>JAWQUS010000024.1:0-10000000 GCA_036365455.1 Macrosoma leucophasiata
AACCTAACCTAACCTAACCTAACCTAACCTAACCTAACCTAACCTAACCTAACCTAACCTAACCTAACCTAACCTAACC
Organism: Macrosoma leucophasiata; assembly: GCA_036365455.1. Lineage (NCBI taxonomy): Eukaryota > Metazoa > Arthropoda > Insecta > Lepidoptera > Hedylidae > Macrosoma > Macrosoma leucophasiata. Next base: position 80 of record JAWQUS010000024.1, read on the forward strand.
TAACCTAACCTAACCTAACCTAACCTAACCTAACCTAACCTAACCTAACCTAACCTAACCTAACCTAACCTAACCTAACCTAACCTAACCTAACCTAACCTAACCTAACCTAACCTAACCTAACCTAACCTAACCTAACCTAACCTAACCTAACCTAACCTAACCTAACCTAACCTAACCTAACCTAACCTAACCTAACCTAACCTAACCTAACCTAACCTAACCTAACCTAACCTAACCTAACCTAACCTAACCTAACCTAACCTAACCTAACCTAACCTAACCTAACCTAACCTAACCTAACCTAACCTAACCTAACCTAACCTAACCTAACCTAACCTAACCTAACCTAACCTAACCTAACCTAACCTAACCTAACCTAACCTAACCTAACCTAACCTAACCTAACCTAACCTAACCTAACCTAACCTAACCTAACCTAACCTAACCTAACCTAACCTAACCTAACCTAACCTAACCTAACCTAACCTAACCTAACCTAACCTAACCTAACCTAACCTAACCTAACCTAACCTAACCTAACCTAACCTAACCTAACCTAACCTAACCTAACCTAACCTAACCTAACCTAACCTAACCTAACCTAACCTAACCTAACCTAACCTAACCTAACCTAACCTAACCTAACCTAACCTAACCTAACCTAACCTAACCTAACCTAACCTAACCTAACCTAACCTAACCTAACCTAACCTAACCTAACCTAACCTAACCTAACCTAACCTAACCTAACCTAACCTAACCTAACCTAACCTAACCTAACCTAACCTAACCTAACCTAACCTAACCTAACCTAACCTAACCTAACCTAACCTAACCTAACCTAACCTAACCTAACCTAACCTAACCTAACCTAACCTAACCTAACCTAACCTAACCTAACCTAACCTAACCTAACCTAACCTAACCTAACCTAACCTAACCTAACCTAACCTAACCTAACCTAACCTAACCTAACCTAACCTAACCTAACCTAACCTAACCTAACCTAACCTAACCTAACCTAACCTAACCTAACCTAACCTAACCTAACCTAACCTAACCTAACCTAACCTAACCTAACCTAACCTAACCTAACCTAACCTAACCTAACCTAACCTAACCTAACCTAACCTAACCTAACCTAACCTAACCTAACCTAACCTAACCTAACCTAACCTAACCTAACCTAACCTAACCTAACCTAACCTAACCTAACCTAACCTAACCTAACCTAACCTAACCTAACCTAACCTAACCTAACCTAACCTAACCTAACCTAACCTAACCTAACCTAACCTAACCTAACCTAACCTAACCTAACCTAACCTAACCTAACCTAACCTAACCTAACCTAACCTAACCTAACCTAACCTAACCTAACCTAACCTAACCTAACCTAACCTAACCTAACCTAACCTAACCTAACCTAACCTAACCTAACCTAACCTAACCTAACCTAACCTAACCTAACCTAACCTAACCTAACCTAACCTAACCTAACCTAACCTAACCTAACCTAACCTAACCTAACCTAACCTAACCTAACCTAACCTAACCTAACCTAACCTAACCTAACCTAACCTAACCTAACCTAACCTAACCTAACCTAACCTAACCTAACCTAACCTAACCTAACCTAACCTAACCTAACCTAACCTAACCTAACCTAACCTAACCTAACCTAACCTAACCTAACCTAACCTAACCTAACCTAACCTAACCTAACCTAACCTAACCTAACCTAACCTAACCTAACCTAACCTAACCTAACCTAACCTAACCTAACCTAACCTAACCTAACCTAACCTAACCTAACCTAACCTAACCTAACCTAACCTAACCTAACCTAACCTAACCTAACCTAACCTAACCTAACCTAACCTAACCTAACCTAACCTAACCTAACCTAACCTAACCTAACCTAACCTAACCTAACCTAACCTAACCTAACCTAACCTAACCTAACCTAACCTAACCTAACCTAACCTAACCTAACCTAACCTAACCTAACCTAACCTAACCTAACCTAACCTAACCTAACCTAACCTAACCTAACCTAACCTAACCTAACCTAACCTAACCTAACCTAACCTAACCTAACCTAACCTAACCTAACCTAACCTAACCTAACCTAACCTAACCTAACCTAACCTAACCTAACCTAACCTAACCTAACCTAACCTAACCTAACCTAACCTAACCTAACCTAACCTAACCTAACCTAACCTAACCTAACCTAACCTAACCTAACCTAACCTAACCTAACCTAACCTAACCTAACCTAACCTAACCTAACCTAACCTAACCTAACCTAACCTAACCTAACCTAACCTAACCTAACCTAACCTAACCTAACCTAACCTAACCTAACCTAACCTAACCTAACCTAACCTAACCTAACCTAACCTAACCTAACCTAACCTAACCTAACCTAACCTAACCTAACCTAACCTAACCTAACCTAACCTAACCTAACCTAACCTAACCTAACCTAACCTAACCTAACCTAACCTAACCTAACCTAACCTAACCTAACCTAACCTAACCTAACCTAACCTAACCTAACCTAACCTAACCTAACCTAACCTAACCTAACCTAACCTAACCTAACCTAACCTAACCTAACCTAACCTAACCTAACCTAACCTAACCTAACCTAACCTAACCTAACCTAACCTAACCTAACCTAACCTAACCTAACCTAACCTAACCTAACCTAACCTAACCTAACCTAACCTAACCTAACCTAACCTAACCTAACCTAACCTAACCTAACCTAACCTAACCTAACCTAACCTAACCTAACCTAACCTAACCTAACCTAACCTAACCTAACCTAACCTAACCTAACCTAACCTAACCTAACCTAACCTAACCTAACCTAACCTAACCTAACCTAACCTAACCTAACCTAACCTAACCTAACCTAACCTAACCTAACCTAACCTAACCTAACCTAACCTAACCTAACCTAACCTAACCTAACCTAACCTAACCTAACCTAACCTAACCTAACCTAACCTAACCTAACCTAACCTAACCTAACCTAACCTAACCTAACCTAACCTAACCTAACCTAACCTAACCTAACCTAACCTAACCTAACCTAACCTAACCTAACCTAACCTAACCTAACCTAACCTAACCTAACCTAACCTAACCTAACCTAACCTAACCTAACCTAACCTAACCTAACCTAACCTAACCTAACCTAACCTAACCTAACCTAACCTAACCTAACCTAACCTAACCTAACCTAACCTAACCTAACCTAACCTAACCTAACCTAACCTAACCTAACCTAACCTAACCTAACCTAACCTAACCTAACCTAACCTAACCTAACCTAACCTAACCTAACCTAACCTAACCTAACCTAACCTAACCTAACCTAACCTAACCTAACCTAACCTAACCTAACCTAACCTAACCTAACCTAACCTAACCTAACCTAACCTAACCTAACCTAACCTAACCTAACCTAACCTAACCTAACCTAACCTAACCTAACCTAACCTAACCTAACCTAACCTAACCTAACCTAACCTAACCTAACCTAACCTAACCTAACCTAACCTAACCTAACCTAACCTAACCTAACCTAACCTAACCTAACCTAACCTAACCTAACCTAACCTAACCTAACCTAACCTAACCTAACCTAACCTAACCTAACCTAACCTAACCTAACCTAACCTAACCTAACCTAACCTAACCTAACCTAACCTAACCTAACCTAACCTAACCTAACCTAACCTAACCTAACCTAACCTAACCTAACCTAACCTAACCTAACCTAACCTAACCTAACCTAACCTAACCTAACCTAACCTAACCTAACCTAACCTAACCTAACCTAACCTAACCTAACCTAACCTAACCTAACCTAACCTAACCTAACCTAACCTAACCTAACCTAACCTAACCTAACCTAACCTAACCTAACCTAACCTAACCTAACCTAACCTAACCTAACCTAACCTAACCTAACCTAACCTAACCTAACCTAACCTAACCTAACCTAACCTAACCTAACCTAACCTAACCTAACCTAACCTAACCTAACCTAACCTAACCTAACCTAACCTAACCTAACCTAACCTAACCTAACCTAACCTAACCTAACCTAACCTAACCTAACCTAACCTAACCTAACCTAACCTAACCTAACCTAACCTAACCTAACCTAACCTAACCTAACCTAACCTAACCTAACCTAACCTAACCTAACCTAACCTAACCTAACCTAACCTAACCTAACCTAACCTAACCTAACCTAACCTAACCTAACCTAACCTAACCTAACCTAACCTAACCTAACCTAACCTAACCTAACCTAACCTAACCTAACCTAACCTAACCTAACCTAACCTAACCTAACCTAACCTAACCTAACCTAACCTAACCTAACCTAACCTAACCTAACCTAACCTAACCTAACCTAACCTAACCTAACCTAACCTAACCTAACCTAACCTAACCTAACCTAACCTAACCTAACCTAACCTAACCTAACCTAACCTAACCTAACCTAACCTAACCTAACCTAACCTAACCTAACCTAACCTAACCTAACCTAACCTAACCTAACCTAACCTAACCTAACCTAACCTAACCTAACCTAACCTAACCTAACCTAACCTAACCTAACCTAACCTAACCTAACCTAACCTAACCTAACCTAACCTAACCTAACCTAACCTAACCTAACCTAACCTAACCTAACCTAACCTAACCTAACCTAACCTAACCTAACCTAACCTAACCTAACCTAACCTAACCTAACCTAACCTAACCTAACCTAACCTAACCTAACCTAACCTAACCTAACCTAACCTAACCTAACCTAACCTAACCTAACCTAACCTAACCTAACCTAACCTAACCTAACCTAACCTAACCTAACCTAACCTAACCTAACCTAACCTAACCTAACCTAACCTAACCTAACCTAACCTAACCTAACCTAACCTAACCTAACCTAACCTAACCTAACCTAACCTAACCTAACCTAACCTAACCTAACCTAACCTAACCTAACCTAACCTAACCTAACCTAACCTAACCTAACCTAACCTAACCTAACCTAACCTAACCTAACCTAACCTAACCTAACCTAACCTAACCTAACCTAACCTAACCTAACCTAACCTAACCTAACCTAACCTAACCTAACCTAACCTAACCTAACCTAACCTAACCTAACCTAACCTAACCTAACCTAACCTAACCTAACCTAACCTAACCTAACCTAACCTAACCTAACCTAACCTAACCTAACCTAACCTAACCTAACCTAACCTAACCTAACCTAACCTAACCTAACCTAACCTAACCTAACCTAACCTAACCTAACCTAACCTAACCTAACCTAACCTAACCTAACCTAACCTAACCTAACCTAACCTAACCTAACCTAACCTAACCTAACCTAACCTAACCTAACCTAACCTAACCTAACCTAACCTAACCTAACCTAACCTAACCTAACCTAACCTAACCTAACCTAACCTAACCTAACCTAACCTAACCTAACCTAACCTAACCTAACCTAACCTAACCTAACCTAACCTAACCTAACCTAACCTAACCTAACCTAACCTAACCTAACCTAACCTAACCTAACCTAACCTAACCTAACCTAACCTAACCTAACCTAACCTAACCTAACCTAACCTAACCTAACCTAACCTAACCTAACCTAACCTAACCTAACCTAACCTAACCTAACCTAACCTAACCTAACCTAACCTAACCTAACCTAACCTAACCTAACCTAACCTAACCTAACCTAACCTAACCTAACCTAACCTAACCTAACCTAACCTAACCTAACCTAACCTAACCTAACCTAACCTAACCTAACCTAACCTAACCTAACCTAACCTAACCTAACCTAACCTAACCTAACCTAACCTAACCTAACCTAACCTAACCTAACCTAACCTAACCTAACCTAACCTAACCTAACCTAACCTAACCTAACCTAACCTAACCTAACCTAACCTAACCTAACCTAACCTAACCTAACCTAACCTAACCTAACCTAACCTAACCTAACCTAACCTAACCTAACCTAACCTAACCTAACCTAACCTAACCTAACCTAACCTAACCTAACCTAACCTAACCTAACCTAACCTAACCTAACCTAACCTAACCTAACCTAACCTAACCTAACCTAACCTAACCTAACCTAACCTAACCTAACCTAACCTAACCTAACCTAACCTAACCTAACCTAACCTAACCTAACCTAACCTAACCTAACCTAACCTAACCTAACCTAACCTAACCTAACCTAACCTAACCTAACCTAACCTAACCTAACCTAACCTAACCTAACCTAACCTAACCTAACCTAACCTAACCTAACCTAACCTAACCTAACCTAACCTAACCTAACCTAACCTAACCTAACCTAACCTAACCTAACCTAACCTAACCTAACCTAACCTAACCTAACCTAACCTAACCTAACCTAACCTAACCTAACCTAACCTAACCTAACCTAACCTAACCTAACCTAACCTAACCTAACCTAACCTAACCTAACCTAACCTAACCTAACCTAACCTAACCTAACCTAACCTAACCTAACCTAACCTAACCTAACCTAACCTAACCTAACCTAACCTAACCTAACCTAACCTAACCTAACCTAACCTAACCTAACCTAACCTAACCTAACCTAACCTAACCTAACCTAACCTAACCTAACCTAACCTAACCTAACCTAACCTAACCTAACCTAACCTAACCTAACCTAACCTAACCTAACCTAACCTAACCTAACCTAACCTAACCTAACCTAACCTAACCTAACCTAACCTAACCTAACCTAACCTAACCTAACCTAACCTAACCTAACCTAACCTAACCTAACCTAACCTAACCTAACCTAACCTAACCTAACCTAACCTAACCTAACCTAACCTAACCTAACCTAACCTAACCTAACCTAACCTAACCTAACCTAACCTAACCTAACCTAACCTAACCTAACCTAACCTAACCTAACCTAACCTAACCTAACCTAACCTAACCTAACCTAACCTAACCTAACCTAACCTAACCTAACCTAACCTAACCTAACCTAACCTAACCTAACCTAACCTAACCTAACCTAACCTAACCTAACCTAACCTAACCTAACCTAACCTAACCTAACCTAACCTAACCTAACCTAACCTAACCTAACCTAACCTAACCTAACCTAACCTAACCTAACCTAACCTAACCTAACCTAACCTAACCTAACCTAACCTAACCTAACCTAACCTAACCTAACCTAACCTAACCTAACCTAACCTAACCTAACCTAACCTAACCTAACCTAACCTAACCTAACCTAACCTAACCTAACCTAACCTAACCTAACCTAACCTAACCTAACCTAACCTAACCTAACCTAACCTAACCTAACCTAACCTAACCTAACCTAACCTAACCTAACCTAACCTAACCTAACCTAACCTAACCTAACCTAACCTAACCTAACCTAACCTAACCTAACCTAACCTAACCTAACCTAACCTAACCTAACCTAACCTAACCTAACCTAACCTAACCTAACCTAACCTAACCTAACCTAACCTAACCTAACCTAACCTAACCTAACCTAACCTAACCTAACCTAACCTAACCTAACCTAACCTAACCTAACCTAACCTAACCTAACCTAACCTAACCTAACCTAACCTAACCTAACCTAACCTAACCTAACCTAACCTAACCTAACCTAACCTAACCTAACCTAACCTAACCTAACCTAACCTAACCTAACCTAACCTAACCTAACCTAACCTAACCTAACCTAACCTAACCTAACCTAACCTAACCTAACCTAACCTAACCTAACCTAACCTAACCTAACCTAACCTAACCTAACCTAACCTAACCTAACCTAACCTAACCTAACCTAACCTAACCTAACCTAACCTAACCTAACCTAACCTAACCTAACCTAACCTAACCTAACCTAACCTAACCTAACCTAACCTAACCTAACCTAACCTAACCTAACCTAACCTAACCTAACCTAACCTAACCTAACCTAACCTAACCTAACCTAACCTAACCTAACCTAACCTAACCTAACCTAACCTAACCTAACCTAACCTAACCTAACCTAACCTAACCTAACCTAACCTAACCTAACCTAACCTAACCTAACCTAACCTAACCTAACCTAACCTAACCTAACCTAACCTAACCTAACCTAACCTAACCTAACCTAACCTAACCTAACCTAACCTAACCTAACCTAACCTAACCTAACCTAACCTAACCTAACCTAACCTAACCTAACCTAACTCGAGCTAACCTAACTCGAGCTAACCTAACTCGAGCTAACCTAACTCGAGCTAACCTAACTCGAGCTAACCTAACTCGAGCTAACCTAACTCGAGCTAACCTAACTCGAGCTAACCTAACTCGAGCTAACCTAACTCGAGCTAACCTAACTCGAGCTAACCTAACTCGAGCTAACCTAACTCGAGCTAACCTAACTCGAGCTAACCTAACTCGAGCTAACCTAACTCGAGCTAACCTAACTCGAGCTAACCTAACTCGAGCTAACCTAACTCGAGCTAACCTAACTCGAGCTAACCTAACTCGAGCTAACCTAACTCGAGCTAACCTAACTCGAGCTAACCTAACTCGAGCTAACCTAACTCGAGCTAACCTAACTCGAGCTAACCTAACTCGAGCTAACCTAACTCGAGCTAACCTAACTCGAGCTAACCTAACTCGAGCTAACCTAACTCGAGCTAACCTAACTCGAGCTAACCTAACTCGAGCTAACCTAACTCGAGCTAACCTAACTCGAGCTAACCTAACTGTAAACAAAGAACGCTAGACCTTTGGCTGATCTTCCTTATACTCTTCGGTCATCTGTATAATCTGCCGCAGCGTGTGAATGTAGTCTTTGTTGCATTTACGGAAACCGGATTGTTCGGGAGGCTGAAATGCGTCGAGTCTACAAGATATACGGTTCGTAAGCACTCTTGAAAACAGCTTATTGACGTGACTTAGATTGGATTTAGAGCGACAGGGGAATGTGCTGGCAACACTGGTTGTCAGATGTCAAAATTTGTAGCTCGTATATAATTAATGTATAAAAATTAGTTTTAGTGATTGTTAATAGTATTAATAGTGTAATATTCAATAATTATATACAATTTAAACGGACTAATGTTGGCGAGGTGATCTGCGGCTAAATCATTAAGAAAGACGACTTCGAAATAGCTGACGTCGACCCAACGGTCAGATTTGAAAAATCGCTGTAAAACCTAGGGAGTATTGCCTTTAATTCATGTATTTTTGTAGTAAATCCCTATATATAACAGTATTCATTACACTGCTCACTTAGTGAGCTTCGTCCAGTACTCATAGGCTCTGTTTAATACTCATTTTACTTGACAATATGTGGAAGTAAAATTGATGAACTAACAATAGCCGCAGACAATAAAACTCTTCAATAATTTTAGTTTATTAAGTATTTTGTTACACTATACATTGTTCTACTTTGCTATTTATACTGCTCATTTTGTGAGCTTCGTCAAATACCTACATACAGGCACAGTTTATTCTCTTTTCACTTGACTTAGGTACTAAAAGTACTATTCATGTAGTACATACCATTTCTCGTCCTGGGTACTTAAGTCCATCACTAGATTTTCATACGGCTCATTCTGATTAAAGCCATATCACCAACACATTAACTACTATTCACTCAGTACATACCATTTCACGTCTTGGGCACTTATGTCCTTCACCAAGGTTTCAACATTGCTTATACTTACTAAAGATATATTACCAACACATAAAACTACTATTCACATAGCACATACCATTTCTCGTCATGGGCACTTATGTCCATCACCTAGATTTTATATATTGCTCACCATTATTTAAGATATATTACCAACACATCAACTACTACTCACACAGTACATACTATTCCTCGTCCTGGGCACTCATGTCCATCACTTAGTTTTTCATATTGATCACTCTTATTAAAGCAATATCACCAACACACAAACGATTACTCACACAGTACATACAATTTCTCGTCCTGGGCACTTATGTCCTTCACCTAGACTTCAACATTGCTTATACTTACTAAAGCTATATTGCCAACACATCAAACTACTATTCACATAGCACATACCATTTCCCGTTATGGGCACTTATGTCCATCACCTAGATTCTTATATTTCTCACCATTATTTAAGATATTATTATATTACCAACACATTAACTACTACCCACACAGTACATACCATTTCTCGTCCTGGGCACCTATGTCCATCACTAGCTTTCCATATTGTTCATTTATCAAACCTGTACTACTAACACTATAACTTACTACTCATACAGTACATACCATTCCTCGTCCTGAGCACTTATGTCCATCTCCTAGATCTTCATATTGCTCATCCTTACCAAAGCTATATTACCCATACAATTAATTACTACTCATACAGTACATACCATTTCTCGCCCTGGGCACTTACGTCCATCACCTAGATTTTCATAATATACAATCTAATATCATGCCATACTATTAAAACTATACTACCAATTCACCAACCTACCATTCACATAGTACATACTATTTAATGTCCTGGACACTCATGTCCATCACCTAGATTTTCATTTTGCTCATTCCAATATCAAGCTATATTATTAAATATTTTACCAATTCATCAACTCACCATTCACACAGTACATACTATTTATTGTCCTGGGCATTTATGTCCATCACCTATATTTCTTTAACTTTTATATTGCTCATACCTACCAAAACTACTTTCTTGAACATTCATCGTTACATTTAATTATTACCTCTTGTCACAGGATGGCGCTTCTCGTGGAACATTCTTGAAAATAATACAGAATATAAATAATCTACACTACACTGAATACAACCAGTAAATTTCACTCGCCACTAGATGCCGCTATCTCACAATATTAGTCGCGAAATCATTTAAAACAGTATTCATATTTTAATGTTTAATCCCTAAAATGTCTGCAACTTTCATTCTTAATATGATGTCTGGTACAAGGCCCCAATTAATGAATTAATTACATCTTTGCATATGCATATAAAACATGCAAGCTTTAAAATTTATTTTTCTTCTATATTTATCCTCGTCCCCAGATGGCACCACCGCAGGTGAAAGAAATATAAGTTTTCTCTTGTTTTACTATATGTACAAGTACCTAGATAAGGCTCAATGAGAAATATATGCTGTAATTATAAAATCAATGTAATTATAAAAACATTTACCAATGCCCGCAAAATAAACTAATGTCATTTTATTTAATACCACTGACACTGCGTCCCACCAGGGGCGCTGTTGGTGACATGGATTTGTGATTTGTTTGGAAATTCACAAGAATCTCAGGTTAATTAACCGTCATCAAGAAAACATAATTTTATTTTACTCAGCTTACTCGATAAAAACGATTATTTACGAACATTACCTGCATTGCACAGATCCATTTGTTTTTAGTTCCACAGCGTCCTCTCTGAGGCGATGCTGTATTATATTAATTAAGTCTAATTTTAATCTAACTCGTATTATTACCTGTAAGTATTTGTTTCGGCTAAGATCTGACTCGTCTTGGCCAAAACTTTGCTTCTAATTTAAAGAAATACTATTACAATTACTAATAATTCTCTCCGCCTCTAGTTGGCGCCACTTCCGTTATCACTTAGAATTTAATTTTAGTTCGTAATGTCTGTAATCTAAATATTTATCTATTCTTTGTAAATTTAGTATCTCATTCGACCGCCTAATTTTAGGTATCAAAATAATCAATTAATGCAATCCGCTATAACATTGAAATATATTGCCCGACGAAACATTTAATAAATATCTAATTATCCATAATATTAATAGAACATATACTAAAATTATTATTATGTCTCTCGTCAGCACGGGGTCCAATTTGAACCCCGGACCTTTGTCAGGCTTGCGCGGGGACATGGGGGTCCAACACGTAGAGGCCCTTTCGAGAATTTTGATCTACTTTGTAATGGGTGATTTGCCAAACTTTGGGCTATGTGGGTGAACTGGGGGGACTAGCTGGCTGGGCCTATGGAGTGAGATCCGACACCTGCCTATATTCAACATCTCACATTATCGAATCCTACTTTAGGCAGGTGGTGACTTGCCTCTCCTTGGTGGGCCCCCCAAACAGGCAACCCGATGGTCGACAGGGGGCAACACTGTTGAGAGAGGCTGGGGGTGTCGAGAGGTGTGGCCCCGGTTTCACCATCACGAGCGAGTAATCTCGAGCTCGGAGCGGGCTTCCCCGCTATTATGCCTTTAGACACTTCCACCCCCGAGTGTATGGCTCTTTCAGAAATTTAGACAACAGCCTATTATCTAAATTTCTGCAAATGCCATACCTCTAGCGCCCCACTCTGACCGGCCAATGAAGGCAAGCCAGAGGTGAGAGACCTGATGCTCTGTCCGGCCGTACCTCTGTGTGGCGGACGAGGCGGAGCCCAGTTCTCTCGGAGGAACTCGAGATGATGGTAGGGGGTGGTGTCGCTACTCACCAACAGCTCGCCACAAGCTGCTCTGCCCCCTTATTATTATTATTTTTTTTTTTTTATGTAATCGAAGTGGCAAACAAGCATGCAGATCACATTGATGTTAAGTGATGACTGCAGCCTATAGAAACCCACACAAAGACCACGATCAAAATGCAGATGCGTTACCACTCCTGAGGCCAAAGGTGTTATACCTCTGTGCCGGAAATTACAGGGCCGTACATTACCACCTGACCGGAACACGATAGTGCTGAACACTACCATTTAGCGGCAAGTATATTAGGTAATGCGGTGGTGCCTACGCCCGCGAGCTCCGTCACTGGAGCTCTACCACCAGTAAAATTAAAAAAAATAAGATTGATTTCATGCATTTATGTTCCGCCAGACATTATTGTAAAAACTTGGAATATAAATTGCCTTAAAATAACAGACAGTTTCAAATTGCTACATCATTACAATGCCGTATTAATTGTTTTAAACTTTCACGATTTGTATTCATATTTTTATATTGTAAACGGGACTTAATCGCGTACTATTTTAATCGAAGTATTTACCTCGACACTCGACGTTTCGGCCGTAATGCAACGGCCGTGGTCACGAGTAGACTCACGAGGAGTCTACTCGTGACCACGGCCGTTGCATTACGGCCGAAACGTCGAGTGTCGAGGTAAATGCCGTATTGTCTGACAGAACATTAAATAAACATTGCTATATAATATTAACAAACATGTACTAAAATAAACATACATAAGCTAGATTTCATACAACTATGTCCCGTCGGACATTATTGTACAAATTGTATAATTCATACCACCCAATATTCTTAAATAACCCTGAAATGAATGTCGCCATATTCGTATGTGTCATTTTGTCTCCTGCGCGCCACCTGGGGGCCGGCGCGGACACCGCCGTGGCTGGCGTATTCTTTTTACTAACACCTTTGCCTTATCCACATAATGGGCCACGGTAGTCTTCGCGCCCGCCGCCAGGTGGCGCAATATTCGTTTAGTTGTAATATTCACAAATTCAAACCCGTACGGACAAATGATACAGCTGTTCGCTAATGGGTGGCAGTGATACCATTGTGGGGTCAGCGCCACCTATTAAATCAATAGAATTTACCCGGTACTAATTCATAAGCTGCTTTACATGATACCACCTTGTTCTCACGAGTTTCAATAGATGGCGCTCCTACCATATGACGGGACTTGTAAATATTTCATAATTCAGTTTGGACTTGGGTTTGCTCGGAGTTGGGCTTAGTCATGACTAACCTAACTTCGAGCAAGCCTAACTAAATTAAAATAAGCAATTAAGTTACTTAACCTATATTGATTAATTGTTATTAAGCCTGCAATATGCAACTTTTATTCTTAACCTATAATATGCGGTCTGTATTGTTAGCCCATAACACTATTCTTTATCTTAGCCTAACACAAAATTGTTTTATTTTAATTATTGTTTTATTAATTAGAAGCTTTGTTTTGTTTACTTTTATTTTGTATTCAACTTAGTTGTAAGAGTAAAGAGGACTCCGTAAATAAAAAATAAAAAAAAATAAAAATGCAAAGAAACACACTATAAATATATGCAAGTTCCTTTCGCCTTCTCTTTTGTTAAAAAAAAATATTATATTTAACTTATCATAATTTTAAGATTTATATAACTGTTACATATAACTTTACGATTTGCACTGTAACAAATCAACGTATATTTAAGTTAACTTACTCACTGTAAATCATATATAAAAGTTGCATATTCTTTCCATGTTTAGCCGATCCCTTTCCCTATTAGTTTGTCCCCGTTACTTCTTTCCTACCTAACAGTTCCAACTCCTCACTAGCGTCCTTTATAGTCCCGACGTCGCCCGTATCCATAAGCGAGGGTCTCGACGGCTTCTGTAGCTCCCCACCAAGAGATATTCTTGGTGGAACCCCAAAAAAAAAAACCTAACCTAACCTAAACTTTTTTTTTTTTTTTTTTTTACGCGGGGAAACCTTCATGGGCACCCGCCGTCTAGGGGAAACGACGGCACGTAGTGTGAGACTCGTACTCACTAAAACCCCGCGGTGTTCCGACTCTTCCGCCATCAGTGGCGGGGTCACGGGAACGCTTACGCACACATCCGCGACCCCGCCGGCGGCTGCTCGTCTCCGAGCCCTCCGCAGGTTGAGCTCTTTGGCTCCAACCAACACTAGTGGCGTGCTGAACACGTGCACGCCACCCAGCTTGGGACCTATCTCCATTTGGGCGACGGATATCCCCTAGTCCGACACCCAAAGGTCCCTGCCCCGACCACTCACAACGCCAGGCGTCCCAAGACGCCCGGGTGGAAGAGTCCAGGGGCACTCTGTCCGGCCCCGGGGGAGCGGGAGTGACAGGGATGAACTGACCTTCAACCGCCCCCCCGCGGCCCTCGGGGGGGAACCTAACCTAACCTAACCTAAATTTTTGGCAGCGTTTCTCAAATGAATACGTGTCTCTTCTTCAGCAGAGGAGCAAATGGCGGACACCTGGCCGGGACCTCCAGACGGGTGCCATGGTCTTAGTAAAGGACTCAAATCTCCCTCCTCTACTGTGGCTGCTGGGCAGAGTAGTGGCAGTCAAACCAGGATCTGATGGGCGGACCAGGGTCGTCGACGTCCGGACAAAGAAGGGCGTCATCACACGGGCGTTCAGCAGTATATGCCCTCTTCCAATTACCACCTCAAGTTGAAGCATTCCTCTTCAACCCGGGGGAATATATTACTGCGAAATAAACCAGTAACAGAACCAGTTTGCGGGCCTGCTCCAGGGGGGCCGCGGGACGTACGCGCCGCTGCGCGATTCATTAGCAGAACTGACTCGCTCGCCGTTGTCTGGTGTGCGCGCATATGTTATTAAAACATTTTCATTTGTAATTACAAGTCTACAAGTCAAACACAGTTTTATTTAAGAAGTTAAGACCCCCAGTTCATACCTGGTGCTTAGCAATCAAACAACGAGAAAGCCTAAATAACAAAAATGATCACACCTTTGAAGTATTCGGAATGATAAAACCAAATGCAGATAGTAGTGAAATACTTAAAACCTGTCAAACATTTAAAAACTTATTGAACGATAGGGATATTGTGATACTGTCGATGGGTACAAATGATAAAAATCCCGGTCAATTGTTCGCTAATTTAAATAACTCGTTGTACCTTCTTCAACCTTCTAATGTCTTTGTTGTTGCAGTACAACATAACTAAAATAATTTGCATGAAAACCTTTTGAATAGTAAGTTAATTTTTTTAAGGAAAAACACACTCTAATTTTACTTTTATTAACATGAATTGTAAAAATATCATAAGATCAAATATCAGAAAATTTGCTAGAATGCTAAGTTTGAAATTGCATGTACAGATTGAATTTCAAAAATGCCTTTCTAAATATAAAACCAAATAATTTCGGACTTCTCTACCTTTTAGAGAAAACTCGTTGACAGACAGCAAATTAAATAACTATGAAAATACAAACAATCAGCAATCAACCGGACAATCTAATAAAAACCTTACAACATTTCGTCCCCAAACCTGAATTCAAACTGACCATTCTTCATCAAAACATTGCCGGTGCTATAAATAAAATCGACCAAATAATTGTAGTTTTAACGGAACTCTCTCAAAAATGGAGGGACATAGATGTTATATGCCTTACAGAAACCTTCATTCATAACGGTACCGAACAATTTTTGAACATACCTGAATACATGCTGGCAGCTTTTTTCTCACGAAACTCAAAACGAGGCGGCTCCTGTATTTTAATAAAAACTTATATCGAAGCTAAAGCCCTAAAAAACATAGATGATTTAAAGTGTACACTTGAGTTTGAATGTTCAGGAATAGAAATTCCTTCTGAAAAACTCATCATTTTGTGCATTTACCGCACACCAAACAGCAATCCTCATATTTTCTTTAATAACCTAGAACAACTTTTAACAAGAATAGCGATTACACGATTCAAAATTATCATATGTGGAGATTGGAATTTTGATACCTTGAAACCAAGTAAAAATAGCCAACAACTCACAGACTTACTTAAGAATTTTAATCTAGAATTACATATTAAGTCACCAACTCGCCAAGCAACGTGCGTTGATCAAATAGCGAGCAACATACAAAATGCTCAAGCAGAGTTACATTACTTAGGCCTTTCGGATCATGAGACTGGTCAAACGCTAACCATTAACGTCACCAAAAAACAAACACCAAAAATTTGGTCTGAACAAATAAGAGACTTTTCTAAAGAAAACACAAAAAAAATTCAGGACTGTATTTCCTCGTTGTCCTTTTCTGAAATTTACACCAAGAATTCGTTAAATGAAGCTTTCAAAATGTTTCATGACTTATTTGTTTTATTTTATAATTTATGTTTCCCAATAATTACGGTTAAAAGAAATAATGCAGAGCCGATTACATGGTTAACTAAGGGGATAAAAAAGTAATCTACTAGAAAAAGGTACTTATACCTAAAATATAAATTTGCTTGTAATAATAAGAATAAAAAAAATAATGAAAATAGGTACAAAAATTACAGTAGAATACTAAAAAAATGTGTTAATAAATCACATCAATTACAAAATAAAAAATATATAGATCACAATAAAAACAAATGTAGCGCTGTATGGAAAATTATAAATGATCGAATACGTTACCGTACAAAATAATACAGAGATTAATAAAATTGCTATTCAAAATCGAAATCTTACAGATCTTTTTATATAAGCTACTACTCTGATTAATTTAGTAAATGAAGATGATTTATGAATTAAATATGAAATTATGCAGTGATTATTATTTGAATTTGTAGTGTTATCAATATATGTATGTAAAATGACTTCTGGTAAAGAAATTGATTGTGTATTTGGAGGTGTTGGATATTGCATTTCCCTGGGCTGCAGAAAATCAGGACCCGACCACCAAAGGCTGGAAGCGCTGATTACATCAGCCTTTCACCCCCCGAGAATTGAGATCTGCGGGGTTGTGTTTAGAAGGCACATAGCGCCACGTGTGGTCGGAAGTAATTTCCTGTATTTCGCTTACTCTGTTACGTACAAATTGATTTTGTCGATTTGGTTGTGTTGACAGCCATCCTAGAACTACTGTCGAGTCACACCAAAAGTAACATTTATTAAATGTTAGAGTAAGCGACTGTCTAATCTTCAGAAATAGTCGAGCGCCTAGCAAAACACCACACAACTCCAAACATAACATAGTTGTGGGTTTTATAGGCGCCACTCTGTTCTTGGAGGTCAAAAGGCGAACACACACTGTCCCGTCAACCGTGACTGTTCGGACATACACGCACGCACCATAGGCTCTTTCTGAAGCGTCTGTAAACGTATGTAATTCTACAAATAAGGGTTTGCTGCATGATACCCAGCGCGGTATTTGTATAGAATTAATAGCCGAAAGTGATTTTATAAATTCTTGAAATTCTGAGTTTACTTCCGTCGGTACTTCGTCGTCCCAATTACATTTAAGGATCCATAATTGTTGTAGCATGAGCTTGGCTCGGAGTACACACGGGCCCACAAGACCAAGAGGATCAAAAACCTGATTTATACAAGACAAAATATTTCGTTTAGTAATTTTAGATTTAGGGTTTAATTGCATTAAAAAGTATAAATTATCTAATTTACAGTCCCAATATAAACCAAGAGTTTTAGAAGGCAAGGCATCATTTAAATTTAATGTTTTTTCTCTATCTGTATTAATTTTAGTTAGTGACTCTAATATCTGTGGACTATTCGATTGCCACTTGCGGAGATGAAACTTGGCGGATTTTAAAACATTACTCACGCCCTGACATAATGATACAACCGACTCTACTGTATCGCCTCCACTCAAATAGTCGTCGACGTACCAGTCTCTTTTTATAGAGTTACTAACCTGAGTGTCATCACATTGATAAGCAAGAGACACTAAACA
Organism: Macrosoma leucophasiata; assembly: GCA_036365455.1. Classification (NCBI taxonomy): domain Eukaryota; kingdom Metazoa; phylum Arthropoda; class Insecta; order Lepidoptera; family Hedylidae; genus Macrosoma; species Macrosoma leucophasiata. The sequence continues at coordinate 18,605 of JAWQUS010000024.1, forward strand.
TTTTGTCGCCAGATAGGGGGCCGAAGCAGTACCGTACGTAACTGTATTGAGTTTATATGTTTTTAACGGTTCTGAGGGATCAAATCTAAAAACGATTTGCTGTAACGAACGTTGAGAAGGCTCTACTAATATGGCTCTGTACATTTTCTCAATGTCGCCCGTAACTACATATTTATATTGTCGGTAACGTAAAAGAATCGATAAAAGGTCCTCCTGTACGGTAGGGCCTACCAATTGAATACTATTCAAAGACTTACCTGAAGTACTTGAGGCTGAACCATCAGATACAACGCGAAGTTTGGTAATTGTACTTGACTCGCGTAATAATTAAATTGTGATTTTTCTGAAGTTAATGTCATATGATTTAAATCGATATATTCCTGTATAAATTGTATGTATTTGTTTTTATAAGAAGGGTCACGCTGAAATCTGCGCTCTAATGAAAAAAATCTGCATTTAGCCATTGTATAATTATCACTTAAGCCTTCTGGTGAGTCTTTCAGTGGTATAGTTACAACAAATTGACCGTTAGGATCACGACGCGTGGTTTTTTGAAACAACTCTTCGCAAGCCTGCTCATCTGAAGAAAGACTGTTACTTGAAGCCACAGATTCAAGCTCCCAAAAGCGAGTAAATTGTTTAGACTCATGATCAGTTAAAAAATGACATAACTAACATGTGGCTGATAAATACAGCCAGAAATAAGCCAACCTAATTTGGAATTATGTAATTTAGGTTGATATTTGCCTAAGTTAATTGAATCTGAATATAAGACATCCCAAAATACTTCAGCACCTACAAGAATGTCGATTGCTGACGGTATATGAAATGTAGGGTCTGCTAGCTGAATGCCTGGCGGAATAAACATTTGGTTTACATCTAAGAGAGAACCAGGTAGCGATTGTGTGATTACCGGTAAGACGAAACAGCCGATGCTCGCCCGATAACTACCAGAATAAGACTGCAAAGTAAGATTACAGTTTTTTTAAGTTTTAATAATTTGTCCGTTTATACCTGAGACGGTGGAGCTAGTATGATGCGTTACCAGGCCTAGTTTCACACAAAGATCTTCGGTGATGAAATTGGAGGTACTAGTATTGTCCAGTAGAAGCCTGGCGGTATGAAGTTGCCCTCCATTGTCAGCCACTTTGACCAAAGCTGTGGAAAGAATTACGTGTGCCTGAGTATCTGATTTTAGAGAAGACGTCATATGTGTTGATAATGTTACGTTATCGCTCACTTGCTCTGGAAATGATTCTCTATGTAAAAGTGAATTGTGTCTTTTTGAACAATATTTGCTATTAGATAATTTACAATTCCTTTTTGTATGACCTGAACGTAGGCAGTTCATACAAACATTGCTTTCTGAAGCTTTTTTAATACGTGTTTCAACATCAAGATTCCTAAATAATTGACAACTAAATAAGTAATGTTCTTGTGAACACATAGGACATTGAATGTTATTATGTGAATAATAATTATTAGATATAGTTTTTGTATTGTTAAAATTATTTTTTGATTTAGTTTGTAAGTTGTATTCGTTAATGTTTGTGTTCTGTTTCGTGTATGTATTAGTATTTGTAATATTTTTATTTTCATTTAATGTTTCTAATAAGTCTGCTCTGTTAGATACAAATTTAATAAAGTGTTTTAAGTTAGGATACGTACTTAAATTATTTTTGTATTCTTCCCATTGACGATTAGTTATAGGGTCTAGGTTCTTAGACATCATGTATATAATTAATGTGTCTCAATGTTCAGTCGGCTGACCGAGTGAACTAAGGGCACGTAATTTTTTATTAGTTACATCAATCATATGCCTCAATGAATAACTAGATTATTTTTGAATATGTTCAAAATTAAATAAAGATTGCAAGTGATTATTAATTAAAAGTCTTTCACTGTCGTATCGTTCCGACAATAACTGCCAAGCAATAGTATAATTACTAGCCTGAAATTCTAAACTTTTTATAATTAAAGATGCACTGCCGCTTAGGGCCGCGCGAAGATAATAGAACTTATTGATTTCGTTTATGCTTTTGTTATTATGTATAAGGGAAATATACGTATCTGGGAACTCGAGCCAGTGCTGATAGTCCCCGGTAAAGTGTGGTAAGTCTATCTTGGGTAGCCTGACAAAGTCGTGCTTGCAGCCAGAACCGTGGTGAGAGCCGCCGTCGTCGGACGAGGCGGACGCTGACGAGGCAGGGCGCGCGGGAACCAGCAACGCTCTCGCGCGTGACACTTGACCGAAATACTGATCCTCGAATTGTTCTCTCTCAGCGTACGTGTCCTCAGTGTTCTCCGATAAAAGCTCCAACTCCGTCTGTAAACTATCAAATTCCTTATATAAAGCTTCTATGACATTAAGACGACATTCTAACTCGGCAGTTTGAATGGCATCTAAAGCAGCGTGAGGCAACATACGTATAAAATTTGTAAACTGCGTTAGCTTGGCTTTGTATGTGCCGCGTTTTTTAATAAGATCTTTAATTTCCTGCATATTATTAGCTAGATTTATATTTAATTTGATAATGTTACTTATGGAAAGAAAGAAAGAAAAAGCTGCAGAAATGAAAGTCTGAAAAAGTATATAAAAAGTATCTAAGTAAAATGTAAGTAGATATAACGCGTAGGTATAGCCTATTTTATGAAGAGATCAAATGTATGTGCGATCCGAATAGTGCTATTCTGAATTCCTGGAAAAGATAAGCAAAGACAGGAATCTGTTATGGATTGGAACGGACTCACTCAATACGTATCCGTTGAATGTAGGTAGTAGGTACGAAGTGTCTCGTTGTTCAAGGGCACGGCGGACGGGTCAAGTCCGCGGACCGCGCCGTGCAACACACTGTTGAATAACTTTGTAGAAAGGCCGCTGTATGTTCTTTTAAGGACCACTGTCCTTTGCTGTAGGCTCGAAGGACCACTGTTTGATTGCTAAGCACCAGGTATGAACTGGGGGTCTTAACTTCTTAAATAAAACTGTGTTTGACTTGTAGACTTGTAATTACAAATGAAAATGTTTTAATAACATATGCGCGCACACCAGACAACGGCGAGCGAGTCAGTTCTGCTAATGAATCGCGCAGCGGCGCGTACGTCCCGCGGCCCCCCTGGAGCAGGCCCGCTAACTGGTTCTGTTACTGGTTTATTTCGCAGTAACACTCGTAATTGTTCTGCGAAACCTTTGACTTGCTCATCGCCCAATATGAATATCTTCCTTTTTTCTATATGTGTGCTGCCATCTATCAAACGGTTTTTCATCTGAGAAGCTTGATGGTTGTTTTGTTGACTTTGGGTCTTTTGTGGTGATGATTATTGTTTGAAAACATCATCTTCATCTTGAGTCAACTCATCCGTTTTTTTTGTACGAGGATTCGGCAGCTGCTGTGGTCTGCATTTTGGTCTTACACTTTGAGATTTAATTCCAGGGCATCTGTTTATGGGTGAGATACGTGATATTTGCATTCGTAGTTTGTTAAGTTTCTTCAGTGGCGGCGTGATAGTTCTTTGCGTCGATGTGGCAGTTAATGGTGTACCACGGAGACAAGAGCCAGATACAGCTTTAAGAAGGTGCATTTGTCGGTTTTTTTCCGCTAATTCCTTTTTTAGTTGGGTGCATTCAATGTTCAGGTTAGTTATTTCCTCGTGTGCACTTTCATTTTCACCTTGTAATGCATCAACTTGGTTTTTTAATTCTTGAATTTGTAACATTTATTGCATTGAGATTGACGGAACACTGTTTGTTGAGAGGTTAAGTCCATCTGAAAGTGTAGAATCCAGAAATGTATCTTCTGAGTGTAGGTTGGATAAATCCGTATCAGAATTTCATCTTTTATGTGGTTTTCTCACAGTGATGTTGTTATTATCCATTATAAATCTAATATGCAATGTAATCTTCACAAGTTTTTTTTATTTTTTTTTTAACCTGCTTCTTATTCAAGAGAACAGTTACGATCCGGTGACAAATAAATAATGAAACACAAAATATAATACTTTGTTGCTGGGATTAGATCTTGGGTACCATTGACGCCTCTCTTTAGTGCCGCGGTTGTATCCACTCGGCTTCGATGATTGTTACGTAGAGAGTCGAATTTATGAGTTATTAACTAAGCTGCTGTATGATAATGGGTTTGTTAGTGGGTAATTTGGATATTTAAATTGTATCGAGACAACTATTACACCACTTAGCTAACAGTTTATCAATTTTTAATTTCACTTTTGGTGAATGCTAATCGCACTTTCAATATAATTGGATCACAATCACACGTATTAGCAGTCTAACTTCTAGTTCACAACGTTATTTAACACAAATTACAATGCTTAGTATTTGTTCACAATTTAATTTGACAGAGCAATCACACGCTCGTTGCGGTGACGTTCCAAGAGTCAGTCCAACATATTATACAATTACTTTTTTGCCACAATTTTAACAGAATATAATTTAGTTTTTACCAATAAGACAATAAATGTAAGAAGTCATAAGTCGTTCAATGAATGGGCGACGGTTGGAATACATAAGAGTAGACAGAGATTGTATGACCTGTATTATTGAAAAAAAATGTACATCAAAGTAAAACTATATTTAATTTTAAGTTAGTTAATACTGCGGATGTTATACATGCCTTTAAGTCTGTTAATATTAAGAACACAACTGATTTATGGGGCTTATCTGTAAAAGTTGCATATGAAATAATTAATGTGATTGCACCTTACCTAGCGGCTATGTTTAATAATAGTATTGTAAGTGGTATATTTCCTGATCTAATGAAACATAGTAAAGTTATTCCATTATTTAAATCCGGTAGTACAAGTGACCCCAAAAAAAAGGTAAAATTTTTGAAAAACTCATTTTAATTCAACTACTTGCACACTTTAACCATAATAAACTCTTACATTGTCGACAGTTTGGATTTACTAGGGGTCGTTCAACTACCGATGCAGGTGTTGAACTTGTCAAACACATTTTTGAAGCTTGGGAAAAATCACATAATGCACTAGGGGTATTCTGTGACTTATCTAAAGCATTTGATTGCGTTCAGCATGAAACATTGGTCAGAAAGTTATATTACCACAGCCTTCGGGATACCGCTCTCGAGCTTATGACTTCATATTTAAACAATAGAAATATGTGTGTTGATGTAAATGGGACAAGATCTCCCGGGACTTCAATGGATATGGGTGTTCCACAGGGATCTATTTTAGGGACATTTCTTTTCTTAGCCTATATTAATGACTTACCCTACATTATCAATGATGGCCAAGAGATAGTATTGTTTGCTGATGATACTTCTTAAGTGTTCAAAATTAAAAGACAGGAGGTAGATTTTGACTGTGTAAACAATACTCTATCTAATTGTTTTATATTATTTCGCATTAACACATGCTTGTGAAATATATTTTATTTAAAGAAAAATGGAAAGATTAATTATTATTGCCTAACTAGCATAGTTGGCAATAGATGGAGCTGCTGCTACCATAAAGCAATGCAATAAATGTGAAGGAAATATTTGACAAATCGGGCAGGACTTCAGTAGCTCAATTGGAAGAGCGGCTGGACTAGATTCCCAGTAGGCCGCGAGTTCGAGTCTCGCCTGAAGTCAAATGTTTCTTTCCATTTTTCTTTAAATAAAAAATACTCTATCTAATATAGTACATTGGTTTAGTGCCAATAACCTTTCGTTAAATAGCAGTAAGACAAAATGTATTAAATTTACTACTCCTAACGTAAAACAGGTTGAAACCAATGTTAAGATTAATGAGGAAGTATTGGAGATCGTAGAGTCCACGGTATTTCTTGGCATTACCGTGGATGATAAATTGCAATGGGGTCCCCATATTGCCAAATTTGCTAGTAGACTTAGCTCGGCAGCATTTGCTGTGAAAAAGATTAGACTATTAACAGACGTTGAGACGGCTCGCCTTGTTTATTTTAGTTATTTTCACAGTACAATGTCGTATGGCTTTTTGCTATGGGGAAATGCCGCCGACGTCAACACTATTCTTGTACTGCAAAAGAGAGCTGTCCGGGCTATCTACGAGCTGGGTCCCAAGGGTATCTCTTAGAGATAAATTTAAAGAAATAAATATTCTGACTGTAGCTTTGCAATACATTTATGAAAATGTATTATATGTCCGTAAAAAACATTAATGAGTTTCCTACAATAGGTAACAATCACAGTATAAATACGAGGAACAAATACAAATTGTCCATGCATGCAACGCGACTGAATAGGGTCAGTAATTCTTTTAGAGGTCAATGTATACGGTTCTTTAATCAAATCCCCAAAAACGTTTAAAATCTATCGATCAATAAATTTAAGAAAGTAATGAAAGAAGCACGTTTATATAAAAGTAATTACTATAAGACCTGTGATTATCTTAATGATAATACGTCTTGGGATTATAGCGATCGCTGCCAGGCTATTTCGTGATACTGTGATTTCGTGTATTCAGTAATTAGTATTTACTATTGTTAAGGGTTGAATAATGTGAATACCCTGTCTGAAAATGAATTCCATCTTTTATTTTACCGTATGCATATCCGGAACAGTCATGCACGCTTAAATGTCTTTGCCTTTGGCAGCGTCGTGTGGCGGGTTGCTCACTTCCCTCTAAAATGGTCGAGGAGGGCAATGGCTGTCACATGCGTCATACTCGTGAACGGATGCTGTTGGTGGGGACTGGTCTGTTTTGGTTTGCAGGGGCTACATCACATTTAGTAGATAGAAGTTTATTTGCATCTATGCTATGGACGTTCACATTATTTGATTTTTCACGATAATCTGTACTAGATTTAAGCTCTCATTTAAAAGAGCTCTTACTGAGTTTGTTGGGTAGCGGAGTTCTTCTCAGTAGTGACAGCACATGGAACTCTGCTAAGTGAATAACATTGATCTTGACGAATAAGTTTTTTTTTTTCTTCATTTATTATAATTGAAGGAATTGAAAAATTTTATGATTATTATGTTTTAACCAAGTAGTTTAAATTATAATTTTAATTTACTATTAATATATGATTTTGCTTTTACTATATGTAATGGTTATTCACTCTAGGTAGTTTATGATTTATTGACGTTTTGAAAGTATAGATCTATCGTCGACGTCTGTAAAGATCTATTCGAAATAAAAATATTTTCTATTTTATTCTTCTATTCTATGTACCCTCAAGTGTTTAGGGGTAGGTATGGCTAGCAAATGTGTCGATCATAAAAGGAAACTGGACACAATAATCTTAAATAAAAACAATGGCTTATTGTGTACATCATGAACACGTGGTTCACTTATGCGTTTTGTGCAACTAAAGGCTGCCATGAGTTAAACAATAAGAACCCGTTACGTAACGTTTAGCTTATTATTTTTAACAACTACATATGCGGAAGTCCAAACATTTGGTCATCACCTTTAGGTTGGAAAGTGATAAATTTCTCCTTTATTGTTTTAGGGTCCCCACTTTATATTTTAGTTAGTCATTTTAGGTAGGTACATACTGAACCGATTGGTTTTCAAGGTCCATTTTCCCGAAAGCTTGGAGTAATCATTTTAACTATCTTTTGTCATAGTTGACTGATTCTCTATGTGTATTATTATAATCTGATAAATACCATCGCAAAGCAAGGTGGTTGTTGCATAGCTGGAGTTATTGATCATATAACAATAGAGAATGTGTACATGACACTACACAGTTAGTGCAATAATGCATTTTTATAATATGAATACTATTTTATTTGACAATGAAGTTGAGGTTAATTAATACTTTAATAAAATTGATGTTCAACATATTTTATAATTATATTTTATAAATAATTTTGAAGTAGTTTAGTAAAGATATATAACACAATACCAAAATCAATTCGCGAATTACCTGAATTGAATAGGTTTAAAATTAAATTAAATGAATGAATGGCGACTTGACAAATGCTTTTTTAATATCAATGAATTTACGACATAAATATTATTTGTATCAATTTAATCAATTCTTATTATCCTATTATTCTTAATTACACAATTTAGATTCCTATTGACTTCTTATGTAAAGCATTTGCATGCTATTCTTATGGCTAAATAGGATTGTGACTATTTGTGTTTTCCACCATTGTATACCCTATTTAATGCAAATAAATGATTTTTTATTTTAATTTTTACGAAAAATAAGAAAATGAAAATATTAAGGGGTTTCAGGAGGGCATACAATAAACGTGTTTTTTTTTTCGTATATTTTTTGCTCGATATTAATAACGGTAGCAAGTAGACGCCTCAAATTTTCACAGAATTTTTAGGTCTTATTTGGTGGCTTTAGTGGTGTTGGTGGCATTGGTGGTGTTGGTAGTGGTGGTGGTGGTGGTGGCGTTGGTGGCGTTAGTGGCGATAGTGGCGATATGCTGCTGATGGCTTTAGTATCATTGGTATCATCGGTGTCTTTGATAGCGTAGGTGTTATCGTTCATTCTGGTGGCGGTGTTGACGGCGTTGGTAGTGGTGGTGGTGATTTTTAATCGTGATGGAGGCATTTCGCACTGGTGGTAGAGCTCCAGTGACGGAGCTCGCGGGCGTAGGCACCACCGCATTACCTGTTATACTTGCCGCTAAATGGTAGTGTTCAGCACTATCGTGTTCCGGTCAGGTGGTAATGTACGGCCCTGTAATTTACGGCACAGAGGCATAACACCTTAGGCCTCAGGAGTGGTAACGCATCTGCATTTTGATTCTTTATGTAGGTGTCTTAGGCAGCAGTCATCACTTAACATCAATTTGAACTGCATGCTTGTGTGGAACTTCCATTACATAAAAAAAAAATATAAATAAGTGGCGTTGGTGACGTTGGTGGTGTTGTTGCTCGTAGTTTTGGAGGCATTGGTTGTGATGGTGGTGGTGGTTTTGTTGGCATTGGTGGCGTAGGTGATTGGTGCTGTTGGTGTTGGTAGTGGCGTTCATGGTGTTGATGGCGTTTGTGGTGGTGGCGCTGGTGGAGGTGGTAGCGGTGACAGTGGTGGTGGTGACGATGGTGGTGATGATGTTGATGGCATCAGTGGTTAAAAATGCACAATGTTAATATTACATTTTTCACATCCGCCATTATGAACCTAAGCACAGACAGTACATGTCATTTTTTCTGCCGTAGAATCTACGGTAGACTCGATCGAAACCTATTTACAATTAAAGACAGTAAAAATTAACTATTCTGAGTCGAGAACATGTATCCGTATATGTAAGTATAACGTGCGTGCGTGTTCGGATGTGCGCGCGCCCCTGAGCGGTCTCTTCAAGCGTTCTTGTTCTAGCGATTGTGTACATATCTTATCGATTAAATTATGGATTGGTCTTAAGAACAATATTTATCTATACTAATATTATAAAGCTGAAGAGTTTGTTTGATTGAACGCGCTAATCTCAGTTCTACTGGTCCGATTTGAAAAGTTTTTTCAGTGTTAGATAGCCCATTTATCATCATGCTATGACTAATAGGAACAGAGCAGCGCGGGCGAACCCGGGGCAGGCCTCTAGGTATTGATAGAAACCTACCAAAATTTATTGCATTGAGAACAACACAAATGAACAAAGAATATTCGTTCAGATGATCTAACTTTCGTTTACACCAGATTACAAAAGAAAGAATGCTCTTGTTCTAGCTCTAGCTCTATGTTCGTTTGATGTAAATCGACCTTAACACAGACAGTCTTTCAAATCTCATAATGTAAACGTCCATATTCTCCATAGCATATATATTTGTTTAAGTACAAATCAACATGAACAGCTGAACGCTCCGAAGGGCAGTGAGTATCGGAACGAAAGAGTGTCTCGCATGCAGGTTCCAGAGCGAAGGAGTTCGATCAATCGGTGCGGGAGCGAGCGGCCGCCGCACGTCAGCGGCTCGGCGGCGGCGTCCGGGGCGCATGCGCGGGCCGAGCGGCGCGGGGCGAGGGGCGAGGGGCGCGGGCGGCGGCGGCCGGCGCGCTGCAGTGTGCCGCGGCATTACGTCACGCGCGCACCGCGGGCGGCAGGCGGCAGCGGACGGCGGCGGCAGCGCGAGCCGACGACCCACGGCTGCCACCGGCCACTCGCCACGAGCGCGACGCGCCTTCGTCGAGGCGAGCCGCGATGCGCCCGGGGAGCGGCCGTGCGTTCGCGTGCCGGTGCGAGTGCGAGTGTGGACGTGTCAAATGATAGCGGGACGATCCGCGCGACTCTAGCGTTCGGGCCGGGATGGCGAGCGGGGCGGGCCGCTAGAGGCATGCGAGCGGGGCCGCGCGTGTGGCTGGTGGCGCAGGCGGCGCTGTTCGCGCTGGCGGCGCTGGGCGCGCGCGGCGCGAGCGGCGGCTGCGGCGTGGCGGAGTTCGCGTGCCGCGGCGGCGCGTGCGTGCGCCTGGACGCCTACTGCGACGGCGAGGCGCAGTGCGCGGACGGCAGCGACGAGCCGCCCGGGTGCTCGGTGTGCAACCGCACGTACTACGGGCGCGCGGGCGTCGCGTACGCGCTGGCTCTGCGCGGCGCGCCGCGGGCGCCCTTCCTGTGCCACCTGACGTTCACGGCGGGCGGCGGCGCACACGGCGACCTCGTGCAGCTCGCCTTCGACGAGTTCCGCGTGGGGCGCTACGAGGCGGGCGCGCTGGACGGGTGCCCGGACGGCTACATGCAGCTGTCGGAGCTGGGCCGCCCCTTCACGGGCGGCTCGTGGTGCGGCTCGGCGGACGGCGCCGCGCTCTACTACAGCGAGACGTCCACCGTCACGGTGTCCGTGAAGCTGTTCCGGGCGCGGCTCGGCGAGCCGTTCGGCTTCCGTTTGCGGTACAAGTTCCTGGCGCAGCGCGACGCCGTGGTGAGGTGAGCGCGTGCGGGAGCGAGCGAGCGAGTGTGGAAAGTGTGGATGTGTGATGATGTGAATGTGTGGCGGCGGTGTGCGGTGTGCGAGGTGCGGTAACGGTGTGTGTGACGGCAGGTTCGGCGCGCTGGAAGCGCCGCTGGAGCGGGGCGCGGTGTCGCCGGGCACCTACTGCACGCGCACCTACGAGGAGTGCCACCGCAAGCCGTGCCGTCTGCAGAGTCCCAATTATCCCGGAATGTATCCTAGGTCAGTAAAGTTTATTGTCGATGACATCATATAAAAACGTGTTTGGTAAAGCAACCAAACATTTAAACTCATTTTCGCACATTTAAATCGTCGAATTGAATTCAAAACTTTCACCTCTATCACCATCATTTGAATAACGTATGAAATACCAAGTTGTTATTGAAGAAAGAAGACCAAACTCCTCAATACGTACTGGTAAACCCATTGATTTTGGATTAATTTGGATATCTGGACGGTTAATGATAGAATGACATACCTACAACCTACGCAGTAAACAAATCTTGTGTGTAATTATAGTAATGCTGTGACTAGGTAAAATTAAATGTAACTAGGTTTGTTGATTTTCTACGTGCTCGTTATTGAATGCGATTTCTCGCTGGATGGCCGGTATACCGACCGATGAAATGGAACTTGTATCAGGCGCTTAAGAAGTTTCACTAAATTCTGCGATAAAAATGGTCAACATATAGATAAGTGACTGCTACAATACATGTAGGGCCATAGTTTTTCACGTCTCTAACGTTCAAGAGTTCTTACATTATTTAAGAAACTTAAAACTGTAGGGTGTAGCCAAATATTTTATTTAAGTCCGTCTGTCCATCTGCCGCTAAATGGTAGCGTTTAGTTCTATCATGCTCCGAGCTAAAAAAAAACATTGGAATTCTGCCAGCACGTGTCCGGAATTAAAAATATTATTTCAAAATGAACAGTCGCTTGTACAATGTATTATGGTCCCTCAGCAGAAAGAATGTCGGACCAATAAGCCATATGAACCAAATATTGTCATGTGCAAATGTTTATAAAACATACTAGCTGCCCCGACGAACTGTATATCTCCTTCGAGGTATAAAAATGAAATGTTTAGAAAATCGAAAAAAATATATAAATAACACTGTGCCACGAGAATTTTATATAATAGGTGTTGCCATACCAGTATTGCTCTCAAGCAACAATTATAAACAGTTAACAAAAAGTGATTGAAAACATTGATTCCAGCTCTTTAATCGCTTTTATAAACATTTATAATTAGTGGCCTGCCCCGGTGCCCCGGTGCCCCGGTGTCCCGGTGCCCCGGTGCCCCGGTACTTAGCTCGGGTCCAATGTTACCTACATTACTACTACTCATACGGTACTAATCTTTAGGGTTTCTAAAGCGGGTATTTTACCTTAAACTGACCCTGTTGTGTCTGTTTCATACATCCTATCAACCTGTGGTTTTGAGGTTGATAGAATGTCCGTCGTCGAATTTCGTAAAATCCTGATGTTGATCTTTGTCCTAAAAAGATATGCCATGCAAAATTTGAAGCTCCTATTTTGTTATGCCTGAGATTTTCACACGACGTGTAATAATGTAATCGGAGATAATGTGTATGATCAATATTGGCTCGTTCAGAATGGATGGATACCTTTATTTCTGATACAACTTACAAGATGAAAGTTTTCAAACGTGATTCAACGTTTTGGAGATGTTTTCATTGTTTTCATCAACCAAATCAAATACAGAGGAAACGTAAGTATGGTGATATTATCATCAAAATCCCATTAGAGACATAAATGTGAAACGAGAGCCAAGTTCTCTTATGTATAGGTTGTTGACTTCAACAACAAGAGAAGTGAGATCCAAAGTGGTGCCGAGTTCAATGGTCACTCTTGAAATTTATTTATAACAACCTAAAATATTTTATAACCGCAATGAAATAAAACAAATGCAATAATAGTAAAAGGCAAATTGAGACATTCTCCTGCTGACCTACATTAGTATATTATATTTAGTTTATCTTCTGGTTTGTAAACTGACATATAAATATTATCAACTAGTTGTTGCCTGCGTTGATGTCGTTTTATCAATAACTAAGTAGCCTATGTTCTTTCTCAAAGTCAGCTCTATCTCTGTACCAAATTTCATCAAAATCGGTTGAGTCGTTTGGACGTGAAAAGGTAACTGACAGACAGATAGACAGAGTTACTTTCGCATTTATAATATTAAAGTAGGGATTGTTCAGAATCAGAATCAGAACCAGAAACTCATTTATTCATTTAGGGTGACGGGCACCTCTTATGACACGTCAAAAACAAACAAAATAAATTAAAGTGAACTACAATTGATATACATGTCAAACAAGATAAAAAACATATGTAAAGTCAAGAATATCACTAAGATAAAACTAAATGTAATAAACTAATGTAAAAAGTATATCAGTAGAATGTCTCATTTCCCCTTTACAAACTGATAACAAAGATATGTTCTTAGGTTTTCGCGAGCTACACTCATTGAAATAAAACTATTTTTACGGATTTATCTCGCGTATATTAAACTAAAATGATTTTTAAAATCAACCCGACGTTTCGGTCGCTTTTCAGCTTCCGTGGTCCCGGGCAGACTGAGGTGACATTTGTCTGACAGAAGTTTGAAAAAATTATATGTAGCTACCTCCATCGATTTCGTAAACGCCTTGCGTAGCGTTCAGGATTAACACTATAATTACTTAAGGTATCTTGAGGTCTTGCAGACTGCTGCACTACACCTGTAAGTTATCGCAATGTCTATTCTATGAGTGCCATCTTCAACATCTACAGTGGCATCCAATGTAAGCATGAACTCTAGGATACTTAAATTTTGAAGACTGTAAAATTCGAATGTCTGCATATTAAATGTTTTTCAAAAAAACTAATAATGGGCGAAGAAAACAGAGTAACAGAAACAAAAATATTTTTTGGAATTCTTGTCCGTCTTTCTATCTGGTACGTTATAACTTCGAATCTACTCAACGGATTTGGACGGAACGCGGTTTTCACAGGTGGATTATATGTAATTAGGAACGTACTGTTTCATTAAAATCGGTAAAGGGAAAATTAAGTTACGGCCAATCAAAAATTTACTTAAAACACTGCTTCAAATTTTTTAAACAGATTTGAATGCGGTTTACATAGGATTTATTGGCGTTTGTGGCGTTGCTGGTGGTGGTGGTGGTGGTGGTGGCGTTGGTGGCATTGGTAGCGTTGGTAGTGTTGGTAAAACTCAAAATTCAAAAATTTATTTAATTACTTCGAAATAATAGAATTTGCTTGTGATAGGTCAAATTTCAAAATATAAAATTCAAGCGAATAACAATTCATACGTTGATTAATATGTCAAAGTAAACAAAATAAAATAAATAATCGTCATAAATACTGAATAATAAAAATAGGTATCAACATAATGTTTCATACTCTCTTTTACAAACGGCAAGATAAATGATTTGAAAGATCGAAGTAGTGATGGTAGTGTTAGTGACGTTGATCACGTTTGTGGCGTTGGTGGCATTGGTAGCGATGATGACATTGGTGGTATTGCTGGCGTGGGTGGTGGTGGTGTCGGTGTTGTGTGTGGCATTGGTGGAGTTAAAAGCGTTGATGGTATTGGTGTCGTTGGCAGCGTTATTGGCGTTGATCACGTTTGAAGTATTGGTGGTATAGGTAGCGTTGCTGGCGTGGGTGGTGGTGGCGTTGATGTCGTTTGTGGCGTTGGTGGCATTGGTGGTGTTGGTGGCGTCAGTGGCGTTTAAAACGGTGGTATTGGTGTCGTTGACGGTATTGGTGGCATTGGTGGGGTGGGTGGTGGTGTCGTTGGTGTCGTTTGAATCATTGGTGGTATTGGTGTCACATACGGCATTGGTGAAACTGTCTGAATAAATAAATACATTATTATTATTTTACTCATTTATTTTGGAATTCATTTTTTTTTATGTATATAAATATCAAGTGTAAATTCTGTACATTAAAAATATTGAAAAAATAAATACCCCAGGGGATGTTACTAGGTCGATACTGAACACAAATATGTGATGAAAAAATTTTTTGTTCGTCTGTCTGTCTGTTTGTTCAAGCATCACACAAAATTCAAAGGTCCGATTACGATGAAACATGGTATAATAATTATACTTTAACCTTTAGCGCACAACACTGGGTACTTTTTATCCTGGAATAATGTCTGTTTGTCTGTGTATTTGTGCACGCTAATTTCAGAAACGTCTTACCCCGTTGCGGTTTTCACTCATATATTGTGGTAAGTTCCACTTAATGTTTAATGTTTGTTTCATGTCAATCGGTTCAGAAATAAAAAAGTTACGTCAATTTAAAGAATCATATGGAATATTTTAAAACTATTCTCTATCTTCCTACCTAAAAGGTAAAAATGAACCCTATTATTAGTCTTCCTCTGTCTGTCCTTTTTCCGTGTCTGTCACCAGGCTGTATCTCATAAACTGTGATAGCTAGGAAGCTAAAATTTTCACAAATTATGTATTTCTGTTACCGCTATAACGACAAAATTAAATACAAGAAATAACAAAATTGGTGGCGTAAGTGGCATTGGTGGTGTTGGTAGTGGTGATGGTGGTGGCGTTGGTGGCGTTGGTGGCGTTGGTGGCGTTGGTGTCGTTGGTGTCGTTGGTGTCGTTGGTGTCGTTGGTGTCGTTGGTGTCGTTGGTGTCGTTTGGGTCGTTGGTGTCGTTGGTGTCGTTGGTGTCATTGGTGTCGTTGGTGTCGTTGGTGTCATTGGTTTCGTTGGTGTCATCGGTGTCGTCGGTGTCGTCGGTGTCGTCGGGTCGTTGGGGTCGTTGGTGTCGTTGGTGTTATTTGGGGTCGTTGATGTTATTGGTGTTATTGGTGTCATTGGTGTCGTTTGTGGCGTAGGTGTTGATGGTGACTCTGGTGGTGGTGTTGATGGCGTAAGGGGTGGTGGTGGTGATTTTAAGTCTCGATGGAGGCATTAGTGGCATTGGTGACGTTGGTGGTGTTGTTGGTAGTTTTAGAGGCGTTGGTGGCGTAGGTGTTTGATGATGTTGGTGTTGGTGATGGCGTTGATGGTGTTGATGGCGTTGGTGGTGTTTGTGGTGGTGGGGGTGGTGGAGGTGGTAGTGGTGATGGTGGTGGTGGTGACGATGATGGTAATGGTAGTGGTAGTATTGATGGCTTTTGTGGTTAAAAATACACAACGTTAATATTCAATTTTTCACATCCGCCATTATGAACCTAAGCACAGACATTACATGTCATTTTTTCTGCCGTAGAATCTACGGTAGACTCGATTGAAACCTATTTACAATTAAAGATCGTAAAAAAATAATTGTTCTAAGTCGAGAACATGTATCCGCAAAATTCGTATTTTTTGAGAATCCGTGAAATAAAATCAATAATTTTATAAATTCAAATATTAATGCCCGCCATTATGACATATACATTTCATTTTTAATAAATGTCATTGAATTATTACTGAAACTGGACAGGAGAGGCAATTTTCAAAATCAATTGCTGTATGTTAGTTCCGCTAAAACTAGTGTATTTTTGTATTTTTATTCTTATTATTTTTTAAAGCGATACGAAGTTAGCCAGGCCACCTAGTATATACATTAAAAAAATATTATTATGATCATTATAAATACAAGTTCATACTCGATACTTTTCTACTTTTTCTAACGTACAAAATCGAGGCAGCCGCAACAGCACTCTGAGTGCGTTATTATCTTGAACGCGAAGGGCTCGCATTGAAGTTTCACGGAAATCGAGCTAAACGCCGCGCCGCTGACATTCGATTAGTGCAAGCGAAGTGCCACCTTTGACAAGCGTAAGCGTAGCAATGGGACGCTTGCAAAGCGAACGCTGAAACTTTACAGAAAACGAATAAAATGGCCAATTTCAATCAGCTGTTTAGACATTATTGTGATGGTTTCAAATAAATCTTAAATACTTGAATAATTGTGATAAAAATGTACCTGGATACCGAAAAAGGTAATGTTCAAAAACTTAATTTGGGCCACAAATTAATTTTGAGGTGGACTTTATAAAATTAAGGCACTCATTTAAGCAATGACGTAATTAACCTATGCAAGTAAAGCCAAGTTAAGTGTAAACAACTTTGCACATACTGACGTCACATGGTAATAAAATAAAGATACATAAATAATTAAATAGAGGACATTGACTTTTCATAGAAAATATTATCCTGTGGATGCGTTTGATATCCACCAATCATATTCAGAGTAAATATAAGCCCACAAAAAAGAATGGTCGCAATCCAATTAATAACCTTAGAGATATACTTGGACAAACATACCAGCGAATAAATAAATACACCTACGAAAAATGTGAATCATACTAATATCATCATATCATACTAGTATTATAAATGCGAAAGTTTGTATGTGTGTTTGTTACTTCTTTACGCAAAAACTAGTGAACCGATATTCATTACATTTCGCACACACATAAAGGGGAAACTTGGATTAACACAAAGGATAGTTTTATCCCGAAAAAATGTTCCTGTTCCATGGGATTATTTTTATATATTTTGCCTGATTTTTTACTTTAATGTATTAGTTACTCCTTCACGCTAATACTACTCAGATTTTCATGAATTTTGGCATATACAAGGGAACCCGCATAAACATATAGATTAGTTTTTGTCCCAAAAAAAATTCATGTCTTTTCTTTTTCGGCTGTGACCAAATGTGGTACTCACATGTAAAAACGGATGCATTAATTTTTTTTTACTTGCTGAAAAAATATTCTTCCGGTTGTCCTCCCTTAAATCTGGCACTGCGTGTAATGTGTATGTGTGTGTGTGCGTGTGTGTGCAGGAACGTGACGTGCTACTGGAGCCTGCGCCAGAAGGACATCCCGACGTGCAAGCACGCCATGATCTCCGTGCGCCAGGACTACTCGCACAAGATGCAGATCAAACGATCCATCTCTATGGCAAGGTTTGTTTACATCGTTACTCGTATCAATATCATGACAATCATGTCTTTCTTTTAAATATTTATCACCAATTTCAGTTTGATTTTACTTGATCCCAAATTTTACGTATACTTTCGACATTTGTTCTTCGATTAGCCTAAAATCGTTTGCCCTAATTTCATATGAATGTATCATAGTGTCCTAACTTAAACCTTTGAAGCACTTTTATTGTGTAACTTTAACATTTATGATTTTTTTCTGCACTTCCTTTCAATATTCTGAAAGCTTTAATTTTGGAATATCATAAAATGTTTCTATTGCTAAAATATAATTTTTTGCATGATTTTATTTGCAAGATTTGGTACCCGAGACCGATAGATGGAGCGCGTTAGTGCGTTAGTGAGTGGGTGCGTGAGATGTGTTGTGGGTTGTGCGCAGCCTGAACAAGACGGGGCGCGCGGTGCGCGCGTGGCGCGAGTGCACGGGCGAGCGCGACCGGCTGATCGTGTACGACGGCGCCAGCACCGACGACCCCGTACTGCTCGAGTACTGCGGCGGCGACTGGCTGCCGCGCGTCACGGCGCGCGGGCCCGACATGCTGGTCGCCTTCCACTCCTCGCCCTTCAGCGCGCCGCTGCGACCCGCCGCGCCTCACGCGCCCCTGCGCGGCTTCGAGCTCGACGTCGACGTCATCTTCGCCGATTCCGACTCGCTCGACTACGCCAGGTACTCTTTTTCTTCCCCTCGCCCGCCGTTCGCCACGTTTATATACATATGAAATGCCAAAAATGTAACATAAGTTTCGCACGGTGCGTAGAGAATCGAGAAGATGCGAATTTCACGTGAAGGCGTCGTCATCGGAGGAGGAGCAGAATGCGACGGCTGCGAGTGGTGGGCGCGGTCGGCGGGGCCGCTTGCATGCGCCCACACACACGCTGCCGCCGAACACGACATGCACGTGGACTTTCCACGGTCGCCCCGGTCGGTACACCACGATTAGCTTTTTTTTGGCTCATTTATTCGTTCATCATCATATCAGCTGAAATATGTCTACCGCTGGATCGGAGCCTCCCCGATAGGTGGACCATACGTGGACACATTTTTTTTGTATTAGTTTGATTTTTCTTTTTATTATTAACCAATGTTGGAGCCAGTGACTGCCCTGAGATGTAATTAATAAATAATATGTCTATGCTGTGCTGTCATTTCGTAGGTATTTGAAGTTTTTTTTTTTTAATTTGTATACAGTTTTAATTACATCATGATTGCCGTGCTTACCAACAATCTTCTCATATTAAATATTTTACTGTTATTTTATTTTTACATTGTTTTAAGGATAGGATTTTATAAATTTACTTTTAGGTATATAAAGACTTTTTTACCATTTTATCATTATTATTATCTATACAAAATAATTTATATTAAACCCGGGCTTCCCCCCCCAAAATAATTTTGGGGGGGGAAGCCCGGGTATGGTCTCGGTGGGAATACTGTTAGCGGGAACAGCATTGCCTACAAAATTCCGAGAAACCACCTGCTGTGTTTGTGGCAGAACACACGTAGAATAGCAGAGCCCTGGCCAGTCCGCGTCATCCACGTCCCCGCCGTCCCCTCTGGGAACTGCTGCAACCGCGCCAGAGGCGCGCCTGCCACCCCCGTGTTGCAGCTGAGCTGAGGATGCAGGGCGAAAGGCGAACTTTCTGCGCCTAAAAACAGATTTTTTTTTTTTACCCGCTAGGGAGGATACCCGATATAAAACCGAGCGCGCCCGTAAGCTCCGAGGTGGCAGCCCCACCAACAGGCTAGGGTATAGTGGGTTAATCACTCGCTTACCTGAACTCCTACTGATTAAAGAAACAGAAACAGTGCATAACCGGACCGATCAAACTACGACGACCTTTAGCATGAAAATACGGACACGAGTTGCTTGCTGGAATGTGCGAACGCTGAGCGCAGACAGTAGACTAGCCCAAGCAGAAGCAGAAATGCTACGTTACAAACTTCAAATACTTGGCCTCAGCGAAGTACGTAGGAATGGATTCGGAGAACAACAAACGCCAAGGGGCCTGACACTGCTTTACTCTGGGAAGGAGGATGAAGATGATACCCGTGAGAACGGCGTAGGATTCCTTCTCACCGACACAGCGAAGAAGAGCCTCTTGGACTGGAAACCCATCTCGGACCGAATCATTACCGCCCGTTTTAACAGCAAAGCCCGAAAAATATCCATTGTTCAGTGCTACTCGCCCACTAACATGGCATCAGAAGAAGACAAGGACGACTTCTATAGTGCGCTTAACTCGACCATGAAGAGTATCCGCAAGCAAGACATAGTCATCGTCATGGGTGATCTGAACGCCAAGGTGGGTACGGACAACGATGGATGCCATAGACACATGGGCACGAACGGGCTAGGAGTTCGCAACGAGAACGGAGAACGTTTCCTGGATTTCTGTCAGGATAATGATCTTACCATCGGAGGGACTTTATTTATTCACCCGGATCACCATAAGTATACATGGATTTCACCCGATGGAACCACCAAGAACCAAATCGACCATGTTGCCATCAGTTCTAAATGGAGGTCGTCGCTGCTTGATGTCCGTAACCGTCGCGGTGCAGACATTGACAGTGATCACCACCTACTGGTCTCCGAGCTGCGGCTTAAAGTAGCGGTAGCACGCACTACTGGCGGAACCACAACGCTGGGGCGACGATTTGAAGTGAGCAAGCTACAGGACCCAGAGACGCGCGACGCCTTCACGCTGGAGCTGCGAAATCGTTTCTCGGTGCTCGAAGCGGACGCCTCTACAGTCGACACGGAGTGGAATCACATCAAAATGGCCTACACAGAGACCAGCTCCGCTGTTCTAGGACTTAAAACTCGCTCACACGAGGACTGGATGTCACCGAAAACTTGGAAACTCATTGAAGAAAGACGTGATCTTCATCTTAAAATTCTGATGACCGCCGACGCAACAGAGTTGGAAGATTTAAAAAGTCAATATCGCCGTACCCGCAAGTCCATCTACCGAAGTGCCCGTTGCGACCGACGGCTGTGGGCAGACAGTATTGCTGACTGCGCCCAGCGCGCAGCTGATTCGGGAAATCTGAGGGAGATGTACAAAGCCACGAAGACCTTAGCCGGTAATCAGAGTTTTAGGAGGAAACCGTTAAAAAGCAAGGAGGGCCAAATGATCGTGACATCGGAGGGACAACTCAAGCGCTGGCGGGAGCACTTCGAAGAGTTATTCCGCGTCCCCGAAGATCCCGCTGACATCACTACACCTGCGGTCAACTTGCCCTTACAGAATCTGCAAATAGACGTTTCTCCTCCAACAGGTGAAGAGGTAATAAAAGCCATCCGTTCCCTCAAAAGCGGTAAGGCCCCAGGAGCAGACCTTGTCACAGCTGAAATGCTAAAAGCGGACGTGGCCACCGCCGCGAACGTGTTGACGCCGCTTCTGCAACGCATCTGGGAAGCCGAAGAGTTACCGGAGGACTGGAACAAAGGCCTACTTATTACTGTGCCAAAGAAAGGAGACCTCGCCGAGTGTGGTAACTGGAGAGGCCTAACTTTGCTCTCGATTCCGTCAAAGGTGCTCTGTCGGATCATCTTGGATAGAATGTCGAGAGCCGTGGATCCTCTTATACGCAGGGAGCAGGCCGGTTTTAGACCTAATCGATCATGCACGGATCAGGTGAACACACTCCGCATCATTTTGGAACAGGCAGCCGAATGGCAGAGGGAAATGTATTTGACATTTGTAGACTTCGAGAAGGCCTTCGATACGCTGAAATGGACATGCATCTGGGACCGGCTACGTGAGATAGGTGTCCCCGAGAAAATTGTACATCTTATTATAGCCATCTACAAGAACTATTCTTGTAAAGTAACACACAATGGACTCGTCTCGGAGGCTATACCGGTGCAAGCAGGTGTACGCCAGGGGTGCCTCCTGTCGCCTCTCCTCTTCCTTGTTGTCCTAGATGGCATTATGCATAATACCACGAACGACAAGCGACGCGGCATAGAGTGGGGACTGTCTAATGTCCTGGAAGACTTAAACTATGCCGATGACCTATGCTTGCTGAGCCACACACGTGCAGACATGCAAGCCAAACTGAACGACCTACGGCTAGAGGCTATCAAGACGGGACTCAAGATAAACACCAGAAAGACCCAGGAAATGAGGTGCGGTGCGACGAGTTCTTTGCCGTTACTCATAGGCACAGAGGTTGTAGAATGTGTCCACAAATTCACTTACCTCGGGAGTGTTGTGTCGGAAGCTGGTGGGACTGAAGAGGACATCGCGTCAAGAATTGCCAAGGCGAGAGCGACCTTTGCACAGCTGCGTCCTGTATGGCAATCGCGTAAACTGACTCGGAGAGTTAAACTCAAGATTTTTCGATCCAACGTGAAAACTGTGTTGCTGTACGGATGCGAGACGTGGAAGGTTACAAAGGACATCTCGCGCCGACTTCAGGTCTTTGCGAACCGCTGCCTTCGACATATTCTCGGTGTTTACTGGCCCGAGAAAATCACAAATGAAAACCTGTGGGAGCGCTGCAATGAAGACCCGATCGCCCAGCAGATCAAACGCCGAAAATGGAACTGGATTGGCCACACGCTCCGAAGGGACCCTGACCACATACCGAGGCAAGCCCTAGACTGGAATCCCCAAGGAAAGCGCAAGCGTGGCCGTCCCAAACAGACCTGGCGGAGGTCTATCATCACAGAGGCGGGGAACATAGGAAGGACCTGGAGTGAAGTAAAGCGCGAAGCTCAAGACCGACAGGGATGGCGACGCACTGTGGACGCCCTCTGCCCCAGCTAGGGGACATAGGATCTTAAGTCAAGTAAGTCATACAAAATAATTTAATGTTTCTTACTTTTAGTTTTACTTTTTCACTAGATAACATCCTTCTTTTTGCTGGTAGGTAATGTTAAGATTTTTAAAGGTTTTATTTGTTTTTTATTTTTATTTTTATTTTGTGTTAGTTTTTAAAATAGTACTTAGTTATTGTTTTATTTTATTTTTAACTTTTTTTTTTTAATCAATTATGTTTACAGCATGTGACAATGATAATAGTCTTGATGATGATTTTAGATCCCTTAGTCCTTCTGATAATGTTTCCAGTGACAACAGTTTCCAAAGTTTACCTTCTCTCTCTACTTCTTTAGATACACACTTTTCTGATGTTCGTAAAAACTTTAACATTGTTCATATTAACGCACAGAGCATTCCAGCACACTACCCCGATATGTTAGCATCATTAACAGGTTCCCACCTTCACGCAATTCTAGTTTCAGAATCCTGGCTCAAGCCATGTCTTCCCTCTACTTCCTATGCTATTCCAGGCTTTCATCTTATACGTAACGATCGTGCAGACCGCGGTGGAAGTGGAGTGGCCATTTATCTTCGTTCCCATATACCCTTCTCTATTGTTCTTAAATCACCCAATATAAATAATACTGGCGCGGAACACTTATTTATAGAAATTATCTTCGGTCACACTAAATTGCTGCTTGGTGTCTTCTACAGTCCTTCATCAACAATTGACTATTTTTCACTCTTTGAAAGTCTTTTAGAGGACATCACTCCATCATATAATCATACTGTTATAATGGGTGATTTTAACACATGTCTTTTAAAGAATGACACAAGGTCTATACGTTTAAAATCTATAGTTGATGCTACCGATTTGCATCTTCTCCCACTTTCTGCCACACACTATTTCCCCAATTGTTCTCAATCTCTCTTGGATTTAATTATAGTCTCTGCAACTGATCATGTGGCGAAATTTGGTCAGTGCCCTGCTGAAGCCTTCTCATATCACGACCTTTTATTTGTCATACAAAATCCGTCCACCTAAAGCCAAACGTAAGGTGCTTCTACAACGTAATTTTCGTGGTATTGATTTGAATAAACTTCTTGAAGATGCGTGTAAAATAGATTGGTCCGTAGTTACAAATGCCACTGAAGTGAATGAACAGGTCGCAATATTTAATTCTTTGCTAATCGAGCTTTTTGACATTCATGCACCTATCAGGCCAGTAAAAGTAAAACATCTACCAGCTCCTTGGCTCACTGACGACATAAAAGCAGTAATGGCTAAGCGTAATGCTGCTAAGGCCAAATTTAAAGTCAACCCTTCGGACATTAACCGCGACAAATACAAGTTCTTACGTAATCGCTGTAACAAGTTGTGTAGAAATGCACAACGACGCTATATTAATTCCACACTCCATAATGCAGACCCATCTAAGGCATGGAGGTTTCTCAAAACTTTAGGAGTTGGGAAAGTTAATTCAGAATCCTTACCCCATAATATAGATCTAAACCTACTTAATAGTTTCTTCTCATCTGTTTCTACCTATGATGGTTCATTAAAAGCTAGTGCATTAGCTGAACTTTCTTCTTTTCCCACTCCTAATTATCCAATGTTTTCTTTAAGTCAAGTGTATGATCGTGATGTTAAGAAGAACTTATTAGATATCGATTCTGATGCTGTTGGATGTGATTGCATTAGTCGTAAGATGATCATTCCCCTCCTTGATTTCCTATGTCCTGTCATAACCTCAATTATGAACCTTTCAATATCCTCTTGTTCCTTTCCTACTGCATGGAAAGATGCTTATATTATTCCATTGCCTAAAAAATCCAATCCTATATCCTGTTCTGACTATCGTCCTATCTCCATTCTTCCATTACTCTCGAAAGTCCTAGAACGTCTTATCCATACTCAACTTAGTTCATATCTTGAAAAACACGCTATCCTTAATCCTCTCCAATCAGGTTTCCGTCCCGGTCATAGTACGACTACTGCACTTATTAAAATTACAGATGACATAAGGCTCGCTATGGATAATAGGCAACTTACAGTATTAACCTTGCTTGATTTTAGCAACGCTTTCAACACTGTAGATTTTGAGATTCTAATTGCTACTCTACGTTCTCTTAACATATCTCCGAATGCAGTTGACTGGTTTCATAGTTACTTGTTTGGTCGTCGGCAACGTATACAGGTTTGGGACACTTTCTCAACTTGGTGTACAACTGTTGCTGGCGTTCCACAAGGTGGCGTGTTGTCTCCTTTACTCTTTGCTATCTTCATTAATTTAATAACTCCGCGTATATCTTCTCTCTACCACTTGTATGCAGATGATCTACAAATATATCGTCATGTCTCCCTGGATGATCTTCCAAACGCTTTAATCTCTTTAAATGATTATCTTTCTTCTATTCTACGATGGAGTCTTTCTTATGGGCTTCAGATAAATCCTATTAAGAGTCAACTAATAGTAATTGGGAGTTCAAGGTTATTAACTAAGATCAACTGGGACACCTTGCCGTGTGTAAAATTTAATGGGCATGTCATTCCTTTCAGTGAAACTGTGAAAAATTTGGGTATTATTTTTGATAGGTACTTAACTTGGGTGCCACAAATTAATATTATCAGTAAAAAAATGTTTTCGGCTGTACATTCTTTGAAAAGATTGCGAAATTTTCTACGTGTGTCCACTAAAATTACGCTTGTACACTCTCTGTTATTTCCCATTCTCGACTACGCCGACACCTGTTATCTTGATCTAACAAAAGAGCAACTGAATAAATTAAAGCGTCTCCAGAATTTATGCATAAGATTCGTATTTGGCTTGCGCAAATACGACCATGTCTCTGAATATCGAAAACAGCTCAAATGGCTCCCAATCTCTCTTCGCCGGAATGCTCATGTGTTATCATTTCTCTTTGGTATTTTATTCAATGGTCAAACTCCTTCTTATTTAAAAGATCGTTTTAAATTTCTGCATCTAATTAACTCTTATACCTTACGCTCGTCATATAATTATATGCTTGAAATCCCTACCCATTCTAGTGATTATTATAAAAAGTCATTTACAGTCCAAGCAGTTAATTTGTGGAATGCACTACCATTATTAATAAGGAGTGCCCAAACTTTAACATCATTTAAGTCCCTGGTCAGGGACCACTATCTATCTTTTGATTAATTTTGCCTCAACTGTTGTCACTGTATTTATTTTTCTTATTATGTATTTTTCCCTTCATCGCTATTCTATCATTGTCATGTCACACACTGTTTAATTTTAGCATGTACTTATTATTATTTTTTATTTTCTTAGCAATAATTTGTACACCCCTACTTCTTCCTAGGCGCATTTCTGTTAAATTAAGGTTGCCTGGAAGAAATCGCTGGCAGCGATAAGGCCGCCCGTTGTATTTACTGTCCATGTATTATTTCTGTTTTGTGATTCTGTTGAGTGTACAATAAAGAGTATTATTATTATTATTATATGCCATATATCCACCTATCGGGGAGGATTATGATCGCTTGATCGCTCGTAGGAACGCAGAATTAAAGCGACCTCGCTCTTTACCAGGTGATCTCGTATGGATCTACTTCTCGAGTTTCACGCAGTACTCGCTGGTGGAGCAGCGGCGATCGGAGAGCGGCGAGCGCGAGGAGGAGGGCGCGGGCACGGCGGCCCCGCGCCCCGCGCCAGAAATGCCGCGCGCGCCCCGGGCCTGCGCCGTCGAGCTGCGCATCTGGGACGGCGGGGGGGCGGACGGGGCGGCCGGGGAAGGCGGCGCGCTCGGCGCCTACTGCGACGCGGCGCCGGCGCTGTGCGCACGCGCGGCCCTGGCTAACGCGACGCGCGCGCCCCGGCCGTGCGCGCCGCCCGACGGGTACGTGTCGGCCGCGCCGCTGCTCGCGCTCGCCGCCACCACGCGGCCCGGCACCGCCACGCACCCGCTCGCCTTCTCGCTGCACTACGAGTTCGTGGACGCGCGGCTGGAAGGCGCGCTGCTGCCGGCGGCGGAGACGCGCGGGCGGGCCGAGCCGGCCGAGTGCGCGCGCCGCCTCACGGTGCCGGGCGCCTTCGCGTCGCCGCGCAACGCGCTGTGGTTCGGGCGCGGCGGCGCGCGGCGGCTGCGGTGCGTGTACCGCATCCAGGCGGAGGGCGCGCGCGTGGAGCTACGGCTGACGGCGGCGGCGTTCGGGCGCGAGGCGCGCTGCGTGTCGCGCCTGGACCCGCTGACGGGCCGCCGCGTGTGCTCGCTGGAGCCGGACGCGGCGCCCGCCGAGCCGCCGCCGACCGAGGCGTCGCTGGATTTCGACGCCGACGAGGAGGTCCCGCTGTGGGTGCCGCACTTGAGGATATACGAGTCGCCGTGGCCGGGTTACAGGGTGAGCTCTAGGTGTAAGATATTTATTAGAGAAATATGAAAAAGTCGTAACGATAAACTTTTAATATAATCGACTAGCGGCCCGCCCCGGCTTCGCGCGGTTGATATGTTACCTACCCTTTCGTATTCATCTTAGCGTGATGTTATATAGCTTAAAGCCTTCCTCGATAAATGGACTATCTAACACTGAGATAATTTTTCAAATCCGACCCGTAGTTCCCGAGATTAACTAAGCTTTATTATATTAGTATAGATACCACTAATTTCTTTCTTTACTTTCTAGGGTTTTTCTGGGTCAGGTGGCCCCAATATAATGCCCTGTTATTTCCGGCATCGAAGCATAACACCTTAGGCTTCAGGAGTGGTAACGCATCTGCATTTTGACCTTAGTCTTTGTGTGGGTGGCTATAGGCTACAGTCATCACTTAACATCAACGTGAACTACAAAATATATAATTTATATTATTAAAAACTTAAAAAGATGATGCGGTAAAAAGAAAATCAATGAAATTGATCCAATAGCATCGGATCGAAGCGGTACTCGTACCCGTTTTGAGATTTTTCGAAGCCGGTGCGGTGGTACAGCGGCGCCCTGTGTGCAGGTGCCGCTGGCGTGCGTGTGCGACAACGCGAGCGCGCCGCTGGCGCTGGGCGCGGGCGGCGGCGCGCTGGAGCTGGAGCTGGCGGCGCGCGCGCTGCGGCCCGGCGAGGACCAGCGCCACGTGCACTTCCGCGGGGAGTGGGCGCGCGCGCCCGCGCCGCCGCACTGCGCCGCGCGCCGCCGCCTCGCGCCGCCCGGCCGCCACGTCCGCCTCGCCTACCCCTACAGGTACACCCGACCCTGCCGCGCCCTCGCGGCCGCCTCGCCTACCCCTACAGGTACACCCGACCCTGCCGCGCCCTCGCGGCCGCCTCGCCTACCCCTACAGGTACACCCGACCCTGCCGCGCCCGCGCCGCCGCCTCGCGCCGCCCGTCCGCCACGTTCGCCTCGCCTACCCCTACAGGTACACCCGACCTCGCCGCGCCCGCGCCGCCGCCTCTTCTACCCCTACAGGTACACCCGACCCCGCCGCGCCGCACCCGACCCCGCCGCGTTACCCGCCCCGCCCCTCTGCTGAATCATTCGGCTTTAAAATATGAATATCCTTAGCTAATTTCGAGCTATATCCTACTATTCCATAAGATCCCTTTAGAGCGATGTTTAACGAGTTGATTTGATTTTTTTTTTTATTTTAAGTCGACTAGGTTCGATACAGAAAACGTGGTTGTTGTAACAGCGCGGACGCGATGTCCGAGTGCGGCGAGACGCCGTTCCTGGTGGCGGCGCGCGGCAACCGGTCGGTGTTCCTGCGCGTGTGGGGCGCCGACCTGCCGCTCGCCTCGCCCGCCGACCCGCCGCCTTGCCACACCGCCAACCGCATCCTCGTCTACGACGCGCACTCCGCCAGGTACACACGCACACACACACACACACACACACACACACAGTAAGAATCCTTAAGGAATTTAGCTCAATGAATCAATAACGAATTTACCGACTGGACTCAAATTTGGAGTTACATGACATGCATTATTTTCTAGGAGCGCTACTACTATTTTTTTTTGTTCAATTTAATAAAATCAAGAACCCAATAATTCATTCTTAAGAAGACTAAAATATTACACACGATTTTGAAAATTTAAACTGACCCGATCAGGTTGGTGCGCGCGGTTTGTCCCAGCGCGGCGGGCGACGAAGGAGGCATTGTACAAATGTTTACGCCGGAGTGGTGGGCGCGGGGCGCAGCCGGTGCGGGAGACGCGGGTGGCTCGGGCGGCGCGCCCGGAGCGACCGGCGCGAACGGCGCCAGCGGCGCGCACGGCGCGGCCGGCGTGGGGAGGGAGGCGGCGCTGCTAGTGGTGTGGGCCGCGCGAGAGCCCGGCCACGCCGCCTTCGCCTGGATGGAAGTGTGGCGCGCACCCACAGCCACCGGACTCGGTATGTTTCGGTTCATTCGATCTTTCGTCTGTTCAGTAGACATTGGCACGATTCAGGCGGAAGTTTTTCATGATTGAGCCGAGAAAAGGGAATTTTTAAAAGTTATAAGACTGTACTCTCTAACCGTCGAACGCTTCCCATTTCTCCGCTCTAACACCGTCCCCTGGTGTGACAGTATTAAACCGAACGGGAAGCGTTCAATGTCGAATCGATAACGCTTCAAGAGCGATAATTTACCGCTGCGTACCTACCGTACGTCAGAGAGCGGACATCGCGTTGAGCGTAGAATCTGTGGTGGCAGGCAACGGGAGCGCGCTGTGCCGGCACGAGTGCGCGGCGCTGGGCGCGTGCATGTCGGGCGCGCTGTGGTGCGACGGCGCCGCGGACTGCCCCGGCGGCGGCGACGAGGCGGGCGCGTGCGGCGCCGGCGCGCGGCTGCTGGCGCTGCTGGCGGCGGCGGGCGCGCCGGCCGCGGGCGCCGCCGCCGCCGCCGCCGCGGCCTGCGCGCTGGCGCTGCTGGCGCTGGCGGCGCGGCGCCGGCACCGCGCGCGGCGCCTCAAGCGGCCGGCCGGCGCCGGGCCCGCGCCGCGCCGCCTCACCGAGGAGCTGCTGTACGACGCCAGCCGCTCCTCCTCCGCCGCGTCCTCCTGACGCCGCGAGCGCTCCGTCGAGTACATCCACGTGGACCGCGAGACCACCGTGTGACGGAGCGCACCCACCGCGACCGCCGCGCCCTAGGGGCGGCCCCGACGCGACGCCCGCCGCGACGCACGCCGCGAGCCGGCCGCCGCCGCGTCGGTCGCGTAGTTTAATCGATCCTATCTATTCGAAGTAAACCGCCAAATGTAATCGTAATTATGTAAATAGGGTAAAAGTGGAAGTGAAAAACAAAGGCTCGCGAGCGACGAGAGGGACGAGCGGCGCCGCGCGGGGTGCTTGTGTGCGGAGGAGGGGGGGGAGGGGAAGAGTCGCCGCGAGCCAGAGAGCGTGGGGGAGAGAGAGGCGCGGACTGCCCCCGCGCGATGAGGGAAGTGTTCGATTGAGTTTGTGTTTTTTATTGTTTCTGTACAATATTATTATATTCTATGATATTTTCGATGAACTATCCCGTCCCTCGTTTTCACTTAAGTTATGAATCGCTAAAGTAAATAAATAAATAGTTCAAAATATGATGTGAAATGACTTTTATTTTAAATTCTATGGATAACACGGTCCTTCAAAAGATTTAAGGACCGTCCTATCCTCATCTCAATTCTAATATTATATTGGCGTGTTGAAAATTCTTTATGAACCAATATTATTTCTTGCTGGACTTTAAGTATTAAGCTTAAAATAGTTATCGACTTTAAAAATACGGTTTTAATCTGTAATTTTAGGCGATTTCGAAAAAAGTTTATGGGTTCCTTAAAAAATAGAGACTGTCAATTTAACACTTATGTGTGTTATATTCTTGGCACTGGAAGATATTCACGCATGCCCACTAGTGGCTCAATCGTCTCAAACACGCATGCTAGTGGTTCTATTGTCTTACAGCTGAACGCTAGTAGCTCGTTTATCTCGCCCTTGAAAGCTAGTGGCTTGACCGTCTCACACATGGACCCTAGAAGCACGATTGTCTCATCCATGCACACTAGCGACTCGATTATCTCATACATACACGCTATCGGCTCTATTGTTTCACATAAGCATGCTAAGAGCTCGATGAGTCATACATGCAAGCTTGCGGCTCGATTATCTCACACAAGTACAGTATCGACTCGATTGTTTCACACATGTACGCTAGGAGCTCGATTGTCTCACTCATGCACGCTAGGAGCTCGATTGTCACACATTATGCACGTCGACTTAGGTGACAATTCAGGGGCTCGACCGTGTAATAGAATCGTTTTTGTGCTCTCTAACGTCTTTGATTTATCTTGTCTTTTCCTGCTGCCTATTATATTTTTTTTGCCAATCCCAGAGATGGTTGTAATCAAAAGGGGAGTCAGCCGGATGGGATACAGCCAAAAATTCTACTCTCGGGACTTTGATAGTTTAGTTGTAACGTAGCAAGGCTGGTCAGACTTCGAATAAAGTAATGTTTTTATTTCTTTTTCTTAAATCGTCAAGACACGAGAGACCCCGTGTGGCTTGTGATCAATTGAAATCAATTATCATATTTTTCTCGACAGCTGATGGGTTAAAAACCTTTGCATTCACTAGCATGTGTCAATGCGATTTCTTATAATTATATTTCGCAACGCACATATAGGTACGTATGTAGTGATATCAGATATACTCGTAAAGCGTGGCGAGTAAAGCAACTTCACAACACAACAACGAGGCGCCACGTCACCGGCAGTACTTGAGGAACCCTCTCGAAACTAAATATTTATGGGCAGCGGCTGTCGCGAGACTCGCGAGATACTCCTTTGCGACTTTCCTTTCTTGAGTCAAATGGATATTCAGATTAAATTTGTATTAGATCAAAGTATTCGTTTGTGACTAATTAAAAGCTATAATTATCGCGGGTCTCGCCTGTAAAGGCAGTCCAAGTGTGCAGGTGCGAGCTCTGAGGGTCACCAACAATTACATAAACGCGATATAAATAAGGAAGGCGGTGTTTTATCGAATGAATTTCAGCATAATGAAGGCATTACGATTTCAGACGTGAACCGGTCGGGTGGCCCGTGCGTGCATAATGTAGTGGCGTGTCGGCGAGCGAATGTGAGCCGTCTGCCTGCGACCGAGAGCTCAGTATCGCTTGCATGAACATACACCCTGGCGCACACGTAACTGTATTACCGAACTCGGAACAATAAAATTGGCCTGCGAATATATCCGCTCACCTGCCGCACATATTTTTTTTCGATTGCATACTTAGTATATTATTGCGGATATTAATGCTGTGTACCTACTCAATACAGCTCCGAGACGTTTTTCGGCAACAACAAAGGAGTGGCTCGTTGCATGCTCAGATTGAGCCATAGTGAGACTAGTGGTAATGACATACTATTACAGAGATATAATTTAAAAATAACTGAGTGCTTTGAACATTATAACAATAAAAGTTAAAAAAGTGCCAATTTATGAAGATCAATTAAAACTTCATTATGAGAAACAAAATCTACCTTTAACCGATATCTTACTGTACGGTACTCATTTAGTACACTAAATATGATGATTAGTTTATTTCCGTTAATGATGTATCTTCACGCCAGGTCACTTACGGGGTAGGCAGAGAGCGTGGGACGATATCCTGGTCCTCACATACCTCCCGTGCTTTATGTATCTTCATCATTCTCTTCATACATGCACGCCGATTTTTAAGACTTTTGACGCCACCCTCAGACTCGACCTATTTGGTCATGGTAGGTCAGTCTTGGTCTTCCTGGGCCTCTGCAACCATCCACATTCTCTTGGTATATCCGTTTAGTCATTCGCTCATTCGACATTCTTTCTATATGTCCAAACAATCGGAGCATGCCTTTTTTAAATTTTTACACCGATACTTTCGTTCACACAAACGCCTCAACACCTCTTTCTTACATCTTTATTACGAACGCAATCGGTGAGTGGTACACCGCAGATTTTGCGCAAAGATCTCATCTCGAACGCGTTTAATCTATTTTCAAGCTCTTTCCTACATACCCAGCACTCGCTTCCATATAGCAGCGTTGGAGTAAGTACAGCATTATGTATGGCTAGTCGAGCCCGCTGACTTAGATGTTTAGATTCTAGCAGCGTACCCAACGCTCCTTTCACGCAATTCCCAGCAAGCACTCTCCTCTCTATGTCAGCGGTGTACCTACCATCCCTACCATTCCATTAATAAAGAGAAATATAGTGTGCGACGTGAGCAAACAGGTCGGCGCCAAGTGGCGGGGAAATCAATTAGGAGAGCGCACCTCGCCGACCTCTAAATTCAATCCGTAGCACCGGCGTAGCTCTCGTAGCTCTCGTAGAACTCGTAGGTCGTGCTCAGTGCGCCCGCTGCGGCGATTTCGAGAGCTTTCTCTCACTTGTTTTTTCTCTCCGTAATTAAATTTGTGTCTTTCCTTTTTGAGATTTTCCGCGCACAACTAGCGATAATTTGATCTTCATTTAATTTACTATGCAGTAGTGACAGACTGTATCGCAATGAACAAATACAGAAAAAGTTGAACGGGAAGTAATCGAAAATTCCACGAGAGAGAGTCTCAGACACACGAGTGGATGAGCAAAGAAAGAATAATGAAAAGTGAATATTTAATGCGTCGGGGGTCAGGCGCTGGGCGGCGGGAACTTGCTGTTTAGCTGTGAATGCGGCCTCTCGAGTTTTACTGAAGGGAGAGCGGCTTTGATGGCTGTGCTCACTTTTGTGAATTGACTGTGTTTTTCAATTAACGCTTACAATGTCGCGTCATAATTTCAGCCAAAAGACGTCCACTGCTGGACAAAGGCCTCCTCCAAAGAATGCCACAACGAACGGTCCTGGGCCGCCCTCATCCAACGATTGCCCGCGACCTTCACCAGGTCGTCGGTCCACCTCGTGGGGGGCCTGCCTACGCTTCATCTTCCGGTACGCGGTCGCCACTCTAGAACTCTTCTGCCCCAACGGCCGTCAGTTCTGCGAGCTATGTGCCCTGCCCACTGCCACTTGAGTTTCGCTATTCGATGGGCTATGTCGGTTACTTTGGTCCTCATGCGGATCTCCTCATTTCTGATTCGATCTCGCAGAGTAACTCCGAGCATAGCCCTCTCCATCGCTCTCTGAGTGACCTTGAGCCTTCTTATGAGGCCCATAGTGAGCGACCACGTTTCTGTTCCGTATGTCATCACTGGCAACACACACTGGTCACAGACCTTCTTCTTCAGACACTGCGTTAAATTGGACGAGAAGATATAACGCGTATCTTTCGTTAAATAATATGTATGTACATAAAACGCGGATTATATGACAGACGGAATCACAAATTCACAGATATTAGTTTGTATGTTTCACAAAACCATTCCATTTTGATAAAAATCTTTACTTATTTTGAATTACTTACTTTTACTTAGCATTATTTTTTTGCTATTACTTTTGGGACCTTTGATTGCGAAATTAAACTTGAAGACATGGAAGAAGGGAAACTATTTACGAGTATTCTCGCGGATAAAGTGACAGGTACCAACTAGTATTAACTCCTATAATCACGTACATCTTGATGTCAATTCACTAGAAATCAATAACACTTCTGTTTATATATTTACATGCAAATACAAAAAACATATTACATGTGTAAGTAAATTTGAACTGAAGCCTCTAGAACATAATAATACGAGTGGTGTGTCGTCTCATGAATATTCAAGAGCGAGCGATGTGACCGCCGCGCCGCCTCACACTCGCACACACACACACACACACACACTCACACTCACACTCGCGCTGCCTCCTTCCCTCGCGCTTCACTAACACGAGCGGTACCTTTAGGATGAACGCACACTTGTCGAAACCGACTGCGTCGAACGAGCCGAACTATACTATTTTTAATTAAATTCTATGCGACCTCACACACTTGTGTGAACACAGTGCCCGAACCCGGAAAAATCCCAGAAATCACAATTTTGAATGATTTAATTCATGTCGTGATGGTGGCAACAAAGCCTGCAGCAAATATTGGTTAATGCGGCTTTCGCCTCTTAGCCTCTTATGTGTCTTTTTGAGGTTCCGTAGTAAACAAGGAGCCCTTATAGTTTCGACATGTCCGTCTGTCTGTCTGTATGTCCGTCCGCGGTTTAGCACAAAAACTATTTGTACTAAAGACTTGAAATTTAGCACAAGTATACACTTTTATTACGCCGACAAAATGGTAGAATAAAAACATGAATAATCAAGCAGTTTACATTGGTAAATTACAATAATAAAATTATTTAGGTCACCTCCCCTAAGGGTAACGCGCGGGTAATTTTTTTAGTTTTCGTTTTCTATAAAGAGTAAAATATCGTTGGATAGGTCTTTCAAAAATGTTAGGAATGTGATAATTTCATTTTTCGATTTAGTTAACTGTTCGTGACTTATTAAGCTTTAAGGTGCAAATTTTCGTTAGAGTCAAGTGTCCTCCCTCTACCAACTTAACGGTTGTTGTTAGAAATTCAAACGTTACGGCAATAGTAGCTTTTTTTTTTTTTCCAGAGTAAAGGTTATGGGGGACTCCGGGAAAGGCATCCGTCTACCCAATAAAAACCCCTGGGTGTTCCGACTCGTCCGCCATCACTGGCGGGGTCACGGGAACGCTATTGCACACATCCGCGACCCCACCGGCGGCTGCTCATTGCTGAGCCCTCCTCGGAGCCTTTCAGCTCCAACCAACACTAGTAGCCAGCCCGAGACCTCTCCATTCGGGCGACGGACATCCCCTAGTCCGGCGCCCGAAGGTCCCTGCCCGACTGACGCCCGGGTGGAGAAGTCCAGGGGCACACAGTCCGGCCCTGGGGGAGCGGGAGTGTCAGAGATGAACTGACCTTCAACCACCCCCCCGCGGCCCCACCACGTCCCTATCTGACGGCGGGACCACCGCTAGGCGGCTGGGGACAGGGTGCAGGGCAACGACACACCCGTACACCTCTTCCCCAACGGCAATAGTAGCTACATATAATGAAATTAATAGGAAAACTATCACACTTAAGTTGGCTTTACTAGTTTGCGAGTAATAATCGACCAAATGTAATACTCGCATTTTTTTTACAACTCCATAGAAATTTTATTTTTCCTTACTTTTGAAACCTATAAACTACGGAACCCCTTGACTGCGCGTGGCTCGACACGTACTTGACCGATTTTTTTGGTTTCAAACGCTCATTACACTATGTTTTTCTTTTTATTTTTTATTTATATATTATTTTACAAAACGTGTATACACGTTTTGTAGTAGTTAATGTAAGTGTATCCGCTTCCTAAGTGTAAGCTAAAGAATAAATCTTTTTCTTTCTTACCACTAATATCATCCGATAGAACGCCGACGATGCGGTCGAGCCGACAGATGTTTTCATTGAACAATGCATTTCGATAGTTTTTTTTTTTTTTTGCCACCTGATGGTAAGTGATCACCGTCGCCTATGAACACTTGCAACACCAGGTGAGTTGCCAACGCGCTGCCAACCCTGAAGGACTCTTTTGACGCTATTTTTGAAGATCCCCATATTGTAGCATCGAGGGAACACCTCAGAGGGAAGTCCGTTCCACAATTTACACGTTCTGGGCAGAAACGAACGAGAAAATCACACCGTTGAGCACTGCCAGGTGTCCAGTCGGTGAGGGTGAAACTTCTCTCTTCGGCGGATAGTACGGTGTAGGAAAAGAGACGGTGGCACCATGTCGAACAGTTCGACAGAGTATAACACGCACAGACTCCCAATGTCTCTGCGCAGGCTCAGATGTTCGAGCCCGTCCTGGATCGTTAATAATACGAACAGCGCATCTTTGTAGGGAGTCAAGTGGACCAAGCTGGTATTTGAGGGCTCCCGCCCACAAATAAGAGCAGTATTCCAGATGGGGACGCACTTGGGTCTTATAAAGCTGTAGAAACTGCCCCAATGTGAAATACTGGCTCGCTTTGTTAAGCACCCCCAACTTTTTGGATGCAATGTGACTCCCAAACTGCACTTCGTTCGATATGTCAACGCCCAGGATACCGATACTTTTACCAATGGCGAGCGG
This sequence comes from Macrosoma leucophasiata, assembly GCA_036365455.1. Classification (NCBI taxonomy): domain Eukaryota; kingdom Metazoa; phylum Arthropoda; class Insecta; order Lepidoptera; family Hedylidae; genus Macrosoma; species Macrosoma leucophasiata. The sequence continues at coordinate 55,244 of JAWQUS010000024.1, forward strand.
AGTGTCCTGGAACTGTAGTGCTACAATGAATGGGGTTTTTTTTAGCGCTGAACGCGCAGACTTGTGTCTTCGAGGGGTTGAACTACACTAAGTTGAGTCGACCCCAATCTGAGACCCGCTCCAGAGAGTGCTCGACTTCAGACACAAGTCATTATGTAAACATGCATTACAATAAAAATTAAGTTAACTCTAGTGAGTTTTAAAGGTATAAACGCATTATAGGTTTAAAGGAAATAAAAACATTTTTTCGACTCAATCGAATTTTCCGGCGAGACTATCATGGCCAAAATTCGTTATTCGATGAGTACTTTCATCTTTGAAATATCGGTCGTGTTAGCGAGAGGTAGCGACAGCAGTGGGGAGTGGATGTGAGAGTGTAAGACGATGCCTTATTTAAATATGTAATATGAGTCGACAGCACATGTCATACACTCGTTTTATTTATGTTCGAGATTTTAATTTTTCTGGTATTATCGCATAAAGGTGGATGTTCGACTAAAGTTATTTATGTCACGAAAGTCCAGGAGATAATAAAATTAAGGTTATATGACAAAGCATTAATCTCTCCTTCAACCACTGCCTCATCCATATTATTTTTATTCCTCTTTTTTTCTTTAATTGCACACAAAATTGCAAGACTCACTCGAACTATATGCTGTACAGATAGGTCAGGTGTCATGGCGTCATTATAGCGTAATACACGGTATACAAACGACGTACCCGACGCACCTAATTATCTGCCGGACATCACCCCCTGCCCCCCCTCCCATCTTCCCCGCCTCCCGGCGACCCCTGGCAACACCACACACACCGACATGATGAGCCTATTATAAACACGACCTCTTTGGTACAGATTACCGAGTTGTATGTTTACATTGACGTGGAGCAGGATCTGATACTGAATGAGAAACGGGAGCTCATGTTTTTATATGGTATATAATTAAATGTCAAGATACAGAGAGAGGTGACGTGCGAGTGGGTGCGTTGGGGACGTTGGGATGACTGGATGGCGGTGCTCCGCCAAGGGGGGGGGGGTGAAGGCGGCGGAGCTCGCCGCCCACCCTCTGCATCGCGCCCCGCACCGCGCTGATGCGCGGGAGTATCGTGCGGGAACAGTCATCATCTATTAAGATGATTGAAAAAAAACCTACATAGGAAATTAAATCCTGAATTACTCTCAATTAACTTCAAATTTCGTAGTCCATTCGCGTCCAGCCCTCTTAATGTTGCACTACACAATTTCTCATTAAATCGTTGCTACCAGTTACACACTTATTAGGTTTTTTTTGTCACAGTATAAGATATTTCTTGAGATAAGTACTCCAGATGCGTCAAGTACCTATCGCGATTTTAAGTTATTTTTAATAGCCTATCATCATAGAATGGAACATTTTCTTCAAACGTTGTTTTGGAGATACATACAATAAGCTCTCATGACACAATATAGTTTGAAAAACTTTTTTTTTAATTCTTCTAAATATTCAGTTGTTTTCGTTATGGTTTGTTCACTGATTTTCCTGTGCTTACCTAATTTGAACTCATTCAGTTTAGTAGTTTTGGAGAAAATTGACTGTGACAGAAAGTCAGACAGATACTCGCATAAGGACGCTGTTTTTTTCATTTTATGTACCGAACCCTAAAAGTAGAAGGAAAACATTGACTTTATAAATCGGACTTTTGAATTCTTGATCCCTGGATAAGTATCCCACTGCGCTCGCCGGCGGAGGAGGAGGCGGAGGCGGGGGAGGAGCACGGGCGGAGGCGGGAGGCTGCTAGTTGATTTTATTTCAGTTTTAATGCAAATTTCGTAACGGAAATTGTTTTCTCTGTAAACTGTAACTGAACTGTTGGGTTGGTTGGTCGGTGGGCAGGGTTCGTGTTGTTTTACGGAATTGTTTTGTTCTTGGTTGTTTATTGTTTATGCTATCTTCCGCTGGCGTTTTCTATGAGGTTCAATATTTATTTATAAGTTCATCCAACAACCGAAACTTGATAAAATAATTGACAGCGACTGTTTATAGAATACAAATGTCCTTGTGAAATGCGATTTCTTTTTCAAATAGGTTTTTTCCATTTATTAGAACAGTCTATTGGATAATTTGGATATATGATATAACATAACATAGTTCTATTTTCTCACCACAATATAAAAAAATTATATAACGATCAAGAGAAAAACATAAGGATAACAATTTAATGTAAAAAATTAGGAACAACTACAATTACAAACATTTTACCGAGTTCGAGTACATTAATATTAGATAATTTACCTAATTGTACTGAAATATAATATGAATGTATTTTTACTAAGAACAAAAACGGAATTTATAGAGAAACAACAGTTAACAGTTAATACAAACGAAAATGAGACCAACGTCTATTCATAATAAGATGCTCATCTCAACAAGTTTATTAGAACTCGTTTATACGTGCTTTTATTATTCTCGTAAATAATAATTTAAGATATAAAATAGCGGAAAGTCGTCTTATTTCTAGCGAATGTTTAATAAGGGTACGCAGGTTACTAGATCACATATGTGTGAGTAGGTTCGTATTTTATGTGCGGCCGCAGGTAGTGGTAGGTTAAGTATGCATAGGGTGTGCATACTGTTCGTACAAACTGAGGACGACTTATTTTTTAAATAAAAAATATTAAATACAGACACATGTTATTTCACTTCATGTATTATGATTAAAACTCGATTTTATAATTGAGATGTTAGAGAGTGTGCATTATTCCCGTTATATGTTGTATAGATATAGATATCTCAGCGTCAAGATATTCATACAGACCATCTCTTACAAAAATATGTTTTTTATAATTATACAGTTTTGTACGGTGACTTACACCGAAACTGCCTTTTACACAACATTTTTGTCCTTCCATCAACAGCAAGTCGGAACGCTAATGAAACTTCATCAGAGCACTCAATTAGCTGGTCAACTCCTGCCCGAGGTGAGCTTCAGGCGGGCTGTTGCCTTGTTTACTCGTTCAATTATTTTCGGTGATCAATTCGATCTTCCCTCCTCCTCCCCCACCCCCTGCCCTCATCCCCGGGTCGTCCAGGCCGGACATCGTGCACCGGACAATCATTGGCGGTAGAGTTCTAGGCCTGTATTTACAGACACATTTCAGTCCTCGAAAACGATTTTAAGAGCACGTGTTCCATACTGAACCTGTTTTTAATGCCTTATTCTGGAACTGAGACCTATCTATGAATACGGACACTAGTATTGGAGATTGAGAGCCAATCGTATTATTATTCCGAGTCATTTGTTTGGCACCCTTATAAACATTGAGTGTGTCACTAAAATGTGAAATTGTTCCCGAAGATGTTCAAGAAGAATTGGATGTGCGTTTGAAGCAAAACTCAGTCTTAACTGTAGTACCTCTCTACTCGTACAATTAAGTTACTAAGAATTCAAAAAAAAGATATTGTTCAGAAAATATTATTATCTGAAGCTTCGCATCATTCGTTGATCCTAAAAAGTCATACATAAATGGGTTAAATGAAACACTTAAGTGATCGCTGTAGTTTGCTTACTCAGGGAGCGTGTCAAATGGGAACGGCACGAGTGTGACTCGAGTATCGGTTCCCTTCGACGTCGATTGCCGACACACGACGACATCGCGCCTCGCGGGCGACCGCGCGGGCGACCGCGCGGGGCAACGCGGCGGTGGGGAGAGAGAACGGGGCCAGTTGACACATCACATTAGCAATCAGCGCGTGTCGAATGCTCACATCACGTTGCCACAGATATTGACTCTATAGACATCGCAATAAGGTGTACGTTCCCGTGTGACGCCGCTACGCGTGTTTGCAAAGCTGAATTCTCTCTGTTGCTGAAAGAACTCGTAAAAGTATACATCTACACGTCACCGTGTAAGGTTTTGTCTTAAAGGTGGCAATTACCATACACTTCACATTGATGGTAAGTAAACTCACATAAGCTTGACCTGAATCTCAATACAGATGCAGAGATGTTGCTACTCGCGAAGTTTTTTATCTAAGAAGGTATCAAAAGTAACGGAACCATAGACAACTATCAGAATCAGAAACCCATTTATTCATTTAGGGTGACCGGCACCTCTTATGACACGTCAAAAACAAACAAAATAAATTAAAGTGAATAACAATTGATATACATGTCAAACAAGACAAAAAATATATGTATAGTCAAGAATATCACTAAGATAAAACCATAGATTTATTATACTACTAGATAAAACTAAATATAATATACTAATGTCTGTCAAAACACAACCGTTTAGGGGCAAGTAGATGAAGTATTGCGGCAGTGTTGATGTTGCCGATAAACTTGTAACGGATTATAACAGTAAAATACAGAGGTTGCAGAAATAGGATTTCAGCGTATCTTTAGAGGAAATGGAGTTTCTGTTCTTTGGCATTCCAATAATGATACCTGCTCTACGAGTACTTACATAGCGTACATTAAAATGGCATCAATGCTCTTGGAATATTTAAATACCGACACTTAATATTATTTATAATATTTCTTTTTCAGTGTGTGATCGGTGATTGATCAATGCTTCCTACATTTCTGTCACCTCACATCATGTCACCACACACCATACTATTACGTACTTCCGATTAATAGATTATTGTGACTCATTTAACAAGATGAAAAGGATCATGGCATTATGTAGAATAGAGATGTGAAGCCAGCGCAGCGGTGACTTCCCATGGAACAATTGAAGTGCGACATCAAAGTGGTTCCAGTGCGATGCTGCTCCATATACAAACATTACCACTATAGTAAACTAGCTGCCCCGACGAACTTCGTATCGCCTTAGCGGTACTTATAAAAAAATGTACAAAAATTAAAAAAAGTTAGGCGGCGGACACCCCTTTTCACTTAGGAGTATGAAAAATAGATGTTGGCCGATTCTCATTAGGTACACACAATTTCATGAGAATCGGTCCAGCCGTTTCAGTATTATATTTACCATAGTACCTAACATTGTGACACAAGAATTATATAAAAGAGAAGATTTCGTGGCTTTTATATAGGATTATACGAGGCTATAACGAGCCTGACTATATCTAATTAAAATTCAAAAATTATTTAGTATAAAGCCCTTAGAACTGCAATATAATTAAGTGCACATTCCGATTACTTCAGAGAATTTTGTCCGAGATTAAAATTTATTTACGTAATCGTACCATTATGTAGTTCGTGTAAATAAGTAAACAAAATGGATTGGAGCGGTATTGTAAAAAATATGGCTAGACATGTTTTCTTCACAATGATTTTAGTTCGTCTCATTTTATTTATTAGCAGAGACGATGTACATGATATCATATAAAAAGAAGGCTGAGTAGACAATCCGACAAATTGTCCGAATATAAAGATTTAAGCCGGACAAATAATTATATATTATACATCCGGTCACTGGCAGAATAGTCACTTGCTAAGAAGAATTTGCCAAGAGTCGCGGCCTATATAGGTATATAGAATGGCGTCTTATTGGCGTGCGTGTATGAAAATAATGATGAAACCGGATTATCTGGCGCTCCACACTCTTTGTCTACCCCGTAAGGAACTTGGCGTCAAGATACAGGTCATATACGTATTCATCTTTGCACAGAGCGTGACTTTAAAAAGTCTAAGTATTATTACACTATTCAAGAAGCATTAGAGATAATGTTCACTAACAATTCTACTATAAGCTGTACAGATACAGATCTCACAAAACAACCACACTCGTACCATTAAAATGGACCGCGGTAGTGCTATTGTCCAGAAATAGTCCCTTTATGAAATAACCTCACTACCCCTACTTAACGAGTGTATAATAAGTTTGAAGTACGAACGCATTGCATTTGGGGTGAGTAGTACTCGTAGAGCGATAACACATCGACGCGTAGATGGTATGTAATAGTGAATACATACTTAGAGAGACTAATATTTTTTTTTGTGACTTCATAAAGTATAAGAAATGTTAGTAAATATCGTCATTGGAACCACTAGTCAGTCTACAACTAATAGTTTTTGATTTATCACCATTCGAAAGTTTAAAGTCATGAAATGATCTCAAACGGCTCATACAAAATTGTACCTGCTTGTGACGTTACACGCTTGTACACCGACGAGATCAATGACGAATTCAAGAAATCCTAAAATATCTTCGTTAATATTTATTTATTCTTTATTGCATCAATAAAATATCGGTACAAATGGCGGACTTAACGCTTAAAGCGCTCTCTGCCAGTCAACCATTGGTAGTTATAAAAATTTGTTGGCGGTGCTTACAAAAAAAAATAAACGAATAAATCGAGATATTCAGTTGGAATGGTACAATTAAATATAAAAATATGAAACGGAGAGAGTTATTAATGAGTCTATCAAGTTTATCAAAAAGAGTTTCATTCAGGTCCAGATAACACACATCAGCATAATCAATAAGGGGAAAAATTAGTGCCTGAACGAGTCTTAATTACAGTTGGAAGAAAGTTTTTTAGTCGGTTAAGGGAATGAAGTGTTGTGTAGACAGCTCGACTCACTTCATTGACATGGACTCTCCAGCTAAGAGTCGTATCGATGTGTAGTCCTAAATCCTTCACAGCAGAACAAAAAGGTATAATCCGACCTTCAAACATGACAGGTGCAACAGAACTACCACTTAATTTACCTAACTGTCTTGAGCTACCAACTATAATGGCCTGACACTTATCCGAATTGACTTGGATGCCATATTTGTGAGACCAAGAACTAATTTTATTGAGATTGGAGTTAATCTTACGAACAGCAATATTAACATTTTCGACTTCCGATTGACTATATAATTGTAAGTCATCTGCATAGAGATGGTAAGAGCAGTCCAAAACAGCCGAAATAATGTTTATAAAGATAGAGAAAAGAAGAGGGGAAAGAATGCCACCTTGCGGTACACCTGCACTGAGGTGACACCAGTTCGAAAGAACTCCCTTAACTCGAACTGCCTGTTGTCTGTTTTCGAGATATGACGAAAACCAGTCAACTGCTGAAGAGGAAAAATTTAAATGTCTCATAATAGCAAGGAGGATATCATGGTCAACCATGTTGAATGCGTTTGAGAAGTCAATTAAAACCAAGACAGTGACCATTCTATCTTCCATGCCACTCCTAATATCATCGGTTACTTTGAGAAGTGCAGTAGTAGTGCTGTAGCCAGGACGAAAGCCGGATTGGTAGGGAGATACAAGATTATTGCCGAATATGAAAGCTGAAACCTTTTTATGCACAACTGCTTCGAGAGTTTTAGAGAGAAACGGCAATATAGAGATAGGCCTATACTCCTTTAATTCACAGGGATTATTAACTTTGGGAAGTGGAATTACAAAAGCCTGTTGCCAGATCAAAGGAAAAATCCCTGTCGTTAAAGAAAAAATTATAATATGTGTTAAAGAAGGTATGAGGAACTGAAGTATAGGCATACCATCATCCGGCTAACATCGTCACTGCCCACTGCACTAGACTTAATGGAATTAATTATTTTGACAATATCTTGCATATTTACTTCACTAAATGAAAAAATATTAATAGTAGGGTTAGTCATGTGAGATATATCTGATAAGGTAGTCGTTTTTATAAAAGAGTTAAGGGGAGTAACGCGAGAAAAATAAGAATTCAAAATATTAGGCGAAAAAGGTGCAGTATTAGATGGTTTAGCAACTTTACCGTAACCCAGTGAATTGAGAAATTTCCAAATATCAGACGCTGAGGACTCCGCGACTTTATCGAAAAAATACCGACGTTTGGCTGCTCTTACCATCCGGTTACAAAGGTTCCTAGCTGCCTTGTATAGAAACCAGTTCTCGTCGCACCTGTCACGCTTAAAAACACGGAATGCCCTATCACGCCGGGTCATTGCGATCCGAACACTTCTAGTTATCCATGGTGCCAGTGGACTGCCCAATGGGATACGCTTATTAATTACATAATTGTGTCTAAGTTAGATAAAACCACTGAACGCGAGTGGGAGACTTTTAAGTGTACCTTGTATGCGAGTGATAATAGTTCGAATAAACGAATTATTAAACTTACAGATTTGCTTGCATTCTTAAAAGATAGGGCGGAGATGCTTGAAACTTTACAACTTTCATAAAATAAAGGGCATTCACAATCACATTCATTTGATCACAAAAAACAACATTCATATTCGCATTATACCTCACATTGCAATGTTTTGAGTAATAAACCACACGATTGTCCATCTCGATTCTCTAAAACCTGTTTGAAATGCGATGCATCGCATCCACTTTATTCTTGTCAATCCTTTCTTACAATTCTTTTGATTTAGAATCAAAAATTTAATTAGTATGCGATCACAAACTATGCGAAAATTGTTTACGATTGGGTCATACACCCACCACTTGTAGGAACGGACCGTGTAGAAAATGTAACTAAAAACACAATACATTACTTCACGACGATAATATTAATCATGCGTCATTCTAATGTCGTAGCGGAGACGTCACAATCACACGGCAATGCGGAAGGAGCGCAAGCGAATACTGAGCACGCGTCCTTGACCGCCACGGATACGTCCCTGATTCAGGTAAATAAGGCACACATGCAAAATGATCGCAATAAATCTATAGATATGCACATGGTTATATTATCAACAGCTGTGATCGAGGTACTCGGTTCTAACGGTACCTATCACAAGGCGCTCCTAGACAATGGAAGTCAGCGGTGTTTTATAACTAAATCATTTTCTAATCTTATTAACGCAACATTAATACAGTCCATTCACGAAATTAAAGGTGTAGGAGATTCGATGCTACAGTGTTCAGAAACTTGTAGCATCGAAATTAGATCGCATATTTATCAATATTGTTGTTTGTATTTATAATAATGTACTATCGTACATTCACTACGCGCATTGAGTGTTTTGTATTATCACAAATAACGTCTACAATTCCAACCTTATGTAATATAAACGCGCAGCTGAATATACCAGCAAACATGAGGTTCATTTTTATGAATCTACAAACATAGACATTTTAATAGGTGCTGATAGGTTTTGGGACCTCTTAGTTGACGGCAAATTTAGACTACCTAGCGGCCCTTATCTACAGAACACCAAACTAGGGTGGATTATTTCTGGCCCTGTTGTGCATTCACAACGAAATGTTACACGCATAAATTGTAACATTAGTAGCACTTTAGACGCTCAGTTGCGAGCCTCCCAAACGTAAAAACGAACTGACAGACTCTGAACGCGCATGTGAGGAGCATTTCCTTCGTACTACTACGCGTGATAGTGAAGGTAGGTTTACTGTCAGTATTCCTTTTAAGGAGACCCCTACCGCATTGGGCGAATCCTATTCTAAAGCTGAACGCCGATTTTTAGCGCTAGAAAAACGGTTACAAGCTGTACCTGAATATAAGCAGATGTACGTAAATTTTATGAGAGAATATGAAAGCTTGGGTCATATGACTCGAGTTAGTAGTTATAAAAACCCATGTTATGTCATGCTGCATCACGGTGTTTACCGTGAACATAGCACTACGACCAAGTTACGCGTAGTTTTTGATGCGAGTGCCCCTTCTTCATCTGGAAGGTCACTTAATGATTTACAGTTAGTCGGCGCACCGATTCAGGGTGATTTACTTTCCATTTTATTAAGGTTTAGGCAACATACATTCGTTGTATGCGCAGACGTTGTCAAAATGTTTAGAAATTGTATGGTAAATAAATCGCAACGTAATTTGCAATTGGTAATATGGCGTGATGATCCCTCGAAACAATTAGGTATTTATCAGTTAAATACGGTTACCTACGGCACCGCATCTGCGCCGTTCTTGAGCGTCAGATGTTTGAAGCAGTTGGGTGTCGAATCTACTAACCCCGAAGTGGAGAGGGTAATCAGGGATGATTTTTACGTTGACGATCTTTTAACAGGCCATGATGATAAATCTACCCTCTTAAAACTATGTGCCGACGTTAAAGACGCATTACTTTCAGGTTGCTTTCCACTTCAAAAGTGGATGTATAATTTTCCATGCAATGATAACAATAATTTGCCTAATCAATTTATAGAATTTAAAAACAATGAAAATTTAAGCACAAAGACTTTGCGATTATTCTGGAATAATGTCAATGATGAATTTTATTTTAACACGCAATTTAATAATGATAATAAACAAATCACGAAAAGGTTTATACTATCGAATATATCTCAAATCTTCGATCCTTTGGGTTTACTCAGCCCTACGATTATAGTGGCAAAGGTACTGTTGCAGCAGTTATGGCTGCTTAAAATAGATTGGGATGACGTAGTGCCATCTAATTTTGCAAAAACGTGGAACCGGTTTGTTTTTTCATTACAGAAGCTCAATAGTATTCAGGTTCCCCGCCACATTGTAGGTAGTCAACTTAGTTATATAGAAATGCATATTTTTAGTGACGCATCGCAGACTGCATACGGTGCCTGCGTTTATATACGCACAGTAAATACAGACGAAACAATATCGGTTAGATTACTCATGTCTAAAGCTAAGGTCGCACCGCTGAAGCCTACGAGTATACCGCGACTTGAGCTGTGTGGTGCGTTATTAGGCTGTAAGCTATATGATAAGGTACGTAGTTCATTGTTTTGCAAATTTAATAATGTAGTTTTTTGGACTGATTCAACTATAGTGCTAGGCTGGTTGAACATGTCACCAAATAAATTGAAAACATTTGTGCAAAATAGAGTTTCAGAAATCCATGAAATAACTAAAGGTGTTTTATGGCGTCATGTGAGTACTAAAGAGAATCCCGCAGAACTCGCATCGCGAGGGTTGAACTTAGACGAACTGGCCTCTGCCACTTTATGGTGGGAAGGTCCAGGTTTTTTGCAATGTCATAGTTACTCACTTAACGATTTTACTGTAAAAGAGACATGCGAAGACATACCCGAACTAAGATCGCCTCGTCGATCTCATCGTTTCTAACTCACGATTCATCTGATTTATCACTGTTTCCGTTTGATAGATTTTCGCAATATAAACGTATACAGCGCACGGTAGCTTACATGTTACGTTTCATACACAATCTTCGCTACAAAATGGAACACCGCACGGGTGTTTTTAGTGTTGATGAGTTACATGAAGCAGAGATGACATTGGTTAGGTGGTCACAATTAGAAAGATATCCGAATGAATACAAATTATTACTTAATAGTTCAAATGTTAAAAATAATAGCAATTTAATAAAATTAAATGTATTTTTAGACAAAAATAAAATTATACGAGTAGGTGGACGATTAAGAAATTCCAACGAATTTAGCTATGATAAAATGCACCCTATATTGTTATCTGGTAAACATGATTTTACTCTGTTATTGTTCCGACATGAGCATTTATAGCTGCTACATGCAGGAGCTCAGGCATTACTATGCCACTAACGCGAAAAGTGGTGGCCTTTAAGTGGTAGAAATTTAGCTCGGCGAATAGTAAACGCTTGTGTTGTATGTACGCGTATGAAGGGTAAAATTCTTACACCTTATATGGGAAACTTACCCAAAGAAAGGATAACTCTCAGTTTTCCCTTCAACACATGCGGAGTGGATTATTGTGGGCCAGTATTCATTATTAACCGTAAGGGTAGGGGCGCTAAAATGTCTAAGGCATACATTTGCCTATTTGTCTGTTTTGCAACGCGTGCTATACATTTGGAACCAGTCAGTGATCTTACTACAGAGGCATATTATTCAGCGCTGAAAAGGTTTATATCTCGCCGTGGTAAACCGACAGAGATATATTCAGATAATGGACGAAATTTTGTTGGGCTGATGAATGACTTTTCTAATTTTTTGCGCAAATGTAGTCCAAATTTGATTGAATACGCATCTTGTTTACAAATAAAATTCAAATTTATTCCCCCGTACTCTCCGCAAATAGATAGCTTCGAGGTACCGGATCAGCAGCTTCCCAACTCAAAGCTGCCAAACCTTCGTGTATCTTTCACGTCTAAACGAGAAAACGACCATCACAGACGTTCAATCGTATATGTCGGAGAAGATCGTCAGAGATCTACGTACTGAGGGACAAATACAAGGGGAAATCGAAGCCTTGAAGTCAAGCCGACCCACAGGTTTCTCCTCCTTCAAGTTGCGTGTACCTGCCAAACATGTGCAGATGTTCCTCAGTCCTGACTTCTGGCCCGAAGGCGTAGTTTTCCGAAGATTTTGGGAGGCGAAACGTACGCCACGATAACAGTGTGTGTGATCGGTGATTAGTTTTACAACAATATGTATAGTATAAGTATATGATTGTATTTTTATATTTTATGTGTCTATTGTATTTGATATGGGCTCTAGTGGCTCGAAATAAATAAATAAATAAAATAGATCATTTGCAATAGATAGAGAATATCGATGTATTTCTATGAGGACATCTATGTATCAGAAGTAATAATCGATGTATCGTCAGTATCCCTACCCACAGTACCCACAGCAGCACAGCGCGCCGGGGGGGGGGAGGTTTGGGGGGGGGGTGAAGGGGAGGGAGGGATGCCTGCGAGGTGATCGCCTCGATGAGTCCATCATTTCACGCCACACTTGAGAGGCCGCGAGCCGCGCCGGGCGCCGGGCGCCGGTCGCCGGTCGCCGGGCGCCGAGTCTCCGCCGCCCGCCTGACTGCTGACTGCTGACTGCACGCCGCAGCCGTACCCGCTTTCACGCTCCACCGTGTCCGTTTTAATCAATTTACAGAACAGATGTAAACTGCACGTACCAAGTTTGGGACCAGAAACAAGTTTTGTATCCTACACAGACTATTAGGTATCTATGTATCATGACGGTATTTGGTGAAAGCATTCGATATAACAGGTACTAGACAATGCTTTCTGTAATAAAGCACTTTCTTTTAAGTGGAAATTAGAAAGCTAGGCTAGGCTGGATGAATAAAAAAAAAACGGTCAAGTGCGTGTCGGGCTCGCCCATGAAGGGTTCCGTAGTAATCATGTTTATCGAGAGTTATATTTGTAGATTTTAAAAATACATCAACTCACAAACAATATTAAGAATATCTCGTTCAAACTAATCTCGAAAAAACAAAATATTTCAAACGTTTGACTTAAAAAAAAGTTTTCTTAAACAATTTTTTTTCTGCCTCTAAGTAGGTTTATAGACACCCCACGCGTATAATTTTGATGGCTTTTTTCAGTTTCAAGTATGGAAGCCCACATATGTTTTTTATTGTATTTTTGCATTTATATTTTGTATGACAATCATTGTCAGAAGTTTCAAGTACGTAGTCTTAATAGTTCCGGAGTAAAGTGTCTATGACATACGGACGGGTGGACAGACAGACAGAGAGATAAGTACATGAAGAATCAATAATATTTATTATTTTTCGGAGCTGAGACAGGTCCTGGAACTTTACTGAAAGGAGCAGTTCAATAGCAGAGGAGTTCTTTAAAGTAAGATATTTGCAGTTCTAAAATAACCGGGCGTCTGACCTCCCCGATAGCTAGACTAATGATTACAACGTTAAATGTACCGAATCCCGAACTCAATCTAAATTTAAATCTCTTGGAATTAAATGTAATTTTATTCAGCATTATCAAAGAGTTCTGCAAACAATGAGACTGGTGTACGCCTACCAGTTGACATTTACTGAAGAGGGTCTTTATCTGGCCCTCTCCAGACTCTACAATAATTTGTACAATACCAACAATTATTACATTTTACATCGCGAAACGAATTTTATTTGTAATAAATCACTGAAGTAGGTAATAAGTCAATAAGTCCTTCATCTTACAGTTCTCACAAATATTAATCTTTAGTATTTCCAGGCAATGTCAACATTCATTAGTGAAACATCTAATATAACAAAATCAACTCAATATCGGTACGCTTCACTAACAACCGAAGCTCCTGCGATCCACTCCCCCGACTCCCCCGACGTCGGTAAACAGCAATTAATTATCAATTATTTTTGTCTCTCTTGGTGGGGCACAAAGCGTTCTCAGTAAACCACCATCGTAATCTGTAACTAGATTTATAATATTATCTTCACTTTTGAATTCATGTATTATCGGCTGTTGTCCCTAGCGTGTTGGCCATTCACATACATATAGTACGGAGGGGTACGGTATGTATGTGAATGGACAACACGCTCAGTAATAAATATGTAACCAAGACCAGGTCTGATGACAAATATGACTACATCGTCGACAGCAGTCGATGTATTTTTGAACGTTAATACCTACCTCCCAACAGCAATGGTATTACCACTTTCTTTAGGCTGTGGTATTCATATTTTTGCATTGGCAAATTATTTTATATATATTTTTTCCTCTTATACAATATTAAATTATATCAATATAAAAAAATATAAATAAAATAAATTTCTAATTAATTCTGTGGTGTCTGGTGTGTTGGGTGTATGTGCGGAGAAAGGAAGAAAGAAGAAAAGAATTCACTTACAAAGTCATACACTGAGTTTATTATACACACAGAAGAAAGTTCACAATACCACAGATAGATTGAAGGAGTAAGTAAGTACAGAAAGAGATAGAACACATAATCAGATATAGAAAAGAAAGGAGTGAAAGTTTTGATTGCAAAACGTAAGCAAGCGCGAGAGATTATTTGCTAGGTATCGGTCAACAGGCCGCGGTCAACGTAGCCGCTCCCATTACTATGGGAGCAGAAGATGCCGAGGAAAAGGGGCACGTGCCTATACCACGCCGCGCGCTGGCGCGCGCGACGCATCACGACGACGGTCGACAGGCGACACGGGCTTCGCGGTGGATTACCAAGAACAGACTGGCGAGGCCTGCCGCACCATGCGCTTGCGCAACTTTGGTGGTTCATAATACAATGGACGCTCCAATTGCATAAGGACGCGCCTGATAATTTGATATCTAATATTTTAATTGTTTATTATTTAATATTGATTTGTAATTTATTGTTGTATGATATTAGTAGTTTATGTTATTATTTATTAATACTTTTATATAGTTATTTAAGAGACCGAATATTTATTGTATTGTATGTAGTTATTTATGTAATATTTAGCTTTAAGTGTTTACTTATTTAAGTTTTTAGATTTATGTTATGTAAGTGTATTTAATTAATTTTTACGCTGTTATGTGTCATGTGTGTGAACTGTAAGTGAGCCAGCCACAATTCTAATTAACCATTAGCAGTATATAATTAATTTTTTTTTCACTGTGCACCGCCCTTTCCATATGAATATCATTAACTGCCATAGCGTTCCTCTGTAAATTATATAATAAGGATATATGTATAGGTACATAGTGATCATAAGGAGAATTGTTCTCATAATTAATGCATACAAGATGAGTCCACAAAACTTTGTAACGTTGTATACACGTACTACGCCGTATCACTTGTATGGATTGGTACCATGAGTGAAATATTAAATACTTAATATGCCCACAAATATCGGACGTAAGTTACCTCAACGCGGTTTCACGTACGCGACACCGGCGCATCGGCATCGCAATGGGGTCTGCGGCAGTCTGCGCTCGGCCGGCCGGCCCAATATACTGTATAATCTATGGGCCGGCCGGTCGTTATCGCGCTGTGGTGCCTGAGGTGGGGATGACGCACCACTCCCGGCTCCTGGCGATCGACGCGCCACCACACAATTGCGTTATAATTCCATGATTGCATATTATTATTAAGATATTAATAAGATGTTTTTTTATCTACTTATATTTTATTTACTTTAGTATTAATCTTTTTATTACTGTTTGTACCTAGTAGTATGTATTACATTTATCGTTTTATTAAGTATGTTATTTTAATGGCTTATTAAATTATCGGTTTTATATCCGTATATATGTACCTTGTATAAGTATTAGTACAATTATACTTTATTATAAATTTGATATCCGTAGTTCACTCACTAAGGGTCCTGTTGAAAACCAGCGTCAGGTACCTTGTATATGAAGGTACCTGACATTTGCTGAACAGGACACCTTTTTGGCAGCCGTGAGACACATATTACGTGTATAGGTATGTTTTAATTTTTAGAAAATGTGTTGTCTTTTCTCTGTTACCTGTTAATAGTCTGTTTTATGTGTCTCGCTGTATGTCAAATAAATGTTTCTTATCTTATCTTATCACTCTCTTCCCACATGCATGTCGGTTCCTAAGATGCTTGACTTCACCTTCAGACGGTACACTAGCTATGTAATTATGGCATATTCTCCTCTAATTTCGCCCAACCAACCCTATTGTATCTTTGGGGTAGACTTTGTCCAATAGTGGACGTCTTTCGGCCGAAATGATGCTAATGATGATGATATTACATCAATGTTTCATACATAATCCTTACGATTGCATTCCCGACACGCACACATCGCGCGCGGTCCCTTACCAGCTTGAAAGCTTACTTCCGAGCGTGAAATTGTGGGCTCACAACACAACACAAGCATCCAACTTTAATTAATATACACATTGAAATTAAAAATGATTTCAATGCATATTAAAACATGTGGATTGTGGGATTACGGCGCAATATAGCCGTGTCCGAGTGTATGAGTGTTGGAGTGTTGCGGACGTCACGCGACCTACATTCGCTGAATCCTTTTGCTACCAGTGTGATGCAGGCCTTATTGGATGTATTTTTGTTTGTACTCGTATCTCTGAATTGTGAAAACAGGAATTTGAATGATACTGAATTGTTGGAAGGAGATTTTCTCAACTTTAATCTAATTTGTATCAATTGTGTCTTTTAGGCATCTTATAAAGACACCGTGGTTTAGGATTCCGTAGCCAAATCCAGTCCGGCCGTATAACTAAAATTTATTTTGGGGTGAACCACATATATACGGGATTGATGAATATATCTTCAGATAGATCTTTGAAAATGACATTGAGGTTTCTCACACCATATTTGAAATGGTAGTGTTCAGTGTGCTATTGGACCTACCTGCTACCTGTTTTTTGGTATTCAATAAATAGAAGTGCACAACTTAATAAGTGTCACTTATAATCCGACATCAGCCGGTAAGATGGTAGTATGGAGAGGATGGCCGCCAAATATTTGATATTTTGCTGCAGCTTACCCTACAACGTACCTACATACGTAAACTAAAGGCGATTCTATAGACAACTGTATTTAATAATTTTAAAGTCGTAAAACAAATGTTAGTAAAGCAGTAATTTAGTACAAGAGGACCAGAACTATACTTTAATATGAAGCAATATTCCAGCAGGTCGCGGCGGTCGCGGCGTGGGGCGTCGGGCGTCGGGCGTCGGCCGTACAATCACGGCGTACTAACATAATTACCCAGTTTACACGAGCGTTTGTATTGCGACAATGAGAGCGGGAATCCGGGGAAGGGGGAGGGCAGAGGGTTAGGAGATTGTTTGACTTGATAGAGGGTTAATCAATCCAATTCAAAAAATAGTTCATGTATTTTCGGGTCGCGGAATTAAAGTATTGTCACGTAATGTGGAGAGTACATATACACGTTCTTATCGCATTACACTGTTGTGTATTAACAAATTGCTTGTCAGCTATTAAAGTGGGAATTTGGAACTAAATAAAATGTGACATAGTGGGCACTACCTGTTTCACATCACATTTAGGTTGAAGCGCCTTCTGCGCTCGCTGATTGCCCGTCTCGTGTCGTGCCGCACGCATAAACCCATCCAATAACTAAAGGAAAACAAAAAATATTTTCACGTTTCAGCGATTGAAAATACGTAATTGATAAAAATAAATAAGTTATCAATCTTATCTATTTCTATCAATTATCATTTGTAATCCCAGCCTGTATTTCAGTGTTACACGAGTACCTACATCACCATCACCATCACCATCACCATCACCATCACCATCACCATCACCATCACCATCACCATCACCATCACCATGTAGCCAGAATACAGCAGCGTTGAAAATTAAGATTGAGAAATTTTATACAGTACTAGAGACTTGCACGGGATCAACATTATCCTTCTTAATCTCTCAAATGTCATATTGTATTTTTCGGAATAAAACGTACGAGTGAATTTTAAATACAAAAATAAATGGAAATCGGCTTTGAGAAGTAAGTTAAGTAAGTTTCGCTAGCTCAGTGGTAAAGCGGTCGGGTTAGTCATCCAGAGGTCGTGAGTTACGTCCCACCGGACGTTACATTTTATATAATTTGTTTTAAATATCACAACACCAGATTTCGCTCCAGGTCAACATTTGTGATTATCACCTGAAACAATCCGCTCCAATCTCAATCTTATCTAACCTTAAAGTCGCAAGTTTATAGTGTTGCAAAGGAATTGTACTAGTGTCTCTCAAGCTACTGCTTACCGAGAGAGGTACTCCTCTAGCAGCAAGTACCCTAATTAACGCGAGAGGCTCATCTGGCTCATGAACTCGCCCTCACACTCGAGCGCGAGCACCGCGCTGCCTCATGTGGTACAATTACATTGGTCTGACAGTTTATCACCAAGCAAAAAGCTTTTTTTCTTGATAGCAGGGCTTCCATAATGAAAATTGTCGGTGTAGGGATGACCTAATGTACTTGCCGCTCAATTGTCGTATTCACCGCTATCGTGTTTCGGTGAGGTATTAATGTACAGCGCTGTAATTTTCAGAGCAGAGCATATATATAACACCTTATAGCTCAGGAGTGGCAACGCATCTACCACTCTGGTTTTAATGTTGAAAATTATTAGCATTAAAGTGAACTGTATGATTATTTGCCACTTCATGACATGAAAAAAAACCTGCCGTTAAATAGTAGGTAGTATTCAGCGTTACCGTGTTATGGTGATTTGATGATGATTCCGTTATTTCCAGACAGCATAGGTTTCAGGAGTGGTAACGCATACCATCGGACATGGAGATATAGGGCCTACATTACATCAACTCCGCTCCGTATCGCGTCGACCGCAGGCCGTC
This sequence comes from Macrosoma leucophasiata, assembly GCA_036365455.1. Lineage (NCBI taxonomy): Eukaryota > Metazoa > Arthropoda > Insecta > Lepidoptera > Hedylidae > Macrosoma > Macrosoma leucophasiata. Next base: position 74,126 of record JAWQUS010000024.1, read on the forward strand.
ACGATCGGATCCACGCGCGGACGGCGAGTGGGCTACTCGGTGACCACTAGCTTGTCTTGCGTTGACTTTGCATTGCCAACTCGCTGTTCCCAAGAGGACCACGCGCGATCCCCGCGTGGTTCACAAGTAACATCGCGTCGTTCACCCGTCGACCACCCGTCGACAACGAGTGGACGCCGTAAAACGGGGCGGTGCTGGTCGGGTGACGGGTGGCTGTAGTCAGCTATGACCCATAAGGTGTTTAAAAGCCACCGTGTTCACCTCTATCAGTATGGGCTGTATGCTTGTCCACCATTTTTATGACATAAAAAATCGTATCACGAAAAAATGATTTACTAATTGCAATTTATATTTTCAACTCAGAGGGATTGATTGTATTCAAACAGATGACGTTGTACCAATGGAGGTTCGGAATGAAGACATGAGAGTGTGTGTCGGCCGGTCGTGGGTCGTGTATACTGTTTAGTGTACAGTGTGGTGTACGGGCGATGTAGGCGCGCAGTGTACACAGCGGCGCGGCTAATTCCAATCAGGCGACAGGCGGCAAGCGGCGGCGGCGTTTAAGCTGCAACAACATCAAACACAAATATTTGAGCTCTTCATATTAATTTCCTTATCTGAAACTGAAACTGAAATCGGGTTATGTATTTCTGCTTAAATGTCTCCACAAACGTACACATAATCTTTTAGCCATATTTATTTCATGGCAAAAATAAACTGAAGACTGTGTAAAGTGTTCATGCTGTCAATTGCCTACGCGTTGGATGGACTTGAATATGATTGCGACACAAACCTGCGTAGTTCAACGTCATGGGAACGTTGAAGACCACAATAAGGGGCGACACTATATTTTTTTTAGTTGCATAACTTGGAGTAGATTCGTCATCATGAAATCACGACCAATTTATTTAAAGTGCACGACTAAGAATTTAGGAGGTGTTCAGGAGTCCAATAATAACACGACGACAGACGACGCACCGGGTAAATTGGGTTAAGAGCGCGATACTCGTCACTGAAAGTGATATAAGTAGTATTATGAGCGACAGGAAACGATTACACACTGGTTACCCCTGTCACCCGGCGAAGAGGTGGTTTGTTAAATGTTAGATCAATGTGTGAAGACCGGGTTACTGGTAGAGTTGAGATGATGATTATGTCATTATGTAGTTGTAGCAGATTTGTAAACCGACGCTCTGTGTTTGCGCAGCTAATGGCGCGATACAAGGCGCATACACAGTGACTGCCGCCATCGCCAACCAAAGTATGATTGTCTATTTTCTAGCTTAGTGGTGAGTAAAAATAAGACCAACGGAGTACGTGTATTACAACTTTAAACTATGCTATTCTATTTTTTTTTTTGAAGAAACAAACAGTTGACATAGCAATGTAAAATCTCCTCAAAACTAACAATCAATATCATGTTTCTGCATTAAAAAACCTACTAGCACTGACTAGCAGGTATTGTTCCGAAGGAATAATATCAAGGTACAACAATATCTTTAGTTAAGGTTACAGTTAACTAAAGGCAAACAAAATTGAAATAAATGTGTATATATATAACACAAGCATTCGTTGCAGTCCAGAATGCAAATCTATTATTTATCTCCGTTGGCATCAGTTCGATTGCCACTTCGCAGTACATTGCTCTTTAAACGTAAACGTAACGCGATAATCGCAATTAAATATCGTTTTATAAAAATAAGAGTGAACTGCAAAATTAAGTTCATGGCCACCGAGGTACAGAGTACGGCTGCAGGTGCGAAACACGAATGTCCGGTGCGGGGTTAGGTGGCCCTCACACCATTACTCTAAAATATTGTTTAGTACCTAACTCCGACGCTGCAGTCGGGAGCGGAGATTCGGTGAAGTCCAGGTGCAAAGCTAGATGCTTCAGTTACTGCTAAGGCAGTACGAAGTTCGCCGCGACAGCTAATTAACGTGATTAAGAAGAAGGACATCTTCAAGCAATATCTGCAGAACGATTTCAAGAGACGGATATGATATGCAGTTATTCGTATATTTGATGTAAAATTTCAACGTGAGATTGAATTTATAATCCAAACATTTCCGTATTAGTGAAATACAAGAGGCAGCTGTGCAAGATATATGTGCTCTCATACCTTTGTCGAGTGAATGTTTGAGGCGCCTTCTCTATTAAATTTGCAAATCAAATGTTAGCTTCAAGTTATTCTGATATTTACGAGTACGCGAGAGATAAGTAAGAAATACGTGGTGTGTAGTGGTTTATACATGCATTCAAGTATACATGCAAACACCTAGTTCCAGGTAATAAGTGGTAGTTAAGTGTCATGTAATTGATGATATGTTTGCAGACATCTTTTTCACTACCTGCCCCGACGAACTTCGTTCTCGTATCACCCCTACGCACTGCAGCCTATAGTATAGATATCATCAAAAACGATATTTCGTATTCGTAATGAACAGCGTAAAATTCAGAGTCAGTCAGTCAGTTACCAGATTTAACAGTCAGTCAGTCAGAGTCACAGTCAGGAATTCGAGAAAAGTGATGGCTACTTTACCAGAACATTTACAATGAAGTTTTGGAGGCAACCTGAAAGGCCGTGTTTTCCCTCTGTTTTTCTCTTTCACTATACACAAGTACTGTAATAATTCTATGTCAAACAAAATACCACCAACTTTATTTAATACTAGTTGTGCCCGCGACTTCGTTCGCGTGATCATTTATGATTGTTCAGTATCTACCCGGGCGTAAAAGTAGCTCTAAGTGACTCCTTATTACATAAGCTATCTGCCAGTGAAAGTCCCGTCAAAATCGGTCCAGCCGTTCCCGAGATTAGCGGGAACAAACAGACAGACAGACAGATAGACAGACAGACACACAGACAAAAATTGTAAAAAATAATGTTTTGGTATATGTACCGTGTATACATACATAATATGCATTTAGTAAAAAGCGGTTATTTTTATATTACAAACAGACACTCCAATTTTATTTATCAATCAATCAATCAATCAATATTTCAATCATTATTTATTTGTATAGATGTAAAGATAACTTAAAAATGCACATACTTCTCGCGAAAATTCCATTCTACGGTCTTCCCGAGGCCAGCCTTCTGTCGGACAGCCAGCTTTCTGTCTGAGAAAAAGTATCTTCGCATTTTTTAAGATAATTCAAAACATTTTTTAAAATAGTCTATTTAAATTTAACTAAAGTATGTATGTACCATTTTGTTCGATAACCTTTTGCCATCTTGTAGGTAGGGACATGATCCCATTGCTATAAACATTTTGGGACTTCTCATCAAAATACCGCGACAAGTGGATTTGGCCGTCCTCTCGTGATGTTAACCTAACATTGCATAAAGAATTCTGAAGAGACCGAAACAGGTGGAAATCTGAAGGTGCAAGGTCAGGACTATACGGCGGATGCATTAACACCTCCCAGCCAAACTCTCTTAGTTTTTGCTGAGTTTCTATAAATGTGTGAGGTCTAGCGTTATCATGATGAAACACCACACCCCTTCTGTTGATCAATTCCGGCCGCTTTCTCTCAACTTCTTGCTTTAATCTCATCAGTTGTTCGCAGTAGAGTTCAGAATCGATAGTCCTGCCTGGTGGTAATAGCTCATAATGAATAATGCCCTTCCAATCCCACCACACACAACATCACCTTATTGCGAGTTAACCCGGGTTTTGCCACAGTCTGTGAAGCCTGACCGGCCTTTGACCACGACCTTTTTCGCACGTTCTTGTCGTACGTGATCCACTTTTCATCACCAGTTATCAGCTTCTTCAAAAATGATTCGGTTTCATTACGTCGTAATAAAGAATCACAAATGAGTACACGGTTTATTAGGTTTCTTTCAGTGAGCTCGTGAGGTACCCAAATATCGAGCTTTTTTTTGTACCCAGCTTTTGTAAAATGCGCCAAAACTTTTTTGTGATCAATTTTCAGTTCTTCAGCTACATCGTAACTACTGATATGTTGATCTTGCTCCACTTTTTCAAAAATGGCATCCATTTTATCCGTAATAGGGCGACCAGAGCGAGGTGCATCTTTGACATCAAAATTTCCGGATTGAAAACGCCTTAACCAAATTTGTGCTACTCTCACAGACACTGCACTAGGTCCATAAACATCGCAAATTTTTTTCGCGGCTTGCGTTGCATTTTTACCTTTTATGTAGTAAAATTTTAAAATATATCGAATTTCTTCATTAGATTCACTCATCTTGACAGTACGAAAAATAAATGAAAATTACACATTTGCCTAATTTGAATTTGGAATTATGTTCTTTAAAATTTTAACTTTCAATGATACCAAAACCAGCCAGATACAAATAATACAGCCAAAGAGATTTTATTACAAGTTTATACATACTATAATGCGAAAAGTCTTTTTCCCCAACCTACTCGTATTATACAGGTCTTAGTTGACGGGCAGCGCTCAGATAGACTACCTATCAACGCTGGTGTGCCGCAAGGCTCTGTGCTATCTCCCACGCTTTTTCTTCTGCATATCAATGAAATGTTGTAGCAAAACTCCAATTTTCATTGCTATGCCGATGATAGTACGGGAGATGCACACTACACTGGCCGTGCAAATGCCTCTCGGACACTTATCGAGGAAAGCAGGACTAGACTTGTGTCTGAAGTCGAGCACTCTCGACTCAAATTAGTGCAGTTCAACCCCTTGAAGGCACAAGTCTGCGCGTTCACCGCTAAACAACCCCATTCGTTGTAGCACCACAGTTCCAGGGCACTCCGCTCGCCGTTGGTAAGAGTATCGGTATCCTGGGCATTGACATATCAATTTGGGAGTCACATTGAGTGTAAGACCAAGTTGGCATCCAAAAAACTAGGGGTGCTCAACAAAACGAGGCAGTATATCACATCGGCGCAGCTATTACAGCTTTACAAGGCCCAAGTGCGGCCCCATCTGGAATACTGCCCTCATTTGTAGGCGGGAGCCCCCAAATACCAACTTGGTCCACTTGACTCCCTACAAAGACGCGCCGTTCGTATTGTTAACGATCCAGGACTTACTGACAGGCTCGAACATCTGAGCCTGCGCAGAGACGTTGGGAGTCTCTGCATTTTATACCGTCTCTTCAATGGCGAGTGCTCTGCTGAACTGTTCGACATGGTGCCACCGTCTCTTTTCCTACACCGTACTACCCGCCGAAGAGAGAAGTTCTACCCTCACTGACTGGACACCTGGCAAATGTTCAACGGTGCAGTTCTCACGTTCATTTTTGCCCAGAACGTGTAAATTGTGGAATAAACTTCCCTCTGAGGTGTTCCCTCAGTGCTACAATATGGGGTTCTTCAAAAATGGCCTCAAAAGAGTCCTTCAGGGCTGGCAGTGCGTTGGCGACTCCCCTGGTGTTGCAAATGTTCAAAGGCGACGGTGACTACTTTCCATCAGGTGGCCTGTCTGCTTGTCTGTTAATACTTTGACGTAAAAAAGGAAGATGTATTATTATGGAATGCATGTGTGAACTGAAAGTTGAAGTAGCGCAGAACGAAATAAATGTGTTTTCTAATATTCCCAAGAAACACCACCTTTCGAAAGTTTACTTACTCGTAACCCAAAAAAACAAAATAAAGAACCCTTTTAAGATTACACTGCATGTCCGTCGGAAATTTTGAAAAAAATAATATACTTTTACTAGTGGTAGAGCTCCAGTGACGAGGCTCGCGGGCGTAAGCACCAATTTTTTGTAGTTTTTTATTTAAAAATAAACATTTTTCGTATTCAAATTCGCATGAATTAATTTCAATTATTTTTAACGAAACATCATTTAAATGTCAAACAAGTTCCAAAACGGAATACTACGAGTACCTAGAACTTAGTTCACAGTAATTTTGATTTACTGTATTAAATCCAAGCGAGCAGGTTTAACGAGTTAGTGCCGAAGTTTGAGGCACTCGTGTCGACTGTAAAGAAGTGGAGAACGCCTTGTGCGCCTCCAACTTGGTTAACTAACGCGGCGGCGCGCGGGACGGAGAGGGGGAGGGGGAGGGGAGCCGGTAGTATGGGGGGAAACTTTTATGGCTTTCGTTAAATTATATTATGTTGATTGCATTATTAAATTATGTCTTATTCATCCGGATCGAATCACCACTGTAAACGTTCCACGGGCTGCTCTTCAATAAGTGGCGGCTTATACACAGGCTTTATTCTTGCAAAATTTACAATAACATTGGTTTTGAGCATAGACAATTTACCATATAATATACAATCTACCATGTGTTAAGGGGGTTACAGACAAATAGCAAATATATTAAGAAAATCATCTTTAAAAACGGTATTTAAGCTTCACAAGAAAATACACCAGTTTTTAAGACCCATTAAAAGTTGCATTCCCTTACAAAATTCCGGTATTTACAAACTTGATTGTGATTGTGGACTCTCTTATATAGGCCAAACAAAGAGAGCGGTTTCCACCAGAATTAAAGAACATATTGCTGATGTCAAATACCGTAGAGCAGGGAGGTCTGCAGTCTGTGATCACATAGCGGACAAACCAACGCATTATATTCGGTTTGACAAAACTCGAATACTTGCTACAGAATACAGACCAATTCCAAGAATGGTTCGCGAGGCTATTGAGATTAAAAAACATCCTAATTTCAATAGAGAAGGTGGTTGGCGACCAACATACATACAACATAGTCGCAGTGGTGCTTTCCCATGGTGAAGAATCTTTGTATTGTCGAAAAAAATTGGAATGCACTCGTACAATATCAAGAAAACAATAAAAACTTCGCCTATATGTTTCCATAAGGACAGTAGGACTTAGAAGGGCAAGTTAAGTAGGCAATACATTCATCTATTGTCAAGTTTTAGACACTCGTGTCACCTGAACTTTTAAGAAGTGAGGAACCTCTTACGCGCCTCTCAAACTTAGCTAACTAGGCGGCGTGCGGGTGGGTGGGCAGTGGGCGGGAGGAGAATGGAAAGGGGTGGGTGTTAAGGTAAGTTAACTAACTATTATGTCACTTGCAAACGAGGGTATAATTGCAATACCCAGAGGCTATAAGGTGCACATTTAGTGTAGCAGCAAGCAATGAGACACATGAGCTACTTATGTTAAAGTAAGATTTTATTATTATTTTTTTTCAGTGTTTCATAATTGTTGCAGTTTTGAAGTCAGATTGTTTTGAATATCTATATTCTGTGCAACCTGAATAGAATAAATGTTTTCTTCTTTGTTATCAGACAATGTGGAGGAAAACATTGTGTTCCAGTATCTCAATAACTACAATTATTGGTGAGAATTTATGTGTATATCTAATATCGGTCACCATTTATTAGATCCTGCGGTTGGTTCCGGTTCAACTCTAGTTGAATGTTATTTGTCCAAACTGATGGTCGTGTCCGGTCAAAATGTTTGTATATCCATGTTCAGCCGGTCAGGCCTTGATTATCAAAGAGATGACATCCCAGTTATAAAGGAACCCTGTACACATTTCGAATTTGCTATAAACCCCTGCCAAGCATAAAATAAGACATAATAATGTATGAATATATTTGCTTAATACGTAAATAGATTAGAGAGAGGTCCGCTCGGAAGGACACCAAACAAGATGGCCGGACGCCTCAATTAGGGGACACGAAATATGAAAGGGATCACAATTTAATTACAAGCCCTTTTAGCCGAGACGCCCAAATGGAGTTACAAATTAGGCGTTTTTCGGAATCACAAAATCCTTGTTAGCTGACCCATTGAGCGGGTCGACTCCCGGCGACTCAGGGCAACTCCTGGTGACTCCCGGGGGACGGTGACGTTTACTTAATTTTATCATCTACTGAATATTACGTACGCGTTCACTTTGTTACATATATGAGTAACATGAATCTGTAGCTAGTAATCCAATGTAGAACAGACATCCGATAAATTTTACTGGTGCTAGATTATTATATTAGATGATATTTTTTTTATTAATAATAATGTTTATAATGCATATTCGTGCTTTACAGGCATCTAAGATTATCACGACATAAGATTATTATTAAATCAGCCCATTCCACAGCTGATAATTTTATAAAGAGTTAATACATAAACCACAACTTCAGTCTGAGAACATAAGACACATGTACCTATAATTTACAAGAGACATAAAAAAATATCTAGATAAAACTTTGGCGATCACCAGTAATAGCAATATTTAGTATAGTAATAGTTATCACCAAGCCAAGCTGCTCTGTTTACTATTTTACTCTCCAGAAACTTCTCTTCTCAGTTTGATTACTAATTCGATCTGAACTTGAGTGAACAAAAAAAAACAAGTAGTCTAAAATGGTGAAATACAAAATCTGTAATTCTTCTGTATACTTTAGAAAGTTGCTTGCAATATTTGGCTATACAAACACTGTGAGCACACTGTAGATTTTGTACAAGAAACCACATGCGGTCCGTAGAAAACTTCTACATTGTGCGCGGTGAAACCGAATAGTTTGTTGAAACTTCTACGAAAAGTATATTAACTATGGAAGGGTAGAGTACGATTTGATACATCACTGACAGTGAACTCGTGGGTAGTTGTATACAAATAACACGTTATTAGTAAGATCTATTTTATTTATCTTTTAAAAATATTTACAGGTCGTGTTTTGCAGCATTAATGCTCAATTCAATAAGTTAAAAGGTTCTACTCACTAGCTCGTTTCTCCTTTCCTTAAATCACTCTATTTCTTCACTACTAACTCTGCACTGGAATCCCTTAAAGATTCACTCAGCGCAATGGCCGAACTATTTGACACACGGATGAATGAATTCCAGCGGGAGCTACGCACACAAGATAGTTCTCCTTCTAACATTTCTACTGCTTCACTTGCTGTTGAGTTCTCATCTTTTAGAACATTTATGATGACTGCGTTGACCACACTCCAACGACAAGTGGAGTTCCTGGGGAATCAGCTGGACCGTATGGAAATGAAAAGGCGCCGCATGATCCAGATACTTCTACTGCCATCGTCAACGTGGTATCTGAAAAGCTCGGCATTCCGGAATTTTCATCTGACAGCATTGCATACTGTCATCGTTTGGGACGACCATCTGATAAGCCTAGGCCCGTAGTGGTGAAGATGACCAATATCTCCATACGCGATAAATTATGGTTCGCCAAAACGAAACTGAAGGGTACGGGCGTCACACAGTCTTTTTGTCATGGAGTTAGTAGATAGTGTAAAACTTGGTCTAGTACTCAATGTGTGTCTATGCTACTTTTTCTTATTTTATTGTGTTTCTTTTTTGTTTCTGTTTGTACTTTGTAAGTAACAGATGTTCGTTTAAATCGAGTTTGCGAGTAGAATTTGTTTATTATTTTTTTATTTTTATTGTGTAGTTATAACGTATTTTTGTAACTTGTATATCTCAAAATGGCTCGAAATCGCTGCAATAGGGTAGAGATTCGCAACTAACTCTGTAGAAAATGAGGATCCTGACAAAGTCTGGAAATTCTTGAAAACATTAGGAGTCGGGCAATCTCGGCAAAACGGTGATTCTCAAAATCTTGATGTTAATCTGTTGAATCAGCATTTCTCCACGTCCACTTCTCTTGACGAGACTATCAAATCTCACACCTTATCTCAACTTTCATCTCTTCCCGCTCCTAGCCATCCTGAGTTCAGTTTTAATCAACTGTCTGAATGTGATGTTAGGAAATGCATTCTAGCTATCGATTCGAATGCCGTCGGTGCAGACTGCATTAGTCGTAAAATGTTCCTCCCTTTGCTTGATATCCTTACTCCCGTAATAACATCTATTTTTAACTTTTCTATTACAACTGGCTCTTTTCCTTGTGCGTGGAAAGATGCCCACATAATTTCTATCCCTAAAAAATCAAATCCTAGTTTCTAGTTACAGACCCATATACATTTTACCCCTACTGTCCAAAGTACTAGAAAAGCTTATGCATCAGCAATTATCCAGATTCCTGTACAAGAACAATTTACTTAGCCTTTTTCAATCCGGTTTCCGTCCTGGTCATAGTACGACTACTGCTTTAGTTAAGATCACTGACGACATTCGTCACGGTATGGAAAATCAAAAGCAGTGTTGACATTGTTAGATTTCAGCAATGCTTTCAACACTGTTGATTTTGATATTCTGCTTGCTACCTTGCAATCTCTTAACATATCTCCTAGAGCTATTGATTGGTTTCGCAGTTACTTGTTCGGACGCCGGCATAGAGTTCAGATAAATGACAATTTTTCGACTTGGACCAGTGTCTTTGCCGGTGTACCGCAAGGTGGCGTGTTGTCTCCTCTCCTATTTGCAATATTCATTAATTTTATAAACATCCCTCTTACATCTCTCTACCATCTTTATGCAGACGATCTCCAGATTTATACGCAATCTCACCTAAGTAAGCTTTCTAACGCTGTGGAAACAATTAATACCGATCTGCGTCGAATCTCGTCATGGAGCCGGTCATTTGGTTTGCTTGTGAACCCTGAAAAGACGCAAATAATTATAATAGGTAGCTCGAGATTGGTTCTCAAAATTGATTGGGATGTTTTACCTCGAGTTTTGTATGACGGGGTTTGCATTCCTTATAGCGATACTGTGAAAAACTTAGGAATAATTTTTGACACTCAACTTTCATGTTCGCCTCAAATTAGTGCAGTCAGCAGGTAGGTGTTTGCTGCTATCAGTTCTCTAAGACGGTTATGAAATTTTCTCCCAATCCCCACCAAAATTGCTCTAGCATATTCGTTGCTCTTCCCGATCCTTGATTATGCTGACATATGCTATCTCGATTTATCTCAAGAGCAACTTAACAAACTTGAGCGTCTCCAAAATGTATTTATTCGATTCATGTTTGGCCTCCGTAAATATGATCATATCTCGCAGTTTCGTTCAAAGCTCAAGTGGCTCCCAATTCGTCTTCGACGGAATACTCATATTCTTTCTCTTCTGTACTGCGTGCTATTCAACCCAAATACTCCCAACTACCTAAAAGACCGATTTAGCTACTTATATTCCTCACATACTCTCACTCTACGATCCTCCACTAATCTACGACTAAATACTCCCTCGCATTCCACCTCCTTCTTTTCCAACTCCTTTGCTATTGAAGCCGTTCGGTTATGGAATTCCTTACCCATAGGTGTTCGTCAGTCTGATACTATTGATAATTTTAAATTGTCGATAAAAGAGTTCTATTTATCCGTTCGATCAATAAAGTGTGACTTTTGTCCGTTCAATTTGTTGTTATCTCTCTTTTTTGCTTTACATAGTTGACATACATGTTATAGAATTAAATGTTAGTTTAGTTAATGTCTTATTTAGTATACCCCACTCTGATGTATTTCTTTTCATCTGTTCTTAGTAGTGGTTGTCTGGAAGAAATCGCTGCTGAGCGATAAGGCCGCCATTTGTACTGTACTTTCTTTTGTGTCTTTGTATTGTCTATGTATTCATATGGTGTACAACAAAGAATATTGTATTGTGTTGTATTGTATTGTATTGTATTGACAGAAGTATCAGAAAGTTCAACCCTTCAAGGGTTCAAATATTTATTTTAGATAAATTTGTTCTTGCGGCGTCACAAATGAGATTATAAAGAATTCGTGCGGTTAAAGCTTATTTTTTGACAAATTATGTCGTTTAACCTATGTTTTACCTCAAATAATTCACAGTTTTTACAAAGGGGGCGCTGAGTGCGAGTGGGGGGGGGGGCGGCCCCTGTAGCTGCGGGCGGCGGCGCCTGAGAAATTACCGCGCCGAATAAATCCTTCTCCAACATTTGTCAACGTAAATTATTTGAAAGTCGCACCAACTACCACACTTCTCGCTGTAGACAGCTACGGGTGCGAGCAGCGATCATCGTTTTCAGAGTTCTGTGCGAAAAGATGCTACAATCAAGTGGATAAGTATGAAACTAATTTAGCTTGCACCCCTTCATATTGGGATATTTTAAGATTAATAAATATTTTAGTATGAAACAGCTGAATACAAGGCCTATAAAAGAGGGTTAGAAACAGTCCACAGTGGTTTTCCACCTCCAGACTTATTTAAATTCAAATCGAGACTACAAAGGCAGTGAATGATGCGGCGGCGAGGGGCGAGGGGCGAGGGTCCGCATAACATGTTTGCGGCGCACCCGATGTAAACAAGCTGGAAGCTAATACTGCGGCGATGACTACTGAGGGGAGTGAGGGGAGGGGATAACTAACCAATTCTGGACTCGGTTGCAATTAAGCGTAGGTACCTAATATCGCCTTCGCTCTCTTTTGTGAGTCTTAATCTCTGCCAATTATTTTGCTAATGTATTTTGCTGATTTGTGATGAAATAAGTAAGATTACGGCTATACTTCTCACGAAGGCAGAGGTTTAAAGATACTTTATTCTCATAAAAGATTACAAAAAATCACTTACATAATTAATGTAAATTTGATGTCGTACACGCATTCGCACAAAACACACATATTATAACTTTAGATTTGGAGTTTTGTCACTATGAAATTAAACAGTATAAATAAAGTTGTTATTAACAACCTCCCAAACTTTTTATATGGCTAGATAATTTTATTTTGAATGCATTTAGGTGTTCCGTTTTTTTTAATTTTGACGGTAATTTATTAAATAGTTGCGCTCCCTCAAACGTCAACATTCGCTTACCGTGGGTAGTTCGCGGTCTCGGAAGTACAAGATAACTGGCTCGTCTGGAGGAGCGTTTACTTACTTGCCCGATTTTTGAGAAAGTGATAGGTATATTAATTTTTTTTTTTTCAAAATTTTCCAAATTAGAATACATGTGTTGAATTCATATAGTTGATTAATATTCATGAGATTGGTTTCTTTATATATTTTAGTGGACGGTGTTAGGTAATGATAATGGAAGAGAATTTTAATTAGTTTATTTTGTATTATTTGTAGTTCGGATATTTTAGTTTTACATGCGCTGCCCAAATTTCTTTTAGATGTATAAGATGTGACTTGACTAAAGAGTTTACCTTTCGTGGAATACATCGTACAATGCCTCGTAATGAGCCTATAAGCGAAAATAGTTTGCTTTTGATATAGTCTATATGTACATTCCAATTAAGTCGACTATCCAATCGCAGTCCCAAATATTTTTCAACATATTTTTCTTGTATAGTTATATTATTTATTTGTAGTGGTGTATATGTTCCTATTGGTTTGTTTTTTGCTTTGAAAATGATGTAGGATGTTTTGGAGACGTTAATTGTTAGTAGGTTTAGACCCCACCATGAGTGTAAGGTGTTCAGATCTTTTTGGGCAGTCTCAGTGATGTCATGTAAGCTGGATCCAAAGTAAAATAAACATGTGTCATCAGCATAGAGGGTTATATGTGCCTGCAAATCTAAATCACAAATGGAGTTGATGTAGATTGAAAATATTAAGGGGCCTAGAATAGATCCTTGGGGAACGCCAAAGGTTAGTGGAAGTGGGGAACTTTGGAATTCGTTGATTTTTACTATCTGTTGCCTGTTATGCAGGTAAGATCGAAACATATTTAGAGCACTACCACCAACTCTAATGGTTTCAAGCTTTTCAATTAGTCTGGTGTGACTGACCGTGTCGAACGCTTTCTGTAGGTCTATAAATATTCCTAAAACAATTTTTTATCGTCTATATTTTGCCTGACTTTAGTGATTAGGTCGATGGTTGCTGCTAAGGTAATGCGCTGTCGTCTGAAACCAAACTGCCTGTCAGTAATAAAGTTGATGGATTCTAAGTAGGATTCGAGGCGTTTATGTAATATTTTTTCCAATATTTTAGAAAGAACAGGGAGAGCAGAAATTGGTCTGTAGTTACCAAGGTCTGTTTTAGGGCCGGACTTATGGATGGGACATACTTTGGCTGTTTTTAGTGAATCAGGAAAATAACCGTTGCTGAGGCAATCATTAAAGCATGAAACTAAGTGTGGAATTGTGAGAGTCCTGATGGATTTTATGGCTTTGGTACTAATTCCGTCTAATCCCATACTTGAGTTAGGGTCTAGGCTGTCTATTATTTTGTTTATTTCTTAATTATAGGTAGGGGCTAAGTACATCAGTTTTGGCGTATCGTCTATGTCATTAGATATTGGGGTGATGTTAGTCTGTATATGTTGTAGTTGTGTCAGTATTTTGTGTGGTAAAATAGCTCCTATTGTTGAAAAATACCCATTGAACGTGTTACAGACTTCAATAGGGTCAGCGATTTCCTTTGAATCGATTTTGAGCTTGGGAGGAACGCAACCATACTTTGATTTATTATTAGCGAGGTCGTTGATAAGATTCCATATCTTTTTAGGTTTTTTGTTGTATCTAATGAAATTTTTGAAATAGTATGAGTCCTTGATTGTCTTAATATACTTAGCAGTAGCTTCCTTTTGGGTCATGAATTGCTCCTGCAGTGAAATATTTTTCGGATTCTCTTGCAGATTGGCCCAAAGCTGGTTTCTTTGGTTTATTTTCTCGATAATTTCTTTTTGTATCCAGTCTTGTTATGGCAGGTTTAGGATTTTGGTTTTAGTTACTGAATTTTTTTCAATTAATCGTTTGATAGTTTATGTTAATTGTTCGAAGTCTTGATGAGACTGGATTGAAGAATTTTCAAGAGACCGGTACAACTTTTCATAATCAAGGGCTTTGTACGTTATGCGCTGTTTCGGAGGTGATTTGTGTTTCTTTAAAGATAAATGTACTTGTCGGTGATCAGAGAATGCGGAATCGATTAAAGTTAAATGATAACTGTCGTTTTGTAGGCTTGTAATGATATGATCTAGGATCGACTTTCGCAGTGAGGTATGAGGGTGACAGAGGTCAATATAAATATTAAAAGTAACAATATTCTAGATAGGTGGCGAGTCTATTAACGTCACCGGGCATATAATCGAAGGTGGCACTAGGAAACTAGAGGAAAATAAAATAATTCCAACAGAACTTTCACGCGCGTTGATTCAGCATTGTCGCTTCACCACATCGATTGCCTTGTCTATCTTAAACAGCCCACGAACGTAACCCAATCATAAGGTATACTTATTTACATCGTTATTCAAAATCTCTTATAGTTACGAGTAAGAAAATGGGTAAGGTATATTGTTTGATATTAAAAGACGATCTCTCTTGTTTTTTATTATTATACCTACGTTTCCGTACACCAGACGCTTTTTATCCAGCAAAACCAACGAAGTGACAGGCGAAAACTATTGTGTTAATATAAGTTGTTTGTATATTGTTATGATGTCGACAACACAATTCGTTTTGCTGGTGGGCTGCGGTCGTAATTGTGGCTTTTGTATTAATTGTGTGTCGTTCGCAACGTAGCTGCAACCGCCTGCCGCGCGCCGAGAGGCTTCCTCTGAAGCCATACAATTTTGTTAAAAACGACAAAATTAAAAAGTTAACATAGTTAAAATTAGTTTTATAAATACTGAAAAATGCAGGTATATTTAAAAATTGAATGAAAATAATATTTTACTGTTATATATATCGGCTGGAGGCCTCTCCTGTCAGGACATCTAGGTAGTGTTGTGGGCGTGTCTTTTCATAAGCCGAAATGTTATTCGTATGTGTGGGCACCACAAACTGAAACTAGAAGAAACAACTTGACAGTGGTACTCCATCATCACAGCGACGTCCACTAAAAGTCCAATAACGAATTCATGTGACTAATACAGAATATTAAAAAATGTGACTCCCGCGTCGATCTATGAGATTTTAACTGAAATAATTTCTGCATTAAGTCAGTAAGTACTGTTAAAACTGTACTAGCACTAGCAGCACTTCATTTCACCGTGACGACCACAATTCAACTGATCCCCTCTTACCATCGACAAGCCAATTTATACCATTGACAAGCTCATTTCTACCCCCAATTACTCGACTTCGTAAACAACATTCGAGTCGTTATCTTTACAATAGCTAGCAGGTGTGATTCAAAATGTAAACAACCTAATTCCAATTAGGCACCTGTTTTGGCATAAACACCACCTGCTTTTGGACAAACACCACGTGATTTTTCACAAACACCACCTGTTTCACCTTAAATGATGCCTACTATATTTTAGGCACTAACAGTACTTTCAATTCTTGGTACTAACTGGAACATTCAAACACATAATGGTATTAACATAAAAGCTCAATTCCTCTCGTCCGTATGAAATGTCGCTGCACAAAGCATCGCGTTAATAAACGTGACTGGTGGCGCGCAATTTATCACGAACCAAAGAAATGGCTCAGAAAAAATGTAGATCGGGTGCGGCGCGGCGGACGCGGTGGTGTGTGTGTGTGTGTGTGAGAGAGTGTGTGTGTGTCTGACGGACGCCGGACGAAGATCGAGATTGATTGAGAATTACCGCCCGCCGCGAATAGCCATATACTAAATTATCGACATAATTATAATATATAAGTAAGCATGTTACTGCATTAAAATTTAGATTATGATTTTTTCGAAATAATTAATTTGACACTTGTCTTGTCTAGTGATAGCAGGCTTCTCCTGATACGCTGAGAACCTCTTCAATCCTCGGGTCGGTGGTAAAAGCTAGTGGGATTTTTCAATCTTTTTGTACCTTCCTTAGCCACTACGTGACACAAAACGGAACTGGTGGATGTATTCTTAAATATACGTACTTGAGTCTTCCTATCCCATCGAGAAATATAGGCGTAAATAACTAAAAGGATTTAATCAATCAAAAATTATTAATCTTCGAATTATATTAGAGTTGTAATTTTTTTTTAATAACATTCAGTGTCAATTTTGATTTCATGGTTACTGGAGAAACATTACCACAACAGTACGCTAGAGTGATAACAGCGAAAGAAGCACAACACTAAAAGAGATTCTACATCTGACCTTGTGAAGCTACTGAAGTGTTTATTTAAAAGTGTCATGCTTGTGTTTCACAAAGATGTAGGAAGAGGCAAAGGTATGCATTCAATCACACCATGCAGTCACACAAACACCGATAATTCACCATATACGTTTTGTACGTTGTGTTAATGCGTAAAATACAACATACGAATCATATTATACGTGAACACAGCCGTGTGCACACTTTTACACACAACAGCGAATTATACATGTTTTTCAATCAAGCTCGGCTCTCACGGCGCCGGAACGTCGAGTCTTGTCTCCGCAACAAAGACTGCGCAAATTAAAGAGACGCGGCCAACCGCGACCACATCTCCCAACTGTGTCACTGAGCAGCTGCTCACCGACTCGCGGGAATCACACCTGCACGAAAATACTGTGTGTCGCTATTAGGGATTTTCCATTTATCGGATGCTTCTCTTTTCGGAACTTTTAAAGGGAGGCATTGAGTTTGGCATAGTAAAATATGAAAAAATTTTTTTTTTTGATTTTCAGTTCGACATTGTTTTTGGATAACGCATCCGGTGATTTGGTGACTCTAGGCTCACTACTTCTTACCTGGGAAAAAACGTAACTGGCAAAGTAGGCTTGTGGCATGCATGTATGCGTACATTTGCTTCCGCCTATCTATTCAAGGAATACAATAGTAAAGTTACATTACTTATAGGAAAAGATCTCATTCTGCTTAACAGGGATGTTTTATAATTATAGCCTCGAAGTAAATTCAAATGTCCGTTTATTCCCTTTTCAACTAAACAAGTTTATGAACGGGCAATGCGTTTTTTCCCAACAGCTTAACTTCTCATTTCCATACTCAGCAAGTTCCTCACAGTCGCTGGAAAACAGTTTCCACTGAAAACGCTCTTCAACAATGTTTATTAGAAAAAGCGGTCAAGTGCATGTCGGGCTACGCACAGTGTAAGATTCCGTTGTTTTTAGGTTTGAATAAAGAAATGAAAAAAGAAGTCGTGTGGCACTCGGAGACTACTACAGACTCGGAGACTATTGCATAACATTTTTTATCAATATCTAATTCATCATCATCATTTCAGCCAGTAGACGTCCACTGCTGAACAAAGGCCTCCCCCAAAGAGTGCCATAACGAATGGTCCTGGGTCGCCCTCATCCAGCGATTGCCCGCGTCCTTCACCAGGTCGTCGGTCCATCTTGTGGGGGCCTGTCTACGCTTCGTTTTCCGGTACGCGGTCGCCACTCGAGAATTGCTCTGCCCCAACGGCCGTCAGTTCTTCGAGCTATGTGCCCTGCCAACTGCCACTTGAGTCTCGCTATTCGGTGAGCTATGTCGGTAACTTTGGTTCTCATGCGGATCTCCTCATTTCTGATTAGATCTCGCAGAGAAACTCCGAGCACAGCTCTCTCCATTGCTCTTTTTTTTTCTTGAGATACTGCGGTAAGTCGCACGAGAAGATGTATCGTAGCTTCCCGAACGCTGCCCAACCGAGTTGGATTCGGCGATTGACCTCTTTCTCGAAGTTCGACCTAACTGGACCGTTTATCCCAGGTATACATAATCGTCAACAACTTCGAGTGTGGTCCCTCGACCATAACAGGAGTGGGTGTAACATGGACATTTGACGTGATCTCCGTCTTGTCCATGTTCATTTTAAGGCCCACTCGTCGGGAGGCCCTACTGAAGTCATTGAGCATTGTGCTAAGGTCTTCCAGGGTCTCAGCCATGACTACGATATCATCTGCAAATCGGAGGTGGGAGTTGTACTCGCCGATAACATTGATGCCGAGTCCTTTCCAGTTCAGAAGCTTGAAGACGTCTTCAAATGCAGCGGTGAACAGTTTCGGAGATATAACATCTCCCTGTCTCACACATGTAATTATAATAATTTATGCATTTTTTTTTCCTTTGTTTTTCTTTGATATTAATTCAGCTTTAAGAGCCAATACAACCAATGCGACCTAGAGGCGAGTTGCAGAACTAAAGAGATAAGCGTGATATTTAAAAAAAAAGTCATTAAAATTTGCTATTCATCGATAGATGGCAAAACTAAAAAGTGTCACCGCTGTGCCGGTCGGAGTGGGGGTGTTTTTTTTCGTTACGAAATTTTTGGATTCGGTCTCGCTCAAAGCCTGCTGAAGAAGCTATGCAATATTGCATAGCTTCTTCAGCAGGCTAGGATATATATATATATATATATATATATATATATATTGCCGTAACGTTTTAATTTCTAACAATAACCATTTAGTTAGAAGAGGAGGGCACACTTGGCACATACCTAACATTTTTGAAAGACCTATCCAGCGATATCCTACACTAAACAGAAAACGAAAAAGAAATTATTCCGCGCGTTATTTTTATTCTACCACTTTGTCTTGTATATCTGTGCCAAAATTCAAAACTCTAGTACCAATAGTTTTTGCGCTAAACCGCGGACGGGAGACAGACAGACGGACAGATGGACATGGAAAAACTATGTTTACTACAAAACCCTAAAAAGCGGAGTGGAGAGCAATGACGGCTCGCAGACAAAGGCCTGCACTTGTCGCTCTAAGCGCTCGCCGTAATTAGGCGCCCCCTACAAATTGAAAATAATTTCGCGCTCTAGTGGCATTCCTCGTAAGATGTAGTCTATGGATACGGCAAAATACAGATATCTCACCATCAAGATATAAATGAATGTCTTAATTTTGTTAAAAACATGTCAAAACTTTCCGGGTGTTACTAATTTGAGACGTAGTCAAAATTGTACTCGTGCAACCTTCATACTAATAGGTAAATCTTTGTTGGGCTTCATGCTGCACATAAGATCCATTCCTATATTTTGGAAGTACTTTACTACTGAGAAACATTTAAAATAGGTAAGATTTTATTCCAAACTTGACATTTCAAGTCCATTTTAGTCTAATTGTGTTTAAACATGCATATTTTCTTACATTACACAATTTTGATAAAAAGTAACTATTTAAAACAAAAAAATATTTGCGGTTCCTAAAACATATAATTATTAAAATGCTTATGAACTCATTGAAATAAAACTAGTTTTCGGATTTATCTCGCGTATATTAAACTAAAATGATTATTTAAATTCGGTCGCTTTTCAGCTTCCGTGGTAATTGTCTGACAGCAGTTTGAAAAATTATTATGTGCAGCTACCTCCATCTATTTCGCAAACGTCTTACGTAGCGTTCAGGATTAAAACAAAAGTTACTGATTGTATCTTGAGGTCTTACAGATTGTTGCGGTTGGGCTTTTATTCTACTGAGTATTGAATCCCATGTTGGTGACAATCGCCAACCATCTTCTCTATTGAAATTTGGATGTTTTTTAATCTCAATAGCCTCGCGAACCATTCTCGGAATTGGTCTGTGTTCTGTTGCGAGTATTCACTGCAGACCTCCCTGCTCTACGGTGCTTGACATCAGCAATATGTTCTTTAATTCTGGTGGAAACCGCTCTCTTTGTTTGGCCTATATAAGAGCGTCTACAATCACAATCGAGTTTGTAAATACCGGAATTTTGTAAGGGAATGCTACATTTAATGGGTCTTAAAAACTGTTGTATTTTCTTGTGAGGTTTAAAAACCGTTTTTAAAGATGATTTTCTTAATATTCTTATTGCTATTTTGTCTGTAACCCCCTTAACATATGGTAGTATGGCCGGTTGTCGTTCAACTGTAGTTTTATTTCAATGAGTGCAGCTCGCGAAAACCTAAGAACATACTATGCTTATGAACTGCTTATAAGGCTAACGAAACTTAATTCGCTCATAATCGTACGGCCCTGTAATTTCCGGCACAGAGGCATAACACCTTAGGCCTCAGAAGTGGTAACGCATCTGCATTTTGACCTTGGTCTTTATGTGGGTATCTATAGGTAGCAGTCATCACTTAACATCAATGTGATTTGCATGCTTGTTGGCCAATTCCATTACATAAAAAAAACATTATGACGTTACAACTCAACGAGCTTGTCGACAAGCGACTCGTTCCAACCAACGTTTTAGATCTACTTCTTTATCCAACACAATTGTATAACTGGTTCACAGCGAATTTTCTGGCGGAAGCGCTCTTGAGAAATGTTTATTAGAAAAAGCAAAGTCGAGATGAATGGCAGCCGGAGCTGGAGACAAAAGGATCTTGCGGCGCTCCGTCACTCTAAATGCTCGCCGTAATTAGGCGCCGCCCTCCAAATTGAAAATAATTTCGTGCTCTAATGGCGGCTTGCTTTTGTGTCCGTGGAGTTACTTCCCGTATTGAAGAGCTTGAGAGCGTAACACCTTGTCGATTCTCCTTTCTTTTGAACACCCACCAATTTTATTTTATTCTTTACCATAATTTCCCTTTGATAAATAATTATAGGCAGATTGTAAAATGATATTTTTCTATGTGAATAAAATTGGCGAGCATGAAAGTAGGTACTGAAACGCTAATTACATTTTTGGATCGCCAGAGCTGACTCTGCATTCCAACTTGTGTATTACTAGGCGTTAATATACAAGAGATACAGATCAGCTGTCCTCCTGTCAGCAACGAAGGGACAAGCCTCTGCTATACCAACTAGGAAAAAATATTGTATTTCCGGAATAAAAATGTTGGTCTATAAAATAGTCACAATTTCATTATTATAAAACAACACCCTGAACAAGGTGAGATTCAACAGGACATAAATATCCTTAGAATCTTAAACATCATTTTTAATTATCCACAGCTTGAGCAAAGTTAATCCACGTTATAAAATGTTCATCCACCCGATTAATCGCTGCCCACGTGGTAAATAGGTCACCTAGTGCACCTATCGAGCTCCCCGAGGTGAAAACAATAAATTCAGCGCACAATAGAGGTCTTAATGATTACAACATCCCGCTCTCGGAGGGGGCGACCCAAAATTATAATCGGTGTGACAGTAATCAAGCAAGTTTTTCGTTTTTACTCCCGCGGGATGAGCTCTGTTTTGTGGCGCTGTCCGAACAACATTATGAGAGATATGTTGACTAATTCGTTAAGCGCATCAGGTATTTTTAAGTTACGAAAACGGCAAACAAGCAGTTTACAGTGATGGCAAATAAATACTGTAGCATATAGACATCTATATAAAACTGGAAGTCTACATTAAAATAACATCACTTCAGTGGCTCCACCTTGTTCCTTCTTGGTGGCAATTTGAGATTAATTGGTCGGATAAACTTTAGACTATAAATAATATTGAAATCGATCTCTAGTCAGAATTAGAAAAAATAATATCGATTCAATCGATGATGGGATTGATACTCCATAATAGATCAATTTATAGAGTAAATTTTTCCTTCGTCGATTTTTTTACATCGATTCAAAAATTTATCTTTTTCGGAAATAATTGCCATTCCTTCCACTTTGTCGATTGAATCTTGTTGACATTCTGTACCGCTTACGTGCGAATTAACTATTCTTCATATAGGGGCCGTATTAAAGGACAAAAAAATCATATGATCAAGTACCTCCTACAGACTGGTCAGGCAATACTCGGGTTTACTTCTAGAATGACAGTTGTTCACTAATATAACTAACCAATATTTTCTAAAACTGTTTAGCGACAGACTTCTTTATTTGTATAAACTAAGCTGTCAACCCGTCAGTAATTTCTCTTCAAAGATTTCAGTATCTACTTATCATCAACATACTCTTTGTGGCCCAAAACAATCATGACACAATAAATATACATACATGCCAAATCTGAATAATCGAGCAGTAAAAAAATGGGGTCAACTTCAAGTAATAATAATATTTTAAAGGAGGTCCGTGTTCTAGGCCCATGGGACATGTAAATGAACACACTTGTACCAAAACTCATACTTCATTTTATACTCCGCCCGTGGCGGTGACCGTAATTAACTTTTTCCATCAGTGTTTCCATCAGTCCAAAACATTAGGTCCCGCAGCGGGCACGTCGGACGCGAGCGGGGTGTGCCAAGTGGAGGAGGGAGCGGGGAGAAGGGGGAGAACGGTCACCTGCATCAAATGCCCCTCATTAATTAGTGTTAGCCGGCGTCGCTGCAGGCGCGCGGGGCTTGCCGTCATGTTGTGTCCATCACACGTGACGTCACTACACTATATTGTAGATTTTTTTTCAGGGATCCGTTATAAATGGTGAACAAATAAATAGGTGAAAGCATTATAATTTCATCTTCCGTCTACTAGTCTATGTCATCGAAAGTTTATACATAAATGATTCGAAAAGCATTTTATATTTCATGGATGAAATTGGAAGTTACATCAATAGTGAAATCGCAACAAAAGCATGTATGCAGATGATATAAAAAAAGCCAAAGTGAATCCTTCAAAAAGATGAGCGATGACGCTGCATCACCAGCCGCTTCATGGAGTCCTCGTCGGGTTATGTGTCCAAAGAACTTCAAGATTCGTATAATATGCTAAAGCGATGATGATCTACATACCAGGTAGTTACAAAAGCCACCCTTTATGAATATACCGTGTAAAATTTTTGTGCTTGTTTTGTTCACGGTAGAAAGCTAATGTTCAAAGCAAAATATTCCAATATTCACAAAAAAAAATAATTGTATGTTAATGTCAAATAAACATCGACTATGGAGGAGGCTGCTTGGTCTGTGCAAATGTATAAATTAGTTTGGTTCAAAAGTATTGTAATATTGAAATTTATTGGACATCACATGCATATCATTCCAGTGTCTAACAATTGGGCAGTCAATTTTTCCCAGCAAGGTATTTAGTTGGCTGTTAGAGCTTTCTCGGATACGATGCATCAGTGAAGCTACTCTCTTGCGCATGATAGTATAAAAGCAGTCAACTTTGTTGTGCGTAAACATTCCTGATGCGCTGCAAAACCGAGGCAGCCCCAACAACATTCTCAAAGCATTATTATATTGGACACGCAGAGCGTTGATGGCCTTTTTGGTATAGTTCATCCAAAGGCTGCTAGTATAGAAGGTCTGACAGTAAGTCTTAAATAGCATCAGTTTAACTTCTTTTGAACATCGAGCAAACCTTCTAATCACCATATTACACCGGACCGCCAACGCTCTACGCTCCCGCTCTATATCTTCATTATCAGACAAATTATCTGTGACCCAATGTCCCAGGTATTTAAATTTCGTAACTCTATTAAGATATACATTTCCTAACTTAACAGGGGGAACATGCCTGGGACTTCTACTACCTGACTTAAAAACGAGAAATTGGCTTTTCTTGGTATTGTAGCTGAGACCATGTATCTTTGCATACCTCTCGCATATAAAAGAACATTTAGAGCTCTGACTGACGGACTCAGCAGAACCATATCATCAGCGTAGCTTATGTTATTTACTATCTTACTATCAACTGAACATCCGATCCCGGCTCATTAAGCTCGCCAATCAGCCCATCAATGTACAAATTTAAGAGACGCGCAGAACTATTTCCACCTTGTCTCACACCACAATTCAATTTGGTTTTTTTGGTTTTGGTATTCCATCGTGTATGAGCCAGCCCATCGCACAGTATTATATTGGTTGTGATACCAATACCTGAGTATACCCGTAATGTCACAAGGAGTATTAGTATCTTTCCGAACCTTATCCCACAGCAATTCGTACGACACTAAGTCGAATGCCCTTGACAGATCCAGAAAACAGGCGTACACTGGCGTATTTCTTGTCGTATAATACTGGATGGTATGCTTTAATCTCAACACTGCCGTTTCGGTTGACAAACCTGGTCTATATCCAAACTGATTTTCGTTCAAATCTATGTACTTGCCAAGTTGACGATCGAGCAAACCATCTAGCACTTTTGCTACTACTGTGGCTAAAGAGATTGGCCTCTAGTTGTTCCTGTCAGAGGCATCGCCGGTCTTGTTTTTAACTACTGGTACAACTATCGTTTTCATAAGGTTCGGAGGCAAATATGTATGTATTACACAGATATTGAAAAACAAAGCCAAAACTCTTGGTAAATGAGAACCCGCATGCTGCAAATGCTCAATACTGAGATCATCGTGTCCCGGTGATTTACCACGAGTCATATTTTTTATAACATTAGATACTTCTTTGCTGGTGAAAACCGTTATATTAGTGTTAGATACATTGTCAGTATTGAGCGTCGGCAGCACTGAACTAAGGGAAGATTGTACCTTGAAATGATCCCTGAAGAGTTCGGCGATCCGGCTTGGCTCACACTCGCCACCAACACTCGCCGGACGACACGACACACCCTCCAATTTCTTGGTGTGTTTCCAAAAACTCTTAAAATCTTTATTGTCGACGCCGAAGTCGACCTATCACGGGCATCGTGAGGCCTGCTCCAATGGGCGTTGGAGATGTCACACTGACGTCATACGCGCGGACCAGTGAGCGGGAGAAAAAGACTACCAACTTAACTACCAAAATTCACTACGTTACATGTGCACGCAAATTAAACCAATTTACTCAAAATCTACAAAGTTTTGTTTTTATTTTGTTCATCGTGAACATTTATTCTTGTGGTGGGTTGCCAAAATGTCCATTTTTATTTGCTGTTCATTGTCTCGACACCACTTGAGTCTAGATTTAAAGAGCTTCCTAGACTCTCGCATTTTATCATACGTCTTACCTATGGTAGGTTTACCAAATAATAACCATTCTTGGAAATCAAGTCGTGCCGTCCGATGAGCCTCGGCTACATGCATGTTCCACCCTATTACTCTCTTTCTCTTTTTATTCAATGTATTTCTACTACTAAGCTTTGCAGCTTCTCTCAAACAATCAACAATGTCTTTATACATTTTGTCTATAACTTTTCTACGTTCTATATTATCACACAAACCCATAGCACATGTTTGAAATTCTACTGGGAAATCAATATTTTTTAATGTATCTAAACAAAATTTATTATATTTAAATATTTGTTCATTACTTCTATCCTGCCATGTCACATGATTAAAACTAGTATCACATATAAGGTTGCGTGGAAGTTTCTTACTTTTATAAAAACTTCTAAGGGGAAATGGTCGGACCAAAATACATCATATTTCACCTTGATATCAATAATACTTTTAAAATAGGATCTGCATTAAAATCACCAAGTATTAACACAGATTCTACAGCACAACTTTCTATCACAGCATTTATTTCACTAAGAACATCCGTAAATTCAGGTAAATTTTTAACACTATTAGTCGGCATGTATACGGAAAAAATTAGAATATCTCTACCACAAGTATTGATTTTGATTGCAGATATCCTAACACTATTACCGGGAATCACTGACACCGAAGAAAAAAATCCTTTTTTCCACATTATCGCTACACCACCATACGGTCTGCCTCGTAGTATGCCTGCCGATGTGTCTACGGCTGACTTACTAGTAAAATCAAAACTGTCGTCAATGGTGCTGATCAAGCCAAGATCGTGATCTAAAAGCCATGTTTCCTGTAATGCTACGACATGTGCTGTCTTACACAAATATCTTATTCCTTCTATAGAACTTTTAAGTGATTTACAATTGAAGCTCACCAGCTTTATGTTGTCTTCTTCTTGTGAACTTAAATTCATTAAGATGTTTTATAGTTGCCTCGTACAACGTTTGAAGCCCCTGTAGTACAAGAACTCCTCTTTTCATTGAAGTTTACAAAACGACGAAAAGATATACCTTCAGGCCACAGATCGATTCGATGTTATAGATCGATTGTTCTACCGATACAAAATAATTTTGCTAGGGGAAAATAACTATTAAAATTTCACTGTGTATATTATTAACATGGCTTCCTATAGTGCGTGATATTGCGGGCGGATGTTAACGATCCCGCGAGCCGCTCGGGAAGGGCCGACGTAATGCGTATATTCCACGAGGCGGACTCTTTGAAGCATGTGTGCATGTGTGACGTCATGTGTATAATAGAAACAAGAGATATTAGATAAAGTTGCTTATTAGGTGCACGTGTGTAGTGATTTTATTATATTCATATAATGAAAGCGAAGTGAACAAAATTGATTACCTTTTTTTTTTAATCTGTAACATCAAAATAAGTGGTGGTGTATGATCGGTGGTACCGTATCTGCAGCGATTTCATTGGCTGTTAGGAATTACTTCAAACAAGACTGACAGACATCTTTGACCATGTAATTTTAAAAATTTTGTGCGACAAAATGTCACGGTAATAAACTTTGTCATTAGCAATATTATGATTTCAACTAAAAATTTTATCCCAAGAAAATAAGATATTGTATTACATCCCTAACATACAAAATGTACATTTTGTATGTTGTGTATTGTTTCTAAGAACGAGTTTAAGTTTAAGTACTCTTGAAGTTGTTGGGACCACTTAGCTAGTTTTCTTTTTAAATTTGTTATATACCTACATACGTATATCTACTATCATCATATGATTTTTTTACCTGTTTAATCACCACAGTTCCTGGTGGACGAAGGAGGTGGAGGACCTCCTCCGTCCACCAGCTTGGTAGATGGAGAGGAGAGGGACACGTTACTCTAACTATGTTTTTTTAGAAATTCACTTTAGAAATTAAAGAAAAAAAACGGAAAGAAAAATTTGACTTCGGGCAGGAATCGAACCTGCGACCTCAGGATAACAATACATGTCGTTCACCGACCCTAAGTCGGTTAAACATCAAAAAGGGAAAGCAAAATTTGACGCATCGGTGTGGGACTTCGGTAGCTTAGTGGTAAAGCGGCTGGACTGGTTATCGTGAGGTCGCAGGTTCGAGTCCTGCCCGATGTCAAATATTTATTTCCTTTTTTTTTTATTTCTTAAGTTTGCGCGCAAGTGTTACTGCGAAAAATAAATACGAGTAGTACAAATTCATTATCTTCAAATTTCAAGCCTATAGTTTCGTCACACATTCCAAAACTTGAGATTCGTATCAGAGGATTCTAGCACACCAGTTAGGACGCATTACAAACTGCCTTTATTCATTGTGGCATCGTTATGAATTACTGGTCTAGATGTTGAGAAAATCAATAAACAGTTTATTAACATCAAGAGAATAAAACTCGACGAGCAGCGAACTAAACGCAGTATTCGTAAGGTTTGTATGACGGGCGGTGGGAATGTGGGGCGGCGGTGAACTCGCTGATCAAATAAAAAAAGCGTGTTGACCTCCGTCCTCCCCCCCCTCCCTGCAGACCTCGCGCCTCGTCCCTCGGTCGCCCGCCGCTGCCGCGACTAGGTATAGAAGCATCGCTTATCGCTTACATGAACATCGATGTTTTCGGAGTTTCGTACCTCAAAATGTGTCTGTCAAAATTAATTGCTTCAAATGAGCTGGACCGGTTGCATTGAATTTAGTACACTCATAAATTTTGTGATGCAAACAAGGACGTGTTACGTAAATAAGAATTAGAAACACGACAGAAATAAGGTCTTGCAAAAAAATATACTAATCATTAAACGTCTATTTTTATTTTATTTTCTTATTTTTTATTCTATGAAATAAAGAACTGTTAGATATCTAAAGTTTCTAAAGACCTTAAGTTTTTAAGAGCTTTTAATAATATTTAACGTTAATAATTTACAGTTAGTGTTTAGGTATAAGGCAATTATTATACGTGTTAATCTCTCCAGACACGAGAAAAATATGACAATTGAAATTCAATTGTGTCTCGTCGCCGGTGGCCGTACGATCCCTGAAGGATTAAAGACCACCAAAGACCGCCAAATTCCTTTGTATATTATATGTTTCTCCTTAAAGATGTTGACAGTGGTAATTTACATCATGCTATTGTTGTTGTACAATTACTAGGTACGAGTATAAGGTTTTGAGTCTACCACAATTAATGAGTTCTAACATCAGTGCAGTGGTTTAAATTAGTAACAGTAAGTGATCGTAATCGTAACAATACGAATAAGTATCAATCTAAATTCTGATCAAGTTAACTTACTGAGAACGATATAAATGCCCATTCCCATGCCCCAAGGGCTAGCTATACCAAACATGACACTTTTCAATAAGTACATCGATGTTCCAAAAATATCGATACGCAGTTGGCATCCCTAACGGGGCGCGCGAACTGGGTCGCACGCAGCCGCACCTGACCGCGGCCGCGGTCGCCCACGTCGCCTAATTACATCCACACTTGACTTTATGTTCCGATATTTGTTACACGGGAAAATATATTAATGCATTTCCTGTTCAAACGAATCTGTTTTGTATTCGTCCACATCTACCTAATCTTTCAGGTATTTGACACTCAGACATTTATGTATTTTTAATTCACATGTATCACTGGTGGTAGAGCTCCAGTGACGGAGCTCGCGGGCGTAGGCACCACCGCATTACCTAATATACTTGCCGCTAAATGGTAGTGTTCAGCACTATCGTGTTCCGGTCAGGTGGTAATGTACGGCCCTGTAATTTCCGGCACAGAGGCATAACACCCTTAGGCCTCAGGAGTGGTAACGCATCTGCATTTTGACCTTGGTCTTTGTGTGGGTGTCTATAGGCTGCAGTCATCACTTAACATCAATGTGAACTGCATGCTTGTTTGCCACTTCCATTACATAAAAAAAAAAAAAAAAAAAAAAAAAAAAAAAAAAAAAATCCACCTAAACCATTAAACCGATTTTAATCAAACTTGCACATCGTGTACGTTTTGATCCTACTTAAAAGATAGGGTAGTTTATATCTCAATTTGTAGTCGCAATTTTATGTTTGTACCTAAATTGCTCCCGTGCAAAACCGGTACGGGCCGCTAGTTATACATATATTCAGTGTGCTTCTTACCATTCGGTGATCGCTCCCGGTTTTAACCGAATTGATCACAGAGACCTCACTCATACACGCTTCTTGCAGAAAGAGTTAATCATATAGATACTCTCTTTCTCCACGAAGTCAGCCAGTGTATGGTGCCTGGTATTTGGTCGCCCATATACAATTTGCCCTATTTTCAACTCTTGGTCGCTTCGAACGCCTAATTTTGCTTTGAAATCCTCACATCATCTTTGGGGTATACGGAGGTTGGTTTCATGATGTAAGTCTAAGTATAAAAATGATTTATAGATATATTAGTTCTCGACCATAATTAAAAAAGGTGTGTGTAGGTGAATTCCACCAAATTTCCCCCCTTAAGGGATAAAACGGGTTGGGAGGTGTAAAGTTTGTATGGGAATATTCTTGAGTTGTTATTACTCTGTATCAGAAATTACTGATCCATACATTACCACGGGACTTAGTATTAACTGATGGGGCCTACGCCCGAATAACTGGAGCTCTACCAATTATTCGGGCGCAGCAGTGACACTGCAGCGTCAACTGATAGCCATCATTGGGAACTAACAATAAATAGACTGAGAGATAATGAACCCTCCGAGCACCGTTGGCCCTGTAAGGCTAGAAATTTTTGTAGGGATAAATCATAACACGCCAAGTACAAAAACCATCGCCTGGCAAGGATCAGCCAGTCACGTCACAAACCCCACATTTTTGAAAATGTAAAAAAAAACCTTGAACCTGTAAGCTTGAAATTTTTTGGCAATTGTACTCATCGAAATTGCCTGTCATTTTTTTTTTAGATTTCACTATATATGAACTTATGTAAAAATTTCAAGCTTACAGGTTCAAGTTTATTATTCTTTTTTTTTTTACGATTTCAAAATGGTGGGATTGGTGACGTGACTGGCTGATCCTTGCCAGACGATGGTTTTTGTACTTAGCGTGTTATGATTTATCCCTACAAAAATTTCTAGCTTTACAGGGCCAACGGTGCTCGGAGGGTTCATTATCTCTTGGACCAAAACCTCATCGTTAATCTATATATATAACAATCACAGAGTTTTTGTGATTTATCTCGCACTTTTTTAAACTTAAACGGGTTTTAAAATCAGGTCAACGTTACGGTCGCTTTTCAGCTTCCGGCAATCTGAACGGGACTTCAGTAAATACAGGTTCATTTCAATATGCTCAGATATTCAATGATATTTTGAAATAAATATTGGAAGCATGTGCAAGCGTAATGGACTTATATGAAGCTTGTAGGCGTAGGCACCACCGCATTATATAGAGTAAAAAATGTATGGTTATAAGATGTAGAATACTTCAAAACATCTGTGTCGAGCTGGAACAACAAGCAGTGAAATATGAGACACCTGCACACTAAAATAAGAACCATAACACGGCAATTTAAACCGAAGAACTGGGCTGTAGAAAGCTCCGAAGGCAATACTATAACGGAAATAAAGGAAATTGTAAACGTGTGGCAGGAGTATTGCAAGTCTTTATTCACTGACTCTACTATACGTACATACAGCTTTTTTCCCTCCCCGAACGAAAAGGAACCAAGTATACTGAAAGATGAAATTCGTACTGCAATAAAACACCTAAAACGCGGCAAAGCAATTGGTGTAGATGAAATACCTATCGAGGTCATTCAGGATATGGGGGAGGTTGGGGTAAATATTCTACACACCATCTGCTGTCGAATATGGGATACTGGTGAATGGCCGACGGACTGGTCTCGATCACTATTTTTACCACTCCATAAAAAGGGATCGACCCAAAAGTGCAATAACTACAGGCTCATTTCGCTTATATCACATGCAAGTAAAGTCCTGCTGCATATACTTAATACCAGACTTCAACTGTATCTAAATCGTGAGATAGCACCGGAACAGGCAGGCTTTGTAAAAGGCCGCGGAACTAGGGAACAAATCCTTATCCTTAGGCAAATTATAGAGAAGTCGCGAGAATTTAACAATCCCTTGTATATCTGCTTCGTGGATTTCCGTAAAGCCTTTGATCGGTATCGATTATCGCAGCGATCGTATTTCAAATGGCATAAACTGTGGGGTGTTCTTCAGGAAATGGGAGTACCACACCACTTAATATATCTCATACTAAAACTATACGAAGATGGGACGGCGGCTGTCCGGATTGACGGAATAGACTCTGGAACCTTCAAGACTCAGGCTGGGATTCGACAGGGATGTATCCTATCACCGTTGTTATTTAACATCTACACAGAATACATCATGAGAATTCTGCTGGAGAAGTGGTGTAAGGGCGTGTCCATTGGGGGCCAGATGATATCTAATCTGCGATATGCCCACGATACTACTCTACTTGCTACAACAGAAGATGACATAAAAAACCTCCTTGAGCTCCTAGAAAAGACCAGCATTGACTTTGGTCTCGCCATAAACCGAGACAAATCCAAAATGATGACAGTCGATCGCAGTACAAGTAACGAACTGCGAAGTTGTCCGGAGCTACATCTATCTAGGTTCCAACATCATCAATAGCGGCGGCTGTTCTGAAGAGATCAAAAGGCGTTGCGCAATAACAAGATCAGCAACTGAAAAGCTCGCTAAGATATGGAAAGACCGTCGGTTAAATAAGAACACTAAAGTCCGTCTAATGAATTGTCTTTCCAATCTTCCTTTATGGAGCTGAAACGTGAACGCTTAGTATGCAAGATAGGAGGAAGATTGACGCCCTAGAAATGTGGTGCTGGCAACGCCTTCTAAGAATAAGTTGGACTGCCCATAGAACAAACGCATCCATACTTAAAAAACTTAAAATAAAACAAAGGCTCTCGTCGACTGTCCAACTACGAGTCCTCAAGTGTGTCACGAAGTGCAATTCGGGAGTCACATTGAGTGTAAGACCAAGTTGGCATCCAAAAAGTTGGGGGTGCTTAACAAAGCGAGGCAGTATTTCACATCGGGGCAGCTACTACAGCTTTATAAGGCCCAAGTGCGGCCCCATCTGGAATACTGCTCTCATTTGTGGGCGGGAGCCCCCAAATACCAGCTTGGTCCACTTGACTCCCTACAAAAACGCGCCGTTCGTATTGTTAACGATCCAGGACTTACCGACAGGCTCGAACATCTGAGCCTGCGCAGAGACATTGGGAGTCTGTGCGTGTTGTACCGTCTCTACAATGGTGAGTGCTCTGCGGAACTGTTTGACATGGTGCCACCGTCTCTTTTCCTACACCGTACTACCCGCCGAAGAGAGAAGTTCTACCCACACCGACTGGACACCTGGCAGTGCTCAACGGTGCGGTTTTCACGTTCGTTCCTGCCCAGAACGTGTAAATTGTGGAACGAACTTCCCTCTGAGGTGTTCCCTAGGTGCTACAATATGGGGTTCTTCAAAAATGGCGTCAAAAGAGTCCTTCAGGGCTGGCAGCGCGTTGGCAACTCCCCTGGTGTTGCAAATGTTCATAGGCGACGGTGACCACTTTCCATCAGGTGGCCCGTTTGCTTGTCTGTCAATCTTCAGACATAAAAAAAAAAAAAAAAAAAAAAGTTCTTTGGTCACGTCACCCGTAAACCCGACTCTATGGAGCGAATAGTAGTACAATTTTAAAAATAAAATAAGTTTCGTATGATGTATTTACCATAAGAAAACATTGTGGAGAAAATAAATAAATTATTATAAAAAAAAATTCTTATAAAATATGCGTGGTATGGAATACATTGATAATGTTGTCTTAGTACGGCTGTGATGATTTAGATGGCGTTATGACCATTTTCAGACCAGACTACAAAAAATACAACGTTACAATTTCTTTCATATAAATAAATTATGCTCTCCAAAATGTTTAAAAAAAACTTAAGAAATAACAATTTGGAAAAAGTAAACCAAGAACCAAGATTTCAAATGCATTTATAAAAAAATCCACAAGATATACGGTCGAGCAGCTTCAACGGTATAATGCTTAATTATAAGATCAAACAATAGCGCAGAAAAGATTTATCGCAGCGATCCATACTGCTCAGTATTATTAGCGACAAACACTTCGCTGATATCGTCCCACCGTTCCACGTCCCACCGTCCCGCTGCCTTAATGTCCCGCCGTGCCGTTTGTTAATGTCCGCTGTTTATGTGTGGCCCCGCCCTTATGAATGGTCGTCCGTCATTGAACTGAGTTTTATTAAACCAGGTCGTTCGTTATAATCACTTAGAAGCACGCCACTGCCATTGTGTATGAATGAATATCGGTACAATCAATAGGTCTGGAACTTCGAAATCATTTGGATAGTCAACGACATTCACACGCACGACGTTATAAATAAATTGGAATAATAAAACATTTTTGCTCTCTAACATAAATATGGTGAATGGAAATTTGGTAGGGTTGTTATTTTTCATTCATAAAGTGTGAAATAATGATTAACGTTGTTGAGTCAATTTTGCAGCTTATACAAATCTGCATGTAAGCTACAGGTGTCAATGAAAATGTGTTTCCACTCCAAGAGTCTTAACTTGTTATCTTAAACAAAACTAATGTCGAACATGGTGCAATTTAGACGAAAGTGGTCAAACGCTGAATAAATTTTATTAGGGTGGTAGTAAATACAATAATGCAGGACGGGCAGCAGTGACTCGTGATAATATTGTGTGCGATGAGTAAATACTAATTACGGTACTGTAACGGAACCCACTCTATCAAAAAAGGGGACTCTTCAAATAAAGGATATTTTCGAAGTCAAATCTAAATCAACAAGAATATAATATTGGCCAAGTGATGTCTAAAGGGACCCTACAAGTTGTTAAATGGTAGAAACCTTAAGTTCTTTAATAGAGGTAAGAATAAAGTTAGAAATGCGATAAGATTATTAAATATAACCCCAAAGAGTAAATTACTGAATACACAATATAATATTGGAGGGGAAAGTTAAGGAGCCCCAAACCATCGCCCCTTAGTGTGAGTACCAAGCCAGGAATTTGTACTCTCCAGACGAGCTTGGA
The DNA here is from genome assembly GCA_036365455.1 of Macrosoma leucophasiata. Lineage (NCBI taxonomy): Eukaryota > Metazoa > Arthropoda > Insecta > Lepidoptera > Hedylidae > Macrosoma > Macrosoma leucophasiata. The sequence goes on from JAWQUS010000024.1 coordinate 108,608, forward strand.
GTATATTTGGTAGATGAGCGTATAAATAACGCTTAAATAATTACCATACAATGATGGTCACATTTATAATCAAACTGTTGTAAAACAACAGATATAAAGGCAAAGCCTCAAATTGTAGATGATGTATAAAGACAATGTCTTAATAAGCTGACAAAGTCAGTAAGTTGTAGTAGACTGTTGTAAACAACAGATTATATGGCATAAGCCTCAAATTGCAGGTATTGTGTAAGACATAGTCTTAAGCTGACAAAGTCAGTATGTGGTAGTAGACTGTTGTAAACAACAGATAAAGTGGCATAAGCCTCAAATTGTAGGTATCGTGTAAGACATAGTCTTAATAAGCTGACAAAGTCAGTAGATCATATTTCAATATTAATATAGGCCATTAACAGGCAGTCAGGTAAAATATACTCATTTGAGTATTCCAATGATGAGGTTGATATGTATATTATCAATCTTCACAGACACCGTTAGGCGCAGTAATTGTTGCAGTAGTAGATCATGATCATAATATGGCATAGCCATTAAGTTGTTATACCGTAAACATAGTTTACTCATTCTGACATAGTCAGTAAATAAATATTTCAGGCAATGTCCTGTAATTATGGTTTAACCATATATGAGTATTACCTCATTGTATATTGTCAGTATCTGACATCGCAAATAAATGCAATATTGTAGTTTCCATAAGGTAGGTGCATAACACACAATAAATGTAGCGGTTCCATGATCGATCATCGCAACAAGGCGGATAATGATCTGTTGATCAAATTATAATATTAAACATGTGTTGTGTTTGTTCTGAAGTAACACCTCTTCATCCAGATGGATATTATCTCCAACGTTAATGGAATCGACCTATAAGATAATGTATAAGTCAAAGCAAAACCAGACCCAAGGTACACCACAGGTGAAATTACAGCACCACAAAATAACATTTGCTAGGGGCTCTGCCCATTATCGCAAGAACAGGTAGTGTGTAACTCACAGCGCACAGGTACTAGCAAGCCAGACAACGTCGATGAGGATAGGCCGACCCACAACTGCTGATACCCACAGACTAGACCAAAGGTACACTAGGCGGAGACCGCGGAGACTACAAGACTACAAAAATAATATTTGCTAGGGCTCAACCCATTATCGCAAGAACAGGTAGTGAGTAGCTCCAGTATACAGGCCAGCTGTCAGTAAATATGTTTTAAATATTCCAAACTGAATGTCGAAAGTATATGAACAGAACATACAGAACAGTATAATGTATCAACAATACAGGTGTGATATTTATAGTGATTACCTGTATTGTGTTTATATAATGTTTATGGATTTATACATAAACCATGTATTCTGCACACTGCCTTTAGGCAAAACCTTATTAGGTTTCCAGATTCAAATGAGTTTTGTAGATCTCTATAAGTAGCAGATTATTATAAAATATGTTTAGTGTTGGTTGTTCTGAAGTAGGTACTACTACGTCCAGATGATAGTAAAGAAGAGTGTAGGTGTGGAATCGACCCATAGTACCCAAGTTAATGGTGTAGGTCGACCCACATAAGTTGCTAGCGCACTAGACCAAGATACACCCCAGGGAGTATACATCACCACAGTGTTTTTCAGGCTTGGCCCTACTTGTTTTTTATGTGATAAGTAACTCCAGTGCACTGGCATAGCCGCGGGACAACGTTGAGTGTCTTTCAGTCCTGGACGTCAGAAGTGATGTATGTAGCGAAGGAACGAGTCCAACGCCCCAACAAACCAGGTGTGTAATGCGTGTATTGTGTTAATAATGATAATGGTAAGTTCATTTTAATCCAGAGTCAATAATCGATAATATCGTTGTAGATATCATTATTCAATAATGACAACTAAAACGTCCATACTTATTTGCAGCCAATAATTAGTAAATATTTATAGACCAAAGTCAGTATATGATAAAACATATATATAAAAATAGGTATAAAACATAGGTATAAATTAACTAACAATGTCTATAGGCTAGATGAATTCTCATTACTTACTCGCAGTAACAAAGTATGTATATAAACAAACACCAAAATGTTCAAATTGATTTAAATAATGTATGTTGAACATTGATGCGGTAATATTTCAATAAAGTATTAATTAATCTCAGCTTCATTGTCAATAAAATAATATTCATCTTATATGAATGCAATACAGCACTAACTGTGTAGTATTAATATAATCTACACGTTCCTTATTGTTATATGATCAATAACTCCAGCTATGCAACAACCACCTTGCTTTGTGATGCTATTTATCAGATTATAATAATACACATAAGGAATATGTCAATTAAGACAAACTATTTAAAATAATATAATTACTCCAAGCTTATGGGAAAATAGAAATTAAAAACCAATCGGTTAAATATTTACCTACCTAAAATGACTAACAAACATAGCGTGGGAACACTAAAGTAATAAAGGAGAATTTTATTACTTTTCAAACTAAAGACGATGACCAGATGTTTGTACTTCCGCCTTTGTAGTGCGAACCCATAATCGTTAAAAATAATAAGCCTAACATTACACAATGGGTTCCTATTGTTTAACTCGAAAGTTAAAGCCATTTAGTTGCGAGAAATACACCAATGGACCACGTGTTGAACTGTTCATGTTGAAGACAATAGATAATCCATTGTTTTTTTAATTACGGTTATTATGTCCAGTTCTCTTTTATGGTCGACACATTTGCTAGCCATGCCTACCTCTAAACACTTGAGACAATATGCGTGGGAATTCTAGAGAGTTCCAAATATCTTTCTTATTATTGGTCCAGGAAATTGAATCCTGCATCATCAATACCTTTACTCACAAACAACTAGGTAAACTATCCTGATGAAATAACGTCCACTGACCATTTACTTATGTACGAACATCGAAGTTCGTTTAGCTGTAACCCTTTACATACATATAAAATACTCCTCATTAGCACTAATATTAACTGAATCGAACAGTTAACTTCAGTGTGAATATAATTTGTACATTCTTGAAATTATATACATAGAGTATGACTTTTAGTAGATAATTATTAAATTACCTACTACTCTATCGAAATCTACATACACCTATTTATTTGACAATTTACCAATATTATTACTAATGTAACTGAATCGAACAGTTTACTTAGTAAGTATTTCCTTAGATGTATTGTATATAATATTTTTATTAATTTGTCATTTTTTAATATTATTACAAATACGACTGATTAGATAGTAACACTCTAATTGACCAGGGAATTGAACCCATAGTAAATAGTAATACCTTAAATCACACATTGTAAATATTTAATGACCAGGAAAAGATCATTTTGACTGACAATGTTTTATCAATCTGTGAACTCCTAGATTCGTAACCTCATGAAAGTAATAATTTCACTTCCATTAAATGATAAATAATAATAATCATCATCATAATCATTTCAGCTGAGAGACGTCAGTGTTAGACACATTCTAAATAAATAATTCTCCACCTTAATTACGCTATTCACTAATTATAATTATTAGGCAACCATCAATTATGTGAACTACCTTAAATAATGAAATAGTGATTGAAAACCGAAATAATATGTAGGTATTTCAGATTATCAATTCAAATATCAAAACATCATCATCAACATATATTCTATGACCTACATTATTAAACTGAGAGTATGAAGTGCCAAATATCTCAATTCTTAGTTTCTGTCTGTAGTATGATGCTATTGGAACATAATTACCTGCCTTTTATACTAACGTTATTAAACGATTATTATTTCTCTGTAGTGTAACGCTATTGAGTCACTATTATTTACCTATAGTTTATTCAGTTTGTCTGTAATACAATTTTATCAGAGAATATTATTATCTACCTATAATATAATGCTGTTGAAGCAATATCATCTGCCTTCAACCTAATAGTATCAATATTCTGCTATCTGCCTGTAGTGTAATGCTATCAAAATATATTCTCCTGTAATCTAACATTATAACAACACTAATACATGACTGTAATTTAACGTCTATCTGCCTGTAGTGTAGCACCATAAAAACACTAATATCCACCTATAATTTAATATATTCGGAACACTGTAATGAATACAGAAAATAATCTAAATTCAGACAAATTATTGAATATTAACTCACGGTTAGTCGACGGCTCCCCGCTCTGCTGGTTGGTGATAATGCGCTTACGCATTACGTGGTGAAGATAACTCGATCGCTAATTTATACCTATTTATTTCTATACACAAATGCCTATTCTAATAATTAAATTCCTGAAGATTCCTAACTTAAAATAATAGTAAACTACGATACGTTTCAATTAAGAGTGCTTTATACTGCGTGTAATTGTGACTAAAACTGGTACAACGTATTATAATGTCTACTTCTCCTTTTCCTAATCTGAAAATATAATTTCTAGTAAAAGACCTCTGGTTTCACTATTGCATTTATACTACCTATGAATTCCTATCAAGTTTTGTTTAATTTAAATAAATGAATCTACTTTCTGTTCGCAAAACTAAATAAAGCTAATTTATATTGTAAGATTATATGAAGTACTTCATTTTGTATAAACACATCCTAAAAATCTCTCAATAAAAGAATAACCAGATAAGTAAATAAACATAAAATAGGTAACCCTCAGTGAATTTAGTATAAAGTTATCGTTATTAACTAATGAGTTAAAATATTATATGAAATTAGTGTAACCTATTTTATATTTAAAATAAAAATCACTCACCAAACGCCGCTACCACTACCTACTTTGCACCACCGTCCTAATCGTCGCCCTGGCTCCCTAACTACAACTGTCTCACCTCTCCCGTCAACATCCCCTTATATATCGATCCTTTTTTCTGAATTTGGGATACGGTGGGGATGTGGCTATGCTCGCATTTTTTATGAGCGTCCTATGGTTCTCAACATACCTTACCAATAGTGTATCTCAACTATTTAGTTATGATACCTATAAAACATAGGTATATATTCATATAGTAATATGCAAAAAAAAATATCTATCGTGCTTTGATTAAATTCTATGTGACGGCATATGGATGTCGTTACAATTCACCCCCCAAAATTTTCGAAGATTTAACGTAGAAAATTTTCTCATAGGGAATAGAAATGAAGCCACACCAATGCGAATATACTAATAAGGTAACTTAACGTCTCCATAACGTGATATGCTAGATACTTAAGGTAATATAAAATGTGTATTTTCTTATTCTCTATATCTTAAAATTTTTATCATCGGTTTATCATCTTATTGGAATTTAAAAGAACCTGAAATTACCAAATCTAGAAAACTATTTCATCATCGTTTAGTCGAATCAGCAACTATGTGCCTAACTAGTAAATAACGAGTTTGTTACTAAAGGCATAATACAAGTACCAAGAGACTTATATATACTTTCACAAACAACAAATTCATGTTTGTTTGCAATATGGTAATGTTACCCATATCCTCGTTCGCGATTACGAACAAAAGTTACCCTAATCATAATGTAAAATGAAGTCTTAATAACATCAATTAATCGTTAAATAGTAATAATTATTATTATTCACATAATCATATGATGTCCAACTTCGATATCAGTAGTAAAACTGTTCTAAGACACAATCAGAAAATAGAATACATAATGTAGGTGCGAAGACCTCCTAGATAATTTAGTATTCCTTAAAATACTTCCGCTCTCTATTTACAATTCGACAGACCCAGTATGAATATACTTATACGTAAAATATTCAAATAGGAACATTTCTCAGAAATTTTAATTATTCATTTATCTAACTGGAATTGTTGTCGATGAGATAATAACTGAATTGGAAAAGATATTTCAATAAGTTCCAATTACAAAGTATAAATCTATAATCTAACGAGAATTGGTATATTATTATATGAGACTATAACTGTTAAGACCATATTCCAATAGGAGTGTCGCATTAAAATTATCCCTTTCCTAACTGAAAATGATATCGACGATAACTGAATAGGCTATTTGCCAATAGGGGTGACGCATTTAAATTATCTATTCCCTATCCAACTAGGAGTGAAACTAGAACCACATCATTCCAATATGAATGTCCTATTTTAAGTTATTCTTAATCCAATTAGAAAATATAACAATAAGATTCTGAAAATGTTTCTGAAATATTAGAATAGTAGTTTTATATTTGAATTATTCCTATTCTAACTGGAAGTGGTAACAGTGAAATTATAACTAAAAGACAAAATTCCAATAGAATTGTCATATTTAAGTTATTTCTAAATCGAACTAGAATTGAATTCTATAAGATTACATACCTATAACGTTTTGTCATAGTTTCAACGTTTTTTCTCATTTGAACTTTTAGAGACTAATAATAATGTTTATTGCAAATTGACAAAATTAAATAAATACTGTCTAAACTAAGTGTGCACTAATTATTGAATCACTTTCAAATTATTTTTGAAAGAAGATGGTTAATTTTGAGCGTACAAAATCGTCTCTGGCTAACCCATTACACAGTACCTACATTTTGTAATGTAGTAAACAATAGTCAATCTAACCCAACTTTTACCTAAACTAATATACTTCAATTACTGTCAAAAAATGCTGTAATTTTAAATAACATATCATAATATAGTCATTTGGAAAATGACGTAACCTACACAATGCTAACACTGAGTTCAGGAATGCATGGAAAGTATCATTCTCCTTTGAATTGAAAAGAGTCATCTGAGGTTTTTTTTTTTCTGCTAGTAAATAACAATGAAAGTTTGTTTTTATTTCTTTCTTCTCATCGTTATCGGTTTATAAGACATCAATTATTATTTATTTTCATTCTGAAAGACAGGAGTGTACGGCCAATTTATCAGTCCAGCTCCATGTGATTGTAAAAGTCTTTCAAAATCAGATATCACAATGATAATGTTTATTAATGTTAAATATCAAATATTGTTTATCGTTAATTGTATTTCATTCTAAAATTACTCTTAAGGATTTTCATTTCGAAAGAACTGAACTATTTTTTTTTTTTATATTATTTCAGCGTTTTCTGTCAGTGAATTACATTTAAAGCCTCTTTTATTTCCCTGGTTTCATAGTTATCATTTGTTCCTAATTAAGAAAATAAAACATTCCACTTATTACATAAGTGATTATTGTTCAGTTTCAATCTCATAAGCATTCTTAATTACATACACTTTTTTTTAATTTGTGAATCGTGTATATGTGTAGCTACTTATCGTTGTAAACTATAGATAGTTTGTTTTACTCGAGATGTATTTTATCTTATTTCCTTAGGAGAACAAACAGTTTTATAACTAGATTAGTACAAGTAATTGTTAATTATTATTACACCATTTATGTGTTCTCACAAATAGGTAAGTAAAATTTGTTTGTTGAATCGATCGGCAAGTAGGTAGACACATTATAAAAGCACTAGCACTTAATTGATTATGATAATACATGCCTTACATGTATTATTAGTACCCATATGTATAAAAGTGCATATTTTATATCTCATATGCACCCCCCATTGTCTTAGCGTCTTGTAGACACCTTCTCACCCCCCAATGTCTTAATGTTTTGCACACCCCCCAATGTACTAGTGTATTGCAAACTCCTTGCATGAGTAATTATAAAGTAATAAACTAAATCTCAACTCTTTCTTAACCTCTATTCCATTTCACGGCAACAAATTGTAGGCATTACTGCCTACTGTATATATTTAAAACCAATAATATAAAAGTCGTGTAGTTCTTGTTGTTTAGACTTATATTTATATAATTTAAATTTATATCCTGGTCACGGCACCAAATTGTAACGGAACCCACTCTATCAAAAAAAGGGGACTCTTCAAATAAAGGATATTTTCGAAGTCAAATCTAAATCAACAAGAATATAATATTGGCCAAGTGATGTCTAAAGGGACCCTACAAGTTGTTAAATGGTAGAAACCTTAAGTTCTTTAATAGAGGTAAGAATAAAGTTAGAAATGCGATAAGATTATTAAATATAACCCCAAAGAGTAAATTACTGAATACACAATATAATATTGGAGGGGAAAGTTAAGGAGCCCCAAACCATCGCCCCTTAGTGTGAGTACCAAGCCAGGAATTTGTACTCTCCAGACGAGCTTGGAGTATATTTGGTAGATGAGCGTATAAATAACGCTTAAATAATTACCATACAATGATGGTCACATTTATAATCAAACTGTTGTAAAACAACAGATATAAAGGCAAAGCCTCAAATTGTAGATGATGTATAAAGACAATGTCTTAATAAGCTGACAAAGTCAGTAAGTTGTAGTAGACTGTTGTAAACAACAGATTATATGGCATAAGCCTCAAATTGCAGGTATTGTGTAAGACATAGTCTTAAGCTGACAAAGTCAGTATGTGGTAGTAGACTGTTGTAAACAACAGATAAAGTGGCATAAGCCTCAAATTGTAGGTATCGTGTAAGACATAGTCTTAATAAGCTGACAAAGTCAGTAGATCATATTTCAATATTAATATAGGCCATTAACAGGCAGTCAGGTAAAATATACTCATTTGAGTATTCCAATGATGAGGTTGATATGTATATTATCAATCTTCACAGACACCGTTAGGCGCAGTAATTGTTGCAGTAGTAGATCATGATCATAATATGGCATAGCCATTAAGTTGTTATACCGTAAACATAGTTTACTCATTCTGACATAGTCAGTAAATAAATATTTCAGGCAATGTCCTGTAATTATGGTTTAACCATATATGAGTATTACCTCATTGTATATTGTCAGTATCTGACATCGCAAATAAATGCAATATTGTAGTTTCCATAAGGTAGGTGCATAACACACAATAAATGTAGCGGTTCCATGATCGATCATCGCAACAAGGCGGATAATGATCTGTTGATCAAATTATAATATTAAACATGTGTTGTGTTTGTTCTGAAGTAACACCTCTTCATCCAGATGGATATTATCTCCAACGTTAATGGAATCGACCTATAAGATAATGTATAAGTCAAAGCAAAACCAGACCCAAGGTACACCACAGGTGAAATTACAGCACCACAAAATAACATTTGCTAGGGGCTCTGCCCATTATCGCAAGAACAGGTAGTGTGTAACTCACAGCGCACAGGTACTAGCAAGCCAGACAACGTCGATGAGGATAGGCCGACCCACAACTGCTGATACCCACAGACTAGACCAAAGGTACACTAGGCGGAGACCGCGGAGACTACAAGACTACAAAAATAATATTTGCTAGGGCTCAACCCATTATCGCAAGAACAGGTAGTGAGTAGCTCCAGTATACAGGCCAGCTGTCAGTAAATATGTTTTAAATATTCCAAACTGAATGTCGAAAGTATATGAACAGAACATACAGAACAGTATAATGTATCAACAATACAGGTGTGATATTTATAGTGATTACCTGTATTGTGTTTATATAATGTTTATGGATTTATACATAAACCATGTATTCTGCACACTGCCTTTAGGCAAAACCTTATTAGGTTTCCAGATTCAAATGAGTTTTGTAGATCTCTATAAGTAGCAGATTATTATAAAATATGTTTAGTGTTGGTTGTTCTGAAGTAGGTACTACTACGTCCAGATGATAGTAAAGAAGAGTGTAGGTGTGGAATCGACCCATAGTACCCAAGTTAATGGTGTAGGTCGACCCACATAAGTTGCTAGCGCACTAGACCAAGATACACCCCAGGGAGTATACATCACCACAGTGTTTTTCAGGCTTGGCCCTACTTGTTTTTTATGTGATAAGTAACTCCAGTGCACTGGCATAGCCGCGGGACAACGTTGAGTGTCTTTCAGTCCTGGACGTCAGAAGTGATGTATGTAGCGAAGGAACGAGTCCAACGCCCCAACAAACCAGGTGTGTAATGCGTGTATTGTGTTAATAATGATAATGGTAAGTTCATTTTAATCCAGAGTCAATAATCGATAATATCGTTGTAGATATCATTATTCAATAATGACAACTAAAACGTCCATACTTATTTGCAGCCAATAATTAGTAAATATTTATAGACCAAAGTCAGTATATGATAAAACATATATATAAAAATAGGTATAAAACATAGGTATAAATTAACTAACAATGTCTATAGGCTAGATGAATTCTCATTACTTACTCGCAGTAACAAAGTATGTATATAAACAAACACCAAAATGTTCAAATTGATTTAAATAATGTATGTTGAACATTGATGCGGTAATATTTCAATAAAGTATTAATTAATCTCAGCTTCATTGTCAATAAAATAATATTCATCTTATATGAATGCAATACAGCACTAACTGTGTAGTATTAATATAATCTACACGTTCCTTATTGTTATATGATCAATAACTCCAGCTATGCAACAACCACCTTGCTTTGTGATGCTATTTATCAGATTATAATAATACACATAAGGAATATGTCAATTAAGACAAACTATTTAAAATAATATAATTACTCCAAGCTTATGGGAAAATAGAAATTAAAAACCAATCGGTTAAATATTTACCTACCTAAAATGACTAACAAACATAGCGTGGGAACACTAAAGTAATAAAGGAGAATTTTATTACTTTTCAAACTAAAGACGATGACCAGATGTTTGTACTTCCGCCTTTGTAGTGCGAACCCATAATCGTTAAAAATAATAAGCCTAACATTACACAATGGGTTCCTATTGTTTAACTCGAAAGTTAAAGCCATTTAGTTGCGAGAAATACACCAATGGACCACGTGTTGAACTGTTCATGTTGAAGACAATAGATAATCCATTGTTTTTTTAATTACGGTTATTATGTCCAGTTCTCTTTTATGGTCGACACATTTGCTAGCCATGCCTACCTCTAAACACTTGAGACAATATGCGTGGGAATTCTAGAGAGTTCCAAATATCTTTCTTATTATTGGTCCAGGAAATTGAATCCTGCATCATCAATACCTTTACTCACAAACAACTAGGTAAACTATCCTGATGAAATAACGTCCACTGACCATTTACTTATGTACGAACATCGAAGTTCGTTTAGCTGTAACCCTTTACATACATATAAAATACTCCTCATTAGCACTAATATTAACTGAATCGAACAGTTAACTTCAGTGTGAATATAATTTGTACATTCTTGAAATTATATACATAGAGTATGACTTTTAGTAGATAATTATTAAATTACCTACTACTCTATCGAAATCTACATACACCTATTTATTTGACAATTTACCAATATTATTACTAATGTAACTGAATCGAACAGTTTACTTAGTAAGTATTTCCTTAGATGTATTGTATATAATATTTTTATTAATTTGTCATTTTTTAATATTATTACAAATACGACTGATTAGATAGTAACACTCTAATTGACCAGGGAATTGAACCCATAGTAAATAGTAATACCTTAAATCACACATTGTAAATATTTAATGACCAGGAAAAGATCATTTTGACTGACAATGTTTTATCAATCTGTGAACTCCTAGATTCGTAACCTCATGAAAGTAATAATTTCACTTCCATTAAATGATAAATAATAATAATCATCATCATAATCATTTCAGCTGAGAGACGTCAGTGTTAGACACATTCTAAATAAATAATTCTCCACCTTAATTACGCTATTCACTAATTATAATTATTAGGCAACCATCAATTATGTGAACTACCTTAAATAATGAAATAGTGATTGAAAACCGAAATAATATGTAGGTATTTCAGATTATCAATTCAAATATCAAAACATCATCATCAACATATATTCTATGACCTACATTATTAAACTGAGAGTATGAAGTGCCAAATATCTCAATTCTTAGTTTCTGTCTGTAGTATGATGCTATTGGAACATAATTACCTGCCTTTTATACTAACGTTATTAAACGATTATTATTTCTCTGTAGTGTAACGCTATTGAGTCACTATTATTTACCTATAGTTTATTCAGTTTGTCTGTAATACAATTTTATCAGAGAATATTATTATCTACCTATAATATAATGCTGTTGAAGCAATATCATCTGCCTTCAACCTAATAGTATCAATATTCTGCTATCTGCCTGTAGTGTAATGCTATCAAAATATATTCTCCTGTAATCTAACATTATAACAACACTAATACATGACTGTAATTTAACGTCTATCTGCCTGTAGTGTAGCACCATAAAAACACTAATATCCACCTATAATTTAATATATTCGGAACACTGTAATGAATACAGAAAATAATCTAAATTCAGACAAATTATTGAATATTAACTCACGGTTAGTCGACGGCTCCCCGCTCTGCTGGTTGGTGATAATGCGCTTACGCATTACGTGGTGAAGATAACTCGATCGCTAATTTATACCTATTTATTTCTATACACAAATGCCTATTCTAATAATTAAATTCCTGAAGATTCCTAACTTAAAATAATAGTAAACTACGATACGTTTCAATTAAGAGTGCTTTATACTGCGTGTAATTGTGACTAAAACTGGTACAACGTATTATAATGTCTACTTCTCCTTTTCCTAATCTGAAAATATAATTTCTAGTAAAAGACCTCTGGTTTCACTATTGCATTTATACTACCTATGAATTCCTATCAAGTTTTGTTTAATTTAAATAAATGAATCTACTTTCTGTTCGCAAAACTAAATAAAGCTAATTTATATTGTAAGATTATATGAAGTACTTCATTTTGTATAAACACATCCTAAAAATCTCTCAATAAAAGAATAACCAGATAAGTAAATAAACATAAAATAGGTAACCCTCAGTGAATTTAGTATAAAGTTATCGTTATTAACTAATGAGTTAAAATATTATATGAAATTAGTGTAACCTATTTTATATTTAAAATAAAAATCACTCACCAAACGCCGCTACCACTACCTACTTTGCACCACCGTCCTAATCGTCGCCCTGGCTCCCTAACTACAACTGTCTCACCTCTCCCGTCAACATCCCCTTATATATCGATCCTTTTTTCTGAATTTGGGATACGGTGGGGATGTGGCTATGCTCGCATTTTTTATGAGCGTCCTATGGTTCTCAACATACCTTACCAATAGTGTATCTCAACTATTTAGTTATGATACCTATAAAACATAGGTATATATTCATATAGTAATATGCAAAAAAAAATATCTATCGTGCTTTGATTAAATTCTATGTGACGGCATATGGATGTCGTTACAGTACCATGTACATAAAACAGCCGACGCCTTAAAACAATAACAACACATAGATAAGATCATTCGGCAGCTGTCGGTAGCTGTGCGCACTCGTGACTCGATCTCCCCACAATAGCTCCCTCCGCAAACAATAATTTAGGTGTATTGAAATTCGAGTATTTTCCTTCATCAATACTTCATCTCCGCGGAGCTTACTGGGTGAGTTATTGAACAAGTTTACTCGCGCCGCGCACGCGTTCAGTATTCCCCTATAACTGTCATGACGCTAGCTACGAGCCAGTGACAATAGGCACGTACAGTCTCAGGTTCGATTAGTGGAGACGTGGGATTCAAAAAACATAACTGATGAAACAAGAATGTATTATAGTAATGTATTTTATGTAATGATGGTGGAAAACAAGCATGCAGTTCACATGTATGTTAAGTGATGACTGTAGCACACTCTAAATATCTACACGAAAACCGAAGATCAATATGCAGATAGCTTACCATCCTGAGGTTTAAGATATTTTGTTTTGCGCTATGATAGTCATAACGGGGCCATATATGATCCACCGATCCAAAACACAATAATGATGAACACTATCATTTGGTAATAAAACATGAGATAATGCGCTGTATGCCCGAATCATCGAAGCATGCCTTTTTTCATTATTTTTTTTATACCGATACTCTCATTCACACAGAGCCTCTTTCTTACATCTTCTGCCTACTTGTTCTGGGAATGCAGACGTGAAGTTACGTTACTCAATGTTTAGTACGAGTACTGCTGCCTCGCTCGCTGTGGACGCGCTGAGAACACGAGTGTGGCGCGACCGTGTGAAACGTGATAGCCGACTTTATCGCCTACGAAGCGTAGCAGTGTGCTACGAGATCCGCTACGCCTGCTACACGACGTAGAGTTTGTTGCATGTGGTAAGAGAGAAAATTCTTGCTGCGACTTACTTGCATAACATTGTATTCAATTCAATTCAAATCATTTATTTCAAATTGGTCTACAAGGACATTTTAGTATTGTCGGGTTATAAGCTACCTAGAGAGATTGACGTTTAATAATAATCCAATAGGTATTCATGAATACCAATTTTGTAATAATATTTAACCGATATGGAAATCATCAAATTTTTCAATTCCTTTATAGAAGAAAAAGAAAAATCTGTTCGTCATTCTGTCATCTGTTTGTATTCTTTAGGTATACGAACATACACAATATATACACAAGTTAGAATGTAAAGTTATGAAGTCGTAAACACCATTCATTGTACGCAAAACAAGTTTCCGAACAAGAAGACAACAAAAGGACACTTAGGCAATAATCTAGTTTTGTCACGCTAGAGCGGGTCACGCTAGCGAGGTGACGCGGTGACGCGGTGACGCAACATTTCCGCCCCCGCCGCCTCCTCCTCCCTCTAGCACCTAGTGTTTAATGGACATGTGCAGAAGTATTTCCCCTCTTATTCATAAGCGCATTTTAGCTAAAGTGTTGCAAATATCTCCTTTGTCTTTTTCGAACCTGCGCATTTGACAATGCAACTGACAAAGACAAAGCATTCTACAGCTAAAACGCATCTAATGTACGTTTATGAATAAGGGGGTTAGGTTAGGGCTAAGATATACGGCTTCATACTTTTCGAGTTATACAATACATATTTACCACCAAGTTCAAATCTACTTTGTATTATTAAATGGTGCGGTATCTTAATATCTGACACGAAATTAACAAATTTGATACGTCAATTTATGGTGTATAATAGACAAACCTTTGTCAATGTGGTCGTAGTTTAAGTGATACTTACATTAAATTTTAAAAATTATAGTGACAACCCTAATTTACTTCTAGTTAGGAACCCATATTGTTACCCGCGTTGAACAATTACGAACTTAGACACGCATTGCCTCCGATTCGTGTTACAGCTTAAACAAGATATATGGTGACACGACTCCAATCGGATTACGTTGCCGGCAACTGCTATACAACATAATCGTTAGGTATTCGAATTTAAGCAAAAATCAAATTACGTCACCTGAAGGCAAATGTTGTACCCAATAATGAACGCTGCTGATATGTTTTATTTATGTGGTCATTTTTAGTCCCAGATTATTATTAGAGCTTAAAAAATACTCGATCTCAAGAGAAGTGAAGCTAACGATATCTGTTACGTTTAATGATGTTGCCGACTGGCGATAACTATGTTCTTGACATGAGTTAAGGTTGGTTTATAATTGTAAAGAAATTATAATTAGAATCATACGACACTTTTCCTTCTTTGATTTAATAACATCCATTTATTAATAAAGGAGACTCAAGTTACCAAGAATATTGTGCGGTCCTTTCTCCTAGGCTGTTCTTTTTACTTCAAAAACACTAACCATTAAAATGTTATAAAATATAATGAACGGTTCCGACATTGAGGCTTTCACAGTCGTATCGAACGTAATGAAGTGCACGGTAAGGTCATATTCAATGAGACATTATTGACACTGCCGCTACACGCGCGGACATTCTCACACTTTACGATACCAAATTGCTCTGAAATATTACGTGCTACAGAAATAACACATGATATTTTTTGAATTCAGTTATTTAACCTGAATCGGCCTTCAATCGAAACACATAAAGAGAGAGATGAGAAGAAGCAGCGTGGAAGGTTTTACATTTTTTCAGGCTGCGGTATTACTGTATACACTTTGGTGAATCATGACGGCAAGTTTGCCCAATGACCCACATCCTGTCATTCAATTTACCGTGAAGTGTCATGTTAGTAAAGACGTGCGATGTTTTTTCATTTTCGTCCTAAACATGAAATTAGATGTAGGAGGTAACTTTGCTGTCGTGGTAAAATAATAGTAAGTTTGGCGGTGTGAGTGCTAATATTGAAGTTTCTGCGTGTTCAAGTTGTGGAGAATGAATAATGAGAAGTCCATTGTTGGTGATCACCATATAATGCGGGTTGAGGTGCGTGTGCGCGGCACTAGGGTTACGGGACAACTGACGACGCAACGCTAAGCTAATGTTGCGGCGACGTCCGGATGTTTATATTATAATGCTTAATAATGTGACGCTACAGTAAGCAATATTATAATCAAGAAGCATTGAACGCTGTTGTGCTAATATCAAAAGTAAAATTGGTTGAAATCTAGTTGTTACACTTTTCGAAGTCCCGTATCACACTCTTATAGGACAAGTATTTTATATAAATTCACATATAAATGATTACTGGTGGTAGAGATCCAGTGACGGAGCTCGCGGGATTAGGCACCACCGCATTACCTAATATACTTGCCGCTAAATGATAGTGTTCAGCACTATCGTGTTCCGGTCAGGTGGTAATGTACGGCCCTGTAATTTCCGGCACAGAGGCATAACACCTTAGGCCTCAGGAGTGGCAACGCATCTGCATTTTGACCTTGGTCTTTGTGTGGGTGTCTATAGGCTGCAGTCATCACTTAACATCAATGTGAACTGCATGCTTGTTTGCCACTTCCAAAACATAAATATATATATATATATATATAATAGGTTGGGAAAAAAGTCTTTTCGCATTAAAGTATCTATGAACTTGTAATAAAATCTCTTTGGCTGTAGTATTTGTATCTGGCTGGTTTTGGTATCATTGAAAGTTAAAATTTTAAAGAACATAATTCCAAGTTCAAATTAGGCAAATGTGTGATTTTCATTTGTTTTTCGTACTGTCAAGATGAGTGAATCTAATGAAGAAATTCGATACATTTTAAAATTTTACTACAAAAAAGGTAAAAATGCAACGCAAGCCGCGAAAAAAATTTGCGATGTTTATGGACCTAGTGCAGTGTCTGTGAGAGTAGCACAAATTTGGTTAAGGCGTTTTCAATCCGGAAATTTTGATGTCAAAGATGCACCTCGCTCTGGTCGCCCTATTACGGATAAAATAAATGCCATTTTTGAAAAAGTGGAGCAAGATCGACTTATCAGTAGTTACGACGTAGCTGAAGAACTGAGAATTGATCACAAAACAGTTTTGGCGCATTTGAAAAAAGCTGGGTAAAAAAAAAAGCTCGATATTTGGGTACCTCACGAGCTCACTGAAAGAAACCTAATGAACCGTGTACTCATTTGTGATTCTTTATTACGACGTAATGAAACCGAATCATTTTTGAAGAAGCTGATAACTGGTGATGAAAAGTGGATCACGTACGACAAGAACGTGCGAAAAAGGTCGTGGTCAAAGGCCGGTCAGGCTTCACAGACTGTGGCGAAACCCGGGTTAACTCGCAATAAGGTGATGTTGTGTGTGTGGTGGGATTGGAAGGGCATTATTCATTATGAGCTATTACCACCAGGAAGGACTATCGATTCTGAACTCTACTGCGAACAACTGATGAGATTAAAGGAAGAAGTTGAGAGAAAGCGGCCGGAATTGATCAACATAAGGGGTGTGGTGTTTCATCATGATAACGCTAGACCTCACACATCTATAGCCACTCAGCAAAAATTAAGAGTTTGGCTGGGAGGTGTTAATGCGTCCGCCGTATAGTCCTGACCTAGCTAGTACCTTCAGATTTCCACCTGTTTCGGTCTCTTCAGAATTCTTTATGCAATGTTAGGTTAACATCACGAGAGGACTGCCAAATCCACTTGTCGCGGTATTTTGATGAGAAGTCCCAAAATGTTTATAGCAATGGGATCATGTCCCTACCTACAAGATGGCAAAAGGTTATCGAACAAAATGGTACATACATACTTTAGTTAAATTTAAATAAACTATATTAAAAAATGTTTTGAATTATCTTAAAAAATGCGAAGAAACTTTTTCCCCAACATAATATATATATAAATGGTGAGATTCTCAGAGCGCACTACGACTTTACTTTGAGCAAAGTACGCTTCGAACTGTCAAAACCCATACATTTCTGACAGTTCTAAGCATACTTTGCTCAAAGTAAAGTCGTAGTGCGCTCTGAGAATCTCACCATAAGTCACCACCACGTTTTGAATATTGAAATACATTTAAAGTAAAATAAACTTTTCAGATGTATCCTTCAAGACTTCAGTATTGGGATGAAAAAATCAATTAATAATTAAAACAACTGTACTTTGCCGACTTATAAGAAATTACTTACTCACTACTTACTTAGAGCACCACTGTTGGAGTAATACACTTAACGTCCATATGAATTACTTGCTTTTAATTAAAGCTACTGTCATTACATCAAGGACTTGATTTTTTTGTCTCTTTTTATTTTGCATTGAAGGGGCTTGAACATAATTTTAAATCTATTTTGAATTGAGAAGTTTATTTCAAATATTAAATACGTACTTAAATATCTTCACTAGCGACGTTTAATGAGAGCTGTCGTCTCCACAGCATGCTTGATGGGGGTCACCCCGGGCCTCTCCGCCTCTCCCGCGGTGCGCCACTCGCGCGGCTCACGTCGGACGGTTTAGGTAATGCATTTTTAACGATTGTAAATAATAAGTCATGGTAATTGTTTTTTATATTTTTTTCTGTAATAATCGTGGCAAACAAGCATTTCATACTTAATGAATACTGCAGCGTATAAACTATGCTACCTGTAAAAGTCATAGCAGCCCTGATTTTTATAATCCAGCTGCTGGAGACCTTATACAGCAACTTTTTGTGTAGCGTTATAGTACGGCGTAGTTTAAAAAAATAGGTTTAGTTAGGTTCCTAAAGCACGATTTATACTGCGAAGTAGCCTAATACACAGTTAACTTGTTGCATGTAATTTTCCGAAATCCTGTTAGAATTTAGTAAGCCAGCTTTATTTTTCTGAACACAATAGTTCCATCGCAGCGTTTATAGTCGTGTTTACGTAAAGCGGAGGTGCCGGAGTCTGGAATCTCTTTAGGCGGAATTACGCTATCATTAAATTCAAATATAAAGACTTGTTTTATTTTATTTGAGAGCTTGTTGCTTGATGATATAAACTATAAATCCCAGATAAGTAAGAAGCGGTTTTAGCAGAGAAACCGTGTTTGAAAAACATGTTAAAAAATTATATTTTTACTTTTTTATACCAGCGCGTGCTTTTCATTTGGCCCGCTTCAAAATAATATGATTTGATTGGGAAAGAAAGTAAATTGAAAGCAATGTTATCTGTAATCTGAAGAAAGATCACGTGGTCACATTCAAATACAACTAAATCTTTTGTCCGAAAACATAATTATTATTGCTTACTGTTGGCAGAGTTCAAGCGGTGAAGGTTTTTGTATATTTTACTTTTTTTTTCATTGCCCAAAAGATGCGTAGTTGTTGTTGGTCTTCAATAAATTTCATAGAATAATTTATTTTCTACATTAGAATCGCACACAGCAAGACCTTCGTGCTAGTTAATCGGTGTCATACACACTCTAACAGCATTATACAATATGAAAATAAAATATTTCAATACTATTCAAATTCACAGTGCAATTATTTTGTTCAAGGAAAAGACCTTTTGTGTTATTCGAGCTTATTTCTTAGGGAAGACAGCCGAGAGGCAGAGAGTGGGGAGAGGGGAGGGGAGGGAGGGCTTCAGTGCAGGGCTCAAGCACAATGGAGTGACAAGGCATGCTGACGTCATTTGAATCAAACCGCGCTTATCCATTTATTCTCCGCTTTGCTTCCCGACCGACCTCTCGCTTCGTTGTTTATGAAAAACGTCATCTACCTTAGTTAAGATTAAATTGTGAGAAATTGTATTCTTGGCTCCGTCTCAATATAACGAGTATATTCAAATACAACAACTGGTCTTACTTTATTTTTTTTATTTACAGGATTTTGAATCTTGCACTAAAAGTAATTAATGAGCGCTTCTTGTCTTTCTGTTGTTGTTTTATGAAACTCATTATTAAAACGTAACTTCACGCCTGTAATCCCCGAAGGGGTAGGCAGAGGTAAATGCATGCATTCAAGCATACATGCAAATACCCACGATTCGCCGGTTATGTTTCGGCCCATGTAACAGGTGGCGAGCATGTTGACATCTCCGGTCACATTACCAAACTTTGAGGTACAAGAAAAATTTCCATAAAATGGAAAAATCCCAATAGAACCAGAGATAAAGGACTTTACACCATTATCTCTGATAATCCCCTACCCCGGAATCGAACCCAGGACCTCAGCGTAGTAGTAGTGGCCTGCTACCACTAGGCTACCAAGGCAGTAGTTGATTAAATTGTATTTTATTTATGTTTCACGTTCATGTGTTCGTTATTAATTTGTTTATGTGTATCAAATATAAACTCAATCTCCGAGGTAGTTTTGAAGCAAAATCGCTGTGACACACAGATAGCTAATCTTGAAAGTATGCAATTGAGTGTAAGCCCATGTTGGAATCAAAAAAGTTGGGGGTACTTAACAAAGCGAGGCAGTATTTCACATCGGGCCAGCTACTACAGTTTTATAAGGCCCAAGTGCGGCCCCATCTGGAATACTGCTCTCATTTGTGGGCGGGAGCCCCCAAATACCAGCTTGGTCCACTTGACTCCCTACAAAGACGCGATGTTCGTATTGTTAACGATCCAGGACTTACAGACAGGCTCGAACATCTGAGCCTGCGCAGAGACATTGGGAGTCTGTGCGTGTTATACCGTCTCTACAATGGTGAGTGCTTTGTCGAACTGTTCGACATGGTGCCACCGTCTCTTTTCCTACACCGCACTACCAGCCGAAGGGAGAAGTTTCACCATCACCGAATGAACACCGGAAGTGCTCAACGGTGCGGTTTTCTCGTTCGTTTCTGCCCAGAACGTGTAAATTGTGAAAACAAACTTCCCTCTGAGGTGTTCCCTCGGTGCTACAATATGGGGTTCTTCAAAAATGGCGTCAAAAGAGTCCTTCAGGACTGGCAGCGCGTTGGCAACTCCCCTGGTGTTGCAAATGTTCATAGGCAACGATGACCACTTACCATCAGGTGGCCCGTCTGCTTGTCTGTCATCTTATTGACATAAAAAAAATGTATACCTATATCTCTGACGGACATGAAGTAACGTTTTTGACAACGTCACAAAAACGTCCTAAGAACACCGGCTGCACACATGAAAATGTGTAACTATACAGGTTTATATTTGAACAGCACAACGTGGTACAAAATACACTGAAATATATTTAACTCAATTCTTTCTAACATTGGTTCCAATTACACAAGTCCGACTTCTGTCCGCGGCGGATGTTCTTTGAATCCACTTTAAATTGAATGTGCTCTCTTGTGAAGACTCTCTGGATTGTCTGTGTGCCATATTAGATCAGCGAATAGGGTGCAGGCGATGGCCGCGGATTGTATCGGACTTTCTAAGTCTTGATCTCGCGACGATTTGTGTAATATTAGAAACAACAATGCTGCGTCTGTCCTTTGTTATTGGTTTTTAAAGTACTTCTGATAATAAATTTATGGGGCGATTCAAGAACGTACAATCTAAAAGACTGTTGACGTTATAGTCTAGGCATTTGCTTCACATGAAATGGATTATATCTATCTTTATTCAGGTTTTGATTATCTATATACACAGTGAAGTCATAGAGGTGATGTTCCCGAAGCAGAGTTTAAGTTGTAATGTCTCTGCGATACCTATTACTAAGTGACTTTCACACAATCACAATCAGTTTCGGTCCTATGTAGTATCCCATCCACACCGGGCGTCATTCATGATCTTAATTATACTTAAACATTACAATTTTACAATGTATCAACCACATTATCTAAGGCCGTGTTGCCTTCACATGTACCATAATTTTATATAAAACTTATGTAATAACCGGCATCTTCGTTTGTCCTACTGATAAATACAGCCATGTGATGTTATATCACGTGAGTTTCCCTCAACACAACAAGATAGTCTAATAGTTGCTTAGCTGAAGGACAGTAGAAAGTTTGCGAATTGAATTTATGATTTGCATCGACTGTCACCGAGTGAATGGAGTGGTGGACACAATTCTAACTATGTTTATTGCATTTTCTGGATAGTAAAATATGCACTGCCAATATTTCGTTCTGAGTTCTACATCGAAAAGGTGCCAACCCTCAACTTATTTTGTACAAAGATCACAAGAAATGTTGTCGTTATTAGTTATATACACTATTTAAAGTGTAATTAATTTGAGACCGATTCTTATCTAACAGAAGTTAATTTCATGTGAATTACAATTTAATTCTCAAAGAAGTTAAAAAATATTTGCACTCCAATTCTCATAAGCTACAGCAGACACATCAAAGCCTGTAGACCAATGTATCTGCAAGATGGATTCCCAGCTTGTAAGGGCATCGTAAACGAAGATGGAATTACCCAAAAGTAGTTAGTAGAGGTCTCTAGCGGGCCATACGCCTGATTCGCCGTCTTGTATCGCGCCTAAACACACTGCACCGTCACTACACTAAATATTTACATTGATGGTAGGCTTCTATAAAAGTACCGGAGCTCGGGGTATCATGAAATCTACATTCCACCACGTTCATACATAACCGTAAAGCTAAATAAAATTAGGTTGTGCCTGATTCGTGGACACAGCCTGTGTTTTACTTGATCAAGGTGTTGATATTTGCCGTGTGCTTCTTCTTAACTTAACAGAGCGGCATTTCCCCTTTCGCAGCTCGAGGTGCACTATCTATATTACAAAGAGGAAAAATTTGTGTTTTTGTATGTATATTTGTAAAGTTTTCACACAAAAACTCCTAAATCGATTTGAAAAATTCTTTCACCCTTAAAGAGCTGCATATAACATTCATTTCACCCGTTATAAGCCGCTAGTATTTAATACAACTAATTCTGTGACCCTCTGGTTATTGAGTGGTGCAATTAAATGTTGTTTGTTGACGTTGACGATAGACGTAGAACTGGTAGATGCAATATTCAAAAGCCTACCTCCCGATTTGTGCCGTGTTATACTCGTAAATGAAATAAATACTATTCTTTTGAATGGCACATTCCCCGCTATCGACGAACATTTAGGAATATATTCAAAACGTGGAAAACGTTCACGCGAGATGGGATCGATGGCGCATAGCAAACACATCATAACAAATAGACGAATACTGTGCATACGCGTTTAACACGGTACGTAACCACTATATGTCACAATAAGGTAATCTTCAGCGTTATCATATTCCGATTAGATGGTAAAAAATGGCTTTGTAGTAACTTTTGGATAGGGAAAACAACGAAGACCTCAGGATTGGCAACGTATTTGAATTTTTACTTTTGGTTTTTGTGTAGATGTAGATCTCTACGTCTACAGTATTCACTTACCGTCTCTATGAACTACCCAGTTATACCTAGCTATAACTTGCAACCAAAATTACTACATTTAAAAAATGCCGTTGCCATGTGTGCCACTGCACACGCGGCAATAATTTTTGTGCGACACCTACTGGTGTCACCTGATAGCTACGATGGTCGGGGAGAAAATAAGCGGCTTTGTAAAATATCGGTCTTTTTCTTGTAATGTTTATAGCGCTTGGCACTCAACGTGTAACCTTTCACACCTCGCTATCATAAAGCTGCCTAAACAGTAGTGCTTTTTCCCACGAGGGCCGCTCCTCGTAAACCTACGTTCGTCCCACTTTCGCTCAATGCCAAATATATAGTGCCATAGCGACTGCTTGTGTAGCTGAATTTAATGTTTCGGATATAAATCACTATTCACTATATATACGTTTTGCGGTTACGTTCATTGTTTTACAGATTGAATGTAATTCATACTAAAGAGCATGAGGGCAATGATTCATGTCTATAGTTAATTTTTATTTTATCCATTTACTAGCTGGCCTACAAACTCATTCACCGTCTTTCTACTAATCCAAACAGAACTGTCTGTTCGCATTAATAGATAGACAGATAAATCTACTGAGATTACTAAGATTATAATTAACAATTATAGTCAAAAACAACAAGTGGTAGACTAGTGGTAGAGCTCCAGCGACGGAGCTCGCGGGCGTAGGCACCACCGCATTACCTAATATACTTGCCGCTAAATGGTAGTGTTCAGCACTATCGTGTTCCGGTCAGGTGGTAATGTACGGCCCTGTAATTTCCGGCACAGGGGCGTAACACCTTAGGCCTCAGGAGTGGTAACGCATCTGCACTTTGACCTAGGTCTTTGTGTGAGTGTCTATAGGCTGCAGTCATCACTTAACATCAATGTGAAAATCAAAAAATCAAAAAAAAACAACTTTTGTTATTGTAAGGCTCGTTGTCGATATATCACGTAGCTCATCGATAAACTCAGAAAGTGCTTTTTTTTGTTTTTTTTAGTGATAAAACGATACTACGCTGACTAGGAGGGTAGGTGATTCTTCAATTTTTTTTCAAATTCAAAGCTTTAAATTTACTATAGTAATTATTGCTTCCAAAGAAAACAGTTTTTAAATATTTCGAATCTTGTACTACGCCTGGAAATAGCGAATTCAAATTAACCACAAATTAACCAGATTCTAAATATTTTCAATACGTAAAACATGAATATCCGTAATCTCACCGACACTCGTGAGTTCTAAATCAATTAAAAACAGCGAAATGTAGACCAAAGTCCAAGTGTGCCGCAATATCACGGCGCGGCTCAAACATCGGAGTGTTTTTAACCTCGCGTAGATAGATATCTCCGCTACGTCACGACACAGTATATGTAATAACCAGTAGAGCAAGTTTATGTTTAAGATATCTATCGAAGGCATTTAATTGTAATCCTATTAACGACCCGGTTATTTCAGCGGTGTGAGACGATTGTTTGATTCGAAGGCTCGCGGGTTCGATCGCCGCATCGGGACAAATATTTGTATGGCCTACAGATTCAGGTCTGGGTGATTGTGTGTGTATAACGGCACCCACGACACAGGTATATACCTAAGTCGGGCTGTGAGTGTAAGGGTATTTCATTTCATTTCTCTCAATTTTGGAAATTCATAAGAAATATATTCCATAAAAAAAATATATTAGGTTAGTCTACTGCACAAAATTCTGTCTGCGGCAATGAGCAGAAATAAAGTTAAGTTCTCAACTTTAATTACTTTTTTATTTGCGTTCTTTGGATTCGTCTATTGACTTCTGTAGAGCTACTCGTTTTATTTGAAAACTGATGAACTTTTAATCGGTGCAGAATTAAGTGTAGCTTGTAAGAAAAATAAATCTATTTCAATACTGAGGGTTCTGTACAAAATGAAAGGAACTGTTAGAAAAGCTTATATTATATAGCTGTTATAAAGCTTTACAACTGAAAAATTTCTATGTGTATTTATTTAAAAAAAGCAAGCAGAGAAGTCAGGAGATAAAAGGGAGAAGAAAGATATTTTTAAAAATAATGTATTATAATAACTTTGTGTGTTTAAATTATTTTCAACAAATGTGTGAGATTATCAAAACCAGTTCTTTTATCACCATAGTCACACCAGTGTGGTAATTTGGTATGACTCCGTAGTTATACCAAATAACCGATCCGTATCGGGTGGGTCATTTGAGCATTATGCGTTCTAGAGAGCAAAACTTTTTCTAATTTAACCCTAAAAGGTCATTAGACCTTTGTGTCTACCAGTAGGAACCTGTAACGTCAGAACTCTTATAAATTTTTCTAAACCTAATCTGGACAATATATATACCGAATAATCTCACTTGGCAAAGTACATGTAAACGCGAGGACCACGGCGCTTTACAGTAATTATAAGAACCCACAGTAATCCATTGTACACTCGCTCTTCTATGTTCGAAGGTAGTTAGAGGCGATAATAACTAGAGGGTTGCGCGGTAATACCTTAATGCCGTACCTATCAAACAAGATATCAACTAAACGTCTAAGAGGATTGATTTTGTAATTAAACAAGAAGTAATATCATAGCGCAGTCCTCGGCTCGCTGAAGTTGTGTCCAATATCTGAGAAGGTGCGAACATGACGGAAAGTTGGCGAGCCCGAGTTATGTCGAGTGGAACTTATACTCGTACAAGATGGCGGAGGGATGGGGACGATACATCGATGTTTCACTAGAAAATATCTGTGGAGGAATGAGGTGCAACGTTCTTTTTTATTAAAACCAAAAATACCTCGTTAAGTGTTTAATTTTTTGATAAAATATGTTGTCTAAACGAATCAATTCAAAATTAGAGTCAAAACAAATGCGTTGCTTTTCTTAAGAGATACAGTGATTTGTCTCTGTGATAGACATTGTTGGTATCTCAAATATTCAGAAGCCAGCAAAACCAATTTTAATGACAATAAAGAACGGCATATAAAGTTTTAGAAACCATTATCCGGCAGCTCAAAAACCAGACAGTTTTATCAATCAATCGATTCAATCCATGGACGTTTACAAAGTGATGTTTTTGGTTATCGATGTATAATGTCTTTAAGTTATACGCATCCCTAGCAAGGCAGCAGGGAGCAGGGGATCAAAGGCACGGGAGGTGATTAATTCCCAGCTAATTAGCAGAGGCCCGCTGATTGCAGCCATTCATATTTGGACATGATTGGAGTCCGTCGCTGAATGTAGCTTCCTTCGAGTTCGAATATTGCAATCGCTGTTGTCTGTAGATTGTTGCCGATTCAAAGAAACACCTTTGAAATTAAATTAATTTATAAATATTATTCAACATGCTTTTGAAATAAACGTATCCATGCCTTGTTCTTCGTGGAGGGGCTGGCAGATGTAGATGCAGACATGTAAAGACCTATAATTCCACTATAACAAAATGCCATGTTATCAAGCCCATAAGGTGGCTCTGAGAATCTTTAGAAACATATGAATTTACAAAAAAATCGGTTAAAACGGTCGTCACACACCGCTGAACAAATGGCTCGTTTATTTTCTGTTAAATTTCATCCAGATCCGTTTAGCCGTCACAGAGATTAGTGAGCGCAAACATAGAGACAAACTGTACCGTCATCATATTATTTCAAAGTTGGTATACAATTCTCAAGCTTACACTTAGGTTGGCACTCCTTGGCACTCTTCACGGTCATTGGTCGATTCTGACAAGACGTCACTGACGTCACCACTCGCCACTACCTGTAGCGAATCGAACTTGCAACGGAAAAGGAGACGCTTGAAATTCGTGATCCCGAACGCGCGCGTTTTGTGGCTGGTCCAGGGCCACCCGTGACTCGACACCCCGGCCGGGAGTGAAACCAAGAAAGAACTCGAAGACCACAGGATCAAGACAACATAAATGCCGAAAGCTGGAACCGCAGGTTAGTCAGACGACCTATTAGACCGTTCTCCCTTGTGGGAGTCCCTGTTTGTGAGACGCCAACCGAGTGAAACCGGGCCCTCACAATACATTTTGGTGCCGAAACCCGGGAATTATCCATTTTTCATTAACTTTCGTAAAACCATACACGTACAATTTTTCTTCCTACCGATTTTTTTGAACTCCCTAATTTCGGGAAAGTTGGCAGATTCTGCCCTGTACACGTAACAATTATATTCAATTAACGTGTTGATCGATCGTTAACATTGGAAAGATATCCTCATCTTACGCATCCATCTATATTTTTTTTTTCGATTTCGATTTCTATAAATGAACGATTCTGAATAAATTAATAAATTCGATTTCTATGTAAAAATTTTTAGGTCACCAGGAGTAACATACCTACCTAGTGTGATCTAGTAATCCGAAGGTACAACCGTTGCAAATACCAAGTGTTCCGTTCTGCATAATTATTTATTTATTTATTTATTTATTTAACTTCTATGCACATAGAAAAGGTACATAAGGCGGACTTAATGCTACTACAAGGCATTATCGACCAGTCAACCTTTGGGTAGTGTTGAAAATTTAACTAGTGCTGACAGGTGAGAATGCTATAAATAATACGAGAATTTGAAATAGATACTTATGAAAAATTGTATACAATGTAAATAATATACTATATAGACATACATACATCATAGATAAATAAATGTAATATACATACATATTACACAAATATAAACATACAATATTATAAAAATATATTGATAAATAAATATGAAGTACAAGTATTTAATTAATCAGCTGTTTAAGTGTCATAATTAATACCAACGCGTCATATTCATGCTATAAGCAATATGGAAGGTCAGAAGAATTCAGAAAGAAGTTACGAAGCTTACGTTTAAAAGCAAATTTACTCGGAGCTTTTTTGATGTCAATAGGTAGCATATTCCAGAGTTTAATCGCTGTAACAGCGAAGGAGTTCGAGATGAAACCAGTACGGTGAGAAGGGATTTCAAGAATAAGATTTGCCGACGAGCGCAGGTTGAGTGAGTGGGAGCCACCAAGGGGTTTAAATTTACATTTAAGATAAGCAGGAGATTGTGGATCGTAGAGGATAGAGAAAAGTAAACAAAGAGTTCTAATCCATCTTCTGTGACGGATAGAAAGCCATTTAAGCTTGGAACGGTAGGAGGAAATGTGGTCAAACTTACGGAGGCCGAAGATAAATCTGATGCAGTTATTGAGTATACGATCCAGCTTATTGAGAAGTTCTTGAGAAATATCGGAATAACAAACATCAGCGTAATCAATGATGGGAAAAATAAGTGATTGTACCAGGAGCAATTTAGTTTTAGAAGGTAAAAAATTCTTAAACCTATAAAGAGAACGCAGCGTGGCAGTGGTGACCTTACATACATTAGTAATCTGAGAATTCCAATTTAAAGTTGCGTCAACATATAAGCCCAGATCTTTTACATCGCGAGTTACTGGAATTGGGTTGTTATTATAAAGTAGAGGAGATAAGTTATTATAATCCAATTTATTTATGAAATAAGGGCTGCCTAAAATGCAAGCCTGGCATTTACTAATATTAACTGAAATACCAAAATTTTTAGACCAAGTTGATAAGGTACTGAGGTCATCATTTAGTAACGAAATAGCGCTATCAATATTATCAAAATCAGCCTGAACATACATCTGAAGATCATCCGCGTACAAATGGTATAAATTATTGTGTGTAGCTACCTAGTTTACAAATCGTTTTCAATATTCAACGTTTAGCGGTTTGGATATAGGTAGGTACGTTTTACGTGAATATACACAAACCCGGTAAAATCCTATTCGTCTAACTGTTGTTTATAACATCGTATCATACGCGTATTTAAGTTTTTTTTTAAGTAAATAATTGTTCTTCGCTCCTAGGTACATACCTACGTACAACACAATAATACAATTGCTTGCGCCTTTCACTTATTCGCTTTGGTAAAAACCTATCGTAAAGAGGAGCAGCATTCTATTGTTGTTTGTTGACACAGGTTTGCCTTAATTACGTAGGTACCTAAAATTCGTCGCTTATCTCATAGACCTACATTATGTAAAAGTGGATAGGTATTCAAGTTGCAATTTATCGTTGCCTAGCGTTGTTTATACATTCTATTTATATCGCGGTATAACATCGCTGGTCCTCGCACTTGTTTATCTGATTCTTTTTAGTGGTGTAGGTAGGTAAGTATGCAACTATCGTAGTTAGGTCGTTTTTTATCGTAATTTACCTACCTATTATAAATGGCTCGTAACTAATTCGGGCGTCCTATTCATCGAGTGACTTACCATAAGCGAAATTATTCAACTGCAAACAATAACAATCGTGTTTACGTAACTTAGCTCATTAGGTACTCTAAAGTGATAGGTACCTATCGTGAAGCACCATTATTATTATAATAATAGTGCTCGATCGCTCTCGTAAAAACTGGACCGTGCTATACCTACATATCGTTTACCTAGGTATTCTATTGTTTAACTTTTAATTATTCTCGTATAGTTCCACATCCCCTCGTAATTATAAGAGGACGAGTTCGGTTGGGAACCTGACTCGCGGGATATCGTAACACTAAATCGTTTTAATAGATAAATGGTTCTTCAATTCTTTTAATTAAATTATTTTTCACGTTTTTTAGCATGCTAAGCCGTAGCTTGTGTACACTGCTTTATCGTATTTCGTTTGTACTAGTCTCTCACAACGATGTACGCAACTCGGCGACGTTCTAAGCACGACACAACATCGAGGCGTGGCTCACATGCTACTTCCGAATTAACTATGCAAGACTTACCGGTTTTACGGAGGAAGCGTACACTAGCTCTGCGACGTCTTGAAAAAACTTTGGAGGCAGCTGAGCTAGCTCAAGATGATAGATCTCTTCTGAACACATTTCTTTCTCATCATGCTGTCATGCCGCGACTTTGTGAAAGTTTTGAGCAGGTTCATACTGACATTCTTGGCATTATTGATGGCACATCGGAAGAGAAAGAAGATTTAATACGCGAACAATTTGATGACATTTACATTAAAATTGCTACTATTTATAGGGAACTTATTCCTAGTAACGATGAACAACGTACTGAACGTGATCGCTCGAGCGTCTGTAATGTTAAATTACCAAAAATCAAAATTCCAACGTTTTCAGGAGCTATTAAAGAGTGGCCTGAATTCTATGATGTTTTTAATTCGTTGATCCATAATAACGAAACATTGTCAGACACTGAACGTATGCATTATCTTATATCAAGTTTGTCAGGTGACGCACTTGGTCTTATTCGTACGTACCCAGTTAAGGGTACTTTCTATAGCGAAGCCTACCAAGCCTTGCTCACTAGGTATCGTGATAAGCGTGAGTTGGCTTTTACGTGCTGGAAAGAAATATTAAATATTAATTTTAAATCGAGTTCTCCTTCAGAATTCCGTCGTGTACTTGATTTAATTAGTGAAAATTTAAATATTTTGAAAAGTCTTGATTTACCTACGGATCAGTGGAGCTTTATTCTGTGTTATCACATATTATCGAAACTCGATTCTAAGACTCGCTGTGCATTTGAACGAAGTCACTCAACTGCCGAACTTCCCGAATTTAGAGATTTGTATAAATTTTTAAATATGACATGCGAGGCCCTTGTTCGAGATACACATTTTTTGTCACAAGAGCGTAGTCACTCTACTACCAACCGTGCACACGATAAATCTATACCTAAAATACCACCAAGTAATAAATCGTTTAAATCGAAACCGACTACGGTATTCCTTTCCAGCACTAGCAACACTAAATCTACTGCTGATAAACCTAAAATTCGAACGATTACGGCATCTGAAGCATCAGTCAGAACACCAATTGTCAAGTGCTCCTCCTGTTCAGAAAATCATTCGATCAGTTATTGTGAACGGTTCACAAAGCTTTCTGTTGCGGAACGGATTGAATTCGCTAAAACCAACCGTTGGTGTTTCAACTGCTTAAAACCTTCGCACAGTTTAAAGAATTGTAGATCATTTTTTAGTTGCCAAAAGTGTCGTCAACGTCATCACACCCTGCTTCATCGAGATGATGATGCTAATTTATCTGCTTCATCAAGTCAAGCCGATTCGAGCAGTAGTCCAGAGCAACCTGTAAGAGTACTTACGAGCATAGGTGATAATTCTGTGGTGCTGTTATCAACAGCCACTGTGCAACTTCGTGATTCCTCAGGCAACTTCCAATCGTTTCGTGCTCTCATAGATTCGGGTAGCCAGGCTCACTTCATCAGTGAACGTGCTGCCACCATCTTAGGTGTCACCCGCACACTTACTTCTCGTCGTGTTCGTGGTTTGGGACAAGCATCTTCGTCTATATCAGGTGCAGTTCGCCTTGAGGTTGGTGCTAACAGCAACAGCCTCTTTTCTATCGACGCGCTCACGTTGCCTAGCATTTGTGGTAGGATACCTTCAACTCGTATTAATAAATCGTCGTGGCATCATATCAAGGATCTCGCCTTGGCTGACCCTAACTTCGACAAGCCTGGTTCTGTAGATCTGCTTCTCGGCGCTGAGGTGTTTGCTTCTCTTCTCCTTCCTGGCCGTGTGGATGGAGGTCCAAATCAACCCTCAGCTCTGAATTCAGTGTCTGGCTGGCTCTTACTGGGTGGTGCCGGCTGTCAGGACGAAGTTCAATCGTTTTTCAGCCAAGACGATGATCTGCTTCATGAGGAAGTCAAGCGCTTCTGGGAGTTGGAATCATTTCCGTCACCTCGACATCTAACCCCTGAGGAAACTCGCTGTGAAGAAATCTTCGCAACTCATCATACCCGTGATTCGGTTGGCAGATACGTGGTCACTCTGCCTTTCAAGGAAGAAGAGCAGGATCGTTCTTTTCCTGGATCTCGTGACATCGCTTTGCGTTTTTTTCACTCAATCGAACGAAAACTCAGGAGAAATCCAGAGTTGCATCACCAGTACAACGACTTCATGAAAGACTATCTCGATAGTGGTCACATGAGTCTTGTCCCTGTAAACAAACTTACAGAGGGAAAGTATTACATCCCTCATCACTGCGTTCTGCGTCCCGAGTCCGCCACAACGAAACTCCGTGTGGTGTTTAACGCTTCAGCTAAAGATGCTAGGGGCGTATCGATAAACGACACTCTGCTCGTCGGTCCCAAACTCCAATCAAACATTGCTGATCTACTGAAATTCGTAAAGGACATATACTCACCTGTTCTTCCATGCAGTGGTCTTTTCGCGTGGTCTGATTCTACCGTTGTGCTTGCGTGGCTTCGCTCTCACCCTTCACGTTGGAAGACTTTCGTTGCGAATCGCGTAGGGCACATTCTTGATGTCATCCCTGGGGCTCGATGGGGTTACGTGGCCTCTGAGGATAATCCAGCGGATGTAGTCTCCCGTGGACAGCTTCCATCAGCTCTTGTCACTAATCGCTTATGGTGGGCGGGTCCGTCGTGGCTCTCTCAACCGCTTTCATCTTGGCCAAGTTCTGATGGTATTCCAGACTCAGACATTCTAGCTGCAGAAGAAAAGGCTCCTCGCTCGTTCCTTACTCATGGTGACGTTCCTAGTCCGTTTATAGACACTCTGTTGGATCGCTATTCGTCGATTCGTAAAATCCAACGCCTTTTGTGTGTATGGATAAAATTCATTGCATTCATTCGTTGTAAACGCACTCGCTGTTCTGATCCCATATCGACTCGGGTAGAACTACATCATGCCCTTATGATTATTGTGAGGTACGTTCAATCACATCATTTTGCATCAGAGATAAGTCACTTGCTAGACAATACTCTTCTTTCGAAACAAATGCGTAAGCTAAATCCGTTTCTCGACGCTAAGGGAACTCTCAGGGTGGGTGGCCGATTGGCCAGATCGGGGCTCGAATTTGAGCATAAACACCCCGCTCTGCTCCCTCGCGAATCGAAGCTTACCTATTTAATCATCGAAGCGTTTCATCGTGAAAATTGTCACGCTGGCGTTAACACGATGCAATACCTTCTAACACAACAATTTTGGATCCTTTCACCCAAACGGGCAATTCGTCATTGCCTTTCGAAGTGTGTTCAGTGTTATAAAACGAACCCGACTCCTCTTGAACCGTTTATGAGCGATCTACCTGCTACTCGCGTCAATCAGGTTAAGCCTTTTTCTGTTGTGGGAACGGATTACGGTGGTCCTTTCCGCATCAAACTCGCAAAACATCGCGGTGCGAAAATCGGTAAGGCTTATCTCTGTTTGTTCGTATGCTTAAGTACCAAAGCAGTGCATCTCGAAACTGTTTCGGATCTTTCATCGGACGCATTCCTTGCCGCTCTTCGTAGATTTGTCGGTCGTCGCGGTAGGGTCAACGTCATCCAATCCGATTGCGGTACAAATTACGTAGGCGCGAATAATCAGCTTCAGTCTCTCATGCAATCTGCCGCTCAAACCGAACAGATTGAGTTTCGTTTTAACCCGCCTTCGAGTCCTCACTTTGGAGGAGTTTGGGAAATTCAAATTAAAGCAGTAAAATCGCACCTTTATCGAATTATCGGTGATCAAGTCTTAACGTTCGAAGAACTAAGTACGGTCTTCGTGCAAATTGAGGCGATACTCAATTCGCGACCCCTTTGTCCGTTGAGTTCAGACCCCAATGACTTGGTTGTACTGACACCGGGCCACTTCTTAACCTTGGAGCCTCTAACTACCGTTCCCGATGAGGACTTAACGTCAGTTAATATTAATCTACTTAGTCGTTGGCAGCTCATTCAACGTTTCCAACAGGATTTTTGGAATCGTTGGAAGTGCGAATACCTCCATACTTTGACTCAACGGGCAAAGTGGACTAAACATTCTAAGCCGCTAATCGTGGGATCCGTGGTAATTCTGAAAACCGAAACTTCTCTTCCGTTACATTGGCCTCTGGCTCGGGTCGAGAAATTGCACCCTAGCCCGGACGGAATAGTTCGTATCGCAACGGTTCGTACAGTCGATGGTTCGTGCTTAACTCGACCGTTGGCTAAACTATGTCCGTTACCTAACCTAGATTAATCCGTAACTCGTTAATTATTAGCTTTAGTCGTAATTAAGTCTTTTCGTAGGTTAGTTATTCGCTAGTTTTAGAAAATACCTGTAACGTATTTTGGTGGGCGGAAATGTACCGTCATCATATTATTTCAAAGTTGGTATACAATTCTCAAGCTTACACTTAGGTTGGCACTCCTTGGCACTCTTCACGGTCATTGGTCGATTCTGACAAGACGTCACTGACGTCACCACTCGCCACTACCTGTAGCGAATCGAACTTGCAACGGAAAAGGAGACGCTTGAAATTCGTGATCCCGAACGCGCGCGTTTTGTGGCTGGTCCAGGGCCACCCGTGACTCGACACCCCGGCCGGGAGTGAAACCAAGAAAGAACTCGAAGACCACAGGATCAAGACAACATAAATGCCGAAAGCTGGAACCGCAGGTTAGTCAGACGACCTATTAGACCGTTCTCCCTTGTGGGAGTCCCTGTTTGTGAGACGCCAACCGAGTGAAACCGGGCCCTCACAATACACAAACAGATAGGCGCGCAAAAATGGAAAAGTTATTGTTTTAGGTTCTACTGCGTTCATAAAGAGTGTTCAGTTACCATTTTGTTATAAAACAATCTATACAACTGATTGATTTAAACTTAAACAAAGATGAAGAATTTATAAATATAAAACAAAATGCAGTTCCAAGCAAATAAAAAGCTTTTCAGTAACGAAAATGTAAAGTTTATCTTTAAATATATCAATTCAATAACAAAAAGACGAGAATAATAACAATTTTCAATGAACACAATCGAGAACATCTAAAAACTTTTAAGTCTTTGCTTTTAAATTACAGTTATTTCAACAGAAACATCATTAAGTTCTGTTAAAATAATCTTACAGTGCATGTACTTTTGTTGTACATCCAAAGCCATAACTAGAGAAATTTCATCTTGCAGGCTCAAAGCTTATTTTATGCTTCGATATCAAAATTGAAATGAACAGGGAAATGTGAGCGGTAAGGAAGCATTAAGATACGGGAAGAATAAAGGTCTGTTTGATAGCATTCAGCTTATCTGGCAGATACATCACGTCGGCCGCGTCGGCCGCGTCGCACCCACGACCGGCGAGCCCTTATAATGTTTTCGTAAAATATGATTATAAAATTTAAATTCTGGTTGTTTGAAGTTTTTTTATTAACCTTATTTGATGAGACAATTAGCGTATTTTCATGATTTCGGTCGCGTGCACTTAAAAAACAACGGGGGAACCCTCAATTGTCTTGAATAACTATTTGCCTACGTTGCAAAGTTGTACCTATACTTTTTGTTGAACACTAATTTATTTTGTTTTAGTTTTTATTTGAGGACTAGCTGACCCGGCAAACTTCGTATTGCCTCAGAATGAAAATATGACATGTGTCAAAGGTTTGATAGATACGGACTATTTGTATGGAAAAATGAAATGGTGGTTTTTACTATTTCCCTTCAATTTCTTCATATTTTCTTACCTTTTAAACATTCTCTGGACTTAAAATCATTCAAAATCAATATTAGCCAAATCGGTCCAGCCATTCACGCGTGATGCCGTGACCAAGGAAAACGGGTTGCATTTTTATATATATAGATTACTCTACTGCAACGTGTCAAACCGTGCATAGCCGGTCTGAAATGCCCAGTTCTCTTATCTCTTATTTATTAAATACGTAGGCAATTGAACTGCAGGCGCACACTGTCACGATTAGCTGCACAAGTGAGGGCTCCGGCGACAATAGATAACAAGCGACCGTTAAGAAGCCAATAAGAGTCGAACGGTCCCTTCCGGCCGGACGCCGGACGCCGGACGCATTACCGACTGACGCACGACTGGAGACATCGAATGGGATGTCAGTTGCAGTCAGTGAATTCTTGCCAGAAGAACTTTTCACAATTTCATCAGTGTGAAATGCATACCTGTTTTTCACATTAATTTATTTTTATGAATGTATTTTTTTGCACATTGATATAAGACAGTGTTGACGTGACGATCCCACCGTCCGCTTGTGAAGGACAAGTCTTCCACTGGTGCAGTCAGTCAACCAAACAATTGCGGTCAAACCATTTGAATAGGGCGGTAGTAAATACAACAACACGAGATGGACAACAGCGTCTCGACATAATTATGGCTCAATCACCCCAAAATGCCTACAAATGGGGTTTGTCCAGCTGTGGACGTCCTTCGGGTGAAGTGATGATGATGATATTGAAATAAATGCAACAAAACAACATTTACATTTAAGTTTGAATGTCGTTAATCAATAATGTACGGCCCCGCAATAACTATCATTGAGACATAACAACTTAGGATTCGGGGGTGGGACCTGCATTTTGACCTCTGATTTTTGTGTAGATATCTATAGGCTGCAGTCATCACAAGCAGGAAGGTAATATAGTCTTGCATATAGGTATGCTTGAATGCATTTACCTCGGTTTAGCACTTCAGGGCATACAGACGTAAAACTTCGTTGAACTGCGTAGTTTTTAAATTCAAAGCTTATAAAAACAAGCCGAGCCCGACAACGCCGCCATGTTTCGCTTTTAACTCCGCGACTAAACTGCTGAGCCGCACTAACAGTCTGTAACTTGACTCTATTGTATAGTTGCGGAGGCTTTTATTAACAGTTATTGTAACATTTCTCTGCTTCGTGCCGGGAACTGAACGACGCAACTATTGTTGCGAGAGCCTCACGGAACTACCGTTATAGGAGCCGACCAAGTGTAAGGCAGACTTGTAAGTTAAACAATAGCTGCTTTCCTGAATCCAAATAGTAAGTTATATTGGTATTATACGTACATTTTCAGTGGCGAAGCTCGAGAGCGTACGCATCTATTCTTTCATTTTTTATGTCAAAGGATTGACAGACAAGCAGACCACCTTATGGTAAGTGGTTACCGTCGCCTATTAACATTTGTTATTTCATTCAGTTACCACTCCTTAGGCTTAAGGTGTTATGCCTCTGTACCGGGAATTACAGGGCCGTACATCACCACCTAATCGGAATACGATAGTGCTGAACACTACTATTTAGCGGCAAGTATATTAGGTAATGCGGTGGTGCCTACGCCCGCGAGCTCCGTCACTGGAGCTCTACCGCCAGTAAAAACTGTTTAACTTCGACAATTTTGGCGCCTATTTCAGGACATAATTATAAACAGTAGATATCTTCTTGCAGCAGAAGCAGAGGATTTTTTTTTTTTTTTTATGTCATTGATGTTGTAAACAAGCATGCAGTTCACATTGATGTTATGTGATGACTGCAGTCTAAAGACCAAGGTCAAAATGCAAATGCGTTACCACTCCTGAGGCCTAAGGTGTTATGCCTCTGTGCCGGAAATTACAGGGCCGTACATTACCACCTGACCGGAACATGATAATGCTGAACACTACCATTTAGCGGCAAGTAAATCAGGTAATGCGGTGGTGCCTACGCCCGCGAGCTCCGTCACTGGAGCTCTACCACCAGTAAAGGGTAATCTTACTTTATGTTCTGGTGGTATAAAATTAAAGTTTTTTCATTTATTTAGTTCAAATATAGAAATAATGTCGATAAGTTTCCACCCCAAGTTGATATTTCATGTTTAAATCCAACAAAACGTTCCATGTCACAATGAACGCATGTGATGTGGCTGCTGCTATTTGAGCGGTGTAATCATTACACGCGAAACATAGTTAGGTTAATAATTAACACGCTTACATTATAGGTTAACCTCAATGTAAATGTAAAATACAAACTTGTGATTCAAATAATAACTGTTTTAGAACGTAATTTACTGTCCTTTTTTTGTTTTAGAAAAAAAAACATCATGACATTTTTTTTTTTTTTTTTTTATGTATTAAAAGTGGCAAACAAGCATGCAGTTCACATTGATGTTAAGTGATGACTGTAGCCTATGCACACAATGACAATGACCAGAGATCAAAATGCAGATGCGCTGCCACTCCTGAGGCATTAGGTGATATGCCTCTGTGCCTGAAATTACAGGGCCGTACATTACCACCTGACCGGAACACGATAGTGCTGAACACTACCATTTAGCGGCAAGTATATTAGGTAATGCGGTGGTGCCTACGCCCGCGAGCTCCGTCACTGGAACTCTACCACCAGTAAACAACAACATGAAAACAAAACACGATCCTGTAATAAGCCTGTACTGTCCCGAAGGTACAGGTAGAGGAAAATATATTATAGGCGTTGATATAAATAAACATCCATAGTTCACCAGTTATGTTTTTCACTGGTGGTAGAGGTCTAGTGACAGAGCTCGCGGGCGTAGGAACCACCGCATTACCTAATATACTTGCCGCTAAATGGTAGTGTTCAGTACTATCGTGTTCCGGTCAGGTGGCCCTGTAATTTCCGGCACAGAGGCATAACACCTTATAGTCCAGGAGGAATCGGCGAATGAGTACCGAAAACTATTCCACCTCAATTTTTTTATGCGATCCTCTTTAAATTTTCCTACTGATGATATAAATGCATGTTGCCATGGGGCAACCCCGTGTCATATTGTTTAAACTGAAATTGTTTAAACAATTGCAAGGAATTGTTATTTTTCAACCGGACAATTTTTTTTCATATTCTTTATTGAAATACGAATAAAAAAAGACCTATGACTTTTCACGATAAAGTTAATATTTTTAGAGATATGAATTATTAAAGGTTCGAAAAATCTCAAATTTGGGTACTTTTGACCCATGAAAAATATATTAAAAAAAAATTAAATATAAATAATTTTTTTTTAATTCTTTATACAATAGTTAATAATATTCTTAATAGAGACTCTTAAAAAATTTATTATTTATACCTGTTTTATAATAGTTAATTTCACGCGCTCACAAGTATGCGCCGCTTACCTTTCGGAGCAAATTGGCTGTGACAGACGGACAGACAGACAGACAGACGCACGAGTGATCCTATAACGGTTCTTTTTTAGGGTTCCGTACCGTATTCGTAAACTGCGTCGTGTGACATATCAAATGAATGAGGTTGTTGTCAGCATCTCAGATATATATTTTTTTATAATTTTTGCATAAACAAATTTGAAGTTATTTAAGAAAAACGACGAAAATTGACCTTCCCCCCCCCTATCTCTAAAACTACTGAACTTAAAATTTTGAAAAAAACGTGGAAAATAGTTCTTTGCCTATAGATTACTGCCGGTACCATCGTAACCGCTATGTCCCTGCATTTTAAATATGTAATATTTTCGAAAATATTTATTTAAATTACGGAACCCTCACCACGCGAGTCGAACTCGCACTTGTCCGGTTTTTTTTGTCCGACTAGGTTATTTATTAGTATTAATCTTATGAAACCCGTCAAGCTCTTTACTAAAAAATGCATCAACATA
Source organism: Macrosoma leucophasiata (assembly GCA_036365455.1). NCBI lineage: Eukaryota > Metazoa > Arthropoda > Insecta > Lepidoptera > Hedylidae > Macrosoma > Macrosoma leucophasiata. Next base: position 148,363 of record JAWQUS010000024.1, read on the forward strand.
TCATACATCTATACCCTTCCCTGCCCAATCAATCATAAATACTCCTATTTGTTATAGAGCTGCGATGCCACAGAAATATGTATAAAATACCCTTCTTTATAGCACGGGGGTTCAAAAAGATCCCCATACAAAAATTATGTAGCCACTGCAAATATTATTAAAGCTATCACAATTAAGCAAGCAAACACCAAAACGGCCATCATAGCGTATTGCTAATGTAATGTGCGAGCGCGGGGCGAGAAGTGTGCCGGGCATTTGCGCGTTTACGGGGTGCGGGGTACGGAGTGCGGGGTGTGGGTCCTGGTGCGGGGTGTGGAGTGCGGGGAGGATGCGGTGTGTAATGAGTTTTCCAACTGAAGGTGACATCGGTATAACTTATGGTTCTCGGAAATATTAATGACGTAATAATATTCGTGTTTGATTTCGTGAACGTATCATTTTGCAATCATTGAAAAGCAATTAAAGTTCAAGTTTGAGTGAAATTAATTTACAAATAAGATTTTAAGGGTTGAAGATGATTTTATCATCACTACATAGTATAAAACAAAATCGCTTCCTGCTGTCTGTCTCTATGTATGCTTGTGCTGCTAAATCTTTAAAACTACACAACGGATTTTGATGCAGATTTTTAATAGACAGAGTGATTCAAGAGGCAGGTTTTTATGTATAACATAATATAGTAGAGAAACACTGATAAACTTAGAAATGTACAACGTGATGTCGTAAACAGACATATTTTTTGCGCTTACATTGCGAACATTGGCTGATCCCTACGAGATAGATCAAAATAATGTGCTGTAGTATCGTTCATCTTAAAAAAATCTTAAATCTTATATATAATCTTACCCACGACACAGGTTTATACCTAGTGTGGGGCTGTGAGTCAGCGTGTTTAGGTTTGTTACTATAACCGTCCTTCATTATAACATTTATTCCAGACTGCAGCGCAATACGCTTGCGTTTCAATATTTCAAATAGAACGTTACAATCTAGATCGATGTCTGCATGCATTACATTTGGCTGAGTTCTGGGAATGGAAACAGGTCGCGACGGTTGCGGGGCCGAGCCACCGGTATCAGGAGTAAGTATCATTATCGTAGTTTTACTGGTGGTAGAGCTCTACTGACGGAGCTCACGGGCATAGGCGCCACTATATTACCTGATATATTCGTCGATAAATGGTAATATTCAGAGTTACGTCGACCTGTTGTAGCGGTCAGGTGGCATTGTAAGGGTCTGTAGGTATTTTGTGACAGAGGTGTAACAACTTTAAACTCAGGATCAGGATTGTCATCTCTGGTTTTATGTAGATAGCCTATAACAGCCTCAATAACCCGGTGGTAACAGGCCACTGCTACTACGCTGAGATCTTGGATTCGATCCTTGGATCGTAGGGTAAGTGCTATTGGGAGTTCACGGTTTTTCAGAAGTTTCCCCTCCACCCTTGTATTCTGGTAATATGCCCGGAGAGGTTAAAAGGTTCGCCGTCACATGGGATAGCACAAAACGTAACTGGGGAATCTTTTTATAAACAGAAATAAATGCATACATTCAAGCACATTTGATACCTTCTCGAGGAAGACTCAGCAAGAACTTACTCAGGGTCTTGAGACTCAGAAGTTACTTCACGCCTGTAGCGTGAAGTAACTTTACATTATTAATTGTTAATTTTGTACCTATAAAAAAAATCTCCAATGCTAAAACAGATTTACTTTTACTTCTATGACCAGCGAAATTATGACTGTAATGTAAGAAATCTTGTAGTTTTAAGTCTTTATACATAAAAAAAATATCCTGTCTAGCAGCATATCTGATGTAACTCATTGCACCGTTCTTAGTTATACCTACTTAACTCAGTTTTGTAAAAAAGTGGAGTTACTGCTGATTTCGCCAGCGCGCGGCGCGCCAGTGCGGTGTATGTGAATTTTTAAATTGCATTACAGTACTTAACAACATATTCTTAGTATTGGTAGTAATAAAATGTATTGTATTCATGTAGGTAGTAACTAGGAATCATGAGGTAACGTTGAACCCGCGGGGCATTTATTGTTGCTTTAGGTATTTACAAGCCTCCTTTGTATTTAAATTACTGTTACGGAATGGCGTGATGATAGGTCATTTATTGAAACATGTGGAAGAGTCAGATCGGAACCGGGAATACAGAAGCTGAAAAATTACCAAAGAGGCGAGACTTTTCGTTTGTTTTACTTTTCGTTTGTAGTTTAGGATAAAAAGTTTTCTTTTTCAATTCTACATATTTCTGAATTCTTGTTTACATTCTTAATCAAATATAATGCGACAATTTTTCACAAAACCTCTTCTGAAAGAAATTGTGACTTTTTCATGGTTCTATTCGAAGGTGTCATTATGAACGCCTTTTCATTAACAGTAACTCCTCGAGTAGGCAACACAGACATTGCGACCACCGATCTACTGAGGCGAACCGTATTAGCACCCCAGCCAGTTCAACTAGTAAGTTATTTTAATATGAATATCTGTATACAAATCCAACTCACACTCGAGCAGTATTTAAAAGTGTCCTAACTAAGATCGCACAGCGATTATCCCCGAGAGAACACAACAGAACCAGCAAAATGAAATTTTTGTTACAAACGCGAACGTTTTGTTGTTCCCGCACAGACAAATACTTCATATTTAATACAGACGCGAGCACTGGAGATGTATTTGGGTCAACGTGCTAAATAATTTGCACCGTTATCTTACCCGACTATGGCAAAATGTTCTGATATTGATTTGCCTTCGTTTTTCCGTCGTAAATTGTATCATACCCACCACCATCTAATATTTAGGTAGATATAAATATAATACACAATGTCATGTTACAGTAATTTCAGTTCGACCGTTAGGATATTTCAAAACATCTCAAAGGTGGATTCTCAAACGCACTAGGAAGAATGTAGTGACTTGGGCACTTTTGACACCGTAATCCAAAACAATAACAAAATTGGCGAGTACAGAGTACAGAGTACAGAGTACAGAGGATAAAGAGTGTAACCGAGCAATAACCGGACTTATGAAACGCAACGACGAACATTTACGACGCACTAAACGCGGTGAGCGAGTAATAACTGTGCCATGCTATCAAATGCACTTGTCTGTACTTTCTTTTATCATTTTTAGGGTTCCTCACCTGAAAAGGAAAAAAACGGAACCTTAACTTAACTACCTTAAATTAGATACTCGTGCGTACGTGAACAGACAAACAGACAAACAGGTTCAAAAATCCCCACACTTTTACTTTTCCAGGCACACAAATACTTCAATATTGCTGTGAAGAACATATTTTATCTAGTTGAAAACGCACTGGGTGCGCTTATTGCTATTAATAAAACCAGTAATTTTACCACAGACCACCTACTGTGGTAAAATAACATAATTGTCACATGTAAGACAAGGCATATACGGTGAGACCGATTGGGCAATTAAACAGAATAAGAAAGGCTAAGGCCGTTTGTGTACTACAAGGAATTTTTCTGTCCGGCATTTCGCCTTTTACGGTCCGGTGTGAAGAAACTATGAATTAGAAAAAGTGAAATTTTGCACAGTAAAATTACGTATAGTGCACAAGCTAGTATTTATATTAATGGCATGCCATACCGGACGGCCAAGAGTCAGAATGCCGGACAAAGAAGTTAAGAAAGTTCCTTGTAGTGCCAGAAACGTCCAAAGTCTATGGATATATATAGATTCCATTTTTTATATTTTGAGGTACAGAACCCTAAACAAGTCGTACATTTAGGACTTCGTATAACTTTTGCATGGGAAACACAACCCGCAGTAGCGTTTGCGTCTCCCTCGCGGTCAGATACCCCCGCAATAAATATGAAAACGAGATAATGTGGGCATTATTGGCAATAAAGCCCGCCTCGACCATTTGGCTGACAGTTGAGACCGTTACCGAAAACTAATCTTGTTTATTATTGTTACTTATTAATGTTTTCTGGATTTATCTCGATTTGTTGTTCAAAATGTCCGCATACATAATGCATTAAGTAATATCACAGACTTATACTTTTATCGCTTTCATAGAAAATAATGTTTCCGTGATGGAGCTCGAGGACGTAACCACCGCATTTGGTACTCAATCTATCTACCGTCGAGTGTTTAGAACTATCGTGTTCCGGTTAGACGGTAAGGTATGACCTCATAGTGGAAGTATTTCACAGAGGCGAAACTACTTAAACCTCAATCAAATCATCTACATGTTGATGTGCGACGGTTCTTGTGTAGATATCCAATTGTATAGATAGTCAATTTGAATTGACCATAAATGTGAGTTTCATGCTCATTGCCACCATAGTAAAAATGAAAAAAAAAAGTTTAAGTTTCTAGGAAAGGCCTATATTTTTTATAACGAAGGTGAAGCAAGCAGTTCCAGTGGATGGTCAGTGAATACTACAAATCATGATGGTTGCGAACAATAAAGATGCCAGGTTCAGTAAACTACAATGAGTGTTCCCAACACAATACCCAACACGATATTCCCAACACAACAGCGATATTTGAGAGCCGGGACGAGCACAAACAATACGCACCAGTTATTTGTATTGTTGCAGATCAAGTAACAAACACACTTTGTTGTTGTTTCATTTGTCTCGGATTTCTCATCAATTGGGTATTTATTCTTGATGTAGAGATATGACTGATATATTACTAATAGTATGTTTTAAAGTAAGACAGTATGTTTCAAATATTCTAGAGTTCAACTTCTATAACCGTCAAAGATTAGCCAATAATAGGAATCAGAATCAGAAACTCTTTTATTCATTTAGGGTGACAGGCACCTCTTATGACACGTCAAAAACAAACAAAATAAATTAAGAAATATATGTATAGTCAAGAATATCACTAATATAAAACTAAATATAATATGCTAATGTAAAAAGCATATCAGTAGGATGTCTCATTTTCCCTTTACAAACTGATAACAAATAGTAAAAAGAAAAGAAAAAGAGTCATTCTTTGGCATTACTTAATAATATGTAGGGAACATTATGTTTATGTATATATTACACATACATTATTTATTTCATATGTATTTATCAGTATTACACATTCACTTACACTATACAGCATTCATACATTACATATCACACAAATACAGTTACACAAATATTAATATGTAATTATTTATTTGTCGCGAGCATACTCGGGTGAAACCCGTAGTATGCCGCAACAACACAAAATATCACAAGGGTTGCGGGTACGCGCGCTACGCGGGCGTGAGGTCTACCTGCGAATTCTCGCGCCGCCCGACCGTCGCGGTTGCAACGCCAGTCGTGCTAACTCACTCGACGCGCTTTACTCGTTCCGCTGTTTTGTTAATATTATTTCATTTGGACTTGTCATTGATATGTTTAGTGTTTGTGCCGTGACCTATACGTACTGTTAATTATTATTGTGACTTTCTCCTTGTTCTTCTTGTACTGTACCTTCTGTTGTGACGTTTATACAATTATAGTTAATGTGAAACAGTGTGTGCGGACTTGTTATTGGTAACGTACCATTTACTCCTTACCACACACCACCCCACATACTACATTGGTGACCCCGAACTTTTCACGCCACATTACACGGGAAGATGAATAGTGGAAGCGACATTAACGAGTCGCGCATACCTACGCGACGACATCGCGCCATCAAAATGGCGGCACGCGTCGAGCAGCACGGCGCCGGCGTATCGGCGATTCTTCCGCCGACATCCAGCGACGTCAGGGTACCCCCTGTCTGGCCTCACGTTCCATCCGAGCTGGTAGATAGGCTCAACTGCACCATTGCGCCGACACCCAACGTTGCTGCGTCTTCAACGTCACCATCTATTGACAAGTTGACGCAGCAAATCGTCGAGCTGACCAAGCAGGTCAGCATCCTTATGGCCCGGCTTAATGAAGAGACCCAGTGCAGTGACAGCGATCGTACCACGAGGGTACGACACAGTGGACGGCCGCCACGCCACGGCCACCAGAGCAAAGTTGGTGACAGAGCTCATACCTGCATCAAGACCAGTGACTCCGAGGACATCGAGCAACGGGCAAAGCAATCAGTGATGACGACTAATGATGGCCAAAATACTTCGGGTCGTCTGTTTATAACGGACCGTGACACCAACACACAATTTTTAATTGACACTGGAAGTGACATTTGTGTATACCCCATAAGTGCATTACGTGAACGTCGGAATAAAACTTCTTTTCAGCTCAGTGCTGCTAATGGTACGGCTATCGACACTTACGGTTACGTTCAGTTTACACTTAACATTGGGTTACGTCGTAATTTTCCTTGGCGCTTCATTGTTGCTGATGTCACGAAAGCCATTATTGGCGTAGATTTTTTGTCACACTACCGCCTTATCGTAGACATCAGCAACCAAAAATTAGTCGATAGCCTTACCAATATCAGCACTGTAGCTTCTGTTAATATTTTTAATAATAATGAAATTGTGTCGAGTGTGAAGGTACCGACTGGCGGTAGCAGCGTTTACCACCGTATCCTGGCCGAGTTTCCGGAGATCACACGCCCCGCCGGTGTACCAGGTACCGTAAAACACAACACTACACACCACATTCGCACTACACCAGGCCCCCCAGTGTCGTGTTCGCCTAGAAGGTTGGCTCCAGACAAGCTTAAAATTGCCAAACTGGAGTTCGACGCCATGTTGGCGAATGGCACAGCTCGTCCGTCAGATAGCCCATGGACATTTCCTTTGCACTTGGTGTCCAAAAAGGACAACGGCTGGCGTCCTTGCGGCGATTATAGACTACTAAACGCAAGGACAATACCAGACAAATACCCGATTCGTCATATACATGACTTTTCTCACAATTTGTCCGGTTGTACGCACTATTCAGTTTTAGATTTAGTGAAGGCCTACAACCAGATACCGGTGGCTGATGAGGATATATCGAAGACCGCGATCACCACACCATTCGGTTTGTTCGAATTTCCTTTTATGACGTTCGGGTTAAGGAATGCTGGTCAGACATTTCAGAGGTTCGTGGATGAATTGACGCGTGGTCTTGATTTCTGCTACCCATACTTGGATGACTTCCTGGTGTTCTCCAGGAGTCAGGAGGAGCACGAAGACCATTTGCGCCAGCTCTTCACCCGTATGCAACAGTACGGCGTACTGGTTAACACGGCCAAATGCGTTTTCGGGGCTCCTGAGGTAACATTTTTAGGTTACCATATTTCAAAAGATGGTACCAAGCCCCTGGATAGCAAGGTCAAGGCCATTTCGGATTTCCCCCTCCCCAAAACTGTCCGGGAATTACGTCGATTTTTGGGGATGGTTAACTTTTACCGGCGTTTCATCCCAAAAGCCGCACAAATCCAGGCACCTCTGAATGCTCTGCTGACCGGGTCTGTCAAAGCTTCCCACCCGGTCGACATAAAAGGAGACTCACTAGAGGCATTTAATAGTTGCAAGCAGAGCCTCTGCAACGCCGCGCTCCTCGCTCATCCGAGTTCTGATGCCAAGTTAGGACTGGTCACTGACGCCTCAGACACAGCGCTAGGTGCAGTCCTACAGCAGCTTCAGGACGGTGTTTGGCAGCCTTTAGCATTCTTTTCGCGCAAGTTGAGCCCCTCACAGGTGAAATATTCACCGTACGACCGCGAGCTCCTTGCCATCTACGAGAGTATCAGATACTTTCGCCACATGCTAGAGGCTCACGACTTTACTGTGTATACTGACCACAAACCGCTCTGTTACGCCTTCCACGAGCGGAAACGTAACTGCTCACCGCGTCAGTATAGACACTTGGACTTCATCTCGCAGTTCACATCTGATATTAGGCACATCGCGGGTAAGGACAACGTCGTGGCTGACGCCCTTTCTCGCGTTGAAGAGCTACAGACGCCTATAGACATTGAAATCCTCGCCAAGTTCCAGATCTCCGACCCTGAACTGGCAAAGTTAGTGGCCGGAGAAACTTCTCTTCGCCTCGCGAAGATGACAATACCTGGCAGTCGTACTGAATTGTACTGCGACGTCAGTACACCGACCGCCAGGCCTTTTGTCCCTCTAAGTCTACGTCGACAAATTTTTAGCTGTTTGCACTCTCTCAGCCACCCCGGTCCCAACGCTAGTGCTAAGCTCGTTGCACAACGCTTCGTTTGGCCCTCCATGAGGAAGGACTGCCGAGAATGGTCTAAAGCATGTTTGACCTGCCAGCGCTCGAAGGTAAGGACACGTTTCGTCGCCCTTGGGCACGCTCGCTTTACCTTCGGCGCGTTTCAAACATGTCCATTTAGACCTGATCGGCCCATTACCTAAGTCCGGTGGATATCGGTACTGCTTGACAGCCGTCGATCGCTTCACGCGATGGCCGGAAGCTGTCCCCATCACTGATATCACCGCGGAAACCGTGGCCAAAGCGTTTTTATCGTGTTGGGTGGCCCGATTCGGTTGCCCTACTGACATTGTTACCGACCGTGGTAGGCAATTCGAGTCAGCTTTGTTCCAGCAGTTGTCCAAATCCATTGGATTTGACCACCGCAGGACAACTGCTTACCACCCACAGTGCAACGGCTTAGTCGAGCGTTTCCACCGACAGCTGAAGGCAGCTATTGTTTGTCACGCAGATGTCAATTGGACTGAGTCTCTCCCTCTCGTTCTGCTTGGTATCAGAAGCGCTTATAAGGAGGACCTTCAGTCCACATCTGCCGAACTGGTGTACGGTGAACCGCTTCGCCTACCTGGCGAATTTTTCGGTCCCTCGGTAGTTGACTACTGCACTACTGACATCTCAGACTTCTCAGCGCGCATTAGGTCTTTCGCTGAAAAGTTGAAACCTGTTCCGATTCAGCACCATTCTGGCAAACGGCACATTTTCATTTTTAAAGATCTCGATACATGTAGCCACGTATTCCTAAGGGAAGACGCGCTACGTGTATCGCTACAACCTGCGTACACCGGACCAGGTTATCAACAGGGGTGGGAAAGTTTTTAAAATTAGAGTCAAGGGTAAAGTTGTCTCGGTATCGGTAGACCGCCTTAAGCCAGCCTACATACTGTCGGACGACGCTGCCCAACTCCAAACATTCCAATCCCACCCATCTGTGGAGGAACGGGTGGAAGTGTTCCTCCGGCGAAAAGGGAGGATCCTCCGACCAGGCGAGGTGGTAGCGCCTGGCGGGCCGCGGCCCAACGGTTGACGTTGGGAAGTTGCATATATGCCAACTCTTGAGAAATCTTCGTATGTGCGATGTAATTTGACTGCACGCCATCTATCGTACTACACAAGTACTGTAAGGTTTCATTGTATTCCACTAGTTGGCGCCTTAATGTAGTGGACGCTACAAATATACGAGTAATTTAGTTCCACTGTGTTACCTATTTTTTATGACATGAAGTGTCAAACAAGCTTACAGTTCATATTGATGGTAAGTTAATACTGTAGTCTATAAACATCTAAGTAAAAACTCTATAGAGATGTTAATGTAGAAATTACAGGCTCGTATTACTATACTAAATAATTTTAGTATCCGGCGCAGGCACCATCGATTATGTAGACTGATAAGAACTGCTGATAGATTTTCAGAATGACACATTTATTCATCCTATAACGAATTGAATAAAGTCAGCCGTACCCGGAAGGTCTCCCTATGAAGTAATAATGTAAATCAAGTATCATAATCCTCATGATCAATAGTACAATGTACACTGCATCGTCTACGGTCTACACCGACATGGCAGAAGTACGGACGAACTCAGACAATACATTATTGTTCCTCGTCTGGAGTATAACGAGCATACACGAGCTGTTATTGTTTCATTTCGTCTCTTGTTCGATACGATCGGTATAATATAATAGTCTTGATATGTTGTGACTGAAATGAATCGTTAACATTTTACGAAAGAGTTTATTTTTGAGGTTCCTTTTTTTAACCCGTGTAATTTGATGGTTTGTGTAATTTCATACGAAATATATTATAAAATACATACAAATATACGTTACATACATATAATCAATAATATTCTCCCAATCTGTCACCGTGGGAAATCAGACCAAATCCCCCCAGAATCTTTTCAAAAATCTAACCAACTTTTTGAGGATAAGTCTGGTGGAGGCTTTTGCCCAAAGGCACACAGAGGGAGATATAATTAATATAACAGTAAAACTATGTACACCTTATTGTAACCGTAACTAGCTATTAACGGGTTATTTGTATGGAAAAATGAAATTGTGGATTTTACTATTTCCCTTCAATTTCTTCATATTTTCGTACCTTTTAAACCTGCCCTGGACTTCCAAAAATAATTCAAAACCAAAATTAGCCAGATTGGTGAAGCCGTTCTCGAGTCTTAGCGAGACTAACGAACAGCAATTGATTTTTATATATTTCATATTGTCATTGCTGATACTAAGTTATGGTTAGGACATAAATTAAGTAATAGTAAAAATATTTTAAAGCAAGGTAATTCAGTTCGGACAACAGGTGTCAACTTAGAAACGAGGTTACCGACCATATTTCTATCGAAGCTCCTTTCGTAATGAACGGTAATAGGCCCCCAGATGTGTGACGTCATAGGCGGGCCGGGCGCGTGACGTCACGCCGCAGTATGTAGATTGGGCAAATGTCAGAGCATGCATTTGACATGAGTTCTGCATAAGCCCCGAGCTCTGGGATCGATCACTGGATTCACTGGGAACTGGGAATACGTGCCGTGTACACGACGGCTTGCATGTGTCTATAGGTAATCATGATTTTGTATGCTTCATTAATTTCTTATTGCCTCGATGGATAGTAGGAAAAAATAGGTCTTGTTATTAGGTTTTTATTTTTACCCATTACCTAGTCACTGCCTCAGCGGTATTTAGTGGTAGCACACTATACTGATAAGTACTGCGCGCTACTGTTACCTTGGCATCCCGGATTCGATCTCCGGGTAGAGGAGACAAGTGCTTTTGGGATCTTTTATATTTTATGGAAATATCCCATTCCGGAAATTTGGTGACGTAGACGAAGATGTTTTGTAGTCGGTACTTTTTTGTTTTTTTTATTTATTTCAATGTAAATGTCGATAAGTATCTCTAGTCTATCCAAGCACTGCTGAGTATGTTCTGTCAAAAAAACTTTAAATTAGATATTACCTCCAACTTCCTCACGGTATGGAGTGCTGTGGTTTCCAACGTAAGCTCAGAAGTGCTAAATGATGTTGTTCAGTTACAAAATGAATCGAACGAAGTCGCGCGCACAGTTAGTCTTTAATTCATTCCCTATGTATCTGAGTGATATACTGTTTTTTTTAATGCGCAAATGTAGAATACCAAACGTGAATGCAGAAAATGTGTCTTGTAAGGTTTGAGTTTTTTTCGTGATTTCGACCACGAAATAGGTTTTGTAGGTCACGACGTGGCTTTGTGCGATGGGGGCAGAGCACACGGCTTAGATTCAAGTGATGTGTACTCTATGCTGTATGTATGAACGAACGAACTAAGCTAGGGTTGCCTGCTTCTACAAGAAAACTGCCTGGTTCCGAATTTTATAACAAATATTCATAGTTTCACTTTACCAATCATATTGACCAATTAAAAAACCCCGCTACTTACACGTAGAGTGCGATTTTTTTCTTGCGGGTCCCATGTTTGTGTGGAATGTCGTGGGATAGTTTCTGAGCAAATAGAAGACTTATTAAGATTTTTACCAAACTGCGCCAGAAGGTACTGTTTTTTGACAGTACGTGTCTTATATTCCTTTGGTTCGCTCTGCAGCCTAAGCGGCGGGGCGGACTTTAGTCTGAGAGGAGTCATAAGTATAGTTAAAACTGGGTCCGACGGGCTCAGTGTGCATTGTGCTTTAGAGTGACACTAGCTAAATTATAAAATTATAAAATTTGTAAAGTTTTGACAGGGCCAAGTATTGGCTGACCGTCGTCACTTTTTAAATCATAAGCTACCCATCTAGGGTATAGGTAATAAATAAATAAATATACTTACACTCACAGCCTCACACTAGGTATACAAACAACAACCCGACCCGAAACAAATATCTGTAGGTCATACAAATATTTGTCCCGCTGCGGGGATCACGCCCGCTTAATTTGAAGGGCGACCCTTCATCATCCCGTCATCTCAGATTTCTGGACTACCGGGTAGTCAAAATCAAAATAAAGTTATTTATAGATGGCTTACGAAAATATGCTTAATTTATATAGTTATGCTTAATCCATATTATCCCAAAACAAATAGGGTTCAATTTCAAAATAAGATAATCCTTAAAACCTTCTCATGGTTTGTCTGTGAGTCGATTTTTAGTCTAGATTTTCGTAAAATGGCCAACCCTGACAGCACTCACCGAAATTGAAAATATCAGTTGGCACCGCACGCGCCTCACTGATGACTCGACATCCCTCATCAGGCGAGCTCTTCTGAAAACTAGGTCAATAGAGAGGGTTTATACCTATTGCAGATTTGCATCTTTAAAAACGAATAATATTAGCTACCGTTGACCTAGTTTAACTACTACTTAAATGCTTGAAATGGTACTGTCTTAAAGCAAAAGTATAAGAGAAACCTAAAAAATACATCAAAAAATTATATTACGAGTAATTATAATTTACAAGCCGAACGCGATTCTTAGTTTCTGTTACTCTTCTTTAATCACCATCGACTATTAATCACCGACTATTACTTTTTTGGAAAAAAATCAATGTACAGACACTCGATTTTTACTGTTTTATCTATAACGTTTTCGTAGGTTTTCGCGAGCTTCATACATTTTAGAAATTAAACTTGCGGATTTTCTCGCGTATACAACACTCCCAAACTTCTTACACCCGACGTTTCGGTCGCTTTCCAGCTACCGTGGTCACGGGCAGACTGTCACTCCCAAACTTCTTGCACCCGAAACGTCGGGTGTAAGAAGTTTGGGAGTGTTGTATACGCGAGAAAATCCGCAAGTTTAATTTCTACAATGTCTTATCTATCTTAATATATATAAATCTCGTGTCACAATGTTTGTCCTCAATGGACTCCTAAACCACTTAACCGATTATAATAAAATTCGCACACCATGTGCAGTTCGATCCAACTTGAGAGATAGGATAGTTTAAATCTCAATTCATAGTCGTAATATTATGTAAGTACCTAAATTGCAACCGTGCGAAGCCGGTACGGGCTGCTAGTATATATATATAAATCAATTGCTGTTCGTTAGTCTCCCTAAAACTCGAGAACGGTTGGGTCGATTTGGCTAATTTTGGTTTTGAATTATTATTTTATTTCATTGTGAGACAATACGAAGTTTTCCGGGTCAGCTAGTTATAGTATATAGATGATATGAAAACGTATTTGATTATTATTATCATTTAATTAAAAGACCTTTTACAATACGACCTTCAATTCTCTAAATAAACGATATACTCGTAGTTTGCAAGAATCTTATAACTCTAACTGTACGTTCACATAGATTAAAAGTAACTGTTTTCAAAGCTAATGTCTCGTTTGTTTGTGCAATTCCAGGAATGCGATTGTAATCTGCCTTGAGAACAATATGTAAGAAAGAAATAACACTTTTGTTTAATTCTAACAATTTATCTAGCGCTAAATTAGCTAAAGTAGCCATGCTGAAAATTCGTTCACTAAAGCAGACGGACAAACGGGCTGACTCACAGGCGCACTAGTAATCTTATAAGGGTCCAGTTTTTCCTAGATACTGAGATGCGGAACTCTAAAAACTAAACCAACTCTGTCGAACGACATGAAACCGTTAAGCCATTTCCATCGGCCCACTAGAAGCCATTACACACAGTGTTCGCTTTGAGCTGAAATCCAATCTATTATTCTAAAAAATCGCTGCAGGACTCTGGAACATCTATATAATACTCGTATATCTGTATAATATTAGAGCGATAGAGTGGTGTTGAAACTAGTTGTTTCCCGCGTATACTCTTTCAATATGAACATTTTCGTAACACTGCTCCACCATATCGGAACCCGTCATTTGCATCATCACTATGGTCTACATGGATATAGAACTGTTGTAATAAAAAAATAAAACAACTAATATTTTTGTTTGGAATTTCCAAGAGTTAAATAAATAAACATCATCCTTGTAACTACAAGAGTTTAACTATAAATAATAATGGCAGCCCATTATACGTCCCACAACTGGGCATGAGTCTCTCCCCTTTTTGGGGGGAGGTCTGGAGCTTACTCCACCACGCTGCTCCAATGCGGATTGGTGGAGGTGGGTGGGTTAGTGGCCAACCTGCTGTCGGATGTTTTCAAACCGCCCATAAGGCCTCCAACAAGGTTTAACTTAACGACTGCTATCTATCGATAGCAACCGGGACCGACGGCTTAACGTGCCCTCCGAAGCACGGAAACGCGCATTTAATTTGCCACTAGCGGTCACCCATCACACTACCCGACCGCGCCCGTAGTGCTTAACCGAGTAGATTGCTTACGATCTACACCAGCCGCCGGGCCAAGTGCGCTTCAGAGTTTAACTAATACCTAGTTATTGAAATATCACAATTCAAAAGGTTGCAAGTTGTAAAATGACCCAAAAATAACATTGTTGCAGTTCGTTGAACAAAACACGTAAATGTCATGAAAATCATAGCGGTTACGGTCTTTTAGTCACATGAAGATATCACAAAAATATAGCATGAATTTTGCAAAGGAAAGATTCTAAAGTACTAACATTATAGATTAGGATATGATGGGGCTGACATATCTTCCAGTAAACAAAAGCCTAAAAATAAATTTAGATTAAAAAAAAAGTCGCGTAACTTCACGCGTGTAATCCCGAAGGGGTAGGCAGAGTAAATGCATGCATTCAAGCATACATGCAAACACCCACGATTCGCCGGTTACATTTTGGCACATGTAACAGGTGGCGAGCCTATTGACATATCCGGGCACATTAACAAACTCCGAGGTACTGGGAAATTGCCAGAAATTGGAAAAAATCCCAATAGAGCCAGAGATAATGGACTTTACACCATTATCTCTGATAACCCCCTACCCGGAAATCGAAACCAGGGTCTCAGCGAAGTAGTAGTGGCCTGCTATCACTAGACTACCGAGGCAATTTATAAAGAAAAGTAACTTACATAATTATAACCTCTCTGTCTGTATTATAATTCTCTTTTGTTGTTTGTCCCATATTGTTTTTAGCTTACATATTTTATAAAGAATATTCATCGCCCAACGCAGATCAGATATAGAACTTCTTTTTGATTTCATTTTCTTATGAAACTAAAACAACTGTATCAAAACACACAAAGTTAACCAATTTCTATCGTCCGCTGCTCGCTCCTGTGTGGCGCTCGCTTTGGAGCTGAAATCCAATCTATTATTCTAAAACAACGCCGCAGGTTCGTCGAACGTGTCTATATGTAGGAGGATATACTTATTGATTCCAATTTTCAGGCAAGTGAGGCTGTAAGGCAAGTGAGGCTGTAAGGGTGTGTTTCTGTGTTTTACTGTTGTTCTCCTTAGTTCAACATAGTTATTAATTTCTGACATATCGTAAGTGATGCTTGAAATCCTTAATGATACACAAACAGTTTCAAAAACTCCACCAACCCGAATTGGAGCAGCGTGGTGGAGTAAGCTTCGGGCCTCCTCCCAAGAAGGAGACAGACTCGTGCCCAGCAGTGGGACGAAGGGTTGCCATTAATAAACAGTTTGACTTTGACTCTGTGTAAGGCAATTCATTTGACCTATTAGAAGTTGAACTGTTGTCTATTGAAGTGGTAATGTAACACGTTGTTAATTAGGTCTTCATTGTTATGGTGTCAATTTTGTCAGAGATTTATAATAATGTAGATATGTTGCTACTCATGGGGTGTAAGCTGTTCATCATCATCATATCAGCCGAAAGACTACTGGACCAAAGCCACTCCATAAGGGGGATATTATGTCATAATCGCCACGCTTGGCATGACGACTGGCGATCCCAGGGCGGTAGTTTTACCGCAGGACGCTACTATCTTGCGTTACTACGTCTTACTATGCCCTACGAATATAATGACATGAAATCACGGAGCCGTTCAGGTAATTGAGGATTCGGATACAAGCGCAAGTTTAAGTTTTACTGGTGGTAGAGCTCCAGTGACAGTGCTCGCGGGCGTAGGCACCACCGCATTACCTAATATTGTCTAGTCTTGTCGCTAATTGGTATTGTTCAGCGCTATCGTGTTCCGGTCAGGTGGTAATGTACGGCCCTGTAATTTCCGGCACAGAGGCATAACACCTTAGGCCTCAGGAATAGTAACGCATCTGGATTATGACCTTGGTCTTTTTGTGGGTCTATAGGTTGCAGTCATCACTTAACATCAATGTGAACTGCATGCTTGTTTGCCACTTCCATAAAATAATAAAAAAAAATGTCATCTAGAACAACTACGGGAGCAGTGTGTAAGGACCGGAATATCTAGCGCTCCATGCTCTCGGCTTACTCCATAAGACTTGATGCGAAGAATTATAATAACACGGTATATAATACACTAACATATTTTTTCAACAAAATATCGAACGCAAGACGTCAATAGCTAAATAATGGAAATTGTAATGAATAAGTGAATGGTGTTACACACGAGCACGACTCTCTCCAACGTGCTCCAAGTAATATAAGAAGGTAATTGGAAGACTGCTGCAACCGACTTATCGATAACCGGTTGCTAGATTAAAACACGAGATTAGCCCCGGTACACACCGGCGGCGGCTTGCTATTATGAAACCCAATCAGTGACGATAACATAGCAAAAGTAACTCACCATTACGCGCTCAGTATGGATGAGGACATGGTTAAGTCTTTTCAAGTGAACATTGTGTAATGTTCAGTTAAATGTTGACACAAGGATAGTTTTGTTTTAATCAAAGTGCTTTGAAGTTGACGAGAGGAAATTTGAGTCGCTCTAGGTAAGTCGTAATAGCTTTGTGGTTTGGTATTATAAGAATCTTGAGTCGTGCGCATTTCAATACCTTTTAACAGGCTAACAGAAGCCATATACTTTAGTGAAATACAACCTTATTTTGATGAGTCAGTTTTTTTTGTTTCCTTTGCTTCTGATTTTTTTTTTGTTTTGAACCAACACATATTTTGTGCTCGACTTAAGATATTTTTGCACACAATTGTACATTGAATCACAATTTCAGTGGCAGGTTAAGGTAGATAGATTAGGTAATGTTGTAGCCTCTACGGCCCTGGACTCTACTTACGCTGGTGGCCGTCCCACGTCCTATTGGAATTTGGTCCCCATTTTTTCCACAAGGAGACGATGGGGTCGTCATGTCCCGACGCCTTTAAACTGTTTACCATTCCAAACGAGTGGTAGTAAATGCAGTGTCCCGCTATAAAAATTTCCTTTTCAAGAAAGAACTTCAAGCCTAGTGCAGTATATAGCTAGGCAGGTGTATAGTTGGAACACAGGTAGCTGCCAAAAACAGCCGCTGTAGAAGGACTGCATCGAGTAAATAGACAGCGTGGTTCATTTTCCTGTTCAACGAATACCTTGGGTATACTATCTAAAGATAGTAGAGTGTTCAAATCCCGGGCGAGCTAGTAAACATGTCGGATATAGAGCAGAGTGCAGGTAGCTGCCGCAGACAGGCGCTATACATGGACTGTACACACCCAGGTGCTATGTGCGACACATAATATTTTGTCCGTAATTCGACTGTATTAGGGGTCATCTTTATAGTATATGAAAAATCTCGTTCGATTCTCAGGTGAGCAAGTAGACGTGTCGGATATACAAGAGTAGCGATTAGCTGCTGTAGACAGTCGGGTCTCATAGTCTGCACACATCTAGACACAGACGACAAAACATTTTTAATAAAATGTAACTTCTCACTTGCATTCACCGAAGGGATAGGTAAAACATCCACAATTCGACAGTCATTTTAAAAACTATCGAAACTACTGACGTAGCCGGGCACATTACCAAACTACGAGGGTGGCATTGTGAAACTTTCTAAAATTGAATAAGCCATATAGCGCTTACCATCTAATCTAGGGATCGAACCCAGGATCCAGCGTGGCAGTAGTGGCCTGCTAAGATTATACTACTGGTACTGAGGTATGTTACATTTTCAAAACAATATGATTTTTTTAAACTTATTTTTAAGGGTATGTTTCGGATTAGGCAGAGGAATTGCGGTAATCCTTAGGAATTACTAAAGGCACATATTGTGATATAGGTTAATCAACACTTTTTATGTTTTAAATCAATGACTTAAGTATTGACTGGTTGTTCCACTCGCTCGTGCCACACAGGTGCGCTCTGTACCCAAATTAAGGTTACCCACTGGCTAATCTGTTTTATGGGTCGTGTGCGCGGCTAATTCAGTGCACCAGTCTTAGACGGCTAACTTCGGTTAAGCCGGCAGTCACGAAGCTCCAAGCCCTTGGAGTAAATATTGCACAGTAACGTCAACTGCACCGGATATTACCTGAGAAGTCGCTCATAAAACTAGTAATAAGTATTTTCTTCTTTGAATTAAAGAACCAACTATATTTTATGCTTCGTTATCAATGCGAATGTGGATGGTTGTAGAGGCCCAAGAAGACCAAGGCTACCATGACCAAATAGGTCGAGTTCTGTCTGATGGTGGGGTCAAAAGTTTTGGAATCGGCGTGCATGTATGAAGAGAAGGATGAACGTAGATGAAGCACAGGAGGTGTTTCAGGACCGGGATATCTGGCGCTCCACACTCTTTGCCTGCCCCGTTAGGGACCTGGCGTGAAGATACATACATACATACATACTTATAACTACTACTACACCTATATTACTAAAATGACAATCTTAACAGATTAATTTCAATAGACTTGCATCCTACTTGCTCACCTAATTGATATAATTGATTATAATTTATCTAGAACAGAATAAAAAAACTCGTTTAAAATATTTGTAACGAGATACATGCTGTGTTTTGCGGTACCTATTCACTATCCACCAATTGAAATGTATTATACTCTTTATTACAATCGCTGATTCAAGTTTAGAACAATAATAATTACTAATAATACTAGCATAGTTGGTAATAGATGGCGCTACTGCTACCATAAAGCAATGCAATAGATGTGAAGGAAAGATTTGACAAATCGGGCAGGGCTTCAGTAGCTCAATTGGAAGAGCGGCTGGACTAGATTCCCAGTAGGTCGCGAGTTCGAGCCTCGCCTGAAGTCAAATTTTTCTTTCCATTTTTCTTTAAAAATAAAATATATTTCACAAGCATGTGTTAATGCGAAATAAGATAAAAACAATAATAATTGATTTACGTGTGTTTTTGTGAAATATGCATGCACCTACGTCTGATTAATACTCGTACTACTGTAATAAATAAAGCCTTAGAGCTCAGTTACGTGCTCGCTCCACAACAACCGGAATTAACATAATCTCAGATGTAATGCTGCCATAATCACAACTAAAGCCTCCGATGACAAACATATTCAATTCAATCTGTTTCGCAAATACAGTATTCGGGCTAACGTCACATAAACGTTCCAGTTGTACATTATTATTTTTAGCTATCTTGATGTAAGTTACAACTTCACTATTTAGGATTAACTATTTGGCTCATAATAATCTCAGAGTCTTTTCTTATAGCTAGTTTTCTTTAGCCTTTCTGTGGCTGTCACTAAATATTACGTAATTAACTTATAATATCGAGTGTTAATTTGTATAGAATCATCCCCGTAAAAAACATATTTACCGCTATTTACTACTAAACTTATAAGTTTTATTTGTTTGCGTTTTCAACGAGGATCTATCCACAAATACCATGTCAGGCGAGCACACGACCCACAGATTTCAGCAACAAAAGCTGTCACACTAAAGCCCATAGGTAGCCGAACATTTCGGCCTGATTATATTAATTCGACTAGCTGACCTGGCCACGCGTTGCTGTGGCTAAAGTTTTTGTTATATTACATTATAGTAAACAATCTAAGAGGAACAATAAGAGAACATCAGTCACGGAGTCCACTATGCTTTTTCACACAGATGGTATTTGTAAAAAAAAATGGTGATCTCCTTATTTGACTTTCTACTACTATAACCCTTTAGTACAATGAAATTATTTACGAACAAAGACGAAAATGTTGATGTCGGTATACAAATTCACTGGATTGAGATTTGAAGGGGAAGTACGTTGAACACAATTAATTAAAATGACACTTGATATTAAGTAGAAATCAATAGGTACAAAATAAAAATTTATAGCGTCAACAACACATGGTAAATAAGCTGTTTAAATGTAGCTTATATGACATGTTTGTAGATTTACCATAGCAGCGCCATCTATTGATTACTTACTCAACCCAGTCGAAAGGTATCGACATCTGTTAGAATCATTTGGAGTTAACAGAAAATTGTGACTGTCAATTAATAACAGATAAATAATTAGCAATAAATTAAAATTGCGACTATAATTTGAGATTTAAACTATCCTATCTCTCAAGTTGGATCGAACTGCACATGGTGTGCGAATTTTATTATAATCGGTTAAGTGGTTTAGGAGTCCATTGAGGACAAACATTGTGACACGAGATTTATATATATTAAGATAGCGAACTAAGGAACTGTGTCAGTACTCTAGTAGTAGCAGACCACTACTGTGAGTGCAAATGGGATTATTCCAATTTTAGGAAATTTACCAACGCTACCTTCAAAGTTTGGTAATGTGCCCGACTGCCCGGAGATGGCAATAGGCACACCACCTGTTAACAGACGGATCGTGGGGTTTGGCGTGTAAGTTTGACATGCATTTCCTCTGCCTTTAATTTCGGGAAATACGGCCGGGCAGATACAATACCAGTGTTCAGGAGCTATCATCATTTTCTAAAAATTAAAAACTTACGACATTCATTTAATTTGTCGGAAGTATTTGATAGAAAGAAAGAAATAACATTCTACCCTCGGAGTTTGGTAATGTGTCCGGTTATGTCAACAAGCTTGCTACCTTACATAGAGACAAAACGTAAATGGCGTACCGTGCTTGTATAGGTATGCAATTTGACATGTACATCAATTGTTGTACTTTAATTGATTTTGTTTGTTTTTGACTTGCCATAAGCGGTGCTTGTCACCCTAAAAAATGAATTTCTGATTCTGATTCCAATTTTGCATGCATTAACTTCTGCCTGCACCTTCTCGGAATACGTGTTTAAAGTTATATTAACAATATATCCCCTATAACAAATAATATACTCGTACTTGTCGCTAAATGGTAGTGTTCAGCACTATCGTGTTCCGGTCAGGTGGTAATGTACGGCCCTGTAATTTCCGGCACAGAGGCATAACACCTTAGACCTCAGGAGTAGTAACGCATCTGGATTATGACATTGGTCTTTTTGTGGGTCTATAGGTTGCAGTCATCACTTAACATCAATGTGAACTGCATGCTTGTTTGCCACTTCCATAACATAAAAAAAACCTCAGCTGTGCGCAACCGAGAGAATACAATGAGTGGAGAGCAACTCTGACTAAAGCTGTTGCACTAAAGCAGGTTTGCGTATCGGGAAAGCCCTGTTGGACATGTTGTACGTACTCCGCCATTAGACACTAGTGATGTTAGGGATTGGAATATGAATAAAAAAATATTGTATCGTAATTGCGACATTTTTCTGAGTTCCGTGGCCTGCATATATATGCAATAAGCGATCTACTCGGTTAAACATTACGGGCGCGGTCGGGTGTGTGATGGGTGACCGCTAGTGGCAAATTAAAATGCGCGTTTTCGTGCTTCGGAGGGCACGTTAAGCCGTCGGTCACGGTTGCTATCGGTAGACAGCAGTTGTTAAACCTTGTCGGAGGCCTTATGGGCGGTTTGAAAACATCCGACAGCGGGTTGGCCACTAACCCACCCACCTCCACCAATCCGCATTGGAGCAGCGTGGTGGAGTAAGCTCCAGGCCTCCCCCCAAAAAGGGGAGAGACTCGTGCCCAGCAGTGGGACGTATAATGACGTACAAAAAATATAAATTATTATTTATTATTATAACTCACCTTTCCACCGTGTGGCAACGTATCCATACCACACTAACTGCTTGGCTACGTAGCCAGCAACATGGCCATGGTGTTCTAGTGAGCTAGAGCCCTTATACAGCCATAGGTTACATAAAAACCTTTCCATTCTGTCACTCAGTAGGCACCATCCCTTTAGCAGACGTACGGCGCAATCCGTACAACCCGCACGTGTGCGCCTTTTATCCCCGCACATACACTAATGGAAACACACCGGGAAAAGTATGTCGGCTTTTGTTGTGAGTTATTGCTTTGTTTGTCATACAAATTGAAATGTAGTCACGTTCATTTACATGGTAATAAGTGGGTATACAGGCAGCGAGTCGCTGAACACAGGGGAATGTAATAGGAATTCGTTGGGGTTCGGCAAACAAATACTGCAGACCGGACGATTGGAACTATTTCTATAGAATTCCTTAGTGTAGACATGTTCTATAACATTTGAGTTTCATTGCCATTTATTACGTTCAATTCAAGCGTATTTGTTGTCTGAGGCCTAAGGTCATATGCCTCTGTGCCGGAAATTACAGGGCCGTACATTACCACCTGACCGGAACACGATAGTACTGAACACTACCATTTAGCGGCAAGTATATTAGATAATGGTGTGGTGCGTACGCCCGCGAGCTTCGTCACTGGAGCTCTACCACCTGTAGCGTACGAACGCTGCTACCTCCACTGCGTGTTATTATACTTACTACCACTCTATTGGAATAAATGGATCGTCATTGTTTGGTTGGCTGACTGCATTAGAGGCCTTCCTGTAGTGCAGTCAGTTGTTTTCCCCCAGAAATGGGCGGGTGGTCGTCAAGACCCGAGGCTTTTCAAAGTTATATTGATATTAACCTACTCGAAATGAATTATATTAGATTTATATCTGACATATTCCATCATATAATAACAATGTTTTCAGCATGACGTCTCATCAAGTTAAACACACGTCAGCTGATGCCAGATGAATTGCAAATTAGTGAAGACGGCCTCGGGGAGACGGGGGTGGGTAGAGAAGAGGGGAGGTAGTGTTTGCGTTGATAATTGTCTGGTTCAGCGAGCACATCTCCTCCGAGATATCAGGTATTAAATATACGGTGACTGATTCGTACCAGTTTTCGAGGGAAAGGTCTTCCTTTCCGTAAGCAGAATGTCTCGTGTAATATTAGGAAGCCAAATACACATGGATAGTTCGGAAGAAGTAAGTGTTGTCAGTGTTATTTCCTTGAAGAATAGTCGGGAACAATTAGCGGTTTTTTTAAATGCATGGGATATGGTCTAATGTAGTCTAAGCTTAATACGTTTCTTGTCATATTGTAAGTTTTTGCACTTAAAATTTGTTATAAAAAGGTTATTTAAACAAAATCTAAAAAGGGCTTCAGGTGCTTAATGGTTTGAATTTTAGAGATTTAATTCCGCCTAAAATCTATACACGTTTTCTATATGCATTGTTTCAACTTCTACTGTCGGAATTAAGATAACATTTTACCCATTTCACCTATTTTAATACGTAACAGTCTGGCTATTTGCTAGAAATGCGGTGGCCGTCATAATTTCTGGAGCTACACATCTATACACATAAATAAAATTGGAGTGTCTGTTTGTCATATAAAAATAACCGCGTTTTACTAAATGCACATGTATGTATACACGGTACATATACCAAAACAACATTTTATTCAATTTTTGTCTGTCTGTCTGTCTGTTTGTTTGTACCCGCTAATCTCGGGAATGGCTGGACCGATTTTGACGGGACTTTCACTGACAGATAGCTTATGTAACAAGGAGTAACTTAGGCTACTTTTATCTCCATACATCCATACATACCTACATACAAATAAGTAGAATTGCAGTGTATCCGAATTTGACGGGATTTCCACGGGTAGGCAGCTGATGTAATAAGGAGTAACTTAGGCTACTTTTATCGCCATTCAACCATACATACAACATGCAAATAAATAGAATTTGAGTGTCTCCGATTGTGATGGGGCTTTCACTGGCAGATAGCTGATGTACCTAATAAAAGTAACTTTCATACTAGCTGCGCCCACGACTTCGTCTACGGGTAGATACTGAACAATCATTTTTTTTTTCACGTGGAGGAAGTCACGGGGACAGCTAGTTTTAAATATAATTCTTACACTACACAACTTGGCGTGATAGGAAAAGACTATGCTCAGAATTTTCTTTGAGTGAAAATATAATAATATACTTTTAACATTCAACAAACAATAAATACCAAAATAGTTCTCGGACAGAATCAGAATAAGAAATTCATTTATTCTTTTAGGGACAGGCGAATTATACGTATCTAAGTGATTTCTCTCATGATGTCTCTGGTTTTTTCATATCGGAGCTCAAAGGCGTAGGCATCACCGCACCCTAATCCATCTGCTGCCAAAAGGTAGTAAGAAGTAGTATTCAGCAACTATTACAATAATATGTGGCCCCGTAATAACTTTCCGCCCCTGAGGCAAGTCGCAGTAGTCACGTATCATCTGTGTGAACTGCTTGTTGACCGGTTATGTCACATAAAAGATGAAACGTCTTCAAATGATAAAATACTGGTAATTTAATGGTGGTAGAGCTCCACTGACGGAGCTCGCGGGCGTAGGCACCACCGCATCACCTAATATACTTGCCGTTAAATGGTAGTGTTCAGCACTATCGTGTTCCGGTCAGGTGGTAATGTACGGCCCTGTAATTTCCGGCACAGAGGCATAACACCTAATGCCTCAGGAGTGGCAGCGCATCTGCATTTTGACCTCTGGTCATTGTGTGGGTGTCTATAGGCTGCAGTCATCTCTTAACATCAATGTGAACTGCATGCTTGTTTGCCACTTTTATTACATAGAAAAAAAATACAAGTGATCCGAGTGAGTGACTTGATAATTGCAAGTTATTAACCCAAAACTGTGACCTAATTGAAACTCGCCAGTATTCAGGTAACTAACCTAACATCCCGCGTGTAATATATCACACGTCGTGTACAAGTCGTACGAAACGAGTACAGGGGTGAAGAGAAGGGAAGGGAAGGGGGGAGGTTGGGAGAGGATGTGGTATTGCTGCCAGTCATCGCAACTCGCTTTTCGCGGATTAATTAAAACTTGAGCGTCCGTTGTTCGCTTCTCAAACTACAGGTACTGAGTCAAAATTATCCTTATTTCAACGGATTAAGAACCGAATTGATAGATGATAGTGCGACGGTGAAATGTAGGGTTGATAACAAAATAATTCTTTCATCTTTTAATGTGCGTATGACTTTATAAGTTACAATGACGTGTACAGGTATACGAGTATGTTCATGCGTAAGAAAGGAAGCGATAGTAGAATCTATCATACGTTAGGTTAGGTTAAGAACTAGAGTTCTGATTACTGCGATCCCTCTGATACACACTGCACGGCTATTCGATCAAGCACTTAATCCATCTCTTATAATGACGTAATTCCATAATGATGAAGTTACTGTTAAGTTATTATTCTCTGACGCAAGGGGTCAAAGAATAATACCTCGAAAGAAGTTACTCCACAATATTTCAATCGGATGTTATTCTCTGACTTTGAGGTCAAATGAGGAACTTCGGTTTAGTAATAGATGGTGCAAATTAAGTCGTTACTACTTTAGAATAACTAACTGCTCGGGTCGTTAAGTCACAGAATAGTTAGTTACTCAATAATATTTTAGCAAAAGTAAGCAACCCTACATGCAGGTGCAGTCAGTACAATGGTCGTATCCGCTGTTTATTAAAGTACACGTGTCGACAAAAGCGCGAGCATAATGTGCGGTTATAACTCACCGCGCGAGTGTACGCGTACAGTCGCCGACACAAATTCGTGTAATACCAACCTAATCAATGTTCGCTTATTGGGTACTGTAAATAATGTTGGTGGGATTCCGATGCGGGACTTGATGTAGTGTCCATGTTGTTTGCCAATAATCAATAACTTTTGCGTTTGCTACTGTAAATCGAATAAATCGGTTGTTATTGAATGTTGGGTTACGTCATCATAAATCTAATTTTATCTTTTCTTGATGAAAGTCATCCTCCATGACTTTAATGACTCTTTTCATAGACCTTGTTTTTGAATATGTCACACGATTAATACCATATATACTTTTTTGTCTAGTTTAGCCATCAAAAATGTCTACTATTTTTCGATTTCACTGGACTGTCTTACATATACTTGTTTGGGTGAATGTTTTACATAAGTGTAGGTACAAAATTTCAACTCAAATTGCCCCACTATATTTAGAGAAAATCCAAAGTGACAGACGGACAGACAGACCTACGAGTTATCTTATAAAGGTTCCACTAAATTTGTTTTTGTTATTCTTCCTTTTGAGCACAGATCTTTAAAAAAACATAGAAAACTTTCAGGCAGTTTTGGACGATTTTTATGTTTTAATCTATAAAAGTTCTATGTCGCCGACAAGATAATTTTATTGGTGTGGATATTTCGCAAGATGGTGTATTTTGCGAAATATCCAAAGCGGCGGTTTCTTATAGACTCATTTTGGGTCCTACGTCTTGTAATTTCAAAATAGTTAAAAATAGAGTTAATATTTTCCGCTTGATAGATATAGATATACTCGTATTTTCACCGCAGACTGTACGGTATAGGACAGACGTAGCAAAGCGTGGCGGGTGTCAGAACAACTAATGCTGGAAATGGTGTTATGAAAGCAGCCTATTCTTTGAGCGGGCGAAAGAAGGGAAATGCCGCGGATTGCGGGGGAGGGGTAGATGAGGGTTCCTTGTTGTAATTATAGTTGGGAAAAATCTCATGTTATTAAGATTTTTTAACCATTTCATGCCTGTCATCAACCTGTATGAAACGAATTACGCCATGGAAGCTTTTCACTGGCAGCATAGAGGAAAAATAGTTTTTGTTAAGGCCAGACTCAAAGGTAGCAACCCACTTGCTGTTACGCCTGATTTACACTTTGTTGATCCATGGTACACAGGTGCGAGTGATGAGTGTAAGATTTTAAATACGCATGAACCATGAACACGCATGGAATGAGTTATCTTATGTAACCAATTGAGAACCTATTACAAAATACTAGCTAGTACTTCATGCAACGAATATTCAATTGTTTAGAAAAGCAAAATAATCGTTTAGAAGAGCAATAGAAACAGAAACAAATAGAGCACCTAATATTACAATGGTTTTCTTTTAAGTACAACCTCCCTGTTCATAAACGTATTTTAGCTAAAGTGTTGCTAATCTCTCCTTTGTCTTTTTCTATCCTGGACATTTGACAATGCAACTGACAAAGATAAAGCATTCTATAGCTAAAACGTATCTAATGTACGTTTATGAATAAGGGGGCAAATGTTTGAGAATTATCACAGGTCGACGGCGAGTAGGTACTCTAAAATGGAAATAAAATTTTTCAATATAAATTTTCCATTTGCGAAGCGAGTCGCGGCGAGATATGGAATAAATTGATGCAATTGTAAATAAGTATATCGTGTAGCGAATGACTTGCAGCGATCCCAGTCTACCGTAGTGTCGCTGCATCTCGCCACCTATCGCCGAATGTCGCCGCGTATTTTTTTTTTTTTTTTTTTTTTTTATGTAATGGAAGTGGCAAACAAGCATGCAGTTCACATTGATGTTAAGTGATGACTGCAGCCTATAGACACCCACACAAAGACCAAGGTCAAAATGCAGATGCGTTACCACTCCTGAGGCCTAAGGGTGTTATGCCTCTGTGCCGGAAATTACAGGGCCGTACATTACCACCTGACCGGAACACGATAGTGCTGAACACTACCATTTAGCGGCAAGTATATTAGGTAATGCGGTGGTGCCTACGCCCGCGAGCTCCGTCACTGGAGCTCTACCACCAGTAAAAAGTATCGCTACGTATCGCTACAAATCGCTGCGATATGCGGTAACAACCTACGTCACTTGTCTTTGTTTAGAGAAACATGCACAAGACAAGTAGTGACGCACAAGAGACGTTAAATACGCCTTACTATTGAAATTAATAATATCCAACAGAATTAATAAAATTAACAATAGCCTGTTGGCTTATATAATATTTTTTCATTGATAACACGATGATGTGTTTGCTGTCTTCGATTAACTCAATGTAAAAGTATTTTTTTCTGAAATGAAAACAAAATATTTTGGGTTTGGATTTGAGCTACTCAGTTACCATTAACATTAATAAAAAATACCAATATAATCTACACTGACATAAACTAAATGTAAACATTTCAGTTTTAGATCACCGCAAAGTACATTCTTATACGAGTTCAGTTCTATTTTATGTCCGCTCATTTTTCAAGTTGCATGTCCTTCCTGCTACTCGCCGAGCGTGCTCTTTTCATCGCATTACCGTTCGGAGTAAACAAGCCGAAACCAGCTCCGCCATTCCCTTTAAAGCTGTTCACGGTAAATTAGCTATAAAATAACGTGCAGTACCCTAGATAGATCAGTCGGTTTACGGTTGCACGGGAGCAGAGATACCAGGTTTTTAATCTTTTTAAATTTTCCAGGAGAAATGGACAAACAAGGATATCATTCATTTTACGTTAGCTGGCAAACGAAAATATAAAACCGCTCTAGGGCGAGCTTGGAATAATATTGCTGCTATATTTTTATTCATAATCGTGTTTTCGGTCTAGATGAGATCTTTATGCAGAATGTGCAAGTGGCTCGTTGATTGCCTTCATAATATAGAAAAAGAAAAGGCCTTTGTGTCGGATGAAATATATATGCTCAGATTGTATATGTGGGCAGAAAGAATGTGGAATGAGAAAATGACGAAACAAATGTAATTACAATGGGAATGTATATTAGAAGATTATACCTAGATGAACACAAAAACATGACTAGCCTTGATGCTAAAGCCAATATATGTATATTTTGACAAACTTTTAACCAAGTAACTAAGCGTTGCAGTAAGAAAACTCATTAATATCTAACTTCGCGCTTGTATTTGCACGATACACACATTGCAGATTGAAACATGCATTCATGAGCATTTATGATAAACACTCACGATTCGCTGGTTGCGCTTTAGTGTTAGTAGCGAGTCTATTGACATTCATCTGGCACATTCCCAAGTTTCGAGGATACCAATAAGTATGTTCCCAAATGGAAAAATCCAATATCTCTTTCATTTTAAATCAGGGGTCGAAATAGGTATCTCATCCTTAACTATATTATATCACTTAGCTAAGGTAAATACTAATTGACACAAATCAGGTTATATTTTTAATTTAATCATGGTGGAAAACGAGCCTGCAGTTCACAGTGATAAATGAATACTGTAACACATCTACATGAAAATCGGCGGTTTCAAATAATTTTTTCGTTTTATATTTTCATCAGTCTATCAATACAATAATATGTTATGATCATAAGGTTAAGATAATGATTTCGTCTTCAAAATTTCTACACAACAACACAGCGGAAACAGGCGGACAAATAATTTTCTGTGAAGTAAGGGATTACCTATGTAGATACATTCCTACCTTAACCTACGATTTCTTATTTAATATTTTTCTTAATCAGTGGTTTCTTCATTGAAACTGAGTACGAATATCCAAAATAACCAACAGTGTGTTATAGTTACAATATAATCATATAAAACGAACCTGATGAAGCATCAAACAATATTTAAAGTCAAGAGCCCATAATACCTGAAACTTCCCGGCACCCGCGTCGCGCTGCCAACATTTCGTGTACAACAAACAAGAACTCGTTCGTTTACAAGACACGCCGTCATAACGTTCCTCTCTCAACCTACGCCTAGCAGTAGAGTAAGTTTACGTGGGACAGTCAACCTTCATTAACTAAGTACTGCATGCCGGGGTTAACCTATGATGGCATATTAAAAAAATAACAGCTTTTAGCTTCGACCAGGATACCACCTTAATGATATGTATTGGAAACAGAGGCAATGTAAATAAAAAACAATTAATTGAGTACTTTGACAATTTCCAAACCTTAAAAATCATTATTTTATTTTATTTACATTACCATACAGTAAGAAGTTTACTGGTGGTAGAGCTCCAGTGACGGAGCTCGCGGGCGTAGGCACCATCGCATTACTTAATATACTTGCCGCTAAATGGTAGTGTTCATCACTATCGTGTTCCGGTCAGGTGGTGGTTCCGGTAATGTACGGCCCTGTAATTTCCGGCACAGAGGCATAACACCTAATGTCTCAAGAGTGGCAGCGCATCTGCATTTTGACCTCTGGTCATTGTGTGGTTGTCTATAGGCTGCAGTCATCACTTAACATCAATGTGAACTGCATGCTTGTTTGCCACTTTTATTACATAAAAAAAAAAAAAAAAGAGTCTGTCAAATATAGAAAATAATATTAGATATAAGCTAAATTTGACATTAGATAACCTAATTTGTTAAAATAACAAGTTTTATAAATTGGACATAAATTGTATTCTTGGAAATAATTTTTATTCGACCAAAGATAATTACTATCTTAATAATTTTTTGAAACGACAGATAGCTGTATCGCTATCAAATTATATTGACCATATAGCCAAAAATTTGGCTATGCCGACTGCCTCTTTTAGAGACAAAAGAGACAGCCTCTTGCTCTCATTTTCCTTAGGAAAATGTTTATAAGTCTACTATGTTGTTTCATAATAATAACATTGTAAACCTGGTGCATAAAAATATACAAGGAATATTGGATAAAGAATTAGAAATTGAGTTATTTTTAAACATTCATGACATACACATTTGTTGTTTTACTGAACATTGGTTGAAAAATATCGAATTAATATTCAATTTTAGTGGGCACCAGGTAGGCAGTTCGTTTTGTAGGTCACATGCAATACGTGGTGGCTCTCTTATATTGTTAAAAAAAGACATTAAACATAGAGAACGCAGAGATATAGTGAGTCTTTCCGTTGAACGAACTGCAGAAATAGCCTGTGTGGAGCTTGAGCGCTTGATTATTGTGTCCGTATACAGTACTTGTGTCCAAGTGGATCTTATGAATGTTTTGAAAAAAATTTAGATGTTGTACTAAGCAATCTAACTGCTTCAAAAAAACGTGTATTTATTTGCGGCGATTTCCATATAAATTTATTGGAGGAAACTCCAACAACTGTGAGGTTTAAATTGTTACTTATGTCATTTAATCCGCATAATTTGTTCTCAGAACCTACTAGGATTACACAGAACTCAGCGACATGCATAGACAATATTTTTATCGATTATGAACCTACACATAAAAATATTTTGACTGAATTAAGCTCCGACCATTGTGGTCAGTTAGTTTCCTTCTGTGGTCAATTACATAATGATCAAAATAACCGAGCAATAGTATTTGTTCCTATCAATGCGAAGCGAATTAAGAAATTCAGAGAAAATATTGTCCCAAAACTTGCAAACATGCAATACCATAACGATCCAAACATATTATACAATGACTTTTTTGTTACAATTTTAACAGAATATAATTTAGTTTTTACCAATAAGACAATAAATGTAAGAAGTCATAAGTCGTTCAATGAATGGGCGACGGTTGGAATACATAAGAGTAGACAGAGATTGTATGACCTGTATGGAGAAAAGTCATATAATCACACAAATTCGTTTAAAAATCATGTTAAATTATATTCAAAAATATTCAAGAAAGTGGGTTTTGCAGCCAAGGCACTTCACATTAAAAATAAAATTAAACATTCAAATAACAAAATTAAAGCGACTTGGAATGTAATTAATACTGAAACTGGGAAACAAGCTGAACGCAATCTGATATTAAATTAATAATTGACAATAAACACGTTACTACTGACGAAGAAGTTGCTTTAGCATTTGAAACATTCTTTGCTAATATTCCAGTTTCTTTGACTGGAGACCTCATTTCATCGCCTACCGTCGCCGAATTATTGAACAAAAATGTACATCAAAGTAAAACTATATTTAATTTTAAGTTAGTTAATACTGCGGATGTTATACATGCCTTTAAGTCTATTAATATTAAGAAAACAACTGATTTATGGGGCTTATCTGTGAAAGTTGCATATGAAATAATGGATGTTATTGCTCCTTACCTAGCGGCTATGTTTAATAATAGTATTGTAAGTGGTATATTTCCTGATCTAATGAAACATAGTAAAGTTATTCCATTATTTAAATCTGGTAGTACAAGTGACCCCACAAACTTTAGACCAATTTCTGTACTACCTGTCTTAAATAAAATTTTTGAAAAACTCATTTTAATTCAACTACTTGCATATTTTAACCATCATAAACTTTTACATTGTTGACAGTTTGGATTTACTAGGGGTCGTTCAACTACCGATGCAGGTGTTGAACTTGTCAAACACATTTTTGAAGCTTGGGAAAAATCACATAATGCACTAGGGGTATTCTGTGACTTATCTAAAGCATTTGATTGCGTTCAGCATGAAACATTGGTCAGAAAGTTATATCACTACGGCCTTCGAGATACCGCTCTCGAGCTTATGACTTTATACTTAAACAATAGAAATATGTGTGTTGATGTAAATGGGACAAGATCTCCCGGTACTTCAATGGATATGGGGGTCCCACAGGGCTCTATTTTAGGGCCATTTCTTTTCTTAGTCTATATTAATTACTTACCCTACATTATCAATGATGGCCAAAAGATGGTATTGTTTGCTGATGATACTTCTTTAGTATTCAAAATTAAAAGGGAGGGTAGATTTTGACGGTGTAAACAATACTCTCTCTAATATAGTACATTGGTTTAGCGCCAGCAACCTTTCGTTAAATAGCAGCAAGACAAAATGTATTAAATTTACTACTCCTAACGTAAAACAGGTTGAAACCAATGTTAAGATAAATGAGGAAGTATTGGAGATCGTAGAGTCCACGGTATTTCTTGGCATTACCGTGGATGCTAAATTGCAATGGGGTCCCCATATTGCCAAATTAGCTAGTAGACTTGGCTCGGCAGCATTTGCTGTGAAAAAGATTAGACTATTAACAGACGTCGAGACGGCTCGCCTTGTTTATTTTAGTTATTTTCACAGTATAATGTCCTATGGCATTTTGCTATGGGGAAATTCCGCCGACGTCAACACTATTTTTATTTTATTCAGTAATTCTTTTAGAGGTCAATGTATACGGTTCTTTAATCAAATTCCCAAAAACGTTCAAAGTCTATCGATCAATAAATTTAAGAAAGTAATGAAAGAACGCGCATGGCCCAGCGGCTGGTGTAGATCGTAAGCGATCTGCTCGGTTAAGCACTACGGGCGCGGTCGGGTAGTGTGATGGGTGACCGCTAGTGGCAAATTAAATGCGCGTTTCCGTGCTTCGGAGGGCACGTTAAGCCGTCGGTCCCGGTTGCTATCGATAGATAGCAGTCGTTAAACCTTTGTCGGAGGCCTTATGGGCGGTTTGAAAACATCCGACAGCGGGTTGGCCACTAACCCACCCACCTCCACCGATCCGCATTGGAGCAGCGTGGTGGAGTAAGCTCCAGGCCTCCCCCAAAAAGGGGAGAGACTCGTGCCCAGCAGTGGGACGTATAATGGGTTGCCATTATTATTATTTATTATTAATGAAAGAACGTTTATATAAATGTAATTACTATAAGACCTGTGATTATCTGAATGATAATACGTCTTGGCATTATAGCGATCGCTGCCAGGCTATTTCGTGATACTGTGATCTCGTGTATTCAGTAATTAGTATCTACAATTGTTAAGGATTGAATAATATGAATACCCTGGCTGAAAATGAATTCCATCTTTTATTTTGCCGTATGCATATCCGGAACAGTCATGCACGCTTAAATGTCTTTGCCTTTGGCGGCGTCGTGTGGCGGGTTGCTCACTTCCCTCTAAAATGGTCGAGGAGGGCAATGGCTGTGACATGCGTCATACTCGTGAACGGATGCTGTTGGTGGGGACTGGTCTGTTCTGGTTTGCAGGAGCTACATCACATTTAGTAGATAGCAGTTTATTCACATTATTTGATTTTTCACGATAATCTGTACTTGATTTAAGCTCTCATTTAAAAGAGCTCTTACTGAGTTTGTTGGGAAGCGGAGTTCTTCTCAGTAGTGACTGCACTTGGAACTCTGCTAAGTAAATAACTTTGATCGTGACGAATAAAATTTTCTTTTTCTTCATTGATCATCATTGAAGGAATTGAAAAATTTTGAGGTTATTATTTTTTAACCAAGTAGTTTAAATTCTAATTTTTAATTTAAGATTTTGCTTTTACTGTATGTAATGGTTATTCACTCTAGGTATTTTATGATTTATTGACGTTTTGAAAGTATCTGTAAAAATCTATTCGAAATAAAAATATTTTCTATTTCTATTTTTCAAAATAATTATACTTAATAAACTTTCATTAATAAATTATCTTCCTTATACATCGTTAGCACGGTGTATCGCGGCCCGTTTCCCTCCCACATAATTAGTCTATGCCTAATCTGTCCTAATCTGTCCCCGCGACACAATACATAATCTGTTAGTTTACTTAAATAAGCCAAATTCACTGAGCAAAGATTAAGCTTAATGTATGTGTATAATGTGAAGCGCCGCCACGGGCTTAAACCGAGGTACCGTGATCCTATAAAAAACTTAAACGTGGTAAAAGAGCCAAGTTCCATTTAAAAATACGAGGTATTGCCTAATATTCCACTCCGTCATATTATTTACCTCATCTCACAGAGAGCCCTTTTGTGCTCAATCGTCTTCAGATTATGCAACACATCTGCATTATTGACATCTTAACCTTTTAGTTTAAATTCTAGGGTTCGATTTTGCCGATGTAATGTAAACCTAGATAATATATTTTATTTTAAAGAAAAATGGAAAGAAAAATTTGACTTCAGGCGAGGCTCGAACTCGCCTGAAGCCTCTCTTTCAGTAGCTCAATTGGAAGAGCGGCTGGACTAGATTCCCAGTAGGTCGCGAGTTCGAGCCTCGCCTGAAGTCAAATTTTTCTTTCCATTTTTCTTTAAAATAAAATATATTTCACAAGCATGTGTTAATGCGAAATAATTTAAACAAACCTAGATAATGTAACTGACATAAAAATTATTACAACCATTGACATATACAATGCGAATGTGGATGGTTGCAGAGGCCCAGGACGACCAAGACTGACCTACCATTACCAAATAGGTCGAGTTCTGTCTGATGGTGGGATCAAAAGTCTTAGGAATCGGCGTGCATGTATGAAGAGAATGATGAATGTAGACGAGGCACGAGAGGTTTGTCAGGTCAGAACCGGGTTATCTGGCGCTCCACACTCTGTGCCTACCCCGTTAGGGACCTGGCGTGAAGATACATACATACATACATAAAAATTTGCCTAAACTGACGTTTCATATTGTCAAATTCGTATATTAGAACTAGTTCAAGTAATGGTGAGTCTCGAAAAAAATTCTTAGCATGCCATTTGAAAGAAATTTTATCGTTGAACGAGTTTTTCATTTGCGATGTTTTTGGACGCTCGGACAGAACAAATGTAATTTTATACAATTTGGTCAAGTTTCAACGGTGGCACATGCACGATTGCATCACCTAATTTGAGATACGAAAGTATTTAATGCTATATTGTTCCGATTATTTTTTCTTTATGTAATAAATGTGGCAAACATGCATGCAGTTCACATTGATGTTAAGTGATGACTGCAATCTATAGACACCCACACAGTGACCAGAGGTCATAATGCAGATGTGTTGCCACTCCTGAGGCCTAAGGTGTTATGCCTCTGTGCCGGCGACTACAGGGATGGTGAATGGTAATGAATCGCAGACTCTATTGACATGTAAGCAAAGGTGGCAGTGGCACGGTTGTTACCAGGTGAACAACGGTTACTCCTGCAGTATTCATTTAACTGATTTGTCATTTACGACTTCATTACTAATTTCACTGATATTTTTTGCGACGGACTTGAAACACAAAATTTTAGTGAATAATTAATACATGTCGTGCTTAACTGACCCGTTTGGCCGTTGCACTCAATTTCCTCTAGACATATTCCATCTGCATTTTATACTATTATCTGTGGCCGTGGCGCGTCTAGTACCGTTACGTAAAACATGACAGAAACAAGGCTTGACACAAGTTACAACGATACGGGATAGTTGGATACTTAGATTAAGTACCTATAGATGTAGCCAGCGTGTGGCCGCTCATGAGACAGCCATATGAAATCATAAGTGTTGCTAGTAAATAAAGTTTCCCAATTTTCTTTCTAATCATTTACTATATCTCGGCAAGTTCTTATGTTAAACATTCCTAAGCTACTTTTAATCAGATTTGTTGAATTGTAACGAATGGATTGAATGCTGAATTAAAAACATGTGCATCTACTATTCAATTAATTCTATGCATTTTGCTGAAAGATCAAGAACATATCGAGAAAATGTACATAATTTGAAATAGGTAACCATGAATTAGCATTTATTATGCTGCGAGCTGTGAATAATCTAGGTTCTAGATTATTCACAGCTCGCACTCTAGAACATCATCTACAGGGTATTATTTCTTTGGCCGCGATCTTATTGATAGTTTATCAGAACGATTGCTGTATCGGGTAAGGCATTCAATATTTGCGTGTAAGTAATAGTTAAATAAAACTAAGAGTTTCAGTGTGATGATTGCTTTATTATTCAAATTATAAATATCAAAACATAAATAATTATACAATTATAATGTTAGTGTCCTGTCATGAAATGTCAGAATGTGGGAATGTTAGTACTTCCGTGGAATGAACGGAAATACTAAGTTCAGAAGGATCTCGACCATTTTTAATGCTAGCCCTTAAACATTAAAAGCAAGCAACATACACCGGCAAACAATGATCAACAAGTTCACATCAATAAGTGGGTACCTAGTAAATGAAAACTGTAGCCTATAGATAACTTTTTAAACATTGAGATCTCTAGATCTCGATTTAAATGCAGATGTGTGTGTATCTTCACGCCAGGTCCCTGACGGGGTAGGCAGAGAGTGTAGAGCGCCAGATATCCCGGTCCTGATAAACCTCGTCGTTCACCCACCCTCAATCGGTTAAAAATTAAAAAAAATTAAAAAGAAAAATGGAAGGCAAATTTTGACGCATTGGTGTGGGACCTCTGTAGCTTAGAGGTAAAGCGGCTGGACTGATTATCCTGAGGTTGCAGGTTCGATTCCTGCCCGAAGTCAAATTTTTATTTCACATTTTTTTCTATAATGACAGTATTCTTTATTCTACACCATCTTGGAAATAATTACCAAAGCCACTTAATATTTTGTTATGGCTTATTGTCAATTCTAACACTGTTGGAACAAAAACTTATTATGTCTACGAAATTAGGGAGAATATAAAAGTAAATTTATGGCAACACACCAAAATAAGTATGTGGGATTTCGTTGAATAAAAATCAAGAATTTCATGAGAAATGCGCTTTATTTTGAATTGATAATCAAGAGTTACATGCTTCAACGCGTATTTTGTTCTATAGACATACATTATTTACTAATATCTGTTTAATTACGAATGAAAAGTGATGTCGATTAAAGGCCTCGTTTCTGTACGGTTTATACAGGCTAAAATACTGCAACCTCCTATTTTACTGCACACTTTATACACTAATCACTTAACTAATTGAGTCTTTTTCTCATAAACACCCAAAAACTTACTAATATTCACCGATATACGTCGAAAACAATAAATAAATGCCTATACGATAGGTTATCTATTACAGCAATTGCGATGACAGATATTTGTTTGGCTAACTTTTGCTGTCACTTACGAAGTTCGCCAAGCAAAAACCGGCACGCCGTAAGGGACAAAAGATACGATGCTCTATTTCAACTTGTGTTCTTTGTATATAACTGTCTCACTTCCACAAAGCATATGGCGAACATGGCTACGTCTATAGGTACTTAGTCTAAGGTAAACATGAAGTAGGCGTGGGAGAAACGTCTTACCGTTGTGATTGGAACATTAGCATCTGAAACACTAAACTGTTTCGAATCTTTGAATGTATCATTTCGAACATTTGGCACATTGCTTCAAAGATCTACTGTGGCGAAAGTCCAAAACAAAGAACTCGGCTTATAAAAGCAAAATAATGCGAACAAAAAACGCTTTTAAATTATTCGTCTTACAAACGCCATAGTCGTTAATATTACGTGTATAAGGTACTGTATAGGCGCAACGGAATAAGTAACAAAATATCATCTCATTTGGTATCCCACTCTTACTTGCTTAATATTGTATTGTTATCTCGCTCTCTGCTTCGCTTACTGATTCAGATTCAAATGTCAAGTGTCTCGGTTGCGATCATACGGTCACACACAATCACTCATTCACTCAAGCGACATGAACGCGCTGAACAGAGAGCAATAATGTTTGAGTTCCAAATGATGCAAATGATGCATTTGAAACAGTATTGGTGTTCCAATCTTTCCGAACATCGAAATGTTTCGTAACAGTGATACGAAACAGTAAAGAGTTACACACGTCTAACATGCAGCCAAGACAAACAAATTCGGACGCGGAAATGCTTATCGACGTAACTCAAGAAAACAAGGTGTTCCACAAACACGTTGGCGCGTGTTTATCTCGGGAACACGTTGCAACATGTCGCGTCAACTTCCAGCGACGCCGAACATGACACTTCCCGACACTTTTGACAATTTTCACAGCAGCGTTCAATTGCTTGGGAATTGTTTCAAGAAAATGTTGATATGTGTTGTGATTTTTCCAACCATAACAGAACCAAACAAAATAAACCATAACAAATGTATTATTACAATACGCCTGATAAAATGCCGATAAATAGCAAATTTCCTGCCACATAATTCTATTATTACTGAACTTTTAATAATATAACCATATTTAAAGCCATATTGGGTTTTAAAAC
Source organism: Macrosoma leucophasiata (assembly GCA_036365455.1). NCBI lineage: Eukaryota > Metazoa > Arthropoda > Insecta > Lepidoptera > Hedylidae > Macrosoma > Macrosoma leucophasiata. The sequence goes on from JAWQUS010000024.1 coordinate 187,231, forward strand.
AAATATGCCTATAGTAGATCCTTGCAAAATCTTTAAAGATGAAGGATAAAATAGGTACAAACCTGGTTCTTCTCGTGGTTTGATTTTTTTATGTTATGGTAGAGACAAACAAACATGCAGTTCACATTGATGTTAAGTGATGACTGCAGCCTATAGACACCCACACAAAACCAAGGTCAAAATGTAGATGCGTTAACACTCCTTAAGGTGTTATGCCTCTGTGCCGGAAATTACAGAGCCGTACAATTAGCATTAATCACTTCAGCAAAGATGAAAATTTAAATTTTCTTCCTTTATATCACTCACATGCCTCAGCATAATATGCTAGTGCAAAATTATGTTGTTTTTAAACGGTCCAATCCCTACTTCCCTACTAATATTATAAATGCGGAAGTAACTCTGTCTGTCTGTTTGTCTGTTACCTTTTCACGTCCAAACGACTGAACCGAATTTAATGAAATTTGGTACAGAGATAGAGCTAACTTTGAGAAAGAACATAGGCTATTTAGTTATCTATAAAACGACATCCACGCGGGCGAAGTCGCGGGCAACAGCTAGCAAAGTATAAATCTGTATTTTACGCCTAAATTACGTAAGTTTATATAAATCATTACCGAATTAGTATAAATTTCTCTGTTCATCCACCACATATTTGTTTGTTTGTAGCTACAAACAAATAATATTTTAAAACATGCGTACGGATATCTGCTTTAAAGCATAATTACCAAGACACCGTGGGCAACCCTAATAAACACACCCAAAGAGAATTAACAATGGAGTCGAAAAGTTTTAATGTCACAACCCTAGACATTTTACTTTAGCCCTTGTCGACTTAGCTAAGAATGTCGTCCTACTTGGGTATTTCGTTTGGGAATATCTGTCTCAAGGTTAATAATGTGGATAAACGCGAAAATGTGTTTGTTTATTACGGTAGACTACTTTGAAATACTAATAGTTATAATTAATGAACAAATAGTGTAAGCAAATAATTCGTACAACGGATTGCTTCTTGAAACATTAAGTTCACGATTGTTTCTTATTATACGGGCAGACAGAGGACTGCACAAACACACCGTCAATCGTACCGAACAAGGCAGTTGGTATTTTTAGGTTTGTATATATAGTTTGGTTTATTTTGAAATAAATTTGGCCTACTGCTGAACAAAATATGATAAAACAGAAATGAATGATAAACATGATGAAATGATGAATGATATTGTACCCGCGAGAAAATCCGCAAATATATTTTCTACAATACGAATATATGGAGCTCTCAAAAACTTGCGAAAACGTTATGGTGATATGAACTATCTAGTAAGCGTAGTGCATGAGCGGAAGGAAGACCCTACTGTTGACCTGTGCTGTTTATTTTGATTCCAGGTTGATTAACTGATACTGAGATTTTCCTTGGTATAAGGAAGATTCTTTGTATTTGACCTGAGGCCTAGAAATCATTATACTCGTAAAAAAGTAATGAATTTATCTCAATTGATATGAACCAATAGCAGGATCACAAATATTTTTGTTCGCTTATTTAATTAATCTAAGAATAAATATCGAAGCGCGCATGGCCCAGCGGCTGGTACAGATCGTAAGCGATCTGCTCGGTTAAGCACTACGGGCGCGATCGGGTAGTGTGATGGGTGACCGCTAGTGGCAAATTAAATGCGCGTTTCCGTGCTTCGGAGGGCACGTTAAGCCGTCGGTCCCGGTTGCTATCGATAGATAGCAGTCGTTAAACCTTGTCGGAGGCCTTATGGGCGGTTTGAAAACATCCGACAGCGGGTTGGCCACTAACCCACCCACCTCCACCAATCCGCATTGGAGCAGCGTGGTGGATTAAGCTCCAGGCCTTCCCCCAAAAAGGGGAGAGACTCGTGCCCAGCAGTGGGACGTATAATGGGTTGCCATTATTAAGAATAAATATTACAATTAATATGTACACTACACGCATATTTATATTCTATTTAATCTAATTAAATTTACTTTTTTGCTAAGCCGAATTTGTAGCGTCATATCATATTCAGTGCTACCGATACCATTTTTTTATGTAGGTAGGTGTCTGTAGGCTGCAGTATTCACGAACCGTCAATATGACCTACTACTTGTTTTTATCACTTCAAAACCATGATAAGAACCGTCAAAATTGTAAACAAATCATCTTAATGGCCAGATCTAACCAGGCTCGCATAACACGCCAGAATCAAATGAGCCGCATACCGCAAGCAGTGCCGCTATTAACTAATTAGCGATCGACTAACAACTCCCCTCCCCTCCTTTCCCCTCGTCCCAACCTCCGCAGTCCACGACACAACGCATTCTAGAATTAGTCCCAGTACAGGTGGATCATTGCATATGCGAGCCGGAGATATTCCTCATTGTTTCACAGATTGAACACGAACGGTGAATTTGTAAGTGATTTTTAATTATATATTAGACTATTTTACCACTCATATACAACATACAATGTTATTGCACGATTCTAACATCTCATCAAAGTGGAGAACAATCCCCGACACTAGTTATAGGTAGCCTTCATAATATATCTTCTTTAAAAACAAAGGTCTCTAAATGTAAAATAATGACTACCAATGAAGCTCTGAGGTCTATGAGACTAAGAAGTTGTGCTAAATATCATAATGTAACGACAGAATGAGTTTACTTATTAGAACTGCCTGAGTTTATTAGCTACCAACAGTCCATTAGTAGCTAGTGTTCTATTGCTACGCTGGGGTCCTAGTTCAATCCTCGGGTCGGAATTCATGAATGCATGAGTGCATTCACCTCTGACAACCCCTTCCAGGGATATAAGCGTGAAGTAACTTTTGGAGTATGTTGCGAACGAAGATATTTCTTCCAGGTATTCCTTTGATGCTACAATATGGAGTTCTTCACATCGCCAGCAAGTTTTGCAATTTATGACCAGATTATTTTCTATAGCGCACTCTATAAAGAATCTTCAAAACAACAGCATTTAAACCCTCGTGAGCCTCACTCGCACTTCAATTTCTTAGTTAGGGAAAAAGGCCAACGTAACGGCTAAGTAACATAAAAGTATAGTTAAGGTACTAAATGAAGGACAGTAATGTGGTCATTTCAATTCTAAGCCCATCTCATTGTCCCGCGGTACATCTTATGAAACAATCTGAGGAAGCGACAAGAGTATTAGAGCCATAGGGGACTATTCTCGTATGTACGTCGAATTAGGAACACATTTTGGTAGATTGTATAAGTAATTTGAACACGAATGTGAATTCAATTCATAGGAGCTTTGTTAGTGGTACTGGGCTGGATGATTATTGAAATATTTCCAAGGATTATCAAAACAGTAGCGCTTTTAAAAGCACTTTCATACAGCCACTGCAGCCTAATATGGCTTCAGTAGCTGTATGTTCAGATACTCTAGTGGTGGTAAAGTTCCAAGTGCAGGAGCTCAAGGGCATAGGCATCACCGCACCGAAAGACGTTCACTACTGGACAAAGCCTTCTCCAAATACGCTTACAAAAACGTTGTGTTGTAGGCGGATTGACTATCGCCAGAACGGTAGTTTTATCGTTGGACGATGCTGTCCATCCCAGATTATCATATTTACTACATACCTATTGGAATGGTTTGACCGCCATTGTTCGATTGACTGACTGCACTAGTGGAAAAAATCTCCTCCACCAGAGGCCGATGGGGTCGTCACGTCACGTCTGTAGTAAAATAGCTACGCTATATCGTGTAGTGTAATAGATGGTTAAGCGTTATTAAAGTTCCAGTACAGTCAAGTTCGATTAGTTATACAATAGGTCCCTTTGGAACGAGTCGCCGGCTCCGGCTCCGGCGTGACGCGACATGCGTCTTGTAACTGCAGTTTGCATTTGTATCGCCTCATGCCCCACCATGTCCTATGTAATGGAGAAAGAGACGAGTATATATATTTTTATATATGACGGCGCTTCAAGCGCTGTCAGCAGTATGGAGGTTTTATATTGAGTGACGTTTGGGGATCACTCAGACGGAGTGTCGTATCGATAGTAGCGAGGCAACCAGCTTGTTTACGGACTGTTGGAAACAAGGGGAGGCAGCGCACCAGGACCGCGACAAATCGCCATTTATCAGATTAATCCAGACCAACAGTTATAATTAAAATGTGTATTTAACGTTAATTTATTGTTAGACGACTACTATGCTTTAATACTACTATGGTTTAAGTATTCTAGTGGATAAATGTGATCAATGGAAAATTGATTACAACTTGTGAAAGCTACTAACTTGTTTATCTGATTTCCCACTCATACTTACGCCCACAGGTTAAATATGGAGACAGAGAGTTCTGATGAAGGTCCTCTTGCGTCTTTATATAGTTCAAAACTGTTATTTCATTTGGTCATCTATTAAGAAAAAGCACGGCAAGGTTTTATGTTACTTCACACACCAAGGAGGTCGTGACTGAACATTATGTTTACAACACAAGCATCTTTTATGACCAGCTATCCTCGGCCATGCTTCGCTGAGTTTTAGTCTGCTATTAATTATTTCTAAAGTAAAAAAGTATTCAACAGAACACGGGCTTTCCGAGAAACACTAAGAAGCATTCAATTGAATAATTTTCTTTTAGTTGCTGTTATTGTTATGTGAAAAGAAAATAATAAATATTTGCACTAAGAAATGGTCATTGAAATATATTTTGTCACAATGCAAGTGAATGAACTAGGTAGGTATAGAGTGGATTGTCGTTTTACATTGAAACTTTTAATTCCATTTACATTAATCCCTTATTTATTATCTATTCTATACTTATAATAAAACTGTAGAAGGTCAAATTCTGTACATTAAAAATATTGAAAAAATTTAAATACCAGGGGATGTTACTAGATCGATACCGAACACAAACATGTGATTAGAATTTTTTTGTCTGTCTGTCTGTCTGTCTGTCTGTTTGTTCAAGCATCACAGAAAAACTACCGGTCCGATTACAATGAAACATGGTATGATTACATTTTAACCTTTGGCGCACAACACTGGGTACTTTTTATTCCGGAAAAATGTCTGTTTGTCTGTGTGTTTGTGTACGCTAATATCAGAAACGGCTTATTCGATTTGCGGTTTTCACTAATATATTGTGGTAAGTTTTACTTAACATTTAATGTTTGTTTCATGTGGATCGCTTCAGAAATAAAAAAGTTATGTCAAATTAAAGAATCATATCGAGTATTTTTAAGCTATTCTGTATCTTAGTTTTATCTTTTAGATGGTTTCGTACCTAAAAGGTAAAACCGGACGCTATTACTAATCCTTCGCTGTCTGTCTGTCTGTCTGTCTGTCCGTCTGTCCGTCTGTCCGTCTGTCTGTCACCAGGCTGTATCTCATAAACCGTGATAGCTAGAAAGCTACAAATTTCACGTATTATGTATTTCTGTTACCGCTATTACGACAAAATTAAAAACTAATAATAAGAAAATGAAAATATTAAGGGGTTCAAGAGGGCATACAATAAACGTGTATTTTTTTCGTATATTTTTTGCTGGATATTAATAATGGTAGCAAGAAATCGTTTAGAATTTTTAGGTCTTATTTTGTATATTACCTTCCAACAAACGTAATTTTCATGCCATTTTGTACGGAACCCTTCGTGCACGAGTTCGACTCGCACTTGGCTGGCTTTTCTCTGTTAGTAACATTAAGCATACCGCATAGCAGCGTCCTTGCATAAAACAATCGCCGCTATGATCACCATTCAGCATGCCAAGCGTGGCAATTATGGCGTATTCTTTCCTTATGACGCACAACACTTTTAGGAGCATCTTCGGGAAAGGCTTTGTCTAGCGGAGACGGATGGACGTCTTTCGGATGTAATAATATGATGGTGATGGTGGTGGCGGTGGTGATGGCGTTAGTGGTGTTAGTAGCATTGGTGGTGTTGGTAGTCGTGGTGGTGGTAGCGGTGGCGTTGGTATCGTTGATGGTGTAGGTGTTGTTGGTAACTCTGGTGGTGGTGTTGGTGGCGTTGGTGGCGCTGGCGGTGGTTTTTGGTGGCGATGGAGGCATTGGTGACGTTGGTGGTGTTGTTGGTAGTTTTGGAGACGTTGGTGGCATTGATGGCGTAGATGTTTGGTGATGGTGGTGGCGTTGATGGCGTTGGTGGCGATTGTAGTAGTGGCGGTGGTGGTGGTGACGATGTTGGTGGTGGTTTTGGTGGCATTAGTGGGTAAAAATGCTCAACGTTAATATTAATTATTTTTTCTGCCGGCTCCTACGGAGTGCCTATATTATGCATAGATCTATCTTTTATCTTTAATTATCTGTTAGAAGCACTAATTGACTGAAAGTTAACAAAACTTTATAAAAATTTTCTATAAAAAAATATTAGATATGCATAGAAGTTTAAAATGGCCTTTTCGAAATACGTTTCAGCATAGGATGGATGCGCGTTTAAACACATAATTAGCAATTTTGCGTTATCCTAGCAGGGTGTGGTGTGCTTTTATCCCCGATGGTCATGCGTCTAAAATCGTGTACAGAGAATTACTGCAAAGTAGTTTTTTTTTAGCTACCCAAAAGTGTTTATGATCCAAAATTAACCAAAATGTACCTATATCCAAAAGCGCTGCCCAAAGTCCCAAAGCCACTATTCCACGCAAACTAAGTCGCGGACACAGCTAGTATCTCTAATATAAACAAGGAGTATCTTGTTAAAGAACTATTCAAATAGTTAAAACAATAGTCACACCTCTTTATTTATTTTAGGAATCGATTTCAAACAGTTTTAATACTCAATCGTTACTACAAAATACGATTAACATGATATGTTCTTAGGTTTTCGCGAGCTACACTCATTGAAATAAAACTATTTTTACGGATTTATCTCGCGTATATTAAACTAAAATGATTTTTAAAATCAACCCGACGTTTCGGTCGCTTTTCAGCTTCCGTGGTCCCGGGCAGACTGAGGTGACATTTGTCTGACAGAAGTTTGAAAAATTATATGTAGCTACCTCCATCGATTTCGTAAACGCCTTGCGTAGCGTTCAGGATTAACACAATAATTACTTATGGTATCTTGAGGTCTTGCAGACTGCTGCGGCTGGGATTTAATCTTGCTAAGTATGGGATCCCATGATGTTGATAATCGCCATCCATCTTCTCTATTGAAATTTGGGTGTTTTTTAATTTCAATAGCCTCGCGTACCATTCGTGGAATGGGTTTGTGTTCTCTAGCGAGTATTTGAATTTTATCAAACCGGATGTAATGGTTCGGCTTATCCGCTATGTGTTCACAGACTGCAGACCTCCCTGTTCTTCGGTTTTTGACATCAGCAATGTGCTCTTTAACGCGGGTGGATACAGCTCTCTTCGTTTGACCAATATATGAGAGTCCACAATCACAATCTAATTTATAAATGCCAGAATTTTGTAATGGAATATTACTTTTAATGGGTCTTAAATACTGATGAATCTTTTTATATGGTTTGAAAACTGTTTTAATGGAATTCTTTTTTAAAATATTGCTGATTTTATCTGTGACACCCTTAACGTAAGGTAGTATGGCTGGTTGTCGTTCTACTGTAGGTGGTTTCACGCGGCCTCTGTGACGGACGGGTGGTACATGGAGCTTGTTGTTATGTAGCACCTGGCGTAGGTGCTTCAGCTCCCCCTGAAGATGGTGGTCGTCACAGATGCCTCGTGCTCTCTGAAATAGAGATGAGCCAACGGCAGATAAATGTGCCGGGTGATGGTGTGATTCACCATTAAGGTACCTATCAGTATGGGTAGACTTCCTAAACACAGTGTGACTGAGTGTGTTATTGGTTTTTCTAATTAATAAAGTATCTAAGAAGGCTAATTTATTGTCCTGTTCCAATTCCATAGTGAATTTGATTTTATGGTGTATGGAATTGAGATGTGAAAGAAAAACAGAAACATTATTGCTATCCAATATGGTGAATGTGTCATCTACATATCGTTTATAAATGCGAGGTGTTATGGTTGTAGTGCTCAGGGCTCTCTCCTCAAAGTCCTCCATGAATATATCGGCGACTATGGGAGAAACTGGGGAGCCCATGGCAACTCCGTCTATTTGTAGGTAGAATTCTAATGTGGAATGGGGAATTCTACCTACAAATAGATAGTTAATACAAAGTTAGATAATGAGAATAAATGTTTGTGTAAAAAGTCATTGAAACGATATTTTAACAGGTTTATACTTAGTTTCATAAATACCGGCTACAACTACTCACCAATTTTAGGATTCATACTCACATTAACAGAGGTACATGACGTCATCCGTCACGTTATATCCTCAAACAATAACGCCGCAAACTGCGCGGAACGTGTCCGGCGAGTTCAGTCGTGTCCGGCGAGTTTGGTCGTGTCCGGCGAGTTCGGTCGTGTCCGCTTTGCTTGAAAGAACATTATTTTCTCGGACGAGCGAATATAATACGATCAATAAATTTTGGTAAATGTCGTCATTGGTTTTCCCGTTGGTTAAAATGTAAAAACTAAATACATGGTAATATATACAGTAGTACATTTTAAGTTTTTTTTAATGCAATGAAATTCCTACTTTAATTATTTTGGCTTGGCACCGACTTCAAACATATTAGTAAATAGCACATATAAATAATAGGTAGTATATAATTACATTTAAATCTTTATTATTTTTTATTTTTCACTTTTGAAGTCGGTTTTTCTTAACGTAGTTATTTTTATCATCAAACTAATGAAGAACTTTTTTCTACCTAACATCACTCCATCCCCGTTATAGTCAATGTAAGAAAGAAACTAGATGTATCATGATTCAATTACACTGTAAAACTTGTACTCGTCTCGATTCAATGCATGGCGAATGTATTGAAATCCACGTGGGCCCCTCCCCACGCAGAGGGGGATTGAAGTAGGAGAAGGGTCGGTGGGAGGGGAGAGAGGTAATTTACTAGTGGACTTAGATACGTCCGAACAGCCTCAACGGCCAGTGGACCGGTTACAATAAATTATTTAGTAATGTTTTGCTTCCTCTGCACGAGCTTCACATATTACTTTTAGATTATAGAAGTTATATAAATCTTTAATATAAAAATAAGTCGGGTTATCCTTCCTGACGCTATAACTCCAGAACGCACAAACCGATTTCCACGGTTTTGCATTCGTTGGAAAGGTCTCGGGCTCCTTGAGGTTTATAGCAAAGAACATTCAGGAAAAATATTTATAAAATGACATCCACGCGGGCGAAGCCGCGGGCAACAGCTAGTATAAAATGAAATTCATGTGTATTCGATATTTCTGAGAATGATGCTCGCTGACTTGGAGTGTTTGCTGTTATCGTAGTCAATTTCCTCCATACTCGTAGGTAAAATATCATCCTTACATGTGCAATCGATTGTGAACAGGATTTTTTCCAACAGTGGACATATTTCAGCTATTATTTCTATATTCTTTTGTTTTGTCTTATCTTGCCGTTTGCAAAAGAGAGTATGGAATATTCTGTTGATACCTATTTTAATTATTTACACCCATTAATTCATTACACACACATTAATGTATTGTATGTGAAAGATGTTGCTGAACACAATCATTTGGCAGCAGATAGATCAGATACTCGTGATGTGGTGTTTCCTTCACCCTCACTCGGACACTGCAACGTTGCTTGTGATCAATAAAAAATGGTGCAAACTCAAACTCAAAAATTAATTAAATCACTTGGAAATAATAGAATTTGCTTGTGATAGTTCAAAGTACAAATATAAAATTAAAGAGAATAACAGCTGATACGTTGATTAATATATCAAAGTAAACAAAAATAAAATAAACAGTGGTCCAAAAATATTTAATTATTAAAATAGGTATCAACAGAAACAACTCCCGTATCACAATCAATGCAGGTATGATTTCTTGACTAAATTCAATTTAAAAGTGTAAACTTAAATATAACTGTAAAAAGCCGATTCATTTTCAAAACTTACAGTTAATATGCCACAGTATCTCAACCAACATACAGACAAGAATGCGAAAAAGTAATGTTTAAGTTGAATCGCCATTTTGTTTTCCGCAGTTTGCACGAGTTTCCGGTTGACCCGGCGACCCGACTTACTAGAACCAGAGAGCCAAACAGCTAGCACCCAGCCACCCGGCAAAAACACCCACAATTTAGAGTTCCGCCACTCGAGAAGTAAAAACCCTCGTAAGATCACTTTTTATTAGTACGTGTTTGCCAAGATACTAAAAAGTAAAGTTGAATGAACATATAATAATCAGGAGATGTGAATAGATTGAAGAAAATTTAATGCTAGAATCAGTATTAAAATTCAACGTTGCATAAAATATCTCAACAAAGACGTTGGTTAATCCAACTTATACCTACTCGAAAAAGGCTGGACCGGCAATTTTTTTAAAATTTATTAAACAAAAAGCTGATTTGTAGTCGGTAAAGTGAAAGTGACTAAACATGTATGGTGATAACAGTCCATGGCTCCATTTCATCTTCCTATTAATGCAATAGTCAGTAACTAGTTTCCACGGAACCTTCGTCTTGCGAGATCGAACAGTCACGCTTGACCAGTTTTGACAAACCCTCGCGCAAACCTAAACAGGTATTTAGGTGCAATTCGGGGCAGCCATTTAGCTTTTTATTTTATTTATTTTATTTTATTTAGCTTTTTGAATCTTGTGTTTACAAGTTGTGTTATTCTCGCCGAGCGTTCACCCGTTTTTACGAGAAATATTTTTGTGCAAGTTGTATTCAGATTACGTGAGTTGATGTTTATTGGTAGCCTCGCTACATTTTGTGTGGAAATGTCTGAGGTATTAAATATTGTGTTAAAATAATCTTCGTGGAATGTAAATTTAAAAGAGAAAAGTACTTTTGAAAATTTAATTGTATTAATTTGTTCCGAAATGTTGAAATTGTTTCATAGGTTTCCTTGTGTGCCTGCTTGTTATAAATGATTGTTAACTATCATCTGTGTTAATTTTGGTTATGTTCTGTGTTTGGTTCCTTTCATTTATTCCTCAAAAGGGAAAATGGAAAAAAAAAGAAAAGAAACACATTTATAAGTGCAGCCCATATACCAATATTAGGCATACAAAAAATAGTAGACAAAATTAACATTTAAGATACGTAGCACAAAAAACAATAAAAATAAAATATTAAAAAAGGGGGTTAAAAAAAAATTTCAATAGTTTGAGGTAAATTAATGCAAATGAATTCAAATTTTTACTAATGAGCCTATTGACATCTCCGGCCACATTACACACACTGAGACTGGCACTAGGAAAATTCCTTAAAAATGGAAACACCCCAATAACTTCCTATGCACGACCGGTTCATCGCTGCTTAAGAAAAATCTTATCCCTCCGGAATAGCAACGCAAGTGCATTGCTACTTCTGCAGCCTGGTAATTAATTCAAAATTATTTATTTGTGTCACAAATAAACGATTACATGACGATGAACAAAGATGCTCATCACAAAACAAAAAATGCTTGTCATGCTATGAATTCAAGTATTTGTGCATTATTATAATTAAAATAAATGGTGTCATAAGCATATAAAATTTGTTTTAATCAAAAAAATTTTTTTTCGTACATTTTACAAGTTATAAAACGGCGACACTAAAAAACGCTCGACTGCTCCAATCGTTCCACCTCAGCGTTCCACGTAGCCCCACTACGTCATCGTAGCACCGCGTAGCTCGCTACGGTGCTACGTCACGTAGCCGATCTACATTTAGCGGAAAATACGCGCCGCGTGCTCGCGAGTCGCGACACAGTTTAGTGTCATTATTATTCTCGGTTGTTATTGCGGTCATCACGCAGCCGCTCGCACTTCACTTTGTTTTCGTAGAATTTCCTTCTTAAATTTTCTAGTCACGTTTGCTTTCTTGAAAAGTGATTTATTGGACTTAATTTATCTGACCGCTTTTATTATTCTCTAAAATATTTTTAGGTGCTTATTGTAAAGTATTTTTAAGTAACTAATTTATTTAGTATTTCCATGTATGTAAAGGTAAAATATAAATAGTGAAATGTATTTTTATATTGCAAATGGGACTTAATCGCGTACTATTTTAATCGAAGTATTTACGTCGACACTCGAAGTGATGCTGTGCCGTAATGCAACGGCCGTGGTCACGAGTCCCGCTTGCAATATAAAAATATGAATACAAGTCGTGAAAGTTTTAAATTATTTAGTGAAATGTAGTTGATTTTGCATATTTATAGGATATATTCCAAGATTTCAAGATGCGAACCTTTATTTATAAATTATGAGCAGGAATCCTACGAGTCTCGTAATGGAAGTAGTCCCGAGTAGCAGCAGGACGCGCGGGACACGCTACCGGCGCGGATGGTATCAAACGTTACTCTCTCGATATCACCTGTATGTAAGTAATATTTTGTGTTACCTGCTTATCTATACTGTGTTATGACTAAAATATTAAGAAACAAGGTTCGAGGGTTTTTTCTAAATATTCAAATTCAGTTAGTTAACCCACAGGTAGATAGTAAAAAATAAGTAAAAACTTAAGTTAGGTATCAAACCCGTGACATCTGCATAGCTTAGTCGTAGCAGTTTCGGTAGCTTAGTGGTAAAGCGGCTGGGCTAATTCAGATAAAGCGAGTTCGGTCGCCTCTCAAAGATTTATTTTCTTTAATTTCTTTAAAGTCACTCACATGTGCGTTTTCTTATAAATTAATTTTTAATTTAATTATTATTAATATATATATAATACTCATGTATAGAAATAGATTATAATGTTTCTTCTTTGAGATATTATTATGTATGCAGGAGTTCCACGATGGAAGTCGCACTGAATGAGCCCACGTTGCCTTGCGGGTGGCTGGCGGGTGGCTGGCGGGTGGCTGGCGGGTGGCTGGCGGGTGGCTGGCGGTGGCGACACGAGCAGGACACGTCACCGGCGCGGGCGCGGATGTCATCAAACCGTCATCCTCTCTATCTCATCCGGAAAACATCTCCCTCCTTACATTTTATGTTACCGGCTTATTTATATTGCATTTATTGGCTTGATTCTTTTGGAAACGTCTGGGGAGATATCGTTTGGGGTAAAGAGTTTTATATATATGTTTTTCAAACCTGTGCCGTGAGTGGCATTGTGTTGTAAACAATAGAAATAAACACTCATACAGAAAATATCTGTACGTAGATTTGTACATCAAACTAGACCCCGACGAACTTCGTATTGCATTAGCAGTATAACAGAACAAATTTTAATAGTTGGTTGGTTTTACAGTTTATGAATGAATGAATGAATGAAATAACTTTATCGGAGCAGTCCTGAGACATGCCCATAAAAATTTAAAAAAAAGCAACAAAATATAAACAAAAACGAAAATAAGTTGGTACACGAGAAGGAATAAAAAAAATACACAGTCAATTAAAATACAAATATACAATAATGAGCACAAAAACAGAAATACAATCACTTAGTACAACAAAAGAAAAATTAAACATAAAAAATTCACACACACACACACATTTTAAAAAAATAAAAAATAAAAAACTGCAATTCGTATCTCGGTACCAACCGTGTACGACTACCTAATAAATACATTCTAAATTATATACCTATTTAAATATATTAAATATATATTTGGCCATATCTCACGGCTGCACCAAATGGATTCCAGTTCAGCATTGTGCCTAGCCGATGCTCGGCGCTGGTTTTCAACTGGAAGCCATTCGGTGACGTACGGATTCCACATCCAAGGACGTTGGTATAATTATACCTCAATAATAGAAAAAAAAAAAAAAGTATATACATTTAGGAACATTGTGGCGCAGGCCGCGCTGCCGTGCGGCCGTTGTGTCACAGGGAAAGATAAAAATTTAATAAGTATGAATCGCATCAATTTGAGGTAAAGATATATTAGCTAATATTATAAAAAAACTTTGATTAACGGTTCGAACGTAAGAATATTTGAAGCAAACAATGAAAGCAGGCGACTTTTCTCTTTGGTAAGTTGAAACATACCATTATTATTACGTGTCAGGTACCTACATAAGCTCGACATATTATTTTTACTTAATGGTGAAATTCATAGATACTCGTATATAGTTTTGCCTGTCACTGTTTTTTCAGCATGAGAATAAATACCTAGCTGGATAAGAAGACAACACTCACGCAAGATAGTAAACGTATGCATAAATACACAGTTTCGAAGAAAACAAAATATTTTATAGATACCAATGTTAGGCAAATCGGACAGTTACCTACATCTAATACACAATTATCTATAGATAATTGTGTATTTTCAGTATTTTACCTATTGTAATTAGCATTACATAGGTATTGTTTAACATCAATAGTATAACTATACACAGTTCCGTATATTATATAAGTCAATATAATAATTCAATCCTTATTTATCAGTCAAATAATTGAGGTATTTAAAGTGATGTTGGCATACTTTTGTTGTTCGTCCAGAAGAAGTTGGTGTAGATGTTTTTTAAATGAGTAAATGGAATTCAAATGACGTATTGGTGGCGGGATATTATTCCAAATGTTTGATGCCGCGTATCGAAACGAGCCTCTAAAAGATTCCGATTTATGCGATTGAATAGACCGATTACGTGCACCCTGTCTGCTTTTACCTTCGCGTGTACTGTAAACCCAACTGAGCTTATCATATAAGTATATAGGTTCTTTAAATTTTATCACTCCGTACAACAAACTAGCCAAGTGCAGTTTACGTCTAGATTTCATTTTAAGTATTGAGTGCCGAGATAAAAAAGAAGTTACGTGACCTCTAGGCGGTATCGTATAACAGAAGCGCGCACAAGCATTTTGTACTCTCTGAATGAGCTTCTCGGTACGTGTCAATAGTCTAGGTTCATAAACCGTGTCTACATAATTCAATTTGGATAGTACTAGGGCCTCAACTAATTGCACGCGTAGGGCCTCAGACAGACATGGGCGTATTTTGTATAATATTTTTAATCTATAAAAACAGTTGCGTACAATATCTGTAATGTGTATTTCAAATCGTAAGGCAGCGTCCATATTTAGTTCCAGATTACGTGCCACATTGACTTGCTCTATGGGATTTCCCATTAATATCAAGTTTAATGTTTCGGGTAATTTTTGTAGGTTTTTTTTGGTGCCATTTGGTCTACAAAAATTAATAAATTAATTTTGTTTTTTTTGGATTCAACAACAAACAATTCTTTTCTGCCCATACAAGTAAATTGTTAAGGTCCTCATTTAAGCTCTTTATGGCTTGGTCATTTAAACTCTTTATGGCTTGGTTTACGAGCTACGGCCTCAAGGGCGTGACACCATTGTATTACTAATCTTCCTGTCGCCAAATAGTGACAGGTAGATTACTACGGCAGTGTTCAGCACTTTCGTGTTCCGGTTGGATGGTAATGTTTTCAAGACATAACAAATTGGTATCGCTACGACAGTATACTGCAATTCCAGTAATCAGTCAAATTTTGTTTAGCTGTCTTGGCAAACTTCGTAGCATCTTAGTGGTAGGAATAATAGTTTACGACTAGACATTACCGAATCTCTGCTCCCAACTTGAGTGTCGGAGTTACTTACCTGTATTTTACGTGGGCGGGGAGGTAGGGTTCAATCTATATCTCACCAAATCTCTGTACTCATTCGTGGGGTCAAGGTTGCCTTGCCTACCTGCAATTTACGTTGAGGCTCCATCGCTCCAACCCCGTACCGGCCCCGATTATGCTTCGTACCTAAACCTTAATATTTAGAAGTCATGATGTAACTCTTTAATAGACATAATTGGCAATCCAATTTCTCAGAATAAATCGAAATGCTATACTTAATGGAACCATGAACCTAACACGAGTGTGTTACAACTCAATCTGGGAGCCAGCTAAGATAGAAACAGATGGGCGTATTGTACTCGGCTCCTGCGGGAAATAACCGGCGATACCCATGTGACTTGTGTCGCATTAGCACAGTGGGTATGTTCCACTTACGACCTCAACCGTCGACATCGACTGCTAAGATTTCCGTTATAATCATTTTAAAACATCTGACTTGAAAAAAAAAACACCCTAACCGACTACACCAAATTTCATAAAATAGTAAATTACAAATTATACGCAATTAACATAGTTCAACTTATTTATGATTTGGTACTCTCGTATTAAGAAATGGAACTTCATCCAATAAAAGGTATTACTTGCGTTATATACTGTCTTATGGATTTTGTTTTATTTTTAATTTAAGTCGGACATTAGGTTTTATATAAGAAGTAACTAACAGGTTCAAGTCTATCCAAATACTGCTTAGTATTTTCGGTAAAGAGACAAACTGACAGACATAAGGACATTGGAGTCTTAATTATTGAATCCCGTTTTCACTCATTGGTACAGCATCCTAAAAATCACGAGCATTATGGGTGAAGTAAACGCAGTCGCGAAAAGTGAACCCATCAATAACTACAGTGAAATACAAAGATTGTTACTATAGTTGCGGGTGACAAGTAGAACGTAGCTGTTATGTTGTGTCCGACACAACACGTAGTAAACACGTCCTGTAGTTAATTATACGGCCTCACTGCGGTGTTCTTGTTACGCTAGAAGTTTGCCGCGTTATTGAAATGATCCGTCGAATGTGAGTCGAGCTTTCAGTTATACGACCTTGATGATCAAGAGAAAAAAATACTACGTTTTTTGCACTTTTTTCTTATTGTCTGATATAGGGTTTTTATAGCATCTCTGAAGATTTGTTGATTTGTATATGGCAGTGTGAGATTGTTCAAGACTAACTTGTACTATGTTACAGTTGAAGCTTAGATCTTGTTAAATATGTACGTTACGTGAATGTCACGCTTACACCCATATTCTAAATCTTGTAATCTCGACCTTAACTCAACCTTACTCAATGACTTTGGTATTCTAAGTTGTAACTAATAACGTCAACTCGACATTCTGCCTCCGTTTGAGGTAAGAACTCTTCTTATAAACACAGACTATTATCATAAATAGCCTAGCAAGAAGAATGGTACAATACCCATACTAATTATACTACATACTAACTATTGTGCACCTATATGTCAATTTTGCTCTGAAAAACGAGTATGTACCTATTCTAATAATGTACTACAAATTTTAACGTCAAATAAAAAATACATTATTATTTCTCGTCAGCACGGGGTCCAATTTGAACCCCGGACCTTTGTCAGGCTTGCGCGGGGACATGGGGGGTCCAACACGTAGAGTATGTACTTTGTAATGGGTTATATTCGGCGGGACCTCTCTCTGACTGCATCAATAGTTAATACACACACAGACAGTCCCCGCAGAATATAATGGGACTATTGTAATGAAAAGTGATTTGCCAAACTTTGGGCTATGTGGGTGAACTGGGGGGACTAGCTGGCTGGGCCTATGGCGTGAGATCCGGCACCTGCCTATATTCAACATCTCACATTATCGAATCCTACTTTAGGCAGGTGGTGACTCACCTCTCCTTGGTGGGCCCCCCAAATAGCCAATTATTATTATTATTATATTCTGAGGAAACTTCCTAATATATTTTTATGTCTCTACGAGACTATGGCAGTAGTATAGGAGTAGAACGTCCCTATTGCTAAGCTGGAATCTTGGATTGGACTATTAAGATTTTTTATCTTGAAAATAAGTACTCAATCCACATGAGTGGTAAATAAATGCTGCAAGCTAGAGACATCTACACAAAACCAAAAATAAGAATCCAATTTCCTTTTAGCAGTGTCCGAAGATGTGGTCAAGACAAGAGTCCTCCCGTTATGAACTTGGCGTGAAAGCGGTGATTGTCAAAGAGTTATACTTTTTGTCATTTATCGACTATGACCCTACATGCTCCATGTCTGTAGGGGTCTATTATAGATATGAAACCCCAATATGACGCTTATATTGCCGCATGTCCGAATCTGGCATTCAGATGAGGAGCCGCCTGCCGCCGTGGCGCGGTTATTGCTTCTTGTCGAGTTTGTCGACATAACGCGCACAATTACTGATGATATTGGAATGTACACAGTATTTCTTTGCCTCGAATATGTTTTTCTGGTGTCTCGGCGTCGATTTCATTTTTCTTTTATGTAAGGATAATGGCAACAGTTCACATTGATGTTAAGTGATGACTCCAGCCTATAGAGCTCCAGCACAAAGACCAGAGGTCAAAATGCAGATACGTTGCCACCCCTGAGACCTAGGTGTAATGTCTCTGTGATGGTTATTACAGGGCCATACATTACCACCTAACCGGAACACGATAGTACCGAACACTACCATTCAGCATTAGATCAGATAGGTTAGATAATGCGGTGGTGCCTACGCCTTCGAGCTCTACATGGAAACATGGAACATACATGGAACTCTACCGTCCATAGAAGAAAATGATAAATTTTATATTAAGTTGTTTTCATTCGTTTTGATTGTTATGATATATTATATCCTATTGGATTTTTAATTAATATTAAAAAAGTATATCTATTGTCATCCACTTAAAATTTTTCTTTTGTCACTTGACATGTAGCAATTTATTTTTGTATCAACAACATGCTTTCAATGCCGTTTATGTTATTTTTCCTTAGATTTTGCAAATAGAGCTTTTCCAAAACTGAATCGCTCGACATCCTTTCAATCGTGACGCGGCGGGACGCGGCGGGACGCTCCGGGTCGGGACGTAGTAACGGCCACAGTGTGAACGCTACCGCCACACCAACGTTGCGCTGCCGTCCCGTCCCGCCACGTCACGCAGCACCGGTTGTATGGCCAGACGTTAAAAGTTTAAAAGTACATACCAAAAATATTCTATTCTATTTCTATTACCTACTTACCTACTTTATTCTATTTCTATGACAGGTAAATCTACTTGGACTATTAAGTCTAAATTCTTCTACTGGAACAAAATTCAAACACTAGTGAGCGCGTCCCGTCGACAACATTATCGCATTATTATGAATGAAACCCAGAAATAATAAGACAAAAGTCAATTAGTCATTTTATATGAAAGGTAAAACCGGCGTGTGACGATATCAAAGCAGAGAAAACCGACGGAATTGCCAATCGGACTCACAATCGACACTCATAATGTTTTGCTCGGTCATTGCCATTTTAAAGCATATTTTAGACACAAACAAAATGGAACCCTAAACGAAGAGGCACAAAGTTGGAATAACAAAGAGAAGCAACTTTATCGTCTGGTGCATTTGACACGATTTCATTGGAGGTCGGATATTTTCGTTACAATTATCTTTTTTGTGTCAGTAGGTAAAGTTTTTTTTACAAACCTAACCTGTTGTATCTATGTTATTAACAACTACGCGTGGAAAATCTTTCACACAATCCAGCCCACAGGAATACAGGCCATCATGAAAAATGTCTTGCTGCAACTCAGGCTTAGTGGTATAACGGCCAAATACTCAACGTCACTTAAATCTAAGTGGGACTTGAAAATCTTCTGTCTTTATAAAAACACGCACATTTGAGCGTTGCTTAAAATTGAGTGTCGTTTGAGTATTCGGCCATAAGACTTTTAGTTCATAAAGTCTTATACCACTAAGCCTGAGTTGCACCAAGACATTTTTTTAAATTAAAGTTATTGTAACATTTCACATCCTTATTATATCTAACTTTAACGAATATCGTGGTGCAACCCAGGCTTAATCTCATCATCATCATCATCATCATCATTTCAGCCAAGAGACGTCCACTGCTGGACAAAGGCCTCCCCCAAAGAATGCCACAACGAACGGTCCTGGGCCGCCCTCATCCAACGATTGCCCGCGACCTTCACCAGATCGTCGGTCCACCTCGTGAGGGGCCTGCCTACGCTTCGTCTTCCGGTACGCGGTCGCCACTCTAGAACTCTTCTGCCCCAACGGCCGTCAGTTCTGCGAGCTATGAGCCCTGCCCACTGCCACTTGAGTTTCGCTATTCGATGGGCTATGTCGGTTACTTTGGTCCTCTTAGGACTTTATCTATTAAGGCAAAATAGTAATAATACTTTTAAAAAATGTTCATTATGAAACACTGAATGAATATACCCAGTTGAACAATGTACACGAACATGGAACAGGTTCAACAAATGATAGCACACAATAACTGCACCAACAATATTCCACGCACCGCTTTTCGCTTCCCGCGAGTAATTTCAGTAGGGTTGAACATTTTAATTTAAAATAAGGTTATGGATGTCACTTTGAAAATTTACGTTTGTTTTCCACGAAAGTGTAAGTAGAAGTCAATGCATTCAAGAATATAAAATATATAAATACCTACGATTTGCCAGTTTCGCTTTGTCACATTAGGTAATCAGTATATACGGCTGCGTAATCAGACGTAAAACAGCTTGGTAGTAACGTATCTGCATTGAAATCTCTTGTTTTATGTAGTAGTGGTCGTGTTAGAGAGATACATTTTCCCAGCAGCGGATATCTTCCGATTAATGACATTGAATACCTTTTATTTTTTGAAATTATAAGCTGAATTTAAAATATCCTTAACTTTATACGTAGTTTCCATTTATTATCTACTATTAAACAGTTTCAGTCTTGCGCACTCAAAACTCTCAATATTTTCATTGGAATAATATCAATAGATTGAGAGTTTAAAAACATCCTGTCATTAATATCCTTGAAAAATTGTATAAAATAATATTTGGAACAACCATAGCGTTGCCCGGTGTACCAACTCGTATTAATTCCGTTTAATGAGGCGCCGCGTGCGGAAGCTGTGCAACTGTAATGCAGTTTCGATACCAGTTAATTCCGCACTCTCTGCTGCTGCAGAGCACCGCCGCCTTACTGCACTAATATGGCCGGCTTCATTTGATGCTTGCACTTTCATGTGCAACGAAACCTTTATTCAACATTATTGGATGCTTAGCTTATGAAACAAGATACTTTTCGAGGTGGTTTTACTGGTGGTAGAGCTCCTGTGACGGAGCTCGCTTGCGTAGGCACCACCGCATTACCTAATATACTTGCCGGCTAAATGGTAGTGTTCAGTGTTCCGGTCAGGTGGTAATGTACGGCCCTGTAATTTCCGGCACAGAGGCATAACACCTAATGCCTCAGGAGTGGTAGCGCATCTGCATTTTGACCTCTGGTCATTGTGTGGGTGTCTATAGGCTGCAGTCATCACTTAACATCAATGTGAACTGCATGCTTGTTTGCCACTTCCATTACATAAAAAAAAAACGAACAGTTGATGAACAAATGGTTTGATGCCGAAAGATGTTTATTCTAATCCACTGTTGTTTATTTACAACTTTCGCCGAAACTCCACAACTGGACAAAAGCTTTTAGATGCTAACAACAGCGTTGTGCGTTAATAGGGAAGAAAAAATTATAATTGTCATGATGGGGATGTAAATTGGAGTCGCAGAAGCTGCTGCCAATCCTGCGTTATTTGTTCTTTGATTTGTTGACATTTTAACAATGAAACTTTAGCCGCACCATTACAGCACAAAGAATGTAACTATTCGTGTCAAAAACACAGAGGGACGGCCGAGGCTTAGTAACAAGATCCCTTTCACGCCCTTTGGATGAGGAAGCCTAAAAAATGAAAACCACAAGTGCGAATAAGCCGTCAAACCTTCCTTCTAAACCGGAACGAGGGGACGAAGGGACGCCAGTATTTGCGGATTACTATGCAATTTACATAATGCAATAACAGGGAATTCTATTTGCGTACCGTCGTAGGTACTCTCGGTAAACGGGGATTTTGCTATTTTCAACCGTATTTGGGTTGTTTAATAATCTTGGAGAAAGGACAGTATAACTACTGTGAGTATTGTGGGTGAATGTTGATAGCAAAACGAAAAATGTTGATAAAAAACATTAGAGACTTATCAGGTATAGGTACGTAGTATCTGAATTTATCGATAAGCTAAGATCGCTAAGACACGGGGCAGTTAAAGTTATTAATCTTGTCAAAAATATAGATAATTGGTTGTGCTATCTATCCGTTATGACATTGTTAAAGTTGTAAAACATACCATTTTAGGGTTCCGTAGTAAACAAGGAACCCTTATAGTTTCGCCATGTCCGTCTGTCCGTCTGTCTGTCCGTCCGCGGTTTAGCGCAAATTGAAATTTGGCACAAGCACCTATACCTTAGTACTTAATAACGCCGACAAAGTGGTAGAATAAAAACATGAAAAAAAAAATTATTTAGGGTACCTCCCTTACATGTAACGCGCAGATATTTTGTTTATTTTTCGTTTTCTATATAGTGTGGTATTACTATATCGTTGCATAGGTCTTTCAAAAATGTTAGGGGTGTGCTAACATCATTTTTGGATTAAGTTAACTCTTCGTGACTTATACGTTACGGCAATAGTAGCTATATATAACGACATTAAAGGTAATCTATCACACCTAAGTTGGCTTTACAAGTTTGCAAGTAATCGTCGACCAAATGTAAAACTCGAAATTTTTTAATTACTCCATAGAAAATATGTATGTTACATATTATTTTTCATTACATTAATCAAACCTAAAAACTACGGAACCCTACACTGCGCGTGGCCCGACACGTAGTTGACCGGTTTTTTTTCGATATCATGGAACAATTTTTTTACATTTTCTAGTCCAGAAATAACATTTAATTTTTTAGGGCTTTTAGGGATTTTTTACGGTTATTAGGGATAAAAACGGGACCCTTTAACTAAGACTGAAGAAGACAACAAACAGTATAATAATTTGTGTAGTGGATATGTATCCAGGTGAAATGAGAGCAAACCCAGTGAACGAGCAGCTGCAGCTGGTGCAGGTCGGGCGCACGGAATGTCTGTGGTTGCCATTATTAAGCTTTTATATTGTAGACGTCTTCATTCGAGTGAGTGGCTGCGTAGTTGTAATCTAGTTCTAACAACACTTGCTTTAAAGTAGTTTTGTTGAAACAAATTAAATGTTAGGGTTGCAAGTATTTTATTATACTAACCGTTTAGTTTATCAGGTTTATTTAATTAGCACTCGAATTTTCTGACCTAGTTTAATTAATTAGGCAGATATAATTAGCGTTCAGATCTACCCTAGATAAAATTATAAGGATAACCGCGACCCTTCTCAGGTCATGTTTTTTTTTTTATGTAATAAAAATGGCAAACAAGCGTGCAGTTCACATTGATGTTAAGTGATGACTACAGCCTATAGACACTTACACAATGACCATTAGGCATTAGGTGTTATGCCTCTGTGCCGGAAATTACAGAGCCGTACATTACCACCTGACCGAAACACGATAGTGCTGAACACTACCATTTAACGGCAAGTATATTAGGTAATGCGGTGGTGCCTACGCCCGCGAGCTCCGTCACTGGAGCTCTACCACCAGTAAATATGCTCTTGTAATGAACCACTGGTTTAACTATTATAGTAGGATTCAATTTCACTTCAGCGTTTTGGGAATATTTTCTCATAACCAAACAATTCTGGGGAAACAGGTTTATGTGGTTTAAATAAAAATGTAGTAATGCCATTGTTATAAGAATTGTTACGCATTTACTCGCAAATGAACCAATTACTATAACGTATTTGAAATACTTGTACCTAATATATAAAAAACAAGGTACAAGGCACTCTTATGCACATTTGACCGATTCTTATCTATAGAGAAACATCATAGGAAGACGCCCATAAATCACAAATCCATAGGGTAGGTAGTAAGATGTCGTAAATCAATTATCAGAGCCTACAGCGGCCATACGTCACTATGGGGGGTAATCACGCCGTTTGTTGAACTATCTGCAAATCGCTCCAACTTGGACACCCTTTGGGATGGGGGACTATTTTGAAACTCTATGGGATCGTAAACATTTAATCATGTTGCCTTAATTTTCCAAAAAAGGTAAGCGAACAATATATTATGATATTTTAAATAAAATAGAAACGAATCATATACCTATTAACAACCGAGACTGACGCTGATTTTCAAACTTGCAGCTAACACTAGCCAATTTGAGTTTGAAGCGCGCATGGCCCCACGGCTGATTTAGATCGGAAGCGAAGTACTTGGTTAAGCAATACGGGCGCGGTCGGGTGTGTAGTGGGTGTAAAATGCGCGATTCGTGCTTCGGAGAGCACGTTAAGCCGTCGGTCCCGGTTTCTACGAGTATCGATAGATAGCAGTCGTTTAACCCTGTCGGAGGCCTTACGGGCGGTTTGAAAACATCCGACAGCGGTTTGGCCACTAACCCTTATCTCCACCCGCGTTGGAGCAGCGTGGTGGAGTAAGCTCCAGGCCTCCTCTCAAAAAGGGGAGAGACTCGTGCCCAGCAGTGGGACGTATCAAGAGTTGCCATTATTATTAATTTGAGTTTTGTTGTAAGTCATAAAAATGTTAAAGGTACGATTCCGAACTTCGCTGCATGCAACAGAGCATCCGCCGCAACACCATATTTCTTTATTTGCTACTGCATTGCTGCCGCGACTTTGTCGCGTAACTCGGAATGTTATCTCATATAAACTTATACATAATATAATAATATGGAGACCAGTAGTGATGCAGCAGACCTGAGGCGGCAGCATTGTTACGTGCAGTGGAGTTTGGAATCGTATCTTTTACAAGTGCTACACTTATGCTCTTTTGTTCTTCAACCTAATAAATAGATGCTTGATAATAGTTTCTTGGATGTAAAAGTAATTAAAAGACATAAAAAATCTATTACTAATCAAGAAATCACACTGTCTGTAAGTATAAAATATTTCTAAATACCCAAATGAAGTAATTTAAAGAATTATGGTTTGATTCCGAACTGCGCTGCATGCAACAATACTACTGCCGCAGTGCTGCCGCAGCACTACTGGTATCCATATTATATTCTCTATAAGTTTATATGAGATTACATTCGCGGCAAAGTCGCGACAGCACTGCAGTGGCAGCACTGCAGCGCGACGGTGTTGCAAAACTGCCGCGTTGCTCGAAATCAGCGCAGCAGGCAGCACTGTTGCGGAGCAATCTCGCCACAGCTCTGCTTCAGAGTTCGGAATCAAAGATTAATTCTTTAAATATAATACCATAATATTCACCATACGCACGAAATTTCCACATAAGCGGCACATATTTATTAAGACGTGTGTGACATAGTAAATACTCGTATTGTATGACTATTCCAAACAACACAGCAAGGCGTTAATAAATCACGCAGCAACGGCAGGATGACACAAATCAATTGTCGGCGCCGCGGCCATACGTCACGGCGCCGTGACGCGGCGGGAGGGCACCGTGCTCGGCTACCGGCTAGCGGCTGTCGCTCGGCGGACTGCGCGACTCGGCCGAACTCCGTATAGACCGACTCAGCTCTCGTAAAGACAGATGTAGGAACGTGGGGAATGTTCATGTGTAGCCAAGTAAACTTTCTAGTAATCTAGGACCGTGCTTCGCTAGGTACTTTTTTTTTATAAGTCGTGTTTATAAGGCTTCCATACCTCAAGCTTTAAACTCCCTTCCACGCACGTCTCACCAGCATCTCGTCCCTTCACTTCACTGCTTTGCTGGTCCTGAATGGATAGTGGTAGTTACCTACTTACTAATATTTTACGTAACCCAGACCCTCCACTGGCATTTCATACCTTAAGTTCACTGATTCCCCGGTCCCGATTGGACTTAAAAACATTATGGCGTTTTAGATTATGACTAAAAAAGTTAAGTAATAAATTAGAGAACCAAAAACAATAGATACATCCCAATTATTTGTTCAATAATTATTTGAAATCCACGAAACGAAACGTAGAATTTCACGGCTCATCGAATTAGGGTCGTTAATTAACAGATTATACCGCTGTGGCGCTGCGCCAAGCCATACGTTACCAGCCTTAAATCAGGTCTGTTTTTAATTTACTAATCTACTTCCACAGCTGGCTGGGTTAAGGTTCATAGCTCACTACAGCCTCAGCACCCGATCAGCACTGCCTCGTCTTACGGCGTCCACTCGTTATCGACGGGTAATCCACGGGTGAACGACGCGATATTACTTGTAAACCACTCGCAGAAAATTGGCAATGCAAAGTCAACGCAAGACAAGCTAGCGGTCACCGAGTGCTCCACTCGCCGTCCGCGCGTGACCCTTAGTCTTATAGGCCAATATTTACTATTTCTACAGCTGGTAGTTTTGGTATGAAGAAAACTAAATATCTCTGGACCACAAAAACTTCAGGCGAAACAATGTGAAAATTACTGATGAAGTATTTATCTACATTTTGTAAAGTTTCCCAAAATATTCCCTGAAGTTAAGAAAAATGCTCGATACGTGTCAATAGCAAGCCTATATATAGCAATTATTATCCGAATAGAAGCTCAGGCACGTTCAAGTGTGTAAAGGTCGAGACATTCATCTCGACGCTCTCTGCCTCCCTGTAAAGGACTTGGCGTGTTTCAGAAACATTATTATAAGGTATGTTCAAAATTATGTGCAATCATAAATGCTTGAAGAAATGGGAGCGTTAAAATTTTCATCAACCAACTTTGATTAGATATCGATATCACCAATATTTCAAAAACCGTCAAACTTTGCAACAGCGAGTGGGCAGCCGTAGCCGATGGCCGATACATCTCCATCGGGGAATCCAACGACCGCCGCCATACAGCGCTTGACTCTAACATGATTGACGACATACTGATAAGTTCAAGCGGTACGTAAATATTTCACGGATCAATATTGTATATTTTTTTTTTTTTTACTAAAAATGGCATCGCTATTACGCATTTTGCCAGTGTCAAGTTAAACGATATTTCGTATTCGTATAAAAGCGGCGTTAAAGGTAGAATCAGTCAGTCAGTTATTTATTTGTGGCTCAATGCGATCCCTTCGGTCAACGTGGGCACATTTTTAGACCGTCACACTCTGACCTTAGCGGTGAGTCTTCGGCTTGGTCTCAGATCGATCCAGCCTCACATGTGCCGCTGCGGTTGTCAGGTGGACGGGCTTGGTCATCATGGCCTTTCGTGCCAGAGGAGTGCTGGTCGAATACCACGCCACTCCGCTCTGAATGACGTGATTCGTCGGGCACTTGTCTCAGCGAACATGCCGGCAGTGTTAGAACCAAACGGCATTGTTCGCTCTGATGGCAAGAGACCCGACGGCGCGACGCTCATTCCGTGGGAACGAGGCAGGTGTTTGGTGTGGGACGTCACGTGTGTAGACACGCTGGCCCCGTCACATCTCCGTGCTTCCTGTGCGGGGGCTTCCACAGCAGCTACCGAAGCGGAGCTACTTAAAAAGCGTAAATACACGGATATACCCGACTGCTACATGTTCATGCCTATAGGCTTCGAAACAATGGGTTCGTGGGGTCCCAGTGCCAAATCTTTTTTAAAGGCGATATCGTCACGTCTCTGTGAGGCACTGGGCGATCGCAGGGCCGGTAGTTTTCTGTCCCAAAGGATTAGCATCGCCATCCAGAGGGGTAACGTGGCCAGTATGTTGGGGACGTTGAACGGCGGAGACGGACTGGACGTGGCACATTTGGTTTAGTTTCTTTGTTGTGCTTTAATAAAAATAAAAAATAATAATCAATGTGAATTGTATGCTTGTTATCAGGTTTTATGGTAATGTTTTAATTATAAGTGTCTATTTAGATTTTTATTAGAGCATATTATTATTCATATTATTTAAATATAAGAACTTGTATGATTGTAATATTACTCATCTAATCAATAAAAGAAAATTTATTTTGTTATTTATTCATTGTCAGTCAAGTGAGTCACAGTCAGTAATTCGAGTAAAGCGATGGCTACTATACCAGAACATTTACAATGAAGTTTTGGAGGCAACCTGAAGGGCCGTGTTTTCGCACTGTTATTCTATTTCACTATACACGGGTACTGTAATGAACCTATATCAAACAAAATGCCACCAACTTTATTTAATATAACTCAAAAATACACCACGTAAACGAAATAAAATAAGAGCACCACACGCCTCTTTCAAGGTTCCCGCCAAAAAAACAAACCTATATTATAATTTACTAACCAACAGACGTATGAAAGTCAATAAGTTATTGGAAAGACACCACTACTACTGTCCCACCATAGTCGCAGGTTAGATCTACCTTGTGGAGAATAAAACATTCAAAAACTCTCTCACTCGCACACACCTATGTACACTGTCATACACACACTCACAAACATAATTATATTACAATATACTCACGTTCGGCTGTATTATTTTGTGACTTCTTTTTCTTGTATTTTTCTAAATGTTATTGTCTTCTGCGCCCATATAATGTATATACTGATACAATGTATGATGCGGAAGACACAGTATACCGAACCACAGTCGTGCTAGCACAGGCTGCAGGGTTTCATTGAAATATTGTGTCACTTGGAAAATAAAAGAAACATTTTATTGTATTCCCGACGATTTCTTCGGGACGTGACGAGCCCACCACAAATGGAGGAAAATCTTCTATGAAATTCAAAACGTTATTTATAACTTCAATAACCAAGAGTGAGCTCGCACCCAATACATCTTCATCGGGAATGTGACGAGCGGCGCAATAACCGCGAACCCCAGTTTAATGGCTACAGTATCACGAACATGATTGATAGCGTGATAAACGAGTAGTATGTTAGCTGATATGGGTAAACTATATCCTCCATTCGACGGACGCTGGAGTAATGGTGCGGCCTTGATAGATTCTACTATTGAAATAAAAAAACAGTAAGTGTACTTATGTACGGTTTTTACTGGTGGTAGAGCTCCAGTGACGGAGCTCACGGGCGTATGCACCACCGCATTATATTAATATGCTTGCAGCTAAATGGTAGTGTTCAGTACTATCGTGTTCCGGTCAGTTGGTAATGTACGGCCCTGTAATTTCCGGCACAGAGGCACTTTAGGCCTCAGGTGTGGTAACGCATCTGCATTTTGACTTCTGGTCATTGTGTGGGTGTCTATAGGCTGCAGTCACCACTTAACATCAATGTGAACTGCATGCTTGTTTGCCACTTCTATAAAATAAAACAAATTAAAAAATATATATGTACGCGCGTTGGAGATTATATTTCTTTAGCGTAACAAGCCAACATACCAGGAATAAAACAAACCGACGCAAAAGTTTAGCAACTAACTTCAGACTGTTGCATTTATCTGTTTAGCAACTTACTTCAGGCTGTTGCTTTTAGCTGTCGGTGTGCGCGCGCATCGTAAAAATTCACTCTTATCGTTTCCTCCAATCCCGTCAACAGAAGTAGGTATATGTAACTTCAAAGAAAAAAAACCGAAATAGTACACAGGACACCATTTAGACCATTAGCTTTTCGAACTGTTTCTTTGTCGTATTTGTTGTGTATAGTCTTACAATTTCTAGCAAACAGGATTTCAGAATACGTCATGCATTTGTTTTGAGGTCTGTATTTTTCAACCGACTTCAATAAAAGGAGGACGTTCTCGATTAATCGGAATCTTTTTTTATGTGGATTAAAGTATTCAAAATTCAAATCATTTATTTCAAATTGGTCTACAAGGACACTTTTGCATTTTAGGGTTATAAGCTACCTAGAGAGAATGACTTATAATATTAATCCAATAGGTATTAATAAATACCAATTTAATAATAATATTTAACCGATACGTGATGCATCAAAATTTTCAATTCCTTCATAGAAGAAAATGAAAAATCTGTTCGTCATAATCATAGTAATTCACTTAGCAGATTTCCAAATGCAGGCACTATTCTAGCTTTTAAAAGTAAGACGTATAATAGAATAGCATAAACAGAATATATATATTAGGTTGGGGAAAAAGTTTCTTCGCATTTTTTAAGATAACTCAAAACAATTTTTATTATAGTTTATTTAAATTTAACTAAAGTATGTATGTACCATTTTGTTCAATAACCTTTTGCCATCTTGTAGGGAGGTTAGGTTTAAAGATCTTTATTCTCATAAAAACATACAGTTCTTTTAGAATGAGATATAGATTACATTGATTTATGAATATGTTAGTAGTACACCTCTGGCGCTTAGGGTTAGTAACATAGTTACAATAGTGATACTATTAACTATTTAATTTATTTTGTTTATTTTTGACTTGTCATAAGTGCTAAGTCGGTGCTTATCACCCCAAATGACTTAAATGATTCGATAATATGAATTAAATTTCTAATTCTGGTTATGAACTTATTTATATAAAACAAAGGTAAGTATTAGTAATAAGGTACTGTTAGTACATTGCTTAAATAACTTAAATACTACTATAGTCTGGCAATATATGATTTTAATTTGTTTTTAAAAAAGTTGATACTACTGCACTCCTTTACATCGTTTGGTAATTTATTAAATATCTGAACTCCTTCAAATAGAATATATTTCTTTGCGTAATTCGTTCTTGGTAGGTAGGGACATGATCCCATTGCCATAAAAATTTTGGGACTTCTCATCAAAATACCTCGACAAGTGGATTTGGCAGTCTTCTCGTGATGTTAACCTAACATTGCATAAAGAATTCTGAAGAGACCGAAACAGGTGGAATTCTGAAGGTGCAAGGTCAGGACTATACGGTGGATGCATTAACACCTCCCAGCCAAACTCTCTTAATTTTTGCTGAGTGGCTATAGATGTGTGAGGTCTAGCGTTATCATGATGAAACACCACACCCCTTCTGTTGATCAATTCCGGCTGCTTTCTCTCAACTTCTTGCTTTAATCTCATCAGTTGTTCGCAGTAGAGTTCAGAATCGATAGTCCTGCCTGGTGGTAATAGCTCATAATGAATAATGCCCTTCCAATCCCACCACACACACAACATCACCTTATTGCGAGTTAACCCGGGTTTTGCCACAGTCTGTGAATCCTGACCGGCCTTTGACCACGACCTTTTTCACACGTTCTTGTCGTACGTGATCCACTTTTCATCACCAGTTATCAGCTTCTTCAAAAATGATTCGGTTTCATTACGTCGTAATAAAGAATCACAAATGAGTACACGGTTTATTAGGTTTCTTTCAGTGAGCTCGTGAGGTACCCAAATATCGAGCTTTTTTTTTGTACCCAGCTTTTTTCAAATGCGCCAAAACTGTTTTGTGATCAATTCTCAGTTCTTCAGCTACGTCGTAACTACTGATATGTCGATCTTGCTCCACTTTTTCAAAAATATCATTCATTTTATCCGTAATAGGGCGACCAGAGCGAGGTGCATCTTTGACATCAAAATTTTCGGATTGAAAACGCTTAAACCAAATTTGTGCTACTCTCACAGACACTGCACTAGGTCCATAAACATCGCAAATTTTTTTCGTGGCTTGCGCTACATTTTTACCTTTTTTGTAGTAAAATTTGAAAATATATCGAATTTCTTCATTAGATTCACTCATCTTGACAGTACGAAAAACAAATGAAAATCACACATTTGCCTAATTTGAATTTGGAATTATGTTCTTTAAAATTTTAACTTTCAATGATACCAAAACCAGCCAGATACAAATACTACAGCCAAAGAGATTTTATTACAAGTTCATACATACTATAATGCGAAAAGACTTTTTCCCCAACCTATTAATAGAAGAAATAAGTTCGGTCAATGAGTATCGTGTTCCATGATCAGAGTTGCCTCAATCTATAATTTTTTTTTTTTCATAGATAAAACAGAGAGAGCCTCTCCAACTTTATATAAGATAATTGGAATCGTATCTAGAATGGAATGACCAACTATGGATATCCACAATATTATTTTTATTTTCCATAACATACATACTTACTTATTATTTTAATATGAAAAATGTATAAGTAATGTACAGATGCTGTATAAACACGTACCTATAGCTTACTACAGCCAAATTTTGTATTGTTGTATAATATACCAAAATATTAAAACAAACAGCAAAGCAAAAGGACATAATCTTACATAACCCTCGTCCATCTTAACGTTCTGTATGTTATGTCAATACAACATATTAGTCCATTTCAAGCGAATTATTAATTATCCGCCGTCCCCGGAGCAATCCTTTAATTAGTGCAGACTAGTTGACTGCTGGACCTAGTTTTAAAACTTGCTGTAATATTAAACCTAGTTACGGTGCCTTTGCAGACTCAATTTGTTCTTTGTGCTGTTACTAATTAACTATATTGTCATTTGCAAGTAGAAGTGACGAGGAAACCGAAAATCATTTATTCATTTTAATACCTGCGAGGAAAATGCTAACTGTAACGATTTTGTTGAAGTTTGTAATTTGGGGTCAGTTTTTGGACAAGAAAGTAATTTAATACTGTTTCACCTACACGACGTTATCAGTTCAGTACTAGTTAAAATAATTGATGACACATTTTTTGAGTAAACATACTTCATTAGATCTATTAAAGTATTATATAAGTTCCATTACATAATGAAAGCCATTTTGTTGGCTCTGAAATTTAATGTAACGGTTTTGTTTTTGAGAAAAGCGAAATCCTTTGGTACGTAACTTTACTTTTTTTTTATAAAAGTTTAGATTTTCATGGGATATAACTATTAGATCCCCATTTAATAAAATTTTATTGACAAAAATTTGGTGTCTATTGATAGAATTAAGTGGCCAACAATCAAAGCTCTTTTTGCCACACATTAAGTGCTTTGTAAAGTCTTTGATATTATTGATTTTCAGCCACGTATAAATGAGGTAAAGGATCTAACAACCTATCTTGAGCGCTTAAAATTCTTAAAATATCTAATCCATTTTTTCAGGATAGATACGACAAAAACCACCATTTGAAAACGCCAAGAAAGTCACGTTAACTCAAACGTATAATGTGACTGGCAATTCCCTAACTCGCGCACTAGCCTGCGGTGCGGTGAAGGCATGAGGGCGTTGCGCGATGAGCGGCAAATCGCTTGATTTTCCGTCTCACCGCACCCCGCATCACATCTCACCGTCCGCAACTACTCGATTAATAACAAGCCCGATGCAGGTTATGGGGATCGTATTTTTGTACCAGATATGTATTTACTCGAACATAACTGGAAACAGTTGCAAGTCTCGCTAGCACTTTAGCAACGATATACTCGTATATTTTTTAAGTTACGAAAGCGGCAAACAAGCTTGCTGTTCATATTGATATGTTAATTAAGGGACGACTACAGGCTATGGACATCTCATAAAAACCCTTTTTTTATGTAATAAAAGTGGCAAACAAGCATGCAGTTCACATTCATGTAAAGTGAAGACTGCAGCCTATAGACACCCACACAATGACCAGAGGTCAAAATGCAGATGCGCTGCCACTCCTAAGGCCTTAGGTGTTATGCCTCTGTGCCGGAAATTACAGGGCCGTACATTACCACCTGACCGGAACACCATAGTGCTGAACACTACCATTTGGCGGCAGAAAGATTAGGTAATGCGGTGGCGCCTACGCCCTCGAACTCCTACACTGGAACGCTTTTACTCTGCAATTACGAACTCTCAGGGAACGGCTTGACCACATGGGCACCTTATGCGTTTGTGATAAACGCTATATTTGATCGATTTTAAGAAAAGCGAAAAGATTTTTTTTCCAATTAAATATGAAATAATTGTAAAGTGCGTTTTTCACATCTGCACCGGTAATCTTCTAAATAGTTTACTTATGTCACAACAAAACTGGCCAAAAAATTCTCCAAGCGGTGGTTGAGCGAGTAATCAGCAACATCCGACATTTAATTTCCGTGAAAACATGTTGAATGCTAATTCTGTGCGGAGACCAGCAGCTCACTAACGAACGCCCGCGGCGCCGCCGCTGCAAACCAACACACAGAGAGCTGTTGCAACCTCTTCATTAGGAAGAAATAGAAATTCCCTCCGTTTTCTTGATTTCACGTACGTGTAGGAAGTCATTCGGCCTTAAATTAATCCTTTAATTGTGTTGTTTACATTAGTGGTTGTCTCTAACATTTGTTGCAAAGGATTAGTAAAAGAAAATTTTGTTTTGAGAAGTACAAGGTCAAATAGTATTAAAACATTATACGTGTGTGGACGTCTTCCGGTTGAAATGATGTAGAGCCTTGTCTGTTGGTAGGAAAGAATATCTTCATTCCGGTGAGGTAAGAATATTTTGAATACTAGAGAATGTTCTTCTGATTCTCCACGTAATAAATTATTTTACCTTGTAATTTTTTTCTTACAAATCAATTTATAGAACTTAGGTGTTTGGGTTTTTACATGTGAAACAACTATTAGTGAAGTGATTGATGACTTTTTAACCAGTGATAAAACGCCTGTATCTATTTTATAAATATGTGTCAGATACTGTATTTATAACCATCAATCAAAAATGCAAGTAAAAAAAAAAACTTTGTCGGTTGTTTATATATAAATTTCGGCATTTGATCGCCCCATTAGGCAGTAGGTGATAGTAGGATTGTTGTACACTTATGTACGCTACAATTCTTAAATCCAACATTTGATTGCCATGTAAACATGAAGAATGTTAATTCTACGCGGCAGCAGAACTCCACCTCTTGCTAACGAACGCCCCGCGGCGTGGCGTGGCGCGGCGCGGCGCCGCAAACCAACACAGAGCTGCAACCCCTTTATATTATATGAACACATCAAAATCCACTACGCCTTGTTGTTTCCATTATGCGTGTATGAAGTAAATTTAGGTTGTAAATAATTCTGGTAATTTACAATTGGTGGCTGCATTATCACAACAGTTTCAAATTGGCTTATTTGACTTGTCCCTCTTACTTTACACCATACGTTTATTTACGAGTATTATAGTCAATAATAATTATTGATTAATTGTGCAAGTGAAACATCTGTAAACAGAACAAACACATATAATTTCCGATGTCGGTAACTATTTACTTAATCACCAATTTTCACCGTAACCTCAGACGTATATTTCCCGATTAAAAGCCATATTGGTTTTAAAATGTTATTTTCAGCAAATATAATTATTTTACAGTCGACTAACACTCACGGTAACAGCCGATATAGCAATTTTTTTTTTTGGAAATAATGCTTTTAAACGGTTAGGCGTGTTGACTGTCACATAATAATACAATAATACTAAATAGGTAATACTGGTAGATCACAGATATTACAAATAGAACGGTACCTAAGGTATGCCGTTAAGGTTGACATCGCTCCAGTCCCGCTGGGGGACGCTCAACCGTTTTACATAAGTGTATGGCTGGCTAAAGAGACAAATCGAAGGGGCGCCGAGGGAAGCGATGTATTCAAATATGGATTAACATATTCAAGCGTTTAAGTAGGTTTTTCTCTTTTATATTTTCATAATAAACTTATATCGTTTTTTTCCTTATTTTTTATTACGATGATGATCTAAAGCACTACAACCCAGGGTTGGCTTTGGCCTGGTCCTTCCAGTCCGATCTATTATTGATCCTTTCTCTCAAATTCCTTACGCCCAGCGATCTCAGGTCTTGCTTTACTCCGTTTAGTCATCTGAGTTTAGGTCTGCCTCGGTTTCTTTGCCCGCACGGTTTACAAGTCAGAAGACGTTTGGGTGTTCTGGATTGGTCCATTCTCTCCACATGTTTAAAATTTTACTACAAACAAGGTAAAAATGCAACGCAAGCCGCAAAAAAAAATTGCGATGTTTATGGACCTAGTGCAGTGTCTGTGAGAATAGCACAAATTTGGTTTAAGCGTTTTCAATCCGGAAATTTTGATGTCAAAGATGCACCTCGCTCTGGTTGCTCTATTACGGATAAAACGGATGCCATTTTTGAAAAAGTGGAGCAAGATCGACATATCAGTAATTACGACGTAGCTGAAGAACTGAGAATTGATCACAAAACAGTTTTGGCGCATTTGAAAAAAGCTGGGTACATAAAAAAGCTCGATATTTGGGTACCTCACGAGCTCACTGAAAGAAACCTAATGAACCGTGTACTCATTTGTGATTCTTTATTGCGACGTAATGAAACCGAATCATTTTTGAAGAAGCTGATAACTGGTGATAAAAAGTGGATCACGTACGACAAGAACGTGCGAAAAAGGTCGAGGTCAACGGCCGGTCAGGCTTCACAGACTGTGGCGACACCCGGATTAACTCGCAATAAGGTGATGTTGAGTGTGTGGTGGGATTGGAAGGGCATTATTCATTATGAGCTATTACCACCAGGCAAGACTATCGATTCTGAACTCTACTGCGAACAACTGATGAGATTAAAGCAAGAAGTTGAGAGAAAGCGGCCGGAATTGATCAACAGAAGGGGTGTGGTGTTTCATCATGATAACGCTAGACCTCACACATCTATAGCCTTTCAGCAAAAATTAAGAGAGTTTGGCTGGGAGGTGTTAATGCATCCGCCGTATAGTCCTGACAATGCACCTTCAGATTTCCACCTGTTTTGGTCTCTTCAGAATCCTTTATACAATGTTAGGTTAACATCACGAGAGGACTGCCAAATCCACTTGTCGCGGTATTTTGATGAGAAGTCCCAAAATTTTTATAGCAATGGGATCATGTCCCTACCTACAAGATGGCAAAAGGTTATCGAACAAAATGGTACATACATACTTTAGTTAAATTTAAATAAACCATATTAAAAAATGTTTTGAATTATCTTAAAAAATGCGAAGAAACTTTTTCCCCAACCTATTTTACGCGACCACAACACCACCTGTTGGGTCTTATTATAATTCTGGGATATTCGCTAATTTGTGAAGTCATTGTAATGAGTACAAGATATTTCATTTCTTATTACTTACCCTTAAACAGCAGGTCAAGAATAAGTAATCAGACAACTATACGTACCTACATAATTTAGTATCAATGTAATTGCAATAACTTAACATATTTATACACATGCCCATTAACTAAAATTCTTCCCATTTCATGTGAACTGTCCTCCAAATTCATTAAAAAGTTTGTCGATATTCGAAGCTGTTGAAACATCGAAAACACTAACGTACAACATCATTACATAGTTTGGCGCATAATTACTGGCAGTAATTACAGCCGGCGGGGGCGACCAAATCTTCAAATGTTCGCGTTCATTTAAAACTTCGGCAAGCGGTACGATCCCAGCTTGTGGACAGTACGTAACAACCAATGAATAGGAACTCAATCGATTGCCTCATAAATACGCAACGATCACTCATTCGGGGCTCAATACCCGCGGACAGGCGGGCTTTGCGCAAAAGATTCCCTGAATACACCGCAAATTGATCGCTATCACGAGCGGGTAAGGTCTGTTATCTAGTACGTCCCATCTGGACAGCGTCATGCATTATGTAACGGACACTATTGCCTGCCGGATCGCAGCCGCATTTTCAGAGGTAAGGCTCAAATCTTAAGCGATGATATTTATTTAAGCAACACTTTGAAGCCAACTTTGATGTAACTCCAAATGGCTTTATGGAAACTGTGTTTTGGCACCTCCTGTATAAGCGGTTGTGCTTTGAGAGCTGCCCGTCATACATAAGTTAGGTGGGTAATGCAATGCTTTTCATCCTATGTCCACCACGTTTTCTGTGGTACATTTTAAATTTTAACTTGTATGTATTTATTTCAATCTCGAATGACTGAGCTAACTTATAACAGGAAACAAAGTGCAGAGCCTTATTTTACGGATTTCATCAGTAGAAAAAAGTTATTTTCCGCCGACTCATTCTTTTTTCATATACTGAAAGAACAAAAAGAGAACAAGCAATTTTTATAAGTAAATACTTTTTTTTTATGTCAAAGGATTGACAGACAATCAGACGGGCCACCTGATGGAAAGTAGTCACCGTCGCCTATGAACATTTGCAACACCAGGGGCGTCGCCAACGCGCTGCCAGCCCTGAAGGACTCTTTTGACGCCTTTTTTGAAGAACCCCATATTGTAGCACCGAGGGAACACCTCAGAGGGAATTTCACTCATTGCTCATTCCACAATTTACACGTACTGGGCAAAAACGAACGTGAGAACCGCACCGTTGAACATTGCCAGGTGTCCAGTCAGTGAGGGTCGAACTTCTCTCTTCGGCGGGTAGTACGGTGTAGGAAAAGAAACGGTGGCGCAATGTCGAACAGTTCAACAGAGCACTCGCCATTGTTGAGACGGTATAAAACGCAAAGACTCCCAATGTCTCTGCGCAGGCTCAGATGTTCGAGCCTGTCAGTAAGTCCTGGGTCGTTAATAATACGAATGGCGCGTCTTTGTAGGGAGTCAAGTGGACCAAGTTGACACAGATGAGAGCAGTATTCCAGATGGGGCCGCACAGCCTGTAAACATTTCACAAAAAGATAAAACAATCTCAAAAAAAATGCATAGCCGCTCGATGTCTATAGGTCTTCGCACATTACACCGACTCAACGCCAATCCAATATCCTTCCAACTAGAAATGTCGATTCCGTAATAACGAGTCGATCAACAAGGCGATCAACGCATCGGTAACCAGTGGACAACTTGGCGTCAATGAGTGGGCAGTGCGTCGTCAACAAGTGGGAAGCGCGTCATAGTTGACGCGCTTGACCTAGTGGTCAACCTCAACCAGATCTATTAGTAGGTAACGCGATGGCAACGCTTCACCCGCTAGCCGTAAGCACATTGTCGACTATTAGGTACTCAATTCGTACACAACGAGGGGCAAACGGGTCAGTGACAGTCAATAGGTGAATAAGACGTGGGTCACGCGTCGTATGCGTTTATCTTACAAGTTGACAATTTCACTCTTAAGGAGCATTACAACAATACACAGTTGGCGTTGAGTCGATGTAATGTGCGAAGACCTTGAGTGTGACTTTACCACCCTCTAGTGTAGGCGAATTTTTCGACAAGTGCAGACATTCATCCGAATAATAGCAGTGAAACAATTCCAATAGGCAGTAGTAAATACAATAACGCGGGACAGGCTACAGCGTCCCGCGATAAAACTAGCACCAACGCTTAGCATAAGCATGGCGGTTTTGGCATATCCCCTTTATGACGACATGGGGACGGCGAACGTCTATCAGCTGAAATAATAATCAGTATCTGTGCGTGATTTAACAATATCACCTACGATACATTCGCATGTATGTATCTTCACGCCAGGTCACGTACGAGGTGGGCAGAGAGTGTGGAGCGCCAGATATCCCGGTCCTGACATACCTCGCGTGCTTCTTCTACATTCATCATTCTCTTCATACATGCACGCCGATTCCTAAGAGTTTTGACCCCACCCTAAGACAACACTCGACCTATTTGGTCATGGTAGGTCTGTCTTGATTTTCCAGGGCCTCTGCAGCCATCCACATTCGCATTTAATATCTGTTTCATCATTCGCTCATTCGAAATTCTTTTGTTTATGCCCGAACCACCCCGATACATTAGCAAAGCCGTTAAAAGCAATCTAAACAGTTGAATCGCGTTGTCTATAAAATTAATATAGGTCGACAATACCGGTGCCAATATTCGCCGCCAAGCTTTGATCATATTTGAACGCAATCACTCAAACACTTTGGAGTCGTCGGTAAGTAACCTTTTAGAAAAAAGAAACCATAACTGTAATCCTGAAATATCCGTTAACAAAGCATGCATTTTAGGGGAGACTCAACGCAAAATGATTTAGGTCTTATTAGAGAGAAAAAAGGTTGCAAATTCAATAGCACAGGGTAGGTTTATAAGTGCAAAGGGCACGGGTGAAAGGTTGAAGTAACAAACCGTCGTATTTCGGCGATCGCATTACTGATGTTGTTCTTAATATTTGTTTCAGTTTTATTCAATTAAACACGTTTCCATTCCTCTTATGGGTATAAGACAATTTTTTTTTTTTTTTAAAGTCCTCCTTTTCAAATAATTTTGCTGCATTGTTTATATAATGAAAGTGTCTAATTATCAAACAATTCAGTTAACTTTGATAGTGAATGCTCTATAGACTACCCGGTTAGACCAGCAGTGTGAGACGATCGTTTTATTCGAAGGGTTGCGGGTTCGATCCCAGCACCGGGACAAATATTTGTATGGCGTATTGATGTTTGTTTCGGGCCTGGGTGTTTGTGTAGTTGTGTTTGTACAACGGCGTGTCCACGATATAGATATAGGTATTTCTAGTGTGGGGCTGTGAGTATGTGTGTATGTGTGTGCTTATCTTCACGCCAGGTCCCTAATGGGGTAGGCAGAGAGTGTAGAGCGCCAGATATTTCGGTCTTGACATACCTCTCGTGCCTCGTCTACCTTCATAATTCTCTTCATACGTACATGCACGCCGATTCTTAAGACTTTTGACCCCACCATCAGACAGAACTCGACCTATTTGGTCATGGTAGGTCAGTCTTGGTCTTCCTGGGCCTCTGCAACCATCCACATGCGCATTGTATATCTGTTTAGCCATTCGGTCATTCGACATTCTTTCTGTATGCCCGAACCATCGGAGCATGCCTTTTTTAATTTTTACACCGACACTATCATTCACACAAAGCCTCTTTCTTACATCTTCATTACGAACGCGATCGGTGAGTGATACAACGCAGATCTTGCGCAAAGATCTCATCTCGACCGCGTTTAAGCTCTCGCTTACATATAAAAGGTGAGAGTATTAATTTATTTATTTTACTAAAGAAATTTATAAATCACGGGCTTGAAAATAAATTCTCACGCGTTACTCAAACTAATTGCAACCACTTGCCCTTTTAAATTTCTATCAATTTTATATATTTAAGTACCCAAACATTACAGTAGCACTTTGTTGTGATGAACAACAACAAAGTTTTTTTAACCTTGCTTAAACTTTGCTCAGTTTTTAGCTTTATGTCATATTTTGCGTGAGAGGTCGGAGTATAATCGAAATATTTACAGCCACATCTCCGCAACGCACCTGCCCAACATCATACCTATTTCCCTGTGTCCTGTACATACGTGGAGGTTATCTAGGTACGTGTGCATACACAGTATATAAAATAAAATAAATAAAATATGTATTTATTGACAAAAATCTCTTTTACATTATCGTGGTTGAGACTTCCCAGTAAGTTATCAAAGATACTTGAGTTGGGAATGTCTCGCTACTTCCCAAGTGGGTAACAATAGATTTTTCTATTTAAAACTATGTTATATAATAATAATAATATATGTAATATATAAATAAATACAAGTTAACGTAGATACGATAAGTTAATTAAGATAAGTTAAGGTTTTTTTAGTTTAAGGTATTGTGTGTGTGTGTGTGTGTGTGTATGTGTGTGTGTGTGTGTGTGTGTGTGTGTGTGTGTCTATGTGTGGTGTGCGCGTGGTGTTTTTTTGGTGTTGATAATATTCTCCAACTTTGTACAGGTTTATTTTGATTTTAGTACTACTTTAACCGGATTAACAAACTTTCAATTTCCTCGTATGACATTTTCATTAGCCAATCCGTCAGTATTGTTTTACATTTATACAGTGTCATGGGGTATATTTTCAGCACACGATTGATTTTATTATATAAGAAAACAGCCTGGGAATCGTACTGACGCCTGGCAAACTCAGTGCGGATGGGGCAAGTAGTGGCTACAGCGTACTTCCGCCTTTTGTGTAAGAAGTCTTGATCATATTTTAACGAACCATGATACTTAAGAATAAGACCAAGAATATAAAGTTTTCTCACCGACAGCAAGCCGCTGTCTTTATATAATGTTTCAGTGGGAAACCTATATGGCTTGGAGTGCATTACTTACTGGGAAGTCTCAACCACGATAATGTAAAAGAGATTTTTGTCAATAAATACATATTTTATTTATTTATTTATTAAAATGTGTGAAGAGATTATCTACTTAAACTAATATGGACCCAACATGGTATGTTCTTAGGTTTTTGCGAGCTACACTCATTGAAATAAAACTAGTTTCATTTCAATCACGAGATACATCCGAAAACTAGTTTTATTTCTATAATATAGACCCAGCAAGCTTTATCCGATCCTACATATGAATCGCTTTATACGGACCTTAATTGCGATATATTTTATTGTTCGACACCCGGTTAGTTCAGCGGTGTGACGATCGTTTAATCCCGACTTGTCCCCCGCACAAGGACAAAATATTTGTGTGGTCTACAGATACCTATTTTTTTTGATCTGGGTGTTTTTGTATGTGTTGAGTGTGCACCTACACAGATTCATTCCTAATGTTAAATTGTGAGTAGCAGCCTATGTATTAGCGTATTTTATTTATTTATATGTAGCACTACCTATCAGTTAAATTGTGAAATTATCTTATTAAGGAACTCGTTCAAATGCAAAGACTCGTCAACAATCCACCAGCTGTACATGAGGAATTAGGAGAAAATACACGTGGATTCCATTATTGCGTATAAAGTACACAAAGGACCCATAAATTCAGAATTAAGTGAGGCCGCACTTCCTGGATTTTCCACATTTATTACTTTTCTTTTTAAGAGAGTTGCGGTTATTTTTAGAAAATAAACATTTTTGTGGTAAGTATATCCAAAATCGTTGCTACATTTGTCGCACATTACTGGGGGATGAAAACACTGAATGTAATAGTTTATCGCTGCTGTAGGTACGCCGTTTAGAAGGAAATGTTATAGTAATTTACGGAGCGTAAATTAGGTAATAGTAGAGAGCGTACCACGACCGCATTATCTACGCATTATCAATCGCATTATCAAATTGTAGTGCTCAGCACTATCGTTTACCGGTTAGATGGTAATGTGTGGCCCCGTAATAACTATCACAGAGCCATAACAACTAGGGTCTCAGGGGTGGCATCGCATCTGCATTTTGACCTCTGATTTTTGTGTCGATGTCTATAGGCTGCCGTTATTTTCGTCAGGAATTACATAAAAATAATTATTGTAATGTTTTTATTTTTCGCAATAACACATGCAAGTGAACTTTTAGAA
Organism: Macrosoma leucophasiata; assembly: GCA_036365455.1. NCBI lineage: Eukaryota > Metazoa > Arthropoda > Insecta > Lepidoptera > Hedylidae > Macrosoma > Macrosoma leucophasiata. Next base: position 229,921 of record JAWQUS010000024.1, read on the forward strand.
AATAAAGAAAAATTTGACTTCGGGCAGGAATTGAACCTGCGACCTCAGGATGACCAGTCCAGCAGCTTTACCTCTAAGCTACCGAAGTCAAATTTTTCTTTCCCCATTTTTATTTATTTTCTAAAAATAATTATGTTCTATCCTATTAGGTTCAAATAATTGCGAACGACATAATTCGGAGTGGATGTTTGTTCAGGACCCGGTCGGCCATTATGAGCTGACATTTTGTGCTCAAATATAATTAAACGTTCATGTTGTAATTATAATACATCGAATTTAGGTTCCGCAACGTGTGCGGCACACTCATTACACGAGAAACATGATGTGGTTGAGCTATTCATTAACGTGTGTATGTATTTTGAAGCCGAGTTTCCATTGGCACACCACGTTTGAGGCCCTGTCGACGTGCATTACACGCAATAAAAACATGTCATCGCAGCCAATGTATTTCACGTTCATAGAAGATGGTACGTAGATAAAGACTTTTTCACGCGTTCATAACACGTAGTAACAGCAATATAGAAGCCCTGTATCTGTGTATGCGTTGATGGGATCCTTACCGATGGTATTTCGATAGCATTCTACCAAGACGCATTGTACGGCCCAGAGGCACAGAGGCATAACACCTTTGGCCTCAGGAGTGGTAACGCATCTGCATTTAGACCTTGGTCTTTGTGTGGGTGTGTGTGCAGCCTATAGGGCTGCAGTCATCACATAACATCAATGTGAAATGCATGCTTGTTTACCATTTCACATTACATAAAAAAATGTGGATACATGAATGTACAAATTTTTCAGTTATATTTTTGGTATGAAAATAAAACTTTACTCTTTAGGGTTTCGTAGTAAAAAAGGAACCCTTATAGTTCCGCCATATCCGTCTGTCTGTCTGTCTGTCTGACTGTCCGTCCGCGGTTTAGCGCAAATACTTTTGGTACTAGAGAATTGAAATTTAGCACAAATATACACCTTAACCACGCCAGCAAAGTGGTAGAATAAAACCATGAAAAATAAAATTATTAAGGGTGCCCTACATATAACGCGTGGATATTTTTTTTATTTTCCGATTTCTATATAGTGTAGGGTATCGTTGGATAGCTCTTTCAAAAATGTTACGGGGTGCTAAAGTCGTTTTTCGATTTAATTAACTGTTCGTGACTTATTAAGCCTTAAAGTGTCAATTTTCGTTAGAGTCAAGTGTCCCTCCCTCTACCAACAAAACTAATAGGTTGTTGTTAGAAATTCAAACGTTACGGCATTAGTAACTACATACCTATAACGAAATTAAAAGAAAAATTATCACACTTAACATGATATGTTCTTAGGTTTTCGCGAGCTACACTCATTGAAATAAATGATTTTAAAAATCATTTTAGTTTAATATACGCGAGATAAATCCGTAAAAATAGTTTTATTTCTATCACACTTAAGTTGGCTTTACTAGTTTGTGAGTGACAGTCGACCAAATGATATAATAATACTCGAAATTTTTGAACAACTCCCTAAAAACATCGCGTGGCTCGACACGCATTTGACAAGCGAGTTACATTATATACGGTGCCGTTGTACAAACTCAAGTCGTGCAGCGATCGCGTCTCAGAGGGGATTTGAAAGGAGTCCGTAAATAAGTAACGAGCTCAGATGAACGAAAATAAGAAAAATGTACCTTTAATCTGCTACCTGTGAGTGGCAAAGTTCGCAAATCATCATCAGTCGATGGTTATTCAATGTTGGACAAAAGTAATGATGCCCGCCATGAACAATCATGGGCCACCCTAATAATTTCTTTATGTAACTAAAATGGCAAACAAGCATCCAGTTCAGGTCCATCTGTTCCCGAGATTAGCCGGAACAAACAGACAAAAACTGTAAAAAAAAATTGTTCTGGTATATATACCGTAAATAGGTACCTAGATACTTAAGCATTTAGTAAAAAGCGTTTACGTTTTTATATTACAGACACTTTAGTTTTATTTATTTGTGGTACAGAAGCAAAACAGCTTGAGCCATAGAACTGGCGAAGCGCCCCAGGGTAGCTGTAGTGGTCTGCTACTCTGTTGGATTACTGAGGCGCTTAATCTTTTCATTCAAGTAAAATATTACTAAATACATACACTGTCATCTGAAGTAACTACTTCATAACATTGTCCTCGTCACGCGGCGACTATAAACGGTCAAGTTTTAATGGCATTTGTCGGCGAAGTGAGTTGCGGACACAAGTTGCACCTTTGCTATAATTGCGGTTTACTACATTGAGTTTCATTCACATTAGTTCCAATACTTACCATTATCAAAGCCGGCCAGGTGCGAGCTGAACTCTAGTACTGAAAGAATCCCTTTCAGTATAATTGAGAGATTTGCAAAATTACCTTACATGCCATAAGCTTAACCTATCTCGGTATTTTTTTTAATTTTACGCTTAATAGTTGCCTAAGTGGGAGGAGGGGTCAGTTTTCACCTACTTTCTTTGAAAGCTTTTGATATTTTTTCAACATTGTAAAACAATTAATTTGAGATTCTAACTACGAGTTGATATGTCACAGCATTTCTGTTGATAACATTATAATTTCATTTATTTCTCAGAATTACCCTCGTGTTTTATTTTATTTGTTTTTATTACGCGTACTTGTCTGAATCACTAATTTACATATGTTCCAATTTCAACTTAAGGCCTTAAGTAGGGTGAATTGCCTAAATTTGTACATGATTTAAGTCTAAGTCTTATAATAATAAATCTAATTACTCACAGTTTTAATGAAGAGTTTAATTTATTTTGGTGTTATTTATTAATGAAAATTAATAAAATGTCGAAATTTCCGTGCATGATCGCGAGCCTCTTCGTCACGCCATACTGTAATCTCAATCATCGTCAGTTGGCTATTCGGCTGCGGCCCTTTGTGAGGAGAGGATGTACAGCGCGCTGCCGATATATAAACTTACATATTTTGGGATGTTACTACGAAGTTATCAGTAAAACCTGTAAAAAAATATGTATTACTATACAACACGAGTATTTACGGACTTAAGATTTTACTAAATAGTGGCTATTGCCTATGTTTTTATGCAAATTGATGTCTTGTTGTTGTCAAAGAATATAAATACATTGACAATATTGACATTGCAACATGGATAGTTGACGTAGAAAAAGAAACACAAATGAACTGAAGGAGTATTTAGTTGATTACTCTTTAATACTTGATATACCTATGTGTAATTACTAATCAACACCCCAAGAAACCTAGAAATTGATACCCATATCATATTATAAAAAAGTAATCTGTCACCCATCTTGGATCTGCAAATGGATGCCATTTTCGTAATCAGCACCCCGAGAAACCTCGAAATTGACACCCATATCACAATTTGGAAAAACGTTTTGTCCGCCATCTTGGATTTGAAAAATGATGCCATTTGCGTAATCAGCACCCCAAGAAACCTCAAAATTGATTCCCATGTCATGTTTTAAAAAAAATCTGTCAGCCATCATGGATCTGCAAATGGATGCCATTTTCGTAATCAACACCCCAAGACACCTCAAAATTGACACCCATATCACAATTTGGAAGAAATGTTTTGTCCGCCATCTTGGATTTGAAAAATGATGCCATTTGCGTAATCAGCACCCCAAGAAACCTCGAAATTGATACCCATGTCATGTTTTGAAAAATAAAACTGTCAGCTATCTTGGATCTGCAAATAGATGCCATTTTCGTAATCAGAACTCCCAAGAAACTGTAAAATTAAGACCCATAGAAAAATAAATAATCTGTCCGCTATCTTGGATTTGAAAAAATTGTACCTCAAGAAACCGTAAAATTGAAATCCGTATCATATTTTCGAAAAATAATTATCTCCGCAGTCTTCGATTTTAAAGGAGATATCATTTTCATGATTATCACCTCAAGGAACTCTGACATTGATACCCACATTGCTGACATACTATTGTCGCTTACAGTAGGTACCATTTAGTGAAATGTAAATTGCGAAATGCGGTGGTGCTCGCTCGCCCTGGAGCCAAGGCCAAAAGCTCTACCACTGTATACTACCACCTTACCAGAACATGATAACGGTAGACATGAAGTTATCATTTACTGGTAGGTAAAGTAGATGATATGGTTCAATGGAGGATATGTTCACGCCTTCGAGCTCGTTCATTAAAGGTCTATCACCATACAATCATACATAGTACAACAGCCCACCATTCTAATGTACATAAAATATTAAGTTTTTAAATTATCCAAGACGGTCTAACCGTTCGCAACGCAGAAATAACTAACGAGCAAAAATCAAGTAAATTTCGCTCGCTACCCGTACCAATAGAGAAAGTTGTATTCAAAACCGTTCTAGTAGTATAATCACTGTGATGCAATATTAATAAGCACAGCAATGCTTGTCTCCTCTACAATTACTTCATCTTTGATCTTGTCGACCAAAACAGCGAGTATCCGCTAGATCGCTCAAATTTTGACAAATATATGATGAGCTCCGTTTTGCCAAGGTCATTCAGGCTACTTAACCCCTTAATCAGCCGAACACTGTTGGAGAAAATCGGCTGTGATAGACGAATAGTCAGGCCGACAAATGAGTGATATCATAATGGTTATTTTGAGGTACGGATGAAGATACTAGCCACCACCTATTGGCAGCAGACAGATGAGATAATACAGTTATGTTGCCCCCGAGTCATATATCCCTACTTCCCTACTTATATTATATACTTATTACTTATTTACTTATTTACTTATATTTACTTATTTACTTTTTACTTATAATATTATAAATGTGAAAGTAACTCTGTCTGTCTGTCTGTCTGTTACCTTTTCAGGTCCAAACGAGTGAACCGATTTTGATGAAATTTGGTACAGAGATAGAGTTGACTTTGAGAAAGAACATAGGCTACTTTTAGTCTCCTTTTATTATCCCCATACCCCTAAAATAGGGGGTGGAAATTTGTATGGAGTATCCTACAATTTTCAAGATAGAAAGTTAAGAGTCGGTATGTGAACACTTTGAGTTTAACAAACAATACGTACATATTTTTTTTTCGGAAATTTGCCTCCATCCCTTTAATTCCCCATTTCCCGGGGGATGAAATTTGAAGGTATTGGGCTTTACGGCAGTGTTCAAGCTGGAAAGCCAAAAATTGGTATGCGGCCTCTTTGTTACTAAAAAAACGTTTACTTGATTTTTTTTTTTTGAAATCTGCCCCACCCCCTGTCGTAGGGGGTGGAAAAATTATTTATAAAACGACATCCACGCGGGCGAAGCCACGGGCAACAGCTAGTAATATATAAATCAAAGAGCATAGTATGTGTCCGGTGCAAGCAAGCTATTTCAATAATTAGATTTTTCTCTTAGTTTTTACTGCATGACACAAATCTGAAAAGCGAAAATTAAGTTTTATAAGGTGTGATCGTAGATATTAACTAGCGACATGACGCTGATTATTTCATTCATCCCGAATCACGAAGAAACTGTACATTAATCTCTATGTGTACTTGATTCTATCGAGAAATAAAGCAACATATTATGCTCGTAGTAGGTAATTTCCAATTTATCGACGATTCACTTATATTTGACAACAATGTGTACGCACGTCTCAAGGCAATGATCGATTGAGTCGCACCCGACTCCGGCTCCGGCTCCGGCTCCGGCGCGCGGACAGCCGCGAGCAAAACATTTACCTAAATAATGTAACAGCCTCCATCAGCCGCGCTCTTCAAACTTTCATAACCGCTGCATAACTTAACCATGCATAGTAACCACTCATATTTCGAACGCAATAAGGTACAATTTCGATATTTTCACCTACATCCAGGTGTATCCGTTACAAGTCGTTTGGATTGAGCAAGGCTGCGAGCGCATGAATTAATTATGAATTGTACCCTCCCCCGGCTTCCTCATCCTCGCCTCTCACCTCTCGTACTTTTATAAGTTCACATTTTAATGAGCGTCACGCTTTAAGGCCACCGCACCGCCATATTAAAGTCGAGAATGTAATTTGTGTTCAAGTTTTCTCTGGGAAGTATAAATGCTGGCAACGTTCGATCTTGGACAGTGGTTAATATAAGATCAGCCTAGAATAATTTATTGAATCTGTTGGGAAAGAAAGTAAGAATGTCGGTCGGTCGATGACGTAGGGCCATCAGTTATTTTCGATACACTTCCGCCATCCAAAAACTCCTGAAAGAAGTTTCTTCTGCAGAATTGGCTTTGTTAATTTGGACCATATTATTCTTGTAATAAAATACCGCTTCCACCTATTCCACCGGCCGGTCGCAGTCGTGGTTACACCCCTGGCCTGATAACAATCAGGATGTCACATAATCCGGCCGGTTTCTAACAGCTCCGCTCTGACCTATTCACACCCCTTGTTGATAAATGCCAAATATTTTCAAAACTGAGCCCTTTGCCACTCGTGAGTCTGTCTGTTTGTCTGTCCGTCTGCCACAGCCGATTTTCTTCAAATGTAGGTAATAATCAGAATGCCTTGAAATTTGAATGAATTCACACGTGACACATGTTAATCAACAATCCAGACATGAATATGTAACAAAAACAACTGATTATAACATTTTTGATGGATAAATTGGGGAACTCAAAAATATTTTTCCAATTATGTTAATGTCATATCGCGAAATTATCTTTTTGCTTTTTCCGATTTCTTTTATCTTTTTGCAGAACCAAAATTGTTAATTTGGACCATGTATTTTAGAAAATACATTTAAATAAACCAGTAAATAAAGTGGAGCAGTTCAAAGTATGTTTTGACGATAAAAACAACTTAAATTAACACGTTTTTTGCAGAACTGACATTGTCAATTTGGACAAATACTACCGCCGTCTCTTTCATAGGTCGGCTGACGGTACCCCTGATAGTTAACACCCAAGCCGACCGGTGTCTGTTCCCACCAGCCCCACTCTGACCTACTTACACGCGCCGCTGCTCGCTGTTATTCTCTTATTAACAACCCACTTTGTTAATATAGCCGCTAATTGCGTGTTTGATCAGTGGCGGCAAAAACAACTGTTTAATCTGATGTCTGTATTGAGTGGAGTTCTTAATGAGTACGTATATAACTAGTGGGTAGGTTCATTCGAATGAACGTAGGTTTCACAAATTATTCCCATTTTATGCATTTCGTTTCAGTATAACAGGACAGCATATGGATATTTACGAGTATGTACTTATTCATCCAACAAAGAGTTTTTACTGGTGGTAGAGTTCCAGAGTAGGGACTCAAGGGCGGTGGCACCACCGCAGTAGTAAATCTATCTGAAGTCACATGGTAATGTTCAACACAATCGTGTTCCGGTCAGATAGTAATGTATAATAACGATTACAGACTTATAACAACTAAGGTCTCCGGGGAGGCGAGATATCTGCATTAGACTTCTGGTTTTGTGTGGATATCTACAGGCTGCAGTCATCACTCAACATCCACGTTAAATACGTACTTGTTTGCTATCTTCATAACATAAAAGAACCTATCAGATTATGATCGTAATAAAGGGGAGGAGCAGCTTGTGGCGAGCTAATGGTAAGTAGCGACACACCCTGCCATCATCTCGAGTTCTTCTGAGAGAACTGGGTTTTACCTCGTCCGCCACACAGAGGTACGGCCGGACAGAGCATCAAGTCCCTTATCTTTGGCTTGACTTATTTAGCCGGTCAGAGTGAGGCGCTAGAGGTATGACATTTGCAGAAATTTAGATAATAGTCTATTGTCTAAATTTCTATAACAGCCATACACTCGGGGGAAGTAACTAATGGCGTTATATCGTGGAAGTCCACTCCGAGCTCGAGATTACTCACTCGCGGTGGTGTAACCGGTGCTGCACCTCACGACACCCCCAGCCTCTCATGCTAGTGTTGCCCCCCGTCGACCATCGGGTTGGATGTTTGGGGGAGCCACCAAGGAGAGGTAAGTCATCATCTGCTTAAGGATTCGATAATATGAGATATTGATTATAGGCAGGTGCCGGATTGCACTCCCAGCCAGTTAGTCCCTTCAGTTCACCCACAAAGCCCAAAGTTTGGCACACCAATTCTTATAACAATAGTCCCATGTATTCTGCGGGACCTGTCTGTGTCTGTATTAGCTGCTGTAGTAGTACTCGTACCAAACAGTGTCTATTCCCATCAGCCTCACATTGAGGGATTTTCTTTTTTAATGGATCAATATGCAGTCAGACAGAGGTCCCGCCGAATACAACCCATTACAAAGTTGATCAACATTCTCGAAAGGGCCTCTACGTGTTGGACCTATGTCCCCGCGCAAACTTGACAAAGGTCCGAGGTTCAAATTGAACCCAGTGCTAACGAGAGATTTTAATATATCGTAATAATATCAATTAAATATTAAATTTTAATTTAATATATTTATTATAATAGACCTAACAGTCCATAGACCCGATATTATGGTAATTAATTATATTTAGAATCCAATTATCGTGCAGTAATGATCGAGGATAATTCTGAATGTTACACGGCACTAATGATCTATCCTAAAGCTAATACTAATTAATCCTGTACGACGAGCGTCTCTTAATTAAAGATGTAAGTTTGTAATTTAGAAATTTAAGACAAAATGGAAAGAAAAAATTAACTTCGGGCAGGGATCGAACCTGCGGAATCAGAATAACCTTCGTTAGCGTAGAGGTAAAACGGCCGATCTAGTAAGACAAATTTATAATAGTTATTTTTTAATTTCTAAAATTCACTCGCATACCAAGCACTAAAATATGTCAATTATTTAACATAAACTAAAGTAAAATTAAAAGTCGAATTTTTAAATTGTAGTTTTTGACGTTATTCATAAAAACTAATCTATTTTTAGTTTTAGTGAAGCTGCAGTCACCTGTAAAGTATTCAAGTAGGTATATCAAGCGAAACTTTGACAGGAGAATTCAAAACAATTTAGAAAGTGTTTATTTGAGCTGCTTCGCTGCGTGTCGCAATAGCGGGTGTTTGTTTATCGACGGGTTTTTCATGAATATTCCAACAAAACAGTGCAAAAGTGAAATAGATATGAAAGAATGAGCGCATCGTGGCGAAGGATTGACGAGGATAAGACTGTAGACAGAACACGATAAAAACCACGCGACTAGATCGGATACAACTAAATAACATTAGAGGTTAATGTTGAAGACTGTTGATGTTTCAGTTATTTTCTATCCCGAAGGGAAAGCAAAACAATTAAGGTCTGAGAGATGACCTCTGATTTTACACATTTAAATTTTATTGCGATACAATTTATATAATTATTTAATTTGTTCTTGTATTAATTAGATACTGGTCGTTAGTTTCGACAACAGTAAAGATCTACGGTATGATTTCTAAACATTACGCGGATAAATAAAACGTGCATCTTGGGTCGAACAGTCAAAAAAAACCTTACTTGAAGTCAGTTAGTAAGGAATAATAATTGAAGTTGCCATAAGTCGCAGCAACTAAAGTCGCACGATCGCATAGAGCACTGTGCCTGCGTCCCAAGCCACTCGGGCCCGCTATCTGCGAGATTGAAAACCTCATCAAAATGATATACTCCGGTTCCCTTCGCCAAAACAACTGACAACTGATAAGTGTTGCTATCGCCTGGTATGGATTTAGGTCGTCCCCTTTGCTCGTTTCTCTCTCATCTCGCTCGTGAGCGGGCCGCTGCTGCGAGGTATTGAATTAGGGCCGAATTGATATTTCCCTTTTTCCCGACGCCAAGCTCACTTCGACATACCTGCCGTGAATGTAAATACTGCGACATGAATTTCGTATTCTGAGAGATTTTCTTTTGACACTACATACCAAATAGATAGGGCAGAAAATACGATTTGAAAAATTCATTGTTATTTATTGCAAGCACTTTTATACTTGTTTGATGCAGCATAATATGTTTTCAGTAGTAATCATGCAGGCTCGCGACGAAGAGACGGAGTGTCAGGGGGTAGAGCTTACTGTTCATCCTCCAGGAGCGGAATCCTTAAAACTTTTCAAGATCATAATGCATATAGCAACTAAAATCATAACGTAACTTCACTCCTGTTATCCCCAAGGAGGACTCTGCCTTCCCCCTTCCCCTTTATCACTCTATATAACTCTGCCGATCTCGATAGATAGCAGTCGTTAAACCTTGTCGGAGGCCTTATGAAATATATTTGAAAACATCCAACAGCGGGTTGGCCACTAACCCTTGTTTTTACCAACCCGCATTGGAGCAGCGTGGAGGAGTAAACTTCACGCCTCCCTCCAAAAAGGGGAAGAGGCTCGTGCGCAGCAGTGGGACGTGTCAGATGCCATTATTATTATTATATTAAATCACAATTTAATCTAAACAATATTTGTAAATTTTATCAATCTCAAACAATACATAAACTTGTAGCTTTCATCTAAACAACAAAGTATAATTCGAACAATACAAGATAAACAATGAAATTTTGAAATTTCCGTGAAAATATGAAATATTATTCCGTAATGTGGAGTCCGTGAAATTTGCATAAAGTTAGGCAGTTGATTTAGTGGCCGCGGCTGAATACTGATTCGTGTGATTTCAAGTTTAGTGAAATAACGTAGTAATTTAATTTAACGGTTAATTCTAAATTTGCGTTCTAGTCAAATGTCTGAGTTACATATTATTATTTTATCGTTCTATCGCGTCATAGCTGTGTTGTGTCGTCGATGTATCGCGTAGACCATCCCTATCCTGCCTATCACGTCGGCAAGACATGAACTTATGTTGCCTTATTTTTTATTTAATAATCTGTATTAATTTCGGCACGACATTTGACACGACGGATCTCATTATATCCCATGTATCGACATGCATACAACGCAATTGTGTAGGCTACCTACTAGCGACATTCCCACAGACTACACAAGTGCATGGTTTCATCAGAATTAGGATTAAACAGAACACCCTGAACATAACCCACATTTAGGTTATTATTTATTTATTTAAACTTTCTTGCACAAATTGGTACATGTGGCGGACTTAATGCTAAATAGCATTCTCTAACAGTCAACCTTTGGGTAGTGGTGAGAATTTAAATGAGGTGCAGTGAGAGACCAAGAAGAAAAACAAAGTGAAATAAAAAAAACGCTAACATCAAAATTTCATATAAATTCATAAAAGTATTTTATTATAGATATTATAAACAAAAAATAATATAAATATTATAATAATAATATAATAATTATCTATTAATACCAAAACGACTCAAAAATTGGTCGTTTTCATTTCGGTTCCGCTCGCGTTGCCATATTTATTGAGGAATACATGTCATATTACTTTGAAAGTGGTAAGATGTTCTTCAACATCAAATGAATCATTAAAAACGAACTGTAGCAGTTCACAATAGACTAGCAGAAAGATTTATATTTTAGCACGGTACTCTCCGGACAGAATAGGTTTAATTCCTTTTATAAACAAAGCAAAAGCAGGCAAAGTGCGGCCGATTTATCTAGCAGCTTCTATGTGCAGTTTCATGTTTATCTTTTGTGCGAGCGAACGGGCGATTGTCTCGGGGGATATTCTGAGGTCACTCGCCTCGCGTTTACATAACATATACCTTAGTTCATTCGCATATGTTTAGGTCATATTCACGCGGCGCATATTTGTTAAGAGCATAGGTACTTTCACACGAGCATTCGGTTTGATGGTTATCTAAAATTTGGTGTATCACAGCGCTAGTTTAGTACTAAACTTGTAAAGATGGTCCTCCACAATTTTTAATTAATTGTTGGACAATTTTTTTTATACGACAACAGGCTTATTTTTCGTCCCTCTACCCCATTTTGTTAATAGACAAAATAATAATATACAGTAAAATTAGTGACCTTATAAGGTTTATTATTTTGAGCAACGGAGTTCTAAAAATCGAAATTGGAAGGGTTACAGTCAATTATTTCAAAGAAAACTAGTTAGCGTAAAATTTTATGCGAATCACAAAAACATTAAGCAACTTTATAACTTGTTATTTTATCTCAACTTGTTCCCTTTTACATTCAAATATTTTCAGCGTGAAATAAACAAAGATGGAAACTATAACATTTCCATAACGACTGTGAATTATTAATCAGATCTCGGCAACTTTGGGAACAACCTGCTAACATCGTTCGGTTACTTTGTGGGCAGTAAACAAGCCTAACTTCGCTTGGACGAGAATATTCGATCAGTCTAAGAAATATGCCTTGAGCTCAATTTCTGACTTAATAGAAACTATCTTACGTTCGCGACTTTGCCCGCGTGGGCTTCGTAGTGAACAAATTTCCAAACGCACAAACAAACATGGTGTTGGTGGCGTATTTTTTTTGCTGATAGTAAACTTTTACAGACATTGAATCGGCTACACTCGGTAATAACCGTGAATAAGTCTGTGTTACACCAACGGCTACCGGCCACCAATAGTTTTCAGCCGGATAGAACCGAGTGTAGCCGTACTTCGGATATGAGCCGTAACATATACACAATTTGTTAAATTCTAACCTTCCAACTTTACCTTGTTCGGGTAAAATATGGCACATTATATTTCATCTTCTTACACGTGGGGCCGTCTATCACATCTCTTGGTTTTATTTCTAGATCTGAGAGAATTTTTTCATAGCGATATAATTGACGCCTGTAAACATGTACTGGAACATCAGGACGTTGCTTTTGAAGATATAAATATTTATTCTGCGTGTCTTTACAGATTATTTATTTGAAATACATACATAGAAATAAATAAAATTGAAGTGTCTGTTAGTTATGTACAAATAACCGCTTTTTAACTAAATGTACATATACCAAAACAACATTTTTACAATTTTTGTCTGTCTGTCTGTTTGTTGAGACTAATCTCGGGAACGGCTGCACCGATTTTGACGGAACTTTCATTGGCAGATAGCTTATGTGATAAGGAGTAACTTAGGCTATTTTTATACTAGCTACGCCCACGACTTCGTCCGGGTAGATGCTGAACAATCATAAATTCTCACGCGGACGAAGTCGCGGGCTCAGCTAATTTGAAATAAAACTATTTTTATGGATTTATCTCAAGTGTGTTAAACCAAAACGATTTTTAAATTCAACCCGACATTTTCAATTTCCGTGGTCCCGGGCAGATTGAGGTGATATTTGTCTGACAGCAGTTTAAAAAATTATATAAAAACTAGCTGTTGCCCGCAGCTTCGCCCGCGTGGATCTCATTTTATAAATATTTTTTTCCTAAATTTTCTTTGCTATAAACCTCACGGAGCCCGAGACCTTTCCAACGAATGCAAAACCGTGGCAATCGGTTCGTGCGTTCTGGAGTTATAGCGTCAGGAAGGAAAACCCGACTTATTTTTATATAGTAGATTAAATAGTTTTATTTAATCAATGAGTCTAGCACGCGACAGATTTGTATATCATGTAATTGATGTACCCAATAAATTAAAATATACACTGTTTATTAAATTACATAGAACACAAGACACTGAAGACAAGTAAGGAATACACGATAAATGCTCCACCGCCATGAAATTCATTGTGAAAACTTCACAGTTTGACGCGCTTCGGTTATTTTTTGACTTGATACGAGCAAAAGTTGGCTCGTTCTGATTACACTAGTGGAGTGAAGTACTGATAGTGTGCGTGTGTGGGTTTGGCGCGGTTCCAGACTCCGGAGTGTTGCGCTGGTGTGCGCTCTGTGAGCCTCGTTTACACTGTCGTATTACATTATTTACATACAAGGTACGCTCTAAACGACTGGTTTACGCAGTATAGGTAGGTTTTTTGCGTATATCAATAATGTGATTTACAAATCTGATGTGTTCTTAAGTTTTCGCGTGCTAGACTCATTGAAATAAAACAATTTAATGTTTTATAATATTTTTTTTTAAACTGCTGAGAGACAAACGTATGGTATATCCAAATTAGAGTGTTTAATTGCCTCAGTTTTCTCACCGTGTCAGTCGACACCACTATACTCGTATATCTGAACCATACGGTGAATTACTATTTATTAGGTATATAAAATTGAAAACACTGAATAAATTTTTGCCGACCTTATCTCTCGGCAAACTCAAAACTCAAACTCAAAAATTTATTTAATCACTTGGAAATAATAGACTTTGCTTGTGAAAATCTATTATTTCCAAGTGATTTTGTTGAATTAAAGTGAATAACAACTGATACGTTGATTAATGTCAAAGTAAACAAAAACAAAATAAATATGTCAAATGTCAAAAAAAAAAGTATGTAATAATGGTCCAAAAATACTTAATAATTAAAAAAGGTATCAACAGAATGTTCCATACTCTCTTTTACAAACGGCAAGGTTAACTAAACAAAAGAATATGGGACATTATTTGTCATTCACTGGCGAGTTCCAGGCCGTGCTCTTTATACCTAAACACAAAACATAGCATAACGATAATGTAAATAAAAAAATCGAGGTTTTTGACATTGAAAATGACTACACTTTAAGTATTTTGAGTGTAATTGCAACCTTTCGTGACCACTTCTTTTCATAAAAAAATCTTCACCACCATAATATCATCTCGATACCGCCTTGTCGAATACTGCGATATTGTGAACGCTCTTATTCCGTAAAAAAGATACTTGTGTGCCATTTACAATAAATAGTTCAATGTATGCGTGTTAACACGTCCAGAAGGCTGTGTGAGGTGATATGTATCCACAACAACCATAGCGTCTGTGTAAACCACTAAGGAGCTAGGGTTGTCAAAGCTAGTTGTCTAGGCTTGCCACGTGTTACATGAGCCAAAACGTAACCGGCGAATTGTTGGTGTTTGCATGTATGCTTGAATGCATGCAAACCTTTTCCTTTCGGGGATTACAGGCGTGAAATTACGTTTGAAGTTACTGTTAACAAGTAAAAGAACGATAATTTGTACGATACTACAACTACAGTATATCCTTCTAAGTAATACTTCAGAAGTTATCAAAGGTTTGAAAAAATAATTCCACCACTATAGCCTGGTGCTCTTAGGAAATTCTATTAATCACTTTTTCTATTCTATTATTTTCCCAAATTGTACGCGCACGAATGTATCTTTTGTGTGACTGAACTATGAAATATTAATAATTGAAGTTTTGCGGGCACTCTTAGGATGTTGTAGTGTATAATTGTTATTATTGCAAAAGGTACTCTCTTATCCACCCTGTATTTCTTACACTACTTAATCCTTGCGGCAATACAAACTTTCCTCCACATTCTCGGGCTTCGCAGCCAATTCGGGGGAGTTGACAGTTGGCAGCCCTAAAAAGTGGCATTGTGTTAAAGTAGCGGCGCACCTCTATTAGTGTGTTACGTTACAAGACTCGGCTTTGTTTATTGTGTACGAACAAATGCGTTTATTTTGACATGAAATTGCTGCAGTTTTTTGTTTGCTATTTAATAATTTGTTTTCTATGCTGTCTATTGTTTAATCCCCAAACCTTAACCTATTTGAAAGAGCGTTTTGTTTTTCTTGGCTCTTCACATACCTTGTCCCTTCGTTCTTCCAATAATCTCCTTCTTTCGACTCCTTTACATTCCTCTTCTCCAAATCTTTCACGGTGCAAGCTATCCGCCCATGGAACTTGCTGCCTGTCGAAATTCGACATACTAATTCAGTCGTAGCATTTAAATGACGGATCCACGACCACTATGTTGGCCAGATCTTGTCTTTGCCAAATTGATTCACAAATACCTTGAAGTTACCTGTTATAATAGTTTTGTAATATTATATTAACTTAAACTTACACCGTACATCCCTTTTATTTTCAATTCCGCAGTTTCCTAAACCCAAAGGTTGTCTGAAAGAGATTGCATTGCTGTTTTGTGATAAGACCGCCTATTGTGTAGTGTATCTCTTTTATTTTTGTATCTTGTATGTTTTGGTGTACAATAGAGTATAATAATAATAATAACGTTATTTGGTCTATTTTGTTAGAATGATTTGTATGTATGTTAGTTTATTGATCCATCTGTAGGACTTCGTATCTAAAAGTGCCAACGATTTTATAACGCAACAATTTTTAGCATTGAGTTCTCCGAAAATTCCAAAGTCTGGATGTAAAATATTCGTGAATATCTCTGCAATTATATAACTTACTTATTTTTCACTGGTGGTAGAGTTCCAGTGCAGGAGCTCGAGGGCGTAGGCACCACCGCATTACCTAATCTATCTGCCGCTAAATGGTAGTGTTCAGCACTATCGTGTTCCAGTTAGATGGTAATGAATGTCCCCGAATAACTATCACAGAGATATAAGAACTAAAATCTCAGAGGTGGCAACGCATCTGCATTTTGACATCTGGTCTTTGTGTGGGTGTCTATAGGCTGCATCATCACTTAACATCAATGTGAACTGCATGCTTGTTTGCCACCTTCATTACATAAAATAACTTTAAAAATACGAGTGTCATTATAATAACAAATAAGCAAATAGTTTACAGTGAATAGTAAGCTTTTGAATATTTTCATGGAAATCCGAAATTCCAATGCTTTATTGCGTCGTGGCAGAAATAACAGAGCCTTATATTACGACATTACCGGAACACAGTAGCGCTGAACTCTGCCATTTAGTGGCAAATAGATCAGGTAATGCGGTAGTGCCTCCGCCCACAAGCTCCGTCACTAGAACTGTAACTACTGTAATACCAGTGAAAATAACTACTAAGTATATTGCGAGCAGAGTATCTGTAGACCTTCTGCGCATGCTTTAATATCAGTTGACGAGCCAGTTGGTCCAGCGGTGTGTGACGACCGATTGAACCGAGGCTCGCGGGTTCGATCCACGCACCGGGACAAATATTTGTATGACCTACAGATATTTGTTTCGAGTCTGTGTGTTTCTGAATGTGTTGTGTGTGTACAACGACACCCACGACACAGGTTTATACCCAGTGTGGGGCAGTGAGTGTAAGCGTATTTTATTGAGTGTTGCAGCCCTGCTGCAATAAATAGCTCAGATGAGTGTCTTTTCTCTTGGTTTCATACAGCGACACTTTGCCCATATCGTGTTTTTCTTTCTTTTTATTTTACCTGTTTTTATTGGTGTGAGTATACCAAGAGAATAAATATTATTCTTATTTTCTTTCGAAGAAATACAAGTTACTTCATAGGACTGTGTTTTTCGAACCGTAATTGAGTAACGTGATATTTTTTACCGAATCGGTAATAATGAAGGCTTTACCTTGACAGATGAGTGTGCTAATAATTCAACCCCGAGGGATACGGCACAAGAAATTATTCAAAGTTTTCTCCATCACATTTTTTGTTCTGAGAAATTGCGTTAATATTATATCACGATCGAGGAGTTATCGCGATCATTCATTTGTCTATGAAATTCGGAAAATGTGAATGCTACATTACTTTAATCATTTTTACCATCTGTATGGTTTCTTGGATCCTTGTCATTGAATTAAGCCTATAAATAAAAATATCAATACAAAAACTGAGGATCGTAATGTAAATGCATTATACTCCAGCAAGCGTATTCTGCATCTTAATAGCTATCGAGTTTAAAGACATTCTATAGTACATTGCTATTTTTCTACAATTGTCGAAATTATTATGTTACGCCAAAACAGCAATTTACTGCTATGTGGCAATTGAAAGAGAAAGAACATTTATTTGCAACAATGGTACCATGAGATAACGATTCAAAGTGTCTCAATACATAAATACACCTTCTGATGCCTAAGCTGTTCATTGTCTGTGCAAGAAATTACAAGGTCGTGCATTACAACTTTACCAAAACACATTATTCTGTACCGGTAAACGCTACCATGTAAATAATAATGCCTGACATGATTACATATGTCATAGTCGTCACGCTTGACGCTTGGCATACACTTTGGCGATCACAGTGGTGGTAACTTTATTGCAAAACGCTGCTGCCCATCCCGCACTATTGTCTTTACTATCATCCTTATGGAATGGTTTGAGCGCCATTGTTCAGTCGACTGACTACACTGGAAGGTTGCAAGACCTTGACCTTCATATGCCGACCCTGTAGTTCTAAAATAGGTAAATAAAAATACTTCTGCTTTAAACAGGTTTCCATCCAATATCTAGAATCGGAGCATTGAGTTAGCCAGTCCTCTCGATAAAGCAATTTGCGAGTTAAATTAATTTATAGATGTAGCTCGGAATCGAGTTTTGTGTTTTGTTGCGAGCTCTATCGAGTTAACGCAGTCACTGACTGTCCCAGTACTGTTAAAGGTTTTAAAATGTTAAAAAAATATGGGAAATATCTTTTTCAGAAAATCCATAAATCTGCAATTTCTGGCAACTCTAGAAGTGTTACCTACTGTTTGAAATACAGAATAATTACAAAAAGAATTCTGATGCACATAATATCTTTTTGCATATTTGTTTTATTGTGAAAATAAAAGCTTGAGGTAGATTAAAGGAAAGTCTACGTATAATAAGGATGCATATAGGATGACCTAGGAAATCTCTTTATGGCACATAATTCTGTACACGCGCTCGTTGCTCCTCTTTAGGTATTTTAAATAAAATACATCCCAAAATATTATGTACAAAAAGCTGTGTACGCACGCACAACACGCAAAGCACGCAATTTATAATATGTGCAATAATTTGCAATTCCAAACTTAAACAACACAATCATGAAACAATTTACATAACCACCGTTAATGGATTTATCCGGTGACTTGCCCGCCCCATAAATTATTGATCCCCCTCGTCCGCTACTATAAGTACCTGCGGGATATTTGACAGACATAAAGATAATTAAATTCAAGCTAAGGACGTAAAAAATAATTATCAAAAAAAATTTAAAACTTCTCTAAATCAGTATGTCTCCAAAACGTTGACATAATGATTTATGCCTCAATGCTAAGTGCTGTTTCTGTTGGTTTTGATTTTTGAACTCAAGAACATAGTAACTACTACTGAAAGTAGGTTCAAAGCTATCATGTTCCGTCAAAAGTAATATCTATCAAACAGGCAAAACAACTTATGCCCCCGAAATGCACGACATACGACGACAAAAAAAAATCCACCACTTTTTATCTTCCGCTAAATGGTAGTGTTCAACACTATCGTGTTCCGGTGTTCCGGTTAGATGGTAATGTATGGCCCCGTAATAACTATTACAGAGACACAACATCTAAGGTCTCAGGGGTGGCAATGCATCTGCATTTTGACCTCTGGTTTTTCTGTGGGTGTCTATAGGCTGCAGTTATGAACTGCATGCTCGTTTGCCACCTTTGTAATATAAAAAAAAAATACAGTATGATTCTACAGGATGATATTATAGGGCCATACATTACCACCTAACCGGAACATGATAGTGCTGAACACAACCATTTAGCGGCAAACAGATTAGGTAATGCGGTGGTGCCTACGACCACGAGTCTCTATACTCCACCAGTAAAACGTTGTTTTCAAAATAACTCTTCCAATCGTAGTCGATAAGGCGATTACAATCATTTCGAACGTATTTCAATGTGTGAAACAGAATAAACAATATTTTATTCATCAGCTACATTTAATTTGGGCAAACAATATGTCCGCGAAATAAAACCGCGACCGCAGCGTGCCAGCGACCGCTTCCTAAATGTTCAAGCGAAGGGATTTTTTTTCGTTTGATTAATTCATTATTTATTACCGGCGCCTGTTTGTTTATTATTTATTACAGGAATTGTTTACTTTTTTTAATTAAATACTAGCTGACTCGGCACGCGATGTTCTGCCATACAATGAACTGATGATCCGTGATTCGAAAATACATTTTTTAAATCTGAAAGTCGGTATACTTCTTGGACAGGAAGATAGGCAGTTTACATGGAATACATAATGCTGTTATAATCATGGATGAACAACAGTTATAAGTATTTTTTTCCATATTTTCTCAACCGATAAACCATTCACATAAATTTAACAACCAAAATTAGTCAAATCTAGGGCTTTCTCAACTTTTGCGCGATTTATGTATAGAAATAGATTTTTTTAATGTAGATTTTATGAGAGTAAGGGACTTCACATAAAATTGCTAGTCCGAAAATCATTATCCATAACATGTTGACTATAAACTTTCGTAAGTAACTATAATTATATGTATAAAAATTATTACTTATGTAAAACGTATATACGCATAACCTACCATAACCTCGGTAGCCTAGTGGTAGCAGGCCACTACTACTACGCTGAGGTCCTGGTTCGATTCCCGGGTAGGGGGTTATCAAAGATAATGGTGTAAAGTCATTTATCTCTGGTTCTATTGGGAATTTTGGCAAGTTTGGTAATGTGCCCGGAGATGTCAACTCAATTCAATTCAATTCATTTATTTGCAAAAATGGGTACAATTAATGAAGATCTTATAAAATAAAGATAAGTAGCTATCCAGATTCAACCATTAGGCATGCAAATATCAAGTGAAAAATGTAACAATAAATTTATCTCAAAGAATTAAAAATTAAAAATGGATGATTAGTTTAATTAATTGGTGATGTCAAGTAGGTATATTAAATATTTATTAAAACGTCAATGAGATAAAAACTCTTAAATTAGGTCAAATTGAGTAATAGTATGTAATGTCAAACAATTGTTAAATTATTAAATTAATCATAAATAAAACAAATACAATATTACAATATTATTATGTCAGGTCATTATCGATTTACATTCTTGTCATGTCATTCAAGTTTCATCTGTTTTCATTAATTAGTTTGTCTTCTTCTTCTTTTCACACTATAGTATACCTTCTGAACTAATATTTTATTGAGTCTAATTTTAAGTTCTTGAATGTCATGAATTTTGCAAATGTCAACTGGTAATTTATTATAAATCTTAGTTGTCATACATAATATACTTTTTTTTGACTAACGATGTCTTATTTGGCAGCATTTTAATTTTATGTTTATTACGTTGGCTAGATAGATTTATAAATAGATTCATATTTTTATTTACAAATACGATTACTTTATAGATGTATAGACTCGGTAGAGTCAATAAATTAAGATTTTTAAAATGCGGCTTACAACTTTCTGTCCTTTTTAACCTGTTGATTGCTCTTACACACTGTTTTTGAGCCTTAAATACGTCTTCCCAGCGCGTCGAATTTCCCCAGAATATTATACCGTATCGCAGAATGGATTCGACATATGCATGATATGCTGTTACTACTGTAGCTGTTTGTACAGTTTTTGAGAGCATGTACAGCATATAAGAATTCTTGCTTAATTTCAAACATATTTCCTCAACATGTGTCTTCCAGTTAAGTCTCGAGTCAACATGCAGAACTAGAAATTTTACAGAATCAGATTCCTTTATCTTTATACCAGAATATTCTATTTCAAGATTTGCATTAGATGTTCGATTTTTGAAACCGATAATCTTTGTCTTTTCTAGGTTAATTACCAGGTTGTTAGTTGTTAGCCAATCTACTATATTAACAAGGGTGCTATTTACGACCATTTGCAGACTATCACGACTGTTTTCAGAAAATATGACAGTGCTGTCGTCTGCAAACAAAATCACCGGGAAATTTATAGATTTCGGAAAATCATTTATTGCAATTAAAAATAATAAAGGTCCTAAAACACTACCCTGAGGCACGCCATATTTGATTTCCTTAAAGTCTGACAGTTTGAGTTCTTTTCTTTTTCTATGACATAATGTTGTGATTGAGGTCGCTTGTGATCTATTACTCAAATAAGACATTATGATATTCAGAGCATTACCTCGTATACCACAATCTGAAAGCTTATTTTTTAGGATATCATGTTTTATACAATCAAAAGCTTTTGTCAAGTCCATGAATAAGACACAAACTGGAATATTTTTATCCATATTAGTCATAACTTTACTTATAAATTTATAAATAGCTTTATTTACTGTAATATTTTTCCTAAATCCTGTTTGAGCTTCATCGATGATGTTATACTTCTCCATAAAGTTATATAACTTATCATGGATATACTTTTCAAAAACTTTCGACAGTACAGTCAGAGCTATTGGTCTATAGCAGGATATATTTTTACGGTCTTGCTTTTTAAGCACAGGTTTTATAATTGTAGTTTTTAATTTTGAGGGGAAGATACTATTTAAAATGCACAAGCTAAATATGTGTGAAAGTACCGGTGATATGATGAGACTAACATATTTCAAGACATTGGTTGCAATCTCATCGTATCCTGTGCTAGTTGTATTTTTCAATTATTGAATTATTCTATTAATGTCATAGGGTGTAATGGGGCTTATAAAAATTGAATTAGATTGTTTGCTAATGCATTGTAATTGAGTATTTAATGTCAAATTGTTTTGAAATGTCATATTTTTATCAGAGGTCATTTTTTATTTATATGTCAATTTATTACTTAATGTCGACCTATTATTACTAATCTGTTCAATGTAAAAATTATTGAAATGTTGTGCAATTTCGGTGGGGTTTGTGATTACCTGTCCATTAATATCAATTTGTGAAATGTAATCTTTAGGTACGATCATCTTGCTGTTATTAATTATATTCCAGCTTGCTTTTGATTTATTTTTACTTGTATTAATATAGTAATTGTTTTGTGACTTTTTTGTGAGATTTATAATTTTATTAAATGTCAACAGGCTCACCACTTGTTACATGGGCCTAAACGTAACCGGCGAATCGTGGGTGTTTGCATGTATGCTTGAATGCATGCATTTACTTCTGCCTACCCCTTTGGGGATTACAGGCGTGAAGTTACGTTTACTTATGTATAACGTCATCTCGATTCTTTTAGAATATTGTATGTTTCAAAAGTTCGAGATACATGTGATTATTTTTATACATCTAATTATTATGTGATAAACTCGAATTCCCATCGGTCTATACTACATTTAACTTTCACCTCAATATTTTCCCGCTTACGTCAAGTGAATGCCTAAACAAAAGGATGATATGGAGTACAATGATAATGTAGAGCTGGGTAAGATCATGAGCAAATATTTATCGAGCGCTGATTCCTAAACAAACACACGAACGATGCTATCGAAAGTAGGAAAGCTTCAAGAGCTCTTTCGAACTTGCTACCTATTTGGTTCGTGAGGCTGAACAACAAAAGTGGGAATTATTCTCGTATTTCTAACTTATTCCTTTATTGAACTTTACTTTGCAATCATAATTTTCCCCAATAGGTATATTTGTTCTAAGTTTCGACGAGTTTGGTAATGTGCTTGGAGATGGCAGTAGGCTCATATTACATACATTTACCTCGGTTTACTAAAAATACAGTGCAGTCCACAGAGCAACACGGGTCTCCGGCCGCGGCGAGGCGGAGGGGAGTTATTCTCGTATTTGTAAATTATTCTCGTATTTGTAACTTATTATTTTATTGAACTTTACTTGGCAATGATATTTATTTTTCAATAGGTATATTTGTTCTAAGTTTCGACGAGTTTGGTTATGTGCTTGGAGATGGTAGTAGGCTCATATTACATGCATTTACCTCGGTTTACTAAAAATACAATGCAGTCCACAGAGCAACACGGGCCTCCGGTCGCGGCGGGCCGGAGGGGAGTAGCTTTAAGCAAGGTTTTCCCCTCTGTCAAAGTACAAGCACAAGTGTTCCTATGCCTGTCGCCCAGATGTTTAATTGTGAGCGTGAAATTATTTATGTATTTTGTTAAAGTCATGGTAAGAGTTTCGTAGTACCTAAAAGTCGATTTTTGTTGAGAGTGTGTGTGTCACAGAAAATTTCAAAAAAAAAATGATAGACTGTTTTGCGTCGGTAGTAAACGCTATGGCTACTCCTCTCCGGTCGGCCGGTGGCCAGTGTTGCTCTATGGTGCAGTCACGTATGTAATTTACGAATTTTCTCTTTACCTTTTCACAAGACCCTATCATCACACAGCCCACATCATTAGCTGCGTGACGTCATATCGCCGGTAATATGTCCGCGTATATCTGCCAGCTTGTATCGCCGGGATCAGCAGCGGCACTGTCACGGTATTAACTTATGCTCATTAACTTGATACGCGTTAGCGTGCTATTTACATTGTGCGATTATTTATTGGTTGTTATTGTAGTGAAGAGTGCACTATGTGTATACTGTATGATTTATGTAACGTGCACTTTTTATTCTCATTCTTCTACTGATATCCTGATATTCTCATCGCTGCGTGTATCGCTGGAGCCAGCGGCTGACTGACAATGAATTACCTACATTGCTTGCACTGTGACGGACTCTCAATCTCATTGACATAATACGCGCTGTCGTTTTGTTTACATCGTTTGATCCTTTAGTAATATTATATATTCGGCTTCAGTTAGCCACATAACAGCCCTGTTTCGGCTTCAGAAGCCGTCTCCTTACACCCAGTAGGTATAAATGGAGTGCCGACAGGCGTAGATACAAGTGGTTGATTTGAAGGCAAAGATGGTAACGATGAAATAAATATATAATTAATATATATAAATATATAAGAAATATATATTGATCCCGCGAAGTTAGCAATGTATATTATTCTATACACTACCAACAAAAGGTAAATTTCTGCAATAATATACGTTAGTAAAAAACACGACAAAAACTTGCTTATTCTTATAATGACAACAGCATATATATAAAAATGTGTAAGAACAAAATGAATTGAATTTTATAATAAACATACATATGATATTTAGGGGTATAAACATAAAAATAAAATAAAACTTATCTTAGATAAACCTGAGCGGCGCATCTTGACGGTTATTTATCGCAACTGATTTAAAATGATGACAGATAAACGACTATTTCTATTTTTGAAGTATAAATAAACGTCTAGAAATGTCATGTCTTTAATAAAATTTACTTAAAAAATATTTTATAGTGACTATATTTTTATAAAGTTTTTATGTATGGTATATCTATACAAAATTAACTTAAGGGTTGTAGACATCTATTCAAAAATTATCAAAAGTGGCTTAATCAAGGGACCTGTAGGAACACCTATTGCACAACAAACAAGGCTAGGGTGGATTGCATCCGGTAACATACAGACGTTACACTGTCACGCAGTCTGAAGTGAACCTGTAGATCTGTTGAAAGTCGAAGATATCAATAATCAAGAGTCAACAATATCAAAAGACCAATACTGTGAATCATTTTACCAAGAAACAACTATTCCAATAAAACCTGGTAACCAAAATCTGTTAGGCGTATCAAAGGAAAAAGCTGTTGCACAATTTAAGAAACCGGATAATAATCTTTCCAAAAATCAGTCAGGGACCAAGACTACTCCATTTTTAGCTTTAAATAAAAATGCAACCTTACGCGCGTACTGTCACGCATCCGAGAAATCATATGCTTGTGTTATTTACTTGCTTACGAATAATGATAAAGGAGAGTGCACGTCTACGTTAGCCGCAGCAAAAATTAAGTTGGCACCTCTAGCAAAAAAATTATCACCGTCGCGTCTACGACTTTGTGGTCCCTTACTTTTATCTCAGCTTTTAAAGAAGGTTACTGAAGCATTACCAAAATTAAAATTTACCATTTATGCATGGACGGACTCCATGATTATACTAGGCTATGGAGACTGTGAACGGTGGAAGCTATTCGTCGCGAACAGAGTACAGCAGATATCAAACATCATACCATCTTCGAGTTGGCGTCACGTGAGATCGGAAGATAACCCACCCAGCTGATTGTGCTACTCGTGGATTATCAAAACAGCAGTTATCAGATCATACAGTATGGTGGCAGGATTCCCATTTACTATTGATATTTGACCCAACAAAATTCGCTTTTGAAATAAATGAAAGCCCAGACACTAAAATCAAGAAAAAGGCAAGTGTGTATTTCACTTTAAAAGACAATTGTGTTTCATTTATTAGCGAGCTATTACATCATTATCATTCACTTACCCGAGTTATCAAGGTACTTAGGTGGGTTTTAGGTTTCATAACCTGCGCGCGGAACAGACAAACCGCCAACCTAAGCAAATATTTATCCACGAAAGAAATGGAAGGTTCTTTTAATCGTATCAAGGCTATACAAAATATTGAATTTTCAGAAGTGTCTATGCAATCAACACTACTACAATCTCATTCATCACCAACTTCTAGCAAACCTGAACCTAATCAAGAGTCACCTCGACCACCTCCGCCTCGTCGATCAAAACGAATCCTCAACAGTTTCTTTGTATCAGCATTATTGTTATTGACTTTATGTTTTGCCCCATCTTATCAACAATCTCAAAATCAAAACTTTAATATTTCATCATTAAATAGCACCCGAGGATTATATTTCGACAAAATATCAGACCTGAGATATATCAAAGATGATTGGAAACTGATCGTTTATTACGATATGTCTACATGAACGTAGATAAAAGAAGTTCGAGTTCCTTAGAATGGGTATTATTTTTTGTCATATCAATATTTATGTCTCCGCATAATACGAGTATCACTTTTTTTATGTTTTAAAAGTGTAGAACATACGTTATTATACTCGTGCGACATCTTTTAAGTACTAGTATTGTTTTAATTTATTTCTTAAATGTAATGAATTGTTTTTAATTATTATTATTATTTACAAATGGATTAGAATACAATTAATTTATTTCTTTAATGTAATGAAATGTTTTTAATTATTATTATTATTTACAAATTTACAAATGGATTACACAATAATTATTTTAGTTAATTTAATTTAATTTTAAGGCTATTTTAAATTGTCATATGAATCTGAACTTTTAAGCATAACTAAATTAGATTTTATTTATGATTTAGAATTAATTTAATGTTTTTAATATTTTATTTAATTGTTTTTTAATTTATTTCATCTAGTATCGTTCATCATTTAAACATATGGTTTTTTGGAATGGTTTTATGTGAAAAAGAGCGGGTTCTCCTAACACAAGTAATTATTTTGCTTAAAAGCAGACTCAAAAATTGTAATATTGTAAATTTTTATTTTTATATGAAACAAATTGTAAAAAAAAAAGGTTGAGTTGAATTTAAATTAAGAACATTTTGTCTTAAGCTCAAGTAAGTGGTTAGCCATAAGTGAAATAGAAGAAGCTTGAATTCAATTCAAAATCTTCGATAAAATCTATATTTAAATTAGGTAGGTGCTACGAATGTAGTTTTCACAACATTCAAGCATTTCAACATTAGTTTAGATATGATTGTAGGAGCATTTTTTAAATTTTTTTTTTTAAATAGATATTGTTTAAAAGGTTTCGATCAAGAAATGTCACTGATAACTCAGATTACATTTTCAAGTTACATTATTATTTTACATTAAAAACATAGAAATGTAAGAAATCGCATATCGTAAGGTGTAAAACTCCGAGAATATCAATTTCATAGCAGCGTGATTACCGAGGCGCGGTATTGCGGTATTGCGGTATTTATAGGTGAACTTTAGGCGAGGCGGCCGACACGACGCGAATACCTCCGACCTCATTGCACTCGCCGTAGCCTGTTCACGAATAACCCTTGTAGTGCAAAATACGGTGTTAGAAATATACACTGTTATGATTTACTTGATAACAACGACAATTACTTCGTAAATATTAAAACCCATGGTTCGCCAGTTACGTATTTCGCGCCACGCTGACGGTGAGCATATTAACATATTCGGGGCACATAATATCTTAATCTCGGTACAATACTGTGCTAGAGTGGTGGCAGGTGGTAGGAACTCTGCCACCAGTAAAATCTCGTGGTTTTGCGGGTGGCAGATTTAAAGTGTCATATCCGCCGCCGCTAAAACGTAAGATATAATAAAAAAAAACAGTTTTTAAAATTTTTATGTCTATATTTGGTGGGTGTGAGAATACGTGGCTTATTTTTTTATACTAATACCGAATACCCGATAAGTCGACACGGCTGTTTATAGCCACTATTACTCACACCTACTTTATTTCGGTGGCAATAGTTAAGTTAAAGCTTTATATCTATTTGTTTAACACATTTATAATCTATATTTCTATCTTTATTCTCATTTGTTATTCACGGTCATTAGAGAACTCACTACAGATAATTATTTTAAAATTAAAAAAAAAACCGCCTTCAAAAAAATTCAAAACAGAATAGACAAAAAACACTAAAAAGCGAAAAATAAACTCAATTAGATGATTTCATTGTAAGGGAATAAACCCGTAACCTATTAATTATAATAAGACAATTACTTTAATATGGGCTACTCATAGGTTTGAAGTCGGTGCCAAGCCAATAGTGCGGCCCGCGCGTTAGGGTTAGGACTAATGTTGTGTTGTTGCAGTACCTACTACGTTAAGTTATCAAATGCGGCTATTTGAAAAGCAGTGAAATAGGCTCTTCAATTTTTTAGGTTTCAGGTAGTAGTAGGTACTGCAACACCACAACATTAGTCCTAACGCGGGGGCCGCACTATTGGCTTGGCACCGACTTCAAACCTATGAGTAAGTAGGTACGTAGCCCATATTAAAGTAATTGTCTTATTATAATTAATAGGTTACGGGTTTATTCCCTTACAATGAAATCATCTAATTGAGTTTATTTTTCGCTTTTTAGTGTGGCAACTGGTATATTGGCTGCCCACGACGAAAAGCTGTGGTTTGGCATCGGGTCCAGGTATCGCCGTGTGAGGAGCGTGAGACAAAACAATTTACTATTTAATTTCAACCTAAATAGGTATTTGTCATAAGTGTAATTTGCTTTGTGATAGTTGTTTGTTTAATTCAAGGTTCTAAATTCATTTGTTCATAAAATTTAGGTATTAAATTCATTCAATAACGTCTGAAAGTAAATCTTTATCTGAAAATAAATCAACATCTACTAGCAAAAACATTGAAATTTCTAAACTGAAAGCTTTACTTACACAACGTAGTTCAATTAAAGGACAAATAACTAAAATTAAAAAATATTTAGATATAATCACAGAGCAACCTACACTGACAATTGTCGAGACCGCAGAGTTATCTTTAAAATTAAACCGGCTCGATTGTTTGTCTACTAAATTTGATGATTTACAAACTCAAATAGAAGTAATTAATTCAGAAAATTTGGATTTGGAAATTGATGAGCGAGAACGCATTGAGCAAGATGTAATTTTTTGTAGTGCTACAGCTAAAAGTTTAATTGAAACACAAAATGAGATTAAAAATTTTGAACAAGAAAAGAAAAGAACACAATCTATATTACTTGAAGCTCAGTGCCCTCTCGACCACAATGAAATTGGTATAAAATTACCTCAAATACAAATAGCTAAATTTGACAGTTCGTTCTTATACTGGCTGGAGTTCCACGACACTTTTTTAAATTTAATTCACAATAATCAACGCATTTCAGTGATACAAAAATTCCATTATTTATTATCTTACCTTGAGGGCGAAGCGAAACGCATTGTTTCAAATATTGAAATTTCATCTGCCAATTATTTTAATGCATGGCAGCTTCTTTGCGATCGTTACAACAACAAAAGATTGTTAATAAATTATCACTTAAAATCTCTTTTTAATATACAACAAATAACACGTGAGTCTCAATCTTCTCTAAGGTACTTAGAGAAGATTGTACTCTAAGGTACTTACTTTGTTGATCAGGTTACTAAAAATTTACGAGCTCTTTCTAATCTAGGTCAACCCACTGACCAGTGGGACACACTAATTATTTTTATGTTAACATCTAAGCTTGACAACAATACTTTAATGAAGTGGGAGGAGCAGCGTAATAGCTTAGACGAGATCCCAACTTTAGAACAATTTAAGTCATTTTTACTTGACCGTGCACACGTTCTCGAGTCCATACATCGCCATAAAGATAATAGCTCTAAATTCATTCAAAATACAGGTGTCGCTAGTAACAACAAACAAAATATTTCTTCAAAATCACTTGCCCTAGCCAGTCAAGAAAGTAGTTCTGTCCACAATTTTACTGGTGGTAGGGCTCCAGTGACGGAGCTCGCGGGCGTAGGCACCACCGCATTACCTAATATACTTGCCGCTAAATGGTAGTGTTCAGCACTATCGTGTTCCGGTCAGGTGGTAATGTACGACCCTGTAATTTCCGGCACAGAGGCATAACACCTTAGGCCTCAGGAGTGGCAACGCATCTGCATTTTGACCTTGGTCTTTGTGTGGGTGTCTATAGGCTGCAGTCATCACTTAACATCAATGTGAACTGCATGCTTGTTTGCCACTTCCAAAACATTAAAAAAAAAAAATTGTTTCATTTGTAATCAAAATCACAGAATATATGATTGTGCTATATTTAAGTCAAAAAATTTAAAAGACAAGCTAGCCTACGTTTCTTATTATAAATTATGCTCTAATTATTTGAGACAGGGTCACTAATTCCATAAATGCCGGATGGGTAGTGTAAAAAATATCACAGTACATTATGACACAATTACAACATTGAACCTAAAGTTGATGATGATGATGATTGGTAATTGTCACGCTAACACAGTCCACGAAAGATGTGTCGTGCAATTGCAGTCCCACAACTTTTTTCCATGTTTTGTGTTAGATAGTCTTACAGGAAATCTACCCAAGTCTCCTATAGATATGTCTACATTAAACCTACCTAAACATATACATTTAGCTGATCCTTGTTTTGACCAGCCTGCTTCTATTGACATATTGATAGGAGCCGATATTTTTTGGGACATCCTAAGTGGTCAACAAATATCACTAGGCAAATGTCACCCTAGATTGCATATCTCTCAATTAGGTTGGTTGTTAGGAGGTCAATTAAATGCTAAAAATTCAATAAACAAAATTCATTCTAATCATGCAATGGTCACTGGGCAGGATTTGTCTAAAGAATCCCATATTGATCACTTGATTACTAAATTCAGGGAGCTAGAAGAGCTTCCCCCAAAATCTTTACCAAGCGAAACCAAACAAGCTTGTGAAAATCATTTTTTAATAAATACCACTAGACTAAATACAGGTAGATTTTGTGTAAAACTACCACTACGTGATTCACCCGACTGTTTAGGTGACTCCTATTCTCTTGCTAAAAAACGCTTTCATTATTTAGAAAAATGTTTTCGTAAAAATCCAATTTTAAAAATGCAGTATGTCGAATTTATGAAAGAGTATGAGCAGTTGGGCCATCTCTCTAAATCTAAATTAAATATTAACTTACCTAATCCATCTGATTTTTTGTGTCATCATGCAGTGTTTAAGCAGTCCAGTGAATCTACCAAAATCCGTGTAGTCTTCGACGGTTCCGCACCCTCTTCCTCTGGTTACTCCATAAATGATTTACAAATGGTGGGCCCTAATGTACAGGATTCTCTTTTCTCTATTTTAATAAGATCTCGACAATACAAATATCTACTCACCGGAGATATCGAAAAAATGTATCGACAGGTTTATGTCCACACCAGTGATAGAAACTTGCAACTCGTGCTGTGGAGAGAGGATGAGTCCTTGCCCCTCCAGACCATGACGCTAAATACTGTTACTTACGGTACCGCAAGCGCCAGCTATTTGAGTACTCGTTGTTTGTAGCAGATAGGGGAGGAGAGCGACGATAATTTCATTAAAACAATAATCCAAAAGAACTTCTATGCTGATGTCCTAATTACAGGTTCAAATAATAAAGATGAATTTATCTATATACAAAATAAAGTACACAACGAATTATTAAAAGGCTGCTTCCACTTAAGAAAATATAAAACTAATTTAAAATCGTTTTTTAAGAATTCTAGTTTAGTACAAGAAAACTTAACTATTAGTGAGTCACACACCACACTAGGACTCGGTTGGAACCCAAATAATGACACACTACATTTTCCTATTAATATTCCCCTACAAAATGATATTGTAACTAAAAGATTTATTATTTAAAATTTTTGTGGCAGCAAAAATGTGACTGGGATGAACCTGTCCCCAATAGCATTAAAATCATGTGGGATAACTTTGCTAAAAACTTACCTTTTCTTTCCAACCTACACATTTCTAGGAATGTCATGTGTGACTTACCTGTTTCTGTCGAAATTCATTCATTCATTCATGATGCTTCACAGATTAGCTACGGTGCATGTATCTATGTGCGTACTACTAACCTAGGCGGTGACGTCACAGTGAATCTTCTGTGCTCCAAATCCAAAGTCGCCCCATTGAATCGACGTCCATGCCACGGCTTGAGCTCTGCGCCGCGCTGCTCATATAAGTCCGCCACATGTACCAAATTGTGCAAGAAAGTTTAAATAAATAAATAAATATAGTATAAAGCAAATATATTATAAACATTTTGATGGTATTATAAACATGAACGTGTAAAAGTAGCTAATTTCATAGCACACTGAGTATCCAGGGTGTAGAACAGATATAAATAGTTGAACTTTTGTTGCAGATGACCCTCTCCATCCCTCTGATCAAAAATAACTCCAAGCCTGCTTTATTTCCACAGGGATTCAATTAGTGCGACTAATTGAATCCCTGATTATGTATAGGTCGCGCCAGGTAAAAAGAACGCTGGCGGTCAAGCTGCGCAGTAGACGATTTATCGATCTATTTGGTGGTATGAGGTGCGGGGCGGGCGGGTGACGCGCCGCAAGCTTACCGCCGCGCTATTGGTTCGTCAGTCGACCTTTGCTATCCGCCCTGTGTCCACGTTACGTTTGTTCTCGAAATACCATCGCGCACAAAAGTGTTTACTTACGAAATGGTTCTACATAGAAAAGAAAGGAAAATTATTTATAATGTATATTGTTTTATGAAGACAGAGGCTGATAATAATGCAGCTGTTAATTTAAAACAATGTATGAAACGGACAGCTGAGGCAACAAAATGTTCCGAGTCTACAGTGAGACGAATTGTAAAAGGTTCAAAAGATTCGGAATTTCTTACCGTATTCCGAACTCCCGGCAAAAATAAAATAATTAAACAAAAAACTTAATGGAAGGCGTTGCGCCGTTAGTTTAATTTTTTATAGTAGTTATGAAAATTAAACATTATAGTCTGAAATAAACATGTGTTTTTATTTCATTTTATGTTATTCTATGTAATATAGTTTTCAATCTGCCTACCAATACACGAAACCGCAAGCGAAAGCTAGATCAAAAATAAACCAATAGGGCTAGTACTTTCGTGCGCGAGTGTACCGATGCGCGAACACATCCCTTCTACTTTCTTCCAGCGTTCTTTTTACGTGGCGCGACCTATACAATATCTTTAATCCTGCTAATCCCTATTCATGATTTGTTTTAATTTAGAATAGTTATTTAGGACTCTGTGACCTATAATCGGATATAATGGGATTTGCATACTGATGACAAGAGGCGGCTAAAAGGGGGCTTTATGTTCGTGCGCTTGTCTCTTCTCTAGGGTAGTGGTCGTATTCTTTGAACTTGCAAAATTTGGAAGGCGGTTACTTTTATTCTAGACTAGCTGCTCACCCCAGCTTCACACGGACGAATGTAATATAGCCTCAATTAGTGAAGAAGTAGCTTTATAATGGTGAAAGAGTATTCGAAATCGGTCCAGAAGATTTTGTGTAAAAACATTACAAACATACGTACAAAAACACAAATTCCATATTATAACATTAAGTAGTATAGATAAAAGGAAGGTGGTGAACTGTAATGGAAACAGGTTGCCCTTTCGGAAAGCTCCCAAACGAAAGAAGATGGTTACAAGAAATAGGAAGTTAGAAATTGTTAGTGTATTTATATGGTTCCGAGTGCGATGCGCAACAACCAGGTCGTGGCCTCGTGCATTTTGGAACGTGAATCATTTACTTTATCCATACATTCTGTTGTTATGAGTATCGTTGAATATGCACACGGGTTTTGAAAATATAATTTATGATTCCATCGCGAGAAAATTTTACCTACCTATTTGATGTAGATTTTTTTTCCCGATCTTCTTTTCTTTCCAATGCTGTTACAAACAAGATAGGTAAGTTCTTAGGTTTTCGCCAGGTAAGTTTTTACTGAAAAGAACTTAATGTTTTTGTGTATGATGCCTCAATGATAAGGAAGGGTGGTAATTACTACTAGTGCTGTAGATGTGAAAGAAAAATGAAAGAAATATTTTTTTACAATACGCGCATGAAGTGAGTGAGCTTGCACTTGGACAATGCGGTATAGCAATATTAAAAAAAAAACATTTCAGCGCTTAGCTGAAACTGCGGCGTATAGCGAGTATAAATATAGGAAAAACCTTCCACGCTTTATGAATAGCCCGTCATTCTTACTACAATGCAAATAATCTTGATTGCCATCGCTTTTTTACAAAAATTAAAAGCTCCCAATTGTTATCACGACCTGATGACTCATAGCTGCCTCCGTACCACGTCAATTCTTAGGATCAAAACTCTTTTGTACATATACACTGCTTGTTGTTTTTAGAGTTAGGCTGATATCAATGAAGTAAACAAGCAATGGATACTTTATTGGTAGTTTCGGGTAGGGGTATAGTTGAGGCGCAGCCTGCAATCCGGGCTATTTGTTAGTCGGGCAGCATCGCCGCAAATGGTCTTAAGTGTATGGGATCGTTCAGTTAACGCGACACGGTAACGATACGACTTACGGATATTACCTGAAGAGGTCGAATACTTTCAAACTTTGTGTATACAGACCATACCATACACCAATCTAACAACCATATATTAAGCAATGTTTTCATTGATACCGTTTGTATGTAATGAAGGGACATGGAATGTAGACAAGTCTGCAGTTAACATGGATGGTAGGCGCTACTACAGCTTTTAAACATATTATTATAACTACAGAGAAATCAGAGGTCAAATAAAAAATCAATAAATATCCGCCAAATGAGAGTTGATCTCGCGTTCACAGGGTTCCGTAAACTAATTAACATAATTTTCCTTGTGACCATACATGTGTGATACTATGACTGTTAATAATATCGTGGTAGGTACACTTAGCAGTGTGTGAGATTTTAGTGTGTGACTAGATTTCTTTTAAGGTTTCCTGTAAGGTACAAACTATTATTTAAACTTTTTCAAAGTTTTAAGCTCAATAGTTTCGGATATAATCCGGGGAGTGGTTAACTATCGTATATTTTCTTAAATAACTAAAAAACTATTTACGAAACAATTACCTATTTAAAAAATATTTTCCAAGCAAACAATAAAAAGTTTTTTTTTTTTTTTTTTTTTTTTTTTATGTAATAAAAGTGGCAAACAAGCATGCAGTTCACATTGATGTTAAGTGATGACTGCAGCCTATAGACACCCACACAATGACCAGAGGTCAAAATGCAGATGCGCTGCCACTCCTGAGGCATTAGGTTATATGCCTCTGTGCCTGAAATTACAGGGCCGTACATTACCACCTGACCGGAACACGATAGTGCTGAACACTACCATTTAGCGGCAAGTATATTAGGTAATGCGGTGGTGCCTACGCCCGCGAGCTCCGTCACTGGAACTCTACCACCAGTAAAAGTTGGAAAACATTTGTTTTTCTCAGCAATTTATTTGACTCTATTTACCTCTAAATGTTAGCCTCTATGCATGAAATTTACAGATATACACACAAGCAACAGACAGCTGTCAACAGACAAACCCACTAATAATCTTATGACATTACGTTTTTTCCTTTTGAAGTACGGAACCCAAAAAACATACGACTATTATCCAATTCCAAGAGCGAGACGTACTAACTTCGGAGGTGATATGACGACATAATGTAGCCAAGAGGTGTTGGGCGATGCATTAGCTATGCGGTGATAAGCGTCACTAAGATGCGATGACGGTTCTTATTAATTATTGGTACCGGCACGCTATGAGGGTCGTTTTGATGTTTAATTTTAATTTCACTTGTATATGTGTATCTACGACAGTGTTAAGGATTTTCGTGTTCCAGTTCGGGTAATGTATAACCCCGTATTTGCTATCACAGACGCATCATAAGAAACATCTTAGACCTCAAGGGTGGTATCTACGTTTTGACCTCTGGCTTTTAGTTATTTTTTTTTTTTTATGTTATGGTAGTGGCAAACAAGCATGCAGTTCACATTGATGTTAAGTGATGACTGCAGCCTATAGACACCCACACAAAGACCAAGGTCAAAATGCAGATGCGTTACCGCTCCTGAGGCCTAAGGTGTTATGCCTCTGTGGCAGTAATTACAAGGCCGTACATTACCACCTGACTGGAACACGATAGTGCTGAACACTACCATTTAGCGGCAAGTATAATTAGGTAATGCGATGGCGCCTACGCCCGCGAGCTCCGTCACTGGAGCTCTACCACCAGTATATATGTAGATATCTATATTAGTATAGGCTGCAGTCATCACTCATATTGATTACATAAAAAGTGTTTTATTTTGTAATAGCAATTTTGCTCACGACATCACCTGCGCTTTGAAGTTGTAACGGGCCGTTTTTGTATTAAACCTTGGTTTGTTTCCATTTGCATGGCGATTACTCCATATATGTCACATTTCATAATTTTTTTTTAATGTAATGGAAGTGGCGAACAGGCGTGCAGTTCACATTGATGTTAAGTGATGACTGCAGCCTATAGACACCTACACAACACCAAGGTCTAAATGCTTATGCGTTACCACTCCTGAGGCCTAAGGTGTTATGCCACTGTGCCGGAAATTACAGGGCCGTACATTACCTCCTGACCGGAACACGATAGTGCTGAACACTACCATTTAGCGGCAAGTATATTAGGTAATGCGGTGGTGCCTATGCCAGCGAGTTCCGTCTCTCTACCAACAGTAAAATTATATTAATTATTTAGATGTAAACACTAGCTCCGTGTTAAAATTTAATTTAAATATGAAATGTGTGAAACCAATACTCCAAAATCGTTTAAATCCAGTAGAAAACGACTGAATTTTACGGTCAAGTGTTATCTACAAGTGAACATCAAACGAATATAAAAACTATTTCCAAAACCGTGAGTGCTGTTTCATCATCGCATCTGAAGTGTGAGTGTTTTGAGTGAGAATTTGCTGTACCCAGTGCTTAAAAACATCATTATTTTCTTCAAAACATGTTCAACTAATGTAGTATTAGTGAATAAATTGACTATGAAAATACGTATATTTCGTATTCCTGTAATCTTTGGTAATTTTATCGAAACAAGTCGGTATTCAAATATTGATTTCTACTTGCTTTATGCACCCGTATGCATCGTGATCATCAATGTGTCTTCATTGTAGTAACCCTGTACTCTCAATACGAGGTAACTCATAATTTCGAACTTAGTAACCACAGCCGCAATACCTCAGTGGTTAGATACTGAAGTTAAACGATACTTTCATTGAACTCTTCGGTTCCAGTCTCACGTCAGTTGTGGATTAATTGTATTAATGCTTGTATAAGAATGTAATATATTTTTTTCCTTTCTTTAATAACAAGCTTCTTACATACAAAAAAATATAATATATATTTTATTTGTGTTTTGTTACTTTGTTTATACACCGGTCCAGTCATCAGGGCTCTGATACTTACAGATGTTCATAGAGGGCGTTAGTGTCCTTGACGATCAATTAAAATAATTGTTCGTTATTAAAGACAGGAGATACTTAATTTGTTGTTTATTTATTTTTATTTTTTTTATTATATTCATACATTATTTTGATTTGTAATAAATTTATAAAATTAGTGTTACTAGGTTAACTCTGTAACAATTAGGTTAAGACTGATTCATTGGGTTTAAAGTGTAAGAAAAGGTTTTTGCCTGAAATACCTTCCGATAAGTATATGTGTTTTTTTTTTAAATTTTTTTTTATATATTGTTTATTTTAAAAATCTTAAATATTTTTTGTTTAGTGCTTTTATTGCAACAGATTGTTTTACATAATTATTTCATAAATGTCACATATCCCTTTTTTTTTGTTTGTTGATTTGACTAGATTATAATTATTGTTTTAATTACAAATTACCTATTTTAGGTTTATTTTTTATATCTTGTACCCTATTTGTAACGATTAAGCTTTAGTCAACACGCACAGGACCTACATGTTTTTATTTTATTTTTTTTAACGTCTCTTCACGGCAGCTCGCTTACGGAGTAGGCAGAAAGTGTAAAGTGTCAGATTATATCTTTCTTGTATTTTGCCATATTTTATTTTTTACTTAGTTTAATTGGTGTTGTAGTTTGTTTTTAACGGTATACCTAATATCGTTTCTAGATAAACCTTGCTAATTAATTTTGTATTTTTTTTTCTTTCCAATTTAGGTATACTTAGGTATTACATTACATGTTTTTATTATTGACATAAATATACATTACAATGAATTCAGGTAAGACGGTGTGTCCTCATTGTCCTAATTCGACGCGTCTTTTTTCGCGACATGGTTTGAAAATCCACATAAGGCGTATTCATAAGATTATTAATGATCAGAACAGTTATCAAACCACGACTATCTCGGACATACCCGCAACGCAACAACATTCTGCACATTCCTTGCATGACTTGGGCTTCTTGAAAAAGAGTGTCCCAGTTCTTAAGCATATACCTAAGGGGGCGCGGTATGCCGCCGCGGGGCGTTTGGACTTTTTAATTGAGAAGTGTTTGAGTTCAAACTGCGCTAACGATTGGGGATCGTTGCTCACATTTGCTTACCGTACTTTGAGGGTGCCTTCCAAATCGGGAAATACGAACCTCACGCAGAAAGTGAAAGAGAACATTTTAAATAACGACACAACTTTTCCTGAGGATCCAGGAATTGTTAGATAGAGACCCCAAGACCTCGGTGTGTAACGAAGACCATTGAATCAAAGGTACATGAGGGGGATTTAAGAGGCGCTGTCCGCTTACTCACGTCCGACGATACATTGGCCGAGCCAGGACCAGAGACGCTGCAATCACTTATTTTGAAGCATCCCCCTCCCTCACGTGTTCTTTCATTCCCAGAGCAGCCCAGTGACTCCATTGTTCATCTGAAGGTCAAATGTGAGGAGGTGAACTTGGCCTTGAATTCTTTTAACACTGGTTCTGCCGCAGGTCTGAACGGCTTACGACCTGGACACCTTAAAGAACTTGTGTCTAACTCCGCTGGTGACAATGGTCCCCGTTTGTTAGAAAGTTTAACAGACCTTGTGAATTTTCTGTTGAGTGGCAAACTCAAACCTGAGGTCTGTCCCTTTATTTATGACGCTTCTTTATGTGCTTTAAAAAAGAAAGATGGAGGATTACGGCTGATTGTGGGAAGCGTTTTTAGAAGGCTTGCAGCTAAACTGGAGTGTGGATCAGTGAGAGAGAGGATGGCAGAATATCTTCAACTTCATCAATTGGGTTTTGGGACACGTCTCGGTTGCGAAGCAGCTATCCACGCCACGCGTGCTTTTGTTGTTAATGAGGCCAACTCTAGTAATATTCTTATAAATAGACTTGCAAAATGCTTTTAATACCTTAGAACGAGACGTTTTGTTAAGTGAGATAAAGGAAAATATGCCATCTTTGTATCCCTTCCTCTTTCAGGTCTATAGATCTCCTTCTAATCTCTTCTTTGATGGCGACATCCTCCTTTCGAAAGTAGGGGCACAGCAGGGAGATCCGCTTGGCCCGCTCGTATTCAGTTTGGGCATTCACAAAATCATTACTGAGCTCAAATCTCCCTTAAACCTCTGGTATCTCGATGACGGGGTTCTTGGAGGACCTCCTGAACAAGTCAAAGAGGACTTACAAATTCTGACGTCACGATTTGAGAGTCTTGGACTAAGCGTTAATACGACCAAGTGTGAGCTCTATCCCTGTAGCCCTGAAGCATCTCTTTCTTTTCCAGTTTTTAATACCATCTTGCCCGGAGTAAAGATATTAATTAACTCCTGTTTCTTTTACAATGTTAGGATCTCCGATTTTTCCCGAAGCTATCCCCGATCTTTTAGAGCTGAGAAAAAATCTTCTTTTTGTGGCCCAGTCACGTCTTGCAAATCTCTCAACACATGTTGGCCTCATTTTGCTTCGGATGTGCTTCGCAATACCTAAAGTATCGTATTTGATGCGTACCTCTCCCACGTGGTTGTTTCCACGCCAAGTTTTGGTTTTTGATAAAGCTCTTAAGGCTTCTATGGAAAGAATTCTGAATATGAGTTTAGATGAGTCCCAGTGGAATCAGGCATCTCTTCCGGTGAGACACGGCGGCTTGGGGGTAAGAAGGATGCAGGATGTTGGGCTGCCAGCTTTTCTTGCGTCGGTTAACGGGGTGTTTGGCCTTGTTACTAGGATACTATCTTTAGATGGTGATATGGTCTCCATCCCGTTTGCCGCCGACGCTTATGAGGAGTGGAAGCTTGTAAACATAGGTGCTTAACCCCCAATTATTTTACGGTCGCAACGATCGTGGGACGAAGTTGGAGCCAAGAAAACTTACGCTCATCTCCTAAGTGTGGCAACCACTGCGGACAAGGCGAGACTAAGGGCCGTAGCGAGACCAGAATCTGGGGCGTGGTTACATGCGTTACCATCTCCGCATTTGGGTACCCTCCTGGACAACGACACCTAGCGGGTGGCCGTAGCCCTTCGTTTAGGGTGTAAGGTGTGTGAGCCCCATGAATGCACATGCGGGGCTATGGTTGAAGCGAATGGCCACCATGCCTTGGTCTGTTGCCGGTGTGCCGGGAGGTTCCCTCGTCACCACGCCCTTAACGACGTTATTCGTAGAGCCCTTATTTCAGCGAACGTCCCTTGTGTCCTAGAACCTCAGGGTTTGAGCCATACGGACGGAAAGAGACTCTTGTGCCTTGGCAGAGAGGCAGATGCCTCCTATGGGATGCGACTTGTGTGTGCACTTTCGCCGCCTCTCATTTAGGTTATAATACATTATGTAGTTTAATTAATTTTATGTCAATTTATAATTTAAGTTATTGTAAAATTTTGTATAATTTATATTAATAAATAAGTATATGAATTTATATGATAAAGAAAAAAAAAATTAACTGAATATGTTATTATAATTCTCAGTAAATAAACCACAACATCACAGTATAGATACAAACATGCATTTTTTCTCATGTAATTGGAATCCCATAGATTAATGCATTGTAATTATTCAACAATCTTTTCACTTTTGAAGCATTTAAATGATCGTTTATTAAGTATAGCTAAGAATCTAGTGCGACCAGATTCTTCTTGCATCAGTTTTCAAACAAAACAGATACGTATCAACAAATCATGTATCAATAAATACCCGTATTAGTTATATAGCTCCGATAAAAACCACAGAGAATCATACAAAATACCTTTATTATACAAAACAAACATATCCATATAAAATTAAATACCGCAAATGCTATTAAAGCTTTCACAATTAAGCAAGCAAACACCAAAATGGCCATCACAGCGTATTGCTAATGCAATGTGCGGGCGCGGTGCGAGAAGTGTGCGAGATATGTGCGGGTGTGTTGCAAGGTGCGGGGAGCGGAGTGCGGGGAGGTTGCGAAGGGTAATTAGTTTCCAACTGAAGGTGGCGTGGCTATAACTTTACGTTCGCCGGAATATTAATGACTTAATAATATTCGTATTTTATCTTATGAACGTAAGTATCATTTTGCAATCATTGAAAAGTAATTGATGTTCGAGTTTGAGTCAAATTAATTTACGAATTAGATTTTAATGGTTTAAGACGATTTTATTACGGAATTTAATAAATATATGCACCTTATCCTGGATTACAATCCGGATACAAGAGCTTTTTTACTCTTATTGATTGTCATCTGTCTTGTGCATTAAATATATAAATAAGTTGAAACTGGTTTTGCTTTTTAAACGATCTCAAAAAAGGAGGAGGTTCTAATTCGACTGTGTGTTTTTTTATGAAACGTAGCAAACAAGCATGCAGCTCATTTGGATACAGCAGCTTATAGACATCTACAACAAAATGCATATTCCATACAAAATGCATTTGCGTCAATTCGAGCCCTAACTTGTTAACTTGTTACATCTCTGTAATAGTTATTACGAAACTATACATTACCATCAAATTGGGATACGATAGTGCTGAATACTACCATTTGGCGGCAGATAGATGTGATGGTCAATATGCCATCGAGCACCTGCACTGGAACTCTACCACCAGTGATGTTTATGTAAGATTTGTTGTTGGGTGATATTTCAAACTGGTATCTTGCAGTTCAATGCCAAATGCATGTCTACCTGATATCAAATCTATACTAATGAAGCAGTTGATAGTTTTTTTGTATAATACTAGCTGTGACGATGAACTTCGTATCGTTTAGTAGATTAAAAGTGTAGATACCTACTAATACCGCTATTAAGATATTATTATGGTGGTTGGTAGTAGAAGTGTGAAAATTAAGGGTTATACGTATATTTTTATGTCGCGTCTTAAAAATTAGAAAATAAAAAACAATTTTGCAAAAATAAGAAAAAAATATGACGTGGTCCACTCTTACCATTTTGGGGTAAATCAAATGTTCTACAAGCGATTCTCATACATATCAAATATACACACAAAATTTCATGGTAATCGGTCAAGACGACGAGACGTATTGTTACATACACTGTTACACGAGAATTTTATATATATTAGATTGAATTCCATAACTAATGTTTGTACAACTTCTTTTGTAACAAACTGTCCATGAATACGTTAAATTTTGAATCAGCTACGAGACTGAGCTACAGCAAATTGTAGCCAAATTTACCTACACACTAGCGAGTCATGCATAAAATGTTTTCTCGAACAGAACCATCGCATGAAATAGTCAATTCTTCAATTTGATCAAGACATAAAATATGCATTACCATCGTGCATATTACATTCATTCCAGACTGCAGCTCACATTGCTAACTGCGATTCAAAATTTCAAATAGAACGTTACAATCTAGATCAATGTCTGCATGCATTACATTTGGCTGTTCTGGCAATGGAAACAGGTCACGACGACTGCTGGGTCGAGCTTGCCTTATCAGTAGTTAGTATATTTTTTGTGGTTTTCCTGGTGGTAGGCACCACAGAATTACCTGATCTACTTGCCGGTTTTAGGGTGCTTTCCCATCAGAGATGTACTATACGTTGCTCTGGATGCGTTTGATATTCACCAATCATATTAATTGGAGCACATAGCTTAGCACGGGATTCAGCTAAGATACGGTTTTTATATGGAAAGATGTGTGCTATGGATGCGAGCTTTGGATGCGTGTTATGGGCCGTCGCGAGTTGGAAGGATACTTTGTTTCCACGAGAGAGTTCTGGGGCACTTAATACAGAGTATAACATCACAAAAACAAGACTGGCGAATAAAGAACAAAAGTAGGTAACCGCGCAATAAGCCAGCCTATGAAAGGCAAACATTTACGACGCACTCAACGCAGTGAATGAGTAATAACTGTGCTATGCTATCAAATGCACTTGTCCTTACTCCACTGTTCCTTTTTATTATAAAAAAAAATATCGGAAGTTTTTTTTTTAATTTTATCTTAGTAAATTTATCAGAAGTATTTCAGTTCTGCCGTCAGAGTTTGGAAATGTCTCCGGTTTTGTCCGTAAACTCACTTCCTTACATAGAGATAACACGTAAGTGGCGTATCGTGTATAAAAGGTACTATACATGAATGCAATTACTTCTGCCTACACCTTCGGGGAATACGTGCTTAAAGTCACATTCACAATATATCCCCTATAACAAATCTTAGCTGTGCACAACCGAGAGAACACAACGAGTTGAGACCAACTCTGACTAAAGCTATTGCACAAAAGCAGGTTTGCGTATCGAGCAAGCTCTGCCGGACGTGTTGTACGTACTCCGCCATTAGACACTAGTGATGTTAGGGATTGGA
Source organism: Macrosoma leucophasiata (assembly GCA_036365455.1). Classification (NCBI taxonomy): domain Eukaryota; kingdom Metazoa; phylum Arthropoda; class Insecta; order Lepidoptera; family Hedylidae; genus Macrosoma; species Macrosoma leucophasiata. The sequence continues at coordinate 273,553 of JAWQUS010000024.1, forward strand.
ACTATGGACAAGGAATGTGAATAAAAAATATTGTATAGTTATTGCGTCATTCTCTTATCTTTCAAGATAAAATGCAAGACATTTCGTGAAAATAATCCAAAAACTTGAAAAAGTTTACTATGAAGCTGTATTTTTAAAGTTACGTAGCCTGCAAGAGACTCTAAGGGCTATATGTCACCAGGACCGTAAAGTTTGTGTTAGCTACCAAAACTAGACACCATACAAACACCAGAGTCGCCACACCACAGCGACAGTACAAAAATGGCGGCCGAGTGAGTTACACACTATGGTGTCGCATACAGCGCTATAGTAATTAGTGGTGGCGCGACCAGCGTGGCTGCGCAATCAGTATCATGCTGTGCCCGCGTCCGAGCTGGTCGCGCCGCCAAACGTACGCCAGGTGAGTAACTTTCTATAGAGCTGTATACATTTTGTTGGTAGCGGCGACTGGTTGCCCGGCCATGGTGTCCCGGTGAAATATAGTCCTAATAGTTTCATTCGTCCGTCCATCTCTCCGCAACTAAGCTCGTAGACTCATAGTACGAGAAAGTTGTAAATTGGCTCGAATATACATATAAGTAATGAGGAGAAATAAATAAAACATAATCTTGAAAATGTTTTTATTTAGAGTAGATACCTCACTCTTACGTAAAGTGGGGATGTTATTTTTTTCGCGTATCCCTTATATTTGAGTATCGATGGATTGGTCTTTAAAAAAGTGGTTCTTATGAAGATAATTTTTCTATTATACGATCTGATTGAGAAATAATAATATCTAGTTTTTAAGGTACAAATTTTTGTTAGTATGTAAATTACTGTTAAACAGCCAGAGGTTATATAAAAACCGTCCTGTTCTGTTACTCAGTAGCATCCCTTCAACCGACGTATGGCACAATCCGTACAACCCGCACGTGTGCGCCTTACATCCCCGCACATACACTAATGGAAACACACCGGGAAAAGTATGTCGGCTTTTGTTGTGAGTTATTGCTTTGTTTGTCATACAAATTGAAATGTAGTCACGTTCACTTACATGGTAATAAGTGGGCATACTGGCAGCGAGTCGCTGAATACAGGGGAAAATAAAAGGGATTTGTTGAGGTTCGGCAAACAAATACTGTGGACTGCGGGTAGCATAACAACGATTGGAACTATTTCTATAGAGTTCCTTGGGTTCGGCCCAAAATATTTGTTAGGCTATTGTTAGTGTAAAATTTTACATCCATCTCTAACTTTTACAATTTTATTAAAGTTAGAGAAAGATGTGAAATCTTATGACTTTAACAAATATTTTGGTCCAATCGAATTTAAGCCTGGGTTGCACCACATAAAGAAATCTGTTAAAGTTAGAAAAGGATGTGAAATGTTACAACTACTTTAACTTTAACAAATGTCTCGGTGCAACCCAGGCTTAGGTAGTATATTGAGATCGTATGAACATTTTCCATTTTTTTTTAAATTTTTTTTTTAATGTAATGGGCGTGGCAAACAAGCATGCAGTTCACATTGATGTTAAGTGATGACTGCAGCCTATAGACACCCACATGAAGACCAAGATCAAAATGCAGATGCGTTACCACTCCTGAGGCCTAAGGTGTTATGCCTCTGTGCCGGAAATTACAGGGCCGTACATTACCACCTGACCGGAACACGATAGTGCTGAACACTACCATTTAGCGGCAAGTATATTAGGTAATGCGGTGGTGCCTACGCCCGCGAGCTCCGTCACTGGAGCTCTACCACCAGGAAAACATTCAATTTAAAGAAACACTTTAAAGATTGGTACTCCATCAAAACATAACACTGTTTTCAGCATGACGTCTCATCAAGTTACACACACGTCAGCTGATGCCAGATGAATTGCAAATTAGCGAGAACGGCCGCGGGGTGACGAGGTTGAGGAAGGGTGAGTGGGTAGAGGAGAGAGGGAGGTAGTGTTTGCGTTGGTAATTGTCTGGTTCAGCGAGCACATCTCCTCCTCCGAGATGTCACGTATTAAATATACGGTGACTGATTCGTACCAGTTTTCGAGGGAAAAGTCTTCCTTTCCGTGAGTAGAATGTCTCGTGTAATATTAAGAAGATGAAATATGGTTTGTTTTAAAATTGTAAGTGTTGTCAGTCATATTTCCTTGAAGAATAGCCCGGTACATTCAATGTTTTTTCAAAATGGATGAGATATTTTACTTGTCATATTTATTTTTTCGGAATTACAAACCGTAGGAAACCTAGCGTAGGAAATTAAGCGATTTAAAACAAAATCTGACAAGAACTTCAGAAGCTTAGTAGTTGTAGCGGCTGGGCTAGTATTCTAAAGTAGATAAGATTCTACAGACTTTACACCATTATCTCTGATAACCCCCAACCCGGGCATCGAACCCAGGACCTCAGCGTAGTAGTAGTGGCCTGCTACCTCTAGGTTACCGAGGCAGTTGTACAAATGTCTAGAGGCTGCTGTCATCAACATCCATGTGGACTGCGTTATTTGCCACCATTTACCATTTAGTAATTACTGCTTCGCAGGGTTAGTGGCTGAATGATTAGTAACTTAATGAACAGTATTTTAATGAGACGCAAGACTAGGCAGGCGACCCTACATGTAGGTGCAGTCAGTACAATGGTCGTATCCGCTGTTTATTATAGTACACGTGTCGACAAAAGCGCGAGCATAATGCGATTATAACTCACCGCGTACAATCGCCGACACAAATCGTGTAATACCAGCTTAATCGATGTTCGGTTAATTTGGTAGGTACTGCAAATAGAATAGATGGTTGGTCATTTTTATGTTGGGTCATAATATCTATGTATGGGTCATATATCTAACACACAAGCAAATTATATTATTTCCAAGTGATTAAATAAATTTTTGAGTTTGAGTTATCTAGAAAACTTTTTAGCCTTTTTGAGAGCCTAACGAGCCTAAGCCATCTACTGGGTTAAGCGATACGGTCGCGGTCGGGTGTGTGATGGGTGACCGCTAGTGACAAATTAAAATGCGCGTTTCAGTGCTTCGGAGGGCACGTTAAGCCGTCGGTCCCGGTTGCTATCGATAGATAGCAGTCGTTTAACCTTGTCGGAGACCTTAAAGGCGGTTTGAAAACATCCGACAAAGGGGTTCGCCACTAACCCTTATCTCCACCAACTCGCATTGGAGCAGCATGGTGGAGTAAGCTCCAGGCCTCCCCCCAAAAAAGGGTAGAGTTTCGTGCCCAGCAGTAGGACGTATAATGGGTTGCCATTATTAACGGCTAAAAAGTGTGATAAGTGTGTATATGATTTTAACTTACAATTCAGAAAGTCAGGGTTCATTTGAATCATGATAAAGACAAATTTTGCTACGGGGCTAACCCTAAAATCGTAAAAATTGGTCAGCTGCTCTATACGAAATGTTCATTGTCGAGCGACAAAATGTAGTCAAATTACATGTGAAACTACCATCACAAATCCTTTTTTTTAGTACATACAACTCGTGTTCAACTCGTGAACAACCAAACACTAGCTAGTATTTTATACATTGTATCATATTCAAACGCTCGTTTAGAAAAGCAATAGAAACAGAAACATACCGAGCAGCCAAAACTAAGAACGGTCCTATGAAAACTACAAATGTTTGAAAACTATCACGAGTCGACTGCGAGTATTTTAAGATGGAAATAAAATCGTTCAATATCCATTTTCCATTTGCGAAACGAGTCGCGGGGAGATATGGAATAAATTGATTCAATTGTAAATATATCGTGTAGCGAATCACATGCAGCGACCGCAGTCTACCGCAGTGTCACGCAGTGTGCTGCATTTCGCCACCTATCGCTGCTCGTCACCCCGTATCGCTGTGTATCGACGCATATCGCTGCGGTGGGGGACTGGCGGTCTACGTCGCACGCACTGTTCGAGCTTTTTAAAACTTTTAACTGTTTTTTACCATTAAGCATTTTCTACGTCGACTGGAGGCGAGGGGGGTTACGCGACCATCATTTCAATGGACACAAACGTCCTGGTTTTACCTCTGTCTAGACTTTCAGAACAATTAATTTTTCGATTGACGGTATCGTGAAGTTATTCGCATGTTATTTTCATCTGAAACAAAAACAAAATATTTTGGGTTTCAAGAGAAGCACATCTGCAATTAATGTTCAATTTTTATATTGATTTTTGGCAATATTTTTGTTTCTTTCAAATCATAGTCAAAATGTTTTTTTAATCATTTGAGATTTCAACTATTCTCACTCTATCATATGTCGAAAATTAATAACTAGGTATGTTAACTAAACTAAGGTGAATAACAATAAATACACATGTCATGACTGTTTACAACTGTGAAAATTGATAATCAAAAATGTCACTGAGCATAACTTTTAATATTTATTACAATGTTGAATAAAATTCGATGAAAAAATATAAATTTATTGGATCCGCGAAAGCAATATGTTTCCCGCTATCTTCGGTATTATGGAATTTAAAACACATTTATCATCCGCGCCACATAAAAATATTCGTTGATATTTTACAATGAATGGAAAAATCTATTGTGTTTTGCTGATAGAGTTTTTTTTTATTTTTGTAGGCTACACCTTCCAACTTTAATTTATCAGATACATTACACGGATGTAAAAGTAGGTACAGAAATGAACAACGATTTTAGAAGTCTACCAGGTACCTACAATTTTAGCAAAGTGTAGAAAAATCTTGACCCTCAAAAATGGGCCTTCAAACAATTTTTAGGGTTCCGTACCTTAAAAGGAAAAAGGAACCCTTATAGGATCACTCGTGCGTCTGTCTGTCTGTCTGTCTGTCCGTCTGTCACAGCCAATTTGCTCCAACTACTCGACCGATTAAGTTGAAATTTGAAGAATATATGTAAATTGGTGACCCAAGAATGAACACGTCAAGTAAAATAATCAATTTTAAACAGGGGGCCACTTTCGGGGGGTAAATCAGAAAATTAAAAAAAAAACCTAAACTGTGTCGTGTGACATATTAAATGAAAGAAGTTGTTGTCAGCAGCTCAGATATATTTTTTAAATAATTTTTGCATAAACAAATTTGAAGTTATTTAAGAAAAACGACGAAAATTGACCATTCCCCCCCCCTATCTCCGAAACTACTGAACTTAAAATTTTGAAAAAAATGTGGAAAATAGTTCTTTGCCTAAAGATTACTGGAAAACCTATAAAAAGTTTGAGTATACAAATTAAATCGAATGTTCTTAATAATATAACCCCCCTGTCGGTACCACCGTATTTATATGTGACCCCGCCAAGGCGCTCCGCCATCTGACCTTATTCAATTAAAAGATTATAAAAAAATAACAATTGTATACATCAAAATAAATTGGATTGTGTGGAATGAATATCGAGGTAGCTGTGAAACTTTCTAACATCCATCTTTTAACATTGTACTCACGTCGTCCCAACTTCAACTGAAAACGTTCCTAATCTCCGCCGAAACCTATTAAAGTGCCAACTATGAGAAGGATCTGCTCGGCCCCGATTCTCCAATAGAGATCATTTAAAATGGGTAAAACTATTTACACTACACTAGCGACCTCCCCCGGCTTCGCTAGGGTGCCATGGAGATACTAATGATGTCAGTCTAAAGCTATTACATTTTGAAAATACTGGCATTATTGGAAAGGGAAGGAGGAAGGAGGAAGTCCATAACAATACGTCACGCTAAGATAAGCCTTTTCTGACCCTCTCTCCCCTATTGTCACGCTGTGACCACTATCTGTATGTGACCCCCATAAAAATATTACTTCACAGAAACTCAAACTATGCGAACGTATTTAATGGACGGCCCCAAATAGGACCTATTATTTTATCAATATCATTCCGACCGATCCGCATGTCAATTGCGCCAGCTATCAATCAACTGACAGTTACCTACTTCAAATGCCATAATATTAGAAGGGTCAATACAGAGTCTTTAAGTTTCCTTACATTTCGTAATCTTTGAAGTTTTTTCCTCCTACTGACAATTAAAAAGCACTGCAAACTTGAAGTATATAATCGATCCAGCTGATCTCGAGTTATATGCTTAGCTTCGCATTTAGTTTAATTTCATTTATATAGATACGAGTGTGTTCCATTATTTACAAGCTACCCTCATCTTGAATGCGACATTTATCGCTACGGTTTGAAAGTCGGGGCCCAGCTCATTAGTAGGCGGCGGCTATAGCCGGTAGCCGACAAAGCCGCATTAGCCTCCGATTTGCCGCCGACAGAACAAAAACCCTCCACGGAGGTCTCTGACTGACAGGTGTCGCAATCTCGACTCCACTGAAAAAGGTCTCAACTAACGATTTATTGTAGTTTAAACTCTGTATCTCTTGAAATAAAGATACAATTGTATTGTCAAAGGTCGTTCTTACTTTGCATTGATGAATGTGGAAAAGCAGCGGGTCCCGGTGGTGCCGGATGAAATGGGTCTAAACTATCAAAACAAGGTTATTAAGGAGACGAGGGGAACGGTCGTGTTTAGTTTTTATTTAGACTGAATACTGTCAATAGGACTAGATATTTGCTGTGAGACTTGAAATTAAAAAGCAATAATTCTTCGCTTCAGTACTTTTTGTCTTACATCTACACGAACACCAAAGGTCTACATGCAAATTTGCTGCCACGCCTGAGGCTTCAATTCTTATGCCTACGTGATAATTATTACACGACCATGCATTACTATATAACCGGAACACAACAGTGCTGAATAGAGTGAATACTACTACCATTTGGTGCCAGATACATTAGGTATTCCCCAAACTCCAAAACTGCAACTCGATCACTAGTAAAAAAATTTTTTTTCCATACATTTATTCATTTCACTGTCCAGAGAAAGTAATCTACTTATTTTATAATTTCATTTGCTATCGTGGTTGATACTTAGTTCCAGAACAACCAGCATTTTAACATACAAGAAAGGAATATACTTACGCTCCAAATGAATTTCATTAAACATCGAACAATATCTAAAGTGAAGAGCCCATAATCCTTAAAACTTCCCGGAACCCGCGTCACGCTGCCAACATTTCGTGTACAACAAACAAGAACTCGTTTACAAAACACGACGTTACAAAGTCCCGATCGAGGTCATCTCGTGTTTGTTGGGAACTCGCGCCAATCATTCTCGCCAACTTATAAGTTCACCACCATGAAAAATTCGATTACAGAACACATGAATGGTTGGTTGGCGGATTTAATAGGTTGTGCTTTCTTTTTTCATATAACCACTCCAACCAAAGACTAATCAAACCAAAATACGTCCACTGCTGGACAAAGCCTTCCCCAAAGACGCCCACAACAATGTTATGCGTCATTAAAAGAAAGATGCCAAATAAACCATAATCGCCACGCTTGGCATTCAAATTGCTGATCGTATTGGCGGTAGTTACGACGCTACTGCCCATCCCGACTGTTACGTCGGACAGGCCACTGAAACTTGCAACCGTTTTTTGTACCAAGAAATAAATTATCGCCATTACTAAAATTAAAGTTAATATATATTATATATACAGTTCTACTATTTATTTTCCTTGTGTGTTTTATTTAACATCTATTATGGGACTCAATAATGGGGCAAAATAAAAATTGATAGAATATGGACACATACATTTTCAAACCATTACTTTTTTACTACTAACTGTTTGATAATGACGAGGCACGAGAGGTGTGTCAGGACCGGGATATCTGGCGCTCCACACTCTCTGCCTTCCCCCGTTAAGACCTGGCATGAAGATACATACATATCAATTTAAAAATAATTTCTTCTTGCTCTTTACCCTCAATCACAGTAAAAGAGCAAGTCTAGGTTTTCGATATATTTTTTTTTATGTTATCGTAGTAGCAAACAAGCATGCAGTTCACATTGATGTTGAGTGATGACTGCAGCCTATAGACACCCACACAATGACCAGAGGCCAAAATGCAGATGCGTTGCCACTCCTGAGGTTAGGCCTCTGTGCCAGAAATTACAGGGCCGTACATTACCACCTGACCGGAACACAATAGTGCTGAACACTACCATTTAGCGGCAAGTATATTAGGTAATGCAGTGGTGCCTACGCCCGCGAGCTCCGTCACTGGAGCTCTACCACCAGTAATTATATTCAAAATACTGATCTTTCTCATACATCGTTCGCTCGGTGTACAGTTTCCTCCCACTTAGTTAGTCTAAGCCTAATCAGCGCCGAGCAATATAATATATAGGCTGTTAGTTTACTTAAACAAGCCAAATTCACTGAGCAAAGATTAAGGTTAAGAGGCAGTGTATGTGTGTAATGAGTAGCGCCGCCGCGGCTTTAGTACTGTACTCTGGATACAGTGATGATCCCACCGGAAACTTTAATCAGGTAAAAGAGCCAAGTTCCATTAGAAAATACGAGGTTTAGCCTAATATTATTTTTTATTGTATTATTTGCCTGACCTGTCAGCTTAGGCCGGGAAGGGCTCTCACGCTTCGCGCTCGCGAATCGCCCGGTGAAATAGAATACGACCGTCTCGAGACGAGTCGGCTACATACGCCCAATTGAAAATCGTCTGTCTAACAAAGCAACACATCTGCATTTAAATATTAGTATTTCGCTTAGATTCTAAACAAAACACAACTGGAGAGATATTATTGCCTAACTAGCATAGTTGGTAATAGATGGCGCTGCTGCTACCATAGAGCAATGCAATAGATGTGAAGGAAAGATTTGACAAATCGGGCAGGGCTTCAGTAGCTCAATTGGAAGAGCGGCTGGACTAGATTCCCAGTAGGTCGCGAGTTCGAGTCTCGCCTGAAGTCAAATTTTTCTTTCCATTTTTCTTTAAAAATAAAATATATTTCACAAGCATGTGTTAATGCGAAATAATATAAACAATTATTAAGGGTAAAAGCGACTTCTTTACGATATTCAATAAACTGAAAAGTCTATTATATCGGTTGCCTAACTAGCATAGTTGGTAATAGATGGCGCTGCTGCTACCATAAAGCAATGCAATAGATGTGAAGGAAAGATTTGACAAATCGGGCAGGGCTTCAGTAGCTCAATTGGAAGAGCGGCTGGACTAGATTCCCAGTAGGTTGCGAGTTCGAGTCTCGCCTGAAGTCAAATTTTTCTTTCCATTTTTCTTTAAAAATAAAATATATTTCACAAGCATGTGTTAATGCGAAATAATATAAACAATTATTGAAGGTAAAAGCGACTTCTTTACGATATTCAATAAACTGAAAAGTCTATTATATCGGTTGCCTAACTAGCATAGTTGGTAATAGATGGCGCTGCTGCTACCATAAAGCAATGCAATAGATGTGAAGGAAAGATTTGACAAATCGGGCAGGGCTTCAGTAGCTCAATTGGAAGAGCGGCTGGACTAGATTCCCAGTAGGTTGCGAGTTCGAGTCTCGCCTGAAGTCAAATTTTTCTTTCCATTTTTCTTTAAAAATAAAATATATTGCACAAGCATGTGTTAATGCGAAATAATATAAACAATTATTGAAGGTAAAAGCGACTTCTTTACGATATTCAATAAACTGAAAAGTCTATTATATCGGTTGCCTAACTAGCATAGTTGGTAATAGATGGCGCTGCTGCTACCATAAAGCAATGCAATAGATGTGAAGGAAAGATTTGACAAATCGGGCAGGGCTTCAGTAGCTCAATTGGAAGAGCGGCTGGACTAGATTCCCAGTAGGTTGCGAGTTCGAGTCTCGCCTGAAGTCAAATTTTTCTTTTCATTTTTCTTTAAAAATAAAATATATTTCACAAGCATGTGTTAATGCGAAATAATGTATCTTCACGCCAGGTCCCTAACGGGGTAGGCAGAGAGTGTAGAGCGCCAGACATCCCGGTTCTGACAAACCTCTCGTGCCTCGTCTACTTTCATCATTCTCTTCATACATGCACGCCGATTCCTAAGACTTTTGACACCACCATCAGACAGAACTCGACCTATTTGGTCATGGTAGGTCAGCCTTGGTCTTCCTGGGCCTCTGCAACCATCCACATTCGCATTGTATATCTGTTTAGTCATTCGCTCATTCGACATTCTTTCTATATGCCCGAACCATCGGAGCATGCTTTTTTTCATTTTTACACCGATACTATCATTCACACAAAGTCTCTTTCTTACATCTTCATTACGAACGCGATCGGTGAGTGATACACCGCAGATCTTGCGCAAAGATCTCATCTCGACCGCGTTCAACTTACTTTCATGCTCTTTCCTGCATACCCAGCTCTCGCTTCCATATAAAAGCGTTGGAGTAAGTACAGCATTATGTACGGCTAGTCGAGCCCGCTGGCTGAGATGTTTAGATTCTAGCAGCTTACCCAACGCTCCATTCACGCAATTCCCAGCAAGCACTCTTCTTTCTATGTCAGTGGTGTACCTACCATCCTTGCTAAAAGCACATCCAAGATATACAATTTCATCAACCTGTTCTAACACGGCAGGGCTTCAGTAGCTCAATTGGAAGAGCGGCTGGACTAGATTCCCAGTAGGTTGCGAGTTCGAGTCTCGCCTGAAGTCAAATTTTTCTTTCCATTTTTCTTTAAAAATAAAATATATTTCACAAGCATGTGTTAATGCGAAATAATATAAACAATTATTAAGGGTAAAAGCGACTTCTTTACGATATTCAATAAACTGAAAAGTCTATTATATCGGTTGCCTAACTAGCATAGTTGGTAATAGATGGCGCTGCTGCTACCATAAAGCAATGCAATAGATGTGAAGGAAAGATTTGACAAATCGGGCAGGGCTTCAGTAGCTCAATTGGAAGAGCGGCTGGACTAGATTCCCAGTAGGTTGCGAGTTCGAGTCTCGCCTGAAGTCAAATTTTTCTTTTCATTTTTCTTTAAAAATAAAATATATTTCACAAGCATGTGTTAATGCGAAATAATATAAACAATTATTAAGGGTAAAAGCGACTTCTTTACGATATTCAATAAACTGAAGTCTCGTTTTTATATTATTTTGCATTAACACATGCTAGTGAAATATATTTTATTTTTAAAGAAAAATGGAAAGAAAAATTTGACTTCAGGCGAGGCTCGAACTCGCGACCTACTGGGAATCTAGTCCAGCCGCTCTTCCAATTGAGCTACTGAAGCCCTGCCCGATTTGTCAAATCTTTCCTTCACATCTATTGCATTGCTTTATGGTAGCAGCAGCGCCATCTATTACCAACTATGCTAGTTAGGCAACCGATATAATAGACTTTTCAGTTTATTGAATATCGTAAAGAAGTCGCTTTTACCCTTAATAATTGTTTTTATATTATTTCGCATTAACACATGCTAGTGAAATATATTTCATTTTTAAAGAAAAATGGAAAGAAAAATTTGACTTCAGGCGAGGCTCGAACTCGCGACCTACTGGGAATCTAGTCTAGCCGCTCTTCCAATTGAGCTACTGAAGCCCTGCCCGATTTGTCAAATCTTTCCTTCACATCTATTGCATTGCTTTATGGTAGCAGTAGCGCCATCTATTACCAACTATATACGAAATAATATAAAAACAATTATTAAGGGTTCGACGACGTCGGGCGAGTTCGAGTCTGTCGCGTCGTGAGTTGAGTCGCCTGAAGTCAAATTTTTCTTTCCATTTTTCTTTTAAAATAAAATATATTTCACAAGCATGTGTTAATGCAAAATAATATAAAACAACAACTGGAGAGAGTATATCGATATTTTTATTCTCTTTGCATTGCGGTGGTTTTGCCTAGGTTTACACTGGGATGCTTTTGTCGTGCAAAATTATATACTTACTAGCTGTTGCCCGCGGCTTCGCTCGCGTAGATGTCGTTTTATAATCCTGAATTTTCTTTGCTATAAACCTCACGGAGCCCGAGGCCTTTCCAATGAATGCAAAACCGTGGAAATCGGTTCGTGCGTTCTGGAGTTATAGCGTCAGGAAGGAAAACCCGACTTATTTTTATATAATAGATTTTGTTATGAAGCAAAAATTATAACAATTCTTTTAAATTTTGAAATATTTGAAATTGTATCTACATGTTGCGTAATCAATTTTGTATTACAGAAGAGGGCCATTAGAGCGATGTATAACTTACGTAGTCGTGATTCTTTGAAAGAACTATTTAAAGAAATAAATATAATGACTGTCCCTTGCCATTACATCTATGAAAATATACTTTTCGCGAGGAAAAATTTACATCTGTTTGATAAAATCTCCGATAGGCATAGTTATAATACGAGGAATAAGAACAAGTTGTCTCTGCCAAGTTTTCGACTGACGAAAACTAATACATCTTTCCTAAAATATAGTGTAGAATTTCATAACAAGATCCCATCCGGGATTGCTGAACTCACCGATGGTAAATTCAAAGCATTAATTAAACGCACTCTATGTAAAAAGGCTTATTATAAACTCGAGGACTATCTCAAGGATAGAAATGTTTGGCTAAATGCTGATCTAGCTCCACAAGGGTGTTAAATGTAATGTAATGTAATGTAAATAACCAAAGTGTAATGTTGACATTATATTGTTAATTTTAAGCTTGCTTAAATTATGGAAAATTGTAAAAATATGCCTAAGAGATATTTTTAAAAGAGCCGACTGAGTTTTTTCCGGTTCCGGTCATGTTTTTAACTTTGCCGGTGAATGACAAAGAATGACTCTTTTTCTTTTTACTCCTTGTTATCAGTTTGTAAAGGGGAAATGAGACATTCTACTGATATACTTTCTGGCATTAGTTTATGACATTTAGTTTTATCTTAGTGATATTCTTGACTTTACATATATTTTTTATCTTGTTTGACATGTATATCAATTGTTATTCACTTTAATTTATTTTGTTTGTTTTTGACGTGTCATAAGAGGTGCCTGTCACCCTAAATGAATAAATGAGTTTCTGATTCTGATTCAACGCACTCTATAAGTTTTTAATAAAAAAAGTAGTCGAATTGCGGAGAACAAGTGCACAGCACAGTGTGTGTAAGGGGTGGACAGAGGAAAAAAAGGGCCAATGTACTTAATTAGAAAATACGATTACTATTGTTTTTAAATAATAGATAAGCACCACTCCGTTTACGTAAATAGGTTCTACTATCGATACTGAGTCACCATAAAAAAATGGAACAGCAAAAAATATCATGTACATAATTTATTTATGTAGAAATAGGTATGTTTATAAGAAATTCCATGAATCCTTTGAGATTCATGGAATGGGACGTTATACGGATATACCCAAGGATTTATTCATTCATTGTAAGTTATTCTGTAGGACAGAAACAATTTTTTGTAGTTTCTACTGTAAGTTATATAATTAACAATTTGTGTATAATAATATCTTGTTGCTCTTAAGATAAATGTTATTATGTGTACGTCAATGTCGAATGTAGCACGAAATTGGTAACTGAATTGAAAACTTGGCCCGGCGCACCATGTGTCTATACCATGTTTATGTCACAAGCACGAGCGAGGGGAGATGTCGGGGAAGGTGGGAGGGGGTACAAATGTAGGTAAATTGGACAAGTTGTGTGCTAAGGTAATGAAGCAGACTTGTTGATTCCACACTCATGCATATGCTAGGCGTGGCGGACAGCAAGTTTGCTAATTCCATGCGCGCCATGCAAGCTGCAACTTGCTGGTTGTAGTTCGAATTTGTCACCTTGCTGTAAATGCGCAATGAGTTTATGAACAGTCATGCTCCGTTGAGAGACTGTAATATAACTCACGTATATCGCAAACGCTCGAATATGTGATGCGAGAGATCATGTAGATGCAATATTACTACAAAGGTGTCTCTAGTAAATCCTAGGGAGAGATTTGGAGGACATGTGACGCTTTGGATTTTGATTATAGCCTAACTGCAGTAATTGGTGATGCGTTCGGGTGTCTCCAAGCTTATGGTTGTTGGTTTTGAACAGATTGCCGATTTATTTAAGAAGTTTAATATTGGTAGATATTGAAGGTTGATTGTGTGACCACACCATGGTAGTTGTTGACAATACAGTCCACGAGTATTCACGAAACACGTCCAATCCTGAACGAGAGCTTTCGTCATCCGATTCTTCTCCCTGTAGTGTACTATCAAATAGAATACCTGTAAAAGCAAATGAAGCAATATTTACAACTTATCTTGCAATAACCATAAATACCTTATGATAAAACGAATGGCAAATATCAAGGAAAAAGGAAATGTTTGAGCTCAAAAGACAAGTTCCAAACGAACACGTTGGCGCGCGTTTATCTGGTTTACACGTTGCAACATGTCGGCCTTGTCGCGCCAACTTGCCTGAGCTCACAAACATGCCACATGCCACTTCCCGCTCCAGGGACGCTTTTGACAATTTTTACCGAATCACCGAAATTCTTGGCAACTGCTGGAACAAAACTGTTGGTTACGGCTTTTTCATGTTTTTGGACGTATGGATAGCATAATAAATGTTAGTTCTTAGCTTAGTTAGTTAGCTCTTGGAACATAGGTGGTGCAGTAGAAGAAATAAAGAAAGAAAACATTTATTCTCATGGAACATACATTTCAAACAAAGAAGAAGAGGTTTCATGGCATTACTATAAGACACAAAAGTATTCAAAGCTATCTTGTTTTGATTAGATGGTAATGCGTGGAACTTTAATTTGATACAAACGAGTTGAGGGGAGACTCTATTCACTTGTAACCAAAGGAGGTAGTGAAAGTTAAAATGTACTAGGCCTGAGGCCTAAGATGTTAAGCCTCTGTGCCGGAGATAACAGGGCCGTACATTACCACCTAACCGGAACACAATAGTGCTGAACACTACCATTTAGCGGCAAGTATATTAGGTAATGTGGTGGTGCCTACACCCGCGAGCTCCGTCACTGAAGCTCTACGACCAGTAAAAAGTTATCGGGGATTTTTCGTTGTAAAAATTGTGAAATGTAAAATTTTGTGGTCAGTTTTTGCTATGTATTGCTGGAGTGCTTTTTGTATTGTAATAGTATTTTTATTGTTTTGTTTTGATATTGTATGGTAAGCAAATGTTAACAACCCTAGCGCGATCGTCGCGTAGGCATCAAAAGTAAAGTACGTACATGAGATTGACCTCTGTACCTTTTTATTCTGTGACATGAGCCAGATCATACAGTGACGCGACGTTCCATCTGCCTTTTACTCTGTCTATCCGAAGACATGGCCCAGGTTATACAGTAATGAAGACACAGGGATGAGAATTAATACAAGTCGCAACGTCACGATAAACATCAAGACAAGACAAACAGATTCGGACGCGGCAATGCTAACTTAAGGAAGGAAACAAGGTGTTCCACAAACACGTTGGCGCGTGTTTATCTCGGGAACACGTTGCAACATGTCGCGCCAACTTCCAGCGACGCCGAACATGACATTTCCCGAATCTTGACAATTTTCACGGTAGCGTTGAA
The DNA here is from genome assembly GCA_036365455.1 of Macrosoma leucophasiata. Classification (NCBI taxonomy): domain Eukaryota; kingdom Metazoa; phylum Arthropoda; class Insecta; order Lepidoptera; family Hedylidae; genus Macrosoma; species Macrosoma leucophasiata. Next base: position 288,920 of record JAWQUS010000024.1, read on the forward strand.
TTTCTTGGGAATTTTTCAAGAAAATGTTGATACTACGATTCTGTTAGAAACGGTTGTGTTTTGTATGAAACTCATAAAATTAAACAATTTTCTGAAATAGTGGTCATTTCAATGTTACAAACTCTTTAGAAGCTGCTTAAATTCATTACCAAGACACCGTGGGCAACCCTTATATACTATCTTAACGAGAGTTAACAATGGAGTCGGAAAGTTAAATGTCTCAACCCTAGAACATTTTACTTTGTCGACTTAGCTGAGAATGTCGGACTACTTAGGTATGTCGTTTGGGAATGTTTGTCTCCCGTTAATAATGTCGACGGACGCGAAAGTGTGTCTGTTTATTATGGTAGACTACTTCGGGATACTAAATGGTTAATATAAAGGAACAAATAGTGAAAGCAGATCATCCTTACAATAAATTTTAACATTAAGTTCACGACCGTGTCTTATCGTACTTACATATGGGCAGACAGAGATATGCAAAAATTTTATGCAAACATTTTTTTATGATATGATGGTGGCAAACTCGCATGCAGTTTGAATTGATGTTAAGTGATGACTGCAGTCTCCACATAAAGACCAGAGATCAAAATGCAGATGCGTTGCCACCCCTTAGACCTTAGTAGTTGTCTCTGTGATAGTTATTACGGGGCCATACATTATCATCGAACCGGAGCACGTTAGTGCTGAACACTAACACTTAGCGGCAGATCCATTAGATAATGCGGTGCTGCCTACGCTCTAGAGCTGCTACACTGGAACTCTACCACCAGTAGGTAATAATCCACATCCATCAACAACCATATCAAACAAAGCGAGGATACAGATTTGGTACATTTTGAAAAAAAAAATCAAATTAATGTCACGATCTTGTTACTCGTAGATGCGGCGTGATGTGCTCCTGTAGCTGAACAATGAGATGAAACAAACATTGTTGAAATGCCTCGTAGGCTTAGTGCACGAGTAGTAGGAGAACACTACTGTAGACCTGTGCTTTTTATTTTGACTCCAGAATGATTATCTGATACTGTGGTTCCCTTGGGTATAGGATTTATAACTTTTGAAAAACTCGCGTTTCACAAATTTTACGAACCGGCTCGTGACGCGACATACTCGTAGATACGAGTATGGTCTCTCCGCGTCCGTCCGCGACCACGACTTGTGCAACCGAAATGTCGGAATAAAGGTAAAAAAGTGTTTTTACCCCAATGATGTTATTACGCAATATCTATATCGGATACCCAGATCGTAAAATCAATGTAAATATGGGAAGATTATTTATATTTGATCTCAAACGATAAACTCAGGTCTGTATACTAAAATAAAATAAAAAATAAAAATTAAATAAAATATACTGTCTACTATCAGTATTATTGTAACAAAGTATTGACTATAATATATTATCTCAATTAATAAAAACCAAAAGCAAGATCATACATACATTATTTAATAATAATTAATGTAAAAAATTAATTAATATTACAAATACTTACGATACGTATAATGTACCATATATCTATAAAATTTCAATTTCAACTTATTTAATTAACTATTCCACTAAGCCGGAGACCAGCGAAATTCTCATATTATATTCAACGCTACCAATACCATGTACCTACCGTAATTGTGTATGTTATTGCGACACAGAGATAAGACAGTACCTATAGGACATCAGTGGCAACGAGTGGCACATTAAGATCTTAAAAAATTCTGTAGATGTCTGTAGATTGTAATGTTCACGTGAATTCAGTTTAAAAACATTAACAAAAGCCGTCAAAATGTAAACCAATCATCTTAATGGCCAAATATAACCATGCTCACATAACACGCCAGGAGCTAATGAGGCATAAACTGCTAGCAATGCAGCTATTAACTAATTAGTCAATCACCAACATCCTCGCTCCCCCTGTCTCCATTCCTCCCCCCTCAGTATCCCATGGCAACGCAACGCATTCTAGAATTAGTTCCAGTACAGGTGCATCATTGTATATATTATGCGAGCCGGGATATTCCTCATTGTTTCAGAGATTGAACATGAACGGTGAATTTTAATTAGAAATGTATTGATTGCGATTTCGAGTTATATTCTCTAAGAGGATAGGTGGCGCGAGCTTTCATTTAAACTTTGTCTCCCCGGCATATCATTTCTAAAAAGTGTTAAATGTTTAGTTGTTGCCTCTGGACGGTATACCCATACTCTGAAATGATCAGATAAAGTAAAAGAGTACGGTGGACGAGCTTACTCCTGCATCTCCCACTAAATGGTATTTAATATTAATGAATTCAATAGCTTATAAGAATTACTAAGTATTAAACTGAAAACCCGAAGCGAAATATCCATTGTGGACTTCTTACAGTACGGACGCACACTGCCCACCATTATTCTGTATTCATTTCATTGTAAAATATTTGGAACGGAGGGCGGCTAACAAATAAAACTTTGGGCATTTTATGATTACCTGGTCGCACGAGGGCTGTAAGGGCCGTTACACGGACCCTGAAGAAAGCTGCCCAACTAATTTTACATTCGTTATCAAGTTTTGTCGCCGAGACGCCCTCGCCGCTTTTAAATTATTAATTCCGGCTACAATTCTGTTAAGAATGTTATATTAGCACTAGCTGTGCCCGCGACTTCGTTCGCGTGGAATAGTGACTTTGGGCAGCATTTTTTCGATATAACTTTTGGTTAATTTTGGATCAAACGAAAACACTTATGGATAGCTAATAAAATTGGTTAACATTAATACCTACTACTCTGCACGCGATATTAGACTAACGCCACCAAACTCACCAATGCTGCCAACGCAACCAGCGCCACCAACTCCACCAACGCCACCAATACCACCACCAATGACACCAACGCCACCAATGCCACCAACGCCATCAATGCCACCAACGCTTAATGTACGGCCCTGTAATTTCTGGCACAGAGGCACAATACCTTAGGCCTCAGAAGTGGCACCGCATCTGCATTTTGACCTCTGGTCTTTGTGTGGGTGTTTATAGGCTGCAGTCATCACTTAACATCAATGTGAACTGCATGCTTGTTTGCCACTTTCATTACATTAAAAAAAAATAGAATCCTGCAACTAAATAAACTCAGTATGGTAGTCTTTTCAATAAAAACTTAAATGTACCTAATACAGATTAGATAGACAATAGATTAGAAACAATAGAATATGGAAATGTGTACATATCCATAGATTGAATCTATGGATATGTACACATTTCATACAGATATCAATCAAAAAGTAAATACAAAGATATAAAAAGTATATGTTGTTATACTCGTACTTTTTACAAACTAAAACAGACCAGTCCCGGAATCATTATTATATTTATCATCGTTGATTACGACAAAATATGAATGTACTATTTTTACCCTTCAAATAGCACTGCAGTATCTATGGCGTACCGCATAAACTCAAACTCAAAAATTCATTTAATCACTTGGAAAAGTTTTCTTGTGATAGATCAAATAACAAATATAAAATTAAAGCGCAACATATTTATGATACGTTGATTAAAATGACAAAGTAAACCTTAAAAATAAAATGAAAAGTGGTCCAAAATACTTAATAATTAAAATACAAAAGAAACAAAATTGCACTCACTTTTTTCTTTATCGTAAGTATGTATGTATCTTCTCGCTAGGTCCCTAACGGGGTAGGCAGAGAGTGTAGAGCGCCAGATATCCCGGTCCTGACAAACCTCGTGTGTGATCTTTATTGTATGTATGTATGTATCTTCACACCAGGTCCCTAACCTTTATTGTGATCTCGTGATATGAACTACTAAAGTTAGAAAACTTTGAGAGTAGGGTTTAAATCTAAAAAATCCTTAGATAGTTATCTATGGTTCAATTTCTTAAACTCGATAGTGAAAAGAAAGAGAAATATAAATACGCAAAGTTTTATCCTAACTAAAAAGCATTATTACTTAGTTATCCGGTTACCACACGATGTGTGTACACTGTGACGTCATCCGTCACGTCACATCCTCAAACAATGAAGCCGCAAATAGTGCGGAACGTGTCCGGCGAATTTGTTTGTGTCCGCTTTGTTTGAAAAAACATTATTCTTCAGACGAGCGCGTCCGGCTATAAATTTTGGTAAATGGCGTCAGGGTTTTTTCCCATTTACTTTACAAACTACCAATTTTTGATTCCTACACTCTCAAAATTGTTTTTCATGCAAATACCAGGTATTGCTTTGCTATTTCAATAGGGATGGAAGATTGTATTAAAAGTCTAATCAAATTTTAATCAAATGATACCCTAAAACTGATTATAATAAATAATCCATGAGGGTGAAATTTTGAGAGTCAGTTTGTATATCACGAACTCGATGCGGACCAAGTTGCGGACACAAGCTAGTTTCTATTACGTTAGGGATTGGGCTCAAGACCTGTTTCTTAGGCTGATCGAATATTCTCGTTGCAGTGAAGTTAGGCTTGTTTATTGCCCACTAAGTAACCGAACGGTGTTAGCAGGTTGTTCCTCAAGTTGCCGATATCTGATTAATAATACACAGTCTTTATGGAAATATTATAGGTCGTTTCCATCTTAGTTTATATCACGCTGGAAACATTTTGATGTGAAAGTGGAGAAGTTGAGTTAGAATAACAAGCTATCGGAGTTGGTTTAATATTTTGTGATTCGCTTAAAATTTTACGTTTATTAGTTTTTCCATTGAATTGTTCACTATAACTCGTACGATTTAGATTTTTAGAGTTCCATAACGTAACGTAACTTCACGCCTGTAATCCCTGAAGGGGTAGGCAGAGGTAAATGCATGCATTCAAGCATACATGCAAACTCGCCGGTTACGTTTTGGCCCATGTAACAGGTGGCGCACCTGTTGCTATCTCCGGGCACATTACTAAACTCGGAGGTACTGGGAAACTTCCAGAAAATGGAAAAATCCCGATAGAACCATAAAGGATTTTAAACCGTTATCTCTGATAGTCCCCGACCCGGGAATGACTACTACTACTACGCTGGGGTCCTGGAACCCAAGACCCCAGCGTAGTAGTAGTGGCCTGCTACCACTACGCTACTGAGGCAGTAGGCAATGAGGGTTCCATATTTCGGTAAAAAAACGGTACCCTTATGTTAACTTAAGTGTTCTAACACTTATGTGTCTGTTTATCTGTTTATCTTTCTGTCATTTATGATTAAGCCAATTTATTCCAAAAATACTGTTGGTGATGGACAGTTGGTCCAGGTGAGAAAAGAAAAAAATGAGAATTTTTGTTACAGTAATCGAGGTGAAAAAACGACGCCGTGAGCGCGCGTAGTCTAGCTGAAGTATAGCGGTTAGCGGTCGACTGTCGGGCGGTAGCTACTCGTAGTACCTACATCGTAAGTGTTGCAAGCGTAATTACATAAGAGTGACATCGTCTTTCCATCTTTTCTTTATTTATTCAGAGCAACATATTTATGGAAAAGGAGAGTAAATTATATGTAGATTATTTTAAATTTCTAATTTCTGATTATTTTTTTATTATTTACAACTTATACCTTATAATTAACTTTTATTTTCAGGTAATCGAGTGCCTTTTAATACGAAAATTGAAGAGGGAATCACATTGATGTCAACTTCAATGAAAACGAATTTTGTGAAGTACTTTACTTATTGAAAGTGTGAAAAATGTTTGAAACGATAACTGACGTCACGGGGGAAAGGAGATATAAAGCTGCCTACTCCCTAAAAACCTACCACACACATCATACCTCAAGTTTATCCCCATCAAGGAGGCCGCCTCCGTAATGGCAGCTAAAATAAACTTGAGGATTTCCATCTCGACAAAAAAGGCATTAGGTATTCTCAGGTACACTAACTTATCTCTTAACAGCTTAGATTAATGGGTACCATTTTTTATCCACACCTCTAAAAATCCTAACTTGGCTCTCGACAATCAAATGTTACTTTGGCCACATAGTTCGAAGACAACCAGAAAAATTCGACTAACTGGTTGTGGTGGGTAAAGTAGACGGAAAAAGACCCAGAGGCCGATCACCTAGCCGATGGCCTGACGCCATAAAAGAAATCACTGGACTGCCTGTGACTGCAGGTCTCAGAAAAGCTGAAGATAGAGCGGCCTGGAAGCAACTCGTCATCTCCTCCACCTATACTTACCAAAACGAGCACGACCTTCAGTAATGAAGAATACGACAAAGAAGAGAGCTCTTACAATAACTGAATCAGTGATGAAATGGTGACGATAACTTCATGACCTGATGTTTCCCCGAAGACGTACGCAGAGTTAAACACCAACGGCAACGAGTCGCCAGTTATGTATTTCGCGTGCCTGTAGGCAGGGTAGCGAGTGTATTAATATTCATCAGGCACTTTACTTTACTCCGCCGGCAATCTCATGTAATGGCAAAAACATAATATTACTTACTCCTCGTCGCGGGGATTGGACACGGCATATAATTCCAAGTGTTGTCTGAGAAATTCACCTCTTTGTCTGGGCAAATGGCATACTATCGAAATATCTTTTCCTCCGTTTTCAGGTAAAATATGTATGATCGATATAGCACTCATAAATAATTAGAATGCACTAAAGTAAATATTCGTAAACGAAATTATTACCAAAGTCAATATTTGGAATTTGACAAACGTTCTGATAGGTTTGGACTGGTCATACTCTAACTCTTGCCAAAATTGAATCGTGAGACTGTGACCTAGGGTATGGGTTGTGTAAAAGCGGGGCGAGTGACTTCAGAATATCCTCCGAGAAAACCCTCCGTTCTCTCGCACAAAACAAAAATATTCAACTGCACGTAGAAGCTGCAAGATAAATCGGCCGCACTTTACCTACTTCTGCTCAGTTTGTAAAAGGAGATTACATTTATTCAATATGGAGAAAATAATGTTAAATAAATATTTTGCCAGACTGCTGTGAAATAGTTTTACTTTGAATTTAATATCAATCCAACGTGTGGAGCAATATGTAATTATGTTTGACATATTGACATTAACAATGGTGAATTTATTTACCACCAATATAACATCCTATTAATTTACTGGTGGTAGAGCTCCTGTGACGGAGCTCGCGGGCGTAGGCACCACCGCATTACCTTATATACTTGTCGCTAAATGGTAGTGTTCAGCACTATCGTGTTCCGGTCAGGTGGTAATGTACGGCCCTGGAGTCCTCTGAGAGCCTCAGGAGTGGTAACGCATCTGCATTTTGACCTTGGTCTTTGTGTAAGTGTCTATAGGCTGTAGTCATCACTTAACATAAATGTGAACTGCATGCTTGTTTGCCACTTCCATAACATAAAAAAAAAACTTAGTAAAAACACGCCAAGAAAAACAAATAAAATAATTAATCATGCATCGTAAAGAAACAGAACGCGGTCGAGGGGAGTCAAGTAGTTCTATTGAAGAGCATTGCATACGAGTCTGTGATTCATAAGAGAGCTAATCGTCGCTAGGTCGCGAAGGGTTGCGGTTGTAAGCAATTCTACAGCCAATAGGCAGGTTGTTAGAAACCATCTACTAGCCTTTGTTCTTTGCCATAAGCCTTAGTGAGTAAGTGAACAGTTATAATACCAACTGTTTTGTTTTTCATTTCCCCGGAGTTTTTATTTTGAAAAGAGCTTAGTTGTTATTTCAAAGGTATTGGAGTGAGGAAAGCGAACAAAATAAATCCGTAGCCCACTAGTCTCTGCTTTTGTATACTGGTTTGTTAATATTTTTTCAGGAGGTCGGTAGCTAAAATTGTTAACACATCAAGTCACGAGAAAAATATCAGTTTTCAATTGTGTCTAGTCGCCGGCGGCTTTACGTTCCTTGAAGGGTTATTAACCTTTCAGAGTTTTCGCGCGTTTTCGCGAGCTTCACTCAATGTAGATATTGTATTTGCGGATTTGTACAATACTGACAACACTACCTCTATTACTCGGGAAAAGCTGGATACACGGGAAGTGTTAGAGTAATGGTGGTAGAGCTCTACTGGGGGTAGAGTTCCAGTGACGGAGCTCGCGGGCGTAGCCACCACAGCATTATCTAATATACTTGCTGCTAAATGGTAGTGTTCAGCACTATCATGTTCCAGTCAGGTGGTAATGTACGGCCCTGTAATTTGCGGCACAGAGGCATTCCACCTTAGGCCTCAGGAGTGGTTGCGCATCTGCATTTTGACCTTGGTCTTCGTGTGGGTGTCTATAGGCTGCAGTCATCACTTAACATCAATGTGAACTGCATGCTTGTTTGCCACTTCCATTACATAAAAAAAAACAAACACGTCTTGCATGTTTTGCCATACTTTCAGTAAAAAATCCAAGAGTAGGTATATCAAGTACGATTGGAAAAATACAAGCCTAGAATAGATAACACGGATATAGAGCGGAGGCTTAGTGCATAATTCATATCTTAAGAAAGGTCGATGTTTCCTACTTCTTAAGGTGACAGTATCTACTCGCTACAATAGTAGAATATATAGCAAATTGAGATTCACCGTTAAATGAAATTACTACATTATTTCACTAAAGGTAAAATCACACGAATCAGTATTCAGCCGCGGCCACTAAATCAGCTGCCTAACTTTATGCAAATTTCACGGACTTCTCTTTACGGAATAATATTTCATATTTTCACGGAAATTTAATTGTTTAACTAGTATTGTTCGAATTATAATTTGTTGTTTAGATGAAAACTACAAATTTATGCAATGTTTGAGATTGATTACATTTACACATTTTGTTCAGATTTAGATGATTAGTTTCGTGCCTGGAAGATGAAAACCAAGCCCTGTCCCTGACCCTCCGACACTTTGTCACGACCCTGCGTGCTATACTGCATCAAATAAAATGCATGAATGTCCCATACATTTCTGGATGCTTTGATAGGGCTTGTAATAACAATGAACTTCTCAAATCGTATTTTCTTTCACTATCTATTTGGTCTGTAGTGTCAAAAAGAAAATCCCTCAGAATACGAAATTCATGTGGCCGCATTTGCATACACGGCAGGTATGTCGAAGTGAGCTTGGCGTCGGTAAAAAGGGAAATATCAATGTAGCCCTGATTCAATACCGCGCAACAGCGGCCCGCTCCCAGCCCGCGAGCGAGACGGGAGAGAAACGAGCCAAGTGTGCGACCTAAATCCATCCCGGGCGATAGCAACACTTATCAGTTGTCAGTTGTTTTGGCGAAGGGAACCGGAGTATATCATTTTGATGAGGTTTTCAATCTCGCAGATAGTGGGCGTGAAGCTTGGGGCGTAGACACAGAGCTCGATGCGATGGCGCGACTTTGGTTGCTGTGATTTGTGGCGAAAAGCAACCGAAACATTCGATTGATCTTCAATAATTATTTTATTATGATAATATACGTGAGATAAATTCTAAAACTAGTTGTATTCAATGAGTCTAGCTCGCAAAACATAAAATTCTTATGACAGAGAAAATATTACAAGTACAAATTAAGTACGTAAATTGTTTAAAGTAAAAATCTTCCCTGTAAAATCAGAGATCATCCCTGAGACCTTAGTTGTTTTGTCTATGTTACAGATATTGCTGGGCTATACAACAGTCATCAACATTAAGTCACCTTTAATATTTTACTGTGGTAGAGCTCCAGTGACGGAGCTCGCGGGCGTAGGCACCACCGCATTACTTAATATACTTGCTGCTAAATGGTAGTGTTCAGCACTATCGTGTTCCGGTTAGGTGGTAATGTACGGCCCTGTAATTTTCGGCACAGACGCATAACACCTAATGCCTCAGGAGTGGCAGCGCATCTGCATTTTGACATCTGGTCATTGTGTGGATGTCTATAGCCTGCAGTCATCACTTAACATCAATGTAAGCTGCATGCTTGTTTGCCACTTTAAAGATATAAAAGAAAAAAAATGGTTACAGACGAGTACGTTTATACTTAATCGAGACGTGACGACCCCTTCCTTCCTCTAATGCAGTCTGTCAACCAAATAATGACAGTCGAACCATTCGGATAGGATGGTAAATACAATAACGCGAGGTGGGCAGCAGCGTATATACTGCGATAAAACTAAAATCACTGCGATTAACAATCCACAAACAATCCACTATTGTCCAGTAGACATTTCTAGCTGACGTTAAAATATTCAGTTGTATCCGATCCAGTCGCGTCGCTTTTGCGGTGTTCTGTCTACACCTTTATCCTCGTCGATTCTCCGCCGCGTTGCGCTCATTCTTTCATATTTATTTTGCTTTTGCTACTGTTTTGTTGGAATATTTACGAAAAACCCGTCGATAAACAAACTCCCGCCATTGCGACACGAAGCGATGCAGCTATAACCGTATAAACATTTCTAAACTGTATTGAATTCTCCTACCACAGTTTCATTTTGTACTCTGCATGCTTTGTAGGTAACTGCAGATTCAAAACGTAAAACGATTGCATTTAAAAAAAAACGCACACAAATGACGCGATATAGATCGGATAAAAACACTTTTTTACCTTTATGGCGAAGTTTAACGCCGTGGACCGTCCGCGACCACGACACATGCAAGCGAGGCGAAAAGTCTTATGGATAACATAAAAAAAGCAATTCAGAATTAATATAAAGGTTACCGTCGCCTATGAACATTTGTAACACCAGGGTAGTTGCAAATTTTGCTACACGACGGTAACCATCACCACCAACACGCTGCCAGTCCTAAAAGACTCATTTGAGTACATTTTTTAAACCACCGCCATGTATTTTTATATAAAACATACATTCAAATAAAATTCGAAGTAGAATCACATGTAAAATATTAACAAGCGTACAATTTTTTTCAGGTCGGTCCTTGGTGGTTAACAGTTTAGCCATCTGGTTAGAATCCCACTGCAGATTCATTTCGTTCATCAAAAGTTGCAAACCTAAAAGTTTTTAAGCAAATTTATAATCTAGAGAATAATAATAGGTTGGGGAAAAAGTCTTTTCGCATTATAGTATGTATGAACTTGTAATAAAATCTCTTTGGCTGTAGTATTTGTATCTGGCTGGTTTTGCATTGTCCGTGAGAGTAGCACAAATTTGGCTTAAGCGTTTTCAATCCGGAAATTTTGATGTCAAACATGCACCTCGCTCTGGTCGCCCTATTACGGATAAAATGGATGCCATTTTGGATTGCCAAAAAGTGGAGCAAGATCGACATATCAGTAGTTACGACGCGACGTAGCTGAAGAACTGAGAATTAATCACAAAACAGTTTTGGCGCATTTGAAAAAAGCTGTTTACAAAAAAACGCTCGATATTTGGGTACCTTTCAGTGAGCTCGTGAGGAGCTCACTGAAAGAAACCTAATGAACCTCATTTGTGATTCTTTATTACGACGTAATGAAACCGAATCATTTTTGAAGAAGCTGATAACTGGTGATGAAAAGTGGATCACGTACGACAAGAACGTGCGAAAAAGGTCGTGGTCAAAGGCCGGTCAGGCTTCACAGACTGTGGCGAAACCCGGGTTAACTCTCAATAAGGTGATGTTGTGTGTGTGGTGGGATTGGAAGGGCATTATTCATTATGAGCTATTACCACCAGGCAGGACTATCGATTCTGAACTCTACTACGAACAACTGATGATATTAAAGCAAGAAGTTGAGAGAAAGCGGCCGGAATTAATCAACAGAAGGGGTGTGGTGTTTCATCATGATAACGCTAGACCTCACACATATTTTGATGAGAAGTCCCAAAATTTTTATAGCAATGGGATCATGTCCCTACCTACAAGATGGCAAAAGGTTATCGAACAAAATGGTACATACATACTTAAGTTAAATTTAAATAAACTATATTAAAAAATGTTTTGAATTATCTTAAAAAATGCGAAGAAACTTTTTCCCCAACCATATCCACTAGGTTGCATATCAAAAATGGCCGCAAGTATTTTTTTTGTTAAAGATTTTTATTCTTGTTTTTAGGGTTCCGTAGTAAACAAGGAACCTATTACCTATTATAGTTTCGCCATGTCCGTCTGTCTGTCTGTCTGTCTATCTGTCTGTCTGTCCGTCCGCGGTTTAGCGCAAAAACCATAAGTACTAGAGAATTGAAATTTGGCACAAGTATACACCCTTATTACACCGACAAAGTGGTAGAATAAAAACATGACAAATTATTTTATTTCGGTACCTCCCCTACATGTAACGTGTGGATATATTTTTTTTCTTTTTCTATATTGTGTGGGATATCATTGGCTAGGTCTTCTAAAAATGTTAGGGGTGTGCAACATCATTTTTCGATTTAGTTAATTTTTCGAGACTTATTGCGCATTAACACATGCTTGTGAAATATATTTTATTTTAAAGAAAGATGGAAAGAAAAATTTGACTTCAGGCGAGACTCAAACTCGCGGCCTACTGGGCATCTAGTCCAGCCGCTCTTCCAATTGAGCTACTGAAGTCCTGCCCGATTTGTCAAATCTTTCCTTCACATTTATTGCATTGCTTTATGGTAGCAGCAGCGCCATCTATTGCCAACTATGCTAGTTAGGCAACCGATATAATAGACTTTGCAGTTTATTGAATATCGTAAAGAAGTCGCTTTTACCCTTAATAATTGTTTTATATTATTTCGCATTGCTTTATGGTAGCAGCAGCGCCATCTAAGCTAGCTAGCTTCTTCAAAAATGATTCGGTTTCATTACGTCGTAATAAAGAATCACAAATGAGTACATGGTTCATTAGGTTTCTTTCAGTGAGCTCGTGAGGTACCCAAATATCGAGCTTTTTTTTGTACCCAGCTTTTTTCAAATGCGCCAAAACTGTTTTGTGATCAATTCTCAGTTCTTCAGCTACGTCGCGTCGTAACTACTGATATGTCGATCTTGCTCCACTTTTTCAAAAATGGCATGCATTTTATCCGTAATAGGGCGACCAGAGCGAGGTGCATTTTTGACATCAAAATTTCCAGATTGAAAACGCTTAAACCGAATTTGTGCTACTCTCACAGACACTGCACTAGGTCCATAAACATCGCAAATTATTTCCGCGGCTTGCGTTGCATTTTTACCTTTTTTGTAGTAAAATTTGAAAATGTATCGAATTTCTTCATTAGATTCACTCATCTTGACAGTACGAAAAACAAATGAAAATCACACATTTGCCTAATTTGAATTTGGAATTATGTTCTTTAAAATTTTAACTTTCAATGATATCAAAACCAGCCAGATACAAATACTACAGCCAAAGAGATTTTATTACAAGTTCATACATATTATAATGCGAAAAGACTTTTTTCTCAACCTATTATACCAAAACAACATTTTTTACCATTTTTGTCTGTCTTTCTGTCTGTTTGTCCCCGATAATCTTGAGAACGGCCCTACCGATTTTGACGGAACTTTCACTGGCAGATAGCTTATGCAATAAGGAGTAACTTAGGCTACTTTTATACTTGCTGCGCCGACGACATCGCCGGGTACTAAACAATCATAAATTCTCACGCGGATTGCTCTAATGAAGTCGCGCGCACAGCTAGTCCTTTATAAAGTTATACGCGCAGTATTGGATTACATTCAAATATATTGGCACCAGCATTAGGATAGCTTATTAGCACCGTTTAGTATTCGTAATTGTCATCGATTATTACAACATGATAATTGGATTCTAAATCTAATTAACTGACATAATAGCGGGTCTAATTAGGGTATATAAGTACTCTTAGGTAAACTGATTATTACATTTTACTGTTGGTAGAGTTCAAGTGTTGCAAGCACCACCGCATTACCTACTCTATCTGCCGCCAAATAGTAGTATTCAGCACTATCGTATTCCAGTTAGATGGACATCTATGGCCCCGTGATATAGTACACACTAGTAAATACAGAAAAAAAACGAAAAATATTTATTTACCAAAAAAAAATATGTTACATGAACAGGTGTGCTTACGACCCTCACACTATATTTAATCTGTATCGTGAGGTAACAGAAATACAATAATATAATATACATAAGAGTTCGGTTGACCATACCTAATCGTGCCATTAACTACAGCACAAGTCAAACAAGAAAAAAAGCAAATGTTTTTTACTGAAAACGATTTCCGGTTATACTAACTGAAACGGGAATAATTTACAAAACAGTTGTTTTTGCAACTACCGATCAAACACGCAATTTGCGGCTATAACAAAGTAGGTAGTTAATAAGAGAATAACAGCGAGCAGCGGCGCGTGTAAGTAGGTCAGAGCGGGGCTGGTGGCTGGTGGCTGGTGGCTGGTGGCTGGTGGCTGGTGGCTGGTGGCTGGTGGCTGGTGGGAACAGACACCGGCGGCGGCGGCGGCGGCTTGTGTGTCGACTATCAGGGACGGAACCGATCTGAGAAACGGGCGGCAGTAATTTTTTGGAAATATTGTATTATTTGAATTGCATTAGAAAAATGTACTTCGAAATGACAATGTTGGTTCTGCAACCTTACAAAATAGCGATCATTTTGCTGAGGTTTGAACAAATCGGTGAAATATTGTCCGAGCTTCACAGACGCCGGCTACAACTCTGCTGTTTTGTTACTACGGCGGGATGAGCATGGAGTAAGCATATTATATTGATAGTCAAATCTATGTATTGGAGCAAGGAGTTTTGCGTCTGTTTTACTTCGTATACTACAAGCGATGCATAACAAAACTACCGCGCTTTTGCGTCTGTGGATTGCGGCGGTATGCAATTAAAATTAACAATAAAGATATTAGCTTATGTCACCAACCGCATTCTTTTCTTTTTTCTTAGTGGGTTAAATTATAATTTAAGTAATTATTCTGGAATGAACTATATTAACCTTTCACACCAACTTAAATGTTTTCAACACGTAATAAACAAAACAAAGCGGTTGCCAGCATTTATACTTCCCAGAGAAAACTTGAACACAAATTACGTTCTCGACTTTTAGGCGGTGCGGTGGCCTTAAAGCGTGACGCTCATTAAAATGTGAACTTATAAAAGTACGAGAGGTGAGAGGGGAGGACGAGGACGCCGGGGGGGCGGGTACAATCCATAATTAATTCACACGCTCGCAGCTTCGCTCAATCCAAACGACTTGTAACAGATACACCTGCATGAAGGTGAGAATACCAAAACCGTACCTTATTACATTCGGAACAGGAGCGGTTATCTGTACACGATTCAGATAGGCAGCGGTTATGAAAGTTTGAAGAGCGCGGCTGATGGAGGCTGTTACATTACTTATGTAAATGTTCTGCTCTCGTCTGTCCACGCGGCGGAGTCGGATGCGACTCAATCGATCATTGTCTTGAGACGTGCGTACACATTGTTGTCAAATATAAGTGAATCATCGATAAGTTGGTTGGAGTTCGGAAAATTACTCCCCACTTACAAATTAAGGTATACAAACTTTACCCGCGCGTTCCCGTTGCATCGAAAACAAAACGTCTGGTTTACGAAAGGCCAATTTACACACTCGCACGGTACCACGTCATAGCTTTACGCGCTACGTAAGGTGTTACGAGACCTACGCTTCGCGCTACGGCACAACATTTTTACTGGTGGATGAGTTCCAAGTGTAGGAGTTCGAGGGTGTAGGCACCACCGCATTACCTCACCTATCTGCCGCTAAATGGTAGTGTTCGGCGCTATCGTCTTTCGGTTATATAGTTATTCACGTAGGCCTCGTAATAACTATCATAGAGATATAATAACTAATGTTTCATTGGTGGGCAACGCATCTGCATTTTGACTTCTGATCTTTATATGGGTGTCTATAGGCTGCAGTCATCACTAAACATCAATGTGAGCTGCATGCTTGCATTAAACTACTGCGGATTTTATTAAAATAATTAAGTTCCAGTTGTTTTATTGCTTGCATTACAGTAGCATGTGGTGCTGATTGAGCTCATGTGAATACGACAACTTACAAAAATGTTCACATAAACTAGAGATCGCAAAACTAGAGCCACAGACGATCTTTCAGTAAAGTTAATATGTTCTCCAGTTCCAAGCTATGTCGAGTCTGAGTCAAAGTAATAAAATTATTTCCAGTAGGAACATCTTTCTTATATCATGGGACTGGTAAATTTGCATGTTATATTTGTACTGTAGACTATGTGGTAGCCTGTAAACATCTACAAAAAACAGATTTCAGATCCATTTACGTCGATTTTTTTATGCTTCCACTTCTGAGGCTTTCATTGCACAAAAGAAACAGGTCGTGCATCGTAAGTAAATTTCGGCTTCAAGCATGCTTCAAGATACACACGGGAATATGTTTATCCTAATAAAAGCGTGCTAATATAGTTCAACCACATAGTTTTACCTGTATAATGAGTGCGCCACACATTTCGCGGCACCAACATTCGATGTATTATCATGCACACATGAACGTTTAATTAAATTTGAGCACGTATGTCAGCTCATAATGGCCGACCGGGTCCCGAACAAATATACACTCCTAATTATGTCGTTCTCTGGCCTTAAGACCTAACAGGTTAAAAGATAATAATTTTATTTAACTCCTGGTGAAATAACATTGAAAGGTTAAGTGAGGTGAGCAATTTACCCAAAATATCATTACATCAGGGTCGCTGCTACTATTTACTACATATTTATAATAAAAGTAATATATAATAATGGCAACCCTTGAAACGTCCCACTGCTGGGTAGGAGTCTCTCCCCTTTTTGGGGGAAGGCCTGGAGCTTACTCCACCACGCTGCTCCAATGCGATTATTACATATACCTTTATGGATTTTGAATATACTTCAAATAACGTATTCAGTCTTACTTTATCTATGTAAATAACTGACAGCAAACAAAATATCCAATTTGACACGGCACTGAAGCCAGAAATTTTAATTAACTATATACTACTAGCTTTTACCCGAAGTTTTGCTCGCACTAATCTTCTTCTTCTTGCTTCGCAATATTTCATAAAAATATTTTTTCTTTTTTAAATAAAAGTATCCTGTGTTACTTCTAGTATCTCCAAAAATTATGTGTACAACGTTTCATGATGTTGGTTTAAGTAGTTTACGTATGAAAGCGTAACAACATACTTACATTTGAATGTATAATATTGCTAGGGGCTCCTCCGGATTCATACGGGTGCAATTAATGAAATAGCCTATGTAACTCAGTCAAGATGGAGTTTTTTAATAGTGAAAGAATTTTTGAAATCGGTCAAACATACACAGTCACAAAATCACAAATGTTTCCTATATATATAATATTAAGTATAGAAATAGGGATTATATTTCCAGATTCTTTCATTCCATTCACATCTATTAGTACTCGTAGTAGTTTCATTTCTCGCGGTACTGAAATGATTCCGTGTGTTTCCTCCTGCGAGCGAGTAGTTCGCGCACGCCGCGGTGACGGCGACGCGACGACGCGAATGGAGTGTTCCCTGTCCCCGCGCTGTCGCCGCCGGCCACAGTATGTTACAAACAGTAATGTAACTACGAACAAATCGTTCGAAACGGCACACTCACACAAACATGCGCATCTACGAGGCCTCTAAGCGGTTCTCGCAGTGCTACAGCAGCGAGTGTCGCGGACTGTCGCGTCGAGACGAGCGGTCACGTTGCGTTTTGGTTTTGCTTCCACGAGTGTTTTAAAGATGCCACGAGCGTATTGCGTGGTATACGAGTGTTTGAACTCTGCATCATCAAAACCGGAGGTATCGTTTTTTAAACTTCTGGGTGATTTTGAAAGGCAAGAATAATGTATTGTTATAATATCTAACATATTTAAAAAATTATATTATTGATAGTGTTTGTAACAATACTCCTCGGTAGCGGCAAGACCGATCAGTATGACATTTTGTGTGTATAGTTGGTAGGTATGAGAATCGGTTGTAGTCTTTTTTTATATCCCTAAATGGTGAGGTGATTCTTACCAATTTTTTTTTTCGGTTTTTTGGACATTTAATTTGTTTATACCTCTAAGGCGATACGAAGTTCGTCGTGGCAGCTATTTACTAAGATTGTACTGTCATAAGAACTGTAAAAATCACCCAAGTAATTAGCACTCAGTTTTGTTATTCTTAAGAATTATAATTTGTTAAAATATTTATTAAGAATAAAGTATTTTTATGTAATGGTTAAAAACAAAGATCTACAAGTTATATCAATATTAAACTGTTTTTCATACTTTAAACTATAATAATAATAAGACTTGATCTTATGTATGTTGGATCATATCTGTTGGATCATGGGTCTAATACAGAAGGCGGTACTTCTCGGCGCGGCACGTATAGTGAGGAGGTTCTTGTCTCTGTGACCCTAATCACCGATAGCTTAGACCCTGTTCCCGCTGTCGGCGGCGCACTATTTTTTAATTTCTTATAGGTATATGTTTGTTTGTTTTATAACTACTTATGTATGTAAAAAAATTAAATAAGAACAAGAATAAATGAGTGAATACTAAGATAGTAACTTTTGCTGGGGTTAATCAACACCATAAGATTATGTACAAAGCCTACATATTATTATTTGTAAACCGTTTTACCGCGGTGTGACGTCATAACGTGCTGCAATTTTATATGTATAGGCCGTTTTGAGTCATTTCACTATTCGCAACATTTTGAATCGTTATATTTTAACAACTTTTAAGTACTTATTGACTATAATTATGTTTCAAAGACACATAGTATTTATTTATCCAATACTATTACAGGGTAACCAATAAAAAAATAGTCAACATCCCAATACGATTGAATCAAAATCAGTAAATGCCAAAATAATAACACCATTATTTAAAAATATACTGACATCCCTATTGCTTCTATGGAGTGTAGGTAAATATTTTATAAAATGGGCTTAGTTTCCATACTGTGTGTATCTATACCGTGGCGCGGCGCTTCACGCACGGATCATCACTTCCCCGACACCTCGTCTTTCTGCAACGATGAAATAAAACTGATTTTTGAGATAGAGTTAGTCACATTAATATGAGACTCTGTTAAGCGTCACGCCTTTGGTTTTTCGAGATTCATACATAATTCAAACACGATTACGGTTTTATATTTGGGTTATATTGCTTACTATTTATCATTGCGAATATCTTTGAGGCCTTTTCAACATTATTAGGAGCAAGCTTTGAACTTTGTGTGAGGAATCTTAATATATCAGTTAATAGGTATAATATATGTTATTAGTTCATAGACTTTATAAAAACTTGCTTATCGCAATCAATATAAAATAAATAATATATTCTCTCATTACTCACTGAGTCACTGAGTGACGCATAGACAAAGAACGATCGGAATTTCTGATCGTAGAAAGCTGGCATTGCTCATGGGGAGTGGAAAGGAGAAAGCGTGTAGGTACGGAGTTTTTAAGATTTCGTCCATATTTGTAACCTCCACAACGGCGGTATAATATGAAGTCTCTATGATCAAGTCATTACTGGCCATTGTTTTTTACGACGGCACTGTCTTATCGATAAGTAAGGAAACACTATCGTACCAAAGATGCAATCTTCAAGTCCCACCTATAGAGTGTAGAGGTAAGGAGTACCGACTCTGTGTGTGTAAAAGTCTCGGTAAATAAGAGTGGCGCTTCGAAAGTAAAGAATAAAAGTTAAACAAAAGCACCTGCAGTTAAACAAAGAAATGTACATTTTTAAAATTATGCAGAATTGATTAACTTAAATTCGTTGTTTTTGCTACACTAGTGGTTTTGTGGCAGATATTAGAAAATATGTTATTAGCATATTAAAGAATCTTTCAAATTTCCCTGCATACTAGGTACTCTTTACTTGGACACTCCATAGTCTCATCTAACAAGATAACGTCAACACGTTACGATCGCATCTCGGGCGAGCGCGAGCGGCTGCCAAACGACGCCGACGGTGGTTGCGCTGCCGACACAATTGACACATAACTTCCTACGTAGCGTAAGTAGCCACCTACCACTATACCACTGAACAAGTATTTTGAACACATCATAATGAATGGAATGTTTTAAAGAGCCAAAATCATCAATTCACTCCTGGTCACATCATCGAGCTTCAACAGTGGAGATTTAAATTTATGTAATTTTTATTTTATTTTATTTTTTTATGTAATGAAAGTGGCAAACAAGCATGCAGTTCACATTGATGTTAAGTGAGGACTGCTGCCTGAGACACCCACACAATGACCAGAGGTCAAAATGCAGATGCGTTGCCACTCCTGCGGCCTAAGATGTTATGCCTCTGTGCCGGAAATTACAGGGCCGTACATTACCACCTGACCGGAACACGATAGTGCTGAACACTACCATTTAGCGGCAAGTATATTAGGTAATGCGGTGGTGCCTACGCCCGCGAGCTTTGTCACTGGAGCTCTACCGCCAGTAAAATGATGTAAAGGTGGCAAACATGCATTCATCATAATGGTCCAAGAGATACTGAACCCTCCGAGCACCGTTGGTCCTGTAAGGCTGGAAATTCTTGTAGGTATAAATCATAACACGCCAAGTACAAAAACCATCGCCTGGCAAGGATCAGCCAGTCACGTCACCAACCCCACATTTTTGAAAATGTAAAAAAAAAATATAAACTTGAACCTTAGTACCTACCTAGTAAGGTTTAAAAAAAAATTGACAGGCGATTTCGATAAGCACAAGTGCCTGCTAGGCGAACCGAAAAGTGTGCTTTATGTATGAATTAAAATAAACTTTCTTCTGTAAAGTTAAAATTTATACAGGTGTTTGTCTAAGATATTTGAAGTAAGTAGGTTCAATAACAGGCGGTTCTGGATAGCATAAAAAAATTGGGCAAGTGCGAGTCAGACTCGCGCACAAAGTGTTCCGTACAAAAAAAATGCTTAAAAATTACGGTTGTTGTATGGGAGCCCCCCTTTTGATGTTTACTTTATTTTTATTTAGATATTTCTTATGAAAGATCATATACAAAACAATATTCTGTGAATATTTTAAGTTTCGCGTTCTGAAGTGCGATCACATACCCCGATACATTAACTTGAACCTGCCTTTATATGGGAAAGCACCTTAAACACGGCACAAACGGCTGCCAAACGACGGTCTTGCAACCAATCGAATGGACACATTCAACGTATCGTAACTCCCACCCGCCCGCCAGTCTCGCCACTAATGGCTCAGTCTTGGCTGAAGCCGGTAGCCTCTCGATCGTCCACATTCTGTAATATTCCTTATTGCAGAAATCTCGGAATAAGAATGTTTAATATAGTCATGCTATTTCCATATGACGAGACGGCTAGGAAATTTTACTTCCAGTTAACCGCAGGTATTGCAGGCATTTGCGTATTAAATATACGAACATTGTTTGTTTACTGGTTTTTGAAAGACTGTTAGTTGCTGTAAAGCGCAGTCTGCGTTAATGGTACATGGCTGCTGTGTATCGTGGTTGTAGGTAAAGCCCCCATCGTGTTTTACTCGTGGATCGTAGGCAGAGAATATGTAATAATACTACGTATAGAATGGACACTTCGACGTCCCGTCCGATTTCCCCGCATCACCCAACCACCTCCCCTCTTATGGGCGACGGTTGGTATTTTCTACGTGCTATGCACACAGGTGCACGTGTAAATACACGTCACTGATTGATGTCTGTGTAATAGAGACCAAATTAAGCATTTGTATGGAATTTTGGCGGAGTGTCGTAGGTCAAGCGGCCAGTTCCCTGATACGTCCTCGGCGCTCGAAATCGTTCACCGTGTCTCCGATTGCAAAGATTTTCTTTTGACTTATTTCTTTTACAGATGCATTAAATAATATTGTATTGTCACTTTAGAATAGAATAGAATAGAATAGAATAGCATAGAATAGAATAGAAAATATTTTTATTTCGAATAGATCTTTACAGATACTTCCAAAACGTCAATAAATCATAAACTACCTAGAGCGAATAACCATTACATATAGTAAAGAAAAATCATATATTAATAGTAAATTAAAAATTAAAATTTAAACTATTTGGTTAAAACATAATAATCATAAAATTTTTCAATTCCTTCAATGATAATAAATGAAGAAAAAGAAAAACTTATTCGTCAAGATCAATGTTATTCACTTAGCAGAGTTCCAAGTGCAGTCACTACTGAGAAGAACTCCGCTACCCAACAAACTCAGTAAGAGCTCTTTTAAATGAAAGCTTAAATCTAGTACAGATTATTGTTAAAAATCAAATAATGTCAACGTCCATAGCATAGATGCAAATAAACTGCTATCTACTAAATGTGATGTAGCCCCTGCAAACCAGAACAGACCAGTCCCCACCAACAGCACCCGTTCACGAGTATGACGCATGTGACAGCCATTGCCCTCCTCGACCATTTTAGAGGGAAGTGAGCAACCCGCCACACGACGCCGCCAAAGGCAAAGACATTTAAGCGTGCACTTAACAGCTAAAGAGTAATCGACAGTAATAATTGTATGTTTTAAAAATGGACAAACAACCATACAATTTAAATTGGTGAAACAAAAAATCTTTTTAATTTCATTATGAAATATGTCCTTACTTTTATAATAAGTTTGATTTTTTTACTTTTCACGATTTTTAAAGACCTCGGCACTAGCCTTTAAATTGTTTTTACTTGTTTTGATGCCCGCATATTTACAACACTGGAAATTGGTTTTCTGGCTACCGGAGCAAATTTCTATTGAAACTTGTTTTGAAAATAAATGGTCGCCCGCTCGCACCGGATTTGTTGGTTGTGTCGCCGCTAAGCCCATTCAATGAAAATAATTGGACATTTTATTTTACTGCCGTATAAAAATATGTTTATTTCCTGGTTGCAATTATGTTTGCTTTGAGTATCTTTCTATTGAGGATTTGATTTCACTGTGAGACAAAAAATGTATTTGTTAATTCAAAACATCTACATGTTTTTTAAAATAAGTTTTGTATGTCATGAAGTGGCAAACAAGCATACAACTCACAATGATGGAAGAAATTTAAAGAAGATACGTTGCTACTTTTGAGGTCTGAAGTTGTAACACCTCTGTGCCAGAATTGACTAGGTTTGCATATGTACCTAATTAATGTTATGTACAAACCTATGCATAATAAAGTGCACTCACAATTTGATAGTCATGTATGAGTCCATTGACATTTGACGGGCATCTTCTCAAACTCGTTTGGAATAAGTCAATATTACTAGTCCTTGTTTGACGCGACCTCTCCGACAATTAATTGTAGGTTGTTTATTGGAGGTAATTTATCGATATTTTCATACGAAACACATAATTTATATTGATACCTTTAATTCAATCCAGATGAAGAGTTATCACTACAAGAAAAGCTTGGTTAAAAATTATAACTTACACCTTTCCTTCAAGGGTATACAAACCAGAAGCTGTTTCATTTAATCCCTAAAACACGATTCGGTTAAGCAGATAGGTATTATGTTCGCATACAGGAATCATAGAGCAGTACATTTGCATTGTATTGCAGTAAAATGTCGACACTAAGCCCGTGTACCTACCGCAGCAATTAAATACACATTTGGCACTTGTTCACAACACCAGTCGACTGCCGAACTAAGTCCATTTATGTCGGCGACTTAGGTTTAAGGCATGGCATGTGTGCAGACGTGTTCATGGCAGATGCATAGAGGCTGACGACAACATTTTGTCACAGTTCACATATCTATTAATGTGAATGGGAAGTCTGGTTCTATAGGTAGGTACTTCACTGGTGGTAGAGCACCAGTGACGGAGCTCACGGGCGTAGGCACCACCGCATTACCTAATATACTTGCCGACAAATGGTAGTGTTCAGCACTATCACGTTCTCCGGCCAGGTGGTAATGTACAGCCCTGTAATTTCCGGCACAGAGGCATAACACCTTAGGCCTCAGAAGTGGTAACGCGTCTGCATTTTGACCATCTGCTTTTTTTGCAGCACTGTGGCAGCAGCCTGTTGCGTGCAGCGGAGTTCGGAATCGTACCTTTGAGATTAGGAGCAGCAGTGTCATTGAAAGGAACTTAGATCTGTCCTGAGGTTTTGTCATGTCATGTTACTGGTTGTTTTATTATTATGAAGACCCCTACGGACCACAACGCGTATACTTCCGTGAAATTAATATGAAAAAAAAATAAAAATCGATATATAGCGTACAATAATAATTCAAAAGACAAACCCTACACATAAACAAAATGTCCATCGGATGTACGAGTATCTGCAGCGGTATATAAATATAAGTATAGGTACTGTTTCCGAAAATAAACTTATATGAATTTGCCAAAGGTGAACTACCTAGTCCACAAAGCAATGTCTAGCGAATATAGGTTGATAGCGTTATTTATGTGTTACCTTAACGTGTTTAGTTGTCTACCCTCCGTCCTCCGAGACCTGTTTTGAACGGATTATGTGCTCCACCTCACTCTCCCGTCCCGCCCCCAGTAATCCCCCTTGCGCTACTGATCCAACATGGTAGATCAGCTTAATCTTTTTTAGAACTACGTCCATTGAAATTAATAGTGTTTAGCTATTGTTATTGTGACATATGTAGGTAGATTTTCATTTGTGTTTGTTAACAGTTGTAAATATGATTTCATTTCTATTTGGTCTTGCGGTTGTTTCGGTTTCGTTCAGGATTCCGTTTAGTGGTGAATGTGTTTCAATACCCACGTTTACGTAAGCATACTGTTGCCTGAAAACCCCTTACCCGAAGACCTAGATACCTGTGTGAAGGAAGGGTAAGATAAATAACCTGGCCATCAGGTTATTTATCAGAATCAGAATCTAGTCCTCCGCAGCTGACCTGTTGATACAGGGGCGGTGAGCTGCTGAGGACTAGATTTTGACTGGTTCTGTCGCCCGCCTCCCTTCAACTGCATTATTATATGATTGGTCAGTCGGAAAAAAAACGAATGAATGTGGCATTATGGAACATGACTTAACGGCTCCATAAAAACATTTCAATTTCCACCCAACATATTTCAAAAAGTAAATGCTTTATGATGTTTCTAGCCACCAAAGGTGCGTTACACTCGTAACCGTGAATAATGGACCATAATACCCGATGTGTTGTTACAATACAAGAGGCCGGGTAAATTAATACTGTGATGTAAAACAGCTCGTGCGTTAGATTTCGTTTTGCTGTTTTTAGGGTTCCGTACCTTAAAAGAAAAAAAGGAACCCTTATAGGATCACTCGTGCGTCTGTCTGTCTGTCTGTCTGTCCGTCTGTCACAGCCAATTTGCTCCGAAACTACTCGACCGATTGAGTTGAAATTTGATGAATATATGTAAATTGGTGACCCAAAGATGAACACGTCAAGTAAAATAATAAATTTTAAACAGGGGGGCCACTTTCGGGGGGTAAATCAGAAAATTAAAAAAAATATTCGTAAACTGTGTCGTGTGACATATCAAATGAAAGAGGTTGTTGTCAGCATCTCAGATATATTTTTTTTATAATTTTTGCATAAACAAATTTGAAGTTATTTAAGAAAAACGACGAAAATTTACCATTCCCCCCCTCCCTATCTGAAAAACTACTGAACTTAAAATTTTGAAAAAAATGTGGAAAATAGTTCTTTGCCTATAGATTATTTCCTACAGAACCCGACGCCCGCCCACTGTAAAAAATATGTATTTTCGTGGCCATGACTTGAGTCTATCTCCACGATGTATGTCGTAAACACAACCTTGTTGAACTATTCACACGTTTTTAACTATCTGGTGTTCAATTAATTATGAACCAATTGTTCAGGACCTGGTATCATTATTTTTGTATCAAAACTGAAGTTATTATGCTGTAGATGTTATATTGTTGTTGGTGGAGCTCCGATATCAGAACAGGAGATTATAAGTCTATCCTGATCTATCTGACGCCAAATGGCAGTACTCAGCATTATGGTATTGCAATAAAATGACACAGAGGCAAAACAACATAGGGTCATAGCTCACTACAGCCACCCGGCACCCGACCAGCACCGCCTTGTTTTACGGCTTCCACTCGTTGTCGACGGGTGGTCCGCGGGTGAATGACGTGATGTTATTTGTGACAGCGCATGGTCCACTTGAGAACAGAGCGTTGTCAATGCGAAGTCAACGCAAGACAAACTAGTGGTCACCGAGTGGTCCATTCGCAGTCCGAGCGTGGTCCGTGCGCCGCCCGCGTGTTGATGTATGATCGGGCGATGGGGCGATGGTCGGGTGCCGGGTGGCTCTAGTGAGCTATTACCCATAAACTTCAAGGGTGCATTTAAATGTGACCAAAAGTTTTTGATTAAATATAGATAAATATAGTCAACATACAGACATTTACAAAAAACCGCAGAATGTGATTTCAGCCTGTTTAATTACCTGCAGAGCACGACGCCCGTGTGAAATAATCTGATTCCTGAGTAGTAATGTCACAATGTGGTGAATAAATAATTGTTTATCATACAAGAAAACAAAAGCACAGTAGTGGGACCCATTTACGTAGGCAGCTTGATATAAACACCAGAACACAGCACATCGAGCAAACCGCATCTAAAGGCATCTTACAAGAAGTTTTAATGTGAAAATTTGCGTAGTCTTCAAACTAAAGTTTTTTATTGCCTCGGAATCGTCTCATATTATAATACGACTATACCTCTTCATGTTCTTTGTATTGTGTGGTAAAATTGTAGCAATGAATTGTTGTTGTTAGAGTTTTATGAAGTCTGTACTTTTGCTTTTGAAAACGATAGTATGTGGAAGATACTGCAAAGAGTTGTTTGTCATGAAATTGTGTTGCTTTTCATAATTTGTACACATGCCATTGTTTTATGTATTGAAATTGGTCGCCTTATGAGAATGAGCATTTGCTACAACAGTGGAGTTGCCAACGCGCTGCCAGCCCTGGAGGACTGTAGGATTGTATGTGTATGCAGAAATTAGTGTATAGGATAGTAAATGAACACTGTAATTTATTCCCAATATTGCAAAAAGTATTATTGTAAAATAAAATGTATTACAATTATTCGTAATTTGCTTAACTGCTCAGTTATGAAGCTTAAACATAACGGTTTCATATTTTGATGGTGTACTCTGACTAAATTAAATATACGCTCCGCGTTCGAATAACATGGGCGCGTGAGTAGAAAGGAGTAACTTAACTCCTAGTCAATTA
This sequence comes from Macrosoma leucophasiata, assembly GCA_036365455.1. Taxonomy (NCBI): domain Eukaryota; kingdom Metazoa; phylum Arthropoda; class Insecta; order Lepidoptera; family Hedylidae; genus Macrosoma; species Macrosoma leucophasiata. The sequence continues at coordinate 315,919 of JAWQUS010000024.1, forward strand.
AAGAAAACGTTTACCAGTTGCGATATATTAGATACTGTCGGTTCATTACTTATGAAGACATTGCAGGCGACCTTGAGGCGAAGGCCTCGCCGCAGATGACAAACGGCCTGTTTACTGCGAACTGCCGCCACCCTTGTTTTGCTCACTTGTTTATCTGCTGACAGTTCACTACGTTTTGGTTTTGTTGTGTTATTGTGATAGTTGTAGCTGATGTTTTGATGGGACACACACAATATCCGAGTGGGGCTATAAACGTGAGTTTATTGCTGTAGTAACTTTTTATTCATATGAAATCGAAGCGCGCATAGCCCAGCGGCTGGTGTAGATCGTAAGCGATCTGCTCGGTTAAGCACTACGGGCGCGGTCGGGTAGTGTGATGGGTAACCGCTAGTAGCAAATTAAATGCGCGTTTCCGTGCTTCGGAGGGCACGTTAAGCCGTCGGTCCCGGTTGCTATCGATCTTATGGGCCGTTTGAAAACATCCGACAGTGGGTTGGCCACTAACCCACCCACCTCCACCAATCCGCATTGGAGCAGCGTGGTGGAGTAAACTCCAGGCCTCCCCCCAAAAAGGGGAGAGACTCCTGCCCAGTAGTGGGACGTATAATGGGTTGCCATTATTATTATTATTATTTATTTCATATACTTATGCTCCTGAAGAGGATTATATCGTCATCATTATTTTTAAACTACCTATAGTATATTATAAAACAAAACAGTACATATTTAAATATGTATTGTAATAAAAGGAAGGTGAAATAGATTATTGGCAAATTCAGCCACGCGTGTCTGTGTTTTGGGAATGCTTGAGAATGATTTCAATTAGAGAATACATTAATACTAACATCAAGCCGAAATGTAATATCTAATCATGATCTCGGGCCTTAATCAGAAAAATAGTCGGGCAAATGATCGAAATGTAAAGGTAAAAAGCGGCCAAGTGCGAGTCGAACTCAGGTTCACAGTTAACAAATTTCCAATAACTATTTTCTAGATTTTTTTTAAATGGAGTTCCAGTAGTTTCGTAAATAAAGGCCGGTGTATGTTAATTTTTATCTATTTTGTTGAATAACTACAAAACTATTTGTTCAAATTATATAAAAAATCAATAATAATCTAATACAACTCATCTTGCATCACAAAAAAGTTTTCAATATTTTTTACATGTGTATACCAAATTTCATAAACCTGTGGCGTGGGTGCCGTTGTACACACAACACATACACGTTTGTGTATGTGTTGTGTGTTGCATTAAAAACCCAGACCCGAAACAAATATAATTATGTAGGCCATACAAATATTTGTGCCGGGATTCCTTTTATGTGGCTAAAACAATTCGTTCATTTCGCTTCGCATTTTATTTCAAAGCTACGCTAAACAATACTTGCACATAGTTATTAGTTTCCGGTCTCCAATTTTAAAATCTCGTGTATCTGACAACCCCTGCATCCCCTTTGTAAGTAGCCATTCTCACCGTTCAGGAGCAGATGAATAACGTGGTCATTTAATATGGTAGGTAGAGACAATTTTCCCAATTTTGGTAGAAGTTATTAAGAAATTATGAGGAAAAGGTAATAAACAAGGGTTAAATTGGTCTTTTATCTTAGACAAACGTGAAGTTATATCTAAACAATCTTCATGGCCCTGTAATAACTTTCACAGAGACAACTTATTAAGATAATCCGGCAAAAACGTTACCGACTTCAACTATTTTGCCGTTTTCTTCTACACTGAAATAAAACCTATCACGCGTTGTTTAAAAATTATATCCATCAACATCCGCCTCCGCGGCGCTTCACATTGTATACGGACGGGCTAGTGATGTACGATAGTACGATATCGGAACAATTGGGGATTCGACTCTGCGGGACACAATCAAACGGGAGCGACACAAAAGAGTGGTGTCTACGGCGAAGGCAGTTATGTAATGTATGGCCTCAATGTTGGACGCGCGCCAACGAGACTATTCAGAGGTCGGAAGTGTTGATCTATCTCATTTTATTCCACCCAAATTAAGTCGGGAGCAATTTAAATCAAGTTGGTGCTGTGTTGGCTTTCCCGGTCCTTGGGGGTTTGTATCCGGCGGATTCGTAATTCTATTAGTAAGTCAGTATCCGTCCGTGCATGCGATTTTTTGTCATATCTCGTATTATAGGTAAGTACTTTAATGTTTATGAGTGTTTCTAGGTTAGATATTTTGACTTTTGACTGGCTTAGTAAATATTTATTTATTTATTTATACTTTTATGCACATAAAATTAACATATGGCGGACTTAACGCCACTAGGCGTTTTCTACCAGTCAACCATTGAGTTGTGTAGAAATCAACGATGTAGGTGCAATACTGGTTAAAAGTAGACAATGACATTATAATAAGTGAAACAAATTTGGATGATTATAATAATAACATATTATAGATAAATATATAAATAAATATTATATATATATATATATATATATATATATATATTATACAGATATATATATATATTATACAGATATATATATATATATATATATGTCGGCATGAGGGCCTCTCCAGTCAGGACATCTAAGACATCTAGGTAGTATTGTCTGCGTGTCTTTCCATAAGCTGATATGTTATTCGTGTTTGTGGGCGTCTGTAGGTGGAAACTCGAGCGGGTGATGAAATAAAGCACAGGGTTTGGCAGAAGGTGAAGCAATAGTCGTTTATTGCCAAAGATCCGCCCATTCGATTACCTCCGGCAGGGAAGAACGGGCAAGGAACCCTTCGAACCGGGAAACCACATTTACCAGGATACGATACTACTACTATCACTAGTCTTCTGCCCATTTGATTCAAAACTACCCGCGTTATAACACTTTAATATCACTGACGTTCACTGTTCTAATTGGCAGCATAACTGCCCTATAATAATTCGATTCAACTGTGTGACTGTGACTGAATGATCGTTACTCTATGACTGACCGTCATGAACTATTTGCTAGCCTTTACAAACCCGATATCGGCAAGTCACTATCCCCTCTAAGGTGACAAGTCCAAGAACCTACGCCGACCGTGGCGCCACCTAGAATTCTCTATTAAACCATCTAGCCTAGTCGTAATTAGGTTACGTCTCCGATAGACTAGATGGCGCTAGTAGTCACATTTAGCTTTCACTCCGATACGGCCATACTGACAATTCGCACGTCCCTGTGCGATGCGATTACCTGTAACAAGGAAACATCTCTGAGAGTATGATAGTTCATTCGGCCTTTCCTGGCCCAACTATCACGTGTAATTAATTCGCTGTTGTACCTACTCGTCATTATCAACCATCAATTAATAACCACAAAATAAAGGTATTGCTAGCAACCCAACCCGACTCTTTTACACAAATTAATAACGCTTTAAATCGACTTCGTGATGATTAATAATGCTTTAACACAAATTATTTACTCTCTCATGCTTTTATACGCAAATTTACGTTCGGTCATTCTGGCCGTATCAAAATCAATTACATCAATATCACCGAGAGAAATAACATAGAACTATTACCACCTTAGCCAATGGGTCATTACGTTAAACGCTATTGCAAAAAGGTGCTCCTCAAGCTTACATGATCAACAGTAGTATTGTTAAATAGTTACCACACAGGCTCGTGATGCAAAAACTAGTGCCAGACAGTCTAAAGCCACACAGGCTGTTGCCACACAGGCTATTGCCACACAGGCTGTTGCCACACAGGCTGTTGCCACACAGGCTGTTGTCACACAGGCTATTGCCACACAGGCTGTTGCCACACAGGCTATTGCCACACAGGCTGTTGCCACACAGGCTGTTGCCACACAGGCTGTTGCCACACAGGCTATTGCCACACAGGCTGTTGCCACACAGGCTACTGCCACAAAGGCTGCACACGAATTAAATTAAATTGAACTCACTATCGATCACCTGCGCCGTTACTCCGACATATACATTTAGTACAAATATATATATAAATATTAAAGATACGAATTAGGAATAATCACGATGAATGACAGACATGTGAATCTTCTAAGACAGCAAATTAAAAAAATGTTGACGTACTTTACGTTTGAAAGATAATTTTCAAGTTGATTTTCTGATAGCCACGGGAAGCGCGTTCCAAAGTTTTATTGCCGAAACAGTGAATGAATGGGAAACAAAGCTAGTGTTATGAGTAGGAATGGCTAGGGTAAGATTTTCCGAAGAGCGAAGATTAAGATTATGAGAGTCGCCCAGTGTTTGGAAATGTATGTTGAAATAATCGGGTGAACATGGATCGTTATGACATTGAAGAGGAAGGAAAGTATCCTGACAGATCTACGCTGACGGATAGGAAGCCATTGAAGTTTAGAACGATAGTCTGAAATGTGGTCGAACTTGCGCAAACCATAAATGAAGCGAATGCAATTATTAAGGAGGCGATCCAATTTGTTCAAATGCTCCTGGGATAAGTCAGGGTAGCAAACATCTGCATAGTCAATAACGGGTAAAACAAGAGATTGAACCAGAAGCTTTTTCGTACTGAGTGGTAACAAATTTTTAAATCTATATAGCGACCGCAACGAAGACGTAACATTTTTGCTTACGTTACTAATTTGTTTATTCTAGCTCAAGGTGGAATCCAGGTAAAGTCCCAAATCCTTGACAAAGGGTGAAAATTGAATTATCGAGTCGTTATATACTATTGGAGCTACGTTACTACGTCAAAGCTATTTATATAGTATCTACTGCCCAAGATAATGGCTTGACATTTAGAGGAATTTACTGTAATTCCAAATTCACAACACCATTGAGAAATTATTTTAAGATTTTGATTAATTATTGAGATAGCGTGTGTCATATTATCTAAATCCGTTTGAACATAGAGTTGCAAGTCGTCAGCATACAGATGGGCAAAGGAAAGGGCAATTAAGTCTAACGGTAAGAGAATTTATAAATAGTGAGAATAACAACGGAGATAGTATCGCGCCCTGTGGTACAGCGGAGCTTAAATCACACCAATCAGACAAGTCCTGATCAACGCGAACAGCTTGCTGGCGACCACGAAGATAAGTTGAAAACCAGTCCTGAACTACTGATGATGCCCCAGTTTGCTGAAGGATAGCAATCAAGACGTCATAGTCAACGGTATTGAAAGCATTAGAAAAGTCAATAAGAACTAATACCGTCAACTGCGACTTTTCCATTCCACTTCTCACGTCTTCGGTAACTTTAAGCAGGGCGGTAGCCGTGCTATGATTTGGTCGAAAGCCAGACTGATATTGTGACACCAGATTATGTTCAAAAATATGTGGAGCAAACTGCTTGTCACAACAGCTTCAAGAACCTTGGAAAGGTATGGCAGGATATAAATTGGCTGAAAGTGATTAACAGAACAGGGGTTAGACAATTTAGGAAGAGGAGTAACATAAGCTTTGCGCTAAACTAAAGGAAAAGACCCTGTTTGTAATGAATAATTAATAATATGAGTGAATAAGGGAAGTATACGGTCCAAAATATGGAATAGCATTATTCTACTCACGTTATCGTAACCTGTGGCCTTAGATTTAATTGACCCCATAATCTTTTTGACCTCATCAGTAGTAACAGGAGAGAAAGAGAAAGAATAAGGAACCGCCGAGGAAGTTATATCGAGGATGGTTTTAGATTTGATATGCTGCTCTAAAACTGCAGAAGTTGCAAAGTGTTGATTAAGGAGATTTATGGAAAGATTTGAAGGTACAAAACTGAGTTGCGATTTAGGAAAGCCAAGAGATTTGAGAAACTTCCATACATCGGCCGGCGAACAGTTGTTCTTCCCAAAGCAATTGTTATAAGAATCTGAATCATTCCAAATGCGAAGGGTGGTCCTCAACCTAGGCTTTGAATCCGGGCATCAGAGTACCATAACATACCTACTCACTAAACAAACTAGGAAATCGAGGTGTGGTGTTTAGATCACTTTTCTTTTCACTGTATACTTAATTCGCTTAGTTCCCTTATGTAAGAAAGAGGCTTTGTGTGAATGATAGTATCGGTGTAAAAATGAAAAAAGGCATGCTCCGATGGTTCGGGCGTATAGAAAGAATGTCATTCTACATTCTTTCTATACGCCCGAACCATCGGAGGCAGCAAATTACTAAACAGATATACAATGTGAATGTGGATGGTTGCAGAAGCCCGGGAAGACCAAGACAGAAGTACCATGACCAAATAAGTGGAATTCTGTCTGATGGTGCGGTCAAAAGTCTTAGGAATCGGCGTGCATGTATAAAGAGTATGATGAAGGTAGATGAGGCACGGGAGGTTTGTCAGGAACGGGATATCGTTCTACACTCCCCATCTACCCCGATAGGGACCTGGCGTGAAGATACATACATAATTCCCTTATGTTAATTAATTTATGTCGGATTGAACTGAGGCTTGTTACATGACTCAGTACAATCCGACAAACAAGTGAAAATTCCAAACAAAACGTCAATATCTACCAATTTTTCGTACATAACGAGCCAGTAGCGCTAATGGCTCTTCAGTGTCTTTGCACCGTACCACCACCGTACATTCGTCTGCAGACTTTAATTTACAGTCTCCTCTGGGACTGGGATTAGCCTGTCTTTACGACTCAGACAATAATCCGCTGGGTCCAGACTCCAAATTATTACGAACTTCAAACTAATTTTCGCGTGTCCTGCCCTAATTAATGGCTCTGTGGCGTAGTCTGTGTTGTTGTTACTGCTTATAGCTAAAGCTGGGTTTACTATGGTCTACATTAAACTTTTTGACACACATTCATTATGTAAGTGAACACAATAATATTGACTACTGTTTACTGGAGGTAGGTCGGAGGCACCACCACATTACCTATTCAATATAAAATATCTGCTGCTAAAGGGCAGTGCGCAGCTGCATTGTCGTGATGCAGTTAGAGGGTAATAAACCATCACAGAGGCATAACAACTTAAGCCTTAGGGGAGGTGTTATACTGTTTGATCTTCGGTTTTTATGTCGATGTCTGTAGGCTGCAGTCATCTATGTGAACTGCATGCTAGTTTGCTACAATCACTTTTACGATCACACTTCAAAATACATTTGGACAAAACGGTCTGTTACGATCTTAGCGAAACTGTAAAATTGAAAATGTATCATATGATGTGCTTCATCATAAAGTTTGAACCTGGCTACGTCTACGATGAGCAAGTTGATGCCTATATCTCATCAACTCATAAATTCCGCCGGGAATATAATACGGTTTTATTGAAGTTTTTAAATATAATTTTTCTCCGCATTTTACGAAGCTGCGGCGGGATGTGGCGGATATTTTATTGGTCAATAAACTTACAGCAACCCGTATACGACTCGCAGAAACATTATTTTTGTACATTACGTATTTACAGGAAACTTATTTTTTGTATTATCCTTATTTTTGGAGTCGCGTTTGAAACGTTTTATTGCCAGTAATGGTTTTACGTCGGTAAGGGACGATATGAAATACTATTTGCCAACCAATTGCTTTTGTATCTCCATTTAAATATATCAACGTAACTAATTTTACACTTTCGCTACATTTCCTTTATTAGTGCACGTTTTTAGATGTTACAATATTTTTTCTTTTTATGTTTTTGTGATATGTCACACAAATAGGACTGTTTTTAGGACATGCTTGTTGTTATAATGTTTCAATTCAATTCATCTATTCATTTGCGAAATGGGTACATGATGAAGATCCTTTTGTAATAGCAAAAAAGCTCTTGTTCGGAGTACAAATTGGTTTAGTTATACATATACAACAAAATAAACATTTGTCTGACACATACAATATCGCAATGAGAAAAATGTGATAAGTAAATACATAACATAATGAATAAAATGGCGTTTCATATATCACAAGTGTTGGGCGTCAGACCCTTCGTAAAGTTTCTCCGCATTATGTGACACATTGATCACCCACATTGTTATGTCCTCGCCCACACTCTTATGAGATACGATGAAAACAAGGAAATATCCACAAAACACGCGGCTTAAAAGTAATAAAAATAAAAAGTAGTAAAAATAGCGCTTATTTTTGTGAACAACAGAATCACGCATCGAAGTCGCTGTTTAAATGGGGAAAAAATGTAATTAGAAACGCATTTAAGGTCTCCCCTTTCACAAGATTAGAGTTCGAATAAACGACAAGAAAATTGCTGAGATGTGCTCGGAATGGCGGAAGATGACAGCGGTGGTGAGGAAATAAATGTTCATATTTCAACTTATTTCACTTCTTAAAATTGTAAAATTTTTAATGAAAATAAAACGTGTTTTAAACTGGAATAATGTTTTAAGTTCTCACAGAAAATCGACTTGTCTGGGGGTTTTTAGGGCACTTGTTGTCTAACTTTATAAAGATTTTTAAATTGAATAAAATAAGTTGTATACGAGATATCAATAAAGTTCTTTCTTCTCTAAAAATCTTTATTTGAGAGCCTTATCAATGACAATATGTGTGAAATATAACATCGTAAAGTAGCGGCGTTGCCGCCGCGTCTTCACTAGGTGGCGCGCATTCGTAAGGTCCATTTTTATTACTTTGGCGCATAAATCAAGCTAAGTTTGATCGATAGTATCGATTATGTAGTCTTGGAGAGCCGCGGTGTTTTGCGGCTTTTTTACCTTAGACCTGCAATCAAATCACACGATGTTGGTGGCCAATTCACGCCGCCTCGGCGCGAGATAACCACGCCATAATTCGCTCGTGTAGAATAATGTCGTTTGTGTCTAGAGCTGTGTGGCGTCATTCTGTAGAAACCATTATATAAATGTCTTCCGTGTTCATATCATCCAATTCAGGCCACAAGAAGTTGGTAGTCGACCTTTAGCAATAGCCGTAAACGATGACTCCAGGCTTTTATAACATGTAACGCGAATAACGCAAAACCTCAAACACCCGAATCAGATAGTCGAGTTATAATTTTAGTACATGAACAGAAATTACTTGTTTACGTATTAAATATTATTTATTTAAGAAATAAGTTGTCCTCCATTTGTACGAACAGTATGCACACCGTACTTATTCTATCTACGGCCACACATAGAACATAAACCTACTCACACACGCTCACTATCGTAATGTGATGTAGTCATAGAGCAACACAGGCCACCGGTCGCGGATGGATGTAGCGTAACCTGCGCAACACCGTTATTTCACACACCAGTACCTTTTGTTCTGTGCCAGTACTATGATTCATTTTCACTATTTAACGTAACTTCACGCCTATAATCCCCGAAGGGGTAGGCAGAGGTAAATGTATGCATTCAAGCATACATGCATACACCCACGATTCGCCGGTTACGTTTTTGACCCATGTAACAGGTGACGAGTCTGTTGTCATCTCCGGGCACATTACCAAACTTCGAGGTATTGGGAAACTTCCAGATAATGGAAAAATCTTAATAGAACCAGAGATAAACCATTATTTCTTATATCCCCCGACCCGGGAATCGAACCCAGGACCTCCAGCGTAGTAGTTGTGGCCTGCTACCACTAGGCTACTGAGGCAGTTAAATTTCACTATTTCATTACTTAAATTATTATTTTTAATTTAATGCACGTCTCAACGAGTTTTATTAAACTTGTTGAGACTAGCATACACGTACATTACACGTTGTATGTTTATGAATAAACCATTTTATGGAACGCTTCATAAGCCCATAGAACGCTATAACTAATGAATATTTAAAAAGCCAACCCCCATTAGAGTTTTTATGAATAAAAATGTCCCATAAAGCCTCCTACAAGGTTTAACGACTGCTATCTGTCGATAGCAAATTCCAACTAGCAGATATGTGTTCTGTTTTTGAATACAGGTTTTAGTTTGAATAATTGGTGACAGAGTTCTACGTCCCACTGCATTATATAAATTTATCGATACGTGTGTTCAAAGTTCGTGTATATTTTTCATTACAATTGGCTCGTGAAAGCATAACCGACGAAAAACTCACCCTTACGTACATAATTTTATCAGTTTGTTTTGTTAATTTAATCCAAAATATTATTCAAAATAGGTACCAATGTTAAACGAGGCAAATTTTATTCTCTGAAATATTTGCTATTAGTCAACTTTTGTTTCTAGCAAATAAGCCACCCAAGCGCGACAGATGGCATTGCTTGTACTTACATCACGCTATCGTTTTCCTATATCAACATTGTATATCTGATCGGCAGTTGACTGCAATATATTACCTATAGTAATGACTAACGCAAAACGTAAACGCTATATATTTTTGAAAGAGGGAGCTATTGATTAGTTTTCCCTCTTACACTTGGGCTTGAGATGTTTTTCCTATAAAGTTTTTAGGTGAGGTGTAACATAACAAACCTACTATGAAGACAAGACACTGTTGTCACCTCTCCTACTATAAGACGAAATATTTCCGAGTCAATTAATGGCCCCGTAATAACTATCACAGAGACATGAGTCCTTAAGTATCAGGGGTGGCAACGCGTCTGCATTTTGAGCTCTGCTTTTTGTGTAGATGTCTGTAGGCTACAGTCATCACTTAACATCTATGAGAATTGCATGCCTGTTTGCCAACTTTGTTGCATAAAAAAAACACAATAATACTTGTCAGCTACTGTATGAAAGTAAAAGAGAAGACATAAAAGAAACTTATGATTTTAAAAAGAGACACATTTGATTTTTGCCGCTCTTGTGTACTTCGCCAAATGAATACTGTTAGGCTATAAATATCTACTGCAAAATACGTACTTAGTACATTAGACGCTTTGCACATGGAGCAACTATTACAGCAACTGGTAACTGTCTGCCAACTAGCTGTTTACATACTCGTATATATTTCAATTGGATTGCGCACACACAGGAACTCAAGTTCAGGTGACGTCAAAAATTTTCAGTTGCTTTAATCGATGACTAGGTTAGTTTTCAATTTCCGCAACTAGCAACTGTTAAACATTATACCGGTTTTTAAAGTTGCCGGTTTCCACAACTGTCAATCACAACGCTTCGGGCGATTTCACATCCTCCCTGCCTGTCGCTGTGCCCGGCAATTTAGGTACAAATCAAATTAGCTTACAGAATGACAAAAAATTGGGGCAACCGTAAACGTTAAAGCAACTATCAACTTTTCTTTTTACAGGCAACTTATAAAATTTTAATATTGACTCAACTCAAGTTGCTCCATGTGCAAAGCGCCTAAAAGTACGTAGTAACGTAATAAAAAAAATATCTACAATATCAGAAAGTCCGATAAGTGCAGGCGTGCATAAAATGAGAACGAATGCGATTGGTGCAGTTAATAAATCTAACACTCGGTCCGACCCCGTGTGCGACGACCTTTACCGTGATTTATGCTCGGGAGCCGACCTCACTTTGCGTGTAAGTTCCCTTTGCTTTATGGCCTCCAACTTGTTATAGATTAGATTTAAGGCGACATGTGTGATCTTCGAAACTCTAGTTGAATAGTAATTAACGACGCTCACGAACCGTTTAATACGATTTAGATTTCAATGAGACATCTACTTTGAAATCGCTTCGAGATCATTTATTTAAGAGAACTAAGATTTCTGACCGGAAAGCGATAGTGCTGAACACTACCATTTAGCGGCAAGTATATTAGGTAATGCGGTGGTGCCTACGCCCGCGAGCTCCGTCACTGGAGCTCTACCATCAGTAAAAAAGATGGCGCGTACATATGTGTATTTTTTGTGTCATTAAAGTGACAATAAATTCACTTATGCTTTTAATGACGACCCGGTTAGTCCAGCGGTGTGAGACGACCGTTTAATTCGAAGTGTCGCGGGTTCCATCCCCGCACCGGGACAAATATTTGTATGGCCTATAGATATTTGTTTCGGGTCTGGGTGGTGGTGTAGGTATGTGTTGTATGTGTACAACGGTACCCACGAACACAGGCGGCGGCGGCGGCGGCGGCGGCGCGACTGCGGAGTATCGATGGCTATTAGAAGAAGGATCGATTTGAATATAAATCGCGATGGAAACTTTAAGAGCCATCATTCCGGTTCGTGCGCTCGTCCTGAACGCACGCTTCCATTGTTCTCGCTCTCCCTTCTGGTAGAGCGCTATCGCGAGTGTATTGTTCGCGAGTTTCGGCTTATCGCCGCCCTAATCTGCGATAACGACGGTTAGTCCTTGACCGACCGCCCGTTTCGAGGAATTGGGGTTTAAGCCCTAATTACCGATAACGACGATTAGTCCTTGACTAATCGTTGTTTCGTGGAATTGGGTTTAAGTCCTAATTGCCGATAACGACAGTCAGTCTTTTGACCGACCGCCGTGTTTCGAGGAATTGGGGTTTATCCTGTTTCGGTCTATACCGACGTGCAATCAAATCAAGTTGGCCCCCTCAGGGCAAGTCGGCTGAAACTTAACAGTGCCAACGAAACCGACTAAACGAAGACCCGTGACGTTGCTGCGCCCTTCAGGCTAAAGCGAAATCGGAAGTGTACGGTTAGAACAGAGGCATTTGGAGTGACCCCATAGTCTCTGCCGTACAAGTACTGACAGACAGACGTTACCTTAGGGCCCCTCGGCACATTGAGATTGGCCGAGGGCGATACAAGCTTAGGGCTCACCAGTAGGACACACCCTCCTCGCCTATCCCGGCGAGGAGGTATTTTCACCTCACACACTCCCGGGTTGTCCCACCCGGGAGGTAGGGATAAATACCCCGCGTTTAATTTATAGGCGCGTTTAAACACACGATTGCCCCGGGTTTGTTGTGGGTTCTTCCCGGGGAACGTGTTCGATAACCGAACCCTCCTGTTTCGTGCGTTTTTAGGTCGAGATAGGGATAAAAACCACCAAGTCCGCAAACGTCCATTTCCCCCTTTCGCTGAAATCCTTTTCTCCCCAGACAACATGTCTGAGGAGAAAAGGAAGCATGAGGCAGCTTTTGCCATCCTGCTGAAAAGCAGTAAAATCAATTCAAAATTCAACCGCATTATGCAGGAATTACCGGACCCCCTGCCCGACGGATTCTTGGAATCCATTTGTGAGGGTGCAAGACTCGCAAGACTCTCAAAGCCCCGCTCACGCTCCCCGCGCTCTCGATCGCCCACTCAGAGCCGCTCTGTCTCGGACCATTCAGAGTCCGTTTGTTCTCCGGACACATCCCAGTCCGCAGCCCCCCCACTCTTGGACCAAGCAGAGTCCGCTACCCCCCTCCCCCACTCCCGGCCAGGAACGCTCTACGGACTCGGACGCAATGTCCGTAGGACAGGCGTCCAATGAGGAGTCCGCCTCCGACACAGACGACTTCACGCTCGTCAAAGGAGGCAAGCGAAAGCGGAAAACCCGCAAAACCCAGGCCGAGGAGCCCTCCGTTCCCGCCAAAGCTGTGAGAATCACAGCCTCTCCCCCCACCCCCGCGATAACCTCTCTAGGTAGCGCATCTCCCGCGCACCAATCCCAAGCCAGCTCGCCCTCAGCGAGATCGCAGGCTAGCGCCCCAGGAGCGCCTAAATCCAAACGCCCCCCCCCACTCAAACTCCTAGGGTCCGACGAATTCAATTGGACCGACCTCTCAGCATCGCTGAAGGTCAAAGGGGTCGTCCCCCTCCATACCAGGTGGAATCCCAAGGATGGTTGTTACACCATCCAACTGGAGTCCTCCTCCCACCACCGTACAGCCACCTCGCTCTTTGACGAGAGAGGCTTACAGTATTTTACATACGCCCTCCCAGAGGAGAAACGGCGTCGCGTTGTCATACGCAACCTCCCCATTTTCCTCACACCCGAGGAGATTATGACCGACCTCAAAGAGGTCAAAGCCCTCCCCGTGCAGCAAGTGCATAGGATGCACCGTGGGCACAGGGGCCAAAACGGGCACCTTGAAATGGTGTTAGTCATTCTTGACAACACCAAGGAAGCCACCGCAATCTTCAACATTAAAGATGTTGCGGGACTCGGTGGCATCCGTGTCGAGCCCCCTAACAAAAGGGGATACATAGGGCAGTGTCATAACTGCCAACGATACGGCCATGCCTCAGGTCGGTGCAAAATGCGCCCCAGGTGCGTTAAGTGCCTGGAAGACCACGGCACGGCCGATTGCACACGCCCCAAGGATAGAGCTGCATGCTCGGAGCCCCCGAGCTGTATACTCTGCGGGCAGGCAGGCCACCCCGCCAATTATAGGGGATGCAAAGAGGCTCCCAAAGCGGCACGAATCCCCATCAGGGGTCGTCGCCCAATCCCACCCAGAGCGGCCCCTCAATTCGAGAGGACCCCCAACCCCATCTTGGCCCCCGCATGGAGGACCGGTCCGCCGCCCTCCCTCATGAGCACCACCCATTTCCCCCTTCTCAAAGGAGTGATCCCGCCGCCCACGACCACTCCGGTCGCTCGGGCACCCGCGAAGGCCCCTCAGGCCGCTCCAAAATTGGTCCCAGCCCCAGCCCCGGCCCCGGCTCCCGCCCCGGCCCCGGCTCCGGCCCCCGCTCCGGCCCCCGTGCCAACTCCCATCAGGCCCCCACTGGCCGCTACGGCCGCACCACGCCACAAACCCACCCAGGCCCCTCAGGCTCAACCCATGGCCCTTCAGGCCCCCGCCCCCGGCCCCCCTCAGGCGCCACTCGACCTCATCAGCGAGGTACTCTCTTTTTCGCTCATGTTTGACATGAGCAAACTCCAGCCCCTGCTGGACAGATACTGCTACTTTAAAGCAAATCCCCACCTTCCCAACGCCAGGGTAGAAATGGTCCTGGCCGCAGCCGACGTCAACCGGCTGATAAACAACACCCCCCGGTAAACCCAAAATGAACATACGGCCCTTAACTAATTTATCTAGCAGGATAAAACCCTATTCACTTAGAATAGGGTTTTTTAACGCCAATGGCATGTCAGGCCTCCGCGATGAGCTGGGAGAATTTCTCCGCGATAAAAATATTGATGTCTTCCTCATCCAGGAGACATTTTTAAAACCCGCCCGCCGTAACCCAAGCTTGGCCAATTATAGGTTAGTACGAAACGATCGTACAGACGGTGCCTTCGGAGGCACCCTTATATATTACAAGAGGACGCTGCATTGCACGCCTCTATCCCCCCCCGACGACCTGGAGAACATTGAAGTCTCAGTTTGCCTACTAGCGATGACCGGTCATCAGCCGATCACTATAGTGTCGGCGTATCTATCTCCCCAACGCGATCTCTTAGTAGGCGACCTAGATCGTCTATTTAAGCTTGGCGACTCCGTCATAGTGGCAGGAGATCTCAACGCCAAACACATAATGTGGAGCTGTAACTCGTCTAATGCACGAGGGACAGTTCTTGAACGTTATCTTGACAGAGCACCTATAGACATTCTAGTGCCACTCGAACCCACCCACTATTGTTATGACGACAACATGGGACGACCCGACATACTCGATCTAGCGCTCGTAAAGAATGTAAACTTGCGTTTACACTCTATACGAGTGCTACACGAGCTTGACTCTGACCATAGACCTGTTATCATAGAATTTATCCCCCATAGCGGCCCCACTGATACAGGTCGTAGCGACATCCCGATGAGAGTGGTGACCGACTGGTCTCAAGTGAGATCCAAGTTGGCCGCCACCACATCCGCAGACTTAGATACGATCCCCTCCCTGATAGAGACCACTGACGAAGTCAATAGTGCGATCCTTACTCTCACTAACCACGTACAATCTGTCGTAGACGGATGCTCAGAGGAAAAACCCGCGACTGTACCCAGTCACGCCGTTATCCCTGAGCACGTACGGGAGATAGTGAGGGAAAGGAATGCAACTACCAGAGCTTACTACTCTGCCCCAACGGCCGATAGAAAATCCACCATGCGATACTGGCAACGTCAGGCCAAGAAATGCAAGGTGGAAGTCTATAACGGCCGCTGGGAGCAAAAGCTCACTGACCTTGATCCCACTCATACAGAGTATTGGAAGCTTTTCAGCTGCTTCAAATCTCCCAACGAGGCATCCATGCCTCCCCTCATCCGTCCCAACCAACCGCCAGCCTTCGATGACTTCGAAAAGTCCGAATGCCTGGCGAGCGAACTCGAGACTCAATGCTCTCCAAGTACGATGCCGATAGCTGCCGATCATTTAGATAAGATTAACTCTGAAGTCGAACGTAGGAACGCGAGACCGCCAACCCCTCCGCGCGAAACCGGTCCCATTCCCGACACGCAGTTCGATGAAAACGCTAACGACAATAGCGAAAATAATGATGATCCTCTCAGACCTGTGACAGTCGTAGAGGTGTCAGACCTGATCAAGCGTCTAAAAGTGCGGAAAGCGCCGGGTGCTGACGGCGTTTCCAATCGCACAGTTAGAAACTTTCCCCCCTTGCTCATTGCCCTTTTGGCTGCGATACTCAACGCAGCGTTTAAAAATAGTATGTTTCCACCCGCGTGGAAAGAGGCCACAGTTATCGGGTTTAAAAAGCCCGGTAAGCCGAGCAACCAGGCCTCGTCATACAGGCCGATAAGTCTGCTCAGTTCTCTCAGTAAACTTTACGAGCGCGTCGTGTACGCTCGACTCTTAGATTTCACCCGAGTGCGGCACTTGATCCCGGACGAACAGTTCGGGTTCCGTGCTCGCCACTCCTGTGTCCATCAAGTACATCG
Source organism: Macrosoma leucophasiata (assembly GCA_036365455.1). Taxonomy (NCBI): domain Eukaryota; kingdom Metazoa; phylum Arthropoda; class Insecta; order Lepidoptera; family Hedylidae; genus Macrosoma; species Macrosoma leucophasiata. Next base: position 332,486 of record JAWQUS010000024.1, read on the forward strand.
AATTACTGAGCATATACTCAGTAAATTCGATAGAAAGATTATGACGGGAGCCCTCTTCTTCGATATCGCTAAAGCGTTCGACCGCGTGTGGCACAACGGCTTATTATATAAGCTGTACACTCTCGGAGTGCCCACCCAAATCGTGCACATCATTCGCGATTTCCTGTCGGACAGAGGCTTTCGATATCGAGTTGAGGGTACCCTTTCGAACCGTCACACCATAACAGCCGGTGTTCCCCAAGGATCCGTACTCTCCCCCCTCCTGTTCACGCTATACACTAGCGATATCCCTGTCCGCCACGGCGTTCAGGTGGCAATGTACGCTGACGACACTGCTATTTACGTCTCTGGCAGAAAGCCAGAGATCATAAGGAAAGCCCTGCAAGCGGCGGCCAAAGACCTTGAGTCTTGGTTCCGCCGCTGGCGTATAGAGGTAAATCCTAGCAAGAGCGCTGCCATACTCTTTATACGGGACCGCGCTCCCAGACCTAACGTAGCCCCAGTCCTTATGTTTGACGAGCCTATCCCCTGGATGGACAAAATCAAATACTTAGGAGTGACGCTTGATCGGCATCTGACCTTCGCTGCACATGTAAAAGCAGCGCGCGCAAAGGCTGCATTCGTGTTGTCCCAATTACATTGTTTATTAAACAAAAAGAGCAAGCTATCGGCCCGGAACAAACTCCGTGCCTATACGTCCTGCATAAGGCCCATACTATGTTACGCGTCCCCGGTATTCGCCCACGCGAAAAACACAATATTACATAAGCTTCAAACTTTGCAGAATCGATTCTTACGTAGAGCCGTAGGCGCGCCTTGGTACGTACGTAATAAAAACTTGCACATTGACGCAAATCTGCCTACCATCCGGCAGTTTATGAAGCGAGCTTCAGCGAGCTATTTCGATCGGGCGAGTCACCACCCGAATCCGCTGGTCAGAGCGGCCGCGATTTACACTCCTTTTGATCGCGCCAAAAGGAGACGTCCAAGGCACGTCTTAAAAGATCCGGACGATGAGACCACGTTGGCCATCGCCGCAATGAACAATCGATTACAGAATCACACTGCACAAACCGCTAATAATACAACGCGCCGACGCGTTTCGCGCCGCGCCCGCCCCTGATCCCGACCCTATCTCCGGCCCCGTGAGGCCGATGACATTCCGGTTTCGCCAACCGAATGGAGTAGAGCGAAAGTTGCACCGCCCATAATCGCATATGTCTCATATGTCTCTCCGCAACGTCCTAAGCCGAGGCACGGACCCGCATGGGTCACCCTTAGGCAGTTGCGCTAAATTTTAGGCTGGAGCGCCCTCTGCGCTCGCCGATTGCCCGGTGAAGTAGACTAGTGCCGTCTCGAGACAGGCCGCCTACACAAAGCCCGACCTAAAAAAAAAAAAAAAAAAAAAAAAAAAAAAAAAAAAAAAAAAAAAAAAATTTAAGAGCCATTAGTTCAGGTAATTAGTCGCATGGCCACAGCGGGAGGGGGAGGGGAGTTAAGGGATTACGGGATGAATATTGGCAGTTTCATTATGGTTACGTTTGTTTACATTGTTTTATTTCTTTCGTATGGATGTTTTATTATTTTTATTGAAAAACAACTAAATGGATTTTGATAAAACGTTCTGATCATTTGGGTTTTGCAGAAGTTGAGGATTTCAACCGCCGACATTTTATCTCGGCCATTTTGGTACAATATTAACCAGTAAGAGTTCAAATGAACTCTAAGTTAATCTGTAAGTAAATACTTACAGCGCTCAGATTCACACAATTTTTGCAATCATTAAGTATATGTTGTAATCAAATAAAATTGCCACGAAAAGTAGTCAGTATTTTTTTTAATTTCATGTAGCAAAATGTATGGCATTAATACAGTAATGTGACTAAGAGTTCACTGGTGGTAGAGTTCCAGAGAAGGAGCTCAAGCGCGTAGGCACCACCGCATTATAACCACCAATCTATCGGCCCCCAAAATGTCCTGTCATTTGGCGGCTGAACACTGGTTCAGCACTGTCGTGTTCCGGTTAGATGGTAATGTATGGCCCCGTATTAACAATCACAGAGACATAACAACTAACGTCTCTAGGTGTGGCAACGAATCTGCATTTTGAAGTTTGGTATTTGTGTAGATATCAATAAGCTACAGTCATCACTTAACATCCATGTGAACTGCATGCTTGTTTGCCACAATGGTTAAATATTTAAAAACCCGACAAATCAACACATTTCCAGTATCCAATCCAGGGCCTGCAGGAGGCAATTAGAGGGTATCAATAACTCTCTAATCTGTACTCGGATAAATTTAAACAAACAACCCCGACACCTCCTCTCGAAGTTCGCGACGTGACCGCAATTACCTGAATGGTTTAGGACAGAACTTGGGCTAGGATGTACTGGTAGTTATATTGATTATATGTCGATGTTATTGATATCTGTAGCAAATGACTGGGGTTAACTTAATTCCGCTGATTAGAGTCGTCGCTTTGTCACTCGCTTTTCGAATTTTCCTGGCAACATTTTGAGAATTTTCCCATGTAGTATATATATCTGACCGCTTGATCCGCGGGTCACAAGTTTGATTACTGCACTGGGACAAATATGTTATTTTAAGTTTGACTGGGTGTTTGTGTAAAACAGAAATGTTCTCTAACTGAATCGTAGCGTTTATTGCCCGCGCATTATCACTAAGATAATAAGGCAGCTATTGAAATTTTGTCAATAATGTAAGATAAAATCCAGGTACTAACTTTAGCTCTAATCGGATTGAAGTTTCTTATCATGTTAAGTATTAATAGGAGCCGCCGCATGTGCGATTCAACTCCGGCGGGAGATTGTAAACCTACCGCGAAGTGTTCTCGTTGAGAGCTGCGCGCGTGACTTTTAAATATCTAACTTTAAGAAAATACTACTTACATGTGTTTCATTTTCATATTATATAGCAGTAATAGTAGGTGTATATATCGATGCCATTTCCTCATAATACTCAGTAATTTTTTTTTGAGCCCCATTTAGCAGCGATGGTGCATTCGGAAGTCTTCTTGAATGAAGAACGTGCCGTTAGTGCTTATTAATAATGGCAACCCATTATACGTCCCACTGCTGGGCACGAGTCTCTCCCCTTTTTTGGGGGGAGGCCTGGAGCTTACTCCACCACGCTGCTCCAATGCGGATTAGTGGAGGTGGGTGGGTTAGTGGCCAACCCACTGTCGGATGTTTTCAAACCGCCCATAAGGCCTCCGACAAGGTTTAACGACTGCTATCCATCGATAGCAACTGGGACCGACGGCTTAACGTGCCCTCCGAAGCACGGAAACGCGCATTTAATTTGCCACTAGCGGTCACCCATCACACTGCCCGACCGCGCCCGTAGTGCTTAACCGAGGAGATCGCTTACGATCTACACCAGCCGCTGGGCCATGCGCGCTTCAGTGCTTATTACTCTTACAGTATTTTATTTATTCTGAAGGTGATTCAGAATTATATAAATCTATCTCAATAATAGCATGTTGATTTTGAGTCATAATCGGTGCCTAGAAAATGAAGATGCAAATTGTTAAACTATAATATAAAAAAATAAAATACCTACTTCTCAATTGATCTTCCTTACCGTGACGACTTGCTTCCAATTCGTAAATCATTTCGAGTGTAATTTGTATTTGTGCTTAGTTTCTGGTGAGGCTTTCAACTTTACCACTGGATAAAACAGATATGGACAGACTCCCTCAAATACGTGAGGCTTACAACTTCATGTTATTATTTACCTACTTGGGTAACTTTGGGCTATGGGAATGATATTACGGAAACCGAATGATATGTGAGATAATTTTATATTCAGCGCCAGCTTACCTCAATCATAAAATGTACTTCACTTACTTAACTAAATTGTATAATTTACTATCATAAAATCTCAATAGATAGCGCTGACTTATTTTAGAACTCTTTAGAATTAACTATAAAATAATATATTATTGTAGTATCAAATCAACGCAGAATAGGAATGGCTAAGGGAGCGATGTGCCAGCTTAAGGGAATATGGAAGGACAGAAACATCACAATAAGAACCAAGAAAAAGCTTGTGCAGACGCTGATTTTCTCTATATTCCTTTACGGGGCCGAGACGTGGACGCTTAAGGCCAACGACCGTAGACGGGTGGACGCCTTCGAGATGTGGTGTTGGAGAAGGTTGTTGCGTATACTCTGGACTGCAAAACGTACTAATGTTTCAATTCTCAAGGAACTCAAAGTGACTACAAGTCTGTCATCCATCTGTTTAAAGTGAGTACTTTTTTATGTAATGGAATTGGCAAACAAGCATGCAGTTCACATTGATGTTAAGTGATGACTGCAGCCTGTAGACACCCACAGAAAGACCAAGGTCAAAATGCAGATGCGTTACCGCTCCTGAGGCCTAAGATTTTATGTCTCTGTGCCGGAAATTACAGGGCCGTACATTACCACCTGACCGGAACACGATAGTGCTGAACACTACCACTTAGCGGCAAGTATAAGAAAATACTGAAATACTTTGGGCACATTGCTCGAAAAGACGGAGGGAACCTTGAGAAGCTCATGATCACAGGCAAGGTCCAGGGGAAGAGACCACGCGGGCGCAACCCGATGCGATGGTCGGATCAAATCCGCACCACACTCGACACCAAGATGCACGAGGCCATACATACTACCGGAAACCGTACCCGATGGCGCACTATCATCCGACAAAAAGTAACCCGTAGAGGGGGTCACGACCCTCAGTAGAGGGGAAAACGACGCAAGGAGGAGTATCAAATCAAATAGGTTACGCCAAAAGCGATCTACACGCTGGCGGAGGCGGAGCCAGTAATAGAATATTATACATTTCTAGTCAATATCTACGAGTATGTAACCGAACACCTTTCAAATAATTTGCTCAAAATGTGCGACATACTTGCAAATTATGCACATAATATATCAAATTGGAATGGAAAATATCCATACTACATTCACATACATTAAACTTGGAGCTGTCTGCCAAAATGCTAGATCGTCTAGTGCTCTCCCGTCTAGTTTTCTAGAGCAAATGCAGTGGTCTAGACATTCATTTGTTTGCTAGGATCATTGCTCACTTGGCGCGTCTTCGATTGGATAGACCCACACTGCATTTTAGTATAAACGAGGTCTATTATTTTCTATTATTGTGATTGTTATAAGTTACTTATATTTTGTGTATCGATGGTTGTTTGTGTAGCGTTTTGAAATAATCGGATTTATGTACTACTTCAGATTTATTAGAAATCAATAAAATGTGTGTTGAGTCCTGTTTTTAAGTTGAATGCAGAAAACCTATTGGTATGCGTGGAACATATATTCAAATTTTCGTGAATGTTTTGTTCGTAAAGAATAAGAAAGTCAACAATAGTTTTTTTTTTTTTTTTTTTTTTTTTTTTTTTTTTTTTTTTTTTCAATATTTATTGCTTTCATTTGTTACAGTAGGTAATTACAATAATTATAATGGTGGTATATTACATTTTTGTTAGAATGTCACAAATGAACCCTATTTGGGTATTGCAATCCATTTAATGCAGTGAGAGCAAACCGATTCATTTTTAAGCATTTATATATTTATATTTTTAGACAGTCATCAGTGTTTTCAAAATATTCTGATAGTTTGTAGAAACATTTTTTGAGGAGATACTCTTTTAATATTTTAATAAAATTTGGGCTATTTTTGGATTCTCTTATATTTCCTGGTAGTTTATTAAAAATTTTAACGCACATAGCATAAGGCCCTGAGTGATATATCTTAAGTTTAGAGGCGGGGATTTCTAACTTGTTTTTTTGGCGACTTTGATATCGTCGCGGTTGTTCGTCTCGCATATTGAAAGTTTCGGGATATTTTTTTACAAAATTGCATGCTTCTAATATATATATAGATGTCAATGTTAACAAATTATTGCTTATAAAGTGCGGTTTACAAGTGTCTCTATTGTCAATATTAGTCAGGATACGGATGCATTTTTTTTGTAACGTAAAGACGTGGTGAACGTCCACGCTGTTGCCCCAAAGTAATATTCCATACCTGAGCCACGAGTATGCATATGCATAATACGTGGTTAGTGCAGTTTTTTGGTCAGTAGCTTTTCGGAGTTCTTTTAGGGCATATGTAAAACTTGATAGTTTGTTTCTAATTTTTTGTACGTGATTTTTCCATTTAATGTTTGTATCAATTTCTAGTCCTAATAAGGTGAACGTGTCAACACATTCAATATTTGAATTTTTATATATAAAGTTAATGTCAAGTGGGGCTTTTTGGTGAGGTTTATGTTGCATTAATTTTGTTTTATTAAAATTTATTTCAAGATTATGGTCATTCATCCAATTTATTATATTATTAAATATGTCAGTAAGGTCATTATTTAAATTGTCAATGTTATTACAAGATGTCAAGAGGGAAATATCGTCAGCAAATAGAACACAGAAATTGTTAATAATTTTTGGAAGGTCATTTATATACAGTAAAAATAAGATACATCCTAAAACGCTGCCTTGCGGGATTGAATTATTTATGTCAATAGTATTAGATCTAGTCATTGTAATTATACCGGTTTCGGAGTCAAAGTATTCTAATTCTACAATTTGCAATCGATTTTTAAGGTATGAACTGAACCAGTCATGAGCTATTCCACGTATGCCTAAGTCATATAATTTGTCTAGCAGTATATCAAACTGTACTTTGTCGTATGCTTTAGTCATATCTAGTAATATTCCTATTGCGTATTTTTTTTCATTAATAATGTCAAGGGCTTTTTGCATATACTTATAAACGGCTACAATAGTTGAACGGTTTTTTCTAAATCCATTTTGAGAGTCATCGTATAGGCCATACTTTTCGCAGTAAGAGTTTAGGCGTTTTTGCATTGCTTTTTCAAAGATTTTTGAAGAAGTCGGCAGTAGGGCTATTGGTCTATAATTATTTGGGTCTTGTTTCGATGATTTTTTATGTATAGGTTTAACTATAGAGGTTTTTAGTAGGTTTGGAAAAGCACCTTCTAGGAATGACTGGTTTATTAAAATGTAGTAAGGTAATGTCAATTCTTCAGCGCATTTTTTTAATAACATAGGCGGGAGCTCGTCCACACCATAGCTGTATTTGGCCTTGAGGTGTTTTATAATGAGGTATACTTCGCGTGGTTCGACTGGGCTAAGGAATAAGGAGTGCTCGACGCGGTGCAGGGCACGACGTGCACGCGCTGCGCTAGCGCCGGCCGCACTACTAATTCCAGTCCCTCCCACCGATGCAAAAAACTCATTGAAGTGATTAGATACCTGGTTCGGATCGGACGTTATCTTATTGTGGATATTCAGTGTTATGTTTTTTTTAGGTTTGGTAATATTTTTATTTGTGCGTTCTTTTATTATTTTCCACATGGATCTCGTTTTATTATTAGAATTTTTCATTTCAGATATATATCGATTTCGTTTTAATTTAATGACTGTTTTTTTTAGAGTTTTAACATATAAATTAAAGTAATTCCTAAGTATATTGTTTTTTGAGTAAGTCACAAAAGTTTTTAGAAGTCGCTTATTTTTGCATGATACTTTTATGCCTCGCGTCAACCATGTGTATTTTCTATTTTGTTTCAGTTTTATAACTCTTTTTGGCAAACACATATTTAGAATTTCTTGTAATTTTTTGTTAAATATATTGTAGTTTTTGTTAATTGTATTTGAATTGGTTAGTAATGTATCCCAATCTATGGATTTTAGTTTATATTTAAATTGATTAATGTTGTACTGATTGAATAATCTTTTTTTAATTTTCCAATGTCCTTGTTTAGTTTTCGTGCTATTCATGTTCTTAATTTTCGTAATTACACTTTTGTGATCTGAGAACCCGTAATCATGTACGTTTGTATTTTGAATAGATTTATCAAAATTTGTAAAAAGTAGGTCAAGACATGTTGATGTGAATTTTGTTACGCGTGTTGGTTCATTTACGTATTGATTAAAGTTAAATTCAAGGAATGATTGTAATAGTAAGTTTGATTGTTCGTTTATTTCTAATACGTTAACGTTAAAATCTCCTCCTATTATTATGTTAACTGAGTTATATTTCTTATTTAAGTGTTTTAACAAAAGTTTTAATTGATTATAAAATAAATCAGGCTCTCTACTGTTCCAATAAATAACAATAATTAAAACGTTAATCTTCAAAATAGAAACTGCACAAATTTCAAACACATACTCAATAGTCATATCAACAATATCCTTTCGTTCTAAGAATTCTATGTCTTCCTTTATTAATATGCATACTCCGCCTCCAGCACGGTTTAGTCTGCAGTAGGATGAAGCGATGATATAACCGTTAATATTTATTAATTGCTGTTTGTCCGGAGACAGCCAGGTTTCAGATAAACATAGTGCGTGAAACTCTGTTCTTTCTTCCAAGAATGATTGTAGTGTGTGAATCTTGTTAAACATGCTTTGCATATTCTGATAAAAGATGTTAAAGCTCTTTTCTTTATCATGTGCGAAAGGAATGCCGGTTAGGAGTGGTTTTTTGTGCTGCGATTTTGTCTAAACTTGGACATTCACTGTGTCTATACGTGATGTGGGACAGCTGCGGTTTTTGTTGTGTCTGCGGTAGCTGATTAGGTGGTACTTGGAGGTAAGAAGAATTATCTATCTTTCCATCAATGATAAGTTTATTATTTTTTATGATTGCATGGTGTCTGTTTTGTCTAGCCTGGCGTAGCCTATCTTGTAGATTTTTTCTTTGGTTTAGTTTGTTTTCATCTAAAAATTCAGATACGAAAAGGCCTGTATTTTTAAAGGAGCGTCCATTCTGTAAAATGTATTTTGTCATTTTTTTGGTCAGGAGCTCAACCATAATGGGTCTACGGTTAATTTTTTTTCCAATTCTCACAGTATCTTCAATATATCCTGTTAGGTCTATCTGCAACAAGTCTAGGAATACATTGATAATTCTGCATTGTAGTTCGTTCTCAGTTTCATGCTCGTATTCCGTGAGGCCGTACAAGACAAACTTCCTCGATGATTCGTAGTTTTGTTGCGGTACCATTTTATTTATGCTAGTAAATTTGTTCTGCATCTGTCGCATTTCTTCTTGTAGTTTTTCTTTTTCGTAATGAATTTTTTGTATAGTTTTATTGAGGGTATCTATTTGGTTGTTTATTGATGTTTGCTCGTCTATAACTTTATTAATTTTTATATTGAGTTCATTAAAGATTTTTCCGGTCGCTAGTAATATTTCTGTGTGTATTGTGTTCTTTATCTCGCCTAATATAGATTTTTTTATTTTCTTCAAGTTTTTTCTCTAGCAATCTAGTAATATCTTCCAATAACGAGTTTTCTGTTTTCGAAATGTCCTTCTTTGTCGGCGTATTAATATCGGTGTACATGTTATTATCAGAATCTGTTCCTTTATAGTGAGGTGAATGTCTGTTTCTAATGGGTGTGTTATCGTTTATCCTTCGTCTTGTTATGTTATCGCAGGATGGGCACTGCCAGGATTTGTTTAGTTCTGATAGATTCAGAGTCAAAGGAATATTTAAGCATGCTTGGTGGTAAATCAATTGGCATTGTGTACATTTTAATGTTTCTGCCCTTCGTGCAATATTTTGATTACAAGCAGCGCAATTCATTGTCAGTTTGAAATTAAACAATAAGTTACTTGGTAAGGACGATGTTCTGCGGTATTTGAAGAAAGAAACTACCTTTCTTGTTGCGGCCGCACAGGTTCGCGGCGACGCTCGCTGCTATACGTTTGATCGGGGTCAATGAACTCGCGCGCAGTATAATGTTGGCATTCGTTGGTTCATTTGTTTTGGGCGAAAGAATTATTCACTTTTTATTAATTTTGCGTTGAAATTATTATGTTTTATTTATATCACTTAATATCTGAGATAGTTAACTTTGAATGTTTATAAGTTTTAGAATTGAGAGTTAAGTTTTTTGCACGTATTTCAAAACTTTACACGGCACTTAGCACAGTAGATGTTTATCGGTGAGCGGTTCGCTCGTCACTCGATTTTCAAGCTTACTAATTACGACAGAGGTTGAGAAAGTCTTAATTTGTCCTACATATTATTCTTAACCAGTTGTTGCCCTGTCACTTCACTCGTACCTATACAAAACACTGTGCATCCCACATTTTACCCACCCGCATCCGAGTTTTGAATCTTTTTGCTCTTCCTATGACGGATCCCCTGACGGATCCTTTTAAAATGTTAACAGACAAACCGACGGACCACCTGAAGGAAAGTAGTTCCCGTCGCCATTGAATATTTGCAACACCAGAGAAGTTTTCAATACGTTGCCAGCTCTAAGGGAATCTTTTGACGCCAGTTTTGAAGAACCCCATATTGTAGCGGTGAAGAAACGCTTCAAAGAAGGTTTCTGGGCAATTTGCACGTTACGGAAAACAACTCGAAAATCGGTATTCTAGATGTGGGTGCATTTGGACTTATAAAGTTCCAGTAGGTGCCTCAATATATAATACTGCTTCGTATTGTTTTTTTTTTTCTTAATAATCTAAACCTACCTCTATAAATAAGCAATTTCATGCAAGCATATTAATGCAGATGTGGGTTTAGGGAGCAATTTAACTTACTCAACAAAACAATACTAGCACCCTTTAGCCCGCGCCACTGGAGCTGTGTCATGAGCAAAATAATGACGTGGAGCATGCAGGAGTGCCTCAAGCACTCTCATGCATTAAAAAAATGTTTGCTTCAATATGAAGGGGAACAGCAATTGAAGAATTAAGTGTGTAATTAAAAATGCAATGGTATACATTCCAGATGTCTGAACTATGTTTGTAGTAAGCCTCAGTTACCACTGAGGTACGGTGAGGTATGTTTGTAGTAAGCCTCAGTTACCACTGAGGCTTACTACAAACATAGTTCAGACATCTGGAATGTATACCATTGAGTAAAAGTATTAATTGTGGTTGTGTTGTTTATACTCAAAATTATTGAACCGCCACCGCATCTGCAGCCAAATGGTAGTGTTCAGCACTATCCTGTTCCGGTTAGATAATAACGAAATACGAACTACCACAGAGACAAAGAGCTCAGGGGTGGCAATGCATCTGAATTTTGACCTCTGGTCTTAGTGTGGGTATCTCATAGGCTGCAGTCGTCACTTAACATCAATGTGAACTGCGCGCTTGTTTGGTACATTCATTACATAAAAAATATCACTAATTGGCTCTTTCTCCCCGAAATCACAAAATAGACATGTTTGTATTCCTAACAGGAAAGAAAATATATGTATTCATGCATATGACATCCGCGGTGCACCTGTAGGTTATGTTTAATTAAGGAATATCAGCAATCCCGCATGATATCCCCAGAGATATATTTTTGATATATTTTTCTATTGCGCAGGAGATAGTTAGCGAAGACAAAGTGGTGCCATAAATTAGGAGCGCGGGCTCGGGGATGTATTGTGGGTTGTTTCACAAATGTTGGACACAGAAAAATTATTTTATGTATCAAAATATTAATCTGAATTTTCGTATTTTATTTTAACAGACAGTGAATGTTGCCAGTTAAAAAAATATGATAAGTTAAATAAAATATGGAAGAGATAGTCGGATTCACACATGAGTGATTTCATAGTTCTTTGTATTTAGTATACAAAGTCTAATAATGTTTGTATAGGCTTTTTATATATTAGACGTAGATAACGTCATGTCATCAACCATACATTGCCAACATCAAAAACTATTGGCTAGTAAATTTAGTTACATTTTATAGGAGGTACATCGACGATAGCATGATATATTTTATTACTATCAGGAAGCATGCATGTCAATGACAGTAACATATTTTTAGGATTTACTTAGCTTTTCACCTATCCTATGTTTTTTTTTATAATATAGGTACATTACGTATTGACTATCCATATTGCCGTAATATTCTCATTATTCTCAATGTGCAATAACAACCAAACCACTACAAGTTACGACGTACGACTGGAGAACTACGCGGCCGCCGGCGGCCGCCGGCGTCGCTCGGTGCAGTCGATGCATAGAGCAACAAAGGCCACCGGTTGCGGCGGACTGAAGTGGAGTAGCTATGTACAGGCTTTCCCCTCTACCAAAGTACAAGACCAAACGGTCCTATGCCTGTCGCCCAGATATTTGAATATGTGCGTGAAATTGTTTATGTATTTTGTTAAAGTCATAGTATGAGTTTCGTAGTAAGAGACGATTTTTGTAGTGTGAGTGTATCACACGTAGTTCCCCCCACAAAAAAATGACAGACTGTTTTGCATCGGTAATAAACGCTATGGCTACTCCTCTCCGGCACCTCCGGTCCGCCGCGACCGGTGGGCCGAGTTGCTCTATGAGTCGGTGCAGTGTCGCCGCTGCCAACTGTACGAGATTACATCAGTTGGCGCGCGTCACGCCGATTACAATCTCTGCACTTACAGCTTTATGTCCACTTTGATTTTATTTACGACATGTCTTTAAATAATTACAGGGTTGGTAGTGACTTAATTAATGCTGGTTCGACTTCGTTTTATTGTAGTGTAAATGGAATCACTGTACTTGCTGTATGAATATCATAGCGTTTGTTTATTCTTCTCTAAAATTACATTGCTAGTAACGTATCTGAATAAGTTACTGCACTTCGTTTGTGTTATATTTACGAATCAGAATTAACAATCAAGTTTATAGATCAAAAGAATGTAACCAACAAAACCTCTATTATTAATTTAATGAAAATATAATTAATAGGTTAAGGACGTGCCCGCGAAACAGCCTGAAGACAGACAGAGAAACGTACATATTTTGGCATTTATAATATTATTAGTAGGGATTATATGCCTAATTTCTCTTTCACTGAAATAATTTCTATACGAGCTAGCTATATCGTCTGTTGTTTAAAATATATCAGACTACGTGACAACATGCATACGAATGTGTTTAGCTGCTCTTATCTCAATAACTTAATTCGTATGCTCAAACTTTTATACGATGTAATAAGACTGGAACGTTTGGGAGCCACTGAGGGTCAGCGGAACGTTTTATGTACGGGAGGTACTTAAATAAAAAAATGTAATGTTTTTATTCTACCACTTTGACGGCGTAATAAAGAGAGAGATATATATATATATATATATCTATATCAGTAAACTATAAGGGTTCCTTGTTTACTACGGAACCCTAAAAACAACTACGTAAAAATGTTCTCCAGGAACATAATAACATGAAATGTATGAATAAACTGAATAAAATTGTACGGTTGACTGCTTGTAATAGCGAAGATTCTCCTTCGCTAGTGGACGGCGGTCACATACCGACCTCTACATCTCCATAATACTAACCTGTGGGTATAAAGTGTTCGTTACTCGTAAAGATTACAACGATTGGTTTAGATATTTGCTTCATAGCCTTTATAGATAATCTAAATATTTTTCAGTTCCAAGAATATTATATAACAAACATTCGTGTCGAATTAATTGTCTCCTTTTATAAATGGACTAAGAATATGTGTATAGAAGGGAGACCAAATATTACTAGAGTATTCTAGAATACTTCACACATAGGTATTATACAGTAATATAATAGAGTCCAGACTATTAAAGTTTTGGGGAACACGCTTGATAAAACCAAGTTGTTTATAGGCTATATTTATAACGATATCAATGTGATCGTTCATGGTTAACTTGCTGTCCAAATGCACTCCTAGGTCTCTAATAGAGGATACGCTTGAGATATCTGTACCGTTAAAATTGTATTTAAATTCAATTGGGCATGTATTTCGTGTAAACGTAATGTGATGACATTTTTTGACGTTGATAGTAATTTTATTAATATTATAGTATAATGATAGTTTGTCAAGATCCATTTGATTGGTTATAATAATCAAGGTTGTCTCTTATTTTTAAAAATATTTTTTTGTCATCCGCAAACATGAAATGAAATGAGCATAATCAAAACACTTCCCAATGTCATATAGATAGATATTATATAAAAGGGGACCTAAGATTGAACCTTGTGGCACCCCAGACGGTATTGTAATGAAGTTACTTCTAGCACTTCCCATAACCACAGCCTGCATACGATTTTTTATATATGAACTAAACCATCTTAGGAGATTTCCATGTATACCCAACTCACTAAGCTTTTGAAGCAGAATTAAGTGATCGACACGATCGAAGGCCTTTTCAAAGTCTGTGTAAATAACATCTACTTGGCATTTTTCGTCCAAAGATTGTAATATATAGTCTGTGAATACTGTTAATTTTGTGACTGTAGAGCGACCCCTCATAAAACCATGTTATTGGTAAGGAATTAATCTTGAAATTTGTGGTCTAATGTGATTATCGACAATTTTTTCTAATAATTTGCTGATTGTGTTGAGAATAGATATCGGGCGGTAGTTTTCTATTTGAAGTTTAGACCCATTTTTATGAATAGGGACTATTAATGCTTCCTTCCATTTAGCAGGAAAACAACCGAAAACATTAATAGACAGATTGAATATCAATGCGAGTGGTTTAGCTAAGGCCCTGGCGCACCGTTTTAGAAAAATTGGGGGGATATTGTCACTTCCAGGTCCCTTACGTTCTTGCAGAGTTTTAAGTAGTTTTAGTACCTCGTTCTCGCCTATAATAATTTTCGATTGACCTTCAGTATTTGTCGTGTTAAGTGGTGGCAAAGTGGTAATGTGATGGGTGAACATTTTGATATAATACTTCGATAGGTTTAACAGACATCCAAGAACAACACTATGATTGATTACTTACAAGTATTCTCTCGGTAAAAAAAAAATAAATTAATTGTTTGTAATTACGGAGTAAATCTAAGGTATAGGGTTTATTAATCAAGGTTAAGTGTTCGTGTTTTAATAAGCTATATGCTATGAATAGTAAGGTATGGTGTTTGTGTAAGTGTGGTAAGTAATTAATGTAAACTAAATAATAAGTAAAAATAAATGTGACAGATAATTAAAAATACCCGTTATGTAATTTTCGAGAGATCTTTTTCGTTTTGTATATAAAGGGCTGGAGACGTTTCGTTTCTTCTAGAATGAATACCACAATTCCGGACCCAAACAAATTTATAACCTTTTCCTTTTGCGAGGTTTTTTGCACGTTGAAGAAGTTGTTTGTTTTCGAGTGTCAAGTGTTCGTTTACGAAAAAGCGTTTTTCTAGGCCTCCTATACCAATATTAGAGGTCGTAATGCCCTTTTTGCGCTTAAGACCTGACAATACATGATCTTTTAAAACACGGCTCCTAAGTTTAGTGATAAAAGATTTAGGCCTTCCTGGTACACTTTTCAGTGGTGGAACACGGTGAGCAAATTCTATGTCACTATTGTTTAAGTCGACGCCGGCGTACTCGGCAATTTTCGTTACTAAATCAATTAGGTTTTCGTTGCTATTTTGTGGTACGCCAACGATTTCCAAGTTATTTAGTCTTGCTTGTTGTTGTTGTCTTGCACACTGTGAACGCAGTTCCTCGACCTGACTGTCGATGGAAGTCGTATGTTCTTGCAACTTGTTGAAGTCTTTTTTTAGTTGATAAGTAGTACAGTCCCTTCAGTTTTACTTGTAGGGACACACATACGACCATTGGAAGTTGGAACTACCAATGGTTGTACACAATCTTAGGACCGTGGGCACGTGTCCCCGGGGAAGTAACTCTCAATACTCGATTATCATCCGGCCTCTTACATAAAATATGCCCACCAATAAAAACATTGAGTAAATTTCTAGTTAAATAAAAGAATCCTTGCTGTTGTTGTGTACATTTTAATATATAGGTAAGTACAAAAATATTGTTTTGTATTTATAAGCGTCATCCTAACTGAGCGTTTTAAACAAGAAACTACATAGCTGACAAATTAAGGTGTAGTCTGTTTATGAAGTAGGCTTAGCCCTTTAGTAACTAAAATTATTACTTCAAAATTAAATATTTAACTTTTTTACCTCAGTCATTCAGTTGCAGTTTTATTCAGAGAGTGACTCTAATTCATAAAGCATTTTTCTTGAACGTTTAGGGTATGGTCCCGTAATAACTATCACAGAGACATAACAACTGAGGTCTCAGGGGTGGCAACGTATTTGCATTTTGACCTCTGGCTTTTGTGTACATAGATGTCTACAGGCTGCAGTCATCACTTAACATCCATAGGATTTGCGTGCTTGTTTTTCATTGCCGTATATTAAAAAGGTGAATTATATGCATATTTTGCGTAAAAACCTCATGCGGTTCACGACCTCGAGATCGCAATTAATATAAGATTGAGTGAATTTCTATAGATATATACAGAAGATGTTTGTCCCCGCCTGCCGCTCACGTTTAGTCATAGGTACTGTACATAGGTGCTGTACTGTACATAGTACATAGGTGTACGTGTGCATATACTTTTGTTATATTGAGCTAAATAGCCGCTTTCAAATTTGCACTGGGATCTTTCTCCAAGAGATGCACTTTATTTGATGCCGTTGCATCAGTATGAAGTCATAGCCATACTTCTAATTCATAAAATCAGCTACCTACTATGATTATTGTAGTATAAAACCTACAAAATTTTCATACAGTGACGCAATATTCTAAAATCCATAAAAACTTACAATCTCAATACAGATGCTATATGTGTATTAAATGTTTGTGTCAGATACACCTTTTAGGTACTGCTTCAGCTCCCCACTTGGAGCTCCGTAAGTTAAACTGTACAGCCCATCAGTAACTACACGATGCTTATCCTTAATCCCATGCAACATAGAGGCTACACTAAGCTACGAACGCTTCATTATATACAATGAAACATTTATTTATTCAAGCGTAACAACAGCAACACGATCTCATGAAAACATGATGAGCTTGTACGTCGATACACAGAGGGCAGAGGGCAGAGGGCGGGGGGTATAAACCTCGACAGTGTAGTAGTGTTACAGAACAAACTGGCTCTTGTGGACACTAGGGGACCATCCTACTGGACATTGTAAACACATTAGCTCAACTAATTGACCGCTCACTTCTTATGTGTGTGGAGTTTTATTGAACAGTAATGTTCTCGCATAGAAGTAATCGTAATTGTGTACAATTTGCATACGGGTGGCAAACAAGCATGCAGTTCACATTGATGTTAAGTGATGACGGCAGCCTAAAGACACCCATACAAAGACCAGAGGTCAAAATGCAGATGTGTTTCCACTCCTGAGATCTTAGTTGTTATGTCTCTGTGATAGTTATTACGGGCTATGCATTACCATCTAACCAGAACACGATAGTCCTAAATACTACCATTTGGCGGCAGATAGATTAGGTAATGTGGTGGTGCTTACACCCTCGAACACCTAACCGGAACACATCACTAGTGTATTTAACTAAGCTTCAAATATATCCGGACAGAGCCTGAAGGTTAAAGAGTAAGAGTAAGCTAAAGAGCAAAAAAATCACTTATCCCCACTCACAGACCTGGGAAGTAGACCCACGACCAAATCGTAGCAGCAGTAGTCTAAACATACAGTTCCATCGTTTCCTGTGACAATATTTCATTTGAATAAAGTAATTGGTAACAACAGCCAGACCAGTGAAATATTATTTTATTCATTTTATTAAACACTGAGTTTAATTTGGACGCTAATTTATGTTAGCGAGCACAAGCACTGTTAACCAAATTAGTTTTTCTTGCTCGGAAACGAGATGGAATCCAATTCGTGTGGAATTATTTTTATTCAAATATTTCATAGAAAATTTGTTTACGAAGCACTAAATTGCACTAGAGCTAAATTTGATCATCATATAGTTTATGACGGTCAGACCATTCCATTGGGGCGATAGTATGTAAGTGTATCTAACGCAAGATGTGCAGCATCATGCGATAAAACAACCAACGATCGCCAATCCCCAAGCCAAGCGTGGCGATTATGGCATACCCCTCTTATGAGATCTTTTGGTCCAGCAGTTGACATCTCGACTGATCTGATATGATGATGAGTCAACACTTTCTCAAGTAAACAAACCCGGCAAAACGATAACACCAATATGTTATATATGTGTTTTGTTTGATTTAATACGCAACGAGAGTACATCCATCGGACATTGACTCTACTACGAGTATCTAGGGGAACTCTCTCCAAGTAATATTGACGATTGTAAAAAATGTTTTGATGCCTAGATCGATTACTTTACCAGGTATATGAAACCACCACCACTTAAACTGTGCCAATATTGATCCAACCAAATATATAGATATAACTATACAAAAAAATTAAATTGAGTGACTGTTTGTAATATTAAAATAACCGCTTTTTACTAAATGCATATGTATGTATACAAGGTACATACATCTATAATATATGTGAAACCTTTATACGATATAAAATGAAACAGCAAGTTGATATATGAGGAGGTGAATAATCCTTTTCGACTAATGTGCGTCAATAAAATGTAAAAATCGTGCGTCCGGCGTCCGGCGTCCGGAAGGGACCGTCCGACATATTCTCTTTGCGTCCGACTCTGATTGGCTTCTTAACGGCCACTTGTTATCTATTGTCGCCGGGTCCTTCACTTGTGAAGCTAATCGTATCAAGTAAAACGCTGGAATTCTACCACCTTGTTAAAAAAAAAACGGGACTCATTATATGGGTTTATTCCTTAATATAAGATAGGACTATTTACCTTTAAACAGATTTTAAACCTGCGCCAGGAAATGCTTATATTTTACGCATAAAACATCATTGATAATTAACATAATAGGCAATAACGGTATCGAAGATAGATTTTGATCGTTCATTTTATCTCTACTCAATGCATTGATTCTTTGCAAAATAAAACGTGTACACAAAATATTAACTCTCCGAGATATTTTGTGTAAGGGACTCGTTTTGTTTTACATTTCTTTTAAAGTTGTTAATTTACATTTTTCCACACATTCTCAGTGCTACCTTATGAGCTAGCTGATGTGGAAATTTGTAACAGTCTAGAACAGTCGGTGTTCTCTACTGAGTTTGTACTCATCTACGAGTACCTCTGCCTACCCCTTTACTAAAAACAGGCGTGAAGATACACCTATATTAAAAGTTGTTGTGGTTCAATCATATAAATATGTTTTATTATTTTAATCTAATAGCTCTTTTGATCTTCAACAATCTACAGAACACTCCGGTAGCAATATTCTAACGAGATAAGATTCGGCGACGGACTCCAATCACGCAGGCGAGGGCTGGAGAACGGACGACCACCGCCAAATTTGAATGGCTGTAATCAGCGGGCTTCTGCTAATTAGCTGGGAATTAATCACCTTCCGTGCCTTTGGCCCACTCCCCTCATCGCGCTCGTCGTCTAGGGACGCCAACATCTTGAAGATATTAAACATCAATAACCAAATACATCGCATTGTAAACGTCAATGAATCGAGATATCAATGTTTATTAGAACTCGATTTTTTTTAAATTGCTGTGAATCTTGAAAACCACTAAACTGATTTTGATTAAACTTACACTGTTCCCTAAGTTGACTACCGCCACTGCGATCGCTAATCCGCCTGCCAAGTTGCCAAGTTTGGCAATTATGGAATATTCGCCCCATTGCCACGTCATTAGGGGCGAACTGCGCAAACGTACTGACTACAGTACGTTTGCAGAGAGACGCCCACTAGGCGTCTCTCGAAATGCTTTGTACAGCAGTGGACGTGTTTCGGCTGAAGTGGTGATGATGATGATGAATAATTACTATGATACTCCACCACCTTAACATTTAGCGACCGATTCTCATACCTGCGAGAATCGGTCGTAAACAATTTTTAAAATTACATAATCTTCTAGCCAAATCAGCTCATCTGCTCTATGTTAGTTTTCAGCGCTAACGTGTACCGGTCATGTGGTTTTGTATATAATTTTCATCCAGAAATATAACTGCCTATTCCTTAGTATTTACATGTTTCAGTATTTACTTACCATTAATGTGAACTTGAATATAAACACTTGCTTCCATGACATAAAAAGAGAAGGATGAACATATAGAAAACACCTACTTTATAATTTACTGTCTGTTTGGATGAATGAACAAAAATGTCAATGAATTTGTGGGCCAGCTAATAAATGGAGAAATATAGACATGGACACGAAGGAAATGACACACACGACTTTAATAAAACACTTTTTGGGTTGCGCCGTAAAACAAAAAAGTAAAAAGTGATTTATATCCGAAACATTAAACTCAGCTACATAGGCAGCTGCTATAGTGGCATTGAGCGAAAGTGGGACGTATGTAGGGTTACGAGGCGCGGCTCCCGGGGGACGGAAGCACTACTGTAGGCAGCTTTATGGCAGCGAGGTGTGAAAGGTTACACGGTGAGTGCAGAGTTCCAAAGATATTACCAGCAATAGACCGACAATACGTTCAGTCGCTAAGCTCTCCTTTTGAGAAACTCAGCAAATAAGAGACACCTACTGCCGTACGTGGCAACGAATATTCGATCGTAATATGGTGGAATAACACCAAGAACAATTAGTAACAGTTGCATCAGGCCTAATTTATATTTGTTGTTACGTTACGTTTTCTTCACTTCATAAATCCAAAGGATATTTCATGGTTAACGTTTGCATTGTATATTACATGTCTTTGCCAAGCAACATCACGCGTGCACTTTTTATAGATTTTGATGTGAATACATCTTTTAATTTTCTTCAGTAATATAGGAAGAGTATTTCAAATATGATTATAATACAATTAAAAGATCAATTATACAATTAAATATCAATCATCAACGACAAAATAATTTATTCAATTCGTGAATGACGGATCTTGCGCGAAAGAAGATGAAGAAAACACTATTGTTTATACCGTTTAATAATGTAAATGTACACATGTAATGAAGTGGGTATAGTTCTCCAAGCCCCAAAGACCTTATTTAAAAAATCGATATACCTACGGTAAGTAAGGTTGTTAAGCGCTTTCTTCGACCAACGCCCGCTACGTTAGAGAGGACACCTAATGCATATTAAGTGCATATTCGGCCGATATATGGAGAAAATGAATACAAAGCGTTTGTCTTTTTGATTGATTGACATTGTTTTCATTATACGATTTCTTCCACCGCTTATAGAGGATGAAGTAGCTTTCATACTAAACGTGTGTGCTACCAGTCTATTTCTTATAACGTCTTTGCCATGCTCCATCAGTTCCATTTCGCGTGAACTGTTTATGTTTTCGGCGTTTTGAGCATGTCTTTAGATTTTCTTCAATAGTGGGGAACAGGTAATTCACAAGTATGACATTCACTTTATTAATACCATGGCAGCATTCGGGATTATACACATATTATGAATATTGCAACTACATATCTATCATGAAGCGCGCATGGCCCAGCGGCTGGTGTAGATCGTAAGCGATCTGCTTGGTTGAGCGACACGGGCGCGGTCGGGTGTGTGATGGGTGACCGTTAACGGTAAATTAAAATGCGCGTTTCCGTGCTTCGGAGGGCACGTTAAGCCGTCGGTCCCGGTTACTATTTATAGATAGCAGTCGTTAAACCTTGTCGGAGGCCTAATGGGCGGTTTGAAAACATCCGACAGCGGGTTGGCCATTAACCCGTATCTCCACCAACCCGCATTGGAGCAGCGTGGTGGAGTAAGCGCCCGGCCTCCCCTAAAAAAGGGGAGAGACGCGTGCCCAGCAGTGGGACGTATAATGGATTGCCATTATTATTATTTATTATAGCTATCATCAACAAATAACGTTTAATTACTAAATAGCTAGAGGGCCACAGATTTTAATATATTAACTGCTCATCTCGCGCAGAGTGAAAGGGGTAGCGACGCCATGTCGAAGTTAAAAAGATGCAAAAAGCTAATATCACCGTTCAGGAGCAAAACAATACAATACGGTAAATAAATAAGTCGTAGGGGCCACCAGGAAACTTAGGTACTCGTAATAACATACGAAAATGGCTTGTGACGCATATTTTCTTATGTCATCACTAAAAATGATCATCCGTAAACCGACTTTCATCATCATCATCATCATCACTCGAGCCGAAAGACGTCCACTGCTGGACAAAGGCTTTCCCAAAGTCGCCCAAACACAGGTCAGTAGTTCTTGTTGTTACAAAACACCCATTTTTTGAAGTTCGCTAAAAGTAACTAGCGAACTTTTTACTGGTGGTAGAGCTCCAGTGACTAAGCTCGCGGGCGTAGACACCACTGCATTACCTAATATACTTGCCGCTAAATGGTAGTGTTCAGCACTATCGTGTTCCGGTATGGTGGTAATGTACGGCCCTGTAATTTCCGGCACAGAGGCACAACACCTAAGGCCTCAGGAGTAGTAACGCATCTTCATTTTGACCTTGGTCTTCTATAGGCTGCAGCACAGATAACCTCCAATAGATACCGCATTCAGGGCAAACGACGCTCACAACACATTAGTGCATTTTGCTAGCATAGAACGCACTGCTCGCAATCGCGACGCTGCCTGACAGCCAATCACGGCGCTTTAGTTACGTTTCCCGCAACCCCCGCGTACCTCAAAGAACGGTGAACACGGATCCGGACAAATGTTCACTAATGCGGTATCTATTGGAGATGATCTGTGGGCTGCAGTCATCACGTAACATCAATGTAAACTGCATGCTTGTATACGACACTACGACAATATGCAGCCAGCCTTAGCATAACGCGCCAGTGCACACTGGCCAGCGCTCAGCGAGTAAATCAACTTGACAGACAGCACCAGATCGGCCAGCCCGGCTCCGATCCCACTAATTTGTCCCTAAACTTTTCACATTTATAAAACAATTCGTTCTAAGAAACTTGGACGTCCGCTGATCAACATTTTTCGCGGAATTAAGTCGTAACATCCATTCAAACTGATCGCTCTCCGCTGCCTCATCGCGCGGCTGACAAATGAGGCAGAGTTGAGTGGAATTCTTCATGCGTCTCTTTTTCATTGTCTAACTAGATCGAGTTAATCGTGACGGTGATTTAATGCTCTCGTTTGTTCCTCTACGACGAGTTATTTTTTGTCCCATTGTCAATGATCTTTGCTACAACTTTTTACACACTCTACTTTTTAACGTTTTTTAAGTAATGAAGGTGGCAAACAAGCATGTAGTTCACATGTGAAGTGACCCACACAAAGACCAGAGGTCAAAATGCAGAAGATTTGCAATCTCTGAGATCTTAGTTGTTATGTATCTGTGATAGTTATTACGGGGCCATACATGACCATCGCGAACTTCGGATCCACGACTGGCCTGATATCGCTCAAGATAGAAGAAGGTGGAATCCTCTCGTTTCGGAGACCAAGACTCACTTTGGGTCGCTGAGCCAGCGAAGTAAGTAAGTACACATTACCATCTAACCGGAACGCGATAATGTTGAACACTACCATTTGTTGCCAGATAGAATACGACTGATTAGGTAATGCGGGGGTGCCTGCGCCCTTGAGCTCCTACCGCTGGAACTCTACCACCACTAAATAATAAAATCATTGTTTTTGATGACACTTGGCTCATTTTCCAATACATATTGTGCGATAAAATGCAGAAGGTAATATAAAAAAGGAAAGATTCAAAAATGTAAGAAAGCGAAAAAAATATCATAAAACAACAACGGAAAAACAAAAAGCACTCCTAAAAGTATGGATGCAATAAAGTTCAAAATCCTCTAAATGAAAATAAATTACGACCAGTTATTAGAATATACTCTTTACATCGAGACGGAGCCAAGAATACAATTTCTCACAATTTTAATCTTAACTAAAGCAAATGACGTTTTTCATAAACAACCAAGCGAGAGGTCGGTCGGGAAGCAAAGCGGAGAATAAATGGATAAGCGCGGTTTGATTCAAATGACGTCAGCATGCCTTGTCACTCCATTGTGCTTGAGCCCGGCACTGAAGCCCTCCCTTCCCTCCCCTCTTGGAACCCCTCTCACCATTCCTCGGCTGTCTTCCCTAAGAAGTAAGCTCAAATAACACAAAAGGATTTTTCCTTGTACAATATAATTGGTTTGTGAATTTACGAAGACAAATTATATTTTACTTTCATGCTGTTCATAAGCGAGTGTAAGACTCTGACTATAGATATGGAGACCAACTGCGTCAGCACTACGGCGGCAGCACTGTTGCGTGCAGCGGAGTTCGGAATCGTACCATTGATGTCGATGGTCAATTTTGTAAGGCAATAGAATTTTATCAAATATCAGCAACACATCCACTGGTTCTATTTTCATCACTGACAGAGAACTTCGTCTTATTTTACCTTCAACTTGGGAACTCTACCATCACTAAATCATAAATTAATTATTGCATCCACAAAGACATTCATACATGAATATATTTTACTCTTTGTTATCAGTTTGTAAAGGGGCAATGAGACATTCTACTGATATACTTTTTACATTCGTTTATTACATTTAGTTTTATCTTAGTGATATTCTTGACTTTACATGTATTTTTTATCTTGTTTGACATGTATATCAATTGTTATTCACTTTAATTTATTTTGTTTGTTTTTGACGTGTCATCAGAGGTGCCTGTCACCCTAAATGAATAAATGAGTTCTGATTCTGGTTCTGATTCTGAACTAAACGAATACAGGATTGATTTTTCTTATATTAATTAACCATCGGACCCCAAACTAGGCAGAGCCAAGTAGCTATTTTGGACGCCCTGAGACCCAGTTTACAAAATCCATTAAGCGTCTAGCCTTGTACATATTCGCAGATAAACAAAATTTATGCTAAGTATAAAAATTTATAAAAAAATCAGTAATTTTAAATAGGTAATAATAATTATATTTTTAAGCGGGAGAAAAGGATGTTATCTGTCGATAAAAACATAGTAAAAGGGTTTAATTTCACTTGAATATACCCACGTACTTCTTTTCTTGAGAATTTCCTTTCACATTATTTACTATTAAACTTTCTTCCGCAATCAAATCATATTATATTGAAACCGGCCAAAACAAGAACACGCTCTGGTATAAAAAGGAAAAACAAAGTAAAAAACAGTGTTTTGATTCTAGTACCTAATATTCCGCTAAAACTGCTTCACACTTATCGCGGTTTCCTACTATTATACTCAAGCAACAAACTCTCAAATAAAGCAAACAAGTCTTAATATTTGAATTTAATGATAGCGTAGTGGCGCTTAAAGAGTTTCCAGACTGAAGCATTACGTAAACATGGCTGTGATGGAGCTATTGTGTTCAAAAGAGTAACAGAGCAGGTTTACAAAATTCGTACAAGATTAACTGAAATTATATGGAACAAGTTACGCCAATTTTGCAATTTAAAGTCATAATCTGCGCTGTCATTGTCTGCTGTCTATTTTGGAAATTGCCCTTAGAATCAGAATCAGAATCAGAAACTCATTTATTCATTTAGGGTGACAGGCACCTCTTATGACACGTCAAAAACAAACAAAAAAAAATAAAGTGAACAACAATTGATATACATGTCAAACAAGATAAAAAATATATGTAAAGTCAAGAATATCACTAAGATAAAACTAAATGTAATAAACTAATGTAAAAAGTATATCAGTAGAATGTCTCATTTCCCCTTTACAAACTGATATTAGACTTATGATAGCATATTGTTAATGTAAACTACTTAACACATAATTATAAGATTGAAAATGTAAAATAAAACATAAAGCGCGATGAGAGGCTGGTGACCTGTATCTCTAGCGAGATTTTGTCTCACTTTTTTCAGGCCGCAGTCCTCTCCAAAGGTCATGTAATACATATTTCTTCCCATACTTTATAATTTTCCTTAAGATTTTTGTAAAACCTTGTTTGGAGAGGACAATAAATTATGTTATTATGTGTTGTTTGTTTAGTTGTGTGTTTGTTTGTTTGTTAGTAACCTTGGATGGAAATTCGCAACAACCTCATTTTCTTTATATATATTTATATGGGAGAAAACAAGTCGCTATAATGGGATATGGTACCTCCATATCTCGTTATAGCGACTTGTTTTCTCCCATTTTGGTTTAATTCAAGAAGCTCAAACAATTTTCCGAGTAGTTGGTAAGTAGTTAGTTACTTATTACTTATACTTTAATTGTTTTTTCGTCGACCCGGTTAGTCCAGCAGTGTGAGATAACCGTTATATTCGAAGGGTCGTGGGTTCGATCCCCGCTACGGGGCAAACATTTGTATGGCCTAATATATATGTATATATATATATATTGTATAATATTTTATAAACGATTTCTGATTAATATTCACCACATTACTATTTCTGAGATTGAATGTAGATTTCTGAGATTGAATGTAGGAGATATTCAATCTCAGAAATATGATGAAAATGGGCAAGAAGCGCACTTGTTAGCTTACGTGACACTTTCCCGTTAATTGAATGACGGCATGATGTGGGTCATTGGGCAAGCTTGCGTGACGCATCAACGCCTAATCTTTCTTTTTTATATAATGAAAATAGTAAACAAACATGCTTTATAGTACTGCTCCCTTATACATCTCAAACAGGGTCCAAAATGCACACGAGTTGTAGCCCCTAACGGTTTATTTGTTTTGCCTCTGCTACAGAAATTTCGAGGACGTAGGTACATGCTTCTTATAATTATAATTCGTGAAGTCTTATTAATACTAATTATAAATTTTGACCTGCAGTGTTTGTGTAGATGTTGATAAACTGCAGCAATCGCTAAAAAATCATGTAAACTGCAAACAAGAATGCCGCCGTCGGGACATTAAGAAAATCACCCGAAATTATAAACTTAGCAATTCATATAATATAGTCACTGGATATTTAATCGAGTGACTGTACGGCGAGGTGATAAAACTTATGTTTAACTGCCCCAGGAGCGTAGTGGTAGCAGGTCACTACAACTACACTGGAGGTCCTGGGTTCGATTCCTGGGTCGGAAACTATCAGAAGTAACGGTTTAAAATCTTATAGCTCTGGTTCTATTGGGATTTTTCCATTTTCTGGAAGTTTCCCAGTACTTCGAAATTTGGTAATGTGTCCGGAGATGTCAATAGGCACGCCACCTGTTACATGGGCCAAAACGTAACCAGCGAATCGTGGGTGTTTGCATATATGCTTGAATGCATACATGTACCTCTGCCTATCCCTTCGGGGATTACAGGCGTGAAAATATGTATCGTCACGTCTGGCCGGTCCCACGACGTGACGCGACGGGAATTGACGGGACACGACTGAATGTTAACGAACAAAGAAAAAGGAAAATTAAGAAATAAAATTAAGAAGCTTACTGATTTTTTCCCACCGATGCCTTCGGCTCAAGTAAATATTGTAATAACTTACAAATTGTCTTCTGTATTCGTTTTAAATTTAATTCTTATTTGGAGATATCATATTCTATTACGAGTATGATGAGCCTAATAATATCGTTCACGTAGATTTGTGTGTCAATTATAATATTTTCTGATTAATCACACAGAATATATTATGTTCTTAGGTTTTCGCGAGCTACACTCATTGAAATAAAACTATTTTTACGGATTTATCTCGCGTATATTAAACTAAAATGATTTTTAAAATCAACCCGACGTTTCGGTCGCTTTTCAGCTTCCGCGGTCCCGGGCAGACTGAGGTGACATTTGTCTGACAGAAGTTTGAAAAAATTATTATATGTAGCTAGCTACCTCCATCGATTTCGTAAACGCCTTGCGTAGCGTTCAGGATTAACACAATAATTACTAATGTGGAATGGGGAATTCTACCTACAAATAGACGGAGTTGCCATGGGCTCCCCAGTTTTTCCCATAGTCGCCGATATATTCATGGAGGACTTTGAGGAGAGAGCCCTGAGCACTACAACCATAACACCTCGAATTTATAAACGATATGTAGATGACACAATCACCATATTGGATAGCAATAATGTTTCTGTTTTTCTTTCACATCTCAATCAAATTCACTATGGAATTGGAACAGGACAATAAATTAGCCTTCTTAGATACTTTATTAATTAGAAACACCAATAACACACTCAGTCACACTGTGTTTAGGAAGTCTACCCATACTGATAGGTACCTTAATGGTGAATCACACCATCATCCGGCACATTTATCTGCCGTTGGCTCATCTCTATTTCAGAGAGCACGAGGCATCTGTGACGACCACCATCTTCAGGGGGAGCTGAAGCACCTACGCCAGGTGCTACATAAAAACAAGCTCCATGTACCACCCGTCCGTCACAGAGGCCGCGTGAGACCACCTACAGTAGAACGACAACCAGCTATACTACCTTACATTAAGGGTGTCACAGATAAAATCAGCAAGATTTTAAAAAAGATTTCCATTAAAACAATTTTCAAACCATATAAAAAGATTCATCAGTACTTAAGACCCATTAAAAGTAATATTCCATTACAAAATTCTGGCATTTATAAATTAGATTGTGATTGTGGACTCTCTTATATTGGTCAAACGAAGAGAGCTGTATCCACCCGTGTTAAAGAGCACATTGCTGATGTAAAAAACCAAAGAACAGGGAAGTCTGCAGTCTGTGAACACATAGCGGATAAGCCGAACCATTATATCCGGTTTGATAAAATTCAAATACTTGCTAGAGAACACAAACCCATTCCACGAACGGTACGCGAGGCTATTGAAATTAAAAAACACCCAAATTTCAATAGAGAAGATGGATGGCGATTATCAACATCATGGGAACCCATACTTAGCAATATTAAATCCCAGCCGCAGCAGTCTGCAAGACCTCAAGATACCATAAGTAATTATTGTGTTAATCCTGAACGCTACGCAAGGCGTTTACGAAATCGATGGAGGTAGCTACATATAATAATTTTTTCAAACTTCTGTCAGACAAATGTCACCTCAGTCTGCCCGGGACCACGGAAGCTGAAAAGTGACCGAAACGTCGGGTTGATTTTAAAAATCATTTTAGTTTAATATACGCGAGATAAATCCGTAAAAATAGTTTTATTTCACAGAATATATTGTTGGAGCATGTATAAAAGTATAGTTACTTAGACTGATTTTTGGCGCCCTAATACAGAGTAGAAGGTGGGTAAAGACTATCGCGGATACCAATACATCAATAAAAATAAATAAAATCGGAGTGTCTGTTTGTATTATAAAAATAACCGCTTTTTACTAAATGCATAAGAATGTTTACCTACACGGTACATCAGTAGTTGGGCATTGGGCACAACAATAGTTTATATTATTATACGTACAAACTAAACATATATTTTTGGCTTTTGTCGTTTGCCACTCGTCTAACATTGATTTATTGCTAATATATATCGCCTCTTTACAAGAATAACGTGGCATTTCATCTATTCTTGTAAGAATAATGTTACATTTCATACACATTCTGGTTTACAAGTTTTAAAAGTGAAATCAAATCTTATTCGAGGTTAAAGGTGTCGCTTAATTCTTTAGAATATGCATATATCGCCTCTTTACAAGAATAACGTGGCATTTCATCTAAATCGTTCATATGAAATGACACATTTTTCTTGTAAGAATGTGTATGAAATGTAAAACTTGTAAACCAGAATTTAAACAAAGGCAACTCCTCCACAATTCTCGTTACCGTGAATATTTCAGCCCAGGAAAAATGGAAAAGATCGAGACAAGTTATTTGTCGTAATCGGATATTCGTAAAGTTTTAACTGGATTGCGCGTCGCCGTCGGTCGCTCGGCCGCCTCAAGTGATTCAATTAGATGAAGTACGGAAGGACTGCGAGCTGCGTCCACTGCACAGTAAACAGAGGAATAGTGGCGGCAGTTCTCCGACACCAATAAAGTCATCCACGAGTGGATGAGGAGTCGAGGAGGGTCGAGAGGAAACGCGGGAGACGAGTGGATGTGGGCTCGTTCAATGCTCGGAAATTGAGCCGAGCGTGCAGATGAGTGGGCGCGAGAGGGGGCGGAAAGAGGGCGGGGGTACGGGCGGGGGGCACCGGGTCAGACCGACAGATGCGCTCGTAGCGCTCGCTGATAAAGCTTATATAAAACCTATGATAGTTCATTGGTTTATTCATTGAGTAAACTTCCGTGTTTGCACGAGTAACATATTCTTTAATTTCCTGTTTGCATGGAAAAAATGGAAAGTTTGATTGATAACATATTATATTATGTTCAAGCTGCAGTTAGGTACCGCAGTACAAAATTCTGTGATCATACAATAAAAAACTGTAAAACTTAATTGTTCGTTAGCCTTTCCATCAAATTTTAGCACTATAAATTACTCTTTGTTAGGTGCCTTAATAAGTGAATATCTCACAGACTTGGAAGGACTCGATATAGTTGTAAAACTTCTAACTGATTGAAGGACGCTGTTAAAGTTAGAGAAGGATGTGAAATGTAACAATAAACTTAACAAATATCGCAGTGCAACTCAGACTTATTGTTATATTCCAACCAATTTAAGCAAATCCTTTAACAAATTGTGTACTCAAACCATCCCCGAGAATCACTCTATCTATTGCTGAAAACCGCATGACATCCTGTGCAGTAGTGTTTGAGTTTATGGCGAACAGACAGACAGATAGAGGAGTCAGGTTTTGTTTTATAATAAGTATATAGTTAGAAAGATAGAGAAGATAGATAGATAGATAGATAGATAGTATAGATAGATAATAATATGTTTATAAAGTTATGAAAATGTAATAATATAGTTTCGAAATCAGAATTCAGACTTAGATTTCTGATTTACGCACTTTATTTATGTCTCTCTACAAAAGCGACAGGTACACACAGGCTTACCATGGAAATATGGGAAAAAATATCAGGCAGTCACTTTCACCCAAATATAATCTTGTCAAACTATTCAACAGCACCTACTTTATTAAGTAGGTTATTAATGTACATTTATTTATGTCTCAGCTTATTAGCTGAGACATAAATAAATGTACATTAATAACTTTTGTATTAAAACCCAAATTAAAATGTAGGCCGCGTACGTTCCAATAAGGAGCGAAATGACACTCGCCGTATCTGATGAAGAAGCCTCTAATTGAGTTAAGGAGGCAGTTTTCGTCTCATTCACTAGAATCCTTAATTAAGAATTAGGACGTTACTGTCTGTTCAATTAAGATTAATGAAGCTTTCTTACTTTTTTGTTTCTACGAAATCGAAAAATTAGAAGAATTCGAACGAAGAAGACTCAGTCAAGCATTTTAATGAATATGTTATGGCATAGAGAAACACCGGAGGGGAGTAGTCATATTCCCTTTCCCTACTGTCAAAGTACACGCCCAAATGGGCCTATACCTGTCGCCTTGATGTTTAAATGTGTGCGTGCAATTGTCTCTGTATTTTGTTAAAGACAAGGTGTGAGTTTCGTAGTAATAGACGATTTTTGTAGTGTGCGTGTGTGTAGCACGCATTTCCCTCCGCAAAAAATGACAAACTGTTTTGCATCGGTAATAAACGCTATGGCTACTTCCCTCCAGTCCGCAGTATTAGTGTATAATCTATGAGTCCGCCGCAGCCAGTGACCCGTGTTGCTCTATGATGTTGTGGTGACTACGATTACATTTTTCTGTTTATACAATGACAAACATGCATTAAGTGCTCATGTTATGTGGGTGGTAAGTTCTTAGGACTGATGATTAGCGTTACTATTCGTGGCAGTGCGGCCACCATTCTGTTCACGATAGTGTTTAGACTGTTTTTGTAAAAAATACAGTATAACAATTACTGCTAAGTGAATAACATTGATCTTGACGAATAAGTTTTTCTTTTTCTTCATTTATTATCATTGAAGGAATTGAAAAATTTTATGATTATTATGTTTTAACCAAGTAGTTTAAATTCGAATTTTTAATTTACTATTAATATATGATTTTGCTTTTACCATATGTAATGGTTATTCGCTTTAGGTAGTTTATGATTTATTGACGTTTTGAAAGTATCTGTAAGGATCTATTCGAAATAAAAATATTTTCTATTTCTATTTCTATTTCTACTCGTAATTTGCTAAAAGGGAAAATGAGACATTCTAATAATATACTTACTTACATTCGTTTATTATATTTAGTTTTATCTTCTTGACTATGTATCTTTTTTTAACTTGTAAATTGACATGTATTGTATATCAATTGTTATTCAATTTCATTTATTTTGTTAATTTGACGTTTCCTAAGAAGTATCTGTCACCCTAAATTAATAAATGAATTTCTGATTCTGTTTCTGCTTAACCGCTCCGTTTTGACAACGTAGAACAGTTTCGCATTTTAATGGTTCACTCTTTCTATTTTTTTTTAATGTAACGAAGGTGGCAAATTATCACGAAGTTCACATGAAAGTTGATGACTGCAGCATATAGACATCTACAAACACCAGAGGTCAAATTGCAGACGTATTGCCACCATGACACCTTAATTGTTATGTCTCTGCGCTAACTACTACGGAGCCATAAAATATGCACTCGGCGGTCGAATAGCATGGTCACTTTCCCGCTCGTTGGTTGAAGTAAACGATTAGCCGTATTTTCGATCTATCATAGTCTTTGCAGGCGACCTTGAGGCGAAGGCCGCGCCGCAGATGACAAACGGCCTGTTTACTGCGAACTGCCGCCACCCTTGTTTTGCTCACTTGTTTATCTGCCGACAGTTCACTACGTTTTGCCGGTTTTGTTGTGTTATTGTAGTTAGTTATAGTTGTAGCTGATGTTTTGATGGGACACACATAATATTCGAGTGGAGCTATAAACGTAAGTTTATTTATTGCTCTTGTACCTTCATGTTTTATTTAGTATTGAAATAGTGTGGGTAACTTCATGCCTGTATTCTCCGAAGAGGTAGGCAGAGGTAAATGCATGTACTCAAGCATATAATAATGGCAACGCATTATACGTCCCACTGCTGGGCACGAGTCTCTCCCCTTTTTTGGGGGGAGGCCTGGAGCTTACTCCACCACGCTGCTCCAATGCGGATTGGAGGAGGTGGGTGGGTTAGTGGCCAACCCACTGTCGGATGTTTTCAAACCGCCCATAAGGACTCCGACAAGGTTTAACGATTGCTATCCATCGATAACAACCGGGACCGACGGCTTAACGTGCCCTCCGAAGCACGGAAACGCGCTTTTTAATTTGCCACTAGCGGTCACCCATCACACTACATAACAACAAACACCCACGATTCAATATTTTACATCGCATCCCATGTAATAAGTGGCGCACTATTGAGATATCAATAGGCTCTAGTAGCACTTATTCTGGAGATGTCCAGCCACATCATTAAACTCCGAGTATGGTACTAATATAGAAAACAAAAAGTAAATATCCCTTAAATACCCAAACAACTTGCCATTTTATTTTAAAGCAAGCTGAACAATATTTGCACAGAATCTATTTAGTTTCCTGTCTCCCAATCTTAATATATCGTGCATTTGACAACCCCTGCATTCCCTTTGTAAGTAGCCGTTCTCGAAAACATATTATTTGCGGAGCTCGCGAACCAGGAGCAGGTGAATAACGTGATGATTTAATATACCCTCTCATAACACAAGCAGATTAATTATAACAACTCCGAGGTACTCACAACTTTCCTAAAAACTTGGTGTTTTGGTAGAATTTCAGTAAGTAATTATTAAGAAAAGACCATAAATAAGGGTAAGATTGGATTTAAAGAAATTAAAAAGCGCGCATGGCCCCGCGGCTCGTGTAGATCGCAAGCGATCAACTCGGTTATGCGATACGGGCGCCGTCGGGTGTGTGATGGGTGACCGCTAGTGGCACATTAAAATGCGCGTTTCCGTGCTTCGGAGGGCACGTTAAGCCGTCGGTCCCGGTTGCTATCGACAGATAGCAGTCGTTAAACCTTGTCGGAGGCCTTATGGAAATCTGACAACGGGTTGGCCACTAACCCGTATCTCCACCAACTCGCATTGGAGTAGCGTGGTGGAGTAAGGCCTCCCCCCAAAAAGGGGAGAGGATCGTTGAGGAGATCGTATTGCCGTGAACGTATTATTTATTTCAGGCAACCATGGCCCATATAAAACAATACACAAATAACATAAAAAATACGATAATACCTACTATACTATTCATAAATGTATCTTATAAACTCGGGAAATACATAGAGGATAAAAAAACGAATCACTTTCATTGATTATTATACTATTTTTATTTATCTAAGTTTCTGCATAATAAAAATCCAGTACAATTGTAAATCTGAACCGGGCTATTTGCAATCAAATCATTTTCGGATATCGAGTTTCAAAATTATTCCATTAGCAATCAGCATCTGCCATGGTGGTGCATCTATACATTCACTTCTGTCTATTTATTCAGGCAAACACCGGCGTGGATGTGTTTTATCTTCACTTTGATTTATCCTCAGACAATATTGCTCTTAATAAGTTTACGTGAGCAATGTAATGCTAAAGCAATAAAACAAGTGGAAACTTGTGACGTTCGCTACTTGAGCCGTAAACACGGCATCCGTCATCCTGACACATTTATCAACGGATCTTATATTTGGCATGACCTAGTTACGTTATTACATACGGACTCATTTCTTCTCAGACATATTTGCAGGGAATATTTTCTTATTATTTGATTTCGGGATAGTATTATTATTACAGATCCACATTCTTCGACTATCAAATTAGGTTTAGTTGTTTAGTCACGAAAATGTTACAAAAATTGGGTTACATTCGTACGTCAAGTTAGTTTACCTCTGATTGACTTGACCTATTATTTTATGATCACCATAAAATAATAGGTCAAGTCAATCAGATCGTTTACTCAGCTCATTCAAAAAACAGTATTTTGACGAAAGCCTCACAGGATTCATCTGGATGCCGGTGAGTCACTAGTAACTAGTTTTTAATAGCAAAATGTTTTATGGTATAATGCTTCGTATTCTATGGAAAACCATAATTTCAATATTAAAGTATTAAGTAACAAGTAACACTTGTCCCATATAAGTCATAAGTTAATCTTTGACCTCAAAATGGAGTATATATATTAATTTTGAACTTTACTCGGAAAACTAAATTATGCTTTATTTAAATTAACAATTTAGAAAGAAAACTGTCGCTAAACTGTGAGAATTCGATATATATTTGTTTGTATAACAAATTATTTATATTTGCTTGTAGGCAGTAAGATATATTATGGATCATTTCGGCTCTGTAGAGCGTTATCTCTTACGCACATAACCTATTTGAAGTTTATGGACTATTTTAATGAAAAATACCGGACTATGCGTAGGCAGTGCAGCAGAGGTAACGCTCTACGCACTCGAAACTAGCTTATTGTCCCTTGCCTTAGGTTGATGTGCAATATTTTACTGGTGGTAGAGCTCCAGTGTCGGAGCTCGCGGGCATAGGCACCACCGCATTACCTAATATACTTGCCGCTAAATGGTAGTGTTCAGCACTATCGTGTTCCGGTCAGGTGGTAATGTACGGCCCTGTAATTTCCGGCACAGAGGCACCTTAGGCCTCAGGAGTAGTAACGCATCTGCATTTTGACCTTGGTCTTTTTGTGGGTGTCTATAGGCTGCAGTCATTAACATCAATGTGAACTTGCATGCTTATTTGCCACTTACATAACATAAAAAAAATACGTGATGAGCACTGTATCTCACTTTTTGACATCTATCAAAACTTCTTCAGACTTCACTCATAGAATGTAATATAGCAAAATTGTGCTTCCCAAAGTACTAATATAAAATTTGAATCACTACAGACTCTGAGGGTTTCGATAATTATAACTTCCCTGTCACTCAAGCTAGGCTTGATATCAAGACATCATCTGGTAAATTACGTAACAAACGTAACTTCACGCCACGATTCGTCGGTTACGTTTTGGCCCATGTAACAGGTGGCGAGCCTGTTGACATCTCCGGGCACATTATCAAACTTACAATGGAACCAGAGATATTTATTTATGTATTTAATCTTTATTGCCACAATATACATAATATATGAGCAACAAAGGACTTTACACCATTATCTCTGATAGCTCCCTCCCTACCCGGGAATCGAACCCAGGACCTGAGCGTAGTAGTAGTGGCCTTATATTTGTGTAACAATAAACCGTGTAATCTACGAGTATTAAAGTCGTTTTTGTTAACACTCATTTAATTTTAACATCGGTCGCGGGGTTTTTTAAAAAACTCCGTGACACCACTAGTCTACTAAGGCAGTTGGCAAATTACCTTACTTACTAAACCATTTAAGCCAATATTTTTGACTTTCTATAATTAATTCACTTATGTTAATGAATGTGTCCTTCTGTACGCACGAAAGTAACAAGCCTCCGACAATCCGACAAACGTATATTACATAATGAAGTGGCAAAGCGCTCACATTTTCATAGTTTCGTCACAGAATGAAAAACAAGTGAAAATTCTAAGCTACTAGGTAATGTCAACAAACAGTCCTTGTGCATTACGAGCCACTACAGTTAATGGCTCTATGGAGGCTTTGTCCCGTACATGCGTCTACAAACTTTCATTTACAGTCTCCTGTGGGACTGGGATTAGCCCGTCTTTACGACCCAGATAATAATCCGCTGGGTTCCAACTCCAAATTAATACGAACTTATAACTGATTTTCTCATGTTCTGTCCTAATTAATGGCTCTCTAGTGTAGTCTGTGTTATTTCTTATGTAGCTAAAACTGGGTTCATTGAAGTCTACGCTTGTTTATGTAATTAGGGTAATTATGGGAGCCCGAGGCATGAAGTAAGTTCAATGTTATCTAAGTTCAGGAGTATTGTCACAAAGTTTGTAACAATACTCCTCCTAAACCGATTTACCGATCAATAAGAAACTTTGTGTGAGTATTTCGTATGAGAATCGGTTGTAGAATACTTTTTGCCCCAAAATGGTGAACCCCAATTTTTTTCCTTTTTTTTTCGGACAGCATATATTATTTTATTTTCGCGTTTGCAGACATTTAATTTTCGCAAATTGGCGATAGAACCAACCCCGATTTCTTAATAGCGATATAAATATTTCCACATTTAATCTATTAGGCGACACGAAGTTCGTCGGGACAGCTAATATTAACTAATATTTACTGATGATAGAGTTCTAGTGCCGGAACTTGAGGGCTTAGGCATCACCCATAAAGCAAATTTTCCCCCCGCAAAATATAAAACACTTAAAAAAGGACTTCAGTAGCTTAATTGGAAGAGCGGCTGGACTAGATTCCCAGTAGGCCGCGAGTTCGAGTCTCGCCTGAAGTCAATTTTTTCTTTCCATTTTTCTTTAAATAAAATATAAAACACTGTTTTGCATCGGTAATAAACGCTATGGTTACTCCCCTCCGGTCCGCCGGTGGACCGTGTTGCTATATGGTACCACCACATTACCGA
Source organism: Macrosoma leucophasiata (assembly GCA_036365455.1). Lineage (NCBI taxonomy): Eukaryota > Metazoa > Arthropoda > Insecta > Lepidoptera > Hedylidae > Macrosoma > Macrosoma leucophasiata. The sequence continues at coordinate 369,759 of JAWQUS010000024.1, forward strand.
TATAACCTATCTGCCACCAAATGGTAGTGTGCAGCATTGTGTTAGATATTTTTTTATAAGTGATGATTATGATATGAATAATAGAAGATTGTGTATGGACCCGTAATAACTATCACAGGGCTATAAAAACTTAAGCCTTACAGGTGGCAACCGATCTGCGTCCCGATTTTTGTGTCGATGGCTGCAGTTAGCACTCAACAAGTTACCAACTATGTTAGACTAGTTTCCACTATAATTACACTTTAAAAAAATCTTTTTTTTTGTGTCGAAATTCTTATTAATTTATAAGTCTTGGATGAACAAAGATAACAAAACAATGCAGGTACGGTGACCGCTCTGTGTCTTGACATTTTACGATCACCATCAAAGTACATTAGTTCAATAAAGTATTTTACGATTTTAGCGAAACTGGAAAATTGAAAATGTATCATAAGATGTACCGTCCGTGCTTCATCATAAACTTTGAACCTGGCTACGTCAAGATCAGCAAGTTGATGCCACTCGTAAATTCCGCCGGGAATATAATACAGTTTTATTGAAGTTTTTAGGGTTCCGTAGTAAACAAGGAACCCTTATAGTTTCGCCATGTCCGTCTGTCTGTCCGTCCGCGGTTTAGCGCAAAAACTATTAGTACTAGAGACTTGAAATTTGGCACAAGTATACACCTTAATTACGCCGACAAAAAGGTAGAATAAAAATGTGAAAAAAAATTTTTTTAGGGTAACCTCCCCTTCTAGTAACGCGCGGTTACTTCGATTTTCATATAGTGTGGGGCATTGTGGGAACATTGATTTTCGATTTAGTTAACTGTTCGTGACTTATTAAGCTTTAAAGTGAAAATTTTCGTGAGACTCAAGTGTCCCCCCCTCCCCCTACAGACGAAACGGTTGTTGTTAGAAATTCAAACGTTACAGCGATAGTAGCTACATATAGCGAAATTAAAAGGAAAACTATCACACCTAAGTTGGCCCCGCAAGTTTGCGAGTAATAGTCGACCAAATGTATTTAACTAGAAAATTTCGAACAACTCCATAGAAAATATTTATTTATTTTTTTCATTACATCTCTTACTCTGTAACTACGGAACCCTACAATGCGCGTGGCCCGACATGCACTTGACCGGTTTTTAAATATAATTTTTCTTCGTGTTTTACGAAGCTGCGGCGGGATGTGGCGGATATTTTATTGGTCAATAAACTTACAGCGAACATACGACTCGTGGCAACTTTATTTTTAGGTATTACGTATTAGTAGGTAATTATAGGAAACTCATTTTTGCAGTTACTCCGTATGTAAACGGTACACGTAAAATTTGTTTTCGGAACTACTATGGCCTGTTTTTAAATTAACATTTAAATTAGGACATTTGACGTGATCGAGCCGTATAGTTTTAGCTTATGATTTGCGCTCCGACTTCATAATATTCCAAATTATATGTAAGTAAAATTGTTTTTTTTTAAACAACTAATTTACACGTTCACGTGTATGCAAGTCAATACTTTTGAATTAGTAGAATAGAATAGAATAGAAAATTTTTTTATTTCGAATAGATCTTTACAGATACTTTCAAAACGTCAATAAATTATAAACTACCTAGAGCGAATAACCATTACATATAGTAAAAGCAAAATCATATATTAATAGTAAATTAAAAATTAAAATTTAAACTATTTGGTTAAAACATAATAATCATAAAATTTTTCAATTCCTTCAATGATAATAAATGAAGAAAAAGAAAAACTTATTCGTCAAGATCAATGTTATTCACTTAGCAGAGTTCCAAAGTGTTGTGGCTACCAACGTGAGTTCAGTAGCTTAAAGATTTTCAGATCCGTACAAATAAATAAGTAAAGAAAGTAGTCCCTATTTGTCCATATACATTTTTAGCGAGCCATCATCAGATAATAACTGTCACAGAGACAGTCATAACAACTGAGGTCTCAGGGGTGGCAGCGCATATGCATTTTGACCTCTGATTTTTGTCTACAGACTACAATCATCACTCAGCATCAATGTGAAAATTTTACTGGTGGTAGAGCTCCAGTGACGGAGCTCGCGGGCGTAGGCACCAGCGCATTACCTAATATACTTGCCGCTAAATGGTAGTGTTTAGCACTGTCGTGTTCCGGTCAGGTGGTAATGTACGGCCCTGTAATTTCCGGCACAGAGGCGTAATACCTTAGGCCTCAGGAGTGGTAACGCATCTGCATTTTGACCTTGGTCTTTGTGTGGGTGTCTATAGGCTGCAGTTATCACTTAACATCAATGTGATCTGCATGCTTGTTTGCCACTTCGGTTACATAAAAAAAAAAAAAAAATGTGAGCTGCATGCTTTGTTTATCACTTTCCTTATATAACCATAACCTTATAACCTTCTGCACACTGAACCTTCCTTTTTGAAATGGGTTTAACATTCATTGAAACGGAATACTTATTTTCTTCCTTCAAGACATAAAATATCAAAGATAACATAAATACAGTATGTGATCCTTATTTGTGAGTCGCGTTTGAAACGCATCGTTGCCAGTAATGGTTTTACGTCGGTGAGGGACGATATGGAATATTATTTGCCAACCAATTGCTTTCATACCTCCATCCAAATAATAAAGCTATCAACGTAACTTATTTAACACTTTCGCTACATTTCCTTTATTTGTGCGTATTTATATCTCATGATACTTTCATTTTATATGTCTTGTGATGTGTCAACAATAACGACTGTTTTTTAGAGTTGTTTGGTGTTATGATGTTTATTATGTTCTTTACTCGTGGTACATGGCTTCTTCTGCAAAGTGACTCTCTTCAAAATGAATATAAATGTATATTAGGCATCAGTAGACGGGTGGTCACCACAAACAGGAATGTCGAGGTGCAATCAGATTAAATTCCCTTCGAAATGTGATTAACGCGGACAAATACGGGACAGGTAGTGGGTATGGGTGACGAAGGGAGGGGTATGCCGTTAATGTATGCGAATACATTAGTACATTCATATGTTAACAGCCTCATGTATAGATCATGGATTTAATTGAAATTTGACAAGGACATTTTGAATGGATAGAGTTTGTTTTTCGGTTTAAATTATTATGACGGGTTTACAGGCGCAATTTGTTTTTTAGCTGTGACTATAATACAGGGCCATATATCTATAAATCAAATCATCAACGAATGTATTTTAGTTATATGTTACAAGAAATTACATCATTTGCCACAATGACTATGATCCACATCACAGACAGACAGTGTCCACAACACTGTAATTATAGTCTCGAAGCTATAGAGACGGACGTATTAGCACAAAGGACAGCTTAGCCTTGTCTAGTTATGTAACCTGTGTCCGCCTGGATTGCTCCTATTTGCCGCCCCCATACACTGTATTACAGATTTCGGGTTATACACGTATAATGGACGGATTAGATAGCTGTGAAATTGGCATGTGATGTGTTTGTGTAATAATATTATTATGTGTTTATAGAAAATAGATATGTAAGGTTTAATATATTAAATGGAATTTCCTACTTTATTTTTACAGACTACTTGCCGCTAAATGGTAATGTTATTGGCTTAATGGGCCGTACATTACCGTACGGCCCTGTGATTTCCGGCACAGAGGCATAACACCTCAGCCCTCAGAAGTTGTAACGCATCTGCATTTTGACCTCTGGTCTTTGTGTGTCTATAGGCTGCAGTGATCATTTAACATCAATATAAACTGCATGCTTGTTTGCCAATTTCATTACAAAAAAAACAAACTCTGAAGTAGCCGGACCTACTGTGTAGATTTAGTAGACCACTTTAAGAACTCTGTGCTAATTAAGATGTTTAATTTACAGTTAAAAGTATTGTCACCAGTTTCCGGGTGTTCAGAATTTCGATCTTGCGTAAGGTAGAATTCTATTTCTAAAAATACTTAAAAAATATTCTTCAGGTATACAAGAATATTTTGATTAGTTAAGAGGGCACTCTAGGCGATGGGACGTGATGATCCCAACTTGTCGAAGAGAATCTTTCCATTAGTGCTATCAGTCAACCGAACAATTCCAGTAGGACGGTAGTACGGTCAACCCCAAAAGTAGATGATCAAAAACACTTCACCGCTACAATGTTTTGACGCAAATTACGATCATTAGTATCGAATGTCCGATTTTGATCATCTCTTGCCATTGACTGTGCCAAGCCTGACGTGCATGATCTTATTGTAAACATTTGGGGAACGTTGGGGAAAGCTTTTGTCCAGCAGTGGCCGTTTTTCGACTGAAGCGATGAAGAGGTGACTGCAACAGCCGAATAATTCCTTATCTGTTCAATAAACAAGGTTAAAGTGGAGCCAGGCCACTGTGTATTGGATAAAAATATTCGAATGTTGGCCTAATAACCGGTCGCCCGTCGGGCCGACTGTTGTATTAAGGGCAAACCCGCACTGCAGAAGCCCACCGCGCAGTTTGTACTCTCGTGATTTATGTCCAGTAAAAGAGAATCTAATCTGTATAAAACCAGTATTATATTATGTCTACCGATAGAATTTTGAATTGCATTGCGTAGTTAATCTACATAGGCTTCAAAGCTTTATAGAATTGTTAAAATAAGATGGCATGGATTTTTAACTGCGTAGGCTAGGGTGCAACCCTCTCGAGCAATTTTTGTTTTACAATGATTGTTACTCGCAACCCATACTGCACAAATGATTCGCATTAACTAATTCTACACCCTACCTTCCAAAATATATAAAATCATACGTATTTTGACCACGTGATTTGTAGATATTGCAAGTGCTACTGAATGGTTCAAAGTGATATAGAATTGCCAAAATAAGAATGTACGAAAATTTTGTCTGAGCTAGGCCCTAAATATCAAGCGGAAAGTTTCGTCGCTCGATATTTACTTCGTTATGCAGTGAGTGTCTACAATACGAAAGTATTCACATCGCACTACATTAAGTTTATGTAAAAGTAGAATATTTTTATTTCTTGGCAATTTTTTGTTACAGAATTTGAATATATAATAGTAAAAACTGCCGCTGTGCGGACTAGCGTCTCAAAATTCCCTTGTGCGAGTTTTATTATTATACTTTCAATTTAGAGTTGTTATATTTTTTTTGCAATGACATATGCAGTTAAATAATTTTCTTTTCCATTTATCTTTAAAACAAATCAATTCATAGTTTCAATAAACGGAAAAACTGAAATTTTGACGACGAATTGCGAAAATCAAATGGACGTCTTATTTGCGTAGTATTTAAAGTTGATTGCAACCGATTTGATAAACTGTCTGATTTGAAATGTTACCCAACTGCGAAAATAAAAACAAACGGAAAGAAGACGGGTAATTTTGGGCCTGCTAAATCATTACTGGTGAACCCATTACACAGTACATTTTGTAATATTATAGTTAACAATTAGCAATCTAACCCAACTTTTACTTGATTATTATATACTTCAATTACTGGCAATTTAAAAAATACCCGAATTTAAAATTATTTATTTTAAAGTTATTTGAAAACGACTTGTACAGTGTTAACACCTGGGCCCAGAAATGTATGGGAAACATTAATTCTCCTTTTTGTTGTGCAAGATTTATCGTGCCTGTGGCTTTCCTAATATTATTATGAAATACCAGTATTTTTAACCCAAGGGAGAAAATTTATCCCTTTGACTGTGAAACTGTTTCAGAATTGAAAAATAGACGACCCAATTTAATTCTTTCTCAGTTTCTTTTAAGATGGGGAAATGGAGGAGAATTTGTAAGTAATTGATTCTTTCCATATTATACAAAATTCTTTAGTTTCTTTTAATTTATCATGTATTTTTGATACTTATTATTAGAGGTTATTCACTCTAAATTAGTTTTTAAAAAAATTACTATGTTAAAGTGCTCTCCAGGAGCCTAATTATATGAAATAAATGAATAAACTGAAGAAACGGGCGTAGATTTTCCTATGTGCGGGATAGGCCTAAGCAAACGAGCGGGGCAGGCGAGCGGGCGCGGACGTCGCGCTAACTCGATTCCGCTTCGTTAACCCTCGCCCCCTGCCCCCTGCGCCCTGCATCCAACTTTTAACTTCCACGCCGTTGGCTTTCCTAACATCGGTTTTCTCTATTTGTCGAAATCTTTTGAGTTGTGACGGGAAATAGGTCGAGTAGAAAGAGAATTTTGTTTTTAAAATGCGGCATTTATGTTTTTTGGTGGTTGTACATGTAATGTTTTAGATTTGTACGTTTTGTGGAAAATGTTTTTCAAATATTACCTGGTGGTTGTAATCATCGCGATTACAACCACCAGGTAATATTTGTACCTTGGTAGCTCAGCCTGAGTGGTATTTATTACCGCCCTTTTGGATAGTATGATTAGCGTTGTTGGGTTGATTAACTGATCTAGCGGAGGAATTCTCCCCCACTAGTGGCCGGTGGGAACGTCACATCACGTCCCGACGCTATCTTGTTGTTTAACACACCTACACTTTATAATTTATTTTGTTACCTAAAGTAAAGAAAACAAAAGTTTTATACGGTATATTAGTATGATAAACGATTCCCAAAATTTCAGGCTCTCGCCGAGGGCTTACAGGTCTTTTGTTAAAAGCCTGCAACTTTGTGCCTTGGCAAAAGTTTAGTTTGCTCAGTATGCGGTGCTGCGTTAGGGTTGACGTAGACTGAACCAGCCGTGTTTGTAATGTTAACGTAGATATTTAATTAAAAACTCTACTTAAAACTGTACTTTTGGTAACATTTTTTTTTTGTTTTTGCGAAAAGCCAGACTTGGACTAGTATGTTTGCCAGTACTAAATATATACGAATTAGAAAGTGTTTACTCAATGAAATAAAACATTTTTATCGAATCTATCTAGCGTATATTAAACTAAAATGATTATTCAAAATAAACCCGTCGCTTTTCATAACCAATTGAGATATTCTCTCGCCACTATAATAGTGAGTTTTTGAAAACTGTTGGACAAACAGTCCGGTAACGCGTTGGCATTTGCGACCATCATGTCAATAGGCGGCGTTAACTTCCGCCAGTCGCTTCAGCCACTTGTCTATATGCCTCGGCCGTTATAAAAAAAACCTTCATCAAATTGGTCGGGTACTGGAGTAAAGTTAAGACCATTCAGCGTACATAATACGATATATCTGTGTTTTGAAATGAAGTCTAAACCTCTGTGATGGAAATCACGCAGCGGGCGCCGACGCGATCGGAAGAAGAGGTCCCTGGCATCGGCGCTCGCAGCGCGACAAGAGGAAGACAGACGGGAGACAGCCGCCCAGCCAACTGAGGAATGGCAAGAGCGCCCCGTCCCCCTGGACATGGTCCCACCAGCACCGCATCTGCAAGGAACGAGGCCAACTGGCCCCGCCCCGCCGCAACAGGCGCACACGGCGTTAATTAACCCCAGGTCTAGGCTGGCTGATGCCGCCGGGCCTGCACTCACCGGCCAGAGAGATGCGCAAGAAGTTGCGGCGCCTCTGGCCCAAAATGTTTACCGCACCACCCAGGCATCACCGAGCACGAGGCGGTGGCAGCAGGGGGAGGTGAGTGTAACCGCCCGGGAGGCGGCACCTACAGGCACGCATTCAATGGCGCACGTGAACGGCACTGGGCTCGCGTATTTGATCACGCAAGCCGAGCAAGCGACCGCACCCCGGGGGGGGATATCCGCCCCGCAAGGGCAATTAATGGAGCCGTCGGTATCCCAGTTGCTAGGAGTGTTTGTAAGCACCCTCACTGGGATCCTGACGGCGTACAATGCCGGACAGGATATTGTCCCCGCCTTGTTAGCAGGTTTGGCCGAGTTAAGACGTTACAGTGGTCCCGTGTAAGCTGAGGATCCTGTATTGGAACCCAGGTGGGATCACGGGTCACGTACGGGATCTCCGGGAACTCGCCCAGTCGCAGGATATTCATGTTATCCTCCTGGGCGAGACCAAGCTACGCCCCGAGCAGGAGCTCAGGGTGAACAACTACTTCGTGTACCGCCACGACGAGGTGTCACCGCGGGGCTCCGCTTATAGGGGCACTGCGGCACTTGTCAGGCGGGACATGGTGCACGAGGAGTTGGACACATTGCCTTTCGTGTCGACTCGCACAAAGGGAGTGCGACTCTACGCAGAGGGCACAGAGCTCCGTATCTTCGCGGCGTACCGCCCCCCAGGTGAGCGCTTCCACGCCGGGGACATCCGGACCATCCTCGGAGACAAGCCTACACTAGCCGTGGGTGATATGAACGCCAAGTATCCTACTTGGGGTTCTAACGTTATCACTCCGGCCGGAAGGATGTTCTTCGAGGACAGCCAAAGGAATGGGTATGATGTGATAGGCCCCGATGCTCCAACACATATACCCACTTCACCTAGGTACCGACCTGATGTTCTTGACGTGGCATTCCATAAGGGAGTTCCATGCCCGGTCCATGTGGAGGTGTTGTATGATCTTACAACACAACATCTCCCCATTTTGGTCACGCTCGCGCTGTCTACGGACTTCACGATCGCGCGCCCGCCACGCCGACGTATCGATTGGCTCACTTTCGAGCGAGCTATGAGCGAGTCAGAGCCAGTGGGCGCCTTGCACACCGCTGAGGATGTCGAGGCGGCAACCAGTCGCCTCACCGCTGAAATCCAAGCCGCACAAGAAGCGGCCACATCTACGAGACCACCGACGCAGCGCAGGGCAGCCCTGCCTGTCTCGCTCCAGCGCAAGCTCCAGCGAAAGCGCAGCCTGCGCCGTCTATGGGCGCGCACGCGATGTCCAACAGTGAAGCGTGACCTGAATCGCCTCGACGAGGCGATAAGTGTTGCGGTGAGTGCGTTTCGCGGAGACGGCTGGGAAAAGGTAATAGACCGGGCAGCCGTCAATGAAACAAGCCTGTACGCCCTCACCCGCACACTCACCAAGGAGGCGATCCCCGTATATCCACTTCTCGACAATGCCGGGAAGCGGTGTTACGGGGCCAAAGACCGGGCAGAAATACTGGCTAACTACCTGGAGGGCGTTTTCACCCCCCATCCCCCTTCGCAGGACCCTGCTATCGTCGAGCATTACGATGACTGCGAGCGCCGCGTTAGGGACCTACTGTCGGCCTCGCCCGTTCCGCTCCGGGGAGGCGATTTTATCTCCCCGTCTGAGCTGAGGAGGGCAGTCAGCTGGCTACATCCAAGGAAAGCGCCAGGGCCTGACGGTATCCCAACCGCCGCGTTACAGCATCTGCCGTGGAGTAGCTTGGTATCCCTAACCAGGCTATTCAACGGCATCCTTCGCACGGGTCGCTTTCCCGAGCCCTGGAAGCTCGGGAAAATAATAGTTATCCCAAAGCCGGGTAAGGACCGCCGCCACGCTTCTAGCTACCGCCCTATAACACTGCTATCACACCTCGCCAAGCTGTTTGAGCGACTCCTGCTGCGGAGGCTGAAACCGCATCTCCCGTGCAGGGAGGAGCAATTCGGCTTCCGCGCGGGGCACTCGACCACTCTCCAGCTGGCGAGGGTGCTCCACTATCTCGCCGACGAGTACAACAAAGGCCGGTATTCGATTGGAGTCTTTCTCGATATCGAGAAGGCCTTCGATCGGGTTTGGCATGTTGGACTGTTGGCGAAGATAGAGATTCCATCGGGCCTGCATAGGGTGGTAGCGAGCTTCCTCGAGGGCCGGCGGTTTTACGTAACGGTGGAGGGAGCTGACTCAGCCGAACACCCGATCTGTGCAGGAGTACCACAGGGCAGCTGCCTGTCGCCGTCGTTGTATGCGGCGTACACAGACGACATCCCAACCACACCGGATGTCATGCTAGCCCTGTTTGCCGACGATAGCGCATTCCTAACGTCGTCGCCCCGGCTGCATATCGCTCGCGAGCGTATGCAACGTCTGCTAGATGTACTGCCTGAGTGGTTTGACAGGTGGCGGATGGCCGTCAATGTGGGTAAGACGGCCGCACTCCCAACAAGAGTAATCCGCTGCAAGCTGCCACCGCTCAGGCTTCGTGGAGAGGAGGTGCAGTGGCAGACAAAGGCTAAATACCTCGGGTGCATCATCGATCGGGCGCTGCGCATGACACCCACTGTGGATCACGTGGTGTGTCAGGCGGCTGCAGCGCGATCGATGTTGCGTCCGGTGTTGAACTCAAGACTGCCGCTGCGCACCAAGCTACGCCTGTACAAAACGTACATCAGGTCAAGGCTGACGTACGCGGCGCCTGCGTGGTACGCATTATGCTCCGCGTCGCAGCAAAAGCGCCTTCAGACCCAGCAGAACGTGTGTCTCCGTCTAATTACCAACGCGGGGAGGTACGTTCGAAACGACGTCATAGCACGGGACCTGCGTGTGGAATCCGTGAGGGAGTTTGTGGCACGTCTTGCGCGCGGTATGTACGACCGCGCTGAGAACGGGCCGCACGAACACCTCCACGGGTTTGCCCCACTGCACTGTAGGCCTCCTGATGGGAGACCACTCCCACGCGAAATCCTCTCCTCTCCGGTAATAATTGGAGCACCCCGGGACGACGATGAAGAGGCTAGGTCCGCCCCGATCCCGCGCTTCGTGACCCGCAGCGCTAGCGAGTTTGACTCGGCCTGACCTGCTATAAGCGGGACCAAATCCCCAAAGTCCGGGTTCGAACCCCGGTCGAAGGAGATTCCTCCCCTGGGATGCGGCCGTAAGCCCAGCTAGAGCCAGTGGCACGGCTGCGTCGTTTAACTGTAGGCGCTGTCATCTTGGTGGGAGCGCTCACTACCCCTTGTTGTTGCGGTCGAGTGCCAGGTGAAACTGCTGCACCGATGCAACACCAAGAAGAGAAGGAGAAGAAGAAGTTGCGTCGCAGGGCCGGTCGATGAATGGTCGACACTTGCCCGCGACGCCACCGTGGTCACTGGAGGCCGCTGCTGTCGAGACGACCGCAACTTGCGAGACGTCACGACGTCACCGAGCCACAGCGACGGCAGCAGAGGCAGGTATGCACGCCAGAAGGGAGTACAAGGAGGGGCAAAAAAAAATTGACATTAAAAAAAAATAATAATAAAAATAAAAAATAAAAAAAAGGAGGAAAAAAAACATAATAAAAAAAAAAACAAAACGGGGAAAAAAAGGAGGAAAAAAATTAAAAATAACAAAAAAAAAAAAAAAAATTATGAAAAAAAAAAATATAAAAAAAAATATATATTATAAAAAATAAAAAAAATAAAGCCCCCACCCGTCTCTCGACTGACGATGCGTGCCTCCTCCACCGAAGCCCTTGAATCCCAGGGCACCCAACGCCGACCTGCATGGCAGGCCAGAAGAAGCCGCAGCAGAGGGGGCCAGCCCCGGTGCTACATCCGCGCCGCGCGCTTCGCGCGCGCGACGATCAACTGACTGACTGATGGAAATTACAGGTTTCAAATTACGTTATGACCTGAACGAGATAGCGCTGAACAATACCATTTAGTGGAAGTACACAAACGAAATACCTTTATATACTAAGAATAAAAAATATTATCTATAATATCCTGAGGCACGACAAGTGCAGTCGTATATATATATATAAAACGAGAAATAATGGGGAAAGTTCAGTTACTAAATCTAACGCCCGGTCAGCGGCGCTGTGTGCGACGACCTTTGTCGTGATTTATCTTCGGGTGCCGACCTCACTTTGCGTATAAGTTCTCTTTGCTTTATGGCCTCCAACTTGTTACAGATTAGATTTAAAGCGAGATGTGTGATCTTTGAAATTCTGCTTTGATGGTAATTAACGACACTTCTGCTCCAACTGTTTAACATGATTTGGATTTGAATTACATTGACTTTTAAATCGCTTATGGCATATAATATAATCTGTTATTTTTTTATTTATTTGTATGTCATTAGTGGCAATAAGTACCCATACAGTTCACATTGACGCTAAGTGAATACTAAAGTCCAGAAACATCTACATAAAAACTAGATATTTCGATGTACATGCGTCTCCTAAGACCCACTGTGGCTACTAGTGGCATAGCTTCAGTGACAATGGTTGGAGCGGAGGCATTACGGCATTAATTAATCTGCTTGTCACTAAGAGTAGTACTAGACTGGTAGATAGTTACTTTATTCACCGACTCGTTACACAAACATCCTCGAGAGGGTGTGAACCGTGTGTGCGTAGGCACCACCGCATTACCTAATCGAGCTGCCGCCAAACTATCATGTTCCGGTGAGATAGTATATTGTACGGCCCCGTATAATATGTCAGAGACACAACACCTTAGGTCTGAGGAGTGGCAATGCATCTGTATTTTGACATCTAGTTTTTGTTTAGATGTTGGATGTTTAAGATGATGTTTTTACTGGTGGTAGAGCTCCAGTGGCGGAGCTCGCGGGCGTAGGCACCACCGCATTACCTAATATACTTGCCGCTAAATGGTAGTGTTCAGCACTATCGTGTTCCGGTGGTAATGTACGGCCCTGTAATTTCCGGCACAGAGGCATAACACCTTAGGCTTCAGGAGTGGCAACGCATCTGCATTTTGACCTTGGTCTTTGTGTAAGTGTCTATAGGCTGCAGTCATCACTTAACATCAATGTGAACTGCATGATAGTTTGCCACATCCATAAAAAAAAATGTCTATAGGCTGTAGTCATCACTCATCTATGTGAAGTGCATGCTGGTTGGCCACTTTCGTGACATGTTTGTATACATGCCGACCCACTTTGGAACACCATACGGTTACAAATAGAATCGTCAAACGTTATCACCGAATCAGATTTGCCCGCGCGGTAATGTAATGAGGCCGGCAATCACGCTGATTAACGTGGCAGATATGACATAAAATGATTGTAGTACAGCAATTAATAATTTTAAACGTCCGCTAAAAATATTTAAGCAAATTGGATTCTGTGAAATTCGTTGTTAATTTGAATCCATTGACATAATAATCACGTAACTTCATATATTATTATGATGATTTTTATGATGTTTTCATTTCAGATTGTAAAGAAATAATCTCAATAAACTTTTTTTTGTCATAGAATGGCATGTCATGAAAGGTCTCCGTTTACATACCTGAAGCATACATAAGAACAGGCGATAACCATGACATGCGTGCATGACAAAATTTAAATTTTTAAACAAAGTCGTCAGTAACGAAAGGATCTACAACTTTTGCAAACTTGGTGAAATCTTATCTTTTTTATGTGCAAATTGATTTATTTTTTTTTATTTAAAATAACTGTTCATTGTTATCCCCTACGACGACAATATATGATATGAGTGTTGAATGTAGCAAAATCACGAGGTTTTTGTAAAGATAGTTTGTATTTGATGCTCCACACTGTCTGGCTATCGTGTAAGAGACTTTTCGTGAGTATAAAATCCTACTAACATCATAAATGCGTAAGTTTGTGAGTATGGATGGATGGACGGATGTTTGTTACTCTTTACGAAAAAACTACTCCACGGATTTGAATGAAACGTTGCAGTAATATAGGTTATACGTAAGAATAAAATTTGGGCTACAATTAATATATATATAAAATACATATACAAAAAATATATATATTATGTAATTTTTATGTGTTAAATAAAAAAAAAAGTTAGTAATTATTAAAAGTAACGCGGACGAAGTCGCGGAAGTCGTGGCTTGTCACTATCGAGAGATAGAGAGAGAACGAATAAGTCGAATCCTAAACTCGGCCTGCCCCCTCTCCAAGCGTTACGCACTAAAGCAACGGCACTTTTGCTTGACGAGCCGGTTAGTCCAGCGGTGTGAGACGACCGTTTGATTCGAAAGGTCGCGGGTTCGATCCCCGCACCGGGACAAGTATATGTATGGCCTACAGATATTTGTTTCGGGTCTGGGTGTTTGTGTATGTGTTGTATGTGAACAACGGCACCCACGCCACAAGTTTATACCTACTGTGGGGCTGTGAGTGTAAGTAAGCGTATTTTTAATTTTAGTGCGTAGCGCTCAGAGAGGGGGCAGGCCGAGTATAGGATTCGACTTATGAGGATTTTTCATGACGGTCGCCTAGCCTCCAGAGCCAGCGTGCCGCGCGATAAGGAACTTCGTTCCAAAATGCACAAATGTACTTTAACACTTAATAAACCCCAACTGCGTTGCACTCGTCTGACTCGCGGACCCGGTTAACTCTCTCATCATTCAACCATTTGTGTTTTTAAATAGTATAAGTCCACATTTTCCGCGCGCCTCATAACAACAGTACCCTTTAGGATTTCCTTTCAGAAGAAATGAAACATTTCACCGACACGTGAATAGAGAGTCCATTAGCATTCATTGTGGTGGCGCGGGCGGCATTGTTAACGTCTCGTGCTCTATTAGCTGGCTGTACAGCTATACAGCTGTATCATCACTTGATCATCGTTTTACTGGTGGAAGAGTTCCAGTGTAGGAGCTCGAGGGTGTAGGCACCACCGCATTACCTAATGTACTCGTATCTGCCGCTAAATGGTAGTGTTCAGCAGTATTGTGTTTCGGTTAGATAGTAATGAATGACCCCGTAATAACCATCACAGAGACATAACAACTAAAGTTTCAGGGGTGGCGACGCATCTGCATTTTGACCTCTGGTCTTTGTGTGGGAGTCTATAGGCTGCAGTCATCACTTCAATGTGAACTGCATGCTTGTTTACCTTTATTGTCAATCTTCATTACATAAAAAAAACCTGTCAAGTGCGTGTCGGACCACGCGCAGTGTTTGGTTCCGTAGTTATTAGGTTTTGTATTGAAAATAGAAATATTTTCTATGTAGTTCTTCAAAATTTTCGAGTTAAATACATTTGATCGGCTATTACTCGCAAACTTGTAAAGTCAACTTAAGTGTGACGGTTTTCGTTTTAATTTCGTTATATGTAGCTACTATTGCCTTGACGTTTGAATTTCTAACATCAACCGTTTAGTTGGTAGGGGGGGGGGGACAATTGACTCTAACGAAAATTGGCACTTTAAAGCTTAATATGTTAACTAAACTACGAACAGTTAACTAAATCAAAAAATAATATAAGCACATCTGTAACATTTTTGGAAGACCTATCCAACGATATCCCACACTATATAGAAAACGAAAAATAAAAAATAAATTCCGCGCCTTACATGTAGGGGAGGTACTATAAATAAATATTATTTTCATGTTTTTATTCTACCACTTTGTCGGCGTAATTAAGGTGTATACTTGTGCCAAATTTCAAGTCTCTAGTACCAATCGTTTTTGCGCTAAACCGCGAACGGACAGACAGACAGACAGACGGACATGGCGAAACAATAAGGGTTCCGTGTTTACTACGGAACCCTTGTCATGTCATAGAGGATTGATTATTGATATTATAATCTTGCGAATAAGCAATTGGGAAGAAGCATAGAGCAACACGGGCCCCGGCCGCGGCGGACCGGAGGGGAGTTTAGCCATGGATAGCGTTTATTACCCATACAAAACAGTCTGTAATTTTTTGCGAGGGGAAGTACGTGTGACACACACACTACAAAAATCGTCTATTACCTCGAAACTCACACACTGACTTGAACAATAAACTTAAATAAACGATTTCACGCACACATTTTAACATCTGGGCGACAGGCATAGGCACACTTGTGCTTGTACTTTGACAGAGGCGTGCATATGGCTACTCCCCTCCGGTCCACCGCGGCTGGTGGCCGTGTTGCTCTATGGGCAGAAGACTAAATAAGTAATTCAAACCTACAAACAATACCGCTAAACAAATCACAATAGCATTTATATTGATCATTGTTTTGAATAATTCACATAAACTCATCCCGACAGACAGATGTGATTAATTTTGCACATCGCATTGTTTCAGCGTCGGTACACATGTTCGTAGTGAATGATTAATGAGCGGTCAATTGCTTGTGGATATTAATATTGACCCGATTACAAATTGCTATCTGATTTTATTGCTATTTTTCTACGTACTTACTTATGCAATGTGCTTTTAGTGATTGGTCTTCAGTTGTATTATCAAAATACTAGAGTAATTTTTACCGCAAATACCAGCTTGGTCCACTTGACTCCCTACAAAAACGCGACATTCGTATTGTTGACGATCCAGGACTTACAGACAGGCTCGAACATCTGAGCCTGCGCAGAGACATTGGGAGTCTGTGCGTGTTGTACCGTCTCTACAATGGTGAGTGCTCTGCTGAACTGTTTGACATGGTGCCACCGTCTCTTTTCATACACCGTACTTACTACCCGCCGAAGAGAGAAGTTCCACCCTCACCGACTGGACACTTGGCAGTGCTCAACGGTGCCGTTTTCACGTTCGTTCCTACCCAGAACGTGTAAATTGTGGAACGAACTTCCCTCTGAGCCCATATTGTAGCACCTAGGGAACACTCCCTAGGTGCTACAATATGGGGTTCTTCAACATTGGGATCAAAAGAGTCCTTCAGGGCTGGCAGCGCGTTGGCAACTCCCCTGGTGTTGCAAATGTTCATAGGATAAATGTAACGTTTGAACTAGTGCACGTACATCACCATGCCATGTTCAATGCTGGTGTTGTAAGTACGTTAAGTGGTTTTGTACGGCTCTGTAATTGCCGGCACAGAGGCACAACACCTTAGGCCTCAGGAGTGGTAACGCATCTGCATTTTGACCTTGGTCTTTGTGTAAGTGTCTATAGGCTGCAGTCATCACTTAACATCAATGTGAACTGCATGCTTGTTTGCCACTTGATAACATAAAAAAAAAATAAGTGATCCGGACAGTCTAGACCTCTGGGCGTTGTACATTATCGTGGGTCATGTTGCTCCATAATTTCTGGCGCATATGGAAAACATCCCATTAGCCCTATTTATATATATTAGGATCAAACTTAGATTCCCTGCGTTGCCCAGAAAGTTACTTTTAATTAAAACAACAGTTGTAGAAATTAAACTTGCGGATTTTCTCGCGTATACAACACTCCCAAATTTCTTACACCCTGGGGTGTAAGAAATTTGGGTGTAAGAAGTTTGGGAGTGTTGTATACGCGAGAAAATCCGCAAGTTTAATTTCTACAATGTACGAAGCTCGCGAAAACCTACGAAACGTTAAAACAACAGTCTATTTATAAGTATATTAAAATCAATACCACTCTGCACTACTGTACAACAGGTAACAATACTTGGTAACAGCCACAGCATTCACTTACAGTAAACTACTAACTTAGCTAATCTGTCATTTCTATAAACTGCCTCAGTAGCCTAGTGGTAGCAGGCTACTAATATTACGCTGGGGTCCTGGGTTCGATTCCCTGCTATCAGAGACAACGGTGTCAAATCCTTATCGATATATCGATGGTTCTATAGCAATATTTACATTTCCTGGAAGCTTCCCAATATTTCGAAGTTTGGTAATGTGCTCGGAGATGTCAACAGGCTCGCAACCTGTTACATGGGTCAAAACGTAACCGACGAATCGAGGGTGTTTACATGTATGCTTGTATGCATGCATTTACCTCTGCCTACTAAACAAAGTAACCCATCTCATGTATTCGAGCTACTATCGAAGCGTCCTCGCTACGAGAGCGTATAGTACATAGGAAGATATCGGTGTATTTTTCAATTGCGCGGCGGATAGTTAGAGAAGACAAAGTGGCTATAAACTGCGGCGGGCGGACGAGGCGACAATTTGTGCTATCGGTGGAACACAGAAAATACTAGAAACGAAATATACACCTCGTATTGCGTTCATGGAAAAAAATCCCTTCTCTTTTTTACCACCCACTATTTTCGGTACGTGGAAGTATTAATATATATTTTATCTGTTTTAAATATTTATTGTCTTGAAGACGACGGAAAGACCTCATCTGTGAAATTGTCTCCAAATATTACGATTCATGAGATATACAGCCTGTTGACGGATAGACAGACAGACGGACGTCGGGTTCCATTCTAGTAATATCAGCAATCATGCATCACGTTCTTTTACTGGTGGTAGAGTGTAGGTGCTCGAGGGCAAAGGCACCATCGCATTACCTAATTTACCTGCCGCTAAATAATATTGAAATAAAACTAGTATTCGGATTTATCTCGGGTATATTAAACTAAAATGATTATTTAAAATCGAACCCGACGTTTCTTTTGCTTTTCAGCTTCCGTGGTCTCGGGCAGACTGAGGTGGTAATTGTCTGACAGCAATATGAAGAATTATTATGTGTAGCTACCTCCATCAATTTCGCAAACGTCTTGCATAGCGTTCAGGATTAACACAAAAGTTACTAATTGTATCTTGAGGTCCTACAGACTGTTGCGGTTGGGCTTTTATTCTACTGAGTATTGGATCCCATGTTGGTGACAATCGCCAACCATCTTCTCTATTGAAATCTGGATGTTTTTTAATATCAATAGCCTCGCGAACCATTCTCGGAATTGGTCTGTGTTCTGTGGCGAGTATTCGAGTTTGGTCAAACCGAATATAATGATTTGGTTTGTCCGCTATGTGATCACAGACTGCAGACCTCCCTGCTCTACGGTGTTTGACGTCAGCAATATGTTCTTTAAATCTGGTGGAAACTGCTCTCTTTGTTTGGCCTATATACTCGTATGTTCAGCATTATCGTGTTCCGGTTAGATGGTAATGTGTTATCACGGGGCCATCCCGTGATAACACAGAGACATAGATAATAACTAAGGTCTCAGGGACGGCAACGCATCTGCATTTTGACCTCTGGTCTTTGTGTGGATGTTTATAGGGTGCAGTCATCACTTTACATCAATGTGAACTGCCTGCTTGTTTGCAGCCTTCATTAATCATTACATTTTAAGAAATGTATTTTCAGAGACGAATGTTTCATATATTTTTCAATTGCGCAGGAGATCGTTAGCGAAGACAAAGTGGTGCCATAAATTAGGAGCGCGGGCTCGGGGATGTGCTGTGGGATTTTTCACAAATGTTGGATAGAAGAAACATGTGGTTTCATGTATTGATACAAACGTAATCCTTCTAAACCAATTTTCACTTCTTTGCCTTTTAACAAAAGAACGCTCTAACGAATGAATCTTCAAAACTTTCTCTAAGTGTTTTTTAATAATAACACCGTTCAATAACAACCAAACAGATATAAGTTACGACATACGACGTGGAAAACTACGCGCGTCGCCGGCATCGCTCGGTGCAGTCGAAGCAGTCGGTATAGTCGGTGCAGTCGATGCAGTCGGTGCAATCGATGCAGTCGGTGCAATCGGTGCAGGTTTTTTATCATCGTGTATATATGATGATTGCAATCTCTGTAGAATAGAATAGAATAGAGCCAATAGAATGTTCTCTCATATATTATCGTTTATAATATTGGTAGAGTTCCATTGCAGGAGCTTGAGATCGTATTTACCTAATCTGCCGCCAAATGGTAGTGTTCAGTACTATCGTATTCCGAATGGAACCTTTATGGCCTCGTAATAACTATCAACGCAACTGCTAGGCTGCAGTCATCACTTAACATCGATGTCAGATGCATGCTTGTTTACCACATAAGTTACAAAAATAATTCCAGAAATGTGAAAGAATTTGCGTATATTGAACTAACTATAACGTCGGTTGTCAAAAATAAAAGTATAGCAGACTACGTGACGCCGCAGTGTGCATTCTGAGAATGTTTAGCTGCTCTTATCTCAATAACTTTATTCGTATACTCAAACTTTTATACGATGCAATAAGACTCAAGCATTTGGGAGCCACTGATCCTGAACGTTTCCAATCAGAGTTATCGAATCCTGATATATCTTTGGAGTTTGTATTCTTATCAAAACGTTTTGGGTGTGAATTTAGTGTTTGAGCGTGTAGCGGGGCGATGAGCGGTATTAAGTGGTACTCCTAAGCTGTTGTGTCGTAAGAGATATGGGTAGGTTCTACTTGAATACTCTACTTGACTATTCATTTGTCTTATGATTAAAAAAAAACTTAGTTTCAGTGGGCGTGTATATAGTTTAGGTTACTCTATGTATTAATATATTAGTTTTAGTTACTCGTACAACATATAGTAGATATTTTCGGATGTTTGTTTTAAAGGTCTTATAGATCATCGTATGTGAATATTTTGTAATGATAATGGTGTTTTTAATAAATAAATAATTATTTTTATACAAAAATACGTGTTGAATTGATAGTCTCCTTTTATAAGTTAACTTAAAAAGTGCTAAAAGTATATGATGTTCTACTCGGATTCAAGAAACAGTGAAGTGCCATCAATAAACCGAGCCAGTAATAGTATAAGCTTGGTAAAAACTGAAAAGACACGTCGTCTCCGCTCGTCCGTCCACCGTGAACGACAAACTTGGGCAACACTTATTAAACAGTTCGCGAGATGAATGCACGAGGCAAGTTGTAATACGCTGTTGCACGCTCGGAATATAAGAGCGCGGGGAAAACGGACTTAGGTATTCGAGGCGCGGCGCGATTCGAACGATAACCTACCTGACTCCCCAATAGGGATGCACATCGAGGTAGATATCGAAGTTACAGATTATATCGATAGTTAAAACACAACTGTACTGATTGTAAAGTTTCAGTGTAGGTTATCGAGGGCGTAGGCACCACCGCATTACCTAATCTATCTGCCAACATATACAGTGCTGAACACTGTCGTGTTTAGGTAATGTAGGGCCCTGTTATAACTATCTCAGAGACAAAATAACTTTTAATAATGTACGATATGTTGCTAAAAATTGACACATATTATATTTATATCTATATGTCGCAAGCAAGGGGTGTAAGGGGTCTCAATCAACACCATCGAGACCCAAGCCAACCTCACCTGCACGTGGTGCACCCTGCTATACAACAAACGAGGCTCTGGCGACCTGCCAACACGCACTGGACCAGCGTGGCGGGTTATGGTCTAAACCCCCCCAAGATGGAAATGCAGACGAGGAAAAGGCCCCAAGTGCCCGGCGGTTCCAGTAGCAAAACCGGCGTAGACGGGCGCTGGTCGAGCTCTGGAGCCAGGGGTGCTAAGAATCTCCGGGTGAGTCGCTTCCGTCAAACGACTTCGGCATGCACAACGGAAAACCGACGTAGGTTATCACTGGTAACATACAATACACGCACGTTAAGGACAGACGAGAAAATTGCTGAGCTGGAAGAAGAATTGAACAAGTTGCACTGGGACATCTTAGGTCTATCTGAAGTCCGTAGAGAGGGAGAGGACACGATAACCCTGAAGTCTGGCAACTTGTTCTACTACCGGGAGGGCGACCAGCAGTCCCAAGGTGGTGTCGGGTTTATCGTCCACAAGTCTCTCGTTAACAACATTGAATGCATCACGAGTGTGTCGAGTAGGGTCGCGTACCTGATACTCAGAATATCCAAGAGATATTCCTTGAAGGTCATCCAGGTCTACGCACCGACCTCGGCACACCCGGACGACGAGGTGGAAGCTATGTATGAGGACATAAGTAGGGCCATACATACTTCCAAAACGTATTTCACTGTTGTAATGGGAGACTTCAACGCAAAGCTGGGCAAGGGATGCGATAATGAGCTGAGAGTGGGGCAATTTGGATGTGGGAATCGGAACCCTAGGGGCCAGAGGCTGGCCAATTTTCTGGAGAAGGAGGAACTTTTTATGATGAACTCCTTTTTCAAGAAGCCGCCTCATAGGAAATGGACCTGGATGAGCCCCGACGGTTCCACAAAAAATGAGATAGACTTCATTATGACCAACAAGAAACACATATTCAATGATGTCTCCGTGATTCACAGGGTGAAAACCGGAAGTGATCACCGAATGGTTAGGGGCACATTGAATTTAAACATCAAGATCGAAAGATCTCGTCTAATGAAGTCTACGCTCCGACCTACTATTTCTCACATACAAAACCCCGAGAGCTTTCAGCTCGAATTGAAAAATCGCTTTGCTTGCCTGGAGGATTGCATCTCAGTGGACGATATAAATGACAGGTTGGTAGAAACTGTCCAGTCGGTGGGGTATAAATACTTTAAAACTCGCCGACGAAATAGACCTCAAAAACTAACCGATCAAACCCTCAACCTTATGGCAGAACGACGCTCAATGACACTGCAGACCTCTGATGAAGCTGAAAAATACCGGCAACTTAATAGACAGATCCAACAGTCCTTGCGGCACGATATCAGATCCTTCAACACAAAATGTGTTGAGGAAACGATAGAGAGAAACAAGGGCTCCAAAGTGTTTGTAAGGGATCTGTCTATTGGACAGAGCCGGCTGATGCAGCTGAAGACAGAGGACGGTAGTTTAGCGTCGACTAAGCCTGAGGTATTGCGGGAGATCGAGAGGTTCTATGGGCAGTTATATACCTCGGTCGCACAACCTGCCTCTGATTTGGTTAGAGACCCGAGAGCCAAATTAACCCGACACTATACCGAAGATATCCCGGACATCAGCCTGTACGAGATTAGGATGGCCCTCAAACAGCTTAAGAACAACAAGGCGCCTGGAGAGGACGGAATCACTACAGAGCTTCTGCAAGCGGGTGGATCACCGATACTGAAAGTCCTTCAGAAGCTCTTTAATTCCGTCCTATTCGAAGGTACTACGCCAGAAGCATGGAACAGAGGCGTGGTGGTGCTTTTCTTCAAAAAAGGTGATAAAGCCCTATTGAAGAACTATAGACCCATCTCGCTTCTGAGCCATGTCTATAAGCTGTTTTCGAGGGTGATCACGAACCGTCTCGCTCGCAGGTTTGATGACTTCCAGCCTCCCGAACAAGCCGGTTTCCGAAAAGGCTATAGTACCATAGACCACATACACACGCTGCGGCAGGTTATACAGAAGTCCGAGGAGTATAACCGGCCATTATGCTTAGCGTTCGTGGACTATGAGAAAGCCTTTGATTCGGTTGAAACATGGGCTGTGCTGCAGTCTTTACAGCGTTGCCACATTGACTATCGGTATATCGAAGTGTTGAAGTGTCTGTATAAAAACGCCACCATGTCAGTCCGAGTACAGGACCAATGCACGAGGGCGATTCCTTTGCAGAGGGGAGTAAGACAGGGAGATGTCATTTCACCCCTGCTCTTCACCAATGCAATGGAAGACGCCTTCAAGCTCCTGGAATGGCAAGGACTAGGCATCAATGTCAACGGCGAATACATCACTCACCTTCGGTTTGCCGACGATATTATAGTCATGGCAGAGTCGCTGGAAGATCTCAGCACAATGCTCGAAGACCTCAATCGAGTGTCCCAAAGAGTGGGCCTTAAAATGAACATGGATAAGACCAAGGTCATGTTTAATAACCTTGTATCGCCCACTCCAGTATCCGTTGGGAACTCGATCCTCGAAGTTGTCGACGAATATGTCTATTTAGGACACACCATACAACTAGGCAGGTCGAACTTCGAGAAAGAGGTCATTCGCCGAATCCAACTCGGCTGGGCAGCGTTCGGGAAGTTAAGGAGCGTTTTCTCGTCAAACATCCCGCAGTCCTTGAAGACGAAAGTCTTTAACCAGTGCGTTTTACCGGTGATGACCTACGGTGCCGAGACGTGGTCTCTCACTATGGGTCTCGTACGAAAGCTCCAAGTCACTCAGCGGTCAATGGAAAGGGCTATGCTCGGCGTTTCCCTACTGGATCGAATCAGAAATGAGGAGATCCGTAGGCGAACGAAAGTCGCTGACATAGCCAAGCAGATTTCCAAGCTGAAGTGGCAATGGGCAGGGCACATAGCTCGGAGAACCGATAGCCGCTGGGGCAGAAAGGTTCTCGAGTGGAGACCACGTATCGGCAAACGCAGCGTGGGACGTCCACCTGCAAGATGGACCGACGACCTGATCAAGGCTGCAGGTACCCGCTGGATGCACGTCGCTTCCGATCGGTCGGCATGGAGGTCCTTGGGGGAGGCCTATGTTCAGCAGTGGACGTCTTATGGCTGATATGATGATGATATGATGATGTCGCAAGCAACTAGTTTAATTAGGATCTGTATTGTGTTACTCAATATTTTATTCATAAGCTAAAATATAATATAATCTCTAATAAAGCATAAAATCTGCAGGAAATAGAATACGGGAATAATAATATGAACCTCCAAGAAAATCAAACTGTGAGCGCTCCGACTTATCTAGGTTAGTTCGAAGATCTAAATCTGTCAATCCTTTTAATAATTAAATTAAATACGCCTACATGAATCGCCTCACACAAGGTATTGACCTGTGTCGTGGGTGCCGTTGTTCCCGACCCGAACTAATATATGTAGGCCATACAAATAGTAATCCCAGTACGGGAATCGAATCGGCCTCGGTTCAAACGGTCGTCACACACCACTGGACCAACTGGCTGTTCAATCGCTTAGTCGAAGTATCGAGTTTCTTTGTGAATGTTTACATCCCTACACGCACCCCGCACGCCCCTCCACTAACAATATTGCGCGCGCGTGTAATGCTCATGTTCAAATTACATCTATCCTCCATCAGTGCTGTTTTATTCATATATCATATTCGCGTTTTGTATTAACTGTTATTTTGGTATCTGAAAATATATTCGTCTAATGGATTGGGTATCCCTCAGGCAGCACGAAAAATATGACAATTGATTTCTTATTGTTCTTGTACCTTAAGGGTCCATCTACTGCTTCAGGGATATATAAAATTGTGATGGGCTTTTGGTTGAGTTAAATGATTGGTGCGAATAATGTAAGATTTGATACAAACCAGGTGATAATATACGGCCTCTTTGATGTGCTACACAAAAGCATGTGGGGGAACAGAGTTCAGAAAGGCCGATACTGACAAAAACTCCTATTAAAGATATGCCTTTTGAGGTCAAGTGCGTGTAGGACCACGCGCAGTGTAGAGTTCCGTAGTTTTTAGGTTTGATTAATACTCGTATAATGTAAAAAAAACATTTTCTATGGAGTTGTTTGTTATTTTCAAGTAAGATACATTTGGTCGACTATCAATCGCAAACTTGTAAAGCCAACTTAAGTGTTATAGTTTTCCTTTGAATTTCATTTTATGTAGCTATTATTGCCGTAACGTTTGAATTCTAACAACAAACGTTTAGTTGATAGAGGGAGTGGACTCATGACTCTAACGAAAATTGGCACTTTATAGATTAATAAGTCGCGAACGGTTAACTATATCGAAAAATTATATTAGCACACCCCTAACATTTTTGAAAGACCTATCCAACGATATCCCACACTATATACAAAACGAAAAGTAAAAAAAAATATTCGCGCGTTATATGTAGGGGAGGTACCCTAAAACACCCCATTACAACAATTTTTTTTCACGTTTTTATTCTTCCATTTTGTCGGCGTAATTAAGGTGAATACTTGTGCCAAATTTCAAGTCTCTAGTACCAATAGTTTTTCCGCTAAACCGAGAACGAACCGACAGACAGACAGACAGACAGACGGACATAGCGAAACTACAAGGGTTCCTTTTTTACTACGGTACCTTAAAAACAGTACTTGATCTTTTTAAAAAGTGATATGATATCTACTTAGCTGATCCTATAACACAGATGGATGGTATGCCCGTCGACCTATGACAGCTGGTATTATTTCCTATCAAAACTCGGTATCTCGCGAGTGATTGATTGCTATTTATATAATTGACGAGATCGAACCCTCGCAGAAGAAGCTTATAAATAGATCGACACGCGCCAGCAATGCTCATGTTCAAATTACATCTATCCTCCATCAATGTTAGTGCTTCTATTTCCTTAATTTTGAGTTATTCGTTAAACTCACTGTCAAAAGACTGATCTCTTATTATAGGATTTAAAAACATAATCATAGGTATTTTTCAGAATGTCCAAACCGTCAGAGATATTTTTTGATGGTATCGACTTCTGTTGCGTAAAAACCTCATGTCGACCGCGCGCTTGAGATTGCAATTAAGATTGAGTGTATACATACATAGCCGGCATGGGAGATGTTTGTCCCCAAACATCAACCACCAACCTACTCACGCTCTTACATAATCATAACCGTGGCCAGGTGTGTTGCGGGTAAGTGGCTCTAAATTCCACGATTATATTCCAGCCTCTCACGCGTAATATGCGAACCTTAGAAATTGAGCAAAGTTCTAGCTTAATAAAAAGGTCCTTGTTGTTTTCATAATATGAATATCCATGCTAAGATATTTTAATATTTAATAACAGAGAAGGTTTTTCGTTGTTTGGAATTTATAAGTATCAATTTACTTCAGCGTTTTAAACTAGTAACTAAGGCTATGTGTTAACTTTTATAACACTCGCGTTTAACACTCATTTCATTAAGGTATGAATTAAGTAAGAAAGGAATGAATTTTGCTATAACACCGAAGCGAGTGCCAGTGGGAAATATTATATGCGGAGTGGAAGAGGCGATTATACGAAACAGGGTACCAATGATTGATGCGGCAACTATGCGTCAGGATATCGCTGTCATTTTAAGAAAATTGCGACTTCCTGCAAGCAACATAGCAACTGTAGAACGAGGAGCACTTAAAGCACTTCGACATAATAAGGATATACTGGTAAGGCAACTGCACTGTAGTATTAAATACGGAGGACTATAATACGAAGATCCAGACGTTGCTAAGCGATGACAAGGTGTACAAGCCCGCCAACTACAACCCAACAGCTAGGGTATATTGCCGCGTTTGTGCTGTGATTACTGAGCATGAATATTGCTCTCTGAGTGACCTTGAGCCTTCTTAAGAGGCCCATAGTGAGCGACCACGTTACTGTCCCATAAGTCATCACTGGCAACACACACTGGTCAAAGACCTTTTTCTTGAGACACTGCGGTATGTCGGACGAGAAGATGTATCGAAGCTTCCCAAACGCTGCCCGACCGAGTTGGATTCGGCGATTGACCTCTTTCTCGAAGTTGGACCGACCTAACTGGACCGTTTGTCCCAGGTATACATAACCGTCAACAACTTCGAGTGTAGTACCCTCGACCATAACAGGAGTGGGTGTAACATGGACATTTGACATGATCTTCGTCTTGTCCATGTTCATTTTAAGGCCCACTCTTTGGGAGGCCCTACTGAGGTCATTGAGCATTGTGCTAAGGTCTTCCAGGGTCTCAGCCATGACTACGATATCATCTGCAAATCGGAGGTGGGAGATGTACTCGCCGTTAACATTGATGCCGAGTCCTTTCCAGTTCAGAAGCTTGAAGACGTCTTCCATGCAGCGGTGAACAGTTTCGGAGATATAACATCTCCCTGTCTCACACCTGAAGCCGGACCGACATAGTGGCGTTTTCATACAAGCTCCTCAGCACCTCGATGTATCGGTAGTCAACTTGGCACCTCTGGAGTGACTGTAGCACTGCCCAAATATCGACCGAATCGAAGGCTTTCTCATAGTCCACAAACGCTAGACAGAGGGGCTGGTTATACTCTTCTGTCTTCTGTATAACCTGCCGCAGCGTGTGAATGTGGTCTATGGTGCTAAAGCCTTTACGGAAACCGGCTTGTTCGGGAGGCTGGAAGTCGTCGAGTCTGCGAGATAGACGGTTCGTGATCACTCTCGAAAACAGCTTATAGACGTGACTTAGAAGTGCGATGGGCCTATAGTTTTTAAGAAGGGTATTATCGCCCTTCTTAAAGAACAGTACCACCACACTTCTGTGCCACGCCTGTGGCGCATTGCCCTCGGATATGACGGAATTAAACATCAACTGAAGAGCTTCCAATACTGGCCTTCCGCCCGCTTTCAGGAGTTCAGCAGTGATTCCGTCATCACCCTGCGCCCTGTTGTTTTTGAGCTGTTTGAGAGCCGTACTAATCTCGTCTAGACTGACGTCCGGGATATCTTCGGTGTAGTGTCGGGTCAGTCCGGCTCTAGGATCTGCTGCCGGACTGTTAACAGGTGGTCGTGCTGACGTGTATAACTGTCCGTAAAACCGTTCAATCTCCTCTGCAAGCTCAGGCTTCGACGATACGATTCTATCGTCCTCTGTCTTCAGCTTAGTGAGACGGCTTTGCCCTAAGGACAGATCTTTGGCGAACACTTTAGAGCCCTGGTTCCGCTCTATGGCTGTTTTAATACGATTGGTATTAAAACGCCGAAGGTCGCGGGTCAATGACTTGGAGATCTGTCTGTTAAGCCGCCTGTACACTAAAGCATCTTCAGAGGACTTCTGAACCATACCGCGCCTCTCCTCCATGAGCTTGAGAGTCGGGCTGGAGATCTTTTTGGTCTTATTGTTAGGGCGGGTCCTGAAAAACTTAGGCCCCGCCGTGCGGACAGTTTACACGAAACTGTTATTATAATCGTCCACATCTGCGCACTCATTCAGGCATTCAAAGCGATTTTGTAGCTCGAGTTGAAAGCTCTCGGGGTTTTGGATTTGGGTAGGTGCTGGGCGGAGCGTAGACTTCATTAGTCGGGATCTTTCGATCTTGACATTTATATTCAGTGTGCTTCTTACCATTCGGTGATCGCTGCCGGTTTTTACCGAATTGATCACAGAGACATCACTGAATATATGCCGCCTTGTGGACATAATGAAGTCTATCTAATTTTTTGTCGCACCATCAGTTCTGATCCAGGTCCACTTCCGGCAAGCCCGCTTCTTGAAGAAAGAGTTCATCGTATAGAGGCTCTCCTTCTCCATGAAGTGAGCCAGTGTCTGGCCCCTGGTGTTTCGTCGCCCATATCCAAATTGCCCCACTTTCAGCTCGTGGTCGCCTCGAACGCCCAATTTTGCGTGATTAGAGACTACAGTATCTAATCACCATTCATTTTCACTGGTGGTAGAGCTCCAGTGACGGAGCTCGTGGGCGTAGGTACCACCGTATTACCTAATATACTTGCCGCTAAATGGTAGTGTTTAGCACTATCGTATTCCGGTCAGGTGGTAATGTACAGCCCTGTAATTTCCGGCACAGAGGCATAACACCTTAAGCCTCAGGAGTGGCAACGCATCTGCATTTTGACCTCTGGTCTTTGTGTGGGTGTTTATAAGCTGCAGTCATCACTTCACATCAATGTGAACTGCATGCTTGTTTGCCACTTTCATGACATTAAAAAGACACTTGGAACTCTACCACCAGTAAATAGGAAACTACACTTAGCCTTTTATTAATAACATGAATTCTTCAAAGGTGAAAAAATACTATTTGCCATTCAGTTGTAGTTTTAATCAGGGAGTGCCTTTTGACACTGATACTGTCATTCATACAAAACTTTTCCGCGTATTTTACGTAAAAACCTAATGTCGACCGCACACTCGAGATCGCAATTAAGATATATACACAGCCGGGGTACAAGGGACGTACAACTCCCAACTGCCCACGCTTGTACGTAATGATATGATGGTAGGCAAGTGTGTTGCGGGTAAGTGACTGTAAATGGAAAACTTCTCATCTCTCACAGGACTTGTCGTGCCCGAGAGAATTGGAAAAGTTTTATAAATGTACCAAAAAATATTTTTTTTTATTATGGCCCTTTTAAAGAGATTACTTTTTAATCGCTTGATTGTTATCGGTTGTAGCTTTATTATGTATCTGGGGGTGTTGAATCTCAAGTCGTGGAATATGTGACGAAACTATCGTCCTACAAATTATTGGTGAACATACATAAAAAAAAAAAGATCCGGACGAATTGAGAACCACCTCCTTTTTTTGAAGTCGGTTAAAAATACACAACCACACGTATCTCGCATGTCAGGCTATATCAGCTTAGTTTGCTTGTGTTAAAGTTTTGTGTAAAGTATGAATATTGTTCATCTGTGAGATATATTAACGTGAGATTTGTTCCGATGAAAAGAGTTAAAATAAGATTTTCATTTTAAAAAATATGGAAACTTTGTTCACTAAAATAACATAAGGTATCTATAGCGTTTTTTGTCGATATTAATTACGAAATCATTATTATACAAACATTTCATTATTATTATTTAAGTGTTGTTAGTCATTACTACATCATTGATGATTTGATTTTATTATCTCACTACTTATTGTACATACTGTAACTATTCGGGAAGACACTGACTAAGGCAACACAGTGCAAACTACCGCAGCAGGCAGGGTTCATAATAAAATTGTAACTTCTTTTGCGTACATTAAAGATAAAGATATTTGTATTTGTATTTCTAGATAACCTAGATTGTCCTAGATGTTTTTTACGTGTTAACCTATCTCTTCCAGCACAAGAGAGTACTTGTCTTGTATTTTAGCTGACGATATTAATATTTCATCTAAATGCAAGTTCCCGCGCGAGGTGCGCCGCTCGCCGCTCGCCGCTCGCCGCGTCACATTCAGCCCTGTCCCACAATTTATTCCGCGACATGTTTCTCCTTACGTACACCGGCTTTCATTAAGTTTGGAAAATGTAAAATATAAAACGTGAACGACGGGATTATAAACTTGTTAAGAAAAATGAGGCGGGAGTTATTTTTCTGAAGTCCAAAGAGCCAAAGCTACTAGAGGGTTTCACATCACCAAACATTTACACACAGTTAGTAGCAGTATCATAGTTAGTCTGTCTTAAACCAACTGATATAAGCCAACGCTTAATAATAACATTTTTTAATCTCCCTTGTAATTTTATTTGTCAAAGGGAACTTGTCGTAAAATGTAGGATAAAATTGGTCGGTTCAAAAGAAAGGAGAATTGACAAGGTGTTACGCTCTCAAGCTCTTCAATACGGGAAGTAACTCCACGGACACAAAAGCAAGCCGCCATTAGAGCACGAAATTATTTTCAATTTGGAGGGCGGCGCCTAATTACGGCGAGCATTTAGAGTGACGGAGCGCCGCAAGCTCCTTTTGTCTCCAGCTCCAGCTGCCATTAATCTCGACTTTGCTTTTTCTAATAAACATTTCTCAAGAGCGCTTCCGCCAGAAAATTCGCTGTGAACCAGTTATACAATTGTGTTGGATAAAGAAATAGAAATTGTTGGAACGAGTCGCTTGCTCGGTAAACTTGTGTAGAGGTGCTTTGCCATAAATGTGAGTGAATGAAGTATTATCTTATTACTACCAAGAGCAGCAAATTTTGAAAACTGTGCCTTTGGTTTCCGAGATAACAAATTTACTACCAAAATAGTAAATTGACCAATTAAACTATGGAAACAATATAAGACAAATGTTAAAAGAAAATATACATATTTAGGAACAATTACACTGAACTGTACCTAAAATATCGGATCTTGTATTTGGTTTTACACAATCACAAAGTCTGTTAGTATGCTACAAACGAACTTTCAAATTATAGAAAATTGTCTAATGTGCAACATGAGGTCCAAAAAACATAATTAGCTATCTGCATTTTGACCTCTGGTCATTGTGTAAGTGTCTATAAGCTGTAGACATCACTTAACATCAATGTGAACTGCACGCTTGTTTGCCACTTTAAGTACATAAATATATATGTCTGCGTATAGCTGTATCCATAGCACACCGCTAACACTCCGCCAAAATTCCATACAAACGCTTAATTTGGTCTCTATTACACAGACATCAATCAGTGACGTGTTTACATGTGCACCTGTGTGCGTAGCACGTAGAAAATACCAACCGTCGCCCATAAGAGTGGAAGAGGTTGGGTGATGCGGGGAAATCGAGCGGGATGTCGAATTGTCCATTCTATACGTAGTATTATTACATATTCTCTGTCCATAGGACTATGTCACGTGCGTAGGAAGCATGCCACTAGAGCGCGAAATTGTTTTCAAATTGTAGTGTGCGCCTTATTACGGCGAGCGCTTAGAGCGACCAAGTGCAGGGTCCTTTGTCTGCGAGCCGCCATTGCTCTTCACTCCGTTTTTTCTAATAAACATTTATGAAGATCGTTTTCAGTTGAAACTGTTTTGCAGAGGATGTGAGGAACTTGCTGAGTATGGAAATGAGAATTTAAGTTGTTGGGAAAAACGCATTGCCCCTTCATAAACTTGTTTAGTCAAAAAAGGAATAAACGGGTGTTTGAATGTACTTCGAGGCTAAAGACGATAATTATGTGTACATTTGTTTACAGCAGAATGATACCTTTCTTTATGCGTTACGAAACTTCACTCTTGGATTCCTAGAACGGGTAGACTGAAGAAAATGCTTGCATAAAATATATGCAAACTATAAGCCTACGTACGCGAGTTACATATTTCCCCACATTATGACAAGCAGTCTTTTAATCTATGCACTTACGTTAATAAATATTTCTCTTCTATATTTTATTCTGCAGTATTTGATCAGTATTAAAGAAATCTAACTAAATCAAGCGTTTTGTTCAGGTATGATTCGAGTCGCTTATGAGCTTTTCAGTGAATCAGGGACCCGAAACGCAGTGAAATAAGAAAAAGTGGTCGCGGTTTGCTGCGCTCAGTAATCTGTGCAGATTTCGTTGTGAGGACATAAGACTCGACGTGTTCAAAATTAGGCTGAAATTACTGTGATACGTGTTCTATTCTTTCCATTGGCATAACTTACCAGCTATTAGCCAAGGGAACCCTCATGAAATCATACAATTTCGTGTAGGTGTGATTCCCGCCAGTTGGTGAGCAGCTGCTCAGTGACACAGTTGGGAGATGTGGCCGCGGCTCTTTAATTTGCGCAGCCTTTGTTGCGGGGCCAAGACTCGACGTTCCGGCGCCGTGAGAGCCGAGCTTGATTGAAAAACATGAATAATCTGCTGTTCTGTACACACGGCTGTGTTCACGTATAATATGACTCTTAAATTGTATTGTACGCATTAACAAATGCAAGAAAATAACGGTGTTTGTCATGATGTTAAAGAAAAACTGAAAAAAAAAAAACTAATTTGACAGCACTCAATCTACGAGTTTTGAACAAGTGTGTCTGTAGTCAAGTGGCAACTGGCTACTACCACGCCGATATCCCGAGTTCGGTTCCCGCGTCAAAGAGTAAACTTTATTGAAGTTTTTAGTGCCCCA
The DNA here is from genome assembly GCA_036365455.1 of Macrosoma leucophasiata. Taxonomy (NCBI): domain Eukaryota; kingdom Metazoa; phylum Arthropoda; class Insecta; order Lepidoptera; family Hedylidae; genus Macrosoma; species Macrosoma leucophasiata. The sequence goes on from JAWQUS010000024.1 coordinate 402,527, forward strand.
ATCCTTCTGATTTGGCAATCTGGGACAATACGTCGGTCGTGTTCCGGTTAGATGCTAATGTATGGCTCTGTTATAACTATCACAGAGACATGACACCTTACATCTCGGGGGTGGCAATCTGCATTTTGACCTCTGGATTGTTAGAATATGTTAGTATTTAAGTATTTACTTGATAAAACTAGGAAATTAAATAATAACACGAACTAAGCAAATCGACGGAATAAAGTATATTGTAAAAGTGACAAGGCAATAGATTACAGAGTAAGGTTGCCAACAGTAAAAGTTTGTGAACAGGTACAAAATATAAACTATGGATGGCGTTCAGTGTTGCAATTAATCATTTCAACATCCTCTTCTTAATTGCAAACCCATAGCCATGGAACAGTCATCAGTCTTCTTCGGAGAAATTGGTTTTGTAAGTATGTCGGCAACCATATCTTGAGTCCCAACATAGCAGAGTTGAATTTCCTTATCAGCTACTCTTTCTCGGAGGAAATGATGTCTCAGATCAATATGTTTGCTGCGAGCACAGTAAGAATCATTACCTGCAAATTTGATAGCGCTTTGATTATCACAATAAATTATGGTGGGCACATCTGTAAGTTTCCAATTTAGTTTCGACTCTAAATGCCTTAGCCACATAGCCTCTTGTGTGGCCGTAGCTAGTGCCATATATTCAGCCTCCATGGTTGATAAGGCAACTGTGTTCTGTCGTTTAGAACACCATGAGACTGAAGCACCCTGAAACAAAAAAATGTAGCCCGAGCATGATCTCCGGCTGTTAATGTCGGAAGCCCAATCTGAATCACAGTAGCCAAACACTCCTCTTTCATCTCTATCTTGGCAAAATTTTAATTTATAATCCTTAGTTCCTTTTAAGTAGCGTAGCACTCTTTTTACTGCCAACCAGTGTTGTGATTCTGGTTTGTTGTTGAAACTACTCAATTTGTTTACAACAAAACAAATATCTGGTCTTGTTCCTTGTGATAAGTAAAGTAAACTTCCAATAGCTTCTTGATAAGGTGCATTACTAATAATATTATTTTCATCTCCTGTGCTGATCAATTTGGAACTAAGATCACAGGGCGAATGGACTGGATTACAATCTGTCATATTGAATCTCTGTAGGATTTTTTCTATATAAGCAGTCTGATCAATATAAATTTGGTCTCTGGCCGCGTTTTGACTTATCCTCCAGCCAATAAAATAATTGACAGGTCCAAGTGATTTCATTTCAAATTTACTTTTAAGTTGTAGCTTGATCTCTTTACCTTTTTCTTCATTATTATAAAAAATTAATAAATCATCAACATAGATCAATATAAAGATGATGTTTCCATTATCATTTTTGTAGTAAATACATGGATCAACAGATGTACTTTCCAATCCTAACTGTTTGAGAACAGAAGTAAGTTTCAAATTCCATTGGCGGCTCGCCTGTTTTAAGCCATAAATAGACTTATTTAATCTGCAAACTTCTTTTCCGTGTTCATAGCCAGGTGGTTGATTCATATATATTTCAGCATCTATGTCTCCCTGCAGAAATGCTGTAACTGCATCCATTTGATCTATATATAAATTTTCTTTTACAGCTAGTGCAAACAAATATCTTATTGAAGTGTGCCGTACTACGGGAGCAAAAATTTCATTATATTCAGTTCCTTTCCTCTGTCTGAATCCTTTTATTACTAATCTTGCTTTGTATCGTACAACTTCACCATTTGCATCTATTTTCATTTTATAAACCCATTTGCAAGGGATTATTCTTTTGTCTTCAGGTAGAGTTACCAACGTCCATGTATTATTCTGAAGAAGCGATTCATACTCGCTATCCATAGCTTCTTTCCACTCTTTTGCTTTTGGGCTTGATAGAGCGTCTTCCACAGTCTCTGGTTCCTTTAATAATGCTGATGAACATGTTGATTTCTCTTCATAACAAAAATAAGTAGTAGGTTTGGGTTTGATATTCCTTGGCCTCAGAGTTATATTTCTTAATGGTATAGAATCGTCATCATGTCTTTCCGGTGTGTAATCTGGGTCATTACCTCTTTCTGAATTTGACATATCACTGCTGGCATCATACAATTGTTCCTCTTCTGAACTTTCACTTACTAAAGTATCGGTATCAGATTCTTGTTTGGCTGTTGTTTCCTGTTCTTGCAAAGAAGTAAGTGGCATAATTACACAATTATTCCTAGCTGTGTGTTCCAAGAAAACAACATCTCTACTCTTGTATATTTGTTTTTTACTCTCATCATACAATCTGTAGCCTTTAGTATATTCGCAATAACCCACAAATATCATCTTAGTAGCTTTTGAATCCCATTTTCGTCTGCTTTCTTTTGGTACATGAACCATTGCGTGACAACCAAATATTTTCATGTTATTTAAGTTTGGTCTTTTACCTGTCCACAATTCATATGGCGTCTTGTAGTCCAAAGCTTTTGTTGGTGAACGATTTGTTATATATGCCGCTGTTGAGACCGCTTCAGCCCAAAATATTTTCTGTAATCTGGAATTCAAAATTAGGCATTTAGCTCTCTCTACTAATGTGCGATTCATACGCTCTGCCATACCGTTTTGCTGCGGTGTATATGGATTACTTGTTTGATGCTGGATACCAGCTTTACACAAAAACAATTTAAAATCATTGTTTACATATTCTTTTCCATTATCTGTGCATAACGTTTTTATTTTCTTATTGGTTTCATTTTCTACTAAATTCTTAAATTCTTTAAACTTATCTAAAGTTTCAGACTTGCTCTTCATGAAATAGACGGATACTTTCCTACTATAATCATCAATGAACGTAACATAATATCTGGCACCTCCAATAGAACTTGTCTCCATCGGACCACATAAATCTGAGTGAATTAATTGGAGCAATTCTGAAGCCCTAGTACCAGTATTTTTAAATGGTTGTCTACGCATTTTTCCTTCTAAGCAAGTTGTGCAAATTTGATTACCTTTTTTTGATAATTCAACTCCGTTTGCGCTATCAGTTACCTTCTGTAAGTCTGTGAAATTGAGATGGCCCATTCTTAGATGCCATAAATTTATATCTCGCTCATCTGCTGTTGATAGCAATGCCGGTGCTTCAGAAACATTATTCAATATATACATGTTATTGCGATGCAATGCTGTCAATATTAACTTATTACTTTGGTATATCTGACAACTATCTCTCTCAAATTTTACTTCACAGCCTTTATTTACCATTTGGCTTACAGAAAGTAAATTGACTGTCAAGGTGGGTACATATAAGACATCACTGACCTGTATTGTCCGTATTAAGCCATCTGAGTCTCTAATCTGAAAATCCACCTTGCCACTGCCTTTTACTGCTACTGTTTTATTGTCTGCAACCTTAATATTGTTGATAGTTGATGGGGATACATCATACATCCAATTCTTGTTATTGCACATATGCAGTGATGCTCCGGAATCGACATACCAGCAACTCCCATCCAATGCAGCAGCAGCTGAAAAAGCAGCATAATAACCATTATTTGAATTGTCATTGTTTGACAGAACCTTTTTTTTGTCTTTAAAGTAGCAATCCCTACTCATGTGACCATACTTGTTACATACAAAGCACCGTGGCCCTTTGGATTGCCCTTTTTTTCTGAAATTGGTTATTAGGATTTTTTTGCTTTGACATACTTTGCTTATTATATGACTTGGCATAGTAAGCAGCTGAATCTGATACCTTAACTTCTTGTAGCAACTTAGTTTTTACATAATCTGCAGTAATATTCACACCGGAGCTCTCCAAAGCCATTATCATAGGCTTGTAGTAATCTGGGAGACCAGCGAGCAGCAACGTACCCAGCCACTCGTCACCTACTACAAAATTGATATTTCTCAACTTGTGAGCTGTTGACATTACCTTATTGACATATTCTTCGACACTCGAGCAATTGTCCAAGCTAGTGGTGATCAAATCTCTCAATAAACCTACTTTTCTGCTAAGCCCTGAGTCATCAAACACTTTTTCTAATTTAGTCCAAACCTGTTTCGCTGTTACAGCCTCTTGTACATGGACGTAATTAACTGGGTCCACCAACAGTATTATTTTCGATTTTGCTTTTATATTTTTCTTGCTATCAGATATATAGGCTGGATCAGGTTCAATCTCTTGCCACAATTCTTCATGTTCGAGGTAGTTTTTTACGGCAAACTTCCAACTTTGGTAATTTTCTCTTCCAATTAGTTTCTCAATAGTACCCATTGTTATTTGTGATGCCATTTTATGTACTTTTCTCAAAAAATAAGCTGAAATTGCTGGGAGAAAAAAAAAAAAATTAAGCACGCCGGCAATGGCCGATTTTGATTTGAATTTTTAGGTTAACTAACTTTAATCTAATTGAATCACAGCGTTTATATTTTGAAATAATTCCCTAATATACTATCGGACATATATTGCCCATAACCTGTTAGAATATGTTAGTATTTAAGTATTTACTTGATAAAACTAGGAAATTAAATAATAACACGAACTAAGCAAATCGACGGAATAAAGTATATTGTAAAAGTGACAAGGCAATAGATTACAGAGTAAGGTTGCCAACAGTAAAAGTTTGTGAACAGGTACAAAATATAAACTATGGATGGCGTTCAGTGTTGCAATTAATCATTTCAACATGGATTTTATGTAGATTTCTATAGGCTGCAGTCATCACTTAACATCAATGTGAATAGCAACCTTGTTTGCCACTTCTTTACTTAAAAAAAAACGAGCCGACTGTTGCGGTATCGGTTACCAACCAAATGCCTGTGTGAAGGTAGGGTTACCACAGTTCAGATTATTGAACTACACTTTTAACTGTACCATACTACACACTCCACGCCGCTCATTCGCGTAGTTGGACGCAATCAGAGTTTACAAAGGGTTTCTTTGTCCATTGATCCCATCCACACTGTCTGCATTTACAAGCAGTTGGCGAATGGCCGGCCGGAATGTTTCGAGCATTTATTTTTGACTCGCTGTGCCCGCGACTTCGTCCACGTGAGAAAAAATATAAAAGTAGCCTAAGTTACTACTTATTACATCAGCTATCTGCCAGTGAAAGTCCCATCAAAATCGGAGACAATCAAATTCTATTTATTTCTATGTAGGTATGTATGTATGTATGGATGTATGGAGATAAAAGTAGCCTAAGTTACTCCTTATTACATCAGCTACCTACCCGTGGAAGTCCCGTCAAAGTCGGATATACTTCAATTGGCTGAATTCTACTTATTGTATGTAGGTATATATGTATGTATGGATGTATGGAGATAAAAGAAGCCTAAGTTACTCCTTATAACATCAGCTACCTACCCGTAGAAGTCCCGTCAAAGTCGGATACACTCCAATTCTACTTATTCTTATCACATCAGCTATCTGCCAGTGAAAGTCCCGTCAAAATCAGTAAAGCCGTTCCCAAGATTAGCCCCGCCAAACAGACAAATAGACAGACAGACAAAAATTGTAAAAAATGTTATTTTGGTATATGTACCGTGTAAACATACATATGTCCATTTAGTAAAAAGCGGTTATGTTAATATTACAAACAGACACTCCAATTTTATTTATTTGTATAGATGGAAGGTAATATACAACATATTAAGACCTAAAAATTAAAAATTAAAAATTAGACCTAGTTGCTACTGTTATTAAAAATGAGCAAAAAATATACCAAAAAAAAAACACGTTTATTGTATGCCCCCTTGGATCCCTTAACATTTTTCATATTCTTATTTTTAGTAATTAATTTTGTCTTTATAGCGGTATCAGAAATACATAATTTGTGAAAATGTTAGCTTTCTAGCTGTCACTATTTATGAGATACAGGCTGGTGACAGATAAACGGACGGACGGACAGACAGACAGACAGACAGACAGCGGAGTATAAGTAATCCGTAGGGTCCGTTTTTACCTTTTAGGTACGAAACCCCCTAAAAGATAGAACTAAGATACAGAATAGCTTAAAAATATTCGATATGATTCTTTAAATTGACATAACTTTTTTATTTCTGAACCGATTCACATGAAACAAACACTTAATGTTAAGTGAAACTTACCACAATATATTAGTGAAAACCGCAAATCGAATAAGCCGTTTCTGATATTAGCGTGCACAAACACACAAACAAACAGACATTTTTACGAGATAAAAAGTACCCAGTGTTGTGTGCCAAAGGTTAAAGTATAATCATACCAAGTTTCATTGTAATCGGACCGGTAGTTTTTCTGTGATGCTTGAACAAACAGACAGACAGACAGACAAAAAAATTTCTTATCACATATTTGGGTTAGGTATCGATCTAGTGACATTCCCTGGTATTTATTTTTTCAATATTTTTAATGTACAGAATTTACCCTTCTACAGTTTTATTATAAGTATAGATTATTTTAAAAAGAAATCAATCAAATATAATCTATAGTAGTCTAGTAGTATAATGCAAAGGTACCTTTGCATTTTTAGCGATATCAATGCGGTTATGGTCTGGACTAAAAAATGTACCTCCAAAATAACTGGACGATGTAATTTTCCAGTTAACTTGAACGATATGATTTTGCAATTTGTAACAATTACTATTTTTGTCCAATGTAGTCGAACAAACCTATTGATATCTCCGGTACGTAATTAAACTCCAAGGGTGATCGGGGAAGTTTCAAAACAATGGAAAAATCCCAATAGCTTTTGTCTCCGACCCGGACTTGGAACCCGAGATCTCAGCGTATCAATAGAAGCCTGGTAGCAATAGATTACAATCGAAAATTCATAATTGCCGAAAATTCATAATTCTATTTTTTATGCATCAACATGTTTTGGTAATAATTAGTTAAATTGATAAAAAAGTAACTTCACGCCTGTAATCCCGAAAGAGTAGATAGAGGTCAATGTATGAATTCAAGCATACATGCAAACACCCACGATTCGCCGGTTACGTTTTCGATGGTTATTTTTGTCGACAATTTGTTATATGGCTATTTTCGACAAGCTGCGGCGGCGGTCAGTCTCAATCAATCTCGATCGTCGTCCGGCGTCAGTCCCTCACACACACACACACCACACCGCGCTCGCCGCCCTTCCGTACCCGATCTGCATTTACATTTTTTCTGAGCCATTTCTTTGGCTCGTGAAAAATTGCGCGCCACCAGTCACGCTTATCAACGCGATGCTTTTGTGCTGCGACGTTTGATACGGACGAGAGGAATTGGGCTTTTATGTTAATACTATTATGTGTTGGAAAATGTTCGAATTTGCCAAAAATTTAACGTACGTACTGACTTAATGGAGAAATTATTTGAACGTCTTTCGGATAGAGTAATGAAGATGACATCATGTTTTGTAGTTTGTAAAATCTACAATATCTGCGACAAGAGGAAAAACGAATCATACAATCTACTTACTACACGGGAAGATCCACAGCTGGAAAGCTTGTCGTTTTAATTAAAACAATTGAAAAACCTAGGTAGGTAACATCGTTCTTCGGTTAGATGGTCATATTTGGGATAAAACATAACTCTAGAATCATACGTTTTTGCTCCTGCCTTCGGGTAATACAGGCGTGAACTTACGACTCGAGTTGGTTCAAAATTGTAAACTTGAACATGACCATAATAACCTAATCCAATTGCCAAATATCCAGTTATTCCTGCACAGTATCTCCAACAAGACACAGATAAGATTGCGGAATAGTTTAAGTTGAATTGCCATTTTATTTTCCGCCATTTTCACGAGTTTCCGGTTGACCCGGCTACCTGACTTACTAGAACCAAATAGTCAAACAGCCAGCACCCAGCCAGCCGGCAAAACCGCCCACATTTTAGGGTTCTAGTTCTCGAAAAGTAAAAACCCTCGTAAAATCACTATTTTGTTTGTTTGTGTCTGCTTTCGACATAGATCCCTTTTTAGTATGATACTAAAAAGGGCTCTATGTCGAATTTATATATCTAATTTTTCTTCTTAATTATTGCACTCTTGACAGAGTGGTTGTGATTGTCATTTCAGGGTTTATTCGTCGCTTGCTTTACTATCCGTCGCCACTACTCGCGTGCAGATGCCTTTAACGTAATATTATGCTTTATATCTAATATCACAGATTAAAACAACGACGACCCGGTTAGTCTAGACTGGGTCCGCTACCCCGCCGGGGTTTCACACCGCTAGCGGTGTGAAACCTCCATTTGTTTCGAAAGGTCGCGGGTTCGATCCCCGCATCAGGACAAATATTTATATGGCCTGTAGATATTTGTTTCGGGTCTGGGTGTTTGTGTATGTGTTGTATGTGTATAACGGCATCCACGACACAGTTTTATATATATATATATATATACCTAATGTGGAGCTATGAGTGTAAGCGTATTTAAAAAAAATGTATTTTATATTGAAATATCTCAATAAACTAAAATGAAATGATGTTTCTTAGTCTTACTAAAACTCGAGAACGGCTGCACTAATTTGGATAATTTGATATTGGAATATTTGTAGTATTTGTAGAAGTCCAGTAGAAAGGGAAGGAAAAGAGTAAAAACAACAATATTATTTTCCCATACAAATAGTTCGTGCTTTGATTAATTATTTCATTTTGAGGCGGTACGAAGTTTGTGGGTTCAGGCAGTTTACAATAATAATGTGCATTTTATTATCGTTTTTATGCAAAAATGTTTATAGGGATATTTTTTTATGTAATGGAAGCAAACAAGCATGTAGTTTACATTGATGTTAAGTAATGACTGCAGTCTATAGACACCCATACAAAGACCAAGGTCAAAATGCAGATGCGTTACCGCTTCGAAGGCCTAAGGTGTTATACCTCTATGCCAGAATTTACAGGGACGTAATATTTTGGTATTTCTCCTCATATTTGTCGTTAATTTAGAATCTTGACAAAAACGAAATACAATTTCTCAGAACTTAAAAGGGAAAAACCGTAGTCTTGACACGTTTATCTATAGCTGAACACAATAATAATTAACATGGTTTTCTGACTCTTTGCAATTTTCGAAAAAAAAAAACTTATTTGTAGTCGGAAGGTGAAAGCGGCTAAACGTGGTGGTGGAATGGCGACAACAGTTTTCCAACCATAAAGTTAAGTTTTTCTTGACTCCATCTTCCTGTTAGAATTTAAACGATCAGTTTCTAATTTTTACGGAACCCTCGGCTTGAGAGAATGACGAGTCACGCTTGGCCGGTTATTTCAAACCCTCGCAAAAACTTAAACAGGTATTTAGGTGCAATTTGGAGTAAGTATTCAGCTTTTTGAATCGCAAAATGTATACAGTGAAATTTTCACTAGTGTTCTTGTGTTTACAAGTTGTTTTATCCTCGCCGAGCTTTCGCCTGTTTTACGAGAAATATTTTTGTATAAGTTGTATTCAGATTCTGTGAGTTGATGTTTATTGGGAGTCTCGCTATATTTTATGTGGGAATATCTAGGGCATTAAATTGAAATACTCTGCGCGGAATATGAATATTAACTGAATTATTTTTGAAAATTTTCTCAATTTGTAACGAAATGCTGAAATTGTTTCATTAGTTCCTTGTTTGCCTACTTGTTGTAAATTGTTGAATTATCTGTCTTAAATTAGGTTATGTTATGTTTATGTGTGTGTTTGTTTGAACAGGTTTCAGCATAGCAAAAAAATATTAAAAGAATGTATTTCACTGTAAAACCAAAATTTTACTTCACGCCTTTATTACTCTGAAGGGTAGACAGAGGTAAATTAATGCATACAAGCATAACGATCTGGCAGTAAAGTTTTGGCACACGTCACGCGCCTTTTGACATATCCAGCTACACTACCCAAACTTTTATTACACATTCGACCAATAACTCCCAGAAACGACCGGTTCACCACTGCTTCAAAAAATATTATTCCTCAGGAGTAACAATTGATTATACATAATTACGTAAAGTTATTTATAAAAAAAATAAAATTTGTTTATACAATTTTTTTTTTTGTATTTTTTTTTATTTGTAAAACAAACCATTTATTATGACTAATTAGTAATCACAACAATTGTCTTATAAAAACCGATTACCTACATGTTTTATCATTATCACAACAACAATAAATGCTTGTCATACTAAGAATGCCCCTGTTGATGCAATATTATTTTTTAAAGCAATCGTGTGATGAGCACATAAAATTGCCAATAAACAAAATTATTTTTGTCATAAATTACAAGTAATATAAATTATTTTAAAATTAAAAAAAAACCGCCTCAAAAAAAAATTAAAAACTGAATAGACCAAAAACACTAAAAAGCGATAAATAAACTCAATTAGATAATTTCATTTTAAGGGAATAAACACGTAACCTATTAATTATAATTACGGGGGGGGGGGGCTACGTACCTACATACTCATAGGTTTGAAGTCGGTGCCAAGTTGAATAAAAAAAATTAGAGCCTATTTCACTGCGATTCACTTAGCCACACTGCAACACCACAACATTAGTTCTAACGCGGGGGCCGCACTATTGGCTTGGCATCGACTTCAAACCTATGAGTAGTACCTACCTACTCATAGGTTTGAAGTAGCCCATATTAAAGTAATTGTCTTATTATAATTAATACATAGGTTACGTGTTTATTCCCTTAAAATGAAATTATCTAATTGAGTTTATTTATCGCTTTTTAGTGTTTTTGTCTATTCCGATTTAATTTTTTTTGAAGGCGGTCTTTTTTTAATTTTAAATTTATTTTTGCTTTTGTTGTGGACATCTTCTGATTCTTCTGAACAAAACCAAAATTATCCAAATCGGTGCAGGCGTTTTTAAATTATCGGTGAACATAAACTAAAAAAAATTAAAAAAGATCCGGACGAATTGAGAACCTCCTCCTTTTTTTGGAAGTCGGTTAAAAACTGCGTGCGACACTAAACGACTGCTCCAATTGCTCCACGAAGAGCTGCTACGTCATCGTAGCACCGCGTAGCTCGCTACGCAGCTACGTCACGTAGCCGATCTACATTTAGCGGAAAATACGCGCCGCGTGCTCGCGAGTCGCGACACAGTTTAGTGTCATTATTATTCTCAGTTGTTATTGCGGTCATCACGCAGCCGCCTGGCCGCTCGCACTTCACTTTGTTTTCGTTGAATTTTCTTCCTAAATTATTAATAGTCACGTTTGCCTTTATGAAGAGTGATTTGACTTAATTTATTTAACGGACCAATTTTGTTCATAACTGTATAAAATATTTTTACCTGCTGTAAGGCATGTTTTCATCTGTAACTTTGATAGTTCAATGAATATGAAACACCTCTTTTATGTATTTATGCTATGCAAAAATTCAACAAAATGGCCAAATATTTGCTGGACCAACTTTCATCCCCTATTTCTTACGTTCGTTGGCACCAAAATATTTGTCGAAGTTATTCTAATGTAGAATTTACAAAAACTTACCTTTAAGAAATATTTTGGTGCAACCGAACCTTAGTTATACTTTAAAACAATCGTATCTAATTATTCGTGTACACAATAAAAGCAATCCCAAATGTGAATAATTTCTGCCTATTATGCAGTATCTGCGTATATAATCCAAACTATATTTGGTATACATTTATGGTATATTTTTTATTTCCAAGGTATTTAAACTTATTATTTATTCTATTATATATGTAAAGATAAAAATACCACAAGAGAAAAATGTAAAATGACAAAATATGAAACAAAGTTTTTCTACACGTACTTCTCATTTTTTTTTTGGTTCATAAGAATTTAGAAAGAAAGAATGATTGAGTTTATTTAAGACATAAATCACTAAATAAATAAAAAAGACAGATATTAAAGGTATCTTAGATGCCATTGTTTATTAACAATATGAATAGAAGTCCCGAGAGACCCGTAATGGAAGGCGCGCTGACTTAAGGTCACAGCTCACTAGAATCACTCAAGACCCGACCAGCACCTCCTCGTTTAACGGCGTCCACTCGTTGTCGACGGGTGGTCTAAGGGTGAACGACTCTGTATTACTTGTGAACCACTCGCGGGCAGCGCACATTCCACTTGGGAACAGTGTATTTGCAAGTGCAAGGCAAGCAAGTGGTCACCCAGTGGTCCTCGCTGCCCGCGCGTTGACGGCTTGCGGTCGAGGTGATCCGGTGTCGATACGGAGTTAATGCAATGAGAGCAGCTCCATATAATTTCATGTAAAGAATACGAACCGCTCGAGGAGGTCGGGCGCTGGTCGGGTCTTGGGTGGCTCTAGTGAGCTATGACCTTTAAGGTCTTGTCGTCGGTATAAGGATCAAGAGGCAGGACGCGTGAGACACGTTACAGCGGATGGCATCAAATTTTAACCAGCTCGGTATCACCCGGAAACATCTCCCGTGTAACATTTTTTGTTACCGGCTTATTTATATTGCATTTGTTGGCTCGATGCTTTCGGTAAGATCTAGAGAGATATCGTTTCGGGGTAGAAGATTTTATTTTTAGTAGTTGATTTTCAACCCGTGTCCTCACGACACATATGCCATTATGTTTTAAACACTGGAGATTAACGACCAAATCGAAACATACGTAGATTTGTACATTATTATCACATTCAATAGACTTAAAAAAATAAAATTTGTTTATATTCACAGCCCCACATTAGGTGTAAACCTGTGTCGTGGGTGCCGTTGTGCACACACAACATATACACAAACACCCAGGCACGAAACAAATCTGTAGGCCATAAAAATATTTGTGCGGGGATTGAACCTGCGACCCTTCGATTCAAACGGTCGTCTCACACCGTTAGACTAACCAGCTCGTCAAAGATTCAAAGATTCAAAGATATTTATTTGCTTAAAGTATGGTTTTACTGGTAATATTTACAATACTTACGGTTAGTGGGAGCTAGGAGGGACGATACGAGCTGCGATAAGGGAAATACGCAAATCAGATATAATATCATCAAATTCTTCAATTTCTTCAAGCATTGAAGAAATGGATGCTTGAAGAAATGGTTCTTTCTGTCTGCTATAATATTTTTACTGGTGGTAGTGTCAGTGTAAGAGGAGCTCAAGGGCGTAGGCACCACCGTATTACCTAATGTATCTGCCGTTAAATGGTAATGTTCAGTACCATCGTGTTCCGGTTAGATGGTAATGTATGGCCCCGTAATAACTATCAATCACAGAGACAGAACAACTAAAGTCTCATAGGTGGCAACACATCTGCATGTTGACCTCTGGTCTTTGTGTGGGTGTCTATAGGCTGCAGTCATCACTTAACATCAATATGAACTACATGCTTGTTTGCCACCTTCATTACATAAAAAAATCTAATCTTTAGTAACATTTTCGTTGTTAAACAATGAATTAATTTGCCAACTGGAGCTAAATACACCCGAACATGGAACAGGTTCAGCAAATGATGGCACACAATAACTTCTGCGCTAACAATATTCCACGCATTGCTTTTCGTTCTCTGCAAGGTACGTCAGTAGAGTTGTACGTTACATTTTAACTTTAAAGGAGCATTCCTTTCTTCGATTCTAACTGCATACTTGTTTTCGCCGAAGGAGTAAAAATTATTTACATGATAGTGGGTTTTTATACGAGTATGTATGCTTGAAAGCATGGATTTTACCTCTACCTACCCTTTCGGGTAATCTTTGTCTCAGCAATCCAACACTGCTGTGTCCTATCCACGGGTCGGGGGTAAGGGCTATTGATATTATTTTCAGTTACCAGAAGTATCCCAGTTCCATCCTCGGAGTTTAAGAAGGTACCCGGAGATGTCAATAGGTTTTATATCATTTACGCAGAAAAAGTGTCAAACAGATATACAGTTCAAATGGTAGGTGACCACGACCGATACCATCAATGTGAACCATGTACCTAGTTTGCGAATATTACACTGGAGGTAGGGCTCCAGTGACGGAGCTCGCGGGCGTAGGCACCACCGCATTGCCTAATATACTTGCCGCTAAATGGTAGTGTTCAGCACTATCGTGTTCCGATCAGGTGGTAATGTATGGCCTTGTAATAGAGGTATAACACCTTAGGCCTCAGGAGTGGTAACGCATCGGCATTTTGACCTCGGTCTTAGTGTGGGTGTCTATAGGCTGCAGTCATCACTTAACATCAATGTAAACTGCATGCTTGTTTGCCACTTCCATTACATTAAAAAAAACACACAAAAAATAAATCGAAACAAAATAATACAAAATAATTTTGTTACAGCCATATCGTTGGCCGGTGTTTTAATTCCCTTTAAATTCCGTGCATCGTGTGGAAACTGTGTAACTATAAGTCAGTATCGATAACAGTCAATGCCGGACTCACTGCACGTATCTGCATTTTGAACTCTGGTTTTTGTGTAAATGTCTATAGACTGCAGTATTTTAAAAAATCTCTGTTGTGTTAAATATCGAAAATATTAAATTTCTAAATTGTGAGGAAAATAAGTTAATACTTCGTTAATTATGCAGAACTTTGTGAACGCGAATCTGACTCATACTTAGCTTATTTATTTTTCCAAATATGTCTCTATGTTTGAAATTTTCAAGCTAATAGCAGATTTGTCATTTTAACAATTAAACTAAGGGCACGCCATTACAGCACAAACTAGTTAACTAATCGGGTCAAACACACAAAGGGACAGCCGAGGCTTAGTAGCAAGATCTCTTTGACGCCTTTTAGATGCGAAAGCCTAAAAAATGAAAACCACAAGCGCGAATAAGCCGTCAAACCTTCCTTCTAAACCGGAACGAGGGGACGAAGGGACGCCAGTATTTGCGGATTACTATGCAATTTACATAATGCAATAACAGAGAATTCTATTTGCGAGCCTTCGTACTCTCGGTAAACGGGGATTTTGCTATTTTCAACCGTATTTGGGTTGTTTAATAATCTTGGAGAAAGGTAGACATAGTTATACTGTGAGTATCAGAGGTATTCGTATCTCAAAGGTTTTCATTACAAAAATTAAAAACCTACTAGGTACTTATCTTAAAACGAATAAAGCCACGAGCTAAAATAAGTCGTCATACCTTTCTCCAAGCCCAGAACGAGGGGACGAAGGGACGCCAGTATTTGCGGATTACTATGCAATTTACATAATGCAATAACAGAGAATTCTATTTGCGTGCTGTCGTATTATGTGTGGATGAACAGGCATTTCGCTATTTTCAACCGTATTTGGGTTGTCTTATAATAATCTTTTCAGAAAGGTAGAAATACTTACCTATACTATGAGTATTGTAGATGCATGTTGATAGCATTGTTGCATTAAATCTCAAAGATTTTGGTAAAAAACTAAACAATAATCATGACAAACTGTTTCATGTAATTTTCTCGCGTGTTTTTAGTTTAATTTTGAATGAAAAATTAGAGCATTGAATATCTTCACTCGTCAATATCTCTTTTGTCTTTCTGAACGATCTTAGCTGATGGAGAAAATACATATCTTGGTATATGTATTTTCTCCATCAGCTAAGATCGTTCAAAATTAAACTAAAAACACGCGAGAAAATTACATGAAACAGTTTCACTAGTTCAAAAGGTATTCAGACATATAACTACAGTATATTATGATGTAGTTGGTGTAGTGGTTATGTACGCAGGTGAAATGAGAGCAAACCGAGCAAACATACTTAACGAACAGCTGGTCGGGAGTACAGCACGTCTGAGCTTGCCATTAGTCTATTATTCTGTAAATGTTTTCATTTGGGTGAGTGGCAGCTTAGCCCCAATGTAGTTCTAAATACACATGCTTTTAAGTGGGTCTGATTAATTATTTTATTTGTAACTAGCTGTTACCCGCAGCTTCGCCCGCATTGGGTTCGTTTTTATGACCATATCATACAGCATGCAGCACACTCATGATATTACTTAAGGATCAATTTAAAATCTGTGTTTGAGGTGAGTTTGAGAACTTTTTTTACGAATAAATTCGTCTCCAAAAAGTACTGTACTAATAACATTGGTCATACCACTCCTCCACTCAGTATGTATTATATTTTGATTACGACGGTCCAAAACATCACTTCGAGTTTTGATAAGCTGTCAAATATAATTTTCATAATCAGTGCAATCCAAGACTGGCCTCACCGATTCTCCGGTACCGATCCGAAAGCCGCAGTCACTTACTTTTATTAACGTATGAGGGGGGGATCAGCCCCTATATTACATCGGTGAACTTGAACCTTATTTTTGTACTCAGATAGTGGTAGAAAGGTAAATTTCTAGATATAGTTTAAACTCGTGTTCGGGACTAAACTCAAAATGAACTACTGTCCTGTCTACCCTTGACAATAATTAAACATGTATTTATTTATTTTTTTTATCTTGGATAGGTATGTTTATCCACCACAGACACTACTCAGATCAAGCTCTTGTGATTATAATGAACCACCGGTTTAACTATTGAAAGAATACTTTTACTAATAGTAAAATTTCACTTCAGAAGTATTTTCTCGGCACGAAATAATTTCGAGGGAAACGGGTTTATGCGGTTTATATAAAAACGCACTGGAATAACTCCAACAGCATTTTAAATCATTTAACGTTTCTTTCTGTTCGTTTTTCTTAATCACAAGTAGTGGAATAAAAAATAACGTTTGGATGTAAGCGTTATTCTGAGAGATGCTGCATGCAAAATATGCTTTGCAAAAGAATATTTTATGACTTATGCACTTGACATGTATCATGCACTTGACATGTATTATTAGTAGTGCCATTGTTATTACAATTGTTACGCATTTACTCGCAAACGAATTGATTCGTCATTTCAGCCAATAGACGTGTACAGCTAGACAAAGGCCTCCACCAAAGATCGCCACAACGATCGGTCTTGGGCCGCCCTCATCCAGCGACTGCCTGAGACCTTCACCAGCTCGTCGGTCCACCTCGTGGGGAGCCTGCTTACGCGTAGGTACCCGTACGCGATCGCCACTCTAGAACTCTTCTGCTATTCGGTGGGCTATGTGGGTTACTTTGGTTCTCATGCGGATCTCTGCGGGATTGAATCAGAAATGTTCATTTCTGATTCAATCCCGTAGTGACTCAGAGAGCAATGGAGAGGGCTAGGGTTCGGAGAACTCTTCTGCTATTCGGTGGGCTATGTGGGTTACTTTGGTTCTCATGCGGATCTCTGCGGGATTGAATCAGAAATCTTCATTTCTGATTCAATCCCGCAGAGATCACTTTGAGCCTTATTTTTTATATCCTTATGCACTTATTAATTTAACGCTTTTAACATACAAACTCCTAATACACACTTGATCGATTTTTATCGTAAGAGAAACATCATAGGAAGACGCCCATAAATCACAATTCCATAGGGTAGCAGTAAGATGTTGCAAATCAATTGTCAGAGCCTACAGTGACAATACATCAATCTGAAGGTCAATCACGCTGCTTGTTGAACAATGAGCAATTTCCAAGTCGATCGAACATCGGCTCTATCGGGATGGGGGACTATTTTGAAACTGTATGATATTGTCAACATTTTATTATGCTGTCTTATAATCTAAGGTAAGAACAACAAATAACTCATCCATACCAAGTTACTAGTATATACCTATCCATAATATTGGTTCTTTAAAAAATGAGGTGAAAACTGTAAATTAATTAACTTTACTGGTGTTAGAGCTCTAGTGACGGAGCTCGCGGGCACAGGCACCACCACATTACCTTATATACTTGCCGGTAAGTGGTAGTGTTCAGCACTATCGTGTTCTGGTCAGGTGGTAATGTACGGACCTGTAATTTCCGGCGCAGAGGCATACACCTTAGGCCTTAGGGGTGGTAACGCATCTCAAAATTGGTCTTTGTATAAGTGTCTATAGGCTGCAGTCATCATTAAACATCAATGTGAACTGTATGCTTGATTGCCATTTAAATTACATATTTTTTTTTTTAAATCCCACGTGGTAGAAAAGAAACTTCCGAAAACGTTCATGAGATATTCATCGTATAATATTCCAATGCCATTTTCTTCCACGTTAAATCCTATAAATTTATATGTCGGTCTCTATTTACTGTATTTAACTGTCGCTTTCTCGTTTCATCAACTTTCAAATCACAACGATGCTAAGAAATGGTTTATCCGTTGTCCCCGTACCACACCGCGGACACTCCTCCAAAATTCCTCACAAACGCTTAATTTGGTCTCTATTACACAGACATCAATCAGTGACGTGTTTTAACACGTACACCTGTGTGCGTAGCACGTAGAAAATACCAACCGTTGCCCATAAGAGGGGAGGTGGTTGGGTGAGGCGGGGAAATCGGGCGGAACGTCGAAGTGTCCATTCTGTACGTAGAATTATTACATATTCTCTGCCCGTACGCCGTGTGTCTGCCGTCACGGGGACAATGGGACAGGAATTTAATCACGTCCCGCTGTCCCCGTGACGGGGACAAATTTTACTACATTCGAATCTTAGACTAATAGTAAATATTGTATGATCGTTTCCAACAGGCGGCTACCACCAACCGTTGTCTAGAATGAAATTTACACCGCCTCTAATCGCATATGTCTTATGTGTCTTTGCCTCAGCGCTATATACGTATAGCGCGACGGATCAGACGCGCAGGTTTTCCTTAGGCAGTTGTGTAAATTTATTTAGGTTGAGAGCCCTTTGTGGTCACCAATTGCCCGGTGAAGTAGATAGTGTCGTCTCGAGACGAGCCACCTTCATAAGTCCATAGAAACAAAAGGTCTTTGTTTCAAAGTCAAAGTGCTTCTTATTTATAATAATGGCAACCCATTATACGTCCCACTGCTGGACACGAGTCTTTCCCCTTTTTGGGAGAGGCCTGGAGCTTACTCCACCACGCTGTTCCAATGCAGATTGGTGGAGATGGGTGGGTTAGTGGCCAAGACGCTGTAGGATGTTTTCAAACCGCCCATAAGGCCTCCGACAAGATAACGACTGCTATCTATCGATAGCTACCGAGACCGACGCCTTAACGTGCCCTCCGAAGCACGGAAACGCGCAATTAATTTGTTACTAGCGGTCATCCATCACACTACCCGACCGCGCCCGTAGTGCTTAACCGAGTAGATCCCTTATGATCTACACCAGCCGCGGGGCCATGCGCGCTTCGTTCTTACTTAGATATTTATTTAGATATCTTAACCACATTACATACTGGATTATTTTTCAGTATCTTCACTGAATGAGAATACCATAATAACATTTTTCACGTTTCCGATCCGTCGTTTCACTGACCTCAAGAACTACAGGCGAAACAGTGTAAATATTTCATTATTTTTAAGTGATATAAGTTATTGACATCTTTCTAAGTTTCTCAATAGATTTTTGGGGAAGGCTGTGGACGCCATTGAGCTGGATCGCCATTATGATGACGAATGATGAGACATCCAATGATGGAGCTAGAGTGCGCATGCACCGTCTTACTAAGTAATTCATGTGTTGCTATCGATGCGGTATGTGTTCTATATCGGTCCATTCGAAAACGACCACATTTTGTTTGAGCCAGAACCAAAACGACCGAGGCCTCAGGAGTGGCAGTGTGTTAAGTCAATACACATGAGACTATTTCAAGCTTAGTGGCCATTTAGCTTGAAATGGCCGGTCGCGTCCCTTGAGCAATCCTATAATTAGTGCAGACAGCAAGTTTTAAAACTAGGTCCAACAGTCACCCACTAGACCTAGTTTTAAAACTTGCTGTAATATTAAACCTAGTTACAGTGCCTTCGCAGACTCAATTTGTTCTTTGTGCAGCTACTAATTAACTATATTGTCATTTGCAAGCAGAAGTGATGAGGAAAGCGAAAATAGTTTATATTTGTAACTAGCTGCTGCTCGCAACGTCGTCTGCGTGAAGGCAGTACAGCAACAAACATACCTAAGATTCCAATGTGGCTTTAGCATTATAAGAAAACAACTTTTGAAATAGCATTAAATTAAAACTATAAGTTTTTTTGCAAGCGAAGCAAGTGAAGGGAGTCATATGGGAATCCTGCTGAGTTCAGTCATAAGATGTGACTGAAGGAAATAGAGAAAATAATGCAGGAATATATTCCCGGACACAGAAGGTAGTTATTCTGCCGGGAGCCAAAATGTAAAGAGGGTCAGGACTGGTGACGCGGTAGCAAGCGACGTACAATTGCCCGTGTGAGAAGCAACTCGTCCTGAGGTTAACACCCGCTGCCCTCATTGTCTGCCCCTGCGACTTATTGATGGTCATCGCGAAGCAAACATTCAACTGTACGCGCTTGAACTGGAACGTGAAGTTATGAGGTATGAGGGGAACGCGTGGTATAAATACTGCCTCACCAATGTCACAACCCGTAAGAATTTCCGCCTCAGTGGTGTGTCTGTGGAGCGAGATAGCTTTAAGTCCCGTTATACAACTTCGGAGGAGATAAGTTCCGAAGAAGCATAATCGGGACACCTACCTTCAGCTTGATGGTATGCGATGGAAGTTCGCTTGCTGACAGGAAGTTCAGAAATGCCATGGAATAATGTGTGGCGTCATCTTGCTTGACGACAGTATTTATGGTGGTGTAGACCACTTCATTTCCTATGAATTACTGCAGTCTGATCATTTTTAAACGTAACTTCACGCCTGTAATCCCCGAAGGGGTAGGCAGAGGTAAATGCATGCATTGAAGCATACATGCAAACACCCACGATTCGCCGGTTACGTTTTGACCCATGTAACAGGTGGCGAGTCTGTTGCCATCTCCGGGCACATTACCAAACTCCGAGGTACTGGGAAACTTCCAGAAAATGGAAAAAACCAAATAAAACCAGAGATAAAGGATTTTAAACCGGTATCTCTGATAGTCCCCGACCCGGGAATCGAACCCAGGACCTCCAGCGTAGTAGTAGTGGCCTGCTACCACTAGGCTACTGGGGCAGTTCATTCATTCCTTCTGATCATTTTTGAGCGTCAAAATGGCCCGCACACACACCCGTTGTATTCTGCTGGTGCGGTATACGACTGATGTCCCTGTTGACACCGAGAATGAGTTCTTCTAAGCTGGACACATCTCCGCCGAGAGACTCTGGAAGCACCACCTGTCCACCTCTCTCTTCTGGTAGAGTGCTTTCGCGAAGACTTTGAAGGACATCAGAAAATTCTTAAGCACGAGCATTGTCGCCGAGCCGAGCTCTCATATTAATGATCAAGCGCAGCCTAAGAACTCGTTAAGATCGTTTCAACAAAGCATTCACCTCGTCAGCCCTTGATCTTCCCGTCACCACTGGTAGCGATTGCCGGAAATAGCCAGTGAACGGTAATGTGATACCACCCACTCAAATGTTCGTTCCTGCGGATGTACTGCAGGGTTCTGTCCACGGCCTCAACTGCCTTTCTATTGACCATCGTACACTCATCCCATACAATCAGGGAGCAATCCTTGAGCACGTCTTCCTTATCGCTGTTACATGACACACCAAAAACCGTCGTTTCGGCGTTCTCTAAATGTAAGGGAATTTTAAACATGGCATGTGCTGTCTTGCTTTCCGGAAGCAGTGTGGCAGCAATTCTCGACGCTACAGCAATAGCAATTTTGCCTTGCCTCCTGACCTCTGCAAGTATGTCAGTGGTAACTAATGTTTTTCCTGTTCCACTAGGAGCATCCAAGAAAAACATTTTACCCTGGTTTTGCCCAAGGCTTTCAAGGACGGTATCATAAATTTGTTTTTGTTCTGAAGAGAACAAAGTGACATGGTCATTTCGCCTGGATCGTAATTTGTCTCTGCGTTATACTCCCAATTTCAACAGTCTTGATGGGGTGATGATTGGGGAGTGGTAACCCATATGTGATAGTTCAATCGGCGGTGGAAATTACCACATCTTGAAATGAACTAAGACAGGTGTTCAGCATGCGTTCATTTGTTACTTCGACTTCGTCTCCAGTAGCACGTGTCTCAAAGCTCGTAGAAAATCTTCAGACAGATGATGGCGATACTTCTCTGTCACTGACGCTTGCCTCGAGGATGTCATTCCAGTTTTGGTCACCGTCAAGAAGGTGACGTGTTACGCAGGCTGCGCGGTAAGTGGGATACTCCACGCCATCCATCCATGTCCTCAGAAAAGCGAAATACGTTGGGCCTCGGACCGTGTGAAGTAACAACCGCAGGCATAGCTTTTTGACGACCCGGTTAGTCCAGCGGTGCGAAACCACCGTTTGATTACCAATATTTGTATGACCTACAGATATTTGTTTCGGGTCTGGGTGTTTGTGTATGTGTTGTGTGTGTACAACGGCACCCACGATACAGGTTTATACCTAGTGTGGGGCTGTGAGTGTAAGCGTATTTATTTAATTATTTATTTATTTGGATGCACGATACCTTTTACCCTTACCCAATATACTGTGTCCTTGAAAATTTTCGGATATTCATGCGAAATTTGAAGTAAATCCGTTAAGTAATTTTGAGTTTAGCCCGGACATACATACAGACAAACAAACACTATATTTGGCTTCGATGTCGATAGTAGATCACGCCCCAAATATTCTTAAAAACAAAAAAATCAATGAACAGTTTTGACTTTTCTACGATTTTAAAGATTCACAGCTCTTCCCCCGTAGGAAATAGCATGATAATATGTAGCCTATATGTTGACCGGACCGGTAAGTAATATTCATGCAAAATTTGAAGTAAATCCATTTAGTACTTACTTTTTTGTTTTGTGTCCGGGCTAGGACATACATACAGACATACAGACAAAAAATCTGAAAACTATATTTTTGGCTTCGATTTTTATTGCAGATCACGTCTCAAGTATATCTTTTAAAAAATATTCAATCTACAGTCTTTATTTTCTTACGATTTTATTAAATGTAGAGATTCCGGTGGGAACGAGTTATTTTCCCGCAGTAAAAAGTAGCCTAAATGTTGGCCAGGCTTAGTATCTATACACCACAAAAAGTTTCATTCGAATCCGTCCAGTATCTTCGGAGATTAGCCTGGACAAAGGGACAAACGGACAAACAGACAGACAAAAAAATTCAAAATGATAGAAAAGTAGTTCTAATACTGTTTTAACATCGCCTCCAATTAGTTTTTCGTAAATATATACAATGTACAGACACGCGGATTTTACTGTTTCATTATAAGTATAGATATCTAGGAGGAAAACACTACATAACTGTAACGAATTTATTTAAGTCAGGTAAGTTTTTGAAAAGAAAAATCCTTTAATGCCATTTGAAGTTAAATATTGAAAAACGCTATTTATCAACAAATCAATTATTTGTGAATCATTACTGAAATCTACAAAAAATTGAGGTTTTGTTTTTGGATAGAACACCATCTCTTGTTACGTACCAAGAGATGGTATAATAAATAGGGTATCTGCTCGAGACTTCTCGAACTCGAGACAACTCGAGAGTTTCGCCTCCATTCGAGACGAGAAATAAATAGCCGACTCTCGAGACTCTCGAGTTCCGGCGAACACGAAATAACTATTACCAATGAAAACGTCACCCGCGCACTACAAATTCACATACATCATACCATTTAGTCAGTCTCCCGCTCAGACCGCTAAATAAAATTAGTGTAATTAAATGTTTTGTGGTTAATTCATGAATAAATAAGTTTATTATTATTTATAGATTTCCTAAAAATTTAATTGTTACTTAGTTTTTACTTAGTTTTTTCCTGATTGTATGCTTTGCAGTGTATGTATGATACGTAAAATCAAAAACAAAAATTAATAAATACAAATATTTTAATAATATCGGACAGTGACTTTGACTAACATGTCTTATGTTTCAACAGCTGATTAATTTTAGATTTTTTCTTGTAATGAAACGTAGGTAGTTAGTTAGTAGATAGTTCTAGTTAAGTACAGTAAAATAATTCCGATTTTTAATTGTTTTTGGGGTTCTGTAGTAAACAAGGAACTTTTATAATTTCGCCATGTCCGTCTGTCTGTCTGTCTGTGTTTAGCGCAAAATGTATTGGTACCTACCAGAGATTTGAAATTTGGCACAAGTATACACCTTAATCACGCCGACAAAGTGGTAGAATAAAAACATGAAAAAAAACTGAGACGAGAAACCAGAAACCCTAGTAACAAAACTCTTATTATAAGAGTTTAGAATTTTAGCGATTTATAGGCATTAGATACTTTTAGAACGTTGAATTCTTGGTTATTACTGATTCTTTGCCATATATAGACGAGACAGAAAATCTAAAAACCTATCTTATGCTCTCTCAAAATAACTAGTAACTTTTTTTATCAGGGTAAAACATATACAAAAAGTAGCGACTTCGATACAAAACACTTCACATCAATCAAGAATATCACCCTCAGGCGATTAATGTAACCAACTCTTTCGCATCTCGCGCACTAGCCTGCGGTGCGGTGTGGCGTAGCCATGAGGGTGTGATGCGTTGTGCGATGAGCGGCAAATCGCTTGATTTTCCGTCCCACCGCACCTTGCTTTACATCGTACTATCCACAGCTGCCCGGTTACTACACAGGCTGATACGGGTTATATGGATATCATTTTTGTGAGATAAATGAACTTATTCCAACAAAAGTGACACGTCAAATATATTTGGCATCATGTTATTGTAATTCAGTGTTTAATTTGAAATTAGCAATGAAGTGCTTTAATAAAATGCGCTATTGCGCTTTACCTCCTTTTCATAATACAAAGACAAATCAATGGTTTGCTCATGATTTCCGAAGATCGTAGATATGCAAATCTACGAGTATATAGTAAAATTCACCTTCAAAATGTCTAATAAT
This sequence comes from Macrosoma leucophasiata, assembly GCA_036365455.1. NCBI lineage: Eukaryota > Metazoa > Arthropoda > Insecta > Lepidoptera > Hedylidae > Macrosoma > Macrosoma leucophasiata. The sequence goes on from JAWQUS010000024.1 coordinate 427,203, forward strand.
ATTTTTCCTGTTCACATACTTCGAAAAAAATACAATCACGTCAAAACGCTTTACATACAACCATCAAAGTCACATTAACTCAAACGTTTAATGTATTGAGCTGAAGCATTTTCCCAGCACGCGCACTAACTAGCCCGCGGTGCGGCGAAAGTACGAGAGTATGATGCGTTGTGCGATGAGTAGGAAATTGCTAGATTTTCCTCCTCATCGCGCACCGCATCGCATCGCACTATCCACAGCTACTCGGTTAATAACTAGTCCGATGCAGGTTACCTGGGTCGCATTGTTTATTCCAACATAACTTGTAACAGTTTTAAGTCTGTGCAGTTTGATTTCTGTTTGAGACCCATAGTGAGCGGCCACTTTTCTTTTCCATATGTCATCACTGGCAACTCACAGTGGTCGAAGACCTTTATCTTGAGATGGAATCGGACGAGAAGATCTATCATAGCTTACGAACGCTGCCCAACCGAACCGAACTTTGAGTTGGTAACGCGAGTTCAGAGCTTACTTGTCCGATTCTTTTAAGCATTTTTGAAAAATGATAGTTTTCAGTCAAAAATATTTTACACTCTCCGTAAAAACTAATTTTGACAATTTTTTTAGGAAAAGTGCTTAAAAACCGTGTAGAGTTTTGACTGTCACATATAATACTGGTACATTGCAGATATTACAAACAGAACGGTACCTAAGGTATGCCGTTAAGGTTGACATCGCTCCAGTTCCGCTGGGGGACGTTCAACCGTTTTACATAAGTGTATGACTGGCTATAGAGACAAATCGAATGGGCGCCGAGGGAAGCGATGTATGTATTAACATATAGAAACGGTTATTTTCTTTTATATGTTCATGAAACTTATATCGACTTTTTCCTTATTGTTATATCTATACAATAATATTTAACTACTGGTAGAATATTTACCTACTAGTCGGTAGATTTCTAGAGATGAAGCTCAACGACATACTAATAGGCATTACCAAATAACAAATCCTTCGTGAATACGATATTTTTTTGGATATTTTCGTTTAATGGAGATAAAAAAAATCATACAAACTATTGAAGTTCGGAGGGACTTTATTGGTCCCCATAGATTTTATTTACATCAAGACAATTTAGAGTCAGTATATCGAAGATAGCTACCATACTTACCTACACAAAAAAATACCAAAAAGGTGCCATCTTTCTGAGATTTTTACAACAAACTTTCACAGTCAAGTTCATGAGTATTTTTTTAAAGGCGGTAGAGTTTCAGTGTAGCAGCTCAAGGGCGTAGGCGTGGTGCCTACATTGTGTGCATTACCTCTATCTGCCACCAAATGGTAGTGTTCAGCTACCGTGTTTCAGTTAGATGGTAATGTATGGCCCCAAAATAACTATCACAGAGACATGAAAACTTAGGTCTCAAAAGTCGCAACGCATCCAAATTTTGACCTCTGGTTTTTATGTAAATGTCTATAGGCTACAGTCATCACTTGACATCCATGAGCACATGCTTGTTTGCCAACATGGTTAGATAAAAAAAAATAAACATATTACCCAAACCACAAACCACTCAGTTCAATATATAGAATTTGTACGCAAACAGTAAATGAACATATTCAACAGCATACATTAACTTACGTTTCTAACTATGGATAACCGTATATTTATATTCATGTGGAATCTTTATCCATCGGCGCATCGATTTCTATCCAATCTTCGGATACTTGCGATGGAGATAATCCAGTCCCGTCAGATCGAGCGCGCGCCGGAAATTACTTGCTTCATCATTTGGCTTACCTTCTGTATTGAACAGTTAAGGTACGCTAATTGGGTCCCGTAACTCACAAAGGTTTATATGAGATTATTGGGTCTGTCGATGTGATATTGTATTTTGTTATCGTTGACGTATGATTTTTTATTATTTAAAAATTATAATTCATCGGGTACATACATATACGAGTAACTCCACTTCCTAAGTCCAAGTTAAAAATATAGACTAGTAAACCAGATTGATCCTATTTTACCCGATCACAAACGCCACCTTCGTTGGAGTCGCATTCGGTCTTATTCTAAATCTGTGGCATTCATTTATACAGCAGAACAAGAATTTAGAAAATAATACATGAGTAGCAGCGCAATTGCAAAATCTCAACATACATTTAGCAAATACTCTTTTATTAAAGCAATTATTTCTCATTGTATGTGAACTGTCCTCCAAATTCAATAATGCAGAAGTTTGTCGACCGCCGAGGCTATTGAAACATCGAAAACACCAACGCAGAACATCATTACATAGTTTGGCGCATAATTACTGGTTGTAATTACAGCGGGCGGGGGCGACCAAATCTTCAAATGTTCGCGTTCAATTAAAACTTCGGCAAGCGGTACGATCCCAGCTTTTGAACATTACGTAACAACCAATGAATAGGAACTCAATCGATTGCCTCATAAATACGCAACTATCACTCATTCGGGGCTCAATACGCGCGGACAGGCGGGCTTTGCGCAAAAGATTCGCTGAATAACTGCAAATTGACCACTATCAGGAGCGTGGAAGGTCGGTTATCTGGTGCATCCAATCCGGACAGCATCATGCATTATGTAACGGGCACTATTGCCTCCCGGATCGCAGCCGCATTTTCAGAGGTAAGGCTCAAATCTTAAGCGATGATATTTATTTAGGCAACACTTTGAAGCCAACTTTGATGTAACTCCAAATGGCTTTATGAAAACTGTGTTTTAGCACCTCCTGTATAAGCGGTTGTGCTTTGAGAGCTGCCCGTTATACATAAGTTATGGGAGCCATTTCCAATGCTCTTCGTCTCATGTTTACCACATTTTTTACTTGGTTCTTGTATGTTTTTGCACCATACTTTGAATTTGGACTTGTATTTGTGTGTACTTTAAATTAGCAAAGCAATTTAAACCGTTGAATCGTATATCTATACTAATATTATAAAGCTGGAGAGTTTGTTTGTTTGTTTGCTTGAACGCGCTAATCTCAGGAACTACTGGTCCGATTTAAATAATTCTTTTAGTGTTATTGAGGAAGGCTTTAGGCTATATAACATCACGCTAAGATGAATAGGAGAGGATAGGTAACATCGCAACCGCGCGAAGCCGCGGCGGGCCGCTAATAATCCATAAATATACGATGCAAAACCCATGCCAATTTTCGCTAACAAGCTTTAATCATATTTGAACGCAATCACTAAACACTCTGGAGTGGCTGGTAAGTATCCTTTTAAAGAAAGAAACCAGAATTGTAATCCTGAAAGCATGAACGTCAAGTGAGACTCGACACAAAACTGTTTGGATTTTACTTGATAGAGAAAAGGTTGTAAATTTAACAGCACAGGGTATATTGATAGGTGCAAAAGGCACGGGTGAAAGGTATTTTGGCGATGGAATTAAAGACATTCTACTATATTTGTTTCAGTGTTAAACAATTAGACGCGTTTCCATTCCTCTTATACTGATAGGAAGAAGACCCATTTTTAAAAGTGCTCATGATTGAGTGTTTCTCTTACCTATTATATTACAATATTACGAAAGAAAATTATCGAAAATGTTAACTTTGATATTGAATTCCATGGAATATCTTCATTATGCGACACGTTATTAACCCGCGATGGACTCCTAAACTACTTAACCGATTTTTATCAAACTTTGCACACCGTGTGCGGTTTCATCCCATTTGAAAGATAGAATAGTTTACACCTCACTGTATAGTTACAACACGGTTCAGGGTCAATAATTAAGGACGAGCGTAAGCAAGAGGGACAAACATCCCCTATGTCTACTCCACCGAGGAATACACCCATGAAGATACTTTTAGTTCAGAATCTTGATACACAACTTATTCTTTACACATCTAAATAAACATAAAACCTTATATCTACTTAGCTGATCCCCTAACACAGATGGATGGTATGCCCGTCGACCTATGACAGCTGGTATTATTTCCCTTCGAAACTCGGTATCTCCCGAATGATTGATTGCTATTTATATCATTGACAAGATCGAACCCTCATGAAGGTAGCTTATAGATCGGCAAAAACCGGGTGTAAAAAGTGGATAGATTTTTCTTCTGCGTATTAAGTAACCTTGAGTTGTATGTAGACCTGTGAGCTCAGGAAATATTATAAATTGGAATGGTAATTTCATATTTGAAGATAGATATTAAAATATTCAAGTTTAAAGTTTTGGTACTATTAATTGGTTAAGTGCCTCCAAATGGCAGAAAGCTCCACAGCGCAAACTCCCCTAAGTTTTTGGAGAACATTCATCACTCATACCTTTCAAACGTACTAAATACATATTATGACATGAAATTGACCACCATGGAAGTTGTGCAATTTAAATTGATGGCAAGTAAGCATTTTAGTCTATAGAAAATACCTATATTATGTCATGAGAGTGGAAAAGACGAAAACACTTTTGCAAAGTCAGTTTACAAGCTCCCTATAGCGAATGACTTACAATAATTATTATTATTCAACAGGTATGTCCTAATAATAATCAAATTAAATTTTCAAAATAAATAAAATTTTAACGATTGTAGACATTATAATAATCTTTAAATTCCTTCATAGAAGAAAAAGAAAAATCATTCATGTTAGATGCTGATGCACTGTCACAAAATGTGTATTATTTCCTTGTCTGAAAGAGATGTGGAATTGTCAAGTGACCTGTCACATATCACTTTGCAACCGAGCCTACCTAGCAGAATCATCAATCATGGTTTCAATGTACCACACAAAAACTATCTTATTTATAAAATTTATACGATCCTACATCATCATTCTAATACAATAACTTCTGGTTAGTACCTTCTCACTTTCACTGTATTACCAAACGAGCAATGTATATGAAATTTGCGATTCTTTAATGCAATAGTGGCGCCACGGTAGGAGAGCAAACCCTCACGCGATGAATACGCAGCACGTAGTATAACAATTTACCATTTTGTAACAAAAGGTTACAAGATAATGTGAGATCTCTCGGAGGCGGTGCCTCCGTTATTTATGACCTTCGAGACTATTCAATTTCACGTGTATCTAATGAATAAGCGGATAATAGGTAACAAATAACACAAAACATACTGAACACTGTCTTTGTCTGTTGAAGATTCATTACTGAGATAGATACCTATGCAATGTGTCCCAGAGGTAAGAACCGCCGGGCGTTTTTCGAATATTTGTACAAAATTAAGGATAATTACTCTTATATACGAGTATGTGGGACTTGACGGCGGTAAGGACGCGTGACGTGCTGTTGTTTATTTACGATTTTTTCTTCGTTTATATCTTTCTTCATTATTTTTTTTATTGACAAGCCAAAATCATAGTTAATCAATTACAATTATCAAACATAACTAAAATGTAATAAAAAATTTCTTAGAGTAAAAAAAAGTGAAAAAAGAGCTTTATTTTCTATAAATTTTAATTTTCTATTTTTTAATATTTTTTTTTAACTTATGTTTGATCATTTTAATTGATAAACTATTATGTCGGCTAGTCAATAAGCAAAAAGAATGAAGAAAGATGTAAACACTTAGAAAATATCGTAAAAAAGCTGCAGCACGCGTATTTAAAAATTTAAAAAAATGTTGAAAAAAAAACCGAAGACGTTAAGTCTCATATATATAAGAGCAATTATCCTTAATTTCGTACAAATATTCGAAAAACGCCGAGCGGTCTGTTTACTGGTGGTAGAATTCCAGTGTAGGAGCTCGTGGACGTAGGCACCACCGCATTACCTTATATAGGTACTTGCCGCTAAATGGTAGTGTTCAGAACTATCGTGTTCCGTTTAGATCGTAATGTATGGCCTCATAATAACTAACACAGAGACATAATAACTTTGGTCTCAGGGGTGGCAACGCATCTGCATGTTGACTTCTAGTCTTTGTGTGGATGTCTATAGGCTGCAGTCATCACTTAACGTCAATGTGAACTGCATGCTTGTTTGCAATGAATGCAAAAATGAAGGTGTCATTACATAAAAACCTTTACTGGTAGTAGAGCTCCAGTGACGGAGCTTGCGGGTGTAGGCACCACCGCATTACCTCATATAGGTACTTGCCGCTAAATGGTAGTGTTCAGAAATATCGTGTTTCGGTCAGGTGGTAATGTACGGCCCTGTAATTTCCGGCACACACAGAGTGGTAACGCATCTGCATTTTGACCTTGGTCTTTGTGTGTGTCAATAGGATGTAGTCATGACTTAACATCAATGTGAACTACATGCTTGTTTGCCACTTCCATTACATAAAAAAATACTGTGAAAATGGACGGTACAAATTAAAATACGAAGGTCGTTTTTGCAAGTAAACTATTGCTAAAACTACAAGAACTCTAAGAACTTAATAAGACGATTACAAATGTGATATAGAACGGTAGTTAACGGTACAGTATCACTATCATGAAAATCTGTCACGATTTCTTTATACTTAGTTATTACGTTAATTTTTTCCAAATAGGCCCAAATATTATCTCAATAGATACGAGTACCTTATTTTGTTTCTCTGAGATTTTAAAGGGCACTGATCCTCTTAGTTCAGATTTTCCTTTTGAAGGCTTCGAAACGTCTTGTTTTCATCAGTATTTGGCTCGCAAAGCCCCAATGTTGCTCGCGCTGTTGAGCTTATAATAATCGCGGCTTTACATAATCAGGCGGACTAATTGTTATTTAAATATTGTTCAAGGTAAATGCACAGGCTGCTCGCGAAATTAAATATTTTCTTGTATTTTCGATAAAATTACCATATGTATGTATCTTCACGCCAAGTCCCTTGCGGGGTAGGCAAGGCAGAGAGTGTGGAGAGCCAGATATTCCGGTCCTGACACACCTATTGTGCTTCTTCTACATTCATCATTCTCTTCTCTTCACTCTCAGATAGTACTCGACCTATTTGGTCATAAAGTTTTTTTTTCTGGAAGGTAAAGTTTTTTGGTCAAAAAACTTACCTTCCATTGATTATTGGATGGTTGCAGAGGCAACCATTCACATTTGCTTGGTATATCTGTTTAACATTTGCTCATTAGAATTTATTTGCGCCGATGAGCATGCCTTTTTTTTCATTACAAATAAGTAATTTGTAAATAAACCTTTAATAAACGTGAAATTTAAACTTTCTGACAATAAAACACAATTTAGTACACAATCACAATTATAGAAAATACTAGACCTCGTTTATACTTAAATGTAGTGTGGGTCTATCCAATCTCTTACTCGAAGACGCGCCAAGTGAGCAATGATCCTAGCAAACAAATGAATGTCTAGACCACTGCATTTGCTCTAGAAAACTAGACGGGAGAGCACTAGACGATCTAGCATTTTGGCAGACAGCTCCGAGTTTTATATATGTAAATTTAGTATGGATATTTTCCATTCTATTTGATAAATTATGTGCATAATTTTGCAAGTATATTGCGCATTGTGAGGTACATCTTTATTGGAAAGCCTTCACAAAGATATTGTTTAGGAATTATAACATTCATGTTAGATTATATTATAAGCGGCTGCGTGTTATGTTTACTGAGTAGTTGATAATGTCTACAATCCCTTTAAGCCTACAATGTATAGTTTTGTCCGCAGCTTAGCTTAGAAGCTATTCTCACTAGAAAGCAGTAGTTTATGAAGACAGTAATAAAATAAAATTGAAAAAAAAACACATGTAAAATTGGCATGTTATTTCCTTTACCGCGCAATATTCCAATGTATAGGGTATACTTGATAAGGTCTTAAAAAAAAATTATAAGTCACAAATAATTGTCAACTAGAAGACCCGCTTTTGAAATTTTAAGGCTCGAAGTACCGATTTTTGTCAGAGCCAAGTCTGCCCACTACGAACAAAATAGTTGTACATACATACTAAAAATATCTTCTAGTTCGAAGAATATTACTTACGTATAGGTACGTGTCGAATTGATAGTCTCCTTTTTTTGAAGTCGCCTAATTACACAATTCTTGAAATGTTTTACGAATTGAAAGCAAGTCCGTGAAAGTTTTAGGTAAAAGTTGATTTAATCTTCACAAAAAGCATTATAACTTTAGTTTAGACTACTTCTAATTATTATATTAAATTGTCTTGCTGTTCATGGTTAGATTCAAGAGGATTTTTTTTTCATTTTGGCGAGATTAAAACTTATTACTTGTAACACAGCGCGCAGTTGATAACAAAATGGCAATCGCGTTATTCTAAGATAATCTTTAGTGTTTAAACCCCGTTTCAACCCAGTCCGGAAGATTAGAAGAAGTTTTGAATGCGACGCTGATATCATCTAACGAATTCAGCGATTACAGAGAACTTGTCGAAGAATTCGAATCCATTTGAACTAACTAGTTTCCGATAGGAACAGGCTTGTTGTTATTCTGTACCTTCTGTACATTCTAGAACCTTCATACTGAAAGCATTCCAATAGTCATTCTATTCCTCCATCCTATTCCATCATTCGCTGGTGGAAAGGGTTGAGTGTTGGAGCTCGAAGGCGTAGGCCACCGCATAACCTAATCTTTGTTCCGGCAAATTGTGTTAGCACTATCGTGTTTCGGTCAGATGGTACTGTAATATAGCACCGTAATAACTATCAAGAGGCAAAACAACGTAGGCCTCAGCAATGGCAATGCTGCTTTTTGGCCTTTGATTTATTGTGTTGCGGTTTGCCATATTCACATATCATCGATGTAATTGGCGTACTCGTTTCCCAGCTTAAAAAAAAACATAATTGACTTTTTCTTTGTAGTATTTACAAATTTTCATCAAACATTCGAACAACAAACTCACTGTTTATCTTTTACTGTGCACGAAATTATAACTTTTGTACTTATGTAACTTATGAACTTGTCACATATAACAGTTGTAACACACTTGATTTGATTATAAAATTTGTAAAACACGTAATTCCATCTTCGTGTTTAAACCCTGTTTCAACCCAGTTGGAAGGACAAGAAGTTTCTAACGCGACGCTGATATCGTTTAACGATTTCAGTGATTATACGAAAGTTGTAAAAGCAAATTAAGTCTATTCAAGCTATTTAGTGGGATGGGAACAAGCTCATTGTTATTTTTTTTTATGTAATAAAAGTGGCAAACAATCATGCAGTTCACATTGATGTTAAGTGATGACTGCACCCACACAAAGACCGAGGTCAAAATGCAGATGATAAATTCACTTCTGAGGCCTAAGTTGTTATGCCTCTGTGCCGGAGGGCCACAGGCCACACAGGCTACAGGGCCAACAGGGCCGTACATTACCACCTGACCGGAACACGATAGTGAAGAATAGTACTAATAAGGTAATGCGGTGGTGCCTACGCCCGCAAGCTCCGTAACTGGAGCTCTACCACCAGTACTAGTACCTTTACTGGTGGTAGAGCTGATTAGAGGTGATTGAATTGGTTAGGGAAAGGAGTTCATTATATGATTTGAGTGATGTAATAGGTTGGGGAAAAAGTCTTTTCGCATTATAGTATGTATGAACTTGTGATAAAATCTCTTTGGCTGTAGTATTTGTATCTGGCTGGTTTTGGTATCATTGAAAGTTAAAATTTTAAAGAACATAGTTCCAAATTCAAATTAGGCAAATGTGTGATTTTCATTTGTTTTATGTACTGTCAAGATGAGTGAATCTAATGAAGAAATTCGATACATTTTAAAATTTTACTACAAAAAAGGTAAAAATGCAACGCAAGCCGCGAAAAAAATTTGCGATGTTTATGGACCTAGTGCAGTGTCTGTGAGAGTAGCACAAATTTGGTTTAAGCGTTTTCAATCCGGAAATTTTGATGTCAAAGATGCACCTCGCTCTGGTCGCCCTATTATGGATAAAATGGATGCCATTTTTGAAAAAGTGGAGCAAGATCGATATGTCAGTAGTTACGACGTAGCTGAAGAACTGAGAATTGATCACAAAACAGTTTTGGCGCATTTGAAAAAAGCTGGGTACAAAAAAAAGCTCGATATTGGTGAGCTCGTGAGGTAGCTCACTGAAAGAAACCTAATGAACCGTGTACTCATTTGTGATTCTTTATTACGACTTAATGAAACCGAATCATTTTTGAAGAAGCTGATAACTGGTGATGAAAAGTGGATCATGTACGACAAGAACGTGCGAAACCCGGGTTAACTCGCTATAAGGTGACGTTGTGTGTGTGGTGGGATTGGAAGGGCATTATTCATTATGAGCTATTACCACCAGGACTATCGATTCTGAACTCTACTGCGAACAACTGATGAGATTAAAGCAAGAAGTTGAGAAAAAGCGGCCGGAATTGATCAACAGAAGGGGTGGTGTTTCATCATGATAACGCTAGACCTCACACATCTATAGCCACTCAGCAAAAATTAAGAGAGTTTGGCTGGGAGGTGTTAATGCATCCGCCGTATAGTCCTGACCTTGCACCTTCAGATTTCCAGCTGTTTCGGTCTCTTCAGAATTATTTATGCAATGTTAGGTTAACATCACGACAGGACTGACAAATCCACTTGTCGCGGTATTTTGATAAGAAGTCCCAAAAATTTGTATAGCAATGTGATCATGTCCCTACCTACAAGATGGCAAAAGGTTATCGAACAGAATGGTACATACATACTTTAGTTAAATTTAAATAAACTATATTAAATAATGTTTTGAATTATCTTAAAAAATGCGAATAAACTTTTTCCCCAACCAATAGATTATAAAAATTAAGTAAACCCTGAAAAAACACTACCACTAAATTCGCCTTGTTCTTCTCGCGTTGTGTTTATTCTGTGCATCCAATACTTTCTTCTTCTTTTTAAAGCTCCTAAGCTCCACAAGATCAACAATTCTTCATCGGAAGATGAACTTTCTAGGGGCATGTTGAGAACGCTAGAATTTGAATGCCACTTTTGTGCGTCGGAACTCTTGAGCGGTCAACGTTCACTAGAATGTGGAACTCTGACTGCTCTCTGTCTGCGTAGGCTCTAACAAATTTATATTTTGGAGCAACCAAATCTTAGTTAGCGTAACGTCGCTCACACACGTCTCACGCGGCACGTTCCGTTCCACTCCCGCTGGAGTTGGATTTGGAAAACTGGAAACTGGTACGTTACTGACTAACGGTTTGAATATTTTATAGGTAATAAGCACTAACGGTACGTTTGAGTTAAGGAAGTTCTTCATTGTTTGGAAAACTCCTGAGTCATTTGTCCAATTAAATAGTGCGACTACAACCCTACGTGGGACTCAAAAAATAAAACAAATATGTATCGTGGGTAAATGGAGTCGAAAATGCATATGTACCTCCTCAGATATATAAAGTTGTAAAAATAAGATACCAGTTTGAAATCAGTATTTCTTTATGTCAGTTAATATTAAATGTAACACCGAGTTGGTGTAGCGTCACGAGCGCACCGAGCGCACGTCCCGCGCGCCGCCATCCAATATCCGCGAGCGGGAACACCTCGCGACAGATTTACTGGCTCCCACCGGAGTTAGGTCACACATGTGGCGGTCCTTTCTCATTCATATTTGTTGTGTTACAAATCATACCTTGTATTTTTTATTGCAACGTGACCGCTCGTCTCGACGCGACACTCGCTACTGTAGCACCGCGAGAACCGCTTAGAGGCCTCGTTTGTGTGAGTGTGCCGTTTCGAACGTTTTGTACGTAGTTACATTACTGTTTGTAATCTATCTACTGTGTCTGCATTAGCCTCTGGTTTTTGTGTCGATGTCTATAGGCGGCAGTCATAACACGGACGCGCCACGGCGCTGGAGCAATGGTGACGTCAAAAATAGGATTACTACCATTCTGCTACAGAGTGCCTGAGAGACAAATCTCTCTGAAGGTGAAACTCTGCGACCAGTAAAATAAATAACTTTTCCATTTTCTGGTAGTTTCCTAGTACCTCGAAATTTGGTAATGTGCTCGGAAATGTCAATAGGCTCGCCACCTGTTACATGGGCCAAAGCGTAACCGGCGAATCGTGGGTGTTTGCATGTATGCTTGAATGCATGCCTCTGTCTAACTTGCCTCTGTCTACCACTTCGGAGATTACGGAGATTACACGTACGTGTAGTTACGTACGTTTTTGTAAGATAAGATAAGATAATATTTATTTGCATAAACATGTGTGTGTACATACATCGAAGGTATACATACAGGATGACAAAATCAAATTAAGCGCAGACATGTTTGTCACAGAGTGACGTGCAAATTTTTTCTTTTTTATGTTTTAAAAAGTTAACGAGACAATATTAATTTAATAGTATTTATCATGATTATAATTACATACAGAGATCGATATTATATTCAAATTACTTAATGTCAAGTTTATTACAATTACTCAATGATAGGAAAATAAAATTATGAAATTATCAGTTTAATTATGTCAGTACAAATTGTTTTTCATTTAGGAATTCAGTGACACTATAGTATGCTCTGGCAGTCAAAAATTTGCGTAGTTTATTTTTGAAAACAAGTTGAGGGAGTGTCTTCCAACTTTTAGGTATATTGTTATAAATGACTGGTGCCATGCAGTAAACACTTTTGCGCATCAGGACCGTCTTGGCGGATTGGATCGTATCAAGGGAAATTCAAAAAATGAATGATAAAGCAACGACTCTAATCAATGGAAGTAAGTAACACGCAGCCATTTGCTACAGATATCAATAAATTCAACATAATATTACCAATTTATATATATCTAATCCCCAATTACCGAATAGTCAAGTTCCGTCCTAAACCATCCAACTGCAATCCAACTTATTGCGGTCACGTCGCGAACTTCGCGAGAGGGGGGAGTGGGGGGGTGGGGGAGGTTTGTTTAAGCCTTCTCGAATAAAGATGAGAGAGTAATCGATACCCCCTAATTGCCTCCTGCGGGCCCTGGATTGGCTATTGGAAATATGATGATTTGCCGATTTCTTGGTTACATTACTGTATTAACAAATCTATATGCTATACATCATATACTTGCGACTATTGCAGTGTTGGTATATATGTAATTTTCTAACGTAAGTTTTTTGGTAAAAATAGGTATTAACTCTACAAATAATGTATTATCGAAGTTATACGTAGACTGAAAAAAACCATCCATTTAAACCCGTTACTATACTTTTTTCTTTCTATGTTTCTGCTTTATCTTGACCTATTTTTTACATGAAACGTGAACACAATATGTATTTTAATCCTTAAGGCCTGCAAAAAAACATGACAAGATTTCTTAATGCCTTGGACCCTATAGGGTCCAGCTTTTGCTTCAAGGAATAAAAAGTTATGTACTCACTACTTTTTTTTTCAATAACATATAGAAATTATATCCCGTTTACTTACATACAATAATCTATTGATTGCCATAAAATGTGAATCTATGAGTACTGTATGTGAACTCTTACTTCTTCTTGGGGTGCCTCTCCGACTAGCGAAGGTTGGCGGTCACTATGGCATATTGTTCCCGGTTTCTGGCGAGACGAAACAACTCGGCTGCACTTGTTATTCCTGTCCACTCTCGGATGTTACGTAACCAAGATTTCTTTCATCGTCGTATCTGAGGTTGTTAATTAGACGCCCATTGACTTTGACACCATTGTCTAGATCTTCGAGTGCTTCAGCCATGGTAGCCTCTGAATATAAATTAAATAATATAGGCGATAATATGCATCCTTGTCGTACACCCCTTTCTATTACGACTTACTCAGATATCTCACCATCCACACGAAAAGTAGCTCGTTGGTTCCAATACAAGTTCTGAATTATTCTGACGTCTCTATCGTCCAAACCAATATCCACTAAAAGCATGATGAGTCGATCGTGTTGTACTCTATCGAATGCTTTTTCGTAATTAATGAAGCACAGATAGACATCTTGCTGCATATCTCTACATTTTTGCACTAAAACTTGTAAACCAAATAAAGCTTCTCTTGTTCCCACCCCAGATCTAAATCCAAATTGACTGTCCGAAAGCTGTTCGTCACATTTCACTCTAATGCGTTCATGTATAATGCCAAGAAATAGTTTAAAAACTTGGCTCATTAGACTTAAAGTTCTGTATTCCTCACATTTCTTAGCATTTCTCTTTTTCGGTAGAGTAACGAAGGTTGATAACAGCCAGTCTTTAGGTAACTCTCCTGTATCATAAACAAGGTTCATCAACCTAACCAAGACATCGACATTTTCTTCTGTCAGTAGTTTTAGGACCTCGATATGAACATTATCTGGCCCGGCAGATTTTCCAACTTTAGCTCTTCGTAAAGCACTCCACACTTCTTCCTTTAATATAGGGTGTCCCTCACAGATGTTACCAGGTATAATGGAGGTTCGGGAATCATCACTAAACATGGTCTTGATATATTGTTCCCACATATGTTTCTTCCTTTGGATGTCGAGAACAGGAAGACCACTCTCGTCCACAAGTCCATGTATCTGCTTAGTTGTGCCCACTAAAGACCGTATTTCCTTATGCAAGTTGAATGCATCATGTTTTTCAGTCAGTCTCTCAACATTTTTGCAAACGCCATTGATTGCGAGCATATCTGACCTCTCTTCTTATTTTTTTGTCAATGGTATTGTATTTGGTGGTATCGACATTCTTGTAGAGCCGCCGTTCTTCCATAAGGTTATATATTTTTTTCGTCATCCAATCTTGTTTTGGGGAAAAGGTATTCTTAAGGTATGTGTAACTAATATCAGACACAACGTTTTTCAGTCCAGACCAAGTCTCCTCTATAGATTTTGATGGTTGCTGCTTGATGGTAAGCGCCCACTTGTTGATCTCGGCTTAGGTCTTGTGTTATCATCAGCTAGTTTTCTAGTATTGTATTTGGTCCAGCTTGACTTCTTTTTAATTGTTTTCAGTTGACAAGATAAGACACCAATGACTGGATTATGATCCGTTCTTACATCAGCACCGGGGTAGGTTTTAACACTCTTAACGGAGTTCTTGAATCTGTTATTGATCAAAATAAAATCTATTTGATTTCGGATAATATGTTGAGGCGTGTGTATAGGAGATGTCCATGTATACAATCGCCGCGGAGGTAATTGAAAAAACGTGTTCGTGATTATCATTTCATTTTCTTGGCAAAATTGTACTAGTAGATCGCCCCTGTCATTTCTCTCTCCTAAGCCAAATCTGCCGACTACTCCCGGTACTTCTCCTTCACCAACTTTGGCATTCCAGTCCCCCATCAAAATGTTTATATCGTGCTTCTTTGTGATCATCAGTAGCTGTTCGACATCTTTATAAAAAATGTCGATGTCTTCTTGAGATTAATCTCTAATGGGAGCATATACCTGTACTAAGTTAATGTTTCTTGGTTTAGATTGTATTTGAAGCATCATAGTTCGATTAGACTGGGGAATGAAGTTCGTCGTCGTATTGAGAATTTTTGTATTAATTACTATGCCTACGCCATGTAAATTAGAAGATTCATCAGAACCCGAGTAATACAATACATGCTCATCGTCGATGTTGTGTTGACCTCTTCCCTTCCATCTCACATCGCTTATTCCCAGTATGGCTACACCAAGCCTGCGCATTTCATTGCATACATTATGAGTTTTTCCTGGACTCAAACTTCTTACATTCCACGTTCCAAACTTTAATTCACGCTGATTGTTTATACTTTTTCGCCCGGGGATTCTTCGCACCCCTGTTCCATTGAAGGAACGCCGGGAACTCGGAGCCATTCTTTGTGTGACCTTTTCCATGATAACAAGGGAAAAATAGTGCCTTCTGCACCAGGCATTTTAGTGGTTATTTAGACCTCCAGGCTCGCTGTAGCCTCTTCCGATCGGTTACCCGATCGGGTGGTATGGTTATACCGCCATTGCTCGGTCGCCAGAGCCCCGTCAGTTATCCAGCAGGGAGCACTCGGTACCCGCTTGGATACCGTCGCCGGAGCGCGTGCAGGTGAGGTTGACTATTGGGTCGGATAAGATGTTGTTCCGTTCTCCCCTTACTCCCCAATTCTCTTACTGGTTAATATTAAACCAAAGTGGACGAGATAAAATGTCGGTACCTAACTGAAATCTATAAGTTAGGCGAAACCCAAACGACATAAACGTTTCATACAAATCCATTCAGTTGTTTCTGAATGGATTTGGAAACAAAACAAAACATTATTATTTTGTGGGGACGTTCCCCACAAAATAAATAAATCAATTACAAATACCATAATAAAACTGCCAATATTCAACCCTGACCTCACCCCTCTCCCGCTGTGGACATGCAACTAATTACCTGAACTAATGGCTCTTAAAGTTTCCATCGCGATTTATATTCAAATTGATCCTTCTTCTAATAGCCATCGATACTCCGCAGTCGCGCCGCCGCCGCCGCCGCCGCCTCGTGCCTCAACGTTGTAATCTTCTTTTGTTTGCTCTTTGAATTTTAAATACATTTAGAAATAGAAATGACCAAAACTGGATTGTCCTTTGTTATTATTGTCAAGCTACCAGCACATTTTCGTATGTGCTGTTGATTGTCAAGTGCACTAGGAGTCGAATGTCGAGATATTAAGCAGGATATTTTTAATGTAATGGAAGTGGCAAACAAGCATGCAGTTCATATTGATGTTAAGTGATGACTGCAGCCTATAAACCCACACAAAGACCAAGGTCAAAATGCAGATGCGTTACCACTCGTGAGGCTTAAGGTGTTATGCCTCTGTGGCGGAAGTACAGAGCCGTACATTACCACCTGACCGGAACACGATAGTGATGAACACTACCATTTAGTGGCATTTATTATTAACTCGCTAAATTTAAGTTAAGTACATGGATTTTATAAAATTTCTCTCTCGATTTCCCCGATAACAATCAACATCCGTGCTAACTGCGGTGTGGTGACGAATAGTATGTGGTATGTGGGGGGGAGAAGGGGGGAGAAGAGGGGAGTGACACAGGTGTCACTATAGCTCGCTTTAAACCGTTTTGTTGCAGTTATCGATTCATGTTTGTATTCACTGTGTATCGTTTATGAACGAAAAAGAAAGAGGATGGAAGTTGACTGTATCCGTGATTGTTACATTCTTAATCTAAATAAACTAATTAGCAGCAACAGATAGGTATGTTGCCTCTTAAAATGAATGTTAACTACTGTTAAAGTGGTAGAGTGGGATACTGCGCCGAAGTGTGTAGGTACCGTACAAATATGAATAGATTTTATTTTAAAGAAAAATGGAAAGAAAAATTTGAGTTCAGGCGAGGCTCGAACTCGCGACCTACTGGGAATCTAGTCCAGCCGCTCTTCCAATTGAGCTACTGAAGCCCTGCCCGATTTGTCAAATCTTTCCTTCACATCTATTGCATTGCTTTATGGTAGCAGTAGCGCCATCTATTACCAACTATGCTAGTTAGGCAACCGATATAATAGACTTTTCAGTTTATTGAATATCGTAAAGAAGTCGCTTTTACCCTTAATAATTGTTTAAATTATTTCGCATTAACACATGCTTGTGAAATATATTTTATTTTAAAGAAAAATGGAAAGAAAAATTTGACTTCAGGCGAGGCTCGAACTCGCGACCTACTGGGAATCTAGTCCAGCCGCTCTTCCAATTGAGCTACTGAAGCCCTGCCCGATTTGTCAAATCTTTCCTTCACATCTATTGCATTGCTTTATGGTAACAGTAGCGCCATCTATTACCAACTATGCTAGTTAGGCAACCGATATAATAGACTTTTCAGTTTATTGAATATCGTAAAGAAGTCGCTTTTACCCTTAATAATTGTTTAAATTATATTCAATAAACTGAAAAGTCTATTATATCGGTTGCCTAATATATTTCACAAGCATGTGTTAATGCGAAATAATTTAAACAATTATTAAGGGTAAAAGCGACTTCTTTACGATATTCAATAAACTGAAAAGTCTATTATATCGGTTGCCTAACTAGCATAGTTGGTAATAGATGGCGCTACTGCTACCATAAAGCAATGCAATAGATGTGAAGGAAAGATTTGACAAATCGGGCAGGGCTTCAGTAGCTCAATTGGAAGAGCGGCTGGACTAGATTCCCAGTAGGTCGCGAGTTCGAGCCTCGCCTGAAGTCAAATTTTTCTTTCCATTTTTCTTTAAAAATAAAATATATTTCACAAGCATGTGTTAATGCGAAATAATTTAAACAATTATTAAGGGTAAAAGCGACTTCTTTACGATATTCAATAAACTGAAAAGTCTATTATATCGGTTGCCTAACTAG
Organism: Macrosoma leucophasiata; assembly: GCA_036365455.1. Taxonomy (NCBI): domain Eukaryota; kingdom Metazoa; phylum Arthropoda; class Insecta; order Lepidoptera; family Hedylidae; genus Macrosoma; species Macrosoma leucophasiata. The sequence continues at coordinate 445,365 of JAWQUS010000024.1, forward strand.
CATAGTTGGTAATAGATGGCGCTACTGCTACCATAAAGCAATGCAATAGATGTGAAGGAAAGATTTGACAAATCGGGCAGGGCTTCAGTAGCTCAATTGGAAGAGCGGCTGGACTAGATTCCCAGTAGGTCGCGAGTTCGAGCCTCGCCTGAAGTCAAATTTTTCTTTCCATTTTTCTTTAAAATAAAATATATTTCACAAGCATGTGTTAATGCGAAATAATTTAAACAAATATGAATAGTAATTTTAATTCCTGTGATATATACCGAAAATGGCAGTGTTCAATGCTGTCATATTCCAGATACGTGGTAATGTACAGCTCTCTAATTTGTGGCATAAAAGGAAACGATTCATTGCAATCTAAATCTTTTGTGTAGATGTCTAAAGACTCCATTATTTACTTATTAAAACGTTAATTTTAATTACGTAAATAAATATTAGAATCTCATAATATTCATTAGTCTATCTTCACCACCAGTATATAATAATATAATAATGGCAACTCTTGTAACATCCCACTGCTGGGCACGAGTCTCTCCCCTTTTCGGAGGGAGGCCTGGAGCTTACTCCATAACGCTGCTCCAATGCGGGTTGGTGGAGATATGGGTTAGTGGCCAACCCGCTGTCGGAGTTCAAGGTTTTAACGACTGCTATCTATCGATAGCAACCGGGACCGACAGCTTAACGCGCATTTTAATTTGACACTAGCGGTCACCCATCACTCACCTGACCGCGCCCGTATCGCTTAACCGAGTAGATCGCTTACGATCTACACCAGCCGCGGGGCCTTGCGCGCTTCCTATATTAATATAAGATCCTCTAAACAACACCAAAACTGGGCATTAACAACTAAACAAGCAACTCACCACTCCCCACCACGATCACAAACACCCCAAGTTAAATTAACGAACAACTGTTAATTGAAATGATACCTCGGTGCGTATTTATGGCGCTTGTTTTTGTCTAAACTGTCCTCTTCACACCCTCTCGAGGATGCTTGTGTGACGAGTTTGTAAATGAAGTACAGTTGTGGTGCGCGTCACGGTCTAAATGACGACCTGTTAGGGTAAGTTAAAACATTCGCACGTACCCGTAGATAATTATTTTTGACACCATAATTTTATGTGTAGAGTTACAAGTTATATGATATTTTTAAAACACACGGAGATAACACTATCTAGATGTCTGGCCGGAGATAGTATGACAATATATAATGATAGAAATTAATTTAAATTGGGACGTTACAAGAGTTGCCAAATAGCATACAGAAAGAATGTCGAATGAGCGAATGACTAAACAGATATACAATGCGAATGTGTATGGTTGCAGAGGCCCAGGAAGACCAAGGCTGACCTACCATGACCAAATAGGTCGAGTTCTGTCTGATGGTGGGGTTAAAAGTCTTAGGAATCGGCGTGCATGTATGAAGAGAATGATGAAGTTAGACGAGGCACGAGAGGTTTGTCTGAACCGGGATATCTGGCGCTCTACACTCTCTGCCTACCCCGTTAGGGACCTGGCGTAAAGATACATACATACATACAAATATAATGATATAATGTCTTAATGGGCGTCCACACAAAACTGCGATGCGATTCGATGTGACGCCGCATCGCAGGAACTTGCGATGCGAAATGCTGCGATGCGATTTCATCTGATATATTCAAAGTATGGTTAACTGAATCGCAAAGCAATTCGCATCGCAAGTTTCTGCGATGCTTACACTGGGTATCGAACTTTTTCCGAGAACCTGAAAGAAAAATAAATGAAAAGAATCAATGTGAACCGCTTCTTTGTTTGCCACCATACTTACGTTATGTAAGTCATGAGTTTTATGAAGTGTTCACAAAATTTTCAGCAATTCAAAATAATTCTCGTGAGCTTATCAAAGTTCCATTTTCAGTTATGAAGTACGTCGCAATGCGGAATGTGTCTCACTTGTCTCACCACACTATTGAAAACTTCGAATCAGTGTAGGTACAGGGTTGTGCAACTTGTTTGAGGTATGTTTTTTTATGTGATGGTGGTGGCAAACAAGCATGCAGTTCACATGGATGTAAAGTGACAACTGCAGCCTATAGACCTATATCTACACAATACCCAGATGCGTTGCCACCCCTGAGGACTAAAATCTTATGCCCCTGTGATAGTTATTACGCGGCCATACATATCTAACCGGAACACGATATTGCTGAACACTACCATTTGTGGACACATAGATTAGGTAATGCGGTGGTACCTACGCCCTCGAGGTCCATCACTGGAGCTCTACCACCAGTAAAAGTCTGTGTATTGAATACGGTTTTCTGAAAAGTTTTCTTATATCATGCAAGTGGCAAACAAGCTTCAATGTTCAGTTTTTACAAGTGATAGGTACCTACCACTTATTATAAATTTTAACTCTAATTTAAATTATTACTCATAGTTTCCCTGCGAGATCGGAAATCGGAATTTACTGGGCTGCACATATTACTACGACTGGTAGAACACCTGAAGACTACCATTCAGCGGCAGGTAGATTACAGAATTAGAAATCTCATCATCATCTCTTCAAGTAGATGTTTATAATTTGGTACTTACATAACAAGTTGGAGGCCATAAAGCAAAGAGAAATTAGACGCAAAGTGAGGTCGGCACCCGAGGATAAATCACGACAAAGGTCGTCGCACACAGCGCCGCTGACCGGGCGTAAGATTGAGTAACTGCACCATCCCCATTACGTCTTTATTAATACACGCCTGCACTTGTCACGCCTCAAGATATTTTACATATTAAATAACCCTAATTCTTGGTCTACTCTAGGTAATTAGTAATTTTATCTAGGTCTTAGTAATTTTAGGTCTACTCTTGCCACTTTGTTGGCATGAGTAGACCTATAATGTTTCTTAAAAAGCTACCTTAGGCGCTATTTACGATTGATATGTTATTACTTAACCTACCTCTCAATTCAAAATAACATACATGTACCATCAATTATTTTAGATCAATGCCTAGTGATTTCAAATCTGAATTGTATTAAATAGTTCAAGCAGTTGACGTTAATCACCATTAAACTATAGTTTCAAAGATCACACATCTCGCCTTAAATCTAATTTATAACAAGTTGGAGGCCATAAAGCAAAGAGATCTTACATGCAAAGTGAGGTCGGCTCCCGAAGATAAATTACGGTAAAGGTCGTCGCATACGGGGTCGGACCGAGTCTTAGATTTATTAACTGCATTATTCCCATTATTTCTCATTTTATGCGCGCCTGCACTTGTCGTACTTCAAGATATTGTACATAGTATTTTTTGTTCTAAGTACGTGGTAAAAGTACTATAAATTTGCGTGTATGTATGTTTTTGCCAAATCGTAGTGTTCTGCACTATGTGTTTCTGATTAGATTCATTATAATTTCCAACACATAGGTTTGGCTTGGACCTCAGGTTACGTATCTATTTTCAAATCTCTGTAAGTTATTTATTTAAGTTCTCATGGGCATTCCCGATTTTTCTTTTCTGATTATATGTTATATATTACACGTTGCATTTTTATATGACAAAATTAACAGTTAAATCCTATTATTATATTGAATTGCTATAATTAAACTTAATATAAATATTGTACGCCCATCTGTGCCAGGAATTTGGCATGATGATTGCATCTCAACTAACATCCGTAATGTACCCTTATTCCACAATAAATGCATTCTGATTCTGATTAGTTTTCGCAGAAGAACACCGAGTATGACTCTCGCAGGGAAATAGGGATAACTCTCTAACTAACTTAGGAGGATAACTCTCTCCCATTGAAGAGTCCCGGTCTTTGTATGATTTTGAACCTTCTCGCAAAGCCCTTGATGAGTGACCACTATCTGATCCGTATGTCAGTACTGCCAACACACCTTCGAAAATGGAAGGAAGGAACAATAATAAATCCATAATCATTTTTTTTTTTGTAGGTTTCGTGGCCACAAGGCTACTTGCAGGCAGTCCGTCCGTCTGTCTGCAGCTTATTTCAGTTACTCAGTACTAGAAAGCTGTATTGAGTAAATATTTATTTGTAATAGCTTATATTATTATAACGAACTTAAAAGGAAAACCATCACAGCTAAGCAAGTTTTAAGAGTAGGTAATACTCGATGAGTTGAAAAGAGAAACAAGAAAAAGAAATATTTTTATTTAATACCCACGTTAACATAATATACACGGCTCCGAGTTCAGTCTACGTCAACCCTAATGCAGCATCGCATACTGAGCAAAATAAACTTTTGCCAAGGCACAAAGTTGCAGGCTTTTAACAAAAGATCTGTAAGCCCTCGGCGAGAGCCTGAAATGTATGCCTCATACTAATGTAATATACTGCAGTGAAATTTTACTTCCTTCACTTTCATGTCACAAAATTAATAATAAGGTGTATGTCAAATAACATATAGCGCTTTCACACATTCACATACTGTATCGGTTCCATACAAGGTTTGGTTTTGTGACGTAAGTATGTGTTTCTATGGGTCTATTCACTCGAGCACTTATATACAGTACTACTGTTGAAGTATCGCGACGCATGTATTAAGTGAGCTGACCCGTTGATACAGTAAAAACGTTTACTGTCAGAAACCGAATGCTCGTGTTAAAGATAGTTTCTTCGAAGTGTCTTTCAAAATGAGCGATACCTACTTAACATCACACTCGATGCCGCTGACAGGAAACTGGCCTGTTTCAGGAGTTCTGACAAAATCACACGGCACATAGAGTCATAAACATATTATTATTATGTCCTCCAAACCAAATTTTCCGGCTACGGTGGTTAATTTCAAGGGAGACTAGCCAACTGCGCGGGCGATATTACACCTTTAACTGATTGACATCCGTGGATCCCAGGGTCCCAGATGAACACCAGCGTCAAGTAGACCATATCTACTTGACATAAAGCTGATCTGGGAACCCATTCAGACCAGCCGTGAGACATACTGCCAACCTCTTATGTTGATATGATTCATGTGTTGTTTGTTTTTTTTATCTTGTGTAAAATGCTATTTTTTTTAATATTTTTTTTGGTTATGTCTAAACGTGCGTGCGTGTTGTTTCTGAATATTTTTTTCTTTCTTTCTTGCATATTATATCCACTTATAGTCTCCACCCAGTGGTATATTATAAAGTGCGGCCATTTTAATTCTATCTAATCCATCTGGCACCAAATGGTAGTGTTCAGTACTACAGTGTACGAGTTAGATGGTAATGCATGGATGGTCTCGTAATTATTATCACAGAGACATAACCACTTAGGTCTCCGGGGTGGAAACACATCTGATTTTTTTTGTGCAGATATCTTAGTATTTGTTTGTTTATTTATTTGTTTATTTAATTCGGATATTAAAATCCGTATAGAAAAATAATAATTAATTAAAGTACACTATAACAAAAGGTACAATATACAATTTAAAACTAATTCCTGACATGTATGATGAGGAAGACACTGTACCCTATAACACAGCTATGCTAGCACAGGCTACAGGGCTTCTTTGAATTTTTGTGCCACTTATCTACGATCTATAAAAAACCTTTATTTATTATTATTTATTTTATAATTAAGTATCGGTTACTGTTATCACTAAACATCAATGTGAGCTGCACGCTTGTTTGCCACCTTCTTTACATAAAAAATGCATTTTTTAAACTCTTTGAATCAAATAGCAGCACTTTCACTATTTACAATTCACGTGGTACAATTAAGATTTCATAAATATCAGACATACAGAGGTTGAGGTTGAGGGAAGAAGATATTAGTAACATGTTATTTCATAAGTAAATGTAATTCTTCTGTACCGTAAAACAAACTATAGTCACAAAAGCAACACAAGATTTCCTGACGCTCACCTCACTTCGCACCTTACTTATTTATGCGAGCAATAAAAATGTTTTCTCTTATCGCCGACACGCTCTATAATACCCAATTTTTATCGGAGCTACGTATTCCGCCGACGGTAGCATGCGCACCGTCCCAAGCGATGAATATTCACTATATTGTTTTAACCCTCAATTTTATTCATGGAACGACGCATCTGGAGATAAGTGGCGAATTGTCTTTCGATGTTCAGATATTGAATTCGAAATGGAGGGCCGATGAGGGTTGGAATAGTTCCGATCGAACCGGCCGAGATAAAGATGCGAGCGAGATATTGGGAGCGAGGTCGGGTTCTGAGCAGAAGACAAATTGGGAGGAAAATCAGCGAGCAAGACAATTGGATGTTGGCTTGGCAAATAATCGGAGCGTGGAGACGGTTACGTCCTCTGTAAAAGGGTCGGTGTGGAGCGAGAGGGTGACGGTGGGCGCGGCGCTGGAATGTGTGTATCAGTATCCCGATAAGTCGCAGATGGACGCTCTGTTGAGTAATATGATGAACGAGTTGACGAGGGTATGCAATTATTTCAATACTAATTGAGTATAGCATAATTCATATGGATGGTAGGAGATGACTGCAGCCCTATAGGCATCTACATAAATATCGGAGGTCAAAATGTAGATAGGTTAGCACTTCAGAGGTCTAAGTTAGTTTTCCTCGGGATAATTAGAAATTACTTATCATGGAATTGGAACTTGATATCACAGTTAAAGAACGTATTTATAAATTGTGAATATTACTATTTGGTGGCAGATAGATTAGGTAAATCTAATGCGGTGATACCAACCCCCTCGCGCTACGATACTGGAATTCTACCACTAGTAGCTCTTACATTTCCAATATAAGTATGGAAATACCGATGGAAATTGTCTACCTAACAACTGTATTGTCAGATAGTGGTCCGTGCACAGGACTACACGGCGACAGCAAACGGCGACGGTCGGCGGGGCGTCGACACGCGTTTCCGCGTTGTCGACAAGCAGGACGCAAACATGTTCGAACATGCCTTTACACGTATGGGCGAACAGTACAGGTAATTTTATGCCTAAATCAATACTAAGATCTGTCTATTCATACGGACCTAAGTTTGCAGGTATTTTCTCAACCAATAAAATAATGCATGATGTCGGGACGTGACGACCCCACCACTCTCTAGAGGAAGAATTTTCTTTGTTCTGCCACTAGTGCAGTCAGTCAACTTAACAATAGCGGTTAACCAATGGTGTGGTAGTAAGTGCAATAACGCAATTAAGAAAAATGGAAAGAAAAATTTGACTTCACGCGAGACTCGAACTTGCGGCCACTGGGAATCTAGTCCAGCCGCTCTTCCAACTGAGCTACCGAAGTCCTGCCCGATTTGTCAAATCTTTCCTTCACATTTATTGCATTGCCTTATGGTGGCAGTAGCGACATCTATTGCCAGCAATACTAGTTTGCTAGTAAGCCAAATTTTTCTTTCCATTTTTCTTTAAAAAAATATATTTCACTAGCATGTTGCGAAATAATATTAAAAAAAACAATCAGCTAGATTTATTTTACGACAGAGATGGTACCTTTAGGTCACCACCGCGTTACGTAATCTACGTGCTACTACATGGTAGTGTTCAGCGCTATCGTGTTCCGGTAATGAACACGATATAAACATATAAATAATGAAATATAATTAATAATTAATATTAGAATAAGAATTTGCAGCACCTGGAAAAGGTAACTAAGTACTGTAAAAATATAATTTAAGATCTTTGTATAAACTTAGTTGGCAAATAAAGAATTGAATTGAATTGAATGTCAACTTATAATAAATATTTACACAAGGGTCGAATGTCAAAGTACATTGCCACACCTAAGGCCTTAGTTGTTTTACTACTGTGATTATAATAACAGGGTCATACTTTACCATCTAAGCAGAATGAGATTGTGCTAAGCTCTATCGTTTGGCAGCAGATGTATTACGTATTGGAGTGGTGCCTACGCCTTCTTGTGTCGACACGAGAACTCCACCAGTAAAAATCTTTACAAATAAATAAAATTGGAGTGTCTGTTTGTAACATAAAAATAACCGCTTTTTGCTTAGTGCTTAGTACGAGTATGTATGTATACACGGTACATATACCCAAATATATTTTTTTACAATTTTTGTCTGTCTGTTTATTCCGTTTAATATAGCCGATAGCTTATGTTATAAGGAGAAACTTATTCTACTTTACTTTAGAATTGAATTCTACGAAGACGAAGTCGCGGGCACAGCTAGGTGTTTATAAAAATGTTTATACCTATATGTACCTACCTAATATACCATTTATTTTATCGACAGGGATATCTTCAATCTGACGATAGACCGACAAGAGCGCACCGCCCGCGATCCGTGTGACCACCAGGGCGAGATAAAAGACATCTGGGAGAAGACGCTGCAGAGAGCTGAAGATATCCTGAGAAAGGCTGTATTGACCAGCCTCAGGGAGCATCTTATCCAGGAGGAGCAAAGACGGGAGCTGGAGCCGTTTCTGGCGCATGAGCTGGGTAAAGTGCGGCTGAGTCAACTAGATGCTCTTTGTGATGGATTCCAATTGTGTTATAATGAGCTGTTATGAACGCCCTAATGTAATATTTTTAGTTTTTAGTAAATTTCAATCGATTTCTGCGTATTTAATTTTGGCCAAGTTGAAAGCGGAATTTCAAAATCCTAAAATGCTGTGCTATAAATCATCGGAACTCATGATTGGTGCCTTTTAAGTCCTGAGACATATCTGTATCATAGATGCTTGAAAATAGACAGGTATTCTGTCTGTTTTTTCAGAAAAAAAAACACTTAACTTGCCGGCCAACATGACCACAGTAACAAAACAAACAAATACATAACTTACCTGTAATTACCGGCACAGAGGCATATCACGTTAGGCCTCAGGAGTGGTAACGCATCTGCATTTTGACCTTGGTCTTTGTGTGGGTATCTATAGGCTGCAGTCATCACTTAACATCAATATGAACTGCATGCTTGTTTGCCACATCCATAACATAAAAAAATAAAAAAATAGCACGTATAAAGTTGATTATACTGAAGCCTTAGTACAGATACTAAAATAATTACAATTGAACCCTAATTAGACGGTAAAAATAATCTGTTTTAAGGACAACGTTCCTTTGTTAACCTTAGGTACAGTTAGTGCCTTTTTTAGTTTTTAAGGCAGTCACTACCATTAAGCTAGAGCTATAGATTTCAGTCACCTACTAAAGATTAATAAAATTAGAAAGGAAAATATTTAAGTAAATGAGACATTTTGACATTTACACTCATGACAAGCAAAAGCTTCATCTGACGTGCAATTTACGTTTTATATCAGCTCAAGATGAAGCGTCATTATACTTGGTATTTATGATCACTCGTAAAATTCCTAAACAGCCTCCAAATAAATGATTGAAATCAAATTAAACCGGGATTATGTATTCACGAGCGACGCAATGGCGACGGGTATCAATGAGGATTGTTTCGAAAATTGTGTCGCGTTTGAATAATGTTTGAATACGTAACGATTTATATCGTTACGTATATCTATTGTTATTCACTTTAATTTAACTTAGTTATTAATTTCTGATATATCATAAGTGATGCTTGAAATCCAAAATGATAAATAAACAGTTTGACTTTGAGAACGTGTGTGAAAAGAAAAAAAAATGTAGTATCAGTTACGACGCGGTATTCTGACTAGTGTCAGTGACGTTCAATGTATGAGGGAATGTTTGACACCGTCACCGTGTCAAACATTCCCTCATACATTGGACGTACTGTACTGTGCCGGAACTGTGACTGCACGGATATGTCTGAATCAGCCTTTTGTGAGTGCTGATGGCTATTAATGTCAACGCAAAAAAAATATTTTTGTTTTATGAAACAAAGGTGGCAAACAAGCGTCCATTTTACATCGATGTTAAGTGATGACTGCGGTCTATAGATATCTATAAAAAATTAGAGGTCCAATGCAGATGCGTCGCCACCCCCGATACCTCAGTAGATACCTTATGTCTCTGTGATAGTTATTACATTAACACGATAGCATTGAATGTTATCATTCAGCGGCCCGTAGTTAAGGTATGTACGGTTATGCACACGCTTAAGTACTGGAGTTCTACCATCAGCTAAATTAAATCCACATAGAGATACAATTGGCAAGCAGAAGAGAAAAAAAACCAGTCAAGTGCGTGTCGGGCCACGCGCAGTGTAGGGTTCCGTAGTATTTACGTTTGAATAATGTAAAGAAAAAAAATTTTTGTATGGAGTTCGAAGTTTTCGAGTAAAATACATTTGGTTGACTATTACTCATTTAATTGTTGATAATTTTTCTCTTAATTTAGTTATATATTGAATGAATGAATGAAATAACTTTATTGAAGCAGTCCTGAGACATGCCCATAAAAAATTAAAAACAACAAAATATAAACAAAAACGAAAATGAGTTGGTACACGAGAACGAATAAAAAAAATATATTGTCAGTTAAAATATAAATACCTAAAAAACATAAAAAAAACTACAATGCGTATCTCGGTACCAACCGTGTATAATTACATTAATTACAAACATTGTATAATTATATACCTATTAAAAAAATATATATATATATATATATATATATATATATATTTGGCCAGTGCTCACCAAATGGATTCCAGTTCAGCATTGTGCCTAGCCGAAGCTCGGCGCTGGTTTTCAACTGGAAGCCATTCGGTGACGTACGGATTCCACATCCAAGGACTTTGGTATAATTATACATCGTTATTAGAAATAAAAAAGTATATACATTTAGGAGCATTGTGGCGCAGTTAAAGATAAAATTTTTAGGCAGTGGCTTCACCTTAGCTATTTTCCACATATTAGGATACGTGGAGGACAATATAGATTTATTGATTATACTAGTAATATATTCTAGTTTACTACGGAACCCTAAAAACACTTGTAATGTGTATACATATAAGTAGATCAAGTCAACATTGGATTAATAGAAAAAGAATGGCATTACGTAAACAACATAACTCTAATGAATTAGGTCATGAAAATAAAGGACAAACATGAGTACAATAAAGTACACATAAAAATAATTTATGATGAATGTTGCGTCGTAGAGAGAATAACAGAAGAGGTAAATTATAACTGGCCAGACATCAAGACTCACAATATATTATTAGGATATTTTAGGGTAGGATGTTGACGTGTTATTTTTTATTTATTCCTACAAGAAAAAAAAACCCTTTTTAGTAGTTGACGCTAGTTCCTTGCGAAGGAACGAAACCATAATTATCTATGTGTTCAGCCTTCCTAAAATTTGATGTAAGATACATTTTCACGAGATCTCTTCTGATTATAACTTGTTATAAAAAGTAAAATAATAATTCACTGATTAATACAACAGAACTCATTGACTATCAACGCCCAGTCTAGATCAGGAAAGCTGATTTTTTTTCACAAAGGTGTTCTTACAATGTCTTACAAATGATTTTCCTTAGGAGGAACTGTTATATCGTCAATCGTTGATCATTGGAGCATTTTGAAATAGACTAACAAGACCAGGCTACTCCCATGAAAGCGTACATTGAGAGCCTATTAAACAGTGTCCCTAAACCTGACATAACAATTTAAACCCAAAACAAACCTTAGCCACAAAATATTCTTGTCCAATATTAATTTAACCCCTCTTTAACCCATGTTCATTACTTTTAATACAACAGCGCCAGGCTGTTAGCATATAAATGTAATAATGTATTCGCATACATTAACGGCATCCCCCTCCCCCCTCCCCCCTCTATCCCACTACCTCCCGCGAAATCGCCCACGCTATCCATAATTCGAAGGGAATTTGACGGCCTATTTGATCCAGGGGTGTGAGACGACCGTCGAATCGGCGTGCATGTATGAAGAATATGATGAATGAAGAAGAATCACGGAAGGTGTGTCAAGGCCGGGATATCTGGCGCTCCACAATCTCTGCCTACCCTGTGAGGGACTTGGCGTGAAGATACATACATACATACATCTTGATTACGTCTGTGTCAAGTTTCTTCAATTTTACGATTTGAAATAAGTTGGAATATAATTCGAGAACATTAAAATGTATTTCCTCACCATCGCTGTCATCTTCCACCATTCCGAGCACATCTCAACAATTTTCTTGTCGTTTATTCGAACTCTAATCTTGTGAAAGGGGAGACCTTAATGCGTTTCTAATTACATTTTTTCCCCATTTAAACAGCGGCTTCGATGCGTGATTCTGTTGTTTACAAAAATAAAGCGCTATTTTTACTTAAGCCGCGTGTTTGTGGATATTTCCTTGTTTTCATCGTATCTCTTATGAGTTCGGACGAGGACATAACAATGTGGGTGATCAATGTGTCATAAAATGCGGAAGGTCTTTACGAAGGGTCCGACGCCCAACATTTGTGATATATGAAACGCCAGTTTGTTCATTATGTAATGTACTTAGTTAGAATATTTTTGTCGTTGCGAGATTTTATGTGAGAGAAAGTTATTTATATTCACTTAACTGTATGTTTTTGTTTTTGTAATGTAGTTGTCTATGTTTCTTGGTAAGTAGGTAGAGCTGTTCCAACAACGATTTCTCTGTGAAGCTTTGTAACACAGTGTAAGTGCAAGCCTATAAACGATGGACGCATTAATGATTCGAAGGTTTAAAGGATAATGGTTGGATGGATAGAAGATATAATAGTCATATGGATAGACGAATAGACTAGTAAATAGGCAAGGTAATCCAAACATGTTAAACGTTTTTTTTTAAAGAAAACTGGAAAGAAAAATTTGACTTCAGGCGAGACTCGAACTCGCGGCCACTGGGAATCTAGTCCAGCCGCACTTCCAACTGAGCTACCGAAGTCCTTCCCTGTGAAGTCTTTCCTTCATATCTATTGCATAACCTTATGGTGGCAGTATCAACAATTGCCAATTATGCTAGTTTGCTAGTTAGGCAAGGAGTTCGAGTTTCGCCCGAAGTCATATTTTTCTTTCCATTTTTCTTTAAGAAAAATATATTTCACTAGCATGTGTTAATGCGAACGTTGTTTTAGTGATTTTTCTTTATTTTAGAGATAGCGATCTGAAATCGCCTCCTGACTGAAGCGCACCGCGATAAAACTAACAATACACGTATAGGTAGTTTAAACGCCACTATGATGGCCAAATCCACCTGCCAAGCGTAGCAATTAGCGAATATTTTCCCATAATGGCGCACTATACTAGTGTCGGCGTGCTTGGGAAAAGCTTTTCGATTTAAATCGATCTTTTTAAGGAAGAATCGTCAATTACAGTACTCAAAGATTATAACGCACGACGAGCCTGCGAAAGAGACGATCGGCTCGTTTCGACCTCGTAGAGTTATCTTTGTTATCTCTGTTGCACACTGCCTACGTAAGCACGTACAATCCGGTATTGGTCAAAATGGTCGACAAACGTCAAATAAGTACGTAAGTATTTATTGTTGAGCACTGTAATATTTTAGGTGAGAACTTTATTCCTGGCGGGGGTCACCTGACTTGACACATGTTTTTTAGGCTGTCAACTCAAGTCATGACAGCAAAAATTTAAACTAAGATTTTTTTTTCTTCACAAAAACTGGCTGTTCAAAGTTGTACCTAATGAGTCTATTGAAGCCTTATTTTTTCACTTATATTCATTTCGAGGCTATTCACTTTGCAAATAAAAACTGAGCCAAAAAATGTACCACGAGTAAAGATAATAACAAACATCATAACACCAAACAACTCTTAAAAACAGTCGTTATTGTTGACACATCACAAGACACATAAAAAGAAAGTATCGTAAGATCTAGAAACGTGCACAAATAAAGGAAATGTAGCGAAAGTGTTAAATAAGTTACGTTGATAGCTTTATTATTTGGATGGAGGTATGAAAGCAATTGGTTGGCAAATAATATTTCATATCGTCCCTCACCGACGTAAAACCATTACTGGCAACGATACGTTTGAAACGCGACTCACAAATAAGGATCACATACTGTATTTATGTTACCTTTGATATTTTATGTCTTGAAGGAAGAAAATAAGTATTCCGTTTCAATGAATAATAATTGAATACTGTAATAAGAATTTTAACGCCACTTCAAACTTTTACAATTAAAGTCTATTCATCGGTTTCTTTTATAAAAGGTACACTTCCATTGGTCTTATTTTTACCAGATTGGGAGCTGATGATGACATCCTAGGGTAATCGAGGGAAATACTCAAAATATACATGGAAAAATAGGGTGTTACTTATGTTTTCTTACTTATTTATTTATTCACATCTGAAAATATTTAACAGCAGCTTAAATATTTTCAGATGTGAATAAATAAGTAACTCACGTTGGTAACTAACACAATCCCTCGCCAAAGCAGTTAAGAGATAATACTGGTAATAATAAATTACCATGTAATCGACAGAAAATACTAAAAATCTCAAAAGTTACAACCTACAAACCTACCTGCAATGTGCAAGTTATATATCGAAAAAAAAAACTCAAAAAAATTATTAAAAAAATAAATAATACGTAATCACAACACTAAAAGAGAGATTTATTCCAAAAGGACTATACCTATATGTAATAATATTGGATATTAAGAAGTCTGACCGCCAGTTATGACAACTAAAAATAAACGACTCGGTCACGGTAAGCGTCCTATTTAAGTGCTAAATTAAGAAAGTCCTATTTCAGTTCCAAAAACCAATTTAACGTATATGTACGAAGTTACTGCAAAAATAAGTTTCCTATAAATTTGAATACGTAATTCACAAAACTAAGGAACGAGCCGTATGGTTGCTGTAAGTTTATTGACCAATAAAATATCCGCCGCAGCTTCGTAAAACACGGAGAAAAATTATATTTAAAAACTTCAATAAAACCGTATTATATTCTCGGCGGAGTTTACGAGTGGCATCAACTTGCTGATCTTTACGTAGCCAGGTTCAAAGTTTATGATGAAGCACGGACGGTACATCTTATGATACGTTTTCAATTTTCCAGTTTCACTAAAATTGTAAATTACTGTATTGATCAAATGTATTTTGATGATGATCGTAAAACGTCAAAAAGCGAAGCGGTCACGCGGTATATTTATTCATCCGTTTCTTTTAATTTAAACTTTTTTAATGTATTGATAGTAGCAAACAAGCAACATGTAGCTTACATAGATAAGTTAGTAAGTGATGGCTGCTTCCTACCCACTTAGTTGTCACTAAGCTACCACAGATCGCTTAGTCCAAATATAGATGCGTGCCCACTCCTGTGGCTTAAGTTGTTTTCCTTCTGTGACAGTTATTACGCGGCCATACATTACCATCTAACCTCAACACGCCAGTGCTTCACACAACGATTTTGCGACAGAGAGATTATATAAGTAATGTGGTGTTGTCTACGCCCTAAAGCTCTGGCACCGGAACTCTACCACCAGTAAATACTGATTAATATAATACTAAACTTACTTCATGCTTGGGTGTCCCCAGAAAAGTAACATACGTAGATCTAGACCTAAGTAAACCCAGCTTTAGCTAGATATTCAATAATAACAACACAGACCACACCAGAGAGCCATTAACTAGAATAGAACATGTGAAAATCAGATAAGAGTTCGTAATAATTTGTAGTTCGAAACCAGCGAATAATCTGGGTCGTAAGATCAGGCTTATCCTAGTCCCACAGGAGGCCGTAAATTAATTAATTGAAAAAGGCACTATAGAGCCGTTAACTCCAGTAGTTTGTAATGTAATGTACCCCTATGTTAAGATTGTTTTTGGCATTGACATTTTGATTTGTTGACGTGAGAATGTCAACTTGCTTTACCTGTTGCAGTTCTAAATATCTAGTCCTATGCCTTACTTTTAGAATTATATTTCCTCCGGATTCCGAAAAAAAAATCCAAAAGACCGAAAAAGCAAACACAGCACCGACTTGATTAAAATTGCTCCCGATTTTATTTGTGTGGAATAAAATGAGATAGATCAACACTTCCGACCTCTGAATAGCCTCGTTGGCACGCGTCCAACATTAAGGCCATACATTATGCACATTTACATAACTGCCTTCGCCGCGGACACGACTCTTTTGTGTCGCTCCCGTTTGATTGTGTCCCGCGGAGCCGAACCTACGATTGTTCCGCTACCGTACATCACTAGTTCGCCTGTATACATTGTGAAACGGAGCGCAGGCGGAGGAATTGATGATTTTATTTCAGTGTAGTAGAAATTTGCAACGCAGTCCAAATCCGCAATTCAGTTGAATTATCGTGATTTTAATTGGATTCAACTTGTTGCCACTAAATTATGGAATTCTTAAGGAATCTCATTTTTGTGATAATATTTGTATTGAATAGAATCATCAATACTAAATGGATACACCTCCACTAATCCGCATTGGAGCAGCGTGGTGGAGTAAGCTCCAGGCCTCCCCCCAAAAAAAAAAAAGGGAGAGACTCGTGCCCAGCAGTGGGACGTATAATGGGTTGCCATTATTAAATGGATACATATTAAAGGACTCCATTTTAATACTATCCGTGGATAACTTTATTTCCGTGAAGTTGAAAATGAGAATGCAGTGCAGCGGATTTCACCGCGATTCTGATACATTCTTGCAGTATTATCGTAATTGAGCGTTGGTATCCTGCAGGTTGTTGACTTCGTAAGGAATTTTAATTTCTTAAACATTTTAGATTAGGCAGTAGGAAATCTATTCGAAGCCAACCATGGATGATTTTATTTAAGTGCATGTGCATGCGAATAGCTTTGCAGTTAGGGAGTGCAATCCAGTATTCGATTCAGCTTGAAAGTATTCATAGTGGAAACGGAAATGTTTAAGGCAATGCGACAATCTTCTCGTATCGCTATGATATGAATTAGGACCATAGTTTATTTTACGATTAAATAGGTACATAATTATTATAAAGTTTCTTTTAACAAAGACGTCCATGGTTTGGTATAACGTATAAACTCAATTTTGAGGTCAAACGTCAACTTAAAACTTAAATAGGACAATCAGTTACCTATTAGGTACTTAATACCATATTAATGAAGTTTATTCTCCATGGAAGAACAAACCATATCAAAACAATATACCATAAAATAAATTGTAATTAAAAGCGGCCCTACACTAGGTTTAAAGTGAACGATTCACCGGCATTCACAGATAAACTCTGTGAGGTTTTCGTAAAAGTGATGTTCTTTGAATGTATTTACTGCATAAATGAATAATCATAAAATAATAAGTTTTAAGAATCTGAAGTTAACTAACTCGACATACGAATAATCAAAATAAGAACGTAACCTACTTTTTGTTACATTCTCGTGATTAAACAGCTAAACCTAATTTGATAGTCGAATATGTCGAAGTGTGGACCTGTATTATCCCGAAATATAATAATGAGAAAATATCCCTTGCAAATATGTTCGTGCAGAAATGAGTCCGTATGTATTTAACGTAACTTGGTCATGCCCCGTGTTGTGTCGTCGATAGTCATGCCCATTATAAGATCCGTTCATAAATGTGTCAGGATGACGGATGCCGTGTTTACAGTAGTGAACTTCACAAGGTTCCACTTGTTTTATTGCTTCAGCATTACATTGCTCACGTAAACATATTTAGAGTAATATTGTCTGAAGATAAATCAAAGTTGAAACTGGATGAGTTTTCACGCCGGTGAAAAAATAGGCAGAAGTGTTTATGTACAGATGCACCATCAAGGCAGATGCTGATTGCTAATGGGATCATTTTGAAACTAGGTAGGTATCTGTAAATGAGTTGATTGCAAATAGCCCAGATAATTAGGGTTTGCAATTGAACTGGTCCTACTTTCGCGGAAGTTTACATAAACAGTATTAAGCTTGAATTTCGCGTCGATCTTAGACAAAAGGCCAATCCTACCCTTGCTTAAGATCTTTTCCTCGTAATACCAAAACAACAAGCTTTCTCTGGAAATCTGTGCCTCGGAGTCTGTTATGACTAATATGCTTGTGTTATGAGAGGGTATATTAAATCAACACGTTATTCACCTGCTCCTGGTTTGTGAGCTTCGCAAATAATAATAATATTATGTTTCCGAGAACGGCTTCTTATAAAAGGGATGCAGGGGTTGTCAGACGGACGAGATTTTAAGATTGGAGACAGGTAGACCAGATTTAGTGAACGACCATTTTCAATCCTTGAAACAACCTTTGGTCTTTTTGTTAATGGTCATAATATTGGTGGTGGAATAATCAGTATTGAGACGGTTCTTTGCATTCGAACAAACAACACATTTAGCTCTCACATTTAGATATTTGACAAAAAACCTTTCGTATCTACATACCTACCTACAATATATTGTTCCTTTAGTTTTCTTACGTGAGTTCCTAACAAATTGAACTACCCACCTAAATACAAACTTAACTTCACAACTGTAATTCCCAGAAGGTGATAGCGAATTGATATACATTGGATTTCTAGGAAATTGCTCGAAGGGTTTCAATAAAAGTTTCAGGGAATTTTTTGGGTAAAGGTGTAGCGACTCAACGCTATCGCTAGCGCTATCTCCTTGAAACCAGATCACGTTCCGACAATAGGTACTTTACGTTTGAAGTTTATGAAAATTTGTAATTATTAATAGGTTGAGCCACGCGTGGACGACATCGTCCACGAACAATATGAAATCAATTGTCATACATATTTTACTGCAGCTCAAGAGGTTAAAAATAAAACATTCAGTATGTACATCTATCGATTCTTAATTAAAAGGATCGATATATTGCGATTACATTTTTAGGTAGACGAGGCACGAGAGGTATGTCAGGACCGGGATATCTGGCGCTCTACACTCTCTGCCCACCCCGTTAGGGAGCTGGCGTGAAAATACATACATACATTTTATCATCAATACATACAATTTTGTTTTGGTATTAGTACCTGTACGGTACATATACAGAACATTTTTTTTTACAATTTTTGTCTGTCTGTCTATCTGTTTGTCCCTGCTAATCGCGGGAACGGCTGGACCGATTTTGATGGGACGATTCACTGGCAGGTAGCTTAAGTAATAAGGAGTAACTTAGGCTACTTTTATACTAGCCTCGCCCACGACTTCGTCCGGGTAGATATTCAACAATCATAAATTCTCACGCAGACGAAGTCGCGGACATAGCGAGTTTAACATAAAAATGACATGATAAATTAACTTCTAATTAGGTACCATCTGACTGAAATGTAAGTGATGGTGGTCTAGTATGTCTCAGCGTTGATCAAAACAGTAGCAAGTGTCATTATATGGTAGAGTGCCTGTGTCGGAAGTAGAGGGAGTAGGTAGCTAATCTATCTGCCAGCAAATGGTAGTATTCAGCACTGTCGTGTTCAGGTTAGATGTATGATAACGTCCATTGGATCTCGTGCCGTAATTTTTGTCAAAAGCATAACAGCTTAGGCCTCAGGAGTAGCAACGCATCTGCATTTAGACCTTTGGTTTTTATGTAGACGTGTATAGTTTGCTGTAGTTAATTTCCATCCACGTGAATTGCATATCATGTTATCGCCATCAATATATGATCATTCAATCAACTAAGATCTAGCAAAAGCATTTTACCGACAAAACAAGTAGGCAACTTAAAAAAACATTCTTACAAATTGAAGTCACCATTTAAAAACACGCCCCTGTTCTCGCATGTAGATGTATGTAGGCTGTATATCGTAAAAACAGACATAACTCATATCCATGAAAATATGTTTTTATTGTGACCGGGTGTCGGGCTCGGGCGAAAAAAACTCCGAGCATATCCCTCTTCATTGCTCTCTGAGTGACCTTGAGCCTTCTTATGAGGCCCATAGTGAGCAACCACATTTCAGTTCCGTATGTCATCACTGGCAACACACATTGGTCAAAGACCTTCTTCTTCAGACACTGTGGTAAATTGGACGAGAAAATATAACGCAGCTTCCCGAACGCTGCCCATCCGAGTTGGATTCGGCGATTGACCTCTTTCTCGAAGTTGGACCTACCTAACTGGACCGTTTGTCCCAGGTATACATAATTGTCAACAACTTCGAGTGTAGTACCCTCGACCATAACAGGAGTGGGCGTAACGAGGACATTCGACATGATCTAACCTAACCTAACCTGGAGGCCATTGAGCATTGTGCCAAGGTCTTCCAGGGTCTCAGCCATGACTACGATATCATCCGCAAATCGGAGGTGGGAGATGTACTTGCCGTTAATGTTGATGCCGAGTCCGTTCCAGTCCAGAAACTTGAAGACATTTTCTAATGCAGCGGTGAACAGTTTCGGAGATATGACATCTCCCTGTCTCACACCTCGCTGCAGTTGGATAGGTTTCGAGCTCTGGTCCTGAAAGCGAACCGACATGGTGGCGTTTTCGTACAAGCTCCTTAGCACATCGATGTATCGATTTTTTAGCTCAGTTACACTCTTTACATTTTTATTCGTAGCTTTTTAGGGATATCATAAATAATTTAAAATTTAAAATAATGTGGGATACAAATTTAAATGTTTTATGGATCAGTATTGTTATGGTTTTTATGTCCCATAATTTTAAGCTTGTACGAGTATTAAATTTATTCGACAGAGGAAGTCGTTACAGGTAGGTACAAAGTGCGTCGTCAAGACTAAGTGGAGGCAGGATCTACCATTTTTTTGTAGGTAATGATGGTGGTAAACTATTATGCAGTTAATTAAGTTGCTTTGCCTCTGTAATAGTTATTATAGGGTCATACATTACCATTATACTCGAATGCCTACGATAGGTAGGTACTTCTAAATGCTACCGTTTGGCGGATTGATTATCAGACAAATTAGATAATATGCTGCCTATGCCCTCCTGCTCCGATATTGAAGCTCTACCACCAGTAAGAAAATCAATAACACTCAATCTTTGTCTTTGATATCAAATGGAGTAGAATTGATTCACAATTAGGTAATAAACAGCTGACAGTTTAAAAACTCATTATTTTATTTGTATTGTGAAACAATTTGTTGCATAGTACAAAATAAAGTTACTGTATCTGAACACACCCTATACTCATATAATTTACCCAGCCCCTGTTCCGAGATATGAATTTAATGATTACTGTGACACGACATCGCGTATTATGGTCCGTTATTCCCGGTTTTAACGCGCCTTTGGAGGCTCTTATTAGGAACTTAATAAAGCATTCACAATTTAAAATATAATGGTTCCAAATTGAAATGTTTTATGGAGCCTTAATGTTATGTTCCATAATTTCATAACTGTTTTTTGCCACTCTAAAATTAAAAAAAAATCAAAATTCAAATCATTTATTTCAAATCGGTCTACAAGGACACTCTTGCATTGTCGGGTTATAAGCTACCTAGAGAAAATGACTTATAATAATAATTCAATAGGTATTAATAAATACCAATTTAATAATAATATTTAACCGATACGTGAATCATAAAATTTTTCAATTCCTTCATAGAAGAAAATGAAAAATCTGTTCGTCATAATCATAGTCATTCACTTAGCAGAGTTCCAAGTGCAGGCACTACTGAGAAGAACTCCGCTACCCAACAAACTCAGCGTGTTGCTCTTTTGTCAAAACCTTAGATTTAATACAAATATTATTAAATAAAATAAAGATAATGTGAACGTCCATGGCATATAAATATTTGCATATTAACACATACGCAAATACCCATCAACAGCTTAATATTGCGATAGAAAATAACACCCGCAAATCACAACAGACCAGTCCCCACAATCAGCACCCGTTCACGAGTATGACGCATGTGGCAGACATTGCTCTCCTCGACTATTTTGAAGGGAAGTGAGCAACCCGTCACACGACGCCGCCGAAGGCAAAGACATTACATCTCTGTCTATCCCGCCTAGACATGGTGTATCATGTCTAGTGTACATCAAAAACAAATGAAATCAAATAAAGTTCACAATGAAATCAAAAAATCTCAATAGATACTCAAAGCAAACATAATTGTAACGGGGAAATGAATATTTTTTATACGCCAGTAAAATAAAATGTATAAAAGCCCAATTATTTTCATTGAATGGGCTTAGCGGCGACACAACCAACAAATCCGGTGCGAGCGGGCGACCATTTATTTTTAAAACAAGTTTCAATGAAAATTTGCTCCGGTAGCCAGAAAACCAATTTCCACTTTTGTAAATACGCGGGCATCGAACGAAAAAGTAAAAACGATTTGGGACTCGTCGGTAACTCGGTACCGCAACGCCCTTTCTGTTTTTAATTGATTACGAACGAAGCCAAATTCCACAAAATAGCTGCGACGTTGAAAGCTGTTGATGATAATATAATTAACACGTTCGTTTTCTTTAGACTGTGATAATATACTGATTGGTGGGATCTACGCTTTCTGAAAAATCTGAAAGTTCACAAATTTTGTGTAATAAGTACTTGTTTTGAGCCGAGACTTTGAAGTTGTCGGGTAGAGTTTTACTGGTGGTACAGCTCCAGTGACGGAGCTCGCGGGCGTAGCCACCGCATTACCTAACATACCTACCTACTTGCCGCTAAATGGTACCTAGTGTTCAGCACTATCGTGATCCGGTCAGGTGGTAATGTACGGCCCTGTAAGTCTCGGCACAGAGCTATCACACCTTAGGCCTCAGGAGTGGAGAAAAAAAATCTGTATCGTGCTGTTGTACACACACAACACGTAGCTACACATACAGCCAGACCCGATACAAATATCTGTAAGTCATACAAATGTTTATCCTGGTGCGGCAATCGAGCCCGCGACCCTCGAATCAAACAACCGTCACACACTGCTGGACCAATCGTGTCTTCAAAAATACAAATTGGAAACACATTGGAAATCGTTAAAGTAACAGCACATTGTAGAGCGAAGTGTTCGAAACGATTACCAAAGATAGCCGCGAGCCTCCAGCCTCGAGCCCATCAGCTCCATTAAAACGGAACACAGTTAAAAAGCTATACAAAACCATTCTTCCGTAGGTATTGATTTTATTCGACGCTGTCCCATTAAATGCATGTTTCAATTTTTTTTTTAAATGCCTGCTTGCATAGAGTTTAACCAGAGAATATGTAATAATACTACGTATAGAATGGACATTTCGATGTATGTCCCCGCCTCACTCATCACCCCCTCCCCCCTCCCCCTCGAGAGGCAGTTGAAGAAACTCAACACTGAACAGTGAGGTTGCGAACTGGCGAGCGAGCGGTCTCTTTTTAGTTTATTTCGTCACGAAGTCAGTGCAACGACTTTGTCGACGCCGAAGTCGACCTATCACGGGCATCGTGAGGCCTGCTCCAATGGGCGTTGGAGACGTCACGCCGACGTCATACGCGCGGACCAGTGAGCGGGAGAAATAGACTACTAACTTAACTACCAAAATTCACTATGTTACATGTGCACGCAAATTAAACCAATTTACTCAAATTCTTTATTTTATTCATCGTGAACAACTTATTTCACGATTGTTAGTCTATGTGCGCGTGTACTGATTGATGGCTGTGTAATTGGTAACCAGAATAAGTGTTTGCATGGCATTTTAGCCGTGTCCGGGGAGTGGTTCAACTAAGAACATAATAGGGAATAATTGCGTACAAACTAGGCGTTTAACGAATATTCGGCTACCAACCAATGTCTAGCTAGAGCGAAAGATGCACCATAGGGTCGTCACGACCCTACCTCAGGTCCCGTCGCCCCACGCGCCATCTATACAAGGGACGGCTGTAACTCATGAATCTTGGATGTTTGCATATATGCCTAAATGCATGCATTTACCTCTGTCTACCCCTACGGCGAATATAGGTTATGTTTTCTATAGCTTATCTAATTTATTTACCATCAATGTAAACCGAGGTATTTTCCAACTTACCAATTACATTTCGTCACATTTTTTTCCCTCTTCAACCAATTATCACCCGTATTGTAAGGTAATATAGGGATTAAAACCATCCCCGCTACAACCATCGGGAATAGAGAAGAGGACGAGAATGCAGCAGGACCTGGATGCCAAAATCATGGTGACACGAGTCCACGGTGCCCACCTCCTCCACCACAGCCCCCAAGGGGGTGCCAGACCCCGTCCTGCAGCCGCCAGGCAGCAGCTGCAGCAGAGGGGGGGGGGGTGCTGCATCCGCGTCGCGCGAATGTCGCGCGCGAAGACCAGTGATGAGAGGGATTAAAAAACAATAAAACACAATTATCATAGCATTCAATGTTTATTTGAATAACAATAAAACAACTTACTCGAATCTCAATTGAAACATCGTCGGGAATGGCACTTCCTCGCAACGCACTAACAAACAACTACACATAACTTACTCCAGTCACGGTTCGGCTGACTCTATAGCGCTGAACACTACCATTCGGCGGCAAGAAGGGTAATGTGGTGGTGCCCACGAGCTCAATCACTACATAGTATGTTCTTAGATTTTCGCGAGCTACACTCATAGAAATAAAACGAATTTTCGTATTTATATCGCGTATATCAAATATCACTACAGTTTAACTAATTAAGTAATGCTCAACAAACATCCTTATTAAAAAACTACAGAGTGAAACCGAACTCGTACGAGGTCATATTTTACAAAGCTAAGTATAGCGTTCTCTGTCGCACATAAATAACTAAAAGAAAATAAATATGCTCCCAAAAAGACAATGAAAATAGTGTTTTGTTTAAAAAATTAGGTTATTAAACTCAAGAGTTTTTAAAATAAGAATTTTGCACGAGTTGTTTTTAATATGGTAATCATTTTATTTAATTTTTGCCAAATATTTGTCTAAATACTTAACATAACTGGACATAAGAAAGTCTGTTTTTTAAATAGACTTTCCGTAAAGTAATACCTAATAATAATAATATACACTGTATTATAAACACTCGAGTAATTTACACTCGCAAAAATGCAAAAAAACCGACAATACAATTAATATTTCAAAAATATATAAATGAAAGCAGATAAAATAAAAAATATGACACAAAATAAAGTTACAAACATCTCATGTTTGCACCAAAACTAAAGACGGGTTCACCGAGCTCGGAGTGTTGTCATTCATTACTTGACGGATTGAAACTTCACAAAAAGTTTAACAACATAATACAACACCAATTATATTATGAATACATTGTCCAATTCCAATTAAGCGAAGCAAACAAGATTAGATCGAAATTTCATGATACAAGGCAAATCATCGTTGATACTTCATTACCGTGTTAGTAAAAGTTGCACTAGTGCATAATTTTGATTGACAGATAAATGTCCGTTATGGTTCGGTTGCGCCAAAACATTTGTTAAAGTTAAAGGCGGGTCTACGCTAGACGAACCGAGCACGAGCGAAGCACAAGCGGAGCCGTTCTCGGCTTCGTAGTTTTCCGCAGTGAGTTCGCGGCTCTTGGCGAATATGGACGATATTAATAATATTGCAGTAGCCGCTGCTGTTGCTTATTTTTTTTTTTAGTAATCCTCATGTTTTTGGTCCCATATCAATGGATTATTTTGATATAATTCAATTAAGTGCACGGAAGTATCTTCGGTCCAGGTTACCATGATACTCGGCTCGAGCGACCGACGTCTGTCACTAAACACGTCCACGAGCGCACTGCGAGCGCGAAGCAAATCCCTTTGTGTTCGTCAAAAAACCGACAACAGGCGGCACGCAGCCGAGCACGAACGAAATGCTCGCAGCGCGCTCGTTCGAGGTTGGTCCACTCTAGACGAATTGTGTTCGGCTCGTGCTCGGCTCTCCTAGCGTAGACGCACCTTAAGGTTTTTGGCAAATTCAACAGTAACAGTAATATTGACTTTAATAGTTACTGCGGAATGCGTTGCACCAGCGTATTTTTAACATTATTAAAGTTGCACGTGAAGTTTTTATTTTTTTGTTTAGTCTTATCTTGCCGTTTGTAAAAGAGAGTATGGAACATTCTGTTGATACCTATTTTTATTTTTAAGTATTTTTGGACTATTATTTATTTGATTTTGTTTACTTTGCCATATTAATCAAATTATCAGTTGTCAACGTATCAGTTGTTATCCGCTTTAATTTTATAGTTGTAATTTGACCTTTCACAAGCAAATTCTATTATTTCCAAGTGATTAAATAAATTTTTGAGTTTGAGTTTTGAGTTTAAGTATCAACATCTGACAGATAATTTAGATTAACAATGACTTAACCAGCTCCTCTCGGCCGGTTACAGTAAACAGTTAAAGTTGTGACGTCAATAAGCAATTTTCAAATGGTGCAACTACATTTTTTTGCTTAACCGGTACTTTAACAAAAATAAATATTGTTTAAGCTTAATAAAAGTGATGCAACCCAGCCTTAGTAATTGACACGTGATTTCATAGAATCATCGACGAAAAGTATCCAACAAGAAATAATGCACATCGACGTTAGGAAGAAGACTTCGGCTTATTTCGGCTCTGTAGAGCATTATCTCTTTCCCACCTTACCCATGTGACGTTTATCGACCATATTGCTCAAGTGTTGAGAAATACCGGACTATCAATGCTTACGTAGGCAGTGTGCAACAGAGATAACACTACGATGTCGAAACTAGCCTACTGTCTCTGTCTTAGGCTCGATGGGTAACGTAATAAGATGTTTCACAACTCCGAACTCGGCAATAAACAATAAACAATAAACAATGGCACCGCCGGGACTAGGTATTCTATCTTTTTTGAAAGGATCAAATAATTTATAACAATTCATTGCATACATCGAATATTGTAAATGTTTTAAATGCATTTTTATAAAATACATTATTAAATAGCTTACTGATTTTATTGTGCGGGTGTAGTTTAGTACGGCTAATAAAACCATACCTAGTTCTTATCACTTGGATTATGGACTGCTTGTCCCATTTACTTGTCGCTTACTAATCATTAACATGAACCCATTTATTTCTAATTCTAAACGTACATTAGAGACGTAATAGCTGGTATGTTTTGTCTCTGTCTGTTGTATGACAAAGGAGTGAGAACTCTAACTTAAATACGTTTAGGTTAGATTTAGGGACGCAAATGTTTAGTGACATTTAAGGCGTTCTCGTGTAACTTACACCTTTTTGCTAACAATAAAATAAAAACAGTTACTGCTCACTCGTTACTACATAGGTTTGTGTCACTACCTACAGCATCCTGTAGGTAGACTCGTAGAAACACCTAGATATTTGCAGAAACACTAATGTTTTGTAAAGCAATCAATGGATTACAATAAAATTAAACATTGTATCACATGGGACAACAATATGTATGAGACAATACAGATAAGTACAAAGGAAACTATTGTAACAAAACTATGATTACGGTATCGAATACAATTTACATACAATTTTTGTAATCATTCTATAAAAGAATATATATCACACTACTCTGTTACAAACATGTTAAATAATTATATGTTCGAGAAATAAGTGTTTAAATATATGATCAACGTTTTAAAATTAATTTTAAAACACCATTTACATTTCAGTTCAAATAAAGTAAGCGCGTATTAAACTCATTCCTGATATTTTCCTAATATACATTACAATTTTATCTGCAACTGCGGCATTTGGGCCCCTTTTTCCTGTCAAGCGGGTCTGTGTCCGCACGCGGGAGTGTCCGCACGCGGGAGTGTCCGCACGCGGGAGTGTCCGCACGCGGGAGTGTCCGCACGCGGGAGTGTCCGCACGCGGGGGAACACGTCAGCGAGCCACACAATCAAAAAACAATCAATCTGCAGCGTTGCAATTTGGTGCGTGCCGCTAACAGATACAGTCGTATACAGATTGGACATAAAAACCCATGCCCCGCACCCCGCACGCGGGTGCCACCCGTCAAAGGAAAAGATTGTATGAAACGATGGAATCCGGGTGACACGCATGCGGACGCAAATCCGCTTGACAGGATAAAGGCCTTTAACTCCAATTACATATTCAAGAACGAACCAAATAACATACTAATTCTTAGTTCCATACGTTCCTTGAATGTAAACAGTATTGAGAGGAACTTTGAGAAACACCTCATAACATTGGGTTAACATTATAGAGTCAGTAACAAAATGTCGGCACCAAGGCATGCTATTTTAGAAAATGCAATAATAAAGCCCTCGGCTTCTTAAAAAAAACTCTATCGCTGAAATTATATTATTTTTTAAATTTATGATGGCGGCAAATAATCATTCATTTCCCATATCTGAGATCTGATCCTGAGTTCCATTCCCGGATCGGGGGACTATCAGGGATAACGGTGTAAAGTATTTTATCTCTGGTTCTACTGGAATTTTCAAGAAAGTTTCCCAGTACCTCGGAGTTTGGTAATGTACCCGGAGACGTCAACAGACTCGGTTGTTTGCATGTATTTACCTCGGCCTACCCCTTCGGGGATTACAGGCATGAAGTTATGCATCACATGAATTAAGAGAACCAAGGCCCAAACAGTTTAATACTGACCCAAGTAACAACACATTTTTTGCGCATTTAATAAATAATAATCATAAACAATTTCACATGAAACATGTTACACAACTTCTTAGCATGAAAATAAACAAGCCAGACCACTTGTTTCACAAAAATTTAGTGTTGAATTATTCTGACTTTTCTTTCAATAAATGAATATTAATGTCTTTAGAAGGCAGTTCACAATTATTTATTTGTCTTTTGATTCACTATATACATCTAGGGGGCAATCATAAAATACGTCCGCATACTAGGGAGGGAGGGGTCTCGGTAAGTGTGACACGATGTGACGGGGGGGAGGTTCCACGGTAATGTGACGTTCGCAGTTCATTCAAATACTTTAAACTAGTTGGTGCCCGCGACTTCGTCTGCGCAGGATTAGTATTACACACAATATCTTTATAAATTGTAGCCTTTGTGTAATTCTAATATATAAGCTGTAGTATTGTAAAGTTTATTTTTTTAGCGTGACGTGTTTTATAAACTTCCCCTTATACTAGTTACATAGATTTAGCAATAGTGCATCACAATACAAACAATATTTCTACGCTTGTATTAATTTTAATATCCATAAAATGTGATTTTTCACAGCATTTATTTGCATAGGATTTGCAACGACCGCAATGGTATAAAAAGATAAGGATATAATTATCTTATTAAAACTTCAATAAAGTCTTCATTATTTGATTAGACATCTGTGTAAAATTTTGTTGTTCTTCTTTGTTGACTTCAAGGTTATTCAAATACAAAATCATAATTACTGGTTTGACTGCATACGTTTTTATTAAGTATGCAGTCTATGTACGTAGATGGTAAGTAAATACTTGAACCTATAGAGCACATAAATCGGAGGTTAAAACGGAGATGTGTCGCCACTCTTGAAGCTTAAGTTGCTCTGCCTGTGTGATAATAATTATGAAGCCACTTTATTTTTATTTAGTTTGCTATGTATTAATATGGCAATGTTTTACGTACTTCTGCAGATTTATTAAATAACGTAACGTAACTTCACGCCTGTAATCCCCGAAGGGGTAGGCAGAGGTAAATGCATGCATTCAAGCATACATGCAAACACCCACGATTCGCCGGTTACGTTCTGGCTATTTATTAAATAGTTACAGATTAGATCTGATCTCCGTGTGTCACCGAGTAGTTTCCGATTGTAAACTAGCGTCAGGTCCCAACTTGACCTATGAATCAGAATCTATTCGGTGCGGGCGTGCGACATGGTTTTTATTGAATTGTGCGTCTTCTCAAGTTACGTTATCGACATTTGCAACACTCGCGGGTCACACGACCGGACCGATCTTTTCGCTACGGTGCAGTATATTAAACGTGGTAATATTTCTCTTTAGAAACGGCCGCTGCAAACCCTAGAACTAGCAGCCCTACGAATATCCCTCCACAATCTGACGACGAACCTACGCGTGTTCCTTGGTGAACTTGTCGTGGAATCCCTTGAAGATGTCGAGCATCTCCTGCAGCAGCGCGGGTTGCGGCAGGATGGTGGTGCGGAAGTGGTAGGTGTTGGGACGTTGTCCGAACCCGCTGCCGGGCACCACGCAGATACCTGCCACACAGTACTTGTATTAAACATAAAAATATAGAAAGAAATATGAATATTCGAACTTAAACTGCATTATTTAAATGTTACTGCTAGCGAATACATTGCTCGTTAAGCACTCGCTCAATTAACGCTATTACTGTCTCCGCTTGCAATGTACCGTATGTAATGCGTCCGCTACACTTCGACTAGTTTATTAGTGAGTGTATTGTTGTGTGCGTGCGAGTGTTTATTGTCTACAGGCGTTACATCGTAGTATGCAAACTTACGCAAACGAATAGCTGCCCTGAAGATTAATGTGTGGGTGATTGTCGAGATGGTGTTACATTTGTGTAAGAAATTGCATGGTGGGAGAAAAGCGGCGACACTGGTTCTAATACCAAGTTGAAGCAAAGGCTTTTCCATCTTTATTTATCTATTACGTGATTTTTACCACCGCATGACCTAATATACAAATGGCAGTGTTCAGCACTATCATGTTCCGGTCAGTTGGTAATGTACGGCCCTGTAATTTCCGGCACAGAGGCATCACACCTTAGGCCTCAGGAGTGGTAATGCATCTGCATTTTGACCTTAGCCTTTGTGTGGGTGTCTATAGGCCGCAGTCATCACTTAACATCGATGTAAGCCGTATGTTTGTTGCCGAGTTCCATAATATAAAGAAAAAAATTATAATTGAATGCATGCATTTATAGTTACGTTTTCATATAATTAGGCTCCTGGAGAGCACTTTTACATCTTATTTTTTACTACCTAAAGTGAACAACCACAAATAATAATCAAAAACGGAATATATTAAAAAGAAACGAAACAAACAATTGTTTCGTTTCTTTTTAATATATTCCGTTTTTGATTATTATTTGTGGTTGTTCACTTTTAGTTAGTATGAAAAGAATCAATTATTTACAAATTCCTCCATTTCCCTATTTCAAAAGAAACAGAAAAAGAATGAATTTGGTCGTCATAATAAAGGTTATTCACTCGGCAGAGTTTCAAGTGCAGTCAATACCGAGAAGAACTCCGCCACTGAAGAAACTCAGTACGGCTCTTTTGAATTTAAACTTAAATCTAATACAGTCTGCAATTACAAAGTACAGTATTTCTAAATAGCTTGGGAGCGATCGTTTCAATTCAATGGTGTAGCATCATTAAGATGTATCATGTATAGAGATTACGTATAGAGCGCTAGATATCCCGTTTCTGACACACCGGGATCTTCATCGTTAAGATTGTACAAGTGTTCGTTGATAACTTTCTAAAATGTCAGTGATCTCACCGGTGTTCTCCAGCAGCTTGAAGGCGTAGTACACATCGGGCGCCTGGCCGGCCGCCGCCGCCGCCGCCACGGCCGCGCCCGACAGCTCGATGCTGGGGAACGCGTACATCGCGCCCTGCACATACACACACCACCACAGTCACCTATTGAACTTTTCTCACTCATTCTCATTGTCATTCACACACTCATTGTCATTCAGACAATAGGCGGATCCACTTCCCGGACGTGGGGGCTTCCATCGGGGATGCGGTCGCGGGTCCGACTACGGTCCGGGCTACGACCGCGCAATATCTGCGGGCGTTGCCACTGGAGTGGTGGATGCTCGCCCCTGTTGGCTTCCCAAAACTCGACGCTGGGCGACGGAAGCCGCCGCAGCGACGCCACTTCGCGCCGTGACGACACCCCCCCGCCCCCGCCCCCGCCGCCGCAATACCAACCGCCGCGGCACCGCTGTCATCGCGGCACCACCACACTGGGGAGGCGCCTACTCCGTCGCTGCGCCCTAATCGGCGACGCGGCGCTTACCACTGCGCCACCCAGACAAGACGCCGCTCTCATTATTATGGGAGCAGAAGATGCCGAGGCAAAGGGGCACGTGCCTCGAATCCGGCGAACCACCTCACGAGGCGTTCGCCGCGCGAGGAAACTACCCACGATCGAGCGCGAAAGCCTCGGTACCGTCGCGAGACTGCCGCGCACGGCGAGCCCACGGCCGGCGGCGGCCCGAGGTCGCCGGGGGCCCGGGGTGACATTTGGAGGCCCGGTGTACACACGCACGAACAAAAAAAAAGTCACGAAGTAAACTTAGGAGGGACACCCGCCCACCCCCAATTCGGGGCCCTCGTTTGATCGATGCGGTATAGATTCTAAACTACATATCAAGAAGAACATTTTTTTTTATGTTATAGAAGTGGCAAACAAGCATGCAGTTCACATTAATGTTAAGTGATGACTGCAACCTACAACACCCACACAAAGACCGAGGTCAAAATGCAGATGCGTTATCACTCCTGAGGCCTAAGGTGTTATGCCTCTGTGCCGGAAATTACAGGGCCGTACAAATAATAATAATGACAACCCTTGATACGTCCCCCTGCTGGATACGAGTCACTCCCCCCCCTTCTCGGGGCCTGCAGCTTGCTCCACCGCGGGTCGGTGGAGATACGGGTTAGTGGCCAACCCGCTGTCGGATGTTTTCAAACCACCCATAAGGCGACACTGATCTTTATTTATAACTAGCTGACCCGACAAACTTCGTATTGCCTCAGAATGAAAATATGACATGTGTCAAAGGTTTGATAGATACGGACTATTTGTATGGGAAAATGAAATGGTGGTTTTTACTATTTCCCTTCAATTTCATGAATATTCCCTATAATCATGAATTTTTTTTTCGTCTTAAATTAATCATTTACTTATAAATATCGTAGAAAAATATATAGGCCTAAAAATAAATATATAAACAGGCCTTGAAAATATTACAGTTATTTTTCAAAGTGAAATTTAAAACATTGAGTAAATTTGAGCTCTTCAAACGCCGTCATTTTGTCGACGTGTGTTTTTTACTCTAAACTTTTGTGTTACTTCATACGTATTTTCAATTTTAATTGCTCTACAAATCATGGAAGAAGCAAAAAAAGCCATCTTACAAGTATTGTATAGTACCTAAGTGCAAAAATAGTATTAGAAAAACACCAGACAAAGTGTTATTTCGTCTCGACCAATGGCGGCGCGTTTTGGAAGTTTGAATTTCATTCCCTTATTTTGCACTATTTACATAATATTTAATGGCATTAAATAATATGTAAATAAAAAAAAACTTTGTAATTATAATATGGCGTTGATAAGTATTCGAGAAAAAAATATTTCAGACAATTTTAAATTTTTTGCATATTCCCTATTTCTTCATATTTTCTTACCTTTTAAACATTCCCTGGACTTCCAAAAATCATTCAAAATCAATATTAGCCAAATCGGTCCAGCCATTCACGCGTGATTCCGTGACCAAGGAAAACGGGTTGCATTTTTATATATATAGATTCGTATTATGATGGAGCGAGGCACGAAACAAAATATGTGAGCGTCCAGAACGCGGCATACCGAGGTGTAGCGCCGACTGATTCAACTAATTGCAGTTTTGAATTATTTTTGGAAGTCAAAAGAAGGTTCAAGAGGTAAGAAAATATGAATATATTGTAAGGGAATTAGTAAAAACAAGTATTTTCGCAAACAAATAGTCTGTACCAAACGACCAACAAATTGTATCTATAAAACCTTTGCCAGATTATTAAATCCTGAAGCGTTACGAAGTCTGGTTGCTGCACATTTTAGTTTAATTAAATTACGAAATATTAAGGTACGAAATCATAAAATATATAAGTTGAAACAAAAGAAAAACGTATAGAAAGAGATGTACGTTCACCTGCACGACATTACACTTGAATCCCTTCATCTGGTTGAATGTGTCGGCGATCATCTTGGCGCGCTTGTTGAGGGACTGCAGTACTGAGGTCTTCTCCTTTATCCACAACTCGTACGACGGCTCGCCCTGTTGCGGGGGCTTGGCCTGAAAATATCAACATTGTTACAAGTTTGTGTGTGAAATACAGTGCAACAGATAAATTTCCTTAAATATATGTAAACGCAGGGTGGCTTTATCAGAACGGATATTGATTCATCGCCATAAAACAAAATTAAAAGGAGGAAGAATGAACACTTGCAACAACATTTATATTACTATTCATTAGCTTCACTTCACTACAACTTCATTCACTATTTGTTTTATATTATTTCGCATTACACATGCTTGTGAAATATATTTTATTTTTAAAGAAAAATGGAAAGAAAAATTTGACTTCAGGCGAGGCTCGAACTCGCGACCTACTGGGAATCTAGTCCAGCCGCTCTTCCAATTGAGCTACTGAAGCCCTGCCCGATTTGTCAAATCTTTCCTTCACATCTATTGCATTGCTTTATGGTAGCAGTAGCGCCATCTTTTACCAACTATGCTAGTTAGTTCACTATTACTTGTACATTAAATATTTTTCCAAAAAATTGATAGGGAGCGATTAAAGAAGAGTAACAGAAACGAAAAAAAAACTTATTTTTATGTTGGGGTGTCAAGCTTGATGACAGTAAAATATAACAATGAAAAGTGCGCGTGCGTACGGCATCGGATGATGCGAGGAGTGCGGCGCGGCGCGGTCGGGCCTGTGGCCTGCGCAGGGGCCGATGGCTTAGTGGTGGGAACAATATTTGTCTGTCAGTCTGGTACGTTAAAACTTCGAAACTCCTTATCGTTAAGTATCTACGCGGACGAAGTCGGGGGCCCAGCTAGTTTCAAAGATTCTTACCACACAGTCGACGGCGGCCTGGCCGATGGTGGTGGGGCACAGCATGGCCGAGATGCCCTTGTACAGGTGCGCCTGCACCTGAGGATCCAGGTTCACCAGCTCCATCCAGCCGCCCCTGAGGCCGCACTCGCCCATGTAGCCCTTGCTCACCGACATGAAGGACGCTAGTTCTAGTGTGTTGTAGGGCGCGCCCATCTCTGTTAGCACCTGAAAATAATCGCTCGAAAATTCAAAATCGGGCACTTATTTTTACGGCCCTGTAATTTTCGGCACAGAGGCGTAATACCCCAGGCCTCGGGAGTGACGACGCATCTACGTTGAAATCTCCAGTGTCGTGTAGATATTTTAAAATAGGTAATGACTGAAGTCTATATTACACAATATCCAACAAGAATATGCTACAGTATTATTTACCACCGATGTAAACCCAGTGCCGGTTTTCCGCCTCATTATATTTAAAAAACGTGATGTTAAGCAACATCGGGCACGAATTCGCCGTCGCATTCAGACTACGAATAATAATGTAAGATGTAACTAAGCCCAAAAAAATTGTTCCACATAAATAGACACACCGCGGGTGAGACATAAAAAGGACACATCGCAGGGCGTTGCTGATCGGCAAAATGACCTTGTCGCGTCCAATTGAATGCAATAACATTTGTCTATGTTGAAAGTGTGCGATTTTATTAACTGCAGTTACTTTATTTAATGGAACCAAAATCAAAGGAATAATTGTATAACAGTTACATTTCTGTACATTATTATTCGTAGCATTCAAGTTCCGATTAGCGAGTGTACGGGCTCCCATGGTTTTGTAAGCATTCTCATAAGAACTAGAATTGAATAAAGCTGCATAGAAACAAGCAAGGCGCGATGTGCACTTAATTAAAATGAATATAATTGGCATTCGAAGAGCGCATGGCCCCGCGGCTGTTGTAGATCGTAAGCGATCTACTCGGTTGTGCAATACGGGCACGGTCAGATGCGTGATGGGTGACACAAGGTGAAGGGCACGTTAAGCCGTCGGTCCCGGTCGCCATCGATAGATAGCAGTCGTCAAACCTTTTCGGAGGCCTTATGGGCGGTTTGAAAACACCTGACAGTGAGTTGGCCACTAACCCGTATCTCCACCAACCCGCATTGGAGCAGCGTGGTGGAGTAAGCTCCAGGCCTCCCCCCAAGTAGGGGAGAGACTCGTGTCCAGCTGCGGGATGCGGACGTGTTAAGGGTTGCCATTATTTTATTATTATACTACATACCTTCTTGAATGAAAAGAACTTGCTGCCCTCCGCGTACACGTTGTCCTGATACACCTCGTCGGCGAACACGAACAGGCCGTGCTTGTGCGCGAACTTGATGATCGCCTCGATGTTCTCGCGCGTCAGGACCTGCCCACGGATATGTTACATAGTCAAAAAAACTTTTGTAATAATCTAGGTGTAGATTCTAGGATTCCACTGTAGGTTGCATTAATCTTAGTTAATCTGCTGCTAAATGGTAGTGTTAAGCACTATCATGTTCCAGTTAGAAGGTAATGTACGGCTTCGTCATAACTTATCACAGAGACATATCAACTAAGGTTTCAGGGGTTGACAAAGCATCTGCATTTTATTATTATACTACATAGTGCAATGTACAGATTATACAAGATGTTTGTTACTGGTAATTTGATGTCGTTTTCTATCATCAATTACAGGCGATCCAACTGTTTAAAACTATATTTAACGACTGACCGTTATGTCAAGCTACATAAGGTTCACGTTTGAAAATTTATAGTGGTCGTTAAGTTTTCTTAAAATTTCTATTTTCCGCGCAACTACCTATCCGATTCTGTCATAAAAACCTTCTCCTGACAATTATAAATACAACACAAAAAGAATTAGCGTAATCGGTAAAGCCGTTCTCGAGTTTTGCGCTTAGCAACACATTTAGCAATTAATTTTTAAATATCGAGCCAACCTGTCCAGTGGGGTTGCCCGGGTTGATGACGACCAGCGCGCGCACATTGCACCGCTGCCGGGCCTCGGCCAGGGCCCGCTCCAGCTCGGCGGGGTCCAGGCCCCACTGGCGCGCTTCGTCCAGAAAGTAGCCCGCCTGCTCCAGCCCGTACTCCGCCAGGGACGCCGAGTATAACGGGTATTGCGGGATCGGGATCATCACCCCTACGGACATTTTAAGTATGTATCTTCACGCCAGGTCCCTAAAAGGGTAGACAGAGAGTGTAGAGCGCCAGATATCCCGGTCCTGACAAACCTCTCGTGTCTCACCTTCATCATTCTCTTCATACATGCACGCCGATTCCTAAGACTTTTGACACACCATCAGACAGAACTCGACCTATTTGGTCATGGTAGGTCAGTCTTGGTCTTCCTGGGCCTCTGCAACCATCCACATTCGCATTGTATATCGGTTTAGTCATTCGCTCATTCGACATTCTTTCTTTACGCCTGAACCATCGGAGCATGCCTTTTTTCATTTTTACACCGATACTATCATTCACACAAAACCTCTTTCTTACATCTTCATTACGAACGCGATCGGTGAGTGATACACCGCAGATCTTGCGCAAAGATCTCATCTCGACCGCGTTTAACTTACTTTCATGCTCTTTCCTGCATACCCATTATGTACGGCTAGTCGAACCCGCTGGCGGAGATGTTTAGATTCTAGTAGTTTACCCAACGCTCCATTCACGCAATTCCCAGCAAGCACTCTTCTTTCTATGTCAGTGGTGTATCTACCATCCTTGCTAAAAGCGCATCCAAGATATACAATTTCATCCTGTTCTTACACAGCATCATCTACTACTACCCTTGCATTTGTTCTCTGTTCATCTCTTTCAAATACTAATACTTTAGTTTTATCCATATTCAATTGTAAGCCTTTCTCCACACAATCCTCTTTCATAACTGTGACTAGTGTTTGTAGCCCAGATGGTGTAGAGCTAACAATTACCGCATCATCTTCGTAAAGCAGACAGTTCACCACTAAGTCACCCATACGCACTCCCACATCCATCAACTTCACTCTCTGGAGGCATTTGTCCAGATATTTATGATAAACAGCCTAGACGAAAGCATGCAACCCTGTCTGACACC
The DNA here is from genome assembly GCA_036365455.1 of Macrosoma leucophasiata. Taxonomy (NCBI): domain Eukaryota; kingdom Metazoa; phylum Arthropoda; class Insecta; order Lepidoptera; family Hedylidae; genus Macrosoma; species Macrosoma leucophasiata. The sequence goes on from JAWQUS010000024.1 coordinate 482,974, forward strand.
GATGTTAACATCAAACCAGGGTGACATGTTACCTTCTATCCGCACACATGATTGACAGTCCATATACGTGGACTGTATTGCACGGAGCAGACTGCCATCAATACCATACTCTGGCAAAATGTCCCACAGCTCCTTTCGTAATACCCTATCAAACGCTTTCTCCAAATCCACAGAACCGTAGAAAACCTTCTGGCTCACAGTCAGATGCTTCTCTACGATGTTGTGGAGGGAGAAAACTTGATCCATACATCCTCTTTCAGTTCTGAAACCACCCTGTGCATCCCACAACAACCCGTCGGACTTCTCTTTAATTCTTCTTTCTAAGACTTTCCCATACACTTTAGCTAACAAACTGATCAAACTGATCGCTCGATAGCTGGTGCAGTCCATACGTGAACCCTTGCCTTTATACAAAGGCACGATGACTGCACACCGCCAATCCATTCGGATTCTTCCGGATCTCCAGCAAAGGTTGCACAACACCCAGAAAGAATCCCAAAGGGCAGCACCACCATATTTGATCATTTCGGCAGAAACCTGAACAATACCCGCAGCCTTTACACATTTCAAACTTCGTATCGCCCATACAATCTCATCTATTGCTACTCGTATATCCTCACAAGCCGGCACCGTCAAAAGTCAACAACTCCGGCGTCAGTGTTGTGAGCATAATCATACATTTCCCCATAAATTTAATAAAACTTATTATTTTGATTGTTATATTTTCGCATGCGAGTGAATTAAGAAATTAAAGAAATATTGGAGAGACAAATTTACTTTTGTGGCAAACAAGCTTGCAGTTCACATTGATGTTAAGTGATGACTGCAGCCTATAGACACCCACATAAAGACCAGTGATCAAAATGCAGATGCGTTACCACTCCTGAGGCCTAAGGTGTTATGCCTCTGTGCCGGAAATTACAGGGCCGTACATTACCACCTGACCGGAACACGATAGTGCTGAACACTACCATTTAGCGGCAAGTAATTAAGGTAATGCGCAAAAATGATGAATTCTGTTCTGTTCCACTGCTTCGCCGCCCCGGTGCCTATAGCATTATAGCATAAAGCAAAACCGAGACGGAAAATAATTGACGGTTCAACCGGTTCAGGAAAGAACAAGGGGCGGCTTGCATACTTCAATTGAATTTCGAATTTCTTCAGAGATGTAATCCACGCACAACACAATAGGCGGCTTTCATACATTAATTGAATATAACATTTCTTCAGATATGAAATGGACATGGCAGGGTGGGTCAGGGGCGTTTTAGGCTTACGTCTTAAAACGTTTTTTGTATTTTTTCAAACGTCCAAACCAAAGGCCGTGGGGCGGCCTGCCGGCCGCCTCTGGACCGCCCCTTGCGACCTACCGCCCCGGGATATAGCCCTTCTGGCCCTAGGGTAAATACACCCCTGGATATGGCACACTATACAGTGTGTATATCTTATGAACATTTTGAAGGTATTTTTAATTTATTTTAATGTTCAATTATTTCTTGTAAGATTTATTACTTTACAAGAAATAATTGAACATTTATTACCGATGCAAAACAGTCTGTCATCTGTGCGAGAGGAAATGCTTGTGATACACACACACTACAAAAATCGTTTATCACTACGGAACTCACACCTTGACTTTAACAAAATACATAAACAATTTCACGCACACATTTAAACATCTAGGCGACAAACATCTAAGCGACAGACATAGGCCCACTTGGGCTTGTACTTTGACAGAGGGGAAAGCCTGCATATGGCTACTCCCCTCCGGTCCGCCGCGGCCGGTGGCCCGTGTTGCTCTATGGTTTGGATAAACCAATTTATAAGTTTTTTTATGTAAACTGAAACCTAAAATGATCTTTCTACCATAAAATACAAGACATTACGTCAGTTGTCCAAAGTCTCTACGGTAGGATATAGGTATTATGGTTATGAAAAATGATTCATACAAATATCACACGACATTCTTCATTTATGTAATATTTGTGAGCCTATAATGAATACATTATGAGACAATAGCGCTAACCATTGTATAGCCTAGATTGCATCACGACTATTGTTGTTGCGTGCCATACAATATTGAATTTTATTACCTTGTTACAATGTCTATATTTCAGTTATGTATACAAAAGTAAATAGTAAAGTAAGCACTCGCGTGACAGCACGTTATCAGCTCGTAAATGTAAGTCAATAATACCTAAAATTAAGCTAAAATCTAGATAGATAGTTTCGGGTCATACAAACTATATTTAGTTTACTACCAGATTTACTTTAAACTAAGTACAGCATTAAGTGAGACAAAAATATGTTAATTTTTTTTTTTTTTTTAGGTCGGGCTTTGTGTAGGCGGCCTGTCTCGAGACGGCACTAGTCTACTTCACCGGGCAATCGGCGAGCGCAGAGGGCGCTCCAGCCTAAAAGTTAGCGCAACTGCCTAAGGGTGACCCATGCGGGTCCGTGCCTCGGCTTAGGACGTTGCGGAGAGACATATGAGACATATGCGATTATGGGCGGTGAAATATGTTAAAGATTGACATAATAATAACACCCAATTGTTATTTATTACCCACAAGCTGACCCGGCAAACTTCGTATTGCCTCAGAATGAAATAATGTGTCCAAGGTTTGATAGATACGGACTATTTGTATAAGAAAATGAAGTTGTGGTTTTTACTTTTTCCCTTCAATTCCTTCATATTTTCTTACCTTTTAAATCTTCCCTGGACTTTCCAAACTCATTCAAAACCAAAATTAGCCAAAACGGTTCAGCCGTTCTCGAGTCTTAGCGAGACTAACGAACAGCAATTGATTTTTATATGTGTATAAATATTACATTCACGTCGTGAAGAATCTTAAAAATTCTCGATACACGTCCAGAGACTACGGACGTATGCCAGCGTAGTCCTAAACTGAGTAATCGTCTGTCAATCACTATACCCAATGAAACTCACCCGAAGGTTTTCCGTCCAGGTTCTTGCAGAACAGCTGCAGGCAGTTCTTGATGGCCGAGGAGGCGCCCGAGGACAGGCAGATGTCTGGCCAGCGCGCGGGGTGCCCGTCGCGCCGCTCGATGTACTCGGCCACGTGTCGGCGAATCAGCTCGATGCCGTGCGAAGCCGAGTATGAACCCACCGATTGCCCTCTGTCGAGTAGAAAAACTGATTTATGAAGAGGGAAAATTTTGAACGTTCTGCTTCCGACGATCCCGAACTTGGTATCGGTCAAGAGTACGATAGTAATTTTGACAAAACAGGATTTTTGGTAAATCTAAATTGACATTAAAACTACTAAAAGTGTGGACTTTCCAAAGATCAATTTTATTTTTGCTATATTGACCGGCCTGACCTCCTGCATAGGTGGTCTTCATTATTTGTGACGATGTATTTCTAAAATGTGACTAGATTTAAGAAATAAGAGATTAAATTATTGTTATTGCATACACATATCGGGCCTTAAGAGAGGCAACACTTCTTGTATTTACACACACCTCTATTTATTTTTAACGAAAACTTTAAAAAGATTGGGTGACTAACTTGACAGCCAGACAAAGACTGTCCAATTATCATTCGAAAAAATGCAGAATAAGAAAAAAAACCTACCCGCAAGCACCAAGGATATCTCTTGCCCTCTGTTTGACATCTTCAGGGTAGTTTCCCTTCTCAATCAATTCCGGCAATGCGATGCAAGCTATCACCTGTCACATTAAAAAAAGATTTTTCATATTCAATTAAAGAATTCAACTGGAACTTGATAACAATATACCGAAAACCCCAACCACGTTTACTTGGGAATATCTGTCAAAGAGACAAAACAATGTTTAAGTTTGTAGGAAATAATGACGTCACACGCTTGTGTGTAACCTAATTTGCTTAGATTAGGTTATACTGAAGGCCCGCCTTTTCGAATTACGGCACTGAAGCTTTACCACCAGTAAATATCATCACTTAAAATAGAAAAATATTAAGTTCTTCAAAAATGGCGTCAAGAGTGCTGAAGGACGGGCGCTGAAGCGCTGGCAGCGCGTTGGCAACTCCCCTGGTGTTGGAAATGGAACGTTGATCACTTTCCATCAGGCGGTTTGCTTGTCTGTCAACCTTTAGATATCAAAAAAACTTCAGTCGAAAGAAGTCGCTGGAAAGTCTTCCCCAAAGATGTCATAATCGTCACGCTTGGCGTGCAGATTGGCGATCGAAGTTGCGGCAGTCATAACACGAGACGCTGTTGCCATACCGCGTTAAGGTATTTACTACCGACTATTGTAATGGTTTGACCGCCATTATTCGGGTCGACTGACTGCTGACGAAATCTCCTTTACAAGCGCGGTCGATCGGGTCGTCACGTCCCGACAATATTCCAGTAAAAAGGTAAAAAACGTAACTTCACGCCTGTAATCCCCGAAGGGGTAGGCAGAGGTAAATGCATGCATTGAAGCATACATGCAAACACACACGATTCGCCGGTTACGTTTTGGCCCATGTAACAGGTGGCGAGCCTATTGACATCTCCGGGCACATTATCAAACTTCGAGGTCCCAGTACCTCGCCAATTTTCCAGAAAATGGATAAATCCCAATAGAACCAGAGATAAAGGATTTTACACCATTTTCTTCTCGACTCTCACCATTATCCATATAAACCCTTACCCGGGAATCGAACTCAGGACCTCAGCGTAGTAGTAGTGGCCTGCTACCACTAGGCTGCCGAAGCAGTAAATACACAACACAACACACAGAACTAATAAGTTAAGCATATTTTTACCAGAACAATCCACCTGAACCTACTACCTATCACTAATCCAGCGAGAAAAAAAATAAATAAAATATCTTTTATTTAAGTAAATCTTAACAAATTTTAACACCAAGACTTCCCAGTAAGTTGTCACAAGACACTTGAGTTGGGAATGCCTCGCTCTTCCACCGTGATCACTGCAAGCGATTTACATTTTATCTTAAAGTTTTAGCTCAATTTAGAGTAACTTAAACTAATACCTACTAAAAACTAAATATTATTAATTCAGAAGTGTTTGCATGATTGTGTGTTTAATCTACGTCGCACATGTGTGTGTCTGTGTGAGTGTGTGTGTCTATGCGTGCGGGTGTGTGTGCGCGTGCGAGTATGTATGTGTGTGTGTGTGTGTGTGTTTTTGTTTGTGTGTGTGTGTGTGTGTGTGTGTGTGTGTGTGTGTGTGTGTGTGTGTGTGAGAGAGAATTCTACTACTCAATTCTTGCCCAGATATCTTCTACATCATCGTAGTTATTTTCGCACACTGAATTGAAATATTCAAAATAAACTATTATTTAAACATGTATAGACTTACTACTTATTTGCATAATTGTTCTGCATTATGGCTAGCGTCGTTGCCGCGTCACGTTTACTTAAGTGCTTGCGAGCTCGTACTGGGCATGTTAAACAAGGCAAATTGTTTGTCGATTGAGTGAAGCTAGGTAACTATAAAGCAGGTACAATGCTAATATTGTCTATATTAGTTACAATTATTTAGTAAGAAATGGCTTAACATCTGTATTCTTTAAAAAAGTAGACAGAAGTTGTAATAGAAATTGAATTATTTCTATTACATCTTCTGTTTTAAGTTTTCATTTGTAAGTTTATATACTTTTAACTTTGTTGTAATGTTGTTATAAATTTAATAATATTACATAATATAGCTTTTAATTTATAGCACCCATTTCGTTGATCTCTTTTCTACCCAAAGGTTGACTGGTAGATAATGCCTTAGTTGCGTTAAGTCCGCCTTATGTACAGTTCCTTCATTTGTGCATTAAAGTTAAATAAATAAATAAATAAATAAATAAATTATTCTTGAGATGTAATAGGGATATTAAAGAGTTTTCGGTGAAATTTTGTAATTTTAAATGAATAGGACACTTTTAATCCCGGTCAGAGATTCCTTAGGATTTTTTAAGTACTCGCGGATATAGTCGCGGCCAAAAGTATTAAGAAAAGTAAAGTTAAAATACAATAGATTACCTGTCTGATGAAGGTAATCGGCACCTGTCCCATGGCGTGCGCATCCCCGATGTTAGCTTTGATCACCCGCTTAAAAGGTTTATCTGCACCCTGCAACGATACATGACATATTGGCTTTAGATTACTGTAGTAAAAGTTCGCTAGGGATTTGTCGACCATGTCGGACATCTGAAAATACCGCATGAGTTTTTATGCTGCTCGCCCATGTCCGATAATCGGTGACCGATTTTTTGCAGGAGAAAAATAGAACGTACTGATACCAATAGTAAAATGCACCGACTTTTCGTAGGACGTGTGCGGTGCACTATTACTATCAGTACGTTCTATTTTTCTCCTACAAAAAATCGGTCACCGATTATCGGACGTGGACGAGCAGACTTATTAAACTCCGTATGCGACCGCTTGTCCAAATTGTTGCCGACATAAGCAGTTTTGCTGTCAAATTTTCATGTCCATTTGTATAATGACATAAGTTGAGAATCCCCTGCAGGTCAAGGCATATGTGTAAAGAAATTTATTAATCAATCTTCTTTTTAAATTATGGAAAGAAAAATATGATATCAGGCCGGACTTGATCCCACGACGACTAGGGTCGAGGCGCTCTACGAACTGAGCAACCAAAGTCCAGTTGTTAGCAATAGATGTCGCTACTGCCACATCAAGGTAATGCAATAAACGTAAAGGAAAAATTCGACACTCAGGTGTAGACTGTGTGTGGTTTTGCGTCATTAGGGAAGAATATACCATAATCGCCACGTTTGACGATCGCAGTGGCAGCGGTTTTGTAGCGGGACATTATAAGAATCAATAAAATAAAAAATGCACCATTTAACAGGCTAGTTCAAATTGAGCTACTGAATTGGAAGAGCGGCTGGACTAGATTCCCAGTAGGCCGCGAGTTCGAGTCTCGCCTGAAGTCAAATTTTTCTTTCCATTTTTCTTTAAAATAAAATATATTTCACAAGCATGTGTTAATGCGAAATAATATAAAACAATTATTAAGGGTATAAGCGACTTCTTTACGATATTCAATAAACTGCAAAGTCTATTATATCGGTTGCCTAACTAGCATAGTTGGCAATAGATGGCGCTGCTGCTACCATAAAGCAATGCAATAAATGTGAAGGAAAGATTTGACAAATCGGGCAGGACTTCAGTAGCTCAATTGGAAGAGCGGCTGGATTAGATTCCCAGTAGGCCGCGAGTTCGAGTCTCGCCTGAAGCCAAATTTTTAATTCCATTTTTCTTTAAAATAAAATATATTTCACAAGCATGTGTTAATGCGAAATAATATAAAACAATTAGTTCAAATTTTTTTTTTTTTTTTTATTTAATAAAATTGGCAAACAAGCATGCAGTTCACATTGATGTTAAGTGATGACTACAGCCTATAGACACCCACACAATGACCAGAGGTCAAAATGCAGATGCGCTGCCACTCCTGAGGCCTAAGGTGTTATGGCCTCTGTGCCTGAAATTACAGGGCCGTACATTACCACCTGACCGGAACACGATAGTGCTGAACACTACCATTTAGCGGCAAGTATATTAGGTAATGCGGTGGTGCCTACGCCCGCGAGCTCCGTCACTGGAGCTCTACCACCAGTGGTTCGATTACGCAGATAATTTCACAATAGGCACACTGAACAGTCTAGCTGCCTAGGCGATCGATTTTGCCGTGGGACGGCAATTTATAAAGGTTTCATTTGTCTGAATCATGCACACAACATAGCGTGATGTCGTGAAATGCCTCATTATTCTATTATGGACCCTCTCGAGATAGGAGACTATCGCATATTGATAGTGAGAACGACGGCGGTTTGTGTACTTACCAGCGAACAGTACAGATATTAGCAAAGCAAATTATTTTATTAGTTTTCCCGCACTAAAAGATTTTTCATACCTATGCCGAAAGTTTATACTATTGTCCGGTAAAGCCGGAGAAAAGTAGTCTTCATTACATTACATTGAAGTCAAATTAATTCTTATTATTTTGTCTTTTACTTTGATTCTAACTAACTTAAATATTGTGTCAAAAATATAAAAAAGAGTAATTTTATGCGATCTTTAAAAATGGCATTTCGAGATTATCTAAGAACTACTAGGAAGTAAGTACCCACTTTTACTTAAACTATCATAGACAGCGGTGTATATTCTTTGATAATAAATTGATTTCAAAAATTAAAGTAAATAGTCTACAACTATTGTATGTATATACCAGAAATAAATATGTATTATTTTGCCAATATTCAACAATGAGTTATCTTGATCTAATAACCGCTTATCGCTTGTATCATCTTTTTTTATCATAATAATATACTTATAAGTACAATCGATATCATAGAGACAACATAGTTGAATCTAACATACAAATACATATAATAAATAAATCTATACAAATAAATGAAATTGGAGTGTCTGTTTGTAATATAAAAATAACCGCTTTTTTAAATGCATATGTATGTATACACGGTACATATACCAAAACAACACTTTTTTCAATTTTCTTCTGTCTATCTGTCTGTTTGGCGGGGCTAATCTTGGGCACGGCTGGACCGATTTTGACGGGACTTTCACTGGCAGATAGCTGATGTAATAAGGAGTAACTTAGGCTGCGCCCACGACTTCATCCGGGTAGATACTGAACAATCATAAAATCCCACGCGGGCGAAGTCGCGGGCAGAGCTAGTAAATAAATAAAATACGCTTACGCTCACAGCCCCACAGTTGGTATAAACCTGTGTCGTGGACGCCGTTGTACACATACAACACATACACACACACCCAGACCCGAAAGCTAAACAAATATCTATAGGCCATACAAATATTTGTTCGGGTGCGGGGATCGAACCCCCTTCGAATCAAACGGTCATCTCACACCGCTGGACTAACGGGGTCGTCAAATCATCACATCATCATCACAAGCAAGGCATATCACAACCCTATTATGCCTGATAGATAATGCAAGATCTCTGATAGGCTACCTGACAACCCTACAACCCTAGGCACTAAAGCCGGTTTGATAATATTAGGGTACCCACTCGACAAAAAACACCTGCTCAGTCCACAAATGAAATTTAAAAAAATATTATAAGAAAAAACAACCCCAATTCATACAACAGCACTTTCGGCTTATAATATAATCGTGTAAAAAACATACACACTATATTATTATGTAACCATCATTGCCACCAATCGAAATTACAAAATAAATATTCGAACAGAACCGTGAAAAGCCGTGATATTAGTTCATCAATATTGACGCAATTTACATTAAAACGTATTGAAATAAAACTGTATATTGCAAGGAGCATTTCTAATTTCTCTACACTACACTACAGCATTGTGTAACGCATTCATTTATTACACAACTTGATTACTGGAACTGAGTGATGTAGAAACATTTCACGGCTTCATTTTATACAGGTTTCTGGAGGTTTATTGTGATGTAAATGGCAAACAAGTTTAATTTCAGTTTACATCACTTCTCCTCGTATTATTGGCCTATTTTACTTATAGACACTCCTGACGCCTCAGCTCAGCAGGAACTCATCAGTACATTCTATCTCATCCTTATCCATCTAAACCTAAAAGGGTAACTATTATTAAGCCTACCTAGATTATGTTCCGCTCTCGGGCTAGGCTACTGGAACTACACCATCAAATCACAAGTAATTTGAGAGTATCGGAATTATCGCAATGAAATTATAACCGCAATCAACGCCTAAACGTGTCTTCAGAAACATGGAAAAAGCTCAAGCCATAACCAATTGGATCAGACAAAAAAACAGTGCACTGCTAATTCGTGAAAGCGATTTTTTTTATGCTATGGAAGTAGCGAACAAGCATGCAGTTCACATTGATGTTAAGTGATGACTGCAGCCTATAGACACCCACACAAAGACCAAGGTCAAAATGCAGATGCGTTACCACTCCTGAGGCCTAAGGTGTTATGCCTCTGTGCCGGAAATTACAGGGCCGTACATTACCACCTGACCGGAACACGACAGTGCTGACACTACCATTTAGCGGCAAGTATAGTAGCGGGTAATGCGGTGGTACCTACGCTCGCGAGCTCCATCACTAGAGCTCTACCACCAGTAAGAGTGAAAAGTTCACTCAGATTGCCGAAGCTCGGTATAAGCAACCCTAGCTGCAACTATCGCTTAAGATCAGTGCCTATGAACACATTGTCATGTCATAGCAACAAGGTAAAAGATATTTTGCGCAAACACGATAACCTGCCAACCAGTAAACTGTGGAAAATACTCAACAATTTGTTTACCCGGCCTGATTATCTGGCGACAATGCTATCAGCATCATGTAACAGTTTAAATAAAATTGAAGTGTCTCTTGATAATTTCGTAATATAGTTACCGTACCTCAGAACGTTATACATACAGCCGATACGTACGAACAGACACGGTCATAGACAAAGAGTTTGGGCGGGGATCAGTCGCAAAGACTTGACCTGAAACTCATGACTTGCAGTATGATACTTTTTTGTACGAATTTCATCTTAACGCATCTTATCTTAAAGCCCTTCTTGGAGCAAAAAAAGGTCGTTTAGGGTGGGACCCAGGCCGTCCATTGCAATAGCTATCCCGTGAAGACCTGTCATCTCACGTGTCGTAGCATCAATGGGGAGACGTTAACGGCTTCCCAGGAAGAGACTCGCGCCATGGGCAACGTGCTTGGGAAAAACAGTAATATAAGCAATATTCTTCGAGATCTTTTATAACAGAGGAAGACTACTGGAGGGGAAGGTTAGCAAGTAGGTGTCTTACAAAAATCCCTGTCTCCGGTAGGATTGTAGGTGTTCATAAACATAATGAATCTTATAAATGGATTCTGTATAAAATACCTCTAGCTACTTACTACCATCCAATTCCAAATCTAGACGGGACCCCGTGAGTTTTCTCCTTGTTTAAATGACGGCACGAATAAAGAAACAAACAGACAAACTGAGTTGCTTTTACTCCTCAAAGGACCGTCCTATGAGTTTTGACTAAGCCTTCACGATGGCTCCGTCAATACGTATACCATCGATCGAGCTATACCATTGAAATTGATTAATACCCAAAGAAGTGAGGCGCTACAATATGGGGCTCTTCAAAACTGGCGTCAAAAGAGTCCATCAGAGCTGGCAGCCCTGATGTTGCAAATGTTCATAGGCGACGGTAACCACTTTCCATCAGGTGGCCCGTCTGCTTGTCTGTCAATCCTTTGACATAAAAAAATAGTGGAAGACACTTGAAAGTTGAGAAAACTTGAAAATTGTAAGTTACATTTTTATTTTCCTTCTAGCATCACGAACTAACGCAAATGTTATTTCTGAAATAAAATCAGGCAACCAATTTTTCATTGTAACATTTAAGTAGGTTAGTTATCACAATAATTAAATAATAAACAATGTTCACTTATTACATGCGAGGACAACTCACCATTCTTAAGATTAGGAAATGTAAATCAAACCGGTTTGAATCGCTCTCAGGAGACGATATAAATGTACTTGGATGATAATATGTAATTAAAAGGATACAACATACGTACTATTAATTATATTTTTATACTATTATTTGCTCGCGCTTTCGTACGCAGTCGCTGTTGGAGTAAGAAATTCCTACAGGTACAGGATTGAAGGAGACTGAAAAAAGGAAAAACTAAGAAAATCCTTCAGTGTAAAATTATTCATTGCTCTTGCTACTCGTGGCAGAGTTGCAGTGTAGGGACTCGAGGGCGTAGGCACCACCGCATTACCTAATCTATCTGCCGGTAAATGGTAGTAGTGTTAGTGTTCAGTATTATCGTCTTGCGGTTATATAGTAATGTATGTCCCCGTAATAACTCTCACAGAGACATAACAACTTAGGTCGTAGGAACGGCAACGCATCTGCATTTTGACTTTGAGGGTCGCTCTCCATCCCTTGTCATTCCGTTGATCTTTGGGGGTGACACCCACACTATTACGGAGCCATAAAAATTTGACAAACTATTTGAAAGCACATATGAAGATATTTATTTATTTTCGATATCGCCAGTCGACCTCCACCCGCCCTTGTAATCTATAAAATTATACAATGGGAAATCTCGAAACATTAGCCAGCACGTAATCTATAAATTACTCAAAACAAAAAAAAACCGTTTCACACAACATTAACACACGTCTGTCCAAAAGCAAAGCGACCTTGGCGGAGACATTCACCAATATCATACAATACATACACCGAGCTAAATATATCTTCGTAAAGTGTTCTGACCACAGCGTTGGTGATACTGTTACGGTGACTCGCACGAGGTCAGGTGCATGCATTAGTTAAAGGTGAGAAGGCCAAGTTCAAGACAATGAGAGAAAAAATTGGCAAAAACGTCAAGTAATGGCAAAAAACACGTCCGTATGTAGAAGAATAAGTTTTTATATAGGTATGGGGAATCATTGATGGGCCAAAGCCTCCCCTCCCCATAAGGGGGATATGACAGAATCGCCACGCTTGGCATGCGGATTGCCGAATGGGGATAATTTTATAGCAGGACGCTGCTGCCCATCTTGCATTATTGCACTTACTACAGCCCCATTGCAATGGTTTGACCGCCATCGTTTGGTTGAGTGACTGCACAAGTGGAAGAATTCTACTCCAGTAGAAGAAAGTTCTTCCGCTAGTGGACGCGCTAGTCGTCGTGGGGTCGTCACGTCCCGACGCCAGCGCCAAGTAAATAGATTTCACATGACTGGCACAGGAGTAATAAAACCTTTTAGGCCAAAGTTCGTATTTACGCACCATCCATCAACAAGGACTACATGCTTGTTTGCTATGTAATTAATTACTTAAAGGTGACAATGTAATAAATAAAATGGTATTATCTGTTACAAAGAACAAAATATTAAGTCATCAAATTATTGCATAAACAGAGTTGACTAATAATTCACTTTCATATAGAATGTCTTAAAATATTAATTATCAATGTATTAAATACAATTTTGAAAGGACAATGCAATCTGCTCTATTAAACAGTATGTGTGAATGTGTTAAACACATTAACAATATCTAATACAAGTATAGTTTACACAACACTCATGCATTGTTTACTGAACACATTGGCATTGGACTGTTACATTAATGTACAGTGGACGCAAAAGGAAATTGCTAATCATAGTAAACCTGAAATAATTATGATGTAGTTCCACCACAATATAAACGCAACTTTTTTTTCTGTTACGAAGTTACGAAGGTGGCGTTTGCCACCTTGTTTGATTGTTTAATCATGCAGTTCACATGGACGTTAAGTGACGACTGCAGCTTATACTTAAACATCTACACAATATCCAGAGGTCAAAATGCATTGCCATCCCTAAATCATAGATGTTATGTCTCTGTGATAGTCATTACGGGACCATACATTACCACCTAACCGGAACACAATGGTGCTGAACACTACCATTCGGCGACAGGTAGTTCAGGTAATCAACCCTCTCAAAGTAATGCTCACTTCCCTTCAAAATGGTCGAGGAGAGCAATGGCTGCCAGATGCGTCAACTCGTGAATGGGTGCTGATTGTGGGGACTGGTCTGTTGTGGTTTCCGGGTGTTATTTTTATCACAATATTAAGTTGTTGATAAGTATTTGCATGTGTGTGTTTATAATAATATATGCATATGCCATGAACATTCACATTATCTGTATATATTCTACTTTAATTCCCATTCGTATTAGATTGAAGGATTTTTACTTTTAGCAACACTCTGAGTTTGTTCAGTCGCGAGGTTTTTCTCAGTAGTGCCTGCACATGGAACTTGGCTAGGTGAATGACTATGTTTATGACGAATTGATTTTTCTTTTTCTTCTATGAAGGAATTGAAAGATTTTATGTATAAAATCGGTTAAAATTTAATTTTATTTAATTTGAATATTTTAATTTGATTATTATGAATACCTATTGAATAATAAATAATATTGTAAGTCATTCGCTATTGGTAGCTTGTAAACTGACAATGCAAAAGTGTCCTTGGAGACCAATTTTAAATGTTTGGGTTTAATGTATGGCAGTGTCAATGCCCTCAAGTCCCCACACTGGAATTCTAACACGAGGAATGATCTTTGTCTTGATGCAGTAACAAAAGGCACAACTGACAGATCAAGTGGTTATCAGAAACCGCTGGACCGACTGGGTCCTCCAATTGTATCAAAGTGTATTTTGTTTTCTGAATTAATGAGACAATTTTGTACAAAATAATTGGGTATCACATGAACAAATTAATTAATTTTTATTGAATCGCTCAGCGCAGTGATATTTGTTTTAAAAGAAAAGAAGAAAGAAAGAAAAAAAATTTTTAAATAAAAATTATAGAAAATAGAGCAATTTTCAAATTATTATAATGACAAAAAAACATATGCTTAACATTAATATAAAGGGTTGATAAAAAATTTCTATCTGTAAGGCGAGTCCATTGAATAGTGTTTACACAGAATTAATGCATGCACCTTGCTAAATACCTATATAATTTAAAATCAGGTTTAGAGGGTCGGATCACTTTTGAGTCATCATTTTGACAGTCCTGTCTGAAGTATTTTTTTTTCATTTTTCTTTATATAATTTACGCGGGTTGGACACCGTGTTTTTACACTAACTAGTAGGAAGATTGCAGTGGCATCTGATATAAATTGCATTTTAGAAGCCTGCGGGTCTTATCTTCAACTAAGTAGTAAGTAATCTCTATTGATGTTTTTCTCATCACAGGATGAATGTCCATTTATCTCTCTCAATTCTGATATAAAAATTAAAGGGCTTAGCAATCAATATTGAAATAGCACAGCAAAATCAAATATTTAATTAAAATTTATGTATTGCACTCAATTATTATGACCTTGTACTCAAAAAAATTACTTTCACTGCCAATATGTGTAGAGGTGTAATGCTAACAATTAACTGAGAATTTGATTATTTATATACAAAGTAGACATAAAATATTTATGAATAAGGAAAAAATAACAAAAATCCTTACCTTTTCTAGTTCCTTTTCGATTTCGGCGGCGCGTATCACAAGCGGACCTCGGACGGCGTATTCCAATTTTAAAATGTTCGGGTTCATATTCTCCAAAGTCACAGCCTTTGAGGATGCCATCCTGTTGATATTGTAGTTGTGGTTCCGCGATACAGTGCACTGTGCCGGCTCCGAGCGCTCCACTACGCCAGACAAAACGCGACTGGCGCGGCTCGCTCGTCTTATCAACAGCTTCATCGATGACATTCTCTGTAATCAATTACACTACTCTAAACACGTCACTACGCTACCATGCCCCGTACGACCCACTTTATTTCACTTAAATTTACTAAATAATATATAAAACTATTTACTTTACTCAAGATTGGCGGAACACAATTAAATTTTGGGGAAAATAACACAGAGTTGACGCGGATGACACTGGTCCATCAGCTGTTGGAATTTTAACGTCGATCGATATTCTACGTTCGAGAATTGGAGAAACACAACGAATCAAGAATCAACTAACTATTAACTTTAAAGACGCAACTCGTACTAGTGTGTAGTAATTCAGTTTTACGCATTATGTTGACCTTTGGGTATAGGTTACCTGCTATCAGATCTCCAAATAAGAACGCCGGCAATGAGATCAGAGAGGAAATCGTTATCACTTATCGGTTGCTAAATAATATAACTTCTATAGTAGGCAGTTCAAGTTCATCATAAAATATTTTTTGAAATGTTACGTAAATTGTAAGCAGATTATGTTATGAAATTATTTTTATCTGACATGACAGATCGCATGGCAACATTTTTGATGTGACATTTCTACAGCTGGTTTTGACTTTTTGACGATTAAGGCTACGTTCCACTTATCGCCCGCAAATGCCATCGACCACGACCGCTGAAATTGCCGTTCCACTAGCGTAAAAAGGCTGCAGACTTTGTCGGCGAATCTTATAGTGGAAATGGAAAGAATATCTTGAGCGCTGTGTGTTCGCAATATGGCGGCATTGTGAAATCATTCTTTTTCGGATTCTCGCTACGTTTTGGTGGAAGCCCACTCCAACCCACCAATATTTTGTGGGCAAAGTGGGCGCGATGCGGTCGCGAACAGTGACGTCATCTATGACGTCGACCTATCGCTCGCGACGACCACAATAGCTGCTGGAACAATATAGAGAGCGTTACAATCGTTGCGGCCGTTTAGTGGAACTTGAGTCAACTTGGAACGAACCCATTGTTATTGTATACATTATTAACTTCAATAAGGTTGCCAGATTCCCGGGATTGCCGGTATGTATTGTTCCGGAATTTTGCGTGTTGTCCCTTGTCCAGTCATTTTACAGTTCTTTTTTTCACAATATTACGAAACTACGGCTAAAAAGTCAAACCAAACAGCGTGCTAGGGTACTAAGCTAGTTGATTCTTAACAAGTTGAGTCTCAGACCGGGGATCTAAACTCGGATTCCGTTCGTGACTCCAGAAATGAACAGAATGGATCTGGCAACCCTTATCTCCACTGATATTCACACAATAATCTTTTTCACCACGGACACGCGCAGTAGGGTACTGTAGTTTTTAGGTTTGAATAATGTAATTAAAAAAATAAATAAATTTAAAAAAAATCTATGATGTTGTTCGAATTTTCAAGTAGGTAAAATACGTTTGGTCGACTCGCAAACTTGTACAGCCAACTTATAAGTGTGATAGTTGGCACTTTAAAGCTTAATAAGTCACGAAAAGTTAACTAAATCGAAAAATGATAACTGCACATCCCTAATATTTTTGAAAGACCTATCCAATGATATTCCAGAGTTTTAGCGGAAACCTTGAAAGAGGCGTGAGGTGTTCTTAATTATATTATTTCATTTTCTTTGTGTATTTTTGTGTTATATAAATAAAGTTAGTGGCATTTTATTTGTTAAAGGTTTATTACAGTGCCCGTGTATAGTGAAATAGAATATCAGTGCGAAAACGCGACGTTTCAGATTGTTTCCAAAACTTCATTGTTAATGTTCTGGTAAAGTAGCCATCGCTTTACTCGATTAACTGACTGTAACTCACTTGACTGACATACTTAATAAATAATTGTCTGACTATATTATACTAACTTTTACGCTGCTTAAATAAATACGAATACGAAATATCGTTTTACTTGACACTGACAATATTCGTACTATCGATGCCATAATAACAAAAAAAAAAAAAAATAGATAGCCCACACTATACAGAAAACGAAAAAATATGTATTCACGCGTTACAATCCGTTACATGTAGGATGTAGGTACACGTTAAATAAATTAATAGTAAATGTTTTTATTCTACCCCTTTGTCGTCGTGATTAAGGTGTATACTTCTGCCAAATTTCAAGTCTCTAGTACCTACCAATAGTTTTTGCGTTAAACGCGGACGGAGAGACAGACAGACAGACGGACATGGCGATTCTATAAGAGTTCCATGTTTACTACGGAACGCTAAAAAATCAGAGAGAGAGACTAGAGTAGTTTTATATTATTTCGCATTAACACATGCTTGTGAAATATATTTTAACTAAAGAAAAATGGAAAGAAAAATTTGACTAGTTCTAAGTTCACTCTTCCAATTGAGCTAGTTCAGTAGCTCAATTGTAAGAGCGGCTGGACTAGATTCCCAGTAGGCCGCGAGTTCGAGTCTCGCCTGAAGTCAAATTTTTCTTTACATTTTTCTTTTATTGAGACTAGAGTAGTTACACATGTATAATAATATTATGTTAAACCGGTCAAGTGCGTGTCGGGCCACGCGCAGTGTAGGGTTTCGTAGTTTTTAAGTTTGATTAATGTAATGAAAAAATAAATAAATATTTTCTATGGATTTGTTCAAAAATTTCGAGTAAAATACATTTAGTCGACTATTACTCGCATACTTGTAAAATCAACTTTAGTGTGATAGTTTTCCTTTAATGTTACGTTCTATGTAACTACTATTGCCGTAACGTTAGTTGGTAGAGAGGGGGGGGGACACTTTGGCTCTAACGAAAATTGGCACTTTAAAGTTTAATGAGTCTCGAACAGTTAACTAAATCGAAAAATGATGAGCACAACCCTAGCTTTTTTGTAAGACCTATCCAACGATACCTAACACTATATAAAACGAAAAATAAAAAAATAATCCGCACGTTACATGTTGGGGAGGTACCTTAAAAAAAATTACATGTCTTTATTGTACCACTTAGTCGGCGTAATAAAGATGTACCTATACTTGTGCCAAATTTAATGTTTCTAGTACTAAAAGTTTTTGCACTAAACCGCAGACGGCCAGACAGAGAGACAGACGGACATGGCGAAATTTCCTATAAGGGTTCCTTGTTTACTACGGAACCCTAAAAACGAATAATTTGTTGTTAATCTCATTGTTTCTTTCTCTATCTATACATGCTACCGGCGGCGGACGTGCTCTCTTTTTTACGAGGGGAGAATGCGTTACTCACCCCCGGGGCAAGGGGTGGGTTATGTGGGACTACGGGACCAGGAAGCTCTTCTACCTACTAAAAACCCTTGGGTGTTTCGACTCGTCCGCTCTAATGAATCCCGCCACGTCGCGGGAACGCTGCGGCTCAGCACACATCCGCCGGAGATGCTCTTTTGGCGGTTTATCTGTTGTTGCTAATGGTGAAGGTTCTTGCGTGTAGATTAGTTGATGACGAATTGAAATGATAGGTCCATGTTGGTGATCACCATATAATGCGGAATTTACACTGTTACATATTTGCGGTTATTTTGGGCGGGTTGAGGTGCGTATGCGCGGCACTAAGGTGTAGGGACAACCGGGACAACTGACGACGCAACGCTACGCTAAGCTTGCGGCGCCGTCCGGATGTTTATAATAAAACGCTTAATAATGTGACGCTACACTCTCTACTAGTCTCTACTCTAACGTCGCCGTTGTCTCTGCGTCTGAATCTGTACCTCCTGCCTTGCCGCTTGCCTTCTATCACCAGATGCAGTGCGAGTGCGACGCTTGATGCGATACACTCATATAATGTGGGACACTACCCTCGAAATCTGAGACCCGCAATCTGAGGAAGGAGGAATTTAAAAGGTAAGTTTTTTTTTCTTTAATAAAGGTGGCAAACAAGAATGCTGTTCACATTGATGTTGAGTGATGACTGCAGCCAAGATGCCAGCCAGCGGTCAAAATGCAGATGCGTTGCCAACCCTGAGACCTAAATTGTTTTGTCTCTGTGATAGTTAGGTATTATGGGACCATTACCATCTAACCGGACCACGACAGTGCTGAACACTACCATTTGGCGGCAGGTAGTTAAGTAATGTTAAGTGGTGCCTCAGCCCTCAAGCTCATACACTGGAGCTCTACCACCAGTAAAGATATTTTAAACACAGTGTTGTAGTTATTAAAATTAACGAAATGCCCACTCCAAAGACCTCTTACCTATTCTAACAAAATTAACAATTCTTCAATGGTAGGAACCCAACCCTGTGAACGCGTATCCGACTCGCACTTCGCCTTTTATGCACACATTTTGATTTTCAAACTTACGATTAGGTATTTCTTGAGTTCTCTCACTATGTTGACACTATGTTAAAATAAAACACCTAAACAAACATAGGTAGGTATACACAATGGAATCGCACTAGTCCACAACCACTACACAACTAACTAACGTCTAAATACTATTCGAATGACCAATAAACTGAAGATTAATTACTTACTTACGCAGTACTGTCGAGATAATTTACAAATAAATTGAATCTAATAATTCGTTATCTGATAAGATACGACGTGACATAACAGGTTAATGATAGCGTAGTCATGATTTGCGTGTGGCAGTTGTTATGTAGACAAACACGAGAAAATACTTTTTAAAAGTGGTAAAACTTCGATGAATGAGCTCAGAGGCATGGGCACCGCATTACTACAACTAATGACCACAGATCACTATATAGGTACTAGTCTACCTAACGACTAACTACTCAATGACAGTGTGCGATGTTACCGTGTTTGTTAACAATGAACAGTCTTGTACTTTTTTAATAATTGTGGCAAGTAAGAAAGCTATTTTCATTGGTAGAATTTCGGTTTAGGGGTGCGAGGGTGTAGGCACCACGGCATTACATATCTGCAGCCATTTGGCTGTAGTATTTTGGCAAATGGTAGTGTTCAGTTCTATCGTGTTCCGGTTAGATGGTAATGTATGGCCCCGTATTCTCTTTTTTTTTAATGTAATGGATGTGGCAAACAAGCATGCAGTTCACATTGATGTTAAGTGATGACTGCAGCCTATAGACACCCACATGAAGACCAAGGTCAAAATGCAGATGCGTTACCACTCCTGAGGCCTAAGGTAGGCATAACCTCTGTGCCGGAAATTACAGGGCCGTACATTACCACCTGACCGCAACACGATAGTGCTGAACACTACCATTTAGCGGCAAGTATATTAGGTAATGCGGTGGTGCCTACGCCCGCGAGCTCCGTCACTGAAGCTCTACCACCAGTAAAAATCGACCACAGAGACATAAGAATATTAATAAGTTCTCAATTATTTACATAAAAAAAACTAACACAAAACTTACCAGCATCTGTAGATCCACTTCTTTGCGATTAAACTCCATTTAACGTTCACACGAATTGTAAAGTTAATGAAACATTCCTAGTAAAACTTTTTCAATAAAAAACATACATAAAATCAAATTGTAAGTGGCTTGCGAATATACACCAATTATTTTCTAACAAGACCTTCACGTCTTATAAAATAGTTTAATTAATATGACTACCTCCACTTATATAAATAATGTGGTATAAGAATCAAATCCATGCGACTTTGAACTGTATGACAACGACATAACACTGCGCGTGTTGAAAGTCAATACCGTCGCCGTCATCTCGCCATCGCCACCCAGGAACTCTTGAAACTTTGAAACCGTCTTAAGGGCTATTTTTCCCAACGAGTAACACTGAAACATATCGGACTGAAAGATGTAGGTACTCGTTGGGATTACGACAAATTGCATAAAAATGTTCCAACCAGTAACACTGTTACTGAATGGGAAAATGTTTTATTTGTTCCCAACGAGTATCATAATCATAAAATACAATCACATACGTGTGCATTCGTGAATGTATGTGTGAATATTTAAATAGATACTATCAGGGAACTCTTTGCTTAACCACATGAGCAGCTCATGTGGGAGCCACTGGTAGCTATATTTCATCGATTTGGGATAGACTAAGGCAAATGTACAGCCAGGAACTTCCGCTGTACATTTGCTTCGCTTCCTCGCTGTACATTTTCTTTAGCCTTCGGGAATATACTATAGGCGTTATCTTTGATTATACTCGTAGGTAGGTATATTTTTTACTAGGTTAAATCATATTAAAGTTGATGACGTTTTCATTATGAACAAATAAAAACTACTTCTGTCCACCTAAATTTATAAAAATAGTTTAGTAGGTTAACCATTTATAACTGACTCAATTAGTCTCTTGTTGGGATTCTTCCATTACTGGAAGTTGGGTTGTACCTACTCTGCGTTCGGTAACGTGCCCGGAGATGTCAACAGGCTCGCCACCGCCACCCATTACGTTAAAACGTCATTGGTGAATCAAGGGCTAATCGGGGGTGTTTGTTTGTTATGCTTCAATGCATGGATGTACCTATGGCGTGTTATCCTTTTATTCCATTCGTTAAAAATACTTCTTAGTATGTTTGCAAGGTATGGCTATTGAAATAATGTCAACCGACGTACATGAATAAGTAATACGCGGTGATTTAATTATCGTGTATTTCAATACTAACTTCTTGGGTACGCCGTCCTAATGAGGGAGGACTCCATCAGATATGGTATGATAATTAAAGTGTACCCGGTAGGTATTGGTTCAAAGTTTTGAAAGTAGATAAATGCAAGTCAAATGCGGAGATGTGGATGAGATACAACAAAAATGAACAAACTCAATTGATTTTATAATTAATTTATTTTTACACAATATTTTCGACTAAAGTCATGACATCTAATAACTATAATAATCCCCATACAAAAATATTTCATCTTCTTATTCATTATATTGACAGATTTAAACTTTTTACATTTCATGTATGTATACATATAATTATTAATGTGATTCGTGGTCGTACATTTTTTACAAAACGATTGTGATGTATCAATATATTCACAGAGATATCTTTGTCTATCGTATAGTACATATTTATATATTTATAATCAAACAAACAATACAGATAAAATTTTAGACCAGTTGAACGCACATATTTACATTTAATTCAACAAAAAAAATATATTGATGATATTTTAAACATTAAACAACAGAACATTATCTCACACGTTTATGGCAAATTGTCAATGATCCCAAGTCTAATTTTACCATTTAATAGACAATTATAAAACACAACATAGCTATATTTTACATAGTCTTAAAAACAAAATAAATAAATTATTCTCTAAATAGTATGTCGCTTATTGTCAAAATCAATCTAAAACTCTATATAAGGAGCGGCTGGCCGCGCAACAATTCCTAAATATTCGATTATGTACTAAATTTAACCCTTATTCGACGTTCTTTATACAGTTGCTGGGACGCGGCCGGCTCGCCACTAGGTGGCGCTACCGGCGCGCTACGTCACACACCTCTCCACAATATACATTACATATACTAAACGAACGGATATCACGCGATGATATGATTAATTCCCTGTCCCCGCCAACACCCCCCGGCCGCACGAGAACGATAAGTACAAAATAAAAGATAGAAACACCAGTTCCATATAAAATAGCTACCGAGGAAGAAAGAAGTATAGTACCGATTTACACTGTGTAGATCTGCAGCGAGTTAAACGATTGGATTTTAAACTATATAAGTCGTTTTAGTTAAATAATAAATTCGTACTTCAATCTTCTATCTTACTTCAAGAGATCGGTAGGTGCACCATATGATAAGAGTTAGGTAACAGTACAAAAGGCATTTCTCTATTGGAGAAATTGTAATAATCTACATTAAAAACACAATTTTATCCAATCGGTTCATTTACTCGCTACACAAACTACCCTCATTTTATTTACAACCAACGAATGACCACCTGCAACCTCTATATGGGCTGTCATTTAGTGTATCCATTTATGACCACCGCGTAAAATGAAGTATGCAAATATAAAGGCTAGTGTTGTCAGATGTTTGAATTTTAACTTTGACGATAAGAAAAATAAGGGAGAAAAACAAAAGCAAAACAGTTCTGGAGACAAATTAAAGAAATAGGCATAATTGATGTTATGAAAATAAGTTTAGTATTATCATTTACCGGGTGCAATTTATTGACTACGATTTTTGTAGAACACCTTTTTATTAACAAATATATAAAAGGAGCACGGTAGAAGTATTTAAACCTCTCAGAGACAACCAATATTTCGTACTAGAATTTCAATACCAGGCAAAAAATATTTTTAAAATTTGCAAATGGCAATTCAAATCTTCAGTCAAATTTTCAATTCTGTTAAACAAAAGCAATATCATCGAGAATTACACTTAATCGTCTTCAGGCTACATCATCCGGGGCCGTGGTATTTGATACTCCACGCTATGCGACTTGCGGCCATGCTAGTCTCGGTGTACATGCAGTGTAAACCGGGCGGCGTCAGTAGCGGTGGAGGGGCGCGGGCGGGCGCGGGGGCGGGTGGCCGCGGGCGGGCGCGCCCAGCAGCGGACGCCGGCGGGCCGGGCGGCGGCGCTAGCAGTCGCGGTCCTCGCGCACGAGCTGCTGCGTGTCGACGCCGGTGTCGGCGGCGGGGTCGAGCGCGCGCGCCCGCTTGCCCCCCCCGCCGCCGCCGCCGCCGCGCGTCTCCGTCGACGACGGCGAGATCACCGCCGACACCACCTTGTCCTTTATCTCCTCCGGTACCTCGTAGATGCCCGCTGGAATGAAGAGACGTAGATTAGTTGTCAGTTTTGTCGACTAGTGTATCTTGTTAAGCGGCCTACACGCGACCCTAAAATCAGTGGCGATATCGGGACAGTGGCGATGGGGATCAATAAAATTCTGGTTACGATTTGCATATAGGTACATGAGGCGATTTATGGTACGCTATAGGGTCCTCTCCCCTACTTTCCCGATATCGCCACTGATTTTAGGTCGTTTTATTATCATTTAAAGGTGGTAGGATCCCGATGAGAAGGCTTGAAACCGCATGTACATTTTTTTTATCAATATCCGACTCGAAGGACCAAAATGTAGTATTGATTTCATTATTTGACTTTAGTCCGAATCCAATAATCGAAAGAAAAAAAGCCGCTACTAAAATGGATTGACTGTTAATTTACGGTTACGGACGATAAGTTAACGTAATAACGTCATGAGGTCGACCGTGCCTCTCTATCGCTTGTTCCGCGCTTTCGCTTGCACGCTCGGCTCGGGCGGAACATCGATTTATAAGACGTTATCACGTCAAAAATATTGAAGGGCGACCAAGAAATACATTGAATTACTTTGGACTTAAGAACGCCTGCACATCTTCTCTCATTTTACAAAATGTTATTTATTTACCAACTCCATTTCATTTAACCACGTTTATCTTTTGATTTTCAATTATTGGCAATAGTTGCCGGAAGATAATTACTCCGAGAACAAATATTTGTCGACAGGTGCGGACGTTTTAACCGGATTCAATGATTATATTACATTAGTACTTGTTGCCAATTCTAAAAATAATATCATCACATTGTAAGGAATTAACTTTCTCATCCATTGCGCATATTACGAAATACTTAGAAATTATTTATTCAAATATCGACTCGTATGAATCAGATTACTCTTGAACAATAAAAACTTTTTAATGTTTTGTAGCTACATAGCAGCAAATAACTATTTGATGTGTTATATTATTATAGAAGAAGGTGTTCATTATACAGTTTGATACCAATTACATTATGAAAGTAACAAAAAGAGAGGCTCATGATATTTCATAAGCCATTTTGAAATTACTATTTGGCGGCAGTGAACAGACAGATTGGAATACAGAACCGAAACACCTGTGTTTTATTTCTGGCAAAGGATGTTACCAGCCAGTAAAATAGATATCGACAGGAGTGAGAAGACTTGCCATCCAATCTACTTACTTTTGCCCGCGACTTCGTAAGCATGGCACTCGTAACAAAAATTAATTCAAATTTTCATCTGATCTAGGACAGATAAAAGTTTAATTTTATTCCTTTATAGGGGTAAATTTAAAAAGAAAAGTAGCATAGTAAATCCTTCAAAAGCTCTCAAATTTTATTAAAATCGGTTTTGACGGGAAAGTGGAACGTACATATAGTACATACACACATATTTTTCATTTACAATATCAGTAAAGGATTTTACAATATTAGTAATACTCACGCAGAGGCGGCTCGCCGTCGGGGTGCGCGGCGCGCGTGACGGCCTCGTACATGGGGTTGGAGAAGTCGCGGCCCTTGCCCCGCGGCTCGTCCAGCGTGTAGGCGTCCACGGGCCCCCCGGGCCCCCCGGGCCCCCCTCCGAACTCCACGTTGGAGCCGGGTCGGAACGACACGCTCTGAGACGACGCCAGGCTGCCCAGCCCGCCGCCCTTGCCGCTGTACAACAATATCATTATTAATGGTGGAAGCCGATTTATGTTCTAGTGATTATGGTTGTGGTTTCGTTTTGAAGAACTCTAACCGAATATTATATTTTTTTCGGGTCTGCGTGTTGTGTGTCCAACGGCTCTCACGTTAATACCGACTATAAACGTAAAAATATTCATACTAGTGAAGGCATAGAGAATTTTAATGATAATAACACCAAAAAGCTACAAGACAATTTTTAAATATGATAAATTATTTATTCTCAAAGAATATTTTTATCGAACTACTGGTCCCGCAAATGTCACATATCTATCTATATCTGCAACTTTAGATAGGTTACAAAAAGTATGAACAACTTGCATGCAGTGCGAAGGTAATTGGCCGATAAAAACAAAATAAAAATTGGCACGTTGAGTAATGTTCTACGCTTGAAGCGAACAATGATTTCTTCTTAATGATGAACCACGTGGCGGTCGTCAACGCCGTCACCGGCACACGTATGGCGGCGGCTATAGAAGCGACGGTAGGTCGCGTTCTACAGCTTACCGCCCGGGTCATGTTCGACGCAAGCCTTTTAATATATCTGCTGGAGTCGTGAGCGACTTGCAAGGATCTCTTCCTGATGATGAACCAGGTA
The DNA here is from genome assembly GCA_036365455.1 of Macrosoma leucophasiata. Taxonomy (NCBI): domain Eukaryota; kingdom Metazoa; phylum Arthropoda; class Insecta; order Lepidoptera; family Hedylidae; genus Macrosoma; species Macrosoma leucophasiata. The sequence continues at coordinate 509,167 of JAWQUS010000024.1, forward strand.
GCCGTAGCCAGCACCACCACCGGCACCAGGATGGCGGCGGTATAAATGGTAAACGGCATCATCGGCTCATTGCAAGTGTCGTCTTGTAATAATATATCTACGGTAGTTGTACGTGACTTACAACGGTCTCTTCCTGATGATGAATTACGCAGCAGCTGCCAACGCCGCCACCAACACAAATAGGACGGTCACGAGGACGGCGGCGGCGGTAGAAGGGGCGCCCGGCACGCGCTCCGCAGCTCATCGCAAGTGTCGTCATACATGTACTATAGTCGTAAGTGACTCACAATGGCCTCTTCCTGATGATGAACCACGCGGCGGCCGCCAGCGCCGCCACCAGCACCAGCAGCACGGGCACCAGCACGGCGGCGGCGGCGGCGGCGCCCGGCACGCGCTCCGCAGCTCATCGCAAGTGTCGTCATACATGTACTATAGTCGTAAGTGACTCACAATGGCCTCTTCCTGATGATGAACCACGCGGCGGCCGCCAGCGCCGCCACCAGCACCAGCAGCACGGGCACCAGCACGGCGGCGGCGGCGGCGGCGCCCGGCACGCGCTCCGCAGCTCATCGCAAGTGTCGTCATACATGTACTATAGTCGTAAGTGACTCACAATGGCCTCTTCCTGATGATGAACCACGCGGCGGCCGCCAGCGCCGCCACCAGCACCAGCAGCACGGGCACCAGCACGGCGGCGGCGGTGGAGGCGCGCGCGGCCGTGGCGGCGGCGGCGGCGGCGCACAGCGGCGGCTGCAGCGGCGCCCGGCACGCGCACTGCAGCTCGCCGCCCGCGCCGCCCTCCTCCACGCACGTGCCGCCGTTCTCGCACGGGCACACGCGCGGCAGCGGCCGCTCCGGTTCCACCGCTGTGATACGATCACGATTATACTTTAATATCTCGAAGGAGATATCGTTCGAGTTGATTCTTTTACATTAAAAAATCACGTTCAAGTTTATGGTTACATCGATGTTATATATGTAACGCAAAAATTAGACAAAAAAACAAGTGTGAAATCTTCAAAAATTCAAGCTCCGTTCTACGCATACGCACCCAAACACCGTACTCGTATAACGCTACCTATCTTATTTTCTCTCACGTTATATCTTATGAATTTATGTGTCCGTCTTCTTATACTCTCACTTTTTCGTTTCATAGAATTTTAAATCTTAAAGTTGCTAAAAAAATTAATTAATTTCACATTAAAAATACAAATAATAATTGTAGCTTTCAGTTCGTAGGAACAACACATCAACTCATACCATATTACGATAGCTTACACTTCGGGTAGAGACCGAGTCACTCACCGGCGTCGCAGGCCAACTCGTGCGCGGCGCGCTTGGGCGGCTGCGCGGCGTCGGGGCAGGCGCAGCGCCGGCCGCCCGGCACGGCCAGGCACACGTGCGAGCACGGCGCCCGCGCACACGCTGCGCGCCCGCCGGCGCTCGCGTTGTAGCGCAGGGGGTGGTACACTGCAAACGGATAATGCGTTAACGTTTGCGTCGCGCCTGCGGCTCTACCGTCGCGTCGATAGAGCTCCGGCGATGGGACAGGAGATACCGTCGTATTTAAAACAAAATACGCTCGCACTCGTCGCCGACCCTTGTGCTCGTATTTGTATCGAAATCGATAAACGATCAAATCATTATTTTAATATCTAGTTACGTAAGTTTGTATAAAGAACCTTCTCAACGGCGGTCGCTATCTGAACATTGTCGACGACACAGTGTAACCGCCCGTTTATGCTTAACCGGTATACAGCACCGCCAGTGAGATATTAGTTCTATTATAATCATACAATTTACATGGGCCAAAAACGTAACCAGCGAATCGTGGGTGTTTGCATATATGCTTGAATGCATGCTTTTACCTCTGCCTACCCCTTCGGGGATAAAGGGGCGTGAAGTTACGTTATAGTCAACATTCTGCGACACACACGCAAGATACGCATACCATTGTATTGCCACAACACGGCAAACACTCACAACACCACACTGAGTATAATCAAATCTCCGACATGGACTCCGATCGTAAATAACTTACGGTCGCGCGATCTAACATCGGATTTATCATCAGTTACCGGGAGTGTTGTGTGCCTCACTAAAAATCGCGCAAAGGAAAAAAAAGAACACCGAGCCACCCGTAAATTGACATCTTGCTGATACAACAGTCTATTCCCGACCAGAGCTCGAGCAACCGAGCCGAAACTCCCAAGAACCTAAAGGTAAAAAGTATATTTTTATCGAAAACAGTATCCCGTATCGACTCGGATTAAAATGTGTGTGAAAAGTAATAATATACCTACTCAATAAGTTAAATACCGTACCTTTCACAGCCGATGGATTGACTAGATCTTTGGAAATTACAAATGGCACTCCTCTTCCGAACTTGTCCTGTCTGATCAACTCGCCGGTGTCTCTGGTCACCCAGTAGATCGACGACTCGAACACGTCCAAAGACAACGGATGCTTCAGAATATCACCCTTCAGGATAACCTTGCGGTTGGACCCGTCGTGTCTCATCATCTCTATCGTGTTCAGTTTAGTATCCGCCCAGTAAATAGCGTGATCCATCGCGTGGTCAATCGCTAATCCAGTTGGATGCCTGATATTCTCAGTGATGACCGGTCTCCTCTTGGAGCCGTCCATCCAAGCGGTTTCGATCTTCGGAGCGGAACCCGCGTCCGCCCAATACATTTTACCCAATTGAGGATCTAGCACCACAGACGTAGGGCTTTCTATTCCGGCCGAAACCAGTGCTCGTCGGTATCTACCGTCGGTTCTAGCGACCATCACTCGACCTCTCGGCTTCGACCCGGTTCTGTCGGTTTCCGTCCAGTACAAGTTGTCGCCCACGTAATCGACCGCTAGGGCGGTAGGTTTGGCGTTTCCTTTCATGTTGAGATCCTGAGCGAATCCACTCTTGACCTGGCCTTCCAGAGCGTTGATCATGTAAGACCGCTTGATGGTCTTATCGTAGCTGTCGGCCCAGAAGACCATCTCTCTCTTAGGGTCGTAGTCGATGGCCTCGATTCTCTTCTCGGATGTGATGACATCAAACTCGTCGTTCTTATCTTGCACAAATGCCCTTATATCGGGGCCGTTGGCGAACATTAGCACTACGTCATCTTCTACAGCTTTGCATACGCCCGATAAGTTATCTGCCAGTCTGTAAATAAAACAAAATCTTACTGTCATCCAAATGTATTAAGATATAGAATTCCTAAAATATGAACTTCGATCAATGTTCGATAATCTGAATGATGGCTTATTATTCAGTATCTACACGGTAATTATTTAAGATATGTCTCATTATAATTTACGATGGGAGCCATACCTAATAAAAGGTTAAGTGTGCCAAATTACATACTCCCCCATCCGCGCAATTTTCATAAAAAGTAGTTATTCAGTAGCTTTATCCTACGATCTACTTCTAAACCTAAGATAACATCTGATGATCTGTTTTCTTAGTCTTGAAACAATTCATGGTAATAGATTTTCTGGGACACAAAATTGACGAAAATGAAGAACTTACTTAAAGCCATCGCGGCATTCGCACGAGTAGCTCCCGTTGAGGTTGGTGCAGAGATGCGAGCAGTGGTGCGTGCCGGCCGCGCACTCGTCCACGTCCACGCACTTCTTGGTGTCGGCGGCCGAGATGATCCAGCCCTGGAAGCACGTGCAGATGTACCCGCCCGGGCCCGCGCCCGTCGACGTCAGGTTCGTGCAGAAGTGCTCGCACCCACCTGCGGGAGACATTCATTTTGATGCCGTTTGCAAAATGGGAGGATGTAAATTAGTGATATTTTATTCGAAGTTTTGTTCTGTTGTGAGACATCGTTTCTGAAATAGATCTAGGCAGTGGTACCTACAACTTTCATACAAAAATTTTAGGAGATTTAGATTGACAATACACACGCTTTTCAATGAAAAATGCTTCAACTATTTAAGTAGATGGAGCCTATCGTGGCGCGAAATTATACACCAATTAGGCGCGAGGCAAACACACCTGAATAGTGTTGTTGTCGCATGGTTACGCATTGTGGTCGGCTAGACACCCTTATCGCGTGGTGAGCAGGTAAGCGCGTAGTTACATCCCCGTTTGTCACTGGCGTCCCCGCAGTTGTCAGCGAGGTCGCACACTGTGGTCGGCTAAACACTCACCCTTATCGCGTGGTGAGCAGGTAAGCGCGTGGTTACAGCCGCGCTCGTCGCTGGCGTCCCCGCAGTTGTCAGCGAGGTCGCACACTGTGGTCGGCTAAACACTCACCCTTATCGCGTGGTGAGCAGGTAAGCGAGAGGTTACAGCCGCGCTCGTCGCTGGCGTCCCCGCAGTTGTCAGCGAGGTCGCACACTGTGGTCGGCTAAACACTCACCCTTATCGCGTGGTGAGCAGGTAATCGCGTGGTTACAGCCGCGCTCGTCGCTGGCGTCCCCGCAGTTGTCAGCGAAGTCGCACACTGTGGTCGGCTAAACACTCACCCTTATCGCGTGGTGAGCAGGTAAGCGCGTGGTTACAGCCGCGCTCGTCGCTGGCGTCCCCGCAGTTGTCAGCGAGGTCGCACACTGTGGTCGGCTAAACACTCACCCTTATCGCGTGGTGAGCAGGTAAGCGCGTGGTTACAGCCGCGCTCGTCGCTGGCGTCCCCGCAGTTGTCAGCGAGGTCGCACACTGTGGTCGGCTAAACACTCACCCTTATCGCGTGGTGAGCAGGTAAGCGCGTGGTTACAGCCGCGCTCGTCGCTGGCGTCCCCGCAGTTGTCAGCGAGGTCGCACACTGTGGTCGGCTAAACACTCACCCTTATCGCGTGGTGAGCAGGTAAGCGCGTGGTTACAGCCGCGCTCGTCGCTGGCGTCCCCGCAGTTGTCAGCGAGGTCGCACACTGTGGTCGGCTAAACACTCACCCTTATCGCGTGGTGAGCAGGTAAGCGCGTGGTTACAGCCGCGCTCGTCGCTGGCGTCCCCGCAGTTGTCAGCGAGGTCGCACACTGTGGTCGGCTAAACACTCACCCTTATCGCGTGGTGAGCAGGTAAGCGCGTGGTTACAGCCGCGCTCGTCGCTGGCGTCCCCGCAGTTGTCGGCGAGGTCGCACAGCTGCTCGCGCGGCACGCAGTTGCGGTTGGCGCACTGGAACTGCAGCAGCGGGTCGCAGGGGCGGGCGCGGGCCGCACACAGGGTCATATTATTCTCGTCCGACCCGTCGCCACAGTTGTCCACGCCGTCGCACACTTGATATCTGTATAAGTGGAAAGAAAATGTTTCTTTAGAACTCCACAAATTTGATTTGAATTTTCGTCCATATTGTGGTATCGACAAAACCGCTACCACGTACGATAGTTAGGTATATAAAAAAAAAACCAAAAATATATCGGTACAGACTACATTAATATTATATAACCTTATTTGATAAATAACCACGTATTACAGTAAAAATGCCAAAATTTAATTCCAAAGTGTCATCCATATCTGAAAGACTGTAAAAAAAAAAAGAAAAATGTATCTGTCAACATACCTCGGAACACAGCGGTGGTTATCGCAATGGAACCGCCTCAATGTGTCGCAGTTGAAGTTCGTACAAATGGATGCCGCTTCATCGGACCCGTCGCCGCAGTCGTCCGTACCGTCGCAAAGGTCCGATTGGGAGACGCACAAGTTGTTCCCGCATTGGAATCTGAAATATTACATAAATACCATGTTAGACAAGTTCGATTGTCCTGAAAGTAAAGGTCAGATTTAAAACGGGCGTGTACCAAAATCGTTAAATTGCTAAAAACAAAAAAAAATCTATGGTCCAATAGACTACAGTGAGTAAGACAAGTACTAATATCAACATAGTAAAATAAATGCTAACCTGCTCTCAGGGCAATATCTGCCGCCAGGGAACCGCGGCGGACATCCGATTTCGTCAGACAAATCTCTGCAGTCCCGATCGCCGTCACATCTGAAGTACGCCGCGATACAGTGGCCAGATTTACACTGGAATGTTCCGTTTTTACATTTGAATCCGCCACATTCCATTTCATCGGAGTTGTCCCCGCAGTCGTCCTCGTGGTCGCATCGCCATCTCGATGAAATACACTTTCCATTGGCGCATTTGAATTCAGATTCAGAACAGTCTCTGTACTTGTGCTGGCAAACTGCTTCGGCCTCATCGCTACCGTCACCGCAGTCATCAGTGAAGTCACACAACCATTGCTTCGGTACGCATCGTTTGTTCTCACAAGTAAAATCGGTTTCACTGTTGCAACTGGGACAATTTTCTGGCAGCTCATCAGATCCGTCTCTGCAATCATCTTTACCATCGCAGAACAACCACTTTGGAATACACCTGTAGTTGGATTGTCCAGGACAACGTCTCCATCCAGTTGTGCAGTTCTTTTGTCGACACATGTACGCGGGTTCATCGGAATCGTCACCGCAGTCGTTGTCGAAATCGCACATCCATAATTTCGGAATGCAGCGTCCATTTTTGCATGAGAATTCTGTATCGGAGTTACACGGCCTATTGTGACACATGGCCGGATCTTCGTCGCTGTTGTCTTTGCAATCTGTATCACCATCGCATTTCCAGCTGTCCAAGATACATCTTCCACTGCCTTTGCATTTGAATTCAAGAAGAGGACATTTGTGACTACACTCTGCTTCATCACTGCCGTCTCCACAGTCATCCGTGCCATCGCATATTGTAGCAGCTGGTGTACAGTTAGTATTCTTACATTGGAAGGATCCAGCTCTACAATGCCTGACAGGGCAAGTATCGGGTTCGTCGGAACCATCCATACAGTCTTTCTCGCCATCGCATTTCCAGAACCATGGAATGCACTTCTCGTCACGACCATTACATCTATGTTGGCCATCCGTGCAGTTCGCGATGCAAGTTTTCATATCTCGTGAGAGATAGAATTGATTTGGACAAGCACATTTGTATGTAGTGGCGCCTTCTTCGCCATATCCTTCAATATTCAAATAACTGGACTCGTGCGGGGGAGCAATGAGACATAAATGTGAACATCCACCATTGTTCGTTCCACATGGATTGGGATACGGCAACTGTCTCAGAGGGTGAACTATGTGAATGTCGTAAGGTCTATGTGTCGTATTGACAAGAATTGTTAAGTTCTCACCCGAGTGTTTATTTGCTTTACTTATAGCTTTAAGATTCCAATCGGTCCAGTAAATTTCGTCGTCGAAGAGACTAAGAGCAAAAACGTGTGGTACTTTAGTTCCCGATAAAACGACATGCCTATGTTTTCCTTCCAGATCAGCCGAACCTATGTAATCAAGATGAGCATCGGCCCAATAAATTCTATCAGTGAAATAATCGATAGTCAGAGCATTTGGCCATGCGATATCGTCTTGCCAGTCCAAAATAGTAGAAGCATTGCTACCGTCCATACCCAGTTTACCGATGTAGGCCTGTAGATGCCAGGAAGTATAATATAGGTAGCCAGTGCCTGGATGCACCACAATAGCTCTCGGATCTGCGATGCCAGTTTTAAGAGTCTTTCTTCTGGTGCCATCTAATTCTGAGACGTCCAAATTTTTGGAGTGTCTATCCAACCAGTACAACTTTCTACCTATCCAATCTACGGCAATACCTTCCAAGCCATGCGAATCGTGCCTGATTACTACTTCTTTAGTGGGATTCAGGTCTGTATAATCTGAGCGATAGATAGTCTTGGCAGAAACATCAGCAAAGTATATCTTGTTTTCTTTGATATCAAAATCAATAGCCACCGCGTTCATAAGATCTTGGTGGAACAGATTGTATAAGGTAGCGTCGGTAGAAATATTTCTAACGTAATATTTGTTTGTGAATATGATCCATGCTGAGGTATTATCTTTCCTCTTGCACGTGTGCTCGTCGGGTTCTCTTTCGTAGTACTGCTCATTACATTTACAGTAGTATGAACCGGGAGTGTTGGAACAATATTGAGAACAAACACCAGGGGTTTCTACACACTCATCGATATCCGCACACGCTTTTCCATCTGCGAGTAGTTTATATCCCTGATTGCAGTCACAATAATATCCAGTCAACGTGTCGATACATTTGTGACCACATTGATTAATTTCCAACTTCGCGCACTCGTCCACGTTGCAATGTGCAGGTTCATCGGAGTCGTCGGTACAATCGGACACTTTGTTACAGACCAGTCTGTTGTCGATACACTGGTCATTGTTACACTTGAATTGTCCCGCGGGACACGTTTTATTATCTTTTTTGCAATCAACTTCATCCGAATGATCTCCACAGTCGTCTTCACCGTCGCACCTGAAATGATTTCTGATGCATTTGAAATTCTGGCATTTGAATTCTTGATCCGTACAGGTCTTGTATTGCGTGTTACAGTGTTTTCCCTCGTCGGAACCATCGCCGCAGTCGTTGTCGTGATCGCAAACCCAGCCCACGTTGATACATCTTCCATTGTTGCATTGGAATTGGTCTTCAGAGCATGGCGTCGGTGTGGCGCAATGATGTATGGTAGAGTTCTCGTCGGCGCCGTCGATACAATCGGGATCACCGTCGCAGAGCCACTTTTTAGGAATACATTGTGCTCTGCCCCAGAATTTATTTTCTTCACATGTGTACTCGGTTTCCGCATCGCACTTCCTATCGTTGCACTGGTGCCTGTCGTCTTCATCGCTGTTATCGAGACAGTCGTTGTCACCATCACAAATGTATATTCTCGGTATACAGTTGCCGTTGTCGCAAGTGAAAAGATCACCGAAGCAAGTTCTGCCCTCAGACTTGCAATATTCTGGGGGTTCATCGGCACCGTCGCCGCAATCGTCGTCGCCGTCGCAGTACCAAGTGGCCGGGATGCAGCGGTGGTTGGGGCAACGGAAACTGTTCTGCGGGCACGTTCGTTGCGCACAGTGGAGCGGATTTTCATCGGAGTTATCGCCGCAGTCATTGTCCCCGTCGCAAAGCCAATATGGTTCGACGCAAATATTGGTCTTTTCACACTTGAGATGATTCGAAGCACACGTAGTGTTCCTCGGACAACGTTCGTGCGTTTCGTCGGACGTGATGTTATCTTTGCAGTCGTTTACACCATTGCACACTTGGGTCATGGGGATACAGCGGGAGTTGAGACACGTAAACTCGCCGTCAGCGCAAGGTGGGTAGACGCAACCTTCCTCGTCCGATCCGTCCTTGCAGTCGTTTTCATGATCACACTTCCACGACTTGAATATACACCTACCGTTGTTACAGCGGAACTCGTTCGGTGAACAAGAATGATACGCGCAGTAGTTTTTGTCTTCGTCTGAATTGTCACCGCAGTCGTCGTCACCGTCGCACGACCACATGCGACCGATACATTTGCCGTTCGCACAGAAAAACTTGCTGGGATCGCATGTGATGTTCTTAGCTACACACATTCTGCCCTCGTTGACTAGCTTTGTATTATCGTCGCACTTGCATTCGACAGAATTGTTAGGTGCGGGATGACAGCTCTGAGCGCATCCACCGTTGTTGATTTTGCAAGGATTCTTTTGACATTTTTGCCTGCTAGTGCTGTAAACGTGGATATCACGCGGAGAGTCTTCCAACCGCTTGACCATTTCGATCATATTAGCCCCGGTATGCTTCTCAGCGCGATACACGCCTCGGAGCTGCAAATCAGTCCAGTAGATGTAATTCCTGAATACTGTGATAGCGAATGGATAGATTGTCGCAGATATTAAGACTTCTCTCTCTGTACCGTCTAACTTGGACCGCTCAATTTTTTCTCGAACTGCGTCCGTCCAATATAGCATGTTTTCATCGAAATCTATCGTGAGGCCACTAGGTTGCGATAAGTCCTTGTCTATTATTGCTTTTTTGAGAGATCCTGCCATAGTTGTTCTGTAGATTTTTCCAGAGGTTCCGAATCTTCCCCAATCTGTGTAGTACAAAGTTCCATTGCAAGGATCTACTACGATAGCTCTAGGGCGTTCCACTCTCGCAATCATAACAAGTTCTGAACCATCCAAATTCATGGCGTATATAGAGTTATTTGAACTGTCTGTCCAATAGATCTTTCTTTGCGTCCAATCATACGAGATACCCTCAGGATTGATATTCTTAGTGATAATGGGTTCAACATTACCAAATTCAGGATTGGAAGATGGCATCCAAGCGATTCGCGGCCAAGGTCGGATTTGTGTGAAGAATAATTTGTTATCAGCGTAATCGAACTCAACACCTACAACGTTTGTAAGATTTCCAATGGGTTTAAACGGTATGCCGGTTGATTTCGGATCCAAGTTAACAGATCGAATTTCTGTCCTTGTTGTAAATACTAAGTACTCGTTAACGATGTCGCATTTTTTCGGATTACTTGTAGAAATCTGGCCTGTGGCGCAATCACATCTGTGCGTGTATTGCTTATTTGCTTCAGGTGGGTAACTAAAGCACAATTGATCACAGCCTCCGTTGCCTAACTTTCTGCAAGGATTATTCTCATCAGTCGGTTGATTATTAACATCAAATATAACAATATCGCGAAGTTTTGGTAGATTGGTCCGCATTTTTTCTGGCATCGACATATTTCCGGGCAATTTTGAAGCTTTGTAAATAGTTTGCAAGTTTCTATCGACCCAGTATACGCTTCCCGTGTGAATAGCGATACCCATAGGGTTCGGTAGGTTCGACCTGATCAGTTGTCGGTTGCCACCGTTGTAGGATATCTTTTGTATTTGATCTAACTTAGAATCAACCCAGTATACGTCGTGAGTTAACATATCAATAGTCAAATCTCTCGGATTAGATATTCCGGAGCTAACGACCGTTTGCCAATTGCTTCCGTCCAAATAAGCCTTTCCGATACGAGGATACTGGCCGTAATCGATCCAATAAAGCAGCCTCTTCAGTGGATTGACCGCCAACTCTCTCGGTGCATCCATAGTCGTCTTCACTAAGACTTTTCTATTAGAACCGTCGAGCCAACACATCTCAACATAATTTTCGTGCGGGAATACATTTGTGAAGTACAAATTACCAGCGACCCAGTCAACGGCCAAACCTCTGATCCCGTTGCTGCCGATGCCGTCTTTGACGACGTGTTGCAACTCGGTACCGTTCGGCCTCACTCTGAACACACCATTCCATTGTCCTCTGTTGAATTCGACCCAGTATATAAAGTTCTCCGCGAAATGAACGTCTACGTGCAAGATGTGATGTCCGAGCCCCGTCACCGGAACCATGGCTTCCGCGCTGTTCTCCAAACTGTATCCACGGATTAAGTCCAACTGCGAAACGACGGCAAACGTCTTATATGGGACGCAATTAATTTCGTTCTCCTTTCTATAGCCCACGGAGCAAGTGCACACCCTGGAGCCACCGTCGCTCGGGATGCAGATCTGTTCGCAACCACCGTTATTTTGGGCGCACGGATGGTGTATCATCTTCCTCTTCTGGAATATGGTCAACGACTTCAGATCACTCTCGTTGTCCATGATGACCTTGATGTTGTCGCCGTTGGGCAGGTCGGCCTTGATGATCTTCTCGTGCCTCGGGTCGAGAACGTACAGTCTGGAATCGAGAACCGCGATCACCTTGGGATATGATATCGCATTGGCTTCGGTGAGGATAGTTTTGCGGTCGTTGCCCGCCGTGTCGACGCTGTTGATGCTGGCTGGGAACTGGGTGCTGAAGTAGATGATTCTCCGGTCAATGTCGATCGCGACCGCTTCGGGCCTCTCGATGGAGTCCACTAAGATGATCGGGTTGGAACCGTCCATATTCGCTTTGCCAATTTTTGCCGGTACGCCATAGCCACCTTCGTCGGCCCAGTATATTTTTCTGAAAACAAAATTAACACGTTTTTTTCACTTTGATACTTTGAATCGTAAAAATCTCGAATGATCGATGCTGAATTACAAAATTTTGGACGTAAAGATTTTTTTAAATCTGTTATTGAACCTAAGTTTTGAATTCGAAACTTACCCTTCAGTGGGATCCAAAGCGATTCCCTTAGGTTTAGCAATAGATCCTTTGCTACCGTCGTTCGCTAGCACGATTGATCGATATTTCACTTTTCCATCCACTCGTACGAGCTCAATGTTGCTCGCGACTCTGTTAGCCATGTACAGATTTCTGCCGAGCCAATCGAATGCGATAGACGAAGGCGCGCCTACAATTCCAGTATCTTGACCGAAGAATTCCATCTTATTGCCTCCTCCATAAGGCATGGTGTATATTGTACAGTTTTCATCGTCTTCGCTGTCTCCTGATATTGATTGAAGCCAGTACAGCATGTGTCCTTGACGGTCATAGTCCAGTTGCACACCTCCTGAAATTTTAATAATACATTTACGTCGTAAAAGCAGATGTTCCAAAAATGTATGGAGCCTAGGCCTGCACCTTGTTGACCTGCTATATTGAGAGAAGAAGCATAAAATACTAAATCACTTTCAGCTATTCAAAACGTTTATTATACCTTCAATAATTAAAAAACAAGAATCTCATAGTAGCAATATGGTGACATATTGTTGTTATAACAATTTTTATTTATCTTATGTGTTAAATAAATATTTCCAACAAAAACAACGATTCAAATTATCTTTTGATATAGTATATATAAGGCGCGGGCCCAACATGGAACTTGTTTTTTACACACAAAATTAACTAACATAAAATGTTTGTTATTTCAATTACATATTTATCAAGTCTATAGGATAAATTTTTGAAACTATAATAAGTATTTTATTGATAACTTTGTTACGTTTCACGATATTTACCTTGTATACCGACAACTGGTGGCAGTTGACCTGCTCTACCGGACCCATCAGTATTTAAGTCGATGATTTGAGTGCCCTTCAATACCATCAGATACGATATCTCCTCTGAAAAAGATGTACATTTATAAAAAATGCATCATTTAAAATATTTCAAGAAATAAGATCCATAAAGAAAAATATTAACCTTCAATACATTTTCCGTCGGCAACTAACTTGTAGCCTGGCTTACACATACAGCTGTATCCGATCGTTTGATTAGGACTTAATAGGCAGAGATGTTGACAAGACTCCGGCTTGCACGGCGATGAGTACTGCGGCTGTAGAGATGGATGGTGGACGTGGATCGACAGAGGCTGAGATATCAGATGCGAAACAACAGTTTGATTCGTGCCCTTGAACTTATGAGCCGATAGAACCCTGTTCAGCTGACGGTCGGTCCAGTATAAAGTATCTTCAAACAGAGTCAACGAATGGGGGTGCAACAAGTAATGGCTTCCGGCCAAAACCTGCTGTCTTCCAGTACCATTGTAATAGCAGAAGTCGATAAAGTCTAATTTTGAATCGGCGAAATAAACTCTCTGCGTCGCAGTGTCGAGTGTTAGACCGTTGGGCCAGTAGATTTTGGTAGTGATAATGGCCGATCTTTGAGTACCGTCCATACCCACTCTCTCTATACGAGGATTCTCTCCCCAGTCCGTCCAGAATAGCCACCTGGCATTAGGAGCCGGATCCAAGCACATTCCTCTAGGTTGAGTGATGTTCCCACTCAACAAAGCCGTTCTTGCGGTACCATCTTCGTTAGCGACTTCGATCGTATTCAATTTGCTGTCCAACCAATATATGTTTCCACCGACCCAATCGTAAGCCAGACCTTCGACCAGATCTAATCCGGTCGAAATGATGACCTGAGGCTCGCTCCCTCGGTCCAGTCGGGATATTTTCTTCAGTTTCATATCTGACCAAAATATCGTTCCAGTGTGCATGTTAGATGCGGTGGCGACGACGTTTTCGACGTTTATCGGCACCCTTTCCAGTCCCTGCTCGTTGAGGTCGGCCACCAAAATAGAGTGTCTGTTGGAAATGATCAAGAAAGCGCTTGAATGATTGTTCGCTTTGCACGAATGTTTGTCGCCGCCTAGCTGGTAGCCTTCGACGCAACTGCAGAAATAAGATCTCTTGGTGTTGGTGCAGACTTGCGAACAGAGTCCCGGTGGGTTGCACTCGTCTATATCTTTGCACGTGAAGCCGTCGGTATCTAGCTCTTCTCCAGAAGGACAGAGACAGAGTGGCCCATTAGGTGTTTGCTTGCAATCGTTCGAACAGAGACCCGATCTGTGTTGACATTCAGCGAAGTCACAGCCGGCACCTGTGAAGTATTGTAATATATTTTCAATTATGTTTTCATTGAAGAAATTAGCTTCTTATACACGTTATTAACTTAGTTTTTTACTCTTAAAGTGTCTCAGTAGGCTCGTGGTAGCAGACCACAACTGCTACGTCGCGATCTAAGGAGGTTCAATACCCGGGTCAGTTACCAGAAGTAGGGTGTGTTATACTTTACTTCTGGTACTATTTTTTTATGTAACGAAGGTAGCAAACAAGCATGCAGTTCACATGGATGTTCAGTGATGACTGCAGCCTATAGACATCTACACAAAAACTGGAGCCCAAAATGCTGATGTGTTGCCACAACTGAGACCTATTAGTGATAGTTGTTATGTCTCAGTGATAGTTATTACATATAGATTAGGTAATGTGGTGGTGCCTACGCCCACGAGGCCTTCTACTGGAACTGGCTAGAAGTAAAACGCTAATGGGGTTTTCAAATTTTGTTGAAAATTTCCCAGTGCCACTCTGTTTGACAGAATTTGGTAATGTGCCCGGAGATGTCAATAGGCTGGCCTTACATGGGCCAAAACGTAACCTGCGTATCGAAGGTGTTTGCATGTGTGCTTGAATGCATGCATCTACCTTTGCCTGCCCCTGCGGAGAATACAGGCGTGAAGTATCTTACCTTCATCAGCTCCATTAGGGCAGTCGTAATTGTTATCGCAAACTTGCGTGAGGTTGACGCAGCGTCCGGTCACACCTGGACACTGCCACTGGCCGGACGGACATCTAAAAACAAAATGTGCGTTACATTATTTGGAGAGTTTCAACATAAATGCAAAAAAAGGAAGAATATATATATTATTCACACTGTAAAAAAAGAAAAAGGTATAATCTAAATAAGTTTGATGGGTGTATTGACCTATATTTTTTATCAGAATTATTGTAGTCTTCACGCCTACACCATATAATCCAGCTAATGACATTTTTGGAGTATCAAATGTATACTTTTTCTGTTTATGTATTTTATTAAAAAAATGTAAGGCATGTGCTAATATGTACTTCTTAAACCTGTACATACACATCGCCGTGCGTTGACACAAAATAAAAAAAACAGTGAATATTAAAAAAAATCATCAAAAAAACTCATGCGCTTTGCGAGGCAGGAGGTAGGAGGCAGGTGGCAGAGGGCAGGAGGCAGGAGGCAGGAGGCAGGAGGCAGGAGGCAGGAGGCAGGTGGCAGGAGGCAGGAGGCAGGAGGCAGGAGGCAGGAGGCAGGAGGCAGGAGGCAGGAGGCAGGAGGCAGGAGGCAGGAGGCAGGAGGCAGGAGGCAGGAGGCAGGAGGCAGGAGGCAGGAGGCAGGAGGCAGGAGGCAGGAGGCAGGAGGCAGGAGGCAGGAGGCAGGAGGCAGGAGGCAGGAGGCAGGAGGCAGGAGGCAGGAGGCAGGAGGCAGGAGGCAGGAGGCAGGAGGCAGGAGGCAGGAGGCAGGAGGCAGGAGGCAGGAGGCAGGAGGCAGGAGGCAGGAGGCAGGAGGCAGGCGGCAGGAGGCAGGTGTGTGTGTGTGTACCTGAAGGGCGGCGGGCGGCAGGCGTGCTGGTCGCCCTCGTCGGAGCCGTCGCCGCAGTCGTCGCGGCCGTCGCACACGTGCGCGCCGAACACGCAGCGCCCGTTGCCGCACCGCACCTGCCCTGCGCCGCACGCCGTCGAGCCGCACGTGGCCGGCTCGTCCGACAGGTCCGCACAGTCCGGCGTGCCTGCATAACAAATGTTCTTTTACATAACTCACGTCTGTATCGCCGTAAGTGTAAGACGGAGAGTGTGCTTTTGGCGTGACTGGCGAACGACGATAGAACACGCCGTGTGAGCGCCGGTGTACGTCTAGGTTGTTGGGGTTTGCATACGTTTAATCTTAACGCTGCACGTTGCGCTCCACCGGACGCTACGTTGGCGTCGGAACATGAGGACTCACCACTAGAGAAAGAATTTTCTTCTGCTGGAAGAGAATTTTTACACCAGTGCAGTTAGACAACCGAACAATGGTGAAATAACGCGAGACGGGCAGTAGCATCCTGCGATAAAACTACTGTCACTACGATCGGCAATCCGCATTCCAAGCTTAGTGATTATGACATATCTATGGGGAGACTTTGGTCGAGTAGTAGACGTCTTTCGGTTGATACAACATACAGATATCAGACGCGACGCATTGAAACTGTTTATCAAAGAATATAGAAATACTATGCTGTTTATCTGCGGCTAAAGTGAGAGACATTCCATTTCGACACACAGTCGTAAGAGCCGTGGAACACGGGCTCGTTGAGAACAAGGGTGGCGTGTGTGCACTGACCGTCGCAGTACCAGGTGCGCGGGATGCAGATGCCGGAGGCGGCGCACTGGAACTGCTTGTCGGCGGCGCACGTGTGCGGCGCCAGCGACGGACAGCCCGCCTCGTCGCTGCCGTCGTTGCAGTCCGGGATGCCGTCGCACTTGTACGCTTCCTGGAACGATTTGACGAGTACTGTCGCGTGTTGGCTTTGCAGAATTTCCAAAGGTAAGGCGAAGTTATCGAAACTCCTTTAGGTGCGTCGAGCGAATTTGTTACGGAAACCTGCGACGGCAATCTAGATTTAAAGGTTTATACAAACTTTACGAGTTTGCATAAACCTTTATACGAAGTCCCGAAGGTCTTCGCCAGGTGGGTGTGTAGCCGGTGACGGCCAAAGAGTATACAAATACTACGTGACGGCACGCCGAAGGTTTCACTTCCCCGTGTCATATATGACCTAATCGCTCATCGCGGGGCCTCAAAAGGAAGCTGGAGGTCTCGCATTGGGAATTACTTTCGAGTTTACTAGTGAAGTAGAATCAGAAATTTGTAATTGTGCGTGAAAATCAAAGTAGCTAACATGATGCCATCGAATACGAAACTCAAATTTAATTTCTATTTATTATATATTATTCTCAAATAATTTTGTTCTCAATTATTGTTTATATTGTTTGTGAAAATCGTGCTTATTTGTGTATTTACTGAAGAATTAACGAAGAAATTGCCGGCCGGCTTTTTGACATTTGTATCGTACGTATATTTGAATCATAAAACACGTTAACAAGTTGTTAATCATTGTTATCTCCATTCTAGGGTCTTGATCAGAGTATATAAATACTCATGTATATTAAATAATCGAAGAATTGACTAATTACATACCCGATCGGTATATAGAAGTGCTAACCTTTCATAACCACACTTCTAAACTGTTATACAACTTTTTGGAGTTAATTTATCTAACGCTGTTTCTTGTTTACCTTTATAATGATGACTCGCAAGGCCTTGTCTCGCCAGGAGGAGTCCAAACTCCAAATGGCTTTGAAGGAATTGAAGGCCACCAAGGAGTTGGTTGAACAGTTAAATAGGGAGAGAGATGACAATGAAAAGGAGCTGTTAGAAGTGTTAGCCAGGGATAGCAAATTAAACCAAGACATGGCAGAGTTACATATTCAATGTATAGCCTTAAGCGAGGAACGGGACAAACTCCAGATGATAGTAGACAGGTTCGACCAATGCAGTGATGAGTATGAGCAAGCCCTGAGACGCATCACCGCATTGGAAGTTGAATTAGGAGAGGCCAATGTACTAATAAACAGCTTACAAACTGACAACCTTAACAAGACAGCCTCCCAGAACCAAAGTCTATTTGAGGAGTAGGTCCAGTGCGCTCCAGACCATGATAGCATTAGTCAGCCACTTGTAACTTTGATTGTTGATTTGACATGTGATACACCTACACATAATATTGTATATAGCCGAAAGAAATTAAAGAAGTACATTAAATTGAATAAATGTATTAAAAAAACTCAAAATTTAATAAAATTACATAAAAGTAACATAAAGAAAAGCAAATTAAATTCCAGATTGTTTCAAAAATTGCAATTGTTCTCATCTAAAATTGATAATAACAGAATTAATTATGAATATGACATTAATAAATTACATATTGACATCAACCGATATAAGGACTCATTGTCTGCAATGACCACAAAGTATGAAACCTCACAGAAGGAAATTCGGGAACACATACTGGCCATGAACAAACTAGTAGACCAGTGCAAATATAATTCAGAGCAATTTGATTTATTCATTAACGCCCAAAATCATTGTGGTGATACGCTCAATTCAGTGAGTTCAGAGACTGTATGTGATCCTCCTGCTAACCAGCCCCAGAGCTCATCTAGCACAGATTCTAACAGTTCCTTATCATCAAATAATGTTAAACAGAAATATGTAATGTTCAGTGATGACATCGGTAAAGACTTTGGGCACTTATTGAATTTTAGCTCGGGACAGTCAACATTTATAAACCACTGCATGCCAGGGTTATCATTTGATGGCATATTAGAAAAAATATCAGCTTTTAGCTTTGAACAGGATGCCACATTAATTATATTTATTGCTAATAGAGGTAATTTAAATAAAAAACACTTTATTAACAAATTGGACATCTTACAGACACTAAATGTAAAAAATATTAAATCTTATTAAATCTTACAATTGACAACCTGACTTGTTATAATAATAAATTTAGTAAAATTGACATTAATCCCATTATTAAGAATGGACTTTCTTTGACAAAAGATAAATACTATCTTAGTAAATATCTAAAAAGACAGGTAGCTTTATCGCTACAATATTATATTGACCATACAGCCAAGCATTTGGCTACCAAAACTTTCCCTAGTGGGGAATCTAATTTTCAGACATTGGAATGTTTTCCAAACACTTTATTTACAACTGACAACACAATATTGAGTAGTTGCACTACCAATAATGTGAAAAACAACTATATACAATTGACATATAATTTGGTTCTTGAACTAAATAATTTAAATTAAATTTAGAGACAAAAGAGACAGCCTCTTGCTCCCACTTTAAAAAGGTAGAGAGAAATCCACCACTTAGTAATAACATTAAGTTAAGCAAAAAAAGTAATATTGTTAACCTGGTGCACCAGAATATACAAGGGATGATGGGTAAAGACTTAGAAATTGAGTTATTTATTTGTATATTATATATTAACTGACGTTGAGACGGCTCGATTGGTTTATTTTAGCTATTTTTACAGTATTATGTCCTATGGAATTTTGCTATGGGGACATGCCGCCGATGTCAACACCATTTCTGTTTTACAGAAAAGAGCTGTGCGTGCTATCTACGGGCTAAGTCCGCGAGTGTCTCTCAGATATAAATTTAAGAAAATAAATATATTGACTGTAGCTTCGTAATACATTTACGAAAATGTACTGTATGTACGTAAAAATATTAGCGAATTTCCTAGTAGAGCTAATGATTTTATGAATACTAGGAACAAACACAAGTTGTCTATGCATACAACACGACTGCATAGGGTGAGTAATTCTTTTAGAGGTCAATGTATACGCTTCTTTAACAAAGTACCTGAAGATGTTCAAAGTCTTTCGATTAATAAATTTAAGAAAATTATCAAAAAACGCTTATACATGGAAACGCTTGTACCTTGGATTTACAGACTGTATTAGATTTAAGTTTAAATTCAAAAGAGCTGTACTGAGTTTCTTCAGTGGCGGAGTTCTTCTCAGTATTGACTGCCCTTGGAATTCTGCCAAGTGCCAACCTTTATTGTGACGACCAAATTCATCCTTTCTCAGTTTCTTTTGAAATGGGGAAATGGAGGAATTTGTAAATAATTGATACTTTCCATATTATACAAAATTGTTCAGAGTCTATTTAATTTATTATGTGTTTTTGATTATTATTAGTGGTTATTCACTCTAGGTTAGTTTAAAAAAAAGACGATGTAAAAGTGCTAATTATATGAAATAAATGAATAAAGGCAATCGAATAGTCGGCGACAGTTGGGGTCGTAGCGTTCTCGAATGGTGACCGCGTACCACAAGACGAAACTTGGGCGTAGCGTAAACGTGAGCGTATTGACTCTGTCAATAGTTGACTCTGTCAATAGTTACCTGCACGCACTGCTTGAGGTCGGCGCACTTGAACTGGGAGGCGAGGCAGGAGACGGGCGGGCAGTCGGCCTCGTCCTGCTTGTCGAAGCAGTCATCGTCGCCGTCGCACACCCAGGACGCCGGGATACAGTGACCCGTGCGTGGACATGTAAACTGTAAATTAAGTGAAACGAATCAGACGCGGTCATAAGTGAAGATTTTGAAGGGGATTAACGATTCCAAGGGTGATAAGGGTGGACCGACGGTCTGAATAAGAGCGGTCCAGGATCGGACGCTGTGGGCATGTTTTGAGGGAAAATTTTTGTCAGCGTCAATGGACATTTATCAGATCACTCCAGCCGAAATACGTCCACTGCTGGACAAAGCCTTTCCCAAAGACCCATAACAACATTGTGCGTCATTAGGGGAGAACATGCCATAATCGCCCTGCTTAGATGGATTTGCGATCGCAGTGGCGGTAGTTTTATCGCGGGACGCTGTTGCCCGTACCGCGTTGTTATTTTAAAGAAAATTCTTCCGCTAGTGAGCGGCGGGGTCGTCCCGTGTCGACGCTAACAGATCAGATCAAATGACGACAATGATGATGACCTAATATAAATCGTCGTAATGTGACCGACCTGGAAGTAAGCGCAAGTCTTCTCGGTACAGTGCGCGCTCTCGTCCGATCCGTCCCCGCAGTCGTTCTCGGAGTCGCACTTCCACGTGTTGGGCACGCAGCGGCCGTTGTCGCACTGGAACTGGGAGGAGGAGCAGGTGACGTTGACGCAGCCCGTCTCGTCGGAGAAGTCGCCGCAGTCGTTCTCCGAGTCGCACTTGAACGTCGCGGGGATGCAGCGTCCCGACTTGCACATAAACTCTGATGCACTGCATGTTGTTTCTGTATGGAAACAGACATTCGTTTTTATTTTTTGACGTGTTAATGTCTTAGAAATCTATTAACGCTGGATGTACGCGTGAAAAAGTTACACAAGCAAGATAGAGAGGCACGATCGACCTAAGGTTTCGGAGTTGAGACGCAAGTTTTCTTATGACGTTATTCCGTAAAATAAACATCGTCCTTTAACCGACTTTACAGACAATATTTTTTTTATGTAACGAAGGAGGGAATACTAAGTTGCAGTTCACATGGATGTTAAGTAATGACTGGAGCCTGCAGATATCGTGGCCACCTCAGAGATCGTAGTTGTTACGTCTCTGTCTCTGTGATAGTTATTAGGGAGCCATGTATACCCCCTTACCGGAACGCATAGTTCTGAACACTACCATTTGGCTCTTATGAAATTAAGAAGGCGTCTTTAGCGTACAAACGTCCACGACACTCACTGGTACAATTCTGTTCCTCGTCGCTGTTGTCCAGACAGTCGTCGTCCCCGTCGCACACCCAGCTCTTGGGGATGCAGCGCTGGTTGTTGCAGGTGAAGTCCCAAGTGTTGGGGCACGCCTGCAGCGGGGGCTCCGCCCCGGGGTCGGCGGCGCAGCTGGTGCCGTCCGGGGACAGCTTCTCTCCGTACGGGCAGCCGCACTTCACGGTCAGCAGCTCGGTGTTGTTGCGCGGCACGGCGAAGCACAGCTTCTGGCAGCCGCCGTTGTTGTGCGCGCACGGCTGGTTCGGCTCGATCTTCTGGACCGCCTCGCTGTACACCTGCAAGGATGTGTAACAACAAATATATGTAAAAATACACCACGGCATAAACGTATCTATACTTTGTATATTTTGTCGTTCGTTATATTTTGTATTGATACATACGATTTTCTTATTATTTTAATAAACAAATATTATGAACGAGATTTAACTACTGTACGACTATGAAATTATATTTGACTAGTAATAGAGTACCCGTGTCGTGACTATGACTACGTGCGGGCATTACCTAATCAGGCAACCAGTCAATAACAGCCCCACACTAGAAATAAACCTGTTTCGTGGGTACCGTGGTACACACACAACACATACACACAAACCCGCAGTAATTACATACTTGCCATCCATGTGAACTTACTTGTTTACCACTTTCACACATGACATCATGTACGGTCCCGAACATAGCATATGAAAAACCCGCTAACAGCAATATCATGCACTTTTACTTAAGTTCGCAAACGGCTGTCACACAATTCACCTCGCGTACTCATTATTAGCATATCTTTATACATAAGCATTTAATTTAGCAAAAAATATATAATTCTAAATTTTTACTTGACTATCGAATCTTTGATGATGATATCATAACATCTCAGATGTATAGTTCCGGAATGTACACATTATTTAAATAGACAAATATACCGCTATCAAAACGTATCGATATTTACCTTCACGCCGTACAGGCGGTTGGTCTGCGGCTCCCGCACCATGACATCCTCCTGCTCGCCAGTCAGCTTGTGCAGCCTCACTATCGCATCCAATCGCCAGTCCGTTATATACATGAAGTCCTTGTAAATAACGATCGAGAACGGGTGTCGGATCAGTCTGGAGTTCACGGTCTTTACGTCGGTACCGTCCAGTCGGGCGTGTTGGACGTGGTCCAAAAGCGCATCGCACCAGTAAACCCGGTCCGCGTCGAAGTCTATCGACAGGCCGTTGGGCCAACCCAGCGTGACGTTTTGAAACACTAGTAATCCGGTACCATCGGTGTTCGCGCGACTGATATTCGCCGGACGATCCCATTCGGAGAAGAAAATGTATCCCTTGTTCGGGTGAACGACGATAGCTCTCGGTCTCTTCAGATCCTTGAGAAGCGTCCTCTTGTAAGCCACGTTGCGTGTGGACAAAACGTTGAGTGTCCCTTTTCGTGAGTCGATGTAGTACAAGTTTTTCGACGCCCAATCTACGGCTAATCCTTCTACCCCCTCGTTCTGCGACGCGAGCACGATCTCCCGCGTCGTACCATTCCTGTGAACCCTGTATATGACGTCTTGGAGAACGTCCGAGTAGTATATGTGTTCGTCTCTCGAGTCAAAATCTAAGCCGACGAAGCGCGCTCTACGCGACACTACCGGTAGGATTGCATCACTGAATCCTTCTATTACAGGGTTTAATACTTTTCCTTTTATGAACCTCTGTTGGGAGTACATGAGGAATTCATCTACGAGATCACAGTTTCTCAAGTCTGATTCTAATCTGTAGCCGATGTTACATGCGCATCGGTATCCGAGGCCGCCATTTTGTAACGCAGTAACTATACACATTTGCGAGCAGCCGCCATTATTGTTTCCACAAGGATTGTTGACAGAAGTTTGTTTGAGAGAATGTATCACAGTCACGGCTTTGGGTTCTCTTATATCTTTCATTTTGTATATGGCTTGAATGCTCGAAGCTCCTTCGTATTTGTTGACGGAGCTGATTCCTTGTTTAGTGCTGTCCGACCAGTACACTCTGTCTTCGAACAGTGCCAACCTGGACGGACTGGGGACCTGCTGCCCTCTCAGTACCAGGAACCTGTGATTTCCGTCGTAGTCGACGGTTTCGATGTAGTCCAGAAGAGAGTCGCACCAAAATATCCTTCTGGCGATTGTGTCCACGGCTATTCCTGAGGCTTTGTACGTGGCTTCGGATACAATTGATTTTGCATGGGTACCGTCCATGTTGGCGCGTATTATCTGTAAATAAGAAAATAATGGGTGTATTTACTTAATAGGTAATTTCACGTCTGTAATCTCCGAAGAGGTAGGCAGAGGTTAATGCATACATAAAAGCATACATGCAAACACCTTCGCTTCGTCGGTTTTGTTTTGGCTAATGTAACAAGACCAGTGGCGAGCCTGTTGATATCGCTGGGCACATCACCAAACTCTGAGGCACTGGGAAACTTCCAGAAAACTCATACTCTATGTTTCTCCTTCGTAACATTCGATAAGAAATTTAAAACACATGGGCGAGCAAAAATAAAGTACTTAGAACCGGAGGCTTATGGCGAGTCCACTGATCAATCATGAAACTGAATAATGCCGAGTTTTTATAAACTGCGAATCGTCGCAGTTTCTATCAGTCATAATTGCCACATATTCGACATCATACAATAACTTTGCCGTATCTACGGACGATAAGACATCGACGCGGAACCCACCTGGCTGCTGTCGGCCACGAACATGAGGCCGAGCGTGGGGTCGAGCGCGATGTCCGCCGGGTTGGTGAGGTTGGAGCCCAGCACCACGGCGTGCCAGCGCCCGTCCAGCTCGAACACGTCCACCTTCTGCCCCACCGCGTCCGCCACGTACAGCTTGTCGCCCACCCAGTCCACGGCCAGCGCCACGGGCGCCCACGACCCCGCCACCGCGATGTCGGCGCCCGCGTACCCGCTCACCCCGGCCGGCGCGTTCAGCTGCTGCGTGTGGATCTGCGGGTCGAGGAGGTCGAGGCATAATAACATCTCACATCAACGTCAGAGCATATGGAATAATACGTGTAGAATGGACACTTCGACGTCCCGCCCGATTTCCCCTCTCGCAGTCCGCACCTCCCCTCGACTACCGCGCCACATGCCGGCAGTCTCGTGCACTGAGGTTGCGAGCGGGCAATTGTGTGTGTGCGTGTAAAAACACGTCCTGATTGTAATGTCTGTGTAATACCAGAATAAGCGTTTGTATGGAATTTTAGCTGAATGTCCGCGGTGTGGTCTCGTTAACGTTAAATGCATTTATTTTATAAAAGGTAATATTGAATGTCGTTGAACAGTATCTTGCGGTTAAGTTGAGCGTTTTGTTTTTTTTTAAACGCTTCCATTTACAGTCCCGATAATAGCAATGATCTGACCGAGGTGTTAGCTTTCGTGACAGATAAACGAGCATTAATGATAGTAAGGTAGTCATCATTGCTGCCAAAGAGGTACAAATTGACATGATAAATTGACAGAAATAACAATGATGACAAAAATTTCGATAGGCGGCCGCATCCTTGGTGAAGGTCAAAAGCGGTCGCCTATCGAAATTTTTGTCATCATTGTAATATTGAATGTCGTTGAACAGTATCTTGCGGTTAAGTTGAGCGTTTTGTTTTTTTTTAAACGCTTCCATTTACAGTCCCGATAATAGCAATGATCTGACCGAGGTGTTAGCTTTCGTGACAGATAAACGAGCATTAATGATAGTAAGGTAGTCATCATTGCTGCCAAAGAGGTACAAATTGACATGATAAATTGACAGAAATAACAATGATGACAAAAATTTCGATAGGCGGCCGCATCCTTGGTGAAGGTCAAAAGCGGTCGCCGGATGAAGACGGACCTATAACTCTTCGTCGTAGTAATCTTTTAAGAAGAAGAATTCTTTGGAGAAGATTTTCACTCTGGGATGACGATGATCGGTTTCAACGCGTCCCGGACTCACCTTTCTCGTATTAAGATCGGACCAAAACAGCAGGTTCCGTCTATGATGGTAGTCCAAGCCGGCGGCGGCGGTGGCGTTGGCGATGGGGGAGGGCGCGCGGCCCAGCAGGTCCAGCCGCAGCACGCCCTTCTCGTGCGCCAGCGCCAGTGTGGCCCCGCCCCCTGCACCCTCCTCCCCCGCGCGCGCCGCGCACCGCCCGCGCTCCGACATCACGTAGCCCGGTGCGCATGCGCAGCTGTATGCTGGAACATGAGAGATTTTTATTCATTCTGGGCCTCCTGATACGAGTGAAAAATACTACTTACATTTTAAAACGGTAAAAACGTAATTCTAACTATTTTAGTATCTATACGGAATCGATTGAACTTGAGTGTGTATTGTTGCAGAAAATAACGTTCACTTTTACTGTCCTGTCTGTTAAGAAGCACTCGGCGCGGTCGACTAAGGTGCGATCGTCGGCGAGTCTAGAATGACAACGAATATTTAAACAGTTTACGGAGCTTCCCCGACTCGACCGAGAATATATTTTGGACAAAACTTAAATGCGCCCGTGAAAGTCTCTACCGAGAAGGCTATTCAATCGTACCTAGATATGCAGGCGAGATATGTTTGTGGGTAAACGTGGCAATGTCGTATGTTTATCATCGAGGTCGTCGTCGCGAGCTAAAACACCGGACACAAAGTTTGCAGTTCACGCAGATGCATTTAAGTTTTACGTGTCTATCGATACAGTTTGCTTCCAATCATGATACTCACATCCCGGCGTGTTAACACACAGCTGGTGGCAGGGCCCCCACTCGCGGCACTCGTCGCGGTCGACGCAGGTGCGGTTGTCGGCGGCCAGCGCGAGGCCGGCGCCGCACGCGCACGCGCCGCCCGCCGGCGACGCCACGCACTTGTACTGGCACTCCAGCACCGGACACGATGCCGTCGCTGTCACATCGAACAGACGAATGTCAGAAGTAAGCTACTAAAGGGCGAAGGCTGAGTACAAATTATTGCGATACTCAAAAGACCCAACAAGTTTCACCCGAAAGTGAAAAGAGAAATTATTTTTCTTCGGCACTGTACATCTATAGATATTAAGGACAAAGTCTCCCGCCGCATTTGTCTGTCTGTCTGTTTGCGACAAACTCAAAGACTACTACACAGAATTGGACGAAATGGAAAAGTGTTATGAGCCATAGACGTTTTTGTAGATCTACCAAAAAAATATACCATCATACATTATTTTGTAATGTATGTCTCAAGATGTTTAGGCAGCGTCTTCGATGAGAGCTCACAGGCGGCTTGATTTTTTTCCAACACCTCCAACATTTGCTGTTATATTCTAATCAATTATTATTTACACAAAACATAACTTGTATAGGAACCTACTCATAAACAAAACTTCCTCAAGAAATACTCTATCTATCGATGTAATACCGCATGAAAATCCGTACAGTAAGTACTCTTTGAGTTTATCATGACCAGATAGACAGACGGACGTGGCGGGGAACTTCTTTTTTCATAATATGTACAGATTTAGGTATTTTAAATGTCATCAAATTTATACTGTACTTTTTTTTAATGTAATCAAGTGGCAAACAAGCATGCAGTTCACATTGATGTTAAGTGAAGACTGCAACCTATAGACACCCACACAAAGACCAAGGTCTAAATGCAGATGCGTTACCACTCCTGAGGTGAGGCCTAAGTGTCGGAAATTACAGGGCGGTACATTACCACCTGACCGGAACACGGTAGTGCTGAACACTACTATTTATCGGCAAGTATATTAGGTAATGCGGTGGTGCCTACGCCCGCTAGCTCCGTCACTGGAGCTCTACCACCATTAAGAAAGTACTTTAATAAGCATCACAAAAACTTGTAACAGTAGGTAAAACACGACGAGTTGAATATATATTTACATCAATCCAACTTATCTGAAATCATTATGCACCCCAATTCCAATAAACCCCGAACTGATAGCACAAACAATTCCAATTTAAGCAACACACATTTAACGAAGGAAAACGCACTTTAACTGAGATTTATATACATTTACAAGTTTCATTCCCAAAGGAACCGCGACGGTTTTTCTACGCACCACAGCTAAAGGCAATCCTAGAAAATGTATTGACGATTAAAGCGAAGGTACGAAATTGGATTTCAGTGTGCAATTTTGAGACTGATTTACTGCAAAAGTAATTTTGATATTTGACATCAATAAGTTTGTTATAGAGGTCTATATTTATTGCCACATTCGAACCGATTTAATATTTATAACATATTGTTAATGTTCTAAAAATATGTTTCATTATGTTTCAATTAAAAGGAGTTTCTTATTTTTAAAATGCATGTTTGTCAGCATCAAAACACAATTTTTGGGTTAAAGCAGAAGTACATACCCCTTTCCACTTACAAGATGAAAGTTTGCTCAGCAAAAGGTTTGAGAAGCAAGCAAAGAGAAGTAAGTAGATTGGTTTGAGAAGTAAGTAGATTGGCTTTCACGCATGAAAATGAGACAGTGTCTTATTTAAAATATACAGATTATAAAACAACTCACAGCAAGCAGTTTCCTCATCAGCATTATCATCGCAGTCCTTCTTGCCGTCGCACAGCTGTGACCTCGCAATGCACTTGTGTGCGCCTCCCGGCCCGCCCTTGGGGCACAGGTACTTGTTGTCGGGGCAGGCGATGGCAGTGCAGTTGGCTTCGTCGGAGCCGTCGGCGCAGTCCTTGTAGCCGTCGCAGTGGTAGGTCGCGGGGATGCAGAGCGCGTTGCTGCAGCGGAATTGCCCTATGTGGCACGGTGGAAAACCTGCAACATCACATATGGTTTTATAGGACACGTTGTCATCTTATTCTTGAGTCAACCAAACTATATGAATGGGATAGCCTAAAGTTGGGAAGTGTTCAAAAAATATTCATAACACTAGTTGGGGTTGGTTTCCAAGGTTCTAGTAAAAAGAAACTCAGTGGTACGTAGATTGAACTGTGGAGCTCCAATGACAGAGGTCGGAAGGCATAGGCACCACCGCATTACCTAATATACTTGCCGCTAAATGGTAGTGTTCAGCACTATCGTGTTCCGGTCAGGTGGTAATGTACGGCACTGTAATTTCCGGCAGAGGCATAACACCTAATGCTTCAGGAGTGGCAGCGCATCTGCATTTTGACCTCTGGTCATTGTGTGGTTGTCTATAGGCTGCAGTCATCACTTAACATCAATGTGAACTGCACGCTTGTTTGCCACTTTTATTACATAAAAAAATAAAAAATAATAATAATAGCGGTAAAGTGTCTACTTGAAAACCTACGGCTTTATGGATTTTTTTATAAATGTCTTTGGCTCGGTAATAACTTACATAGAGGCCAAACAAATTAGATCTCAGGAGTGGAAACGCATTTGCATTTTGACCTTGGTCTTTGTAAGTGTCTATAGGCTGCAGTCATCACTTAAAATCCATGTGAATTGCATACCTGTTTACCACCTTCGTTAAATAACAAAAAACTTACTGCACTGTGCTTCATCTGAGTTGTCACCGCAGTCATCCTTGTGGTCGCATTTGGCGGACGCATCGATACACTTGTCCCCGTACGCGCACCGGAACTGGTCGAGTCGGCAGGCGAGTGACTTGCTCGGACAGTCTTGCTCGTCTTTACCCGTTCTGCAGTCTAGATACCTGGAAACATTGTTTAAGAGCTCATGATAAAGTTTCTTTTTAATGGCTATAATGTAGGTGGCACTTCTTCTTCTTCTTAGTCTACTTCACCTGGCAAATGGCGAGCGTAAAGGGCTCTCAGCCTATCTTAAGTAAAATTGATTTTTTTTTTTTTTATGTAATGGAAGTGGTAAACAAGCTTGCAATTCACGTTGATGTTAAGTGATGACTGCAGCCTAAAGACACCCACACAAAGACTAAGGTCAAAATGCAGATGCGTTACCACTCCTGAGGCCTAAGGTGTTACGCCTCTGTGCCGGAAATTACAGGGCCGTACATTACCACCTGACCGGAACACGATAGTGCTGAACACTACCATTTAGCGGCAAGTATATTAGGTAATGCGGTGGTGCCTACGCCCGCGAGCTCCGTCACTGGAGCTCTACCACCGGTAAAATTGATTGATAAAATATTGTACACCTAAGGGTATTGTTGCAGTGAAACTGGAACACTGTACCTAAAACCTATATAAACCTGTGACAAACAATAAATTAATTGGTTCTACTGGTGGTAGAGCTCCAGTGACGGAGCTCGCGGGCGTAGGCACCACCGCATTACCTAATATAGTCGCTAAATGGTAGTGTTCAGCACTATCGTGTTTCGATCAGGTGGTAATGTACGGCCCTGTAATTGCCGGCACAGAAACATAACACCTTAGGCCTCAGAAGTTGTAACGCGCATCTGCATTTTGACCTCTGGTCTTTGTGTGGGTGTCTATAGGCTGCAGTCATCACTTAACACCAATGTGAACTGCATGCTTGTTTGTCACTTTTATTACATAAAAAAATACATTTACGTAACTTTCTAAAGGAGACCCCTGAAGGTCTTCTGACTTCTTCTTTTCTGACGATCTTCGGGTTAGGACGTGTCGGGGAGACAATTATGTTCAGGTGACCATCCCGCCAACCACACGCGTGAATTTATATAATATACGAGTAGATAACATAAGCTTACCCGTCACATTTCTTCTCTTTAGGTATGCAGGGTCCTTGCGATGATACCTTGCCTGTGCTGGCGCCTTCCATGCCGCACTGGAAGTCCTCTGTCTGGCATTTGCGATAAGCTGCAACAAAGAAAAATTGTTATAATCATACCGTTTAAAAACTTGAAGAGTCTGCTAATAAACATCAGCCTTCCTGTTAGTTTATACACGTTTATTAAATTATGAAAATGAACTTGTATTTCCACAAAAACAAAACAATCGTTTGTTTATGTAACGAACGCGGCAAACCAGCATGCATTTCACAAGGATGTTAACTATTTTAAGTCATGACTGCAGCCTATAGACATCTACACAAAAACCAGAACGTTGCCACCCGTAAGACCTTAGGTGTTATGCCTCTGTGATAGGAAGTACGAGGCCATACATTTTCATCTAACCAGAACACGATAGTGCTGAACACTACCATTTGGCGGCAGATAGATTAGGTAATGGGTGGTGCCTCCGCCCTCGAGTCCCTACACTGGTACTACCACCAGTAAAATTTTAATCTGCCTCAAAACTTAGCACAAATCTTTATAAAATTTCATATTATTATCACTTTAATGCGTTCCTATATCTAGCTAGATTCACGGACCGCGCTACTATCACACCTCGTAGCACAATGCTACGACGTAGCGCTATATATCTTTCCCAGTTGTACCTACAGTCTAAGGGCGAGTTTCACAGATCGCTCTACGACTTTACTTGGACTTTGAGTCGAATAATTTTTTATTTTTATGTAATTGAAGTGGCAAACAAGCATGCAGTTCACATTGATGTTAAGTGATGACTGCAGCCTATAGACACCCACACAAAGACCAAGGTCAAAATGCAGATGCGTTACCACTCCTGAGGCCTAAGGTGTTATGCCTCTGTGCCGGAATTACATTATTTTCAACGCTTATTTTGTATCACAGCTTTGTCAAAACTCTTTAATTTTCTTTTACCACATATTTACTAAGTAAAGTATAAGTAACGTTATTTAAGTGTTTTTTGTCTCAAAATAAAATAAACGTTGAAACTTCGCTCTGAGTGCGAGATATATTGACCACTTTAGGATCTAATTTGACTTGGAATCGAACTTTCAACGCTTATTATGCTTTCACAGACCTGTCAATACTTTTACTTTACTTTGGGAACTATATCTTTACATAGTAAAGAATAAGTAGAGTAAAATTTACTGGTGGTAGAGCTCCAGTGGCGGAGCTCGCGGGCGTAGGCACCACCGCACTACCTAATATACTTGCCTCTAAATGGTAGTGTTCAGCACTATCGTGTTCCGGTCAGGTGGTAATGTACGGCCCTGTAATTTCCGGCACAGAGGCATAACACCTTAGGCCTCAGGAGTGGCAACGCATCTGCATTTTGACCTTGGTCTTTGTGTGGGTGTCTATAGGCTGCAGTCATCACTTAACATCAATGTGAACTGCACGCTTGTTTGCCCCTTCCATAACATAAAAAAAAAAAAAAAAATAAGAGTCTAAAACGTCCTAAAAATAAAATAAACGATGAAAGACTTAAGTGTGAGATTCACTGATCGCACTACGACTTTACTTTGACTTCGAGTCGAATTTTCAATGCTTACTTCACGACTTCGGTTTAGTTTTATTTTTCTGGGAAGCCCATCTTTGCTCAGTAAAATAAAATAATTGACCCGCCTATGAAACAAAATAAATGTTGAAAGCACCACTCCAAGGCTAAGTAAAGACGTAGCTCGCCTTCGAATCTTTACCCGACAATGCTATTGGGTAAAGATTTTGGTGCAACCGAATGTGGATGGTTGCAGAGGCCCAGGAAGACCAAGGCTGACCTACCATGACCAAATAGGTCGAGTTCTGTCTGATGGTGGGGTCAAAAGTCTTAGGAATCGGCGTGCATGTATGAAGAGAATGATGAAGGTAGACGAAGCACGAGAGGTTTGTCAGAACCGGGATGTCTGGCGCTCTACACTCTCTGCCTACCCCGTTAGGGACCTGGCATGAAGATACATATTGGTGCTACCCAGCTTTAGAATCTTACCCTTAGACAATGTCATAGAGTAAAGATGTATATTAACACTACGTAGCTTTGTGCTACGAGGCCCTAAAGCTACGTTAATTTCGCTGATATGTCGACGACAAAACATACACGTTGAACAATGTGATCATTAGGAACGTAAGTTTTTTCCGGAAAACTCTACGCCTCCCCCAAAAAGGAGGAGACTCGTGTCCAGCAATGGGACGTTTCAAGGGTAGCCATTATTATGTCTCTTGTAAGCACGGGGTCCAATTTGAACCCCGGACCTTTGTCAGGCTAGCGCGGGTACATGGGGGGTCAAACAAGTAGAGGCCTTTTTGAGAATTTTTATTTTTGATCTCCTTTGTAATGGGTTATATTCGACGGGACCTCTCTCTGACTGCATCAATAGTTAATACAGACACAGAGAGACCCCGCAGAATATATGGGACTATTGTAAATAAATGACTCGCCAAACTTTGGGCTATGTGGGTGAACTGCGGAGACTAGCTGGCTGGGCCTATGGAGTTGAGATCCAGCACCTGCCTATATTCAACATCTCACATTGTAGAACCCTACTTTAGGCAGGTGGCGACTCGCCTCTCCTTGGTGGTCGCCCATTATCATATCGTGTTCTGGTTAGATGGTTTAATATGGCCCCGTCATAATGATCATAGAAGCAGATTAACTTAGGACTCAGCGGTGGTAAAGGAAAACCACTGATTTTTGTGTAGATGTCTATAGACTGTAGTTGTCACTTACCTTATATGTAAAATGCATGCTTTTCGCCGTCACGTTTGCATAAAATAACAATAAGTAATTAAAGTGCTATACACTGAATTTGAAGTGTGTTGATAGATTAATTTAAATTAAAACACGAGAATTCACTTTTAAATTAAAAAAACTAATTCCGTCGTAAACAATAGCCGCCAACTTCTATAAAACCTTCATGACTGCACCGATTTAATATGAAAAATGCGTTCAAAATTTAATCTTGCAATCTTTTCTCTCGGTTTTTTTTTCTTTAAAAAAGTCGCACAAAAGAGTTCCCTCTATAAACACTGTCGACGGTCTCGAAGGCACTTCACTCGCAAAGGCGTCCTCTATCGGGGATTTTACATAACTTTATATGAAAATCGCATTATCCCGGGGAACAGTTTGCCGTAAAAACTGTGGAGTTTTTTGCATCTAGTTCGGTGTACGGTAACACAATACGTCTTGCAAATACGCTTCGATAGTTATCAAAAGTGAATTTATAGAAAGAGCTGTGGGTTATACCGAAATATCTTTTCTTGTTTTTTTATTACTTCACATAATATTTTTTATGTCATAAGGTTGACAGACAAGCTGATGGGACACCTGATGGAAAGTGGTCACCGTCGCCTATGAACATTTGCAACACCAGGGAAGTTGCCAACGCGCTGTCAGCTCTGAAGGACTCTTTTGATGCCATTTTTGAAGAATTTAATATTGTAGCACCGAACAGGAACAGCTCAGAGAGAAGTTCGGTCCACAATTTCTACGTTCTGGGCAGAAACGAACGCCAAAAACCGGAATGTTGAGCACTGCCATGCATGCAGTCTGTGCGGATGTAACCTCTCTCTCTTCAGCGGGTAGTGCGGTGTAGGAAAAGATATGGTGGCACCATATCAAACAGTTCAGCAGAGCACTCGCCGTTGTAGATTAAGGATCCGGCGTGCATGTATGAAGAGAATGATGATTGTAGAAGATGCACGGAGATGTGTCAGGACCGGGATATCTAGCGCTATACACTCTCTGCCTACCCTGTGGGACTTCGCGTGAAGATACATACAATTTTTATCTTTTTAAATGCTAAGAAAAACCACGAAAAAATCACGATCGTATATATCAATCACGACGGAACCCCAAAGAATCGCGTAAGGTAATAATATTATTTCACGAATTCAAAAGAAATTACTGAATTAATTTCGAGTCGCGTCCGCTCGCGCTCGCCGCAACATTTCAACGGTAAAGTTTTAAATAGGCCGCAATTATTGTGTTCTGCAACTGTTTCACACTTTTCATAAATTCCATTTTTATCTTCATTTTAATGGACTCCACTTTCTTGCAAGTTGTTTCTTGTTATTAAAGGGACACAATATACTAAAAAAGCAGCAAATTAGCAGTAAAAAAATGTATGCATAATCTTAATGTATCGTTTGAGCTGTAGCTCACACTATAGAAAAACGTAACTTCACGTCTGTAATCCCCGAAGGGGTAGGCAGAGGTAAATGCATGCATTCAAGCATACATGCAAACACCCACGATTCGCCGGTTACGTTTTTGGCCCATGTAACAGGTGGCGAGCCTGTTGCCATCTCCGGGCACAATAGTTCGGTAAATATATTTTTTATCCATATATTGAAAACCAAGAGACAGGAAAAGAGAGAAAGGGACAGGAAAAGAAAAGCAAAAGAATGAAAGGGAGACCAAATAAAATATAGAGGGACATTTTTTCAGGCCAATGTGGCTCATTGGATGCAGACGGCAAGGGAAAGAGAAGTATGGAAAAATTTAGGAGAGGCCTACGCCGCAGAGGCGACTACTACTTACATTAAATAATTTATTTGTGTTTTAATAGCAGTTTCTACCTTATTATAAAAAACAACAAAAGCATCTAAAACAATTTTGTTAGGAAACAAATTTGTTTAAAAAAAATGTTTTATAAATATTAAACATATTTATAAAACATTTTTAAATGTGTTTATGTGTTGTAAAATGTTATGTGTTAAAATGTGTTTGCAAAAAAATTTTTTTTCTTAGTGTGTAGTAGAAATTAAACGCTATTTTCATTTTTTTTTTCGTTGTAAACCAGTACCTATTAGGCTACATAGCGTGCAATATATTCGATAAACGTAAACCTCGTATTGGCGCTATTAGCTGAAAAGCATTAAATTCAATTTATTTGAAATGATCAAGTTGCCGTGTCTACTTGCAGGAACATTTCAGCAAGTTTTAATGACCGCGATTATAGTGCGCCCGTATTGCGAGAACTGCGACCGCTGTCTCACACTTTCATAGAGCTTCTTTTGGTTTTATTTCAATTTACTGCCGACTTTTCATGTTCATTTTCATTGTTTCAAAAAATATTTTCTCAGAGGATATTTATAGAAAGTGATATCGATGTACGTAGGTAGTAGGACTGAAAAAAAAACATTGGCACTTCTGTTTTTTCTTTTACGTAATGGAAGTGGTAAACAAGCATGCAGTTCACATTGATGTTAAGTGATGACTGCAGTCTATAGACACCCACACTAAGACCAAGGTCAAAATGCAGATGCCTCTGTGCCCGAAATTACAGGGCCGTACATTACCACCTGACCGGAACACGATAGTGCTGAACACTACCATTTAGCGGCAAGTATATAAGGTAATGCGGTGGTGCCTACGCTGTACTTTTAAAGACCAATATAAATGCTTACTCCTGAACTATATGCCTCAAAAATCGCGCAAAATGAAAACGCCGCCGTGAAACAAAAATTTGGAGCATGCTCTATTGATACAGGTGGCGATGCATGGCGAGTGGACGCTGTAAAAACATTGTTTCCACTGTCCAAACGCCAACGATTGATATACAAAATCCAACGACATGCAAACATTGCACTAGGGGTCGAAAATCACAAAGGCTTTTTAGCGCGATGCTTCGTGGACACCGCTGTCCCAATAGGTTTCTCTTTACTAGATAGGCTCTGTTGTAGTTTGTATCTTTATTTTGTACGTAACTCAAAAAGAAAGGCTTAGGTCCTGTACCGTTTTAAGGTTTCGTTTTCTACTCAAAACCTTAAAACAAAATTGTGGAATTCCTTAATAGCACATACGAGTGAACTAAAATATATTATAGAAAAAAAACCATGCTCGGTTGTGAGTGGGCTTCGGAAGCTAAGTAAGTAAGGCAGCTGGATTAGTTACCCAGGCGACTCAGGTTTGATTCCTGACCGAAGACAATTTCTTTTATAATTTCATCATAATTTTATATACCTTTTTTAAATTTTGCGGTGACGAATAATAATATATTTTACAGGCGGTAGAGCTTCAATATGAAGCTCGAGGGCGTAGGCATCACATCATTACTTAATCTATCTGCCGCCAAATGGTAGTGTTCATCACTATCGTGTTCCAGATAGATGGTAATTTATGGCCCCGTAATAACTAGGTATCACAGAAGCAAAAGATATTAGTTCTCAGGGGTGACAACGCATCTGCACTTTGACCTTTGGTTATTGTGTAGATGTCTATTGGTTGCAGGCGTCACTTAACATAACATACATATGAAATGCATGCTTGTTTGCCACCACCATCATATTAAAAATGCATGTCTCATAAATTAATGCAACTGGTTCGGTAGCCTAGTGGCAGCAGGCCACTACTACTACACTGATGTCCTGGATTTGATTCCCAGGTCCGGGGTTATCAGAGATAATGGTGTAAAGTCCTTTATCTCTAGTTCTATTGGGATTTTTCTCTTCTTTCTTTTCTATCTTTCTTTCTGGAATTTTTCCAGTACCTCGAAGTTTGGTAATGTGCCCGGAGATGTCAATAGGCTCGCCACCTGTAGGTACATGGGCCAAAACGTAACAGGCGAATCGTAGGTGTTTGCATGTATGCTTGAATGCATGCATTTACCTCTGTCTACCCCTTCTAGGATTACAGGCGTGAAGTTAAGTTTTATTTGGTTAGTTTGTTGCATATTAAAATTTAATATATCGTTACCGCAGACTCCATAAACAAAACTTCAAACTTGTTAGGAGTTCGACGCATGGTCAACTTTATTAACAAGTGACGTCACCGCGCACAAATGTCAGGTAGGGTGCAATCTGTGCAAGCAAGTTGTGACAGGATCATGGCTTGTTAGCCGAAGTTGCCGAGTTGACTACTACATGATATTATGTAAGTAATAATGAGGTTGTAACAAAGTCGTCAAAACTTCACGGGAAAAGGCGAAGGGAATTTATAATGAGGTGAAATGATTTTTAAATGAAGATAAGTAAGAATGATTTTTACTGGTGGTAGAGCTCCAGTGACGGAGCTCGCGGGCGTAGGCACCACCGCATTACCTGATTTACTTGCCGCTAAATGGTAGTGTTCAGCACTATCGTGTTCGGTCAGGTGGTAATGTACGGCCCTGTAATTTCCGGCACAGAGGCATAACACCTTAGGCCTCAGGAGTGCAGTCATCACTTAACATCAATGTGAACTGCATGCTTGTTTGCCACATCAATTACATAAAAAAAAAAAAAAAGAGGAATAAGCTATTTTCCAGATTTTTTATCTGGAAGGTATAATGGAAATCGTTTTTACCACTTTATCTATTCCGTGGTTTTTACGAACTGCTGCCACTACATACTGCCTCAGGCCGGCCGGGTCGAGGGCCATCAGATATGACGGTGTGAAATCCTTTATCTCTGAATCTGTTAGAATTTTTCCTATTCTGAAAGTTACTCAGTACCACGGAGTTTGGTAAAATGCGCGGAGATGTCAACAGGCTTGCCACCTGTTAAAGGTGCAAAAACGTAACCGCCGAATCGTGGGTGTTTGCTTGTATGCTTGAATGCATGCATTTATCTCTAGCTACCCTTTCGGGGATTGCAGGCATGAAATTACATTACAGACAAAAAGACGCAGCGGGTGATTTAGTTTTATAATATGTATAAATACTCGTAGTTGTCTAAAACTGATAGTATCGGTGTAAAAATGAAAAAAGGCATGCTCCGATGGTTCGGGCATATAGAAAGAATGTCGAATGAGCGAATGACTAAACAGATATACAATGCGAATGTGGATGGTTGCAGAGGCCCAGGAAGACCAAGACTGACCTACCATGACCAAATAGGTCGAGTTCTGTCTGATGGTGGGGTCAAAAGTCTTAGGAATCGGCGTGCATGTATGAAGAGAATGATGAATGTAGACGAGGCACGAGAGGTTTGTCAGAACCGGGATATCTGGCGCTCTACACTCTCTGCCTACCCCGTTAGGGACCTGGCGTGAAGATACATACATACATTATCTAAAACTATCGTTGAAATTATGAAAACAAACTTGACATTCGAATAGAAAAACAAACACCTAAAAAAAACTCGCATTTATAAAATGAATTTAAGTAATAGTATCCTGACAACCAAAATAACAACTTCTATTGGAAATGTTACTCAGAGAACGGAGCGTCCGAAATTAAATTTCGTAGACAAATGATGAATGACATTGTGACATTATTAAACATTTAATTAAAAAAGTTTTCATTAAAACAAAAGTTTGTTTAATTCAAAACGAGAATGAGATTTATTCAGATGCGAGTGACAAATATAAATAATTACCAAAGCAGTCTCAAATAAAATCCAAATTGATGTACAGTCCAATAATAAATATTGCACATCGACCTTAAGAAGGAGACTTCGGCTTATTTCGGTTGTGTAGAGCGTTATCTCTTTTGCACCCTACCTATGTGACGTTTGTCGACCATTTTGATTAAGTTTTGAGCAATACCGGACTATCAGTACTTACAACGCAACAGAGATAACGAAGAAAACTCTAGGTAGTAGAAACTAGCCGATTGTCTCTTTCGTGGGCTCTATCACACTATCACACTATCACACTAATATCATAAATGTGAAAGTTTTTTTGTTTGGTTGTTTTGATGTTTGTCCGTCAATTACGCCGAAACTACAGAACGGATTTTGATGAAATTTATTATACAGATAGGGTATAATAAATTATAGGATACTTTTTATCCCGAAAAAATGTTCCTGTAGGACGATTTTGATGAGTTTCCACAGGTTACGCGAAAAGCGACGTACACGCGGGCACCTAATATACTTGCCGCTAAATGGTAGATGGTAGTGTTCAGCCCTATTGTATCGTGTTCCGGTCAGGTGGTAATGTAAGGCCCTGTAATTTCCGGCACAGAGGCATAACACCTTAGGCCTCAGGAGTGGTAATGCATCTGCATTTTGACTTTGGTCTTAGTGTGGGTGTCTATAGGCTGCAGTCATCACTTAACATCAATGTGAACTGCATGCTTGTTTGCCAATTCCATTACATAAAAAAAAATCTTCATCATCATCATCATCATCACTCCAGCCAAAAGACACCCACTGCTGGACCAAAGCCTCCCGACCAAGGGGGATATGCATATGAAAAGGGGGATATGACGCTGTTACCATCTTGCGTATTGCATTTACTATTGCCCTATTAGAATGGTTTCACCGGTTAACTGACTGCACTACCGTGGGCGGAGTCGTCACTACTCGACGCCGTTTTATGTTGGCATAATCATGCTTAATTATAAATAATTACATGTTTCCGGTTTCTTGATTACTCATACAATTTTCTCCACAAAACCCTACAAAAACTGAATCTTGATTTGTTTGCCGGAAATCTTAAATTCAAGTAGGTTGAAAAAAATTATAGTCCATTTCGAGAGTCACCCGTGTGCTTGACACCAGGAAAACGAAAGTCAATAAAGGCTTTTCACAGTTAAAAAACATCGTTAAAAAAAACACAAATATTTAAATTATGCTCTTAATTAAATTGTACTCAAGAGCACATAGCACGATAAACAGCGTCATTGAACAAGATATTTTAATTAGCAAGACGCTGCAACGTTTGCAACCAAAGAGATTGTCATGGTTTTTAATTAGTCAACGTTAAAAAGATAGGGTTGCAGAATCAACCTTTGCGAGAAGAAGAAAACACAGGCTTGTTCTAAACTCTATAAAACGAGCTAGGCACTTTATTCATGGTACTTATACCTAATTAAAAAATATTTAATCTCGAGAAGAGAATTAGTTGAAATGGATAAAGTGCTACAAGTACTTTTATAATGTTCATTTATTTGAATTAAGCTTCCGTTTCTTTTACGCGGTTGCAGATAAATCCTTTGATATTGATATGCAATATGTAATGTTTGTTGCTCTCATTTAACTCAATAGGATTCTTAATAATTGCACACGATACTTTTTAGGCTTACGTAAGTATACCATAGTCACTCTATCACATGTAGACCACAGCTCTACATGTGATAGAGTGACGAGCCCGAGGGTGTAGGCACCACTTAATCCACCTGTCGCCAAATGGTAGTGTTCAGTACTATGGTGTTCCGGTTAGATGGTGATGTATGCCCCCGTAATAACTATCACAGAGACAACTAAGCTCTCAGGAGTGGCAATGCATCTGGTCTTTGTGTAAATATCTACAGGCGGCAGTCATCACTTACTTACCATCAATGTAAACTGCAAGCAGAATCTCAAGTGAAAATGAATAAAGCTGGTACTCACTGCAGTCAGCCTCGTCGGTGCCGTCCACACAGTCGACGTGCATGTCGCAGCGGTAGTGCGGCGGTATGCAGTAAGTCTTGTTCCACACGTACTGGCCGCATGTGATCTGGCCCGCGTCGCACTCGGGTGGCGCTGGGGACAAAAATGTTTAGGTTATTAATTATGTTGGAGGAATACAGTACTTTAGAGAGTGAGACAAAAGGTCCTTTGCTTCTGGAGAGGTTCCGATACATTTGTGGACTACCGAGTATCCTTCTC
The DNA here is from genome assembly GCA_036365455.1 of Macrosoma leucophasiata. NCBI lineage: Eukaryota > Metazoa > Arthropoda > Insecta > Lepidoptera > Hedylidae > Macrosoma > Macrosoma leucophasiata. Next base: position 549,777 of record JAWQUS010000024.1, read on the forward strand.
CTCCAGGATTTAAATTACCCACAAAGTTCTTACGTGCTGGTAATAACTTGGACTGTACAACCTGGAAATCCCTCCATCGCCTGCGTACTCAGATTCATCGCTACAAAGATAATATGGTTAGGCGCCCATCTAACTATATTCTCCTATCTTTGGAGTGGCATGTTTTCTACTACAAGCACGCTTTGTCAATGTTGGCCCAAACAATGGCGCATCTGATGGATTCTTTTCTGTGCCCTGTTAGTTGCACCACAGCCGACCTCAACTGGGCTGCAGAAAATGCCATTGCAAAGTTCTGGGCTGACATCTGATATCAAAATCTTTAAATTCACATGCATGTGTTATTGTTAAGAATCTATAATAATTATGTAGGTATCTATTCTATTATAAGCTAGATAGCATCCTTTACAGAAAACATCACCATGTTCGGATAAAAATAAAAATCTACGACAATAACAATCACCCGTATCTAGCGACCAAACCGATTCAATATTTGGCAACATAGGAGAGTTGATAAATATTCGAAGCACACGGCGGGGGTCAATTGTACGCAGTCATTAGCGGACGTCGGCAATCACTGTCGCTCATCAATCAGGGTCGAGGGGCTTCGACTTGAGATACACGGTACTCGTACCGGTTCGTAGTTAACACAAAAGAATACCGGTATTGTAACGTTAAGTGATGTAAAGTATATAGTAGTTTCAAAATCAAGATCTATGATTTTCACTCTCAACTAAAATGGGTGCTATATTTTTTCTGTAGCACAGCATACAAATGAAGTACTGGTCTGGTCTGTATATTCCGGTAATGTTTAACCCCTAAAAACATTCGCAATTGGTATTTCGTAATATATAGGATTAAGAACATATCATATATAGGATATTGCGAATTAGATATTATTCAGAAAGCTGATCTAGCTTGCGTTTAGGTACGTCTTGACGCAGTATGCGGGGAGCTTGCTGCGGTCGGCCCCAAATTGAATTTACGCGCGGCTGCCCTGATAATTGGATGGAAGCGGTTTATTGTTTAATCGCAACTGCAACGCAACGTGAGGCAATTGATTGATCGATTTAGGTATATCGTATTGCCTGTTCATTTCCATTTTGGCGATGGACTAATTTAGGGAATTAAATTGTTGCGGCCAGCCTTTTTAAGCTGGACCAGTCTGTTTTTTATTGCAATTAGATCAAACCTACCTGAAACTTGCTCATATTTTTGAAATACGTCGCGTTCTACATGACAATATTTCAAGAAAACAAATTAAGTATTGTTATGTAAAATTAACAAACGAGAAAAACGATTGAACTTATTGACATAGCGGTATTAAGTAATGCCATCTAACGATGAGTTTTCGAGCTCCAATCTCGGGTTGATGAGCACATGAACTGACGTAAAATCACAAATTCAGGTCACCACATTTTTTTTAAATGTTCCTTTTAAGTATATACAGTTTAGTGGTTTTGTACCCTGAAATAAATCTTTTACAACTTATCATCAGTACCTAAATCAATATTTCTTGAATCGTTAGAATTTTATTGATAACCAATTGTAAAATTTACGGCTCCATACTGTTCAAAAAACGACAATGATCTGACCTTGAACTTATTATAAAATTATTCCGGTACAAATTTACCACCAATCGTTACCAGTCTTTTTGATATTTCTGATTCCACTAAATCGTATATCATAAAAGAATGCTGATTCTAGCTATGTTATGGCGCAGTGTGCGAGGAGCTTGCTGCGGTCGGCCCCAAATTGAATTTACGCGCGGCTGCCCTGATAATTGGATGGAAGCGGTTTATTGTTTAATCGCAACTGCAACGCAACGTGAGGCAATTGATTGATTGATTTAGACATATCGCATTGCATGCGCTCATTTCGGTTTTGGCCGATAGACTAATCCAGGGAATAAAATTGCTTGCCTTTAAGCTGGGTCAGAATGGTTTTATTTAAAATTATTATATGAAGTTTACCTGAAACTTTTAAATTAATAATTTAGAAATGGCTGATGGACTTATCTAGAGATGAAAATTGTAACTGCTATATTATTGGAGCAGTCGGTTTTTTTTTAAATTTATAACTACCTAAAACGTCTCCTTTACACACTGTAATGAAGAAAAATACTGGATATTTTAGTGGTGGTAAATAACTTTTAATAGAAGTGAGCTCCTCGAGGAGTTCGACGTTTTTTATGACAATTTATTGAGAATTAAATTGATATTTACATAATGATACTAATAACTACATACACAATCTATCATTTATCTATTAAGTAAAAATCTATTTACCTTAATTGACAGATGAGTTAGTAAAATTGGGTGTTTCTTTGAGTAATTCCAATTTTTTAATTTGGTTGTGGTGTCATTCTGACATGCAGTTTAAATACGACATAAAATTTAATGCAGTTCATCACGACGATAAGGGATAAGTATTGCGTTCAATTTATAATTTTTAATAAAAAAAAGAACTTTCTTTAAAAAAGTACAAAAAACTTCAAATTTAAACGAGATTAATGTAGTATAATGTGATATAAATTATTATTATAAAACAAAGATAAGTACCAACTTAAATAAACTCAAAACATACTCAACTAAATCACAAAGAAAGCTAATAAAGCACCGTCCACAGTGGACAAGAATATCCCATAACAAGCTACGAGTAGATCGAAATGCTCCACCATTAATCTCATGAAATCTTATAACCTCCATCCTTCCTTCTCTCCATTGTTGCACGTGACAAATGACAATGCAATTTTTCCCGCCACATGCAGTTTCGCCGAGTCAAAATGGCGGCGGTGTAAGCCGGGAAAATAGGCGCGTGTCATGTGTCAAATAGCGGATGCAGGCAGGTTTTTGTGACGCTTTGGCAACAGTTGTGGTGCACCTTTGTTCCTGCGCTAGAATTTTACAGGAAAGAATAGTTCTTACAGTCGTATTTATATGTGTTCTTGGGTTTTTGCGAGCTACACTCATTGAAATAAAAAGATATGACGGTTTAATTTCGCGTAAAATAAACTTAAATGTTTTTTTTTTCTGTAAATGTAAATGATCCTAATATTTTGAGGTCCTGGGTATACATATACAGAAATCTAAAGTCGTGTATTTTGGACATTAGTCCTAGAGTTGGTATATGCACTTTTTTATGTAATGGAAGTGGCAATCAAGCATGCAGTTCACATTGATGTTAAGTGCTGACCGCAGCCTAGAGACACCCACACAAAGACCAAGGTCAAAATGCAGATGCGTTACCACTCCTGAGGCTTAAAGTGTTATGCTGCCTCTGTGCTGAAAATAACAGGGCCGTACATCTACACATAAACCAGAAATCAAATGCAGATGCGTTGCTTCCCCTGAGACCTGAGTTGTTACGTATCTGTGATAGTTATTACGGGGCCATACATTACTATTTCTAATCGGAACACGTGCTAAAATATGTCCAATTGGCGGCAGATAGATTCATTAGTTAATGCAGTGGTACCTACGCCATCGAGTTCTTACACTGGAACTCTACCACCAGTATATTAGTTTTCAAGATTTTCAAGTGTGACAATTTGTTTAACTACTTAATTAAGATCTTGCGTCTGGCGTCTAGTTTAAGCTCTGTTATCTATACGGACTTTAAGCGCTGAGTTCGGGTTAGAGCAATTACTAATTGCATCTTACTTGGGGTATCACTGACTTGTGTGCTACAAATTTAATTTTAGAAAATATAGAAAAATGGGAAAGAGAACTTTAACTTCGGCAGGAATCGAACCTGCGAACTCAGGATAACCAATCCGGCATTTACCACTAAGCTACCGAAGTCCCACACCAATACGTCAAATTTTGCCTTCCCTTTTTGTTTTTTAACCGATTTAGGGTCGGTGAACGACATCCATTGATAACTAATGAATAAGCTATACAACCGATATGATAGACTTTCTTATTTTCCTGAATACGTCTCTTAATTTGTTTTCTAAAGGCAGGCAATGTAGAAAGCTCATGAAAACGAAATTGAGAATTTAGTTTTACAGCTATTGATCTATTATTGCTATTGATATCACATCTCAAATTTAATTGCACTATTAGACAGTATCTACAAATAAGTCACATAGTGAAGACTGTAAGGTATCGCGCAAGGCGAAGTATCATTCTATAGTCTGTATTGAAAAAAAAATTAAAAATATCACGTCTTTTATTTTATGTAATAAAGGTGGCAAGCAAGCATGCAATTCACGAGGATGTTAAGTGATGACTGCAGCCTATAGACATCTACACAAAACCAGAGGTCAAAATACAGATGCGATGCCACCCCTGAGCGCTTAGTTGTTACATCTCCGTGATAGTTATTAGGGGGCTGTAGCGTCACATTATTAAGTGTCAGATAAATATCCGGACGCCGCAAGCTTAGCGTTGCGTCGTGAGTTGTCCCGTAACCCTAGTGCCGCGCACACGCACCTCAACCCGCCTAAAGTAACCGTTAAAATGTAACTCTGTAAATTCCGGATTATATGGTGATCACCAACAATGGACTTCTCATTATCCATCTCCTACAACCTGAACACGCACTAACCTTCACATTGGCAATATCACACTAGAATCCCTAAAGGACTATTACCATCTAACCGGAACACGAAAGTGCTAACTAACAAAAAACACTAACAATTTTGACCTCTGATTTTGGTGTAGATTTTATACGCTACAATCATCAGTTAACATCCATGAACTGTATAATATGATACTTATTTGCAATCTTCGATGCATAAAAAAAAAACTTTTAGTCTCAATTTAAAAGCACTGCGGACGCGGCAGTAATTTCAGCCTATCAATTATTCGCACGCACACTCGCGCCCTTCGCACGCTAAACCGTTCATTTGGATTCCCATCACGAGTGATAATGCTTTATGTACATATTCAAATGACACAGAGTTTCATAAGTCAAAGACCTGGCAAGATTCGATAAAATATGGAAGATGGATGTCTCATTACTTAGATGTAGCCATCTCAAGCACAAGTCGTATATTATCAAGCTGTGTTGATATTATGTAAGTCTTGTTAAAGGAAAATATGCACTGTCTGTTCGTGTAGAAATTTTTGGTATTTTAAAATTTCTTTGTTAGATATTGGATGATGCTATTTTTATGACTTAAACCAAAAATACAATACATCGGTGTGTTTACACTAAAATACACATACTTACTCGTACTTATTAAAACGAAAGGCATCGCACGGTGGTGTGTGTTCAAAATAGTACCCATAGTAGTTCCACGTTAGTTTTAGTAAATTACTAAGTTTTAGTTATTTATATTTTGCCTATAACTATCATGCCTCAAGTTTTACAGTTGATTAAAATTTTTTTTACGGACCGAATTTGGCAAAGAAGCATGCATTTCACTCGGATGGTAAGTGATGACTGCAGCCTATTGACACACGCACAAAGACCAGAGGTCAAAATGCAGATGTGTTGCCCTGGGACCTTAGTTGTTATGTCTCTGTGATAGAAAATACGGGGCCATACATTGCCATTTATCCGGAACGCGATAGTGCTGAACACCACTATTTGGCAGCAGATAGATTAGGTTATAAAAATGTTAGGAAAGGCATATAATGTAATGTATGTATATATTGTAATGCATGTTAGCTTGACATTACTCGTCAAAAGCTGGTACAGTAGTCCGCCAGTCGACAGCCAATTAGTTCGGCGTTAACCTATTGACGTTCATTTGGAGCTGGTGGCGCGTTACCGCGGTCATTGTGTGCGTAATTGGCAGGGAAATGAGCGTTGTCACTTTTTCAGCAGAGCTACAATAGAAGAGCTCTAAGGACGACATGAGCTAATAATTAACTGCATTTTATCACTGATTAAAAAAACTCCATCCTACAGTCTGATGGAGTATGCACAAACCCAAGAAGTAATCATAATCAACGTACTAAAGCGGCGTCACGATTAAGCTGTGTGCAATGCGCACATATGCATGCTCACTTCACACACAAACTCCTTTAGGCGTTGAACAAAACGCATAGGTGCCATGACGTCAATTACGTCCTCCAATTGGTCGTGTGAAAATATCACAAAGGAAGCACAAAATTTGTATAGGAAGCTTCTCCAACAGTAAGTATTAAAATATCGCCGCTTTCCTTCAACAACGCGTTATCTTAAAAATTGACACAAACAACAATTTATGTCATGTCATTACCCAGCAATAGCTCCTCTAACAGCCGGTACATTAGTGCGCCATTCGACAGCCAATTAGCTCGGCGTTAACCTGTTGACGTTCATTTGGAACTGGTTGCGCGTTACCGCGGTCTTTGTGTGCATCATTAGCAGGAAAACGAGGAAACACATTTACTGAATAGTCCCTTTTTACGATAGAAGTTTAGATTTCTTTTATTTTAATTAGAAAAAAAAGAACATATTTCCTAGTCGGTTTGTTGTAAAGAACTATTGACTTTTCAGTAAAAGTACTTATTTAGACACCTTATATTATGAGGTAGGGGAAAACAATTTTTGCCTTTACCTTATGTGTGAATGAACTACTACTGCCATCCGTACCGTCTTTCCGACCCGAATACACAAAAAATGCAACTCAATAATTATATTTAATTTACGGCCCTGTAATTTCCGGCACAGAGGCTTAACACCTTAGGCCCCAGGAGTGGCAACGAATCTGCATTTTGACCTTGGTCTTTGTGTGGGTGTCTATAGGCTGCAGTCATCACTTAAAATCAATGTGAACTGCATGCTTGTTTGTCACTTCCATTACAATTACCAAGAAAATGAGCAGAATAATTTACTGCTTTGTATCTCTTTACGGTCGAGCTGTAAACATTTTGCTAAAACTGGAATTTATGATTTAAATATTTGAATGAAACAACAATTTAACATTAGCTACAATGGAATAGCTCAGAATCATCGAAGAAGTCGACTACGACGAACTAAGCACAGTGTCCAGTTCCAGGTTAAAAGAAAAATGACAATTATTTAGGGTTCAGCGAATCTTAACTATAAACTGCAGATATACCTATAAACTGCAGAGTCTTTAATATCGGCTATAAAGCTATGAATTAGTTATCAATATCAAAACGTTTACGGATCCCGTAAATCGGTTAAATCGAAAAGGGATTGTGAGTTGCAGGTTCGAAAGATTTTTGTCCGAAGTAAAATTTTTCCTTCCATTTTTCTTAATCTCTAAATTATCTAAATTATTTCTTTAATTTCTAAATTATCTGTTACTGCGAAAAATATGATAATCGCGCAAATGACATGTCTATTAGATTTTTTCAATCCCACTAGAATATGACCATTGCGCAAATGACTTGCCTTCTTCAATCCCACTAGAACATGCCTAGATTTGAATGAAAGTTCAGAAATGTTGCTTTACGAACACTAACAGACAATTTTATTTCCATTTCAATTGAAACTAATGTAATTCAAATGTTGTGTTGTGTTCAGTTGTCATTGCAAAATAGAACGTGGCAAGGCATAATACGAGCTCAAAGGCCGGGTACCTGGCCAGTGCAAATCACTGCCGTTGGGAGCATTAGGCGGGGTGTGAATGACAGCGGATGGCGGAACGGATTTTTATGTACAGTATCCTCCTCAGGAAGGAAACTTCGGCTTATTTCGGGTCTGTAGAGCGTTATCTTTTTCGCACCTTACCAATGTGACGTTTGTCCACCATTTTGATCTAGTTTTGACCAATAACGGACTATCGGTGCTTACGTAGACAGTGTGCAGCAGGGATAACGCTCTACGAATCCGAAATTAGCCGATTGTCTCTTTCCTAAGCTCGATGTGCATTATTTATTGATGAGCACTGTACTAATGAAGGAGGCAAATACGCGTACAGTTGACTAGAGTTATTATTGCAAATTATAGATATCTGTACCAATATTACAGTTCAAGATGTAGATGCGATGCCAGTTGTCAATCCTGAATAAGTAGTTTTCTACTGTAGGTATTTACTACCGCCTACTGGAATGGTATGAGTGCTATTGTTCTGTAGACTGACTGCACTAGCGGAACAATTATCGTCCTCTAGTGATGAGCCCATGGTGAAACCACCACTACATGACTCATCACGTATCTGCATTTTGACTTCTGCTATTTGTGCGGGTGTCTATAGACTGCAGTCATCACTTAACATCAATGTGTACTGCATGCTTATTTGCCTTCATTACAATAAAAAAAGGATCCTGCGTGGAATTGAACTTGCGATAAAAGATATGTGGCTCTATGAAAAGGCTATAAGATCATAACAATTTTGAAGCAATCGTGTTTCTACGCATTGAAGAAAAAATCAAAATCAATAGAATCATATTCCTTAAACCCCAACTATGATACTTTAGGAGTTTTATCAATTTAGTGATTTAGTCATGACGAAAATAGTGAGACTCCGTTTCAAAATCCCATAACATAATTTGTGGTGTTCATCTGGTGGCAGAGCCAAACATCATCGACCAATGAAAATCACAAAGGCTTCACTGGCTTGGCCATCTTGAGAGAATGAGGGAGGATCGAGCAGTGAAACGGGCATGCACGGGGCGACCTAGTGGCCGACGTCCAGTTGGTCGGCCCAGGTATCGCTGGAGTGATGAGGCGCTAAAGGATCTCCGTGACCTTCAGGTCGAAGACTGGCGAGGGACAGCGCAGAACCGCCAAAAATGGCGCATTCTAGTATCGGAGGCCAAGACTCACTTTGGGTCACTGCGCCAATAAAGTAGTAAATGGATTAAAATCTGTTCGCGAATAAAATCAATTCTCTATCAAGCTCGCTCTCAACTACACCCTACCCCACGCCACTAGGATAACTTTGTGTGGAAATGCGAAAGGGCTTTGAAATACCGGGTCACCTTTCAGCACGTTGTGATATATGTACATTATACATTATATGCAGCTCCTTACTTTATAAAATTACACTATATACTTGCAAGCGATATCTATCTTTGTCAATTATTTTTAGCCAACTTTAAAGAGTGAGATATAAATTTGTCCGTACCTATGTTTTTTTTATTATTAAAATTGGGTTTAACCAGGATTGGTATAGGAACCTACCCAAACAGGTTTTTCAGTCTCGTTGCGGCGGGAGGGTTCCCGGTGGTTGCCTCCTGGTGGTCTGTCTGCCACTCGCTGCTGGGGCAATATGGAGTCGGCTGTGGATGAGGTGTACGGGTGCATCGTCAGCCCTGCATCCTGACCCCAGCTGCGTAACTCTGGTCTCACCGTTTGGCGGGGACATGATGAGACGGCTGGGGAAGAAGTGTAAGGGTATGTCGTCGGCCCTCCACCCTATCCTCGGCAACTTAAAGGTTGTTCCACCACCTTTTGGTAGGAACGTAGGTACGTAGAGCATAAACGGATCAGGCGGTAAGTGATTTTGTATTTTTTTCTAATCGATTAAATAATCGATTCTCTGCATACCATGAACACAATAGAAAAATTTCGTTTAATATCTTAAAAAAAAAAAGGAGAGGTACTTACGACATGCTTGGAACTCATCTTCTCCTTTCTCGCAGTCCCTCTGATAGTTGCACACCCAGAGGGCAGGAATACACTTGCCCTCCGGACACCGGAACATGCCGCTCGGACATATTGTGTCGCCTGGAACAAATACCAAAATGTAAGCGTAAATAATAATAATTTATTATCATTTATTTCATTTTAAATAATCATTTTAGTTAATATACGCTAGAAATCATAAACGTCACAAGACTATTAATGCCTCGGGCGAGATTCACAGACCGCACAACGACTTTACTTTTTCAGACCCGGTTAGTACCCGGTGTGAGATGACCGTTTGATTCGAAGGGTCGCGGGTTCGGTACCCTCATCGGAACAAATATTTGTATGGCCTACAGATATTTGTTTCGTGTTTGTGTAAGTGTTGTGTGGGTACAACGGCACCCACGACACGGGTTTAACCCGACCGTGAGGCTGTGAGTGTAAGCGTATTTATTATTATTTACTTTCAGCCAAGTACGCTTAGAACTGTCAAAACGCATACTTTACTGACAGTTTTAATCGTTCTTTGCTGAAAGTAAAGTAGTGTAGTAAGTAGTGCGGTCTGTGAATTTCACCCTTAGGCGTCATTTATATAGAAACGACGTAAGGTGAAGGTCAAAGGTTAAGACAAAGTAAAGTCCGTGAATCTCTCCCTTTGACATAATGATTTAAATAAAAATAGAAAGAATGGGTACCTCAGGCTCACTACAAGCCCAGACGTAATAACTACTAACATACATATTTTTTCTATTGTAAAAATACATTTTATATTTTATGTCATTAAGTTGACAGACAAGCAGACGGGCCACCTGATGGAAAGTGGTCACCGTCGCCTATAAACATTTGCAACACCAGGGGCGTCGCCAACGCGCTGCCAGCCCTGAAGGACTCTTTTGACGCCATTTTTGAAGAACCCCATATTGTAGCACCGAGGGAACACCTCAGTAACCAATGTAACAATTCTTAGTGAAAAACTAAAAAAAATAAAAAATTAAATATCAAGAGTTTCCTTTGAAAATGATAAAGGTATAGACGAAACTGAATAACGAGGGATTGCATTCAAGAAGGACGATTTAATATATCATAGGCAATTTTATCCTCACATCCTGAATACGTACACCAATTTTAATCCTTTTGTATGAGTAAAGGGTCACTTACGAGCTTTTTATAATACAAAATAATTGGGATGATCCATCACAATAAGTTTACAGGGGAACGTCGTGGAAGTCATCTATTTTCCACTATCTCTTCAGTACAAAGCCAGTAAATCTTTCAAATCGCATATCCGATCACCAATAAGTTCGCTCATATTGTGTTTTTTTGCGTTGTTAGAATGTTTGTTTTTGAGATTCTCTGTGAGATCAGTTCTCAAGATTGGAGACAGTACGGCTTGTTTTTACTCTTGACTTCGTTTCCGAGTTCGGGGATAAGACTTTGTTGTTCTCATACTTGAACTTAAGTATCTTTCCTCTGTATATAGATCTTACTAAATTTCTAACAAATATATTTTCATCAACGATATTGTGTAATCTTCAATGTCTATCAACTCTTTGCTTAACCCCAAGCTCGCCGGAAAAAAATGACAATAGATTTCAATTCTTCACACGCCGCCGCCGGCGGTATCTCGTGTCTTGACGGTTTACGTAATTAGTTATCAATGGGTGTCCGATCCCGAATTGGTTAAATCAAAAAGAGAAAGAGAAGTGGTGATAAGTGGGCTTCGGTAGCTTAGTGGTAAAGCGACCGGACTGGTTATTCTGAGGACGCAGGTTCAATTCCTGTCCGAATTCAAAATATTTCTTTTCATTTTTTCTTTAATTTCTAGATCCGACTGACGCATGTGGCGAATACACAACAAATTCATTTTATATTTAAGCTTTTTGTCGGGTATGAAGTTCTTTTTACTAAAAGAAAAGTATGTATGTAAGTATCACGCCAGGTCCCTAACAGGGTAGGCAGAGAGTGTAGAGCGCCAGATATTCCGGTCCTGACAAAGCTCTCGTGCCTCGTCTACCTTCATCATTAAAAGTAAAGTACTAAACATGATATGTTCTTAGGTTTTCGCGAGCTACACTCATTGAAATAAAAATAGTTTTATTTCAATAAAGTACTAAAATACTATAGTAACGTAAGCTAAAAAACAAATAGATATCAATTTAATTCCGGAAGCAATCATACCTCTCTAAACTCAATCACGGAAAAAAATATCCCCGAGTTCCAATTATCGTTGATAAATCACTGAGTAGTGTTCGATTTCATCCATTTTTGATTCGAGCCCATTGTGTTATTATTGATATCATCAATTGCTTCGTGTTGGCGAATTAATTATTCTTTATGGAAGTGCAAACGTGCATATCATTCGGAGGTGATAATGACAAGGAAACTGAACAGGAAAAACTGGTTGCCTGTAATGTCGGTTTTACGGGCGAAGATTTTACGTGACAACGTCTTTTTCTCGGTAGAAAGGCATTCGCCGGTCCGGCAGGCCTCTCTCTCGTTCGGTGACTCATCGTTACGTTACCGGGCGTTACACTTTTTCATGAGTGACTCCGAGCCGCAACCTAATTTAAGACGTTGTCACGTCAAAATGAATTCTTCAGAACTCTTTTGACAAGAAAATTTTGAAATGTTATGCACCTATTGATGGTCATAAAATCTGCAGATTTTTATAGATCTTGAAAGTGGCAAATAAGCGTACAGTTCGCAATGGTGGTCAATGAACACTACAGCTTTAAAAACATTTTCTTGCCGCTTAATGGTAGTGTGCAGCACTATCGTGTTCCGGTCAGGTGGTAATGTATGGCCCTGTAATTTTCGGCACAGAGGCATAACACCTTAAGCCTCAGGAGTGGTAACGCATCTGTATTTTGACCTTGGTCTTTGTGTGGGTGTCTAGGCTGCAGTCATCACTGTGATGTCAATGTGAACTGCAAGCTTGTTTGCCACTTCCAGTGCATAAAAAAAAACATTTAAATGAAAACCAGAAACTTCCCAAAAAGATATAAAGATGCTATGCCGAAAATTATGGAGCCGTACTAATGTATGGCTTATGTCATGAAATGGCAAACAAGAATACAGTTAATATGATGGTAACTAAATACTGTAGCCTAAAACAACTACAAAAAAACTAATTGGAAGAATTGCCACTGCTGAGGTCTAAATTGTTGTCCATCTGTGCCGGAAATAACAGAACCGTACCATCTGATTGGAACGCGACAGCACTGAACAGTGCAATTGAGCGGTAATTTGATTAGGAAATACAGCGATGCCTACGCCTTCGAGCTTTGTCACTGGAATTCTACTACTAGATATTTTATTTTTATGTAACGAAGGTGAGAAGACCGCCTATGCCTATAATAGACATCTACGCAAAAGCCAGAGGTCAAAATACAGATGCGTTGCCATCCCTGAGGCCTTAGTTGTTTTGTCTTGTTATATCTTGTTATATCTTGTTATGTCTGTGTGATTATTATTGTTATTATATTACCATCTAACTGGAATACTATAGTTCTAAACACTACCATTTTGCGGCATACATATTAGGTAATGCGGTGGTACCTACGCCCAGTGCCGGATAAAGCCGGTGCGGGGCCCGTAGCAAATGTGACCATGGGGCCCTAGAGTTACATTGCCTACTGAAATTTAGGATGTAAATAAAACAACATTTACGAAAAGGAATCGAAAACAAATTTAGGGGATTCCCCCTGTAAGTATTGTGGTATTGCCAACTTGCAACATAATAATATAGGTACCTATATAATTAGTGGTCAACGCTCCCTTTGAGAATAGCTAAGGTGTATTACATATTTGTGTTTTTTTTTGGGCACAGGCACGGGGCCCCCAACTACTCCTGCTATTTGGCTAATCCGGCACTACTACTAGCTGGAACTCTACCACTAGGTAAAGATGTTTAGTAAGTAAGACTGCAGTATTCCTTACTGCAGTACGCAACAAGGTAACAAGCCGACAATCTCAGGCGAAGTGTTGAGCTGATTGTGTCGCCGGTTCGATTTCTTCTCCAGCGGATTCAATATCGGATCTGTACCGTGCAGGCATTTTTTAAGTCGACAATTTACTTCTCCTTATTTTTATTTTTTTTCTATTTCGCTTGTTAGGTACCGCGCAAAACTATTAATGCCACTAAACTGGCGAAAGGTAAATATTTTATATAAGAAGCTAAAAGTACCATTGCGAGTAGTGAATTCAGGGGATTTAAGATCTTTTGTCAGAGGGTGCAAAATTTCGGTACGATACATAAATTTAAAAGTGGGGTCCAAAGTCTTAGGAATCGGCGTGCGTGTATGAAGAGAATTATGAAGGTAGATGAGGCACGGGAGGTGTGTCAAGACCGGAATTTCTGACGCTCCACACTCTCTGCCCACCCCGTTAGGGACCTGGCGTGAAGATACATACATAAATATACAAATTTAAGGTTCATCGGTTATTCTCTTCAAGTGAAGGAGAATTATTCCGCTAGTGCAGTCAGTGAACCGAACAATGGCGGTCAAATCAATCCAATGGGGCGGTAGTAAGTGCAATAACGCAAAATGGGTAATAAAACTACCGCCGCTGCGATCGCCAATCCGCAGGGCAAGCATGGCAATTATAGTATATCCTCCGTATGGGGAGGCTTTGGTCGAGCAGGTGGACGTCTTTCGGCTGAATGATGATGATTTGCTCCCTCCAGCGCTGACACTGAAGCTCTACCACCAAATACTACAACGAAAGCACCATGCAACTAAACTTTGGTGTATATTATTTCGACAGCCAAGCTCAATCTCCCAAACAAAATGAATAACCCATTTAATAAAAGTCGCAACGAAATTCAATTTGTACGTCTAAAATTTTATGGGACAAGACTCTTAACATTTTAGACTCGCCTTTTATACACTATTAACTGCATTATAACTTACACATTTCAACTTTGAAGGCAGCCAAGTACAACAATGGAATTGGATCGTTTAATTAAACTCCCCTACTAATATAGTATCGGCAAAATAACATTCAATGAAGTGCATACCCAAGTTGAAATGAAACGGCTAAGACGGCTCTTAGGCTGAGGTTACATTAAATCCGTGACGCGATCTGCGGCAATTGAATGATTGAAACAAATAAATGAATGCTCATATATGTGGCAATACTGTTAGTCCAGCGGTGTGAGATGACCGTTTGATTCGAAGGGTCGCGGGTTCGATCCCCGCACCGGGACAAATATTTGTATGGCCTACAGATATTTGTTCCGGGTTTGGGTGTTTGTGTATGTGTTGTATGTGTACAACGGCACCCACGACACAGGTTTATACCTACTGTGGGGCTGTGAGTGTAAGCGTTTTTTTATACTGTACATCAAACAGCATTAGGAATCTTTGATTTCTTTTACCCCTAGTTTGTACTAAAAACATTAAACATGATGATGTATCGCCACTATCCGCATAAAATATGTAGTGCGATATGTCGTGTTGGTGCTTGCATTCGCACTGCTGTCAAACCTATCATTTTAGTGAAACATCTCAAGATTTGTTGTTATCTGTGTTTGCATTGATATAAAACTTGTCTATCCTATATTGTCCCAAGGCCTTAGACTTCAATAATGCTGCTGAATATGTGTATGTTTACTTAAACGTATAGTAAACTACAATGGTTGATTCGATTGCATTTTAACTCCTCAGCAGTCTGGTGGTAGCAGGCCACTACTACTACGCCGGAGATGTCTTGATGATTCCCGCGTCAAGGGCTATCAGAGATAAACGTTTAAAATCTTTATCCCTGGTTCTATTGGAGTTTTCACATTTTCTGGAAGTTTCCTCGTACCTCGGAGTTTGGTAATGCGCCCGGAGATTTCAAGAGGCTCGCCACCTGTTACATAGCCTAAAATGTGACCGGCGGTATCGTGGGGCAAGTATGCTTGAAAGCATGCATTTTCCTCCGCCTATGCCTTTGGCGAAGAAAGCATGAAATTAAGTTCGCTTAGAATGTAGCCATAGACAATCCCATCGCAATTTCAAGTCGCTTCTAAGGCTGAGTTAAGTCAAAATAGTAAAGTTATTGTAACATTTCACATCTTTCTCTAACTTATAGAAATCTGTTAAAGGTAGAGAAGGACGTACTTTAACAAATATCTTGATGCAACCCAGGCTCAATCAGTGTAGCCGCAGCCTTAAAAGCGAACAGCGATCGAGTTTTCACATCCAGATCTTTGTAATAGTAACAGTCAGTGTAATACAATTGCACCGGGCGAGGTATTATTGAGCTCAATAAATAAGGCAGAACGTCTTGCGGATTTCATTTCTAACGTTGAGACATTGAATGGGGATTTTAATTCTGTCTTATATTTAACTTGGTGCATTGTTAAGTTTGGAGAAAAAAATGGTTTGGTTTGGAGAAAAACTCTTAGAGACTTAAAATCATACCATTAATTGCTTTAAGATCGACTTCGATAATCACGATTCGACGGTTCTTCCTCCATATTTTATTAAAAATGTCGTAACGATGACATCAATTCATCAATTTTACTGACGGTAGAGTTCGAGTGTAGGCACTCGAGGACACAGAGACAGACACCACCGCATTACCTAAGACATAGACTCACTAAAAACTATTACTCAGTAAAGACTATAGCTATGTATCTTCTGTAATTATTTATCTAAATGTCACATATTATGTATTGTGGGATGAAACAAACGATATTTTATTATTTATTATTATTATTATTTGATAAATCTACGCAGTTTGAAAGTAGTAGTGACAAGTGCAACAGCCAAGACAATAGAAATGGTCAAACAATAAATAACAATGAGTTTCTCTGCAGCGCTGTAATAGGCTATTACTGCTCTCCCAACTGCAAACGTAATATCAACAAAGTTATATTTATCCAACTTAATATAAACTTAACTCAATGCAGTTCTCATTTAGAGTTTGTATAAAAGAAAATTGAAATTGTTGAAGTTGTGTTTACAGAAGAAAATACTAGTACCTAATCTTCAGGCTGATCTCAAGAATATTGACAAAAACTAGAAATTATACCGACTTTTTATTCTTCATTTGATTCCAAATGCCTCATTAAAACGGTTACAAGAAATTTATATTTATGCCTGAAATAATTCAATCGCAACTTATAAACAGCTGTAAAATGCTGAAAGGTCAGTGAAAATAACAGTAAAATTTTTGCTGTCTCTGTCGTTTTAATTAGCTCTTAAAGAGAAACGTTTTCAGCGTTATAAAATTTTACGATGTTTATTCCTTAAGTAACTTAATTCTCATTAAATAATTCTCATTTAATAGTATCTTCCCTTTGCCAAGGAAAAGGTGGTAATCATATAAATAACGTATACGAAGAAGCCACGTGATAATACTTAAGACATCTGCCCGAGACCACGGGAGCGACCGTCAAATATTGTTAAACTTTAAAGCCTGCAAAGCACCTCGACAACACCAGTGCCATTTAATAATCACCACGAAAATCGGATTTCCGTGCAAGCAGTACCTACAAGTCTCTAATTATTGTCTCTTTGTTCATATTTCAAACAGAACCAACAACATTCAATAATTTCTCAAACAACAATAAAGAATGTTATACGCACTTCAACATAAATCCCTAAGAATACCATGCTCGTAAATCTGAGCAATCTGAACATGCCGACCGCTCATTGGTCTGCTGAATAAAAGATAGCCAACGCGGGCAGCTAACGAGGCGAGAAATGGCGGTGTATCAAGGTAAATAGTGGCCGTTCAGCTAGTGGCTAGAGACACTCTGATTGAATTAAGCTCGCAATCAAATTGGGATGCGAGATCAATAGGAAATGTATACATACTTGTTTCTGAAAAGTCTGTGGATGGATAAATATTTCGAGGGTAGTTGAAGGAGTTATTTTTTATAAAATTTTGAAGAAACACTAAAAGGAGATGTTGCAAAAATGTATGGACCTCCGGCCATGTAATGTACACAATATCATTAACTGGCAAAATCAATATAAAAACGTTTTTTACTGCATATTTTCACTTATTTGGCTTTTTTTGCAGTTCCAAAATATTATTTGCAGTTAGAATTGCAACTCAAACCAACATGGCGAATATGGCGGGCGATGTCATTTTGACATTTAAATTGTTTTTTGATTATAAAGTACTTGCAGAAAAAAGTAATATTTTCTGAATACTATCGAAATCGATTTCATGTGTTAATACTAAGAACTTAAACTAATCGATTTCCAATTTAAAGAAGCGTCGGCTGTGTCGCCGCCATGTTGAATATGGTTGAAAACGATAAAATCGTTTGAATTAAATGTGGTAGTAACTCTAAAATATATACTTGAATAAATAAATTGCATTTTTTTCGGATTCTTCTTTAATTTACCCATTTTTTGGGGATGTGTACGATCTAGAGCCGAGCTCGCAATATCTCCTTGTTTTTTTGTACGTGTATGAAGCTCGCATAGCCTCACGGCTGGTGTAGATAAAAAGGTTGATAGTAATTTTTCTTTCCAAAGATGATGTCAAGGACAGTGAACGTTTATTGGGATAGTTTTTTTTTTTGGGAAAAAAATGTGAATATTCAAAGCGATTGCTAATTTAAGTCGTAAATAGTTAATGAAAATACATCCCGCTCACGTTACGCGTATAGATTACTCATTAACACGGCCCCATGTTGGGCGTCAATATAATCACTTATATTACTGCCTTTAGTGGTAGCAGGCCTACCCTAGGGTCCTGGGTTCGATTCCCGGGTCGGGAGCTTTCAGAGATGACGGTGTGAAATCCTTTGTATGCATTATTTGCTTTTGCAAAGAGAAATTTAACCATCACTTTCACAAGAACTCACTCATACAAGTACATTTTTTTAGAAATTAAAAAATGGAAAGAAAAATTTGTCTTCCGACAGGAACGCAAATTACTCGCGCTATGTCCTCAGAGTAACTTGCCGCTTTTCCTACTAAGCTACCTAAGCCCAGAAAGCATCTGTGTAGTTGCGAAAAATAAAAATATCACGAATACATTATTCTTCTTAACTTAATCGTCATTTTCACGTACGACTTTTTTACCATAAATCCTGTCCAGAATGTCATTATTCAAATCAAATGCTAATTCGAATCGTAAATAGCTAATGAAACTACATTCTGCTTACGGCGCGAGCAGCGTGTATAAATGTCTCATTTAGGCGGGCCCATGCTGGGCGCCAATATAATCAGTTCATATTACTTCGGATTATTGGATACCAGCGAAACTAGATTACGTTATGCAAACAGTTCCAAACTTCAAGTTGCTTCGGTCCCAAAGTCCCGACTATTTCGCCGATATCCAGTTTTTTTGTTCGTCCCAAAGCTTTTAGCTTTTAGATAGGGGTTATTTCTTGGCAAGTGCGATTGAAGATCTCTTGAGTGTGTCTAGACAATGTAGATTGAATATCAGTGAATTTTGTTTGGTAGGTACTTCATGCAGTCCGTATTGGACGATCGTGAGAAATAAAAGAGAACTGTGAGAAAATTCGTGATGGCTGTTCTCTCGAAGTTGATATATATTTGTTAGATATATGGTCCCATAGTACCTATCACAGAGACATAACATCTAATGTCTCAGGGGTGGCAACGTATCTGCATTTTGACCTCTGGATCAAAACACAGGTCTGTCTGAGTCACTTACTCCAATGTGAACTGTATACTTGCTTGCCACCTTCATTACTTAAAAAAAAGAGAATAGTGCAGTGATTTTACTAGTGGTAGAGCTTTAGTGACGGAGCTTGCGGGCGTAGGCACATCCGCATTACCTAATATACTTGCCGCTAAATGGCAGTGTTCAGCACCATCGTGTTCCGATCAATGTACGGGCCTGTAATATTCGGCACAGAGGCATAACACCTTAGGCCTCAGAAGTGGTAACGCATCTGCATTTTAACCTCTGGTCTTTGTGTGGGTGTCTATAGGCTGGAGTCATCACTTAACATCAATGTGAACTGCATGCTTGTTTGCCACTTCCATTACATAAAAAAATTATATATATACCAGCCTGTCCCTCGGGACACAAATGAATATATCGTAGAAAATAAGTATATTTTATACAGGAACAATAAATTGTACGATCCCCTTGTATCATAGAAGCTTGGTTTACGACAGATGGACGTCAAATTTTATTGTGTTTCGTTTCTCGTTTAGTGGCATAAAATCCTGCTTCCACTATACTGTTGTAAGGGTTGACAAAATTACTAAATGGGAAAAGGATATCTTGCTGTCGCATGTCGACTACATGTTAATGGTTCTGTAAACTTCAGACATTGGCAATGTTATATAAGAGGTCCCTAGTTCGTGCCCTACGTATATGAATGTCAGAAGGCTCGCCACGTAATCAAGCAGATATCTTCAAGGGTACCTGAATTGTAGAATTATTTTTATGTCAAAGGATTGACAGACAAGCAGACGGGCCACCTGATGGAAAGTGGTTACCGTCGCCTATGAACATTTGCAACATCAGGGGAGTTTCTTTAAAACTTAATACATTTCGCTTTGAAGTCGTTGCCACGAAGAAGAAGAAGGGGAGTTGCCAACGCGTTGCTAGCCCTGAAGGTCTCTTCCGAAGGAATACCTCAGAGGGAAGTTCGTTCCACAATTTGCACGTGCTGGGCAGGAACGAACGCGCGAATCGGACCGTTGAGCATTTCCAAGTATCTGTGGCGAACCACAATTTACTATTGACTGGATTGAAGACGCACGCCGTATGGCGGATAAAGCAGCGCAAGCGAACCAGGGTTTTAATATACTTGCCGCTAAATGTTAGTGTTCAGCACTATCGTGTTCCGGTCAGGTGGTAATGTATGGCCCTGTAATTTCAGGCACAGAGGCATATCACCTAATGCCTCAGGAGTGGCAGCGCATCTGCATTTTGACCTCTGGTCATTGTGTGGGTGTCTATAGGCTGCAGTCATCACTTAACATCAATGTGAACTGCATGCTTGTCACTTTTATTACATAAAAAAAAAAAAAAAAAAAAAAAAAAAAAGGTGACACGCTCTACCGGTCTTCCAATAAAACACTTTTTCACTATTAATTTCCTTCTTCTGATTTCTTCCTTTGGTAGTGATCCGAGTATTCCGAGTGCTGTCGACGAACTGTACCGGCCATACAAAACTGCCCTATTTTTATATCCAAATCTTAAGGTCATCGAGCTTAAGAAAACCTCTGGTGATGGTTATCGGTTCAACCAACTATTACAAATGTTAAAAACTATAAAACAAAGTCAAATAAAACAAACATATGCAAAGAACTATGAAATTAAATACAAAAACTATTAAACCATACAAAATTAAGTTATCTAAAACACAAACGAGCTTTAAGTGACACAAAACTATCAATATTATTCTATATTATCACAAATATAACGTAAAAAAAAACAAAATCTAAAAATAGATGTTACATAATACTCTAACGCTACTGGTCACTTATGCACCGTCTACGTTCCGACAACGTAAACTATTACGTACTATGCTATCGACGATTACACAACGCGATTGTTCTATGGTGTCTACGCGCTGACAACGTACAATATTGAGGACTGTATTGCCGATCACTATCAAAATTGATTTTTAATCACATACACTGTACACTGTTAACGAGTGTCCTGCACAGTATCCAATCTGTTGCGGGCGGAACCTCTCTCTTCGGCAGGAAGCTTGGTGTAGGCAAGTCCACCGTAGTACCACCGTCTGCATCATATCAAACAGTTCAGTAGAGCACTCGGCGTTACAAAGAGGGCAAAGACGTGCAGACTCCCAACCCAAACACTAATAATCCTCCTAGCCGTTTTCGGCTCCGGCGACCGCTTCATCTCTCACTGGCGTCTCTCATGCGCTCTCATGTGACTACAATAACCACCTTTGTTGACGAAGGATCTCGAACAAAGGGGGCAAGTGAGAGCACCGTTTATATAATTGTAACTGATTGCCGCTGGTGGTCGGGCTTTCAGTTCATCACGCTTTGCATCAAATTCAGTACGCCGACGGATCTCAAAGTCAAACACTTTGTTCTTTACTAATGACCTCCAATCACCGCGGTTAGATGCAAGCGCCTCCCACTGCGACGGATCTAGGTCACAGCGCTTCATATGTCGCTTAAGCACATCCTTATATCTAAGGAGTTGTCCGCCATGCTTACGCTTGCCCTCCTGGAGTTCTGAGTAAAGGATGCGCTTAGCCAATCTTCCGTCCGACGTTCTATATATATGGCCACACCATCGAAGCTGCCTTTTCATGAGGTACGACTCAATACCACCCACATTAGCTCGCCTCAGGACCTCGGTATTACGTACGCGATCAGACCAATGGATGTTTAGAATTTTCCGGAGGCATTTGAGGTGGAACTGGTCTAATTGCCTAATGTGGCGTCGGTACGGTGCCCACGTCTCTGCAGAGTATAAGATATTTGGTAGCACAATGGCCATATAAATAGATATTTTAGTGGCTAGCTTTAAATCATGCGAACAGAAGACCTTGCTATTCAATTTTCCAAAAGTTGCAGCAGCAGCACCAATCCTGCTGTTGATTTCGAGGTCAAGGTCGCACTTCGATGTTACTGTGCTCCCCAGATACCGAAATTTGTCTACTTGCTTCAGTATATCTTCACCCAGCTTAACGGTCAATGTTTCATGACCATGACCATGACTGTCTAGAGACATGACCTCCGTTTTCTTGACACTGATCTTTTGGCCAAATTTGCAACACTGCTGGTGAAGATTAGTAACAAGCTGTTGTAGACCTTCCGGGGATTCTGCCACAAAACATAAGTCATCTGCATACATAATGTCTTCAATATGTGCGAGTGACACTTTAGTGCTAGCTTTTAGTCGAGATAAGTTAAAAAGACTGCCGTCCGTCCTATAACGAAGCCGGATCCCAATAGAAGATGACGTTAAGACTTCATGACATCAAGACCCAAACACTATTAAGTAGTTGATAGTTGCAGCTGGTAGATTTGGTAATTTGACAGTGTTTACACCCTCGAACACTACCTACAGTGATATATTTGTTAAACTAATTAAAACACGTAATTTCACGCCTGTAATCCCCGAAAGGATAGGCAGAGGTAAATGCATGCATTCAAGCATACATGCAAACACCCACGATTCGCCGGTTACGTTTTTGGCCCATGTAACAAACAGGTGGCGAGTCGGTTGACATCTTCGGGCACATTACCAAACTCTTAGGAAATAGCCAGAAAATCCCAATAGAACCAGAGATAAAGGCCTTTACACCATTATCTCTGACAGCTCCCTACCGAATCGACCCCAGCGTGGTAGTAGTGGCCTGCTACTACTAGACTACTGAGGCAGTTAATAATTAATACAGTTACTAAATATTATTGTGACAGCCCTAACCAAGTTTTACGTGACCGATATAAATAAATAGGTGACATGTTATTAGCTGCCCGTAATCGGAGGTCGTGACCAAATATACTAATAAGACACGTCTTGACTTCATTATTATATTGTGCGGAATTGATTAACATTATTTATACATTCAAATTTTATTTATGCTACATTAGCGTCTGAAAGGAGAATTAAGAATTGGTTGATGAATACAATTCAGCCATTTTAATCAAAAATATATTGTGTTTTGATATTTTTGTTTTGCAAATATTAAAAAAAATGTTAGGACGAAATTAAGTTGGTGCATAATTAGGCCGTACCACTTCAAATCGCTTCTCCGGGCGCTTTACCAATTAAGATTGAGGTCGATAACTTTGAATACTTTCTTCGCTCTTTACTGGCCATAAAAGTGTTAGGGTACCCATATTTTTATCGAAAAACATAACAGTTGCATTATCTAAGGCTGGGTTGCATCATCTTACTTTAGCTTTAACTTTGTTAAAGTACCGGTTAAATGAGTTGCACCATTTATAAAATTGTTAAATATTGTGTTGACATATTTAACAATTTTATAAATGACATTGCATAGTAATGTTGACTGCTGACCGAGCTGCGCTCGTTAATGTTATAGTTAACCTCAATTATCTGACAGATGAGGGAATCTATCAACCCTGTTAACTTTAACTATGCCAAAAATACGCTATTGTTAACGTTAAGAATAACAGTTTGTTACATTTGACACAAACGATAATTTTTTAGAAGACAATTTTGAGAATCTAAACGTAAAGCATATTTCATATGCGTAGAAAAAAAATGGGACGAGGTGACTGACGTCGACTATGAATTACAAATATATTATTATAGTGATTCTCAAACTTATTCTAAAGTTTTTCGACAAAGTTTTCAGATTACATGGTACTTGTTAGTAAGAAGCTTTTATTTATTTATGGACCACTAAAGTAAAATAGCTTTCTCTTAGTTTAATCATTCTAAAAACATGTTTATCTTCCAGATAAGATTAAATAAGAGCTCAACGTGCCGACAATTACCTTCTCTACTCAAGATGCATGCACAGACGCAATTCCTCGGACATTTCTCGAGCTATCTTTTAGTAATTTCACCCTTTATAAGTCGTCATATTACATTGTAGAGGCAACAAAGTTAAATGGCCTTATAAACAGGAGTTTACGTGTAACTAGGTGGCCGGGTGGCCGCGTAAAACCACTGCGAACTCGCGTCTTCGCTAATTCTATTGCCCATTGCTCGGTTATTGCTGTGATTACAAGTTATTTAACAGTAGCTACATCTAGTGAAACATTTTAAGTTAAGAATTATATAAGATCAAATGGGAAAATAACGACAGCGAGAAGTAAAATATAGGTAAGTGTAGATAGTTGCAGGAAAAGAGGGATACAAATATTGATCAGACGTTATCTATACTTATAATAAAACTGTACAAGTGTAAATTCTGTACATTAAAAATATTGAAAAAATAAATACCAGGGGATGTCACTAGATCGATACCGAACCCAAATATGTGATTAGTAAATTTTTTGTCTGTCTGTCTGTTCGTTCAAGCATCACAGAAAAACTACCGGTCCGATTACACTGAAACTTGGTATGATTATAATTTAACCTTTGGCGCACAACACTGGGTACTTTTTATCCCGGAAAAATGTCTGTTTGTCTGTGTGTTTGTGCATGCTACTTTCAGAAACAGCTTATTCGATTGTGGTTTTCACTAATATATTGTGGTAAGTTTCACATAACGTTTAGTGTTTGTTTCATGTAAATCAGTTCAGAAATAAAAAAGTTATGTCAATTTAAAGAATCATATCGAATGTTTTAAAGCTATTTTGTATCTTAGTTCTATTTTTAGGGGGTTTCGTACCTAAAAGGTAAAAACGGACCCTACGGATTACTAATCCTCCGCTGTCTGTCTGTCTGTCTGACCGTCCGTCCGTCTGCCTGTCTGTCACCAGCCTGTCTACACTAATATTATAAAGAGGAAAACTTTGTTTGTTTGTTTGGTTGTATTGAATAGGCTCAATAACTACTGGACCGATTTTAAAAATTCTTTCACTATTCGAAAGCTACATTATCCACAAGTAACATAGGCTATAATTTATTTTGGAAAAAATAGGGTTCCGTAAGATATTTGGGTTTTTCAGACACAAGGTGTAAAAAATCATCCAGGTAAGTTACTTATTTTGCGTACACTGCTTAAACTTTCAAAGATATCGAGGAATATCTTCACTATTCGAAAGCTACATTATCCACGGGTAACATAGGCTATATTTTATTTTGGAAAAATAGGGTTCCGTAAGATATTTGGGTTTTCCAGACACATGGTGTAAAAAATCAATTAAAAAAGTTACTCATTTTGCGTACGCTGCCTAAACTATAAAAGATATTTGCACCCGCGCGAAGCAGGGGCGGGCCGCTAGTATCTCATAAATAGTGATAGCTAGAAAGCTAACAGTTTCACAAATTATGTATTTCTGATACCGCTATAACGACAAAATTATTTACTGAAAATAAGAAAATTAAAATGTGAAGGGGTCCAAGGGGCATACAACAAACGTGTTTTTTTTTCGTATATTTTTTGCTCGATTATAACGGTAGCAAGTAGACGCTTAAAAATTTCACAGAATTTTTAGGTCTTATGATGTATATTACCTTCCATAATAAATAATTAAATGAAAATGAAATGTAATGTAATTTTTCACTTCTGCCGTATCTAGATCTATCTTTCATCTTTCCTTCTCTGTCAGTAGCTCTAATTGACTGAAACTTCACAAAACTTTATAATTATTGTCTATAAAAAAATATTATGCGTAGAAATTTAAAATGGTATTTTAGAAAATACGGTTTAGCGTAGGATGGACGTTTGTAGGTAGTTACTTACACGACTGAGCGTTTAAACAGATAATTAGCAATTTTTCGCAATCCTAGCACCCTGTGTGCTTTAATTCCCGATGGCCAAACGTCTAATATCGTGTACAGAGAAGCATTACTGTAAAGTACATTTTATTAGCCAAATTTTATACTAATGTCCAAATGCGCTGCCCAAAGTCCCAAAGTCACTGTTCCACGCGAACAAAGTCGCAGGCACAGCTAGTCAAGAATAATTCCGTATTACTTTGGTATAACCAGTAAATATACGCAGAAGGCAATCTTTGGGGAAGGCTTAACCGACTAATCATCATCCCTCCATCCGCGCGTGATGCGCAACGGGGGAGGGATGGTTCGGGGATCGAGGCTGCCTAGTGAGGCAGCGCCCAGGGCCTATTTGCCCTCTCCAGGAGTTTCTCCTGGAGAGGGCAAATAGGCCCTGGGCGCTGTGGTTTTTTTTTTAACTCCTTCAGCTATTTTTCCGCGTGCCGCTTACAAATGGTCCTGCTTTAAATTAAAGTACCCTGGGGGAGGCCTTTGTACAGCAGTGGACGTTCTTTGGCTGAAATGGAAATGATAAATCAAAAAGTCTTTATAGTCTTCGAAATCAGCGTGTATGTAGACTATACCTTGTTAGTGTGATGATTTATAGAAGAAATACGACAGAGAGGTTTGCATGGACTATTTTGCTGCTCCTTGCTCTCTTTCAGCTTACTTATAGGATACTTGTAAGCGCAACATTTACTTTATCTTTTATAGCTTTTAAGTACCTGGTCCTTGCGTTGCCAGATGGCCGGAATTTTCGGGATTGTCCTGGAATTCCTTCCGTGTCAAGGAATGTTACTTTTCTGTCCCGGAAAAAAGTTTTATAAGTTACATGGAGGTCGTGCATTCGTCTTAAGTTGTAGGTTTGGTAATTTTCAACTTAGTTTAGACTGGACCGAAGACGAAAACTCTGGTTCCGTTCGTAGCCTCAGAAAAAGCCAGGATATGATCGGCCTGGAACTGGTCCACTCTTTGGAATAAATACAAATTATTTGCTTAAAGTAGATAAGACCTGGGTTCCGTCGCACAATGTAGCTTGGTTATTTCGGTCTATATTGTATCTCGTGCTATACGACTTACTCGTACATCGAAGATAAATTTCAATGCAATAACTCGTAGTATGTGGACGGAGGCAATACACACGAAAACACATGTCACCGGGCGGCGTGAAATACGGGTGCTACCCGCAACACGTCTACCCGCGTCGACCACCGCTTGCAATCTGGCATCGCGCCAACGCCGCCATCTTGAATTTTGCTGGAGCTGATGCGAGGATTTCCACACCGGGCCATTTTGGTGGCAAGTGGCGTCGTATTGTTTTCCGGTGAGATATTTATTGCATACACTAAATTATTGTAGTGGATTTTGAAGCTTTTTTGTTTATGCTTGAGAAGCTCTGGTCTAATGGGATACGGGATATATTCATAGCTTAAACGTCTAATGGGAGATAGATAAGATATAGATACGTTTACGTATTATTTTCTGATCAAACTTTGAATCAAAACCCATTAATATATAGTTAAGGATGCTAGGAATACCCTAATCTTATTTCGTTGACAAAAAAACTTGGGCTTCATGGGTGGCAATGTATCTGTCAAGCACTTCAATATCATTCATCGTGCTTGATTGGCGGAGGCGGGCCCCACCGATGTCGTGTCGTCGAATCGTGAAGCGTGACGACACCGACG
This sequence comes from Macrosoma leucophasiata, assembly GCA_036365455.1. Lineage (NCBI taxonomy): Eukaryota > Metazoa > Arthropoda > Insecta > Lepidoptera > Hedylidae > Macrosoma > Macrosoma leucophasiata. Next base: position 577,226 of record JAWQUS010000024.1, read on the forward strand.
TCGCTGTCGGAGACGACCAACCACGTCGTTTGTTCAATCATTCAGTCGATCATGTCTTCAATCCTTTCTAATTTTTGCATTGTAACACTCTCTCACCACGGCTCTTTCTGAAGACATCTTATACCAGTGAAATACATAGTTCAACTTTAAATTACCTTTTATTTAAAGTACATTACAACAAATATACAGTCCACTCTATACCACCTCCAACATTGGTCCTTCTACCTCAAGAAGTCTCTACAAGAAAGGGTCTGAGAAAACGGAAAGGAGCGGTCGTCTTGCGGTCATCTAGAGGTCGAGCAACATCCAGCCACGTGCCTTCGCAAGGATACCACTACCAGGATACGGATACAGTGAGTCCGTTCCAATCTATTTTCCTTTCCGTCGTGTCCTACATTCCTTTTTCGTGTTTTTGAATAGTCTTAGCTTGGATCCGACAAATACACGTGTATACGTACATGGGTCTAGCGCTATTCTCTTACAACGCCTAGCTTGCCTACTGTATTCTAGGTCTTATTTAATTATTTTTAGTAATTTGGTCATATTAAACGTGCTAATATTATACACAATTTGCCTTACCTACTACCTACTAGTACTGTCTAATAAAAGTGCAGGCTCATTTCAACTTATTAACTAATTTATAACAATAAAAGTCCGAAGCTTATTCAGTGATTCAATTAGATAACATCAACGCGCATAGTATCGAACGCATAAATTCATAAGTACATATAACTATCCATACCCGCCGCTGCATTTATTCCATTGCATAGAAGTATTATACCTAATTTGCTTTTTGCTATTCACTGCGACCGCGTATGCATATCGTTCGCTTCAAAACCGGTTTCTGCTACGAATCATAGTCATCGCTCGCTTGTTTCGTGTCATTACCTACGTACCTACTTGATTAAAAATAACTTATTTAGTTCGCGGTGCGTAAAGATGTCTGAATCTAAAGTAAAGGATTTAATTAAGAAAAGGAGTGCGTTGAAAGGTAAATTTACCATATTTGGTAATTATTTAACGGTGCCTAAAAGTTGTAAAATCTTAAGTGCAGTGCAAACAACAGAATTAGAGTATCGGCTTAGTAAATTTGAAAATTTATACAGTGATTTCGACGCATTGCAGACGGAGTTAGAAGTTTTGGCTGAGGATCCTGCCGCGTTATTAGCCGAGCGGGAGCAAATTGAATCACAATACTATGAGCTGATTTCAACAGCGCGGACGCTGCTGAGCGAGGGTGCGCAGCTGTCTTCTAGCCACCGCGCTCGTTCAGGTTCCGGTTCGAGTTCCAGCGATGGACGGCATTGGCGTCATGATTTTGTGCGTCTGCCAAAAATCACTCTGCCTAATTTTGACGGTAACTACCAACACTGGCTCGAATTTAGAGACACATATATTTCCCTAGTTCATGATACTCCTCATATAAGTGATATAAACAAATTTCATTATTTGCGAGCTGCCCTATCGGGTACTGCGCTGTTAGTAATTCAAAGTTTAGAGTTTACATCAAATAATTATAACATAGCTTGGCAACTATTAACAGAACGGTTTGACAATGAACGTTTACTAGTGAACAACCACGTTAAAGCATTGTTTGAGTTAGAGTGTCTTAAAAAAGAATCTAGCTGTGGTCTTCGCAATATTGTAGACATTACGAACAAAAACTTACGATCTTTGGCTACCTTAGGCCAACCGACTGACCACTGGGACACACTTATAATTTATTTAATCGCTTCCAAATTAGATTACAGAACTACACGTGAATGGGAAGAATCTAAAGGTAATAAAAATGGTTTTCCTAACTTATCAGATTTTCTAAAATTTTTAAACAACAAATCAGAATTATTAGAGACAATGCAAGGTATAAAATTTAATAATATTGATAATAATAAAAAACAACAATCAATAACAAACAATTCTAAAAGTTTTATAATTGAGACAACAAATACAAATAAAAGTAAAAATAATAGTTCCTTTTCTAAACACTTGAGTTGCCCTTTGTGCAAAAAACAACATTTTCTTTTTTCGTGTCAACTTTTCAGATCCCTTGAAGTTGATGAACGCATTTCAAAAGTATCAGAATTGAAAGTGTGTCATAATTGTTTACGCAATGGGCATACTATTAAAACCTGTATTTTAACACATTGCAAATATTGCAAGTCTAAACACAATACATTACTACACAAACATTACACAAATGACAAAGAACAACAAGCTCCCTTGCTTGAGGAAGCCGTGGCCTTCTCCACAAGTATTGAGAGAGCATCTTCATCTTACAACGATGGTAATCGTTGTACTTTACTGTCCACAGCTTTGGTGAAAGTGCGAGGTGCAAACGGCGTCTATCACACCGTCCGTCTTCTGCTCGACAATGGCAGTACCTCGAATTTCATGACACAGGAGTTGTGTGATAAACTCGGCTTGGTGAGACGTAGTCGTGACTCCACCGTGACCGGCATCAATGGTCAGGTATCTGTTAGTACAGAGTCTTGTAAAATAACTATTAAATCTTTATTAACGACTTACGAAACAAACATAAATTGTAACGTTTTACCCCGAATCACTAGTTCAATGCCAAATAACTATATTAACACAGACCAAATTTCTTTACCCAAAGGTATACAACTGGCTGACCCGTCTTACAACGTACCTTCTTCTATAGACGTCTTAGTCGGCGCAGAAGTATTTTGGGATATTTTACTGTCTAATGTAATTTCTTTAGGTTCCAATAAACCAAAATTACACGAATCAAAGTTAGGCTGGATCATAACCGGCACCATATCTAAAAATAACTACAGTAAAAATATGACACCATCATGTCATTCCATTCAAAATGAAAACCATAAGAGTTAATGTTTTCTATCAATACCTATACCTAGTAGATTCTGTCGTCGGGACGTGACGAACCCACCGCCCACTAGCGGAAGAATTTTTTTACTAGAAGAGAATTCTTCCACTAGTGCAGTCAGTCAACCGAACAATGGCGGTCAAACCATTCCAATCGGGCAGTAGTAAGTGCAATAACGCAAGATGGGCAGCAGCATCCTGCGATAAAACTACTGCCACTGCGATCGCCAACCCATGCCAAGCGTGGCGATTATGGCATATCCCCCCTATGGGGAGGCTTTGGTCCACCATTGGACCTCTTTCGGCTAAAATGATGATCATTAGGTATATTATAAAAAGGGCACCAAACCCCTCTATTTCTTCCTAATCAGCCAGGTCTTTAACCCCTTAGGAATTTTAGGGCCTTTCATAAACGGATCTCTTTTTTCCCTAATAAGCCAGGTCTTTGACCCCTTGGGCATTTTAGGGCCATGCATAAAAGGATCTCTATTTTTCTCTAATAAGCCAGGTCTTTGACCCCTTAGGCATTTTAGGGCCATGCATAAAAGGATCTCATTTTACCTCTTATAAGCCAGGTCTCTTACCCCTTAGGCATTTTTGAACGATGTAAAAAAAAGGTATCATTTTACCTCTAATAAGCCAGGTCTTTGACCCCTTAGGCATTTTTGAGCCATGTAAAAAAAATGGTCTTATTTTACCTCTAATAAGCCAGGTCTTTGACCCCTTAGGCATTTTAGAGCCGTGCATTGTCTTGTCATTGCAATGTCTCGGTCATTATTAAAACACAATTCTTATGACTTATACAATTACTTCCATTTCAATAATTTCCGTATTCCACTTCAGGTCTTATGTGATTACGATTAGACACATATTATGTTTGTAGTGATGAGTCAGCCAGTGTGTGCCTTCTTACATCTAAAAATAAGTGTTAACTTAAGTGTTACTTGATAACATAGTCGGTCACAGCTGGAGTTACGAACCGTCAAAGCACAACCCGGCAGACATAGTGTCGTGGGGTGCGACAGCTGATCTACTTATCTCATCATAGTAAAATCCTACACGGCTACAGAATACTCTTAAATATACCTACTAAATAATCAATAATAAATAAAAAAAACACAAAATATAATACAAACATTAAACATAAATACAGATCATAATAATACAAATAAGTTCTTACACAATTTAATAAATACATTATCTAATGTTATACACAATCAACAAGAATAAGCTTTTGTCTTTATTAACCTTCATAGGCGAGGATAAACCGCTGCGAGTAGGCGGAAGGCTTCATAGCTCATTTTACTCATATAATATGAAGCATCCGATCATTTCAGGTTCAGTACATCATAACACTTAAATTATTTTTGATCTCTATTCATGCTAATCTACCTAGCGGTAGATTGCACTAAGAATATTCATTCTTAAAAACCGGATTACATTATGCCGGGCCAGTGATGGTAGCTAGTCTTCAAAAATCTTATACCTATTTGTAAATTTATTTGCTTTTCAGTGATGCCGTTCTTAGCTGCTCTTTACCTATCGGTTCATATCGCGGCAAGGCAAACCTCAAACTACCTACTTCGATAATGGAACCACGTTTGTCGGGGCTTTCACCTAACTTTCTTTTCTTTTAAATAATTTACAATCAGAACTCCACGTAGCAGAAACAGGTATTAAATCTAAACTTATTCCTAATTACTTACTTCATTTAAGTGTCCGCTGAGAGGCCCTAGTAAAATCATTAAAACATAATTGAGAATAGTGTTAGGTCTAACTCACCTCACCTATGAGGAAATGTGTGCTTGTCTTGTTCAAATCGAGACTATATTGAATTCACGTCCACTAACACCTCTCTCATCAGACCTCTCAGATCTAACATGCCTAACCCCATCCCATTTCCTGATTGGACGGCCACTGCTATCAGTACCTCATGCACAAACATCGGAGGAGATCAAGATCTACAGTCTCCAAAGACATGAGCGCATAGAGAGGCTGAGGCAACATATTTGGGCACGCTTCTCACATGAATATGTATCTCAACTCCAGCAGAAGCAGAAGTGGCACTACTCTTCCGGCCAGCTTATCCTGTTGTGGCTCTTGGGACGTCATCAGTCTACACATCGGCAGGGACGGCGGGCATACACGCGCTTGTGCCCTCTACCCATCAACTGTTGAAGATTAAGTACTTCAACGGGCGGCAGTATGTCAAGCACTTCAATATCATTCATCGTGCTTGATTGGCGGAGGCGGGCCCCACCGATGTCGTGTCGTCGAATCGTGAAGCGTGACGACACCGACGTCGCTGTCGGAGACGACCAACCACGTCGTTTGTTCAATCATTCAGTCGATCATGTCTTCAATCCTTTCTAATTTTTGCATTGTAACACTCTCTCACCACGGCTCTTTCTGAAGACATCTTATACCAGTGAAATACATAGTTCAACTTTAAATTACCTTTTATTTAAAGTACATTACAACAAATATACAGTCCACTCTATACCACCTCTAACAGTATCTCTATATTGACCTCTGTTTTTTTGTAAGCAATAAGGTTTTGAAGCGCGGCCCCATGGCCCCGCGGCGGTCGGGTGTGGGATGGGTGACCGCTGGCGGCAAAATAAATGCGCGTTTCCGTGCTTCGGAGGGTACGTAAAGCCGTCGGTCCCGGTTGCTATGGATAGATAGCAGTCGTTAAACCATGTCAGAGGCCTTATGGGCGGTTTGAAAACATCCGACAGCGGGTTGACCACTAACCCGTATCTCCACCAATCCGCATTGTAGCAGCATGGTGGAGTAAGCTCGAGGCCTCCCCCCAAAAAGGGGAGAGACTCTTGTCCTGCAGTGGGACGTATAATGGGTTGCCATTATTATTATTTATTATAATAAGGATTCAGTAGTCACTTACCGTACATCCTTGTGAAGTGTACCTTAGCGTATTTGCCTTCTTCATAAAATAAAAAAGTTGACAGCAATTAATGTAAAAACTAAACTCAAAGCTACTATTCCCATAGCTTCTAATGAGCGTCCACTCAGAACCCGCCAACTGGATAATAAGCATTGCTGTAGACAAAGTCCGAGTGCAATAAGTAGTTAGTGACGCGAACTCCGCCGGTAGTGGCCGGTACACATTCTCATAATGCACGTGCAGTATACGGCCGGTCATAACAAGATATTGCTACATTAGTTGGATTATTTGGTAAATTTATCGCTTATCCAATGTTGAAAGCGGTGAGAAAACTACAATAATACCTATATTACTTTTTTATTCATAGAAAGTTTCGATTTATATTTACTGGTGGTAGAGCTCCAGTGACGGAGCTCGCGGGCGTAGGCACCACCGCATTACCTTATATACTTGCCGCTAAATGGTAGTGTTCAGCACTATCGTGTTCCGGTCAGGTGGTAATGTTCGGCCCTGTAATTTCCGGCACAGAGGCATAACACCTTAGGCCTCAGGAGTGGTAACGCATCTGCATTTTGACCTTGGTTTTTGTGTGGGTGTCTATAGGCTGCAGTCATCACTTAACATCAATGTGAACTGCGTGCTCGTTTACCACTTCCATTACACACAAAAAAAAAGTTTCTTTGTCGAACATCCGACATAATTAAAATAATCCTTGATGAATGTCTACAGCGCGTTGTCGGTCAACTTCAATTATACGTTCAAATGGTACGAATTTTTGTGATACTTTGTATTCTTTCCCCCCCCCCTCCCTCCCTCTCTTCCCCTTTCTCTCTCTCTCTCTCTCTCTCTCTCTCCTCTCCGAGAGTAGGCTGAATCTATGAAAAAGCAGTTGAAAAGGAGATTTCAACTGCTTATAGATTCAGCCAACAAAAACCTTGTGTTGCCACCTCTGAGAGTTCTGAGACCCAAATTGTTCTGCCTCTGTGATAGTTATTATCAGCCGACGTTTTTATTTTGTTCTTACATGCAATGCTGAGTACATTAGATTCATTTCTTCCTAAAGAGATGGTATCTCAAACTACATTTTTAAAACAACAAATAAAGTACATGTAAATCAAGAATGTAGTTCAGTAAATATTATAATACGAAAACATTGTCTACCCGCCGGTATTACGCTGGACCGGTGAGAAGTGCAAAAAAACGAACCGTGGAATAATGTACTGCGAAAATAGGATCCGAGTGCCTGAGGGTAGTTTTATATTATAACAAAAAAACTATTACTTACTATGAAAATGGGTGAGAAAATGGCGACGGAAGCGGGCAGAACATTTTGTTGATTCATAAGGTACAGGTTGTATTGGGAAAGCTAGTACAATATTTATTATATAATTCAATAGTTTCGTAAAACTATTTCGTATGTAGATGAATGCGTCTATCTATGATGGAGCTCCAAAGTTGAAACTGTAAACACTACCAAATTATTTTGTCTGAACACAGTTAAATGAAAACGTTAAATGTTAACGTTCCTATTTTCCAGCGCAGGTAGAGGTAAGGTTACCTCAGGTTATATATATCTCTATCTCTTTCTATCTGACGCAATTGACAATGTGACTGACAAAAACAAAGCATATTTTAGCCAAAACAGATATGTATATTTATGAATAAGGGGTTAGTTTTTAGCTTTAGCTTAGCAGGAATACCAGAATGACCTTAGGTTTCTGTGTAAAATATCTATAAGCTGCAGACTCACCATTTGAACTGATTTCGTATTTGTCTAATGAATAGAATCTTGGCGATCGCAAGGCAGCAACATAAAGATGTTGCAGTAATCGCCTGGATAATAGTGCCATTATTTGTTATTGCACAGTGTCTACTGAGTACTTTTTATAATTTGATGATAAAAACAAATTTTAATATATCTGTATCCAATATATCTCTCAACTAGCCTCGCTTCGTATATCGAACTAGCGCTTCAAGCTGGTAATTTGGGACAAGCTAACACATTAACGTCGTTCGAAGTCTATCAACTTATTATGTCCAGTAAATGGAACTTTTCATGGAGAATATGTTAGTCTCATATTTCATGTCCATGTTAATGAGATTACATTTAATAGGGTAGCCCAGTTATAGGGCAGAAAAAATATAATATGACAAATTGAATCACATCTATTAGTATTTGTCGTTTAGAACTACTTTTTTTTACTATGTATAGAGGCCGATTGATTTTTTGTTATGTTATGGAAGTGGCGAATAAGCATGCAGTTGACATTGATGTTAAGTGATGACTGCAGCCTAAAGACACTCACACAAAGGCCAAGGTCAAAATGAACTACATTCTTGTTTGGCACTATCATTTAACAAACCAGGCAATTGTGTGTCGGGTTACTCGCAATTTAGGATTCCTTTTCCAAGTACTTTTTAATGAGTAGATCGACATGGGAAAATATCCTATGATAGTCGGTTAGATTATTAGTCAATGGGTTAGTTTGTGAGTTAGATAAACTCACTGAATCAAAAACTCATTGAAACTATACTAATGTACCAGTTAAAATGCAAACCCATCAATATTTCAATATCGGATGAAAAACTCGGTAAGTTGTGTGGATGTTGAACAGCGAGAGTTGCGTCGTCTGCGTTATTTCTCTTCGATTCCACATCGACTTATGATTTTGTTGTTCAATGGTCCACAGCTGGTGGTGCTTGGTAAAGAGCTGAGCGGGTGTAAATATTGTAGGTATATGATATTTTATAAAACGTTTTTAATAAAGATGAGCGGGATCCTCTGAGTATATATTTTTTTCTATCTAAAAAGGTTTCGAACTACATACGTATACTCAACCGATAGACATAAAGCTGTGGTAGTTCTGACGAAGAATCAGAATCAGAAACTCATTTATTCATTTAGGGTGACAGGCACCTCTTATGACACGTATAAAACAAACAAAATAAATTAAAGTGAATAACAATTGATATACATGTCAAACAAGATACAACATAATGTATAGTGTATAGTGAAATACAGTCTCGTTTTGTTAGGCGCCCGTAGCCTTTTGGATGCCAACTGTGGGTGTTGTAAGGTCCTCACATTCGTTGATAGTGATAATGATATAAAGGTCACTAAAGGTGATATAATTTCTGGGGAGATAATGATAAATAATACTACTCGGTTTGGATGCAAAATGAACACTGTTTTATTGTATAAGAAATGAGGGAATCGCCAGCGTGTGCAAACGCAGCGTCAGCGGGAAACATGCCAGTGTACGGTTTACCGTAGGTACACCAACTCAGTGAAACTCCAAATTGCACTTTGTTCTATATGTCAGCGCCCAGGATATTGATTCTCTTCCTACCAATGGCGAGTGGACTGGAACTATGATGCTACAATAAATGATGTTTTTTCGGTGGGGACCGCGCAGTTAGAATTCTTGCAGTTGTTTCGGGTGATAAACGCATATATGACTTTTTAGGTGGAAATGTTCCTTTGTCGGGGACCGGAAAGGGAGGATCTTCGAGAATGATTAACATTGGGAAGTTGTAGGTATATACGGCAACTCTTGAGAAAACTTCGTATGTGCGATGTAACTCGGTCATACGCCATCTTACGGACTAGACAAGTACTTTGTGTTTTTTCACTGTTGTTGTGTCGCCTTAAGTAGTGGATACACCACTAAAATAATGATTAAATAATCTTTTTGGCATACTCCAAGCATAGCATTCGATTCAAAAAGTTCGCAGCCCGCCAGCTGTCGCAATAAGTCCGCTGTACAAAAGGCATCCCTGTAACAATCTCGTAGACAGCAAAATAAATTGTCGTTCGCGTCCCGTGGGGGATTGTTTTTAAATTTCGTTACACCAACTTCGTGCTGACTCCGATGCCGGAGGTACACTCGAAGAAATGTCCGCTCATGCAAAAATAGACGAATATATCTTTTATTACGACGCCTTAGAGTGCACAGGTTGTACAACCTCTCTTTGATTGTAACTAGTGATGTGCAGGATCGGATATTCATATTAATGCGTATAATTGGTCTATATTCGTAAACACGCCCGTGGGTATTATCGTTTATTTAACGTCAACGTAAGTCGGAGTCAGTACGCGTGATTTTATTTCGACGGTTGTTGTTTTTAAATAAATAATAAGACAATTATTATATCGACTTCTTGGGTGTGTACTAAGTGTTGTTGTCTTTTTCACATTTCCGCTTGGAGTTTGACATACGTTTGTATGCGTAGTTAAAACTCTTAAAATAATTAAAGTTAAACACTGTCTACAAAGAAATTATTAGAGAGTAATTGTTCAGAAATCCATTCAAGGAAAACACAAAAATGACAAATAAGAATAAAGGGGGTAAACAAAAACTCCTTAACTATTAAAACAAATTTTGCCTGCCAAAAGTAAGTCTACTTTATACTTGGAATTTACTGTCTTATTGATCAGTGAAATGACATCATTTTTGCAAGTAAACTCCCAAATATTTTATCCTTGGGATATACGAGTACATCGCATCACTATTTGGAACTGTGGACTGTGGACACTAGTGTGGACAAGTGCGAAAGAGATGGAGCATGGCTCGCAGCTACGGAGCGGAGCCGCGATGCGAGTGTAATTCGAGTTTCAGTAGTTAAGAGTTGTTCGTCGGGGTAATGAAACGAAGCGGTGATGTGTGATGTTTGGTTGAAGTTTTCTTCAAGTTTATCCAAATTGTGTTTGTGTTCGGGAAAGGGTGTATTATTTTTACCGCTTAAACTCTTCAGCTGCATGTAGACGCTATCGCATTTAAATCTATTCAATTTAGCAACATCAGAAGGACTCTACGTGGCCTACAGATACCTACCTATTCATGGCAACATTTAAATCACTATCCGAATTAAAATATTTTTTATAAATCATACTATATCCGGCTCGAAGGACCGTACGGATGTACGGATTTGACCGTAATAAATAAAAGATAAAGTAAAAGTAAGAAATATAATTCCAAACATAAGTGGAAAACTAAACTAAATGTAAAATGTATATGAATGGCGAGTAACGCGCGTTACGCTTAAAGACCGGATGCGAACTATCTATAATACAATGTGATTTGCGTAAATCGCTGAGGTAACAAAATTACTCTGTTCGAGCATAGCTCATACAGTAATACACTACCATTTAGCGGCAAGTAGATAAGGTAAAGCAGCAGTGACTGTAGCTCTACCAATACTCATAATCAAGCTCTACTATGAGGTACAAAATTACATAAATGGTTAACACTACTTTGTCGATGAAAGCAAACAGATCTTAAGAGTCATAGGTAGAGATACTATCTGTCTCTTGTATCTATATCTACTGCAATAAATAAAATTATATTACTTATTCAGTATTTTTTTATACAATAGAGCCAATATGCGACATATTTTTTTTTTATGTAATGTAAGTGGTTAACATGCAAGTGATGACTGCAGCCTATAGACACCAGAGGTCAAAATGCAGATGCGTTACTACTCCTGAGGCCTGAGGTGTTATGTGTCCTATGTGCCGGAAATTACAGAGCCGTACATTACCACCTGATAGGGACACGATAGTGCTGAACACTACCATTTAGCGGCAAGTATATAAGCTAATGCGGTGGTGCCTACACCCGCGAGCTCCGTCACTAGAGCTCTACTACCAGTAAAACATATTATGTATGGCTAAAATTATTGTACATTATTGAAACAGCTACAATTGGACGTCTTTAACCGTAATTTATTATTATAAACAACACATTTATCCAAATAATACAGTCTATAACTGTATCTCTCTGTACTATAGAATTTAAATAGTTTAGTAAAGAGAGATTCTACAAAGATAAACCAGTATTTCGTATTAAAATAAACCAAATCATTTCTATCCAACGCCAAACGACGATCGAAGTTCTCTCGAAACTTTTAAAGCAGATATGTGAAACTTTAAAAGGGATAACTTCGTCATGGAGTTGCAGAATGTTCGAGAAAAATCCGCAAATACCGACCCCTAACTGCACGGGCGGGACTCGAATCCCGTCTCTTAGGAATTAAGTTTGCTACGGATGCCGAGCAATCACTTCGAGGTGATATGAAACGAAGAAATGAGAATTTGATGGCTTTTTTAAACTTTCTTTTTTATTTCGTTCAACTTCATTTATTTTATATCAAACCAGCTGCTACTACAGCAAGTAGTACGCCACCAACTAAAAATTACAGTGGCGCCCTCTGTCGAATTTGCCAACTCAGAAAACTTCGTGGGCTCATGCACAACAACTTTAGTAAAAATTATCACATGATCAAATGCGTAGTTTACGATTAAGATTCTATAAAGGACATACAGACAAACATTCATTTTTCTATACAAGAAGAAGAAGAAGATGGAGTACTACTACTACTGATTGCAGAGTCCCAATGAAGGAGCTCACAGCAACAAATATTGCACATCGAGCCGCCAAAAGAGACAATCGGCTAGTTTCCAACTTCATAGAGCGTTATCTTTGCTGCACATTTTGGTCAACAGTTCAGCGTCAACAAACGTCACATTATAAGGTGCAAAAGAGATAACTCTAAAAACGTAACTTCACGCCTGTTATCCGAAGGGGTAGGCAGAGGTAAATGCATGGATACGATCATACATGCAAACACCCACGATTCACCGGTTACGTTTTGGCCCATGAAACAGGTGACGAGCCTATTGATATCTCCGGGTACATAAAAAACTTCGAGGTACTGGGAAACAGCCAGAAAATTGAAAAATCCCAATAGAGACAGAAATAAAGGATTCTACATCGTTATCTTTAATATCGCCCGACCCAGGAATTGAACTCAGGACCCCAGCGTAGCAGTAGTGGCCTACTACCACTAGGCTACTGAGGCGTAATAAGCCGAAGTCTCCTTACTGATACTGTACTATAACGGTTACAGAGTCTATTCACTGTGACACCGACAAGAATAATGGCGGCATATCGGCTTTAAACAACTTTAAAGTAGATCTCAAATGAGACAAGAAAGGGCAGCCTATCTGCCCGATAATGGATCAGACAAAGTTGCGCGGCAATAACTTGTCCCGGTTAAGTCCGGCTTATCGAAAGCAAATTGAGTTCCGCCGATGTACTATGTATTGTGCTCTCCGGTTGCTGGGTGATTAGATGCTGTGGATTATATCTGATACAGGATTAAGGTTCCAACAATTTGCTTACTTGTATTGGGATTTGATGGAATCAGGGATAGAGATAAACTTTGTCCAAAATCAAGATATAGCTCAATCACATACATATCTGAATGGGACAGTAAAAAACACTTTGATACTTAGAAAGGGATTTTTTTTAATGGCCTTACGAGTACGTTGGAGGCTCGTCTCGAGATGGCACTACTCTTACTTCACCAGGCAATGGGCGAGCGCAAAGGGCCTAAGGCAGACCCCTGCGGATCCGATCCAGCATTGTGAAGCGACACATAAGACATGCGATTAGGGGCGGTCTAACTTTCGCTCTAATCATCTATTGGTCCAAAAAATCGAGTGGACTTCACGCCATATTACATGACTAATAGGGCATAGGAGTCTGCTACGCTTTACGATAAAACAAACAATAAACAAAAGAAACATATTCATTGTACCTAAAAAGGTAATACATTTAATTATGAACCCTGCCTGCTGCGATAGCTTGCACTGTGTTGCAGCAGTCAGTGTTGAAGACACGTGTGCGAAAAAAAGGTATAAATAATAAACAAAATTAATACGTAATAACTATATGGTCTTACTTTCTGCCGTTCTCGTAAGGGTCCTGACGTCAGGATTCATACAAACATTTTATTTAAACATAAAATCGATATTTTGTAAAGAATCGCCGTCCCTACTATTGCCTCTATCGCAATGTTCGTGGGAATCAACAGTCGTGTGTATCTATCTGCGCGTTAGTTTATGATAATGTGATGGTATTCCCCCGATGGACGAAGCATTATGGCACCCATTGATTGCATGTGTTCAATCTAGTATGGTAATGATTATTTTTACTGAGAATAGTCCATTAATTGTGACTACAAAGCATTAATTAATTTTGATATCCTTGTACGCGTGTTATGATGTATATAATTAATATCGGATAACTATGTTGTTATAATAATAAATCAATTTAGTAACAATCAAACACGCAATAAGGACTTATACCTATGTGGTGATATTGTAATTATTATTTTAAGTTGCGGTAAGTTTTAATTTCCGAGACACATGCGACATGTCTGTCCGTCTATCACAGCGAATTTTTTCAAAAAGAACTGAATTGGGCTGACTGAGTTTAAATTTGGCACATATGCCTTACTTATTAAATTTAGTACTTTTCGAAGCAATAAAAATAAACGTCATATCGCTTAATTTGTCAAAGACATCCGACAACCACTGATATATAGGTATGTACTAGTACAGTAATAATATCTCAATGCCGACAACCATGTATAATGAATTTATATTCCTACATACGCCTACCCAGGATCGACATGGAATTGATAATGGTCTATCATTTATTTGAAGAATTCCCATCCATTCACATTTCACCCCCGATTCCGACTCAGCTACCCTTTTATTCAAGGGTCGTGAAAATGTCCCATAAAAGCTCTTACATCTACATATCTCATATATTTTTAAATTGTATTGATTGTTGTCGAATCGCATAACGTAGTAGGTTGTTCATGTTCGATGTCAAAAGAGCAAAAAAAAGCAACAAGCCGAAAGACGTCCACCGCTGGACAAAGCCTTTCCCAAAGACGCTCACAACAGTGTTGTGCGTCTTAGGAGAGAATATGCCCTAATCGCCATGCTTGGCAGACGGATTGGCGATAGCAGTGGCAGTTTGTCGCGGGACGCTGCTGCCCATCCCGCGTTATATACTGCCGCCCTATTGGCGTGGTTTGACCGCACTTGTTCGGTTAAGTAACTGCGCTAGCGGAGGAATTCTCCTCCACCAGAGGCATATGACACCGGTGGCAGTAAACTGCAAAGTCTATAGCGGAACGAAATTCTGCCTAGTAACGCACTATCGCAGTGGTCTCAGTCTAAGGGTTATAGCTCATTAGAGCCACCCGGCACCCGACCAGCACCCGACCGCCTCGAGCGGTCTGCGCTCATTACATCAACTCCGCTCCGTATCGCCTCAACTGCAAGCAAAAAAACGCGCGGGCGGCGCTCGATCCACGCGCGGACGGGGAGTGAACCACTCGGTGATCACTAGCTTGGCTTGCGTTGATTTTACATTGCCAACTTGCTGTTAACAAGTGGACGCGAGTGGTTCACAAGAAACATCGCGTCGTTCACCAGGGACCACCCGTCGACAACGAGTGGACGCCGTAAAACGAAGCGGTGCTGGTCGGGTGCCGGGTGGCTGTAGTGAGCTATGACTCTAAATCGGAACATCCCCATAAGCAACTAAATGTGAGTGATTACGGCGCCGCAAAACCTGCGATACTCTAACTTCACTCTGGTCTATTGTGCTATTGTGTGCAAAGAATATCATCGTCTGGTAATTATCGGAACTTTGAGATCTTCACCAATGTCTAAGTAAAGATTTCTCTCAGGCAGAAATGTTTCGTGAAAGTTATTGATATTGTTTATATCAAACATGCGTATCAAACAAACAATTAGCCCGTGTTTAGGGTTGCCAGGTGTCCGGATAAAGCCGGACATAGTTACGTTAGGTTAGGTTTTCATTGTGTGTCCGGTCAAAATATAAGGTGTTCGGCTTTTGTTAGGCTTTTTCTTAAACGAGCGAGCGCCGAGCACAACCGAACGCTTCTATCGCCGGTGTCCGTCTTTTTTACCTAAATGTCCAGCTAAACTCGATGGTCTGTCCAGCTATTAGGTTTATCAACCTGGCTGGCCCGTGTTTCTATATGAAATGGGAGAGATTGTGACTGTCACGGATTTTTAAATTAATTTACGATAAATGCCTCAGCAGTCTTGTTCGTCATAAGTGTATAATCTATGGTCTAGTGGTAGCAAGCCACTACTACTGCGCTGGGGTACTGAGTTCGATTCCCAGGGCGGGAGCTGATTTTTTTTTTTTTTTTTTTATGTAATAGATGTGGCAAACAAGCATGCAGTTCACATTGATGTTAAGTGATGACTGCAGCCTATAGACACCCACACAATGACCAGAGGTCAAAATGCAGATGCGCTGCCACTCCTGAGGCCTAAGGTGTTATGGCCTCTGTGCCTGAAATTACAGATCCGTACATTACCACCTGACCGGAACACGATAGGAGAAAACTTAGTATAGGGCAGAGAGTGTTTATTTAGATATGTCTATCTACTACGAGTACATATAATATATATTGATGATCGCGGGTTATGCCAGCATTACTATAGGGTCAGACTGTATTATCTATAGTAATTGTAGTGTTAATATTGAGTAGGTTGTGATTAATACGAGTACATCGAGTATAGTGAACAAACATTACTGTTCCCATTCATTACGAGATGCGCAGCCATGGATCTAAAAAAAACCAATTAACTTTTTGAACCAGTTTATTTCACAGTCCACAATTTTATTATATTATATACTAGTAACTTATTAATTAAGGTATATCTTAATGGTCCGATTTTAGGCAACAAGAAGACATAAAGTAAAACTAGGTTTTGTCCTCGAGTGGAGACCACGTATCGGCAAACGCAGCGTGGGACGTCCACCTGCAAGATGGACCGACGACCTGATCAAGGCTGCAGGTACCCGCTGGATGCACGTCGCTTCCGATCGGTCGGCATGGAGGTCCTTGGGGGAGGCCTATGTTCATCAGTGGACGTCTTATGGCTGATATGATGAGGTTTTGTCCTATCGGTCCGATTAATGGATGACAAAAGGCGCGGTACGAACATGCAGTTCGGTTTTATCGTAATTAAAATTAGGGTTGCGCAATTCCGGTAACGCGCGGTCTGTAGAGGCCGTCCAGGATGTAACACATTAATTGGTACTTCGTTTACGAGCAATATATCAACGCCAGGTATAACAAAGACTTCACTCAACAAAGCGATTCGATTACAATTCCCTCTTTATGGAAATGAGATTGTTATTTAATAAAATTTTCTTTTTCTTTGGAAACATTCTTCAGAATGGCGACATACGGGTTGAAATTGGTTCTTGTATAAAATACAAAAACTTTATGTTTGAATGATTTTGAACCTTGACTTGACTTTGATGTAGTTTATGACCATGTTAATGCGAAGAATATTTGAACCTTGTATATTTTAATTTATATGTTAAATTCGTATAAGTAGCACAGTAGAGTATCTATCAATTGGTATTATATTTCAACTAAAATTGACATGCTTTTATAATTTTTGTAAGGATAATAAAACATATTTTTAGTTTAAATTATTTGGTTCGTATGTAAACGTATTACAGTGTATTGAAAAACAACTAAAAAATACAATCGATATCAAGGAAATGTATGTAAAAAATGAATAAATCAACATTCTTCAGAATTGAGAAAACAAACAAGGTCGCTCTTTAGGAAACTCCTAAACAAATCGTTAAAAACTGTTGAAGTATGATGTAAATTGAAAATTCATCGAAATAAAAAATAAAAAATTCTAGAAAAAAAAACGCAACAAGTCTGTCTTTAATATAGTGCCGTGTATTTCCACCGAGATCATTGATAAAAAAGCACCGAAATTCACAAAAAAAGCTTTTGTATAAAATAAGCGATCACTTTGACAAACGATGAAAATGGGGCAACTTCAAAACGTAATGTGCCTCGGAGAGACAACTCTTGGAAACTAAATATGCGATGGGTTTCGTAGAAATTATTTCGTAGCAAACACATTAATGCAATGAATTGTGGGGCATACTGCAAAATTGTTTTTACTCTTTTGTTAAAATCGTAGAGAATATGAGCACTGTGTGTGTAAGCTTGATTATTCTTTGTTACTGTGAAACGAACAGTGTATACTATGAGCTTCACATAATTGGGAAAAAGGATATTCATAACTTTTTAACTCCACGCTGGAGAGGTAGGCAAAGACACATGCATGCATTCAATTGTACATGTACCTACTAGGTGGCGAGCATATTGATATTTTCGGGCAAATTATCAAACTCCGAGGGTGGCATTGTCTTAACGTAGGGGAGATACCCTAATTTTTTTAAATCTTATTTTACCACGTGGCATGGCTAATACGTATATTCGTGTAAAAATACAACTTTTTGCTGCTGCTGCGCACAGACGGACGGACATGGCGCAAATATACTGGTTTCATATATGGAGGCTACGGAATCTCGGTTAAGTACGAGTCGGATAATTAAGACTATTAAGACCGGTATAGTCGATAAAACTGGTAAATCTATTGGTAGTAAGCCAATACTACTACGCTCGGTTCAATTGACGGGTCGGGGGCTACGAGGATCACAGATAACGTTGTGAAATCCATTATCTTCTATTGGGATTTTTCCATTTTCTAGAAGTTACCCAGTACGTCGGAGTTTGGTAATGTGCCCGGAGATTTCAACTGGCTCGCCACATGTTACATGGGCCAAAACGTAAGAACCGGCGAATCGAGAGTGCATGTATGCTTGTATGCATACATACATACATTTGACGACCTGGTTAGTCTAGCGGTGTGTGATAACCGTTTGATTCGAAGGGTCGCGGGTTCGATCCCCGCACCGGGACAAATATTTGTATGGCCTACAGATATTTGTTTCGGGTGTGGCTGTTTGTGTATGTGTTGTATGTGTACAACGGCACCCACGACACAGGTTTATACCTACTATGGAGCTGTGAGTGTAAGCGTATTTTATTTTATTTTATTTTATTTACCTCTGCCTACTCATTTGGGGATTCCATATTTAATGTCTTGAGGAAATGCTTCGTTTTTTATATCAACAGGTAAGTAAATATTGAATATTGATTAATGTAGAAAATAACAGTACCAACGCATGGCACAAAGCGCACTGTAGTGGCTTGTGGATGGCAGAGCAAACATTTGCGGTGCCCTCCATCGAGCCGGTATCCTACCATGTTATGTGATATCATTTTTAACCGACTTCAAAAACAGGAGAAGACTCTCAATTCGTTCGGATATATATATTTTTTTAATATTTTGTAATAAAAAAGGCGATTCTTTGGATAATTATTAGCGACGACGTTAAGTATCGGAACATTCCCTTTTTTCATATGGTTAGTTGTGTTTACTTTAAAGGTTTCCTATTTACCCAAAATTGGGAGAATACGTAATAAAAAATAAAACTTTAAAGCTAATGTAATCCTTACTTAATAGTCTTACAAATCTTAAATGAGCTTTATTTCCATTTTTAGGATTCCGTATCTCCAAAGGAAAAAACGGAACCCCTGTGCGGGTTCCGTCCTTCGTTGACCGTCCCTCCGTCTATCTGTCTGGTAAGACCTTTTTTTTATCAAGAACGCTGAAGAAATTATTAACTAGAATATACCGATTTTTGTTAATATACATTTCAAAATACAAATCATAATATATTTCGAAGACATTTAATTAAAAACTAATACTAAATAATAAGCTAACTACAAAAAAAATCTATCTTTAAAAAAATTACTCAAAGACCAACAAATCTATCTACCACAAAGAAAACACAAGAGTAGTCGTAAAGAGTACACAAAACTAAAGAAGAATCAGCTCCAGTGACGGAGCTCGCGGGCGTAGGCACCAACGCATTACCTAATATACTTGCCGCTAAATGGTAGTGTTGAGCACTCTCGTGTTCCGGTCAGGTGGTAATGTACGGCCCTGTAATTTCCGGCACAGAGGCATAACACCTTAGGCCTCAGGAGTGGTAACGCATCTGCATTTTTACCTCTGGTCATTGTGTGGGTGTCTATAGGCTGCAGTCATCACTTAACATCAATGTGTACCTACATGTACCCACTACATTCTGGTAAATAAATGATTATGATTATGATTATGATTATGTGAACTGTATGCTTGTTTGCCACTTTTAAAATATAAAAAAAAAAAAAAACCCAATCTGTATAAAAATAGAAAAACTGTGAAAACTTTAGGTTTCACAAACACTATTTAATTAACAGAGAAGTGAGAAGAATATAGTTTACTGAAATCCTTGTTTTACATCTTATCTAATATGTCTGACATGACTGATTTGTTAATTCATGCCAGCTTTGTATTACGCCTGGGTTGCACCACGATATTTGTTTCAAGTTAAAGTCATTGTTACATTTCACATCCTTCTCTTACTTAAAGAAATCTGTTAAAGTTAGAGAAGGATGTACAATTTTACAATAACTTTATCTTTCATAAATATCTTGGTGCAACCCAGGGTAAGAGTCTCTGCGCTAAGCTGCCGCCAGACGGACAAAGGGTTAATTGAATATATTTTTTTTATGTAATGGAAGTGGCAAGCAACATGCAATTCACATTGATCTTAAGTGATGACTACAGCCTATAGACACTGACACAATGACCAGAGGTCAAAATGTAGATACCATTTTTATTATGTCATGGAGTGGCATCTACTTGAAACCAATAATTTCAGAAGATATTAAGCCTCCGTGCCGGTAATTACGAGAGAATTACAACAGAAGAACATGATAGTGCTCAACGCCACCATTCAGCGGCAATTATATTAGGTAACTAGCTGTGCCCGCGACTCCGTCCGCGTGAGAATTTATGATTGTTCAGTACCTACCCGGACGAAGTCGTGGGCGCAGCTAGTATTAAAGTAGCCTAAGTTACGCCTTATTATATAAGCTATCTGCCAGTGAAAGTCCCGTCAAAATCGGTAGAGCCGTTCCCGAGATTAGCGGGAACAAACAGACAGACAGACAGACAAAAATTGTAAAAAATGTTGTTTTGAATAGAATAGAATAGAATAATACTTTATTCGCAACAACAACTTAGAGCTAAAATAAAAATGAGTAAGACATTTTATAAAATTACAAATTGTTGTTACAAAATGGTCCCCAATTCAGCATAAAGCTGCTCTTTTGAGCAGCGCTGGTCTTCCATTGGGGCCGATTCTGTGACACAAAAACATTATATTATATGACCGTGTTATATTATATGTAACATTTTGGTATATGTACCGTGTATAGTAAAAAGTAAAAAGGTTATTTTATATAAAAAAGAATCAGAGTTAGTATAAGTAAAAAGGTTATTTTTATATTACAAACAGACACTCCAATTTTATTTATTTGTATAGATGTGGTGGTGTCTACTATAATCAGATTGCCCACGAAGTGCATAGCGATGTGCTACGAGCTCTGCGGCCTACGCATATTTCGTCATAGAATATATATATTTAGCCTGAGTTATACCAAGATATTTGCTAAAGCTAAAATTATTGTAACATTTCACATCCTTCTCTAACTCAAAGAAATCTGTTAAAGTTAGGGAAGGATGTGAAATGTTAAAATAGCTTTAGCTTTAGCAAATATCGTGGTGCAACCCAGTCTAAGTTAGAGTTGGATAATAATATAATAGGAAGCAAAATAGAGTAAAAACAATAAGATCACCGTGGCCTAGTGCCTAAACAGCTGCCCGCGAATGTAAGCGTTGTAAACAATTTTTAAAAATAACATTGAGCGGTTGAATACTTTCCTAGATTAGTGTGCCCTTTGCAAATACCTTGAACGATACTATTAAAAAGAAAAGAGACAAACATACTCTAAGAGTGTATGCAAAAAGAGATAGAAATCAAACGAAAAATCACACAACTAAGCATCCACTACGACGTACCTTTAAAACGTATCTTTTTAAGGAATTGCTTTGAGGTCCGAGGCTTCGATCGCCCCGATAGTCCTGAAAGCATAACATTCTTATTGTTTTTTTTTTTAATTTACGTAGCAAACAAGCACGCAGTCTATGTTGATGGTAAATGAATACAGGCTAGACATCTTAATA
This sequence comes from Macrosoma leucophasiata, assembly GCA_036365455.1. Lineage (NCBI taxonomy): Eukaryota > Metazoa > Arthropoda > Insecta > Lepidoptera > Hedylidae > Macrosoma > Macrosoma leucophasiata. Next base: position 598,843 of record JAWQUS010000024.1, read on the forward strand.
GTTGTCTCAATGCAGATTTGCAGTTATCCGGAGGCCTGCTTTCTTTTGCCTCTGTGCCAAAAATTATAGTCTTTACCATCTAACAGACGACAGTATCCCTGAATTTCACAATTAAGGTAATTTCCGGCACAGAGGTATAACATAACACCTTAGGTCTCAGGAGTGGTAGTAACGCATCTGCATTTTGACCTTAGTCTTTGTGTCGGTGTCTATAGGCCTCAGGAGTGGTAGTAACGCATCTGCATTTTGACCTTAGTCTATGTGTCGGTGTCTATAGGCTGCAGTCATCACTTAACATCACTGTGAACTGCATGCTGGTTTGGCACTTCTATTACATAAAAAAAAAATAGCGGGAGGTCGATTAGGTAGTGTGGTGGTGCTGACGACCTTGAACATCGACACTGGAGCTCTTCCACCAGATATACTGTATTAATTTTATTTTTATTAATCACGCCTCTGCTCTGAAGCGCGCATGGCCCAGCGGCTGGTGTAGATCGGAAGCGATCTACTCGGTTAAGCGATGCGAGCGCGTTCGGGTGTGTGATGGGTGACCGCTAGTGGCAAATTAAAATGCGCGTTTCCGTGCTTCGGAGGGCACGTTAAGCAGCCGTTAAACCTTGTCGGAGGCCTTATGGGCGCTTTGAAAACATCCGACAACGGGTTGACCACTAACCTTATCTCCACCAACCCGCATTGGAGCAGCATGGTGGAGTAAGCTCTAGGCCTCCCCCCAAGAAGGGGAGAGACTCGTGACCAGCAGTGGGACGTAACAAGGGTTGCCATTATTAACCAAGTCTCGGTAGTTTCCGAGGAATAGGTATGTTGAAAGAATAAATTTTTCATCAGTTTAAAGTTCATATATTCCATACTATTCGACTACTTTTTCATAATTTTTTATCTTCATTAACCCATTTTATTTGCAAGTTGCTTCCATATGAAATGATAAAAGGTAGTGACTCATACCTATTCAACATCCCCATTATCAGAAAATGCAGAGTAAATATGAAATGTCTTATCTTTTTACATTCGAAGTATCATCGGGCTTTTGTTTACATTTCACCTTAAATGAAACAGAAATCGACCTTATCTCATAAACTTTGGCCAGAAACCATTGAACCCGAAAGATTTAATTCTCGCCGCTCAAAACAAAGACAATTTCTTCGTCTGCGACGGATTAGCTTCCAGATAAATTACCAAACAATAAAGTTTATAGTCTTATTGCAAACGGAGCGGTTGAGACGCGTTTTTTTAAGGATTTTTTTTTTATGACCAGTATCAAGCTTGTAGCGCTTAGCTGTGTTTTCAATATTTTCGTAATCGGAAGCATAATTTATACATAAAACTACCAAAGAGCACAATATCAGAGACTTCGTAATGTTATAGACCGTAGTATACGCATTATTACTCTGTGTATGTATCTGATTTTTGATGATTTTTATTTACTAAATTACAAAATACAATGACGATACCCGTTTTGAAACTACGGGGTTGGTAGTGTCGTAGCTTAAAGCAATTTTTAAGCTATTGCATAGCTTCTATCGAGGGCCTTGAGCGCGGGGACTGAATCCAGAAATTCCGTAACAAAAAAACCTCACGCTCCCCACTCCGACGGGCACGGAGGTGTGGCTTGAAGGCCGTGCATTGTCTAACGTCGTTTCTTTTCGGCAGTCTTCGACACGGTGTTTGTGTGCGTGCAACTAGACGTATTGTACGACTCTACGAAGCTCGCACGAATCGAGACGAGCTGCTCCGAAATCGGACGAATACATAAGCAGCTGTTTATATGTATTGTAAAATAATAAAAATATTTCAAACAATATTAACTTTTTATTTATTTAATAAAAGTAAAAAAAATGTTTTCTTATCGGTCGCCACGCTCAAAAAGTGGAACTTGAATTAATATCAAAGAAAAAAAGAAATACTGCATAAATAAAATAAATAAATAATTATAATTGCATAAGTTGATACAAAATACTATGTAATAAACGGTATGGCTACTCCTCTCCGGTCCGCCGCGGCGGCCGTGGTCCGTGTTGCTCTATGGAGATAGCAGACCAGTCAAGAGATGATTTGCCACCTAAATTGGGTTGTCAAAATCAACTCGCTGCGAAGAAGGCGATTTTGTTAGGTATACCAAAAAAATCGTTTTTTTAACAAATAATGAAGGGAAACGCGAAGAGTAAAATCTGGCATCAGTTAGCTTTCATTAGGAAGGCTTTCTGTCCTGTCATGATCTAAGAGACTGACGCAAAGTTTACGCAGCCAATTTCATTTAGTGACATTTAATTTTCGCGCGTGCAGTATTTGGTTCGAAGGTACAATATTAAGATCGTCAGTAAGTCAAGCGTGGTACTAGGTAATAACATATTATTGTAATCATAAAAAAAGTGCTTAAAAACCGCTCCGTATGCAAGTGGTGAGTTTAATAAGTGAGTAATTCACAATAATCCGCTAGCTAATCTCGCCCGGCGTTGTCTGCAGTTAAATATTTAAACGTTGGAATTAGTTTCGTCTCCGCTCTTTCATTCCGTCTTATTGCGGTAATGCTGCTTGCCTCGGTTTTGTAGGTTTTGTCATCATTATATTCATTATTTAACGTGGATAAAGTAGCTATTAGACAAGCTTGATAAACTTACATTCAAAACAACCTTATTAAAAGCTTATTAAATAATTATAATAATATTCAAGTTAGGAAGTTGGATCAAGGGTCTGATACAGAAGGCGGTACTCCTCGGCACGGCACGTATAGTGAGGAGGTTCCTGTCTCTGTGACCCTAACCACCGACAGCTTGGACCGTGTTCCCGCTGTCGGCGGCACTCTATTTTACTACTATTTTTTATATATATTTGTTTTTATTTAGTAACATATATATGTAAAACAATTTTAATATGTACATGAATAAATGAGTAGGATAATAATAAAAACTATTTAAGAAGTTAAATGAATAAATAAGTGGAATAATAATAAATGTATTATATACAAATAATAACTGCCTCAGAAGTGTAATGGTAGCAGTACAGGGTTCGATTCCCGGGTCAGAGGTATCTTTGAAAAATCCCTTATCTCCGGTCCTATTGGGTTTTTTTCCGTTTTCTGGAAGTTGCCCAGTACTTCGGAGTTTGGTAATGTGACCGGAGATGTCAACAGGCTCGCCACCTTCTACATGGGTCAAAAGGTAACCGTGTCGTAACTGCATGGGTTTTGCAATATTTTGCATATATATGTATTATAATGTTTGAATGCAATTTACCTTTGCCTGTCCCGTCGGGGCTTACAGGCGTGAAGTTACGTTTATACAAATCCCTACTAATATTATAAATGCGAAAGTAACTCTGTCTGTCTGTCTGTCTATAACCTTTTCAAGTCCAAACGTCCATTCCATTTAAATGAAATTTGGTACAGAGATAGAGTTGACTTTGAAAAAGAAGCCTACTTTTTAAACGATATCCACGCGGGCGAACGGCAACAGCTAGTACTGTATACCGAAAATAATTCAGAAAACATTTGCCACGATACCTTTGGAATGTCGAGGTATACCCGAAACCCGATGACGGGAACATATCTAGCGCACGTGCGGCATGCCTGATTGCGGCGATTACACCAAATTGCTTTCCCGCACTTTAATTTATACCTACGACACTAATTGCTGCTGATCAAAGATGGCGGTGAGGTGAGGATTTGACTTTTCATCATTGAAGTTAATCAAGGACGTGGTTAGTTGGTAAATTTATGAGGTTCAATGAGCATTTTGGAAGAAATTGAAAGATTTAAAGCATTCAATCACTACTGAAAACTATACTCCAATTTTATTTATTTGTATTATAAGCAGCTACAAGTAATTTTCTGGTTCACTGGTCATTCTTTTCTACACCGGCCATTCTTATAAACTGTGCCTCTTTGATCACCAGGTTTTGGCATAATAACCACTAACTGTGGTACCACAATAAAAGAATTGAATTGAATGTATTTGTATGTATGTAATACAGATAGAAGAAAAATGAAACTGGTCTTTAGGTAACATAAACATATTGTAGTGTAGTGTTCCATACCAAATCTCGCTCATAGTCCAAGTACTCCAAAACCGTAATGGTGTTACCTGTAACAAATTGATATGCGTTAGTTTTATAACAATAATAAGCCATTGACTGGTTTTATTGTATTGCAGAACAACGTTTGCAGTGTCAGCTAGTTTTTAGTTTTTAGTAAGCAGTATTTAATAAGAATAGGCAGCCGCAATGTTTGATAACACCCAGTACGCTCTGCACCTTTTAAATATTTACAGCGCGATGCCAATATCGTTTAATATAGATGCATCGGTTGGAATTATATACGTGAATTGACGACTGTAATCCCCGAAGGGGTAATAATAATAATGGCAACCCAGTATACGTCCCACTGCTGGGCACGAGTCTCTCCCCTTTTTGGGGGGAGGACTGGAGCTTACTCCACCACGTTGCTCCAATGCGGATTGGTGGAGGAGGGGGGTTTAGATGCCAACCCGCTGTCGGATGTTTTCAAACCGCCCATTAGGTCTCAAAGGTTTAACGACTGCTATCTATCGATAGCAACCGGGACCGACGGCTTAACGTGTCCTCCGAAGCACGGTAACTACACCAGCCGCGGGGCCATGGGCGCTTCTCCCCCTTACCTCTCTTCCTACCCCTTCTTACCCCAAATGGGTAGGCAGAGTTAAATGCATACATTCAATCATACATGCAAACACCCACAATTTGCTGGTTACGTTTTGGCCTATGGTGGCGAGCCTATTGACATATCTCCGGGCACATTACCAAACTTCGAGGTAAACTTCCATAAAATGGAAAACTCCCAATAGAACTAGAGATAAAGGATTTCACACCGTTATCTCTAATATCTCCAACCCGGTAATCGAACAGAGGACCCCACCGTCGTCGTAGTGGTCTGCTTACATTAGGCTACTGAGGCAGTTATTATGAGGGAATTATATGGATAAAATTAAAGTAGTTATATGTTCCTATAATTCCAGTAATTTCACATATTTTTTAATGTAAGGAAGATGGCTAACAAGCACGCTGCTCACATTGACGTTTTTTTTATTTAATGTAATGGATGGAAGTGGCATACAAGCATGCAGTTCATATTGATGTTAAGTGACCACACAAAGACCAAAGTCAAAATGCAGATGCGTTACCACTCCTGAGGCCTAAGGTGTTATGCCTCTGTGCCGGAAATTACAGGGCCGTACATTACCACCTGACCGGAACACAGTAGTGCTGATCACTACCATTTAGCGGCAAGTATATTAGGTAATGCGGTGGTGCCTAGGCCCGCGAGCTCCGTCACTGGAGCTCTACCACCAGTAGATGTTAAGTGATCAGCAGCCTACATTAAAACCAGAGGTCAAAATGCACCCATTGCCATTATTATTGCATCCATGCGAAGCCAAGGCGGATCGTTAGTTTATCAATAAATATAGACGGCCGCAGCGCTCGGTAACACCCTGCGTATTCTGCATCTTTGAAATATTTACAGCCTCCCCCACCCTGACAGCGTGTACAGCGCATCTTTGTCAGATTTCCTGCGGGCGGCCCATAAATTGCATGCGAAGATTTTCTCCTTTCGCCGCGTATTGTCGTATTTGCATGCACCCGTAATGGGTTAGATTTATGTAGACACGGTGCAATATTGATTTTCTTGAAAATATTGCTGAATTGTATACTATTTTGTGTGCCCGGCACTAACTTCTTGGTTAGTTTATCGAGATAAATAAATTTTCTTTTATGTTACGAAGGTGGCAACAAGCATGCAGTTCACATAGATGTTAAGTGATGACTGCCTATAGACACAAACACCAAAGGTCAAAATTAAGATGCGGTGCCAACCCTGAGACCCAAGGTATTATGTCTCTTTGATAGTTATTAGGGCCATACATTACCTTCTAACGGAACACGATAGTGCTGAACTCTATCATTTATCGACAGATAAATTTGGAAATGCGGTTGGTGCTTCCGCCACCTTCGTTACAAAAATAAAGAATTTAAAACTACTGTGTCTGTGTCTGAAGACTAACCGACCATGACCAAATAGGTCGAGTTCTGTCTGATGGTGGGGTCAAATGTCTTAGGAATCGGCGTGCATGTATGAAGACAATTATGAAGGTAGACGAGGCACGAGAGGTATGTCAAGACCGGGATATCTGGCGCTCTACTTTCTCTGCCTACCCCGTTAGGGACCTGGCGTGAAGAACATACATACATACTGTGACTGATTGGTGTGGAGAAAGTGAGGAACTTCATGATGCCTGTGATTGATACCTCTAGTTTTCATATAAACATCTACACTCTGTATTCCCTTACAACCAATGTGACCTGCATGTTGGTTTCCCCTTTCATGAATCCAACATTTTTAAACGAACGTTTAATGCGAGCCCACGGTTGTGAATAAAGATACCAATCTTTCGGAAAATGTCCATCGTAAATTAATTGGAGCGTGTCTTTAATGGAGATTGGTTGGACCTTTGGGTTATTGGCACGGTTTGTTTAAGCTGCGTTCAAAGTAAGTCCGGCGCGAGATCTAATGAGCGAATTAAATTATATCTTTTTGATCTCCTGACATATTTTGAACAGTGTTGATATTGTGATGGTTTGAGAAAGATTCCAAATATAACAATATAATAGTATGTTCTTAGGTTTTCGCGAGATACAATGTAAAGATAGAATATAGCATGCTTTATTACATTTAGTTGTCTCGCGCTTAATCGACCCGTGTCGGGAGGGCTGCGCGAATTAATTTTGGAGTTAAAGCTCAAATTCAACTATAAACTCGATTGAAACGTTACTTGTTGCAATTCAGCCATCAAGTTAGGCTGTCGAGGCAGAGGTCAGTTTAGTCCTAAGCTATTTATATATATTTATTTACTTAAGTATTTATATTTGATTTTTTTAGAGGTTAGAGAAATTGCAGTGAATACGTGGCTTTATGGTTGGCTGTGCAGGTTGACCTATTCAATCGGACCCCGTTCTGCTACGACACGTACCGATCTGCATAATGTAATTAGAAAACGGGGAACCGAACTGACTGTTAATAGGTTTAAACCTATTGGTTTAATTGCATAATTTTCTATATGTTCCCTTTTTTGTGTTTGCGGTACATGTTGATAGGTCGTAATTAATTAACCAAATGATTACTTAGTAAGCAAAGGGTTGATTTTATGTTTTTATGGTACAATTCCGTGCATCGCAATCGATCGCGCGCGGCTTACGACTGTCGTCGGCCGCTCGCGACAATAGCAGTATGGCAAAGAGATTATCATGATGCCAAATATGAAATACACTTTTTAGTCCAACATCAGCAAAAAACAGTCGACTTGAAAATGAAATAAGGGATGACTGTTATCGAAAATATCGAGTCCTTCGAGTCTGATTCCGACTCGCACTTGGCCTGTTTTTATTCATTCCTCTCAGCTGTTAGCCCGTATACCTAGGTGCTAATTTCCAAACTAATCACGCACACTGTGTATTTTCAGCTTCACTCAGAGTTGAGTCCACGTTGAGTAACGCCTCAAGTCGTGACTTAAATAAGCATAGTAACTTTCTTACTGGTGGCAGAGCTCCAGTGACGAAGCTCGCGGGCGTAGGCACCACCGCATTACCTAATATACTTGCCGCTAAATGGTAGTGTTCAGCACTATCGTGTTCCGGTCAGGTGGTAATGTACGGCCCTGTAATTTCCGGCATAGAGGTATAACACCTTAGGCCTCAGGAGTGGCAACGCATCTGCATTTCGACCTTGGTCTTTTTATGGGTGTCTAGGCTGCAGTCATCACTTAACATCAATGTGAACTGCATGCTTGTTTGCCAATTCCATAACATAAGAAAAGGAACGTAAGTCACACATAAAATTCTGGTAGCGCTTGTAATTCTCATAACGTCTGCAACGCTTAGCTAACTCGGTATGTTCGAGTTAATGTCGTGTAGCTTATTGTCATTAAATGTGCAGACATAAAAGCTACTACAATGCCAGAAATTATTACCTTTCCTTGAGATATGAAGACTGGATAGTGATTTCTCAGGATCATAATTTTTCTTACTCACGAAATTTAATCTACTACTGCTCCAGAGTTTGATTGGTCGGGGGTTAAGTGCTATTGGTATTTGTCCCTTTTTTTAATTTTTTTACCCTCAGATTTTTGGATGTGCCCGGAGGCCCATCGCCTACTACATGAAACAAAACGTAACTAATGAATCGTGGGTATTTGTGTGTATGCTTGGATGCATGTAATTACCTCTACCTACCTTATTGGTGAAAACAGGTGCGAAGTTTGATGTTTCATCGAAAATAAAAAGCAATACAAATACATTGTTTAAAATGAAAAGCATGTTTATGTCATGGTCCATTATAGTTAATGTATGAAACTTAAACGTAACGTAACATTCACGCCAGTAATTCCCGAAGGGGTAGGCAGAGGTAAATTCATGCATTCAAGCATACATGCAAACACCCACGATTCATTAACTGTCTCAGTAGCGTAGTGGTAGCAGGCCACTACTATTACGCTGGAGGTCCTGGGTTCGATTCCCGGGTCGGGGACTATCAGAGATAACTGTTTAAAATCCTTTATCTCTGCTTCTATTGGGATTTTTCCATTTTCTGGAAGTTCTGGCCCATGTAACAGGTGGCGAGCCTTTTGCCATCTCCGGGCACATTACCAAACTCCGAGGTACTGGGAAACTTCCAGAAAATGGAAAAATCCCAATAGAACCAGAGATAAAGGATTTTAAACCGTTATCTCTAATAGCCCTCGACCCGGGAATCGAACCCAGGACCTCCAGCGTAGTAGTAGTGGCCTGCTACCACTAGGCTACTGAGGCAGTTATATAAAGTATTAAGTGTTTAGTATTAGTTATGAAACTTATATATAGTAAAATCAATAGAATATTCCATGTAAAAAAACCCACCCAAATTCCCTTAGAGGTGAAAACTCATAAAGTGGAGTATTCCCATTAATTAGAGTTTGTTTATCTCCCCCGCCGGGGACTTATTTGCATTTTTATGAGGATGCAGCAAGTGCATCTGGATTGAAATACCAAGTTTTGGGCCAATATTGGGACAACTCAGCAAAAACAATTTCATGTAAAATGTTGCTGAGACCATCTATACAAATAAATAAAATTGGAGTGTCTGTAACATTAAAATAACCGCTTTTTACTAAATGCATGTGTCTATACAAGGTACATATACCAGTACAACAGTTTTTACAATTTTTGTCTGTCTGTCTGTCTGTTTGTTCCGGTTAATCTTGGGAACGGCTGGACCTATTTTGACGGGACTTTCAGTGCCAGATAGCTGATGTAATAAGGAGTAACTTAGGCTTTTGTACAAGCTGCGCCTTCGACTTCGTCCGGGTAGTACTGCACAATCATAAATTCTCACGCGGACGGAGTCGCGGGCACAACTAGTATCGAATAAAATAAAATAGAACATTACTCACACTATTAAAAAGCTCATGTAGAACCAAGTCAAAGAAAAGTCAAGTGTAATAATACAACGTATAGAATGGACACTTCGACGTTCCGCCTGATTGCCGCCCTTGCAGCCCGCAACCCCCTTGGGTACCAGTCTGGCAGACACCACGAGCGGGCATTTTTTTTTTTTTAATTTTATGGCATTGGTTGTTTTGCATATTGCCAGTGTCAAGTAAAACGATATTTCCAATTCGTATTAAGCAACGTAAAATTCAGAGTCAGTCACTCAATTTATCAGTCCGTCAGTCAGAGTCACAGTAATTCGAGTAAAGCGATGGCTACTTTACCAGAACATTTACAATGCAGTTTTGGAGGCAACCCGAACAAAACGTGTTTTCGCACTGTTATTCTATTTCACTATACGCGAGGACTGTAATAAGCCTATATGAAATAAAATGCCACCAACTTTATTTAATATAACTCAAAAATACACCAAGAAAATGAAATAAAATAAGAGCACCACACGCATCTATCAAGGTTCCCGCCAAAACTCATCGAGCGGGCAATGTGTGCGTGCGTGTAAAAACACGTCACTGATTGATGTCTGTGTATAAGGTAACCAGAATAAGCGTTGGTATGAAATTTTAGTCGAGTTTCCGCGGTGTTTCGAAACGTACAAGCCCTAACTTCATAAACTCTTTAAGTCAAAACGCGTGTCTCAACCATTTTGCTATCGTCACATGAATGTAAAGAAAAAAAATTGCTATTTGTTACATTTTGTAATGATCTTGTATACTTTTTTACTGGTGGTAGAGATCCAGTATAGGAGCTCGAGGGCGTAGGCGCCAGCGCATTACTTAATCTAACTGCCGCCAAATGGTAGTGTTCAGCACTATCGTGTTCCGGTTAGATGGTAATGTATGGCCCCGTGATAAAAATCACAGAGACAAAACAACTAAGATCATAGGGGTGGCAATGCATTTGCATTTTGACCTCTGGTTTTATGTAGATATTTGTAAGCTGCAGTCCACTTAACATCGATGTGAACTGCATGATTGCTTGCCATCTACGTTAGTACATAAAAAGGTACAACATGGATAGATCAACAGCATGGTACCTAGAGTAGAGATACAAAATTTTAAGAATCTACATAATTGCAATGAAAAAACAACCTCATTTTTTGTTCAATACTTTGAGCCAATGTTGGTACCAATGGGTATAGTAAAAAACCAACTATAAATGGTTTGATCCAGCGTTGGCACCAACGGGGTGGTAAAAACCGAGGTAATCGTACCCAGGGGGCCAGTACCGACATCGCACTGATTTGTAAACATGCATTTTATATGCGAACGTTTTAGCAGCTGCCATTTTTTATTTAGTCTATTTCTTATGTCATCGTTGTAGTTAATCCAAAAATTGCTTTGGCTAGATTATTTTTGTTTTAACTTTAACAAACGTGGTTTCGAAATTATATTTTTAGTTTTACTACTCACTTCTATGTGATGAGTTTGTGTTTTGTTAGTAAGAAAATTGGATGAAAGTGAAAAATCCTACATTTTGTAAGTGTATACGAACCCACCTAATGTTTTCGAAAATGACTACATACAATTGAAATTATCTTAGAGTCATGGGAATTCGGGTTCAGAAGATATTATATACGACGAAATTATATTATTTTTGACGACCCGGTTAGTCCAGCGGTGTGAGACGACCGTTTGATTCGATGGCTCGTTGGTTCGATATTCCTACAGATATTTGTTTCGGGTCTGGGTGATTGTGTATGTGTTGTGTGTGCACAACGGCACCCACGACACAGGTTTATAAATAATGTGGGGCTGTGAGTGTTACCGTATTTTTTTAAATGTTTATATACCAAAGGAGATATTATGTGTCGGCGTCGGAACATGCCGACCCCATTGTCCACTGGCGGAAAAATTTTCTTCCTGAAACAGAGTGCTTCCACTAATGCATTCAGTCAAAACATTCCAATGGGGCGGTAGTAAATGAAGCGCGCATGGCCCCGCGGCTGGTGTATATCGTAAGCGATCTACTCGGTTAAGCGATACGAGCGCAGTCGGGTATGTGGTGGCTGACCGATAGTGGCAAATTATAATGCGCGTTTCCGTGCTCAGATAGCAGACGATAAACCTTGTCAGGCCTTACGGGCGGTTTGAAAACATCCGACAGCGGGTTAGCCGTTATTGGAGCAGCGTGGTGGAGTAAGCTCCAGGTCTCCCACCAAAAAGGGGAGAGACTCGTGCCCAGCAGTGGGACGTATAATGGGTTGCCATTATTTATTTATTATAAGTGAAGCTAATTTCCCGGTGAAGTAGACCAGTGCCGCCTTGAGACAACCTGTCTTCATACGTCCAAAAAAAGACCCAAAGAAAAACTAGCAGGATTTTTTTTATAATACTAGACAAAAAAACTTACACTTCTTCGGTAGCTTTGTGGTAAAGCGGCTGGATTGTTTATCCTGAGGTCGCAGGATCGATTCCTGCCTGAAGTAATTTTTTCTTTCCATTTTATCTATGACTAGCTGACCCGGCAAACTTCGTATTGCCTCAAATTAAATAATGTGTCAAAGGTTTGATAGATACGGACTATTTGTATAAAAAATAAAATTGTGACTTCAATTTCTTCATATTTTCTTACCTTTTAAACTTTCTCTGGATTTCCAAAAATCATTCAAAACCAAAATTAGCCAAATCGGTCCAGCTGTTCCCTATTTTTAGCTAGACTAACGAACAGCAATTGATTTTTATATATATAGATAGATAGATATGTAAATTTACTCGTATATGTTATTACAAAAAATGAACATATTACAAAAAAGATACATTTTAGAGTTTTATTTAACTCCACTTCCTCGATCTCCCTCCACGGATGCTCTACCAAAAAGTACCCATTTGTTACTTACACGAAAACGAACAAAACCTTGCACTAAAGCCTTGTACTAAAGTAATGATAAAAGATAAATGTAACTCGCAAAGTAAAATTTCATTGCGCAGTTAAAGTTTCCACTCGACGTTTTTTTCGAAGCATTAAAATTGCGGAAAAGTATTAAAACGTTTAGGGCCGCGGCAATCTGCAATTTTATTTTAGAGATAATTTATATAACCATGTTGATGATATCCTTTGCGTAATATTTTTTTATATGGCTTAGTAGACTTGAGTTGTAATGGTAAAGTTCAGCACTAAATAATAATATTATACGAGTATAACCCTTGATACGTCCCACTGCGGGGCACGAGTCTCTCCTCTTCTTTGGGGGAGGCCTGGAGCTTACTCCAAAACGCTACTCCAATGCGGGTGGCCAGCCCGATGTCGGATGTTTTCAAACCGCCCATAAGGCCGGAAGCCTTACAAGGTTTAACGACTGCTAGGTATCGATAGCAACCACCGGGACCGACGGCTTAACGTGCCCTCCGAAGCACGGATACGCGGATTTTTAATTTGTTACTAGCGGTTACCCATCACACACCCGACCGCGTCCGTGTCGATTAACCGAGTATATCCGTGCCGTGCGCAGCACTAAAAATATTAAAATAAATATTTGAAATGATCTCCCATACAACTAATACAATATTTTAGCCGTTTTTAAAAGATTATGGTAGGCATAAACAAAAGAATCACTATATTTTAGTAAGTAGGTACATAATTATACTCATTTGTAAGTTATTTTATTTAGATAAAACATTTAATATTTTAACCTACTTAAAAAACAAACATGTAATTATTTTATGCTGTACTCAATGTAAAAGTAACTTCAAGTTATGGGTAGTACAAATGATATCAAACAGCAAACTAGGGCCTCCTTACACGGGTGCAAACGACGCCGCCCATCTCTCACGGCCCGTTAATGGAAGGTAATGTTGGTTATAAATCGCCCACTAGATGTGGTGCATTCAACACACCATCGTTTATAATTTTAATAGCGGCCCGCCCCGGATTCGCGCCGTTGCAATGTTATCTACCCTCTCCTATTCATCTTAGCGTGATGTTATATAGCCTAAAGCCTTCCTCGATGAGGCCTACGGTGTTTTGCCTCTGTACTGGAAATTACATTACCACCTGACCGGAACACGAAAGCGCTGAACACTATAATTTAGCGGCAGATAAATTATAGTTGGTAATAGATGGCGCTACTGGTACCATAAACCAATGCAATAGATGTGAAGGAAAAATTCGACAAATCGGGCAGGGCTTCAGTAGCTCAATTGGAAGAGCGGCTGGACTAGATTCCCAGTAGGTCGCGAGTTCGAGCCTCGCCTGAAGTCAAATTTTTCTTTCATTTCTTTAAAAATAAAAATATATTTCACAAGCATGTGTTAATGCGAAATAATATAAAACAATCAGATAAATTAGGTATAGCGGTTCAAAAAAAAAAAACAAAATTCAAATAATTTATTTCAAATTGTCCTACAAGGACACTTTTGTATTGTCGAGTTACAAGCTACCTATAGTGACTTATAATAATAATCCAATAGGTATTAATGAAAACCAATTTAATAATAAAATTAAACCGATACACAAGTCAATCATCAAATTTTTCCATTCCTACATAACAGAAAAATCTGTTCGTCATAATCAATAGTCATTCACTTAGCAAAGTTCCAAGTGCGTGCACTACTAAGAAGAACTCCGCTACTGAACAAAGTCAGCGTGTTGCTCTCTTGTCAAAGCCTTAGATTTAATACATATATTATTAAATAGAATTAAAATTAAAAAAAAAATAAAGATAATGTGAACGTCCATGGCATATAAATATTTGCATATTAACACATACGCAAATACCCATCAACAGCTTAATATCGTGATAGAAAATAACACCCGCAAATCACAACAGACCAGTCCCCACAATCAGCACCCGTTCACGAGTATGACGCATGTAGCAGCCATTGTTCTCCTCAACCATTTTGAAGAGAAGTGAGCACGAACGCTAGTAGTGCCTACGTCTTAAACCCCGACTCTGGATCTCAACCAAAAGTACGACTGATAATATATTATCGAAGAAGTTGTGAAGTTATTAAAACAACTGCGATGAAGTCTCAAGAAACATCAAATATGAGTAGTTAGAAAACTTACCGGAAAATATAAATTTTAACTAGAAAAGAAGCTCGCATGAAACTTGTGCACAAAACTTTACAGAACGTGCAAACAAATTGAATATCAAATTAAAAATTGTTACCTGCGAGATATCACGTCACTAAATCAGTGGTTTTTTTTAATTATGAGTGCATCGTCAGCTGTACAAGATAACAAGAAAAAACGAAAAAAGACACGCACAATCCACGGTTTAGTTCCTCCAAGTTTGTTTTTGACGTGACAAGGTCTTATAAATGAAAGAGCATGAAAGTAAGTTGAACGCGGTCGAGATGAGATCTTTGCGCAAGATCTGCGGTGTATCACTCACCGATCGCGTTCGTAATGAAGATGTAAGAAAGAGACTTTGTGTGAATGATAGTATCGGTGTAAAAATGAAAAAAGGCATGCTCCGATGGTTCGGGCATATAGAAAGAATGTCGAATGAGCGAATGACTAAACAGATATACAATGCGAATGTGGATGGTTGCAGAGGCCCAGGAAGACCAAGGCTGACCTACCATGACCAAATAGGTCGAGTTCTGTCTGATGGTGGGGTCAAAAGTCTTAGGAATCGGCGTGCATGTATGAAGAGAATGATGAAGGTAGACGAGGCACGAGAGGTTTGCCAGAACCGGGATGTCTGGCGCTCTACACTCTCTGCCTACCCCGTTAGGGACCTGGCGTGAAGATACAACAAGGTCTTATAAATCAACAAACGCCGCGCCGGCTGCATGCACGAAAAAGTGTCACTTTCCGTCTGAGCTGAGCGTGCAAGCGAGAGCGCGGAACAAACGATAAAGAGGTACGATCGGCCTAAGCGTTGGGCCTGTGACGCCTATATCTCTCCTCCACTCAGACAGTCAGGCAGGGCGATTTTAACTGGTGGTAGAGCTTCAGTGACGGAGCTCACGGAAGTAGGCTCCACCTCATTACCTAGTATACTTGCCGCTAAATGGTAGTGTTCAGCACTATCGTGTTCCGGTCAGGTGGTAATGTACGGCCCTGTAATTTCCAGCACAGAGGCATAACACCTAATGCCTCAGGAGTGGCAGCGCATCTGCATTTTGACCTCTGGTCATTGTGTGGGTGTCTATAGGCTGCAGTCATCACTTAACATCAATGTGAACAGCATGCTTGTTTGCCACTTTTATAACATTAAAAAAAAACTATAAGGATAGGTTCAAAAGCAAGAAGTTATATGAATAAAGAAGAATAAATATAAATATTTGGCATGCCGTAAACTCTATGGGCTTCTTAAAAACTAAATTATGGAATAAGCTAAGCTGTCAAAAGCACCACAGGCCACAGCCTTAATCAAATCTTAACATAATAACTGTGCCATACTAAGAAACCTCCACGGTCATGATCCTGGGCAGTGATCAACGTGAACTCTTTTGTTGCTAGTTTCGAAGAGCCCCATATTGAGAACAGAGTACCTCAGAGGGGAAGTTCACATTATGTTAACGTTCATTTCTGCCCCTGATCGTGCAATCTGGGGAATGAACTTCCCCTCTGAGGTACTCTGTTCTCAATATGGGGCTCTTCGAAACTAGCAACAAAAGAGTACATCAGGGATGGCAGTGTTGTTAACACCCCTAGTGTGCATATGTCTAGCGACGGTGACCACTTTCCATCTTCCTGTCCATCTGTTTTTAACAATAAAAGGGAAAATGCTAAAAAAAATACAAATCAATAAGACATCGAGTATAACGAATCTAAAGTTAGCGTTGAAATACATTTTCTAACTTGTAGCGAACAAAGATCGCACGAAGGATTATATTAAAAACTTGAGCATAAAACTTTACAAAACGTGCCAAACTGAACATCAAATTAAAAAATTGTTCGCTGCGAAGTGATGTCACAGAGCCAGTATCTCGGCATAGTCCGCATTCATAATGTACTGTGAGCTGCAATGAAACCATTGAAGCGAGCTCTTTGCAAGTCTCCTGCGATTGTGAGATAGGAGGTTTTGTTTCCTTTTCTATTTTATTTATTTATTTATTTTATTTATTTAAACTTTATTGCCACAATATAATACATGATGTCAAATGGCGAACTTAACGCTAAAAGCGCTCTTTTCCAGTTAACCATCGGGAGTCTAGAGAGCTATCTGAGCCGCACAACAGTTATGGGAGAAAATTTAAAAACAAAAGTATTACATAAGCTTAATAAAATGCATGATGTATGTCTAGGTATGTCATCATGTATGTATAGGTATATATACCTATACATACATGATGATTTCTGATAAGGATTCCCACTTAGGAATCACACACATACTCGTATAATTATCATACAAGATGTTTCTTTAAATTGTTTTTAAACGTCAGCCTCGAACACGATCTTTGGATGACATCTGGCAGCGCATTCCACAAGCGAGCCGCTTGAACAGTAAAAGAGTTAGCAACGAAACCGGATTTATGAAGGGGTATAGAAAGAGTGAGAGATTCATTAGAGCGAAGATGTAATGAATGAGAAGAGCAGAGATACTGGAAATTATTTTTTAAATAAGTGGGAGAGGAAACGTCAAAAAGAATTGAAAAAAGTTGACACAGAATTCTGGATTGTCTTCGTTGGCGGATAGTTAGCCATTTAAGGTCGGTACGGAAAGCGGACACATGGTCAAATTTACGAAGATGAAAGATGAACCGGATCGTATTATTGATTACTCGGTCTAGTTTATCAAGACCAGCCTCATTTAAGTCCAGATAACACGCATCAGCATAATCTAATATAGGGAAAATAAGTGCCTGTACAAGACGAATTTTTAACTGAGTGGGTAGGAAGTTTCTCAGTCTGTTAAGGGAGCTTAATGACGCATAGGCAGTACGACAAACTTCACTAACTTGTACATTCCAGCTGAGAGTCGCATCTATATATAGTCCTAGGTCCTTAACTGATTGACAAAAAGTAATTTTCTGACCCTCAAAAGTGACAGGTGCCACGGGACTGAGGTCTAATTTGGCTAGTTGCTTTTGGCTACCAACCACAATGGCCTGACATTTCTTGGGATTTATTTTGATGCCGAACTTATGAGACCACATGCTAATAGTTTGTAAGTTTAAGTTTATTTTGGAAATACAGTTGCTAATATTATTGATGTTAGATTGAACGTATATTTGCAAGTCGTCAGCATAAAAGTGGTAGGAGTAGTCAAGTAGATAACATAACGTATTGATAAAAATGGTGAACAGCAAAGGTGATAATATACCACCCTGCGGTACACCAGTGTTCAAATCACTCCAGTCAGATAGTTTTTTATTGAGACGAACTGCTTGTTGTCTGTTTCTGAGGTATGCGGAAAACCAATCTAAAGCTTTAGTCGAGAATCGTAGATGTTCTAATAAGGCAAGGAGGATATCGTGGTCAACCATGTTAAAGGCGTTTGAAAAATCGATAAGAACAAGGACCGTGTTCATTTATATATTCTATCTCTCTATCTTATGAGTAGAAGGAAATAGGAAGTTTCCCAAGCAATTATAGAAATATTTTCCTCCCCATAGAAGACTAATAGGATTAGTTAGACAAAGTTACTGAAAAATCTTATTTTAAACTCGAAACGGAACAAAGAAACTTGATTAAGAAAAGAATAAATATCATTGGCACACTTTTTTGCCTCATCGTCATTTCAGCCAAAAGACCACTCCCGGACAAAGATCTCCCCCAAAGATTGCTATAACGGACGGTCCTGGGCCGCCCCCATTCAACGATTGCCCGCGACCTTCACTAGGTCGTCGGTCCATCTTGTTCTCTTGCCTATGTGATAGACATTTAGAGGCCCTACTAGCTTCATTATTATTCAAATTTATTACTGATGTGATACTAGTACCTCTAGCATATAATGCACATTAAATAAAAACTATTGGGCCTGTTATTTTACATGCACCGATCACATCACGAAATAATATAGTACGGGGCGTTACAATAGTAACTCATTGCCATTCGTCCGCCGTACCGCTACAATACGAGTGAACTTTGAAGAGCTATCAGCCGTGCTGCGTTTGTGCAGTTGAATCGGGTAAGTTTCTAAACTTGCTTCGAAACTGGCATGTTATACACGAAAAATGTAAGCTTGTTCGAAAAACATCTTGGGAAAACAAAATATCATTTTCCGCACTTATATAAATCTTAAAATAAACTATAATAAAATACCCCTACTTATAGGTTAAGTTAGGTCTCCTAAGATCCCACACATAAAATATATGTATACTTAATAATATATACTTAGGGTGTTGGGCGAAGATGTGAAATCTACACTACGAAAATATGTGACCATTTCCACCAGTGATAAGCTATGTGCACCAAGGAATATGATTGGTGGATATCAAACGCATACATAGCAACGTAGCATAGCCCATCTCTGGTGGAAAACCACCATAATCTTTGCCTACTATACAATAAATAATTTAACTATATATCACTTCTCGTGACCAGACGGCTGGCCTATTTTTAGGACAAAGAATTATCATTGCTGTTCAATGCGGCAATGCTGCCAGCCTTCTGGGGACATTACCGCAGGAAGACAGCGATGTAAAAAATAAAAATAAAATACGCCACCAACTAAAAATTACAGTGCCGAATTGTCGAATTTGCCAACTCAGAAACGTTCGTGGGCTCATGCACAACAACTTTGCTAAAAGATCATCACATGATCAAATGCGTAGTTTACGATTCTATAAAGGACATACAGAAAAACATTTATTTTTATATATAAAGATTTACAACTTACTACTAGCGCACTAGTACTAGCGCAAGTTACTAACCACTAACAAACACTATTCAGGCGGTCCCACAGCGAGTTACCGGAAGATTTATTTTAGCCTTGTACCTTTCACGCTGAAAAAACGCCTCTTTTCATGCACACCTATGCTCCTATGACGGACTTGCGTCACGTAACTTGATCGTGCAAGGGGAAAACATTGTATGCTTCTTATAAAAAATTAAAGACGTACGGTCTTATTCATAAAAAACGCTTATAGAAGGTTTATAGCATTCATTAGTTAAAATGCTCTATAAGCCTATAAAACGTTCTATAAAATTGTTTATTCATAAACGTTCTATAAATCTTCCATAGTTAAAATTCTGCTTATAGACAAAATGTTGCCAGTGCAAGGAATTCAGTGGACAAATGGATCCAGCAAGCACGCCAAATGGTCTACAAATTACGTGTGAAAATGACCTTATTCCGAAAAAAAGGAGAAAAATCAACGTCACAGGTGACATAAAGTGACATGTAGTGAAATAGAATAACAGTACGAAAACACGTTTTTTCGGGTTACCTCCAAAACTTCATTGTAAATGTTCTGGTAAAGTAGCCATCGCTTTACTAGAATTACTGACTGTGACTGACTAACGGACTGATAAATTTACTGACAACTCTGACTTTTACGTTGCCATATAATACGAATACGAAGTATCGTTTTACTTGACACTGGCAATATGCATAACAAGCAATGCCATAAATTAAAAAAAAAAGTCATGTCAAGTCATTCCTAGCTTCGTTCCATTAATCGACCGCAACGACCGCGACCAAGACCGCTGAAATTGCCGTTTTGGTGAAAGCACAAAATATTGGTGGATCGGAGTGGACGCAATGCGGTCGCGTACAGTGACGTTATTTTTGACGTCAAGCGACCGCTCGCGATGACCACGGGCCTCAGTTGGAACAATACACAGGGCGTTACGGTCGTTGTGGTCGATTGATGGAACGCGCCCAATGTCGATTTCAACAATCAGCTGTTGAATGTCGGCCATCTTTTCTCCTTATAGCACTGTTAAAGTAGGGTTCTGGCCTCTATAACTTTATAGTGGGTTTATAGAGTGCTTTAGCGCTAAAATGCTATTATGAATAACGTTTTTCTTAAAGCATACTATAGCGAGCTCTTAGAGATGTTATAACTTTATATGAATAAGACCGCTAATCTACAAAATTGAGCTAGATCGAGTCGCAGGTGTAATTCTAAATATTAAACTGACGAAAAGTACAAAAAATTATAGCAATCCGTTTTCAGCAAATCAAATATCTCTATAAAGGCTTTCAACAGAAATATCAGTAACATGTAGATGTCTACAAACCATCGCGAAATGAGTGCGATACGGAACCAACACCCAATAGCTATCGGGCACCGCGCGCCCGCGATATCGGCCGAGATTGCGATGCGACTGCATTTGTCGATGAGAGCGCCACACAATTTTAGTTAAGTAATAGATTGTCTGATTGGTTTAAATTATTGAAGCACTAGACACTCACTCGATCAAATGGGCAGTTAGTTGTACGACTCTGGGCAGTTATAACTCAGCATACTGGTACAATAAATAAAATCTACAATTAGCCAAGATTGCAATGCGTCTGCATTTTTTAAATGTAAAGATGGTGGCAAACAAGCATGCAGCTCACATTTGTATTGTGACGACTGCAGCCTATAGACGTCTACACAAAAACCAAAAGTGTCTGCGATAGTTATTACGGGGGCATACATTTGTCAACCAAAGCACCCATCGATCCACCTATTTTAGGAAACCGACCTATACGATAATTATGACTGATAGTCAATACTTCATTTATTTAAACAAGAAAACTTTTTAATAAACCTATGAATAAGTTCCGCACATTTGCTGTAAGTATATTAATTTTTTTTATAAGATCGGATGCGTTGCTTTGATCTTTGATAGTTTCCATCTGTGATCGTTACATCGGGGCCATACTCGTACATTAAAATCTAACCGAAACACGATAGTGCTGAACACTACCACTGGGCTGCAGATAGATTAGGTACTATAGTGAAGTCAACGGCTTCAAGTTCCGACACTGGAAGCCCCACCAGAAAATACTATTTCATCATTTATATGGATACCTAATAATAGAAATAATTAAGTAAACGTTTTAATTTTTACATTATTACGGGTCTTAACTCTTAAGTCGTCTAAATCTACAGGTGTACACCTTATTAGTACTCATTAATAATTACGGATTAAAGTTGGATTAATAAATTGCGCATTCTAACGTCCGCGGTCCGGTGGAATGGTCTTGAGGGTGTGGCCATTAAAATTTTCTTATCTGACAAGCTGACTTAGGAAACTACGTACCCCTTAGTAAACCCTTAGTTAGTAAAACCTTAGTTAGTTTATAGCTCGCGGGCGCAGGCATCACCGCATTACCTAATATACTTGCCGCTAAATGGTAGTGTTCAACCATAGAGCAACACGGGCCACCAGCCGCGGCGGTCCGGAGGGGCGTAGTCATGTGCAGGCTTTCCCCTTTGTCATAGTACAAGACCAAATGGTCCTATGCCTGTCGCCCAGATATTTAAATGTGTGTATGAAATTGTTTATGTATTTTGTTAAAGTCAAGGTGTGAGTTTCGTAGTTATAGACGATTTTTGTAGTGAGTGTGTGTCAGACGAATTCCCTCCCGCAAAAAATGACAGACCGTTTTGCATTGGTAATAAACCCTCTGGCTATTCCCCTCCAGTCCGCCGCGACCGGTGGGCCGAGTTGCTCTATGTGTTCAGCACTATCGTGTTCCGGTCAGGTGCTAACGGCCCTGTAATTGCCGGCACAGAGGCATAACATCTTAGGCCTTAGAAGTGGTGACGAGGTCAAAATGCAGATGCGTTGCTCTCACTGAGATCTTAGGTGTTGTCTCTGTGATAGCTATTACGGGGCCATACATTTTGTATTGATGTATCTAACACAACATAGCAACTTTGTGTATATATATAATTTATTCGCCAATCTCCGGGCCCCACATCGGCCACCACTTGAAGCGTAATCAAGCAGTGAAGCGCCTCACAAAGTAGGATAAAGTCTTTATTCGAACCGAGCAGTGCACCTGAAAAATTCAGCGGCCTGCCATCGGTAATGGTAGGAATAATGGATTAGAGCGCTTTATTTATTAGAAAACTTTGCGAGGCGGTCACTTTGATTTAAAGTTTCGTTTTATATTGTTTTATCGGTATTCGCATCTTATTGGAGCCGTGGTTTCACGTATGAATAACTACGAGTTTTTATTGTTTAATCATACTTTTTATTATGAAGCGCGCATGGCCGCGCGGCTGGTGTAGGTCGTAAGCGATCTACTCGGTTAAGCACTACGGGCGCGTTCGGGTAGTGTGATGGGTGACCGCTAGTGGCAAAATCGAATGCGCGTTTCCGTGCTTCGGAGGGCACGTTAAGCCGTTGGTCCCGGTTGCTATCGACAGATAGCAGTAGTTAAACCTTGTCGGAGGCCTTATGGGAGGTTTGAAACATCCGACAGTGGGTTGGCCACTGACCCATCCACCTCCACCAATCCGCATTGGAGCAGCGTGGTGGAGTAAGCTTCAGGCTTCCCTCCAAAAAAGGGGAGAGACTCGTGCCCAGCAGTGGGACGTATAATGGGTTGCCATTATTATTTATGATTACATACTTTTTGTTTTTTTCTGGTGGTAGAGTTCCAGTGTAAGTACTCGAGGGCGTAGGCATCACCGCATTATCCCTATCTATCTATCGCCAAATGGTAGTGTTCAGCACTAACATGTGCCGGTTGGATGGTAACGTATGAACGTCCATGGAAGTCCATATGTTACCATCCAACTGGGTCCATGCCTCGTAACTATACTATATATACTATCTATACTATATATATACATACTATATATCTATACTATATATATACTATAACTACTATCACAGACACATAGCAACTATGGTATTAGGAGTGGCAACGCAGGTGCGTTCATGAAGTTTTTTTTTATGTAATGGAAGTGGTAAATAAGCATGCAGTTCACGTTGATGTTAAGTGATGACTGCAGCCTATAGACACTTACACAAAGACCAAGA
This sequence comes from Macrosoma leucophasiata, assembly GCA_036365455.1. Taxonomy (NCBI): domain Eukaryota; kingdom Metazoa; phylum Arthropoda; class Insecta; order Lepidoptera; family Hedylidae; genus Macrosoma; species Macrosoma leucophasiata. Next base: position 622,195 of record JAWQUS010000024.1, read on the forward strand.
TCAAAATGCAGATGCGTTACCAGTCCTGAGGCCTAAGGTGTTATGCCTTTGTGCCGGAAATTACAGGGCCGTACATTACCACCTGACTGGAACACGATAGTGCTGAACACTACCATTTAGCGGCAAGTATGGTAATGCGGTGGTGCCTACACCCGCGAGCTCCGTCACTGGAGCTCTACCACCAGTAAGAAGTGATGACTGCAACCTATAGACATCCACACAAAGACCAAAGGTCTAGCAGATGCAGAAGCAGATGCGTTGCCACCCCTGAGAACTTAGTTGTTATGCCCTATGATAGATACAAAGCCATACATTGCAATCTAACCGAAAAACGACAGTTCTGAACACTACCATTTGGCGGCAAATAAGTAATGCCTACTTGCCTACGTCCTCAAGTTCGCACACTGGAGATCTACCACCAGTATAATTACTAAATAATTGCTAGCGCAAACATAACATTTAATCTATACTTATAATAAAACTGTAGAAGTGTAAATTCTGTACATTAAAAATATTCAAAAAATAAATACCAGGGTATGTTACTAGATCGATACCGAACCCCAATATGTGATTAGAAAAATCATTGTCTGTCTGTCTGTATGTTTGTTCAAGCATCACAGAAAAACTACCGGTCCGATTACAATGAAACTTGGTATGATTATACTTTACCCTTTGGCGCACAACACTGGGTATTTTTTATCCCGGAAAAATGTCTGTTTGTCTGTGTGTTTGTGCATGCTAATATCAGAAACGGCATATTCGATTTGCGGTCACTTATATATTGTGGTAAGTTTCACTTAACATTTAGTGTTTGTTTCATGTGAATCGGTTCAGAAATAAAAAAGTTGTGTCAATTTAAATAAACATATCGAATATTTTTAAGCTATTCGGTATCTTAGTTCTATTTTTTAGGGGGTTTCGTCGCTTAATTCGTACCACCTAGCCTAATTCGTACTTAGAAAATATGGTACAAATAAGACACAAACTTTATCGAAAAATACCTACTCGATGACATGATGAAAATTATAATTTGAGAATAATTAAAAATATTTATTTAAATACCTTTATTAAAAAGTGTCTAAGTGTAGACACTTTATAATAAACACTTCAACAACAACTTTTTTGTAGGGAGTTGAAGTTATTTACATAGTTGGATTGATATCTTTCGCGTAATTTTATTAATTACTGTTGTAATGTTAGGCAGAGGTGATAAAATATTCAAGACAGACTTTATGCCTCGTTTATTAGCCATAATTTTATCATCTGTCAATATATTGTCATCGACATCGTCTTGACTATGTCGAAATAATGTAGAATGTCCAGGCTCAATGAAGGGTGGTAAGACTCTCTAGGAAATGATGTGGTTGGTGAAAAGCGGTGTTGAGTCTCTAGGTACTAAGGGTGGCGTTGATATTTTAAGTGGTTATGAAACTGTTGGTGGAGATCCAATTAATAATTGATTCATACTACCTTATTCGTACCAGTACGAGTAAGGAATTGGGCATAGGTACGATTTACGCAACAGAGTTTTAAAAGTTTTAAACAAAAGCCACAGGAATAACCTAAAAAAAATCGTGGCTTAGAATATGCTTAAACGATTGCCAGATAAGTACTAAAAATATAATTTATCAAAGAAAAAATATAACGATCATATGGCTACTGTAATAAGCTTACAAATGACGATAAAATATTACTGAAAACTGTGTAAAAACTTACTTTTTGATTATTTTTGCTTCACGAAATCAACCGGCGCTTCACTTTCCACCGTTTGCTCGTCCAACTGAATAGTACAGGTTATAGCCACTAGAAGGTGCACTTTGTAAATATTAGCCGAGATATTCCTGGGGTACGACTTAGGCACTGGTACGAATAAAGAAACCTTACCCTACATACCTTACATACAAATAAATAGAATTTGAGTGTCCGATTTTGACGGGACTTTCACTGGCAGATAGCTGATGTGATAAGGAGTAACTTAGCCTTTTTTTTTCTATGTACTAAAAGTGGCAAACAAGCATGCAGTTCACATTGATGTTAAGTGACGACTGCAGCCTATAGACACCCACACAATGACCAGAGGTCAAAATGCAGATGCGCTGCCACTTCTGAGGCATTAATTAGGTGTTATGCCTCTGTGCCGGAAATTACAGGGCCGTACATTACCACCTGACCGGAACACGATAGTGCTGAACACTACCATTTAGCGGCAAGTATATTAGGTAATGCGGTGGTGCCTACGCCCGCGAGCTCCGTCACTGGAGCTCTACCACCAGTAAAAGGCTACTTTTATCTCCATACAACCATACATACATACTTACAAATAAATAGAATTTGAGTGTCTCCGATTTTGACGAAGTAGAGTAGATACTGAACAATCATATTTTTTCTCACGTGGACGAAGTCGCGGGCACAGCTAGTTTCTTTAATAAATTACTTTGAAACCTAGGCATCCTAAGGTACGAGATAGCATCAAACCGAAATTAGTCATTTCCATACAATAAAACCGTAATTACCAGCATAGAGAGCTTAGCTAAGTGGAATGTTGTGTCCCATTTTTGTTACGGTTTGAGGCTTCAGACTGTTTTCATTTAGATTTCGAACCAAAATACCTAGTGAATATTTTTTTTTTATGTAATGATAGCGGCAAACAAGCTTGCAGTTCACATTGATGTTAAGTGATGACTGCAGCCTATAGACACCCACGCGAAGACCAAGGTCAAAATGCAGATGCGTTACCACTCTTGAGGCCTAAGGTGTTATGCCTCTGTGTCGGAAATTACAGGGTCGTATATTACCACCTGACCAGAACACGATAGTACTAAACACTACCATTTAGCGGCAAGTAAATTAGGTAATGCGGTGGTGCCTACGCCCGCGAGCTCCGTCACTGGAGCTCTACCACCAGTAATTAATCAGTTAGATATTTATCACAGTATTTCGGTAACAAGCTATGAATACTCAAAACAGTAAAGTGTGAGTCGAACTTGAATATTATAACCCTTAAACGTCCCACTGCCGGGCACGAGACTCTCCCCTTCTTGGGAGGAGGCCTGGAGCTTACGCCACCACGCTGCTCCAATGCGGGTTGGTAGATAAGGGTTAGTGGCCAACCCGCTGTCGGATGTTTTCAAATCTCCGACACGGTTTAACGACTGGCAATCTATCGATAGCAACCGGGACCGACGGCTCCGAAGCACGGAAAAAACTTGAATGTGAAGTGTAAAAATTAGGTGTTGTGGATTAAATAAATGGCAAAAAAAAAATTATTATTCAATGGGCCCCCAGATGGTAGTGTTCAGCACTATCGTTCCCTCGTTCGACTCGTATAACTATCACAAGGACATTATAACTAAGGTGTAACGGGTAGCAACGTATCTGTATTTTAACATCTGGTCTTTGTGTGTGTGTCTATGGGCTGCACTAGTCTGTCATCACTTAACATTAATGTAACCTGCATGCTTGTTTGTCACCTTCATTTCATTAAAAATGTCCCAGGGCGGAGATCGAACCGTTCGAAACGGTCGTTGTTATGCACTTAAAATTTTCACATTACAAATCTTTTTCAAGTTTCAAAGTCGTCACCGCCCCTTATCACATATATCTTATGTATTTCTCCAAAACGCCCTAAGCCGAGAATCGGACCTCCCTTAGGCAGATAGGCAGATGCGCTAACTTTATTTAGGCTGTGAGCGCCCTCCCACCCCGAGGGTTTCTGCCTTGTCACAGCGGGGTGGCTCAGTACCCGGTGGTTGTCCCACCACCCACTCCGGCGAAGCCAAGAGGAAACCAGAGAGGGAGCGGTGTTGGGCGTGGCTCTGCCCGCCACTAGCTGCTGTGGAGGGGAGGTGGCTGGGTAAGAGGTATGGGTATGTCGTTGGCCCTGCCGCCTAACGGTGGTTCCGCTGTCAGATTGGGACGTAATGGGGCCGCGGAGGAGCGGTTGAGGGTCAGATCGATCCTGACACTCCTACTCCTCCGGAGCCAAAATGTGTGGCTCTGGATCCCTCCACCCGAGCATCTTGAATCCGGGCATCAATCCGGGCACCCTTTCCCCAAGAGTGGGTATGCGTAACGCATTTGCCCTTGGTTAAATAAAACTGCCTCGGTAGCCTAGTGGTAGCAGGCCACTACTACTACGCTGAGGTCCTGGGTTCGATTCCCGGGTCGTGGGTTATCAGAGATAATGGTGTAAAGTCCTTTATCTCTGGTTCTATTGGGATTTTTCCATTTTTCTGGAAATTTCCCAGTACCTCGAAGTTTGGTAATGTGCCCGGAGATGTCAACAGGCTCGCCACCTGTTACATGGGCCAAAACGTAACCGGCGAATCGTGGGTGTTTGCATGTATGCTTGAATGCATGCATTTACCTCTGCCTTCCCCTTCGGGGATTACAGGCGTGAAGTTACGTTTTTACGTTTTTTTTAATAAAACAAAGGCTGAGAACGCCCTCTGCGCTCGCCGATTGCCCGGTGAAGTAGACCAGTGCCATCTAGAGCCCTGCCGCCTTCATGAGTCCATACAAAAAAAACCTTTCAAGGGATCGAGCCCTGGTAAACAATCTAACTGACAAAGCGTCGTACTGAAACCTGAGAGTAATTTTAGCGGTTCACTCTGTGGTTCACACGTTACAACAATCGTAATTGTTAATTACCATTTTTATTGCACCCTCGATCCAATGACAATTACTGGCCGTCCAAATTACTTATTGAAAAGGTTTAATTAAAAAAAAACCTCCATTGTTTAATTGAATATTTAATGGTTGCTTGTCCCATTTTCCGCATATCGAATACAATCAAATTGAATTCTTATTTGAGGTATTAAAGATTAAATTTTGTAGACTTATTGGCCATACATATTACGAGAAATTACTACGATCGCACCGAACAGTTCCGAGCTGAAATGATAAATCATATAGTGTGAGTGAACTTTTTAATTACTAGATAGTTTTGTCTGGCATTAAAATAATTATTACAATCAACCCGACGTTTTGGTTCGCAGCTTCCATGGTCTCGGGTAGACTTAGATTAATATACGCAAGATAAATCCGAAAACTAGTCTTATTTGTATGGCCCCGTAATAACTATCACAGAGACAAACAACTAAGGTCTCAGGGGTGGCAACGCATCTCCATTTTGACATGTGGTCTTTGCAGTATTCGCTTACAATCACTGTAAACTAAATGCATGTTTAATCACCATAATATTATCATCTAAAAGCATTCTTATAGAAAAATTACAAGCTCGGGTCCTTAGCCACAGCACTAACTAATACTACGCCACCGAGGCAGTTCTAAGTTAAAAACATCTATACCTTTATATCTATGATACCAAAGTATCAATATAATTTCTATCTTTCCCATTACGGCAATCGAATCTTGGTTCGATCCACGTTAGCTACCGCAAGAAATCATTGCAATGCAGCGCAGCCTGAAAGTTTCCATCTCTTACAACTAAGCCACCACTAATAAGTTAGCTCAGCCACTTGTAAGTTATACTCGCTTCCACTGATTACAGAATGAGAACTCCAATGAATTCCGATTGACAAAAGTTTAGCTCCCGCTCAAAGTCTGCATTTTTGATATCCATTAACATTTTGGGGCGAATAAACAGAAAAAACAAACAAGCAATGAACGAGCCGATGAGCATGGCCGTGATTACATCCCAAAGGGCAATTAACAATTACTTTGCTATCAGCGGACTGGGCATTTCATTAAAAATGCATCCGCGCGAGCGCTATCGCTACAAACGGTTTATTGCAATCAGTTTTTATAGAGTTCCATGTTTGAGATGCTTTTTGAACGATCAAAGGATTGTAAATAGTTGTTTGTAACGGTTGGCGAATCCCACAAATAAAACAACTTTTATATCAGTACGTTGCTTGATAAACTGCCTCAGTTCATTAGTCTAATGGTAGCAGGCAACAGCTGCTAAGCTGGGGTCATGGGTTCGATCCCCGAGGATCGACTCGAAAAAAGGGAATTTTGTCTTTTGCTGTAAGTCTCCTAGTGCCACTCTTGGAGTTTGATATTGTGTCTGAAGATGTTCATAGGCTCGCCACCTTCCACCACATGGGTAATATGTACGAGTAACTGGCAAATTGTGGCTGTTCGCATGTATGTATGCATGCATTGACTTGGAAAATAGTAAAATTTTCCTAAATTCCATCAGGTCTTACAACTAACAATATACAAAGAAAATAGTTTTGTTTATAGAAACACGCAAAAGCAAAAAATAAAAACACGAAGCAATCTTATTAAGAAATTAAACTTCACAACAGCATTTAACTTTTGTTTGGCTTCACTAAGCGAAGAACAACTTCGTGAAAAACTGAGGCCCTACATATTTAATACATCGCGTAAAACTTGAAGTAAAGTCAGACGTAGGTAGTAAAACAAGTTTAAAATTGAGGCGGATTGGGCTTGGGATTTCGTCATATCAATGGCCTGGTCACTGCTTAGTGAGAATTGGGAATAGTGGCATTCTGATATAAGCCACGAAAGTGATAAAGTCGCAATAACATCTACGGGTAGTTAAGGATTCCCAAGATAAACCTTGGTATAAAACTTTGCACTGAACGCAGTTCAAAACGTCTGCTGATATGGAAAAACCATAAAAATAATGTTACGTTCTGAGTAAGATTATCGGAGTTACTTTATGATAATGAACCTGTAGGTATAGATATCATATCCAAATATGGCAAGATCATCACTTCAGCCGAAAGACGTCCAGTCCTAGACGAAGCCTTCTTAAAAGACAAAACTATGCCATAATCGGCACGTTTGGCGGGCGGATTGGCGATCGTAGAGACGGTATTATCGCGGGATGCTGCTGCCCATCATGAACGCTGGGAATCAAGAATTTTGTTTTATTTTTAATATAATAATAGCATGGTATACAAGCATACAGATCACTTGTTGAGTGATGACTGAAGCCTATAGACACCCACACAAAGACCAGAGGTCAAATTGCAGTCGCGTTGCTACCCCTGAGACCTTAGTTGTCTGTTTGTGATAGTTATGACGGGCCCATACATTACCATTTAACCGGCACACGATAGGGCTGAAACCATTTGACGCCAGATAGATTAGGAATAAGAAAACCCTTAGAAATATAACACTCTCCTTTTCCTTATATCCAAATATGATTGTTAGCGACGCGCACATATAGTTTTAATATTTTTTAATTTTTAATAATTGCGGGCAACACTGTGTCTCAGACTTCCGCCTTCGTGGCACATGGCCCCTCGCGCGTCTGCACCAGCAGTCTTCCGATGATCGTACTCGTTGAGACACCGCGTCGCTCGCGCTAACAAATTGTTAATTACCTGATAAGCTCATTGACTACCAGTGTTTTCAAAGTGCCAATAAACTCCTGTGCTTCTAAATACGGCGTATTTTCTTACAAATACCTTACCAGACCAAACAAGAACAATTACATTTGGTCATTCGGCCGGATCAATTTTCTATGTATCATACGCCGCCGTCAAAAATGCCACTCACGCGTAAAAGTAGTAAAAAACTAGTAAGTGTGTGTGCCAAAGAAAGTGTTAAATCAGAGCCTGCAAAATTGTTAGTAGCATCCGCTCAAGAGCCGCCATCTTGTAAAACGCAACAAGATCGGAAGGGACCGTCGCAAGCATCACGAGTATCGACGTCATCATCTGCAAAAATTAAGCGAAAAAGGTTGGAACTCGAGGCAGCAGAAGAAAAAGCTAGAATACAAATGGCATTAATTGACAAAAAGCTAGAAGCAGATCTAGCCGACCTAGAAGAGGAATACAGTCCACGGAAAGAAGATCGCGAGAGCATCAATACTCGCACAGATGTCTACAAATGGTTGGAGCACAGCCAGCATGAGATGGAGAAGGAACGGCAACGCCCACAAAATGGCAATACTCAGGACGAGCTGATTCCACATAATGGACCCATCGAGACGTTGACGCACGCAATCGAGCGCCTGGCTACCGCTTCTGCTAATAACCAACTAAACACAAAGATGCTGAGTCGTATAAGTGTTCCTAAGGACTTACCAGAATTTTCCGGAGACCCCCTGGAGTGGCTTTCATTCAAACAAGCCTACAATGAGTCAACACAGATATGCGGTTTCAGCGACAAGGAGAACATATGGAGGTTACGGAAATGTCTCCGTGGACCTGCAAAAGAAACCGTTGCAGCTCTGTTAATTTGTGCGACGTCACCCGATCAGCTGATGTCTACGCTGCAACTGAGATTCGGTAACCCAGAAATAATTTTATCTAAAATTACGCATGACCTAAACAGAGTGCAACCGTTACCAACAGACTACCAAAGTGAGATCATTCCCTTTTCAATCAAAATTCAGAACTACGTAACAGCAGTACGAGCTGTGGGCCGAGATGAATACCTACGCGGTATGCACCTATCGAATATAATTTTAGCTAAGCTGCCCACCGTGCTGCTTTCCAAATGGGCTGATTACAGTTACCCGAGGTTGCAAGAAGGAACTAATAAGTCAAGAATAGACATGATAGCCGAATTTCTTTATGATGAAGCAATCAAGGCACAAGCTACAAGCAATATAATAGCAACCCGCAATTACAATCAAAATAAATTTAAAATGCACGACGCAAAGTATTCGCACACAGTTTTGATGCAGTATCCTAAAAATGAGTGTGAAAATATAAACACAAAATGCAAATATTGCAATGTCAACAAACATGAACTGATAAATTGCAAACGTTTCTTAAAAGCATTACGCAATGATCGCTGGCGTCACGTGAAGCGGTATGGTTTATGTTTTAAATGCCTACAGTCCCGGCACAGCCGAGACTCCTGTTCCGCGCCCGCCTGCGACAAGGACAACTGCGGCGGAGCGCACCACCGCCTGCTCCACCACCCCCCGCGCCGAGACGATCGCGCGGCAATGCCTGCGGAGCCCGAGTCCGCGCCGGCGAGCACGCCAACGGAGACCATCGCGCATATAAGTGTAACGGACAAAAAGGTACTGTTAAAAGTAGTTCCGGTTAATGTTCATGGACCTAATGGTGTTATAAGTGCGAGTGCGTTGTTGGATGACGGATCGACCGTATCGTTGATCAGCGGCTCGCTGGCGGCGCGTGCGGGGCTCCGCGGGCGGCCCGAGCGCCTTCGGGTGCGCGGCGCGTGGGGCGACGATGCGCTCGTGAGCGCCTCCGCCGCCATCACTCTGGACTTGTCTAGTGAGGAAAGTTTTCATAATAATCAGTTGTTTACAATTAACGTACGAAGTGTAAATGAATTAAATTTGCCTATCCAAGATGTTTGTTTATCTAAACTCAAAGAATATGGTCATTTAAAAAATATAAATATAAGTAGTAATAATTTGTGTAAACCGGAAATACTACTCGGTCAGGATAATTATCACCTAATTATGCCTTTAGAGATTTGTGTTGGTAAAAATAATAATGAGCCGTCCGCTACTCGCACACCCTTGGGCTGGTGCTTGCACGGAGTAATGCACGTGCCGCGCGTCGCCCCTGCTCCCCCGCATGCCATGTTGCTCCTCGCGGCCGCGGCGCCCGATGCGTCGCATGCGTTCTCGCGGGACTGCGCTCTGCGCGACCTTGACGAGGCGGTGCGTCGCTCCTTTGCAATCGACGCATTGGGAGTATCAGGTAATTCCCGACAGAACAAAGAAGAAACACGCGCGGTTGCCATGCTCGAGAGCAGCGCCCAGCTTGTGGACGGCAGCTGGCACGTCGGCCTGCCCTGGAAGGACCCAAACTGTAAGTTACCCGATAGTTACCTTAATGCTTTTTCTCGTTTACGTAGCGCTGAAAGGAAAATGTCTGCTAGCCTGGAATACGCGAACCAATACAAAGAACGTGTTAATCATTTACTTGAAAATGACTTTGCCAACGAGTTGAAGAGTACCGAACGGTCTCCAAGGACGTGGTATTTACCCCACTTCGGGGTAAATAATCCTAACAAAAAGAAGTTGCGTTTAGTGTTTGACGCGGCCGCTAAAGTATATGGGCAATCATTGAACGATTATTTGCTCACAGGACCCGACTTACTTAATTCGTTGTTTGGTATAATGCTTCGATTTAGAATACATAAAGTCGGAGTAACAGGAGATATTAAGGACATGTTTCTTAAAATTAAAATTAAACCTGAAGACCGACATGCCTTGAGGTTCTTATGGCGAGATCAACCTTCAGATGACGTAAAGACGTATGCAATGACGTCACTAATATTTGGTGCCAACTGCTCCCCTTTTATCGCACAGTTTATAAAAAATAAAAATGCGCAGACGCATGAGTCATCACGGCCGAGCGCTGTAGCTGCAATAACCGAGCAACACTATATGGATGACTATATAGATAGTCTACCGGATGACGCCACAGCTATAGGTATGGTGAGAGATATCATGGATATCCACAAAATGGGTGGTTTCGAAATCCGTAACTGGACTAGTAACAGTCTAGCAGTGTTAGACAGCGTGCCAAAAGAGTCATTGGGGGAGGCAGCCGTAAGGTTCAAAGTTGATCAGCAATTCCAAGGGGAACGAACACTCGGTATGATATGGTACCCCGCTCAAGACGAGCTAGGTTTTGACGTTTCGTTAAAACGTATTCCTGATGGTATAGTGAATGGTAAACAAAGACCGACAAAACGTTTGATGTTAGCGGTTGTAATGTCGATCTTTGACATATTTGGGTTCCTGACACCGTTCACCATCCAAGGTAAAATAATGCTACAGGACACTTGGAAACATAACATTGGCTGGGATGAAACCATTCCCGATGAGGTTTATCGAAAATGGCGCAGCTGGATTGATTTATTGAAAGAAATACATAACTTACGCATTCCACGTTATTATGTTTGTGCAGCGAAAGAAACGGAGATCGCATCGCCTGTGAGGGAGAAAGAGACAGGTAGTCCACTGCTACAAGATTCCATAGCAGTGCTACGCGACCCGCCACCGACGCCTACGAAACGACAAGGCGTCACTGAATGTGCTACGACGTTTAGATCTGCTACGATCTCTGCTACGGTCACTAAGAGATATAAGAACCTACAATTGCATTTGTATAGTGATGCATCATTTAAAGCGATGTGTGCTGTAGGTTACTGGCGGTGGGAAGAGGACGGCGCTATACGTGTCGCATTTATAGCCAGTAAAGGACGTGTCGCGCCTTTAAAAACCACAACAATACCTAGATTGGAACTGCAAGCTGGCTTATTAGCGGCTCGACTGGCAGATACTATAGGCCGAGAACATCGATTAGAGATCACCAAGAGGTATTTTTGGTGCGACTCGACCACAGTGCTACAGTGGATTAATAATGATGCGCGAAATTATAAGATGTTCATAGCTAACCGGTTGGGGGAAATAGATGAACTGACGCGCGCCAGTGAATGGAGATACGTACCTACAAAGTTGAACATCGCCGACATCGGCACCAGGGAGACTTATGACGTCACGGTGTTCAGAAACGATTGGTTTACGGGACCTTCGTTCTTGTATCAGGACGAGCCTACTTGGCCGCGTCATGTTGTCAGTACCGCGCTTGATGAAGACCTAGAAGTGGTAAATTTAATAAAACATGATACTGGTTACTTACCTGTCCCTGACGCGAATAAATTCTCCTCGTGGTTAAGATTGCTCCGAGTGACAGCTACAGTCTTGCGCTTCATAAATAAATGTAGGAAAAATACATCGACGAGCACCCTGATGGAAATGGAACAAGCTGAACGCCTCTTAATAAGACAGGCACAGATGGACAGCTTCGGAACAGAGATAGGTGAAATAAGAAAAGGAAAAGGTATTGAACGCACTAGCCGTCTACTTACCTTGTCTCCGGTGCTCGACCAGGATGACATCCTGCGCTGTTGCGGCCGCATCGATGCCGCAGCCGGGGTCTCATCTGAAACTAAACATCCTGTAATTCTAGATGGGCAAAATCACCTCGCGCGCCTGTTAGTGAAACACTATCACGAGAAGGCCGCACACGGGAACCAGGAGTTAGTTGTGAACAACCTGAAACAAAAATACTGGATAATAAAATTAAGACCTACAGTTAAATACATAGCATCGCGATGTATGCTGTGTAGAATAAAACGAGCCAAACCAGAGGTACCCAGGATGGGAGACTTACCTAGCGCGCGTATGGCGCATCATCAGCGGCCGTTCACTCATTGTGGAATTGATTTGTTTGGGCCTATGATTGTGACAGTCGGTCGCCGTCACGAAAAAAGATATGGGGTAATTTTTACTTGCCTGACTGTGCGCGCTGTGCACTTGGAAATAGTCCAGTCAGTTTCCACCGATTCAATGATTATGGCACTTCGACGCATGGCGGCGCGACGAGGCTGGCCGCGCCATCTGATGTCAGACAATGGAACTAACCTGCGTGGGGCTGACACCGAACTGAAGCAATCGGTCAAAGAACTCGATGAATGCGCACTGAAGGTAGAAGCTGCTAGCAACGGTACTGAATGGACGTTCATACCCCCTGCAAGTCCACACTGGGGTGGGGCATGGGAGCGGCTAATAAGGAGCATCAAGACTTCTCTTAAAATCATCCTCAAGGAGCGTGCACCAAGGGATGAACTATTGAACACGCTCCTTGCAGAGGTGGAGAATATAGTAAACAGCCGTCCACTGTCTCATGTTTCTGTGGACCCAGGGAGTGAGGAAACCCTAACACCTAATCATTTTCTTTTAGGTACATCCTCTAATCTGCCTATACCTGGACATTTTACCGACGTGGACCTCCAACTGAGAAAACAATGGCGAAAATCTCAAAGACTGGCAGACATGTTCTGGAAACGTTGGGTAAATGAGATTCTGCCAGACCTAGTACCGAGACGCAAGTGGAATCAGGAGCAGCGCCCGCTAAAGGTAGGTGATTTTGTGCTAATAGTAGACCCTAGAGCTCCACGTAATGTATGGCCGAAGGCGGTAATCCAGCAGGTTTTCCCGGGTGCAGATGGTCGGGTAAGAGTAGTCGAGGTCAAAACTGAAACAGGTACCCTGAGGAGGTCGGCGGCGCGCGTCGCGAGAATTCCATTAGTTGATGAGTGCTGACTCAGCACTGGGGTGGGGCGTGTTAGCGACGCGCACATATAGTTTTAATATTTTTTAATTTTTAATAATTGCGGGCAACACTGTGTCTCAGACTTCCGCCTTCGTGGCACATGGCCCCTCGCGCGTCTGCACCAGCAGTCTTCCGATGATCGTACTCGTTGAGACACCGCGTCGCTCGCGCTAACAAATTGTTAATTACCTGATAAGCTCATTGACTACCAGTGTTTTCAAAGTGCCAATAAACTCCTGTGCTTCTAAATACGGCGTATTTTCTTACAAATACCTTACCAGACCAAACAAGAACAATTACAATGATATATCGCATCACATAAGAGTCAGTAACCAGCCGTTGTATGTCAGACGCAAAAAAATCACCGGTCGTTTAACAAGATTTTCCTCCTCGCCTTGAAAGAACATTCAACAACAAGCGGCATCCCTAATGCCTGGTTTGACTTTGCTCCAACAAGGTACACTCGAGATACGCTCCACATATCGATACCATTAATTACTTTTTGGACAGCTGATAAACTGGCTTAATTGTGTCGGCGTAGTTGCGTAACAAAGGATTACGGTCCTGAAACGCTTTCACGCTTAAATTTATCGCTTCTATCAACCGCTTGTACGGAGCTCTGATAGTACGAAATATGGTTATTTATCGGTGGATTTTTATTTACTGTCTGCAAATAAAACATGCGTGTGAGTTAAACGTACAAGATTCTTAATTAATCAAACTTCACAACTCACTCACTTCTTTGCGGAGTTCTAGTGTCGGAGGATGTGTAAATAATGTAACGATTTGAGAAGCAGATGCTTACTAATGTAGTGTTAAGCATTGTCGTGTCAGAGAATATGTACTAAGTATAGAATGGACACTTCGACGTCCCGCCCGATTTCCCCGCCTCACCCAACCTCTTCCCCTCTTACGGACTCTTGGTATTCTCTACGTGCTACGGACACAGGTGCACGTATAAATACACGTCTTGATGTCTGTGTAATAGAGACCAAATTAAGCTAGCTGGAACTCCTAAAATCGGTTACCTCCGTCATGAAAACATATGTAATTAGTAACAATAAATAAATAAAAGAGAAACTGAGTGATCGGAAGAAGTGTTCCTTCAAGAGTACTCAAATTTTTCAAGTGACTTTCGATTTACGATTTTTGAGAAAAAATATCGCGTTTAAAACTTCACCACAAACATACAGTCATGAATGCATTGTTCTCAAGGATCCAGCTTTTTATTTACTCTACCATGACGTAATAACTGAATTTGTTAAAAGAGCGCGGTCAAATGCAGGCATCTTTGTTTTTTCGATCTCTTGATTGGAAGCTCTTAGGCACTCTTTGATCCTTACTTCACACAAATTGCTCAAAGTGCTACAATCGCCGGTCATTTTCGCAGCCACCTGAGAGGGAACTGATTTCATAAAGTCAACTAGGAACAAATTAAGGTGGAAGAGGTCGTATTTTTGAAAGAAAGAAAACAGATTTTTAGGGTTTCGCACATCAAAAAGAAATTAAGCCCGCATTAACACCAATTTGCACTGCACCGCATTGGAGCAGTGTGGTGAAGTAAGCTGCAGGCCTCCTTCCAAGAAGGGGAGACTCGTGCCCAGCAGTGGGACGTATTTTTTTACAAGGGTTGTCATTATTATTATTATTATAGCGCAAAAGGCGTTGGCAGGCCGGCAGTAATGGAGGAGAATTCTTCCGCTAGCGCATTCAGTCAACCGAGCAATGGCAGTTAATAACGCAGATGGACTCCAACCCGCATGCCATATACTTTATAGCTTGCCGCAGCGATTATGACCTATGATACAGTTTTTAAACAGCAATGTACTGCAAAGTGACTTATGAAATTATGTCCACCGACACATAATATACCTACAGATAATCAAAAACCGGTCTCATTAACTAGAAACGGCTAGAATATCTCACGTCGTATATTAGCACTAGCAGATCCCAAACAAAAACCACTTTACATCCCACTGAATCCCAAGCTCAGTCATTCTTCCATGACAGGTGTAACACGTACAAGTTGCGAAGTTCAGACAATGTCCCCGCGAAGCCGGAACGCGAGGCCAAGTTACGCTTCGCTATGGAATTTGCAATTGATAATAATTGGTTTAATATTCCACTGCATAAGTTTTGGATCTTCTCCTTACTTTTTTTTATTGTACGGCCCTATAATTTCCGGCACTGAGGCGTAACACCTTTGGCCTCAGGAGTGGTAACGCATCTGCATTTTGACCTTAGTCTTTGTGTGGGTGTCTATAGGCTGCAGTCATCACTTAACATCAATGTGAACTGCATGCTTGCTTGCCACTTCGATTACATATAAAAAAAAACTTTACTGATTTTGCAATGAGCTGGAAGCACACGAATTACGTTTTGGAGTATTGTACCCAAAAGATGACAGTTGGAACTTATTCCTTAAACTTCATCGTCTGGTGCTACGGGATTATATCTTAAGAGCCGATGAGCATATAAAAAAAACTGTTTGATTTCAATGTAGTGTTTATAAGGATAAAACTCCAGTGGCAGAGTATTGCCATCAATACGATATTCAAGATCGTTTTTTCGACCACTTTCTGAATATATAATGAAAAACCTAGCTGCACGTTCTTACCTAAAACCAGTATGAACTTCGTCGTCAATTTAAATCTATGTCAGCGTTTCTCAAAA
Source organism: Macrosoma leucophasiata (assembly GCA_036365455.1). Classification (NCBI taxonomy): domain Eukaryota; kingdom Metazoa; phylum Arthropoda; class Insecta; order Lepidoptera; family Hedylidae; genus Macrosoma; species Macrosoma leucophasiata. The sequence continues at coordinate 637,926 of JAWQUS010000024.1, forward strand.
TCACATCGCACTGAGCTAGCTGCAACTATGACAGGTATAACACGTACAAGTTTCAAAGTTCGACAGGCATATTGCGACCGGCCAAGTTACACTTCGCTATGGAATTTCCGATTGATAATAATTGGTTTAATATTCCACGGGTGGAACAAGTTTTGGTCCTCTTTCTAACTAACTGGATAATAAATGCAATGTGCTACTAGTGTATGAATAATATTTTTAAGCATTGTACCCACAGGTTACCTTAAGTTTTTATCAGCTGTTTCATAACGTTTGTCTTTTCATAATAGGATTTTATGTTATGGAGTCACCGTTTCAAGTATTGTAGGATGGAGCTCTAGAGCGAGAGACTGAGTAGCCATCATAAAGGCAAGTTTATTTTAATCCATTCTAAACATTTAGATAACTTAGCCAACGATTAGTCGTTGGCTAAGTTAACTACTTAGGTAGTTAGCGAAAACCAGTGCGTGAATTGCTTGTCATATTTTTGATATAAATATTTATAACTAGCGTCCCGCTCCGGCTTCGCGCCGTTGCAATGTTACGTACCCTCTCCTATTCATCTTAGCGATTGATGTTATATGGCCTAAAGTCTTCCTCGATAAATGGGCTATCTAACACTGAAATATTGTTTCAAATCGGACCATTACTTCCTGAAATTGGCGCGTTCTCTTCAGCTTTATAATATTAGTATAGATAGAATGTTCGAACAAATTAGACAAACAGACATGTCTAAGAGACTCGGGACTAATGTAAGTTAGCGTGATATGAAAACTTATTAACACAATTTGGTCGGACTCGAGCTAGCCCACGACGTGAATAAAGTTCGCAATGTGTGCGGGTTATATCGGAAGCTGTTAAGTTTGTCTCTACCAGTTAACACGGAGTGGACGTAAGCGAATCTAGACTGATTTATTATGGACTTGAATAATCAACTTAAGATTAATCTCTTCTAAATAACAGGGTTTTCAGAAAACTATAATATTATATGTCCTTTCAGACATTTATAAAAAAACACAAAATATATTAAAAGAAACAACACAATTATAATACGAAAATGCACATTCTGTAGCCTATAAACATAATATTATTTAAAGCCGGAGACTTAAATGAATATGCGTTGTCATTCCAGAGGTCTAAGCTATTATACCACTGTGCTGGAAATTATGGGGTAACACGTAATACGACAGAGCTTTTTTCATTCATGGATGCTTCCATAGTATGCGTTTATGAATGAGAAAACTCAATTTAAAAAAAAAAATCATCTTAGTAATTTTATGACAATTTTTTTCAATTAGTTTAATGACAACTTAATTTTAAATTTTTCAAATTGTGTAATGTATTATTAAGGTGACAATGCATTTTATATTTTGAATTTGTTAAATGGATATTCTTCTAGTTTTAACTATAAAATAAAATAAGTATAAAATTATCTTGGACCACATATAAATAAAATACTACCCATAAAAGCTATACAGTAAAAACTATGACTCAACCTAAAATATCGCACCAGAAAACCAATACTTTTTAATTACCCAACCAACGTTAGCACCGCAATATCGACGTCCATAAATAAGTTACCTGGATATCTGCACCCTTAATGACTGGGACGTGTGATAAAATTTTACAAGTGTCGTGGTGCCAAGACGTTAGTCCACACTTGGCCGGTCACGAGGGATCGGTGGCCAAGCCGAATTCCTGGCCGCCGCCCCAGAATGCTTTGCTTCAGCCCGTTAAGCCCGTTTATTCGAGAATTAATGAAAATAACACGGATGATATCACGCAATTTTTACGCTTTTATACTCGCTTCATTGAAATAAGTTTTTAATGTAACTTCACGTCTAGGGTAAGCAGAGGGGAATTAATTTATACATTTAATATGTTTTTAGGTTTTCGCGAGCTGTAATAAAACTAGTTTTCGGATTTATCTCGCGTATTTCAAACTAAAATGATTATTTTAAATAGAACCCGACGTTTCGGTCGCTTTTCACCTTCCGTGGTCTCGGGCAGACTGAGGTAGTATTTGTCTGACAGCAGTTTGAAAAATTATTATATGCAGATACCTCCATCTATTTCGCAAACGTCTTGCGTAGCGTTTAGGATTAACACAAAAGTTACTAATTGTGTCTTGAGGTCTTACAGACTGTTGCGGTTTGGCTTTTATTCTACTGAGTATTAGATCCCACGTAAGTGACAATTGCAACCGTCTTCTCTATTGAAATTTGGATGTTTTTTAATCTCAATAGCCTCGCGAACCATTCTTGGAATTGGTCTGTGTTCTGTAGCGAGTATTCGAGTTTGGTCAAACCGAATATAATGAGTTGATTTGTCCGCTATGTGATCACAGACTGCAGACCGCACGGAAGCTGAAAAGCGACCGAAACGTCGGGTTCGATTTTAAATAATCATTTTAGTTTAATATACGCGAGATAAATCCGAAAACTAGTTTTATTTCAATCATGCATTTAATTCAAGCGTACATGCAATCACTCACGATTTTACCATGAAAAATATCTATTAAGATGAAAGAAACACGACCCACGATTTGTCACTTACTTTTGGTTCAATGTGGTCCCAGTGTATATTGACATCTCTGAGCATATTTATCAAGCACCGAGAACGGCCATGGAACTTCCGAAAATTGTAAATATCCCAATAACACATACTCTCTGACCCGATACGCTGCCCACTCTGCTCATTGCATACCGCCATGGCCATATTATATAATTTGACCACCGGATTGAGCTCTGACTATAATAAAGCAGTTTTCAGTTTCATAGTTACTCGCAAACTTCATAACGTAATACAAATTAATTTTAAATAAGTTACATAAGCTAGTCAAAGTATGTTTACCCGGTAAGCTTATAAAACAATATGCTTGGCTCAGTCTCAGAGTTCGAGGACCGGCCACCAGCTAATCCTTGGAATTGCGAGCTTAAACACATTTAAGTGGCATCCGGAAACCTGTTCCGAGCTGTTGCTGGTGGATTTAAGAGATTTTATGTTGAGGTGTAGGAAAAATACAGATAACGTAATTAATATTTTGAATCTCGTCCATGTTTCTGTAAATATAGTGGGTATAGTTATCGAGCACTTTGAGAATGAAATTTTAGATACTTTATCGATCTGCCGACAAATGGTAGTGTTCAGAACTAAGTATGTAATGTATGGCCCCGTAACAACCAGAAGCAAAACAACTTAGGTCTTAGGGGTCACAATGCACCAGCACTTAGACCTTCGATTTTTGCGTAGATCTCTATAGACTGCAGTATTCCCTTATCGTTAAAGTGAACTGCTTGCTCACCACCATCATAACATAATGGAAACAAATGAATACTTACATTATAACTATAAGAGCCTAACTGCCTCGGTAGCCTAGTGGTATCAGGCCACTACGACTACGCTGAGGTCCTCGGTTCGATTCCCGGGTAGTGGGTTATCAGAGATAATGGTTTAAAGTCCTTTATCTCTGGTTCTATTGGCATTTTTCCATTTTCTGGAAATTGCCCAGTACCTCAAAGTTTTACCAAACTTACCATGTGCTCGGAGATGTCAACAGGCTCGCCACCTGTAACATGGGCCAAAACGTAACCGGCGATTCGTGGGTGTTTCCATGTATGCTTGAATGCATGCATTTACTTCTGCCTACCCCTTCGGGGATTACAGGCGTGAAGTTACATAACTATAAGAGTAACTGAATATTTATCTGGATTAGACTCTGGTTATTTTGGATATGAGTAATACCATCACGGAGTTTCTTCACTTCAATTCTTGTCCAGAATATTTGAGTTGACTCACGGTTTTCTTCTTTGATGTCAAATCTTTACCTGTGAACAATAACAGAAATAATTATTACAATTGTTTAAGAAAAACTTCGTCTTTCACAGGGGAAACACACCGATTACATAACTGTATGATGTATGTATGAATCATCATTTGTTCAATGATGAATTAGAGGTTGAAAGTTTGCATTAGGAATAAATATACTTAATTATAAATAAATAAATACATGTCCTTACCCAATACTCAAACGTCAATATGTTGAGAAATAAATGGGAATTTTTAACGAATTAATTCTACCCGGACCTAGTCGTAAGCAAAGTTAGTATTAAATATATATATTTTTTGTATCTTCACGCCAGGTCCCTAACGGGGTAGGCAGAGAGTGTAGAGCGCCAGATAAACAAACCTGACAAACCTCTCGTGCCTCGTCTACCTTCATCATTCTCTTCATACATGCACGCCGATTCCTAAGACTTTTGACCCACCATCAGACAGAACTCGACCTATTTGGTCATGGTAGGTCAGTCTTGGTCTTCCTGGGCACCTCTGCAACCATCCACATTCGCATTGTATATCTGTTTAGTCATTCGCTCATTCGACATTCATTCTATATGCCCGAACCATCGGAGCATGCCTTTTTTCATTTTTACACCGATACTATCATTCACACAAAGTCTCTTTCTTACATCTTCATTACGAACGCGATCGGTGAGTGATACACCGCAGATCTTGCGAAAAGATCTCATCTCGACCGCGTTCAACTTACTTTCATGCTCTTTCCTGCATACCCAGCTCTCGCTTCCATATAAAAGCGTTGGAGTAAGTACAGCATTATGTACGGCTAGTCCAGCCTGCTGGCTGAGATGTTTAGATTCTAGCAGTTTACCCAACGCTCCATTCACGCAGTTCCCAGTAAGCACTCTTCTTTCTATGTCAGTGGTGTACCTACCATCCTTGCTAAAAGCACATCCAAGATATACAATTTCATCAACCTGTTCTAACACTGCATCATCTACTACCCTTGCATTTGTTCTCTGTTCATCTCGTTCGTATTAAATATAACATATAGAATCAGCAGGTCATCAATGATATTGAATATATGAATATTCAGATTTAAATAATATTGAATTTGACTCTTATATAATTAAAAGAGATTTCAAATTAAATAATTTTCGATTATTAGATGTTGATAACCGAATTATTTTACCAATAAATAACCAAATTCGAATTTTAGTAACAGCGACTGACGTTATTCATTCTTGAACAATTCCCTCATTAGGAATTAAAGTAGATGCTAACCAGCAAGTCAACGGAGAATTGAGGATAATCCGTGGAAGCTCGTCCTAATTAAATCATTAACATTTATATTTGGATGCCACTGGGGTGACCATACTATTGGCAAATGGCAGAATTATTATGATGTTATTGTTTTCTTATCTTCTCTTATCGGATTTTTTCCCGTTGAGTATCAAGTGCTTATTAATACTGATATCTGTTTGCTCATTTGATTTTTTTTGTTGCAAAAACGTAATTATGTCTGTACTCCCACTTTGATTTTCTTTGATGAAACTTCTTAATAGATGAGGCTAAGATTCTTCGCAAATGAAGACTTAATTTTTTTTATTATGTATTTATACAATGATGCGCGGAAGATTTAGAAACAAAGACATAGGTTGTTATCTATGTCTTTGTTTTTAAATCTTCCGTGCATTTTACAACACTTTATCGCAATACTTGTACTTTCTCCATTTTAAAGTTGAAGAGAAGATTTTCAATACCTACCTAGCAAACCAAAGGAAAAGCGTAATACGTAGCCGCGCGTCGTAATTAAATCATATTAACATTCATATTTGCCCGCAGGCGGGGTTAATGCTGTTGGTGTTTTGTATGTGTAACGAAGCAGCAAACAAGCAGCTAAAGTATTCACTTACCATCAATGCGATACAGTTCACATTTATGGTAAGGTAGAATACTTTAGCCTATAAACATATACATCAAAACCAAAAAATAATATAGATGCGTTGCTACTCCTGAAATCCTGTCCAAGTTGCTATGGCTCGGGGCCGGAAATTAATTCGGCCGTATTTTACTTCTTCACCGGAATACGATAGCACTGAACACTACCATTAAGCGGAAAGTAGATTAGGTAGTGCGGTGGTACCTATGTCATCGAGCTCCGTCTCATTGGAGCTGATGGAAAATAAAAAATAATAAAACGGAATTATTGTGATATTAAAGCCAATGCAGTAGTTTGAAGGTATAAGTCTTATGTCTGTAGCTGAATTTCCATAATCTGAACTTAATGATATTTAGACAACTCACATGTTGTCACGACTCAAAGAAAATCCGGTTAATAAATTAAACTAATTTTACTACTTAATTTTACTGGTGGTAGAGCTCCAGTGACGGAGCTCGCGGGCATAGGCACCACCGCATTACCTAATATACTTTCCACTAAATGGTAGTGTTTAGCACTGTCGTGTTCCGGTCAGGTGGTAATGTACGGCCCTGTAATTTCCGGCACAGAGGCGTAATACCTTAGGCCTCAGGAGTGGTAACGCATCTGCATTTTGACCTTGGTCTTTGTGTGGGTGTCTATAGGCTGCAGTCATCACTTAACATCAATGTGATCTGCATGCTTGTTTGCCACTTCCGTAACATTAAAAAAAAAAAAAAAACTATAGTAAGAATCTTCACCCTTTTTTTAATTAAAATGTGAGCATTTTCATAAAAAATAACGCTTTGGTAAGTACTGATTAAGATATGAATATGGAAGAGGCCCAGGATATCTGGAAGGACAGAAATGTTTAGTAATCTAATCACTCTGCCCACAATGCTCACATTGAGGGACGTTATAAATAATTTATTCATAATTATGGTACAGTTATATACCTTAAAATGAAATGTGAAAATAGACTCTATTCCAATACCTAGCCAACCGACGGTAAAGGATAATCCGTAGCCGCGCGTCGTAATTAAATCATTAACATTAATATTTGCCCGCGGCTAGGGTGTCTATGCTGCTAACATATTGCGGACAAATAAAACTTCTAGTGAATGAGAAATTAATATCCCTTTTACATGTCAAATATTTTAGTGTCTATCTGTATACATTTCAGGTGTCTACATATTATTTATAACCTCGTTATAATCTACTTTTTAAATTACCTTGCGATTGATTAATATCATAATTTATAAGTTTTCTTCTTTATTAACATTAATGCAAACTCTATATTTACATCTACACTATATTTTTAATATTATAAAGCTGAAGAGTTTGTTGTTTTTATTTTCTCCTGAACTTCTGGTCCTATTTGAAAAATGCTTTCAGTGTTAGATATCCCATTTATCGAGAAAAGCTTTAGGCTATATAACATCACGCTAAGACGAATAGGAGAGGGTAGGTAACATTACACCCGCGCGAAGCCGGGGCGGTCCGCTAGTTATGAATAATATTTCAATAAAAAAGCTTAGGTTACATCTCGGGTTCAATTCTCGGGTAGAGCAGTAATTGATAAGGCCGTTTTTTGTCTCGAAATCATGCTAATAATAGATAAACCTAGTGATGAACTACGATCATCGCCATCGGAAAACATAGATTTTACTTATAAAAGCAAAATGTTTTACAGTGACATACGTAGTTTTTTAAGTGTTTAAATTCAATAAAATAAACTTTCCACAAACTAAAGCAAAATGTGGCGACCGTATTGGGTGGGGAGAAGCCTGCCAGGATTACGAGATCACGAATACCTCACACTATGTTACTGTGCTCAAATTCCCATGATTGATTATATTCCATGAATAGAATTGGGGAACTTGACACAAGCAATGCAGTTTTTGAGTTGAGAATTTTGTTTTAGCTTGCGTTATTGAAGAGACGTGGCACGGAATGGCGCGGCACGGCACCCAATGAGTCATCCTGTACCAGTATTAACACACCCCGGATACTCGGCTAAAATTCCATACAAACACTTATTCTTGTTGCCTATTACACAGACATCATCAGTACATGCGCACGCAGAAATTTATGCAAATGTAGCACGCAGGGTTATGACCTAAAACAATCGTAAAATAATTAGTCGCACTGATTACGTGGCAAAATTAATTAAAAATAGATTACTCCCTCGCCCACTCGCAACTCCACTGTTGAAGTTTATTCAACTGCCTGTCGAGGGGAGGTGATGGGTGAGGCGGGAAGACGTCGAAGTGTGCATTCTATACGTATTAAATATTCTCTGCGTGGAGTAGTTTTGTAATGTGCCTGATGAACTATCAATGGAGACTAGACTACTAGATATGTCTTCGAGTTCACATTACTCTGATGATGATCGAAGAATCTCTTCGAAAAGACACACCGTATCGTCGATGGGAAAGTTTTGTCCTAAAGGATTAATAGTATAGATAATAGAAACAATGCATAGAAAGCTAAGGAATCATAGCTACCGTTTTTACTGGTGGTAGAGCTAAGGGACAGAGCGCGCATGCGTAGGCCCCACTGCATCACCTAATCTACTGGCCGCTAAATGGAAGAAACTTTTTTTATATTTTAATATGATTCCAAATTATGTCCTTCAATATGCCCCATCATGCCCCAGTCACCTAGTATAATTAAAACATAAAGCCAAGGTCACACTCTCGTCCAATGACAGCTGCTATTTAATCCTCGCAACTAATGAAGACTGCGCCCCGCGGGACACACGCTGTTGTAAATTAAACCCCGCAACAACAACGCCATCTTAAATGATCGATGCGTGAACATTCGCCAATTCTTTATTAGTAGAGTTGTACACAATACTGCTGAATACTGTTATACTGGTGGGACAGTTCCAGTACAGGACAGGACAGGACTCGAGGGCGTAGGCACCACCGCATTATCTAATCCAGTGTTTCTCATACTTTTTTGGTGACGGCACCCTTTTGAAATATTTGACAGATCCCCAAAATAAAAGAAAAAGATAGATACATTATTGTATTATTAAAGATTAATAATAATTTATCATGTTGGAATGGAAGTATAAAGGTACCTATTAGGTATAATCAATATAAAACTGATATGTTACTGAGTGACTGACAGACAACGTAGTTTTGTAACTTTTGTCGCTAATAGTTTAATCAAAGAAAAAAATCTAATGAGATGTCTGAAAGTGTTTCTTATTTTTCATTAATTGGTTGATATTAGGTTTGGTCGAAGACAGTTGAAGTCTTAAATCGGGTTCGTAATCGAATGCATAAAAAAACTCTTAATCAGAACACTGATGGATAGAAGTGTATTTTTTCTCATTATATCTAGTATTCTCGTGGAGTCCCCACAAAGGCCTTGCCCTGGGGTACCAGGGCTCCGCGGAGCACACTTTGAGAAACGCTGCATATTCTTCCCTTCCCTAATAATGCAAACTACAGTAGGCGTGATGTTCTTAGGTTTTCGCGAGCTACACTCAACTATTTTTATAAATTTTTTTTATTAAGCGCAAGATAAATCCGTAAAAATAGTTTTATTCTTAACACAGGCTTTAGAGAAGGCTTTGTCCTTTGGATGGAATGACATCACTTTATTAACATAATTAAGTATGTAGGAGCAGAACACTTAATAAAACGGAAAAAATAACCTAAGTAGAAAACCAACATTTAATTTTCATAAAAAAATAAATATTTCATGACAAACGTCACTAATATTTCGTTTCTAAAAATAAAGATCGGTCGGAAACCATACGTTATACGTCCAAAATTAATCACACGCCAAATATGTGGGTAGAACGATAAAACTGAACACATTTTCTTGATTGGAAGGTAATTCTCTACGTCGCTCGGCCAGAAACTTTCGCCTGAAATGATCCCAAAGGCCCGCACCGCAAATTACTGAAGATTAGAAATATTTACGCCGAACTGGATACCTACTATAAAAATATACGTTAAATACGCTTCCACTAGAATTCACATTTTGTGTAGAGAAACCGAATAATTTGAGGGTTAAACTTAAAAGGAAAAGCAATCTGCAATATATAACAGTTGAAGAGATTTCGATTTATGTCATGAAAGCAAAAATGCTACATGAATTACTGCCTATAACCATGCACATAACAAAAAGCACAACACTAGAATCGACGCGGTTTTGTTGCTGGTCCAAAAAGTTCGAAAAACGTCTTGCTTTACCATGGCGTGGCAACGCATCTGAAAGCCTTTGGGTTTTGTGAAGATGTCTATAGGCTGCAGTCATCACTTAACATTCATATGAAATCCAAACTTATTTGCAACCGTCGTAAAAAAACCTAATAAAAAAAACATTTTTGGGGTGTAAGTGGCGCCCTACCATCTTGGTGCCGCAGCCTGCTCGTGGTGCACCCTGCCGACCAACAAACAAAGCCCTGGCGACTGGTTTCATTTGGTTGCTGGGTCGACACTACCAGCGTAATCCTTCCTAGTGTCACGCTTGGTGGTAAGGCCCCTCCGAGAACCTGCCTGGCTAGCTACCACCCTCAGGTCGTAATCTGCCGTCAAACGTCTTAGGACGTGTTCCGGCTTCCGAACCTGAGAGCCAGTCTTCCCCCCCCCCTTTTCCTCTATCCCATCCTTGAAGTGCGCCGTATTGTCCAAGATAAATTCAAAGGAAAAATCTCATCTTTCCTACGAACAAGAAAAAAAGATTCGTCATTATCTAGGTAACGCAGTGAATCTCCATTACTACGATACTAGAGAAAGTTTTGTTCTTAAAACTTCATGATTTCGATTATATACCAAAAATCACGAAACCGGAATAAGATACCGCAAAAAAGGGAACTTTGTGACTGCAACCTCAACTCATAAAATTTTAAGAGCATTCTCCCTTACACCCACCAATTCTTATTTACGACCAAAAATATTCCCCGGTGGATACGTCATAGTGAAAAAAGGAATTGTCAAGGAATATAAATTGGGTTAGAACGTAGTTGGAGGCGAATCTAATTTTGCGTGTTTTATATTCGTGGATGTGTTTTGCGAGGAAACAACATAACCCAGTGTACGCTCATCTCATGTCGTTTTTATAGAATTGGCTACTGTGTTTTTATTATTTATTTTATGTTACGAAAGTTTTTTTTTATTTATTTTTTTTATGTAATTGAAGTGGCAAACAAGCATGCAGTTCACATTGATGTTAAGTAATGACTGATGCCTATAGATACCCACACAAAGACCAAGGTCAAAATGCAAATGCGTTACCACTCCTGAGGCCTAAGGTGTTATGGCCTCTGTGCCGAAAATTACAGGGCCGTACATTACCACCTGACCGGAACACGATAATGCTGAACACTACCATTTAGCGGCAAGTAAATCAGGTAATGCGGTGGTGCCTACGCCCGCGAGCTCCGTTACTGGAGCTCTACCACCAGTAAAAAGTAAAAAAAGCAGTAAAAGTTGCATGTACGTATATCTACCGGTTTGAGTGTAAGGATTTGAAGACGGAGCACTTGTTGTTGATACGTATTTCCATCAACAAAAAAAAAAATACTGATAGTAGAGCTCCAGTGACGAGGCTTGCGGGCGTAGGCACCACCGCATTACTTAATATACTTGCCGCTAAATAGTAGTGTTCAGCACTATCGTGTTGTACCTTGTAATTTTCGGCACAGAGGCATAACACCTTAGACCTTAGGAGTGGTAACGCATCTGCATTTCGACCTTGGTCTTTTTGTGGGTGTCTATAAGCTGCAGTCATCACTTAACATCAATGTGAACTGCATGCTTGTTTGACACTTCCATAACATAAAAAAATCAAGGTTGATTAATCTCGGCTCTGTAATTTCCGGCACAGAGGCATAACACCTAATGCCTCAGGAGTGGCAGCGCATCTGCATTTTGACCTTTGGTCATTGTGTAAGTGTCTATAAGCTGCAGACATCACTTAACATCAATGTGAACTGTACGCTTGTTTGCCACTTTTATTACATTAAAAAAAATATCACAAAACGCTGTAAATCATCATACTCGTTATACCCGCTCACTAATCCATTTCTTTAAACCATCCGAAGTGCAGTGTTTTGAAATTTTAAAATATCATCTCCAAACATTTGTCAGTCCTATAAGCTGGTCGCATACCCGGTAATGTACTCATTTTAGAGCACGCCCGGCTTATGGGAAATTATAGCTTTCCCGGGCTTTGTTTCCCTCCAATTTTTAATATTTCCCGGATAATCTCGTAAGCTCGTCTTTGTACCGCCGCCGCTTGATTCTCCACCATTAACTTGGTATTCAACGGGGTTTTTACTCAGTCCAACTCTTTAACGTGGAGTTGGATTGTGGGCACTTTAGTATTATCATTTTTGCTCTTTACAAAACTCAGTTTTCCCATTTTCGTGGAGTGTTAAATGTATCTTTTCGCCTTTTTTGAAGTAAAAACTCATCGACTATGGAACCAAGAAGGCTGATTGGTCTGTGTTAAAACTTAACCCCCTGATTCATAAACGTACATTAGATACGTTTTAGCTATAGAATGCACAAAGCATTGCTGTTGTATTGTCAAATGTGCAGGATAGAAAAAGACAAAGGAGAGATTAGCAACACTTTAGCTAAAATACGTTTATGAATAAGGGGGTAACACTTTTTGTGATAGATAAAAAATGTTTAACTAGCGTCAGGACACGTGACCCTGATCGCAAATGCGTAAGACGGACGGACGTGACCAGAATTGCGTCGGCTCACTTTTTGGAGACCGAATGACAGCTGTCATAGTGGCGCCGGTGGTCAAAAAGGCATAATGTTAATATGCAAATTTTAACAAGCATGCTGTTCACATTGATGTTAAGTGATGACTGTAGCTATAGGCTGGTATGTCTACGTACAAACTGGAGGTCAACATTCAGATACGTTGCCACCCCTGATGCCTTAGTTTTTATGTCTTTGTGATACTTATTACGTCATCTGCGCTATTTTACGCGGGAACGACAAAAGGTGGGGTTTTAATGGAGTTAAGAAACGTCCTAAATTAATTTTTAAGTTGGCTTATTATTATGTTAAGTCTATGCTTTAGAAAAAGCGAAGATCAGTCCCAAGGTATTCGATTACCTACTTTTAGGTACTCTCAGGGATTAGTGAATAACGACTAATTTATAATTGTTAAGTACTGAAAGAACCGAACTAGCTTGAGCAGCACTTCATTCCACGGTGACGACCATAATTCCCCTCTTACCATTGACAAGCCCATTTATACCCCCAAATACTCGACTTCGTAAGCATTCGAGTCGTTATGTTTACAATAGTCAACAGGTGTGATTCATGTATGTACGTATGTATGTATCTTCACGCCAGGTCCCTAACGGGGTAGGCAGAGAGTGTAGAGCGCCAGACATCCCGGTTCTGACAAACCTCTCGTGCCTCGTCTACCTTCATCATTCTCTTCATACATGCACGCCGATTCCTAAGACTTTTGACCCCACCATCAGACAGAACTCGATCTATTTGGTCATGGTAGGTCAGCCTTGGTCTTCCTGGGCCTCTGCAACCATCCACATTCGCATTGTATATCTGTTTAGTCATTCACTCATTCGACATTCTTTCTATATGCCCGAACCATCGGAGCATGCCTTTTTTCATTTTTACACCGATACTATCATGTAAACAACCTAATTCCAATTAGGCACCTGTTTTGGCATAAACACCACCTGGTTTGGCACCAACACCACCTGATTTTGCACAAACACTACCTGATTTGGCACTAACACCGCCTGTTTCACCTCAAATGATGCCTACTATTTTAGGCACTAAGATAACGCATAACAAAACAATTGAAATGTTATTTTACATTATTTGCTTTTCTTGATACGCCCTTCCCGTTATTTGAGTTTTATTGTACGTACAAAGGGTTATTGCGTATTCGATTCGCACTTCCCTATATATTTTTTCGCTGAGAATTCATAATAATCTTAGTTTTTTCGGTCACATGTTGAGCAGAATCATATTAAGGCACTAACCAAGTTATGAGGCTGGCGCGGAACAAGTTTAAATTGGGTAGATTGGCGACAGCTGCCGCTGCTAAGTCAATGTTAAGTTGAGACGCGCTATTCTAAGTTCTGCCGGCGAGCTCACACATACAGCTCGGTAGAAAGGCACTGGCATTATTTGCAGCTGCTTCCCTACATTATACGGTAGTGGAATAAGTATTTTACTAGCGGTCTTGTAGCAGCAAGTCAGCGGTGCACGATTAAGAACCTGGTTTTTATCGGGTTTAGTGTTTTTTTTAATTTACCGATTTTTTTCAGTCATCATCATTTCAGCCAAAAGACATCTTAATGCCACAACTTAAATGAAGAATGTCTGAACTTAACATTGACTCCTGAACTTAACAAGACCTGCTAAGACCATGGTTTTTAAACGGGTTTAATGTTTTTTTTAATTTACCGATTTTTTTCAGTCATCATCATTTCAGCCAAAAGACGTCCACTGCTGAACAAAGACCTTCCCCAAAGAATGCCACAACGAACGGTTCTGGGCCGCCCTCATCCAGCGATTGCCTGCGTCTGTCAACAGGTCGATCTCGTGCGGGAACTTATAAGGCTTTAAAGTGCCAAATTCAGACGTAAAAGGAAAACTATCACACTTAAGTTGGCTTTAAAAGTTTACGAGTAACAGTCGACCAAATGTATTTTACTCGAAAATTTCGAACAAATCCATAGAAAATATTTTTTTTTTTTTAATTAAATTATTCAAACCTAAAAACTACGGAACTCTACAATGCGCATGGCCCGACACGCACTTGACCGGTTTTTAATTGTATAGTTCATTTCAGGTCTGTCTGTAATATTTATTCTTTGAACAGTCTAAGAACGTAAAAGAATTTCTCATATATTCATGTGTCCTTCAGATTAAAGGTACATAGTTCACACAATAGTCAAATCCTCAACATCAGTGTGTCCCATCTTGTTTGCATTCAGACGGCGCCATGTGGTCTATACCCACCAGCGTTCCTACCATCCTAGCTTGAATGCAATGCGACGTGTCTCTCTACCATTACACTGTTGAGTTACTTCCTTTCGTGTCCACGCACCAAATAAGCAAGGCTAGTAGCGGGCGAGTGTAGAATCATTTGCATGATATACAACGCGTGATCTACCTGCCAATGAAGCTGTTTGGACTACATGTGGCACACACTAACAGGTGTGGCGTCGTAGTAAGGTACCTTGAATGTGGAACAGATATTGAACGCCGTGGGCAAGCAATCTGTTATAAGTGAATGGTATATAATCGTAACTTATGCGTGTTATTGTTTTAAGAGTCAAACATGAGTATATATTATATTTTTTTAAAATTATGAATAGGGCAACTAGTTCCCCCCTTTTGTTTGCTGTGCCCTTACAGAGCGTAACCTGTACTTTTGTATTTTATATAAGATCTGACAGACCTGTGAGTCACAGGTCTGTCAGACACTGTGATATGCAATAAAATAAATAAATAAATTATACAATTATTTTCGTATCGATAAACTGGTGGTTTACTGGTGGTAGAATTCCAGTGTAGAAGCTCGTGGATATAGGCACCACTGCATTACCTGATGTATCTGCCGCTAAATGGTAGTGTTCAGCAGTATCGTGTTCCAGTTAGATGGTAATGCATGGCCCGGTTATAACTATCACAGAGAAATAACAACTTAAGTCTCAGGGGTGGTAAAGCGTCTGCATTTTGGCCTCTGGTCTTTGTGTGGGTGTATATAGGCTGCAGTCATCATTTAACATTAATGTGAACTGCATGCTTGCTTGCCACCTTCACTACATGATTAAATGTGACTGTAGTTTAAGACTTAATTATAATTACATAAAATCTAAGTACATTCCATCCCTAATAGGTATCTTTGGCCTTTAAATGTTAGAAGTATATTTGATATGATGTGTTCTTATTATTTTGCCGAGCGACACTCATTGAAGTAATTATTATACGGTTTTTTTTATGTAGGGATGGTAGCAAACAATCTAACTATCACAGAGACAAAACAATTTAGGTCTCAGGGGTGGCAACGCATCTGCATTTTGACTTTTGGTTTTTGCGTAGATGTCTATAGGCTGCAGTCATCACTTAACATCAATGTGAGCTGCATGCTTGTTTGCCACCTTCCTTAGATAAATAAGTAATAACGCAATGTAACAATATATAATATTGAGAGTTAGTTGTCGTGTCACCATGAATCTGCAGCAATATTGCAATTTTATCAGCAATGTCACCTCGCACGTTTGTTTAGCACAATAATTTAGTTATCTATTCATAGTAATACCCATTGTAATACCCATTGTATTATGTTTTTGCGCATTAAAATATTTTTGAAATGCATGTTCATATTTCAGCAAAATTAGAAACACGTCTGATCGCATCAATTAAGCTTTTGAACTTATGATCCTGGACGTTCCCCCAACCCTTTCCTCATCAACCAAGTTTGGTCACGCCAAGTCCTTTAGGCAGAGAGTGTGGAGTAGTGTTGCCAGGTCCGATTTGTTTTAAATCGTGACAGTAGGTAAAATAAATCGGGACCCAGAGGTAAAAATCGGGATAGTAAAAAGCTAATTAATTAATTAATTTATTGATTTATCATTAGCCTCGGGACCCAAAGATGATTGATCTTTAGACAGGCCCTTGTCTTTCGGTTGAGGCATGAATTATGATTGATTTATCGGGACATTTAAATCCCGATCAGGTGTTAATCGGGATGAGTCCCCAGAGCACTGAAAATCGGGACGTCCCGCGCAAATCAGGACACCTGGCAACACTAGTGTGGAGCGTCATACTTCCAGACTCTGAGTCCTAACAAACCTCCCGGACCTTTTGTACAAAGGGGGTGATTGCAATCAAAGTAAAAGTAAATTATTTCATTTTGTATTTGAATACATTTAGCAGGTCCCTCCTACTACATCTATTTCAAGCGCGATGAATCATTAGTTTCCCAGCGCCACGTCAATAGTTTGGTAACGTGCCCCGCGATGTAGATATACCACCTATTAGGTATCTATATACCTAATAGGTGGTATCCCTGTTCCTTCAGCAAACTAATGGGCGGAATGCTACGTT
Organism: Macrosoma leucophasiata; assembly: GCA_036365455.1. Classification (NCBI taxonomy): domain Eukaryota; kingdom Metazoa; phylum Arthropoda; class Insecta; order Lepidoptera; family Hedylidae; genus Macrosoma; species Macrosoma leucophasiata. Next base: position 654,726 of record JAWQUS010000024.1, read on the forward strand.
TAAATAAAAACGCCCAAAATAAAACAGTAATTTTAATAACCCTTTCGGACGTCGGATAACACGAACCCATCAACGTCGCTGCTGTCAGTGTCCAACAATAGCGCCGCACAATAGCGCACGGTAATGATGGCTTGACGTCCGGAAATGAAATGTGACATTTACTCGGTCCTGACGGACACATGTGTTCCTCCCACTTTACTCTCCTTGCTCAGTGAATGTCGGTTATATCTCTACCGCTCCCAACGTGATTTTGTGATTGAAATTTAATTTTTATTTTTTGTATGCGTAAGTAGTTAATTTTACATGCATTGAAATTATTAAACCTGTAACCAGGAAACTTAAAAACAGATAAAAAATACGGATATGATGATTTTATATCATAAAAGTATAATCCATATTTTTGACGTGGCTAAACACGCGCCCGTGAACGCCTACGCTGCGCTGTGTGCGTCCAACAATAGAACAGTACAATAGCGCACGGTAATGACGGGTTGACGTCCAGAATTGAACTGCGAATGTCGCAGTTACACGGCGCTTACGGACGCATGTGTTATCTTACTTCATTACCCTTCAAAACGCACTAAGCATGTCAGTTACATTTTACGATTTTGACGCGATGTTTTGTGATAAAGAGTAAATCAACACAATATTTTTAAATGATAACTACTATCAATACCAAAATAAATACATTTACATAACGTACCTTCAACGCGGTATTATATTCTTAGCAAGTGGCATCAGGATATCAATACGGAGTGATATATTTCTCATAAGAATATAAGAAGCTTTAAGTCATGTAACACCTCGATTTAAGGATAAAGAATTAAATAGACCATTCGATTTCATGTATGACAACAATATGGACCACGTTTTCAGTATCGAAAAATATGGACATCAACGCTGCGCTGTTAGCGTCCAACAATAGAAAAGTACAATAGCGCATGGTAATGACGGGTTGACGTACAGAAATGAAGTACGACATTTACACGGAGCTGATGCTGACGAACGCATGTATTCTCTTTTAGCTCAGTGCATGTCAGTGATATGCCAACACGACGTGGTGGTATTGTGTTGGATGAGAGGTTTTATTTTTCGGGTATGATTCAATTCCAATATGAAACTAAAAACTTTTTATTATTATTTTTCCTAAAACATTTATTGTTTTGTTTTCACTGTCCAAAAATAGCGCAACCGGATAACGCACGGTAATGAAGGCTTGACGGCCGGCGACATTTAGGTACTATGTTACGTGATGATTTTGTGGCATTGATTTTATAAAGCATACGTTGATAATACAATTGCTCTATACATCATATGAGGTAAACGCAAGCATCCACGGTGCGTCAATATCCGTTTTGTCCCATAGGTGGCAAATTGGCGGTTCATGTCTCGATCTTCTCAAGAGATTTAATATCGTTGAGATTTTTCTAGATTTCGAAAGCTTCACATTGCCATGCCCGAAGTTTGGTATTAAGCTCGGAGACAACAAATCGTGGGGATTTACCCATTCAGGGAATGCAGCCGTTAATCCCCGAAGGTCAATGGCACTTACTCCCCGACCCGCAACTTCAACCGCTGACCTTAGGGTAGTAATGCTACTATTTGTCTAGAGAAGCAATAGGTACCCTAGCTAACAATAAATAATGCACATCGACCTCAGGAAGAGACGTTGGTTTATTTCGGATCTGTAGAGCGTTATCTTTTTCGCACCTCACCTATTTGACGTTTGTCGACCATTTTGCTCAAGTTTTGACCAATACCGGACTACGGATGCTTACGTAGGCAGTGTGCAGCAGAGATAATGCTCTATAAAGCCGAAACTAGCCGATTGTCACTTTCATAGCCTCGATGTGCATTACTTCTTGATGAGCACTGTATAAAAAAAAATAATAAATAAAATACGCTTACACTCACAGCTCCACATTAGGTATTATATAAACCTGTGTCGTAGATGCCGTTGTACACTGTACACATACAACACACACACAAACACCCAGACCCGAAACAAATATCTGTAGGCCATACAAATATTTGTGCCGGTGCGGGGATCGAACCCTTCGAATCAAACGGTGGTTTCGCACCGCTGGACTAACCGGGTCGTCGTATGTCGGTATTCATGGTACCAGTGAGCCTACATTCATTCATATGCTGTCTAATAAGTTGTAAAAAATTAACATTTTTGGCGTCACTTTAATCCAAGAACAAATAAAATAAATCCAACTTTATTTAGAACAGAAAATACTTATGATAAAAAAACCGGAAAAGTGCGAGTTCGACTCGCGTGGTGGGGTTCCGTAATTTAAATAAATATTTTCGAAAATATTACAGATTTAAATTGCAGGGACATAGCGGTTACGGTGGAACCGGTAGGGGGGGTTATATTACTAAGAATTTTCGATTTAATTTGAATACTCAAACTTCTTATAGATTTTCCAGTAATCTATAGGTAAAGAACTATTTTCCAAATTTTTTTCAAAATTTTAAGTTCAGTAGTTTCGGAGATAGGTGGGAGGGAATGGTCAATTTTCGTCGTTTTTCTTAAATAACTTCAAATTTGTTTATGCAAAAATTGTAAAAAAATATATCTGATATTTTTTTATAATTTTTGCATAAACAAAGCTGACAACAACCTCTTTTATTTGATATGTCACAGGACACAGTTAACGAATTATTTTTTTTAATTTTCTGATTTACACCCCGAAAGTGGCCCCCCTGCTTAAAATTTATTATTTTACTTGACGTGTTTATCTTTGGGTCACCAATTTACATATATTCATCAAATTTCAACTCAATCGGTAGAGTAGTTTCGGAGCAAATTGGCTGTGATAGACGGACAGACAGACAGACAGACGCACGAGTGATCCTATAAGGGTTTTTTCCTTTTAAGGTACGGAACCCTAAAAATATAGTCTATTAAATTAGCTTAACAATGGCACATGAAATAAATGTTGTCAGCTAACAATACATGCAACACAATAGCCTGCGCTAATGACGGTGATGTTCGGAAACGAAGCGGAATATTTACACGATGATGGTGACAGACGCATCCTCCCTTTTCACTACTGCCTGAAATAACGGACTAACTGATACATTTGGTAAAACTGACAGTTTAGTGCAATGATTATAGATCAAAGAAGATAAAAAGCGAGTTGGAAAAGAACATTATATCAAATGAAGCGGTGTGATGATGTTGAATTAAAAGGACCACAATAATTGTACTCAACGATATCATTAGACCATATAGATTATAACCATATAAAAAGATTCAACCTATAAAAGTAATATTCTGTGTCTAAATTCCGGTATTTAGTAATTAGATTACGATTGTGGACTCTCACATATTGGCAAAACGGAAAGAGCTGTTAAAAAACACATTGCTGATGTCAAAAACTGAAAAACACACGGAGGTATGCAGTCTGTGAACACATAGCGGATAATCCTAACCATTATCCGATTTAATAAAGTTCGGATATCGATATTCGTTCAGCTAGATAACACAGAACCATTCTACGATGGTATGGTACGCAAGGCTATTGGAATTAAAATCACCCACATTTTAATAGCGAAGATAAACAAGTGATTATCTACATCATAGGATCCCGTTCTTTGTAAAATGAAATCGTGCGGCTGAGATTTCATTTTTCAAAGCATGGTAGCATCAGTAATATATAAATAGATATAAATAAAGGAGCTATAACTACATTATCATCTAAACGGAACACGATGGTGTTGAACACTACCGTTTGACGGGAGGTATAATTGGTATCAAATACGATGCCTGCGAGTTCGAATTTTGCTATCTCGCACCACCACCGGAAGCACTAGCACGAAAAAAAATATTTCCTTTACTGCGAACTGGGTCCTAGGACTCAGTTCGCTAGGACTCAGTTCGCAGTTTCCTCGCTGAAAAACTTGCCAAACTGCAATTAATGCAAATTGAGGGTATGTGTCAAAGCGGTGGCATGTCCTCGTGATCGCCAGCGTGACGGCCATTACACCAAATTGATACATACGAGTATTAACGCAATTTAACACTAAGTGCCGCATCACATGAAATACACGCTTAGGGGATTTTCATGCTAAGGGCAGATTTTTAAAAATACTTGACGGTGTGAATCTAGCTTTCTTTTCACATGGACGGTAAGTGACGACTGCAGCCTATGGACATCTACACAAAAGGGGGAGATCGAAATGAAGATGTGTTGCCATCCTTGAAGCCCATGGGTTTTTGACTCCGTGATAATGAAGACCCCTGTATTTATTATCACGGAGATACGATAGTGCTAAACACTACAGTTTTGCAACAGATAGGCAGGAAATGCGTTGGTGCTTGTAACCTCGAGCCTTAACACTGGAACTAAATCGCTAGTAAAAAACTTAAAATTCCGTTTACATCTGCCAATTACAAGCCTAGGCTGTGATAAGCAGCGATCAGTTCCCAGATTCCTGGCTACTCGGGATAGCAATAAGTGGAGGGTCGCTACTGGTGGTAATTTTAAATCACCAGTAGATTCTCTGCTAACTGCTACGCCTATGCCTTGTGCCCTGCCTTATCAACTTGACGCTAAAAGGTTATGTTCAGCACTGTCATCTACCGGTCAGGTGTTAATGTACGGGCATGTAATTTCCGGCAGATAAGCATAACACCTTAGACCTCAGGAGTGGTAACGCATCTGCATTTTGGTCTGTGTGGGTGTTTATAGGCTGAAGTCATCACTTAACATCAATGTGAACTGTATGCTTGTTTGCCACTTCCATTACATAAAAAAAACTTAGCACCAATTTGTGTGTTTTTTTTCTTGCGAATAAGATAGAATGCGAAAGACTTTTTACTACATATATCAATTTAAGGTGACGCCGCGGTAATTAAAAATCTGTAATGTCACGCCTGACTGCGCGGGCACAGCGGGGTCGAAATCTCGTAGAAAACTCGCGTAAACAGAAATGGCGTAAGCGACAAAACGGTTTTATTGATTTTACTTTAAAACTACAAATATATTGGACAAAACCTATGTACCGATTGTAGTGTTAGTTTCGATTAATATATGTACAAATTTTGGACCCTCAAATCGGTCCCCAACGTCGGTAAAATAGGAATTCCTGATTTTTCGAGGTACTCGTATTTTCGCTCAATTATTTTGTGTTATAAAGATTAACCAATCGTGTTTTGCTATGGACAAAATATAGTCAAAGACATGATTAATCTTGACAGTAAATTTCATTTTGTTCGCTTTGGTTATTGTTGAGAAAAATCGGTATCCTTGGAACCGAAATCTTCAAGGCGTCGCCTTAACATAATTGTTGCCCTAGCTGTTATGTAGGGCTACGTGTTCGAGGCAACAAGCAAATCATGTGATGGTACAAAAAAACAAATCATATTTACCAATGAGAACGTAACCTAACATACATTTCATGGTCATGACCATGGCCATGAAATGTATGTGTGACGCCGCGGGAGATTGATGTAATTGTAGCAATGTTTATCGATACGTAATTACCTACACAGCTTCCGGCGGTAAACATGCCGATATTCGCTTTTCATGCATTTTTATCACGAATATGGTAAATACAATTCACAAAGATGATAAGTATTACATTGTTTTCGTTAATTAAGTAGGTATGCAAAGAAATAAAACCCTTACCCAATCTCTTCAGTCCTCGTTTGACAGAGGACCCTAAATGAACTGGGCCACGAACGAGTGAGGTCCACACTCATCTCCAATGAGATAAAATACATCCAAGAAAAGCTTTGCCGACGAACAAAATAAATCATACATAGATATATATATGAGTTGTATGGTGGGGATGACGCACGATTCCCGGCTCACGGCGATCGACGAGCCACCCATTGCATATTATAACTATGATATTAATACATACATTTTATTTACTTTGGTATTAATCTATTTATTACTGTTTGTACCTACTAGTATGTATTGCATTTATCGTTTTATTAAGTATGTTATTTTAAAGGTTTCATTATCTGTATTATATCCGTATGTATGTACCATGTATAAGTATTAGTATAACTATACTAATTATAAATTTGACATCCGTGGTTCACTCACTAAGGGTCCTGTTGAAAATCAGCGTCAGGTACCTTGTATATGAAGGTACCTGACATTTGCTGAACAGGACACCTTTTTGGCAGCCGTGAGACACATATTACGTGTTTAGTATTAATTTTAGATATTGTGTTGTCCTTTCTTTGTTGTCTACGTTTTATGTCTGTTTTATGTGTCTTGCTGTGTGTCAAATAAATAAATGTTTCTGTTTCTGTAATTGATGTGTATTACATGTAAGTCATGTGCACATGTGCGGAGCGGGCTAATACTTACTGGTTTTTGGGAAAATGTTAAATGCATACCTAGTGTAATACTGTATTACACTTACCACCTATGTGAACTGTATGCTTGTTTGCCACTTCATGACATAAAAAAATAGTTGTATCCCGCGACTGATCCGCGACGCGTGGATAGTTAGTAGCTAGCGTACGCGTGCTGCATTGGTTTTGGTTTATTGCCTACTTTTGTCATGATCGTCTCAGAGGTGTGGTCGTGACAAAGTAACAGATAGAGTCACTTTCAAATTCTTTTTGTATTTATATGTACAATTTCTTCTTCTTCTTTTAGTGCCTCTCCAACTAGTGAAGGTTGGCTGTCAGTTCGGAAAACTTTAATCTGTCCTTTGCGAGACGAAATAGTTCAGCGGCGCTGTTGATGCCGATCCACTCGCGAATATTGCGTAGCCACGACTTTTTTTGGTAATGGTAATGTACAATTTGGAATAGGAATATTTATTTATTTTTTAATAAAGCTCACAAAGCAGTTTACAATCACATTAGAAGTAATTTAGAAAAATTTTGATCTGAATTATAATGTAATATTGAACCTATCCATAAAATATAAGCGCAGTGTCGTGGTTTAGAAACAAGATTTTAATATCACCTCCTATTTTCCATGAAACACGCCATTTTAATACTAGTCCGCCCATTCTAACAAAGTTGCATTACCAGAAACTCTTGAAAAGACCGAATATTGAAAGCGTAGGAAAGGCGAAATGCATTGCGGGCGGGCGACATTTTTGAAATTGTCGCTATGACTGACAGCCGCATCAAAATGTCGCATGCCAGGGGTAACGTATCTTTGAAACATTCCTCCGAAATTCCTCACTATTTCTATAGTAATGTGAAGAATTATAAAATTGTCTATGAATTCTGCGAATCCATCTTACACTTGTGTGTGTCTTTGCAACGAACGAGTGAACGCAATAGAATTAATCTTTTGCGTTCATTATACAAATAATCGTTGTTTGGTTGTGGTGGATGAAGTTCTAGTGGCTGAAAATCGAGGGGTAGAAACGACTCAGGATAACCAGTTCAGCCGCTTAACTACTAAGCTACCGAAGCCCCACCGCACCGTCTGAACGTCGAATTTCTCTTTCCCTTTTTGATTTAATAAATGGGCTTTTGACTGTGGTTGAGACTTTGGCTTATGACAAAGCGTTCCTATTAACAAATTCTCCAACCTTTTGCTACGTTAGTTACATTGAAACTAAGATCCCAGTCCGATTGAATTCAGATTCAACATACATACCTCGCAGATGCATCTTATACTCTGATCTGCATAATCATATACGTAATGGAATATGCACTAATCCATAGATTAAAAGAATTATTTATTAAAATATACATATTCGGGAAAACTTACAAAATTTTAGTTCTCCACTCGCTTTCTACTAAGTAGATGCCACCTCAAAAACTGATCTTATGTTCTCATTTTATCTTCAGACGTCAAGTGTAGTAGGATTTGTAGCCAAAATAGGACTTTGAAGTCAAATTATTTACATCATTTTTATATATTTACACTGGTAGTAGAGCTCCAGTGACGGAGCTCGCAGGCGTAGGCACCACCGCATTACCTAATATAATTGACGCTAAATAGTAGTTCAGCACTATCGTGTCCGGTCAGGTAGTAATGCACGGCCCTGTAATTTCCGGCACAGAAGCATAATACCTTAGGCCCCACCGTAGTAACGCATTAGGCCCCACCGTAGAAACGCATCTGCATTTTGACCTTGGTCTTTGTGTGGGTGTCTATAGGCTACAGTCATCACTTAACCTCAATGTGAACTGCATGCTTGTTTGCCACTTCCATAATATATTTTAATAAATCATAATAACTATGTAAAAAAATAGTTTTAAAGTACTATGTGATGATCGTCAATTGACAGACAAATGTTAATGACTGGATTTCTCTTCTCTTTTATCTATACAGTGCGGACGTTGGCACTGTATAGATAAAAGAGAAGAGAAATCCAGTCATTAACATTTGTCTGTCAATTGACGATCATCACATAGTACTTTAAAACTATAACTATCTAATGCAAAAGACTCATTTCGTTGCTAACGCTGAGCCCAAAGCGTATTAACAGTTCCTCAGTCCTTTTAATATGAAGCTAAGCCCTCAGTCGAATTCAATTCCAATTCAACATACACACCTCGGAGATGCATCTTATACGCCCTTATTACGATGCACATCTAATAGAATCTGCACTATTCGGAAGATTAAAAGGGTTATTTGAAATTGGAAAATTTCATTTTAAACAAAATTTACGGAATATATTATTATAGTTTCCGCCTCGTTTCCCACTAAGAAGATACTATGCTCTGTAATAATAGAAGCTAATTGAATACTCACCATTCGCCTTTTATCAGATGTCCAATTCGATATCAAATTGGCATTTTATATTGAAACAAGTCGAATATTTAATTTCACGTGCAATTTTGTAGGTAATTTGACGACGTTCCCGCTGTACCTATAGCTAAAGAAAAAAGGGAAGAAAACCAATATTCAATATTCATTTGAAACCTTGCAACCAAAAATTCTATAGATGTTGATGATTATCGAAAAATATTTAAGAAACTGCAGCCGTTAACTATAAATAAATGCAGTCCCATTTCGAAATGCGAACTCAGAGCCAAAGCGTAACGTCAGTTTTCCAGACCTTTTGCTACGAACAAGTACGTTCATTTCACGGAAGCTAAGACCTCAGTCGGATTGAATTCAACATACACACCTCGGAGATGCGTCTTATATGCTCTTATACCGAAGTAATGAGATCTGCACCATTCAAAATTGGAAATTGGAAAAATTCCTTCAGAAAACCAAATTATTTTTCAGGAAAAGTCTTGAAATAGGTGGTTTAATATTCAGTTTATTCATTAAATTATTGATTACCTATCAATAATTTAGATCTTGTTTATCTTGAAGCAGTTTGATTGAGGATAGAGACTTTTTTTTAATAAGGAGCTATTTGATTCAGCGGTTTGTGACAATTGTTTTAATAGAGACTCACGGGTTCGATTCCCATACCGTGACAACTATTTGTATGGCCTATAGATATTCGTTTTGGGTCTGGGTGTGTGTCTGTTGTGTTTGTACCATTGTACCATTATGGTACCCACGATACAGGTTGATTCCTAGTGTGGAGCTGTGAGTGTAAGCGTATTTTAATTTTTTTGAATAAATGTTTAGGTATTTTATCGTTATAATTATATCGATACATCAATACTGAATCCGATGAACAATTCTCGTCATTCGGATCATCATTCGTAAAAATGGGGAACACCTATATTTAGTGGCATAAGGATTGAATAATACCTACAGTATTACATCTGTAAGTACCAATTGCAACCCAAATAAAAAATCTGAAGTTTCATTATTATTTATATCACAGTGATAAATCATACAAAATCTCCCCAAGTTTTACCTATCCGCCGTAATAGCGGGCGATATGTCTTCAAAGCGTTTTTATGGGGGACATTTGGTCAGCCCCGGGGTCCCTACAACCCCAAATTGTGGTCATAATTGTGGGGGAGGACGGACGCTATGTAAGACGTTTAAAGATAGCTCAGGATGTTATCAGAGTTAAGGAGTGAATTTCAATAGTTGTTATTTAGTTTTGAGAAGTTCTGTTTTTAAGGGTCTGCACATAAATGGTAAAAACGGGATCCTATCACTATAATACTTCGCTGTACCTACATCTGTCTGTCGATCGGCTGTATCTTATGAACCTATTCTATCTTATATCTATTAAAAACAGAATAATACAAATATGTTACGCCAAAAAGTCACGTTTGCTGAATGGGAGTCATTTAGCAGTAGTTATTGAAGGAAATAAGCGAGAAATGACCATTACCCAAATTACTAACTACCAAAATTATTTGGTAACCTTCATTTCGAATATTCAAAATTTTTCAATACAATTTCAGCTCAGGAAATAAACCCGAGTCATCACTAGCAATAGCGGCTTGATACCACAAATCAAACGAGGGAATCAGTTAATTTTAAGTACTAGCTGTGCCCGCGACTTCGTCCACGTGTGAAAAAATATGGTTGTTCAGTATCTACCCGGACGAAGTCGTGGGCGCAGCTAGTATAAAAGTAGCCTATGTTACTTCTTATTACATCAGATACCTACCCGTGGAAGTCCCGTCAAAGTCGGATACACTCAAATTCTATTTATTTGCAGGTATGTATGTATATGTATGTATGTATGGAGATAAAAGTAGCCTAAGTTACTCCTTATCATATCAGCTATCTGCCAGTGAAAGTGTCGTCAAAATCGGTCCAGCCGTTTCCAAGATTAGCCCCTCCAAACAGACAGACAGACAGAGAGACAGACAAAAATTGTAAAAAATGTTGTTTTGGTATATGTACCGTGTATACATACGTATACATTTAGTAAAAAGCTGTTATTTTAATATTACAAACAGACACTCCAATTTTATTTATTTGTAAAGATTTTATTAGACTATGGAATGGTAATATACAACAACATAGAACCTAAAAATTCTGTTAAAATTTTAAGCGTCTACTTGCTACCGTTATTATTATCGAGCAAAAAATAGACGAAAAAAAACACGTTTATTGTATGCCCCCTTGGACCCCTTAACATTTTCATTTTCTTATTTTTAGTAATTAATTTTGTCTTTATAGCGGTATCAGAAATACATAATTTGTGAAAATGTTAGCTTTCTAGCTATCACTATTTATGAGATACAGGCTGGTGACAGACCGACGGACGGACGGACGGACGGACGGACAGACAGACGGACAGACAGACAGACAGACAGACAGACAGACAGCGGAGGATTAGTAATCCGTGGAGTCCGTTTTTACCTTTTAGGTACGAAACCCCCTAAAAGATAGAACTAAGATTCAGAACAGCTTATATTCGATATGATTCTTTAAATTGATATAACTTTTTTATTTCTGAACCGATTCACATGGAATAAACATAAAATGTTAAGTGAAACTTACCACAATCTGTAAATCGAATAAGCCGTTTCTGATATTAGCGTGCACAAACACACAGACAAACAGACATTTTCCGGGATAAAAGTACCCAGTGTTGTGCGCCAAAGGTTAAAATATAATCATACCAAGTTTCATTGTAATCGGACCGGTACTTTTTCTGTGATGCTTGAACAAATAGACAGACAGACAGACAGACAAAAAAAAATCTAATCACATATTTGGGTTCGGTGTCGATCTAGTAACATCCCCTGGTATTTATTTTTTCAATATTTTTAATGTACAGAATTTACACTTCTACAGTTTTATTATAAGTATAGATAAAATCCACAATATAAACCCAAAATACTAAAACAGTGACACACAAACTACAATCAGCCGCTTACCTAAATAACCAACCAATAGTTTATGTAAGACTATTACCTAACAGCCTCGTCGAGGACAACTGTCCCACCAGGTGTAACCTTCGCCTTGACTGTGAAAGGACCACTTGTTATTACAACGTCATTTGCGATTATACTATTTATTTTTCGCAATAAAACATGCTAGTGAACTTCAGAAATTAAAGAAAAACCGGAAAGATAAATTTGACTGCGGGCAGGAATCGAACCTGCGACCTCAGTATAACCAGTCCACCATAAGCTTTACCATAGCTTTACCACTAAGCTATCATAAGGTGTGGGACTTAGGCAGCTTAGTGGTAAAGCGTCTAGTTACTCGTTATCCTGAGGTTGCAGGTTCGATTCCTGCCCCAAGTCAAATTTTTCTTTCCGTTTTTTCGTCATTTGCGATTGTTAGGCTTTAAGGAACTGGGGCAATTAATTTTTGCAATCCACAAACCACCAAAATTATCACATAAGCCCATGTCAGTCACTTAGATAACATTACCTTTGAGGGCAGCTATTTCATCAGCCTTTAACCGTAACCTTCACCGTGTTTGTGAAAGGACCGTTGTGATTGTGACGTCACCGCTGATTCAGACTTCCTTGATGAAACAATGAATGGATCAAGACAAAGCTAAGTGGAAAACTAATTTGAGTCACTAAATAATGAAAAAATGTATAAAGATATTATGACAGTAAGATATGACAGACAGAAGCGTGCAGGGCTCCGCGGCTGGTGTAGATCGTAAGCGATCCACGCCCTTATCGCTTAACCGAGTAGATTTTTTTTTTATGTTATCAAGTGACAAACAAGCATGCAGTTCACATTGATGTTAAGTCATGACTGCAGCCTATAGACACCCACACAAAGACCAAGGTCAAAATGCAGATGCGTTGCCACTCCTGAGGCCTAAGGTGTTATGCCTCTGTGCCGGAAATTACAGGGCCGCACATTACCACCTGACCGGAACACGGTAGTGCTGAACACTACCATTTAGCGGCAAGTATATTAGGTAATGCGGCGGTGCCTACGCCCGCGAGCCTCGTCACTGGAGCTCTACCACCAGTAAAGATTAAGCGATACGGGCGCGGTCGGGTGTGTGATGGGTGACCGCTAGTTGCAGATTAAAATGCGCGTTTCCGTGCTTCGGAGGGCACGTTAAGTCGTCGGTCCTGGTTGCTATCGATAGATAGCAGTCGTTAAATCTTGTCGGAGGCTTTATGGGCGGTTTAAAAACATCCGACTGCGGGTTGGACACTAACCCGTATCTCCACCAACCCGCATTGGAGCAGCGTGGTGGAGTAAGCTCCAGGCCTCCCTACAAAAAGGGGAGAGACTCGTGCCCAGCAGTGGGACGTATAATGGGTTGCCATTATTATTTATATTACATTATTATGACAGTAACAAAATTAAAAATAATATATATATTTCGGTGTCATTTAAAAACGGCGAGCCTGTGGGCCAACCATGGAGTTACGAAAACTACCTTTCAAAATGCAAAAAAATGTAATTTAGTTAAAGCTACAGACAGAAAAAATAAAGGGTCAGTCGTAATAAAAGCAACCGTCACATATTTATTTTGCCATTTCGCTGCGGAACTCCAAAAGCACTTTCAATTACATTAAAACATGTTCCGGCATTCTAAACGATAGAAGTACGTTTTGATACTTTGCCGCAGTTATTTGTGTGTTTGATACTTGAAGATGGGATGGAAATCAACTAATGGAAATGTTTATATCAAAGCAATTACAAAAGTCTAGATGCATTAAAATATTTTTGTTTCAATCTATACCATATAAAAGCGAAAGATCATTCACTCATGACAAAATTTCAGACAGTAGTTTCGAAAAGTGCTAAGACCGGAGGGAAGTAGCCATATGCAGGCTTTCCCCTCTTTCAAAGTACAAGCACAAATGTACCTACGCCTGTCGTTTAGATGTTTAAATATGTGCGTGAAATTGTTTATGTATTTTATTTAAATCAAGGTGTGAGTTTCGACAGGATAAATGTATGGCCTACAGATATTTGTTTCGGGTCTGGGTGTTTGTGTATGTGTTGTGCGTAGGTATATAACGGCACCCACGACTCAGGTTTATTCCTAGTGTGGGGCTGTGAGTGTAAGCGTATTTTTTTCTGTCATACGTACATTTAGCAGTTAGTCCAGCAACTTATGATAAAAAACCGGTCAAGTGCATGTCGGGCCACGCGCAGTGTAGGGTTCCGTAGTTACAGAATAAGAGATGGAATGAAAAAAAAAAAAATATTTTTAATGGACTTGTTCGAAATTTTCGAGTAAAATGCATTTGGTCGACTATAACTCGCAAACTTGCAAGGCCAACTTTAGTGTGATAGTTTTCCTTTTAATTGAGTTATATGTAGCTACTATGGCCGTAACGTTTGATTTTCTAACAACAACCGTTTAGTCTGTAGGGGGGGACACACTTGAGTCTAAGGAATATTTGCACTTTAAAGCTTAATAAGTCACGTAACAGTTAACTACATCGAAAAATGATGTTCGCAAGCCCATAATATTTTTAAAAGACCTATCCCATGATATACCACACTATATGAAAAACGAAAATAAAAAAATATTCGCGCGTTACTAGTAGGTTACCCTAAAAAAAAATTTTTTACGTTTTTATTCTACCACTTTGTCGGCGTAATTAAGGTGTATACTTGTGCCAAATTTCAAGTCTCTAGTACTAATAGTTTTTGCGCTACACCGCGGACGGACAGACAGACAGACAGACAGACAGACGGACATGGCGAAACTATAAGGGTTCCTTGTTTACTTGTAGTACAAGTGACCCCACAAATTTCAGACCCATTTCTGTGCTACTCACTTTAAGTAAAATTTTAGAAAGGCTCATTTTAAATCAATTACTTTCACACTTCAATCGTCATAAACTTTTGCATGTAAAACAATTTGGATTTACCAAGGGTCGTTCAACTACTGATGCAGGTGTTGAACTTGTCAAACACATTTTAGAAGCTTGGGAAGAATCACAGGATGCTCTAGGGGTATTCTGTGACTTATCCAAAGCATTTGATTGCGTCCAGTATGAAACATTGGTCAGAAAATTATACCACTACGGCATTCGAGATACCGCTCTCGAACTTATGACTTCATATTTAAGCTTGAGAACCATGTATGTTGATATAAATGGAACGAGATCTCCTGGCACTTCGATGGATATGGGGGTCCCGCAAGGCTCAATTCTGGGTCTATTTCTGTTTTTAGTTTATATTAATGACTTGTCATATTAATAACTTGTCATTGTTAACGATAATCAAGAAATGATATTATTTGCAGATGATACTTCTCTCATATTCAAAATGAAAAAAAGGCAACAAGTAGCTTGTGACGATGTAAACAATGCCCTCTCTAAAATAGTACATTGGTTTAGTGCTAACAACCTACTGTTAAATAGTAGAAAGACTTGTTATTATTATTAATGTGAAACTAAACGAGAAAGCATTGGAATTAGTAGACTCCACGGTATTTCTTGGCTTAACCGTGGATACAAAATTGCAGTGGGGGCCTCATATTTCAAATCTAGCCCGTAGACTAAGCTCCGCAGCGTTTGCGGTAAAAAGATACGATCCTTAACTGACGTTGAGACGGCTCGATTGGTTTATTTTAGCTACTTTCACAGTATTATGTCCTATGGAATTTTGCTATGGGGACATGCTGCCGATGTCAACGCCATTTTTGTGTTACAGAAAAGAGCTGTGCCTATCTGGGCTAAGTCCGCGAGTGTCTCTCAGGGATAAATTTAAGGAAATAAACACATTGACTTTAGCTTCGAAATACATTTACGAAAATGTACTGTATGTACGTAAAAATATTAGCGAATTTACTAGTAGAGCTAATGATTATATAAATACTAGGAACAAACACAAGTTGTCTGTGCATACAACACGACTGCATAGGGTGAGCAATTCTTTTAGAGGTCAATGTATACGCTTCTTTAACAAAATACCTAAAAATGTTCAAAGTCTTTCGATTAATAAATTTAAGAAAATTATCAAAAAACGCTTATACTTGTGCAACTATTATAAAACATGTGATTATCTTATTGACACTACACCATGGGATTAAAACGATCGCTCCCAGGCTATTTCGAAAACCCGTACTTTGGATTTACAGATTGTATTAGATTTAAGTTTAAATTCAAAAGAGCTGTACTGAGTTTCTTCAGTGGCGGAGTTCTTCTCAGTATTGACTGCCCTTGGAATTCTGCCAAGTGAATAACCTTTATTATGACGACCAAATTCATTCTTTCTCAGTTTCTTTTGAAATGGGGAAATGGAGGCATTTGTAAATAATTGATGCTTTCCATATTATACAAAATTGTTCAGTGTCTATTTAATTTATTATGTGTTTTTTATTATTATTAGTGGTTATTCACTCTCTCTTCTCACTCAAACTAACCTATAGTTTAAAAAGAAATGACGATGTAAAAGTGCTCTTCAGGAGCCTAAGTATATGAAATAAATGAATAAACTGAATAAACTACGGAACCCTAAAAAGGAGTCCCAGGCCGGTCTCCTCCGAGTCCGCAGTTCAGTTCAAAGCCATACCTGTAACAATAATAACCACAATTAAATCTAAACTGCGACCTTCTCTCGGTTAATTGCATTCCACGCTCCAGTAATGAAAGTCCAGGGTACACATAATCAAGGAGAGAATTTCATAATCATTTTTCATGTATCCGCCGCAAATGGTTGAGAGGTTTTGTGTTTCGTGTTGAATTGTTGTTGAGGCTCGTTTGAAGTGTTTATCTGTATATTTATTGTACTATTTATTTTTCGCAATAACACATGCGAGTGAACTTTAGAAATTAAAGAAAAAACAGAAAAAAAAATCTTTCTGACTTGACTTGACTTCGGGCAGGAATCGAACCTGCGACCTCAGGATAACCAGTCCAGCTGGCCAGCCAGTATATTTATATTATAAAGGGGTAAAGTGTGTATGTGTGTGAAGTGGTAGATAACTTTCGAAACTACTCATTCGATTTTGAAATAATAGGTTGGGGAAAAAGTCTTTTCGCATTATAGTATGTATGAACTTGTAATAAAATCTCTTTGGCTGTAGTATTTGTATCTGGCTGGTTTTGGTATCATTGAAAGTTAAAATTTTAAAGAACATAATTCCAAATTCAAATTAGGCAAATGTGTGATTTTCGTTTGTTTTTCGTACTGTCAAGATGAGTGAATCTAATGAAGAAATTCGATACATTTTAAAATTTTACTACAAAAAAGGTAAAAATGCAACGCAAGCCGCGAAAAAAATTTGCGATGTTTATGGACCTAGTGCAGTGTCTGTGAGAGTAGCACAAATTTGGTTTAAGCGTTTTCAATCCGGAAATGTTGATGTCAAAGATGCACCTCGCTCTGGTCGCCCTATTACGGATAAAATGGTTGCCATTTTTGAAAAAGTGGAGCAAGATCGACATATCAGTAGTTACGACGTAGCTGAAGAACTGAGAATTGATCACAAAACAGTTTTGGCGCATTTGAAAAAAGCTGGGTACAAAAAAAAGCTCGATATTTGGGTACCTCACGAGCTCTCTGAAAGAAACCTAATGAACCGTGTACTCATTTGTGATTCTTTATTGCGACGTAATGAAACCGAATCATTTTTGAAGAAGCTGATAACTGGTGATGAAAAGTGGATCACGTACGACAAGAACGTGCGAAAAAGGTCGTGGTCAAAGGCCGGTCAGGCTTCACAGACTGTGGCGAAACCTGGGTTAACTCGCAATAAGGTGATGTTGTGTGTGTGGTGGGATTGGAAGGGCATTATTCATTATGAGCTATTACCACCAGGCAGGACTATCGATTCTGAACTCTCCGCGAACAACTGATGAGATTAAAGCAAGAAGTTGAGAGAAAGCGGCCGGAATTGATCAACAGAAGGGGTGTGGTGTTTAATCATGATAACGCTAGACCTCACACATCTATAGCCACTCAGCAAAAATTAAGAGAGTTTGGCTGGGAGGTGTTAATGCATCCGCCGTATAGTCCTGACGTTGCACCTTCAGATTTCCACCTGTTTCGGTCTCTTCAGAATTCTTTATGCAATGTTAGGTTAACATCACGAGAGGACTGCCAAATCCACTTGTCGCGGTATTTTGATTAGAAGTCCCAAAATGTTTATAGCAATGGGATCATGTCCCTACCTACAAGATGGCAAAAGGTTATCGAACAAAATGGTACGTACATTCTTTAGTTAAATTTAAATAAACTATATTAAAAAATGTTTTGAATTATCTTAAAAAATGCGAAGAAACTTTTTCCCCAACCTAATATTTTGCCGATACCTAGAATGGAATATCAGGATACCTAATATACTTGCCGCTAAATGCTAGTGTACAGCACTATCGTGTTCCGGTCAGATGGTAATGTACGGCCCTGTAATTTTCGGCACAGAGGCATAACAACTTAGGCACACCGCGGACACTCCGCCTATATTCCATAAACGCTTAATTTGGTCTCTATTACACAGACATCAATCAGTGACGTGTATTAAAACGTGCACCTGTGAGCGTAGCACGTAGAGAATACCAAACGTCGCCCATAAGAGGGGAGGATGTTGGGTGAGGCGGGGAAGTTGGGCGGGACGTCGAAATGTCCATTCTATGCGTAGCGTGAGACCTAAGGCAGAGAATATGTAACAACCATAGTCTCAGAAGTGGTAACGCATTTTGACCTCTGGTCTTTGTGTGGTCTATAGGCTGCAGTCGTCACTTAACATCAATTTACTGGTGGTAGAGCTCCAGTGACGGAGCTCGCGGGCGTAGGCACCACCGCATTACCTAATATACTTGCCGCTAAATGGTAGTGTTCAGCACTATCGTGTTCCGGTCAGGTGGTAATGTACGGCCCTGTAATTGCCGGCACTGAGGCATAACACCTTAGGCCTCAGGAATGGTAACGCATCTGCATTTTGACCTCGGTTTTTGTGTGGGTGTCTATAGGCTACAGTCATCACTCAACATCAATGTGAACTGCACGCTCGCTTGCCAAATGTAAACTGCATGCCTTTTAACACTATCATTACATTTAAGAAATACATATAAAGTAGGTACTTAATGTACTTAGGTATATAATTATACCATAGGTAATGGCCTGGACAAATTCTACTCAGTCCCCTAGTTTTATAATGTTGAATAATAATTCGTTTACGTAAATCACCTATATTCTGTTGTGTTTGAGCCTGCAAGCGGGGTCGCGTAGTATAACGAATGAAACGACCTTAAAAAGAATATCTATGAAAAATTGTGAAGCTATTTAAAAATGGTACATTTTTCAATAGGTCTTCTTGTCTCGATTGTTTTCAGTTTCTAGTGCTGTCAATTAGATAACAATACGTTTTTTTTATATTATGATGATGGTAAACAAGCTGCAACCTATCATGCAGACATCTATTCAAAAACCGGACATCAAAATATAGAAGCATTGCCACCTCTCAGGCCTAAGTTGTTTTGCCCTGTGATAGGACCACGGAATGAATGAAGGTTTGTGGTAAACTTCCCATGAAACCTTTCCGTATAGGAATGGAATTGAAACTTTTCGTTTTTATGTAAATTTACGATTATTAGCAATTAGTTACAGAAATATTTTTTCATAATGTGATAGTAGATATGTCTAATGCTTTATCAGTCAGATTCCATATTTCCTTCTTCTTCTGCGCAAACACTGTGAAGACATCGAGTCTTAATCAGTCTTTTGTTTTTTTTTATAAGTGGCAAACAAGCATGCAGCTCACATTGATGTTAAGTGATGACTGCAGCCTATAGACACTTACATAAAGACCAAGGTAAAAATGCAGATGCGTTACCACTCCTGAGGCCTAAGGTGTTATGCCTCTGTGCCGGAAATTACAGGGCCGTACATTACCACCTGACCGGAACACGATAGTGCTGAACACTACCATTTAGCGGCAAGTATATTAGGTAATCCGGTGGTGCCTACGCCCACGAGCTCCGTCACTGGAGCTCTCCCACCAGTGAATAACTATTACTTTACATTTACCCTCAGATGAGCTATTAATAAAGGATAAAATTAAAGATTTTCTACCCATGGGATGGGAAGCTTCGACAATTTTCCAATTCGATGCCTCGTAACTACTGCTGCAGAAATATCACCTAAACTACTAATCTACCTTCAAAGCCCTTTACACGTCCCGGTGTAACAATTCACACAACGATCATAGTATCGTAGGCAGAAGGGCGCATAGTTGTCAATATCAATATGCTGATTAGATCACTCGCTTCGTTATGTGACGCTCGCAAGTCGACCACGGTGTGATCTAACTTGACAAATATTGCGATTTATTTATGTTAACATATGAAAACGAATAACTGACAATAACGCCCAAATTGTAATAGGCAACCTATTGAATATTATATTCTCTAGATTATAAATATGCGTTAACTGCCTCGGTAGCCTAGTGGTAGCAGGCCACTACTACTACGCTGAGGTCCTGGGTTCGATTCCCTTGTAGGGGGTTATCAGAAATAATGGTATAAAGTCCTTTATCTTTGGTTCGATTGGGATTTTCCCATTTTCTAGAATTTTTGCAGTTTCGGCAACTCGGCGACGAACTCAGGAGGGTTTCCTTTATAGATACTTTTATTGAAGCTCGGTACAAACGTTTTACTTGAAAACCGTTACAAAAAATTCTGTACGTGGGCCAAAAACGTAACCGGCGAATCGTGAGTGTTTGCATGTATGCTTTAAAGCATGCATTTACCGCTGCCTACCCCTTCGGGAATTTTTACGCATATCTGGATGAACGAAATGATTCTGCAGTGGGATCCTAACCTATTAGGCATCAAGGGTGGTAAAGCTTCTGCATTTTAGTCGCTAGAGTTTTACAGATTCACTTATCATCCATGTTAACTTGCTTGCTTACCATCATTACCTGTTACACTACTCCATAAACAACTTTCTACTGGTGGTAGAGCTCCAGTGACGGAGCTCGCGGGCGTAGGCACCACCGCATTACCTAATATACTTGTCGCTAAATGGTAGTGTTCAGCACTATCGTGTTCCGGTCAGGTGGTAATTTCCGGCACAGAGGCATAACACGTTAGGCCTCAGGAGTGGTAACGCATCTGCATTTTGACCTCGGTCTTTGTGTGGGTCTATAGGCTGCAGTCATCACTTAACATCAATGTGAACTGCATGCTTGTTTGCCACTTCCATAAAATAAAAAGAATAAAACTTGTTATTGAATAATCTATTTGAAAGATAAATCTTTTAAAACTAAAGACAAGCTTTTGCGTTACAGTTCACACACTACTCCCAGTAACAGGGCAGAGGAACAATGTGAACTACTCGTAACTTGGTAACATTTCAATTTATTTAAAAGGCTTTCAGTGTCCTTAAATAGTGATGTCGCAGTGAGTGATATATCTATCCCGGAGGATAGGCTGAGAGTGTGGTTGGGAAGTTTTTTTAATTTGTATTTCGTTTTAACTTGATGAGAGATCCAGTTTCGGAGCATCACCAAATCACTTAATATATGATATGATAATATGATTTATTCTGTAATGGGTGTAATTTACCTGAATAAAGTGATTAAATATAATAAAATATATCTGCCGCGAAGTGGTGATATAAAAGATTGTACATATAATAAAGCTATAACTATAGAATTATAAAGTAATAGTAAATCCTTCATACATATCAGGACCAATGTCACACCTTGAGTAACACCGGCTCACAGCGGTCCTTTTACCCACCCAAACCATCGAGGAGGCTCCTCTCGACCGAAACTTGTGAACAACACTTGTCTTGTTACACACATGTAGGACTAAGTAGCTGTTGAGCCCTCTAACAATCCATCCCGTCGCCTAAATATCAGTACAGTACTCAGAATCAGAATCAAAAACTCATTTATTCATTTAGGGTGTCAGGCACCTCTTATGACACGTCAAAAACAAACAAAATAAATTAAAGTGAATTACAATTGATGTACATGTCATACAAGATAAAAAATATATGTATAGTCAAGAATATCACTAAGATAAAACTAAATATAATATACTAATGTAAGAAGTATATCAGAAGAAAGTCTAATTTCCCCTTTACAAACTGATAACAAAGAGTAAAAAGAAAAGAAAAAGAGTCATTCTTTGTCATTCACCGGAGGAAGGAACCTTGTCGGAGGCCTTATGGGCGTTTTGAAAACATCCGTAAGCGGGTTGGCCACTAACCCACCCACCTCCACCAATCCGCATTGGAACAGCGTGGTGGAGTAAGCTCCAGGCCTCCCCCCAAAAAGGGGAGATACTCGTGCCCAGCAGTGGGACGTATAATGGATTGACATTATTATATAAACCTTTGTTACTTAAGTACTTTTCTTGTATGCCGACAGCCGATTACTATTAAAATTTACAACCTTTCCATAGACAGACAAATGAACAGCAAAGCCGTCAGCAAGTTATTAGGTCCCTTAACAGACCAAGGGGCCGATCGCCTAACTCTAATGCTTTCGTTATGCTTTCCAGATGCTTTTGATTATGACATTTTTTTTTTAAGTGAAGAAGTTGGCAAACATGTTTGCAGCTCACATTGATATTAAGTGATGACTGCAGACATCTTCACCAGTGGCCAAACTGCAGATGCGTTGCCACCCCTGAGACCTAAGTTGTTATGTCTCTGTGATAAGTCATTACGGGGGCATACATTTCCATCTAACCGGAACACGATAGTGCTGAACACTACCATTTGGCGGCAGGTGGATTAGGTAATGCAGTGGTGCCTACGCCCTCGAGCTCCTGCACTGGAACTCTACCACCAGTAAAAATACGTCGTCATAATCGAAAAAAACACGGAAGCATTCGAGTTAGTCGGTCGACCCGCAGATCCCTTGGATGCAGAACTCTAAAAAATATTAACACCATGTGGTTTCTTCGAAATGTAGTTCTAAGTTTTCGTAGTCCCGCAACCTGTAGTAATATACAACTATACAAACAGGGATATTCACAATAATATCCCAATTCACTGAACACTAACAAACGCGCCTCCCCCAACACTATAATCAATATTTCTAATGTGTTGAAAGCATTCAATGGCAAAGAGCATTGCATTTTTTAGTTTTTTCCCCTTTTAGCATTAGACGCAAATATTATTTATGTTGAAACCTATTGACACGACAAACATTCAATATCATTCCGATAGTAATTGACAACATTTCAAATTTGACACGACCCTAAAAGAAAAATACCGTTTCTTTTTTTTTCTTTTCTGAGTTCATATATATATTTTTTGTATTTTTTATTTCTTAATTTCTGTGAAAAAAAAAAAAAACGGAAGAACATGTGATGACGTCACTTATATGGTGGAATGAAGTAGTTACCATTGCTTATCTTTAGATGAAAACATTATTGTTACATACTCTGTGACAAGATGTGTCAAATTGATACGGATACGTCAATGTCAAAGTATAAAACTAAGAAGTAGGGATGGTGATCCAAGACCTGAGATCGATTAATCGTAAAAGCGATCTTTAGGAACCAAAAAATCGG
This sequence comes from Macrosoma leucophasiata, assembly GCA_036365455.1. Taxonomy (NCBI): domain Eukaryota; kingdom Metazoa; phylum Arthropoda; class Insecta; order Lepidoptera; family Hedylidae; genus Macrosoma; species Macrosoma leucophasiata. The sequence continues at coordinate 677,971 of JAWQUS010000024.1, forward strand.
TTCTTATTTAAATAATTATAATAATTTATTTAAATCGATCCACAGTACCAGATTGATCTAGTGAATCGATACTATACCCTGGAAAATCGAAGATCGATCTTTTTGGTTAATTCACATAGGGACATATGAAACATACAGATCATTAGATTTAACGTTTAAACGTGAGTATAGGAAGCATTATACCAGCATTGAACACTGCTGAGTTGCTTTTTTTTGGTCGTCTGTTTTCCTTGAAATTTAGTATTACATATCCCAAATCAAAAATAGATCGATAATCGAAGATCGATTTTTTCAATGTCGATTTAATTGCCAAAGGATTTTGGACACTTCGATTCGAACATTGATTGATTTCAGAAAGAATCGCCATCCCTACTACTAAGTCTATGAAATCTGCCACGAACTTATTTATTTAAAAAAAAACAAGTATTAAAGTCTTCAACAACGACTTAGCCCTTAGGCTGTTGATATAATATTGATATTTTTTATTTGTAGTTGGATCAAGGAAGAGATTAATCGACGACATGCAGGGTCAAAGAATTTTTTTTAAATTATATTGATATTTTTTTCGTTATATCGAACACTGGTACTGATATTTTTAAAATAAAAAGATCACAGGCCTTACATTAAACCGTGGCCAGGACCCCCTTTTAAGTATACAATACCTGTTATATTAATAGTTTTATAATGTGGAATAATAATTCGTTTACGTAAATCACCTATATTGTGTTGTGTTTAAGCCTGCAAGCGGGCTCGCGTAGTATAACGAATGTAACGACTTTAAAAATAATATCTGTGAAAAATTGTGAAGCTATTTAAAAAGGGTACATTTTTCAATAGGTCTTCTTGTCTCGATTGTTTTCAGTTTCTAGTGCTGTCAATTAGATAACAATACGTTTTTTTTATATTATGATGATGGTAAACAAGCTGCAACCTATCATGCAGACATCTATTCAAAAACCGGACATCAAAATATAGAAGCATCGCCACCTCTCAGGCCTTAGTTGTTTTGTCCTGTGATAGGTACCTATCTAGTTATTACGGGACCACGGAATGAATGAAGGTTTGTGGTAAACTCCCCATGAAACCTTTCCGTATAGGAATGGAATTGAAACTTTTCGTTGTTTTTATATTATTTCGCATTAACACATACTTGTGAAATATATTTTATTTAATTTAAGAAAAATGGAAAGAAAATGTGAAGGAAAGATTTGACAAATCGGGCAGGACTTCAGTAGCTCAATTGGAAGAGCGGCTGGACTAGATTCCCAGTAGGCCGCGAGTTCGAGTCTCGCCTGAAGTCAAATTTTTCTTTACATTTTTCTTTAAATAAAACTTTTCGTTTTTAAGTAAATTTACGATTATTAGCAATAAGTTACAGAAATATTTTTTCATAATGTGATAGTAGATATGTCTAATGCTTTATCAGTCAGATTCCATATTTCCTTCTTCTTCTGCGCAAACACTGTGAAGACATCGAGTCTTAATCAGTCTTTTGTTTTTTTTTATATGTTACGGAATTGGCAAACAAGCATGCAGTTCACATTGATGTTAAGTGATGACTGCAGCCTATAGACACTTACATAAAGACCAAGGTTAAAATGCAGATGCGTTACCACTCCTGAGGCCTAAGGTGTTATGCCTCTGTGCCGGAAATTACAGGGCCGTACATTACCACCTGACCGGAACACTACCACACTTTAGCGGCAAGTATATTAGGTAATGCGGTGGTGGCAATGCCCGCGAGCTCCGTCACTGGAGCTCTCCCACCAGTGAATAACTATTACTTTACATTAACCCTCAGATGAGCTATTAATAAAGGATAAAATTAAAGATTTTCTACCCATGGGATAGGAAGCTTCGACAATTTTCCAATTCGATGCCTCGTAACTACTGCTGCAGAAATATCACCTAAACTACTAATCTACCTTCAAAGCCACAAACACGTCCCGGTGTAACAATTCACACAACGATCATAGTATCGTAGGCAGAAGGGCGCGTAGTTGTCAATATCAATATGCTGATTAGATCACTCGCTTCGTTGCGTGACGCTCGCAAGTCGACCACGGTGCGATCTAACTTGACAAATATTGCGATTTATTTATGTTAACATATGAAAACTAATAACGCCCAAATTGTAATAGGCAACCTATTGAATATTATATTCTCTAGATTATAAATATGCGTTAACTGCCTCGGTAGCCTAGTGGTAGCAGGCCACTACTACTACGCTGAGGTCCTGGGTTCGATTCCCTTGTAGGGGGTTATCAGAAATAATGGTATAAAGTCCTTTATCTTTGGTTCGATTGGGCTTTTTCCATTTTCTAGAATTTTTGCAGTACCTCTGTTTCGGCAACTCGGCGACGAACTCAGGAGGGTTTCTTTTATAGATACTTTTATTGAAGCTCGGTACAAACGTTTTATTTGAAAACCGTTACAAAAAATTCTGTACGTGGGCCAAAAACGTAACCGGCGAATCGTGGGTGTTTGCATGTATGCTTTAATGCATGCATTTACCGCTGCCGACCCCTTCGGGGATTTTTACGCATATCTGGATGAACGAAATGATTCTGCAGTGGGATCCTAACCTATTAGGCATCAAGGGTGGTAAAGCTTCTGCATTTTAGTCGCTGGAGTTTTACAGATTCACTTATCATCCATGTCAACTTGCTTGCTTACCATCATTGCCTGTTACACTACTCCATAAACAACTTTTTACTGGTGGTAGAGCTCCAGTGACGGAGCTCGCGGGCGTAGGCACCACCGCATTACCTAATATACTTGCCGCTAAATGGTAGTGTTCAGCACTATCGTGTTCCGGTCAGGTGGTAATTTCCGGCACAGAGGCATAACACGTTAGGCCTCAGGAGTGGTAACGCATCTGCATTTTGACCTCGGTCTTTGTGTGGGTCTATAGGCTGCAGTCATCACTTAACATCAATGTGAACTGCATGCTTGTTTGCCACTTCCATACAATAAAAAAAGTTTTATTCTTTTTATTGTATGGAAGTGGCAAACAAGCATGCAGTTCACATTGATGTTAAGTGATGACTGCAGTTATTGAATTATCTTTTTGAAAGATAAATCTTTTAAAACTAAAGACATGCTTTTGCGTTACAGTTCACACACTACTCCCAGTAACAGGGCAGAGGAACGATGTGAACTAATCGTAACTTGGTAACATTTCAATTTATTTAAAAGGCTTTCAGTGTCCTTAAATAGTGATGTCGCAGTGAGTGATATATCTATCCCGGAGGATAGGCTGAGAGTGTGGTTGGGAAGTTTTTTTAATTGGTATTTCGTTTTAACTTGATGAGAGATCCAGTTTCGGAGCATCACCAAATCACTTAATACATGATATGATAATATGATTTATTCTGTAATGGGTGTAATTTACCTGAATAAAGTAATTAAATATAATAAAATATATCTGCCGCGAAGTGGTGATATAAAAGATTGTACATATAATAAAGCTATAACTATAGAATTATGAAGTAATAGTAAATCCTTCATACATATCAGGACCAATGTCACACCTTGAGTAACACCGGCTCACAGCGGTCCTTTTACCCACCCAAACCATCGAGGAGGCTCCTCTCGACCGAAACTTGTGAACAACACTTGTCTTGTTACACACATGTAGGACTAAGTAGCTGTTGAGCCCTCTAACAATCCATCCCGTCGCCTAAATATCAGTAAAGTACTCAGAATCAGAATCAAAAACTCATTTATTCATTTAGGGTGTCAGGCACCTCTTATGACACGTCAAAAACAAACAAAATAAATTAAAGTGAATTACAATTGATGTACATGTCATACAAGATAAAAAATATATTTATAGTCACGAATATCACTAAGATAAAACTAAATATAATATACTAATGTAGGAAGTATATCAGAAGAAAGTCTCATTTCCCCTTTACAAACTGATAACAAAGAGTAAAAAGAAAAGGAACCGGAGGAAGGAACCTTGTCGGAGGCCTTATGGGCGTTTTGAAAACATCCGTAAGCGGGTTGGCCACTAACCCACCCACCTCCACCAATCCGCATTGGAACAGTGTGGTGGAGTAAGCTCCAGCCCTCCCCCCAAAAAGGGGAGATACTCGTGCCCAGCAGTGGGACGTATAATGGATTGACATTATTATATAAACCTTTGTTACTTAAGTACTTTTCTGGTATGCCGACAGCCGATTACTATTAAAATTTACAACTTTTCCATAGACAGACAAATGAACAGCAAAGCCGTCAGCAAGTTATTAGGTCCCTTCACAGACCAAGGGGCCGACCGCCTAACTCTAATGCTTTCGTTATGCTTTCCAGATGCTTTTGATTATGACAATTTTTTTTTAAGTGAAGAAGTTGGCAAACTTGCTTGCAGCTCACATTGATATTAAGTGATGACTGCAGACATCTTCACCAGTGGCCAAACTGCAGATGCGTTGCCACCCCTGAGACCTAAGTTGTTATGTCTCTGTGATAAGTCATTACGGGGGCATACATTTCCATCTAACCGGAACACGACAGTGCTGAACACTACCATTTGACGGCAGATGGATTAGGTAATGCAGTGGTGCCTACGCCCTCGAGCTCCTGCACTGGAACTCTACCACCAGTAAAAATACGTCGTCATAATCGAAAACAACACGGAAGCATTCGAGTTAGTCGGTCGACCCGCAGATCCCTTGGATGCAGAACTCTAAAAAATATTAACACCATGTGGTTTCTTCGAAATGTAGTTCTAAGTTTTCGTAGTCCCGCAACCTGTAGTAATATACAACTATACAAACAGGGATATTCACAATAATATCCCAATTCACTGAACACTAACAAACGCGCTTCCCCCAACACTATAATCAATATTTCTAATGTGTTGAAAGCATTCAATGGCAAAGAGCATTGCATTTTTTAGTTTTTTCCCCTTTTAGCATTAGACGCAAATATTATTTATGTTGAAACCTCCCTACCTTTTGTTGTAATAAAACCTATTGACACGACAAACATTCAATATCATTCCGATAGTAATTGACAACATTTCAAATTTGACACGACCCTAAAAGAAAAATACCGTTTCTTTCTTTTTCTTTTCTGAGTTCAAATATATATTTTTTGTATTTTTTATTTCTTAATTTCTGTGAAATAAAAGTAAAACGGAAAAACATGTGATGACGTCACTTATATGGTGGAATGAAGTAGTTACCATTGCTTATCTTTAGATGGAAACATTATTGTTACATACTCTGTGACAAAATGTGTCAAATTGATACGGATACGTCAATGTCAAAGTATAAAACTAGGAAGTAGGGATGGTGATCCGAGACCTGAGATCGATTAATCGGAAAAGCGATCTTTAGGAACCAAAAACTCGGTTCTTATTTAAATAATTATAATAATTTATTTAAATCGATCCACAGAACCAGATTGATCTAGTGAATCGATACTATACCCTGGAAAATCGAAGATCGATCTTTTTGGTTAATTCACATAGGGACATATAAAACATACAGATCATAAGATTTAACGTTTAAACATGAGTATAGGAAGCAATATACCAGCATTGAACACTGTTGAGTTGCTTTTTTTTGGTCGTCTGTTTTCCTTGAAATTTAGTATTACATATCCCAAATCAAAAATAGATCGATAATCGAAGATCGATTTTTTCAATGTCGATTTAATTGTCAAAGGATTTTCACTTCGATTCGAACATTGATTGATTTCAGAAAGAATCGCCATCCCTACTACTAAGTCTATGAAATCTGCCACGAAATTATTTATTTAAAAAAAACAAGTTTTAAAGTCTTCAACAACGACTTAGCCCTTAGGCTGTTGATATAATATTGATATTTTTTATTTGTAGTTGGATCAAGGAAGAGATTAATCGACGACATGCAGGGTCAAAGATTTTTTTAAAAATTATATTGATATACAAATTTTCGAAAAATGGTTAAACACGGGTCCCCTAGTTTTGGATTAACTTTTGAATAATGTAATAAAACATGTAGGTTAAAAATATGAAATGTTGTCAATTGCAGAATTGGTTGTTTGGTATACAATCAGATTGATATTAGAGAAAAAAATATAATTCATAAAATCCGATGACGTATGTCTGTCCTTATCCATCCGTAGAAATACGATACCGCTGAAAACTACCATTTAGCGTCTAAGAAGACTGAGTAATTTGATACCTACGACTTCAAGCTCTCCTATGGACAATCTCACTGACACTCTACCATCAGTTAAGTATTTATTATTTATCAATAGAGCGGCTATATTGTAGCCGCACTATGGATAAATAATAAATACAAATTGTAAAATGTCTTCTTTAACCTCTATATAAATTATTAAGATACAACCTGCAACTAAGAGACAGACAGAAGGATAGTGGAGGCTTTGATTTAGATTTCCTTTTGTATCCCGCAGGTAATATCATTATTCTATTGTGAAACGAAAAAAAGAACAAAGATAATTACGTACGTAATATCTGTAATACAATTTTATTTTTTCTTTTTCATAACATTACAAGCAGTAATAATATACAACAAAAAACACAAAGAGAGAAAATGTGGTTCTACTTACAAAACATTCAATTGTATTACATTTGCTTAGAGAAATGAACAAATAAGACTGATACAAGAAGGATACTAACCACACTCATTGAACATAACTCTGTGTAATTAATTCAGGGTCTACAATTCATGTAGTTGAACCTGTTCACGTAAGCCCAATTGTCAACAGCAGCCAACTAGATATAGAATAACAATCGCGAATTGAATTATACTTCCAATTCTAAAGCTAATAACGCAGACTTTAGTTAACGCTGACATAAATTTGTGCGCATAATTCTCTGTCAAAGTTAGTGATGGTAAGGACAATTGGACCTAAGTAAGTGCTCTCCTAACTCCAATATTCCGGCCTCGTGATATATTCTGAGCAGTACAAACTACCCGGTGCTATTGAACCTGTTTATGAAGGGATGTTCCGCGCCGAGGTAGATTTAATTAACGCTCAAAGGATAAATTATGCGTTTCACCGACATTCAACACTTGCGGTCCAAGTGTGTCTCCCTGTGGGACCCCTTCGATTAATAATCATCCCTGTTAAATATATGACGAATTCGACGTTTTTGATTAAGCCTTTTAATTGTTATTATTGAAACAAAGATTTACAAGGATTGATAGTGATACAATAGTTTATATTGTTTATTATCTATCTATTGAAGAGATCTTGAATGCATTATTCGAATCTAATAGCATGTTTTGTTTACCTACCACAAGATTATTAGTTGTGTAGAACAAGGTTTCGCATTCATCTCACAAGCCGAGACAAGCAAACAATACGCGGCGTATTCGTATTGCGTAACTAACAATGGGATGTTACCGTTCCCATCCCATCGCGTCACATCTTAGTTACCTTTTCACACACCTTCGATTTATGATTTCTTGGTACGAATTGTAGTTTCTTTTAGTGATGATATCTTGAAATACTAGTTAATATATTTCCAATAAAAGGAGGTAGAGCTAGCGAAAGGACAAGCCTTCGAGTAGTTCATGAAGTGGGTTATGATGATTTTTGGATAGCTTGATATGTCATGATCGTGCAACATAATTGTAATTTTTAATTAATCTAATTACCTACATTAGTGTATTATATTTAGTCTTATCTTAATTATTTTTTTTTTTAGTTTGTAAATCGACATGTACCTGTATTAATTCTTTTTGGCTTTAATTTATTTTGTGTTTTAGTTGTTTTATAATTGGTGCTTGGTGCTTGGTCATCCTAAACGAATAAATAAACTTCTAATTCTGATAATAAAACAAATACAGTGATCAAACTATCATAAATGTTCGGGTCTGCTTAAAGCCTATTCTTAATTATTTATATTATGACAAGATAAACATTTTAATGACTTGTAAATTATTTATAAAGTTTTAAAAAATCCGTAATAGGAAATAGAAATATTCCTAAAATAATAATATGTATTTCCTTTCAAAACCAAGTTAATTACATGCAAACGATCCAAGATGATCTCAACAGGATATCAATATCAAAAATATTGCACCACAATTTGCAAGTCTGACTACAACAAACAGAGTCGTGCAAAACCCAAATAAAAATAAGGCAGCTCATAATATAGGGATCTAGTAATGCAAAACCCACAAGTATACTCAAAGAACCCTCGATATAGTAATTTGTAACTGTACTCGTACTCAGGCGCATTCTTGCGTCGCCTGGCACCGGGTGGCACGACTCCGCCACGCACACAAGCAAAGGCAACACATTGTAAACCATTTAGCATTCAATATCATTATACATAGAGTCCAAAATAGTCTGAGGACGCGTTAAACAAAGCATCAGTTCACGGCTCAATGGGACGCGTCTTTAAACAAATTGAACTATAGAATTGAGTCGTAAAGATGTAACTTGAATAACGTTGCCTGTGTAACGTTCTCACATTAACTTAATTTAGGCGATGAATATTAAACTTTAAGTGAATGGGTTAAAGTCGAAAATGGGTGTATGAGATACGACGGGACCGTACCGTACGTCGAATTAGCGGTGGTGTGTGAGGTAACGGCCATTATAGATTGTGTACTTTATGCGTATGCAGAATCGGGGATGCATCCAACATTTCATGTGGATTCGGTTATTGATAAGGTTTATAGAACCAGGGATGAAGGATGGTGATATAATCAAGCTGGTAGGTATTTGTAGTTCAGGGTTTTCAGTCCAAGGAAGGTTTAAAAGGAAATAAATTATGATCAAAATAATAAAAACAACACTTATTCCATTTTCCCATACAAAAACTTTGTACCTATCAAATATTTGAAATATTATTTAATACTAAAGCGATACGAAGGCCGCCGGGTCAGCTAGTTGATACTTTCCGAAAACAGACGACTCCACATCACACAAAAAAAATGTCGACATCAAAGGATTAAAGGTCGCTGCTTGGTGTATCATCTTACTTTAGCCTTAACTTTGTTAAAATACCATAGGTATATATAATAATTCAAAATGAGTAAAATTTAAAAATTGAGCAGAGTTGCACCATTTGGGCATTGTTAAATGACGCCATAAATTTAACTGCTAACCGTAACTGGCCGAGCTGCGCTGGTTAATGTTAAGTTAAAAAAATTATCAAGCAGATAATGAAGAAATCTGTAAACTGTGATAATTAAAGTGAGAATGACTGCGATATGCAGTTGGCATATCGCAGTCATTCTCACTTTAATATCCTTAAAACTATCCCGACGATCGCTAAAGGTCACCTGTGGAGTAGGACAGACTGAGGTGACAGTGTCTGAAAATTGTTTAAACTCTGTTCAAACCGTTCAAAATGGCTATCGCTTTCATATATCTCGCGTAGCGTTTCGGATTCATTCAAAATTTGTAACTTATTTTTTTCGTATCCGTGTCATAAGTGTGCGTTATGAAACTGACGAGATTTATTTCCTGAAATTTTCAGTCTAACTAAATCGTTATTTACACAAAACTTTAATAAACTATATACACAAATCTATCTCATGAATCACTATATTCACTATCTATTGGTGGAAATCGCAAGAAAATCCGTGTAGTCTTTAAATTTAACGCGAACAGACAGACAGCTGCGACGGGGAGGGGAGGCTTTGTTTATTGAGTGCATACAGGAATAAATTCTACGATTGAGTGCTGAAAGCAGGTTGTTCAAAAATAAATTTATTTGTAGTTTATTAATTAATGTTAAAATGATTCACAGAATTATCATCAAACAGGTATTATAATTTCAATTTAGGAAGACATTAGGTATATTAGCTCACTAATCCGAGTCTTCCAATATATTCAAAATATATTTCTTGGTCTCAATAAACTCATAATAAACATTCTATAAAACAACAAAATGAGAAAGGCACCACTGGGTCACACCGTACACCAACCAGTATCGCTTCAATGAATGGACCCTAATTTGCATACACAAACAAAAAACATCTCTACACCATTTGCAATAAGGCATTGAATCTAAGGTCAAGCCGAAACAGTTCTTATACCTACATGGATAAAGGCTATATAAATTCGGAGGCTAGGTACCGTTGAGGTCGTTGTACGATGCGCGTGCGCCGGTGCGTGGGAAAGTGATCTTTATGGGTGATCTAGTGATGATCTTTAGAGGTCCAGTAAAGGACAACGAATTAAATTTGTTTACGTAATCATTTTATCTAATATAATCAAGAATGATAAAACAAAAAAAAATGTCTATTTTTATAGATAGAGACTTAACAAACTTCCAGTTTCTTGGTAGAGTTACAACATCGGAGCTCGAGGGGCGAATCTATCTCACTAAACAGTAGTGAATCTATCTACCGCTAAATGTCGATAGGCTACAGTATTAACATACCATGCATGTGATGCTTGTTTGCCACCATCGTCGAAGCTCAAAGGTTTAGGCTCCATCAAAATAATCTAATCTATACACTGTCAAGATTTTCAAGATCAAGTTATTTTCTCATTAGATGACAATGAACGACCCTATAATTTCTTTAGAAATATTAGCTTTAAAAACTACTGCAGTGACAACAATTGCACTGACTCCCGCAGTTTATGCTAATGTCAATAAAATACAGTTATTGTCACAGTCAACGTGAATGGTGCGCATGTTCTCCAATGACTCAAATTCTCGACAAAAAATATTTTTTATCTATAAGTGTTACAACAAGACAGTAAAAATCGAGTGTCTGTAGGTAAATTAAAAAAATGTCCAAAAACTGATAGGGTGGGATTAACATAAACAAAAAAAAAATATTTTTTGTAATGTTTGTCTGTCTGTCTGGTACGAATATAACTTCGAAACTACTCGACGACTTTCACAGGTGGATTACGGATAATCAGGAGCGTTGTCAAAATTTTGTTTCGTCTAAATCGGTTAAGGGCAAAAGAAGTTATGGTGAATTGAACATTCACTTCAAGCACTGCTTCAAAACTTTTAACCTGAGTTGAATGCGGTTTACATAAACTTATTTAATTTAGACTAGCTGTACCTGCGGCTTTATCCGCTTAGAAGGGACGCGCGAACTGGTGGTAGAGCTCCAGAGACGGTGCTCGTGGGCCGCGTAGATACTGAATACAGGGCCGTACATCACCACCGCATTACCTTATATAATTGCCGCTAAATGGTAGTGCTCAGCACTATGGTATTCCGGTCAGGTGGTAATGTACGGCCCTGTATTCAGTATCTACGCGGACAAAGTCGTGGGCACAGATAATATAAAATAAACAGTTTTCCATTTCATAAAATTTCTAATTCGAGGCTATTATTCAATCTAAAAGAAACAGTAGCATTTTTTTCTTTTAGTATTATTTTTTTCTTTTTTCAAAGCCGAAGTTTGGCTTTGAACTCAAGACTGCAAGTTCAAACTACCAAGTCACGGTGGTTCATTACTAGTACCAGGTTTCAGTGCCGAGCCCTCCGCCCTCGCTACTCAAGCCCTCTTGTGACGCAAGCGAAAAATAAATTATTTCGCCGCTACTCGCATAATGACCTTGTTAGCTCAGAATAATCTGCGGAACTTTTTGAGAGGTTTGTTAAGAATGCATCTCGGTTTCTGAGACTGGATGGAAAATGTATTTTTGTCTTACGGAATAAGTGCAGGGCGACGGGGATGATTATGTTGAGTGGATTTCCATATTTAAGTTTCTGAGGATATATTGTTTTTGTGTCGTAACTTATTTGTTTATTTTTATGTAATGGAAGTTGCAAGCAAGCATGCAGCTCACATTGATGTTAAGTGATGACTGCAGCCTATAGACACCCACACAAAGATCAAAGACCAAAGTGCAGATGCAGACTCCTGAGGCCTAAGGTGTTTCGCCTCTGTACCGGAAATTACAGGATCAGAATCAGAAACTCATTTATTCATTTAGGGTGACAGGCACCTCTTATGACACGTCAAAAACAAACAAAATAAATTAAAGCGAATAACAATCGATATACATGTCAAACAAGATAAAAAATATATGTAAAGTCAAGAATATCACTAAGATAAAACTAAATGTCATAAACTAATGTAAAAAGTATATCAGTAGAATGTCTCTTTTCCCCTTTACAGGGCCGTACATTACCACCTGACCGGAACACGATAGAGCTAAACACTACTATTTAGCGGCAAGTAAATTAGGTAATGCGGTGGTGCCTACGCCCGCGAGCTCCGTCACTGGATCTCTACCACCAGTAAACAGTAGAATGAATAATCCTTAAATTTCTTACCGATGTAAAAACTCAATATCCCGTTTAAATACAAATTGCGTGAAGACTATTTTTTCTAGAATATCTAGCACTATAGAGTAGTAAGTAGTCTCTGCGGTTAGATATGTGTAGGTATTGTATGTATATTTATGACATTTTCGACTTAAAAAAAAAAAACAGCTGTAAAAGTATATAAACAGTAGCACTACTCGACCCCAGCACCCAACCCAAATATACGTAAAGTCGTCCGAACTGCTAAGTCACGACAGTTCATTAGGTAGGTACATGTTGCATGAGCGAGGCCTCCGCCGCTGCTCGGAGTATAAATAAATTATTTCGCCGCTACTCACAAGTAATGACCTTGTTAGCTCAGAATAATCTGCGGAACTTTTGAGAGGTTGGGTAAGAATGCATCTCGGTTTGGAAAACTGGACGGAAAATGTATTTTTGTTTTCGGGGCGGCAGGTATACGTGTAGAACAACGGGGATCGTGATTACGTTGAGTGGATTTTCATTTTTTAAGATTTCCAATTTATTCTGAGGGTTGGTATCTTGTTTTTGTGTCTTGACTTGTTTTTTGCGGAAGACTTTTGACATGTAATCACAGGTGGATAACATATAATTAGGAGCGTTTTTTAAACTTTGTTTCGTCAAAATCGGTTAAGGGTTAAGAGAAAAACAAGTTATGGTCATTTGAAAATATTTATACTTCAAGCCCTCCTTCAAAACTTTTATACAAGAGTTGAATGCGGTTCAAATAAACGTATTTAATTTAGATAAAGCTAGAATTTCTTCTTTGTTTTTCGATATCAATAAAGACAAAAACACACTGCAGTCTCTAATTATTTTTAATAAAAAATAACACATTGAACGTGGGCAAAATTGTAAAATTAGTATCATAAAATCTCAATAGATGGCGCTGACTTACTTTAATTGTAGTTTCCACAGGTCACGCGAAAAGCGACATACACGCGGGCGAAGCCGCGGGCAACAGCTAGTAACAAATATGCATTAGCTTTCTAGTAATTTATTGTCCAGAAACGCTGATATTACATTGCAAATAATAATAATACGAACCTAAGATAATTAATACTTACAGCAAAAACTGAAGTCTGCAAGTCTGCACAGCACACAAGCCATATATGGCCATTATTATCATCATTATAAGGGGAATTGAGCCCGTCAGAAGACGTCGTCGCCAGAGATTAAATATTTCGCAAAGCACTTTAAAGCTTCATTTTCTAAGCGAGTTAACAAAATAAAAGATTGAGAGAAACCCTTTAGGATCGTCCGAAGGTTTGACGTGTTTTGTTATGAAATTCAGCGTACGTGGATTATTTACTGATTAATCAGAGCTATTCATGCTGTACTGATAACTTTTAATTTTTACTGGCGGTAGAGTTCCACCGTATTACCTGTCTGCCGTCATAATTACGGTAGTGCTCAATACTGCAATGTTCCGGTTAGATGGTAATACATGGCCTCGAAATAACATGGATGTTAAGTGATAACTTTGCTATAGTAGAACTAGCAGGTTGGCCACTAACCCATATCTCCACCAATCGGCATTGGAGCAGCGTGGTTGGAGTAAGCTCCAGGCCTCCCCCCAAAAAGGGTAGAGACTCGTGACCAGCAGTGGGACGTATTAGGGTTGCCATTATTATTAATTTATAACTGCAGCCTATAAACATCTACACCAGAGGTTCCCAAACTATTTTTTCTTGTAGACCCCTTTCAATTTTTTTCTGTTTTCCGTGGACCCCCTCCGCTAGGGCTTCAGTAGCTCAATTGGAAGAGCGGCTGGACTAGATTCCCAGTAGGTCGCGAGTTCGAGTCTCGCCTGAAGTCAAATTTTTCTTTCCATTTTTCTTTAAAAATAAAATATATTTCACAAGCATGTGTTAATGCGAAATAATATAAAACAATTACATTTATATCACATTCCCATATTTCCAAATTTTATTCACGCCTACGTAGACCCCCATTGAGTCCCATGGACCCCAGGGGGTCTATATGGACCACTTTGGGAATCACTGATCTACACAAAGAACAGATATCAAATTGCAGATGCGTTGCCACCCCTGAGACCTTAATTGTTTTGTCTCCGTAAGTGTGTAAACACACTATGCCGAAGCTACACGACTAAATTCGGAAGCTGATTTTACGTTCCGACGTATTCGGCTGATATGACACACTATAAGTGCCGAACTTACGCGGCAGAACTTCAGTTAAGTATGTGTCGGCATAGTGTGTGAATTCAGCAATCGAGCCGAACTTCGGTCGCACGCCCGACCGAATTTACGCTGTACTCTATATAACGCAGCGTGATTTCGACATAGTGTAGTCAGTAATTCAAATAGCATTGCAGGCGTAATAGTGCTTAACTTCCGTCGCGTAGCTTCGGCATAGTGTGTTTACACACCAATAGTTATAAATGCGTCCTATGATAAAACTACAGCCAATCCGCATGCCAAACGTAGCAATCATGGCACATCATGTGGACATTTTTGAGGAAGGTATTTGTCCAGTCAATATAGGAAAAATAAACCATTATTTTCTAAACACTAACATAACACGCTACTATGTGTATTTTTGCTTTAGTGTTCATTGGAGCTGAAACTTTTTCAGGCGTGAAAATTTAACCCTCATTGGATAGGAAAGTGTATTCCTATATCCAAAATTCAACTGGTTCAGGACACTTAAAATCATCAAATCTCTTTAAGTAATCAAAATGATAACATGAGTGCAGATCACATTGATGGTAAGTAAATACCACTGTCTCTCATAAGATCCAGAAGATAGTAAAGACACTGGTCCTACTAGTGTCTTTAGGAACACCTCCAGTGATGGAACTGCCGCTTAAGTAATGTTAAGCGCTTTCGTGTTCCGGTCAGCTGGTAATGTACGGTCCCGTAATTTCTGTTAAGTATAAGAACTAAGACCTCAGGAGTGGCTAGGCATCTACATTGAAATCTCTCGTTTTTTGACCATAAAAACTCTATGCGTGTGTTTCCAGAAGCTGTCTGTAAATCACCCGAGGCCAAAACCTCTCGTTGCCTCTATTAAAAACTTTTTATTGTTCCTTGAAACAAATAGTTCATTGCAAACATTTGATCAAACATTCTCGGAACAACTCTAAACAAGGTGTAACTGGCGTGCCCCGAGGCGCGGATCAATCTGTCCGGGAAATGAGACGGGAATTTCGCCGTAAACAAGCGACTCCATTTCACTTTGGCACCAAGTGATGGCGAAATACAAAGATTGGAGAAGTGATACCAATTTCAGACAATTTTGTGTTTAAAAACACGACGAAACGCGCTCGGATTGATTGAAGATTTGAAGGTTGTTTTTATACTTTCAATTACTTTCGTCATTCAAATCGTCTACAAATTACTATTGTGCGTGGCATTTGTTTGCCCGAATAAAAATACTTTTGTCAACTATATAAACTTTACTGGTGGTAGAGTTCCAGGGTAGAGGCTCGAGGACGTAGGCACCACCGTATTACCTAATTTATCTGCCGCTAAATGGTAGTGTTCAGCACTATCGTGTTACGATTAGATGGTAATGTATGGCCTCGTAATAACTATTACAGGATCAAATCAAGTCTTTAGGGGTTTCAGCGCATCTCATTTTCACCTCTGGTCTTTGTGTGGGTGTCTATAGGCTGCAGTCATCACTTAACATCCTAAACATGTGAACTGCAAGCTTTTTTGACGAGTCCCTACATTGGAATTCTACCAAAAATAAAACCAATTGGGAAGTGTACCCTTTCAAATGACACCAGTATCAAAATCATTCCAAAATTGACAGAGTAATCGGTGAACATACGAGTACATATTAAAAAACATACATACCGCCGAAAATAGAACCTGCTCCTTTTATTTTTGAAATATACAAATTAAGCCACAGAATAAATACGAGTTAAGTTAAAACAATTGGTAGATACAAAATCAGCATAATTTTTTTTCGATTAAATACTCCAACGTCACTTAAATCTAAGTGAGACTTCAAAGTCTTTCGTCTCTATAAAACAGGTGCAAACAGAGTTAACTTATATTTGATGCTTTTTCAGCCATAAGACATTTAATCTGGATGTTATATTAATGGTATGTTTACATTTTACAAGATCACCAACATGGCAAACACTGCCGTGATGTGAGCGTGACAGGAGGCGAGCGGGCAAGATTATCGCGCTAACTTCCAATCTGACGGCGTGTTTGTCGAGAATCGCGATCGGATGAACTTTTAATTTTATATTTCTCGGGAAAAAATTATTTCGTCGGTTGCGATCTGTTGTCGATGCTGATCGTGCGTTTACTGGGAATGACTAGCTGCAATATTTATATGAATTTTCAGTTTTTCGCAATAAACACATTATGTATCACATCTTACCACCTAACCGAAGAAAGATTGTGTATTATGTTGGTTTTTTTTTTTTATGTAATGGAAGTGGTAAACAAGCATGCAGTTCACATTGATTTTAAGTGATGACTGCAGCCTATAGACACCCACACAAAGACCAAGGTCAAAATGCAGATGCGTTACCACTCCTGAGGCCTAAGGTCTTATGCCTCTGTGCCGGAAATTACAGGGCCGTACATTACCACCTGACCGGAACACGATAGTGTTGAACACTACCATTTAGCGGCAAGTATATTAGGTAATGCGGTGGTGCCTACGCCCGCGAGCTCCGTTACTGGAGCTCTACCACCAGTAAAAAGTACCAGGTTTAGTTAAGTGTGTAGATCTCCATAGTATTTATCAGCAATATGAGCTTGTGAACTTATTTTCTTTAATAGTTAGTAAACAAGAGTTATATTTATACCCCCTTATTCATAAACGTACATTAGATACGATTTAGCTATAGAATGCTTTGTCTTTGTCAGTTGCGTTGTCAAATGTGCAGGATAGAAAAAGACAAAAGAGAGATTAGCGACACTAGCTAAAATACGTTTATGAATAAGGGGGTGAGTATTATTACATATTCTCTGGTTATAGTTAACCTTTTCGACCATAAAGTGTACCTACCTACGTTGTTATCAAATTTGAAGCCCGCTTTCCAGGCATACCGGTTTGTATGTTTATAAAATTCTTAGTTTGTTTACATATTTTCACTTTTTGTTATCTAATCGGTCACTTATGGTGGCATTCTTCAAAGCTTCTCTTGAATTCCTTTCCTTCTATGGAACAGAGAGAGTTATGCGTTTAGGGTGAGAGGTTTACTGGTAGAGCTCCAGTGACGGAGCTCGCGGGCGTAGGCACCACCGTATTACCTAATATACTTGCCGCTAAATGATAGTGTTCAGCACTATCGTGTTCCGGTCCGGTGGTAATGTACGGCCCTGTAATTTTCGGCACAGAGGCACAATACCTTAGGCCTCAGAAGTGGTAACGCATCTGCATTTCGACCTTTGGTCTTTGTGTGGGTGTCTATAGGCTGCAGTCATCACTTAACATCAATGTGAACTGCATGCTTGTTTGCCACTTTCATTACATAAAAAAGAGGTTGTTTGTTTGATCGTTTATTTGTGTGTGCGCTTCAATGTTTCCAATTATATACAGTATCCAACAAGACATATTTCACATCGACCTTAGGAAGGAGATTTCGGCTTATTTCGGGTCTGTAGGGCTTCATCTCTTTCGCAGTTTACCTATGTGACGTATGTCGACCATTTTGATCGAGTATTAACCAATACCGGACTATACACTATATGGTGAGATTCACAGACAGCACTAAGACTTTAGATACTGAATAATTTTGTTAAATTCTACGCGGATAAAGTCGCAGGCCCAGCTAATCTAAATTAAATACATTTATGTGAACCGTATTCAAGTCTGATTAAAATTTTTGAAGCAGTGCTTAAAGTAAATTTTCAATTGATGTTAACTTCTTTTTCCCTAAGCCGATTTTGACGAAACAAAGTGTTGACAACGCTCTTAATTATATTTAATTCACCTGTGACCAAATCCGTTCAGTAATTCCGAAGTGATAACGTACCAGATAGACACAAAAAATCCATAAAAAGGTTTTATTTTTTTTTTGTTTCTGTTACTCTACTTTAATCGCCCCTTATTAGTTTTTGGAATAATATTTAATGTACAGACACCCGATTTTTACTGTCTTATTATATTATGTATTGTTATACCTATTGAAATAAAACTAGTCTCCGGCTTTATCTCGCGTATATTAAACTAAAATGATTATTTAAAATCGAACGCGACGTTATTCATTTTAAAGAGATAAATCTGAAAACTACTACTAAAACTGTTTTATTTCAATGAGTGTAGCTCGCGAAAACCTGCTATGTTCTAAGGTTAGGCGTTAGCGTTAGGCGAACCTAGCTGTATAATTTTATCATAGGCTGTATGAAAACACGTAACGCTACTACATTTCTATTGCCATTTCTAGCTTTTATGTAGATTTCTACAGACTGCAGTATTAACGTAAATTAACAATCCACTTCATCAACAGTTAAATAACCCAAAAAATGACACATTTTGAGTCAAAATAAAACAACAGTAAAACAATCTGTGAAAGGGAAACATCAACCATACTATACGAGGTACGAGGATAAAAAGTAACAACGCGAGAATGAGGCAGCGATACACGTTTCCCAAGACACGAAATAGACAGATATAGGATATCGAATCGCAAATTGGCGATACCTGACGACGTTTGGATTCGAGTTGGCTTCTTTACAAGGAAACAGGCTTGTTTGTTTGCAATTTCATTGCTACATACCAAAAATCATTACACCGATGGAGGCATCTTTTGTGAGAATATTATTGGCGCAAAAAAGGTTTCACACTTTTTAGTATAGGTCGAGCCAGGTAAAAAGAACGCTGGCGGTCAAGCTGCGCGTCATGTGTTTTTATATCATTTTATGTTATTCTATGTAATATAGTTTTCAATCTGCCTACCAATACACGAAACCGCAAGCGAAAGCTAGATCAAAAATAAACCAATAGGGCTAGTACTTTCGTGCGCGAGTGAACCGATGCGCGAACACATCCCTTCTACTTTCTTCCAGCGTTCTTTTTACGTGGCGCGACCTATAACTTAACCGAACACTGATTGAGTATAATCTACGTGCTTAATATACCTAAGTACTTTTTATGTCATGGTGGCAAACAAGCATGCAGTTCAAATTGATGTTAAGTGATGACTGCAGCCTATAGACACAAAGACCAAGGTCAAAATCATCGACCAAACAACACAGCTTCTCGATGGTCAAAATGCAGATGCGTTACCACTCCTGAGGCCTTAGGTGTTACGCCCCTATGCCAGAAATTACATAACCACCTGACCGGAACACGATAGTGCTGAACTCTCCCATTTAGCGGCAAGTATATTAGGTAATGCGGTGGAGCTTACGGCCGTGAGCTCCGTCACTGGAGATTAACTATTCTAAAATTTAAAAAAATCTGCCGATAATATCATTCATCGCATATTTACATCACACTTCGCATATAGTCAAAACTAAAGTTATTCCCCCATGTCCCATAAATTACATAATAAAACAAAATAAGCCTACAATTAACGGTTAATTGACACAGCGACAAATGAATGCGACGAAACACCTGAGTCGAAAGGAAGTGAGGGATGCGAAAGCACACACAACACGCGTCAGTGCCGGCAACAGGTGGTGGGGGGGTGAGGGGCGAGGGGCGAGCGGGGATAAATGGTGCCCATATATCTCTGTCGCCTCCACACTTCTTGAGCGAGATTTCCTTTCATTGTATTATGTGGAGAAATAGTGCGAATTAACGGTATTTTATTGAGCTTTGCGTTAAAGTTAGCTTCACGTCTGTTACCATAGCAGAGAATATGTTATAATACTACGTAGGTATAGAATGGACACTTCGACATCCCGCCCGATTTGCCCGCATCACTCAACCCCTTCCCCTCTTATGGGCGAGGGTCGGTAATAAGTACGTGCTACGCACACAGGTGCGCGTGTAAGTAGGTGCGTTTGTATGGAATTTTGGCGGAGTGTCCGCGGTGTGACCATAGCACGAGCTCTTTCGAATTATACGTTTGAATTTGGATTGCTGCCGGTCCTAGAGAGTTGCCAGATGGTTGCTTTTTCCCATGCACACCTGAACTGTCTCACTAGTCTAGTGGTAGCAGGCCACTACTACAACGGTAGGGTCATAGATTCGATTACCGGGTCGGGGGCTATCAGAGGAAACGGTACGAAATTCTTTAACTCTAGGTTATCTTCCCATTTTTGGAAGTTGCCCAATACCTCGCAGTTTGGTAATGTGCCCGGAGATGTCATCAAGCTCGCCACCTGTTATATGGACTAAAATGCAACCGACGAATTGAGGATGTTTTCATGTATGCTTTTATGTAAGCATTGACCTCTGCCTATCTCTTCGGGGGTTCAAGTTGTCACGTAGGACGACAAAAACCTTACTCACCATCGACAGACACTTCTTTAATTCAATGTTGTTTCAAGATCGTTGAACCGTGAAAAATGTTTCAACTGTCTTTGTGGTAAAGACTATGTACTATAGTAATCCGAATGACGAGGGATCAAAGGAAATCGGATTGTTGTTGAATGTTTTCTTACCGACAACCGTTATCTTTTCAACTATCAATAAGTTAAATGATAGATTGAAAAATCGTTAAAATACAGCGATATTGTGCTCAGACCGAAATTTAAACCCCTTCTACACGGTCGGATCCAACCGCCGACTGTCGTGTCCGCGGTCGGGATGATGTAAAAATGGACAGTGTAGAAATTGGTTGAACCGACCAATTTTGGTTGAAGTCAACGGCCTTAGTCGTGAGCGCATCCCTCCCGACAAGCTGCGTCCGTAGTCGGCTCCGACCGTCTGGAACGTTGTCGACCGACGCGACAGACATAAGGGCTGATTCACACATATCAGTGAAGTGGCGGTACTGTGCCGGAACTGTTACAGATACGTGTGAATCAGCCTTTTGCTTTTAATGTTTGAAAGGAATGACAAGTTGCCTCAACTGCCCGACCGTGTAGAACAAATACAAACATCGTTTGACTCGACCAATGACATAATGGTCGGCGGTTGGTCCCGACCGTATAGAAGGGGTGTGAAATATCTAGTACAGCACGCAAACTTTAGAATTTTAGTTGTTACGTAAACATCTTCAGGCGTCATTTATATAGAAACGGCGTAAGGTGAAGGTGCGGTGCAGGTGCAAGCGTGTACCACTTCAAAACGTTTTCATACACATTGTACGAAGGTGACATTCGTGAATTATTTCGCAATTGCAAGTCTTTGTGGTAAAGACTATGTACTATAGTAATCCGAATGACGAGGGATCAAAGGAAATCGGATTGTTGTTGAATGTTTTCTTACCGACAACCGTTATCTTTTCAACTATCAATAAGTTAAATGATAGATTGAAAAATCGTTAAAATACAGCGATATTGTGCTCAGACCGAAATTTAAACCCCTTCTACACGGTCGGATCCAACCGCCGACCGTCGTGTCCGCGGTCGGGATGATGTAAAAATGGACAGTGTAGAAATTGGTTGAACCGACCAATTTTGGTTGAAGTCAACGGCCTTAGTCGTGAGCGCATCCCTCCCGACAAGCTGCGTCCGTAGTCGGCTCCGACCGTCTGGAACGTTGTCGACCGACGCGACAGACATAAGGGCTGATTCACACATATCAGTGAAGTGGCGGTACTGTGCCGGAACTGTTACAGATACGTGTGAATCAGCCTTTTGCTTTTAATGTTTGAAAGGAATGACAAGTTGCCTCAACTGCCCGACCGTGTAGAACAAATACAAACATCGTTTGACTCGACCAATGACATAATGGTCGGCGGTTGGTCCCGACCGTATAGAAGGGGTGTGAAATATCTAGTACAGCACGCACACTTTAGAATTTTAGTTGTTACGTAAACATCTTCAGGCGTCATTTATATAGAAACGGCGTAAGGTGAAGGTGCGGTGCAGGTGCAAGCGTGTACCACTTCAAAACGTTTTCATACACATTGTACGAAGGTGACATTCGTGAATTATTTCGCAATTGCAAGTACAATTTGTATGAAAATGTTTCGAAGTGGTACACGCCTGCGCCTGCGACGCACCTTCACCTTACGCCGTTTCTGTATTTATAACGCCTTAGGTTGCAGAACTCCACAGTGCATATAAAAATGTTATGCAGTGTATTCTTAAGGATTTTTATTTGGCACTATAAAGACTTTAAACTGCTACTATAGCATGTATGAAATAGTGGGTTAAAGGCATGAGTGTCCTTCAGGACTGGCAACGAGCTGACAATTCTCCTGGTGTTGCAAATGTTAATAGGCGACGGTGACCACTTTCCATCAGGTGTCCCGTCAGCTTTCTGTCAACCTTATGACATAAAACGCATGCTTGAACGCATGCATTTACTTTTGCCTGCCTTTACGGGGATTACAGTAAAGTTACGTATAAAATCCCAAACCTATCATTCCGTGGGGTGATTTTAATTCCCAGCAAGACAAAAAGTATACAGTATATTAGTATTTAATATAATATTCTTAACAGAAGTAAAAAGTTTCAGGTAAAGTAAACGAAAACTTCTAAAAAAATGACCTCGAGTCAACCGATAATACCTATTGGAGAATTTGTTGGTTTTCCCCGACCTTGGAACGTTTTTTTGTGAATAAACTTAGTCTTTTCCGGGTTTCCAGTCTAAATTTAGTAAAAAAAAATACACTTAAATTAGTAGTTACAGTAATTTTTCTATCTACTGGTGGTATAGTTCCAACGTTGGCTACATTGGAACTTTACAACCAGTAGAAAAATTAGACTCGAGCGCGTAGGTACGGTGGTGCCTACCATTTGATAAAAGACAAATTAGGTAATGCGGTGACTTTAACTTATCTGTCTTGCTGATGACTGCAGCCTATAGACGTCTGCACAAAAACCAGAGGTCAAAATGCAGATGCGTTGCCACCCCTGTGGCCTAAGTTGTTATGTCTCTGTGATAGTTATACGGGGCCAGTGTTGTATACTGCAATTACTAGTGCTTAATACTACCATTTCGCAGCAAGTAGATAAGGTAATGCGGTGGTGCCTACGCCCACTAGCTCCGTCACTGGAACTTTTACTGCCGTATGAAACTTGGTATATAGATACATATCGCAAAATTATAAAATTAATCCGTTGATTAACCCGGAAAATTTCCCCTTTTACTATCTCGTACTTCGCACGAGGACGGAAAAATTATTCTATAATTATTATTATTAAAATCAAATTAAGCCGCACCAAGGCATATTGCCTTAGAATTTGTTATTCAATTTTATTTTTGTGTAAGATAGATAAAATTGAAAATAATTACTCACTTCATTGCTCCTGATTTTTTGTTCATCATAATGTAAAACTTTTCAAATTGTGTGTACCTGAAAAAAAAAACGTTTTGTTAATAAGTATATTCTATAAGTATCTATCTAGTAGTAAACAAGCATACAGTTCACATTGATGGTAAATGCTGTTGACTATAGGTAATTATAGTAATAATAATAATGGCAACCCATTATACGTCCCACTGCTGGGCACGAGTCTCTCCCCTTTATGGGGGGAGGCCTGAAGCTTACTCCACCACGCTGCTCCAATGCGGATTGGTGGAGATACGGGTTAGTGGCCAACCCGTTGTCGGATGTTTTCAAACCTATATAAGACCTCCGACAAGGTTTGACTCCTCGTTTTTGTAGATGTCCACTGATTGCAGTCATCACTTGACATCTATGTGAACTAAATGCTAGTTCGCGACTTTCGTTAAAAAAAATAAGCACTTCAATATCGGTTTAATATAGCGAAAATCAACCAAACACTCCTAAAACAAATGACCGAGGTCAGAATCAATTACAAACTAATTGCCTAAACCGCAAATACGAAAGCAAACAGAATTAAATCCAAACAATATTTAAATACTGAATGCAATCTAAATGAGTTAAATAATTCAATCTAATCAATCCGAATCGATTGATCAATCAATTGAATTGTGAAGTTAAACAAACGGTTCGCGAGCGCCAATTGGTTAATATTGTTGTTAATAAGATGAATGATTGATGAATTGTTGTTAACTCCCTCAGTAGCCGAGTGTTAGCGGGTCACTACTGATCCTGGGTTCGATGCCCGGGTCGGAGGCTTTCAGAGATAATGGTGTTAAGTCCTTTATCACTGGTTCTATTGGGATTTTTCCATTTTCTGGAAATTTCCCAGTACCTCAAAGTGTAGTGAAGTGCCCGGAGATGTCAACAGGCTCGCCACCTGTTACATGACCAAAACGTAACCGGCGAACCGTGGGTGTTTGCATGTATGCTTGAATGAATGCATTAACCTCTGCCTACCCCTTTGAGGAATACAAGCGTGAAGTTACGTTAAGCTGAATGATTCACAACGAAGATAGAATTCAATTGTCATAATGTTAATGTCGTTGGATCGCGACTGATCGATTCACTGTTTTTCTGTAACATTGACATCGCGCATTGGATGAACAAGACAGTGAAGTCATTGCGATTGATTGACAATTATGTTTAAACAAGAATCAGGCCTTTGGATAAACAATCAGATCCCGCGATAATAGCAATCAACCCTGCAGTTCATAAGGATTGTAAGTGAGTACTGCAGCCTATAGAAAAATATCTACACAAAAATCAGAGGTCAAAATGCAGATGCGTTGCCACCCCTGAGACCTAAATTGTTATGTCTCTGTGATAGTTATTACGGGGAGTGTTCGAGAATGGGAACATTTGAATTAAATGACTTGCTTCGTAAATCAAAATAATTAGATTTAATTAGACATAGACATTAACATAGGTAGATCGCGTGCGATTTAGTGACGGTCTGTCGGCAAGTGAGTGTGCGCAGGCGACGACCCGATCAGCTGGGTCCTCCCGCGCGTCCCTCTTCACCTCGGTGCCGCGGCGGTCATCACAAAGGCGCGAACAGGGAGTTTAGTCTAAATGGAACACGATAGTGCTGAACACTAACAAAGGGCGGCAGATACTGTACAGACTCGAAACAAGCCGTAGTCTCTAAAGTCGCACTTCTGTTTAGATACTGTAGCATGTTATCTAATACGAGTACATTTTATTGGACGACTAGCTGTGCCCGCGACTTCAATCATTTATTCTCACGCGATGATTGTTCAGTATCTACCCGGACGAAGTCGTGGGCGCAGCTAGTATAAAAGTAGCCTAAGTTACTCCTTATGACATAAGCTATCTGCCAGCGAAAGTCCCGTCAAAATCGGTCCAGCTGTTCCCGAGATTAGCGGGGACAAACAGACAAACAGACAGACAAGCAGACAGACAGACAGAGAGAAAGATAAAAATTAAAAAAAAAATTGTTTTGGTATATGTACCGTGTATACATATAAATGCACTTCGTAAGAAGAAAAATAATGTTTATATTACAAACAGATACAACAATTTCATTTATTTGTATAGATTTATGGATTAACACTGGAGCTACTGGATACAGTAGCAGGTATTTGATAACATAATAACAGTTCTAACTTAATACTACCCGGATTAATACCAGCTAAACTGTTGTAATTACTACGTGCTGGTTGCGTCTAGGTCTTAATTATAGGCAATAAATTAATAATACGGTAAGCTTCTTGCGTTTAAATTAGTATAGTTACTCTAATCCTTACATATAGAATCAGAATCAGAATCAGAAACTCATTTATTCATTTAGGGTGACAGGCACCTCTTAAGACACGTCAAAAAACAAACAAAATAAATTAAAGTGAACAACAATTGATATGCATGTCAAACAAGATAAAAAATATATGTAAAGTCAAGAATATCACTAAGATGAAACTAAATGTAGTAAACTAATGAAAAAGTATATCAGTAGAATGTCTCATTTCCCCTTTACAAACTGATAACAAAGAGTAAAAAGAAAAGAAAAAGAGTCATTCTTTGTCATTCACCGGCAAAGTTCCAAAGGCCAATATGATCTGAGAAAAACTTGCCGGAAAAAACTCAGTCGGCTCTTTTAAAAATATCTCTGAGGCATATTTTTACAAATTTCCATAATTTAAACAAATTTAAAATTAACAATATAATATCAACATTACACTTTAATTATTACATTTAACATCCTTGTGGAGCTAGATCAGCATTTAGCCAAACATTTCTATCCTTGAGATAGTCCTCGAGTTTATAGTAAGCCTTTTTACATAGAGTGCGTTTAATTAATGCTTTGAATTTACCATCGGTTAGTTCAGCAATCCCGGATGGGATCTTGTTATAAAATTATACACTATATTTTAGGAAAGATGTATTAATTTTCGTCAGTCGAAAACTTGGCAGGGACAGCTTGTTCTTATTCCTCGCATTATAACTATGCCTATCGGAGATTTATCCAAACAGATGTAAATTTTTAAATAGTTCTTTCAAAGAATCACGACTACGTAAGTTATACATCGCTCTAATGGCTCTCTTCTGTAATACGAAAATTGATTGTACGTCAGCCGCTCGACCCCACAATAAAATACCATAGGACATGACACTGTGAAAATAGCTAAAATGAACAAGTCTTGCAGTGTCTATATCAGTTAATTGCCTATTTTTTCTAACAGCATAAGCTGCGGCACTCAGATGTTTCGCTAACTGCCTAATATGTGGTCCCCATCGAGTCAAGCGTTATTCCCAAGAAGGTATTATTCTGGGGACAAACTTCATATTTATGTGTTTTAAACGATGTGTTTGTCAATAAAGGTTCGGTTGCGTTAAAATTTAGGTTAAAGTTATGGTTTTTGTCAAAAATAAAATACGCTTACGCTTACTCAAAGAACCCTCCTAATATACATTCCTCAGACAGCCTCGAAATTTGCTAATGGTCCCGAAGATGTCAATATCAATATTGATGCGTTGCCATCACTGCCACCCTAGAGGCTAAATCTTTTAAGTATAACGAAGCTATACATTCATAAGATGTCTACACTACCACCCTTTACGCAACAACACCGACAAAATAGACTCTTTTATCACGTTGATAATCAATTACAATCGATGATAAATTATAATGCAAAGTACTATACGCACAATTATAGCCGTTGACAAATTACAATGCAAAGTACGTATAACCTTCGTATGAAAAATTAACGCGTCGATAAATCACCGTGGCAGATTTCCCATTTGCCGGCTCGTCGCGAGTGCCTCGAGTCATCTTGCCTGAGTAATGTTTAACGTGACTATTCACAACAGCTAACCAGCCTATCGGATCCTTCAATTACTTATTGTATGGTGGAGCGGTTATGTGAAGGTAATCGTTATGTTGAAGATTTAATTTTTCAAGTGAACACCTTCACATTTGTGAGCGCTTACTTGATTTTTGTTTGGTCTGAAAGAAGCAAACACATGAACATCGATTAAAAATGATTACACTAGCAAAGACGTTTACATTTAAAAATATATCAATATATGTAGATAGATACTTTGTAATCATCAGGAGTCACACGCTTCAGGAATTTTAACCTGGTGTCAGATACAATTTTTGACTGTTCGGTGGACAAGTATCAGTGAGATTCGTTGGCGCCCTTAACGCTCAAGATATTTCACTCCTGACCCTATGCTTATTACTTTAGAATCTTCATGAAACTGACGTGATTTTACAAAAACGGTTTTATTTAACTTCGACGTCTTATCACTAAACATGAGTCGCAATTCTCAATGATAGCAGGTGAAAATAAATTACATTACAAAGTTATAACCTTTAAGCCTTCATATGATAAATTAACGCGTCGATAAATCACCGTGATAGGTTTCCCATTTGCCGGCTCGTCGCGAGTGCCGCGAGTCATATCGCCTGTGTAATGTTTAACGTGACTATTCACAATACCTAACCAGCCTATCGGAACCTTCAATTACTTATCGTACGGTGGAGCGGTTATGTGAATATCCTCGATTTTATTGAAGGCTTTGGCTCTAGGAGGATTTACATTAAGTAGTAAGTTTTACTTGCGGTGATTTATTTATTCTCGCGGCTATAAAAAACTGTGTTGATGTTGTTTTTGGAGCCACGAATGGGAAATATGGCAATTGTTCCCATTAATGGTAAACGAATACAGCAGTCTGGTTGTGGTTTATTATGTGGTAATTTGCCATGTTCGCCACGCTTGGCATGCGGGTTGGCGATCGCAGTGGCGGCAATTTTATCACAGGACGCTGCTGCCCATCCCGCGTACTACTACCATGCTTTGACCGCCATTGTTCGATTGACTGACTGCGCAAGTGGACAATATTCTTGTCCGCCATTGGGCGGTAGGGTTGTCACATCCCTACGCCTTAATATTACTTATCATGCTGAAAATTGTGTGCAATCGTTGGATAAGGGGACTCAGAACCGTTCGTTGTGGCAATCTTTTTAGGAAGCCTTTATGCAATAGTGGTCGTCTTTTGAATGAAATGATGATGAATGCAGCAGTCTATCTGGTAGGTACATAAAAACAAGAAACGACTAGAGCAATGAATGCAGATTGTTGCCACTATGACCGGGAGACATAGGATCTTCGGTTCTAGATGGAGATTCACAGTACACACTCTCTATCTCACCTAAGGAACATAACATCATCCGATTGAGATGTAGATCCACTGTGGACGCCATTTGTCCCATGAAGGGGACAGCAGATCTCAGTAAGAAGCACGTATATTATTAATCTAGGTAGATGTAGTCACGATTAAGCAAAGTGCTATTAAAGAAACTCGATAATCTTTTGAAAATGCTATAATCAAGTTTAGACAGCAAATAAAATACAAATAAAAAAGGGTCTCAGTCTCGTCTAATTTGGGTGCAGCATTAATTAAGGGACTTGCCCGTCACCAACGTACCCAATCTAAATAATTTATTTCTTTGTCTATATTTACAGTGTACCCAAGCCCTTCACAGGTAAATATAAGTACATTTGCTAAAAAAAATTGAAAAACCGGCACAGTGATACCAGACCGGTTTACATTCTGATTATATTAACATATTTCCACAATGAATAGCGTAATTAATTAAGTAATACCAAGGCATTTTATTTGTATTCAGCGATATTGCGTCCCGGTTAAATGGTATAGTCTAAGAAGTTGCAATAGAAGTGGCCGAGAAGCCAGTTTTTCAATTTACTTTTTATGTTTTTTTTTAAATTTGCGTTAGGGTAAGGTACAATTGATGAATTTCCTGTCTGATCATTATATAACAGTTTTTAAAAGGTTTTACTATACTGTTTGAAATGAAACTATGTTCACGGATTCATTTGTTTGACAGCAGTTAGGAAAATTGTACTGGTGCGACTTTTTTTTACAAAGTTCAGGAGGCCACGGTGTTGATAATCGCCATTAATCTGCTCTATTAATATATCGCAGATGAAAGAGAGAGCTGGATTTTGGAAAGAAAGAAGCGATGTGAAGAATGGGATGCCTGTAGGCAAATACAAAATAATCGAAAAACGACATAACCACATAGCATTTGTGTGCCAAATTTGACCTCAGTAGGACTCGACCCAGTACTCCCATAAAAATTTGGCTCAACATTGATCTTATAAGGGTTCCGTTCTGTCCTCTTGAGGTACAGAACCCTAAAACGTCTATAGCTCGTTAGAAAGCCCAGTTCCAATGCACACAGCACTCACGTACGCAAAGATACGAGTATCATACCATCTTTCATCCCATAAAGTAATTTTCCCGAATTCCCCGTATGTCACCGCGTCACGCGTCACGCGTCACGTATGATGATAACGAGCGAATTGAAACATTTAATAACTTCTCATAAAAAAAAATTGGACAAGAACGAACCGCTTTAGTAGGGAAGCCCAAGAGGGGATTTTTGAATTTACTCCAGCCCGTCAGATAAAGGTTTTTTTTTTAAAGTCATGGGAGTGGTAAACTCATGCAGTTCACATTGATGTTAAGTGATGACTGCAGTCTATAGACACCCACACAAAGACTAAGGTCAAAGTACAGATGCGTTACCACTCCTGAGGCTTGCCTCTGTGCCGGAAATAACAGGGCCGTATGTTACTACCTGACCGAAACACGATAGTCCTGAACACTACCATTTAGCGGCAAGTATATTAGGTAATGCGGTGGTGCCTACGCCCGCGAGCTCCGTCACTGGAGCTCTACCACCAGTAAGGTATAGGAAATACCTTGCACCCTGTTCAGTACCTGCACCAAATCTAAGATCACCATAAAGAGCCGAACCCTTAGGGCTTCCGCTACGAGCTTGCCTCATGTCAGATACTCAGAAAGGATGTAAAGTGAGTGAACTCAATAAAAGCTCCCATCCAAAATTCGGACGATTCCGAAGATGAGTAAGACCTTTTGATTTTTTCAAAGTTTGTATATAGATTGTAGAAATTAAACTTGCGGATTTTCACGCGTATACAACACTCCCAAACTTCTTCATACACCCGACGTTTCGGTCGCTTTCCAGCTACCGTGGTCACGGGCTGACTAATTCGACGACGTTCAGCCTGGTCTTATATAGCTGAGACGGAACACAACCCTAGTGCGATGTAAACTACTAGTGGCGCCATCTATCGATAAATTACTGAAAACTACGTTGCCATGTCATGCTAGCGCCACCTGTTTCTGAGACGTCTGGCATAACGGTCCGGATTCACGCAAAAGTTACTAACCGTATCTCGTGGTTTTGCAGATTTACTAGTTTGGGATTTCAATTTGGATATAATGGGATCCCAATTCGTCGACAAACGCCAACCATATATTTGTATATAGAGCCGCGCCCGAATACAAACTTTAGATTTCGTGTAGGTTACCAACGGGGTGCAAGGTATCTGACGCGGTCAAATAAATACGAAAATGGAATCCTGGGCTCCCCTACTACTTAGGATGATAAAGATTTCCGATGGCATTAAAAGTAATTTTACGATTCTAGTCTCAAGTCTCAAGGCCTGCTACCATTGAATCACCAATACGTACCTTATGCTTGTAGGAGAGAAGTTATTGATATTCTATAATTCTGTAGGTGATAAAAGTAGTGGGTAACACATACCTGCAAGCATATTTTGCTCTGAAGGATGTTGGGAACGTATGGAATTTTTGGACCCATGTAGGTGGCTCTTCTTGAGACGGCACTATATATTTTTTTAATGTAATGGAAGTGGCAAACAAGCCACATTGATGTTAGGTGATGACTGCAGCCTACAGACACCCACACAAAGACCAAGGTCAAAATGCAGAAGCGTTACCACTCCTGAGGCCTAAGGTTTGATGCCTCTGTGCCGGAAATTATGGAGCCGTATATTACTACCTTACCGGAACACGATAGTGCTGAACACTGCCATTTAGCGGCAAGTATATTAGGTAATGAGGTGGTGTCACTGGAGCTCTACCACCAGTAATAGTAAATAATTTACTTCAACCAGCAATCGGCGACGGCAAAGGGCTATTAGCCTAAATAAATTAACACAATTGCCTGCGGGTCCAATCCTCGGCTTAGGGCGCTGCGAAGATACACATAACACATTTGCGATTAAGGGTGGTGAAGGGAAATTCCGTAAAAGTATGACGATTCCATATTCGCCTCGGAGGCAAAACGTCTTAAAAGCTATCACTGCAGTGAAACCCAATTAACTATTAAAATATAAAAAAATTGCCACGGAATCCTACAAACCTTATAAGACCTTTAAAATAGATTGAATCGTTACATGGCCCATCTTATACTGAGCTAGATGTAATATTGTGAGAAAATGATCTTTTATAGAAGCCGCGCTTGGTGATTACTAATACGGTAATAAAGAAGCTAATACGCAGAAATGTTACTGAAGGATAAATTACCACTCTATGCCCTATTTACCACGAAAATCGTAGAACAAGGAATACGTTGAAGATATATTCAAGATCGGTGGCCGCTTTAACTTGATTATAAAAAATTGTTCATATCTATGTAACGAGTATCGCTAGCGATAAACAAGCGTACAGTTCACATTAATGTTAAGTGATGACTGCAGCCTATAGACACCCAAACAAAGACCAGAGGTCAAAATGCAGATGCGTTACCACTCCTGAGGCCTAAGGTGTTATGCCTCTGTGCTGGAAATTACAGGGCCGTACATTACCACCTGACTAGAACACGATAGTGCTGAACACTACCATTTAGCGGCAAGTATATTAGGTAATGCGGTGGTGCCTACACCCGCGAGCTCCGTCACTGGAGCTCTACCACCAGTCAAAATTTTCCCAGTATTACCATTAGAACTTGGTATTGTTGTCGGAGACGTCAATAAGCTTTCGACCGCGACTAAAACGTAACAGGCGAATCGTGAATGTAACATATTAGACCAGAGGTTCCTAAACTATTTTTCTTGTAGACCCCTTTAAAATTTTTTCCTAATTTCGGTGGACCTCTAAGCCAACATCTATATCACTTTCCCATATATCCCATTTTAATTTACGCATATACGTAGACCCCTTCGAGTCTCCCATAGACCCCAGGGGGTCTATATGGACCACTTTGGTAATCACTGTGTCAGACTATCCCTTTGTAAAATATAGGCATCAAGTTACGTTTTAGATTAAGGAATCTTTACTGAATCAAACAAAACAATGGTTTTAAGATGAGTCTCCAAATGGACGTACCGGAATTTATATTGGCAAAGGGCGATTTATTTGAAAGGTATTACGGCCGCAGAATGTTGGATTTGCATGATGACCTTCGTGGGAGCCAAACGAGAGGGAACAAACATTATGGAACATTTGGCGTTCAGTGTTTGAATCCTAATGCACTACAATCTGATGTGGGTTTAAAAGCTTATCATATTGTGATCAAAATAGATAGATATTCCGCATCAGGATTATGTCTAAAACTCCTTTCGTGTCCAATTTACTTTGGACACGAAAAGACACTTTTCTTTTTCACTGGTGGTAGAGCTCCAGTGACGGAGCTCGCGGGCGTAGGCACCACCGCATTACCTAATATACTTGCCGCTAAATGGTAGTGTTCAGCACTATCGTATTCCGGTCAGGAGGTAATGTATGGCCCTGTAATTTCCGGCACAGAGGCATAAGACCTTAGGCCTCAGGAGTAGTAACACATCTGCATTTTGACCTTGGTCTTTCTGTGGGTGTCTATAGGCTGCAATCATCACTTAACATCAATGTGAACTGCAAGCTTGTTTGCCACTTCCATTGCATAAAAAAAAATATTAATGGTTTGTAATCTTCTTATTATTTTGCTTTTTTTGTGTCTCTGTGCTGTCCAAATAAATGTTCTTTCTTTTCTTTTCTAGAATCTTATCAAAATATAGCTTTTACAGAATTTGAAAACTGCATTTTAAGTCCATAGTTCACAACAACGTGTAACAAAAGAATACACGCCAAGACAAAAAGAATATTCCCACCATTCAATCCGGTTTACGATAAATAACTGTAAACACCACATGCCTTCAAATAAAATTTGCATATCTATTCACCGATAAGAACAAATATTCCATTAAAGCATCTACTAAAACAAGATAAGCAATTTATCAGCCACAGAATATGAAAGAGGTGAGAAAAGACAATAACGCAAAAATAAATAACGCAATCACTAAAGCAAACGTCGCGCAACTGGAATCCAATTGAATATGGTAATGACAGCAGATAATTAGCACACGAATAATAATGATCTCGGTAAATTATGTTCGGGCACCCAAAGCAGCTATGTTTTGAGGATTGAACATCAGTGACATTCATTTAAAGAAATAATTAATTCTCTAACAAGGTATTTATTTTCAAGAAGGAAGGCACTCAACGGCTTATTTTGGTAACATTAAGTTGTACGCTTGTTATCCGCACTGACACGGTAACTTTTTACAGTGAGTTAATTTTGATGTCTTGTACCTTAGCAAAAACAACTTTATGTACCTACGTATTTTTTGTTTTTGATAGAGTTTTTTTCACAGTATTCCCATCAATAACTGCTAAAAACACGTGGTTTGTATTCAACTTAGCTCATCTTTGCACCGCTAAAGACAAGCAAAATTTCCATCAAAACGTCTACCTATTTAAATAAACAAGAACATTTCCATTGAAACATCGAACAAAGTTAAGCAATTTATCAGCCAGCGAATATGAAAGAGGTGAAAAAAGACATTAACGCAAAAACAAATAACGCAATCACTAAAGCAAACGTCGCGCAACTAGAATCCAATTGAATATGGTAATGACAGCAGATAATTAGCACACGAATAACAATGATCTCGTGACCACCACACAAAATTGTGTTCGGCACACGCGAACTATGGATTGAGGATTTGACGTTAATAGCAAAAATATAATAATAGTACAAAAATATAATACAGTAATTTAATTTTTCTGATTAAAATTCTCAAATTTCAAATAGTGTACATAAGGAAAATCAAAGACTGTTTCTCTTCCTTTTTTATCCTTCCTTTAAACGCGTAGCTTTATTTATATCTGAGCCGTTTACTTTGTTACAAAATGATCTCAACATTTCCTTAAAATTTGAAAATAAACATAATATTTAGGTATTCCAAGCTTTTTAAAAAATCAATATAAAATTAGTCAACAACCCACTTATCTACCAACTGAAAATCGGCTCAGTAGCTTTTAAGCTAATTGGCTGTAAAACACAGATAGACAGAAATACAAGTAACCCTAAAAAGGCTCTGATCTTTCACTTCAAAGTATAGAATTCTGAAACTAACACAAATGTAACGTGACAAAATAGTCATGTGAAATACAAAATCTTCATATTATACAAATGCTCAGTCGCCACATAAATGTGAACTAAACCAACTCCACAACCTGCATCAACAATTATGTAGTCTGCGAAGTCGTACGAGGAGTAATGATATAATTAGCTTTGCTTAATGTTATTACGTTGTTAGATCAATCAGTCGCGTGAGAGATGTCGTGATGACGGATTACTACAATTACGTGAACAGTTCTTGTGTGAGGCACAGGGACATTGATGGGGGAAACTGAGCAACTTATTTGTTATCCATCATGCGAGCTTTGTTTCATTTATATCGAGCGGTGGCACAGATGAGCTGAGATAATGCAAAACGGTAGATAGTCCAAAATGTTTGTTTCGCCACATGTCCAGAATATAAACTAGACGAGCATTTTTTAAATTAAGAATTTCTATTTTCGAGGTATCGGATCGTGTATCTTTCACGTTTAAACGAAAGAACGACTATCGCCGACGTTCAATCGTATATGACGGAGAAGATCGTCAGAGATCTATGTACTGAGGGACAAATACAAGGGTAAATCGAAACCTTGAAGTCAAGCCGACCCACAGGTTTCTCCTCTTTCCAGTTGCGTGTACCTGCCAAACATCTGCAGATATTCCTCAGTCTTGACTTCTGGGCCAAAGGCTAGTTTTCCGAAGATTTTGGGAGGCGAAACGTACACCTCGATAATAGTGTGTGTGACCGGTGATTAGTTTTAGAGAACAATATAGTATTAGCATAAGATTGTATTTTTTATGTGTTTATTGTATTTGATATGGGCTCTAGTGGCTCGAAATAAATTATTAGTAAATAAATAAAATTTACACTTCTTTTTTATTATAATATTTTTTCTATTTAACTAAGGCAGGGCTTTTGTTCTTCGACGTACTTTTAAGTGATCTATCATCATCATTACTCGCCTGTCTGCACTAGCTGTAGGTAATGCGGTGTTGCCAATTCCCTACAGTCCCTACACTGAAACTCCAACAGCAAATATATACATATATATTTACCACTAGTAAATATATATGTAGTGGTAAATATATATGTATATATTTACAAAGCTAAACATAGCCTGGGTTGCACCACGATATTTGTTAAAGTTAAAAGTTATTGTAACATTTCACCTCCCTCTCTAACTATAACAGATTTCTTTAAGTTAGAGAAGGATCTGAAATGTTACAATAACTTTTAACTTTAACAAATATCGTGGTGCAACCCAGGCTAAGTCGAAACAAGAGGTCCATTTCTAAATTATGAATCCCGCAGCTCGCGAGAAAAATATGACAATTGATTTCAAATTGTTCGAGTCCAATATCTACCGAGATTAAATAATATTAACATCATCTTCCTAAAACATAAAATAATTTAAATAATACTTAATATTTTATGCTTAGTATTTAAATAAAACATTTATTTTAATCAACTTAACGTTGTGGTTGCTTTTCAGTTTCCTCTGTCCCGAGCCGGAAGCTGATGGAACGGTTTTAAAAAATGTTTTAACTTATACAAGTATGTGGGCATACGATGTTAATCCAATTAAAGCTTATTACTTCATTCTCTCTATATACGTCTAATGAAAGTAAAAAGAAATTTGGTTATGAAGCATTATTTATACCAACATCAGGAAATTCAGCGTTCTTTATTGGGTAAAAAAATAATTTACATACATAAACATGTAAATTTAAACGGGGGAGAAAAATATACTTTTTATACCATAAAAGCCTCTGGTGTTTTCTATTGAGACACTCACAATTGTTTACGAATGTTGCCACACGAATAAAATAGTAGTAGTAGGTATATGACATATTGTTCATGTTATTCCTGTTCAGGAGTGTTTTGTCGGATAAAGTATTTATAGGACAAAGAAACAACGACTTTGCTGTAACAATTGTATTACGGCATTAAAAGATATATTATATTTTTTGTTACTTTACCTTCAAGGGCTTTTGGGACTCGTGAACTCGGTGCCTCGCGAAGGGACTATAGTTTATCGTACCAAGATCGTAAATTCTTTTTGGTGTTCCGTATCCAAACTCTTATAGAGAATCATTGTTATAAAACTCGTTTTTGGATTTTTTTAAATGTAATGGAAGTAGTAAACAAGCATGCAGTTCACATTGATGTTAAGTGATGACACCCAGACAAAGACCAAGCTCGAAATGCAGATGAGTTACCACTCCTGAGGCCTAAGGTGTTATGCCTCTGTGCCGGAAATTACAGGGCCGTACATTACCACCTGACCGGAACACGATAGTGCTGAACACTACCATTGAGCGGCAAGTACTCGTATATTAGGTAATGCGGCGGTGCCTACGCCCGTGAGCTCCATCCCTAGAGCTGTACCACCATTTATCTTGCATATGTTAAACTTCTAAAAAATATTCAAAATCAACCCTCCGCTTCGGTCGCTTTTCAGCTTCCGTGGTCTCGGTCACAATGAGGGGACACTTGTCTGACAGCAGTTTGAAAAATTATTATGTGCAACCTTCATCTAAATCGCAAACATCTTGCGTCGGTACCGTTCAGGTTTTATACAAAAGTAACGAATTGTATCTTGAGATCTTACAGACTGTTGCAATTGGGCTTCAATTCTACTAAGTATTGGATCAAATGATGGTGACATTCGTGTCCCCGTGGGACAGCGCATGGTGTTCGGGGACAACGGGCATAGACTTCTGGAGTGGAGGAGAATTCTCCCTCTAGTGCAGTCAGTCAACCGAACAATGGCGGTCAGACCATTCCAATAGGGCGATGGTAAAAATAACAACGCGGGATGGAACAGCAGCGTTCCAAAGCTATCGCCACTGTGATCGCACAATCCGCCTGCCAAGCGTGGCGATTAAGGAATATAAAAAAAATAAAAATAAAATACGCTTACACTCACAGCCCCACAGTAGGTATAAACCTGTGTCGTGGGTGCCGTTGTACACATACAACACATACACAAACACCCAGACCCGAAACAAATATCTATAGGCCATACAAATATTTGTCCCGGTGCGGGGATCGAACCCGCGACCCTTCGAATCAAACGATGGTTTCACACCGCTGGACTAACCGGGTCGTAATATCCTCACCTTATTATCCTCACCATTTTTGGGGAAGGCTTTGTCCAGCAGTGGACGTCGGCTGGAGTGATGATATGATCACTTCGATGATCGTTCTTTGTTCTTAGGTATTGTTTGTAGGTATATTAAATTCAAAGGTGTAGCGCGCATTTGCCGGCGGCTACTCTTTGATGATCATCAATTGACAAACAAATGTTAATGATTGGCTTTCTCTTTTCCTTTACCTATACAAGCGCGCATGGCCCAGCGGCTGGTGTAGATCATAAGCGATCTACTCGACACTACGAGCGCGGTCGGGTAGTGTGATGGGTGACCGCTAGTGGCAAATTAAATGCGCGTTTCCGTGCTTCGGAGGGCACGTTAAGCCGTCGGTCCCGGTTGCTATCGATAGATAGCAGTCGTTAAACCTTATCGGGGGCCTTATGGGCGGTTTGAAAACATCCGACAGCTGGTTGGCCACTCACCTACCCACCTCCACCAATCCGCATTGTAACAGCGTGGTGGAGTAAGCTCCAATCCCTTAAAAAAAGGGGAGAGACTCGTGTCCAGCAGTGGGATGTATAATGGGTTGCCATTATTATTATTATAACATTAAATTCACGCAACTACTTATTAAAGTAATGTTAATTAAGAGAGAAGGACTTGTGATAACGACGATCAGAGAAGTGCTAATTAATTAGATTATTTTAATATCTAAAGTAGCTGCCCAAGTTTCAGGATGTGCTCATTAAAATAACATTAAGAGGGAAAATGTCCGAGATAAGACTCGTTGCGGCCGGAACGAAAATATTCCCGTCAGGTATAAGTTTTGAAACAAATATGCTATGGGAATAAGTCCTACTAATATTCCTAATGCAAAAGTTTGTGAGTATGCATGGATGTTTGTTACTCTTTCACGAAAAAACTACTTTACGGATTTGGATGACACTTTACCGTAATATAGGTCATACTTACATTGGAATAACATTGAAGCTACAATTTGCGATACACGCGGCCGAAGTCGCGGACAAAAATTAGTATGATATAAGTGTCACATTTTTATTTTTTGAAAACATTTTAACAATACCATCTCCTAGGTATCCTCTCGACGGATGAAGCACTGAAAACCAAAACCTTGATTTATTAAAATACATGTTTTTTCCTAACTATGCATCCACTTTCATGCGCTTGACGTCATGAGACTTCACTGACTGATAATATATTAGCAACCACACAAATGAATGCCGACCGCTGGCACACAAAAAAGACAATAGAAAAACTAGTAGGCAATATACATTACAACGTAACTAACCCACCATCACTTGAACAATGTCGTGTAGGCGAGCTGGTGACAGTTGGTGTCTGCGCAAGGATTGATTTAATTTCCGCCGTGTACGCCTCGCTGACACTCGGGAATTATATCTGCTGAGGTAGCCATGTTTAGATAGTCGTCTCACGTTGGTCTTTCTATAGATATCTACATTGTTCATTTTAACTAGATGTCTCAATGCAGATACGTTGCCTTGTCTTTTGAATCTCTGAATTATGGGCGATACATAAAAGCGATAGTGCTAAATACAGTAAATACCCACCACATTACCTAATCTATCTATCTACGCTTTCAAGCTTAGTCACTGAAACTCTACAATTAGTAGAATCCCAAAACAGGATTTAGCTTAAACGCTTCTATGCCTAGGTCACCGGAAAAGACGAGCAAAACTTGACCTATCTTGATAAAATCTTCCTTGGGAAAAATTGTTCCTTTTCATGGACCAATTAAGGTATTGATATTACTAGTGCTAATAATTAATTAGCAACCACGTAATTTAATGACGATCGTTTATACCTTCGAGAATGACGCACAAAAGAGCAAATAGAAAAACTACTAATATACAACCCGCCATCACTTGAACAATGTCGTGTAGGCGAGCTGGTGACAGTTGGTGTCTGCGCAAGGATTGATTTAATTTCCGCTGTGTACGCCTCGCTGACACTCGGGAATTACTTCTACTGAGGTAGCTAAGTTATAGGTATAGATATTCATTTATGTTTTAATTTTTCTCTATATATACTCAAAACTTACACGTCTAAAAGCAGAGTACCTGGATGACCAAGCTTTGCTGGATATATTTAGGGTTATAAATCTACATATTAGATTAATTCTGAGGCATTCGATCCTTGGAGCATGTGCCGGTTTATGATGCCATTAATTATCACCTGTCCGGAATACAACTACTGTAATTTACTGTTAGATTAGGTAATGTGGTGGTATCTATGCATTTTTTGGCGCGTAAACGATAAAGTGATCTTCGGCATCAAGAGCCACAACACATTTAAACTAACAAACTCATATTGATGACCCCTAATCGCATATTTTATGCGTTTCCTCAGAACGCCCTAAGCCGTGGATCGGACTTACAGAGGTCTACCTTGAGCAGTTGCACAATTTACCTCAAGCCGAGAGCCATGTGTGCTCGGTAATTGCCCGATATAGTTAAATTACTTGAGAACGGTACACTAGAAGCGCCGTCTCGGGACGAGCCGCCTAAATACAATAAAAATATTCGAACTGCTGATTTACCCAGATACAATATTTACTAACCAGCTATATAAACTATTTTCGACTTTCATAATTTTATTAATAGAACCACGAGTCCACAGACAGAGGTAGTTTAATTTAAACACACATAAAACTGTCCACACAAACTAAACAACTCGAAGCTCAATTAAAGTGCCATTAACATGGTGAAGCTAGTTATAGTTCTGAATTGAACCTAACTAAACCTAACAAAAGTTAGGTGCGGGCGCCCAGGGCTGACTAGACTGTCTCTACTTTCCAAACTGAATAAACAGTGATACTGCATACTAAGCGTCTTGCAGTTGCTCGTTAAATAACAAGATAGGTGCTGTATTGGAAATACAGTATTAGAAATATATATTCTACCCTCATAATACACGTTAAGGGTCATAGCTCACTACAGCCACCCGGGACCCGACCAGCAGTAATACGAGGCGCGTTTTACGGCGTCCACTCGACGGGTGGTCCACGGGTGAAAGACGCGATGTTACTAGTGAACCACTCGCGGATAGTCCCCTTGGGAACAGCGCGTTGGCAAAGTCAACGCAAGACAAGTTATTAGGTCACCGAGTAGTCTACTCGCCGCCCGCGCGTTGACGGCTTGCGGTCGAGGCGATCCGGTGTCGATACAGAGCGGAGTTGATGTAATGAGCGTAGACCGCTCGAGGCGGTCGGGCGCTGGTCGAGTGCCGAGTGGCTCTAGTGAGTCCCTAATTCTCCAATCGCACTTTAGTGGAGGAAAATTCTGCCGCTAGTCAGTCAACCGAACAATAACGCTCAAACCATTCCAAGCAGCGGCAGTAGGTAAATGTAATAACGTGGGATGGGCAGCAGTGTACTGCAATAAAATACCGCCACTACGATCGCCAATGCGATCGTAGTGCCAACGATTATGGTATATCCCTCCAGATGTTACACAACTGTGGCCATTTTGACCATCAGTGGACGTCTTTCGGGTGAAATTATGATGAAGATGATTACGTGATGATGACGTATTCAGAATACAAGCATAACATATAACATTAAAGCTAAATCAGGCGTGTTTTCTCATTTTCTTCTGTCATGTTTCATTCATGTTTAAATATAAAATATAGTCGTATACTAGCGGCCTGCCCCGGCTTCGCACGGGTGCAATTTAGGAACTTACCTAATATTGCAACTATAAATTGTGATGTACACTATCCTAAGTAAGTATCTATCTGGTAAGTTGGTTCAAACTGCACACGGTGTGCAAGTTTGATTAAAATCGGTTTAGTAGTTTAGGAGTCCATCGCGGACAAATACTGTGACACGTAATTGCGTAATTGCAATTCATAAACTGCATATATCCACTGACGCAATATTTACGGACTACAAACTACGAGTACAAGCATTCGAGTAGGTCACGTACGTACACGTATCCCAGGAATCTGGTCAAAGTACTAATTTGTGCGGCGGTGAGCAATCTCATAACCCTCCCCAGATTGAGTTATCAGTATTGCGCTGAAACTGACTACAGTTACACCAACCACTTTTTGATGAAATCCATTCAAATGTTAAAAGTCCGCCGCGTCTGTCTCTCTATGTCTGTTCATGATAAACTCAAAGAATACTGCACGGATTTTCATGCCATTTTCACCAATACATAGAGTAAAACATTAGGAAAGTTAGTGTATACAATTTCTTAGTTTTGTGTGTGTGTTTCTTCACGCCAAGTCCCTAATGGGGTAGACAGAGAAGGTAGAGCGCCAGATATACCGGTCCTGACATACCTCTCGTGCCGCATCTACCGTCATCATTCTCTTCATACATGCACGCCGATTCCTAAGACTTTTGATCCCACCATCAGACAGAACTCGACCTATTTGGTCATGGTAGGTCAGTCTGGGCCTCTGCAACCATCCACATTCGCATTGTATATCTGTTTAGTCTTAGTTTAGTAAAAAAAAATCGCCTGGGAGCTTCTATTGAAGACACTGCCTTATACCCCTTGGGATGTAACAAAACAATGTATGGTGGATAATTTTCTCTTTGGTAGATCTACATAAAAGTCCGAGATGGCATATATCTATATCCTATAGACATCTACACAAAGACCAGTGGTCAAAATGCAGATGCGTTGCCACCCCTGAGACTTCAGTTGTTGTCTCTGCGATAGTTATTACGGGGCCATGCATTTCCATCTAATTGTCACTACCATTTGGCGGCAGATGCCTACGCCCCCAAGTTCCAACACAAGGACTCTACCACCAGTAACGACACACTTCGCTTCCTTTGAAATAATTATTATCGGCATCTATTTGCCCTGTGTGATGAGAGAACTGACATTGACATTTTAATTAACTTATGTTTATTTACAATTCCCGAATCCAATAAAACAGTATCATTAGCAGATATTCAACACCAAGCTCAGTTGTAAATCTTGTTTCATTGCGGCCATTTTCGTGATTACCAAGACAAATTCAACCCCAGAGCCCAAAACTTGGCCCAACTTGGACCTTTAATCAGAGTGTTTGCTGGCCCACACCACAATAATTACTAAACTCGGTGTGTGGTCAGAGGTTTTTACTTGATTTAATTATCAAACGTTCGTGAAGGTTTTTTAAAGGAATGACACAACAGAGCAAAGTAGGGTTTTACTGGTGGTAGAGTTCAAAGTGTAGGTGCGTGAGGGCGTAGGCCGCGT
The DNA here is from genome assembly GCA_036365455.1 of Macrosoma leucophasiata. Lineage (NCBI taxonomy): Eukaryota > Metazoa > Arthropoda > Insecta > Lepidoptera > Hedylidae > Macrosoma > Macrosoma leucophasiata. The sequence continues at coordinate 721,164 of JAWQUS010000024.1, forward strand.
TACCTAATCTATTTGCCGCCTATGTTAGAGTTCAGCACTATCGTATTCCAGTTAGATGGTAATGTATATCGCCGTAATAACTATCACAAAGACATAACGACTAACACCCATACTCTAAGTCAGAGGTTCCCAAACTATTTTTTCTTGTAGACCCTTTACAATTTTTTCTGGTTTCTGTGGACCCCCGTCCTTGCTTCATTTATATCACATTCCTATATTTCCAATTTTTTCACGCCTACGTAGACCACCCATCGAATCTCCCATGGACCACTTTGGGAATCACTGGTATGATGTAAGTAAATTGGTACTATCAGTGTATGTGTTGAGATCCATTATCGTGGACCCCCATTTTCATTTCATAGACCCCCAAATTTTTTTTTCGCTGACGCCGACCCCTTTCTTTTTGTCATAGACCCCCAGGGGTCGATGTAGACCACTTTGGGAATCACTGCTCTAAGTCGTAATCTCGACGGAATTGGTATTCTTAGTTGTAAATAATAACGTCAACTCGACATTCTGCCTCCGTTTCAGGTAAGAAAGCAACTGTCAAACACCAAGATACCTAACTTTTAAGGAGTATTTACATTTACGCCATATTCTTGCGCTCAATATGTTTTTCGTGTCGGAACTGTCTGGAAATAAAATTAAATATATAAAATGAAATTTTTCTATTAAAATGGATTTTCAAGACGTTGTGAATTATCTTTATGATAATCCATACACATACACACGAGTTACTGTCAAAATACAACCAAGAATATGGATTTCTAGGTGTCCTATTAAAGTATCGTAAGCTAAGTGTAACGTCTTAGAATATGGGTGTAAATCTCAGGGGTGGCAACGCATCTGCATTTTGACCTCTGGTTTTTATGTAGATGTCTATAGGCTGCAGTCATCACTTAACATCTATGTGCAGTACATGGTTATTTGCCATCGTTACATAAAAAAATAACAAAAAGACGTCTCTTTATGTGATGGTAATAAAAGCTATAAATTTACAGATTTTGTAATACTGGAGAGTTCTTTCATTGTAGATATATAAATGATACCTACCTTTTTTATATAATGGAAGTGGTAAACAAGCATGCAGTTCACATTAATGTTAAGTGACGACTGCAGCCTACAGACACCCACACAAAGACCAAGGTTAAAATGCAGATGCGTTACCACTCCTAAGGCCTAAGGTGTTATGTCTCTGTGCCGGAAATTATAGAGCCGTACATCCTTATTTAGTGAAAAATTATGAACAATAATAAAAATATCTTTTTGTCCGATTGGTAAAAAAAGAATGTAGTCAACATCGAGATAAGTTCGATAAATCGATTTTTTTTTTAATGATTCCAAGAGGCTGAAATTGACGATTTTTCGTCATCATCATTCCAGCCGAAAGACGTCCACTGCTGGACAAAAGCTCCTCCAATTATTGCCACAACGAACGATCCCGGGCCGCCCTCATCCAACAATTACCCGCGACCTTCGCCAGGTCGTCGGTCCATCTCGTAATCGGGGCCCGCCTACGCTTTTATACCCGCAAGAAATCCCCCCATCGCACGGCGGCTTAATTGAAAGCGAAAGAAAAAGAGTAGGTAATAGGTAGTATCACAAAACTGTAAAGATTCTAATACTCGTAAAAGAAAACCTTCGGCTTCTGGATTAGTGGAATAGATCCGGCAATCACTTCAAGCGTGGTAATAGGAGAATTTTGAGAAAAAGAAAAATCCCAATAGCCATTTCTTCTGACCCATCGAGAACCCGATATGTCAGCGTAGCAATAATGACCGTCAGACGTATTCTGTAACTCGGTGGCCAATTTAAAAGCCACTTTGCGATACATCGCCGTTTTCCTAAAATTATCGTTATTATCACGTTAAGCCAAAACAAAAATATACTTCTAAATAGCTAGCGAAATGATGCCAATCAAGATACATCAGATGCCTTCTGCTGATAAAAAAATCGTTCTACAATAACGTCATGTCAATAAATGTTGTAAATTTTATGCTAATGATCCACGAGACGCTTTTCTTTAATTCGTCACGGGACTGAGTTGTTAATTTATTGTAATTATTCATGTTAATGTTGCCGCGTTAAGAGACGAAATTATTTTAAGACCTTCTGAAGAAATGTTAAAATATTTTATTCTTACATTACGTCTCATTCATAATTGATAGTGTCCTTAAGATTAACTAAGATAAAATAATGGTTTTTATATTATTTCGCATTAACACATGCTAGTGAAATATATATTAAAAAATGAAAAGAATAATTTGAGGCAAGACTCGAACATACTGCTACTGTCACCATAAGGCAATATATATATATATATATATATATACTATAATGTCTATAATATATAATACGCCTACACTCACAGCCCCACAGTAGGTACAAAGCTGTGTCGTGGGTGCCGTTGTACACATACAACACTTATACACAAACACCCAGACCCGAAACAAATATCTGTAGGCCATACAAATATTTGTCCCGGTGCTGGAATCGACCCCCGATCCTTCAAATCAAACGGTCATCTCACACCGTTGGACTAAAGAGAATAGGTAGAAATCTCTGCTAGCTTGAGGTACTCAGCAAAGAATCAAGTCGGTAGTCATGAACGAGATTTCGGTTTATTTCAGGTTTGTAGGACGTTATCTCTTTGGCACTTGACTTAAATGACATTTGTCGACCATTTTGATCAAGATTTGACCAATACCGGACTATTAATGGTTACGTAGGCAGTGTGCAGCAGAGATAACGCTCTACGTAGTCGAAACTAGCCGATTATCTCTTTCGTAGGCTCGATGTGCAATATTTATTGTTGGATACTGTACATTGACTTTAACAGTTACTGCAGAATGCGTTGCACCAGCGTATTTCTATTTCTGATATGGTCATAGCTAACCAGGGTTGACAGAATCTCTTATCATCTGACAGATAATTGAGGTTAACTTTAACATTAGCCAGCAGAGCTCAGCCAGTTCCGGTTAAAGTTAAATTTATGACATCATTTAACTCTTTTCAAATGGTGCAATTCATTTTTTTACTTAACCGATATTTCAACAAATTTGTTAAAGTTAAAAGAAAGATGATGCAAGCCAGGCTCAGGATCTATGCGAACCGAAGTTTGAGGCTTTTTCTATAATAAATATAATACCTTTATAAATCTGTTTTATTTTATACAAAACTCAATCAAAAATATTTTTATAAATAGGAAAGGCGTTAAATTAAATAACAAAGCACTTACCAAAAAACATATTTTCATAACAACTCAGCACACCGAATAACGACGTGACGTCTCCATTTTTTACACATCACTCGCCATAATGATGGAAAATTACCTGCAAAAAAAACAATAAGCTATGTTAAGCCGATACTATTGTCTCTGCGTGACTTACGGACGCCTGCAGAGAATTCTAGAATAGGTGACATCACTTTTGAAGTTATTAAATCCTAGCAAAACATTTTCATGTAAAATGTTTCCAAGACAAGACCATATGGTTGGCACTGTCAAAAAATTATCAGATGTCATGTAGCGCCAATGTCTCATGTGGTGGTGTGTTTATAGATAGTTCTTTGAAAATTACATCGAAGTTTCTATAAGCATTTTTCAAAAGGCTATCCGTTTGAAAGAATAATCTAATAATTTTTTAACCCTCCATCTCATTGAGATATGGCGTAAATCCGGCTAGAAGAACCATATGTCTCAGCAATAAGGTGTATACTGGTGTGGTTTTGCAAATAAAAAATGCGTGTTATACCGATGTCGTTCATTCTGTCACTGAACAAATCAAGTGCATAAAGCGAGTGGACTGTATAACTATAAACATAATATAAGTAGGTAGCTACATGTAGATGCAATTCACAGAATTTGCTACGTTCCGTTTAGACATACAGGTACACTACCACAGTGGTAAAATGTCTATAAATGTCTCTAAAGTAAGAGCCAAAAATCCAAAAATAAATGAAGGTAGCTTAGTGAAAATCCACTGCTGGACACGAGTCTCTCCCCCTTTTTTTCAGGGGAACGCCTAGAGCTTGTTCCACCACGCTGCTCTAATGCGAGTTGGTGGAGATACGGGTAAGTGGCCAACCCGCTGTCGAATGTTATTAAGCCCAGAATGCCTCCGACAAGGTTGAACGACTGCTATCTATCGATAGCAACCGTGACCGATGGCTTAACGTGCCCTCCGACCGCGCCCGTATCGCACAACCGAGTAGATCGCTTGCGATCTACACCAGCCGCGGGGCCATGCGCGCTTCTGTATTGTAGGTATACATATAGTTTTAAGATAATTAATTTTACAAACACTGCAAATAAAACTGTCGTTAAATATTACTTGCTACTACAGAACCCTTCATGGGCAAGTCCGACTTACACTTGACCGCTTTTTGTACACCAATGATTTACAAACAATGTACACAATTGTTCACAGATTATCCATTCACATCTGTCCACTGGGAACAGGCTTCGCATTTCATTAGACTTAAACGTATTAAAACCTTACCCTTGGCAATCAACTTGGGTTCTATATTTGGCGAAAGAGTAGGCGTAAGGACTCTTTCACTTTCGCTCGACGATCTTTATAGGTACATTGCGAAGCCGCGAAAACCTTCGTGTATTTATTTATATGTTGTCAATACTGTAATTGCTTCTGTAGCCAAGTGGTAGGCCACTATTACTACACTGGGGTTCGATTCCCGGGTCGGGCTATTAGAGAAAGTGGTATGAAATCCTTTATCCTTATTTCAATTGGATTTTTTTTATTTTCTGGAGGTTTACCGGTAGTTTGACATGGGTCAAACGTAACCTGCGAATAGGGTGTTAGCAAGTACATACATGCTAACACCCTATTTGCATTCAAAGTTGCATACATTACATTAGTTGGATTACAGACGTGAAGTTCGGTTACGTTGACAGAAATTTGTAAATACAGTTCGTATTGATGGTAAATGAATATTGTGAATAGAGCCTTTAAACATAAACCCACAGTACGAGCCAAAGGAGATGTTGCAAAAATGTATTGACCTCCGGCCATGTATTGTACACAATATCATTAAACAGGCAAAATCAATATAAAAACGTTATTTACTGCACATTTTCACTTATTTAGCTTTGTTTGCAGTTACAAAACATTATTTGCAGTTAGAATTGCAACTCATAACCAACATGGCGAATATGGCGGGCGAAGTTATTTTAACATATTCATTTTTTAAATTGTGTTTTGATTATATAGTACTTGGAGAAAAAAGTAATATTTTCTAAACACTATCGAAATAGATTGATCCCAAGTGTCGGCTGTATCGCCGCCATGTTTAACATAGTTTAAAATGATAAAATCGTTTGAATTAAATGTAGTTGTAACTCTAAAACATATTCTTGATTAAATTAATTGTATTTTTTTCGGATTCTTCCTTAATTTACCCATTTTTTGAGGACGTGTACGAACTAGAGCCGAGCAAGCAACATCTCCTTTGGAAGCCTGAAGAACTGACAAACGGCCAAATACTCAAACGTCACTTCAATCTATGTGGGACTTAAAAGTCTTCTGTCTTTATAAAACACGTTCAAACGATAGAGATAGCGCACATTTGAGGGTTGCTTAAAATTGAGTTACGTTGCCTACGTTGACTATGCGTCAGTCTCTTAGCTAGCGACGACCACACAAGAAAGAAAGCTGGTTTCAATTTTAATAGCCTGACGAAAGCGAACTACTGCCACATATTTTTGCCCCTGTATCGGAAATAGCATTGCTCTGCATTACCATCTTCCTAACCGGAGCGCACTGGTTGTAGAGCTTCAGTTAAAAACAAAAAAGAACAATCTTAAAGATTTGAACTTAATTCCCTAAATGCGTAGAGAATTTTGAAGCAAAATTATCTTATTTGTGTTTCCCCAACTTATTCCAAAATCTGCTTAGACACCATAGCTGCGTTGTGTCGTCGATGTTCCAATAAAAAAATGCACAGGCAACCCTAAACAAAATACAAGTGATGTATTAATTGATAAGTGAAACAGGTAGTCAAGGTTACGCATCACACGACTCGTGAGCGAGCAAGGCAGCGCGGCGGGAGCGAGACGGCACGATGCGCTTGCGCCTGGCACCGGCCGGCACCGAATTAAATCGTAGCTGCTAATTATGTTTTCGAAATAATAATTTTATATATATTTATTATTCGAGGATGGCTGATTATGTTAATAACGTTACGTTAACATCATAAAGAAAATATTAAATGTAAAAAAATATTGAATTATAAGTCGTTCTATTTTTGGGTATATACGAGTAAGTCCTGCTAAGCGGATTCTTCAATAGCTATTAGTGAGTAATATCTGGCCAATTATCTTGTTTCCGACATTCTGAGAAAGGCTAATTGATTCGTTTTGAGATCTGGCGATTTATTTATCAAGTTTGTAAACGCTTAACAATTTGAACAGAATATTAAGCAATAAGAAAAAGTGAAAATTTACTAAATTTGTGAAGTTTGCCTTGCTTCTGGAATTAGTAATGATCAAAGTTTCGTTACAGTTTTTTTTATGTTACCGAAGGTGGCAAACAAGCATGGAGTTCACATGGATGATAAGTGATGACTGCAGCCTTTAGACATCTACACAAAAACCAGAGGTCAAAGTGCAGATGCGTTACCATCCCTGATACCTGATACCTCCCTGATACAGGGCTAAAAAAAATCCTATTTACAATCATATCTATATTACAATTATATTTTTAAAAAAATCTATTTCTTTTTACTGTACATTACCATCTCACCGGATCACGATACTGCTAAACACTACCATTTCGTTGCAGATAGAATAGGTAATACGGTGGTATCTACGTCCTCGAGTCCCTACACTAGATTCAACAGCAAATTATCAACAATTTTTACTAGTGATAGAGCTCCAGTGATGGAGCTCGCGGGCGTAGCCACCACCGCATTACCTAATATACTTGCCGCTAAATGGTAGTGTTCAGCACTATCGTGTTCCGGTCAGGTGGTAATGTACAGCCCTAAAATTACCTGCACAGAGGCGTAACACCGTAGGCTTCAGGAGTGGTAACGCATCTGCATTTTGACCTTGGTCTTTGTGTGGGTGTCTATAGGCTGCAGTCATCACTTAACATCAATGTGAACGGCATGCTTGTTTGCCACTTCCATCACATAAAAAAAATATTTCTAACTATCGCAGAATAAAACGTGAAGTAAAACAGATCCGTATTATTATGTAAACACAGTTGAAATAACAAAATGAAAAAAAATAATTGAAATAAATGGATGAAGGCGTCAGTGATAGATAATGGACTATTAGTATACGGGGAACTATTCGTGCGCGAGTCAGAGTCGCGACGCGAGTCGAACCGGCCAATGGGTCGGTTTAGTTGTTTAACGTTTTTATATTTCAAAAAATTAATAGCCATATACCAAATTTATCTAGTTTATGCAAAGATATAATAGTGTAATAAATTTTATATCAACGACACTAATTGGAAAAAAGGGCGAGCGCGATAAGTCGCATTTAGTTGAATATTAAAATTGCCTAAAACCATCTAGTCTTCATCATTCATAAAAGAAATAGTTAGCAACTTATAACGCATATTAATTACGGCACAATTAACACGTAGAAATGTTTTAAGCAATATGAGGGTAGCAATGAATAAATGAGCACATGAATCAACGAAGCGAATTGCGGAACGGTGTACAAACGATATTACGGGACTGGAAGCGCAGCTGCCCAAATACGAGTGGGACTTAAAGTCTAGATATTGGTGGGGATATACGGTCAATAAAATGGCGGAGGACGCAGCGGTTTATAGTCTGTTTCAACGCTTGTGTACTTGAAATTTGGCAACACACTTTGTTAAATCGACTGTTAAAGTTCTAAAGGTATTGCAAGTTCAACAAAACCTATGAGATTGTGGACTGTATTTGAAGCGTGTATATTTAAACATATATCTCCGTGGTTAACACCCTATATTTTTATGGTAGCATGGTATAATAATATGCTACACTTTAGTAGCTAAGTTCGAAAAGCGTTATTCCTGTTTTAGTTTCCCAACTTATTCAGCTTTGAAGTTCTAAGTCACTATTAAGGCTTATGGGAATTTTGTCGCAAGTTTGTATTATGCAAATATACGTTACGTTGTACGTTATTACTGGTAAATAACATATAGATAGATACATAAATAGGAATTATTATATGCATTGCTTATGAAAAGAGAAAAAAACGCACTATAACATCACCAACACACATAAGCATCAGGGAAACAAAACAACTTAAGTCTCAGGGGTGGTAACGCATCAACATTATGACCTCTGATTTTTGTGTAGATTTTTAGACTGCTCTCTATCTCTCTCTGGTCGTTCCCTCATGACTGAGGATCGTGATCATCATGGCATCACTCGATCGGACGAAATGTCTCCATCGGCTCCGGTCTGCGGCCATTTACACGGTGGTGTAAAAAAGTGATGCTGGGTTGTCCTTGAGTTGGTCACAACATTTGGTTGGAGATCGGCCTCTTGCCCTTTTCCCTACAACATTTACCACAACAATCAGTTTCTCGAAACTATTTTCCCCGCGTCTAGCTGAAAATAGCTCACGGTCCGGCAAAGGCACAAAGTGGAGAGGCGGTCTGTGATATTAAGTTGCGATAAAATTGAGACATTGGTTCGCTTTGCTGTCCACGGTATGCGCAACATTCTTCGCCAACACCACATCTCAAATGAATCTATTTGCAGTCTTTCTCGTGACAGATTGGTCCATATTCCCACCCCGTATAGAAATATTGGGAAAATGAGTGATTTTACGAGGTGCATCTTGGTGTTATGTGTGACGCCTCGATTTTTCCATATATTTCCCAGTCGAGACATGGCGTCTTTTGCAATGGCCATCCTACGTTTGATTTCTGGGGCGCAACTTCTATAATTGCAGATGAGAGATCCTAACTAGTTGACTTTTTAGACTGCAGTCATCATTTAAAATCGATGTGAGCTACAGGCTTCTACTGGTGGTAGAGCTCCAGTGACGGAGCTCACGGGCGTAGGCACCACCGGATTACCTAATATACTTGCCGCTAAATGGTAGTGTTCAGCACTATCGTGTTTCGGTCAGGTGGTAATGTACGGCCCTGTAATTTCCGGCACAGAGGCATAACACCTTAGGCCTCAGGAGTGGTAACGCATCTGCATTTTGACCTCGGTCTTTGTGTGGGTGTCTATAGGCTGCAGTCATCACTTAACATCAATGTGAACTGCATGGTTGTTTGCCACTTCCATTACATAAAAAAGGCTCATTGAAATAAAACTATTTTTACGGATTTATCTCGCGTATATTAAACTAAAATGATTTTTAAAATCAACCCGACGTTTCGGTCGCTTTTCAGCTTCCGTGGTCCCGGGCAGACTGAGGTGACATTTGTCTGACAAATTGTCTGAAAAATTATATGTAGCTACCTCCATCGATTTCGTAAACGCCTTGCGTAGCGTTCAGGATTAACACAATAATTACTTATGGTATCTTGAGGTCTTGCAGACTGCTGCGGCTGGGATTTAATCTTGCTAAGTATGGGATCCCATGATGTTGATAATCGCCATCCATCTTCTCTATTGAAATTTGGGTGTTTTTTAATTTCAATAGCCTCGCGTACCATTCGTGGAATGGATTTGTGTTCTCTAGCGAGTATTTGAATTTTATCAAACCGGATGTAATGGTTCGGCTTATCCGCTATGTGTTCACAGACTGCAGACCTCCCTGTTCGTCGGTTTTTGACATCAGCAATGTGCTCTTTAACGCGGGTGGATAGAGCTCTCTTCGTTTGACCAATATATGAGAATCCACAATCACAATCTAATTTATAAATGCCAGAATTTTGTAATGGAATATTACTTTTAATGGGTCTTAAATACTGATGAATCTTTTTATATGGTTTGAAAACTGTTTTAATGGAATTCTTTTTTAAAATGTTGCTGATTTTATCTGTGACACCCTTAACGTAAGGTAGTATAGCTGGTTGTCGTTCTACTGCAGGTGGTTTCACGCGGCCTCTGTGACGGACGGGTGGTACATGGAGCTTGTTGTTATGTAGCACCTGGCGTAGGTGCTTCAGCTCCCCCTGAAGGTGGTGGTCGTCACAGATGCCTCGTGCTCTCTGAAATAGAGATGAGCCAACGGCAGATAAATGTGCCGGGTGATGGTGTGATTCACCATTAAGGTACCTATCAGTATGGGTAGACTATGACTAGACACAGTGTGACTGAGTGTGTTATTGGTTTTTCTAATTAATAAAGTATCTAAGAAGGCTAATTTATTGTCCTGTTCCAATTCCATAGTGAATTTGATTTTATGGTGTATGGAATTGAGATGTGAAAGAAAAACAGAAACATTATTGCTATCCAATATGGTGAATGTGTCATCTACATATCGTTTATAAATGCGAGGTGTTATGGTTGTAGTGCTCAGGGCTCTCTCCTCAAAGTCTTTAAAAATCATTTTAGTTTAATATACGCGAGATAAATCCGTTAAAATAGTTTTATTTCAATGAGTGTAGCTCGCGAAAACCTAAGAACATATCATAAAAAAGGCTGTTTGCCACCTTACTTACATGAAAAAAAACATAGAAAAGCGTTGCGCATTGATTGTCGATACCTGTGCTCGTATGTCGCCAAACAAAGCGGATCCCAGGTCGCACTGCATTTGCAAGCGTCGGAGAGAGCAATTCCAATCTGTATAAATGCGTGTGTCTATATGATGCTATAATTTGTTTTCTATTATCAAGAGAATGGTCGTACAGAGTTGATGTTATTGCAGTTGAAAACGAATTGATAAGTTCTTATGGAATGAAAGAAAAAATACTTGTTGATGGTAAGGGAACAACAGCAGCCTACGGACAGACATTTCCAATAATAAGATGTATGCAAATTGCGTTTGCATGAAAATTATTTGATAATTCTGTAACTTATATGAAAATCATTGGTATTACTTTAATGACTCATTATTTTCTCTTTTCCAATCATAGGAATGATGTCATTATGATTATTTCATCTGAAAGACGTCCACAGCTGAACAAAGGCCTTCTCCAAAGATTGCCACAACGAACGTTACTGGGCCACCCTCATCCAGCGATTGCTTGCAACCTTCACCAGGTCATCGGTCCACCTCGTCTGCATACGCTTTGTCTTCAGGTACCCGGTCGCCATTCGAGAAATCTTCTGCCCCAACGGCCATCGTTCTTTGAGCTATATGCCACTGCCACTTAAGTTTCGCTTATCGGCGGGCTGTCGGTTACTTTGGTTCTGATGCGGATCTCCTCAAATTCGATCTTGCATGGAAACTCCGAGTATAGTTCTCTCCGTTGATCTTTGCATCACCTTGAGCGTCCATGTTTCAGTTCCGTATGAGTGATATACTTACCATCGAAGATATGTCCGGTAATCGATGCGTTATTTGTCTGGAAACTGATGGTAGAGTACCAGTGCAAGAGCTCGAAGGCGTAGGCACCACCGCATTACCTAATATATCTGCGGCTAAATGGTAGTGTTCAGCACAATCGTGTTCCGGTTAGATGGTAATATCTATCACACAGGCATAACAACTAAGATCTAAGGGGTAGCAACGCATCTGCAATTTGACCTCTGATCTTTGTGGGTATCTATAAACTGCAGTCATCACTTAACAGCAATGTGAATTGTGTGCTTGTTTGCCACCTTCGATACATAAAAAATTCTAATTGATAAGGTTAGATGACCAGAAACTTTACAGTGGTACTTGACTTAGACTACCATTTATTGTCAGGTAGATAAGGTACTTCAGGAGTGCCTATCTACTACCTTCGAGTTCTGCCACTTCAACAGGACTACCTACACCTTCGAGTTCCCTGCATATCGAACATCAGCTAACTCAACTTTACAGTCGTATTTTCTTACTCGTCCAATACTCCATGCATAGTTTAAGCTCAACTTACAGGTGAACATACAAACATAATTCATTGAAATACACTTTCGCATTTAATAAAGCATTCAAATAAGTAAACGATACTACGTACTACGTAAAACGATTTTCTTCAAAGCTGTTAGATCGTTTAAAAATCGTTTCCCCGAGAAGATTTAACGGGTCCGTTCAATTTATATTGCATACGATTTGCAAACAGAGAACGTGCCAGAGTAACAAATAGGTCTTCTATCTGTTAGCAGTATTTAAATAAAGAATGGTATATATTTGCTACGCGATTACAAAGACACATTTTATATCAATTGGTTTAAGTACTGTACTGTAGACCATTATAACACATTCTAGTGGTGGTAGAGTTCCAAGCGTAGGAGGGGGCGTAGGCACCACCGCATTACCTAATCTATCTGCCAGCAAACGGTAGTGTTCAGCATTAACTTGTTCTGGTTAGATTGTAGGATGGAATGTATGACCCCGTAATAACTATCACAGAGACATAACAATTAAGGTCTCAGTGGTGGCAACGCATCTGCATTTTGACATCTACTTTTTGTGTAGATATCTTTAGGCCGCAGTCATCACTTAACATCTGCATGATTGTTTGCCAACTTCGATACATAATAAATACATAGTCCTACATAATATTTGAAAATTTGCTTTGGGTTCTAGGTATCTATTTGAATTTTGCATCAAGAGGTCATAGGTCCAGTGGTGTTTAATGTAGTTTATCTTTCCATTTTTAGGTGTAGCCTATAAAATATGCTGATAGTTTTACCATGTAAAACCATGCGTACTCTCTGAGATAAGCTGCGAATAAGCAGTCCGTTGTCTGTACTATCTCCTAGTACCAGAAAACTATTATTTGCGATTATTAAACATATTATAAATGGTGAAATAAAATCTTACAAAAAATAAATTAAGGTACCCATAAAGTGGGGATGCTATCTTTATTTCCTCGTATCCCTTAATGTGGTGTATCGTTAGATAGTTTTTTGAAAGATATTGTCAGTTTTACAAAACCATTTCTTACAGAGGCAACGTATTTGCTTCTTAACTTTCGGTTTTTACATAGATAACTAACTAAAGTAACTAATCCAATCATTTAGCTGAATGCTTGTTTGCCATTATCACGACATAATAAAAAACAGCGATTCTAGCTTGCTAGCCAAAACTAGCCACGCGATTCATGTCTCTCATTATTGAAATAAATGAGCCTATTCCCCTGAAATAATACACATTGTTGTCAAATAACTGTTCAACTGTTGTTGTTCAACTGGTGGTAGAGCTCCAGTGACGGAGCTCGCGGGCGTAGGCACCACCGCATTTCCTAATATACTTGCCGCTAAATGGTAGTGTTCAGCACTATCGTGTTTCGGTCAGGTGGTAATGTACGGCTCTGTAATTTCCGGCACAGAGGCATAACACCTTAGGCCTCAGGAGTGGTAACGCATCTGCATTTTCACCTTGATCTTTGTGTGGGTGTCTATAGGCTGCAGTCATCACTTCACATCAATGTGAACTACACGCTTGTTAACCACTTCCAAAACATAAAAAAAAAGAAACATTTTCCGAACAAACCTACAAAATCCATTCCCTTTAAAATATTATAAGATCTATAATAAAACTGTTCTGCAATACCCCGATAAGAACCCCCGAGAGTCCGTGTCGCGGCGAAATTAAGGGTTCCAAGTTTTGATTTACGGATCGTATTTTTGGGACCCACTTTCAGTTTGTTCCTGTTTATGTTGATTCGCCTTTTTTGGACATCGGCTCAAACATGTTTTTTGAAGTCGAGTTTCGGTGTCCAACTTTTGTTATGGTGTAATTGAAATGGGGAGTTCGTTTTCAACTTTCGTTGTCTTTTTAGGGTTCCCTGGGTTGAGACAGACTTCTTGAATTGAGATTTGGCGCATATATGTACTCGTATAAATCAATGACCCAAACATGAACGTGTAACAAAAATAAGATTCGGTTGCACCAAAATATTTGTTTGAAGTGGCAAACAAGCACGTAGTTCACATTGATGTTAAGTGATGACTGCAGCCTATAGACACCCACACAAAGACCAAGGTCAAAATCCAGATGCGTTACCACTCCTGAGGCCTAAGGTAATATGCCTCTGTGCCGGAAATTACACGGCCATACATTACCACCTGACCGGAACACGATAGTGCTGAACACTACCATCTAGCGGCAAGTATTTATTAGGTCCGTTTCCGTGCTTCGGAGGACACGTTAAGCCGTCGGTCCCGGTTGCTATCGATAGATAGCAGTCGTTAAACCATGTCGGAGGCCTTATGGGCGGTTTGAAAACATTCGACAGCGGGTTGACCACTAACCCAATCCACCTCCACCAACCCGCATTGGAGCAGCGTGGTGGAGTAAGCTCCAGGCCTACCCCCAAAAAAGAGGAGATACTCGTGCCCAGCTGTGGAACGTATAATGGGTAACCATTGTTATTATTTATTAGGTAATGCGGTGGTACCTACGCCGGCGAGCTCCGTCATTAGAGCTCTACCACCAGTATCTGTATGGTAGAGCTATACAGTGATTTATCTTGCAATAAGCTTATTATAACGATCTAAATGATGTTTTATTTAATTCTAACATAAATTATTTTGAAGTTATTTGAGAAACAAGACAAGAATTGACCTTTCATCTCCAAAATTACTGGTATGTACTCGTAATATATTTATACGGAATCCTATGTACGCGAGTCCGACTCGCGTTTGACCGCTTTTTAGGGTTCCGTACCTTAAAAGGAAAAAAAGAACCCTTATAGGATCACTCGTGCGTCTGTCTGTCTGTCTGTCTGTCTGTCCGTCTGTCACAGCCAATTTGCTCCGAACTCGACCGATTGAGTTGAAATTTGAGGAATATATGTAAATTGGTGACCCAAAGATGAACACGTCAAGTAAAATAATAAATTTTAAACAGGGGGGCCACTTTGGGGGGGGCAAAACAGAAAAAAAAAAAATCGTTAACTGTGTCGTGTGACATATCAAATGAAAGAGGTTGTTGTCATCTCAGATATATTTTTTTTATAATTTTTGCATAAACAAATTTGAAGTTATTTAAGAAAAACGACGAAAATTGACCATTCCCCCCTATCTCCGAAACTACTGAACTTAAAATTTTGAAAGAAATAGAAACAGAAAATATTTTTATTTCGAATAGATCTTTACAGATACTTTCAAAACGTCAATAAATCATAAACTGCCTAGAGAGAATAACCATTACATATAGTAAAAGCAAAATCATATATTAATAGTAAATTAAAATTATAATTTAAACTACTTGGTTAAAACATGATAATCATAAAATTTTTCAATTCCTTCAATTATAATAAATGAAGAAAAAAAAAACTTATTCGTCAAGATCAATGTTATTCACTTAGCAGAGTTCCATGTGCTGTCACTACTGAGAAGAACTCCGCTACCCAACAAACTCAGTAAGAGCTCTTTTAAATGAGAGCTTAAATCTAGTACAGATTATCGTGAAAAATCTAATAATGTGAACGTCCATAGCATAGATGCAAATAAACTGCTATCTACTTAATGTGATGTGCCCCTGCAAACCAGAACAGACCAGTCCCCACCAACAGCACCCGTTCACGAGTATGACGCATGTGACAGCCATTGACCTCCTCGACCATTTTAGAGGAAAGTGAGCAACCCGCCACACGACGCCGCCAAAGGCAAAGACATTTAAGCGTGCATGACTGTTCCGGATATGCATACGGCAAAATAAAAGATGGAATTCATTTTCAGCCAGGGTATTCACATTATTCAACCCTTAACAATAGTAGATACTAATTACTGAATACACAAAATCACAGTATCACGAAATAGCCTGGCAGCGATCGCTATAATCCCAAGACGTATTATCATCAAGATAATCACAGGTCTTATAGTAATTACATTTATATAAACGTTCTTTCATTACTTTCTTAAATTTATTGATCGATAGACTTTGAACGTTTTTGGGGATTTGATTAAAGAACCGTATACATTGACCTCTAAAAGAATTACTGACCCTATTCAGCCGCGTTGCATGCATGGACAATTTGTATTTGTTCCTAGTATTTATACTGTGATTGTTACCTATTGTAGGAAACTCATTAATGTTTTTACGGACATATAATACATTTTCATAAATGTATTGCGAAGCTACAGTCAGAATATTTATTTCTTTAAATTTATCTCTAAGAGATACCCTTGGACTCAGCCCGTAGATAGCCCGGACAGCTCTCTTTTGCAGTACAAAAAAAGTGTTGACGTCGGCGGAATTTCCCCATAGCAAAATGCCATAGGACATTATACTGTGAAAATAACTAAAATAAACAAGGCGAGCCGTCTCGACGTCTGTTAATAGTCTAACTTTTTCACAGTAAACGCTGCCGAGCTAAGTCTACCAGCTAATTTGGCAATATGGGGACCCCATTGCAATTTAGCATCCACGGTAATGCCAAGAAATACCGTAGACTCTACGATCTCCAACCGTAACCGCTATGTCCCTGCATTTTAAATCTGTAATAGTTTCGAAAATATTTATTTAAATTACGGAACCCTCACCACGCGAGTCGAACTCGCACTTGTCCGGTTTTTTGGACTTCGGCTCGAACATGTAGGTATATTAAAGTCGAGTTTCGGTGTTAAACTTTTACTGTTATTTATGAAAAGAGCTTCATTCGAACAAGGAGTTCATTTTCAATTTAAGCTGTATTTTTTTAAAATGTAGACTACATTTTTACATGCTACACCATAGTAAAATGAAAATAATTTAGTAGCAGTTATATAGGTAAAATAAATATAAAGTGCAATATTTGCACTATCCTTAATGGACGAAATTACATTTTCATTTAATTAATATGATATGAATATTATCAACTTTAATATGCATTTTATTTGTTTTTAATGTTAATTTTATAAATATCATGATGATATAGCTGCTTAATATGTGTTACAAATTGGGTCCGAGTTGGAAGTCATTTTTTTTTTAAGTAACGAAGTTAGCAAGCATGCTCTTTACGTGGATGTTAAGTGATGATTGCAGCCTATAGACATCTACACAAAACCCAGAGGTCAAAATGCGGATGCGTTGCCATCCCTGACACCATAGTCGTTGTCTCTGTGCCGATTTGCCATTAGATGCCAATGCATGCCCATTTGTATTAGATCTTAGGGTTTTGACTAAAAGAGCAACACTCTGAGTTTGTTCAGTAGCGGAGTTATTCTCAGTAGTGCCTGCACTTGGAACTCTGCTAAGTATGACTATGTTTATGACGAATAGATTTTTCTTTTACTTCTATGAAGGAATTGAAAGATTTGATGTATGAAATCGGTTAAATTTAAATTGTATTTAATTTGATTATTATTAATACCCGTTGAATAATAATAGTGATTATAAGTCATTCTATAAACTTTACATATTATAGTTTCTATAAACGGACAATGCAAAAGTGTTCTGGTGGACCAATTTGAAATAAAATATTTGAGTTAGTGAGAGTTATTATGGGGCTAATACATTATCATATAACCGCAACATGATAATGGTGGTAGTTACGACCGCGAATCCCTGCACTGAAACTCTTAAGTCCTCTCCAGTTTAAGACGTTACTTTTATAACAACATTATATTGCTAGAAGCGCGCATGGCCCAGCGGCTGGTGTAGATCGTAAGCGATCTGCTCGGTTGGGTAGTGTGATGGGTGACCGCTAGTGGCAATAAATGCGCGTTTCCGTGCTTCGGAGGGCACGTTAAGCCGTCCGTCCCGGTTGCTATCGATGGAAACCTTGTCGGAGGCCTTATGGGCGGTTTGAAAACATCCGACAGTGGGTTGGCCACTAACCCAACCACCTCCACCAATCCGCATTGGAGCAGCGCGGTGGAGTGAGCTCCAGGCCTCCCCACAAAAAGGGGAGAGACTCGTGCCCATCATTGGGACGTATAATGGGTTGCCATTATTATATTGCTAAATTCAACTCCGCGTAATCTAAGGTAATTTGTGGTGAAGGACCAAAATTGCTTAGGTATGTGTGACATCTTCATATAAACGTCTAGATTTGTATGTTAAAGTCTACAGATAAGATTTTATAAACGTAACTTCACGCCTGTGATCCCTGAAGGGGTAGACAGAGGTACATGCATGGATTCAAGCATACATGCAAACACCCACGATTCGCCGGTTACGTTTTTGGCCCATGTAACAAGTGGCGAGCCTGTTGCCATCTCCGGGCACATTACCAAACCCCGAGGCACTGGGAAACTTCCAGAAAATGGAAAAATCCCAATAGAATCAGAGATAAAGGATTTAAACCGTTATCTCTGATATCTCCCGACCCGGGAATTCCCTCCAGCGTAGTAGTAATGGCCTGCTGTAACACTACGCTACTCAGGCAGTTAGATTTTATAAATATGACTTATTAACTATGTAACTCGTACACGAAACCAAATAATATGTCCAGTTTTAAACAGCAATGTTTTTTTTGTTGGCCGTGTTTTGTTCAATAAAATCATCGCACCTACATTAAAGCCTTCATATTTTTGTAAGCACACATAAAAAATAGCAGCCTATTTTACAAAGGAACATTCAAAGCCTTAGCTTCCCCAGCAACCTTTACAAAACCTCTCACATTACGAGTTCGTCGGCCGAAGCGATCGCTAGACTGATTGCCCAATCAGTCGTGTTTCGAAATGACAGTTTGGGCCTTCGAGATCTACTCGATAAAGGTTAAGGTGAGATTTGGAAATGATTGGCGTGATAGAGCCCTTTCGTTGACCTATTCGAATTGTATTTGGTACTAGCTGTGCCCGCGACTTCGTCCACGTGAGAAAAAATATGATTGTTCAGTATCTACCCGGACGAAGTCGTGGGCGCAGCTAGTATAAAAGTAGCCTAAGTAACTTATTACAGCTACCTACCCGTGGAAGTCCCGTCAGTCGGATACACTTCAATTCTACTTATTTGTATGTAGGTATGTATGTATGGAGATAAAAGTAGCCTAAGTTACTCCTTATCACATCAGCTATCTGCCAGTGAAAGTCCCGTCAAAATCGGTCCAGCCGTACCCAAGATTAGCCCCGCCAAACAGACAGACAGACAGACAACATAGACCACATAGACACGCTGCGGCAGGTTATACAGAAGACAGAAGAGTATAACCAGCCCTTATGTTTAGCGTTTGTGGACTATGAGAAAGCCTTCGATTCGGTCGAGATTTGGGCTGTGCTACAGTCACTCCAGAGGTGCCAAGTCGACTACCGATACATTGAGGTGCTCAGGAGCTTGTACGAAAACGCCACTATGTCGGTTCGCCTTCAGGATCAGAGCTCGAAACCTATCCATTTGCAGCGTGGTGTGGGACAGGGAGATGTCATATCTCCGAAACTGTTCACCGCTGCATTGGAAGATGTCTTCAAGCTTCTGGACTGGAACGGACTCGGCATCAACATTAACGGCGAGTACATCTCCCACCTCCGATTTGCGGATGATATTGTAGTCATGGCTGAGACCCTGGAAGACCTTGGCACAATGCTCAATGGCCTCAGTAGGGCCACTCAACGAGTGGGCCTTAAAATTAACATGGACAAGACGAAGATTATGTCGAATGTCCTTGTTACGCCCACTCCTGTTTTGGTCGAGGGTACTACACTCGAAGTTGTTGACGATTATGTCTACCTGGGACAAACGGTCCAGTTAGGTAGGTCCAACTTCGAGAAAGAGGTCAATCGCCGAATCCAACTCGGATGGGCAGCGTTCGGGAAGCTGCGTTATATCTTCTCGTCCAATTTACCGCAGTGTCTGAAGAAGAAGGTCTTTGACCAGTGTGTGTTGCCAGTGATGACATACGGAACCGAAACGTGGTCGCTCACTATGGGCCTCATAGAGGCCTAGAGGGCTATGCTCGGAGTTTCTCTGCGTAATCGAATCAGAAATGAGGAGATCCGCATGAGAACCAAAGTAACCGACATAGCCCACCGAATAGCGAAACTGAAGTGGCAGTGGGCAGGGCACATAGCTCGCGGAACCCCGACGGCCGTTGGGGTAGAAGAGTTCTGGAGTGGCGACCACGTACCGGAAAACGAAGCGTACTCAGGCCCCCCACGAGGTGGACCGACGACCTGGTGAAGGTCGCGGGCAATCGCTGGATGAGGGCGGCCCGGGACCGTTCGTTGTGGCATTCCTTGGGGGAGGCTTTTGTTCAGCAGTGGACGTCTTTTGGCTGAAATGATGATGATGATGATGATGGTCTGAGAATCGACGAATATCTATTTTTCATACCCCTAAATTTTATGGGTTTTCCACTCCTAACAATTTTTTAATTATTGGATTTTTTTTATAATGTGTCATTTAAAAACAACAACATAGGTATAACCCTAATTTTTCACTCTTCCAACTTACCAATTAGGTTAAGATCCCATAACACAAACATTTCGTTCATCGAGTTTATGCTGCAAACCCATTTTTTACGCATATTTATGATCCAGAGAATATAAATCCACTAGGTTGCCTATCAAAATATGGCCGCAAGTATTTAAAAATATTTTTTTTTTTTGGGGCACAATTTCGTTGACTTGTTTTTTCAATAAAATATCGTCCACTTCACGGCAATATATGTAAAGACTCTGAAAAATTAGTTAGTTTAGTTCTGTATAAAAATCTGAGTCCATATCGATCGCAATTTGATACCCGCAAATTCAAGTCATTAGAGGGGCTTGATACCCGCAAATTTAAGTCATTAGAGGGGTCATATTATCGTGACTGAATAGCTTCGTTATCTTGCTGTAACATAAGCCGCGCTTATTGGATAAAGCAAGACAGTAAAGCGATTCCATCGCGATCCAATGACAATAACGACGAATTACGAGAATCAAGCCTCACAGGAAGGTAGCCATTACCGGTCCCACTTGTAGCAAGGAAGGTAAACGAGTAGTGCGGTAAACACCATCATTACGGTGCGGCGGTATGGGATGGTAGGCAGTGAAAGTGTTCCCACGGTGGCTGTGTTGGAGTGCGGTACAAGCGATTAGCGGATGGATTTATTTTTGTTTTTTTTAGGAATGTGCCAAATTGTTTTTAACGAGATGGAAACTGCATAAAAACTAAATGTCTCAATGGAAGCGTGTTATTATATGTAAAAAAAAATTGAAAATTTTATTTAGCGCTTAGCCAGGACACATATACAGTATGTATACACAACAAAATACCTATCTACAATGAAACAAAACAAAAAAAGAAACAAGATTAAATAAAAAATAGAAACAAAGTAAGTAAAGAATGAACTGAATTAATAATTTTATCTAAATTAACAACCTATATTAAGTTTATAATAATAATAAGGTATGTCTTATCGATGTCACCGTCCCTCATGATGGGAATCTCGTGAAGGCCGAGAAAGACAAGGAACTTAAATATCTTGATCTGGCTCACGAGATTGTCGCCATGTGGGACGTAGATTCGGCCATCATTGTGCCGATAGTCGTTACGGTCAACGGACTTATAGCAAAGAGCCTCGACCAACACCTCAAGAGGCTCAAGCTAGGAAGTTGGGTCAAGGGTCTGATGCAGAAGGCGGTACTCCTCGGCACGGCACGTATAGTGAGGAGGTTCCTGTCTCTGTGACCCTAATCATCGACGGCTTGGACCCTGTTCCCGCTGCCGGTGGCACACTATTTTTTATTTTTTTATATATATTTGTGCTTTGTTAATATTATCTTTTATTATATTTAATTAAGTTACTTATATATGTAAAAAATAATCAATATGGATAAGTAATAAATGAGGTATATGTATGTGTCGCACGGCTGCGCCAAAAAGGTATCCAATAAAGTATAAGTACCTGACGCTGGTTTTCGACTGGAACCATTGGATGCATGGTCACGGTCTTTGTTTTGTTTGTGTTACCATGTCTGTAAAATGGTTTGTTAATTTTGGTGTTGGTAGAGTTCCAGTGATAAAACTCGAGTCAAATGTGAGTTGAGTTATTTATTTATTTATTTATAGCTGTTCAGCGCTATCGTAATGTTATATACTATTTGATGGTGTGAAATAAGCATGTACATGCTTATGCAAGAAAATGTAAAGTAACTCAATATCAATAAGAATACACAGTAACAAAGCTAAAGTTTATCAAGTGCATCTTCCAAGAACAGCTCAAACCTGGCATCGAATATCGCTTACAACTTGCACCACATCCGATCATTCCACAAAGTTTCCGGGTGTCGGGCAAAACTGAGATAGTTTCGTCACACCACTTGTACACTCACAAGACCACAAGATGCTATTCTTCAATAATTCAGCGTCGAGAACCGCTTGGAGCAGGACTTGAGAGCTTTATTATTGCAGTTAAGCATCAAAGCGAGTAAATTTGAATGTACTTTTGAGATTTGAATAGTAAAGTACTAAAGAGCTCTTTCATTGTATTATTTGACACATTGTTTCAAGTGTCAGGTGTTTCGCTATTCTGGTCCTTTGAAAGACAAATAATATAATAATAGAAACGGTTTAAAAAACAGGTACAGTACGACTTGTAAAATGGTCCTTTAGGACATCATCAAAACAAATCTGGCGGGTGTTAGGTATTATTTTGATAAAAGAAATTTGTTTCTAGTCTTTTATTTAAAACTAAACGTTGTCCTAAGATATTCCCAATTATATAATCACTTTTTTTTTTTTTATAAAATAAAAAATAAAATACGTTTACACTCCCAGCCCCACAGTAGGCATGAACCTGTCTCGTGGGTGCCGTTGTACACATACAACGGCGACCCGGTTAATCCAGCGGTGTGAGACGACCGTTTGATTCAAAGGGTAGCGGGTTCGATCCCCGCACCGGGACAAAAGTTTGTATGGGCTACAGATATTTGTTCCGGAGTCTGGATATAATATTGAAATACATGTTACATACACTGTGTATATTTCAATATTATGTTTTTCCTATACTCGTAGGTATAAGTTTATTTATATATTTAAATAAGAAAAACATAATATTGAAATAAAACTAGTTTTTGAATGTAACGCAGGTACATTAAACTAAACAGATTATTTAAAGGTAGTTGCACATATTTTTTTTGTTTTTAAACTGCTGTCGGACAAATGTCACCTCAGTCTGCACAGGACCACGGAAGCCGAAAAGTGAAGTGAAGTGTGGGTTTTACTATTTCCCATAAATTTCTTCATATTTTCTAATCTTTCAAACCTTCCATAGACTTCCAAAAATCATTCAGCACCAAAATTTGCCAAATCGGTACATCCGACTTTCCGAGTTTTAGCGAGACTAATGAACAGCAATTGATTTTTATTTAAATAGATATATAGATAATTATTTTTAATATAAGCGAAATATAGGCGAAAACTGTTTTTATTTCAATAAGGTGAATTAATGAAGGTCACGAAAACCTAAGAACATACTAAGAATGACATAATTTCATATTTATTTAACTATTCACGAAGACCTATGCATTAATTATTTCACACACGTGTCAAGTTATGTAATGGGTACATGGCGTTAGCACTTGAAATAGGTTAAACGTTTTGTCAAACTTCAATTACCTAAATTCTAGTTATTAAAATGTAAATGAAGTACACGTTTCCATGCATATCATTCGACGTTTTTGTGATGAACATTATATTTTAATTTTAAAGGTAGATGTCAAAAAACATTCTTAGTGTGGCATAATTATTATCCGGAGATATTTGAATCTCATTTCCTATATTTTTTATTAAAAAAACATAATATCTTCGGTGTAGTATTTTGATGTGTCTTGGTAAGTAATAATTGTTAATTGTTTTATATTATTTCGCATTAACACATGCTTGTGAAATATATTTTATTTAAAGAAAAATGGAAAGAAAAATTTGTCTTCAGGCGAGACTCGAACTCGCGGCCTACTGGGAATCTAGTCCAGCCGCTCTTCCAATTGAGCTACTGAAGTCCTGCCCGATTTGTCAAATCTTTCCTTCACATTTATTGCATTGCTTTATGGTAGCAGTAGCGCCATCTATTACCAACTATGCTAGTTAGGTAACCGATATAATAGACTTTGCAGTTTATTGAATATCGTAAAGAAGTCGCTTTTACCCATAATAATTGACTTCAGTAGCTCAATTGGAAGAGCGGCTGGACTAGATTCCCAGTAGGCCGCGAGTTCGAGTCTCGCCTGAAGTCAAATTTTTCTTTCCATTTTTCTTTAAATAAAATAATTGTTATCCCAAACTATTGAATTCTACTCTAATGAGAATTAAAAATATATTTTGTCTTACATAGGCAATAACTTTATCACGTCAGTTTTTTGACACCGTGCCGGTCTTTAAACGCACACGCCGGGCACGCTACTGCGGTCAATTGACCGCACGTGCCATTTGCCGCCCGTTCCGGGCCGTACTGGATATAATACAGCTGGATATAATACAACATTCGATCTCAAACCATTTTGATGACTTTCGATCGACTCTTTGATCCGTTTGTCAAAAAAGGGGTTCCAATAACAAATCTACACATGAATTTGCTAACGGTTTTTATTGGGGACCTATGTCTTAGAGGTCTTGGGTATCTACATAGAACACTCGTACACAGCAATATATATTTTTTATGTCATGACGTGGTTAACAGGCGAACAGTTTAAATAGATTATAAGTAATACGGTTGTCTATTATATAATAGCATAATAATTTACATAAAACCAGTGATTTCAATGTAGATGCGTTTCCACTCCTTAGGTCTAAGGCTGTGTTTCCCATTTGCCGGATGCGACCCGGTACCGGGCCATCAAAATAAAATACAGGGCCGAAACATTCCCGCCTTGTTTTAAAAATATTACCTTCTATCGAACGACGCATCGTAAATATTAAGAAAAAAATGTTTATTATTTTACCTAATGGAACCACCTTGGGTTTTAAATTATTAAGTGGATCACGAACGGGCAGTGTGAAAATTACCGGGACATGACAGAACAATCTTTGGGAAACACTGACCTAAGGTATTATGCCTCTGTGCCTGAAATTACAGGCATTACAGGGCTGTACATAAGACAATAAACAATATACAACAAATATGCTAATGGAAAGAAATGTCATAAAAAGTGGCAATATGACTTTGACAGATAACGCGTTGCCTGAAAACTTCAATCGCAACACTCTGATCGCGTCATACACCGCTGCACCAAATTACAACATCGTTTATTATTTTAAGAGTAGCCTAAAAATATAAAATTAACCATCCAAGCATTAATCGCACAAACGAGCCACGAATGGCGACACATTAATTTATTGCACCTGAAATTATCGGTGCGGAGTGTTTAATGAACCAAACGTCGCCCGCCATTTTATTGTGTATTGTGTAAATGCACTCAATTAGTTCCCGTTCGGATTCATCGACGTTATTATTTGGGTTGCAAAACGATTTTTGTTCCCGCGAAACATTGCTCGCCACTCAGATTTATTTTAAAAGTTTAGGTTACCAATGTGCTTTGCGATTTCAGTGTTTCTGTCCTAGTGGCAATGCATATGTGTTGTTACTTCTAGTTTTTATGTGTTGACAGTTGTAAGCAAGCATGCAGTTCACATGAATGGTAAGTGAATACTGCAGTCTATGGACATGTCCACAAAATCAGGAGGTAAAATTTTGCATTAGAAAGCCTAAGTTGTTTTGCACCTGTAATGTAAACAGTCATACATTACTAGATATCTAACCATAACATGATAGGGCTGAACACCGCCAATTGACGAAAAATGTTTGGTAATTCGGTTCAAATTCAAATTCAAATTCAACCTGTGGTACCCAAGCTGTTAGGTTTAGGAACTGGAACTCTACCACCAGTAAAATAACTCGCATCCTTGATTAACTACTTAAAATAATTCAAAAGATACGCGTAACCTATTATGAGTTTTACGTGGTTTCAGTGTTTGGAACAGAGTGGAAATGCATTAAGTTGCGTTTTATTCTAAGACTAGTTTTGGTCCACCACTTCGTCCGCACGTAATACCCATGGCTGTGGAAATAAGGAAAGCCTCTCTTAGTGATTAGATACACTTCAAGAAACCTACAAGCCATCACAAATAGCCGATGCACCGCCGCGTTCTTCACCGCGTCCTTTCTTCTGGTGCCCTAATCGTCGCCCAGGTGACTTCCTAAAGCGCTACCTTCACTAACGACCGTTTCAAAAAACCCCATGTCATTACTATTTAAAATACAAATAACAAGAACTGTCAGTCACACTTTAATTTCCAGGTTCAATTTTATTACTACAGTATTTTCATTATCCAAATCGATTCCAATTAGTCAACCGAATGTCAAATTTCCCTACAGCACTCTCCACCCTCATTAGCCTTTCAGAGTCTAGTCAGATCTGATAATATTCTCAATCCCGAGATAAAAGCGCCACTGATAGGACAATTCAAACTGTCGACTTTAATTTTTCTAAGACGCTCCTCGCCCGTCCATTACACTAATGCATTTAAGCGCTTATAAGGCGAAGTAAAGTTGCGTTCACGTTTTTTGGAAAAGGTAAGCGTATTCAGTTTTTCTTACACGACGATCAATTTAGAAGATAATGCATTCAGAAGCACAGTAGGTACGCAAGGGCAGAAATGCTCAACGAGTTTAGCTACTTGACACTTAAACGTATAGTTGATAAGAGCATAAATTTCTACAACGTCCATTGTTAAACTCTGCGCTGGTTTCTCCTAGAAGCTTGCACGTAGCTTGTGGATTCTTATGAAACCCTGACACGACAGTGTGCTGTTCTACCAGGTCTATTGTCTTCTCTTTCGTTGTTCTACTTCAAGCGAACTGTTAACGCGCTACCACTAACAACGATTGTTTCAAGAAACGCCGCATTGTGACTATCGACCACCAACACTCAACGCTCATAAGCTTTTCGCTTTTTTGCTTAAGTTGGAGCGCCTTCTGTGCTCGCCGATTGCCTGGTGAAAGAGAATAGTACCGCCTACATAAGTCCTTCCTAAGAAAAACCAACAGTGAACGGCAATCTGTCACAAATTAAACTTCAAAGTCCAAAAGTATCCAGGTTTATTTTTTTACTGCTATATTTCATTCGCCAAATCGAATCCACTTTATCTTTCTGAACGTCAAATCTCTTTCCAGCACTCTCCACCTTCATTATCCTTTCAGAGTTTAGTCAGATCTGATAATATTCTCAATCCCGAGATAAAAGCGCCACTGATAGGACAATTCAAACAGTCAACTTAAATTTTTCTAAGACACCCCTCGCCGGTCCATTACACTAATGCGGTTAAGCGTTTATAAGATGAAATAAAGCTGTGTTTAGGACCCGTACCATGACGTCTTATTACGATTCGGTTTAGGCGCTGGCAAAATTTAGTGGCATTTATCTTATGTGACACCGCGTATGAGGAAACGAGACAAAGCTAATAGCGTTTCAGTAAAAGGTCATGGTACAGCCGCAGGGCTTTTAAAAGATCCGTTTAGATCCTTTTAGCGTTTTTTTTCACCCATGATGCAATTAAGTTTTAGCTGTTAACCTATGTGTAAATCGTCTTTTATTAACATTAATTTCATTACACTTATATGATACTCGGACCACAAACGTCAAACCCATTAAGTCCATTAAGGTTACTGGTTTTATCATTATTATCTATTTAATATCATCATGCTTTCTTATGGTCTAGAAATACAATTAATTATGATTATGACCAATCATGATAATGTTATAAAAACTAGACCAACTTTCGTAAGTAAAGATTCTACACTTGCGAGCTTTAACCTGGAATCTTTATCTCTGGTTCAATTGGGCTTTTTCCACTCTCTGGAAGTTTTCCAGTACCTCGGAGATGGCAACAGGTTCGCCACCTGTTACATGGGCCAGAAACGTAACCGGCGAATCGTGGGTGTTTCCATGTATGCTTGAATGCACGCATTTACCTCTGCCTACCCCTTCGGGGATTACAGGCGTGAAGTTACGTTTTTTTAAACATCTGGCCATAAAAGCAATGCTCTCTCGGAATAGTGTGTATGTAACCTAAGACTTGTGATAGCATCTAGCTCGAGTCTGATATATCTCGGCCGCTAAGTGCTACGGATACAAAGTGCATTTAACTCTATTGCGGGTATACTAGCTAAGCATCTGTGTTCGCTCACTTTTGTAGATTGCTTTTTCTTACATGATTGCATATGTGACTTTTTATGAACTTAAAGTGGTAAACGCATGTTGAGTTCACATTCATGGTAAGAGTATACTTGTGCCTAGAGATACAACTATAGAGACAGAAGTTTTTTTGCAGATACATGCAGATACTTATGAGTAGAGCAAATCTGTCCTTTTCTAGCTCAAAAATGTTTCATCTGTGGTGGTCTTGTCTGCCCAAATAGTTATTTGTCCGGCTTTTAAGTCTAGACGGTATTTGTTAAGGTATGTGAAGCGCAGAGTGGGAATTGAGACAAATTGACCTCTGGTTTTTTGTGTAGATGTCTATCATTGGGCTGCAGTCATCACTTAACATCAATGTAAAGTGCATGCTTGATTCGCCACCTTCGTAAAATAAAAAAAAATTGTCTGGCTTTGAAGTTCAATTTTTTTATGTAATGAAACGTTGCCTACAAAAACCAGAGGTCAACATGCAGATGCGTTACCACTCTGAGGCCTAAGGTGTTAGGCCTGTGTGCCGGAAATTTCAGGGCCGTATATTACCACCCGACCGGAACACGATAGTGCAGAACACTAACATTTAGTGCCAAGAAGATATGCGGATATAAGTAATGCGGTGGTGCCTATGCCCGCAAGCTCCGTTACTGGAGCTCTACCACTGACTGCCTCGTTGGCTCAGTGGTCGCAATCGCGATGGTGAAGCCAGAGATCCTGGGTTTGATCCACAGGTCGGGCAAATCTGATATTGGGTTTTTTCTGTGAAGAAATGCCCAGTAGGAGCCCGGAGTCTGATCGTGCCTCGGCGAGCACGTAAAGCCGTTGGTCCTGCGTCCGATCTCTCTCCGGTTGTGTCGAATTGCCCTTCCATCGGGCTATGAGAGTAAAGGAATAGAGAGTGCACCTGTGTTTGCACATACACTTGTGCACTATAATATCTCCCGCGCAGTTGGCTAGTCTCCGTTGAGATTGACTGCCGTGACCGGAATTCGGTCTGGAGGACATTATTATTATCTACCACTGATTTTCTATACACCTGCAGTCAAGTCTAGTTTTTGTATTTTGGTCGATGACAAACCCACTCCTGAAACCACACTACCATTTAACTGCATGTAGTTAAATAATGCCTGCCTTAGGTTTCATCTAAGACCACCAATAAACCAAGACACCAACCAAAAAGTTAGCGCACATAATGCCACAAGCGCCAACTCTAAATCCAACAAATTGGCGTACATACTCATGATTACTAACCAAACAGAATCATAAGCAACATACACCCAGAGCCTTTTGGCTCCATTACCGCCTCCCCAAACACCTGCAGTGCAGAAATCGCATACTTGCATGCATTAATAAGAAGCTGGTTACAAAAGTGCGCCTCGCGGGGCTTTCCTTTGACGTAGCAATAATTTGAAAACGTTTTCCATTTATGTCATGCAGTGACAAACAAGTATACAGCTTACATTGACGTAAATTAGTAGCTGTAGCCAGAGATCTTAATCTATATGTATTGATCCTGAGATCTACTCCGGAGATATAAATCAGTATCATCATCATTTTAACGGCCTCGGTAGCCTAGTGGTAGCAGGCCACTATATCTACGCTGAGGTCCTGGGTTCGATTCCCGGGTAGGAGGTTATCAGAGATAATGGTGTAAAGTCCTTTATCTCCGGTTCTATTGGTTCTATTTTTCCATTTTCTGGAAATTTCCCAGTACCTCGAAGTTTGGTTATGTGAGCAGGCTCGACACCTGTTACATGGGCCAAAAACGTAACCGGCGAATCGTGGGTGTTTGCATGTATGCCTGAATGCATGCATTTACCTCTGCCTACCCCTTGGGGTACAGGCGTGAAATTACTTTTTATCATAATTTTAGCCAAAAGACGTCCCCATCTGGACAAAGGCCTTCCCAAAGATTGTTACACCGAACGGTCCTGGCCCTTCCAGCGACTGCCCGCAACCTTCATCAGTTCGTCGGTCCACCTTGTGGGTAGCCTGCCTACGGTTCATCTTCAGGTACGCGGTCACCATTCTAGAACTCTTCTGCCCCAACGGCCATAAAATTGTTAAGGGAAATAAGAAAAAAGGAAGCGTTTTGTGTTATCTCGTTTTGAGCCAGCTATGTACGGTCTTGTAATTTCCAACACAGTGGCAAAACGACTAAAGTATCAAAAGTGGCAACATACCACGATTTCAGCTTTAAGCTAAACTAAAATACCAAACGTTTGAAAGTTGAAAAAAGTAAGCGCACATCATGATATGTTCTAAGATTTGCCCGAGCTACACTCATTGAAATAAAACTATATTTATGGATTTATCTCGCGTATATTAAGTAAACTAAAATGATTTTTCAAATCAATCCAACGTTTCGGTCGCGTTTCAGCTTCCGAGAAGGTGCGTTGTGTCGTCGATGCCCCGGGCAGACTAAAGTGACATTTGTTTGACAGCAATTTGAAAATTTATCTACTCCCATCGATTTCGTAAACGCCTTTCAGGTCCAAGAGATACTGAACCCTCCGACCACCGTTGGTCCTGTAAGGCTGGAAATTTTTGTAGGGATAAATCATAGCAAGCTATACACAAAAACCATCGCCTGGCAAGGATCTGCCAGTCACGTTACCAACCCCACATTTTTGAAAATGTAAAAGAAAATAAACTTGAACATGTGAGGCTGAAATTTTTATATGTTTTAGTTTATATATAGAGAAGTATAAAAAAAAATACAGGCGATTCCGATGAGCACAAATGCCTGCCAGGCGAACCGAAAGGTGTGCAATATGTATGAATTAAAATAAACTTTCTTCTGTAAAGTGGAAATTCATAAATGTGTTTGTCTAAGATATTTATAGTAAGTAGGTACAATGACAGGCAGTTCTGGATAGCATAATAAAATCGGTAAAGTGCGAACCGGACTCGCGCACAAAGTGTTCCGTACAAATAAATAGCTTAAAAAATACGTTTACCAGCGCCGGGTTTATTAATCCGGCACAATGCTGAGTTGGGGACCCTTTAGGAAAATTTTTTAAATTCAGTTTTTGTTTTTTGTTTTAGTGTTAATTCTATTTTTTTTCTGTTTTGTTTTCTTTTATGTTCCTTTTTTTTATCCTAATAAATGTATTTTCTTTCTTTCTTTCTTTCTATTCGTAGCGTTCAGGATTTACACAAAATTGACTTATGGTATCTTGACGTCTCGCATAGTGGTACGGCACGGATTTAATTTTACAAAGTTTAGGATAAGCATGATGTAGATAATGTCGCAATCCATCTTTTAAAAATTATTTAAGTTAAATATACGCTAGATAAATCCGTAAGAATATTATTCAATAAGCGCACATCATACCAGATAAGCAAACTTAATCCTTACCTACTTTACTACCTTTTGGCTCCATTACCACCCAAACACCTGCAGTGCAGTCCCAAAGTTGCATGCAGTAATAAACAATAAGCTGGCTACAAAAGTACGGCCCGCGGGTCATCTTTGACATTCTAACAAGTTGGAAACGTAACTTCACGCCTGTAATCCCCGAAGAGGTAGGCAGGGGTTAATGCATGCATTCAATCATACAAGCAAATATCCACGATTCGCCGGTTACGTTTTGACCCATATAACAGGTGGCGAGCCTATTACCAAACTTCTTCTTAATCTTCTTATTCCCTATTATCAAAAATCTTGACATTGGTATTTGTGTAAGTGTCTATAGGCTGCAGTCATCACTTTACATCAATGTGAACTGCATGCTTGTTTGCCACTTCGATTAATAATGGCAACCCATTATACGTCCCACTGCTGGATAGGGGAAGGCCTGGAGCTTACTCCACCACGGTGCCCCAATGCGGATTGGTGGAGGTGTTGGGGTTAGTGGCCAACCCGCTGTCGGATGTTTTCAAATAAATAAGGCCTCCGACAAGGTTTAACGACTGCTATCTGTCAACCGGGACCGACGACTTAACGTGGCCTCCGAAGCACGGAAACGCGCATTTAATTTGCCACTAGCGGTCACCCATCACACTACCCGACCGCACCCGTAATGCTTAACCGAGTAGATCGTTTACGATCTACACCGACCGCAGGGCCATGCGCGCTTCGATTAATTAAAAAAAAACTAAGGTTTTAAAAAATGGCCACGTTTAACGATATCTGGGTGTAAGCCAAGTTTAAATGACACACATTT
Organism: Macrosoma leucophasiata; assembly: GCA_036365455.1. NCBI lineage: Eukaryota > Metazoa > Arthropoda > Insecta > Lepidoptera > Hedylidae > Macrosoma > Macrosoma leucophasiata. Next base: position 753,386 of record JAWQUS010000024.1, read on the forward strand.
TAACCAAATATAAATAAACAACAAAAGAACCTTTTGACTCCATTATCGCCTCCACAAACACCTGCAGTGCAGTCGTAAAGTTGCATGCATTAATAAACAATAAGCTGGTTGCAAAAGTGCACCTCGCAGGGATGTCTTTGACGGAGCAATAAGTTGAAACGATGCACACATTTTCAGAACTGGAACTCCACTTTGATGCTAGAATTGTTCTGAATGCGTGTTATGATGTCAAGAAGGCTGTTTATGTTTTATCGTTCGCATTAGGTATTTTTTTGTGCTGACTGTACAATTTTTACAGACAGTATTAAACTAGATTCGAATGATGATGGGGTTTGGCCGGTAACATATAATATATTGGCTAAAATTATGTAATCATTTGTCAAGGTGTTCATTGAAAATCCCTTATCGCGTGTTATTTCAGCTTATTACCGTAATTTCATACAGTATGAAACCATATTAGCTAGGGATTTAGCTAATATGGTTTCATTCAAAGTAAACAATGTTGAAAGTATATTGGGTAACCCTGAAAGGGGCCTGTCACATCATACGGGACTGTTGAACATAGTTTGGGTACTTAATTTAATAAAAGTCATTTTGAGAAATACGACTTAAGGTAACTTTACATCTTTATTTCCCAAACGAGACATCATAATCATCTTCTCAGCCAAAAGACGTTTAATTCATTCCCTACCCAGGGATGGTAGGTATGTCTAATAAACACACACACACAACACACACACACACACACACACACACACACACACACACACACACACACACACACACAAACAAACACACACACACACACACACACAGACCCGAAACAAATATCTGTAGTCCATACAGATATTTATAGGCTTGTTATACGAGTAGTATCAGGGAACTATCAATTCGATGACACGGGCACCAGGTATGCGAACGGTAATAAAAGCTTTATTTGATTGATTTTAGATAAACCGAGAGTTCGCTGACTGTACATACAGAGTATGATATATAGGTATGTACTTGAGATCAAATTTTCAGAACATTACCTTTGATTGTAGTTACAATATATAAAGGTAAAAAGTTTTTTACCTTTATAAATATGAATATGTCCCGGTGCGGTGTATCAATCATACCTGAAACAAAATAATGTTTTATTAGAATTTATCGATATTTTAAGACTATTGAGTGATTGGTAAATTAAAGCAGCGGTTTTCTTATAAATATTTACGCGATTTTATAATAAACCTATTGACCCTTTTGTCATAAAACAATATCAACGTCTACGATTCACTTTTACTGGTTCGGTAGAGTTCCAGTGTCGGAGCTGGAGGACGTAGGCGTAGGCACCACCGCATTACAGAATCTATCTGCCGCCAAATCGTAGTGCTCAGCGCTATCGTGTTACGTGTAATGTATGGCCTCGTAATAACTATAATAGAGACATAACACCTTAGGTCTCAGGGATGGCAACGCATCTGCAATTTGACTACTGCTTTTTGTGCAGATGTCTATAGGATGCAGTCATCCCTTAAGATCCTTGTGAACTGCAAGCTTGTTTGCCACCTTCATTACATAAAAAAAAAACATCTGTGGCGGGATCTTCTAACTTTTCCATGCGTTAGGAAGAGAGTGGGACCACACTGACAGGGATGTAGAGTGTTTACCTGAAGACAAAAAGGATTCGGAATGTTGTCTCCATCTTTAACCATAGCTTCATGGTCTGACAGTGTGGAAATATTTAGGTTAAGTTAAATTATGTGTATCAAAATATCATGACAAGGTTAAATTGAAAATTGAACTTTAGTAGGTCGACTGAAGTGATATACAAAGTGAAATACATACCTAAGTACAACAAACATTATTCGAGTCGTACGGACGTAACCAAGCCTTAAGCCCATATAGTATACCCAGCATTGCATCGCATCAGCCTCTCGTATTTGACCAAGTTGGACCCACTCCAATTCTTCAGTATTTCAATATAATGTGTTTAGGTATATTATATTGGGACCCTTTTTATATTGGCGTAAGCAGATATTTTATATAAAAGTCAGTCGTCAAGGGATTTTATGACCGTCATATTATCTGTATTGGAAATTTATACAAGTGGGGTTACCTAGCTGGGGTATTTTTGTTATTTCGTCGGAGATTACAATAAATTTGATAGCTTTGTGGAATCACATCATTTTTGTTGTTTATTGTGATGCTTTTGTTTAGTTTTATATATACCAGATAACACAGAACAAATCATTTTAACGGCCTAAGTGGTTTTTTAGTAGACCATTTCTGCTACTGCAGAGGGTTAGGAATCGATAACTGTGTTCTTTATTCTAACCTATATTTTTCCAGAGTCTTGTAGGTAATTAATGTCAATAAAATCGGCTGGACTGAAACGTCGACCTTATGACAAAATCAACAGGACGAATCGTTGAAGCCTGAATATAAATAATGTTTATAACGAACAGATGATTATTTTTATTCTATGATAGAATTTAAATAACATACAAACATCTGTACTTTCAAATTTATAATAGTAGTAAGATTTGCAATGAATTTTAAACATGTGAACCTATTCTAATGTAAAATCAAAGTTCGAACATTGCATCCCGAGACGTGGGTACGATTGCATCGCGAAATCCGACACCGAATTCACATTAGGTTTTGAAACATTTCACATAGATGCCGCTCTTGTAGTTTAAAAGTGTGGTTCTGTGTTGCATATTTCAAATGTACTTATAACATTTCCAGTTAGGGAAATAGAAGGCGTGCGCTTCGTGAAGCCCTCGGGATCAACAAAGCATCTGTCGGGTCTCCATAGTAATATACGTCATTTTAAATTAGTACTTTCGAAAGAAGATCGTCTTTGTCAGAGAGACAGTCGCACGTCATCTGATTACGTGTTTCCTTTTGAGATACTTAACCCTAAAAACGTGTAATATATTTGGTGTAGTGACCGGTTGACTGAGCAATAAGGTTCCTTTCCACTCCGACGGGCGAACTGATTGCTGTAACATAGGTAAAGTGCAATCGCGGTACACTTTGTGGTTCATCATTTTTTTTTTCATTAAACTTTGTTCGTGGTCTCGGTTCAATGAGTTACATATTAACATCGATACACAACATCACCCATGTATTTTCCAGAAGGCGTAGGTAAAGTAATGTAGATATATATATGGTTTTTTACACGAAATAGTTTAATATTTAACGTGTTCGGTAATTTCAATACGATCGCCATCGTATGCATAGAACAAAACGTAACTAGCGAGTCACGACTTCGAAACAAGGAGGAGGTTCTCAATTCGTCCGGATCTTATTTTTTTATGTATATTCCCCGATAATTCGAAAACGCCTGTACCGATTTCGATAATTTTGGTTTCGTTTGAAAGGATGTGCCTCCCAATTGGTCCCATTGTAACCATGTCAATATGTGATGATGGGATCCTGGAGAAATCGAGGGAACTCTTCAAATTTCGTAGCACACTTGAAAGATTTTCGATATTTTTCTTAATAATAATGTTCCGTGCCTTGTGGCCGTATACCTCACAGGTGGGCCCATTGTCACCATAACAAGATGTGATGATGGGGTCCTGGAGAAATCGAGGGAACTCTTCAAATTACATAGCACACTTGAAAGATTTCGATATTTTTTATATAATAACATTGTAAACATAACTGCCTCAGAAGCGTAGTGGTAGCAGGCCACTACTATTACGCTGGAGGTTCTGGGTTCGATTCCCGGGTCGGGGATTATCAGAGATAACGGTTTAAAATCCTTTATCTCTGCTTCTATTGGGATTTTTCCATTTTCTGGAAGTTTCCCAGTACCCCGGAGTTTGGTAATGTGCCCGTAGATGGCAACAGGTTCGCCACCTGTTACATGGGCCAAAACGTAACCGGCGAGTCATGGGTGTTTGCATGTATGATTGAATGCATACATTTACCTCTGCCTACCCCTTCGGGGATTACAGGCGTGAAGTTACGTTAGTAACATTGTTCCGTGTGTTTGCTTTCGGAAGGCACAATTTGATGAAGTGGAACTGATGATGAAGACTATATATGGTACCTTCTTAGTTGAAATACCTACTTTTACTGTAATAATACTAATAATAGTTACTCGTTTGTTTAAAACATTGTTATTATAAACCGCGATTGTTCGAAAATGCCTAAACTTACCAATTTTGACATGTTTTTTGTTTTGGTATACCCCACCCCACAGGTGGGCCCATTGTCACCATGTCAAGATGTGATTATGGGATCCTAGAGAAATCGAGGGAACTACTCAAATTTCATAGCACACTTGAAAGGAGATGATGATGGAAGTGATGATGATGGAGGTGATGATGATGGAGGTGATGATTATGGAGGTGATGATGATGGAGGTGATGATTATGGAGGTGATGATTATGGAGGTGATGATGGTGGAGGGGATGATGATGGAGGAGATGATTATGGAGGTGATGATTATGGAGGTGATGATTATGGAGGTGATGATGGTGGAGGGGATGATGATGGAGGAGATGATGATCAAGGTGATGATGATGATGGGGGTCATGATGATGGAGATGATAATGATGAAGGTGATGATGTAGGGGATGATGATGGAGGTGATAATGATGGAGATGACGATGATTGAGGTGATGATGATTAAAGTGATGATGATAATATCACTACACCTTAAATTAACCTTTTGCTTGACTGCCTTAAAACCAGCTACTGGATTAGATAGTTTTCGAAACTGCTATTAGAGTTCAATAGCGGTTCGTTGCCGTTCCAGAAAAGCCGCTATTATGCACCTCTAGAACTGATGATAAAGACTATAGATAGTACTTTCGTAGGTGAAATACCTACTTACTTTTACTGTAATACTTAATTTTAATAAAAGTTACACCACTGAAAACAAAAAAATAAATTAGTTCAAAATTTAAAAAAAAACTGAATAGACAAAAACACTAAAAAGCGAAAAATAAACTCAATTACTTTAATATGGGCTACGTACCTACCTACTCAGAGGTTAGAAGTCGGTGCCAAGGCAATAGTGCGCTTCAAATAGCCGTATTTGGTACCTTAACATAGTAGGTACTGCAACACCACAACATTAGTCCTAACGCGTGGGCCGCACTATTGCCTTGGCACCGACTTCAAACCTATGAGTAGGTAGGTACGTAGCCCATATTAAAGTAATTGAGTTTATTTTTCGCTTTTTAGTGTTTTTGTCTATTCAGTTTTGATTTTTTTTTTGAAGGCGGTTTTTTTTTATATATCGAAAAATTGACTGACAAGCAGACAGGCCACCTGATGGAAAGTGGTCATCGTCGCCTATAAACATTTGTTACACCAGGGGAGTTACCAACGCGCTGCTAGCCCTGAATCTAATGATGCCATTTTTGAAGAACCACATTCTGTAAGACCGACGGAACACCTCAGAGGGCAGTTCGTTGCAAAATTTATCATCCTAATATCCCTCTTTTCGGTGGCATCGGGACGTGACGAACCTATTGCTTAAAAGCGGAAGAATTTTTTTCTACAGGAAGAGAATTCCTCTACTAGTGCAGTCTGTCAACTGAACAATGTCGGTCAAACCAATAAGCGGTAGGAAAAGCAATAACGCAATATGGGCAGCAACGTCCTACGCTAAAACTACCGCTACTGCGATCGCCAATTCGCATGCGAAGCGTGGCGATTATGGCACATTCCCCTTTTAGGGCTTTGGTCCAGCAGTGGACATCTTTCGGCTAATGTGATGATGATGATGATCCCTTTTTTATCGAACCTATGACAAACATCCGATACATTTCGATAGGTGCCGATTCGATATCGATACACATATTTTGCAAAGATTTACAAATTGAAAAAAAATACTATTGTTCAACTACACCGATGGTGATAATAAAAAGAAAAGACGTAAACTCCAATACATTCTTCCAATTGCGTCCCAAACAGACATTCGTATTCGTAATATAACAAAAGCAAACAATAGAATATAATTTTCAGCGACGACATAAGACACATTCAGTGTTCACCAGTCTAGCAAATCGCAAATCGAACAGCCTGTCCAATGCCAAAATGACGACGTGGCATTATCGAGAACACTCCTAGTATTTCGCTGTTCTGTTAATACACGTTTGAAGTATGATATTAAAATTATGGCTGTATATTTTTACTGCGTACGTGTTTTTATTACAAGCATATTTTCAGGTTCGAATCTTGCCCTATGTCAATTGTACTTTCCATTTTTGTTTATATTCTTTGAATTCACTCATGATTGCGGAAAACAAAATAGGATGTTAATTTTTAAATAGTTTAATGAAGTCACGCTTCTGCATTTTTAACATTAAATATTCTATGGCGCTGTATGTTACTCGTACTTTAAAACGGCCGGCGTATTAAGTCTCTCTGAGGCTGGAGATTGGTCACAGGGCGGTTCATGTTAATTTCTGCAAAATCAGCATGGACTATCCCTTTGGGCCCTTACAAAAAAAATCCAATAATGGACTCTGGTCTACATTGCAGTGCATTTGAATGTTACCACTAAGATCCTATTAGCCATTTACGAAACAACACATGGATTATCGCTAGCAGTTTTTAGTTAGTATCTGGTAGGGCTGTCACTCACTTTATGAACTAAACTGCTTGGAAGGTTTGGTAGTAGCCACTACCGGCTGCTGCTAGGTTAGCAATGTACGACCCTAACATTTCTATTACCAAAGTGCAGGCCTTAAGCCTCAGAAGCAGAATGCATCTAAATTGAAAGCTCTCGTTTTTATGAAGATATTTATTGCAGTTTTAACTTACCATCAATGTGAACTGTATGCTTATTTTAGAAATTGAAAACCACTTCATTTGTGGTCCCTGGATTAAATCCAGGTCATAACAACCTACTATATCTACTTCATTATGAAATGAAAACTAATAACGTTAACCTTCTATGTCTGTATATTCTGTGGTAGGGCAATACACTCGCCGCACTTTGTCTCTCTGAGACTGGATATTTGTCTATTATTTTTAAAGAAAAATGGAAAGAAAAATTTGACTTCAGGCGAGACTACAGCGCCATCTATTACCAATATCTATTATTGCTGTTACCATAAAGCAATGCAATAAATGTGAAGGAAAGATTTGACAAATCAGGCAGGACTTCAGTAGCTCAATTGGAAGAGCGGCTGGACTAGATTCCCAGTAGGCCGCGAGTTCGAGTCTCGCCTGAAGTCAAATTTTTCTTTCCATTTTTCTATAAAAATAAAATATATTTCACAAGCATGTGTTAATGCGAAATAATATAAAACAATTATTAAGGGTAAAAGCGACTTCTTTACGATATTCAATAAACTGAAAAGTCTATTTATTATATTGGTTGCCTAACTAGCATAGTTGGTAATAGATGGCGCTGCTGCTACCATAAAGCAATGCAATAGATGTGAAGGAAAGATTTGACAAATCGGGCAGGACTTCAGTAGCTCAATTGGAAGAGCGGCTGGACTAGATTCCCAGTAGGCCGCGAGTTCGAGTCTCGCCTGAAGTCAAATTTTTCTTTCCATTTTTCTATAAAAATAAAATATATTTCACAAGCATGTGTTAATGCAAAATAATATAAAACAATTATTAAGGGTAAAAGCGACTTCTTTACGATATTCAATAAACTGAAAAGTCTATTATATTGGTTGCCTAACTAGCATAGTTGGTAATAGATGGCGCTGCTGCTACCATAAAGCAATGCAATAGATGTGAAGGAAAGATTTGACAAATCGGGCAGGACTTCAGTAGCTCAATTGGAAGAGCGGCTGGACTAGATTCCCAGTAGGCCGCGAGTTCGAGTCTCGCCTGAAGTCAAATTTTTCTTTCCATTTTTCTTTAAAAATAAAATATATTTCACAAGCATGGATATTTGTCACCGGGCGGTCTGTCGTTACTGTAAAATCAACATGCAACTCCCAATCCCACGTTCACATAAAAATACTTTCAATTACGGACTCAGATTTTAGGGTCGACATTACGATGCATTTGAGTGTGACCACTACATTCTATTAGCCATTTACGAAACAACACATCGAGTATCGCTAGCAGTTTTCAATTAGCCATGCAGTAGGGTTGACATTTTACTCACTTTTAAGTATTATAAATAAAAAAAAAATGTTGATTGGTGGTTAAAACTGAATGTCAGCTTATTGGCGTTAAGGTACTATAGCTAGGTCCGCGTATCGCCCATTTAGGTTTAATTTTTAACGCTTTTGTTCTAGATTTATACATTAACCCCCTTATTCATAAATGTACATACGTTTTAGCTATAGAATGCTTTGTCTTTGTCAGTTGCATTGTCAAATTTACAGGATAGAAAAAAACAAAGGAGAGATTAGCAACACTTTAGCTAAAATACGTTTATGAATAAGGGGCATAGTCTGTATTCCCCAAAGCATTAGCGACATCAAGCGATCCATTGAAGTGGTCGAGGCGCAAAAACTAAGTTTTGCTCGCGACTTTGTCCGCGTTTACTTTTACTCATTACAAATTGTAGCCTGTATGTTATTCCAACGTATAACCTACATTACTGTAAAGTTTCATCCAAATCCGTAAAGCAGTTTTTTCGCGAATGAGTAACAAACATCCATCCATTTCGCATTTATAATATTAGTAGGATTTTTGAAAGATTCATTTGGATAAAACATATTTTCTTTTTCCTCTGCCTCTAAGCTGAAATATACGAGGCCTAACATTTACACCATCTAGCCGAAATACTACACTACTACTAGACGACTACATTTAGCGGCAAGTAGATTAGGTAATAGGATGACCATACGCCCTCAAGCTCCGTCACTGGAGCTATCCTACCAGTATTAGCAACAAGAATATCTCAAAACAGCGATGAAAACCCTATCGCCCGTCGCAATCCAAACCCATTTGCAAGTTCGTTAGGAGGATCGTTTTTAAAAAAATTGGAAAAAATGATCGGCGACGCAACAGCCATGATTGAAAGGGACGACAAAGATTTTAATTGACTTTCATCGCCGTAATGGCATCCTTGACATCTATACTGATATTATAAAAGCTTCTTTTTGTTTGAATAATACCGCAAATCTCTGGAATTTCCAAAGGGATTTCAGTATGCTCTTCATGATAAACGGATGAAAACGATTTTTTTGATGCGAGAACTTGCAAACAAGCAAGTTCACATTGATAATAAGTAACCATTAACCAACAACTAGCGAAAACAATGGTGTGGTGTGTGGGTTACATTACTGGAGCTCTATCACCAAATTGGGTCACTTCGGTAAGAAGTCCAGTAAAAAGATAGTAGGTAAATGCGTTGTTATTTCCATGTAAGATCCACAGGATCTATTACAGAATTCTGTAATAGAGATGGTAATCTTCTACTCGACTACGCGGCCCGAACACGATAAACCAATCAAAGAGTAACTCTTGAAGGATGCCCTATATCACCAAAGATACCATATAACCACAGTCTAAAGAAAACGAACGTGTTAATTACCTACAGTCATCCAACGAACGTGTAATGTCAGAGCAATCGTGCGGGGCGTGCGACGCGAGGGACGGAGGGGGCGGTACCAAGTAGCCCATACAAAAACTGTCAACTACTTGGTACTGAGCGATAAGGGGTGCGACATTTAAATATTTCTTTGACTAAGTTTTTGTAAAGAAGATATTGAAGAATTTGACGATATCTTTACTGATAATATTTATTCTTATATTCATTTATTAATAATGTCTGTTTTATTTTTTACTTTATGTATTTACATAGTAGTTATTAGCACGGTACCTAGTGTCTTTTTTATAAATCTATACATAGGCACTAAATAGATTTCTGCGACAAGTCAAGATTTTTATTTCTTTGTTTGTTATTCGGTTGAACGTTTGAACTCATGGACGGCAGATAAGAAGATTGGTAGAATGTTAGACTTCTAGACTGGAAAACCGTCACGCTTCTTCGTAGACTGGCAGATTTGTAATATGATAGACTAAGATATATGAGTAGGTTATAGGCCGTTGGCACTATTTAGTGCCAACGGCCACCCCGGTGCTGGTCTCAGAGGGGGCCAATGGGAATAAAGGATTAACGTGTCAGAAAATAAATTTTGGGATTCAATGTCACTCAAAAGTCCTCAAGTATTAGGTATGGCCCCGTAATTACCTATCACAGAGAAAAACATCAATGTAAACTGCACGTAATAGGCCACTCTCATTTCATTAAAAAAAAAAATCAAATTTTAAGGAGTTTTTTTTGTAATGAAGGTGGCAGACAGGCATGCAGTTAGGTAATGACTGCAGCCTATAGACATCTTGACAAAAAGCAGATGTCAAAAAGCAGATGCGTTGTCACCCCTGAGACCTTAGTTGTTATTTCTCTGGGATAGTTATTATAGGGCTATAGATTACCAACTAAACGGAACACGATAGTGGCGAATACTACCATTTGGCGACATATACATTAGGTAGATAATACGGTGGTGCCTATGTCTTCGACTCCCTACACTGGGACTCTTCCACCAGTAAAAAGCTTTTTTGTGATCGCGGTGGCAAACGAACAATGTAGTTCACATGAAAGTTAAGTGCATACTGCAGTCTATAGACGTTTAGACAAAAAACCGGAGGTCCAAATGCAGATGCGTTGCCACCCTTGAGGTGTAATTTGTTTTCCCTCTATAATAGCTATTACGGGTTTTTTCTTGTTTCTTATAACCTACATTATAAACTGACGTAGAACCCGATTGTAATTAAATAAATACTAAATGTGGCAACCCTGAAGCATTTGGGTGTATGTGAAGGAAGGCGGCATTTTGCAAAACTTCAAAGGCGATAAACTACTGTATGTATTTATACTGTGATATAACTATGTTTTAAATACATGAAAGTACGAAAACAGAAATGAAAACAAACTATCTAGCAATTTCACACAAGACAGGGGATTTGGCGTACGAATTTTGTTTCTTGGTTGATCATGCGGCGGGCTCGTATATGCCGGCGGGTTGCGAGACTACAGAGAAGAGCTTACTTATGTCTATTGCAACGGAGAAAAATACCCAATAAGTGTAGATTGAACGTTCATATTTATATTGCTGGACCAAAGCCTGCCCATTCTGAATGCCAAACGTGGCGATTATGGCATTGCCATAATCACCACGCTTGGCATGAGGATTGGCGATCGCAGTGGCGATAGTTTTATCGCAGGGTGCTGCTGCCCATCTCACGTTCTTGTACTAACTACCACCCCGTTGGAATAATTTGACTACCATTTTACGGTTAACTGACGTCCCGACGCCGCCATTCATAGCACGTCATAAATACAGTGGCAAAAAAACACGTATTCCACATGGTTTGGTACAGTACTTACTGCTAGAAAGTAGGAAAACCTAAACCCAACCTAATCTTCTGTAAGGAAGTTAAGTAGATAGGCAATACATGCAAGACGTGTTTGTTTATGTATGAAATTTGATAAAAACAGTATTTTATTCAGTAAACACATAGGTGAATGTCGACCTAGATTCGACTCCCCAACTACATGTACAACTGATATAACAGATTACCTCAGTACCTGAAAACGAAAATGGCTCTTCGCGCACACATAGAAAGTGGAATCTAGTACGATAGGCAGGTCCCGACCCACGGACTCACCGACCATGACTCTTTCCTCTTTTTTCGACCATTCTGACACGAGCGTCCGACCGTAAACACTTTCTATTCTAGCTCTCAGTGTTAGGCTTTATGAAGAACAAAACTAGCTTTGTTCGTTATAATATCTACTTTTTATGCCTAGTAAAAACCTAAGGAAGTATCCGTTGGGTTGGGTCAACATTATTGCTTTAGAAAGTTATAATTCTTTTTATAAGTTAAACGTAACTTCACGAGTCTAATCCCCGAAGGGGTAGATGGAGGTGAACGCATACATACAAGCATACTTGCAAAACAGTTACGATTTGGCGGTTACGTTTTGGCCCATGTACCAGGTGGTGAGCCTGTTGCATCGACGACAAAACATAATTATGGCCTGTTGATATCTCCGGGCACATTACCAAACTCCGAAGTACTGAGAAACTTCCAGAAAATGGAAAAAGTCCCACAGAAACAGGCATAAAGGAATTCACACCGTTATTTCTGATAGTCCCCGACCCGAGAATCGAACCCAAAACCCCAGCGTAGTCGTAGTGACCTGCTGCCGCTTAACTACTGAGGACACTACTTTTAATAAGTTATATAAAAAAAAGTCGGGTTTTCCTTCCTGACGCTATAACTCCAGAACGCACGAACCGATTTCCACGGTTTTGCATTCGTTGGAAAGGTCTCGGGCTCCATGAGGTTTATAGCAAAGAAAATTCAGAATTATAAAACGACATCCACGCGGGTGAAGCGGGCGAAGCGATGAACTGATTTTAAACACCAAATACATGCCATAAAGATATAACTATTACATCTGAGGTCGCAGTTTCTTTGTAGATATCTATAGGCTGCATTCATCACTTAGCATCCATGTGAACTGCATGCTTGTTTGTTACCTATAAAAAAGTTGCGACTCATGGGGTGTCCATTTATGCATAATTGTATTAAAATAATATGAGTATACCTCAGCCTACCCCTTCGAAGAAATGAATGCGTGAAGCTTAAACACCTCATTTAACAGATTCCCGAGTGTATTGAAAGAGCCATCACTTCACAAATCACGACACATTCAACTTCAAAATGCCCCGAATAGGTATAGTGCCTATTTCACCTTCCATTTACCGGTTCCATTGCAAAATCGGCTTTACTGTAAACGTTGAAGGGTAGAGAATTGTATATCAGCGCGAACGCGACCAAGCGCATAGATTTAATAGTGGCAGCTCGAGACGAACAAATCGGAGTGAATTGAAAAGCGAAATCCATTGGTTTTTCATATATATATTTCTTCCTTGCGTGTTGTGGTTGAATTTCGTTGTAATAAGTGTTGTGAGATGTCCTTTCGGGGTTTTTATGGCAGTGATAAGTGGGGAAATATATTTTGAATAGTTAATAGACTTCTTTAGTTAATTTGAGACTTCAACTATGTTAACGAACCATGTTTTGTGTGTAAATATGTTTATCTCAAATAAGTTTTTCTCAGATCATATTGGCCTTTGGAACTTTGCCGGTGAATGACAAAGAATGACTCTTTTTCTTTTCTTTTTACTCTTTGTTATCAGTATGTAAAGGGGAAAAGAGACATTCTACTGATATACTTTTACATTAGTTTATTACATTTAGTTTTATCTTAGTGATATTCTTGACTTTACATATATTTTTTATCTTGTTTGACATGTATATCAATTGTTATTCGCTTTAATTTATTTTGTTTGTTTTTGACGTGTCATAAGAGGTGCCTGTCACCCTAAATGAATAAATGAGTTTCTGATTCTGATTCTGATATTTTTATGTTATGAAGGTGGCAAATAAGCATGCAGTTCACATTGATGTTAAGTACCTAATGACTACAGCCTACAGACATCCACATTCAAAGTTCAAACTGCAGATGCGTTGCCAGACCTGAAACCATGGTCGTGTTGTGTTGTTGTTATGTCTCTGTGATAGTAATTATAGCCATACTTTCATCACCATCACATAATTTTTACCATCCAACTGAAACACGATAGTGCTGAAAACTACCATTTGGCGGCAGATAGATTAGGTAATGCGATGGTGCCTATGCTCTCGAGCTGCGGCACTGGAACTCAACCAACTGGAACCAACAGTAACAGGATAGCTAAATTGTATTATTTGAGTTAAAGAGTCGGGAAGTGTTAGCCCAAATTCCAAGGGTGGCCCTCGGAATTTGGTAACGTACCCGGGAATGTCGAGTGCCTCACCAGCTAGTCCACCTACCTACTACATGGTACAACGTGACGAACACTGAACGAACAACAAAAACACTGACGAATCGTGAGTGTTCGCATGTTTGCTTTAATGCATATGACCTTTTTTAATCCTCTCCAGGAATGCACGTGAAGTTTCATTGAGTTTCTTTACCATTGTAAGATTTGCATTTCAGCGTTTACCTCTGCTTATCCTATCAGGAAAAAAGCAGATATGAAGCTTTTTTTATTTTCTTCTGTATAAAAGATCTGATTTACACGTCCGAGTGAAGGAAGACATAACTTTGTAACCCTAATTCTATAACTTGGGATTAAAATTACATTAGGAAAGTGACCAGGTGTTGGCAAACTCGGCCCTAACTGACCTTCGGAGTTGGTAGTTGGGTAAATTAGTTTTTGGTTGGAGCTGCGTAATGCTTTTAAATGGAGGCCCAGTTTTTCAGGTGAACCTTTTTGGTTGAAGCCACCCTTGAAGTGTTTTGGAGAGTAGAACTAAGTTAATTACCTTTTTATGCGAAGAATGTGGAAAACAATCTTCAGCCTTAATGTACTGTAGCATTACTTTGACAGTGCAGCTGATACACCTGTCAAATTTACTTGTAGCATCTACCTGTAAAGTTTGAAGCGCGCATGGCCCCGCGGCTGGTGTAGATCGGAAGCGATTTACTCGATTAAGCGATACGGGCGCGGTCGGGTGTGTGATGGGTGACCGCTAGTAGCAAATTAAAATGCGCGTTTCCGTGCTTCGGAGGGCACGTTAAGCCGTCGGCCCCGGTTGCTATCGATAGATAGCAGTCGTTAAGCCTTGTCGGAGGCCTTATGAGCCGTTTGAAAACATCCGACAGCGGGTTGGCCACTAACCGTTATCTCCACCAACCCGCATTGGAGTAAGCTCCAGGCCACCTCACAAGAAGGGGAGAGACTCGTGCTCAGCAGTGGGACGTATCAAGGGTTGCCATTAGCTACCTGTAAAGTGCATTAGACCACTAAAACTCCGCTTTTTGTTTTTTCACTTTTCACCCGCTGGGTTTTTGTAATTTTCCCGGATGTCATAAGGCACGCCACCTACTTACTACCCGCTTCGATACACAAAAAAAATCAAATCCCGTCCTTCATCATCACTCCATACGAACGATGTCCACTGCTGGACAAAGCCTTCCCCAAAGACACCCACAACAGTGTTGTGCATCATTAGGAGAGAAAACTGGCGTCTCCACCGCCCACTTGTGCTGACAACCGCACAATGGCGGTCAAACCATTCCAATTTACTACCGTCCGTAAATATAACAACGCGAGATGGGCAGCAGCGTCCCGCGATAA
The DNA here is from genome assembly GCA_036365455.1 of Macrosoma leucophasiata. NCBI lineage: Eukaryota > Metazoa > Arthropoda > Insecta > Lepidoptera > Hedylidae > Macrosoma > Macrosoma leucophasiata. The sequence goes on from JAWQUS010000024.1 coordinate 768,517, forward strand.
AACTACCGCCACTGCGATCGCCAATCCGCCTGCCAAGCGTGGCGATTACGACATTTTCTCCCCTAATGAATCCCGTCCTTAACCACTACTAATATAAAAAGCTATGTAGACTTGTAATAAAAAATCGCAAATTCATACTCTAGGATTCCAGAGTGATTATCTAGTTCCTAAGCGTTATAACACAAAAACTGGACGCCAAGCTCGACTTAGAAACTCGGTACAGAGCAAAACATAGTAATACCAACCACTATATCCACTGAAGAAAATTAGCTAGTCTGTCTGTAGATCCTGTTTAATTATTTGAATTATTAATTGACTTTCTGTAGTACAGCGAAAACGAATACGTAATGTTTAATCTGATTTGATTGATTCTCATATGTTTATTATTTACTGACTGGCAAACATCGTTCTGGCATACAATAAATGGCAAAAGCATTGCCGCACAATTGTGCGGCAATGCTTTGCACCGAAGCGATGACGGGACAGTTTTTTTAATTAAAAAAACTGTCCCGTCATCGCATCGGTGTGATCATCGCGTTTGAATTCAATTTAATTTCATTGCAATTTCGTCCGATAACTTCTAAGATACCTAGAAAAAAACATGAATCACCGAAATGTACCTGTGTATTAACTACGACTCTTAAATCGGGAGCAGAGATTCGTTGAAGTTTATGATCTCCGTCACGGATGATGGGTGGAACTATCGCGTAGAATAACTCTGATGTTCCAGCCAGAAACGGAAATTTGGTATGGTCCTGGTGCGAAACAGTTGGAGTGGTGGTGATGCGGTACATGAAGTTCTGCGACCATTCCGCTCTAGTCGCGGAACTTCATACAAAATACCCGACGGTAATTCTGCGTCGGGTAGCAAATGACGCGCAGGTCTGAATAGTAATTAACAAGGAATCGGCAGCGGCGTCCGATAAAACCGATGCAACCCTGATCATTAATCCGCATGCCAAGACATGGCGATTATGGCAATTGATTAAAATATTAGTCTACTTCAACATTATTGGGGGTATCTTTGGTGAAGGCTTTTGTTCAGCAGTGGACATCACTCGGCTGAAGTGGTGATGATGGTTATTTATCGAGTACTGCAATCAAATCGAGAAAATTCCACTGAATAACCTACTGATAGTACAACAACAATCGGCCATTTTGAATCGATATTTAGTCCGCCTTAGGTGATATCTATCGGCTTGTACGTTGTGGGCGATAGTTAATGAAACAATAGATGCCGATCCTCACAAAACACAGTCACCTAAATTTTGTACCTAATCCCAATTGATTTAGTATTTCGGTCGTTTCATTTACACTGTGTCGATTGTTCGGTGGTGAGTGGGTTTGGAGATAAATATAGGTGATACGATTCTGGTGGTCTCGATACCTTGGAGTGTAATTAGTGAGACAGACGCAAAACGACTTGTCTCAAAATTAATGGGCAATTGTAGGATGAGTATGACAGGACAGTTCGTTGTGATTATCCTTGGCGGCTTTGTCCAATAGTGGACGACTTTGAGCTGAAATACGAAGGTGGCAAACAAGCATGCAGTTCAAATGGATGTTAAGTGATGACTGCGGCCTAACGACACAAAAACCAGAGGTCAAAATGCAGATGCGCTGCCACCTCTGAGACCTCAATTGCTATTACGGGACCATACATCACTATCTATCTGGAACATGTCAGCGCTAGAACACTACCATTTGGCGACAGATAGATCAGGTAATGCGGTGGTGACACCGCTCTGGAGCTCCTACACTGGAACTCAATGTATGTATGTATCTTCACGCCAGGTCCCTAACGGGGTAGGCAGAGAGTGTAGAGCGCCAGATAACCCGGTTCTGACAAACCTCTCGTGCCTCGTCTACATTCATCATTCTCTTCATACATGCACGCCGATTCCTAAGACTTTTGATCCCACCATCAGACAGAACTCGACCTATTTGGTCATGGTAGGTCAGTCTTGGTCTTCCTGGGCCTCTGCAACCATCCACATTCGAATTGTATATCTGTTTAGTCATTCGCTCATTCGACATTCTTTCTATATGCCCGAACCATCGGAGCATGCCTTTTTTCATTTTTACACCGATACTTTCATTCACACAAAGTCTCTTTCTTACATCTTCATTACGAACGCGATCGGTGAGTGATACACCGCAGATCTTACGCAATGATCTCATCTCGACCGCGTTCAACTTACTTTCATGCTCTTTCCTGCATACCCAGCTCTCGCTTCCATATAAAAGCGTTGGAGCCGTACAGCATTATGTACGGCTAGTCGAGCCCGCTGGCTGAGATGTTTAGATTCTAGCAGCTTACCCAACGCTCCATTCACGCAATTCCCAGCAAGCACTCTTCTTTCTAAGTCAGTGGTGTACCTACCATCCTTGCTAAAAGCACATCCAAGATATACAATTTCATCCACCTGTTCTAACACTGCATCATCTACTACTACCCTTGCATTTGTTCTCTGCTCATCTCTTTAAAATACTAATACTTTAGTTTTTATCCACATTCAATTGTAAGCCTTTCTCCATACAATCCTCTTTCATGACTGTCACTAGTGCTTGTAGCCCAGATGGTGTAGAGCTAACAATTACCGCATCATCTGCGTAAAGCAGACAGTTCATCACTAAGTCACCCATACGCACTCCCACATCCATCAACTTCACCCTCTGGAGGCATTTGTCCAGATATATGATAAACAACCTAGACGAAAGCACGCAACCCAGACAGGGTTGCGTGCTTTCGTCTAGGTTTTTTTATTGTTTATTGACACCCATGTCAACATCAAACCAGGGTGACATGTTACCATCTACCCGCACACATGCTTGACAGCCCACATACGTGGACTGTATTGCACGGAGCAGACTGCCATCAATACCATACTCTGCCAAAATGTCCCACAGCTCCTTTCGTAATACCCTATCAAACGCTTTCTCCAGATCCACAAAACCGCATTAAACCTTCTGGCTCACAGCCAGATGCTTCTCTACGATGTTGCGGAGGGAGAAAACTTGATCCATACATCCTCTTCCAGTTCTGAAACCACCCTGTGCATCCCACAACAACCCGTCGGACTTCTCTTTCATTCTTCTTTCTAAGACTTTTCCATACACTTTAGCTGCCAAACTGATCAAACTGATCGCTCGATAGCTGGTGCAGTCCATACGTGAACCCTTGCCTTTATACAAAGGCACGATGACCGCACACCGCCAATCCTTTGGGATTCTTCCGGATCTCCAGCAAAGGTTGCACAACACCCAGAAAGAATCCCAAAGGGCAGCACCACCATATTTGATCATTTCGGCAGAAACCTGATCAATACCCGCAGCCTTACCACATTTCAAACTTCGTATAGATGAGATTTTAAATCTCATCTATTGTTATATCCTCACAAGCCGGCACCGTCAAATCAGCAACTCCGGCGTCAGTGTTGTGAGCATAATCATACATTTCCCCATAATACTCGCTCCATCGTTTTAACACATCTTGCGTGTTCTCAAGAATGTCACCCAACTTAGATTTTATTCTATTCATTCCAGAAACTAGAGAAGAGCTTCTAGACTTTTTCACTTCCCTCCAATAGAGTTTGATGTTAGTCTCAAAGCTCTTCGCCAGTCTCTCATCAGCTTCCACTTTATCTCTCTCACGCTTTTCATTCACTAAGATCTTGGTGTCATTCTTGAGCCGACGGTAAATTTCTCTCTTCTCATCTCTCATACCATTATTCATTTGCAAAGATGCTACATAATCCAGCCATGCTTTCTTCTTTCTTTCAACGGAGTCTTGCACCTTCTTGTCCCACCACGCATCCCCTTTCAAGGATTTGCGTATCTTTGCATAACCACATACTTCTTTCGCAACTTCCACCATACTATCTTTCATAACTTGCCAACATTCATCCACGTTCAAATCCGTAAGACAAACCTTGTCTAACTTTTCACGGACTTGACGTTCATACACTCTCCTTGCACTAATGTCTTGTAACTTTTCACTCTTTATTCTTTCAAGTCCTCCGAAAGGCACACGGACACGCCAATGTCGCCACTTCTTAAACAGACTCCTAAACCGGCTTATTACCAAGTAGTGATCTGTATCAAGAGTGGGACCTCTGTAGGCTCTAGTGTCCATCAGGCTCTTCCGAAGACTATCAACCATGATCAAATCAATCATACTTCTTTGTTCATTCCTCCCCCATGTATACGTGTGAATGTCCTTATGACGGAATTCTGTGTTAGACACAAGAAGACTTCGTTCCAAGCATAAGTCAAGTATCAGCTTACCAGCATATTTTACTCTACTATCACCATATGGACCTAGAACGGCCTCGTATCCTGGCCGCCTGGTCCCGACCCATCCATTCAAATCACCACACAAAATTACCCTTTCATTAGCTTCGACCATATCGAGAACTTCCCTTGTAGATTCCCAAAACTTCTCCAGGTCTTGGGTCGTCGCTGAGCTAACCGGTGCATAAGCTGCTAAAACATGCTGCGGTGCAAAAACACCCTAGTGACGCCCAATTTAATTCGGACCCAGATTAGTCTCGGGTTCACCAAACCATAATCTTTCACTCCAGTGACTAAACGAGAGGACAGAAGGACGCGCTGGCATGATCGCTCTGTTGCACACCTGCCCATAGAGCCATCGCGCCACCCGGGAGATCTTCGACCTCTCAGCCCTTTCGTTTAGTCTCTGTTACACACAAAACATCCAGGCGTCTCACACTCATTACGTTCGTCAACTCATTCATCTTCTCACAAATTCCACCTCTCACATTCCACGTGCCTATCTGGCACTCCCCACTCCTCTGGAACTCAATCATCAGTAAAATACACGTATGTGTATTTGAGTCATCATCACTCCAGCCGAATGACGTCCACAGCTGGACAAAGCCTTCCCCAAACACGCCCACAACAGTTTCGTGTGTCATTAGGGGAGGATGCCATAATAGCCACGCTTGGCAGGTGGATTGGCGATCGCAGTGACGGTAGTTTTATCGCGGGACGCGGCTGCCCATCCCGCATTGTTATTAGTACCGTCCTATTGGAATGGTTTGACTGCCATCGTTCGGTTGACTGACTGAATACTCTTCCAGTAGAAAAAAATTCGCTAGTGGGCGGTGGGGTCATCACGTCCCGACGCGTACTAATACGTATTTTACGTACGTAATATGTATTTTAGTCATCATTATCATTTCAGCCAAAAGACATCCACTACTGAACAAAGGCCTCCCCCTAAGATTTCCACAACGAACTGTCCTGGGCCGCCCTCATCCAGCGATTGCCCGCGACTTTCACCAGGTCGACGGTCCATCTTGTGAGGGACCTGCCTACGCTTCGTTTTCTGGTACGTGGTCGCCACTCTAGAATTGCTCTGCCCCAACGACCGTCAGTTCTTCGAGCTATGTGCCCTGCCCCGTTATTCGGTGAGCTTTGTCGGTTTTGGTTCTCATGCGGATCTCCTCATTTCTGATTCGATCTCGCAGAGAAACTCCGAGCATAGACCTCTCCATTTGCTCTCTGAATGACTTTGAGCCTTCTTATGAGGCCCATAGTGAGCGACCACGTTTCTGTCCCATATGTCATCACTGACAACACACACTGGTCAAAAACCTCATTCTTGAGACACTGCGCTATATTTTAATTCATTATTCAAAATCACGTACCTACATAAAACATTACTGAGAGAACTGGTACAGCCGTAGTATGAATAAAATGTATAAAATAACCACATTAAATGAGAACTACTTAGGGATGTTTAAAACCGACAGCAATTAAATTGAAATTTCTTCAAAATGAAGCGAGCCGCGAGTTCGCTCTTCGCTCGCAATGGCCGTCAGTAAGGAACGGTTTTCAATTATGATGTGCAATTTTATGAAACGTGAAATTGAAATAATATTAATATTATTTTTAGAATTCTGTGTTCAAATTTCAATTTATTATTGGCATATTTTTATGGTATGAATTGCTTTGAGATGACATAAGAGTGCAAGAGGATTTAGACCGTAGTTAACATTGAAATCTGTTTTTCATTAGCTTCAAAATGTACACAAACTCCTGGTGGTAGAGCTCCAGTGACGGAGCTCGCGGGCGTAGGCACCATCGCATTACCTAATATATTTGCCGCTTAATGGTAGTGTTCAGCACTATCGTGTTCCGGTCAGGTGATAATATACGGCCCAGTAATTTCCGGCACAGAGGCATAACACCTTAGGCCTCAGGAGTGGCAACGCATCTGTATTTTGACCTCTGGTCTGGTTTATAGGCTGCAGTCATCACTTATCATCAATGTGAACTGCATGCTTGTTGCCACTTTTATTACATAAAAAAAACTCGTAGATTTTGAAATGACGAATTTGAAGAAGAAAATAATATCATTGTTTTGAATACACTGCAATAATTAATCAAAATTTATATTCTATTCAATACTTGAATAGCTATGACTTTTTAAAAAAATATCAAAAATCAAGTTACATTTCTTCGCCAACATGATATTATACCCAGAACTTCAGATCTGAATTTTTCAACTTTGTTCACGACTCTATCCCACTAGTATGAAAAAAAGTGCGCGACCCTATAGTTTTCATTTAAATACGAAGAGCGTCAAAAAATTTTAAACGAACGTGGTATAAGTACTTCGAAAAATAAATAGTCTATCGTAAGATTAGGTCATTATTAGGATCTTTTACAATGTTAACGTTGTGATGCGCACTTGTTTGTGATTTGTGGATTCAATTCACACGTTTGATTTTCGTATTCATAATGTAATGGAAGTTGCAAACAAGCATGCAGTTCACATTGATGTTAAGTGATGACTGCAGCCTATAGACACCTACACAAAGACCAAGGTCAAAGTGCAGATGCGCAAATCTCCTGAGGCCTAAGGTGTTATGCCTCTGTGCCGGAAATTACAGGGCCGTACATTACCACCTGACCGGAACACGATAGTGCTGAACACTACCATTTAGCGGCAAGTATATCGTAACTATCATTCATACATTAATTAGAAATGACATGGATATCCGGTCTAAAATCTATCCTTAAAACTTTATTGTATTTTCATTACTTATTTCCCTCGACTACTGCGACCCACAGGTTGAAAGGCACTGCTCTGGATCAATGGGGACCGAAAGCTGTTGAAAAACAGCCCGGATAGACAGCGGCAATTACCCACCACTTGTTCCACAGTTTCACTAACTTTGCAACCTGACGTCGCTTAATAACCCCTGGCTGGAGCAATTAAATTTGAAGTTTTTTTTCAATCTGCCATCAACTTGATGGAAATTTGCATTTTATGAGTTAACCTTAATTTATATTCTTTACATTATTATAAGCGAGCTGTACCCGCGACTGCGTCCGCGTGAGAATTTATGATTGTTCAGTCTCTACCCAGACAAAGTCGTGGGCGCAGCTAGTATAAAAGTAGCCTAAGTTACTCCTTATTACATACGCTATCGGCTAGTAAAAGTCCCGTCAAAATCGGTAAAGCCGTTTCCGAGATTAGCAACAGGACAAACAAACAGACAGACAAAAATTGTAATCAGACAATGCGAATATGGTTGCAGAGGCCCAAAAAGACCGAGACTGACCTACCTTGACCAAATAGGTCGAATACTGTCTGAAGGTCGAGTCAAGAGTCTTAGGAATCGGCGTGTGCATGTGTGAAGATAATGATGTCTGTGAATGTAGATGAAGCACGTGAGGTGTGCGAGGAGAGGGATATCTGGCGCTGCACACTCTTCGCCTACCCCATTAGGGGAACACATGGAGTGAAGATACATATATACACACCAAAACTCAATTAAAATTCGTAAAATATTTTCAGTTTAAGACAACTACGAATAGGTGAAAAAACTATGAAAGCTGATTAAAAAAAACCAGTTGCCTATCGTGCTGTTTACCTTCTGATAGCGATCCTGGAATGAGAACACAAGCTTCACTGGAATAGCAACTCAATTACAATCAGCACAAAGTGTTCATTCCGGTGAAAACATGTGTTTAGAAAACAAGGCGGCTCGTAAAATTGTTTAAACAAACGTAGGAAGTTGATTACAGTTACTAGCTTTCACTGGTTCCTTGTGATCGCCAATCTGGAGCGATCGGTTTAGGGTTCCTTAGTAAAGAAAAGTAAGTTCTGTTTTTTTCTTTAATTTCTAAAGTTCACTCGCATGTGTTATTGCGAAAAATAAATATTAAATGGATCCAGGAATCGAACCTGCGACCTCAAGATAACCAGTCCAGCCGCTTTACCACTTAGCTACCGAAGTCCCACACCGATGCGTCAAATTTTGATTTCCCTTTTTGATTTTTTTAACCGCTAAAACTATCAAAATGGGAAAGATTCTATCTAAAACAGAAACTCTAAAAAATAGCTATTAATAAATTAATTAGTTTTCAATGGATGTCGTTCACCGACCCTAAATCGGTTAGAGACAAAGCAACTGAGGCCACAAGAGTGGCAATACACCTGCATTTGGACCTGGGATTCTTGTGTTGGTACATGTCGATAAGTTGCAGGAGTCACTTAACAGCAAAGTGAACTGCATGCTTGTTTGCCACCTTCATAAAATAAAAAACCCTGACTTCTACATAAGGCAACAATCTCAAAATACTCGGTTTTGACGCATTTGAAATTTAAGTAACGTGGTTCATTGCTGATGCTTCAAGTTAAACGCACATAGCTCCAACTTTAAAATATAAAAATTGAAGTCCATACGATTAGCATCAATAAATAAATCAATCCCGGACTTCAGTTAATTAGGAACAATGCATATTATTTTCGCATTCGCAGACAATACCGCAATTACCTCAACCCATCCTAATCCCGGGCGTATTGAATCCCGCAATATTGAATATCGGGATTATAGGAGGTAATGATTTGCAAACGCTTCAAATACGGTGGGCAAGGAGCGTGAAATTAAAATTTGGGATTTAACGGGCCACAGGATAGCCGGTTAGTCAGGCACGCGCGGATTGTCAAATTCAAAGATTCCACGGATAAAACTCGAACAAATAAAACGTTCTGAAGAATCTTTAATTAATAGGAAAAAAACAGTGATCCTTTTTGTAAATGATGTCATTAAAAAAAAACAAAAAACAATTGTGTATAAAATAAATAACAAAATTTAAATTAATTTAATTTTGTGCACAGACGTTTAGGTGGGTAACCAAGCAACAAATCATGTCAAAGAATGAATTGGCCGGTTAGCGAGATCTCGCGCGGATTGTCCAGTTGCTACTTGGATATAACGAATGATAGCGTACATTTATGAATGGTAAGAGCAATCTCTTTACAAATTTGTAGTAAATATCTAAGAAGTCCACTGTCAATAAAACTAAATAGTACCAAAAGTCATCTAAAAACCCACCCAACTAGATACAATGGCTACAATGTATATTATTTTCGCATTCACAGACAATACCTCAATTGCCCTAAACCGTCCTAATCCCGGGCGTATTGAATCCCGCAATATTGAATGTAGGGATTATAGGGGGTAATGATTTGCAACCGCTTCAATACGGCGGGCGAGGAGCGTGAAATTAAAATTTGGGATTTAGCGAGTCACAGGATAGTCCGTTAGCCAGGCTCGGGCGCGGATTGTACAATTGCTGACTAGCTATTATCCATTAGCAGTACAGGTAGTGATCAATACCCCATTACTAACTTAATCTATTTGGGATATAAGGAAAAAGAAAGGATCGAATCGAACGAAATTCATCCGCTAAAAGGGTGATTTTGAAATGTATTTTTGGGTGGCAGTTCACAAGAATAAGTTATGACTGCAGCCTTTAGACATCTACACAAAACCCTTCAAAGGTCAAAATGGAGATGCTTGCCGCCCTGAAACCTAAATTGATAGGTCTCTGTGATATTTATAACGGGAACATAAAAGAAATTTAAGGTGAAAGTTGAATAGCAGAAAAAAAAATTGGACTTCGCACAAAAAAAGTGTTTCCGGTTTTTTGAAAATTTATTCCGTAAGGAGGAAGATCCTGCGATCGCCATTCCGTCTGCCAAGCTTGGCGATTGTGGCATATTCTCCCCTAATGACGCACAACACTTGTGGGCGTCTTTTGGATTTTTTTTAGCACTGGATATCCTCCGGCTAGAATGACGAAGGCAGAAGTTGTAAATTACGAATTCCACGCGGATTAAAATCGGCAAGAGTTAGTCTCTATATTTCTTAATTGTCTACAAAATCTGCAAACGTATACGAAGAACATATGAAAATATTTCTAACAACAATTTTCTTAAAAAGTCCATTAAAAGCGATCTAATCTACGGGCGCGTAATTGCATGCCGGGCACGTTTGCAAGCGGTATATAAATATCACAAATTACACCATCTCACAATTAACTCAATTCTGCTGGAACAAAGATGTACGGTTGTGTTAATTACTAGCCATTCTATAATAACGAGCTGGATAGGTAAAAGTATGGTTTATAGTTATTGAAGGTCTTTGAAAAAGCGTACGTGGTTATCATAAGAGTTCAATGCAATCATCTCAAAGTACGATAGCATTAAGGGTCATACGATCATATCTCACTAGAGCCATCCGGCACCCGAGCAGCGCCCGACCGCCTCGAGCGATCTGCGCTCATTATATCAACTCCGCTCTGTATCGTCACCGGATCACCTCGACCGTAAGCCGTCAACGCGAGGACGGCGCGCGGTCCACGGATTTCGAGTAGACCATTCGGTGACCACTTTAGTGTCTTGCGTAGACTTTGCATTGCCAACGCGCTGTTTCCAAGTGGACCGCGCGCTGTCCGCTGTGGGTGTCTATAGGCTGCAGTCATCACTTATCATCATTATGAACTACACGCTGGTTTTCCACTTCCATTACATTAAAAAAAACTGTTTTCTTCTCCTAACAATTGACTTCATGATCTTTGGCACTTTTATGGTATCCGCAACTTTTGAAAAATTCATATTCGCATTTTTAATCTTCCCCCTTGAGCTTTGTACGTGCATTATATCTGAAGCCAGTGTTTGCAATATGAACTTTATTGTCTGGAGAGGTAAGAAACGCATTATAAATGCAATATGGAGCAAAGTTGCCTGAATATATCATTGTCGAAACTATCGACTAGCGACTGTTGGCCGATTTAGAAAAGTTTTGAAGTTTATGGCATTGTACAATTTGTATATGTAAATGTTCAGAGGTATGAGGTAGACCGACGACCTGGTGAAGGTCGCGGGCAATCGTTGAATGAGGGCGGCCCGGGACCGTTCGTTGTGGCATTCTTTGGGGGAGGCTTTTTTCAGCAGTGGACGTCTTTCGGCTGAAATGATGATGATGATGATGAAATGTTCAGACAGGTGTGAGGACGTGGATAGATACGGTCCGTAATGAAAGTAATTCATAAGAACCGCGGTCGCCAATCTGCATGTCAAGCGGGGAGATTATGGCATTTTTTACTGGTGGTAGAGCTCCAGTGACGGAGCTCGCGGGCGTAGGCACCACCGCATTACCTAATATACTTGCCGCTAAATGGTAGTCAGCACTATCGTGTTCCGGTCAGGTGGTAATGTACGGCCCTGTAATTTCCGGCACAGAGGCATAACACCTAATGCCTCAGGAGTGGCAGCGCATTTGCATTTTGACCTCTAGTCATTGTGTGGGTGTCTATAGGCTGCAGTCATCACTTAACATCAATGTGAACTGCACGCTTGTTTGCCACTTTTATTACATTAAAAAAAAATGTCTCGGCTTTTGTTTTTTTTTATGTAATGAAATTGTAAAACAAGCATGCAGTTAACATTGATGTTAAGTGATGACTGCAGCCTATAGACAGACACACAAAGACCAGAGGACAATATGCAGATGCGTTACCACTCCTGAGGCCTTAGGTGTTATGCCTCTGTGCCGTGAATTACAGGCCCGTACATTAAATATAATATTCTGAAAATAGCATTAACAATAGACTGGTGGGAGAGTTCCGATGGCGTAGGCACCACCGCATTACCTCATCTATCTGCCTCTAAATTATAGTGTTAAGTAGGTACTATCATGTTCCGGTTAGATGGTAATATATAGCCCCATAATAACAAACGCAGACACATAACAACTGACGTATCACGGGTGGCAATGTGTGTGGCAAATGATGTCCATAGTCTGCATTTTTGCATTTGCATTGCGCATTCGACTAGCAATAGGCGTCTTTCGGGCAAAATTATATTATAAGAAACTCAGCTGAAGTATAAAAATAAAAAAGCCATCAATCTGTCACTTCATAGACATTACACAAACGAACTAAGACCCATTTCTTCATTAAGAGCTGTTAACAGCCCCATCAAATTCTAGTGCCCATTAAAAGTCTAGCCAATATCGATATCAATTCTGTTAAAAGGGGTTTTATAGTAAATTACTGGTATTTTTATACTGGTAGTAGAGCTCCAGTGACGGTGTTCGCGGGCGTAGGCACCACCTTATATACTTGCCGCTAAATGGTAGTGTTCAGCACTATCGTCACAGCTATCGTGTTCCGGTCAGGTGGTAATGTACGGCCCTGTAATTTCCGGCACAGAGGCATAACAACTTAGGCCTCAGGAGTGGTACCGCATCTGCATTTTGACCTTGGTCTTTTTGTGGGTGTCTATAGGCTGCAGTCATCACTTAACATCAATGTGAACTGCATGCTTGTTTGCCACTTCAATAACATTAAAAAAAAATACTATAGTATCGAACTCATTATTGATATGAATTGTAGTTTAAACCTTGCGTATAATCGCCTCGATGGATTAGTGACAGCATGCCACTGAGATCCCGAATTCAACCCCCGGCGCGGTGATCCAAACCCTCGACTACCCAATTTCATCGCTTTCATCCCGGTTCGCCAGATTTATGACTACAGTTGTTATTGCATTTTTTTTTTATGTAATGAGGGTGGCAAACATATGCAGTTCACATTGATGTTATGTGATGACTGCAGCCTATAGACACTAACACACAAAGACCAGAGGTCAAAATGCTGATGCGTTGCCATCCCTGAGACCTTTATTTCTTTCATTTCTTTACATAATTATGCATAACTACGAGAGAATATGCCATAATTGCCATGGTAGGCGAATTGGTGGTAGAGCTCCAGTGATCGAGCTCGCGGGCGTAGGCACCACCGCATTACCTAATATACCTGCCGCTAAATTGTAGTGTTCAGCACTATCGTGTTCCGGTCTGGTGGTAATGTATGGCCCTGTAATTTCCGGCACAGAGGCATAACACCTTAGGCCTCAGGAGTGGTAACACATCTGCATTTTGACCTTGGTCTTTCTATAGGTGTCTATAAGCTGCAGTCATTACTTAACATTAATGTGAACTGTAAGCTTGTTTGCCACTTCCATTGCATTAAAAAAATTGGGATCACAATGGCGGTAATTTCATTGCGGGATGCTGTCCATCCCGCGTTGTCATTTTTACTACCGCCTTATTGGAATAGTTTGATCGCCATTTTTAGGTTAACTGACTGCACTTGCGGAAGAATCCTCCTCAACTAGAGGGCGATAGTCGTCACGTCACACCTTCGATTCAGTCAGTTTTAAGTCATAAATGATCTAAATTCAGAAATAAAAAAATTACGTAACTTCACGCCTCTAATCCCCGAAAGGGGTAGGCAGGGGTAAATGCATGCATTCAAGCATACATGCAAACACCCACGATTCGCCAGTTACGTTTTTGGTCCATGTAACAGGTCGAGCGAGCCTGTTGACATCGCCGGACACATTACCAAACTTCGAGGTACTGGGAAATTTCTAGAAAATGGAAAAATGTCTATAGAACTGGAGATAAAGGACTTTACACCTTTATCTCTGATAACGCCCTACCCGGGAATCGAACCGAGGACCTCAGCGTAGTAGTAGTGGCCTGCTACCACTAGGCTACCAAGATAGTTTTTTTTTTAAATAATTTGTAATCACTTAACACTTATATTCATTATGCCAAAATATTCACTAAACAGAAAATAATGTTACATTAAATGCCAATAACGTAAAAGCATCCATATTATTCCATCTAATAGGGGCTGAATCGGTGAAAACGTTTGTAAATACGTCGACATGTTTTAGTGCGTCGAGAGCCGATTCCCGTATGGCCGGCCATTTTGCGATATTACCGCAGTACTGGTAAGTTGGTCAGGTCAACGATGGTGTGAACTTTACAAAGTGTTTACTATGAAAAGTGTTGATTCCTCACGAATTTAGTATAAAAAATTCCTGTCGAAAGTATGTTTAAACGTTATTACACTTTTAACTCGTGGTAATGTTCCAATGTCGGAGCTCGAGGGCGTAGACCATTAGCTAATCTATCTGCCGCCAAAGGTAGTGTTCAACATTATCGTGTTTCGATTAAATGGTAGTGTATAATTTTTATATAGATGTCTAAATGCTGTAGTATTCAGTTACCACGTGAACTGCATGCTCACACTGTCGTAACGTAAGAAAAATTTAAAGACGGAAATTTGCAGTTGTTTTCCTTATTGCAGCATTTCATCATCAGCATTCGCTTGCTTTTTACCAGTATGTAGACAAATCACGTGTTTAGGACTCGTGATTTGTCTACATACTGGTTTAAAACAATGTGAAACACGATTTATTGAAAAACTTACCCATATCACGCGTGTTCATTGGACTTCACAATGAAAAACTTTAGTGTTACCTAGAAAAAAAAAAAAGATAATTAAACTATACAAACAGTATCCAAACCTATCGGCATTTATCGATATCATTTTGAGACTTCAAGGGAGTTCCTACTATGTATGTTTTTACATCAAAACGATGGAACCGATTGTAATGAAATTGGGAATGAGATAGTTTAAAAACTGGGAAGGATCGACTATTATTTTAAAAAAATCTTCGGTAGGATTTGATTCATTTTTTACAAATGCCTCACGGACGAATTCGCCGACAAAAGTTACTTTAAAATATGTTTCCAATTCTTTCATTCAAATAAGACTCCACCATCACGCCACTGCGATAGATGAATTATTAAGATGTACCTACTAAGCATACATAAATTAAGTAAATGTTTCTATTTGTGTATGTTTTTATAATTAATTATAAGTCAAATGAACAAAACCTCTAGCACCTCAATACGGTGAAACCGATACTCTAACAATCCGATTAGTTGTTAAGTGGGCATCAATGGCCGATTACCGGATACCGGTGATTAAGCGATTACAGAGGTACCGGTAGTGTTAGGACGTTTGCTTTCAGCTGATTTTACTTAAAGCTGTTACACACTGCGACGTTTTGCGTATGCTTATTCGCTAAAACAGTGCGCTTACGTTATTTACCGTGTTTTATGTCATTAAAAAAACAACCATAATTGTTTTATATATTATTTCGCATTAACACATGCTTGTATACTCGTATATTTTAAAGAAAAATGGAAAGAAAAATTTGACTTCAGGCGAGACTCGAACTAGCGGCCACTGGAAATCTAGTCCAGCCGCTCTTCCAACTGAGCTACCGAAGTCCCTGTTCGAGTTCGAGTCTCGCCTGAAGTCAAATTTTTCTTTCCATTTTTCTTTAAAATAATAAACAACCATTTAAGTATAAATTATTTAAGAATATTAATTAAAGAATAAATGGGAAGAATAATTCGACTTCGGATAGGAATCGAACCTGCGACCTCAGGATAACCAGTCCAGCCGCTCTACCACTAAGCTACCGAAGACCACATCCGAGCATCGAATTTCTCTTTCCCTTTTTGATTTGATCGATTCAGGATCGGTGAACGACATCCATTGATAACTTCTATGTCCCCATAATAACTATCATATAGACATAACAACTTAGGTCTCAGGGGTGCCAACACATCCGCATTTTGACCTCTGGTTTTTGTGTAGACGTCTATAGGCTGCGATCATCACTTAACATCAATGTAAACTGCATGCTTGTTTGCCATCTTCCTAATATAAAAAAAAACTAAATATTAGTAAGTTAGTAGATAAACTAACCTTAAAATAAAAATATAAAGCACAACTAAATTTTTTGGAGATATTCCACATATTTTATCCAATACTACATCTAAGTAACTTGCCCAGAGCACTTCTAATTTGTAAACAGGCTTCGGTGACCCCAAAACAATATAAACAAAAGCTCTTTCATGAAAATTCTCAAACGCTAAAATAAATAACAAGACAATACATTTTTCATCTATTTCAAATTACACATATCCAGAATATCCACATATCTGTCATTGTTTGGATCTCTTTATTTACACATACAGGGCTTTGCCGTCACAAAGGCAATAATCTTGAACTTATTGTGCGTTGTAAAAGATTATTTACAAACAAACCACACGAGCTCCGGTCTTAAAGCTTGAGATGAGGACACACGATATGTTGACTTATAAAATAACGGTCCTACGCAGTGGAATTATCTCTGAAGTCATAAAGTGTAGCATTTGCTTTAACGAGAGAGATATATATTACATATATAACGCACATTATGGTTAATTCAGGGTTATGTACAGCTTCGTGATTTTTGGCACAAACGCAAGACTTAGAGCCCCTTCACACTTTTTTTCTACCAACTGGAGATGTCTAAGCTTTATATAAGCCGAGATATGAGGGACTCGAACCCTCTAAAACCATCTCAATGTCGACTTCAGTGCATAAAGGGAACACTAAAAACACTGTTCACAGACATTTTGCCTCCATAAAGCTCGTTCACAGGGACTCTGACAGCCCCGTTCAGCGCGTACCACAACGACTTGCGGCTACCACGGTCGCCGTCCTCACGGAACCGCGAGTGCTGGACGGCTAGAGCCCCCACTCTGGCCGCCAGCGGTTCATTCCCCCTTTTAGTCGGTTCTTACGACAGGCAGAGGATACCTCAGTCACACCGCGGACACTCCGCCAAAATTCCATACAAATGCTTAATTTAGTCTCTATTACACAGACATCAATCGTAGAAAATACCAAGCGTCGCCCATAAGGGGGGTAAGAAGGTTGGGTGAGGCGGGGCAATTGGGCGGGACGTTGAAGTGTCCATTCTATACGTAGTAATAATGGCAACCCATTATATGTCCCACTGCTGGGCACGAGTCTCTCCCCTTTTTAGGGGGAGGCCTGGAGCTTACTCCACCACGCTGCTCCAATGCGGATTGGTGGAGGTGGGTGGGTTAGTGGCCAACCCGCTGTCGGATGTTTTCAAACCGCCCATAAAGCCTGCGACGAGGTCTAACGACTGTTATATATCGATAGCAACCGGGACCGACGGCTTAACGTGCCCTCCGAAGCACGGAAACGAGCATTTTAATTTGTTACTAGCGGTCACCCATCACACTATCCGACCGCGCCCGTAGTACTTAACCGAGTAGATCGCTTATGATCTACACCAGCCGCTGGGCCATGCGCGCTTCTATGCGTAGTATTATTACATATTCTCTACCTCAGTCCTATTCTACAAACCTGGTACTGCACAGCGCAGAGCCCCTTCACACTAACGTTTGGCCAGCGTAGGCGATAGATAAACGTATGCGCAGCACATGCGACGCGATTCGAAACGCGTGCGAGGCGTGGTCCCCGAGTTTATTCTGCAGTTAACATTTATACCAATACAGTATAAATTCTTATCAAATTAAGCACGTTAGTAACGTTGAGAATATCATGCACATTATCACAATATATTAAATATACTCCTATTACAAACTAAGTACGCCTTCTCCGTTCCGTGCTGCAGCTTCAAAAATTAGGATTGCCATGATGGTCGCCAACCTTTGTAGAGAAGTGGCACTTTAAGAAGAAGAAGACTATTAATTAAATTGTTTTATATTATTTCGCATTAACACATGCTTGTGAAATATATATTATTTTTAAAGAAAAATGGAAAGAAAAATTTGACTTCAGGCGAGGCTCGAACTCGCGACCTACTGGGAATCTAGTCCAGCCGCTCTTCCAATTGAGCTACTGAAGTCCTGCCCGATTTGTCAAATCTTTCCTTCACATCTATTGCATTGCTTTATGGTAGCAGCAGCGCCATCTATTACCAACTATGCTAGTTAGACAACCGATATAATAGACTTTTCAGTTTATTGAATATCGTAAAGAAGTCGCTTTTACCCTTAATAATTGTTTTATATTATTTCGCATTAACACATGCTTGTGAAATATATATTATTTTTTAAGAAAAATGGAAAGAAAAATTTGACTTCAGGCGAGGCTCGAACTCGCGACCTACTGGGAATCTAGTCCAGCCGCTCTTCCAATTGAGCTACTGAAGCCCTGCCCGATTTGTCAAATCTTTCCTTCACATCTATTGCATTGCTTTATGGTAGCAGCAGCGCCATCTATTACCAACTATGCTAGTTAGACAGGTGCCAGTAGGTCGCGAGTTCGAGCCTGGCCTGAAGTCAAATTTTTCTTTCCATTTTTCTTTAAAAATAATATCTATTAATTAAAGTTAATATCTTAGAAGGTGTCGTAAAATTCAAACGGATTACACAGAAATGATGGCACATGTTTAATTTTTTAATTTAATTTATTTAAGCCCTAAGGCTTTAACATTACTTGTATGGCAGAAC
This sequence comes from Macrosoma leucophasiata, assembly GCA_036365455.1. Taxonomy (NCBI): domain Eukaryota; kingdom Metazoa; phylum Arthropoda; class Insecta; order Lepidoptera; family Hedylidae; genus Macrosoma; species Macrosoma leucophasiata. The sequence continues at coordinate 787,050 of JAWQUS010000024.1, forward strand.
GACGCTTTACCAGATCAGCTAGTTTCAGATAAAAACAATATTAAAACGAACAATACCCTTTTAAGCACAATTCACACGATGATGTTGTGGCGCCAAAACTAACTGTGTCATGTGAATATTAAAACAATGGGCAGACAGACTGTCGGACAGATGAATATATTGTTTTTCTTTATCAATCGAGCGTACGTTGAACTTATTTTCATATAGTGGATTAAATATATTATAAGCTAATCGAAAACTGGTTTTAATACGAATAAAGTACAGTTAAAATTAACTGCGTCAGCGGTATTTTGAAGTACCTACCTAATGATGGGTAGGATGGCAGCCTCCCCTCAAAAAGGAGAGAGACTCTTGCCCAGCAGTGGGACGTTTCAAGGGTTACCATAATGATGTTGGCAAAGAAGCATGCAGATCACATGAATGGGAACTAGGCAGAACGAATACTGCAGTCTATAGACAACTGCACAAACGAGGTTAAAATGCATATACGTTGCCACACTGACTCAGGCCTGAGTTATTTTTGCATCGAAGTTGCATAGTGAAATGCAAAATAAACAGAAATACCTAAAATAATAATAATATGCTGAATACAGACACACCTCTTGTTATAAGTCGGTAAAAAAAATATCGAAAGGTCACACATAAAATCTCAGAAACTCAGGAGTTTCAAATTTAGCATGAGGATAAAAGTAGGTACAGTATCCAACAAGAAATAATGCACATAGACCTCAGGAAGGGACGTCGACTCATTTCGGATCTGTAGAGTGTTATCTCTTTCGCACCTTACCTATTTGAGGTTTGTCGACCTTTTTGATCAAGTTTTGACCAATACCGGACTACGGATGCTTACGTAGGCAGCGTGCAGCAGAGATAACGCTCTACAAAGCCGAAACTAGCCGATTGTCACTTTCACAGGCTCGATGTGCATTATTTCTTGATGAGCACTGTATGTATGAAACAAGTACGTCAACGTCAACAAAGTTTTTTTTACAATTTTACAAAAAAAATCTAATATTTACGAAAGTCGTTTCAATAGTAACATCAAGTTATTTCTAGCTCGAATTTTAATATAGAAGGACAGATTAGTACTGTATTAGTAATAATAATGTAGGTAACATTGCACCCATGTGAATCCAGGGCGGACTCCTAGTATAACATAAAACGTGTACAACAGTCCTTAAAAGCTTAAAACGCTATCACAGCATCCACAGCTCTACAGCTACCCTTTCACAATGCGACAGCTGTGTCACGGCACAGCCGCGGCCTGTCGCACGTATTGAGACAAAGTACTACAATAATTTAGTATGATTTGTCGAGTGAGCGAGATAAGGCTTCGGGAAGTAGGGTTGCGAGGTTATCATGTCGATAAAAATATCGATTACTATTTTCAGGTGACACGTTATTGATATTCGTTTATAGAGAAAATTTTAATACACAATTCCGCAATTTTTTGGAGATTATCATTATCGGAAATTCAAATTATGCTACGTCGTGAAACAAGCTGTAAGACATTACCGTGTTTTTATATTTCTATCACTATCAACAGTTATTTGATGCAAAGAAATTATCGAATTCATAAATTCCTACTCTGGTCGCGTATACTTGTATACCTGACGAAAAGGTTTAAAATTATGAAGACCTTTCTTTTTAGTTTTGATATCCATATTATTTATCTTTCAATTGCCATGTCGCATTAATCTTATCGATGTAGCAAAAATATCGACAAAACTTCGATATTGTAACAACCCTATCGAGGAGTTTGCCAGATTTATGCTCTTGTTAACAGCGGTACGTAACAATGGACTGAATTGGAATGACTTGAAGATGTTTTTTGTTGTTCCAATTTGTACACTTTTTTCAAGTTAGTACGTGGAAACATATCAAGGAAGTTGGCATGGATAGTGTTTTTTGTCAGGAAAGTAACTAAAGTGCATTTTAAAACATGTTGCAGAGACCAAGACTGACTTTGACCAAATCAATTGATTTAAAAAATACACTCACATTCACAGAATCACACTAACGTACACGTAACAAACACTCAGACCCGAAACAAATAGTCATTGGGTCCTCAAAAAGTAAGCGGACACAATTCTAGTCACGTCTCTGTCTTACGCATTTTCAATCAGGCCTGATGCGAGTATAACCTTTTTTACCCATTACAAAAAGTGCAGAGCGCAGTTTAAGAAGTTGATACCTACTTCAAAAAAAATTATATAACTGGATTCCCTGACTAAGCTTGCTTACTAATTCAATAATACAGAAACAACTGACGAAAGCATTTCCATTTGGAACCCGTTCATTTTACCGAAAAACCTTTCAAAACTCATAATCACAAAACCAACGTTTCGCAACGATTTCGTTTCACATCTCAACTTTCCACAACTACTCGTACATAGTGATGTATGAACAGAGCGGCGCATGTAGTGACATGCGCCGCTCTGTTCGGTGTTAGGTATTTTTTTTTTTGCTCACATTATTTATTATTATTTTACACATTTACGTAATCAAATGTTTGCGAAATAATTAGTAAACGAATCGTTGAGTTGCGAAATGATACAAATGCGGAATTATATATTAGTGGCATGAATAGTGTACAATACGTTGGTTTTTAAATGAAGATTTGCGTAACGTTTGTCGCAGAAACATTAGTGAACCATTAAATTTATTTCATAAATAGTAAAAAAGCCTATGAAGTTTAACATCAAAAGAAAACATTGGAGTCTCGTCCGTCCATATCGCAGTAAATTTCAAAAACAATAACGGGAGCGCTGGGGTCAAAGGCAGTCAGCAGCCAGTCACCCTGACAACACTTAGACAGCATTGTTTTAATATTTCGTTTGATTATAAGCAAATATTTACGCTGATAAATTGGTTGATTTCACCGACTAATAGATAACTTTGTGATCTATGGGGCGTTGCTATCAAAGGCTTTGAACAGCTTTAGCGGTCAAATATCGTTTGCTAACTTTCAACTTGTTTTAGTATTCTGTAGAGGGTAAATCCTGTCAGATGACGACAGGTTTTATTGTTTTTGGTTTTCATATTTTCATATTTATTTATTTACATGTCATACGTACACACATTCTTAAAGACCTTGTCAAGGCACTGCAAAGCTTATCTAATATATTGAATGGAGGTGAAAATGTTATCGAGTAAACCAGATACTCAGAGGGAATGTTAAGTTAACACGATTGATCGCTTCCATCCAAAATTCTGAGGATATAAATGTAAGCTAAGGTTTTAACGACTTTATGAAACAATAGAATCCTCTGCGGATGCAGACCTATATAGACAGTTCAGATTTCTTGGAGACTCTACAGGGTGAAAAAAATATCCCATATCTTAGTCCCACGCTTGACTACTACTACTCTTCCTATTTGAAAGAAAGTATGTCTGATTTGACCTATTTATTTCACTTAAAACGATAGTGCTTGCAGACATCCACTCATTACCCTATTACAGTGGAAGTGGGTGGCAGACATAAGTTTAGCTCCGTATTCCAGAAAAAAGACGTGACATTATACTGCATAAGTGCCCGTACATCAGCATTATAGCACGCAAACGGAGAAGTCTGGAGACATAGATGAGGGATGTTACAGAGATCATATTTCGGATTATGATCTTCTGGATATGAATCCAAATCAGAATCCATATACGATTACATGAATAATATTATATCGCTTTTGATTACGATAAGGGATATTTAGTAAATTATTTCCGATTGTCCGTTAGTTTCGGTTACGGATATTAAATTAAGAAGGAATTTTTGAATGATTACATAACTATATTTCTACGTTATCATATTATTAACAACAAAAAATTTGTCAGTTTTATTTGCATTCTCTTGATTAACAATGTCTTAATTAAACCACACTCTGAACGCATTCACATATGCAAGTAAATTTAATACTGCTGGTTAAGTTCCAGTGTAGGAGCTCGATAATGTGGAGGACATTAGCTAATCTATATGACAGCAAATGGAAGTGTGAAGGCCCCGTATTATCAGAGACATAACAACTGAGGTTTCAGGGGTGGAAACGCATCTGCGTTTTGATCTCTGGTTTTTGTGTAGATGTTTATAGGCTGCAGTCATCACTTAACATCCATGTGAGCTGCATGCTTGTTTGCCACCCCCATATCATAAAAAAACAAGGTCATTTTTTTCATAAAACTGTTGAGTTCAAACATTTTATTCAGACCGCGCCAATATATCCGAAATGTTTATATCGGATTCGGTTACAGTTATGGATATTAAAAAATCGTATTTTTTTATGTCATCTAAGTGGCCAACAAGTATGCAGTTCACAATGATGTTGAGTGATAATTGCAGCCTTTAGACACTCACACAAAGACCAAGGTCAAAATGCAGATGCGTTACCACTCCTGAGGCCTAAGGTGTTATGCCTCTGTGCCGGTAATTACAGAACCGTACATCACCACCTGACTGGAACACGACAGTGCTGAACACTAAGATTTAGCGGCAAGTATATTAGGTAATGCAGAGGTGCCTACGCCCGCGAGCTCCGTCACTGGAGCTCTACCACCAGTAAAAGAGTGAAGGATATCCGATAACAACGGTTACGGAGCTTCATAACATCCCTAAATATAGATGTCACCGGCTGATTCATCACAAGAAAAATACTCAGAAGGTAATTTGCGGAGACACTGCAAACAAGATAACATCCTTTGTTCGTCGCGCAAACAGACGACACATTATTTAAACATTTTATCTAGTGAGTATTTATTTAACAGAATACATTTGCATGTGAAAGTATGTTTTGAGTGGTATGATGAAAAATTGAGTTGGTATGACACAAACTTAACAAAGCACAAAATGAATAAACGTATTTAATTATGTATTCTTCTATTTGATTTTTTTTATGTAATGGAAGTGGCAAATAATCTTGCAATTCACATTGATGTTAAGTGATGACTGCAGCCTATAGACACCCATGATTTGATTATTCGCAATAACACTAGCAAGGGATTTTTTAAACGAAAAATTCAAAGAAAAATTTTTCTTCAATCGGGACTTGAATTTGCGACCACTGGGGTGTCAAGTCCAGCCGCTCTCCCAACTGAGCTGCCGAAGTCCACATCTGACAGTCGCATTTTTCCTTCACATTTATTTCATTGTCTTGGAGTGGCAGTAGTGGCATCTATTGGTAACAATGCTAGTTCCACTGCTAACCAGTGGTCGCGGGTTAAAGTTACAACTGAAGTCAAAATTTTCTTTAAAAGTAATCATTTATTTATTAAAACTAAGATAGCTTTGTAGATAGGTCTCGCGTCGTCTCTACTTTTTACACACTTGAGATTTTCTATGTTACCATACACACCAAATTTTCTTGTAATCTTTAGGTAAGTTAGTATAGCACTGTTTTCAATATATAAAAATCAATTGCTGTTCGTTAGTCTCGCTAAAACTTAAGAACGGCGGTATCGATTTGGCTAATTTTGGTTTTTTAATGATTTTAGGAAGTCCAGGGAAGGTTTAAAAGGTAAGAAAATATGAAGAAATTGAAGGGAAGTATTACAAATAGTCCGTATCTATCAAACCTTTGACACATTATTTCATTCTGAGGCAATACAAAGTTTGCCGGGTCAGCTAGTATTCAATATTTTTTTCAAAATTTTAAGCGCAGTATTTTCACAAAAGTTATTTCCTTAAAAATTTCAATACTTTTTAAGTAAATATAAGTATATAAAATTATTAAAAATATACATTTGAAATCTTAACAATGACATCTTGTATTAATTTTGTTATGTCACACAATATACTTTGAAAAACCATTTCTCACTGTCTAATTTATCACCCAAAAGTGCCCCATTTATAATAAGGTTCAACAATAAAAAAATCACAATTTTTATTACTAAACTAACACCAGTATAATTGTGTTTACAGCCCAAACTGCTTTCTTTCCGAATGGTAATGATTGAAAGTGTTCACACGTCTCGCCGAATTGATTTCACGGCGCGATGTGAACCGCGATTGGTGCCCTCATTTCTTATTAACCTATATACCTTATGTATGTGTAAATACAGCTCTAAATTAAAGGTAGACTTAAGACGTTCTTCTTTGCTTGACATAATTCCAAACAAAAAGTTTTTATTCAATTAAGTATTATAGGTTTATTATTGTAGGTTTTTTTATGCTTCGGTACCACTTCTCTTTTACGAAGACCAATAAAAGTAATGATAATTGAGGCGTAACGAATAATGGTGATCTAACTGTGCCAGAGTAGAGTAGAGTAGAGAAGTAAAACATTGGTAAATTCAATAATAACGCGATAGACAGCAGCTTGCTACGATAAAACTACCGCCACTGCCATCGCAAATTCATATGCCAAGCGTGGCGATTATGGCATATCCGCATAATGGGGAGGCCTTGGTCCAACCTTGGACGTCTTTCGCCTGATACGCTGATAATGAAAGTTATTAAAAAGACACGAAACAACAACAAAACCCCTTCAAAGAAAAACATCTGCCTCAGTAGTCTAGTAGCAGGCCACTACTACTACGCTGGAGTCCTGGGTTCGATTCCCGGGTCAAGGGCTATCAGAGATTTTACAGGATCTTTAGCTCTGGTTCTTTTGGGGTTTTTCCCACTTTCTGGCAGTTTCCCAGTACCTCGAAGTTTGGTAGGTTATGTGTTCGGATGTGTCAAGGGCCACCTGTTACATGGTCCAAAACATAACCGGTGAATCGAGACTGTTTGCATGTATGTATACATGCATTTATCTCTAGCTAACCCTTTGAGGATTCCATTACAGGCGTGAAGTTACAATTTTAAAAGAAAAACATCGAATTGCATTACAACGCAATAAAAGTAAAGTAAATCAGTGCAGTGGACTGTTTGGTGTGTAATTGAATTATCGTGGACCGTAACCAATTTTGTCCCACTCACTGTTAACTGTTAACTGTTACTCTGTTACTTGTTACTGATGGTAATACTTTGTTATCTTCTTATTGTAACCTTAATTCCCTCCGAGGCTTAGTAACAGGCATCGCAGTCTTTGTGGTTCTGTTCTTTTGTTGGGAAATATTTTTACTGAGTGCACGGTAGAGCTCCAGTAACGGAGCTTGCGGGCGTAGACACCACCGCACTCCCTTATATTCTTGCCGCTAAATGGTAGTGTTCAGCACTATTGTGTTCCGGTCAGGTGGTAATGTACGGCCCTGTAATTACCGGCACAGAGGCATAACACCTTAGGCCTCAGGAGTGGTAACGCATCTGCATTTTGACCTTGGTCTTTGTGTGGATGTCTTTTGGCTGCAGTCATCACTTAACATCAATGTGAACTGCATGCTTGTTTACCACTTCCATAACATAAAAAAAAAGCAATAATAAACTTGTAGTTAACACCCTTCCAGGAACGTAAAGTGACTTCATGAAAATTAACTCAATCTACATTGAGATAGGATGTGGAAATGATGAACTGATAGTTTTCAAAGTCAGCTTCCTTGGATTTTTTAAAAAATGGAACATCGACCATCATTTTGATTATCGGTTTTCGTATAGATGTCCATAGGCCGCAATAATCACTTACAATCCGTGTGGAGAGAAAGATTTCACGCCATCGTCATTAAAAAAATACAGCAGATTTTTTATCTAATGAGGGTGGCAATCGAGCATGCAGTTCACATTGATGTTAACTGAACTGTTAAGTGATGACTGCAGCCTATAGATATCCACACAAAGATGAGAGATCAAAATACAGATGTGTGATGAGATGAGAGATGCCACCCCTGAGACCTTATTTGGTCAGGGAAATGGACGGTGCTGGTAGCTTAAATGATGCCTAACTAGCATGGTTGGCAATAGATGGCGCTACTGCTACCATAAAGCAAGGCAATAAATGTGAAGGAAAGATTTGACAAATCGGGCAGGACTTTAGTAGCTCAATTGGAAGAGCGGCTGGACTAGATTCCCAGTAGGCCGCGAGTTCGAGTCTCGCCTGAAGTCAAATTTTTCTTCCCATTTTTCTTTAAAATGAAATAGCTTAAATGAGTTACTCATTTAACATTGAAATCTATTCCGAATAATTTCCGTGACACAAAAAATACACTTACAAACAAAAATTGTATGCCATAGCGAAAGTTAACGGGCGTACAGTTGACCTCATTAAAACGAAATGACAACTTTGAAGTTCAGCTAGAGCGAGACAGTGTCTATTCATTAATGTTTGAAAGAGACAGGTACACGAAAGTGGCGCCCTACATCGTAAAATTAATACAAAAGTTACAAATAGTAATGATGTTGGACGATTCTTCAAGGCTGTCGATTGGTAACAATAATTCAATTTGGAAAACGGATAACAGAAAATCTAGAACGTAAAGTAAAAATTTACATGCGCTTATATAGAAAATATTTCAAATTTTTGATCGTAAATCAACAATTTTTCGATTCCTGTCCGTAGTCAAAAAACTTCTTTCCCTTTTTCTTTATTTTCGAAATTCACTCGCAAGTGGAGGAAAATTAAACGTTTTTTTTTAGTGTTTTTTACATTTCTGGTGCCCAGCGCGTACGGAACTAATTTGAAAATGACGCAACTGATTTTCAGGTATTTTTTTTATTTCAGTAATCTGGGGACGGTTTAGTACTAGCTTTTATATAAAAAGTCAATTAAGTATTCTATTAACCTGTCTATCTTCACGAAAAATCCATACGAAATTAATGTTCCTAAGAATTACACATCAAGATACGTGTCTAATTTAATTCACTGGTATGCATAAATGACTAAAGAATACAATACATATTCATAAATAAAACAATCCATTGGCAGTATTGTTTACGACAATTCTACATTATTTACTACATCCTGGATCATATTACAAATCAATTAACATATGATTTCTAAGAGAAACGAATAAAATATAATGTTCAGAATAAATATTTCCAGACAGCTCATCAGTATAGTTAAAAGCATAGAGCAACACCAGAGGGGAGTAGCCATATGCAGGCTTTCCCTTCTGGCAAAGTATAAGCCCAAATGGGCCTATACATGTCGCCTAGATGTTTAAATGTGTGCGTGAAATTGTTTATGTATTTTGTTAAAGTCAAGGTGTGAGTTTCGTAGTAATAGACGATTTTTGTAGTGTGCGTGTGTGTCGCATGCATTTTCTACTGCAAAAAATGACTGACTGTTTTGCATCGGTAATAAACGCTATAGCTACTCCCCTCCAGTCCGCCGCGGCCGGTGGCCCGTGTTGCTCTATAGTTAAAAGCATCGATAATACTTCAAATAAACTTTTTATGTGTCTTTTGAGCACACGTTGTAGATTTGGGTTCGACTGTCCATTGTTGATATGTGGTTATTCCAATTCAAAAGATTGATGGGACTCTTGGGGATTATGGATATCATTTGGCTCACTTTTTCCTTTATCTGTGCAAAAGACCTCACTTTCTATTATATTATGAGAACTGAACTCAATTGTGGTATAGCATATAAATAATAATAAATGAAATACGCTTACACTCACAGGCCCACACAAGGTATAATCCAGTATCGTGCCGTTGTACACACACAACATATGCACAAACACCCAGACCCGAAACAAATATATATGTTGGAAGTGGAAAACAATTGCAATGCATATCACATTGATGTTAAGTGATGACTGCAGCCTATGGACACTAACACAAAGTCCAAGGTCAAAATGCAGATGCGCTACCACTCCTTAGGCCTAAGGTGTTATGTTATGCCTCTGTGCCGGAAATCACAGTGAGATACATTACCACCTGGTGGCTTACTCCCGACAGCATCGAGTTCTGAATCAATCGAGTTTGATTCGGCTGAACGCAATTTCGTACTCTTGAATTCAACACTAGCGCAGAATCGTGCGGTGGTTCGAATTGGTACTAGATGAAATCGAAGAATTCGTTAGGATCGAGATGTGCGTACTCTGCACTCCGATTGACAGTTATGAATCGAGTTCTTCGATCGAATTTAAGCGTCAAATTATTCGATAGCAATAGAGGTACTTTTTTGAGATCGAGTTGGATTGTAAAGTTATTTTTAACACTTCATATCTTAAAATTATAAGTTATTTTGTATTAAAAGACAATTTGAGTTATCAATGAGCAACATTTTATGAAAACATATACCTTGTAATATGATATTTACCTAAGTTACAAAAACTTTCGTAATATTGTGAAATTTCAAAAGGTTTGTTTTATTATCGGTAATAGGCAAAGGTGGTTTTTACATTATGTTGGGTTGGGGGAGATTGAATGTAAGGGATGGGGGGAAGACAGGTACACGTCAAGCTTTCTACTGGTGGTAGAGCTCCAGTGACATAGCTCGCAGGCGTAGGCACCACCGCATTACCTAATATGCTTTCCGCTAAATGGTAGTGTTCAGCACTATCGTGTTCCGGTCGGGTGGTAATGTACGGCCCTGTAATTTCCGGCACAAAGGCATAACACCTTAGGCCTCAGGAGTGGTAACGCAACTTCATTTTGACCTTGGTCTTAGTGTTGGTGTCTATAGGCTGCAGTCATCACTTAACATCAATGTGAACTGCACGCTTGTTTGCCACTTCCAATCCTCCCCTCCCCTCCTTCCCAAAACATTAAAATTAATTTATAGTGGCTCCCTAATCAACTATAACGGACAAAAGACACGGCATGTTTATTTAATCCACCTGGCGGTTCTTAAAATAAACAATTATAAACGCGTTACGACGCTGATAACACTCGAACGAACGACGATCTCGATTTACGATTCGAATCTGCTCGGGAGTACGACTTTTAAATCAAGATCGAGTTCGAATCGAGAAACGAGATCGAAATCGAATCGTTGTCGGGAGTAAGCCTGCTGACCGGAACACGAAAGTGCTGAACGCAGGTACATTAGGTAATGCGGTGATGCCTACGCCCGCGAGCTCCGTCACTGGAGCTCTACCACCAGTAAATCCTCAGTTAAAACGGTCGTCACACCCACTGGACCAAATGACTTGTCAATATTTTTGAATTGTTGCGTAAATTGTTATTTTATCTTTAAGGTTAATTACAGAGTAAAACTGTACGTATAGGTAATACTTATTTTAATCGGGGTTTAGAATGAGATCTTCAGTATGAATATGTTACGTATTTGTTTTATCAGTTTTTAGTAAACTGATATTAATTTCTCAGATGTCGCTATTTTTTTGCTGTCGATTGTACGTCAAGTGATCGGTAAAGATGTAAAACCGGATCGGACGGGTACTGGAATTACTTATGTAGCATTATTTGCATAATGCTTTGTGGCGACGATTATTTATGTAAAATTGATTGAACCAAATTAGAACAAACGGTGTTTTTAATATTTTTGTACTTCTTTTCAATCGTACCTACGTGCATTATGGTACGGATAATATATATTGTTATGTAGTTCCAGTGTAGGAACTCGAGGGCGTAGGCACCACCGCATTACTTAATATATCTGCCGCTAAATGGTAGTGTTCAGCACTATCGTGTTCCGGTTAGATGGTTATGTATGGCCCTGTAATAACTATAGAATAGAATAGAATATTCTTTACTGTACACCAAAATTTTTTACAAAATAAAAAATAGGCAATAAACACAACCAGGCACATCACAGAGACACAATATCTAAGGTCTCAGGGGTGACAACGCATCTGCATTTTGACCTCTGTCTCTTGTCTTTATGTGGGTGTCTATAGGCTGCAAATATCACTTAAACACATCAATGTGAACTGCATGCTTGTTTGCCACAATTCCGTGACTTTTCATACCTAAAAGTGTTCAAGACTACCCTCTTCGCATGGCTTTGTTGAACTGTGCTCCGTAGTTTCGGTATAAATAACGTATTAAGTTTTTCTTATACTGTGATTCAATAAAAAGTAGTCCACATGTTAATCTCACATATAAGCTGTATTACTGGAAAGTTTCGCCCAAATACGTTCAGTAATTTTACGAGAAAGATTAACAATCAATTCTCACATAGTACTTTCACATTTTATTATCATGCTCCTAAATGATTTTTGATGTAAAAACATTAGTAAGTGGGTAATATTCTTGTAATATTTCTTGATATTTATTACTATTTTAGCGAATAAGTTGTAAAGTGTATTGCTACATTTGCTACACACCGTAATAACTATCACAGAGACATGACAGCTTGGGTCTCCGGGGTGGCAACGCATCTGCATTTTGACCTCTGGTTTTTGTGTAGACCTCTATAGGCCGCGGTCATCACTTAACATCAATGTGAACTCCAAATTTGTTCCCTATATAAAAAAAGTTCTGCACTCTCTCACAAATATAAATGTATACAAGTGCTTAAATACTACCAAACATAACATCTACATATTCTACATTATTATTATTTCAAAAGCTTCACATGAATAGAAAGTATAAAACCAATCTCTCAATGTTTCCAAAGATGCCAGATTCGAAACAAAAAAGCTAGGTATAGCTACCTATCAACAAAATCTCACAAAAAAAGCCATTATATTCGCGTAAAAAGCATAATAGTAGATGATCGGCCGACGCTGGCCTGTATAGCTCTCAAATAAACTCAAAACGAGCGAACGAAACTCGCCGGTAACGGTTCATTCTAGCAGGGGACAAGATACAAGCGGAAAGCGTTTTCAACGCTATGTCATAGAGCATAAATTAATTACTTTTATCCTGCAAACTTAATCGTTTAAAATTAAAATTTCATACTCGATAGGCGGTATGAAATTTTAATTTATTTTATTACGGTAGGCAATATTTTATTTTTATTTTATTTAGGAGAACAGTCATATATGCTTACATACAATCTTACTAAAACTACTTAAGACTATTTATAAGTTCCCTGGAATCAATATGACTAATTATTTCATAGGCTTAGCCCGTGGCTTCGACCGAGTTCAATCCTTGGAAATTAATGGTACCTACGTGAAATATTGTATGGTTAAAAGCATTCATGCTTCGATAGGCGGTATGAAATTTTAATTTATTTTATTACGGTAGGCAATATTTTATTTTTATTTTATTTAGGAGAACAGTCATATATGCTTACATACAATCTTACTAAAACTACTTAAGACCATTTATAAGTTCCCTGGAATCAATATCACTAATGATTTCATAGGCTTAGCCCGTGGCTTCGACCGAGTTCAATCCTTGGAAATTAATGGTACCTACGTGAAATATTGTAACAAACTTTTTCACAAAATAAAAGCTCCGAAATCAAAGTGAAGTTATATAAACGTTTAAAAATAAACGTTATAAAATTAAATAATGGATGCCAATGAAAAATGAAAACCGTAGAATTAAAAAATATTCATGTTTACATTAATATTGCCCAAAATCCCTTTATCCTAGTTTCAGGAAGGTTTCAGGCCACGATTAAAGCTAATGTCTTAATTAAATTAACCCAATAATAAATTTAATAAATAAATCTAATAATTACATTTTTTAGCAGTAAACGCTCATTGCTTATAACTTAAGGAGACATCATAGTAACGGTTCGCAGCGCACGCGCAGCCACGCCACGCTGATTCACAGAAACGTCCGTCTCTCTCTACCCAGTGATGCAACTTGCACGTGCAAGCGAGAGGTAAGAACAATTGACATTGATGTCTAGGAAGACAGATAACATTGTAATTAGGTTTTGATGTACGATCCATACGATTTAATATGTTCTACCAGGCGCCTAACGAAAGGAAAATAGTTCGATTACTAGTAACATATTATTAATTCGTATTTAAAATAGCGTGTGCTACTTGAATCGCGAAAAAAAACCTTCGCACTGCCATCAAACATGTCACATCATTTAACCATACATCTTTATTGTTATTGTGGACTATACAACTGCTGTATCATTAATCATTTAATAACAAGTTTGCAATAATCATTGGGGAATTCCAGGCTTGATAAAGGTACTTCGTTTCCTGCACTATCTTATTTATTATAAATATACCAAAGAAAAAACAATAAAACGAGGTCGCTTACTATCATAAGATGGCTTCCGTGGCCTGAAGGGTCACGCAGAGAGCAATAGACGTTTTATCGCAGGACGCTGCTACCCATCTTGCGTATTGCACTTACTACCGCCTACCGCCTACTACCACCCCATTGGAATGGCAGAGAGGCATAACACCTTAGGCGTCAGGAGTGGTAACGCATTTGCATTTTGGTCTTCGTGTGAGTGTCTATAGGCTGCAGTCATCACTTAACATCAATGTGAGCTGCATGCTTGTTTGCCACTTACATCAGATAAAAAAAATCTCTTCCAGTAAAAGAAAATTCTTCCGCTAGTGTGCAATGAGGTCGTCACGTCCACGTGAGGATTTCAGGGATGGATCCGGGGCCTTAAATAATTACTTATTATCTCACTCATATTCACTATTTCACTCAACAAAGAAAGGGCTGCACGCGTCAGTGAATACGAACCCTGGATATATGTCACTACACTCGCGCTTATACCAACGCGGTCGTTCACGTTTAATACAACTAGGTGTAGAAAGAAATTTTTTTTTAAAAAAGCCAGTCAGACATATATATTTATATATATCAAATTGTGCGGTACGGAGCCGGTGTTGCAGTGGTAATTGGAATATAAAGAAGTTTGATTGTTAAATACTAATTTATTGTACAAACAATGTAAAAGTAAAGAGTACAAAAATAATGTATATATATGTATGTAAATGTTGCGAATAGGAAAAAGGTAAAAAATGTTATAAAATGCTAAAATGTTAAGAAATGTTAATGAATGCACCCGGGTGCTGCGGTAGCCGAAATTGCACTGATGGTAAAATTATTATATAAAAAATAGGCTATTAAGTGCGTCACGCGGGTGCAATTCGAGCCGAAATAGTGTTCGGTTACAATATCGTACAGAAATACTTCTTTCAGGCGGACATTCAGCTTAGTGAGTAACGATTTTTCTATCTAGACTTACTAAACGGGCGTGTCAAGCAAGCATGCAGCCTATAAACACCCACACAAAGACCCAGGTCAAAATGCAGATGCGTTACCACTCCTGAGGCCTAAGGTGTTATGCCTCTGTGCCGGAAATTACAGGGCCGTACATTACCACCTGACCGGAACACGATAGTGCTGAACACTACCATTTAGCGGCAAGTATATTAGGTAATGCGGTGGTGCCAACGCCCGCGAGCTCCGTCAATGGAGTTCTACCACCAGTAAAAAAAAAATATTTTTATATTACAAACAGGCACTCCAATTTTATTTATTTGTATAGATGTATAGATAAATGAGAGTTAAATTGAAGTAACATAGGTTATTAGTTACAATAACCCACATCAAAGTAAATCGAAACATCCGACTTCAATATAAATAAAGGCGAAGCTCGGCTGCAATGCACAGCATCTGCGGACAGGCAGTAACAAAATGCATCGGCAACGGCACGCAGCAACCTGCGGGATAAGCTATGTCCTCATTTGTGTAATGCATGTCCCAGGAGCTTGGCGCTGCGCCAGGGGGGCTACTACCCTGCTTACCTTGCTTGTATTTGCGACTGTTGGCAGAAAACAAGCGTAAAATTACAACGATTATGTTTGGTACGTGAAAGGAACTGGGACAGTGTTTATTATACATTTATAATGCGCTTACGTAGATAAATAATAATTACGTTTTCGTAGGTTTACGCGAGCTTCATACATTGTAGAAATTAAACTTGCGGATTTTCTCGCGTATACAACACTCCCAAACTTCTTCTTACACCCGACGTTTCGTCGAAACGTCTGCCCGTGACCGCGGACGCTGGAAAGCGACCGAAACGTCGGAGGTAAGAAGAAGTTTGGGAGTGTTGTATACGCGAGAAAATCCGCAAGTTTAATTTCTACAATGTATGAAGCTCGTGAAAATCTACGAAAACGTAATTATTATTTATCTACGTAAGCGCATTATAAATGTATAATAAACACTGTCCCAGTTCCTTTCACGTACCAAATACATAAATTAAAGTAAAGTATGTTTTTCAGTTTTTCGTCACTTTTAAGTTTTATCATCTCTTACGGTTCAACTTTCCAATTTTCATATTTTTTGTACCTTTATATCCCACTTGCAAGTCGCTTTCATATGAAATTATAAAAAGTGATTTTATACCTATTCAACATCCCCATTCCAGTAATAACGAGAAAAAAAGAAACACTCGTAAACCAGTAGATTTCTTTTTCTTTAATGTTAGATAGATTCAAATGCTTGACCTTAATGTACCAATTGTACTTTCAACTCTCTGTGTTTTTTAACATTAAAGAGCTAAAAGGTTAATAAATTTTAAAAAATGTTTTTTTGCCCTGACAATGCTTTCATACAGCCATTTCAGTACCACATAGGATCCAATTCAGTGACATGCATGTTAAATGACAGTGGCAGCCTATAGACAGTCATTCAAAAACCTGATGCAGCATGCGATCGAAATGCAGTTGTGTTACCAGCCCCTGAGACCCCAGTGGTTATGTCTCTATGATAGTTATTACGAGACCATACATTGACATCTAACCGGAATACGCTAGTGTTGAATACTACCATTTAGCGGCAGATAGATTAGGTGCCTTCATGATCTCCTAAAAGTAATTTATGCATTTAACGAACAATACAATTTATCGAATGATTTACTTAATAGGTCCCGTACGCGAACAAGTGTACGTCAAGCAGCCAGCTTATCAACACCGATTTGTCTGTATGGATAGATCACTGAATCACCCTGATTTCGCATATATTTAAACGGAATAAAATCCTCATTGATACCGTAGTTGGTATTTCAGATTGATTCGAAAACTTTGAGAATTTATTTTTCAGGTTTTTTATGTACCTAATGAAGGTGGCAAACAAGTAAATGATAACTGCAGCCTATAGACATCTACACAAAAACCAGAGGTCAAAATGAAGATGCGTTGCCTCTCCTGAAACTTAAGCTGTTATGTCTCTGTGAGAGTTATAAGGGACCAAGGTCCATAAGGTACTAATACATAATCATCTCATTTTTTTATGAAATGGAAGTGGCAAACAAGCATGCAGTTCACATTGATGTTAAGTTATGACTGCAGTCTATAGACACTTACACAAAGACTAAGGTCATAATGCAGATGCGTTACCACTCCTGAGACCTAAGGTGTTATGCCTCTGTGCCGGAAATTACAGGGAAATTACCACCTGACCGGAACACGATAGTGCTGAGCACTACCATTTAGCGGCAAGTATATTAGGTAATGCGGTGATGCCTACGCCCACGAGCTCCGTCACTGGAGCTCTACCACCAGTAAAAATCTCAATCAGTAGTATCATCATTACTTCACTTTTTACTGGTGGTAGAGTTCCAGTGGACCACAGCAATACCTAATCTATCTGTCGCCAAATACACACTGCCGGAACACTCCATGTTCAGCAGTTAGTAGTTGTCTCTCAGAGGCAACAAGCAGCAGAGGCAAAAATATTACACTATAATAAAAATAAATTCCCATAATTTTAGAATAACGTCGAATAATTACATAAATATCCTAAGCAATTCTCCGACACAACGGTCGGATCCATTTGCCTGATCCCACCGAATCCTTCCTAGAATTTGAAATGTTAATTTGTAATGTGCTTCCATTAAGCCTAGGATACGAGAAAATAAATATTTGCATTGAGATATTTGATTAAATAAACATGAGGCTTAGGTTATGCTTGAAGAATTTCTAGTTTTGAGATACCGTATTAATTTATCTAATTCATATAATATTGTTGTATAGATAACGTAACTTCACGCCTGTAATCCCCGAAGGGGTAGGCAGAGGTAAATGCATGCATTCAAGCATACATGCAAACACCCACGATTCGCCGGTTACGTTTTGGCCCATGTAACAGGTGGCGAGCCTGTTGACATCACCGGGCTCATTACCAAACTTCGAGGTACTGGGAAATTTCCAGAAAATGGAAAAATCCCAATAGAACCAGAGTTAAAGGACTTTACACCATTATCTCTGATAACCCTCTACCCGGGAATCGAACCCAGGACCTCAGCGTAGTAGTAGTGGCCTGCTACCACTAGGCTACCGAGGCAGTTGTATAGATAGAAATATCGCTATATAGTTGTTTATATGTATGTATATTCACGCCAGGTCCCTAACGGGGTAGACAGAGAGTGTAGAGCGCCAGATATCCCGGTCCTGACATTCCCCATACTTATTTAATAATCTACTATCTCTTCTCTATATATATAAAATTCTCATGTCACAATGTTTAGTAACCATACTCCTCGGAAACGGCTGGACCGATTCTCATGAAATTTTGTGTGCCTATTGCGTAGGTCTGAGAATCGGCCAACATCTATTTTTCATACTCGTAAGTGACAAAGATAATTTTCAACAATTTTTTTTGATTACTTTGATTTTTTTTATATATTTCTAAGGTGATACGAAGTTCGTCGGGGCAGCTAGTAATCTATAGAAATGTAATATGGATCACCTGACCTGGGCGTGCGCACCACCCCATTACCTAATCTGCCATCTGAACACTGCCATCTGCCGCCAAATGGCAGTGTTCGGCACTACCGTTTTCCGGTTAGATGCTAATGGTACGGTTTTCACGTTCGTTCCTACCTAGAACGTGTAAGTTGTGGAACGAACTTCTCTCTGAGGTGTTCCCTAGGTGCTACAATATGGGGTTCTTCAAAAATGGCGTCAAAAGTCCTTCAGGGCTGGCAACGCTTTGGAAACTCCCCTGGTGTCGTTAATATTCATAGGCGACGGTGACCGCTTTCCATCAGGGGTACGACCGCCTATCGACATTGCTATTGTCGTTGACATTGCCGTCAAAGTTTCATGTCGATTTTTGCTTAAACTAAATTAAAGTAATCGAAATTATCTACCATCTAATATAATCTCTATCGCTTGTTCCTCACCTACGAAAGCAAGAAAAGCGATCAGGTCACTACGGCTTTTAAAGGAGCTACAAATCGACATGAAAATTTGACAGCAATGACAACGACAATAGCAATGTCGATAGGCGGTCGCACCCCAGGTGGTCCGTCTGCTTGTCTGTCAACCATGAGACATAAAAAAATGTATATAATAAATATCACAAAGACATAACAACTTAGGTCTCGGGGGTGGCAACGCATTTTGACCCCTGGTTTTGGTGTAAATGTCTATAGATTACAGGCATCACTTAACATCAATGTGAACTGTATGCTTGTTAGTTGTTTGCCACCTTCGTAACATAATAAAAAATGTATCAACTAAAGATTACTCTTGCTTTTATTACATGGCAAACAAGCTTGCTATTCGTACATAGAAATCCAAATACCAAGTCTCATTATTGATATTTTTCAGCATTTGAACTGATGGTAGAGCTCCATTATCGAAGCTGGTCGCTTCGGGAATCACATGCGTGAAGTTGCACTTTATGTAGATTATTTTTTTCGCCAACATTTAATCAAACTCACCGATTATATTATTTGGTTTAATATTTGGCACATTACTGATTAAATACGGCCACGACAGCAGATATAGATGCCAAGTATAATCAAAGGGCGTTCAAGTGGGCACCGGTCGTTTAGAGCAGCCGGGTGCGGTTTATTGCCGGACCGGACGGTTTATGTCATCAAATGTTAATGCTATCAAATGACGATTTCCGACGCCTGTCACCGGCACTTCCTTATTGGATATTCAACCACTTTGGATGTTCTTATTGGTGTTGATTCTGTTTTATTCATTTTGTTAGATGTTTGATTTGTTCCTTTTGGTAAATTATTTTAAGTAACTGTTATTTTCTTTTTCACCACAACTGGGCAAATGTCATCTACTTGGAATTATGAATTGTAATGGACTTTGATTATAGATTGTACAAAAAGAAATAAATAACAATTATCAGAGTGATGTGCAACAACGTTATTGAATTGACATGACTAGAAAACTCACGTTATTCACGCAGTTTTTATGATTAGATATTGATTATTTTGTCCAGCTTGCAATGAGACACAGTGATTAAATACAATTTGCGTCAATCTTTAACGCAATTCAGATAAAGAGCAACGACAAAAAAAAGAAAATGGCAACGACAGCAGTTATAGATGGCAGCCATAATCAAAGGGCGTTCAAGTGGGCACCGGTCGTTTGGAGCAGCCGGGTGCGGTTTATTGCCGGACCGGACGGTTTACGAGTTAATGCTATCAAATGACGATTTCCGACGCCTGTCACCGGCCCTCCCTTATTGGATATTCAATCACTTCGGACTTTGGATGTTCCTGTTGCCGTTGATTCTGTTTTATTGAATTTATTAGATGATTTCAATTTAGTTTTTCCTCTTCTCTTTGAACATACTATATATGTAGGTATGCAATAGATTTTTCAATGCTAAGTTTTATGAATAAAGGAATGAGGTGCTGAACACTACCATTCGGCGGCAGATAGATTAGATAATGCAGTGGTGCTTTCACCCCCGAGTTCCTTGACTGGAACTCTACCACCAGCGTAAACTTAATACTGTCTGTAGTGTCAACCGTACATTTGTTTTTTGCATACGAGTAGATTTTTAAATGGAAGCAATAAAAAATGCGGAATATTTTGACTACAAATTATCTAATATATCAATTGCCTAAATATATACATATAGATATGTACAAGAGGAGCGTAATCCGTGAGCCAGCAGGATGAACTGGTCCGGGTGATGGATTGCTGCAGTGACGTCACATGCGGGGACTCGCTACACTGCCTATCGCTGCTCACATGTCACGCGTCTCTGTCTAGTGATCGTAGGCATAACTTTGGATGTGATCCATTGAGAGTATGAATGACATTAAACTAAAATTAGGTTTTTGTTCAATTTTGAAAGTAAGAAAGTAAAATATTTATTTTCTTGGTAACACACAAGTACAGAGAAAAAAATATGTGAAACCAAAAAATAGGTATGTTCATGTGATGCCAAGAAAAAAGGGTACCCATAGGTAATTAAAATAAATAGCAGCTATTTGTTGCAGCAAGTGCTGCAACGCCAGGTATTGTGATAGGTCCTGTATTTCAATCAATAATAATTGTATGTATGTATGTGTGTATCTTCACGCCAGGTCCCTAACGGGGTAGGCAGAGAGTGTAGAGCGCCAGATATCCCGGTTCAGACAAACCTCTCGTGCCTCGTCTACCTTCATCATTCTCTTCATACATGCACGCCGATTCCTAAGACTTTTGACCCCACCATCAGACAGAACTCGACCTATTTGGTCATGGTAGGTCAGCCTTGGTCTTCCTGGGCCTCTGCAACCATACACATTCGCATTAATAATAATTGTAGTATAATAAGTATTGTAATTTTGAATCAGTCACTTGTGTTTAGTAAATTGACGACCAGGCTTGTCCAGTTTGTATATTTATAGGGTCGCATGGGTTCGTATACCGCATTTTTGTTTGTGATGTTAATATAAACAATAAAAAAATTTTTGTTTCTTTCTTTCATTAGCAGTTTTTCTTAACGAAAAAAAACAATATCCACTTACCGACTTCAAGTCCGAATAGTAGTAACCTAAGTTACAAAGGAAAAACTTAAAAAAAACTAAGTTACAAAGGAAAAACCCAAAAAAAAATCTACTTAGATAATCGGAATCGAACCTGGATAAATTAGCAAGTACTTGAAAATGTTACCAACAAAAGGCGTCGGTCGTCAACCTCTCGCCTATACAAACGGGCGGAGGCTCATTGTTTTGGGTCAATCACTCGGCGCGGGCGCAGATGAATGCTAATCATACGTGTCTAAACAAATGTTTGGAATCTTTATGACATATCATGTCGGGAAAAAGCACGTAGAATTATGGCGGCGAGTTTTGGAAGATGCTATATTTTGCCATCTCGAATTCCTGCTGCCTACGCCGCCGTATTGAAATATCGGCCAAGTACGAATTGGACTTGCGCACGAAGGTTTCCGTAATATAAAACAGGGCAAGTGCTTGTCGGGCCAAACGCAATGTAGGGTTTCGTTTTCCAAGACCATTTTTTAAGTACTTAGGTACTAGATAGACTACTAATAGGTATGTGATAATTTTCCTTTTAAAATCGTTACATGTCTGGTCTCAAAGGACCACGGAGGCGTTTATTCCGTCACTATTACAGATATCAAAAACCTTTAAGCTGCTATCGAAAGGAATTTTGCCTAATGGGTGGTGGTATTTTTCCTCAGGGACACCGGCACGAGGTTCAGGAAAACGGGACGCATGGTCACATCATCTATGAAGCACATGCCTTGAATGAACCGGGATATTTGGAGCTTCACCGGAACTGGCGTGAAGATACATTCAAACACCCTGCTTCATTAAAAATCGTGCCTCTGAGAGTACGTAAAGCCGTCGCTCCTGCGCCCGATCTCTCTCCGGTCGTGTCGGATTGCCATCCCATCGGGCTATGAGAGTGAAGGAATAGAGAGTGCACCTCTGTGTTTCGCGTACTATCATCTCATACCCCATAGAGGTATAGGGAACCACGTTCGGGGCGGTTGCCCCTTGCGAGGGGTTTTCTTCGCCAGCCGTTAACACGGCCCGGTCCTTAGGTTTGCCATCTGAGGCTTTTGGTGTCATTTCCAGTTTTAAGTTTGTTAAGTCCGGTGAGAAGGTGGTTATTCCTGGGACTTGGCCGCACTTCACTCGTCCACCAGTGGGTCGAGGAGTTTCCTCGGGAACGGTTTTCCGTCAGGTGGTCGCGCGTGCAGCGGAGCGACGCTCCTGATGCGATGGTGTTCCGATAACCTGTATTTGCGCTACGTGTGCACTATAATATCTCCCTTGCCAGCTAGTTTCCGTTGAGACAGGCTGCCGTGATCGATATTCGGTCTGGAGGACATTATTATTATAAAAACCTTCCCATACAAAGGTCAGTTCGCCTTTTGATCGAAGCGGCAATTGAATGTGTGATTACACAAAATGAAACAGTGAGGGGCGCAAGTGAGGCGTCCGGGTGTGAGATGTGTGACGTCACGGGTCATCCACCTCCATTGTATGGTAATGTCACGTAGCCGGATTAGCCGGGGATAGGAGAGGACTGTAGGTACCTATGTAAAAGTATGTTTGTATGTTCATATACTTATATTATGATCCAATTCAACTATTAATTTTGAGAAATGTGTCATCATCCACCTCCATTGTATGGTAATGTCACTTAGCCGGATTGGCACGCAGGGGAGAGGAATGGACTGTTTAATGTAAATTTCTTGGATATTTCGTTTTATTTAAAAATATATATTGTCATTTTACCCATTAGGAAAAGTACTTTCGATAGCAGCTTAAAGGTTTTTGATATCTGTAGTAGTAACGGAATAATCGGCTGTGCGCACTTAACGATTACACCCTGTATATATGATCGTCTAGACATGTGACGTGACATCATCCACCTCCATTAAGCCGGGGATCGGTTTGTAACCGTCTTCCTTCTGCGCAGGAAGGTATTTGATCATTAAGTATGTATTTATCTATACAATTAAATAAAATTGGAGTGTCTGTTTGTATTATAAAAATAACCGCTTTTTACTAAATGCATATGTATACACGGTACATATACCAAAACAACATTTTTTTCAATTTTTGTCTGTCTGTCTGTCTGTATGGCGTGGCTAATCTTGGGAACGGCTTTACCGATTTTGACGGGACTTTCACTGGCAGATAGCTGATGTAATAAGGAGTAACTTAGGCTTTTATACTAGCTGCACCCACGACTTCGTCCGGGTAGATACTGAACAATCATAAATTCTTAAGCGGGCGAAGTCGTGTACATCAACCCCAACATTTGTTCTACAGCTTCTTAAAATAAATAGTTTTTAAAAGGAGACGTTCCAAAATGTATGGAGTTTGGGCCCGCACCATGTACACTATATTGAGAGATGAAGCATAAAATACTTAATCATTTTCAGCTATTCAAATCGTTTCTTAAATCTTCAATTAATTGTCGTAAGTATATTTCGAAAACAAGAATGTCATAGTAGCGATATGGCAACATATTCCTGTCATACAGATGTGGATGGTTGCAGAGGCCCAGGAAGACCAAGGCTGACCTACCATGACCAAATAGGTCGAGTTCTGTCTGATGGTGGGGTCAAAAGTCTTAGGAATCGGCGTGCATGTCTGAAGAGAATGATGAAGGTAGACGAGGCACGAGAGGTTTGTCTGAACCGGGATATCTGGCGCTCTACACTCTCTGCCTACCCCGTTAGGGACCTGGCGTGAAGATACATACATACATACATACAGAAATTACGTAAAATAAATATTTCCGACAAAAACACAACTATTCAAATTATTTTTTGAGTATTTTTCCATGATTCTGCGTATTTTTCTCTAACTTTTGATATAGTGTACAAGGTGCGGGCCCAACGTGGAACTTCTCCTTTAAGGTAAGTTCGTTTAATCACTAATTCTACTAAGCCTCCAAGCCTCACCACTAGAGGCATGTTCAATTCTAAAGATACCAATGTTGAAATTGTAAACACATTCTAAATTTAAAATCTTGCTAATCTAGTTTAGCAGGTTCCGGTAAAACACAAGCATGTGAAAAGGCGGCAGCGAAGTTCATCGGCCTATTAGAAACAGAAATAAACTAAATGAAAAGGCATAGAATAATAATGTACTCATAATCATCATCATCATCTCATCTATCCCTGCGAGCTCCGTCACTGGAGCTCTACCACCAGTGAAGGTTTTTTTGGGGGAGGGTTTTATGTACCGGTTCTGCTGCGGAAATTTCATCTATACTATGCCAGTTGTTAAAATATATATGAATCAAATAGCTGAGTGAAACTTTTTTGTTTCTTGCTGGAATTGCGAAAAAAATTAAAATACGAAAGTAGGAAAAACTTTCTTTATTAACATGTAATGTTTCTTAAACGTTGTTAAAAAAACGTTTATAAGTCCATCCATAAATATAGTAAGTTATGGATATGTCTTGTATACTTAAAACTTACTTATTCTTTATTTTTCTGAACAGTTTTGTGTTTCCGTCCATAGGTACAGGCGATAACACATATGTGACATCGAATCCTTTCGTGCAGATTAATTACCTGAAATGAAATTTAAAAAATCGTTAATAATTTTTATTAATATAAAACATTAACTTCTATATTACATATTATGCATTTATCCATACTATTATCATACCACACTGTGATAGACGGACAGTCAGATCGGATCAGTAGCCTTATTCAGAACGAAGGGCAACATCAGATCTAAGTAAGTATTTATTTGCATAAAATGTAGGTAATAATTGTTGGAACTACAGAAGCGTAGTGGTAGCAGGCCACTCCTACTACGCTGGGGTCCTGGGTTCGATTCCCGGGTCGGGGACTATCAGAGATAACGGTTTAAAATCCTTTATTTCTGGGTCTACCTGTTGACCTGTTGTCGCCACCTGTTACATGGGTCAAAACGTAACCGGCGAGTCGTGCATGTATGCTTGAATGCATGCATTTACCTCTGCCTACCCCTTCGGGGATTACAGGCGTGAAGTTACGTTTAATTGTTGGATGTGTTTATACTGATAACCTAGTACATTTTGTCACAATGCGACGTTTAAAATGATATCTGACAGACATAATTTATCATCTATCCCATGAAAATCGAGACGGCCCCCCTGCGTGACCATACACATACTTTATGCATATCGTTGCAATTTGAATAATATAATGCGATAATTAAAATGATTGCTGCAACAGGCACGCGTGACTGGTGAAAGTTGGTTCTCATCGGCCCACACTTTCGCTGAAATGCTCTTTCAACTTCATTTCATTGTTTGAGGTGAATGTAAAATGCAATTTCAAGATTGTAGGTATCTTATTCGTGAACTAGCGAACCACTCGGCTTCGCACGGGAGCATTTTTTATCACATTAATATTAAAATAAATAATAAAATAATAGTAATCTCTCAGCACCTATTCATCCTTTTTCAACTCAACGCGAAAGTTGACTGGTTGATAATGCCCTGTAGTTGCATTTAGTCCGCCTTATGTGCCTTTTATTAGTATGCATAGAAGTTAAAACAAATAAAATATAAAACTATTTTTACGGATTTATCTCGTAGTATATTAAACTAAAATGATTTTTAAAATCAACCCGACGTTTCGCTAACGCTACGCAAGGCGTTTACGAAATCGATGAAGGTGGCAACATATAATTTTTTCAAACTTCTGTCAGACAAATGTCACCTCAGTCTGCCCGGGACCACGGAAGCTGAAAAGCGACCGAAACGTCGGGTTGATTTTAAAAATCATTTTAGTTTAATATACGCGAGATTAATCCGTAAAAATAGTTTCATTTCAATGAGTGTAGCTCGCGAAAACCTAAGAACATATCAAAATAAAATATATATGGACTAGTTAAAAGACAGCGTAGGCTGCCTCATAAAAAGCTAAAAAAAATATGTAGGTAATGTCGAAAATCAAGACCAAATGTCTTATACTATAAATCTGTGATCTTATAGTATGCAATAATATCACAGATTTATTTGGTGGTCGTAAACCATCGTCACATTATTACTTTTTGGTTTCAGGTACATCACGTGGATGGTTTTAAAGTCTGTAACAGACATATAATAAGTAGTCTTTGTTTAACGTCATGAAGTGGCAAAAATGCCGGCAATCACAGGGCCGTACGTGTACATTACCACCTGACCAGAACACGATAGCGCTGAACACTACCATTTAACTGCAAGTAGATTAGGTAATACTGAAGTACCTACGCCCGCGAGCTTCACATTGAAACTCTGCCACCAGTAAAAGATAAATTAATGAATATGTTTTGTACTAAAATTAAAATAGGCAAATAAGTTTATATTTTTTGTCTGGATAACCTGATTAACCTGTGGCAATAGACCAGCAAACGGGTCATCATCGGCCAACACGCCAATAGTTACGTAAACACTAGGATGTTACCACTCACCAGTCGTGGCTATACTTGCTGTTCCTCGAACGGTATCGCAATGGATAGCCCAACCTGTTTCCAACCAACCAGTATGGACATTACTGGACATCTATTTGAACACACACATTGATAAAATAGACCTTACGTAAGCACTTTCACACAGTCGCATACCTTATGGGTCACATGCAGGATCCCGCTTTATGTTTCTATGGGCTTATACGCCCGTAGAGGGCCCTATGGGCTTATACGTATAGACGAGCATACTGTGAATTAGTCCAAAAATTGACGCAGTGATACAGTATTTTTTTCATGTATTGAAGGTAGCATGCACTTCACATTGATGTTAAGTGACGACTGCAGCCTATAAACATCTACATAAAACCTGGGGTCAAAATTCTGATGCGTTGACATCCCTGACCCTTAAGTTGCTGTCTCTATGATAGTTATAACGGGGCCATACATTGCCATCTAATCAGAACATAAATATGCTAGTGCCGAACACTACCATTTGGCGGCAGATAGATTAGGTAATGCGGTGCTGCCTTCACCCTCGAGTTCCTATTCTGAAACTCTACCACCAGTAAAATTACCGTGAGAAACTGTTTGTTAAAGAAGGGTCATTCGATCTGGAAACGGGGAAGTAGAAAAGGGACAGAAACATCAAATTGATTCTCAAAACCGTTTTAGTTCAATCTCGAGATAAACCCACAAAAAATTATTCTATTTCAATGAGTGGAACTCACAAAAACCATTACCCCTTTTGGATTATAAAATAATTACCTGGACGATTTGGCCATAAACTTACTGAACACTACCATATGGCGGCAAGTATATTAGGTAATGCGGTGGTGCCTACGCCCGCGAGCTCCGTCACTTGAGCTCTACCACCAGTAAAATCAAATCCAATCATTGACATTATAAACATATTTCCACATTCTGCGTTGCTCTTTAATTATTTCCAACTAGAAAAACTTAAACAAATCTCAAATCAGTGTTATCTTCACGTGTTTCTTGAAACCTTATTTATTATTTGGTCCACTGAGAACCCAGCCGGCGTAAGCGACCATAACAGTTTATACATTTGCAATACACAGAACAATCTGAGAATCCACTAAAACATTATAATTCCAAGAACAAAGCACAAAGATTCGTACAATTACAAAGTCCACCAGCGTAACGTTGGGTGTTTAGCAATGCATCAGATGCAATTCGACGAAATACCTTCACGATGTGTGAGGACCGGCATTCGGATTTAACGATCTTGATTATTCAGTTCACAGCTTAACTGGAATACGAGTACATTGAGCTTAAACTGCCTCGGTGGTTAAATCGCAATAGAGAGCTAGCAGAAAGCTAGCTTCGCCAGTTCAATCAGGGCTGCAAACACGTCAAAGTTTGGCAGATACTTCTATGACAGGCGTTCTGGTATGTTGCTGACAAATTTCAAATAATCATTTATTGTTATTCATTGGAGACAGAGACTTCGAACTGGAACACAAAAATATAGCTAGCAAAACGTGGGGGAATAATAGCAGGCAAAATGCTTATACTTCTGCAATTAGCAACTTATTTCAGCCTTAAGACGTTCACAGTTGGACAAAGGCCTCCGCCAACAACGAACGGTCCTGGGTTGCCCTCGTCCAGCAATTGCCAGCGTCCTTCACCAGGACATCGGTCCATTTCAGTGCCAATTTATACTAGTATCAAAAACATCACTGTGCTGCATCAGAGCAGTGCAATTTTTTTTTCTATGTTATGGAAGTGGCAAAAAAGCATGCAGTTCACATTGATGTTAAGTGATGACTGCAGCCTATAGACACCCACACGAAGACCAAGGTCAAAATGCAGATGCGTTACCACTCCTGAGGCCTAACGTGATATGCCTCTGTGCTGGTAATTACAGAGCCGTACATTACCACCTGACCGGAATACGATAGTGCTGAACACTACCATTTAGCGGCAAGTATATAAGGTAATGCGGTGGTGCCTACGCCCGCGAGCTCCATCACTGGAGCTCTACTACCAGTAGAAAGAAAGAAAATTTAATGGAATACCTTCACACAGCCGGCGTCAGTGGTTTAATTGAAGGCTGTTACTGATAGTCGCGCGAA
This sequence comes from Macrosoma leucophasiata, assembly GCA_036365455.1. Classification (NCBI taxonomy): domain Eukaryota; kingdom Metazoa; phylum Arthropoda; class Insecta; order Lepidoptera; family Hedylidae; genus Macrosoma; species Macrosoma leucophasiata. The sequence goes on from JAWQUS010000024.1 coordinate 815,989, forward strand.
TTTAATCGTTTGGGGTAGGCAGCGCGTCACAGCTTGGCAGAGTCCGGACATGTAGCCGATAAAGTGTCAAATGGTATGTTGCTGGTATAATGCTATGCTCTGTTTGTTCTTTTTTTATGTTATGAAAATGTCAAACAAGCATGCAGCTCACATTGATATTAAGTGATGACTGCAGCCTATAGATACCCACAGAAAGACCAGAGGTCAAACTTCAGATGCGTTACCACTCCTGAGGCCTAAGGTAGTATGTCTCTGTGTCAGAACTTACAAGACCATACATTACTACCTGACCGAAACATGATAGGGCTGAACACTACCATTTAGGCAAGTAAACGGCTACCAACCACGGCTATAAATGTAAATATGCCCGCGAGTTCCGTCACCGGAGCTCTACCTTCAGTAATGGTCAGAATTATTTCCGGTTATTTTGAATCGGGACTCAAAAAGGAGATGTTTCAATTTGGGATATAGCTTGTGCATGTACCAAAAAAAGGAGAAAAATATCTTGATTTCAGGAAAAATAATAATTTGTAATTTTTTGTCTAGATCGCTTTGTACGAAAATAAAATAGTTTTGAAATATTGCCATATAATTGATATACTACAACGACATGGCGGCGTCTTGAATGACAATGTATACGTTCGTTCAAAAATCGAATCAAACGGGACGGTACTCATGAACATATAAATGGTTAAATAATAAAGGGATACGTTGACGTTTACAGAGCAGAGTACTACAGTAAATGTACCTACAGCTTTTAAGTAAAAAATATTTAAACTGAGCTAAATGCTCAACAAAAACAAAAATACTGTAAAATGCGATTATTTCAGAACGAAAAACGGCATCGATCTTGTCATTAGAGATGTCGCGATGCTTTCTGATCAATTTTTGAATCGATACGAATCGAAGTGTCATAAATCGATCCACGGTCAGATCAGCGAGGGAAAAATCGATGTCCGATTAATCGATCTGTTTTTATATTTTGACCTCTTGCTATTTTTGTAGATGGGTGTAGGCTGCATTCATCACTTACATCCATGTGAACTGCATGCTGGTCTTTCACCTTCGTTGCATATAATATATCATAATATCTATATGTATTGTGTAACACGAAGTTGTAGTAGGTATGTAATTTTTCACTGTATTTGTGTTAATTTATGTCTACATTGTACTGTTTGTATCATAGAGCAACACCAGAGGGGAGTAGGCATATGCAGGCTTTCCCATCTGTCAAAGTACAAGCCAAATGGGCCTATACCTTTCGCCTATATGTTTAAATGTTTGCGTGAAATTGTTTCTGTATATTGTTAAAGTCAAGGTGTGAGTTTCGTAGTAATAGACGATTTTTGTAGTGTGCGTGTGTGTCGCACGCATTTCTCCCCGCAAAAAATGACAGACTGTTTTGCATCGGTAATAAACGCTATGGCTACTCCCCTCCAGTACGCCGCGGCCGGTGGCCCGTGTTGGTCTATGGTTCGTATGGTTGTTATTGAAACAAAAAGATCAAACCTCGATTCTCTAGGGTGAATTATCGATTTACTGACGTGATCTTGTACTACGGATCGATTAAAATAATCGATTCTTGCCGCGAAAAATCGATATTCCGATTAATAAACCTCAGATTGATATCCCTAATTGTCATGTCACCTGACATTGACAATTCAGTGTTTTAGAAACGTCAAGCATTTTTTAAATAAATCTTGTGCAAAAAATATACAAATAATTTTCAAAAAAGAATGTTCGTATTAGTTTAATGGGTTCATTTCCCTGTTACCCTTATATGCACAAGTAGTGGCCCAAGTCCCATAGAACTTTGAACCATCTCCTTTAACTCCTAAAATATGGTGACTGCCGCTGACTGCCGTCCGCTGTTTAATTTCTACCAGTGTCAAACTGGCGCGTTTACCAATGCAGATGCAATTCGATCGAATACCTTCACGCAACCAGCATCAGGATTAGCATTCGGATTTAACTATCTTAATTATTCACAACTTCACTGAAACAATACGTATGCTGTTTGCCTCCCAGGTTTAATCATCTGAGAAAGGAGTAAGTCAGATTTTTAAAACCAGTTTATTAAGTTTAAGATTTTTTGCTTAAGATATTGCTAAATGCCAATAAGCTCGTTCCCTATTCAGACTTAACCAAACTTTGAGGGTGGATAACTGCCAGAAAATTGTGAAATCCCAATAACACCACAGATAAAGCATAATCTATACTTATAATAAAACTGTAGAAGTGTAAATTCTGTACATTAAACATATTGAAAAAATAAGTACCAGGGGATGTCACTAGATCGATACCGAACCCAAATATGTGATTAGAAATTTTTTTGTCTGTCTGTCTGTCTGTCTGTTTGTTCAAGCATCACACTAAATCTACCGGTCCGCTTACGATGAAACTGGGTACTTTTTATCCCGGAAAAATGTCTGTTGGTCTGTGTGTTTGTGCACGTTAATTTCAGAAACGACTTATTCGATTTGTGGTTTTGACTTATATATTGTGGTAAGTTTCACTTAACATTTAGTGTTTGTTTCATGTAAATCGGTTCAAAATAAAAAAGTTAAATAGTCAATTTAAAAGAATCATATCGAATAGGTATTTTTAAGCTATTCTGTATCTTAGTTCTATCTTTTAGGGGGTTTCGTACCTAAAAGGTAAAAACGGACCCTACGGATTACTAATCCTCCGCTGTCTGTCTGTCCGTCGGTCCGTCTCATCTCATGCTAGAAAGCTAACATTTTCACAAATTCTGTATTTCTGTTACCGCTATTATACGAGTACATACATACGTACAAATAAATAAAATTGGAGTGTCTGTTTGTAATATTAAAATAACAGCTTTTTATTAAATGCATATATATGTTTACACGGTACATATACCAAAACAACATTTTTTACAATTTTTGTCTGTCTGTCTGTTTGGCGGGGCTAATCTTGGGAACGGCTGGACCGATTTTGACGGCACTTTCACTGGCAGATAGCTGATGTGATAAGGAGTAACCAAGGCTACTTTTATACTAGCTGCGCCCACGACTTCGTCCGGATAGATACTGAACAATCATATTTTTTTTCACGTGGACGAAGTCGCGGGCACTGCTAGTATTATAATATTATTATTGACTGCCTTTGTAGCGTAGTGGTAGCAGGCCACTACTACTACGCTGGGGATAATGGGTTCGATTCCCGGATTGAGGACTATCAAAGATAACGGTTTAAAATCCTTTATCTCTGTTTTATTGGGTTTTTTCCATTTTCTGGCAGTTTCCCAGTACCTCGCAGTTAGATAATGTGCCCGGAGATGGCAACAGGTTCGCCACCTGTTACATGGGCCAAAACGTAACCGGCGAGTCATGGGTGTTTGCATGTATGCTTGAATGCATGCATTTACCTCTGCCTACCCCTTCCGGGATTACAGGCGCGAAGTTACGTATAAAGCATAATAAACATAGTTCCCGACGGATCCTGATCACTTATCCCAGTATTTACTGGTGGTAGAGCTCCAGAGGGAACTCGCGGGCGTACGCACAATCGCATTACCTAACGCCGTTTACTAAGACTTTTGACTCCACCGTCAGACAGTAAGTACCTACTCGATCGATTTGGTCATTTTTTTTAATGTAATGGAAGTGGCAAACAAGCATGCAGTTCATATTGATGTAAAGTGATGACTGCAGCCTATAGACACCCACACAAAGACCAAGGTCAAAAGCAGATGCGTTACCACTCCTGAGGCCTAAGGTGTTATGCCTCTGTGCCGGAAATTACAGGGCCGTGCATTACCACCTGACCGGAACACGATAGCGCTGAACACTATCATTTAGCTGCAAGTATATTAGGTAATGCGGCGGTGCCTACGCCCGCGAGCTCCGTCACTGGAGCTCACTTAGATACCACCAGTAAGAATGGTAGCTCAGTCTTGGTCTTCCTGAGCCTCTGCAACCATCCACAACGAGTCGAGTTGATTTTATTAAATAATCATTTTAGTTTAATATACCAACGCGAGTTAATTCCGAAAACTAAAATATAAAAAAAAGAATACGCTTACACTCACAGCCCCACAGTAGGTATAAACCTGTGTCGTGTGTGCCATGGTACACATACAACACATTCACAAACACCCAGACCCGAAACAAATATCTGTAGGCCATACAAATATTTGTCCCGGTGCGGAGATCGAACCCGCGACCCTTCGAATAAAACGGTCATCTCACACCGCTGGACTAACCGGGTCGTCAACTAGTTTTATTTACATGGGAAACAGGTAGTGTGCATAAAGTAAATATTTGTTCGATACTGCATTCATGTATTTTCAATACATGTTTAATTTAACGACCATTTTACGATGTGTCAAGATCTTTACTATGTTGTATATTATGTTCAATGTTTAACATAATATGCGACAATGTTACATGTTGTGTTAAATGTTCGTTATCGCCACGAACTGAACATTTTTTATTGTTTTTAAATATTTTATTATTATGTTTATATTGATATACGTGAATGACGCAAAAGTTTTCAGGGTCAGTTGATGATGTACATGGATGTAATATATATATTTACCATTCATGCCTGTTTCCTATAATAAATATTTATTACTATTCTGAAGATACATTGTCTTCTGAACTTATATTCTCTTTTTTTATTATTTAACGAAGGTGGAAAACAAGCTTGCAGTTCACATTGTTGTTAAGTGATGACTGAAGCTTATTGACAAAAACCAGAGATCAAAATGCAGATGCATTGCCACCCTTGAGACCTTAGTTGGTACGTCTCTGTGATAGTTATTACGGGACCATACATTACCATCTAACCGGAACACAATAGTGCTGAACACTACCATTTGGCGGCAGATACATTAGGTAATGCTGTGGTGCCTACGCTCTCGAGCTCCTACATTGGCACTGTACTAAAAATCAAATGCATTGAGATATTCTGTGAAAATTTTCAAGAAAAATAATACCTGTTCTAATTTCCACTTTATCAATACTGAACGTGCTCTTTGTCACACAAGACCTATTTATTTTTCTACGACTATCACAGCAATGAGTCAAGGTCTGAAACAGTTAACGTTTATCGGACAAACACTGTTTTGTCCTTTACAACCTTCGAACTATCACGTACCAAACTTTTAAATGCCATATACGTAATACACAGGTACACCTATCACATATTATGCTATTATCTATACAAATAAATAAAATTGGAGTGTCTGTTTGAAATATAAAAGTAACCGTTTTTTACTAAATGCATGTGTATGTATACACGGTACATATACCAAAACAATTTTTTTATTATTTTTGTCTGTCTATCTGTCTGTCTCTCTGTTTGGCGGCGCTTATCTTGGGAACGGCTGTACCGATTTTGACGGGACTTTCACTAGCAGATAGCTTATGTAACAAGGAGTTACTTAGGCTTTTATACTAGTTGCGCCCACGACTGCGTCCGGGTAGATACTGAACAATCATAGATTTTCACGCGGGCGAAGTCGCAGGCACAGCTAGTGTTACATATATTGCTATTGTGCTACTAGCAATCATTGGAAACTGCTAGAAATTTTAACTACAAAATATATACGAGCACTGAATGAAGGTGGAATAGGACGTATTTCGGCTACAATGATGAAATGATTTCATCATTGTAGCCGAAATACGTCCTACTCTGGACAAATATGCCCAAAACGAACGGTACTGGGCAATGAAGACTTAATCCTTCGTTGATAATTTTCTTAGAGTAAAAGCAAAATCAGTAGCTCAATTGGAAGAGCGGCTGGACTAGATTCCCAGTAGGTCGCGAGTTCGAGTCTCGCCTGAAGTCAAATTTTTCTTTCCATTTTTCTTTAAATAAAATATATTTCACAAGCATGTGTTAATGCGAAATAATATAAAACAATCATATTATTATTATTATGCCATTAAATAGTGCTTGCGGAAGACCGAAGGCAGTCTTCTCAGTGTTTTATATGTTTGGTGTGTTGCCATCGCGGAAGGTATAACGGGGAAAACGCTGTTACTTTGTTCGTTTAGTTTCTTAGTAATTCGAAGGCTACGTTGGGATAGCTCCCAGACCTAACGTAGCCCCAGTCCTTATGTTTGACGAGCCTATCCCCTGGATGGACAAAATCAAATACTTAGGAGTGACGCTTGATCGGCATCTGACCTTCGCTGCACATGTAAAAGCAGCGCGCGCAAAGGCTGCATTCGTGTTGTCCCAATTACATTGTTTATTAAACAAAAAGAGCAAGCTATCGGCCCGAAACAAACTCCGTGCCTATACGTCCTGCATAAGGCCCATACTATGTTACGCGTCCCCGGTATTCGCCCACGCGAAAAACACAATATTACATAAGCTTCAAACTTTGCAGAATCGATTCTTACGTAGAGCCGTAGGCGCGCCTTGGTACGTACGTAATAAAAACTTGCACATTGACGTAAATCTGCCTACCATCCGGCAGTTTATGAAGCGAGCTTCAGCGAGCTATTTCGATCGGGCGAGTCACCACCCGAATCCGCTGGTCAGAGCGGCCGCGATTTACACTCCTTTTGATCGCGCCAAAAGGAGACGTCCAAGGCACGTCTTAAAAGATCCGGACGATGAGACCACGTTGGCCATCGCCGCAATGAACAATCGATTACAGAATCACACTGCACAAACCGCTAATAATACAACGCGCCGACGCGTTTCGCGCCGCGCCCGCCCCTGATCCCGACCCTATCTCCGGCCCCGCGAGGCCGATGACATTCCGGTTATCGCCAACCGAATGGAGTAGAGCGAAAGTTGCACCGCCCATAATCGCATATGTCTCATATGTCTCTCCGCAACGTCCTAAGCCGAGGCACGGACCCGCATGGGTCACCCTTAGGCAGTTGCGCTAAATTTTAGGCTGAAGCGCCCTCTGCGCTCGCCGATTGCCCGGTGAAGTAGACTAGTGCCGTCTCGAGACAGGCCGCCTACACAAAGCCCGACCTAAAAAAAAAAAAAAAAAAAAAAAAAAAAAAAAAAAAAAAAAAAAAAACGTTGGGATTTCATATTTTAATGTTTTTCTGAGTACAGGAAACGATGTGTTTGTAATAGAAATAGAAATAGAAAATATTTCGAATTAATCTTTACAGATACTTTCAAACCGTCAAAAAATCATAAAATACCCATTACATATAGTAAAAGCAAAATCAGTAGCTCAATTGGAAGAGCGGCTGGACTAGATTCCCAGTAGGCCGCGAGTTCGAGTCTCGCCTGAAGTCAAAGTTTTCTTTCCATTTTTCTTTAAATAAAATATAATAATAATATGTGTTCTTATACGCATATACACACGAACAACGAAACCGTTTTTTTTTGCGGTTCACGTTGATGTTAAATGATCACTGCAGCCTATAGACACCCACACAAAAACCAGGGGTCAAAATGCAGATGTGTTGCCACCCCTGAGACCTTAGTTATTATGTTGTCTGTGTGATAGTTACTACGGGGACATTACCATCTACCCGGAACACGATAGTGCAGAACACTACTCTTTAGCGGCAGATACATTAGGTAATGCGGTGGTGCCTACGCCCTCGAGCTCCTACACTGACACTCTACCATCAGTGAAAGAAGGGTACTTGCAATCCATCCTGCAAGGGAATTGCTCTAAAAATATGGCATATCTATCTGATAGAAATAACCTGCTTTAGTTTTTGGGTTACTTACTTCAGCTCAGATGTGCGTGCCCGTTTGATCCCAGGATAGTAAGATACTTCCATGATTCACATTTTTCTAAAGATCCCAAATTTTTAAAAACGTAGGTACTCTTCGATACTATTATTAAGTCCGTCGCTGATAGACAAGAAATTGGTAACCTGATGGTAAGTGGTTATCGTCGTCTATGGACATTTGTAACATCACGCGCTGAAGTAGTCTTTTGACGCCAGTTTGGCAGCGGACTCTGAGCAGAAACGTACGAGCATATATTACTAATAAACCGTCGCAGCATGACGAGGCAAGGCCACAGCACACAACATTAAAAAAAAATAAATGACCTGTGTACAATTAAAAAAAAAAAATAAGAGACTGTATAAGTATAATGCTTTTACTGCCTCGTTGGCCCAATGGTCGCAAACACGATAGTGAAGCCTGAGGTCCCGAATTCGATCCCCAGATCGGGCAAATTGGGTATTGGTTTTTTTTTCTGTGAAGCCATACCCAGTAGTAGCCCGGAGTGCCTCATAGAGCACGTAAAGCAGTCGATCTGCGCACGATCCCCGGTCGTGTCGGATTGCCGTCCCATCGGGCTATGAGAATAAAGGAATAGAGAGTGCACCTGTGTTTGCTCCTATAATATCTACCGCGGAGTTGGTTAGTCTCCGTTAAGATTGGCCGCCGAAGCCGAAATTCGGTCTGGAGGACACTACTGCTTTTATCTCACTTTCGCCTACGTTAAATCTTATGAATTTGCATCTGTCTCTTTTTACTGTCGCTTTTTCCTTTCATCGACATACAAATCACAACGATACTAAAGAAGTTAAGTTTCCACTTCAAAAACAACAATATTTAAAAACTTAACAAAGCCTTCAACAACAAACGAACAACATTTTCCCGTCACATCTTCCGCGATGTCATCACAAGGAACATATAAAATACTGAGACAGCCGGAACTGCATACGGGTTGGTTCCGAAGGTTAATGTCGTCTGTCTGTGGGTTAGTTTCATTGCCAACGCAACAGATTACGCCCGCATGCTAATTATGTAACGCGTTGTTATGACGGCGCTGGTTTACTAAAACAAAATAGACACTCATTTTCGCGATAACCTGCTCTAAACAATGAAAGTGAAAATAAGTATCACATTAGTCATAAAGCCCAACAGAATACGAGTTTTTCGATCCAGCATATTATTATTGAGCTGAGTTGGGGACCTATTCGGACAATATGTTGTCACGAGTCTCTTCCCTCCTCCAAAGAAGGAAAGAGACTCGTGCCCAGCAGTGGGCGAGCATCTCCCTATAGTAAACATCTCACATTATTGAATCCTACTTTAGGCAGGTGGTGACTCGCCTCTTCTTGGTGGGCCCCCCAAACAGCCAACTCGACGGTCGGTTGCACCAATATATATTATTTGTTAAAGTAATTGTTAATGTAAAAATGAACATCCTTCTCTATTGTGAATGTAAAAAATCAATAAAAATAAATAATATATATTGGTGCAACCGATCCGTAGTAACCTAAAATAGCGATATTAAAAAGAATCATATTGATTAATACTCAATTTTAATTTTCTGGGCTACTCTCATAGTCATAGTCTACGCTCGTCGGAATCTCTTACTCTTCAAATTCCCTCTTTCACAGTTTCGGCAATAAGGCTCTGGAATTCGCTACCCGTGGACATAAAAAAATCATCCAGTAGATTCTCATTTAAAAGAAAGCTCCGTGATTATTTTTTTAATATGCTTTGAGTTATTTTCGATACAGGTTTGAAAGTTATATTTTACTCTTATGTTGCTTTCATGATCAGACATTAAATATTACTCGCATACTTTCTTCTTCTACTTTCTTTCAAATTACTATTATGGCTTGTAATCTATTTCTAACGATTTTCTAAATGCACTTCCATTCTTCGTTTTCCCCACAACCCGTAGGTTGACTGGTAGAGAATGCTTTCTAGCATTAAGTCCGCCTCATATACTTCATTTGTGCAAAAAGTTTAAATAAATTAATTAATTAATTAATGGGCATAAATATTAATTTGTATAGGGAAAACGAAAAAAAGGCAAAAGGCAAAACTCTTTTGAAATATTACCCATAGAACATAAATAAGACTTCCTGGTATTTTTAATATTTTTAACTCACCTCAATAAAAATGGTAATTGCTACCAACAGTAGGTCTTCTTATTAAACCTTTTTTTTTGTCTGATGGTTGACAGACAAGCAAACAGGCCAACTGATGGAAAGGGGTCACCGTCGCCTATGAACATTTGCAACACCAGGGGAGTCGTCAACGCGCTGCCAGCCCTGAAGGACTCTTTTGACGCCATTTTTGAAGAACCCCATATTGTAGCACCGAGGGAACACCCCAAAAGGCAGTTCGTTCCACAATTTACACGTTCTGGACAGGAACTAACTATAATAATTTCAAACAACAAGTACGTTGAAGTAAAAACATCATAAACAACAGGAAATATTTGTAGGTTCTTCATAATTCAAGGCAGAGTTACCTTTTCTTAATTTTTTGTTGAATAAATCCTTTCAGTGCTATATTTTTTATATATTCAACCAAACATGGGATGGGATAATGGGTAAAGTCTACATTCCCATCAGCTACTGAGCTCACATAAAAAGGTTTATCGAAACCATAAACAATCACAAACAACCAACAACCCCTCATCGGGTGACGGCAAATATTTGCACGTGATAAAAATATTGTGGCAGCACCATGGTGCGGGCGGTAGCCTGTAGGGTTGCCATCTGTATTTTTAATATAGTATTATACATTTAACATAGAAAGAATGTATCGCACCCCAAAGACCAGAGGTCAAAATGCCGATGCGTAACCACTCCTGAGGCATAACGTGTTATGCCTCGGTGCCGGAAATTACAGGGCTGTACATTTGAACACTGCCATTTAGCGGCAAGTACCTATATTAGATAATGCGGTGGCCTACGCCCGCGAGCTCCGTCACTGGAGCTCTACCACCAGTGAAACTGCTCCACTAGATATCGATGAGGTAATCACGTTCCGACACAGGAACGCTTTTATACTTAACAAAATGTATTCTTCCGTGCTTCGGAGGGCACGCTAAGCCGTCGCGTCGGTCCCGGTTGCTATTGATAGATAGCAGTCGTTAAACCTTGTCGGAGGCCTTATGAGCGGTTTGAAAACATCCGACAGCAGGTTGCCCACTAACCCGTATCTCCACCAACCTACATTGGAGCAGCGTGATGGAGTAAGCTCCAGGACTCCCCGCAAAAAAAGGAGATACTCGTGCCCAACAGTGGGACGTATAAAGGTTTGCCATTATTATTATTATCATTTATTCTTACATCTGATTTCCTGGGAAGTTTGCAGCAAACCATTCATTTTATGTCCGGAAAATTGACGAAGAGAATGCGGGTCATTCATCAATGAAGTTAACTGGAGTTATTAAGCAAATTAATTGAATTTGCCACGAACCTACATTAAAAGATGTGAATGAATATAAAAATCCATTTTAACTTGTGATAAATATTTTTCAAGTGAAAAATGTTTTTTTAAAGCCTGACGTCAAAAGCTTAAAGTAGACTGAAACGTATCACAAGGCATCCGGCCGGACCACTCCGGTTATCCGGTTTGCCCGGATAATTTACTGGTAGCCTTATCCGTGTTTATATTTAATAAACTTTAATGTACAATAGTTTATAAGTATAAAATGTGAATACAAATTTTCTTAAAGAATATTTTCAATGCCGTACTCTTCAAAGTATAGCTATATATTATTATATCATTAGTGCCTACGCTCTCGAGCTCTTGCACTGGAACTCTACCATACCAGTAACTAGTGGTAGAATTCTCTTCCGGTAGTAAAAAATCTTCTGCTATTTGACGGCGGGGTCGTCACGTCCCAACGCAATAAAAAAATGTGTACTTAACTCTGACACCCATATTCTAATCCGTAACCTGGACCTTAACTCAACCTCACTCAATGGAATTGGTATTCTTAGTAACTAATAACGTCAACTCGACATTCTGCCTCCGTTTGAGGTAAGAAAGCAACTGTCAAACTCCAAGGTACCTCACGACCTACCTTGAAGTTTCGAGGAGTATTTACATTTCACAGTTTTTCGTGTCGAAACTGTCTGGAAATATAATTAAATACCATATTTTTCAATAAAAATAAATTCTCAAGACTTTGTGAATTATCTATATGATAATCCGTACACATGAGTTACTGTCAAAATACAACTAAGAATATGGATTTCTAGGCGTCCTCATCCTCAGCTGAGTGTGAGTCAAGGAATGTTTCGAGTAACGTCTTAGAATATGGGTGTAAATCTCATCAGTCAAAAACCCGACTTACATCACAAAAAAATTACAAGGATATTCCTTGTAGCTTTTTCTTTCCTTAAATCCTTTCGACTTATTTATAGAATACCCGCAACCTTTAACACGAGAATGTTGTAAAAAATATTTTTTTTTCCTGCAAGACTAAAGATTCTCTCGTTTTATCATTGCTGTGATAGAGACTTTACGTGATATCAAAAGAATTATATCCACAAAGATAAAAAACCTATTGATACCGTGAAATCCGAATATTTTTTCAAGCAAAAAAATGTAGCCAGGTTTAACCCGGACACGCCAGTTACGTTTCGAATATTGCTTTAGAGCTATGACAAAAGAAAGAAAAATATAAACTAACGAATACGGCTTGGAAAAATATCGCCCAATCAGAACTGTATAAAATGTTTTTAGCTATTGATTCGCGACTGAAAGTACCTACATTACGAGTATGTTATACATTTGTAATTTATGAAACAAACTAAAAAACGTAAACTCACGCCTGTAATCCTCAAGAGGTAGGCAGAGGTAAATGCATGCATTCAAGCATACATGCAAGCTTCAGCAAAGCTACTGGTGGTAGAGCTGCAGTGACGGAGCTCGCGGGCGTAGGCACCACCGCATTACCTAATATACTTGCCGCTGAATGGTAGTGTTCAGCATTATCGTGTTCTGGTCAGGTGGTAATGTACGGCCTTGTAATTTCCGGCACAGAGGCATAACACCTTAGGCCTTAGGAGTGGTAACGAATCGGCATTTTGACCTTGGTCTTTGTGTGGGTGTCTATAGGCTACAGACATCACTGAACATCAATGTGAACTGCATGCTTATTTGCCACTTCCACTACACTAAAAAAAGCATGTGGTATTTTAATACCAATGTCATAGCTCACAGTGGTGTACCTATAACCGACCGGTTGGGGGTGACACCCTCTTTAAATAACCAAAATTTTGAGCGGTTTAGACGTGAAAGCTCAAAACAAATGTCAATTCCGCATTTACAATATTAGGGTAGGTATCATATACTTTTTTATCCTCACTATCCTCAATACCTCAAAGTACGTTTCCGTTACCTTAGCCTCTCCAACTCCCTCTTTCTACGCTCTTCCAATAATCTACGACTTATGACTCCTTCCCATTCTTCGTCCTTCGTGTCAAATTCCTTTACTAATACAGCTGTACGTCTGTGGAATGCCTTACCATTAGATATACGTCAAGTGCAAACCCTCGAGACATTTAAAAAACATTTAACTGAGTATTTTCTCTCCCATAATCAATAGTCATTGCTTTCTTTCCCTTCAAATAGTATGCTTTTATTTACCTATTTATATTTTACTTTCTTCCGCACGCCTATCCTTGTAAGTATGTTATTAAACAGTTATGTATGTATTTATTTAGTTGTATAATATTATCTATTTATTTATATACTATTTATTTATTAATTTGCCAGTATAACGTTATTTATTTATTTATTCATTATCGTACACCCCTGTCTTATATTACATAGCCACTCTTTTCCTCCACCTGGTTGTCTGTAAGAAATTGCGTCAGCGATAAGACCGCCAATTGTGCATTTTAATTCTTCTTTTTATGTAACAATGTTTCAATAATTGGTGTACAATAAAGAATTTATTATTATTATTATTATTATCACGTCGTGGAGGGCGCCAGAGAATTTTCTCAAATAAGAGAATGGAGCCGGCGGGGAATGGAGGAATAAGATACAATAGAAAATACTCCTCATGAGTATTTCTTTTTATTTTTTCGCTCATCAGCTTCGGGTGCCATCCACGATGATATGTCATAATAATAAATAATGGCAACCCTTGCAACGTCCCAATGCTGGGCACGAGTCTCTCCACTTTCTGGGGGGAGGCCTGGAGTTTACTCCACCACGCTGCTCATGATATGTCATAAAACAAACAAAATAAAACATTTTTAAAACATTCTAATTTATACCCTAAATGTGGCTCTCTCATATTTGCAAATCATTCAATTTTATTACTCGTTCATGTTTGGGTCGCAGACATATTTGTATCTAATTTCAACCGAATCGGTCGAGTAACGTAACTTTATGCCTGTAATCCCCGAAAGGGTAGTCAGAGGTATCGGGAAACTTTTAGAAAATAGAAAAATCCGAATAGAACGAGAGATAAAGGATTTGAAACCTTTATGTCTGGTAACCCCGACCGGGAATCGAACCCAGGATCCCAGCGTAGCAGTAATGGCCTGCTACCACGAAACTACTGAGACAGTTGGTCAATCGAGTAGTTTCGAAAAATTTACTGCGTCAGACGAATAGACCAACACAGACAGACGATCGAGTGATTTTATAAGGGATCCATTTTTTCTTTTAAAGTACAGAATTCTAAAACTCATTACCATCAGATACCGAAGCCCCGTGTGAAAAAAGGGCACACGCGTAGCCTGTAAAACTATGACTAGACATAATATAGGAATTACAGCAATCAACACACAGGTTATAATTTCTTGTGCCTGTCGAAACAACCTATTGTAGTTGACATATTCCCATACATTGTTAAATGATAGGTGAGAACTGTACCGACAATGCGTTGGGTATAAATTATCGTGATATGATTGTTAAATTAGAAGTTTACTTTCTGAGTTAAGTTAGTAAACTGAGTGCTCATTTGGATATATAGTGTTCTATTTAGACAAGATAAATAGTGACAAGAAGAAAGAAATCTGCGCGTTCACCGCTAAAAAATCCCTATTAATTGTAGCACCACAATTCCAGGGCACTCCACTCGCTATTGGTAAGAGTATCAGTATCCTGGGCGTTGAAATATCGAACGAAGTGCAATTTGGGAGTCACAGTGAGTGTAAGAGTTGGCATCCAAAAAGCTAAGGGTGCTCAATAAAGCGAGGCAGTATTTCAGCAGCTACTACAGCTTTACAAGGCCAAGTGCGACCCTATCTGGAATACTGTTCTCATCTGTGGACGGAAGCCCCCAAATACCACCTTGGTCCACTTGACCCCACAAAGACTAGCCGTTCGCATCGTTAACGATCCAGGTCTCGGTGACAGGCTCGAACATCTGAGCTTGCGCAGAGATATTGGGAGTCCGTGCGTTTTTTACCGTCTCTTCAATTGTGAATGCTCTGTTGAACAGTTTCATTTGGTGCCGCCCTGTCATTTCTTACATCGCTCTACCCGCCGAAGGGAGAAATTCCACCCTCACCCACTGGACTCTTGGCAGTGCTTAACGATGCAGTTTTCACGTTCGTTTCTGTCCAGAACGCGTAGGTAAATTATGAAACCAACTCCTCTGAGGTGTTCCCTCAGTGCTACAAGATGAGATTCTTCAAAAATGCTATAAAAAAGTCCTTCAGGGCTGGCAGCGCGTTGGCAACTCCCCTGGTGTTGCAAAAATTTACAGGCAATGGGATGACCACTTTGCACCGAATAGCCCGTTTGCTCGTCTGTCGACCTTTAGGTAAACATTAAAACAACAAAGACGGCCGCACTCCCAACAAGAGTAATCCGCTGCAAGCTGCCACCGCTCAGGCTACGTGGAGAGGAGGTGCAGTGGCAGACAAAGGCTAAATACCTCGGGTGCACCATCGATCGGGCGCTGCGCATGACACCCACTGTGGATCACGTGGTGTGTCAAGCGGCTGCAGCGCGGTCGATGTTGCGTCCGGTGTTGAACTCAAGACTGCCGCTGCGCACCAAGCTACGCCTGTACAAAACGTACATCAGGTCGAGGCTGACGTACGCGGCGCCTGCGTGGTACGCATTATGCTCCGCGTCGCAGCAAAAGCGCCTTCAGACCCAGCAGAACGTGTGTCTCCGTTTAATTACCAACGTTCGAAACGACGTCATAGCACGGGACCTGCGTGTGGAATCCGTGAAGGGAGTTTGTGGCACGTCTTGCGCGCGGTATGTACGACCGCGCTGAGAATGGGCCGCACGAACACCTCCACGGGTTTGCCCCACTGCACTGTAGGCCTCCTGATGGGAGACCACTCCCACGCGAAATCCTCTCCTCTCCGGTAATAATAGGAGCACCCCGGGACGACGATGAAGAGGCTAGGTCCGCCCCGATCCTGCGCTTCGTGACCCGCAGCGCTAACGAGTTTGACTCGGCCTGACCTGCTATAGGCGGGACCAAATCCCCTGGTCCGGGTTCGAACCCCGGTCGAAGGAGATTCCTCCCCTGGGATGCGGCCGTAAGCCCGGCTAGAGCCAGTGGCACGATCGCGTCGTTTAACTGTGGGCGTTGTCATCTTGGTGGGAGCGCTCGCTACCTCTTGTTGTTGCGGTCGAGTGCCAGGTGCTGCACCGACGTACAACCGAGAAGAGAAGGAGAAGAAGAAGTTGCGTCGAAGGGCCGGTCGATGAATGGTCGACGCTTGCCCGCGACGCTACCGTGGTCACTGGAGGCCGCTGCTGTCGAGGCGACCGCAACTTGCGAGACGTCACGACGTCACCGAGCCACAGCGACGGCAACATAGGCAGGTATGCATGCCAGAAGAGGGTACGTGGAGTGGCAAAAAAAGAAAAAAAAATGCAAAAAAATACAAAAAAAAAACAATAATACAAAAAAAAAACCCAAAAAAAAATATATATATATATACGTATATGTATAAAGCCCCCACCCTCTCTCGACTGACGATGCGTATCTCCTCCACCGAAGCCCTTGAATCCCAGGGCACCCAACGCCGACCTGCATGGCAGGCCAGAAGAAGCCGCAGCAAAGGGGGCCAGCCCCGGTGCTGCTTCCGCGACGCGCGCTTCGCGCGCGCGTCGATCAACTGACTGACTAAAACATAAGAACTTACCGCAAAAAAAAAAGTGACAAAATGGTACTATTCAATGATTTTAATGACCGATTTGAATATTAAAGCAATGTTTTACTATTAAACCATTACGTAACTAAAATGTCGATCAACAGTATCCAATCCACAATGCATTCAAAACTATCTCTCACTGGGTGATATTATTCGAAGCTCATACGGCGAGGGTTGTAATTACAGCTGAGCGAGCGAGTTATCTTCCGCTGGCAGACATCCCTCAATTGCTTTAGATATATAAGAGGTTCTCTAGACTCAATATCACGTGACTTGCTTTTGTATTTTCTTTGTAAATTTTGATTTTGACGTCTTTTTGAGGGTTTATCAATTCATTTATCAGAGTAGCGGCCCGCCCCGGCTTTGCACGGCTGCAATGATTACATACTTTACTTACTTACTTATACTCGTGTCATAATAAGCCTTAAGCACTCCTGAATAGAGGAGCTTTCTGATTGTGAAAGTAATTTCGTGATCGGTTCAGTATTTCCGAAGATTAGCCCTTACCATAGAGCAACACCGGAGGGGAGTAGCCATATACAGTCTTTCCCCTCTGTCAAAGTACAAGCCCAAATGGTCCTATACCTGTCGCATAGCTGTTTAAATGTGTGCGTGAAATTGTTCTGTATTTTGTTAAAGTCAAGATGTGAGTTTTGTAGTAATAGACGATTTTTGTAGTGTGCGGGTGTGTTGCACGCATTTCCCCTCGCAAAAAATGACAGACTGTTTTGCATCGGTAATAAACGCTATGGCTACTCCCCTCCGGTCCGCCGCGGCCGGTGGCCCGTGTTGCTTTATGACCCTTACAAACAAACCGCTTTATAATACCTATTATTTTGTTGTCGCAGGAACAAAATAGTTGTGTTGATAAACTTTTCCACTACTACTGCGCTGGGTTCGATTTCCGGGTCGGGGGATATCAGAGACAACGGTGTAAAATCCTTTTTCTCTGGTTCTATTGGGATTTTTTTACTTTCTGAAAGTTTCCCAGTACCTCGGAGTTTGGTAATGTGCCCGAGAGTGTCAACAGGCCCTCCCTGTTACCTGGGACAAAACGTAACTGATGAATCGTAAGTGTGTGTCAAATACATGCATTTACATCTGCCTGCTCCTTACGAGGAATACAATAGTGAAGTTACGTTAAATAAATTTATAGAATAGAATAGAAAAACTTTATTTGTAACAACATAAAAAAAAAAAAAAACTAAAACTAAGAACACAAAATCAAAGTTGTTACAAAAAGGTCCCCAATTCAGCATAAAGCCGATCTTACGAGCGGCGCTGGTCTTCCATTGGGGCCGATTTAAGCCGATTTAAGCCGATTATAAATAAACACGTGAGTGACTCACACTTAAGTTACATAGAAATACTTTAAAAATTAGGTTTGTGGGCCATCTTAACCCCGTTACAACGTTGCAATTAAAAATGCAATCAAAGCCTTATTGTGGAGTATTCACGACGATGCACATTCGCATCTGAATAACACCTTCTGATACTGTCGCCTGTCGTGTTTCACACTCTTTTAGGGTTCCGTAGTAAACAAGGAACCCTTATAGTTTCGCCATGTCCGTCCGTTGGTCTGTCTGTCTGTACATCCGCGATAAAGCGCAAAAACTATTGGTATGAGAGACTTGAAATTTGGCACAAGTATAAGGTATACACCTTAATCACGCCGACAAAGTGGTAAAATAAAAATGTATAAATAATTATTATCATGATGATGATGACGTCAAAAGGAAATAATGGAACCCTAATAAGATCACTTGTGTGTCTGTCTGTCACCAATTTACTCCGTAAGTACTGTTTAGACCGATTGACTTGAAATTTGGTGTGTTTATGTAAGTCAGTCTACATTTTTGTAAAAATATTAGGTGGATAATTGTGTGCAAAAAAATTTAAAATTAAAAAAGTTTTTAAATTTCCCCTTTTATTCCGAGACTACTGGATCTAAGATTAAAAAAAAAATCAGTACTTAATATTTTTTTTTACTAGTAGACTATAAGAAAACCTATTAGAAGTCGATGGTCCTTATGTAAGCAAATAAAATGCATTTATTGTACGGAATACTATGAACGCCAGTCCGACTCGCACTTGGCCGCTTCTATTGATTTCAAACCAAATGACAAGTTACTATCAAATCTATAAATACGTCAGTAAAATTGAATCACAACACGATGTGGTCAGTCGGACTATACAGAATGTGTACATGCCGGTGCCACGCGGTGCCAGGTACGCCCCCCTGCCCCCCGTCCCCTCACACCGACGCACGCGCACCAAGTTCACCTGTTTAAGTTTACTGTGGAATTGATAAACAAGCTTGTTCTGAGTACTTACTGCTGAGGGTCAGTTATGTTCCTTTGCCGTAGGTCGACAACACGTCGAGATCGGATAGCTAATTTTATCTTTTGCTAATAATGCAGTATCTTAACTTACTGCATTACTTATATACTTGCCGCTAAGTCTTCAGCACTATCGTGTTCCGGTCAGGTGGTAATGTACGGCCCTGTAATTTCCGGCACAGAGGCATAACACCTTAAGCCTCAGGAGTGGTAACGCATCTGCATTTTGACCTTGGTCTTTGTGTGGGTGTCTTTAGGCTGCAGTCATCACTTAACATCAATGTGAACTGCATGCTTGTTTGAGACTTTCATTACATAAAAAAAAAGTGCGACTTACGTTTCCAGAATGTATATACACAAAAATAAAATATCATAGTTATTAAAAGTCAAGAGTCTTAGAAAATCGACGTGCATGTATAAAGTGAATTATCAATGTAGAAGTACGAGAGGTTTGCCAGGACCGGGATATCTAGCGATCCACGCTCTCTGCCTACCCCGTAAGGCATTTGGCGTGAAGATACATACATACGGATATTAAAAAATAACAACATAACACCACCTTATCGAAACACGATAGCACTTAACACTACCATTAAGATATAAGATATTTATTGCATGAAATATGGTTTTTAGCGGAGCGGGACAATAGGGTTAGATAATGCGGTGGTGCCTACGTCCACGAGCTCCTTCACTGAAGCCGGGTGCCTCAACTCTACCACGAGTAATACACAAATAAAAATTAGTATAACATTAAAATTAAATATTAAATAGGTATCAAAGTTCCCAAACTACAAAAAATGTCAAGTGCACTGCGCATACGCAGTTAATAAGGCTTGTCATCGTCGACCGAGCGTGAAAACGAAACAATGCTCCGGTGACATTGAGCACTGCAAACACTTGAGTAAACACTCTGTTTGTCTGTCTGATATGTATATTATATGAAACGATCATACAGTCTGAGTTGATGACAACTCATAAGGAATAAAAAGGTTATTACACGACACGGTATTCAGGGTCGGTATAAAGGGTGGGCGTGGCCTCGGGCCGGGCTGCCGCTTATTACACTATCCGGTCGACAGCACCCTAACTCAATCACAGTACAAATACACGGGCCGCTCCGGTCGCCCTAATTAGGGCCCTAACTCCCTAAATGTTATTACACTACCCTGACCCTTGCTATCGTACCCTGAATATCGTGCCGTGTAATAAGTCCTTAACTCTTTATTCATTGCAGTTCGTAGATCATAAGAAGTTATCATTGGCTTAATAGTACTCCCTTGAGCACGACGTACCAGGTTCGATTCCTTAGATTGAAAAATAAATACAGTTTTTTCATTTTGATCACTAACATTCTTTGTAGTAACTTTTTATAGTAATAAAATCATTATCGAGTAGATAGTGATAGTAGATAGCACTAAACGCTCATTTACCTACTAAATCGAAATATAGAGAAGCTAAATGGAGGACTGTGAGTCCTTTTCAATTTTTGTCAAGAATCCACAAACTGGAAAAAGTCCGTTGAACAAATAAAAGCAATGGTGCCTGCAAGCTCTACCATTGGCAGCTCTAACACCAATAAAAAGCAATCTGCCGCCAGATGGTAGTGCTCGGCACTATCGCGTTCCGGTTAGATGTTAACGTATGGTATTACTCCGTAATAACTATCACAGAGACATTACAATTTAGGTCTCAGTGCAACGCATTAGCATTTTAACCTCTGGTCTTTGTGTGTCTATAGGCTGCATTCATCACTTAACATCAATGTGAGCTGCATGCTTGTTTCCCAGCACCATTATATAAAAATAAGCAATGATAACATTAATAAGCACTACCAAATGCTGATCATAGCTAAACAAAACAATACAAAATATCAACAATAGAGCATATCGAATTGCATGCGAAATAAAAAGAACAATCGGCAAGTTTTGTTACATTTGTAAACCAGCTGACAATTGTTATACAAATTATGTATTATGTATACATATCAGCAGATGTATAATTAACCGTGACAACAGTTTATTATGTGGGAATTAATTTGTCATTTAAAATAATAAACCTTATCTTTAATGCAAGTAAATCAAGTACCTACTGGGATTATTAAAATAAAAGTAATAGTTGTTTAAAAATACGTAAATATAGTTTGAAACTATATTAGTGTGTAAGCACACTATGCCAAAACTACGCGACGAAAGTTCGGCACTATACGCCTGCAATGCTATTTGAATTACTGACGACGCACTGGGTCGAAATTACGCTGCGTTAAAGCGTACAGCGTAAATTAAATCGGGCGTACGCCCGAAATTATTACATAATTCTCTGGCCGAAGTTCGGTTCGATTACTAAAATCCTCACTGAACTGAAGTTCTGGCGCGTAAGTTCGACACTTATAGTGTGTAAGATCAGCCGAATACGTCGGAACGTAAAATCAGCGGCCGAACTTCCGTCGCGTAGCTTCGGCATAGTGTTTGACATAGTGCTTGACGACCCGGTTGGTCCAGCGGTGTGAGTTGACCGTTTGATTCGAAGGGTCGCGGGTTCGATCCCCGCACCGGGACAAATATTTGTATGGCCTACAGATATTTGTTTCGGGTCTGGGTGTTTGTGTATGTGTTTTTTGTATATAACGGCATCCACGACACAGGTTTATACCTACTGTGGGGCTGTAAGTGTAAGCGTATTAGTATTAGTATTAGTTAGTATTAGTTTACACACTTAATTGATTAATAAATAATTGGCTTCCGAGGTCCCAGGCAGACTAAGGTGACATTTGTATGACAGCAGTTTGAAAAATTATATGCAGCTACCAGCATCGATTTCGTAAACTCCTTGCCAATCCTGAACGCTAGGATTAACGCAATATAACACAATTTTCAAGAAAAAAAATGGGGTGTGATATCTCCGACGCATGACGGGTAGTTTACTCAGTGTGCGTAATCGCTAGTGTGCGGCAGAGTGAAACACGTCCGCTTGGTCGGAGCGCTCGCGGGGGAATCGCGCGTTACGCTTCAACTTTCGTGTTACACTTGATTTTAAATTTCCGTAATGAGTCTTTAACTCGAATCGTTTCTTCGGTTTAAAGAATCTTTATTATATATATATATATATATATGTATGTATGTATGTATGTGTGTATACATACATATATATATATATATATATGTATGTATGTATGTATGTATCTTCACGCCAGGTCCCTAACGGGGTAGGCAGAGAGTGTAGAGCGCCAGATATCCCGGTTCTGACAAACCTCTCGTGCCTCGTCTACTTTCATCATTCTCTTCATACAATCTTTATTACTCATAAGAATGATATTCACTTATATGAGAATGAGAATCCATCTTTTATTTTGCCGTATGCATATCCGGAGCAGTCATGCACGCTCAAAATCACATTTAGTAAGCAAGATAGCAGTTTATTTGCATCTATACTATGGACGTTCACATTATTTGATTTATCACGATAATTTGTACTAGATTTAAGCTCTCATTTAAAAAAGCTCTTACTGAGTTTGTTGGGTAGCGGAGTTCTTCTCAGTAGTGACTGCACTTAGAACTCTGCTAAGTGAATAACTTTGATCTTGACGAATAAGTTTTTCTTTTTCTTCATTTATCATCATTGAAGGATTTGAAAATTTTTGTGATTATTATGTTTTAACTAAGTAGTTTAAATTCTAATTTTTAATTTACTATTAATATATGATTTTGCTTTACTTTATGTAATGGTTATTCACTCTAGGTATTTTATATATTTCTTGACGTTTTGAAAATATCTGTAAAGATCTATTCGAAATAAAAATATTTTCTATTTCTATTTCTATTTCAATAATATTTGATTGAAATAGCTAAAGTGGTTTCGATATGTAACAAAATATATATATTACTAATAAAGTAGGTAAGTGTAAAATACGTAGACGCAGAACTCTGCGTCAACGTATTTTACACTAATATTATAACTATTTTATAACTAACTAGTTATTTGAAAGAATTCGTGACTTACTGCCGAATACTCAAACGTCACTTAAATCTAAGTGGGGCTTAAAAGTCTTCTGTCTTAATAAAACACGTTCAAACAACAAAGACAGCGCTCATTTGAGGGTTGCTTAAAATTGAGTGACGTTTGAGCTTTTTAGCTTCGTTAGAGTTTCTTAAGAAGTAAACTCCAACAATCTCCCAAAATTAATACAATATACCGTTATACTCTTACTAATACATGCTGTTGTAGGAACAGATATCACAAAGCAAATCACACACAAATGACTAATGAATTGAAAACAAATCGAGGCACCCGACGGATAAGAACATTTTCTAAGCCGCCCAAAAAACAAAGGCCAAAACACATTGTTATCTCCCAATCTAAAACATGATCAAAAAGTGATTACGCTAACTCTCACGAACCGTTCGACACTTGAACTGGTTCAGTTTTTCCACTTTCTAACAATTTTCGTGTATTCGTGTTTCGAGACTCAATTTGCGGTTGGCGTGCGAGACTAGTGATGTAACCGGGGGGATTGAAAGTTCGGTTTATTGACGTACCACTCACTCACGCTCGAACTTAAATGAGTTGAAATAATTTAATGCGATGATGTTTCAATCCATCGTAACTTGTTTTAAAGTGCTGTTGGTTAGATCCTGCTCATTACAAACTTTGAATAATTCAACAACTTTGAATAATAAAACAAATAAATGTTTTTTTAAAAAACTGAATCATAAACTAAACGTATCTACAAATATCTCTCATACTCATAATGTGCTTTTCTGTTAGACAGTACAAAAGTGGGTGTCGCGGATAACGAACTATTAGCTTGGGTATACGAACTGTGCTTCACTAAGTGCTTATATTTACACAAGTACTTACGTATTTTTTGTCTCAGATTAAGCACAAACACTGGAATTGGATAAAAACAATGAATAATAAAAAATCTATTGTACATTTACTCAAGATATTTTCACTTTTCACAATTTCTTCATTCCTATTTACAACAAAATACAAAGGTTCAACTACTATTCGTTCCTAGTACATCTCTAGTGCGCAGGAGTTTCTCATGTCAAAGGTCACGTAGTTCGCGTACATTGCAGTAACTGTACTTAACTACTATAATTACGTAAATATGTCTGAACTGTACAGTAAAAACTCTTGAACAACTGGATGTGTATTACTGTAGAAGCTACGACAGACAAATACGTATTCGGACTTGAATTAAGACAAATTAATGCTTCTTTTCATTGGTGTTTTTTATTTATCAAAACAGTTCAATCGCATATTTAAATCCTAATGCAAATATTTGTTCGTATAACTTTAATTTCTTATTGTTATATTTCCCTTTTTTAAAACATAAAAAATAGATTTTAGCATTTAAAATAAATCAATCATAAATGCAGCTTTGAATTCATTCATAGGTTAAGTTGCAGAATTCGACGGAGCAATTTAAAGAAAAAACAAGATATAAAAATAAATGTGATTCATTCATCGAGCACAAATGTTGATTCACTCACTATTTATTTATACATACAATTACTGCACAACATTTATGCCCTCTTCTCTTTACTGCACCACCAGTAAAAGTAATCGAATTTGTTATCCAAGACTTTAAGCGTCGAGAAAATCATTTCAATCAGAAGAAAAAGAGTTGTTTTAGAATGTTTCTATATTCACAAACACAATTTTTACTGGTGGTAGAGTTCCAGTGACGGAGCTCGCGGGCGTAGGCACCACCGCATTACCTAATATACTTGCCGCTAAATGGTAGTGTTCAGCACTATCGTGTTCCGGTCAGGTGGTAATGTACGGCCCTGTAATTTCAGGCACAGAGGCATATCACCTAATGCCTCAGGAGTGGCAGCGCATCTGCATTTTGACCTCTGGTCATTGTGTGGGTGTCTATAGGCTGCAGTCATCACTTAACATCAATGTGAACTGCATGCTTGTTTGCCACTTTTATTACATAAAAAAAAAAAAAAAAAAAAAAAAAAAAATTACTAAACCCACGCTCAACCGTCTTTTCTATATTACCAGTAGGAGTGATCTAAATAGTTATGCAAAAAGTTAAATATCGGTACAGGCATTTCAATCAGAGGAGGAAGAGTTGCTTGTAGCATGTAATGGACAGCTTATTAAACTTTGTCGGGAATCAATGGCGGTGAAAAAATCGAGCTCATCGCGAACTACTTCAATTTCGCGAACTATACGCTGGGTGACGGAGTTGGCGGAAGTGGGTCGCGGATTAATGTGTGTTCCGCAAATTTAGCGCTAGTTACATTCATTTCGATGGAATAGTTCGGTTAGTAATTTGAAGATAGCTCTTTCTATGTAGTTTTAAAAGATTTTAAGACATATTTTAAGAGCATTGAACAATATTTTAAGTTCGTTCAGAAAACAAATCTTCTTAATTGAACATGTGAAAAAACTTTTACGTAATTCTAGAAAGCATGCACATGAAAACCTTTCTAGATGACAATTCAAATGAGAACTAGATGGGTCAAAAGTGCAATACGATCGGTATTACCTTAAATATAAACATTTATTATTTTTAAGATTGTTTGTATATTTACAAACACAATTTAATCCTACACTCGACAGATTTTACTATGATACCGGTAGGAGTGATCCAATTAGTTCTCCAAGAAGTTTAATGTTGGTAAAGGCATTTCAATCAGAGGAGGAAGAGTTGTTTGTAGCATGTAATGGACAGCTCATCAAACTTTGCCGGGAATCAATGGTGAGGAAAAAATCGAGCTCATCGCGAACTACTTCAATTTCGCGAACTATACGCCGGGTGACGGAGTTGGCGGAATTGGGTCGCGGATTAATGTATGTTCCGCAAATTGAGCGCTAGCTGCATTCATTTTGATCATTCGATTGGTAATTTGAGCATAATTTTTTTTCTATGGTTTTGGAAGGTTATATGAGATATTTTGAGAGCGTTGAGACACATTTTATGTACTAACCGAAAATAAATTAAAATAAGTAATTTGAATAATATGAAAAACCTTTAATGTAAATCAACAAAGCTTACACACAAGATCCTTCCCTGGTGACAACTGAAGTAAACGTTCTTACATCATCTTATATGTTTATTAAATAACGTAATCTAATAATACACTCAACAGTTTTAACTATACTAAGAACCAGTGGAAGTAGTCCTTTTAGTTCTCCAAGAAGTTAATGTCGGTAAGATGAAGACTTGTTTCTAGCATGTAATGAACACCTCATTAAACTTTGCCGTGAATCAATGGCAGGGAAAAATGGAGCTCATCACGAACTATATCAATTTCGCGAACTATAATTGGGTCGTGGATTAATGTGTTCAGCAAATTGAGTGTTAGTTGCAATATTTTTGTTGATATACATCGTGAAAACTTAAAGATACCACGAAAATGTTCAGCACTATCGTCCTTCAGTTAGATTTTATATATGACTAGTTGACCCGGCAAACTTCGTATTGCCTCAGAATAAAAATATGACATGTGTCAAAGGTTTGATAGATACGGACTATTTGTATGGGAAAATGAAATGGTGGTTTTTACTATTTCCCTTCAATTTCTTCATATTTTCTTACCTTTTAAACATTCCCTGGACTTCCAAAAATCATTCAATATCAATATTAGTCAAATCGGTCCAGCCATTCATGCGTGATGCCATGACCAAGGAAAACGGGTTGCATTTTTATATATATATAGATTACTATCACAGAGTCATGACACCTTTTAGAGCTCAGGGGTGGTAATGAACCCTTTGAAAATAAACCTCTGGTTTTGTCTGAATGTGTTACTTATGCAACATTAATTTACCATCAATGTGAAGTTCATGCTAGATTGCCAGCATCAGAACATAAAAAACCGGTCAAGTGCGTGTCGAGCCGCAGTGTAGGGTGCCGTAGTTTTAAGGTTTGAATAATGTAATGAAATAAATTAATAAATATTTTCTATGAAATTGTTTAGCGGTCAATGGAAAGGGCTATGCTCGGCGTTTCCCTACTGGATCGAATCAGAAATGAGGAGATCCTAGGCGAACGAAAGTCGCTGACATAGCCAAGCAGATTTCCAAGCTGAAGTGGCAATGGGCAGGGCACATAGCTCGGAGAACCGATAGTCGCTGGAGCAGAAAGGTTCTCGAGTGGAGACCACGTATCGGCAAACGCAGCGTAGGACGTCCACCTGCAAGATGGACCGACGATCTAGTAAAGGCTGCAGGTACCCGCTGGATGCACGTCGCTTCCGATCGGTCGGCATGGAGGTCATTGGGAGAGGCCTTTGTTCAGCAGTGGACGTCCTATGGCTGATATGATGAAGTTGTTCAAAATTTTCGAGTATCATACATTTGGTCGACTATTACTCGCAAATTTGTAAAACAAACTTAAGTGTGATAGTTTTCCTTTAGAAAAACTATAAGGGTTCCTTGTTTACTACGGAACCCTAAAAAGGAAGAAATACTGTGTTTTGCCAAAAACTTAACTAGTATATAACGTGTAGAAACAATACATATATCTATGCACATGTTGAGGAATACGATTAAGTTTTGGAGGAAATACAAACGTGAATCTATGTTAAATATCAACTTACTTGATTTTTCACAGAAACTGTTTTAAATGTTCAACACGGAATATACAGAAATTCTGTAACAACTTTCATTTCCTCAGCTCAATTTGCGAACATACTTCAACATTTTTTTACGTTTCTAATTAAACATCGCTCAAAATTTAAACTGCTAATGAAGCACACCATTTTGTTTAAATATATTTTGCAATTAAGGTCTTTATTGCTCAGATCTCTGACGTAAATATATTATTTATTCATCACAGAACCAACAATTTTCCATACAACCCATCAGAGCGAGGCAGTCATTGACCTAGCAAGGTAACTTGCGACATTTATACATTTTTTAATTCATTGCTTCTTTTATGCATAATCATTAATGACGTGTCCGTTTTGGTGCGACGATGTACGCTGTAGTTGTGTTGATCACAGTGTGATTGTAGTAGGTGTTCCGGTTGGATTTCAATGCGTATGCGCATGTTTCGTAGGCAGCGAGCGTGGCGTCCGGAGATTACTTTGACATTGACAGCCATTGACAAAGTAAGGTTCCAATGTATTTTTAACGAAAATTTGTAAGAAATGTGCTGATCTCACTGTATTTATAAAATAAGATATAATTTGCCTAATATTGGTTGACGTCAAAACACTTAAGTGTGTAATTTTTTTTTAATTTACAAAATAATGTGTTTGGCATAAAGTATTGATAAAAGCATTTTAGTAAATTATCTACTGCCTTAAAATTGCTTACACTAGCAAGTCGACATATATATGTCAAATTAGATTTATCTCAGGAACACGCCACATACTGCCAATAACCTGGTAACCCTAAAACAGTAATACAAACGGCAACACCTGAAATATTCGGGGAAGAATTTGTTAATTAAACACACGTTTCGGCCGCGAGCCTTTTGTGAGAATGAGGCTGGTGTTTCAGATTTGGACATTGTTTTCGGAACTGTGTTGTCACCTGTATACCTACAAAGGTGAAAGATGGAATACCGGATTTATTAGGTCACTACCCGCCCCGGCTTCGCCCCCGCTGCTCCGTTCCTATCAGTCATAGCGTGATGATATATAGTCTACATCCTTCCTCGATAAATGGGCTATCTAACACTAAAAAAAAACGTTTCAAATCGGACCAGTAGTTCCTGAAATTAGCGCGTTCAAACAAACAAACAAACTCTTCAGCTTTATAATATTAATATTAAAATAATAATATAAAGTATAGATGTTTACTGGTAATGAAGATGTAAGAAAGAGACTTTGTGTGAATGATAGTATCGGTGTAAAAATGAAAAAAGGCATGCTCCGATGGTTCGGGCATATAGAAAGAATGTCGAATGAGCGAATGACTAAACAGATATACAATGCGAATGTGGATGGTTGCAGAGGCCCAGGAAGACCAAGGCTGACCTACCATGACCAAATAGGTCGAGTTCTGTCTGATGGTGGGGTCAAAAGTCTTAGGAATCGGCGTGCATGTATGAAGAGAATGATGAAGATAGACGAGGCACGAGAGGTTTGTCAGAACCGGGATGTCTGGCGCTCTACACTCTCTGCCTACCCCGTTAGGGACCTGGCGTGAAGATACATACATACATACATGTTTACTGGTGGTAGAACTCTAGTGACAGAGCTCGAGGTTATAGGGACCTCCGCATTACCTAGTCTATCTAAATTCTAGTGTTTGACGCTATCATATTTTGGTCATTCATCAACATCATCACCACAGCCAATAGACTCCCACAGCTGGACAAAGCCTTACCCGAACACGCTTACAACAGTGTTGTGCGTCATTATGGGAGAATATGCGATAATCGCCACGCTTGGCAAGCAGATTAGCAAGTAATAAACTGTTTATGTCCTACACCAAGGTGGTAGAGCTCCAGTGACGGAGCTCGCGGGCGTAGGCACCACCGCATTATCTAATATACTTGCCGCTAAATGGTAGTGTTCAGCACTATCGTGTTCCGGTCAGGTGGTAATGTACAGCTTTGTAATTTCCGGCACAGAGACATAACACCTTGGACCTCAGGAGTGGCAACGCATCTGCATTTAGACCTCTGGTGTTTGTGTGGGTGTCTAGGCTGCAGTCATCACTTAACATCAATGTGAACTGCATGCTTGTTTGCCACTTCAATTACATTAAAAAAGTAGTCTGAAACCTCCCCCGACCAATCATCCAATCCCAATTCAAGTATGAATATAAATTTTACTTAGTTTTTATGTAACTGAAGGCAACCTTCAACTGAGACTTGACTCAGCTAAATAGCAGACATGTCTTTTTAGAAACTGAAACCAATGCAGATGCCTTGCTCCAGAGAACTAATATATTTCCCAATACAAAATTGCAAAGTCAAACACTACCTAAGCGTTTTTATCTCAGTGCTGAAAATTACACGCTCAAAAACCCCAACAACTTGTGAATCTGCAAGGCACACAACTCACTGTTAATTAGCTACCCGGCGTAGTTCGCGACAGCTCGTGATTAATACATTCGATACATGTAAAGTAACATGTTACGAGTTGGTTCCGACATTGATTGAACATGCCTACGTTTCTTACTTGGAGGTGTCCTTGGCACTTTGTTGTCTTCTACGAATAGGTAAAAGCTACGTAAAGAGACACACCATGGGCGGATATGCACCACCGCATTAACTCAAACTCAAACTCAAAAATTCATTTAATCACTTGGAAATAATAGAATTTGCTAGTGATAGGTCAAATCACAAATATAAAATTAAAGCGAATAACAACTGATACGTTGATGAATATGTCAAAGTAAACAAAATAAAAATAAATAATAGTCCAAAAATACTTAATGATAAAAATAGGCATCAACAGAATGTTCCATACTTTCTTTTACTAACGGCAAGATAAGACTAAACAAAAAAAAATACCTTATTTATCTGCTGCCAAATGGAAGTGTTCAGCACTATCGTGTTCCAGTTAGTTGATAATGTAATAATTATCACACAGAGACATAACAACTAAGGACTCAGGTGTAGCAACGCGTCTGCATTTTGACCTCCGGACGCCTCCGGTTTTGTGTAGACATCTATAAGCTGCAGTCATCACTCAACATCCACATGAAGTGAACGCTCGTTTGCCACCTTCCTTTCAAAACAATTTAGATCTCAAGAGTGGCAACGCACCTGTATTTAGACCTCTGGGTTTTATGGACATGTCCATAGACTTGTGATATGACATATTGATATCTCCGGACTCATTACCAAACTCGGAGAGTAAAACGAGTAAACTTCCAAAAAACATAAAACTTATCCATCGATCCGTACATCGAACCCAGTGTCTCAGCGTAGCAGTGGCCTACCACAAAACAAATACTTTGTACTGGTGGTAGAGCTCCAGTGACGGAGCTCGCGGGCGTAGGCACCGCGGCATTACCTATTATACTTCCCGCTAAATGGTAGTGTTCAGCTCTATCGTGTTCCGGTCAGGTGGTAATGTACGGCCCTGTATTTTTCGGCACAGGGGCATAACACCTTAGGCCTCAGGAGTGGTAACGCATCTGCATTTTGAACTTGGTTTTTGTGTGGGTGTCTATAGGCTGCAGTCATCACTTAACATCGATGTGAGCAGCATGCTTGTTTGCCACTTTCATAACATTAAAAAAAAACTAAGGTGTTGGTGAAAGAATGTTAATATTTAAATCAGTTTATTCAGTCATTTCTCCGCGAGAATTTCGTTGGGAAACCTCATTTCTCTTATCAAGGCTCAAAGGTATTAGACGGGTGATAAAAATATGAAGCAACATGATTGTTTACCCGACACATAACGTTGCTTCCTATACTTCAAGAAAATGTATATCGCGTGCGTTTTGCTTTATAATTAATAACCAATCGAGAACTTCCCGGTTAAGTAATGGAGATGTAACTTGAAGCATGCTTGTTATGAACCTGAGTTTGAATGCGGAAGAATAGTAGTTCAATTGTTTATATCAGAGGTTCCCAAACTATTTTTCTTGTAGACCACTTTAAATTTTTTTCTGGTTTCGGTGGACCTCCTTGCTAACATTTATATCACTTTCCCATATATCCCATTTTTATTTACGCATATATGTAGACCCCATCGAGTCTCCCATAGACCCCAGGGGGTCTATATGGATCACTTTGGGAATCACTGGGACATACTGGTTAAGATACTTATGAGTTTTGACCTGTATTTTACAGGTATTATACGAATACCGTATTGCTTTGCATATTTTTTTATGTAATGGAAGTGGCAAACGAGTATACAGCTCACATTGATGTTAACTTCTAATACTGTACTAATCTATAAAGTTGTAAACCGACCCTGTTGTTATCTATTTCATACATTTTATCAACCCTAATAACACAAATTTGGTAAAATCCAGTCTTAGATAGCACCGACATCCTTAAAGTAATCCCTATACAAAATGTAGTACCTACTTGCAGTACCCTATTGTATACTTGTCTTGTAGTAGGTGATGAAGTTTCAGACTAATGATAAACTTTTCATTTAAAGAAAAGGAAAGAAAAATTTGACTTCAGGCGAGATTCGAACTCGCGGCCTACTGGGAATCCAGTCCAGCCGCTCTTCCAATTGAGCTACTGAAGTCCTGCCCGATTTGTCAAATCTTTCCTTCACATTTATTGCATTGCTTTATGGTAGCAGCAGCGCCATCTATTGCCAACTATGCTAGTTAGGCAACCGATATAATAGACTTTGCAGTTTATTGAATATCGTAAAGAAGTCGCTTTTACCCTTAATAATTGTTTTATATTATTTCGCATTAATTAAACTCATAAGAGTAGCAAAACCTACTAAAAATAAACATAAATGCTAAAATGAACTATATATAAATACGATACATATTGAATATGGTAGATAAGTAATATATATTAATATATTATAATGCAAACGCATAAATAAATATTAAAATAAAAATATATAAATAGGAATATCAGATATGTGCATATAAAAAAATAGTAAGCATTACTGGCCATGATCTACGAAGACGATTTAAGCAAATGAAGATTAATCTTGGTCTTGAAAGCAACTTTACTCTGAGCTTGCCTTATGTCAGCGGGAAGCGTGTTCCAGAGTTTTATAGCCGTGACAGCAAAGGAGTTAGACATAAAACCAGTGCGGTGAAGAGGGATATCAAGAGTAGTTTTCCGAAGAACGAAGATTAAGTGAGTGCGAATCACCCAGAAACTTAATTCTATGCTTAAGATATTTAGGAGAACATGGATCGTTCAGGATAGTGAAAAGTTTTTCGATTGTTTTATATTATTTCGCATTAACACATGCTTGTGAAATATATTTTATTTAAAGAAAAATGGAAAGAAAAATTTGACTTCAGGCGAGACTCGAACTCGCGGCCTACTGGGAATCTAGTCCAGCCGCTCTTCCAATTGAGCTACTGAAGTCCTGCCCGATTTGTCAAATCTTTCCTTCACATTTATTGCATTGCTTTATGGTAGCAGCAGCGCCATCTATTGCCAACTATGCTAGTTAGGCAACCGATATAATAGACTTTGCAGTTTATACTGTAGCTCAATTGGAAGTGCGGCTGGACTAGATTCCCAGTAGGCCGCGAGTTTGAGTCTCGCCTGAAGTCAAATTTTTCTTTCCATTTTTCTTTAAATAAAATATATTTCACAAGCATGTGTTAATGCGAAATAATATAAAACAATTATTAAAGGCAAAATCGACTTCTTTACGATATTCAATAAACTGCAAAGTCTATTAATGTTTCTTCCCGCTTTTCAATTTATATTGATCATTTAATCATATTTCTGCACCCTTTCGTTGCCTATCACTATTACCCAATGGTTGACTGGCAGATAATGCCTAGAGGTACGAAGTCCGCCTTTTGTGCTTATTTTGTGCAATAAAGAATAAATAAATTAACTTCAAAATCACATTTTTTAATTTTTCTGTGCGGCAATGGCTTTAGCAATAAAATTTATTTGGCTTTAGTATGGCAGAACGACGTTTGCCGGGCCATGCCGCGGAAACGAAAGAAAAAAAAGCTTGTGCGAAGACGGAGCGAATCGTGTAAAATAAAAAAGTTTAAAATTGGCATAATTTTAAACGGAAACACAATTTAGCAAACTATGACACCATTGAAGCATGTTATAGCGGTTAAACAAGTTCAAGGGAACTCGCGAAACCAGTTGTAGCCGTCCTTGTCGCGCACACAGCGACTGACAGGGACGAAAACATGTTTATTATCTAAACTGTAGGTTCTAGAGAATTTAGTTTTGCATACAAAGTTCATTTGGGTCGAAGAAATCGTTTCGATGTTAATATTTTTGTTTTTCGGTAGTCAGATTATGGGTTAAGGCAGAAAGTGTTAGAAAAAAACATCACAACATTTTACACCTGTACTATTTTTTAATATTGGTGTTAAAGGAGATGTTGCGAGCTCGGCTCTGGTTCGTACACGTCCTCAAAAAATGGGTAAATTAAAGAAGAATCCGAAAAAAATACAATTAAATTATTCAAGAACATATTTTAGAGTTACTACCACATTTAAATCAAACTATTTTATCATTTTTTAATTGGAAATTGATTAGTTTAAGTTCTTAGTATTATCACATAAAATCGATTTCGATAGTATTATGAAAATAAGACTTTTTTTCTCCAAGTACTTTATAATCAAAAAACAATTAAAAAATGAAAATGTCAAAATGACATCGCCCGCCATATTCGCCATGTTGGTTTGAGTTGCAACAACTGCAAATAATATTTGTAACTGCAAACAAAGCTAAATAAGTGAAAATATGCAGTAAAAAACGTTTTTATATTGATTTTGCCTGTTAATGATATTGTGTACAATACATGGCCGGAGGTCCATACATTTTTGCAACATCTCCTTTGGTGTAGGAATATTTCGATGCCGTTGCGCGTTGTGCTTTTGACTCCAAAAATGCCATTCTTGCCAATCATAAAACCGGTCACGCGCGTGTCTGGACAAACACAAATTATATTAAATTCGATATTTTGAACGTTCGGTTTTTTTGACCGTTCGATGAATAGTATTTTGATTTTCGATAATTTGAAATTCGATATGGTGTAAGAAACCGGTGGGGAACACTTGGCTCTAACAAAAATAGGGACTAAAGATGTTTCCTATGTACCTACGAAATTATTCTTTTTTATGATGTCATATGAAAGTTTATTGTAAGTGGAATATAAAGTAAAAGAAAATTGAAATTGGAATGTTATAGGTAGTATGAGATAAAAAAAAATCTAAAATGACGAAATATAGTGAAAATAAAATCAACTTTGAAATTGAAATAATTTCACTTTCAGAATCTTCGTACAATTTTCAACTTTTTTTTTTCAACACAATCATCCCATTACATATAGTCATAAATAACAGATAATGTCAAAGGTGCTTCTTTTTTTTTGTTTAATTACACAATATTGCTTACAGGCCACTACTTTTATGCTGGGTTCGAACCTCGGTTCAGGGGTAAGTGAGGTTAGCAATTCTTCTGAAATTTCCTAGTGTCATCTGAGGAGTCCAATAATATGTCCAGAGATATCAATAGGTTTGCCGCATATAACATGTGACAAAACGTAACTGGCGAATCGTGGATGATTACATGTTGTATTTGACTTCTACCTATCCCTTCGCAGAATACAAGTGTGAAGTTAGTATAAAGTTTTACTTGTATTTATATTGTACTAGCTGTTGCCCGCGGCTTCGCCCGCGTCGTACTCGTTTTATAAATAACTAAGTAGCCTATGTTCTTTCTCAAAGTCAGCTCTATCTCTGTACCATATTTCATTAAAATCGGTTCAGTCGTTTGGACGTGAAAAGGTAACAGACAGACAGGCAGAGTTACTTTCGCATTTATAATATTAGTAGGGATTGTGCCCTCGAGCGACAACATACATTATCAGACAGACAACAGAAATGACCCGTCCGCAACACAACTACATCTACCTTCACGAAAACAATTAAGACACATTTACTATAAGAACCCACACCTTGCGGATTGGGGTCAACACCGCTTGATGGGAAACAAGACCGTCTCGCAAACAAAATAAGGGTCAAACTCCTGCAATCGCAAACGTTATTCACACGAAATTTCAGAGTGCAATCCCTACGGTCCTCGTGTCATACGAAGTAAGAGCGAATAAAAGAGAATTTGAACTTTAATGTCATTCAAATAAAGTGCATATAAATTTGCGGGTAGTTCTAGAGTGGACTAGGGATGCAAATGTAATGTAATCATCATTGTAAACCATCGATGTACCGATGTTATTCAAGTCAAGTAAGAACATTTTCAGTAATAAGTATAAGAACAGTCTATCATTATCATGTAAATTATTTTACCAGTCCAGCCGAAGTCCTTCAAGGACTCCTGAAGTCGCAGGTTCGATTCCTGCCCGAAGTCAAATAATAATGTTTCTTTCCATTTTTTCTTTAATTTCTAAATTCACTCGCATGTGTTACTGCGAAATATATTAAGAAAAAACTATTATTTTACTAAACTGGTTTCGGCTAAACTAGCTAGGTTTCAATACAGTTACGTTAGATACTAAATTAGTGCCAGAAATAATAGGTACCTTAAAGTCTTCTAATAGTATAAAAATACTGCCAATACCAAAGTTTCACTGCACCTGTGACTTCAGTAACATAAAAGTTCAAGTAAAAGGAGATGTTGCAAAAATGTATGGACCTCCGGCCATGTATTGTACACAATATCATTAACTGGCAAAATCAATATATTAGATTGGGGAAAAAGTTTCTTCGCATTAGATAATTCAAAACATTTTTTAATGTAGTTTATTTAAATTTAACTAAAGTATGTATGTACCATTTTGTTCGATAACCTTTTGCCATCTTGTAGGTAGGGACATGATCCCATTGCTATAAATATTTTGGGACTTCTCATCGAAATACCGCGACAAGTGGATTTGGCAGTCCTCTCGTGATGTTAACCTAACATTGCATAAAGAATTCTGAAGAGACCGAAACAGCTGGAAATCTGAAGGTGCAAGGTCAGGACTATACGGCAGATGCATTAACACCTCCCAGCCAAACTCTCTTAATTTTTGCTGAGTGGCTATAGATGTGTGAGGTCTAGCGTTATCGCGATGAAACACCACACCCCTTCTGTTGATCAATTCCGGCCGCTTTCTCTCAACTTCTTGCTTTAATCTCATCAGTTGTTCGCAGTAGAGTTCAGAATCGATAGTCCTGCCTAGTGGTAATAGCTCAAAATGAATAATGCCCTTCCAATCCCACCACACACACAACATCACCTTATTGCGAGTTAACCCGGGTTTTGCCACAGTCTGTGAAGCCTGACCGGCCTTTGACCACGACCTTTTCCGCACGTTCTTGTCGTACGTGATCCACTTTTCATCACCAGTTATCAGCTTCTTCAAAAATGATTCGGTTTCATTACGTCGTAATAAAGAATCACAAATGAGTACACGGTTCATTAGGTTTCTTTCTGTGAGCTCGTGAGGTACCCAAATATCGAGCTTTTTTTTGTACCCAGCTTAAACTGTTTTGTGATCAATTCTCAGTTCTTCAGCTACGTCGTAACTACTGATATGTCGATCTTGCTCCACTTTTTCAAAAATGGCATCCATTTTATCCGTAATAGGGCGACCAGAGCGAGGTGCATCTTTGACAACAAAATTTCCGGATTGAAAACGCTTAAACCAAATTTGTGCTACTCTCACAGACACTGCACTAGGTCCATAAACAATGCAAATTTTTTTCGCTGCTTGCGTTGCATTTTTACCTTCTTTGTAGTAAAATTTTAAAGTGTATCGAATTTCTTCATTAGATTCACCCATCTTGACAGTACGAAAATCAAATGAAAATCACACATTTGCCTAATTTGAATTTGGAATTATGTTTTTTAAAATTTTAACTTTCAATGATACCAAAACCAGCCAGATACAAATACTACAGCCAAAGAGATTTTATTACAAGTTCATACATACTATAACGCGAAAAGACTTTTTCCCCAACCTATTAAAAACGTTTTTACTGCATATTTTCACTTATTTGGCTTTGTTTGCAGTTACAAAATATTATTTGCAGTTAGAATTGCAACTCAAACCAACATGGCGAATATGGCGGGCGATGTCATTTTCACATTTTAACTTTTTAAATTGTTTTTTGATTATATAGAACTTAGAGAAAAAAGTAATATTTTCTGAATACTATCGAAATCGATTTCATGTGTTAATACCAAGAACATAAACTAATCGATTTCCAATTTAAAGAAGCTTCGGCTGTGTCGCCGCCATGTTGAATATGGTTGAAAATGATAAAATCGTTTGAATTAAATGTGGTAGTAACTCTAAAATATATACTTGAATAAATAAATTGCATTTTTTTCGGATTCTTCTTTAATTTACCCATTTTTTGAGGATGTGTACAATCTAGAGCCGAGCTCGCAACATCTCCTTTCCACTTTTTTAATCTTTAAGAATTTTTCATTCGCATTTGTTATTGTAAAAAAATACATCATGAAAACAAATACAGATAGATGAACAAATAGGTGCTCGAAAAAATGAACAATATAAATAATATAATGTTCGAATATTTCTATAAATGGACATTTTGTAAGCGAAGACTTGCGATTGAAGTTTTTCTGGAACGATCGATACATCGATATTAATCATCACGATGTCGCATCACTAAAGTGTACGCGACCGGAAGCTGCTTATTGAGCGGACAAACACGTCGAGACGAATCGACTTCCGGCGGTCAATGTCGAATGTACTCTTGTCGGTTTTTTTTAATTCATCGCGCGATGTTTGAACGTTGACAGTGATTTAATTCACAATTATTTACGTTGACTCAATGCCAATTGACTTCGACTTCCACAGTATCGAGAAATATTGCACATCGATATTAGGAAGGAGACTTCGGCTTATTTTGGGTCTGTAGAGCGTTATCTCTTTCGCACCTTAGCTATATGACGTTTGTCGATCATTTAAACATTAAAAACATCAAACAAAGAGATAATAAAAATGAAAATGCTTTTAGTAAAAAGCTGTAATTTCATTAAATACAATAATTCGGTTTGCCATAAAAAAAAAGAAACGAACTTCAATTTGATCGAAGAAAACAAATCTACAATTAAAAAAATATTTTTACATAAGTACCTACACACCTACACAAAATATTTCACAGTTGTACCACGGGTCATAATCATAAATATAAAATAAAGAGTTGAACTACGGCAGAGAATATGTAATAATACTACGTATAGAATGGACACTTCGACGTCCCGCCCGATTTCCCCGCCTCACCCAACCTCCTCCCCTCTTATGGGCGACGGTTGGTATTTTGTACGTGCTACGCACACAGGTGCGCGAGTAAATACACGTCACTGATTGATGTCTGTGTAATAGAAACCAAATTAAGCGTTTGTATGGAATTTTGGCGCAGTGTCCGCGGTGTGACTATGGGTAACTTTACTTCCCCGTAGAACAACCAGTTGAACATCGCAGTTGTACCACGGGTCGGTATCGAAAATATTTACCTAGTAAAGTAAAAACAAACTTTCATTTCATACACCTTTACCACTCATCACAATCTATATCACCAGGCATCATACATCAATGTGTTATTTATAGATTTACAGAAACAATTCACAATCATGTTTAACAAGGGATCGCGGGCAATCGACAGTAGGTCAAAGCCGCGAGAGGGGGGAGAGGGAGGAGAGGGGACGGGGGCAAAGGAGAGGGGGGCAGCAACTAACTGTACACTTAATGCCCACCGCACACCGAGTAACTGTCACCTTTGCTTTCAACTTCAACTATCACAAAGTTGTTGGAAAGCTAAGTTATAATCACAATAGGTACGTCAAGACGTAACGAACCCACCGCCTACTAGCGGAAGAATTTTCTTCCGCCAGTTTTTTTTTTTTTTTTTTTATGTTATAAAAGTGGCAAACAAGCTTGCAGTTCACATTGATGTTAAGTGATGACTGCAGCCTATAGACACCCACACAATGACCAGAGGTCAAAATGCAAATGCGCTGCCACTCCTGAGGCATTAGGTGTTATGCCTCTGTGCCGGAAATTACAGAGCCGTACATTACCACCTGACCGAAACACGATAGTGCTGAACACTACCATTTAACGGCAAGTATATTAGGTAATGCGGTGGTGCCTACGCCCGCGAGCTCCGTCACTGGAGCTCTACCACCAGTAAAGTAGTAGTTGGAAGAGAATTCTTCCACTGAAGAACACTACCATTTGGCGGCAGATAGATTAGGTAATGCGGTGGTGCCTACGCCCTCCATGGAACTCTTAAGTGGATAGATGAATTAATGTAGAATTTAAGACACTAGGGCGAGATTCACAGACCGCACTACGACTTTACTTTGAGCAACGACTTTGCTTAGAACTGTCAGTACAGTATGGAATTTGACAGTTCGAAGCGTACTTTCCGTGAAAGTAAAGTCCTAGTGCGGTCTGTGAATCTCCCCCTTAGTGCCAAACAAGGATGCAGTTCACGTGAATGATAAGTGAATAGTGCAGCCCATAGAATACATTTCTTAAATAGATCATCATACAAATAAATAACATTGGAGTACCTGTTTGTAATATAAAAATAACCGCTTTTTACTAAATGCATAAATATGTATGTATACGCGGTACGTATATGTACCGTGTATACATACATATTTAGGCGTTTAGCAAAACAACATTTTTTACAATTTTTGTCTGTCTGTCTGCCTGTCTGTCTGTTTGTCCCCGCTAATCTCAGGAACGGCTTCACCGATTTTGACGGGTCTTTCACTGGCAGATAGTTTATGTGATAAGGAGTAACTTCGGCTACTTACTTTTATACTAGCTGCGCCCTTCGTCCGATAATTTGCACTTTATTTGATATGGATATTTTTTTTATGTAATGGAAGTGGCAAACAAACATGCAGTTCACATTGATGTTAATTGATGACTGCAGCCTATAGACACCCACACAATGACCAGAGGTCAAAATGCTGATGCGTTGCCACTCCTGAGGCCTAAGGTGTTATGCCTCTGTTTCGCTGGTGTGTATGCCGGAAATAACAGCGCCGTACATTACCACCTGACCGGAACACGATAGTGCTGAACACTAACATTAAGCGGCTAGTATATTAGGTATAATGCGGTGTTGCCTACGGGCGATCGGCCTACATGTTTCAAATGTATTCACGTTACAATTCTATGTTTGGACCACAGGTTAGGGTACATAATACCTGTGCCAAATTTCAACTCAGTCAGCGCAGTAGTTTTGAAACAAATTGGCTGTGACTGACACACAGACAGACAAACAGACGCACAAATGGGAAAGATTTCGTCTTTTCTTTTTGACGTTTAGAACTCTAAAAACATTTTTGAAATAAAAGCCGAAAAAAAAAATTCCCATAACTATATGAATTATTACTGTGTTGACGCATAGATACCTATATCTATCACATTAATAACTCGAGCAAACACGACCAATTACCGCAATGACCTACTATAATATAATTTTATTACCACGTTAACTGCCTCAGTAGCGTAGTGG
Organism: Macrosoma leucophasiata; assembly: GCA_036365455.1. NCBI lineage: Eukaryota > Metazoa > Arthropoda > Insecta > Lepidoptera > Hedylidae > Macrosoma > Macrosoma leucophasiata. The sequence goes on from JAWQUS010000024.1 coordinate 857,216, forward strand.
AAGCAGGCCACTACTATTACGCTGGAGGTCCTGGGTTCGATTCCCGGGTCGGAGACTATCAGAGATAACGGTTTAAAATCCTTTATCTCTGCTTCTATTGGGATTTTTCCATTTTCTGGAAGTTTCCCAGTACCCCGGAGTTTGGTAATGTGCCCGGAGATGGCAACAGGTTCGCCACCTGTTACATGGGCCAAAACGTAACCGGCGAGTCGTGGGTGTTTGCATGTATGATTGAATGCATGCATTTACCTCTGCCTACCCCTTCGGGGATTACAGGCGTGAAGTTACGTTATTACCACGTTTATAGATAATATTTATTTAATTATAATAAATTATTTTAAATTCCGCAACCATTAAACAAACAAAATAATTTAGTTCGCGCAACTAAATTAATTTGTTTGTCTCATTATTTCTCATTAATTTCGGTCCCGTAGTTTTGCAAATGGAAAACGTTTAAAAATAAATTAAAAATATTGTTTAATATTAGTGTTCCATAGGTTAAAGGGAAAATAATAATTTTACTCATGCTGTCTGTACCTATGCTTGTCTATCCCTCGCTCACAACTAATGCGCCAAAACTTTAGGGCATATTGATTTGATTTTGTTTTATGTAATGGATGTGGCAAACAAGCATGCAGTTCACATTGATGTTAAGTGATGACTGCAGCATATAGACACCCACACTAAGACCAAGGTTAAAATGCAGATGCGTTACCAGTCTTGAGGCCTAAAGTCCATTATCTGTGCCGGAAATTACAGGGCCGTACATTACCACCTGACCGAAACACGATAGTGCTGAACACTACCATTTAGCGGCAAGTATATCAGGTAATGCGGAGGTGTCTACGCCCGCGAGCTCCGTCCCCGGAGCTCTACCACCAGTCAAATTTGTACACATTAACATTGTAAAAAGGTTCTTAAAGTATACTAGTTGTCCCGACGAACTTCGTATCGCCTTAGAGGTTTAAAAAATGAAATGTAAAAAAACTCAACAAAAAAATTGGAGAGGATCACTCTTACCATTCAGGGATATTAAAAAAATATCCGCACGAATTGAGAACCTCCTCCTTTTTTAGAAGTCGGTTAAAAATATACAACAACGGATTCTCATACCTATATAGGTATACACACAAAATTTCATAATGATCGGTTCTGCGTTTCGAGAATTTGATACTTATATTAAACTAGGTGTTGCCCGCGGCTCCGCCCGCATGTAGGTCGCTTTTCGCGTAACTTGTAAAAAGTTATCAAATCATCCCATGGCATCCCACAGGAATTTTTTTTCGGGTTTAATAGTATCCTATAATCTAAGTCAGCTAATACACTATCTGTATAACAAATTTCATGAAAATCCGGTCAGTAGTTTCGGCGTGATTGACGGACAAACATCTAATTAGTACTACCACTTCACACTAGTGCGAAGTGTGATTTTGCGCCATACCAAAATCCCTACCCCCTACTTTATTATCATTAATGTGAAAGTAACTCTGTCTGTCTGTCTGTCTGTCTGTTACCTTACCTTTTCACGTCCAAACGACTGAACCGATTTCAATGAAATTTCGTACAGAGATAGAGCTGACTTTGAGAAATAACATAGGCTACTTAGTTATTTATAAAATGACATCCACGCGCGAAGCCGCAGACAACAGCTAGTAATAAATAAATTGTGAGGATATCGGACATACCTATTTTTAAGTACTATAGAAATTGTAGAAATTAAACTTGCGGATTTTCTCGCGTATACAACACTCCCAAACTTCTTCATACACCCGACGTTTCGGTCGCTTTCCAGCTACCGACCAGCCAGTCCGTGACCACGGTAGCTGGAAAGCGACCGAAACGTCGGGTGTATGAAGAAGTTTGGGAGTGTTGTATACGCGAGAAAATCTGCAAGTTTAATTTCTACAATGTATGAAGCTCACGAAAACCTACGAAAACGTTACTATAGAAATTATTATATTTTCTCGCGTAAACAATACTCCCAACTTCTCCTACCCGATGTAAATGAAGTTTTTACTAACCACAGGTAGAGTAGGTTAGACAGTGTAGTCTACGCTACCACGCTTTGTCACCGTCACTAGAGCTCCACCACCAGCGATAATACTCGTGCCTAAATTATGCTCACCATTTTTACAGTTAACAAAGGTAGAAACAAATAAATATTCTGCCACTGCTCATACGTGACGTACCTTACCCGTATAATTCGTATTTTATTTTGTTATTATCATTAGAAATAATACATATACGTAAACTTTAATAATTATGTGTATATAATTATACATAAAATGTATATGTATATATATATATATATTGTCTAGCACAGAGATCAATTATCTAAATCATTGATTTTCAAATAGAAATCGAGCCGTTTTCACATTAAAAATAGGAACTCCATGCTTGATCGCTACTTAAAACTGTCAAAAAAAGAACCGACTTTACAATATATGTATATATATATATATATATATATATATATATATATACACATCACAATCATCGAGACAAATGAACAATGAATTTTATATCAACAAAAAACGCATAGCGCGCGTTGATGTCTTTTCTAAGCTACGTGCGTACTTTTGGTTATTGAAAAAAAAAACTAAGTATATTTGAATAAATAATTTTAACTGCCTCGGTAGTCTAGTGGTAGCAGGCCACTACTACTACGCTGAGGTCCTGGGTTCGATTCCCGGGTAGGGGGTTATCAGAGATGATGGTGTAAAGTCCATTATCTCTGGTTCTATTGGGATTATTCCATTTTCTGGCAATTTCCCAGTGCCTTGAAGTTTGGTAATGTGCCCGGAGATGTCAACAGGCTCGCCACCTGTTACATGGGCCAAAACGTAACCGGCGAATCGTGGGTGTTTGTATGTATGCTTGAATGCATGCATTTACCTCTGCCTAGCCCTTCGGGGATTACAGGTGTGAAGTTACGAAATTTTAATTTTATTGAAGACCGTCACCATTTTAATAATTATAAAGTATGGGTTTAGTCATGTGCTAAACTACTGGTGGTAGAGTTCTAGTGTAGGAGCTCGAGGGCGGAGGCACCACCGCATTACTTATACTATCTGCCGCCAAATGGTAGTGTTCAGCACTATCAAGTTCCGGTTTTTTGCTGGTGAATGACAAAGAATGACTCTTTTTCTTTTCTTTTTACTCTTTGTTATCAGTTTGTAAAGGGGAAAAGAGACATTCTACTGATATACTTTTTACATTAGTTTATTACATTTAGTTTTATCTTAGTGATATTCTTGACTTTACATATGTTTCTTATCTTGTTTGACATGTATATCAATTGTTATTCGCTTTAATTTATTTTGTTTGTTTTTGACGTGTCTTAAGAGGTGCCTGTCACCCTAAATGAATAAATGAGTTTCTGATTCTGATTCTGATTCGGTTAGATGGTAATGTATGGCCCCGTAATAACTATCACAGAGACACAACAACTAAGGTCCCAGGGGAGGCAAAGCATCTGCATTTGTCTTCCGGTTTTTGTGTAGATGTCTAACGGCTGCAGTTGAATTGCATACATACTTATTTACCACCTTTACTACTAAAAAAACATTCTATTACAGTCTTAAATATTTTTTTTTATTAATAGGTATAATGATGACCCGGTTAGTTCAGTGGTGTGTAACGAACGCTCGATTCGAAGAGTAGCGACTTCGATCCCGCACCGGGAAAAATATTTTTATGGCCTACAGATATTTGCTTCGGATCTGGGTGTTTGTGTATGTGTTGTGTGTGTACAACGGCACCCACCACAACACAGGTTTATACTTAATGTGGGGCTGTGAGTGTAAGCGTATTTTTTTTTTATAATAATTAATTAATTAAATAAAAAAAATGTAATTTCAGGCACAGAGGCCATAACGCCTTAGGCCTCAGGAGTGGCAGCGCATCTGCATTTTGACCTCTGGTCATTGTGTGGGTGTCTATAGGCTGCAGTCATCACTTAACATCAATGTGAACTGCATGCTTGTTTGCCAATTTTATTACATAAAAAAAAAAAAAAAAAAATTAACTATAGGTATCTCGATAAAGGTTAATCATACAAAGAAGCGATCATCATTTATTGTATTATCACGTGTAAAAACATATAAATTACATTATGTAATGTAAATTTCTATCATTAACTGCGTATTAAAAAATATGGTACAGTTTAAAATTCTTATCACACTTCTAGAAAATAACTTTAATTTATATGCGCAATAACGCAACTCGATTAAACACTGAATAATTATGAGATCATAAAAAAAAGTAGTTAATATATTTCAATACCTAACACAATGCATGACCTGTTTCCGCGCAGTCAAAAAATTAAAAACGAATTAGGTACCTATGTGGTGTAGTGGCAGCAAGCGAATGCTACGTTGCGTTACCGGGTTCGATGCCCGGGTAAGTTTTTCGATTAAAGACGAATTCCAGGAGCACTGGAATTTGGTAATATGCCTGTTGAATGTCAATAGGCTCGCCGCCTACTATACGTACCTAATGAGATTCACCATGAGTAACTAACATCTGTATGCATGAAGGTATGGCCCCGTGATCTGTCACAGAGGCAAAACAACTTATGCCTTACGTATGTGGTAAAATTTCTGCAATTTGACCTCTAGTTTTATCATCTATGTTTTTAAAATGCCAAGAAAATCAGTAATCACTTAATCAAATCAGTAATCAGTAATCCATGTGAACAACATACCTACTTACCACTTATGCGCTATAGGTATACCTACATCATTTTATTATGTAATGTATGGCCCTGTAATTTCCGGCACAGAGGCATAACACCTTAAGCCTCAGGAGTGGTAACGCATCTGAATTTTGACCTTTTGTCTATAGGCTACAGTCATCATTAAACATTAATGCTACCTGCATGCTTGTTTGCCATTTCCCTTACATAAAAAAAAATCTATTTGTAATACAAAAAAAAATACATTTATTTCTGCCTACCCGTTTGAAAAGCAAAGCAAGCGTGAAGACACGTAAGTGACGTCATCAGCAAGTATAGGTCAAAGAACCGGGCAGAGTCACGGCGCGGCGCGAGTTAGCATCGCGTCAACGTCGCCCTGTCACCGAACCACGAAACCTGCTTTCCATACAATTTCCTCAATAATCCCCGCTTACGTAGCATAAAAACATATTGCTGAATTGGCAGAATACGAAATTGTTCGTCATTCTATTTATTAAAAAATATTAAAAAATATATATATATATATAACTCCAGTGACAGGGTCAGAGGATTTAAATATTATCCAAAACCTGACTAAGCTTTGATGATAATACATGGTCCCGTAATTTCTAGCACAGAGATCAAATATCGAAATCATTGATTTACAAATATAAATCGAGCCGTTTTCACATTAAAAATAGGAACTCCATGCTTGATCGCTACTTAAAACTGTCAAAAAAAGAACCGACTTTACAATGCAGCAATGTAAAATAACCTTTCATTTGTTTTTTTTTTTTTAATAGGGCAATTTTAATTGAAAGTTTATTGGTCACGGACTCGTTCACGCAAATCTTATTAGAAATGTGGGTAGGGAGACTTTCTACTGGCGAAAAAACGTATTTAGTCGCGATATTTGTAATAAAAAAGTGAAAAATATTTTTTCTGGTGATATCTGGTGCTGACCTGATAAATGTCTGGTGTCAGTGAGCGCAGCCACCGTCGCCAGAAGCAGCAGCAGACAGAACGCCTCCCAGGCGCCCCGCATTTTCACACAAACCACATCAACACCATAAAACACACACAAAAATAACAACAGAACTTTTTGGTAAGTAGCACTGGCCGGTAACAGTTGTAGAAAAAGTTTTTGGTGACGTTCGGTATTCGAAAGTTTTGATGACGTGTCGGGGGAGCGCCCGAGCGACAAGCGTACTTGTGGAACGCGCACGAGCGACTGGTACCGAATGACGCCGCCGCCGGCCGGCACAGGTAGGGTGGCAAGCTCATGGTTTTTAAACTGCCAATAACACATATTTACTTTTTTCTACATGCAGTTCATTATAGGGTAACAAAGATGTGGTATATCGACGACCCGGTTGGTCCAGTTTGAGACGACCGTTTGATCGAAGGGTCGCGGATTAGGTCTCCGCGGTAGGACTCCGGAATTTCGAAGTGCGAATTTCGTAAGAACTAAAGAAACATACCTATGTTTTTATGTAGGTACGTTTGTTCGAAATTTTGCCAGGTTAGGTCGAAGGGAGTGATGGGTGTGCAGAGCTCGCCCGCCGTACCTGTCCAACGTCCAATATGATAGATATATTATCACTGAGACATCTTTCAGAAAGATATAAGCTTCAAAGGTACTTTAGTTATAAATATAATATTGATACCGATGTTTGTGTGTATTCAGAGCTCTGTCTATCCCTTCAAGGATTAAAAATGTGAAGTATGTATGTATCTTCACGCCAGGTCCCTAACGGGGTAGGCAGAGAGTGTAGAGCGCCAGACATCCCGGTTCAGACAAACCTCTCGTGCCTCGTCTACCTTCATCATTCTCTTCATACATGCACGCCGATTCCTAAGACTTTTGACCCCACCATCAGACAGAATTCGACCTATTTGGTCATGGTAGGTCAGTATGGGTATTAATAAAATGTGAAGTGACGTCACATTTTATTAATACCCATCTGTCCATTAATTACAAATTGCATCAAGTATGTTAACTGTAAATATACTTAATGGATTCATGTTTAAGCATTATTCGCCAAACTCTAGCTATTCAGATCACTATCAACCTAAATCGATAAATCCGAAAAACGTAACACGTAACGACGACATCCTCAGTAGCCTAGTGTTAGCAGGCCACTATTACTACGCTGAGGTCCTGGGTTCGATTCCCGGATAGATTATCAGAGATAATGGTGTAAAGTCCTTTATCTCTGATTGTATTGAGATTTTTCCATTTTCTGAAAATTTACCAATACCTCGAAGTTTGGTGCCCGGAGATGTCAACAGGCTCGCCAACTGTTACATGGGCCAAAACGTAACTGGTGATTCGTGTGTTTGCATGTACTACCTCTGCCTACTCCTTCGAGGATTACAGGCGTGCAGTTACGTTACGTTACGTAACACGATTCCCCAAATTATGCAATTTTCCCGACAAAACTGCACGATACCCGCACTGGCAGCCTCCACTCACACAGGTGGTCGATAGGTAAACGCTCGCCACTCGCCACTGCCGTGCCATTCGCGATTGCGACACGACTCAGTGGCAAATAGTGCGTTGACGTTCAAAACGATAAACTTTTTCTACATTTTAAAGCCTTACTGGGGAGCAGGCGTACAGCTTCCCCAGTATCGACCAATGATACGTGGCTCCCAACGTATAAGCCCCTTCGAGCCGTGTTAATGTTTGCCTAATAAAAAAAACGTAAAATATTTTTTTATGTTATCAACATAGCAAACAAGCATGCAGTCCACATTTATGTTAAATAACGATTGGAGTATAATAGACACAAAGACCAGAGGTCAAAATGCAGATGCGTTGCCACCCCTGAGACCTCAGTTGTTTTGTCACTGTGATAGTCATGACGGAGCCCTACATAACCATCTAACCGAAACACGATAGAACACTACTATATGTCGGAGATAGATAGATTAGGTAATGCGGTGGTGCCTACACCCTCGAGCTCCTACACTCGAACTCTACCCAGTGCCTGATAAAGCCGGTGCGGGGCCCGTAGCAAATGTGACCATGGGGCCCTAGAGTTACATGGCCTACTGAAATTTAGGATGTAAATAAAACAGAACATTTACGAAAAGAAATCGAAAACAATATTAGGGGATTTCCCCTGTAAGTATTGTGGTATTGCCAACTTGCTACATAATAATATACCCATATACCTATATATAGTATAATTACAGTGTGGCCAACGCTCACTTTGAGAATAGCTTAGGTGTATTACATACTAGCTGTTGCCCGCGGCTTCGCCCGCGTGCATGTCGTTTTATAAATAACTAAGTAGCCTATGTTCTTTCTCAAAGTCAGCTCTATCTCTGTACCAAATTTCATTAAAATCGGTTCAGTCGTTTGGACGTGAAAAGGTGACAGACAGACAGACAGAGTTACTTTCGCATTTATAATATTATAGTAAATAGTACATAATATAATATTAAGTAAGGAAGTAGAGATTTTACATATTTGTGGGTTTGTTGGGCGCAGGTGCGGAGCCCCTCAGGGCGCAGGGCCCATAGCATAATTTTCTGTCTCCTGCTATATGGCTAATCCGGCACTGACTCTACCACCAGTAAATATATAGGTATTTGGGAACACGGTAGTGCCCCGCCAAGACAAGCCAAGCAAAGCGCAACCTTTTCTCGAAACGTTTAGTAGTTTTATAAAATGTAGAGTAGAACAAAAATGTAGAGCAAGCTGCGCCACTTAGTACGGAGAGGCCAATAGGGGATTTTTGGATTACTTGAGGTCAGATTAATATATGGAAGATACACTCCATCTTATTCTGTAACTCTACCAAATCTAAGGTTTCTATATAGGGCTGCATCGTTGAAACTACCGCCACGAGTTGACCTTACATACAAATCGTCAGAATTTTAGAAGATAGCTTTGATCGGGTTTACTTAATATCGTTTCTGAGTGTATGACATTTTCACCAAAATTTTGATTCGAAAATTGTGAATAAAAATACCTCGGTTCACGGGAAAGTCCACGCAATAGATAAATAAATATGGAATGGTAATGTGGGCGTGGCAAGCGCGCCGCAACTATGTATGAACAATCACAGTTTGGCCGAACCATTCGTTCGCCGCTCGTAGTATCGGGTAGACAGCTTCGAATGACGCATCTCTCGGTAAAAATACCTTGTAGTGCCAATTTGAACATGTAATATGAAATGTCAGACCGCAAATATAAAGCGAGGAGGTATATCTTTCCATCTGTAAGTCACAAATAACATTTATTGTTATAATATTTGTAAAAATATACAAAGGAATATGAATATTCTAACCTAAACTGCATCATTTAACGTTACTGCTAGCGAATACATTGCTCGTTAAGCACTCGCTCAATTAACGCTATTACTGTCTCCGCTTGCAATGTACAGCATGTAATGCGTCCGCTACACTTCGACTTATACGAGCTCCTTGTGAGTATATTGTTGTGTGTGTGCGAGTGTTTGTTGTCTACGGGCTTATCAGTGTGCAAACTTACGCAAACGAATAGCTGCTCTGAGGATTTATGTGTGGGTGATTGTCGAGATGGTGTTGCATTTGTGTAAGATATTGCATGGTGGGAGAAAAGCGGCGACACTGGATCTAATAATTAATTGAAGCAAAGGCCTTTCCACCCTTATACATCTACGTAACTTCACGCCTGTAATCCCCAAAGGGGTAGGCAGAGGTAAATGCATGCATTCAAGTATAGTACATACAAACACCCACGATTCGCCGGTTACATTTTGGCCCATGTAACAGGTGGCGAGCCTGTTGACATCTCCGGGCACATTACCAAACTTCGAGGCACTGGAAAATTTCCAGAAAATGGAAAAATCCCAATTGAACCAGAGATAAAGGACTTTACACCATTATCTCTGATAACCCCCTACCCGGGAATCGAACCCAGGACCTCAGCGTAGTAGTAGTGGCCTGCTACCACTAGGCTACCCAGGCAGTTAATTATCTATCTCTATCTTATTTATGTATTCCGTGGGAAAGTCTGTAAAAACTTAAATCCTTATTGTAGGTCTCTGACGAGGCACATCTACCTATAAACAGATCATGTGCGCAGCATTATATGAATAAAACTTGCCCACGATTAACAAGGCCTCGTCAGCCAGAGGGCTGACCAATAGGGGATTTTCGGGGATCGCACTAGAAATAAGCGGCTCGTACGTAGAGACGTTCGAGCCGCTTATTTCTAGTGCGATCAGTGCCAGCTTACCGCGCCGCCCGCTTCCCCGCAAACCCTTTACTAGCGGTAGAGCTCCAGTGACGGAGCTCGCGGTCGTGGGCACCACCGCATTACCTAATCTACTTGCCGTTAAATGGTAGTTTTCAGCACTATCGTGTTCAGGTCAGGGGGGGTACGACCCTGTAATTTCCGGTACAGAGGCATAACACCTTAGCCTTCTGGACTGGTAACGCATCTACATTTTGACCCCTGGTCTTTGTGTGGATGTCTATAGGCTACAGTCATCACTTAACATCAATGTGAACTGTATGTTTGTTTGCCATCCACATTAAAAAAGGGTATTTTTTATATATAATCGATAACACCAGTACGAACACGAGTAACAGAAATCACAATCCACAAAAAAATATACTACACACCCTCTTCTCAAAAGTTTTGTATCATAATATAGGTATGACTCTGACGCAGCAACTTGACTTGTAATAGAAACAAAAGAAAACCTATCCGTGTTTATAAACGTGCGAGAGGTCATTAAGATATTGAACAAAAAACACACCAACCACATTATAGGTATAAGTTTAGTAGAACCAGAAAAACATTGGTTGTCTCAAGTACCATCGGCTCATCACTATAAAAAAAATATAACTATCAATAAACACACGATTAGTTCGTGAATGTTTTTTCCTTAGAGCAACTGGCACCGCCTTGCACAAAATACAAGGAAAATCCTACATCTTTCTGCGTCTTAGAATATACGAAATGAGGTTGTAGTTTGTTTTGGATATGAGGAAAACATTGACTATTTCCGAAAAGTCTGATGAGTTCTATCGTTGAGTGGGTGAAAGTGGAAACGATTTTCGAATATTCCTGCCATGTCCAGAAGTACACTCATGTCGATCAATGATAATAATTCATCAATACCTATAATAAGGTTAAGTTTTTTTTTTATGTAACTGAAATGACAAACAAGCGTGCAGTTCACATTGATGTTAAGTGACGACTGCAGCCTATAGACACCCACACAAAGATCAAGGTCAAAATGCAGATGCGTTACCACTCCTGAGGCCTAAGGTATTATGCCTCTGTGCCGGAAATTACAGGGCCGTACATTACCACCTGACCGGAACACGATAGTGCTGAACACTACCATTTAGCGGCAAGTATATTAGGTAATGCGGTGGTGCCTACGCCCGCGAGCTCCGTCATTGGAGCTCTACCACCAGTAAATCTATATGTAGCCGCAAGTATTTTTACGTAAATTATTTTTAATAAAGTTTTGGGACAAAATTCAAAATTTTCGTTGATTTGGTTTTTTAATAAAATGTCGTCCACTTCACGACATATATATATATATATATATATAAATATATATATATATATATATATATATAAATATATATATATTTTTTATATAAAGACTCTGAAAAATCACGGCAGCCGTTGCGCACTTGGCCGCAGCCAGGTGTAAACAGGTATGACCAAGGAAACGTGTTTATGTTCATATCGTATCAATAATTAATTATATAACATTTAACATTAATTAATTATATACCAAATTAAAGCGAATTATTTTCTCATTCTTATGATATACAGGTGCCAAATTAAATCTGGCCGCAAATAAGGGTTACTGGCTGTTAAAGATGGTAAATATTGTAAATAGAGTGAAAAAGAGCGAGTTACATCATCAGTCAGACGAGGATAGTGATTGCGTATTAAAGCCATTGCGCATGCGTGGGATACTATTTTTCTCAACTGTCAAATCACTAAAATAAAGTAAAATAAAATTGAAAATTAAATTATTTAAAGATGAAGGCGTGTTTTCCGTGTGACAAAACAAGCAACGTATGTACACGACTTTAATGATGCATCATTCAAAAAGTGTTCCATATTGTTATTATTTCGTCGTAAGAAAAAATGTAAATATCACGACACTAGTTATTATAGTCTACTAGTTCAATTATACTAGTTAGTATAATTGAATCCACCGATGCTTTTGGATATCATTCAGAGTGCTATTAAAAAAATTACAGTTTTGAACCAAAAAAAATATTTTTGGAATTTTCGTCTGTCTGTCTGGTACGTTATACATACATAACTTCGAAACTACTCAACTGATTTGAACGCGGTTTCACAGATGGATTACATATAATTATGAGCGTTGTCAAAAATCGGTAAAAGTTATGGAATAATTTATTTGAAAAATAATTAAAAACGTAACTTTACGCCTGTAATCCTCGAAGGGGTAGGCAGAGGTAAATGCATGCATTCAAGCATACATGCAAACACCCACGATTCGCCGATTACGTTTAAATTAAAATTGAAAAGAATTAATAATTAATTGAAAATATACTCTAAGCACTGCTTCAAAACTTTTAAGCAGCGTTGAATGCGGCTTACATAGCTTACTCGAAAAGCGACATACACACGGGCGGAGCTGCGGGGAACAGCTAGTTTTACTATAAGTACCTATCTATACAAGTAACAAAACAAAGTCCCCCGTTTTCATGCGGTTTCCACCAATAGATAGAGTGATTCATTAAGGTTTGTATGTAATTTGTTAAAGCTTTGTGGAAATTGATTGGTAGGTATATATATAATAATAATAATGGCAACCCATTATACGTCCCACTGCTGGGCACGAGTCTCTCCCCTTTTTTGGGGGGGAGGCCTGGAGCTTACTCCACCACGCTGCTCCAATGCGGATTGGTGGAGGTGGGTGGGTTAGTGGCCAACCCACTGTCGGATGTTTTCAAACCGCCCATAAGGCCTTCGACAAGGTTTAACGACTGCTATCCATCGATAGCAACCGGGACCGACGGCTTAACGTGCCCTCCGAAGCACGGAAACGCGCATTTAATTTGCCACTAGCGGTCACCCATCACACTACCCGACCGCGCCCGTAGTGCTTAACCGAGCAGATCGCTTACGATCTACACCAGCCGCTGGGCCATGCGCGCCTCGGTAAGTATATACTGAACGATAAATGTTGCAGGTATCTGAAAAAACCAACAGGCCTGGAAGCTTTCATCTAAGACGCAGTAGACCTACAAAAAAGTCGATGACGTATATCTATCTTTTAATTATGGACAGCTTACTATAATCAATATATCTTACAAAAAATTGATTACTTACAATGCCGTAATTGGAAACAGTAATTCTTATTCAATTAAATACTTTACTACCTTAAGCATTTCATGCATATTATTATAGTGTTTAAGGTACACCACCACATACCTAATTAAAATAAATACTTACCTTCGAAGTAGTCGGAAAATTAGTGCACGGGAAAATAAATTTACGTAGTATTTGTATACACTTTGTAATTTAATTCCAAAAAGTGAGCAACGAGGTCAGTCCGACGATGGGAACCGCCAGTTTTTTTTAATTCATTTTGAGGCTATGGCATTAACCCCCTTATTCATAAACGTACATTAGATACGTTTTAGCTATAGAATGCTTTGTCCTTGTCAGTTGCATTGTCTAATGTGCAGGATAGAAAAAGACAAAGGAGAGATAAGCAACACTTTAGCTAATATACGTTTATGAATAAGGGGGTTATTTTATGGTAGAACGACGTTTGCCTAGTCGGTCAGTTTTCAATAATAAGTAAGCAGGTACATTCAAACTAGAGCTCCAGATAAGATCTATACAAAGTGTGCTCCGTGCAAAGTTTTTCAGCGATATCAGCGATACTAAACTAACTTTTTTTTTTTTTAAATTGTGATAATTGACGTGAATTACTACTGCTGCCTATAGCATCCACAGAGTACATTACATTTTTATATATTGATAGTATCTGCTAGCATCTAACTGAACAAAAACCTCTAAGTTAGTAACTAAAACTCAAGTTATTTTGTCTGTTACAAAAAATAAGGGACCATATCGACCATACCACCATTTGACCTGAATATGACAATGCTGAACGCTACCGCTTTAGCGGATTACAGATGAATGTCCACGCGTAGCTAGCACATACATCTGGTGGACGGAAATGTACCTAAACAGCTCATTATTCTTCAGCGGAGTTGGTGATTATAATCGGTGACTCCAATATTTGAACGCATACGCCATACCAACATAGTACCTTTTCTGGTGACACTATTTTATTTGAGAACACTGATTTGCCAAAAGGTATTTTCTTATAACGTTGGGTTTACTCAGATCACAATTAATTCACCACTACTTTATTGCAGTAGTTAATTAATTGTGTGATCCCGTGCTAGAAACAAACTACCAATTTTTTTTACTACTACGTATGTATGTATGTATCTTCACGCCAGGTCCCTAACGGGGTAGGCAGAGAGTGTAGAGCGCCAGACATCCCGGTTCTGACAAACCTCTCGTGCCTCGTCTACCTTCATCATTCTCTTCATACATGCACGCCGATTCCTAAGACTTTTGACCCCACCATCAGACAGAACTCGACCTATTTGGTCATGGTAGGTCAGCCTTGGTCTTCCTGGGCCTCTGCAACCAACCACATTCGCATTACTACTACGTGTCTTTGATATATAGGAGTTGGCGAGGGAAGAGTCCTTCACCCACCCCCACAGCCCCCCTCTTACTCTTACCTACTTCAAAATTGAGTATTTTTAACGGAAACAGCACATTTTTTATCATGTAAAAAATTAATCAAATATTACTGCTGTAAAAATAAAAAAAAATATATAAACCAGTTATTGGTAGAATAGACTCAGTCATTCAACACATTTTTCAAATAAACTTAATACTATACTTCTAAATTTCTTAGATATAAGAATAACAGATCACAGTTAATAGTCTTTCTATTTTTATGCTGTCTTTCAAAACTAGGTACACTCTAGGTACAAGCAAGAGGCAATATACCGTTACGGCCTTTGCCATATTTTGTGACATTTGACGTTGACGACTTGACGACAATCAAACTGACACTGACAGCTTTAAAAAGCATCACCGTACGTTCATGCTTTGTACTGTTTGTGCAATTATTTAGATTTTTTGCTTAAATTAAGGGTAAAGTTTGAAGTCATTTAACTCGCCTCTTAAAGAAATTAATTCTGAGTCGTGTTCACTTGATCTGGACTCAATGAATTAGTGATGTGGCAATAAGTGATGCGGTTAGCAAGATGTCTGTAGAACAACCAGATCTTCTATTTTTCGATACATTCTCTCACGACACTAGCGAGGCAAGTGGTTTTATTTATTATTCTTTCAATCTAGACTTAATATATCATGTATTCAAGTGCTCAAAATGTTTAATTCGCCGTAATTTCCATAGGTTTTGCTCGCCATCATACCGAACTAAACCTATGGACACTTAGGCACCTATATCTGCAAAATACTACATATTATTTTCCATGTGTTTTAGTGGTCTAGGTTTAGGTTACCTAGGTTTAGGTTTAGGTACCTCCATTTTTTTCAAATTGCCTTTTGGTTAAAAACTAATTAATTAAATCAGCTATACATACTAAATGTGTGCTCCCCAGAGCCCTGAGGCACTCCAAAGCTACTGTCGGGGCTTCACAACCATATCAGTTATCAGTGTATCCTGTCATTTGGTTACCCGATTAGATAAAGTAAATAACTTGGGGATAGTACAAAGTTTGCTAGGTTTTGTTTTAATTTAGGGCTTTGTTAAATATTTGTTTTTTTTTATGTAATGGATGTGGTAAACAAGCAAGTAGTTCACATTGATGTTAAGTGATGACTGTAGCCTTTAGACACCCACACAAAGACCAAGGTCAAAATGCTGATGCGTTACCACTCTTAAGGCCTAAGGTGTTATGCCCCTGTGCCGGAAATTATGGGGCCGTACATTACCACCTGACCGGAACACAATAGTGCTGAACACTAACATTTAGCGGCAAGTATATTAGGTAATGCAGTGGTGCCTACACCCGCAATCTCCCTTACTGTAGCTCTACCACCATTAAAATTGATTTTCTAAAAGTGGTAAGTTTTCAATGAAGCTAGAGAACCACTGATCTAAATGTTGAATGAAACTTATTTAATATGTTAATAAATATTTTACTTAGCTCTTTTTATTTATTACTGTAGCCCATAGCCATGTATGTATAACTGCTTATGAATCAAGAAATTTCATTTATGTGTAGACATGGTGGTATTCTTGATGCCAGATTAATTATTTGTCTCTGCCTTGTAATCAAGAGATAAGATCAAAGAAAAATTTGACCTCGGGCAGGTATAGAACCTGAGATCTCAGGAAAATCAGTCCAGCCCCTTTACCACTTACATAGGCTTTGGTAGCTAATCTACCATAGGTAAAAAAAATCTTTCCATATTTTCTTTGATTTCTTAATTCACTTGCATGTAATAAATAAAAAATTGTCAGTAAAAAGATTGATGATTGATTTTAATGTGTTTGTTTAAATGTATATTATTAATATAAGGCAAATAGTTAAAAAACAAAATTAATTAATATTTTTTCACCTTGGAGTATTCACATTCCATGACTGCTAAGCTGCCATTATAATTTATACTTTATTTATTAATTGGTACTTTAATGCAGTTGTAGACTGCATTAAAGTACCCACTAGGACTACTAAGCACATTTTTTTAGTCTTTGTTGTTTTAGATTATATGGATCCACAAAGCCACTTAATTCAGTGTTTTCTAGACATTTTTTTTTTTACCATTTATTATTTTATTCCAGGAGCTCAACTTAGATTTGGTGCAGTTCCCCAAGTCTGTCTATGTGAGAGAAATAAGGATAATACCATTGGGTGCACGTGTCGAAGGGGACTTCCCAGGTGGAGTCAGACTCGGAGCAACCAATCCTACTAAGTTCCACATTGATTTCTTTGTCAATGACTTGAGCAAGCCAGGCTCTTGCACGTTTGAAGCTCTCGGTAGCTTGAATTATTGTCAGAATGGTCAGATACACATGGAATGCGGAGCTGAGATTGAACAGCCACGGATACCCACTGATGGTCTGGTGCTTAGAGGTGAGTTTCTGATTAATAAAGATGAGTTTTTGATTAAGAAAGGTTGAACAATGTTGCTATATTTACAGTACTCAACAATTAATATTGCACAAAGAGGATAAGAAAGAGACGATAACGTTTCAACTTCAATGAGCATTATGTCTGCTGTACACTGCCTACGTAAGCACTAACAGTCCGGTATTGGTCAAAACTTGATCAAAATGGTCGACAAACGTCAAATAGGCACAGTGCGAAAGAGATAGCGCTCCACAGACCCGAAATAAACTAAAGTCTCATTCCTAAGCTCTATGTCCAATATTTATTGTTGAGCACTGTACAGTGATTAACACTTAGTTAATATCTCATAATTATAGAGGTTAATATTGTTTTTGTTTTTTTTTTTTACAATAATCAAGTGTTCTAATAAAGTGAATGATCATTTTAATTATTGATTTCATAAAATATAATGACTGATTCATGAGTGTGCCTACAAAAAGTCAATGTTGCTGTGTGGTCCTGTGCATATTCTCTCTCTCTGGTCGTTCCCTCATGACTGAGGATCGTGATCATCCTGGCATCACTCTCGATCAGACGAAATGTCTCCATCGGCTCCGGTCTGCGGCCATTTGCACCGTGGTGTAAAAAACTGATGCTGGGTTGTCCTTGAGCTGGTCAGACCATCTGGTTGGAGATCGGCCTCTTGCCCTTTTCCCCTCCACATTGCCCACAACAATCAGCCTCTCCAAGCTATTTTCCCCGCGTCTAGCTATATGTCCAAAATAGCTCGTGATCCGCCGAAGGCACAAAGTGGAGAGGCGGTCCGCGACGTGAAGTTGCGATAAAATTGACAAATTGGTTCGCCTGGCTGTCCACGGTATGCGCAACATTCTTCACCAACACCACATCTCAAATGAATCTATTCTGCGTCTTTCTCGTGACAAAATGGTCCATGTTTCCACCCCGTAGAGAAATATTGGGAAAATCAGTGATTTTACGAGGCGCATCTTGGTGTTGTTTGTGACGCCTCGATTTTTCCATATGTTTCCCATTCGAGACATGGCGTCTTTTGCAATGGCCATCCTACGTTTGATTTCTGGGGCGCAACTTCCATCATTGCAAATGAGAGATCCTAGGTAGTTGAATTGTTCGACCACTTCTATATTTGGAATGTTTCTCACATTTGAAAGTTTGCCAGCTCTGTCCACTATCATCAGTTTTGTTTTATTTCTGTTGATAGCGAGACCCATGGCCATACTTTCATATTCGATTTTTTGCAGAAGTATTTGCATTTCATCTATAGATGTTGCCAGGAGAGTTGTATCATCGGCGTATCTGAGGTTAGATATTCGTTTTCCTCCTTTCAATGGACTTGCGAATAATGTATTCTCCGTAGATGTTGAATAACACAGGTGATAGTATGCAGCCCTGCCGTACTCCCTTCTTTGTTTCGAACATGTTTGAGCATTCCGTGTCGAGTTTGACATAAGAGCGGTTTGCTGCATAGAGGTTGCTGATAAGACCCACTAGGTGTTTGGGCGCTCCCATCTCTATTAGCACATTCCATAATAGTTCCCATTGCACGCAATCGAACGCTTTAGCGTAGTCGATGAAACACAACACAACCGGCGTGTTTAATTCTCGGCTCTTCTCAATAATTTGTCGGATGTTCAGGATCTGCTCCCGCGTGCCTTTTACAAATCCGGCCTGTACTTTGGCGGTCAAGGTAGTATTTAAGTCGTTTATTAATAATGTGTAGGTAGTATCTTACTTACATGGGAGTTGAGAGCAATTAATAGTCCTGTAGTTGCTGCATTTGTTAGTGGATCCCTTCTTATGTAGTGGAACGAAAACAGATTCTGTCCAGTCGTCAGGCCAGGAGCCAGATCTCCATATTGAGTTGCATATGGTTGTTATAAGAACAATGCCTTTGGTACCAACATTCTTTAGCAATTCTGCGGGTATGCCATCTTTGCCGGGAGCCTTGTCCCATTTCAGGGCTTTGATTGCCTGCTCCACTTCCGTCATCAGAATGTCGGGCTCGTTGGGATTCGTAGAGAAGGTTTCCAGCTTCATCATCAATAACACGAGTTTTCGGACTTCGCGTCTTCGTGAGATCTTTCAGTTTGCGGTACAAGTCTTTGGTCTCGTTTTTCTCGGCGTGTTTTCGATCTCTTCGCATGTACGATTGATCTCAGCGTTCCTGTCCTGTCGACATCGTCTTTGTACCTCTATGCTCATAAGGGTGTAACGTTCTCGGTCTTCTGGTGTCCTGAGACCTTTTTCTTTGAGTTCTCTACGTTCAAGAATGATTTTTGCAGTTTCCGGTGTTATGAAATCTTTCATTGATGTACGTGGTAGAGCATTTTGTGAAGCTGTCTGTGCTATGACTTCTTTTAATGTTGTCCATGTAATCGAATCCGATGGGCTGTCGTTATTTGCCGAGATATTTAGGAGGTTTCGTTCTATGTCACATTTTAACCCTGTCATGTCTACCCTTGTTAGAGGTTTCTGCTGTGTTGATCTGTGTAGCCTCTTCAGTTTGATCCTTAATGTTGCTATAAGAAGTTGGTGGTCGGTTCCACAATCAGCTCCAGGAAATGTAACCGCATTTAGAATCGAGGATCTCCAGCGTCTTTGGATCATAATATAATCGATCTGATTTCTACATCTGTCTCCTGAAGATATCCAAATGTAGAGACGGCGAATGTGGTTTTCAAAACAACTGTGAGGTGCTCTTCACTACAGAATTGCAGGAGTCTCTCGCCTCTTTCATTTCGGTTGCCTATACCAAACCTTCCTATCAGATGGCGAAAGCTTGCATCGTTTTCTGTTGAACCAATCTTTGCGTTCAAATCTCAGATTACCATCGTGATCTCTCGTTTAGGTATTTGTTTATGGTTTGTGACAGGATTCCATAAAACTCCTCAATCTCTTCTTCAGTGGAGTTAGTTGATGTTGGGGCATATACTTGGATGATGTTCAGTTTGCATGGTATTGCATTCAACTTTATTGTGATAACTCTATCGTTGATTGGTCTGTATTCTATGACAAATTTGTCCATCTCCCGTGGGACAACAAATGCCACTCCATTTCTACTTTGATCCTCTGGACCAGAGAAATAGATCTTGTTTCCAGAGTCCGAGGTGAAGTGCCCTGAACTCCTCCAGTGGGTCTCACTGAGCCCCAGGATGTTTATGTTCTTTCTTTGCATCTTATCTTCAACGATTTTCAGTTTCCCATGCATATTCAGTCCGCG
The DNA here is from genome assembly GCA_036365455.1 of Macrosoma leucophasiata. Taxonomy (NCBI): domain Eukaryota; kingdom Metazoa; phylum Arthropoda; class Insecta; order Lepidoptera; family Hedylidae; genus Macrosoma; species Macrosoma leucophasiata. Next base: position 877,273 of record JAWQUS010000024.1, read on the forward strand.
TACATTCCACGTCCCAATATGGTGAGGATGTCTTGATGTCATTCCAGCGTTGGTCGCGACGTGTGCATCAGTAGCATAATTTCCATATGGCGCCTGATGCTTAGCGCTTGTAGGGCCGGTAGCATATTTCACACCACCTCGCCCGGGTAGGTGGCGCCGGGTGTTAGCCGGGTCGCATGACAGTACTCTATTTCTTTGCTCGTGCTTATCCATGATGATTTTCTTGGGAAAATAATGCAGTGGTTTCCCGTTGCCTTCTGCATCAGTACTTTTAGGGGATATTTAGTCTCCAAGGTTCCTAAGGCCTCTTCCCATCAGTTTCCTGGTGAGGTGTATGGTTATCCCGCCATTGCTCGGTCGCCAGAGCCTCGTCTGTTATCCAGCAGGGGGCACCACGGCGGCCGCGAGACCGCCGCCGCTGGCTATTCATAACGAACCACCAGAGCGAGCAGGAGAGGTTGACATTTGGGCCGGTTGAGATGTTGTTAACCGTTCTCCCCTTACCCTCCAATCTCTCAAACTCAAACTCAAAAATTCAAACTCAAAAATTCATTTAATCACTTGGAAATAATAGAATTTGCTTGTGATAGGTCAAATTACAAATATAAAATTAAAGCGAATAACAACTGATACGTTGATTAATATGTCAAAGTAAATAAATTAATAATAGTCCAAAAATACTTAATAATAAAAATAGGTATCAACAGAATGTTCCATACTCTCTTTTACAAACGGCAAGAAGACTAAACAAAAAAATATGGGACATTCTTTGTCATTCACTGACAGAGTTCCAAAGCCCACATTACTGAGAAAAAACCTGCCAAAACAAAACTCAGTAGGGTCTTTTCAAAATATGTTCCTTAAAACTATTTTCACAATATGAAACTTATAACTATGTTTTACAATATCAAGTACAATGCACATTCATTTCACAAAATTATTGTTTAGTCTTGTGGAGCTAGACCAGCATTTGTCCAGGCATCTCTATCCACTAGATAGTCATCGAGTCTATAGTACGCATTTTTACATTGTGTGCGTTTAATACATGACTTAAATTTATTATCTGTAAGTTCAAGAATCTCTCTCTTACTCCATATAATAATATGACAAATGTTAATGTTCTTTGTCTAATGTATAATCCCTTACCATTTTTGCAGGCTGGTATACAACCATAACTCTAGCTGTCTATGGTACCCTAACGCAAGTCGTGTCAGATGCAGCAGTTAGTGTGAATCCTCCACCTAATGTCCAACGTCCACTCACTCGAGATGTGGCCCAGGTGCCCCCCATCGTGGCCCAACCAGCTGAATGGAGCCAAGAAAACGCTAATCCTATACCATCATATACCAGCAATGTCGCTACTAGCAACCCAGACTCTTATGGCCCCAACAATTATCCAGAGAACTACGATAACCAGATGTACAGAAATGATTACTATAACAATGAAGCACCCAAAGATCCAAGAACTTATCACCATATGGAAGACAATGAATGGGAGAAGGAGCGACGAGGTATTAGTTGCGAACGGGAGGGAGAACGCATGAGACACAGTCCTCGTTCTTTGGATCTCGAAAGAGATAGGGATAGACGTGAAGGGAGAAGTAGGAGACGATCCCTTGATAGAAGAAGTCGAGAATCTTCCAGACACCGAGAAAGAAGTCGTGAGATCGATAGAATTGATAGGATTAATTCTAGATCTCGCAGTCGTGATAGAGATTACGTCGTGAAGGGTGAATATCGGCCACTAAGTCGGTCGAGATCACGTAGTATCGACAGAGATAGAATGAGGGGGCTTTCAAACGAACGTGACTGGGATAGGTCGTCGTACAAAAAAGATGACTATAGACGTCACAGAGGTGCGTCGTATGAACGGTCGCGGGGTGGTTCGTATGAACCTAGATCGCCTTACGACAAAAGAGGACCGTCATATGAGCGGAAAATGGGTTACGACAAATGCGGATCGTATGAAAAACGCATGTCGCCATACGAAAAAAGGAGTTCTTCTTATGAACGTCGCGCCCCATCGTACGAGAAGCAAGCGCCGTATGACCGAAAAAGACACTCGCCTTACGGTCGTATGCGTAGTTCTAGTTACGGTAGCAGATCGCCAAGTCGTGATGATCCCAGAAAGAGACCTAGAACTCCACCCGGAGAGAGTAGCAGAAGACCAATTTCTCCAAGAGAAGGGGACGTCTCTAGTCCCATCAATTCAATTCGATCTGAAGAAGGTCCCGAGTTCGACAGAAGCGGCAAACAGATCCCTCGCATAGATTTCTACCATCAAAGCTATCGCCACAAACCGCCGATTAGAAGTCCATCTCAAGAAGTAGATAACACCTATGTGGAACAACATCATTCCAGTTTAGTTACTGTTCAAATAGTTGACAGCGCCCCACCAGCTAAAGTAATGGATTCACCAAACAGGAACCAAGAAGAAGATAAATCAATGGATGCTGAGCAATTTGAACCAATTTTATCCGATGAAGACATCTGTGATGATTTGGAAGGTCCTCCATACATGGAAATGGATTATGACGTCAATGAGTATTGCGGTGTGGACGACATCATTAAATATTACAACCCATTCAAATCGGAATGGATAAAATATGACCACGTAAATACGATAACTTTACTCTCTAATGTCAAAAGCGTTACTGTAAAGGATGCATCAAACGCGACTTTTGAAGAGCTTTGCGATTCTTGCCCTGATCTGGTTAAGTTATCGGAAATCACAAAATCTGCTATGAAAAGGGATCAGAAGTTTCATGCCAACACTTTTATAGAACTTGATAACTCCTCCAAAGAAGAATGGGTACATCAATGCGAACAAATTTTTGTATCTCTCACAAGTTTATGCAAGAATACAGATATTTTATTACGTATATTACCTGGTCAAAACAAGATGGATCCCACTGACGAATTTACAGATATATACGATTTACTTGTTACTTTTTGTAGAATAGGCTTGAATTTCGAATTCGCATTGGCACAACAACAGCCAACATATAAAATAAGGCACATGAAATGTGGTATACGATTTTCGGAAGCGCTTATGTCGCACAAACATAACGCAAAAGTCATGAAAGCGTTATTAAACGCTGGTATTGATATTCCAATGTCTCTCTTGGAAATGTATTCTAAGCAATACATGGCTCTCAGCATTCGATTAATGATTTTGAAGTCTCTCAACGCATGTTTATCATCGAAAGAATCCATTGACCATTTTATGCAAGAATCCGTTTATCCCAAATTCGATAAAAACGAAAGTGAAACAGATATTAAACCGAAAAATGGATATCAAGCACTCATAGCTATGATGGAAGCTAATCCACTAGGAAGGATTAAATTTGCGATTAGTGCGTTAATCAAGAAACTTAATATTTTCGAAGTGCTAGGAAAACTTCATGAGTTGGTTGTAAAGTTCAACAAAACAAATTCAGATAGTAATCAGAATGAAGAAGCAGATCTGTCTGAAAGTGATATGGTGTTCATTGTTGATTCCATAGCAGAAATCCTTTACATGTACCGATCGCAATGCTTTCATCTCTCCCAACCAAAACGTTTCCTACCGGCATCTGCCCAGTTCGAGATAAACAAAGAATGTTCCAATGAAATACTCCTCGAATTCTTCAGCATCCACAAAATTCTTGAAACATGTTTGTACTTATTGACTTGTCCTGGTACATGTAATAATTTAGTGGTGACGAGTCCGATTCACGATCTTATTTATGAATTGGTCCATTCACATAACGGTCTCTTATTTTTGTACAATAATATGGAAATGAGTGAGTTGTTATTCAGAACTTTAACCCAATCTTATGGTCATCAGAACTCTGATGAGAGTCCCTATCCGCAAGATAGTACCTTGAGTAATCACAGCGACCTGCAGATTTTAGGTCTCGAGATGGCTTATAGACTGAAAGCTTTGTATCATTTAAAAGCAATATGTGACTTGCAAGCTGGCAAGATAGATGAAAACGAACTAATTGATAGACTGCAGTCTCTTTATTGTCTGAGTTTTGGAAACATCGGTAAAACAGCTGTCCCTGAAGTAATTGTTATGGGAGATAATGCAGAATGCCTTATGGAGGTTTTTGAAAATGATTTGAAGGTTAAAGGCAAAAGTGAATCGCCGTCTAAACAAAAATCGCCAGCTAAAGGATATGCTATAGAATTAATCGTATCCGCTGTACGTTTTGCTGCTAATGTACCATTTCTCAAGAAGTATGGACAAAGATTAATAAATGTTTCCAAGGAACACGATAGATTTGAGCCTAGCGTATCTAGTGTGCTGCAGGAGATTATTTCTTATTTGAAACCAGTTGAGAAAAGCAGTTTACTCAGTGGAGAAGATATGCCTGAATGTGTAGAAATAATAAAGGCAAGTTTGGAGCATTCTGCAGACTTGCCTGGGGAACTAATGACATGTTTGAGGATCCTACGCCATTTCTGTATAAGTGATTATGACAAAAATGTATCAATCGTTTCTGAATCCCCGACGGAGGAGTATATTGAACTCAAATATAAGTACAATGTCCTGCAACTTTTCTCTTTAGACGGAGTAAGCCATTTAGCGGGTATTTTGGACAGATTGGCCTTACATTTTGAGCAACCAAGTATGCATACTTCGTTTTTCGCTTCTGTGAGAGGATTACAATTAGCCCAAATGATGCTGCCATGCTTAAGACTACTAGACGAAATGCTGGCAAGAGTGGTCCGTTGCCGCGGGCCAAGATTCCGTGACTTGACCGCAGCACCAATCTTATTAAAGACTTACGGTATAGCAAAAGCATTTCCCATAGGTTCTATCGGGTATAGAACTGCGTCGAAAGCGGCCGAAGCTTCAGTGAGAGCATTACTCGCATACGCTCAACCCATAGCTGACGATGCCAACGACGGAGATTCCATACGCCGTGGGCCATGGACGTCCCTTTGCTCTGAAGTCATTTCCTACACAATGACCGCACCGTACACCTTCGTGCCGGGCCTTTTAGTTTTCTCCGAACTTTTACCCCTTCCCTTACCTATGCAAACTAAAACGGCGCCAACAGATAGGGAATTAGCCGATGCAGCTAACGAGAGAAGACTGTGGTCGGCCCATCTTCACGCTCTATCGAACGACCTCACAGATATGATCCAGATAATATGTATGTCGACGTATAGACCGGTCGTACACATGCTTCGACGAGTTTGCGTTCAAATAGCTGATTTGGCGCCGAATACCGCAGCTACAGTTGCGAGAGCGGCTGTTGGGGCTGTTATAAGAGAAATGAAAGAAGGAGAACCTGCCTCAGCTAGTTTCGCTCGAGTCTTGGGTTTCTTAGCGTGTTTAGTATCGCACGCGCCCGTGAAATGCGCTGTTTTACATGCGATTAACAGTGGTGGGCCTAAGGCTGGTGATGTACAAACAGCTTTATGCGGAGTGCTGAGTTTATCTAATACGTCTAATGAACACGCAGCCGCGCAAGAGTTCGCCGCGCATGCATTAGCAGCTTTCTGCGACGTTGAAGTCACATTAACACCATTAAACGCCTCAACGGAGATCTTATTAGCGAATTCTTTACCTAATAAAGAAACTTTGACTGCGTTGTTGGACTCAACATCTGACTGTTTGGAATCGACTACTAAAACATGTGCTGTGGCATCGTCGATTTTGCGATCTTACTTCGCGTTGACGGAACACGAATATGGGTTCCAACAGTTTCGTAAGTTCGTGATAAAGAAACGGGAAGCTTTGGGCAAATATTTCAAATGGTGTTTGGAGGATGGTGAGGAGAGGGCCGAATGCCTGAATTTGTACATCGATCTGATCAGGATCTTGAAGGTTGAGGACGGGGAAGGGCCGGTGGGCAGGAAGAGTGTTCTTACGTTGAATGAGATGGCCGACATGGTTGGATATTCTCCAAATGAGGAAGACCATCCTGTGCTTTCTTTTGAGAAAATATTGAAAGTAAGTTGACTTGTAAATTTTGAAAATAAGATACCTATATTTTAAATACAAGTAAAGAAAACGATCCTATTTTTTTGTAAAATAACTACATTATGTTTGATTCTGTTAAATTATTCTCAGTAATAAATACAATACATCTCAGCATTTATTTTGTGCCATAGACCAACACCGTAGGGGAGTAGCCATATGCAGGCTTTCCCCTCTGTCAAAGTACAAACCCAAATGAGCCTATACCTGTCGCTTAGGTGTTTAAATGTGTGCGTGAAATTGTTTCTGTATTTTGTTAAAGTCAAGGTGTGAGTTTCGTAGTAATAGACGATATTTGTAGTGTACGTGTGTGTGGCACGCTATTCCCCCCGCAAAAAATGGCAGACTGTTTTGCATCGGTAATAAACGCTATGGCTACTCTCCTCTAGTCCGCAGTAGCCGGTGGCCCGTGTTGCTCTATGATTATGTGCACATGTAAATTCGTTCAGTATTAACATATTTATGTAGCAGTCATAGCAGAAAATAATTAAACTTCCCTTTTAATTTTGAAACTCACGTCCTACAATATAATTTGTGAATGAATTTCCAAAACTATTTCCTAAATTCGCACTAATTTATTTTTAGGAAAAGAACGCCGATGAAGACGCAATAGCAAACGCGCATTTCCTTACGACTCACATCCAAAAAGTGAAGGGTCCGGAGGATTCGTCCACCCCTCCTTTAGACGTGGTAGAGGCCGGTGTGTCCCCACCGGAGACCTTGGTGGCGCAGTTCACCGCGCGCACCATGTACACCATAGGGGACTCCAGTGACGAGAGACTCACGACTAGTTATTGGCTGAACGTACCGGCCGCTGGAGGGGAGGAAGATGTCAATGATAATGAATTGGTGAGTATGGTATTTCTGGTACTTCTTTAGAGTGGCTGCCATTTGTTTATTACGAAATTGAGAAGTTTTTTTTAGGAATTGAACGAAAATGTTTGTCTTTCTTTTTTACGTTAACCGCCTCAATAGCCTAGTGGTAGCAAGCCACTACTAATACGCTGGGGTCCTGGGTTCGATTCCTGGGTCGGGAGATATCAAAGATAACGGTGTAAAATCCTTTATATCTGGTTTTGTTGTGATTTTTCCATTTTCTGGAAGTTTCCCAGTACCTCGAAGTTTGGTAATGTGCCCGGCGATGTCAATAGGGTTATGCTTGAATGCATTAATTTACCTCTGCCTAACCCTTCGGGGATTACAGGCATGAAGTTACGTTTGTTTTTAATTTAGCATAGGAACCTTGCCTGCTCCTCTTTTGATGTTGCTTAAAAGCCAAATCCATCGAGCCCTTAGCTTTCGTACACTAGGCCATAGATTTTTGCCTTTCGTTTTTTCTACCGCATGTAAAAGTGAGGGGGCCAGAAGAGTCCTCTTAGCCAAAGTCATCAAGTTGTTAAACTGTACATTTTATCGCTATAGATTCGCTTCCTTTCATTATTTGATGTTCAAATTTCCACGAAAATTTTCACTATAATATCGAACATCTCCATTCCTTACAGGTAACCTGCGACCTGATGGAGGTAGCAAACGCGTACCTGTCAGTGGGGGTGGCGGGGGGCCCGGGCGGGGGGGCCGAGGCCCTGGCGGCCGCTGTCCGCCGACTGGCCGGCTGCCTCGACGCACGCGCCGAAGCAATGCCCAGCGATGATAAACGACCTACCGGTAATTATTCTCCTTAGGTTACTAAGGCTTACATGTATTTTAAATATAATAATAATAATGGCAACCCATTATACGTCCCACTGCTGGGCACGAGTCTCTCCCCTTTTTGGGGGGAGGCCTGGAGCTTACTCCAACCGCGCTGCTCCAATGCGGATTGGTGGACGTGGGTGGGTTAGTGGCCAACCCGCGGCCGGATGTTCATATATGTATCTTCACGCCAGGTCCCTAACGGGGTAGGCAGAGAGTGTAGAGCGCCAGACATCCCGGTTCTGACAAACCTCTCGTGCCTCGTCTACCTTCATCATTCTCTTCATACATGCACGCCGATTCCTAAGACTTTTGACCCCACCATCAGACAGAACTCGACCTATTTGGTCATGGTAGGTCAGCCTTGGTCTTCCTGGGCCTCTGCAACCATCCACATTCGCATTGTATATCTTTTTAGTCATTCGCTCATTCGATATTCTTTATTTACGCCTGAACCATCGGAGCATGCCTTTTTTCATTTTTACACCGATACTATCATTCACACAAAGCCTCTTTCTTACATCTTCATTACGAACGCGATCGGTGAGTGATACACCGCAGATCTTGCGCAATGATCTCATCTCGACCGCGTTCAACTTACTTTCATGCTCTTTCCTGCATACCCAGCTCTCGCTTCCATATAAAAGCGTTGGAGTAAGTACAGCATTATGTACGGCTAGTCGAGCCCGCTGGCTGAGATGTTTAGATTCTAGCAGCTTACCCAACGCTCCATTCACGCAATTCCCAGCAAGCACTCTTTTTTCTATGTCAGTGGTGTACCTACCATCCTTGCTAAAAGCACATCCAAGATATACAATTTCATCCACCTGTTCTAACACTGCATCATCTACTACTACCCTTGCATTTGTTCTCTGTTCATCTCTTTCATATACTAATACTTTAGTTTTTACCGCATCATCTGCGTAAAGCAGACAGTTCACCACTAAGTCACCCATACGCACTCCCACATCCATCAACTTCACCCTCTGGAGGCATTTGTCCAGATATATGATAAACAGCCTAGACGAAAGCACGCAACCCTGTCTGACACCGATGTTAACATCAAACCAGGGTGACATGTTACCATCTACCCGCACACATGCTTGACAGCCCACATACGTGGACTGTATTGCACGGAGCAGACTGCCATCAATACCATACTCTGGCAAAATGTCCCACAGCTCCTTTCGTAATACCCTATCAAACGCCTTCTCCAAATCCACAAAACCGCAGAAAACCTTCTGGCTCACAGCCAGATGCTTCTCTACGATGTTGCGGAGGGAGAAAACTTGATCCATACATCCTCTTCCAGTTCTGAAACCACCCTGTGCATCCCACAACAACCTGTCGGACTTCTTTCATTCTTCTTTCTAAGACTTTCCCATACACTTTAGCTTCCAAACTGATCAAACTGATCGCTCGATAGCTGGTGCAGTCCATACGTGAACCCTTGCCTTTATACAAAGGCACGATGACCGCACACCGCCAATCCTTTGGGATTCTTCCGGACCTCCAGCAAAGGTTGCACAACACCCAGAAAGAATCCCAAAGGGCAGCACCACCATATTTGATCATTTCGGCAGAAACCTGATCAATACCCGCAGCCTTACCACATTTCAAACTTCGTATCGCCCTTACAATCTCATCTATTGTTATATCCTCACAAGCCGGCACCGTCAAGTCAGCAACTCCGGCGTCAGGGTTGTGAGCATAATCATACATTTCCTCATAATACTCGCTCCATCGTTTTAACACATCTTGCGTGTTCTCAAGAATGTCACCCAACTTAGATTTTATTCTATTCATTCCAGAAACTGGAGAAGAGCTTCTAGACTTTTTCACCTCCCTCCAATAGAGTTTGATGTTAGTCTCAAAGCTCTTCGCCAGTCTCTCATCAGCTTCCACTTTATCTCTCTCACGCTTTTCATTCACTAAAATCTTGGTGTCATTCTTGAGCCGACGGTAAATTTCTCTCTTCTCATCTCTCATACCATTATTCATTTGCAAAGATGCTACATAATCCAGCCATGCTTTCTTCTTTCTTTCAACGGAGTCTTGCACCTCCTTGTCCCACCACGCATCCACTTTCAAGGATTTGCGTATCTTTGCATAACCACATACTTCTTTCGCAACTTCCACCATACTATCTTTCATAACTTGCCAACATTCATCCACGTCCAAGTCCGTAAGACATACCTTGTCTAACTTTTCACGGACTTGACGTTCATACACTCTCCTTGCACTAATGTCTTGTAACTTTTCACTCTTTATTCTTTCAAGTCCTCCGAAAGGCAACACGGACACGCCAATGTCGCCATTTCTTGAACAGACCTCTAAACCGGCTTATTACCAAGTAGTGATCTGTATCAAGAGTGGGACCTCTGTAGGCTCTAGTGTCCATCAGGCTCTTCCGAAGACGACTATCAACCATGATCAAATCAATCATGCTTTTTTGTTCATTCCTCCTCCATGTATACGTGTGAATGTCCTTATGACGGAATTCTGTGTTAGACACAAGGAGACTTCGTTCCAAGCATAAGTCAAGTATCAGCTTACCAGCATCATTTACTCTTCTATCACCATATGGACCTAGAACGGCCTCGTATCCTGGCCGCCTGGTCCCGACCCATCCATTCAAATCACCACACAAAATTACCCTTTCATTAGCTTCAACCATATCGAGAACTTCTCTTGTAGATTCCCAAAACGTCTCCAGGTCTTGGGTCGTCGCTGAGCTAACCGGTGCATAAGCTGCTACCAAAAACACCCTAGTGACGCCCAATTTAATTCGGACCCAGATTAGTCTCGGGTTCACCAAACCATAATCTTTCACTCCAGTGACTAAACGAGAGGACAGAAGGACGCCCACCCCCGCGCTGGCATGATCGCTCTGTTGCACACCTGCCCACAGAGCCATCGCGCCACCCGGGAGATCTTCGACCTCGCAGCCCTTTCGTTTAGTCTCTGTTACACACAAAACATCCAGGCGTCTCACACTCATTACGTTCGTCAACTCATTCATCTTCTCACAAATTCCACCTCTCACATTCCACGTGCCTATCTGGCACTCCCCACTCCTCGATCCGCCGTATCGGGCCCGGCGTGACAGGTGGCGGTCCCCATCGCCGCTTTGGCCGCTTTTCGTATCGACGGGGACGGGTCGGTACGCGTCGCCTCGGGGGGACGCCCTAACCCGCACTGCGGTACGCCTTCGTGCCAGAATTGCAGCCCCAAAGGACTGACAGGGGTCGCGACGTGCACGCTTCTGGCATGACCCCCCTTCTGGCATGACCCCCGGATGTTCATAAGGCCTCAAACCGCGTATAAGGCCTCCGACAAGGTTTAACGACTGCTATTCATAGATAGCAACCGGGACCGACGGCTTAACGTGCCCTCCGAAGCACGGAAACGTGCATTTAATTTGCCATTAGCGGTCACTTATCACACTATTGCTTAACCGAGTAGATCGCTTACGATCTACACCAGCCGCTGGGCCATGCGCGCTTTTTGCGTGCATGCTTATTTTTAAACTTCTAATGGCAATGCAAATCAATAGAATGTGAAGAAAATTTTCGTCAGTCGGGTGTGGACTACAGTAGCTCAATCGGGAGAGGGAGGACTAGTGTTCCCAGTAGTGGTGGGTTCGAGTCCTACCCCATTTAGGCGGCATTTTTTTAGGTGTTCGCGAGCGGCATTAACTGGCCCTGCCTGTGATAGTTATTACAGAGCTTTTCCTTTTTTTATGTTATGGAAGTGGCAAACGAGCATGCAGTTCACATCGATGTTAAGCGATGACTGCAGCCTATAGGCACCCACAAAAAGACCAAGGTCGAAATGCAGATGCGTCACCAATCCTGAGGCCTAAGGTGTTATACCTCGGTGTCGGAAATACCACCGCATCGGAGCAGCGCGGTGGAGTAAGCTCCAGGCCTCCCCCCAAAAAGGGGAGAGACTCGTGCCCGGCAGTGGGACGTATAATAGGTTGTCATTATTATCTTCTTAATATATATAAATCTCGTGTCACAATGTTTGTCCTCAATGTACTCCTAAACCACTTAACCGATTATAATAAAATTCGCACACCATGTGCAGCAGAGATAGGATAGCTTACATTACGCTATGACTAATAGGAGCAGAGCAGCGCGGGCGAAGCCGGGGCGGGCCGCTAGTTATTATATATATTAGGTAATGCGGTGGTGCCTACGCCCGCGAGCTCTGCCCCCGGTATAGAGTGCCTAACAGCCCCCCCCCCACCCCCCCAGTGGCGCTGTCCCGGGTGCGGGGCGAGGGGTGCCCGGACGCGTTCCGGTCGCGGCCGCCTAACACGTCGCGGCCGCCCTCGCTGCACGTGGACGACTTCACCGCGCTACACCATCCCTATGCGCAGGGACCCATCAACAGGTGAGTGGTTTTTTGGCGGGAACCTTGAAAGAGGCGTACGGTGCTCTTATTTTATTTCATTTTCTTGGTGTATTTTTAAGTTATATTGTTATTCAATATAACTTAAAAATACACCAGTTTATATACAGTTTGATATAGGTTTATTACGGTGCCCGTGTATAGTGAAATAGAATAACAGTGCGAAAACACGACCTTTCAGGTTGCCTCCAAAACTTCATTGTAAACGTTCCGGTAAAGTAGCCATCGCTTTACTCGACTTAACTTGACTGTAACTAACTCGACTGACATATTATACTTGATAACTTATATACTTGATACTTACATATTATACTAACTTTGACGCTGCTTAAATAAATACGAAATATCGTTTTACTTGACATTAGCAATATGCGTAATAGCGATGCCATAATAAATAATAAAAAAAAAACAGGTGAGTGGAACATAATGAAATAACACATATGAGAATACACGTAACATAATCTATACAAATAAATAAAATTGGAGTGTCTGTTTGTAATATTAAAATAACCGCTTTTTACTTAATGCATATGTGTCTATACACGGTACATATACCGAAACTCATTTATTTACAATTTTTGTCTGTCTGTCTGTCTGTTCGTTCCGGCTAATCTTGGGAACGGCTGGTCCGATTTTGACGGGACTTTCACTGCCAGATAGCCGATGTAATAAGGAGTAACTTAGGCTACTTTTATAAAAGCTGCGCCCTCGACTTTGTCCGGGTAGTACAGAACGATCATAAATTCTCACGCGTACGGAGTCGCGGGCACAGCTAGTTGTACAATTAATAAAAAAACATGTGTGCAATTCGCACGTTGTAGAAGTGAAGCCTTAAAAAAATTCATAAGAGACACTGTATTGGGGAAAAAGTTTCTTCGCATTTTTTAAGATAATTCAAAACATTTTTTAATATAGTTTATTTAAATTTAACTAAAGTATGTATGTACCATTTTGTTCGATAACCTTTTGCCATCTTATAGGTAGGGACATGATCCCATTGCTATAAAAATTTTGGGACTTCTCATCAAAATACCGCGACAAGTGGATTTGGCAGTCCTCTCGTGATGTTAACCTAACATTGCATAAAGAATTCTGAAGAGACCGAAACAGGTGAAAATCTGAAGGTGCAAGGTCAGGACTATACGGCGGATGCATTAACACCTCCCAGCCAAACTCTCTTAATTTTTGCTGAGCGGCTATAGATGTGTGAGGTCTAGCGTTATCATGATGAAACACCACACCCCTTCTGTTGATCAATTCCGGCCGCTTTCTCTCAACTTCTTGCTTTAATCTCATCAGTTGTTTGCAGTAGAGTTCAGAATCGATAGTCCTGCCTGGTGGTAATAGCTCATAATGAATAATGCCCTTCCAATCCCACCACACACACAACATCACTTTATTGCGAGTTAACCCGGGTTTCGCCACAGTCTGTGAAGCCTGACCGGCCTTTGACCACGACCTTTTTCGCACGTTCTTGTCGTACGTGATCCACTTTTCATCACCAGTTATCAGCTTCTTCAAAAATGATTCGGTTTCATTACGTCGTAATAAAGAATCACAAATGCGTACACGGTTCATTAGGTTTCTTTCAGTGAGCTCGTGAGGTACCCAAATATCGAGCTTTTTTTTGTACCCAGCTTTTTTCAAATGCGCTAAAACTGTTTTGTGATCAATTCTCAGTTCTTCAGCTACGTCGTAACTACTGATATGTCGATCTTGCTCCACTTTTTAAAAAATGGCATCCATTTTATCCGTAATAGGGCGACCAGAGCGAGGTGCATCTTTGACATCAAAATTTCCGGATTGAAAACGCTTAAACCAAATTTGTGCTACTCTCACAGACACTGCACTAGGTCCATAAACATCGCAAATTTTTTTCGCGGCTTGCGTTGCATTTTTACCTTTTTTGTAGTAAAATTTTAAAATGTATCGAATTTCTTCATTAGATTCACTCATCTTGACACTACGAAAAACAAATGAAAATCACACATTTGCCTAATTTGAATTTGGAATTATGTTCCTTAAAATTTTAATTTTCAATGATACCAAAACCAGCCAGATACAAATTCTACAGCCAAAGAGATTTTATTACAAGTTCATACATACTATAATGCGAAAAGACTTTTTCCCCAACCTATTATAATGCTTCCTATCTCGTTTTATTTCATGTTTAATCTTATGAATTTATATGTCTCTTTTTACTGTCGCTTTTTCGTTTCATCGAAGTCAAATCTGTTTCGTTTTTCAGGGGAATGCGTCGCGGTGCGTCCGTGTGCGTATCGGATCGCGGCCGCTTCGTCAGCCCCGCGCCGCACCCCGCACACCCCGCGCACCCCGCACACCCCGCACACCAGCCGCCGCCACATCACCACTACAGGCATCTGTCAGTATTTCTGTTAGAGTATCAAAGAATAATCCACACGAAATGAGCATCGACACCACGCCGAAACACCACCTCTACTGCCGTCTAGTTTCTTATGACGCACCTATAACGTGACATCATCATCATCCCGCAAAGGTTTACGCACTGAGTACACCAGCCACTTACTTTAAGTAAGCGGCTAAAGATAACTTCGCAAGACTCACATATCAAGAGCCAAATTCACGTTGTAAATGTTCTTGGATCGCGAATATCGCGATTGATTCGCTCCGCTCTTTTTTAAACCAATTAGCGCGGCCTATTTTGGAGAATGGCGAAGCGTTTCGCATCACCATAACAAGCATCTGTGAGTGAGAGTATTATTTCTCACTGCGACAAAGAACCCGGCCTATAAAAACAGCGTTAACCGTAGGCTCACAATATCTACTGCCATGTTGTTCCCTATTATAACATCATCATCACTCCAGCCGAAAGACGTCCACTGCTGGACAAAGCCTTTTCCGAGAGGCCCACGACAGTGTTGTGCGTCATTAGGGGAGAATATCCCATAATTGCCACGCTCGGCAGGCGTACTAACGATCGCAGTGACGGTTGATTTTTGGCGGGACGCTGCCTATACCGCGTTTCCTTACGTACATCCCAGTGCCGGGCGCGAGTCTCCCCTTTTTGGGGGAGCCACCCATATGCCCACCCTCGGGGAGACGGGTGGGTTATGCGGGACTCCGGGAAAAGACATCGGTCTACCCACTAAAACCCCCGGGTGCTCCGACTCGTCCGCCATCAGTGGCGGGGTCACGGGAACGCCGTCGCACACATCCGCGACTCCGCCGGCGGCCGCCCCCCTCGGCCTCTCGGCTCCGACCAACACTAGCGGCGTGCGGAACACCTGCACGCCAGCCGGCACTCTCCAACCCCTCCATTCGGGCGACGGACATCCCCCGGCGCCCGAAGGTCGCTCACGACACCAGGCGTCCCGTGACGCCCGGGCGGAGGAGTCCAGGGGCACCCGGTCCGGCCCCGGAGCGGGAGTAACGGGGATAAACTGGGCGGCTGAGCCGAGCGACTGACGAGGCGGAAACCCTCGGGAGAGTTATCTACCGCTACCTAGCTTAGATCAGTATCTCCCAAATATCTTTCTGCTATGGCTTGGTAATTTCCACCCTGCCCCTCGCGACACAGACGATATTTTTAAATCCAAAGTTCCATTAAGTTAAATAATACACATTTACATTTGCGATGCGTCACTCGATAATCCCTCCTAATATTATAAATGCGAAAGTAACTCTGTCTGTCTGTCTGTTACCTCTTCACGTCCAAACGACTGAACCGATTTTATTAAAATTTGGTACAGAGATAGAGTTGACTTTGAGAAAGAACATAGGCTGCTTAGTTATTTATAAAACGAAATCCACGCGGGCGAAGCCGCGGGCGACACCTAGTAGACAATATTTTTAAAACCGGACGGGAATGTTGCGACTCGGTTTTTTATTATGATGGCCTGGTACCGGGTCGCGTGCCGGCGAATGGGCAATGCTGGCTAAGACTTCAGAACACCTCCAATACTACCTCGACCTCCATTACCAGTAATGTAAATTTGACTTTCCATATTTATAAAGTGTTGTGTGTATATTTTATTTTTAAAGAAAAATTTGACTTCAGGCGAGGCTCGAACTCGCGGCCTACTGGGAATCTAGTCCAGCCGCTCTTCCAATTGAGCTACTGAAGCCCTGCCCGATTTGTCAAATCTTTCCTTCACATCTATTGCATTGCTATTACAAAATAATAAAAAAACAATTATTAAGGGTAAAAGCGACTTCTTTACGATATTCAATAAACTGAAAAGTCTATTATATCGGTTGCCTAACTAGCATAGTTGGTAATAGATGGCGCTGCTGCTACCATAAAGCAATGCAATAGATGTGAAGGAAAGATTTGACAAATCGGGCAGGACTTCAATAGCTCAATTGGAAGAGCGGCTGGACTAGATTCCCAGTAGGCCGCGAGTTCGAGTCTCGCCTGAAGTCGAATTTTTCTTTCCATTTTTCTTTAAAAATAAAACATATTTCACAAGCATGTGTTAGTGCGAAATAATATAAAAACAATTGTTGTGTGTATGTGAGCAGCCGCGGGCGCGGCGCGTGGGAGATGGGCGGTCAACATTTCGGTCACTTCGCGCCCTCTTCACAGTATATGATGGGTATGTTGTTTTGTATTGAATACATTTTATTGATATGCGACTCGTATTGAAATAAACATGATGATAAGTTTCTGAAGAAACTCATCGGATATTTTTGCATGAAAAAATATGTGGAGATTTTGTGGTGGGATCTGCCTGCTCCAATAGAATAAATTCAATAATGTTGGATCTAGAAATCAAACTCGGGACCTCGGGACGAGAGTAGGCGTGTTTATCTTTTTTTTTATGTAATGAAAGTGGTAAACAAGCTTAGATGTTAAGTGATTACTGCAGCTTATATCGCCGGTTAAAAACCAGATGAACGTATCTACAATTTTGTCAATGTTGAGAAAACGCAATTAACTGAACAGAAATGGAGGTCATTTTCTCAACATTGACAAAATTGTAGATACGTTCATCTGGTTTTTAACCGGCGATATACACCCACACAAAGACCAGAGGTCAAAATGCAGATGCGTTACCACTTCTGAAGCCTAAGGTGTTATGCCTCTGTGCTGGAAATTTCAGGGCCGTACATTACCAGCTGACCGGAACACGATAGTGCTGAACACTACCATTTAGCGGCAAGTATCTTAGGTATTGCGGTGGTGCCTACGCCCGCGAGCTCCGTCACTCGAGCTCTACCACCAGTAAATCTTTACTTTGCTCCCGATGTAAATTATTAATCCTTACTTACTTTGTGCCTGGTGGTAGAGTTCCAGTGTAGGAGCTCGAGAGCGGAGAGAGGTAGGCACCACCGCATTATCTAATCTATCTGTCGCTAAATGGTAGTGTTCAGCAGTATCGTGTTCCGGTTAGATAGGCAGTTATCACTTAACATTTATGTGAACTGCATGCTTGATGTAGATTTCCTACATTTTAAAGTAAGTCTCTCGAAAAAAGTTATTGATATCTTTGAAATGATTTCAGGTGGCATGAGTTGGGGAGGCGGACGTGTTCAAAGGGGACATCGACACCGTTCGTTCATGCGATAGACTTCTAGACAGACGATAAACTTGCAATGTGGCTAAGCTGTATCTAGTGCGAAAATATCGGTTCGATGTTTGCAGTAAATGGATATGAATCAACTGACGCAATTTTGTTTGAGAATTTTCTGTTTAAGAATTTTCTGATCAAAAATAATTAAACAAAACTGTTTAATAGGACTTAAACCTGGCTCTCAAGCCGCTTTCTCTTCGAGATTTAATCATGTAGGCTTATTGGCTTTTGTTTCACGTAAATATCGATCAAGAAGCAATCTCTCCAGTCAACTTGGTTATGTTAGCTTGGCAATCAGAGCATTTAAAATGTTGTCTGTGTAAAATGATATTATTTATCTCTGACATTGAAGTAATATGGTTGACTAAGATACATCTCGACGGAGTTGTATGCAACACGCACACGTACATTAACACTAATTTAAGAACGTAACTTTACGCCTGTAATCTCCGAAAGGGTAGGCAGAGGTAAATGCATGCATTCAAGCATACATGCAAACACTCACGTTTCGCGAGCCTGTTGACATCTCCGGACACATTACCAAACTTCGAAGTACTGAAAATTTAAAAATACCCGTAGAACCAGAGATAAAGGACTTTATATCATTATCTCTGATGGCCCGGGAATCGAACCCAGGACCGCCAGCATAGTAGTAGTTAGTAAAATATTGCAGGAATACGTAAACGCCTTGAACTCAATTTTGATCGCGTGATAATATTAAAACGGCGCACGAAATTCCCATAAGATAGCTCCTCTATTACTCTTATATTACTTAAATAAATGTTGAATAAAGTCAAGTGCGGTCTATAAATATTTTTTACTGCATTTAGGAATTCTGTGAATTCGTGTTTTTTTACCAAATAAGCTACAAAAAGTGAATATAAGCGAAAATTGAGTTTTATACTGTATTTTCTCTATTCCAAAACGAGTCTACACATTTTGATACTTCAAAAAATGGGATCCGCCTATTTTATGGGGACATAAAATTTATTACTCTGACAGTATATTTTTTAAACTATCGTAATGTCTAGCATACATTATTTACTAATCTCAATGTCCTTATGATATAGCCGATGTATTATCTCTAAAAATTGCACTCCATATTCCTTGTAGAAATAAAGATGTACATTATAGACAAATTAACGATTTTTAATTTTTAATCACACTCGTAGGATCCACTGATGACCAGGTGATATTCGCCGAAGAATCTTTTGCTGGCAGTAAAGTTCCAGTATCGGGAGGGCGTAGGCATCACCGCATTTACCTAATCTATCTGCCACCAAATGGTAGAGTTTAGCACTATCGTGTTCCGGTTAGACGACGATGTATGGTCCTGTAATAACTAGCACACAGACATCACAACTTAGGTCTAACATCTCTGATGTTAATAGGCATGCGAGTTTACCACTATAATTTATTAAATTTAAAAATTCATATCGCTTGGTAGATTATATTTTTGAAGCAGTAAAGACAATTTGAGTACGTTAGCGTAGTAGTAGAGCGATTGGGCTAGTGTGGTAAGTGTTGAGGAGGTTCAAGTCCCGCCCAGTATACATTTCTTCGATATATTTACTGGTGGTAGAGCTCCAGTCACGGAGCTCTACCACCAGTATATACTTGTCGCTAAATGGTAGTGTTCAGCACTATCGTGTTCCGGTCAGGTGGTAATGTACGGCCCTGTAATTTCCGGCACAGAGGCATAACACCATAGGCCTAAGGAGTGGTAACGCATCTGCATTTTGACCTTGGTCTTTGTGTGGGTGTCTATAGGCTGCAGTCATCACTTAACATCAATGTGAGCTGCAAACTTGTTTGCCACTTCCATCAAATAAAAAAAAATCTTTATAGTCAGTGGCATGGCTAACGTGAATGGCACCCGAAGCTGATGAGCCAAAAAAAAGCTCTCCACCCTATTTGAGCAAAATCTTTGTCTCTGGCGCCCCCTGGCATTATAAACGCGAAAGTGAGTTTTGTGTTTCGCTTTCACGTCTAAACAGCTCAAATTTTGGTTATTTAAAGATTTAAAGAGAGTGTGCCACCCGGTCTCTCTCTTAGATGAATACAAACAGTGGGGCGTAGCCCTATAGCTACGCCACTGCTTGTAGTCATATAAGAGCGAGCGGATCCAGCCTACGAAGACATTCCAAATTCAATTGTGTAAGGGAAAAATTAAATGGTACCTTCTAGTACCATTTTTTTTTCTTTACAATCCTCAGGCTAGCCGGTGATAAATTTAACGTTACATATCTTTAAGCCTGTATCGCTGAAGGGTTGGGCAGATGTAAATGTTGATGATTATGTTTTGGCCCAAGTAACAGGTGACAGTCTATTGAAATTTCAAAGCACATTACCGAATTCCGAGGGTGGTACTCGGAAACTCAAGACTTTTCTAACATTCCAATAACATCTATAATTCACCTTTATTTATGATGGCTCTCGACCCGGGGATCAAACCCAGGACCCCATGTAGCAGTAGTGGCCTGTTACCACTATAGACTACTGACGCAGGTGATAGATTATTATTCATATAATGCAGTGATCCTGGCCTCCTCTAGCTTATTCACCAACCAACCAAAAGTGCGACCATAGCATTAAGAGTAAAATAAAAACGCTCTTAGAAAATTTAGAAACAAATCAACTTTATTATTAAGATGAAAAAGATCAAATAATATAATACATAAGCTAATAAAGATATGTTAACCGCGAGACAGATCACAGTGGCGGCTGGCGGCTCCAACATAACCTCGCTTAACTTACAGCAAACTATACTCACTATACATAATATACAATACAATACAATGTATACTTTTATCATACATATCGAATATAAAACAAAATCTCCTATATTGCATCCGAATTAGACGATGTAAAACGTTCAAGTAATTACAATACTTCACCGAGAATTGCCCATAGCGTTTACTATAATTGTCTTTGTTTTTTTTTTACGTTTATTTATTAAATCATTAAATGGTAAAACATCTCACTAGCATAAGTTTATTTACAAGGCCCGGAGGGGCGCAGTCTGTTCATTGTATAAAATTATCACTCGCGACATGGCACGTGGCGGCCGGCCTGGCCGTGTGGCCTGGGGCCTGGGGCCTGACCGGGTGGCCTGAGGCCTGGACCTGGGGCCTGGGGTAGTGGCGAGGCCACTAGTCGCCTGGGTGCTCGGGGCACGATCTGTTCACTTCAAACCATTGGTCTATACATCTGAAATGAGAGAAATATTTTATTATTCACTGAAATAATACAAATAAAGGATGCAATTTTACTGGTGGTAGAGTTCCAAGTGTAAGAGCTCGTGGACGTAGGCACCAACGCATTACCTAATTTATCCGCCGCTAAATCGCAGTGTTCAGCACTATCGTGTTCCAGTTAGGTGGTATGTATGGTACGTAATGATTATCACATAGACATAACAACTAAGGTCTCAGGGGTGGCGACGCATCTGCATATTGGCCTCTTGTTTTAGTAGATGTCTATAGGCTGCAGTAATCACTTAAGATCTATGTGAACTGCATAGTTGTTTGCCAACTTCATTACATAAAAAATGAATCAGTATGAAATCAGTAGTGTTCTATCGCACCACGACTCACTCTGACATAATACTATGAATCTGGATTAAACGTTACCACAGAGCCTTTGGGAGGCACGAGGTCTGAGGTAGAATTTGGGATTATCACTTGAACCGATAAATAAAATCATCCAAACAAAACTTAATCGACTCTTATTTTTATGAAGTGATTCAATTACTCGGATTTCGTTAATATTTAGAACTGAATACCAGGATGAACATAGGCTATAATTATGTCGAGATAAAGTAGGTGTGCCGGGCCCGCTAGTACCTAGTTTAAACTCACTGAAGTAAATGAACGTTCTTTAGAAAAAAAATACGCGACGTATAAACGTAGTTAGTAGGTTGTGTGTCAGAGGCAGTCGACCTACATCTGGTTCGTCTCGACTGAAGAGCCTTATCGGCGCTTTGTGCAGCATTATACATACCTACTGGGAACCGGGAGCACCCGGGAGCCAGTTCGTTATTACTGAGAGTTATTAAAAACAAAATTAAAATGCGAAAGTTGCTCGCGACTGTTTCGCAACTTATGATTCGTTATAAAAGTAGGAATTTGTATAGACCATAAAATTTTTGGTACAGGAAAATGTTCTGGGTTTGTCCGTGGTTAAACAATTGAGTCATAATATACATAATACTGAGTCTGTTGGGTAGCGGAGTTCTTCTCAGTAGTGACTGCACTTGGAACTCTGCTAAGTGAATAAGTTTGATCTGACGAATAAGTCTTACGTTTTCTTCATTTATCATCATTGAAGGAATTGAAAAATTTTGTGATCATTATGTTTTTACTAAGTAGTTTAAATTCTAATTTTTAATTTACTATTAATAGGTATATGTTTTTGCTTTTACTATATGTAATGGTTATTCACTCTCGGTATTTTATGATTTCTTGACGTTTTGAAAGTATCTGTAAAGATCTATTCGAAATAAAAATATTTTCTATTCTATTCTATAAATAAAACATGACCATAAGTGACTATTGCGAACAAATGGACTTCGGTAGCTTAGCGGTAAAGCGGCAGGACTGTTTATTCTGAGGTCGCAAGTTCGAATCCTGCAAAGAGTCAAATTTTTCTTTCAATTCTTTAATCTCAATATCAATTTACTAGCAGATAAATTAGCTACATAGGTACATACGTAAATTAGCTAATGCACTTTAGTACCAACTAGCTGGGACTTCCAGTAATCATTAAGCCATTTTCCTCAAAATATATTCTTCCAAGATTAAGTATAAGATACTGATACAACCTTGATTAACGCGAAATTGATTAACATACTTAATTGTTACAAAAATAAACAATGTCCGACTTCCGTCTGTCTGAGCCGGCGCGACACAGAAACAGGTACTATATCAGAAAACTGGCTGCTTGATCACGCACCTAATGTTACAGTAATAAAATCTATAATTGATTGGTTTTGGATGAGCATAGAGTTCTCCGTACATTGATAACGTTTCAGATTGCAGACGATAACACAGTTCCAATTATTTATCTGGATTATTATTAGTAAATAATTTAATTTAGATATTATATGCACTTTGTTACCTTCGATTTATGCAGAATTACATTGAAACACTTCATATTTAAATATTAAGTATAAAGTTTCTTCATCATTGTAACACCCAATTAGCCAATTTTCTATACTAATATGTATTTCTAATTACCGCTTAGTATTAGCGGTTATTAAGCGGTAATTACCGTAAACGTGGAAAAACACTGTGGTATCATGTTTGACGTATCACGTTAGAAGTAGATAGGCACCTAAATAATATATTATATTTCTTTCTCTGTGTGCAGTAGTAGCGGTCTTGACCGCTGCGTTTGTAATAAAAATTAAGACAAGTGACAGCTACCCTTATGGTAGATGCAGAAGTGGGACAGATCGCGTACCTAATTACCGCTTGGACAGTAGCGGTCACTTGACCGCTGCGTTTGGTATAATTAGTAGGACAAGTGAGAGTTACCCCTTGTGGTAGATGCAGAGGCAGGGCAGGCGCGCGATGGTGTCACCGGCGGACAGCTCCTCCAGGCAGATCACACATTCTCCCTTCGAGTCACTCAGTACGTCCTCTGTAATTGACAAACATTTTGCATTAGGTAAGGTCTATGGAAAAAGAAACAGAAGAAAAAGAAAGCATCAGAACATGATCAGATGATCCCATCGCCCAATAGAGAAATTTACTGGTGGTAGAGTGCCAAGTGTAGGAGCTCGTGGACGTAGGCACCAACGCATTACCTAACCTATCTGCAGCTAAATGGTAGTGTTCGGCACTATCGTGTTCCGGTTAGTTGGTAATGTATGGCCCCGTAATAACTATCACAGAGACATAACAACAAAAGTCTCAGAGGTGGCAACGCATCTGCATTTTGACCTCTGGTCTTTGTATGGGTAGGCTGCAGTCATCACTAAACAAGAATGTAAATTAAATGCTTGTTTGCCGCCTTCATTAAGATATAATGAAGAATAAAAGAAGCTATCCCAACTAAGGTACCCAAGTCCGCACCTGATTGTCGAATTATCCCTTTTTATTGCATTGCCTTGGGGTGGCTATATTATGTACAGTACCCGACAAGAAATATTGATTAATAATGCACATCGACCTCAGGAAGAGACGTCGGCTTATTTCGGATCTGTAGAGCGTTATCTCTTTCGCACCTTATCTATTTGATGTTTTTTTTTTATAATATATTATGGCATCGCTATTACGCATATAGCCAGTGTCAAGTAAAAGGATATTTCGTTAATAGTCATCAGCAGCGTAAAAGTCAGAGTCAGTCGGTCAATCATCAGTCAGTCAGTCAGAGTCACAGTCAGTAATTCGAGAAAAGCGATGGCCACTTTACCAGAACATTTATAATGAAGTTTTGGAGGCAACCTGAAAAGCCGTGTTTTCGCCCTGTTATTCTATTTCACTATACACGGGCATTCTGATAAATCTATATCAAACAAAATGTCATCTACTTTATTAAATATAACTCATAAATACACCAAGGAAATGAAATAAAATAACCATTTTATTTTTTTTACAGGTTGTTTTACAGGTTTGTCGACCATTTTGATCAAGTTTTGACCAATACTATGTAGACACGGTTTATGGGCCCAGGCTATTAACAAAAACGGAAAGGCTTATACAGAGAGTGCAAAATGCTTGTGCGCGTTTCTGTTTTGCAATACCACCGAGAAGTCATGTAACACCTTTTTTAAACAAGTACTCAATGCTTAAGATGAAATCAAGACGTAAACTTCATATGGCATGCTTGTTACATGGAGTTATGAAATTTAAAGAACCCATATATCTGTACGATAAACTGACTTGGATGTACAGATCACGGGAGTGTAAAAGCAGGCAATGTACACCTATCCTTTCTATTCAAACTCACAAATCGGTATCATTTAGAGGCACGTATCGCTACGCAGCATCCAAAATATGGAACAACCTACCTCCACCAATACGTCAAATTAATTATATTTACACATTTAAAATAAAACTACGTTAATTTCTTTTGGATGCACAACGCGAGTAGGCCGATATTAACAAAAAATATTTCAATAATTTGAGATCAAGCCGAAAAAACTCTTACCTGACTTATGCTTTACTTTTTACTTTGGAGAATAATAATAATTATTATTATAATTTGCTAACTATCATCACATACTGTCTAATGTTTAATTTATAAAAAGAATATTTATTTTACATAATAATATCATACGTACATACATAAATAAGATTTAAAAACTTCCTTTAATTTGGACATGAAATCTGTGAGTCAACAAATAGGTTCCAGTTGAAAATCAGCGTCAGGTTCAACCTGGCACATCGCTGAACTGGAATCTATTTGGTGCAGCCGTGAGACACTGGGTATTATTACTTTTTGTTTTTTCTAAGTTTTATGTTTTATTTTTCTATTTTTCTTTTTGTTTTTTCTAAGTTTTATGTTTTATTTTTCTATGTACACCTTTTGTCTTGGGACTGTACCAATAAAGATAATTTCATTTCATTTCAATTTCATTTCATTTCAATACCGGACTACGGATGCCTAAGTAGGCAGTGTGCAGCAGAGATAACGCTATATAAAGCCGAAACTAGCCGATTGTCACTTTCACAGGCTCGATGTGCATAATTTCTTGATGCACTGTATCTGTAAGCATATATGTATCTTCACGCCGAATCCCTCGCGGAGTAGGCAGAGAGTGAAGAGCGCCAGATAACCCGGACATGACACACCTCGCCTGCTTCTTTCTAAATTCATCATTCTCTTCATACATGCACTTCATAGAGCAACGCGGCCCACCGGTCGCGGCGGACCGGAGGGGAGTAGCCTTAGCGTGTATTACCGATGCAAAACAGTCTGTCATTTTTTGCGGGGGGAAATGCGTGCGACCACACGCACACTACAAAAATCGTCTATTACTACGAAACTCAAACCTTGACTTTAACAAAATACAGAAACAATTTCGCGCACACATTTAAACATCTAGGCGACAGGTATAGGCCCATTTGGGTTGTACTTTGACAGAGGGGAAAGCCTGCATATGGCTACTCCCCTCCGGTGTTGCTCTATGATGCACGCCGACTCCTAAGACTTGACCCCACAAAGCAGTAAGTTGTATTATGTTGATACCAACCATTGTACGAGAGGCGAGGCCTGGTGAGACACATGACCAGGTGACACTCTATGTCGTCCGGCAGCACGAACTTGCTACATACTGGACATTTGATTCCTGTAACAATAACAAAGGATATATTAGTGTGTATGTATATAAAAGCCAAAAAGGTCAGGGGGCCGTCCGCGCCTATCGACATTGCTGTCAAATTTTCATGTCGATTTGTATCTCCTTTAAAGAAGATGTGATAATCTGATTGATATTCTTGATAATGGTAAATTATTTAGATTATTGGTATTTAGTTAAAATAAAAATTGGTCACATACAATTTTTTATGTAATGTATGTAAGCAAGCATACAGTTCACATTTAAGTTAAGTGAAGACTGCAGCCTATAGACACAAAGACCAAGGTCAAAATGCAGATGCGTTAGGTATTTTTTTGTTTAGTCTTATCTTGCCGTTTGTAAAAGAGAGCATGGAACATTCTGTTGATACCTATTTTTGTTATTATGTATTTTTGGACTATTCTTTATTTTATTAACTTTGACATATTAATCAACGTATCAGTTGTTATTCGCTTTAATTTTATATTTGTAATTTGACCTATCACAAGCAAATTCTATTATTTCCGATTAAATGAATTTTTGAGTTTAGAGTTTGAGTACCACTCCTGAGGGCTAAGGTGTTATGCCTCTGTGCCGGAAATTACAGAGTCGTACATTACCACCTGACCGGAACACGATAGTGCTCAACACTACCATTTAGTATATTAGGTAATGCAGTGGTGCCTATTTCCGCGAGCTCCGTCACTGGAGCTCTACCACCAGTATAAAACACATTTACACACAACTTTACAACTTAGGCCTTAGGGGTTGGAACGCATCTGCATTTTGATCTCTGGCTTTTGTGTCTATAGGCTGCATTCGTCACTTAGCATTCATGTGAACTGCATGCTTGTTACATTAAAAAAATATTTAATATATTACGGTCGCATCATGTTGAAGTCTATAGTGACTTATTTATGCGGACGGAGATGTAACTTAAAAAATATATCACAAAAATGTTGTGCAATTGAAATAAAATTAAATCAAATCGAGAAATTCCCATTACATATTCCGTGTACGAGCCGAGATTGCTTTGACGAATACATTTGTGGAATATAAATAACAAATTATTTAAAACAACGTGACTGTCTTCCGAAGTCGGGGTAAGAACAGGGTTACCATTTCTTATCTAAAATACAGTACCTTTTAAAATAAAAAATAATAATAAAATACGCTTACACTCACAGCCCCACAGTAGGTATAACCCTGTGTCGTGGGTGCCGTTGTACACATACAACACGTACACAAACACCCAGACCCGAAAAAACATCTGTAGGCGACAAATATTTGTCCCGGTGCGGGGTCGAGCCCGCGACCCTTCGAATCAAACGGTCATCTCACACCGCTGGACTAACCGGGTCGCAAAATAATTTGTTGTAAGTACTTACATTAATGAACTATAGGGAGGTGATGACCTATTATAATTGACCTCTGAGCACCTTACCAAACCCTTGAGGGAGTGTCACTGGGAAATTTCCAGAAGTGGTGGTGGTAGAGCTCCAGTGACGGAGCTCGCGGGCATAGGCACCACCGCATTACCTAATATAATATTATAAGCCTTTACTTTTCGTTATATTACAATATTTCTTATTGCTAATGTTAATTCTTACGACTATGATGAGTCGACATCGACAACTGGGTCTGTTTGCCATATTTTGGCAAAGGCCTCCTCCAATAGCTTCCAGTTCTTTCTATCTAGGGTTGTTCTGGTCCATGTTTTGCCCGCTGTTAATTGCAAGTCGTCTGCCCATCTTCGGGCCTGCCGACCTCGTTTCCTCTTGGCCAGCCTGAGATACCAATGAATTAAAGTTTGGAATTGATGAATTGATATTGGATTCCCCATGACCGAAGCTTTTACCGAAACTTTTATTTTAAATGGGCGTCTTTGATTTGAACTCAATGTTGTATTAAGGCTGGCTCGGAGCATTCTGTGGTTGCTATTGAAGTTGAGGTTTGCTATTGTACTACAGTTGCCGAAAGATTTGAATCTATTAGTGAGGACATAATCTATTTCGTTTTTATAACGCCCATCTGGTGATATCCAAGTTCATCTCTTAGAATCTTTTTTCTTGAATTGGCTGTTTAGTATTTTTAAATTATTCTCGAATGCAAACTCTATCAACTTTTGCCCGTTTCTTGTTCTTTTGCCTTTACTACATGGTCCCAGTATAATATCTTCTCCTGTGCTTGGGGTTCCAACTCGGGCATTCAAATATCCCATTACTATGCAGTTCTTATGCGTGTATATCTTTATAACTGTATTTAAGGACGAGTAAAACAATTCGATTTCAGAAACTGTAGTACTGTGTATACTTGAACTATGGACCACTTATTTTCCTTAGGGGGAATAGTAATATTCAATACAGCAATTCTTTCCGAAAATCCAATTATTTCTTCGATACAGTTTTTGTGTTCTTTTTTAATTAAGAAGCCTACTCCGTGTCTTCCGGGTGTTTCTCCTTTGTAGTACAATATGAACTGACTATACTCGATGATGGCTTCGCCGTTTCTTCTTACTTCACTTAGTCTTATTATGTCCCATTTTATAGGTACAGCAAGTATTAGTTCTTGCAGGCTTTCTTCTAACCTCAGCGAGAGTGTGTTGTAAATTGCTAGTAGTGATATTCTTGTTTCGAATGATTATTTTGTTCTTTTCCAAACTTATTTATATGTGTGGAATTAATTGGAAGGTAGTGGTCGCTTTTCCCCGCGGTGACCAGCCGTATTGGGGTGCATGTTTCTTTAGTTTTGTTAAGTTTATGTATTTCGTTGGCTTGTTTACGTGTCTAAAGGCTGCAATCATCACTTAACATCAATGTGAACTGCGTGCTTGTTTGCCATTTCCATTACATAAAAAAAATTGAAAAACTCCTGATAGCACTTATTTCCTCCGGAGATCGAACCTAGCGTACCTAACATTATTGGTCTGCTCTACATTTTACCTACCTTTTTTTTAAGATAATATCTCTCTCAAAGTATAATACAGACAATGGGAATGCCAAAGCATCTTGCAAATACCTAAATTTAAAACGGGTAAACAACACAATATGAAACAAAGCACTCATTATTTCGATCGCAAACATACTGCGAAATAATTTACACACAAACAGTGTCTGTTCGCGCATTTGGTATGCGTTAGTGCGAATAATTTGAAATAATATTAGCTTCATTGGCATGCCGGGCCACGCATGGCGACGGTAGAATCACTTCAGATTTAAAAGCACACCATGGGAATTCATTTCTGATATAAAACATTAAAATGAGTGACAAGTAGACGATAGCAATTTATAAAAGACACGCATCGTCTTTTATAAATTGGTATCATGAAAAGACCGCATCGCTAAGGGAGAAAATGGTAAGCACGAGTAGGGTTGATTGACCAATGATTTTGTTTTACAGACGGTAGTTTTATAATTTAAGGAATCTTAAACAATGTTTACTGGTGGTAGAGCTCCAGTGACGGAGCTCGCGGACGTAGGCACCGCATTACCTAATTTACTTGCCGCTAAATGGTAGTGTTCAGCACTATCGTGTCCCGGTCAGGTGGTAATCTACAGCCCTGTAATTTGCGGCACAGAGACATAACACCTTAGGCCTCAGGAGTGGTAACGCATCTGCATTTTGACCTTGGTCTTCATGTGGGTGTCAATAGGCTGCAGTCATCACTTAACATCAATGTGAACTCATGCTTGTTTGCCACTTCCATTACATTAAAAAAAAGTATAAGTTCAATTTTACTAAATATTGACAAAAGATTTTAAAAGGAAAAAATGTAAAGAAAGATTTGTCATAAAGCGGAACTTGAACCCGCAACCTCTGGAACCCTAGCCCAATCGCTCTACCAGTGTTTAAGAAACAGAAGTATATTCAATTTTTTTTTCTTTCAAAATCTTTAAATTTTACTAGCATATGGTGTTATTGCAAACATACAACAAAGAGTGTCAGGTATAAATATATTACTATTAAAAGAACTCGAGAGCGCAGACACCTTTTAGTCTCTTCTCAAAACCTACTAAACTAGGCTTTACTGGTGGTAGAGTTTCAGTTTAGGAGCGCGAGGGCGTAGGCACCACCGCATTTATCTAACTGAAGCCAAATGGTAGTGTTCCAGTTAGATAGTAATGTACCTAATATGTACGTAATAAATACCACAGGGAAATAACAACTAAAGTCTCAGGGTTGGCAATGCATCTGCATTTGATCTCTGGTTTTTGTGTAGATGTTGTAGAAATTATACTTACGGATTCTTTCGCGTATACAACACTCCCAAACTTCTTCAACGGGCAGTCTGACCGTGACCACGGTAGCTGGAAAGCTACCGAAACGTCGGGTGTAAGAAGAAGTTTGAGAGTGTTTTTTCTACAATGTATGAAGCTCGCGAAAACCTGCGAAAACGTTATTTTGTGTAGATGTCTAAAATAATGGCAAACTAGCATGCAACTACAGAGATAAATCCAATCTCTGTAGTTGCATGCTAGTTTGCCATCTTTTTTACATAAAAAACTAGGCATATATATATATATATATTTAATGGCAACGGCCAAAAGACATACGTCTTACCAGCATCACGTTCAATTCATTAATTGCAAACGAGCATAAAATTTAGATGGATGTTAAGTAAATCCTGCAAACCAATAAACATCTACTTACATAAAACTCGGAGGTCTCAACGCAAATGCGATGGCAATCCTAAAGCCCAAACTGTTTTACCTCTGTACTAGTTATAAGTAATTGTTTTTATATTATTTCGCATTAACATATGCTTGTGAAATAAAATATATTTCACAAGCATATGTTAATGCGAAATAATATAAAAACAATTATTAAGGGTAAAAGCGACTTCTTTACGATATTCAATAAACTGAAAAGTCTATTATATAGGTTGCCTAACTAGCATAGTTGGCAATAGATGGCGCTACTGCTACCATAAAGCAAGGCAATAAATGTGAAGGTAAGATTTGACAAATCGGGCAGGACTTCAGTAGCTCAATTGGAAGAGCGGCTGGACTAGATTCCCAGTAGGCCGCGAGTTCGAGTCTCGCCTGAAGTCAAATTTTTCTTTCCATTTTTCTTTAAATAAAATATAGTTATAAGTAGTTCTAACGGATCTAAAAAAGAAGCCATACTGTCATTATTATTAATAATAAAAACAAAATACTTACCGCCTTATTCATAAACGTACATTAGATACGTTTTAGCTATAGAATGCTTTGTCTTTGTCAGTTGCATTGTCAAATGTGCAGGATAGAAAAAGACAAAGGCGAGATTCGCAACACTTTAGCTAAAATACGTTTATGAATAAGGGGGTTAAAATATAATTACTTAATCCGCGTAGATAAACTAGGGTTTACATAAATAAATCAAGGATAATAACGCACCGTCTATCACACTGTATACTGTCTGAGTCTAGGTAAATATCTTACGCAAACGGCCTAAGTTTGCCGATCCGTTGAATAGAGATAATTGGTTTCAGTGGCTAGAAAAATACGTTAATGTTTGTGTAGTGTTATCTTTTTTTATTTAACAAAGGAAAAGTGCTAACAAACACGCAGTTGACATTGATGGTAAGCGGATACTGTAGCCTATATAATAATCTAGCTTTTTTTATGTTATGGAAGTGGCAAACAAGCATGCAGTTCACATTGATGTTAAGTAATGACTGGCGTAACTTTACGCTTTGTATAAGTTCATCTAAGCATAAATTTCAAGAGAAATTTTAAATTTTTGTCATCATTTTTAATCACCATCCGAGATTGGTGCTCGATGAAATAAGCTCGCCAAGTATAATCGTGAATGTTGGCAGAATGCACATTTTGCACATATATTAACCTCTGCCACCCCTTTCAAGAACCTCCCATCTAGCGACATTATCAACAAGGTGAGTTGACAACTAAAAGTAAATGCAGCGCATTTTTTAATTATTTACAGTGAACTACCGAAATTTAAGGAGATTTGAATCTCCCATCATCAAAAGTTGAGTTGGCAACACCGAGCGTACTAGAGCAGTAAGTGCAGCCCATTAGAGGCTTCAGGGATAGTAATCCCGGGTTCGCTGCGCCGCCCGAGCGAGCGGAAAACCCGAGACTCTCTCCAGAAATGTAAATAAAATACGAGTGCCACGAACCGTACGTATTTCGTACGAATTTCAGCTACAACGTACGTGAATTAAACGGAGCGTACATTACAAAATATGACGTCTAACAATTTTCGTGTAACTTACTTGTTAATCCGCGACATTGATTCTAATAAACCTTCCTTAAAACATTTTCGCTCTTCCTATAAGTTCCAACAAAAATCAACAAACATCCCATAAATTACATTAATTTAATTTAGTTAAACCATATTATTTTTTCATTAGTTATGTGGTTATAAAGGTCTTAGGAAATTTGAAAACATAAATTACAAACACTAACAGAAAATGATTTCCTAACGAGGATGCGGATTCCTATTAGAAAATTAAGTTTTAATTGCACTTGAGAAGAAGCAAATATTTTTATAGGTACTATTTACAGGTTTATCATTTTTGCGAAAAAAACTTAAGGTTAATCATGATTGAACTTTTTTTTTTTTTTTTTATGTTATAGAAGTGGCAAACAAGCATGCAGTTCACATTGATGTTAAGTGATGACTGCAGCCTATAGACACCCACACAAAGACCAAGGTCAAAATGCAGATGCCTTGCCACTCCTGAGGCCTAAGGTGTTATGCCTCTGTGCCGGAAATTACAGGGCCGTACATTACCACCTGACCGGAACACGATAGTGCTGAACACTACCATTTAGCGGCAAGTATATTAGGTAATGCGGTGGTGCCTACGCCCGCGAGCTCCGTCACTGGAGCTCTACCACCAGTAAAAACTACATATACTATAGTACAGGACACTCCACTTGATAGCACAAGTTTTCAGAAATCAATTTACCACACATCCACACAGTGACGTAGTGGAACTGTCTCACATAAATATCTGTCAAATCAATTTACAAACGGATTTTTTTTTCTTCTATATTCTGCTATATTCTTGACACAAAAAACTCAACCATCTCGATCCAACGTGTACTTGACCGATTTTCGTAAAAATCGTGATATTTTTATTGACACTTCTAAATTGTCCTAACTGTACAATGTAAGTAGGTACCGATACTTCACATAACCCAAATATGTTATAAACTTAAGTACTTAAGTATTGTTTACTCGACCAACCACATTTATACAGGTCTCTAGGTTACGTTCATCGGATTGGATCACTAGCCCCATCGCTATACCCACTAAGCTATTGAAGGCCCAGCCTCGACCCACTAAGCTATCGAAGGCCCATCATCGACCTTAATACAGACTTGTAATAACTTTCACACGTTTGTCTCAAATTTAACAAGATGTGTAATCGAAAAGTTACGTAAGAGAAACAACATTTTACAGAATAAGTTATTTGAAACAAAATCACCCCATAAAACTATGCTCGGCGTTCAGTCAATGTACGTACAATTTATATGGGGTTGACGCACACTGCAGACGAAGATTTTTAATAGACCTACATCTAAAACAAACATTAATACTGATGGTTGAGCTCTCCAGTGACGGAGCTCGCGGGCGTAAGCACCTCCGCATTAACTGATCTACTTGCCGCTAAATTGTAGTGTTCAGCACTATCGTGTTCCGGTGGTTAATGGCCCTGTAATTGCCAAGTACAGAAACGCCCGACACGCGTTTGGCCGATTTCATAATGTTATTTCCTCTTATCGCTAAGAGTTTCAATTCATAAACCATTTTTTACGTGTATAAATAAAATATGTCACTGTTGGTAGAGCTCCAGTGACGGAGTTCGTGGGCGTAGACGCATTACCCAATCTGCTTGTTCAGATCAGGTGGTAATACGTACGGCGCTGTAAATTCCGGCACAAAGGCATAATACCTTAGGCCTCAGTAGTATAAACGCATCTATTAGAAATCTCTGGTTTCATGTAGATGTTTGTAGGCTACAGAATAACTTACCACCAGTGTGAAAACAGGCATACAGCTGTTTGCCACTACACGACACAAAAAAGAAAATGTCACAGTGTCCGTCGGCCTTAACCAGTCGGAGTGAACAATTTCCATTGTACAATGTTCGATACGCGAAACAGCCGCCAGTATTCCAGTTGAAATGCGGTGAGTTTGCTTGTTATTCACATACAGAATTGAACAATCCAGGTATCTTACTAACTCGTCATTTCAGTCGAGTGATGTCCACAGCTGGACCAAAGGCTCCTCATAAGGGGGACATAATAAACAAGCATGCAGATTTCTGCATGCTTGTTTGCCACCATCGGTGCATAAAAAAGGTTCCTCCTCCTCCGAGCGTAGTTTTCCCCACTACTGAGGGTCGTGACCCCCTCCACGGATCAGTTTTTGAATCACGGACCATAGTGCGCCCTAGGGTACGGTTTTCGGCAGTGAGTATGGCCTCGTGCATCTTGCCGTCGAGTGTTGTGCGGATGTGATCCGGCGCATCGGACTGCGCCCTGCGTGGTCTTTTCCCCTGGACTTTGCCTGTAGTGATAATCTTCTCAAGATTCCCTCCGTCTTTTCGAGCAAAGCTTAAAAATAGTTTATCAACACACTTGCTTAAAATATCCTTAATACTCGTAGTCTACTAGATACATCAATATACAAAATAAATGTTTCTTAGCAACGCATACATTGATGTTTATGATAAAATTAATTATTTCGAGGCCAAGAACTCGCTTAAAACATTGAATGACGACACATCTCGTATATAATATTTACGTAATGTAAACCATGCATAATATTCACTTATTTATTTATTTTATAAGCGAGTGAATATGTACCTATCGGTTTATTTTCAATGTTATGAAAGAGGCAAAAATTTAAATGATTGAACACATTACATTTTATTTTATTTTTAAAGAAAAATGGAAAGAAAAATTTGACTTCAGGCGAGGCTCAAACTCGCGACCTACTGGGAATCTAGTCCAGCCGCTCTTCCAATTGAGCTACTGAAGCCCTGCCCGATTTGTCAAATCTTTCCTTCACATCTATTGCATTGCTTTATGGTAGCAGCATTACATTTTTACAGTAATGGGAGTGGTAAAGAAGCTTGCATCTCGCTATGAATGATGTATATATATATATATATATATAAAATCTTGTTATTCAGGCAAATTAACCCATACATTATTACACATTCACATATAGTTTTTAAAATCATTTGATGTATGCTAAATTATATATTAAAATAAAATAATAAAATAACAATAATAATAATTAAAATATGCAATGTAGAACTCAGAGTGGACACGCTGCAGCATCTTTCATATA
Source organism: Macrosoma leucophasiata (assembly GCA_036365455.1). Lineage (NCBI taxonomy): Eukaryota > Metazoa > Arthropoda > Insecta > Lepidoptera > Hedylidae > Macrosoma > Macrosoma leucophasiata. Next base: position 912,515 of record JAWQUS010000024.1, read on the forward strand.
CAAATGCTGCAGTCGTTCATTATTATCATTATGAACTGCATGTTTGTTGAGCTCTATCACTAATCTTTGCATAAAAATATATATTTGATGGTAGATACCGACTTAAGTGAATGCTGCAGCCTTAAGGTCTACATAAAAACTAGCATCTTAGATGCGATTCGCACACTGCCCCGCACTACGACGCGAGATGCGGAGCCAACTAGCCACACGCGTTGTTGCATACAATAGATACGACTTAAATATAGTTTAAAAAATCTTGTTAACTAAATCGAGGATGATAGTAATATAATATCTGTTTATTCTATAATATTTTTATTTATGTATTATTTTCCGCACCCTACACAAAGCTTTCCCATGATCCCATGGTTGACTGTCAGTCCGCCATATGTACAAGGTGCATAGAAGCATAAATAAATAAATATTTTAAGATGATCAAATATTCAATAGTCATTATAATGGCAACCCATTATACGTCCCACTGCTGGGCACGAGTCTCTCCCCTTTTTGAGGGGAAGCCTGGAGCTTACTCCACCACGCTGCTCCAAAGCGGATTGGTGGAGATACGGGGTTAGTGGCCAACCCGCTGTCGGATATTTTCAAACCGCCTATAAGGCCTCCAACAAGGTTTAAAGAAGCACATCCACCGTCCGAAGCACAGCAGCGCGCATTTTAATTTGCCACTAGCGGTCACCCATCACACACCCGACCGCGCCCGTAGTGCTTAACCGAGTAGATCGCTTATGATCTTCACCAGCCACGGGGCCATGCGCGCTTTTGCTTAATATGGTCATTATATCAGCCGAACGATGTCAACTGCTGGGCCAAAGCCTCTCCATAAGGGGGACATGTCATAATCGCCACGTTTGGCATTCAGATTGACGATAGCAGTAGCGGTAGTTTTATCGCACGACGCTGCTGCGCATCTTGCATTATTGCACTTCAGTTTATCCATTTTATTCATTTATTTCATATAATTAGGCTCCTGGAGAGCACTTTTACATCGTCATTTTTTAACTATCTAGAACGAATAACCACTAATAATAACCAAAAACACAGTAAATGATGTATAGGTAATATGAAAAGAATCTATTATTTACAAATTCCTCCAATTCCCCAGTCCAAAAGAAACTGAGAAAAACAATGAATTTGGTCGTCATAATAAAGGTTATTTCACTTGGTAGAGTTAAGTGCAGACTTACTAACGACCGCCCCATTGACATGGTTTGACTGCCATTGTTCAATTGACTGACTGCACAAGTAGAAGAATTCTCTTTCAGGAGAAGAAAATTCTACCGCTAGTGGGCGATAACATCCCGACGCCAGCATTAATAAAGTAAACAGAATATTTAATGGACCTATTTGTATTTCATCCCGAGCTTATTTTTCGTTCAATCAAACGACATATCAGCAATATTTTAAAATATCAAAGCGGCATCGAGATGCTAATTACAATTTCCAAATCAGCGTTCCTATCTCTTCCATTTGAGTGGGAACGGTGAAACACAAGCAAGTGATGTTATCACTCGTTCGCAACTCGATACGTAACGTTCGAAACTTCCCAGTTATCGGTGTTTCCGAATCATTAACCACTCCAATTTAACCGCTAATGCGATGCAATCTCTAAACGCGCTGATTATAATGACGACATTGTGCCTCTAAATGATGAGTGCTACCAAACTTTTTGGTCTGGAGTCAAATGTATAGGAAAATGCAAATTTAGACATCATAAAGAAGTATATTTTATTTTTAAAGAAAAATGAAAAGAAAAATTTGACTTCAGGAATAATATTTATTTAATTTGAATTTTGAATTTTGAATAATATAAATTTTGAATAATATAAAACAATTATTAAGGGTAAAAGCGACTTCTTTACGATATTCAATAAACTGAAAAGTCTATTATATCGGTTGCCTAACTAGCATAGTTGGTAATAGATGGCGCTGCTGCTACCATAAAGCAATGCAATAGATGTGAAGGAAAGATTTGACAAATCGGGCAGGGCTTCAGTAGCTCAATTGGAAGAGCGGCTGGACTAGATTCCCAGTAGGTCGCGAGTTCGAGCCTCGCCTGAAGTCAAATTTTTCTTTCCATTTTTCTTTAAAAATAAAATATATTTCACAAGCATGTGTTAATGCGAAATAATATAAAACAATCGTAAAGAAGACCAGCAATATTACTATTTGATATTTTCTTCAGTCGCTTCTAAATACGGCCGAATGGCTTTCACTGCCTACGCGGCTGAAGGGGTCATCCTTTTGGTCGACGCCGGGTATCTACGGTTGTAGGGGAGGGGGTGTATAATCGGTGTATTTGTTATAATGTCTTTAGGAAAATATATACAATTCTCGCTTCTTCTTCTTTGTGTCAACGACTTCAAACCGAAATGTAATAAGTAAAAGAATCTTGGCCCAAAACTTGGCAATGACCACTGCATTATCCGTAGCCCCGCTAAGGTCGCTTGTGGAGCAGCTAGTGGGACACAGAGGGGAAACCATCAGATGAGACATCGTCTGAACGAATTCTCCACAGTCACACAGCGTATTGGCTGAGAAACCCCACTTAGCCAGGTTTTACCTGCAGCCACCAACCTGAAGATAGATATACCTACTTTGAATCTTCTTAATAGGACATCACCAAAATCACTTATCCATTTACCTAAAAAATCGAATCCCAGAGGTCAGACACCTAGTTGCAGTGGCGCCAGTGGACAACTAACTCTAAATCACCGAGACACGTTATTTATAAAACAAAAACGAATTGAGGACCTTCGTTTTTGTAATAGGTTAAAAACAAACCTTCACGTCAACTTAATTTCCTTAATCTCCCTAAATTTACGATTAATGTGATTAAAGTACATAATTTAAGAGGAACTGTTGTTTGGTAATTACTGGTTATTAATCATTTCATAACTGATTTATTGCTTTGAAGCTTTCGCACTTCGCATCTGGAATGTTCTCATAATCAATAATGCTGAGCAACAATGCAAATGGTATTCTAATGGGTTGATGATAAGTCACAATTTCCTTAACCAACGCCTGCTATAGCAATCCATATGTTATAGTAGTGGCTCTGGCGCCCTGAAACCTGTAGTACTCAAAGCGTGCCTTTCCAGCGGCATCCCCACTATACAGCCTCGCCATAACGATATATAACGCCATAACTTTTTTCGGGTAGGTGTAAATTATTAAGTCACATGTGCTCTGCTTATTTTATATCAATTTTAATCAAATTAATCACTTAAACAAATAAATTTCAAGATAAAAAGTTATCACTTACTGCAATTAATACCACCATTTATTATTTTTGACATATCTTATGTCTTATGCTTAAAATTTTTAACAACACCTGCCAGTGACATTTTTCACTTTATTAAATTGTCAGAAAGTACACTTGAACAAATTTCCAAGATGACCACTGTATCCGATATTGCTGATATCCAAAAGTCCACAATGCTTGCTCTGAATCAACGCATGGCTGAGTTTGAAGCCCATCTTAAGGCTTCATCAAGCGGCAGCGACCTCAGCACTCTGAGAAAGGACTTTGCGCTGTTTAAAGATCACGTTTGGGGTGTCTTAAATGTGCTGCAGCAGCAGATAGCAAATCTTAGCAAGAACATTGATGTCATCGAGATGCGGCATCGAAGGAAGTTTCTCCTACTGGGTGGCATTCCAGAGCAATCAGATGAAAGTGTGGTTGATAATGTCATCTCAATAATCCACAAGCAACTGGAGCTGGATCAGATAGACAAAACATCCATATCTGTATGTCATCGTCTTGGTAGTTCTACTGAAGGCCGCACTAGACCTGTCCTTATTTCAAATCTTGCAGTAAGGACCAGTGTATGGAGAAGGAAAACCAAGCTAAAGGGCTCTTCATTGGTCCTCTCAGAATTTTTGACTCGGCCCCGGCAGATGACTTTCTCTAATGCCCGCAGGATTTTTGGAATAACCAATGTCTGGACTCAGGACGGAAATATTTTGGTAAAGCTCCCGAATAACACACGTCGTCGTTTGTCGTGTCATGAAGATCTCGTTTCCTTGGCCACGGAGTGTAACAAATCCTTAGATGATCCATCAGTCCACACTATGAAATCCCCCAGTAAGACGAAGTTAGAAGCTGGTCCATCAACAAGGTCCAAGAAACCGAACAAAAAGTAGTCTGCAATCTAGTTCTTTATGTTTTACTCTAAGATTATCTGTTTGTGTTACGTTCATAGAAACTGCGTACAGGCCACATTTTCCGTAAGTATGTCTCAGTTTTCGTGTTTGCAATTAATAACGCGCTTTTAGATTGTTTGCAGTCTGGTATAACTTTTATCCGCTGTGAAGTAGGTAAACTAGAAAATATTTTTTTACTTTTCACCACTAATTTTTGTTTCAAATTGCCATTTTTGTCTTAGTTTGTGTAAAAGTTGTAAATGTCACTATCACAGTCACACAGATTGCATATCTGTCAACGTCAATGTCCATTTTTTTTTTCTGTGTGAAATGTTTATGGTAACTTGTCTATGACCGTGTCGCCTTAGGCGTCTTACACACTGCATCAAGCCGTTAATGGAATTTTCATTACGAATATTTTGTGAGGCATATTTGAATGTTAATTTTATTTCTCTCTCATGTTTGATTATCTTTTAAATTGTTCTCGCCTTTAAGTGCAAGTTCATTAGAAGGTAAATGTGGTCTTTCTATGTACTACTACTTATATAGTTCTTTTTGTATTTTTTTTTTTTTTAATTTTGTTGTGTGTTTCTCTTTCATTGTAACATGTCAACCGGCAGGTTTTGTTTTCTTCATCCAACTTTACAGCAGTTTATATTATTATTTTGTATATTGTAGTATATTAGTAGTGTATTATAATCGTATCTTATTATTTATAATTGTATAATTAGTAATTATTTATATTGTATATGTATATTTCAGAATGTCTGACAGTGAATCATTCTACTCTGCTTGTGATTCTTCAACAACATTTTCTTCTTTGGATGCAGATGATTCTGGTCCACTATGCTCCAAATTAAGTGAACAATTTAATCGTTTTTTAAACTTTCTTAACGTGTGCCATGTTAATGCACAGAGTATACCACAGCATCATACTGAGCTTTTAGATATCTTTTCGGGTACCCCCACGCACGCTATCTTGATCTCTGAAAGCTGGCTCAAGCCCGAGCTTCTCTCTACTGCCTACGGTTTGCCCGACTATGTCCTTATACGAAATGATCGAACGGGCAAAAGAGCCGGTGGTGTTGCTATGTACCTACGTAGCAACATTTCCTTTCGAATCATTTCCTCATCACCGTCTGCTGGTATCGGTGATGCTGAGTACATGTTTGTTGAGATTTCTGTTCATGGGATCAAAGCCGTTCTGGGAGTTGTTTATTGCCCGCCCGCTATCGATTATTTCTCCACATTAGAATCTGCCCTGGACTCTATTGTCACAGACTGCGAACATTGTATAGTCATGGGTGACTTCAACACTGACATGTTGAAAGTAAACGCCAGATCCAATAGCCTCCGATCAATCCTTGAGTCGACGGGACTTACCTTGTTACCACTTAGTTCCACACACCAAAACGTGGGTACTGACGACTCATGGCTTGATCTGATGCTAACGTCTTCTGTCGATCATGTCAGTAACCATGGCCAGTTTGCTGCACCCGGCCTCTCTAGGCATGACCTTATCTATTTAACTTATAAAATTAAAAGCCCTAAAGTTAAACCGGCAACTATATTATTAAGAAGTTTGAATAAAATTGATCCTGACAAGCTCATCATGTCAGCATGTCTCGTAGAGACAAGGCCTTCCGGAAATATCGTAAAGAGCGCAGCGAAGATAATTGGGCTTTATACAAACTCGCTCGTAATCGTTGCAATCAGATGGTAAGGGCTGCCAAGCGCCACTATATTTATCAAAATGTCTTAGACTGTTCCCCGGCTGACTTATGGAAGTTTTTGAAATCTCTTGGCTTATCTAAATCACAACTAAGCTCTGTATCTTCTAACTTGTCCTTAAACCTTCTTAATCAATATTTTGCATCCACCCCAGTTCTTGATCAACAAATTAAATCTCAAACTCTCCATAAAATAACTTCCTCGCCAGTACCATATTCATTCGCTTTTTCTCCTATAACTATAGATGAAGTCAGAAAGATAATGGCGTCCATTAAATCGAAAGCCACGGGCTGTGATGACGTGAGTAGAACTATGATATTCCTTGTTTTAGATTACGTACTTCCCTCTTTCACTCACATTATCAATTATTCTCTACAAACAGGGTCTTTCCCTTTAATCTGGCGCAAAGCTTTTGTTACTCCACTTCCTAAGATTTCTAACCCCTGTTTAGTAAATCATTTTCGACCGATATCCATTTTACCGTTCCTATCTAAGGTTCTGGAAGCCGCTGTCCACAAGCAGTTCGCGCGGCATATTTTTAGTCACAGTCTTGTTTCTCAATACCAGTCTGGCTTTCGCCCAGGCCACAGCACGACTACAGCCTTAGTTAAAATCACTGACGACGTGAGAGTTGGAATGGAAAATTCTCAGCTGACGGTATTAGTACTTATTGATTTTTCCAACGCTTTTAACACCGTTGACCATGATGTTTTAATTGCTACCATCCAACAAACTGGCGCTTCATCTATAGTTCAGGATTGGTTTTCTTCTTATCTTCGTGGTCGCCAGCAAGCTGTTCGTGTTGATCGGAATAAATCCGATTGGTGCGATTTATGCTCTGGTGTACCACAGGGCGCTATACTTTCTCCCTTATTATTTTCTCTATTTATAAACTCTCTTACCATCAGACTCAATTGCTCTTACCATCTGTATGCCGACGACTTGCAGCTATATTCTCAATCGGATTCAAAGAATTTAGAGCAGTCTATTTCAATTATTAATAGCAATTTGGAAATTATATCTCAATGGTGCCATGACTATGGAATTACGGTTAACATTTCTAAGTGTCAAGCCATTATCTTGGGCAGTAAGTATTTTATTAATAAGATTGACATGTTTGCTTTACCGCCGATATTATACAACGGGTTGTTTATTCCTTTCTCGCCATCTGTCAAAGATTTAGGCCTTTACCTTGATTCCACTCTGAGTTGGAATAAACAAATTAGCAATGTAAGCAATATTGTTACATCTTCGCTGCGGTCCTTATATAGGTTTAAAAACTTTTTGCCACCCAGTACCAAAAAACTTCTGGTTCAAGCTCTTATATTGCCCGTTATTGACTATGCAGACGTTTGCTGTTCTGACTTATCCCAGGTGCACTTGAACAAATTGGATCGACTTCTCAATAACTGCATTCGTTTCATTTTTGGTCTCCGCAAATTCGATCACATTTCATCATTTCGCTCCAAATTAAAATGGCTTACAATCCGCCAGAGAAGATCTGTCAGGACACTTTCCTTACTGTTCAACGTTATTAATGATCCATGTTCTCCCAATTATCTTAGTATACATTTTCAAAAACTGGGCATCTCACATAACCTTAATCTCCGTTCTTCGGAAAATCTTACCCTTGGTATTCCTCTTCACAACACTTGTTTTATTTCTAACTCATATACCGTTTCGGCAATAAAACTTTGGAACGCGCTTCCCGTGAATATCAGGAAATCAACCTGCAAGTACTCATTTAAGCGGCAAGTTCGGGAACTTTATCTCAATGCGGTTGGCTAGTAGTTTGGCAAGTCTGACATTCTATTATTTATTATTGTGATATATATATGTAGACATTTTTTTTGTATAGGTTTACTTTATATTAGTCCATGTATGTAATATTATATATTAGTATGTATTAGTATATATATATTTTAATTTAGCAACGTAACTATTTATAGGTACATATCTATTTTAAATATAAATACTTATATTTTGTGTATGTTTACTATTATATGTAGGTATATAAATATATTATTTGATTAATGATAATATTTTTAGCTGTCCCTCATATTTTCACTTTTGTACCATTGCTGCACCTACTTCGTCGATATCCTCACTACCCGAAGGTTGACTGGTAGAAAACGCCTAGTGGCGTTAAGTCCGCCTTATGTATAATTTCTGTGCATACATAAAAGAATAAATAAATAAATAAATAAATATTTATAGACCCTGCGTCACGTACACAGAACGTGCATCAGTGTAAGTTAGGAGTACTTTGAACAGACAAAGACCAAGGTGAAAATACAGATGCGTTACCACTCCTGAGGCCTAAGGTGTTATGCCTCGGTGCCGGAAATTACAGGGCCGTATATGCTGTAGCAGCGACTACAGCGCTGATATTCTGATAGGTCCGACTAATCAGACAGAAGAAGCTTTTAAATAGTTGATTTTAAACAATCATTTTAGTTCAATTTACGCGAGATAAATGCAAAAACTAGTTTTATTTCTAAGACATACAAGCGTACATAATAATTTTATGTGGTTGAACCAACCTCAAGCAGAAAGGCGACCTCAAGAGCGGCAACGTGCCTGCGTCTAGTTTAGTGTGTCGCTTACCACAAGTATAAATAAAAAGTCATTAGCTACTTCCATAACATAAAAGGACACTACCATTTAGACAGTCATTAGGCATTACATTAAACTGATTTAAATCACGAACATTCCAGGTCACAACCACTGCGCCTGATGATAGTGAAGGTCCTGTGTCTGATAACCGAAACCTCATCAATAATCGACTGTCGGACAGCCTGCATGAGGTGCAGCGACGCGTCTGAACACCCCAAACTCCTGGAGGTCTACTGTTCCATGTGTGACGAGTGTACGCAGAAAAGACCAAAGATCAAACGGAATTACTGGTCGGACAATGATGCCGGAGGTATTTACTTTCATTCATATTTTTCACTTTATCGAAATGGTGCGACCAATCTGAACATCCCTAACTCCTAAAAATCTATTCCTCCATGTATGACGAGCGTACGCAGGTAAGTAAGGAAAGTATGGGGGATGGTATTTTGGATCTAGAACCGTACATGCGAATGATATATGAGATGCTAACCAGCTTCTACCGCCAAATTGTATCTCTATTGATGTGGTAAGTATCCCTACAAACCGACGTATTTTCTCGTATATTAAATCCGTTTAACCCTCTCATTCACACGTGTTCCACCGTTGCCATTGACATTGTAATAAATTGATTTAAAATTAAAGTCATCAAAATTTTCAATGCAAGATGCCGCCTGGAAATTGAAAGTAAAATACGGCAAATTCCAGTCATAGCACCAACTTTAAGATACTTTCAACTGCGACGAGAATAGATCCATCCCTCGAAAAGGATATTAGCAACCAATAACCCTCTAATCGAGGCCAACAGGCCAACAGCGGGGACATCGCAGGGAAATAATTAAGTACTTTATCGGCCGTGTAAACACCGCCTTAGATCTATGATTCTTCATTATCTCGATGGACGATAGACTTTAGCGTTCTTCGAATTCCTTTACAAAGATGGCGCCGTTAAAATAACAGACAAGAGGTATCAACTTCAATGTTCCTAATATTAGGTTGGGAAAAAAGTTTCTTCGCATTTTTAAAGATAATTCAAAACATTTTTAATATAGTTTATTTAAATTTAACTAAAGTATGTATGTACCATTTTGTTCGATAACCTTTTGCCATCTTGTAGGTAGGGACATGATCCCATTGCTATAAAAATTTTGGGACTTCTCATCAAAATACCGCGACAAGTGGATTTGGCAGTCCTCTCGTGATGTTAACCTAACATTGCATAAAGAATTCTGAAGAGACCGAAACAGGTGGAAATCTGAAGGTGCAAAGTCAGGACTATACGGCGGATGCATTAACACCTCCCAGCCAAACTCTCTTAATTTTTCCTGAGTGGCTATCATGATGAAACACCACACCCCTTCTTGCTTTAATCTAATCAGTTGTTCGCAGTAAAGTTCAGAATCGATAGTCCTGCCTGGTGATAATAGCTCATAATGAATAATGCCCTTCCAATCCCACCACACACACAACATCACCTTATTGCGAGTTAACCCGGGTTTCGCCACAGTCTGTGAAGCCTGACCGGCCTTTGACCACGACCTTTTTCGCACGTTCTTGTCGTACGTGATCCACTTTTCATCACCAGTTATCAGCTTCTTCAAAAATGATTCGGTTTCATTACGTCGTAATAAAGAATCACAAATGAGTATACGGTTCATTAGGTGTCTTTCAGTGAGCTCGTGAGCTACCCAAATATCGAGCTTTTTTTTGTACCCAGCTTTTTTCAAATGCGCCAAAACTGTTTTGTGATCAATTCTCAGTTCTTCAGCTACGTCGTAACTACTGATATGTCGATCTTGCTCCACTTTTTCAAAAATGGCATCCATTTTATCCGTAATAGGGCGACCAGAGCGAGGTGCATCTTTGACATCAAAATTTCCGGATTGAAAACGCTTAAACCAAATTTGTGCTACTCTCACACATTTGCGACACTGCACTAGGTCCATAAACATAGCAATTTTTTTTCGCGGCTGGCGTTGCATTTTTACCTTTTTTGTAGTAAAATTTTAAAATGTATCGAATTTCTTCATTAGATTCACTCATCTTGACAGTACGAAAAACATATGAAAATCACACATTTGCCTAATTTGAATTTGGAACTATGTTCTTTAAAATTTTAACTTTCAATGATACCAAAACCAGCCAGATACAAATACTACAGCCAAAGAGATTTTATTACAAGTTCATACATACTATAATGCGAAAAGACTTTTTCCCCAACCTATTAGATCCCTATTATGATTTAGAAAGTTTCAGACTTAGTGATAGTTAAACTAAGATTATGTAAGGTGTATGAATTTCTAATTTATAAAATTATGAAATCGCTTTCTAATTTAAAAAATATGTGTTTATTGTAACGGATAGACGGCTATAAATATGTTCTGACCATTAGTAGTATCCATGTTTTTAAATTAAGAAAGACTCAATGAAGAAGCATGAACAGAAGAAAATAAGAACAAAACAAACGAATAATTCAGAAAACGGTCAGACTTGTATATTTTCTACTTCGAAAGTCCGAAACATTTTGGGATAGGATACACGGGCCACCGGCCGCGGCGGACCAGACTTTCCCCTCTGTCAAAGTTCAAACACAAGTGCTCCTATGCCTGTCGCCGAGATGTTAAAGCGTGTGCGTGAAATTGTTTACGTATTTTGTTATACACCTTGACGGTGTGAGTTTCGAAGTATTAGACGATTTTTGTATTGTGTGTGTGTCACACGCACGTATTTCCCCGTCGCTTTGCATCGGTAATAAACGCTTTGGCTACTCCCCTCCGGTCCGCCGTGGCCGGTGGCCCGTGTTGCTCTATGGATAGATATGAGACAACTTGACTTGAGGAAACCTGCCATTATTTTCAGATTTCCCCGACGATTGTCCCACACCACCGATTTGCGAGTCCGACGACGAGCCCATGCCTTTAATACAACGACTCACAACAACAACAGCCACTACAACAACAACCACCTCAACAACAACCACCTCAACAACAACCCCGCGTCCATGTCCCCCGATTCGACCGTGCAAGAAGAAAACCAAGTCGCCATGTTTCTGCATGCCCATGTGTCCCTGCCCCTTCCCCTTCCCGATCTTCCCACTCGCTGGAGAAATCAAGAAGCTGGTCGCCCCTCCTCATGTGACCCCTAATAACCAATCGTATTTAAACCTATATGTTGGCATACCGAAATTACTTTTATCGAAGCGGCAAAAAGATGCATAAATTGTTATTACTATAGTGAAGGCTATGTAGTTTTTTTATTGAACTGAATGCGACTATAAAACGTAATTTACTAGACATTTAAACGTTAACAAGCTGTTAAAACCATAACAAACTTAAATTTTCATCCATTATCGTGAAGTAATCGCGTTAATACGAAAAGTCGAGGAATATTTCGAATTTTCGTATTAGAAAACGTAAATTTTTTTAGTCATTTTCCTGACCATTTAAAATAAGGCAAGACTACATTTTAATACTCTTTCAAATGTATGGCAAATGTTAGGCAAATGCCAAATGCCAAAATGCCAACAGCAAGCATAAAAGTCACATGTATAAAATACGGCAGCTTAATAATTATAAACAAAAAAATAGACTTGTCACCTAAACTAAAAATTTCAACGTCGATCAGTACGTCTATTTTCACACGTTACTTGATCGATTTTCTTTTATTTCAATCAATTTCAAGAATCTCATCGCTTTGGTGATGTTATTATATGAAAAATACAATGAAAAAAGAATCTTCTTCTTCAGCTCTCCTTACAAGTGCGGAAGCTTTTGTGTGCGCAAAGGGCTCTCTTGCTAAATTATTATGGCTCTGTTTCTATGGTACTTTGTAGAGTTCCAGTCTAGGGACTCGAGGGCGTAGGCACCTAATCTATCTGCCGAAAAGAAAAATGGTTGTGTTCAGCACTATCACGTTCCGGTTAGAAGGTAATGAATGGTCCCGTATCACAGAGACATAACAAGTTAGTCCTCGGGGATGGAAACGCACCTGCATTTTGACCGCTGGTTTTTGTGTAGGTGTCTATAAGGTACAGGCTTATTTGCCACCTTTGCACATAAAAAAAAGAATTTATAATTAACCTGATTGAATTTAATATTTACCGCTCTGTAATTTCCGGCACAGAGGCATAACACCTAATGCCTCCGGAGTGGCAGCGCATTTGCATTTTGATCTCTGGTCATTGTGTGGGTGTCTATAGGCTGCAGTCATCCCTAAACATCAATGTGAACTGCACGCTTGTTTGCCACTTTTATAACATTAAAAAAAAAAAAAAAAAAAAATTAAACCAAACATCATTAACAAAATAAGTTCAATACCGTTCTAACAATTTATGGTTGGTTTCACAAAACTTTGTCCAAACATGACATTTCTCAATCCAGAACGTTCCGTGGCAACGACAACGTAACACGAGTAACACAAAATCAATTGACGTGACCATTACAAACTCGACCGTCAACATCGCGTGACAGCCAGTCATAACAAGGCACCAATGTCACCATCGACACATCGATAGCCAAGTCGAAAATGGACGGTGGCGAAGCGTCAACAGTGGCAATCATTACAAAATTAAACAAAGAGAAAGTTCACGATATACGAGTACTTACATGATATATAAATGTTCTTTCTTCTTTCTTCTTCTTCTAATAATAACCAACGACAGGTATAGGTCGCGCCACGTAAAAAGAACGCTGGAAGAAAGTAGAAGGGACGTGTTCGCGCATCGGTACACTCGCGCACGAAAGTACTAGCCCTATTGGTTTATTTTTGATCTAGCTTTCGCTTGCGGTTTCGTGTATTGGTAGGCAGATTGAAAACGCCGCACCTCATACTACCAAATAGATCGATAAATCATCTACTGCGCAGCTTGACCGCCAGCGTTCTTTTTACCTGGCGCGACCTATACTCGTATGTGTTTTTATTTTTTTTTGCGAATATGTATGTAAAAAAGTAACTTGAGACGTATATTTAACCGATGGACCGGTGGATAGGCAGAGGTACCTAATAAATACTTTCATGATCGGGCGTCTATGCTTCGTCACTACTATTTTTGAGTTTCCAGGTCCAATTTCAAAATATATTGAAATGTTTTCCTGTTTTGGTGAAGATTTTTTCTTTATTTCAGATGCAGTAGATAAAAAAAATGGTTTACTTACTATTTGTATGGCCCGTAATAACTATCACAGAGACATAGCAACTAAGACCTAACGAGTGGCAATGCATCTGCATTTTGACCACTAGTCTTTATATGGGTGTTTATAGACTGCAGTCATCACTTAACATGTGAACTGCATGCTTGTTTGCCACCTTCATTACATAAAAAAAGAATCATAAACAAATAGTAACAAAGAATATGTTTTTGTTAATCTAACTTGTATCAGTTCAATGTATTGTATATGGGACAAGTTTCATCCAGCGATAACCGGGGTCCAGAGGTCAAACGTTAATAAAAAAACGTAAAACCGTTATTAAATTCAATTAAATGAATGATATAATGGGTTTCGTCTGTGTTACGTATCACTCGATGGTTTTCCTTATAATCGGCAAGAAAAACCTTGCATCAATAATGATTAAGAAACCGGTTCGCGAGAAGAACAAAAGGGATTACAGACAGATTTAAGCGTGTTTAATGTACACAATTTCAATAAAGTGAATAAAGTAGATATAAAAGATTTTTTGACGACCCGGTTAGTCCAGCGGTGTGAGATGACCGTTTGATTCGGAGGGTCGCGGGTTCGATCCCCGCACCGGGACAAATGTTTGTATGGCCTACAGATATTTGTTTCGGGTCTGGGTGTTTGTGTATGTGTTGTATGTGTACAACGGCACCCACGACACAGGTTTATTTATACCTACTGTGGGGCTGTGAGTGTAAGCGTATTTTATTATTTATATTATTTATTATTTATAACGAAACGCAAGGGAAAATCGTTGTTAGGCAGAATTTGCACCTGTTAGTATAAGTGGAAACTATGATAAGTGTATTACATAGATATATTAAAGCCTGATGGTGATTTATTTTACTTTTATTGAAACCAACGTTACTGACGATGACCACGTCAACTGTTAAATAATTTAAGTTTAGAATCGAGAGATATGATATCTTGAAATCTATAGAATAACATATCTATCTAATATATTTAATTTTATTTGCGCGTTATAGAAAATCAATCGCAAAATGTGATGTCAAGCGGAATATCTAAAGCGGCTGGACCTATTCGGAAGTAGTTTTTGAATGTTTTTGAGAGTTCGACAAAGGTTCTTATGTAGAAAAGAAACGAGAATATTGTGAGAGAGACAGTTGTAGCAACATTTTTCTTTTCCAATAGCACTGTCCCTATCTGTCAAGCATTTCACGTCAAGTTACTTTTGATGCAATGACGTGAATGACGTCCATCTAGTCATTAGTATTTGAATAAACATTGACGGGCACGACTTGTGGCGTCCCAACACATGTGGCCACCCACAACACCCACAACACCCACATCACTCACAATACATTGAACCTTCAATGCCAAAAGATAAATTTAACACAATTACGATGCAAGCAGTGAACTTGGACATTATAAATTGTAAGAAGATTGATAGTGGCAGAACAAAGAGGCGGGTGACGTGCCCGGCAGTGCAAATGTTTATTAACTAGATTGTAGACAGTATTCAACCTTCTTGTAACCAAGTTTTATAACATCAGATATTATAATAGTATGACACAAATGGACTGATGACGTCTACATAATTGCTGTACTTGACCATGGTTAGCAAAATTCATTGTGGGTTCTTGCAGAATCGAGCGAAGCGTTTGATACGGTGTCGTTGGTTAAAATTATTACACACAACTTGGTTATAATTTCAACTGAATGTAATTATCAAAGTTTCAATTATATATTAAAAAGCGATGTGTAATAATACATTTTCCAGCGTGATAAAGATCTTGAAAATATTTTTGTTTGTTATTCAAGGTTCTATTTTAGCTGCTTTTATTTCAGTTATGTCAATGATACAAACGGGCTATTTTACTATATAATTGCTAATTAGTAAGTTTCAATGAATCTAATCATTGTTTAGCTGATCGTCGATACTCCGAATGTTTGTTTCACGGATGATTAATTCTTCAAGTATTTGTTTTCCTTTAGGTAAATTTACCTTAGTGGGATCTATATTATAATGTTCTACTATAAACAAAGAGGTTAAATATGAAAGGTTGGAGATTTTCTCGGTGATTATGATACCTTATGTAACGGTGAATCCAGGATTTTCCGGGTGAATATTCGTAAATTTAAATGATTATAATATTATAGTATTTTTTTTTTTTTTTTTTTATGTAATGGAAGTGGTAAACAAGCATGCAGTTCACATTGATGTTAAGTGATGACTGCAGCCTATAGACACCCACACAAAGACCAAGGTCAAAATGCAGATGCGTTACCACTCCTGAGGCCTAAGGTCTTATGCCTCTGTGCCGGAAATTACAGGGCCGTACATTACCACCTGACCGGAACACGATAGTGTTGAACACTACCATTTAGCGGCAAGTATATTAGGTAATGCGGTGGTGCCTACGCCCGCGAGCTCCGTCACTGGAGCTCTACCACCAGTAAAAATGAGGAGACAAACATTCCAATTTAGCTCGGCCTTCTAGATTGTTTCGATATAACTATATTATTTGCACTCATTATTAATTATTCAACTTGTCATAATAATACTCAAGGAAAAATTACGTATAGGATAAGGACTCATATTTCTAGAAAACAACCATAAATAAGTTGCAAATCACAAAATACCAACAACAATTAGCTATGTAACATACACACGACACCTGATTACGCGGTTTTCCTGTGACAGACCGAGTCACAATCAATTTACCGGAACGTAGTGAATACAAAGAACATCTCAACCGACCGAGATTTTCAACGAGTCCAAATCAATGTCAGCGACCAAATTATTATATCCAGTAATACGAAGTCTTCGCACACATCCATTTACAAAAATAACCTAAAATCCACACAAGATCGCGCAGAAACGGCTAATTGATAAACAAACAAAACAAAACAATGTGAAGCATACACAGAGCGAGCAAAGATTATCAGTGACATTTACCGTATAATATCCTGCGGGGTGGCCGCCTGAGTTGAGCGCCGTACGCCGCCGCGTCGGGCTCCGCGTCCGGCACGCATGTACCAATTATGATACCCATCACCATAACACTTCACGTCCTTTCACAGATCATCACAAACACTGACGGTTCTAGATTTCTGATGTGATCACAAAACTGTCTAGAGTCTAGATTACGTAGACGTGCGCTCGTCTCGAGGTAGGACCGACCGACTGGCCGCTGTTGACCGATGTCCTGTCATTTGGCATGCCGCGGTGACGCACGCGCTACGTCACTGCCCGCAACAGGTGTGGTGGCCTGGAGTGAACCTGTTCCTGGTGTTAGCTAAATTAGAACTCGTATGTGCTTTGTATTGCTTTACTATATGTTTCGGTTTGTACATTCTTAGTTCAATAATCCTTTTTAATTTTGTGACAGACAGTTTAGATTTTCAAAAATTACCTATCCTACGTGACCTGGTACTAAGTAAGATATCATTTGTAAAACCACATTATTGATTTGAAACACATATTAATAATAATTGATAGACAATGACACAAATGCGTAAACTAGTTAACTTATTCAATTTCGATAATTATTACTGTAATTAATTTGATTTCGTATGTGTATTTAAGTAAGTTTATTAACAAATCACTGCAGGTTTAGCGTAATCGGCAACTGCACTCTATTAATCTGAACAGAGCAACAAAACATCATAATAAAATTAATATTGTTGTGATGTTTTCCGGATTAAACAGATCTCAGCTAATTACTAAGATTAACGAAATTAATTACGAAACGCTAGGTCCATGGGGCCCCAGTGCTCGTCTCCTATTTGAAGATATTGCGAAACGATTGGTCGACACTTCCCGTGACCAGAGGGCGGGCCAATATTTCGGTCAGAGAATAAGCATTGCCATTCAACGAGGCATGAAGCGCGCATGACCCAGCGGCTGGTGTAGATCGTAAGCGATCTGCTCGGTTAAGCACTACGGGAGCGGTCGGGTAGTGTGATGGGTGACCGCTAGTGGCAAATTAAATGCGCGTTTCCGTGCTTCGGAGGGCACGTTAAGCTGTCCCGGTTGCTATCGATGGATAGCAGTCGTTAAACCTTGTCGGAGGCCTTATGGGCGGTTTGAAAACATCCGACAGTGGGTTGGCCACTAACCCACCCACCTCCACCAATCCGCATTGGAGCAGCGTGGTGGAGTAAGCTCCAGGCCTCCCAAAAAGGGGAGAGACTCGTGCCCAGCAGTGGGACGTATAATGGGTTGCTATTATTATTCAACGAGGCAATGCTGCCAGCCTTCTGGACACTTTGCCGCAGTACGACGGAGATGTGGATTTTTTTGTGCATGTTTTTTTTTATGTAATGGAAGTGGCAAACAAGCATGCTGTTCACATTGATGTTAAGTGATGACTGCAGCCTATAGACACCCACATGAAGAAAGAGGTCAAAATGCATACGCGTTACCACTCCTGAGGCCTAAGGTGTTATGCCTCTGTGCCGTACATTACCACCTGACCGGAACACGATAGTGCTGAACACTACCATTTAGTGGCAAGTAAATTAGGTAATGCGGTGGTGCCTACGCCCGCGAGCTCCGTACATAACGGCTTTATTTATTTATTTATTCATTTTAAGATAGTTGGTTTAAGGTTCTTTTAAAAAATATTTGCCCTACTCGTAAAATAGTCGGTATTAGTAGGATTTATTATTCAAATGATAAATAGAGTTATTATCAAGTATTAGGTATTTATCGAGAGATTTTTAAAAATTTTGAAAATACATCATCTCAATAACTATACAGAAAATTTAATTAATTATCGTTGGTCCCGTTCAGAAACAAACGGGACAAAAATCTTGATAACTGAATAAAAAAAGCTCTATCAAGCGTTTTCCTTGGATTAGCCACCACAGTAGAGTCAACGTCAAACTCAAAAAATACTGAGAAGAACTCCGCTACTGAAGAAAATTATTCAAACTTAAATCTAATACAGTCAGTAATTATAAAGTACAGGATTTCGATATAGCCTGGGAGTGATCGCTTCAATGCCATGGTGTGGTATCATTAAGATAATCACATATTGTATAATAATTGCACATGGGTTTTTGAATTATTTTTTTAATTTATTACATTTACAAATTTAAATATCTATAATCCCCACTAATATTATAAATGCGAAAGTAACTCTGTCTGTTACCTTTTCACGTCCAAACGACCGAACCGATTTTAATGAAATTTGGTACAGAGATAGAACTGACATTGAGAAAGAACAAAGGCTACTTAGTTATTTATAAAACGACATCCACGCGGGCGAAGCCGCGGGCAACGGCTAGTTACCTATAAAAATATAGGCACATTTTGTACGTAACCGCAACGAGCAAAACAAGTTTTGCTAATTAACTTATTAAGTAACTTATCGTATTAATATACATCATTAATGTGTAGGTAAATACTTAGATCTTGTCAGAATCAGACTATTTCAAAAAGTGGAAAAAAAATAACGGTGAAGCATCCGGTGTATTGAACCGAATGAGTTCGAATTCCGTGTGAAGTTGAATTTATGTATCAATTTCTAATAAGTAATCCGATCAATTTAGAGACCCGAGGGTACAAACCTTTGAACAATCCTACCATACTCGAACTCTTCCAACTTTTGAATCGTTATATCTCAGAAACGGTCAGAAACAGTGGTTTTTAGGAAGAAAATGTTTGGACATATTTTATAAACAATGATTTGATCTATAATTTTTGTCTAAATTAATTTTATGATAAAACTTACCGTTTTGCTGAAAATCGCGATAGACGCATTCTTGTGAACTTTGACCGTGAGTCATTTTTTTCCAGGCATCGGATCGATGAGGATTTTTTAGGTTTAATTTATGAAAGTGTTTTGAACAATCCCCCAAATTTTGAGGAGGGTGCGAATTTTTGTACCTTCACTCCTATTTTTTAGTGTAATTATATCTCAGTTTTCTTTAATATAATAATTTAAAATATAAATAAATACCTACTTTATATGTGTGAGTGTAAACTCACACATAAAGTAGGTATTTATTTTTATTTATAGTCAAAACACATTTAGAAATGCTCTAGGTACCTACTGAAAGAACTCTCTTGTAGCAGATCCGATATTGTCAATTGGGATTGCAACACAAAAGATCACAGTGTATCGAAGTGGCTCAGAGTAACAGCTTGGCTAGTTAAAATATTTGGGACTGGGTTCATCGTGTAGTTAACGTTCAAATCAACTCTCATTTCAATAAAACTCGTTTCTTCCCACCAATACCAAAAAATACATTGAAATAATTGGCGAAGTATATACCTACTACTCCAAATATAGGTACAATACAGCTAACCATTATCTTTTCCGCTAGTACAAATACAATCATCGACATACGTCAAAACACAGTTAAATCAAGCGGAAAACCGCAATGGAACATCAACAAGAAAACAAAGATAACGGCGAGGCGAATGACATACACCATTCCGATATTATGTCGTATAAGTTAGGGATGTTATGGAGCTACGTAACCGTAATTGTAGGATATCCGAAATAGAATTTTATCCGTAACCGAATCGGGAGTTTCGGATAATTTCGGGTAGTGGGTATTTCTGGTTGAATTTAGGGCTGGCAGCGTGTTCGCAACTCGCCTGGGAGGCGATGGGGACCACTTTTTGTCAGGTGGCTCGTCTGCTTGCCTGTCAACTTAATGTCACAAAAAAAAAATAAGCCAATTAGATTATTCTATTCTTCTAGATAACATTAACAAATAATAATCTCTGGAGTCGAAACTTGACCGCCCGACCGACCACTAGCGGAAGAATTCCCCTAGTGCAGTCAGTCAATCGAACAATGACGGTCAAATGGTTGAAATGGGGCGGTAGTAAGTGCAATAACGCAAGAGGGGTAACAGCGTCCTGCGATACAATTATGGCCATTACAATCCGCCTGTCAATAGTGGCAATAATGACATATTATCTCCTAATGACACACAAAACTGTTGTGACAGCCGTGAGACATACTGCCTACCACCTGTGTTAAGCGATTTATGTGGCTATTGTATGTTTTTTTTATCTTGTCTATCATGCTACTTATTTTTTATTATTTTTTTTTGTTCATGTCTCAATGTACTGTTGTTTCTGAATAAATTTTTCTCTTTCTTTCCTCCTCTCTTTCTTTCTTTCTTTCTTGAGGGGAGGCTTTTGACAATGGACGTCTTTCGGCTGAATTCAGGATGATGATCCGTATCCGAAACATTATATCCACAACATCCCTAGTATAAGTTACACACAGACATGAGCCAAGAAATATGAAGTCGTTGACATTATTCGACACACTAAGCCAATTACCAACAAAGCCAATTCGCCCACGAAAATAGAAATGGTTTCTTTAATTAGATTTACGTCGACGGCAAAGCACGCGCCCGGAACCCGTACACTAACTAATCTTATAAACGTCGATAAAAACTAATGTTGCCAACATAAACATCCTTCTGCATGGAATTACGGTGTTGTTCTTGAAAAAAACGAAGGTCGAAACGTAGCGACGTCGGGAACTTTGCGCCCGGTAATGCCATTAGGTGAAATTGGTAATTTGTTTGAGTATTTTGTATATTTTAAGTAGGCGGTGGTACCCACCCACCACAACACTCACCGCGTTAAGTACTTAGTTTAACTTCAACCACTAAGTTATTTATGCCATGGATAACTGGAAAGGGCTATGGACTTATGGGAGACTTATGGGAGATTTTTATTTTTACTGGTGATAGAGCTCCAGTGACGGAGCTCGCCAGCGTAGACACCACCTAATTACCTAACATACTTGCAGTTGTAAAACATAGTGTTCGTACAAGTAATATGCATAAAAGACAAGTCCACACCGGACGCTCCACTTTTTTATATAATGAAGGTAGCAAACAAGCATGCAGTTCACATTTATGTTAAGTGGTGGTACACACACAAGTAGCAAAGGTCAAAATGTATGCATTTGCCACCTCTAAGACCTGAAATAGTTATTGCCCTTACAAGGCCAACTGTATCCAAGTCTGTATATAGTCCCTAGTACAATGTGGCGATCCGCGCCACGATAACCGTCTCCACGCCAAATAATCCGGGAGGTCCAGAAGGGTCTCCATCTTTTGGGTTGTATTTTTTTTACAGTTTATTATCGGATTAGAATTTATTATATTTATTAGGATTACTTCGTAATTTCTTGATCTATTTGTTTTAGTTTTAGTATTTGTTGATACCGCGGCAACAGAAATATATGTATATTATATGAAAAAACATCAACTGTCTATCCATCACGGTTCAGTAGATTCATCCTGGTGACAGACAGACGGACAGCGAAGTCTTAGTAATAGGGTCCCGTTTTTACCCTTTGGGTACGGACCCTTGAAACTATCTCTACCTAACGCAAACCGTGGAAAAACCGGGAGCTATAAATTGTGAAAGCTCACTCGCCGCGATGAATTGGAAATACATAAACGACATGAACCACAAGGCTCTGACGTCATTACCACACGTTGCTCCTAGCAACGACGGTGACGTCACACTCGGCCCGGTCATCGCGTTGCTCTGCTTGGCCGATGAATGGCGGTGAACGTTTGTTCGGATTCAACCAAGACAGGTGCATAGGAACAGTTTTTTAATGTATTGAAGGTGGCAAACTTGCATGCAGTTAACATTGATGTAAAGTGATGACTGCAGCCTATAGACACCTACGCACAGACCAGAGGTAAAAATGCTGATGCGTTGCCACCCCTGAGACCTTAGTTGTATTGTCTCTGTAATAATTATTACGGGGCCATACATTACCATCTAACTGGAACACGATAGTGCTGAACACTACCATTTGGCGGCAGATAGAATAGGTAATGCTGATAGAATAAGAGTAGGAATAGAATAGCTCCTACACTGTAACTCTACCACCAGTGAATAATCGCGTTAACTTGTCGCCACAAATTGGTGTCGCTTCGACAGTATTCGACACCAATTCCAGTGAACTATCAAATCTTGTCATATATCCTACATAAATATCGATAAGCAAAACGTAATAGAATGTATATTGAACCTTCAAGAAACCTCCAATGCGGGTTGGTGGAGATAAGGGTTAGTGGCCAACCCGCTGTGGGTTGTTTTCAAACCTAATACGGCTAACCTAACCTTTTCAATACGGCCTCCTACAAAGTTTAACCACTGCCATCTATCGATAGCAACCGGGACCGACGGCTTAACGTGCCCTCCGAAGCACGTAAACGCGCATTTTAATAGGCCACTAGCGGTCACCCATCACACACCCGACCGCGTCCGTATCGCTTAACCAAGTAGATCGTTTCCGATCTACACCAGCCGCGGGGCCATGCGCGCTTCAAATACGAAGTTTTAATAACTAAAATCAAAACCAAACAAACATTACCTAATAAAGGTTGCGTGTGGTGAAGTAAAACGACATAATAACGAAGCACGCAGGTGCCACTCGACAGGACATAAACAAACGTAACAAGTTCCCGAAAGCCACAACAAGGTTTTTCATGAGCGTTCACGTGATTTGTACACTTTTTATACTCGTACAAGGTCATTCATAAGTGTTTGCCTCTAGCTATGTGGTAACAGGCCACTAATGATAAGATCCCGGTTTTCTACTGGTGGTAGAGCTCCAGTGACGGAGCTCGCGGGCGTAGGCACCACCGCATTACCTAATATACTTGCCGTTAAATGGTAGTGTTCAGCACTGTCGTGTTCCGGTCAGGTGGTAATGTACGGTTCTGTAATTGCTGGCACAGAGGCAAAACACCTAATGCCTCAGGAGTGGCAGCGCATTTGCATTTTGACCTCTGGTCATTGTGTGGCTGTCTATAGGCTGCAGTCATCACTTAACATCAATGTGAACTGCACGCTTGTTTGCCACTTTTATAACAAAAAAAAAAATTTAATTGGAGTGTGGGTTTGTAATATAAAAATAACCGCTTTTCACTAAATGCATATGTATGTATACACGGTACATATACCAAAACAAACTTTTTTACAATTTTTGTCCGTTTGGCGGGGCTCATCTTGGGAACGGCGGGACCGACTTTGACGGGACTTTCACTGGCAGATATCTGATGAAATAAGGAGTAACTAAGGCTACTTTTATACTGCTTATGCCCTCGACTTCGTCCAGGTAGATACTGAACAATCATAAATTCTCACGCGGGCGAAGTCGCGGGCCCAGCTAGTAATTAATAAATTACGCTTACACTCACAACCCACACTAAGAATCCTTTCCTATTAATTTAATATTATACTAGTAAAAGCAAAAGTTTGTGAGTATAGATAGATGTTTGTTAATCTTTCACGAAAAAAATTTTTTTTTAATGTTCGGCCAGCTAATTTCCGTTACATAGGCATAACACTTTAGGCCTCAGGAGTGGTAACGCATCTGTATCTTGATCTTGGTCTTTGTGTCGGTGTCTATAGGCTGCAGTCATCACTTAACATCAATGTGAACTGCACGCTTGTTTGCCGCTTCCATTACACAAAAGATGAGATTTGGAAGAAATTTTACAGCAATAACATATCGCCTACAATTTGTTACTATTAAAAGTAAACGCCGACAAAGTCACGGGCAAAAACTAGTAAAGATTAAACTTGTGTCGTGGGTGCCGTTGTACACAGGTATACACACAACACATACACAAGCACTCAGACCCGAAACGAAATAATATTTTAATGGTGGTAGAGCTCCAGCGATGGAGTTTGTTGGCGTAGGCACCACCGCATTACCTAATCTACTCTCCGCTAAATGGCAGTGGTATAATCGATAGCACTATCGTGTGCCGGTCGGGTGATGTACGGCCCTGTAATTTCAGGCACAGAGGCATAACACCTCACGCCTCAGGCAACGCATCTACATAAAATTCAATACAGTTTAATCTTACGAGAGTTACATTAAGGTTGGCTAGTAGAGAATACCGTCCGCCTTATGTACATTATTTATGTGCTAAAAGTTTAAATATAAAGTGCATATTAAAGTGCATAACGAGTAACAAATGACATTTTACCATTTCACCGTGACATATAGCGTAATAGCACGGAGCAATTACGTTCGGCATTAACAGAACCGCAGGAGTATGTCGGCAATGCGAAGGTAACACAGGTCCAAGGTTTCTGGTAGGCACATAGCCTAAATGGTTGTGTATTATGCGACGAAAAAATTGAAAGATGTTTTGAAGTGGACATTTAATGTACGGCCCTATAATTTCCGGCACAGAGCCATAACACCTTAGGCTCTCTTTGTCAGTTGCATTGTCAAATGTGCAGGATAGAAAAGGACAAAGGAGATATTAGTAACACCTTAGCTAAAATACGTTTATGAATAAGGGGGTTAGTGATCGCTGACGCAAGGTTTCTGTAGGGCATAGGCCTACGTGGTTGCGATTATGTTCACAAGTCAAGGTACGGCGAATAAGTTCTTATTAAAACCATGTTAGTGTCCTCGGTTTGGCTTATAAAATTTAATACGTATCAACTAGCAACTGAACAGTGCCTGTCAAACCATATCAGTAAGGTGATAGTAATAATAATAACGCGGGATGGACACCAGCGTCCGCGGAAAACTACCGCCAATCCGCAAACCAAGCGTGCCGATTATGACATATCCCCTTTGTCCAGTTTTCGCCGTCACACGTCTTTTTGGCTGAAATGATGATGACGATGGTGTGGTGATGAATAACTCTGAACACTTAATTAGGTTTGCCCCTTTTGTGTGTTCTCCTGATATTTAGTTAAGTTTTAATGCAGATGTCTTAAGACTTCTTATTCACTTAAGACTTCGTATTCACTAGCAATGAGATGAGAACTAATGGTGAGATTCACAGACCGCACTTCGACTTTGCTTTGAGCAAAGCATGCTTAGAACTGTCAGTACCGTATGGGATTTGACAGTTCGAAGCGTACTTTGCTTGAAAGTAAAGTTGTAGTGCGGTCTACGAATCTAGCCCTAAGTGTTTGTTTTCAACTTTGTCACTAAATGCGATACCTAAGAATTTTGAAAACCAACGCTTAACAATAATGATTACCAAGGTCCGTGGTTATTTTCCTTGAAAACATAACTCTTTTGAGCAAACCTTTCTCAGCCACGCAACGGCTGAAACACTCCGATTATAACCATTGTGGAAGGGTTTACGCATTAATTTATTTATATACGAGTACACGAAACCTATAACTTCACGCCTATATCTTCCTGAACTGAGAGGGGAGAAGTTTTGTATTCTAACATACTTCACATTCCCAAGCATTCTTCTCAATTCTATTCAAAATCTTTAACTGTAGAAGCCGTTCATCTTTGGAACAGCTTACCAACGACAGTTCGGCAAGTCCAAACTGTCGTTTCCTTTAAACATAAGGTCAAAGATTTTTATTCAACTCAGACTCTGTAACTATCTATCCTTTTTCATCCTTCTTCTTTACCTCTTTTTCTAAAACTTTTTTATTTTATCTTTCGGTCATGCATTGCTCTTTCATAATGTATAAATAATTATAATATTTCTCCTTGTTTCGTAATTATCTATTCATTTATTATTATTATTATGTTTTAAATCTTTATTATTGCTCAGTAGACCCTGCCGGCATTTATGTTCCTGACTAAAAGGTTGTCTGGAAGAAATCGCACCTTTTGCGATAAGACCGCCTTTTGTACTTTTACTTCTTTTCTAGCTTGTATAATTGGTTTAGTTTTCTGGTGAACAATAAAGTGTATAAATAAATAAATACTATGTCCGTTCAGGATTGTCGGAGCTCGAGAGCGTAGGCGCAGCGGTATTAACAATATATCCTAATAATCTAGCAATCTGTCGTCAAATGGTAGTATTCAGCACTATCGTGTTCCGGTAAGATGGTGATGTAAGGCCCCGTAACAACTATAACAGAGACAACAACTTAGGTCTCAGGGATGGCAACGCATCTGCATTTCGACCTCTGCTTTTAGTGTAGATGTCTATATGCTGCAGTCATCACTTAACATCAACGTGAGCTGCATGCTTGTTTGCCGCCTTCCTCATATAAAAAAAATCAAAGAGTTCTAATGTGCATCAGTAGAATGTCTCATTTCCTCTCTTACAAAAAGATAACAAAAATGAGAAAAATAAAAAGAAACGTGATGAACAGCATGCATGTTTTCCACGTTCATAACATTTAAAAAATACAACGCAGCATTCATACATGAAAAAGAATTTTAATTTGTTTAACCCAGTTATTATCATTACAATCACGACCGTGAAGTGCAGTCGATTAAATTACATTTTTATATATTTTATTAGTATGAATTCGAAAGTATTGTACTACGTTGAATTTATTTCATTTTCAATGCTAATAACATGCCAGTTTCATGAACATTTTTAAAAAGGCAAATTGAAATTGAAGATAGGAAACAGACTTGATTCTAACATAAGGTCAGCAACAAAAGTAACTCAAAAAATAGCTTCTTGAACGCACAGCAGCACACGTTAAAAGTGACAAGCGGCAAGAGCCCGCCCGCGGGCCTTTAAAAAAATATCTTGAACAAAATAATTTACACATTAGTATTCGGAATACGAATAGGTACCTAATACCGATGAGGTCAAAATGTTCCATGGTTTCAGGCGAAAGACGTCCACGGCTAAATAAAAGCCTTTTTCAATCAAATACTTATGTTCCTTGAAATGTTAGCTCAGTTTTCAGCGTTAGACTCCCGCGTTAAAACGTTGGTGAAGTCCAGCCTATAACGAAGAACCTATAATCCTATATATATATATATATATATATATATATATATATAACGTAGAACAATAATAAAAATTCAAACAGTAGTTAAGCGAAACAGATTATACACCTAGTTGGCATTTTATGTCTGCAAGTGTATTTAAACAGCGAAAATAAAATTCGCTTCCAATTGTTTCAAGGACTACAAAAACTTTTGAGATTGTACAGTACATCTCATTACAAAAGGTCTCCTAGAGTGACTTGACAACAGCAGACAGCAGGTCTCAAATCTTAAACTAATTCAAAGTAGACATCGCACGCTACCGTTTTAAAACTATACGTATAATACTCGTATTGTACTACTACATTTGAAATGCTAATTGTTGCAATGTCAAGCGAATAGAATAGCAGTTGAAATAGGCGGCTTTTTTAGTAAAGGTAATTTATACAAAATGCTAAAAAACTTTTACAATACACACAGCCTCTGAACTGCTCGACATGGTGCCACCGTCTCTTTTTCTACACCGTACTACCAGCCGAAGAGAGAAGTGCCACCCTCACCGACTGGACACCTGGCAATGTTCGGTGCGGTTCTCACGCTCGTTTTTGCCCAAAACGTGTAAATTGTGGAATGAACTTCCCTCTGAGGTGTTCCCTCGGTGCTACAATATGGGGTTATTCAACAATGGCGTCAAAAGAGTCCTTCAGGGCTGGCAGCGCGTTAGCGACTCCCCTGGTGTTGCAAATGTTCATAGGCGACAGTGAATACTATCCATCACGTGGCCCGTCTGCTTATGTGTCAATCCTTTGACATAAAAAAGGTAACAAACTTATATATTTATTTGATTAACAAGAGTTCAAGTATAAATACATCGTGCAAAGCCGATACGGATCATTAGTGACAATAATATCGAAAATAAACAACACTAAGCCGATTGCGGCTTTACTGTAACAAAACTTGCGTATCAGAGAACTAAAGATGTTGTGCCAATAATAAAAACTTCGAAGATAACTAAAGAGCCGAAGTACGCCGCAAAGTTTGCGGTCGGAGCGGGCGGCGTAGCAAACAGGGCTGGCTAACTTTCCTCGATAAGGGATTTTAGGTAACTCCAATAGCCTAATGAGTTGGATGTGACCTGTAATTTATTACTTTTGGGATTCTAGTACCGAATTGGCTTTAATGTTAATAAATCGTAGATAGATTTAAACAATTCAAAATTATCGCAATGGTTGTAATTGAATTTCAAAGTTTAATGATTGAAATTGTCGCAAAAAATAGCGAACATCCGAGTAAGCTGTCATTTAAATTCAAACTTCGTCGTTTCTTTCTAAATTCATTGGCTCAAAACAGCGGCTAACTCATATGTATGCAAATGTATTTAGGTATCTAAATCTTTCGTCGATTTGTCACTATGTTTAACAGTATTTATGTTTTATTATTTATTATAGTCATTGGTATAGCAGCTTGATGTATATATATATGTTCATTAATAATGTATTATGCTATTATTATATTTAATTATGTGTATTTTTATTATTATATATTTAGGTATATTATTTAGGTGTGTACATAAATACATAAATATATATATATATATATATATTTTTTTATCTGTTATTTTGGTTTGAATTTTTTTTTCTCTCTGCAACTTTTGATGCTCTCTTTTACAACCCTAAGGTTGACTGGCAGAGAATGCCTTATGGCATTAAGTCCACCTTATGTACACCTTTTGTAATATGTGCATTAAAGATTAAATAAATAAATAAAACATGAAAATAATTTTTATTCAAAACATTCAAACGCGTTGCTCTCACCTTTTAAAATTTTTAAACATTTCTTGTATGACAGAACAAAATATGCCGGGAAAAATAAAAATAAATAAACGAATATGTATCTACTGTATAAAAATGAACTTCCAATTAAATGTCAAATTTCAGTTAAAAAACAAAACACGCTTACACTCACAGTCCCACAGTAGGTGTGTCGTGGGTGCCGTTGTACACAAACACCCAGACCCAAAACAAATATCTGTAGGCCATACAAATATTTGTCCCGGAGCGGAGATCGAACCCGCGGCCCTTCGAATCAAACGGTCGTCTCACACCGCTGAACTAACCGGGTCGTCAAAAAGTTGATATTGTAAACAAAAAAATACGGAAGAATAAAATCATTTGCGTCCCACGAACAGCTGTTTAATATTCCACCGATACTATGTGATACGTGCATACATATTTAATTAGTTATTGCTGTATGTAGTCTGACATGAGCATGTATGGCTGTGTGGCGCACTAATGATTTATGGTTCACTTATTGAAGCGAGGCTTACGAGTATAACTAGCGGAGTATATTACCTGACCCATATTTTGTATTGGCTGGGAAGATTTTAATACAGTGAGTATTAATAGTTTACTGGTGGTAGAGCTCCAGTGACGGAGCTCGCGGGCGTAGGCACCACCGCATTACCTAATATACTTGCCGCTAAATGTCTATCATTTTTTCAGCACTGTCGTGTTCCGTTCAGATGGTATAAGGCCCTGTGCAGAGTACAGAGGCATAACACCTAGGCCTCAGGAGCGATAACGCATCTGCAATTGTTGCTTTTGTATGGGTGTCTACAAGCTGCAGTAATCACTTAACATCAATGTGAACTGAATGCTTGTTTTCCACTTCCATTACATAAAAAAAAAAGATTTGACCAATACCGGACTATCAGTGCTTACGTAGGCAGTGTGCAGCAGAGATAACGCTTTACGAAGTCGAAACTAGCCGATTGTTTCTTTCGTAGGCTCGATGTGCAATATTTATTGCTAGGTACTGTATATATATATATTATTTATTGGAAGTGGCAAACAAGCATGCAGTTCACATTGATGTTAAGTGATGACTGCAGCTTATAGACACCCACGCAAAGACCAACGTCAAAATGCAGATGCGTTACCACTCCTGAGGCCTAAGGTGTTATGCCTTTGTGCCGGAAATTACAGGGCCGTACATTACCACCTGACCGGAACACGATAGTTCTGAACACTACCATTTAGCAGCAAGTATATTAGGTAATGCGGTGGTGCCTACGCCCGCGAGCTCCGTCACTAGAGCTCTACCACCAGTGAAAAAAGTATATATTTTACTATACCGACCCTGGGCCATGAATATCCATATCCATACATATCCTCAGCGCATGTTATGAATAGGTCCTCAATTTGTCTAACGCCAACACAGACAACTATCAATCTTGCTCCACGAGCGTAACGAGTACTCACATACAATAAAGAAAAATCTCCCTTTACTAAAATATTCAAATATAGCTTTTATTACCACTGAATAGAGTGTACAAGTTTACAAACTGACCTCCGGCAGTACATCTGCAATTTGAGTTGACGAATTTCATTATAGGGAGAGAATGTAAAGAGTCCATCATTAGGTAACTCTTGAGTATAATTTTAGACGAAAATAAACAGACGTCTTCTATTGCGTTTTCTAGGGTAAAAATGGGACCCTATTATTGAGACTCGGTTGTCGTCTGTCTTGTTTGTCAACAGGCTGTAGGTATCTCATGAACCGTGATAGCTAGAGTTGAAATTTTCACAGATAATGTATTTCTGTTAACATAACAACAAATACTTAAAACTTTAAGGAATAAAAAAATATTTAAAGGCCTCCTTAAAATTAGCCCGCTGAAGTAGATTAGCGCCGTCTTGAGACGAGCCGCCTACAGAAGTCTGTCCTTATAAAAAAAATAGTTGCCGCTGACAAGCGTCTATGGTGCGAGCGAGTTGTGCTTAGGGATTGCAATGCCGCAGCTTATTCAATCCCGCGAGACTGATGATTGTGGTGATGAAGGTGAATGATGATGAAGGTGGTGCCTACGTCCGCGAGCTCCAGTGACGGAGCTCGCGGACGTAGGCACCACCGCATTACCTAATATACTTGCCGCTAAATGGTAGTGATCAACACTATCATGTTCCGATCAGGTGGTAGGCCCTCTAATTTCCGGCACAGAGGCATAACACCTTAGGCCTAAGGAGTGGTAACGCATCTGCATTTTGATCTTGGTCTTTGTGTGGGTGTCTATGGGCTGCAGGCATCACTTAACATCAATGTGAACTGCATGCTTGTTTGCCACTTCCATTACATAAAAAAAAACGGTGTAACCACGAGAAATGCACCAATGATAACTGACCGATATTGACATACGGACAAGCGGACATATCGGACGAACAGGCGGAGAGGCGGTTAGACAGACGCACGAGCCGTATAAGGATTCTGTTCTTTTCCTTTTATAACACGGAACCCTACAAAACAGGCTACTAGCATTTTATTTGCGACGAGCTAACGAGCGTCTTTGGTGCGAACGATGAAAAAGTGAGATACAGAGTTATGTTGTGCTCTCTTAGTTAGTTAGTCGTTTACTTTGTAAAGTTGCCAAGCTATTGGAATACCGTACGAGAAGTTACAAAGAACGGCACTTCAAAAGACGGCGGGGTATGAGATTGTTTTGTTTGGGAAAGTTTCTTTCACGAAAATCAATGTTTTTGATTCATTACGATTTGTTAATATTACAGACAAATAGTCCGGTCAATTCAGCCCAAAAATAGGGGTAACCTTGCATTAATTCCCAGAAAGCTAATAATTTACATAGATGTTAGGGACACCATTGTTATGATATTGTGAAAAGTTCTCATCGATTCCATGTCTGCAAAATTTTTTATTCAAGGTCAAAGGTTGCAAAACTGGGGTTTTTTAATTTTTCAGCGGAACGGTTGGTTTTATGATAAAATATGCCAGACAAAAATTGGAGATCATGCAATTATCTACAAAAATTGTCCTCACACATTTTTTCACAACACTAACCATTTTTGAGAAAAAAACAATAGCAAAATTTCGTCCCATTGCAGGATTTTGTTTACATACGCCGATCAGCCATTTTGCCTTTGTTTAGATTTGGGCGCAGATTACATTTTGTATAGTTCTTACTCCTGCGCACTAATAAAAAATCGTATCTATTAATGTATGAATGTCTAAATTGACCGGACTAAAACAGGCAGATAGAGTCTTAGTAATACGCCTTTTATCTTTTGGGCACGGAACCCTAAAAACACGAGAGAGTGAAAAGGATAGCAACGCGTGGAGAATGGCTACATGATCCTGATTTGTATTCTAAATTTTGATTATCAATAACATACATAACTACCAATTTAATAGCTATAACATCGTTGATATAGTTCGTTTTATTTCACTAAATTTATGTTGACGTAACGACCGATGATCTGATGGATAAAAAAGTATCCCGGGGAGAGTACTTCGTCTGCGCAGGCCTTTAAGCTGACTGTGACTGTGCAACCAAGGCGTCTTGTCTAGTACTATAGCACACATAGGCACACTACAATGTTTTACACCCGTTCATTTTCGTTCTCGTTACATAGAGCAAAAACTGCCCTCAACACCAAAGAATTACAAGCAAATAAATAAATAAATAAATAAATTAATACCTACGATAAAATTTAAATATAACACAAAGGCAACCGGAAGCACTAGGAATGAAGGCTTCAGCGTGGCTCACAACTGTGGCAGTCGCAATAACCTACGACCTACTACTACTATAGGCTCACTTATTGCATTAGGAAGGTTGTCCATATTTCTAAGTTGTTTTTAATTTTGACACAAATATAATAATGTCCTAATGCCAGATAATGGCCAATCTCAATGCACAAGTATATCCCCAATGTATGTGCATTATCTATTCCCCCACTATCATAGTCCTATGGGATAGCAATCCGCATCGGGCGCAAGACCGACGGTTAATTTACTCTTCGAGGCACGAAAAAACTCAATAACAACTTTTTCCAACCCGGATGAACCTCGATCGCGATTGCGATCACCGGACCAACGAGACAGTCAAGTATTTATTTCATTTTTTATGTAATAGAAGTGGCAAATAAGCGTGCAGTTCACATTGGTGTTAGGTGACGACTGCAGCCTATAGACACCCACACAAAGATGCGTTACCACTCCTGAGGCCTAAGGTGTTAGATATGCCGCTGTGCCGGAAATTACAGGGCCGTACATTACCACCTGAGCGGAACGCGATAGTGCTGAACACTAACATTTAGCGGCAAGTAGGTAGGTATATTAGGTAATGGAGTGGAGCCTACGCCCGCGAGCTCCGTCACGGGAGCTCTACCACCAATCTAAATTTTTTACTATCCTCTGAGGACAATAAAGGTGTGTAAGTTTTTTTTTTAAGTTTTTTTAAACAACAATTTTAGGCTTAACCTATAACCCAACGAAGCCGAGTGATGTTGCCGGAAATCACAAGACAGATTAAATCTGCCCTAAAAGAACATCGCCCTCGGCAAGGGTAACTTAGTCAGATCCGAGAAAGCTTGTACCTAATGATATCTCCAATGGTTGAATTGGATTTTATCCCTACTTAATATTATAAATGCAAAAGTAACCCTGTCTGTTTGTCTGTCTGTATGTTACCTTTTCACGTCCAAACGACTGAACCGATTTTAATGTTATTTGGTACAGAGATAGAGCTGACTTTGAGAAAGAACATAGGCTACTTAGTTATTTATAAAACGACATCCACGCGGGCGAAGCCGTGGGCAACAGCTAGTACCTATAATATATACGAGTCATTACGGAATCGATAGCGATTCATTTGAGCTAATTATTTGGCTGGCATTATAAATAGCAAATAGGTCAGCGCCTTATAAAGGTTCAATCACACAACATTACCTACCTGTAATTTACGATTTTTGAAACCTAGCCTAGGTTGGCCTTTGTGACAGAAATTGAAAGGCCATAGGAATCAATTTATTAGTGTAATGATTAAAGTGATGATAGTGACTGATTATAGTAGCGCTGATGACTACAATTTAGTGAAGAATAGATAATGAATCGTGGTGGTGCCTAGTGTGCCCTGGTGTAAACGTTCTAATGCGAAACTCAGGCGCTTAGATTATGCTGTACCTACATTATAATAATCGGAACAGTCATTGACTTCTTTTTTTATGAAATCGAAGTGGCAAACAATCATGCAGTTCACATTGATGTTAAGTGATGACTGCAGCTTATAAGACACAGGTCACAAAGACAAAGGTCAAAATGCAGGTGCGTTACCGCTCCTGAGGCCTAAGGTATTATTCCTCTGTGCCGGAAATTACAAGGCTGTACATAACCACCTGACCGGAACACGATAGTGCTGAACGCTACCATTCAGCGGAAAGTATATTAGGTAATGTGGTGGTGCCTACGCCCACGAGCTCCGTCACTGGAGCTCTACCACCAGTAAAATAAAATTTAAATAAACTAGCTTATGGCCTTTAGACTTAGGACAAATCCTCTCTTAGCTACTCCCTGTTCACCCCAAAAATGTCAAAGTTCACCATTCTCTAGATTATAAATATACATAAAAATTATATTTGCAGCATATCTGAATTAACGAAATGATTCTGTGCGATCTTAACCTGTAAAGCTTTAGAGCTTGAAGAGGTGATTTTTCATTGCGTTCGAATTATTTACATGACCCGAGTTTGATTGAAACATAGCTATCATATAGCATAGCATGTGAGTATCTATTATTTATAAACGCAGGTCAAACTTCAAGTAAGTTTATAGTAACAATAAGTAACATTTCCATACCACCCGCCAACTTCCCGAGCGGGCTCGGTCCCAAGATACGATGGCAGGGGGAAAGTTACGCGTGTAACATTATTGAACTGTCAAAAACTGCTCTGAACACGCCGCGAAGACGTTATAATAGACTTAGTAGTGTTACATTATAATATGATATGTATTATAGCATATTTAGAGACGTCCCTATCCCACGTCTTTATTTATTTATTTTTTTTTTTTATGTATTAAAAGTGGCAAACAAGCATGCAGTTCACATTGATGTTAAGTGATGACTGTAGCCTATAGACACCCACACAATGACCAGAGGTCAAAATGCAGATGCGCTGCCACTCCTGAGGCATTAGGTGATATGCCTCTGTGCCTGAAATTACAGGGCCGTACATTACCACCTGACCGGAACACGATAGTGCTGAACACTACCATTTAGCGGCAAGTATATTAGGTAATGCGGTGGTGCCTACGCCCGCGAGCTCCGTCACTGGAACTCTACCAAATTTATTCTCTACTCTACTCTATAAAAATTATTTGTTAACGATCATGTATAATTTTGTACCCCCAGGATCCTTCGTTAGGATCCTACTGCAGATCCAATTCGTTCATCCAGATATGCTGCAAACCTAATTTTACTCATATTTATAATCTAGAGAATATTATAACCACTAGGTTGCCTATCAAAAAATGGCCGCAAGTATTTTTTTTATATTATTAAAAAATAAATATGGAGGTTTGCATTGATTTCTTTGATAGCGTAGGCAGAGATGTTTGTGAACGAGTGCCCACGAGTTACCAGACACAGGTAAACCTACATAAAACCCAAAGGTTTGAATGCAGTAATTTCTGAGGGCTTAACATCGATAGAAATTACATTAAAGGGAATAGAAATTACATTATTATTTTAAAGGGAAAGTCAATTTTTACTGGTTTTTTCCATAAAGTGTCGTCCACCTCACGGCAATATGTATAAAGACTGAAAAATCACGGCTGCCGTTGCGCACATAGCCGTCCCTACATATTTTCGCTCCGCTCCGATAACTTTTTACGTCCATAACGTAGATGTTTTATTTATATATCAAATTAAAGCGATTTTTTCCTCATTATTATGATATACGGGAGCCAAATTAAATCGGCCGCAAATAAGAGCTGGCTGTATAAGATAAAATAATTTAACTAAAAATACTTGCGGCCAAATATTTGTATGGCCTACAGATATTTGTTTCGGGTCTGGGTGTTTGTGGATGTGATGTATGTGCACAACGGCACCCACGACACAGGTTTATACCCACTGTGGGGCTGTGAGTGTAAGCGTATTTTTTTTTTAATTTAACTATAATCATATCATATATATATATTGCTTCAACTATATAAAGCATTGGCGGAAAGTATAATTGCTTATGGTCTTAGCAGCTACGGTCGAACGTTCAAGTCATATATCGATCAAATATTTAGACTACAAGTAAGAATATTGAAAGTAATTTTACCAAATAAAATAAAAACAAATTTAATTAATGATGAAATAGGAATATTTAAATACTGTAATGTTATGCCAATACATAAGAAAGTTGAACAAATGTTAATTATTGAAAATTATCTCAAGTATAAAGATAACAACATTATAAACCATAATATATATACTCGGCAAATAAAAAAAGAGCTACTGCAAAAAATATCAGCAGCAAATTTTTATGGAGAACGCACCACAACTTTTTTATTGCCGAGATTAATAAACAAACTGCCCCCCGACCTTAAAAATAAACTAAACCAGAAAAATTTTAAAAACGTAATTTAACAACACTACTTTTCTACACTATAAATTCAGAAAAATTATGAGAAAAAAAAAAATAAGTGCCGTAAAATTGGAACAGCCTGTAGGTGCAAGTCCGATAACTTGTTTCTTTTGTCTGCTCGGCACCGAGTCGCCGATTGCTTACCTACTGTGTTGTTTACGCATTAGATTAAAATTATTTCATATAACCCGCGTGTGATTCACATTTTGTTAAACAACATGTTCTGCTTATTCTTGTATAACGTGTCTATTACTAATAATAAGTTTAATGAGGAATTGCAACTTCCGTACAAACCATCTCTGGTTTAAGGGAGTGAAGCTGATCGGCAAATATGTATTTTACTGTGTATTCATAAATAAATAAATAAAATAATAATATGTGGCAGGTAGGTCTGTGAGCATATTAAAAAGGTGTTTCCCTTAATGACCTCTAATTTTAAATCGAATATATCCAAATAATATTTTTTTAAAGATCTTAAGCTGATCTTCAACACAGTTATGGAATAAAAGCTCAGCTATATTTCCATACCACTCGCCAACTTCCCGAGAGGGCTCGATCCCAAGATACGGAGGCTGAGTAAAGTTTCGCGTGTAACATTATTGAACTGTCACAAACTGCTCTGAACACGCCACGAAGACGTAATAGACTTAACAGTGTTACATACGCTAGGTATGTATTATGTTAATACCTGGTGAAATTTCATAGGTGCTGTTGTTTGAGACTTGTGGCTCCACATCTATCTATGTATATAAAAATCAATTGGGGTTCGTTAGTCTCGCTAAAACTCGAGAACGGCTGGACCGATTTGGCTAATGTTGGTTTTGAATGATTTTTGGAAGTCCAGGGAAGATTTAGAAGGTAAGAAGAAATTGAAAGGAAATAGTAAAAACCACAAATTCATTTTCCCATACTAATAGCGCAGTCTAAAGAAAACGAACGTGTTAATTACCTACAGTCATCCAACGAACGTGTAATGTCAGAGCAATCGTGCGGGGCGTGCGACGCGCGGGATAGAGGGTACCAAGTAGCCCATACAAAAACTGTCATCTACTTGGGACTTAGCGTTACGGGGTGCGAGATTTAAAATTTCTTTAACTAAGTTTTTGGAAAGATGATATTGATGATTTGATGAGATGATTTTCGGGTAGGTGCAAATTTACTGACCAGATGTGCTCTCATATTTAATTTATTTTACAATTCATAATATACAGTTTTAATAAATAAAATTCACCTTATTTTATTAGTAATTACACAATATATCATATAGTGTGTAATAATTACAATCCATGAGAAAAAATTGAAACATAACCTGTACCAACCTGCCGGTAAATTGACAAGCTTGTCTACACTGCACTTGTATTATACAATCACTGCAATCCATTTTCAACAAAAATCAACACCATTATGTCTACTATTGCGGATTTGGCTGAGTTCCAAAAGACTGCTATGGCATCTCTGAGTCAAAGGATGGCTGAATTCGAATCACATCTAAAGAATGCAACTCCAGCTTCAGATTTGAGCACCCTCGCCATGAACTTTAACACTTTTAAGGACCACGTTTGGACGGTGTTTAGTTCATTACAATTACAACTATCAGAAATTGGTCGGAACGTCGATGTCATTGAAATGCGGCATAGACAGAAATTTTTGTTATTGGGCGGTATTCCTGAGAAAGCAGGTGAGAATGTGTCCGAAGCAGTTATATCTGTCTTGCAGACCAATCTTGGTATCACCGGCGTGGACTCTGGTTCCCTTCTGGTATGTCATCGACTGGGAAGTGTAATTGGTGAAGGCCGATCGAGACCGATTCTGCTCCGTGCCTCTACTCCGGCTCTCAGATCCAGCATTTGGAATGCAAAATCGAAGTTTAAGGGTTCACCATACGTACTCTCGGAATTCCTCACTCGCCAGCGACAGACTACCTTTGCTGCAGCACGAAAAACATTTGGATTATCAAACGTCTGGACCTTAGATGGGAACATCAACATCAAGCTTCCTGATGGCAAGCGACGACGCGTTTTTGTGTACGATGATCTAGTAGCGCTAGCTGCTCAGTATAATAAAGTGCTTGAGGATTCATCAATCTCCGCTTCTAAGTGTCTGCAAGCGAAAACTGAGCTACCTGTGGTCACCAGGTCGAAGAGAGTGAAGAAGTGATTGAACTTTTCTTATCATGTTTGCCGCTCGCAATACTATTGGTCTTGTTACTACTTGTAGGTTGTGTAAGTCTGTTTCGTTCTTGTTTAACTTAACATTTTAATGTTAGTGTTTCTTGTCACCCTCATATTTTTTTAGATTATTTGTTCACTTAATTTTTTTCTAAGTTATTTACTTTACGTCAATCTGACTTTATCTGACATCAACTTGTCACCTTGTCATCTGCCTGTCTGTTTTTTTTTTGTAGATCGGATATTCGTTATGATATTTGGAACAGGTTTTTTTTTTTTTTTTTGTTTTTTTTCTAATGTTTTTTTTCTTCTCTCTTTACTTAGTTTTGGTATTGCTAGCGGTAAATACTCGATGCTTTTTGTTTCCTTTTTTTTCTTTTTCTTTCTGAAATTTCTGCATTGCCTGTAATGATGATAATCTTTGTATAACGTTTGTTACAGTCAACCGGCAGGTTGTGAGTTCATTTATTTATACTTTTTTTTTTTGTTTTGTAAGTAACGCTCTAAATTTATTATAATCTGTTTATTTATTTTCTATTTATATATTTTATTTTTTATCTATATACTTATTTATTATATTTGTATGTGTGACGACGAAACTTTTTACTCTGCTACTAGCAATAGTGATCACTCATCCTTGTCTTTCTCTTCTCTTGATGATTCATTTACGCTTAGTGATAATTTGAATGCACAGTTCTTGAATTTTCCGCACTGTTTACATATTTGCCATGTTAACGCTCAAAGTGTTCCCCAGCATCATTCCGAACTGTTAAATTTATTTTCAGGAATAACTCTACATGCAATCCTTATTTCAGAAAGTTGGCTCAAGCCCGAACTCCCTTCTACCTCTTTCAGTCTTCCAGGCTATATTCTTATTCGCAACGACCGTACGGGCAAACGAGCCGGGGGTGTTGCTATGTATCTTCGTAGCAATATCCCCTTTAAAATTCTCTCATCTTCGACACCCGCCTACACTGGGAATCCCGAGTATCTTTTCATAGAAATTACTGTCAAAGGGGCTAAAGCTGTTCTTGGAGTTATATACTGCCCGCCTACAATAGATTATTTTTCGTCTTTGGAACCTCTTTTTGAATCATTATCCTCCGAGTACAAGCACCTCATAGTCATGGGAGACTTTAATACTGACATGGTGAAGACGGACGCGAGATCATTTAAATTGAGATCAATCCTGGAGTCATCAAATCTTTCTTTGCTTCAACTTGACACTACGCATCATAATATTCAATTTGATGACTCCTGGCTTGATCTAATGATTGTGTCTTCGGAATCTTTTTGTTTGAATCATGGACAGTATGCTGCCCCGGGTCTATCTAGACATGATCTTATTTATCTATCATACAACATCAAACCTCCCAAGGCGCGGCCAGCTATTGTCCATGTGCGAAATTTTGTAGGGTTAAATGTTGAAAGTCTCAAATCTGACGCTTTATCAACTGATTGGTCCACGATTGAGGCTGCCTCTACGATTGACGAAAAAGTGTCAATTCTTAATCGTTTAGTATTAAATTTATTCGACTCTCATGCACCAATAAGAGCACGTCGCCTCAAACGACCTCCAGCGCCTTGGATAACTAGGGGTGTCCGAATTGCAATGAGACGACGTGATAAGGCTTTCCGGACCTTTAGAAGAGATCGCAGCGATGCAAATTGGTGTCTTTATAAATCAGCAAGAAATCGCTGCAACCAAATGGTAAGGGTCGCTAAACGCCGCTACATCTACGAAAATGTACTTAATTCATCCCCTGCCGACGTATGGAAGTTTCTCAAATCCCTTGGTCTCTCTAAACCTAGCTTTAACCTTTGTTCGTTTCCTTACTCTCTTGTAAGCCTTAACCAGCATTTTTCCAGCATACCTCTTCTTGATCGTAACATTAAATTATTAACTATTCATAATCTTACTTCCATGGCACCATTCACTAATACCTTCACCTTTTCTGCTGTTACTTGTGATGAGATCCATAAAATTCTTTCGTCCCTTAAGTCGAATGCTGTTGGCGCTGATGGTGTGAGCCGGAGAATGATATTCTTAATCCTTGATTTTATCTTGCCCGCTCTAACTCATATAATTAATTTTTCTCTTCTGACTGGTACCTTCCCTTCCGCCTGGCGTAAAGCTTTCATAACCCTTCTCCCTAAAATTCCTAATCCCAGTTTACCTAATCACCTTAGACCCATTTCTATACTCCCGTTTTTATCTAAGGTCTTAGAAGCCGTCACGCACAAGCAATTTTCTGCATATGTATTTCGAAATGATCTCCTCACACCATATCAGTCCGGGTTCCGCCAGGGTCATAGCACATCTACTGCCCTGATTAAAGTCATTGATGATGTCAGGTCCGGTATGGAACGTTCGAAACTTACAGTCCTGGTTCTCGTTGACTTCTCCAACGCGTTTAATACCGTCGACCATGACATTCTTCTTGCTGTCCTTAGTTATTTTGGAGCCTCTCCAGTAGCGCAGAAATGGTTCTCATCATATCTTCGCGGTCGCCAGCAGGCAGTGCGTGCTGATCAGGAAATTTCGGATTGGTGCACTCTTGCCTCTGGTGTACCTCAAGGCGGAATTCTATCACCACTTCTTTTCGCATTGTTCATTAATCTTATCACATCTGTCCTTCATAACTCCTACCATTTGTATGCAGACGATCTTCAGATATACGCTCAAGCTGACGTCTCTAACATAGATCTTGCTATTTCCGCAGTCAACGATGATCTTAAAGCGATATCTGACTGGTCTAATAAATTTGGAATATCCGTTAATATATCAAAATGTCAAGCCATTATTCTAGGCAGCCAGTATTACATCAACCAACTGAATTATAATGATTTACCACCTATTTTATTTAACAATTTACCTGTTTTATTCACGGATTGCGTTAAAGATCTAGGTTTGTACATTGATTCTTCTTTGAGCTGGAAGAAACAAGTTGCATCTATTAGCCAACGCACCACTGCAACTCTGCGATCTCTCTATAGGTTTAAGAATTTTCTACCTCCTAGTACTAAGTCTCTCCTTGTGCAGTCTATCATCATTCCTACTATTGACTATGCGGACGTTAGTTACTCGGATATCTCCCAAGAACTTCTGAATAAATTGGATCGGTTACTCAATATGTCTATCCGTTTTATTTTCGGTTTACGAAAATATGACCATATATCCCCATATCGTTCTCACCTTAAATGGCTTACCATCCCACAGAGAAGATCCGCTAGGATGCTCTGTTTGCTATATTCTATTATTAACGATCCTTGCTCTCCTCCTTACCTGAAATGCGAATTTAACTATCTAGGCGATTCTCTTAGTTATTCCCTCCGGTCGTCAGAAAATCTCACTCTTGAAATACCTGCTCACCGCTCTCGTTTTTTGGCTAATTCATTTGCTATAGCTTCCATTAAGCTCTGGAACAAGCTGCCCCTTGACATCCGAAAATCAGCTAGCAAATCTACTTTTAAGCGAAAGGTGCGTGATCACCTCTTACTCTCTTCTTGATCTTCTTCATTCTTTTGATTAATAATTCGTTGTCATATATATATGTGTTGTCATATATATTATTTATGTATTTTGTGCGTATTCCTATATATATTATATGTTTATATATACGCAATGCGTATCTGAATATATTTATAATTATTTATTAAGGTATTTATTGTTTAATTTACATTGTTCTCTAAATTTTTGTTCTTGTATAAATTGCACCCTTTACAATCCTGTCCCACATCCCAAAGGTTGACTGTTAGAGAATGCCTAGTGGCATTAAGTCCGCCTAATGTACTCGGTGCATTGAAGAATAAATAAATAAATAAATAAATAAATATTGAAAAATTTGATGTCAACTTTACTGTTAATATTTTATTCTAATTTTCATTTATTAATAATGTCTGTTATATTTTACACTTTATGTACATACTTCACAAAACGAAAAAATTTTTAAATATAACTCTAAATATATTTTTTTGTTTGTATGTACCTATTTGATATTCGGATTATATTGGACGGAGTTAAAAAGGTATGGATGAATATTAGGATCGGTACATTATAATTGTTAGAATTCTGGCGTACTGATAGACCGCCCAACTGGAATACTGGTAGATTGATGGTAGACTGGTAAATTGTTGATAGGTATATTTATAGATTGATAGATTTTACTATTTTCTGGAGGCTTCCCAGTACCTCAAAGTTTGGTAAAATTCCCGGCTATGTCAACAGGCTCGCCGCGTGTTACATGGGCCAAAACGTGACCGGCGAATCGAGGATGTATGCATGAATCCGATTTACCTCTCCTTACCCCTTAGGGGATTACAGGCGTCATGTTTTTAGGATTTTTATATATGTTCAACGTAAACTGACGCGTTTCAAACAACGTAAATAAAAACCAAAAACGTGACAACCTTAATGAATTTGCGTTTTTATGGGTGAAGGCGGCATATTGCAACTTTCTATTTCATTGTGAGGCAATACGAAGTTTGCCGGTACCTACAGCTAGTATATTTTAAATGCTAAACAAAAATCTATATTTCTTGTAAGAAAATACTATAGCTTAATGAGACAATTACGTTTTACATCCTATATGTATTCAGCATGCGCATAAAAGCCTAAAATGTTCTGTCTCGTAACTTCATGCCTGTTTTCTTGAAGGGGTAGTCACAGTAATATGTACGTTACTACAGGCCGACGAAGTCGTCACTTCCCGATGCCTTCTTAACCTTTATTTTAAGCATATATAGCGTATATAATGTTTATGGCCC
The DNA here is from genome assembly GCA_036365455.1 of Macrosoma leucophasiata. Lineage (NCBI taxonomy): Eukaryota > Metazoa > Arthropoda > Insecta > Lepidoptera > Hedylidae > Macrosoma > Macrosoma leucophasiata. The sequence goes on from JAWQUS010000024.1 coordinate 956,197, forward strand.
TGTAATAACTATCACAGAGACATAGCAACTAAAGTCTCAGGCAACGCATCTGCATTTTGACCTCTGGTCTTTGTGTAAGTGTCTATAGGCTGCAATCATCACTGAACATCAATGTGAACTGCATGCTTGCCACCTTCATGACATAAAAATATATATTCTTTAACTAAATAGCTTCAACCGCGTTTAAGGTTATAATATTTTGGAGTACAAACCACCGGCGAACACTAGATACATCGCCGATGCTAATATTGAATTAGTACCGACGATGTACTTCGTAGATAACGTAGGCAATAATGTCGATACGTGTAATTAGGAAAATGGCGGCGTGTAGGTCGATATCTCACTGTTATTATGGACGGCATAGTCACCGGAGCTTTGTTTGAGACCATCCAGCAATAAATGTTATCATTAGTGGACTTCAAAAACGCAAGGAGATTAGATAATGCCGCCACACTTGATACTATTGGAACATCGTCACGTCATTTTGTTGCCATTAAAGTGGTGAAAACATATTGAGAGGTTCACATTGATGGGTATCGTACTATGGATCGAATGATGTTAGCTCGATACTCACTTCCTCGATGTCCCTACCTCGATGTCTTGTCGATGGGTCATTACCGCGAAAGGTTTCTGCCTCGACGGTACGCTTCGTCGATGGCTTGTTGTCTCGAAATTTAACTGTCAGTATAAAAAACAAACCTGACACCGAACGAGCTTAGCTCGCGCCCACCGCACCCTTCTTCCTAACCTGGCTAAGTCGGGGGCGCCCATGGTCCCCATCACGCCGAATTAACGCGATAGCTAACTGACGAAGCGTACCGTCGAGGCAGAAACCCGTCGAGGTAGAAACCTTTCGAGGTAGTGATTATTCGAGGGGCCACTTCATCACATTAAAAATTTAAAAAATGGTTTGATTGAAAAGATGATGCATGGTAAATGCATACTGCAGCCTTTAACTGTCATAAAGATCATGGCCACGCATAAAAACGTAACTCCACGCCTGTAATCCCCGAAGGGGTAGGCAGAATAAATGCATGCATTCAATCATACATGCAAACATCCACGATTCACCGATTACGTTTTGGCCAATGTAACAGGTGGCTAGCCTTGGCCATTGGCATCTCCGGGCATATTACAAACTTCGAGGTACTGGAAAACTTCCAGAAATTGGAAAAATCCCAATAGAACCAGAGATAAAGTATTTTACAACGTTATCTCTAATATCCCCCGACCCAGGAATCGAACCCTGGACCCCAGCGTAGTTGTAGTGACCTGCTACCACTAGGCTATTGAGGCAGTTATAAGTATATATAGGCGTATTCACTTAGCATCAATGTGAACCGTCCGGCACTTCATGACATAAAAAAAACCGTTCAGCGTCCATCAGCAATTTACGGCACAGGCCGAGGGTAGTCGTCAACGTTTTAATTCGAACGTTGATTGAGTCCGGCCCTTTATCCAGGTCATTGCGTCCGACGGATCTCTTTTAAACCATTTGCCAATATTATGGAGGTGGGAATTAATTAATCGCTAGTTCGCCTGACGTTCCAATTTTAAATGTTAGGCCCGATTTACATTTTCGTAGTGTTTATAGTAAGGGAGCCCAAGAGGGGATTTTTGGATTTGCTCCAGCGCGTCAGATTAAGTTATAGGAGATACCTTGCACCCAAGTCAGTACCTCCACCAAATCTAAGATTTCCATAAAAGGCCGAACCCTTAGGGCTTCCGCCACGAGCTTGCCTCGCATCCAAATTGTCAGAATTTTGGATGGGAGCTTTGATGGGGTTCACTTTAGATCCTCTCTGAGTATCTGACATTCTTGAGTAATTTTTCACCTTCATTTTTGAACGAATCAAATGTTTTTGAAGAGGACGCGGCATCAACGTCTTGGGTCAAGAGCGTGTCAGATATTCTGTGAGGGTTTAAAAAAATGTGGCCAAACAATGCTCCTATCCAAAGTTCAGACAAATCGGAAGATGAGTAAGATCGTGGCGACATTTATAATTTTTTTTAAGACTATTCTTCGGCCGCGTCTTTATATACGAACCTTACATTTAGTGGAGATAACCAGCGGGGTTCAAGGAATCTCCCATATCTTTATCTGACGCGCTTGAGTAAATCCAAAAATAGCATCCTGGGCTCCCCTACTATTAGGAGAGTGAGTACTTAAGTTGAAACTAACGATACTTGAATTTCAGGTTGAATCGAAATATTCCTATTTTTGTTTCAAATTGGTAACCACTGCAGCGCCCGCGAAAACCCCGGCGCGTCACTCGGCTCTTCCCTGGTTGTGTGTACCTACACAGCACGTTTACGAGTACTTAAGTGGCTAAATAGTCGGCAGATACAACTATTAAACTTCCTCCAAGCATAGATCTGCGACTTATCCATTGACACTCATATTCGTTTCGGTTTATCTACTTCGAATAAAATGTCGTCTTCTATTTGTTCCATAACTACAGTTAGTATTATGCGTAGAATAGCGCGTATTGTGGCGCCGAAATGATACCAACCTACTCTAATGGAAGAAATGTAAACGTTCACTCGCAGCGCACTTTCAAGTTGTACTAAAATACTCTCTTAAACACTAAGATAATGTAAATCAGCCATAACTCGATTCAGCAAATCATTCAATTTGTAGAAATCACTAGTGTAAATACACTAGGCTGGCTAGGCTCACGTATTTAAAAATTTAAATACGTGAGCCTAGCCAGCCTAGAGAAATCTACATAAAAACCAGAGGTCAATATGTAGATACGTTGCAACCCCCGATACCTAAGTAATTTTGCCTATGTGATAACGGAATGTGGATCTTCTTAAAAGAACACGATAGTATGTATGTATGTATGTATCTTCACGCCAGGTCCCTAACGGGGTAGGCAGAGAGTGTAGAGCGCCAGACATCCCGGTTCTGACAAACCTCTCGTGCCTCGTCTACCTTCATCATTCTCTTCATACATGCACGCCGATTCCTAAGACTTTTGACCCCACCATCAGACAGAACTCGACCTATTTGGTCATGGTAGGTCAGCCTTGGTCTTCCTGGGCCTCTGCAACCATCCACATCCACAATATCATTATACCATACCCAGCGGCAAGTACATAATATGGTGGTACCGTCACTGGACCACTACCACCAGTAAAGTACCTAGTGTATTAATAATTACTTGACGGCGTATTTATTTATTGGAAATCTTTATTATTTGTAGTTTAAATTATTATTTTTAATCTATGAATTGTTATTATGTAACCAACAAATCATTATTAAATACCTACTGTCGAGATTAATCGAAATTTTAAAATGATGTACTTAGATTTTCACTGGTGGTAGAGCTTCAGTGACGGAGCTCGCGGGCGTAGGCACCACCGCATTACCTAATATACTTGCCGCTAAATGGTAGTGTTCAGCACTATCGTGTTCCGGTCAGGTGGTAATGTACGGCCCTGTAATTTCCGGCACAGAGGCATAACAGCTTAGGCCTCAGGAGTGGTAACGCATATGCATTTTGACCTCGGTCTTCATGTGGGTGTCTATAGGCTGCAGTCATCACTTAACATCAATGTGAACTGCATGCTTGGTTGCCACGCCCATTACATAAAAAAAAAAAGATTATTTAAAAAAATGTATACAAAAATATAAAGGCTTATTTATTATAAGGGGTTATTCTGTCTGTTTCCTTCCACGTTACATAATCATTACGTACCTACCATTATTCCTAAAAAAAATTAAGTCTGAACTGATAAACGAAGTACATTTACCAAAATTACCCTGTTTCTCAGGTAACGACATAACAGCCCGAAATTAGCAAAGCGAATTACGGCGTAAAAAAAACTTGCGCATCGCGCACTTTTTTCCTAATTAGGCAGGGTTGAATAAAAATGGCTGAGGTTTGAATACTTTGGACCATTCCATCTTAAAATGCTCGCGTAGAAAAGATTTTCATGCATGTAGAGCACGAACAATGCTTGAATGAGACTAAAATGGTTGGCACAGTGACAGCGGAGTGCAACGTCAAATGTTAAGTTTTAAATTTAATTATAGACGTTTCCAATTTTAAATTTTCTTCTTTGTCTTATTAAACGAATGTTATAATTTAAAGGAATTGTTTTATTTTTAAGAATTCATAAAATGTACTACATTTTGCACCGTCTTTGAGGAATGGTAAGGTACTCGTAGATACATCAACATCTGCGTTGCTATATTATCTTTTTCAATTCAACAGCATCCCTCAGTAAATAAAACATCAAAAATAAAATATCGTATTTTCTAACCGGGCAAATTGAAAAGCTGATAGTGGCAGCCTCGAACGGAAGTTACGTGGCAAAGGAAATGGCGGCAGAGTCAAGCCCGCGGCGGAAGCACGCGCCCCGGGGATGCGGGATCGGTGCCGCATGCCCCATTCATACCCCACGCTGAACACCTTGGACGGTTTGCTAATGATTTTTTTACGCCAATTTGCTGCTCACATTGATGTAAAATGATGACTGCAGCCTATGGACGCCCACACAAAGACCAGAGGTCAAAATGCAAATGCGTTGTCACACCTGTGACGTTAGTTGATATGTTTCTGTGATAAGCTATTACGGGGCAGTACAACTTACTTACTGGCTAATAAGGCACTTGAAACAATAGGGGTTTCTTGTAAGCTACGAGACCCTAAAAAGTACTCTTCGAGAGTTGGAGAGGAAATTTACTTTTGAATATTAATAAGTACATTGTTCAAGTCCGCTTTTTATGAGTGAAGACCGCTCAATTCTCATTTATTATTCAAGTAACCGCTTCCGAGGAGGTCCGCCCGAAGATATAATCGGAACTTAACTAATAAATATTGGATCGGTGAAATCAAACATGACTATAATCGTGATGTGTATCAAATTTAATGTAGGTACGAGGGTGGATCCAAAAGTTCGTGGCCCAAACTACAAGGTAATATGACATCTTTTTAAATTTACCGTCATTTGTTAGTATGTCTTCTATTCATTTATTGTGCGCAGTTTCATTCCGATACTGCACAATATACATTTTCTGTGATTATTTGTTTGAAGCATTCTGACGCGATTTTCAATAATGGAGAAAATTGAACATCGTGCAGTCATTAAGTACCTCAATAAAAAAGGCCTGTCACCAAAAGACATCCATCAAGATATGGTGGGCACTTTGGGGGAGTCTGCTCCATCGTATTCCAGTGTCAAGAAGTGGGTAGCTTAGTTTAAGCGCGGTCGTGAGAGCATTGAAGATGATCCTAGGAGTGGACGGCCTACAACCTCTACCACGAAAGAAAACATCGATAAAATTTGTGATCTCGTACTGGGTGATCGACGTTTGACCATCGGTAAGATAGCTGAGACAACAGACATTAGTTATGGCCGGGTGCAACACATAATAACGAAAGAATTGGGATTCCATAAGGTTTCTGCTCGCTGGGTGTCGAGGTTGCTTTCAGCTGAACAAAAACGAGTTCGATTCACAATTTCGCGAGACTGTTTGGAACTTTTTGAGACTGATCCCGAGGACTTTTTGTCTAGATTTGTTACCATGGATAAAAGCTGGGTTCACCACCATATTCCTGAATCAAAGCAACAATCCAAACTGTGGAAAAGATCTGACTCACCTACACCGAAAAAGGCTAAAGTCGTTTTGTCGACTAACAAAGTCATGGCTTCTGTTTTTTGAGATGCGAAGGGCATTATTTTTGTAGATTATTTACCGAAAGGTCAAACTATTAATTCTAGTTATTATTGTAACCTTTTACGAAGACTACGAGAAGAAATAAAAGAAAAAAGGCCGGGAATGTTGCGTAAGAAAGTTTTGTTCCATCAAGACAATGCACGTGTTCACACTTCGGTTGAAACAATGTCTGTAATCCATGATTGTGGCTACGAATTGCTGCCCCACCCACCTTATTCGCCGGATTTAGCCCCCTCAGATTATCATTTATTTCCAAATTTAAAAAAACATTTGGGTGGCTCGAAATTTTCGACCAAAGATGAGGTGATATTCGCAGTAAACGAATGTTTCGCCGACCTTCCGGAATCTTTTTTTCGAGGGGATAAACAAGTTGCAGTTCAGGTGGAAGAAGTGTGTTGAGCTAGATGGAGATAATGTCGAAAAATAAAAATAAAATTAGACCCACTTTTCTTTCATTTTCTTGGTCGGGCTTCGAACTTTTGGATCCACCTATATTGATCGATAAGCAATTTCCATATTTCATTTATTTGCTTGTGAAAGTGGCAAACTTAAGCCGATATGCATTTGTCTGACCAGAACACGATAGAGTTGAGCACTTACATTTAGCGGCAATCAGATTAGGTAATGCGGCCTTGTCTTCAAGCTCACTGGAGCTCTACCTAGAGCTGAAAAAAATGGTTTGTTGAAAAGAGACGGCTATATCCAGTAGTGCCTGATTAAGAGATTAATAAGGCTTTATGGCTTTATCTCGCCACTTGTCAGGGAGCATCTACGCCCGCGAGCTCCGTCACTGGAGCTCTACCATCAGTAAAAGTCTAGTCATCGGTTTGTGGTAACCGGAATAACAAACACGCGGGTCGTGCTAGAGTCGAGTCTGGGGGCGAGCGGAGCGCGTTCGTGGGGTGTTGTATGTGATCATTTATAGCAGCGATATTCGTGATACATATGTTGCACTAGCGACCCGCCCCGGCTACGCGCAGGTGCAATGTTACCTACCCTCTCCTATTCATCTTAGCGTAATGTTATAACGGCTATATCGATCGGGGAAGGCTTTAGGCTTAAATAAAGCCCTCCCCGATAAATGGCCTATCTAACACTGAAAGAATTTTTCAAATCGGACCAGTAGTTCCTGAGTTCAGCACGTTCAAGCAAACAAACAAACAATCTTTTCAGCTTTATAATATTAGAATTAGATATCTGCAGTTTGGACTCGCCTTAAGAAAAAACATTTGAACGTTTATCTATTAATTGAATTGTATTTTTTCACATCGACATTCGTTAATTTCCCCAACCTACCAGTAAATGAAAGCCATTCGATAATTACCTTAACGATAATGACCGCAGTAATGAAATATTGGAACGGTTCATAATAAATGTATGAACATCATTCCCCGGCACCTATCATTATGGCCTGCTGTTTTATGTAAAGTGATAGTTTCCGTCAATTCCGTGGCGTAAAAGCAATTGAATAACAACCTACACACCTCTTAAGCCAAGTTGACTAGAACGTTAACGCTATTGAAAACGAAGTAGAAGTGCATACTATTTTTTTTTTTGAAGTAATGAAGGTGGCAAACAAGCATGCAGTAAAAATGGATGGTAAGTGACGACTGCAGCCTAAAAACCAGAAGTAAAATGCAGATGCGGTACTGTGAAGTTTAAGTTGTTTTGTCCCTATGATAGTGATTATAGGGCCACACACTACCATTGAACCGGAACACGATAGTGGTGAACACTACCATTTGGCAGATAGATTAGCTAACGCCTACGCCCTCGAGCTCCGACACTAAAACTCTACCGGCAGTAAAAAATGAAGAATTTTTGGATTTTGGATTTTTTTATTGTGCGGCCCTGTAATTTCCGGCACACAGGCATATAACTTAGGCCTCAGGAGTGGTAACGCATCTGCATTTCGACCTTGGTGTTTGTGTGGGTGTCTATAGGCTGCAGACGTCACTTAACATCAATGTGAACTGCATGCTTGTTTGCCACGTACATTATACATTAAAAAAAACTGAGTGCATCAGATAAAGGTAATTATATAAAGATCGATACCTTACTCCCTGTCAAGTACTTTAGTGAAATCTACTTTATCTTTAGGCAGACGTTTATCTTTTTTTTTTTAAATCCCCATTTTTGTGGGAAATTTTAGAGTCGTCGGCATTTTGAATGCGAGCTGCCTTCGGGTATGTTCTGAGAGGATATTAAATACCTTAATATCCTCCCAGACTAACTAACTAATTGACCTATCAAAAGTCTATTTGGATCGTAAATTATAAGTAAATTATTGGAAAATAAATAACACGTTCTCAAGCCAGCGTGTTAAATAATTTCTGTAAGTAGAATCTTAGTTCTGTAAGAAGAAACTCAGTAATAAATATTCGGTTCGCTATAAACCCAGAACGGATTGTTATTATAAGAAAACCACAATAGTAAGTTGTAGAAAAAGCACGGGAAGTGTGTCAGGACCGGAATATTTTTAGCTAGAGTAATCATAGCCATTTTAAGGGGATAGGGGCTGTTATCTCCTTATCACAAGTTACAATAGTGAGGCCCAGGAAGACCAAGGCTGACCTACCATGACCAAATAGGTCGAGTTCTGTCTGATGGTGGTGTCAAAAGTCTTAGGAATCGGCGTGCATGTATGAAGAGAATGATGAAAGTAGACGAGGCACGAGAGGTTTGTCAGAACCGGGATGTCTGGCGCTCTACACTCTCTGCCTACCCCGTTAGGGACCTGGCGTGAAGATACATACATACATACAAGTTACAATAGTGACTTATTTAGGAGGACGGTCAGGATGTTACGGCCCTGTAATTTCCGGCACAGAGGCATAACACCTAATGTCTCAAGAGTGGCAGCGCATCTGCATTTTGACCTCTGGTCATTGTGTGGTTGTCTATAGGCTGCAGTCATCACTTAACATCAATGTGAACTGCATGCTTGTTTGCCACTTTTATTACATAAAAAAAAAAAAAAAATTTTTCAAAGCTTCTTTACTCTTAAAAGTTTGATATTTATAATAATGTAACACATTTATGTTATTTAAATGAAATGATTGAATTGAATATCTGGCGCTCCACACTCTCTGCCTACCCCGTAACTTGGCGTGAAGATACATACATAATGCATACATACACAACAGTAAAAACTACTATAAGCATTAATGTACGGCTCCGTAATAACTCACAGAGGCAAAAGATCTTAGTCCTCAGGGGTGGCAACGCATCTGCACTTTGACCTCTGGTTATTGTATAGATGTAGGTATATAGGCTGCAGTCGTCACTTAACATCCATGTGAACTGAACGCTTGATTGCCACCACCAATACATAAAAAAGTAAGAATCGCATCCAATTGTCAACATGTTTCAACAAGAAAATCAATCAATTCTGAAGCCCGTGTCCAAACAGCGATGATTTCAAGAATATTGATAATATTGACATAGGTAAGCAAAGCCTACTACATCTTGTGTAAACTACGTCACCGGCAACAAACAACACAGCAATATTTCCCACTGTCAACTAGGGTTGCCAACTATACTGTCAAAGCAGTACCTATTATACTGTTTTTGACTACATTATACTTTTTACTGTTGCACAAAAATAAAGTATACAAAAATACTGTTTTCAGCATCAAACTATAACTTAGACTTTAGGAAATTAATAAGTTGTGCCAGAAGCTCTAAAAATATAACATGTATTTAAAACATTAAATAAATAATTACTTACTTATTATTTATCTAAAATACTGGATAATAGTCTTCTCAGATCTAAATATACTTTATTTTTAGTTAAAAAATTTGGCAACCCTAGGAACAGTTAATATTCAGAAACTTGGGTTTCGCAATCTACTTGTGACAACCATAATCTGCACTTGAAACAAAGGCAGAATGGGAAATTTGACAGCACCGTATTCACTATAGCACTATATTCAGCCAGGAATTATGAATTTGCATTAACTGCCTCGTTGGTTCAGAGGTCGCAATTGCGATGGTGAAGCCTGAGGTCCCGGGTTCGATCCCCAGGTTGGGAAAACTTGTTATATTTTTTTTTCTGTGAAGAAATGCCTAGTAATAGCCCAGCGTCTAAAATAAAATATGATTTTAGATAAATTTAAGCGAGATAAATCCGTAAAAGTAGTTTTATTTCAATGAGTGTAGCTCGCGAAAACCTAAGAACATAATATCATATTGTTCAAATGTATTCACGAGTCAGAAATTATTTTACGCATACAAAAGTTAATGTAAATACCACAAGATCGTGTAAATTACTAAGTTAAAAAAAAATGATAAAACGTCTTATTTAGACAGCGTTAATATCCGAATTTATCCGAAAAGTTTATTTCGAATTTGGTTACGGATAGAAATATATTTAGAACATCCGACATTTACGGTTACGGAGCTCCGTCACATCCCTAGAAGACAGTACAAAGCCGACGCTCTCCAGACGTGGAGGGAAAACCTTTTATGTGAAGCCTGATCATAAATTCTATGTATACCAATAAGTAATCACAGTAAAATGGTTTCCCTTTCTATATATTTCACAAAGTAAAACACACCACTAGCAACATACCACTGAGCTGTTTCATATTTAAATATGGACTTTGTTTTTCTTTTTTTTTTATGTCATGAAATGGCAATCAAGCGTACAGTTTACATTGATGGTAAGTAATAATGTAGCCTATAAACATCTACATGAGACTGGAGATTTCAATGTAGATGCGTTGCCACTCCCGAGGCCTGACGGCCTGAAGTATTAAGCCTCTGTGCCAGAAATTACAGGCTCGTACATAACCACCTGACCGGAACACGATAGCGCTGGACACTACCATTCAGTGGCAAGTAGATTGGGTAATACGGTAAAGAATTAAAAGAAAATCGTCGTATGTATTACTTTAGTCTTTTAGAGTCTAATGTTTAGACAAAAGAATACCTAACACAATATACAATAGGCAGCGGCAAGGAAAGTTTAGGATATTGGCGAGATATCAGATGACATAGCCCCGGAAAACAACATTAAAACAAAATTGCCACATTCACAGTGGTATATATTGTAAGAGTAACTCAAATATAACACATTGTTTAAAACTTCAGAACAGGGTTGTTCCACATACTATGGTATTATAGTACGATAGAACAGTCAAAGGTACAAAACATATGTATTAGTAGGAAAACCATTAGGAACCCTTTTACATCAATAATAAAACAGTGCCTTTTTAAAATTAAAAAAAAATCATAACCTTATTTAAGTGATGGTAAATTGAATCAACCCATAGACTAATATAAAAATCTTAGTGCAGTTAGTGCATGTGATGCGTTACTAGTGCATGTGATGCGTTACCACTCCTGAGGCCTTAGATCTATTATGTGCGTGTAGAAACTTACACAACCGTAGCTTATTTTCGAAAATAAAAACAAAACCTTTTTTCGGAAAAAATATGTCAGCCCTATTTCAATGACGAAAGCAGAGCCCTGTTATGAGGCAATTATTCGCAACATTTCAACTTGAACCCAAGGAGCTCTGTGAGGCAAAAACGCGATTATACTGTTTGATTAAGAGACAAATTGAACTCCAGATTTGTGGAGGCTCTCCACCAATTATTTTGATTCGCCAATTGGATAGAAAAACTCGAGTCATCAAATCATTTTAATGATACTGAATTGGAAATTGATGTGTTTGAATTGATTTCAGTCCAATAATTAATGCCAATAAACATTGATCTATGTGCTAAGATTCTTACTAAGTCAGAAACTGCAGTAAGTATTATGGATCAAAATTTAGGTAAGATGTGTGACAAATATTTGAAGAAATTATCTCATCCTACAAAACTATGTTCATGTGCTCTTTGACTCTGGCACAAAGAGTAGCCAATGTCCTTTCTCAAAGGAATGGAATCAAATTATCTCCATGTAAAATTTCATCGCAATCGACTCAGTTTCGTCATGACGTCAAACACACAGACAGAGAACCTTTCACATTTATAATATTAAGTAAGGATTTTAGAAATCTAGAATATCTTCCAGTTTCGCTGGCACAAGAAAAGACCCATAGCGGGCACGCGCTAATTATAAGAATAAAAAACAAAAGTGGATTCATTTCGGAGAGGTTTTTGTTTATCCATTATGAACTAAAATAAAAAAATCTCTTTATAATATATATGAATGAGAAAGTAAAGATAAAACTTGTAAAGGTTTATACTGCCAATGAGAAACACATGAAGTGAAATAGTTGCAAGAAGTATATATTGTAACCAAGGAATAATAAGAGATCAGAAAAACGGAAAGTTCAGAAAGAATGCCAAGTTCCATACCATGTGCACAAATAAATTTGAAAAAAAAAAAAACAAGAGGTCCAAGGTCCAACCTTAGAAATAGGTTTTATCTAGAGACCATAAAGAGCATTATGATATTTAAAATATTTTTAAATAACTGGAATAAAATGGTCTTTCCTAACAACAGTGGAAGCACTCCATAATAATAATATAACTACAATTTTATGCTTTTTATTCCGGAGTTAAAAATATGTTTAGTACCAGGAAATGTTCTTTGGGTTCACTCGATAATATTTAATTTCGAACTTTTTCCCTTATACATTTTTTGTGCATATCTTATAATAATCCTTTTGAAACTTATCCCTTTTATGAATTACTAGCTGTTGCCCGCGGCTTCGTCCGCGTGGATGTCGTTTTATAAATAACTAAGTAGCCTATGTTCTTTCTCAAAGTCAGCTCTATCTGTCAAATTTAATTAAAATCGGTTCAGTCGTTTGGACGTGAATAGGTAACAGACAGACAGACCGACAGAGTTACTTTCGCATTTATAATATTATAGTAGGGAAGTAGGGTTTGTTAGGCGGCTTAATTAAGTAAACATTTCTCACATCATCATCATCATCGTCATTCTACAAATTAATTAAATGTGAATTATGCATTAGAGTTTAAAACCGGACCTGACAAACTGTTTGTCTACAAATATTTAAAACATAGATGAACATAAACCTGCTATTAATTACGTACACAAAGCTTCGCCTATATCACATCAGTACTGAGTACAACCCAACATATATGTAAAGCCATCAAAGATCATAAACGACAATACATTTGTATACCACTGTTTGCATTAGTAATATCATTTGGATCTACACTGAGCTCCAATATCGATCACAGCTGATTACTTTCACGTAAAACTGACACTGTACCACGGTACTGAATTTTGGAAACAATGCTTTGTGGGAAGAGAGTTTTCACGAGTCGTTCGGCGGTTAGGGGCGACCGGCCGCGCGTGGCGCCCGTCGAAGACTGCCGGGCCGGGGGTTAGGACTGAAGGATATGCTGGATATTGTGGATATGGACTTTATGGACGGTGTTCGGGGTACGTCGGGAAAATGAATATGAATAAGCACTCATTCAGATAGAGACGACGCTCGGTAACGAGGGGTTATTCTTGGTCTTTAGAATACACACATCACACATGCCAGCGTGACTTTTTGGAGCTTATTTTGTTGAAAAAAGAAGCAATCGTTATGATATGGATAGCAGTAAGGCGATTCGCACACTGCCCCGCTCTACGCCACAGCGTGCGCAACGACATGACTTATGTGCCTATTATGATTTACTGATGGTAGAGCTTCAGTGACGGAGCTCGCGGACGTAGGCACCACCGCATTACCTAATATACTTGCCGCTAAATGGTAGTGTTCAGCACTATCGTGTTCCGGTCAGGGGGTAATGTACGGCCCTGTAATTTCCGGCACAGAGGCATAACACCTTAGGCCTCAGGAGTGGTAACGCATCTGCATTTTGACCTTGGTCTTCATGTGGGTGTCTATAGGCTGCAGTCATCACTTAACATCAATGTGAACTGCATGCTTGTTTGCCACGCCCATTACAGAAAAAAAAAAATATATATCATCGTTAATTTTGAATCCATCCAAATAAAACGAAGCCAAAGACGGGGATGGAGCTCTTTTTTTTAAAATTTTCAGTCAATAATATTGTTCTTTTAAATATGGATTTTTTTTTTGTGTCTGAAAGCATGTTTATTTGTGGAGGGATGGTTATAATCACAAGTGATACATTCTCACAAGTTAATATCTTTTCTGAAATCCATATTTATATTTGACTCTGATTTGAATGGCCCATAATAATTATTATCCTACACAGTCTAGACTATTGATGTCATTATCACAATTCCGTACTAAACTATTGTGCTATAATATTGTATATATGAAAGCTGATGGAATTTGTCAGTTTGAATCCTGAAAAAGTATAAAGACTACTTTTGTATTAAAACCAAAGAGCGTCTTGACAAAGTCGCGGGCACCAGCTAGTCCATACTATAATATGATAAGAAATGTGAAAATCTGTCTGTTTGTCCGTTCACACTTTCGCATCCAATCCACTGAGTCAATGGTGATGAAATAGTTTGAAGAGTTTAAACTTGGCATGGAGATTGTTTGAAGAGTTTGAACATTAAAAAATAACAAAGTTTTCTTTTTGTGCAAAAACCGGACAATGTCGCTAGCAACAGCTAGTGGTATATAAATATAAGCAAAACACAATGAATCATGTGCAATAATTTAGTTCGCGATGGGGTGCAACGGTCGACTGGACATATTTACTCGGTCGGCTTGACACGTCATGTTATTGTTGATTGTTCACAATAATGGCGCCCGATTTATCGTGCGGACTTTAGGGTAAATCAAATAGGAATATATGGAAGAAAACAATAAAAGGAACAATTCTCTTATTCTCAACGTTTCCCTGAAGCACACCGCAGACACTCCACCAAAATTTCATACAAACGCTTAATTTGGTCTCTTATACACAGACATCAATCAGTGACGTGTATTTACACGTACACTTGTGTGCGTAGTACGTAGAGAATACCAAACGTCGCCTTTAAGAGGGGAGGAGGTTGGGTGAGGCGAGGAAATGGGGCGTGACGTCGAAGTGTCCATTCTATACGTAGTATTATTACATATTCTCTGCCTGAAGTCAGGCCCGGCATCCACCGGTAGAGGAGAAGTGTAGCAGAGAGGTGATGTGAGATTTGTGTGGCAGAGATGTGATGTGAGCTGTGAGAGATCGAAACCAGTCAAGTTCGGCAGGACGGGCGGCGTCCGCCGCGCCGCTTGTCCGTCCAACTAGACACTTCTCCGCTCTGCCGCGTCGCGTGCTCGGTCGCCGCACAATATTCTATAGAAAAATGACACATCTCTCCTCTCCGCTTGATCCATTTCCACTCTAGCTAACCGGAGATGAGATGTTCAAATAATGAAATCGGATTGGTTTATACAAACACGTCTCCTCTCCTCTCCGCTTTGGTGGATACCGGGCCTAAGTCAGGGGTGCGTCCGTCTATAGACATTGCTGTTGTCTTTGTCATTGCTGACAATTTTTCATGTCAATTTTTACTTTAGGAGCAATAGCAATAATCTAAATAATCTACCATTATCGCTTGTTTATCACCAACGAAACC
Organism: Macrosoma leucophasiata; assembly: GCA_036365455.1. Classification (NCBI taxonomy): domain Eukaryota; kingdom Metazoa; phylum Arthropoda; class Insecta; order Lepidoptera; family Hedylidae; genus Macrosoma; species Macrosoma leucophasiata. The sequence goes on from JAWQUS010000024.1 coordinate 971,366, forward strand.
AAGAATATCAGTCAGATTATCACTACTGCTTTTAAAGGAGCTACAAATGCAAATGAAAAATTGATAGCAATGACAATGACGACAGAAATTTCGAAGGACGGACGGCCCCCATGTGTAGTTTTAATGCAATGGGATATTTTTACAGTTCCAATAACAAAACAATATAGCAACTAGAGACATGCTAATTGCGGCCCGATATCGAACTCGCAAACAAGGAAAGGATTTTGTTTATTTTAAGCCAATATTAATGAGTATTTTATTTTAATCATGAATTTTCTCAACTGACCAGGCGATTGAAAACGGGTCTGATTGTGTAATTTTATTGTTATTAGAGCCATTATCGACTTTGATTTTAATGGCACAAAAACATTTTCACAAACACCTTACAAAGTCTCTGACAAACGATTTCACGAGCGAAGACATAGGTAATGAATCACGTGCAATAATTCAGTACGCGATGGGGTGTAACGGTCGACTGGCTACCAGCTTGGTCCACTCGACTCCCTACAAAAACGCGCCGTTCGTATTGTTAACGATCCGGGACTTACAGACAGGCTCGAACATCTGAGCCTGCGCAGAGATATTGGTAGTCTGTGCGTGTTATACCGTCTCTACAATGGTGAGTGCTCTGTCGAACTGTTCGACATGGTGCCACCGTCTCTTTTTCTACACCGTACTACCCGCCGAAGAGAGAAGTTTCACCCTCACCGACTGGACACCTGGCAGTGCTCAACGGTGCGGTTTTCTCGTTCGTTTCTGCCCAGAACGTGTAAATTGTGGAACGAACTTCCCTCTGAGGTGTTCCCTTCGATTATTCGAATTATGGGATAATATTTCCCTATTAGTGCCGACTTTAGGGTAAATCAAACAGGAAAAGATGGAGGAAAACAATTATTTAAACAGTTATTCGAACCTTATCACCGTTTTAAAATAATTTAGGTGTAATTATCATACTTACTTTGACGACTCGGTTAGTCCAGCGGTGTGAGATGACCGTTTGATTCGAAGGGTCGCGGGTTCGATCTCCGCTTTGCGACAAATATTTGGCCTACAGATATTTGTTTCAGGTCTAGGTGTTTGTGCGTATGTGTTGTATGTGTACAAAGGCACCGTATTTAGTTCGGTACGGTAGTATTTATACCTACTGTGAGGCTGTGAGCGTAAGCTTTTTTTTTATTATACTGTTTTTTTTTAATAATACCTACATGCGAGTATGCTTTACATCTGTAAAATCAAATGTATTGGTCATTGGTAACATCTATCACTGTCAATTATTACGAGTACTACAGATATTCCTAATACTGATATTTGGAAGGTTCAATCGGGTCTAAACAGGTAGAGTCGTATATCTATGACTAAGAATATCTCGTATCTACGACTATACCACCTAAGGTAGTTTAATCTCGAGCCACTGTGAGATCATATCATAGGGAATAAACTTACGAAGATTGAAGTTTTGAAAATGACAACAGGAACTAACAATAAAATGATGAACAAACTTTTAATCCCTCAGGCCACCAGAAATATATGACAAATGATTTCTTATTGTTCTCGGTCCCGATCGGGTCCTTTGCTGCTTCCGGGAGTGAGTTCTTTCTGCTCACCCCTTAGAGGTAGATAATACAGACGTAAGGTTATAATGATAAGAACATTCAAAAGAAAAGGCTTTGCGTACATTTAACTGAACATTCTCAAAGTGGGTGCTAAAACCACCACGTATGTAGATACATGGTGATATAAAAAAACAGTAGTGTAAACTATGGTAAAATCGAAAACGTGGCTAGCAGTAATCAATAATCTTTTAGTACAGACACAGCTACACACAGAACTTACTAGAAATAACAACAATCATTTATTCCTGCCATCATCCCCGCGTCAAATGGCCGCTAACAAGGCCGATATAGCCAAACGTTCCCAATGATCGAACATGGAAAAAATATGCAAAGTGGTCACCGAGAAAAAGGGATCAAGAGCGAAGTGGCTGGCGGCCAAAGAATCTTTATTTAGCTGGCGTAATCTGACATGTTATGATTGATTAGAGAAGTTACTCGTGTGAAGCCCGTTGAGGAATTGAAGGATGAAGCCGCCATTGAATTATCTAATCTACCCGCTTCATTCATAAACGAAGTACAGACAAGTGATAGATTCTCAATGGTTGTAGAGCTTCATTGACGAATCTTAAGGGCGTAGACGCCATCGCATTAGGTACCTAATCTACTTGCCGCTTAATGGTAGAGTCCAACGCTATGGTGTTCCAGCTAAGTACCACTTAGTCCCAGTAACAGTAAATAGTGGCAACGCATCTACATTGATATATCTGATTTTACGAAGATGTTTATTTATAGGCCATGTTATTCCTAACTACGTCGCGGACATTTAACGAATAGTAGATCTATCCGTTAAATCTTGCAAAAATGTTTGGAGACCTCAATATTTATCTTTTTTTTTTTAATCATACCTTGAGCTTTGAGGGGCTGTCGAGACAAGTCATCAAATGCTCAATCAGTAACTGTTAGAAGCTCAGAATTCTTTTCTCGGACTATTCGCGTCTTAAAGTTACAATTAGAGTTGTTCAACCCTGAAACGAGGCTGGGTCCGAAAAACAAGCAAGGGCCACGTGTAAGGAGCACTGAACTCCGTCCTATTTTTCGGTTCTTTCCATAATGGAAACTTCGCCAATAAAATCCTGTAAAACACAAGAAGGGGGAACAAAGAAATTAATTGTGTTTTAGGTAAACAATTCGAATCCTGGAAGTCTGTTTAACTAAATTTTTCACTCGAAAGCACAATAATAGGGAAACTGTTGGTAAAGGCACATTGTTCTTTCTTTTTATGACAGGTTTTGAGATTGTTTTTATATTATTTCGCATTAACACATGCTTGTGAAATATATTTTATTTTTAAAGAAAAAATGGAAAGAAAAATATGACTTCAGGCGAGACTCGAACTTGCGACCTACTGGGAATATAGTCCAGCCGCTCTTCCAATTGAGCTACTGAAGCCCTGCCCGATTTGTCAAATCTTTCCTTCACATCTATTGCATTGCTTTATGGGAGCAGCAGCGCCATCTATTACCAACTATGCTAGTTAGGCAAATCGGGCAGGGCTTCAGTAGCTCAATTGGAAGAGCGGCTGGACTAGATTCCCAGTAGGTCGCGAGTTCGAGTCTCGCCTGAAGTCATATTTTTCTTTCCATTTTTTCTTTAAAAATAAAATAGGTTTTGAGATACCTACAGAAAAAAATCCTTTTACAATACACTACAATACATTCATAATAGTCAGAGTCTAGTATATAATGAAAATGTTGAAGTCGTACTATTAGTTATTTTTTGTGTTTTAATCTTATAGTTAAGTCTGTGTGCAGTATGCATAAATAATGTAGGTATGTGTACTTTTGTGCAGTATTTGTAAATGCGGTACCTAAATCTGATTTCTTATTATTTTTTTTATTTCCTGTAAAGTAGTATATTTGATTGTGTTTTATTATTAGTGGTTGACAGACGTTTACTGGCAATTATTGCATAGCAGTAACGGCTACAACGGAAGATCAGCGCTGATCGAGAGATCAGCATTACGCTGATTGTAGGCCGATTTATAACAACTTATCTTCTATTATGTTTGTTTGTGTTCTGTTACTTCAGTTATGTTGTTATAATAAATAAAACTTTTTTCTTTCTTTCTTTCTTTCTTACAATAAGAAGGAATTCCTCAGTGGATATTTTTAAACTCTTTTCGATTATTGATTAATGGGATGCAGAAACGGCCAATTTGTTGTCTGTCTTAGAACTGAGTTTGTGAGATTGCGATTAGGGTCGGGAATTAAGACCCTGTATGACCTAATTACTAGCACAGGCACTCGCATAACTACGGTTGTTGTGGCATTGCATTACTGATTTCCCCTTTGGGAAAGGAATTCCTTTTTTAGTTTTATTTTCCACAAAACTTTTACAATTCGAGTGAATCTACAGAAATACGAAAATCACTGGCAAAAGAACTGGGTCATTCAGTTTAAGCAAATGCAGTAATTCATATTCGCAGCCAACTTAATTCTGGAAATCCTCGGACGGATTAATTCGGTAACATTATTGCATGTATTTTTATGCGGGTACCCACCCGTACACAGGCAGGAAAACTGTGGAAATGGTCTGTCATATTATTTTCCTTTCACACTATAATCCGAAATGTACATGAAGTATGAGACTATTTCTACACACTATATTTTTAACGATGCCATCTAGTGGTACTTTATTGAATGAACAGGGTCGCTTGACGAATTGAATCACGCTAGTGGAGTAATCTGAGTGCGAGATTCACAGACCGCACTACGACTTTACTTTCGAGCAAAGTACGCTTCAAACTGTCAAAACCCATACATTTCTGACAGTTCTAAGCATACTTTGCTCAAAGTAAAGTCGTAGTGCGGTCTGTGAATCTCATCCTGAGACTACAAGTATAAAATCAGGGTCAGTAAAACTGTTTAAAAATAATAAGTTATAATTAAACATTATATCAGCTATCGTGGATTACTGTTTTAGTTCGGCGAACGAGAAGCTGTATGGCAGCTATTCGTAAATTCAGGTGAAAGGTTTTTACAAAATTGGAAAATCCATAAGTCGGTCGCGCCCTGACTTATAGCCTCTTCTACATCCTTATTAGAAATGTATCATAAACGTTTGCAAAAATTATAACACCGTTTTGTTAAGTTACAAATATGTGTTTCACTGGATGTCTTAGCTGGCAGTTGACTCTGTGCTCGAGTTCCATAACAAACAATCTTTTTGATAAAACGTCTTAAAACAAACACACAAAACACATACATTTTTAAATCATATTATACGCGGAGTATGAAAAATCTACAATGATGGAATTGGAAAAGTAATCACAAATAAATTGGCCATTAACTGAATCCAGTGCCAAGAGATAAAAAATGATCTTACCAGAGAGCGTGGTGCACAATAGGTAAAATCGTCCGTTTTAGTCTTCAGCTATCATGCTAGATGCATTGTAAGGCGGAAGCTACACTGAGCCGCGACGCGAACTGCGACACATGAGCGAATAAAACAACTCAATGAATGCTCCCGTCTACAACTGTATGTAGTATTTTGATTCGCTCTTCCAGTCACATCGCAAGTCATCGCTGCCTACTGTAGCCTCAGCCTTTGTGCTGAACGATTGGCGGGCCGCCATCCACAGGAAGATATTTTAATTTTGTTAAGTATTCGATATCATTTTGATCGGGATCTAATAAGATTGGTGATCGTCCAAATCGTTTTTATAAAGTGCATCTTAAGTACCTAATTCTACATTTTCGACTGCATGTGTCTTTTCTGAATTGGATTAGATCTAAATGATCTAATCCAATTCATTAAATTATTAAACATAAAATTATTTAATTGAAGGTATTAAGAAACGAATGAAAATTTGTTTGCATTGGCTACATTTTACGTAATGTTATAGTTTCCTATAGTATAGATTGATGACTATGGCGATTCATAAGATAAAACTTAATAAAAAAAGAGATTCTACACGCATTAGAAAAATATAAAACACTTGCTTCGCACGAGTGAAATTAATGTTATATAAGCCTTTGTGCCAGCCAGTGAAGATGCAGCTTTATAATGGTGAAAGAATTATTAAAAAATGGTGGACTAGTTTTGTGTGAAAACGTTACAAACATACATACAAAAACACAAATATTTCCTCTTTATGATATTAGTAAAGAGTACAGAGAAGTAGTACCTATTCTTTAATTATTCTAAACATTTTACACTTTTATAAACTTCGTTTACTTAACTGATTCAATTTTGTGTTTCACGTCACCAATGTGATAATAAGAATCCTATTATGTGCATTTTTTTAGGTGTAAACCGAACTGCCAACCCTAATTTTTAGACATACTCTATTCTAACCATTTTCATACTCAAAATAAAATAGACATTACACTCAGAGGGGCTCTGAGTGTTAATGTCTATTTTATTTTGAGTTAGTTACGCTAGGTATAAACCTGTGTCGTGGGTGTCATTGTACACACACAACACATATACAAACACTCAGACCCGTAACAAATATCCGTAGACCATACAAATATTTGTTGCGCTGCGGGGATCGAACCCGCGACCCTTCGAATCAAACGGTCGTTTCGCACCGCTGGACTAACCGGGTCGTCGGTACATACTCTAAAAAGGTCTTCCAATGAAAATGGCATTCAAACAATTCAACTCATCGTACCGAGGGTTGAATTATTACGATACTGTAATTACAGATATTTAATTAGAGAACAGTTATTTTGCGAAATTCTGGGATCGTTAGTGAGCTGGATGCTCCTCGCTCCCTTCTGGCGATTGTTTCGTGGATCCAATTAATTAAAAGACAGACAAATTTGCGGATAGGTTTTAAATAAGATCAAACGGGGTGAAATTAAAATTTCCAGGATAATGTGCGGAGAAATGTTACTCTGCAAATTATTACAAATATTCTACTTGGTAGGTACTCGATCGATCAAGGTAATTTTACTATGAGAACATCGCGAAGATATCCTTTTGTACAATACTTTTTTTATGTAATGAAAGTGGCAAACTAGCATACAGTTCACATTGATGTTAAGTGCCACCTTCCTTACATAAAAAGAAAATCAGATTGATGGTATGTGAATACTGCAGTGGCTGAAAGCCATCTCCCTTACCGACTGCCCGGTGAAGCAGACTGACACCCATATTCTATGTCGTAATCTCGACCTTAACTCAACCTTACTCAATGGAATTGGTATTCTTAGTTGTAAATAATAACGTCAACTCGACGTTCTCCCTCCATTTGAGGTAAGAAAGCAATTATCAAACTCCAAGGTACGTCACGACCTACCTTGTAGTTTTTCGTGTCGGAACTGTCTGGAAATATAATTAAATACCATATTTCTCTATAAAATTGGATTTTCAAGATTTTGTGAATTATCTATATGATAATCCATACGCGTGAGTTACAGTCAAAATACAACTAAGAATTTGGATTTAGAGGCGTCCTCATAAAGTATCTTAAGCTGAGTGTGAGTCAAGCAATGTTTCAAGTAACGTCTTATTAATTAGAACGGCATTAGAATATGGGTGTAAGTGCCGTCTCGCTACGAGCCGTCTACGTAAGCCCAACGGTACCTACGCCCTCGAACTCTACCAGTAAAATCGAATTATACCGTCAAAAATATCACAAATAGCTCATCCGACAGTAAACTGGTTTGGCGCACGGCTCTGGCAGCTAGCCTGCCGCCGGCGCCAAACTCGACTACCTCGCCAATTGAACCTGCGACCAAAGTTACGCAATCTGTGGGTAATCCTAACGATTTAATCGATATGATCTTTGTTTGGGACCACTTTATAAGAAAATTAGATAAGACAAAACCCTGTTACGAGCTAGACTCGCTCACACATGGTTCCGAACAAATGGGACATTTGTTGCGGAAATACCATCAAGTTGTCCACTGCTGGACAATGCCTTCCCCAAGGACGCGCACAACAGTGTTGTTTAACGCGGAATATGTAATACCTAATATACGAATACTGCTTTTACTGACATTTTTTACTGGTGGTAGAGCTCCAGTGACGGGCGTAGGCACCACCGCATTACCTAATATACTTGCCGCTAAATGGTAGTGTTCATCACTATCGTGTTCCGGTCAGGTGGTAATGTACGGCCCTGTAATTTCCGGCACAGAGGCATAACACCTAATGTCTCAAGAGTGGCAGCGCATCTGCATTTTGACCTCTGGTCATTGTGTGGTTGTCTATAGGCTGCAGTCATCACTTAACATCAATGTGAACTGCATGCTTATTTGCCACTTTTATTACATTAAAAAAAAAAAAAAAAAAAACATACGTATGTACTTTTTATTTCTATCTCGTAGTTTCGGAGATAAAGGGAAATGTATATACATGGGAGGTACCTACGTTTTTAGCCAGTCTAAACTTCGGTATTTTACAATTATTCACCGACTTTCAATAGTTTTGTACCTTCATATCCCAGCATTTTACCTTCAATGAAATAGTATAAAATGGTCATTCTAAACCTGGGTTGCACCGCGACTTTTGTTAAAGTTAAAGCTATTGTAACATTTCACATCCTTTTCTAACTTAAAGAAATCTGTTAAAAGTTAGAGCAGGATGTGACATGTTTAATAACTTTAAATTTGACAAAAGTCGTGGTGCAACCCAGGCTTAGAGTCGTCTCGACTAAGTACTTAATTTCGTAAACGTAACATAGTATTAAATTAAAACAAAGGCTTTGTCAGACCTGAAACAGTACCAAATATTTAATGGCGTCTAATTCCAAACCAGAATGGAATAAAGAGATAATGCAAGTAAAGAGCCCTCAGTGAGGCTCACGAGGCGGCTTGTGAATAAACAAGTACTTCGCCGTCTGCCTCTATACAATAAACCTTGCACACTATATTTTGCTAAACTTACACTGCATTCATGGGGCGATGATTTGACTGTCACCGGGTTTTTTTTATGTTACAAAGATGGCAAACAAGCATGCAGTTCACATTGTTGTATGTTCGTGTATGTTGATAAGCTTTTTTTAAGTGTGTTTTAAGTGTAAGCGTTAATTTCATTGCAAGTGGTAATTTTCAAAGCAGCTAATTTTATATTTAATACGTTTTTTTAAATATTTTTTTTGTACCCTTATCAGTTTTAGGTCAGAAAACTAACTAATAATTTAATGATTTGACATTTGTCATTTGTGTTTTTTCAAGCTGTCAATAATTGCTGTCACATTTTAATATTTTTATTTCTTCTGTGTATGTAATGTTACTACTTAAAAACTTTTCGTAAAATTGTATAATTTTTTTTTTGTTGTTTTGTTAAATATTTTTTTACTAATTTATATATGTATAGCCGATTATGACGAAACTTAAAGGTCCTAACGGAAGACCAGCGCTGGTTGTTCTTCAACCAGCACATGCTGAGTTAGGACCAATTTGTAACGATGCAATGTAAAATACTAGACCTATTTATTTTTATTATCCCTCGTGTAACATTGTTGCAAATAAATGTTCTTTCTTCTTCTTCATTGATGTTAAGTGATAACTGCAGCCCATAGACATCTACACAAACACAACCTGGGGACAAAATGCAGATGCGTTGCCACCCTTGAGACCTTAAGTGTTCTGTCTCTGTGATAGTTATTACGGGGCTATACATTACCATCTAACCAGAACACGATAGAGCTGAACACTTCCATTTAGCGACAAGTATATTAGGTAATGCGGTGGTGCCTACGCCCGCGAGCTCCGTCAATGGAGCTCTACCACCATCTATTGCCTGCAAGAGATGATGCTCTTATTTAAATAAACCCTGTAGTGTTGACTATACCTACGTTACCTGCCGGAACTCTACCGATGGTAATATTATGTATAAAAAAAACGTACTTCACGCCTGTGTTCTCCGAAGGGGTAGACAGAGGTAAATGCATGCATTCAAGCATACATGCAAACACCCACGATTCGCCGGTTACGTTTTGACCCATGTAACAGGTGGCGAGCCTGTTGATATCTCTGGGCACAAAAAAATTATAAAAAACATGATTGTATAATGTAGCAGAAGTGGGAAAAGGGCAGGCAGTTCAAGTTGGTAGCAAGTGATTAATGGAAATTTTACATGCAATAATAAATCCTGACTTCTAACAAGCGCTATAATTATAGAGGTCATTCATTAATTGTTTACGCAGACAGATTAAGTAATAACAGCTCTTTCACTGACATGTCACACTACACAAGTTACACAGACATAACAACTGAGGTCTTATGTTTTTATTTTTAACTAGATGTGCGGCGACTTCATCCGCGTGAGAATGTATGATTGATAACGTTATCGCAGGTTTTCGCGAGCTTCATACATTGTAGAAATTTAATTTGCGGTATTTCTCGAAGAAGTTTAGGAGTGTTCAAGACAAGACGGAGAGAACAAACAGACAGACAGACAGACAAAAATTGTAAAAAAATGTTGTTTTGGTGTATGTTTGTACCGTGTAAACATACATATGCATTTAGTAAAAAGCGGGTATTTTTATATTACAAACAGACACTAGAATTATATTTATTTGTTTCTATAGATAACATTCTGTGTCACATATAGGTATAAATATCAGAGCTCCGAATTCAACAAAAGTAAGTTACATTTTTGTCTACCTTTTCTACCTCATATCTGTGAACGGGCCGCCTAGTTAAGCTAGCGAGTACGCACACATTATTAAACACATATGATGATATGAAGTGTCTGTTCCGTAAAATTCGTTACTTCAAAAATGAGTAAGGTTTACTGACCCTGGGATCTTACTCTATTACCACCAAATTAATAAAAAAATATAAAAAATAATAAATTCAAAATTATATAGTTACTTCAGCATCCTTGGCGCTTGGCGTCACCCGCGCAATTTCACTTTCACTGGCGCCAAAACCGGCTCGCGCTCTGCCAACGTTTACTTACATAAATTAATGTATATGATCAATGTATTACCTGAAACAAAAAGAATATATATATTGTGTTAATCCCAAATGCTACGCAAGGCGTTTACGAAATCGATGGAGGTAGCTACATATAATTTTTTCAAACTTCTGTCAGACAAATGTCACCTCAGTCTGCCCGGGACCACGGAAGCTGAAAAGCGACCGAAACGTCGGGTTGATTTTAAAAATCATTTTAGTTTAATATACGCGAGATAAATCCGTAAAAATAGTTTTATTTCAATGAGTGTAGCTCGCGAAAACCTAAGAACATATCAAAAAGAATATACTTAATGAAAATGTAAGTACATAAAAAATAAATAATATTGTATAATCTGCAGATATTTGTTTCAGATCTGGTTGTCTTTGTGTGTTTTGTGTTACAACGCAGGCATTACACAGTTTTTGAGAAAAATATTAATATAAAACCGGCCAAGTGCGAGTCGGACTCGCGAACGAAAGGTTCCGTACAAAATATTACTTACAAATAAGTTTTTTTGTATGGGAGCCCCTTAACATTTTTTTTTATTCTAAGTATTTGTTGTTATAGCGGCAACGGAAATTTGAGAGAATAGAAAAGAATAGAATAGAAAATATTTTTATTTCGAATAGATCTTTACAGATACTTTCAAAACGTCAATAAATCATAAACTACCTAGAGCGAATAACCATTACATATAGTAAAAGCAAAATCATATATTAATAGAAAATTATAAATTTAAATTTAAACTATTTGGTTAAAACATAATAATCGTATAATTTTTCAATTATAGAAAATATCATATCACGGTTTATGAGATACAGCCTAGTGAAGTCACTAGGCTACCTAAGTAGGTATAGACGGGCAGACTGACAGACAGACAGCGAAGGCAGTAATAGGTCCTAGACGGGCAGACGGACAGACAGACAGCGGAGGCAGTAATAGGTCCTAGACGGGCAGACGGACAGACAGACAGCGAAGGCAGTAATAGGTCCTAGACGGGCAGACGGACAGACAGACAGCGGAGGCAGTAATAGGTCCTAGACGGGCAGACGGACAGACAGACAGCGGAGGCAGTAATAGGTCCCGTTTTTACCTTTTAGGTACGGAACCCTAAAAACAACTTATTACTGACCACCATGTAACTGGAGCTAATTTCCTCCAATTTGATCCCAGTTTGACCTCCCGAGACGAATAGTAGCTATTTCCATTCAACGTGTACATAAAAACTTACAATATCGTATCCTTTTCCATTTTACTGGTAGAGCTCCAGTGGTGGAGCTCGCGGGCGTAGGCACCACCGTACCTATTACTTAATGTAATGTACGGCCCTATAATTTCCGGCACAGCGGCATAACACCTTAGGTCTCAGGAATGGTAACGCATCTGCATTTTGACCTTGGACTTTGTGTTAGTGTCTATAGGCTGCAATCATCACTTAACATCAATGTCAACTGCATGCTTGTTTGCCACTTCCATTACATAAAAAATCCTTGCAAAGCCGGGTCGAACCACTAGTACAGTATACAAAGAAACACAATCACAGTAATAATTCTAACTGATACCATTCGTTATCTGCGCCCGCGACCTTAATTATCTCATACAATGCAACGTTGCCGGCCATAGGGTTATCAGGCATTCGTTATTTGTTACGCTATTATTTTAGTCTTGCATAATAATATATTATTATGTCTTTGACTTTTAACTGCTTCTTTTATGTCTGAAGGTTGACAGACAAGCAAACGGGCCACCTGATGGTAAGTGGTCACCGTCGCCTATGAACATTTGCAACACCAGGGGAGTTGCCAACGCGCTGCCAGCCCTGAAGGAGTCACAATTTTCACGTTCTGGGCAGGGACGAACGTGAGAAAAAGAGGAGTGTAGGAAAAGAGACGGTGGCACCATGTCAAACAGTTCAGCAGAGCACTCACCATTGTAGAGACGGTACAACACGCACAGACTCCCAATGTCTCTGAGAAGGCTCAGATATTCCAGCCTGTCAGTAAGTTCTGGGTCGTTAACAACACGAACGGCACGTTTTTGTAAAGTCAAGTGGACCAAGCTGGTATTTGGGGGCTCCCAAATGAGAGCAGTATTCCAGATGTAGTAGGTGGTAGACCACTACTGCTATGCCGGCGTTTTTTTATGTCAAAAAGTGGCAAACAAGGTTACTTGTATTACCGTTCACATTAATGATAAGTAATACTGTAACTTATAAACATCTACCTACATGAAACCAGAGATTTCAATGTCAATAGATATGTCGCCACTCTTTAAGGCTTAAGGTGTTTTGTGACGAAAATTTTGTAATTGTAAAAGCAACCCTAGAACCTAGCGTCTCAGTCACGTTCAGTTAACTTTGATTACAATGCTAATTGGTTATTGAACATCAATAAAATTCATGAACATTCAACTCAATTTGTTTATTCAATAACTAGCTGTGCCCCGCAACTTCATGATTGTTCAGTACCTACCCGGAAGAAGTCGTGGGCGCGGCTAGTATAAAAGTAGCCTAAGTTACGCCTTATTACATAAGCTATCTGCCAGTGAAAGTTCCGTCAAAATGGGTTCAGCCGTTCCCGAGATTAGCGGGAACAAACAGACAGACAGACAAAAATAGTAAAAAAAAATGTTTTGGTATATGTACCGTGTATATGCATATGCATTTATTTTTTTAATATTATTTCGCATTAACACATGCTTGTGAAATATATTTTTATTTTTAAAGAAAAATGGAAAGAAAAATTTGACTTCAGGCGAGGCATAGTTGGTAATAGATGGCGCTGCTGCTACCATAAAGCAATGCAATAGATGTGAAGGAAAGATTTGACAAATTGGGCAGGACTTCAGTAGCTCAATTGGAAGAGCGGCTGGACTAGATTCCCAGTAGGTCGCGAGTTCGAGTCTCGCCTGAAGTCAAATTTTTCTTTCCATTTTTCTTTAAAAATAAAAACATACGCATTTAGTTAAAAGCGGTTATTTTTATATTACAAAAAGACACTCCAATTTTATTAATTTGTATAGACTAGCTGCGCCCGCAATTTACTCTGTGAAGAAAACATTTAGTAGTACTTCGGACTTTCGTGATAGGTGGACCAAGCCATAGAGCAACACGGGCCACCGGCCGCGGCGGACCGGGGCGGAGTAGCCATATACAGGCTTTCCCCTCTGTCAAAGTACAAGCCCAAATGGACCTATGCGTGTCGCCGCGATGTTTAAATGTATGCGTGAAATTGTTTATGTATATTGTTAATAGAGGATTTTTGTAATGTGTGTGTTCGCAAATACATACTGTTTTGCATCGGTAATAAACGTTATGGCTACTAACTCCCCTCCGGTCCGCCGCGGTGGCCGGTGGCCCGTGTGGGTACCAATGTGTAGATGTCTATAGGCTCACAAGTCATCACTTTACATGAATGTTAGCAGCATGCTTGTTTGCCACCTTCCTTACATAAAAAAATCAAGAAGTATAAAATTTTAGTCAAATTTTTGGTCAGGTTTTAATGTACGGCCCTGTAATTTCCGGCACAGAGGCATAACACCTTAGGCCTCAGGAGTGGTAACGCATATGCATTTTGACCTTGGTCTTTGTGTGAGTGTTTATAGGCTGCAGTCATCACTTAACATCAATGTGAACTGCATGCTTGTTTGCCACTTCCATTACATAAAAAATCCTTGCAAAGCCGGGTCGAACCACTAGTACAGTATACAAAGAAACACAATCACAGTAATAATTCTAACTGATACCATTCGTTATCTGCGCCCGCGACCTTAATTATCTCATACAATGCAACGTTGCCGGCCATAGGGTTATCAGGCATTAGTTATTTGTTACGCTATTATTTTAGTCTTGCATAATAATATATTATTATGTCTTTGACTTTTAACTGCTTCAGCAGTAGCCCTGCAGTAGCCTTTATTGCATTACAAACAAAAACTTTTTCACTTGAATACTATTCCAAGAAAAATAAAACGTAAGTACGAGTACAGTATAAATATGATCATGTAGTACGATGCACCGTATATCGTTTTAGGAGGTACGGCGAAAGATACAGACAAACAGGTAGCGAGGGAGGGAGGACATAACAAATTACGAGCAGCGGCGGGTAAAGCGAGGCTTTGTTTATGACCAAACTAGTCGTCGGCTCTGTGGTACACGCGCGGACAAAGAAACTATCTAAACTATGCACGGAATAAAAGAAAAATATTTTGGGAGTATGTATGTATGTACGCATGTATCTTCACGCCAGCTCCCTGACGGGGTAGGCAGAGAGTGTAGAGCGCCAGATATCCTGGTCCTGACATACCTCTCGTGCCTCATCTACCTTCATTATTATCTTCATACATGCTCGCCGATTCCTAAGTCTTTCTTTTGGAAGTGATTTGGAATATTATTGAAAAATAGGTAACCAGCACATAAAACCTAATACCTAATCAACCATCTCTTTATCTACTGGTCTGTATTGCTTTTCGATAATGTATTTATTTTTCCTTCGGTTCGTTTAAATTTGTGTATTATTAATAATATCTCAAGGAAGAGAAAGAGTTTGTTTGTTTGCTTGATCGCGCTAATCTCAGGAACTACTAATCCATGATCCATTTGGAAAAATATTTCCATGTGTTAGAAAGTCTATTTATCGAGGAAGGCTTTATCACATCACGCTAAAATAGGAGATGGTATGTAACATTAAACCCGCGCGAAGCCGGGGCGGGCCGCTAGTCATTATTATATTTACTACTAGATGTTGGCAAGGGTTTCGCCCGCGTGGATGTCGTTTAAAAAATAGCCTATGTTCTTTCTCAAAATCAACTCTATCTCTGTACCAAATTACATTAAAATCGGTTCAGTCGTATGGAAGTGAAAAGGTAACAGACAGACAGACAGAGATAACGGCTAATTGTTTGTTTGTTTGTTACTCCTTCACGCAAAAACTGCTGAACCGATTTTCATAAAATTTGGCAAACACATACAGGGTAACTTGGATTAACACATAGGATAGTTTTTATCTCGAAAAATTGTTCCTGTGGTATGCCATGGGATGATTTGATGAGTTTCCACAGGATACGCGAAAAGCGAACCACACGCGGGCGGAGCCGCGGGAAACCGCTAGGAATAGCCGCAATATCAAATTACCGCCAAGATCAAGTAGGTATAATAAAAAACATAAATTGATTCTGTATGTCACTGTTCAACAAAACGATACTCGATTACTTTTTATTTATATTATTATCACCATCATTTGTATAAATTAAATATATGTAAAAAACCAGACGCATCGAGAAGTGGTTTGGCAACCTTATTTTACATTAGCATCTGAAGAACATTAATCGCAATCATGTAATATTGACAACTAAGAATAATATCTAAAAGAAGCCGTGCCCGCGACTTCATACGCGTATAATAATTTTATAAAATTATTCTTTTTCAGTATCTTCGCTGAAGAAGTCGTGGGCATAGCTAGTATAATATAATTCATAAATAAAAGTTATTTAGCCTAAGTTACTCTTTATTACATAAGCTATCTGCCAGCGAAAGTCCCGTCAATATCGGTCCAGCTGTTCCCGAGATTAACCAGAACAAACAGACAGACAGAAATTGTAATGTTGTTTTAGATACAGATTATTATGCTTTTATTAAATAAAAAGTGGCTATTTATACAATATACATGGTGGCTATATATTACAAACAGAGACTCCAACTTTATTTATTTTTGTTAGGAAATCTTCTAGAAGATCTTTCCACGGGGAACGTGACACATTTTCGTGCAGCCGGCGCTGCTCGATTTAGAAAACGTTAACACGTCAAAAAAGATTTCTGAACAGTTACTTTGTCCTCAACTGTATTCTCCTGTGTGCAATGAAACGAAGATAGTACGGAAGCTAGGTGTAGTATAGCACTAGTGACGCCACCCGGCGCCGCCCGACGCCCGATCGATACGTCGCGACTGCCGCAAGTGCTCTCGCAGTTAGGGGCGCCATGTTTTTTCATTTTAAAAGTGGCCCCGGAAGTTATTTTGTTCATCTACATCTAAACTAAACCTTAGCACAATGTCATGGGGTCGAATATCGGCTACAGCTTAAATTATTGTTTACGAGTACATAGAACGCAAAAGTGGCGTAAATTGCGGGTATTCAAAGTTTTGAAACGTAATAATTTTGCCGTTTTGATATTAGATAACCATTGTAAACACTTTTTTGTGACATAATATTTTTATATGTCACAAAAAAAGTGTATACAAAGTATTTATAAGTCACAAAAAAGTTTTTACAATGGTTACCTAATATCAAAACGCTGAGATCCTGGGTTCGATTCCCGGGTCGAGGGCTATCAGAGATAAAGTTTAAAATCCTTTATTTCTGGTTCTATTGAGATTTTTCCATTTTAGGGAAGTTTCCCAGTACCTCGAGTTGAGCTCTTGAGTTTGAGTTTGAGTTCAAACACGGGAAGCAATTATGATGTATAAAATATAAAAAATATATTATTATTATTTCAAAAAATCACAATAAAAATCTATATCACGCAATAGTATTAAAGTACCTTATTGTGAGAATTTATGTCTCAAATCCCAATACTGTTTTATAAATTTATGTAACATATCTGAATATAATAATATAAGTTTTTAAGTTATTTAAAAAGAAAATAGCTGACCCGGCAAACTTCGTATTGCCTCAAAATGAAATAATGTGTCAAAGGTTTGATAGATACGGACTATTTGTATGGGAAAACGAAATTGTGGTTTCTACTATTTCCCTTCAATTTCTTCATATTTTCTTACCTTTTAAACCTTACCTGGACTTCCAAAAATCATTCAAAACCAACATTAGCCAAATCGGTAAAGCCGTTCTCGAGTTATAGCGAGACTAACGAACAGTAATTGATTTTTATGTACATAGATAGACGAAATTTACCCCCTTTATCGCCGAAACTACTAGGCCTAAAATTTTGTCAAAAAATACGGTTTTTATTTCCGTATACATATTACAATAAAACCTACAACGCATAAAAGGTAATATAGGAAATCTCTCAATTACACAAAATCACGATGAAGAGCTTTAAATGCACTTATCCTGTTTTCTTTTTTAATCTTATGCGTACCTATTTGGCAACTATAATAAATGGTCACTTTAGTCAAGGTGTACAGCTTGCCCATTGCTTTTTAACTAAAAAAGGATCTTAATGTACGCTTATTCCAATCTTTATCATTCAAAAACAATTTCATATGAGTGCATTTGTCTGTTATGTATAAGTTATTGTAATTGAACCTTCAGGGTTCTTCCTGATACATTCGAATTTAAAAGTGAAATGAGTCAGTCACATTCATTATGAAAGGGAGATCTTTCTTAATGTAAATTGACAGCGTCCAGTAGACCTTGTAGGCTTTCAGCTCGATGCATCATTATGTCTTCCGGTCAAATAAATATTTTTCACTAGCTGACCCAAACTTCGTATCGCCTCAGAATGAAATAATGTGTCAAAGGTTTGATAGATACTGGGTTCGATTCCCGGGTCGGGGCTATCAGAGATCACGGTTTAAAATCCTTTATCTCTGGTTCTATTGGGATTTTTCCATTTTCTGGAAGTTTTCCAGTACCTCGGAGTTTGGTAATGTGCCCGGAGGAAACGGCAACAGGCTCGCCACCTGTAACATGGGCCAAAACGTAACCGGCAAGTCGTGGGTGTTTGCATGTATGCTTGTATGCATGCATTTACCTCTGCCTACCCCTTCGAGGATTACAGGCTCCTTAACAAATTAAAAATCTAATAAAGTAAAAGCACTATACTATAAGTGAGCCTTAAAAGTCTTTTGTCTCTGTAAAATACGTGTAAAAGACAGAGATAGCTTACATTTGCACATTGCTTAAAATTCAATGACGTTTGAGTATTCGGTTTAAGGTATATTTTGAATTGTGTTAGTTTATTCCAAAACACATTTTTCCGCTCAATTCAGATATTTCAAATGCGTTAGCATATTGGTCATGAGAGTTATGAGTGCCTATGGGAAATACAATGGGTTTATTGCAATTATGAAGATTCTCATTTCAATGAATACAGTGGTACATTTTGCATAACAGCACCAACAAAAGCGCTCTCCTGAGAACGTACTTACGGTCGGCAGCAAAACTTGATAACAAAATAATTAATTAAGTATACGAGTGATAATAATATGAAGTTTCACCATGTTACGTATAAGAATTTAATGTACGACCCTGTAATTCCCGGTACAGAGGCATTACACCTTAACCCTCAGGAGTGATAACGCATCTGCATTTTGACCTCTGATTTTTTGTGTGGGTGTCTATAGACTGCAGTCATCACTTAACATCAATGTCAACTGCATGCTTGTCTGCCACTATCATTACATAAAAAAAAGAAACGTCCGGTCGGTCACGTCGGTGCCACATTTGTATGGTAAACTTCAATTTGCAATGTTTTAGAATGACCGGCAACTCCTTCAAAACATCTTTTATTTCTTACAGGTCGTAGACTTTCAGTAAAGTTCAAGGGCATAGGCACACCATCATTACCTAATAGGCTAGGGGGGAAGGGTTCCCCCTTCCGTCTGACAATAATAAAGGTTCTATCACTGGTAATGAGTTCGCTTCTATCATTACCACTGAGTGATAGAAGCTTTATTTTATTATTCATCACCATCATCATCACACCAGCTAAAAGACGTCCACAGCTGCACAAAGCCTTTCCCAAAAACGATCACTGCTGCCCATCACGCGTTACTATATTTACTACCGCCCTATTGCAATGGTTTAACCATCATTGTTTGGTCGATTATTATTATAAATCAAGATAAATTAGTGGTCAAAAGAGATGCGACAAATAAAAAAAAATGCTTTTTCGAAAAATACAGTTCGGTTTTTTGCCGATTGTACGATGCGCATACGGACAGACAGTATCCAGACACAGCAGACAGGTTAATTTTCATAAACATACACGATGCACCACGCATGGATAATAAAGTGGTATTGTCTGTACCATTCGGGACGACAGGATAGCGGATTTGTTTACGAAATTGAAACGATTCAGAAGCTTCTGTATTAAGTTTTCTCGTTTGGAAACAAAACTGTAAGTCTGCATTCCTCAAACGATAAGCCAAATCTAGAAATAATTTTTATGTTCTTTTTAGGTTTTTTTTTAGGTACTGGAAATGGCAAACAAGCATGTAGTTCACATTGATGTTAAGTGATGACTGCAGCCTATAGACACCCACACAAAGACCAAGGTCAAAATGCAGATGCGTTACCACACCTGAGGCCTAAAGTGTTATGCCTCTGTGCCGGAAATTTCAGGGCCGTACATTACCACCTGACCGGAACACGATCGTGCTGAACACTACCATTTAGCGGCAAGTATCTTAGGTAATGCGGTGGTGCCCACACCCGCGAGCTCCGTCACTGGAGCTCTACCACCAAAATGGGTTCCGTAGTATACAAGGAACATTATTTATACAAATGTTTTGTTATTTGATTAACAATACATGCAGTATTGTTTCCTTTAAAATACTTCGCTGATTAAATATGGTGTAAAACTGTCATGGTTCAAAACCCGAGTCTTTCTGGCTCCGTCGACCTGTAGTGGCCCCCAGGACCCGTGGCCGACCCAGATGCACTGCCCTGAATAGCAATGATTGCAGGAATGCACGATTACTCCGGACAATGGCTATATTGACAATTATACCCTTGGGGCGGTGTTACAGCTCGTGTGCTCTGAGACATTACACTAACTGGTACACAATAGACGTCCACGGATCACGGCATTCGAGATGAAAATCAGCGTCCAGTGTGAGCAACACGAAGCTGTACATCATTGAAACTGTCGTGAAACATATATTATATCGACTTATTAGTTAAGGTACCTGCTGTTGATTCATTGCCAAAAAACTGAGCCATTCATACACATACAATTATAAATTACAAATTATAAATTAATACCTAATTATATATTTTTTACTGGTGGTAGAGCTCCAGTAACGGAGCTCGCGGGCGTAGGCACCACCGAATTACCTAACATACTTGCCGCTAAATGGTAGCGTTCAGCACTATCGTGTTCCGGTCAGGTGGTATTGTACGGCCTAATTTATTAATTTCGAATATCCAATTCAAATTCCAATTATGAACACGCCACATCAAATCTGTCATCGCATGGATGCAGCTCGCAGCTGCTGCCTGCCGTAATCAAATTATGAGGGTGGGCAGCGGACCTATTTCATGCTCGGTATTATCAGAGGGGCGTATCTGATGCGAGAAGTTAAATGAAGTCAGTTTTTTATACGATAAAATTGATAAATGTTGCTAACAAGCTTGCAGTTCTTACCATCCATACTTCCATGCTATTCACATACATACTTTCATGAATGTGATATAGGAAGTATTTATAGAAATCTTAAATGCCTTAGCTTCGTGCCAAAATTCATTAAAATCTTAATCAATTTTGGCATGGAAATAGTTGAAAGCCCTAGATCGATACTTATTACGAACTTTACGTGGACGAAGTCATGAACAATAGCTACTATTTAATTTATGTGTTTTTGATTATTATTAGTGGTTATTCACTCTAGGTTAGTTTAAAAATAATGACGATGTAAAAGTGCTCTCCAGGAGCCTAATTTTATGAAATAAATGAATAAACTGAATATTTAATAATACAGGTATCTAAAGAAGATTCACTTAGTAATCATCATTTTAGCAAAAAGACTGGTCCAAAGATTGCCACAACAAACGGTCCTCGGCCGCGATCATCCAGCGATTGCTCGTAACCTTCACCAGATACGAGCAATCGCTGGATGATCGCAACGATCTGGCGTTGGCACACCGCGGACACTCCGCCAAAATTCCATACAAACGCTTAATTTGGTCTCTACTACACAGACATCAATCAGTGACGTGTATTTACACGTGCACCTGTGTGCGTAGCACGTAGAAAATACCAACCGTCGCCCATAAGAGGGGCGGTGGTTGGGTGATGCGGGGAAATCGGGCGGGATGTCGAAGTTTCCATTCTATACGTAGTATTAATACATATTCTCTGTCGCCGGTCCAAGTAGGGACCTGCCTACAAGCCATGTGCCATAGCACACTTTGTCAAAATAAATCTTCTTACATGACATGTTACAATTGAATTAAAAAATAAATTCAGTGTTTTTACTCCAAATAAAGATAACTGGAAGGATCTTATCGTCATCGTGCATAGATTTCGTCTGCCAAATCTCCCTGATATTGTTTCGAGAGGCAGAACGACTCTGTTGCGTGTATTACAAGATTTCATGAAAGCCGGATTATCTTGTTACCAAATCCGTAGTCCCTTTCAAATGAGTAATGCAAACGTTGGCCTAGTTACACACCAATATATCCTGTATCAAATATTTCTCAAACACACCTTCAAGCATTCATTTTCTCGACTAGGTGGGCAGAACGGTTTACATGCATTTTTGCGAAATGACAGTGGCAAACAGGCAGCGCAGAATTGAATGTGAAGGTGCTTAAGCCCTTTGATTTTGTCATAGAAGCTCTAGCACAAGTAACATATTAAAGTCCATAAGGCATATTTTCAAATTCTGAAAAAGCCTGCGATATATTTTATGATACTGTAGCGGTTCAGCGCTACTGCTACCGCCATCTCTGGTCGGACAGTGATACTAAATCACGTTTCGTCAATATTTCTATTAACCTTGAGTTTAAAATAATTAATTAAATAAATGTTATCTGTAAACATATAAAATTAGGTTATTAATTATAGGTATAAATATATAATTAAATAAACTACACATATTTATACTTCTGATAGGTACTTTTATTTCGAACGAATCACATTGACACTATCTGTCAGTGTTTTCATAATCTGTATTGTAATTTATTTACGTGTAGTTCTGTGAGTGGTCGATTGGTTAACAATGGAATCGATCATACCACCATTCCATTGTTAGCTTAGAGTATATAAAGGCTCACAACCAGACCTCCGCCACTTTCTCTTCCTGACACCGGCCACTGTACTTCGAGCACGGTGCACGACGTCTACAGTCGTGGTACACCACCGTGCACTAGCCGCGTGTAGTGAATACTTAAATCTAACTAAAATATCTTGAAGAACCCCACCTGGGTTAGTGTCGCAAGCTTTAAAACTTTAACTAATGTATCTACTGTGTATCTTTAACCTTTACTAGCTTTGTTCATTTATCAAAATTGTGCCAACATCTACGTCCTAAATTGTTACTATATCGCACCTTGTTCTTTTCTAAATTGCACCAACCTTCATTTTTAAACTTTCTTCACTGTATAACTGTATAACCTATAAATTGTTAACTTGCTTCTGCTATACCGCCTGGACTGCCACACCTGAATGCCTTATGCACGCTCTGCCCTGGGTGCTTCGCAGTCCGGCTGAATAGCAGAGCATCCCTTAAAAGATGTCTCTGCTATTCCAGGGTTCTTCTTCAGAGCTACGTTCTTCTTCAGCCACGTTCTTCAGTCTACACTTCTTCTCCTTTCTTCGGCGGTTGGAGATCAGCGCGCTGCTGAACTCCCAAAGCGCCCTGAAGAGGTGCCACGTGCGACGAGCCACCCACGGTCAACCGCCGCTTGACCACCGCGGCAGACCACGTGTGACCACGTGTTCGCACCCTGTTGCCAACCTCATTTCACCAGCGTTGCCCAGGACAGTATTAGTGCCATATCCAGTCTGGAGTCTGAAAGATGTGTATTGAACCACACCCTGTGTTAATTAAATAAATCATTTATATAGCTCCGCCTCTTTTCATTTGGGGTCGCCCCAAGACAACGGGAGGGCTACAATACATTTGGAAAAATCCTATATTATGTTCTGATAGAGTTCAGTACCTTAGATATAGTGGCCAGCTGTTTTAAAGTGGGCTTTAGATACTCGTAAATTAAATTTAAGAACCTTCAATCATACTTTTCTACTCATTTTATGTATGCAAGTTTCGAACTTGTTATTAGGTTTGAACACAAAAAGAAGGCCATGACATTCCTTAAGGTTCAAACTACCCCCATGTTAAATTTCACCATAATCCGCTGAGGCGGTTTCATCGTGAAAGTAAAGTAAGTAATAGACAGAATTACATTCATCTATAAATATATAGTACATTAAATATAATGATACTCGTATAGTATAGATTTTAACAAGGAAGCGAGATTAGATATACGCATTCGATATCGCGATTGATGGAACATGTAATTTAAATATTCTATATTTAAATCGCGATATCTTTTCAGTAAGTTATATTTCTCTATATTCTATATTTATTTATTTTTTTATGCTTCTATGCACCTTTTACATATGGCGGACTTAATGCCATTAGGCATTCTTTGACAGTCAACCATGGGGTCTTGGGAAAGCTTTGTGTAGGGTGCGGAAAATAATACATAAAATAAAGTAATTACTTACGGCAAAAAAACGTATTATAAAGTACATAAATACTTTATCGAATAATATTTAAAGTTATACTAAATATAACAATAGATATATAGATAATAAGATATATATACCTACGTAACTATATAATAATAATTAAAAATAATGAAATTACATAAATTTACATAAATATAGTTGTATAAATAAATATGCTTAATTTGTAAAAAAAAAACTTGTAACTATGATGACACACATTCAGGTTAAGACAATTGACTCAATAGGTGTTTCTTAAGCTTCACTTTAAATGAAAATTTAGAGGAAGATTGCCGGATATCAATCATGAATTTTACATGAAACCGGAACGGTGAAAAGGAATTTCCAAAGACATATTTATAGATGAGCGTAAGCCAAGGTTATGGGATTTGTATCTATAGTGTGGAGTCAGTATCTAGGTCCACTTTGCGGTGACATGCAAATAACATTTCATACCTAATTACTGTTTTATGTTATTAAAGCTGCAAGTAAGTATGGCCCCGAAATAATTACGACAGATACATAAGAACTGAAGTCTCAGGGCATCTGTAGGTATTTGACCTCTGTTTTTATGTCTATAGGCTGCAGTCATCACTTAACATCCATGTGAACTGCATACTTACTTGAATTCCACCATCGCAACATAAAAAAAGTATTAAATACGCTTACACTCGCAGCCCCACAGTAGGTATAAATCTGTGTCGTGGGTGCCGTTGTACACCTTTGATTATATACACGTCTAGATGGAGCGTCGCCTTGCAAACGCTGCAAAACAATGTCCCAATTCGAAAATCCTTGTGTGCGTGTAACACACACTAGTATGTATATTTTATTCGCTTTACACACACTACTCGACTGGTGAAAATGTTACTTGCTTATGACATTTTCCCCTAAAAATAGGGAAAATTAGCTTAAGTCGAGTTCAATTTTTTCATAATGTGTGACATAATAATATTACGATATTCGTCGGGTCGTCTCACAGTAGCTTTAGTTATTCGTTTTTACATGTTTTTAATTTTTGTTTGTATTGGTACGTGTATTAGCTTAAGTTATTCGTTGTTAGTTATTTGTTCTTAGTGTAAATTACTTTTATTGTGTGAAAAATAAATATTTTTTAAGACCAAAATCAAAATCTGGAATTGATCCACTAGTTGGAAATTTACAAACCCACAAACAGATACACAGGTCAAACTTAGAACACCCCTCTTTTTCCTTCGGGGGTTATTAAAATAATGTTATTAAAATAAATATAGGTATATTAAACAAATATTTCATATAGATTTTATTTTGTAACTTCATATTTCTCTGCGAAGATTTTAAATCAAAAACTGGCAACACAGTAAACATAGCGTTCAATGAACCGTACAAATGCGACGTAAAATTAAATATTGTTGATTTAATTCTGGGATACATTTAGGACTATGGAAAGTGAAGTTACCGATAATAAGAAATGTTTTAAGATTTTTTCATTCTTCTTTTGTAATTTCGGCACACTTTAATAGCGCAAATCGTCATAATGAAAGCATAGACGTGGACGTGTTTACGTTACAATGACAGTATCGCTACTGAGCGAGCGGAACGAAGCTATGAGCCAACAGTTAACTGATATTTTTTTGGACGCTTATGAACTTAGATGCTCCATCTAGACGTGTATATAATCAAAGTTGTACAAATACAACACACACACAAACACCCAGAACAAGACACCCGAAACAAATATCTGTAAGCCATACAAATATTTGTCCCGGTGGTGCGGGGATCGAACCCGCGACCCTTCGAAACAAACGGTCATCTCACACCGCTGACTAACCGGGCCGTCAAAAAAAAAGTATACATTACTGATGGTAGACAACCCCATTACCACTCATTTATAAATTTTGCATGTCCAATTTCAGTAAGATACCAGCGCATTACCTAATTTTCCTGCCACTTAATGGTAGTGTTCAGCGCTATCGTGTAGCGGTATATTTTAGCCGAAAGACGTACACGGCTGGACAAAAGTCTCTTCCAAAGATTGCTACTACTACTAGGCAGTTAAGGCCTGAACCAAAATATAT
This sequence comes from Macrosoma leucophasiata, assembly GCA_036365455.1. NCBI lineage: Eukaryota > Metazoa > Arthropoda > Insecta > Lepidoptera > Hedylidae > Macrosoma > Macrosoma leucophasiata. The sequence continues at coordinate 997,306 of JAWQUS010000024.1, forward strand.
TATTCCGGAGGCAAAGAACTCAGGTGTGGCGATACCCCACAACGCCCTAAGCCGAGGATCGGACCCGCAGGGGTCTCCCTTAGATAGATGTGTTTAATTTATTTAGGGTCTAAACCCTTGCGCTCACCAATTGACCTTTAAGTAGACTTGTGCCGTCTACAGACGAGCCGCCTTCATAAGTCTATAAAAAAAGTCTCTTGCTATGCTTGTTTGCCACCATCGATATCATTAATTGATTATGATATGATTATTATGTAAAGGTTGGGGTCAAAAGTCTTAGGATGCGGCGTGCATGTATGAAGAGAATGATGATGGTAGAAGAAGCACGGGAGGTATGTCAGGACCGGGATATCCGGTGCTCCACACTCTCTGCCTACCCCGTAAGGGACCAGGCGTGAAGATACATACGTACAATATCATTTTAAAAAAAGCGAAGCATCGAGGTTACCTACTGCGTAACTGGAGGATTGTTTAACTCGCGTGCAAGTGACGACACAGGTGGTGACCAGCACAAACCAGGCCACCAACACCCACGAGACAGTACCGTGTGCCAACAGCCTAACACTAGGGTTGCCACCTGTCGACAATTTATTTTTAACCGACATCAAAAAAGGAGGAGGTCCTATTTTCAACTGAATGTAATGTATGCCATTTTTATGTATTTTCATCGATTTCGAAAATTCTTGGGTCGTTTGAAAGGGTCGACTTTCAAGTTGGTCCCATTGCCACCAGGTTTCGATTTGAAGATGGCATCATCGAAGGAAACACAAAAAAATTGTATGGACTCATAAGGATTTTATTTGCAATCTGAAAATCATTATTTCACGCTACTGAACTCATGTTGGGCCCAGCACCCTTTAATCGTAAGGCGTCTTAACGCCTCTCGATCACCTTAACGCGGTCTCTTAAGATCATACGGAAATATGTGAACAGAAAATACGCAATAAATTGAAATATCAACATTTAAACTAAAAATCGAAAAATACGAAAAAAAAACTTTTTATTTTAAAATACCTACTTTAAAAATATCTACCGCACGCTAAATGAATGGCCCCACTTCTAAATATTTCAAAAGCATGACGTGCATTGCTCTTTGAGATTAAATATGTACTCGTATTTTGTTATTTTTCTTTTCAATGATATTGTTAATCAGATTTTTGAAGACTATCTTTTAGTAAAAAGTTTCCTTTTGACAACACAGGTGGTGACTAACCGGGCCACTGGGCCACCAACACCCACGAGACAATAACCGCCAACAGCCTGAACCAGGGCTGCTGCCTTTCAACTGTCATTTTTTTATACTGACACTGTCATCACATCAAGGTTAAACGAGCATCCAATTCACATAGATGGACGCAAACACCGGATATCAAAATGCTAATGCGTAGTCACCCTGAGGCCCAAGTCAAAAATCAAAATCAAAAATTCATTAAATCACTTGGAAATAATAAAATTTTCTTGTGATATGTCAAATAACAAAAAAAAAAAGTTAGTAGTTTGGAAGTCAAATGGCTGTGACAGACGTGTAAGAAGTGTATATGTAGTATATGTGAATGCAGTAGTATACGAAATCTCTATTTTCTATGGAACCGGGTTTTAGTCTGGATTACAGAATTCGGGGGTGACAACCCTACAAGCAACATCTGGGCCAGATCGTCGACCTGCAGTTGCGCAACGTAGCATTGACACCGTTGCAGTTTTTTTTTCACTGGAATACAATTAAATTGTGTATTAGCACCGCATTATCTTTAGTGGCACCGACACGCGTTATTAAGTCGTTAATAGCTAATTAAAATATCGGTTTAAACGTCTCGATATTATTCTCTAAATTTCGTTTTTATATTAATTGACACTAAAAGATAATAATACAATAATAATATAATTTACTGAACTGCCTCAGTACTGGTAGTAGTTTATTATTTATTATTTTTATTTATTTATTTATTTATTTTTATTATAGGGGTAGAGTTCCTGGGTAGGAGCGAAGGCGTAGGCACCACCGCATTACTTAATCTATCTGCCGCCAAATGGTAGTGTTCTGCCCTATCATGTTTCGGTTAGTATGACCCCGTAACAACTATCATAGAGACAAAACAGCTAAAGTCTCAGGGTTGGCCACGCATCTGCATTTTGACCTATGGTCTTTGTGCAGTCATCACTTAACATCAATGTGAGCTACATGCTTGTTTTTTTTTTAATTTTTTTTTTATGTCGGGCTTTGTGTAGGTGGCCTGTCTCGAGACGGCACTAGTCTACTTCACCGAGCAATCGGCGAGCGCAGAAGGCGCTCCAGCCTAAGTTAGCGCAACTGCCTAAGGGTGACCCATGCGGGTCCGTGCCTCGGCTTAGGACGTTGCGGGGTACATGCTTGTTTGCCACCTTCATTACATAAATAAAGTCTAGTGGCCACTACTACTACGCTAGGGTAAGGGGTTCGATTCCCGGGTCAGGAGCTATCGGATATAACGGTGAGCGCGGTCTGAATACTTGATTAAGTGATTGATCTTCATCCCACCTTCGAGCAGAAGATGTATAGCAAAATATATATATAAAAAAAAGATTCAATGTAACGTATTATTTATCTACTGTTTTGTATGTACTTACTATAATAACAAAGGAAGAATTATTCATTTTACAGTTCGCAAATATATTTCTAACTTTGGTAAAAATTATTTAATGACTCATTTATTTAATTACAATTTTTACCATTGAAGCCAGGTGCGTGAAAAAGGTCAAATTCAACAAGAATTCAAATCTGTAAGTTAAGGCTTTGTATTTTAACAAAAACCAATGTGGGACATGTAAAACAGCGTCATTCACAGTTGGAGCACAATTTCTTCGGCAAACACATTTTGTGTGGAACTTGAACAATGGGACGTAAACTGGGTGACCGCGTTTAGTGAATTAGCCAGAGTATGATGTGTCGCACGAAATGAATGATAACACCGTTATTTCGCTTTAGGTATTTTAGGCAGGTATTCTTTAAATCCATTACAAGGAAGATGTAACTAGAAGGTTGAACCACCAATATTTGTAAAGTAGGAACGATGACGAACGCCTGAATCGTTGGGACGCGGTCTGCTAGGCGCTTTGCTCGTAGTAGTGGATTAAAGGGCAGACCGCGGCCCAACAATAACCCGACAAGGCCCCGTAGGCCGCAGTAAACATCATAGACCTATTTTATATTTTTTTTAGTTTCAAACACATTTGATTGGATAACAAATCGATCGCAACTAGGGTTGTGTTCTGTCTCAGCTATATAAGACCAGACTGAACATCGTCGAATTAGTCAGCCCGTGACCACGGTAGCTGGAAAGCGACCGAAACGTCGGGTGTATGAAGAAGTTTGGGAGTGTTGTATACGCGAGAAAATCCGCAAGTTTAATTTCTACAATGTATGAAGCTCGCGAAAACCTACGAAAACGTTATAACAAATCGATGAAACGTGTTAATTTTTCTAATTAATGATAGCTATGAACATATTTTATGTATGTATGTATCTTCACGCCAGGTCCCTAATGGGGTAGGCAGAGAGTGTAGAGCGCCAGATATCCACTTTTAGCACACACTTTTTGACATGTCTGAGGAAATCGCATAGCAGCAATTCGCATCGCAAGTTTCTGCGATGCGGCGTCGCATCGTATCGCAGTTCTCTGTGGGCACCCTAAGACAAGTTTTTATAAGTTGTTCTTGATGAGCACCAAGAAACTAATAAACTGTTACGGTTCCAATTAACCATGAGCCGTAATATATATTTTATAGACGATTCCGTGCTGGGGGGAGGGGAAAATAATGAATATTCTAACAGCCACTTAACCAGCAAACTATCTTAACTATACTGGTGGCGGAGTTAGATTACGCGGCTTGATTGAAATAAAGTTGGAGGGTGGAATATGCCTCGTTTACTGTTTACATGAAATATATCCTTGTTGCCGCAGCACTGTCCACGATTGTCAAATAGTTGCATTAATTATATAAAGAACTTGTTTACAATTTGCATTTTTAGGATTCCGTAGTAAACAAGGAACCCTTATAGTGTCGCCATGTCCGTCTGTCTGTCTGTCCGTCTGTCCGCGGTTTAGCGCAAAAAATATTGGTACTAGAGACTTTAAATTTGGCACAAGAATACACCTTAATCACGCCGATAAAGTGGGTATGTAATGCGCGAACAATATTTTTCTTTTTCGTTTTCTATATAGTGTATCCCACACTATATAGAAAACGAAAAAGAAAAATATCGTTGGATAGTTGTCGGATATCGTCGTCTTTCAAAAATGTTAGGGGTGTGCAAATATAATTTTAATCGATTATTATCGATTGTTAACTGTTCGTGACTTATTAAGCTTTAAAGTACAAATTTTCGTTAAACTCAAGTGTCCCTCTGCCAACTAAACGGTTTATGTTAGAATAATATATTCTGATGAGCCCCATCTTAGTGCCATTTCTAACTACAAGTCGATGAATAAAAAGTAACAAGATATACAACACACACATACAAAAATGGACATTACATACATACAATATCTATTAAACACGAAACGGAAATATGAAAAAATATACATAAGTTTCTACTTTATCATTAAATACAAATAAATAAAATTGGAGTGTCTGTTTGTAATATTAAAATAACCGCTTCTTACTAAATGCATATGTATGTATACACGGTACATATACCAAAACCACATTTTTTACAATTTTTGTCTGTCTGTCTGTCTGTTTGGCGGGGCTAATCTTGGGAATGGCTGAACCGATTTTGACGTGAATTTCACTGGCAGATAGCTGATGTGACAAGGAGTAACTTAGGTTACTTTTATCTCCATACATCCATACATACATACATACCTACATACAAATAAGTAGATTGGAGTGTATCCGACTTTGACGGGACTTCCACGGGAAGGTAGCTGATGTAATAAGGAGTAACTTAGGCTACTTTTATCTACGTACATCCATACATACATACACAATTTGAGTGTCTCCGATTTGGACGGGACTCAAAAAATAAAATAATAAAAAATAGGGTTCCGTAAGATATTTGGGTTTTTCAGACACAAGGTGTAAAAAATCAACCAGAAAAGTTACTTATTTGGCGTACGCTGCCTAATCTTTTATAGTTTATTTCACTATTCGAAAGCTACATTATCCACGGGTAACATAGGCTATATTTTATTTTGGAATAATAGGGTTCCGTAAGATATTTGGGTTTTTCAGACACAAGGTGTAAAAAATCAATTAGAAAAGTTACTCATTTTGCGTACGCTGCCTAAACTATAGAAGATATCGAGGAAGGCTTTAGGCTATATCTATAATTATCACGCTAAGACGAATAGGAGAGGGTAGGTAACATTGCACCCGCGCGAAGCAGGGGCGGGCCGCTAGTCTCTCATAAAAACATACAAGTAGGTACCACAAAATATAATCTTCTCACACTAATCAGCTATTAATGTTTATTTTAAATGCACTTAAAAAATTATTCCTCCTTTTTTTACGACTCAGTAGGTACTTGATTTTTACAACCTATAAACTCGAGGGTTTATATGATGACAATATACCTGTTATATGCTTAGTGATGGTGAACCTCTACGAAAGGGTCGGGTTATCGAACCCGGCGCTTCGTGATCGCCCCGGTGTGCCTGAATCTTTTGCAATGCCCGGACTAGGGGGGCTTCGAGTTCCACGATTGGATCTTTACCACCAGTAAAGTATTAATGATATTAGTATTAAATCCATTACATAAATCGAGTTTGAACTAGTTACGAGAGATCTGAGTCATGTCCGGGCCGTAATTGCTATGCTAACCGACTAGACAATGGCATGTTGGATGCAGCTGTCGTTCAGACTTAATTATAATAACCCGGTTGGTCCAGCGGTGTGAGATGACCGCTTGAATCGATGTGTAGCGGGTTCGATCCCCGCACAGGGACAAATATTGGTATGGCATGTACATATTAGGTAATGCGCTGGTGCCTACGCCCGCGAGCTCCGTCACTGGAGCTCTACCACCAGTAAAAAGATCTTACGATAAGGCCGATTAAAGCATTCGCAATCTATGTTTAATAATCTCTTCTCATTCTTTTTTTAATAATCTATTTTTAATGTACGACTCTGTAATTTCCGGCACAGAGACATAACACCTTAAGCCTAAGGAGTGGTATCTGCATTTTGACCTTGGTCTTCGTGTACCAGTAAAGATAAATCCGTTCAGCCGTTCTCAAGTTTTAGCGAGACTAACGAACAGCAATTGATTTTTATAGAGGTATACTTAAAGATGTACTTAAATAGTTAATAATACAAAAGGAATTTATAAGATAGCAGATAGCAGGGACTTCTTAGCAGACATGTAGGTATCATGACCTCTTCAGACATTAGGTAAGTGTTAACTTGTCAAGTGTCAGATAAGTGTTGTAGTTTTAAGTAAATAAATACAGCATACCAACACAATTATCATTTGAATCGTCGTTATTATCAACAATCTACAGAGAATAACCGTTACATAAGGTATATACCTACTATTGCAAAAGTAAACCCTAATCATAATTTTAGTTTAGACAAGATATATAGTAACTACACGTCTGTAAGCCGGAACGGGTAGGCAGAGGTAAATGCATTCATACAAGAATACAATAGAAACAGCCTCGATTCGCCGATTACCTTTTGGCTCATGCAGGCGAGCATTGACATCTCCGGGTACATAACCAAACTGACGTAATGGAAACTTCCCGAAAAAGGAAAAATCCCAAAAGAACCAGAGATATAAGATTTCATCCCGTTATCTCTGATAGCCGATCCAGCCGGGCCACTTACCTGGTCAATATCATTGTAAGTAGCATAGAGCAACACCGGAGGGGAGTAGCCATATGCAGGCTTTCCCCTCTGTCAAATTACAAGCCCAAATGGGCCTATACCTGTCGCCTAGATGTTTAAATGTGTGCGTGAAATTGTTTCTGTATTTTGTTAAAGTCACACACCTTGACTTTTAGTAATAGACGATTTTTGTAGTGTGCGTGTGTGTCGCACGCATTTCCCCCCGCAAAAAAATGACAGACTGCTTTGCATCGGTAATAAACGCTATGGCTACTCCCGTCCGGTCCGCCGCGACCGGTGGCCCGTGTTGCTCTATGGTAAGTAGGTATATATTTGAGCAATCGAACCGATTTTATTATTTTTTTTTTTGTTATGGAAGTGGCAAACAAGCATGCAGTTCACATTGATGTTAAGTGATGACTGCAGCCTATAGACACCCACACAAAGACCGAGGTCAAAATGCAGATGCGTTACCACTCCTGAGGCCTAAGGTGTTATGCCTCTGTGCCGGAAATTACAGGGCCGTACATTACCACCTGACCGGAACACGATAGTGCTGAACACTACCATTTAGCGGCAAGTATATTAGGTAATGCGGTGGTGCCTACGCCCGCGAGCTTCGTCACTGGTGCTCTACCACCAGTAAAATTCTTAGTATGTATGTATGTATGTATGTATCTTCACGCCAGGTCCCTAACGGGGTAGGCAGAGAGTGTAGAGTAAATTAAAGTAAATTCTTAGTGTATTATTGTTATACTATAATAACGAGCCACCACATTTGTTATCGTTGATATATTAATAACAGAAAACATCCTACTCTATCATATTCAATTAAAAGGAAAATATTGAAGAATATGAACATGTTGCGTAATTATCGTGTTTATACATAAAATTACACATACTGCGCATTAATGGAACTAGATAAAACTCTTGTTATTATGCTATTCGTTTACACCTGTTTTTTATATTATGATATTAGCAAACAAGCATGCGGCTCTCATTTACGACAAGTGAATACAGTAGCTAATAGGTAACTCCCCAAAACCAGAGGTCAAAATGCAAAGGCGTAGCCACTCCTGAGGCCTAAGGTGTTACGCCCCTGTGATAGTTATCACGGGCCCATTATCATCTAACTGCCTCAGTAGCCTAGTGGCACAGTACAAATATGAACGGTATGGAAACTACGTACAAAACGTTGAATCGTCACACTCACACAAACATGCGCATCGACGAGGCCTCTAAGCGTTTCTCGCAGTTTGTGTTAGTGTGTCGTTTCGAACGTTTTGTACGTAGTTTCCGTACTGTTCATATTTGTACTGTGCTAGTGGTATCAGGCCATTACTACTACGCTGGAGGTCCTGGGTCCCGGAGATGGCAACAGGCTCGCCACCGGCGAATCTGGGTGTTTGCATGTATACTTGAATGCATGCATTTACCTCTGCCTACCCCTTCGGTGATTACAGGCGTGAAGTAACGTTTTTTAATCTCTTTACATTGTCACTTATTTTAGCGCCACATAAAGATAATAACTTATTGGGTCATATTAAATAAACAGCTTTCACCGACATCATTCTCAGGATCTTACCTGTAAAAATAAAAAGCAACATAAATACGGGAAAAAATACTTTACACATATAGAGTGGCATTAAGGCTCAAGGTCACTCAGAGAGCAATGGAGAGAGCTATGCTTGGAGTTTCTCTGCGAGATCGAATCAGAAATGAGGAGATCCGCATGAGAACCAAAGTTACCGACATAGCTCACCGAATAGCGAGACTCAAGTGGCAGTGGGCAGGGCACATAGCTCGACGAACTGACGGCCTTTGGGGCAGAGCAGTTCTCGAGTGGCGACCGCGATCCGAAAAGCGAAGCGTAGGCAGGCCTCCCACAAGATGGACCGATGTCCTAGTGAAGGTCGCGGGCAATCGCTGGATGAGGGCGGGCGGCCCAGGGCCGTTCGTTGTGGCATTCTTTGTGGGAGGCCTTTGTTCAGCAGTGGACGTCTTTTGGCTGATAGCATTGGTATCATTTGTCCAATAAAAAAAAAAACAAAAAATGCCGACTTTTAGGACCAGTTAAATTGCATAATTAAAAAGTGAAAAATAACAAAGCTCCAAAGAGAGTCCCTGATTATGTGTTTGGAATGTTTAGAAAACGGTCCATAGACCTTTGGTTAGCGTTTTAGTGGTGGTAGAGTTCCCGTGTAAGAGCTCGAGGGCGTTAGCACAATCGCATTATCTAAACTCTCTTTTTTATGTTGGTGTTTGTATATGTGTTGTATGTGTACAACGGCTCCCACGACACAGGTTTATACCTACTGTGGGGCTGTGAGTGTAAGCGTAGAAGAGTATATGTTATGGAAGTAGCAAACAAGCATGCAGTTCACATTGATGTTAAGTGATGACTGCAGCCTATAGACACATTTAAAAAAATACCAAGGTCAAAATGCAGATGCGTTACCACTCCTGAGGCATAAGGTGTTATGCCTCTGTGCCGGAAATTACAGGTCCGTACATTACCACCTGACCGGAACACGATAGTGCTGAACACTACCATTTAGGTTAGTATATTAGGTAATGCGGTGGTGCCTACGCCCGCGAGCACCGTCGACTCTACCACCAGTGAAAATAGTATAATCTGCCGCCAAATAGTATTACAGCACTGTCGTGTTCCAATCTCAACCATCAACGGTCCGGCATAAATCTATCGTTGAGCACGGAACCCTAACACATCAGCTTGCATCGTATTTGCACATATTCTATCAACCGGGGTTTTTGCATTGGTCATAAACCATCATTATTCGCATATAAACATGGTGTTGTGAAGGTCGCGAGCATCCTGCATATGGCAACACACTGTAAGGGCTTGTTCTCACTGTTCCGAAGATCAGCGAATTAGTGCGGATACGGAGTCAGTCATGCGAGTATGTAGCTACTACTATAGACTAGCTAGATAGACAGCAGATCCTGGGGTAAGTATGATGGTGAGAGACCCCTTCTGTTTTCTTTCCACAAGCAGATCGTTTAACGTGATTTTGTTTTGTTAGAATAGTGGCTAACAAGTATGCAGCTCACATTGATGTTAAGTGATGACTGCAGCCTATAGTCAACAACACAAAAACCAGAGGTCAAAATGTAGACGAGTTGCCATCACTGGGACCTAAGTTGTTGTGACTCTGTGATAGTTATAGATTAGGCCATACACTATCATCTAACTGGAACACGATAGTGGTGAATACTACCATTTGACAGCAGGTAGATTAGGTACGATTATTATTTTGACTCACAGAGATCCGCCGAAAAAGAAAAATATTTCAAAGCATGTCGCAACTTTACAAATGCGAATTTGTTTTTGATGAACGATGCCTTACACACAAAACAAACATGCAATTAGCAACTTCCGATTTTAAACATAATAACATACAGTTATGTAGCATACGAAGAAGAGCTTATACAACCATCCTTGGCCAGCTGACCCTCTATTCAAGGGGCAAAACGGTTTATTAAGGTTTACCTAACTCGCTAAAATATTTACTTTACTCACTAATTGAGAATTTAATCGATAATATGTTAACATGACGTTAACATCCGAGCGGGGCGGGTCGGTGTGACGTCTTCCATACACTTCCATACATTACATTAAAATTGACAACTTACACAATGCGCCACAACATTGTCCCGTCCTACCTACCACGCCGCGCCGGCTGCCTGGCCAGAACTTTAATTTCAACAAGATACCTCAACACGTTCTCAACAATAAGGTACATATAGTCAGACTAACAGCCAGACGAAAAGGACCCCATAAGGATTCCTCTTTGAAGTTATACTTACTTCTTTTGCCGCGATTGCAAATAGACAGATAAAAGCAACAATCTGAAGTTAGTTCCAAAACAGATAAAAGAAACAGTCCGAAGTACGTTTGGTACGCTAAAGAAGCATGACTTCTTGCGTGCGTACATAAGTAGGTACAACAGGTTTTTTTAATGTCCGAAACTCTAAACAAAATTAAAATTGCATGAAAATTGGCAAACAACAAGATAATAATACTCAAAGTTGAATTCTTGGAAACACTCCGCTCGGTGTGTTTGCAAAGCTGAAATCCCGAGAACCCTTGAATTAGATTCCCAGCACAAAGGGAGTGACAGGTGAAAAGATCCGATAAAAGCGTCCATCTTACTTAAGCAATTTAATTTTGCCTAAAATTGGACTCCTTTCCATACAATTCAAACAAGTATGCCTACAATTTCTCTTGAGTTTTCTATCTTTCTCAAGCTCTTTGAATAAATCATTTTAAGATAATCACAAAGTGAGGAAAATGTTTACAACTTGTTATATTAAAATCGTTTTCACTATCACCAGTTTTTGAAGTAAAGTTTAGGTATACTTAAATGTTGAATTCATTCATTCAATATGAGATCTAACGAATCGTTCTTTTGAATCGACATTCGAATACATATAAATTTATCCTCCTCTGAAAATGTTGTCACAATTAAGGTATATTAGGTAATTAATATCCAAAGATTCAGAATATACAGATCAAAAAGTTTTGTTTTAATGGTACCAATATTTTTATTTTGCATGCACGTCACGAGTTCTTTGAACTTGTTGAAACTTGTATTTTATTTTAGATAGATGTAAGTATATACTTGATACTTGATCCGTGAAAATCAATATAAAATATAGAATTCTAAGAAATTATTATTGAATAATTATATATATTGATATTATTTTGTATTGATTCTTCACCAAATAATGGACCATCACTAACTTACTTTAAAAAATATCTTTAGGCCATATTTAAAATGCCTGAAATCGATTCAGTTATCGATTCTGAACAAACTTTCAGGGTGAGCGTTTATTATGTTACGTCGTGGTAAACTTTTCAGTTGATGAATTCCGATTCCAACACTCGGGAGTTACAATGATAAAATATATCTACATTTATTTGACAGAACATTTCGCAGACATCAATACTTAACCCGTTGCCGCTAGTCAAGCCACCTCAGTAATTAGTGAACAGGTATACATGTTCACTAATACTAATACATAAAAATAATCCCGCTCATACAAAATTTGTACCTGCTGGTGATATCACCCGCTTGTGTTGTACCTACGAAATCAATGACGAATTCAAGAAATATAAAAATATCTTCGTTAATATTGTGTTTTTGTAAATATATTAGTTTGCATAGTAAAAGTTGTTGGAGTTTGTACAAGGAATCTAAAACTGTTATTATTTTTAAAGTAATATTTTTTTTTAACTCTTTTTTATTTTTATAACTCTTCAACAGTAATGCATTTTAATATTTTTTATGTAAGTATATACTTTTAATTTTCATGTACATTTAAAACAAAAAAAAAACGCATTGTCAAATTTAGATACATTTGGACACTAAAAACCAAGACATCGCGGCAAAATGTCACTGACACAATATGTCATTGCCACTCATTGCCCCACTCTTTACTGCCTTCTATTCTTTTTTTTGTGTCGTCGACCCCACTGGTGTTTCTACCTCTTGATTGGAAACAAGTAAAAAAATAAAATAAATAAAATAAAATACGCTTACACTCACAGCCCCACAGTAGGTATACACCTGTGTCGTGGGTGCCGTCGTATACATACAACACATACACAAACACCCAGACCCGAAACAAATATCTGTAGGCCATACAAATATTTGTTCCGGTGCGGGGATCGAACCCGCGACCCTTCGTATCAAACGGTGTTTTCGCACCGCTGGACTAACCGGGTCGTCAAAAGGTAGGCAGCTTGTTAAACTGAACAGGAAACACTTGTCACGGTTACTTAACAACTCTTCAAGGACAAAATGACTGTGCGATTGATCTGTAAATCCGGACAAAATAAAAATATATAGCTGTTAAACGAAAATGAAACACTGAAATAAAACTAGTTTTCGGAGACCACGGAAGCTGAAAAGTATAGCAACTCGGCTCACCGGTCGCGGCGGACCGGAGTAGCCATAGCGTTTATTACCGATGCAAAACAGTCTATTATTTTTTGCGGGGGGCAATACGTGTGACACACACTCACACTACAAAAATCGTCTTTTACTACGAACCTTGACTTTTACAAAATACATAAACAATTTCACGCACACATTTAAATATCTGGGCGACAGGCATAGGACCATTTGGTCTTGTACTTTGACAGAGGGGGAAGCCTGCATATGGCTACTCCCCTGCGATCCTCCGCGGCCGGTGAGCCGTGTTGCTCAGTGCTGAAAAGTGACCGAAACGTCGGGTTCGATTTTAAATAATCATTTTAGTTTAAAATACGCGAGATAAATCCGAAAACTAGTTTTATTTCAATGAGTGTAGCTCGCGAAAACCTAAGAACTTACTACGAAAATGACACATTTAAATGTTTAAATTCAGTCGGTCCTAGATTCGACACCCAGGTCAGTATGTAAGTGCTATTTGCTTTATGCCCTTTCTCGAAAGTTTTTCGGAGTAAGGCTAAGTGTCTGGAGATGTCAATAGGCCAACAGGTTTACAAAAAAAAACTGGTTGCCTGTAAAGTCGATTTTACGGGCGAAGATTTTACGTGACAACGTCTTTTTCTCGGTAGAAAGGCATTCGCCGGTCCGGCAGGCCTCTCTCTCGTTCGGTGACTCATCGTTACATTACCGGGCGTTACACTTTTTCATGAGTGACTCCGAGCCGCAACCTAATTTAAGACGTTGTCACGTCAAAAAAAAACAATAAGTACAGAATTTCTATTCGAAATTTAAAAATTTCAGACTGTCAGGGCCACAAATAAAAGTTTCCTCGACACTCAAGTACCATCAAAAACATATAAAATGGTTATATAATAGACTTCATGTCTTCACTTCATTCGTTCCTCGGGACTTCGAATAGTTCTCAATTCGATTAACGAACTAAAGAGGGAGGGAAATCTACGTGAATCTGATCCAACAATCGACAAGTTTTTCTTTATGACACAAATGGCAAACAAACATACAGTTTACATTTCTTTTTTTTTTAATGTAATGGAAGTGGCAAACAAGCATGCAGTACACATTGATTTTAAGTGATGACTGCAGCCTATAGAAAGACCAAGGTCAAAATGCAAATGCGTTACCACTCCTGAGGCCTAAGGTGTTATGCCTCTGTGCCGGAAATTACAGGGCCGTACATTGTCACTTGACCGGAACACGATAGTGCTGAACACTACCATTAAGCGGCAAGTAAATCAGGTAATGCGGTGGTGCTTACGCCCGCGAGCTCCGTCACTGGAGCTCTACCACCAGTAGACATCAATGGTAAGCTGCAATGCTGTGGGTATATAAACATGTATGGCCCCGTAATAACTATCACAGAGACATTTTTTTTTATGTAATGGAAGTGGCAAACAAGCATGCAGTTCACATTGATGTTAAGTGATGACTGCAGCCCATTAACACCCACACTTAGACAAAGGTTAAAATGCAGATGAACTGAATGCAACTAAAACGTCACTTCACGCCTGTAATCCTCGAAGGGGTGGGCATGCATTCAAGCATACAGGCAAACACCCACGATTCGCCGGTTAACTTTTGGCCCATGTAATAGGTGGGGAGCCTGTTGACATCTCCGGGCACATTACCAAACTTCGAGGTACTGGGAAATCTTTAGAAAATGGAAAAACCTCAATTAAACCATAAATAAAGGACTTTACACCATTATCTCTGATAACCCCCTACCCGGGAATCGAACCCAGGACCTCAGCGTAGCAGTAGTGGCCTGCTTCCACTAGGCTACCGAGGCAGTTACAGGGCCGTTATCAACTAGCTAGCTGTACCGTGCACCGTTGCTACTCCTTTGCGGAAAAAAGGCGTGCAGTTATATAACATTGTCCGTTCGGCTACCGAACATTGTCAGTGACCCTGAGTCGGCTCCAGAACCAGACAAGGTCAGTATTCAGCAAAAAACTAGACCGAACTCGACCCGACTCGAATAACGCGTCGGTTTATCGCCAACGTTATTCGGTTATCATTGAAATACTTGTTTCGTATTCAAATGTACGTAAAATTACAATGAAGACGAATTTAGGTTAAACCGATCAGGTATCTTTCTACAAAAAAAAAATACAGGGACCTAAATATGGAGAGAAAGAAAGTTTATTCTTTGGCTAACACTTACCTAAAACATCGCAACAATACTTCTAAATAATTGATACAAAAAATAAAATAAGAAATTACTACACATGGAGGCGCTATTATTCCGAAATGTTATAGGCTAGGATCCCACTGCAGAATCATTTCGTTCATCCAGATATGCTGCAAACTTGTTAGCGCAACTGCCTAAGGGTGACCCATGCGGGTCCGTGCCTCGGCTTAGGACGATGCGGAGAGACATATGAGACATATGAGACATATGCGATTATGGGCGGTGCAACTTTCGCTCTACTCCATTCGGTTGGCGATAACCGGAATAACGGTAGCCGTGATTTTTCAGTCTTTATACGCAATGCCGTGAAGTGGACGATAATTTATTGAAAAAACATGCTATGATTCTGCAGTGGGATCCTACCCTATTAAGCGTGCGTTGACAAAACATGTCACCATTATTACACACGGATTACACGGTAGCAGATTAAATAAATGTAGCCTTCCGTGCTTCTTCTACATTCCTCATCCTCTTCATACTTGCACGTCGATTGAGATGTCTATTACAAGCCATTACAATTAGTATAATAAAGAATTAAGAATTTAGAAACGTATTCGATTAATTTCACTAAGCAAGATACACATGGCACATGGCAATAATAATATGAATGTCCATGAATACTTGTATAAAAATACTTTTACCTACACTTTCTTTTCAGGCGTGAAGTTATGTGTGCATTGTAAATATATGCATACTAAAGGCGAGATTCACAGCTCGCACTACGACTTTACTTTCAAGCAAAGTACGCTTCGAACTGTCGAATCCCATACTGTACTGACAGTTCTAAGCATACTTTGCTCAAAGTAAAGTCGTAGTGCGGTCTGTGAATCTCACCATAAGCAGCCATAAGTCAGGAAAATTTAGCACATAATCCATTTGATATTTTCCTTCTTTTACTTCCATAAAATTATTTACGATGGGAAAAGACGAAAATTTCCGCATATCTTCGTAAGAGATAATAAATAAACGCTTGTGAGCGGTGCAATCAATTTAGTTTATCCACGGAAACTTGGCTCGTGGCGGCACTCGAGTAATTGTTGATTAATGACTGTAGTTGTGGGAATGTCATTAGTTTCTGTTCGGTGTGATCGGTTCACGCGTGTCACGCAGTCGACACAGTTGTCACCGTATACCTACTCTACCTGAAGAATGCCTTTAACTTAACGCACCATAAACGACCAGGGGTGCGACGGTCTAGCCCAGTGTTTCGCAAAGTGGGGTACGCGAACCCATTCGACGGCAGGGGGTTCGCGACAAGATTTTCGTAATTTTTTAAAGTCCAGTACCAAAATTACTTCTAAAATTGACTCCATTTGTAACGAGAAACAAGCACACCCATCACATTAATAGTATTCAAATATATTTTTACTTTGGCACTTTATTTGTTACCTTATTGAAATAAAACATTATTTTCATCAACAGTCAATTTTATAGCTTTATTTGTGGGATTTAATTAGTTAGTTAAGGGGTTCGCTGTCACCGGCAAGCTTTAACAGAGGAACTTGGAACCGAAAGTTTGAGAAACCCTAGTCTAACCTATTGAAATTTTTGTCAACATTGTGGTATCGCAGTCAATTTTTCATGTCAATTTGTATGAAAAAGATATCAAAGGCGAAAAAAAAAACATATGCACTATAAAACTCGCTTGCTTCCTCTCTAGATTAATGCTGTTCGAATACATCGTATTCGTGAGTCATAAGGGGAGAATATGCCATAATCGCCACGCTTGGCAGGCGGATCGGCGATCGCAGTGACGGTAGTTTTTACAGCAGGACGCTGCTGTCGCCGATTGGAATGGTTTGACCGCTATTGTTGGGTTAGTACATTTTTTTTTAATGTTTTGGAAGTGGCAAACAAGCATGCAGTTCACATTGATGTTAAGTGATGACTGCAGCCTAAAGACACCCACACAAAGACCAAGGTCAAAATGCAGATGCGTTAACACTCCTGAGGCCTAAGGTGTTATGCCTGTGTGCCGGAAACTACAGGGCCATACATTACCACCTGACCGGAACACGATAGTGCTGAACACTACCATTTAGCGGCAAGTATATTAGGTAGGTAATGCGGTGGTGCCTACGCCCGCGAGCTCCGTCACTGGAGCTCTACAACCAGTAAAAAAAAAATTATTCACAAAATAAATCTAAATAAATAAATTTTAAAATTATTTATAAATTTAAAAGACGAGAAGACCCTATAGAGTTTTATAAAATAAATATATTTATTTAGATGACCATCTAACCGGAACCCTATAATGCTGAACAACCATTGATGGCAGATAGATTAAGTAGGTAATGCGGTGGTGGTGCGGTGGTGGTCTCCGTCCTCGAGTTTCCACTCTGGAACTCTACCAGTACGATAATTTCGAGACATCCACCAGGTAATCTTAGATACTGATTCAAAAATACGTCTTTAAACGTGTTATAAAACCTAAGCTTTTTGTTACAAACGTTTCATGTCTACACAGATATAGAAAATACATAACACGTATTTGTAAACATCCACTCGGCCGTAAGGAAGCAGCCCTAGTTTTTGCGGCGATCTCATTATACTAAGCTCAGCTTCGATAATGGTTGGCTCCGAGTTGCCATTTTTTCAAATTAAATAAACAAATAAGTAAAAATTATTTTGCAAATCGGCCCAAATCGCCGGAAAAATTGCGCAAAATACACAAAAAAAAATTCAAATTGAAAACCTTTGTTTTATATTATTTTCGCATTAACACATGCTTGTATATTTTATTTTTAAAGAAAAATGGAAAGAAAAATTTGACTTCAGGCGAGACTCGAACTCGCGACCTACTGGGAATCTAGTCCAGCCGCTCTTCCAATTGAGTAAGGAAGTCGCTTTTACCCTTAACAATTATTAAGGGTAACAGCGACTTCTTTACGATATTCAATAAACTGAAAAGTCTATTATATCGGTTGCCTAACTAGCATAGTTGGTAATAGATGGCGCTACTGCTACCATAAAGCAATGCAATAGATGTGAAGGAAAGATTTGACAAATCGGGCAGGGCTTCAGTAGCTCAATTGGAAGAGCGGCTGGACTAGATTCCCAGTAGGTCGCGAGTTCGAGTCTCGCCTGAAGTCAAATTTTTCTTACCATTTTTCTTTAAAAATAAAACAAATTGAAAACCGCCTCCTTTTTGAAGTCGGTTAAAAATACGCTTACACTCACAGCCCACACTACACACATTATGTTATAAGCCTGCTGTTGCGGCACCCACGGTGTAGAGTGTGAACAGCCCGAAACAAATATTCGTAGGGCTTACAAATATTTGTCCCAGTCCGGGGATCGAACCCGTGAGCCTTGGTGCAAACGGTCGTCTGCACCAAGTTGACGTTTGAGTGACGACTTTCAAAAGTGAAATTTTAATGCGATAATATCGTTCTACACGGCTATTTAAACAAAGGAAGAGGTAAAATTTTCAATTTGTAAATCATCTTATACTAACATTTTTATCCAGGTTTATTTTTAGGTTAATCTATAAAATAAATAACTTAAATAATACGGCAGATTTTTTTGGTGATTAAGCAGCCCTAGATTATTCTATCTCATTATAACTGGATTCAACCCTACAAATGGTTGGCGCCTTTTTGTTACACAACTGGAATATTTTTATGGCTTTTTGTATGGTTATAGCGAGTAAGACATAATTTAAAATGACAGTTGGGTTTGTATGAATTACCATATTTCAATAGAAAATTCAAATTTTCAAGTGTGAGCTTATTCATGCAAATATTAATTGACAACATGATCAGCTTTTTAATTTCAGAAAAAAATCCTAGTAGAGCTCCAGTGACGGAGCTCGCGAGCATAGGCACTACCGCATTACCTAATAGGTACACTTGCCGCTAAATGGTAGTGTTCAGCCCTATCGTGTTCCGGTCAGGTGGTAATGTACGGCCCTGTAATTTTCGGCACAGAGGCATAACACCTTGGCCTCAGAAGTGGTAACGCATCTGTATTTTGACCTTGGTCTTTGTGTAGGTGTCTTTGTATAGGCTGCAGTCATCACTCAACATGAAAGCGAACTGCATGAAAGCGAACTTGTTTGCCACTTCCATTACATAAAAATCAAAAACTACAGACCGTGCTAATCATTATATCAGCCGAAAGATGTCCACTGCTGAACCAAAGCCTCCTCATAAAGGATATGCCATAATAGCCACGGTTGGTATGCGGATTGGCGATGGAAGTGATGGTAGTTTTGTCGCGAGACGCTGGTGCCCATCTTGCATTATTACCACCGGAATGGTTTGACCCCCATTGTTGACCAACTGGACTAGTGGAAGAATTCTCCTCCAGTGGAAGAAAATTCTTCCGCTAGTGACGGGACGGTGGGGTCGTCACGTCCCAACGCCAGCACAGTGCTAATATTGCATTCGAAATACCAAAAAAAATATACGTAGAAAGTACCTAAATAAGAAAATGAAAATTCCGATCGAACTAAAACAGACATATCCGGTCTGGGTCTACACGACATGACATAGTCAGATATGCATTGAAAAAAAAAACAGAATTGCAACAAACACACGACGCAACGCAATCAGATGTTATCGTGAAGATAATTAGCTATTGCAGGAAATATGCATTAAATGAGGCTAACAATGATATCACCAAGTCATTATCATTACTCAGATATGATGACGAGACTGATATACCTATAATATAAGATAGATATACCAAGATGTTTTATTAATTTCTCGAATCCCATGATGCTCAGCCAACATTAAGGAATTGCTTTTTTTTGTTTGCCATGAAGTGACAAATAAGTGTAGATTAATTGCCTATTGATATATATACATATATATATATATATCTTATGTTTTTTGACTTTCGTAGTCTCGTCGTAGCCAGCCGCTCTTGCTACGCTGAGGTCCTGGGTTCGATACCCAAATCGTCAGACGCGCTGGACGTTAACCTTTTAGACTTTTTATATCGTTCATGACCTATCCCTAAATTATAATCTAACCGGAACACAAGAATGGAAAACACAAAATACTTTAGCAATAACAGAAGGACTTAATCCGGCTCTGTGTACTTCACAAAAACATTTATATCAGTGATGAAGATGTTTTATTAATTTCTGGAATTCCATGATGCTCAGCCAACATTAAGGAATTGCGACAAACAAGTGTAGATTCATTGCCGCTCCTGAGGCCTTGTGATGTCTCTGTTCCGGCAATTACGATGCCCCTAAACACTTCCATTTAGCGGCAAGTAGATTAAGTAATGCAGTGATGCCTACGCCTTCGAGCTCCGTCACTGAATCTCTACAAACATTAAAGTAGTTCTCGAATCATCACGATAATCCTCTGTTATTTTGCCACATCATGACGTCGACCGTTACCATTCATTACTGTCGACATGTCTGATTGGGTTGCGCGTGATATCGCGACTTTATCTCTGTTGTTTCTGTAAAAATATTCAAATCCTAGAACTTATCAATAGAACTGTGTACCTATGATTCATCGGGTAATCCCTAATTAATCCAATTATTGAAGGGGAAGACCCTTATGTGATATGTCCCTAGTCCATTTTTCATATTTACATAAAGGTAACCCTGTGTACATAAAGGGTAAGGGGTTTAAGTTAGTTCATAATTTATATGCATAATGTCTATGGGACATAATATTATTGCTTTTATCAGTGATGCCATTTATA
Source organism: Macrosoma leucophasiata (assembly GCA_036365455.1). Taxonomy (NCBI): domain Eukaryota; kingdom Metazoa; phylum Arthropoda; class Insecta; order Lepidoptera; family Hedylidae; genus Macrosoma; species Macrosoma leucophasiata. The sequence continues at coordinate 1,017,946 of JAWQUS010000024.1, forward strand.
AACTAATCCATAATAAACTACTTCACTACTTTAATAGACACAAACGGTAGGTAGAGCTGTCCGGACAGCAGCAAAAAAAAATTTCAACATGGGGTCATATTGGGTCACTTAAACTGCGTCGTTAAGCTAACTTTATTGAGTCCAAACGTGATGGTCGGAAATTTTCGAAGCCGGTTGTGGTTAAGTTCGAAGGTTTTTTTTATGTTATGGTAGTGTCAAACAAGCATGTAGTTCAAATTGATGTTAAGTGATGACTGCAGTCTATAGACACCCACACATAGACCAAGGTCAAAATGCAGATGCGTTACCATTCCTTAGGCCTATGGTGTTATGCCTCTGTGCCGGAAATTACAGGGCCGTACATTACCACCTGACCGGAACACGATAGTGCTGAACGCTACCATTTAGCGGCAAGTACATATATTATGTAATGCCTACGCCCGCGAGCTCCGTCACTGGAGCTCTACCACCAGTAAAGGTGTAAGCATCACCGCATTTATTTACATCTAATATATTTTAATATATTATCGAGTACCACCTTTTTCTGGTGGTAGAGCTCCAGTGACCGAGCGCAAAGACGTAGAAATCACCACCGTTTTAAGGCAATTAATTTTGAACGTATTTTTCTTACCCGTTTACCATCACTTTTTGTACCTAGTTTCATATCTATATCTATACAAATAAATAAAATTGGAGTGTCTGTTTGTAATATTAAAATAACCACTTTTTACTAAATGCATATGTATGTATACACGGAACATATACCAAAACAACATTTTTTACAATTTTTGTCTGTCTGTCTGTCTGTCTGTTTGGCGGGGCTAATCTTGGGAACGGCTCTACCGATTTTAACTGATGTAATAAAGAGTAACTTAGGCTACTTTTATCTCCATACATCCATACATACATACATACAAATAAGTAGAATTGGAGTGTATCCGACTTTGACGGCACTTCCACGGGTAGGTAGGTAGCTTATGTAATAAGGAGTAACTTAGGCTACTTCTGTCTCCATACATCCATACATACACACATATAATAATAATAATAATAATGGCAACCCATTATACGTCCCACTGCTGGGCAGAGTGCTTGCTGGGAATTGCGTGAATGGAGCGTTGGGTAAGCTGCTAGAATCTAAACATCTCAGCCAGCGGGCTCGACTAGCCGTACATAATGCTGTACTTACTCCAACGCTTTTATATGGAAGCGAGAGCTGGGTATGCAGGAAAGAGCATGAAAGTAAGTTGAACGCGGTCGAGATGAGATCTTTGCGCAAGATCTGCGGTGTATCACTCACCGATCGCGTTCGTAATGAAGATGTAAGAAAGAGACTTTGTGTGAATGATAGTATCGGTGTAAAAATGAAAAAAGGCATGCTCCGATGGTTCGGGCATATAGAAAGAATGTCGAATGAGCGAATGACTAAACAGATATACAATGCGAATGTGGATGGTTGCAGAGGCCCAGGAAGACCAAGGCTGACCTACCATGACCAAATAGGTCGAGTTCTGTCTGATGGTGGGGTCAAAAGTCTTAGGAATCGGCGTGCATGTATGAAGAGATGATGAAGGTAGACGAGGCACGAGAGGTTTGTCAGAACCGGGATGTCTGGCGCTCTACACTCTCTGCCTACCCCGTTAGGGACCTGGCGTGAAGATACATACATACATACATACTGCTGGGCACGAGTCTCTCCCCTTTTTGGGGGGAGGCCATACACACATACCAACATACAAATAAGTAGAATTGGAGTGTATCCGACTTTTAAGGGACTTCCACGGGTAGGTAGGTGATGTAATATGGAGTAACTTAGGCTACTTTTATTTCCATAACCATACATACATACATACCTACATACAAGTACATAAAATTTGAGTGTCTCCGATTTTGACGGGACTTTCACTGGCGGATAGCTGATGTAATAAGGAGTAACTTAGGCTATTTTTATTCTAGCTGCGCCCACGACTTCGTCCGGGTAGATACTGAACAATCATATTTTTTCTCACGTGGACGAAGTCGCGGGCATACATACATGTTACTAAAAACAAAATATAAAACATACATGAAAAATGGCCTAATTTAGCTTTTTTCTTAAATTTCCCATTCCTACGTATATTCCCTTGAAAAAAATTGATTTTTAAAATTCGGAGATTCGGTCATATTATAATATATATTTCGCATAATTCGATTTCGCGATGGTGAATAGTTCTCATCACTAAAGCACTTGTGTCATATGGCAGTTGAGAGACAAAAAGTGGAACGCATGATTTTTCATTCTGATCAATTTCTATACTGTCTGTGTTCTACACCTATGAGATCCGATATCACATCAGATATAAATATTCAGGGTCAATTAAACGATAACTCGATAAGCCCTATCGAACTGTTATCTGCCCAAGGTCAGCCCTCGATGGCCCTGTGCCCTGTACAATGTCTTTTGGATAAGCAAAGTGGCAGACGGACGAGCAGTTCCTGGTATTTATGTAAAGTAGTAGCCTTTACCCGCGACTTTGTCGGTGTTATGATTAGTTGAGCATAAAGTAATCTTTGTCCTTTTCTAGGATTCAAAATACCTATGTATTGAACTTCATCAAAATCGACTTAGCCGTTTTGAAGTGAAAACGGAATATAAATTTATAATATTAACTATAGAAATAAGGATATAGAAAGAAATCACTGGAACCCAGTGTTTTCCAAACTTGATTTAGTCGAGCCTCCCAGAAACTAAATTATATTCACCCTATATTACAAAAATAAACACATTATTCCTATGACATTTATTTATTTTAACTCCAATTTATGACGATGATATATCTTATGTTTTTTTACTGTCGTAGTCTGGTCGTAGCCAGCCGCTCTTGCTACGCTGAGGTTATGGGTTCGATACCCAACTCGTCAGACGCGCTGGACGTTAACCTTTTAGACTTTTTATATCGTTCATGACCTATCCCTAAATTATAATCTAACCGGAACACAAGAATGGAAAACACAAAATACTTTAGCAATAACAGAAGGACTTAATCCGGCTCTGTGTACTTCACAAAACATTTATATCAGTGAAATATATCTTCTACAGCGATCGTTTTAAAGTTTATTTTCGTACGAATCCACGAAAATGTCGCTATTTAAATGCGAGTGTCTCTTGATTCGTGAATAATTCTAAGATATCCTCATGAATTATTACAATTTCCTTTTATATAATAACATTTGTATTTTTTATATCTTGGCAACACAGGGGCACACAACAGAAGCTGTCAGATAGTGTAGTTTTACCCCGCTTCTACAACATTTTTAATTGATACTCCGATCCTTTTGATTTAATGTGAAACCTATTTAGTGTGCCACACTTCGAATGTGGCACAGGGCTTACATTGGCCCAAAGAGTTAACAGACATCCAATAATGTTTTTTTCGATGCTGGCGTGCATGTGTGAAGAGTGATGAATGAAGAATACGAGCGGGAACTTTTAATGTTCCTAGACCAAAGAGAATATAACAATTGCTTACATTTAAGAGCAATTCCTTACAAAAGTTAAATCGTGTGACTCAGAACAATAACAAATAACAATTCATACTCCCAGGTTGGTATTGCTGTGCGCCACACGTTTCATTTATGTTTATACACAGTTTCGTCAAACTAAACGAGAGTAAACCTGGTTTTAAGGTCTATTCTCTTCCTGCTCCGTTGAGGATTTGGCTTGAAAATATGAATACCGCAGCCAATGTAAGCCCAGTGCCGCCCTCGGAGTGTGGTACTGTGCCCGATTATGTCAATAGGTTGCGTCACTCATGGGATAACATGGTATGGCCTACAGATATTTGTTTCGGGTCTGGGTGTTTGTGTGTTGTATGTGTACAACGGCACCCACGACACAGGTTTATACCTAACCTGTGAGTGTTAGCGAATTTTATTTATTATTTATTTATTTTTTATGTAATGATGATGTCAAATAAATTCTGCACCCTATAGTATATACACTGGAGGCAAAATGCAGATGCGTTGCCGCTCCCAACGCCTAAATTGTTTATCCTCTGTGACAGTTATTATGGGGCCATACATAACCACCTAATGGGAACACGACAGCGCCGAACACTACCATTTGTTGGTAGATAGATTAGGTAACTCACGAATCGTGGATTTGCATTCATACAGCATCTACCGCTGCCTACCCCTTCAGATAATATAGGTGTTATTACCTTTTTAATTAAGATATCTAGAGTAATTGAGGAGATAGCGAGTTCGATACTCGCCCCTCTATCGGCCGTTACCATCCATTGTGATAGTGTGAAGTGAAGTCTTGGAGTATCGGTGTATTGTGAGAATGTGTGTATTGATTTCTTTTCTCATGATTTATCGCATCAATAACGATTTAAACACGTAAATGTTTCCTTTCTTTATTGTATAACTAGCGGCTCACCGCGGCTAAGCACGGGTGCTATGAATAAAATATTATTATAGCCTATGTTACTCAGTAAAGATGCAGCTTTCAAAAAGAGAAAATTGATTGAAATCGGTCCATTCGTTTTTGTGTGAAAATAGTACAAACATACATATGAAAACACAAATGTTTCCTCTTTATAATATTAAGTTTAGATCATCGTCCCGTAATTGACATTATAGTTTTATAAGGGAATATTAGGCACAATAGGTAGGTAGGTGAATCGAGTATCAATCATGTCATCGAAAACGTTTAATTCGGATTCGATTATGGGATACATAAAAACATCGGATATCCGGTCCGGTTTCGGTTACGGAGCTACAAAACATTCCTAATTTGTTTTATTGATCAAGTACATAAGTATAAAAAAACTTAATATTATCTCGCTACAAATAGGTTGAGAGCCGCTGCTCTAATACAATACCTATATCATCCGAGGTTCAAGGTTACAACTGCAGAACAATGTTTCGCGAACCCATTATTATTATAATAAGTGTAATACTAATGTTTGTTCAGAAAACAAAGAGGATATTTAAACCGTAACGGAATAAAAAGAACCGGTCAAGTGCGAGTCGGACTCGTGTGTAGGTACAGGGTTCCGTACGATTGAGAGATCAGACTAAATAGTTAGCGATTATAGCCGATTTTAAGCGAGATTGTCTCAAAATAAAGAAAGATATTATGCTCTTTTCAATTTTTAGGTTTCCTTGCCTGAAGATGGATCACATTGCCTTCTATTTTTAAGGACCTCGTACCTCAGAAGCAAAACGGAACCAACCCAATACCACGGAATCAAACCCGGGATTTCAGGTTAGTCGCACCACAAAGTTAAGTGATCATTGAACCAGCAGCATTTAAAAAAAAACCAGTACGTAATTAATTGCATGCAGCGAACTTGTTACCTCGAGAACCGCTAGAAAAAAAGAGGAACTCCGAATTTCCTGCTGGAACATCCTCCCAAATACTTGTAGCATAATATTTCTTTGCCGTCTCTAATAAATAAACATAAGGTGGTACTTGGATCCAATTCACGTGGATTTAACAAATTCGCAAATTGGATTTAACGACAGCAACAATTTAGGCCTCCAAAGAAATATTTCAGGGGCTGAGGCCGCATAATATTCAAAAAGGATCAAAGGCCCTTTTAAATTGATTTATAGTCTGATCCTATTAGGGGATTACTCTCAGACTACATAGTTAGCGATTACAATCGATTTTAAGCGCGATTGTCAAAATGAAGATTGATCATACTGCCTTTAATATTTTAGGGCTCCATACCTGAAGATGGATCATATTGCCTTCTATTATAGCGTTCGGTTCAAATCGAAAAACAGAACTCTTATAAGATCACTCGTGCGTCTGTCTGACTGTCCGTCTGCCACAGCCGATTTCTCTGAAAGTACTGGGCCAATTGAGTTGCAATTTGATAGATATGTATAAATCAGTGCCTCAAATATGGACGTGTAACATAAATGAGTTCATCTCATATTCATTTTTGAGTAATGAGAGTAAATTCTATCGAAAATAGTTTCTGTAATTTAGCAACGCAATCTCGTTAACACTTTTGTTCACCTACCAGAGATTACAGTAATCTCATATCAAAACAATTTAACTTGCTGTCCATCAACCTGCATTACAGCGACTAGATAGATATCAGGTGCCACCGTTCTACCACAAAATACATTAATAATAACTTGCCATAACCGGCAAACTTTGGTGCCGCATCGGCTGATAGCGGCTTATTCTAGTATCTCAAATAATCTTTCAATTGATACGAATATGATTTCGTTTAGCTAGAATGTTTCATTGTACTTGGAATGTTGTGTTCTTATTTTGCAGGAGACTGTCTAGAGCAGAGGTTCCCAAACTACTTTTCTTGTAGACTTCCCCTCGAAGACACATTCGTTTGTCTCACCGTGTATAACAATCAATTCCCTGTGTCCGTCACCTGTTCGCCTTGGCCGGCGCCGCGCGTTCGCCCTGGACGCGAACAGCTCTCCAGCTGATATTTCAGATACCGGCCCCTATATATGAACCAATCGTATTTAGTTTCATTTGCATTATTCGTTTTATTTACATAGGTCAAGAGTCGCCGCAATTGACGCACATGTATGAAGAGAGTGATGAATGTAGAAGAGGCACTAGGTTTTTAAGAACCAGGACATTTGGCACTGTACGCTATCTTCCTACCCTTACAGGGACTTCATTCATTTTGTCATTTGTACCGCCTAAGACAACAATATCGAGAATCTTAATTTTGTTTTTTTTATGTAATGGAAGTGCCAAACCAGCATGTAGTTCACATTGATGTTAAGTGATGACTGCAGCCTATAAACACCCACATAATGACCAATGTCAACTCCTGAGACCTAAGGTGCTATGCCTCTGTACAGGAAATTACAGGGCCACACATTACCATCTGACCGGAACACGATAGTGCTGAACACTACCATTAAACGGTAAGTATAGGTACCTATTAGGTAATGCGGAGGTGCCTACGCCCGCGAGTTCCGTCACTGGAGCTCTACCACCAGTAAATTTAGTAAAGTTTTCGTAAGCTGCAAAAAAACATTACCAATTTTGCGTAGGTATTTTATTTTTAGATTTTTTAACATATCCATTCAATTAATAAAATAATATAAACCTTTATTATTGGAATCTTCTTCATGCAATGTACGCGATAAGTTACTAATAGGTACTCGTAGTTCTCAAACCAAAGTTATCTTGTGAATCCAAAGGTCTCACCTGTCGTAAATTATAAAAGTCGCCACTTTCAAAAGTTGTGCTCATTGATTTTCAGATTTTTTTTTGTAAACACCAGTTTTGACCTTTAAAGAGTCGAATACGGAAATTGACAAAAAATGTAAATGCATTTAGGTACTTTATTAAGTCATAAAATTAATCTGGTTCTGTTTAAAACACTTTTTACTTGCAGAAAATGTATTGTTTCGAACTTAGTCATGTTTTCACTGAATATAATGAATATTACATACAAAAATCTATTTATTTTTCAAAAAGTAATTAAGGTAACTTAGTTTAACAGTTGATCGTTCGCGGCGATATAATTTGTTTTCCCATAAATCATTCTCACAAAGCCTTACCATCAACCCTTCGATCAACTTCCACGCGCGAATGAAAACTTTACAATAGTTATGCAACACAAACATCGTTTATTTAAATTTGCTTACAAGTAAAGTGGCAGCCGGAAGACTGGCGTTGTCATGCAAAGTGAAACGTTCGTTATCTCAAATGCAGTGTCACTTAGGGTGTGGTCACAGTGCAAAAGCGACGAGAGGCGCGACTAGCGGAGCGGAAAAGGTCTACGTAAAGAACACCGGTTCCTCGTTGCCGTAGACCTTTTTAGCTCCGCTCATATTCATTATGACTGAAATATTTAAATAGAATAGTAGCAGTACTACCTAATACTGTTTTGTCTACTACTGTGTCGGTATCGATATGAACTACAGGAATGATTGCTTAGAACTTTTAGACATTAAAAAATACGACAGAAACAATAATTAGGTATTGTATTCAAGAGCAAATAACATATTTACCTTATATTATATATTTACCATAGCAAACATTTGAAAGGTGTTATAGTTACCTTACTACAAGTCACTATAACACCTTTCAAATGTTTGCTATGGCCGACCCGCTAAAGCGCCCACTGAGGACACACCCTCGAAATGCATTTATGCATGTTACATAAACATTAGTGGATGCCCCGATGCTTGTCTTATTCCACGCTCTGTACACGTGGATGTACACATTGTTGCTACAACCTGTATTGGACATAGGCTGGTGAAGACTTCGATGCAGTGTACGAGCGGCATTAGGTATACACAGGTATATATCTATGAAATACATAGAAGTAAATACTTTTTACTTATCCGACAATTCAACGAACAAAAACCAAATACTAAATACCACGTCAAATATACCTCACCATTATGCCCTCGTTACATGTAAAGCATAGTATACTAGCGAGCTCATTGGTCCAACAAAGAGCAAAATAAGCATTAGCATTTATTTCACTCCAATAGAAGCCAAAATCGAAACATATACCTTATAAATATACCTCTACCCGCTATATTGGCAAGGTTACTAAAAAAATAACAAATTCAATATGCGTGGGGTTTGTCCACGTGTTCGTTGTCTACAGGGGGTTTACGCTCGACACGCTCGTGTGACCACCGCCTAACATATGTCGATAATTGGCTTTGTGAGAAACCAAAAAAGTATAATGTTCTAGTTTGATTTAATTAGAACTAAATAGTGATCGCCCAATAGTCGAAATTCGACTGCAATATATGAAATATATTCTAAGTCTAAATCTGAACCTATGGTAATGCCTTGTGTGTTTTGTGAAAGCGTTTGACCACAGGCTATGCACACGTCTGTTTTGACACGTCAGGCAGCGAAAAAAATATGACATTGATTTCTTATTTTTCGTGGACGATATCGTCTACAAAACTATTAACGATGTGAAGGTAATTTATTGTGTAGGTACAAGTATCACACGCAAAATAGTGTGTTAGTGTGAGTAATATAAACATATCAAAGTGTCTTTGTTGAAGAAAATGTTTTTTCAACAACCCTACTCAGTGTCACAAGTGGCCAATTTATAACGAACCACTGTAATAATAAAAAAATAAAAAACCGCAAACTACCAATTAAATACACGAAAGAGTTGGAACAATGTACCAATAAATCGAGGATATCGATATTTCTATTGAAAATAAAAAATATCGATGTTTCAAAAATAGCTTTTCTCCGCAACTTCGTCCGCGTAGAATTCGCGATAGAAAGAATCAATTTTTACCCAAAGGGATTATTATTACAAAAATACGCGTTCATTATTTATAATCAAGTAAGATAGTTTTGGTAAGTTTCAAGGAAATGGTGTTTTTTTTTTTCTCCGGCAAATTTACACCGCCTAAGCCTCTAAGATGATGAATTCACGGGTTAAGGTCCGGAATCCTTAATTCCTCATCTATATCACACATAGGAACAATCGTTGTAAATAAATCTGCCTTTTTGGTCAGGCTTGGTCTAGGCTGGGTTTTGGCCGGTTCCCGGGTTTGGATTTTCTGGTATTTTTTTGTTTGCTATAGAAATATGCGTATACAAAAAACTAGTTTTAAAGAGAAGCTATGATATCATCTCGCCAATCCCGGGAATAATGAACTAATAACCTTGAGTTTGTATCAGGCTACAAAGTCAGCAATATCGATATATAAATTGACATCCCTACGGTACAGTAACCCGCCGCGCCGGCGCCGTGCAAAACAACTCACGCGCATCCGCTCGCGCAGTATAGATCTGACTCACACCACGACAAAGGATTAATACACATTTAGATCAATTAGTCAAAACTACCAACACGAGGGGTCGTTGAACATTAAAATGTTAAATCGGCCATGTTGCCTTCAGACACCGCCGTCCCCCATGTCGAGTTAAAGCCGCCTACGTCAGTAGTCATAAATAAAGGCGCGGTATTAACGTTTTCTAGAAGCCACTCGCGATATTCTCGATCTTATTACCTACACGGTAGAGACTATAGTGAGCCAACCATCGTTACAAACCCTCCGTGCCTCTTAATATATTAATTATACTATACTCTAATTGCATCACACTCTCACCAAAAATTAAGTCTAATATAACTAAGAAAAATGGAAAGAAAAATTTGACTTCAGGCGAGAATCGAACTCGCGACCTACTGGGAATCTAGTCCAGCCGCTCTTCCAATTGAGCTACTGAAGCCCTGCCCGATTTCCTAACTATCGGTTGCCTAACTAGCATAGTTGGTAATAGATGGCGCTACTGCTACCATAAAGCAATGCAATAGATGTGAAGGAAAGATTTGACAAATCGGGCAGGGCTTCAGTAGCTCAATTGGAAGAGCGGCTGGACTAGATTCCCAGTAGGTCGCGAGTTCGAGTCTCGCCTGAAGTCAAATTTTTCTTTCCATTTTTCTTTAAAAATAAAAATATATTTCACAAGCATTTAATGCGAAATAATATAAAACAACTAATATAAAAACATAACTTCACGCCTGTAATCCCCGAAGGGGCAGACAGAGTTAAGTGCAAGCATTCAAGCATACATGCAAACACCCACGATTCGCCGGTTACGTTTTTGTCCCATGTAACAGGTGGCGAGCCTGTTGACATCTCCGGGCACTATGTAATAAGTATATATGAACCAACAGTTTTAGAAATTTTAATATAACAGTTCTCACTCACTAACTGATAGATTGTTAAAATTTTAAACTCCTACACTTCTATTAGATCCACGAATTTGCAGTGTTCACGGATTAGACTATGATGTAGGACGTCCACAACCCATGCTATATCTAGAGACAAACTCCAAATGTCAAATGTTAATTTAATATTTTTCCAAGATAAAGGAAATGGAAACCACAATTCAACTTGGGATTAGGCCAGATCCAGCCTGATAGTGAGACACAGATCTAGGTTAATAACCCCGCGAATTGATCACCAAACAAGGTGATCAATTAGCAAATAGTTATCAATTTATATCTCCACCGTCATCCTGAGACGATGACAATAAAAAGCAGAGTTCGTTGCCGAGGGTATTGACCTCAGTAAAATAATATTTAATTAAAAAGGTATTGATAATTATAATGTGATCAAAAATCCCGCTTTATTAGGGATATTCCCGTGTTTGTAGCGGAGTTCTTCACAGAAGTGCCTGCACTTGGAACACTGCTAAGTGAATGACTATGATTATGACTAAAAGATTTTTTCTATAGTAAAATTTGTTGATTTATCGGTTGAATTTTATTTTTAAATTGGTATTCATTCATTACTATTGGACTATTATAAGTCATTCATTAAAGAAAGCTTGTTACCCAACAATGCAAAAGTGTCCTTGTAGACCAATTTGAAACAAAACCTTTAATTTTGTTTTTTGACTATTTAGATGTTTTCTAAAGGAAAATAAGAGCACCCGTAATAATACAGGTGTACTAGTCACTCACTATTGTAAGCGATCAAAATACAGTACTCAACAATAAATAATGCACATCGAGCCTGCGAAAGAGACGATCGGCTCGTTTCGTAGATCGTTATCTTTGTTGCACACTGCCTACATAAGCACTGACAGTTCCCTATTGGTCACAACTTGATCAAAATGTACGACAAACGTCAAATAAGTAAGGTGCGAAAGAGATAACGCACTACAGACCCGATATAAGCCGAGGTCTCCTTCCAGGGCTCGATGTGCAATATTTTTTGTTGAGCACTGTACAGCTGTACACATATATTGGCTAATAACAAAGACAGTTTTGCCGCGTTTTAGTCCGTTCTCAAAATTCCTAATATCGCGCTTACATGGGTACGTAGTTATGAATGTATTGTACACGATAATGAGAACGTTTATTTTATCCTCATTCCCGGATGAACAGGTTAACCGATTTAACACAAACAAACAATATATCCCTACCCCCTTCAGAATGGAAACAGCATAAAGTTATGATATGTTTCTTTAAAATAAAATAAATATAAAAATAACTACGTTAAGAAAAACCGACTTCAAATCTAAAAAGTAAAAAATAATACAGATTTAATATTAATTATATACTACCTATAATATTATTTATAGGTGTTATTTACTAATAGGATTGAAGTCGCTGCCAAGCCAAAATCATTAAATAATGAATAAAATTTTTATGGGACCAATTCGAAACTATTCCGCATCAAACACAACAAGAATCAGGTAAATCGGTTCAGAAATCTCGGCGAAATTGGCGTACATACATAAAATATATATATATATATATATATATATATATATATATATATATATATATATATACCGGCCGAATTGAGAACCTTCTCGTTTTTTTGAACTCGGTTAAAAATACGCTAAAACTCACAGCCCCACACTAGGTTTAACTTGTGTCGTGGGTGCCGTGGTACACACAACACAACACAAACAGCCAGATCCGAAACAAATATCTGTAGGCCACATAAATATTTGTCCCGAGCCGGGGATCGAACCCGCTACTCGATAGAGCGATCGTCACACACCACTGGTTTAACCGGGTCGTCGAAGTAAGAATAAGTTTCCAGGCAAAGTTCACACAAATCGTTGATTTTTGGATTCGACTGCAACATAACCGTGTATGGCAGGTATTTATTAAATGCTTATTATATTGCGCAGACGCAGGCGTTTATAGCATTATTTCCCACGAGTGCCCCAGTTCTGCCGATATCATATTTGTCTAACGAGTTTACACGCTCAATAGAGTTTTTTGTGTCATTTGAGTAACAAACTAACAACTACTTACGAAGTTAGCATTTAGAAATAAAAAAAACACAAGGTGGCGACATTTCTTTTCATGTCATAAATTAACAAACAAGCGTTCACATTGATGGTAAGTAAATATTGTAAGTATTCTATCTATATATAAAAATCAATTGCTGTTCGTTAGTCTTGCTAAAACTCGAGAACGGCTGGACCGATTTGGCTAATTTTGGTTTTGAATGATTTTTGGAAGTCCAGGGAAGATTTAAAAGGTGAGGAATTATGAAGAAATTTTAAAGGAAGGAGGAAAAACCACAATTTCATTTTCCCATACAAATAGTCCGTATCTATCAAACCTTTGACACATTATTTCATTCTTTGATGCGCAATATTTCTAATTGAATACTGTACCTAGTACATAACGTAACTTCACGCCTGTAATCCCCGAAGGGATAGGCAGAGGTAAATGCATACATTCAAGCATACATGCAAACACCCACGATTCACCGGTTACGTTTTTGGCCCATGTAACCAAACAGGTGGCGAGCCTGTTGACATTTCCCGGCACATTACCAAACTTCGAGGTACTGGGAAATTCCAGAAAACGGAAAATCGCAATAGAACCAGAGATAAAGGACTTTACACCATTATCTCTGATAACCCTCTACCCGGGAATCGAACCCAGGACCTCAGCGTAGAAGTACCTGCTACCACTAGGCTACCGAGGCAGTGTACCTAGTATTTTCGGAATAACCACATACGAGTGATCTTTATCTCTCAAATCTTTATTAGGTACTTCATTCTATCGCCAACCTCGGGTTCGAACTGGAAATCTCGGGCCAGTCGGGCCACCACTAGGTAGGTATATCTCTGAGGACTCAATAATTCCCGTCATCATGAAATCCAATTAAGAATATCTAAATACATATTCAATCGTAATCAATAACACAGTAAACAACTGGCATATAATATAAATCCAATATTCGATATCAATCAATATCTAATTTCCAGGCAATGGTGGAGCCACACAAGTCGCGGATTTTAGATTACACTTGGTATTACAATGTTTGAAAATTGTTTTTCATTCAATCAAGACTCAAGTATTGGGCAAGAGACTGTAACATGATGGTGGTAAAATTATAGGACTATACCTACATTGCTGACCTACCTTTTCCCACCTGCTAACATATCCGGAATATCGCCGTTAAAATAAAATAAGAACAGACGCGGAACAAGATTAGAACTTTGCGAGGCTCCTATATCTATTGGGCGTCTTAGATCCATTAAATAAATAAAATACGCTTACACTCACAGCCCCACAGTATGCATAAACCTGTGTCGTGGGTTCTTAGGACTAAGTAAAAAAAACAGGTATTTTTTGTCAATAGGTTGACTGACAAGTAAACAGGCATTATCATCACCAATCATGGACATGATGCATGTTTTGATGCTAATTTTAATATGCCTATATGAATAGACATTTGATAAATAGAAATAACGTCCAATACATCTTTATATTACAACCCAATCCATAGTTTACACCGCTAGGCTGACCAGAAGTAAAATGGCTGCATATTTCTTTCGTCTATTTCAAACTCTCTGTTTTCGCGGCCGCACCGTTCATTGGGCGGATCCAGGATTTGAATTATAACCGTTATCACGTATCAAATCCCTAGTATGAGTATATTATATCAATAACATAGCTCGGTAGCTACTGGTGTTGCCTTCGGGATGAGTCTCAAGGTGACAGAATACACGGGAGAGTTTAGTCCTCGAATAAGAATTATGAAAGACTATTGGGATAAATCTTTCTTATGTATGAATGTATCTTCATGCCAGGTCCCTAACGGGGTAGGCAGAGAGAGTGGAGCGCCAGATATCCCGGTCCTGACACACTTCCCGTGTCTCATCTACGTTCATCATTCTCTTCATAAAAGCACGCGGATTCCCAAGACTTTTGACCCCACCATCAGACGGTGCTCGACCCATTTGGGAAGTCTTGGTCTGCCTGGGCCTCTGGCACCATCCACATTCGCATTGCACGTCTGTTTAGTCATTCGCTCATTCGAAATCCTTTCCATATGCCCGAACCATCAAAGCATGCCTTTTTTCATTTTTACACCGATACTCTCATTCACGCAAAGCCTCTTTCTTACATCTTTCATAAATCTTTCTTACATGCGATATCGTCTTTTTTATGTGTTGGTGTGTGAATTTGTGATTACTCATATCAGTATAATAAAACCCACCCCTGAAACTTTAGTTGTTATGTCTCTGTGATAGTTATTACCGGGCCATACATTAGGGTACGATCTAGGGTACTCCCTTCTACTGCCCCGATATCGACACTGATTTTAGGCCGCTTTACCGGAACACGATAGTCCTAAACACTACCATATAGCGGCAGATACATTAGGTAATGCGGTGGTGCCTACGCCCTCGAACTCCTTCACTGGAACTCTACCACCAGTAAAAAAAAATATCGAAGCAGCAGCAATTGCAGACTACTTGAACGAGATAAGCGGCTTGAGCGCCTAATTGAATTTCTTTTGTCCTCGCTTGCATCCTTGATTTTCCTTGTCCTTTTACACCACTTACCGAAATAATAACGAACGTCAGACCATCACTATTGTAATATATTTACAGTTGGTACTTACTCCGACAGGTACTTGTTATGACTAATCAGCTGAAATCTCAAGATATAGGCACGTACCTGAAACAAAAGATTAAAATAATTATTATCATAGATACCTACGTTTAACTGTCGGCATAACATGGATGGGTAGGCCAAAACATCAAAAAAATCTGATTTCATTAACCAAATTTGTGCATAATCCTCCCTGTTTCCCCAACCAGAACCACAGTAACCCACTAATGATGTAATTTATAAGTACCCAAGCCGTCATAATGTATTTTGTTTTACATCTTGTCATTTGAATTATTGTGTCGATATTTTTTTGGCATACATACAGTTTCCGATTTTTTTCAATGTTATGATAGTAGTAAACAATTCACATTAATGGTAGATGATGACTGCAGCCCGTAGACATCTACACAAAATGCAAATACGTTGCCACCTCTAAGAACCAGAACACGATGTGAGAAGTGCAGAACTACCATTTCGCGACGGATAATAGGTAATGCGGTGGTACCTACGCCTTCGCCGACATTAGAACTCTACCACCAGTAAAACATATACAGACAGAAGTTAACAATCACA
Organism: Macrosoma leucophasiata; assembly: GCA_036365455.1. Taxonomy (NCBI): domain Eukaryota; kingdom Metazoa; phylum Arthropoda; class Insecta; order Lepidoptera; family Hedylidae; genus Macrosoma; species Macrosoma leucophasiata. The sequence continues at coordinate 1,033,878 of JAWQUS010000024.1, forward strand.
TAATAATCATATTTTCATACTTATCATGAAATAAGAGAAAGTAATCCCATTTACTGAGAATCACATTTTTACGCTCCATGACAACACAACAGCGGAATTCCATCACTTTGATGGACCTTTTCTAGGAAGCGACTTATTAATCAAATGTAAAGTAATATAATATCGTATTATGAATTCTAATACACAAAAGGTCTGTTGTTAAATTGAATAATATCATGACCCAATTACGCGTATCGTTAATAAAATTCACAATTAATTTAAAGGCATTTCCAACAGATCAGCGTAAATAAGCAATTTTAACACGGATCGTTATTAAATTAATTTGACATTATAATAAACCTTGAACTTCAAGGTAGGTGAAGGCGAGACTTTCTTGCATTGAGAATGTCATCAATTCATCGCGTAGGTATTATTTGAGACCACTCAGTTGAGTTCATATTGATGTCAAGTTACTACAGCAGATTCCACGTAGGAACCAAAGGTCAAAATCCAGATTCATTACTACCCCTAAGGCAGAGAATATGTAATAATACTACGAATAGAATGGACACTACCTACTATGCCGACAGTCTCGTACCAGAGAATATGTAATTATACTACGTACTAGTACGTACTCGAACACTTCGCGAGCGGGCAACTATGTGTGTGCGTGTAAAAACACGACCTGATTAATGTAGTAGGTAACCAGAATAATCGATTGTATGGAATTTTAGCCGAGAGTCCGCGGTGTGCCTCTATATCCAAGTTGTTTAGCCTCTGTGATGGAAAATTATGGACCCATTAAGATTCACCATATCCAGCGGATCAGGAAACATAGACCAGTTGTTTAAAACAAGGCTTATATTTAGAATAGAATAAATTTAATATGCCATTGGCATAATGTTTAGGTCTCTCGCACACTAGGTAATTAATGATAAAATAAAAAAAAAAACACATCGCTTTCCTCTTGTAGTAACGTTCCCAGAAGAGTGGCTGCATTGCCACGTTGAATGGCAGCGCTTATTCTTTGTGCAAAGAATAGACCAGCCCTCTGATCACGTAAACCGTAGACCAAACATTTCGAAATGTCTTTAAATAAAACGTGCACCAGGATCCCACCCTTCGGACCTAACATTTCGACTGCAAATGGCTCAAATATGTAGTCGTTTGAATAATTATCTACTCTATATTAAGTAACTTTTTTTTTATTTTCATGAACAACATTAATTTAAACATTTTTTTTACCGATTTATTTTTCATCGTAAAAAAATAATATTTCATGTGGCAATCTTTAGTGGCAATGTCTTGTCCAACAGTGGAAGCCTTTTGCTTAAATGATGATGATGATGAGACATTAATGGTCCCAATTCACAATGACGGTTCTACAAACAGAGAGTAGTCAGAGAGAGTCGAGCTCAAAGCTTATTTGACGATTTAAAAAGAAAAACAAGTGACTATATTTAAATTTTTGTTCCGCCATCGACATACGTAAGGACAACGGAACTAAGAAAAAACATATCAATGTGAAATGAGATAAAACTATGAAACAGTGTAATGCAAAATAAATAATGACCCATCAATTACGTGTGCCACGAAAGGAAAATATTACGTATATATACGTTGTGTATATTTAAAATATACACAACGAGCGAGATAAGTTATCAACTTCTATCGTTTTCTCTCGATTCTTATCTTTTCCGCTTTCATATTACCTACTTACTATGTGATATGCGTATGTGTTAATTGAAATTAAAAACGTCACTTCACGCCTGTAATCCCCGAAGGGGTAGCCAGAAGTAAATGCATGCATTCAAGCATATATGCAAACACCCCTTTATTCCCATCGGCCCCCTCTGAGACCGCCACCGGGGTGGCCGTTGGGAATAAATAGTGCCAACGGCCACCCCGGTGGCCGTTAGTTTCATTTGCCCCCTTCGTAGTTATACTGCAATGGTTTATTCGCATTTCGCATCGGACGTTAGGTACCAATAGTAAAAAATTGACTTAGGTGACAATTTTTCAATTTGACAATTTGTGTCAAAATGTAAATCCTAGATGGCGGCTGCATGGAGTTGACTACTTTTTCGTCATGGGTGTCGTTTTCATGGTCCTTGAGGGTGTTGAATTCTATAGTGGTGTCAAAATGTAAATCCAAGATGGCGGCTGCATGGACTTGTAAATTTTTTCGTCATGGGTGTCGTTTCCACGGCTCTTGAGGGTGTTGAATTCGATAGTGGTGTCAAAATGTAAATCCAAGATGGCGGCTGCATGAAGTTGTCAACTTTTTCGTCATGGGTGTCGTTTTCTTGGTTCATGAGGGTGTCGAATTCGATAGTGGTGTCAAAATGTAAATCCAAGATGGCGGCTACATGGAGTTGACAACTTTTTCGTCATGGGTGTCGTTTTCATGGTTCATGGGGGTGTCGAATCCGATAGTGGTTTCAAAATGTAAGTCCGAGATGGCGGCTGCATGGAGTTGTCAACTTTTTCGTCATGGGTGTCGTTATAATGGTTCTCGGGGGTGTTGAATTCGATAGTCGTGTTAAAATGTAAATGATTATAGCTATAAAAAAATATTTAAATTTTGTAATAATATTTTGTTATATTGGTGCAAAAAACTGTGACTATGCAAATTGTTATTTACTACTTAAGAGCTGTTCCATATAGAAATGTCATAAAACGAATAAACAAACAAATTAACATAATAATGACGAAACACTTGAAATTTTAGTACTTATTTGTTATAACATATTTATACTCCACGTAAATTTTTGTAAGAGTATCTGCTAATATACCCTAGAAAGATATATTAAATTAAAAATATTCTGTAAGTAATTAAGGTAAGAAAATTGTTTTTATAATCATTAGAAAATTATGAAAACATTCCAAAATTATTTACCAATATTACTCTTTTTTAATACTCAAGTTTGTTTTAATTCAATTTTCATTGGTACCTACCGTCCGATGCGAAATGCGAATAAACCATTGTAGTATAACTACGAAGGAGGCAGATGGAACTAACGGCCTCCGGGGTGGTAAACGCCACTTATTAGTGCCAACGGCCACCCAGGTGCCGGGCTCAGAGGGGGCCGATGGGAATAAACGAGTTTAACCAGTTGACAATTTGACACCACTATCGAATTCAACATCCTCAAAAACCATGAAAACGACACCCATGACGAAAAAGTTGACAACTCCATGCAGCTGCCATCTTGGATTTACATATTGACACCACTATCGGATTCAACACCCTCATGAACCATGAAAACGACACCCATGACGAAAAAGTAGTCAACTCCATGCAGCCGCCATCTTGGATTTACATTTTGACACCACTATCGAATTCAACACCCTCAAAAACCAAGAAAACGACACCCATGATGTAAAAGTTGTCAACTCCATGCAGCCGCCATCTTGGATTTAGGTACATTTTGACACCACTATCGAATTCAACACCCTCAAGAACCATGAAAACGACACCCATGACGAAAAAGTAGTCAACTCCATGCAGCCGCCATCTTGGATTTACATTTTCACACCACTATCGAATTCAACACCCTCATGAACCAAGAAAACGACACCCATGACGAAAACGTTGACAACTCCATGCAGCCGTCATCTTGGATTTACATTTTGACACCACTATCGAATTCAACACCCTCATGGACCAAGAAAACGACACCCATGACGAAAACGTTGACAACTCCATGCAGCCGCCATCTTGGATTTACATTTTGACACAAATTGTCAAATTCAAAAATTGTCACCTAAGTCAATTTTTTACTATTGGTACCTAACGTCCGATGCGAAATGCGAATAAACCATTTCAGTATAACTACGAAGGGGCAAATGAAACTAACTGCCACCGTGGTGGCCGTTGGCACTATTTATTCCCAACGGCCACCCCGGTGGCGGTCTCAGAGGGGGCCGATGGGAATAAAGGCAAACACCCATGATTCGCCGATTACGTTTTGGCCCATGTAACAGATGGCAAGCCTAATACCTCCGATACCTCGGAGTTGGGCAATGTGCCCCGAGTGACATCTCGGGGCACATTGCCCTACTCCCTATTGGGAAGATTCCAGAAAATGGAAAAATCCCAATAGAACCAGAGAAAGGATTTTACACCCTTATCTCTAATAGACCCCGAAAAGAGCTCCTACTGAGTTTGTTGGGTAGCGGAGTTCTTCTCAGTAGTGACTGCACTTGGAACTCTGCTAAGTGAATAACTTAGATTTTGCTTTGACGAATATATTTTTCTTTTTCTTATCCAATTTTTTGAAGTTAGGAATTGAATTTTTAAAGATATTTTACCTGTAAGTTTTTTATCACTTTTTTAAAACGTAACTTCACGCCTGTAATCCCCGAAGGGGTAGGCAGAGGTAATTGCATGCATTCAATTATACATGCAAACACACACGACTCGCCGGTTACGTTTTGCATTATTTGCACTATTTTAATTAACATAATATTTGTTTTACTTTATACATGTAATAGTTAATCACTCTAGGTCAGTCTAGGTAATTATTGATTCTTATTGACTTTTCGAAAATGATTGTAAAATCTTACTTATATTACATTTTCTTTCTTTTCCTGGGAATCGAACCCAGGACCCCAGTGTAGCAGTAGTGGCCTGCTACCACTAGGCTACTGAGGGAGTTAATTGAAATTATTTCACGTAATTCAATCTTTCCATACAATGATTTGAAGGCATCGGGGCGACGAGTGCTTTGACCGCCATTGGTCGGTTGACTGCACCAGCGGAAGAATTCGCCTCCAGTAGAGGGCGATTGGGTCGTCACGTCCCGACGACTAAGCCGAAATGGGATAGGTACTATTATAGTAATATTATTAAATCAATCACCAATCTATCCTTAATGTTATAAAGCTGAAGAGTTTGTTCGTTTGTTTGCTTGAACACGCTAATCTCAGCAACTACTGGTCCGATTTGAAAATTTATTTCAATGTTAGATATAGCCCATTTATCGAGGAAGGCTATATATCATCACGCTATGACTAATAGGAGCGGACGAAGCCGGGGCGGGCCGCTAGTCTCTTATGATTTTTAAAGTAATCTACTATCATTGTGATATAATGGAAAGGATGATCGAAATCAATTTTAAAAACAGCATTCAGCGAGACACTACTACATCAAAACTAATTACTTTATTTCGTATTTTTAAGATGGATATCCAAAAATAAAGGAAAAATGATGAAGACCTCATATAAAATAGAAAATGGGAGAAGAAAACAAAATACATTGCAGCTCAGTCAGCAAACAGCCTACCTTGCAAAATGGCCGGCGAGGCGGGTTGATTAAATCAAAACCGCTCCGCACTCGACCAGACCGGCGGCCAGACAATAACTCCGCAACTCTAGTGAAAGTCGGTGACAATTTTCGTGTTGATTATGGCGAACTAGAATGGATATTCAACAGATTTCTCGTGCATTTACATATCTTTAGTTTCCAATAAATTAATGTGAGATGAGGATGGAAGCATTGTGGAATATACCACCAGTAAATAAATGTGACGTGAACGTGTCATAGTGTCCGCCGCACAACCTCGCGATAATATACCTATCAGCGCAGCCCCGCATGCACGTGACGTCACAGACGTGACGTCACAGACGTAACGATTACGCTGCGCGAGTGCAATATTACAAATAGGTACATGGATTATTCACTAATTAGGCTGAGAGAACTGGCCATACACGAGGCCAGTAGAGGCCTGGCCATACAGAGGCTTTTAGACTAGACGGCGAAAAATGCAATTTAAGATGGAGTGCCGACAATACAAACCAACACGAAGGCTCTGTCCCCAAAGGAACTTGACAATTGATCTTCTTCTTCGTGTCAACGACTTCAAAGCGAAATGTATTAAGTTTGAAAGAATCTTGACCCAAAACTTGGCAATGGCCACCGCATTGTCCGTAGCCCCGCTAAGGTCGCTTGTGGAGCAGCTAGTGGGACCCAGAGGGCAAACCGTCAGATGAGAGATGATGAGACAGTGAGAGACATAGTCTAGCTGAAAATATACATAGATACATAGCATACGTTTATTACTGTTGTACCCTTTATTATGTTATTGCAATAATGGACATGATATAATTTTTTATGAAGTTTTCTACAACTGCACTGTTCAGTATTCTGTGGTTGCGATCAACAAAGTGTATCGGCGCAATCCGCAAAAACATCGCGGCCACATATCAGCGCATCGCCACATGCACGTGACGTCACAGATGCGCCGATAACGCTGATCGGGCGCATTGCGCATTGTCAAAGTATACAAGTCACAACAACCCGTGTCCGACACAAGGCCGCCCGGTTCGCTTCCTCGAGTTAACTCGATGGGTAAATGTTAAGCTGCGACAACTTTGACAAGTTTAGCCAAGAAAAAGCATCGATCGCTTTCAGAAGGCCACTCGCGCAAATGCTTTATCTGCTAATTATGTTATGCTTATTAATTCTTAATTTACTTAGCCTGGGTGGCATCACACCATTTGTTAAGGTTAAAGTTATTGTAACATTTCACATCCTTCTCTAAATTGAAGAAATCTGTTAAATTTAGAGAAAGATTAAGATGTGCAATGTCACAATAACTTTAAATTTAACAAATATCGTGGTGCAACCCAGCCTTAGAAGCTGGACTGAATGATCGTTTCTGAATTTCATAAACTTAAAGCCAAACAAGGAAGGCAGAGAGATAAAGGTGCATGTTTTTAGGGTTCCGTAGTAAACAAGGAACTCTTATAGTTGCGCCATGTCCGTCTGTCTGTCTGACTGTCTGTCTGTCTGTCCGTCCGTCCGCAGCTTAGCGCAAAAATTATTGGTTCTGGGACTTGAAATTTGGCACAAGTATAAGTACACACACCTTAATCACGCCGACAAAGTGGTAGAATAAAAACATGATTAAAAAAAAATAAAATATATGTAACGCACGGATAATATATTTTTTTTTCATTTTCTATATAGGGTATCTTTGGATAGGTCTTTCAAAAATATTAGGGATGTGCTAATATCCTTTTTCGATTTAGTTAATCGTTTGTGACTTATTAAGCTTTAAATTTTCGTTAGAGTCAAGTGACCCGCTCCCCTCTACCAACTTAACGGTTGTTGTTAGAAATTCAAACGTTATGGAATAAGTAGCTTTAAATAATGAAATTAAAAGGAAAACTATCAAACTTAAGTTGGCTTTACATGTTTGCTAGTAATAGTCGACCAAATGTATTTCACATTTACTCAAAATTTCGAACAACTCCGTAGAATTTTCTTTTTATTCGTTACATTATTCCAACCTAAAACCTATGAAACTTGACCAGTTTTTAAACCTCATGTTAGACGAGATGAAACTATTTAAACTCATTGAACAGCCTAAATAGCATTTATTCTGTATAATATCCCAGCGTTATTATTATTATTTAATAAATATATATTATACATATAGATACTATCAGTACCATTAAAGGCATTAAGTCACCGACCCAATGGCATCTTTAATATACTTAAACAAACAAATTAAATTGTATCTGGGATCCCATCTCATAATCCCATCCCATCTGATAAAAGGATCATACACGTCAAATACAGCCAGGTCCCAATCCCATAACACGGCATATTAAGAAACCGTGACGTCACAGAGAGAAAATTACGAATCTCATTAGTAAAGTTATAATTTCCGCGTAATTACGCGCACAGCCATTAAACTCAAGGGCACCGCCGATAAAAATACTTTGTATTGACAATTTAAAAAAGCGAGAGTTAATTAAACGTACAGATAAGAATAAACTCACCGATCCAAACTGTTTAACGAACCGACAAAAAAAAAGTTAACAAATCTTTTACGCTAAATCAAAGTTATAATGATTGACAAAATAAAAGAACCAGTACGTACAAAATATAGGAATTTATTTGGGTAATGGATTAAAAACGTTTTTTTAACGATGCCATTTTTTTTTTCGAAACCTGTCTAATTATTGGTAGGTAATTAATTCTTTTTACGAGAGAAAAGTTATAAGCAAATATAGGTTTGTTTTTCATACAATTCCACTAGGACGGAGACGTAGACGCAAGCTAGCCTGGCTTTACGTATACCAGTTATTATGTCTTCTAATGTAAGCTGGTTTGCTTACTGGTGGTAGAGCTCCAGTGACGGAGCTCGCAGTCGTAGGCACCACCGCAATACCCAATGTACTTGCCGCTAAATGGTAGTGTTCAGCACTATCGTGTTCCGGTCAGGTAGTAATGTACGGCCCTGTAATTTCCTGCACAGAGACATAACGCCTTAGGCCTCAGGAGTGGTAACACAGGTAACGCATCTGAATTTTGACCTTGGTCTTTTTGTAGGTAAGTGTCTATAGGCGTCAGTCATCACTTAACATCAATGTGTAGGTACTGTATGCTCGTTTGCCACTACCATAACATAAAAAAAAACAAAACGAAACATACTGTTAACGCACATAAATAAACAGGACAAACGTCGATAAGAACCCGACTTTATCTACGTACAATGACACGAAGAGCCTAGACGAGCCATAGATAACACTGTAACACTGGATGATGTTTTAAAGTCTTGAAGTCGATGACGTAAGAATACATCCACTTAGTCCAAAGACAAGTTCAGAAAAGAAAAAAAAACATGTTCCTCCGTAGCCTGAAATGAGGTAAAATAGCCCCCCACCCCGCAGCCCGGAGCCCGTACGATTGATGCAGCAGATACGGCAGTAGCTACGCCCCTGTGTTTTAAATACACATCAAAGAGTACGCCCGAGCAAAAAACAAAAAAACATCCCTCCGTAAGCTCTAAAAATCTCCTCAATTTGGTTTAAAACTTCCCCAAAACTGGAGGCCGATGGCGGACCACCCCTGCCCCCCCCCCCCTTAGTCCGCCACTGAATATGAGATACAGCTTGGTCCACTTGACTCCCTACAAAAACTCGCCGTTCGTAGCGTTAACAATCCAGTCTGTCTGTGCGTTTATTACTGTCTCTACAAAGGTGAGTGCTCTACCCAGAACGTTTATAGGTATTTACGAATGCACCGTAGAGACAGGTATGGAGATGATAGCTTAAGTTCTGACATCAATATTCGCGAATTGATAGGAGAGCAAAAAAGCTATTAACTAGATACAGATTGCTTTGATTTATATTTATTCAGTAAGTATCATGATTTACATTTGTGTTTTCCACGTAGTCATCTCTAATTTTTATAAGGAAATACGATGCGGTGGTTCCTTATCGAATATCACAAGTAACATATTTTAATCAAAAAAATAACTCTACGGTGTTATAACTGCAGCCCGTTGTCATCGTATATCAATAAGATATTATTATATATACTCGTAGTAATGTAGAGTAGAAGAGGCAGGAGAGGTGTAGAAAGACCGAAATATTTGGCGCACCATGTCTTCTGCTCACCCCGTAAGGGACTTGGCGTGAAGATTTCGCACAATGAGAAAGAAAAACGTCAAATGGTCGATAAGAACCCCAGACGTTATCTACGTACAATAACACGAGCTGCCTAGACGAGCCATAGATAAGCCAACAACAGAATAAACACCTTTGTTGTCTTGTCTATTGTTTACGCGTGACGTGGGGGTATTTCTATCAAGATGAAGTCCAAGTCCATGTAATAAAATGTTTGTATGTCCTTAGGAAATACGCATACGAATTGTGAAAAGGTTTTCACCAATCGATTATTATAATTTTATGTCAAACCGTTAACTGAAATTGTGACTTATCTTGGCAATGTCCAGAATGCAAAAATATTATGAGGAGAGTAAGAGATGATGAGACTCCCGTAAGAAGTACGAATACGGTGATCACATTAGAAACTACGATTCCTGCTCTTAACGTTTCGGACTCTGATGCAAGCGTAACAGGAGACACGTTCATAGACAGCCCAGAACGGGGCACCTGATGGAAAGTGGGCTATGGACGTTTGCAACACCAGAGAAGTTGCCAGCCTTACAATTAGCCCTTTGGAAAAAAGATTTAAATTTAATAGTACAAATAAAATATTGTAGTGAGGGTGGTTCTTTGGGGTAAAATCACAGCCAAATTCTCATTCATAATTCCAGTTAAAAGACGTCCACGGTTGGACAAAGCCTTCCCAAAGATTTCTCCACCACAACTGTGCGTCATACTACTAATGACACAGGAGGTGAACACAATAACACTATTATCTCATCTGTGATAGTATTAAATGAACTTAACTCTGTACTAAACAAAAACAAAGCCTCTTTACTACTCTATAGTATGAATGTTAGCATGATGTAATCTCATGTCAATAAAATTCTGAATCTGTTTTGAACACGAGTTATGCTGTCTTACTGTTTTATAAAGCGACAGAAAATAATTATAATTATTATACTCATACCATACCTAATTGTATAATACCTTTTTACTGGTGGTAGAGCACCAGTGACTGAGCTCGCGGGCGTAGGCACCACCACATTACCTTATATACTTGCCGCTAAATGGTAGTATTCAGCACTATCGTGTTCCGGTCAGGTGGTAATGTACGGCCCTGTAATTTCCGGCACAGAGGCATAACACCTAATGCCTCAGGAGTGGCAGCGCATCTGCATTTTGACCTCTGGTCATTGTGTAAGCGTCTATAAGCTGCAGACATCACTTAACATCAATGAGAACTGCACGCTTGTTTGCCACTTTCATTACAATTTTAAAAAAACTCCTAGTAACCCGCACCTGCATTACCACTACCAGGGGCGGCTCTAGCTCGTGTAGCGCCCGTCTGCAATGAAACCCTGGCACCCCCTAGGCCTGACGCCCTCCCCTCCCCCCCTGCGGCTATAACTATTAACATTGCCGTCGTAACAACAAAGTTTTTTCATATTCCAACGAGCTATTTTAAAAGTAGGTATAGCTTATAGTATGGTATTAGTTACCTTTCTTCTTATGACGGCAGAATAACACTTATTGTTTTTAAAAATTTCATACAAACTATCCCAATTTCATACAAAAATCCCAAGAACAATCCCTGAGGGGTTTAATTTTGTAAAATCCCGTCTTAGTCACCTAAATCCTAAACAGAACCTCCATTGAAATTTAAAAACTCTTAACACTTCTATTTCCAGAGATTTCGTGATGAGTGTGTGACCTTTAGCTTTGATATAAATAGATTTGCCAGTTGCAACTTGAATTTAGAATATTATTATGCTTATCTAACATTTCATACCTATATAGAGAACATTTTTCTGAAATGTATCTAAAAATACGTTTTTGGTATTTATAAAACAATTTGCATAGATTTAAAACCAAAATAGCAAAAAACTCGAATAACAAGTGATAGAATAAAACTAATTGAGTAGGTAATAATCAAATGTCAAAACAATTTTTAAAATTAGAATGTTATTCTATAAATAGCAATGCGATCTTGTTTTTTAATTTTATTGTGTCATAAATTTTTTAGTTTTATCGATTAGTAAATTAAGTAAGTATCGAACTGTTATTGTACCTGGCTTAAACAGGAAATATTTGAAAACTATTAAAATTGCTACTTAATATAATTTATCGACATCTTGTCATACAAAGTACCTGCTTAGATTTAATAAAGTAAGAAATAATAAATAATAATGTCTGTTTTCACACGCAGATACGGTGTCACCTGCAAGGTGCATGTTGTTGTTAGATTTTTTTTTATGTAATGGCAAGGAAGTGGCAAACAAGCATGCAGTTCACATTGATGTTAACTGATGACTGCAGCCTATAGACACTCACACAAAGACCAAGGTCAAAATGCAGATGCGTTATCACTCCTGAGGCCTAAGGTGTTATGCCTCTGTGCCGGAAATTACAGGGCCAACTACCATTTACCGGCAAGTATATTATGTAATGCGGCGGTCCCTACGCCCGCGAGCTCCGTCACTGGAGCTCTACCACCAGTTAAATTATGTGGCAGCCGGGGCGGCTGACGCATAATGCCTCCACTTCCAGCTAAACAGTGGCAATTGGACAAGTGAAAATTCACAATGATAGTACCTACTTATAATTAATTTATAAGGAAAACTATCAAGCCTAAGTGGCCTCAACAATTTTTCGAATAATAGTCAATCAACTAACAAAATATACTGAGAAATGGAAGCCTACATTGTGCGTGATCCGAAATGCTCTTGGCTGCTATTTTTTAAACTCAATTTTATGACTTCATTTTTGTAGTAGACCACAGAAATACGAGTATGAATAGAAAGTGCTATGAACGCCACTGTAGTGATTACCATACCACCATTTCCAAATATGTACTATTTTTATATTTTGATGGTGACAAACAAGCATGCTGTTCATATTTATGGTACGATCTGTGGTCATCTGTGCCAAAACCGGAGGTTAAAAAACAGATAAGACGTTATTTTAAAAAAATGTTCGAAAACTTTTAGAACACTAGGTGTGTTCACACACTGCAAAAAAATGAACTCCATTTGTACAATAACTAACAATGAAAAATATAGTAGGTATAGAAACTTGTTTATTTTTATTAATAAACTGTTTATGACCTTTAGCGTGAAGACTCGCTCTAGTCAATAGTGTAGGTATATTTGCCTATCACCATGCACATTTTGTAGGGTACTTATCTAAAATATATCGACATAAAATTTATTAAGCTACATCAAGTTGTGAAACTTGATCTAGCCTAGACCTTGAAGTCTAAATCTATATTCGAGGCTTAACAACGGCTACGAAGACGATGAAAATACCAGTTTCACGCCCACGTGTGTGTGGGAAAGAAAAATAATATTTTTCCAAATGTTATATATTATTAATACTTTTTAACAAACGTGAATTGAATAAATAAACGATTAATGTAAAATGGAATACATTTTGTACAAATATAGAAACATTTTAAAAATATCCCAAATGTGCCATGTTTGCATATTCATACGATATTTTTAGAAATGGTACAGACATCCGTCTGTGATCATTAGAAAATAACGTAAGAACCGGCCAAGTGCGAGTCGGACTCGCTCATGAATATAGTTATATTCAAAGAGTAACATTTATCGAAAGTTTTATTGGCAGTTTTTGAAAATATATCTTAACTCATGTCGTAAATAATAGGTTGGGGAAAGTCTTTTCGCATTATAGTATGTATGAACTTGTAATAATATCTTTTTGGCTGTAGAATTTGTATCTGGCTGGTTTTGGTATCATTGAAAGTTAAAATTTTAAAGAACATAATTCCAAATTCAAATTAGGCAAATGTGTGATTTTCATTTGTTTTTCGTACTGTCAAGATGAAGTGAATCTAATGAAGAAATTCGATACATTTTAAAATTTTACTACAAAAAATGCAACGCAAGCCGCGAAAAAAATTTGCGATGTTTATGGACCTAGTGCAGTGTCTGTGAGATTAGCACAAATTTGGTTTAAGCGTTTTCAATCCGGAAATTTTGATGTCAAAGATGCACCTCGCTCTGGTCGCCCTATTACGGATAAAATGGATGCCATTTTTGAAAAAGTGGAGCAAGATCGACATATCAGTAGTTACGACGTAGCTGAAGAACTGAGAATTGATCACAAAACAGTTTTGGCGCATTTGAAAAAAGCTGAGTACAAAAAAAAAGCTCGATATTTGGGTACCTCACGAGCTCACTGAAAGAAACCTAATGCACTGTGTACTCATTTGTGATTCTTTATTACGACGTAATGAAACCGAATCATTTTTGAAGAAGCTGATAACTGGTGATGAAAAGTGGATCACTGTGGAGTGAATGTTAGGTTAACATCACGAGAGGACTGCCAAATCCACTTGTCGCGGTATTTTGATGAGAAGTCCCAAAATTTTTATAGCAATGGGATCATGTCCCTACCTACAGGATGGCAAAAGGTTATCGAACAAAATGGTACATACATACTTTAGTTAAATTTAAATAAACTATATTAAAAAATGTTTTGAATTATCTTAAAAAATGCGAAGAAACTTTTTCCCCAACCTTATGTTTCGTTCAAAAAACATATGTTATTTTTAAGAACAACGCACATATTTATGTTTACATTTTTAATTTCTTTACCTTTAAAATTAGATGAGAGAGGACATATTTCACCAGTTTAGAATCTATATTTTTAAACGATTGACTTTCCGAAAGCTTTCAGAAAAAAATATTTGAGAAAACACCATGTCATTTTGACAGGTTCATGTTCCATGAATCACAAGTAGGCATTTGCATTGTACTATTGTCACATACCAATCAGCCTTCCTTATTGTGTTTTAAAATGGAACAGGGTATGGGTTAAAATATTATTATCTTTCCATAGGCAACCCAACACATATGTTTTTGATGAAAAAGTGTTTAGTTCCAAGTATGGAGACCGCATCCGCTATTTTCCTTAATTCAACGCTTTCTTGAATTCGGTGCAAGTCTTATTGGACACTTTCGTATCTTGTGATACTTCAGCTCAGTCGAGAATAAGATAAATTGGTAAAACAAAATAATTGAATTCAATTAAAATTAAAAACAACACAAGTTATTCAGTTAAGCGAAGACAACGAATAAAGTTATTAAGTTTTTACTGGTGGTAGAGCTCCAGCGACGGAGCTAGCGGGCGTAGACACCACCGCATTACCTAATATACTTGCCGCTAAAGTAGTGTTCAGCACTATCGTGTTCCGGTTAGGTGGTAATGTACGGCCCTGTAATTCCCGGCACAGAGGCATAACACATTAAGCTTCAGGAGTGGTAACGACGCATCTGTATTTTGACCTCTGGTCTATCAGTGGGTGTCTATAGGCTGCAGTCATCACTTAACATCAATGTGAGCTGCAAGCCTGTTTGCCACTTTCATACCATAAAAAAAAATAAAGCGATCATATCGCTGGTCCATTCTTACGTCGCGTCGATGACACATAAAAATGAACTATAATCACGATAACCTCCACCTTCCAAGCCGATTATAACGCACACTTTTAGTCATTTAGATAACGACCGGTCTTAATAATGTTAAAAAAAACACTGTTTATTATTAAAACTATTTTGTTGCTACGAGGCGACGACCCGCAGCGCATTAATAAAGATATAATGTATACTAGCGGCCAGCAACGGCTTCGCACGGGCACACCGCGGACACTCCGCCAAAATCCCATACAAACGCTTAATTTGGTCTCTATTACACAGACATCAATCAGTGACGTGTATTTACACGTGCACCTGTGTGCGTAGCACGTACAAAATACCAACCATCGCCCATAAGAGGGGAGCAGGTTGGGTGATGCGGGGAAATCGGGCGGGACGTCGAAGTGTTCATTCTATACGTAGTTTTATTACACATGCTCTGGCACGGGTGTATTTTAGATACTAACTAACATAATATTGCGTCTTCTCCTATCTTTCAAGTTGAATTAACCTGCACACGGTGTTATTTGTTTAGTTTGATTAAAATTGGTTAAGTTGTTTATTGGTTACGTAAAAAAAACGTAACTTCACGCCTGTAATCCCCGAAGGGGTAGGCAGAGGTAAATGCATGAATTCAAGCATACATGCAAACACCCACGATTCGCCGGTTACGTTTTGGCCCATGTAACAGGTGGCGAGCCTGTTGATATCTCCGGGCACATTACCAAACTTTGAGGTACTGGGAAATTTCCAGAAAATGGAAAAATCCCAATAGAACCAGAGATAAAGGCTTTTTCACCATTATCTCTGATAACCCCCTACCCGGGAATCGAACCCAGGACCTCAGCGTAGTAGTAGTGGCCGGCTACCACTAGGCTACCGAGGCAGTTTATTATACATATATATACAATATATATATTTATTGGTTAAGTTGTTTTAAACAACGTGACGCGTTATAGGTTAGGATCCCACTGCAGAATCATTTCGTTCATTTAAATATGCTGCAAACTTAATTTTTACACATATTTATAATCTAGAGAATATATCCACTAGGTTGCCTATCAAAACTTTTCCGCAAGTATTTTTAATTAAATTATTTCATCTTTAATAGCCAGCAACTCTTATTTGCGGGCGATTTAATTTGGTTCCCGTATATCATAATAATAAGATATATATGTATATATATATATAATATATATATATATACACATATAAATAATACATGTACGTTATGGACGTAAAAAGTTATCGGGGCGGAACGAAAATATGTAGGGGCGGCCAAGTGCGTAAACGGCAGCCATGATTTTTCAGTCTTTATACATATTGCCGTTAAGTGGACGCTATTTTATTGAGAAAACAAGAAATAAAATTCTTTCCCGAAAACAAAATATAAAAAAATACTTGCGGCTATTTTTTGATAGCCAACCTAGAGGATATTTATTCTCCAGATTATAAATATACGTAGAAACTAGGTTTGCAGCATATCTGGGTGAACGAAATGATTCTGCAGTGGGATCCTAACCTATAATTGATATATAATATATTATATTATTATATCAACGTAACTTCACGCCTGCAATTCCCGAAGGGGTAGGCAGGTACGGCCCTGTAATTGCCGGCACAGAGGCATAACACCTTAGGCCTCAGGAGTGGTAACGCATCTGCATTTTGATCTTGGTCTCTGTGTGGATGTCTATAGGCTGCAGTCATCACTTAACATCAATGTGAACTGCATGCTTGTGTGCCACTTCCATTACATAAAAAAAAAAAAAAAAAAAAAAAAAAAAGAGGTAAATGCATGCATTCAAGCAAACATGCTAACACCCACGATTCGCCGGTTACGTTTTGGCCCACGTAACAGGTGGCGAGCCTGTCGAAATCTCCGGGCACATTACCAAACTTCGAGGTACTGGGAAATTTTCAGAAAATGGCAAAATCCCAATAGAACCAGAAATAAAGGACTTCACACCTATCTCTGATAACCCCCTACCCGGGAATCGAACCAGGCCCTCAGCGTAGTAGTGGCCTGCTACCACTAGGCTACCGAGGCAGTTATTATATTAAGAAGATAAGAGATATTATATCGAATTCTAATAGTAACGTAAAAAAGTGATCAGTCGAACGCTTTCTAGATGCTAGCCATTGCCTAAGCTCGCGTCGCAGCGATTAGGTAATGCCTACTTTCTCGTCTTATGCCTTTCAAACAATCAACCGTTTCCTTGTTCCTATACCGTTTTATTAACAGATTGTGTTTAATAGCCAACAAATAGGTAATAGAAATAAGATATTTAAGTAATTTGATTTGAGAAAAAAAACAACTATATACCGATGCCGATTGATAGGTAGGTACATACAATAAAATACTTGCGACAGAGTAACTGACAGGCAAAACACAGCTGAAACTACTCGAGCTACAAATGTACATTTTTATATCGAAGACTTGAGAGACGAGCGGACTTCCCATTTCATGGAAAATGGTCATTAGAACATTTGCAACACCAGGCTAGTTACCACCGCGGCCTATGCCAGCCCTGAAGGACTCTTTATACGCCAATTTTTATTATTTTTTTCAATGTAATGGAAGTGGCAAACAAGCATGCAGTTCACATTGATGTTAAGTGATGACTGCAGCCTATAGACACCCCACACAAAGACCAAGGTCAAAATGCAGATGCGTTACCACTGCTGAGGCCTAAGATGTTATGCCTCTGTGTCGGAAATTACAGAGCCGTACATTACCGGAACACGATAGTGCTGAACACTACCATTTACGCCTACGCCCGCGAGCTCCATCACTGAAGCTCTACGACCAGTAAATTTACTATTTTTAAAGAAGCGCATATTGTAGTGCCGAGGGTACCTCAGAGGGACGTTCATTCCACAAGCGCGAAACCGCACCGTTGAGCACTGCCACATGTCCAGTCGGTGCGGATGTAACTTCTCCCATCGGCGGGAAGAGCGGTGAAAAAAGTCCATACTACGGAATAGTTCCTACCTTTTTTTGTGAAGTAGGCGCAAATACCAAAGCAGAATTTTCCAATTTTCTTTAAATCTTCAAAATTCGTTCACATGGAATTTGAAAAAACAAAATATACGCAATTGTTTTTTGTAGATCTACGTAATCATATTAAGCAGTACATAACGGCTGACAGATCCTACTGAAATAATATAATTACCATTTACAACCAAATTTGGGCATTTTAATGTGAATTATTATCGGTTTAGTGTCAAGTGCAAAAAGCACAAATTAGGTTGTTATTTTAGCTCAAAAGTACACAAAAAAAATTAAAATCAGCCGAATCATTAAGGCGTTTTTGCGATATTTACGCATGAAAAATTTTATTTAATTTATGCTCATTAAATATTATGTAATTAAATTATGCATAGGTAGACTAAATACACACCGGTGTGATATTTAGCTAATAATAACGAAAGTTAGCCTAAGAAAACATGTGTAAAAGCAAGATAATACAAAGGGTTTTCGGAACAAAACAACGCCCAAACAATAGGTCCACGTGCGGCAAGTACTAATAGGGTTGCCAATCTGCACAGATAGATTATCAAATTAAAATAAAAAACCGGCCAAGTGCGTGTCGGGCCACGCGCAGTGTAGGGTTCCGTATTTAGTGTATTTACAGAGTAAGAAATGTAATGAAACACTTCTAATAGGTTTTCCAGTAATCTATAGGCAAAGAACTATTTTCCACATTTTTTTCAAAATTTTAAGTTCAGTAGTTTCAGAGCAAATTGGCTGTGAAGGACGGACAGACAGACAGACAGACAGACGCATGAGTGATCCTATAAGGGTTCCTTTTTTCCTTTTAGGGTACGGAACCCTAAAAAGGTAACATTTATTTAAATATAAATTTAAATTTACAATCTATTACCTATTTTCACGGCTTACGGCTAGATAGCTTTGTATTAACTATCACAGAGGCAAAACAATTTGTGCCTAAGGAGTGGCATTTCGACTAGCGGTTTTTGTGTAGATGTTTATAGCCTGCAGTATTTATCCACTTTACAACGAATCTAAACTGTTAGCATTTTGCCACCATCAAAAGGTATACTTGAACTGTATCAAACTGTTTAGCCGTTGCGCCGAGTGCACAAACGAACTGCGATAATTAATGTGCAGACTGCATGACAGCACCAATCTTGAATCTACTGAGGGTAATTGGTGGCACGACAGGTTGTCTAATTATGTAGCACTGCCGAGATAAGCATCCGAGGATACCTAAGTGTGACTATCTATGCCCTATCCATGTCTTGCTAAGATCTGTCTTCAAATCTATAGACACATAATAACGAATTAAAATTATAACCTGACTGGAATACATACGCGAAACATACAAGAACACACCCGCGAACTAAGTCCAGTGACTTAGTTCGCGGGTGTAGGCAGCACCGCATTATCATTAATGATGGTGGCAAAAAGCATGCATTTTACATTAGTGGCAGTCCACCTACTTGCCAATAAACGGTAGTGTTATCGTATCGTGCCTACACCCGCGAACTAAGTCCAGTGACTTAGTTCGCGGGTGTAGGCAGCACCGACCAACAGTAAAAACAATATACATATATTTCCCACGAACACAACGACAATCCTTCGCGTAATAGCCGCATTGTTTACTTTGGCGGGATCTCTTAATATCTAAGCTGCGGTTTAATGACACATACATTTTATTACATATTTTTAAAAAAATATTATTATTTCAGCAATTAACAAACTCATCTCAACTCATGACAACCCTGTGTGTATTAGCCGCTATGTTTACTTAGATGGTTTCTCTTAATATCTTAGGTTAGCCTTATTATGGCCACGTGCCACTTTGGAGGACGATCCTGACGTGGGTATGGTTTGTGTCACTAGGTAGCTACTGGTAACTCGCAAGACAATTGAAGGAAACATGTGGACTATTAAAATACCGAGACATGGCAATTAGTGAAGCAACAAATCTCACTCGTATTAAAAATGTGATAAACAGGAGAGTCTCTAACCCTGGGTTGCAACACATCATTTGTTAAAGTTAAAGTAATTGTTACATTGAACATCCTTCTCTAACTTAAGGAAATCTGTTAAAGTTAGAGCAGCATGGGAAATGTTACAATAATTTTAACAATAGTCGTGGTGCAACCCAGGCTTAATGTAACGAATATAACCTTGCTGTTCATCACTCCAGCTGAAAGAAATCCACTGCTGGGAAAAGCCCTTTTTTATGTAATGGTAGTGGCAAACAAGCATGCAGTTCACATTGACCGCCATTGTTCTGTTGACCAACTGCACTAGTGGAAAAGTTCTTCTCCACTAGAGGGCAATAGAGTCATCACGACCCGACGCCATCTGACGCCATCCGACGCAATATGCAACACTTATATAAAAAAAAAAATCTAAGAGACCCAAAATCTAAGAGACCCAAGTTCAAGGCCGAAGTAATTTTATATGTTATTAGCGTGTGTTATTGCGCAAAACACGACACAAGAATAACAATATTGATGCAATCGTTCAAAAAACATTGCAGATAAGAGAATGCCAAAACAAATGTGTTTATTTGCTTTTATTGATATACAGAGGGAAAACAACTGACTTACCTAGATTAAGACACACATCTGATACTTCTTCGAAATAGGTGTTTGTGTACTATTGCTTGGTTTTGTGTACTATTCCAGTGTCGGGCCATGACGACACCACCACCGTCCACTAGCGAAAGAATTTTCTTCTACTTTAAAATAATTCTTCCATCCTCTAAGGAACCGTCGGAAACCACATAATTAAACAATATTGCGAATGAACAAACAATGGAAGAATTGAATGATAATACATGTTTTTTTTTTTCAATACGCTTTCACTCACTGCCCCACAGTAGGTATAAACCTGTGTCGTGGGTGCCGTTGTACACATACAACACATACACAAACACCCAGACCCGAAACAAACATGTGTAGGTCATACAAATTTATATACTTATTAGATTGTTTTTGTGCTAGATTTTTACGTCACTTCACGCCTGTAATCCCCGAAGGGGTAGGCAGAGGTAAATGCATGCATTCAAGCATACATGCAAACACCCACGATTCGCCGGTTACGTTTTGGCCCATGTAACAGGTGGCGAGCCTGTTGACATCTCCGGGCACATTACCAAACTTTGAGGTACTGGGAAATTTCCAGAAAATGGAAAAATCCCAATAGAACCAGAGATAAAGGCTTTTTCACCATTATCTCTGATAACCCCCTACCCGGGAATCGAACCCAGGACCTCAGCGTAGTAGTAGTGGCCTGCTACCACTAGGCTACCGAGGCAGTTAGAACAAAATAAAATATAGAATTGAGTCACAAACTTCAATCGCCAAGTTCAAAAATAAGTGAAATGCTTTTTTAAAGCCAAAAGTATTATTTCATTTGAGGTGGTAACAGAGAGACATATTCAGGTAAAGTACACCGAACTCCGAACACATTACCGCTAAGTGTTGAGTTCGATATTGTTTGCTAACTGACAGAGCACGATCTGCCACTGTGTTTCATTGATTTGTTGTTGACTGTACAATAACGCTATAAAGGGCAGGTGAGATGTGTAAAAATGTTCGAAAGCGTGGAAAGCATACCAAAACAAATATTGTATATACCTACCTAAATAGAAGCTTTGCAGGGTTGGGTTGGAAGTTGGAAGGATTATGCCTAATTTTGTAACATAAAAAAGTTGTGATGTAGAGAAAATGTCGAGGAGAAAAAAGCATAATACTATAGAAGAATTTTAAAATGACAAAAACAGTTTTTTAACAAAAAATATTTTTTAAATTAATAACAATTTCTTGTTTTATATTATTTCGCATTAACACATGCTTGTGAAATATATTTTATTTAAAGAAAAATGGAAAGAAAAATTTGACTTCAGGCGAGACTCGAACTCGCGGCCTACTGGGAATCTAGTCCAGCCGCTCTTCCAATTGAGCTACTAAAGTCCTGCCCGATTTGTCAAATCTTTCCTTCACATTTATTGCATTGCTTTATGGTAGCAGCAGCGCCATCTTTTACCTCTATGATAGTTAATACGCACTCCTGCGTATTAACTATCATAGAGGTAAAAGATCGTAAACCTCATCTGTGTAAGATATGTAAATTGTATGCATAATATGTTTATGTCCTGAAGAAGCAAACAAGCATACAGATTACATTTATGGCAAGTAATACTAAAGCCTATAAACATCTACATTAAACCAGATATTTCAATGTAGATGCGTTGCCATTCCTGAGGCCTAAGGTAGGTATTATGTCTCTGTGTTGAAAATCACAGTTCCGTACATTACCACCTGACCGGAACACGATAGTGCTGAACACTATCAACAGTGGTGTGCTGTCATGTTGTGATAGTTTAGTATTATCGACAAAAACAAAAATGTACTTACATCGTTAAAAACATGTCTATTCAATGCCGTCACACAACAGATTCATCCCACATCTACAACCAAAACAAAACCAACCTAACATAGATTACACAACATACCTATCTCCTTCCTGGCGTACTGTCTCTGCTCGGACGAGTTGGTGCCGAAGGACTGACCCATTTTTTTTTCTATAAAATCTCAAGTTGGCACAACACAAACAGCTGATCACACACTTGGGGGCACTGCGGTTACATAACGCGACGTGCGTTCGACGCGACAGTTGGCTCGCTACTGACGGGTATGCTACACGGCTACGCGGCCCGGCTACGGCTGCGGCGCGGTGACCGATAACCGCCCGCACTAACCTATAAAACTGTGTTTACGTTGTGGTTGTCTCGATAATGTGCGCTCAGATAGGTAGCGGGTTCAATACTCGCTTGGAACATTTCAATTGAAGGTGTTGATGAGTGGTATTTATTTTTATGTAACCAAAGCATCAGATCAAAATGAAATATGCTAGTAATATTATAAATGCGAAAGTTCGTGAGTATGGATGGATGTTTGTTACTGTTCCACGAAAAAAACGACTGGACGGATTCGGATGAAATTTTACAGTTATATAGGTTATACATTGGAATAACATATAGGCTACATTAAAAAAAGATACAAAATAAAAGCGGACGAAGTCGCGGGCAAAAACTAGTACTGTAAAATACTTTGACACACATCGACGGGAGAGAAGCTGCATTGTGTCGTCGAAGATGAACATAGATTTATAAAACAGTATTATAATAAATATACGATGATGACACATTACACATACCTATTATATAGTTTCTCAAATAAGTCGCCAAAAATAAAACATGAGTCAAGTGTTTAACGAATTACAAGGAGTGACACGACCTTTTATTAGTGTTATTACACACTACCATGCACTTGACAACACAATAAACACACATTGTTAATGTCAAAATGTCAAATATGTCACGATCACCATAGAGGTTCAATATAGAATTCAAACTTATTTATATTTTATGCAAATGTATCGCGGTCGAATTTCGACCATTGGACGATCATTAGTTTCATTAAATACCTAACATAAATACTATCGATGTCGGATTTTCCCGAACATATTTTTATTCAAATCTTTGTCATTCATTCGAATGTGTTATTGCAAAAATAATACAACATGCGATAAAGAATCAATCCGATAGATAAGTATTTATTTATACTTGATGAGTCGCGCGACTCAAGGACAAGCCAAACAAACACCATACACCCGAAATAGAGCCGAACAAAGAATCGAACCCGCATACGAAGTAACTCCATGCGCATACACATCGAACTGCGTAATTATTACTTAAAAGTACGTAGTTCTCAGTGTAGTGATCGAAATAGATTGTAGTAAAGGAGTCGGGTCGTGACGACCCCACCGCCCACAAGCGGAAGAATTCTAATCTACCCTAATATTATAAAGCTGAAGAGTTTGTTTGTTTGCTTGAACGCGCTAATCTCAGAAGCTACTGAACGGATTTGAAAAATAATTTCAGTGTTAAATAGCCCATTTATTGGCTTATAACTTCACGCTAAGATGAATATAAGAGGGTAGGTGACATTGCAACCGCGCGAAGCCGGCGCGGGGGACTAGTGGAAGATAATGGTTTGGACTGCACTAGCGGAAGATCCGGACGTGCTTTCGTTATTGCACTTACTACCGGCCCATGGGGTGTAACCATTCGCATGGGGCGATAGTAAGTGCAATAACGACAGATGGACAGTGATAAAACAATCGTCAATCCGCATGCCAAGCGTGGCGATTATGGCTTTCCCCCCTTTGAGGAGGCTTTGGTCCAGCAGTGGATTTCTTTCGCCTGAAATGATGATGATGATGACAGTACGCCCCGTAATAACATCCCTCGTATCACAGAGACATAACAACTAAGGTCTCAGAGGTGGCAACGCATCTGCATTATGACCTCTGTTTTTTGTGTAGATGGCTGCAGTCATCACTTAACATCAACGTGAGACGCATGCTTGCATAGAGCAACACGAGCCACCGGCCGCGGCGGACTAAAGGGGAGTAGCCATAGCGTTTATTACCGATGCAAAACAGTCTGTCATTTTTTGCGGGGGGGAATGCGTGCGACACACACGCACACTACAAAAATCGTCTATTACTACGAAACTCACACCTTGACTTTAACAAAATACAGAAACAATTTCACGCACACATTTAAACATCTAGGCGACGGGTATAGGCCCATTTGGGCTTGTACTTTGCCAGAGGGGAAAGCCTGCATATGGCTACTCCCCTCCGGTGTTGCTCTATGCATGCTTGTTTGCCACCTTTCTCACATAAAAAACTCGCATAACTTAAATGCCACTGAGCGTCGCTTGCGGAATTTGTTATTGTTATATTGTGATTTATTAATACCTACAATATAACAGCATACAATCCATCACGGAGATAAGTACATATTAACACGATGAGTCAAGCTCAAGGGCAAGCCAAACAAACACCTTACACATATTAGTTTTGATATAGAGCCCAACAAAGAATCAAACCCGCATCCGATAATTTCGCATGCACATCGAACTGCGTATCTATTGCTGATGCGTGACTACGTAGTGCCCACTGTTGTTGAGACTGTATGGCAGTATGTTCGAATCATACAGGTGGACCAAGACTGACATAATAATAATAATAATGGCAACCCATTATACGTCCCACTGCTGGGCACGAGTCTCTCCCCTTTTTGGGGGGAGGCCTGGAGCTTACTCCAACCACGCTGCTCCAATGCGGGTTGGTGGAGATATGGGTTAGGGGCCAACCCGCTGTCGGATGTTTTCAAACCGCTCATAAGGCCTCCGACAAGGTTTAACGACTGCAATCCATCGATAGCAACGATAGCGACGGCTTAACGTGCCCTCCGAAGCACGGAAACGCGCATTTAATTTGCCACTAGCGGTCACCCATCACACTACCCGACCGCACCCATAGTGCTTAACCGAGTAGATCGCTTACGATCAACACCAGCCGCTGGGCCATGCGCGCTTAAGACTGACATAGGATGACCAAATAGGGCGAGTACTGTCAGAGATTGGGGTTGAAGGCTGGCTGACGTCTCTCAGTCGCCACACTTAATATTTCACAAACAGTTCACTTACCCGTAAAATAGTTTGAGACATACCCTGCTCTATTACATGCCCTAAAATCATATTTTTCAAGAATTTATTTTGTGGGACAAAACCCCTTTAATAAAATAGATTTAAAAAAATTAACAAATATATTTTACCACTTTTTGGGGTGTATATTTTTTGTTCTAATAAAACTGTCAAACAAGCATGCAGTTCACATTGATGTTAAGTGATGACTGCAGCCTATAGACACCCACACAATGACCAGAGGTCAAAATGCAGGTAGTGCTGCCACTCCTGAGGCATTAGGTGGTATGCCTCTGTGCCGCAAATTACAGGGCCGTACATTACCACCCGACCGGAACACGATAGTACTGAACACTATCATTTAGCGGCAAGTATATTAGGTAATGCGGTGGTGCCTACGCCCGCTAGCTCCGTCACTGGAGCTCTACCACCAGTAAATTTATGCCAAATGACAGCTTTTTAGTATTAAGAGTCACCTAAGTCTCGGAGCTAAGCTGTGGCAGTCGGACGAACAGACATGCCGAAACTATAAGGGTTACTTGTAGGCAACGAAACCCTAAAAAGGGTGGATCAATTTAATAAGGGTTACTTGTAGGCAACGAAACCTTAAAAAGGGTGGATCCATTTAATACAATCAATAGAGTGCAGGCAGGGGAGCGAGACGAGCGGAGGCTGTATTTGTAAGTGATTGAGGTTTCCGCGCTCCAATGACTCGCCGTTCACCACTCACCACCGCCGCCACTACTCACAAAATTACGTGTTATACCCACAACCTATTTTAAGAGCATTTTATAAGGCAATGGCTTTGATATTTATTGTATGGCAGAACGACGTTGGCCAGGTCAGCTTGTAAACTTTAAAAGAGATAATCAAAACATTACCCTCGAATTTTAAGTGCTGACGAGGTTATTCTTTCTTTTTTTTAATGAAAGTGTCAAACAAGCATGCAGTTCACATTGATGTTAAGTGATGACTGCAGCCTATAGACACCCACACAAAGACCAAGGTCAAAATGCAGATGCATTACCACTCCTGAGGCCTAAGGTGTTATGCCTCTGTGCCGGAAATTACAGAGCCGTACATTACCACCTGACCAGCACACGATAGTGCTGAATACTACCATTTAGCGACAAGTATATTAGGTAATGCGGTGGTGCCTACGCCCGCGAGCTCCGTCACTGGAGTTCTACCACCAGTAAAATTTTATTGTGCCATCTATAAAAATAATGAGTGATTGTTCCACCTCATCTCAAAATATCAATCAAAATAGTTTAAATACGGAAACCATCAAGAGACAAATTCAGATCAGAAATCCAATTAAACAATTATCAACAATTAATATTTGTGTTTTATTTAAAAGGAGGGCTAATTTGTCTAAGCGACTTAAAAAAATAACGTATTAATCTCTAACGGCTTAGTATTGTTGGAGATAAAGCAGTTTATTTATCCCCAAGTAGGAACTAATAAAATTGACACACACCCGACAATTTCCTTGTCTTCAGTTTCCTGATGCGCGCGCGCACTCCATGCGCCACGTTGGCTGAAACGTGTGTGCGTGCCTTTGTGCGCTTGCATCGGGGCGAACGACCCAAACCTTGAGCCCTGACACTTGGGCGGTCGTAAAACCTGCTCTGACATCTGAAGTTCAGTGCCAGCGCTTAAATATGTGGAATGAACTGGTCAGTAAATAATCTTTGGAATTGTCGATCACAGAACAGTTTTATTAGGTTTTCGCGAGCTACATTGAGTTCATGAGCATTTAGCTCGCGTAGGTATTTTAAATCAAACGGACAGACAGGCCAGAAAGCATAATATTATATGGGCCCGTAATTACTTTCACAGATACATAACAACTTAGGTTTCAATGGTGGCCACGCACGCATCTGCATTTTGACCTCAGGTTTTTGTTTAGATGTCTATAGGCTGCTAGTGGATCTAAACTTAACATCATAAAACTTAACATCAATATGCATGCTTGTTTGCCACCTTCCTTAAATAGAAAAAGTATAGTATAACTCGGTTGACACCATTTTAACTTGAGGTAGAGCTCCAGTGACAGCGCATTCGGGCGTAGCGGTAGGACGCTGAATTATTGTATTCCGGTCAGGAGCAAGGTGATAATTTATCATGTCAACATATTCTTTTTTAGTAATTCACGCATACTTAAAAGTTTTAAGAAAATGAAACCGCAGGGCACAGTATACTAATAGAATTAGAATGAGAGAATCAACGTTGAACAAAGAATATTAATTAAACACCGAACACATTAGGCTAATGATAGGCATCAAATGAGCGAAAAGTGCAAACAAATTTATCGGTACGTACTGTGAAGTGATAACGTGTCATCACGTCTGACGTGTCGTGAAGGCTGACACAACTTGTGTCAACAAGCAACAGGCGGACTCATCCGATACAAACATAAGTCATGTATCAAAATATTTCGTACATTCACTCTGGTAATTGGTGACACACTGATAGTGAGGGAACAGTCCACAGTTTAGATACGACCACTTTTCTCTATCAAAATACAGTTTTTTCCAAAATAACAAGCCCTTCGGCAGCAAAGTTTTTCCAAGTTAACAACTTTCTTTTAAAGACATATGGCATCTTTTAAAAAGATACATTATTTTATATCAAAACAGAAAAGATAAAAATACACAAACATATATTTTTGAATTCATTACCGGAAATCCTTTTTGTATATGTATTTTTAATGTAACCAAACAAACAAGTCCGCAGTTAACATGGACGTAAAGTGATGACTGCAACCTATAGACATCTACACAAAACCCAGAGGTCAAAATGCAGATACGTGGCAACTCCTGTGATAGTTATTACGGGACCATACATTACCATCTAACCGGAACACGATAATGCTAAACACTACCATTTGGCGGCAGACAGATTATGTAATGCGTTGGTACCAGTAAAGATTATCCGAGTAAAGCCGCGATTTAGCGCGGTGTAACAATTTGTCTTGTTGATGAAATTACAACACAACTTGCACCGGCCATTACAGTTACCTGAGTAATGCTTTGTATAGGCAGACGAAACGAGCTGGTGAAGGTTGCAGGCAATCGCTGGGGGCCCAGGAATTCGTTGTGGCAATCTTTGTGGTAGTCTTTTGGCCAGCAGTGGACGTCTTTCGGCTGAATGACGATGATGTGTTTTGCTTGTGAAATTAATTACGATGACACGATGAAAAGGTTTGGGACAGAAGCATTTGTTTAAATATTATATCATATACTGCGATGGACAAATACGGCTTGTGGAATACCGTTCAAGGTGCGTCAGTTTATTCAATTGTACAGTTGTTTGTTCAGTTGTGGAGCTATTAAATATTATTAGTTAATAATTACTAATGCAATTATAAGGCCTCAACGTGTTTTTTTATGTAATGGAAGTGGCAAACAATCTTGCAGTTCACATTGATGTTATGTGATGACTGCAGACACCCACACAAAGACCAAGGTCAAAATGCATATTAATATGCGTTACCACTGCTAAGGCCAAAGGTGTTATGCCCTGTGTGGTATTATTTAGCGGCAAGTAGATAAGATAATGCGGTTGTGAATACGCCCGCGAGCTCCGTCACTGGAGCTCTACCACCAGTTATAGTTAATAAAGTCATTTTTCGTTTCAAGTTAGCTCTTTACCTACCTCGCCGGGAAGCAAATATATTGTGACTAAATTAAAAATAAATTGCTAAAATGCTGCGAAATATAATAACACATACCTATTTCTCCATCAGCTCATTATAAAAACACAACACAGAATTTATAAGCGCACTCTAAAACTTTGTTAAAGTAATACTGAAAAGTTCCCGCAGCGCTAGTTCACAAAATTTTAAACAAGCAATAAAACGACGGACAGCTCCTGCCGCTTTATAATAGCAATAAACCACGAGCGTTTACCGTTGTTTTTTTCAGGCGCTACATGTATTGTGAACTATTTTATTATTTCTATTGCTCTTTCGATCAGAGGATCTGGGTCAGATGCTTATTTTCATCAATGATGTACTTTAAATAGAACGAAAAGTCGTGGAATCGCCATAAACACTGAAACATAGACCATCTCGGCCCACCGGTCGCGGCGGACCGGTGGAGGGGAGTAGCCATAGCGTTTATTACCGATGCAAACAGTCTGTCAATTTTTGCGGTGGGAAATACGTGTGAGACACACTCACACTACCAAAATCGATATTACTACTACGAAACTCACAACTTTTACAAAATACATAAACAATTTCAATATCTGGGCGACAAGCACAGGACCATTTCGTCTTGTACTTTGACGGAGGGGAAAGCCTGCATATGGCTACTCCCCTCCGATCCGCCGCGACCGGCTGCCCGTGTTGCTCTATGCTTTGAAATGACCTTGCTCTTGCCCTTCGGCAGCAAAGTTTTAGTACCTAAGCATTTTTTATTGAGGTGGACAATGGACATTGCTCTGTGCTATGAAACTCATAATGTCTCTTTGTTTAAACGAGATTAATATGTAGAGAGGACACCGAGACAGACAGATATACCTATATGAGACATTTCCACGTCACCTTTCATGTTAGGTACTATAAATAGGAAAGAGTAGTAAATTGACTTCTGCAAACTGGAACCATGCTATGGAGTGTCCAGTCTACAACTTCAGTACCTAAAGGTCAATGCTTTGATAGTTGTCATTATAAAATTCAATTCGACAGAATCCGTTGTATCGAATCAAATTTTATTATATTCGAAAGTTTTATACATAAAAAACAATACTGATTGAATATTCATACACTTATTAATTCGATGTCTCTGGGTAATACAATAGAAAATAGAAATAGAAATAGAAATAGAAAATATTTTTATTTCGAATAGATCTTTACAGATACTTTCAAAACGTCAATAAATCATAAACTACCTAGAGCGAATAACCATTACATATAGTAAAGAAAAATCATATATTAATAGTAAATTAAAAATTAAAATTTAAACTATTTGGTTAAAACATAATAATCATAAAATTTTTCAATTCCTTCAATAATAATAAATGAAGAAAAAGAAAAACTTATTCGTCAAGATCAATGTTATTCACTTAGCAGAGTTCCAAGTGCAGTCACTACTGAGAAGAACTCCGCTACCCAACAAACTCAGTAAGAGCTCTTTTAAATGAAAGCTTAAATCTAGTACAGATTATCGTGAAAAATCAAATAATGTCAACGTCCATAGCATAGATGCAAATAAACTGCTATCTACTAAATGTGATGTAGCCCCTGCAAACCAGAACAGACCAGTCCCCACCAACAGCACCCGTTCACGAGTATGACGCATGTGACAGCCATTGCCCTCCTCGACCATTTTAGAGGGAAGTGAGCAACCCGCCGCAATCGCTCGACTCACTCCTAACAAATTAAAAAAACAACATATAAGGCGTGGTGCATATCTACACCTACGAGGATTTACAAACACTAATTTATACGCTAAACTAAAACAAAAGAGACCGTCATACTAATTCTGCCATTTCAACCGATAAAAAAACACAATACTGTTGTTCCACGAGGTTTATTTTCGTCCACAACTGAACAATAAAACAACGGAACGTAAAATATGGACACGTGCAGGCGAAACGTTTGTTTTTGTACGTCATTAAAATATTTCATTCACAGCCCTTTGAATTGAGGGGAATGACTGTGAGCGATTTTCAGCGAAAACTACGTTGATTGCACACTTCCATAGAATTACGTCGCATGCCATAATCGCCACGCTTGGCAGGCGGATTGGCGATCGCAGTGCCGGTAGTGTTATCCCGAGACGCTGCTGCCCGTTTCTCAATTATATTAACCACCAGTTTAATATGAATAAAACATGTTCAAAAGCCCGGAAGGGCGCATGGCCCCGCGGCTGGTGTAGATCGTAAGCGATCTAGTCGGTTAAGCGATACGGGCG
Source organism: Macrosoma leucophasiata (assembly GCA_036365455.1). Lineage (NCBI taxonomy): Eukaryota > Metazoa > Arthropoda > Insecta > Lepidoptera > Hedylidae > Macrosoma > Macrosoma leucophasiata. Next base: position 1,065,172 of record JAWQUS010000024.1, read on the forward strand.
CGGTCGGGTGTGTGGTAGGTGACCGCTAATTGCAAATTAAAAGGCGCGTTTCCGTGCTTCGGGAGGCACGTCGGTCCTGGTTGCTATGCCTTATGGCCTTAAAGTTCATAAAGTAGCTGGTTCGGTGCTGGCACGGGGCCCCATCGAAACACTGTTCATGTTCACGTGCCTCCACAACCTTGACCTAGTCGTTCACCTGTCTTTCGTATCCAACATCACCCTAATTCAAATAAATTGCACGAATTGCATCCCGGTCGGTTGCCAAACCTGTATCTCGACCAATCCGCATTGGAGCAGCGTTGTGGAGCAAGGTCCAGGCCTCCCCCCAAAAAGGGATAGACTCGTGCCCAGCAGTGAGACGTATAATGGGTTGCCATTATTATTATTATGTTCAAAATTACACAAAATCTAAACGTGAACCCAAAATAATATGGCTATAAAAAAACGACGGCAGTTTTATTGCACGACATAACCAATGTTAGTGCCCTTAGACATGTTTTTACATGGTCCAACGACCCGATGATGGAGAGATATAAACAAGCGCATTCGGGCCGCAGTAATTGTGTCATTTTGGCTGGAATCTCTTGGTTTATGAGATGAATTACAACCAGCTTCGCCCGCGACTTTGCATGATTAAGATTACCGAATTTCGTATTATTTGACAATCTGGTTAGTCCAGCGGTGTGTGACCGCGTGATTCGAGGGTCGCGGGTTCGATCCCCGCACCGGGATACAAATATTTGTATGGCATACAGATATTTGTTTCGGGGTATTTGTGTATGTGTTGGGTGTATAGAACGAAACCCATGACTCAGGTTTATTCCTAGGGTAAGGCTGTGAGTGTAAGCGTAAATTTAGATTTTTTTATTGGTTTTTGAGCTGTAGTGAAGTAAGAGTAACACCAGGTACCACGCAAACCGGATAAAAGTAACGCTTTCAAACAGACAGACAGAGATATCGTTTTATGAAACCGGTAGACGAGCCAATGATTGAGAGATATAAAACCAGGGTTTATTCCGGCGACAGTAATTGTGGTTGTGTCGGGAATATCTTGGTTTATGAGAACAATATGTTACGATAATGTACAAAGAAAATAAGACGTATCTACCTACTTTGTTTATTTTGGTCGGTATCGCATTCCCCTTTTCTTATTTTTTTAAAGAAAGGCTGTAATGTACGGTCATACCTTACCACCTGACCGAAACATGATAGTGCTGAACACTGCCATTTAAAAGCAAAAAGATAAGGTAATGCGGTGGTGCCGGTAACGCCCGCGAGCTCCACTAGTAAAAATATAATTAATTAATAAAATCCACTAGTAAAGTTTTTTTAATATAAAATACGTCACGCTAAAATAAGCCTTTTCTGACGCCCTACCCCCTTTTGTCACGCTGTGTCACACTATCTGTGATCCCATAAATATATTACGTCACAAAAACTATCACACGCCCACTGAATAGGTATGACATTTTATTGTAACCAGGAATAGTCTAATGAACTATTATTTTAATGAAATGCGAACGTCATCTTGTCTTGTCGTGCAATGGGAAACTTGCAGAAAATGGATAAAGCCCTAGAGTTACTCCATTACACACACCAGAAAAAAAACATGTGAGCAATTCACACGTGGTTATGGTGAAACCTACAAACATTATCATAAGAGACATTGTATAATTCCTTTCGTCTCTCTTTTCTGCCGCATTTTCATTTCATCGACTCTCAGATCACAACGAAGATTTTACTTTTAAAATCGAATGTTGACAAAAATACACATGAATTAAACTGTAAGGACATAACGACAACACAAAGTAAAGCAAGACACTTATTATCATATTAAGTGAAACCGGACAAGTGGTCTCCGTGCAAAATGGAGTCGAGATCGAAAGCGAACTTGACACGCATCGGGTGACACTGCACCCACTGCACCGCATCTTTACTCAGATTGGGGTCAATGATAACTACATAATCGCTTTTCTTCATGTTGGGTCGAGATTTATGACGACTCCACCACCCATTTGAGGACTCCACCGCCCACTTGACTACTCCACCGCTCGATGGTGGAAGAGAATTCATCCGTTAGTACAGTCAGTCAACCAAATCTACTTTCCGCTAGATGGTAGTGTTCAGCGCTATAGTTCCATTCAGGTGGTAATATTCGTGTTATTTCTGGCACAGAGGTGAATGACGACTTAGACCTCGAACGCGATATATGCGTGCAACTTCATGACATAAAAAACAATCCCATTTTTTTATGTAATATAAGTGACAAACAAGCATGCAGTTCACATTGATGTTAAGTGATGACTGCAGCCTATAGACACCCATACAAAGACCAAGGTCAAAATCTTTGTGCCGGAAATGCCGTACTTTACCACCTGACCGGAACACGATAGTGCTGAACACTACTATTTAGAGGCACATTGAAATACGGTAATTATACTCAAGCTCTACCAATAAAACCAATGCAATATATTGAGATAGACACAACACAAGAATACCCTAATATGGAATGATTAGGGAACCAAATCGGAAACGCGTAGAATTATTTTTACACCTTTGGCTGGAAAAACGTTGAATTTTGATTCACGAAAAAATCACGTAGTGTCGGTAAAAAAATGTCAACAACCCGAAAATGGGCAATGTACGAACGGCAAATTTCCTTATTCGCATGATTGCGTCATCTACAAACATGGCGGTAGGTACTGGCGGCGGTATCGGATGAACACATAAAACTTCACCGTCCCACGTGCCGCGAACTACCTCGGAATAAGAGACACCCGAAATAACTAAAGTGCCTTTATACTTAGTGAAGCCCAAGCGCCTACGCCCAAACTGAGTGGGAACGTAGAATAAAGAGTAAATAAAGTGTTTCGATTGAACACAATAAAGATATTATTATTTTCAGTAAAGAAAGTCCTTGTAAAGAAAGGAGCGTACCTATATTAATACAGGGATTCGTCGGGAGATGATATCAAGTAAAAAACGTAACTTCACGCTTGTAATCTCCGAAGGAGTAGGCAGAGGTAAATGCATGCATTCAAGCATACATGCAAAGCACCCACGATTCGCCGGTTACGTTTTGGCCCGTGTAACAGGTGGCGAGCCTGTTGTCATCTCCGGGCACATTACCAAACTCCGAGGTACTGGGAAACATCCAGAAATTGGAAAAAATCCCAACAGAACCAGAGATAAAGGCTTTTAAACCGTTATCTCTGATAGCCCCCCACCTGGGAATCGAACTCAGGACAACTGGCCTACTAGCACTAGGCTACTGAGGCAGTTAGAGTTGATATCAAGTAGCACACTCGGAATTTTGTAAAGTATACATTGAATGACAATAGGTTCACCTAATGCCTCACAATGAGGTCGCAAGAAAAAAAAAATCGTGGGCTGCTTGGACAAAATCAATAAAAAAAGGTAGATAGTTTTAATTAATTGATTTATTGCCTATTAATTGGCAAAATTACAATCTTGTAGCCAAAGCTAATCGCTAAAATACTAGCTTGATATAAAATGCACTTATTGTTGCAAGGCGATTATCAACGTCTTTTTGGTATATTATTATAATACCATGAACCATGGGTCATTCAGACATATTTATGATTTTCATTATTTTTATCCGTCGTATAAACGGTGAATTTCTGCAAAGAGGTCTTTTTGCATATCGACATCTGCATTTCGACTATTCACTTACCATCCATTTGAACTGCATGCTTATTTGCCACTTACATTTAAAACGGAAATAAAAGTCAAGGCGAACGTCCCTTGATTTTCAATTGATTGATTCAATACCTACTGGACTACATGTATGTACACATATACATACATACTACCATCGCTTCCAAGGCTACAATATAAGCAGCACTCATTAACATGATATAATTTGGTAATTAAACATCAAAGTCGACGTCTTCTTCTAAAGTCGACGGCTGTGAGCATAAATCAACACAAATTAACAGAATTATGATATTTTATGTTTGTCAACATTTTTAATTTGAGAAAATACAGTACTAAAACGTCAATGACAAATGAAATATAAACGCCGTACACACACGTGCAAAAACTGCACAATGATAATACGAAAAAAAAAATGCTTAAAATGAATAAAATATAGTGATGTTTTACGTAAACAGACACACCTAGTATTTTAGCCAAACCAGGCGAATGAAAGCTAACCATAAATATGCTACAATTAACAGGTATGTAAGGACAGTATTTAGGTACCACATACAACAATGTCAGTCAAGTTGAATTGGTGTTTTCTTATTTCTTATTCAATCAAGTTTCTACATCAATAAATTAGACAAGAACTATAAGAAGCGTTTTTTATTTAACGAACTATAGTCGCTAACAGGATATTTTACCAAGCTTTAAGATCGCAATCATACTTTTCCAAGACTTGGAAATCAGATGTACCTACTCTTTTATCTTAAAATAGTGACAATTTAACAAAACATCAATAAAGAGCGCAGAATTGACACATCAGTCACAGATCAATCACGACCATCGAAGGTTATCGGAAAGAGCGTCGACAATGACATAATAAATCAAGGATATCAGTTATGGGAGGCAATCTCGATAAAGCAAAATGTGCCAAACCGTCGAGCGACATCGAAATACCCTTTCAGAAATATCTGAAAAAGTATTTTGATGTCGAATAATTACAACAAGTAAGTATGATTATTTTCAGAAACTAACCCCTTTATTCATAAACGTACGTTTCAGTCGCATTGTTAAATGTGCAGGATAGAAAAAGACAAAGGGGAGATTAGCAAAATACGTTAGCTAAAATACGTTTATGAATAAGGGGGTTAATCTTCATCTAAAAAACAAAAACATTTCAACTTTACACTTCCACAAGTTTAAAATAATTAAGAAATATTTATGAAGAAAGCTCCATATAACGAATTAACTATTAGTTATAATTATTATTTTAAGGTCAGAAACCGTATTTGTCATTTCGAATTATTTGAGAAAGAAACTGCCTGGACGCTTTTCATTCACAAAAACAATTTAATAATATAATGTAATAATATTATTATTCGTTAAATTGGATATTGATTAATAAGAACCAGTACGATATTTCCAGCATACACCACTGAACTACGGAGTAAGTACAATCAATGATTATACTAAAACAGTGACACTATAACAAAACAACTAACAATGGAGTGTCTAAGAATAAGCGAGCGAATCAAAGCAGAAGCGACACATCAATCACAGATACAAAACGGCGGCGACAATTCAATCTAACGACCTCGCGACCTCCGGAGGCGGTGGAGCGTCGTCGATGTCACAATAAATCAAGGAGAATCGGTTGTGAGCGAGACAATTCCGACAAAGAGTTTCAAGTCATGTTTTATTAAAGGTGGCGAATAATTACAGTCACAAAGCGTCGATGTCGCGTTATTCTCTTTGTATGTTTCGTCCAAAGATTTTAGCGTTTGCAAATCTGTATGTTTAGCGCTAAGAAAGAAAAGTAACTACATGACAATTTTTGGATAAAATAGATTTTAATCCCCGAAGCAGCAGATGGACCCTATAAAGTCCAAGAACAATAAGAAATCAATTGTCATATTTTTGTGGCGGCCTGACGGATTGTAATAAAACCTACCCAATGCAACCAAAATCGAGGTAGGTAACATGCGATTTTCGAAAAATACTTATAGCTACTATCACTTTGCGGTACATAAATGTAGATCATGCGATACTGTGATGTCTAAACCACTCGCTCCACAAAAATAAATGTAAACGAAATTGCGTAAATGAAAAAGAGGAAGTGTGTTCATGGAGATAGTATGAAAATAACCCGAACTCGCACCCAAGGTCGCCATCGCACTGGAAGTTTTTAATGACGCGTTAACTGTGCTAATGGACCGAGCAGAGTTAGACGAGATTACAGAAGGGCGTGAGGTTAACGACGTATACTGTTATGGCAACAGTATAATGATAGCTGTGACAGTACTTTTTGGGCCTGCTATTCATTTACAATAGGTTCACTGTTCGTAAATCAAACAATTATTTTAAAAATAATAACAGATTACCTTTGATGATTCCGTGGTCTACAGACCCGTTAAGGCTGTTTATGCAAACTAGTCTTAAAAGTTAATAGAAGTTTATGAAAACGGTGTAAAAGAAATCTCTCTTTCTCACCATTTTTTTACTAAACTGACACACAACAGGACATCTACCCTAAAAACAGATCTCTAAGCTGATGTGATGTGCTACTCCTATGGTTTAGAATGTTTGCCTTCTAGGACTTTAACGTACGATTTGAGCAATGTCATCCAACACAATACCACTGTCAATTAGTAACAGATGGATAAGGCAATACTGTGATGCATTAATCCTCTTGCGCCACTCTCCATCAAAATCGATCCGAACATAATATCGTATAGTGAATAAAGTGGAAGTGTATTCCCGGAGATAGTATGAAAATAGCTGGAACTCGCATCCAAGGTCGCCATCGGACTGGAAGTTTTAAATGACGTGTGAACTATGCTAATGGGGCGAGCAGAGTTACACGAGACTACGGAAGGGCGCGAGGTTAACGACGTATAGCTTTAGTACAATGACAGCTGCGAATCGCGCTGTATCAAGGTCAAACAAAGCAAATATTTTTGGAGATTCGTACATGTCGTCGAAGCGCGGACCATATTGCGTCAATAACAACATTTTACATAACGGCTAATCTAAACTAATATTATAAAGAGGTAATATTTTTTTGTTTGTTTGTTTGTATGTTTGTAATGAATAGGCTCAATAACTACTGGACCGATTTTATTTAAATTCTTTCACTATTCGAAAGCTACATTATCCACGGGTAACATAGGCTATATTTTGGAAAAAATAGGGGTCCGTAAGATATTTGGGTTTTTCAGACACAAGGTGTAAAAAATCAACCAGAAAGGTTACTTATTTTGCGTACGCTGCCTAAACTATAAAAGATATCGAGGTAGACTTTAGGCTATATCTATGTATAATCATCACGCTAAGACAAATAGGAGAGGGTAGGCAACATTGCACCGCGCGAATCCGGGGCGGGCCGCTAGTTTTTTATAACTTCAAAACCATTGCCAGTAAAAAAAATGAATGTGAGAACTTAACAACAAGGCCTTTTATGAGCTGAGTCATAAAAAATATTTTAAAGTGCCCCCTTTTATTCGTGTTCATTTATTTTCGTTACGCTTACTTGTTTTGGTCGCAGCAATTTCTGAGAAAAATAGCTATGACAGATGGACAGACAGGCAGACGAACGAGTGATTATATTAGGCTTTCGTTGTTTTCCTTTTGCGGTACGAAACCCTAAAAATAAACATCAAAATCAAACAAGTTCAGAGGGCGAAGAGTAACAATTACACGCACACCGGATTTTTATATCAGAGATATCAATATCATCACAGAAGCAGGTCATGTTTGTAGAAGCGAAAAAACTAGGATGGACATTTTCAATTTCCATCAATTCAGCTTCAGTTCAGTATGAAACCAATTTATCTGATGTGAAGGTTGCTCAGCAATGGAACTTATAGGATTGTCTGAATAAATCAGCTTGACTGAAACAGACTTTACAAATCAGATTATCAATATGATCACTCAATGGCAGGGCAGATTGTAACGATTTTATTGTCGATAAAAAAAGGTGAAAGGTGAAGGTACTGGCGTCGGGACGTAAAGACCTTAACGTCCACAAGCGGAAGAATTTTCTTCCACTGGAAGAGAATTCTTCCGCTAGTGCATTCAGTGAACCGAACACTGGTGGTAGAGCTCCAGTGACAGAGTTCGCGTGTTTAGCCACCACCTCGTTATCTAATATACTTGCCGCTAAATGGTAGTGTTCAGCACTATCGTGTTCCGGTCAGGTGGTAATGTACGGCCCTGTAATTTCCGGCACAGAGGCATAACACCACCACAGGCCTCAGAAGTGGTAACGCATCTGCATTTTGGCCTGTGGTCTTTGTGTGAGTGTCTATAGGCTGCAGTCATCACTTAACATCTATGTGAACTGCATGCTTGTTTGCTTGCCACTTTCATGCCAAAAAAATGCTGTAAACACAATTTAAAATTGCGTTCTATCACTAATAAATCAAACTATCACACTATCCCAATAAAATTCATACAGAAATTCACAAGGGTTTGGTAAACAAATCTATAAATTCGTTCATTCAAATGTGACGGTTATCAACGCAAATGTAGATTGGTGGGAAAGATATTGCCACATGGACGCTCTGTTCCAGAGGTGGTGAACCTTTAAGTATGGGGTTATTATTAAGAAAAGCACGTTACGTGCACATACATAATAAACGATATAATCACATTGACATGTTCAACTGCAAACTGTGTAATTTTACTCTATCTGTGAAAAAAGTTAATACCTAATGTTTACTTTTTGTCAATTTCCTACAAATAACTTTTTCATGTATTGTATATACACGAAATAATTATTTGTATTAAAATTTTTTGAATGTACTTAAACTTATTCAAAATTCTGTAGTGTTCGCTATGTAATTTTTAGCATTGGAACTATTTTGGCTAATGAATTATTCATGTCCTACCATAACCATATGTATTACAAAAAGCTGTAAGTTTCCTTAAATAAATAAATAAATAAATAAATAAATTACGCCTGTGAGCCCGAAGGCTCAAGCAGAGTGTCAAGCACTTCAATTGCATTCATCATACTTGATTGGTGGAGGCGGGCACCACCAACGTCGTGTCGTCGAATCGTCAAGCGCGACGACACCGACGTCGCTGACGGCGACGACCAACCACGAAGAGATTATTCAATCATTCGGTCAATCAAATTTCAATCGTTTCTATATTTTGTAACTTACCTACAATCACACCACGGCCGCTTTCACTTAAAGACCTCTTGTACATTACCACCTAACCGGAACACGATGGTGCTGAACACTACCATTTAGCGGCAAGTATATTAGATAATGTGGTGGTCACTGGCGCTCTACCACCCGTATAAGTATAAGGTGACAAATTAGGGTTTCGTAAGATGTTACTTATAGCAGACAGAAAACTTTATTGAAATAAAACTATTTTTACGGATTTATCTCGCGTATATTAAACTAAAATGATTTTTAAATCAACCTGACGTTTAATATACGCGAGATAAATCCGTAAAAATAGTTTTATTTCAATGAGTGTAGCTCGCGAAAACCTAAGAACATATCATGTTAGAAAACTTTATGTTTTTTATCGGTGGTGTACCCAAAACATTGTATAACATGCCATTGACCATTGGTTCACCATCCCTGCTCCATCCTATATTCACTGGAAACAGCGAACTAAATTAATATTCGATCGTGTAACTGATTATAATTTACAGACGGACTGTACTAAAATATCTTTAATGGTTCAAATCTTAAAATTAATTATTTGGCACCGAGCGCAAAGGATCAATTAAATGTCGCAATTCAAAAGTAAATCTACAATTTACTGTTAGTTCTCTATTTACTGGTAGGTAGAGTTCCAGTGTCAGAGCTCTAGGGGTTAGGCAACACCTTAATACCTAATCTATCTAACGCTTAGTGTTCGAGTTCAGCAATATCCTTTTCCGGTTAGATTTTTTTTCTGTAACGAAGGTGGGAAACAAGCATACAGTTAACATAGATGTTAAGTGATTACTGCATTCTATAGACATCAACACAAAAACCAGAGGTTAAATGCAAATTCGTTGCCACGCCTGAGACCTAAGTTGTTATGTCTCTGTATTAGTTATTACAGGGCCATACATTACCATCTAACTGGAACACGATAGTGCTGGCGGCAGACTGATTAGCTAATGCGGTGGTGCCTACGCTCTCGAGTAGACTAGAACTCTACCACCATTAAAATGGTATTGTATGGCCTCGTAATAACTGTCATACAAGCAAAAAAACTAAGGACAGGGGCGGCAACGCATCTGCATTTTGACCTACAACTTGCGTGTAGATCTCTATAGGGTGCACGTAAATTGTTAACTGCATGATTGTTTGTCATCATCAATCCATCATTACATTGCTGCTAGCATGAGGTGTTATGCAACGCTAGTAAATATAATAACGTGTGGCCAGTTACGCTAATGAAATGAAAGACGTAACCCAATATACAGTTCACACACAAATAAGCTTGCAGTCCGGAACAGAGTGGCGGCAGTGCATCAAAATAGCGGTAGCCCAATTCCCCAAGGCCGGCGCATGCGCTTTATTTAAACCCGCGGATACATGAAAAACGGGACTGCGACCACTCTCGGCTTCGTTTTTTTTTGTGAAATATATTGCATTTGCCAAGATGAAGGGAAGCCAATTATTTGTTAGTTTTTAAAAAAAAAATATCTAATATACAAAATTCTCGTATCAAGTGTTTGTAACAATAACACGTCCGAAACGGCTGAACCGATCATTATGAAATTTTCTGTAGTTATTAGAATCGGTTGTAGTGTATTTTTATTAACTCTAAATGGTAAGGTGATACTCCCCAAAAAATATTTTTTTCATAGAGCAACACGGGCCACCGGCCGCGGCGGACTGGAGGGGAGTAGCCATAGCGTTTATTACCGATGCAAAACAGTCTGTCTTTTTTGCGGGGGGAAATGCGTGCGACACACATGCACACTACATAACTCGTCAATTACAACGAAACTCACACCTTGACTTTAACAAAATACAGAAACAATTTCACGCACACATTTAAACATCCAGGCGACAGGTATAGGCCAATTTGGGCTTGTACTTGAGGGGAAAGCCTGCATATGGCTACTCCCCTGCGGTGTTGCTCTATGATTTTTTAATACAATTTATTTATGCCTACGAAGTTCTTCGGTGCAGCTTGTCTGATTATAAATATACGGTTATACTCGTACATCTGTGTTGATTGAAAAACCTACAGTTGATAACCCGAAAATATTCAAAGCGCGCTTGTTGGAGTCATCAACCTGACAATAAATAGTGTCATGGCATATGCATATATAAATACACTAACAACTAATATATGTACTCCTCAAATCCTTAACACTGGGAATGCTTTCACTGGTGCTAGAGCTCTAGTGACGGAGCTCGTGGGCGTAGGCACCACCGCATTACCTCTGTCTGCCGCCAAATGGTAGTGTTCAGCGCTATCGTGTTCCAGTTAGATGGTAATGCATGGCCCCGTTATAACTGTCACAGAGACATAACAGCTTAGGTCTCAGGGGTGGCATCGCATTTGCATTTTGACCTCTGGTTTTTGTGTAGACGTCAATAGGCTGCAGTCATCACTTAACATCAATGTGAGCTGCACGCTTGTTTGCCACCTTCTTTACCTAAAAAAAAGGCCGTGATAGAAGATATCACCCGCAAACCATAACAGACCATCCCAACAATCTGCACCCGTTCACGAGTATGACGCATTGCTCTCCACGATCCTTTTGAAGGAAAGTGAGCAACCCATCACACGACGCCACCGAAGGCAAATACATTAAAGCGAGCCACAACATAATAATAGAAGAGTAGAAAATGTTTCTGCAGGCAAAGAATTCTCAATATATATGTATATCTCAGTGAATTTCTTGTGAATGAAGCGCGCATGACCCTGCGGCTGGTGTAGATCGGAAGCGATGTACTCGGTTAAGCGATACGGGCGCGGTCGGATGGGTGACCGCTAGTCACAAATTAAAATGCGCGATTACGTGTTTCGGACGGCACGTTAAGCCGTCGGTCCCGGTTGCTATCGATAGATAGCAGTCGTTAAACCTTGTCGGAGGCCTTATGAGCGGTTTGGAAACATCCGACAACAGGTTGGCCACTAACTCTTATCTCCACCAATCCGTGGTGGAGTAAGCTCCAGGCCTCCTCCCAAGAAGGGGAGAGACTCTTGCCCAGCAGTGATACGTATCAAGGCTTGCCATTAATTATTATCTCAGTGAATTTAAATACACCTTAACATAATTCTTTCACGGCATATTTTGATAAGCTAGCTGAGTTTGTCTCGGGAGAGAGGAACATACTCAATATACGCTTCATAATGTCATTTTAACGACAGGAAAGGACGTAGACGACATTATGTATTACACAGACACCATATCGCTTTTTGTGTTAAATGAAGTGGATTGGGGATGTTGAATAGGTATGAAGTCACTACTTTTTATCATTTCATATGAAAGCGACTTGCTAAATAAAATAAATAAAAAACAATTATGAAAATTGGAGTTGAATCGTATGAGGTAGAAGAATTTAAAACCGACCAAAACTGTGAATAATAAAGCTAACTTAAAATAATAACCCTCCTTTTGTTGCAGTCGGGTAAAAATAATTTCACCTTAAGATCATCAAGACCTTAAGATGATCATTTACATCAACTTTTTATGTATTTTAATGTACGTACAAAAATATTGCCACCTATCACATCGGCAGAGAATATGTAATAATACTACGTATAGAATGGACACTTCTACGTCCCACCCGATTTGCCTGCATCACTCAACCCCTTCCCCTCTTATGGGCGACGGTTGGTATTTTGTACGTGCTACGCACACAGGTTCGCGTGTAATGTAAATACACGTCAGTGATTGATGTCTGTGTAATAGAAACCAAATTAAGCGTTTGTATGGAATTTTGGCGGAGTGTCCGCGGTGTGACATCGGACAAAGCATAAGTACAGAACTGAGATTATTTAGGAACATACATGTTTAAATGAATGAATGAAAGAACGATGTGAATTCTGCTGATGAACCTACTTGCTTACATTAGTATATTATATGTATGTAAAGAAATACTATTTCTTTCTTCGCACTCTGTGTGTTTACTTACCATGAAGTTTGGTTATAGTTTTTAACTTTTTAATTGTCTGATTTTAAAGAAGAAACGAATTCAGAATGTCAGATGACAGATTTAAATACGAGTTGATTGACAATTGGATAATCAATGAAAATTTTAATATTATATTATTTTATGTTTTAAAAGTGAAAGAATAAACTTTCATTGTCGTTTCTTCTTTACAGGTTTGAGTTCATATTGTTTTATATTACCTAAATAAAATAGTCTCTGTATAAAAAAAACTAACAATAAATCTTCTTTACAGCAACACAAGGTTTATTTCTTTCATGTAGTAAAACAGACTTATAAAACGACAATTTTGTTTATAAAAAGATGCAAATGGAGCAGTTACGTTTTGAATTCACGATTTTACCGGCGAATGATGGAAAATCTAATATTTGTTGTGTAACCTCAATCACAACTAAAGATGAAAAAAAATTTGCTATACCAGAGGAATTACAGTCTGTTGGATTTCACGAAGAATTAATTGAGACAGCCGTGTACAACAAAGTAAAAAATAGTTTAAAGAAAAGACATCAGACACGAAGAGTTTGGATAACTATGACAGATAAATTACGAGAAATTTACATAGATGCTGATGGTAACTTACAATTTGGAGAACAATATCTGGAGGAAATTGAACATAACCGAGCATCTGAAGAACAAATTAGAGATTCGAATTCATTGGAAGAAATGTTTACAAAGTTAATAGAAAATACACATGATTTAAAAAAACAGAATCTGAAATATGTCGCAGAGAAGTTTGTGATTGAGAAATTTACGAGCAAAAACTCGAATGCAAGGCAATGGATTGACATTTTTGAGAGAGAATGTTCTCGCTTCGGTATTATGAAAGATGAACAAAAAATTGAGATTCTCCGACTATTTATGGATAAAAGTTGTGTTGATTGGTACAGCTCAATGATTATAAAATTAACACTCAACTCAGAGTGGATAGTTTGGAAAGAAAAGTTGTGTGAGTCATTTGCAAACCAAAACTGGAACCAAGTGACCTATGCATTGTTATTTAAATATAAGGATGGTTCATTAGTGGACTATGCCATTAAAAAGGAAAAACTTTTATTGGACATGAGAAATTCAATTGATACAGGTACACTGGTGGATCTGATAGCGGTAGGTTTGCCAGGTTTTGTATTAGAGAAGATAAATAGAGAAGCAATGAACGATATAGTATGTTTATTCAATGAGGTGAGAAAGTATGAACATTTGGTAAATAAAAATAGAAGTGGAACGTACAGAAAGTATGAAAATCAAAGGATAAATATTACAAATGAAGGACGTTATCCATGCAAAATATGCGTAAAATTAAATAAAGGGGTTCGCTATCATTCCGAAGCTGCATGCTGGTTTAGAGTTAGAGAAGATGATAAATTAAATAAAAGATATATTAAACATGTAAATAATTCAGTGATTGAAGCAGAGTTAAATGAAACAGAACAAAAAAACTAGTAGTGACACCATTAATTAAGATCAAACTACTGTTAAATAATAAATTAGAAATTTATGGAGTATACGATTCAGGTTCAAATGTATCTTTAATTAATTCCAAATTAATAAAACTAAATACAAAAGGACATAACTCGAATGAAGAAAATATAGTAACAATTAATGGTGTCCAAAAAACAAGTGGTTTGACAAATTTAAAAATAAAAATTTTTGAAATAGAAGAAAATGTGGATGTGTACATCATTGACGAACACAAATTCAGATATGATTTCTTAATAGGATTAGATATGATAAAGAAATACAAGCTAGTACAAAATGAGGAGTTAAAAATAACTCAGAAACAATACTTACATGAAAAGAATAGTAAAAAAATGGAGAAAAAGATAGACGAAGGTGAAAATGAAGGTAATAAATATGAAAACGAAAACAAAATTAATTTTAATGAACATATCAAAGAAGAGGAATTTGAAATAAAGGTTGGTCATTTAGATGATGATAAAAGGGAAGAAATAAATAAGCTAATACAACAATATCAATCAGTTTTTGCCAAAAACAAGTATGACGTGGGAATGGTTAAAGGATATGAAGCAAGAATAGATTTATTAATGGATAAATACTGCAGCAAGAGGCCATACAGATGCTCTATAGAAGACAAAAAAGAGATAGCAGAACAAATAGCCGAATTATTGGATAATGCGCTTATAGAAGAATCTTATAGTCCATTCGCAGCACCAGTAACTTTGACATTTAAAAAGGAAGAAAATAAAAAATCAAGGCTCTGTATAGACTTCAGGGATTTAAATAAAATTGTAGTTCCTCAGGCTCAACCCTTCCCATTAATTGACGATTTAATGACAAAAACAAGAAATTGCAAATTTTTTACAAGCTTAGACGTTAATTCAGCTTTTTGGTCTATACCTCTACGAGTAGAGGACAGGAAGAAGACAGGGTTTGTAACTCAAGAGGGACACTTTCAATGGACTTGCCTACCATTTGGTTTGAAGACTGCTCCAGCAATATTTCAAAGAATATTGTGTAACATACTTAGAAAATATAAACTAACCGATTTTGCTGTCAATTATATAGATGACATTTAGTAAAATCAGTCAGAATGCTATTGCCTCATTGCGGTCCCTTTATAGATTTAAGAACTTCTTACCATCCTGCACGAAAATTCTCCTTGTACAATCTCTTGTCATACCCATTATTGATTATGCAGATGTTTGTTTCTCAGATATTACCCAGGAAAATCTCAATAAATTGGATCGTCTACTTAACAACTGTATACGTTTCATATTTGGCCTACGTAAATTCGACCACATCTCCCTTTACCGTTCCAAGCTCAAATGGCTTCCAATCCGCCAGAGAAGGTCCTTACGGACGCTCTGTGTACTATTCTCTGTTATTAACGACCCTTGTTCCCCTAATTATCTCAAATCTAAATTTAATTTCCTGGGCGCCTCTCATAACCTTTCCCTCCGTTCATCGGAAAATCTTATGCTTCAAATACCGTCTCACCGCTCTGGTTTTATTTCAAATTCTTTTGCTTTGAATGCAATTAAACTCTGGAACACGCTGCCCCTTGACATTCGTAGATCTCCCTCCAAATTATCATTTAAGCGGAAAGTATGTCGTTACTTTCTGCAATCATTTTCTTAATGTTGGCTCTTCATCGTCTCATACTTATTTGCGTTTTGTTTTAATTTTATTGTTAGTTATGGTATTATATATTTATATTTATTTATTATATATATATATTTATATATGCACAGATTTATTAAAATTTATTATACATTATTTATTATTATTGTTACATGATAATATAGTATTTTATTTATATTATATAAATATAATTATTACATCTAATTTAAGGTAGTTATCTTTCTATTTTAAATACTTTCTCTCCAAGGTTTTTTTATTTGCACTCTCATCATCTTGTCTCACTACCCTAAGGTCGACTGGTAGAGAATGCCTTACGGCATTAAGTCCGCCTTATGTGCTTACATTGTGCATTAAAGCTTAAATAAATAAATAATAAATAAATGACATCCTGATATTTTCAAACTCATTTGATGAACACATAAGTCACTTGAAACAGTTACTAGAAGCAATTCAAACGGAAGGATTTCGACTAAAATTTATAAAATGTACATTTGCATCAGATTCGGTAAAATACCTGGGACATATCATTCAATATAATTCTATCCAACCACTGAAGGACAATCTCATTTCGATAAAAGAATTTCCAGTACCAAAAACCCAGAAGAATATTCGACAATTTTTGGGAAAAGTAAACTTTTACCATAAATATATACCAAGGAGCGCAATAATTCTTGACCCATTACATAATTTGCTAAGAAAAAATCAAAAGTTTGTTTGGTCTGAAGAATGTCAAAATGCGTTTGAAAAAATAAAGAGTCTCTTGTGTTCACAGCCAATACTAGAAATTTATGATCAAAATCTACCAATAAATATTTATACTGATGGTTCTCTGCTGGGTGTTGGAGCAATTTTAAAACAAGTACAACTAGATGGTAAAGAAAAACCAGTAGCCTATTTTTCAAAAAAACTGAATGGAGCGCAAAAGAAGAAAAAGGCAATATATTTAGAATGCTTAGCTATTAAAGAAGCACTAAGATATTGGCAGTACTGGCTGATAGGTAAATCGTTTACAGTCTACACAGACCATAAACCATTAGAAAACATGAACTTAAAAGCTAGAACAGACGAAGAACTAGGTGATTTGACTTATTACCTTTCACAATATGATTTTAAAATCAAATATTCTCCTGGAAAAGATAATTTAGAAGCGGACTGTTTAAGTCGGAATCCTGTATTAGAACCAGAGGATAATCTAGAAGAACAACTGAAAGTTGTGAACTTAATTACATTAGAAGATATTGTAATAGATCAGAATCAAAATAAAGAAATACAGAGAAACAATAATAAAATAATCAAAAAACACAATTTATACTTCAAAAGAATTAGGAACAAAGAGAAAATAATAATAACAGAAGAATTCAGTATTAAATTTATAAAGCGAATACATGAAGATCTATGTCACATTGGAGTGGGACAAATGCTAACGACTATTAGTTCACTGTACGCAACCAAAAATTTAACGAAAAATATTAAAAATGTTTGTAGGAATTGTGAAATTTGCATAAAAAACAAAACAAGAGGACAACACAAATATGGATTAATGTCATATTTAGGCCCAGCGACAAGACCCTTTGAAATAGTATCAATAGACACAATTGGAGGTTTTGGTGGTTCTAGATCAACCAAGAAATACATACATCTTTTAGTGGACCACTTCACTAGATATGCATTTATTATAACATCAAAAACCCAGGGTGCACATGACTTTATAAAGCTAATAAATAAGGTCGCTGAAACCGAAGAGATTGGGATGCTCCTTACCGACCAGTATCCTGGAATAAACTCTAAAGAATTCAAGAAATTCCTTACTGACAAACAAATAACAATAATTTTTACAGCAGTGAATGCACCGTTTTCTAATGGCCTAAATGAAAGGTTGAATCAAACGATAGTTAACAAAATTAGATGCAAAATCAATGAAGATGGAGAAAACAGAGCGTGGACTACAATAGCACATGAATGTGTAGAAAAATACAATCAGACTAACCACTCAGTAACTGGCTATGCACCATGTTATTTGCTATACGGAACAGATGTTAAGGTTTTACCAAAAGAACTACAACAAGGAGGTATAAATAGTGACTGGATCGGAGATAAGAAAACAGCGCTTAATAATACCTTGAAATCACATTACTATAACAAAATGAGGTATGATAGGAATAGAAAACAAAGAGAATTCAGTGTGGGAGATCTAGTATATATAGAAAATGGGAATAAACTAAATAGGAAAAAGCTAGATGAATTGAGAATTGGACCATATAAAATAATTAAAAAGAAATCCAATACAATTTACGAGATAGATACAGGACATAGAAAAACAGAGTCAAATCTTTTTCATATCACAAAACTAATTCCAGTACAGATAACAGAGGATGAGAATGTGCAAGTATCAAATGGAGAACTGGAGTGAAAATTCACGGGTGAATTTTCTTCCCCATGGGGGGAGATGTAAAGAAATACTATTTCTTTCTTCGCACTCTGTGTGTTTACTTACCATGAAGTTTGGTTATAGTTTTTAACTCTTTAATTGTCTGATTTTAAAGAAGAAACGAATTCAGAATGTCAGATGACAGATTTAAATACGAGTTGATTGACAATTGGATAATCAATGAAAATTTTAATATTATATTATTTTATGTTTTAAAAGTGAAAGAATAAACTTTCATTGTCGTTTCTTCTTTACAGGTTTGAGTTCATATTGTTTTATATTACCTAAATAAAATAGTCTCTGTATAAAAAAAACTAACAATAAATCTTCTTTACAGCAACACAAGGTTTATTTCTTTCATGTAGTAAAACAGACTTATATGTATTTAGGTTTATCTTAGTAATATTCTTGCCTACATATTTTTTTTAGCTTGTTGATTGACATCAACAAAAAAAAAACAATTTGATTCACTTATTTTTTTTTTTGTTTGTTTTTGACTTGTCATAAGAGGTGCTTGTCACCCTAATTGAATATATGAATTTCTGATTCTGAATGATTCTGATTCATTTACTTCTTCCTATGCAATCGGCGCATATAAATATGCAACAGAAAACAGTTACAGCGTCTTGTTTGCCCCATTAGTATTAAGTTCAAGTTCGGGCGAGATCGATGGGATGTCGAAGGACGCAAAGGCCCTGGTTGCGTTACACGATATGGACGTCCGTGAGTTTTAATACAGTAAATCATTTTGTTACTGAAAAAGACTCAAGCTTCCAGGTTTAATATTCAGGAATAAAAATAAGTGGTAATCAGAATCAGTTTTTTTTTCTTTACATGAAAAAATTGTTAGTGTTATTATGATGGCAGCAAACAAGCATGCAGTTCACATTGATGATAACTGATAACCGCAGCTTAAAAATGTCTACACAAAAACAGTACATGTTATGCAAAAGCCTTTCCAAAAAATGCCCACAACGGTGTTGTGCATCATTGAAGGAGAAATGCTGGCTGCTAGGCATATTCTCGCCTAATGATACATTAATTGACTGATTGCTTAAAAATCTGTCAACTGATTGAAAAATCTCGCAAGCTTCGAAACTTACTGTTGCTAACCAAAATGAATTATCCAAATAATTTAATTACTTCCCATTGCATAATAAACTTTTCAAACAGCATTATCATCTAGATTCGCACCGCAAATACGAGATAACAATGCGATGTATTAAAATAGAAATTCTTACATAATAGCTGTAACAGAAGTTTTATTGGTCAATGTACGACAAAATTTACAGCACACTGTTTTTGTTTCATTAGCCAAATGACTGACTGATATAACTCAGATTTATCATAGAGAATGTTCTGGTTTTAGATACGATTGTTACATTTGTTTTCACCGCTCCGATTGAAAAGTTTTAACAGATCTTGTAAAGAATTACATTAACTAATAGTAGGGGAGCCCAGGATGCTATTTTTGGATTTACTCAAGCGCGTCAGATAAAGATATGGGAGATTCCTTGAACCCCGCTGGTTATCTCCACTAAATCTAAGGTTCGTATATAAAGACGCGGCCGAAGAATAGTCTTAAAAAAAATTATAAATGTCGCTACGATCTTACTCATCTTCCGAATTGTCTGAATTTTGGATAGGAGCATTGTTTGGCCACATTTTAAACCCTCACAGAATATCTGACACGCTCTTGACCCAAGACGTTGATGCCGCGTCCTCTTCAAAAACATTTGATTCGTTCAAAAATGAAGGTGAAAAATTACTCAAGAATGTCAGATACTCAGAGAGGATCTAAAGTGAACCCCATCAAAGCTCCCATCCAAAATTCTGACAATTTGGATGCGAGGCAAGCTCGTGGCGGAAGCCCTAAGGGTTCGGCCTTTTATGGAAATCTTAGATTTGGTGGAGGTACTGAATTGGGTGCAAGGTATCTCCTATAACTTAATCTGACGCGCTCGAGTAAATTCAAAAATCCCCTCTTGGGCTCCCATACTATAAAGTAAAAAACGTAAATTCACTTTCTGTATTTCTCGAAGAGATTGGGAGTGCGGCTGGACTAGAAATCGCCAGTACTCATACCCAATTTTCGCAAGCAAGTCCCGCCTGGATTCAAATTCTTTCCATTTTTGTTTAAAAATTCACGCATTTAAGCATACATGCAAAACCTACAACAACCGTGATTAGCAAGTTTTTTTTTTAAATTATTTTTTTTATATATAACTAGCTTTTGCCCGCGACTTCGTTCGCGTGGACTTCAGGTTCGTCCCGTCTAGTCTAGTAATAAGTAAGAAATACGGTAACTAAGCACTGCAGAGCCCTAATCATAGGCCTATAGGTAGCTACTGCAGTATGCTCCTATAAACTACATTTAACGATCTTTTTCCTTCAGCATAAACATGCAGATTCTTCGCTTTGGAAACACGTGAGCAAGCCACATAGAGCTGACCTATTTATATAATTTGTTATAATTAACTGTAAGTAACCTATCTATATAGTAATTGAATTATCAATGAAGTAATTCGTAAAAATGAAGTATCTTTTTGTACGTGTAACTCCTAACCAAAAAGAAACCTGGCTATAACTAACCTTAGGCCTATATTACTTAAAGTAGGCGACCATACGTTTTTATCAAATCGCTAGTGCCTTGAAAATTAGCAAAACGGACACAACCGTCAACTACGTCTGCCCTCACGCGTCTGCCCGCGTTCGGGTCGCGCACTCAGCGATGAGCCACTTCTTCCCCACCGCACCTACCCCGCTCCCCCCACGCCCCGTTCGCCTGGCGCCGCTGCCGGTATTTATCACCGAAACGGTATTTATCGCCGAAATTGCTATGACTCTGCATTTTAAATCTGTGATATCTTCGAAAATACTTATTTAATTTACATGCTGTAAAAAGCCATATTGATCTTTATTAAATGCACAATGTATTTAAGATACTTAATTGGATAAGGATTAATACTGTATTGCTTAAAATCGCTTCGTAAATAAGCCATTATTTCTCGTACAAAGTAAAGGATAAAAAATGGTTATTGTGGGTTATTCCTAAGAGATAAACATATACCATCACGGACTTTTTTGTAGACCTTTTTAAGTTGTACAATACTGTAGTAAATTGTTTTGATCTATCTTGTAGGATTCAGTCAGCGTTTGCAATGTAAGCGCAAAAAATGTGTTTTTTCTACGACCTCACATTAAAAACCTCAAAAATTGTAGCCTATGTGTTATTCTGATGTATAAGCTATAGCCTATGTGTTATTCTGATGTATAAGCTATATTGTGGTAAAGTTTCATTCAAATCCATTCAGTAGTTTTTACGTGAAAGAGTAACAAACATCCATACATCCATACATACAAACTTTCGCCTTTATAATAGTAATTTCGCCTTTATAATAGTAATAGGATAATAAAAGTGGCAAACAAGCGTGCAGTTCACATTGATGTTAAGTGATGACTGCAGCCTATAGACACCCACACAATGACCAGAGGTCAAAATGCAGATGCGCTGCCACTCCTGAGGCATTAGGTGTTATGTCTCTGTGCCGGAAATTACAGAGCCGTACATTACCACCTGACCGGAACACGATACTGCTGAACACTACCATTTAGCGGCAAGTATTTTAGGTAATGCGGTGGTGCCTACGCCCGCGAGCTCCGTCACTGGAGCTCTACCAACAGTTACGTCTTGCCTTACCTCACGACATCTACACACATCCTAGTACACATTATCTGACACGGGGAAACTTCCACAAAATGGATAATCTTAAAGGAATCACAGACAAAGATAATACGCCTTAATCTTTGAAAGCTTCCGACGCTGCCACAGCCTACTGGACTAGTGAGGCAGTGAAATTAACAAATACTGCATTAATTCGTGACTTAGCTGCAGGGTCCAATAGAGTTCACTCAGTTTAAGGTCGATTTTAAAGGGTGATGTATACCGCAATTCCATGTTTTACTACAAACAGGTGGTCGTCATATCGAAGATTATTCGCGTCAATTCTCACTCATAAGAAGTCTTCAAAATTGATGACGGAAGCACATAATTTTTTAGAGTATTTAGAGCCATTAAATGTTTGGAATGTGTTGACACGTAGAGGCACCTTTTACTGGTGGTAAAGTTCCAGTCTCAGAGCTTGACGGCGTAGGCACCAATGCATTACTTAATCTACTCGTCCTAAATCTTTAAGCACTATCGTGTTCCGGTTAAAAGGTAATGTGTGGCCCCGCAACAGCTATATAACGTGTTGCTACCACCTGTAGGGGTAGCAACACATTATGGCCTATTTTATGTTGCAGTACCATCAATGTGAACTAAACACTTGGTTGCCACTATCATTACAGGTAAAACCTAAAGATTACATTGGATAATACCTTCAACACGCACAGTACCGACAGCCTAAAAATATAGAGCCTCGCGATCGATGCTCCGATACCGCGACGTATCATCAATATTTCGTACGTCAAACATCAAACGATAATATTTCACCTAGCCGACAGGTTGCGCAACTTGACGCTGCCGAAGGTAACCGATGGATACAGATACCAGGGAAAACAAATGTGTTTTGTTTGGGTTTCCTATGCAAACATTCAGTCCTGTTTGTTAGGCCGATAAGTTATTTCTCGTTAATAACCGTTCTCGTGACTTCATCCACGTGTTCTGTTGCTTTGATACAAAAGAAAGGCGAGTTTTTTCTTAGGATTCGACCACCATATTAAATATCATCACAACCGGCTCGGCTATTCAGTCACTACTGACATTCGGTCGGACTAAAACTTTTAGTAGACGAGGCACGAGAGATTTGTCAGAACCGGGATATCTGGCGCTTTACACTCTCTGCCTACCCCGTTAGGGACCTCGCGTGAAGATACATACATACATACATTTATAACGAACGCGACCATTTTTATCGTCACTCAAAACGGGACATTTTCATAATGAACGTTCAAGAAACCAGGGTAGGAGAACTTAGAGATTAAGAGAAACTTAGGTAGAAGAGGCTTACTTACGAACGTCCAGCTATAACGCCCTTCTTTAAGTATCTTAGGTATCGCTATCGATTGCTTTTGATATAAATTATTAAAAAATAAATTATAAAAAAAATATTAAAATGTCGGATTGACGTTTACAGGACAACTTCAGTCGGATACGCTAATAGATTCCTATATATTTTTGCTGAGATTACCGATAACGGGACATTTTCGCTTTCTAATAGTTTTCCTGGGACACCGGGACGGGCTGCACGAAAACGGGTCTGTCCCGTTCAAAATGGGACATATGGTCACGTTATTAATAACGTAAGTATTTATAATATGAATGACACTGGTATATG
Organism: Macrosoma leucophasiata; assembly: GCA_036365455.1. Classification (NCBI taxonomy): domain Eukaryota; kingdom Metazoa; phylum Arthropoda; class Insecta; order Lepidoptera; family Hedylidae; genus Macrosoma; species Macrosoma leucophasiata. Next base: position 1,088,850 of record JAWQUS010000024.1, read on the forward strand.
GAACGTGAAAGCTCCCTGGAAAGTAAACAGGGTAATAAAACCAAAAGTCTCCATGCAGATGTTACTGGAAGAGTAGAGTCCCTGGGTAGGGACTCAAGGGTGTGAGCACCACCGCATTACCTAATCTATCTGCCGCCCGAAAGTGTTCAGCACTATCGTGTTCCGGTTAGATGGTAATGGCTTCGTCATAACTATCACAGAGACATAACAACTAAGATCTCAGGGGTGGCAACGCATCTGCATTTTGACCTTGGTCTTTGTGTGGGTGTCTATAGGCTGCAGTCATCACTAAACATCAATGTGAACTGCATGCATGTTTGCCACTTCCATTACATAAAAAAAAAAAACTTGACTTTGCATCATCACCTACCAGGAACAGCACCGACCACTACCATTTCGCGGTAGATACCAAAAACGTAATTCTTTTTAGATTCAAATTTCAAATTGAAATCTTAATTCAATTATGCGGCATTTACTTTTTGAGATAATCGGGTCTGGCGCGACTTTGGCGTGAGTTCTTTTTTTACATGCTGTCAGTTTATCAGTAAGCAGTCGGGTAGGTTCCCTGGGTCAGAGACACGAGCGCCGTGTGTCAACGACTGCCACTTGACGACAAACGAAAAGACTAAAGTTCTGACTGCTGAAAGAAATTAGAGGCATGGATCTGAGTGACCAGATTTAGTAGAATTTTACTTGGTTTATGCTTTACGATTATTTTTTGCGCAATAACACACGCGAGTGGAAGTTTTTAAGGAAAAAATGGAAATATTTTTTTTTTATACCGCTTGAAGTCACAGTTTTTTTTCCAATGTTTTCTTTAAAAGAATTCGACTTTTTTAGCAGAACATCAATTGAGAGAAAAAGACATGACGTTAATTAAAGAAAAATCTCTACCGATGCGACATCGCATAATCGATTTTCAAAAAGGAAAACATTTTGTTTTTACGTAATGAAAGTGGCAAATTACCACACTTGCAGTTCAGCCTATGGATGTCTACACAGAAACCGAAGATTTTGCCTGCGCACCTTTTATTGTCAATTCAATGAATCGCTTTGTCTCGTTTCTTCACACACGCTGTCATATATGACAGACAAAATAAAATCTTTCGCAACGCCTAAATTGAATCGCAATAAGACGTCATGGTACGGACATAGAGCAACAGGGGCCACCGGCCGCAGCGGACCGGAGGGGAGAAGCCATATGCAGGCTTTCCCCTCTGTCAAAGTACAATCGCAAGTGGTCCTATGCCTGTCGCCGAGATGTTTAAATGTGTGTGTGAAATCGTTAATGTATTTTGTTAAGGTCAAGTTGTAAGTGTCGTAGTAATAGACGATTATTTTTGTGGGTGTGTATGTGTGTGTGTCACACAAATTTCCTCCCGCAATAATGCCAAGACTGTTTTGCATCGGTAAGAAACGCTATGGCTACTCCCCTCCGGTCGGCCGGTGGCCCGTGTTGCTCTATGGGTACGTACTCTGACCTTCCTATATTCAAATTTCAAATTCAAATCTTAATTGAATTATTGGCCGTTTATTTTTGTTGGTTGCCGAGTTTGGCGCGGCTATAGCGGGGATAATCCTTTTTACCTGCTCTCTTATCACCAGGCCATCGGTGGAGTCCCTGGGTCAAAGACACGACGGGCCGTGAGTCAATGACTGCCATTTGAATTCTGCAACGGTCAGTACCTAAGCAAACTTGATAAGGGTCCTGCGATTGGAAACGTGAGATATTTTTAAATCTCTGATAACATTTTGAAGTGTTGGATCGAAAAGGTCCGCATCAGTTGCCAAGTTGAATTGATTCTCTTAGATGGATCTGTGTTGATAAAATTTATTTATTTATTTACCAAAACTAAACTTATTTTTACATGACAATGATGTTTGCCCAAGACAATAGAGAGTAGCACAATTTGTTTTTTTTTTTTTACATTGTTAAGAAGAATTGTTTTTTATAATTAATAATAATAACAACATATAATCCACATGACTACTTTTTCGAATTAGGTAATTCTATCCACATATAAATAAATCAATTTGTTCAATCAAAAATGGGAGGTAATCTATATACAATTAGTACCAGGGATAAGTGACCGCCCGGCGTTTTAGAGTATTTGTACAAAATTAAGGATAATTAGGTACTCTTATTTACCTATGTATATGAGATTTACAGGCCTTGGTGTTTTTTTTAACGATTTTTAAATTTTTTAGTAAATACGCGTGACGTGCAGTTGTTTTACGATATTTCCTAAGTTTTTACATCTTTTTTCATTCTTTTTGTTTATTGACTAGCTGACATTATAGTTTATCAATTAAAATAATTAAACCTTTTAAATTACGAATTAAAAAAAAAATTCAATGATTGTCACATTCACTAGGCTGCTATTATAGGGCATGATTCATTGAACAACCAGAGTGGAGAAAAAACACTACTGTAGCGCTGAAGAGCAGGGAGTAATTGGTAAAATTGCATTAGCGTGTAATTGGAAGTGCTCCCACTGCACCGCTGTCACACATCTATTGTAAAATTATGGTCAAAAAACTCACGATAGATTTGCAGAGAAGGCCAATCTTACCTGCAAAGAGAAAAAATAACATTATTAGTAGGTACATATGGTTGAAGGAAAAACCTATCCTCACCAATATAATTTCATCTTCCTATCGCTCGCAAGTGTTGATGCGCAGCAACGAAATGTATGAATATAAATCACACGCAAATCAGAATTAAGATCCATAGTTAGTTCTTACGCCATCATTATTATATCTATTTTGATATGCACCTACAAAAATTATGATGACGCCTTCGTCTCAATGGACGGATAGACGTGCGCAATAAATTAATATAAGCGTGTCACATACGTCATTATACACACGTGGGCGATCCAAAAAAAAGTTATAAATAAACAGCCTTCCACTGACATAATAAAAATATATATTTTCTAAATAGGTGTGGACACTTTTGGCCCTTTTAAGCTAATGAACACCCATAGAGGAGACGTCTGGTAGACCTTGTAGTACAAGTTTTCTATTTACTGAAATCATCCAGCCTTCTTAGATCATTCGGGATAGATAATAGCTTTATACTGCTGGTTTAGCTCTTGCGTCGGAGCTCGAAGATGTCGGCACCACTGCATTACCTAATCTATCTGAACTTTTAAAAAATTACTGGTGGTAGAGCTCCAGTGACTGAGCACCTACGCATTACCTAATATTCTTGCCGCTAAATGGTAGTGTTCAGCACTATCGTGTTCCAGTCAAGTGGTAATGTACGGCCCTGTAATTTCCGGCACAGAGGCATAACACCTTAGGCCTCAGGAGTGGTAACGCGTCTGCATTTTGACCTTGTTCTTCGTGTAAGTGTCTATAGGCTGCAGTCAATGTGAACTGCATGCTTGTTGGCCACTTTCATAACATAAAAAAACAGTCTTACACTAATCTATCTATCTCTGCTGCTACATGTTAATACAGCATTTTAGTAAATATACATAAAAAAAAATATGATACCCGGTACCCCTCCATGTCTATTGTTTTGAAATCTATTTTGGGGAATAGTTTTCATCTCGTAGTCTTTGGAGAGACAAATTTCTCTCCCCCATTTAAAAGTAAATAAAACATAACAATAAAAAAATACATGCAATAGGTGGCGAGCCTCTTGACCTATTTTCAGGTCCATTACCAAAAAATCACTTACATCCGACCCAGAGCTCGAACTCGAGGCCCTGACATAGCAGATCGGAGGACCAACCGCCTAACTCAACTGCTTTCGTTTAGCTTTCTATTATGACAACATCTTATCACTTTTAAAACACTCGCGTTTAACACTCATTTCACTCATTTTACGAACCGGGTCGTGACGCGATATAGATATTGGGTAAAAACACTTTTTACCTCGGAGACTAATCATTGGATCAATCTTCACAATCCAAAAGTCCTCTCCACTGAACGTTATTATTATCCCAGTATAATACGAGAGGCGATTGAAATATATAAGTACAAAAACAATTTCAATCGTGAAGATGGATATAAATTGTCTCCGACCTGGACACCGGTCATAAACAATTTAGGATCGCGCGATGTAACATCGGACCTATCGTCGGATACAGTGAGCGTTGTGTGCCGGCCTCCACAATAATCACGCAACTTGTAGGTAGAACATCAAGCCACCCGCAATTTGACATTTTGCTGTTACAACAGTCTGTCCGCGACCACGGCTTGTGTAACCGTCGGAATAAAGGTAAAAAGTGTTTTTACCCAATATCTATATCGCGTCACGACCCGGTTCGTAAAATGAGTGAAACATCTTATCAGTTTCGTACTGCCTAACTCAAATTCGTTTAGGACGTTAACTTGTCCGTTTCGTACCGCCTATCAAAACATTTGCCTCTTAAGTATATACCTGCGGACGAAAACACTTGGGAGCCCCTGGAGTATTCTGGGGCCAAACCGCCTAACTTAAATGCCTTCATTTAGATTTTTTTTTTTTTTTATGTAATGGAACTGGCAAACAAGCATGCAGTACACATTGATGTTAAGTGATGACTGCAGCCTATAGACATCCACACAGAGACCAAGATCAAAATGCAGATGCGTTACCACTCCTGAGGCCTAAGGTGTTATGCCTCTGTGCCGGAAATTACAGGGCCGTACATTACCACCTGACCGGAACACGATAGTGCTGAACACTACCATTTAGCGGCAAGTATATTAGGTAATGCGGTGGTGCCTACGCCCGCGAGCTCCGTCACTGGAGCTCTACCACCAGTAAAAAGGTAAGATTTCGTCTATGACAACATCTTATCAGTTTCGTACCGTATAACTTATACCTGGAAGTGTTTTCGTCCGCAGGTTTAAACTTAAGAGCAAAATGTTTTAATAGGCGGTACGAATCGGACAATAAAACGTCCTAAACGAAAGCATTTCAGTTAGGCGGTCGGGCCCCTAGCCTGCTACAACTAGACAAGTGTTGTTTAACTTAAACAACACAAAACAAGAGTCCGCCACGGGGTCTGCTGGGACCACAACAATTTGTGCAAATACTCGACTATTAGCCATGCAGTGTTTAATTACACAAGTTACAGCACGTCTTAATGAACTATGCGGACTTAACAACAGTTCTAATATGCGTAAATTATGACACATTAAAGCTGCAATTATATTCTAATAATTAAATAGCAAAGGTTTTTTTCATGTCATGGTCGAAAAAAACACATAGTTCACATTGATGGTAAGTGAAATCTGTAGCATAACAGCTACCTAACTACTCGGTTTTAAGTAACAGTAGTAAGCCATTAATAAATTCTAAAACTGTTCAAGTTTCCATTTCAAAATCTCTTAATTTTAAGAAATCCTGTGTACGCGAGTCCGACTCGAACTTGGCCGCTCTTATGTTCTTTTGGGGTACAGAACCTAAAAACGACGTCAAACTTTTACTGGTGGTAGAGCTCCATTGATGAAGCTCGCGGGCGTAGGCACCGTTGCATTACCTAATTTATTTGCCGCTAAATGGTAGTATTCAGCACTATCGTGTTCCGGTCAGGTGGTAATGTGCGGCCCCGTAATTTCCGGCACAGAGCCATAACACCTTAGGCCTCAGCAGTGGTAACGCATCTGCATTTTGACCATGGTCTTTGTGTGGGTGTCTTTAGGCTGGAATCATCACTTAACATCAATGTGAACTGCATGCTTGTTTACCACGTCTATCACATAAAAAACAAACTTGTGACCATAATGTAATACTGGCTGTAAAACGTGGGTTATTTGCATAGACTACACGCGACGGGCAAAAGCTTTCATTAGCCACGGGGCTCTCCGAGCTAATGAACACATGTACTACGAGCTAATGAATAGATGGGCTACTGGCTCCGAGTAAACAATATTAATGGATATGTTAAACTAAAAAAAATCTATTAATCAGAATCGAATCAATATTTATTTCATAGTCATAATCGTGATTACAACTATAAAATAAATATATGTTTTTTTTTTTATGTTATGCAAGTGGCAAACAAGCATGCAATTCACATTGATGTTAAGTGTCGACTTCAGCCTTAAGACAATAAAACAAAGACCAAGGTCAAAATGCAGATGCGTTACCACTCCTGAGGCCTCAGGAGTGCCTCTGTGCCTAAAATTACAGGGCTGTACATTACCACCTTACCGGAACACGATAGTGCTGAACACTACCATTTAACGGCAAGTACATTAGGTTTATGTAAAACAAAGATGGCTACTTTACGTACGTAACTTCACGCCGGTAATCCCCGAAGGGGTCCGCATGGGTAAACGTTATCTCTGTTGCACACTGCATACGGAAGCAATGATAGTGCGGCACTGGTCAAAATTTGATAAAATTGGTTGACAAATATTGAAAAAATAATATGTAAGTTTTGGGGGGAACTTGAAAGAGGCGTGTGGTGCTCTTATTTTATTTCATTTTCTTGGTGCATTTTGGAGTTATATTGAGTTATTTCAAGGTTGGTGGCATTTTGTTTGATATAAGTTTATTACATTAAAGTACCGTTCTCCCCGTGCACCGTATCCCCGTCACGGGGACAGCGGGAAGTCTATAAATTCCATTCCCGTTGTCCCCGGGGACACCTCCAAAACTTCATTGTAAATGTTCAGGTAAAGTAGCCATCGCTTTACTCGTGATTCCTGTCTGTGACTCTGACTGACTAATAATTGACAGACTGACTCTGACTTTTATGCTGTTTATTACGAAATACCGTTTTACTTGACACTGGCAATATGCGCAATAGCAAAATCATTATATTGAGAAAAAAACGTTACATTTACTGGTTACGTTACGTTTTACGTTACGTTTTACTGGTGGTAGAGTTCCAGTGACGAAGCTCGCGGGCGTAGGCACCACCGCATTACCTAATATACTTGCCGCTAAATGGTAGTGTTCAGCACTATCGTGTTCCGGTCAGGTGGTAATGTACAGCTCTGTAATTTCAGGCACAGGGGCATAACACCTTAGGCCTCAGGAGTGGGGCCATTCAAGTATTACGTGAGCACTATGGGGGGGCGGGGGGGTCTTTGCTCTGCTTATTTTGGATGACATAGGGGGTAGGGGAGTCTAGATGTTGATTACGTCATCGGTAGTTATTTACTTATTACATCAGTAAAATCTTTTCTCTATCCTAAATCTATTTTCTTATTTTTAAAATTATAAATATAACATTATAATTAAAATATTTAAAAAAACATACATATATTGAAAAATGTTTACGTAAGCATGGGGGGAGGGGGTAAGAGCTATGCTTACTTTTGCTGACAAGGGGGATGGGGGGGTAAAGAATTGTAATAAATCTGCTTACGTAATACTTGAACGGCCCCAGTAGTAAAGTTTTTTTTTTTTATGTAATCGAAGTGGTAAACAAGCATGCAGTTCACATTGATGTTAAGTGATGACTGCAGCCTATAGACACCCACCCACACAAAGACCGCGATCAAAATGCAGATGCGTTACCACTCCTGAGGCCTAAGGTGTTATGCCTCTGTGCCGGAAATTACAGGGCCATACATTACCACCTGACCGGAACACGATAGCGCTGAACACTACCATTTAGCGGCAAGTATATTAGGTAATGCGGTGGTGCCTACGCCCGCGAGCTCCGTCACTGGAGCTCTACCACCAGTAAAAGTATAAAGTATCTAAATTTTGACCTCTGGTCTTTGTGTGTGTGTCTATAGACTGCAGTCATCACTTGATATCAATGTGAACATCATGCTTGTTTACCACTTCCATTAATAAAAAAAATGTATTCCTTTTTTTTCATTTATTTAAGAAAACATTACAAAATATGTACATCAAAGCAAACCAAAAGTCACCAAAACTTGTCCGGTATGGTAAGGCGAATCCTCCTTTCAGATGTCGCCATTTGGTCAGTGGGTCACACACAACGGTTGCTAGGCAACCGCGCCATCTCTAAACGTTCGTAATTAGAACCGCCACTGACCGCCTGACTTACAACGGAGTCATTAGTGGATAAAATATATGGTTGACAAAAATAGATGCGTTTATTTAGCGTGTAGACGCTAGGAACTAACGCTCGCAGTAAACATACTTACTAATAGACATCCGCTGTGTTTATATTAGTAAACTAGCGGCCCGCCCCGACTTCGCGCGGTTGCAATGTTACATACCCTCTCCTATTCACCTTAGCCTTCCACGATAAACGGGCTATCTAACAGTGAAATAATTTTTCAAATCGGACCAGTAGTTCCTGAGATTAGCGCGTTCAAGCAAACAAACAAACCAACTCTTCAGCTTTATACTAATATAAAAGTATCGATATATAATATATGTAATATATTGTATAGTATAGATACTTTAAGTTCTATTGGGGTTTTTCCCAAATTGAACTTAATGTATCCCTAGCCTGCTTCACATTGGTAAATGTGATCATTATACATTTATGTCAATTAGGTAAAGTAGTTAGGTACAGGGGATTTGCGACTTACCCCGCATTGCGATCCAAGAAAGGCAGTCGTAAGATTGTCCTCCCTTTTCCAAATGCGACACAACTACTAGAAATTCAAATGATTCATATTGAACCCGATTAGTCCAGCGGTGCAAAACCACCGTTTTATTCGAAGGGTCGCGGGTTCGATCCCCGCACCAGAACAAATATTAGTAAGCCCTACAGATATTTGTTTCGGGTCTGGGTGTTAGTGTACGTGTTGTATGTGTACAACGGCATCTACGACACAGGTTTATATAATACCTAATGTGCTGTGCCCACATTACCAACTTCGAGGTACTGGGAATAAAATAAAATAAAATAAATACGCTTACACTCGCATCCCTACAGTAGGTACAAACCTGAGTCGTAGGTGCTGTTGTATACATACAACACAAACACCCAGACCCGAAACAATTATCTGTAGGCCATACAAATATTAGTCTCGGTGCGGAGATCGAACTCGCGACCCTTCGAATCAAACGACGAATAGTCGCGGGTTCGATACACAAACCTGACACTAACCTGGACAAATATTTGTATGGCCTACAGATATTTGTTTCGAATCTGGGTGTTTCTGTATGTGTTGTGCGTGTGCAAGGGCACCCACGACACAGTTTTGTAACTAGTGTGAGTATAAGCGTATAAAAAAAGTTTTTGGATAGACGCGTACGTGTTGGTAAGTTACATAACGACATTTACAGTAAAAATAGCAAAGTTATAAACTTCGTTCGTCCAAAAAAAAAAAATACTGACTTAAAAAAAAAATTACCACTCGAACCATATCCATACATCTATAACTAACTTAATTGGCTAAACATTCACTGAGATAGTGTAAACGTCATATTGTCAAGGATTTTAAAAAAAATACGTGTCACAAAACGCCAGCAATTTGTAAACAATATTAGTTGAAATCTTCCATTACAGCTTATTAAAATTTTACACGTTAGATTATTTTTATATACATTTCAATTTTTAAGATAATTATATAATATCTAAAAGATAGGTATGCAGATATCAAGAATTAAGACACATTTACATAGACCACGTAATGGGAATACTATAGGTAATTTAGAAATTAAAGAAAAATCGGCAAGAAAAAATCGACTTCGGGCAGGAATCGAACCTCAGGATAACCAGTCCAGCCGCTTTACCACTAAGCTATCGAAGTCCCCTAAGTCCTAGGCCTAAGGGACTTCGGTAGCTTAGTGGTAAAGCGGCTGTCGACGCCGAAGTCGAATATTTCTTTCCGTTTTTTCTTTAATTTCTAAAGTTCAATCGCATGTGTTATTGCGAAAAATAAAAAGTACACTTTAGGTAATGTTTGCATTCGTAAATATCATAAAATAAAATATAAAACATAATGTTAACATGTAGGTAACTAGAGTATTTAACCGAAATTATAAAATAAGTGTATCATCACGCTTATATTTCCCGAAAGGGAAAGCAGAGATACATCTTTTTATGGGATGAAATGGTAAACACGAGTACAATTTACGTTGATGGCAAGTAATATAAACAAGCCTATAAACACGTACATGAAACTAAAAGTTTCAATGTAGATGCGTTGCCACTCCTGAGGCCTAATGTATTATGTCTTTGTGCCTTACCACCTGACCGAAACATGAAAGTGTTGAACACTACCATTAAGCTGCAAGTAGATTAGGTTATGCGGTGATGCTTACGCCCGCGAGCTCCGTCACTGGAGCTCTACCACACGTAAAATTAAAATTAATGTAGGTGTACATTAGTACATACAAGCATTCAGATTTCGCCAGTAACGTTTCGTTACGCGACAAGTATGGGTATGGTGGCGAGCCTATGGACCTTACCTGACACCGAGAATCGATTCCAATATTTTTTTGGATAATTGTAAAGTTTTACTCCCCGCCGCGGGAATTAAGCCCTAGACCTCGGCTCTACTGCTACGCCGTAGCAGTAATATCCCGCTGAAACTACTGATGCAGTTAAATAACATACTAATCGAATGACGTACCTACTCACAAAAAAATGTGATAACGAAAGTCTAAGTTCATAAACAATGCAATTAAATTAATTTTACCTACTCAAATAATTAATCTAAAGAACGATAAAACACTAAAAACACACTTGCATTATCATAATATATTCGTATGTATGTGTAAAGACACGTCCTGACTGGAGAAAATTACCCGAAATCCTTTTTTATTTTTTTTTATGTAACGGTAGTGGCAAACAAGCATGCAGTTCACATTGATGTTAAGTGATGACTGCAGCCTATAGACACCCACACAAAGACCAAGGTCAAAATGCAGATGCGTTACCACTCCTGAGGCCTATGTTGTTATGCCTCTGTGCCAGAAATTACAGAGCCGTACATTACCACCTGACCGGAACACGATAGTGCTGAACACTACCATTTAGCGACAAGTATATTAGGTAATGCGGCGGTGCCTACGCCCGCGAGCTCCGTTACTGGAGCTCTACCAGTTCACTGTCTATAAGAAAACTTTTTTTATCTTTTTAAATCCGCAAATTAACTATCAGTTGTCATTGTCACTCCTGAGGTCTAAGATCTACTACTAATCCGTGTCAGAAGTTACATGGATGATTCTACATTAAAATCTAACAGTGCTTTCACACAGCCACATATCATTTCGGTATCATGCAGGATCCCGCTTAGTGACATTATAAGTGTTTCAATGGGCGTGTTCACACGACGAGCACACTGTTGCCATAACACAGCAAAAAAAAAAAAAAACAATCAGAAACAGAATCCCCGTCTGAAAGAAGGGTCACACGGAAGCGTAACACGATAATGCACTACCATTTGGCGTCAGAAAGATTAGATAATAGGTAACGCAGTACTACACGCGATGCTGCAACTCTACCAACTAAAAAATATACGAGTTGCACTTCAGGGAGCCTCAGTAGAAACTCATTTTCGTACTACCTAAGTATTGGATAATGGCAACGGGCCGCTTGCTACAACATATCTATCGGGGGGAGGGGGGGGGCTGTTATTAATTTGTTTTGTAAAGATTTATCTTAAATTTATTAAAATTATGGTCTCCATTTAAACTTATTTTACTACAATAACGACATCAGCTTTATGAAAGCATATCTCAAGCGTTTTGGCTCTACGTTTTAACACCCTGCCGGCTTCGTTGTTTCCGAAATATTATATATTATTTATAATCGTGTCTAGACTGAATAGGTCCTACAATATAATCTTCTAGACAAGCGTGCTTCAGCTTCGGCCACATCTTTACTTTTCATAACTCCCATCAGATGAGATGGTTGTCAAAAGTTTTGTCTATAAATATAAAAAAGATACTGCTTTAGTACTAAGATTGATTCACTTATTGTGAACATGAGATAAGAACTTTTATTGTATTAAAGAACAAACTTATTATTATTGTAACTGTGAAAACCGCTTTATAATAAGTCGAGTGTACATATTATTTATATGGAGGATTTTGAGATGGCAGATCATATCACCTGCATCAGTATCTAACAATACTCCGTAAATCATGGCAGTCGGAAAAGCGGTTCAAGATACTAAATCAGAAATATCAACTTCCAACGGCAACGGAGATGAAATTTACTCAAAATTAGAAACACGCATTAATAGAATCGCAAAAAATGAAGGATATGTGTCGCATAGTGTTCGTAGAAAAATTGTATCAACGGGAGGTAACAACTATGCATCCATTTTAATTGAAGTGGATATTGAGGGGAAAACAAAAAATGGGGATAAAGTTACTAATTTATTCATAAAATATGTACTGCCAGGAGAGGCTTTCGAGAATTTGATAAAACTAGAAGACGCGTTCGCAAAAGAGACATTGATGTACAGGAAAATAGCACCAGTTTTACTGGAAATTCAAGAAGAGGCTGGTGTTCCTCATGATGATAGATACAGAATACCAAAGAGCTACGAAGGTTGCGACGTGGATGCTGTTATTCTTGAAAATTTAGCGAAGTGTGGCCTAAAAACATTACATAGAATGGAGGTGATGCCGTTAAAGTTTGCAGAGTTATCAGTAATTGAGCTTGCAAAATTTCACGGTTTGTCTTTCGTTTTAGAAGCGAAGAGACCGGATTTTTTCGAAAGTACAATTAAATCGATCACGCCGGCGTTTAATTTCAAGAAGCCTTGGCATTTATATGCCAAAAAAGTTCGCGAAGTTGCAATGCTGTATCTGAACAGTGAAGAAAAAACAAAAGTTGAAGCTTTCATACCTACCATGCTTGAAAAATATCCAAAATATCTGTCGGGTGAAACTTCGTCAGTAAAATGCCTTTGTTATGGGGACTTCAGAATGAACAATATATTAACCAGACTTGTTGTGAGTATGTTCAGATTTACTTTTACTTGCAGATTTACAAGCATGTAGTTAACATGAAAGGAAAGTAACAACTCCAGCCTATAGATAAAAATAAATACACAAATCCCAAAAATGTATTGTTAAAATAAAGGTGCAACGATTGCCAATCCTGAGGATTAGGTTATTTGGCCTCTGTGACTGAAATTATGAAGATGAAGAATATTGATATATAACAATTTAAACGTAACGCGATGGTACTAAATAGCATTTGGCGGCAAATAGATAAGGTAATGAGGTGTTCCTTAAACTCGCCAGCTTCGACACCTATAAAAACCTATGTAGTACACCTGACTATATGAATAAATTATTATTTTGTAACTTTACGCCTGTGAAGGGGTGGGGTAGGCAGAAGTGAATGCAAGCATTCAAGTATACAATGCAAACACCACGACAGACGAGCCTGTTGACATACCCGGCCACATTACCCAACTCCGAGCTACTGGGAAACTTCTAGAAAATAGAAAAATCCCAATAGAAGTACCCAGAATGAATATTTTGTAAAATGATAAAATTGAGTGAAGTGCCTGTTTTAAGGTAATAGTTAATATAGCGATAGACGTTATCTGACAGCCATATTGCTCATTATCTTACAGCGCAGGTACAAACGGAATAATTCAACTTGTATCACATGTAATTTATAAATAAGATATGAAAAAAATCTATTTATATTTCATCGGTCATAGTAATTTTTCTTTATATATGGCGGGTGGCAAACAACCATGCAGCTCACATTGATTTGATGTTAAGTAATGAATGCAGCCTATAGACATCTACACAAAAAGCAGAGGTCAAACTATAGATGCGTTGCCACCCCTGAGACCTTAGTTGTACATGTCTATGTGATGGTTATTATATCACCATCTAACCGTAACACGATAGTGCTGAGCATTACCACTTAGGTAAATGCGGTGGTGGCTACGCCCTCGAGCTCCCGCACTGGAACTATAACACCAATGAAAAGTAGTTAACAATTCAATATTGAATTATTTATTTTTTGTAATGGAAGTGGTAAACAAGCATGCAGTTCACATTGATGTTTAGTGATGACTGCAGCCTATAGACACCTACACAAAGACCAAGGTCCAAATGCAGATGCGTTACCACTCCTGAGGCCTAAGGTGTTATGCCTCTGTGCCGGAAATTACAGGGCCGTACATTACCACCTGACCGGAACACGATAGTACTGAACAATACCATTTAGCAGCAAGTTTATTAGGTAATGCGGTGGTGCCTACGCGCGCGAGCTCCGTCACTGGAGCTCTACCACCCGTAATAATATTACACTTAGTTTTCAACTTTGAATTTGGCACATCGGAATTTTTAACTAGAATTTGGAGCAATGTAAGAGAGAATTTTTCGTAAGCATTATGTATTGCATCATTTCATTCACTACACGCAATAATATGCATACTGCTGTTGTTGTTATCAGGACGGTGTACCAGTGGAGGTGATGCCGGTGGACTACCAGCTAATATACTACGGCTCACCAGTCGTGGACCTAATATACTTTATAATTTCGGCCAGCGACAAACAGTTTAGAAAGCAGCACATGACCTACCTCAAAGATCTATACTTCAGCAGTCTGAAAAAATTCCTCAAGTATTTCAACATGAACGTCGACCATGTGTACCCCAGGAAAGTTTTCGAAAAAGACTTTGAGGAAAGTCTAGATTATGGACTGATGTATGTCCTGATGTTCTTGCCGCTCGCTTTCTCATCCGAAGTGGACGTATTGGACTTTGGCGAGACGTCAGTCATAGACACACCTTTTGTTCTGAATGACAAGTTTAGAGAAAGGATCACTGGCATATTTGATGATTACACAGAATGGGGGATTTTGTAATGTTATTTCTAACCACCGAATAATAAAGATGAAAATTAAGAATTATGTGACGATTAGTAAGAACTTTATTTATTATCCTGTAGGCATATATCATAACTATTTAATAAACCGGCCAAGTGCGTATCGCGACACGCGCAACGCATTCAATAAAGGATAGGCTAAGTACAATACAAAAATTATGCATGGCTGTGGACTACGCCGCAAACAGAATGGAGATCTAAGTGAGTGCCAAGTTCTATGCAAAATCCAAATTTATATTTATAGGAACCAAACAAAAACATTATGAACAAGTATTAAACTCTATTTCTCTGCTTTATTGGATACCTATAACAATTGCTGTTTTTTCAAAAATGTAAGATCCTAATCCTTGCGATTGCCAATTCACCTGTCAAGCGTGGTGATTATGGCATATTCGAGATTATGTTGTGGGCGTCTTTGGGAAATGCTTTGTCCAGCAGTGGACATGTCTCGGCTAAAGTGGTGATGATTATGAATAGAAATTACGGATCCCACTTCACCACAGAACCGTAACACGGAAGAGGTGAACACTATCATTTAGGGATAGATAGACTGGGTGAAATGCGAAGCCTGGATCTCCGACACTATGACTCTACCCAGTAAAAGTAAGGTGAGTAGCCGTGTGTCTCTACACGTGCCGAATTACTCGCGAGGAGTACCTATCAGCTTTATACTTAGGTATTGACTATTACTTGGGGGTATAGCAACATTTAATTGGTGAGCAAGTTCACAGGAGCGTATCAAACGATAACAATTGGTAGCTGTAGTTTTTATTTACGAAGACGAGTACCAGTCACACGATCACATTTAAGGCGCAAGCATGCAATAAATTTTGCAACAAGTTGCACGTTTGTCATAACCGGGCATATTACCTGAATCCGAGAGTGGCTCTAGGATTTTTTCAAAAATTGAAAAATGTCAACAGCTCTGTCCCTCCTGCTCAGGGGATCGAATTCAAGACCTCAGCGTACCAATGGCCTACTGAGACCACTGATGCAACTAAATAACAAACTATCCAATAACGTACCGTAGAAAAATAACATGCTAATCAAAGCCTAAGTATGTTAAACACTGCAATTAAATGAATTGTACCTACTTATAATTAATCTAAGGCACGTAATAAAAGCAATCAAAGACTTGCATCATCATAATATACACAACACATGTGTAAAGACACGTTCTGCCTGGAGAATATTACTTGAAAGAGTTATTCACTTTCTTTCAACATTTTTTAAGGCCTCCGACAAGGTTTAACGACTGCTATCTATCGATAACAACCGGGACAGACGGCTTAACGTGCTTTCCGAAGCACGGAAACGCGCATTTTAATTTGCCACTAGCGGTCACCCATCACACATCCGACCGCGCCCGTAATGCTTAACCGAGTAGATCGCTTACGATCTACGCCAGCCGCTGGGCCATGCGCGCTTCAGAAGTCCCTGCGAAGAAGACAATTTTAATGGTTGTCGGCCCGGCAGTCCAGCGGTGCGAGTTGACCGTTTGATTCAAATGGTCGCGGGTTCGATCCCAGCACCGGGTCAAATATTTGCAAACGTAACTTCACGCCTGTAATCCCCGAAGGGTAGGCAGAGGTAAATGCATGCATTCAATCATACATGCAAACACCCACGACTCGCCGGTTACGTTTTGGCCCATGTAACAGGTGGCGAACCTGTTGCCATCTCCGGGCACATTACCAAACTCCGGGGTACTGGGAAACTTCCAGAAAATGGAAAAATCCCAATAGAAGCAGAGATAAAGGATTTTAAACCGTTATCTCTGATAGTCCCCGACCCGGGAATCGAACCCAGAACCTCCAGCGTAATAGTAGTGGCCTGCTACCACTACGCTACTGAGGCAGTTAAATATTTGTATGGCATACAGATATGTGTTTCGGGTCTTGGTGTTTGTGTATGTGTTGTGTGTGAACAACGGCACCTACGACACAGGTTTCTACCTAATGTGGGAGCTGTGAGTGTGCATATAAAAATGCTATTGGAAATACACCATAAAATCGCGCGGACCAAAATGTGGCAGAGGTACGCCTTCAGGAGGCCAACATTAAAACTCGCTCTCGGCTTCGTGTCTATTGGCACTCACGAAATAGAGCGTTGTGATCAAAGAGTCTAACGCAAAATTTATGCAGATAACTTCGCGTACTGTATCAGCACTTTGTCACAGTCTAAAAGGTACCATTTCGGGCCCAAACAGAATCCCGATTAGTGGCTTAAGTGATTCAATGGGCGTGTTCACACGAGGATATTGCGCTATCAGCAAAAAACCATGAGCGTCATAAACGAATATTAAAATAATTTTAATTATAGTCCCCAATTAACCTTATTACATTAACGCTAGAAATTAAAGAAAAAATCGGTAAAATATCAAAAACGGAAAGCAAAATTTAACGCATCGGTGTGGGACTTCGGTAGCTTAGTGGTAAAGCGGCTGAACTGGTTATCCTGAGGTCCCAGGTTCGATTCCTGCACGAAGTCAATTTTTCATCCCGTTTTTTCTTTAATTTCTAAGGTTAACTCGCATGTGCTATTGCGAAAAATAAATAGTACATTAACGATAGTTTTTTTTTGTTACATCAGCTTTAAAAAAATATATATCACAGCCTACGCTCACAAGCAGATTACAATAATTAAAGGCAGCATGACATAAGAATTAAGTTTTATTATATCAAGGAACATCCCTATTATTCTTATTGTAACTGTAGAAACCGCTTAATAACATGTAGAATGTAGATGGCAGATTATAATCACCTGCACCAGTATCTAACAAAACACCGTAAAACATGGAAGTCGGAAAACAGTTTCAAGATACCAAATTAGAAAAAGCAACTTCTACCAGTAACGAAGACGCAATTTACTCAAAATTAGAAACACGCATTAATAGAATCGCCCAAAATAAAGAATATGTGTCGTATAGTGTTCAACGTAAGATTGTATCAACGGGAGGCAACAACTATGCATCCATTTTGATTGAAGTGGATATTGAGGGGAAAACAAAAAATGGGGATAAAGTTACTAATTTATTCATAAAATATGTACTGCCAGGAGAGGCTTTCGAGAATTTGATAAAACTAGAAGACGCGTTCGCAAAAGAGACATTGATGTACAGGAAAATAGCACCAGTTTTCACGGAAATTCAAGAAAAGGCTGGTGTTCCTCATGACGATAGATACAGAATACCAAAGAGCTACGAAGGTTGCGACGTGGACGCTATCATTCTTGAAAATATAGCGAAGAATGGTCTCAAAACATTACATAGAATGGAGGTGATGCCGTTAAAGTTTGCAGAATTATCAGTAATTGAGCTTGCAAAATTCCACGGTTTGTCTTTCGTTGTAGAAGCGATACGACCAGAATTTTTCGAAAGTACAATTAAAACGATCACAGCAGCATTTGACTTCAACAAGCCTTGGTATTCATTTGCCAAAAAAGTTAACGACGTTGCAATGCTGTATCTAAACAGTGAAGAAAAAACAAGAGCCGAAGCTTTCATACCTACCATGCTTGAAAAATATCCAAAATACATGTCCGGTGAAACTTCGTCAGTAAAATGCCTTTGTTATGGGGACTTCAGAATGAACAACATATTAACGAGACTTGTTGTGAGTATGTTCAGATTTACTTTTACTAGCAGATTTACAAGCATGTAGTTCACGTGAATGGAAAGACCCAACTGCAGCCTATAGGTATTAATTTACACAAAGCCCAGGCACGTATTGTAAAAATGTAGATGCAATTATTGCCACTCCTGAGGATGAATTTAGATGGTAATTATTCGTATTATATAACCAGAACGCGATAGTACGTAACACTTGCATTTGGCAGTAAAAAGATTAGGTTATGAGGTGGCTTACGCTCTCGAGCTGCGATACATATAAAAGAATCAGAATCAGAAACTCATTTATTCATTTAGGGTGACAGGCACCTCTTATGACACGTCAAAAAAAAACAAAATAAATTAAAGCGAATAACAATTGATATACATGTCAAACAAGATAAAAAATATATGTCAAGAATATCACTAAGATAAAACTAAATGTCATAAACTAATGTAAAAAGTATATCAGTAGAATGTCTCTTTTCCCCTTTACAAACTGATAACAAAGAGTAAAAAGAAAAGAAAAAGAGTCATTCTTTGTCATTCACCGGCAAAGTTCCAAAGGCCAATATGATCTGAGAAAAACTTGCCGGAAAAAACTCAGTCGGCTCTTTTAAAAATATCTCTTAGGCATATTTTTACAATTTTCCATAATTTAAACAAGCTTAAAATTAACAATATAATATCAACATTACACTTTGATTATTACATTTAACACCTTTGTGAAGCTAGATCAGCATTTAGCCAAACATTTCTATCCTTGAGATAGTTCTCGAGTTTATAGTAAGCCTTTTTACATAGAAAAAAAAATCTACGCTCTACACCGAATGATATGCATAAATTAATAATTTGAAGAATAATAAATTAATAATGAGATAAGAATAAGAAGTGTGACTGCAAGAGCGAAGTGCCTTATTTTAAGAAATAGTAAATACTGGGCGAGACATTTTCATCTCACAGCGCAGGTGCAATTGTAGTAATTGAACTTGAGATGTAATAATGCAAATAAATAATTGAATTATGATGTTATTATTATTTACAAATATGCATTAGAATATTATTTCTATTACTTAATTTATATCTTTTCATTATTCCCAAAATAATTTAAAAAAAAAAACAACTTTAAATTTGGCACATTGGATTTTTGAACTGGAACTTGACCAACATACGAACTTTCGCTAGCATAAAGTTGGGGCTCAATCCATTCCTTATAATAATATATATAATCTGCATAATCTTGTTGTTTTCAGGACGGTGAATCAGTGGAGGTGGTACCGGTGGACTACCAGCTAATATATTACGGCTCACCAGTTGTAGACCTAATATACTTTATAATTTCGGCCAGCGATAAACAGTTTAGGAAGCAGCACATGACCTACCTCAAGGATCTATACTTCAGTAGTCTGGAAAAATGCCTCAAGTATTTCAACATGAACGTCGACCAAGTGTACCCCAGTAAAGTTTTCGAAAAAGACTTTGAGGAAAGTCTAGATTATGGACTGATGTATGCACTGATGTTTTTGCCGCTCGCTTTCTCATCCGAAGTGGACGTATTAGACTTTGGCCAGACCACAGTCATAGACACGCCTTTTGTTCTAAATGACAAGTTTCGAGAAAGGATCACTGGCATATTTGATGACTACAGAGAATGGGGGATTTTGTAAAATTATATACCACAGCCCACACATTTATCTATCTATATTAAAGTTAATAATTGTGCCCTTTTTTGTCAGGCCGGTGAACCAGTTAAAGTGATGCCAGTGGACTACCAGCTAATATACTACGGCTCTCCTGTCATAGATCTCATATACTTCATATTTTCGGTAAGCGACAAACAGTTTAGGAAGCAGTATATGGTCTACCTCAAGGATATGTACCTACTTTAGTAGCCTGAACAAATTTCTGCAATATTACCATATTGATGTGAACCAAGTGTACCCGAGGAAAGTATTCGAGCAAGATTTTGAGGACAGCCTGGACTTTGGTCTGATGTATGCTCTGATGATCCTGCCGTTCTCATTCACCTCCGAGGAGGAGATCCTGGATTGCGGCAAGAGTACAGCGTTGGATGCACCCTTCATCTTGGACGATAGATTTAAAGAGAGGATAGTTTGCATCATTGAGGATTACACTGCTTGGGGAATCTTATAAATAACACAATTTTTTGTATATTTTAAATGTAATATTTTATTCATCTAGAATCTAGAATATAATAATCTTCCTTGATATTTTTTTATTGTATTAAGTATACTTTGTAAGTGTTTTTTTGTGTATTTATGATACTGATAATAAAGAACAAGAAATAAAAAAAATCCAGTGCAAAATTAATGTTGTAAGTTTAAGTCTCGTAATTTCCAACACAGAGGCTTAACAGCTTAAACCTCAGGAGTGGAAAAGCATCTAGATTGAAAAAGATATATATAGCCTCAGTATTCACTTACCATAAATGTGAACTGTATGCTTGTTTGCCATTTTCATGACCTGGAGTTCGTGAACTAATTGACCTTTATAGTTGCCTCTTCAGCGTTCAGACAGACAGACAACATTTCAGTGTAATTCGAGTGTGACGTCTGTTTGAACCGAAGGTCACGGGTTCGATTCTCGTACTGTGACAAACATATGTAAGGTTTACACACAACAACGGCATCCACGACACACGTGTATATCAAGCATAGGACTATGCATTGTGTTATCGTCAGTGTAAGCGTATGTTGTTTAGTAATTTTTGTACCACTTTTGAAAGCAATCGCGATAATCTGATAATTGCTATTGCTTTTCTAGTAGGATAGTGATAGCATATAAATGTTTTCTTTTCCTAAACTCTTAGACATGAGTTTTTAAAAGGGGTAATGTGACATTCATGCAGGATTTTTTTACGGCATGAAGTGGCGAACAAGCCAACACTTTACATTCATTCTAGGATAGTATAAAAAAATTGACGATGTAAAAGTGCTTTCCAGGAGCCTAATTATATGAAATAAATTAATAAACTGAATAAAGAAGTCCGGACATGTCCGTACTAATCCCGACGAATGGTAATCCTACTCTTGAGGCTGAAGGTGATACGCCTCTGTGCCAGAAGACTATATACTGCATTCACAATGTAATTTCAATTTTAACTACGACTTGTGACTCGTAGAAGAGTATTTTTTTAAAATCTTTCTTTACTTTTTACCAAATTTATTGGGTAAGGGCACCCCAGGAACGGTCGTTGTGGCAATCATTGGGAAAGACTTTTGTCCAGCCGTGGACAGCTTTTGTCTGAAATAACGACAGTTTTTTCAGACAAAAGCTTTTTAAAAAACGAACGTTTTTTTAAAAGTTACGTTGAAGTCAAACTTTCAATCATAGTATAGTCTGAGTGCAGTCTGGGAGTCTCGCGGTAGGTACAGCTATTCGAACAGCCAGCTGAGTGCCTAGTGCGAGATTTTATTTATTTATAAACGCAGATTTGTATGGATTTGAAGGAGCGTCAACGATTCACCGCTAGATGACGCTCCTTCAATTCCATACAAATCTGCGTTTACTCTTACGCGATCGAAAATCGCGATCGGAAATCTCGCACTAGGCACTCTGTTGTTATTTTATCTTCTACAACCTATGAAGCTACCTGCTTGGGAACAACTTGACTTTAAGTGTAAGGCAATGGTGTCCACATATTAAGCAGTTAGTGAAACGTTTGAGTTCCGCAGCTTTTGCTGTTAGGAATTAACTGATATAGACAAAGCAAGACTTGTATATTTTGCCTATTTTCACAGTGTCAAGTCTTATGGTATTTTATTGTGGAGTCGAGCGGCTGACATAGAATCAATTTTTGTATTACAGAAGTGGGCCATTAGAGCTATGTTAGATATATACCTATAGGGTGGAGCGAAACGGTCAAAGAAAATGTATTCCTGTTGTTATCAAACGATGCCTTCATAAAAAATACCTTAAATTACTAATTTAACCTGCCAACAATAACGTCTTCAGATGGCGCATTAGTGATGACATTTTCAAATTTCGTGAAAATTCAAGATTTATATTATCATATTTGTAAAAAATACAATTGTTCTAATTTCAGGCTTAATTTAAATATTTTTCACGTTAGTGGTATAGAAGCAAAAAAAATAACTAACTGCTCCAACACCAGATTCTGAATCTTTGTCTTCTGTAAATAGGTATTATAATATTGTGATTATGTCTCAAAAATTGGTAAAGATTATTTCTAAAGGGTTTTGGTTTTTAAGAATCCATCTCAAATCCCTGGATCACAAACTAGCAAGAATGCCCTGTAGCGAGTTGAACACACCGTCCGACAGCCCCGGTGTGACGAGGGTATCCAAAAACTTGTGTATATCTTCAATTTATATTAACCATTTAGCGGCAAGTATATTAGGTTATGCGGTGGTACCTATGCCCGCGAGCTCCGTCACTGGAGCTCTACCACCAGTAAAGATTTCTATGTTTAGGAATTTACATGATTTTTCGTTCCAATTCTTTCATTTCAAATTAAACTAAATTTATTGTGAATTTTATTGTGATATGTTCTTAGGTTTTCGCGAGCTACTCATTGAAATAAAACTATTTTTACGGATTTATCTCGAATGGTACGCGAAGCTATTGAAATT
Organism: Macrosoma leucophasiata; assembly: GCA_036365455.1. Taxonomy (NCBI): domain Eukaryota; kingdom Metazoa; phylum Arthropoda; class Insecta; order Lepidoptera; family Hedylidae; genus Macrosoma; species Macrosoma leucophasiata. Next base: position 1,111,768 of record JAWQUS010000024.1, read on the forward strand.
AAAAAACACCCAAATTTCAATAGAGAAGATGGATGGCGATTATCAACATCATGGGATCCCATACTTAGCAAGATTAAATCCCAACCGCAGCAGTCTGCAAGACCTCAAGATACCATAAGTAATTATTGTGTTAATCCTAAACGCTACGCAAGGCGTTTACGAAATCGATGGAGGTAGCTACATATAATTTTTTCAAACTTCGGTCAGACAAATGTCACCTCAGTCTGCCCGGGACCACCGAAGCTGAAAAGCGACCGAAACGTCGGGTTGATTTTAAAAATCATTTTAGTTTAATATACGCGAGATAAATCCGTAAAAATAGTTTTATTCCAATGAATTTTATTGTGTTTTACATTCATGTATAATTGATTTTAAATCGTAATTTATAATATCTTGTGTAATGTATTTGATTCTGTTATGGGGACAACGTGTTATGAGTAAATTTGCCTGAAATGAATGTTTTTATAATTGAACTAGCTGTCCCGGCAAACTTCGTATTGCCTCAGAATGAAGTAATGTGTCAAAAGTTTGATAGATACGAACTATTTGTATGGGAAAAAAAGGTGGTGTGGTGTGGTTTTTACTTTTTCCCTCCTATTTCTTCATATTTTCTTACCTTTTAAACCTTTCCTGGACTTCCAAACATCATTCAAAACCAAAATTAGCCAAAACGGTCCAGCCGTTCTCGAAATTTAGCGAGACTAACGAACAGCAATTGATTTACATATATATAGAGATTTTTTAAACATCCATGTGAACTGCATGCATGCCACCTTTGTTGCCTGAAAAAAAAAGTCAACTAGCAAAACGGGCATATATGAAAACGTGTGCATCACCTCTTAGGAGAAATAACAACGTCATAACGTTGATGCAAAACAACCATAATTTATTTGAAACCGTGAATATTAAATGAATAATTAAAATATAATATAATACTGGCAATTACTTTATCTTAAACGAATCTTAGTTCAATAAGAACAAAAAAATCAACACTTTTTTTTTAGTAGTCCAGGAGGAATCGGCGCATGAGTACCGAAAACTATTCCACCTCAATTTTTATATGCGATCCTCTTTAAATTGTCCTACTGATGATATAAATGCATGTTGCCATGGGGCAACCCCGTGCCATATTGTTTAAACTGAAATTGTTTAAACAATTGCAAGAAATTGTTATTTTTCAACCGGTCTTCAGTCTCTATTAAGAATATTATTAACTATTATATAAAGAATTAAAAAAATATATATATTTATATTTAATTATTTTTTTATATATTTTTCATGGGTCAAAAGTACCCAAATTTGAGATTTTTCGAACCTTTAAAAATTCATGTCTCTAAAAATATTAACTTTATCGTGAAAAGTCATAGGACTTTTTTTATTCGTATTTCAATAAAGAATATAAAAAAAAATTGTCCGGTTGATAAATAACAATTCCTTGCAATTGTTTAAACAATTTCAGTTTAAACAATATGGCACGGGGTTGCCCCATGGCAACATGCATTTATATCATCAGTAGGACAATTTAAAGAGGATCGCATAAAAAAATTGAGGTGGAATAGTTTTCGGTACTCATGCGCCGATTCCTCCTGGACTATAGTAGGTAATTAATAAAATGAATGCGTGACATACGTACCTAATGGTAAGGTTTAAGTCACACTAGCATATTTATTACACGCTAAATTTAAGGATCCCTATAAGGTCACTGGTCTAGACGGACAAATAGACAGATAGACGCTGCCTGTTTGTCCGTCCGGCTACCAACAGGCGATTTTTTTTCCGACAGTACTGAACCGATTGATCTGAAATTTGCCACATACCTATACCTATGTAGAACAGTGACCAAAACATAGACATGTATATAGAAAATAAACGAATTTAAAAATATGATGGCCCACTTTTGAGGGATAAGAAAATGAAAAATGCCAAATACCTACATTGTATAAATATCAAATGGTAGTGTTCAACACTATCGTGATGCGGTCATAATGTACGGCCCTGTATTTCCGTTACAGAGACATAATCTTAGACCTCCGAAGTGGCGACAATTAAATCTCTGGTTTCATGTTATTTAGATTTAGGTATAGTCTATTAGGCTATTAGGTACTTACAATCAATCAAAATCAAAAATTAATTATTCACTCGAAAATAATAAAATTTTACAAATTACAAAAAAATTCAAAGTGATTAACAATTGACACATTTTGTTTAATATGTCAAAGTGAACCAAAAAATGAAATATATTATTGTCCAAAAATAGTAAAGGATCAAAGCAAGTAAGGTATCAACAGAATGTTCCATTCTCTCTTTAACGAACGGACAAGATAAGTAAACGAAAAGAAATCCTTGAATCCATGAAATTTGATGATATGTTTACATTTTAGAAAATGGGTGCCTTTTTTCCACTATTCGAGTTTCTGATAAATTTCAATCTACTCATCTTATTCAGAAAACGTCTTCGAAGTCGTTTGAAAATAGGCAGGGCATGCCTTCTAAATATCTCAATTAACGCAATTCAATCAGTTTTAGTTGTTCCGTACATTTGAACCATATAAGACCGTAGGAGCATTTATTTGAAGTATTTTAAACGATCTATTATGAATAATGACAAAAACAGGCAAAGAAAAAGATCAAATAAAGATCAAGTAAAATAAAAATAATTGTTTTATATTATTTCGCATTAACACATGCTTGTGAAATATATTTTATTTTAAAGAAAAATGGAAAGAAAAATTTGACTTCAGGCGAGACTCGAACTCGCGGCCTACTGGGAATCTAGTCCAGCCGCTCTTCTTTCTTTAAAATAAAATATATTTCACAAGCATGTGTTAATGCGAAATAATATAAAACAATTATTAAGGGTAAAAGCGACTTCTTTACGATATTCAATAAACTGCAAAGTCTATTATATCGGTTGCCTAACTAGCATAGTTGGTAATAGATGGCGCTGCTGCTACCATAAAAAGCAATGCAATAAATGTGAAGGAAAGATTTGACAAATCGAGCAGGACTTCAGTAGCTCAATTGGAAGAGCGGCTGGACTAGATTCCCAGTAGGCCGCGAGTTCGAGTCTCGCCTGAAGTCAAATTTTTCTTTCCATTTTTCTTTAAAATAAAAAAATAAAAATACATAATTTCCAAATTCTTGAATTTCGCTGTTCCAAAATAAATAAAGAGCAAGCAATTGTTCGTTGAAATTTACTTAGTGTACATACTTCTAGAATTACTTTCGTAGACTTAGGAGGTAGATTAATTAAATACTCGAAATCCAACATAATTGAATGTGAACTCTGTGGAAAAGCCTTTACAGCACATTGAATGCATAAATATATAAGCATTTGTTTATAATTCATGACACACAAATCACATAAGACATTCGAGACGTTCTGGGCAAAAAAGAGGATAAACATGGAAAAACCAACATTGACGGAGACCACTTTCAATAAAGAAGATGAAATTTACTCCAAAGTACAAGGGCGCATTAATATAATTATACAAAATGAAGGATATTTATCGCACACAGTACATAAAAGAATAACGACAACACAAGGTAACAACTACACGTCCATTTTATTGGAAGTCGATGTTATTGGTGAAACGAAAAACGGGAAGAAAGAAAAAAATTTATTTGTAAAATATACATTACCAGAAAATGGCTTGGAAACTTTGTACCAGTTAGAAGATTTATTTGCAAGAGAAACGTTTGTATATCGACAAGTTGCTCCAATTTTCACACAATTGCAAGAAGAGGCTGGTGTTCCACTTAAAGATAGATATAGATTAATAAAAAGTTACGAAGGGTGCGATGTGGACGCCATCATTCTTGATAATATTGCGAAAAAAGGTTACAAAACATTATACAGAATGGATGTGGTGCCATTGAAATTTGCAGAGTTGTCGGTTATTGAGCTTGCAAAATTCCATGGTTTATCGTTAGCTCTGGAGGTGATGCGACCAGATCTTGTGAAGAAAACATTGAAAACATTCACATCAAGACATGATTTTAATAAGCCGTGGCATATGTTTGCCATAAAAGTTCGCGACGTTGTATTCCAGTACCTAAGCGATGAGGACAAAAAAAGAGTGGAAGCATTTGTTCCGACGATGATTGAAAAATTTCCAAAATATTGCTCGTCGGATGACACTAAGTCGATACAATGTCTGTGCAATGGAGACTTTAGAATGAACAATATACTGACGAAATTTGTTGTTAGTATGCTTAAAGTACTTGTCAATATTCATCAATATAATATCCCTTATTAGATTACCTTTCGCATTTGCCAAACACTGACAGAATTTAATAAAGATTATTAAGTGAATGAATGCATTTAATTTGGTATATAATTGATATTTTATCAGCGGCAATCAACATTTTATTTTAAAAATACTTTGAGGATAAATATCACATTAAAACAGTGGTATTCGGTATGTGTTGATTTATCTACCAAGATTCATGCACTTATTAAATTTTTCTTTGTTTCATCTGTCCCATATTTCTATATAACATTCGTCAGTCTCACAACTCAGTACCTATATAAATTCTTTTATTTATAATAAAATTATATTTATTCATAATTCCGAGGCATTACGAATAAGAACCAGTTATTAAAGGGGAAATTAATGATACCAAGGGCACCACGAAATGTTTGGGTCAGAGCAAAGGGTGCAATAGACGAGCTTACTCGCCCACAGCTTACACAATTATCTATCTATATGAAAGTTAATAATAGTGCCCTTTTTTGTCAGGCCGGTGAACCAGTTAAAGTGATGCCAGTGGACTACCAGCTAATATACTACGGCTCTCCTATCATAGATCTCATATACTTTATATTTTCGGTGAGCGACAAACAGTTCCGGGAGCAGCATATGGTCTACCTCAAGGATTTGTACTTTAGTAGCCTGAACAAATTTTTGCAATATTTCCATATTGATGTGAACCAAGTGTACCCGAGGAAAGTATTCGAGCAAGATTTCGAGGACAGCCTGGACTTTGGTCTGATGTATGCTCTGATGATCCTGCCGTTCTCATTCACCTCCGAGGAGGAGATCCTGGATTGCGGCAAGAGTACAGCGTTGGATGCACCCTTCATCTTGGACGATAGGTTTAAAGAGAGGATAGTTGGCATCATTGAGGATTACACTGCTTGGGGAATCTTATAACAATTATTTGTATATTGTAAATATAATATTTTATTCGTCTAGAATCCAATAATCTCCCTTGATATTTTTTATTGTATGTGATGTTTTAAGTGTCTTTTTGTGTTTTTATGATACTGATAATAAATAATAAGAAATAAAAACATATAAGTACAAAAATAATGCTTTTTGAAAAGTTTACTGATGGCACGGCTTCCAATGACAGCGCTTGAGGTCAAAGACGTTACGGTATTACATAATTTCCTACTGCCAAATAATAGTGTTCAGCGCTACCAGGTTCCGGTCTAGTAAGAATATACGGCCTCGTAATTTCCAACAGAGAGGCATAACAGCTTAAACCACAGGACTGGAAACGCATCTACATTAAAATCGATGTATAGGTATAGCCTGCAGTATTTACTTATCATCAATTTGAACTGTATGCTTGTTTGCTACTTTTATGACCTAAGGGGATGACCATCTGATTCAGAGGTTCCCAAACTATTTTTACATGTAGACCCCTTTCAATTTTTTTCTGGTTTCGGTGGACCCCCTTGCTAACATTTATATCACTTTTCCCATATATCCCATTTTTATTTACGCATATACGTAGACCCAATCGAGTCTCCCATAGACCCCAGGGGATCTATATGAACCACTTTGGGAATCACTGATCCAACTGAAATGCTTTCGTTTAGGACGTTATATTTAGGGATTGCAATCCCGCAGCTTCTTCAATCCCGCGGGATTGATATGCGGGATTGATCAATCCCGCGCGGATCCCGCGGGTCCCGCATTTTAGAAATATTGGTATAAAAAATTGAAACTGCAGGTTTTTTAGGGTTCCATAGTAAACAAAGAACCCTAAAAAGAATTTTCGCCATGTCCGTCTGTCTGTCTGTCCGTCCGCGGTTTAGCGCAAAAACAATTGTTAACAGACTTGAAAGGAGATGTTGCGAGCTCGGCCCTGGTTCGTACATGTCCTCAAAAAATGGGTAAATTATAGAAGAATCCGAAAAAAATACAATTAATTTAATCAAGAACATATTTTAGAGTTACCACCACATTTAATTCAAACGATTTTATCATTTTCAACAATGTTCAACACGGCGGCGATACAGCCAACGCTTGGAATCAATCGATTTCAATAGTATTTATAGTTTCTTTTTTCTCCAAGTACTAGATAATCAAAAAACAATTAAAAAAATGAAAATGTCAAAATGACATCGTCCGCCATATTCGCCATGTTGGTTTTAAGATGCAATTCTAACTGCAAATAATGTTTTGTAACTGCAAACAAAGCTAAATAAGTGGAAATATGCAGTAAAAACGTTTTTATATTGATTTTGCCTGTTTAATGATATTGTGTACAATACATGGCCGGAGGTCCATACATTTTTGCAACATCTACTTTGGCACAAGTATACTTTGATCACTCCTACATAAAGGTAGAATAAAAACATGAAAGAAAAGGTAATATTTAGGGTACCACCCCTACATGTAATGCGCGGATAATTGTTTTATTTTTCGTTTTCTGTATAGTGTGGTTTCAAAAATGTTAGGGATGTGGTAATATCATTTTTCGATCATGTTAACAGTTCGTGACTTAATAAGCTTAAAAGTGCCAATTTTCGTTAGAGTCAAGTGTCCCTCCTTCAAAAGTTACAGCAATAGCAGCCACATAGAATGAAATTAAAAGGAAAACTATCACACTTAAGTTGGCTTTAGAAAGTTGCGAGTAATAGTCGATCAAATGTATTTTATTCGAAAACTTTGAAGAACTCCATAGAAAATATTTATTTATTTTTTCATTACATTATTAAAACCTAAAAACTACGGAACCCTACACTGCGCGTGGCCCGACACGCACTTGACAGGTTTTATAAAAATCAATTTTTAATTTAGTAAACATTAAACAGAAGGAATTTAGATGTTTTTCTTTAGGTGAGTTTTAAGTAAAAAGTTCAAAAATGTCGATCTTCATTCCGAAAACGAATGATACCTATACAATACTGTATTATTTTCAAATATAAGGTTTTAAACAATACTTTTTTGAATTACATAACAGTAATTGGCAACATATTAATTTTATAAATAATCAAACTTATGCGTTTTCTAAAACGTCTCCTAAAGATGTAGTGGTCAAGAACACAAAACGAATGGAATACGATATTATAATGACAACAAATTAAAAAGAATACTTTTATCTCGCATGCACGACTCCCATAATGGTATTTTAATAAAGTCGGATTATACATGTACACAATGACAATTTGGCTGTCATGAATATCTTATACAAAAAGTTTTGTGATACCTGCTTCTGGGTTTTCCTTCTCTCCTTAAAAAAAATGTACTAAATAAAATATGTCTCACATATTATTGCAACAAAAGTATTTGTTTTCTGACAAAATATTAATTAAGTAAGTAAGAAATATTTAGTAATCAAATCAGTTTTATAAGACCTTAATTTTTAAAATGTTTGGCATCAAGTTTTATTTAATTTTAACCTTACATCTAAAAACAGGTAAGGTAATCAATCTTATTAACAATGAGATTTAGAATGAATTTGTGCTTTCTCGCAAAATTTCACGAACGTTTCAGCAGCTAATTTAAATTTGCGGGATCCGCGAATCCGCGTTTTGAAGGTGCGGGATCCACAAGATTGATAAAAGGCGCGGGATCCCGCTTTGCGGGATTTCAATCCCTAGTTATATTATCCGTTTCGTACCACCTATTAAAACATTTTGTTCTTAAATATACAACGTGTAACAGGATTAAATGTACAACCCGAAACTAGTTTGTTCAAAATGGGTAATCGAATCGATTTCAGGCATTTTTGATATAGATAATATTTTGTCCCAAAATTAATTACAATTAAGGAAATTATGGTCACCCATTTGGTGAACAGTCAATACAAACGAAAGTGATATAAACGTCTATCCAAATTAAAATGCTAGTCTCTACAAGTTTATAAGAACTCGTTGAGACGTGCTTTTTATAATATATAATAATTAAAGAAATAAAATAGTGAAAATTAATCTTATTACTAGCGAGTGTTAAATAGAGGTACGCAAGTTACGCTACATCACAATGCAACAGTGTGTGAGTAGGTTCGTGTTTTATGTGCGGTCGTAGGTAGGTAGGGTAAGTATGCATAGGGTGTGCATACTGTTCGTACAAATTGAAGTGAACTTATTTCTTAAATAAGAAAATATAACATACATAAACATGTAATTTTAGTTCATGTATAATGATTATTACTCGATTTTCTAACCGGGGTGTTAGAGAGTGTGCGTTATTCCCGTTACTTGTTGTATACCTGCGGACGAAAACACTTCCAGGTAAATGTTTGGTGGTACGAAACTGAAAATATTTCAAAATCAGTTTTCAAGCTCATGCTTAAGAAATACTTCTTGAGTCAGTTGTCCTAATTTCTTATGTTAGCCATCATCGTCATAATAATTTATGTATCTATATATAATCATATATACATTTATTTATAAGTAATTTATTATATTATGTATTTATTTATCTTCATAATGTAAGTAGTGTATTAATTTAAATTAAATTTGACATCTATGTATTTATGTATTTACTGATGTCATCCCCTATTCATTTAGTACCTATATCAATAGATATTTATAATTTTGTTATTGTTTCGTACTTGATATCATACTTAAATAATACTTTCCTGTTTTTTTTTCCCGCACCCTACACAATTTGTCCCATAACCCCATGGTTGACTGTCAGAGAATGCCTAGTGGCATTAAGTCCGCCATATGTACAATGTGCATAAAAGTATAAATAAATAAATAAATATTTTGTCCTAATCGAAAGCTAAACGAAAGCATTTGAGTTAGGCGGTCAGCCCCTGGAGTTCTTGAACTAATTGACCTTTTTAGTTGCCTCTTAAGCCTTGTTGCGTGTGAACAACAACATCCACGACACAGGTATATAACAAGTATGGGACTGTGCATCGCATTATCGTGAGTGTAACCACTGTTGAAAGCAATCGCGATAATCTGATTATTGCTATTCGTTTCTATGGATCCTGTTGCTTATATGGAGTGTAGGTAAATATTTTATAAAATGGGCTTAGTTTCCATACTGTTTGGATCTATACTGTGCTGGAGCTCTACCGCCAGTTAACCTTTGTTACATGGAAATAAAGTCAACTAGCAAAACGTGCATGTCTGAATACGTGTGCACCACCTCTCCGGAGAAATAACAACGTGATAATACGTGATGCAAAACATCCTAATTCATTTGAAAACGTGAATATTAAATAAATATAAGTTAACTGGCAATTACTTTATCTTAAACAAATCTAAATGAAATAAGAACAAAAAAAACTTAATACATTTTATTTGGTAGGTAATTAATAAAATGAATGAATGACATATGTGGCTAATGGTAAGGTTTAAGTCACACTAGCATATTTATTACATGGTAAATTCATAGATCCCTATAAGGTCACTGGTCCAGACGGACAGATAGACAGACAGACGCTGTCTGTTTGTCCGTCTAACAACAGGCGATTTTTTTGCCAACATTACTGAACCGATTGATCTGAAATTTGACACATATACCTACCTATGTAGAACAGTGACCAAAACAGACATGTAACGAAAATTAAATTTTAAAATACAACGAATTTTATAAATACAACTACGTTAAGAAAAACCGACTTCAAAACTGAAAAGTAAAAAATAATAAAATACTAATAGGTTTGAAGTCGGTGCCAAGCCTTAAACAAATAATTATATTTTAATCACTTAAATATGAATACGAGCAAATTGATACACTGGACAAAACGCAACCGGTGAATCGTAAGTGTTTGCATGTATGCTTGTATTCATGCATTTACCTGTGCCTACCCCTTCGGAGATTACAGGCGTGAAGTTACGTTTTAATACAATAAAATGCCTACTTTAGTGATTTTGGCTTGGCACCGACTTCAAACCTATTAGTATTATATATATATAATTACAATTAAATCTTTATTATTTTCTACTTTTCAGTTTTGAAGTCGGTTTTTCTTAACGTAGTTGTATTTATAAAATTCTTGTATTTAAAATTTTTGCTGAGTGGCTATAGATGTGTGAGGTCTAGCGTTATCATGATGAAACACCACACCCCTTCTGTTGATCAATTCCGGCCGCTTTCTCTCAACTTCTTGCTTTAATCTCATCAGTTGTTCGCAGTAGAGTTCAGAATCGATAGTCCTGCCTGGTGGTAATAGCTCATAATGAATAATGCCCTTCCAATCCCACCACACACACAACATCACCTTATTGCGAGTTAACCCGGGTTTCGCCACAGTCTGTCAAGCCTGACCGGCCTTTGACCACGACCTTTTTCGCACGTTCTTGTCGTACGTGATCCACTTTTCATCACCAGTTATCAGCTCTTCAAAAATGATTCGGTTTCATTACGTCGTATTAAAGAATCACAAATGAGTACACGGTTCTTTAGGTTTCTTTCAGTGAGCTCGTGAGGTACCCAAATAACGAGCTTTTTTTTGTACCCAGCTTTTTTCAAATGCGCCAAAACTGTTTTGTGATCAATTCTCAGTTCTTCAGCTACGTCGTAACTACTGAAATGTCGATCTTGCTCCACTTTTTCAAAAATGGCATCCATTTTATCCGTAATAGGGCGACCAGAGCGAGGTGCATCTTTGACATCAAAATTTCCGGATTGAAAACGCTTAAACCAAATTTGTGCTACTCTCACAGACACTGCACTAGGTCCATAAACATCGCAAATTTTTTTCGCGGCATGCGTTGCATTTTTACCTTTTTTATAGTAAAATTTTAAAATGTTTCGAATTTCTTCATTAGATTCACTCATCTTGACAGTACGAAAAACAAATGAAAATCACTTATTGGCCTAATTTGAATTTGAAATTATGTTCTTTAAAATTTTAACTTTCAATGATACCAAAACCAGCCAGATACAAATACTACAGCCAAAGAGATTTTATTACAAGTTCATACAAACTATAATGCGAAAAGACTTTTTCCCCAACCTATTACATAAAAATATATATATATACCGGCTGAATTGAGGCCGATTTTGAACTCGGTTAAAAATATGATAGCCCACTTTTGATGGATAAGAAAATGAAAAATAGTTAAAAATGATGTTATATGTTACTAGATTGGCAGTTTACGGCCGCAACGTGTAGCCACTTCGGTAGGGAACTGAGGTCAGATATGCCCACAGGCATATCTGACCTGGCGAAATGTGTTGATAAAAAATGTGTATCATGATCCGAAAAGAATGATAATGCAAGTGGCATTACTTTTCACGAATAAGTTCGCATAATTTTTATCATATTGCCTAAAGTACATTAAAAATCAAAATAAATACATCGTGCATAATTTTTTCCATCGGTGTTGCTAGTAAAACAATTTGAAATTTTCCCACTTTTTAGGGAGTAAATATAATGAATTATACTAAAAGAATTTTACAAATCGATCCAGTCTTTGACTGGTGGTGGAGCCCCAGTGACGGAGCTCGTGGGCGTAGGCACCACCGCATTAGCTTATATACTTACCGCTAAATGGTAACATTAATCACACCAAAGCAATTAAATACATTTATTCATTAATATATTTTGGGGAAAGTATCTCACCACTGGCAACTCAACCGACTCAATCCGTTTCCATGACAACGATGTTGTTATCTCACTTTAACGGTAATTTGTTATCCAGTGGAAGAAACGAGACAAATATAGTTTACTTTGTACATAAGTATCGGTTTCAAAGTTTTTTGATCTATGAAGTGGTTACGCATTTGTGAAAATCGTTTGTATGACACTGATTCTCTAGTATTTATAAGCTCATTGGTTAAAAATGCCAAATACCTACATTGTATAAATATCAAAAAGGTATAGGTAGTGTTCAACACTATCGTGATGCGCACGGGCCTGTATTTCCGCCACAGAGACATTGAAATATCTGGTTTCATGTTATTTATGTTTAGTCTTTTAGGCTATTAGGTACTTACAATCAATCAAAATCTAAAATTCGTTTAATTACTCGAAAATAATAAAATTTTACAAATTACAAAAAAAATCAAAGTGAATAACAATTGACACATTTTGTTTAATATGTCAAAGTGAACCAAAAAATAAAATAAAATATTGTCCAAAAAATAGTCAAGAATCAATGTAGGTATAAACACAATGTTCCATTCTCTATTTTTCGAACGGACAAGATAAGTAAACGAAAAGAAATCCGTGAATAAAGATAATAATTCTTAAATTTCCACGTTCCAAATTAAATAAAGAAGACGAAATTATTCGTTATAACTTACTTAGTGTACATACTTCTAGAATTACTTTCGTAGACTTAGGAGATAGATTAATTAAATACTCGACATCCAACATAATTGAATGTCAACTCTGTGGAAAAGCCTTTACAGCACAATGAATGCATAAATATATAAGCATTTGTTTATAAGTCATGACACACAAATCAATTAAGACATTCGAGACATTCTGGGCAGAATAGAGGATAAACATGGACAAACAAACATTCACGGAGACCACTTTCAATACAGAAGATGAAATTTACTCCAAAGTACAAGGGCGCATTAATAGAATTATACAAAATGAAGGATATTTATCGCACACAGTACATAAAAGAATAACGACAACACAAGGTAACAACTACACGTCCATTTTATTGGAAGTCGATGTTATTGGTGAAACGAAAAACGGGAAGAAAGAAAAAAATTTATTTGTAAAATATACATTACCAGAAAATGGCTTGGAAACTTTGTACCAGTTAGAAGATTTATTTGCAAGAGAAACGTTTGTATATCGACAAGTTGCTCCAATTTTCACACAATTGCAAGAAGAGGCTGGTGTTCCACTAAAAGATAGATATAAATTAATAAAAAGTTACGAAGGGTGCGATGTGGACGCCATCATTCTTGATAATATTGCGAGAAAAGGTTATAAAACATTATACAGAATGGATGTGGTGCCATTGAAATTTGCAGAGTTGTCGGTTATTGAGCTTGCAAAATTCCATGGTTTATCGTTAGCTCTGGAGGTGATTCGACCTGATCTTGTGAAGAAAACATTGAAAACATTCACATCAAGACATGATTTTAATAAGCCGTGGCATATGTTTGTAACAAAAATACGCGAAGTTGTATTACAGTACCTCAGCGATGAAGACAAAAAAAGAGTGGAAGCATTCGTACCAACGATGATTGAAAAATTTCCAAAATATTGCTCGTCGGATGCTAAGTCGATACAATGTCTGTGCCATGGAGACTTTAGAATGAACAATATACTAACGAAATTTGTTGTAAGTATGCTTAAAGTACTTGTCAATATTTATCAATATAATATCCCTTATGATTGATTGATCCCTTCGCATTTGCCAAACACTGACAGAAATAATCAGTATTAATAAATGCGTATGAATGCATTACCTAAAGAAGAATGATAACGTTCCATAATTTCTGGGCTCCGGTGTTAACTCTGAACTCTCTCTTTGATGTTATTTGTTTTTCCAACTTTTATCGTTTTCTGTATAGTTAAAATTGCGGTGTATTTTGTTTTTTACTTAAAACAAATATATTATATATTTTTTTTACTTACTTCATTAATTTAACTTGTTAACCAATAACAATTTTGCGGGCCTATAATTTCCGTCCCCTTTGGTATAATAAAATTTTGTTATAATCAGCTGCAATCAAAATGTTATTTCATAACTACTTTGAGGATAAATATCATAATAAAACAGAGGAAGATGTGTTGATTTATGGTCTACCAAAACTCATGCAATAATCATTTTTTTCTGTTTCATCTGTCCCATGTTATTTTAAGATATTTTCAATTTTCACAACTAAGTACTTAACACTTTCTTTTATTTATATTTTATGGACAAAGTAACGAAAAGGTACATTTTTCAAAATGTCTTGAACCTTACAATGACACGACCACGTTCTATGTCCCGACTACGATATGATTGGGTAAGGACAAAGAGTGCGAAGAACGAGCTAGGTCGTCCGCAGCCCCCTGTTATTATGGCATCTACTTGGATACATACGTATATTTCTAGATGAAAGTTAACTCAATAAAAATACTTATTTTCTCGCCTTCTCTTTGTCATTAGGCCGGTGAACCAGTTGAAGTGATACCAGTGGACTACCAGGTAATATACTACGGCTCTCCTGTCATAGATCTCATATACTTCATATTTTCGGCCAGCGACAAACAGTTCAGGAAGCAGCATATGGTCTACCTCAAGGATCTGTACTTCAGTAGCCTGAAGAGATTTCTGCAACATTTCAACATCGATGTAAACCGAGTGTATCCGAAGAAAGTATTCGAGCAAGATTTCGAAGACAGCCTGGACTTTGGTCTGATGTATTCTCTGATGACCCTCCCGTTCTCATTCACCTCCGAGGAGGAGATCCTGGATTGCGGCAAGAGTACAGCGTTGGATGCACCCTTCATCTTGGACGATAGATTTAAGGAAAGGATAGTTGGCATCATTGAGGATTACACGGAGTGGGGCATTTTATAAATAATAATAATATAATTATCTTGAAGCGCGCATGGCCCAGCGGCTGGTGTAGATCGTAAGCGATCTGGCCCAGCGGCTGGTGTAGATCGTAAGCGATCTGCTCGGTTAAGCACTACGGGCGCGGTCGGGTAGTGTGATGGGTGACCGCTAGTGGCAAATTAAATGCGCGTTTCCGTGCTTCGGAGGGCACGTTAAGCCGTCGGTCCCGGTTGCTATCGATAGATAGCAGTCGTTAAACCTTGTCGGAGGCCTTATGGGCGGTTTGAAAACATCCGACAGCGGGTTGGCCACTAACCCACCCACCTCCACCAATCCGCATTGGAGCAGCGTGGTGGATTAAGCTCCACGCCTCTCCCCAAAAAGGGGAGAGACTCGTGCCCAGCAGTGGGACGTATAATGGGTTGCCATTATTATTATATTATTAATTATCTTGAAACAATAATAAAATATTTTCATCGTCTAGGTTAAAATAATGTTCCTCAATTATTTTTTTTTGTTGTAGAGTAATATATTTTTAAGTGATTTGTGTGAATGCTGATAATAAATAACACGAAGTAATAATTATTCTTTATGATATTTAACTAGTGGAAGGTCCTCTAATGACGCACACTTGTTACGTCATGAAACTCATGAAAGTACTAAAAAACCATACAGTTTACATCGGTAATAATCCTATCTGCAGCATGAAGACGCATGTCTACATAAAATCCAGGGGTATCAAATTAGATGCGCTACCACTATTGTCCGTGCCATAACATATAACAGGACTCGGGCCATGACGTAGTGTATGTATTGCGATTAAATTTAGGAACTTTTTACTGGTGGTAGAGCTCCAGTGACGGAGCTCGCGGGCGTAGGCACCACCGCATTACCTAATATACTTGCCGCTAAATGGTAGTGTTCAGCACTATCGTGTTCCGGTCAGGTGGCAATGTACGGCCCTGTAATTTCCGGCACAGAGGCATAACACCTTAGGCCTCAGGAGTGGTAACGCATCTGCATTTTTACCTCTGGTCATTGTGTGGGTGTCTATAGGCTGCAGTCATCACTTAACATCAATGTGAACTGTATGCTTGTTTGCCACTTTTAAAACAGAAAAAAAAAAAAAAAAACTGCCAAAGTTTTTTTTTCCTTTTTAACACGATAAAAACACAATCTAAAGAACGTAAGTATTAATTACCTATACACTGTGATATACCCCACTGATGGTGGGGTCAAAAGTCTTAGGAATCGGCGTGCATGTATGAAGAGAATGATGAAGGTAGACGAGGCACGAGATGTATGTCAGGACCGGGATATCTGGCGCACTACACTCTCTGCCTACCCCGTTAGGGACCTGGCGTGAAGATACACACACTGTGATATAAAGATTAATATTAATAAATGTGACAAAGCGTAACTTAATTTACAGTCTGGTCTTGGGACACGATACGATTGACGGAAGGCATGCTTAGTACATTTGCATATATTTGTTTAAGTCGCTCGACGCGCCGCCATTCGTGCTAAGCGATTTTTTGATTAAGCGACTGTGCCGTGGCCAGGCTATTAGGTTCACAATAAAAGGACAGGGAATATCCGCAAATCAGATTACATTAGCACCGAACATGTCAATTTAGGGCCAAATACACAAAGCTGGCAGTCGCTGGTAGTAGAGTTTCAAAGACATACAGATCTAGGACACAGGCCTGGTGCTTACGAACTTTTTTTGTCATCTTAATACCATAGAATATTTCAGTACTTTTCTATATAAACTGTAAACCTATACGACTGCCTCGTTGGCCCAATGGTCGCAATCGCGATGTTGAAGCCTAAGACCCCGGTTTCGATCCCCAGGTCGGGAAAATCTGTCATTGAAGTTTTTATGTGAGGATTTTTTATTTATTTATTGGAAGTGATAAACAATCATGCAGTTCACATTGATGTTAAGTGATGACTGCAGCCTATAGACACCCACACAAAGACCAAGGTCAATGTGTAGATGCGTTACCACTCCTGAGGCCTAAGGTGTAATGCCTCTGTGCCGGAAATTACAGGGCCGTTCACTTGCGCTTGTACTTTGACAGAGGGGAAAGCCTGCATATGGCTACTCCCCTCCGGTCCGCGGCCGGTGGCCCGGGTTGCTCTATTTACTCAACCGACGGCGTTCACGCCACTTGCGATCAATGACTTCACGATTCAGGTAACGCAAAATGCGTTAGAAATAGTTTTATTCGTGTGAACAACAATATTCAAGACTAGCAGCCCGCCCCGGCTTCGCGCGGCGTCAATGTTACCTACCCTCTCCTATTCGTCTTAGCGTGATGTTATATAGTCTTAAGCCTTTCCCGATAAATGGGCTATATAACACTGAAAGAATTTTTCGATTCGGCCCAGTAGTTCCTGAGATTAGCACGTTCAAGCAAAGAAACAAATTCTTCAGCTTTATAATATTTTTAGCCAAAATTATTAGATTTCGCGCACGACCTCACCATAACTTACAATCAAACGTCCAATTTCAATCATTCAAAGACCAAATATTATCTACATAAACTGTACTTAGTGATGAAATAATTTATTTTGATAAGAATCAATAGCCAGAGTAAAATAAACGTGATTTAATGTAGCTAAATAAAATTCAAGATTTTTAAATAAGAAAATGGTTGTTGGGCCTCAGTCGACATAGATAGATATAGTGTGTCGCGGACTTTTATAAGATCTACAATTAATTAAAACATTTTATGGTTCTATCTTTTATAGTTTAGGCAGCGTACGCAAAATAAGTAACTTCTGGTTGATTTTTTACACCTTGTGTCCGAAAACCCAAATATCTTAAGGAACTCTGCCTTTGTTGCTCGTGGATAATGTAACTTTCGAAGAAATAATTTTTTAAATCAGTCCAGTAGTTTTTGAGCCTATTTAATACAACCAAACAAAAAAAGTTTTCCTCTTTATAGTATTTTTTTAAGATGGTAAATGTAATTCGCCTAAACGTCAATAAATCTGACAACTAGTGGAAAATGCATATTACAGAATAACATAGCAGTTCTTTACTGGACCAGGGGTGCAACCGCCTATCGACATTGCTATTGTCGTTGTCATTGCTGTCAAATGTTCATGTCGATTTTTGCTTTAACTAAATAACAATAATCGAAATAATCTACCACTATCGCTTGTTTCTCACCTACGAAAGCAAGAAAAACGATCAGATTATCACTACTCCTTTTAAAGGAGCTACAAATCGACATTAAAATTTGGCAGCAATGACAACGACAATAGCAATGTCGTTAGGCGGTCGCACTCCAGGGGGCCGACCGCCTAGCTGAAATTCTTTCGTTTAGGACGTTACCTAGTCCGTTTCGTACCGCCTGATTAACAATAATTTGAATGTTCCGATCCTTCTTTGTGTACACATCCAATAGATATCTTACAATATCATGTAATAAGATGTGACGTTTAAAAATTATTAAAAAAATATATAATTGATGTAAAATTACTTTGAATTAATATAAAAACAAAAAACGGTTTACACACTTACTGAATAATAACTTAATTAAGTATTTTATGTAATTATACAAAAACGTAACATATTTAAGACTTCGTTCATACTGGAAAAACTGTAAATATTAACCAACTAAATGCTAAATTTGTACCAAATCTAAACCCAAGAGTCATAGTATAACTAGCTTACATTTTAAAATTCTACTTTAATTGAACGTATGAAAACGTCAACTATGATGTCGTTTAGACTTTGTGTTATATGACGTCATAAGTATAGTAATCAATGTCACAAGTGACACGTGGATGACGTGTTGTCATTCGTTTGTTTACACCCTGTATGACGTCACCTTCTCACAACATGGCGTATAGCATTTTATGGAATTCAACGACTAGCTCAGAGGCTATTAGTGCCAGAAAGCTAGAATTTAGTATCAACATCCATTTAAGCTAAGAGAGTAGTAAATTAAAATCTTTTTTTTTCTCCGGATCGGAACACGATAGTGCCGAACATTACCATTTGGCGGCAGAACGATTTGGTAATGCGGTGGTGCTTACACCCTCGAAATCCGACACTGGACCTCTACACCAGTAAAATTACTTCCTTCTTCATTGAGTTTGTGCTAAATCCGATGGCCTTATTAATAATAATGCATAAAAAGTTGAAATATAAGGTTGGGGAAAAAGTTGCTTCGCATTTTTTAAGATAATTCAAAACATTTTTTAACATAGTTTATTTAAATTTAACTAAAGTATGTATGAACCATTTTGTTCCATAACCTTTTGCCATCTTGTAGGTAGGGACATGATCCCATTGCTATAAACATTTTGGGACTTCTCATCAAAATACCGCGACAAGTGGATTTGGCAGTCCTCTCGTGATGTTAATCTAACATTGCATAAAGAATTCTGAAGAGACCGCAACAGGTGGAAATCTGAAGGTGCAAAGTCAGGACTATACGGCGGATGCATTAACACCTCCCAGCCAAACTCTCTTAATTTTTGCTGAGTGGCTATAGATGTGTGAGGTCTAGCGTTATCATGATGAAACACCACACCCCTTCTGTTGATCAATTCCGGCCGCTTTCTCTCAACTTCTTGCTTTAATCTCATCAGTTGTTCGCAGTAGAGTTCAGAATCGATAGTCCTGCCTGGTGGTAATAGCTCATAATGAATAATGCCCTTCCAATCCCACCACACACACAACATCACCTTATTGCGAGTTAACCCGGGTTTTTGTTTACTCTGATATTTACAAAAAATACATATATAAAAAATTAATCTTTACTTATTTAGGTTTATATATTAATCATGTTATCTACTTTGTGAAAAAGCCTTAACAGACAAGCAAATGAATAAATATTGGGGAAACTGCAATTTTCATAACAAACAATATACGTACTTGTACTGAAAAAACACAACAAACGCGAGGACCGAAAAATTTAAAACAGTTCATTTCAATAAACGCCAAAATGAAGAAAGAAGACGAGATACACTCGAAACTAGACAGCCGAATAAAAAAGATCATACAGAATGAAGGTTACGAATCTTACACCGTTCAAATAAACGCAATTACAACAAAAGGTAACAATTATGTTTCAAATTTATATGAAGTAGACATTAAAGGCAAAACGAAAAATGGTGAGAAAGAAACTAATATATTCGTAAAATATACACTGCCCGTAAACGGTTTAGATGTTTTACTAAGTCTAGACAACGTCTTTGCAAAAGAAGCAATGCTGTATCGCCAAATAGCACCAGTTTTTACAGAAATTCAAGATGAGGCTGGTGTTCCTTGCAAAGATAGATTAAGAATGCTAAAGAGCTACGAAGGTTGCAATGTGGATGCCATTTTACTTGAAAATATAGCAGGAAAAGGTTACAAGACACTGTTCAGAATGGACGTGTTTCCGTTAACATATGCTGAGTTATCTATAATTGAGCTGGCAAAACTTCACGGTTTATCTTTCGCCACTGAAGTGAAACGACCTGATTTTTTCGAAAGGAAAATTAAAACAGTCACACCTGCCTTTGACTTCAAGGAATCTTGGAAATTGTTTGCTAAAAAAAGCTACAACGTAGTTCTGGCGCACCTGAGCGGTGATGAGAAAAAAAGAGTAGAAGCTTTTTATCCGACTTTGATAGAAAAATATCCAAAATATTTGTCAGGCGACATTTCTTCGGTGAAATGTCTGTGTCATGGGGACTGTAAAATGAACAATGTATTAACGAGATCTGTAAGTACGTTTAGAATTTATAACTACATATATTTTTTATTCTGATAACTTTGCACAGGCTACTTTTGGGACTTTAGGTCGAACCTTGAGACAATTCGTGGACGAAGACACCGGCCGTCCGATCTCATGATTACCGTGTTCGTCACAACAATATTAAATACGCAAAAGTTCTTGAGCTACGAGAAGACGTTATCGTCCGCATAACAACAGAAAATAGTCATATTTTTCTAATATAATAATAATGGCAACCCATTATACGTCCCACTGCTGGGCACGAGTCTCTCCCCTTTTTGAAGGGAGGCCTGGAGCTTACTCCACCACGCTGCTCCAATGCGGATTGGTGGAGGTGGGTGGGTTAGTGGCCAACCCACTGTCGGATGTTTTCAAACCTCCCATAAGGCCTCCAACAAGGTTTAACGACTGCTATCCATCGATAGCAACCGGGACCGACGGCTTAACGTGCCCTCCGAAGCACGGAAACGTGCATTTAATTTGCCACTAGCGGTCACCCATCACACTACCCGACCGCGGCCGTAGTGCTTAACCGAGCAGATCGCTTACGATCTACACCAGCCGCTGGGCCATGCGCGCGCATGCGAGCCTATTGACAAACGTATTTTAACTCTGGGGTTTATTAAACTGGGAAAAGTCTTAGGGTACTGACTAACGGCCTAGTCGACATCCCTTAATTGTTATTTTTATTACCATCAGGACGGTGATTCGTTGGAGGCGATAATAGTGGATTACCAGTTAATATTCTACGGCTCACCGGTGGTGGACCTCATA
This sequence comes from Macrosoma leucophasiata, assembly GCA_036365455.1. Taxonomy (NCBI): domain Eukaryota; kingdom Metazoa; phylum Arthropoda; class Insecta; order Lepidoptera; family Hedylidae; genus Macrosoma; species Macrosoma leucophasiata. Next base: position 1,132,948 of record JAWQUS010000024.1, read on the forward strand.
GAATTCATATTCTCCGCCAGTGACAAGAAGTTCAGGAAGAAACACATGGCCTACCTCAAGGATCTGTATTATGACAATTTGGAAAGATTCCTGAAACATTTCAACATTGACGTTGAACAAGTTTATACTAGAACTGTGTTCGAGGAAGACTTCAAGGAGAGTCTAGAATATGGGCTGATGTTTACGATGCTATTCCTGCCGTACTCTTTCATTTGTGAAAAGCAGGTACTGGACTTTGGGCAAAGTGATGCAATTGAAGCACCATTCGTTGTGGTTGATGAGTTTGATGAAAGGATGAAAGGAATTATTGAGGATTGTATAGAATGGGGCATCTTGTAAACTATAATTGATTAAATGAGTTGAGTATTTACAATTTACTAAAAATTTCGTCATCTCTTGTCTCGTTTCTCGAATAAAAATAATCAAAACCACCAGTTATTGGACTGCTACATTATTTTTATTACATAGGCAAACCAACCTCAGGATTGATAATGCTATCTAGTTCTTGTTGTTCTCCAACCCACTGAGCCGACTATGGTGAAATTTAAAATGGAACTAGTTTGTCCCTTTAGAAAGGACATACGCTACTTTTTGTGCCAAAACCAAATAGTACGCGAACGAAAACGTGAGAGTCACCTGGTGTGCAATAAATCCTTGAACCCTTTACCAGTACAGAGAATCAGACAGACAGACAAAAACGAGGGGACGACCGGCTTAACGATAGGTGCCCACATTTTTTTAAATTTCGTTATATGTAGATACTATTGTCGTAACGTTTGAATTTCTAACAACAACCGTTTAGTTGGTAGAAGGGAGGGGGGGACACTTGACTCTAACGAAAATTGGCACTTTAAAGCTTAATTAGTTACGAACGGTTAACTAAATCGAAAAATAATATAAGTACACCCCTAACATTTCTGGATGACCTATGCAACAATATCCCACACTATACAGAAAACTAAAAATAAAAAAAAAATCTTGTATAAGTGCTAAATAATTATGTTTTTCATGTTTTTATTCTACCGCTTTGTCGGCGTAATTAAGGTGTATATTTGTGCCTAATTTCAAGACACTAGAGTCTTGAAATTAGGCACAAATATACACCTTACACTTATAGTTTTCGCGCTAAAACGCGGACAGACGGACATGGCGAAACTATAAGGATTGTTTGTTTACTACGGAACCCTAAAAAAACACCGTAAAATACAATTTTATCGTTACGAAATTGATGTAGATCAATCACTTTCCTGTTCATTACTTTATACCTAAAATACTTTTCAAACAACTCAAGAAATATGAAAACTTTGAATTGAACATTAATAATTCCGAATTTTCGTTAAAAGGAAGTTTTATAAAATCTATAATCTGTAAATAATACGCCTTGAAGGCACATCTTCCAAAAACCAAAAATCACAAAAAAGTTATTAGAAAAAATGGTATAAATAAGTATTATAATCTTAATATATATAAATCTCGTGTCACAATGTTTGTCCTCAATGGACTCCTAAACCACTTAACCGATCATAATAAAATTCGCACACCATGTGCAGTTCGATCCAACTTGAGAGATAGGATAGTTTAAATCTCAAATTATAGTCGCAATTTTAATTTATTGCTGATAATTTGTGCGTTATTATTTGACAGTCACAATTATCTGTTAACTCCAAATGATTCTAACAGATGTCGATACCTTTCAACTGGGTTGAGTGAGTAATCAATAGATGGCGCTGCTATGGTAAATCTACAAACGTGTCATATAAGCTACATTTTAACAGCATAATTACCACGTGTTGTTGGCGCTAAAATGACAATGACAGATTGTGACCCACCATTTACACGAAATGTAAATTAAAGAAAAACTATGTTATGAAAATAGAATTCTTAGTTATTAGATCTTTTTTCTGTACAACTTGAGGTTAATAATTACGTAAAAAAAGTCTTGAATATGGTTGTTCCTAATTAGAATCGCAATCAATTGCGTTACTCAAAATAACAATAAAGTACTTTAAAACGTTCTAACTCAAGTTTTAATCACTCAAAGTTAGTTTTAATCCAAACATATTATTTTCGTATATGTAATTAATATTAACATTATTTTTAAATAATTACAAACGCTGTTTTTACTATTGAAACGTTGACAATGTAGGTATCGTCAACATTACTACTGTCATAGATTTTCAATCTACCTGAAAAACGATTGTACTTATAGAATACCAAGAACAAACCTAGGTACTTATATCAAAGAACTGTTCTTTAAATATAAAATACTTTATTTCTACTTAACGTAAAGTTTTGCAGAAATCAGAATGATTTTATACTTCCAGGCTGTATGGACCATGTCTTTTGCCTTACTGTGTGTACTTTACCAAATGTGTATTACTGGCATTACTGCGGCGGTGCCATGCATGACATATCATAAGTTTACACACAAACTACAAGTTTAAAAGTGATTAAATGTGTGTGTAAGTAATCAATGATTAAATCTCAGCAAAAAGAGGTATTTGCCGTGCTGGTAAATAACTGTTTTCAAGTGGGTCAAAATTCTATATAATTTCTGGCTTTGTCATTTATTTTGTAGTGAACGAAATACCGTATAATTCAATTATTTCCACTTTTTAAATGTTTGGTGTTAGCAAAGCCGGCCACGTGTTACATAGACTGAAGTGTAAATTGAAATCATATTATAATGAATTAAGATAATACAGTGAAATTAATCCTGTTTTACAAGAGAGGTAGGTAAATAAGGAGACCACCAAATTTTTTTACAAATACCGTCTGTGTGAAAAAGCATAGTGGACTCCGTGACTGATGTTCACTTATTGTTCCTCTTAGATTGTTTACTATAATGTAATATAACAAAAACTTTAGCCACAGCAACGCGTGGCCGGGTCAGCTATCTATAATATAAAAATGAATCGCAAAATGTGTTGGTAAGCGCATAACTCAACAACGCCTGGACCAATTTGGCCAATTCTTTTTTTAATATGTTTGTTGAATTTCAAGGATGGTATGTACGGCGAGAAAAAGTCGAATAATTTCCGGAAAACCCCTAAAAACAGCCCTTTTCTTTTTCCCATACAAATGTTTTCTAACTAAAACGTAAAGTCAACTTGAGCTTTATTGCTGTTGCATAAAGTTCATATTAAATTACAAGCACTCACGGTTGTCTAAGCAATGTAGGTGTGTTCCTAACGTCAAAAAGTCAATTTGCACTTTATTACCGCTGAACAAAGTTCATACTAAAGAAAGGTTAAGGGCTCTGAAGATTTTTCTTTTTTTGGAAATGTGCGATCAACCTCCTAAGAGAGGAGGTGATAGTTTGTACGGGTATTTTGTCAGTTTTTAATGCCTCAAAATTGGTTTACAGACTCTTTTGTTGCATCAATATATTTTTTTAATCTTCCCTCAATCCCCTTAAAATGGGTAGGGAAGTTGGAATAGGACTTTCCGCAATTTTCAAGGTGGAATATTAATGAACAGGCTCTAATTAAATAGATATTTTTGAAGTTATAGACGTTTTCGAAGCTAAGTTAAGTTACACAAGCTATTAGTACTCCACAAAGAGGTACGCAACGGGAAACTTGATTGGGACATTTCCAACACATTATTTAATTGTGAGGCAATACGAAGTTTGCCGGGACAGCTAGTATATTATAATACAGAACAAGACAAACAGGAAAATAACACCTTTAATATATTATTCAACCTTCTATGAAATATGACGTGTGCAATACTCCGGAAATTGGTTCAGGATGTGTAATTTAGGATTCCGTAGCCTACAAGGAACCCTTATAATTTTGCCATGTCCTTCCGTCCGTCTGTCTGTCCGCAACTAAACTCATAGACTCTGAACACAAGAATAAAGCTGTTGGCACGAATATACATGCTATACAAAGAAAGTGGAGCTATAAAATCTTAACAACATTTTTAGGGAGGGTACACATAAAAAGTAATATAAATACAATTTTTTTCACGCACATCCCATTATGTAATGTATGGTTCGATAGGTCTTCCAAAATTATTGGGAGTTAAAGAAGATATTTATTTGGCTTTGAAGTACCAATTTTTGTTAGACAAAAACACACACACACACACACCGCTACACTGACAGCTAAACTGTGATAATTGGACAGGTAAAAAAAGTCACACGCATATGGCGTGTGAATTTTTTACAACTTAACGAGGAACGAGGAATAACCCATCCACTTGCAAACTTTATTTGAAAATCAGTACTCTCATTACTTGGCTGGTTTTTTTAAATTATATGGTGAGGTAATCAATGTGATATTCGGGCACATAATCTAATACCGCGATATTTTTTTACCACTGAGAATATCCTTCATCATTCAATCTTCAATTCATTTCAGTCAATAATGGCCACTCAGAAAGAAATCGAAGCAATCAAAATTAAATTAAGTACGCTGTCTGAAGCTTTTGAAAGTTTCCACCGATATGTGATCTCAAATCTACGTGAAGACTTGCATCGGAACATAAAAGTTTTTAATTCTCGAATAAATACAACAAGCGGCAGCCAAAGCAAAGTTGTTCCAATAGAAAACTTGGTACACCAATTGATTTTCCGAGTACGCTACCCACGTTGAATTGAAGTCGATTGCGAAACATTGAAACGTGAAGTTGGCTATTCGGTTCACGAAACAAAATGAAAAGATACACCTGCTCTTTAAGAAAGGTATAGAAGGTAGATAAATAAGCGAAAAACCGTAGAAATATTAACGCTTTCTCATTTCCGAGAGTACTTATTTTTTTATATAATGGAAGTGATATACAAGCATGCCGTTCACATTGATGTTAAGTGATGACTGCAGCCTATAGACACCCACACAAAGACCAAGGTCAAAATGCAGATGCGTTACCACTAGTGAGGCCTAAGGTGTTATGTCTCTGTGCCAGAAATTATAGGGCTGTACATTAAAATGTGTGTAATTGGCATACTTCAGGCCTGCAAGTGTGTGAGTGCAAGAAAGAAAGATAGAGAGAGAGTGGGAGGAGAAAATTCCAAACATTATAACGCTGACCGAATGCAAAATAAAATTACTCTAGTAGCTACGCAACTATACAAAAATCGTGCTAAATATAGACAGGTTCGCAAGGACTTTTTTTTTCTAGAAAACACTTTATGTAGGTACTTACTTACTCTTAGCGGTTGAAGCTCTAGTGCTATTACAATTTGGATTATACCCTTTTTTTAGCCGCACATTAGGTAGCGCCTGTATCGTAGACAACTTTTACGGTATTACAAAGGATTGTACCTCGACTGTTTGTATTACACTAACATACATTCAACTTGAAATGAATGCAAATTTCGCAAAAGAAAAAAATCTAAACTGCAATTATTGCAGAGCATTTTCCACGCATATCAGGTCATATCACCATACTCCAATAATAAGAGAGCCAGCATGAAGCTAGAGACAGTTACGAGCTGTAGAAAGAATCGTCTCGCTTTCACCTATAGCAGAGAATATGTAATAATACTACGTATAGAATGGACACTTCGACGTCCCGCTCGATTTCCCCGCATCACCCAACCACCTCCCCTCTTATGGGCGGCGGTTGGTATTTTCTGCGTGCTACGCACACAGGTGCACGTGTAAATACACGTCACTGATTGATGTCTGCGTAATAGAGACCAAATTAAGCGTTTGTATGGAATTCTGGCGGACTGTCCGCGGTGTGCCTATAGCAGACTCTATGACATAAGGCAATACTCATACAACACCCATATTCTAAGACGTTACTTGAAACATTGCTTGATTCACACTCAGCTTAAGATACTTTATGAGGACGCCTCGAAATCCATATTCTTAGTTGTATTTTGACAGTAACTCACGTGTACGGATTATCATACAGATAATTCACAAAGTCGATATAGTCATTATATTTCCAGACAGTTTCGTGAGGTACCTTGGAGTTTGACAATTGCTTTCTTACCTCAATCGGAGGTAGAATGTCGAGTTAACTATTAAGTTACAACTAAGAATACCAATTCCATTGAGTGAGGTTGAGTTAAGGTCGAGATTACGACTTGTAAGATAATGTAATCGGAATTTCACGGTATTCCGCAAAGAGGTACCTATGCAAAGGTATATCCACTATTCGCTAGTTATGTTTTGTCTCTTGGCATACATTGGTGCCGACATTTCCGAGCACATTACCAAATTTTAAGGGCGGCACTGGAGAACTAACGAAAAATTTAAAAATCCCAAAAGCACTTATCTCTCTCCCTTTTCCTCTCCCGGTGATAGTACTGAGGAACCCAGCGGACTAATAGTGGCCTGTCTACAGAAGTAGCAGACTAATAGTCAACCAAAAAAGCCAGCGTTCGTCAAATGCAAGTTTATTTCCCGGCTGATAGTTCAGAGACCGGTGGTGGGCGATTAATCCGCGATACACGAGTCCTGGCGTCGCTCCAACAGTGTGCCGGTGCTAATAAACTTGCAGCGAATTCGATGAACTTCTGCGGTGGCGACGGGGAGCGTCGACATCTAAATAAATTTAACACATTTAATGCACTATTCATCTGGACTTAAACATAGATTGACGAAGTGATCGCGAAAGACTATTTTTCACTGATGACATAGACGAAACGGCGGACTTAAGTTGGCTACGCTAACAACAGTATGTCGGAGCTAATAAGCTTCCTTGTACAATCCGATGACCTTCTGCACAGGGCGGGGAGCGTAAATATATAGACCGGGTTTTATCCATTTGATCTAACATGATTATAGCTATCGTTTGAACTATCGTTATACCAAAGTAATAACGGTAGTCAGTTCATTACTACTGCTCTCATAATGACAAAAAAAAAACAAAAACGTAAACGAAGATATAACCGATTTAGTAAGGCGCTCGGGCCGCAGCTGTAATTGCCTTAGTGACTAAGTCGTAGTCTGGTAGTATGCCAGGACTGTTACGCAAGAGCTGCATTTTTCTAACCCACCTAATTTTCTTCTTAATCTGGAAGAATTTCAGCGGCATAACCAGAGTTAGGTAATGTGTCCGCCTCATCAGTCTCGCGTCCGGAATTTAGACAAACTCTTGCAAAATTTGACATAGGTTCGACTGATCACTTCCATTGCAAATTGTTATATTACAATATATGCACATTCAATACTTTTGTACACATAACAATGCTTCTTGTCAAGAGCAGATGTGATAAAGCAACATGCAGTGCATTGGTGGTAAGTGAAAACAACAGCCTCAAGTCTAAAAGCAGTTTCCTTCCCAGTTACCACTCCTGACGACTATTATTTGTCCCTCTGTGTAGAAGATATGAGGGCATGCATTACCACCTAGCCGGAACACGATAGCCCTGAACACTCCCGTTTGGCAGTTAATTAATTATGTAAAGCGGCGTCACCTACGCTCTTGAGATCTGTCACTAGAATTAATAAAAAATGATGTTTGAATCTCCACATACAGCGTATATGTTAATACAGCTCCTGACGACAATGATAAATAGGTATTTAAGAGTCCACTATTTAAAACATGCCGCTCTAATTTAAGAATGTTGATGACCCATCGGCAAGAGGCATGAACTAGCTACTGGGTTATCTTGAAGCAAAAAAATATCTGAATATCTCGGATTGTCTAAATCTAAACAAACATCAGCTTAGTTCTTGTAAGGAATATTTAGCAATGTGGTGGTGCCTACAACCCTTAAGCTGGGGCTCTACCAGTCATGTTGTGACATCTACAGTTTGTAGCTTTGTATCTGACATTCTTCCCATACTAACGGCAAATGATCTAAAGGTTTTTAGTAATACTAAGGTAAAAATGTGTTTTGAAAAAAAATAATAAAAAAATAATGAAGAGAAAAATGGAAAACTAAAAACTGCATACAGGCTCGTATCTAAAAAATATGCCAAATGTACTTAACGAAGGCACGATTTGATCCTGGATCCTGGGCAATCCAAAACGGAGTGTCGAGGGATTGGACCGATTTCCTTCTGACATGTATTCGCCAGGGCTGCGTTTAGTAGACCCTTCATGATTAGAGGCATATTCGGGGCACTTATAAATATAAAAAATCTTCCCAACTATATTTCCCGAAGAGGATAACAGATGACTATTTTTTGTGTAATGACTTGAATTGTACAGTTCACAAAGCAAGATTATGAGTGAATACTGTAGCTTATAGTCATCTAAACAGTTGCCAGGTTGCCTCTGAGGCCTGAGTAGTCATATCTCTATGATAGTAAACCATCCAACCACAACGCGATTTTGTTGAACATTACCATTTGAGAACTTCAGCATTGGATCTCTACCATCAGTAAAATAAAATATTTACAAAATAATAAAAAACTTTATTTCTGTAACATTGTGGTACAAAGTTTAAGTATTTGGAACTTTCTTTTGAGCATAATTATACTTGTGATAGAAAGTTCATATTATATTTTTTTTTTTACCACACTCCGAACTCTCACTACCAAAAGTATCTGGGATTTTCTGAACCAGATCTCCAAGTAGTGGCCAATTACCACTTCGACAGTTATATTGTAAGTGGTAATTACATAGACAATTACAGTGTAGTAGTTTACTAATAACAGATCACTACCGCTACGTTTGGGTCCCCAGGTTTTTCGGCAGTTTCCCAGTGTCACCTGTCCCTTCGGGGACACCGATTTTTAGTTAGGTTACGTTACATAATTGCATGTAATCCAACCTTGATGGTGCTTTCTCCGCAACTGTGTCACTTCCCCGTTCCGAGATCGACAGCTGCCAATAGTCTAGGCGCGAGAAGGGTGCAGGGAGGGGACCGGCGCGCGCGCACTATTTAAAACCGATATAGGTCAAGTCAGTGGGGCGGTGGATCAGCCAGGTGGTGGAAACGGCTATTTTAAATGCGATTCCGTTGCAGTTCGATACAATGTGAGATCAATAAATGTTACAGTGTGATATTAATCCGCTTATTTATTGAGAACCTGAAACTGATTTTGTTTATAGTATTTTCCCGAAAGGGTTAGCAGTGGTGCGCGATTTTTGAGTCACGTTATAAAAGTTGAATCCAGTAACATACATTAGAGGCCGTTTTCTCAATAGCCTTCAATTTCAAAGCCGCTTTGCAGTACACTGCTGTTTTCCTAAAATTTTAGCAACTCACCTTACGTCAAGGCACCAATGTACTGCATAGTGATTTTCAAATTGATGGCCACTTAGTTACATAACGCACTCTGACGAGTTTCAAAGGGCCGGAGGTGTCACTGAGAATGTTCTTAGTTAAGAAACAACTCAACATCGTTTACCTACTCTCCGGCCACAGGCCGATGCGGGGCTCAAACAAGAGGCTCAAAACCATCGAGTACAATCATAAGAAATCTTACTGAATTTCATGTTCAGCTGCATAAATCCAGCCACCGGTTGGTAGACCCCTAGCGGCAATATACTTCATGTATTTCACTTACTTTAGGAATAAATTACTTTACTACTCTATCTACTTTCATTTCCAAAAAATCTTTATACATTTCTCTCGGTATGTGTTATTGCGTACAGTATTTCACAAAAACAATTTTAGGTGCATAAAAAAATTAATGCATATGTGAATAATAATTTTTTACCTTCAACATAAATTGCAATTTATTTAGCTTTTCAACTTCCCATTAATTACGCGATAGCGATCAATATTCGTTTTGTGTTTTTAATTATTTTGTTTATCGCTCGATGGTCGGAATTGAATAAATTCATGTATGTATTTATGAAAGTATGTATCTTCACGCCAGGTCCCTAACGGGGTAGGCAGAGAGTGTAGAGCGCCAGATATCCCGGCCCTGACAAACCTCTCGTGCCTCGTCTACCTTCATCATTCTTTTCATACATCACGCCGATTCCTAAGACTTTTGAACCCATCATCAGACATAACTCGACCTATTTGGTCATGGTAGGTCAGTCTTGGTCTTCCTGGGCCTCTGCAACCATCCATTCGCATTGTATATCTGTTTAGTCATTCGCTCATTCGACATTCTTTCTATATGCCCGAACCATCGGAGCATGCCTTTTTTCATTTTTACAACGATACTATCATTCACACAAAGCCTCTTTCTTACATCTTCATTACGAACGCGATCGGTGAGTGATACACCGCAGATCTTGCGGAAAGATCTCATCTCGACCGCGTTTAACTTACTTTCATGCTCTTTCCTGCATACCCAGCTCTCGCTTCCATATAAAAGCGTTGGAGTAAGTACAGCATTATGTACGGCTAGTCGAGCCCGCTGGCTGAGATGTTTAGATTCTAGCAGCTTACCCAACGCTCCATTCATGCAATTCCCAGCAAGCACTCTACTTTCTATGTCAGTGGTGTACCTACCATCCTTGCTAAAAGCACATCCAAGATATACAATTTCATCCACCTGTTCTAACACTGCATCATCTACTACTGTTCATCTCTTTCAAATACTAATACTTTAGTTTTATCCACATTCAATTGTAAGCCTTTCTCCATACAATCCTCTTTCATGACTGTGACTAGTGCTTGTAGCCCAGATGGTGTAGAGCTAACAATTACCGCATCATCTGCGTAAAGCAGCCAGTTCACCACTAAGTCACCGATACGAACTCCCACATCCATCAACTTCACCCTCTGGGGGCATTTGTCCAGATATATGATAAACAGCCTAGACGAAAGCCCTGTCTGACACCGATGTTAACATCAAACCAGGGTGACATATTACCATCTACCCACATACATGCTTGACAGTCCACATACGTGGACTGTATTGCACGTAGCAAACTGCCATCATTACCATACTCTGGAAAAATGTCCCACAGCTCCTTTCGTAATACCCTATCAAACGCCTTCTCCAAATCCACAAAACCACAGAAAACCTTCTGGCTCACAGCCAGATGCTTCTCTACGATCTTGCGGAGGGAGAAAACTTGATCCATGTTTGTGTTTTTAATTATTTTGTTTATCGCTCGATGGTCGGAATTGTATAAATTCATGTATGCATTTATGAAAGTATGTATGGCTGTATGTATGTGTATGTACCTAATACATACAACATATTTGTACAACGTGTAACAGGATTAAATGTACAACTGGAAACTAGTTTGTTCGAATTCGATTACTGAATCGATTTAAGGCATTTTTATTATAGGTAATATTTTATCCCAAAATTAATTAGAACAAAACGTAACCGGCAAATCGTAGGTATTTGCATTTATGCTTGAATGCATGCATGCTCGGAGATTACAGGCGTGAAGTTACATATTATGGTCACTCATTTGGTGCACAGTCAATACAAACGAAAATGAGACTAAAGTCTATCCGAAACAAAATAAAATACTTTGAATCATTGTTTTTTGTCGGAATTTATTTTATGTAATTTTTGTATGACAACAATGTCACCATATTGCTACTACGACATTCTTGTTCTCGAAATATAATTATGACAATTAATTGAAGACATAATAAACGATTTTAATGGCTAAAATGATTTAGTATTTTATGCTTCTTCTCTCAATGTAGTGTACAAGACGCGGGCCCAAGCTCCATCTATTTTAGAACGTCTCCTTTCACCGTGTATCGGTAGGTAGGTACTATCGAAGATTCCTGTCATCAAACAAACATTACTAATTGGACTTTAAATACAAATAAGACACCGACGCGACCGATTAGACATTTCTTCGATACCTAGTACTTAAACCGAAATTATACCGAACTAATTTAAAATTGATGTTTTAAACTAAAGTAATAATTAAATAACGGAAATTATATTAATTAAATAATTAAAGACATCTACCAAATAATTAAGTACGAGGATATTAAATAAATATCAATGTCCTTGTACTTTATGCAACTGGATAAAGATGAGTTTATAAGAACATAAGATTAATACATTTTTAATGTAATGAAGGTAGCAAACAAGCATGCAGTTCACATTGATGTTAAGTGATGACTGCAGCCTATAGACATCCACATAAAGAAAAGAGGTCAAAAGTCAGATGCGTTGCCACTCCTGAGACCTTAGTTAATATGTCTCTGTGATAAGTTATTGAGGGGCCTTAAAACATGCTAACATTATAATGTGTATCTTCGTCTATCATAGTTTGACGACCCGGTTAACCCGCGACCCTTCGACGCGGGTTCGATCCCCGCACCGGGACAAATATTTGTTTGGCCTACAGATATTTGTTTCGGGTCTGAGTGCTTCTGTATGTGTTGTATGTGTACCACGGCACCCACGACACAGGTTTATACCTACTGTGAGGCTGTGAGTGTAAGCGTATTTTATTTATTTAGTTTCACGTTAATGCCGCTATCGATAACTGATAACAATCGTATAATTTGGACGTTTGGATGTTTAATATAAATACTTAGCCTGGGTTGCACCAAGATATTTGTTAAAGTTAAAGTTAGAGAACTAACTTTAACATTAACAAATTTAATGTTGCAATAGCCTGGCTGGCTTATTGTTTTTAAACCAAGACACCGAAAATCCCTACTAATATCACAAATGCGAAAGTAACTCTGTCTGTCTGTCTGTTACCTTTTCACGTCAACGACTGAACCGCTTTTAATGAAATTTGGTAGAGATAGAGCTGACTTTGAGAAAGAACATAGGCTACTTAGTTATTTATAAAACGACACCCACGTGAGCAAAGCCGCGGGCAACAGCTAGTACTAAATAAATACATTTTTTTAACAACTAACATATTTATCAAAATAAAAAAATAATGTTATAACCTATAGATAGTACTATTAAGAAAACACCAATAATTGATTGTTGTGAAAAAGCCCTTACAGTACATCAAATGTATAAATATAACATGAAACTGCACTTTTTAGTGCTCTAGGGTTTCAGCTGATTTCTTCGGCTACAAACAGTATATTATTATACTTATATTTGAACAGTAAACAGAATAATATGGGCGACGATAAAAAACAGTTTCAAAAGACTACCGTCTACGATAATAACCTAAATCCGATGAAGAAAGAAGACGAAATTTACTCAAAACTTGAAACACGCATAAATAGGATCATAGAAAGTGAAGGTTATGTGTCACACACAATTCACAAAAGAATCGTTTCAACACAAGGCAACAATTACGGGTCTTTATTACTTGAAATTGACATCGCTGGTAAAACGAAGGATGGGGACAAAGAAACTCATATTTTTGCAAAGTATACATTGCCAGAAAATGGATTTGAGCATCTGGTAAAACTAGAAGACTTATTTGCGAAAGAAGTAATAATGTATCGGAAACTAGATCCAGTTTTCACGCAGCTTCAAGAAGAAGCGAATATTTCGTACAATGATAGATATAAAATATCGAAAAGCTACGAAGGATGCAACGAGGACGCCATTCTTCTTGAAAATTTGACAAAAAGTGGTTTCAACACGCTATACAGGATGGACGTGGTACCGCTAAAATTTGCAGAGTTATCGATAGTTGAACTCGCTAAGTTTCATGGTTTATCATTTGCCCTACAAAAGAAGCGACCAGATTTTTTCGAAAACATAGTTAAAACGCTCAAGCCTGCTTTTGATTTCAACAATCGATGGCAAGTGTTTGCGAAAAAAGTTCGCGATGTTGCGCTGACGCATCTCGGAGATGAGAATAAAATAAGAATTGAAGCCTTTGTTCCAACAATACATGAAAAATATCCAAAATATTTGTCAGGTGATACTTCGTCAGTAAAATGCCTGTGTTACGGAGACTTCAGAATGAGTAATATATTGACGAGATTTGTAGTAAGTATATCTCTTTCGCAGGCACTCGCAAGCGATGTATTCGTGCGAGCTCGCAGATATTTGCGATGCGATGCGAATTCGCAGTGATGTGTGGGAGCCCTTAAATGCACTTTTTTTCTGCAATTAGTGTCATTCAAGAACAGATATTAGCTATGTTTCATGTTAAACACATACTTTTATTAACTCTTTTTATTGTCACCAGGATGGTGAACCCGCGGAGGTCATACCAGTGGACTACCAGGTACTGTACTACGGCTCACCAGTAGTGGACCTTATATACTTCATATTCTCGATCAGCGACAAGCAGTTCAGGAAGCAGTATATGAGCTATCTTAAAGATCTATACTTCAATAATTTGGAGAAATTCCTAAAATATTTCCACATTGAAGCCAACCAAGTGTATCCAAGGGAAGTCTTCGAGCAAGATTTCGAGGACAGCCTGGATTATGGAATGATGTACGGTCTGATGTTTTTACCGTTTTCCTTCACATCCGAAGAGGAGATAATAGACATGGGCAAAAGTACAGCGATAGAAGCACCTCTCATTCTAGACGATAGGTTCAAAGAGAGGATCACGGACCTCATCGAAGACTACATCGAATGGGGAATACTATGAGCAATGTTTAAATATTTAATTTTATAAATAACATTCTCAATTCATTGAATATAAAATATAAGTATCAAACAGTACATAGCTTAAGAAAAATGCATATTTTTTTGCCATAAATATTAAATAGAGACAAGAAATCGGGATATTCACTGATTGTTTTACTTACTAACTTCCATTGTCTTAAATTGAAAAATATTCAATGATGTGGACAGACTTTCACAATTATTCACATTCCTTATCATCATCTATTGAGGAAGGAAGACTCCCCATAATGGTGATATGTCATAGTTGCCACTTTGCGCCACGTTGGCGAATACATGATGTGGCGATTATAAAAGCTATATTTGCTTGTTTAAATTTTATTAGATTTTTCGCAATAACACATGCGAATGAAATATTTTTAAAGAAGAAAAAATTACTTCCAGCGGTTACTTGAACCCGCGACCTCTAAGATTCTCCCAACTGAGCTGGCGAAGTCCACAATCCACACCCGACTGTCGAATTTTTCCTTCATATTTTATTGCATTGCCTTGGGGTGGCAGTAACGACATCTATAGCTATGCAACCGATACAACAAACTTTTCAATTCTCACAACTCGTCAAGTCACGAGAAAAATATGACAACAGATTTTTAATTGTGTCTAGCCGCCGGCGGCTTTACGTTCCTTGGAAGGTTAATATCGTTAAGAAGTCGCTATACCCTAACTTGTTTTACTTTTTAATATATGCGAGTGATTTTCTTAAAGAAAAATTTAACTTCGGTCAGGGATCGGACCTGATTTTTTTCTTAAATTTCTAATAATATTTGAAAAATAACCAATTTTTCTTAATAACTTCAAAACCTACCCTATATACCTATCCATACAACTTTTAGATTTCCCAAGGATGCCATTATCAGATCCCAAATTCGTGAGAGCCGGTTAAAAACAGACATTTCAATTAATGATGAGGCCACGTTGAACACTACCATTTAGCGGCAAGTAGATTAGGTAATGCTTATGACCCCGAGCTCCATTATTGAATCTCTACCACCGATAAGTAGCTGCATACATTTTTACAGAGCCATATATTAACATCCATAGAGCAACACGGGCCATCGGCCGCGCTGGACCGGAGGGGAGTAAACATATGCCGGCTTTCCCCTCTGTCAAAGTACAAGCCCAATTGGGCGCATACCTATAGCCTAGATGTTTAAATACTTTAAATGTGTGCGTGAAATTGTTTATGTATTTTGTTAAAGTCAAGGTGCGAGTTTCGTAGTAATAGACGATTTTTGTAGCGTGTGTGGGTCACACGCATTTCCCCCCGCAAAAAATGATAGACTGTTTTGCATCGGTAATAGTGTAATAGACGCTATGGCTACTCCCTTCCGATCCGCCGCGGCGGCCGGTGGCCCGTGTTGCTCTATGTTACCATCTCACCAATCGGAACACGATAGTGATGAACACTAGCATTTGAAGCCTACGAACACTAATTTAATTACGACCGCTGGACTAACCGAGTCCAGCGGTTGAGACGACTGTTTGATTCGTAGGATCGCGGGTTCGATCCCCGCACCGGGACAAATATTATATTAGGCCTACAGATATTTGTTTCGGGTCTGGGTGTTTGTGTATGCGTTGTGTGTTGTACAACAGCAACCACGACACAGGTTTATACCTAGTGTGGGGCTGTGAGTAGACACGTATTTATTTTATTTTATAAAACAGGTGACTGAAAAAAATTAAAAAGAAATGCAAGGTATAGGACCTTGACTCTTTTGCTTCATAAAATTGCACTTTAAATGGCATGACGGAATTTATCGTACGCGGGCAACATTTATCTTCAAATGATAAAAATGCTCATATACCTATTAAAAAAAACAATATTCTTACCAGAATAATATTTTTTTCCGTGTTATGTTCAACATTGATGTTAATTAACTCTTAATTAATATTAATGTGCATCCTAAAACCTTTTACACACTTGTACAACTCATTTATCAAACAACTAGCTGACCCGACAAACAACGTTCTGGCATGTCATAGAGCAAGGTGGCCCCGTCCGTGTTGTTCTTTGTGCCACACATTGTTAAAACCACGGCATATTTAAAAAAAAACAAATATTTATTAAAAAAAATCATTCAATCATCAATGATCCCATCGTCGGTGTGAGCTTTCAGAATAAATGTGAGCTGTCAGTTGCGTTTTGTAATAACATATCACTATTATCATTAAAATTTTGCTTATTTTGAAAAAGATAATGATGAATACTTTAATTTATGACTTATTTGAATAATATCCCGACGAAAAGAAATCCAACAAAAAAAAACATCCAAATTGGTGCAGCCGTTTTCAAATTATCGGGGAACACACATATAAAAAAAATAAAAAAGATCCGGACGAATTGAGAACCTCCTTTTTTCGAAGTCGGTTAAAAACATAGAAATTATAAAATATTGTCCAGCCCATTTTGAGTATTAGGTAACACGACTTATACAAAGATGATGGACACATACTTAGTTGTCCTTTTTTTTGCATGCACACTACCCACCCACACGGAACCGATGCGTTCATCAATAGTCGCGTGCGCGAAGCTCGCGGCGCGGAAGCAGCACCGGGGTTGGCTACCTCTGCTTCGGCTTATTGTGGCCTGCATGGCAGGCCGGCGATGGGTGCCCTTAGGTTGGTTAAGGGCTTCGATGGAGGAGGCACGCATCGTCAGTTGAGAGAGGGTTAGGGTTCTTTTTATTTGTTCTTTTTTTTATTTTTTACTATTTTTATATTGAAATCTTAAATTGCCGGTATGGTTAGCGCACTGTACAAGATAAACAGAAAAAAATATTTATTCGATATGACTTAAAAATATAATTTAGTATTTTATTTTTAAAGAAAAATGGAAAGAAAAATTTGGCTTCAGGCGAGGCCAATAATAATTTAGTAACCTAGTGAAAAACGCTTTACCGAATATATTATATATTAAATTATTTAAGTATATAAATATACGTTAAGTCAAATACGCCTCTTATTTAAACAAGTTGAAAGACACGTATTTTCCGAATATTGTCAAACATGGAAGTAGCACAAGAATTTCAAGAGAACACATTATATAGCCCGATAAATACCAAGCAAGAAGAAGAAATTTACTCAAAACTTAAAACGCGTATAAATCGTATCATACAAAATGAAGGTTATATTTCACACTCAATTCATAAAAGAATAATTTCGACACAAGGCAACAACTATAGCTCTATATTAATTGAAGTCGACATAAAAGGCAGAACGAAAAATGGAGACAATGAAACTAATATATTTGTAAAATATATACTACCGGAAAATGGTTTCGAGAGCGTGGCAAGTATGGAAGATTTCTTTGAGAAGGAAATGTTAATATACCGCCAAATAGCGCCCATGTTCATGGAAATAGAAGAAGAGGCAAATATTCCTCAAAAAGATAGATACAGAATAGTAAAAAGCTATGATGGGTGCGACAAAGATGCCGTTATTCTAGAAAATGTAGCAAAAAAAGGATTCAAAACGTTATTCAGAATGGACGTGGCACCGTTAAAATTTGCTGAGACTTCAATCGTCGAGCTTGCAAAATTCCATGCTGTATCCTTCGCGTTAGAAATAAACAGGCTGGATGTTTTTGACAGTAAAATAATAACGCTAAAACCAACAATTAACCTCAATAAACCTTGGCAATTATTTGTAACAAAAATGAGTGAAGTTGCTATGCAGCACCTGGACGCAGAAGAAAGAAAAAAAGTGGAAGCTTTTATTCCGACGTTGATTGAAAAATTTCCCACATATATTTCGGATGACAATCCGATGGTAAAATGTCTTTGTCATGGAGATTTCAGAATGAATAATATGCTAACAAGGACCGTGAGTAATCACTAATTATAATATTTTAAAGAATCAGGTGTCAATACCATTAATTGCATATCCGACTATAAATGTATCTCAGTTATGCACATATTATTATAAGTATCTTTTATGCATTACTTTTTTTAAAAAATAAGCATTTTGCACGTTTTCTCTATACTAAACTTTAACTGTACCAAATTTTATACTCCTCCGTTCGCGTATAAAATAAAATATATAAATATATATATAAAATAATATATCTTATATATATAAAAATCAATTGCTGTTCGTTAATCTCGCTAAAACTCGAGAACGGCTCTACCGATTTGGCTAATTTTGGTTTTGAATGAGTTTTGGAAGTCCAGGGAAGGTTTAAAAGAAGAATGAATAAGAAATATGAAGAAATTGAAGGGAAATAGTAAAAACCACAATTTCATTTTCCCATACAAATAGTCTGTATCTATCAAACCTTTGACACATTATTTCATTCTGAGGCAATACGAAGTTTGCCGGGTCAGCTAGTATAATATATATATCAATGATTCATAATATACAAAAACTAAATTTACTTCGTCATAGCACTGCAAAACTCATGTCACACTTTTCATCTTCAGAACGGCGATGAAATGGAAATATTACCAGTGGATTACCAGGGAATGTTCTACGGATCACCAGTCACTGACCTCATATACTTCATATTCTCGGTCAGCGACAAACAGTTCAGGAAGCAGCACATGAACCATCTTAAGGATCTGTACTTCACCAATCTGGACAGATTCCTTCAAAACTTTCACATTGACGTTGACCACGTGTACCCAAGGAAAAACTTCGAGAGAGACTTTATGGCAAGTCTGGATTATGGACTGATGTATACTCTTCTTATTTTGCCGTTCTCATTCACATCCCAGGAAGAGATAATAGACTTTGGTAAGAGTACAGCGATGGACTCACCCTTCATTCTTGATGATAGATTCAAAGATAGGATAACAGGCATCGTTGAGGATTACGTAGAATGGGGGATTTTGTGATCACATACCCTCTGCTTTAAAGTTGATGTCATAGGGTTTTGAGTTGTCATAAGTTATAATACAATAAGCATGTTATATTTTTCATATAATTTTTACGCATTAAATTACATATCTATATTTGATAATGCGAGACAGATTAATAGGAGCAATAGTAACAGTTAGACCAACACTATAATAACATTTAATATAATAATTAATATTTATTTATTACCTCTTTTCCTAACTCAACATTAAAAATACTTTTATCGTGTGATTTAGAGTTATTTTCATAAAGTTATCACAATGTATAATAAATCCAGAGACAACTCGTTATTAAAATCATGTAAATTAAGTAATAAAAAATTATAGCCATCATGTTTATTTGCTAGAGAAAATATTAAGACAAGTAACAGTTTATTGTCTTTTTGATATAATGTGATATCAATTAAGTGTAGTAAATAAAGATAAAGAAAAGGGTATTTGACAAGGTATTAATGTACTGTTATAAATTACATAGTCCGAAAATAACATGGAAATTAAATGTATACACATAAAACTTACCTATTACATTCGCAGTAAATTATTGTATGTGATAGAAGAATTCTAAAAGTAAAAGCTGGTGAAAAGGATAAAGGCCGGGCGGTCACTTATCCCTGGGACACATTGTATACATGTTATCAGGCAACTGGCCATTTGACCACATGGACACCTTATGATGTGATAATAAAGCTATATTTCTTTATTATCACATCATTAGGTGTCCTACGTTTCTAATGCTATAAAATGAATAAAGTAAATAAAAAGTAATTTATAATCAAGCGGCTAAAATAAGCAAAAAAAACTGTTAAAAGTATACGTTTATATGTTAATGTTTATATGTAATGTGTCAGTATAATAACATAAAAATAAAAGTTCAAAGTTAACAAAATTATTGTAAACATGTAGCATATCCAGGAGCGCGCTATATCGGTGTAATTAGTGAGTTCGTTACGTAACTAACGACGTTAAGTGCAAGCCGAGTTCAGTCTAATCTAGAACTACCTACATCAGTTCATAATTATTAACAAAAAAAATTGTTACTTTACGTTCTGTGATGTGATGTGATGTGATTTGTGATTGTAATAGGATAATTTTAAGTAGCCCAACAAAACGTTCATACTGTACAACTGTTTCTCATGTGAGTGATTGTAAATCTTTATGAGGAAATAAAGCCTAAGCCTACCTTAAACCTATATTTTTTTACCTTTATTTTGACGACTCGGATAGTCCAGCGGTGTGAGATGACCGTTTGATTCGAAGGGTCGCGGGTTCGATCCCCGCACCGGAACAAATATTTGTATGGACCCAGACCCGAAACAAATATAGATATTTGTTTCGGGTCTGGGTGTTTGTGTATGTGTTGTATGTGTACAACGGCACCCACGACACAGGTTTATACCTACTGTGGGGCTGTGAGTGTAAGCGTATTTTATTTATTATTATTATTATATTTGATCACTTTACACAAGCTGAGAATTTCTGAACGAAAAACGAAATCCTACGAAACGAGGGCTATGTGACACACAGTTCACGTAATAGAATAACTTCAAATCTAAGCAACAACTACGGCTCCGTTTTATTGGATGTAACTTAAAAGGTGAAACGACGGAAAAAGAAACAAACATTTTCGTGCTACCAGAAAATGGTCGCGACGATTGCGTAAACTACGACGACCATTCCTAAACGAAATAATTATTAGTGCCCAGGTAAAAAAAACAAGAGGCCGGTGTACATTGTCAAGATAGATACAAAATGATGAAGTTATGAAGGATGCGCCAAGGACGCCATTAGATTAGAAAACATAGCTATTATAGGTTTCCAAACAATATTGTGCGGCATTGGGGGAGAATATGTCCTAATCGCAACGCCAACATTACAAGAATCTCTTCTCCAATCTATCTTTCTTGCGAGTCAGACTTCAGCCTTGCTCTCACTGAAAGACTAGCTTACTTTTAATTAAATTATATTATTATGCAATGCTTATTTAATAGTGGAAAAGTGTTTATCAACCATTATCTTGTTAGTAGAGGAGTTTAAATCTTTGTACACATACATTTACTTGAAGTATAAAACTAATCACAATATCATACTTCACTTCATTGTTATGACCGGCATGAAACACATCAGTTTTTAGACAAACATGGAGACCGAACAAGCATACGAGACGCAATTGTGTAGCACATCAAATACCATAAAACAAGAAGACATTATTTACTCAAAACTCGAGAGCCGCATAATCAAAATCATACAAGACGAAGGCTATGTGACACACGCAATCAATAAAAGAATGATTTCAACGCTCGGAAACAACTATGCATCAGTCTTGCTAGAATTGGATATAAAAGGTAAAACGAAAGCGGGAGATAAGACAACAAATGTCTTCATAAAATATGTACTACCAGACAACGGGGTAAAGTTCGTTGATTTCGCTGATATATTCGCGAACGAAGTATTAATGTACCAACAACTAGCGCCAGTGTTCACGACAGTCCAGGATGAGGCTGGTGTTCCTCTTGAGGATCGATACAGAATCCCAAAGAGCTATGCAGGATGCGATGTTGACGCTATTATTCTCGACAACGTAGCGATCCAAGGTTTCAAAACGTTGTACAAAATGGACGTGACTCCATTAAAATTTGCCGAACTGTCAGTGGAGCAACTGGCGAAATTCCATGGTCTTTCTTTTGTCTTGGAAGTGAAACGTCCAGATATTTTTATTTCAAAAATAAAGTCAGTACAACAGCCATTTAATTTCAATCAAAATTGGTTGGTATTCACCAAAAAACTCCGTGAGATCACAATGGAGAGTCTCAGCGATGATATGAGAGCTAGAGTTGAGAAGTTTATACCGACTATGATTGAAAAGCATCCAAAATATTTGTCGGGTGTAACTTCGTCAGTGAAGTGTTTGTGTCATGGAGACTACAGACAGAATAATATTTTGACGAGAATTGTCGTAAGTACGATCTAATTCATTGTTTTTCACTAGGTATCCCGTATCATGTATACGGGATCACTTTTTAATTTATGTAACGAATTTGGCGAAAAAGCATGCAATTCACATGGATGTAAAGTGATGTCTGCTGCCTATAGACTTATATACAAAAACCAGAAGTCAAAATGCATTTTGCCACCCCTGAGACCTTAGCTGTTATGGCTCTGTGATATATATTAAGAGGCTATACATTGCCATCTAACCGGAACACGACAGTGCTGAACACAACCATTTATCGGCAGATAAATTAAGTAAAGCGATGGTGCCCACGCCTTCACCTACACTAGTACTCTACCACCAGTATTCTCTTTATAAAAAATATTTCCGACCTTTCACCAGGACGGCGAAACAGTGGAGATATTACCGCTGGATTATCAGCTTATGTACTACGGCTCACCAGTCGTGGACCTCATTTACTTCATATTCTCGGCCAGCGACAAGCAGTTCAGGCATTTGTACATGAATCACCTCAAGGACTTGTACTACAGCAGTTTGGAAAGATTTCTACGCTACTTCAACATTGATGTGGACTCCGTGTATCCCAGGAAAGTGTTTGAAAATGATTTCGAGGAAAGTCTCGATTACGGGCTGATATATTCCTTGATGTTCCTTCCGTTCTCTTTCACTTCTGAGCAAGAGGACTGCATACCGGACTTCGCGAATGATAACGCTTTGGAGCAGCCGTTTCTAGTGGATGATAGGTTCAAAGAAAGGCTGACGGGTATACTTGAAGATTATATAGAATGGGGAATCTTGTGATTTTAATGTGTGCTACAATCTCGCGATGATAAATGATCCTATGTATGTTTCTGAAACTAAAATGTCAAAAGTTTTGGTATAAGATATTATATATGGTTTCTTACTGGTGGTAGAGCTCCAGTGACGGAGCTCGCAGGCGTAAGCACCACCGCATTACCATAGTTTTAAGTATATTTGAATAAAAGAAAAAAAAAACTTGATGTCTGTCTGTCTGTCCGTCCGCGGTTTAGCGCAAAAACTATTAGTACTAGAAACTTGAAATTTGGCACAACTATACATCTTAATCACGCCGACAAAATGGTAGAATAAAAACATGAAAAAATATATATATTTAGGGTAACCTCGCCTACAAGTAAAGCGCGGACGATTTTTTTTTTAATTTTCGATTTCCATATAGTGTAAGGTATCGTTGGTTAGGTTATTCAAAAATGTTAGGGGTGTACGAACATAATTTTGCGATATGTATTTCACTCGAAAATTTCGAACAACTCCATGGGAAATATTTATTAATTTTTTTAATTACATTTCTTACTCTGTATCTACGGAACCCTACACTGCGCGTGGCCCGACACGCACTTGACCGGTTTTTAATAAATTGAACGCTTTTACACTCAGTCCTACTGTTTTTACGCCTGAATAACAGTGTATAGTCTGTGTTGGAACGCCTGAACAACCGTGTATAGTCTGTGATTCGCGCGGTCGTTTTATATTCTACATAATCTGTATATGTATGTAGGTACTAGATCTTTTAAATTGAGACGCAATATACGCTTCAACAACTGTAAACTATAATATAAGTGAGCACCACGCTCTGGTTTTTTTTTTAAATTTAAAACAACGTCCTACAAGTTTCGAACACCTACGCCTGGTTCTATACTGCTTCGTGGGTGCTATGCCGTTTTATACACAAACACTCAATCAAATAGTTTATTCATCATTTGGGATTACAAGAATGGCTTATTAGTTACGAAATAAATTTCTATTTTAAATAATGGTGAATAACAATAGATACTCATGTCAATGCAGTTTAAAAGTTATAAAAATTGACAATCAAGAAATAAGTACACTTGAAAGTGGCAACAAGCATGCAGTTCACATTGCAGCATCACTGCAGTCATCACTTAACAAGTGATGACTGCAGCCTATAGACACCCACATAAAGAACAAGGTCAAAATGCAAATGCGTTACGACTCCTGAGGCCTAAGGTGTTATGCCTCTGTGCCGGGAAATTACAGGGCCGTACATTACCAACTGACCGAAACACGATAGTGCTGAACACTACCATTTAGCGGCAAGTATATTAGGTAATGCGGTGGTGCCTACGCCCGCGATCTCCGTCACTGGAGCTCTTCCACCAGTGAAAATAGGAAGACGTTATGCATAAATTAAAATATTTAAAGAACGTCTTTGACATCAAATATGTCCTTAACAATAAATTTCTACTAGGTTATTTATTGCTACAACTTGGCTCTTGGCTCTCGACTTCATCTTATCAAATAGGTAAAAACGGTGAAAATAAACAACAGTCAGTTAGGAGTACACAGTACATATTTAATGTGCAGGTCGAAGAACTGTCTTATCCTACATTTATTTATTTAATCTTTAATGCACAGATTACAAAATGTGTACATAAGGTGGACTAAATGCCATAAGGCATTCTCTGCCAGTCAACCTTTGGGTTGTAAAAGAGAACATCGAAAAGTTACTACATCCTACACATTAAAACAATATTGGAGGATGGGTGTTTATTTTTCATTTTGTGTACAAAAATATACATGTCTATGGAAAAGTACGAGTACAATCATTCGATCAATAAAAAAAATAAAATACGTTTACACTCACAGCCTCACACTAGGTATAACCTGTGTCGTGGGTGCCGTTGTACACGCACAACACATACACAAACACCCAGACCCGAAACAAATATCTGGCCATACAAATATTTGTCCCGGTGCGGGGATCGAACCCGCGACCCTTCGAATCAAACGGTGGTTTCACACTGCTGGACTAACCGAGTCGTCATCGATAGCATCTTATTAATCATACTTTGGAGAAAATGGGAATCTCGGCACACATCACGTAATTCCATTTTCCGCCTAGTGGTAGCAAGCCACTACTACTACGCTGAGGTCCTGGGTTCGATTCCTGGGTAGGGGGTTATCAGAGATAATGGTGAGGTAAAAATCCTTTATCACTGGTTCTATTGGGATTTTTCCAATGTCGGGAAATTCCTTAGTACCTCGAAGTTTGGTAATGTGCCGGGAGATGTCAACAGCCTGGCCACCTGTTACATGGGCCAAAACGTAACCGGCGAATCGAATGGGTGTTTGCATGTATGCTTGAATGCATTACCTCTGCCTAATAAAACTATCGCCACTGCGATCGCCAATCCGCATGCCAAGCGTGGCGATTATGGCATATTCTTATTCTCCTTTTATAACACACAACGTTGTAGGCATCGTGGAAAGGCTTAGTCCAACAGTGAACGTATATATAGGCTGCAGTGATGGAAAAAACTGTTTTTTTTTATATATATGTAATGGAAGTGGCAAACAAGCATGCAGTTCACATTGATGTTAAGTGATGACTGCAGCCTATAGACACTTACAAAAAGACCAAGGTCAAAATGCAGATGCGTTACCACTCCCGAGACCTAAGGTGTTATGCTTCTGTGCCGGAAATTAAGGGGCCGTACACCTGACCGGAACACGATAGTGCTGAGCACTACCATTTAGCAGCAAGAATGCGGTGATGCCTGCGCCCGCGAGCCTAGTCACTGGAGCTCCACCAGTAATTCAAGGAATCTTACTGTAGAACCCTTGGGACACATTTTGAGAATCTCTGATTTAGAGTGTGGCGCTAAGCAAGCCGCGAAGCTTGTGTGACCGTGACCTAATATTTTTATACAATAGTAACATTGTCGAGACAATCGGGTGATATTTCAGACGCCGAAATAGATTCGGGTTGACACAGTTTACGTATTATGGGACCTTGTGACCGTAAGCGCGTTGCAATGGCCGGTTTTTTAAATAATGCGGGGAAGGGTTATAAATAATAGCTGCCTAATTCACTCATGTAACGCTTCTTAAACGTATACATTTCTCAATATTTATATCAGTTATCAAGTTGATGATACTGCATTTTGTAGCCTACAGACATCGACATTAAACTTTTAGAGATTTCAAATGTAGATGCGTTCCCATCCTGAAGGCCAAGTTGTTATACTTCTGTGCCGAAAATTACACGTAGCCGTACATTACCACCTCGCTGTGGATAAGGTTATGCTGTAGTGCCTACGCTCTCGAGCCTCGAGCACTGTCAGTGGAACTCGTTTCCCGCGAATATCATGAACCTAATGCTTACGTTTTTCTGAATAAACTAATGTCAGTTATCAATAAAAATACAATTCATTATTTATATATATTCCGGATTATACTACAAAACGTTATTTTATTACTGACACCACAAGGTTGTAAATCGGCGTGAGATCCTGAACGAATTTCAAAGAATCGAAAGGTGCGATGGCCGAACTTGCTCGACGGCCGCCCCTTCTTTGTTAGGATAACATTGTTAGAGTTGGGTAGCCTTCCATTGCCAGGAATTGTTTACATAAATAGAATTGTCTTACAACTGGGTTAAAGTGTGGTGTGGTGACATTAAGAGCCAGAGCCAAAGCAAAAGACATGGTTGGGTTGGATTGAAAGGTACGATGACCGAACTTGCTCGACGGCCGCCTTGTTAGAATTCTTCGTTGTTAGAATAACATTGTTATACAGTTGGATAGCCTTCCATTGCCGGGACTTGTTCACATAAATAGACTTGTCTTATAACTCGGTTAAAGTGTGGTCTCCGATCCAGTTCGACATCCAGACTGTGAGAACTGTTCGATAACTCGCGAGAACAGTAACCTAATAATTCTAAAGTTCAATTGCGTTTTAGTCTATAAATGCTTCCGTATCAGATGACGAGGCAATCAGGTTTTCAATAACTAATCATTAATTGAGTCCTTCAATTTATCGTTTTATTTTTCTTACCTTCAATGAAATCTCTCCATTTGGGTATACATATGTTTAAGCCATAAGGAAACGTGAGTGCTTTCAAATAATACAATACGTCTTCTCTACTCTTTTCCTACACCGTACTACCAGCCGAAGAGAGAACACCCTCACCGACTGGACACCTGGCAGTGCTCAACGGTGCGGTTTTCACGTTCGTTCCTGTCCAGAACGTGTAAATTGTGGAACGAACTTCCCTCTGAGGTGTTCCCTAGATGCTACAATATGGGGTCCTTCAAAAGTGGCGTTATGAGTCCTTCAGGGCTGGAAGCGCGTGGGCAACTCCCCTGGTGTTGCAAATGTCTATAGGCGACGGTGACTACTTTCCATCAGGTGGCCCGTTTGCTTGTCTGTCAACCTTCAGACATAAAAGAAAACGTAGATCATGTATTTAAAAGTTAAACAATTACCAAAGCCAATCCTTTTCTTTCCTAACTTTCCTCCAGTTTGAATAAGTTCCCCTTTCTTCATCACATGTCTCTGTCTATCTACCTGTCTTTTCAGTAAGAACACTAAAAACACTATTCAATTACTTTGAATTCTATAAATTGTATTTGAGAAGAGAAGAGAAAGACTACTCTTTATCGTCTTCTGAAAGCAAACCGACCAAGTAAATTTTTTACCTATGAAGACAAATCAAATCTCAAATCCCTTCAATTTATCAGTTTCAATCCCCGCCAGTTCAACTTCGTTTCCATCTGGGCACTCCAACAGCCATAATTCATTCCGATCAACCAAACAGCGCTCTTGTGTCAGATTTATTTCTTAGACATGTAGACGTGACGCATGAACTTTTAAAATCATATCGCAGACGTTCGAAATCTATTTCCACGTGCATTACAAATGGAGTTTTGTAAATAAATGTGTCAGTTGAGGACAAAGGCGAGGTTGTCGACCTGCCTTCGGTACCAATAAAACGAAGACCCGCTTCAAAACATGCTATATTAGTTTGTTGGCCTTTGACGCCATTTATGAAGCGTAATCAATTCAATCAAAATAAGGTAAGGTGTTTTTTTTTTTTAAATTAAATGGAAAAAAATAAGAGAAGCATATTCTGTCATGGTAACAAACGAGCAGTGACTCGACGACAGCAATTTGCAGAAACTAAAAGACATTTGCACCCCCAATCGTATGTCTTACCGTCTTACCCATTCCAAGAACTCTTTAGAGATTCAGACCCTAAAGGGTCTGTCTGTCTTATGGCCGAATACTCAAACGTCACTCAATTTTAAGGAACCCTCAAATGTGCGCTATCTCTGTCGTTTGAACGTGTTTTATAAAGACAGAAGACTTTGTAGTCTCAATTAGATTTAAGTGACGTTTGAGTATTTGGCCGTAAGCCGGTCGTCGAAATATTTAGGCTTCACACTGGTCGATTGCCCGGTGAAGTAAGTATATTATCGGCCGTCTCGAAACGGGTTTTGTAGGTACATGAGTCAAATTAAAAGTTAAAACAGTTATTTGCAAAGTCGGTTTACGGACGATAATTTTACGTTAATAATTTTTCGTGGCTCCCTATCTTTCTTCATCTTCATCAGTTTCATCTCTTTTTGAATGAGAGATGAAGCGGAACGTGACACTTTTTCGTACGTACAGCCGGCGTTCATCAATTTATAAGACGTTATCAGGTCATAATCTTGATCGAAACTGGCTACGAAAGCATTGCCTTCAGAGGTGATACGAAATAAATAAATAGATTATTTTAAGTAATTTCGGCTGCGTGGTTGCTCCTCTCATCTTTAATTCACACTTATTCGAACAAAGATCTGTTAAATATTATTATACGAACGAATCTAATAGCTTGTTAACATAAAACATAAATCGTTGCCTAATTGCCATAACTGGTTATACGTAAAAGGAGTTTAACGTTCTGACTTCATAGCAAGCTTTTATTAATTTGTGAGGCTTTAAATAATTTGTTATTAAACTTTTAGTTGCTATGGTAACTGATCCAGCGACTTTTTTAGATATACGCATTTATGACATGCATATCTTATAAAAATAGAATCACACTTGCGGTATCCTAAAGGCTAGATAGATAGATAAATACCTACTTTCGTTCACGCTACGCTACATGCTGCAATGCTCCGTAGGCTACTATTAGTTAATGCTTGTATAGTTCCTAGCTATTTTATCTTTAACAGTCAGGAATCCTTATTTGCGGCCAGATTTAATTTGGCACTCGTAAATCATAATAATGAGAAATAAAAAGAGCTTTAATTAGATATATATAAACAGTAAATGTAAATAATGTAATATAATGTAGGGGCGGCCGAGTGCGCAAGCGCAGCCGTGATTTCTCAGAGTCATAAATTGCCGTGAAGTGGACAATATTTTATTGAAAAAAACAATCAAAGAAAGTTTTCCTAAAAATAAATTATACTAGCGGCTATATTTTAATAGACAACTTAGCGGATATAATAGTATATTCTCTTGATCATAAATATGCGTAAAAATTAAGTTTGCAGCATATCTCAATGAACGCACTAATTCTGCAGCGGGAATTACGCTGATCCTAGAACTAAGCATTTATCAAGTGTTTTACTAATATGTAATCTTATTTCAAATTTTCTAATACCTTATGTGTATGTTATGCATAATAAAACATACGTATATCCGGAGATTGGAAGCCAAGTGTGAACATAAACAGAAACTCGATATTTGTTGCGGGCGGGGATGAAGATATTCAAATAATTCTATTCTGTTCACAGCACATTAGTTTGTGTAAAACAATTCGCACCAGTGTATATTGCAGGGATAAGTGTATAATGTATAATGTTAAATTAAGTTTAAATATAGTGTATAATATTGGACCGGACCGGATGCAATGCACTATTTATGAGCTTACAATGAATATAATTTTCGTCGTACGTTGTACAAATACCACGAGCTTTAAACATAATGACTATATTTATAAGTGTCGATATTAGGTGTCCTAAATTATTAGCCATATACATATTCAAACTTATTCGGTCATCTAGTGGTAGTGGTGAGTCAAGCAAAACATGCTTAAGCCTCGGGTAGCAACATATCAAAAAGCTGTGCTGAGTTTCTTGAATAGAGGAGTTTTTCTCAGTATTGACTGCATTTAGAACTCTGCTAAGTGAATAACCTTCATAAACAATTTCCTTTTCTCAGTTTCTTTTTGAAATGGGGAAATGGAGGAATTCGTAAATAATTAATTCTACCCATATCATATTTCGTTACTTTTTAATATATTATGTTTTTAATTATTATTTGTGCTTATTCACTCTAGGTAGTCTATACATATAATAAAACAGTAAAATCCGCGTGTCTGTACATTGTATATATTTACGAAAAACCAATTGGGGGCGATGTTAAAATAGTATTAGAATACTTTTCAATGATTTTTAATTTTTTTGTCTGTCTGTTTGTCCCTTTGTTCAGGCTAATAACCGAAGATACTGGACGGATTCGAATGAAACTTTTTGTGGTGTATAGATACTAAGCCTGGCCAACATTTAGGCTACTTTTTACTGCGGGATCACTCATTCTCAAAAAAATTTCATTTTCCTATACAAATAGTCCGTATCTATCAAACCTTTGACACATTTTTTTACATTGTGAGGCAATACGAAGTTAGCCGGGTCAGCTAGTTTAAAATTAATGACGATGTTAAAGTGCTCTCCAGGAGCCTAGTGTATGGAAGATATGAATAAACTGAATAAACCTGTATTATAAAAGGAAACTGGAAAGAAAAACTTGAGTTCAGACGAAATAAATTTTATTCCGTTTTTTTTTCAATATTTTACACACACATTCTTATTGCAAAAAAAATTATACCACACACTTGAATTGAAATTTTTACTTCATCTTCGTCTATAGGCGTCCTAAAGCACCGCCACTGAAGATTTACCCTCTTATTCATAAACGTACATTAGATACGTTCTAGCTTTAGAATGCTTTGTCTTTGTCAGTTGCACTGTCAAATTTGCAAGATAGAAAAAGATAACGTAACTTCACGCCTGTAATCCCCGAAGGGGTAGGCAGAGGTAAATGCATGCATTCAAGCATACATGCAAACACCCACGATTCGCCGGTTACGTTTTTGGCCCATGTAACAGGTGGCGAGCCTGTTGACATCTCCGGGCACATTACCAAACTTTGAGGTACTGGGAAATTTCCAGAAAATTGAAAAATCTCAATAGAACCAGAGATAAAGGCTTTTTCACCATTATCTCTGATAACCCCCTACCCGGGAATCGAACCCAGGACCTCAGCGTAGTAGTAGTGGCCTGCTACCACTAGGCTACCGAGGCAGTTCAGGCAGAAAAAGATAAAAGAGAGATTAGCAACACTTTAGCTAAAATACGTTTATGAATAAGAGGGTTAGACAACTACCACGATTAAAAAAAAG
This sequence comes from Macrosoma leucophasiata, assembly GCA_036365455.1. Lineage (NCBI taxonomy): Eukaryota > Metazoa > Arthropoda > Insecta > Lepidoptera > Hedylidae > Macrosoma > Macrosoma leucophasiata. The sequence goes on from JAWQUS010000024.1 coordinate 1,164,352, forward strand.
CAAACATCTTAAAAAACATTACACCCCAGGCAGTAGGGCAGTGTGTACAGACAATCCGCGCCGTGTCAGTGGGTGAGCACACGTCCCAGTTCACCGCTGACCTAAAACCCGAGTCATTTGTCGTCACTTCCATTGGCGCTAACATATTGAACTTTGCGTGTTTTTTTTTGTAAGCAAAACATAAATCTGTCAGACAGTCTTTGACATACACGTTGACTATTAGGTCTTGTTACAGCCATAACTAGTTTTGCCCTTAAAAAAAATAATTAAGTCATAATGCAGACATGCAATGAAGTACTCAACATAGCCACTAACTTGAAATTGAAATTTCTAATATACGCCATACTATTTAAAGATTAACCCCCTTAAAAATGAAAGAAGAAACGGAAAGAAAAATTTTTCGGGCAGGAATCGAACTTGCGACCTCAGGATAACCAGTTCAGTCTTCGGTAGCTTAGTGGTAAAGCGGTTGGACTGGTTATCCTGAGGTCGCAGGTTCAATTCCTGCTCGAAGTATTTTTTTTTCCGTTTTTTCTTTCATTTCTAAAGTTCACTCGCATGTGTTATTGCGAAAAATAAAAATATTACAATTAACCCCCTTATTCATAGACGTATATTAGATACGTTTTAGCTATAATATGCTTTGTCTTTGTCAGTTGCATTGTCAAATGTGCTGGATAGAAAAAGACAAAGGCAAAGACAATATTAGCAACACTTTAGCTATAAAATACGTTTATGAATAAGGGGGTAATTTTTTTTAATATGGTCATAGAGTAGGTACGTATTGTCAAATGTTTATTGATCAGTGTCATTACATTTAAAAAGAAACTTAGTGAAGCCTTCCATGAGTTGACCATCGCGAGCGCGAAGCCTTGTCGTTCGTTTCGATCACTGAGATTAGCCAGATTGGAGTAAGTAGGTAAACTCAAGCCTTGATGATTAAAAACGTTTTGTGAAAATGTTGACTACCTTTTTTCAATATTTAAGATTTGAGAATCTCCCAAAAGAAATCAGGCGTCGACTGCGGTTTCTTCCTATTACCATGTAGTAGTGAGGTACTTTTTAAATTTGGAAAATCAAAAAATGACACGAACTTTTCCGACCGCGGAAACGTTTGAGTCATTTTTCGATTGCGAATGAACAAAATAAATAAACAGTAAAGCGCAATACACACAGAGCCCACCGGGCCGCCGACACAGCCCGCCGACATGTTGGCGGTTTGCGGACGTACCCTCAGTTGCCCGGCGACACTCAAGCGGTAGTGACAAGTAAGTTCCTCATCAATCTCAAGAATTCGCCTTTTTCTATCAATCTCAAGCCGCCGACATGCCGCCAACAAACTTTTCCGACTTGCAATGAGTAAAGCCGCCAACTAACCTAACGACATAGGTCGGCGGCCCGGCGGGCTCAGTGTGTATTGCGCTTTAACTAAATAAACATAACATTTATGTTAGACCCAAAAATTCGCATAGCATAGCGCTTGTTGGGCTTGCGAACATCATTATTTATTCCATTGTAAACTGAATTCGGTACCAGGACTGCATATTCAATGAGCGGGTGCAGGTGTCGACTGATGCACTATTCAAGTCTAATCTCCGGACATCGCGGAGTGAAGTTGGACGATTATTTTACAACAGAATGTATAATTTAATAACACGCTTCGGATATTATCAATTTAGTTGTTTACCATCATATCCACAACTTTCTTTTTATATTTTGACATTGACTATCATCTGTAATGTTGCATCCAAATAACCAAGAAATCAAAAATCCGTTGCGGATTAGTGAATTTTCTAAAAGATATCAAGCTGAGATTTTACAAAATTTTTGTTAGATTTTTTTATATAAAAAAAAAAGTTAACTAAATAAACATAACATTCATGTTCGACTCAATAATCTACATCGCATAGGCCGTTTACGAACGTATTTTCCACTGTAAACTGAATTCGGTGCCAGGACAATAAGTATGAAAATACGCAATGAAAATCTTCATTAATGTCATATTCTCTGCTAAAGTTTCAGACATCAGTGAGTTTCGTAGGTACCAACATGGAACTCAATAAGTTTCGGTTTCGGTGTCGACGGAAAACCATACCTACTCCTATCCGTGACTAATAATTTTATTATATAATACAGTTATGACTTGCTACAATTTATTGATTCCAATGAATATTTTATGATATCCGGTCTTAAAACAGACTTTATGTTGAGTCTAGGCAACATTATTCCAATAAACTGGTATAAATGAAGCATAAAATCCCAATCAATAAAAAAATATTCAAAATATTATGCAGTTATTTAGCGTAAACAAAAACATTGGCCGTCTGAATGGAACTTGTGTGTATGACGGAGCAACCGATAAATTAACTTTTATTTTGACTTTGAAATGCCTAAGTGTCGTTCTCGACGGTCGGGTGGGGCAGCCGTTATTTAAATCGTTGAATTGATTCAACTCGGACCATTTTTTGTTCAGCGGGGCCCGCGCACCACTTTGGTGACGTATCGCATGAATTAAAGTCAAAATGATTATTTATCATAAGGGATATCAAAATCCACTTATGATTATGTCAGAAATTGATAACTATGTTTAACAACTTCAAAGCGTATATCAAACACACAATTTGTACAAATGCCTACTATAAACTATGACTATCTTAAGGATAGAGATGCTTGGAATTTAGTTGATGTAGCTCCACACTATTGCTATTCAACGTTAATTTAGTTTAACATAGTTATTAAAATCTGACATATCATATGTGGTTCTTGAAACCCAAAATGATAAATAAACATTTTGACTTTGACATTGTGGAAAAATGTAGCAATTGCCAAGCTCACAGATCGAAAAAAAACAATGATGAAATATCACTCAAGTACATCCTTACATGGAGCGTAACTTAAATTATCTGGTGCTTTGTTAGACGTTAGTGGAAACGGACAAAAGAGTCTGATACTGTGCCAAATTTCATCCTCGAAAAGCTTTGTTCCATCGCTTGCCGGGATGAAAAGGAATGCCGTCAAAATTTATCCAATTTCGGCGAACGTTCGCTTCTCATTCAAGATATGAAGTATTTTTGACTTTAATATTTTTTAAAATGGCCACATTGGCCACGTCTTATTCATGCAATGAAGCAGTATTTTTTGTAAGTTATTTTTTTTTTTCGCTGGCATATTTATTACTTGTTAAATACATAAAGTACCAACTGACGGAAAAATGAGAAAAAAATTGTTTCATGAATCTTGCAGTGATTAAACTCGTAGGAGCTTGTCCGCTTCAAATGGAAAAAACAGGAATAACTAAGACTCCGCTGTCCGTTTATCTGTCTGTCTGTCACCAGACTATCTCCTGAAACTGGGATAGCTCGACTGTTGAAATTTTCACAGATGATGTATTTCTATTGCCGCTATAACAACAAATTCTAAAGGGAATAAAATTAATAGAGCCAATATATCACGTTTGTTGTATAGGAAGGCCTCCCCATTTGTGTCCCCGAATACAGACATGTTGAATGGCTTCCTCGCCTTCCATAATTCTACGTTCTGTTCTTCGAAGTCTTTAGACACGCGCTGTTTGAAATATTGGAGCCACAAGGAGTTTACAATAGTTATAAACTATCCAGGACAATCCAGAAGGCGTATTATATATCTCGGTTTACATCATTTCGATAGCCACTTTGAAGTACATCGCTGTTGGACGTAACGTGATAATAATTATATTTTTAGTAAAACGTGTGCTTTGCAAGTTGGCTTGCAAATAGACCGCCACCGAGTTACAGAATAAGCCTCCAGGACACCCCAAAAATCAGCACATGTCCTTGGAAAACAGGACAGTTCGTTACACCCTACATTTCTCTGTCTAAGTGCTCCCACACATACCTAACTGCGAATTCGCATTTTGATTCGCAAATATCTGCGAGCTCGCACGAATACACGTCGCATCGCAGTTATGTGTGGCCGTCCTTAACTGTGATGGCGATGTATTCGTGGGAGCTCGCAGATATTTGCGATGCGATGCGAATTTGCAGTTATGTTTGGGAGGGGAGCCTTAAACTGTAACTGTCTGTTTATCGTCACTGTTACAATGATTGCCAACGTTAAAAAAAACCGCCTCCTTCATGAAGTCTTTAAAAATATACACAAAACGCTTTCTCTTGAACATCCATCAGCACCATCAATATAGAGTATTACTTAATTAGCTAGTTTCAAGTGACATTGAAGGCTCATATTTTTAGCTGACCCCAATTGCGAACAGTACGCGCCGGCGATGCTGGCCGGATGATGGAGGATGATGTCTTGTTCCATGTTGTTTTTTGTGTCATTAAAATTGTAAATGAGCATGTAATTGATGATAAATGAAAGGCTGACTGATTGAGTAATGTCGTGTACACCCACAAACTTCTGGAACTGAAGATCTAACAGAGAAAAAGTTCTATGAAGCGCGTCCTTGCTGTAATTATACAATAAAAAGTTTTTCTCGTAAGTGTATTAATAAAAAGCCGTAAACAGGAGAGTGTTGAGTTTTTAAACGTAGGAGGATTACTATAGTGATTAGATGGTAAGTAAATCCTGCAGCATAGCCATGGACCTCACGTCTACGGAGACGTTTGCATAAAAATAAGCGTCGCCATCGTCGTCATCGACTATGAAGAAGGAAGGCTGATTGGTCTGAGATATTATGCCTGTTTCAGAAAGATCGCGGTCCTGTTTTTTTTTTCGTCTCACTCACTCGAGCTCCATCAATGACTGACATTACTAGTAGTAACATTTTTAAACAACTATTGGGAATAGATTTTTATTCTTCGTAAGATAAAATTTCTTTCTTTCTTTCTATATAAATATTTCTGTTACAGAGGCAAAATAACTTAAACCTTAGTAGATAATGACAACGCATCAGCATTTTGACTTTTGGTTTGTATGACTACTGCAGTTTGTAAACTATAATATAGTCTACAAACTGCAGTAGTCACTTAACATTTATGAGAACTGAATAAATGTAGGTATCTGTCAGCTTAATTACATACCTACAAAAGTGTTCGTTGAAGTTATATATGTATACAAGCTCGGCGGAACAATAAAAAAAATACAAATTAACTAACTGAACAACATAACCGTCCAAATTTTCCAAAGGTTATATTGAACAATAGATATCTATAGAGAACGTTCTTATGACATGTTATGATTATTTACTTGTATCGAACAACGCATTGAAAAGAGCGTAGTTTTTGTAAATAAGACAGAACATTCCCTAATCACATGAGAGATTAATTTGAAACACATTGGTAGTTTCAAAGAAGTAAGAAATATTTTTTACAGCATTATTGTATTTAAAATATATCCTTCACGAAACACTTTTACAGAGAATGATTGTCTACAAAAGAGTTACTAGACATCAGCTGTTGAGTGTCATGTATTAAAATTAGCAACATAATCTAAATCCCACCAACCATGAAGATTTAGAATTACTAATTTATATCCCGACATCGTCAATACAATTTTCTAGTTCTAGAAGTACAATACTCTCAACTCATTTAGAGATAACAATCAAAATTAAATCAAGAAGAAAGTTTGGTACCGAAAACTAAATTTCGTTTGATTTTCCCGTAGCGTCTTTTCGCTGAATTAGGCTTCCAAAGTGGATATCAAAAAGTTATGAATTAGATTTCACATAACTTTTCTGTCTCAGTCTGATTTGACTACAGCAAAGGTGCTCTAGGTTAAGAGGTCGACGACCTAAATCACAACACACGCACACATACACAGACCTTGCGCGGTGCCGGCGTTTTCATACTTGGATTTGAGCTTTGCCGCTGTGGCACGGGCATCCGACCTCACTGTGTCCGTCGGGGTCCGTGACGAAGCGAATGATAGTGTTGTTGAGAAAGATGACGAGAATGAAGAGCTCAGGCCGAGGCCGAGGGTGGTGCGGTAGCGGCGGCGGTACATTGTGACACGTGCTATCGCATCGACGTCTCGCGATCGACTGAGCTTTTCCTGCGTAGGCGCAGCGCGAACCCGGAAAAGCGGCCGCGATTTATTACGGGCGAGCTAGACGATCTGACGCAAACTGACTTGGTAATATAAACTTTTAGATGTTGCGAGTTCATAAAAGAAGGGATTTGTGTTTTACGCATCCAAATCCACTGTTTAACTTCCGGACGTGTAGTCGTATATACCTACAAGGTAAATGTAAGGAAATGTTAAATTCTGGGTATTAAAAAACTGACATTGAGAATGATATTTTTTTTGGAGTTAATGTGACAAAATTCACGTCCTGATTTAGGATCGGACCCGGGACCTCAGGTCGCAGTAGAAAAAGTCGCTTCTAAGCCACTGCATACAATGGTCAAGCTCGACAGCACCAATATCGGAACTAGAATACATAGGCATAATACTATGTAAAGCATAACTTTTCTTATTACGTGATTAGCGATAATATGTAGTTAAGCCTAACGCCCCAAACCTAACTGGCACATATCTAAACATTAAACATTTTAAATTGTACTAGGTTTTATCCGCTACGACTTCGTCGGCGTGGATTTCAGGTATAAATACCGGTACTATTGAAACATAAAGATAAGATAAAGATTTACAACTTCTGCAATCAAATAATTAATTAACGTCAACCATGACGTCAGCTGTCATCTGTCTACGAGTCTACGTTCGAAAATTCTAAGGGAATTATTAAATAGATCGGAACGGGATAAAAAGTATCAGAAAGTTACAGCCATATTATAATCTACCTGTGTACAAAATTTCATCGGAATCCGTCCAGCTGCTCGAGCGTGATTGAACAACAAACAAACATCCAACCTGCGACCTTCATATTTATAATGACTGACTTACTGACTTATGGTCCTATGTCCCCTTGATGGGGCAGAGGGCGTCCACAGTGGTTCTCCATCTCGATCGGTCTTGAGCCTCGCGCTTGACTTCACTCCAACACTTCCCGATCTTCTTCACTTCGTCAGTAACTGTTCGTCGCCAAGTCCGCTTCGGACGACCACGCTTTCGCTTTCCTTGGGGGTTCCAGTCCAATGCCTGTTTTGGTACGTGATCAGGACTCCGTCGGAGTGTGTGGCCAATCCAGTTCCACTTACGGCGCCTAACTTGTTCCTCGATTGAAGTACTCATATTTATAATTATAGTAGTAAGATAAAACACTCTCTGTTATCCCGTTAGGGACCTGGCGTGAAGATACTACAAACATACATAAAAACACTTACTAAATAATTTATATTGTAAAAACAATCGCATAAACACACATTACTCTAACACGAATCACAGCTGCGCTCAAATGATGCATGAAAGGATGGTCCCATAAATATCGGCTCCGACGACGGTGTGACAGTGATGGAAATATCGCCTTTTTCGATTACGTATCCAACTGAGCTTCACAATCTACATTGAAAACGTTAAACAATTAAGCTGATTTCTCAGAACAATACCAACACGATGATTAAAAAAAAATAAAAAACTGTCTGAGGTGTCACAGTGGGACACTCAATTGAAACGAAGTTCCTCTTCAACTTCTAAAGAAACACTTTCACAATCCATTGCTTATTATAAAAATAAGCAATGGATTGAGAAAGTGTTTCTTTAGAAGTTGAAGAGGAACTTCGTTAATACATAACTAAAACTACATACACACGAACACGACAAAATTATGTACGCATACATAGCAGACGCGCGCGTCGGCTTGTCACTGTCGAGAGACATAAAGAGAGAGAGAGAGAGAGAACGAATAAGTTGAATCCTATACTCGGCCTGCCCCCTCTCCGAGCGCTTCGCACTATAGCAAGTGTCGTGAGGATTTTTCGGGACGCTCGCCTAGCCCCCTTAGCCAGCGTACCGCGCGATAAGGAACTTCGCTCCAAAAACCGTCTGGATTATCATCATTTCGTGCTGTTTTATCGAAATCAGTAAGTAGCTCGACCGCCTAATTACTGATTTCGATAAATTGATTTACTTTCGTCTTCGAAGATTAGATCTTCGATTTTTCTTCTTCTTTCGGACCGCCTGTGACTTCAATAGCGATTTGTCTGTCGTTATTACCTAATAAGCGATAGCAATATTCAGACCATCGCTATAGTTTTCAATGAAAACAAGAACATATACGAGAGAGGACAAGAAAATATACGACATAAACGGGCACAAAAACAATTCAGTTCGGCGGTCAAGTACACTAGGTACTTGACCGCCGAATTTCTTAGTTCTAAGTATGTCGTAGATCCCTTGTAACTAAAATCGTAGGTTCGTAGTACATAGGCGACCGCGTAGCACAAACCTGCGTAGCCTTAGAGAACGTAGCGTAGGTAGCGTAGACAATAGTTCTACGTAGATTTCGTATTTTTTTTTTTTTGGTAAACAAGCTTGCACTTTACATTGATGTCAAGTGATGACTGCAGCCTACAGACACCCACACAAAGACCAAGGTCAAAATGCAGATACGTTACCACTCCTGCGGCTTAAGGTGTTATACCTCTGTGCCGAAAATTACAGGGCCGGCCTCCTGACCGGAACACGATAGTGCTGAACACTACCTACGCCCTCGAGCTCCTACACTGAAACTCTACAACCAGTACCAGTCTTCAAGTACGATCCAATTATTATTAAATACTAGACGACCCGCCCCGATTTTCCCATTTTCTGGAAGTCTCCCAGTACCTCGGAGTTCAATAATGTGCCCGGAGATGTCAATGGGCTCGCCTACATGGGTTAAATACAAATTTACATGGGTTAAATACAAACTGGCGAAACGTGGGTGTTTGCATGTATATATATGCATAAATGCATGCATTTACCTCTGTCTACCACTTCGGGAATTAGGCGTGAAGTTACGTATAAAAATAAATGTTATTTATTATTAACTAGCTGTGCCCGCGACTTCGCCCGCGTGAGAATTTATGATTGTTCAGTATCTACCCGGACGATGCCGTGGGCGCAGCTAGTATAAAAGTAGCCTAAGTTACTCCTTATTACATCAGCTATCTGCCAGTGAAAGTCCCGTCAAGAGTAGCCCCGCCAAACAGGCTTGTCTACAGAGTTGTAGACAAATATTGTAAAAAATGTTGTTTTGGTATATGTACCGTGTATACATACATACATGCATTTAGTAAAAAGTGGTTATTTTTATATTACAAACAGACACTAATTTTATTTATTTGTATAGATGAAATTTGGAGAAATGTCTTTTGGTCAATGGAATAAATTTATTTTTATTTAATTAATTTATTTTATTTATTTATTTAAAGCAACTCAGGCTGACTTTTGTGTGAATAAAACCTTAAACATACATACGTACATTTGCATGAGTTTGCTAAACCGACATGCCATAACCAAATAAAATCTATTTCTTTTACTAAAATCCATATCTTCGGTTATTTATGCCTCTAAAGGTATTGTTTTAGTTGGTTTTTCGCAAAATGTCAAAGGCTCCGAAACATTACACGAAATTACGAAATATTACACCTCCGCACCGATATCGGAACCAAAAATGCATCTTTTACTTATTATCTCCTCCAAAGGAATCCAGTTCTTAAAATAAAATAAACCTCCGAAAGTCCGTAAAGAATCGGTACAATGACTTTATTTCAGACCATTGACCGATGCCATAGCGGTTGGCTAAAAAAGATTTTGGTACATAATAATATCTAGATTTTGAATGACTTTAATGCATTTTGAGATAAAACCGTGTGAAAGTATCGACAAAGGAAACTCGTTTTTGGTTTTGCTATCATTTATTTTTGGATATCCCGTGATTTTCATATTTTATTTATCTTTTAAGTAGTTGTTTCCTGCGACTAAATTCGCGTGGCCTTTGATTTTGGTTTTGTGACAAAAAGTGGCCTCGGTATGTCCTTTCTTACCACCTTCTCCATAACAATAGGCTCAGCGGTTTGGTCGTGAAAGCGGAATAGTCCTTTATCTCGGGTACTATTGGGATTTATATATTTTCTGGAAGTTTCAGACCTACCCTCGGAGTTTGGTAATGTGCCCGGAGATGGCAATAGAGTCGCCGCTTGTTACACGGACCAAAACGTAACCGGCGAATCGTCGGTGTTTGCATGTATGTTTTAATGCATGGATTAAGGACGCCCACACAAAACTGCGATGCGATGCGACGCCGCATCACAGAAACTTGCGATGCGAATTGCTGCGATGCGATTTCGTCCGACGTGTTAAAAGTATAGCTGAATCGCATCGCAAATTTGTGTACAGTTTTGTGTGAGCACCCTAACTCAGCCTTTCGGGGAATACAGGCATGAAGTTACGTTTAATTTTGATACGTGATCACTCTTGTAGTCTAGAATGTTGTGGCTGAAATTATGGTCTAACTGGTACACAGTACACAGTTCGCCACCTGTTACATGGGCCAAAACGTAACCGGCGAATCGTGGGTGTTTGCAATGTTTGCCTGTATGATTGAATGCATGCATTTACCTCTGCCTACCCCTTCGGGATAACAGGCGTGAAGTTGCGTTTTTATTTCAACATAATCTCAATATTTTCTTTACCTTTTGCCTATTATAAATTTCACTCAACTTATCACCCGCGAGTGATCAGGGCCGCGCCGGACGGGGTGCTCCGATAATGTCAAAAGCCTCTCGACATGCTACCCTCACTTGAATATGTCGACAACCCTCATGTTGAGCCGTGTCGCCGACATGTACTAAACTCAAATTTAATAACCTCATAATAATATTACATAAAAAATATCAATTAATTACGCGTGGTTTAAACGGAGTTTGTTCATTTTACATTCGCAGCTTTTATAACTTTGTTTATATCCAGTCTTGGGCTTTAAACTTATTATATATTATTTGAAAATTATGTACGCAAAATGATATATTGTTATGTATTCTCCTTTCTTTTTTTTACTGGTTGTAGAGTTAAGTGTAGAAGCTCGAGGGCATAGGCACCACCGCATTACCTAATCCATCTGCCGGCGGTGTTCAGCACTATCGTGTTCCGGTTAGATGGTAATGTATGGCCTCCGTAATACCTATCTATCACAGAGACACAAAAACTTATCTCGGGGTAGCAAAGCATCTGCATTTTGACCTTTGGTCTTAACATCAATGTGAGCTGTTGCTTGGTTGCATAAATAAAATACACCTTACGAAACAACGACACTGATGTGACGTCACTGAGGACATTGTGTAGAATCCGTACCATGGTTGCTTTTCGTGGAAACTTACGCAAATTTCATCATAATAACCCAGCCATTTTCAAACAATAGACAAAATATTAGGTACATTATAATTCAAGCTGGCTAATGAGACAAGGTATCAAAATATTGCCCAAGTTATTCCTCGCAAAAATATCATTTCGCATTAAGACAACTAAGGGACCGTTTAGGCCACAAACTGGACGCCAGCGGGTAGCAGCGCGGGCAGCGAAGCGGACAAAGCTGAATATCTTGCGTTATTGCACTTACTACCGCCCCATTGGAATGGATTGACTGACAATGTTCGGTTGACTGATGGCACTGAGTGGAAGAATTTTCTTCTAGAAGAAAATTCTTCCACTCAGTGCCATCAGCCATCAAATCCTCCGCTAGGGTGCGGTGTGTAGTCACTAGTCACGTCCCGACTCCAGCTAGATGAGCGATATGTAGCACAATGGATTGACTGACAATTTCGGTTGACTGATGGCAATGAGTGGAAGAATTTTCTTCCAGTGGACGAAAATTTCTCCTCTAGGGTGTGCTGGGTAGTCACGTCCCGACGCCAGCTAGATGAGCAATATGTAGTACGTACAACAACGCCGCTTCGCTGCCCTCTCCGTCGCCCGCTGTCATCCAGTTTATAGCCAAAGCATTTCTCTCAGATACGAATAAGATAAAAACTTTTAAAAACGATGCCTTATTTATTTATAATAGGGCCGCATTTAATACATTCAGAATTTTACGATCGCATTTATTTCATTGATAAATTACTTGGGCATTTCATTGTAGTGGTAATAATAACGGTTTCTAGAGATAAAACGTACACATATGCATGGTTTTATTTGGTCGAAGGAGTAGGGGCAATTGTGTACAATGTGTGGATCACCACTTGCCAGTCATTTTTACTGATGGCAGTGTTCCAGTGTAGGAGCTCGAGGGCGTCGGCACCACCGAATTACCTAATCTATCTGCCGCGAAATGGTAGTGTTCAGCACTATCGTGTTCCGGTCAGGTGGTAATGTACGGCCCTGTAATTTCCGACACAGAGGCACCTTAGGCCTCAGGAGTGGTAACGCATCTGCATTTTGACCTTAGTCTTTGTGTAAGTACCTTTAGCAGAGAATATGTAATAATACTACGTCTATAGGCTGGAGTAATCACTTAACATCAATGTGAACAGCATGCTTGTTTGCCACTTCCATAACATAAAAAAGGCATTTATTTAGATTTTTCTTTAAAAAAAGTTATTTCACTAGCATATGTTATTGCGAAAAATAATATAAAAACAACTAATTAATCAATAGTTAGATCGTTTTCAGTCTATGTATTTATATTAAATTACACGCTTTGGAAAGTCATAACAGAGCCATCTATTTTAAAATGAGAGTACTGCGTTATAAGTTTCATATTTTGCGATCATACAGCTAAAGACCATTCAATAGATATCGTCATTCGATCATAGATGTCGCTTACTGGTGGTAGAGCCTAAGTGGCGGAGCACGCGGGCGCTATGCGCTATATGAGCATGGGATTTGATAAGTCTCACGGTTTCATCATGATGTACGACTCCGTAATTTCCGACAAAAAACAAAAGGCTTAAGACGTGCAAAACTGGTGGTAGAGCTCCAGTGACGGAGCTCGCGGGCGTAGGCACCGCCACATTACCTAATATACTTGCCGCTAATGGTAGTGTTCAGCACTATCGTGTTCCGGTCAGGTGGTAGTATACGGCCCTGTAATTTCCGGCACAGAGGCATAACACCTTAGGCCTCAGGAGTGGTAACGCATCTGCATTTTGACCATGGTCTTTGTGTAGGCTGCAGTGATCACTTAACATTAATGTGATTGTTTACCACGTGTACCATGATGTAATTGTTTACCACTTCTGTTACATAAAAAAAAACAAATTTTGATAGTAAACGCGATGTTAAAGTTTACCTCAGTGACGTAGTGGTAGCAGACGAATACTACTTAGCCTGAGTTTTGATCCCCAGGTCGGGTAACTTCGGCATTTGGTTACGTGCCCGACGAATATCACAAACCATTCGCCATAATATGTATTACTATGGCGAATAGTGGCGTATTGCGCGAATGCATCTAGACACCTCTGCCTATTATGATTACTAAATGACCCGACAATGCAAAAGTGTTCATGTAGACCTATTATGAATTTAAAAAAATCTTTTATTTATTTTTTTTAAGTCTTTTAATACAAACATTTTAATCATTAGGATTAAAATAAAATTAGAGTTGCTATTATGACGTATATGTCCAAACAAAAATGTATCTTCAAATCAAAACTAACAAATTTAAACATTTGCGAGGAAATAAAATGTATAATCTTATCGCGGTGATTAATATAGTAAGTACATCAATAAAGCTATTATCAAATAAATTTCCCTAAAAAATTATATGCCCTAGCAAAGATTCAAATCAATTTTCTTAGCATCCGAAGCTCCGAAGAATCCAATATTCTTTAAAATGAGAGTCGAAAACTATATAAAACCCGCCACTAGGTATTCACTACGCAGAAAGCCGATGCGACCTGCTCACCCATCCAAATCGTGATAGCAATCAACGCTCCTTGAGTGGATGACGTATCTAACTACATTAGATTGAAATAAGGGACGGCGCTCACACACCAATAAAGAAAATTACAGAATGTCTAACGATAGACTTTCATTCAAAATCAGTATATTATATCAATACTTATTTTAAAATTTAAAATAAATTAAAAAATAAATGAATTAACTGCCTCGGTAGCTGCCTCGGTAGCCTAGTGGTACCAGGCCACTACTACTACGCTGAGGTCCTGGGTTCGATTCCCGAGTCAGAGATAATGGAGTAAAGTCCTTTATCTCTGGTTCTATTGGGATTTTTCAATTTTCTGGAAATTTCCCAGTACCTCGAAGTTTGGTAATGTGCCCGGAGATGTCAACAGGCTCGCCACTTGTTACATGGGCCAAAACGTAACCGGCGTATCGTGGGTGTTTGCATGTATGCGTGAATGCATGCATTTACCTCTGCCTACCTCTTGGGGGATTACAGGCGTGAAGTTACGTAAAGTAAATTGAAAGGAAAATTGTCTGGGCTGGCCTTACCACTAAGCTACCGAAGCCCCACATCAGAGTGTCGAATTTTTCTCTCCCTTTTCATTACAACCGTCTCTTCTCTATGTAATTTGATATCAAAGGGTGTCGTTAACTGAGATGGTTTATTAGATAGCCCCAGAGACGGTTCTTATGAAAATCAAGAAAAAATCAACACTCTTCTTTACTGGTGGTAGAGCTCCAGTGACAGAGCTCGCGGGCATAATCACCACCGCATTACCTAATATACTTTCCGCTAAATGGTAGTGTTTAGCACTATCACAGTTAATAGATTGTCTATTTACTGTGGCACTATCGTGTTCCTGTCAGGTGGTAATGTACGGCTCTGTAATTTCCGGCACAGAGGCAAAACACCTTAGACCTCAGGAGTAATAGAAATAGAAATAGAAAATATTTTTATTTCGAATAGATCTTTACAGATACTTTCAAAACGTCAATAAATTATAAACTACCTAGAGCGAATAACCATTACATATAGTAAAAGCAAAATCATATATTAATAGTAAATTAAAAATTAAAATTTACTACAATTAACACACAACAACTATTTGGTTAAAACATAATAATCATAAAATTTTTCAATTCCTTCAATGATAATAAATGAAGAAAAAGAAAAACTTATTCGTCAAGATCAATGTTATTCACTTAGCAGAGTTCCAAGTGCAGTCACTACTGAGAAGAACTCCGCTACCCAACAAACTCAGTAAGAGCTCTTTTAAATGAGAGCTTAAATCTAGTACAGATTATCGTGAAAAATCAAATAATGTCAACGTCCATAGCATAGATGCAAATAAACTGCTATCTACTAAATATGATGTAGCCCCTGCAAACCAGAACAGACCAGTCCCCACCAACAGCACCCGTTCACGAGTATGACGCATGTGACAGCCATTGCCCTCCTCGACCATTTTAGAGGGAAGTGAGCAACCCGCCACACGACGCCGCCAAAGGCAAAGACATTTAAGCGTGCATGACTGTTCCGGATATGCATACGGCAGGGTATTCACATTATTCAACCCTTAACAATAGTAGATACTAATTACTGAATACACGAAATCACAGGATCATGAAATAGCCTGGCCTGCGATCGCTATAATCCCAAGACGTATTATCATTAAGATAATCACTGGTCTTATAGTAATTACATTTATATAAACGTTCTTTCATTACTTTCTTAAATTTATTGATCGATAGACTTTGAACGTTTTTGGGGATTTGATTAAAGAACCGTATACATTGACCTCTAAAAGAATTACTGACCCTATTCAGCCGCGTTGCATGCATGGACAACTTGTATTTGTTCCTAGTATGTATACTGTGATTGTTACCTATTGTAGGAAACTCATTAATGTTTTTACGGACATATAATACATTTTCATAAATGTATTGCGAAGCTACAGTCAGAATATTTATTTCTTTAAATTTATCTCTAAGAGATACCCTCGGACTCAACCCGTAGATAGCCCGGACAGCTCTCTTTTGCAGTACAAAAATAGTGTTGACGTCGGCGGAATTTCCCCATAGCAAAATGCCATAGGACATTATACTGTGAAAATAACTAAAATAAACAAGGCGAGCCGTCTCGACGTCTGTTAATAGTCTAATCTTTTTCACAGCAAATGCTGCCGAGCTAAGTCTATTAGCTAATTTGGCAATATGGGGACCCCATTGTAATTTCGCATCCACGGTAATGCCCAGAAATACCGTGGACTCTACGATCTCCAATACTTCCTCATTTATCTTAACATTGGTTTCAACCTGTTTTACGTTAGGAGTAGTAAATTTAATACATTTCGTCTTACTGCTATTTAACGAAAGGTTATTGGCGCTAAACCAATGTACTATATTAGAGAGAGTATTGTTTACACAGTCAAAATCTACCTCCTGTCTTTTAATTTTGAACACTAAAGTATCATCAGCAAACAATACCATCTCTTGGCCATCATTGATAATGTAGGGTAAGTCATTAATATAGACTAAGAAAAGAAATGGCCCTAAAATAGAGCCCTGTGGGACCCCCATATCCATTGAAGTCCCGGGAGATCTTGTCCCATTTACATTACATTTAGTGGTAACACATCTGCATTTTTACCTTGGTCTTTGTGTAAGTGTCTATAGGCTGCAGTCATTACTTAACATCAATGTGAACTGCATGCTTGTTTACCACTTCCATAACATAAATAAAAAATGTGTAGATATTCTGCATTAGCCTATTTTAGTGAGAGTCAGCCTTTATAGTTAGTAAAATGACGAAGGCGTTAAAATTACTTTAGTCACCGTATGATTACACGCTGATAACTGCGTTGAGACGATTACTATATTCGTTTCCATTAATTATAAAAAAATCATGTTTCACTGATAATTTTGGATGATAGATGATAATTATGGATTTCTTTGTTACGAAGAAATTGAAAAACAATGGGTATTATTTATTTTCATATATTTATTTTATTTATTAAATCAATAGAGTAATTCGTTTTTATTCTTTTTTTTTATGTAATGGAAGTGGCAAACAAGCATGCAGTTCACATTAATATTAAGTGATGACTGCAGCCTATAGACACCCACGCAAAGACCAAGGTCAAAATGCAGATGCGTTTCCACTCCTGAGGCCTAAGGCACACCGCGGACACTCCGCCAAAATTCCATACAAACGCTTAATTTGGTTTCTATTACACAGACATCAA
This sequence comes from Macrosoma leucophasiata, assembly GCA_036365455.1. Taxonomy (NCBI): domain Eukaryota; kingdom Metazoa; phylum Arthropoda; class Insecta; order Lepidoptera; family Hedylidae; genus Macrosoma; species Macrosoma leucophasiata. The sequence continues at coordinate 1,181,313 of JAWQUS010000024.1, forward strand.
TCAGTGACGTGTATTTACACGTGCACTTAGAAAATAATAATGTGCGTAGCACGTAGAAAATACCAAGCGTCGCCCATAACAGGGCGAGGCGGGGAAAACGGGCGGGACGTCGAAGTGTCCATTCTATACGTAGTATAGTATTATTACATGTTCTCTGCCTAAGGTGTTATGCACCTGTGCCGGAAATTACAGAGCCCACCTCACCGGAACACGATAGTGTTGAACACCACCATTTAGCGGCAAGTATTAGGTAATGCGGTGGTGCCTACGCCCGCGAGCTCCGTCACTGAAGCTCTACCACCAGTAAATCCAAATAATAGGATCGCCAAATATTGGAATTGTCAAATCATCAAATTTTTATGTATGTAGGCGGTTCGTCTCGAGACCAAGCAATCGGTGAGCGCAAACATAGAGCAACACGGGCCACCGGCCGCGGCGGACCGGAGGGGAGTAGCCATTTGCAGGCTTTCCCCTCTGTCAAAGTACAAGCCCAAGTGGGCCTATGCCTGCCGCCTAGATGTCTAATGTGTGCGTGAAATTGTTCATGTATTTTGTTAGTCAAGGTGTGAGTTTCGTAGTAATAGACGATTTTTGTAGTGTGTGTGTGTGTATGTCACACGCATTTTCCCCCGCAAAAAATTACAGACTGTTTTGCATCGGTAATAAACGCTATGGCCACTCTCCTCCGGTCCGCTGCAGCCGGTAGCCCGCGTTGCTCTATGAGCGCAAAGGCCTCGCAACTTAAGTCCAACAGGGTCGTCAAATATTGTGAAATAAAGAAAAACACGTCAAATACGTGAGGAGATACATGAAGCAATCATCATATTCTATTCATACTAACAATAGGTGAATAACAAACCTTACACACCATAATACGATTCTCGTAAGCAAATAAAGTACAAGATAGGAATGAATGGCAACGTCAGCCGACGTATAACTTTGTAAGGCTTCCATTCAATGCTATTTAAGTGGAAACCCAGTTATCTACTATTACCGGCTTTTGTGGCTATCGCAAACTTAAATTATCTATAGATGTCGACACTGGAGCCTAGGCCATTAGAAAAATATGACAATTGATTTCTTATTGTTCTCGGACCCTATAGGGTCCATCTGCTGCTTCTGGAATTAAATCAGTATTTACTAATAGTGTTTTATTTACTACTATACCTCAGTATTTTTAAAAAAAAAATATTGGCCCTAAACTAAATATTTGCCCTACTGTCGTCTCGAACATTCTATTCAAAATATTGCAATAAATTGAAATTCATGGGCAGAGAGGCAGAGAGTTCAGCAACAAAATGCCTAACCTACCTGTACTAGATACCCCAAGGTAATATAAGAACCTTAGGTCCCTAGGCATAACTTTGATAAGAAGGAAAAGGTGAAGAACTTATCAATTGGAAAATTCTTATATTAAGGAAAATAAAAAGTGCAATTAGTTATGAGGGCCAAAAGGGTCTCTCTCAGGACAGTGAATTAAAAGATTAACCCCCTTATTCATAAACGTATTTTAGCTAATGTGTTGCTAATCTCTCCTTTGTCTTTTTCTATGACACTGCACATTTGACAATGCAGATGACAAAGACAAAGCATTCTATAGCTTAAACGTTTCTTAAGTATGTTTATGAATAAGGGAGTAAGTATTGTACCTATATTGTCCTATATTCTTTTTTAATCGTATATAGCCATATTGTTAAATTGGGCATATCATGAAATGATTTAGAATTTCAAAAAAAGCAACCATTTCATGAAATGCCCTTTTTTATTATGATGTGGTGGCCAGATCAATGATAAGAAATTGTTCATCAATATGGTCAGTAAAAAGAGATCACTTCATGAAATGCTCATACTGATTTGATAATTAGTAAAATGGTTGCATTAACTACTGACAGAGGCGCTGTAAGTGCTTTGTTTATATTAGTAAAAGTACCTAGATAAGAAATGTTTTCTTCCAAAATTTAAACTCTGATAACAAACAGACAGGCTATAAATTCAAATCTATAGTAATAAAAAACCTTATTGTTGTATTACATCATGATGTAGCAGAGCTCTCGGCTTGCAAAGATTGTACTAACAATGATAAATTGGTAATAAATTGTTAGACATGAAGTATGATTTTTTAGTGTTACGAAAATAGCCACTTTTTAAACATATACCTACAACATAAGAACATTGATTGAACAAAAAGTATAACACTTAACTAAATTTCAATTTAGTGAATAGTTATTGATTTGTATTTATACAAATATATACTAGCACACCGCACTGGCTTTGCACAGGTGCCATTTAGGTCCTTACATTATAGCAACTATAAATTGAGATGTATGCTATTATATCTGGTAAGTTGGATCAAACTGCACACAGTGTGCAAGTTTCATTAAAATCGGTTAAGTAGTTTAGGAGTCCATTGTGGACAAACACTGTGATACATTATATATATATTAATCCTTCAAGGACCGTACGGCCACCGGCGGCGAGACACAATTGAATTTCAATTGTCATATTTTTCTCGTGTCCGGAGAGATTAAGAAGATATACTATGGAGACAATTTACATAAATTATTAAATTTGAATGACTATCTGAAGTGGACATTAGTTAAAAGTCATCAGATCAGAGATCAGACTGAGTTTCTTCAGGTCTTCTTAGTAGGGTTCTTAGTAGTGACTGCACTTAGATACTGACCCTCTTATTCATAAACATACATTAGATATGTTTTCGCTATAGAATACTTTGTCCTTGTCAGTTGCATTGTCAAATGTGCAGGATAGAAAAAGACAAAGGAGAGATTAGCAACACTTAGCTAAAATATGTTTATGAATAAGGGGGTTAATGTAATGTCTGCCTAGGACACTGATGCAGCCCCGTTTTTCTTCATAAGCTTAGGATCAGGGACACCTCTATTTGCGAATGTGGGCTTGATGAAGGTACTGTTGACCATATTTTTTTTCTCATGTCCTATGTACCATTGCTCACAATTCCTTAGTTCCCTACAGAAATTAGTTCCTTTTCCCACCAATATACCAAACCTCCTCTCTTTCTGTAATACCATCATCCTCTATGAACTTGTAGATTTTGTATATAAAAATAAGTTAAAATTGTAAATAACTATAAATCTATCTATATATATTTGTATAATATTATCTTTCATTGTAACATCAACATGTTGTTTCATATATTTATATGTGTATGTGTCTGTTTTCAGATTAGATGATGACTACGCGGCATAAGTAATTTGTATATAAATATTTAAATTAAATTAATCAAATGTAATGCTGGCAGTTATGCCTACTGGCAGTTGCCATTAAAAAAAAGTATATAATAATCGTTTTATTTCAGGTAAAACAATGCTATTTTCTTGTTTACAATATACAGATGTCAATCTATATTAGATAATTCACATTGCAGCTCCATTATGCTTGTTAGATCATAATAAGATGCTAATTGGAATTTAATTAGCATAGAATATGAAGATATTGATTAAACCGCAAATGTGCAGAGTATGTTCCTTATTCTATCTATTTAGAGAATCTCAATCAAATATCTGAATTAAGTACGAAGTAGATCAGCTTGATGATAACCATATCATAATAACAAACAAATGTAGGCAGTAACAATATGTGTGACATGACAATAACAAAATATTATCTGTGGCCATGACCTTGATACAATTACACAATAGTAAGAAAACATACAAGGATCAGCCAAAATCTGCACTAACTGACTTGTAAATATTATTTTAGACAATCAAAGGTAGTACTTACCGTTTATGGACCAAATATGTGACGGGAGGGAGTGCGCCGCATACACACGTCCCAGCGCGAGGGAAGTGCCTGGCACCGGTCCCACCTCCTCGTTGGAACTCGAGTCGGTGTCCGGGCTGGCCGCCGCCGACGCCTCGTAGCTCTGCGAGTTGGTCGGGATGGCGATAGCTTCGTGCGAAGCGTGCAGGTCCGGCACAGACGATAGCGAGCGGGCGCGCTGTCTGTCGCTCGACACCTGGATGCCCGGGATCGCCCGCAACAAACTGAACCCCGCGCCGCCCACCACATCCGAGCTGGAGCTCGTCGAGAATGTCCTCGCCCGCGGACTCTGGCCCCCGTTCGCGGTACTCGCCTTAGCGCCCATCGCGAATGTTACGCAAAACTCACGGTACTATCACGACGGCAGAACGACACCCGCGGCACACATCGTACGAAACACGGACACCGGACACCGAAATCACCGAATGTGGAAAACAAACGATGGGAAACGACAAACAGAAACACTGGGAACGTCGCGAGCACCTTTGTAAACAGCGTTGCATGTGCCTTCCTGCAAAATTTTGACAGTTCCCAACTGTAGTGATGAGCACTCGATATTGAGTCGAAGATACTGATGCAAATATCGATTGTTTATTATTTGTTAGGATTACAAAATCTCACTATTCGTGTTCATGTCATTTAATTTTTAAAATGTTGATTAACTTCAAAATATTAAGCCTGGGTTGCACCACGATATTTGTTAAAGTTAAAATTATTATAACTGAAATGTTCATCCTTCTCTAACTTAAAGAAATCTGTTAAAGTTAGAGAAGGATTTGAAATGTTCTAATAACTTTAACTATAACAAATATATTGGTGCAACCCAGGATAAGTAATCACATGTCATTGTCAATTTTGAACATATTTGAAATAATAGTAAATGAATAGAGAATCGTTGTCGACAATATATCGATATATATACTTATATCGATGGAATTCCGAAATAATTTCATCACACGACTCTCGAAGTTACCAGCACAGGTTACCAGTAGATTTTAATAGCCCTCATTAAAATTAGAGCAATAACGTAATCAACCTAGGCAAGTATGGTAAAGTTTTTAAAGTATTTAAAACAATATCGCACACACTGACGTCATATGGTACTGAAACATTAACTTCGACGAACGGTCTTTAGCGGCTGAATTATAAAATTTACAAAAAAGACACTATCGGTCTAGGTGAGTACACATCACACAACACATTGTCGTCAGGACGTAACGATCCCAATGGTATTTTATGTCAGTTTTTTTATGCTCATTGGATGATGCCATCACCTTCTAGTAAAGGAATATTCTTTCGCTCGTGCAATCAATCAATGGCGGTGAAACCATTCCAATAAGGCAGTATATATTAACCCAGGATAGGTAGCAGCGTTACGCTATAAAACCGCAATCCGCCTGCGAAGCTTTTATTAGCGATTATAACATAATATATTAATCCCTATTGACGCCCACTTCTCCTGTAAGCGTCTTTGGAGAAGGCTTTCACCAGCGGAGGTTGTTCGGCTAGAGCAGTGATTCCCAAAGTGGTCCATATAGACCCCCTGGGGTGTATGGAAGACTCGATGAGGTCTACGTATATGCATAAATAAAAATGGGATATATGGGAAAGTGATATAAATGTAAGCAAGGGGATCCACCGAAACGAGAAAAAAATTGAAAAAGGGTCTACAAAAAAAATTGATTGGGAACCTCTAGGCTAGAGTAACGATAGTCGTAAATCGCTAACGAGTCACTGTCTCGATCAAAGTCGCTGCCGCTGGTATGGACTTTTTTGGTTGAATTAATGTTAAAGAAAAAAGTACAGAAAATATTTAATGCCTACACTGCTGGCCATCCTATAGTGCAGGGTGTGCAATGCACACGGGCGCCACGGCGCTCCCTGAGACGACGACAGGACTGAAGTTGGAGTTTTGGCGGGAACCTTGAAAGAGGCGTGTGGTGCTCTTATTTTATTTCATTGCGAAAAATAACAGTGCGAAAACTCGGTTTTTCTGTTTGCCTCCAAAACTTCATTTTATAAATAATAAATAAATAAAAATAAGTTCTGGTAAAATAGCCATCGCTTTACTCGAATTACTGACAGTGACTCTGACTGACGACCGCCTGACTCTTACTCTTACCACAGTCTAAAGAAAACGAACGTGTTAACACTGCTTGCGAATACGAAATATCATTTTACTTGACACTGGCAATATGCGTAATAGCGATGCCATTAAAATAAAAAAATAAAAGGGCAAAAGTTGACATTTGACAAAACTGTCAATGTCAACTGCCCAAATTGAAAAATTAGCCAGGCAGGCAGGAAAAATATTGTGTTAAATTGTGATTCAAATTCAATTATTCAATTCGTTAATTTACGCAAGAAAGTGGTTAAATTCCAAAACTGAGTATTGTTTATTTCTACAATGAATTCAGCGACTGTAAGTTAAATCCTCCTTAGCCATTAACTTCAATTTTGTTGAATAACATGAAACTTCCAATAGATTTTTATGAATAACTATATAATTTACTTACGGAATACATAATAGCTATTTTTATTTGCATATCTTTATTTCTTTAGATAGATCTAGCAATTAATATACTAACTTTTCGGTGTGCCTTTTAACCAATGAATGCGATTCAACTTCAAGTTTTTCCATGTAGGTACTGTCATAACTATGTCATTTGGTAGTCAAACTTATAGACCATGTACAGTTTGAGGCTGGTTATAGTTAAGGCTTACATTACTTTATAATTGAGAGTGCTTTTAATTATATGATATGTATATAGTTAATAGTAATAAGTGTCGCTCACCAAAACCTGAGAAAACAACAAGTTATATTAACTATAATTTAGTTTCGATAAGAGTGTTCAATTAACTCCACATTTGAGTCATATGGCATATTATACGTAAGCTCTAAATCTGTTCACCATTAAGTACTTGCATTATGCTTTGCACGGCTTGCCTCATGTAGTTGTATCACCGCCATTACAGCCTGGTGTGCCCCAGGTGCCGCTGCTCGACGACGACACCATCGCGTTTGGGGAGGAGGACAATGCTAACAAACAGTTTGTGTGAGTGTTGCTAAATAATAAATTTTAGTTTTTAAAAGTTTATAAAATATATTCGCAATCAGGTAGAGGACGGAGGTGTAATCAAGTGTGACGGTACTTGTTAATTTTGCATGACTAATTTGAATGTTCGGCCCAATACTACATAAGTTCTTGCCCCTCTAAGAAGGAACTTATTAATATGTAAGAATTATTGTGGGAATAAAACCTTTTTTTTATTTAAGTAAATCTTTTCAGATACTTTTGAAATTTCAAATAATTACAAAGCAGTTATACATAGAATAACCACTAATTACTCTATTGATTTAATAAATTAATCTATAAAAATAAATTTCTTCTTCAATCTCATTCCATTCTTTTTCAATTTCTTAATTACAAAGAAATCCAAATTAAGGAAAAGCAAAAAAAAATTTTGAAAGTCATTGACTTAGCAGAGTTCCATGTGCAGTCACCCCTGAGACCTAACTGTGACCTAAGTGTTGTCTCTGTGATAGTTATTATGGAGGCTATACATTATCATCTAACCAGAACAGAATAGTGCTGACCACTACCACTTGACCACCACCAGTAAAAGATATACATATATCATAAATTATACAGACATAGAAAAGAGAACTTCCACAAGAGAAGTTGGTCTTGTATACAATAGTCCTTTTTGAAAATTAAATGTATTAAGTACATCATAAAACACCCTATCCGTTATTTTCAGTCATCCTTACATAGTATTCTTCCACCTGGTATTCCGCTGCTCAGCCATAGTTGTGTACATACTCTGTGGCTGGTTCTCGGACTCATTCATAGCCAGCTTCGTTCTCGTCATATTGCTGCTCTCGGCTGATTTCTGGACTGTTAAGAATATAAGTGGCAAGTACATTATACAATAATCTAAGAATTAATTACATTGCTCAACAAAAAATTCCAAGCTTGAAGAAGCACTGATCTTTTTATTTCGGGTTTGTACACTGTACAAGAAGCACTGATCTTTTTATTTCGGGTCTGTACACTGTACACATTGCCTAGTATGCAGCAGAGATAACGCTCTATGAAGACAAAACTAGCCGATTGGTCTGGTATTGTTTAAAACTTGATCAAAATGGTCGACAAACGTCATGTAGGTAAGGTGGGAAAGAGATAACGCTCTACAGACCCGAAATAGGCTGTAGTCTTCTTCTTAAGGTCGATGTGCCAAATTTTTGTTGGTTACTGTACCACCATTTGTATTAATTGTGTTTTTTTTTATGTAATGGAAGTGGCAAACAAGCATGCAGTTCACATTGGTATTAAGTGATGACTGCAGCCTATAGACACTCACACAAAGACCAAGGTCAAAATGCAGATGCGTTACTACTCCTGAGGCGTAAGGTGTTATGCCTCTGTGCCGGAAATTACAGGGCCGTACATTACCATTTGACCAGAACACGATAGTGCTGAACACTACCATTTAGCGGCAAGTATATTAGGTAATGCGGTGGTGCCTACGCCCGCGAGCTCCGTCACTGGAGCTCTATTACCAGGTAAAGTGTGCTAAGCTGTGTGGAGTGAGAGTGACCTTTCTTTATATTGTGTCACTTCTGAAGTCCCTTGTAACTTATTAACGTTTTTGTTTACAGGAAGATTGCTTGTTGGCTTGAGATGGTGGAACTATGTTGATGATGATGGAAAATCACATTGGGTCTTTGAGTCAAAACAGGTGATTAAAAATTACCTTATTCTGTAGAGTATCCCTGCAAATATTATAAATGCGAAAGTAACTCTGTCTGTCTGTTACCTTTTCACGTCCAAACGACTGAACCGATGTTAATGAAATTTGGTACAGAGATAGAGTTGACTTTGAGAAAGAACATAGGTTACTTTTTGTTTCCTTATATTCCCCCACCCCCCTAAAAGAGGGGGTGGAAATTTGTATGGAGCATTCTATAGTTATTTATAAAACTACATCCACGCGGGCGAAGCCGCGGCTAACAGCTAGTACTTCCTAATAAAAAAGCCTTTATTCAGACAGATTACAATTTTTCCTCATCTACTTATTTCTATCTTGTATGATTAATCAGGTGAAATCCAGTAACTCGTCTGTTTGCTAATCGGCAAAGGCCTCCAATCTTAACCATTCTTTCCTGTTGTCCAGTCCTGGACAACAGAACAGAACATACCTAACAGCAGAACACAATATACGTAATTTAAAAATCGAGATGGTTACTAACGTGCTGACGTCGCCTAATACGCCAAGTCGTACAAATGGCCAATTTTTCATGTTTTGAAAATTCTATTTTAACTTTTTGTTAATAAATTATTATAAAAAATATTTCTGTGGTGGACATTACTTCTACACAATTTTCGTCGCCGTTTTTTCATGGTGGTATCATATTAGTTGACAGCGGGTCTGAACTTATTAAGTGTTTTAATTTAATTTAATAAGTGTTTTTGATTATTATTTGTGGTTATTCACTCTAGGTTAGTTTAAAAAAAAATGACGATGTAAAAGTGCTCTCCAGGAGCCTTATTTTAAGAAATAAATGAATGAATAAATGAATGAATGAACTGGAGACAAGTGGCTTGTGATAGAGCCCAGTCGAAAAAGCTAGAGGAAGCTTTTGCCAGGTGGCATACTGAATTAAGAGACATTTAGAAACCTTCAACAAACAATTCAGAATATAAATGCTATAATAAATAAATAAATCACAATGGATTTAAAATATTGATTCCATATCTCGTCCCTAAAATATCTATCCCTAGTAACGAGCTGAGAGTAGACTGAAATTGAAGAAATCTCCTTGATTTATGTCTTTTAACCTCTTATTGGTGTTAAATCAATATTTTGTTTTTTTTTTTTACACAAAAAGAGTGTCGCGTCGGCAAAGTCGTTCACATGTTTACAGGCGTGAAGTTACGTTAAATATATTTTTGTTTATGCAATATTACATGTTTACTGTTGATCTCCTTTCAAAAGTTGTATCATGTACTTTCAGAACCGCGTGAACCGCAACGAGAGCCGATTGTTTTGGATGGGGCTGATTCTCTGTCCGCTCATATGGGCCGGCTTCTTCTTGATTTGTCTCTTTGGACTCAAGTTCAAGTGGATGGTGAGTGTATAGCCATATCATGGACACGGTAAAGCGACTGGACTGGTTACCCTGAAGCATAGAGCAACACAAGCCACCTCTGTCTCTGTCCAAGTACAAGCACAAGTGATATAGGATCACTTGTGCTTGTACTTGCCTTTCGCCGAGATGTTTAAATGTGTTGGTGAAATTGTTTATGTATTTTGTTAAAGTCAAGTTGTGAGCTTCGTAGTAATCGACGATTTTTGTTGTGTGTGTGTGTATCACACAAACCCCCCGCAAAAATGACAGACTGTTTTGCATCGGTAATAAACGCTATGGCTCCCTTCCGGTCTGCCGGTGGCCCGTGTTGCTCTATGTCCTGAGGTCGCAGCTTCAATTCCTGCCCCCAAATGGAATTTTTCTTTCATTTCTAAAATTCACTCTCATGTGTTATTGCAAAAAAATAAAAAGATTTTTTTTTTATTTAATGGAAGTGGCAAACAAGCATGCATTTCACATTGATATTAAGTGATGACTGCAGTCTATAGACACTCACACAAAGACCCAAGGTCAAAATGCAGATGCGTTACCACTCCTGATGCCGACGGTGTTATGCCTGTGTGCCGGGAAATACAGGGCCGTACATTACCACCTGACCGGAACACGATAGTGCTGAACACTACCATTGAGCGGCAAGTATATTAAGTAATGCGGTGGTGCCTACGCCAGCGAGCTCCGTCACTGGAGCTCTACCACCAGTAAAAAAATATTGTTTCTTCCAGTTGCTCGTGCTTATAGCGCTAACATTAACCGGCGCCAATCTGTACGGCTACGTGAAATGCAAGTTCGGTGCCAAGGAGAACCTCAAATCCGCCACCACGGACTTCGTGAAGAAACAGTTCCTGCAGAACGCGACCTCCTTCATGTTCACCCAGCCCGCACCGCCCACTACCGCTAATACTGGTGTTATATAGGCATTGTTAGCTCCAATAATTTAATTAAGTATTAAATGTTATTATGTAAATTAAATGAGTTATTTATCGTCCAACTTTCCTTTTTTTTGGCACTTTGCTCGAAGACCTATTTTTTTTTATGTAGTGATGGTGGCAAACAAGCATGCAGTTCACATTGATGTTAAGTGATGACTGCATCCTTCAGACCCACACAAAAACCAGAGGTCAAAATGCAGATGCGTTGCCGCTCCTGAGGCCTAAGGTGTTATGCCTCTGTGCCGGAAATTACAGGGCCGTACAATATAAAGGTTTCCTCACTCTCACTCCACACAATTAATACAAACCCTTGCGACCCTAGTTGTTATCTTATCTCTGTGATAGTTATTACGGGGCACTAATCGGGCTACCATTTGGCGGCACTAATCGGGCTATCGGCCAAGGGATCTGTCTCCGCTTAGCCAAAAACAATGTAATATAGCTTTTACTACAATTGGAACTATGCACGGCAGGTGTACAAGGACCAGGATATTTGGTGCTCCATACTCTATGCCTACCCCGTAAAGGACTCGGCGTGATGATATATACATTTAATCTGTACGTTACTTCTTTATCGGGCTTATACGGAGGCAATGGTGGATTTACCAGCAGGCTGAGTAGGCTGGAGCCTAGGGCGGCAGAATTAGTTAATATTTTTTTTATTTCCAAAATTACTGTTAAAATTATCAAGGCTCAGATCATAGTTCCCAATGATTCTAACCTTAGAAAAAAAGTTGCTTACATCAACTTCAGGATTATGAAGCATAAAACATAAAGTTGAAATTATATTGATAGAAAATATACCTAATTGATATGATTGTAAACTATGATATCAAAATATAGGGGCGGCAAATTTGTAAATTCGCCACTGTACGGAGGCAACCATAGATTTAATAAACTACGAGGCGAGATATTACATTGCTGCCGTCATTGTCTTTGCTGTCAAATTTTCATGTCGATTTGTAGCTCTTTTAAAGTAGTAGTGATATTCTGATTGTTTTTCTTTCCTTCGTAGGTGAGAAACAAGCGATAATGGTAGATTTTTTCGATTATTGTTGAAGATTTGACAGCAATGAAAACGACGACAGCAATGTCGATAGGCGGTCGCACTTCTGATAGTTGGCAAGCCATTACTAGTCCGCCTAAGGTTCAATTGAATGGGTTTGCGACTAATTTATTCATAGGTTTGTGATACTGGAACTACATCAGAAATGTTATTGGTGGTAGAACTCCAGTGACGGAGTTCTCCGGCGTAGCCACCACCGCATTACCTAATAATATACTAACCTAGATGCCTTTTTTTAAGTAAGGAAGGTGGCAAACACCCTAGCAGCTCACATTGATGTTAAGCGATGTCTGCAGCCTATACAAAAACCAGAGGTCAAAATGGTGATGCGTTGCCACCCCTGATACCTAAGTTTATGTCTCTGTGATAGTTATTACGGGGCTATACCTACATCACCCTCTCACCTGAACACGTTAGTGCCGAAAACTACTATTTGGTGGCAGATAAATTAGGTAATGCGGTGGTGTCAATGTCTACGTCCTCGAGCTTCTGCACTGGAACTCTATCACCAGTAATTATTATTACATTAATTAAATATTACAGTAACTAGGTAGATACAGGAAGGTAGGCGCACATTAAATCAAATTTTACTATTTTCGTTTTATTTAAGGCTCTGCCAAAAGTGCCAACTTAAAAAAAAATGAGAACCAGCTCTAGGCAGATAATGTGAAATGTGACATTAATAACTCTAGGTAAGTAAATAGATCTAGCAAAATCAAATCATACAAATGGAAAATGTAATTCTTGAAGTAAGTCGGTATATTTTTTTAATCGAGTTCAAAACACGAGAAGGTTCGAATTCGGCCGGTATTTTTTTTTATGTATGTACGCGAATTTCGCCGAGATGTCTAGATCGATTTACGTTATTCTTGTTTTATTTGATGCGGAATAGTTCCGAATTGGTCCCATAAAAATTTGATTCAGATAGGCTCATCAGTTTTTATTTTATGAGCATTTTTTTACTTACTTTCACCTCAGACTAAAGGAATAAGAATAGACGGCGAGTTGTCATACAGTGCGTTGAATCCACTGACGTCCTAGATAGTCCTAATGGCCATGCTCCGCCGCGCAGCGACGTAGACTTCAGGTCCAACAGAACGTAACTCTCAGGCTGATTACCGGCGCGGGGAGGTATGTTCGCAACGATGTCATCGCCCGCGACTTACGGGTCGAATCCGTGAGAGAGTTCGTTGTCGGCTTGGCGGGAAAAATGTTCGATTCCGCCGACAACGGACCACATCGTCATCTCCGCGGATTCGCCCCGCTGCACGCACGACCACCGGAGGGCTTCGCCCTCCCACGCGAACTACTTCCCAGCGCCTCGCCGAGAGCGCGTCGAGACGATGACGCAAAGCAAATGAAGTTTCTGTCCCTGTCCCACGTATTCGGATACGCCACCAATTGGTAAGCTCGGGTAACTACGCCCACCTACACCACTGGCGGTCGGGTTCAATCCCCAACCCAGAGTAGCATCTCTCCCTGAGGTAGCGATCGCAATGCCTGGCTAAGGCTAATGAGACGTTGCGTCGCTGCAACCTTGTGTCGGCACTCCACAGCCGGCGTCCAAACCAAGAAAGGTGGAACACGCCCCCGTCGTACCGGGGGCAGATCAAGCCCGGCCAAAGAGGACTGCCTCGTAGGCCCGCACCGCCTCGTTTTTTTTTTCAACAAGTGACAATGACACATTTACTCATCGACGACACAACACAGCATAATTACTCCTTCGTGGATAATTTTTTTTCATTGATTTCGTATAGTCGTGAAATAATTTTGTATCGACACACCTAAACAATTTAAATTAGGTATCTAATCACTATCACGAATCTAAAAGAGTCAGATTTTACAAATTTAACAGATGTGAACATTAATCTAATTGGCAATGCAGCAATAAACTAAAGAGTATTAAATAAATATAACTACGTTAAGAAAAACCGACTTCAAAACTGAAAAGTAAAAAATAATAAAGATTTAATCATATTGTAATTTCAAAATCACTAAAGTAGGCATTTCATTGTATTAAACGTAACTTCACGCCTGTAATCCCCGAAGGGATAGGCAGAAGTAAATGCATGAATTCAACCATACATGCAAACACCCACGATTCGCCGGTTACGTTTTGTTCTGCGTACTATTTTGTTCGTTGTTTAAGTGATTAAAATATAATTATTTGTTTAAGGCTTGGCACCGACTTCAAACCTATTAGTAAATAGCACATATAAATATTAGGTAGTATATAATTACAATATGATTAAATCTTTATTATTTTTTACTTTTCAGTTTTGGAGTCGGTTTATCTTAACGTAGTTATATTTATTTAATTATAAATTATCTCATAGAAAGATATTGAATGACGTAAATTAATTTTTTTAATTAAAAAGTATTAAAATTTAATGAAGTTCGAACCACCCAAAAATTATGCTCCAGGTGAGGCTCGAACTCACAACCCCGGCATCTCTCACACGAACACTGTCTTATAAGTACCGTGCGCTAACCAATTGCGCCACTGGAGCTATGTGAGCCGAGAGCGAAATTGCTGTACAGTTTCACTGTCAACCATTTAGTCAATTGACGCACTCTCAACATGCAACGAAATACTAATACCACGAGTTACAAAACATATTAATATATTTCAAACTCAAAACATTTAAGCAAGAGCATATTGTTCCAGTATTGTGTTATTTTAAATATAATATTTAATTAATTAATACTTTTTCGATTTTCCGTAACGTCATAATTTTTTGACATTTGTGACAAACAATACATACAAAGGGTGCGTTCCACTTCACGGCCGCAACGATTGTAACGTCCCCTGTATCGATCCGTCTAGGACCGTTGTCGTCGCGAGCGATTGTATAATAAACCGTAGCGAAAATTCTAAAAAAGAACGATTTCATAGTGCTCAAGATATTCGTTCCACTTATAAGATACTTTGAACGTTGACAATGATCTTTTTAGAAAAACGTTTTTACGCTAATGGAACGGCAATTTCAGCGGTCGTGGTCGATGGCTTTTAGGAACGGAACGTAGCCAAAATGGTATGTAAACGTCATTGAAGTGTCTTAATTTTTGTATTGTGATAATATTACGAATAACAATGTGGTATTATTAAACAGTGCACAAGCTAAATTTGCTTCTGTTTTAGCCGTGTGATAGTGTCTAATGTATCCACAATATGAATTGGTTCGACACGTCAGGACTTACGAGTTTGGCAAAGACTGCGCTGAAGGAGGCTCAGAAGACGATTGATAAGGCTCTGGACATTCAGGATGAGAGTGGAGAGGAACAGGAAGATGAGCCGTCGACATCGAAACCGAAAGCGTCGTCTAGCGCCGACGGTACGCCTCAGAGAGATAATTCTGACTTCTTTTCCTCCTGGGGACTTACAGTCAGCGCTGAGAGCTCTACGCCGGATAAAGAGCAGACTGTAGTCACCGAGAGCCCTTCCAAGTCGAGCAACCAGAGTCTCTGGGGCTCGTTCGCGGGTTCTTTTTTTGAACAGCCCAAAGACAGCGACACTATTGTACGACCACCCAAAGCTAAGTCAATGAATTTAATATCCGACGCAAAATACGATAGCCAAGACGATTTGTTCTCGAAAAGTCAGCTGGTTATGTCTGATGGTGCGGAGTACCTCGATTTGAAAAAGGATGATGTGTCAAAAGAGGAAGAGAGACGCAATTCATCTGTTTCAACTAGATTGTCATTGGTGTCCAGTAGAAATAGTTCAGATTCTGTTGAAGTGTTATCTAACAGTATGAAGACTACTCCTGATTCTGAAGCAGCTTCAGCTCAGTCCATGTCTCAAAGTAGTAGCACCGGACAGAAAGTTAACTCGGAATCTGTTGAAATTTTGCCAGATAGCTTAATAAGTCCCAGTTCCATTGAATGTCTTGGTTTCGATAGTTATTCTAGTGATAAAAATAGCAGTTCTTCATCAAATCTGTCACCAGTAGATTTATCTGATAAAAAATCAGTCACACCGGTTGGAGAGGCAAGTGAGAAAGCAGAGACTGCTGACAGCGTCAGTTTGGTCGCGGACGATGATGATGATACAATGTCATACAATTCCATTTCCGAATGTACTGCCCCTACAGTTCTGGATACCGATGAAAAACCAATCAGTCCATTTCCAAAGTCTAGATTAGAAAGAAAAACCGACAAGGATCTCATACATTTAGAACAACCAGCTTTGTTGCAGCGGATGCAATTAAGCGAGAATTCATCCAATGATGGTTCATGGTCTGACCGCACATTAAATGCTGATAATGATAGTGTCAATTTAGAATCTGCTAATGAGGAACAGAAGAAAGAGACTGAACCTGAAGATGTTTTGATGGAAAAATTGAGTGACTCATCATCGTTTTATAACGTTAATGTTTCATCTGACTTACTAACATCTGCTAGCTCAGTATTTGTTAACATAGAGAAAGAAACCAGTGCTGCTGGTAGCAGTGAGTCATCACAGAAGGAAAGTGTCAAAGAGAGAACATCCCCCATCAGCTCCGATAGCAAAAGTGACCTTGTTAAAATTGGTTCAGATCGAACATCAGGGCATACATCAGGAGATGAACTGGAGACGGCAACTTCATCAGATATAGAAATAATTCCTAGTCCTAACGGTGATAGTAGTAACGGGTGTAGAAATAGTCCAGGCAAATATGGTTTCAAGCAAGGGAAATTTGACGGTGCGACATCTCCCAACTTAGTGGACTTGGTGCTTGGGAAATCCTTGGCTACGAAGATACGTGGTCATAACCGGGAGCTATCTGAAGCTTCAGTGCAAAGCAACACTAGTGATGAAAGTCAGGGGTCCGAAAATGAAAGGTTAATGCGTAGATTGGGGGAGATGGCCGAAATATTAGACGCAAGAGAGAACAGACTAATGGAGGTTAGCCGTAGTAATGCAGAACTGGCTGAGAACAATGAAAAGTTGAAGTCTCAAGTGGAGACACTGATGGCCAAGCATGAGGGTGGGGACATTAGCACTATCACTGAGGAATATACGCAAAGGATGTCAGCATTGGAGAAAAAGTTCCAACAGGCTATAAGGGAAAAGGTATGTGATAATTAACGTCTTTGCAGGTTTTGCGCGAGCTTCATACGTCTTACACTCAATGTGACTCCCGAATTGCACTTCGTTCGATATGTCAACGCCCAGGATTTATAAGCCGCGAGTCCCTGGCTGTACTTGTTTTAACTGCAATATCCATAATTTTACCATCAGTGTGAAAACATAAAGGTATGCATTTGCCATTTTTCATGCAATAAAATACGCTTTTACTATCGATTACTTAGGTCGTTAGGTGGGAATGGTTAAAAATGCGAACACATAATTACATTTATAACTGTAATTTGTTCATCGTTATCAGTAGGTAGGTTTGTTATGACGCATATTATAGTCTGCGTGTAGATATGCTGGATTACAATCTGTATTGTGTATTTTGAAAAATGTTTTATTTGTTATGATTCGTATTGTATAGTAATTGATCGTAATGATAGATTAAGGGGTATAATCAGGTAAATGCTATTTTAATTATGCGTTTTCAGACTTTCTGGTTCGAACTTCGGATCGGAGTCTCGTAGAGTTACTGATATGGGCACTATTTGGACGATTGATGTCTCCATCACTATACGTAGGACCAAAAAACGTAACCGCTTACCATTACTGCTTATTTATCCACTAGGTAAATCTTCCAAAAAATTGGTAACTTACAATATGGTCATTGAAAAGCTATTTATACCAATACAGTATTCACCCTTATTAAATTAAAGCAGCCTTTGAGCATTTTATGCACATTAATAAAATACATTTTACCCTATCATTAACATAAATGTGTATTTTAGAAGTTGTCGTAAAAGTTCGCGCTCCTGATAATAAATTTAACTTCGCGTTGCGCACATAGACAGCGGAATACGCCAGATTAAAAAAAAAAAATAACGGCCATGGCTTTATTGATACTATGATACCTACGTTTGCCAGGCCAGCTAGTAGGTACTTGATATAAACACAATTTCATTTCATAATCTAACCATATTTTCAGGATCAATTAAGAAAGCAATTAGATGGGCTCAAAACGGACACGTCGCGCAAGAACTCGACGGAACTGGAGTCGAGTTTGAAGGAGAAAGATGAGATCATCGGGCAGCTGCAAGAAGAAGGCGAGAAATTGGCGCGCCAGCAGTTGCAGCACTCTAATATCATCAAGAAACTCCGCACTAAGGAAAAGGATAATGAGCAAGTTATTAAAGGATTAAGGTGAGAGGGCTGACAATACTCGAATACTACGGTGTATATGTTACAGTATTTAGATATAACGCGTTTTTCCTAGTTAGGAGTTTTCAATAAATTCCTTTGTTAAAACTAGAATTGCGAAACCTTAAATTCGAATATCAATTAAAAGCAGTTAAAACTAGTTGTTTGTTTGTTGGTTCCTCCTCTTCGGGTCGTCTCCCTCATTGCTGAGGGTCGTGACTCCCCCGCCGAATTACTTATCCTTTACTATTTCCCTCCACCTATTCCGGTTTTTGGCGACGTGAAGGGCCTCGTGAAGATCGGTGCCCGTGCAGGATCGAATTTGGTTCGACCACCTTGTAGGACTGCGGCCTCTTGGTCGTTTGCTGTCAATTTTTTTCCGTAAGTAAGCTCCAGGCCTCCCTCCAATCAAGGATGAGATTCGTGCAGCAGTGGGACTTATCGAGGGTTGCCATAATTATATTATAGTTTTTGAGTTATAGTATCGCGAACAGACAGAGACAGATGCGGCGGGGGACTTTGTTTTATAATATGTACAGATTTTACCATATAATTAAAATTAGTATCTTAAAAGTTGTCGTTAATAATTTGCTCTCGTGAAAATAAACTAAATTCAAACGCGTATTAATTAAATATTCCTATATTCCTCATTGTTTCCTCTCAATAATACATCACCAATATTGCAGGGACAAAGTGTCCGAGCAGACCGCGGAGATCGAGCGGCTGAAGCGGTCGCTGGCCGCCAAGGAGGAGGTGGAAGTGACGCAGATCGAGGCTGTGTACCGCCTCACCACCGCCAACAAGAAGTTGGACCTCGACCTTACCGAGGTCAGAGAATATCTAATAATACTACGTATCCCTTTACAATCGGCTCATAGTCAAGCGTGCATCTAACTTAGAAAAAATCTAGCGCTCCCCATAACTTATTTTGCCGAACGCAACCGTCATCGATAGCTTGTGCAGGATCCAGCTTTTAGTAAAAAAAAATAATAACACGAAATATGACTTGTCAGCGCGGCACAGCACATTGTAAAAGTTGGCGGCGCATTTTGGTGGACGAGGCGCTTCACGTAAGTAATTATTTTCGCGTATATTTTAATGGTATATTGCTATGTATCTGTTTGATTCTGTTAATAATAAACCAATTTATTGTATTTTTACAAATTTTTGTAGTAGTTTTCATTATTTAATGATTTATTTTGTATCAAAATAAAACATGCACGTTCGTGCTGTTTAGGTTTTACTTATACTTTTTCTATTCAAAATACAGTGTTTTTATATTTCGTTGTATGGTGAATATTAAGGATTTTTTTTTGTGTTTTAGGCTGCTTGCTTGACGAAAATAGCTTACAAATGTTAGGTAATGGCATCGGATATCGAGTTTTTTTGAGGATTCTGACAACGAGGAACTGTTTTTCAATCGGGCTGTCTTCAATAATCTAAATGTCCTCAATTTAGCTGAAGATCCCACTGATAATCAAAGAGATAAATAGGTGGAAGGTAGTCAAGGACCAAACACATCCATACCAGCGCCTTCTTCCGTAGAACCGACAGTGGAGCATCCGAATCGCTCTGGTTCCCGCCCTCGCCACTCAAAAGTTACTTCCTTTGAAGATAAGCAGCATATGTACCCTGAACGACCAGTTAAACTGATAAGAGAACCGATTAACATGTAAAACAATTTGGATTTACCAAGGGTTGTTCTGATGCAGGTGTTGAACTTGTCAAACACATTTTTGAAGCTTGGGAAGAATCACAGGATGCTCTAGGGGTATTCTGTGACTTATCCAAAGCATTTGATTGCGTCCAGCATGAAACATTGGTCAGAAAATTATACCACTACGGAATTCGAGATACCGCTCTCGAACTTATGACTTCATATTTAAGCTCGAGAACCATGTATGTTGATATAAATGGAACGAGATCTCCTGGCACTTCGATGGATATGGGGGTCCCGCAAGGCTCAATTCTGGGTCCATTTCTGTTTTTAGTTTATATTAATGACTTGCCATACATTGTTAACGATAATCAAGAAATGATATTATTTGCAGATGATACCTCTCTCATATTCAAAATGAAAAGGCAACAAGTAGCTTGTGACGATGTAAACAATGCCCTCTCTAAAATAGTACATTGGTTTAGTGCTAACAACCTACTGTTAAATAGTAGAAAGACAAAATGTATTAAATTTTGTACACCTAACGTTAAACAGGTTGCAACCAATGTGAAACTAAACGAGGAAGCATTGGAATTAGTAGACTCCACGGTATTTCTTGGCTTAACCGTGGATACAAAATTGCAGTGGGGTCCTCATATTTCCAATCTAGCCCGTAGACTAAGCTCCGCAGCGTTTGCGGTAAAAAAGATACGATCCTTAACTGACGTTGAGACGGCTCGATTGGTTTATTTTAGCTATTTTCACAGTATTATGTCCTATGGAATTTTACTATGGGGGCATGCCGCCGATGTCAACACCATTTTTGTTTTACAGAAAAGAGCTGTGCGTGCTATCTACGGGCTAAGTCCGCGAGTGTCTCTCAGAGATAAATTTAAGGAAATAAATATATTGACTGTAGCTTCGCAATACATTTACGAAAATGTACTGTATGTACGTAAAAATATTAGCGAATTTCCTAGTAGAGCTAATGATTATATGAATACTAGGAACAAACACAAGTTGTCTGTGCACACAACACGACTGCATAGGGTGAGTAATTCTTTTAGAGGTCAATGTTTACGCTTCTTTAACAAAATACCTGAAGATGTTCAAAGTCTTTCGATTAATAAATTTAAGAAAGTTATCAAAGAACGCTTGTACATGTGCAACTATTATAAAACATGTGATTACCTTAATGACACTGCACCATGGGATTGAAGCGATCGCTCCCAGGCTATTTCGAAAACCTGTACTTTGGATTTACAGACTGTATTAGATTTAAGTTTATATTCAAAAGAGCTGTACTGAGTTTCTTCAGTGGCGGAGTTCTTCTCAGTATTGACTGCCCTTGGAATTCTGCCAAGTGAATAACCCTTATTATGACGACCAAATTCATTCTTTCTCAGTTTCTTTTGAAATGGGGAAATGGAGGAATTTGTAAATAATTGATGCTTTCCATATTATACAAAATTGTTCAGTGTCTATTTAATTTATTATGTATTTTTGATTATTATTAGTGGTTATTCACTCTAGGTTAGTTTAAAAAAAAAAATGACGATGTAAAAGTGCTCTCCAGGAGCCTAATTATATGAAATAAATGAATAAACTGAATAAACTGATTGAATACGTGCAAGAATGGTTACTACTAATACAAATATATATTTTTTGTGATAGATAGGGAATGAACTCAAAACTTTAATGTCGGAGATACACAAACTTTTTGGTCTCCACGTTTTAATGGGGTGCATTCTATTCCCAAGGCTACCTATGTACTGGAGTAATGGCATTTCTCTCGACAAAATAACTAGCGAAATGAGTCGTGATCGATTCTTACAATTGCGAAATGCTCTGCATGAGGTTAGAACTGATACTGCATCACCTGTACAAACGTCGCTCGAATCCATCGTGGAAAGTCTAGCCAATGAAAACCCAAGTACGAAATGGCATGGAAATCCTTTCCCGGGTACTACTCAATTGTTGATAAGATGATTCCTTTCACTGGTTGATGCCCATTAAAACAAGTTGTTAAAAATCAACCTCAGCCAGTTGGTCTGAAAAACTATGTGCTCACCACCAGTGATGGGCTAATGTTAGACTTTGATATTTATCAAGGAGCTAAGACAATGTTTGGGGACTTTAATCTTGGCCTTGGACTATCCATAGTTTTGTATTTATCAGGAAGCGTTCCCGCAGGAAGTTGTTTGTATCACGAGATACATTTAACCACTATTCCATTGCTTTAATGATTTTCATAGTAGGTGTTTAATTGTTTTTTTTGTTCAATTTTCTTAATAATGTTCCTAAAATGTTATTACCTAATTATTAAGAATTTACAACATTGTGAATTAATTACAAAAAAATGTTTTGGTTATGTTGAATGACAGAATGTGCCTTTTTTGACACTTATTATTGCAAATTATTTAGCCTGATTATTATAATACGTAAATATTTCTAAAAAATCATAATTCAATTGTTAATTATTGCCCAATTTTCCCAATCTAAACAACAGTATATAAATATGCACGAATGTGCATATGTCAATCTATTCCTAACGTGGACAATCGTGCAGGCGATTTTCAGGAAAACCTGGCTTTTCCGATTTTTTTTCAGCATTTTTCCTAGGTCCCTTAGACCTTTATAAATACGGCGTCTATCATGAATCACAAAAAATCTTAACTTTTTTTGTCCGGTTGTAAAGGGGTATAGAATGGACACATCGACGTCCTGAAACGGAGAGTATAATGGTGATGCAGCGATAGTTTTGTAGTAAAAAAATAAATACATTATTGGACAGCGTTTACTTAAAAAAAAATCACAATCAAGTAAGTCCTTACCCTTTTAATAATCATTTATATTATTGTTCTAAATGACATCATAATGTCATAATGTCAAAGTACTATTCATTAATTTGTCATTAATATTTAAAGAGACATATAAAATTTATGAATAGTAATTTCTATACAATATCGAAAAAAATAGTTATACTGATTTAAGTTCAAATAAATATAAAATCAAAACTAAATTATTACTCTAATTAATTATCATAATAAATCATCTTAAATCAATACTGTCCAAGTTAGATGTACTTTATAAACATTATTAATGCAAAATATTAGCGTTCTGCACTTCTCCTACATTATTATCTCCCCTTATTCATAAACGAATTTTAGCTAAAATGTTCATAATCTCTCCTTTGTCTTTTTCTATCCTGCACATTTGACAATGCAACTGACATAGACAAAACATTCTATAGCTAAAACGTATGTAATATACGTTTATTAATAAGGGGGATAAACTAAAAGTGTGCCAAATTTCATACTTTTTTTTAAATGTAATACTAATGGAAGTGGCAAACAAGCGTGCAGTTCACATTGATGTTAAGTGATGACTGCAGCCTATAGACACCCACACAAAGACCAAGGTCAAAATGCAGACGCGTTACCACTCCTGAGGCCTCTGTGCCGGACATTACAGGGCCGTACATAACTACCTGACCGGAACACGATAGTGCTGAACACTACCATTTAGCGGCAAGTATATTAGGTAATGCGGTGGTGCCTACGCCCGCGATTTCCGTTCCTGGAGCTCTACCACCAGTAAGAGTGGTACTCCTCCGTCCGCCCAATTTTTGCAAAAAGGGGCGGACGGATAATATTAATGCGTGTAACAAATTTTTGTTACACGCATTAATATTATGATAATAATGTATGAAGTACCTCTACAGTTAACTCTTATCGCTCTACACCCCACTTATCGGTCGAGTGTACTTTACGGAATATTTGCGTGAATTAAATACAACTGAAGAGGAAATTGGTTAGTTTAAATGTGTTTTGTTATCAAGCAATTAATCGAAATAATCATGTATACATAATTATAGTAAATACGTAATGTCCACGATTCGCCTATAATTATTTCTTTGAGGCTAAATGCACCTAATACTTGTCGAGAATATTGTTGTATAAACGAAATTGATGTCCCCAGTTTCTTTTCCCACCAAGAGATATTGCACATCGAGAATATCGAGATGTCAATGTGCTCGCTACCTATTACATATGCCTCGTTGGCTCAGTGGTCGCAATCGCGATGGTGAAGCCTGAGGTCCTGGGTTCGATCTCCAGGTCGGAAAAATCTGTTATTGGGTTTTTCTGTAAGGAAATTCCCAATAGTAGCCCGGAGTCTGGTCATGCCTCGGAGAGCACGTAAACCTGCTCCCGATCTCTCTCCGGTCGTGTCGGATTGCCGTTCCATCGGGCTATGAGAGTGAAGAAATAGAGAGTGCACCTGTGTTCGCGCATACACTTGTGCACTATAATATCTCCCGCGCAGTTGGCTAGTCTCCGTTGAGATTGGCCACCGTGATCGAACTTCGGTCTGGAGTACATTATTATTGTAATATTTTTTTTGGCAATTGTTTCATATATTTTTGCCAGCATCGCGTTTGACAATAGTTTAAAATGGATTTACATATGAAAAAAGTAACTATTGAATCGTGGGTGTCTGCATGGACGCTTGAATGGAGGCATTTGATATTTCAGACCAAAAGCAGCCTAGACGATACCAGACAGAAGCTGGAAGCGACTCGCTTGTCCCTGGACGCGGCGCGTCGCGAGTTGAGCGAAGTGCAGCGGGCGGCCAGTGACGCGCACTCCGACCGCTCGGCGCTCGCAAGCGCTCGGGCGGAGTGCGAGCGAGCGCAGGCCGAAGTGCTTGCTCGCACTCACGAATTGACTCACTTACGGGCGGACCGTGCTAGAGGTATGTCGAAGTCGTCATACTAGTTAAAGACAATCGACTTCGTAGAGCGTTGTCTCTGTTGCACATTGCATACGTAAGTTTACGTGCTGTTGTGGGCATGTTTGGGGATGGGTTTGGGGTTGGAGTGATGATGTTCGTTTTTCATTCTAGAGGAGGCCCGATGGGTGGTCCGCGAAGAGGCCCTGCGCCGGGAGCTGGCGGAGGCGCGCGACGCCGCCGCCTGCGCCTGCCAGGGGGGCGGGGGCCCGGCCGGGGGGGCGGCAGGGGGGCCGGGGGGCCCGGGGGACGCGCCGGCCGCCCTGCTGCACCAGCTGGCCACGTTGCAACGCTCGGCGCTAGACAGGGAGCGGGCGCACGATATCGCCGCTAAACACCTTATTGCTCTGAAAGGTATGCGATTACGTTTATTATTCTTACGTAATATGCAGCCTCAATTTACGAACGTTTATTTCGCAAAAGTTCATTTTCTTTCGATAATTTACGTATGTATGTATCTTCATCCCAGGGGTAGGCAGTGAGTTTGGAGCGCCATATAATCCTTTTGATAATGTGCATTAATATCGTCCGTTATAAATAAAGTCGCAATCTGCAGAGGAAGCGGAGGCTGAGGCGGCGAAGGCCCGCGAGCGGGAGCGCATGAGCCGCGAGGAGGTGAGCGAGGCGCAGGCGCGCCTGGCGCAGGCCTCCGCCGCCGCCGGGGGCTCCGCCGCGCGCCTGCGGGCCCTGGCCCACAGCGCGCAGCTCGCCCTGCAGCGGGCGGAGGGCCTGGACCTGGAGCTGCAGAGGTGACCGCCTGTAGTGGGGAGGGAGCTGAGCGAGGCGCAGGCCTCCGCCGCCGCCGGGGGTCGATGAAACGAAAAAGCGACAGTAAAAAGAGACGGACACATGAATTCATACGATTTAACGAGGGAGAAAGGGGAAAATGACATAGCGAGCTCGACTAGCGAGCTGGGGAGTTCGACCCAATATACGAATCTAAGCCTGGGTTGGACCACAATATTTGTTAAAGTTAAAAGTTATTGTAACATTTCACATCTTTCTGTAACTTAAGGCAATCTATTAAAGTTAGAGAAGAAAATGAAGTGTTACGTTAACTTTAACAAATATCGTGGTGGGACCCAGGCTTAAATTGGCCAAATCTGAATCTGACGCGCTGGAGTAAATTAAAAAATAGTGTCCTGGCCTCTCTTCCTATTGGTACAGTGATCGCACGAGCCTAAAGTCCCGGTTTCAAATCCCAGATCAGATAAAGCTCAGGGTTGCATCGGTAAGAAAATTCCCAGTGATATCCCAGAAGCTGGGACCCATGTCTCAGAGAACATGTAAACGTCTTCCGTCCAATATCTCCGATTGCGTTAGATTGCAGTCCCACCGCTATGAAAGTGAGAGAATAGGGAGTGCATCTGCGTTTGCGCATACTCTTTTTGCTAGTTGAGATGGGCAGCCGTGACCGAAATTTCGGTTCAGTAGACATTATTATACAAAGAATGGCGCTAACAATTTACTTCTCGAAGCTCGCAGGCGTGGGCACCACCGCATTACCTCTACCTGCCGCCAAATGGTAGTGTTCAGCACTATCATGTTCTGGTTAGATAGTAATTTATGGGCCCTTAATAATTATCACAGGGACATAACAACTTAGGTTTCCGAGGCGGCAACGCATCAGCATTTTGACCTCTGGTTTTTGTGAAGACGGCTATAGGCTGCAGTCATCGTTTAGCTGCATGCATATTTGCCATTTTCCTTACATAAAAAAATACTTTTGTGTATGTCTCAGGAAAACCGAAGAATTAGAAGAATTGAGACGCGAAAAAGATGTACAAATAGCAGAACTTGAAGCACGTGTTGTCGAGATAGAACAACAGCTGAACGAAGAAAGGACAGCAATAGAGACTGAGAGGAAAAGAAACTCAATTCTGCAGGTGAGACGATTTGTAAATGATTTAAGCATGAGGGTCATGGAGTCCGCCACCGTCTTAGCAATCTGTGTGCATGAATGAAGAGAATGATGAATGACGAAGAAGCACGGGAGGTATGTAAAGACCGAGATATATGGCGTTCCACACTCTGCCTATCCCGTAAGGCAGTGGTTCTCAAACTTTTTAAATGACGGAACCCTTTCGGGAATCAAAATACTTGATGGAACCCTACAATAAAACAATTGTTTTTATAAGTTTTGTTTTACTATTAATCAGCATAATAAAAGTACAATGTAACAGTTACTAATTATTATTTACTTCACCACTTGGCAAGGACAATAATAGAAAACATTAAAAAATAAGGTAGACGAAGCACGAGAGGTTTGTCAGAACCGAGATGTCTGGCGCTCTACACTCTCTGCCTACCCCGTTAGGGACCTGTCGTGAAGATACATATATTAAAAAATAAAAAATCTAACTATTGGGAGGTATGAAACTGTTTTTTATTTTTCATCAATTGGTTGATATCAGGTTTGATGGAAGAAAGTTGGAGTCTCATATCAGTTTCGGCGTCCAGTCTATTGCGATATTTTGTTTTCGTGGCTGCGTAGGTAGAGAATCCTGTTTCGCACAAATATGTAGTTGGGAACGGAAGAAGAATATTCAGAGCCATTTGGCCAAGCATCGCATATTCATCTTGGATTCTGCACCAAAAATCATTGAGAGGCGTCGTTTTGAACAGTGACTCCATATTTGTGTCTGATGACATTTCTAAAAGATTCTTAAATCTCGTTTGACATGTTTTCAGGTTTTTCCAAGTTGGGTAAAAAAGGATTATGAATCCATGAATTCACTTTAATTTTTGTAATGTGTTCTTCGGGAAAATACTTTTCAAAAGATGCGTGCATCGAACTGAGATATTGGACCGATTCTTCAAACACATCATCTTCCAACATTTCTGAGTCGTTTTCGCTAACAAACTCACTGGGTAACGTAAAGCTTTCTATTTTTTTCTTACCAATGCAAATGATCCAAAAATCTAATTTTCTTTTAAAAGTTGTATTTTATTATAGGCCTGAAACACTGTTGTCTGTTTACCTTGCAACGATAAATTCAATTCGTTAAGTTTTTTAAAGATATCCGCCATAAAAGACAATCGGAATAACCAAGTTTTATCATACAAACGGTCCTTGAAATTAAAAGAAGTATCTGCTGAAAGAAACATTATAAAAAACATACAAAATACAAGTATAAAATTGTTGATACCAAACATATGAGATAATACCAGCTATTGTAACACAAAGACGTGTGGCACTCGGGGACTGCCGCGGTAAAGCTATTGCATTTACATAATTATCTAAAATTATGCAAAACAAAATAAAATGCAAATAAAAGAAAAAAAAAAATAGAAAAATGAAACAATAATTTTCTATTAATATTTACCACTTTTTAAATATTGAATGGAAAAACAAACAATAAAAAAAATGAACAAAAACAATCTTGGCAGCGGTGGGATTTGAACCCACGCCTCCGAAGAGACTGGTGCCTTAAACCAGCGCCTAGACCGCTCGGTCACGCTACCCAGGAGGTCGGACGGCGAAATTATACATGACTTTCTTTAAATGAGTTTAAAATTTGTAATCCGGAGCGTCCGGTTTTTTCGTTACGGAATTTCTGAATTCGGTCCCCGCGCTCAAGGCCCGCGATAGAAGCTATGCAATAGCTTAATAAATAAATAACGTTCATAGCGTTTTGTGCGGCCGCGGAGCGACCAGAGAGAGAGGTGTTTTGATTTTTTTTCTAAATTCTTGCGGAACCCCGACAGAGGTATCACGGAACCCTAGGGTTCCGCGGAACACACAGAGTATAGCTGCCGTAAGGGACTTGCCCTGAAGTAATGTATTAGGCGTTTTTTTCGCGTTATACTAAAATATTAATTAAACCGTTTTTCTTCCAGTTTTGAAGTCCCTTATGAAGAAGTACCTCTTTGTATTAAATAAACATATTTTATAGAATTGAGAACCCATTTGTTACAGGAGCAGCTGTCGACGCGCGGGGACATTTCGCCTTCGCAATCTGTCGCATCGGACTCTTTCGCCTCCTCGTTTTGGCCGCCGGTGAGTTATAGATCAATTTAGCCAAATGTTTCATTTACGTTACTTTTTTTCTAGGAGTAAC
The DNA here is from genome assembly GCA_036365455.1 of Macrosoma leucophasiata. Taxonomy (NCBI): domain Eukaryota; kingdom Metazoa; phylum Arthropoda; class Insecta; order Lepidoptera; family Hedylidae; genus Macrosoma; species Macrosoma leucophasiata. The sequence continues at coordinate 1,210,025 of JAWQUS010000024.1, forward strand.
GTCGAGGTTAGTATAACCCGGACGTCAGTCTAGACGAGATTAGTGCGGCTCTCAAACACCTCAAAAACAACAGGGCGCCGGGTGATCTTCCACCTCCGATTTGCAGATGTTATCATAGCTGAGATCCTGGAAGATCTTAGCACAATGCTCAATGACCTCATTAGAGCCTCCCAACGAGTGGGCCTTAAAATGAACATGGACAAGACGAAGATGATGTCAAATGTCCATTTTACACCCACTCCTGTTATGGTCGAGGATATTATACTCGAAGTTGTTGACGATCATGTATACCTGGGACAAACGATCTAGTTAGGTCGGTCCAACTTCGAGAAAAAGGTCAATAGTCGAATCCAACTCGGTTGGGCAGAGTTCGGGAAGCTTCGGTACATCTTCTCGTCTGACTTACCGCAGTGTCTCAAGAAAAAGGTTTTTGACCAGTGTGTGTTGCCAGTGATGACTTATGGGACAGAAACGCGGTCGCTCACTATGAGCCTCATAAGAAGACTCAAGGTCACTCAGAGAGCGATGCTTGTAGTTTCTCTGCGAGATCGCTTTAAAAATGAGGCGATTCGCATGAGAACCAAAGTTATCGACATAGCTCACCGAATAGCGAGACTCAAGTGGCAGTGGGCAGGGCACATAGTTCGAAGAACTGACGGCGATCGTTGGGGCTGTGCAGTTCTCGAGTGGCGACCGCGTACCGGCAAACGAAGCTTGGTGCGGCCTCAAACAAGACGGACCGACGACCTGGTGAAGGTAGCGGGAAATCGCTGATGAGGGCGGCCCGGGACCGTTCGTTGTGGCATTCTTTGGGGTAGACCTTTGTTCAGCAGTGGACGTGTTTTGGCTGAAATGCTGATGATGAACGTCGACGGTCCGTATCGCGGCGCTGTGGTGCTACAGTAAATGGGGCTTTTTTTTTTGCGGAGGACGCGCAATTATCTTGATATGCATTAGTTTTATTTAAGATATGATTTAATATTGCAGGAGGACGGTCTCCCCACCGGCGGGGGCGCGGCGGTGTCAGCGCTGGGTCTGCACGAGGCGCTGGCGGCCCTCACGCGGCGGGACGCCGAGCGCCGTGCCCTGGCCGCCGCCCTGCGCGCCCTGAGGGACGAGCGCGCCGCCCTGCGGGACCGCCTGGCCGCCGCCACCACCCGCCTGCTGGACCACCAGGTGCGCCCCCCCCGCCCCCCCGCCTGCCCCCCTCCCGCGCGCCCTGAGGGACGAGCGCGCCGCCCTGCGGGACCGCCTGGCCGCCGCCACCACCCGCCTGCTGGACCACCAGGTGCGCCCCCCCCCGCCCCCCCGCCTGCCCCCCTCCCGCGCGCCCTGAGGGACGAGCGCGCCGCCCTGCGGGACCGCCTGGCCGCCGCCACCACCCGCCTGCTGGACCACCAGGTGCGCCCCCCCCGCCCCCCCGCCTGCCCCCCTCCCGCGCGCCCTGAGGGACGAGCGCGCCGCCCTGCGGGACCGCCTGGCCGCCGCCACCACCCGCCTGCTGGACCACCAGGTGCGCCCCCCCCCGCCCCCCCGCCTGCCCCCCTCCCGCGCGCCCTGAGGGACGAGCGCGCCGCCCTGCGGGACCGCCTGGCCGCCGCCACCACCCGCCTGCTGGACCACCAGGTGCGCCCCCCCCCCCGCCCCCCCGCCTGCCCCCCTCCCGCGCGCCCTGAGGGACGAGCGCGCCGCCCTGCGGGACCGCCTGGCCGCCGCCACCACCCGCCTGCTGGACCACCAGGTGCGCCCCCCCCCCGCCCCCCCGCCTGCCCCCCTCCCGCGCGCCCTGAGGGACGAGCGCGCCGCCCTGCGGGACCGCCTGGCCGCCGCCACCACCCGCCTGCTGGACCACCAGGTGCGCCCCCCCCCCGCCCCCCCGCCTGCCCCCCTCCCGCGCGCCCTGAGGGACGAGCGCGCCGCCCTGCGGGACCGCCTGGCCGCCGCCACCACCCGCCTGCTGGACCACCAGGTGCGCCCCCCCCCGCCCCCCCGCCTGCCCCCCTCCCGCGCGCCCTGAGGGACGAGCGCGCCGCCCTGCGGGACCGCCTGGCCGCCGCCACCACCCCCTTGCTGGACCACCAGGTGCGCCCCCCCCCCGCCCCCCCGCCTGCCCCCCTCCCGCGCGCCCTGAGGGACGAGCGCGCCGCCCTGCGGGACCGCCTGGCCGCCGCCACCACCCGCCTGCTGGACCACCAGGTGCGCCCCCCCCCGCCCCCCCGCCTGCCCCCCTCCCGCGCGCCCTGAGGGACGAGCGCGCCGCCCTGCGGGACCGCCTGGCCGCCGCCACCACCCGCCTGCTGGACCACCAGGTGCGCCCCCCCCCCGCCCCCCCGCCTGCCCCCCTCCCGCGCGCCCTGAGGGACGAGCGCGCCGCCCTGCGGGACCGCCTGGCCGCCGCCACCACCCGCCTGCTGGACCACCAGGTGCGCCCCCCCCCCGCCCCCCCGCCTGCCCCCCTCCCGCGCGCCCTGAGGGACGAGCGCGCCGCCCTGCGGGACCGCCTGGCCGCCGCCACCACCCGCCGGCTGGACCACCAGGTGCGCCCCCCCCCGCCCCCCCGCCTGCCCCCCTCCCGCGCGCCCTGAGGGACGAGCGCGCCGCCCTGCGGGACCGCCTGGCCGCCGCCACCACCCGCCTGCTGGACCACCAGGTGCGCCCCCCCCCGCCCCCCCGCCTGCCCCCCTCCCGCGCGCCCTGAGGGACGAGCGCGCCGCCCTGCGGGACCGCCTGGCCGCCGCCACCACCCGCCTGCTGGACCACCAGGTGCGCCCCCCCCCGCCCCCCCGCCTGCCCCCCTCCCGCGCGCCCTGAGGGACGAGCGCGCCGCCCTGCGGGACCGCCTGGCCGCCGCCACCACCCGCCTGCTGGACCACCAGGTGCGCCCCCCCCGCCCCCCTGCCTGCCCCCCTCCCGCGCGCCCTGAGGGACGAGCGCGCCGCCCTGCGGGACCGCCTGGCCGCCGCCACCACCCGCCTGCTGGACCACCAGGTTCTATTGGTGTATTCGGTCGATAACGTCAAAACAGACCTTTTACATTTTAACTAGTTTTAAACTGTAAAATTGTATTTCAGAATCTCCAAGAGCAATACGACGCGTTGCTGCAGATGTACGGTGAGAAGGAGGAGCAGGTGGAGGAGCTCAAGCTGGACCTGCAGGACGTGACGCAGCTCTACAAGGCGCAGCTGGATGAGCTCGTGGCCCTCAAGCAGGCCCGATAGCATCTCCCCGCCCCCCTCACCGCGCCCCGCTCCGCTCCCGGGCTCGTCTGCCGTTGTCGCTGTCATAGTTTCGCTTGCCAATATTTCACCTGAATCCTTCTGATCATTTGGAACCAGTCTTAGGGCCGATTTCCCCGTCGTAAGAAAACGTAATCAAATCATTTAAAAGCACTATTTGGGTTTCACCGACGAAAAAATTGATTGTGATGATGATGTGACAGTTCTTCTTCTTTCAGTCTTCAACACAGAGCAAACGGTGAAATCCGTCCTAAAAAGTAGTTTGTATATTGTGACTTGAAAGCCCCCGCTTTTATTCCCATAAACCAAGCGATAAAAAACAGTATTACAAAATGGAAGCGTAATTCGCATGACAGCATATATATTAATAAAAAAAAAAAAAGAGGTTATTTCAATGAAAAACCTATCTAAAACTGTGTTCTAAACTAAATTTCAATTGATTTAGAATACTGCTTACATGTGTGTAATTATTATTAAAAGTTTACTAGTACACTTTACTGTCGAGTTTGTGCAGTTTATTTCATGTGATATTTGAATTTTGTTACAAACATTATAAATACGCAGCTAAGATGACTTAAACAACCATAAAGTGACGACATCACACAAGAAATTTGTATTGGTTTGTTTACTAGTTCTTGATTTTTGACATTTTCGACACATCTTGCTCAACGAATAATAATGTAAAGAAGTGTAACTAAGCCAAAAAAAATGGTTTTACGTAAATAGGCACACCGTGGGTGGAGCATAAAGGACACACCGCAGCGCATCCGTGTATTGCACGAATCCTTGCCGCTCCGTGAAATGACCTTGTCGCGACCAATCGAATGAAAGCATTGTCTATGTTGAAAGTGTGAGTGTCAGTTATGATTGCAGTTAGTTTGAAAGTCACATTTCTTTACATTATAATTAGTAGATCTTTCTTATCTCTCTTAGTTATATTGGACAACATTTTAGCACAGTACAAATATGAACAGTGTGGAAACTACGTACAAAACGTTCGAAACGGCACACGTACACAAACATGCGCATCGACGCTCGAGTAGCGTCTCACTGCTGCAGCACCGCGAGAACCGCTTAGGGGCCTCGTCGATGTGCATGTTTGTGTGAGTGTGCCGTTTCAACGTTTTGTACGTAGTTTCCATACTATTCATATTTGTACTGTGATTTTAGCAATGTATTTTCATGAATAGAAAACCAAATAAAAATGTGTTTAGATAAAAAAAAAAGACAGTTAAGATCAAGAACGTCTTGGATTGAATTTGTTATTGAACTGATGAAGAGGGTTAGCGAACGCCCAATTACTTTACAATTGGAAATCTTGTGAGCTGTGAATGATTGAGATATTATTTTGTACGCAGCCAAAGGTCGTCTGTATTATAGTATAGGTACTTTTAAAAAAATACATATGATCTTTATTTCTATCACAAATTAAGTGGTATTTATTATCTTCGGCGTCGGAACTTTTGTTGGTAGTTTAATTTTTAGAAATGATAAATTCGAATTCGTAAATACGCAATGTATTGTAATGTTCAATTGAAGCTTGTTTTGTGTTGTTCATTGTATTAAGTTTGTAGTATTTATATTTTCAGATTTTAATTGTGTATACATGATAATTATCTGGGTACAAATATGTCAACATAGAGTCGTATAATATTTTAATGAATTGTTCCTTCAACACTTTCTTAAATAAAGGCTGGCATTTAAATGTGTACACGCTATGAACTTAAACTTACGTCGATGACGATGATAGAAAAATCGAATCGTGTATTGTAAATAGCTTTTATTGTGATATATTCAATTTATTCCTTAAAAATATGTATATAATAAGTGTTTGTTTAGAGATGTGGCATAAAGTTTTGTTTTGGGGAGGTGATGAGAAAATTGCATCATTCAAGTATTCAGAAAATACGCATTCATTTTCATTTAATTTGAAGTAAAACTTTTGGATACCCAATGATTATCCTTTCTCGACGCTTGTAACGGTAAATAACGTATATATCGATGGCATCAATATTTATTGTATGAACGGAATGTACTTGTGTATTTTTATGTAACAGACTTGTAATACTAATATATTTTACGTTCAGTTATATTTTTTCAAGATCAATGCTACCGTAAGCCGAATACCACAGAAAAAAACAGGTTTACTTGATTTATTGTTCTTAAAAAGTATATTTTATCATTGACAATTATGAGTCGGATGCTTGTTATTCGTATCCACTATTCATAGTTTAAAACCAAGACTCACCTACCTTGTCCAGGTCGAATACTGCCTTGAGGGTGGCGTCAAGTCTTAAGAATCGGCGCACGGGAGGTGTGTAAGGACCGGGATATCTGGCGCTCCACACACTGCTTACCCCGAAAGGACTTGGCGTGAAGGTATATAGATGTTTACAGTTTATGTTGCACTTAGTTAAATATAACAGACATTATTAAATTATTATCGTATGTAAATTAAATTGGTCTGTGCCATCGAGTGTGAGGTGCTAATTCATAAGCCTTTTTAAAATATTGAGTTTTAGATTGGGTGAAAAATAGAAGAAAAGTCATAAATCGGATGTTTACTATTGATGCAAAATTGTCACATTCTGGTGTTGGCGGTAATTGGTTAACGAGATGTTTGTATATTTTTTTTTATGAATTCAAATAATATAGTCAAATGTTTATTTGTAAAATCTATAAGATTTATGCTACAGGCCCACGCCTAGTTATTTATATGAATAAATAGAAAAAATATTTATTTGTCTTTTATTATAAAAATACCAACCAACAAAGTATAGTAGGCGGGAATTATTTGTAAATAAAACACAGACATGACATACACCATTTATTAAGCAATAATATGAAGCGATACATTCAGACATACATCAACGAATGTTTTTATATTATGGCAAATACAGATCAAATGTTTTATGTATTTGACGCGAAATGTGCTGCAATGACAGAGTTAGTGGATCAGTTGAGCACAGTGAGGCATTGCTAAATACTATATCTTACATTCTCATAGTTTCATGGTAGGTACTTACCATACACATCATCAACGCGTCTATTAACAAAGACTGCTATCACGAGCAGGATAAAAAGCCGAGAGCTAAACATTTTAGTCTTACAGATGTATTCTATAAATATTCTATAAATGCCAACCCAAGGGTGAGATTGACTTTGAAGAATTAGCCGCTGCGTATTTGCACGATACGGGTATATTTATAGGTGGTAAATACCTATCAGATCTACGGTTTCCCGACGACATACTGCTTTTTCCGTAGATCCAATGCAGTTGAAACAAATGATAGAGAGCTCAAAACTTGAAAGTCTGAATCTAGGTCTAGAAATTAAGAGAGACAAAACAAAACGGATGACTAATGGAACTTGAAGTTCCAACAAAAATAGACTCGTCCACTCTAGAATACGTAGAGGAGTACGTTTATCTGGACGATTTAATTTCATACAAGTCGTGTTAAAGTAAAATAGACGAATCAAACAAATCTGCAACAGTTGCTTGCATATGCAAGTTAAAACTTACGATTTACTCAAAAAAAAAAAATGTAAATAAAATCGAAATGTGGCAAAGAGGATTCTGAAGAAGTTGATTAATGTAAAAAAAGGCAGACCGTTTAAAAGGTGGAATGATGATATTGTCCTAACCAGGGTAAACCTTGCCCTGTAATTTCCGGCACAGAGTCATAACACCTTAGGCCTCAGGAGTGGTATTAACTTTATAAAGGTCATAGATATAGGTATAATAATCTATCAGCAGTTTGAGTAGATCTTTAAAGATTGAATTTCTGACCTGCATCGAAAACGGCACGATATTTCTTTACAGAATAATTATCTCAACTGATCCATTATCCGTAGTCAACAATGTTACAACAGTTAGTAAAGAGGTAGATAAATAATATATTATAATATTTGAAAATCAAAATTAAACACACAAATCAGTGCTAAGTAGCCAACCTTAACTCGTTGATATCCGTTTCACTCTTAATCCTTCAAGGATCGTACGGCCACCGGCGGCGAGACACAATTGAATTTCAATTGTCATATTTTTCTCGTGTCTGGAGAGATTAAGGTACTCTCACATTTTTAGTAAATGACATACAATAATTGGTGTCATATGAATTTTCCTTTAAGCATAGTACAAAATATAATATATATCTCTACCCATAAAATGTCGTAGTAGTATTTGCCATCATACAAATCATTCGTCGTCTCAACCATACCACTAACATTACCAAACTAAACATAGTATATGTTAGTTTTATTAAAACATACACGCACCATTTAACTCTTGACAATATGCGGATATATATGTATATATATTAAAATAATGACGAGCTCATTTTCTGTGATAAGAATACAGTGCTGTCTATTTCTCATACAAATTGTGAAAAGATGCATCCACTTTTGATATACAAAATGAATAACCATTTTGTCTCAGCTGTTCGGTTCAGTAGAGAACAATATATAGTTGAATTGATTATTAATTATACTATCCCTTTTTTATTCTAACATCAATTAAGCTGTTTCTTTCTTATAGCTACGTAAACATATAGGACTGCATCTACCAACAACGATTTATTGAAATATTTAGTCATATATTACTATTCTATTGTTCTTGATACTTGTACTGTATGGTAAGTGTCCAATTTCGATCTACTAACTGGGTCTAGTTATGAGAATCTTTATTATGTATTTAAATTATATATAAGGCAACAAAGACGGGTAAATAGCAAGAAGGGCAGTAGACGCTCAGTGACACCCACACTGATGGCTCAATTTGGGATGCACTCACTTGAACAGTTTAAAAACACTTTTTTTTTAAGGAGAACCAACGAAATACTTGCATATTTTGTATTTCTTTCAAATGACTTATGATAGATAATGGAAAGTCAACTGTACTAGATAGTACTTATTCCAAATGCATTTCTGTACAAATTCCATAACAAAATGTTATAGTAAACCGCACGTCCCGGATTTCATGAGTTTTTAAAACATCTCATATTTTAGACCTTATACCACTTGTAGATAGAATAATTTACAGTATATCTGTCACATGGGCGATAGGAAAATTTATGTGTTTGCTCAAGAAGCAATGTTCTTTCCAAGATGTTGAAGTAAATCTAACAAAGTGTAAATTTATAGCAAAGAATAATAAAAAAAAAATACATATATTAATCCAGTGTTCCACTCGACACATAAGTGAAAGCTCGTTTTTTGCAGAATTAAGCATCCGTCTTGTATTACCTGAAGCTGGCAACCCTAGTTTATGGTTAGTAGGGTTAAAGATTTATTTAAGCTTCAGAGTCTATGTTTTCAAGAGGCGTTTAAGGTTAACAACAAGAAACATAAAATTGAAAATAATTGCCCGAGCGTCCCACTTTTTAATGAATTATTCAAATATAATATTTTAATAACCAAAAATAAATATGTTCACTTCTATAATAAGATTGTGGAGTAATTTGTTAGAAAATTTGAGTCCGAAGCTAACAAACGTAAGATGTTTTGCGCACCTCTAAATTGTTATCCTTAGTTGTTTCTTAAATAATATTACTCAAAACAATTATGTTACCATGTTCAAATGATTGAAACCCATACAGTACAATTATATTAAGTTATAATAATGATAAAGGCATTCAGCAAGTGCTTGATTTTGTGCCTCGCATCAGTGCTTCATATTATATTATTATTCTATGGGGCTACATAACGTGGGGGATAAATATTTTTTGTAATGAAGGTTGCACACAACCATGCAAGTTACATGGGTCGTACCTATTGTAGCAATTTATTGACTATAGGCCGACCGTTTAACTCGCGCATCGCCTGCAGGATACAAAGAGAGCGGGGGGAGATGTCCCCGGGTGGGTGAAAGGGGTGCGCGGAGCAGAGAGCCACGTCAAAGCGCGGCGGCAGTACGCCGTCGGTCACAGAGTACTATAATATATACTGAAATAGAGACCAATTTTCGATATCAAGGAAGGCAACAGCTCACTTACGCCGTCTGGCGAGTTTGGAGTTTCGTTTTGGAACTACAACCTAAGGTCAATAGCCCGTGCGTTGCTATTCACTGCTATTCCATTATAAAAACAGTATTTTGGGCCGCTTTCTGTATATCTATCTGTGATGTGTATTCCATACAACTCAACTCGATGGAAAAATCACGGAAAACGCTTAACAAACACTCTTTTTAAGCAATATTACATACGACGCAATTGCAGCATGACATGTATGTACCACGTCTGACAACATAATGAATGAACTTCAATGAGCTCTATGAAGATTATTGGAACAAATATGCGTGCCATCTGTTGTTACGTTTTAGCAACGTTCACTTGCCCTTACATTGATATAATTGCCATCGCATTAGTACTAAGTTTATACATCCTGCCGTCGGTGCTCGCAGCGTGCGGTTTGCATTTTTGCAACGGACGCTTTGACATTGACGCACAAGGTAAAAACTTACCAAGATTAATCTCAAGATGAATCGCTTTTCCTGTTTTGCAAAAAAAAATAATACAAATAGAGTACAACCTTTATTCCTTTTTTAAAGCCAGAGCACAAGATTATAGTTCTGCGGAGTATCTTCAAGACGATAACTTGAGTGAAGATGAAGAGATGGACAGCTTTATTATTAATTTGCAAGATTCTGACTCCTCAAGCTGCTCAGACAGTGAAGACGATTCAAGCGATATGTACCTATATTAGTGATGAATAGTCCTAATCCAATATAACTTTTGTTTGTGGTTACAATTCGTGAAAGGAGTTATTGTTATTTTATTATTTCGTACCTTTTATTAAAATATTTGAAAAATTATAACTTTATTTTTTACTTTGAAAAATACAGACAAGTTTTTATATAATAATATATTTTACTTTTCCAACAATATATCTCGAGATAAGTATTTGGATTATTGAGTCCGTGTGTAGCGTTACCCGCCCCCGCTCTCCTAGTACCGCGCAGGCGATACGCGAGTTAAACGGTCGGTCTATAAATTCTGATTGTACAAAAAAAATCAAGAGGTCTAAATGCAGTTGTCGTGGCACCGAAAGTCTAAGTTTTGCTTCTAACAGAAATAACCTTACCGGAACACCGTAGTGCTGAACTCTAGCGGATAGATTAGGTAATGCGGTGGTGCCTAGGCTTTCGAGTTTCGACATTGAAACTACCACCAATAAAAATAAATGTAAGCATGTTTTTTCAAGGGCGGATCTGGGTGGAATGTTTATTGTGATGTTCTTTCTGTTTTTTAAACAAAAAAGTCGGTTAAAAATGGTTTTTATTTGCTTAACATTTTAGCTTTTACTGGATCTATATCGTGCGTCTTACTGTCGTGACATGAATACTAGTTTTGCCCTTGAAGTGTGTTTTAAAAAAATGTATTATGTATACAATTTCATTTACTCCTTTTGGAATTATGTCGTTGTAATTTCTTGTTTTTTCAATGGCATTTTAAAGTAATAAAAATTCCAAAAATTCCATCCCTAACGTTTCCCATTCTGTTGAAAGATGATCTATTTAATGCAACAAAAAGTTACGCATCTATCGTTATTCCGACGTAACGTAATTCTACTTAGGTATGCGAGGAGTACCGGAGTGTACGGAAGGTAATAAGTACCGATCTGTCTACGGGTGATCGTCGAGAACACAGAAAACGAGCTCAAGCTACAATAAAACTACGTTAACATACGATTAGACATATCGTGAAAGTAAATTATAGGCGTCGGAGGTTCGAAACGTCGAACGCCGACGCATCGTCGAATAACGAGTACATCGAAGATTTTCGTAGATCCAAACGAGCGAGATTTGTTTATTGGCGATATTTTTTGTATTTTTTCTCTCGCTAAATCCTCGTCCTGGTTCCGCGGGCGACTGGGGCCGGTCGGATCGATGATCGACTTCGGAAGGTCCGTCTCGGTGCTTAAGCTTACGTACTAGCGTAGCCGACGTCCGGCCGCTCGGTCGGGGGCCGTCGTTTCGGGGTCCCTCGATGTCTGTCGTCCGTTTCCAGAGGCCACGAAACCTATTGTTGCCGGAGGCCGGTCCTCGGGCGCGCGGGCCGCGGGGCGCAGGCGCGGAGGGCGGCGGGGTGTCCCGGTGGGGGGTCCCCGGTGGGGGTCCCCGGTGGGGGGAGGCCCGAGGGGGGCACGCCGGGCTCACACCCAGGCCATCCATCCCTCGTACATCATGCACAGGTTGTCCGCGCTCATCGCTTCACTTATCATGTATTCCACCTGAAATGTACACCACTTGTTGGTCATTATGTATTATGCGCTTTTGTAGTTACGTTCGACCGAACGCCTAGTAACTCAGTTGACATTATGCACTTTGCAGTGCATTGCTCTTTTCCTAAAATAATGGTAACTATCACATTACATCAATGTAGCGTAGTAAAGCTTATGAAATTATGGTAAACCAAGTTATGCAGTGAGCCCACAGGTATACAGGTTGTCCCAGAAATCAACGATATACCGAAAACGGGTGATAGGTCAAGTTATTAGTTAACAGTTATTAGAAAAAAAATGTAATTAAAACATACCTGTCTCATTGTTTTATATTATTTCGCATTAACACATGCTTGTGAAATATATTTATTTTTAAAGAAAAATGGAAAGAAAAATTTGACTTCAGGCGAGGCTCGAACTCGCGACCTACTGGGAATCTAGTCCAGCCGCTCTTCCAATTGAGCTACTGAAGCCCTGCCCGATTTGTCAAATCTTTCCTTCACATCTATTGCATTGCTTTATGGTAGCAGTAGCGCCATCTATTACCAACTATGCTAGTTAGGCAACCGATATAATAGACTTTTCAGTTTATTGAATATCGTAAAGAAGTCGCTTTTACCCTTAATAATTGTTTTATATTATTTCGCATTAACACATGCTTGTGAAATATATTTATTTTTAAAGAAAAATGGAAAGAAAAATTTGACTTCAGGCGAGGCTCGAACTCGCGACCTACTGGGAATCTAGTCCAGCCGCTCTTCCAATTGAGCTACTGAAGCCCTGCCCGATTTGTCAAATCTTTCCTTCACATCTATTGCATTGCTTTATGGTAGCAGTAGCGCCATCTATTACCAACTATGCTAGTTAGGCAACCGATATAATAGACTTTTCAGTTTATTGAATATCGTAAAGAAGTCGCTTTTACCCTTAATAATTGTTTTATATTATTTCGCATTAACACATGCTTGTGAAATATATTTATTTTTAAAGAAAAATGGAAAGAAAAATTTGACTTCAGGCGAGGCTCGAACTCGCGACCTACTGGGAATCTAGTCCAGCCGCTCTTCCAATTGAGCTACTGAAGCCCTGCCCGATTTGTCAAATCTTTCCTTCACATCTATTGCATTGCTTTATGGTAGCAGTAGCGCCATCTATTACCAACTATGCTAGTTAGGCAACCGATATAATAGACTTTTCAGTTTATTGAATATCGTAAAGAAGTCGCTTTTACCCTTAATAATTGTTTTATATTATTTCGCATTAACACATGCTTGTGAAATATATTTATTTTTAAAGAAAAATGGAAAGAAAAATTTGACTTCAGGCGAGGCTCGAACTCGCGACCTACTGGGAATCTAGTCCAGCCGCTCTTCCAATTGAGCTACTGAAGCCCTGCCCGATTTGTCAAATCTTTCCTTCACATCTATTGCATTGCTTTATGGTAGCAGTAGCGCCATCTATTACCAACTATGCTAGTTAGGCAACCGATATAATAGACTTTTCAGTTTATTGAATATCGTAAAGAAGTCGCTTTTACCCTTAATAATTGTTTTATATTATTTCGCATTAACACATGCTTGTGAAATATATTTATTTTTAAAGAAAAATGGAAAGAAAAATTTGACTTCAGGCGAGGCTCGAACTCGCGACCTACTGGGAATCTAGTCCAGCCGCTCTTCCAATTGAGCTACTGAAGCCCTGCCCGATTTGTCAAATCTTTCCTTCACATCTATTGCATTGCTTTATGGTAGCAGTAGCGCCATCTATTACCAACTATGCTAGTTAGGCAACCGATATAATAGACTTTTCAGTTTATTGAATATCGTAAAGAAGTCGCTTTTACCCTTAATAATTGTTTTATATTATTTCGCATTAACACATGCTTGTGAAATATATTTATTTTTAAAGAAAAATGGAAAGAAAAATTTGACTTCAGGCGAGGCTCGAACTCGCGACCTACTGGGAATCTAGTCCAGCCGCTCTTCCAATTGAGCTACTGAAGCCCTGCCCGATTTGTCAAATCTTTCCTTCACATCTATTGCATTGCTTTATGGTAGCAGTAGCGCCATCTATTACCAACTATGCTAGTTAGGCAACCGATATAATAGACTTTTCAGTTTATTGAATATCGTAAAGAAGTCGCTTTTACCCTTAATAATTGTTTTATATTATTTCGCATTAACACATGCTTGTGAAATATATTTATTTTTAAAGAAAAATGGAAAGAAAAATTTGACTTCAGGCGAGGCTCGAACTCGCGACCTACTGGGAATCTAGTCCAGCCGCTCTTCCAATTGAGCTACTGAAGCCCTGCCCGATTTGTCAAATCTTTCCTTCACATCTATTGCATTGCTTTATGGTAGCAGTAGCGCCATCTATTACCAACTATGCTAGTTAGGCAACCGATATAATAGACTTTTCAGTTTATTGACTAGATTCCCAGTAGGTCGCGAGTTCGAGCCTCGCCTGAAGTCAAATTTTTCTTTCCATTTTTCTTTAAAAATAAATATACCTGTCTCAGTTTTCAGTGAAATTTCAGGTTCCGTTAAAAATATTTTTTTTCCTCAACAAAGAAGTAATCCAGCAAATATCATACTATTTTGGAATCCAGATTAAATGCGCCATCTTTTAAAGTTACTTGCCAAAATATTGTAGTAATTTTTTTTTACAGTACTGACGTTTGAAGTTGGGTGTAGTCATTATTTTGAATCTAATGTTGGGCAAGAACACACAATTTTATTGAAAACTGAGGCAGGTATGTTTTATTTATAAACTGTAATTTACAAACGGGTTAGTCATGATTACAACACAGAAAAAAAACAAAAAAAGAATATTTGTAGTCTTTGGACTTGAAAGATCATCACAAGATGACCGACATTTTTAAAATCCTAATAATATTAAACATACATGACAAATATTGTTTTTCAAATTTTTCTAATAACTGTCATGACTCGGCTTATCACCCGTTTTCCTATATACATGTGAGTTGCATAAAATTCTGATCGTTCTCTCCCACTTTATTTGTGTTACGGGTATTCTCACGTTTTCTTGGTTTTTAAAGTTATAGTTCTTTTAGCGCGATTAGAAAAAATGATGTGAGAGTGAATTTTTACGATACGCGTGCACATCGACAGATATAAGTGACAGTCTGAAGTTAGTTGCTAAACATATAGTCAAGTTGCTCAGCCAATCAGTTTTTCATCAACCAAAAACATACGAAATAAACAAAAATATTTGTGTTTTCATTAATTCAATGACAATTTAATTAACTGCCTCGGTAGCCTAGTGGTAGCAGGCCACTATTTATACGCTGGGGTTCTGGGAATCGATTCCTAGGCCGCGGTCGATTAGAGATAAGGGTGTGAAATCCTTAATCTCTGGTTCTTTCCATTTTCTGGAAGTTCCCTAGTATCTATAAAATTTTAATTTTAATTTTTTTACCTCGGAGTTTGGTGTCCGGTGATGTCAACAGGCTCGCCACTTGTTACATGGGCCAAAACGTAACCGGCGAATCGTGGGTGTTCGTATGTATGGTTGAATGCATGCATTTCTTTCAGCCGTTCGGAGGTTACAGGCGTGAAGTTGCGTTGAATTTTACGCAACAGAAATATAACTTTTTACGTATGTATGTATCTTTGCGGGGTAGGCAGAGAGTGTGGAGCGGCAGATATCCCGCTCCTGACACACCTCCCGTTGCCTCATCTTATATATAAGGGTTTGTGTATTTATATACACACACCCTTATTGCCGTGTGTGTGTGTGTGTGTGTGTGTGTGTGTGTGTACCTGTTCGTGGCGGGCGGGGTGGTCGCGGCCCTCCAGCTTGAGGCGCACCCGCTTCCACACGCCCGCGCCCTGCGCGCTGCGCCGCTCGCCTGCACACATATTCAATTTGAACATAATTAAACATTTCAAGGTACCTAAAAGGTTAAGTTGTTGTAAGATCTCGCGTGTGTCCGTCCGTCTGTCCGATTTGTTTCTGTTCGTTATTATATTAGGATGAAGGATGAATACTGACCGTGTTTGGGAGCGGTCTTATGCGACGGCGCGCGTTTTCCGCCGGCATCGGCCACGGTGTTCGGCAGCCTGTAAAACGAAATAAAATATCCCGTGTTATTTTAAAGTGAATAAGAATTTTGTCACAAGCGTAATGTAAGGAAGCTCAACTTTTTTTTTTAATTATTATGATGGCATCGCTATTACGCTTATTGCCAGTGTCAAGTAAGACGATATTTCGTATTCTAAAAAGCAGCGTAAAAGTCTGAGTCAAGGCACAGGTCACAGGCGGGGTGTGAGGCAGCTCGACTCACTCCATCATGGCGGTGAGCAGTGCGGGCAGGCGCGCGGCGAGGGGCGGGGGGCGGTGGGGGC
The DNA here is from genome assembly GCA_036365455.1 of Macrosoma leucophasiata. Classification (NCBI taxonomy): domain Eukaryota; kingdom Metazoa; phylum Arthropoda; class Insecta; order Lepidoptera; family Hedylidae; genus Macrosoma; species Macrosoma leucophasiata. Next base: position 1,225,851 of record JAWQUS010000024.1, read on the forward strand.
GGGGGTCACAGGCGGGGTGTGAGGCAGCTCGACTCACTCCATCATGGCGGTGAGCAGTGCGGGCAGGCGCGCGGCGAGGGGCGGGGGGCGGTGAGGGCGGGGGTCACAGGCGGGGAGTGAGGCAGCTCGACTCACTCCATCATGGCGGTGAGCAGTGCGGGCAGGCGCGCGGCGAGGGGCGGGGGGCGGTGGGGGCGGGGGTCACAGGCGGGGTGTGAGGCAGCTCGACTCACTCCATCATGGCGGTGAGCAGTGCGGGCAGGCGCGCGGCGAGGGGCGGGGGGCGGTGGGGGCGGGGGTCACAGGCGGGGTGTGAGGCAGCTCGACTCACTCCATCATGGCGGTGAGCAGTGCGGGCAGGCGCGCGGCGAGGGGCGGGGGGCGGTGGGGGCGGGGGTCACAGGCGGGGTGTGAGGCAGCTCGACTCACTCCATCATGGCGGTGAGCAGTGCGGGCAGGCGCGCGGCGAGGGGCGGGGGGCGGTGGGGGCGGGGGTCACAGGCGGGGTGTGAGGCAGCTCGACTCACTCCATCATGGCGGTGAGCAGTGCGGGCAGGCGCGCGTCGAGGGGCGGGGGGCGGTGGGGGCGGGGGTCACAGGCGGGGAGTGAGGCAGCTCGACTCACTCCATCATGGCGGTGAGCAGTGCGGGCAGGCGCGCGGCGAGGGGCGGGGGGCGGTGGGGGCGGGGGTCACAGGCGGGGTGTGAGGCAGCTCGACTCACTCCATCATGGCGGTGAGCAGTGCGGGCAGGCGCGCGGCGAGGGAGCGCGCGGCGGGGGCGGCGGCGGCGGAGGGGCACTCGGCGCACAGCAGGTTGAGCGCCTCGCTGGCCTCGCGCCACGCGCCCGAGAACTGCTGCGCCGCCTCGTTGTCGCTCTGCACACGCATATCACACGATTAGTTTGGGTACACGATTAGTAACGCACGACCGGATTTGGTACGGAGCGGACAGCGGATTCGGCACGATCCGAACCAAATCTGGTCGTATGTTGAGGAGTCCGGCGGACATAATTATTATTCATCAAATTTGTAGTGATCCGAAGCGCCGCCCCCGCGGTGGGCGCGCGCGGCGGCGAGCGGCTGCAGGGCGGCGGCCGAATGCGCGAGGGCGGCGGCGGGCGGCGGGCGGCTGCGGGCGGCACACTGACCGTGAGCAGCGCGTGGAGCGGCGCGCGCAGGTCGGCGATGAGGTGGGCGCGCGCGGCGGCGAGCGGCTGCAGGGCGGCGGCCGAGTGCGCGAGGGCGGCGGCGGGCGGCGGGCGGCGGGCGGCTGCGGGTGGCACACTGACCGTGAGCAGCGCGTGGAGCGGCGCGCGCAGGTCGGCGATGAGGTGGGCGCGCGCGGCGGCGAGCGGCTGCAGGGCGGCGGCCGAGTGCGCGAGGGCGGCGGCGGGCGGCGGGCGGCGGGCGGCTGCGGGTGGCACACTGACCGTGAGCAGCGCGTGGAGCGGCGCGCGCAGGTCGGCGATGAGGTGGGCGCGCGCGGCGGCGAGCGGCTGCAGGGCGGCGGCCGAGTGCGCGAGGGCGGCGGCGGGCGGCGGGCGGCGGGCGGCTGCGGGTGGCACACTGACCGTGAGCAGCGCGTGGAGCGGCGCGCGCAGGTCGGCGATGAGGTGGGCGCGCGCGGCGGCGAGCGGCTGCAGGGCGGCGGCCGAGTGCGCGAGGGCGGCGGCGGCGCGGGCCACGAGCGCGCGGCCGCCGGTGACGCCGCGCTGCAGCGTCGCCGACATCTCGCGCACCACGCCCGACACGCTCTCCGCCTGCGACACGCACATCCGTCCTGACGTATTAGCCTGTTCCGAAATTCTCTGCGAGCCGTACCGTACCCTCGTACGACTCGACCGAATCGACCTTTGGCTTCGTCTCGCATCCGACGTAAGCGCCGTTCGTATGTAAACGAAATTATAACTATTCCTAAATCGAATCGCGATCGCGGTACGCGCCAAAGACCTAACCAAAATTCCCTATTCGATCGGCCCTACGAAATAGAATTAAAAATATATAGGATTGACATAACCCAACGACAGATTACATCAGGAATTGTTGCAATTTACGTTGGCAGACGTTAACTCAAACGTAACGAACGTTCAGTCTGTAGGGACACATGTATTAATGATTTTTCACTAAGCTCGCTTAGGACGCCAGTCAGCCAGTCATTGTAACGCTCGCTCCGTAGACGCACACTTGAAATAAATAATCCAAGTTTGTGTTAATAATCGTTTCTATTTCTGGTCCAAATACCCACACACGAACACATATACAGACAATAGTAATTACCACATCTAGACCCATACATTGGTGACTCCGGTGAATTTGTGTGGACGATTTTCGGCCATAATTGTGTAAAATGGAACAGTGACTCATACTCAAAATGATGCACGGACACGCGGTACCCACGCCTACGCAACCACAGGGAAACAAACCGGAGGGCAGCGGGTGGACAAACCACAGCAATGGTTTGTGCATTTTGAGGCTACCGTATACTCACAGAAATTGTGTGATGTGGCCAAACAATATTTCGTGGTGACTAAACTTAGCAAATATGCAATAGAACAAACAGGTACGCGACTTGTTACTCGACTCGCCAGCAGAAGATAAATATGGTACCCTAAAGGAGAGGTTGTTGCAAGTTTTTGAAGAAAGTGAGGCACGCCAATTTCAGAAATTATTAGGAGAAATGGAATTAGGCAGCCAAAAACCGTCACAGTTAATACGACGGAGGACGGAGGTCCAGGAGCTGAGGAGGCGGAGCAGACAGAGATGTCGTAAGGACAGACCTAATTTCGGACAGTCGAGGTCGCCCACAAGGAGCAAGTCCAGGGATGGTCACAGACGAGACAACAGCTATTGGCTATGCTTTTACCATTACCGGTACAACGAGAAGGCAAAGAAATGCATTGAGCCTTGTAATCGGGAGACGAAGATCCAGTCAAAAAACTAGATGCGGGAGAGAGCTGTATGAATTTTGCGAATCACCGGTTATATAGGTTGGGGAAATAGTTTAGTGGGCCCACATCACGTGTGTGTGTGTATGTGTGTATGTATTAACTACTTATTATGAAGATTGATATGTATGTACCTATATATATTTGTATTGTGAATTTACATAGTGAATTTATATCAAGGTAAGTATAGTGGGGTAACCCCACAAAATGTTACGGAAATCAAGACGTACGGCACTTGTACTTTCACTTTAAATCTTAAATTAAGAAGGCCGTATCGTTGGACATTTATCGTTGCTGACGTCAAGCAGCCAAGTTTAGGTGCAAATTTTTAAAATTTCATCAACTTTTAGTAGATTTAAATGAGCGTAAATTGGTCGACCAGGTGACGAATCTTAAGGTTATCGCTTCAGTCATTAATGGCGAATGTACGGCGTCTATCAAGACGATTGATGATAATAACCCATGGCATGTATTATTAAGTGAGTTTCCAGATGTGACAGACCCGGTATCTTATAAGGAGCAACCCAAGCACAATGTGTTACATCACATCGAAACATGCGGTTCTCCTGTGTACGCTAAAGCGAGACCATTACCACCAGACAGGTCCCTTCGAGTACCGAGGTACCTGAGGTCGCAGATTCGATTTCTGCCTGGCGCATGAACCAAGAGTGGGTCGCAAGTTACTAATAAAAATAGAAAAACTATTAAGTAAAGATAATTGACACAAAAAAATGTCTTCAACTAAATTACTAGAATAAATTAACAATCGTTCGCATTACTCACCCACTGCATGTCAATATTTCCTTCAGGATGTAACATCTCCATCAACGACTCCTCAACTGGAGACACTTCTAACGAATACTTCTGCGCCAGAGTGCACGCCTGAAATCCCAAAAATAGTTATTAAAAACATTATATCCTGCTTGCGGCCTATATGCCAATCTGCGACCAAATGAAAAAACAAAAACGCAAGTAGGGGATTTGCTGCGTGTAGTATCGCTTCGCGTCTTATTCATCGTTCAAGCAAGAGCGGTATACAGAGTGATTTAGTGTATTATTGCGATTCGTTTCATGCCGGGTTACAAATACTGATAAACCGGGTCAACTTTTTCTCCGGATGTCATTTCCTCCGCCTGTGTTGTCCATTTTCATTGTATTCAGTATGCCTTTGTGTGCGTCGTACACGGGCGCGTTTTACGTCGCGGCGGGAGGGAGGAGGATCTCAGCGCGGCCCTTTCGACTATTCCATGCGTTTTCTAGTGAGTTTAAAACACTACGTAGACAACGTCGATTCTACGGTGGTGGTATACTAAACGAAGAGCGAAGGAAATCAATAAAACTATCGGTTACTCCATTGTTGTTACTTTTGCTAATGGGAGCGGTAAAATGAAAGAGTGGAGAATTTTTTTTTAAGCTATTGCATAGCTTCTATCGCAGGCCTTGAGCGCGGGGACCGAATTTAGAAATTCCGTAACGTAAAAACCTAACGCTCCCCACTCGGGCACGGAGGTGTGGCTTTAAAATAAAATATAATTAAATATTTATATTTTGTTGGGATTCGAACTCGGTGTTGTCGATTTAAGACGGGATAGCGGCGTGCTATTCTCACGTTGTATCCACTCGGCCACGGCGGCTGTTACTTAGGCGATATTTTTTTTTTGTTATTAAGTATGCTGCTGTAGTATAACTGGATGATGTTGGTGGGTAATTTGGTTAAAATGTATTGTTGACTGGTTTAAGGCACCAGTCTCTTCGGAGGCGTGGGTTGGGGCGCTGCCAATATTAAATATTATATAATAAAAGTGTAAATGTGTGTGTGTGTTGAGTAATTAAAAAATTGGTTTCAAAAGGCGTCTGTGTCTTCGTGAGTTAAAGTAAATTGTAGATATAATGGATGACTTGATGGTTATTAAATAATTAATATGAATACTATAACCAAGAGCAATGTGTGCGTGTGTCGTCGATGGATGTTCAAATGCATATTGGAGGCGCGAAGCGGCACGGTTGGGCACGGCGTCTCCGTGAGGGGCGCGGGGCGGTGAGGAGGCGAGGGGGGTCGAGGGGAGGCGAGGGGCGGCGCAAGGCGGCGGGGGTGGGGGGTGGCGGGGCCTGCGCCGCGTCCGCGCGTCCCCACTCGAACTCGTCCTCCATGCGACTTCTGCGCGCATTTCGCGGCAGTTCCAACGGCCGCGAAATGCTACGTTCGTTTTACTCTGCGATCACTTTTTGCACTGTTTGTTAGCGCGCAGTTCAAATAGTATGAATCCAACTACGTACAAACGACACGAGCGCAGGCGAATCTCGTAAATAAAAATGTACAGCTGTAAGGAAAAAAAGTTGTGGCAGCAAAAGAGACCGCAGAGGCGGTCGACTGACCTTCTCCCAGTGCGCGAGCGCGGTCCGCACGGTCTTGGCCATCTTAGCGGCGCGCGCGGGGCCGGTGGGGCCGGCGGGGCCGGGGGGGCCGGCGGGGCGAGCGGGGCCGGCGGCGGCGCGCGCGTGTGCGGCCAGGGCCCCCGCGGTGGCGGCCAGCAGCCCCGCGCGCGCCTCGCGCCCGCCCCACGCGCCCTCCAGGGCCCGCACCACGCTCCGCAGGGCCGGGTTCGCGCCCGCGCCCCATTTCACCCTGCAAATTGATAGGAAATGTAGAAATGAACCTAATCTAGCACACCTGAAGTACGAGACGAAAAAGTGCCCATATTTTAAGAAAGAACATTCTTAGAGAGGATTCTATGAAAAAGAACATTTTGCGTCGAAACGAATATTTTGGCTGTTTCTTAACCCACTGCGGCCATTGCAAAAGGTGACATCAGTATAGTGTACTGCTGTTCACCGTTTAAAACGGAACGCTGTCCAGACTGTCCTACATATTGAACGGTTGCACGATTACATTTCTTATATTATTATTATTATCTGAAGATAGAGCAACTCGGCCCACCGGTCGCGGCGGACCGGAGGGGAGTAGCCATAGCGTTTATTACCGATGCAAAAGTCTGACATTTTTAAGCTGGGTGAAATGCGTGTGACACACACGCACACACTACAAAAATCGTCTATTACTACGAAACTCACACCTTGACTTTAACAAAATACAAAATCAATTTCACACACATTTAAACTTATAGGCGACATCCATAGGCCCAACTGGGCTCGTACTTTAACAGAGAGGAAAGGCTGCATTTGGCTACTCCCCTCCGGTCCGCCGCGACCGGTGGCGCATGTTGCTATATGATTTATAGCAACCGGCTCGCGCGAGCGCCGCAGTAGGGCCGGGCTGGGGTCTTGCGGACCGTCGAGCACCTGACGTGTCACATACCTCTGGTGTGCGGCGGTCAGCAGCTGGTGCGCCCGGGCGGCGGCGGCGGCCAGGCGGGCGCCCCCCGCCGCCAGCTCGCGCGAGCGCCGCAGTAGGGCCGGGCTGGGGTCTTGCGGACCGTCGAGCACCTGACGTGTCACATACCTCTGGTGTGCGGCGGTCAGCAGCTGGTGCGCCCGGGCGGCGGCGGCGGCCAGGCGGGCGCCCCCCGCCGCCAGCTCGCGCGAGCGCCGCAGTAGGGCCGGGCTGGGGTCTTGCGGACCGTCGAGCACCTGACGTGTCACATACCTCTGGTGTGCGGCGGTCAGCAGCTGGTGCGCCCGGGCGGCGGCGGCGGCCAGGCGGGCGCCCCCCGCCGCCAGCTCGCGCGAGCGCCGCAGTAGGGCCGGGCTGGGGTCTTGCGGACCGTCGAGCACCTGACGTGTCACATACCTCTGGTGTGCGGCGGTCAGCAGCTGGTGCGCCCGGGCGGCGGCGGCGGCCAGGCGGGCGCCCCCCGCCGCCAGCTCGCGCGAGCGCCGCAGTAGGGCCGGGCTGGGGTCTTGCGGACCGTCGAGCACCTGACGTGTCACATACCTCTGGTGTGCGGCGGTCAGCAGCTGGTGCGCCCGGGCGGCGGCGGCGGCCAGGCGGGCGCCCCCCGCCGCCAGCTCGCGCGAGCGCCGCAGTAGGGCCGGGCTGGGGTCTTGCGAACCGTTTAGCACCTGAAATATATATATATATATATATATTATATATCTATAAAATTCCTATACAAGCAACTCAAACGCGTGTTATGCTAGTCATTTTTGTAAAATTACTATTAAATAAATAAATGCAATACCAAAAGAAGCGCGGGCGGTTACAACGACCGATATGTTTAGCCATCCTCGCTCAAAGGGTCACAGTCCTGTTAAGTACATACTTAGATGGTGTTTTTTTGTTGACTATCGGAGTGTGGCAGTCGCGGCGTGGTGGTGCGACGGGGGCTAGCTGACATCTCGATAAACGGTACCTGTGCGTGCAGCAGCGAGTGGGCGGCGGCGCGCAGGCGGGCGGCGCGGGCGGCGTGGCGGGCGCGGCCGGCGTGGCGCGTGCGGCAGGCGACACTCGGTACCTGTGCGTGCAGCAGCGAGTGGGCGGCGGCGCGCAGGCGGGCGGCGCGGGCGGCGTGGCGGGCGCGGCCGGCGTGGCGCGTGCGGCAGGCGACACTCGGTACCTGTGCGTGCAGCAGCGAGTGGGCGGCGGCGCGCAGGCGGGCGGCGCGGGCGGCGTGGCGGGCGCGGCCGGCGTGGCGCGTGCGGCAGGCGACACTCGGTACCTGTGCGTGCAGCAGCGAGTGGGCGGCGGCGCGCAGGCGGGCGGCGCGGGCGGCGTGGCGGGCGCGGTCAGCGTGGCGCACGGCGGCGGCGGCGCGGTGGGCACGGGCGCGGGCGGCCTGCAGCGCGGCGGCGAGGGCGGCGGCGCGCTCGTGGCGGCCCGACCGCCGGCTCAGCGCCTTCTCGCACAGCGACTCCAGCGACACGCTCCACGACGCCCCTGCGGTCATATTATGACAAGGATATAGAGCTGCGATTTCTGAGGATTCAAGTCGAGGAATTGGGTAATTCTTGAAGGGAAGGTGGCAAACAAAACTACAGCTCACAGTGATGTCGAGTGATGACTGCAGCCTATGTCTACAAGCTATATTTACACAAAAGCCAAAGGTCAAACAATGAGATGTGTCGCCACCCCTGAGACTCACCGATCTCCTTCTGCTCGACCTCGGCGCGCAGGTCGAGGCCGGCGCGGCGCAGCAGCAGACAGAGCGCGGAGGCGAGCGTCACACACACACGCCCGCGTCTGTGGAGACTCACCGATCTCCTTCTGCTCGACCTCGGCGCGCAGGTCGAGGCCGGCGCGGCGCAGGTCGAGGCCGGCGCGGCGCAGGTCGAGGCCGGCGCGGCGCAGCAGCAGACAGAGCGCGGAGGCGAGCGTCACACACACACGCCCGCGTCTGTGGAGACTCACCGATCTCCTTCTGCTCGACCTCGGCGCGCAGGTCGAGGCCGGCGCGGCGCAGGTCGAGGCCGGCGCGGCGCAGGTCGAGGCCGGCGCGGCGCAGCAGCAGACAGAGCGCGGAGGCGAGCGTCACACACACACGCCCGCGTCTGTGGAGACTCACCGATCTCCTTCTGCTCGACCTCGGCGCGCAGGTCGAGGCCGGCGCGGCGCAGCAGCAGACAGAGCGCGGAGGCGAGCGTCACACACACACGCCCGCGTCTGTGGAGACTCACCGATCTCCTTCTGCTCGACCTCGGCGCGCAGGTCAAGGCCGGCGCGGCGCAGCAGCAGACAGAGCGCGGAGGCGAGCGCGCGCGACGGCACGCCCAGCACGCACCGCGACACGTACTCCGCCGTGAACCTACACATACCGACACACTTATCATATATTTGACAGAGTATATTTCGTATCGAAGAGTACATAATTTTTATACCCCTACTAGCTACCCGCCGCCCGCTAGGCAGGTAATTCAGGCGTTGCAGCAAAAATACACTCTCAGCCTCAGCCGGTCCTGTACAGTGTTAATATATCCAAACCTACCGCTTCACAGGTTTGGCGATAGCGTTATCGTCGAGCGTCGATGGCGGCGAGTGTCCGCGGAAGGCGGCGGCGACGGTGGCGCACATCGCCAGCACCTCGCCCGCCGTCTGCACGCGCCGCACCAGGAATATGTCCTCCAACACGCTGCGCAGGCTCGCCTTCTGCAGCGCCGCCTGGAAACACACAACAACACATGGAAAACCTGCGGGCGTACCTTGACCAACTTAATTGTACAGTCCGTGTCACGTTCCGTAATGCGTCCGTGATGTTAATATGAAATACGTGTTGGTCCACTGGATTACAAAAACACCACTAGTATTGCATTATCAAATAAGTTACTCACCGACATATGCATAGAATCGTTGACATGGTCGATCTTCCTCCAAACTGGCGGTACGGGCGCGGTGAGATGTTCAGCCAATTCTCTCGATCGCAACTCCACGGATGCAAACAGCCCGTTGAAGCCCATGAGTAGCATGCGCCCCGCCGATTGACCTTCTTCGTTCGCCGATAGCAACGCTTCGTAGCGAGCGCGCAGCTCTGAGGCTAGCATTTGTGCACTGCTCGCTGGTGACTGGAACAGGGTAAATCATCGTCCTCATCACTCCAAAAAGCCTTTCCAAAGATAACAGTGTCGTGAGTCATTAGGGGAGAATATACCATAATCGCCACGCTTGGCAAGCGGATTGGCGATCACAGTGACGGTAGTTTTATCGCGGGACGCTGATGCCCATCCCGCATAACGTTGTTATATTTACTACCGTCCTATTGGAATGGTTTGACCGCCATTGTTTGGTTGACTGACTGCACTTGCGGAAGAATAATCTTTCAAACTTAAAAGTCCTAACGGAAGACCAGCGCTGGTTGTTCTTCAACCAGCACATGCTGAGTTAGGACAATTTGTAACGATGTAATACTAGACTTAAAATACTAGACCTAGAATCATTATCCCTCGTGTTGCAAATAAATGTTCTTTCTTCTTTTTCTCTTTCGGTAGAAGAAAATTCTTCCGCTAGTGGGCGGTGGGGTCACATAAGGGTAAATAAAGCATAATAATCCTCCTAGTCGTTTTTGGCTTCGCCTACTGGCAACGCTCGTGAGCTTTCATGTGGCTCGAGTTATTGATATTGATAAATGTCCTTGAACAAAGGGACAGTCCCATTCAGATAATTGTAATTAATTACTACTGATATTCGGATTTTCAATATACCTCGTTGAATATCTCGGTTAGTATGTTGACGAATGTGGTCGCCACTCTGCGGTTATAGTCGTAGGATCATAATGTCAGTAAAAATGCAAGGGCTTCTATTGTTATTTATCGGGCACATTCAAACGGCATATTTCAAGAGAAAGGACGATTTAACTATCAGCGATTGTTTTAAAAATACATAGTATGCAATTCAATTCAGGAAAGCAATTTTAAATTCAGTGGTATTTTCGCTTTTTCTTTCAGGTGTCTAACAGGCTCGTACAATATCATTTAATCGGAATTCGGTATCATTGAACACTATACAAAATTAATATGTATGTATCTTCACGCCATAATTAATACTTCGGAAAAATAAATAACGTAATGTTTATAAGTCGAATTGTCCGCTGGAGCCCTTATTTTGGAGAGTTTTCTTCTCGAGCTCACTCACTCATATCCAAGCTCGAGTTCACCCTGATAAACTTTATGATTTATAAGAACCGGAATTCGAAAGTACGAAACTCGTTTCGCAATCCTTTATTGTACCATTAAGACAAAAGGCAATCGTAAAACTAGAATATTTTTAGAATAATAATTCTGTCGAGTTAAAACTGTGCACTGTCTTGCGCCATATTAAGTGCTCTCAATTAAAATCAATTGTCTCTTTTAAAGAACTAAAAAATATTCTAGCGTTATGCAATTTGTGTCATTCGCTTGTTCCTAAAACTATCACAGACGCTTCAGATTAGAAAGACAAGGCACTGAATTTTCGTTCTACATCTTTTACATCACATATATTTTTATACTCTGTTATAAGTATACTAAAGATGAATAGATTTCGCTTTGATTATACTGGTTATAGAGCTTCAGCGACGGAGCTTAGACACCATAGTAATGATCAATAATAATTCATGTAATGTAAGTTGCTAGTGTTCAACGAGTATATTGAGAAAAGATAAAATATCTTTAGCCTCCTCTTTGGACAGAAGTAGCAACACATCTAAATCAAGACGTCAAATTTATGCAATGTATACGAAAATAAAAATGATCTTTAATATTAACAGATAATAATAAAATCTCACCTCCATATCCATTACTAAATATCGGAAATGCATCTCCAACTGCGCAAGTAAATCATTGAGGGGCACAGGAGAATTGACGATTACAGAGTTCAATTCGTTGATCATCTGCAATGTAGAGGCATCTTCAGAGTGAATCTTCTTCAAGGCCTCCGGAAGGATTATCGTGCTGAAGTTGTAATTCAATTGCACAAGATCTGCTAAAAGTAAGTTCGCATTCCTAACAAAATCAACGGCCACCGACATCGCGGAATCTTCGGCCGAAGCGGACTGCAGTGGGAGCAGCGAAAGAAGCTCCACGGCTTGCACCGAGAGTGCGCTCATGTCATCCAGGAACCATTCTCCCTCTCGCGATGTTAAGTCCACAAGGCAATCGCCCGCACTTTGCGCACCATTCTCCAACATCAAGTATCTTCTATTCAGATTACACAGCATGCCAATGACAACACTCTCTAATGCCGCGGCAGCACCTTCTTCGGTTCTCATCCAGCTGCTTATATTTGACTTCGCTTCAATGTATGCGTCTTGAGCTAAAGCAATTGCATCCGGTCCACCTTCGGCCTGCAACCTTTCAAGGCATTTATTCAGATGTGTAGTAGCCTCACTATTTATTTGTTGGAGACGATACCCATAAGCCACAATTTGCTGAGAGTCTCCGGTGTTATTGTCAGCGTTTATTAGAGCGGTCACCTGGTTAGACACTTCACGACACACCTCGGGCGATTTGCTCTCCAGTGCCGCAGCGAGGTATTTACGGAACATCACTATACGGTGATATTCAGTCTGGCTCTGAGGGTAGTACTGGGACACAGCGACGTACTGCGTCAATAGCTCGAGACACGATCTAACCAGAAGATTTGTTTGTTGCATGCTTTGATTCAGCTCGGTTTCGGCCTGTTCGCATTGAGTCAACATCGATCCTTGGCCGGCGTTCGTCAAGAATTCTTTGATGTGCTCAAATATCGGTTTTTCGTCGTCCTCATTGGTCCCGGAGAACTCCTGGACCCACGTCATCAGTTGCGGCCCGTTCAGTACTTCGTTAGTTGTAGCATAAGTTTCAATTTGTTTGTCGAAATCGTTAAGTATCTTCACCAACGCTTTCATGGAGTCTTCGACGGCATTTTTAGCTTGTTTATACGATGTATATTTCTGCGATATGGCGTAGAGTGGATGGTTGCTCAGGTTGCTGCCATAGGACTCTATTTCTTTGATGAGCGCCATCTGCTTGTGACATTCCTGGAGCTTGGCCTCCACAGATGCCAATTCATCATTTTCCTTGATCCACTTCTCTGCGTTCGCAATATATTCGGGCAGGATCGCTAAAATTTGTTCCCTGAAACAAAGTTGTTCAACGTTAACGTACAGAGAACATTTTGCGGTACTCGTTAATGTTTAATGACGGATGTCAACCGCGAACTGTTCAATAATTTACGCGGCAATTCGAACTGTATAATTTTAATTTCCGTACCTTTTGGCAATTATAAAATATTAACATTTATAATTTCGCGTATCCTAATGCGTAGTTGAATTATTTATTGTAGGTTTATTTGTATATTTGCGTGAAAATAGTTGAGTTCTCAATTTACGCGTCCATAATTAAGTTAGATGAAAAGCACCCTCTTTTCATCTAACTTAATTATGGACGCGTAAATTGAGGTGGGCTTTCGTGACGGTTGGTTCACTTTGATTGCTATAAATATTAATAGTACCTAATTTTAACGTTAGAAAAAACTTTAAAAGATGTTCTCAGTTTTGAAGAACCCCATGTTGTAGTGCCGAGGGAACACCTTAGAGGGAACATCGATCCACAATTTGCACGTTTCAAATGTAGTAAATATATTACCGTTTTAATATTATAATTGACTATTGCCTTATCAAATTGAGCTTCATTTATGAACCTTTTGTGAATTTGTTAGATAGAGAATTAATGAATCAATATTTTTCTCCTCTTTTTTCGACAAGTTCTTTCCAAAGCGGAAGTATAATCAAGAAAACATATCTGACAAAGTGGTATCGGCCTTTTTCACTTGAGAACATTCTCAATAAGTATCTATTCCGGAGTTTTGGCGAGAACCTTGAAGGAGGCGAGTGGTGCTCTATTTTATTTCATTTTCGTGGTGCATGAGTTATATTAAATAAAGTTGGTGGCATTTTGTTTGATATAGGTTGATTACAGTGCACGTGTATAGTGAATTAACAGTGCTAAATACGGTTTTTCAAGTTGCCTCCAAAACTTCATTGTACATGATCTGGTAAAGTAGCCATCGCTTTACTCAAATTACTGACTGTTACTCTGACTAACTGATAATTCACGGACTGATTCTATTCTGTTCTGACTTTTACGCTGCATAAGAATACGAAATATCGTGTTACTTGACACTGGCAAAATGCGTAACAGCGATGCCATAAAAAATGCAAAAGTATATATTCTTAAAAATGTGTCACTATGTCAATAATATCACGCCTAACGAAATAAGTAGTAAGAAGGAAAAAAAGCACTCATCCTCTGTAGCAAGCTGTACATTACGGAACTTAAAGTGGTAAAGTAACCTATGCCAATCTCCATCTCAATCAATAAATTCGTAATTTAATCATTGTTAAATGAGTCAAACTTTCAATGGATATCACTTATTATAGATTTAGGACTATTATATCATCACGGATATAATCGTCCTAAGTCTATTTTGGCGAATGGCAATGAATTTGAATAGAATTCCAGATATATGAAATCAGAACCCTATCATAATAGTGTTTAGAGGTGAATTCACAACGACGTTAGAGCATTCACAAATATTTTGTATTGCGCTTTATCTTACAAATACGCGTGTTCACGTGTTCAGTGGCGTGTTTAACGGGATCCGTAAAGATACGTCATGTGTTTACTGCTCGGAGAAAGTCACGCAGTAGGGCTGTCGTCTGATGGAAAGTATAGAATTAAGATCAGAATAAGAGCCCTCCCTGACTAGGATGCATGGACGTATCTAGACATATTCCAGGAGCAGAGTCGTGTATAGTGATTGCAGCAAAATTACAGCCCTAATTTTTTGTTAACAAAAATTCTCAGGTGGAATCTTTATATTTTTGATTTATCTTCCAATTTTTTAAGACACTCTGTTCAAAAGCATTGTGGGCAGGCGTTCTGTCACTGAGACATCATAACTTAGGCGTGAATCCTGACGGTGGTGGAAACGCATTTGCATTTAGACCTTAGTGTTTAGTGTGCTTAGATGTCTCTACATAGTTACTCATCTATGTTAACTGCATGCTTATTTGCCGTCTTTATGTTATAAAAAACCTTAAAATTTCACAGGCAATCCGGAGGGGTGGCAGCCCTGAGAGGCGAAGTGACAAATAAACAGGGACGTGTAATGACGTGTCACACGCTGACTGGACTTGTCATGTTTGTACACAACATCGTAATCCAAGAAAAAAGGGTGTAAAGTGGATTTAATTACGTTTCACAGTTAAATAAACAAATTTCTAATACCAATTCTTGCATAGATTGATTGACCTAGGTTTCATTCTTGGAAGATGTGGTTTTATCCGTGTTTTGAGGCAATGAAAACCTGCTACAATATCATTAGAATACGAAGGTAAATTTCACCAGTCATTACACTGTTGTAATAGATCAGGTTCGTCGGACGGTCCACAAACAATTCGCGAATAGCCCTTGGTCTACTGGTCTACTTACGTGATCTCAGCGGCACTGTGTCTCAGTTCACGCACGCGCACCGCCAACATGGCGCGTGCGGCTCGAACTTGCCTCGCATCTCGGCTGCGCCTGCCACCGCCCCACTCGACCAGCGGGTCGTACACGAACGCTTCCAGCAGAGTAAGCAGAGTCTCTCGCCCGCGACGCATTGTACGGATCACGTGCTCGCACGCCAGCCGGAAGATGCCCTGTGAAAGAAATTGATTATTAAGTTATGTTTTTATTAATAAACACGTGAGAATGGCGTGATATCATAATAGTATTACTATATCTATGTCAATAATAAGATTGGGTTATGAGGTATACATCATATTAATCATATACACGCGAGAAAATCCGCAAATATAATTTCTAAGAAGTGATCATCAATAATAAAATCTGTAACTTAAAATAACACAAATAATCAGAGAAACATTTTATTTATAGATACGAACTCCCTTGTTCATAAACGTATTTTAGCTGAAGTGTTGCTAATCTCTCCTGTGTCTTTTTCTATCCTGAACATTTGACAATGCAACTGACAAAGACAAAGCACACTATAGCTAAAACGTATCTAATGTACGTTTATGAATAAGGGGGTAAGTCTATAAATAAGCCTAAAATAACTTTGCCTGAAACTTTATCTCGAATAGGCTCTGAAACAGCCCAATGGATTTCAATGAAATTCGTAGGGATTACTTACTGGAATTAAAACTTATTTTAGAGTTGTTGGTACATATTTAGAACTTGTTAATCGTTTACGATACACTTGGTTTGGGGGTTTGGTAAGTTTCATCCTGAAGTTGCCATGGGAATAAAATCACCGTACCACGTACGTTAATAAAGCTACAAAGAAACGTGACCGCGGGTTTGTGTGACAAGTGACTAGTACATTGATTTTCTGTAGAGTTCATGGATATAATAATACCACCACGATACCATGTCTCCACTTCGAAACGATACCAGCTCAGTCAAAACCAAAATAAAAAAATATTTATTTCTTTAACAAAAAATACTTATATCTATAAACAAGTGCTAGGACCAACCCAGTAGGCTATATAATAGACCTGTGACGGGTGGCCCCGCTCTTCCATAGCTTAGGTAACTAAGTATAACTGAAATAACTTAAATGACAAAGTTCTTTAATTAAAGTATCAAAATCAGGCAAAACACACACACACACACACACACACACACACACAGCCGTAACGTGTTGATAAGTACAAAAAACATTATACATAATGCTCAGTGTTATCGTGTTCCGGTAAAATTCGACTCGAGTTGACCAATGACAAGATTTGAAATCTGTTTATATTAATAAACAATCACTCAAAACGAAGATATAAATATCTTAACAATCTGGAAAACTATAAAATAATTATTCAAATGTTCAATAAATAAACCAAATGGCCGTACAAATCGGCAAAATCACAATTAATTCACGGCCTAACACAAAATCGATGAAACAGCGCTCACAACGCCATTAAAATAAAGTTTACGAGTGATAACGGGCCGATTAGGCGAACACTCGAACATGGCAGTCGTCGGTTGCCAAGGCCCGGCCGGAGGTCAGCGTGACGCCGCAATATTAGCTTTTTGTGACCCCCACACAAGGTCACAATCGAGGGCGTGTTATGAATGTAACTGTAGTTGATGTCGGCTATTTTTAACACTATTGCAAAGTTATTGTGTTTATATTGTAGCGAATTCCACGGCCACTGATACGGTCACAATCTAACCCTAACACTTCTTCTACGCGGGCATTCTGTTTCAAATAAAGGACAAGTTCCATGTTGGCCCGCACCTTGTGCACTATATCCAAAAATAGAGAAAAATACGCAGAATCATGGAAAAATACTTAAAGAGATTGAATTGTTGTTATTTTGTCGGAAATATTTACTTAATGTAATTTTTTTGTAGAAGAAAAATATGTCACCATATTACTACTTAATTTTTTTTTTGCCTTTGCTATTGGCTACCTATAGATAGATTTCTTCTTCTTTTATTATGAAGTGGTAATTACCGACTTAAGGGTAATTCTGCCAGAATCATAGATTGATTTATGGATAGATTTATTCGTCATAATGGAACAAATGTCTTGGTAGAGATCCAGTGACGGAGTTTGCGGGCGTAGGCACCCCGCAAACTCCGTCCGACCGCATTACCTTATATGTATACTTGCCGCTAAATGGGAGTGTTCAGCACTATCGTGTTCCGGTCAGGTAATGTACGGCCCCGTAATTCCCGACACAGAGGCATAACACCTTAAGCCTCAGGAGTAGTAACACATTTGCATTTTGACCTCTGGTTTATCTGTGGGTGTCTATAGGCTGCAGTCATCACTTAACATCAATGTGAGCTGCATGCTTGTTTGCCGCTTTCATAACATAAAAAAATGTTTTTTGTTTTTAATAACATTCATTTTTTTAATTTCTTCTTTTTTTAATATAGCGCACAAGGTGCAGGCCCAAGCTCGTCGTTTTGGAACGTCTCCTTTATCGGACTAATTCAAGATATAAATACTTGAATTATTAATCGGAACAAACATTTCCTAATGTTTGTACCGATTTCTACACAGAGCTAATCAAAATCAATAATAATCAGCCTATTTACGGCTCACTAAAGAAATCAAGACTGCACTCAATAGCGTTTGTGCTACGGACAGGTCGTATTCCACCATGCTGACCCGACGTGTATTAGTAGAACTAGGTTAGTTGCTGTATTGTTAGAATTTTCCGAGTTAAGCTAAATGATAATTAGTACTAACGGCTTCCGAAACATAGATAATCGCTATAAAATCTATATAATAAAAGAAACTCACTCTAAAATATTGATCCCAACCGGGGCCAAACTCAAGTCATAATCCTATGACTAAAAACTATACTACAAATTCATTGGAAGGGGCAGAGTGAGAGTTAATGGTCAAATGAGATGTTGCAAAAATGTATGGACCTCCGGCCATGTATTGTACACAATATCATTAACAGGCAAAATCAATATAAAAACGGTTTTTACTGCATATTTTCACTTATTTAGCTTTGTTTGCAGTTACAAAACATAATTTGCAGTTAGAATTGCAACTCAAAACTAACATAGCGAATATGGCGGGCGATGTCATTTTGACATTTTCGTTTTTTAAATTGTATTTTGATTATAGAACTTGGAGAAAACAGTAATATTTTCTAAATACTATCAAAATCGATTGATCCCAAGTGTCGGCTGTATCGCCGCCATGTTTAACATAGTTGAAAATGATAAAATCGTTTGAATGAAATGTGGTTGTAACTCTAAAATATATTCTTGAATAAATTAATTGTATTTTTTTTAGATTCTTCTTTAATTTACCCATTTTTTGAGCACGTGTACGAACCAGGGCCGAGTTCGCAACATCTCCTTTTGTCTTTTTTAAATGACGTTAAAACTATTTATATTAAAATTATAAAAAAAATCTTCGAGTTACTCTAACAATATGCAAGACTTTATTGCTTAATAAAATTTATCCCTTTATCCCTCAAAAGTTATCTCTAATAATAGTTAAACATTAACCTCCTTATTCATAAACGTACATTAGATACGTTTTAGCTAGAGAATGCTTTGTCTTTGTCAGTCAGTGTCTCTGTCAGTTGCATTGTCAAATGTGCAGGATAGAAAAAGACAAAGGAGAGATTAGCAACACTAGCTAAAATACGTTTATGAATAAGGGGGTAACATTCTTTACTTTATTTATATTTATTTATTTATTTATTCTTTATTGCCCCAATATAAATATCGGAACAAACGGCGGACTTAACGCTAAAAGCATTATCTACCAGTCAACCATTGGTAGTATAGAAGAGAAAAAGGTGAGCGGCATTAGTAAAAAAAGTTAGTCCAGTTAGTCCAGTAGTTCGGCGGTTAATTGTCTATGACACACGGACGGATAGTTAGACAATCAGCAATAGAGATATTTTATAACGGTTTCGTTATAATTTTAAGTTACGCAACCCTAAACTAGTGTATTTTTAAAAAAGGACAGATCAAAACCTACTACCAACTACCTTTCACAAAAATAAATCTTAAATGTTGCTTTAAAAGCACGGAAAACGGAAGCGACTTTGCAGTTACAAAAGTGCTTCCTGGTATATTCAGTGCGCGCTGCAACCCAAAACTCATTCGGAATTTGAAAGAAATATGAGCAAAAAGTTTTCCGCGTCGATCGGTCAAGTGACAGATATAGTGGTGGGAGCCGACTCGCAAAATATATATTCTATGTGGGTCAGTGCCTAGTGTTGAGGTCGGAGACAGGACAAGACTTTGGATGTATAAAAATATTAAAAAAAAAATGTATCGCGTAGATAGATTATTCAATTTTCATTTATTCATTCATTCATTCGATCAGGTAATGTGGACACGGTGGTGCCTCGAAGTACGCAATAGAACTCTACCAGTACAAAATGGTTATGTGTATAATTTATTTATTATTTTTTAATGTAACAAAGGTGGAGATGAAGGTACAAGCATACAGTTCACATGAATGTTAAGTGATGACTGCAGCCTGAAGACATCTACATCAAAAACAGAGATCAAAATGGAGATTATGATACCACCTCTAGAACCTTAGTTGTTATGTCTCTGTGACAGTTATTAAGGACCATACATGACCATCTAACCGGAACGAGTCCTAAACACTGCCGAAAACACATCGTGTATGTTCATTGAAATAAAACTAACGTAACGTAACTTCACGCCTGTAATCCCCGAAACGGTAGGCAGAGGTGAATGCATGCATTCAAGCATACATGCAAACACCCACGATTCGCCGGTTACGTTTTGGCCCATGTAACAGGTGGCGAGCCTGTTGACATCTCCGGGCACATTACCAAACTTCGAGGTACTGGGAAATTTCCAGAAAATGGAAAAAGCCCAATAGAACCAGAGATAAAGGACTTTACACCATTATCTCTGATAACCAAATAAAACTATTTTTAATAATTATGGATTTATCGCGCATACTCATTAACCTAAAATGTTTTTTATAACCAACCCGACGTTTTAATCGCCTTTCAGCTCCGTAGTCCACTACTACAGGTGACAGCGGTTTGAAAATTATTTGCAGCGACTATAGGCGAAATCCTAAATTTACGAAATCGATGGAAGGATAGAACAATACGTTTAGGATTAACAAAAAAAAAATATTTATCTAAAATTATCTCTAACTTGTGTCGAATTACTTTTTTTAAATCTTTTAAGTTGAATACACGCGAGATAAATAAAAACAGTGTTATGTAACGGTGGTAGAGCTCCAGGAAGCTCTTCGAAAGTATATGAATCAATCGACAAACATCTGGAGTAGATCACATCACTAGCGCTCCACCCAATATGAGTACCGTCCGGATATTAAGCGAGTATTGAAACTGGGACATGCCGGTATATACCGCATAACTTACAACTGATATTTTTTGCGATGGATGTCGTTGATAAAGAATGTATCATGCTTAATCAGAAGACTATCTTGAGCGTATAACATTGTTCTTTTTTAAAGATAAACAAGCGCGGAATTTTTATATTTAATTTTACATGTTTTTGTTCACGGATATTTTGTTAATGGAGATTTTTTTTTCATGTAGTGGTGGCAAACAAACATGCAGTTTACATTGATGTTACGTGATGTCTGCAGCCTATTAGACATCTACTCAAAAACCAGAGGTCAAAATGCAGATGCGTTGCCACCCCGGCGAATTTATTTAGTATTTATTAATTTAAATAGTGATCCTTTAAACCGCAAGACTACGTTGAAGTGAGTACGATATTATAACAATAATTTCGTATACACTTTAGCCTAGTAATTATAATGTTCTTCGTACGTAAAGAGTCATGTAACATTTAAAAAGGGCATAGCTAGTAAGAAATAAATACCATGAAACGCCAAAAGAAAATAAACATAATAATATATTTAAAAGAGATAATCAGAAAGTCGTAATAAAAATTCAACGTTTACAGACTTTTTTTTTCTTCAATAAATTCAACGAAAAATGTAGCAAACGTTTTGAAACTCGAAACAAGCAGCGAGGCAAACAAACCCCTTCAAAATAAAAGCACGCCAATAAGCGTTTATGGAACAAAACACAACCTCTCTGATTGCGTAAAGGTAACTTCCAACAATATGCCCCACTCTGGGATACAATAGACCACGGACGGGGTAAAAAAGCCGGTAAAATATGGTGGCAACGCGAGCAACATTATGCGACAATGGGGCAAGGACAGCGGGTCAAGGGTGGAGTTATTGAGTTCTGGTTGCAATGGCGGATTTTGGCGAACTTTCACGTTATTATTAGTCCTGTTTGACAGATGCTCTGTAGATGCAATTCCATGTACGACATACGAAATAATATATGAATAATGTCCTAAAGAAAACAGATTAAATAGAGGTTAAATAAAATGTGCAACTAAAGATTGTTAAAGATTCTTTTTAAGCACGAGTAGTTCGCGGATTACCAAGTATTGCTCTAAACGGCTGGGAAGGAAGTTAACTCCAATGTCAATCGTTAAAAATATATCCCTACTTATCACTCAAAAATATCCTATGTCCTATAAACGAGAAGCCACATTTCTCTCCTAGCGTGCATAAGGCCGTAGTCAGTGATCGTTTTTCATTTTCTCACAGTGAATAATATTATGAAAGGAGGCGAACAAATCTACTTCGTGAGCAGCTTCTCTTACACATAGGGAAACACATAATAACATGGGTCCTTCGAAACATAAAACCACGAACATGCCGTGAAAGCTCTTACTAAGCGGTTTCAGTAAAGCTCGCTTTGTGCAGCTTTTATATAAAATAACCAAATAAAAATAATCTGCAGCCATACTACATATTTTATAGCTTGAAGTTTGGATTTTTATATAAATTGTAAGTGACATACAAGCTTGCAATTCACATCTATGGTAAGTGAATAACACTAAATACTATAGCCTCTTGTAGCTCTTTTTAAATCCTTTATCATTCTACCTATTCCGTCCTTATACATTAAAAAATATGTATGAATGAAATATACACCGACGTTTGCTCTCGATAAAGAGGGGCTTTTATGCTGATCTGCTGTAAACGTAGATGTCTATTTGTAATACCTTTTCTGCATTTATCAAAAAACTTGAGGGTCATTAATTAGACTTCAAACGAACTTTAAATAAATGGCTTCCCAATGAATTTAAATTATGTCGTAAAAATATTTTATAATTTACTCAACTCTGTATGACCTCAATAAATTTAAATGATGTAATAATAATCACTTTTAAAATCACTTAAAAAAACAATAATCCCTACTAATATTATAAATGCGAAAGTGACTCTGTCTGTCTGTCTTTCTGTCTGTCTGTTACCTTTTCACGTCCAAACGACTGAACCGATTTTAATGAAATTTGGTACAGAGATAGAGCTGACTTTGAGAAAGAATATAGGCTACTTTACAACATCCAAGCGGGCAAAGCCGCAGGCAACAGCTAGTGTATAATACAAGTAATTGTCCTGGTATATCCAGTTACTAAACAACCCATTCTCTCGAAACGTTAAAAATGTACCACCAGTAACATTCCAATCAGCTGATTGAATTAATAATAATATGTTCTTGAAGACTTGCATGCTTTTGTGCAGTTATCTAGCCGATACCATCGCGCTAGTGTGGTCAAGCCCTCGGAACGTAATATCTCGTAATAGCGTGGTGTGGGCGCGGCCGAGTCAACAAAAACGTTTCCTATACCTTTGAGAACGTGTTTTCTGATTTGATTGCAATTGGCTACCTAACCTTTGCACTATTAACGCTTATATTGTTGCTGAGCATTAAGACATGCGTACTATACTTCAGTTTAAAGACACGTGGTGGTAGAATTCCAGTGTAGGGTCTCGAGGGCGTAGCTACCACCGAATTACCTAATCTATCTGCCGCCAAATGGTAGTGTTCAGCACTATCGTGTTCCGGTTAGATGGTCATTACTATCACAGAGACATAAAAACTTAGGTATCAGAGTAGGCAACGCATCTGCCTTTTTATCTCTGGTTTTGTGCAGATGTCTATACTTCTATAGGCTGCGGTCATCACTTAATATCCATGTAGACTACATGCTTATTTGCAACCTTCGTATAATCACGGAAGGTAAAATGGGTCTGATTTGGATACGTAAAATTTCGTCATTTTTGCGCGTACTTTGAACGATTTACCGATTGAATTTTAACTGATTTTATAAAAAAGGAAATAAATTAGTTATCTGAAATGTTTCTCTAGAAAAAATACCTGATAGGTACCAATACCCACATAAATTCAGATGTGAAACAATATTAGTGTTGTAATCATATTAGTTGTATTTGTATTTAAAATAAATAAACAAATTGTATTATTTTGAGAAACTTCTCCTCTGTACTTTCTAAGTTAGATTTTCATCGATATTTTATCATCAACTCACATTTTCCTGTATAGGAACACAACACAACCTTTGCCGAAGGTAAACACGCGCGGGTCACGCGGCAAATTAAATTAAAATTGAAACATTCCGCGGCCGGCGGGTCAGCGTCAGCGCCACGTGTTATTGCGCATTCCGCGGAAACTTTATTCTTGAGACTTGTGTACAATATACACCGCTTTAGTAAATAGATAAACTACATTTACTGTTCTAACATAAAAGTCGGAAGAAATGTTTTACACTGGCGATTTAAGAATTGTCTATTATTCAATTGATAAAACGGATAAATAAAGTACAAAACACATACCTACGTACAAAATTCTTAAAGGCTATCCCGAAGAGAGATCTATTCTCACAATCAAATGAAAAGTTTCTAAATTGGCAATTATGGACAGGTACCTTTTTTTGTAACTCAAGTTAGTAGCTGAAGAATATTCTTCTAATGGAAGAGAATTCTTCCAATACCTAGTGCAATCAGTCAACCGAACAATGACGGTCAATATGTTTTTGTGTACATATCTATAGGCTGCAGTCTTCACTTAACATCCATGTGAACTGCATGCATGTTTGATTGTGGGAGTTTTCACAGGCCATTTCGGCACGAGGCAGCACCTACAGCGGATGCACCTGGGTGAAGATTCACTGTGCAGAGCTTGTGGTGAGCACGAGGAGACAATGGAACATCTCTTATGCCAATGTGATGGCCTTGCTGGTAAGCGTATGAAGATCCTCGGGGTGGCATATCCTACACCGGGAGATTATAAGGTACTGTACATTAGGGACACCATTAAATATATCTCAGATATATTTAAAGAACCATGGATGAAAGTATATAGGGTCTTGGGGGTGAACACAAAAGATCCCAATGGGTCGAAGTGTCCCAGTGTAACAGCTGGCCCCACAATAAGATAAGATAAGATAAGATGCATGTTTGCCACCTTAGTTACATAATATAAAAAAATGAACTGTTTTACAATGGGGTGATAGTGTAATTGGCACCACTCACGCTTAGCTCGTAGTAGATTTACAACCATGAAATGCATGTTACACTGACTCATTTCAAAAACTCTTCCATTGTATGTTTCTCCACTTCTAAGTGGCATTTGGATGCAACTCTGTGAAAAGCTAAAACGTCTTTTATTAAACTCAGTTCTCAGAGCAAACGGTGACATGTGCGCTAAGTAAGTTATATTTTTCATCAAGGTTTTATCTCGGTAATATTTAGGGTTGCAACCGCAATCACCTGTATATTTTATCATCAAGTAACAATTTCCTGTTTAGCAACACAACCTCTACCCACGGTAAACACGGGTCACGCGGCAAATGAAATATAAATTGTAATTTTCCGCGGTAACTTTGTTCTGGCAACTCGTGTACAGTATACACGTAACTTCACGCCTATCCCCAAAGGGGTAGGCATGTAAGAGTTGGAGAAAGCTTTGTCCAGCAGTGGACGTCTTTCGGCTACAGTGATGATGATCATGCTTTTAGATATATCTATATAATCTCAATACCTCACATGATGTTCTCATAATCATTACGATAAGTTTTTGTAGTTTTTGGCGGGAATTTGAAAGAGGCGTGTGGTGCTCTTATTTTATTTCGTTTTCTTAATGTATTTTTGAGTTATATTAAATAAAGCTGGTGGGCATTTTGTTTGATACAGGTTTTTTACAGTGCCCGTGTATAGTGAAATAGAATAACAGTGCGATTCGAACTCGCGGCCTACTGGGAATCTAGTCCAGCCGCTCTTCCAATTGAGCTACTGAAGTCCTGCCCGATTTGTCAAATCTTTCCTTCACATTTATTGTATTGCTTTATGGTAGCAGCAGCGCCATCTATTGCCAACTATGCTAGTTAGGCAAACTTCATCACTGTCTAACACGGTGAACGTATCGTCTACATAGCGCTTGTATATTTTAGGTGTTATAGATGTAGTACTCAGGGCACGCTCCTCGAAGTCTTCCATAAATATATCTGCAACCACAAGTTTGGGAGTGTTGTATACGCGAGAAAAGCCGCAAGTTTAATTTCTACAACACTAGATAATGATTAGTGTCGGCCGTCCGAGGCGCGAGCGCTGTTCCGCGTCACTTGAAGTTTGGTGCAGCCAACGTGCGCCAGCTGGACGTGATCCCAGGTGGGCGACAACTTTGTAAAAGAACAATGCATTGCTGTTGTTTCTAACAAGGTAAAGAACGAGAAGCATTAAAACGACGCAAACTTAGACGGTTTCTTGCGAAAATTGTCACTTGTTACGTTGAAAGGATAATTAAATTTATCTGTATCTTTATACATATTATAAATCAAAGTCCCCCTACGCGTCTGTCTGTCTAGTCACGATAAACATAAATACTAATGCACGAATTTTCATGCGGTTTTCACGGCTAGATAGAGTGATTTTCGGGGAAGGTTCATGAATATTATTTGTTTAACTTTTGTGTAAATTTGTTGGAATCTATACTACATATATTAATATTATAAAGCTGAACAGTTTGTTTGTTTGTTTGTTTGCTTGAACGCGCTAATCTCAGGAACTACTGGTCCGATTTGAAAAATTCTTTCAGTGTTAGATAGCCCATTTATCGAGGAAGGTTTCAGTCCATATATATATATAACTCTAAGATTAATAGGAGAGGGGTAGGTAGCATATCAACCGCGCGAAGCCGGGGCGGGCCGCTAGTATAACGATAAATGTCGGAGCTATCGGAAAATATCAAGCCGCCTGAGAGCTGTCATCGAAGACGCTGCCGTAACTTTTAGACATATAACAAAACAATATATGGTGGAATATTTTCTCTTTGGTAGGTCTAAAATAAGTTCGCGATAGCATATATCATATATCCTACCTTTATCTCTGCTTCTATTGTGATTTTTTCATTTTCTGGAAGTTTCCCAGTACCCCGGAGTTTGGTAATGTGCCCGGAGATGGATGGATGAATAGGTTCGCCACCTGTTACATGGGCCAAAACGTAACCGGCGAGTCGTGGGTGAAAGCATGTATGATTGAATGCATGCATTTACCTCTGCCTACCCCTTCGGGGATTACAGGCGTGAAGTTACGTTTATATATCATATATCTTTCTTATATAATATATCATATATCTTTCTTATATAATATATCATTATTACATGCAGAATATACAGTAATTGGAAAGCTATTTAGCCCAATACAGCATCAACCCTTATCAACTCAAATCCTTTTGTTACCTCAATCATTTCATGCACGTTATTTTAATATACTACACTTTATAATTAAAATGAATATAAAAGACAATATTGATAATGCACGGCCACGCACATCTTTATTGAGACTTCTGCTTTTTGCAGTATTCGTTTACTATCAATGTTAATTGCATGAGTGTTTAATTACTTACAAACCTTAATTGTTTTGTTATTTAATAAGCTTCGTGTCGGTCGCACGAGGCACCAGTGCTGTTCCGCGTCACTTTATATTTTGTTCCAGCCGACTTGCTCCAACTTGACGGGCGCCCAGGTGGGCGTGCGAACTTTGAAAAAAGTATTGTGTAAAGGCAGGTAACGAACGGGTTGTATTGCAATGACGCAAAACACGCATTCCGCTACCTCCCTTTCTATTCATCGAAAAGAATATAAAAAAAACTAAAGTTTTGTTTTTTCTCCATTGGTATAAAAGCATGAGGGAAAGCATTTTTACTGTACTGGTAGTAGAACTCCAGTGACGGAGCTCGGGAGCGTAACCTCTACCTTACATAACTACCTTATATAATAATAATAATAATAAGCTGTTGTCTAAATTTCTGAAAGAACCATACACTCGGGGGTGGAAGTGTCTAAAGGCATAATAGCGGGGAAGCCCGCTCCGAGCTCGAGATTACTCGCTCGTGATGGTGAAACCGGGGCCACACCTCTCGACACCCCCAGCCTCTCTCAACAGTGTTGCCCCCTGTCGACCATCGGGTTGGCTGTTTGGGGGGCCCACCAAGGAGAGGCGAGTCACCACCTGCCTAAAGTAGGATTCGATAATGTGAGATGTTGAATATAGGCAGGTGCCGGATCTCACTCCATAGGCCCAGCCAGCTAGTCCCCCCAGTTCACCCACATAGCCCAAAGTTTGGCAAATCACTTTTCATTACAATAGTCCCATTATATTCTGCGGGGTCTGTCTGTGTCTGTATCAACTATTGATGCAGTCAGAGAGAGGTCCCGCCGAATATAACCCATTACAAAGTAGATCAAAATTCTCGAAAGGGCCTCTACGTGTTGGACCCCCCATGTCCCCGCGCAAGCCTGACAAAGGTCCGGGGTTCAAATTGGACCCCGTGCTGACGAGAGACATAATAATAATAATGGCAACCCTTGATACGTCCCACAGCTGGGCACGAGTCTCTCCCCTTTTTTGGGGGAGGCCTGGAGCTTTCTCCACCACGCTGCTCCAATGCGGATTGGTGGAGGTGGGTGGATTAGTGACCAACCCGCAGCTTACGTTATATACTTGCCGCAATATGGTAGTGTTCAGCACTATCGTGTTCCGGTCAGGTGGGAAGTACATCGTTGTAATTTCCGTCACAGAGACATTACACCTTAGGAGTGAATAAAAAAAGGAATACACAATGTTTAGCGCAATTGTTTTCTGAACAGATAGGGATGCTCAGCTTGTTCGGCACGGCGCGGTGCCACGGTAGACATGTTTTTGGTCCTTCGAGCCGGATATACGAGCTACCACTCGCACACCGTACAAAAGCTTAGTGTCGGACGTCTACAAAGAGGGAAACTGCACCGTCCGAAGCGTGAGCACTGTTCCGTGTCACTTGATGTTTGTTCCATTACAATATTCGTCAGTTTGACGGGTTCCCAGGTGGACGACAACTTTGTGAAAAGTACGGCGCAATGTATCTTTGTTGTTCCTAAGTAGGAATTAACGTGCAATATCGAAACGACGCAAACTTAGACGCTTTCTCGATAAATTTGTGTCTCGATATGTTGAGAAGACAATTTGAAAACTAAATTACCTGCTTCTTTCAGTGAGAGCGCAGACAAGATGGTGTTCTGAATAGATGGCAATGTACGACCACGCAATTACTCACATTAAAGTAAAATATCTTTATATATAGATGAGTAGGAATCGAAAAGCATTAAGCTAATTTGATACGCTTATGAAGGGAAAAAAATATTAAGAGAATACGAAATTTTATATATCGAATTTGCGAATAGCATTTGCACAACGTTTCATTTCGTCGATGATATCAAGTAAACACATCGCGCTACGAAACAAAGCTGTCAATAAAGACCTTAATGAATTCAGTTGACGACTATGAACAAAGTTATTTCAGAACGGCAGGTAATTTTGTTTATAACACACGTCTAAAATGAGTAGGTACATACGTTTGTTAACAAAGCTTAATTGAATAAAGGAAAAGTTGTTGAGCATTGAATTTCAAAGCGTGTCCCAAAGCGATCAGTGTAAAAGTAACTAGAGAAATGTTTTATCGTTTCGGTAGAGGCCGTTTTCTTTGTTACAAAAATCTACAATTACAAGAGATAAGTTTTCTAATAGACTGGAGAAGAAAAATTACATCATTGTATAAATAGCCGTGGGTTAATCTACCCCATTAACTTCCGCTACTTAGCTCATAGACTTTATACGGTAATACCACGAATTTATGCGATAGCAGTGTTAATCGAATTCGCGTAAGTCGGGGTTCAACTTTGCGTATATAGTATGTTCAAAAGCAATAATTAATTCTTTGGTCTTTTGGATGGCATAATTTAAGGTAAATCAATAATGTGTACAGCATACGTTATACGTAATATCGAACGGAACACGTCGAGCTTCCCGAACACTGACAAAGCGGAGTAGGGAAGCTGATGCGGGCGGTGATAATTAAGAAAATCCGCCTACCTAGATAGGTACGCGGGTTTGGCCAGGGTTAGGAATTCGCGTAAAATGGGATAGAGTAAGTCGGGGTATTACTGTATAACCAAAGTATTCCCTGACTGTATATAAATTTTAAAGCTGTCTCCACAGTAATTACAACGTACTTCACCGGTCTGTTCTTGTAGTTGATGGGTACATTGTTTTGAGTAACCTGTTGTGTCGCTTTAAAGCCCAATTACTGTTCATAATTACTTAATCCCACTCCGTCACACTGTCACAGGATTCCTATCACACCGTTACGTAACTTTGTTTTGATATAATTCAAATATTTGACTTTGTAAGACGTTAAGTATCGGTTGCACCGAAACGTTTTGTTAACGTTAAAGTTTGTGTAAAATGTTCACCCTTCGATGTATCTGCCGCCAAATCGTAGTGTCACACTCAGATACACACAACGCACTATTTATAAACTGGTATCAACTTGAGATATATCTATTTCAAACTGGCCTCTACCTAAACTGCCTCAGTGGCGTTGTGGTAGCAGGCCACAACTATTACGCTGGAGGTCCTGGGTTCGATTCCCGGGTCGGGATCTATCAGAGATAACGGTTTAAAATCCTTTATCTCTGGTTCTATTGGGATTTTTCCATTTTCTGGAAGTTTCCCAGTACTTCGGAGTTTGCTAATGTGCCCAGAGATGGCAACAGGTTCGCCACCTGTTACATGAGCCAAAAACGTAACCGCTTGAATACATGCATTTACCTCTGCCTACCCCTTCGGGGATTACAGGCGTGAAGTTACGTTTTTTTTATATATCTATTTTTTTTATCTATTGTTTAATACCTTTTGATTAGCTAACATCAGTAGCTACAGGTTATGGGTACCAACGTGTGTCGGGAATGTGTTTACTTTACTAAACTAGTTAGATTAGTTTATTTTGTGAGATATTTGTCGTTAAGTCCTGGCTTATCACACATGTACCTACAAGGAGTGGATAAACTCAAACAGACTGTACTTAAACGTGCCCTCAATCCGCCTTCTCATTACCATACATTAATTTTGAATGTATGCTCACATTTCTAAAATGTTTATTTATTTTACAAGAAAATAAAATTATACGGAGAGCACTCCGTAAATAAAAATATGTTATATTAAGCTTCAAATATTTCTTACACTTGAAAGAGCACAAAAACAAAATGATGTAAAGAAATCAAAATCGAAAATGCGCTTGCTAAAGTATAATGTCGAAAAACATTCAACTATTTCAGATGAGTAACACATTATACTACCTATTTTGAAAACTAATCAGAAGTTTCACTGGTGGTAGAGCTCCAGTGACGGAGCTCGCGGGCGTAGGCACCACCGCATTACCTATTATACTTACCGTTAAATGGTAGTGTTCAGCACTATCGTGTTCCGGTCAGGTGGTAATGTACGGCTCTGTAATTTCCGGCACAGAGGCATAACACCTAATGCCTCAGGAGTGGCAGCGCATTTGCATTTTGAAATCTCTTATAAAATCAATTAAAGCAAAACAGCCAACGTTTAACTTACAACTTCAGTATACACCGCGAAACGTTCATGCAAAATGTAACCAGTGTGAAGTTGCACAAAAATGTCAAACTCCATTGAACCCACATGATGCGGTAGGGTATAACTTGTCAGTGCAGTCGCCAAGTTTTAATGAACTGTCGCCTCGACTTGCCGCAGATTAAACAGCTGAAGAGGCGGCGGGCGGACGGCTGACGCTGAAAGATGCTATCTTATGTTTGTGTCACACAGTCGGCGGTACGAAGTGTTGCGGACGTTGCTAACACTACGCACCGAACCACAGAATACTAAATAATAAAGATGCAAAAGATTCATTATATACAAAAACTGACGCAATAAAATGCAATTTCGTTCGATCGTACAGCGCTAAGCTCCTTCTATTATATTGAACAAGAGTCTGCCTTTCTTTCTGTGGCTCAAGTATAACCTACTTTTTCTGACGCGGTTCACTCAAAATGTAGACGGTTTTTGAGTTGCACAAGATAGTCAGCGAGATAGAGCGTGGCTCATTTTAGGAATACACATGTGAAGTTACGTTAGATTGAGATACTCCTTCTGTCGCTAAATCTTATCTGTGTTGATGCGGTTGGAGTTGCATTTTGCCAAGACCGTCGCGTCAATATACTTGTTAGTTCACTCGTATATGAAAAATGAAGAGTGCGCCAGTCCTAACTGATTGTCAAATTTAGTATCGGGCGCGATCTTACGGTACAGCTAAGTCCCATTAAAGCCCCGTTCCATCAGCTGTGTGACATAAGCATTACTTAGTTGAGAAAATGGTATTTTATTAAGCACAACGATGAAGATGAACGAATATCTTTTATAAAACTTACAGACGAAATAGTGAAGTTGTGACGGCACAAAAACAAGACAAAAGTACGCAATTTTGATAAAACAAACACTATAGTTACTGTAAAACGATCAAATATAACAATGTCTTTTGACGAAATAGGTAGGTACATAACTTTAAAATAATTAGTAACCCAATTACACTATTTCAGACCTAGACCCGGGTACTTGTAGTACGACTCTAGTATATATTAACCCCCTTATTCATAAACGTACATTTGATACGTTTTAGCTATAGAATGCTTTGTCTTTGTCAGTTGCATTGTCAAATGTGCAGGAAAGAAAAAGTCGAAGGAGAGATTAGCAACACTTTAGCTAAAATACGTTTATGAATAAGGGGGTAAGTTTTTAAAAAACCCTCAATAAGTCTGATAATTTCTATTTTGCAAAAAGATTGTTACTTTTTCTCCAGGAAGAAATAAAAACAATCGAGAATTTAATCTGTTCCGAACCATATAAAATATGTTCTACGCATCGAATCATTTAGCATCAGGATCTTTGAACTCCGCCTTTCAAACTCTACCAGCGGTAAAAAAATTGTCTTTTAGAGGTATGTATGTATCTTCACGCCAGGTCCCTAACGGGGTAGGCAGAGAGTGTAGAGCGCCAGACATCCCGGTTCTGACAAACCTCTCGTGCCTCGTCTACCTTCATCATTCTCTTCATACATGCACACCGATTCCTAAGACTTTTGACCCCACCATCGGACAGAACTCGACCTATTTGGTCATGGTAGGTCAGCCTTGGTCTTCCTGGGCCTCTGCAACCATCCACATTCGCATTGTATATCTGTTTAGTCATTCGCTCATTCGACATTCTTTCTATATGCCCGAACCATCGGAGCATGCCTTTTTTCATTTTTACACCGATACTATCATTCACACAAAGTCTCTTTCTTACATCTTCATTACGAACGCGATCGGTGAGTGATACACCGCAGATCTTGCGCAAAGATCTCATCTCGCCCGCGTTCAACTTACTTTCATGCTCTTTCCTGCATACCCAGCTCTCGCTTCCATATAAAAGCGTTGGAGTAAGTACAGCATTATGTACGGCTGTCGAGCCCGCTGGCTGAGATGTTTAGATTCTAGCAGCTTACCCAACGCTCCATTCACGCAATTCCCAGCAAGCACTCTTCTTTCTATGTCAGTGGTGTACCTACCATCCTTGCTAAAAGCACTAGCTTTTAGAGGTCATTTGTTTAAATAACGAAATTCTATATAAGGGATTATTTTCGCAATAATCCATAACTTGCCTAAAAAGTATGTATATACAAAAATAAGTATTTATTATTTTTTACACGCATGAAAGTACAATTTTGTTACATACTCAAACATCAACAAAAATATATCAATCTCGTCGATTACAATACAATGAGGACTGAGCCGGTTTATCACGAACTCTGAACAAGTAGGAAGCCAGACAATAGCTGTGCCGTGGAGCTATAGGATTAAGTCATAGTCGCCGCTCGAACGGGCTCATTAAAATATTCCGCTACGTCACTAACTAAGGGAGCAAGCGCTTGAAGAGTGAACGATATCGGTGTTATGTGCAATCGAACGTGCTAATATGAAGTTTGCTACGCTGAATGCAGAGGTCGATATTTGGAGGCGTTGCATTTAATGCTTTAAATTGCTCATTTTATAAATTAAAGAAAATGCTGTCTGATGGTGGGGTGAAGTCTTAAGAATCGGCGTGCATGTATGAAGAGAATGATGAATGTAGATGAGGCACGGGAGGTGTGTCAGGACAGGGATATCTGGCTCTCTACACTCTCTGCCTACACCGATGGGGACCAGGCGTGAAGATATAAACCTACATACATGCGCAAAGAAAAATGGAAAGACAAATTTGACTTATGTCAGAGATCGAACCTGCGATCTCAGGATAATCAGTCCAGCCGCTGTACCACTAAGCTACCGAAGCCTCACAAGAGCTTCTGTAGCTTAATGCCAAAAAAAAATGATTTTCGACTGATAGAACCTGTAACTTCCGTTGAACTAGCCCAGCCGTTTTACCACTTAGGTACCGTTAGATTGTTTTATTGCGAAAAAAATGAAGTTCTAAATGCGCTAATTACCGAATGACAAAAAATTGAAAAACAAAAAATGTAGCACTGGCAAACAATCAATCATGAACACAACCAACCTTTACTACGGCGTTTTTAAAAGTTCAAAACATCAGCGATAAAAACCGAAGGCCTACTTCGCTCCACCCACTCATCAAAGAGTTGAGAAGCCGTTCTTCTCATTATTATTTCACTGTGAAAGCGCGAGGGGGGCACCTGGGGGGTCGGAGAGAGCGGGGAGGGCGCGGCACAGAGAGGAACAGAGTTCGGCGTATTGTTTTTGAGGGCTTTATAAATAATTCAACAAATGGGCCGAACAGAGGGAAGGTGGCGATCGATCAGTCGGATTGTGATATGTAATGGACCCATTACTTGCTTACATGGTTCTTATATATATATTTTTTTATATAATGAAAGTGGCAAACAAGCATGCAGTTCACATTGATGTTAAGTGATGAGTGCAGCCTATAGACACAGACACAATGACCAGAGGTCAAAATGCAGATGCGCTGCCACTCCTGAGGCATTAGGTGTTATGCCTCTGTGTCGGAAATTACAGGGCCGTACATTACCACCTGACCGAAACACAATAGTGCTGAACACTACCATTTAGCGGCAAGTATATTAGGTAATGCGGTGGTACCTACGCCCGCGAGCTCCGTCACTGGAGCTCTACCACCAGTTATGTGGTATATGTTTGACTGGTGGTAGAGTTCCCGTGTCCGAGCTCTACCGCCATCTAGTCTGAGATGGATTACTATCCAGATTACATTTGTGAGTCCCGACATTTCTGTCACAGCGGGGGAACAACTCAGACTTCAAAGCGGCTACGAATTTAGATTTTTGGCTCTGTAAATGTCTATAGGCTGCAGTCGTTACTTAACATCTATGTGAAGTGCATATTAGTTAGCCATCTATATAAAAATACACTTGAGAGCTTCAAACTGGAATCACATAAACTGGGGTGGTTTTATACTGGTGGTAGAGCTCCCATGACGGAGCTCGTGGGCGTAGGCACCATCGAATTGCTAATATACTTGCCGCTAAATGGTAGTGTTCAGCATTACCATGTTCCGGTCAGGTGGTAATGTACGGCCCTGTAAATTACGGCACAGCCATGATCGCCACGCTTGGCATGCGGATTGGCAAACGCAGTTTAATCGCAAGACGCTGCTGCGTTCGGGCATATAGAAAGAATGTCGAATGAGCGAATGACTGAACAGATATACAATGCGAATGTAAATGATTGTAGAGGCCCAGGAAGACCAAGACTGACCTACCATGACCAAATAGGTCGAGTTCTGTCTGATGGTGGGGTCAAAAGTCTTAGGCATCGGCGTGCGTGTATGAAGAGAATGATGAAGGTAGATGAGGCACGGTAGGTGTGTCAGGACCGGGATATCTGGCGCTTCACACTCTCTGCCTACCCCGATAGGGACCTGGCGTGAAGATATATACATACATACGCTGCTGCCCATCTCGCTTTATTGCACTTACTACCGCCCTGGCCACCATTGTTTGACTGCAGGGGTAAATTCTCTTCCACTAGAAGAGAATTCTCCCGCTAGTGGGCGGTGGGGTCGTCACGTCCCAACACTAATTAACTCGAAAAAACTCGAAATCATGAATATTCTGTTTGCATATGAAAAGTGTGATTTGCAATGAATTTTAATACAGTCGCATCTTGAAATACGTGCTTGTACTTCAAATCAGCATGATATTAATTCCATTCGAAGCTCTATGTATGATTATAAACAATTCAAATCAAATTTGTAACTTTGCATCTTAACACATGAGGCACCGAATTTTAAAAGAACCAACTCAAATGAATGCTCCCTTATGCTACGCCGTAGTCACGCTCTACGAGAGCCGTAGACGTTTGTAGACGTGCTACGAGCGTATTAAAATTGAGTTACGTAGCGCTGTCGTATATTTTTGAATACAAAATGAATGCAGCATATTCTGCGAGATGATCACGAAGCCTTTTATATCAGATATCTGAATTACATGAGGGAGGAAACATAAAAAAATAACACTATAATGTATGTTTGTATGCTTAGAGCGCCAGATATCCCGGTTCTGACAAACCTCTCGTGCCTCGTCTACCCTCATCATTCTCTTCATACATGCACGGCGATTCCTAAGACTTTTGACCCCACCATCAGACAGAACTCGACCTATTTGGTCATGGTAGGTCAGTCTTGGTCTTCCTGGGCCTCTGCAACCATCCACATTCGCATTGTATATCTGTTTAGTCATTCGCTCATTCGACATTCTTTCTATATGCTTGAACCTTCGGAGCATGTCTTTTATTCATTTTTACACCGATACTATCATTCACAGAAAGCCTCTTTCTTACATCTTCGTAACGAACGCGATCAGTGAGTGATACACCGCAGATACCTGTTTATACCTTATACTTGAATAGGTATCTATCCAAGCTAATATTTATTTGTGCAAATGTATCAAAACGGGCAAGTGTTCTACACAGACGAGCCGTGGGCAGGCATGTCGTGCTGGAACTGGGCCTGCAAATGGAGACACAACCGGAACCAAAGATCCAACGAGTTTTTTGTTAATTAACTAAATAAACGTACTGTCTGTATGCTGATTGCCGTATGTATGCTCACTTTTAACTTCAAGTAATAGTCGTTACGGGATTATTATACTATCATGTAACCATTTGACAGCAATTTGAATAGGTAATAGATACAGCGGTGCCAAGGCAAACAAGAAAAACACGGTAGTTTAAAGAGGTAAATTGTACCTATAACAATAATAATAATATCCAACAACTACCGGAAGTTTATCCTGAAGGATGGAACGGTCGACATATGTCGGGCATGCCATCGACCGGGTGAATCAATCAGGCATATTGTTTCCGGCTGTTCGAGTCTTCGAGTCTTGCCAACGGCGAATACTTGCACAGACACAACCAAGTAGCCAGGATAATTCATCAGCACCTTGCCTTGAAATACGGTCTTGTAGCCGCGGAGGTGCCGTACTACAGGTATGTGCCCGATCCAGTTCTAGAAAATGACCATGTCACGATTTATTGGGACCGATCTATCATCACTAACAGGACTATTGTTGCCAATAAGCCTGATATAGTGGTGATAGATCGCTCGGAGCGCCGCGTAATGATGATCGACATCACCGTCCCGCATGATGAGAATCTCGTGAAGGCCGAAAAAGAAAAGGAAATTAAATATCTTGATCTGGCTCACGAGGTTGTCGCCATGTGGGATGTGGATTCGGCCATCATTGTGCCGATAGTCGTATCGGTGAACGGGATGATAGCGAAGAGCCTCGACCAACATCTCAAGAGGCTCTCGCTAGGTGGATGGATCAAGGGTTTGATACAGAAAGCAGTACTCCTCGGTACGGCACGCATAGTGAGGAGGTTCCTGTCTCTGTGTCCCTAACCATCGGCAGCTTGGACCCTGCTCCCGCTGTCGGCGGCACACTATTTTTTTATATATATTTGTTTATTTTTATACTTATATATGTAAAAAAATATTTAATAAGTTAAAAAAATAAATAAGTGGAATAATAATAATGGCAACCCATTATACGTCCCACTGCTGGGCACGAGTCTCTCCCCTTTTTTGGGGGGAGGCCTGGAACTTACTCCACCACGCTGCTCCAATGCGGATTGGTGGAGGTTGGTGGGTTAGTGGCCAACCCGCTGTCGGATATTTTCAAACCGCCCATAAGGCCTCCGGCAAGGTTTAACGACTGGTATCTATCGATAGCAACCGGGACCGACGGCTTAACGTGCCCTCCGAAGCACGGAAACGCGCATTTTAATTTTGCCACTAGCGGTCACCCATCACACTACCCGACCGCGCCCGCGGTGCTTAACCGAGCAGATCGCTTACGATCTACACCAGCCGCCGGGCCATGCGCGCTTCCATTTCATTGTACCTATATTTACATTGATTTCGTAGAAAATTTGGTGGTTAAATGACGGGCGAAGGGTTTTTTATCGGTTATAACCATTTTGAAGCCAAGGTGTTTTAACCCTGACACACCATAACCGATGGAATGGCTTGATCCATGTTATTTTATGATCAAAATATATCAAATTCATTTGGGGGAAAACTTGACACAAAATGAAATAAAACTATACACCCGCCCTAACTTCGCACGGGTGAACATGATTCATATGTCATGGTCACTAAGACTGTTGTAATAAACGTCATATTTATGTATGTGGGGGTCATGCCAGA
The DNA here is from genome assembly GCA_036365455.1 of Macrosoma leucophasiata. NCBI lineage: Eukaryota > Metazoa > Arthropoda > Insecta > Lepidoptera > Hedylidae > Macrosoma > Macrosoma leucophasiata. Next base: position 1,263,623 of record JAWQUS010000024.1, read on the forward strand.
AGCGTGCACGTCGCGATCCCTGCCAGTCCTTTAGGGCTGCGATTCTGGCACGAAGGCGTACCGCAGTGCGGGTTAGGGCGTCCCCCCGAGGCGATGCGTACCGACCCGTCCCCGTCGGTACGAAAAGCGGCCAAAGCGGCGATGGGGACCGCCACCTGTCACGCCGGGCCCGATCGAGGAGTGCCAGATAGGCACGTGGAATGTGAGAGGTGGAATTTGTGAGAAGATGAATGAGTTGACGAACGTAATGAGTGTGAGACGCCTGGATGTTTTGTGTGTAACAGAGACTAAACGAAAGGCTGCGAGGTCGAAGATCTCCCGGGTGGCGCGATGGCGCTGTGGGCAGGTGTGCAACAGAGCGATCATGCCAGCGCGGGGGTGGGCGTCCTTCTGTCCTCTCGTTTAGTCACTGGAGTGAAAGATTATGGTTTGGTGAACCCGAGACAAATCTGGGTCCGAATTAAATTGGGCGTCACTAGGGTGTCTTTGGTAGCAGCTTATGCACCGGTTAGCTCAGCGACGACCCAAGACCTGGAGAAGTTTTGGGAATCTACAAGGGAAGTTCTCGATATGGTCGAAGCTAATGAAAGGGTAATTTTGTGTGGTGATTTAAATGGATGGGTCGGGACCAGGCGGCCAGGATACGAGGCCGTTCTAGGTCCATATGGTGATAGAAGAGTAAATGATGCTGGTAAGCTGATACTTGACTTGGAACGAAGTCTCCTTGTGTCTAACACAGAATTCCGTCATAAGGACGTTCACACGTATACATGGGGGAGGAATGAACAAAAAAGTATGATTGATTCGATCATGGTTGATAGTCGTCTTCGGAAGAGCCTGATGGACACTAGAGCCTACAGAGGTCCCACTCTTGATACAGATCACTACTTGGTAATAAGCCGGTTTAGGGGTCTGTTCAAGAAGTGGCGACAGACTGATGAGAGACTGACGAAGAGCTTTGAGACTAACATCAAACTCTATTGGAGGGAGATGAAAAAGTCTAGAAGCTCTTCTCCAGTTTCTGGAATGAATAGAATAAAATCTAAGTTGGGTGACATTCTTGAGAACACGCAAGATGTGTTAAAACGATGGAGCGAGTATAATGGGGAAATGTATGATTATGCTCACAACACTGAAGCCGGAGTTGCTGACTTGACGGTGCCGGCTTGTGTGGATATAACAATAGATGAGATTGTATGGGCGATACGAAGTATGAAATGTGGTAAGGCTGCGGGTATTGATCAGGTTTCTGCCGAATTGATCAAATATGGTGGTGCTGCCCTTTGGGATTCTTTCTGGGTGTTGTGCAACCTTTGCTGGAGATCCGGAAGAATCCGAAAGGATTGGCGGTGTGCGGTCATCGTGCCTTTGTATAAAGGCAAGGGTTCACGTATGGACTGCACCAGCTATCGAGCGATCAGTTTGATCAGTTTGGCATCTAAAGTGTATGGGAAAGTCTTAGAAAGAAGAATGAAAGAGAAGTCCGACGGGTTGTTGTGGGATGCACAGGGTGGTTTCAGAACTGGAAGAGGATGTATGGATCAAGTTTTCTCCCTCCGCAACATCGTAGAGAAGCATCTGGCTGTGAGCCAGAAGGTTTTCTGCGGTTTTGTGGATTTGGAGAAAGCGTTTAGGTATTACGAAAGGAGCTGTTTTTGCCAGAGTATGGTAATGATGGCAGTCTGCTCCGTAATTATAACAATACAGTCCACGTATGTGGACTGTCAAGCATGTGTGTTGGTAGATGGTAATGTCACCCTGGTTTGATGGTAACATCGGTGTCAGACAGGGTTGCGTGCTTTCGTCTAGGCTGTTTATCATATATCTGGACAAATGCCTCCAGAGGATGAAGTTGATGGATGTGGGAGTGCGTATGGGTGACTTAGTGGTGAACTGTCTGCTTTACGCAGATGATGCGGTAATTTTTAGCTCTTCACCATCTGGGCTACAAACACTAGTCACAGTCATGAAAGAGGATTGTATGGAGAAAGGCTTACAATCGAATGTGGATAAAACTAAAGTATTAGTATTTGAAAGAGATGAACAGAAAACAAATGCAAGGGTAGAGTAGTAGATGATGCAGTGTTAGAACAGGTGGATGAAATTGTATATCTTGGATGTGCTTTTAGCAAGGATGGTAGGTACACCACTGTCATAGAACGAAAAGAAAACCAAATGTATCCGTTTTACCATCCCTAATGTAAAAAGTAAAGAAGGAGACATTTTTATAAACAATAACAAAATTCAATTTGTTGATGACGCTACCTTCTTGGGAATAACGCTTGACTCGAAGTTACAATGGGGACCAAATATAAGGCAGTTAGCGAAACGTCTGAGTGGCGCAGCTTATGCTGTTCGAAAACTTAGGCAATTAACTGATATAGACACTGCAAGACTTGTTTATTTTAGCTATTTTCACAGTGTCATGTCCTATGGTATTTTATTATGGGGTCGAGCGGCCGACATACAATCAATTTTTGTATTACAGCAGAGGGCCATTAGAGCGATGTATAACTTACGTAGTCGTGATTCTTTGAAAGAACTATTTAAAGAAATAAATATAATGACAGTCCCTTGCCATTACATCTATAAAAATATACTTTTCGCCAGGAAAAATTTACATCTGTTTGTTCATTCATAAAATCTCCGATAGGCATAGTTGTAATACGAGGAATAAGAACAAGCTGTCTCTGGCAAGTTTTCGACTGACGAAAACTAATACATCTTTCCTAAAATATAGTGTAGAATTTTATAACAAGATCCCATCCGGGATTGCTGAACTCACCGATGGTAAATTCAAAGCATTAATTAAACGCACTCTATGTAAAAAGGCTTACTATAAACTCGAGGACTATCTCAAGGATATAAATGTTTGGCTAAATGCTGATCTAGCTCCACAAGGGTGTTAAATGTAATGATCAAAGTGTAATGTTGATATTACATTGTTTTATATTATTTCGCATTAACACATGCTTGTGAAATATATTTTATTTTAAAGAAAAATGGAAAGAAAAATTTGACTTCAGGCGAGACTCGAACTCGCGGCCTACTGGGAATCTAATCCAGCCGCTCTTCCAATTGAGCTACTGAAGTCCTGGACGATTTGTCGAATCTTTTCTTCACATCTATTGCATTGCTTTATGGTAGCAGCAGCGCCATCTATTACCAACTATGCTAGTCAGGCAACCGATATAATTGACTTTTCAGCTGGACTAGATTCCGAGTAGGCCGCGAGTTCGAGTCTCGCCTGAAGTCAAATTTTTCTTTCCATTTTTCTTTAAAAATATGATATTATTTATTGTTAATATTAAGCTTGTTTAAATTATGGAAAATTGTAAAATATGCCTAAGAGATATTTTTAAAAGAGCCGACTGAGTTTTTTCCGGCAAGTTTTTCTCAGATCATATTGGCCTTTGGAACTTTGCCGGTGAATGACAAAGAATGACTCTTTTTCTTTTCTTTTTACTCTTTGTTATCAGTTTGTAAAGGGAAAATGAGACATTCTACTGATATACCTATTTTTTACATTAGTTTATGACATTTAGTTTTATCTTAGTGATATTCTTGACTTTACATATATTTTTTATCTTGTTTGACATGTATATCAATTGTTATTCACTTTAATTTATTTTGTTTGTTTATGACGTGTCTTAAGAGGTGCCTGTCACCCTAAATGAATAAATGAGTTTCTGATTCTGATTCAGAAGAGTGCTTGCTGGTAATTGCGTGAATGGAGCGTTGGGTAGGCTGCTAGAATCTAAACATCTCAGCCAGCGGGCTCGGCTAGCCGTACATAATGCTGTACTTACTCCAAAGCTTTTGTATGGAAGCGAGAGCTGGGTATGCAGGAAAGAGCATGAAAGTAAGCTGAACGCGGTCGAAATGAGATCTTTGCGCAAGATCTGCGGTGTATCACTCACCGATCGCGTTCGTAATGAAGATGTAAGAAAGAGGCTTTGTGTGAATGATAGTATCGGTGTAAAAATGAAAAAAGGCATGCTCCGATGGTTCGGGCATATAGAAAGAATGTCGAATGAGCGAATGACTAAACAGATATACAATGCGATTGTGGATGGTTGCAGATGCCCAGGAAGACCAAGACTGACCTACCATGACCAAATAGGTCTAGTTCTGTCTGATGGTGGGGTCAAAAGTCTTAGGAATCGGCGTGCATGTATGAAGAGAATGATGAAGGTAGACGAGGCACGAGAGGTTTGTCAGAACCGGGATATCTGGCGCTCTACACTCTCTGCCTACCCCGTTAGGGACCTGGCGTGAAGATACATACATATTTATGTATATTTGTATATATATCATCAACATTTCCAATCACCCCAGTGAATTTTCCAAGAATATGATTTCAAACAAACCATGTCCTGAGAATGAATCTTCATCAACATCTGAATTTCATATCCAAAAGACGTTTACAGCTGAACACAAGCCTCCTCGAAAGATGCCCGTTTACATCATATGACGGGATATGCCATATTCGCCACACTTGACAAACGAGTTGGAGATCGAAGTGGCGGTAGTTTCATTGTATTTTCTATCGCCCTAATTGATTAGATTTGAGCGCCATTGTTCGGTTGATTAGTGGTAGAATTGTCTCCTATTTATTAGTGGTTCAGTCAATATTATCAAATCTGGGATAATAATAAAAAAACTTGGATAAAATGTATCTATCTATGGCGTCGGGACGTGACGACCCCACCACCCACTAGTGGAGGGGAATTCTTAATGCAGCCAGTCAATTGGAAGAGGAGGCAGTTAATACAATAGTAATAATATGAGAAACCCAACAGCGTAGGCTTTCTTACTGGTGGTATAGCTCCAGTGACGAAGCTCGCGGGCGAAGGCACCATCACATTAATACACTTGCCGCTAAATGGTAGTGTTCAGCACTATCGTGTTCTGGTCAGGTGGTAGTGTACGGCCCTGTAATTTCCAGCACAGAGGCATAACTCCTTAAGCCTCAGGAGTAGTAACGCATCTGCATTTTGACCTTGGTCTCTGTTTGGGTGTCTATAGGCTGCAGTCATCACTTAACATCAGTGTGAACTGCATGCTTGTTTATCACTTCCATTACATAAAAAAAAGCATCCCGTGATAAAACTGACGGCTTCTGCGATCGCCAATCCGCGTGCCAAGCGTGGCGATTATGGCACATTCTCCCTTAATGACGCACAACACTATTGTTGCCATCACTGGGGAAGGGTCCAGCAGACGTCTTTCGGCTGAAAAGACAAATCATCTTCACATCCAATCTTTTAACTATACGCCAAAGTCGGGAGCACGCGCCACCAGCATCGGTCACCGACAATACTTTGCAAAATTAAACATCAAAAGCACTCCAATTACACGCAAAAAGGCGCAAGGGGCGGCGCGATGAGATATCTTAACATGTAATTTGCCTCACAAAAGGCCCGAGATGAGTTTACTTACTAAATTTTCACAGACAACGTAATTGAAGGCATCTTACCGGTCTAGATTTTAATATTATAGAGCTTATGCCCTCTGGGTATAAGTAAAACATCGCTTAATTTTTAGAACACAAGGTAAACAAAAACAATTTGCTGGGGTGGGTTAATCAATTATGTTTTCATCAATAAATTAGAATTATCCTAATATTGAAATTAAATTAAACTAAGGCCTACAGACAGTGGTTTGGATGATTTTTTTAGCTCCAGCCATTATAAATGAGTGAGTTATATAATTTATTTATACATTACTACATTACGAACCTTTAGCACAATCTATTTCTAAAAACTGATAAGAAGAAGATAATAAATATATTTTTTTTCACAAGAAGAAAGGCATGTTTGTGTACTTAAAAAACATTCGTGTATATTTTTACTAGTGGTAGAGCTCCAGTGACGGAGCTCGCGGGCGTAGGTACCACCACATTACCTAATATGCTTGCTGCTAAATGGTAGTATTCAGCACTATCGTGTTCCCGCCAGGTGGTAATGTACGGCCCTGTAATTTCCGACACAGAGGCATAACTCCTTAGGACTCAGGAGTGGTAACGCATCTGCATTTTGACCTTGGTCTTTGTGTGGGTCTATAGGCTGCAGTTATCACTTAACATCAATGTGAACTGCATGCTTGTTTGCCACTTCCATTACATAAAAAATATATATATAAAAAATCTAATTTGAAGATTCAGATATCACAAAGTGCAGACACAGTGCAGCAGGGAATCTGCACTTCTTTATTTGTTAATCTAATGTAAGAGCTACGTTACTGGCAAATTCTAAAACTTAATCTAAATCCGCACATTTATTAAACCCACAACCACTGGGATCACTAGTCCAGTCTCTCTACTAAATGAGCTACCAAAGTCTCCACCTATAACCCAAAGCATTATATTTTTTGCATGAAACGTGAGTAAACAAGCAACATACATCCCAATCACTCGAATTAAATTTCCTATTAATAAGATTAGCATCAACAGTGTTGACTGAATATTGGTTCCCTGTTGCCATGGCCACAGAGGTTATATTCGGTAGTCATTAATGTCTGAGAAGCTTCGTCGTCGTCTAAAGGCGCGCACAGGTGGGTGGATCGTGGAAAAATCCAAAGAATTTGCTTAATCTCAATGAAATTGGGGAATTCGGCGATGAAAGCGGACGGAGGCGAATTAACGGCTTTTTTGTCGCTTTTGTAACACAAACTTCAGACCTGGATAATTGAACGATTCCTTTTGAGTTACCTGAACTCATGCAATTCAAATAACTAATTATTTTTTACGGATTCCTTTTATGGAAAACAGGCAAGTAAATTGAGGGTCGATGGGTTATATTCGCTTGTAAAGATTAGTTAGATGGGTTAATTATGTCGACGTTGTTGCCAGTGAATTAGGACAGGTCACGATGACCAAAAGTTTGTGTCAATTAAAGAATACTCAGTTCTTCATTTACCACCTACAAAATATTACAAACATAATTCAGAAGAGACTTTGTGTGAATGATAGTATCGGTGTAAAAATGAAAAAAGGCATGCTCCGATGGTTCGGGCATATAGAAAGAATGTCGAATGAGCGAATGACTAAACAGATATACAATGCAAATGTGGATGGTTGCATAGGCCCAGGAAGACCAAGGCTGACCTACCATGACCAAATAGGTCGAGTTCTGTCTGATGGTGGGGTCAAAAGTCTTAGGAATCGGCGTGCATGTATGAAGAGAATGATGAAGGTAGACGAGGCACGAGAGGTTTGTCAGAACCGGGATGTCTGGCGCTCTACACTCTCTGCCTACCCCGTTAGGGACCTGGCGTGAAGATACATACATACATACATAATTCAGAAATTCTTAGTCCCAACAATGTATGCAGGAGTAACAATAAGGAAGAAAATGCGTAATAACAAGATGGAAGAAGATTTGGTTGGGCTCATCGATCACATTCACAGTGGATTATAAATTAATATACATATCTTTAGGAATGTTACCTACCTATATCCAAACGTAATTACCGACATCCAATAGAATTACTAACTTAATCTATACTTATAATAAAACAGAAAATCCGCGTGTCTGTACATTGTATATATTTACGAAAAACGAATTGGGGGCGATGTTAAAATAGTATTAGAACACTTTTCAATGATTTTTATTTTTTTTGTCTGTCTGTTTGTCTGTTTGTCCCTTTCTCCAGGGTAATCTCCGAAGATACTGAACGGATTCGAATGAAACTTTTTGTGGTGTGTAGATATTAAGCCTAGCCAACATTTAGGTTACTTTTTACTGCAGGAAAATCACTCATTCCCACGGGAATCTCTACATTTAATAAAATCGTAAGAAAATGAAGACTGTAGATTGAATATTTTTTAAAAGAATACTTGGGACGTAATCTGCAATAGAAATCGAAGCCAAAAATATAGTTTTCAGATTTTTTGTCTGTTTGTCTGTATGTATGTCCGGGCTAAACTAAATTAGTACTAAATGGATTTACTTCAAATTTCGCATGAATATCCGAGAATCGAAGTCGAAGTAACTAATGAACGCATGCTGAACACCTGTCTTAGTTCATTTCAAGATGTGGTCATTTTAATCGCCGATTGAACTACCAAATATGGGTTACCAGCTCCCCAATCATCACCCCATCAAGACCGTAGAAATTGGGAGTATAACGCTGAGCCAAATTACGATCCGGGCGAAATGACCATGTCACTTTGTTCTCTTCAGAGCAAAAACAAATTTATGATACCGTCCTTGAAAGCGTTGGGCAAAACCAGGGTAAAATGTTTTTCTTGGATGCTCCTGGTGGAACAGGAAAACATTTGTTACCACTGACATACTTGCAGAGGTCAGACGGCAAGGCAAAATTGCTATGGCTGTAGCGTCGGGAATTGCTGCCACACTGCTTCAGGAAAGTAAGACAGCACATGCCATGATTAAAATTCCCTTACATTTAGAGAGCGCCGAAACGACTGTTTTTGGTGTGTCATGTAACAGCGATAAGGGACACGTGCTCAAGGATTGCTCCCTGATTGTATGGGATGAGTGTAAGGCCAATAGAAAGGCAGTTGAGGCCGTGGACAGAACCCAGCAGGACATCCGAAGGAACGAAGATTTGAGTGGGTGGTGTCACATTACTGTTCACTGGCGATTTCGGGCAAACGCTTCCCGTGGGGACGCGAAGATCGAGGACTGACGAGGTGAATGCTTTGTTGTTACGATCTTAACGAGTTCGTACGCTGCCCTTGACTATAGCGACAATGCACGTGCTCAAGAATTTTCCGATGTCCTTCTAAGTCTTCGCGAAAGCACTCTACCAGAAGAGAAAGGTGGACAGATGGTGCTTCCAGAGTCTTCCGGCAGAGAAGTATCCAGCTTAGAAGAACTCATTCTCGGTGTCTACAGGGACATCAGTATATCGCACCAGCAGAATACAACGTTTTGGGTGTGTGGGCCATTTTGACGCCCAAAAATGATCAGGCTGCAGCAATTAACAGGAAATGAAGTGGTCTACACCTCCATAAATACTGTCGTCGAGCAAGATGACGCCACACATTAGTCCATGGCATTTCTGAACTTCCTGCCAGCAAGCCGACTTCCATCGCATACCATCAAGCTGAAGGTAGGTAAGCTTCTTCGGAACTTATCTCCTCCGAAGTTGTATAACGGGACTTAAAGCCATCTCGCTCCACAGACACACCATTGAGGCGGAAATTCTTACGGGTTGTGGCATTGGTGAGGCAGTATTTATACAACGCATTCCCTTCATACCTCATGACTTCACGATCCAATTGAAGCGCTTACAGTTGAATGTTTGCTTTGCGATATGACCATCAATAAGTCGCAGGGGCAGACACTGAGGGCAGCGGGTGTTAACCTCAGGACAAGTTGCTTCTAACACGGGCAACTGTACGTCGCTTGCTACCGCGTTACCAGTCCTGATCCTCTTTACATTTTGGCTCCCGGCAGAATAACTACCAACGTAGTTTATAGGAAAGTGTCGTAAGGTTTGATACCTTTGTACGTATTTTTACTCTTTTGTGTCCGGAAATATATTCCTGCATTATTTTCTCTATTTCCTTCAGTCACATCTCATGACTGAACTCAGCAGAATTCCCATATGACTCCCTTCACTTGCTTCTCTTGCAAAAAAACTTACAGTTTTAATTTAATGCTATTTTAAAAGTCGTTTGCTTATAATGCTAGAGCGACTTTGGCATCTTAGGTATGTTTGGTGCTGTACTGCCTTCACGCAGACGACGTTGCGGGCAGCAGCTAGTACTAAATACATTGAGAGAAACATTTGCTATATTTCCTACTGTTAACAAAAAGCACTTTAGTTATATAATTTACTTGGAGTAAGTTTAGTATAGTTTTTTGTGACTGCTTAAAATTTAAAACCAAGCATGTATGGCCCCGTCATAACAATCACAGAAATAACAACTAAGGTCACAGGGGTGGCAACGCATCTGCATTTTGACCTCTGGTTTTTGTTGTGACGTCTATAGGCTATAGTCATTACTTAACATCCATGTGAACTGCATGCTTGTTTGCCACTTTCGTATCATAAAAAAGCATAAACAAATACGGTCTATATCGAATTGAATACACTTATGACCCCACATGGTATTACATGATCAAGAAATTGTATTACATATCCATAAATATGCCATAAAAATACATTTTCCCTTCAAATTTATTGGTATTTGATAATTACGTTGTATAATCTTAAAACTGACTAAACTAGTAAAATAGTTTTACTTAATAGTAATAACTTTAAGAGAATCTTATCCCCAATCCAAAATAAAACATAATGTAAAAATTAAACTGTCTCAGTAGCCTAGTGGTAGCAGGCCACTACTACTACGCTGGGGTCCTAGTTTCGATTTCCAGGTCAGGGAATATCAGAGAAAACGGTGTAAAATCCCTATATCTATGGTTCTATTGGGATTTATCCATTTTCTGAAAGTTCCCCAGTACCTCAGACTTTAATAATGTGCCTGGAAATTACAATAGACTCGCCACCTGTTACATGGGCCAAAGAGTCCTTCAGGGCTGACAGCGCGTTGGCAACTCCCCTGGTGTTGCAAATGTTCATAGGTGACGGTGACCACTTTCCATCAGGTGGCCCGTCTGCTTGTTTGTCAACTTAATGACATAAAAAAAATCGTAACTGGCGGATCGTGGGTATTTGCATGCATGTATGCTTGAATGCATGCATTTACCTCTGCCTACACTTTCGGGGAATAGAGGCGTGAAATTACGTGTCAGGAAAACTTGAAATTCTGAACGGGGAAATATAATAGGAACGGCTCTCGATACTCAATCGTGTGCGAGCACCACTTCACCCGAGTGGACTTTATTTGAGCCACTTGAATCATAACGTAACTGGAACAAAACGTAACTGGCGAATCGTGAGTATTTTCAATGTGTACTTGGATGCATGCATTTTATCTCTGCGTACCCCTTCCAGTTTGCAGGCGTGAAGTTACTTTACTTTGTTAATAAGAAGCCATGTTGACACTACCCGCTTAGTGCAAGCCATATGTTACCACCATTACAATAGACTGTAGCCGCGAATCAAGATTTCAAAGATTCATTGCAATTACACTGCAGTGCGGTTGTCGCCTCGTGAGTCGTGACGTAATCGAAAGTGTGGCTTTCTAGTTACATTTTAGATGAGCGGCGTCTATTGAGTTGTAAGATATTAATCATTATATCGCTCTCATGACACTTCTATGTTCATCACTCTCTTTAAAAAAATCCGCATAATAAGTCTCATTTATAAAAAAATCACGTATTTTTGCATTCCCACGAAAAGGATCGGATATTTTGTGGGTATGAAAATATATTGTTAAGTATATTTCATATCGATAAGGCAATACGAAGTGCGCCGGAACAATTTAACTTTAGCTAAAATACGTTTATGAATAAGGAGGTTAGTGTATATTCAATGAAAATTAATCAGTTGACCCAGCCCAGGTCACGGTTATAGATATGAGGCAGATATTTTGAACAATCGACAGAAATTTTATTTGCGTATTTATTTTATATTAAGTTTATTAATGTTAGCTTACGTGATGTTTAAACTTCGATCACATATGTTTTTATTCCCCTATAAGAAATATCGATACCTATTACTTATATGTTTCTTCATATCGTATATACGATAACTTTACAACTCTAGGCGTTTAACTGCGAAATAATGAATTTTGTACGGCCCTGTAATTTCCGGCACAGAGGCATAACACCTTAGGCCTCAGGAGTGGTAACGCATCTGCATTTTGATCTTGGTCTCTGTGTGGATGTCAATAGGCTGCAGTCATCACTTACCATCAATGTGAACTGCATGCTTGTTTGCCACTTCCATTACAATAAAAAAAAAAAAATCATAACGATTGAAGATACAATCTAAAGCTTTTCCAATCGACTTAAAATTTACGCCAGTTACTCTGGTTCCGACTTAATAATTTAGGCAACGGATATTAAGATAAGTCTTAACAGTGATTCGATGGAAGATATCTGGCAAATGCCATTCATTGTGTCAGTGTACTAACTGATACTTATAACAAAAACAACTTAAAAATGTGTTACGTATTACCTAATTTTTCTGCAGCCTAGTCGTACTTTTTTTTTTAATGTAATAGAAGTGGCAAACAAGCATGCAGTTTACATTGATGATAAGTGATGACTGCAGCCTATAGACACCCACATAAAGACCAAGGTCAAAATAAAGATGCGTTACCAGTCCTGAGATATATACAAATCAAAAGTGTGCATATCGTACAGTAATAAATTTATAATACCTACAACTAGCTGACCCGCCAAACTTCGTATTGCCTCAGAATAAAAACATGACATGTGTCAAAGGTTTGATGGATACGGATTATTTGTATGGGAAAACGAAATGGTGGTTTTTACTATTTCCCTTCAATTTCTTCATATTTTCTTACCTTTTAAACATTCCCTGGACTTCCAAAAATCATTCAAAATCAATATTAGCCAAATCGGTCCAGCCATTCACGCGTGATGCCGTGACCAAGGAAAACGGGTTGCATTTTTATATATATAGATAAACATTTTATAATATGCGACTGGACCAATAAAGTGTTTTTCTTTCTTGCAAAGTTGATGTGATGAGCTAAGAGTTTTTCTTTCTTGCAAAGTTGATGTGATGAGTTAAGCTGAGGCCATGAAATATTAGTGTAGAGAAAACATCTTGTAAAATCTTCAAACGAATCCCATTTAATTCCACCGTGTCGTCCGAGCAGATTGTGTCGGCCATCTTGTCAGTTGAGATTGTCGAAGGCCACAGGAATTGCAGTACGATGCTCCCAATCATTCGTAGTGAACGAAGCTGCCTATTTACCAAAGCAAATAACATTTCTAGGAGTAAATATTAGATCTACAACACGAAGAATTGATTGGGGGAAATGTTATAGAGAATAGTAATTTATTGTAGAAAAAAACACGAAGAAAATCCGCAATATTATATTTGCGGATTTTCTCGCGTACACTACTTCCAACTTCTCTTTCTTACCTTACCTTAGAAGTTGAAAGTAGTATACGCGAGAAAATCCGCAAACATGATATCTATGTATGAAGCTCGTGAAACTCTGCGAAAACGTTAATAGTAATTTAGCTTCGTTGGCTTTAGAAAAGGGATCTTAAATACACTAGATCTTATATACTTTCACAGTCCCGCACTAGGTAAAAGTCTGTGTCGTGGGTGTCATTGCGCACACAGCACATACACAAACACCCAGACCCGAAGCAAATATCTGTCGGACAAACAAACAAGGCTCGGTGCGGGGATCGAATTCGCGACTCTTGAATCATACAGCGCTGGACTTACCGGGTCGTCGCCAAAGACTACCACATTACCTTAACAACTGGCCGCAAAATTGTAGCGACTAAGAAACTTTATGAATTTCAGTACATCCTTCAAGGCCCCGTAATGAGTATCACAATCTTATGGTTGTTGTATTCATATTCCATTCACATGGACTTGTTTGCCACCATCATTATATAAAAAGCAGTATTAATAAATGCAAAAATAAAGCCCAGTACCAATTTCTTATTACCATATCCCCGAAGCAGGTAAAGTACCAAATATTTCCAAACTATGTAATCGAGATAACATCTAAATTTCGAGCCAAGGTCTACTCTGTTCTCAAGTTAATTATCAACTGTAGATATAACAAATCAATATAAACAACTACAGTTAACAATAACTCCTTAAACAAAGTAGGTACGCAATAATTCTGGCTCGTTTCAGATGTTGGTATAAGGAATTTATAGGACGAAGTTGAAGATCAGACAAAGTTATAAGTAAAACGTAACTTCATTTGAAATAACAAAAAGAGCTCCAAGATTCTGTTAGGATTGAAAACAGTTTTTTATTGGAGCTCAGGTCATTTTTAGTGGAATTGAAAAAGTTGACTAATGTTGTCAGATGTTACAGAAGGATTTATCTAATCAATCTCTAAAATTTTATTAATATTGCGAAACAAAAAAAAAGCAAGAGGAGGGGAGGCAAGCAAACCAAACAGTTTTGTCTATTGTACAATAATTCTACCACCAGTAAATATTAAATTTTCATTGTTTCAAGCGCGCATGGCCCCACGGCTGGTGTAGATCGGAAACGATCTACTCTGATCGGAAGCGAAACGGGCGCGGTCGGGTGTAATGGTTGACCGCTAGTGACAAATTACAATGCGCGTTTTCATGCACTCGGAGTGCACGTTAAGCCGTCGGTCCCGGTTGCTATCGATAGATAGCAGTCGTTAAACCTTGTCGGAGGCCTTATGGGCGGTTTTAAAACATCCGACAGCGAGTTGGTTACTAACCCATATCTCCACCAATCCGCATTGGAGCAGCGTGGTGGAGTAAGCTCCAGGCCACCTCCAAAGAAGGAGAGACTCGTTTGCAGTGGGACGTATCGAGGATTGCCATTATTATTATTTATTGGGTGTAGATAAAAAAATGTGCATCCAAACGAGTCTATCGTTTGGATGCACATTTTTTTATCTAGTCGTGTCGTAATTTATAAATCAGCCTAAGGATACCGTGTGACATCGTTAGGCAACGCGTGTTGTCAAGTGGCGCCCGACGAGGGCACCCGTGACCCCCTTGTCGCTGCAATGTTTCCTGCGCTACACTTTAACGTCGCGTTGTTAGTGTTATATCCACTGTTAACACTACTGAACTGTACTCGGAGTGGTACAGGACGGAAGAGGACAAATGGATTTTATTTGTCTTCGTATGATATTGCGGTGATTTTTTTTTATATAATGGATGTGGCAAACAAGCATGCAGTTCACATTGATGTCAAGTGATGACTGCATCCTGTAGACACCCACACAAAAACCAAGGTCAAAACGCAGATGCGTTACCACTCCTGAGGCCTAAGGTGTTATGCCTCTGAGCCGGAAATTACAGGGCCGTTCATTACCACCTGACCGGAACACAATAGTGCTGAACAATACCATTTAGCGGCAAGTATATTAGGTAATGCGGTGGTGCCTACGCCCGCGAGCTCCGTCACTGGAGCTCTACCACCAGTAAAAATGATATGTTATGGAATAGGCAAACAAACACTAAAATTATAATAAGTTTCCGTACTATTAAGCCATTTCCATGTAAACGCTATGCGTTACCGCGCTTTAAGTCTAGTTTTGCTTTTATTAAGTCGTAGGTACATTGGTTTTTTGCGGCTCCGTAGGTAGGTTTATCTACACAAAAACGTCTAAAAGTACATACGTTGCAATTTTCGGGTCTTAAGCAGTTATTTATTTATTTTTTCCTTTATCTCTGGTTCTATTGGGATTTTTCCATATTCTGGAAATTTCCCAGTACTCGCCACCTGTTACATGGGCCAAAACGTAACCGGCGTTTGGGTGTTTGCATGTATGCTTGAATGCACCTTACCTCTGCCTACCCCTTCGGGACGACAGGCGTGAAGTTACGTTTTATTCTTTAATGCACATGGAACATATGTTCATATGGCGGACTTGATCGTGTTTCGTTATCTGCGTAAAATTTGGTATCCAACAATAGTTTTGTCACTGACTGGTACAGCACGGAAGGATCGACGTAGGTATGCTATTGAACCATATTGAACAACAAGCACTCAGTTAGAGTGCTTGTTGTAACCTCCACAGATTAAAAAAAGGTGACACTGTAACATAAAACTGCCTCGGTAGCCTAGTGGTAGCAGGCCACTACTACTACGCTGAGGTCCTGGGTACGATTCCCGGGTAGGGGGTTATCAGAGATAATGGTGAAAAAGCCTTTGTCTCTGGTTCTATTGGGATTTTTCCATTTTCTGGAAATTTCCCAGTACCTCAAAGTTTGATAATGTGCCCGGAGATGTCAACAGGCTCGCCACCTGTTACATGGGCCAAAACGTAACCGGCGAATCGTGTTTGCATGTATGCTTGAATGCATACATTTACCTCTGCCTACCCCTTCGGGGATTACAGGCGTGAAGTTACTGTAACATATTAAGAGTAAATTAGTTCTGTATCCCACACACAGACTGTGCCAGAGTTACAAGTATAGGTGAAGCTCGAGGGCGTAGGCACCACCGCATTACCTAACCTTTCTATCGCTAAATGGTAGTTCGGCACTATGGTGTTCCGGTTACACGGTAATGTAATAACTATCACAGAGACATCACACCTCAGGTCTCAGGGATGGAAACGCATCAGCATTTTGACCTCTGGTTTTATGTAGATGTCTATAGGCTGCAGTGATCACTTTACATCAATGTGAGCCGCATGCTTATTTGCCATCTTCATTACATAAAGAAAATCAAGTATTCAATTAATATTAAGAGTAAATTAATTCTGTAGCTTACACAAATTTCCATAATATGTATTTTTTCTGGGTTATGGACTAATTACACTGCACGGTATTCAGGGTACGATAGCAAGGGTCCGGGTAGTGTAATAACATTTAGGGAGTAAGGGAACTAGGGCGACCGGAGCGGCCCGGTCAGCCTAACGTCCTAACTACACACAGTACAAATATGAACAGTATGGAAACTACATACAAAACGTTGAAACGGCGCAATCACACAAACATGCGCATCAACAAGGCCCCAAGCGGATCTCACGGTGCTTTAGCTCCGAGTCACTCGCTATTCGAGCCTCGATGCGCATGTTTGTGTGAGTGTGCCGTTTCAACGTTTTGTACGTAGTTTCCATTCTGTTCATATATGTACTGTGACTGACTGAGTTAGGGCCCTGTCGATCGGATAGTGTAATAAGCGGCAACCCGGCGCGAGGATGCGCCCACCTTTTCTGCCGGACCCTGAATACCGTGTCGTGTAATAGCCTTTTTAGACTTTTTTTATTTTCGCTCAACGGCAAGTTGTGACGGAAGAAAACAAGTTGATTTATTTATCTACCAATGATTTTGAGGTTCAATCCCTTTCTTATGCTACGTTTAATATAGGTTCATGAATTTCGTAGCTTGAAATATCAGAAAAGTTGGCACTTTTAGTTACCTACCGTAATGAAGAAAGAGGTCTAAGTAGTTTTCATCTGTGCTAAAAATCTGCTTATATCCTCGTGGTGATTTCACCCTGGAGCTCCTTTACAACACTTCTACCATCACTAAACTGACAACTTTACTCTGAATGCGGGTTAGTGTGCGTGCTGGGTTCGTTGAAATAAAAAGGAGCCTATCTATTTCTATTCTCATATAAAAACTACATTACCCACTATTTGATATAGGATTATCAGAAGTTTTTTCGTAAACCAGAGTAATAAATCATCATCATCATCATATCAGCCATAAGACGTCCACTGCTGAACATAGGCCTCCCCCAAGGACCTCCATGCCGACCGATCGGAAGCGACGTGCATCCAGCGGGTACCTGCAGCCTTGATCAGGTCGTCGGTCCATCTTGCAGGTGGACGTCCTACGCTGCGTTTGCCGATACGTGGTCTCCACTCGAGAACCTTTCTGCCCCAGCGGCTATCGGTTCTCCGAGCTATGTGCCCTGCCCATTGCCACTTCAGCTTGGAAATCTGCTTGGCTATGTCAGCGACTTTCGTTCGCCTACGGATCTCCTCATTTCTGATTCGATCCAGTAGGGAAACGCCGAGCATAGCCCTTTCCATTGACCGCTGAGTGACTTGGAGCTTTCGTACGAGACCCATAGTGAGAGACCACGTCTCGGCACCGTAGGTCATCACCGGTAAAACGCACTGGTTAAAGACTTTCGTCTTCAAGGATTGCGGGATGTTTGACGAGAAAACGCTCCTTAACTTCCCGAACGCTGCCCAGCCGAGTTGGATTCGGCGAATGACCTCTTTCTCGAAGTTCGACCTGCCTAGTTGTATGGTTTGTCCTAAATAGACGTAGTCGTCGACAACTTCGAGCATCGAGTTCCCAACGGACACTGGAGTGGGCGATACAAGGTTATTGAACATGACCTTGGTCTTATCCATGTTCATTTTAAGGCCCACTCTTTGGGACACTCGATTGAGGTCTTCGAGCATTGTGCTGAGATCTTCCAGCGACTCTGCCATGACTATAATATCGTCGGCAAACCGAAGGTGAGTGATGTATTCGCCGTTGATATTGATGCCTAGTCCTTGCCATTCCAGGAGCTTGAAGGCGTCTTCCATTGCATTGGTGAAGAGCAGAGGTGAGATGACATCTCCCTGTCTTACTCCCCTCTGCAAAGGAATCGCCCTCGTGCATTGGTCCTGTACTCGGACTGACATGGTGGCGTTTTTATACAGACACTTCAACACTTCGATATACCGATAGTCAATGTGGCAACGCTGTAAAGACTGCAGCACAGCCCATGTTTCAACCGAATCAAAGGCTTTCTCATAGTCCACGAACGCTAAGCATAATGGCCGGTTATACTCCTCGGACTTCTGTATAACCTGCCGCAGCGTGTGTATGTGGTCTATGGTACTATAGCCTTTTCGGAAACCGGCTTGTTCGGGAGGCTGGAAGTCATCAAACCTGCAATAAAGTAATAAATGATACCTTTTAAAACTTTGACATATGTATACCTAATATTGGCACGATATGATAAATAAATAGCTACATATATATTTTATTCTAATTGTACTATTTATTTTTCGCAATAACACATGCAAGTAAACTTTAGACATTAAAGAAAAAACGGAAAGAAAAATTTGACTTCGGGCAGGAATTGAACCTGCGACCTCATTATAACCAGTCCAGCCGCTTTACCACTAAGCTACCGAAGTCGGTGAGTCAAACTTTGCTTTCCCTTTTTTATTTTTAACCGATTTTATAAGCGTTTTTTTTTAATATAAGCATAGTGGTAAAGTGGCTGGACTAGTTATCCTGAGGTCGCAGGTTCGATTCCTGCCCGAAGTCAAATTTTTCTTTCCGTTTTTTTTTAATTTCCATAGTTAATTCTTACAGAAATTTGCTACATTTGCAAAAGTAAATATCGTATCGTAGCTTTATCGTGTGTTGGAAAAGCATTGTCGTTAGAGGACGCGTTGTCAAGTGACTCCAGACGCGGGGCCCTCCTGACCTTATCCCAATGTTTTCTTACCCCACTCGACTACGATACACCTTTGTCATCCTAATATTGTATAGTTAAAAATAAATAAGCCGAAACTACAATTGTTTGGATACAAGCGACGCAACGTGTTTCTCAAATGTAGGCTTTACGTGGGGTAAATTCAGAAAGACTTCTAAATGTAGAAGTTTTCAAATTTAAGACAAACCTAAAAAGTTTGTCAAGTCGCAAAAAAGTTTATTTTTTTAAATATACTTTGTTTATTTTAATGTGTATATTAGTGATTGATGAACAATTGATTTCAATTGTTAATTCGCTGCCAACGGTCTCTCGTGTCGTGACTGTTAAAATCATTTCGCGTCTCACTTGTCAATAATAAATGTATGCCGAACCTATAACTGTATATAATATACGAACAACGCGACGCGTTTGTTAAATAAATGCTATAGGGCTCCTCCCACACATAACTGCGAATTCGCATCGCATCGCAAATATCTGCGAGCTCGCACGAATGTATCGCCTACGATGCGCCGTCGCATGGCATCGCATCGCAGTTTTGTGTGGTCGTCCATAGATGGAGTAAGTCCAAAATTCTTTAAGAATGAGTTTTAAAAATTAAAAATGTTACAGTAGATTCTATGGGTTATGAATGAGAGGCACGGGACGTCGTAAGGATCGAGATATTTGGTGCTGTACGTTCTCTGTCTAGCCGGTGACTCAGCGTCAAGACAAATACTGGTACCAAGAAAATTAAATAATCAGTACGATAAAATTCAACATATTATCTGTAAAAAGTTGATTCTCATATATTACGAATTGAGTATTTGACAAGCACCCTTATAATATGGACCTAATTAAAACTAAAGTTTCTAAGGCAAGCCGTATTTAGGTACCACTTTTTTCTTTCATTCATTAATGTAACAAATTTAGAAAGAAAATATTTTTTAAAGAAATTCCAAAGGCGTTTGGGTCTTTTATGTTGATCTCATTTGAAGGTAAACTTTCGGATAAAACTTTAACCATTACTTAATTAAAAACGAAGAGTAAAAACAATTTCTTACAAGGTAGGTATATGTGTAAAAACAACTATGTTTATTTTTCCCGTGGAATAGGCAAGAGGTATATTTATGCATACAAATTATGTAAAGGTGGCTGCCGGAATACTTATAAAAAGACATTTTTATAATAAAGAAACTAATTTATTAAATGATTACATATTAAACTATAACTAAACTAAAACTAGTGACCCTAAGCGATGTTAGCTATAGAATGTTCACATTTATCACAACCGAGCGCATCAAGACTACGCGACCTCGTAAAACCGCTGCCTCAGCTTCCTCATTCGGTGCCCTGGTGTCGCAGTTACCTAGTGTTCTAGATGTTAGAAGATGACTGCGCGTCCTTGTAAATCAACGCCTCAGCTGCCTTGAATTGTGGAATCGTCATTCGGTGCCCTCGATGTCGGAATTAGGTTCGTTATTCGTCAGCATACCCCTAATGGTTTAGTGGTGTACGTAACACCTCCACCCGCAGTTCAGCGACTATTTTAAAACGCCTAGTGAAAATGTTGCTGGTTGCGAAATTCTTCTAGGACTATCAGGGCTGGCGTAATCATCAGCTTCTTCTACTCTGGTTGCTACTACTGCCGTTGCTGGAATGGATCTGGTAATAAATCTTCTCAGCATGATCATGATGGCCAGTACAACTGCACTCGACAGTACTGTATAGTGGTATGTACGGTAAAGTGGTATGGTACATCGACACGGCGCCTTGCTCGACTGGTCTCTGTAGTCCAAAGATCCAATAGCTTGCTATAGATTAAGTTTTGATAGCAGTTCTCCAGTTGAAGGTAGTGGTTATTCTTCTGTTCGCAGAGATACCGATTGTAACTAAACTTCGGGCATTCAGCCTCTATGTACATGAATGCCTTCCCATTAGTTGCTTATAAAGGATAGGAGTTATAAGGGACTGATGGGATTTATTGGGAACTTTAGCGAGTCTATATAAATTAAATACGTATATTGAAACTATTGGCAATTAATAAAAAAAATATAACTGTTATCCTAACGTCGTAATATTGAGCGGACTTAATGACGTCATAACTTATTCTAATTGTAAAATTTGATTTCTATTATAAATTTTCGTAAGGTTTATGTAACATGTCCTTTAAAATATTTAATACATACTATGATAAGTTGTCATAGTGCGTATAAATGACAAAGAACTGTCTACTATAATCAGTTCGGTCAAGAGATCCTCTATATCTTCTCCCATAATATTCAAAAATTTGCGAGAACTTTGTAAATTTTATAATGCTGGAGTCTTTTTGCACTTCGCTGTCTAAAATCAACTGTAATGTCGTTTTAATTTTGATTTGTGACTAAGTTACTAATTATTATATCTGAATCATAGAGGTATAACGCTGAATGATAAATCATCTATTCTTTGCTAATTAACTTCATCTATAATATACCCCTGTCTATTCTGTAATTTTTTTTATCGCATTATTATAAATAATGGCATCCGAATAGTCAAGGTTTTATGTAATACTTTTTTTTTAAGATACATCCTAACCCGTTTACAAGACTTCGTTTATCACGACCTGGCTCTAATAGTGTTTTCAACTGATTAACTAATTAGGTATTTTAGCTAATATTCATAAAATAAAAAAAAATTACATCATTAGGGTCGTTAAATTAAAATAAAATTACGGTAATTGAATGATCGTTCCTAGTCGTAATTGCATGAATATTAGTGACCTCAAACGGGTAGCAATCGGGTGCAAAATTTAAAAAAAAATTCCATAGTGGGGCTTATAAATGACTAACTAGCCCCGGTATCAATTCATAATTTTAAAGAGGATATTTTAAACTACAATCTTATTCCTATTCGAATCTGAAACTAATTTACGGCTATGTCTACTTGATGTAGACTAAACTACAATATATATCCCTATACGAATCTAATACTAATTTACAGTTATGTCTACTTGATGTAGACTAAACTACATTATATATCCCTATACGAATCTAATACTAATTTACAGTTATGTCTACTTGATGTAGACTAAACTACATTATATATCCCTATACGAATCTAATACTAATTTACAGTTATGTCTACTTGATGTAGACTAAACTACAATATATATCCCTATTCGAATCT
Organism: Macrosoma leucophasiata; assembly: GCA_036365455.1. NCBI lineage: Eukaryota > Metazoa > Arthropoda > Insecta > Lepidoptera > Hedylidae > Macrosoma > Macrosoma leucophasiata. The sequence goes on from JAWQUS010000024.1 coordinate 1,285,772, forward strand.
AATACTAATTTACAGTTATGTCTACTTGATGTAGACTAAACTATCATATATATATCCCTATTCGAATCTAATACTAATTTACTGCTATCGCAATGTAGACTAGCTAAGTTCAAATTTTTCGGGGTGAACATTTTTGGAAAATTTTTAGGAGACACAGGATGCAACACATGAAAGTATTCAAAGGTACTTACAAGCACTGCATGTCGGTCTCTGGGGTCGATTTTTGGATCCCGTTCTCTCCCGGCAGCACTCCTTAGGTTCTGAATACTCGATTAGACTTGATAGTCGGGTCAGCCGCCTTCGCGTGGTCTATCGATATTAGATAAACTCTAACCTCGAGTATCCTACCGACTGCGCCAATTATGTAAAGGTGGCTGCCGGAATACTTATAAAAAGACATTTTTATAATAAAGAAACTAATTTATTAAATGATTACATATTAAACTATAACTAAACTAAAACTAGTGACCCTAAGCGATGTTAGCTATAGAATGTTCACATTTATCACAACCGAGCGCATCAAGACTACGCGACCTCGTAAAACCGCTGCCTCAGCTTCCTCATTCGGTGCCCTGGTGTCGCAGTTACCTAGTGTTCTAGATGTTAGAAGATGACTGCGCGTCCTTGTAAATCAACGCCTCAGCTGCCTTGAATTGTGGAATCGTCATTCGGTGCCCTCGATGTCGGAATTAGGTTCGTTATTCGTCTGCATACCCCTAATGGTTTAGTGGTGTACGTAACATACATCCACTCGTCCAGGAGTCGTCGGCTTACCACCAAAGTAAGCAGTTCTTGGAAATATTATCAAAAAAAAATCCATATCGTTTTATCTAGGGCAGGTTGACTGGTAAACACTCAGCCAAAATTTACATACACCGCATTTATTCTTCAAATATGATGATGTGATTTTACACATTAAAATGTTTCAAGCAAATGATTATATATGAAAAATTAAGAAAATACGAGCTTTCGCTCAACATTTTCCTTTACAGTTGCAAAGAAAACAAACATGTTGCTATGCTGTTCACCCAAATCTCTCACACACTATTTACAATTGTTCCACTTCAACTCGTAAAATTGTTTCGCCAATGAAACCGGAATCCGTGTTCGAGTGAAACTATTAAATTTTGTTGCTACAAATATTAACAACATGTGTTGATATTTAACCACAATAGCATTTCAACTTCGATAATACAAACCGGATGAAAAAGAAGTCGCGTGTTATTGTTCATGTAACGTTAACGTTACGTGTATCGTTTTATGATTGTGTGTTGTTTTGTTTTTGAAGAATAGTTGGAGCGAGGATCCGTAATCACGTTAAACTATTTTGTTTCCACGAATATTAGCATCGCGCTTTGTTCAATTTAAGTACATTTTGACCTTCGCTGAATATATCGATGTACAGGATACTGATACACTTAATAAAATACAGCTGAGTGTCAAAGCACAGAAGCGCTGCAGTAAATAAGCTTATTTAGTTCTGAAAGCGAGAAGTGCGAATCCCAATATTTTCTTTAAATTATACAAATAAAAAAACGTGACCACACAAATACCATTCACTTGTCCAGTGAGTTACGGCTTCGCGTTTTATGATTGCATCTTGTTTTGTTTTCAGTAAAGATAAATTAAAAGCGCATAAGGATTCAAAATTTGTCATCGCGAATATTACCATCGCAGTGTGTCGATTTAGGAGAAACCTAGAAGTTTAACTTAAAAACGATTACAAAAAAGGCCAAATAAGTCGCCAGCTATTGCTGTTCACACACCGATTCGAGCAAACACTATTCATTGTTCGCTTCAACTCATAACTTTTCTAACTCACGTTTTATGATTGTGTGTTGTTTTGTTTTTGCGATGAAGATTAATTGGAGCCGGGATCCGTGTTCGGTTAGACTGTTAAATTTTGTTGCCACGAATATTGCCGACGCGCGGTGTTCCATTTGTCTTTCTAATCAGTGAACGCATATGCACAGTATACGTTTTGATATTGTTTCGATGATAGTATGCATTTAAAATTGCATTAACTTGAAAATAACGCGTTCTGCTTACGACCAAAAATAAACTTCTGAATATGTTTTATTGAATTAATAGCTACTCAGTGAAAGTTAGCATAATACAGATGACATTTGCCCAGTTGGTTTTACCGGCTACTGAGCTCCGGGGGAGCTTGTTGTGATAATTGTTGACTTTTTTTTTTTTTTTTTTTTTTTTTTTTATGTCTGAAGATTGACAGACAAGCAAACGGGCCACCTGATGGAAAGTGGTCACCGTCGCCTATGAACATTTGCAACACCAGGGGAGTTGCCAACGCGCTGCCAGCCCTGAAGGACTCTTTTGACGCCATTTTTGAAGAACCCCATATTGTAGCACCTAGGGAACACCTCAGAGGGAAGTTCGTTCCACAATTTACACGTTCTGGGCAGGAACGAACGTGAAAACCGCACCGTTGAGCACTGCCAGGTGTCCAGTCGGTGTGGGTGGAACTTCTCTCTTCGGCGGGTAGTACGGTGTAGGAAAAGAGACGGTGGCACCATGTCAAACAGTTCCGCAGAGCACTCACCATTGTAGAGACGGTACAACACGCACAGACTCCCAATGTCTCTGCGCAGGCTCAGATGTTCGAGCCTGTCGGTAAGTCCTGGATCGTTAACAATACGAACGGCGCGTTTTTGTAGGGAGTCAAGTGGACCAAGCTGGTATTTGGGGGCTCCCGCCCACAAATGAGAGCAGTATTCCAGATGGGGCCGTACTTGGGCCTTATAAAGCTGTAGTAGCTGCCCCGATGTGAAATACTGCCTCGCTTTGTTAAGCACCCCCAACTTTTTGGATGCCAACTTGGTCTTACACTCAATGTGACTCCCGAATTGCACTTCGTTCGATATGTCAACGCCCAGGATACCGATACTCTTATCAACGGCGAGCGGAATGCCCTGGAACTGTGGTGCTACAATGAATGGGGTTTTTTTTGCGGTGAACGCGCAGACTTGTGTCTTCGAGGGGTTAAATTGTACTAAATTAAGTCGACCCCAATCCGAGACCCGCTCCAGAGAGTGCTCGATTTCAGACACAAGTCTAGTCCTGCTTTCCTCGATAAGTGTCCGAGAGGCATTTGCACGGCTAGTGTAGTGTGCATCTCCCGTACTATCATCAGCATAGCAATGAAAATTGGAGTTTTGCTCCAATATTTCATTGATATGCAGAAGAAAAAGCGTGGGAGATAACACAGAGCCTTGCGGCACACCAGCGTTGATAGGTAGTCTGTCTGAGCGCTGACCGTCAACTAAGACTTGTATATAACGCTCAGACAGAAAGCTGGCTGTCCAGTTGCATAGCCTCTCGGGAAGACCGTAAGATGGAAGTTTCGCGAGGAGTGCCCTGTGCCAGACCCGGTCAAAGGCCTTAGCAATGTCCAGGCTTACAGCCAATGCCTCCCCACTCTTGTCCAAGGCGTGGGACCAATGGTGCGTGAGATATACTAGAAGATCACCAGCAGATCTGCCATGACGAAATCCATATTGGCGGTCACTGATCAGCTGATGATCCTCTAGATACTGCAGCAGTTGAGTATTGATCACACGCTTCATGACTTTACAGAGTAGGGAGGTTATTGCTATGGGCCTATAATTGGCCGGGTCACTGCGATCCCCTTTTTTGGGTATCGGGAAAATTTGACTTTTTTTGTAGTGAAGAGAAATCCAGCGAGGGAGCAGCATTTGGTATGGTTGTGCCTGCCACTCTCTGCTGTGGTGAGGAGACGGCTGGAGAAGAGGTACACGGGTATATCGTTGGCCCTGCACCCTATCCCCACCCGCCTAACGGTTCAAACCTTTTAGGGCTCGGAAACGAGGAGCCGCCGGCGGGGTAGTGGATGTGTTCATAAGTGTTCCCATAACCTCGAGACGGAACGTCGCGGGGTGTTGGTGAGTACTACTGAGTACGAGTCTAACAAAACCCGCCGTCTGTTCCCCTAGACAGCGGGGGCCCATGAGGGTATCCCCGCGTTAAAAAAATACAGATGAGATATAAGTACTTTGACGAGACACTTAGTCCAGCGAGATGTAACGACCTAATTTTCTCTAAATGATATTGCTCAGCGCTATCGATTGTATATTCGTAATATCCGGCATAACATAAAAAAGAAGGCCTCAGGAGTGCTAACGCATTTACATTTTCTCTCACAGCAACAATATTTATATTTTTTAAGTAATTTGAGTACGTTTATGTAACAAACATAGCTCCGAATAAAATAGTAAAACCTGAAATAGTGTTTTTAAAAAATACAGCGTATAAAAATTCCTGTATATAACAAACACGTCACAAAAAGGGAAAAAAAGCCGAGCATCGCTATCGCCGCCCGCACACCGGTGCTGCAACAGCACAATCTATTGTTCCATTTTAACTCTAAACTTGTCCCGCGAGGTTCGGCCTCGCATTTTATTATTGTGTCATGTTTTGTTTTCCTGTGAGGATTAATTGAAGCCGCACTCTTTTGTTGTCACGAATACTTCCAACACACCACTGCCCTGGAATTGCAGCTTCAGTAGTATAATAAAAAAATATGAGGAATAAATTTTTTATTCTTTAATTGATGGAGTGCCAGTGATAGAATGCAAATGTGTACCCAACGCATTATTTTATTTAGTTTTCAATGCTGTCGTGTTCCAGTCAGGTAGTAATGTATGGCTCTGTTATTTCCAGCATAACAGCTTAGGCCTAAAGAGTAGCAACGCATCTCCATTGTCCGTACTCATTAACCACGACACCATTCATTACCATTTGGCACGACATAAAAAATAATAATTTTAAACGGAATGTACTGTAATTAGATTAGATTTTATTGCAAACAATTCACAGTTAATAATAATAAATGTTAGTAATAAATAAAAACTTAGGGTCTATGTTAGTAGTAATTATATAAGTACATGCTTAGTAAATTTTTTAAATTACATAATTCATTAATAAATGCATCAATTGATACTATCACCAAGACAGTCGGGAAGTATGTAGTATAATTATAATTAAAATTAAACATTTAATAATTATTTAATTTCGCATAAATTACGCGCAATTTCAATGTCAAACTGTAAAATAATAATAATGTTTTAATAGTTAATTAAGTATTAGTATAATTTATAAAAAAATAATATAAATTATATGTTCTTAGGTTTTCGCGAGCTACACTCATTGAAATAAAACTATTTTTACGGATTTATCTCGCGTATATTAAACTAAAATGATTTTTAAAATCAACCCGACGTTTCGGTCGCTTTTCAGCTTCCGTGGTCCCAGTCTGCCCGGGACCACGGAAGCTGAAAAGCGACCGAAACGTCGGGTTGATTTTAAAAATCATTTTAGTTTAATATACGCGAGATAAATCCGTAAAAATAGTTTTATTTCAATATAAATTATATTAATGAAACAATTTATAGTTTTTACGTACATAATCTGAGGAACTCATTTTATGCTTACACATACTTTAACTATTGTAAGTCTAGTAATGTTATTTTTTTTTAAATACAGCTTATAATATTCTTGTATACAACAAATACGTCATAAAAAACAACAAAAAAAGCCGAGCATCGCTATCGCCGCCCGCACACCGGTGTTGCTACAGCACTATTTATTGTTCCATTTGAACTCTAAACTAGTCCCGCGAGTTATGAGCTTTTGTTTTTTTTGCGGCGATAAGTTCGAGTAAGAGTCTCATGTTCGGGTTTTGAGTGTAAAATACTGTAATAACAGCAGTTTGTTTTAAGGAGCTCGTTTTTTTACAGTTTTAAATACGTTAATACTTTTGTAACTCTAAGACAACAAAATTGAAACAGTTGTATAATTTTAATTCACGTCAAAATAGTAGATCTGTATAATAACATAATCTGTAATAGGTCTATATCTTGCTTATATTTCATCCTACGTATTGTTTACATACGGAACATGAATGTAAAGTGAAACCGTACACTGACCTAACTGCCTCAAATAACCATGACGATTGAGCAAAACAAGCGAGCCGACAGTGCACAGCTGCCAAATCGTCCGGTAACCCGCAAGCGTAACAAACGAACAAAACTCACTCGCCCGCCTCGACTACACGTGCCTCATCCAAACGAGCTATATGTCAGCAAAACTTGCTGACCGTCAGTTTAGTAAAGCTTAGCGCTCACCTGGGATCTCGAGTCGGGTCCGCTCGCATTGCAACGCAAAAAGCCGCCAGCTATACAACGAATATAAATCTGCGTCGATTCGATTTCACTACGTAATAAACGAACAAAACCGGTGCCGACCGAGCTCTCTCGTCGGCAGTAGAAAATTTGAATTTGCGTAAGATTTGGTAGTTAAGATCATCGTCTACCAACCCCTCAACTGCCAAGTTCTGGTGCTTGAAATATATAGTCAGGGCGCCTCAGTGTATCCTATTATTTTGATATTTCGGTCTATGTTCGAAAGGACGAGCAATAATCTGAATGTTTTTATTGCTTTCGCAAGCCTTATGAAAGGACCAAAGCGAAGCTTTGGCTGGATCTGGCTGAATGTCACTGCAAAAATCCGCCTGCTTTACAACGTATAAGAAACTGAGTCGTTTCAATCATCAAAACTCACCCACCTCAATTATACGAGTACAGTGCCATGTCCTATCGAGCTATCCATCAGCAGTACAAATTTCGCTTACGCATAACGTTACTAGAGCGGCAAAATGTATGATTTTACTAATTTTGTACCCCTTTGGCAACGGTTTGTCAAAGGCTATTGCCTCGTGCAATGGACGGAATACCCAAAAATGTTTTTCGCACAGTTCGCACGGCTTGTTTCTAGTGGACGCTAAACTTTATATTGCACTCGGAGTGTCGTTTAATAATGCATGCGGCGACGCTCGTATTGCTCCGACGATTGGATGTATTGATGATTTGATATACATACGAGTATTAAATTGAGTATATATTTTGTCTTCACATTTATAGTCAGCTAAACTCACAATCCTATTAGTTATTTATTCACATTTATCTTGAGAACTATAATATACCTCATCTCAAGAATAAGATTGGATGCAGTCTTTTGAAATCTAAGTAACAATAATTCATCAAGACATGTCGAACACACTCGGTAGGATTTAGTTCATAAGCAGCCAATAAAAACTATTTCCAACATTACTACATTAGATCTAATGCATCATTTCTTTTCGGTTCGTATAGCGTCTATGTATTTAAAATAAAATACGTCTTAACTTTTACTGGCGGTAGAGCTCCAGTGACGGAGCTCGCGGGCGTAGGCAACACCGCATTGCCTAATATACTTGCCGCTAAATGGTAGTGTTCAGCACTATCGTGTTCCGGTCAGGTGGGAAGTACGGCGTTGTAATTTCCGTCACAGAGACATAACACCTTAGAAGTGGTAACGCATTTGCATTTTGACCTCTGGTCATTGTGTGGGTGTCTATAGGCTGCAGTCATCACTTATCATCAATGTGAACTGCATGCTTGTTTGTTCACTTTTATTACATAAAAAAACTAACTTCCCAAAATGAGGGATTAAATACTGACTAAATTATATTTCAAGTATGATACCAAAAAAATAATTTCACCATTACTATATGATGTCCACAAACTCCCAATTAAATTCATAAAAATAATAATGTATAAAGGGAATTAATTAAGATATGTGTTTATATTTTCACTGATGATCAGAATTTAGCTGAATAACGCATGCGGCATCTTGCATGTGTCTAAAAATTCCACGTGCCTCTAAAAATTAGGTATTGATTACATTTTTACCTGCGCGATTGGTTGCATTTTTGATCGAATTTCCAAGCTGCACTACACGAGAATTCATATAAACTATTCGTCAGCGAATTCCGCTGATGGTCTAACTCGTAACGCTGCATCCAGAATTTTCCTGAATAATGCATGCGGCGACTCCTGCATGCGTCTAACAATCCCACGTGTATCTGAATTGAGTATTAAACACACTTTTTCGGTAAAGGTGAAATCAATTTAGATATGGTCAACTGGTGGTAGAGCTCCTGTGACGGAGCTCGCGGGCGTAGGCACCACCGCATTACCTAATATAGTTGCAGCTAAATGGTAGTGTTCAGCACTATCGTGTTCCGGTCAGGTGGTTATGTACGGCCCTGTAATTTCCGGCACAGAGGCATAACACCTTAGGTCTCAGGAGTGGTAACGCATCTGCATCTGCATTTTGACCTTGGTTTTGTGTAGGTGTCTATACAACATCAATGTGAACTGCATGCTTGTTTGCAACTTCCATTTCATAAAAAAAAGAAGTATTAGTAAAGTATTGGGCTGTATTTTTAATCGACATGACAAGTCTAGCTTCTGGAAATAGGTACAAATAAACAATTCATCAGCTAATTGTACGCCAACACTGTAGCGGTAACATCTCTGCGTTTTTTTATTGCATTTCGACGGAATTAGCAAGCCGCACTACGCAAGAATTCATACAATCTATTCGTCATCAAATTGCACTGAAGATCAGACTCGTTACGCGCTGCATCCACTCCTGCATATGCCTAACCATTTCACGTATATCTGAATTAAGTATCGAACTTTATGTTTACACTCATGGAGGTATCCATGAGTGTAAACATAAAGTATTAGTGAACTTTAGATTTTACTACTATAAAACTTTATATTGTAATAGTTATAGGATTAAAATCTCCTCTAACATAATGTGTAACACTCATAAAAATATTGCTACATGTACAATCATCTTAATTATCCGAAGGGTGTGGACCGGGAGACCTGTTAAACAGGTTTTTATAACTTTAGTTCAGTCTCCAGTCCCCACAATATATTACATGACATGACAGTATGTTTTGTATTGCAATAAACATAATTTTGTACTGTTTAACTGCCTTAGTAGCCTAGTGGTAGCAGGCCACTACTACTACGCTGAGGTCCTGGGTTCGATTCCCGGGTAGGGGGTTATCAGAGATAATGGTGTAAAGTCCTTTATCTCTGGTTCTATTGGGATTTCTACATTTTCTGGAAATTGCCTCGAAGTTTGGTATTGTGCCCGGAGATGTCAACAGGCTCGCCACTTGTTACATGGGCCAAAACGTTACCGGCGAATCGTGGGTGTTTGCATGCATTGATTTACCTCTGCCTACCCCTTCGGGGATTACAGCCGTGAATTTAAGTTTTTTTTATTACTGTTAATGTTATTGTGGAGAGAATAAATACGTTAGTTATTATTTATTTATTATTATAACTAACTGTTTCCCGCGACTTCATCCATGTGACATAATTTCAAGAATCGGTCAATTCTAGTGCTATGTAGTCATTTCGCGAATCAGTCATTCCTAGACTAAATCTTATTTGGTTTTGGGCACAAATAGTAGCATATTTATGTAATTTCTTACAATTCAAAATATCTCCTTGATTAATTTCACAATAATCACTTCAGTAGTTTGATCATGAAAGCGTAACAGGCTGGCATTAACTTTTATGTATGGTTATTCCTGGCACATTCTAATACACTCAATACAATTCAATATGTCAGCAAGGTCCGCTGACGATCAACCTCGTTAGATTGCATCCGGAGTGTTGTTAAATAATGCATGCGGGGTGCGACTGTTTGTCCTAATGCATGTCACTATTGGATATATTAACTGGGTATATTTTGTGCAGTGAATAATGACAACTACCTTTTTGAGGGTAACCTCAAAAAGAAAAAGAAGCCTTATAAACAGTGACAACGCTCGGGTGATTTTACCCGAGCGTTGCCTGTTATTTAGTCTGTGCTGTTTATTAGTCTGTCAAAGCCGACTTTCTTCAAAAGTACGGAACTGAGTTTGTGTAAATATGACAAACATATGAAAATCAGTGACCCAAACAGGAATGTGTAATGAAAATGAGTGAATTTCAAGTATCTACAGAGATTTCAATGTACATGCGATGCCACTCCTGAGTCCTAAGCTATTATGCCTTTTTACCAGAAATTGCAGGGTTGTGCATTTGTTATGTAAGGACTAGTATTAAAATATATTATACCTTACATAATATATAAAATACTAGCTGATGCCCGCGGCTTCGCCCGCGTGGATGTAGTTTTATACATAACTAAGCAGCCTATGTTCTTTCCCAAAGTCAGCTCTATCTCTGTACTAAATTTCATTAAAATCGGTTCAGTCATTTGGACGTGAAAAGGTAACAGACAGACAGACAGACAGACAAACAGACAGACAGACAGTAACTTTCGCATTTATAATATTATAATAAATATATAGTAGAGATATAATTTCAATTGACAATTTGCAGATATGTCAGTACCAACAAAGTGTACCGTTTGCTTTTCCAGAGTAATAAAAAAATCATAACTAACTACTAATGCAACAAAGTTCTAGTATAATATTAATGCATTCAACGACATTCAGAAAACAAGAGACAATGATTATTGAATAATTAAAGTGCTCTATTCAGTATCGTCGCTGTTGCCATTTCAAATGCTAGCTAAGTGCCTTTAGCATTAATATCTTGTAAAAAAGTGCCGCATACGTTAAAAATTAATTAAGTGTCCCGACGAACTGGCGACACAAGTCTGTATAAATCGTTAAAAACCTACGATTTTGCACTTGAACCTTCGCTGTCTTCTGAAGTCTTGCTTAGGAAGATATACTGTTAAAGATCTAACTTCACGTCTGTAATCCCCGAAGAGGTAGGCAGAATGCATGCATTTACCGCATGCATTCAAGCATACATGCAAACATCCACGATTCGCCGGTTACGTTTTGGCCTATGTAACAGATGGCGAGCCTGTTGCCATCTCCTGACACATTACCAAACTCCGAGGTACTGGGAAACTTCCAGAAAATGAAAAAATCCCAATAAAGGATTTTAAACCGCTATCTCTGACAGCCCCCGACCCGGGAATCGGACCCTGGACCTCCAGCGTAGTAGTAGTGGCCTGCTACCACTGGGCTATTGAGGCAGTTGAACTGTTAAAGACAAATATTATTACAATCTACTAATGCATTAGGGTTCTTTCATTTTTTTAAATAAGAATCGATACTGAGCAAATAGCTTCGCATAGAACGCATTTTTGGTATTTCAGTTTTAATGAAAGAAGTAACAGCAAGAACAACCATTGATCTAAGTGTACTAGAGTACTAGACAGGACATTTTTCTTGGTAACATGGTTCCAGTTTTTTAAAAAAAAAACTACACTTTTCCATAGTAACATGACAGCTGACGTGAAAACGTTATACGAAATATCTGTCAAATCAATTTAAAAACGGAACCAGCTCTTGGTTCCCGATTTCTACTCTATATATTGACCTTATTGAAAAGGACTGCAATTCTCTATCTCGATGCATCTCTCAAACCTGACGCTTTTTTAATTTTTGTTCAATCTCACCAGAATTCTTTTGAAATATATCAACGAAACCTTGTTTGTAATTCATGCTAAATGCACAAAGCACACTCGTGTATTGCGGCAGATGGTACATTCCGTGTAAAGTACAATTGTGATCGCTTACATTTACCAATTAGAATCGCAATTAATAAATTATAAGCTTCGCGAATATACAAATAGTCTCGATTGGTTTGAACTATGGAGTACTGATATTATGGGTATATTGGAGGTAAGTGAAATTCTGAATACATTACTTTGATATAGTCAAATTATTGTACGGTCAACATATTGATCAATTTTTTTTTTTTGAGTTTTGGAATTCTTTTTTAATAAAACAAAGTGGTTAGTAGGTAAATATTGCAGCATTATATATACATATCTATCGGGGACGTAGTCTAAATGTGACTACCAGTGCCATCGCTTGGGCATTTGGTTTTACTGCAGATTGTTTATTAGAGAACACTAGGTGGCGTTAAGGTACGCACTGGAGAGGATACTACGTCAATACACAATAACTGGTAAATAATGGTTTCATTTTCAGGGCATACAGACGTGAGTCACGTCTAAATTAATATAACAGTAGTGTTAAATCAAAAAGTTTCATTTAGCCGAATATTACGAATTAGCAGTAGTCAGGACTTCGTCACAAGATATTATTTCATTTCCAATTATGCAACATTTTTTAGTCCTTTCATTGGTCGTAGCATGATGTTATAAGCCTTTATCAATAAATGGACTGTCCAACTATTTTTTTTAGTTCATACCAGAAATCCGGGAGATTAGCGCGTTCAACCAAACAAACCATTTAGCTTTATTATATTAAGTAAAGATAGGAATATAAAATAATTCGTTCCCCCAGCATCGGGATTACTCAACAAGAAATAAATTTGAACTTGCGAAATATTTGATGATTTAGGCAACGCAATCGCAACGCAATCAACGCATCAGGCGTTACGAAGCACTTTTTAATAATTTTATCTATTGGATTCCAGGTTAAACAATTAAGCAAGAATTCTATAATGTTCTAATTATTTATTCACTTCCAACAAACAAAAGCGTACTTACAGGTCACCGGCTAACAACGCAATGCCCACCAGTGTTGACGTATTAAATTTACATTTTTAACATTATAAGATAAGATAAGATAAGATAAGAAACATTTATTTGACACACAGCGAGACACATAAAACAGACATAAAACGTAACAGGTAACAGAGAATAGACAACACATTTTCTAAAAATTAATACATACCTATACACGTAATATGTGTCTCACGGCTGCCAAAAAGGTGTCCTGTTCAGCAAATGTCAGGTACCTTCATGTAAAAGGTACCTGACGCTGGTTTTCAACAGGACCCTTAGTGAGTGAACCACGGATGTCAAATTTATAATAAAGGATAATTGTACTAATACTTATACGGATATAAAACAGATAATAAGCCATTAAAATAACATACTTAATTAAACTCTACGTCGCTGCTACGAGCGCACCTCTACGAGCTGTCTACAACGCTAAGCTGTGTTGAAGCAACATTACATTTGCAAGTAATACTTCAACTATATACTAATATACCGCCCGCGCTTGAAGTTCAAAACGGTTGATATTTAACCATCCATTTACACAAGTGCCACCAACGATGCCCAGTTTTTTATTAAACGTAACTTCACGCCTGTAATCCCCGAAGGGGTAGGCAGAGGTGAATGCATGCATTCAAGCATACATGCAAACACCCACGATTCGCCGGTTACGTTTTGGCCCATGTAACAGGTGGCGAGCCTGTTGACATCTCCGGGCACATTACCAAACTTCGAGGTACGGGGAAATTTCCAGAAAATGGAAAAATCCCAATAGAACCAGAGATAAAGGACTTTACACCATTATCTCTGATAACCCCCTACCCGGGAATCGAACCCAGGACCTCAGCGTAGTAGTAGTGGCCTGCTACCACTAGGCTACCGAGGCAGTTATTTATAGTTATAGTTTTTATTAATGTCAGAGGAAAAACATTTAAGTACCTTTATTACAATAAATGCACCTCATAACATGTACTTTGATATTTATATTTCGTATTCAAAAAGTAACTGGCTCAGTAGCCTAGTAATAGCGGAGAAAACGTCAAAACTGGGACTACTGAAAATAATAATCTGAATACAAACTTGTGATTATATATAATGAATAACTCGAAACACATTCAGTCGCATCGTTGGAATTTCAATAACCGTAACATTGGCTACGCCGCAGCTACGAGCGGACCGCTACGAGCTACGAATGTCTACGTCGCTACGCTGAGTTGAAGCAACATTTCATTTGCAAGTAATGAAGCATCAACTATATGCTAATACACCGCCCGCGCTTCAAGTTCATGCCGGTTGATATTTGAGCTTCGTTCCGCGGCTAACCATCCGTTCAGACAAGTGGCACTAACGATGCCCAGTTTTTTTCTTAATGTCAGGGGCATAACATTCAAGTAATGTGAGCGAAATATATGAACCCCTAACCTTTTACAATGATATTTAATTTTATATATCGTAATAAAAACGTGACTAATTCAGAAGCCTCTTCTGGCCACGAACTGATTACTATGACAGAGGCACAACATTAATTGATGTCCTCTTTGACGTGATCAATGGCGAAGAAGCTTGACTTAAGGTTGAGGGTGCGAGCGTATATGACTCGCATAGCCAAATTTAGTTTTAAAAGTCCTGTTGCAAGGTTGACAATGCAACTGGCCAGATCGGTTGTATGTATATTGGTAAGAATGTCTTACCTGATCCTTCTTGGCAAGGCGTTTGGCTTCAAGGCCCTGCAAACGATGCTCCTCAAAACGCATGACAGCCCTATCGACTGCAGTACGCCGTTCTGGTCTTTGATGGGCTAGTGATTCCCAATTATCAGATGAAATGTTACACGCAGTCAAATACCATCCATATGAACCGTATGCTTAGATTGTGTGTGTGTTAAGTTGCCTAGTTCTACACTTCTGAGCTTGATCCACGTGTCGGAGGGTAAGAGCTGTGGGGAATTCTAAATTTTCTGGAAGTGTTCCAGTACCATCCTACTAGTTCGGTAATTGTCTGATTGTCCAGAGTTGTCAAAAAGCTTTTCACTTATATAGAATGAAACGTCATTATTCGAATTGTTACTGTTTGCATGTATGTCTGAATGGGTGCATTTACCTCTGCCTACTTCTTCGGGGAACATAAGCGTGAAATTAAGTTATGACCCCGTTAGGGACCTGGCGTGAAGATACATACATACATAAGTTATGACGTCAGGTAAAAAATCGAAAGTTTTTTACAAACTAAGGTTTAATTTTACAATACCTACTATCATTTACTTTCTATTTAAAAATAATTTAACCTTCGAGTAGATGAAAATGTGGTTTTTATACACGCAGATTCCTCGTTTTGTTTGGTTTCCGTGACACGACCACAACTTTTTAAATCTACTTAAAAGGGTCACTTATCTTTTGTATTATTAATTAAAATGGATCAAGTCGTTTTTGCTCGACAACTCTTTCAATTAAATCCATTTAATGAGCAAAACTTTTAATATTACCCTCATTAATTTATTATAGAAAACCTGAGCTAAGTAACAGGGATTTACCAGCGAGAGAATACAATACAATACAATACAATATCTTTATTAGTAACACCAAGTTACAAGTCATTTTTAGAAGGTACAATAACAAAAACAAATATATTGATTAAATTTAATATTCGATATTACCTATATTTAAATAGCAATAAAATTAATTTAATTAGTTAATTATAATACAATTTCATTGAAAGCGTAAATTATAAAAATATAAAATAGGAATAATATCAGTAAATTGGTACATTAATTAACTTACTGGCATTTCATAGAATTCTTCTATTGAATAGAAGGCACACCGGTTTAACCATTTCCTCAGTCTTTTCTTGAATATCATGGTGGAAGTTGCACTTTTTTTTAATTGTGCCCGGCAGCCTATTGTAAACCAATGGCCCCGTTGTGTACACGCACCTCTCAGATTTACGCAGTTTGTTAAAGGGCATGGCAAGGAGATGAGCAATCTTGTCACTACGGAGGGCACGGTAGGAGCACGTGCCTCGCGTTTTAAAGGTGTTGAGATGTTTATAGGTAAACATAGCTATTTGATATATTAGTTCGCAAGGCAGAGGCATGATGTTTAATTCTGTAAAGAGGTTTCTACACGACACATCCGCACACACATTTCCGGCACAGAGGCATAACATCTTCAGCCTCAGGAGTGGTAACGCATCTGCATTTTGACCTTGGTCTTTGTGTTAGTGTCTATAGGCTGCAGTCATCACTTAACATCAATGTGAACTGCATGCTTGTTTGCCACTTTCATTACATAAAAAACTATTACCTGAGATGACTTCAGATTGCCTACAGGCGTTAAGTTCGCCGTATACATGTGTATAAAGCATAATAAATTTGTTACTGAAGGATTTTATATGAAGATTTTAACCTAATGAATACCTACGCAGTATACGTGATTTACTTTTCAATTGTATTCTATTTGCACGGTAAACAAAAAAATAAGACCGAAGGTAGATTAATGGCGGTAAAGGTTCAGTGAAAAGGATCTATAGTGCGTAGCCCCATCGCATTGCTTAATTTACATATCTACTGCTAAATCGTGATGTTCTGTACGTGTATCGGGGCATTGTATACTATATACACAACTAGCGGCCCGCCCCGGCTCCGCACGGGTGCATTAAACATTAGCCGCGAGCTACCTATAGGCACACCGCGGACACCGCCAAAATTCCACACAAACGCTTGATTTGGTCTCTATTACCCAGACATCAATCAGTGACGTGTATTTACACGTGCAGCTGTGTGCGTAGCACGTACAAAATACCAACCGTCGCCCATAAGAGGGGAGGAGGTTGGGTAAGGCGGGGATATCGGGCGGGACGTCGAAGTGTCCATTCTATACGTAGTATTATTATTCTCTGCTACAGGTATAGCGCGATGCCCCTTCCTTCTCCTCTCCCGCAACGTTACCCGCTACACCACATTCTTTTCTTTCATCACTTCAACAGTTCAAAACTTACAACACAAAAAAGTATCTATTTAACAGCAAAATCCAAATTTACAAAATGATCCGCCATTCATTGAATTTCCTTTTCTTCAGTTATCATCATTGAAAGTGTTGAAAAATTTTGTGATAGGTAATTATATTATACCTAAGTGTAGTAGTTAAGTACTTTAAACTGACCTAAAGTACTTTAAATTCTAATTTTAAGTTACTTCACGCCTGTAATCCCCGAAAGGGTAGGCAGAGGTAAATGCATGCATTCAAAATGCAGATGCGTTACCACTCCTGAGACCGGAAATTACAGGGCCGTACATTACCACCTGACCGGAACACGATAGTGCTGAACACTAACTAGCATTTAGCGGCAAGTATCTTATGTAATGCGGTGGTGCCAACGCCCGCGAGCTCCGTCACTGGAGCTCTACCACCAGTAAAACTGTAAAGAGTAGTATCTGTAAAGTATCAATTCGAAATAAAAATATTTTCTTTCTTTCTTTTAGTCTTTCCTCCTTGCGAAATTGAGTAAGGACGCCCAATCACCGGCGTCCTCTGGACCACGCCTCACACGAAAGTTGAAAAACAGTTTTAAAACGTTGTTTGCAACGTGATCTCTGGCAACGTGAATAACATAATTAAACAATTTTTAACGATCTTACAGAGAGCTCTCCGTGAGCTCTCCGTGAGCCGTCACAATTGGGCGACAAGGTTTTAAAATAACGAATGTAACTGTAAATGGATACTGTAGGCTATGAAGAAGACATACACATTTAGATTTCTAAATGAAGATGCGTTGCAATTCGCTGGACTAGAGTGTCATAGAACATGACGGAAATGAAGGACCCTTTTTCTTAAGCCCAGGATGACCAAGACTGACCTACCATGACCAAATAGGTCGAGCTCTGCCTGATGGTGGAGTCGAAAGTCTTAGGAATCGGCGTGCATATATGAAGATAATGATGAAGGTAGACAAGGCACTAGGATTATGTCAGGACCGGGATATCTGGCGCTCTTCACTCTCTGCCTACCCCGTTAGGGACCAGGCGTGAAGATACATACATACTCGTGCTCACATGGTGATAAGTGATGACTGCAGCCTATAGACATCTACATAAAAACCAGAGGTCAAAATGCAGATACGTTGCCACGTCTAAGTTGTTATGTCTCTCTGATATTTATTATGGAGTCATACATTACTGTCTAACTGGGACACGATAATGCTAAACACTACCATTTGGCGACAGATAGGTAATGCGGTGATGCCTACACCCTCCAGCTCCTACACTAGAACTCTACCACCAGTGAGAATTTAGCATAAAAACACTTTATTAATTTATTTCGGGGTGCATGTATGAAGAGAATGATGAATGTAGATGAGGCACGGAAGGTGTGTTACGACCGGGACATCTGGAGCTCCACACTCTCTACCTACCCCGTTAGGGACCTGGCGTGAAGATACAGATATTAATTAATATAAATATTATTGCTATTTGTAGTTGTGTATACGGCTATATTGACGGCTCTTAACAAAAACAACACGGTAAATGATCCCATAGATAGATTAGCTAAATAAAGACTATAGGGACCACCGCCGGTAGCAGCAAGTTTTTCAATATATTTGAAGTCGGAATACTTGACTTTTTACTTGAATTTTTCAAGTAACCCAAACATTTCTTACAAATTGTTAGCAATCTTTTATTATAAGATCGCCCGCAGGCGAGCCTTTCGCAGCCTCAAACTTCCTAAGAGCAAAGTTGAAATTGGCTTCTTGTATATTATTTGTCTGACACAATTTATTACTGCCTCGGTAGCCTAGTGGTAACAGGCCACTACTACTACGCTGAGGTCCTGGGTTCGATTCCCGGGTAGGGGTTTATCAGAGATAATGGTGTAAAGTCCTTTATCTCTGGTTCTATTGCGATTTTTCCATTTTCTGGAAATTTCCCAGTACCTCGAAGTTTGGTAATGTGCCCGGAGATGTCAACAGGCTCGCCACCTGTTACATGGGCCAAAATGTAACCGGCGAATCGTGGGTGTTTGCATGTATGCTTGAATGCACGCATTTACCTCTGCCTACCCCTTCGGGGATTACAGGCGTGAAGTTACATTACGTTACGTTACAATTTATTACATACATTTGTAAAGTGAATAACACTTGAGGATTTCAATTGTTGTGTATTATTATATTAATACGTGAAAATGAAAAAAAAAAACGCCTTTTTAAGAAAATTACGCGTACACAGTATGAAATTTGGCACCGTAATAGTTTATACACAGAAGGAGTGCAGGATGGTATTTTTTTAATACATTATATCAACTGGAGGTACAGCTCCAGTGACGGAGCACTCGCGCGTAGGCACCACCGCATTACCTTATATACTTGCCGCTAAATGGTAGTGTTCAGCACTATCGTGTTCCGGTCAGGTGGTAATGTATGGCCCTGTAATTTCCGGCACAGAGACATAATACCTTAGGCCTTAGGAGTGGTAACGCATCTGCATTTTGACCTTGGTCCTTGTGTGGTTTACAGTCCGTGAGAATTAGCAAGCATTCCGTGTCCTAACATCGGTGCGGTCTCACTCTACAGTTAGTTATGGTCATAAATGTAATTTTTAATTTAAATAAATAAGTGTAAATAGATATTTTTATATCTTTTAAGCCGACGGCCCCTGACCTGCATAATTACTTCCATTACATTTTAATTCATTCCTTTAAATCTGTACATTTGCAACCAAACTGTGACATCACCGGTACCAACCAATGAATAAGACAATTAATCCGTAGTAAACATAATAAAGCTGATACACATAATTTATATATGGCAACACTAAATGGCAGACGATAAAGTGGCAACACGTTACAACATGAATAATTCGGCACATGTAAATCAATCAACATAATCCTTATTCATTACAGGGACGTGATACCCGATTGAGATAACGGCACGTGACTAGCAACTAAACATTCACCAGTGAACATACACTTAGCTAAGATTTGTGAAGTAAGTACAGGACCACAGGACGGATTGAGTTGAAATGACAAGTTTCACGTTGGTCCCGCATCTGGTACACTACATCAAAAGATAGAGAAAAATACGTTAAATCATGGAAAAATAGTCAGAAAATAATTTGAATCGTTGTTTTTTGTAGGAAATATTTATTTTATGTATTTTTGTATGACAAAGAATGTCATGGTAGCAACATGGTGACTCAAATAGCTACTACGACATCCTTGTTTTTAAAATTAAGTAGATATGATATAGTGCTAAATATTGTTAAGAGACGCTTTCCCTAAACAGTTACCCCCTTATTCATAAACGTACATTAAATACGTTTTAGTTATAGAATGCTTTGTCTTTATCACTTGCATTGTCAAATGTGCAGGACAGAAAAAGGAGAGATTAGCCAACACTAGCTAAAATACGTTTATGAATAAGGGGGGTAAGATGTTTCAATTCCATTAATAAGATCGACACATATTTCGAAAATAAAATGTTTCATACACGGGAAAATTTTCGTTTTAATTTTCTTCTTGTCGCATCAGCTATAAAGCCAAGTATCCACCAAAGCGGAGAGGAGAGAAAACGAGAGGAGATATTCGCCTCTTTACAAGAATAATGTGACATTTCACATAGATCAATCTATGTGAACTTTCACATTATTCTTGTAAAGAGGCGAATTATGCTGCAAGGCTGACAGGTTATTTCCACCAAATCGGAGAGGAGATGTGAGCTTTGTCTAGCAGAGGTGTGATGTGATCTGTGAGTAGAAACCAGTCAAGTTTGACCCGCTGCCGGACTAGACACATCTCCGTTCTACCGCGCCGCTTACACGCTCGCCGCACAAAATTCTATAGGAAAATGTAACATCTCCTCTCCTCCCCGCTTGATCCATTTACACTCGAGCTAAGCGGAGAAGAGATGTGGCAATAACGAAATCGGAATCGTCTCCTCTCTTTTCCGCTTTGGTGGATACCGGGCCTTATGGTAATAAGCGTTTTGTCAGCAAAAAAAAAACCCCGGTCGCTATTTACTTAGGCATCGCGGGGACTACATAAACATGTTTAAACCGCCTACCATATCTGTGTATCTACGGCCTTTGTTCCACCCAAATCGGTATTGTTCCGCGAATCTTATTGTTTATTAGGACTATGAAATTAAGACAAAGTCCGCTGGGACTCGTGTTGATCGTAAATGTGTTTTAACTTTCCAGACGGCACACTGGATTTGTTAACTTGATTGATGTGATAACTAGATTGTTTTGAGTAAATTCAACAGACAAAATTATAGCTAGTACATTGGTATGATTAGAAAAGAATATTGAAATGAATACCCACTTATACCATACGAATATTTTAGTTTATACTATTGTATTACTCGTGGTCGAGTTCCAGTGTAGAAGCTCAAGTGCGTAGCCACCACCGCATCTATCTGCCGCTAAACGGTAGTGTTCAACACTATCGTGTTCCGGGCAGGTGGTAATGTACGGCCCTGTAATTTCCGGCACAGAGGTATAACACCTTAGGTCTCAAGAGTCTATCATTTCGCATCTGCATTTTGACCTTGGCCTTTGTGTGGTCATTTGCATTGTTTTAACTATTGTGTCTGCTTGAGGGCAGTGAACGTGTTAAATCCAGCCAAAGTTTAGAAAGCTGAAAAAAATCTCATCAAGGTAATCGGCGCGTCTTAAGGCCTCAATATAGTTCCATCCATTTTTAATCCGTCCACTAGCCCCAGTTCCATTTCCCAAGAGACATACGAGCAATTTCTTCACATGACGTGTAGTCTTTATATTAGTGAAATTGGGGACAGAAAATGCGACACACATACGTCGTGTCCCTGAAATTATGGTTCAGCACCTACATCCGTCCCGGGGGACACGTGGGACGGGTGGCGAAAATCTGATGAAATATCCAAGAGATAACATTTATAAAAACACGGGAGCACTTATTTATGTTATGGAAGTGGGAAACAAGCATGCAATTCACATTGATGTTAAGTGATGACTGCAGGCATAGACACTTACACAAAGACCAAGATCAAAATGCAGATGCGTTACCACTCCTGAGGCCTAACGTGTTATGCCGGAAATCACAAGGCCGTACATTACCACCTGACCAGAACACGATAGTGTTGAACACTACCAATTAGCGGCAAGTATATTAGGTAATGCGATGATGCCTACGCCCGCGAGCTCCGTCCCTAGAGCCCTACCACCAGTAAAAAAATACAATCAATTTACAATAATTAACTAGCAAATGCTACGTCACTGTAGACCATAGAGCAACGCGGGCCGCCGGCCGCCGCGTCGGACCGGAAGGGAGTAGCCATAGCGTTTATTACCGATGCCAAACAGTCTGTCATTTTTTGCGGGGGGAAAAGCGTCTGAAACACACACACACAAACTAAAAAGTCGTCTATTACTACGAAACTCACACCTTGACTTTGACAAAATACATTAACAATTTCACGCACACATTCAATCTTCTAGGCGACAGGCGTAGGCCCAATTGAGCTTGTAATTTGGCAGAGGGGAAAGCCTGCATATGGCTACTCCCCTCCGGTCCGCCGCAGCCGGTTGCCCCTGTTGCTCTATGCTGTAGACAGATGTCTATAATGTGATAATCCGTATGACCTTGAGCTGAGATATGAGTGTATCTCTTTATAATCAGATTATCCTTGTACTAGATTCTCAAGGGTTTAACGTTGTTTATCGAAACAAGAAACCACAACACTTCTACGAACAAGTTCTTGAATTTAAAAAGTTTGTAAATAAACTACCAACAGCGTAGAACCTACAACTTATTCTATTAAAAAGCACACTTCTATAAGAAAATGTCTTATGTTAAGGAAGATGCAAACGTACACGTTTAATATGGTTGGTTAAATAAAACAGTCAAAAATATTTACAAAAACATTAGCCTCTTTCTCTGATCAATCGTGTTACATAACAATAAAATCCAGAGCTTTCAATGCAGTTTTGCTAGAGTTCTATTGGTTTTTGTCAAATTACTAGAACTATGTAAAATTATTTAGTGGCGCATAAGGTAAGGGGTCGTTCATTAATTACGTGAGGTGTTTAAGAAAGAGGTGGGTTGAGAAGAATCTTATCCAATCTTACTTTAGGCAGAGAATATGTAATAATACTACGTATGGAATGGACACTTCGACGTCCCGCCCGATTTCCCCGCATCACCCAACCTCCTCCCCTCTTATGGGCGACGGTTGGTATTTTCTACCTGCTACGCACACAGGTGTACGTCTAAATACACGTCACTGATTGATGTCTGTGTAATAGAGACCAAATTAAGCGTTTGTATGGAATTTTGGCGGAGTGTCCGCGGTGTGCTTTAGGGAGAAGGGAAATGCAAATATCACGTATTTTATTTATCCTGCAAGAAACAAAGCAAAATTACGATAAATGGTATTGTTGTTAATGTTAGTAAAACATGATCCATCATGCACACATGGTCATATCTAGCCTATATTCGGAGCAGGATATTTAAAAATTAACACACACAATTGAAAAAATATACGTGTGATTGTGGGAGGTGGGAGAGGGTTGAACCGAATCTCACATAATCTCATCGATCCATATGGGTAACTTTACTTCTCCGTAATACAACCAGTTGGACATCGCAGTTGTACCACGGGTCGGGATCGCATCTCATTAGGTAGAGGTTGAAACTGATAAAAACGTCTCATGTAATTAATAAACTCCCCCTAAAATGATAAAAAAGGTGATGCCTCCGCTTTCGAACGCCATCACTACGTCTCTACCACCAGTTACGATACAAACAAGTGTATCTAAGTTTACAAAATGGAACCCCAACTATGTGGTAACTCGTTACTTTACCGAAACTCCGTTCTAACTTTCGGCGTAAGTTACAAAACTTCCACTAACAGAAACGTTATACAAATATATATGTAAACACTCCCAATACATTCAAGGCTGCACATGCCTGTAATACCCGGTCGATCTTAAATTTAAGACCGAATTTTGATTATATATTAAAAAATGTTGGCAACTCTTGATATATCTCACTGCTGGGCACGAGTCTCTCCCCTTCTTGGAAGGAGGCCTTTAGCTTACTCGACCACGCTACTCCAATGCAGGATATATAGCGGTATTATACCTGAGGTCCACGCGGACGAAGTCGCGGGTAAAAGCTAGTACGTAATAAACAAACAACACGCATATCTATATTTTGCATAATGTAAAAAACTAATAATATTTTATACAAGACACCTAAGGTACGAAAAACTGAAAAGAAAGTGCCCTTTCATTTTATGTTACGAAACTCATGAGCGCGAGTAAAACAACGTATAATAATCTAACAAATGGCTACACCTAAAAAAAAATGAGTGTAAGTTCATTTTATCTAAGGAAAAACACGCCTTAAACCTTACATTCCGCAATTCATCACATTCATAAACAAAATAAAACAAAAGCCAGAGGAAAAAAATACACAAACGGGAAATAATCTCAATAATTCCAACGTCCTTGAGTGTATGTAAACAGGATCGAACCCGAGACCCATGAATAATTGAGATGTAATAAACAGTATTTCCTTAACCACTGGACCCAGCTGGCGAGCGAGGGAACTTCGATACAAGAAACGAATCGATTTATGCAAACATTAAAGTATTTGAAAGATGTTATAAAAGCTGTAAGTATTTTTATATTTTATGTATTCTGTTTAACGGTTAACCTATTTTGGATGTTTGTTTTATTTATTTAAAAATCGAGTCCGCGGCCAACACTATTTCAAATTATTTCAGGAATGTCAAAGTAATATTTTTCAAACATGTTATTTATATTTAATGCATATGAACATAACATATGGCAGACTTAATGCCACTAGGCATAATCTCCCGGTCGAAGTTCATTTTTACTTGATTATATATTTTATGTTTAAAATTTGTTTTGTTTTTAGGTGTGCATGGCCCTGTAATAACTATCACAGAGACATAACAACTTATTAAAAGATATAAAACACATTGAGGTGCACCTCATAAAATAGTTCATAATTTGATTCCATTTATCAAAATCCCTTAGTTTCATCGGACATAAGCCATCACGCTTACGCGAGCGGAACGGGATCGCCGGGATTCCAATCCCGGGTAAGCCGGGATATCACCGTTTCCACATCGGTGGAGCTTCAAGTCATTGTGGAATACTTTTGCTTTATTCGTGTTTTAACATGAGATTAAGTGAAAATAATTTCTCGTCGTTTAAAATTGACATTAACAGTATAGCACTTTCTGTGGACAATTTAGGACGAAACCAAATTGATTGTCGTGTATTGTAACGTGATTATTTAATTATGTGTTCAGCAAACCGTCAAATACTTTTACAATGATAGTGGCAAGAGAAATAGGTCTATAGTTACCTTCATCTGTAAGGTCACCAGTTTTGTTTTTTACTATAGACACTACCAGAGTTTTCATTAAATCGGCGGGCAAGTATGAGTGACTCACACATAGGGAGTAGAACATCGCCAAAACTCTTGAAATATGGGGTCCAGCGTGGCGAAGGTGCTCAATGCTGAGTCCATCATGGCCCGGCGATTTGCCTCCCGACATGGATGCTAAGACTTTAACTACATCCTTTGCCAAAAATCTAACCTCCACTTGCTGCCTGTTTTTAACGACATCGAACACCTTTTCCACAGGATCCAAGAAAGATTTTACACAAAAACGTTCTTTGAATATATTAGCGATTTCCTTCGGATCACTGGTCCCACCGACGCTAGCAGGGAGGCCAGGTCGTACATTTAGTTTATTGGTACCCTTCCAAAAACCACGGAAATCACCTTTACTATGCTTAACAGCAAGTGCGTCCATGCGTATTTGGTCTTGATGGTCTTGACACCATTTTAACCGGGATTTAAACACACGCTTCCTGTCACACATGTCATTATACAGAGGACCTATTTTGGGCCTGCCGCACATAACCCACTCTATAAACCTAGATCTGGCCTCCCTGTGAGCCTCGGAGACGTGTTTGTTCCACCCGATTAAGCGCGAGCGACTCCCGCCTCTCTTCATACTCCCCCGACCTGCCGATATCGCCGCGTCGTGGAAAACGGTCACAATGTCAGAGTAAAGAGAGTCAAGAATGTGCCTGTGATCACAGTCATCACAAAAATAGTCAGCACATTTAGCGAACTCCATAGGAAAAGCTATTAATTTTAATTTATTGTGGCACCCTCTATTAAACAAAGCTACTTGTTCCTCACTTCGTTCACCCCAAATTATGTCACTATTTTGCGCACACAACCAATGCTGTTCATAACAAATTTTAATTAATTCACTGTAAAACAACTCACCCGGATCCGCATTGAGGTCGCCCATAATAAACACTGATTCAATGCCGTACTCATCCACAATAGCGCTAATTACACTTAAACAATCTGTAAAGTCTTGTAGATTGTCAACAGAGTTTGTAGGTAAGTACGCACTCACTATTATAACCGGTCGGTCACTTGTTACAATTTTAATTGCACAGATTCTCGCGTTATCACACGATAGCACTGACACCTGCGGAAATGCACTGGACCGCCATAACAACGCAACTCAACCATAGGGTGGGCCGCGCAGGATACCGGCGGACGTGTCTACCACTTCAATAGTCCATTGTCAATAGTACCAATGTAAGGTATATCGTGTGATAGCAGCCAAGTCTCCTGTAAACACACGATATCGCACATACGACACAGCTCTCTGACGTCGTTAACGGATCTATTAACATTCTTGCAGTTAAAAGTAACGAATGAATAGTAATTTTCACCCATTCTTTTTTTTTAATAATTTTTTAGCCGGTTATCGCATCATCATTGGGCTGATGGTATGTATTACAGGATGGTAGGTTTCATTTTTGATGTGGATTGGATTCATAACCCTGATAAATAATATTCTTAGAGCTATAAATATATGACGGAGGACATTTCATAAAACTAACCCCAGGAGTAGCAACGTACTATTCTTTTGAAGCAGCTGTATGTATGCCTCAGGATTGGCAAAGTACGTGTGGTGGTATCGACCAAAATCTGTTTCTGCAGATGTCTATAAGCTGCAATTATCATTTACCTTCGGTATGAACTACCTATTTGGTTTTCACCACGTGAAAACCTTCCAGTCGACCATGAGCTAGGTGTTCCACCTGAAATAAAGTGTTAATCGAAGGATAAAAAATTTAATATCGAAATAGAAAAATATATTATTACAGTTACAGTCCGTTGCCAGGTAAAGTGTCGTTGATCCAGAAGGCCGAATCCCGGATGCGGGATATCGCAGTTTCCGAGTCAACGCACATCACTAGTCAAGTTTCAAGAGTCTTTGAAACTTTGCCTACTGTATTTTATGAGTTGAAATTTCACTGGATTACTTTAAATTTCCACATTTTAGCTGGGTTACCTCATTTTTTATGGAAACGCTTCATTCCTAGTTCACCATTTCCAAGTTTTCAGAATTGTTTTTATATTACAGGTGTTAGAGCGAGAGCGAAAGCGTCGACAAAGTCGATGCCGCTAAATGATAGTAATTCAGGGTTGTCGTATTTCGGTTAGCTGATAATGTATGGCCCTGTAATTTACGTCACAAAGATATAACAGCTTAAAGTGTGTTAGGAGTTCATTCAGGAGTGTTAGTGCGATGTTTTTATAAAAATATATTTACATCTGTATAAAGTTATTGCATAAGTAGGATAAAGTTTTGAAACTTTCTAACATAAAAAATTACAATAGAATTTCCAAACATTACCATTTACAATAAATCTAAATGAACCATATTGATCGAGATCTTAAACGATATTTTACTGCTACACACAAATAAGGAACATAAACAAATATATTCTCTCTTATATAGCCCATTTATTCTCTTGGCCCATTACCTAATTGATATATCTCGAAGGGAATCAAAGATGCTTTGCATCACACGTTCAATGCTCTCCTACTTTACGATCTTCATTCGCATTCACAAAGAATCCCATAAAATACGAATCTCTTACATGTAATTTACACAACAGCGAAGTGTATTAGCATTGGTAATATCCACTCAGATAGATGGATACAAAGATAATTTCTCCACTACGTTTTTAAGAGACGTAACTGCCGACATTAATTAATCAAGTGGCTCAGAACAATACCAATTTTCCACACAAAGACCAGAGGTGAAAATGCAGAAGCGTTGCCACCCCTGAGACCTATAAGTTCTTTTGTATCTGTGATAGTTATTACAGGGCCAAACATCTGTGAGAAATAACCTACAGTATATAGGCACCGTAACGTTTTTTTTTTTTTTCATTTTGCAAATATTTAGCACGTTGGTGACATTTGTCTGACAGAAGTTTGAAAAAATTATATGTAGCTACCTCCATCGATTTCGTAAACGCCTTGCGTAGCGTTCAGGATTAACACAATAATTACTTATGGTATCTTGAGGTCTTGCAGACTGCGCGACGCGAGATAAATCCGTAAAAATAGTTTTATTTCAATGTATGTATTATGTTGTAGTTCTTAACAAAAATTTCCATAGAAATTTAGTTAGTAAAGTATTCATAGCAATTATAACTTTGTAATTCATATACGTATTACGTATTATAGGGATGACAATGTTACCCATATTTGCGGTTTTGATAAAAAAATATAGTGGTGAACATTCGGTCAAATTTTACTTGCTCCAACGGAACCCTTCATGAACGAGTCCGACTCGCACTTGGCCGCTTCTTACTGGTTGGTATTAATTATTCCGAGCCACACGACTCATACATATTTTGTCAGACTGGATGGATCTTGTAATGGAAAAAAATATAAATCTTACTCATTTATCACCAGGTTTCATCCGACAATAGATAGCAGCTGCGGCACCGTTTTGAGAGATTGTTGTGAAATTATGAAGGTATTAATTTCGGTCCCCATAAAGAGTTTTTAGAGCGAGTTTCATCATTCACTGACAAATATTAATGGAGATATATAAATTGAACATGGACGCTTGTATATCAATTAAAATTAAAAATGTACCAATATGATAAAATGTACGAGTATACGAGGGTAACACTAGAAGTTTTTAGAACTGCCCAAGTAAGCAAAATAATTAAAAAAAAAATAGTATACATTTTGAAAATGGAACTCTATGCTAAAATTATTGAGTACGTATTTCATTTGTTTTACGTTTTGGCGGCAAATTGAAAATGGTCTGTGTCCCGTCAGCATAAATTTAATGCGAGAAAATTTTCGTACAATGATTTTTTATGTCTTTCGATGTCATTTAAGTCAATAAGAGAGTTATGATAGACTTACATTGGCCTTTTACGATGAAATCTCGTCTCGTGCCACTGTTTATAACTGAATTCTTGCTGTTATATGTGCTAGTATATATTTTAAAATTCACTTTGTAAGAAAACAAAATGCGTTATGCAATTTCGAATGATCTTGTTGTAAAATGTACAACATCCTCAAGATTATTTTTTCTTAAAAGCTTGTTCAATAAATACAAATTTTAAATTGATGCCATGGGATCAAGTAGCCCTATTAAATTTGAATTTGAACCTCAAACATGCTTATTTAAGAAAACAATGATTTTATTAGTAACTAGGCTTAAGATATTAGCAATGCAAGGACAATCACAAAAATATAGATACAGAAAATTAACCACCAACATCAAACCCAAAGGGTAGAAAAGGAAATCTGCCGAAATTTGGAATAGGTACCCAATTAGCATTTACTTAGCGACCAGGGTTTTGTCTAGCACTAACACAATGCTACTGTTTTTTTTCTCAAGATAAATTCCAATAAAAAATCAGCTCTCATATATCTCACCTTGTTATCTAACTAAAACACACATATACCTTGTTAAGCGCACTTACTTGAACTAAGCAAGAGATTCCGTTACAAAGCCAAGGTTTTTAATCGTTTGATACGTATTTTGTTACATTTCAGTCACTTTCCAAAAGGAGAGCAAGGTCTCAACTTAAAATTATCACTTATTTACCTACTGTATTATGGATGGGATCGTCAACGAAGTATAGTAGTATAGTTTTGTACGGCCCTGTAATTTCCGGCACAGAGGCATAACACCTTAGGCCTCAGGAGTGGTAACGCATCTGCATTTTGATCTTGGTCTTTGTGTAGGTGTCTATAGGCTGCAGTCATCACTTAACATCAATATGAACTGAATGCTTGTATGCCACTTCCATTACATAAATAAAAAAGTTTTCTATATGCCCGAACCATCGGCATGCCTTTTTTAATTTTTATATTGATACTATATGTTAATAGTAATATCAATAGTGACAAAAAAAACAATATTATTATAATTATTCCTCCAAGATTTTATTCATGAAACTATAATAATAAACAACGGAGGAAAATAAATCGAAAAACAACTTCTACCCAGAATTGATAATCAAAAAGGTCCAATTGAATAAACAATTATGTATTTCATAGATCATAAATGAATATCGAAAATTTGAATCAATTTCGTCGACACTGTGAACCGAATTTTATAATGAATAATTTAATTGCATAGGCAATTTTACTTTCAGTCAAGTAAAATTTGTCCTCGATTAATTTCATAAATATGGAAATAAAATATACAACTCACCCTCTTCATTGAATCCAGTTACAAACGACAATGAGTTGCTTACCTGAAAACAGAAATTAAAATACCATTGCATATTTTGTGAAGTATTTTTTTTACAATATCATATTTTGTTTGAAAAAATCCGAATAGAACCATAGATTAAAAAACGGAAAGAAAAAATTGACTTCGGGCAGGAATCGAACCTGCGACCTCAGGATAACCAGTCCAGCCGCTTTACCACTAATCTACCGAAGTCGTAGGTTCGATTCCTGCCCGAAGACAAATTTTTCTTTCCGTTTTTTCTTTAATTTCTAAAGTTCACTCGCACGTGTTATTGCGATAAATAGTAAAAAAATAATAGTACAAGAACCATAGATACTTAGAGGATATTATAACGTATTCTAAAAAGAAAGAAAGAAAACCTCCTGATATCCTCCAACCCGGGCATCGAACCCAGGACTCTGGCGTTGTAGTAGGGGCCTGCTACCAATAGGCTACTGAGGCACTGAAAGCAATATAGGAAAAGTGACGATTGCACGACTTGACCCAAGCACTTTCACCGTTGTTGGAGAGACGGTACTTATGTTCAACCCGGACTCTAATGGTGAGATTCACAGACCGCACTAAGACTCTACTTTGAGCAAAATATGCTTAGAACTGTCAGTACCTACAGTATGGGACAGTTCTAAGCGTACTTTGCTCAAAGTATGCTTACAACTGTCAGTAAAGTGCGAGTTTGACAGTTCTAAGTTTCTAAGGAAGTAATAGAGCGGCCTGTGCATCTCACCCTAAGGCTTGTATCAAAAGACAGATCACAGTCCTAGAACACGGCATTCCGTTTAGTATGTAAAAAATATCTTGGATCGACTCCAGTACTGCGATATGTCTATTAATATGGCCCTTAATGTTAGACAACAACTAATGTCTCCTTTAATGACAATGTGTTTTAAAATAGGTATTCATAGTATTTTTAAGGTCTATCGTGTTCTGGTTAGATGGTAGTCTATGGCCAAGTAATATAATAGCTAATAGCCCCATAACTAAAACAGAGGCAAAGCAATCAAAGCAACTTACAACTGCACCATTGAACATTGTAATGAAAACATGCGGCTTACGCGGTTTTAGCCATCTCAAACTCATGTTTCACATAGGATGTAGTTTCAATGAACAAACAAACAGACGAACAAGAAGCTAAAAGCTTGAAATAATAACTAAAGCTAGCGTTTGTGCAATCGCTTTGGTGACTCTCAATGTCTGGTGACTCGTGACGAGGGAGCGACGATGAATTACCAATGAGTTGCGTTTCACACTCGGCTCGCGTGAATGCAATGTTGATTTGAGAGTGGCTTGCAAATCAAATTGTATTTATTGTGGTGGAGAACTTTTGCGTAACATTTTATATTAATTCAGCGTCGAGGATAATGAAAAAGGCCGCTCGGGTGAGTAAGGGCTATTTCTATTTAGGCGCTAGTTTGGCGTCGCTCCCGTAGTCGAGCGTTCGCGGTACCGACGTCGTACTGTTGCCGCACCGTGCGTTTTGTATGAAAACAAATGACCTTCCGTGCGCCATACGACAAACGCACCGCTTCGGAACTGCAGCGGTCCGACGCGAAACGTCTAAATTGAAAAAGCCCTTAAGGTGAAACGTTCGCATCAGCTAAGCAACTTATCCCAAAAGATGGCGTAGTTTCTCGGAAAGCGTGTTTTTAATTCATTTCAACAAAATTAAAGCGAAAGGGAGTAATTAATGTGAGTTTTGCGAACATAAAAATCATTTCTGTATACATTTCTGATTTAGTTGAGACTTCTGATAGCTACAATTTTGAAATATTCAACACCACAACTTGGCACACTATGACTTTTCTTTCAGAAAAGTGTGCTTAGAACTGTCAGTAAAGTATGAGTTTTTACAGTTATAAGCGTACTTTGCTCAAAGTAAAGTCGTAGTGCGGTCTGTGATTATCACCCTTAGTCATAGTTGGGCTTAATGTTGCCTCTCTAGCCGTTTCACATTTAAAAATTTAATGTGCTCTATGAAACTCTCTCCCGTCTCCCCCTTTCCCCCTCTTTTACTATCTAAAATATTGAACGAACATTTACCTAGCAATAACAGAAGAGGCATAATCTTTGAAAAATATGTGTTATTAAAAAATATTATCAATTTTCATAAGAAAATCTCTTCAATAAACTTTGAAAGCGTGTTGTATGACTGACTTTTTGGCAATATTCCTTAACAAACCAAGTAAACGATTCATGGATCAAAGGTTCTGTAATATTTAAGGTCAAATTGGAAGTTTTGTTTACAAAGGAAATTAATCTCGTCTACCTTCTGATTCTATTTAACAATTGTTGTAAAACGAATAATTCAGTCTGTTCGATCGACCTTTATTAGGCATCGGGATGTGACGGTCACGAGTCACGACCAAAATTCTCACTAGTAGAGGAGAATTCTTCCTCTTGTTTTATTTCAATGAGTGTAGCTCGGGTAAATATAAGGACATTCAATATTACAATGACACTAAAAACCTAACCATTCATTGTCAAATAGGCGTTCAACTGTGAATCGTTTCAATCTTTAACTTGAAACTTAAGACTGGAGCACCTTCTGCGCTCGCCGATTGGCTTGTTTAAGTAGCCCAGTACCGTCTCGAGACGTGCTCCTAAATTAAGGTCCTAAAAAAATAAAAAAAAATCTTGAAATTTTACATCAATCTATTTAACTGACATTATGCTCGAAACATATTACAAACATCTAGACACGAACATCAGTAGCAGTTCACAACAGCAAAATTTTGCACTTTTCGTTGTCGCGAGTCACAACTGAATACGTGTTATATAACAGCTTGTGTCTATAAACTTTTCAGTAACAAAGTGAGTTGTGGAGCAAACATGTAGGTTTTTGACGAGAGCAATCGCCGTCCCTCGCGGCCCTTACCGACAAAAACTTGTGAATTTAGCCGAAATTACATCGGACCAAACTTTTCAATTTGTTGGATATCAACGACGACGATCGATAAAATCGATATAGAAACATGTGACGGTGGAAGTCCAACGACGGAACTTCAAAGCGTTGGCTCCGTCGCATCATCTTATGAACATACCGCTGAATGGCACTGTCTTTTAGAACACAGATTGGATCGCATTTATGGTAGCGCTATACTCGTACACGTCCAATCAGCAGCAGGTGCTCCGAGGTAATCCAACCAAACCACTGTCCCAATAGATACCATAGTGCAAAATGTTACAAGATATTTGGAACACATGGAAAATACTGTTTTCATTGTTCTAACACACACTACATGTTACGAAGTAGTATAATAAATCTATGGTTATGTGTATCATAGTTTGTGTATACAAACTTTTTAACAAAGTGAGTTGTGGGACAAACATACTCGTATCAGTTTTTGACGAGAGTAATCTCCCACCCACGCGGCAGTTTTTAACAAAACCTTGTGAATCGCGCCGAAATTACATCGGAACAAATTTGTCAACTTATTGGATATTATCGAAGACGAGCATAAAACAATTTGGGCCCAATATAAACAGAGTCAGTCCTTCTACGTGATTTATTGTATCAGTGTTAAATTAATGACCTCGTTATTGAGAGCTGAGCAGAGCTCTTTTAAATCTTGCTGAAGAGAGAGCGTAGCTACCGCTGCGTTACCTAATTACAGTTAAATGATAGTGTGTATTACAACATCGCGGCACAAAATAGATTATCGCATTCACAGTCCCATAGACCTATAGCAGGCACAATAGTTTGAACAGTGCAAATGGTCACATGTGGTACCCACAAGCGACCATTTGCACTGCTGTTTGCATTGTTTTCACAAGTCACAGTTGAATACACATGAAATAACAGTTTCGTGTACACAAACTTTTTCAGTAGCATAGTGAGTATTCGGGCAAACACACAAGTTTTTGACGGCAATCCTCCCAAAAAAACTTGTGAATCGCGGCGAAATTACATCGGACCAAACTTGTCAATTTGTTAGATATTATCGAGGACGATCGTAAAAAAATATAGGCCGGATATAAACATAGTCATCATTCTTCCACGTGTTGTGACTGCTCATGAATAACGAGGTCATTGATTCTTTTATCAGTATTTTTAAGATCTTCGCACATTACATCGACTCAAAGCCGACTCAACTCCAACTCAACTCGTGAGTGAATTTGTCAACTTGTAAGTTAAAGGCACACGACGCGTAGGTATACGACGCGTGGTCCACACGTTGTTCAACTATTGACTGTCACCGACCCGTTTGCCCTTCGTTGACGACGAATTGGGCACGAGTTGACAACGTCCTTACGGCTAGCGGACGACGCGTTGCTAACTCGTTGCCAAACAACATGGAATTCGAGTAACGACTGATAAATCTGGTTAAGGTTGAGCTAGTTGACAACGCACTTTCCATTCGTTGACATTGACAAGTTGTCCATTGGTGACCGATGTGTTGATCGACTCGTTGACGACTCGTTGATACCGAATATATAGTTCTATTTGGAAGGGTATTGGATTGGCGTTGAGTCGGTGTAGTGTGCGAAGATCTTATTTCTCCCAGAACGTGATTAGTACCTACGAATAGTAGTGTAAGTAGAGTTGAAGTGAAGGAACTTCAGAGAGTAGTGACAGTTGCATTACCTAATCTTACTGCTGCTAAATAATACTGTACAACTGTACAACTTCTTATTCCTTCAGCCTGAGTGTACAACACTACAGTGACAAATAGCTTATGACATTCACTGTCCATAGCAGGCACAATATTTTGAATAGTGCAAATGGTCACATGTGGTACCTACACGGGACTAGGAATGTGCTGTTTGCATTGTTTTTACAAGTCGCAGTTAAATACACATTGAGAACATTTTCAGAGGCTTAGTGAGTATTTGGTCCAATATACAAATTTTTGAGAGCAATCTCTCTCCCTAGCGGCCCTTGCCGACAAAAACTTGTGAATCGCGGCGAAATTACATCGGACCAAACTTGGAAAAAAATACAAAGACAGTTTGTAAGATATTATAGAGGACGATCGTAAAAAAATATGGGCCGGATATAAACAAATTCATGATTCTTCCACGTGTAGTGACTGCTCATGAATAACGAGGTCACTGATATTTTTGTATCGGTCTTTTCATTCTCAAGGTCAGTGTAGCTCTTCGAATAGTTTTTTTATGTAGGTAATGAAGGTGGCCGACAAGCGTGCAGTTCTTCAGTTGATACTTACACAAAGACAAAGATCGAAATGCAGATGTGTTGCTTCCCCTGAGACCTAATATACTTGCCACTAAATGGTAATGGTTCAGCACTATCGTGTTCCGGTCAGGTGGTAATGGATGGCCTTGTAATTGCTCACATGATGCTCCGGCACAGAGGCATAACACCTTAGGTCTCAGGAGTGGTAACGCATCTGCATCTGGTTGTCTATAGGCTGCAGTCATCACTTAACATCAATTATTACATTACTATCTAACCGGAGCAGTATAGTACTGAACAGTACCATTAGGCGGCAAATAGGTACATTAGGTAACGTGGTGGTGCCTTCGCCTTCGAGATCCTACACTGTAACTCTACCACCAGTGATACAAAGTGCTAAATATGTACCTATAAAGCTCAAGTGAAAGAACACGAGAGTGAAGTCAGAACCCCCTTCTAAAATATAGCGTGAAGATGTGTTTTTATAAAATACTAGCTGTGCCCGCGACTTCGCCCGCGTGAGAATATATGATTGTTCGGTATCTACCCGGACGAAGTCGTGGGCGCAGCTAGTATAAAAGTGCCAACCCAATTACATCGGCCAGTGAAAGTCCCGTCAAAATCGGTCCACCCGTTCCCAAGATAAGCCCCGCCAAACAGACAGATAGACAGACAGACAAAAATTGTTAAAAGTGTTGTTTTGGTATATGTACCGTGTATACATACCATATGCATGTAGTAAAAAGCGGTTATTTTTATATTACAAAGAGACATTCCAATTTTATTTATTTGTATAGATATAGATATATATATATATATATATATATATATATAGATTAATGCACATTCAATTCAAAACAACATTCTCATTCAATTTTTCTCTTCAAGCCAATTGACTAAAGTATTTTCATTTCATTTCGAACGAATCTTGTCCTGGAATTTTATTATAGAAACGTAACAATATACTTTGAAAAAGAATCGCTCAATCTTTGCATTTGAATAGAGGACGTGATTTTCCAACTGCGTTCAGTATCATACAAGTAATAAAACAGTTATATTTCAAAGTAATTTTAAATAATTCAAAGTAGCATTTTTTGTTACTTTAGGTACATTATTGTTGAATAAATATTTAAAACGTTCAAGTGGCTCTCTGTTTTTTATTCATCCTTTGTTATATACTTCATGTGCCGTTGGTTCTTTGAATAAATAAATACTAAATGGTCAAGCAATAATTTTACTTCAGTAGCTATTTTATTTATAACATACGCTGTACTTAAATAGTCTTTGTTTTATATTATTTCGCATTAACACATGCTTGTGAAATATGTTTTATTTAAAGAAAAATCGCGGCCTACTGGGCTGGACTAGATTCCCAGTAGGCCGCGAGTTCGAGTCTCGCCTGTCAAATTTTTCTTTCCATTTTTCTTTAAATTAAATAGTTTTCACTTACGGGACGTAAGTTCCTTACAACCATAAGTATTACAAACAAAAAAAAATATACCGCAACCAAATAGAACTCCAATAATTGCATGACCACTCGATTCAAATCACGTACACCGACTGCCCACAATTGCCTCGAGGAGCCATCATTTGAATCAAGCTAAGTGCAGTGGACAAAATGGAAAATTCCACCCTCGGGCGACATGGCCGCCGGTTGCCGATACCGGTAAGGCACCGAATTGGACGTGGACGGGCGGCGGTAATCATCAATATTTGTTTCGTTATTTTTTTATTAGACCCGAGACTGGCGCCCGACATGGGGCAAAATATCTATGTTACTTTGTAAATATCAAATAGGGACGAATTACTTTACACTACACTACATTACAAAATTGAACAAAAATACTTTAAGGTGCACCACGACCGTACTTAATCATTTTTTATGTTATGGAAGTGGCAAACAAGCATGCAGTTCACATTGATGTTAAGTGATGACTGCAGCCTATAGACACCCACAAAAAGACCAAGGTCGAAATGCAGATGCGTTACCACGCCTGAGGCCTAAGGTGTCATACCTCTGTGCCGGAAATTACAGGGCCGTACATTACCACCTGACCGGAACACGATAGTGCTGAACACTACTATTTAGCGGCAAGTATATTAGATAATGCGGTGGTGCCTACGCCCGCGAGCTTCGTCACTAGAGCTCTGCCATCAGTAAATATTTGTCGTACGTTGTCGTTGAGATTAGTTTTAAGGTTTTGTTTTAATGCCACCGGAATATTTTGTGGACGCATCATAATTTCCAATAATATTTTAAAGCTTGCAGATAAAGAAGCGCTCTCACATTTAATTTACAAGAGGAAATAAATTATATTGGATTCCACAGAACTAATTTCAACGACAAAGTCCAATAGGTTCGCAATGGACCGTTTATAATTTTCAATTAATTTTTATTTTCATCTCGCTGGTCCGCCGATAAGTCTCTGGGAATCGATAAAAAAGCGAGCTCACATTTAATTGGCTCCCACGGCGGACGTGCGCCAAGCGGGCACACTCTGTCCTGAAGTGAAATATGGCCGCCCTTGATGGCAAATGGAAGCCAACATTTCAATTAAGTGCCTCGATGACCCGGTGGGAGATGATTCACAGTACAACTCTCAATTCTCAAGTACCTTCCTTCGTAGTGGACTTTCTTCTCGCTTTCCAGTAGAAACTCGTACTTCTCTATCTCTAAAACTCGTCAAATAAGAGCCACACAGTACACACGAGGTAGTAAAAAGGCCTAAAATCCAATTTTATCCGGGCAACGAGGGAAATAAGTGAAGTTCTACAATGGCAAAGATTTCCAGTTCCACTTCAACAAAACCTTTGGGCTAACTCTCGGAGACAATTTAAAGAACACTGTTTATAGTTTTATTTATTTTATCAGTTCACCTAAAGTAGTGGACTCCTCATAATTATCAATTATATTTTGGAGCTCCGTTGAGAAGCGAGTTCTTTATTTGACAGCTTTAGCGTAGGGGAGCGTTTACAGTAGGGGAGTAAGCGGCAGTGGAGTTTTTTTGCAATCCAGAATATTCCCTGTGGCACAAAAATAGATCCTTAAAACGAATCTCAACGACAATGCTCCAGCAGATCCAGTACTTTCGTAGTGGACCGTCTATCATTTTCAATTAATTTTTATTTTCATCTCACTCGCCATCAGATACGTCTCTGGGAATCGATAAAGAAGCGAGCTGACATTTAATTGGCTTCCACGGCGGACGTGCGGCAAGCGGGAACGAATGGGATAAAATATTGTAGCTAAGATACATGGCAAATGGAAGTCAACAATTCCATTGAGAGCCGCAATGGTTCAGCTGGCAATTGCTGCTAAGTTTAGGTAGGGTAAGTAACATGGGTTTTTCAATATTTTTTGTAGCATTCAAGCAATATCTTTGAAGTCATCTCAGCGCTATATCTCTTGTACTTAGGATGGATAATAATAATGTTTGTATTACTTTTTTAAAATACTTCGCAGATAAGGAAAGAGAGCTCGTATTTTTCATATTTTTATTTTTTGCAAAGGAGGCGGATTATTCGAATTTCGGTAGTGTAGTGGTAAAGTGACTGGA
This sequence comes from Macrosoma leucophasiata, assembly GCA_036365455.1. NCBI lineage: Eukaryota > Metazoa > Arthropoda > Insecta > Lepidoptera > Hedylidae > Macrosoma > Macrosoma leucophasiata. The sequence continues at coordinate 1,324,523 of JAWQUS010000024.1, forward strand.
CTGAATATCTTGAAGTCGCAGGTTCTATTGCTAGCCGAAGCCGTTTTTCTTTCCATTTTCTTTAATTTCTGAGCTCATATTTATTTGATAAGAGGAAGTAAATGATATTGGATTTTTCTGCAATGCAGTAAATTCCCCACGGCACTAAAACATACCCTAGAATTAATCCCAAAGACCCCAGTACGTACGTATTGGAGCGTTTATAATTTTCCATTATTTTTTATTTTCACTTCACCTGCCCGCATATGCCTTACAGAAAATTGATAAAGAAGCGACTGACATATAGTTGGCTCCAAAGGCGGGTGCGCGGCAAGCGGGAACACGCTGGGCTGGAGGCATGGCCACATGGAAGCCAACTGAAGTGGTTGAGTAGGCTACGGTACTAACCACTAACAGTACGTATAAGAATATTTACTTTCGTCTGAATATGGACGCTGTTATCTAGCTATTAAAATTAATGCCACTAGGATCCACCAGAATATCAGCGCTCGAGCCCCTGTTGCAGCAATAGGCTGAGGTGAGTGCCCTTTTTTTTGGCTTCCCACAACCAAACATGTAACAATTCTTTTACTTGTTTTTATTTATAATTATTAAATGTTGTGTGTCGGTATGCCAAAAAATAAATATTTTTATTTATTTCTTTCTTTCTATTATACGAGTACTCCAACAATTTCTTATAATGCGGATTTTTAGCAGCTGTCACGTGAAGAGATTTATTTTTGTACTCGCTAAAAAAAACCTTGTCTCACTTTTTAGTATTGCGATTATTTATTTAATGGCTATCTGTGTTAAATTTAAGTTATGATTTAAAAGAGTAGTAAGTAGGTAAATAGGTTAAGCTCAAGTAGGCTCAACAGTACGTTCGAAGTGGACATTTCATATATTTTTAATAATTTTTATTTCACTCTCCCTCGCCGGCAGATACGTCTCTGGGGATCGATAAAGAAGCGAGGTGACATTTCATTGGCTCCCACGGCGGACGTGTGCCCAGACATTGGCCTGATGTAAAATATTGCGCCCTTGCGACACGGCAAGTGGACGCCAAGTCAGTCACTACTGCTAAGCTTAAGGATCCAAACTTAATCTCAATGTCGAAGAAATGACACGGGGGTTTACTACCATGGGGAAGATTCTCTCTCACACTACTAGAGTTAAAGTACGGCAAGAGTGCACTCTAAATTAAAGCGTTCGGCGTTCGGGTCAACATAGGTATGCAAATAATGGTGAGTGGCCTAAGTGCACACTGGTTCACATAGCATGTCGCCGCCGTCGCACACAATCACCGCTCCACCGTACGCTCATTCACTCTGTCCCTTTCAGTGCCTTAAAGAAAAGTCCACGAAGCCTGTATTTAAGTGGGCTAAGGCTAATGAGTAGTTATATTTGCTACTTTATCGTATCTTGTAAGTGGCGTAACGATGAAACAACTGTGCTAAAACGCAGTAACAAGGGTAAAATACCACGGAGACAGTCTTTTACTGCAAAATAATGTTTTAATCCAATGTATTTTGTATGTAAAGTTTTTCAAAGCGACACAGTAGTCGCTATGACGACTCGGTTAGTCAAGCGGTGTGAGACGACCGTTTGACCGTTTGGTCGCGGGTTCGATCCCCGCACTGGGTCAAATGTTTGTATGGCCTACAGATATTTGTTTCGGATGTGGGTGTTTACGTAAGTGTTGTGTGTGTACAACGTCATTGGAGCTGTGAGTGTAAGCGAATTTTATAAAAAAAAAATGTTTTATCTGAAAGGTTTCATAGTCGCTTACGCGAACACAAAACGAGCAGTAACTGTCCCCTCTCCCGCCTCCATGGGATCAGCACGCATTGTGATGGAAGCGAACTTTTATAAAATCCAACCTTTTTCGTTGAAATGTTTGCCGAAACGATTCCATCCGCGTCTGGTCCATTTATTAAATAGACAGTGTCGAGCATACACGCTGATGCATATTTCGTTTGAAAATCCGTTTTTACCTATTTTTAACATATTAATCTCACCCTGTTCAGGCAATATGTAAATTGTAAGACGTCAAATTCTCGAACTTGTATACCTTTTAATGGGAGTATAGTCGAAAGGGCCGAATTTTTTCACAAATGTCGAGCGTACGTACGCTCGACTATTTATCAAATTATTATGTTTTACACTGTCCCACAACCGTTCTAAATAATACAAGGGACACGCATGTAATTAGTAAGTTTTAATTAACAAAAATAATAAAGAAGCTACGATCATCAGCTGCAATAACCATTTGTTCGGCGTCCAACGCGGGGCGCAAATGAAACTTCTAACTTTAGCCTACGCAAAAACATAACAGGAAAAGTATATTTGGCGTGAACACGAGAACAGGCAAATATAGCTCACACTTAAATAGCTATTACCCAACTCGTGTTACGTTTGCAAGGCTCTATCTATACGGTGAGTTAACATGGTGACACACATTTGTTTTTTTTTATGTCATGGAAGTGGTAAACAAGCATGCAGTTCACATTGATGTTAAGTGATGATTGCAGCCTATAGACACCCACACAAAGACCAAGGTCAAAATGCAGATGCGTTACCACTCCTCAGGCCTAAGGTGTTATGCCTCTGTGCCGGAAATTACGGGACCGTACATTACCACCTGAACGGAACACGATAGTGCTGAACACTACCATTTAGCGGCAAGTATATGAGGTAATGCGGTGGTGCCTACGCCCGCGAGCTCCGTCACTGGAGCTCTGCCACCAGTAGAAACCTACATAATCTCAAGTGAAATGTAAGCAAGCATTACCATTTAAATTAGGTATGTAACGCAAGTAGCAAACAAGAATGCATGTCACATGGGTGTTAAGCAATAACTCCAGACTATAGACATATACCTACACAAAAACCAGAGGTCTAAATGCAGATGCGTTGCCACCCCTGAGACCTAAGTTGTTATGTCTCTGTGATAGTTATAACGGGGCCATATATTAGCATCTTAGCGGATCACTACCATTTGGCGGCAGATAAAAAAACGTAACTTCACGCCAGTAGTGCAGCATTTACATTTACCTACCCCTACGGGCTAGGCAGAGGTTTGTTGCGAGCCTGTTGACATCTCCGGGCACATTACCAAACTTCGAGGTACTGGTAAATTTCCAGAAAATGGAAAAATCCCATTAGAACCAGAGATAAAGGTAGATAATACATCATTATCTCTGATAACCCCCTACCCGGGAATCGAAACCAGGACCTCAGCGTAGTAGTAGTAGCCTGCTACCACTAAGCAGTTAAATAGGTAATATGGTGGTGCCTACGTCCTCGGGTCTCCTTCTACACTGGAACTCTGCCAGTGAAGTTTCACTAGGAATAGAATTCCGGAGGAGTGAGGATGATCGAAGATGTAGGCCAGGGCAATACGTAATTTACTTGATGATTTCTTGGTAGTGTTCAGGGTTTATCGTCTGTTGGTTAGGCGATAGCAGAGAATATGTAATAATACTACGTATAGAATGGACACTTCGACGTCCCGCTCAATTTCCACGCAACACCCAACCTCTTCCTCTCTTATGGGCGACGGTTCGTATTTTCTACGTGCTACGCACACAGGTGCACGTGTAAATACACGTCACTGATTGATGTCTGTGTAATAGAGACCAAATTAAGCGTTTGCATGATAATTATTTTGGCGAAGTGTCCGCGGTGTGGCGATAGTGTGCCTCTTCATTTTCGGTACAGAGGCAAAATAGCTTAGGTTCAAGGGTAGCAAAAGATAAGCTTATTATATTATCGAGGATATAATACGACACATGGCGTTGGGGTCTAACGACACCACCGCCCATTAACAGAAAACTTTCCTTCTACTAAAAGTGAATTCTTCCACTAGTGCAGTCAGTCAGCTCAACAATGACGGTCAAACCATTTCGATGGAGCCGTAGCAAATGCAACAACGCAAGATGGGCAGCGTCCTGCGATAAAACTACCACCACTGCGATCGCCAATCCGCATGCCAAGCGTGGCGATCATGGCATATCCCCCTTATTGGGAGGCTTTGGTCCAGCAGCGGACATCTTTCGGGTGATATGATAAAGCGACACATATTTATGACAACGCCACAGCACGCATTAACTACAACTGAAAAAAACAAGCTATACGAGTAGACTGGCGCTCAAAATGCGGCGTTCTAATTTTATCCCACGCAAAAACATATCAGGAACACGTTTGCCACACACTAAAATCGCCACTGCCCATTTCGTGCTGCCTACGCAAGGTTCTACGTAATGCTTGTATGCAAACATAACATTACCCGCTAAACTAACGTTGGGTTACTATACGATAAACAGATACTTTAGATGTTAATTTACAAAATCAGGTCAATGAAGGAATCTTAAACTTTATATTTAAGGTATAAATAACAACGCCAGCAAAGAAAGAAAGAAAAGATGTTTTTTTCCATCATCTGCAAGGTTCCAGTACTCGCGGCGTTTAGTAATGTGCCCGGAGATGTCAACAGAAATCTTGGGAGTTTGCATGCATTTACCTCTGCCTACTACTTCGCGGATCACAGGCGTGGAGTTACGTTTTAGACAATCATTTACTAATTGATTTTTTACACCTTGTGTACGAAAATCCCAAATGAACCCTATTTTTCCAAAATAAAATATAGCTTATGTTACCCGTGGATAACGAACATTTCGAATAGTGAAAAAAAATTTTAAGTCGGTCCAGTAGTTTTTATGCCTATTTAATACAACCAAATAAACAAAGTTTTCCTCTTTATAATATTAGTGTAGAAGAGCTAAGCGATTATCTCAATAACAGACATTTTTTTCTTCCTGACACTATTACCAAGAATCATAATCAAGCTGACCCATCTCGAAAAAACATTCTAAAGAGATATTCCAGTAAAACGTTTTTCATAATTTAATATACAGAGTAATAACCAAGGACAACGTCTCAAATGTAATTGGGTACACTTAAATACAAAGCTTTCTAAGAAATAATGACTGTGGCGAGGAACAATTTGGATAATTAATTTCCTGTTTCAACACCATTCAAGATTGAAACCATAAGTAACTGTTTAATACTGACAAAAGGCAATCGATAAAAAATTTAGGGCGAATAAATTAATCTTTTGAATCCGTTCTAAATTAATTAGAATTTTACGTGTGATAATAGTAAAATTCTGGTAAATTTTAAGTGTCAAGCGGCAGGAGCCCGCCGGAGGGTTGTCAAACAAGGTGATCTGCGTACTCACGTGTCTCGAGATCTGAAGAGACTTTTTATGTAATGGAAGTGGCAAACAAGCATGCAGTTCACATTGATGTTAAGTGATGACTGCAGCCTATAGACACCCACATAAAGACCAAGGTCAAGATGCAGATGTGTTAACACTACTGAGGCCTAAGGTGTTATGCCTCTGTGCCGGAAATCACAGGGCCGTACATTACCACCTGACTGGAACACGATAGTGCTGAACACTACTATTTAGCGGTAAGTATATTAGGTAATGTGGTGGTGCCTACGCCCGCGAGCTCCGTCACTGGAACTCTACCACCAGTAAATCTCTATTTATCGAAGAACTAAGCATCACAAGCTGGACCGTTAGTCATAAGTCATCCTCGTGTTTTGTGGATCTCATGACTATGTAATCGATAAACGACGAGGATGAGGCTATAAAAAAAATGTCATGCAACAATAATTAAGCCATATTTGGCTTGCAAGCTGTAATGACTATTGACAGATTAGATGATCTGAGTGACTTAGGTAGGGGACGGGTAGACATCTCCGGGCACATTACTAAACGCCGCGAGTACTAGAAACTTCATTCAAGCATACATGCAAACACCCACGATTCGCCGGTTACGTTTTTGGCCCATGTAACAGGTGGCGAGCTTGTTGAGCCGGGCACATTGCCAAACTTCGAGGTACTGGGAAATTTCCAGAAAATGGAAAAATACCAATAGACCCAGAGATAAAGGATTTTACACCTTTATCTCTGATAACCCCCTACCCGGGCATCGAACCCAGGACCTCAGCGTAGTAGTAGTGGCCTGCTACCACTAGGCTACCGAGGCAGTAATTAGAAAACTAACCGCCCAAAATACCTTTGTACAGCCTGTACGTCTACACTGGATTACAACTAGCCTTAATTTTTCTGATAATCTCATAATTCACTTCTGTGTGTAGGTACGTCGACATAGACTTATACAAGCGACAAACTCTGCTACAAAATTCACCTTACTCCAAATAAATCAATACAAAAATAATGATCCTCAAAAGCTTACTAACAAAAACACTAAAACCACACGGACAAGAGAGCAGGTAGCACAGCAGGTCGCAATGAATCATGGACTTAATCCGGACGCGACAAGACGCGCAATAAACGGAACCGAGACCGGACACTGATCCGGCCCGGATATAATGGCAACTATATCAATACATATAATTAGGCTAAGGTAGCTACATATAATTTTTTCAAACTTCTGTCAGACAAATGTCACCTCAGTCTGCCCGGGACCACGGAAGCTGAAAAGCGACCGAAACGTCGGGTTGATTTTAAAAATCATTTTAGTTTAATATACGCGAGATAAATCCGTAAAAATAGTTTTATTTCAATGAGTGTAGCTCGCGAAAACCTAAGAACATATCATATATCAATACAGCTGTTTTTGTGCACTCGGTTACTGAGTGGGTAACCAAGTGTGTGCCCAAAACAAGATTTTTTTCTGGACATTATCCTTTGAATGTTATAATTAGCACTGATATTATTTTCGAATATAATTTTAATACGGGGTGGCAAAACGCCAGTAGTCGAAACGATAAGCTCGTGGTCTTGAAATTGGGACAAACACAACTCAATAAATCAATACAAAGATGATCCTCTACAGCTTACACTAAAACCTTAGGATAAGGCTGCGAGCAGACAACACAACAGGTCGCAATAAATCGTGGTCATAATCCTGACGCGACAAGACGCGCAATAAACGGGGACGAGACCGGACACTGATCCGGCCCGGCTGTAATGTAAACCTTATGTGCACTGGCTTATCTTGACAATATTGATAATAGTTCAGGCAACGTTTAATGTTAGTCTGTGGCGGAATCGTGTTTTAAAAATACACCTTTTATATTTCGTTCGTAAAAGTAAAATGTTCTGAGTGCTGATTGTGGGGTGGGTACTGGTCTGTTGTGGTTTGCTGGTGTTATCTTTTATCACTGTTTTTAGTTTCTGATTGGTATATGAAAATACACACCATGTCCACAGGTTATGCCATGGACGTACGTCATTTCCATATTCTTTCCTATTTTAATTATTTTCTATTTTAATTCTTATCTGTATTATATTTCAGTTTTTATTGAAAAGAGCACCACAGTTGCTCAGTAAGTGACTGCACTTGGAACTCCGCTTATGTGAATTATAATATTTTTGTAAAACATTTTACGATTAATACCTACAAGAATAACTATTTTAAGTTATTCACTCTATCTAGTTTTTGTATTAAGACAATGCAATAAGAGTTTGTTAAAAACCAATTTGGAATAAACGATTTCATTTTCAACGAAGGGTTGAAGCAATTACTTAACAATATTAAGACCAAAGAGGATATCTTCAAATAGATTTACCTAATAACAGTTATCATAAAAACATATTGCGTAATAAAGGCAAGATGAAAATCAGGTTATCCTGACTATGTATTTATAATTTATAAATACCAAGTCAGAAGCGAGACAGGTGCTGAAAATTTTATACACTCATCTCCAGCGTCCGGTTTTACCCAAGGGACCAATAAGCGCGACCAAAATGGTTGTGGACGATATTTCGTTTTATAGTATAGTAACCTTGGTTTTGTACCTTTAGTAACCTTTTACTTTGGTAATGTCAAATGTATTAGTTCGATTTCTTTTGGATTTCAGAACACATATTTATCTATTGCTCTTATTCAACGCTTAGTTGCAATATACTATTGTTAGAAGTGATTTAGTAGTTGCTCGTTACTTGCTAGGTCTGCCGAGGTCGACTCCGAGTAAGAATATAAGTAATAATATTGATACTTTTTCAAAAAAGAATACTTTAAAAAATATAACGATCCTTTTTGGTTTATATTGAAATACCTAAATCATCTGCTCTGGGTCAACGGTGGTAGGGTGCGGCTTGTAGTAAGTCTAGAACGGGATTCCTGATTCCGGCATCAAAAAAAGAATCATAAAATTTTAAGTTACTTCGTAAGGAAATCCTCGAATATTTAAGTTCTTTTAAGTTCATCTTGCAAAAATCGTGGAAACCACGTTCACCTAATATGAATGCAATACCGTCGTCAGAGTAGACAGTATGGTGACAAGGGAGGGGTGTATCGGCTGTCGGTACACCATCCATCAGGATTACACGCTTCGCTCGTCTCTCATACGTATCGATTACAATAACACACAGCTTGTTTAAAATATGTCCCTAGATCTTTTGTAAAACATAACACAATAACTCGTTTGTTTACTCAATGAAATAGAAAAAAAAGTAGTCGACGCCTTATAATTTGAAAGTCGACACGTTTCATCCGGATTGAGTTTACGTAGAAGTCGCATAATTTAGGCGGGATATAATTATAGTTTGGGTGATCCTGTTATTGCGAAAATTTCACTATGACAAGGACTGAGCAATTTTATACTTTTTTGAAACATAGGCTAAGAACTCACGACGCGATTCACGACTTTGTGTTACTAATAAAGATATTGTATCGAGGGCCGCGGTCACCCGCAGCCGCGGCGGTTTTTTCCCGCGCGGTTGGCGGGCGACGAACAAATAATCCATAACAATTTTTCTATCTTCAGTCAGTGGATGCACCCAAAACCTTTAAGGCCTTTGTTTAAATCTTCCTATGAAATGAGTATGGCAACAAAATGACGACAATGACGGTGAACAAAATAATTCAGAACGTTTTGCAGTTGCTTTATCAATTTTATATTAAAGTTTATGTCGGCCTTGTAAATATCATTGAAAATAAATGAAAAACGATTACACAACTATGTATTAAATTGTAAAACATTTTCAGTAACTATATAAGAATTCTGATTCGTCTTATTCTTATGAAGTGTTTATTGTCACCTTGCAAATTATGCTGTAAACACGTTATCCCATTAAATTAATGCAACGGGTAAACAGTGGAGGGCAGGGAGGGGTGTATCGGCTGTCGGTACACCATCCATCAGGATTACGTGCTCCGTTCGTCTCTCATACGTATCGATTGGAAATACGATACACAAATTATTTAGAACGCCAGTCTACATTTACAAAATTTCACATTATACAAAACACAGAATTTCACATTTTAAATGTTTATGTTACGAAAACGACAAGGAATAGGTATACTCATAGTTCACATTGATAGATAATGTATATAAACGTTACTTCACGCCTGTAATCCCCGAAGGGGTAGGCAGAGGTAAATGCATGCATTCAAGCATACATGCAAACACCCACGATTCGCCGGTTACGTTTTTGGCCCATGTAACAGGTGGCGAGCCTGTTGACATCTCCAAGCATTTTACCAACTTCGAGGTACTGGAAAATTTCCAGAAAATGGAAAATCCCAATAGAACCAGAGATAAAGGACTTACAACATTATCTCTGATAACTCCCTACCCGGGTATCGAACCCAGAACCTCAGCGTGTATAAATAGCCTTAAATATGCAACTTGCAAAGATTTTTCCTTTTTTTATTTTCAAACATGCTTACGTCATCAGATTTTTAGCAACAAATGGCGTACTAAACATATTTTATGAAAATTCAGCGTTTTATTTAAATTTAATTGATACAGAAACGAGCGGGGATAGCAAGATGTTATTTTATTACGCGCGCAAATCCGCGAAAAAGGCGAAAATCCGCGACAGACGCGAATAATTATTTATCAGAAATGACAGCGACAGTTACAAGGTAATAAACCCGAAAGTCAGCTGCGCTAATCTTAATCAATTCAGTCAAGTTTTCTGAAGTCGTTATAAAATAAAACCAGCTTAGTCCGTGCCGAACCACGTGCGATATAAGGTTCCTTTTCTCCTAGTTTGAGTTGGTCGACTTTAACTCGAAAACTTGTGTAGCCTACTTAGCTGTGATATTTTTCCTTTTAACACACAAGAACAATAATTAAGCAGCCACGCGTGGGGACACTTGACTTAACAGAACTTGGTACATTAAAGCTTAATATTTTAACAAACGGATTCCTCAATTGAAACTGGTTTTCCTAAACCTAAAATATTATTTAAAGACGTTGAATATGCTAGAAATTGTAGGGAGCAACTTATTTAGTTTCTCGAATTTGAAGAAAGGTTTCGAAATAAAAGTCTTATTATTATTATGATGAGTCAATGATTTCTAAAATTATAGCGTCAGTTATAAAAATAATTTCAAGTTAGTAAATAAGTAACTGCGTCAGTAGCCTAGTGGTAGCAGGCCACTACTACCTACTACGCTGGAGTCCTGGGTTCGATTGCCGGGTAGGGGGCTATCAGAGATAATGGTATAAAGTCCTATATCTCTGGTTCTATTGGGATTTTTCCATTTCCGGAGATGTCAACAGGATCTGTTACATGGGCCAAAACGTAACCGGCGAATCGTCGGTGTTTACATGTATGCTTGAATGCATGCAATTACCTCTGCCTACCCCTTTGGGGATTACAGACGTAAAGTTACGTTAAATAAATATCTTAGTAAACCCCCGGGCGTGTGCAGAAACAACGCCGATGTCGGTACGAAAGAGATTACATTCTACCGTCCTGTTTATCCAGCAGATAGTCTGATCGCTCCGAGCGGGCAACAATAACATAAATAAATTATAATGGGTGCTCTATATACTTCAGCGCTTCTTCGATACCCTATAGCGTATTCTATATACTACTAATATACACAACTAAGTAGTTGTGTATATTAGTAGTGTAACAAAGATTGTTCACGCAACATAAAATAAAGAGGCATGGCGCCACGTTTTTAGGTTTAAAATTAGCACTACAAGTTTGTTGCGCGCTCTCTAAAAGAGAGCCAGAAAGAGATGCATAATCTGAGTACCTAGCTAAATAAAATGGAACGAGTTAAGCGCTGTGCAATCTTAATTTTATTGCGTAATAGCAAGAATTAATATTTTATATTATATATATTACAGTACCGCGCCTGCACCTGCGTATGCGCATAATTTACGTTTCCGTAGGTTCTATTATTACAAAGTTTTTTAATGTCACAAAGCAGCATTAAAGTGTACAGTTCATATGATTGCCTGTTCATGACATAACAAAAAAAAAACAGTGAATATATTTCCGCAAAGAATTGAATCATTACTTTGCCGCAAAAAGGTAGCATAACGTAATGTATTCGTATGAACTAAATACACGTTGAGTGTGGAGTTATTCCTCGCAAAATATTTTTTGAAGCCTATTTAATCAGCGACTGCATGATATTATTATTGTAAGGCATGTATCCATGGATGTATTGTATGGTCCCGTAACAATTACCACAGTGGAAAAACTACTTAGACCACAGGGGCGGCAACGCATCTGCATTTCGACCCCCAGTTTCTATAATGTGTTGGCCACTCATAACAAAAAGCCCTGTTAATATTTGCCGCAAATATTACGTACGTTTCAACCTACTTCGCCGCAAAACGATAGCATAACGTAACGTGGTCGTTCCGACTGTATGCTAATTAAGGCATGCATCCAACAGGCACACTCACCTATTAGCCTAATGTGATGCAATCGCGGCTAAGTGAAGTAGGTTTGGCTGCCCGCCAGATACACAGATCATACCGTACTAGGGTTGATAAATCTCTGATTTCTTGCGCATCTAATTGAATGTGTATTTTTATGTTTTTTATGAGTACTCTCTCGGTGGCAAGCTGGTAGCAGTCGATGAATACTACCTACTGGTACTACGTATGTAAAAAACGGAGTTTAAGCCGCTCTTTTTATGACAACAAAGTGAAAGCCATTCGCAATGGTGCACGGTCTCGTAATCACTCTTACAGAGGCAAACTGGCTTGGGGATGACAACGAATGTGCTTTTTGACGTCAGGTTTTTGAGTTTACATACATGCTCGTTTTCCAGCATTACGCAAAAAAGGTAGTAAGATAATAATGAATAGAAAGGTCTACGTGAAATTTAAGAGAGTGAGACAGACAGAGACAGTCAGAGACAGAGAGAGAGAGATACATGGACAAATCTACTTAAACAATTAAGTGCAAATGCGTCGTCATTCCAAGACCTTAGATCTTTTACCCTTGTGTTAGAAATTACGTATTGTTAAGAACTAAACTAGCACTAGCAGCACTTCATTTCACCGTGACGACCACAATTCAACTGATCCCTCTTACCAATGACAAGCCAATTTATACCATTGACAAGCTCATTTCTACCCCCAATTACTCGACTTCGTAAACAACGAGTCGTTATCTTTACAATAGCTAGCAGGTGTGATTCAAAATGTAAACAACCTAATTCCAATTAGGCACCTGTTTTGGCATGAACACCACCTGCTTTTGAACAAACACCGCGTGATTTGGCACAAACACCACCTATTTCACCTTAAATGATGCCTACTATATTTTAGGCACTAACAGTATATAGGTTTCGGTAATACATTAGAGCTGAACACTTAGCGATATCGAATAATACGATGGAACTCACGTGCTTCAGTTCGACCAATAGAGCTACATCAGCACTAAAATCCCTGCAGAAACTGTTTTTTTTTTAATAAATCTCTGAATACAATAAAAATTAACTTTCTGTTGTGTGGCAACCCTATCTTACCCAACATGAACGTGTCACTGAACTTGACCAACGTAAAAATATCTTGTTCAACAAAGTTCTCGATATAATGGTGATCAATTCTCGTATTTCGTATTTTCCCTTCTAATATTGGGCACTATATTTTTGTTGGCAAGTTCGTACATTTTCAATCTACAATTCAATAGGTACTTATACTTACATAACAAATAGAAAACAGTTTTTTTTTATTACGATTAGGATCAGAAAAATACAAGTTCAAAGTATTTTTTTATGTAATGGAAGTGGCAAACAAGCATGCAGTTCACTTTGATGTTAAGTGATGACTGCAGCCTAAAGACTAAAGTCAAAATGCAGATGCATTACCTAATATACTTGCCGCTAAATGGTAAGTAGTGTTCTGCACTATCGTGTTTCGGTCAGGTGGTAATGTACGGCCCTGTAGTTTCCGATACAAAGGCGTTACAGCTTAGGCCTCAGAAGTGGCAAAGCATCAACACTGAAATCTCAGGTTTTTATGTACATGTTTTTAAACTGCAGTGTCCACGTACCATCAATGTGAAGTGTATGCTTGTTTCCCACTTCATATCATAAAAAACGTATGTATGAATGTATCTTCACGCCAAGTCCCTAACGGGGTAGGCAGACAGTGCAGAGAGCGCAGAGAGCGCCAGATATCCCGGTCCTGACTCACGTTCCTCGTCTACCTTTGATATCTAATAAAAAACATGTTATACAATTATTCTGTAAACTGATCATAATAATACGGACGGCACTCACAACGTGTTGAACCGCATCGCGTTGCAATTAACAACGTACGGACATAGTTTCCGATATGGTCGCAAAGTTATTGCCACATTTGTCTGCAGCCCACCTGATACCTCACTAGTGTTTTCGCTGACAATGAATTCTTTAGTACAGTTTTCGCCTACTAATTATTCGCTGCTACGGTTTTCGTTGACTACGAACAAAATTTGAGTGTGTTATACATGTTGAATTTCCTTCGTTAAGAATCGATACTTGTTTTTTTTTTTTAATCCGTCCTTGAACGATCGATAGATATATCGATCAAAATTCAAATTCTTCATCATCATCGTCATCATTTCAGACAATAGACGTCCACTGCTGAACAAAGGCCTCCCCCAAAGAGTGCCACAACGAACGGTCCTGGGCCGCCCTCATCCAGCGATTGCCCGCGTCCTTCACCAGGTCGTCGGTCCATCTTGTGGGGGGCCTGCCTACGCTTCGTTTTCCGGTACGCGGTCGCCACTCAAGAACTGCTCTGCCCCAACGGCCGCCAGTTCTTCGAGCTATGTGCCCTGCCCACTGCCACTTGAGTCTCGCCATTCGGTGAGCTATGTCGGTAACTTTGGTTCTCATGCGGATCTCCTCATTTCTGATTCGATCTCGCAGAGAGACTCCAAGCATAGCTCTCTCCATTGCTCTCTGAGTGACCTTGAGCCTTCTTATGAGGCCCATAGCGAGCGACCACGTATCTGTCCCATAAGTCATCACTGGCAACACACATTGGTCAAAAACCTTTTTCTTGAGACACTGCGGTAAGTCGGATGAAAAGATGTATCGAAGCTTCCCGAACGCTGCCCAACTGAGTTGGATTCGGCGATTGACCTCTTTCTCGAAGTTGGACCGACCTAACTGGACAGTTTGTCCCAGGTATACATAATCGTCAACAACTTCGAGTGTAGTACCTCTATATATCTCTTACATATATATTTTTAGTAAAGATAATTTGGTGGAATCCTCGCCGTCGCTTTATTTTTGCTTAGAGGATAATAAAAATATGAAGCTAAGTTCATATAATAAAACGGCCACAACGTATTCGCAGTGTCGAATCGCATCGCGTTGCAATTAACAACGTACGGACATACGAGTAGTTTCCGATATGGTCGCAAAGTTATTGCCACATTTGTCTGTGGCCCACCGGATACCTCACTAGTGTTTTCGCTGACAATCACTTCGTTAGCATAATAGAGTTTTCGCCTTCTATAAATTCGCTGCTACGGTTTTCGCTCATTAAGATGTTACTACCTCAGTGGTCTTGTGGTTGCTTGTCACTACTGTAGTATAGTACCTACATGGTATATAACCTATTTAGTTTTATACTTAGAATAAGATGACGAAATGTGTAACATAGCAACGTTGTTGACTGTCACTTGTAAATATATACTCAACTGGAAATGATCTTATTATTTTATAACACTATTTAAATGCCTTTTACAACAACTACTCTACTAGTACTGGGTTTAATAAATGAATCTACTGAAAATAATGTAATTGGTATATATAGTGCCACCCTCGGCGGTTGGTAAATTGCAATGAGATTTCAATAGGATTTTAACTGGTGGTAGAGTTCCAGTGTAGGAGCTCGAGGGCTTAAGCACCACCGCATTACCTAATGTTTAATTAATTAATAACTAAGGTCTCAGGGGTGGCAACGCATCTGCATTTTGACCTCTGGTCTTGGTATAGGTGTCTTGCTGCAGTTATCACTTATCACCAATGTGAACTGCATGCTTGTTTGCCACCCTCATAACATAAAAAAGGGTTCAGACTGACAAATCACACACATTTATCATAACCATCCCGACATCAAAGTACATTTAAAAAAATAATATTTTTAATGCATCGAGTACATAAGGCGGAGTAAAAGCAATTGGCATTCTCTTCCAGGACAGTATCCTATTAGTGAAATTAAACATAATATACAAAAAAATGTAAGTAAAAAAAATACGACATTAGACAAAGCCGACCATACATTCCTACGACTAAGTCTGAGAGAAAAGCTTACGTTTCGTAGTATGTTATCATCAGTAATAACTTACGACCACTCCACTCACCATTTCTTCACGCGTATAAAAGAAGGTACGCAAGCCATTAAATATACAGGTGTAAAACAAAATTACAGTGAGCAGTTGACCTTTTCGTAATGCGGCGAGAGAGTTACGGAGAGATTTATCCGACACGAGCGCGGGTCACGTGCCGTTGTATATTCACATTAGGCGCTAATAGCACGGAATTATTTTACGAGTATCAAGGGTTATACGTATAAAAGGTACTAAAGGCAAAGGGATTTTTAAAATATGCAACCCATTAAAGGACCACTACCGACATGCTTGAGATATTGAAATACACCAATTTCAATCCCTTCAGTGATGGTAGAAATTTATGTTATATTGGGATCTTTTCAATAGAGAAGATTGCCAGTGTTATCCGGAATTTCGAAATGTATGAGAAGAATGTCAATAGATTCGCCACTATCTGACGACCTGACTGCCAGAATATTATACGCAATTTTAATTTACACCTGGACTTTTCCAGGTGTAAATCACACTTAACAATTGACCTTTTTGTAATGTGGCAAGAGAGCTGCGGAGAGATTTATCCGTCACGAGCGTGTGTCACGTGCCGTTGTACATTCACATTAGGCACTAATAGCTGTTTTACGAGTACCAAGGGTGATGAGGTTTGAAAAGTACTAAAGTGCAAGGGTCCTGTTAATATCCAACTAACAAATAATGAATGCTACGTATCGTGGAAGCATAAGTCGCTTTAGCTACGTCTGAGATACCGAGTTGCAAGATGAAGATGCCTAATAGATATTGCGATTTTTCCATTAGAGAAGATCACCCTGGCACCCCTGAGTTAGGTAATGTTAACACGTATGCTAACACAATTAATGACTGATCTAGTAATCTAGTAATGCATGCCACTATACACTGTCTTTTTAATTTTAACCCCCTTTACAAAAATTAGGAACAGTGACGTAACCCCAAAAAACCTCCTTCAATGAAGTTTTCTAAATTAGATTCATTATTTCCGCAAAATGGACGCCTAATCCACCGAGCAGAGATTATATAAAACGTTAGTATTATGAGACTCGGCCAACTTGGAACAATTTTACTTATTTTTCCCGTCAAACTCAAACTCAAATATTTTATTTCACATTGGTCTACAAGGACACTTTTGCATTGTCAGTTTACAAGCTACCTAAAGCGAATGACTTATAATAATTATCATTATTCAATAGGTATTCATAATAATCAAATTGAAATATTCAAATTAAACAAAAAAATAACGTTTAACCGATTTTATACATCAAATCTTTTCATTCCTTCATAGAAGAAAAAGAAAAATCAATTCGTCATAAACATAGTCATTCACTTAGCAGAGTTCCAAATGCAGGCACTACTGAGAAGAACTCCGCTAATGAACAAACTCAGAGTGTTGCACTTTTAGTCAAACGCATGTGGCAGCCATTGCTCTCCTCGGTCATTTTGAAGGGAAGTGAGTCAGGCGAACTGCTCGAACTACACTATGTAATCGCTTACGTTCGTTCGATTCACGTTCTGATCCTAAAATATTTTGTCTAATGAGCGCACAAACTTTAAAACTTGAAGCGCATGTAGACGAACTTTTAGTTCGTTAGATAATTTTCTATCGAGTTCGTCCATATTGTTTTCACTCTTCAAAACAGTATCGCATCTCCGCTGTGAAAACACATTCGCGAAACTGCAGTAGTTTTACTGGTGGTAGAGCTCCAGTGACGGAGCTCGCGGGCGTAGGCACCTCCGCATTACCTAATATACTTGCCGCTAAGTGGTAGTGTTCAGCACTATCATGTTTCGGTTAGGCAGTAATGTACGGCCCTGTAATTTCCGGCACAGAGGCATAACATCTTAGGCTTCAGGAGTGGTAACGCATCTGCATTCTGACTTTGGTCTTTGTGTGGGTGTCTATAGGCTGCAGTCATCACTTAACATCAATGTGAGCTGCATGCTTGTTTGCCACTTCCATAACATAAAGAAAAATGACACCGGATACGTTGTTTGATACGCGAAACAGAGATAAAACTCTGTTCTTCTATTACTATGGGTTGGCAGATGTGCCTTGGCATCGAAGATTTGCTATCTCTGTAAATGGAAAAATACATAACCCTCCTTCTGTTGCAGTCGGGTAAAAATAGCTCGTCGTCACCGTCACCCTAAACTATTTCAATGAAAATACTGACGACCCAGTTAGTCCCGCGGTGTGAGATGACCGTTTGATTCGAAGGGTCACAGGTTCGATCCCCGCACCGGGACAAATATTTGTGTGGCCTAAAGATATTTGTTTCCGGTCTGGGTGTTTGTGTATGTGTTGTATGTGTACAACGGTACTGTGGGGCTGTGAGTGTAAGTAAGCGTATAAGCGTATATGTACTTATTACAAAAAATACCGACGTGAAAAATCATATAATCGCATCCCAAAAAAGTGAAAAACACAGAATATCGATTTTTTACGACTCAAAATTAGTGAATTATATGAGTTTATTGAAATAAAACTATTTTTACGGATTTATCTCGCGTATATTAAACTAAAATGATTTTTAAAATCAACCCGACGTTTCGGTCGCTTTTCAGCTTCCGTGGTCCCGGGCAGACTGAGGTGACATTTGTCTGACAGAAGTTTGAAAAATTATATGTAGCTACCTCCATCGATTTCGTAAACGCCTTGCGTAGCGTTCAGGATTAACACAATAATTACTTATGGTATCTTGAGGTCTTGCAGACTGCTGCGGCTGGGATTTAATCTTGCTAAGTATGGGATCCCATGATGTTGATAATCGCCATCCATCTTCTCTATTGAAATTTGGGTGTTTTTTAATTTCAATAGCCTCGCGTACCATTCGTGGAATGGGTTTGTGTTCTCTAGCGAGTATTTGAATTTTATCAAACCGGATGTAATGGTTTGGCTTATCCGCTATGTGTTCACAGACTGCAGACCTCCCTGTTCTTCGGTTTTTGACATCAGCAATGTGCTCTTTAACGCGGGTGGATACAGCTCTCTTCGTTTGACCAATATATGAGAGTCCACAATCACAATCTAATTTATAAATGCCAGAATTTTGTAATGGAATATTACTTTTAATGGGTCTTAAATACTGATGAATCTTTTTATATGGTTTGAAAACTGTTTTAATGGAATTCTTTTTTAAAATGTTGCTGATTTTATCTGTGACACCCTTAACGTAAGGTAGTATGGCTGGTTGTCGTTCTACTGTAGGTGGTTTCACGCGGCCTCTGTGACGGACGGGTGGTACATGGAGCTTGTTGTTATGTAGCACCTGGCGTAGGTGCTTCAGCTCCCCCTGAAGATGGTGGTCGTCACAGATGCCTCGTGCTCTCTGAAATAGAGATGAGCCAACGGCAGATAAATGTGCCGGGTGATGGTGTGATTCACCATTAAGGTACCTATCAGTATGGGTAGACTTCCTAAACACAGTGTGACTGAGTGTGTTATTGGTTTTTCTAATTAATAAAGTATCTAAGAAGGCTAATTTATTGTCCTGTTCCAATTCCATAGTGAATTTGATTTTATGGTGTATGGAATTGAGATGTGAAAGAAAAACAGAAACATTATTGCTATCCAATATGGTGAATGTGTCATCTACATATCGTTTATAAATGCGAGGTGTTATGGTTGTAGTGCTCAGGGCTCTCTCCTCAAAGTCCTCCATGAATATATCGGCGACTATGGGAGAAACTGGGGAGCCCATGGCAACTCCGTCTATTTGTAGGTAGAATTCCCCATTCCACATTAGATAGCCAGATGTCAGGCACCATTCAAGTAGTTCTGCATATTGACGGGGCATATTGTGAGCAATTAGCTTTCTTTTAACAATCTCGACACAATCCTTAACCGGTAAACATGTAAATAAGGATTCAACATCGAAGCTGACCATTGTTTCATTTGCTGATAGTTGTAGATGTTTGACTTCAGCAATGAAACTGTACGAGTCTTTGACATACGCTCTAGTTTGTCCCCGCAGTGGTGAAAGTATCTGTGCCACATGTTTTGCCAATTTGTAAGTTGGAGTGTCAATTTGACTAACTATGGGACGAAGGGGAGCGCCAGTCTTATGTATTTTAGGGAGCCCATACAGTTTGGGTGGCTTTGGACAAGCAGGTAAAAGTTTTGGTACGTCAAGATCCAATGAATATGAATATTTATGCAGTAAATCGGTAGTCTTTTTTAATATACTAGAGGTGGGGTCTTTGTTTACCTTTTTATATGTGCTTTCATCCGATAACAGCGATAAGATTTTATCATTGTAGTCTGACGTGTCCATCACAACCGTAGCGTTTCCTTTATCAGCACGGAGGACGATGATGTCTTCTGATCGTCTCAACGTCGTCAGTGAGCGGAGTTCTTCACGAGACAGATTAGGTTTAGGTGGCCGGCAGTGTCGTAACGTAGACGATACGTCCTGTCGGATTTCCTCGGCTGTCTCCTTTGGAACTTGATTCCTAATGACGCAGTCCTCGACGTAACTGATAATCTCTTCGTACGGTATCCTCGATGGAGCTGGTGCAAAGTTTAAACCCTTTTCCAGCACCCCAATAGTCGAATCATCCAAAGTTTGTTTTGATAGATTGACAACTGCTTTGACGTTGACATTGACGGATGACTTGTCGTTGTCTATGGGTGTGTTCAGATTTGAATGTTTTTGACCCGTAACCGACTGTTTTTCTAATTTTTCGTATTTACTTATTTGTTTAATTTTGCAGTTATTTAATGTAAATTTTGCGCGTAAGTCGGTTTGTTCGTTACAATTTTGCCAATCTTCTATTTTTAATGTATTTTCGAGGGTTTTAGAGACTTCACTGATGTCGTGTTCTGTATGTGCGATTTCCGAACGGTTTTGTTGAATTAGCTGACATAATAATTTAGTACTTGCTTGGCGGAGGATGATGTTGCTCTTTTTTATGTCTTTTTTTGGAGCAATGCGCACACATACTGGTATCAGGTTGTTGTCTCTGCATCTCTTCGTTTACGAAATCGATGGAGGTAGCTACATATAATTTTTCAAACTTCTGTCAGACAAATGTCACCTCAGTCTGCCCGGGACCACGGAAGCTGAAAAGCGACCGAAACGTCGGGTTGATTTTAAAAATCATTTTAGTTTAATATACGCGAGATAAATCCGTAAAAATAGTTTTATTTCAATGAGTGTAGCTCGCGAAAACCTAAGAACATATCATGTTAGAACGTACGGAACGTTAACTGCAAAATATATCCGGCGGTTGGAGAAACTGAAGAACAGGCGCTCACGGTTGTTGGCGGGCCTGACGTTTTTGAAGAGATGCAGAGACAACAACCTGATACCAGTATGTGTGCGCATTGCTCCAAAAAAAGACATAAAAAAGAGCAACATCATCCTCCGCCAAGCAAGTACTAAATTATTATGTCAGCTAATTCAACAAAACCGTTCGGAAATCGCACATACAGAACACGACATCAGTGAAGTCTCTAAAACCCTCGAAAATACATTAAAAATAGAAGATTGGCAAAATTGTAACGAACAAACCGACTTACGCGCAAAATTTACATTAAATAACTGCAAAATTAAACAAATAAGTAAATACGAAAAATTAGAAAAACAGTCGGTTACGGGTCAAAAACATTCAAATCTGAACACACCCATAGACAACGACAAGTCATCCGTCAATGTCAACGTCAAAGCAGTTGTCAATCTATCAAAACAAACTTTGGATGATTCGACTATTGGGGTGCTGGAAAAGGGTTTAAACTTTGCACCAGCTCCATCGAGGATACCGTACGAAGAGATTATCAGTTACGTCGAGGACTGCGTCATTAGGAATCAAGTTCCAAAGGAGACAGCCGAGGAAATCCGACAGGACGTATCGTCTACGTTACGACACTGCCGGCCACCTAAACCTAATCTGTCTCGTGAAGAACTCCGCTCACTGACGACGTTGAGACGATCAGAAGACATCATCGTCCTCCGTGCTGATAAAGGAAACGCTACGGTTGTGATGGACACGTCAGACTACAATGATAAAATCTTATCGCTGTTATCGGATGAAAGCACATATAAAAAGGTAAACAAAGACCCCACCTCTAGTATATTAAAAAAGACTACCGATTTACTGCATAAATATTCATATTCATTGGATCTTGACGTACCAAAACTTTTACCTGCTTGTCCAAAGCCACCCAAACTGTATGGGCTCCCTAAAATACATAAGACTGGCGCTCCCCTTCGTCCCATAGTTAGTCAAATTGACACTCCAACTTACAAATTGGCAAAACATGTGGCACAGATACTTTCACCACTGCGGGGACAAACTAGAGCGTATGTCAAAGACTCGTACAGTTTCATTGCTGAAGTCAAACATCTACAACTATCAGCAAATGAAACAATGGTCAGCTTCGATGTTGAATCCTTATTTACATGTTTACCGGTTAAGGATTGTGTCGAGATTGTTAAAAGAAAGCTAATTGCTCACAATATGCCCCGTCAATATGCAGAACTACTTGAATGGTGCCTGACATCTGGCTATCTAATGTGGAATGGGGAATTCTACCTACAAATAGACGGAGTTGCCATGGGCTCCCCAGTTTCTCCCATAGTCGCCGATATATTCATGGAGGACTTTGAGGAGAGAGCCCTGAGCACTACAACCATAACACCTCGCATTTATAAACGATATGTAGATGACACATTCACCATATTGGATAGCAATAATGTTTCTGTTTTTCTTTCACATCTCAATTCCATACACCATAAAATCAAATTCACTATGGAATTGGAACAGGACAATAAATTAGCCTTCTTAGATACTTTATTAATTAGAAAAACCAATAACACACTCAGTCACACTGTGTTTAGGAAGTCTACCCATACTGATAGGTACCTTAATGGTGAATCACACCATCACCCGGCACATTTATCTGCCGTTGGCTCATCTCTATTTCAGAGAGCACGAGGCATCTGTGACGACCACCATCTTCAGGGGGAGCTGAAGCACCTACGCCAGGTGCTACATAACAACAAGCTCCATGTACCACCCGTCCGTCACAGAGGCCGCGTGAAACCACCTACAGTAGAACGACAACCAGCCATACTACCTTACGTTAAGGGTGTCACAGATAAAATCAGCAACATTTTAAAAAAGAATTCCATTAAAACAGTTTTCAAACCATATAAAAAGATTCATCAGTATTTAAGACCCATTAAAAGTAATATTCCATTACAAAATTCTGGCATTTATAAATTAGATTGTGATTGTGGACTCTCATATATTGGTCAAACGAAGAGAGCTGTATCCACCCGCGTTAAAGAGCACATTGCTGATGTCAAAAACCGAAGAACAGGGAGGTCTGCAGTCTGTGAACACATAGCGGATAAGCCAAACCATTACATCCGGTTTGATAAAATTCAAATACTCGCTAGAGAACACAAACCCATTCCACGAATGGTACGCGAGGCTATTGAAATTAAAAAACACCCAAATTTCAATAGAGAAGATGGATGGCGATTATCAACATCATGGGATCCCATACTTAGCAAGATTAAATCCCAGCCGCAGCAGTCTGCAAGACCTCAAGATACCATAAGTAATTATTGTGTTAATCCTGAACGCTACGCAAGGCGTTTACGAAATCGATGGAGGTAGCTACATATAATTTTTCAAACTTCTGTCAGACAAATGTCACCTCAGTCTGCCCGGGACCACGGAAGCTGAAAAGCGACCGAAACGTCGGGTTGATTTTAAAAATCATTTTAGTTTAATATACGCGAGATAAATCCGTAAAAATAGTTTTATTTCAATGAGTGTAGCTCGCGAAAACCTAAGAACATATCATATATGAGTTTACTTTAAATTTATTTTTATCGTTTCAGCTTTACTTTAAGGCGGTTCGGTTAACGCGATACAAAGGTTATTAACCTCGATTTTTTAATGTAGTTAACCAGCGGTGGCTGACCTGCCGGTGGAGACCTGCACGCTGGGGTCACATAAATTGTAAGTGAAGATTATTGTCACTAGATATTTCCATCTGTGATAGCAATTACGAAGTCATATATTACCATATAGCAAGTGCACGATAACCCTAAGCACTACTAGTGGCAGATAGAGAATGGATAAGGTAATGCGATATCGTAGCTACGCCCTCAAGATTCGAAACTGAAGTCTACCACCACTAGTCTACACACACACACACACACACACACACACACACACACAATTGACATTTATTAATGATGCAGCCCAGGGTGAGCCTGGTGTTAAGAATGTTTTTCCAGTCCGAGCTATTCTTGGCCCTTTCTCTCCAATTCCTTACGCCCAGCGTTCTCAGGCCCTGCTCTACTACATCTAGCCATCTGAGTTTAGGTCTGCTTCGGTTTCTTCACCCGCCCGGTTTACCAGTCAGTAGACTTCAGAAATTAAAGAGAAGTCAGTAGACGTTTGGATGTTCTGGATTCGTCCATCCTCTCCACATGCCCTGCCCACCGTAGGCGTCCAATTTTAATACTGTTCATGACATTAGGTTCATCATACATGTGATGAGCTCATGGTCATATCGAGTTCACCATTCCACATTTTCCAATACTGCACTGAAAATGCGCCTCAGAACACATAAAAAATTGTCGTTTATTACTTTAAAAAAAACGATGAACCGTCAAGACCTGTCTCATTGTGTATTCTGTAGCTGTTAAGAGACATAACCGGCAAATATACTGTACAAACATAAAGTAAAATTTATTCATAATGCCCAGAAACATAAACAAACGCCCAATTTTCGTACTGGGATCATATCAAATAGAAAACATTAGTATAATGAAACCTCCAACTTCTAATGATGACTCGCCTTTTGCCGTCCGGCGAATTGCATTTCGCACTACACTACGTAATTGCTACGTCCGCTCCAATTTACGTTCTAATCCTCAAATGTTTCGTCTAATGAGAGCTCGAGCTTTAAAGACTCGCGGAGAATGTAATTAAGGGTTTGTTTGAACCAACTTTTTGTAAGCCTTTCTAAATAGCATTTGTTTAGATGTCGGTAGTCATCTTACACTGCACATACAGTCCCAACAAGAAATATTATACATCGAGCTTAGGAAGGACACTTCGGCTTATTTCGGGTCTATAGAGCGTTATCTCTATCGCACTTTACCTATATTACGTTTGTGGACTATTTTGATCAAACATGTGTATCTTCACGCCAGGTCCCTAACGGGGTAGGCAGATAGTGTAGAACGCCAGATATCCCGGTCCTGTCATACCTCTCGTGCCTCGTCTACCTTCATCATACTTTTCATACTAGACGCCGATTCCTAAGACTTGACCCCACCATCAGACAGAACTCGACCTATTTGGTCATGGTAGGTCAGCCTTGGTTTTCCTGGGCCTCTGCAACCATCCACATTCGCATATATGATCATATATTTTACTGGTGGTAGAGCTCCAGTGACGAAGCTTTCGGGCGTAGGCACCACCGCATTACCTAATATACTTGCCGCTTAATGGTAGTGTTCAGCACTATCGTGTTCCGGTCAGGTGGTAATGTACGGCCCCACAATTTCAGGCAAAGAGGCATAGCACCTTTAATGAAAAAATACCAATATAACCCGTGATAAAGAAATTTACACTATCTCTGAGAGTCTCCGACCCATAAATTGAATCCGAGCGTAGTAATAGTGGCCTGCTACCACTAGGCTACTGAGGCAGTTAATAAAAACATTAGGTACCGTCAGAAACCGTCGGTTAAAAAAATAATATACGAATGTGTAAAAAAATAAGAAGAAATAAGAGACTAACGTAATCAGGTCAAAACAAGATAAAAATATGTCAAAATGTATTGTTACTTTAAAACATTTACAAAATTTTCCTCACATACAAGTTGGTAGATATCTTCTAAAATATCTTCGCAGTATATACCATCAGGCCATCCAACATATTTTCATCATGATAGAAACTTGGGACCATTCGTCATTCAGCTTCTGTAATATGCAAGTGTAATTTTTTATAATATTTTAAACATTCATAGCGGATGAAGGTCTTATGTGATGATTGTTAAAAATTCCCTTTGATGAGCAGGTAAACAAAAGTTTCCTTTTCTTTTTTTATTATAAGAAAAAAATTAAAAATAAATAATGAAAAAAGTTTTTAAGGCAATGTAAGGCATTGAAATGCTTGGCACAAAAGCGTTACAATTTAGACCACAGGAGTGGTAACGCGTCTATATTGATTTTTTTTTTTAATTAGATGTTTATATTGACTACAGTAATCGCCATCTGTACGCTTGTAGTCACACAATGACATTAAATATATCAATGTTGGACTAAATAGCTTCGTGTTTTTTTTATGTAATGGAAGTGGCAAACAAGCATGCAGTTCACATCATAGAGCAACACCGGAGGGGAGTAGCCATATGCAGGCTTTCCCCTCTGTCAAAGTACAAGCCGCCGTAGTAGTGGCCTGCTACCACTAGGCTACCGAGGCAGTTAAGCCTGTATGTAAAATAAATAATAATCGAAACAAAGTGCATAAAATAATGTGTGTATCCTCAGCATTGGTTCGCATAACTCATCCCCCGGCTTTCCATAACGGACGATATTCAGCACGATTAAATGGGCCGCGGTGATCCGCCGCCATATTAATTATACGGAGGGAAAAATGCGCATCAAACTGCAATGGAGCTGCTTGCTTTTCTCTTTTATGGAAAATATGTTTAAGTTTGAACATATGTTTTTCAAAACGTAACTTCACGCCTGTAATCCCCGAAGGGGTAGGCAGGGGTAAATGCATGCATTCAAGCATACATGCAAACACTCACGATTCGCCGGTCACGTTTTTGGCCCATGTCACAGGTGGCCGTAAATAGAATTGGAGTGTATTTACGGTATATACCGACTTTGACGGGACTTCCACGGGTAGGCAGCTGATGTAATAAGGAGTAACTTAGGCTACTTTTATCTCCATACATAATATATATACATACCTACATACAAATAAATTGAATTTGAGTGTCTCCGATTTTGATGGGACTTTCACTGGCAGATAGCTGATGTAAAAAGAAGTAACTTAGGCTACTTTTATACTAGCTGCGCCCACGACTTCGTCCGGGTAGATACTGTAATCATATTTTTTCTCACGTGGACGAAGTCGGGGGCACAGCTAGTTTATAAATATTCCTAGCTATTGATGTTACCTATTAAAAAGATACCTACAATGCGTCTATGCCTTAATTTACAGAATCATACGTCATCATGAGACCAGAATATGAACCTAAAGACCACGCTGGACGCAAAGACCATCACCATCCAGTGGCAGATGGAAATAAAAAGCTGCAATAGTTTCAGGAATAAGTCAGTCGATGATTTTGAGTTTCCCGTACTGTGAAATCTTCAATTTACTCTTGAGAATTGTAGAAAATAATTGTCGAATATAAATATCTATATTCGTAGTTTATTTTCCACCAAATATGGTTCAAATCGGTAATGATAAGCATAAATGGAATAAATAAAAATAATGACATGAAGTAATATCATAAGCTAGTCGGCAATTATTTGGCGATTTAGGTACACATTTATAAAAAACACTAGTACTCGATTAAAAACAGAGAGAAAAGCAACTCAGGAATGCAAACGTGGGTAGCAACATAAACGTTTTAAAGGGAGCGTGCTGCACTCCCGAATGGACAGCGCGGCGGGGTAATAGGGGGCGGGGAAGGCGGCAGTGGGGATAGCATTTGCATTTTAATTGGCGCGTCACATCGCTGACTGCACATGGTCAGCGCAAATAAACATAGTACGGGTGTAAAACCGCTGGTACACGTCATTTTTTACCCGATTACAAAATGTTTATCAACGAGTTTGTGCTTGCGACTTCATATCATTAATTTTTGGGTCATGAAAATTGCAATCCAAGCACACAGTTCACATAAGTGGTAAGTGAATAAAGCTAAATCTATAAAAATAAATAAAACTGGAGTGTCTGTTCGTAATTGGAAGTCTGCTAAGTGAATAACATTGATCTTGACGAATAAGTTTTTCTTTTTCTTCATTTATTATCATTGAAGGAATTGAAAAATTTTATGATTATTATGTTTTAACCAAATAGTTTAAATTTTAATTTTTAATTTACTATTAATATATGATTTTGCTTTTACTATATGTAATGGTTATTCGCTCTAGGTAGTTTATGATTTATTGACGATTTGAAAGTATCTGTAAAGATCTATTCGAAATAAAAATATTTTCTATTCTATTCTATTCTATTCTAATATAAAAATAACCGCTTTTTACTAAATGCATATGTATGTATACACGGTACATAGATATACCAAAACAACATTTTTTACAATGGGGTGGGTGAAGAAATCGTGGCGCATTAATATGGACCAATCAGGTACGTTTGCCTCGTACCTGATTGGTCCATATTTGCGTGCATATATTACGGTCGAATGTACATTGAATAGTCATTCGTTGCTGCGTGAGCACTCACCGCTACGTCGGTGGAAGGAAACGCTTAGCGAGCGTGCACATTGTCGGTCTATTTATTATAATGTCTTTGACTTTAGTCTATAAACATTTAGGTATATTCTACATTACAAAAGGGTAGTAAATGCGTAGCCACTCCTGAGAATCAAGTAAACCTAATCAAGTCAAAGCTGCCGTGCCAGGAATCATCAGAACATGCATGACTATGCTTAAGCTAACTAAATAAGCAGCTAGAAGATTTGACAATTCAGTGTTCTATGCTACGCTTTGAAGACCCGTTGAATACAAATAACACAGTAGAAGGTATTCAATTGATCTGCAATAAATGTTGGTAAAATTTCGGTGTCGGAACTCGAGGGCATAGACACTAACACATTCCCTAATATATCTGCTGGAAAACGGTAGTGTCCAGTACTATCGTGTTCTGGACAGAGGCAAAACAACTTCAGCTTCAGGGGTGCCAACACATTTACATTTAGACCTAAAGTAATTGCGTAAATGTGTAGAGGTATGCACTTACTACCCAAGTAAAATGCAGGATTGTTTGCCATCATTACGTATAACATCAAAACAATGTTTTCGTATGTACTGTACCTACATAAATCAAATTGGAGTGTCTGTTTGTAATATAAAAATAACCGCTTTTTACTAAATGCATATGTATGTATACACGATACATATCAGAAACCAAAACAACATTTTTTAACATTTTTGTCTGTCTGTCTGTTTGTTCCCGCTAATCTCAGGAACGGCTGGACCGATTTTGACGGGACTTTCACTGGCAGGTAGCTTATGTAGTAAGGAGTAACTTAGGCTACATTTATACTAGCTGCGCTCACGACCTTGTCTGGGTAGATGCTGAACAATCATAAATTCTCACGCGGACGAATTCGCAGGCACAGCTAGTATATAATAATATCCATGTGCAACACATACATGATTGATGAGAAAACAACAACAAGAATGCAACAGGGGATTAACTGCTACCAAATCTAAGCAAATGATTAATCACATGGACACTTAAACAAATTAACCAGTCAGTCGGATGTTTGAACTATCACAAGTATGAGCGATCAATTTAGTTCTATTATATTACGTCCGGCTCGGGGCTGTGACTTGCTAATACTTGCGTTATCGGCTTCTCTGAAAGCATTGTTTGTAGAGATGGGATTACATGATTCAGATTGGATTCAGTATCTTTATTTTAGATAGCAATCAAGCACGCAGTTCACATTGATGTTAAGTGATGACTTCAGCCTATAGACACTCACACAAATACCGAGGTCAAAATATAGATGCGTTACCACTCCTGAGGCCTAAGAAAATTACAGAGCCGTACATTACCACCTGACCGGAACACGATAGTGCTCAACACTACCATTTAGCGGCAAGTATATTCGGTAATGCGTTGGTGCCTACGCCCGCGAGCTCCGTCACTGGAGCTCTACCACCAGTAAAAATTGCAGTCATATTTGCCGCTAGTAGTTTACACCGCACTAGAGTTATGTTTCGTCAAAGCTGTATAAGGCCAGGCCCAACATCGTCAAATTAGTCTGTCCGTGACCACGGTAGCCAGCAAGGGACCGAAACGTAAAATTGTAAATAATTATTCCACTTATTATATTTTCAATATTAAACAAAAAGAATTAAAGTGATTCAGTGTCTTCAAAAAAAAAAGTTATCTTCGTCCGCCTTCCAAAAATTCTTCCGATCTATCCCACATAATGCACATCACTATCGGCAAATACGGATACACGAGATAATCTCAACGCGTTCGACCGGCGGCCGGGGCAGTTTAATTGACCAATCTGGGTGGCGCCCGCTCTTTCATTGGCTTTAACAAACTGCTTTCAATATTGTGCTGCCTTATTCTAATCTCATATTCTCGTTTGAAAATCTACATCGATAGATATCTTTTTTTGAGCTCCAGTAGCGGAGCTGATGGGCGTAATAACGACTTCATTTCTAAAACGAGATCGTAATATATGGCCCTACAACTTCTGACATAAATGGTTTCAGACCTCTCACGGGAATAGCAACGCGTTTGTATTGTATTTTTACTGGTAGTAGAGCTCCAGCGACGGAGCTCGCGGGTGTAGGCACCACCGCATTACCTAATATACTTGCCGCTAAATGGTTGTGTTCAGCACTATCGTGTTCCGATCAAGTGGTAATGTACGGCACTGTTATTTCCGGCACAGAGGCATAACACCTTAGGCCTCAGGAGTGGCAACGCATCTGCATTTTGACCTCTGGTCATTGTGTCTGTGTCTATAGGCTGTAGTCATCACCTAACATCAATGTGAACTGGATGATTGTTTGCCACTACCATTAATTTTTTTTTTTTTAATTGAGCAGTCAAGTTTTTTCATGTGGATGTATAAAGATTGTAGAATTCATTTCATAACACCTGCCTAAAAAGAATCCTGGAGTTCTTTGGTCACATCGCACGCAAAGACGGAAATAATCTGGAACAACTCATGGTGACCGGTAAGGTAGACGGGAAACGGCCGAGAGGTCGTTCCCCAATCAGATGGTCTGACCAGGTCCGTTCAACTCTCGATACCAAGCTGCATGATGCACTCCACAATGCAAAGGAAAGAAAAAAGTGGAAGGAAGTCGTGAAAGTGAAACTGTCTTTCCAACGAGGGGATCACGACCCTCAGCAATGAGGAAATCGATTCGAGGAGGAGGATTCACATCTTACCAGTATAGATAAGCGTCTTAACCGCCCAAACCATTTAAGACCTATTCATACGAACTTCGGGCGGCCTTTGTATTCTATTAAATACTTACTCACCAATAATATCTCGTATATCAGGCTTATGTAATTCTTTTCTCGTTTACGTACCTGAAAAAAGAACAATCGTTATCGTAACCAACAAAAGATAAAAATAGGCAAAGCCCACACAAACTCGATCGAGTTTGTATTGAGTGTAGCACCCCAGCACCCCGCTATCTTAGCACCCCGCCCCCATTCGTCGGGTCACTGCATTCCAATTTAGAGACGATTTCATAAGTCTCACTACCTACAGACTAATGGAATCAGGGATTCCACTTTAAGGTTGGTCTTCGCCAATGAGACACGACACAATATATAAATCGACATAAAGGGTAATGTTGACGTCCAAATGATGTCAATATACCTTCGATGTATGAGCAATATATATAATACTAGCTGACCCAGCGAACTACGTTTCGCATTAGCATTAAATTACATTACGCAACACTATGCTACCATACTCTACATTACCCACTCTATACACACAATATAAAATACTATTTTACATACAATATAAAAAATATACAGGATAAGAACCATCCTCACTACTAGCACCCGTTCACACATGTAGGTACAGATCACTCATTATTTAACTCCTAGAAGTGGCTAGGCAAGGCCCATTATAAAAATCTTTCTCAACTCTCTGACACTTGGACATTTCAGTTAGTAGTCTTTGAATAATCACAAACTATTTCAAGAGCTAAATCGCAACTGTCTAGCTAGTGGAACCGTCCCTTACGCAAGTCTGGTCTGCGATCGAGAGGCAGCTGATTGCCGGATTATTAGATCGATTATACCCCTGAATGGCACTTTCGCAGGACAATGGGGACGAACCACGTTTTGTAGCGTCTTCGTTTGCGATCGGAGTATAGTTGTTCACTTTTAGTCATACCTTGTTAGGAGTGTAGAAAATCACATGGTTCAGTCAAAGCATACCATTGGCTGGCGTACACGGCGAAGATATACCAGTTATCGTTAAGATGTGGTGAAATCAATGAATGGATGCCGTCCGCATGCTAAAATCAATACTTACCCTAGATTGATGGTTTCAGTAACTATTGAAAGAAAATAGTATAGTAGTCGATCTTAGTAGTGCCAACGTCGAAAATTTAGTTAATATATCCTCTGAATACTACAGAAATTTATATCAAAGGC
Source organism: Macrosoma leucophasiata (assembly GCA_036365455.1). Lineage (NCBI taxonomy): Eukaryota > Metazoa > Arthropoda > Insecta > Lepidoptera > Hedylidae > Macrosoma > Macrosoma leucophasiata. The sequence goes on from JAWQUS010000024.1 coordinate 1,356,498, forward strand.
ATACAATGGAAAATGTATTAGAGGATTTTAACAAGTATAGGAAAACAGAAACTATACCAGTCATTATCAAGGAAGAAATAATAAAAACAATTAACAGTCAGAAATTAGATAAAACACCGGGGACGGATTTAATTACGAATGAAATATTGAAAGTTGCTCAACCAGTCATCGCTCCAGTACTCACAGATATATTCAAAGAAATTATTAATTCGGAAATAATTCCTGATGATTGGACTAAATCCACTATAACTTTGCTCTACAAGAAAGGAGACAAAAACAATGTAGGAAATTATAGACCGATCAGCTTAATGTCTAATATTTATAAAGTTTTTTCAAAAATTATCCTATCCAGAATAACAAACATTCTTGAAGAAAATCAGCCTAAAGAACAAGCGGGGTTCCGCAGTAAATTTCCACAATAGATCACATCCACACTCTGAGACAAGTTCTGCAAAAGTATAAAGAATACAATAAAATATACTACCTAGGCTTTATAGATTTCAACAAAGCTTTTGACACATTAGATCACGGATACATATGGAACGCACTAGAACACTAAGGAATACCAGATAAATATATAAGAATTTTAAAAAATATTTATACTAGACTCCTAGTATAAATATTTTTTAAAATTCTTATATATTTATCTGCACAAGTAAAGTTAGAAAGATTGGGAGACGAATTTCCAATCCAAAGGGGCGTGCGACAGGGAGATCCAATCTCACCTAAATTATTCTCTGCAGTTCTAGAGATGATATTTCGGAAACTAGAATGGACTAAATTTGGATTGAATATAAATGGTGAAAATCTTAGTCATCTACGTTTTGCTGATGATCTAGTTTTATTTTCTGACTGTCCTAAAATACTACAACTAATGCTACAACAATTGGCAAATGAAAGTGACCAAGCAGGTCTGTCAATTAACTTAGGTAAAACCAAAATAATGACAAATTCGATACAAGAACCAACATTAAAATGAAATAATGAAGATATAGAATGGGTGCAGGAATATGTTTATCTTGGACAGCTAATATCAGTTGAAGATTGCATGCTTAAGGAAATAGAACGAAAGACAAACAACACTTGGAAAAGATATTGGTCGTTGAGTGAGATAATGAAAAATAGAGATATGCCACTAAAAGAAAAAAAAAAAGGTATTTGATGTATGCATTCTTCCATGTCTAATATATGGTTGTCAGACATGGGCATTGACAGACCAACTAGCAAATAAAATAAAAGTGTGTCAGAATGGAATAGAAAGAAGTACAATTGGAGTGAAAAGAAGAGATAGAATATTATTACATGAAATTAAAAATAAAACTAAGTTTAAAATGCATACATGGTTTCTAAACAATTAAAATGGCGCTGGACAGGTCATATGATTAGAGATAAAAAATAGAAATGGACTAAAAATATTACAGAGTGCTATCTACGAGACGGTAAAAGATACAGAGGTAGACCGTTTAGGAGATGGGAAGACGATATTAAGAAATTAGCGGGCCCACTTTGAATTCGTATCGCAAAGGAGAAGATGGAGTGGAAGTCATTGGAAGAGGCCTTTGCCAGAGGACAGCTGTTACAAAACAACCTTAATTATCCGTTACCGAAAAAAGTTAAATTACTAGTAATTAATTTTATACTATAGTTATAGGTTTAAGTACTTTAAGTTTAAGATGTTATTTACTTTAGGATTAAGATTCAAGATTGTAAAAACAGCAATAAAGGCTATTTTATTTTTTATTATTTATTTATTTATCCTCTGAATATCGTATGTTCGAATCCTGTTCGAAGTAGCTTCATCTTACCAGTTTGGTAAAAAAATAAATTAGACAACAGAATACGTACAACGAAGAAAAATTAACTACCGATGAAAGAAAGTTGCAAAAATAGTTTATAGAACAGCGAGTTATTACCAAATCGAGCAGTTATTAAGTGCGTTTACGACATCCAAATATAAAAATTGGCTCAAGAACCATCAGTTCCGAGGACCTTGAGCGGCGTTGGCCCGGCGCCAGCTCGGAAGGTCATCCTTCAATCATATCGATTGCCCTCCAACACACAATATTGTCACCGGTTTAGCTATTCTATTAAATTTTTATTAACAAACAATGAAGAAACTGACTCGACATTTTTGGTGTGCCGAAGACAAATAACATTGTTATCGTATACACATGGTTGGTAAGAATTCAAAGCATAAAAATTGACACGACATGCACCCGCGACTAATCACATTGCAATTAGTCGAGGGTGGCCATGTCGACCGGCAATATTTTTTTATCACGATTTTGCCATACAAACCGATAATGTTTTTTTTATTTTTTTTAATATTTACTTCACAATTCAAATAAGGGACCAAAAAATAAAACACATTAGTAATCAATTTTAGATGTTGATGATGAGCACAGATACATACTCAAAGGCTATTTTTGCAGACTCAATTTAAATTTCAAAACAGTAAAATCGAGAACAATCATTTTTATTTAGATCTCAGTAAATTATTTAAACATTTAACACATTATATATTTTACAAAACGACACATAGATATCGGGCCATTTAGGCAATATTTTCGCTTATCACACATTTAATACATAAAAAATGTAAACATATTCAGACTTCGAGTGATACGTGGACAAAGCGAAACAAACACAATTTATCAATCAACACCGCAGCCGTCAGACGAATTAATGGGTACCGAAAAAGGCTCCAATGACTAAACGATGAGGTTATCTGAACCACGGCGCGGTCAGCTTTCAATTGTGGATTACGACCTTCACTTAACTTCACACTAATCTTTCTACGATAGATAGGCAGTGCTTTAAACATTAACTATTCAGAGTATTCAAACGGTGAGCGTTGGTAATGGCGATATTCTGGACCCTTATTATTCGGACAAGTAAAGCTGTTTGTCCGCACAATATACGAGATCCAGCCTGATCAAGTTTCTGCCCCCGTTACCTCCTTAATAAAAAAATCCTTAATTAAAAAAAACATCGAAATTGTTATAACTATTTTCGAGAACGCGAACAGAAATATACATAAAAGCATTACTCTTTTAATCGCAAAGGATAAACAACACCATTCATATGCCAGAGATATTTCTCTTGAAACAGAATGAAAATTTTCACTAGTCATAATGTTCATGAAATGAAAAAAGGTAAGCATGTCTGAACATGTTTACCCTTTTTCACATGTTCACCAAATGAGAGTGATACGGGGCCAAATTGAAACAAACACACAATTTATCAATCTACGTCGCGCCTTCCTCAGTCGAATTAATTGGGACCGAAAAAGGCTCCAATGACTAAGCAATGAGGTTATATGAACCACGGTGTGGTTCGCTTGCAATTGTGAATGACGATCGACCTTTAAAATCGGTATATTCTTGAAAAGTACACTAAATTCCCGCTACGGATGTTGCCAGTGGGTGACAAAGACAAAAAAATAGCCAGTTTTTAGAAATAGCGCCTCCTACGCGATAGCTGAACAGCTTTACTTTCATCAATGTAATCCAAACTTAGCTAACGTATCCTAATATTTCTATTTTTCGCAATAACCCATGCACACTCGCAGTTTAAACCCAAAAACTCAATCAAGTCAATGATAGCAAAAAAGAACGATCGATCTGGGCCGGACCGCAGCCAAACACCATTAGCCGAACATAATCTGTTCCGCGGACAACCAAACGGTTCGCGAATAAGCCCATTGATGTTCATAATACACAAAAAACCGGTCAAATGCGTGTCGGGCCACGCGCAATGTAGGGTTCCGTAGTTTTTAGGTTTGATTAATGTAATGAAAAAAATATATTAAAAAATTCAATGGAGTTGTTCAAAAATTTTGAGTATTACATTTGGTCGACTATTACTTGTAAAGCCAACTTAGGTGTGATAGTTTTCCTTTTAATTTCGTTATATGTAGTTACTATTTCCGTAACGTTTGAATTCCTAACAACAACCGTTTAGTCTCTAGGAGGGGGGGGGAGGGACACTTGAGTCTAGCGAAAATTGGCATTTTAAAGCTTAATTAGTCACAAACAGTTAGCTAAATAATAAAAAAAAACATATTTTTATTCTACCACTTTGTCGGCGTAGTAAAGACGTATACTTGTGCCAAATTTCAAGTCTCTAGTACCAATAGTTTTAGCGCTAAACCGCGGACGGACAGACAGACAGACGGACATGGCGAAACTATAAGGGTTCCTTGTTTACTACGGAACCCTAACAATCATTTGTTGACACAGTAACCACTTTATATGTAAAAAAAAACAAAATAAAAAAACATTATAAAACATCGCACAGTTTGGCCTATAGGATTGTGCTACTGGCGACATTTATTCAACACAAACATCACAAATTAAAATTCATAATTGAAAATCGCTGTAGATTGAAACACTTGCCTGTTTTACCGAATACAAGGGTCTAAACGGCTGAAACTATCTGAGCGCAAAGCAATCGATCCGGGCCAGTCGGCCGGGCGCTATTAGCCCCGCGTAATCTGTTCAGCGGCTGTCCATTAGTCGGCAGTCCAAAAGCCAAGCCATGTCGGTTAACTTATGGGCCTTGTTTTATATTATTTTGCATTAACACATGCTTGTGATATATATTTTAAAGAAAAAATGGAAAGAAAAATTTGACTTCAGGCGAGACTCGGACTCGCGGCCACTGGGAATCTAGTCCAACCGCTCCTCCGACTGAGCCACCGAGGACTTCGGTGGCTCAGTTGGAGGAGCGCCTGAAGTCAAATTTTTCTTTCCATTTTTCTTTAAAATACTTATGGGCCGTCGAGTTTCTGGACATAATACGCGAGAAGTATGCATAACATACGAAGGTGACAACTAGCATGCAGTTCACATGAATGTTAAGTGATGTTTGAAGCCTATAAACTATAGATATAAAAAATTACCTCTTAGAGGCCGTCCATAAAATACGTCACGCTAAAATAAGCCTTTTCTGACCCCCTCTCCCCTATTGTCACGCTGTGTCACACTACATATATGTGACCCCCTAAAAATATTACTTCACAAAAACTAAGATCCCCCTGAATATGAAATTCTCTCACCGACTGGTCACCTGGCAGAGATCAACGGTGCAGTTTCCACGTTCGTTCCAGCCCAGAACGTATAAATTGTGTAATGAACTTCCCTCTGAGGTGTTCCTTAGGTGTTACTCGTACAATATGGGGTTCTTCAAAAATTGCGTCAAAAGAGTCCTTCAGGGCTGACAGCGCGTTGGCAACTCCCCTGGTGTTGGAAATGTTCATAGGCGATGGTGTCCACTTTCCATCAGGTGGCCCGTCAGCTTGTCTGTCAACGTTCAGACATTAAAAAATGTAGTTTATGGACGGACCTTTAGTAAAATATTCCAGGCATGTACCCGAAACGACCCAGGTACACGTGCTCTATTACACTGACTCTACAAATACTTAATTAAAATACCAATTTATCAAGTACAAGTGATTACTATACACATCATAATCTCATGATTTCAAGCTTTGCAAATGAACAAACAGCTATTCAGAATTCATTACGGTATGAGCGGGATTACGGCGAGGAACGGGAGCTAGGTATACAAGTAGGTCACCAGTTGCTCCGGTCAGACCTAGTTCGGACGCCGGGAGCTTACAACATCTGTTAGCAATGTGCCGAACCACGGTCAGAGATTACTAGATATCATTCGGATGAATCATTATTAAAGTTTTCTCTTAGTTACTAGTAGAGCTCTAGTGGCGGAGCTCGCGGGCGTAGGCATCGCCGCATTACCTGATCTATCTGCCGTCATATGGTAAGTAGTGTTCAGTGTTATGCCTCTGTGCCGGAAATTACAGGGCTGTACATTACTACCTGACCGAGACACGATAGTGCTGAACACTACCATTAAGAGGCAAGTAGGTATATTAGATAATGCGGTCGTGGCTACGCCCGTAAGCTCCGTCCCTGGAGTTCTACCACCAGTAAAAATAGTTTCAATAAGATTAGTTACCAGCTGTGTCAAATGTTATGTATACGTGAAAATACAAGTATTTTTAGCACGGTCACCTTGCTAATACACTAATACAAGTCGACGCTCATTATTTTAAATTACCATATTTCATTGAATCCGTTTTTTTTTTTTCAACACACTTGGTTTTTACAGCCGAAACATTCAAATAACAGAAATTATGGGCAATAAAGAAAAAGAAATGAAACTTTGTGCAGAACCTTTAAATACTACTTTAGATGTAGTACCTACGCCACTATTGCTAGATTTGAAGATCCCAGATTATGGCAATTATTTTTCTTTATCCAACTATAATAAAGCATGGCACCACCGCAGCTTTTGAAATGAACCAAAAGATAATAAATGCTCGTGTCACAAGAAATTAAAAAAAAAATACAAATATTATTGTGTGGGTATGTATGTATATGTACTATGTAATGTAGGTGTTCCAACTATACCCGAGACTACATCTTCGTCAAAAAAAAAGACGTGTGGCACTCGGGGACTGCCGCGGTAAAGCTATTGCATAGCATTTTGTATCAACTTATGCAATTATAATTATTTATTTATTTTATTTCTGCTGTATTTCTTTTTTTTTATATTAATTCATGTTACACTTATTGTGAAGCGCGCATGGCCCAGCGACTGGTGTAGATCGTAAGCGATCAGCTCGGTTAAGCACTACGGGCGCGGTCGGGTAGTGTGATGGGTGACCGCTAGTGGCAAATTAAATGCGCGTTTCCGTGCTTCGGAGGGCACGTTAAGCCGTCGGTCCCGGTTGCTATTGATAGATAGCAGTCGTTAAACCTTGTCGGAGGCCTTATGGGCGGTTTGAAAACATCCGACAGCGGGTTGGCCACTAACCCACCCACCTTCACCAATCCGCATTGGAGCAGCGTGGTGGAGTAAGCTCCAGGCCTCCCACCAAAAAGGGGAGAGACTCGTGCCCAGCAGTGGGACGTATAATGGGTTGCCATATGTATAAGTGTAATAATAATGGCAACCCATTATACGTCCCACTTCTGTATGCAATTATAATTATTTATTTATTTTATTTCTGCCGTATTTCTTTTTTTTTATATTAATTCAAGTTACACTTTTTGAGCGTGGTGACCGATAAGAAAACATTTTTTTTTTCTTTTTATTAAATATGTAAATAAAAACTTAATATTGTTTGAAATATTTTTATTATTTTACAATACATATAAACGGCTGCTTATGTATTCGTCCGATTTCGGAGCAGCTCGTCTCGATTCGTACGAGCTTCGTAGAGTCGTACAATACGTCTAGTTGCATGCACACAAACACCGTGTCGAAGACTGCCGAAAAGAAACGACGTTAGACAATGCACGGCCTTCAAGCCACACCTCCGTGCCCGTCGGAGTGGGGAGCGTGAGATTTTTTCGTTACGGAATTTCTGGATTCGGTCCCCGCGCTCAGTAGAAGTTATGCAATAGCTTAAAAACAAAAACATGAAACTATTCTATTCAAATAACAAACCACAAACGAGTTACCCAGGGTAGCGATAGAAAAGCTTAAATTGTACAAAGCGGCATATTAAACCTTGGCAAACTCTTAGCCCCGCCCATTACCTTTGTCCTGTACACAATAATTGCCTTCTCGGACAACAATACTGGCTAAATGGTCCATTTGGGAGCGAACGCACACATACTCGACTTAGATACAGTTGTTTATGTGTGTGTTCAGATAACCGAACATCTTAGTTTTGTATTTTGAAAATTTGGTTTTGAGTAAGAGCTTGAGTAAAAGCGTGATTATTGGAAATATTACGTACTTAATTGGTACTGACGGTAAAGTAACCATAGATTTTAGGTACGATGTTTAGATACGATTGAATTGAGTTTCGTTTTTTACCTTATAGGTGTTTCAAACAAGCATATTAACCCTCTATTGCATGAATTACCAGAAATTAAAGAAAAAAATATATTTTTGCCATATTTGAGTTATGTTGGAATGAATAAGGATTTACATAACGAAAAAAAAAATTTGGTATTTTACTTAAAGAAATAAAATTAAAAGCCATAAATGGCTTTGTATGCATTTAGCACTTTCTATGATCATGCCATTTCTGGCTTTCTATGCACATGAAATACAATTTTTAGACAACATGAAACAGTTTATATTCATTGAGACACAGGTAAACGTTACATTTTCCACATTTTATGTACGATTGAAACATACAACCATTTTGGCACAACTAACGAAGTTCATCGTGCATTGTTTGAAAAGTGGCCAATTCTGTCAGATTCAGTCAGAATTCGGTGCATTCAATAAAACTTCTTTAACTCTGATCTAAATAATAAAACGATTCGATAAATGTTCTGTTATAAAAGTACCAATTTCTTCAAGTAGAATGTGATAAGCGCCATCATCTTATCAATATGTTTAACTGATAAGCTTAAAGATTATCCTAGTGCCCATTCGTCGATTAACAAGGATACTAAATGGTTGCATCACTATCGTTTTCAGCGCCGACGATTTCTATTATAACACTTATAGCCGTATTCAAAGGCCACTTTCAGATAAGAAAGCCAACAAAAATGCGAATGAAAGTATGAAATTAAGGGTTGTTTCAGAGGCTGAGAATGTATTCGTGTAAGCAGGCGTCAGGACAATAGAGTCACGTATTAAGCACACACTAAAGGTTCGTGACTGGAATGGGGCGCGTTTAAACATCGGGGACGGTGTTGGGGTTGCTCAATGTTCTGTATACAATAACATTGGCTTTTTTTCCTCTCTTATGTCATGGCAATGGTATCAAGTGTGCAGTAGTTTTATTCCTTTGAACCTAAAATTATTGGATGATACATTACCATGTAACCATAGAGCAACACCGGAGGGGAGTAGCCATATGCAGGCTTTCCCCTCTGTCAAAGTACAAGCCCAAATGGGCTTATACCTGTCACCTAGATATTTAAACGTGTGCGTGAAATTGTTACTGTATTTTGTTAAAGTCAAAGTGTGAGTTTCGTAGTAATAGACGGTTTTAGTAGTGTGCGTGTGTGTCGCACGCATTTCCCCAATTCCCCATTTGCAAAATGACAGACTGTTTTGCATCGGTAATAAACGCTATGGCTACTTCCCTCCAGTCCGCCGCGGCCGGTGGCCCGTGTTGCTCTATGCATGTAACTATTAAAGGTTTTAAAGAAATAAAATAGTATAGGAACTGAATTATACCTATTCAATCTTTTGATCATTAAACATGAATTGACAAACACTAATCAGGTGAAGTCAGGTGTGTTTGCCTCGCGCCTAATAGGTGTATATTTTCGCGCCAAGATAAGCTCCACCCAATTGCAATGGTTGAAGCAGTTTTCATAGAAAAGCGTGTGTATATTGTCAATCTTACTTCATCTATTACCTTCGGTAGTTAGTACCTACTCAGTGTTAGACAACGATACAGTACCAAATTAGTATTAGCCAGTATATCAAATTCAATATAAACAACGCCTGCTCATAGAACCTGTTGGATCGCCCAAGTACAAACTTGTTTCCTGATATCCATTCATCCCAATAATTGGCACCGTCTGAAGTCTGTGTCGGCGCACGGTCAGACAAGAACCCCTTGGCACGACTCCAAATGTGATAAACAATTGGTAGAGGTCAACATTTGTGTCAGAACAAAAACATTTTTTTTTGTAATGAAGGTTGCAAACAAACATGCAGCTCACATTGATATTAAGCGATGACTGCAAGCCATAGACGTCTACCCAAAAACCAGAGGTCAAAATGCAGATGCGTTGCCACCCCTGAGACCTAAGCTATCATGTCTCTGTGATAGTTATTACGTGCCATATATTGCCATCTAACCGTCTAACACGATAGTGCTGAACACAACCATTTGGCGGCAGATTGAGGTAATGCGCCTACGCCTACGCCCGCGAGCTCCGTCACTAGAGCTCTACCACCTATATAGAAACGCATTATAATGGAAGCAAAACGCCCAAGCCACACACTTTGACTAAGGTTTATAATAATAATATAGTGTAATAGTGTACGTGAAATTCCCTAACATGTACTCGTTTAATAAGTAACTTGGCTCTAAGACCAGCAGCTATGGATGGACAAAGCCCGACTGGCGCACCGGTGCATGAGCTCTAGATATGATATCCGTGAGTCACCGAAAGGGTTCGAGTTGAAAACCAGCGTCAGGTTCCGCGACAAGGCCTGATACAAAGCTGAATTCGGACCTATTTGATGAAGCCGTGAGACAAAATTTATTCAGATGTGTTATTGTAGATTTAAGTTTCCGTTGTTAGAAAATATTTGTTTTTTTAGACTTGACTTGTGTTTATCTTTCTCTATATTTTGTTTTTGTTAATGCTTAGGAAACTTATCTGTTCTTGTACGTTCTGTTTCTTTATTTTTTCTTTTGTGTGTTTAAACCTTATAATCTGCGCCAATAAGTTCTATTCTATTCAAAGTCCAAAATCGATACCCCACACGTTCACTACAATTGTAGAAGTGAGCAAATTTACTCGGAATGTTAATGTATTGACACTCCAACAGGAACCCCTTGGCACGCCTCCAATAGTGATAAACAATTGTACGGATGCACTTTGCGGAGATTCACTCTCATATTTTATTGGTGTCGTTAACTGTATTAAAAATCAATAAATGAATAAGGGTGACGAGTAAAGATGATGGCGTTATTTTATCTAGTAACAAAAAACGGAACTTCACGCCTGTAACCCCCGAAGGGGTAGGCAGAGGTAAATGCATGCATTCAAGCATACATGCAAACACCCACGATTCGCCGGTTACGTTTTGGCCCATGTAAAAGGTGGCGAGCCTGTTGACATCTCATTGTTGGCACATTACCAAACTTCGAGGTACTGCGTAGTAGTAGTGGCCTGCTACCACTGGGCTACCGAGGCAGTTAAAACACCTCAATCATCAAAACCAAACCTGCAGCAACAGAACCTTCAATTTCACAGATTCATCGCAACCGCTAACGGAAACCGTTCTTACCAGCGTTTCGACACATCGGAAGTGTAATATCTGATTGCGCGGGAACGGCGGGTACCGACATAGATAAAAATAATCGATTTATACTACTGTCACGCTTTGCATATGCAAATCACGTGGGTATACAAGATTTTCAAAAGCAGCGTCAATAAATCCTTCTAGGCTGGCGGCGATGTAGAAAGAACGTCAAATGACTGAATGAGAAGACAAATATGCAGTGCTAAGGTAGATGGTTTTCTGCAAGCATTCGGTGTACCAAATAGATCGAGTACTGTGTAAGTGGGGTTATGAGTCTTCGAAACCGGTGTACACATAAGATGAGAACGAAGACAACGATACCGCCGATTCCACAACGATATAGTTGCTCCACGCTTTCTGCCTACTGAAGTATTTAATTACCATCAATGTGACTGCATGCTTGTTTGCTTCCGTCATTGCAGCTGAAAGAGGAATAGCTTCCACATAAAGGAGATATCGCAGTGGCGATAATAATAATAAAATAAAATACGCTTACACTCACAGCCCCACAGTAGGTATAAACCTATGTCGTGGGTGCCGTTGTACACATACAACACATACACAAATATCCAGACCCGAAACAAATATCTGTAGCCCATACAAATATTTGTCCCGGAGCGGGGATCGAACCCGCGACCCTTCGAATCAAACGGTCGTCTCACACCGCTGGACTAACCGGGTCGTCGTTATATACATACTGTGATATAGTGTTATCACAGGACGTGGTTGCCTATCCCGCATTATTGCATTTACAACGAATTATGTTATTTTTAATGTTTGAATATTGTACGGTTTAATGATTGTACTACAAGAAGAATTCCCCACCACAGTGGGTTCGTCACGTACCTACGCCTCAGCTAAGTTCATTACATAGCAACATAAGAGTAACACGGGCCACCATATGCAGGATTACCCCGCTGTCAAAGTACAAGCCCAAATGATCCTTCGCCTGTCGCCTAGATGTTTAAATGTGTGCGTGAAATTGTCTATGTACTTTGTTAAAGTCAAGGTGTGAGTTTCGTAGTAATAGACGATTTTTGTAGTGCGTGTGTCACACCCATTTCCCCCGGCAAAAAATGACAGACTTTTGCATCGGTAATAAACGCTATGGCTACCCCCCTCCGTGTTGCTATATGCATAGAAAAAAACGTGCATCCCGCGCCTCTGGCAACGTCTGTCCAGTTTGCAACCCTACATCTGAGTGCACGGGGACTGATATCGATTAACGTTATCGTGTTTTTCGGATGCCGCACGCTTATCGGCGCGATCTGACAATCAGTCCGCAGTTAATCAATTCGGAACATTCGCTGGTGCCCACCGCTGGTGTCACTCGATATTATTTGAATGTTAGCGTCATTATCTATTATTCATTACGCTCGTTTGCATGATGTAAGCTTTTACTGGTAGTTGCAGGGTAGGGTCCCGAGGGCGTAGGCACCGCCGCAATAACTAATCTATCCGCCATCAAATGATAGTATTTGTTGTGTAGTTAGATGGTAATATATGGCCCTGAAATAACTATCACAGCGACAAAACAACTAAGGTCTCAGGAGTGGCAACACATCTGCATTTTGAATCCTAGTTTTTGGGTATATGTCTATAGCTTTAGTAATGACTTAACATCCATATGAACTTCTATGAAATTTCTTCTGGTGGTAGAGCTCCAGTGACGGAGCTCGCGTTCGTAGGCACCACCGCATTACCTAATATACTTGCCGCTAAATGGTAGTGTTCAGCACTATCGTGTTCCAGTCAGGTGGTAATGTACGGCCCTGTAATTTCCGGCACAGAGGCGTAACACCTTAGGCCTCAGGAGTGGTAACGCCTCTGCAATTTGACCTTGGTCTTTGTGTGGGTGTCTATAGGCTGTAGTCATCACTTAACATCAACGTGAACTGCATGCTTGTTTACCACTACCACTACATAAAAAAAAACTGCACACTTGTTTGCCGCCACCTTCGTTACAAAGGAAAAGGTAATGATGAATCCTGTTTTCTGGCCCAAAGGCAAGATCTGCCAATAACCTCTAAATATGTTATTACGTAGCTGTCTATAGGTTACAATATTCATTTACCATCAACGTGAAAAGAACGCTGTTTTGCCATCAGCATGAAAAAAAGCAAATATAAACGCATATTAATCCCATAAAATATCCAATATCGTATCAGCTGAATCATCGAAAAAGCACATCCATTTAAATACCGACTCAATTTGCATACTTGCTAAGCTTCCGCTAATAAACGTACAAAAAAAAGGTATGGCTACGACACATCCGGCACTGCTGGGAATACGGACATCGCTGAATTGTATTAAAATTTAAATAACTTCAAGCCTATTTTATTTTTAAAGAAAAATGGAAAGAAAAATTTGACTTTAGGCGAGACTCGAACTTGCGACCTACTGGGAATCTAGTCCAGCCGCTCTTCCAATTGAGCTACTGAAGCCCGGCCCGATTTGTCAAATCTTTCCTTCACATCTATTGCATTGCTTTATGGTAGCAGCAGCGCCATCTATTACCAACTATGCTAGTTAGGCAACCGATATAATAGACTTTTCAGTTTATTGAATATCGTAAAGAAGTAGCTTTTACCCTTAATAATTGTTTTTATATTATTTCGCATTAACACATGCTTGTGAAATATATTTTATTTTTAAAGAAACCCAGAAGGTCGCGAGTTCTGTTCTCGCCTGAAGTCAAATTTTTCTTTCCATTTTTCTTTAAAAATAAAATATATTTCACAAGCATGTGTTAATGCGAAATAATATAAAACAACTTCAAGCCTGTATTTCTAAGGGATATGCAGGGTTTTGTGAGAGTTAATAAAATTTTTATAAGATTCACTATATTTTTGAGTTAAGAGGTATGCAATGGGTAATATGTAAACAAGAAGCCTCAAACAAACTGAAGACTCCGGGACGTGACGATCCCACCACCCACTGGTGGTAGAGCTCCAGGACGGAGCTCACGGGTGAAGGCACCATCGCATTACTTTATATGGCCCTGTAATTTCCGGTACAGAGGCATACCACCTTAGGCTTCAGGAGTGGTAGCGCATCTGCATTTTGACCTTGGTCTTTGTGTGGGTGTCTATAGGCTGCAGTCATCACTTAACATCAATGTGAACTGCATGCTTGTTTACCACTTACATTACATAAAAAAAAAAAAAAAGAAGACTACCGCTAGTTTAGTCAGTAAACCGAACAATGACAGTCATACCATTCCAATAGGGTAGTAAATATAGAAAAGTGGTAGGCAGCGTCCCGCTATACAACTACCGCCACTGCGATCGCCAATCCGCCTGCCAAGCGTGGCGATTATGGCATTCCCCCTAATGGAGAGGCTTTAGTCCAGCCGTGGACATCTTTCAGCTGTTATGATGATGATGATAATACGATGATCCATGAAGGTCGAACAATAAATGAATTGAATTAAATATATATATTTTTTAATTTAATTTACTAACTTTACAATTACCGCCACTGCGATCGCCAATCCGCCTGCCAAGCGTGGCGATTATGGCATATTCTACCTTTATGACGCATATCACAACACTGTTGTGGACGTCTTTGGTCAAAACTATGTATACCTACCTCAGGTCATTGGTTTTTATAGCGGGCAAATGTGCGTTCGGGCAGAACAATGCTTGCGGAAAATGGGTAAAAAAGGGCTCGAGCTAACTTTTGAATGAATACTTCAGCCGTTTTACCATTATGCTATCCAAATCGTTACACCCGAATCCGAAGTTTACTTTAGTTTTTATGAGTAAGATATTTGGGTGACTTTAAACAACGAAGAGTCCTTTCATGGGTAGTATTCATTGGACCACTAACAAGTAAAGTCTTAAGGCTTTAGCGAGCTGCACTTGTTGAAATAGGTAATCGCTTTTCAGCTTCCGTGGTCTCGGACAGAGTCAGTAAGTCAGTCTGTCACGGAAGCTGAAAAGCGACCGAAACGTCGGCTTGATTTTTAATGATCATTTTAATTTAATTTACGCGAGATAAATCTGAAAACCAGTTTTATTTCAACAAGAATTAATTTTATTATCATCATCATCATGACAGCCGAAAGATGTCCACGGCTGGACCAAAGCCTCTCCATTAGAGGGAATGCCATAATCGCCACGCTTGGCATGCGGATTGGCGATCGCAGTGGCGCAGGACGCTGCTGCCCATTTTACGTTATTGCACTTACTACCGCTCCATTGGAATGGTTTGACCGCCATTATGCGTTTGACTGACTAGACCAGTGGAAAAATTTTCTTCCAGTATAAGAAAATCCTTTTACTAGTGGGCGGTGGGGTCATGGACCAACACCAGCATATTATATGTATGTATGTATCTTCACGCCAGGTCACTAACGGGGTAGGCAAAGAGTGTGGAGCGCCAGATATCCCGGCCTTGACACACCTCCCGTGAGCATCTACCTTCATCATTCTCTTCATACATGCACGCCGATTTCTAAGACTTTTGACCCCACCATCAGACAGAACTCGACCTATTTGATCATGGTAGGTCAGTCTTGGTCTTCCTGGGCCTCTGCAACCATCCACATTCGCATTGTATATCTGTTTAGTCGTAAAGTCATTAGCATATTATAGAGGAAGAAAAAACATCTTCCAACATATTCACATATTCGAACATCGAATACACGTCAAATATAGCTGGAATGGAGGCAGAACAGCATTAAGAGTTGTAGGTTTAATAACAAGCCGCGGGGAGCGACGCAATCAGTCTGCATTGCTATTGTTATTGCCCAACAACACTCCAATTTTATACGCGACCTTATGTTATAACACGGAGCTTCGACTAACGTTTTCAAATAAATAAGAATACTTTTAAAAAATACTACATCACTCGTTCTGGGAACCTTTAACAGCGTGCAAAAAAGAAAACTAGACTTGAATACAAAATATTTTTTTATATAGAACTAGCAAATGACCCATGGCAAGCTTCGTATTGCTTCAGAATGAAATAATGTGTCAAAGGTTTGATAGATACGGACTATTTGGTTGATGCACTGAGTACCTGGCTATCTACCAATCAGAATGGAGACTAGATAAACATATTTTTGCTTAATTATTAAAAGTTGCACATTGACACATATATGCGAGTACACAAACGGTAGTTCATCTTCTTTAAACATTATCTGAACAGTGAAAAACAAAAACTAGCAGCTACATATTATTAGTGGCGTTGCGTCGGGACGTGACGACCCCACTAACGGCAGAATTTTACTTCTACTGGAAGATACTGACACCCATATTCTAAGTCATAATCTCGACCTTAACTCAAACTTACTCAATGGAATTGGTATTCTTACCAATATATACCTTAGAATACCGTCGAGTTCTGTCTGATGGTGGGGTCAAAAGTCTTAGGAATCGGCGTGCATGTATGAAGAGAATGATGAAGGTAGACGAGGCACGAGAGGTTTGTCTGAACCGGGATATCTGGCGCTCTACACTCTCTGCCTACCCCGTTAGGGACCTGGCGTGAAGATACATACATACATACTAACGTCAACTCGACATTCTGCCTCCGTTTGAGGTAAGAAAGCAACTGTCAAACTCCAAGGTACGTCACGACCTAGAAGTTTCGAGGAGTTATATTTACGCCATATTTTTGCGGTTTTGTAAAAATTGATCTTCAAGACTTTGTGAATTATCTGTATGACAATCCATACAATTACCTCACAGGAGTTACTTTCAAAATACAACTAAGAATATGGATTTCGAGGCGTTCTCCTAAAGTATCCTAAGCTGAGTGTGAGTTTAAAGTAACGTCTTAGCCTTAGTGAGCATTAAGCGGGACGAGACAGCAAGACCTCACTTCCGAGAACTTGGAATACTCACTGTGCCAAGTATTGTGATAATGCAAATGGCAGTCTACGTGAGAGCGAATCTCAATCAGTTCTCGAAGCACAGTGACGTACACTCTCATTATACGCGTAACGCAAACAGGCTCGTTGCTGTGTCAAGATCAATGGCTAAGTCAAGCAAGTTAACTCATGTTTTGGAACCAGCTATATATAATAGGCTTCCGGAAACCATTACTAAAACAAAAACTTTATGTAGTTTTAAAATGAAAATTAGAAAATGGCTAATCGAGCAAACATTTTATAGTGTAGAGGAGTTTATTGCAGGTTGATTATTATCTAGTGTAATGTATGTACCTAAATTATCATTATTGTTGACATTTATTTATTTTTAAATTAATTACTATTACGTTTATATCAGCTGTAATAGTTGTAACTTTTATTAATAGTTTTTATTATTTTGATTTTTTTCTTTTTGCAATAATTCTATTTCTTGACGTGTAAAATTGTGGTTTCATAAATAAATGACTATTGACTATTAGAATATGGGTGTGAGACACTATTACAATCAATCAACCGAACAATGGCGGTCAAACTACGCCAACGCGGCGGTAGTAAGTGCAATAACACAAGATGAGCAGCAGTGTCCTGCGAGAAAAATCACCTCGAATGCAATCACCAATCCGCATTCCAAACGTGGCGAAAATGATAAATCTTTTTTTTTTAGGACAATAAACAATAACACTCATAAAGTAACAAGAACAATTACTCCGTACATAGTTTTACAAAGAGCGTAGTTAACCCCGTTGTCCACAAATTAACTATTAGGACATTTTAGGCAGCGGTGTGAAAATACAAAATCATTTTTTGAACATGACAGAAAAACAAAGAACACACCACAGATATAGGTCGCGCCAGGTAAAAAGGACGCTGGCGGTCAAGCTGCGCGTCATGTGTTTTTATTTCATTTTATGTTATTCTATGTAATATAGTTTTCAATCTGCCTACCAATACACGAAACCGCAAGCGAAAGCTAGATCAAAAATAAACCAATAGGGCTAGTACTTTCGTGCGCGAGTGTACCGATGCGCGAACACATCCCTTCTACTTTCTTCCAGCGTTCTTTTTACGTTGCGCGAACTATATCCCACTTATGGGAAGATTTTGGTCCAGCAGAGGACATCTGTCGGCTGATATGATGATGATGAACATATTATTATACGTATACTACAAATGGAATATCAAATACTCAAGCAAATACAGCAGTGGAACTGAAGGCTGAATAGAGCAACACGGGTTGTATGTTGAATAACAAGCCGCGGAGACAGACGCAATCAGTCTACATTGTTATTGTTATATCCCTAGCAACAATCCAATTCTACAGTCTACCTAAATAATTTGGTCATTCTAGTACCAGCTTAAAACTGGTAAATAGGTTGCTTTTAGCGAATTTCTGTAGTGAACTGTTACCAACCGTTTACGGCAATACTTCGCTGTGTACACAGATACACATATCACAATTATTATAACGAGCACTAATTAAAACATATGCTCAGTGGGCTAATTCTCGTAACACAAATTCGTTGAATCGTAATAAAATTGATTCGCTCTCCTGCTTTAACCAATGCGCGCGATCTATGTTAGAACAGGACAGCGCACCGATACAAGTTCGATTCAACGACTTTGTGTCACGAGAATCCGGGTTCTGATAACTAAGTTCATGCTGACGAAGTTGCGCGCGAGCATAAGCTAGTTTAATGATAAACAGCGTAGAGTGGATTTGAGCACGATGAAGGCTCGAGTCTCACCCGATGACAATGTTTTATTTGAATCTTGAAAATTCGCACATGGCACAATATGCTAATAAACAAAAACTATGTATCTCATCGGTAATATCTCCTCCATAAACTTCACATATACTATCCAGACAGAATCCTATTGTCTGTCTGCACTACTCACATTCCAATATAGAATACACAAGCAAATACAGCAGTGGAAATGAAGGTAGAAGCGCAAATACGTTGTATGTTTAATAACAAGCCGCGAGGAGCGACGCAATCAGTCTGCATTGCTATTGTTATTGCCTTACAACACTCCAATTGCACGCGCTATCAAATTTTTTGAAACTTTACGGGGACTTCGACAACTTTGCGCTCTCTGTATACGAATTAATAGTAAACATGGATTGTGATAGGCTACTGCTGCTATACAACATGTAACGGGAATAATGCACACTCTCTAACAATTGTTTTTATATTATTTCCCATTAACACATGCTTGTGAAATATATTTTATTTAAAGAAAAATGGAAAGAAAAATTTGAGTTCAGGCGAGACTCGAACTCGCGACCTACTGGGAATCTAGTCCAGCCGCTCTTCCAATTGAGCTACTGAAGCCCTGCCCGATTTGTCAAATCTTTCCTTCACATCTATTGCATTGCTTTATGGTAGCAGCAGCGCCATCTATTACCAACTATGCTAGTTAGGCAACCGATATAATAGACTTTTCAGTTTATTGAATATCGTAAAGAAGTCGCTTTTACCCTTAATAATTGTTTTTATATTATTTCGCATTAACACATGCTTGTGAAATATATTTTATTTAAAGAAAAATGGAAAGAAAAATTTGAGTTCAGGCGAGACTCGAACTCGCGACCTACTGGGAATCTAGTCCAGCCGCTCTTCCAATTGAGCTACTGAAGCCCTGCCCGATTTGTCAAATCTTTCCTTCACATCTATTGCATTGCTTTATCAACAACCCGATGAGAAAATCGAGTTACTCGTATAATCATAATACATGAACTGAAATTACATGTTTACGTATTTAATTTTTTTATTTAAGAAATAAGTTGTCCTCAATTTGTACGAACAGTATGCACACCCTATGCATTCTTACCCTACCTTTACCTACGACCGCACATAAAACACGCATCTACTTACACACCCACACTATTGCACTGTGATGTAGTGTAACCTGCGTACCCTTATTTAACAGTCGCTAGTAATAATATTAAATTCTACTGTTTATAATAAAGACCACGTCTCAACGATTTCTAATAAACATGTTGAGACTAGCATTTTATTTTGGATAGACGTTAGTCGCATTTTCTTTTGTATTGACTGTTCACCAAATGGGTGACCATAATTTCCTTAATTGTAATTAATTTTGGGACAAAATATTACCTATATCAAAAATGCCTGAAATCGATTATCGATTCTGAACAAACTAGTTTCGGGTTGTAATAAAAGTTAAAAATAAAATATAAGAAAATCAATAAGTATTAATTAATATTCCAGATAATAAACATGTTAAAAAAATTTGAAAAATAATTATTAATCCTAATAAAAGAATGATTAAGAAAATATATATAAATAGATATTATTAGTACATTTAATCCTGTAACACGTTGTGGACATCTGGACGGCACGGTAGTACAGTGGTGCCTATGCCCTGGAGCTCCGACTCTCGAACACCATTAGTGAATTTTTTATATTAGATTTCGAATCACATGGCACGCTCTTAACGTTCTCGGATATTTTTATTTATGAGCAACACTTTATTAACTATAACAATATATAAAACCTTTTTCACAAAGAAAATTACGACTGAAAAGAGAAACTGGAAAGTAAAAAATAAGTTAAAGCTATACTTTGCTTAATTTAAGTTGGCGCCAAATGATGAGATGAAAAGACAAGTAGAATCAATTGCATAACCCTTCTGTCACACAGTCATTCCGTTTCTGACGATAAAAGTTTTTAGTCATAGTAACAGTTTAGTACTAGTGCGTATATACTGCAACAGTACGACTATGTGAATACGTCCCACTGCTGGGCACGAGTCTCTCCCCTTTCTGGGGGGAGGCCTGGAGCTTACTCCACCACGCTGCTCCAATGCGGATTGGTAGAGATACGGGTTAGTGGCTAACCCGCTATCGGATGTTTTCAAACCGCCCATAAGGCCTCCGACAAGATTTAACCGGGACCGACAGCTTGACTTGACGTTCTCTCTGAAGCACGGAAACGCGCATTTTAATTTGCCACTAGCGGTCACCCATCACACACTCGACCGCGCCCGTAATGCTTAACCGAGTAGATCGCTTATGATCTACACCAGCCGCGGGACCATGCGCGCTTCCATACTCAGTCAAATGTATTTGAATACAATGCATAGAAAATAAGTCGGGTGTCTCGCGGATTCGTCAGTACGTAGTTATAATGGCGCAGCTTTGCTTTTAATTAAGGACGAAATAATGCTCCACTTCGTACCTATTGTGAATGAAATGAAAATTCATTAGATGCGAGCAAATGGATGGGCACTGTGTGAGAATTATGATACTGTCTATTTAAAAGGTTCATTTAATAACACTTTAATTAAAATTATAAGTAGGTTTTACTCTAAAATTTAATGGTTGCTTTTATTTATTTATTTAATCTTTTATGCACTAAAATGATACATAAGACGAACTTAACGCCACCAGGCATTTTCTATCAATCACCCTTTAGGTACTAAGGATAGCAACGAACATTTTATAACCATGAGTTGGCACTGAAGAGGAGTGCAGTGTAGTGATAATAAGAGTGATTATTTTACCCCCAGGGAGTGTCAGCAAACTTACCTCATTTATATAATGAGAAACAGTTGGTCCAATGACACTGCCCTGGGGCACGCCATAATTGATAGTGGACGTCTTTCGAACAAAGTGATGAGGTTACATTGATTTTTTTAATGTAATGTAAGTGGCAAACAAGCATGCAGTTCACATTGATGTTAAGTGATGACTGCAGCCTATAGACACCCACACAAAGACCAAGGTCAAAATGCAGACGCGTTACCACTCCTGAGGACTAAGGTGTTATTCCTCTGTGCCGGAAATTACAAGGTCGTACATTACCACCTGACCGGAACACGATAGTGCTGAACACTACCATTTAGCGGCAAGTATATTAGGTAATGCGGTGGTGCCTACGCCCGCGAGCTCCATCACTGGAGCTCTACCGCCAGATTGTTTTAAGTCCTAATAAGATCCAATAGCGTCGACCTCACAAACAGCCACAAGAGCAGCGCAATGAACATTGAACGATAAAAGGCACATCAAAGCTTTAGTCGCGAGATAGCGCCCACTCGTTTTACGGCAGACCAACTCTTGTTGGCCTGATAAAAACACCGTAAAACTTGGGTCGGTAACGTTCTTTCTTTGTTAGCTTCTTATTTGTACGACGGCGTATGATATACGCATTTTTATTTAGGTACTAATAAACGACTCCTTAATTTCTGACACAGGCGTAAAACATCTAGGTCAAGAGTAATATGTTTTTATTAAGACCCGTATAAGCTCCAGCATTCATTCATGACAATGAATGTACCTAAACTACACACTTAGTACACTTGTTATAAGTTTTATGATACAAAGAAACAACTTCCACTCACAACGGTATTTATATTTTACATGCGTGATAAAACTTGGAAGCCGTTTCATTACCATAGCTCATTCAAAGACTAACATCAAAATAACCTTGACCTCTGAACCAGAATCAAACGAGGATGTCAATACTAATATCTTATCATTCAATCTTGTGCGAAATTAACATGATTAATATAATCCAATAAACGAAAAGCAAATGAAGCGAATAATAACAATTAACCGAAATCATCAAGTGTAATGGCCAATAAAAATATTCAATTAATATGATCGCGCATCGCGGCTGGGTTATGCGGGCGATACACCGATAGGTAGGCGATAAGATTGCCATTATCGGTCAGTTATCAGCGAACACAATTACAACAAAACACTCGAGTTGCACAGTCATAACCGAGGACACGTGTCCTGGGGGTATCTTACGGATTTTAGGATGTTCACGTTACAAAAGAGCTGAGTCATTACAAAAGTACCTATATAAAAACTTGCTGTGCAGTAACGAATTACGTCAATGTCAAAGATTCATCATCATCCTTTCATTCTTCATCAGCCGAAAGACGTCCGTATTTGCAGAAAAGATTCCCCAAAGATAAAGATCCCCATAATGAACGCCCTCATCCAACGATTACCCGCGGTCATCACCAGGTAGTCGGTTAACCTCGGGGACCTATCAACATTTCATCTTCCTGTACGCGGTCACCATTTGAGAACTCTTCTGTCACAACGGTCATCGGTTCTTCGAGCTATGAGCCTCTTGTGTTTCGCTGTTCGGTTGACTATGTCGACCACTTTTATCCTTATGCTGATTCGATCTCGCAAGAGAATTTAAAGCTTACCTCTCTCCATTGCACTCTGACTTTGAGTCTTTTTAGAGGAGACATAGTGAGCGATATTTTTTCACTACGTTTCCTTTCCACATGTTATAACTAGGAACACACATTGATAAAGGATGGTCGAATATAAGTATCAGAAACATCCTGTCATCTATACAACATTCCAAATCATAGATTAAAGTCAAAAGGTCACATCATCGATTGAATTCTCATTAATTGTGAAAGCCCTCCGTCGATATTTGAACTAATGTTCCGTTTGAACCGAACTAATTCAAATAGTTCTGGCGTCCTCAGAGCAAATATGGCGTCAGAAACTGCTCAATGGCTGTTGATGTATCGCCACTGTTCAGGCTGAAACTGCAATGCGTCAAACAGTAACACAAATAAGACATTGAACGAGGAAATGAGACATTCGACTGGTATAATATATTTAGTTCTATCTTAGTGATATTCTTGACTAAATATAGATTTTTTTAGCTTGAAATAGAAATAGAAAATATTTTTGTTTCGAATAGATCTTTACAGATACTTTCAAAACGTCAAGAAATATAAAATACCTGGAGTGAATAACCATTACATAAAGTAAAGCAAAATCATATATCAATAGTAAATTAAAAATTAGAATTTAAACTACTTAGTTAAAACATAATAATCACAAAATTTTTCAATTCCTTCAATGATGATAAATGAAGAAAAAGAAAAACTTATTCGTCAAGATCAAAGTTATTCACTTAGCAGAGTTCCAAGTGCAGTCACTACTGAGAAGAACTCCCCTAGCCAACAAACTCAGTTCAGCTCTTTTAAATGAGAGCTGATAAATCTAGTACAAATTATCGTGAAAAATCAAATAATGTGAACGTCCATAGCATAAAATAAGCTGACGTTTACTTGCATGTGTAATTACAAGAAATGCAATACGTATGGAAAAAATAGGGCACAGAATATACATAAATGATTTACGACTGTATCGAAGAACAAGTCTCGAACATCCAGCCATCTATACATAACAAAACATACATATTTAAGGCAGAAGACCGGAACCTGCCAAACATAGACGTTACTGATGTAATCTTCATGCCAATGAATGCAAATCTCAATTGAGACGAACCAATATAAATAGGTCTCGCGTACGCCGAACAAAGACGGCAAAGCCGTCAACAAATACTAGATTTTGACTAGACCTGAAGTGGGTCGCTAGTCTGCGTCTACCGGAAATAATAACATATTAAGAGAAACAATAAAATATTGTTTGAATTGAATACGAATAAATCAATGATTTGCGCATGTGTACCAGTCACGTCAACAAAGTCTTTAATGAAGTCCTATAATATATACAACGTTTTGTAATACAGAATGAAGTCAAAACGCCGGACCCAAACATCGACATTGCCGATCAAATCTTCATTAATTGCGGCAACGTGCCGCCGATATTCGCACGCGTGTCGCGCTCGAGCCGAACCAATTAAAATAAGTTTCACGTCCGCCGAACAAAGTTGGTGCGAGCGTTCACAAAATAAAATGTTACCGTTACGAGTTTTTGGGTACGCAACCGGTTTGAGTGTCGTTTAGGAATGTAGCACACTGCATTGGAATTTTTACAGTACAAGAGACATTCACTGGATTTCTTTTAGATTCAACAATACATAAACATACAAACAAAGTATTCAAAATACACAACAGACGCCGAATCCAAAATCATTATACGACGATGTGCTTAAACGCTAAAAATCCTTTTGTAAGAGTATCAAAGGAGTTTCACCCGAAAAAATTCGATATCAAACAACATGTAGGGCTGTCGACCATTGAATGTAGCGTTACGACAGGCTCGGAGGGCACCTGATGCCTCTTTGAGTCGTAATTGGCAACCCTTGTGACGGTTATCTGTACAATTGCTATTGAAATCATCTTTGCTATGGAATCACGTAACTGCGAAAGGGAGGGACTAGTTGGAACGAAAAATCTACACTATGAACACCAATTTTGATATACATATAGGTATTGTCGTTATTTATTTATGAAGCCAAAACTCACATAGTCAGTCTACACAGTGGACGATACGAAACGATATTCAATGAAAATATTGATCATACCATGAACAGAAATGTTATCATCGAAAGACATCCACTGCTGGACACAACTCTCCCCCAAAATTACCATAAGGAGCGGTCCTGGGCCGCCCTCATCTAGCGTTTGCCCGAGTGCAACCTTCACCAGGTCGTGGGTCCACCTCTTGAGGCCTACCTATGCTTCGTCTTCCGGTACGAGTTCACCCTAGGGAATTCTTCTGCCTCAACGGCCGTCGATTTTGCGAGCTATGTGCTCTCTCCACTGCCACTTGAGTTGCGGTATTCGGTGAGCTATGTCGGTTACTTTGGTTCTCAAGCGGATTTCCTCATTTCTGATTCGATCTCGCAGGGAAACTCCGAGCATAGCTCTCTCCATTGCTCTCAGCGACCTTCTTCTTTTTAGACAATGCAGTAAATTGGACGAGAAGATGTATCGTATCTTCCCGAACGTTGCCCAACCGAGTTTAAAGTTAAGTCGCTTCATGAAAGACAATCAAATTGTGAAGATAGAATAATCGATATACTATTTTCTTCGACTAACCCGAAAATAAAATAGCCTAATAGAAACTAAATTAACAAAAAGTATTTTCTACATGTAATGGAAGTGGCAAACAAGCATACAGTTCACATTGATGTTAAGTGATGACTGCAGCCCACACAAAGACCAAGATCAAAATGCAGATGCGTTACTACTCCTGAGGCCTATGGTGTTATGCCTCTGTGCCGGAAATCACAGGCCCGAACATTATAATTCATTCACTTATCATATTGCTAAAAATATAACTTTTTTATAAATATAACTTGTGGCTGAAATAAATCGATAAACAAAGCTAAAACAGTAACAGACGTCATACTACTATTATAACCACAAACATGAGGAGAAGAAAAACACGAGAACCCACAAATAAAACAATAGTACAATAACAAAGTTTCAAACAAAATAACTTCACTTGCACCCACACAAAGTACCGACTGTGATTTATGACAATAATGACTATCTGTAGCACATTGTAGCACTGCTACGATGCTCGTAGACGGCTACAAAAATGCTACGCTGGTACGTACCAATGTATGCTAGGAGTATTACATGCAGTTTAATCACGACTTCGGAGTCCACACATAACTGCGATGCGATGCGAATTGCTGCGATGCGATTTCGTCTGACATATTGAAAGTAAGGTCAACTGAATCGCATCTCAGCAATACGCATCGCAAGTTTCTGCGATGCGACGTCTCATCGCAGTTTTGTGTGGGCGCCCTTAGTTTGGTTCATAAAAATGAAATGTATAATTAATGTCAATCGAAGGACACTAATACTACTACGCTGGGGTTCGATCCGCGGACTTTCAGAAATAAATTCTTACTGGTAGTAGAGCTCCAGTGACGGAGCTCGCGGGCGTAGGCACCTAATATACTTGCCGCTAAATGGTAGTGAAATGTCACACTATCGTGTGTTCAGCGCTATCGTGTTCCGGTCAGGTGGTAATGTACGGCCCTGTAATTTCCGGCACAGAGGCAAAACACCTTAGGCCTCAGGAGTGGTAACGCATCTACATTTTGACCTCGGTCTTTGTGTGGGTGTCTATGGGCTGCAGTCATCACTTAACATCAATGTGAACTGCGTGCTCCTTTGCCACTACCATAATATTAAAAAAATTAAAGTGATATTATTCTTAACTTGTGATGCCATTTTTATTTTTCAATTTTCTGGAATCGGAATATGAAGGTATATATATGGGTGATTAACCCAAAAACGTCTGCTACAAAGCTTTATAGCCACAACCGAAATGATGTCTGATATTTATTTATTTATTTATTAGGAAGACTATCGATTATTACAATTAGAGCGTGGATACAATATAAGAAACGGAAGAATCATTTATAAGTCTCCACTTATAGAAAAAAAGTAGATAGCGAAAGACATTAGCAACATTCAAAAGACATTGTAAAGATAAAAAAAAAAACGAATAAAGCAGTATAAGTACATACTACATTTACGCATACTTAAAAATATATAAACATATGCTTATCATCCACATTGAAAAAAAAAAAAAAAAAAAAACAATTAAAGAAATCACGAGTCGACATGTAATATTAACTCAGTCTATCTAGATATATTAACTCAGTCTATCTAGATTTCTGTCGGTCTGTTACACTCACCACGACGTTATCCACCGCTGACCCGATAATAATGTCATATCACGACGGTAGTTTATGTTTTAATAGTTGAATGCCAAATTTGTGAAGATAAATTATGTCAAGACGTAGACTACAAAATTGGATCACGTCTATAGTATCACTAGCATAGTTGGTAATAGATGGCGTTGCTGCTACCATAAAGCAATGCAATAGATGTGAAGGAAAGATTTGACAAATCGGGCAGGGCTTCAGTAGCTCAATTGGAAGAGCGGCTGGACTAGATTCCCAGTAGGCCGCCAGTTCGAGTCTCGCCTGAAGTAAAATTTTTCTTTCCATTTTTCTTTAAAAATAAAATACACGTCTATAGTACTGGTATTATTATTGGCACACTAATAATGCCAATAATAATACCATCCACGTTTTTTTTTTTAATGTAATGAAAGTGGCATACAAGCATGCAGTTCACATTGATGTTAAGTGATGACTGCGGCCTATGGACACCTACACAAAGACCTGACGTCAGCTGTACGCCGATGCGTTACCACTCCTGAGGCCTAAAGTGCTATAGCTCTGTGCCGGGAATTACAGGGCCGTACATTACCTTCTGACCGGAACACGATAGTGCTGAACACTACTATTTAGCGGCAAGTATATTAGGTAATGCGGTGGTGGCCCACGAGCTACGTCACTGGAGCTCTACCACCAGTATAAAAACCGTAAACCGCATTCCAATAATCCCGGGGTTGACGTGGAGGATAACCCTATATAAATCTACACAAAAACCAGAGGACAAAACCCAAATGCGTTGCTAACCCCTAAGTTGTTCTGCTTCTAAGGTTGTTTTTACGGAGTCATACATTACTATCTAATCAAAAGACAGCGCTGAACAGTATCGTTTGGTGGCAGACAGACGGATATTCGTACTTTATCGGTAAATATATTAATATAATATACACATAAGTCACATTACCGAAACTCAGCCCATAATTTGGAACATTATAAAGCACATTTATTTAAAGGGTGTGTGTCGTGGTGATATATAATCATTAACATACGTTATCGTGTTTCCACGTGAGAGGACTCGGATCACACATTAAGCGGGAATCACTCACTGAACACCTATGAATCGGACATTGTAATATTGATATTCATGCCGTAATTAAAGGCAACTCATTAAGTTATTTGTTTATTACAACGAAACATAACATTTATATCCCTACTACTCTACTATCTTCTTCTTCTTTTAGTGCCTCTCCAACTAGTGAAGGTTGGCTGTCAGTTCGGAAAACTTTAATCTGTCCTTCGCGAGACGAAATAGTTCAGCGGCGCTGTTGATGCCGGTCCACTCGCGAATATTGCGTAGCCACGACTTTTTTCTTCGGCCTACTGGTCTTTTTCCAGCCACTTTGCCCATCATTATAAGTTGCAGTTGGTATCTGTGATGTCGCATAATATGACCTAAATAACCAACTTTTCTCTGTTTGATGGTTTGCATGATTTGGCGCTTCTGACCAGCTCGACGGAGAACTTCTTCGTTTGTCACTTTGTGTGTCCAGCTAATAACCAGCATGCGTCTGTAGGTCAACATTTCAAAGGCTTCAATTCGTGTCCGCAAGTGCTTTTTTATTGTCCAGGCCTCACATCCATACAATAGTATAGGCCATATATAGCACTGTAGCAACCGTACGCGTAGGGACATCTTTAACTGACGACCGCATAGTACCTTTCTCTACTATAATATTATAAATGCGACAGTAACTCTGTCTGTCTGTCTGTTACCTTTTCACGTCCAAACAATTGAACCGATTTTAATGAAATTTGGTACAGAGATGGAGTTGACTTTGAGAAAGAATATAGGCCACTTTTTAAACGACATCCACGCGGGCGAAGCCGCGGGCAACATCTAGTTTGTTATATTTAAAATTTTTGCAAAATCATATTTATTATACAGCCTCAGTAGCTTATTATAGGACATAAGTAGCTCTGAGAAGATTAAGAATAAAGTCCCCTGACTTCTATTTCTTAAAAATTGTAACGAGCATTCCTTTTGAAATTTTATTAGTAGTAATTTTAAAGGCACATGACGTTACGTTTCTTTCTTGTGTTCTTTAGTACATTTATTATCATATCTAGTTCAGTTTGCATCGGCTGCAAGAACAAGCTAGCTCGAGCGCGCCATCTGCCACGCGCGCACCTGACACCCATTGTTGTATACTTCCTCTCATATCACAACAGCTTCTTGTGCATACAACCGCATACTTGGTAAGTAATCGTTTACATGTGCTGTTACAATGGAAATTGAAAGGGAGAAAGTATTTTTATAAAGATATTATTTTTAGTTTCTACCAAGAGTTTTGAAGTTTACTTCATTTTGGTCTAAAAACTTTTATTATTATAATTTATTTTACGCCAAGTTACCTCACTAGTACTATAAATTGGTTACCCAATGTACAAAGGTAAAAATGTAGAGTCAAAGTTAAATGGTCTTTTATGTACGTATGTATGTATGTATGTATCTTCACGCTACGTCCCTAACGGGGTAGGCAGAGAGTGTGGAGCGCCAGATATCTCGGTCCTGACACGCCTCGAGTGCCTCATCTACCTTCATCATTCTCTTCATAAATGGTCTTTTGTTACATATAAAATAATAATATGAAATATTATAAGGAACCTGTGATTAGAATAAAAGTATTTATATATTGCCAAATCCAAAGCTGATCAGTTACCTTTTTCGACTCGATTTGCCTTCCTCAAACTACTGTATTCGATAATTATTAACGAGTTAAATAAAAACTAAAACCTTTAACGTTTAGACTATTAATTTCAAAAACACAGCGTAGTGAAATAATTGCAAACGGTAGATATCAATGCGAACAAATATGGGAAAAAAGTGCATATACGTCTAGTATATCAATCTAAAACAAGAGAGATTCGAACACGTTAAATTTCCCATAATCAAATAATTTCCACAAAGGGAGTGTAACAAGTCCAGTACAAAATTAAGATCAAAGAACAAGTGACGTCTATAAACACAACGCCGCATCGGGAGCCTGGGATGAAATGGAGCGACGTTGAGTACAACAAACGAAGACCGGTTACAAATTGCACTAAGCTGTATATAATAGTGATAAATAGCACTAGAACTAGGTTCATGACGCGAGTCTACTGCCGGGTCTGCCGGGTCTGCCGGGTCTGCCGGGTCTGCCGGGTCTGCCACGCTCGCTCGACACTGACTGATTATTAATTAAATGTTGCTACGAACTGTTGTTCTTGTTAATGAAATATTAATTCACTAATTAATAGTCGGTTAGGTTGCGCTGTAGCGTTTGCTGAACGAAGTTCTGAATATCATCAACAACGACAAATTTGATATTTAGGTGTCAAACTGAAGTGTATTTTCAATACAAGAAATATAATTTAATATATCTGTATTCAGTTGGTACAAAATACTTGCATATAAACTATGTTAATATTAAATAATAATTTATAGCACTATAATTTTAAACACTATGGTTTAAAATTCTCACAACTTCAAGTTATTTTTAGGAACAGACGGCTATCTATTTGACAGACATGTACGAGTATTACAACTACGCATTGAAATTATGGTAGATTTATAAAGATTTCTTCAATAGTGGTAGAGTTTCAGTATCGGAGCTCGAAAGCGTAGGCACCATCGCATTACCTAATCCATCTGCCGCCAAATGGTAATGTTTCAGCACCGGTTAGATGGTAATGTATGGCCCCGTAACAACTATAACAGAGGCAAAATAATTTAGGCCTCAGGAGTGGCAACGTATTTGCAGAGTGATCTCCGGTTTTTGTTTAGAAACTGTTGATGTTTATAAGCTGCCTTCGTTACTTACCATTCATGTGAACTCCATGCTTGTTTACCGCTATCATTAAATCTCTATCAGCTTTATAATTCGTAGTGTTAACAGTACGGTATCTTTATTCGACTCATCTTCAATTAACACAGGCACCCTTTTGACTTTTACACCGTTGTTTAATCTTAAGCAAGGCTAGAAGTGGCAATGACTAATTAATTCGAGCCAAGTTTCTCAGAATATTGAAGTGAGACGCAAGAGAAAGTTGCGTACGGAATATTTTAACAGCTAACTTACTCCGAGTCGAAGTAATATATAGCAAGGTGGCTTTATCAGCCAACCGCACATTTTTGTTATACATACACGTCGTTATAATGCATTCTAGCAGTTCAACCACAGTTTCTCTTAGCCTGGGGGCATCACGATTTTTATAATTTTCATTAAAGTCAAAATTATTGTACAATTTCACATCCTTCTCTAACTTTAACAGTTAAAGTTAGAGAAGGATGTGAAATGTTACAATAACTTTAGCAAATATCTTGGTGCAACCCAGGCTTAGTCTCAAAAACAACTTTTTGCTTCGACAATCGCTCCACCGTACTTTTTATCTGGTCGTGTTAATAATATTCAAAAAATTGAATCTTCATATGTATAGGTTGCATGGCCTATAGACGTCCTTAAAAAAGGAGGACCATGGAGCACCATGAGCACCATGGAGTCCTGTAGCGTGAGGTTTTCCTCTATGGAAAAAATAATGGCACCGTACACAATCGGTATCGACAGAACATCTAGTCCAGAAGTTTTATTATACCTTGTGGAAGAAGGGTTAGTTGGAAGCATTCATAACGTGGCGGCAGTTTATTGTATATATGTTTCTACACGCCAGGTCCCTAACGGGGTAGGCAGAGAGTGTAGAGCGCCAGATATCGCGGTCCTGACATACCTCTCGTGCCTCATCTACCTTCATCATTCTCTTCATACATGCACCCCGATTCCTAAGACTTTTGACCCCACCGTCAGACAGAACTCTACCTATTTAGTCATGGTAGGTCACTCTTGTTCTTCCTTGGCCTCTGCAACCATCCACATTCGCATTGTATATCTGTTTAGTCATTCGCTCATTCGACATCTTTCTATATGCCCGAACCATCGGCGCATGCCTTTTTTCATTTTTACACCGAAACTCTCATTTAGACAAAGCCTCTTACATCTTCATTACGAACGCGATCGGTGAGCGATACACCGCAGATCTTGCGCAAAGATCTCATCTCGACCGCGCTTAATTTACTTTCAAGCTCTTTCCTGCATATGCAGTTTATTGAAATCGGTAATTACGGTACAGGTAGCAATCCATTGTTTGAGATTTATTTAAAAAAAATTTTTAACTGATGGTGTTCAGAAGCGACCTGGAATAACTGGAGACATGAACCCCATAACCCCATCATCTCCTCTGTAAATGTACAATGCAGATAATGCGGTTATTGTAGGTTTTCTGTACATATCTGCAGACTGCAATGTTCCAATTCCATCAATGTAGAATACATGTTCATTTCCTACTTTCAA
This sequence comes from Macrosoma leucophasiata, assembly GCA_036365455.1. Classification (NCBI taxonomy): domain Eukaryota; kingdom Metazoa; phylum Arthropoda; class Insecta; order Lepidoptera; family Hedylidae; genus Macrosoma; species Macrosoma leucophasiata. The sequence continues at coordinate 1,389,140 of JAWQUS010000024.1, forward strand.
AGTTGCACACAAACAAAACGTTAATGCCAGTTCATCGCTAGCAAAAGCAGTAAATTTTCCATACTAAAAGGTATCATCGTCCTCAGACTTACTTCATATTAAGAAGTTGTACGATATGCTTACCGACGAACACCGATCGTACAAGGCAACATAAACGAAAACAAAGGGAATGTAGAAGTGCAGGCGCTTGTTAAAAAAAAGCAAGCGGGCGTGTAACTCTTGCATCGTGCACTGCCGTTTTTTTGATACCGGGAATTCAAACACGTTAAAGGCCTTGTTCAAAGCCATTATATGAAACAAACCGACAATGCACACGGACACAAAGCGTTCTCTTCCAAATACGCACCCTTAAGTGGGCCTGTACTGTACACCCGGCAACCAATATCCGTTCAATGTACATCTGGTCGTAATATATGATGAAAACAAACACCTACCAATAAGTTTCGAGGCAAGCGCACCTTTTTTTTTCCCGTCAACCCGGCCAGTCGATAGGCAGCATGGGGCTAAAAATCTAATTTCACCACTAGAAAAGTGGTGGAAGCAAATTTCTTACAAAACGTTTGTATTGTCTCTCTATTTCTTATAAAGTCTTTGGCTATAGTTTCGAAAGTAAACAGTATGAGAAATATGAATCGGGGTGTCATTCTATAACGTTGTCCTCATTTCAGGCACAGACTGTTCACGTTGGTTTAGCATTCAGCTGCTGCTTTAACAATATGCGCACACCTTAGTCAAAGAGAATGCACATTTTAACGATATAGTCTACTTGGTCGTGCTATTTTCCATTAAGACACTACCACCGATAATAACGGGTCTCAAATGAGATGAATTTATGTGATCTTTTAAATATACACGACGAATGGTGGTTATAGCAAAAAGGCCGTATCATAAGCTACGTGAGCTCATTTCGTTTTGAACATTTATGACAATGCACTATGACGGCAGCGCACGATGGTGCTCGTGCGCCGCCTCGTACACTAGTTAAGTGGTACATAGTTATCAATGGATTGCGTTCACCGACCGTAAATCGGTTAAAAATAAAAAACGGAAAGCTAAATCTGACGCATCGGTGTGGGACTTCGGTAGCTTAGTGGTAAAGCGGCTGGACAGGTTATCCTGAGGTCGCTCGCAGATTCGATTCCTGGCCGAAGTCAAATTTTTCTTTCCGTTTTTTGTTTAATTTCCAAAGTGGTACATACTTCACCATGAGAATCATTTTCAAATAATTTGAAATTATCATTTCCAAATTATTTGAAGAGAAAAAAAACTTTGTTTTATGTCATGAAGTAGAAAACAAGCACACAGTTCACTTTTTTGGCCTGTAAACATCCACATAAAACCTAAGATTTCAATTTATATGCGTTTCCACTTCTGAGGCCTAAGGTATATATATGCCTCTGTGCCGAAAATTACAAGGTGTTTTATTTTTAACTTTTTTGTTTCGATAATATTACTGAAGGCCAATCGTTTTGCCGGAGGAAATAAAGTTTTACCCTGTTTAGATGTATGCCTATACCAAAAGTAGTGTACTCACAAAATTCATTCCTGTTTAAATGGGTTTTAATGAATGCTAAACCAACGCCGAAACCCTCGCAAATGGCTCGATAGAGGCCGAAATTCGCTGATCAGCCCAAAGTACGGCCACTCAGCAAATCGATGACCTACAAAATCTAGAACAGATTCACTGGCCCCGATTCGACAACTGAATCCTATAGTTACGTGTACAGTATGTGTATGTTATCGGCCTAAAATAATTGAATGTCGTTTATCATGAACTTCGTACGGAGGATATATCTCGTATCTTGCCCTCGTACTCAACTGTTGTACATAAACCTGTAAGTGTAAACAACCACTCGTAGTAAGTATTAGCTTTAATGATCAATAGAAATAGGTTCACTAGAAAAGAGGATTGACTATAAGAATTCTACGCGACAAAGTCGCGGCAGCAATGCAGTGGCAGCTCGGAATGTAATCTCATATGAACTTGTAGAGAATATATGGTGACCAGTAGTGCTGTGGCAGCACTGCGGCGGTAGCACTGCCGCGTGCATCGGAGTTCCGAATCACACCGTTTTTACTGGTGGTAGAGCTCCAGTGACGGAGCTCGCGTTCGTAGGCACCACCGCATTACCTAATATACTTGCCGCTAAATGGTAGTGTTCCGGTCAGGTGGTAATGTACGGCCCTGTAATTTCAGGCACAGAAGCATAACACCTTAGGCCTCAGGAGTGGTAACGCATCTGCATTTTGATCTTGGTCTTTGTGTGGATAACTATAGGCTTCAGTCATTACTTAACATCAATGTGAACTGCATGCTTGTTAGCCATTACCATTATATATTTAAAAAAAAATCTTAAACAAAACTGTATTTCTTTGACATCGAGCATATAAAATACATGTAACTACCAGTCAACAGAAATACAACAGCAAACAAATGAACCGTCCATCCCGTAGTCGCCATTATTTACGTCACGTACCAATAACAAAGAGCAATTCGTCGACAGACAGAACAAACGGAGGTTTAGATGTATCGGGCGCATTCAATTCTGTTGTCGTCTCCGCCGCACCGCAAATTGCGATCTCACTGCAAACCGTTTGAATAATCTGACTGTGATTTGTAAAATAGGCGAACCTTAGTCAATATGCGTCGCCTACGTTATTAAAATAACAATATTATGACAAAAAAAAGAAAGAAGTGTGTAGGGCTCGTAGAGGTAAGGCGTATAGAATTAGAAACTTGACCCTAAATAAGATCTGATAACTTTTTGACAATGTGAGCCATAAGTTAAATTTTATTGAAGTTTTGCAATGACATTTGTGAATGATAGATTTTAAAGAAAAAAAAAATAGTAATAAAAATTCGTCCTCGCGACTAGAATTTGCAACCACTGGATTCCTAGCGAACCATGTTTTTGTATTGGCAACATAACAAACATAATTTCCAGTCAACAGTACTACAACAACAAACGAATCAACCGTCCATCCCTCAATCGACATTATTTACGTCACGTGCGGATATCAAAGAGCAATTCGTCGACAGACAGTACAAACGGAGGTTTAGATATATCGGGCGCATCCAATTCTATTGTCGTCTCCGGTACGAGTGCGGTTTCACTACGAACTGCTTGTACAATGAGAGATCGTAAAGTAGCGTGGCAAAATACAAAGATGGTTTGAAATTTGTTTATTGCGGTCAGCACCTAACGTTTAACCCCCTTATTCATAAACGTATTTTAGCTAAAGTATTGTTAATCTCTCCTTTGTCTTTTTCTATCCTGCACATTTGACAATGAAACTGACAAAGACAAAGCATTCTATAGCTAAAACGTATCTAATGTACGTTTATGAATAAGGGGTTAAAAATATAACTTAATATATGTTACTGGTGCAGTGGCGGACAATAGTAGTCGATCTTTGAGGGCCCCCAGAACCGGAGACCCGTGGCGGATCCCCCTCCGCTCCCTAGTACGCCACTGTACAATGGTGGTCTACCACAAGAAAAATGTATAGAAAACTGGAACTCTAGTTGCAGTGTAGGAGCTCGAGAGCGTAGCCACCACCGCATTACCAAATCTATCTGCCGCCAAATGGCAGCAGATAGATTTGCTTATTCAGCACTATCGTGTTCCGGTTAGATGGTAAAGTATGGTCCCGTAATAACTATCATATAGATAAAACAACTAAGGTCTCAGGGGAAGCAATGCATCTGCATTTTGACCTCTGGTTTTTATGTGTATAAGCTGAAGTCATCACTTAGCATCAATGTTAACTGCAAGCTTGTTTGCCACCTTCATCACCTATTAAAAAATTCTATAAGCGGTGTAATCCAACATCGTTTGCAAAACAAAATACATTTAAACTAAACAACAATATTGTGAAAGCTTAAAGTTCACGAGCGATGCATATCATGAGCTATTTGTGAGCAACTAAACTGAAAACAATACTCCAACTTTCAAAAGCACTACATTGTCGATGCGTAAATGGATGCTTGTTCAATAAAAAAATAATAGTAGATATCGTTTCTGTATAACAATTTACAGTACTGTAGTAGAGTTCCAGTGTTGGTTCGATGGCGTACGAACCACAGTTTCGCGGCTATTGGGACGTGACGACTCTATCACCCACTAGTGGAGCAGAATTCTTCCTCTAGCCCAGTCAGTCAACCGAAAAAAGCCGTGAAACCATTCGAACAGGTCGTTAGTAAAACAAGAACTGTCTTTAACCAGTGCGTTTTACCGTTGATGACCTACGATGCCGAGACGTGGTCTCTCACTTGGGTCTCGTACGAAAGCTCCAAGTCACTCAGCGGTCAATGGAAAGGCCTATGCTCGGCGTTTCCCTATTGGGTCGAATCAGAAATGACGAAATCCGTAGGCGAACGAAAATCACTGATATAGCCAAGCAGATCTCCAAGCTGAAATGACAATGGGCAGGCCACATAGCTCGAAGAACCGATAGCCGCTGGGGCAGAAAGGTTATCGAGTGGAGACCACGTATCGGCAAGCGCAGCGTGGGTCATCCACCTGCAAAATGGACTGACGACCTAGTCAAGGTTGCAGGTACCCGCTGGATGCACGTCGCTTCCGATCGGTCAGCATGGAGGTCATTGGGGGAGGGCTATGTTCAGCAAGTGTACGTCCCATGGCTGATATGAAGACAAGAACGCGAGATGGGCTTCACGCGAAAAATTACCGCCAATGAGATCACCAATCCGCATGCCAAGCGCGGCGATTATGACATATTCTCCTCTAACGACGCACAACTTTGTTGTGGTCATATTTGGGGCAGGCTTTTGTCCAGCTGTGGACGTTATTCAACTCTTGATTCAGTGCCACTTAAATTATTTAAAGTTTATAGGCTGTAAGTATTGGCCACTAGCGAAAGATTTTTTCTACTGGAAAATAATTCTTCCCCTCTTGCAGTCAGTCAACCGAACAAGGGCGGTCAAACCATTCTAATGGGGCGGCAGTAAGTACAAATAACGCAAGATGGGCAGCAGCATCCTATGATAAAACTACCGCCTCTGCGACCGCCAATCCGCCGAGCGTAGCAATTATGGCATATCCCTCTTATGAGGAGGCTTTGATCCAGCACTGGTATCTTTCGGCTGATATGATGATGATGATGAAGTATTAGCCATCACTTAACTGATGGTAGAGCTTCAGTGACGAAGCTCGCGGGCGTAGGCACCACCGCATTGTCTAATATACTTGCCGCTAAATGGTTGTGTTCAGCACTATCGTGTTCCGGTCAGGTGGTAATGCACGGCCCTGTAACTTCCGGCACAGAGGCATAACACCTTAGGCCTCAGAAGTGGTAACGCATCTGCATTTTGACCTTGGTCTTTGTGTGGGTGTCAATAGGCTACAGTCATCACTTAACATCAATGTGAACTACATGCTTGTTCGCCACTTCCATTACATAGAAAAAATATATATGGACTGAACACTAATTTGCCTTTTCATAACACGAAAATGTGAATTTGGGAAAAAGAATTACACAAACCAACTACGTACAAAAACCTAATAGACCAGATAGCAATTTAAGATGAAAGACAGCAATAACCGGACCGCGTAGAAAAGGTAAAAAAACAGCTGAATTAATCGTAAAACAGGCTTTGAACAAACATCCTGCTACCAAATTGTATGAAATACGCCTTATCCGTTTTACGACGAGAAAATGGAATGGCCAAATTAAACGTAACGAGTGAGATTTGCATAGAGTTTCTGATATTGAAAATAAATATTGTCTTAGGAAAGTTCTGAGGGGATCCCTCGTAACAAGGTTTTTGTTAAGTAAACAACGGGAGACGATTCCCTTTTCTTTTGTAGCTTTGAAGCAAATCTGACGTCTTCGGGGACCAGTGGAGTTCGGGGACGTTCACTTAAGTTACCGACATTGATACACATCAAATTTGTTTTAGATTTGTTCGTTAATTTATTGAATAAATATCTATTGACTGTTTTTCAAGTGCCCAAGGACAGGTTTTAAGTTCTAACACGTGCTTCTGTCTGTTATTGCTTCTAAACAGCCACCTGTAAAACAAATCGGTCCATACCGTTTTTGTTGTTGTATGTTTTACAGATTTTTTTTCCTACGAGATACTGGAATTCTATCAGATGTAAAATTAGAATTATTTGATTGATATACCGCGTTGTAATTACTTGTGATTCTAGAAAATCCCTTCAGTTAACACATCAGTTGAAAATGTGTTTTCTAATTGAACTTTCTCAGAAGCGCTGCATAAAATGATGATCGAGGTTTTTTTCATGTAACGAAGGTGGCAAACAAACATACAGTTCACATACATCTTAAGTGTTCACTGCAGCCTATAGACATCTACATACAAAAACCAGAAGTCATAATGCAGAAGCGCTACCACCTCTGAGACCTTAGTATGACCCCATAATAAATATAACAGGGACATACGAAGGTACTCAGAAGTTAGACCATTTAACCACCAACCAGAGAATATGTAATAATACTACGTATAGAATGGACACTTCGACGTTCCGCCCCTTTTCCCCGCCTCACCCAACCTCCTCCGCTCTTGATGGCACGTTTGGTATTCTCAACGTGCTACGCACACAGGTGCACGTGTTAATATACGTCACTGATAGATGTCTGTGTAATAGAGTAGAGAGCAAATTAAGCGTTTGCACGGAATTTTGGCGGAGTGTCCGCGGTGTGCCGGTACACCATTTTGCGGCAGATAGATTACGTAATGCGGTGGTTACGCCCTCGAGTCCCTACATTGGAACTCTACCACCAGTAAAAGGTGTGAGGTTTTGTTTGTTGTTAGGTGGTTGTTGTCTTGAAAGTAGAAAATAAACCAAGTCAGAGAAATCGTAAGTTCTCAGTATTATTCGCCCACTATACACGAAACGTCTAGTCTGCTATCCCAGTCCGAACACCAAGTATGTTCGAGACTGGGATTAGAACTTCGCACGAGCTATCATGGATAGCAGACTAGACGTATCATGGGCAGTGGGAGCATAATACTGAATTAATCCTCTCATTAGAGGAAGGACAAGATTACTGCTGTAGGATTTTATTGTAGAAATCGCAACATTTCAAATGTTCTACATTTAAAATTTGCTGCTTGAAGCATTACAAGCGTCCAGCTCTTTGAGAAACAAGATTAACATTTAAGATATAACCACGTTGATCAAAGACATTACAAGAAGCAGACCAACAATACGAAACGATTAATGTGGTAATATGCTTCAACTTCAACAGCCCTGTAATTTCCGGCACAGAGGCATAACACCTTAGGCCTCAGGAGTGGCAACGCATCTGCATTTTGACCTCTGGTCATTAATCTTGTTTCTCAAAGAGCTGGTCTTTGAGAAACAAGATTAACATTTAAGATATAACCACGTTGATCAAAGACATTATAAGAAGCAGACCAACAATACGAAACGATTAATGTGGTAATATGCTTCAACTTCAAAAGCCCTGTAATTTCCGGCACAGAGGCATAACACCTTAGGCCTCAGGAGTGGCAACGCATCTGCATTTTGACCTCTGGTCATTGCGTGGGTGTATATAGGCCGCAGTCATCACTTAACATCAATGTAAACTGCATGCTTGTTTGCCACTTTTATTACATTAAAAAAAAATAAAACTTTTTGTGGTGGGACAAATCGCGGCGCGAAAACACACATGAATCAAGTGTGTTCACCTCGCAACTGATCGTTTATTTGTTTTCGCGCCGCGATTCTTGGCACGACTCACTGGCATACGAAGTGGACAATAGGGCTCACCTGACCGTTAAGTTGGTCTTTAAGGGGCCGTACGTAGTGTCGGTCTATATCTTATGACGTCTTTGATATTGACTATAAACAGAAAAAAAAAGAAATATGAAGCAAAATAGGGAAAATGTAGGCGTTTTGATCATAAACGTTGAAGTTATTTTTAAGCTCAAGTGAATCGAGTTATCGCGAGCGCACAAAAATAGGCTTCATGTTTTATATGGTTAATCAATACGTATTCAATATTCGGCATACTAAGCGCTCAGAAATATATATATGGGGGCTATATAATCGGCCATTACCACATCTTTTATGGCGGCATTTCAAACAGGCAATAAAGATATCGGGCATAATAAAAATTGTGTGTCATCTCGGCGCCATCAGCTAGGGTAGATATCTACGGAGCACAGCGCCTACGCGACAGGAGTCCATGGAGGTCAATTATGAACATTTTATTGTAATCAATCTTTGTCTCCCATTGTATCTTACTATAAGAAAAAAAACGGTCAAGTGCGTGTCGGGCCACGGGCAGTGTAGGTTTTCGTAGATTCATTCAGGTGTTCATGGAGGAGGTCAATTATGAACATTTTAATGTAATTAATCTTTGTCTCCTATTGTTTTTTATTATAATAAGAATAAAGAGCAAGTTTTTACGATACAAAAACGTAACCGGCGAAACCGGCGGGTGTTTGCATGTATGCTTGAATGCATGCATTTACCTCTGCCTACCCCTTCGGGGATTACAGGCGTGAAGTTACGTTTTACGATATTGAGTGCCAGTATCAGATCTCGAAGGCGTAGGCCACATTAACTGATCTATCTGCCGCCATATGGTAGTGTTCAGCACTATCGTCTTCCGGTTGATGGTAATGGTATGGCGCCGCAACAACGATCACAGTGACATAACAACTAAGGTCTCAGGGGTAGCAACGCATCCCCTTCGGGGATTACAGGCGTGATCGTACTTTTAAAAAAAAAATCTATCCTAATTATTCACTTACCCCTAAAGGCAAGCTTGTAAACAACTTTCATAGCAAAAAACTTCCGTAGTTAATGCAGGACACGTATTCAACTTTTATTTTCCAAAACGAACAATAAAAGTGAAAAGAAAATACAAATGAAATGCAACAAAATCAAGGGTCTTCGCACTGTCCTCGAGTCATGAATGCAGTCACCCTTACAGAGTAACGTCGAACCCCTCATTATAGCTATCATTACAGCCTTGGAATGTGGCTGTATATTGACCAAATTGGTGTAATTTGCGCGCGAGGTCGGGGTGTCCCTGTAGCATTGAACTTCAGTAAGCCGGGATCACGACATATGTACGAGGGTGGATCCAAAAGTTCGAAGCCCGACCAAGAAAATTAAAGTGGGTCTAAATTTATTTTTATTTTTCGACATAGTCTCCATTTAGCTCAACACACTTCTTCCACCTGAACTGCAACTTGTTTATCCCCTCGAAAAAAAAAGATTCCGGAAGGTCGGCGAAAAACACGTTTACTGCGACTATCACCTCATCTTTGATCGAAAATTTCAACTCCACCCAAATGTTTTTTTAAATTTGGAAATAAATGATAATCTGAGGGGGCTAGATCCGGCGAATAAGGTGGGTGGGGCAGCAATTCGTAGCCACTATCATGGATTACAGACATTGTTTCAACCGAAGTGTGAACACGTGCATTGTCTTGATGGAACAAAACTTTCTTACGCAACACTTGCCTTTTTTCTTTTATTTCTTCTAGGAGTCTTCGTAAAAGGTTACAATAATAACTAGAATTAATAGTTTGACCTTTCGGTAAATAATCTACAAAAATAATGCCCTTCGCATCCCAAAAAACAGAAGCCATGACTGTTAGTCGACAAAACGACCTTAGCCTTTTTCGGTGTAGGTGAGTCAGATCTTTTCCACTGTTTGGATTGTTGCTTTGATTCAGGAATATGGTGGTGAACCCAGCTTTCATCCCTGGTAACAAATCTAGACAAAAAGTCCTCGGGTCAGTCTCAAAAAGTTCCAAACAGTCTCGCGAAATTGTGAATCGAACTCGTTTTTGTTCAGCTGAAAGCAACCTCGGGACCTAGCGAGCAGAAACCTTATGGAATCCCAATTCTTTTCATTATTATGTGTTGCACCCGGCCATAACTAATATCTGTTGTCTCAGCTATCTTACCGATGGTCAAACGTCGATCACCCAGTACGAGATCACAAATTTTATCGATGTTTTTCGTGGTAGAGGTTGTAGGCCGTCCACTCCTAGGATCATCTTCAATGCTCTCACGACCGCGCTTAAACTCAGCTACCCACTTCTTGACACTGGAATACGATGGAGCAGACTCCCTCAAAGTGCTCACCACATCTTGATGGATGTCTTTTGGTGACAGGACTTTTTTATTGAGGTACTTAATGACTGCACGATGTTCAATTTTCTCCATTATTGAAAATCGCGTCAGAATGCTTCAAAAAAATAATCACAGAACATTTACATTGTGGAGTATCGGAATGAAACTGCGCACAATAAATCAATATGAGACATAGTAACAAATGACAATAAATTTAAAAAGATGTCATATCTCCTTGTAGTTTGGGCCACGAACTTTTGGATCCACCCTCGTAATATCGCTTATGCCGAGAAGGTTATCATATAATGGATTATAGTCCAGGAGGAATCGGCGCATGAGTACCGAAAACTATTCCACCTCAATTTTTTTATGCGATCCTCTTTAAATTGTCCTACTGATGATATAAATGCATGTTGCCATGGGGCAACCCCGTGCTATATTGTTTAAACTGAAATTGTTTAAACAATTGCAAGGAATTGTTATTTTTCAACCGGACAAATTTTTTTTATATTCTTTATTGAAATACGAATAAAAAAAGTCCTATGACTTTTCACGATAAAGTTAATATTTTTAGAGATATGAATTTTTAAAGGTTCGAAAAATCTCAAATTTGGGTACTTTTGACCCATGAAAAATATATTAAAAAAAAAAATTAAATAATTTTTTTTTTTAATTCTTTATACAATAGTTAATAATATTCTTAATAGAGACTTTTAAAAATTTTATTATTTATACCTGTTTTATAATTGCTAATTTCACGCGCTCACAAGTATATACGTATGTCGCTTTTACCTGATTTTTTTTTAACTGGCCGCATATTATGCACAGATCACTGTCGTTTTCTACATTTCTGGTGGACCGACGAGAAGTATGAATTGTACCTGAAGTTGAGGGTTCTGTCGACTGTACTCAGGTAAAAGCGACATACGTATATACTTGTGAGCGCGTGAAATTAACAATTATAAAACAGGTATAAATAATAAAATTTTTAAAAGTCTCTATTAAGAATATTATTAACTATTGTATAAAGAATTTAAAAAAAAATATTATTTATATTTTTTTTTTTTTTAATATATTTTTCATGGGTCAAAAGTACCCAAATTTGAGATTTTTCGAACCTTTAAAAATTCATATCTCTAAAAATATTAACTTTATCGTGAAAAGTCATAGGACTTTTTTTATTCGTATTTCAATAAAGAATATAAAAAAAAATTGTCCGGTTGAAAAATAACAATTCCTTGCAATTGTTTAAACAATTTCAGTTTAAACAATATAGCACGGGGTTGCCCCATGGCAACATGCATTTATATCATCAGTAGGACAATTTAAAGAGGATCGCATAAAAAAATTGAGGTGGAATAGTTTTCGGTACTCATGCGCCGATTCCTCCTGGACTATTAGGAGTGGTCCTCAAAATAACTCGTTATTAGTTGGTATCGACATTCTTATTGTAATTTTCTACAAGGTCGCTAAATGGTAACAAATTACTGAGTGAATAATCGATTGCAATCCTAGTGCCAGATATTTTTCATATAAAGGGGATATTCCCAAGTTAAAGGGCCCTATTAACATCGATAGGATTAATATTTAGGCTCCAAGGAAGTCATAGAAAAATGGAATAATTCGATATTTAATCACTTGAGCTGCTGAACTATTCAATAAAAATGTCAGCAATATTTTTCATACACATTTTTTAATGCACTGCGCAAAAGACGGCATAAGTAAGAAGTCGTACGACTGTCAAAAAGCTGTACACAATTATATATTTCCGATGCCATTATCACAGACGTATTCAATCGTGAAAGTTAGGCAGTTTGTGGTAAAACACAAGTTACGGACGCATAAATACATACCGGATATCATTATTACGAACGTATAAATACAGTCATGATGTTTGCCCCATGGATGCAGCGATCAAGGCCACGGTGCTGGCGCGGTGCCAACACTCAATGTCAATGGCACGTGCCTGGACCCCACCCCACACCCACCCCCATATGACCCACTATCTATAAAGTTCGAAGGAAGACTAACTTTTCTTACATAATGATGGTGCCAAACAAACAAGTGTATCACATCCACAATCACGTGGATGGTAAGTGAACAATGCAATATATAGACATTTCCACAACCAGAGGTCAAAATGCAGATGCGTAGCCACTTCTAAGACCTAAGTTGTGTTGCAACATGAAAATGTCAAATAAAAAGGTCTCAATCAATGAGTAAACGAGTTATAACCCGTTTACAAATGCTACAAATCCATATGGAAATAATCAATGTGAGTTTTTGGACATATTGGCCACGAATCCATACCATTGAGTGCACCCGGAATTAAAAAGCAATCTTGGCGCATCAAAATATTCTGGATACCATTATCACAGATATATAAGGTAGTGAGAGTAGAGCGAGGCGTCGAGAGATGATCAAGGCCACGGAGCTAGCGCGGTGCCAACACTCAATGTCAATGGCACGTGCCTGGACCCCACCCCACACACCTTCCCCAACTTTATAGATAGGTCACGCGTCCGTGGTACACGCGAACCGAATCATAATGGCCAAATGGGAGTAAACATTATACAGGTAATATGTTAAGTTTCCCAATTAGTTTAGTGATAATGGTTGATTATGATAGAAAAAGTTTATGTTTTATACCATACAAAAAGAAAACTACAGCCCTTATACATCTTCAACATTAGTTGAGTATTCATACCGATGAGTTAGCACGCTTACTTTATGCCTGTATATTTGATACACATTACCACAGGAAACTACAGGTCCGTATAACGTTAGTCGCACGTATCGTCCTGTGATAGAATACTGATACTATATATAGAAAGTGTTTATCTCGAGGTTTACCATTCATATATGAAGAAAATATCTTGCATTTGTAAGATGATTTACTAGAAGTCATATTATGTGAGTTAAACCGAGGCAAATGAACTGCAAACGGACTGCACTCAGTAGGTGTATATACGCTGCAAGCTGACTGCACTCAGAAGGTGTATATAAGTCTCAGTAAAACTAAAAAAGTTGATTGACTGCCTTATTAAACCGTCAATACACGAGTTAGGTATGCACTGTTGTGTCTCTACAAAAATAATCATCAAACTACACTCTGCTAAAACATAAAATCTGTACTGCACTATATCAAAAGAACCAACAGCTATGGATACAAAGATAAGTTTATTATCAAGTCTAAGCTAGACTTAAGGCTAAGGCAAGCCTTTTGTGGCGCACCACCATTCAGCAGAATTACTGCGTTCGATGGTACTTCATGTCGCTTTAATAAAATTCGAGAAGCGATTGGCACGAAGCAATAGTAAACCTAATATATGTGCCTAATATTGTATTCTATTTTTTACATATATTCAATACTCTAGTAGGTAATTACAATAATTATAATGGTGGTATATTACATTTTTGTTAGAATGTCACAAATGAACCCTATTTGGGTATTGCAATCCATTTAATGCAGTGAGAGCAAACCGATTCATTTTAAAGCATTCTTAAGTTTATATTTTTAGCTAATCATCAGTGTTTTCAAAATATTCTGATAGTTTGTAGAAACATTTTTTGAGGAGATACTCTTTTAATATTTTAATAAAATTTGGGCTATTTTTGGATTCTCTTATTTTTCCTAATAGTTTATTAAAAAATTTAACGCAGATAGCATAAGGCCCTGAGTGATATATCTTAAGTTTAGAGGCGGGGATTTCTATTTTTTTTGGCGACTTTGATATCGTCGCGGTTGTTCGTCTCGCATATTGAAAGTTTTGGGATATTTTTTTACTAAATTGCATGCTTCTAATATATATATAGATGTCAATGTTAACAAATTATTGCTTATAAAGTGCGGTTTACAAGTGTCTCTATTGTCAATATTAGTCAGGATACGGATGCATTTTTTTTGTAGCGTAAAAACGTGGTGAACGTCCACGCTGTTGCCCCAAAGTAATATTCCATACCTGAGCCACAAGTATGCATATGCATAATACGCGGTTAGTGCAGTTTTTTGGTCAGTAGCTTTTCGGAGTTCCTTTAGGGCATATGTAAAACTTGATAGTTTGTTTCTAATTTTTTGTACGTGATTTTTCCATTTAATGTTCGTATCAATTTCTAGTCCTAACAAGGTAAACGTGTCAACACATTCAATATTTGAATTTTTATATATAAAGTTAATGTCAAGTGGGGCTTTTTGGTGAGGTTTATATTGCATTAATTTTGTTTATTAAATTTATTTCAAGATTATGGTCATTCATCCAATTTATTATATTATTAAATATGTCGCTAAGGTCATAATTTAAATTGTCAATGTTATTACAAGATGTCAAGAGGGAAATACCGTCAGCAAATAGAACACAGAAATTGTTAATAATTTTTGGAAGGTCATTTATATACAGTAAATATAAGACACATCCTAAAACGCTGCCTTGCGGGATTTAATTATTTATGTCAATAGTATTAGATCTAGTCATTGTAATTATACCGGTTTCGGAGTCATAGTATTCTAATTCTACAATTTGCAATCGATTTTTAAGGTATGAACTGAACCAGTCATGAGCTATTCCACGTATGCCTAAGTCATACAATTTGTCTAGCAGTATATCAAACTGTACTTTGTCGTATGCTTTAGTCATATCTAGTAATATTCCTATTGCGTATTTTTTTTCATTAATAATATCAAGGGCTTTTTGCATATACTTATAAACGGCTAGAATAGTTGAACGGTTTTTCTAAATCCATTTTGAGAGTCATCGTATAGGCCATACTTTTCACAATAGGAGTTTAGGCGTATTTGCATTGCTTTTTCAAAGATTTTTGAAGAAGTCGGCAGTAGGGTATTCAGCGTCTGGTTGTTTTCACTAAGATCGTGATATAGTGGTTGTAAACTCGTTCATATGTGTACGAAATCCATGTAGAAATCTTTTAATTTTTCTTTCTTTTCCTAAACCCTATTTAGTTTATAATAAAAGGGAAAACTCTCTAAATTATGTCAACCGATGTACATAATACTCCTATTGATGTATTTTTTGGTACTTACCTGTATTTTTTTCTGATTACTGCACCCAATAACGTATTTTCCTAACCATCTCTTTGTTTTCCAAAATAAAAACGAAATACGATTACAAGCGTACATGACACAAATCAAAATAAATCATAAGCAAAATTTTCCGCAACTTACACACACAACTACAGCACTCAGTTACGTCGCTTACCTGTAACAAAAAGGAATACATTGTAGCTACTCATTCATATAAATGCGTACGAACGTTACAAAGGGGACTGTTCACAATAAACAAACTTGTTTGCGTTTGTTCCGGACTGTCATTGTTTCGAAATAAAATAATATAGAACAAGAATTTATATTCTTTATATATTTTTTAAGTGCGCATTTACTTAGTAAACATTATTGTTAAAAGCAAATAACGAACTTTTCCATTGGAGCAAAAACTATCTCAAGAAACCAGCAACATTTTGTATATGACTTCACTCAAAATCTTCCCAAAAATTATTATAGAATAAGGGTCATAGCTCGCTAGAGCCACTCGGCACACGACCAGCGCCCAATCGCCTCGAGAGGTCTGCGCTCATTACATCAACTCCGCTCCGTATCGCCTCGACCGCAAGGACTCAACGCGCGGGCAGCGCGCGATCCACGCACGGACGGCAATTTTTTTTTAAATGTAATTAAAGTGGCAAACAAGCATGCAGTTCACATTGATGTTAAATGATGACTGCAGCCTATAGACACCCACACAATGACCAGAGGTCAAAATGCAGATGCATTACCACTCCTGAGGTCTAAGGTGTTATGCCTCAGTGCCGGAAAATACAAGGCCGTACATTACCACCTGACCGTAACACGATAGTGCTGAACACTACCATTTAGCTGCAAGTATATTAGGTAATGCGGTGGTGCCTACGCCCGCGAGCTCCGTCACTGGAGCTCTACCAAAAGTGGACCACTCGGTGACCACTAGCTTGTCTTGCGTTGACACTGCATTGCCAACTCGGTGTTCACAAGTTTAGTAACATCGCGTCGACCACCCGTCGACAACAAGTGGACGCCGTAAAACCAGGTGGTGCTGGTCGGGTACCGGGTGGCTGTAGTCAGCTATGACCCTAAACATCATTGGTCCGAATGCTACGACGCGATGGCCATACGCTACGCCACGTAGCGCCAAGCTACGAAGCTACACCCAACGTTTGTACAGCTTATTAGTTAAGTATTCTGCGGTATTAGTAAGGGGGTCGTACCACGTTACTTTGTCACTATGTCATGAAAAATGTCATGGAAATCCCACCAATAACCAGTTTTCTTATTTAATTCGAAGAACAAATGTCACTGGTGGTAGAGCTCCAGTGACGGAGCTTGCGGACGCCACCACCGCATTACCTAATCTACTTGTCACTTAATGGTAGTGTTCAGCACTATCTTGTTCCGGTCAGATGGTAATGTACGGTCCTGTAATTTCCAGCATAGTGGCATAATACCTCAGCCCGCTGGCGTATCTGACGTTTCTTTCTACATTGAAATCGCTGGTTTGGATGTCAAATGTTGACTACAGCCTATGAACATCTATACAAAAACCAACGGTAAAGTGCAGATGTATTGCCACCCCTGAGACCTTAGTTCTTATGTCTCTATGATAGTTATTACGCGGCCATCTAACAGGAATACGACAGTGCTGAACACTACCATTTGGCGGCAGACAGATTAGGTAATACGGTGGCAATGCCCTCAAGTGTGTACACTGGAACTCTACCATCAATAAAATTCATAGATATCTCATTTATTTAAAGCCTCAAAGTGTATGAATTCTTCGTTAAAAATAATATGGTTTTAACAAAGACAAGCTAACGTGCACATTACTCATTTAAACTAAAAGAGAGTGCGTTACCTGCACTCAAGAGAACGAACCGAAAGAACCTCGCATCACCTTTCAAGGTCTTTCAAGGTTTGCATTTATTTAATAGATATAAACATTAAGAAGCTCTCAAGCAAACCGCTTAAAACAATTCCATGCCATTACTCATGAAAAAGGTCGAGCTGAAATCGTACTTCTTAACCGAAGGCAAAATAAAAATAGTTGGCGCGCGAAACTCTTAGCGGCGCTGTAAATGTCATGCAGATAATATTTTCCTTCAGCGTCACGACTCAAATGCAATTCATTCTTAATGTTTTGTCCTAGAACTCGAGCCGAGGCCGTTTTTGCTTGAATAAAGCAAATAAATTGATAAGTGGTACATGTGGAGTGTTCCAAACTGAGCTAATGCCTTTTCTTGGCTGGTTTTCAAAAACTGGTCGAGACTGAGTTTCTACATTAAGGATTTAGGTAGGTAGTGTGTATAGGAGCGGCAAAAATAAAGAATAGGTAAGCGGTATGGCCTGCACGTGCACGCCTGGAAGAAACAATTAAATGGTTGTTAAATATTATAAAGACATAAGTGTCACTGTGTGTCAGACATGTCATTTTTATATAACTTAAACCGATGTATCTGTACTGGCCGGCGCAGAGATGAAGAATATTTTTTGAGAGGTACGGTTTACGATATTTACGAAATGCTCCATGTCTGGAGATATGAAACCACCTTAAAAGGGAAGGTTTAGGTTCGGTCTCTGATTCACAAGGGCTATAGATGTCTTGGTCACAGAGACATCTACAACTAATGTTGTTTTAGATTATCGTGAACGTTTCAAATGGTAAAGACATTTATAGAAGGGACAGAAAATCATTTTAGTTTATAATATGCGACGAATTAGTAAAAACAGTTTTATTACGACGATGATACGATTATTTACAACGGTTAAGAAACTGCTCCTCAATGTAGAACGAAGGATTCCCGAAGACAACATGCAATTCTTAGAATTATAAGAAACACTGACAAAATCTAATGAACAAGTTTTTGTGAATATGAGTCTCACAATGGCAGGACAGGTTTATGGACATTCCCTCGCCAAAAAAATCAAGTATTAAAAGACTTCACGGCGATTTCTTATTCTCACATTAAAATTGTCACAAGCACAAGATATTTATTTAGCAATTGAACAATAAGATGAACTGAATAGAATTTACAGCGCCACAAACCTTGCCCAGTAAGTAATACATCGTAATTCCCGGTAGCATAAAAATCTACGGCAGAACCATAAAATCAGACAAAAACCAGCCCATTACACAGACAGAAAGGAGGATTGCTAACTGTAATATATGTGATGGAATCACTGAGCGCGTGCTCAATCAGGTTACTTTTTAACGCGGCCTCGACTGAATAAGTTAGTTCGAGAAGTCTTCGTTTGAGGCCTCCATTTAAATAAGACATCTATCGCTTGTCTAATCTCACTCTCTTTGAGATCAAAGTTAATTCGGTTGATATTAAAATTTAAAATGTATGATATTGTTGAATAACTAAGCTTGTTATGCCCCAGTTCAAAATGAAGACGCCATGATAATATCGCGCAAATCCTCTTGTAGGCAAGATAAATATCTTGGCTTATTAATCTCTACAAAGAATATATGTGTAAAGAACTTACTCGCCATCATGTAGATGAAAGATTGCAATCAAAATTCACGGATTTAAAAATTCACTAAAACAAGTATACATTTGGGGCAAGATGATGACTTTGCTGTCGCTGTCTGTCTTTCATCATCATCATCATCATCATCACTCTAGCCGAAAGACGTCCAGCTGGACAAAACCTTTCCCAAACACGCTTACAACAGTTATGTGTCATAAGGGGAGAATATGCCATAATCGCGAATAAAAGAAGGGCATGGCCCCGCGGCTGGTAAGCGATCTACTCGGTTTGTAATACGGGCGCGGTCGGGTATGTGATGGGTGACCGCTAGTGACAAATTAAAATGCGCGTTTCCGTGCTCCGGAGGGCACGTTAAGCCGTCGGTCCCGGTTGCTCAATAGCAACCGGGACCGACGGCTTAACGTCTATCAATATAGATAGCAGTCGTTAAACCTTGTCGGACGCCTAATGGGCGGTTTGAAAACATTCGACAGCGGGTTGGCCACTAACCCGTATCTCCACCAACCCGCATTGGAGCAGCGTGGTGGAGTAAGCTCCAGGCCTCCCCTCAAAAGGGGAGAGACTCGTGGCCAGCAGTGGGACGTATAATGGGTTGCCATTATTATATTAGTATTATTATGGCATAATCGCCACGCTGGGCAGGCGGATTGGCAATCGCAGTGGCGGTAGTTTTATCGCGGTACTCTGCTGTCTACACCACTTTTTACTCCCACCCTCTTTTGGAATAGTTGGACCGCCATCGTTCGGTTGACTGACTGCACTAGAGGAAGAATTCTTCTCCACAAGAGAACTGCCTCCACTGTCAAGAATCCTCCTCCACTCCGTCTTTGCTTATCCAATTTAATAAATAACCGGGAACAGAGGCTTTACGTGTCTTACGACTATACATCTACTGAGAGAGACGACCGCGACCATTAGGCGATATCAATTAATTATGCGAGTTCTAAGTGCCTCAGTAGCGAAGTGGTAGCAGGCCACTAATATTACGCTGGAGGTCCTGGGTTCGATTTCCGGGTCGGGGACTATCAGAGATAACGGTTTAAAATCCTTTATCTCTGCTTCTATTGGGATTTTTCCAACTTCTGGAAGTTTCCCAGTACCCCGGAGTTTACATGACCAAACTCCGGGGTACTGGTACTTGGAAACTCGGAGATGGCAACAGGTTCGCCACCTGTTACATGGGCCAAAACGTAACCAGCGAGTCGTGGGTGTTTGCATGTATGATTGAATGCATGCATTTACCACTGCCTACCCCTTCGGGGATTACAGGCGTGAAGTTACGTTATGCGAGTTCTAAATAGGAGAGCGGGGCGACTGGTACAGAGAAATCTTAATTTAAACTAAAACTAAACTTTATTTTTTTTTGTTCTAGCTAAACATTGTAAACAGGTATGCAGTCCATATGGATAGATGCCATTGCAACCTATGTATATCTACATAAAAAATAAATCTACCTTATGTGCCTTTATTCGTGTGCATAAAAGGTAAATAAATAAATGCGTTGCCACCTGACATAGGCTGTTGTGTCGTGACTAAATGATGGGGCCGGGCCATACATCTAACAATTTGACGGTAGATAAATTAAGATAATGCGGCGGAGCCTACACCCTAGAGCTCTGTCACAGAAAAACTACCAGTATTTTTTTTTCCAAGGACGTACATTAAGTAATGGTATCGGCCATCCACGCTTCATCGCGCGAGCGCTTCTGTCGCATTCAACATTTCTATTAATACCTCCTCTTTATCATCGCTTAAATACGAAAGCAATGAAAGTATTAACCGTGCCAACTGAGGCACAGCGCTTAACTTGCGTGTCGGGGGAAAGTGTTCGTGACATTGACACCTGGCACGTCGCCAGGCCGCCATGTTGCCGGTAAATACGCTTACGTAATGTTCGAGATTCAGCTGTATTCAACTCCACTGATGAATTTTATAACCAGTGCCTGGGGCGCGTTTTTCTACGTATTCGAATTCATTACAATAGTAGCGACAAGTAACAATAAATGGCAACATTTGTGACTGCAATTATTTGACGACCTCTTAAACGATTGACCGGTGTAAGCGTATTTCAAGACATTGTTACTCGATTAACGTAATAGTAAAGTAATTTGAATCATTTTTGGGTACGCAGTAATTTTTGGCCACGCCAACGGCGGCATGGCACTAAGTTGCGTGTCGGTGGAAAGTGTTCGTGACATTGACACCTGGCGCGTCGCCAGGCCTCCATGTTGCCGGTAAATACGCTTACGTAATAATTAATATTTAATAAGATGTTTTTTATCTACTTATATTTTATTTACTTTGGTATTAATCTATTTATTATTGTTTGTACCTACTAGTATGTATTACATTTATCGTTTAATGAAGTATGTTATTTTAATGGCTTATTATCTGTTTTATATCCGTATGTATGTACCTTGTATAAGTATTAGTACAATTATCCTTTATTATAAATTTGACATCCGTGGTTCACTCACTTAGGGTCCTGTTGAAAACCAGCGTCAGGTACCTTTTACATGAAGGTACCTGACATTTGCTGAACAGGACACCTTTTTGGCAGCCGTGAGACACATATTACGTGTATAGGTATGTATTAATTTTTAGAAAATGTGTTGTCTATTCTCTGTTACCTGTTACGTTTTATGTCTGTTTTATGTGTCTCGCTGTGTGTCAAATAAATGTTTCTTATCTTATCTTATCTTAATGTCCGAGATTCAGCTGGATTCAGCACGACTGATTGCGCGAGTTTATTTTATGTCGGTAAGAGCAAAAATAGAGATCTTATATTGTCCGTGACTCTTAAACAACCTTATCACCAGTTATTGCGCGTTATTAATTAATGTATTTAATTAAACGCTGCATGAAATAGTACATGAGGCGGAATTATTGCTATAAAGCATTCTCTACCAGTCAACCTTTGGGTAGAAAAGAAGAGTTTGTGGTTCAAATAGAAAAAAAAACAAACACAAAATATCTCACAGGAAAAGTATTATAATAAATATATAAATAAATATTAATTCGAGTGGGTTAAAAATTTACTCTTATAGAGCAGGAGGCAATTCAAAAAGGGACTGCAAAGAAATGAGGGATATTTTTGGTGTTAGAATTTATCAATCAAACCATTAGTGTCATTGAATGAGGACTGTCAGGCATCCCGCGCGGTGGAGGGTAAAGCACTGCCTATTTGAAGTACTTATACCAAGCCCAAAGAAAATACAACTCCTTACATATTCCATACTAGCTGTGCCCACGACTTCCGCGTAGATATTGAACAATAATTTTGTTAAATTCTACGCGGATAAAGTCAGCTAGTCTAAATTAAATACATTTATGTAAACCGCATTCAACTGTTTCAGATTTGAAGCAGTGCTTGAAAGAAACTTTCAATCGACCATAACTTCTTTGTCCCTTAACCGATTTTGACGAAACAAAGTTTTGACATCGCTCCTAATCACATGTAATCCATCTGTTCCGCGTTCAAGTCCGTTAAGTAGTTTCGAAGTTATGAAGTACCAGACAGATAGACACGACAATTTTTTTTTGTTTCTGTTACTCTTCTTTAATCGCCCCCTATCAGTTTTTTGGAAAAATATTCAATGAACATAGCCCATTATTTTATCACATCAATTCCTCTCTAAATAGTACGAGACTTATACGTCGCCAATACCAGTTGCGACACACCTTTTACCCTCAGACCCAGGGATAACTCCGGCTTAACACACAAAGCCAGCAAACACGTCCACAGATTTTAATCAATGTGACGTCATTATATATTTTCCGATCATTATCAACCAATGAACTCTAGATTACTACGAAATAATCCCATTAGAGATTCGATAAAATATTACTTTTAATTTTGAAATACACGCTTCGCTGCCACCGAGCGTCGGGGCAAGCGTGAGCAGTGTCATCACGATTTACGATGTAGTATTGGTTGTTCTTAATCTATACTTATACTTGTATAACATTACAAAGCTGAAGAGTTTGTTTTTTGTTTGTTTGTTTTAACGCGCTAATCTCAGAAACTATAGGTTCTATTTGAGTGTTAGATAGCCCATTTATCGAGGAAGGCTATGGGCTATAATATATCAGAGTGATAACTTTGTACGATTTAGAATTGAATACTTTTCATGTGTTTGAAAACTTTTTGTCCACTTGCTAGTTTTGAAGTGTTTCACAAGATGGCGTAAGTCGTCATATAAAGCGAAAGTTACTGTCTGCCTAAATATATCTCACTAGCGGCCCGCCCCGGCTTCGCGCGGGTGCAATGTTACCTACCCTCTCCTATTCGTCTTAGCGTGATGATTATAGATATAGTCTAGCCTTCCTCTAAGCCTTCCTCGATATCATTTATAGTTTAGGCAGCGTACGCAAAATAAGTAACTTTTCTGGTTGATTTTTTACACCTTGTGCCGAAAAACCCAAATATCTTACGGAACCCAATTTTTTTTAAAATAAAACAAAGCCTTTGTTGCCCATGGATAATGTAGCTTTCGAATAGTGAAATAATTTTTAAAATCGGTCCAGTAGTTTTTGAGCCTATTCAATGCAACCAAACAAACAAAGTTGCGCTCTTTATAATATTAGTGTAGATATATACCTGCTCTGGTTACATTCTTCCATATGATGTGTAAAAAAGGCATAAAGAGTATGACGACAACAATAAATCAAGTCGGAAAATTTAGCTGCCAGCGCGCTTCCCGCGTAGTCTTCCTGAGACATAAAATATGGAACATAAAATAATAAATAGTCACGTGGAATTTGAACGTGGTATTCATAGTTTATTTCTTTATATAAATGTTCCATTTGAAATACTGAAATGTAGCCACCAATACATATGGGTAGGTACTTTCAACGGAAGCAATAGAGGCTATATTGCAATATTGTCGCATAGGTTGAGTCGGCACTTACTGTCCTATAATCACTGAGCTCGCAGCAGTTGATATAAAGTAACTTCACGCCTGCATTTCTCGAAAGAGTAGGTTCCCGAATACACGCACGTTTCGCCGGTTATGGCATAATTTTTCAATGCCAAATGGCAAAATCATATGGTGACAGATGGATTCAATACTATTGTGTACCGGTTAGATGGTATTGTATGACCCTGTGATAACTACCACATAAGGAAAACACCGACTCGTTCCTCATTGTTACAACTCAGGCATAGCAACGCATCTGTATTTAGACCCTCGGTTTGTGTAGATTTCTATAAAATAAATAAATAATAAAATATCTTTTATTTAAGTAAATCTTAACAAATTTTAACACCAAGACTTCCCAGTAAGTTGTCACAAGACACTTGAGTTGGGAATGCCTCGCTCTTCCACCGTGATTACTGCAAGCGATTTACATTTTATCTTAAAGTTTTAGCTCAATTTAGAGTAACTTAAACTAATACCTACTAAAAACTAAATATTATTAATTCAGAAGTGTTTGCATGATTGTGTGTTAATCTACGTCGCACATGTACGTGTGTGTGTGTGTGTGTGTGTGTATGTGTGTGTGTGTGTGTGTGTGTGTGTGTGTGTGTGTGCGTGCGCGCGCTTTACCAACTATGCTAGCAGGGCTTCAGTAGCTGAATTGGAAGAGCGGCTGGACTAGATTCCCAGTAGGTCGCGAGTTCGAGTCTCGCCTGATGTCAATTTTTTCTTTCCATTTTTCTTTAAAAATAAAATATATTTCACAAGCATGTCTTAATGCGAAATAATATAAAACAATACAGTATTACATAGAGTATCCATGTAAATTGCATGTTTGTTTGCTACCATTATAACATAAAAAAATCTATTTAGTACAAGCACCTTCTCTAACTCCCAAGACTAAGACTGCGACTGACAATAAAATTGTAAAAAAAAAACACTTTACCCCATCTTTTAGATCAAACCTACGACCTGGCGTAGTGATCTACAGCGACTAAGATATCGATCCAATGAAATTAACGACTCTAAAGAAATTTATGTCCATAAAGTGAGGTCCTAAATCACCACGCGCCGCCTGCTGCCCGCCGCTTGGAGCTCAATCCGGTCATTGATTAAATAATGAACTAGACAAATTAATGAACCGGCCCAAATATAGACGACGAGCACCTAGATTTAATACTTTTTAGCTAGAATTTTTTTAAAACGTTGAATCTCTTTATAAGAAAAAAGGAAAACACGTTCAAAAACAACAATTCATTTTCCGAAACATATCGCTTGTGTCTGTCAAACTTTGACAGATTATTTAGTTTTAAGGCGGTGCGAAGTTTACCAGGTCAGTTTGTATCATATACATTTATACGTCACAATAATATCCAATGGAAGAAGGTGCTACGCCAACACACTGAAGCCCGGTTATCTACAAAAAACACGAGAAACTAGGATCGTTGCCGCTCCTGTCACCAAAGATAGGTTGCCTTAACGTCTGAAAGAATAGAGCCAAACATTATTATCTAACCGGAAAACAGAAGCGCTAAACACAGCCTTTAAGCGGCAGACAGATGAGACAATAATGAAGTTCAAACACCCTGAAGCTCCATAATCCATATACAAAAGAGAAAATAACTTTTTCCGTCAATGTGTTACGCTTGCACAAAATGCTGAGCCGATTGTAATTACTTTTAACATGTGTAGTACTTAGGAGAGGTAAAGACGGACGATATCGAGGGAAACAGCTCGTCATCCAATAATGCTAACTTCCCCAACAATATGAATTCAATTTCCTAGTTCAACAAAGGGTTTTTCAATTGATCCTAACGAGTATCATAAAATGCGCCTCAAACTTACCTATAGGGAGAATCACATCTGACCTCCGATTGCTCGAGATTGTAATAAGATGCCCATAGATCTCGTTACTACAGCAAAAAATCTAGTTAAGAAATCAAATCAGAAAACTAGGGTGAAATCTCGTTGTAGGGTAAAAACGAAATTTGCTACAGCAACGTTAGTTCGGCAAATAAAACTTTTTCGTTAAGAACTTACAAGTAACAGCAAAAGGAAAAGTAGATGAAAACTAAACTAAGGAAAAAACGGAACCCTTATTACAATCACTCATACGTTTGTTTATCTGTATGTCTGTCACAGCCATTTTACTCCTTAAGAATTTGACCGATTGAGTCGAAATTTGGTACATGTATGTTAAACAGTGCCCCAAATATACGCAACGTAAATAAAAGAAAATTAGAAAATAGAAGGTAAAACAATTTACCATTCCCTTCCTTTATATCCTTTATATCCTATCCTTTATATACCATTGCTCGTAAAATTTAGAAAAATATAGTCATTTACTTATAGATAGAAAACTTACAAGTCTACGGTACTAAAAGTAGTATAGGAAAGCTCTCAATTGTACAGAACGTTGTGAATACGAGAAAGACACGCAATCTACCGCTTTTTTAGGCTTAAAAATATTTTATAATTTTTGCCAGAGCCAGAAACTTTGCATACTTACCTACATTTTAAGGAGGAAGCTTATATAACGTAAATTAGATGCCCCCGAAGAAATTTATATCCATAAAGTGAACTCCTAAATCACTGTGCGCCGGCCTGCCCAGGCCCGGTCATTGCTTTAATAATGAACTAGACGGATTAATGAACAGGCCCAAAAATTGCTAGGATTACCTTGATTAAATCTTTAGCTGAATATTTTCAACGGAACTCTTCAAACCAGTGAATCGCGCGGTTTTTTTTTTTCATTCAAAAAGATAATTTATATTATGTCCGAAGATCTCAATATCATTAGGATACACTAAGCCAAAAAATAATATTGTTTAATAGGTCAAGCCTAATTGTCAGCATGTTTGAGATTATTGTCATTTTTAGGGTTCCGTACCTTAAAAGGAAAAAGGAATCCTTATAGGATCACTCGTGCGTCTGTCTGTCTGTCCGTCTGTCACAGCCAATTTGCTCCGAAACTACTCGACCGATTGAGTTGAAATTTGATGAATATATGTAAATTAGTGACCCAAAGATGAACACGTCAAGTAAAATAATAAATTTTAAACAGGGGGGCCACTTTCGGAGGGTAAATCAGAAAATTAAAAAAAATCGCAAACTGTGTCGTGCGACATATCAAATGAAAGAGTCAGCGTCTCAGATATATTTTTTTTATAATTTTTGCATAAACAAATTTGAAATTATTTAAGAAAAACGACAAAAATTGACTATTCTCTCCCCCCCCCCCCTATCTCCGAAACTACTGAACTGAAAAATTTTGAAAAAAATGTGGAAAATAGTTCTTTGCCTATAGATAACTGGAAAACCTATAAGAAGTTTGAGTATTCAAATTAAATCGAAAATTCTTAATAATATAACCACCGTAACCGCTATGTCCCTGCATTTTAAATCTGTAATATTTTCGAAAATATTTATTTAAATTACGGAACCCTCACCACGCGAGTCGAACTCGCACTTGTCCGGTTTTTTTATGTAATGATGCTGGCAAACACCCATTGACTTTACACAGATGTTAGTGACGTTGCAACCTATACGATTAACAATTAAAAATTAATTACGGGCCATACGATACAAAATTAAGGTTTTGGCAATGGACAACTATGACATTTCGCAAGTGTGATTTCGCAGTGGAGATGTGCTATCGCTAATAACGCTGAACTTGCAGTATTAAAAATACAGATAAAGCTTCCTCTCTATCGCAAAGAACAAGAGAACAAAAAAGTTAATACGACAAAATCACTGAGCTAAAAAGAGCAAGAATCCTGACAAGGTCAATAAATCGAGCTTGTGAATATGGAAGTGATGAATATCGGCTGACAACGGCGCCGGGCCTCCGCGAATAAGGATAACAGACATCGAACAACAATCGGAGTAGAAGTCGCCTGTTTATGCGCCCACACAAATCCATTATTTACTGAAAATATATTTATTAGAAAACCGACTGTTAGCATTTTGCACGTAGGATTGTCTTACTCAATATTTCTACACATACAACCATCCTCATCCGAATCATCAAACTTCAAATAATTGTTCTGAGGCGTTGGTAAAATGGGAGATTGGTGAATTGAGAAAATTGGTGAACTGCGAAAGTTGGTGAACTGGGAAAGTTGGTGAACTGGGAAGTTGGTGAACTTGGCAAGTTGCTTGTGGGCTGGATTGCTCACTTCCCTTCAAAACGGTCGAGGAGAGACAATGGCTGCCACATGCGTCATACTGGGGTCAGAGAATATGTAATAATACTACGTATAGAATGGACACTTCGACGTCCCGCCCATTTCCCGCGCTTCACCCAATCTCTTCCCCTCTTATGGGCAACGGTTGGTACCCTACAGCGAGGATGCGAGCGGCCTAGTTTTGATTAATTTGTAATCGAACATTTTATTTATTAACATTAAGATGGTGCTTTATGCTTTATTATGCAGTGTTTGGTTGTATGTCAACAAGTCGTGACGAAAAAAGATCATTTTTTAGTTTCGCGAAGGAAAAATACCTAAGGTAAAATAATTATGTTCAGAATTACAAAACTTTTTTATTTAACCAAAAACCTTTTTTATTATTATAATTTCTTACCTTTACGCTATGTGTTTGCATTGCATTAGTAATAAAAGTGTTTCAGTATATTGAATTGAAGTGACTTGTCGACGTAATGAGTAAGTAGTGAGTGTTATTTTCTAATACTTGTGCTATTTGTTGAAGTAGTGTTTGTGTTTTTATGTTTTTAAAATGCACCGGTAAACTGGGTGAAACTAGTAAATAGAAATTTGCCTTACTGTTGAGCCGCAGTTGGTCGATATCGGCCAAGAACAATAAAATTAGAAATCAATTGTCATATTTTTCTCGTGGCCTGACGGGGTGCATGGTGTATAGCGGGTCAAACATAGATTTATTATCTACGGGTCAAAGAATAGAAAGGAAGAAAGAAATATCTACGTAAGTACATAGTATTATTTTATTTCTATATTGTCGGTCCGACTCCTAAAGTCATAACCTCATAACCCTACGTGCTACGGTGTGTGCGTGCACGTGTGACTACACATCACTGATTGATGTCTGTGTAATAGGTAACCAAAATAAGCGTTTGTATGGAATTTTGGCGGAGTGTCCGCGGTGTGCTGGGGTGCTGATTGTGGGGATGGATCTGTTATGATTTGCGGGTGTTATTATCTATCACGATATTAAGCTGTTGATGGGTATTTGCGTATATGTTTATATGCAAATATTTATATGCCATGGACGTTCACATTATCAGTTGCACCGTCATGAAGTACCAATCTCAAATGCTGATGGAGCAATTAATCCTGGTAGAACAAACCAATCGCCACCCTTAGCAATATCAAAACATATAACCGGCCTTACAACTGATATGATGTACAATTCATGGAATGACATATTACACTAGTGATCAAAGAACATGAAATAAAAAAGCGATATGATTTTATTTTTTTTATTTAATGGAAGTGGCAAACAAAGAATGCAGTTCACATTGATGTTAAGTGATGACTGCAGCCTATAGACACCCAAACAAAGACCTAGGTCAAAATGCAAATGCGTTACCACCCCTTGAGGATAAAGGTGTTATCCCTCTGTGCCGGAAATTACAGGGCCGTACATTACCACCTGACCGGAACACGATAGTGCTGAATACTACCATTTAGCGGCAAGTATCTTAGGTAATGCGGTGGTGCCTTCGCCCGCGAGCTCCGTCACTGGAGCTCTACCACCAGTTAAAATCAAAAAATGATGATTGAAAATAAATCAAGGCAAACATTGAATATCTACATATATAAAGTCACCGACCAACTATTTAGAAAACTCGATAAGAGTTTTCTCCAAGGCAAAAGCCGTGGTTTAAATTTAGGTTTTTCCTTTCCAACCACCTTGACCATAATGGTTTTCCATTTCCGACTAAATTAAAATCCACAACGCTCCTTAAATTGACTGTTTTAATTTGAAATCCACTCGGCATAATCGTATCATCGGTCCCCTAAAAACACTCGGTTAAATATAGAATCGAGTGTTTACGGAGGCGGAAGCTCGCTTCAATAATGGCGAGATAATTCGTGATAGACGGAGATAGCGGCGTTTACGACAGTCACGAACTTGTCGAGTATATTTTTTCATAACATTGTCAAACAAGCACCACAAGTACAGTTCAAATTGATAGTAAGTGCATACCTATTAGAGATGCCACGAATATTCGACAACTATTCGGCCACTTTTTTAATATTCGGTAATTGGCTGAATGATCTAGTTTTCACCGAATCCCGAATATTTAAAAAAAAATTCTATGAAGTTTATTTTTTTACTAGGTGTGCCCGCGTGAGAATTTATGGTTGTTCAGTATCTACCCGGACGTAGTCGTGGGCGAAGCTAGTATTAAAGTAGCCTAAGTTACTCCTTATTACATCTGCCATACAGCTATCTGCCAGTGAAAGTCCAGTCGAAATCGGTCCAGCCGTTCTCGAGATTAGCGGAAACAAACGGACAGACAGACAAAATTTGTAAAAAAAATTTTTTGGTATATGGACCGTGTAAACATATGCATTAAGTAAAAAACGGTTATTTTTATATTACAAACAGACACTCCAATTTTATTTATTTGTATAGATGAAGCGGAGAAGATTCGTCATCGGTATTTTGTACAGCTTTTATTTAACATACGCAGTTCTTTGGTGATATAGGTGTAAGTACGTACTATATGTACAGTACTCAACAATTAATATTGACATGACATCGAGCCTGCGAAAGAGATTATATTCTAGTTTCGACTTCGTAGAGCGTTATCTCTGTTGCACACTGCCTACGTAAGCACTGACATCCGGTATTGGTCAAAACTTGATCAAAATGGTCATCAAACGTTAAATAGGTACGGTGCTAATGAGATAACTCTCTACAGACCCGAAATTAGCCGTAGTCTCCTTCCTAGGCTCGATGTGCAACATTTTATGTTGAGCACTGTAACACAATGTGACGTAATAATGAATTAAGAGAACGAATAATGCGTGTCTCGACACCTTCCTTTCGTAAAACAAACAATCACGCCCGCTCTCGTCGTGCCCGTGCTAATCATAAGAAATCACGCTTGAAATGCACACAAGCTTTCTTGCCGGATATTCGGTATTCGTGGCATCTCTGACCATCATTGTGAGAGATTTCAAGTTAAATCACGGAAATTATTTCGTAGCGTCGGTTTATTCATAACAATCGAGTTAGCTCATTGAAGTGTCTCATTTAACTTGAGTTTGCGACGGTAAAGAAAACGGAAAACATTTTTTTTTAGAACAGTTTCTTGTAGTAAATATGAGACTAATTTACGTAACTTTTTGTTTTTCTGCGCTGTAGATAAAATTGGAATTTAATTTTGTATAAAAGCTGTTATATGTTGATATGCCCAAGAGGGATTCATGTTGATCTTTTTATGAATATACACCTGTGTACACATGATCTGCAATAAAAGACTTGAACTTATACGAAAATTTTTATTTCGTGTTATCTTCAAGTAATCAGGATGTAAGGGATGAAGCAATTCTATGATATGATTACACAAAGCGATTTTTAACCTTAAGAGCACTACCGAAAATGTTAACCTCACCATGATGAAAAATTATCATCATCATCTCACACAAAAGACGTCCACTGCTGAACAAAGGCCTTTCCCAAAGATTGCCACAATGAACGGTCCTGGGCCAGCCTCATCCAGCGATTGCCCGCGACCTTCACCAGGTCGTCGGTCCATCTTGTGGGAGGCTTCGTTTTCCGGTGATGCAATATACAGCCTCGTTATTTCTATCACAGACGCAAAACACCATAGGCCAAATGAGGGGCGACGGACCTGCCTTTTTACAATTTTTGAACTAGTTTTTTATGAATAACAACCACCTTCTTTCTTTCTTTTTTTCTAGCTGTCTTTTTTTTGGAGGGATCCTTGAAAGAGGCGTGTATGGCCTTGTTGTGTGCTCTTATTTTATTTTATTTTCTTGGTGTACTTTTGAGTTACATTAAATAAAGTTGGTGGCATTTTGTTTATTATAGTGCCCGTGTATAGTGAAATAGAATAACAGTGCGAAAATACGGTCATTCAGGTTTCCTCAAAAACTTCATAGTAAATATTTTGGTAAAGTAGCCGTCGCTTTAACTACTACTGTAACTAGTCAGTTATTCGACTAAAGCGATGGCTCACTTGACTGACAATAAATAATTCACTGACTGACTAATACGAACTTTTACGCTGCATAAATACGAATACTAAATATACGTTTTACTTGACACTGGCAATATGCGTAACGGCGCTGTTCTAGTATACATATTCCTAACATAACTTTTATTGTGTCATTGACAACAAATTTATCAGGATCCATAATCTCAGTCATAAATACAGGGATAAAGTAGAGATTTAGGGGACCGAAGAACAATAAAATTCTCATTATTTATCCGTACGTAAAATAAATACGGTGGGATACATTCAGATGTGTCTCGGCAGGCGGGAGGGTAGATCGACAACCCTCGGGAGCAGTCGATGCATAAATGAACGACAAACAGTACTAGATCCAAGCGTTTGCATTTTCATAGCGCTGATGTATTGTTCCAGTAAAGGTAATAACGATACCTGTCAGGAGGGTCTGCAATCAAAGTGCATGTATAAAGATAATTCCTACTAATATTATAAATGCGAAAGTAACTGTCTGTCTGTTACCTTTTCACGTCCAAACGACTGACCCGATTTTAATGCAATTGGGTACAGAGATAGTGCTGACTTTGAGAAAGAACTTTTTGCCTTAATTATTTATAAAACGACATCCACGGAGGCGAAGCCGCGGCGCTAGTAATAAGTACAGGAAAAGCTTCGACACGACTGCTACGCACAAGAATTAGCGTGATCACCACATTCAACAAGTGACAACGAAACACTTAGAAATAGTCTGCTTCCTATATCGCCGGTTTATATACTTTATTACATCAAGAAAGTAGCAAACTAGTACCTACAGTTCTACCACGTTCTACCGTGCTAAGGCGTCTTTATGAAAGGAATTGCCTCCCTCAATAACGATAGCCGAAAAAAAGGTGCCTCGACACCTAGTCAACTAGGAAAATTTCTAACTGACACTGGTCTTAACTCTTCTATATATCGGTCAAATGAGAGATAACTTGTAACTGTAGGATTCGTGCAAACATCACTCACCCTCAACTTTCACTCACAAAATCATCACTATAGTCGAAAGACTTTTACAGCTGAACGAAATCGTAACTTCACGCCTGAAATCCCCGAAGAGACAGACAAAGGTAAATGCATGCATTCTAGCATACATACAAACACCTACGATTCGCCGGTTACGTTTTGGCCCATGTAACAGGTGGCGAGCCTGTTGACATCTCCGGGCACATTACCAAACTTCGAGGTACTGAGAAACTTCCAGAAAATGGAAAAATCCCAATAGAACCAGAGATAAAGACTTTATCTCTGATAACCCCCGACCTGAGAATCGAACCCAGGACCTCAGCGTAGTAGTAGTGGCCTGCTACCACCAGGCTACCGAGGCAGTTTAAAAGACCTAAACCTAAAATGCCGACAACAGTAATGCCCATCATTGGGGGCAATATGTCATAATCGCTATGCTTGGCATGCGGAAGCAGCAGTTTCATCGCGGGACGCTGCCGCCCATAACGCGTTATTTATCGTATTTAATGCCGCGTATTGGAACGGTTTGACCGCCATTGTTCGGTTTACTGACTGCACTAGTGGAAGAATCCTCCTCCACTAGTGGGCGGTGGGGACATCGACCTGAATCCAGATCTCACAAATAGCACCCCTAAAATTCCCCAGACATACCACCCAGGACATAAATAGCAAACGGCTCCAAAAGGAAAACAGCGACTACAATGTCGACATAACCAAGAAATAACCGTCAAATAATGCATACCAAGTCAAACTTTGGAATTTCCCACACATACACGTCACAAGCCATGCCATTTACGTCAATCTTTGAGACCAGAAATCCCCCGGTGACCTAGAAAGCTGCTAGTCCAGGCGCTTATCACGTAGATAACAAATCATTGTATTGTGTGTGAACCGTAACTTTTTGTCTTCCTCTCTCTCTTATTTGACGTTGAAACTTTCTGTTAAACCTGAATCGAAACCAAACATTACCAAAAAAAACTTAAGTTACATAATATACTAGCTGATGCCCGCGGCTTCACCCGCGTGGATGTCAAAGTAAAAAAGTAGCCTATGTTCTTTCTCAAATTCAGCTCTATCTCTGTACCAAATTTCATTAAAATCGGTTAAGTCGTTTGGACGTGAAAAGGTTACAGACAGACAGACAGAGTTACTTTCGCATTTATAATATTAAAGTAGGGAAGTAGGGATTGCAACCTTCGATCAATTAAGTAAACAATTTAACATCTTTTTAACCGGATGGCAACAACTTGTTTTGCCTACACCATTTTAGATAATGTGTTTTGTGTTAAGAATATGTAAGTGTGAGGGTATTTATTTTATTTATTTATTGATCGAAAATTTCAACACCGGTGTCAACAAATTTCACAGACATATAATCCGAATAAGTTTATGTTTAACAAAATTAAATGTTGATTTCATTGATACAGTTTTGTTGACTCGTCGTTAGCACTCAAAATGCATGTAAAACAATTCAGCGTGACTGTGTTAACCTTGTAACCTTATTTCGCAAAGTGTAAGTACTGAGCAAATTGCAATATCAAATTGGTAAGATTCTGCGAGAATCTCCGCTTAAAACACATATTTTTGCGAATCCAACTGAGTCAGTGTCAAGTGTAGCTTGGTCACCAATGCAATTCTTACTGATAGAACTTGATAACAACAGAAAAATCTCCTACAGAAAAGTCAAATGGTTATAAAACTCAATTTAGATATAGGTAGGTAGACAAAATAGCAAAAATATACAGGAGGGACGACAGAATTTTAAAACGCCGCTACGTCGGTTAAGAATTAGCCGCATCGGGCAGGTTAGGCGATGGTAGAAAAGTCTTACCCCCTTATTATGTACAAACGTACATTAGATATGTTTTAGCTATAGAATGCTTTGTCTTTGTCAGTTGCATTGTCAAATGTGCAGGATAGAAAAAACACAAAGAAGATATTAACAACACTAACTAAAATACGTTTATGAATAAGGGGGTAAATTGATAGGCAATATTTCACGTAGAGACCGCCTGACTCACATCATATATGCACGTAGACAAATAATCGGACTAGCCCCTTGAGCAGCAAGTGCTCCACGTTCTCAGTTTAAACGCTGTGTATAATTATAATTACGAACATTTAATTCTAATCTCGCTCTTATTCGTCTATAGTTAATATTTAGGCTAGAATAAAACTAGATCAAAGAGCTCGCTTGTTCCTTTCTTGAGAAATAAAGGACAATTTAATTCGATATGATAAATAATATCAATACATAACGTACAAGGATTACATTCGTTAGGAAGGAAGTTTTGTCGTGGGGCGCTCTTCTAGCGAGCTATGATGCAGTGACGTACGTACTGCACCTGCGAACCACCACGACCGTAATGTGCGGGCGTTTGAATGTACGGGCGGACCTATTGTCCGTCCGGCGCCGGATGCCCGCTCGTAGTGTTGACACCGATGGCAGTATACGCCGGTCTGGATCTGCGCCGCCAGTGAGAGGGGTGGAGGTGCGGGGAAGGGGTGTTTCAGTAAAGAAACAATCGGTTACATGTGATATGACCGAAAAGCAGGCCAGCCAAGCCTTGGTAACCCTACCCCGACGACCTAATTCTATCGTAGAATCACTGGGGTCTTCCAGTCTTCCAGTCTTCCAGGTTCACTTTTTCTTCTTGTTACTTCACTTGTTTTCACTTGTTTTCACTTGCTGGAGACCATGTCATACTTTCGAATTCGCCCTGAGCCCTATTATTCGAACAATACCGTAAAGAGAGCCTCATTTTTTGGTCGTATTTTGCCCGAATTTGTGCTTATTTTTTGCTATGGCTGACCTGGTTTTCTTTCTTTATTTTTAAAATTCTCATAGTTACATACATGTGTTATACATATTTACAACCGTTACAGTTTCCTCTATTATTGTACATAAGTTTTATTAACATTCATAAAAAGACTAAAAAGTTATTCGTAAGTAAATATAAAAAATGTAACAATTTTCCGCGTATTTCTTTAAACATTTCTTAATAACTTTTAAATGCCATGATCAATTATTATAAAAAGTACATAAAAACAAAGAACAAATATTACTCTATCAGAAAACAATACACAAATAAATGTACATTTAAAAAGGGAACCTAAAACATACGTAAAAATAAGAAAATGATAAAACATAAAATAATAAGAAAATTAAGTTTCCTGCCTATATCCTTTACATGATCGAGGTTTAATTATATAAAATGACTTCCTATAATAAATTCTTACATGACTAACATTATTTAAAGTTGATATAAGGCAAAGAATTAAATCGTATCCAGAACTATCGTACGAGGAGAATGTCTATACATAGCTATACATCTATACATGTTATTTACTTTCTACAAACGTTACGCGAAGACTACTTTGACGTACACTTGCACTTTTGGTCTTTGTCACACAAACACATTCATTTATCACCTTTGTCCGTGGTCGTCGCCGACATCCTCCCCCTCGTGCGAAGCACCAACTCCTAGCCCGGCGACTCGGTGCTCTCGACTCGGTGCGATGGCTGCCTCCCCGCAGTCTGGCTCGCTGGTCGATGCTCTGCCGTCGATCTCGACGGTTGTTCGCTCCTTGTCGCGCTGCGCTGGCACCAGTAGCACCAGCTTGGAGCTGGGGCGCTTCAGCACGCCCCCGGTAGTGCGCACTTCTAGTACTCGAGTGCGCCCGTCGGGTCCTGGGTAGGTTCGGACCACCTCGCCTCTCGGCCAGGTTCCTCGTGGCAGCGTGGAGTCCACTATGAGGACTGTGTCTCCACACTGCAGGTCTCTCGTAGCAGCCCTCGCGTCGATTCTTCTCGGGATCAGAGTTGGAAGGTACTCTTTCACCCATCTGCTCCAGAAGTGGTCGGTCAGTCGCTGAGCTACTCTCCATGCACGCCGGTCGGTGAGGTCGTCGTCGGTGAAAGCTCCCAGTCGGGTGCCGCAGGATCTCCCAATTAGGAAGTGGTTGGGAGTGAGGGCACCTTCTTCAGTGTCTTCATCGGCTTCTATAAGCGGTCTCGAGTTCACCAGATGCTCCGCCTCTAGCAGCAGTGTATGTAGAACCTCTTCTCTGGGGTGTCTTTCCTTGAGGGTCACCGCCAGGGCCGTTTTGATGGACCGGACCAGGCGTTCCCATGCTCCCCCCATGTTCGGAGCTCCAGGTGGTATGAACTTCCACTTGATGCTCATACGTTCTGCAGCGGTGATGAGGTCATCTTTGTTGAGGCTGGCGAAGGCTTCTTGAAGTTCTTTGTTGGCCCCCACGAAGTTCGTACCGTTGTCGCTGAAGATCGTCCTTGGCATTCCCCGTCTCGCAGTCATCCGTCGCAGCGCCAGAATCATGGAGTCCGTTGACAGAGACGCTGCTAGCTCGACGTGAACGGCTCTAGTTGTGAGGCACGTGAACAGGGCGCCCCATCTCTTCTCATGACGTCGGCCTACCGTGACGATCATAGGCCCGAAGTAGTCTACGGCGGTGCATGTGAATGGTGGTTCTCCATGTCGTAGTCGCTCCAGCGGGAGATTCCCCATCGGCTGAAGCTGTGGCGTGCCGCGGTATACTTTGCACCACTGACACCGATGAACCGTCGATCTCACTGCAGATCGTAGCCCCAGGATCCAGTAGCGCTGCCTCAACTCGTTGATCACCGTCGCGTGGTTGCCATGGTTGAACTCTTCGTGGTAGTGTGCGATGAGCAATCTGGTGATGTAGTGCTTGCTGTCTAACACCACAGGTCTCTTGTCTTGCCGGACATGTCTCGCTGCGTCGATTCTTCCTCGGAGTCGTAGCAATCCATCTTCTATGACGACATCCAGTTTCTTAAGTTTGCTGTTCCTCTCGAATGGTTTCATCTTCTCGACGCAGCGTACTTCTTCATGGAAGCTCTCTTCTTGGCTTCTTCGTAATAAAATCTTCTCAGCAGTCTTCATTTGGTCGGGTTCAAGGGGAATCAATCTTCTTTCTTGGGTCTTCTTGTTCACGGGCTTCATGGCTACCTTGGCTTTTTTCTTGTTACTTTTCCAGGTAGGATCTTGACGCTCAGACTTGCGGGACACGTTCACTGTCAGCTTTTTCTTTCGGCACAGGTCGACGAACTGAAGCACTCTTGCGGTTGTCCTCACCAACCGGGTCCAGGAGGAGAACCTGACTGGGTCCGGCGTCGGGTGTTTGTCGACGATCTTCGTAGTTCCCACAATCGGCTTCTCCTTTTCTTCGCCGGTGGGCTCTGTCTTGATGGTGCGCGGCTTCGGCCAATCCTCCTCTTCTAGTGTCAGGAACGCAGGTCCGTGGAACCATCTATGGTTGCTCCCGAAGTCTCTGGGTACGTTTCTTGTCGCGTCGTCAGCTGGGTTCTGAGCCGTAGGTACCCAGCGCCATTCTTGAGGTTTCGTAGTGTCTTCGATTTCCGCCAAACGATGCGCTACGAACGGCTTGAAGGTCCTAGGGTCTGATTTGATCCATGCTAGGACTGTGCTGGAGTCGCTCCAATAGATTTTCTTGGCGACCATGATGTCCAGCTCCTCTTCAATCGACCGCGCCATTCTGGATCCCAGTAGCGCAGCTTGCAGCTCCAGTCTTGGAATGGACACCGGTTTCAGGGGAGTGACTCTAGCTTTGCCCGCTAAAAGTGTCACTCGATGTCCGCCGTCTTCGTCGCGTTGCCTCAGGTAGATCGCGCAGGCGTAGGCTTCTTCACTTGCGTCGACGAAAACGTGAAGCTCCCCCTCGGTGTTGGACTGCGTGACGCACCTTGGTACCCGAAGATCCTTTAGTAGCTGCAGGCTGTCTAGGTAGTCTGACCAAATCTTGTTGTCTTCTTCTGTGATGTTGTCGTCCCATCCGACTCCGCTCCTCCAAATACTCTGAATGAGTTTCTTGCCTTGGATGAGCACCGGCGATGCTAGCCCCAATGGATCGAATGTTGACATCACGGCGCTGGTGACTTCTCGTTTGGTTGGCACTCTCTTCTGTTCGACCACCTCTTCATGTACATTGCGAAGACACGTTCTGAACCCGATCTCGTCGCCTTTGGTGAACCATCTCAAACCCAATGTCTTCTCTTCTTTAGTCCCCAACTCTACTTCTTTGCTGTTTTCTTCTGGGGTGAGCGTCTTCAAAACCTCTTCATTGTTAGAAGCCCAGCCCCTCAGCTCGAACCCGGTTTTCTTGTGGATCAGGCTCACTTGGCTGGCTATCTCGACTGCTTCTTGACTTGTCCCGAAGCTGTGTAGGTAATCATCCATGTAATGATTACGTTCGATGGCTCGTGCTGCTTCGGGATATTCTTCTTGATGTTCAGTCGCATTCTTGTTCTTTACGAAGATAGCAGCACTCGGGGAACAGGCGGCGCCGAAGATGACCGATGTCATTCTATACTCCTTCGGCGTTCCACTTCGCTGGTCTCCCCTCCATAGAAATCGAAGGCTGTCTCGATCCTCTTCCCGCATTTTCACCTGCAGAAACATCTCCTTGATATCTGCTACCACAGCGATTGGTTTCTGGCGGAACCGCAGAAGTACTCCAAATAGTGACTGCAACAGATCTGGTCCCGGCAGCAACTCGTCGTTGAGGCTCTTCCCTTGGCACTTGGCAGCAGCATCAAAGACCAGCCTTATCTTCTTCTTGGTGGGGTGTGTCACGGCGAAATGGGGCAGGTACCATTTCTTCTTCGATGCGGATTCGTGTTGTACTTCTTCGGCATAGCCGCTGTCGAGAAGATTCTTCACTTGTGCTTCGTATTCCTGCTTCAATGCCGCGTTCCCGTCCAATTTCCTTTCGATGTTCTTCAATCTGTTCTCGGCTTGTCTGTAGTTATCTGGCATGGTTCCTTCTTTGTTCTTCCAGAGCAAGCCGGTCTCGAAGCGCCCATCGTCCAGTTTTCTTGTGGTTTCTTCTAAAATTGCCAGAGCCTTTTCTTCCATATCTGTCGTCGGTCGGCGTGGCTGGATTCCTAATGATTCCACGGCGAAGTGTTCTTTGACGATCTTCTCTAATTCTTCCTCCTTTGAAGATACGTGCGCGCAGGTTACGAAGTTCACTGGTCTCGTTCCATCGGACCCGTGTAGCACCCACCCGAGGTAGGTCAATGATGCTACGGGTTGACCTCTTTTCCCTTTGCGTGTGGCTCTGGACACGATGAGCTCCCAATTGTCTTGTCCGATCAATAGCTTGGGTGACTTTCCTTCATAATATAACTGGTCCGTCATTGACTTGAGATGAGCGCATTCTTCTATTCTTTTCTTGTCTAGTTTCTGAGGCGTCAGGTTAATGTTGTCTATGGTTCGTGCCCCAGAAATACTTCTTTTCTTGGTCTGATGCAATCCTTTTATCTTCACGCTAACTCTCATGGAGTCTCCTTTGGTGATGGTCTTTCCTCCCACCGTTTCCAGAGTGAGTGCTTCCACGGGTCCCTTGAGGCCAATCTGCCTTGCAACCGTGGCATCGAGCAGCGTGACGGTTGATCCCTCATCCAGCAACGCCAAGACTTGGGTAGTTCCTCTTGGTCCATACAGTTCAACGGGAGCCATCTTCAAGTACGCCTTGGCTGTCCTTGCCGTGTTCACTGATAACATGACGTTGTTCGCAATTTCTTTTTTCTCTTCGGGCTTCGGGATATCCCCGCGGTCTTCATGAAGCACGAAGTGATGCCATCGCTTGCACACCTTGCATGGAGGACGTCGGCATGTTTCTTTACGATGTCGTCCTTGGAGACATTTGAAACACAATCTTGACTTGACAGCGGCGTCCCATCGTTCCTTCATTGGCAGCTGTAGAAACTTGCGACATTCGAGTAGGTGATGATCATTCTCGCAATGTGGACAGGTCTTCTTTTCTTCTGTTTGTTCCGAAGCGGCGTGTGCAAATTGACGTCGTGGAGGCTGACGCGATTGATGCATAATTTCTTGTGTCGCGTACGGTCCACATCGGTCTGCTTCCCTGTTGAGGAACTTCATCAATTGCACCAGGTCTGGATCTTGATCCGTAGCATCGGCGGCGAAGTCGTACCA
Source organism: Macrosoma leucophasiata (assembly GCA_036365455.1). Taxonomy (NCBI): domain Eukaryota; kingdom Metazoa; phylum Arthropoda; class Insecta; order Lepidoptera; family Hedylidae; genus Macrosoma; species Macrosoma leucophasiata. Next base: position 1,429,882 of record JAWQUS010000024.1, read on the forward strand.
CCGATATTGCAGTACCGCTGGCATCTTGCTCACGATGATTCGTACCATCTCTGGTGAGTGCAGGTACTGAGGTTTTCTTAGCCCCCGTATAGTCGCGACGGTGTTGTTCACTTGGCTGGCGAACACGCAAATGTCACGTGCGTTTTCATGGATCCTGGATAGACTCTTGACTTTTTCTAATTCCATCAGGATCAGGGCTTCTGGTCTTCCGAATCTTCGACGAAGGGCTTCTAATACTTCTTCAGGTGGGCACTCCGAATATAACAGGCTCTTGATTGCCTCTCTTGCTGTGCCCTTAATAGACCGCCGCAGCCGCGCCATATTCTGTGCTTCCGTAAATAGCGGTGCGGTGTCTTCATAAACCGTCCTGAAGGCGATCCATTCATCGCTTCTTCCGTCGAAGCCGGGTAATTCATGCACGTAGTTAGGTTGCGATGCTGATACATGTCGTGGCGCAACACTTATTGCTTTAACGATGGCCTCCGCAAGTTCCTTATTTCCATTTCTTAATGATTCCGCTTGATCTTCTGGCTTGACGGCGGCTGCGGCGGCGGTGGTCGTCGGAGGTTGGCTGGCCCGCCCCTTCCCGGACGGTTCCTGCCGGTGCCCCTCCCCGGGCACATCTCCTTGATGCCCCTTCCCGGACACCCTGTCCACCGTCGACTGCACCCACGTCTGGACGTTCGACTCCCAATCTTTTTCTTGTTCGATTTCGGAATCTTCGTTCTCAATCTGGACCAGCTCCCATTGACTCTGGGCTAGTGCCGCAGCTGCCTTTGCTTCTTCTAATTGACGACGCGCCAATTCCATTTTGGCTTCCAATTCTCGACGCCTTGTTGTCTTCGTAGAGCGCGTCTTATTTCCCGTTGCCGTCGTAGTTGGTGCAATAGGGGCAGCAGGGGCAGCAGAAGCGGCAGGAGCAGCCACCACAGAGTCTTCTTTGGTCTCTGTTCCCGACGTCACTCTTGATTCGTATGATGTGGTGAGTGTTCCTTCTGTGTTGGTGCTTGAAGATCCCGTTGTTCCTGAAGATTCCGTCGTTCCTGAAGATTCCGTAGTCTCTGGAGTCTCTTCTGTGGCGCGGGGTGCAGCCGGCCGGTCCGCTGGTGAATTTCCTCGGTGGCTCCTGGTGACTGGCATGGCGGCGGCAGTAGTCCGTAGGTCTGATGTTCAACACGAAGATCCGGCTCGAAGGACCAGCAGATGTCGTGGGGCGCTCTTCTAGCGAGCTATGATGCAGTGACGTACGTACTGCACCTGCGAACCACCACGACCGTAATGTGCGGGCGTTTGAATGTACGGGCGGACCTATTGTCCGTCCGGCGCCGGATGCCCGCTCGTAGTGTTGACACCGATGGCAGTATACGCCGATCTGGATCTGCGCCGCCAGTGAGAGGGGTGGAGGTGCGGGGAAGGGGTGTTTCAGTAAAGAAACAATCGGTTACATGTGATATGACCGAAAAGCAGGCCAGCCAAGCCTTGGTAACCCTACCCCGACGACCTAATTCTATCGTAGAATCACTGGGGTCTTCCAGTCTTCCAGTCTTCCAGGTTCACTTTTTCTTCTTGTTACTTCACTTGTTTTCACTTGTTTTCACTTGCTGGAGACCATGTCATACTTTCGAATTCGCCCTGAGCCCTATTATTCGAACAATACCGTAAAGAGAGCCTCATTTTTTGGTCGTATTTTGCCCGAATTTGTGCTTTTTTTTTGCTATGGCTGACCTGGTTTTCTTTCTTTATTTTTAAAATTCTCATAGTTACATACATGTGTTATACATATTTACAACCGTTACAGTTTCCTCTATTATTGTACATAAGTTTTATTAACATTCATAAAAAGACTAAAAAGTTATTCGTAAGTAAATATAAAAAATGTAACAATTTTCCGCGTATTTCTTTAAACATTTCTTAATAACTTTTAAATGCCATGATCAATTATTATAAAAAGTACATAAAAACAAAGAACAAATATTACTCTATCAGAAAACAATACACAAATAAATGTACATTTAAAAAGGGAACCTAAAACATACGTAAAAATAAGAAAATGATAAAACATAAAATAATAAGAAAATTAAGTTTCCTGCCTATATCCTTTACATGATCGAGGTTTAATTATATAAAATGACTTCCTATAATAAATCCTTACATGACTAACATTATTTAAAGTTGATATAAGGCAAAGAATTAAATCGTATCCAGAACTATCGTACGAGGAGAATGTCTATACATAGCTATACATCTATACATGTTATTTACTTTCTACAAACGTTACGCGAAGACTACTTTGACGTACACTTGCACTTTTGGTCTTTGTCACACAAACACATTCATTTATCACCTTTGTCCGTGGTCGTCGCCGACAAGTTTATTAGACAAAAAAAAACTAATTTTGTGACAAGGTCGGATAAAGGCTCTCGCAAATTTAGATTAAAGCAGGTACTCCTTTTTTGTGCTACCAACTTCAAATTCAGCAGAGAGTTGATAATTAGTAAATGTTCCCTAATAGCGGCTTTTGCGACGGGACCCGATTAAGGAGGTCTAAAAGTTTAATCGCAAGTTAATAAAAGTCCTTCCAAGTTTGTATGATAATTTGACAGAGAGATAGCAGACGTTCTCTTTGAAAAATTCCACCTCTCACATTCCACGTGCCTATCTGGCACTCCCCACTCCTCGATCCGCCGTATCGGGCCCGGCGTGACAGGTGGCGGTCCCCATCGCCGCTTTCCGTTTACGAGGCACGAGGGGTATGTCAGAACCGGGATATCTGGCGCTCTACACTCTCTGCCTACCCCGTTAGGGACCTGGCGTGAAGATACATACATATACACTTTGAAAAATCGTTTTCACTTCCCCTATGTGTTAAACATTTATTGAGGACTAATAATGGGAGGTCGGTGTTGATATTTTATTATGAACCTAATCTAAAAAAATGAAAAAAATTAATCTAAAATTATGAAAAAACCTATTGATATTTTATTATGAAAGTAATCATGACAAAAATAATTGACAAGAAAATGCCATCTAGCACTATTAATAAAAGCGGAATTTTACAAAGGTAAGTTGAACGTAGGATTGGAACCCCGAGCGCCCAAGCGGCAAGCAGGCACGCAACCGACTAGGCTTTTTAGGGGCTAGGCAGCGAAGAACTTAACTGCTTAGTAATATAATTCTTCAACGTATTTTTTTCGAAATCCATTGAGCACTGGGCGTTACTACTACATATCCTGAAGGAGTAGTTATTGTAAGAAGTCTCATCCCAAAATAATATAATCCCACGTACCCTCACCTTGAGGGTGGGTGGCGGTTGATTGACGTAAAATGTTTTATCTCCACCAGAAACTTTCCTAGTCACTCTAGACTTATAGGGATTAAAATAAATTATGATATCTTATGCAAATTGAAATTCTATTCTCTTCTATCCACATTATTCTTCAACCTTTTGACCTCCAACGCATTTATACCGAACAAGTTTTAAAAAATCATCTGATATCTACTAAAGTTATTCATAAAACGTGAACGTTTTATTCTTTCTTTTATTTAAGTTTAGTTACGCTAAACGGTAGTAAACCGCTGCGGATAAGCCTGAGGTCCAGAGCAGAGGTAGGTACTTCCCGGGTGGTTTGGTAATTTTTTTTTTTTTAATTTAATGAAAGTGGTAAACAAGCATGCAGTTCACGTTGATGTTAAGTGATGACTGCAGCCTATAGACACCCACACAAAGACTAAGGTCAAAATGCAGATGCGTTACCACTCCTGAGGCCTAAGGTGTTACGCCTCTGTGCCGGAAATTACCATTACCACCTGACCGGAACACGATAGTGCTGAACACTACCATTTAGCGGCAAGTATATTAGGTAATAGGGTTGTTGAGGAAGTGATTATGAGGAAGAGTGGGAGGAAGAGGAATTGTGACGCGCAAATTTAGAGGATGCGGATGAGGAAGAGGATATTTTATGAGGAAGAGGATGCGGATGAGGAAGAGGAAGAGGAAGAACGTACATTACTTCACGCCTGTAATCCCCGAAGGGGTAGGCAGAGGTAAATGCATGCATTCAAGCATACATGCAAACACCCACGACTCGCCGGTTACGTTTTGGCCCATGTAACAGGTGGCGAACTTGTTGCCATCTCCGGGCACATTGCCAAACTCCGAGGTACCTACTGGGAAACTTCCAGAAAATGGAAAAATCCTAATAGAACCAGAGAGGATTTTTAACCGTTATCTCTGATAGTCCCCGACCCGGCAATCGAACCCAGCGTAGTAGTAGTGGCCTGCTATCACTACGCTACTGAGGCAGTTAATGATATAATACTAATAATAATGGCAACCGTTGAAACGTCCCACTGCTGGGCACGAGTCTCTCCCCTTCTTAAGGGGAGGCCTGGAACTTACTCCACTACGCTGCTCCAATGCGGGTTGGTGGAGATAAGTGTTAGTGGCCAACCCGATGTCGGATGTTTTAAAACCGGCCATACATATGGCCTGCGACAAGGTTTAACGACTGCTATTATATACAGCAACCGGGACTGTCGGCTTAACTTGCTCTCCGAAGCACGGAAACGCGCATTTTAATTTGCCACTAGTGGTCACCCGTCACATACCCGACCGCACCCGTATCGCTTAATCGAGTAGATCGCTTGCGTTCTACACCAGCCGCGAGGCCCTGCGCGCTTCAGAAAGATGAAAAGAGGATGATACGAAACTATAAATACTAGCGGACCCAACCCAAAATCCGCTGTCCTGTTGCTGTTCAAGTTTGACCGGCGTCCCGGTCAAACTTGAACAGCACCGACGCCCCAACCCCAAACATGAAAAACACAAATTAAGCGAAAACCAAAATGAAAATGAGCCTCTTTCTCTTCTGCGTCCCGGTTTGGCTCTTCGTAATTATGGTAAGTCTATATATACCTAACATTAAAGATGTTGCATCTAATAGTAGATAGTAACACACGACCGAATCCGCCGACCAAACCCCCGCGAGTGGACCGCAACGGACTTCATTAATAATAATCCTGTCCGCCGGACTCCTCTACACACGTCCAGATTTGGTTCGGAGCATACCAAATCCGCTGTCCGCTCCGTAGGAAATCTGGATATGTATTACGACATAATAGCCGCAATAGAGCAGATTCGGTCCGCCGGACCGAATTCGGTCGTGTGTAGCGACACAGGATTTGGCCGGTCGTGTGTTACTACTATAAGAAGAATAGTGGTACTCTATAAAATATTAATTACATTACCGATCTTTAGCACTTGAGATAGCCGTGGGCGGTAAGATAGATAAGGGTTCACTGCGAACGTGCTAACTGCAGAATTGCAGAATCCTAAAACCATATTGTTCTTAAATTACAGGCGTTAGTCTTTAGACACTTAAGATACGGGCGCGTTAATACTTATTTGAAAATAACGTTTTAATAAATGAATAGAAAAAAGAAAAAAAATTGTATAAAAAGTCTTTGATCTAAGCTACGGACAGACAGAGAGAGGGACGGACGAACATAGCGAAACTCTAAAGGTTCCTTGTAAGGCTACAGAACCCTAAAAACGAAATATAACTGCCATACTACAAACGAGATTGAAAGAGATGAGGCTTCATTAAACACCTGTATCAGCAAACTTTCCATGCAAATCTCACACATTAACACAGGTTTCTAACACTCTTACATCAACGTTAAACATATGTTAACCGGCTTTAACATATTAAACATACTGAGAGACGTTTCATTATATCACAAACTACACCGAGTAAGTATAAAGCGAGTGAAAAATTAGCATTTCAGGTAATCTATTCATGACTGCGAATCATACTTTAATAGGGTACGGTCTAGTGTACAGGCACGCCCATGCCAGTAATTACAAAGAAAAGCAAAAAGAAAAACCCTCAAAGTATGCTCTCGTTATACGGGAATGTTGGTGAGAATTAAAATTCCACTGAAAATAAAACATTTTCTTGTGTGAGCTTAGTTTTATTCTTGGCTCGAAGTTCAGCGTTATATTAAAAGGCTTTCGAGGCGTAGCCTTGTTCTTTGGAAATTACATATTCGTATGCGTACACATGTTGTTGTTGTTTCGTATAATTTTTTAATCGGCTTGAAAAACAACGCCTTCGCCTTTGTTTTTCTTGTAGGTGTGTCTAGTTTCGAAAAACACATTACAAAAATTAAATATCGATGTATTATTTCGCAAGATTACAAAAGGTTAACAGTAGATTACTATACTTCTGTCTAAGCCTGGGTTGCACCACAATATTTGTTAAAGGTTAAGTTATGATATATATAAATATGAAATGTTACAATAACTTTAACAAGTATCATGGTGCAACAAAGGCTAACCCCCTCATTCATAAACGTACATTAGATACGTTTTAGCTACAGAATGCTTTGTCTTTGTCAGTTGCATTGTCAAATGTGCAGGATAGACAAAGACAAAGGAGAGATTAGCAACACTTTAGCTAAAACGACTTTGACGACCCGGTTAGTCCAGCGGTGTGAGATGACCGTTTGATTCGAAGGGTGGCGGGTTCGATCCCCGCACCGGGACAAATATTTGTATGGCCTACAGATATTTGATTCGGGTCTGGGTGTTTGTGTATGTGTTGTATGTGTACAACGGCACCCACGACACAGGTTTATACCTAATTTGGGGCTGTGAGTGTAAGCGTATTTTTTAAATACGTTTATGAATAAGGGGGTAAATGTTTGAATAGGTGTAGAGTTTCTTCCAATCGCCTAAAAATTCTCATGAATAAAATTGGAATGTGAATATGTGCTCGTAAATACTTCACATTAATTAACTAGCAAATAGTGATTACTTTTTAATTTTTTATGTAATCAAATTAAAAACAACGTTACAATTTTAAAATTTTTATTAATTTAGATATATAACTTGTTATTGAAATCGAATTAAGTCTTGAATGCGGTTATTGTGGATGAATTTTTAAGCAAAATGTATCGCTTATCAATAAAATAATTGGATTTCCCTTGACAACAAATTCCGGGTTACATCACTTTTCAAATATCCCAGCCGAATGGGCCCCGGACAACTTTCAAACCAGGACAAATTCAGGGAATTCCGGACGGATGGCAGCCCTATACTAAACCGTCTCGTACCGTTGGCCCAGATTCTTATTTACACGCTACTTGCAGAATCTCATTAAAGTGGAAAAGCAAGCCCCTATCCTCATTACCGTGAGCGGTTGCAAAGTGATAGGTACAAGAATACACTACTATTAGATAGAGTTGCCCCAATTGTTTTAGTTGGGATATGGGTCAAATAAAGTGTCTACGCTAGAGGCATGTTTAATTTATTATTAGTTTTTTGCGTCAGGTATAAAACACATGTGAGAAAATAACAAAGTTTTTATATCTTTCGTAGCTGTCTCGGCGAACTTCGTAGCGTTGTATTGTAATGTACATATCACATGTATAAAATATTATTTACGTGGGGCTTCGGTAAAATAGTGATAAAGCGACCGGACCGGTTATCCTAAGGTCACAGGTTCGATCCCTGAACTATATCTCTCGAATGTATTTTTGAAAAATACTAACGACGAATTTTCAGATACCCAAAAAAGATATCGGTCAAGTTTCGATTAGATTTGTTACAAACACAGTGATATGATATGAATATTATATATATATTATAATATATATATATATATAATATTCTATTATATATATAATTGATGTCCTTTTTTATTTTTATTTTTTATTTAAATATATATAATTATACCTATCTATAAATATATGCTTTTTTAAAATATTTTATCTAATAAATTTATGGTTATTATGTATGTACTTATTTTATACTATTATCTAAATTTAATGTCTTGGTGTAGTGTTTTTTTTTTCCTCTTCTTTGTTTTTTAATGTGTTTTTTTTTTGTTTTATTTTATTGGCAGCAGTTGGGCATCCGTGGTTCACACTATAAGGCCCCAACATAATACCAGCGCCGGGTTATTAATCCGGCACAATGCTGAGTTGGGGACCCTTTTGGACATTTTATTAATTAAGTTTTATTTTGTATAAATTCTTGTTTTTTTGTTTTATATCTTTTCCTTTTTCTGCTTTTTTTCTTTTACTGTCCAAATAAATATAATTTTCTTTCTTTCTTTCTTAGAAAGAATAGTCTGATTCCGGCAATTTAATCTAGCAGGAATGTTCTGTAACTACGTGGCCATCAATTTGAAAAAAACTCAGCAGTACATTGTTGTTTTCCCAAAATGATAATAATTATCATATTACATCAAAACAGCAATGAACTACAAAGTGGCCGCGAAATGATGTCAACTGAGAACATAGGTAATACCCCAGCTAATCAATACTGTGGACATTGATTGACTAGCAAATAGTGATGAATTGATCTCGTCGCCCCAGGACGCTTCAAATAATAAATTACTTAAGAAACAAAATCTATTTATATTAATTTAGTAACAAATTTTTGTGCCAATTCATTAAATTCATTCGTATTGTAAAAACCTAATCCAGATATTCCTCGACCTGCGGTTGCAACAGGTCGATCCGTGGATTAAAGCTGAAACCACAAACAGTAGCAAACTAACTGGCTACAAAACCACCGATGTCCCATAGTAATAGCTTATTGAAACAAGGTTGATTTATTATAAATCAACCGCATAAACACAATCACGAGTTTTAAAGTGCCAACTAAACTTACGAGCACGTAACTCGTAGAGTCGGCCCAGTTTCTTATTTACACGCTCCTTTCAGAATCTCATTAAAGTGGAAAAGCAAGCTCCGACCCTCATTACCGTGAGCGGGCGCAGTGATAGGTACTACCTGAGAACATGCTATAACAATACACTATTATTAGATATATTTGCCCCGATTATTTTAATTGGGTAAAAATTAAAGAGCATATTTTTATTTACGCACCTTAAACCTTCAAGGAATGTAAAGCTGCCGGCAGCCAGACACAATTGAAAATGTCATATTTTTCTTCGGGGACTTCTTCTAAGAGATAATTATTGAAATTTTAAATCGCTGTGCCCGTAATCAAAAATATATTGCTGTGCAAGATAACGCTCATTACTTGTAAGTCTTGTCACTGTGAGAAACATTTCATAGAATTGCAAACTTTAGGTTTTGGACAAAAAGAAAAATATCCTCAAAAGCGTAAGCTATATATAATCATTTTAGTTTAATATACGCGAGATAAATCCGTAAAAAATAGTTTTATTTCAATGAGTGTAGCTCGCGAAAACCTAAGAACATATCAGCGTAAGCTATGTTTACAAAGAAAGCCAACCCCTAATTACAATTCTTGTGTTAGTAACTTATTCCTAAACTACCACAGGTTGCTAACGACTCCAAAAGCTATAACAAATAACTGTAACCGTCACTTAACTATGTATTAAAAAGTAATAACCGCTTGTAAATCAATCAAAATAACATAAAACAACTTCAACACGCTAATATATAACAGCTAATTCATTGCTCAGTCAAAACGTTATCATAAAAAACGCCCCTAAACATCCTGGTAACGCGCCGCCACAACCCCCGTGCCAACAGTCATCATTGGGACAATACAGTGAAAACTGCCCGCCGAAAAACTATGACCTTTGCCACCGGAGCGGAGAGCTCGGCTACTCCGCTGTTTGCGTTTGCATCGGTTTAGTCGCGAACCGACCGCCGCACCGAACGCATGTCCCCACTCCATGACACCCCAGTACGCGAAAACTTCCGAGTGCGTGTTGTATTGCCATACAGTGGATAGTAAATGTTGTGTATAAGTTACCGCGGGAAGTGTGCGTCCGACGCGTCGCCGAGATAAACACCGCGACGCGACGCCGGCCGGCTCGACGCGAATTTAATGAGTTTGCACAAAAACCAAACACGGTTAGTGCAAATTGGTACCACATTTGAACGCGAGCAATTTAAATTCGCGCCTCGTTAGCGAATATGCAAATGGAAAAGCGCGAACGTTTGGTGACCAGACTTGAAGTGTAGGTATGTTTTGGCGAGACGTCCTTACGTAAGCTTTCAGCGGTCCAGACCCGCCCCCACTTATGTAAGCGCGATTTCCTCTCGATTTATGTGTAATTGAACCGCTATACATCTTCGTGTCGGTCATTAGTAAAACAAGTCTAACACAGTATCGCGACGAAGCGATCGACCCGAAGTGCCACTCTCGGCATTTGCTGCCTCAATAATTCAAAACATCAAAAAGTAGGCACGATATCTGGGTCGTGACCTTGCACTTAGTGGGTTAACGTGAATGCATTCGATGCACAAGCATCTGGCGCCGAGTACAGATAATGGATGCACTTGAGTCGATCGATTTGGGATACAGCTGTCAGATTATACTTGATTTTGACAAGTGGATTTAATTGAAATTGGTAAATATTACTTATACAAGTTCATGATGGCGATGCGTATATTCTTTCTTTTGGATGAATGAAATATTATTTTAAATCATTTGAGTGAATTAACGTCAAGACATTAAAGACTCCTGTGGCGTGGGCAGTGGCAGAATGGAGCAGCCAATATATCTGTCCTTAAAGGTCTGTTTAATAAGCGCAGTTTTCCCGTGCTTTTTTTATAATTCATCACAGTTATGTCCTCTTCATAAATACGCGATTTCGAATACTAATAAATCTACTTTCGGATAACATCTGACCTACAAACTTTAAGATAATGAAGTTGATAACATACTTAGAAAACTGAAAGTCAGAATATTACATATTTTTGGGAAATCGTCCTTAGAATCAGCAATATTTATTTCTACAGTTGATATATTGCAAATACCTCTAGAGTTCGCAAAGTACATTTGGCGAAAGCGATAACGTGACCTACAGACCTGAGCTAAACGGGCCTAACGTAGTTTTGATAAGGAAAGGGTCGACTAATATCGTACTGCCACAATCGGCTGTGTTTTATTGGAAACTTTCCAAGTACACCGAGAACATCTAAATCACATATAACGACTTATCCGACAAAAGGAATGTATCAAACAACAAATATACCTTACATTTATTACTTTGGTGATAATATTTGAAGGTAATATTAATGAGCCTTTATTAGTATTTAGGTACTGCCTACTGTAGAGCTCAAACCTGTTTTCACTATTGACGAGTGGACATTGGTGAAATCCCATGACGCTGACACACAAAATAAATAAATTTCACTATTGCTGAGTGATAGCGCAACTTCTATACCATTTCCATACAATTTATAGATTAATATTTAAATATGACAAGCATTTTTGTTACCTTTACAACAAGATTATTTCTAGGTTGAATTATTTTCGAAGTTTTATTTATACTAGCGATATTTAAAAAATTTCCTTAACTTGCCTACTGCTCGTTAACGGAATCAAAAGCTATTGTTTTTTTTTTATTGTAATAGAAAGAAAATAACACCGAATATACCAAAGAATATTTCGAGAATCAACTTAATTTTTAAGGATAAACCTTCAACTTCTGCTGGAAGTACATCCACTAAGATACTAATAGTTCTTGGTACTTCTAAACTTACACCTACCATCTATAACATAAAATTTTCAAACTGGGCGTATCACGTGACTGCTATAAACCGCTTCACCTCAGACAAAGGTCATGTAGTCTGGTGTACCAAGTCTATATTTCGTGCTATAAACTTGGTTACAAGCAATTTACGCTGTCTATAAAGCACGTAGCAGGGAATGGTGGAAACAGTGTAGTTCATTACGGTCGAATGTGAAAACGTAACCAACCGAACAAATATTGCGGAATGATTTAAATTCATCATGAATAGTAATCATTTATGGATTCTGTACTTAAAAACGGACCATACCACAATATATCAATAAAAATAAACATTTAAATGTTAATAAAAGTATGAATATAGAGAACAAAAGGATATTTATTAATTTCATAACATAACACACATCTACTCGTATTCGTATGCATTATACATAAATTATGGTTAAGATGCATTGATTGCAGATGACTATTTAAAAAAAAAAACTTCAACATTTAAGGTGGTAAGAAAAATTCATAATAATGATAGAAATCATCTGAAAAACATTTGATAGCTAACGACTGAAGTGAGTTTAACGACGTAATAATTAGTAAAATATGGAGAAAGTTTTCTTTTTCAATGTTTTGTGTTCCTTTTTATCTGGAAGTAATGTTGATGACAATAGCATTTACCCTACATATTAGAGCAGTAAAGTTTATAAAAGTCAGTCAGTCGTGCTCTGATGTAATATTGTAAATAATGTTAAAACGACATTTATATACAGTCTATGTATAAAACGAGTAACTGTTAAACATAGAGAGATATTCGTCATATTCAATAAGAACATCAATTCATTATAAATCATTAAATTTTATCTTAATTTCAAGACTTATTATTGATGATACTACAGAACTATGAGCTCATTAAACTTAAGTAACAAATAATTGTTATTTTTATTTCTTCACAACATTACTTCTACAAAAATTGTTCACTGGGCAATTTCGAGACTGAAGGTGAAAAGTGTTCTCAGACGAAAAAAAGGTAAAATTTTAACAATTGCTTCAGGTTGCTGTAGAATAAAAAAACTATACATATTTATGAGATCAAGATTGGCGGTGCTCAAAGACGAGGTTCAATCGAATGCCTGACCCCTATTATTCGACACACAGACAAAATAACTAAAAAGGCTTTTGAATTGACAGTTGAGACCTCTAGCTATTATGTAGAAATCTATATTATTCAAGAGCTGTAGTACCTATTTTTTTATGTATTTTAATGGAAGTGGTAAACAAGCATACAGTCCCATTGATGTTAAGTGATGACTGCAGCGTATAGACACCCACACCAAGGTCAAAATGCACATGCGTTATCACTCCTGAGGCCTCAGGTGTTATGCCTCTGTGCCGGAAATTACAGGGCCGTACATTATACCACCTGACCGGAACACGATAGTGCTGAACTCCACCATTCAGCGGCAAGTATATTAGGTAATGCGGTAGTGACTACGCCCGCAAGCTCTGTCATTGGAGCTCTACTACCATTAAATTAGTAATAAGTAATTGATTTCTTATTACAAGACAAAAAAAAATAACTTGATATTAATATCTATCTAGTCATTACGTACAGTAATAACGATTCAAGTTCGTATGTAATAGAACGGGAACGAAGCAAAAAGAATGATACTCAAATGAAACAAAATAAGCTAATTTAATATTTCCGAGGCGAAATAACCCATTACTTTTTGAGGTCCAATGAAGTTTCACGCATCGAGTAACTCTTGTTACGATCCATGAAATACCGGTATATTTTTACAAACGATATGGAATATTAACGTGATATTTGAATCGGAACGCACCTACTAAATACTAGCTTACACAAACGTCGTTCTGGTGTGCATAGAACAATGTGGCCCGTATGTTTATTGTTATCTATTGTATGAGCCATACAATAAACACCAAGAGTCCCAAAACAAGAAAGATAGTCAGCTCTATTATATTATCGAAAGCGAGAAAGAAAATATTTATATTTTAAACATCTTTACTGACACTATCGAAAAGTAATAAAACATTACTTACAGTGAATAATTATCGCATGAAGTAAAATTAGATGAAATAATATTCCGTTCGAACTTAGATATAGTAAATGGAATAGAATACAAAACAAACCCATAAATGAGGAATAGAATAGGTATAAGTCACTTATAAATACGCTTGTTACCTGTAACAAAAATAGCTTCACTAGGCTTGAGGCAAACAACAACTTTTATGGCATAAAAAATGTGAAGACATTAAATCATAATCTAGAAGAAATACAAATAAAATAAGACGACGGTCCTGTTCAAATGTTAGCTTTCCTGTTATGGAACCTGATCGCAGCGCGAGTTACAGAATCCAACGCAGAATATAAACCACGACAAAAAGATAACATAAACCGATAATTATATTATCTATTAGAATAAACCCTATCGAACAAAAAAATATAGGTAATCCGATAATTATGCACTAGATTCACGTGTGGATAAAAGAAATCGGTTTATTGTATGAGATGGTTCATACTTTCCTACATTTGTAAAATGAATCATTCTCAAGCTACAGAATTTTGCAAAGAAACGAAGTAATCTGCTCTACCTGGCTTCTCAATGGCAGCTCTTCCGTGTAATTTCAAATGGTTTTCAAAGAATGCTTGCAATCTAGACCGCCTTATAACTTTCCAGCGCGATTCATTCGACGACCCTCCGGCTTTATTGGTCTTTTTACACCAAATTAATATACGGAGTTGACAAGATGACTCGACAGTAATTAAAACTGAATATACACTGCTAAGTTCGAAGTGTGACAGCAAAAATCTAATTGAATAATACCTAGTTACAATCCAGTACAGTTTTTACAGTTTAGTGACAAAATGCATTTGAATATTGAAACTGTCACTACATTCTGTATTTCTTATGAAGCTGATTTGAATATCACAAATTATTTGCTTTTTACTGATAAAAAGAGAGTTTGTATTAATTATACTAAGTAAGAGTGCTCTGTAGCTACGATATGAGATAGTTTGTTTGAAATAATATTTTTTCTTATTATATTATGTTTTAATATTTTGATGACAATTCTAATCCACTATGACCAGAATTTTCATTTAATTTCATATTGTCTTGTGTACTCTGTAAATAAATAAGGAGTGTTCACGGCTTCACGGACTCCATATTTTATGATACCGACTAGTTAAAATTTCATACGAACCTCGTTATAAAGACAATTTAACTAGCAATTACTTCATTACTTTATGAGCCATGTCCTGAAGCTGCAAGTCAAATTTCAAATTATGATTATTATAAATTATACTCTATTTAATTAATGAATGCATATCTTATCTATTCTACAATATCGTAAGTAGTAATAGCAACAACAATTAGAACATTTCTCCAGATGTTAGCGTGCCTACTTGACTCATCGACACTAAGCATACTTATTTGCGAAAGTGAACATGTGTGAGAGTAAAGAAATAAATCAATCGAATTATCTGATCTATCCGGTATATATAGATACAAATTGTTAAATTTAAAATAACCACAATCAACCCTAACCCGAAGGGGAAGTTACCGAATGTAGAATCCCAGAATCATTGATAAGGTGAGAGTAGTTCTTTATTACCGCTTCTTCAGGAATGGTAAAATACCTGAGCCTACATAAATAAGAAGGCAGACTCAGCAAATTACGCATAGCCAAAGGTTTATCAGACTTGTTTCATTTCTATACCGAGAAACCACCGCGAAACCAATTTTGCACCGAACGCAGACATTGTTTACGAGCTTGGGAATAAAACTTTAATCCTTTGCGCGGAAAATGTTATAGTCCAACTTATGCTTCACGGTTTATTTGTTTGGCTTTTTGTTTCATAATCGCAATTGTTACCACGTCAAGATATTTTGTGCGAGAACACAATGCCGCTTTCAAAACAGTTTTATATTTAAGTGACTAGATTTTCATTATTTTTTAAAAGATTCGGAACTGATTTGTAGCAATACGAATCTTAACTACGACGATCTATACGGTAACAAAGGGTATCTTTACATACTCGTAATTAGCAAAATAATCAAGGCGAAATACAAGAAAAAATTAGCAAAAAATAGTACAAATACGACCGAGTTACTGAGCGTAACAATATCAACATAACACCAATATTTACACAACACAGCGCACCCTTGGACAACACAGCACTCAAATAATCTACAAGCTGTAAAACTCAGAAAGTTCAAAGTTTAAATTTATGAAATTTATTAGTAAAACGTGTTTCGTCAATACGATTAAATCCAAACATTTGTAATATTACTAAAAATTACTCATCCATTTGTGATCTGTGATCGCGTTTCCAGAAGAAATGTAATGCAAAGTTCAAGATAGATAAATGACCAAACAAAAACGCGTGATTCTTTAAAGGCATGCTAACACCGACATACTTTACTGTTTCACACGAAATTGAGTCAATAAATAGGAGATTGTTATTTAGCACTAACAATAATCCAATTTCTGAACTGATTTATTATTATAAGCAATCGATAGAAGCATCGAAACACATTCTCAATGAAGAAGAAAAATAATAAAGCGATCGAGGTGGAGGCGTGAAATCAATTTCGTGTCGAAATTCAAGTCTAAGAACAACATATGATTGAGTGGCTCAGGAAATTATGCCTGCTCACAATTCTATATTGGGAATGTGAAACAATTGCAAACATCACCATCATCAACATCAATAATATTTTCTTATTTGATCGGCATAAATCCTGTTTATTTTTTTATTTGTAATGAACGATCTTCTTCTTCAAATGAAGCAATTCATATATTATTCAAAAATATCGTTTGATCGTATATTATAATTTTTACAAAATCAGCAAAGAATCGATTTACATAATATATATTTGATCACATGAAAACACAAGAGGAAAATGTTGCCCGGCCTAGTTCACTCATAAATCTTACTTACATACTTTCATAACATAACAGAAGCGAAGAAGGTTCTAGAATCTAAAGTGAACTTTAATAAACTAGTTGAACACGTGTCGGGCCCGTAACGTAAATTAAATACAATAATTCAGCGACCTCATTCTATCCTAACGCACATTTATTGTGAATGGTACTCTGATGACAACTATAAACAGCGACTATTAATTCACATGGAGACAATATCATCAACATTGTCTGTTAGAAGTGCAAATTTTATATTATGTTAGTATTATAGTATTATGTTTCAACTTTGCCAAAACAGTCCACAATACTTAGAAAACTGAAAGGTGCTGAACTCATCTAGTATAGGGACCGTGCGAAGTACTAGGTGGGGGTACTAAGTGTACGAAGTACTAGGTAATAATGTAATCGATCGCAGCGCCCATAGTGGCGAAAAGTAGCAATAATGTGGGACCTGTCATCTCAAAGTAATCGGTTTAGACTTGGATATGTAATTTTCATAATCACATTAAATCGCCGAAAAAATGGTAAACAGCAGTTTTTGTGTTGTAAACTGCAAAAATATCAGTTAGAAATAAGAGTAAAGGTAGTAAAGGGAGAAAGAAAGAACGAAAATATGTTTTATTTCGAGTAAAATTTTACAACCGTTTTGAATAGTCCTTAGAAGTTATTATTGAACTTAAAATGAATAATTACTTATTACATAAAGTAAAAGTAAAACAGATAATTAAGTTAATCTAAATAGGGATAAAATAAACTTACTATTAGGTAAAAACATTTCAATTCCTTCCTTCCAAAAACTAGCTAAGAAGAGAAGTAAAAACTTATTCGTCAAAATCAAAATCTATGTTATTCACTTGGCGGAGTACCAAGTACAGTCACTATTGAGAAGAACTCCGCTACCAAAGAAACTCAGTTGGAGCTCTTTTAATTTTTTAACTTATGTCTAATACAGATAGTCATTCAAATCTAGTAATATAAACGTATATAGCATATGTATTTGTATAAGTAGAAATCAATAACTATCCACCATAATGAAATGTTGCACCGGCAGACTAGAACAGATCAGTCCCCACCATCAGCACCCGTTCATGAGTATGACGCATGACCATGAGCCGCAGTAAACGCAAGTTTTATCGATTGGTTCTGAAGAGCTACTTGGAAAATTAAACAATACAAGAAATGGATAACAAACACGAAATTACATTTCACACTCGTGCTGCATTTTACTTAAACGTATATTACAACCCAATCAAATTGATTCTCACTTCGAACTGAGATTGTTTATACCTAAAGAAGTTTTGTAAGGTATCATCAAAATACATGTTTGTCTTATGATGCCAGCTTGAATTATTGATCTCTGTCCTTGTTGTCTTTCTTAATTCCTCTATATCAAGGAAATGTCCAGCAGAAACCAACAATTTTCCTTTAAAGATAGTTTGCGGTTGAAATTTTATAGTGTGTGATACTCACAAACCCGGGTCCTAAAATAATACTATACGACATTTAATTTATTACTAGCGATACAAGAACAATTCTATATGTTTATAATTATTGCATGTTACCCATAAAATAGCTATATTGTCTTGTTTTACTGTAAAACTACATCTAAAAATGAACTAAACAAACCCTGACATGTATTTGAAATAAAACACACTTTTTGAATAAATTGTACTCAACTGATTTTTTTTTTTTTTTTTTAATGTAATAAAAGTGGCAAACAAGCATGCAGTTCACATTGATGTTAAGTGATGACTGCAGCCTATAGACACCCACACAATGACCAGACGTCAAAATGCAGATGCGCTGCCACTCCTGAGGCATTAGGTGTTATGCCTCTGTGCCGGAAATTACAGAGCCGTACATTACCACCTGACCGGAACACGATAGTGCTGAACACTACCATTTAGCGGCAAGTATATTAGGTAATGCGGTGGTGCCTACGCCCTCGAGCTCCGTCACTGGAGCTCTACCACCAGTGAAAGTCATTTGATTTGAGTGATCAAAAATTGTTTCACGACCCTTTCTCCACCTAAGTTAAGGTATCAGAATAATTTTGGAAGAAGATTAATAGATAATTTTCGACTATAATAATATTTTATCAACATTTCGCGGTAATATGTCATTATGGTTAAACAAGCAACGGTCCCACAAAGTTGCGGACGCTAGGTGGCGCTGAACTCGTGCACGGTCCCTATATTCGGTATCCGGAATGTCCGTTTCTAGACAGAACGCTGATAAGCGTTTCTACTAAGCGTAACGCTTCCGCTGATATAAACACGGAATCCACGTCAATTACAAAATAATTTTCCGCAATCAATGCCCCAAATTTTCAATTAACATCGACTGGCCAATTAATAGAGTAATATGCTTAATAAATCAATTTTCCACTTAAAACAGTTCCGTTGCGGTCTTAATCAACAGAGCGTTTCATTATTGATTATATTTTAACAATAAATGAGTCACCCGCAGAAGCCGTAAAGCAATTTTAACATTGTCCCGAGAGGCCGGAATACCAGTTATATATCTTCAACAAATTGGTTTATCGACACTGTCAAAACGAGAGTATATTGTGCCGTAAAACATAGACGCCACGGTAACATAAATTGTCGTGTGAAAATTTAACCGGCGACGAGACGCCTCGATCTTAAACGCTTTACTAAAATTAGTGATGTAATAAAGACAAATCGGCTTCGGGTACAAACAATAGTTACGATCTGTCTTTTAAATACTTCCAAACAAAATCTAATAGGAATGAAGAAAAACGTGAATATTTAAGCAGCTTTTATGAATTTGAATCATCCGAAGACATATTCCAGTCAAAAAGAAAGACATGGTCAGACTATTCGAAAAAAACCAATATTCTTTTAGTCAGGACATAAAAAGTGTTTGTTATTAAAATCAAAACATTTATAGAGAGATGATCAAAAAATATCTGAAACGTGACATTTATAATTCAAGTTTTAAACTCCCTCAGTAGGAACTTAGTTTAAAGGTAGCAGGCCAATACTGTGTATTAACCTTTAGTTCTAATGCAATTGGGATTTTTAGATTTTCTGGAAGTTTCCCAGTATCAGCTGTGTGGATTTTGTTAACGTGCCAAAAGGATGATGTCAAAAGGCAAACCTGTTACATCGGACAAAACGTAACTGGCGAATCGTGTATATTTGCATGTATACTTGAATGCACGAACTTACTTCTATCTACCCCTTCGGGTTATACAGGGGTGAAGGTACGTTCACGGTTACTTTGCAACAAGCCACTATAAATGACGAGAGAATTATTAGTGCTGAGCGACCAAAAGTGAATTGAAGGCTCAGAATCGTAACATAAAGGGAATACCGAATAATTTAGGGTAGGCGAGCCACTCAGTTAATCCCGCCAAGGTACGTTTGTTTAATATCTCATAACTTGTGGTAATAAATGAATGACCCCTCGGCCTTCGGAACATTGATGTAAGGCCTCAAGTCGCTACATGAATCTGTAATGACCTCGTCACCCCTAAACGACCACCGAAAATCGACCAATCACGTAACGCCAGACAAAAAAAGTATTCATTACTCGGATTAACTTTAGGGAAAGCTGTCCCGGTTGTGACGTTTAATATCTTTGTTCATTAATTTGATTATACAAAGCAAACATATAATGATATAAAAAACCAGCCAAGTGCGAATCGGGCTCGCGTTCATAGGGTTCAGTGCAATTGCGAAATTTCTTACATACCACAGATTTTTATAGGTTTTCCTGTAATGTATAGGTACGTCAAAAACTATTTACCTATTATTTTTTTTTGAACAAACTTTGTTATGCACTCCGGTGCCCTGAACACGCGGTCAAATATATGCCACACCAACAGTCTCAGGACTATAACTAAGTATTCCGGATATGGCCTTGAAGCCGCAAAAGATATAAACTGCAATAACCAGAATCATTTTATGAAATACAATAACCATTATAGCAATGCTCAAAACCCAACCAATGAACATAATCGTATTCATTTGTAAAGAGTGAATTTTTACTTAAATCATGAAATGTAGGGGTATTTTTTTTGTTAGTGAACCTCTTAAACTTTGTATTGCCTCACAGTGAAATAATGTGTCAAAGGTTTGATAGATACGGACTATTTGTATGGGAAAATAAAATTGTTGTTTTTACTTCTTTCCCTTCAATTTATTCATATTTTCTTACCTTTTAAACCTTTCCTGGACTTCCAAAAATCATTCAAAACCAAAATTAGCCAAATCGGTCCAGCCGTTCTCGAGTTTTAGCGAGACTAACGAACAGCAATTTATTTTTATACAGATAGATATAGATTAAACAACCAAAAACACAAGTAATTATACTTTGGCAAGAATACTTAATCTGCGATGTAAATCTCGCAAACAATCAGCACTTAAATCATGATGAGATCATAACCCAAGTGCTTATGTCTCTTGACATACAAAACGGGGAACCCCCTCGTCACGTCGTCACACAGTGGAACACAGTTGACATAAGGATTAAACAGGTTTATATCCGCGTTAGCTACAAACATACGAGGATTAACACGCAAGATGAGTTGATTACCAACAATTAAGATTAACGTTACACAACGTATTAATTTAAAAAACGGCCCAATTTAAAGTGCGCCTCTTAATCGTGGAGTCGTTAGCGAGAGATCAGACGTGAGACCGCCATCCTGGGTTACAAACGAGCTTGGTTAATCACAATTAATTAATTGTTAATTATTACGGAAATTTATTGCTTCTGCGGGTGACTCTGTTTTATCAAATACGAAAAACTTGCGACATTTAAAGATTTCTCTGTAAATGCGTTGCCACTCCTGGGGATTGCGTTTTTATTCCTCTGTGCCGGATATAATCCGGCACAGAGGTCGTGCAAATATGCCTGCCTTATTTGTCACGTTTATGAGACAAAAATATCATAATGATATTCCGAAAACAGTATTTCAAACCAAAGCGAGTTAATAATACCCGTAAACAAATCGATGAGAGAATTTGGCATTTGGCACGCTATTAGCTTAGAAACAGTAGATACGTGACCTGGAATATATACTTATCAAGTTACAACTATAAAGCAAAGGGTGATAGTAATTTTATTCATAAGTAACTGGCGAATCACTCGTGCGTAGAATATTACATACCTATATTTTCCTTTGTACGTTAAAGACACACGAGAAAAGAAAAAAAATGGGCGCTTTTACTAGAAAGATAATTTTTGTTCAACTATATGATAAGAAACATAATTCAGAACACAACAGTGACATTTTCACTCAGCATTGAGTGTCGATGGAGATCGACCTCAGCATCTCAGTGGCAAAAACGCCCAGAATACTGATCCTAAGGAAATAGATTTTATAGCCTCGCAATTACTAGACACAACAACTAAGGTCTCATGGGTGGCAACGCATCCGTATTTTGACCTCTGGTCTTTGTGTATGTCTATAGGCAGCAGTCATCACTGAACATGAATGTGAACTGCATACTTGTTTGCCACCTTCATTACATAAAAAATAGATGCCTAGGAAACCTGAGATCGATATAAGTAAAATCTACGAGTATATCGATAGTATAAATAATATTGAATATGAATATTTTGAAAAAAGTCAGATATCTCAAAAAATGGTTGGGTCTATAAAACCGTAACGAGAAATAACATTTTATGTACACCTAAAAACAAACAAAACAATAGTCGATAAAGCTAGCAACATCTTAAGCTCTGTAAGAAAGTTAGAAACAACTGGTGTACCTACTTAAAAGTCTGGTTCGAATCTCGTCAACAGAATTAGCAACAGAGCCTAATTCCAGTGACGGTTTAATGCTTTTAGTTAAATCGTAAAAATCTCTTCTAGAATATTGTATGATGTACTGAATCAATTTAACCAGTTATCTGCCTAACAGACAATATAAATTACTTTTAACATTTTCTAGAGCATGAAGAAGATGAGAGTATGGAACATTCTGTTGATACCTATTTTTATTATTAAGTATTTTTGGACCATTATTTATTTTATTTTGTTTACTTTGACATATTAACTAACGTATCAGTTGTTGTTTAATTTTGTAATTTGACCCATTACAAGCAAATTCTATTATTTGCAAGTGATTAAATAAATTTTTGAGTTTGAGTTTCTAGGATTTAGGCGTTGGAACGTGACAAGCCCACCGCCCATCATCATCATCATCATTTCAGCCAAAAGACGTCCACTGCTGAACAAAGGCCTCCCCCAAAGAATGCCACAACGAACGGTCCTGGGCCGCCCTCATCCAGCGATTGCCCGCGACCTTCACCAGGTCGTCCGTCCATCTTTGGGGAGGCCTGCCCACGCTTGGCTTTCCGGTACGCGGTCACCGCTCAAGAACTGCTCTGCCCCAACGGCCGTCAGTTCATCGAGCTATGTGCCCTGCCCACTGCCACTTGAGTCTCCCTATACAGTGAGCTATGTCGGTAACTTTGGTTCTCATGCGGATCTCCTCATTTCTGATTCGATCTCACAGAGAAACACCAAGCATAGCTCGCTCCATTGCTCTCTGAGTGCTCCACCGCCCATAAGTGGAAGAGAATTCTTCCGCTAGTGCAGTCTGTCAACCGAACAATGGCGGTCAAAGTGTTCCAAAACGGCGGTAATAAATGCAATAACACGGTATACAGCAGCGTCTTGAAATTATCTGTCTGAGCTAATATTATATTAATACGCAGCTCGTCCTAGTGTTCATACATATTTCAAAATTTACTTACAGTGCGATGATTCCTAAGTAGTTGTTCTTGTTTTACATTGAAGATTTGTCTAAAATACCTACTGGTGGTAGAGTTCCAGTGACGGAGCTCGCGGGCGTAGGCACCCCCGCATTACCTAATATACTTGCCGCTAAATGGTAGTGTTCAGCACTATCGTGTTTCGGTCAGGTGGTAATGTACGGCCCTGTAATTTCCGGCACAGAGGCATTACACCTTAGGCCTTAGGAGTGGTAACGCATTTGCATTTTGACCTTGGTCTTTGTGTAAGTGTCTATAGGCTGCAGTCATCACTTAACATCAATGTGAACTGCATGCTTGTTTACAACTTCCATTACATAAAAAATATATATGTTTCGTTTTGGGTTAGATAAATGCTGTGAGACGCAGGTGAAAATCGTTACAATGAGCAAGAGTATCTCATTTTCTTTTCACGTTTAATTAAAATAGTTTTTACAAAAATTGTTAATTCTTAACGTCATTTTGAGCACTGTTTGAATTGGTAGGTATTTTTGTATGTCAGCCTTCAGTCGGATTGTTATTGATATTGTGTTCGATTTCGTGTACCATGCAATCCTAGTATAGCTATACAACGTAGCAAACAACGTTTTAGAAAGCAGATTCAAGTAAAGCTTGAGGTTCTCTGCCTCGTTAAAACTAAGAATAGTAATGATGTCATCCAAAGCGAGCCAATTTGTTCGCGTGACCGATGTCGCTGTTTCGTAATTTCGATTAAAATCGTAATAATTCCACATAATTAATTGAGGTTACTACAATGTTTTATGTAGTATCTACTAATGACCTGGTGAAGGTCTTGGACAAATCGTTGAATGAAATTGGCTTCGGACTTTTCGAAGTGGGCATCTTTTGATCATTGGGCTATCGTTCTAGCAGTGGACGTCCACCGCTGGTACGTTTTCGACTTAAATTATGTATCGCAAATCTATTCAGCATGATCTCTGCTTTAACGGAGCTGTGCATTGGAAACTGGAAATATTAATATTAAACAGTTTACACTTTATTAAGCAATGATTTTTAAAATATACAACGCAAACCGTATTCAATTAGGAGGCCCGTTTGCCTGTCTGTCTAGATAAAAAAAAACAATATGAATTTCCATTATCAGAAAATTCAAGCTCGGTAGAAATCCTTGAACATGTAAATGTGGAGCCATAAAACCCGAAATCCGTTTCATTTGTTTTCGTTTTATGGCCACTTTTAACGTAAATAAGGCTTGTTATCGTTTCTAAAGGCCCAACACATTGTTTGTATGACATCGGACATTTTTCGGTCGCGTCCTTCGAGTGAATCGATCCGTGACAATCGCGTGAGTGACGGAGCGTCTGGCGACGCGACAAGCGGAACAGGAACTGATAAGCGTCATTCGGGAGCTGTAACTTCGTGGCCTAAGTACACTTGTTGCTATAGAAACTACTTTATTTGATAGTATTCGAAACGCAAGAGGTGATCTAGCGCTTATGCCGTTTCTGCATTTGTTTAACTTTGAGTTAAGCATTATTTTATTGTACACATGCGGTATGTGATGTGTACAATAAAATAATGCTTAACTCAAAGTTAAACAAATGCAGAAACGGCATAAGCGCTAGATCACCTCTTGCGTTTCGAACTGTGATGTCAAAGGGAAAAGTGACAGTATGAAGATCATCTTCGGCCTCGATGGTTGCGCGAAACAACTAAAAACTAAACAATCACTTTTAAGGTCCGTCACGACCCGCTCTGACAATCGCTCGCTCGACCACTCAAACCATCTCCTTTCAACAATAGACCGGCAAAGTTAGACAATAATATAGTATTACACACATAGTCTGAATCTGAAATCATTTGGCGGGATACGATTTCACATAGCATTTTTAATTCACTTGAAAAAACACGATGTTCGCTCTCCGAATCCATTTGAAAAACTTTACCTCGCGAAATAATTAAATACAGTTAACTAGAGACTTTTATAAAAGAAAATTGCAAAGAGCACCAATTGCTGGACAAGTTTCTGAATACAATTACGCTGGTGATATAGAAATAACTGAAACTTGTTTCAAAGTCGTATTGCTTGCGGCGCCCACGTCAGTTAGACATTATACAGTAATTACATATATTATTTTAGATAGATCAGAATACGTAATGTACAACTCCGATAGATAAATCGATATCTCATTTCTCATCTTTCCATTAACCATCGCTAAATATAGACGGGACACGTGTAAATCTAGTGATATTACCGTAGGGATCGATTTAGAACATCTCAAACATGATGCCTTGATTGTTTATTTACATGTAAATATTTGAGTTCATCTCGTTTGACTGGTGTTTGTTACTTGGGTGGTTGTTCTGGTTGTTTAACGACTACATCTCCTGTATGATAGTAAATCTAATCTTTACCCAATCTTAATTCATAATTAAATACAGATTTGAATGAAATTTTATTCTCAATCTGATTTTGACTAAATATTTAACAAATCATTAAGAAACTACAACATGAAATCTCATATTATCCATTTCAACTCTGTATATTCCTTGTTATTCCTGAACCCTAATAGAAATTCTTAGAATCAACATTCTTTAAATTATTATTTCCGTTTTCTGGATATAGAATACACACTATATATCCCCAAGGGAACTACTCAGTGCGGTAAAATGGGAACAAAATATATAGACTTAAAAAGCTTAGCTCCGGCGAATGCTAAAACGAAATGGAAGAGAAAAAACATTTTGATAATTAAACTTCATTTATAAATAGCCTACATAGTTTCTTAACAATATATCTTCGTAGGTATTGCACATAACAATAGATCTGCGTGTAATTTGAGACAGTGATTGGGTCATGTGGTCGCATATTAATGAATTGTCATTGAGTACTACAAAGGGCATTTAGACGTAACCCCGTTAGCGGGCGGTGTGAGCAGAATATTAGGTCTCGATTGTGCAGATGCAAGATACGTGCGCTTGTGATTGAATCGCTGCATCCACGTTTGATTGCCCTCGGGGGATTGCCAATAACTGAGACATGGCCGTCCATCTATGATGGAAAAATTCATTTTAAGAGTATTTATGAAGGAAAGTATTCGATTGAAGTACAATTTCAAGCTTCATTGCCTTAAATTGTATAACATCTTAAATTTCAAAAAGATCTCCGTCTAGTAGATATTAAATAATGCCAACTAAATATAAAAAACATAATATAAATACATTGGAAGGAAAATTGATGAATAAATTACACCGGCTAAGCTATAATTATTATTTAAAAGCTGAAAAACAAGTGGATCGGAAAAATAATTCAAGCGATGGAAGTAGATGGAATAGAGACATTAACGAAAGCATGTTTTCATCGCTCTCAAATAATATGCCTCATAAATACACAAACAATTATTTAGTGGAGTGCTTCGATGAAAGTTTGCGCGTATGTCGTAATAAATTCGCAGATATCTTCCATGGCAACTTTTCTCTCGCCGTATTATTTTCGTTGCGGCATCAGACCCCATTACTCGGGCACTTTTTCTTTGTCTGCTTTGATTTCATTCATATAGTCAGCGCGAAGTAAATAGAAAAGCGCTTGTTTTTTCCCCACTTCACATATTTATAGAAACGTTGCATTCGAACTTATATTTCGCGTTGGTGCTTATGTGATGAATGAAAACCATTTACATCTAGAAATAAATCTAGGTTCTTTCTTACACACATGTTACTTCTGTGAGAGCAATTATTAAATTAAATTAATTAAAATAAAAAAGAACTATTTATGTTGATTATAAAAACATAGTTCGAAAAGAATCGAACCTGCAAAAAATTTCTGAGTGTAGGCTCTACTACACCAGCAAAGAGACATTTTTACACACACACCTTTAATGTATTTCCATCAGAAGATATCATTAGCAACAAGTTATTTTTACATTCAAATTCGGTTCACAACGAATCATCTTATCCGAAGGTAACCCAGATATCATCCCTCATAAAATAATTGATCAATTAAGCTAGACACCAAAATCACTAGCTATATACAGTACAGCTATACCAAAACAGAAACCTCATAAATAATTGAACATTGGCAGCTAATACGGTACCATTAGACGAGAACTGACTTCGACATTTGGAATAGGTTATTATGTAGTTATACGTACAACAGTAGGTATATCTGAGTTTCATTGGAAGATATTAGTTTGATAATAGACTATTTAATTTGCAGATATATCTATTGTCCCATTGTTCTGTAATTGTGATCATACCTACTATGTAACGTCAAAAATATTGAGACTAATTACGGATGTCTTCATAAAATCACAGACTAAAGAACGTATTAATTTTAGATTATCTATAGTCTGTTGTTAATATACATTCCTTATTAGAGACTTCAACATTTATTTAAATTTTTAATTCAAATGTTTGTAGGTATGCATCCAAGCATACGAAACTACGTAAAATGCACAATATTAAGATCACAGAATATAATGGGTTTCTTTTTTTAATCCACACTATTTACTATCAGCCACTATGTATACACTTACAGGAAATGTACAAAAAATATGCATATACAAGATAAAATTAAGGTTTTTTTAAGGTAAAGTAAAGTAAGGTAATAAAGTATATTTTTCCAAGACATAATTTTTTGAGAGTTGTAATTTATAGTTTTGGAATTTAGGTATATGATAGTAGGGTGAATTAAAAATAGTATCTCATTATATTCTGTGCAATAGACAGATAAATAATTGATAGTCAAAACAGACGAAGCTTGAAATGGCTCGTGGTCTGCAGTCATCAGAGGCATAATTTCCAATGCATCCATCAAAATTCCGTTTGAACGACTCTCTAATTGGTCGCACATCGTACGTGTACATTGCTGTCCACAACCACAAAATGACTTTCCATTTATTATCTGTACGCGACCTATTTCCCGCGTTTTCGTTTTAAATGTCACCGGCTATTCCTTTTTTAGGTGGCTTAATTTGTGTTGAATTTTCGTTTATATTTCAATGCCTAAAGGTTACAATTGAAACAATTATCTTAAATAAAACTACAGATTAGAAATTACTGTGAAATTATATAAAAGCTTACTCACGCAAACATAATTTATTAATTATGTTCAAATTTATAAAGGCAGCGCTGGTCCCTTGAAGTAAAAGTAAATATTAACACGATCTAAAAACCTTTGTAATGTTTATTTGTGTTTACAGGCTTCCTATTGAAATTCTATAACAACATTAAGAGTATTTAGTCAGGTAATTAGAAATTGTTACGTTTGTTTTAAATGTTTCTGAAGAATTCCTTAGAGGTGTTTATTTGGAAGAGGACAATATACATATTCAACACTAGCTGACCAAACTTTGTATTGCCTGACAGTGAAATAATGTGTCAAAGGTTTGATAGATACGGACTATTTGTATAGGAAAATGAAATTAAATGTAGAGATTCCCGTGGGAATGAGTGATTTTCCCGCAGTAAAAAGTAGCCTAAATGTTGGCCAGGCTTAGTATCTATACACCACCAAAAAGTTTCATTCGAATCCGTCCAGTATCTTCGGAGATTAGCCTGGACAAAGGGACAAACAGACAGACAAAAAATTTAAAAATTATTGAATATTGTTCTAATACTATTTTAACATCGCCTCCAATTGGTTTTTCGTAAATATATACAATGTACAGACACGCGGATTTTACTGTTTTATTATATTACATGTATAGATTAATCCATTCAACTAAGTATCCTGCAACAAAACATTAATTTCCGAACAATTTTTTTGGCTGTTGCACATTTCACACTAGTTTCAAGTCAGTTCTGTCATCTATCACAGTATTTGTTTTAATCCGTCGATGTTCGATAGAACCACATGTACTTCGCAACTTGTCACATGGGACAAAGCGTAACCGGCGAATCGTGGTTGTTTGCATATATGCTTGAACTTGAATGCATGCATTCAATCATCCGCTGCTTACCAACTCGGGAGAGACAGGCGATACGTTACGTTAACATTATTTCGAACCAACATGATTCTCTTCGACTTCGATTCAAACACACTTACATTCTGTTCTGCAAGCAATAAAAAAGCAATCAGAACGTGAGACAAACATAAAAACTCGTTCAAACACCAACACGAGTTAACAACGTTGCACCAATAAACAGGGTATCGAACTTGCGCTCTTCCGGTACATTACCGATCTTCTCCGTTCCTTTCGTTTCCGTATTGGGCACATTAAAAACAACAATATTCGCCACCATAAATAACAACAAAACGGCCAGGCCCGCTCCCAAATGGAATCGAATTAAATGATCCGGCAATTTCATTACGACTTAATTGACCTAGACTCGGCCAAAAGTTTTTTATTGGTTCGGTTCTGATATAGGCGGAATCAATAAAATTGTCATTTTAAGCATAATTTATTACGACATCACAACTGCAAGGTCTCGATGTAGTTCAATTTTGTACAGGACTCGCGACGAATATGCAAATATCGCTTATATTGTAATATTACCAATACCGTTTCAAGTGTAGACTATTACTCTTTTTAATAACGAGGTGTTTCCTAAAAAAGTGGCTTTCATACGACTTTTATTAGCCTAGCTTTATCCCTCACTCGATGTCAGTATTCCACCCAAATAAAAATCATCTACACTACACGTCGAAACATGTACAAAATCGAACGCTTTCAAAAGAAAAATATTCGTATTTTAGCTCGAACAAAGTTTTAGTCACACAAGAATTCAACATGTTTGAAAATGAAAGCAGGCGTAATATAAGGCATGTGAATAAAAGCTTAACCTTAAAATAGCATTTGCTATTTATACAGCGGTGTTTACTAGTGCCAACGGAAGGACAATCGATACCATCTTAACCCAGCTCAAGGCCAGTTACGCAACTACAGCCCTCTAATTTTGTATCATTGTTCGTCGATGTCTAGGGTTTATTTTAAGCTCATTTTTATGTAACAGAAATATGTCTTTACAATGTTCATGATTTTCATACTTACGTAGTTTTTTTCTGCTGGCTGAATATTTCTTTTTTATTCCAGGTCACGATCCCCATTATACTTTTTCTAGATAGTTCAGTCTGGTCGAGGAAAACTCATTATTATCAATACTAGGAGCAGATAATTTTCAATATTGAACATAAAATTACTTTATACGTCTGATGTTGTAATATTTTCCTAGATTTTCATGGTCTCTTGGTTGAGATAGAAGTACGTCATGACAATGCACATCATGTTAAATTCAATAAATCCTTTACATTTCAATATCACCACAAACCGAACAATAGAAATTGTTTAACACAATGTCGATATTTGTTTTACTGTTTGTTTTATTTCGGTCGTGAAAACACATTTTATCATTCAGTGCCGACACTACATTCGTATTTGGGTAAATTTTATTACCGAGCTAACGTTCCATTAAAATTTAGAGCATACTTATGTAATGTGTACGCAAATTCAAGTTATGTATGAGCCGGGAATTTAACGCCATATGAACACTTGTATTTTAGACTTGCTCGTAACTAAAAATATTATATAGCTCCAAAATCACGCCGCGCATTCATGAAACATATAAATATCATAAACCTGAGAATCGACCGTGAATATCCATTTCAATATCGGTATTCGGAAATGAAAATAGAATTATATCTTTAACATAAAGTAGCAGTACCATTTAAAACCATTCCAATACATAAGTCTGAAATATTACTGTTCTATTGCGCAGTTCTCAAGTTTCTAAGTTCAGCTCAATAACTTATCTTGATCAACGACTCTGTTCCTAGTATAACCTAAAGTTATCGCCCGAAGTGTCACCGATATCGGCATATTCAACGTGTAATACCTATTGAAACCGAAATGCCTAGAGCCTAAAATACATTTCGCCTATTCGCTTGTCACATGTATGAATTACCGAATACCCCGAATGCCTCATCGTTTATGATTACAATCACTCAAATCTCTTCGACCATTAAGGATTCAACCTTTAACGATAATTTCCAGAACAATCATGATAACTTTATGAACCGCCACATGGCCTTCAGCTGGAAATAATTGTACCGCGTATCGATTCCGATACAGACAGACGAAGCTCCTCTTATATTGTCATATAAATAATTCATCAACGCGTGTAACCAACTCGCGCGTTTCACGGGTCCCTTGGAAAAGTTCTTAATGAGATTTAACCGTAGCGGAACGAACTACCCGAGAGGTCGTCTCGAAGTAATTTCTGGAGCGACGCGACTGTGCATACTGAATCCTAGTACTCCCTTTATTTGCGCTCGCCGCTATGCATTTACATGGGCGATACGTGCCTCACGCCGTAAACTAACACGGCCGTTTGTTCCAGATGCAGCGGTGGAGCAGAAGATAATGTGCATACAAATAATGTGGCAAAAGACTTCTAAGTTTAGTGCGCGAGTGACCGTCAAAGTTAAGACAATGTGCGTGTAAATTCGAGCACGACGTCGAACCACTCGGAGTGGGGGTCGCCGGCGGCCGCGACCAGCGATGGTATGGACGTTGTAGTGGGGAATGGGAGCGATGTGTGGAACGCGACGGAGGAGAGCGCGGAGCCGGACCTGTACAACTTCTGGGCGTGGAGCATCGTGGACGGCGCGCTCATGGTGCTCATAGTGAGCGGCAACACGCTCACCATCTTCGCCGTCACCATGAGCCGCCGTCTCTCCTCGCTCGTCTCCAACCAGTTCGTGCTCAACCTCGCCATATCCGACCTCATGGTCGGCCTCACTCTGCCCTACCACCTCGTTTTCTACCTCAACGATGACTTCGGCAAGGTCAAGTGGTCCTGCCTCATGAGGTTCATACTCATAATACTCGCGTGCCTGGCCTCCATTTACAACATCATCGCGATCGCCGTAGACAGGTAAGAAGTCGTGCGATCACGTAACGTACTGAAAATGTTTTCCTTGGGTATCGTAACTCAAAGAAATCACTGAAATGGGTATTCCAAAAATATCTTGCATCGGCGACCGTACACGCTACGGGTACGATACGTTATTTCCAAATCGGGAGCAATCATAATTCAATCTGGCGGAGGATTCAATGAAAAGTTTCGTTTGGAACTGACATTTCGATGAAAATTTCGTTTCAATCGGCAGATATAAAATTGTGCACAGAAGGGACCTACAGTGTGATTTTTATCTAGGTAACTATGAAATTACTGCAATTCCATATTTTAAAACACTAATTGTGTGCAGTCTGAAGGAAAGTTTGAATCCTCCATTAAGTACACACATTAAGATATAGGTACTTTATTTAATTCTTAATAGTCACTGATTATAAAAATTAGTAGTCTTTACAACGTTTGAAATTTAATTTATATAATATCTATTTAGTTGAGTTGACTACATACAATCCAAATGAGCATTTAATTCATGTTTATCCAACACAATTTGCAGGTACATAGCAATAGTGCATCCTCTACACTACAGCCGATACATGACGAAGCTGGTGACCAGGTTGCTGATGAGCGCGACCTGGTCTGTGGCCCTGTGCATCAGCTGCATACCCATGTTCTGGAATGACTGGCACGATGGCGTTGCTTGTGAAATGAATATGGTAAGTCTTAGTTGTATTTTTATGTAATTGAGGTGGCAACAAGCATGCAGTTCACATTGATGTGAAGTGATGACTGCAGTCTATTAAAGCACCCACAGAATGACCAGAGATCAAAATGCAGATGCGTTGCCAACCCTGAGACCTTAGATGTTATGTCCTCTGTGATAGTTATATCACATCACCTCATCATACATCACCATCTAACCGGAACACGGTAAATTATGTAATGCGGTGGTGCGTACATTCTCGAGCTCCTACACTGGAACTCTACCTACAGTATCTGTATATATCAAAATAAATCGCTAAATGTGTTCCTAAACTCAAAACTCGAGAACGGCTGGACCGATTCCTAAGCGGAATCGGAATCTTTTTATGTTGTACTAGCGGCCCGCCCCGGCTTCGCCCGCGCTGCTCTGCTCCTATTAGTCATAGCGTAATGTAAGCTATCCTATCTCTCAAGTTGAATCGAATTGCACATGGTGTGCGAATTTTATTATAATCGGTTAAGTGGTTTAGGAGTCCATTGAGGATAAACATTGTGACACGAGATTTATATATATTAAGATTTATAATTGTCCAGAGAAGGTTTGGAAGGAAGAAATGAAAGAAATAAAAAAATATAATAGAGTTTGCGCGAAAAAAAATAAAACTTAACGAACATACTGTCTTTTCTAATGTAAACCTTATAGCGCTTGGCATAAAACGTTCATTCGTTAATTATCGTTTTATACAGTTGGATCGGTAGGAATTAATGATTGAAAACGGCATCAAGTTACCAGTAACGATCTACATTGCAACCGCGCGAAGCCGGGGCGGAACGATAGTAATTCATAAAATCCAATGGGCTTTTTTGTTGAAATTCGTCCTTGTGTGACATTTTCTTTAAAAAGAGTACCCTCCGTATTCTAGTATTAAGAATACGGCAATTCTCTTGAGATATATGCCACAGTTGGACAATTCAAACAGCGGACTTGATCATTGGAGAGTTTTTTAATTTTCTATCGTATTACCAAGAGCCCAGTGTCGTTAATTCTATAAACATTCTTCTATTCTTCACACAATCAGGAAAAACCTTATATCTCCCACGTCATCCTATCACTATACAAACATGATCATGGATATTGAATCGATAGTCTGATAAACACCCGAAATCTTATTTGGCCGAAATAACACAATCAGCTAACGTGTAATTTCATATCGGAATGCACCCTCACAACAAACAAGATGTGGCCAGTGAATAGCGTGGAAACTGAATAAATATGTGACAAGGACGTCGGCAAGGATGTCTGGAGGCATTTTTTAGGCTTATGAAATGGTTATGAGAAATGTGGCTGCAGAAAACATTCAAGAATTACTTCTTTTAAAGTGTTACACATGAAATATTATTATAACAAAAAGGGCTAACCTGGAACTAAAGTGGTCTATGTAACATTTTTGGCTAAATCTATCTATGAGCATTTCTGAACTTAAAATCAATAAACTTATCCGAGGAAAAGTGGTCCAAATGTCGTTTCGTAATCAAAGTAAGGTTATCATTAAACTTAGAATTTATCAGTTTAGAATTTATTTAAATTTAAATAATTTTAATTTCTTAAGGGGTCTAACTACCAGTAGTGTAACATAGACCTTTTGTATCATAGACCACTTTAGTTTCAGGTTAGCCAAAAGGATCTCTTTTAAAAATACCTACTAAATGGATTTCGTCAAATATTACAAATAGTACAAACTTTCATTTTAGTGTGGTCAATACTTATAAATATTTTGTTATTTATTAGCAAGTAACTTTACGCCTGTAATCACCGAAGGTGTAGGTAGAGGTAAATGCATGCATTCAATCGCACATGCAAACACCCACGATTCGCCGGTTACGTTTTGGCCCATGTAACAGGTGGCGAGCCTATTGACATCTCCGGGCACATTACCAAACTTCGAGGTACTGGGAAACTTCCAGAAAATCGAAAAATCCCATTATCCCGTTATCTCTAATATCCTAGGAATCGAACCCGGGACCCCAGCGTAGTAGTAAAATTTATTTTTTTATTTAGTTTAATTTTCAGTTAAATTCCTTACTTACTCGTCATGAAGTAACAAACAAGCATACATTTCACATTGATGGTAAATGAATACTGTAGTAGCCTATAAAAATCTACATAAAAACCAGAGATTTCAATGTAGATGCGTTGCCTAAGCTCTAATGATTCTGTGCCGGCAATTTCAAGGCAGTACACTACCACCTGACCGGGACACGATAGCTCTAAACACTACCATTTAACGGCAAGTAGACAAGGTAAGGTGGTGCCACCGCCCGCGAGCTCCTTCAGCTCTACCACCAGTAAAAAATGTTTATCATTCGTTATATAGCCGTTTACAAAACAATACCCAATCATGTGTTATTATAAGCATTCTCTATATTAGGCATAACTTTTTAAACGTACGAGCTATGATCTACTATCAAATGCTTTCGTTTATGACATCTTCTCCCTCCTCCTGGGTCCCCGTAGGGGTTAGCCTACAGATATGATTCGGGTCTAGGTATTTATATGTGTATGTGTGTGTGTGTACAACGGCACCCACCCATAATTTCATATTTTGTAATTTGACCTATCACAAGCAATTTTCTATTATTTCCAAGTGATTAAATGAATTTTTGAGTTTAGAGTTTGACACAGGTTTATACCTGTGTAGTGTGAGGCTGTGAGTGTAAGCGTATCACTAAAATTTAGATAATATACATATTATACATACAATGTAACCTCGCGTAGACTAAGAAATATTTTTTCTCAAAACTTTAGGACCACTTCTGCCTTTCGTTAATTACAAACTATCACTATGAATATAATTAATTAAGTAAACGTATTTCTCATTTCAGGTGGTACCAAAGACGTACACGACGAGTATTCTAGCGCCAATGTTCTCCCTAATTTGGATGGTGATGTTCATCCTGTACTGGCGGATATGGCGGGAGGCCACGTGCCACGCGCGGCGGATGCGGGCCAACACTTGCTGTCCTTCCGGGGCCAATGATTGGAAGAGCATACAGGTGTGGTACAGTGTTACAAATATATGAGTCGTCAGGACCGGGATATCTGGCTCCACACTCTCTGCCTACCCCGTTAGGAACTTGGCGTGAAGATACGCCGTCGTGATGAGTTACAACGATGATAATGTTTACTGTAATACCTATCACAGAGACAACAACTAAGACCTCAGGAGTGGCATTGTATCTGCTTTATGACCTCAGATTTTTGTGTAGATGTCTACATGTGTACGTGTAATGAAGGTGGTTTCTTTGTTTCTTTTTATAGTTACAGAATACAATATTTAAATAGTCTATAGACTATTTATCGTTTTCTGTACTGGACAACGAGTTGGCAACTTTGTTTTGTAATACCCGCTTGTTCTATGGAGACTAAATACCGTTTGCTTATAGGTAGGTACCGTAAAGCGAAAGCTAAGTGAAGACATATTGAATTTTAAAACTGATAAAAAATTGCCACGTAGCATCGAAAGAAGGAACATAATGTAACGGCGGAATCCTTTAAATTTCAGGTGGTGCTGCTCGTGTTGGGCTCTTTTTCAATCTGCTGGATGCCATTCGTGGTGGTGTCGTGCGCGCAGACGCTGCCCGTCCTCACCCTCCACAACACTATAGCCTACCGCCTCACCTCCTCTCTGGCCATGTCCAACTCGGGCATAAACCCGCTCATATACGCGTGGAAGAACGCCGGCTTCAGGGCGGCCTTCTCCAAACTACTCCGATGCAAGCGGCCCGATACATCCGAATACAGAGGTTCCCCGGCCCCGGAGAGGAAACGAGGATCGGTGGCGCTCCGAGAAGGGTCCATCACGCGAACGACCGCGCCCCCCGGCTTGACCGCCCTCGGCGGGCGACCGGCCAGGTTGCTCTACGTGGAGAGAGAGCCCGATACGTCCAGGTGCCGGATCATCGAGAACGCAGGGTACGTCGAGGCGGAGCGGGGCGACACCAACCCGTCGTACGCCCCGGACGGCCCCACGCCCGTGCACCGGCCCAACCGGCCACCCGACGTAGTGTAGTGTCCAGAAACTTACGATAGACGTTCAGTGGGAAACGTGAAACGCTTCTAGTTTAATAGTGACCGTAGGTACCCCCTTCGCATTTAGGTACCTGCCTGTTCAAGTCTACGCTCAAGTTTTTAAAAAAGGCTTTATTGTTATATTTTTATCAAGAGATTCTAATCATTTCCCTGGCATAATAAAAAAGTTTAATGTGAAGATTAAAAAAAAATGTTCTCTGTCAAATAAATTGAGATGTTAAATTATACGATAAATAAATAAAAATGTTCGATGTAAATTAAAATATATATCAAATGTCGACGGACGTTTTATTTCAGTTGCATTGCATGCAATGTGCAAGGTTTGCATTAACTTTTAACATGCAACTTCGGTTTATTTTTTCTAGGAATTTATATTCTAAATTGTGTGTAAACTTGTATCTTTCGCGAGCTTCATACATTGTAGAAATTATATTTGCGGATATTCTCGCGTATGCAACACTCCGAACTTTTTCTTATACCCGACATTTCGGTCGAGTACAATTTGGAAGTATTATAGGATGTATTAGATCAGGCTGAACATCGTCGAATTAGTCTGCCCATGACCACGGTAGCTGCGCTGAAGTTTAAAAGTCGTTCGATCGAAGTTCTATCCAAAATTGGTATTCATATGATACTCGATTTTACTTCAATAGAACTTTGACAGGATATCAGGATAGGACTTCAGCTCAATCAGCCGATAGACGTCCACCGCTGGGCAAAGTATTCCCCGAAGATGCTTACAACAGTTTTGTGTGTCTAAGGAAAGAATTAGTGAATTGCGAGTGATGTCAAACGAAAACAAGAATACGAATACACAGACGTTATAAAACTACGTAACTTCACGCCTGTTATCCCCGAAAGGGTAGGCAGAGGTAAATGCATGCATTCAAGCATACATGCAAACACCCACGATTCGCCAGTTTGAAATACAAATAATACAATTTAAGTTTATGAATACGCCTAAAAAAATATTTCAATAGAAAGACTTATAATCGGTGCATTTAGCAGATGTGAATACGAAAAGTGGTTCAACGACAAGTCGTAACGATATCGTTACGGTTTTAATGTTGTGAATCGGGCTACTGCTACCGAAAAGTCGGGTATAAGAAGAAGTTCGGAGTGCATCACACGAGAATATTCGCAAATATCATTTCCACAATTGCATGTATTAAATTTATGAATTGTTATATAAAGCATTTTTATAGATTATATGCATTATGATAAGAGTTTTTTTATACAAAGAAATAACAAATGACTTTGTTAGAGCAATTTCGTGTCATCAGATAACATTGCATAACTAACATGTTAAGTATTGTATGTTACTGTATGTTACATCACAGGTAAGTATTTTCATAAATAACAATAAAATAGTATTATTATTGTGTACCATATCTACTGACACACATAAAACAAAATTGTTATTACAGAGATTATGTGTTGTGTGTAGTTGCATTATTTCGTTAAATAAGATATTAAAGTCATTTTTTAAATTGATGAATGTATAACAGTTAAAAATTGACTTGAACATCAGTTTAAGATAATTAGGAGCCTTGAACTGACACGATAGCTCTAACACTAGAGCTCCACCACCAATAGAGATCGGATCAAAGAGAAATAGATGAACACAGTTCACATTGATGATAAATAATAACTGCAGCCTATAAACTTCTACAAAAAACCAGCAGGGTCGAGGCAGATGCGTTGCCATTCCTGAGAAGGAAACAATTTTGCTTTTGAACCATCAAACTGGAACATGGTAGTGCTCTACGCCCGATAGATATCCAGGCATTTACTAGTGGTAGAGTTCCGATGTAGGAGCTCGAGGGCATAGGCACCACCGCACTACTTAATCTATTTGCCGCTAAATGGTAGTGTTCAGCACTATCGCACCGGTAAGATGGTAATTTATGGCCCCGTAACAACTATTACAGAGACATAACAACTAAGGTCTCAGAGGTGACAATGCATCTGCATTTTGACCTCTGGTCCTTGTGTAAGTGTCTATAGGCTGCAGCCATGACATAATATCAATGTGAACTACATGCACGATTGCCTGCCACCTTCATTACTTAATAAAAAGACATTGGGTAATGTGATGGTCGCCCCGCATGTTATCCGCCAGTGGAACTCTACCTACTTTAAATGATATGACATCAGAGCAATATCACAATTTTCGCACTAATCAATCAACTGGGTCAGAAACCTTTAGATAAAAAAAAACGTATCTTCACGTCTGTAATCCCCCGACGGGTAGGCAGAGGTAAATGCATGCATTCAATCATACATGCAAACACCCACGATTCACCGGTTACGTTTTGGCTCATGTAACAGGTGGCGAGCCTATTGACATCTCCGGGCACATTACTTAACTTCGAGGTACTGGGAAACTTGGAGAAAGTGGAAAATCCCAATAGAACCAGAGATAAAGGATTTTACACCGTTATCTCTAATATCCCTCGACCCGGGAATCAAACCCGGGACCACAGCGTAGTAGTAGTGGCCTGCTACCACTAGGCTACTGAGGCAGTTACCTTTAGATACTTTGTTTTTTTTTACTTCACAACATGTTTCAGTAACTTACCAGCAAACGTATTGATTTTCGAAGTTTTCTACTTCAACTAAAGAAGTGTAAAGAAAAGAAACAGAATTCTTTCATGATACATTAATAATACCATCTACTGGTGCGACTATGAACCATAATGAACGACAAAGCTTAAACCACGCACCGTCTACGAACATTGCACAAAACAACAGAGATGGCGCTATCGGTGATAATAGTGAGTACAGCATATTCTTGAAATAAATTAAGAGTCGGTGCCATGCCATATGAATTGAAAAGTATTCAGATATCTAAAATTCGTTATAAATAGTAACATTAAATTACAAGGTATAAATTCTAATGGACACACTGATCCAGGGGCTCCTAGGGTTCCAGGTAGCTACAGCCGTATCTACAGTATCAATTAGCCCGACATGCGTGGGCGGGCCCCCCAGTTCTATTTATTTTAATTAAATAAATAATGTAACAAGTGACGGCAGCGTTGCCAACCGTATGATAATTGTGAGGGGCGTATAGAAGCTATGGAGCAAGATGTCTTTTTTTCGTCGACAATCTTGTCCCTTACAAGGGGCCCCAAACAATTTTTTATACGGGGCCAGAGGGCAAAGGCACCCACCCTACGCCACTGTACTGATCCACATATATATCCAGATATGGCTTGGTAACTTTGTTAATATGTTATATTAAACAAAGGTGACAATAGGTTCAAGGAACAACTGTACAAACATGCTTATTGTTTCAACACAAAAAGCAAAAAGAAAAAAAGGAAATGTGCATAAATTTTAAAATCATATAATGATAAAAAAATAAAATAAAATAAAACACATAAAATTGGAAATTTTGTTGACATGACATTTTGTCTATGGAGTGATAATATGACCCGTATTGTAATCTGAAATTGATAACACGAAACACGACATATTTTAAATAATGTAATTGAGTTTGCATAGAAGTTCATATAATAAAAATACATTAAAGGAAAAACTCACCTCAACGCCAGTCACGCCAAGTGCCGTCACCAAATTGGGTGTCATCCTGAACGGCACCTTCTCAGGCACTCTCAGCGTCTTCCCTTTCTCGAAGCACACGTTATAGTCTATATGCACCACCTCACCCGAAGTCAAGTCCACGAGCACATTGTCCAAGTGTCTATCACCCAAACCGATTATATAACCGATAGTACTCATCACGGCCACCGAGTAACTGTAGCGGCGCGTCATCTGCCACCACTGCTCGGGCGTCACGCTACTGCACCACAGCTCTCGGGCGAGCAGGTCGCGTGGCGTCTCCGCTGTCAACTCTTGCAGAACTTGCTTTAGGATCGACACTGGCCATTCTTTTCTGTTTTCGGGATTCACTCCAGCGTCTTTGAGCAAGGGATTCAACTTGCTATAAAATAACTCCGAAGGGCGCAGCACGTTTACGATCTTATTAGTCTTGGCAGAGAGGATCGCCGCCTCCCGGTTTTGCCATCGCTTATAAAGAGCGAACAGTGGTGTCACGTTGTCCACCCAACTTATCAGCCCAGAACGGGGACCCAGCGGAATCACGGAATAATGGCGAGCTCTGTATGTTTGATTATCATTATTTTCCGAGTCTCGAGCCAACATCGTGTTAGTTATCGATAGCAACTGCATAATCCTCTCGTCCAAATGTAAGTCTTCCAGTCCTTTGAACAGGTATGTGTACGTTTTTCCATCGGAACCGTAGAAAACTAGTTTTTTGGGCCTCGTTTTAGTAGGAAGAATAGCGACATTATTTTCTATTGACCTTATTGTGATCCGAACAGTTCTCTGATTAGTATGTAAGCCAGGCATCGTAATCACTGTGTTCCTCATTTCAGCCAATACAGGACTAATGTCAGACATTTTCAAAATGTAAGACATTCTCTTATTTACTTTTTGCTGTAATTTGATTTGCAATTGCTTCAGTGGGGCCCAAGCATCTTGGGGCTTTTCTGGGTTAACCGGATTTTTCAGTTTGTCTATAACATCCGTAATAGGAGCTAGGAATTTATGTTGAAATGCAATTTCGTATGGAGTCTCGGGTTTAGCTGAAATAATTGAATAAAGCTGTTCCAACACGAACACTATAGGTTCAAATATTATGCGATATTTTTCCTTGATAAGTTTTCCTTTTTCCTCGTCTGTCAAATTTGCATTATTTTTAACTTTAGCAATTTCTGTCTCTAACTGAGTAAGTCGCTTGCTAAAGTCTGAATGATTTTGCACCAAAGTACCAAGACAAAGTTCATCCCATAATAAGTTTATTCTTTGTAATTCTTTAACTAACAATTTCACTTGCAGGATAGTCTTAGGCGCTTGCTTTGCGAGTGTTTCCACCATGTCCAGGAAACATGAGTTCAATTCATTATTCGTTACCTTATCACTAGCAGCGTCTTCTAAGTCAAAATTTTCTTCATCGCTCACTGCATCATCATTGGACAAGAAGGATCGGCCGACATTGAGCTCTGCCAAATTGTTTTGCTCATTTTCAACAGCACCAACTACTGCCGGGAAGGTAATAAGATGTGGCGTATCT
The DNA here is from genome assembly GCA_036365455.1 of Macrosoma leucophasiata. Lineage (NCBI taxonomy): Eukaryota > Metazoa > Arthropoda > Insecta > Lepidoptera > Hedylidae > Macrosoma > Macrosoma leucophasiata. The sequence continues at coordinate 1,471,769 of JAWQUS010000024.1, forward strand.
TCGGCCAGCCGACAAAGGAGATCAGATACACATTTTCTCACGTATGTTTCTGGATGATTGAGTCGAGAAAATAATTGTGGGATTATAACCTTCCACGGCTGGGTAGGTGTATTAGCCAAGCCTGATTCCAGAACCGTCTGCAATTCCATAGCATGTTTGACAATTAAACGTAGCAATCTCAGTGTCGCATTTACAACAGCATTTTCACCACTGTGATTTATGTAGTCGGATGCACAAATAAGCTGTAAAAATTTGAAATAAGCGTCAGCTGACAACTCAAAGTACGAAAATACCCTTTTTTGTGCCTGACGCCAAATATCCACAAGCAGTGCAATATGCTCGGGAAAAGCATTACTCAGGGAAGGCACCGAACGTAGTTGACTCTCAATCATCTCAGATGTGTTAATTTCATTCCAATCAATATCTTCGTCGTCACACGTCGCTTTGGTCTTCGATAATATTTCACACACTGCTTCGAAATCTTGAGGTGAACAACCGATCATAACACTTTCAATTTGGAGCTTGTCATTATCTGTGAGCTGTTCACGAGTTTTGGAACTAAACTCTACCATTTTTCTACCCCATCTGAAACACCATGCAGCAAAACTGGCCCAAGCTTTAGCCAATCCGGGGCATTGATTAACTCCAAATTGTAATAATTTGCCAACGGCAGAATCCGACGATGGTATCACATTCTCAGATATGTTGTTATCCACCAAACCAATCTCGGGTAGTGCTGAAACTAGTTTCATTAGTGGCGAATCGTTTTCTAATATTTTGTCACTATCATTTTGGACCCATTTCGAGAGAGTCAGAAGCAATCTTGTACCCTTTTCTCGTAACTCATAACTCTGTTCTCCCATAGCCAAGCGCTGCGAAAATCCAAAAGAAATGCTCGCACAAAGATTAATAGCTCGGGTCTTGGACTCTTCTCTGGTGTACGTTATTTTACAGAGTTCTGATAAAGCTGTGGCATTATTCAACGTCCATATGTCTAATTCAAAAATATTAGTTGACACAAGAAGAACATCGCTTAGGTCATCTAAGCTGTCAACGCTCACCAGGCTTATTTGAAAAGGCGTGTTCTGTCGGAAATGTTTCAACAATTCTCGCTTCGCCATTAACAAGTTAGCGTTCTTCCTCGCGTGTTTTATCACATCTAGTCTAAGACATTCCGTGTAAAAAATATTTTCATCAGTAACATTTAATTTAGTAAAGTACTGATTCCACCAAAGTATTCGGCCAAGATTTTTAAAATCAGTTCCATATTTGTTATCTTTAATTACCGATGGTTTAAAAGGGCTTGACACAGCTTTTCCGTGTTTTACTACATTTTGCAATCCATTGTTTGCCAATTGTAGCACTGCAATTTCTTTTAGGAAGTGAACGGAATTGGTCCGCGCAAATTCTTCCGTACTTGTATTCAGCAATGTTTTACAATCTTTCAGAAGGGACTCATATTTATCATCGTAATCATTATAGAAAATGTTGACTGCAGTACACACCAGTGTAGACTCTATCTTGTTCAGCAATCCTTGGTAAGAACAAGCATTCTTGGGTATTTGATTCACTTCCAAATCTAGAATGTCCCAGTTGCACAATTCCTCAGGAATTTCTGTCCCATCTTCAAAAACTTTTAAGGCACTAAATGAATCCCAATAACTAGTGTCCCGTTGTAATTGTTTCCACTCTTGAATATCCTCCCAGCTTTGAATATTTTTATAGCTGTCTATTATTTGTTCATCAATGAATTTAATGACTCTTGACTCCAGCTTTAGATTGACTAATTCAGTATTTTCTTCATTTGGCTTTGGATTGATCAATTTCTTGTAATATTCAATAGCCAATTCTTGACGGGAATTTGCTTGTTCAGCTGCTCCTTTTATCCACAGTAACTTTTTGTCGAAAGTTTGTTTAATCCACACATACAAGCCATGTAGCACTTCTGGTTCTTGCAATTTTATAAGTGCTCGTGCCATGTTTAACGCAATGACTTCAATATCAATGTTTGTATTAGTGGGGGGTACATTTTGGAGTATCAGGGAACCATGATAAAATGCAGCTGCCATGTGGCCGGAATACAAACTAACAGCAAGATTTGCAGGTCGGACTCGATTCAGCCACTCACGACATGTAGACCTATTAGTGTGGAAAAATGTTTTAACTGGTTTTGCTACAGTGGGAAGAACAAATGCTGTACCTTCAGCAGCGTTGTATGTATATTTCTCAAGAAAAATCATGAATTCGATAATCCAACGTGATCTTTTCATTTCAACAACTAAAACATCCAACAGTTTATGTTTATCTCCTGATACATACTTAGATTCAACTGATGATATGTCTCGTGCAATTCCTTTTAATGCTCCTTCAATTTTCATGAATGTCTCTTGTGGTTTACCCAAAATAGTTCTTAATTTCAGTGATATACATGTCTGGGCTAGCTCAGATAAGGCCCAGCTAATACATATTGATGTGAAATTGGTGGTACATTGCCGAAAGAACAGCAGATTACTTTCATCAACATCAGGAGTCTTCAGCGGCCAAGAAGCCATAAAGGCATCTGTCATAAAACTTAAATCACCAAATGATATCTGAAGCAGACTGTTGATTATAGCTCTGAAATGCTCATTGGGCAAAGTCATAAAAGATCCTCTCATAAGGTATTCCTTGAATGAATTTAGCTTTGTGTCACAATTAATAATAGACAAATCAGTTTTACGGCCAGTGAATGCAATCACAATTTGTTTATCCAATTCCTGTTGAACAATATCCCAAGGCAAGTCAAATAGTACTTGTTTGCATTTTTTAGAAACCAGTTTGTTCTGGTTATCAATATGCAATAAGCACAGAGTAGTCATAGTTTTCAAAATAACAACATTCCACACAATATTCTTGTTCTTCAGTAAGTGTTGACAGTTTTTCATTACGAGTAACACTGTTTCACTATCAAAGTTATGCGCAAGAGTAAGCATATTTGTTATTAGCATGAGAAATCCATTGGAACGGCTCACTATTGGTAAATATTTGTCCAGTTGACAAAATATGTCTGAGATCCAATTCAAAACAAGCAGCACTGTTTCCTTGGGTACCTGTTCATGCAGCACAACACTTAAAGTATTGAGAATAACAGCTAAATGGCCCGATGTGGGACTTGATCCTGACACTTCACCCAAGTTCAAATTTGATAATCCAAACAAATCATTTGCTCTTTGTTGGGTACTGGTTACCAAGTCACTTGAAGCAATAAAATGGCTATTTTTCTTGCAATGTGAATACAGCAAGTACAGTATTGCATATTGGACTGTCGGTCTCTCTTTTATCATGACATCACTATGTGGACACATCTTTACAGCCAGCAGTTCCAAAATACTTGGTTGCAGTGCCCACATTCCAATTATAGAATTACTAGCATTTGCAAGTTCTGATAAACATTGTAGATAAAATATTACGTTCTTTTCTGCATCATCTTTGGAAACCACCTCGAGATATTCAACTTTGATGATTTGTATATCCGGCAATATGACTGAATACGAGTTCTGTATATCAGTCAGAACATATTTGTATGTCTCTTGTAATAGCGGGATGTTCTTCAAATTCAAGAGGGCACTATAAATTGTTGCAATACCACGCAACACTTGAATACTTTCAGAGTACCGTAAAGTTTTCAATTCAGATTCTGGTCCAATGACCTGCGTAATGAATTCAATTGGTAGGTTTGAAGATATCTCCTTTATAGTTTTGCATATCAAATTAATTACACTTATGCATACATTATCATCAACATGTAAATAATTGGCAATTTGAATTGACATCAGTGCGAACAGAGGAGTGGCACATGAAGTTGCTTTACTCTGCAAGTAATTGAGAAGGAGGATAATACATTCATTACCTGCAATTATCACATCGGCATCCGCATCTTCATTCATTGCATCGATCAATACTTGCAGAATTTTCATCATTGAGTCGGTAAAAAATGTCCATGATGCCATTTGAGAGATAGTTGGGCACAATAGCGTACCCAAGCTTTTCACAACAGTATTGAATACATTTAGAAATGAAGCAATTTTTTGCATGCAATCATCATATGATGTAGCATCACATTCCTTTTCACTTTTATTAGAATCTAAATCACTACAGTAAGCAACCATATCCTCTATAAATTGGTTCAGTAAGTTGACAGAAAATGCCACATCGGCTTGCCAGTGACGGCTCAATTTAAATAGTGACTGCAGAGCAAATTGCTTTATCTTCTTTGGTTGAGCACTATCTACATGCCAACCAACCAGTATGTCCACTGTATCTACAAAATGATTAGCAAAATGTTCCGGATATGAATTTGATATAATAATCATAGCATTAATTGCAGCCATAAATACTTCTGCTGAGTCAGTACCTTCTATCACAGTTTGCAGTCTACTGAGAGTGATTTCTGCAAAGTCAGATAAGTTTGATGTCTGATAGTCGAGCTGAAAAGTTTCACAGAATGAAAAAGTAAGCCAGTGTTTTATGGAGACATTGTGAACAGCGTATGTAGCTGCCATCCAATCTAGATGCTTCCGAAATTCAGGGCCCATGACATACCCAATTCGTCCAAGAACAACAGCCGCGTTTTCTTTAGTCTCTGGGCCTGGGGCGTCGTATAATACGTCGAGCAGGGACTCCACTAGAATGTCGTAGGACCTCCGTATGTACCGCGCGTTCTCTGGCAACATAACAGCCTCCTGTAGCTTCCTACATATCGCCAGAGACTTCTCGATATCCATCTCTGCGCACAGACGCCGCAGCAGCTTCGATATACGCGGGTCTTCGGGCAAGTTCACTACTAAGTCGGGTCTTTCGTATAGTTTGTTGTTGTCGCCTGGTGTCCAGCCATCGTTAGGGTTTGGAACTAGCGGTTCGTGATATTTGTAGGAATTTTCGTCGCGCTCACCCCGTGGCGGGAAACCGCCGCGACCTCGTCCACCGCCTCTCGCGGCGCCTCGGGAGTGACGGTACTCGGTGACGCGCCCGCGGGACCGGAACCTCGGCCCCCCGAACGACGAAGTCCCATCATACGCACCGACATAACCTCTGACCTTATCATCCGTTGTGTTTTCGTGACCGATTTCGTCCCTATCTGGTGCATCGGAATTTTCCGAACCCGTTGGGTTTTTAACTTTAGTATTTGCAGTGGTGGGTAGCATCACTAAGAGTTACTTTCGTAAAATGATTAAAACCACACATGGCCGTAGAATTACGACAAAATTACGACCAAAACTATGTTTGGGTAGAAAACGTTTTTCGCCCAAGTTCATTCGCCAACAGAGACAATTATGAAAGTGTCATAGACAAAATATCACAGCTGCTAAACAGAACTGTCAACAAGTCTACCATAGAGCAAAAAGACAGAGTACCTACCTATGTAGAAGATGTTCTAGGAGTTTGCATTTTGCATTTTGCATGTAAAGTTGTAGAGCAACTCGGCCCACCGGTCTATTAGTGTATAATCTATGCCACCGGTCGCGGCCGATGCAAAAACGGTCTGTTATTTTTTACGGGGGGATATACGTGTGACGCACACTCACACTACAAAAATCGTCTATTACTACGAAACTCACACCTTGACTTTAACAAAATAGATAAACAATTTCAAGCACACATTTAAATATCTGAGCAACAGGCATAGGACCATTTGGTCTTGTACTTTGACAGAGGGGAAAGCCTGCATATGGCTACCCCCCTCCGGCAGAGAATATTCAGAATATGCCTCCGGTCCGCCGCGGCTGGTGGCCTGTGTTGCTCTATGGCCAATGCAGACTGCGCTCTTTTTATATTCTAGTCTATGGTCTCGTAATAAGTCTTTGGTCTTATTGTGTCTATGGGTCAGACGGTCAGACACAACTTTGTACTCTGTGGTCAGACAGACAGACGTCAAAACATTAAATCAAAAAGAAAAACATAACCTCTCTTTCACGTGTAAGTTAAACAAAGTTTATCCTGTACCTATCTCCATCGGATTAAAATATTAAATTACTGCTTTGAACTACAATAATTAAACTTGAAGTGTAAAGAACTACTCTAAACATTAGACATGGTCGTGATGAAGCCGACCAAACATACACATGATTTTAGAGGTATGTACATCATTCGTAATTATAATTTACTCTTATTGCTTTTATTTGCTGCTAACACTTTTTTTTTACTTTCAGCGTTAGAGCTAAAATTGACGCAAGAATCGAAAGTACCTCATACAATATATTTCAAGGAACATTCAGTTAGAGAACACACTGCAGACAAACCTTCAGGGCGCACATTATTTATAGTCAACATACCACCGTATGCGGATGAAAATGGTTTGAAAAATGCATTTAAAGAAGCTGGCATTATTGAATCTGTTCAATTTGCTCTAAAACCAAATGCATCAGAGACAAATAAAAATAAATTCATAGCTCAAGTCCATAAACCATCTTTTAGAGTTAGTTACGTAGTTTTCAAGAAAGTAGCTCACTTAGACAAAGCTCTAAAACTGAAAGCACTTCAGCCTATGAACTATCATCAACTCAACATTGGTCTCAAGAAATGGATCCAGGAATATAATGACTCTGTGTTACAGCCAGGAATCCTCAAAGAGAGAATTGAGGCTTTCATGAAAATTCACGATGAAAAGATGAAAGAGGTTGAAGAGAAGGAGAAGGAGTTAGAACAGGAGGATGATGAAGGATGGGTGACAGTCACAAAACGTGGTAAAGTGCAAAGCTTTCCTCGCTCAGAGAAAGTTGAAAATAAGATTATGGCAAAAGAAGAAAATAATAAAAAGAGGAAAGAGTTGAAAAATTTCTACACATTCCAAATAAGGGAATCCAAGATGAAACATATTGTGTCATTGCGGCAAAAGTTTGAGGAGGACAAAAAGAAGATTGCACTTATCAAACAAAGTCGAAGATTTAAACCTTTTTAATAAACTATAAATTTGCATTCTAACATATTGTATTTTTTTCCGTTTCTTCTGTCCTTCATACACAAACTAATTTGTAATATTACCTTCATAAAATGTTAAAGAAAAATTTGACAATTGGGACTTGTTAGGTCCATAAGTAGAGTGACTGGGCAAGCGACCTAGAGGTTACAGGTTCAAAACTCAATTTTTTAAATAATTTAAAAATTTGTTAAATTTATGTCAAAATTGTGATATATCAAAAATGCAAAAAAAATTGACCAGTACATATTTTCTACTGAGAAAATTCATATTATGTAAATATAGTAAGCTTGACCTTATTTTAGTCAGTGTAAAAAGATGCTTGGTATTTTTTTTTAATTAAATCATTCATTTTAAAATGCAACTTGTTCTTAACTAAGTAGTACTTATAATCCTACATACTATCTTCATACAAATAAAGCTGACATGACCATAGATTTATTATCTACTTCATGACCGACCGGACATTTCTTCGATTTCAATAACATCTGAAGTTAGTTCAAGTTACAGTGGCGGACTAAGGGGGGGGCAGGCATTGGCGGCCCGCCATAGACCTCTGGTTCTGTGAGCTTTCACACAAGTCAGACTGAGTTTTGAATCATGAAAGTTCTTCACCAAAAAGAGATTTTAAGAGCCCACGGAGGGAAATGTTTTTTAAATCTCTTACCAAATGTAAGAGATGGGGCCACGCGGAGACTTAGAGGGTAAGGACGGTTTTTCTTTGTTTGCTCCTTCATTTATTAACTAATTAAAAATAAACACTAAAATCGCGAATCAAATCATTTATTTGTACAGTACATATGGTAAGTAGGTATATGGTAGATAGGTACTATGATACTACAATATTTTAACGCCATTTAAATGGCGTACAAATCTTCGGCAAAGAAGGACAGAAGTTTCTGCTTAAGACAATTAAGAAAGTTAAAGACTTGTAAAAAGAAAAACTTCTGTAAGTACCTTAATTTATTTAATAACTAGCTGTGCCCGCGACTTCGTCTATGTGAGAAAAAATATGATTGTTCAGTATCTTACCCGGACGAAGTCGTGGGCGCAGCTAGTATAAAAGTAGCGTAAGTTACTCCTTATTACATCAGCTATCTGCCAGTGAAAGTCCCGTCAAAATCAGAGACACTCAAATTCTGTTTATTTGGATGTAGTTATGTATGTATGTATGGTTGTATGGAGATAAAAGTAGCTCAAGTTACTCATCACATCAGCTATCTGCCTGTGAAAGTCCCGTCAAAATCGGAGACACTCAAATTCTGTTTATTTGTATGTAGGTATGTATGAATGTATGGTTGTATGGAGATAAAAGTAGCCTAAGTTACTCCTTATCACATCAGCTATCTGCCAGTGAAAGTCCCGTCAAAGTCGAAGACACTCCAATTCTTCTTATTTGTATGTAGGTATGTATGGATGTATGCAGATAAAAGCAGCCTAAGTTACTCCTTGTTACATCAGCTACCTACCCATGGAAGTCCCGTCAAAGTCGGATACACTCCAATTCTACCTATTTGTATGTAGGTATGTATGGATGTATGGAGATAAAAGTAGCCTAAGTTACTCCTTGTTACATCAGCTACCTACCCGTGAAAGTCCCGTCAAAGTCGGATACACTCCAATTCTACTTATTTGTATGTAGTTAAGTATGTGTATGGATGCATGGAGATAAAAGCTTAGATGCTATCTGAGCTATCTGCCAGTGAAAGTCCCGTCAAAATCGGTCAAGCCGTTCCCAAGATTAGCCCCGCCAAACAGACAGACAGACAAAAATTGAAAAAAATGTTGATTTGGTATATGTACCGTGTATACATATGCGTTTAGTAAAAAGCGGTTATTTTAATATTACAAAAAGACACTCCAATTTTATTTATTTGTATGTATGTAGATTTATTATGGAAGCTACAATACAACATAGGCCTAAAAATTCTGTGAAAATTTAAAGCGTCTACATTATAGCGGTAACAGAAATACATAATTTGTGTAAATGTTAGGTTTCTAGCTAGCACAATTTATGAGATACAGCCTGGTGACAGACAGACGGACGGACGGACGGACGGACAGACAGACAGACAGACAGACAGCGGGGGATTAGTTATCCGTAGGGTCCGTTCTTACCTTTTAGGTACGAAACTCCCTAAAAGATAGAATTAAGATACAGAATAGCTTTAAAATATTCGATACGATTCTTTAAATTGACATAACTTTTTTATTTCTTAACCGATTCACATGAAACAAACATTAAATGTTAAGTGAACTTACCACAACATATTAGTTAAAACCGCAAATCGAATAAGCCGCTTCTGATATTAGCGTGCACAAAACAAACAGACATTTTTCCGGGATAAAAAGTACCCAGTGTTGTGCGCCAAAGGTTAAAGTATAATCATACCAAGTTTCATTGTAATCGGACCGGTAGTTTTTATGTGATGCTTGAACAAACAGACAGACAGACAAAAAAAATCTTATCACATATTTGTGTTCGGTATCGATGTAATAACATCCTCTGGTATTTATTTTTTCAATATTTTTAATGTACAGAATTTACAATTCTACAGATTTATTATAAATATAGATAATATTAACTAAGAAAGTTTAACAAAGCTTCTGCTTTTTTTTTCTCTTAATTTTGAATCTGAAATTGTAGGATTAAGCTTTTGTGTTATATTACTGACGTTCCGTCGCGAATGGTCAAATTCGCAACCGGCCAAGTGACAAAAAAACCGTCAATATCGCAAACGGTCAAAATAGCGCTTGGTCAATGTCTCAATCTGTCAAAATAGCGATTGGTCCATATCGCGAATGGTCTAGTTCACATGATTTCAAATCGCTAACGGTCAAATTAGCAAGCAGTCAAGATCGCACTCGGTCAATTTCTTTAATTTCGAAATTAGTCCTCTTTTGACAATGAGAGGGTTATCATTAAATTCATAAATAAATAACAAATGTAGGCGCCCCCGACTTTGGTAGGTTAGGTCGAAGGGACTTGACCATATTCGACGGAACGTATTACTGTTATGCAATTAATCGTTTATGGCCGGGCACATTCTCACATCATGTCCAAAGAGAACCCTTCACGTCTCTGCAGCCGGATGCTTAATTGGTCATGAGATCAAGTCTTCCGTTTGTAGCGGCACTGCCTTACATTGCACATTTCCCATCATGCTGCTCACCGAGTGCAGGTGTCAGATGGTCTGCTTGTGGCTCTTGACGATAATGCGTAAAAGTCTATTCTCTGGCAAAAAGTCCAATACCAAGAGAAGGTTGCTGATGATGCCGTATACACAGTCGTTGGCTAGTGCTACTTGCACCGCTTGTCCTATCCTGTTGAGACTTTCCTGAAAATATTTGAGGTAAATTAAATCACAGCGGAGATGAAACTGGTGATTTTGTACACAAATATGTAGGTATGAAGAAAGAAAACGTTTTTATTTGGAGCAGAGTTTTTAGTCTTACAACCATTTTCGAAAAGTCATCATTCATCAATCATTTTAAAGGGAAGTGAGCTCATATGTATCTTTCTAGAAGTCCTTAGTTGCAAGCAGAGGGATACAAAATGTTTTGACAAAAATACCACCGTCTTCCATGACTGCATTCCCGTGCAACATTGGCACATCACGCAGTACCTATTGAATTGTATGAAAAGCATGCGAGTAAGATAACCCATTTTAGTTCACACATCATCATTTCAGCCGAAAGACGTCCATGACTGGACAAAAACCTGCCCAAAGATGCTCACAGCTCAAACAGTGTTATGCGACATTAGGGGAGAATAATGCCATAAGGGCCACGCTTGGTATGCCGATTGGAGGACACAGTAGCGGTAGTTTCGGCACGGGACGCTGCCGCTGCTGCCAACTCGCGTTATTTTATCGACTACTGCTGACTACTGCCGTATTGGAATGATTGGACCGCCATTGTTCGGTTGACTGACTGACAGCACTAACGGAAGAATTTTCTTGTCAGTGGCGTCTGGTGGCATCGTCAAATCCCTACGGCATTCGGATTAAGTTACTTGGATTTTATTTATTATAATTGTAAACAATGCTCACGTAGTCGGTAAATTAGCCGCGAGCTTAAGCCATAATATGTTCTATAAAATGTTTATTGGCATCATTTCGTTTAAAAAAGAATTATTAGCTACACATTTCACACAACCAACCTGTAAATTTTGATGATTTTCCAAATTAAAACCACAATTGTGCAGTTCGTTGGCGTAATCCTGAATTTTAGAAGCAATGCCGATTAGATGATGAGCGTTCACAGCAGTCGGCGGCCCGTGGGTTCGTCGACCCGCACGTAGACTCTGAAGCACCCCCAACTGTAGCTTTATATACAGTTCGGACTCCCTCAGGGGCACGTTCTTGGCACTAGATTGTTTCTCGCCTTCGATTTTAATCTTCTTTAGCGGCACTTCTATTATCTCTGTGTCTGAAAAGTGGAGGAATATAAAAAAAAAAACTCTCCACCAGTTTTATAAGCGGTAGAGTTTTAGTTTCTAAGGGTGAGATTCACAGACCGCACGATATTACTATGACATGGAGTCTGAATCTTCACCGCCTATTTTCTTAAATTCTTACTTTGGGGACACATCTTTGCTAAGAAAAAAATAAGTAAAGTAAGAATTTAACACGTCTGTGAATCAAAATGAACGTAGAATGTTCGACTCGACGTTCACCGTACAGAATCCGGACGTGTGTTACTACTATTAACACGTAGCCGTCTGTGAATCTTGCTGTAAGTGTTATTTTCCTAGTCTACTATATAGGCCAAGAGTAGCCAACCGGTCAATTGCGGTCGACCAGTCAAAGATGATGAGCAGAGATGCCAGAAGAGTGATGCTCACTGTTTGGTAGTCTTAACGAGGTTGTATTTCATTAAAGCTTCTTACCAAACGGGACGAGAATTACTGCAGATGTGTACTGTGAAGAACTGAACACAATGATGGAGAAGCTCGCACGTTTCCAACCAGCTTTGCTCAATCGTTGGGCTTCACTGCTCCTGCACGACAACCTCATACTGCACAAAAGACGGTCTCCAAGCCACAAGAGCTGCAGTTGGAAGTTCTCCGTCATACGCCGTACTCACCAGACCTTGCGCCTACAGACCTCTACTTTTTCCAGAATTTGGATAACTTCTTGCTTACTTTGCAAAATGCCTTTGAAGAATTTGTTGCCTCCCATCCAGCTGATTTTTTCAAGGGAATCAATAAGCTACCAATTTTTTTTTATGTAATGGAATTGGCAAACAAGCATGCAGTTCACATTGATGTTAAGTGATGACTGCAGCCTATAGACACCCACACAAAGACCAAGGTCAAAATGCAGATTGGTCACCAGGTCACCACTCCTGAGGCCTAAGACATTAATTCTCTGTGCCAGAAATTACAGGGCCGTACATTACCACCTGACCGGAACACGATAGTGCTGAACACTACCATTTAGCGCCAATTATATTAGGTAATGCGGTGGTGCCTACGCCGGCGAGCTCCGTCACTGGAGCTACCACCAGTAAAAAGTACCAATGCATTGATTGCATGAGTGATTACTTTAATAGAAATAAAAATATAGAATAAAAATGCTTCATTTATTTCATGACAATTTCATAGGTAAAGACCAAATATAGTAAGTTTTTTTTATACGGCCGGTTAGACCCCAAGGCCGGATACCGGATATCCGTTTCCTCTAGTACTGACCAAAATCACGTAGGACATTTATGGCGTATAGCATGCGTCGCATGTGAGTATCGTGACGTGCGTGTCGCGTCACGTCGTATTCGTCAGTCGAGCAGGACACCTTGAAACGCAACACTGACCTTGCTGGAGACAGAGCGGCGCGAGCGCACACCAGTGCACGAGACCGGCCAAGGGCGTGACGGCGGCCATGGGGATGGCGCCGCTCGGCAGCGCCGCCGGGTTCAGTTGTGCCGACATGCACAGCGTCGGGTTCGAGTATACCTGATAATTTACATTTCATCAGTATTTTATTAGACTTTCTGCTTAACCACTTAACTTTATTGTTTGTTCTGGCCGAGTTTATGATTTAATGTTGTCCTTTCATTTCATATGAACGCAATAGCCGTACTCTGACTGTCATTATTGATAATCAGTTAATCATTACTACTTTCAGAGCAGGTCAAAAAGACAATATAAACCTAGCCAAGACGAAAATTATCGAATTAAGTGGATGATCTGTAAGAGAGGGTTTTGCAGAAGGTATGTAAGCGTTGTATCAAGATATGCATTTATTATTTTAAAGCTCTTTCATGCAATTTATAACCAAATTTTTTTTTATGTAATGGAAGTAGCAAACAAGCTTGTAGTTCACACATAATAACTACAAGATAACAATATAAATACAATACTAAAAATTAATATATTTTTCTGCAGTTATTATCCATACTAACCCAAGATGTGATAACTTCTAGTAGATTCTTCGGTGGCATTTTTATGGTGCCCTTTGCATCATGCATGTACAATTCTGTGACAGCTGTGATGAAGTTCGCCACAAACTGTGGAGCGGTGGTCGCTAGGGACTTCAGCGAGAGCTGGTTGGAAGTGTTCAGGTAGAAGTGGTCACGGATGACATTTTCAACCAGTTGCAGGGATTGTGGAGAGGAACAGCCCATCTGTTGTAACCATACTCCAACAGCCAACAGAACCTGGCAAAAGAAGTATTTTTAATAAAAATAAAGTTTAAAGTTTTCTAAAGTATGTTTTTAATAATAGTTAAACCACAAGGGCTTTGAAGATTGGGCTGCAATTATCTAAATTCAATCTGTCATGATCTGATAAATATCCACCAGCTTAGCAACTCGCTTATGAATTTATGAAAAAAAATACAACCAGACTTGGGGTAAAACTTTCCAACAATTACCGATGGTTTGTGGGGGTAAGGGGAGAGGGGGGGAGGGGAGGGAGGCAACCAACCCCCTTATACCTCCCCCCTCCCGTCGAAACCCCAGATTTTAGGAGATATGCTATAGCACTGATTCCATTAAAAATACTCAATTTTGAAGTAAGAGGGGGGCTTTAGGGCATGATAAAAGGTGTGAAGGAGGGTGTACCCTTCCCTCCCCAACACTACACTCCTCAATCTACAAAAAACGCGTAGTTTTCAAAGAAAAAAAAAATTGTCGCTTGTATTTCCTAAACAACAGTTTGGTTCTGGCGCTTCGCCGGCCGCTGCCGCGGCACGCTCGCTTCGCTCGCTCGGCTCGCGCGCTTTTTTTTACATATACAACCTAACCTAACCAACTCTTCATGGGAAACATGGGTAGGAGACGCCATGGTAGTCACTCGTTGGAAATCTTACAGGAGTACGTGAAAACGATCTCAACTGCTAGGGCAACAAACGCTGACTGACAATTAACTTGACACAGCTGTCACTGCATGTAAAACAAACAAAATGGCGTCTGTTGCGTTCCGTTAACAAAGTAAAAACGAATTTGTATATTTTATGTGTAAAAAAAGTAAAAATATACTGATAATATGTTCTACAGAAGTTATTATTTACACAAAACATAATGAATACTTATAATAGAACAATATTAATTATCGAAATCGAAAAATACGTAAATAAGTAACATGGTATGAAATAGAACTAAATGCCGTTGATGAGTAATGAAACGTTTTATGTCAATGCTGCCACCAGACATGACATATAAACAAACTTAAAATGGCGATCTAGTCGATTTGTATGGAAATTTTGAAAAAATATATCTTAAGAACTGTGCATTTTCGAAAAGTAAAACTTCACAAAACGCTTTATATTTACGAGTACTATCTTCAAAAAAAATATGAACTTCCTAATCGCTGTCAAGCGTCGGAACGTTTAGCCTCAGTCTTTCTAAGTATGGGATGCCAACAAGCACTTTGTACAGTTGCTTTATGTGTATGTAACATCAAAATGTACCAATATTTCTAGCAAATAAAAAAAAATTCAATTAAAAAAAAAATTAAATTAAATTTATATGCAAATGGGGTGATCAGATGTAGTAATGTATAGCTAATTAAATTTATTATTACTTCACATTGAAAGATTTAATCTATTACTTCACTTATATATATAATTTTCAAGTAAAGGAATGTGCACAGAGGTAAGGGGTAGGTGGTAAGTAGGTAATAGGCTCTCAAACTCATCAACTCACATGTAAAACACAGCCACACCATAATAAAAAATGTAAAAAACTAAAAACAACTCACAGATGTGCTTGAGGCGGACACGGCCATACTTGCTAGTATACTCAGAATCTTTAACTTCCGCTGGCTCTCTATACCACCAAACAATGACAGAAATATAGTATTCTTCGTAGTCTCATTACTACAAGCAGAGAGATAGTCGCAAATTATGTCTATCAACTGAAGTTCCTGTAATGGGTTCAGTCCGCCGCGACGCGTGCTCCGACGGTCAGATTCGCAAAATACGAACTCAGAAATAATATCCATGGCTATATCCATCTGCTTACTTGTAGGCGACGACCGTCCCACCAATAAATGTTCTGTAATTTGAAAACTGTGTGAAATGGACAACAAACGCTCAGGGTTTTTAGAGGTGACAGGATTTTGCAAATTATCATGAATGGTTAAGAATAACTTTTGTGATAGAGCAGTTCTTTAATGCGAATGATGTCGGTCTGCCTGCTCTCTGTAGTTGCAACTGCGACTAGTATTGAAAAATCCTCCTTAACCTTTGTATTTTAGGTTAAATATCAACGTACCTATTTTACTTAGAGCTTCTCTAGCGCAAATAGGAAACTCATATTTGCGTAATGAATGTTTTATATCCGATAGTGACATTTTAATTATATGAAAAGTATATAATCAGAAATACAAAATAAACAAATTGAGGGATATTGCGGAATTTGCATTCGCGTAATACCGCACGTTAGGGATGGCGGCGATCTGTCTAAAAGAGATCGAATAATTGAATATCGATCTTTTGGTCGGATAAATCGATCTACAGCACTGGATCGATCTAGTGAATCGATACTGTACCCTTGAAAATCTTTCGACCTTTTTACTTCATCGCATATAGGAAGCATGCAGTAAAAAGAGACTCGTCACCATATATTTATAGGGTTTAACGTGTTATACCAGCATTAAACGCCTTGAGTGTCTTTTATGAATTTTGGTACATACATACATATCAGCCATAAGACGTCCACTGCTGAACATAGGCCTCCCCCAAGGACCTCCATGCCGACCGATTGGAAGCGACGTGCATCCAGCGGGTACCTGCAGCCTTGATCAGGTCGTCGGTCCATCTTGCAGGTGGACGTCCTACGCTGCGTTTGCCGATACGTGGTCTCCACTCGAGAACCTTTCTGCCCCAGCGGCTATCGGTTCTCCGAGTTATGTGCCCTGCCCATTGCCACTTCAGCTTGGAAATCTGCTTGGCTATGTCAGCGACTTTCGTTCGCCTACGGATCTCCTCATTTCTGATTCGATCCAGTAGGGAAACGCCGAGCATAGCCCTTTCCATTGACCGCTGAGTGACTTGGAGCTTTCGCACGAGACCCATAGTGAGAGACCACGTCTCTCACTATGGCACCGTAGGTCATCACCGGTAAAACGCACTGGTTAAAGACTTTCGTCTTCAAGGACTGCGGGATGTTTGACGAGAAAACGCTCCTTAACTTCCCGAACGCTGCCCAGCCGAGTTGGATTCGGCGAATGACCTCTTTCTCGAAGTTCGACCTGCCTAGTTGTATGGTTTGTCCTAAATAGACGTAGTCGTCGACAACTTCGAGCATCGAGTTCCCAACGGACACTGGAGTGGGCGATACAAGGTTATTGAACATGACCTTGGTCTTATCCATTTTCATTTTAAGGCCCACTCTTTGGGACACTCGATTGAGGTCTTCGAGCATTGTGCTGAGGCCTTCCAGAGACTCTGCCATGACTATAATATCGTCGGCAAACCGAAGGTGAGTGATGTATTCGCCGTTGATATTGATGCCTAGTCCTTGCCATTCCAGGAGCTTGAAGGCGTCTTCCATTGCATTGGTGAAGAGTAGAGGTGAGATGACATCTCCCCTCTGCAAAGGAATCGCCTTCGTGCATTGGTCCTGTACTCGGACTATCATGGTGGCGTTTTTATACAGACACTTCAACACTTCGATATACCGATAGTCAATGTGGCAACGCTGTAAAGATTGCAGCACAGCCCATGTTTCAACCGAATCAAAGGCTTTCTCATAGTCCACGAACGCTAAGCATAATGGCCGGTTATACTCCTCGGACTTCTGTATAACCTGCCGCAGCGTGTGTATGTGGTCTATGGTACTATAGCCTTTTCGGGAACCGGCTTGTTCGGGAGGCTGGAAGTCATCAAACCTGCGAGCGAGACGGTTCGTGATCACCCTCGAAAACAGCTTGTAGACATGGCTCAGAAGCGAGATGGGTCTATAGTTCTTCGTATATAACAAGCTGCTACGATATTATTTATTAAAAAAAAAAAAACAAGTTTTAGAGTTTTAAAAAACGACTTAGTCCTCAGGCTATTGATATAATATTGATATTTTTTTCGAAAGTCGATATTAAAAACTAATTAAAATGTAGATTTATACATTCGATTTTTTTTTAATATTTTGAGAAGCTACTCTGTGTTTTTTTTGCTCGATCGTCTTTTTATAATTTTGTAGTTGGATCAGGGAAGAGATTAATCGACGACATATACATCGATAATTTTTTCGATATATCGAACACTGGTACTAATATTTTTAAAATAAAAAGATCAACAGCCCCACAATCTACAAATTTGTTTTAGGGTCACGGCACAAGGCAATGGTTCTATCGCCATTCCACCGTATGTGTGACGACATATGGCGCATACGTCTATTTAGAATACACTAACTTTCAAACTAGAAATTATGAATGAAAAGTACAAAATTTCGAAAAATGGTTAAACACGGGTGCCCTAGTTTTGGATTAACTTTTGAATAATGTAATAAAACACGTAGGTTAAAAACATGAAATGATCATAAGATATAACGTTTAAACGTTATATCTTATGATCTGTATGTTTCCTATGTCCCTATGTGAATCAACCAAAAAGATCAATCTTCGAATTTCCAGGGTATAGTATCGATTCACTAGATCAATCCAGTACTGTGAATCGAGTTATATAAATAATTATAATTATTTAAACAAGAATCGATTTTTTGGGTCTTAAAGATTGCTTTTCCGATTAATCTAAGGTCTTGGAAGTAGGGTTGCTACTTCATAGTTCTATACTTTGACATTGACGTATCCGTATCAATTTGACACATCTTGTCACAGAGTATGTAACAATAATGTTTTCATCTAAAGATAGGATATTAGGTATTGTTATGGACTCAAAACTTCACTTTGATGCTCACATAAATATAGTCATGAACAGAGCTTTCAGACTGTATGGTTTTGTCATGAGGACATGTATTCCTTTTAAAAGACCTGCAACTTATTTACTTTTATATAAATCTCTTGTCCGATCTCAACTAGATTATGCTACTTCTGTATGGAATCCATGCTATGATGAATACAGCGAACAGTTAGAGACCGTTCAACGTAAGTTTTTACGATCCCTGAATTATCGCTGTTTTGCTTCTAAGTCCCCTTATGAAACACTTTTATCAAAATTTTCTTTATCAACACTCAAAATGAGAAGATTGCTTTTAGACCAAATGTTGCTATACAACATATGTCACTACAAATTTGACTGCAATAGACTTAATAATCAAGTTTATATTAGTATTCCATGTCGTTCTACGACACGAAATACCCGTAAGAACAACCTATTTGCACCCCCTAATTGTAAAACTAATGCAGGTGAGCGAGCACCTATAAATAGACTCATGAAACAATATAACAAATATTTCACTAAGGTAGAATTTTTTGAAACGTCACCTAACGCATTGAAGCGAAATGTTCTAAATGTAATGCAGAACATTAATAATAACATAATGTAAGATTAATATTGTTTACTTTGTGTTAACATCTGTGGTGTATTCTTTTTGTTATTTTTTTTTGTTCAAAAAAAATGATTTTGTATTATCACACCGCTACCCTAAAATGTCCTAATAGTTAATTTGTGGACAACGGGGTTGATTACACTCCTTGTAAAATTATGTACCGAGTAATTGTCCTTGTTACTTTATGAGTGTAATTGTTTGTTGTCCTAAATAAATAAAAAAAAAAAAAAAGATAGGCAATGGTAACTACTTCATTCCACCATATGTGTGACGTAATCGCATGTTTTTCCGTTTTATTTTTTTTTCACAGAAATTAAGAAATAAAAAAATGCAAAAAATACAAGAACTCAGAAAAGAAAAATAAAGAAACGGTATTTTTCTTTTAGGGTCGTGTCAATTTTGAAATGTTGTCAATTATCTGTATCTTCTTCTTTATTATAATTAATGGCTACTACCCAAGACTAAGGGTAATTCTGCCAGAATCCAGTAATTGGAGACGCACAATTAAATACAAACAAAAAAGAAATAAATGAATGAAATTGATCGGTGGACTAGAAGATTGTCTGGTGAATGAAGTTATATCCTCTGATGATACCTACAACAAAAACAAACACAATCACTATAGTTAGATGATAGTATAGACGAAGTAAAGAGTTATTAATATTCTAAACAAAAAAAAATAAAAATAGTTTAAATTCTAATATTATTTACACGTATACATTTAGCTAATCTATATACAAAAGGTGAAGTTACTAAATTAAGCAAAGATTTCATATTAGTAGAACGGGGGATGCTATGGGGAAGAAGGGAGTACAAGGAAAATTTATAGAACAATAAAAAAATATATGGTCTACGGAACCTTCATCTAAACCGCATTCGCACAGAGAACTGTCCCTAATCCTAATTTTTCGCAAAAAAACCGGAGAACACACATGACCCAAACGTAAACGGCATAGCACCGAGTAAGATCTCTTATCTAGTGAGCGGAATTAAAAAAAACACGGTCTGCTAACAATATTGGGCTGGATATCAGCATAATGTTTTCCTTTTTCTAGTTTCGACCGATCCCACTCCTTCTGCCAATCTTTATCCAATTGAGGTTTCGCGTATGACAACAGATCATGACTAAATAAGAAGTTATAGGTATTGCAACCGCTTTCAATTGCCAACTTTGCACATTGGTCCACAGTCTCATTGCCCACAATGCCACAGTGGCCCGGAATCCATGCCAAAACAATAATAATATTTTTCTTATGACATCTGAACAGAACTTCTTTGATATCGAAAATAATTGGAAATTTCAACTTACTTCTGAAAGGGTTACTTAGTATTGCTTGTAAAGAGCTCAAAGAGTCCGTAAAAAATATTGTATTGGAGAGATTGTGTAATTCAACATAAGTAACTGCTTCATAAAGCGCTATAGCCTCACCAGAAAAAACTGAAGCTATGTAAGGAAGTTTAAAATTTAAAATTATTTTATATCGTGGAATCCACACCGCTGCTCCAACTCCCGATTCCGGAGAAAGTTTGGAAGCGTCTGTGTAAATTGATAACCAATTTGGAAATTTTGAAGATAAAATGTCTTTAAACAGATCATTAGCTCCAGGAGTGTTTTTGCTGATGCCGAAATCAAGAATTATGTTAGGTTGATAAGTAAGAATATCATAATTGTATGAAAATATTGGACATTTTGGACAATTAAACAGTTTGTAACCTAATTGTTGTAAGTTTATAAAAGTATTGACAATCATAGGGGTGCCAAGCCAAAATTGATAGCCAAATTGATACACCGACATATAAACTGGCTCAACACGTAGCACGTGTACTTTTACCACTGAGGGGACAAACAACGGCTTTTGTGAAGGATTCCTATAGTTTTATCGCTGAAGTCAACCATCTACAACTTTCAGCTAATGACGTTATGGTCAGTTTCGACGTTGAATCTTTGTTCACGAGCTTGCCAGTGAAAGAATGCGTTGAAATAGTTAAAAGGAGGTTAGTCGCTAACAATTTGTCTATAGAATATTCAGAATTACTTGAGTGGTGTTTAACATCCGGTTACCTCATGTGGAACAATGAATTTTACATGCAACTAGATGGAGTCGCAATGGGCTCTCCGGTGTCTCCTGTGGTTGCAGATATATTTATGGAAGACTTCGAGGAGCGTGCCCTGAGTACTACATCTATAACACCTAAAATATACCAGCGTTATGTAGACGATACGTTCACCGTGTTAGACAGTGATGAAGTAACTGGATTTCTCGATCATCTCAATTCCATAAATCAAAAGATCAAATTTACAATGGAATTGGAGCAAATTAGCCTTCTTAGATACTCTATTGATTAGGAATCCCGACAACACTTTAAGCCATACTGTGTATAGGAAACCTACCCATACAGATAGGTATCTCAATGGTAACTCTCACCACTACCCGGGACATCTAGCTGCAGTCGGCCTATCTTTGTTTAGGAGAGTACGAGGCATATGTTTCAACTGTTGGGTTTTGTTGTAATAATTTTGGAGATAAATAAAAAGTCTGAATCTAATGGCAGAGTCTATTGTCCAAACCCATTAATTACATCACACACAATATTAACAGAAGTACACTGTCTTACACAAGG
Source organism: Macrosoma leucophasiata (assembly GCA_036365455.1). Classification (NCBI taxonomy): domain Eukaryota; kingdom Metazoa; phylum Arthropoda; class Insecta; order Lepidoptera; family Hedylidae; genus Macrosoma; species Macrosoma leucophasiata. Next base: position 1,493,298 of record JAWQUS010000024.1, read on the forward strand.
GGAGCAGGACGACTGCGGGGCAAACGACATGCGCGGCTATGCACGCTTACAAAAACCTTACTCAACAAATTATAATGCATATAGTCCCTACAGCAACGATCATTTAAATGCCGAGCTAAAACACCTACGACAAGTGCTCCGAAATAATCAACTAAAAGTACCACCCCTCCGACATAGAAAATCAACGAAACCACCAACAGTTGAAAGACAACCGGCTTTACTACCTTATGTTAAGGGTGTTACGGATAAAATAGGTAATATACTGAAAAAGTCGTCAATAAAGACAATTTTCAAACCTTATAAGAAACTACACCAGTATTTAAGACCTATAAAATGTAACATTCCTTTGCAGGATGCCGGTATCTATAAACTGGATTGTGATTGCGGACTTTCGTACATAGGACAAACAAAGAGGCCTGTATTGACCCGGGTGAAAGAACATATAGCCGATGTCAAACACCAACGAACCGGAAAGTCTGCAGTTTGTGAACATCTAACGGACAAACCCAACCACTACATTCGTTTTGATAAGGTTCAGATAATATCAAAAGAAAATCGTCCTATTCCACGGATGGTCAGGGAGGCTATTGAGATTAAAAAGCATCCAAATTTCAATAGAGAGGCGTTTGTCCACGAATTGGGATCCCATTATATCCAAATTGAAATCCCAAACTAGTAAATCTGCAAAACCACGAGATACGGTTGGTAACTTTTGCGTAAATCCGGACCGTTATTCCAGACGTCTCAGAAACAGGTGGCGCTAGCATGACATGGCAACGTAGTTTTCAGTAATTTCTCGATAGATGTCGCCACTAGTAGTTTACATCGCACTAGGGTTGTGTTCTATCTCAGCTATATAAGACCAGGCTGAACATCGTCGAATTAGTCTGCCCGTGACCACGGTAGCTGTAAAGCGACCGAAACGTCGGGTGTATGAAGAATATGAAGATGTTTGGTAGTGTTGTATACGCGAGAAAATCCGCAAGTTTAAATTCTACAATCCTAGGGGAACATTTATGGGTCCAATATTTATTGGTTCTGACAAGGTCTGTTAATAATGAAAGCTTAGGAATGAGAGGATGCGAACCGCACTGTAGAACTCTATAAACAAAACGATCCGCCAGATATTGTCGTCTTAGGTGGTAGGGAGGGTCGCAGCTTTCTACACAAAGAGCGTTTGTTGGAGATGACTTCATACATCCAGTAACTATCCTTAAACATTTGGACTGCAATTCATCCAAACTATCTAATTTACTTTTAATGCACGGTTCCATTAAGAAAGAGCCATAATCCAGTACACTGCGGACCAGAGCATTGTTTAACAGTTTTTGTGAATATGGGTGAGAACCTCACCAAACTCCAGATAATGAACGAATTATATTAATGTTTTTTTCGGCCTTACGGGTAACGTTAACAAAATGGTCACAACCTTTCAGTCCAGAATCGAGAGTAACTCCTAGAAATTTTATTTTATTCAAAATAGGAATTAAATTTCCGTCAACAAAGATCTCTATTTGGGGAACTGCTCTTTTTCTTGTAAAAATGACTACGTTACTCTTGGAGACGGATAACGAGAGACCATGGGTAACAAGCCATTCGTTAAGATATCGCATAGCTAAGTTTAAGCGACTAGAGGCATCCTCCAAACATTAAGTAGAAAGGTAAATAACACAATCATCAACATATTGAAGTGAACTACAAAAGGAATTAACAATAGAATCCAAATCATTTATAAATAAACTAAACAATATAGGGCTAAGCACCGAACCTTGAGGAAGACCCCTCCAGACTGATCTAGGAGTAGATGTTGTATTATTATGACGAGCCTGGATGGACCTTCCACAAAGAAAGTTCATAATACAATGTACCATCTTCTGTGGGATACACAGCTGGTGCAATTGCTGTCTGAGAAGGTCAAGGGGAACGTTATCGTATGCAGCTTCAATTTCGAGGAAAATTCCCAGTAAAAATTTATTGTATGTTAGTGCTAATCTAATATCGGAAATAAATATGCTGAGGCTATCCATTGTACTAAGTCCCTTACGGAAACCAAATTGAGTCGGAGACAAGATACCTTTATTCTCTACAAACCATTCTAAGCGATTCTTAATAAGGTGTTCTAAGATCTTTCCTAGTACAGATGAAAGAGCAATAGGTCTGTAGGAAGTAGACAGAGAAGGATCCCTGCTAGGTTTTAAAATGGGAATAACCAATTGTTTTTCCATGTATCTGGAACATAACCGGTTTCATAAATTTTGTTTATAATGTTTAAAAATACTTTCTTGGTTTTATGACCAGAATGTTTAATGAAGGAATATGGTATGCCATCTAACCCTGGTGAAGAATCCTTAACATGATCAACAACAACAATTAACAACAGTTAACAACTGTTCTTCAAGAGAAAATCGAGAATCAAGTTGATCTACAGAATGAGGAGAAGGGGAAGAAGTAACAGACATTTTGTTTGGAACAAATGGAGGAGCCAAGTTATCCACAAATGCCTCAAACCAAGAAGATGAAATGTTAGTTGATAAATTAGCAGATACAGAAAGTGTGTTACGGAATCTTCTAATATTCTTCCATACTAATGTAGGGTGTGTATTAGGAGACAGTTTTTCACAGAAATGAAACCAAGAAGCCTTTTTTTTGATTTCATTAAACGTTTGGCTTTAGCTGATAGACGCTGAAATTAAATAAAATTTGAATTTGTCATACAACAACAGTATTCTAAGTCTGCCAGATCTCTCTGATAGACAGCATCAGTGCATTCTAAATCCCACCACGGGGGAGACTTAAGCTGATTGGGTATTAAAGGAATAGCCTTTTCAGCTGCTGTTGTCAAAGACTTTTCTAATTTCTCAAGAATGGAGGAGATGTTCTCATCAATGGGAGGTATACTCTCTATATGTTCATCTGTGAGTTGCCTAAAGAGAGACCAATCAGCATTGTTTGTAATAAACTTAAGAAGTGGTTCATGTTCAGTTATTGGTACATAAGAATTAGGAGTAGATATTAAAATAGGCCAGTAGTCACTGCCATATGAATGAAGAAGGACCTTCTAGGATACTGAAGAGGAGAGGATTGGAGAACAGAATGACAAATCAACAACACTTGGATTTTGGTAAGGGAATGATCTCCTAGTAGGAGATCCATCATTCAGAATACATAAGTTACATTCATCGAGTATTTCAATCAAGTGATTGCCAAAACTGTCTGATCTGTGACTACCCCACTACCCCATACTTGATTATGGCAATTAAAGTCCCCTATCTGTATCTTAAGATTCAGTCAAAATCAAAAGTGTCATCTGTCATTCTGTCAAGTCAAACGTCATTTTTGCCGATTAGCGCAACGCTTGGTGAATTTTCTTAAAATTTTAACTGTTTTTCTATATTTTATGTGTAGAATTTATGTTAAATATTAATTAAAAATGGAGGTGATAGTGGCGAACGTAGATCATATTAAATTCGATATAGACTTCGCATTGGAACAGCAGTATGGAGCTCTCCCGCTGCCTTTCCCTGGCATGGACAGTAAGGCATTCACTATCTACTATCTTGTAGTTTACATCGCACTTGGGATTTGTTCTGTCTCAGCTATACAAGACCAGGCTGAACATCGTCGAATTAGTCTGCCCGTGACCACGGTAGCTGGAAAGCGACCGAAACGTCGGGTATAAGAAGTTTGGGAGTGTTGTATATGCGAGAAAATTTACAAATTTAATTTCGCGATTTATGAAGTTCGCGAAAACTTGCGAAAACGTTATTAATTAATCACTATCTCACATAAACTCACACAGAAGTAACTTGTATTTAAAATAACTCACGAACTCAGTTCCGTTGCCTTGACGGTTGACCAAGAACTCACACGTTGTGTTAGAAGACAAATTAGGATTGTAGTCAGGAAATTAATGATCAGATAATGTTTTGAGTGGCCTATTTACTCTCAACATAGTCTTGAAGACATAAGAAACCCATGCATCATCTCACATTAAGAAAGTTGAATCCTTGTCATAAAATTGAAAGCTAGATGGCATTCAGGCACTTCTGCTCTCTGTTATCATGGAATTATTACACCCAAACAGTGTTGCTGCAAGGGAGTTTACTCTCCTCTTAATAATATAGTAAGAAGAACTTAAGAAGTATTGCACATTGAGCCTACGAAAGATACAATGTCGAGCTCAAAATATTGAGAGTCTACTGTCTGAGCATTTTCTTTAGTACTAGCTTTTGGTCTACCTGCTACCTGCACCGCTACTTCGTCTGCATGCACTTTAGTTTTCAGTACATGTTTTAATTTTGAATTTACCAAATTGTAACTAATAAATTTAAATTTAGAAATAAAGAAGTCCCACAGAAACTTCCCACCCAATTAAAAAAATCATACTTCTAAGTCCAGAAATGAATTTCCATACAATCTTTACCTGTTTGAGCCCTTTAGGGGGGAATTTGGTCCATTGCACCTATACAAATGTGTAGTTCAAATACACAAATGTGTAGGTGCTATAGGCCAAATCCTCCTCATTTTTTCCCTCAATTCATTTTGAGAAAATTCTATAAAAACTTCATTCCTCTTAAGGGCTGCATTTATAAAAATCCTTCCTGAGTGCTCACTTCCATCACAAAAGGAACACCTGTACCAAATTTCAAGTTTTTAAGTACAGTAGTATCAGCTGAGCATTGATATCTAAGTCAGGGAGTCAGGTTTGCCTTTATACATATACAGATGTTTTAAAGCTTACAAATAGCTTTAACCCGTCATGGAATGGGAAGCCGGCAACGGCTATGGAACAATTGAAAATCAATTGTCATATTTTTCTTATGCCTTGATGGGTTAAAACCATCTACTGAAAAAAAAAAATAGAACCAATAATGTATGTGTGACTTTATGAATACATGTCCTTTCACTCTACTTACTCTTAAGATCCGTTTGTAATGTATTCTGGATAATAAATGTTTTTAACCAACTTCAAAAAAAGGAGGAGGTTTTTTTATGTTGAATATTGATTAGTCAGTAACTCTGATGTGATGCCGCCACCCATTTGGTCATTGTACTTCACCCATTCATCTTTATTCTATGTAATAGTTCTCAATCTTGAATGCCCTGATGAAATATAGTTCAGTATTCTTACAGAAGCTTTTGTCTCAAATCAAACCCTCTCTAGATTAACCAACACTATGAACATAATTAGTTTTAATAAAAAAAATATATGTTGTAACCATTTTTCACAATTTTATTACTTACTAAATCTAGAAAAAAATTACATAATTCTATTTTTCTAGAATCAACAGCAGCAGTCTGTGAGTTCTTTGGACAGCCAGGTGGGTGTGGGAATGGCCCACAATGCCCATACAGACATGTCCGAGGAGACCGAACAGTGGTCTGCAAACATTGGCTCCGAGGACTCTGTAAGAAGGGAGACCAATGTGAATTTTTGCACGAGTATGACATGTCGAAAATGCCCGAGTGCTACTTTTACGCCAGGTTTAATGCCTGCCACAATAAAGAGTGTCCATTCCTTCATATAGACCCTGAAAGTAAAATTAAAGACTGTCCTTGGTGAGTATACAATATTTTATGTGTACACAAACCATCTCTCTGATATCCAGATATATTGTATGTGAATGTATGGAATTTGAAGAAACTGATATGGACAACTTGCAGGTACGACAGAGGTTTCTGCAGGCATGGACCGCATTGTCGCCACCGGCACGTCCGAAGGGTCCTATGCATGAACTATTTAGCCGGATTCTGTCCGGACGGTACAACTTGCAAGTACATGCACCCCAGGTTCGAACTGCCCGCGCCGCCCGAACAGACGAAGGACGCCAAGAGGTTGCCAATCTGCCATTTCTGCTCTGAAGTTGGACATAAAGCCTCTAATTGCAACAAGATTCCGTCTGATGTGAGTTACATGATCAATGTAGACGCGAAATGTCAGTTGTGCTTTCGTTTTGGCCCTTTGTTTTGATTAAAGTACTTTGTTGGAACAAAATATAAAAAATATTCAATCTTCTTATCCCATCGCCCACTGTCTTATCGGTAACATACTAGTGATGATAAATTTATCTAAATGTAACTTGATCGAAAGACGTAAGACTCTTAAGAGTGAACATCCACAATAAGGCCTGCGAAATCTTGATAAATTGATTAAGATGCCTTTATACATCATCATCAATGGCCTTTATATCTGCGAAAGATGTTGTGAACAGTGTCCCAGGTTGGAACAGTTTTGAGAATGGCTAATAAGGCCAATTCGGGAGAGGCATCGACGTCCGCATTACCGCAAATGGGGCAAACAAGTGACCCAATGGTTGAAGACTGATGAAGATGCCTTTGAAACAATAAAATACTTTGAATTTTGAACTAAATTTATTAGTGTCCGTCGCTAATGTCGCTATAGTTTTTTCTTTCCGATACATCGGCAATCCATATCTATAATAGGCTTTGCACCTAGTAAAGCCTATAGACATTAATCGATTTTCAATTTCCGAGCGTTCATTTACCGATGCGGTTAGGTTTGAGGGTCCAAAAATGGCCATGTAAACACTTTACCGTACCACCACAAGCCATATATTACAGTGATCGTGGAAACCCGTTAACTGATTACAATTGTCAATTCCAGCAACGGGAGGCAGCTCAAAAGCAAGAAGAAGCGAGGTACCGGTCACTGGGCTACGTGAAACTGGCAGACAACGAAGAAGCATCAGGACAAAGACTCCAGCGTCTCTACCACAAGCCGCTCGAGGAGGTCACGTGTTTCAAATGTGGCACCAAAGGCCACTACGCTAATAAATGTCCAAAGGGCCACCTGGCGTTCCTTTCGAACCAGAACAACAACCAACAACAGCAGCAACAACAACAACAACAACAACCGCAACAACAGCAGCATCAGCATCAGCACCACCAGCAACAGCAGAACATGTTCAAGAAGCCCAACTAGTATAAATATGTGAAGCCTCCAGATGGAAGGCTTCAGGACTAGGTGTAGATTTATTATTGGTTCCTCCTTGTTCCTCAACTTACCGCCGTGTATAAGAAAGGCTCATTGAATACGGCAATTATCATGCGTAAACTGACTGCAATAAACCTCTATAATAATCATGGGAGATTCCATTCATGGATTTGTACAAAAATATTGAAAAAAGAGTTCTAGGTAAACAGTTCTGGAATGTTATCTTCAGAACCTCTTACATCCATATTCTAAGACGTTACTTGAAACATTCCTTGACTTAAACTCAGCTGACGTTACTTTATGTGGACGCCTTGAAATCCATATTCTTAGTCGTACTTTGACAGTAACTCATGTGTACGGATTATTATATAGATAAGTCACAAAGTCTTAAAAAATCATTTTTATAGAAAAATATGGTATTAAATTATATTTCCAGACAGTTCCGTAAATACTCTTCGAAACTTCGTGATGTACCTTGGAGTTTGACAATTGCTTCCTTATAACTTTTAAAACACTCGCGTTTAACACTCATTTCACTAATTTTACGAACCGGGTCGTGACGCGATATAGATATTGGGTAAAAACACTTTTTACCTTTATTCCGACGTTTGATGGACACCGGTCATAAACAATTTAGGATCGTGCGATGTAACATCGGACCTATCGTCGGATACTGTGGGCGTTGTGTGCCGGCCTCACAATAATCACGCAACTTGTAGGTAGAAGAACATCAAGCCACCCGCAATTTGACATTTTGCTGTTACAACAGTCTGTCCGACCGAACCGAGTCGAAACGTCGGAATAAAGGTAAAAAGTGTTTTTACCCAATATCTATATCGCGTCACGACCCGGTTCGTAAAATTAGTGAAATTGCTTCCTTACCTCAAACGGAGGCAGAACGTCGAATTGACGTTATTAGTTAAAACTAAGAATACCAATTCCATTGAGTGAGGTTGAGTTAAGGTCGAGGTTACGACTTAGAATATGGGAAGAGACTTACGACTTAGAGTCTGAACTTTGGGTGGTCTGAAGTCCAGACCATTCTCCAGTACTTATTTCAAATATTTTAATGTCACCACAATTTCAATGCTACCATCAGAAAGCCATCCTTCAGTAGTTATATACAAAGACATTACAATAAAAAAATGGACTGATAATACGCACGGCCGCTGAGCGTTTCCTTCGACCAACCAGCAGTTAGACGACTGCGACGCTTTCGTAATGAATGTCATGTGGAATGTTAAATAAAAATAAGTATGATTATATCATCAGTAATCAGAAGTAAATGTCAGAGTTTATGTCACATTACTCCACAATTTTTCTCCCTAGAGAAAGCGGTTGAAGCAAATTTCAAAGTAAACGTCATTCTATTTCTTAAAATGTCTTTGGTAACTTCGTTCAATGTGTAAGTAAATCTTTATTCGGAATAATAATATTAAAAACTTCGCATAATATTCTATAGATTGTTAAGATAATATTTACATTCAGTTAGACCATATTTTTAAATTTTTATAATATAAAATAGACTCGACAGATTTTAACCATTAACCATCCATCCCATAACCTACACTTACGTAAAATATCGAAATTTGTCGAACCATTTTTGAGTTTTAGCAATACTAACTGTAACAATTTTTTTTCGCAAGACAGGTAAAACACCAATCAGTTACTGGTGGTAAAGTTCCGATTGTAGGAGCTCGAGGGCGTAGGCACCATAGCATTATTATCTATGTCCCACCAAATGGTAGTGTTCAGTACTATCGTGTTCCAGTTAGATGGTAGTGTATGGCTCCGTTATGACTATCACAGGGACAACAACTACGGTCTCAGGAGTGGCAACGCATCTGTATTTTGACCTCTGGTTTTTATGTAGATACAGTACCTATATAGTTTCATCACTTAACATCTATGTGAACTTCATGTTTGCCACTTTTGTTACATTAAAAAATCAAATTCGCTCGGTGGCTAAAGTAACATGATGCAACCCAGCCTTATTCAATCTTTCGTAAATATTCATTTACAGTAGAATCAAAATATAAATAATATTGTTATGCCGTATTGAACAGCGCAGCGGCCGTACCATGACCTTTTATTGTCGACCTACACTAAAACCGCTATTAGCTTTGTCTCATTCCTTCATGCGCGGTGTCACATAGGACAAACGGACAAATGAAACAAGTTTTTGGCAGCGCTTAAACTGCATCGCTATAAGACGTCATGGTACAGGGCACAGGCCCAGGACGAAGTTTGCTGGGGCCGCTAATATCTTGTAAAGCTTGTTATCGGATCTTTGGGAATGGTAAACGGAGCCAATCTTTAATCTAAGGAGTAATAAATACATAATTTGTATTGTGAATATTGTAATCGCCTTGCAATATGAACTGTTTGTATAAAAATAATCGAAAAATAATATGAAATGTTAATAAAGTTTACTTTAAAGATATAAGTCTGAGAAACTGACTAGTCTATCTATTGCGTCCTTATTCTTTTTGTTTGAGGAACTTCCATTACTGCTTCGGTAGTCTTCTGGCATCTACTGGTAGCAAACTCAAACCATTAGGTACTGCTACTCTTGTGCTTTTGAGTTCGATGCCTGGATCGGCATATGTTCTTCAGTACCATCCTCAGAGATTGGCAATGTGCTCGGAGATGTCAACAGGCTCGCCACATAAACATTGCACAAAACGTAACGAATGCATGTATTTGACTTTGCCTACCCCGGAATAAAGACGTTACGTTAACCTTCTTGATAGTGATTGAAATTGGATATGTGTTGGTGACATAGTAATGACCAGTCCAGCCGCTTTACCACTAAGCTACTGAAGCCCACAACAGGTGGGCTTCGATAGTCAAGCGTAACGAAGTGCGCCAGGAGAGCTGTAAAAATATCGGTAGTGTTTTTTATAAGGCGATTTATGTATGAACTGAATAAGTGAGAGAAGACAAATATTATACTAAGTTATGTTTGTAAATCTTGAATGTAAAAGTGGTTTAAAATAAGATAATTAAATATTTTTCTTAGATTTCTCAATCATTTGATCCTAGTTTCATTATAATCTATAATATGATATTTATGTCCTTTTTTTCGTACGGACGTTGAGCTTCATCATTTCAGCCAAAAGATGTTGCTGGACAAAGGCCTTCCCCCAAAAATTGCCACAACGAACGGTCCTGAGCCGGCCTCATCCAGCGATTGCCTGCGACGACGTTCATTAGGTCGTCGGTCTACCTCGTGGGGGGGAGGGAGCATGCCTGCCTACGCTCCGTCTTCCGGTACGCGCCACTCTAGAACTCATTTGCCCCAACGGCCGTCAGTTCTGCGAGCAATGTCCCCTGCCCACTGCCAAGTGGCAGTGGGCAGGGGACACCACCGAATAGCGAAACTCAAGTGAGTTTCGCTATTCGGTGGGTTATATCGGTTACATCACACATGCGGATCTCCTCATTTCTGATTCGATCTCGCAGAGAAACTCCGAGCATAGCCCTTTTCATTGCTCTCTGAGTGACCTTGAGCCATCTCATGAGGTCCATAGTGAGCGACCACGTTTCGGTTCCGTCAAAGACCTTCGTTAGAAATGCGGTAAATTGGACGAGAAGATGTATATCGCAGCTTCCCGAACGCTGCCCATCCGAGTTGAATTCGGCGATTGACCTCTTTTTCGAAGTTGGACCTACCTAACTGGACCATTTGTCTCAGGTATACCTACATAATCGTCAACAACTTCGAGGATGGTAGGTACCCTCGACCATAACAGGAGTGGGCGTAACGAGGACATTCGACATGATCTTCGTCTTGTCCATGTTCATTTTAAGGCCCACTCGTTGGGAGAGGGTCTCCCACTGAGGCCATTGAGTATTGTGCCAAGGTCTTCCATGGTCTCGGCCATGACTACGATATCAACCGCAAATAGGAGATGGAAGATGTAATAAATAAATAAATAAAAACGCTTACACTCAAAGCCCCACATCTATCTTCTATCTATATAAATAAAAATCATTTGCTGTTCGTTAGTCTCGCTAAAACTCGAGAACGGCTGGATCGATTTGGCTAATTTTGGTTTTAAATGATTTTTGGAAGTCCACGGAAGATTTAAAAGGTAAGAAAATATGAAGAAATTGAAGGGAAATAGTAAAAACCACAATTGCATTTTCCCATACTAATAGACCTTATTTAACAAACCTTTGACACATTATTTCATTGTGAGGCAATACGAAGTTTGCCGGGACAACTTGTTTAGGTATAAACCTGTGTCGTGGGTACCGTTGTACACATACAATAAATACACAAAAACCCAGACCCGAAACAAATATATGTAGGCCATACAAATATATGTTCCGGTGCGGGGATTGAACCCGCGACCCTTCGACTGGGTCGTCACCGTTAATGTTGATGCCGAGTCCGTTCCAGTCCAGAAGTTTGAAGACATCTTCCAATGCAGCGGTGAACAGTTTCGAAAATATTAGATCTCCCTGTCTCATGCTACAGTTGGACAGGTTTCGAGTTCAGGTCCTGAAGGCGAACCGACATAGTAACGTTTTCGTACAACCTCCTTAGCACTTCGATGTATCGGTAGTCGACTTGGTACCTCTGTAGCTCTGTAGTGACTGTCGGTCGAAAGCTTTCTCATAGTTTACCACAGATCAGTTTACAAACGCTAGACACAAGGGCTGGTTATACTCTTTTGCCTTCTGTATAATCTGCCGCTATTCGTAACTCGTTATGTACTCCAGAGTGGCTTTCAAATTAATGGCTACCGCATCGCACCGAGTTACTGAAATTAGAATACATCTGCGGTGCTGGTTGATAAGCACCATACACAGGCAAACAGCGCACAGCGCAGTTACAAGTAACAGCCTCAGTTAAAGTTACCTCAATTCGATATCAGATGGATTCATAAGTAGTTTAATAAATCTATGGATGGGGGGATACATAGCTATTGACCTGATGACCTGTTGGCTGCTGTCACTGCCGGTAACACGGTTTGACTTTGTGAACCAGTTTTTTTTTAGCCTGTGTGATCTGTATGGTCTGTAGTCTGCTATCTAGAGTTTTTTTTGACATTTGCCAATTTGCGATTTGCCTCCACTTCACGTCGTGCGTGGTAGTAAAAATAAAATTATTAACATTCTGTTTATTTTTCATAATAAGTATACTGATTAAAGGTAATTAATTTCACGAACTGAAAAGTTCGTTTCTTGCAAAGCGTGGAACATTAACTTTGCGAGTGTTTAGATCCTCAGTGACGCGAGTAATCGCTGAGAGGTCGATCTTGATATAAAAACTACGTTTTCACCTAAAACATGGTATGTATTCTTATGTCTTCTTTTATTTGTTGGTAAATACTCTGTACACGATGTGTTACGCCTAAATACAATTAAATATTTTCTGTATTTATAGTGGAAATTGTTAAAAATAACGTGCCGCACATTTTGAGGTTATATGTGCAATGCACACGCCGCGCTACGGATTTAAATATTTTATTTTTATTTTCTTGCGGAGAACAAACAGTCATATATGCTTATATACAGTCTAACTAAAACTACTTAAGACCATTTAGAAGTTCCCGCATTTTAACAACTAAAGAATTGCATGTTGTTTCAAAACACTAACCTAAAAGAAAATATATATATATATATATAACAACTAGCGGCCCGCCCCGGCTTCGCCCGCGCTGCTCTGCTCCTATTAGTCATAGCGTAATGTAAGCTATCCTATCTCTCAAGTTGGATCGAATTGCACATGGTGTGCGAATTTTGTTATAATCGGTTAAGTGGTTTAGGAGTCCATTGAGGACAAACATTGTGACACGAGATTTATATATATTAAGATAACAAAAGTATAGACAATAACTACCGAGAATCTAGAATATCGCTGTAAATAGTATTTTTTTGTACTTCTGATCTTTTTTTTTTCTTTTCATTAGGTCGATGATTCTTTTGAACCCATGCCTCGGGCTAGTTCTGTATGTACCAAGGTACCAATCCTTGAAACTATCATGCCACTGATTAAACATATAATATGCTCCATATTTGCGTCACTTATCAATTGCGAGTACTCCCTGCTCCCTACTAATTAAGACTCAATAAATTAACATCATTTTGTATATTCCAGGCCGAAACTGAGGCTGCTGTAAACCCAAAAGCATACCCTCTTGCGGATGCGCCACTAACAGCAAAGATACTTAATCTGGTTCAGCAAGCTGCCAACTACAAGCAGCTTCGCAAAGGGGCTAATGAAGCTACTAAAACTCTCAACAGAGGACTCTCTGAATTCATCATAATGTCAGCAGATGCTGAACCTTTGGAAATTGTTTTGCACATTCCTATACTTTGTGAGGACAAAAATGTGCCATATGTGTTTGTGCGGTCCAAGCAGGCATTAGGGCGTGCTTGTGGTGTGTCGCGACCCATTATTGCTTGTTCCATCACTATCAATGAAGGCTCGCAGTTGAAGCCCCAAATACAAAGTATTCAGCAAGAAATTGAAAGACTATTAGTTTAAGTGTTAATGTTAAGTGAAACTTCAAATATATTGTATAAAAAATATTATATTCTCTTTTATTCAACTGTACAATTGATAATGATTTTCTTAATCTAATACATTTGGCCCCAGAAAGCTATACCTATACAATTTCACAATAATTACAGATTGAATATTGCTTTAACTCTTAGATTCCAATTGTCCTCCCATCTTGATTGTTGGAACTTGGTCAGATCCTTTCTCATCGATTCTGCAATCTTGTTTTGCTCTGAATTGTTGGGGAAGTCTTCAAACCATCCCACAATTTGCTTAGATAGTTCATTGGTGTTTTTGAATGTATATCCATTCACACCATTTTCCACAAGCTCATTGAGACTGAAAAAATAATGAAATATCAACACTTACACCATCACCATACTATGGTCTAGTATTGTCTACATAGTTAGGAAATTGAATTTGGAATGTTTTTATTTTAAATTATATACTGCCCTTCTAGCTGTAGAGGCCACATCTTGCAGTAAAAAATCATGATTAGGCCAAAAAATTGTACATACCAGAACTGTAATGGTAATGTAATTCAGTGTCTGCTATGCCTGAGGTCCCAAGTTATATCCCCTGTTTGGTTCAGTTCTCCAAAGAACTGATGTTGGATTTTCCAGTATACAACATTCCCATAGGTACACTAGGAGTTTGGTAATATATCTGATAATTATGTGTTCTGTTATATGTTATATTCTAAGGTTTTCGCAATATATACTTATATTGCGAAAACCTTAGAATATAACCTTATATATCTGATAAGTCTCTTGACTTATTGTATACAATATTACCACCAATTGATATGAGACTCAAAATATACTTATCTGAAGAACAGTTTAGATATGGTAACCTAACTGCTTAATCCTGAGTTGCAATTTCAAAAAAATTAAAAACTAACCATTGAAACTCATAAGCACAAACGGGAAGTCCGGCTCCGAACATGTCCACTATTTTCATTGGAAGGTCCAATCCTGATGAACTGGTGTGTAAACACACCCCCAAATCTGCACTGGCCACCATTCTGGGATAATCAGCTGCTTCTAGCCAAGGTGTTATGACTTTAACATGCTGCCAATTACGAGATTCTATTTCTTCTGCATATTGACTTTTCATTGGCCCTTTACCAGTTATAACACAGATTAGTTTCGGGAGTTTCTTTGTCAAATTATATGTTGTTTCATATACTGAAATGAAAGATTATAAATTTGATAAATAGTAGAATTTGAAGAAATATTGCATCATTATTATTTTACAAAGAATGCTTTTGTCTGATAATTTGTAAATCAAATAATTGCAAGGGGACATATAATTGTACGGCCCTGTAATTTCCGGCACAGAGGCATAACACCTTAGGTCTCAGGAGTGGTTACGCATCTGCATTTTGACCTCGGTCTCTGTGTGGGTGTCTATAGGCTGCAGTCATCACTTAGCATCAATGTGAACTGCACGCTTGTTTGCCACTTCAATAACATAAAAAAAAAGGGAAAAGATGTCACTAGATTTCTGAAAAATATTTTATCTATTGAAGTATGTATGTATTAGGTTGGGGAAAAAGTTTCTTCGCATTTTTTAAGATAATTCATAACATTTTTTAATATAGTTTATTCAAATTTAACTAAAGTATGTATGTACCATTTTGTTCGATAACCTTTTGCCATCTTGTAGGTAGGGACATGATCCCATTGCTATAAATATTTTGGGACTTCTCATCAAAATACCGCGACAAGTGGATTTGGCAGTCCTCTCGTGATGTTAACCTAACATTGCATAAAGAATTCTGAAGAGACCGAAACAGGTGAAAATCTGAAGGTGCAAGGTCAGGACTATACGGCGGATGCATTAACACCTCCCAGCCAAACTCTCTTAATTTTTGCTGAGTGGCTATAGATGTGTGAGGTCTAGCGTTATCATGATGAAACACCACACCCCTTCTGTTGATCAATTCCGGCCGCTTTCTCTCAACTTCTTGCTTTAATCTCATCAGTTGTTCGCAGTAGAGTTCAGAATCAATAGTCCTGCCTGGTGGTAATAGCTCATAATGAATAATGCCCTTCCAATCCCACCACACACACAACATCACCTTATTGCGAGTTAACCCGGGTTTCGCCACAGTCTGTGAAGCCTGACCGGCCTTTGACCACGACCTTTTTCGCACGTTCTTGTCGTACGTGATCCACTTTTCATCACCAGTTATCAGCTTCTTCAAAAATTATTCGGTTTCATTACGTCGTAATAAAGAATCACAAATGAGTACACGGTTCATTAGGTTTCTTTCAGTGAGCTCGTGAGGTACCCAAATATCGAGCTTTTTTTTGTACCCAGCTTTTTTCAAATGCGCCAAAACTGTTTTGTGATCAATTCTCAGTTCTTCAGCTACGTCGTAACTACTGATATGTCGATCTTGCTCCACTTTTTCAAAAATGGCATCCATTTTATCCGTAATAGGGCGACCAGAGCGAGGTGCATCTTTGACATCAAAATTTCCGGATTGAAAACGCTTAAACCAAATTTGTGCTACTCTCACAGACACTGCACTAGGTTCATAAACATCGCAAAATTTTTTTTCGCGGCTTGCGTTGCATTTTTACCTTTTTTGTAGTGAAATTTTAAAATGTATCGAATTTCTTCATTAGATTCACTCATCTTGACGGTACGAAAAACAAATGAAAATCACACATTTGCCTAATTCGAATTTGGAATTATGTTCTTTAAAATTTTAACTTTCAATGATACCAAAACCAGTCGGGTACAAATACTACAGCCAAAGAGATTTTATTACAAGTTCCTACATACTATAATGCGAAAATACTTTTTCCCCAACCTATTATATTCATGCCAAGTCTCTTATGGGATAGGAAGAGAGTGTGGGGCACCAGATATCCCGACACACCTCCCGTGTTTTGAAGTGCTACAAAAAATTACATTTACCAATTATGTATAGTATAGTACCTTGTAAAGCATCCATCAATATACTGAAATCCTCATCTGGTGTCCAACTAGTACTGCTGAACAGTAATGCGGGCCGGTCACTTCGTAGTTCTACCTTGTCTCCCACCACTTTTGTAAATGCTGTTCTCACTGCTTCTGAGGGTTCATTAAGGAGTTCACGACCAGAGCAACAGAAATCAGGATACTGCTCTCCAATCTTGATAAACCACTCATGTTTCTCTTGTACTGTGATTGAAGAAAATATTTTTGGAGGCCGATCATATAGTACTGTTGCTCTGCAACCATAACACAAGTTGGAATATCCATTTTAATAAATACAAATTGTGAAAACTTTACTTACAGTAACCAGTACAAAGTATTGCACATTGAGCCTAATGGTGAGATTCACAGACTGCACTACGACTTTACTTTCGAGCAAAGTACCTTCGAACTGTCAAAACCCATACATTCCTGACAGTTCTAAGCATACTTTGCTCAAAGTCAAGTCTTAGTGCAGTCTGTGAATCTCGCACTAAGACAGAGACAATTGACTTCACACTTTCTGAATTGATCTCTGCTTCACACTAACTATGTAAGCACTGATAGTCCTTTATTGGTCAAGATTTGATCAAAATGGTCGACAAATGTCACGTATGTAAGGTGCGAAAGAGATAACGCTTTACACAGCCAAAATATGCCAGTCTCCTTCCTAAGGTCGATGTGCATTATTTCTTGTTGGATACTAGTCTCATTTTACTTGTAAAAAATAAAAAAGTAAATTCACGCCTGTAATTCCCGAAGGGGTAGACAGAGGTAAATGCATGCATTCAAGCATACATGCAAACACCAATGACTCAACAGCTATGTTTTTGTAAAAAAAAATGTTGTTATTAAAAACCAAAACAATAGATAAATAGGAATATGTATCTTCAGGTCCATAATGGGGTAGACCATAGATTATACAGTATATGGGTAGACATAGAGTGTAGAGCGCCAGATATTCCGGTCCTGACATACTCTCGTTCCTCATCTACCTTCATCATTCTCTTCATACATGCACGCCGATTCCTAAGACTTTGGACCCCACCATCAGACAAATAGGAATATACCTAACTAAATCATACTCACTCAATATCCCAATTATCCAGTAAATCTTGTTTCATTCCATATGTGACACATAGATTATGTTGAGAAGACTGTCCAAAATACCTCTCAATCAGCATCGAAAATTTGAGGAGAGGATGATTTTTGGACAGCGAGAGAGCCATTATAGAAAATGCATAGTTATGCCAGTCAATCACAAACTTTGTTTTAGTAACCAAGCAATAAAACCTACATACAGGTAATGTGGGTATGGCTGGCGGATTCTGACACAATAAATATTCACATTGTCCTGTAATAAATAAAGTGAGCAGCAAACTTATCGCTTGCCATAAAGCTTTCGCAAAATATTGCACCAACTTCGGCCCGCTTTCGAATTTGAATGGATTTAACTTGGTAATGGTAATATTTGGATTTTCTAGTATTTCAGTCAGCGGTTTAGTTTCTACGTAGCTGATTATATTCACTTTTAGGCCGCAGTCTGCGAGGGATAAAGCGTGATATTGCATACGTGGGCTCCTTCCGATGTCGCCTAAAACAACCACTTTCACAGTTTTTTTTGGCCTTTCGTCCATCGCGACACTAATGAAACAAGTTATATAATAAATATACTGAAATAGTGTTATCTGAATAAAGTCAATTCAGTTTGATTTTACGCATTATCTACTTTAAAAAGTAAAATCCCAGTCCGGCGAAGGCAAAAACAAACAATAATTGACAAATGACAATTTTCATAAATTTTGCAATTTGTCACTTGTCAGAGCGACAGTAACTGGCATAGATTATACAGTATATCACAGACCACAGTATACCAATGTAACTGGACCAAGGAACTTGAATTAGACTTTGAACATTCTTAAAAGACTTTGTTAGAAGCACTCTGGATCTGTAGGAACTAGATAAGCGTCAGATAGCTTATACTTTGACTACGAAGAATCAGACTTTAAAACTGCTGACCTATTTGCTTTAGTACTGATTACAAAGGGTTTGTAAGATCTTATTTTTTCTGAACTCAACCAATTAACTGTCAAATGTGTTATTGTTATTGTGTCAATGTCAATCAGATCAGGCAGGCATTCAATTTGTTGTATTGTTCTATCAAACAAAACTGAATTTATTGATTTATTATCAATTATGTCTAAAGTGTTGATGATCAGGCACCTTCCAACGGGGCTATCGTTTCAAGAAAAGGAAGAACTACTCAAACATTTCGGCGCAGAAAGTGTGTGGGAGACTTCGTCGAAAAGAAATTATGTTTTTGCTGCATTTAAGAATGCTGAAAAGGCTAAATCATCGCTTATACGCCTCCATCAGTTAGAAATAGCTAAACGGAGATTGGTAGTGGAATATTCGTTTGGAAACGAACCAGTTATTCATAATAAAAAAGATGATGAACAAAGTTCGGTGACCAATCAAGTAAAGGAATATCTGCGAACATTGAATGCTTGGAATCCGTCTGTAGATTTCTACCAACCGCCCCCAACTCACCTAAGTTACAAATATCCTGATATAACCCCTAAAACTGTAATTAATATTGTTCAAACACTCTTCACTCACAAGCCTTTTTATACACAAACACTGCATTTGATGAATAAAATGTCGTTAGATACGCCATTTAATGATAACCTGACAGCTTATACATTTTTCAAAGAACACTTCAGGGAGTTCTTTCTTGATGAATTACAGATAAATTTACCAACCACAACCATGGACGCTAGCGAAACAGAATCTGAGATTTCCAGTGATGAAAATGAACATCGACAAAAACATCAAAAGAAACCACCCACTGTAAAGAAGACAGATAAACTATTGTCACGCAAGAGACTGGCTGCAGCATTACAATCCGCCACAGTTTCAACGCAATCAAAGCAAAAGAAACTAAACACTGAGGAAGTTTTTGAAACAGTCACTCCTGAAGTGAAAAAAATAGAAGTAGTAGTACATGCTGATGCTCTCAAGAAACCAGCAATGGATCATAAGGTTGTTGGAGAATTAGGCAAGTTTGACAAGCCTGTGGAGTCTGTAGAAGAAGAAATAGCACCTTCAGAACCAGAACTGCCAATCGTAAGCAAGAATGAGTTACTGAAGAATAAAATATCCTACAATGACATGAAAATGTTGCCTGTATTTAAAAACTATCATGCTGGTGAACCATGCATGAGATTGTATATAAAGAACCTAGCTAAAACAGTAACAGAACAAGATTTGAAGAGGATATATAAACGTTATGTGCAACATTTATCTGAAGACAAGCAAGAAGCCTTTGATTTGAGGCTTATGCAAGAAGGTCGGATGAAAGGACAAGCATTTGTTACGTTCCCTTCAATTAGTTTAGCTGAAATTGCATTGAATGAAACAAACGGTTATATGTTGAGAGAAAAGCCAATGGTTGTACAATTTGCCAGAGTCCCCACCAAAAAATCTATTGATTAGTTTATAAGTAGGTACTGTGTAATATATTCTGTGAATATAAATACAATATAAACAGTAATAACCATTAATTAATAAAGTATATTGTATCAACTAAAGATTGTTTTAAAGATTTGTAAAGATTATTTTTTGAATAAAATTTGAATAAGAAAATGTTATACAGCTTAATTTGTATTTATTTTTGTGCTATATTAGATTCCAATGGAGTACATTCTCATATCAGACTGGAGTTTGATTATAAATATTTGCAAGATTACATGTCGATGAAACACATTACTGCATGTTATGCATTGTTCTGTACTGATATTTAAATTTTGAAACTGGTGGAGCTCCAGAGCTAAGCACCACTGTACTACCAGTTGCTAAATACATAGTTATATAAAAGATAGATTATTATGCAAATATTTTTATTAAGCTGTGGTACTGGGACTAACAGCAGTAACAGTTCAAATCAAACTTTTCTGGCAGCTACTTCTATGGAATAAAACTAAAGTATGTATAGAAATAACATTATATTTCCATTAGTTCTAGTGTGTACGATAACGTCTCTTGGTTATCCTCCATCTGTTTACCAGATAATATCAGGTTCAGCAATGGCAAAACTTCATTGACAGCCAACAAATGCTTTATCAACTTGTTTATAACATTATGCATAGTCTCCAAAACAGATGTTACCTTATCATCTTTTGTCATCAAATATTGCTGATAAAAAGCATCCACCAACAGTGTACACCAGTCAAAAAGCCTGCTCTCATAATCTGTTGCCAGAGGTTTTTCAGAATCAACAAGTAAAAATGAAATATAGCTTATTAGGAACAAAGCATCTTCGAGAGTCATACCATTCCTCATGTATGGTATCAATAAGGCGTCACTGAATGGTATTTGAAAAATATAATTCAATAATTCAAATTTAGCTTGATGCAAGTCTTTATTTGAGACATTTCCTCCCAAGCAGAAATTGTTGAAACTCTCACGATTCGTAACATCCACGCTGCTAGTATCAAGCAACTTCATTATGTAGTTCAATAATAAGACTATTACTGATTCTGGCACATCCTTGAATTCTTTAATGATCTTGAAAACTCGCTTGAAATCCTTTTTTTCAAGTAGTGGTGGTATAACATGAATACACATGTTTCTTTCAGTGAGGCCAACTTGTAATAATTCTTTTGCATCATCAACAAGTTTAAACATAGGTATGGTTGGAGTACCCCAATCCGCTATTTCTGTGCAGTCGTCTTGAATGATTTCATGGGATCCCATGAGACTGGAGAGATTTCTATCAGTTTCTAATAGATAAGGCAACATGCCAACATGGTTGGAAGCTTCTAGAACTATCCTGCTATTAAAACAGTATATTTTAGCATCTTCAGAGTACATTTTCATTGGATATCTGCAAGATCCTACGCCTAGAATAATGTTGTATGCTACAATGATAGCTCCATCCTGTTCTGTGTTTGTACCAAACAATATGAGATGGTTTTCGCCCATCCAAGCCAAGGAGACTGAGGTTGTAGTTGATATCCAAGGTACTGAACCCACTGTTTTCCAAGTTTTCTTGATAAGGTCATATGTTGTCATTTTAGAATCACTCCCTGTAAAAATTAAGAGCATATTTATAGGAAAAATTGGACAGTTATGAATTTAATTTTCTCAATCCATCAAGTTTTAATTTAATTTTGTTATCCTATTAAAGGTCAATAATCCAAATCAATGAAAATCTCTTCAGTCTTTCATACCTAATAGAATAATGAGAGAGGTCAATGGACTCCCGATCACAGCTTATTTTCAAAAATAGCTGAGCTTAGCTCCTTCTAAGGATACAAAGAAAAAAAATCTTTCATAATACGAATGGTGTAACTACCACAATTTCGATCTCCGTTTTTCAAATATTTCCAATAATACTTACACAAAACATAAATACAAGGCTTATCCAAAGTGCAGACAAGTTGCCCTACAACATAAACATCCTCTCTAGCAATTTTCACGCGACTCAACTTTGATCTGTCCATGTCCCCCAGTTCGTCTCTGAGAGGACAGATAATAATTTCATAAGACTCCTTAGCATTTTTTACTATGTAACAGATATAATCTGTGTTATTAACACTGTAGGTTCCTGTGTCAACAATTGTGTCCGAATCTTTAATCATAAGTTTGCTTTCATATGATTTCCTGTTGTCCAGAGCATAAGGGAGTGCTGCACAGTGTCCATTGTTGAATATAATCAAAGATGACTGGGTATCTCTGGGTATAATTCTAAAAATATTTGTTGAAAACTGCAATGAGAAATAAATATTTATTGAGTAATGAACATTTAGAGAAAAAAAGTATTTTCACCAAATTAAATTTTCGCAATAACACAAAAGAAAAAAATGGACATTAGAATTTGACATCAGGCCGCTCTACCACTAAGCTACCAAAGATCGATCACCTGTCAAACTTTACTTTCCATTTTTACTTGGATTTTAAAAGATTCATACCTTATGTTTCTTTACTTTGTCCAAATTTTCAGAGTCCTCTTTCCATATCTTAATAGTATTTCTATTGAATACGCCGACATAAGCACTTTGTTCTTTATCGTACACAACTGTTGAGGTTATGTGGTCTTTGGAAGTCCAACCACAGATTTGCTTTTGATCTGAAAGCTGAAGTCTCACTTTTAGTGCAATAACAAACAACTTTCAAAGATGAGACATACCGTTTTAACAACATTTTCAAGTTTTCCCTTCAACTTAAGTAAACAGAAAACATAACCTATTTATAGCGTGTTTATATTACATTAAAGTGAAAAATGACTTCTACTTCTTATAAATTGACTCAAATCTTTTATTCAACACAATTACAAGAATGTTTGATAAGTGAAATAAGGTAACGACGTACGTACCCGATATTTATTCGCTACATTGCGGCCTAATGTGACAATAACAATTTCCTCTTCTTTGTCTTGAGACACGCCTAAGAAGCTTTTTTGGTCTATCAGAGGACATAACACATAATAGTTGTGTAACTTGGCCATTATTTAAAAGAAGAGTTCGATGTTTTATTTTTCTTTACAACTCCAATCCCAAATTGGTCCCAAATAATCACATCCCAAAGTAAAAGCAAGGCAATGTTTTGACCGTTTTGACAATGTTTTGACGTTCTTTTGACAATACTAAGTTTTTTTTTTGTTATGGCATCGCTATTACGCATATTGCCAGTGTCAAGTAAAACGATATTTCGTATTTATTTAAGCAGCGTAAAAGTTAGTGTAATATAGTCATCAAGTATAATATGTAAGTATCAAGTATATTATGTCAGTCAAGTGAGTTACAGTCAAGTTATTCGAGTAAAGCGATGGCTACTTTACCATAACATTTACAATGAAGTTTTGGAGGCAACCTGAAAGGTCGTGTTTTCGCACTGTTATTCTATTTCACTATACACGGGCACTGTAATAAACCTATTTCAAACAAAATGCCACCAACTTTATTCAATATAACTTCAAAATACACCAAGAAAATGAAATAAAATAGGAGCACCATACGCCTCTTTCAAAGTTCCCGCCAAAACTCTCCAATACTAAGTTTGTTTTTATATTATTTCGCATTAACACATGCTTGTGAAATATATTTTATTTTAAAGAAAAATGGAAAGAAAAATTTAACAGCCAATCTTCAGTAGTTTTTTGGTTTTTATATTCTTCATTTCTTATACTAATGAATATCCTTAAGGAAAATGACGAAGATTTAATGCTTCCATGTGAAATGTGATGAGATGGCTCCAGTAAAGTCAAGGGGACTTTACTAAGACTAGGTTTTTGGTGGCAGCACGAAAAAAGACTTGCCTCCCACGCCCCTTTATTAATGTATAGGGATTTTTAGCAGATTCTGTAGAGTTGTAGAGTGTTGCGTACGTTACGTGAAACGTAAACAAATGTTTCATTGGTTTCATTATACGCAAACACTTCATTAAACAATATTAATCTAGGTATATAAAAATAAAATCATTAAATTAGTGTAGGTTTTTTTCAGGTTATATATGTTCGAAAAAGAGATATTATTCTCTCTATTTTAGCGGTAAACACTCTTTAGAGTGGTTAACGACGATCCAAACCAAAAACCAAGGTCATAATTTAGGTAGGTCATGTCATAATGACGTCAATTGTCCAATTTGTCCACAAATCGAAACGAAACAAACATCTGCTTTTTATCTCTGTCTGATACACGGACTACGGTGTTAAGCCGCGCTTATGTTATGCCTTATCGTTTACGTTTCGAGATTTTCATTAAAATTCGTATTCGTATAGTCGTATTGTAATCTTTCTCAAGGTTACTGTTCTATTAGCTATTTTTGTTGCGCAATCGTTCATTAGTTCATTTCAGTCCACTGGTTCACGCTTGTCAGTCTATAGCGGGTAAAATGTCTACGGCCGGGCAAGTTATCAAGTGCAAGGCTGCAGTGGCGTGGGAAGCCGGCAAGCCCCTGTCTATTGAGGAAATAGAAGTGGACCCGCCCAAAGCCGGTGAAGTTCGAGTGAAGATAACAGCGACCGGCGTGTGCCACACCGACGCATATACACTATCGGGCAAGGATCCCGAAGGTGTTTTCCCAGTTATCCTCGGTCACGAAGGTGGTGGCATCGTCGAGAGTGTTGGTGAAGGCGTTACGTCCGTGAAACCCGGAGACCATGTCCTGCCGTTGTACGTTCCCCAGTGCAACACCTGCAAATTTTGCCTCAACCCGAAAACTAACCTCTGTCAAAAAGTGCGCATCACTCAGGGTCAAGGCGTGATGCCCGACGGCACAAAACGCTTTCGGTGCAAAGGTAAAGAGCTCTATCATTTCATGGGATGTTCAACCTTCAGTGAATATACTGTAGTTCTAGAAATTTCTCTGTGTAAGATTGCGGACGCGGCGCCACTCGACAAAGTCTGTTTGCTCGGTTGTGGAGTTCCCACAGGGTATGGCGCAGCTCTGAATACTGCTAAAGTAGAGCCTGGCTCTAACTGTGCTATTTTCGGCCTTGGGGCGGTCGGTTTAGCTGTTGCTTTGGGTTGTAAGGCCGCTGGAGCCAAACGCATTATTGGAGTCGACATCAACCCGGACAAATTTGAAGTAGCTAAGAAGTTTGGTGTCAATGAATTCGTCAACCCCAAGGACTATGATAAACCTATTCAACAGGTCCTAGTTGATTTGACCGATGGTGGATTAGATTACACTTTCGAGTGTATTGGAAATGTGCATACCATGAGATCGGCATTGGAAGCCGCTCACAAGGGTTGGGGAGTGTCTGTTATTATTGGAGTGGCTGGGGCTGGTGAAGAGATCAGCACACGTCCGTTCCAACTTGTTACGGGTCGCACATGGAAAGGGACAGCTTTTGGTGGCTACAAGAGCCGTGATAGTGTACCAATGCTGGTTGATGAGTATATGACTAAAAAGCTGCCATTGGATGACTTTGTCACACACAATGTGTCTTTGCAGGAGATTAACGAAGCATTCCATCTGATGCACACCGGCAAATCCATCCGAGCTGTAGTTCATTTGTAATTCAGTGCTATTGTTTGTTACTTATTTGTGTTGTATTTGTACTCATGAGCATTTATCTATGTCAGTTTTTGAAAAAGGTTTAAGACAGTGACTGTCTACTTACATAAAGATATATTTTGCAATTGATGGTTAATAAATTTTATATTTGCACAAGATTTTTCATTTTTGCTTATCATTGTATGTCAGGACCGGTATGTGCGCTCCGCAATCTCTGCCTACCCCGTAAGGGACCTGGCGTGAGAAGACATGAAATACGCTTACACTCACAGCCCCATAGTAGGTATATACCTGTGTCGTGGGTGCCTGTGCATACAAAAAACCCAGACCCGAAACAAATATCTGTAGGCCATACAAATATTTGTCCCGGTGCGGGGATCTAACCCGCGACCCTTCGAATCAAACGGTCATCTCACACCGCTGGACTAACTGGATCGTCAATACAGTACATACATACATACATACTTATGACTATGACTGTTTTATTGCCATGCCATTGAAATTGATGCCATATTTGTATGATAATAAAATCTATAATAGTAATAAATCTTACTGCAATTTTTTGGATAATCGGAGAATAGGATTAATATAATTGGTTGGCTTGGTTTGTTTCATTAATCTTTTCTCTACAATGGTCCCCCTGAGGGTTTTACGCCTTGTCAGGGCGGGGGCTCAGTAGCCGGTGTTAGCCTCACACTGGTTAGCCAAGTGAAATCCAGCGAGGAACGTTTGGCGTGGCTCTGCCCGCCACTCGGTCAGCTTTTCCGCACCTTACAAACAATCCCACAAAAACAAAGTTGGAGGCGAAGTGGTCCATCCGTGGAGGGCTCGGAAGCGAGTAGCCGCCGGCGGAGATTTGCGCGTAACCACCATCAGTGATGGCGGACGAGACGGAACACCGCGGGGATTTCATTAGTATGAGTCTCGTACTACCCGCCGTCCATTCCCCTTGATAGCGGGTGCCAACGATTTCATGGGAAAAAAAATCTCTTAAAGAAAGGGTGATGAACACAAGAATTCATCAATAAAATTGCAGTCAGTATTTTCTGTCAAACAACTGTTTTTATCCCTGAATATAGAAATATAAGCTTCACATAATTTACATAGTTATTAAATGATGAGATGAACAAAAATAATTGGGATATTTGGTAACTTTATCATAAATAATGGATTGATAACATATCCGGGTCAAACATGTTTAATTGTATTGCACTGCCAGAGGCCAGAGAATATGTAATAATACTAGGTAGGTATGTAGTAGGCTACAGCATAAAGTATAAGCAGATAAAAAACTCAAGACTACAGAAATAGGGCTTTTAGCAGAGTCGCTCTTACAAAAAAGGGAATAGGGACTGAATTTTTCCAAAAAAAAGAGACTAAAAGGGACCAAAAACCAGCCTAAAAAACAATCTGTTTTTAGCGTTCCGTAGTAAACAAGGAACCCTTATAGTCCGACCTTCCGCTATTTAGCGCATAAACTATTGGTACAAGATAGTTAAAGTTTTACACAAGTATACATAGATATTACTTCCTTACACCTTAATTACACCGACAAAGTGGTAGAAAAAAATCATGAAAAAAAAGAATGTATGTGTAACGCGCGGAAAAATGGTGCGTAGTATGGGATATCGTAAAATAGTTCAAAAATGCTAGAGATGTGCAAATATCATTTTTCGATTAAGTTCACTGTTCGTGACTTATTACTTGATTATGACTTTAAAGTGCCAATTTTCGTTCGTCACCCCCGCCTTTTTTACTAACTAAACGGTTGTTGTTAAAAATATAAACATTACGGCAATAGTAGCTACATATAACGAAATTAAAAGGAAAACTATCACACTTAAATTGGCTGTATTTACAAGTTTGCGAGTAATAGTCGACCAAATGTTTTTTACTTGAAAATTTCGAACAACTCCATAGAAAAAATATTTTTTTTTATTACATTATTCAAACCTTAAAACTACGGAACCCTACATTGTGCGGGGCCCGACACGCACTTGACAGGTTTTTTTTATTCAATACAATCATTTCTCGATGGGCTATAAGGAGAGTATTACAACATGTATTTACATTAAATGCACATATTGACACCACAATTAAAACGATGTAAAATATGGCACAAAAGTATTATAAAGTATGCGATCTTTGACAGCCCGAAAAATTGCGTTGATCCCGAAAAATTTACGACGTATCAATAAGTTTTAACACTGTAGGAAAATAAATGGATATTGCAAGAAGTAAACAAAGCAATTACCTACTCAGTTCTTTGAATTCCTTTCATTTAAAGAAAATTTCAAAGACCACTTTTAATATTTTGGCAGTTGACTTGAAGTTTAGTGACAGAAAAAGGGATTAAGGGACCAATTTCTTAAAAAAGGGGGCTTTAAGGGACTTGCTGAAAAAAAAAAGGGACAAAAGGGATTAAGGGACTGCCACTAAAAGCCCTGCAGAAACCAGTTGATTATGTCAGTGTTAGGTAGTTAAATAATTAGTGATACATGATGATATAGACTAGATACCAATTAATATCTACTTATATGTTCTCTGGAAATAATTTTAGTAGGTTTAATACAATTGCCGAACAATGGCGGTCAAACTATTCCTGTAGGGCGGTAGTAAATATAACAACGCGGTATGGGCAGTAGCGTCCCGCGATAAAACTAGTCACTGCGATCGCCAATCCGCCTGCAAAGCGTGGCGATTATGGCATATTCTCCCCTAATTACGCACAACACTGTTGGGTAAGGCTTTGTCCAGAAGTGGATGTCATTCGGTTGCAGTGATATGTATGTATCTTCACGCCAGGTCCCTAACAAGGTAGGCAGAGAGTGTAGAGCGCCATTTCGTTACATAAAAAAATAAACAACCATGTCATATTCTGTGAATTTTTATCTATTTCACTATTCAGTCTCAGCATGATATTTATTTAACTAGGTAGGTATAGTAGCAGCAGGTTTTGCAATTTGATAATAAAGGCAATAAAATAAATGCACAACCTGGTTAACATATTAGATGTATAAGTTTTTTAATAAAATAAAATGAAACTAACTTGTTTCGTTAACCTTGACATTGGCAATTTTGTTAACGTTTATTTTTAATATGTCTAGCTCATGGATCAATAGTTGGAGAAAGTCAAAATCGACCATACTGCGATAACGCTTAGAAAAAAAAAACTGTGGGATGTGTATGTATCCTCACACTAGATCCTTTACGGGGTAGCCAGAGGCCGTGGAGTGCCATATATGTGTGATAATTGACATAACATTACAGTATTCAACAATAAATAATGCACATCGAGCCCACGAAAGAGACAATCGGCTAATTTTGACTTCGTAGAGCGTTGTCTCTGCTGCACACTGCCTATAATAGGCATCGTAGCCACTCACAGTCCGTTATTGGTCAAAACTTGATCACACTTTGATCAAGTTGATCAAGTCTACAAACGTCAGATAGATAAGGTGCGAAAGAGATAACGCTCTACAGTCCCGAAATAAGCCGAATTTTCCTTCCTAATATGGATGTGCATTATTTGTTGTTGGATACTGTAAATCCTTCTATTTATTGTTTCAAGTTGCGCTGTTTTACTTCACACCACACAATCTGTATAAAAATACAAAAGTATGGAGAGTCAGGTAATTATAAACGAACTGGAGTAATAAAAAAAAACAATAATACAAATCTAAATACTTTAATATTAACAAAATATACATTTTGATATTCTTATATTATTATTTTAATATTCAATATTAAATCATAATTATTTAATTAACAACAAGAAAAAAATTCAACAATGTCAATCGATAGGACAAATTTTGTACACAGGGTAGAATCACAGATCATGAAATACCTATTTAAAAATATCTTGAGCTCAAATAGGCAGGCTATTCTTCTGATGTCACTTGTTTATAATATTCCACGTAACTTTCGCAATGTTCACCTGAAAAACAAAGAAAGAAAAAAATTAAGCGTTTGTGAAGGCGTTATTGCTTTCCCGGCCGACGATATAGGGCAGGTCGGTCGATATAATTATTTATGAATTGTAGGTCAGGGATGTTAGGGAGTACCGTAACCGAAACTATCGGATATCAAACTCAAACTCAAAAATTCATTTAATCACTTACAAATAATAGAATTTGCTTGTGATAGGTCAAATTACAAATATAAAATTAAAGCGAATAACAACTGATACGTTGATTAATGTGTCAAAGTAAACAAAATAAAATAAATAATGGTCCAAAAATACTTAATAATAAAATAGGTATCAACAGAATGTTCCATACTCTCTTTAACAAACGGCAAGATAAGACTAAACAAAAAATATGGGACATTCTTTGTCGGATATCTGATATAAAAATTATCCGTAACCGATATAAAAGTTTCGGATAATAGCGGATAGAGGCGTCTCACAAGCCGCGCGCGACCATATGCATTGTCTGTTGTCGTCCTATCATTCTCGTAACTAACTTACACTCACGAAATTTGTATATTACTTTTGAAATTCCTTAAGAATCTAATATCCGTAACCGAAATTAGCCGAAACTAACGGATAATCCGAAATAATTTCATATCCGTTTCCATATCCGGTATAATAATCATTCCAAAATCCGTATCCGAAATTTCATATCCATAACATTCCTGCTGTAGGTACAATTCAATATTTTTTATGTATCGAGTGCTGTATCTTTATATTTTACCAGATGGGTTGATGTATTAGGTACCAGCATTCGGCAGTTGGGGCGCCAGGACGTGGTGGGACGACGGGACGTGACGACCCCATCACCAACTAGCCAAGAATTCTCTTCCATTTGAAGAGAAGTGCAGTCAGTCAATCGAACAATTTTCGGCCAAACCATTCCAATGGAGCGGTAGTAAGTGCAATAACGCATGGAAGTTTTATCGCAGTGTCGCGCGATAAAACTACCGCCACTGCGATCACCAATCCGCATGCCAAGCGTGGCGATTATGGCATATATCCCCCTTATGGGGAGGCATTGGTCCAGCAGTGGACGTTTTTTGATGATGATTCGGCAATCATCATCATTACCACCACTCTACACAATCAGGTAGGATTATTTGGAACGACACATTTCCAAACTCATCATTCATTACATTTTTTCATTATTGTAAAAAAAAAAATATTTTCTTTTGTAATTTAATCATCATCATCATCATTTCCGCCAAAAGACGACCACTGCTGAACAAAGGCCTCCCCCAAAGAATGCCACAACGAACGGTCCCGGGCCGCCCTCATCCAGCGATTTCCCGCGACCTTCACCAGGTCGTCGGTCCACCTCGTGGGGGGCCTGCCTACGCTTCGTTTTCCGGTACGTGGTCGCCACTCTAGAACTCTTCTGCCCCAACGGCCGTCAGTTCTGCGAGCTATGTGCCCTGCCCACTGCCACTTCAGTTTCGATATTCGGTGGGCTATGTCGGTTACTTTGGTTCTCATGCGGATCTCCTCATTTCTGATTCGATCTCGCAGAGAAACTCCGAGCATAGCCCTCTCCATTGCTCTCTGAGTGACCTTGAGCCTTCTTATGAGGCCCATAGTGAGCGACCACGTTTCGGTTCCGTATGTCATCCCTGGCAACACACACTGGTCAAAGACCTTCTTCTTCAGACACTGCGGTAAATTGGACGAGAAGATATAACGCAGCTTCCCGAACGCTGCCCATCCGAGTTGGATTCGGCGATTGTCCTCTTTCTCGAAGTCGGACCTACCTAACTGGACCGTTTGTCCAAGGTATATTAGGTTGGGGAAAAAGTTTCTTCGTATTTTTTAAGATAATTCAAAACATTTTTTAATATAGTTTATTTAAATTTAACTCAAGTATGTATGTACCATTTTGTTCGATAACCTTTTGCCATCTTGTAGGTAGGGACATGATCCCATTGCTATACAAATTTTGGGACTTCTCATCAAAATACCGCGACAAGTGGATTTGGTAGTCCTCTCGTGATATTAACCTAACATTGCATAAAGAATTCTGAAGAGACCGAAACAGGTGGAAATCTGAAGGTGCAAGGTCAGGACTATACGGCGGATGCAACACCTCCCGGCCAACCTCTCTTAATTTTTTCTGAGTGGCTATAGATGTGTGAGGTCTAGCGTTATCATGATGAAACACCACACCCCTTCTGTTGATCAATTCCGGCCGCTTTCTCTGAACTTCTTGCTTTAATCTCATCAGTTGTTCGCAGTAGAGTTCAGAATCGATAGTCCTGCCTGGTGGTAATAGCTCATAATGAATAATGCCCTTCCAATCCCACCACTCACACAACATCACCTTATTGCGAGTTAACCCGGGTTTCGCCACAGTCTGTGAAGCCTGACCGGCCTGAGTCTAGAGTCTGGAAGATATTTTCGCTGTTATTGTAAGACTAACATCTAGAATCTAGACAGCGCTGATGTTTTGTAGGAATATAATGTTTTCCACTGTTTAATGATGCAATAAGTGTTAAACGCTTCTCAGTTTACCTCGAGGAATAAATATTTCATAAGGTTTTCCTCGAGACTTGTTTACATGAAACGTGCACTAATATAAACCATTGTTATTCTGTATATACCTACCTACTACCTATCTCTGTATAGTTTATTATAAAACTTACAATTATCCTTAAAATACCTATTATATTATAGAAGATCCTATGATCCTCTTCTCTCTCCAAATTCAAATAACAGCCCTATGATGAGCTAAAGAAAACAAATGGAAGACCCGAAAAGTTGCTGCTTTCAGACCATATAAAAGGCTCAAAATTTAAAATTTTTTTTCAAAGTTTAAGTTATCTTATTTTCATATAATGGAGCTTTTAATATTACAGAAATTCTTTTTTTATTTTATCCCCTGATTTTCTTAATCTCTTACTTAATAAAAATGATTCTTGCATCTCTGGTTGATTATGGTATTCCTTCGTTTATCACCTCAGTAGTTTATCAGCAATGCTATGTGTGAAATATTGCAGCGCCATCTGTGGTTCCACTAGTCTATACTAGATGGCGCTGTACCGATCATCAGATCGGCTAAATGACGCTGTATAGATTCTTCGCATATGTCCTAAAACTAATAAGTGTTTGTGGAAATAAATTTTGTTCCGTGCGACTGTGGTTGTTTAATTGACTTCCCGGTTCGTTTCGGACCACACCTCGGACCACCGCTCGCTCGGTATTTGTTCATGGTCCTTCTGAGTCGGATCTGTCAGTAGACGGAACCAGGCTTTTTTGAAATAGCTTGCGGGCAGTGGATCGCTGTCGCAAACGCAAGCTGGGAAGTAGGTGGAGTGCGGACTCCACTACTTCCGACAGTCCCCCTCGTGGGAGGAGGCTGTAAGGTCAAGCGAGCAGGTGAGGAGCAGCTGGGAGTGTTGCGGTTCCGCAGAGGGAGCGCGGCCGTGACGTCATTGGAGTGGACGTGACGTCATCGGAGGACGAGACGGGGTGGAGTTTGGAAGTTACAGGAAGTGCAGTTAAGTGAACGGAACAATTGTGAGTAAATTTGGCTTCTAACACTTGGAGATAAAGTTCAAAATATCTTGTGCTATAACAT
Organism: Macrosoma leucophasiata; assembly: GCA_036365455.1. NCBI lineage: Eukaryota > Metazoa > Arthropoda > Insecta > Lepidoptera > Hedylidae > Macrosoma > Macrosoma leucophasiata. Next base: position 1,526,305 of record JAWQUS010000024.1, read on the forward strand.
CTACAGTGACATTGACATTTATAAATTTGACTTCTATTTTTTGGAGATAAAGTTCAAAATATCTTGTGTAAGACATATACAGTGAAATTAACACTTAAAAGTATAAAATTTGGTGAATTTGAACTTAGAAAATTTGTTGACATTTATTTAAAGTGTAGTTTAAGGACTTAGAAAATTCTTGTGTGCATGCTGGACTTAGAATAATTTCGCTAATTTTGAACTTACGGGGAACCTATGCCCGATTTCATAGCGAATTAACAAGTGCTCAAACACTTGTAAAATTTTACGGTTTTTACTTGGACTTGTGTTTTTATTTGTGTTTAGGTTAGACATAGAATTGTTTTACGTTGTGTAAAATTGTGTAATTCATAACTGTTTAAATACTTGTAATAATTTTGTGACATTTGCTGAGAATTGTATTTGATTTACATTGCAACTTAGAAAAATTATTACCTCTTTCAACTTGTTTATGCTGGTAAGATTTTAATTGAACTATGGAGGCCGCAATCGCATTACAACTAGATATCCAATCTAGGATCGATAAAGATTTTAAAAACTACAAAAAATCGCCTAAAGAAAGAATTACAAAGGTATATATTGAGAATAGATTGGAAAATTTAGAGCGGTTATGGACAAAGTTTGTGAGAGGTCACGACACTTTAGTTCAATCATTTCCAACTACACTGAATACGACAATGTACATGTCTGGTGACGTGTACGGAGTCACTGGGGATAGTTATTTAGACTATAAGTGTGAGCTCAAGGAAGCATTAGCTAAGTTTAATTTGCCAATAACCGATGTCAATAATGAGAGCTCTAAATCCAATAGAGACCAAGCAACTTCTCACGTAAAATTACCAAAGATAAACATTCCCACGTTTACCGGCAATTACGCTGACTGGGCGACATTCAAAGAGTTGTTCGACTCGCTAATAATAAAGAACAAGTGTATTGACAATGTACAGCGGTTATACTATTTGAAAGGGTATCTAGCAGGTGAAGCAGAACAGCTTTTACGGCACGTTCCTACACAGGAAGCCAACTTTAGTAGATGTTGGGAATTGTTATCTCAAAGATACAACAATAAAAAACTAATTTCAAATAATGCGTTAAAACGGCTATTGAGTCAAAGAAGTTTATCGATAGAGTCAGCCAGTGGTCTAAAATCTCTTGTAGATACTACGAATGACTGCTTAGCTACGCTTGCAAATTTAGGCATTAACATTAAAAACTGGGATATTTTGATAATTCATATTTTGTCATTGAAATTGGACGCAGAAACACGACGGCAGTGGGAATTTAGCACATCAGATTATTCCGACGAATTGCCTACGTATCAACAATTCACAGAATTCTTAACCAATCGATTTCGAGCCATCGAGTTTCTGGGTACCAAACATGTCGTGGGACCAAACCAATCAGCTAAGGTTAAATCATTCCATGTTAAAGATGTTAATGATATTATATGTCCATATTGTAAGTCCAGCCATAGGCTGATGATGTGTAAGGAGTTCCAGAAGGAACCGGTTGATTCTAGACGTAAGTTTGTATTACAAAATAACATATGCTTTAATTGTATGGGTAGCAACCATTCGGCCAAGGATTGCCGATCTAATATTAAATGTCGCATTTGTCGTCGAAGGCACCATGCGCTGCTACATCCGAAAGGTGGTCAATATTCCGTTGATACTGAAGCGAGTGGGTGTGTTGCCACTGCTTCAGAGGCTGAAACAGCAAAAACAAATGAATCGACACAAATAGTATCCTGTTTCGCGACGGACAAGGTTCGACAACAGGTTTTGCTTGCCACTGCGCTTGTAAAGGCCATGTCCAGGAACGGTGAAGGGCATGAAATTCGTGCGCTCCTCGATCAAGGTTCACAATCGTCCTTTGTGACCGAGTCGACCGTACAGTACTTGGGACTGAGGAAGGCATCTACAAAGAGTTACATAACGGGTCTCGGGGGAGACAAAACTGTAGTGTCGAAGGCAACGGTAGATATTAAAGTACAATCCCGGATTGATTCCAATATAATCATACCGGTGAAGGCGTATGTTTTGAAAAACATAACTTCTCTTCTTCCCACTAGAAAAGTAGAAGACTTGGGGTGGGTAGAACTAGAGGACTTGGTGCTGGCTGATCCAGAATTCACTACGCCTAACCGTATTGACCTTCTGCTTGGTGCAGAGGTTTATTGTCAAATATTACAGGCGGGAGTGAAGAAAGCTCCAGTTGGTACGCTTGTAGCACAAGCCACCAGTCTTGGATGGATACTTTCAGGTATGGTAAACCCAGCAACCGATTCCCTTCCACAATCACACATCCAAGTAATGCATTGTTGCACAGAAGGCAACGATATGCTGAAAAAATTATGGGAATTAGAGTCTGATATACAACAGTCGAGAGAAGCAATGTTCACAGATGATGAGCGGCGTTGCGAACAATACTTTGCCGAGACAACTCGGAGGGATCCAACCGGCAGATACATTGTACGTCTTCCTGTCAGGCATGGCATTCCTGAGGTAACAGCTTCAAAGGTCATAGCTGAAAGAAGATTAAAATCACTACAACACAGGTTAGACAAAGAACAATCTTTAAAAGCAAGCTATCAAGAAGTGATAGATGAATATTTAAGTTTAGATCATATGGAAGTGGTCCCAAAAAATGAAATTGATAACCCAAAGGCTATTTACTTACCACATCACGCGATTGTCAGAAACGATAAGGAAACCTCGAAGGTTAGAGTAGTCTTCGATGCGTCCTGCAGAGGAAAGAACAATCTTTCTTTGAATGACCAGTTGCTGATAGGACCTACGTTGCAGCCTGAGCTGAGGCATATAATAATGCAATGGAGAACCTCGCCAATTTGCATGTCAGCCGACATTGTGAAAATGTATCGGCAGGTAAAGGTTGACCCACAGGACGCTGAGTTTCAACGAATTCTGTGGAGACCAAATGAAGACCAAGAAATTAAATGCTACAGACTTACTCGGGTCACGTTCGGTACGGCTTCTGCTCCATATTTGTCAATTAGGGCTCTTCAGCAACTAGCGAAGGATCACGGTGCAGATTATCCTGTAGCAGCTGACAAGGTTATGAAATGCTTTTACGTAGATGACCTTATGACAGGCGTACAAACTGTAGAAGAAGGAAAGATTTTATACAGGGAAATGAATGAGCTATTGAACAAGGCTAGCTTCGAGATACAAAAATGGAATAGCAATAGCGATGAATTAGTAGAAGCAATGAAAGGAAAAGAGGAAGAATTGGAAGTCAGGGAAAACGTAAAAATAAATGAAGACGAACTTATAAGAATTATGGGACTTACCTGGAACCGCAGTGATGACACCTTCCGCTACGTAGTGACTCTCCCGATACTGGAACAACCTGCAACAAAAAGGAAAATTATTTCAGATATATGTAGACTATACGACCCACTGGGTTGGGTAGGACCTAACATTATTGTAGCAAAACTAATAATACAAAAGCTATGGTTGCTAGGAATTGATTGGGATGATGAAGTACCAGAAAATATACTAAAAGAGTGGTTTACGTACAGAGAAGAACAAATACAACTAAACGACATACGTATACCAAGGTGGATAGGCAGGAATAGAAACGAAGTCTGTGAGCTGCACGGATTCTGTGATGCGTCGAAGGTGGCATACGCAGCTGTTGTGTATGTTCGTGTTATTAATAGCACCGGCAGGGTAAATGTTTCCTTGGTCACTGCGAAAACGAAAGTGGCACCGGTAAAGCAGGTATCCATCCCAAGATTGGAATTGTGTGGCGCTGTTTTACTTTGTAAATTGCTTGTTGAAGTCGCAGAGGTCATGAGCGTGGAGAAAGCTAACATTCATGCGTGGACTGACTCGACTATTGTCCTAGCGTGGCTTAATAGTCACCCTAGCAAGTGGAATGTGTTTGTCGCCAATCGTGTGTCAGAGATACTTACCAAACTGGAACCTACAAGCTGGGGTCACGTGACATCAAAGCAAAACCCCGCTGATTGCGCATCACGTGGATTGCGACCGTCAGAATTAATAAAAAATGAAATGTGGTTCAAAGGTCCAGAATTCATCTCTCGTGAACCCATTATCTATGCGAAACCAAAGGAAGTTCTGACTGATCTCGAAGTAGCTAAGGTTCATTTCGTTGCCCTTGATGAGTCGATGTGGGATAAGTTTTCCTCTCTTACCAAAACCAAAAGGGTAATGGCATATTGTAGACGATTTATAAATAATTGTAATAAAACGAATAAAACTAAACGAACTACAGGTTATTTAACAGCAAATGAATTAAGCGAAGCATTAAAAATTTTGATAAAACAATGTCAACAGACTAATTTTGAGGAGGATTTAAGAGTTATAAAGCAAAACAAAGGCTTACCCAAAATTAGTAGGCTCAAATCCCTGAATCCATTCATCGATGACGACTGCATTTTGAGGGTTGGAGGTAGGTTGTCTTATTCAGAGTTGGACCAAAACAGGAAGCATCCGATCTTGATTCCGAAGCAATCCCATCTTGCAGATCTCATTGTCGCTGACGCACACCAACATACGCTTCATGGGGGACCGCAACTAACATTGGCGTACATCCATAGTAAATATTGGATACTAGGAGCTAAACAGTTGGTCAAGGCATACTATCGACGCTGTGCGACTTGTATGAAAGCTGCAGCTGCAACAAAAACCCCACTGATGGGCCAACTACCAGCAGCCCGAGTAACGCCAACGCGACCGTTCAGCCATAGCGGAGTTGATTATGCCGGGCCGATTTTGTTACGCACCACGAAGGGTCGTGGCCATAAATCTTATAAGGGGTACATTTGTTTGTTCATTTGCATGGCAACCAGAGCCATACACTTGGAAGCCGTAAGTGACCTGACGTCCGAGACTTTCTTGCAGGCCTTCAAAAGATTTGTCGCTCGACGGGGTCATTGTTCTCAGCTGTGGAGCGACAATGGAACAAATTTTGTTGGTGCTGCAGCAGAATTAAAAAGGTGTATGGCTGAAGAACAAAAGCAAGTGGCTCAATTGTTAGCTTCTCAGCAGTGTGAGTGGCATTTTATTCCGCCTCATTCGCCAAATTTCGGTGGATTGTGGGAAGCAGGGGTAAAGTCGGTTAAATACCACTTAAAACGAGTGATTGGCAGTTCAACGTTGACATACGAAGAGATGGCCACCGTGCTAGCCCAAGTGGAGGCATGCCTGAATTCCCGTCCTATGTCAACACTCAGTGACGAATCAGACAACGGCATGATATTGACCCCTGGACATTTCCTGATCGGTGAAGCGCCAGTGGCAGCACCTGATTACAGCTACGAAAGTTCTAATGTTAGCACTTTGCGGCGATGGCAATACACCCAGCGCATGATGCAATCATTTTGGCGACAGTGGTCGCAGGATTATTTGAGACAGTTTTTACGTCGTTCTAAATGGACGAGTCAAGGTCCACTGGCTAACCTTGGGGATGTTGTAGTGATTAAAGAGGACAATTTGCCTCCGTGTAAATGGTTATACGGACGAATCGTTGCTACCCACCCCGGAGAGGATAAAATTATTAGAGTGGTCACTCTTCAAACTAAAACTGGCCTCTTGAAGAGACCTGTATCAAAATTGTGTTTTTTGCCTGTGGAAAAATAATGTTATTCCATTGTATTTTATTTGTATTTTGTGTATAGTGAGTAAGTCAAATTATTGTTTCTTCTTTTGGAATACTTACATTTTTTAACTAACTTGTATTTTTTAAGCTCACCAACGGCCATTTAGAAATACTGTCTGCAGTATTTTATTTTGTTTAAATGTTAGTTCTGTTAATCTTTTAATCCAACTTTAAGACGATTCAACCAGCCCAGGGTGGGCGGTAGGTAGGTAACTTCTAAAGGGACAAAGTTTCACTTTGCCCTTGGTGGGCGGTATGTGAAATATTGCAGCGCCATCTGTGGTTCCACTAGTCTATACTAGATGGCGCTGTACCGATCATCAGATCGGCTAAATGACGCTGTATAGATTCTTCGCATATGTCCTAAAACTAATAAGTGTTTGTGGAAATAAATTTTGTTCCGTGCGACTGTGGTTGTTTAATTGACTTCCCGGTTCGTTTCGGACCACACCTCGGACCACCGCTCGCTCGGTATTTGTTCACTATGTCTATGAGAAAGTAAGTACGAAATTCATTACTGATGGTAGGCACCACCGCATTACATAATCTATCTGCCGCTAAATGGTCGGCCCCGTAATAACTTTCAAAGAGACAACACCTTAGGTCTCAGATGTGGCAACGCATCTGTATTTTGACCTACGGTTTTTCTCTAAATGTCCATAGGCTGCAGTCATCTCTTAACATCTATGTGAACTGCAAAAATATACCAATTTGCTGTATGGTATTTCGACCGATAACCTGACCTGGATATCGCGGTTACCTCAAGATAGTGAAACGAGATAATTTTTATATTATGAAGTAATAAACAAGCATACAGTTCACATTGATAGTGAATAGAGTATTATATAAACCACTGCAACCAGCTGTAACCTGCGCGCGTTGCTACGCCACCAACTAAAAAATGACAGTGGCGCCATCTGTCGAATTTGCCAACTCAGAAACTTTCGTGGGCTCATGCACAATAACTTTGCTAAAGATCATCACATGATCAAATGCGTAGTTTACGATCCTATAAAGGACATACAGACAAGCATTCATTTTTATAAATAAAGATAGAGAAACACGGGCCACCGGCCGCGGCGGTCCGGAGGGGAGTAGCCATAGCGTTTATAACCGATGCAAAACAAGCTGTCATTCTTTGCGGGGGGAAATACGCGTGGCTGGGGCGGTGTGATAGATATTGGATTATTTTTCCATTGGGATCATACTTTATGGAACTACCCGGAGTCTGAAAGTTTACTCGATGAAAGGCATAGTATTGCACCTACTCAAGTAGGTAACTAGCGTTTTGATGATGTATTCATGTGTTTACTGGTATGTATACCTGATAGACTAATGGTAACTGGTGGTAGAATTCCAATATTTCTTACATTGGAATTCTCGGGGGCGTAGACTAGGGGGCATATCTGTCGTCAAATGGTAGTCACTTAAAATCAGTGTGAACTGCATGCTTGTTTGACCTCATTACATAAGATGCCATGTTCATTACATAAAAAATGTATGTACCTATGCACTGAAGAAATTTGAGAGAAGGTTGTGTAGTTCAGTATATAATGATAACAGATGTACATAAAAGAGTGCTTGCTGGGAATTGCGTGAATGGAGCGTTGGGTAAGCTGCTAGAATCTAAACATCTCAGCCAGCGGGCTCGACTAGCCGTACATAATGCTGTACTTACTCCAACGCTTTTATATGGAAGCGAGAGCTGGGTATGCAGGAAAGAGCATGAAAATAAGTTGAACGCGGTCGAGATGAGATCTTTGCGCAAGATCTGCGGTGTATCACTCACCGATCGCGTTCATAATGAAGATGTAAGAAAGAGACTTTGTGTGAGTGATAGTATCGGTGTAAAAATGAAAAAAGGCATGCTCCGATGGTTCGGGCATATAGAAAGAATGTCGAATGAGCGAATGACTAAACAGATATACAATGCGAATGTGGATGGTTGCAGAGGCCCAGGAAGACCAAGGCTGACCTACCATGACCAAATAGGTCGAGTTCTGTCTGATGGTGGGGTCAAAAGTCTTAGGAATCGGCGTGTATGTATGAAGAGAATGATGAAGGTAGACGAGGCACGAGAGGTTTGTCAGAACCGGAATGTCTGGCGCTCTACACTCTCTGCCTACCCCGTTAGGGACCCGGCGTGAAGATACATACATACATACATACATGTACATAAAATTACTGCATTATCTTTGTTTCTTGTTCAATAACCCATGACGCAATATTTGCCAAATAGAGATAATTCGGGAAATACTGCGATATGGAATTAATTTATCAATGTTATCGTAATATCTAGTATGAAATTGATGAGGTATTTACTCGATAAGTTAGTAATCAATAAGTATATTATAATAATTATTATACCCAAACTGACCTTCGAGAGTTAATGACGAAATAATACTAAAACATTACACGTCTTCTAAGATGAAATCTAAAAACTTAACAAGTTACCCATCGTCCGGGTCACGGTGTTAAATCACGATCTAATTTTGCAATTTTATTTTGACGTGGGTTTGATTTTTATAGATTTAATTCTGAGATCTAACCACACCCCGGACGCTCTGCTAAAATTCCATACAAACGCTTATTCTGGTTACCTATATACACAGACATCAATCAGTGACGTGTTTTACACGCGCACACAGAAATGTAGCACGTAGGGTTTTGACGTAAAACAATCGTGAAATAAGTTGTGGCACCGACTTACGTGACGAAATTCATTAAAAATAGACCGCTCCCTCGCCCGCTCGCAACCTCATTGTTAAAGTTTATTCAACTGCCTCTCGAGGAGGGAGGGAGGGGGGATGGGTGACGAGTGGAAATCACGTCGAAATGACGTCAGTTCTATACGTAGTATTATTGCATATTAATCTCAACTAATAGCGTCGGGTTCGCTCGAGTAATAGTAGGAGCACACGTCCGGATTCGCCACGGCGGACCGAATCCACCAAATCCGCGCGAGCGTATTGCATCGGACTTGATTAAAATAATTCTGCAGACCGCTCCCATAGACCGACTCACCCTTGAGGAAGTGCGGCGACCCCCTGGTCCTCTCGTTGCGGGCCTGCAGCGCGTGGTAGACGGCGACGAAGGCGGCGGGCCGCCCGCGGGCCGCCGCCAGCAGCTTGCGGGGGGCCAGGGCGGGCCACACGCCGGCCTGGCGCGCCACGCCCGCCGCCGTCACGGGCTCGTCCCAGCTCAGCAGCACCTCTACTATCTCCTGGGATACAATTATTTCTTTATATTAGGCAGATTATTTTTTATGTAGGGGAAGTGGCAAACACGCATGCAGTTCACACTGGTGTTAAGTGATGACCGCAGCCTCTAGACACTTACACAGAGACCGAGGTCAAAAAGCAGATTCGTTACCACTCCTGTGGCCTAAAATGTTATGCTTCTGTGCCGGAAATTACAGAGCCGTACATTACAACCTGACCGAAGGCGCGCAGCACCACCGCCCTCAGCCGGGACGCGGCCCCGTGGGTCACCGCGCCCCGCGCGCAGAGCTCACCTCGCGGGCGTGCAGGCGGCACATCATGTCGAGGGCGAGCTGGGCGGCGGGCGGGTCGAGGTGGCCCAGGCTGAGCAGCTGGCAGGCCAGCGGGCGCGCGTCCCACAGGCAGGCGCGCCGCACCAGCGCCCGCAGCCGGGACGCGGCCCCGTGGGTCACCGCGCCCCGCGCGCAGAGCTCACCTCGCGGGCGTGCAGGCGGCACATCATGTCGAGGGCGAGCTGGGCGGCGGGCGGGTCGAGGTGGCCCAGGCTGAGCAGCTGGCAGGCCAGCGGGCGCGCGTCCCACAGGCAGGCGCGCCGCACCAGCGCCCGCAGCCGGGACGCGGCCCCGTGGGTCACCGCGCCCCGCGCGCAGAGCTCACCTCGCGGGCGTGCAGGCGGCACATCATGTCGAGGGCGAGCTGGGCGGCGGGCGGGTCGAGGTGGCCCAGGCTGAGCAGCTGGCAGGCCAGCGGGCGCGCGTCCCACAGGCAGGCGCGCCGCACCAGCGCCCGCAGCCGGGACGCGGCCCCGTGGGTCACCGCGCCCCGCGCGCAGAGCTCACCTCGCGGGCGTGCAGGCGGCACATCATGTCGAGGGCGAGCTGGGCGGCGGGCGGGTCGAGGTGGCCCAGGCTGAGCAGCTGGCAGGCCAGCGGGCGCGCGTCCCACAGGCAGGCGCGCCGCACCAGCGCCCGCAGCCGGGACGCGGCCCCGTGGGTCACCATGCACCGCACGCACAGCTCGGCCACGCAGTGCTGCACTAGGAGGTCGTGCGACACCAGCGACGCTATGTACCCGGTGATCACCTGGTGAATTTTAATTAAAAAATATATCTTCCACTTCACGGCAATATGTATAAAGACTGAAAAATCACGGCTGCAGTTGCGCACTTGGCCGCTCCTACATATTTTCGTTCCGCCCCGATAACTTTTTAAGTCCATAACGTACATCTATTATTGATATAGGTATATCAAATTAAAGCTAGGTAGGTACACCGTACTACCCGCCGAAGAGAGAAGTTCCACCCACACCGACTGGACATCTGGCAGTGCTCAACGGTGCGGTTTTCACGTTCGTTCCTGCCCAGAACGTGTAAATTGTGGAACGAACTTCCCTCTGAGGTGCTACAATATGGGGTTCTTCAAAAATGGCGTCAAAAGAGTCCTTCAGGGCTGGCAGCACGTTGGCAACTCCCCTGGTGTTGTAAATGTTCATAGGCGACGGTGACCACTTTCCATCAGGTGGCCCGTTTGCTTGTCTGTCAACCTTCAGACATAAAAAAAATGCTATTTTTTTCCCAATTTTAGATATTTATTTTAGATTTTTATGAGTTGCTGATTGTTTTAAATATAAAATAATTTAATTAAAATACTTGCGTCCAAATTTTGATAGGCAACCTACAGGATACATATTCTCTAGATTATAAATATGCGTAAAAATTAGGTTTGCAGCATATCTAGATGAACGTAATGATTCTGCAGTGGGATCCTTACCTATTATAGTTCAATGGTAAAAATAGCTTTATTTCTGTTTAACTAGCGAAAATCTAAGATCACATTAGGATGTAATAAGAGATGCAACATTACCTGCACGATGTAGGTAGTGTCTGCGTGTGCCTGCAACAGGTGGCAGAGCTCTGGTTGGGACACGAGCACAGGCAGGTGGGGCGTGCGCCCCGCACTACCGCCCGCCGCCTGACCCGCCGTGTTCCGCGCCACCTCTAATTCCGCCCACTTCCTGCACAAGTTTTTATAAGTATGTACACTAGTTGCAGGTACCCTACGCGCGTTGCTACGGCACTAACTAAAAATGACAGTGGCGCCACCTGCCCAAAATTGGTCGTACCAATTCAGAAACCTTCGTCGTCTCAAGATCATACTTATAACAACTTTTGCAAAGATCATCACATGATCAAAGAACTCAATATCCGGCTCGAAGGAAACAACTTTGCCAAAGATCATCAAACAACTCAACATCCGGCTCGAAGGACCAAAAAATATAATGTAGTGGCTCTTGGCTTAGCTAGTAGAAGCTACTACGCTATATATAATGGTAATTAATTTGAATAATACACTTGTTTGGGTTATAAAATTGACTGTAATAATTTGGCTTGATTAATGCTTGCTCTTCTCCCAACCTAACCTAAAAAATGTGTTACGTAACAATTTTAATAATATTTGATGTATTCGCTTTTACTACTACAAGCCCAATAGTTAACAATATTTATACAATTTGCTAATTGTAGAAAAATAAAACCATCGGCCCACACAATTTCAAACACCCCACACATCAACCTAAGGAAGGAGACTTCGGCGTATTTCGGGTCTCTTTCGCACTTTATCTATGTGACGTTTGTCGACCATTTTGATCAAGTTTTGACTAATACAGGAGTATCCGTGCTTACGTAAGCGTGCAGCAGAGATAACGTCCTACGAAGTCGAAACTAGCCGAAAGCTCACCCGAGGCACTCCGCTAAAATTACATACAAACGCTTATTCTGGTTACCTGTTACACAGATATCAATCAGTACACGCGCACACAGAAATATAGCACGTAGGGTAACCTTAAACAATAATTAAATAAGTGGTCGCACTAAGTACGTGACGAAATTACCCCGCCATTTAATCACCCGCTCGCAACTGTTGAAGTTTATTCAACTGCCTCTCGAGGGGGGGAGGGTGTGTGAAGGGTGAGGCGGGGAAATCGGGCGGGACGTCGAAGTGTCCATTCTATATGTAGTATTATTACATATTCTCTGCCGAAAGTCTCTTTCGTGGGCTCGATATGCAATATTACTTGCTGGGTACTGTACCTGTAAACAGAGTTGACCTCATCGAAGGTCCGACACAGAGGTACCAAGTAATTGCCGGCATCTGCCACTAGCTGATGCAGGATGCGGTATATGGTCTCCTTGCCGTCCGTCCGTCGCAACAACACCGCCACTATCTTCGGTATCTCGTCTTTGGACACCTGAAAGAACAGTTCTCTTTGTTTTAAGGAATAGGACTGTTTTTAAGCGTATTTTTTTACTAGTGTTAGTGTTTAAGTGACGTAAGTCGGGGGCGTAGGCACCACCGCATTTCCTAATCGACTTGCCGCTAATTGGTAGTGGTCAGTGCTATCGTGTGGCCCCGTAATAACTATCACACAGACAAAACAACTAAGTTCTCAGAGGTGGCAACGCATCTGCATTTTGACCTGTGGTCTTTGTGAGGGGTGTCTACAGGCTGCAGTCATTACTTAGACACTTAATATCAATGTGAACTGCACATGCTTGTTTGCCACTTTCATTGCATAAAAAAACTCACAGCCCCACACTAGGTATAAACTGTGCCGTGGTGGCCATTGTATACAAACACGCCCAGTTCCGAAACAATATCTGTACTCTGTAGGCCATACACCATTGTCCCGGTGCAGGGATCGAAGCCGGGATCCTCCGAATCAGACAATCGTCTCACACTGCTGGACTAACCGGGTCGTCATGGTCCAGCAGTGGACATATTTTGGCTGAAATGATGATGAATAATAATATACTCACGGAATGTGCGAGCCCCGCGGGCAGGAGGGTGACGCGCCACAGGCAGTCGAGGCGCGCGTCGATGGTGTAGTGCGGGTGGAGCGGCACCCAGTCGGTAGCCACTATACTCACGGAATGGGCGAGCCCCGCGGGCAGGAGGGTGACGCGCCACAGGCAGCCGAGGCGCGCGTCGATGGTGTAGTGCGGGTGGAGCGGCACCCAGTCGGTAGCCACTATACTCACGGAATGGGCGAGCCCCGCGGGCAGGAGGGTGACGCGCCACAGGCAGCCGAGGCGCGCGTCGATGGTGTAGTGCGGGTGGAGCGGCACCCAGTCGGTAGCCACTATACTCACGGAATGGGCGAGCCCCGCGGGCAGGAGGGTGACGCGCCACAGGCAGCCGAGGCGCGCGTCGATGGTGTAGTGCGGGTGGAGCGGCACCCAGTCGGTAGCCACTATACTCACGGAATGGGCGAGCCCCGCGGGCAGGAGGGTGACGCGCCACAGGCAGCCGAGGCGCGCGTCGATGGTGTAGTGCGGGTGGAGCGGCACCCAGTCGGTAGCCACTATACTCACGGAATGGGCGAGCCCCGCGGGCAGGAGGGTGACGCGCCACAGGCAGCCGAGGCGCGCGTCGATGGTGTAGTGCGGGTGGAGCGGCACCCAGTCGGTAGCCACTATACTCACGGAATGGGCGAGCCCCGCGGGCAGGAGGGTGACGCGCCACAGGCAGCCGAGGCGCGCGTCGATGGTGTAGTGCGGGTGGAGCGGCACCCAGTCGGTAGCCACTATACTCACGGAATGGGCGAGCCCCGCGGGCAGGAGGGTGACGCGCCACAGGCAGCCGAGGCGCGCGTCGATGGTGTAGTGCGGGTGGAGCGGCACCCAGTCGGTAGCCACTATACTCACGGAATGGGCGAGCCCCGCGGGCAGGAGGGTGACGCGCCACAGGCAGCCGAGGCGCGCGTCGATGGTGTAGTGCGGGTGGAGCGGCACCCAGTCGGTAGCCACTATACTCACGGAATGGGCGAGCCCCGCGGGCAGGAGGGTGACGCGCCACAGGCAGCCGAGGCGCGCGTCGATGGTGTAGTGCGGGTGGAGCGGCACCCAGTCGGTAGCCACTATACTCACGGAATGGGCGAGCCCCGCGGGCAGGAGGGTGACGCGCCACAGGCAGCCGAGGCGCGCGTCGATGGTGTAGTGCGGGTGGAGCGGCACCCAGTCGGTAGCCACTATACTCACGGAATGGGCGAGCCCCGCGGGCAGGAGGGTGACGCGCCACAGGCAGCCGAGGCGCGCGTCGATGGTGTAGTGCGGGTGGAGCGGCACCCAGTCGGTAGCCACTATACTCACGGAATGGGCGAGCCCCGCGGGCAGGAGGGTGACGCGCCACAGGCAGCCGAGGCGCGCGTCGATGATGTAGTCCGGCTGGAACACCACCCAGTTGCCGGAGTCTGACTCACGTTCAGGATATATTTATTGTTTTGTTTGTATCTGTGTATTTGTCTATGGCTGTCCTTCAATGTCAACGCTTTATCGTCAATAAACATCAATAAATCAGTTCTTTTATTATGCAAATCAAAATAATTATTAATGCATTTATATGAAAATCCTTGAAAGATACCGCGTTCAAAATTGGTGAAGCGATGCAGGCACGCAGGGAAACTCACTGAGGGAGGTCATATATCCTTTTTTTTTAAAAAGCTTTTTAGGCTTTTTTTTGTTTTCTTTTTGGGGATTCCATTTGTCTTTAATTTTGGCCACAAATTTGAAATGCACTATCTTCGCAGTACATTTGTGATTTCCTAATGGAGAAATGACTACTAAAATGATATCAACAGATTTCCATAATATGGTCTTAGGAAAATTTCAGGCTTGTATACAGAAGTATTACAGGCTTGAAGTACAAAAGGATACACATAGGACAGAGCTGGTCGTCGACGAGCGCCGGCTTCATGGTGATGGGCTGCAGCACGGGCCGGTGCGTCGCCACGTTGCTGTCCACCTTCACATCCTCCATTATGTCGAATATCAGCGACGTTTGGCTCGACTGCGAACGTACAGACATAGGTTTGACATGAAAGTAGGTAACGAATCTTCATCATCCCTCCCGCCGCACGGGGAGCGCAACAGAGGGGGGGATGGTTCGGGGATTGAGGCGAATCCTCGTACCCCGGGCCTATCTGCCCCCGAAGCGTCGGGAGCGTGGTCCTAAATGGGGGATTATGGCACGCGGGGAAATTCACTGAGGGACGCCATATACAGTATAGTATATAGTATAGTATATATATTATATTAAGTAGGTAAGTAGCTTGCTTTGTGAATATGAAAGAAAAAGTAGACCGTCTGAATTATTGTATGTAAAATTGTAAATAATATCGCGCGATTGTAAATTGTAAAGGGGGGGGGGGGGAATCAAGAGTGACGTCCGAGTGTCCAATCTATACGTAGTATTATTACATATTCTCTGACACTACTGACCTGATGATGTATCACCAGCAGATGGTCGACTACGCTGACTGCGAAGCGGCCCACTAGACCCGTCTTTAGGACGTGTTGTACGCCCGTCTGGCCAGATATGGGCATCAACCACACCTGCAAATATATATACATATACATTTTTTAAAGAAAAATTTGACTTCAGGCGAGACTCGAACTGGGAATCTAGTCCATCCGCTCTTCCAACTGAGCTAGCTAGTAACTTTACTTAAAAAATAATAATAGATATAGGTTTGATTAACAATGATTACTAGGTGTGTAGGAGCTGGAAGGTGAAGGTACCACCACATTAATTAATCTATCTGCCGCCAAATGGTAGCGTTAAGCATTATCGTCTATGGGCTCCCACACATAACTGCGAATTCGCATCGCTTCGCAAATATCTGCGAGCTCGCACGAACGCTGTTGCGTCGCATCGCAAATATCTGCGAGCTCGCACGAACGCTGTTGCGTCGCATCGCAAATATCTGCGAGCTCGCACGAACGCTGTTGCGTCACATCGCAAATATCTGCGAGCTCGCACGAACGCTGTTGCGTCGCATCGCAAATATCTGCGAGCTCGCACGAAGGCTGTTGCGTCGCATCGCATTGCAGTTTTGTGTGGCCGCCCTATATGGTAATGTATCGCCTCGTAATAACTATCACAGACATAACTTAGGTATCAGGAGTGCAAGGCATCTGCATTTCGACCTCTGGTATTTATGTAGATATCTAAAGACTGCAGTGCCCACTTAACATCCATGCCTGTTTGCCAAATACATTACATAAAAAAGGTGGAATACTAGGCTCTGCTTATATAAGCCTATATCAATGCACGCCACTGGAAACCCTGGAAAAGGAAATGTGATGACCTCAGTGGGCAGCTGCGAGGAGGCGGTGGGCGCGTGGCGGAAGACGGCGCAGTGCGAGTCGCCGCCCAGCCGCACCACGAACACGTCGCGCTCCACCACCGGCCGCGACGACTCCACTGACACAACCACAAACACAACACAGCCGATTAGCGCGTTTTTCTTATTTTTCCTTTATCTTTATTTTTTTAGGGTTCCGAACCAGCGGCGTAGCTATGGGGGGCAACGGGGACGTGTCACCCACAAGGATAGAGAGAGATAGAGCAAGGATAGACGACCACTGGGGTCGTCTATCCTTGCTCATATTTTCCACCTGTGTGGGGCGAATGTGAGAGACAAAATATTTTTTTTACCCTTAACAGATGTATAGTAGGAGTTCATTGGCAGGAGAGAGCTGTTCCTCCAGTGAGGAAACTCTTATTAAGTCAGGACTGTTAGTGAACAAGGTTCCATATGTGTTGTCTATTAAGCCTTCTGGCGTTTATTTGGTCACCCAATGCTGATGCTACCGTGTTAGAAAGAGCTTTTATATGGTTCTTGTAAGCTTTTTCTCTGTGCTCGACTTCCTCCTTGACAGTCCTTCTTTCTGTGTACTCATGCAACTCACTAGTTCTGATAAATAGAGGTGCATCAGTTAACATAACAGTTTACAAAAGAATGGATTTTTTTTGTGCCATCCATATTAGCTACGCCACTGTTCCGGATCTGTATAATGGAAAAAACGGAACCCTCATACAATTCGTGCGTCTGTGTGTCAGTCACTCTGTCTCAGTAGATTTTCTCTGAATTTAGAAAAACCATCGCTCAGTGCTCCCTTAAATGGGACAAAGTTCCTCGAGAATCACTTTCTTCTACAACCAATAGTTTCGGATTTTCGTTGTCAGTGAATCGATCGGTCACTCAATTACTTAATCACTCAGTGATTATTGATATCAAATTTAGATATCATTTTTGTTAGTTATTAATTGTCCCTTATGATGGAGTGGGCGCTCTTTAGTTGAGGGCGTTTTTAAAACAGATTGTATATTCAACATCTTAAAATTCGCCAAGGGGGCGGCGCGCTGCGTCAACCCGACGTTCATATTAGGCCCCAATCCCGACTAATATTATAAATGCGAAAGTAACTCTGTCTGTCTGTCTGTTACCTTTTCACGTCCAAACGACTGAACCGATTTTAATGAAATTTGGTACAGAGATAGAGTTGACTTTGAGAAAGAACATAGGCTACTTTTTAAACGACATCCACGCGGGCGAATCCGCGGGCAACAGCTAGTATAATATAAATTCAAAATGGACTCACATTCAAGCTTCTGCAGCTTTGTGACAGTTGAGTTGTTGAGGGAGAATGGTTGCAGCAAGACTCCGTTGTTGCCGGCCAACACCACTATGTTACTCTGGGCACACCACGTGAACCAGGCACCACTGAAATGTTGGGAGTAAGTTTTAAAGTAGGAATTCCCAACCAGGGGTTGCCTCCTTCCTCCCAAGAGGAGCAATGAGATATTAAGGTGGAGGGAAAAATTAAATTTTAGAAACCAAAAAATTCAAAAAAGATTCATTCTTTCAAAACCATTAATTGCAATAAAACATCTATTAATTCCAGTGAAAGTCCATTAAGTCAAATAAGTTTCTGTGTTCATAAATAGGGGAATAGCCATTTGATAATAAATTTAATGTGCATAGGCTTATTCTTTGTTACACGAGATTTAAAATAAAATAGGCAACAACAAAATTGCAGATGTCTAAGATTTAAAATTAGGGGGGCGGTGGTTACTCGCGTCCGCAGGAATTACCTTCCACTACCCTGCACGTGTCCCCCGGGTGGTGCCAAACGAGTGACAACGCGGAGTCTCAGGCAGCGGATATGATAACCTGAAAATCTGGCTTCAAGGGCCACGAGGACTAAATCCCAAAATACCTTCGGAAAGACTTGGCGTGGAAATGCACGGGAATCTACCACGACTAAAATCCCAAGAAAACCACCATGAACAGTTGTAAGCCGAACGCAAATGTGACGTCATGCTATCCGACTGACCACCGGCGCCAGCTTGATTCCGGGTCGACTGGTGTGAAATATGCGACCGGCTGTAAGAGAGTTCATCAGAAAATCGGTTACTGTTGGACAAATTGTACCTCAAACTTGTAGGATTTCACCCAAGGGAAGGGCTCCAAAGATAGGTACCTGGAATGTACGAGGCATGCTGAGATCGGGGAAATGTGAAATAGTCGAAGAGGAAATGAAACGCTACGACCTTGATGTGATTGGCCTAAGCGAAACGCACCTTAAGGATAACGGTCACTATATCACACTTAATTGAAGCATGCAGATCAGTGCGGGTAGTGAGTGATAGCAATAGTTTTAGTGGAGTAAGATTCTTGGTGTCCAAACATATTATTATGCGTAATAAAATTATTGGGTACTAGCTGTGCCCGCGACTTCGTCCACGTGAGAAAAAATATGATTGTTCAGTAGGTATCTACCCGGACGAAGTCGTGGGTGCAGCTGGTATAAAAGTAGCCTAAGTTACTCCTTATCACATCAGCTATCTGCTAGTGAAAGTCCCGTCAAAATCGGTCTAGCCGTTTCCAAGATTAGCCCCGCCAAACAGACAGACAGACAAAAAAAGTAAAAATGTTGTTTTGGTATATGTACCGTGTATACATACATACGCATTTAGTAAAAAGCGGTTATTTTAATATTACAAACCAATTTTATTTATTTGTATAGATTTATTATAGAAAGTAATATACAACAAAAGACCTAAAAATTCTTTGAAAATTTTAAGTGTCTACTTGCTACCGTTATTATTATCGAGCAAAACATATACGAAAAAAAAAACACGTTTATTATATGCTCCCTTGGACCCCTTAACATTTTCATTTTCTTATTTTTAGTAATTAATTTTGTCTTTGTAGCGGTATCAGAAATACATAATGTTAGCTTTCTAGCTATCACTATTTATGAGATACAGGCTGGTGACAGACAGACGGACGGACGAACAGACAGACAACGGAGGATTAATAATCCGTAGGCAGTAGGGTCCGTTTTTACCTTTTAGGTACGAAACCCCCTAAAAGATAGAACTAAGATAAAGAATAGCTTTAAAGTATTTGATATGATTCTTTAAATTGACATAACTTTTTTGTTTCTCAACCGATTCACATGAAACAAACACTAAATGTTAAGTGAAACTTACCACAATATATTAGTGAAAATCGCAAATCGAATAAGCCGTTTCTGATATTAGCGTGCACAAACACACAGACAAACATACATTTTTCCAGTGTTGTGCGCCAAAGGTTAAAGTATAATCGTACTAAGTTTCATTGTAATCGGACCGGTAGTTTTCTGTGATGCTTGAACAAACAGACAGACAGACAAAAAAATGTCTAATCACATATTTGTGTTCGGTATTGATCTAGTAACATCCCCATGTATTTATTTTTTTAATATTTTTAATGTACAGAATTTACACTTCTACAGTTTTATTATAAGTATAGATAACGCAATCAGTGACAGAATTGTCACGCTCAAGATGCTAGCTCATCCACACCCACTCAATCTTATCCAGGTTTATGCACCGACTGCACAATCGTCAGACGAGGAAATCAATAACTTTTATGGTGAGCTAAGCTCTGCCTATCAAGCTATACCTGCTAAAGAGGTCTCTATAATTCTGGGGGACCTGAATGCAAAGATCGGTCAAACAGTTAATGATGAGCATTTGAGAGAAATAGTGGGCAAATTTGGGCTGGGTATAAGGAACCTGAGAGGTGAGATGCTCCTGGAGTTCTGCGCCCAAAAACAGCCTTTGCATTATGAACTCATGCTTCGAACAACATCCTCGTAGACTCTGGACATGGTGGTCACCCAATGGACATAAGAACCAGATTGATTACATCATGATTGGCAAACGATGGAGATCATCCATATTAACAGCAAAAACGCGGCCAGGAGCAGAATGTGGTAGTGACCATCAGCTACTTGTAACTCACTCACCTTAAAATACGTCTAAAAGTAGTGAAAAGGCACAACCAAACAAAACTGTTGTCCTACCCAAACAAGCCGAGAGATCGTTCCAAGACCTTATGCATACCAAGCTTGGAGAAAATGACTTCGATCCCTTCGACTCCGCTGATGCAACCTGGGAACAACTTAAAACCATTGCGCTAGAAACTGCAAATACTATCGCTGAAACAAGCAGAGAAGACCTTCCAAAATCGGACTGGATGAGTGATGAGACATGGACTGCAGTAACAAATAGAAAACATCTAAAGATGCATGGTGTAGACCAGAATCTCCAGGAATACGCTAAGCTAAATGTACATATACAGTGGCTCTGCAGACGTGACAGAAATGCCTACATCAACTCTATCTGCAGTGAAATTGAAAGGAACTCAAAAACTGCCCATCCCACTGATATGTACAAGAACATTAAGCGTCTTACTAAAGTGCGCATTCACAAATCTTGGATCATCGAAGACGAAAAGGGTCATCTGCTCATGGACAATGCTCTAGTACTTAGTAGGTGGAAAAATTATTGTCAGCAGCTTTACCGCGGTGACCAAGTGGAAACGGCCGCAGGTGCGTTTGGACTTCTCACAACGTGAGCCTGACATACTACTGCATGAAGTGGAAGATGCGATAGCTAGGTTGAAATCGAAAGCAAGCGGTGGGGATGGAATTACAGCTCAGCTCATCAGGAATATTAGCAGTAAAGGTATAAGCCTATTGCACTCAATATGCCTCAAAGTGTGGAGGACTGGTCAGTGGCCTGAAGACTGGACTGAATCTATAATAGTGCCACTACATAAGAAAGGGTCTACGAGAAAGTGCGAAAATTACCGCACCATCTCTCTCATCTCACACGCAGCTAAAGTCCTCCTCAACATCATCAATAGGAGACTAGAAAACTTCATCTGCAGTCAAATTGCAAAGGAGCAGGCCGGGTTTGTTAAGAAGAGGGGCACGCGTGAACAAATCCTAAACATGAGGCAGTTGATAGAAAAGAGTCGGGAATTCAACGTGCCAATGGCTCTTTGTTTCGTCGACTACGCAAAGGCCTTTGATTGCATAAGCTGGCCGAAAATGTTTGTCATGAAAGAGATGGGCATACCCGATCATCTTACATTCTTGGTGCAAAACTTGTACATTGATGGTCGGTCTAAAATCAGACTAGACAATGCACTTTCCGAACGATAAGACCGAGCTTTCAGTGCTTATGCAAAGAATTGATAGTGCCAGTACAGAATATGGCTTAAAGATTAATAGGAGTAAGACAAAGTTGATGTTCGTTGGCAGGTCGGGCACCATGCAGAGATCATTTGAGTTGCATGATCTGGACACGGTACATGGATTCGTTTACCGGGGGTCTCTCCTGCGTAGTGACGGTGACAGCGAGGGGGAGTTAGTCCGGCGAGCGCAAATGGCAAAGTTAGCCATGAAGAAACTTGAGAGAATATGGAAAAATCGCAACATCTACCGCAGCACGAAAGTAAGACTTGTGCGGGGCCTAATTTTCTCAATCTTTCTTTATGCTTCCGAAACATGGACACTGAAGACGAAGCTAAGGGCAAGGATAGATGCATTCGAAATGTGGTGCTGGCGAAAAATGCTGGGCATCCCATGGATTGCTTGTCGCACTAACGTCTCTATCCTCGAGGAACTGAAGGTGGTTACTCGCCTCTCGACCATCTGTCTGCGGAAATCACTTTCTTTTTTCGGTCACGTGGCCCGACGTGATGCTGGGAACCTGGAAAAGCTTATCGTAACAGGCCATGTTGAGGGAAAAAGGAGGAGAGGCAGAAAGCCCACTCGATGGATAGATGCCATCCTAGAGTCCCTTAATTGCAACACGCAAACAGCAATCCACTCTGCCCCAAAGTAGAGAAGCTTGGAGAGCTCTGACCCGAGATGCTGCTTTTGGTGGTCATGACCCTCAGTCATGAGGACACGACAAAGAAGAAGAAGATTTTAAATACCTGAATGTTGTACTTTTCAATGTCTTCAATTGCTTTTTCTCGGGCAATACTTGCAACAGCTCTATGCCATGATCTGTTATGAATGATATCTCATTTGCTTTCGGCCACACAAAACCTAATATCTTTGAATTCTTCCATTTGCAAGTGTGTGAGTATTCCGCATTAGTTGGTGCCAAGTCTTTGAAGTTTACAAATTCTACTGTTGCATTATGTCCCTCCAAATTTCTTTGTATGGCCAATATTTTGTGATCGGGTGAAAATTTTATGGATATTATCGGTCCTTTGTCTTCCATCCTAAATGATGTGCATTTCGTTTCGACCATGCCATTTACTGTGACACCGGTCACTCCACCTGATCTTACTGTAAATACCTAAAAATTGGAGTCACATCATGAATTTACTGCTGATTATTTAATCAAGTTATATTATAAAAAGTTACTTATTCTATATTATCAAAGGGGATAAGATAAAACAACATCTATTAATCAAATGTACACAATTTCAGCTAAATATGTTCACTGCTGGACCAATGCCTCCCCATAAGAGGGACAAGGCATAATCACCACGCTTGGTATGTGCATGTTTTGTTTTGTATATGTAAAAAAAGACAAAGCGTTTTGAGTTTGGAGAGCTTTCAAAATCGAAAGCATTAATGCCGACCTAAGGCTAGACATATATTTCTTAAAAATATTATTATATACGCCTACACATTATTCTGTAAGATAATAAAAACACGTTCCGCTTACCTGGCCATTGGTATCGTCAAAAAATACGTTAGTCACAGGACTATCCGCGTCAAATCGCTTCGGATGATCCGATAACGATAAGTAATATTCATCGCTGTCTTTTAAGCAAAAATTTGCCATTTTTATAATCAAATTAAATGCAAATATTCACAAAATTATCTTTCTATTTACTATTTTGTTCACAAATCACAAAAAAGAGCATAAGTCAAATTGTAAATGACATAAGACAATTATGACAGCTGCCGTGCCGTCACAGAGTTAATACACATGGAGAAGGCACATTCTACTATAGAAACAGTAGTTATACAATAATGGGTAAAATCGACACATGTCTGACAAAAGCAGTTTTGACTCTTTCTAACTAACCAGTAGATCCCTTTTGTAAAAAGAGACACAAGATGTATGCAGAGTATCAATTTTGGGAATGACTTGATTTGACGTCATACTTATGCCTTCGCGTGCTCGTCGGCGCCGTTGTATGCGCCCGATTTGTGGTACATCTGTTGTCAAACAAACAAGTGCTCGTAATATTTTTGCTGTTTTCTTGAAAACTAAATCTTTTAACTAGATAATGTGGTATTCTAGGTTTTGCTTTATGTTGACTGATTATGCTCTCGTACTGTTTAAAACAGAGTGGTGCAAGGAAAAACGAAAATAATCTTGGATTGAACTTTGTGAGGTTATGTACAAATTTTCACGGATTGTGTCGTATTCGGTGGGATTTTGAAATGCAGTGATATATAATGATATGTTTTATTAAGAGTATTGATGACCTGTGTAAGTTTCGTATTACTTATACGACTTTTAATGCTATTCATTCTTTTCTAAAAATAGCATTTTTATATAGTGATGTACGAATACTAACCTGATATATCAAAGTATCGATATAAAATTATTTTCATATCAATTTAAATTATGTAATATTATATTGTATTAGCATTATACTGGATAGAATTTCTTGTTTCTTAATAAAATATCGAAGAAGAAATTGATGTACATTAAATCATTTTTGTTTTCTCCTTTTTTGCACCCGATGTAGCATGGATTTTTTTCAGAGATTGTTAGAGTGTTATATAAGTATAAGCACAATATAACACAGTTATTTTTTCTATTTATGAAGTGGCAAACAGGTATCAGTTTACATTGGTAAGTAATAGCCTATCAGTCTACACGAAACCAGAGCTTTCAATCTAAATGCGTTGCCACTCCTAAGACCTAAGATATTACGCATCTGTGCTGGAAATCACAGGGCCAGGGTCCATTGTAATCGCCCAAATTTTTGTAGGCAATCACGCCAATTCTGTAGGTATTTCTACTCCATGTACTATAGCTCAATGCGTACCGTCCTGTCAACTGTCATGTCACTAATTGTGGCCCAAGGTTGCCACTTGTAAGAATTTCCTCTAAATTCGAGGAGTCTTGCACTTGAACTGTGAACTTTGTGAAGTTATGAATATTTTATTTATCGACGAAGATGCCTTGCCACCTTATGGCCTAAGATCGTTTGCCTTTGACCTGATTATTATAGTAATATGAACGTGGCTCCTTTTTGGTGTGGCTAATAATATTATCTATGAGTTTGGTTACCATAGCAACAGGTGACGATATAAGCAAACAAAAACAGCAAGCAGCTTGTGAGTTTAATATTTCATGAGCAGCGGTTTTCTCTTAAGAAAGTGAATTACTTCTTGACGAAATCTTCGTCGATGATAATACAGTCTTTTTTAACCCGCAAAGTTTTATGTATTAAAATGACTGAACACATAGAATTGCACTCATATTGCGTGAATAAAAATGAAAGCGATACAGAATATCAAGAGATTACGCATAATGCCATAGTTGAAACCACATTCTCTCCAGATAACCCTGAGAGGCCAACAAAAGAATACAATTTCTTTACACAGCATGATAAACCCAAGAAAAAATCCAGAAGGAAGAAAAAAGCAGTAAGAAATGAACCTTCTCCTAATCTAATGGATATCATCAACTCAGAGCTAGATTCAATGGCTTCACCTATAACCAGTAATATAATTATGCAGATAAACCAGAATGAAGTACCTGAAAGTTATTTGGAGAGAACTCCTCGTCTGCAAAAAATGTTTCAGAAGAATAGACCACGTCGTTTTGATTCTGAGCAAGGGTAAATAAGAAGCAATAAAAAAGGACGTAACTCACAAAAGCTTCTTAAACTTTATTATAATGTTAACATTCTTATTTTTTTACAGGTGGCGAAGATCTCACTCTATAAATTTAAGTCCTATATTTCCGAAAGTTCTTGAAAATGCCACCAATAAAAATCCGAATTTTTCAGTGCAATATGTGGAACCAATTAAGTTCAAGGATTTGGTAAACGAATATGCAGAGTCCGATGTCAAAGAAAATCCAAAATTTTTGGACATAAGTATAAAGAACATAAAATTCTTACATCATCATGACTTTTCTCTAGAAGAACTTCTTTGCGTTAGATTGATTGAATATTTTAATAGTTATGTCACTATCCAGAAATCAATTAAGGCAACAAAAGGAGAGATAAAAGTGAACAGAGACACAAGAAATAATTTGAAAGAACAATTTTTGAAGATTAGTTCTCATAAGAAAGAAGATCTTAGATTTGATCAAACAATTCTTAAGTACACGGAGAAGTTATTGAGTAACAAAGATGATTATTACAAAAAACTGAAAGATGAGAAAGAAATAATCCATAAAATTATTTCATTATGGTCAGATGTTCAAATGATCAGAGAGAAAACGGGAATAACTCAAATATCTTATATCTTAGATACATCAGACACCGTATTAGACGAAGACCAATTTAGATTGGAATGGATGAAAGTTTATGAAATAGAATTTTCAGATACAGTTGATAGGATAGAGTTTGAATATGTTAAAAAATATCTTAAGTATAAAGAAATTAAATCAACTTCTAAGAGAGAAAACACAGATCGTGATAAAAATCCAAAACCCAAATTACGTATTGATGAAGAGAAATTGAAACATCAAGTTCGAGATTTAACGAATACTATAGTGTCACAAACTAAAATCAATATAACTCTAAAGAAAGACGATAAAATTAGAACAATTAACAATGAATTGCGAACAGAACTGAAACTTGATCACCAATTTAAAGTTTATGTCGACAATATTTTCGTATGTGAGTCAGAATTGAGTTCTAATACAAACTATTTTCACGAAATTGATTTTGACGAATCATTTTCTGTGCAAATTTTACCAAGCAACAATACGATGACCATTGTTTTAAATGAAAACAGGGACGATGTATCATCAATCAATATTGATTTATCTGAAATTAGACATAGTAGCGTTTCAGCTGAATTCGTTGCTCAACCATTCATTTATGATAAGACTGTTAAAGCAACCAGTAGGCACGTGGGCAGTGGTAATACTATTAAGGATATAGCTAGTGCGAATAATATACGTCTGAAAAGTAGTAATTTATTCAAAGGTACATTGAACACGGCATGTGTAGTAAATTTAAAAATAGGATGGAACGTACAGCTAAGTGCTAATCAACAGGAATCAATAAAATCGTTAATGAGAGTAGAACGACACTTGCAGCGACTCATTAACGGCTTCGATAAACCGAGTTTGGACACTTTACTTGATCTAATTCATAAAATTTACGGTAAAGGAGTTGAAGGAGATGAAAAAATTGTAGGGGTACTGAAAGATGCTATTAAAATGAATACAAAGATTGATGACACATTCCCTATTGACGAGAACAGTTCAGAATTTGTAAGACTGAAGCTTATACATATAAGAAGCAATGGTGGATTTACCAATATTGATCGGAAATCAATCCCATTGTACGCAAGTCAAATATCGACCGAACAACTGAATAGTTTACAGAAAAGTAGCGAAAAAGAGGTATTTGTTCAAAATATTATGGATAAACAAACAGATATGGATCCGATAGATTTGCAAAGATTCATAGGCGTGAAATATGTGGAAAAGTTAAACGAGAATCTACTAAAGAATTTGAATGAGTTTCTTTTGAGAAAAACTTATAAAGACGTTGTGCGAGATTTCACAGATTTTTCATTAAGGTACCTATAATCAAAATCATACAAATATTTTTTTTTGTTGGAGTATAGTTATAATATTATAAAGCGTCTACTACTTGATGCCTTGGATACCTATCTCCTAAAGGCATATTAAGTATCTCAGTTCATCACACGTAAAATAATTTCGATAGCCACTTTGGAGTAAGAATAATCCAAGCAGGATTATGAATACTTCATACCTGTTCACTCTGTTGCTAAATTGTGTGCCGTATGCTAATGTTTAATCTTTGCATCGTACGAAGCGCTTGAGATTGAAGAATGTTATGTTGGTAATATCATAAAAGTTGTAAAAATAATCACAACAGTTGATCCTTGATCATTTTTTTAATAGTTTTCCGTTAACCGAAGTTGACACGAATCGCGGCAGTGGCTTTAAGTTTATAATATAATTGTAGGATATGTATTATTGTCCAGTAAGCACTAAGTACTTACCTAATTTTATAATTACCCAATTTCAGAGGTTTGTTTACAAAACAGTCTAATTTATCTCTGAGGTCACGGTCGAGTCTAGTTAAGCAGAATCTTTTAGAAGAATCTTTGAGAAAGGAGCAAGAGATCCAAGTGAAAGTGGTGCGAGCATTCAATTTACTGGACAGGAGTGCCGCTCCACTGCCTGAGGAAGGCGAAGACGATTATAACGATGATATTGCTGGTAAAATTTAATAAAAAATATATGTTTTGTATAGTCCAATCAATGACTATCTCGTTGTTTTGAAATAACAAATTTCATTATTATATTGTTATACGTAACTTTAAGTCGAAGAGGTTAGCCATAGCCACCAGGCTATACGGCTACCGTCGTCCTGGGGCATATCTACATAATGTGCTTAAGTTGTTCTGCACCGGTTTTTAAGACCGTAGTTTCAGAATGGGCAGTCCCTCCAATGTCATTTAAGCATTAAGGAATAGAATTTCCCGAATTCTAAGCATGAAATTTATTTCAAATTGATTTTATTCTTTTAACACAGGTTTCAAGGTGAAACCACTGCGGCCGTTTGTACGCGTAAGTTATCACGGCGTATCTGTTCAAACTCCACCGGGTATCGGCTGCCACCCCTGCTGGAATCACACTTTGAAGATAAAACAAAGGTATCTACGTAACTCCATGTTGTCACTGTCACTTGTGCAACTCATATTTTTATCACTCTACTCATGTAGATTGCAGGAGACTCGGGCTGCATCTGAATTGATCCGACCGATTTGCCCTTCTTAATTAAATACTTTCGAAGGCTAGATTTCAGTTTTCCCAAAAGTGGAATAAAAATTCACAGGTCACCGTTGGTTGCTCGATTGATCGTTTCATTATTATAAAACGATAATTCGATTTATTACAGGCTAAGCCCCCTCTCATCTTTACACATAAACGTGTACGATGAGTATAAAACAAGTCCCAAAGAATTTAATTCTGAAGACGAACGTTCAATGCGAAGTTCCGTACACTACACGTTTTGCAACAGATTCCTCGGAAGTTTGCAGATCCCTCTGTATTCTGTATTGTCTGCGGGAATGGTGAGTGCTTACAAACACACTCTGAATATATAAAATAAATGGAATGGAATATCTATCTCATCATCATCAGCTCACGTGTGACATTTTATCATGATTAAAAAAAAACATAGATTAAGATACCTTCTGATACTGCTACAGGACAGACCTTGCACTTGCAACCTCCAAAATAAGTAGGTGCCTACCTGCTTTTTACCAACAAAGCGTCTTATTTTTACACTTCCGTACTCTTTGGTATTAGTACAGAAAGACTGAAACTAGAAAACTTAGTTACATGCTTTCTGGATTAAAACTATCTTCGCTACCTACCTTAGCATCCATACAATATTTAGCATACAAATAAATAGGTCTAGTAGTTGTAGTATTTAAGTTTCTGCAGAATATAATATTTATTGTTGTTTGTTATTTATTATAGCTACAAGGGATCTTCAAAATAACAACGCCTCCATTATTATTCGGTTACGAGAGCCTACTGTCAAAAGAGAGCAAATCAGTCATACCAGAAGTAATCCGATTAATGAAAAAGGACACATCATACCTCACACTGCACCTGACTACGAGTATTTCTAATTTGGGTGGGTTCCATGAATACACCCAACCGACACCAAATGGTCCCGAAGACGATTACATTATAAAGCATTTAAATACTTTTGTAACGGATTACCTGAATGATTTTCCTTCTAGAAACATCTCTCTGACCTTCATCGACAGCTTCGGCAGGAACAAATGTGTTTCAGAGTTCCTGCAGCCAATTCCTTTGCCGGATCTGGAATGCTTTCCTAAAGACCCGAAACGAATAGAATCGGCGTTGTCTAAAAGTTCTGGTGTATCAAAGAGTTCATCTTCTAGAAGTAGTCGAAGGAAGACTTCGATCACGTCAAACCCTGAAGGAAAAGAGTCTGTCAGTAATGATGATATGTGGAGAAACGATAGTCATAAGATTAGGGGTGGCGAGAATCAAACAATGAAGAAGATGGAAGCGGCAATGAGATACGTATCGTTGATACCAACTTATGAAGTCACAGAGTCCCACGTAGTTACACTGATGGGGGTGGTACGTAATCTATTATTGCATTCTAAGTATTGTAACTAACATTATTAAAAAATTTTAAAAAAACAAAGTTATAAATATAAGAAATATCTTATTAATACTAACTTCACGCGTGTATTCCTAGAAAGGATTTGAAAAAATCTTATTTAGATGACGAGACTGTTGACATTCATCGAACACAATAACAAACTCAGAGGGTGACACTGGCAATCATCAATCGTTTAATACACAAAATAACCTTTTTTATGAAATGAGCTGGCAAGCTAGCGTGCATTGCATAGCGTGAAGACTGCAGCGCAAAGACAAGTCAAAATGCAGATGCGTTGCAACCTCTGACACCTTAGTTGTTACGTCTGTGTGATAGTTATAACGGGGCCATGTAATTCCATCTAACCACAACACGATAGTGCTGGACACTGCAATTTGGCGGCGGTACATAAATTAAGTAATGCGGTGGTGCCTATGCTCTCGAGCTCCTACACAGAAATTCTACCAAACCAGAAACCAGCCTACTTTGGAATCGAACCAAAGACCTCAAGCACACCAGTCGTTGCTTTTGTTATCACTACGGCGCCGGCGCACTAAATTACAGTAGATACAGCTTCGCAAAATAGCCTTTCTTTGTAGATTATAATAATACACTTATTATTATTTTCTTTTCAGGAACTGTTGAAGGTTCTCTTCGGTTCACCATTAGATCACACAATATTGTTAGCCAGTTACTTCCTCCATCTTGGAATACAATGCTGGGTAGTCACAGGTCTAGCTTTGCCTCGTGGCCTTACCAGCTACGTTCTAGTCAAATTTGACCAGAGCAACCGAATGGTGGCTGTTAATGATCATAGCAAAAGTAGGGGGTTCTTGGGGAGAAGTGATGGGAGCATTTGGTATATTTACGACGCGGTTGGTGGCGAAAGATACGAGTTGAGAGACGTGGGATGTCCATTGAAGACTGTAAATTTTGTGTTTGATAGTGAAAATGTAAGTATTTTAGATGTGATTCTGATAAACTATTCACGAATATTCACGATTTAGCAGTGACATTCTGTTCATCTGGATACCGGTCTTATTTGTGCCACAGTGAACTCTATAAATTCGTATTATCATTCGAATTCTTCGGAGTTTTCTTTAAATTCAATTTTTTATAAGAATCTGTCGAAAAACAAACTAGTATGTATCTTCACGCAAAGTCCTTTACAGGGTGCTTCTTCTACATTCATCATTCTCTTCATACCAACATGTAGATACCTTATACAAATATAATAGTATGTATGTATGTATCTTCACGCCAGGTCCCTAACGGGGTAGGCAGAGAGTGTAGAGCGCCAGACATCCCGGTTCTGACAAACCTCTCGTGCCTCGTCTACCTTCATCATTCTCTTCATACATGCACGCCGATTCCTAAGACTTTTGACCCCACCATCAGACAGAACTCGACCTATTTGGTCATGGTAGGTCAGCCTTGGTCTTCCTGGGCCTCTGCAACCATCCACATTCGCATTGTATATCTGTTTAGTCATATAATAGTAATTGAAATAAAAACAAATAAAATACAATTAATCTCGCACAACCAGTGTTGGTCCCAAAAGAAGCAACATAGCATAGAGTAGTACTAATACGTCTACATAAATCTGCATTAAATAGAGTTCTCTCGAAATTATAGCCTCTGTGCAAAAATTACAGGACTTTATATAACACGGGTGCGGAATTTAGCGCCAGATCGTTTAGAATAGTTTAGATAAAGCGGTGGTACCTGCATTCTCGTGCGAAACATATAGGAGTTCTATAGGTATCTCTATAGTTAAGATACTTCAGCAAATGTTGATAATCAAATAAACATACGTTAATAAGTGAAACACGATTTATATGCTTGTGTGATATTCTGTAAATTCGACATACTTTTCAGATTTGGGCTAACGTGCAATCCACTCAAGATTGCGAGAGCGTAGCATTTGATTACTCCAGATCATCGGACTGGCAGCCTGTAAGAAAATACAAAGCTTTTGTAGTTACATTATTTTAAATCATAGGTATATCTATGTATCCGACGTTAAAATCTCTGTCTGGGCTCCTAAATACTCGCTTTGGTAGCCTATTTTAGTTTAGACGACAATCATAGTACTTATTACTACTAATATGTTGCCGGAGCTCTTGTTCAACAGCCCTGAGGCCTATCTTGTAGGTGCAGTTTCCCCCTCCATTTATAATTTTTGTCAATGCTCTTTATCATCCTCAGACCTAAAGCTTCAAGGGTCGGGTAAGTAGTGGTAAAACCTGGAGGAGGTTACGTTTTTCGAGTGTAAGAATATAGGTAGATTCAATATGTAGGTATTTTATTTGATGATACCACTGATGCCACATCAGTAATATTTATATCGGTAGGTTCATATTCTTGGGCACGATATAAATATTGCGAGGTTGTTGCAAGAGCTCGTTTCATCTTGGTTGCGAGTATGTTTTGTGAGAATAACATTAGGTAAGTAGGTAGGTACATATTTTAATTAAGTAGGTAGGTAGCTCTTGTTCGTGAATTCGTACGCATATGAAATACCTATGTTCCCGTTCCCGTACGAATTTCAGATATTTCGGGAAATTCTCTATTAATGCTCGCCTACACTCCCCAAGGAAACGTCTTTCAGCTTTTTTAAGTCTTTTACTTTTTTTTATGCATCTTTCTACCACAGACCACTAACCAATTTTATACGACCAGTAGGGCCCAAAGATCGACCTAGGAAATTAATAAACCTACTTAACATTCAGTGTTAACGTCATATGGAGTCCTATGAGGATCATCTCTGTTCATCAGACAATTGTTCGATTTTCCGTGCTATCCTATACCTACCTACCAATATTTTCTGTAGTACCTAATAATTCCTTAAACAAACTCTTTGGGCCGTCCTGTTTAATGCTGATTAAGTCTTGACCATGACCCAGTCGAATTAGTTGTAGTTGTAGTACTTACCTACTTATTTCTAATTTCCATAGGTATTCGACTCATCGGTGTTTGTGATGAAGCAGCCGCCAGTGACCGACTCAGCCTTGTACAGTCCGCCGAGCGACGTGGAGCGGCTGAGATCGGCTCTCGAGGCCAAGATCAAGTACAAAATACAGAAGTGGCGCTCTCACGTCAAGACTATTTGGAATAGGTCAGTAGGTACAGTACGGGCAAAATTTATGTGCCACTGAGTGAAGAACTGAGTCTAGAAGGTGGAACATCTTTTTCTACGTAGAGACGGTGGCAAACAAGCATTCAGCTCACAGTGATGGTAAGAAGGTAATGATTGCAGACGTCTTTACAAAAACTAGAGGTCAATATGCAAATGCGTTGCCACCCCTGAAACCTAAGTTGTTATGTCTCTGTGAACCGGAACACGATAATGCTGAACACTACCATTCGGCGGCAGATACAGGTAATGTGGTGGTGCCAGTGCTGGCCAACGCCCACGAGCTACGTCACTGCAGCTCTACCACTAGTGAAAAATTTATCTGTTGATTTTTTTTCCTTATGATTTAACAATTTCTCTTACGCTTAACTCACATAAAAAACAACCATTGCAGATACTGTAGTAGCGTTCTTCGTGAAATGCTACCGCATTGGGAGTACTGGTCCTTCAACAGCACAGAGTCGCGACCTGTGCCCGGACAAAGGCTTAAACAGCTGATGCTCACTTATAAAGTAAGTAACTTCATGCCTCTACTCCCCGACAGGGAATATGGATTAAACCTCATGTATGTTGGGTTTTCCACCGAACCGTTAAAATTAGAGTTCTTGAGGATAGAGCGGAGCTTATGATCCGCTAAACAATAGAAAATCAATTGTCATATTTTACTCGCGAGCTGTCGGGCGTCATCGGATACGGGTTATGCGGTAAACTTACTGTCACAGAGTACATTGTATCTTACTGTTCACACCAAAGCGGATTCCGCTACCCCTAAGGGTAGCGAAACTTTTTTCGTTTTCGCTCGTTAGTTATATCTGTCGCCAGTAAATATCATTGAGATATATATATACATGCCTGTTGCGCTGTCAGAAATTGTAGTTAAGGATAACGAACGAAGAAGAGTAACTTTCATTAGCTTTGCACAAGAAATACTGTCAGATAACAGTTGTCAAATCCACTTGAGGAGAGGGGCGGGCGGGATGCCGCTCCCGCGCCATCTCGTCGCGTCGTCTAGCGGAACTCGTTTCGCCGAACAAGCAAAACACAAACTATGTTTCGCTCTAGTCGCGGAACTTCATACAGAATACCTGAGGTTAACCAGCTTGGTATATCCCTCTAGAAGAGGAGTTATTCGTTACCAGTGTGGGTAGAGGGCCTCTACCCACACCGATAACGAATAACGCGCACTTCTGAATAGGTCTTCAGGGTTCCGGTCCTCGGTACTTCATCATCATCATTTCAGCCAAAAGACGTCCACTGCTGAACTAAGGCCTCTCCCAAAGAATGCCACAACGATCTGTCCTGGGCCGCCCTCATCCAGCGATTGCCCGCGACCTTCACCAGGTCGTCGGTCCATCTTGTGGGAGGTCTGCCCACGCTTCGCTTTCCGGTACGCGGTCGCCACTCGAGAACTGCTCTGCCCCAACGGCCGTCAGTTCGTCGAGCTGTGTGTATCCTCGGTACTTAATCAAGTTTAATATCCACACACGTCCCCAGATGTTCGGTTACCCGCTCAATATGGCGTATACCAGCATGAAGGCGGCGGTGTCGCGGGTGCGGGCGTGCGGCGCGCACGTCAGCGACGAGCCCGGCGTAGAGTTCGCGCTGGCCGTCGACGTGTTCGCCTACCCTAACAACGTGCTGAGCGTCTGGATATTCCTTGCTACTGTTACCAGGATATAATACGGCTGATAATGATGCCATGCCCTGGGATAGTTTTAAGTTCTAATATATTTTATAAACGTCACTTTATACTCTTTGTTTTATTAAATTACCAACCTAACGATTCCTCTACTGCCACTGCTTTAATCAGTAGAAAATGAGAATATGTATGTACGTATCTTCACGCCAGGTCCCTAACGGGGTAGGCAGAGAGTGTAGAGCGCCAGATATCCTGACATACCTCTCGTGCCTCGTCTACCTTCATCATTCTCTTCATACATGCACGCCGAATCCTAAGACTTTTGACCCCACCATCAAATGAGCAACCAAATAAATATTGTGTAGCCAGGTACTTACTATAGGAGAAACGTCCGGTAGGTCACGTCCATACAGCAACTCGGCCCACCGGTCGCGGCAAATCAGAGGGGTGTAGCTATAGCGTTTATTACCGATGCAAAACAGTCTGTCATTTTATGCGGGGGGGAAATACGTGTGCAATAACTCACACTACAAAAATCGTTTAGAACTACGAAACTCACACCTTGACTTTAACAAAATACATAAACATTTGCACGCACATATTTAAACGTCTGGGCGACAGGCATAGGACCTTTTGGTCTTGTACTTTGACAGAGCGGAAAGTCTGCATATGGCTACTCCCCTCCGGTCCACCGCGGCCGGTTGTCCTGCTCTTTGGTCACGTCGGTACTTTACCGACTTCAAGAGTTTTGGAAGTAGGTATGATGATATAATAGGTTGGGGAAAAAGTCTTTTCGCATTATAGTATGTATGAACTTGTAATAAAATCTCTTTGGCTGTAGTATTTGTATCTGGCTGATTTTGGTATCATTGAAAGTTAAAATTTTAAAGAACACAAGCGGCCCGCCCCGGCTTCGCCCGCGCTGCTCTGCTCCTATTAGTCATAGCGTAATGTAATCTATCCTATCTCTCAAGTTGGATCGAACTGCACATAGTGTGCGAATTTTATTATAATCGGCTAAGTGGTTTAGGAGTCCATTGAGGACAAACATTGTGACACGAGATTTATATATATTAAGATAATTCCAAATTCAAATTAGGCAAATGTGTGATTTTCATTTGTTTTTCGTACTGTCAAGATGAGTGAATCTAATGAAGAAATTCGATACATTTTAAAATTTTACTACAAAAAAGGTAAAAATACAACGCAAGCCGCGAAAAAAATTTGCGATGTTTATGAACCTAGTGCAGTGTCTGTGAGAGTAGCACAAATTTGGTTTAAGCGTTTTCAATCTGGAAATTTTGATGTCAAAGATGCACCTCGCTCTGGTCGCCCTATTACGGATAAAATGGATGCCATTTTTGAAAAAGTGGAGCAAGATCGACATATCAGTAGTTACGACGTAGCTGAAGAACTGAGAATTGATCACAAAACAGTTTTGGCGCATTTGAAAAAAGCTGGGTACAAAAAAAAGCTCGATATATTGGTACCTCACGAGCTCACTGAAAGAAACCTAATGAACCGTGTACTCATTTGTGATTCTTTATTACGACGTAATGAAACCTCAACAGAATCATTTTTGAAGAAGCTGATAACTGGTGATGAAAAGTGGATCACGTACGACAAGAACGTGCGAAAAAGGTCGTGGTCAAAGGCCGGTCAGGCTTCACAGACTGTGGCGAAACCCGGGTTAACTCGCATTCGGCATTATTCATTATGAGCTATTACCACCAGGCAGGACTATCGATTCTGAACTCTACTGCGAACAACTGATGAGATTAAAGCAAGAAGTTGAGAGAAAGCGGCCGGAATTGATCAACAGAAGGGGTGTGGTGTTTCATCATGATAACGATAGACCTCACACATCTATAGCCTATCAGAAAAAATTAAGAGAGTTTGGCTGGGAGGTGTTAATGCATTCGACGTATAGTCCTGACCTTGCACCTTCAGATTTCCACCTGTTTCGGTCTCTTCAGAATTCTTTATGCAATGTTAGGTTAACATCACGAGAGGACTGCCAAATCCACTTGTCGCTGTATTTTGATGAGAAGTCCCAAAATTTTTATAGGAATGGGATCATGTCCCTACCTACAAGATGGCAAAAGGTTATCGAACAAAATGGTACATACATACTTTAGTTAAATTTAAATAAACTATATTTAAAAATGTTTTGAATTATCTTAAAAAATGCGAAGAAACTTTTTCCCCAACAATTCATAATATAATTTAAGTAGGGGGGCGTTCATAAATTACATCACAAAAATATCGGTATTTTCGACCCCCTCCCACTTTGTAACGCATTTCCCGATCTTCATAACATGTACCGTCACACTTGACAACACCCCCGTACCGTCACACTTGACAACACCCCCCCCCCCCTCCCCCTGATTGCAAAAGTAATTTATGAACGGTCCCTAGATGCTCATTTTGCAAGGTGTATTTACATTACGAAACAAAACTATCTAGGAAGAGCAATATAAATTTTTATTCTTTTACTCATTCAGGATACTCATAAAAAAAAACCAAATTCATTTAAATAAAAAATAGAGATTGTATGTCTTTTTGTTTTAATGCTAACAAAATAAAATTAACATTTATTCCATCGCAGTATAAAAATATACGTAAAAATAGAAAAAAAGAGATGTTAAGAGTTACGTGTCCAAACTTGCGTCGCCATTTTGTTTCGACATTGTGACGTCACGTCAACATCAACAGACAATGCAGTGCCGTGTATGGCTCCGATGGTTTAAAATATCCTAATCTCCTTTTCATTTTCACATATCTCACGCAACTTATACGTTTTATATCACAATCATTCGGTTTGCAATCGACAACATACAATACAAAACTTACACACAAAGCATGCATTTCACAAAATATCTCAATTGGTGTCAAATTATGATGCGTGTGATATGTTTAGAATTGAATCGAGTCACTGTTACATTACATTTTTACTAAATTTCACAGCAATATAAATAAGAGAATAGTACATCGGTTGTTCGTTAAAAATACAAAGTAGAGACCGTACCGACCGACCGAAACATTAAATTTAAGAAATAAATAGGATTAAAAAATGTTTAGCAGTATGAACTGCATTCCGACCACAGATATAATATTAATACCAAATAGTTTATCGACTAATAATCTTTTAGCCTGGGTTGCACCACGACTTTTGTAAAAGTTATTGTAACATTTCAATTTCATTCATCCTGCTCTAACTTTAACAGATTTCTTTAAGTTAGAGAAGGATGTGAAATGTTACACTAAATTTAAAAAACACTGATGTAACCCAGGCTTAGCTTTTTATAACCATAGTTAAGATTCGTATTCCATTTGTATTTAGCAATACAATGTTCCAACATAAAGCTGGGTTTATTCTTGTAATATCTGGGAATCAATTCGAGTTCGGATCCCCTTATTTCGGCCTAATCACATTAATCGTCAAACTATTTTGTTTCACTTAAGTGCGTAAACACTAGGGTTTCTGGTTTCTCGCCTCATTTTTTTTCTCGAGTTTCGAGAGTTCTCGACTCCAATTTCTCGAGTTGTCTCGACTCTCGAGTCTTTCGTAAGAATTGTCTGAAAATAAAATGAAAAACAAAAATCATTGTTTTTCATTTTATTTTCAGTTTCATTGTAATATACTTTGCACTACAAGTTAGAAATACAAAACGTAAGTAACTTAAATTCCTCTACTCTGAATTGATTCTTCTATAAATTCACTTCTTGTGATTTGTCGAATGGTGAGACCATCTTTTACAGCTAAACCTGATACAATTTCACTGAGGGTCTTCTGGCGTTGTGCAAAGTTTTAAGTTCTTATCGGAGGCTGTTCATTTTCATTATCAGCGGTTCAACTGGTTGAAGCAGCCTATGACTCAGTTTTAAAAGTTATTTTATGAACGCTTTGCAGGTGTCGGACTAATCCACTTGTATAAGAGCTTTTCAATTATTTTGTTTTGGGCACTTACTACATTGTGCCGGCGTAGCCACACACAAGCACGGCACGAGTTTCACCGACCAATCTGAGCAGGAGACTGACTAACTACCATTTCGTCAGTCAACCGTCTCCCCGGGAGTCACCCGCATCATACCAGTTAGTAACTAGTATGATGCGGTATAGTGAGAAGTCCGCTGCACGTGTTTGTAGTGTGTGGGTGACGTTTTCATTGGTAAAAGCAGCAAAATGGCGAGCCTGACTTTAGTCCTTATTTCGTGTTCGCCGGAACTCGAGAGTCTCGAGAGTCGGCTATTTATTTCTCGTCTCGAATGAAGGCGAAACTCTCGAGTTGTCTCGAGCAGAAACCCTAGTAAACACACTATGCCGAAGCTACGCGACGGGAGTTCGGCACTATTACGCCTGCAATGCTATTTGAATTGCTGACGACACACTATGTCAAAATTACGCTGCGTTATAGCGTACAGCGTAAATTCGGTCGGGCGTACGACCGAAGTTCGGTTCGATTGAATTCATACACTATGCCGACACATACCACACTGAACTGAAGTTCTGCGGCGTAAGTTCGGCACTTACAGTGTGTCATATCAGCCGAATACGTCGGAACGTAAAATCAGCGGCCGAACTTCCGTCGCGTAGCTTCGGTAGTGTGTTTACACACTAACTGGTTGTCTGCGGAATCTGACATATTATGACCGGAGCTATTGTATAACAATTTTTTCGTATTGACCCACAGACGACCTGATTCTTAAGTTTACTCTCATTCATTGAAGCTTATACATTTCGGTAAAATAAATTACATTCCTTCAGGCAGTGACAAAGAATATAGTTTGAATTTTATAACAATATGGGAATTGTCAGATGCATGAGATGATTGATTTTACATTGAAGTAAGGAGTTAAGCTCTTTAGATTCCATTAACGCATATAACCATTGTTACAGGATCCAATTAGGAACAACACTTTGGCTTATTTCGGGTCTGTAGAGTGTTGTCTCTGTCACGTTGGTCAATCGTTCATGACATTTTGATCACATTTTGACTAATATCGCACTATAAGTACTTTGGTATGCAGTGTACAACAGAGATAACGCATTACAAAGTCGAAACTACCCGATTATCTCTTTCGTGGGCTCGATGTGCAATTTTTCTTGCCTTCTGCACATGCAATATAGTTTTAGTTACTGACAATTGACAAATTACAAGTCAAACACAAATTGACATTGTGATCAACATTTTATATCAACAATTAAACAATTCAAACAGAAATCATCTTTTCTACCTAATCCACAACCACACCTAATTTGTAACTGACTGCTAGGTTACTTTTCTGTCTCAATCTGAATTTACACGTTGTTTAAATAATTTAC
Source organism: Macrosoma leucophasiata (assembly GCA_036365455.1). Classification (NCBI taxonomy): domain Eukaryota; kingdom Metazoa; phylum Arthropoda; class Insecta; order Lepidoptera; family Hedylidae; genus Macrosoma; species Macrosoma leucophasiata. Next base: position 1,565,826 of record JAWQUS010000024.1, read on the forward strand.
CTGGATTTTCATTCAGGGATATAATTGAAGAAATCAGTAGTAGTACCGTAGTACTGTTATCTATCTTTTTTTATGTCACAAAGGTGGCAAACAAGCATGCAGTTCACATTGATGTTGGGTGATAGCTGCAGCCTATAGACACCCACAGAAAGACCAGAGGTTAAAATGCAGATGCGTTGCCACCCCCGAGACTTATGATGTTGTGTCTCTGTGATAGTTACTACCGGGCCATACACTACCATCTAACAGGAACTCGATAGTGCTGAACACTACCATTTAGTGCCTACGCCTTAGAGCTCTTACACTGGAACTCTACCATAAGACAGACAAGAAACAAATAGGTTAAGTAGATATACTCATATTCAAACTTTAAAGACACCATTTGAATAAGTGTTACCAGTGGTTTATTCTGTTAGAGTAAGTAATATTATAAATAATATTTTTTCTTGCAGAAATTGGGGCCGTCCATAAAATACGTTTGCATACAAGGGGGGGAGGGGTCTCGCTGAGCGTGACAAAATGTGACAGGGGGAACGGTGGGTCCACAACAAAGCAAGGTTCGCAGTTCATTAAAATATTTCGTTAGACTATTCCTGATTTTAAAAATGACACATTCAGGGGGGGGAGGTCTTAGTTTTGTGACGTGACAATAGGGGAGGAGCGGGTCAGACAAGGCTAATTTTAGCATGACGTATTTTATGAACGACCCCAATGCTATATTAGAATAACTTAGCACTCCCAGAGCCAATAATTTAGAGGTGGTCATTCCAGATAAATTATTATTTAATTTAACGTTGGTCTTTTCCACATACAGAATTACACGCTTATCAACTGACATTTAAGTAAAATATATTATTCAAAAGCACAAAAAAAGCGTACAAGTAAAATCTAATATTCACATTATATTACACTAGGGATTCTGTTATACAAGTTTTGTTGTGTTCCTCATTTTAGAATTATTACTGCGTAGTAGAATTGAATTTTACGTAATTACTCGATAAATTAATGATAAATTACAATGACAGACTTAGAAATCACACACATCATGAAAGATGTTGCAAAAATGTATGGACCTCCGGCCATGTATTGTACACAATACAATTAACAGGCAAAATCAATATTAAAACGTTTTTTACTGCATATTTTCACTTATTTAGCTTTGTTTGCAGTTACAAAACATTATTTGCAATTAGAATTGCAACTCAAAACCAACGTGGCGAATATGGCGGGCGATGTCATTTTGACAAATTCCACTAATAATCGATACTAACCGATTTCCAATTTAAAGAAATTCATCGGAACTTTTTTAAATTGGTCGATTCGATACATCGTTTTTTTGTTAATATGTGACGCACTAGTAAGATACAGATAGCATTAGTTTTGTTTTATCTACTTAGGTACTATCCCAAGCGTAGGCTGTTTCGGCGCCATGTTGAACATGGTTGAAATGATAAAATCAATGTGGTTGTAACTCTAAAATATATTAATGAATAAATTAATTGTATTTTTTTCGGATTCTTCTTTAATTTACCCATTTTTTGGGTCCAGAGCCGAGCTCGCAACATCTCCTTTATATTAAAATTAATATCTCCGTTTTATTATTACCGATTGGCTAATAAATATAGCCAATAAATAAAGTATTATTTAATTTTTCATTGATATCTGGATTAATCATATACTTACTGTATCCAACTAGAAATATTGTAACATCGACCTAAGGAAAGAGACTTAGGCTTATATCTGATCTGTAGAGCGCTACCTCTTTCGCACCTTACCTATGTGACGTTTGTCGACGATTTTGATCAAGTTTTGACCAATACCGGATAGAATGGACACTTCGACGTCCCGCCCGATTTCCCCGCCTCACCCAACCTAGTCCCCTCTTATGGGCGACGTTTGGTTTTCTCTACGTGCTAAGCACACAAGTGCACGTGTAAATACACCTCACTGATTGAAGTCTGTGTAATAGAGACCAAATTAAGCGTTTGTATGGAATTTTGGCGGAGTGTCCGCGGTGTGCCTGTGACGTTTGTCGACGATTTTGATCAAGTTTTGACTAATACCGGACTATCAGTGCTTACGTAGGCAGTGTGCAGCAAAGATAACGCTCAAAGAAGTCGAAACTAGCTGATTGTCTCTTGCGTAGGTTCGATATCCAATATTTCTTGCTGGATACTGTAATCATTGTCCAGTTGAGAACAATTTCCATGTAAGATAAATTCAATAAGCATTATCATAATATGAACTAAATCCAGAGAGCATGTTCCAGGAACGCAACAAAACTCGACCAATGGAAGTTACAAATCAATACATTCCAATCATAACAGGCAACCATGGATTTCTTGCTGGCAAGCTAAAGATTGGAGTGTTTCATTGGTTCATTTATATTAGCTGTTCATCAACAAACAACGCTACTGAAAATCTGCGGATTCGAATTATTAAGGCGAGAAAGGTCAGTTAAATAGGCTCTTCACTAAGTGTATGATTAGGCGATTCAAACATGGGACCGCGCGCCGCCTCGGTAGGCGGTCAAGCGGATTTTATATCGCTTGGCCTCTATTCAATACGTCGATACCATTCACACTACACAGCCCAACCGCGAGGATTAGTTTACTCACCTCCACCGCAATCCGCGGCGGCACGCGGTCCCGTGTGTAAATCGCTTAATAGTGTACTATACAGTCCGTCCATCATCCATAATCCATTTCTGTCTAAAAGGGAATAAACACTGAATCTTTTCTCTCCTGACGCAAACGCATTCAAATGTGTAAAAAATTTAGATATGCGTTTATATCGTATGAATAATTATTTTTTACCAATTAACGAAAGTGCTGTAATTGTTCATTCAAATTAATAAATTAATTTATATAATCGATTACCTACTACCTAGTAAAAGGAAAAAAGGACAGACTGGGTTCAAGATCTAATCTGAATCTTTCCTCATTATGAGAATCAACTCTGCAATCCGAATAGTTTTTATTGCTATTCTATTTTGCCATGATACATTTATACTTCATGAAGAAGTAACTGGAAAAAGCAATGACCGTTAATCACTTGGACAACAAATAGAATAAGGGTATTAAATTAATGTAGTTCATCATTGTCTAGATCATAATTATGACATAGAAAAAGTCTGCTTTCTTTTAAGAATCAAACACTCATTATAATCATCGCCGAGCGTGAGTGAATGGCTAAAGACACAGTAGGCATGAATGCGCGCGTTCGCAAATTTATACTATAGGTACCCAAACATAATTCTGTAATCCAAGCGAATGGAGCCAGAGTTGCGAATTTAAAATATTTTGCCTCAACTTCATTAACCAATATAAATGATCCAACAGCCTGATCTACCATAAGCTTAAATAAGGATCAGATAAACGAACAAATCAGTCAGAGAGAACGTAATTGGACGAGGAGCGAAGAGGCATTCAGTTCTCTTCCGTGTAAAATGCACTAGCTTAAAGCGTTGTGCGTTATGGAATAATTTGATAGCCGGTGTTGAACGTAGCTCAGAGAGACGTAAACGGCACTGCATGTGTGTCGAATGTTGCAGTGCAGATCTAACCTTAGCTTATAGTGCGGCGTTTAGCTTCCGGGGTCTTCTGGCTTCTGTTTCGAGCGTTTGAGTTGCTGCAGATAGTGGCGCTGAATGGGTTTGTGGAGGGCGAGCTGGGCGAGTGCGTCGTCGATGGAGAACCACTGGCGTTTGCGGCCCATCAGCCGCGAGTCCTCCCACTCGGCCAGCTCCTGGGTGACGGTCATCACGTACACTTCGGTTCTGTGTTTGTGTTCGCGGTTCTGTAATGAAGATGTTGTTTGGTTAGCGCTGGTGAGACTTTGTCCCAATCCAAGTTCGTTTGTGAATGGGGATTTAACTTTTTTAATGTAATTTCCTAAAGAATGGGAGAATAAAGGCGTTATTATATTTGAAATATCTAGTCAATACCTCGGATTAAGATATAATTATACGTTGCGAGTAGTGAAATGACTGAAAACGGCGCATATTTGCAGTTCCATATATTATGTCCTCACAGCGTGATAAGATGCGATATTATAGAATATTTTCGACAATCTACGTTTTTTTACAAGGTAATAATAAGTCTGCCTGAAGTCAAATTTTTCTTTCCGTTTTTTCTTTAATTTCTAAAATCGAAAAATAAAGTTATTTAACAGTTTACTGTTTTTTCGCAATTTTACGTAATTTTTAATTCTTTCTTATCACCACTTTGTACCTACAATGTAATTAATATTTTGTACTGTGTCCCTTTTGGACCAAATAAAGTGATACGCATGGTACATTATGAATATATCGAAAACAGGGTAAAATAACAGATTAATTTGTTCTTTATATCCTTAAAACTTTGGTTAATTAATCCTTCGATAACGATACGGTTAATTAGTAATTTATTTACCGTTATACCGTTGCTTATATAACATTTTTGTTTATGAAATGGAAGTGGCAAACAAGCATGCAGTTCACATTGATGTTAAGTGATGAAGCAGCCTATAGACACACACACAAAGACCAAGGTCAAAATGTAGATACGTTACTACTCCTGAGGCCGTACATTACCACCTGACCGGAACACGATAGTGCTGAACACTACCATTTAGCGGCAAGTATATTAGGTAATGCAGTGGTGCCTACGCCCGCGAGCTCCGTCACTGGAGCTCTACCACCAGTAAAAAATGAATATAAAAACCATCCTGTTTAGGCGGTTTTACTGGTCACAGAGTTCCAGTGTAGGAGCTCGAGTGCGTAGGTGCCACTGCATTACTTAATCTATCTGCCGCCAAACGGTAGTTGGTTCAGATGGCCGTGGCCACCCCTAAGGTCTCAGGGGTGGTCACGGCAACGCCTCTGAATTTTGACTTGTGGTCTTTGTGTCTGTTATACTGTGTATGGGCTGCACCTTCAACTATATTATTATACAAATAAATAAAATTGGAGTGTCTGTTTGTAATATTAAAATAACCTCTTTTTACAAAATGCATATGTATGTATACACGGTACATATACCAAAACAACATTTTTTACAATTTTTGTCTGTCTGTCTGTCTGTTTGGCGGGGCTAATCTTGGGGACGGCTGGACCGATTTTGACGGGACTTTCACTGGCAGATAGCTGATGTAATAAGGAGTTACTTAGGCTACTCTTTATCTAGTATAAAGACCTGCACCCACGACTTCGTCTGGGTAGATACTGAACAATCATAAATTCTCACGCGGGCGAAGTCGCGGGCACAGCTAGTTACAAATAAAAATAAACTACCTAATCCGTGAATCACAATAACGTGGTTGTAAAATGTCCTATAAACGTTTGAACATATTAATCGCCGAAAACCTACTCCTTCCTACGTGTTAATTTGATTAGGGCTAAATCCTTTGAAGGATTTGAATAAGATGTATGAGTCACTCGCACATATTTGTATAATAATGCGTCGTTACCAAATGTGGATTTTCGGTTAAGGCTGTTACCTGACGGGATTTCTGACTATGTATTTCATTAGTTGTTGTGTGTTGGCAATTCTGGATATGTTTCAACAGTTGCTTAAACATTCAGGGCGGTCCTTTGATCTCGCCGACTACCCGATGAAGCCCGTCTTGAGACGATCCGTCTAAGGACGTCGACATACGTTCAATTAGAAAAAGATCTGCGTTAAGAACTTATTTCGAAGTCCCGTATTGCACCCTACGTAACCTTACCGGACCTTAACGGACTGTAACTACGTACCTTAATTAAGGCAACCCTTTATACGTCTAGTGGGACGTAGAGACTCGTGCCCAGCAGTGGCTGGGCACGAGTCTCTACCCCTTTTTTTGGGGGGGAGGCCTGGAGCTTACTTCACCACGCTGCTCCAATGCGGGTTGGTGGAGATACGGGTTAGTGTCCAACCCGCAGTCGGATGTTTTCAAACCGCACATAAAGCCTCCGACAAGGTTTGACGACTGCTATCTATTGATGGCAACCCAGACCGACGGCTTAACGTGCCCTCCGAAGCACGGTAAGGCGCATTTTAATTTAGCACTAGCGGTCACCCATCACACACCCGACCTCGCCCGTATCGCTTAACCGAGTAGTTCGCTTACGATCTACACCAGCCGCGGGGCCATGTGCGCGCTACTATCGTACCTAACCTAAACAATTTAAAATTTGGTGATGATGACGTTTTTTTATGATCTTATGCACACCTGCTTATTTAAAAAGACATGTTTAGTAGCGGCGGATGGCTGGAATGTCATGTCATGTGACGATTTGCGGAACATTCCCATAGATTTGCCGGCGTGGGATGTCAATTTTATCACATTCTCTCGCCACTATATTTACATTGAACGTAGGAAATTACGCAAATCGTACATAATTTATCGTCTTACTAAATGATATGCTTCGTTTAACCAACACATGGAAAGGGTTGAGGTTTGAAGCGAGTCTAATTCACTGTGGACGGTTATTAATCGTGAACAAGGCTTTTGTTTCATGTCATGAAAGTGCTGTACTATTTCAGTACTATTTTTTTTTATGTAATGGACCTGGCAAACAAGCATGCAGTTCACGTTGATGTTAAGTGATGATTGCAGCCTATAAACACCCACACAAAGGCCAAGGTCAAAATGCAGATGCGTTACCACTCCTGAGGCCTAAGGTGTTCTGTCCGGCCGTACCTCTGTGTGGCGGACGAGGCGGAGCCCAGTTCTCTCGGAGGAACTCGAGATGATGGTAGGGGGTGGTGTCGCGACTCACCAACAGCTCGCAACAAGCTGCTCTGCCCCCATTATTATTATTAATATTCTTTACAGTTATCTAAATAGTAATGGGCTGGTAATCTTCTTACTGCTTGGATACACCGATTTTTGTGTAAAAGGAGGAATGCATCCTGTGGCGAACCACACTTTACTATTGACTGGATTGAAGACGCACGCCGTATGGCGGATAAAGCAGTGCAAGCGAACCAGGGTGACACGCTCTACCGATCTTCCAATAAAACGCTTTTTCACTTTTCACTATTATTTTCCTTCTTCCTTTGGTAGTGATCCGAGTATTCAGAGTGCTAATGACGAACTGTACCGGCCATACAAAACTGTCCTACTTTTATTCTAAAATCTCAAGGTCACCGAGCTTAAGAAAACCTCTGGTGATTGGTTATCGGTTCAAGTAACCAATCACAAAAGGTATTTAAATTTTAAGTAAACAACTTTTACTATCGATGATTGGTTGATTCGAACAACCAATCAGCTATCAGATCTATTTGGCCAATTAAAATCTCTATGTATCTCAGATCATTACCGAAAGGAAACAAACAACATCAGAATTCTTTATTTTCAGTCAAATTACACATGTTACAATTATAAAACAAACATAAAACTATTACAAATGTTAAAAACTATAAAACAAAATCAAATAAAATAAACATGCTAAAGAAACTATGAAATTACATACAAAAAACTATTAAACTAAACAAAATTAAGTTATCTAAAACACAAACGAGCTTTAAGTGACACAAAACTATCAATATTATTCTATATTATCACAAATATAACGTAAAAAAGACAAAATCTAAAAATAGAAGTTACATAATACTCTATCGCTATTGGTCACTTAAGCACTATCTACGTTCCGACAACGTATACTATTGTGTACTATGCTATTAACGACTACACAACGCGATTGTTATAGGTTGTCTACGCGCTGACAACGTACACTATTGAGGACTGTATGGCCGATCACTATCAAAATTGTTTTTTAATCACAAACACTGTACACTATTCACGAGCGTCCTGCACACATCCTTTCGATTTGTCATGTATGATCATAAATTAACTTTTGACGAAACTTTGAAGATATCTGTGAACCGTTTTATAGAAGGAATTGCTACAAAAATATCCATTATTTTACTAGAATGTAACAATGTTTTTTTTCTAACAGAATTAAGATCCTGCTAGTCACGAACTAATTATTTCTCACAATAGTTACAGTAATTAAGGCCTCGATTAGCCCAATTAACATGTTACAAATAAAGACTATCACGGTTATAGATTAATGTCATAAAATTTTCTGATACTTGCGGCTTTGTGCAGGTATATTCTGCCACGATCCGCGTAGTCGATTCCGGTTATCACCAACCATAGAGCAACACGGGCCACCGGCCGCGGCGGACTGGAGCTTTTATTACCGATGCAAAACAGTCTGTCATTTTTTGCGGGGGAAAATGCGTGCGACACACGCACACTACAAAAATCGTCTTTTACTACGAAACTCACACCTTTACTCAAACATAATACAGAAAAAAATTTCACGCACACATTTAAACATCTAGGCGACAGGTATAGGCGCATTTGGGCTTTTACTTTGACAGAGGGAAAAGCCTGCATATGGCTAAATGTGTGCGTGAAATTGTTTCTGTATTTTGTTAAAGGCAAGGTGTGAGTTTCGTAGTCATAGACGATTTTTGTAGTGTGCGTGTGTGTCGCACGCCTTTCCCCCCGCAAAAAATGACAGACTGTTTTGCATCGGTAAAAAACGCTACGGCCATGGCTACACTCCTCCAGTCCGCCGCGGCCGGTGGCCCGTGTTGCTCTATGTGACCACTAGTCGAGAGGAAGAATTGTCTTCCACTAGTGAGCGAAAGAATCGTCACATCCCGACGCCGACGATATACCTATGCATGAATGCACGCAAAATGTACGTAGTTCTGCTCACGTAAACGTTATTGCAAAATCCTATTAACAAACCAGAGTAAATGGATATGAATACTTTTACCAGATATTAATATCAATAGGAGAGTGTTTCAATCAACCTTCACTTGTCGAAGAGGTAAAACGGCAGAGCTCCATTCGCCTCACGCACCGAGGAGGTCCAATAAAAGAGGTGTAATGCACAAATTGACTTTGAATAGAGTCGATGGAGCTCGGGAGGCTATCATCACACGCACAAGGCCTATGATTCTGAATTTTGGGCATCTAATGGTGAGATTCACAAACCGCACTCCTATTTTATTCTGACTTTGAGTCGAACTTTACAGGCGTATTAATAGTAACTTAGCAAAGCACATCTTCATTTAAAAAAAAACCGGGCAAGTGCGTGTCAAACCACGCGCAGTATAGTAAGTAGGGTACCGTAGTTTTTAGGTTTGATTAATGAAATGAAAAAAAGTTGTTCAAAAATTTAGAATATTATTGGTCGACTATTACTCGCAAACTTGTTAAGCCGACTTAGGCGTGATAGTTTTCCTTTTAATTCGTTATATCTATGTATATAGGTATAACGAATTAAAGCTACTATTGCCGTAACGTTTGAATTTCTAACAACAACCGTTTAGTTGGTAGAGGGTGGGGGGAACCTCTAATTCTAACGAAAATTGGCACTATAAAGCTTAATAAGTCACGAACAGTTAAAAAAAAAAAAAGTAATGATATTAGCAAACCCCTAACATTTTTGAAAGACCTATCCTACGATATCCCACACTAAATAGAAAACGAAAAATAAAAAATGTATCCGCACGTTACATGTAGGGGAGGTAGGTACCCTAAATAAAAAAAATCTCATCGTTTTAATTCTACCACTTTGTCGGCGTGATTAAGTTGTATACTTGTGCCAAATTTCAAGGCTCTAGTACCTATAGTTTTTGCCCTAAACCGAGGACGGACAGACAGACCGACATGGCGAAACTATAAGGGTTCCTTGTTTACTACGGAACCCTAAAAAAGAATAAGTAAGGTAACGTAAATAAAAGTTTGACACATTGAGATCGTAGCGCATTCTGTGAATGTCGCTTATATACCTAATACCTATGATGTGATTTTGCGCAAGATCTGCGGTGTATCACTCACCGATCGCGTTCGTAACGAAGATGTAAGAAAGAGGCTTTGTGTGAATGATAGTATCGGTGTAAAAATGAAAAAAAGGCATGCTCCGATGGTTCGGGCATATAGAAAGAATGTCGAATGAGCGAATGACTAAACAGATATACAATGCGAATGTGGATGGTTGCAGAGGCCCAGGAAGACTAAGACTGATCTACCATGACTAAATAGGTCGAGTTCTGTCTGATGGTGGGGTCAAAAGTCTTAGGAATCGGGGTGCATGTATGAAGAGAATGATGAAGGTAGACGAGGCACCAGAGGTTTGTCAGGACCGGGATATCTGGCGCTCTACACTCTCTGCCTACCCCGTTAGGGATCTGGCGTGAAGATACATACATACATACCTATGTACGTTTGCGGCAACCTAAACATTATTATGTAATCAAAATTATATTTCACCGTAACGGAAGTCGAATCACAATGGGTGTTCAAATGTTACATCTAAAACAACGAATGTGTGTTTTGCGCATTACACATTAAGCGATGTGTAATCGATTTTATTATTGAAGCAGCAACTTTGTACTGCAAACACTACAAATTATAAGTACGTATTTAGCTTAAAAAGAGCGCGTTCACTTGTGTGATACCTGCCTTAAAGGAGATACAAATTGACATGAAAATTGAGAGCAATAAGAAAGTTATCAGGACACGAGAATAGATATTTTAACGAAAACCATAATCATTTCGAAATCATTGTAGTCAATATACAGTAGGTACCTACCTAAGGTACAATGCAATTTTTTCTCTTAAATATTACTAGTAAACTAATCTTCCATAGGGAAAATCCACACAGTCCTAATTTGGGAATATTGGCAACTGCTGCTTATCTTAATATGCTTAATACGGAAAATAGCCCATTAAATAGGTACATTATTTTCGGTGGTTTTTCGGATATAAAAAAGCAGTTAATGTGAAAACACCCTAAGATAAACTTCTGTTTATATTCAACAATTGGTCTCAAGGGGCCGTTCAAGTATTATGTAAGCAGATTTATTACAATTCTTTACCCCCCATCCCCTTTGTCAGCAAAAGTAAGCAAAGCTCCTACCCCCTCCCCCCATGCTTATGTAAACATTTTTCAATTAATGTATTGTGTTTTTTTAATATTATAATGAAGTATAATGTTATAATTTTAAAAATAAGAAATTGATCTAGGATAGAAATTAGATTTGACTGTTACCGTAATAAGTAAATAACTACCGATGACGTAATCATCATCTAGGCTCCCCCACCCCCCCATGTCATCCAAAATAAGCAGTGCAAAGACCGCCCCCCTATAGTGCTCACGTAATACTTGAACGGCCCCCAAGTCTCAAAATAAATGTGTTTAATTTTTTAATGAGCGTGCGAATTTCCAGCCATTGTTGTAAGTGCCAGTAATTCAAATATCTGATATCTATAATTGTCAGCATAATATAGTCGAGTGAAGATTAATGTTGAAATCTAAACAGTAATTAATTGCATCAAAATGCAAAGTAAGCAATTTTTTCTATTTGTGGTAATGCAGATTTGTGGAATAATTGCCTACTGTTATGTATGCAGTTAGTAATACATATACCTATGATATTAAAGTACATTTGTTTGTCCTTTCCTTTATTTCCTTGAGCTAGTAGACAGATGTGTACCTGAATTCTTGTATGTACCATTGAAGAAATGTCTGGTCTCTCTGATCTGGTTTTTGGATGGCCAGAAACTTATTTGATGGTACATGCATCAATTCTTTTCCATTCTTTTCTTTTCATTAAATGATGACTGACTTATCTATAAGCCATTATAGACATGAACACAAAATCCAAAAGTCATAATGCAGATATGTTGCCACCCCCGGGACTTGACTAATGTCTTTGTAATAGTTATGACTGGGTCATATATTACTATCTAACCAGAACACAACAGTACTGAATCAGATAGATGAGGTAATGTGGTGGTGCGTACGCCTTCGAGTCCCTAGAAATAGATCTTTTCACCGGTATTTGTAGGTACATCATATACTTTCTTTCAACTAGCACTGATTAATTTCACAACAATTTGTTATTTTGTGTGACGCCGTTTAAAATATGAGATACTCTTTTATATTTAACCATTTCTAGTCTCCAAAATCTATGTGTCTTCATGACAAGTGCTTGCGGGGCAGACAGAGAATAAAGAGAACTCAATATTTTGGTCCTCACACATATAATGTGTCACTCACAAACATGATTTTGCCCTATTGAAAGAATCATTTGTTTCGCAAAACATTTAATTCAAGTTTTACACTATTAATTAATTATTTTGCTCTTAGATGACAGTAATCAGGAGGCACACGGTACATTGTCAAAAAATTAATCATTTAGATATCTTGCTCTAATATAGGGCACATGTTTTGGTCGAAGCTATTAATTGATTCAATTGTGATGCAACAATTAAGATGTTTTGGAAACAAGGCACCAGTGCAGATATATTGTTTGATTACAGAGGGCAGTTTTTAGGAATGGCAATGCCTCACCACTTTATGACTAAAAAACAAAGTTTACTGAAACCACCCAATGTGGGCCATCTGTCACTTTCCTGACGTGAAACAAAAATAATGTAAAAACTTTGATTATTTTCAACACATACAAGCAAAACGATCGCAACTACTTCGAATTCGTTACTCACAGCACAAGTCCAGTGTAATTTAACCATATATAACCATACAAGTAGTAATGTTAAAATATAGGTTAGGTTATCTTACCTCAAACACGCCGAGGCAGCGGCCGAGCTTGCCGATGACGCCGGCTTCCTCCAGAACCTCGCGCATCGCCGTCACCGACGGCTCCTCCTCCGGTTCCACCCCGCCACCCGGCACGATCCAGTTGTCCGGCCGCCGTGACGACGTCACCAACAGCACCTACGCACCATACACTCCATAAAACACCCACCAATTACAAAGACAATACACGACGTACGTATCAAGTAACATCAACAACCCCTAACCTCAGTCTCCGCGTCAGACCGCACGCAAATACAAGCCGCACGCCGCCTAAATCCCTCATCGTCGTAAATACGAATTGAATTAGGCTTCTCCTTAACCATCTCGACTTAACAAGTAAACAAAAGATACGATCACAAACTAAAAGACATCAAATAGAAAGGAAAATATATCAACCGAACGAAATTTTTTTAATGATCAACAAACGCCATAACCGAGGTATCGTACAAACGTATCCATTTTCGACTAATTTATGAGTTACACAATGTACATATAAAATGAAACTATAATAACAATAACACTACAATTAGAGCAATATTTCAGCTACAACTAGCTCTTGATCGCGTATTTCAAGCCCATGTTGAATGGTGCCTGACGTTTTCTCTGCGAAATCGAAATAGGTTTTGGAAAGCGAATTACGACGAGACGAGTCTATCAGCTGACAGCCGGAAATGCGAAACGATGTTGCCATGTGCAATAGCGTTGTATTGTATAGGTGTGCCTAGACGATGTTCGATCAATCTAGCGAAGTGATCCAATTTTAATTCAGTCGGTATTAAGTTTGAATATTTTGAATTAGGTACTGATTTATAATTTCAACAGATACATTCATCGCGTCAAGAGTTTGGTAGTGTTCCGAAAAATTAAGATGTTGTAAAACTTTGTCGTTACCTACCAACCTTAAGTATAAAGTTTGAGTGCGGCCTATGAATACAACCCATCATACGAGATATTTTTTATAATCTGTATACGTAGTCTATGCTTTTAACTCTATTGTCTGTGACGTTTAGCTTGAAAAATTTGAATATTACCGTTGTCCGAATTTTGTTCTTGGGTTTTGTTTATTTTTTATTTGTCTTTCTTAACTTTTCAGGTAGTTTCAGGTAGTTTTCTCCTATTTCGATGGGTAAGTTCACGCTTATGAATTACCATAGGCACGTATATTTACTGTGAGTGGCTGTTTAACAGAATTAGTGCACAATTGGTAATCTAAGATAGGTCAATGAAGGGAGTTCTAAAGTCCTAAGTAGTTTGACTTTGAAGTGAATATGAGCGTTTTTTCAGCTGCAAACAAGAGTTTCGACTTCACCGCTTTATTGGAAAACCACGGAAAAAAGTATAAATGTAAGCCTACGCAATTCGTGAGCGTCGCTAACGGGGTAAGTTATCATTCATATTGCATTTTTTACTGTTTACTTGAATCGTTTTGTATTAATTTATTAAACAGTGTTAACGTCTATAATTATCATCATCTATAATTGATTTACAGGTCCTAAGGCGACTTGAGAACAATATTACACATAGAAAAAGCAGTCGTTTAACGTTTTTCGATAGAATTAGAAACTTGCCAAGATGCGAAAGTCCAACTCCAAAAAAGGAGGTGTTATCGAAGGTGGAGCACCGCCGCATGCAGTTAGAGAAATGGAAAGAAGATAAAGAGAAGAAGAAAAAAGAAAATGCTTCTAAGAAAAAGAAGCCATTTGTTACTGGTGTAGCACATGCACCTCTGAAATTTGTTCCTCCTCCCCCACCCCCAAAAGCTATGCCGAGCACATCCGGCAGAGTCACTCGCTCACAAGCCAAGACCAATATTATCCAACCAGAGACCAAAAAAACACAGAATTTGAATAACCAATCTTTTGCACCAAAAAATGCTACATTCAAACCACCGCCCATGAAAAATATTGTAAAAATGCCCACATTAAACCAATTGCCAACTAAAAGAGTAACTCAAGCAAAGACATCTACCACACAAACTAAACCAAAAGTGAATAAACCCGATAAACAGAACACTAAACTAGTTGATAAAAGACAAACAAGGTCTAATACTGCAAAAAAGATGGATTCGTCTAAAATATTGACAAGTACTTCGTCCAGTGAGTTTGAGAGTTTACCAGAATCAGAAAGTACAGAGTCTGAAATATCGCCAGTATTCACATCTAAGAGCCCTCGAAAATCTATTATGGCCAATCATAATGGTTCTAAGAAGGAGATTTTACCACAGTCTGATAGCACAGAGTCTGATAAATCACCGGTATCCAAATCTAAGAGTCCTCGAAAATCTATTACAACCAAACATGTTTCTAAGGAGAATTTACCACAGTCCGATAGCACAGAGTCTGATTTATCACCAGTATTCAAATCTAAGACTCCTCGTAAATCTATCACTGCCAATCGTAATATTTCTAACATGTTAACACCTAAACAACCCGTACCTAAGAGTGAGTCTAGTTCAGAAGAGAGACTCAGATCACCCAAGTCTCCGACATTGTCTATGACTCCTGAGCAGATTGCTGAGGAGGTTAAAAAGATAAGTCCATGTGTGACGATGTCCCGCGGTAAAGATAAGGCACGGAAGGAAATTAAGCAGAAAATCGAAGATGGTAAGACAATATCAAATGTCCAGGAATATAGTGGACTTATAGACTTTTTAATTTTCCACAGTCAATAAATGAAATATCACATAAATTTAAGGAGCCCTCTTTATATTGTTGAAAAAAAAGTTTCATGAGAGAGAGAGAGAGACGAGAGAAATTCAGTAGTATTTTACTTACCCAAAAAAATTGGCTGAATTACTAAGATTCAAAATATTCTTTAAAACTCTTTTTTGTGTAAGCTTTTTATTCAGGGAATATAATAAAACTAGGTGTAGTATTATGTATTAAAACACCAATTACAAAATCAAAATTAAAACTCTTTTGATAAGTTATTATTATTTTTGTGATTGGGCTTCCATGTGCTGCTTGTCTTGCGATGGCAATAGTCTACATCTCTGGACTATTAGTTTTTTTTTATGTTATGGAAGTGACAAACAAGTATGTTCAGTTATGTATGTACAGTTCACATTGATGTTAAGTGATGACTGTAGCCTATAGACACCCACAAAAAGACCAAGGTCAAAATACAGATGCGTTAGTACTCCTGAGGCCTAAGGTGTTATGCCTTTGTGCTGGAAATTACAGGGCTGTAATTGGTCCAAGCTGATGGTTCCCAGCCTGAGATTGGTCAGTTCACCAACCAAGAAATTATGAATTAACGTTTTTGGACTTCTATGTGGTAGCTGTTTGGATTTTTCTGTTATGAAGAAGCATGGTCTAGAGAGGGTACACTATATTATAATTTTTCCTCTTAATTGTATATGTTGAAGCTTCAAACTTTGTTTGCATACAAATTTTTATTTTGTAAATTCCTGTATCAAGTGGACAATTAATGAAATGTTTTTGAATACAGTTCAGTTCAGATTCTAAAATAAACGGATGTTTACTAAATATATTTGCCTCCAGCAACAATATATATAAACTATACAAAATAATGTCCAGTATCAACCTTGTATATTTTTTATTACATAGTAAAATATGATCATAATTATTACTAAATTGTGATTTAAGATCGTTCATCTATTAATATTATGTTCTCATTATGATGTTTCACGCTTATAGATCATCTATGATTAAATAAAACGAAAATTATTTGTAGGTCTATTGGATGACGACGCAGGTAATATGGAGAGCGTGGAGCATTTCCGGAGACAATTGAATTCGGAAATCAAACGCATGAGCGAGATGTGCGACACGTGGGATAAGATATCTGAGAAAATACAACTACCGGAGGCTGTTCAGGTATGTCAGAAATACGTTTTTATCATTTAGTATTTTTAGGAGCATAAAAAGAGAAGTTCCACGTTGGGCCCGCACCTTGTACACTATATCTTTAGATGGAGAAAGATATGTAGAATCTCAAAAAGATACTCAAAATATTTTTTGAAATGTTGTTTTTTTTGTCGCAAAATTTATTTTATGTAATTTTTGTACGACACCATATTGATACTATGACATTCTTGTTTTTGAAATATACCTACTTACGACAACTAATAATTGAAGGTATAATAGGTAAACGATTTGAATAGCTGAAAATAATATAATATAATAATTTATTGACAAAAACATTTTTTCAATGGTTAATATTGAATCCATAGATTCCCGAACTAGTCTACACTGTATTTCGGGAATCAGTGGCTTCTCCGAGTTATAACTTCACTTCAAATTATTTTGTCATAAAACATTAAATAAGGTAGATATATCAAGTAATCAAACATTTTACAAAGAAGGGTGAGTATGTGAGTGAGTGAAAAAGTGTGTGTGTGTGTGTAATAACTGTGTGTATCAGAAATCGTGTACGTCTATACTTCGCCATATTATGAAAAAAACAGATTTGCTAACATAACTTCAATACCATCATAGTCAAAATTCCTGAGCCATGCTGAAATAATCTTCTTAAACTCATTATTATTTGTATTTTTTATGTTTTTATTTTTATTTACAAGAGTTTTAAGTAATTTATTGTACAATTGTGTAGTAACTATATCATACTGCTTTTGAGCAAATCTAGTCTTTGCCCTCGGAACATTTATTCGGTTTACTCCAAAGAGTATAATAATATACTGGGAAAAGAGAGCACTCTTGAGGATTTTTTTGTCATACAATGTCAAACATTGTGACACAGTAACGCCATCTATTAGCACATCCTGTGAACTATTGTTTATGTATAGGTAGCTATATAGACATAAATATTGAAAGTACTACTGGATTTGTAGGTATTAAAATCGAGGAATTTTCAGTTTTTATCAAATGCAAGTTTTTTTAAGATATCTAAGATTATATTGCAGTTATTGAATAGGCTACGTTCACCCATAGTTCAAAAAAATATGATATCTTAAAATTGTATTATGCATTTGATAAAAACATTGATTAAATAAAAATACAAGACATATGTACTTTGATACATTATTTATTGTTTTTAAAACACAAATCCAACCACAACTTACAAATAATACACTAAACAACTAAGTTAAAAGCGTCCTTTCGCAAATTTTGGATATTGCGTCCATTCGCAAGTTTTAGATATACGTACGATATAGGCAGTATACACTATAGGCGGAGGAAAAAACTTCAACTCGACACACTAAAGCACTAAACAAACACTAAATCGTATGTAATAACAACAGAATAACAATTTGATGCGCATTCAACACGGCAAACAATTTCCATTTGAAGCAAAGTTTTAAAGTTTCAATTTGACATTTATTGATGAAATGGTGTTGCTTTTTTTTTTTTTTTTTTTTATGTAATGGAAGTGGTAAACAAGCATGCAGTTCACATTGATGTTAAGTGATGACTGCAGCCTATAGACACCCACACAAAGACCAAGGTCAAAATGCAGATGCGTTACCACTCCTGAGGCCTAAGGTCTTATGCCTCTGTGCCGGAAATTACAGGGCCGTACATTACCACCTGACCGGAACACGATAGTGTTGAAC
Organism: Macrosoma leucophasiata; assembly: GCA_036365455.1. Taxonomy (NCBI): domain Eukaryota; kingdom Metazoa; phylum Arthropoda; class Insecta; order Lepidoptera; family Hedylidae; genus Macrosoma; species Macrosoma leucophasiata. Next base: position 1,583,954 of record JAWQUS010000024.1, read on the forward strand.
ACTACCATTTAGCGGCAAGTATATTAGGTAATGCGGTGGTGCCTACGCCCGCGAGCTCCGTCACTGGTGCTCTACCACCAGTGAATATTTTGCTATTTACAAAAATAGTTGATGAACTTTATATCACATATTTTTTCTGTTACATTTTCATAATATTATTTCGAACTGGATTATATAGAAACTAAGCAAGAATTCATAAAACTGAAATGAATAATTTCGCGTATTTTCACGAATTTACACACCTGGTGACATCTATTGTAAGTCCAGGATAATATTTGTACAAGTTGTACAGGATATGATACCAGATGGCGGTACTGAATTCGTAATTTTGGATTTGTATGGAAGTGTCCCCCCCCTGGTCTACTCTTTTTGATGAAGTTGGTAGATAGGGTACTTTTTGGCGATGAAAACGACGCAGACTTTCATATATATACAGCTTGCGTACTGTAAATACGTTAGCTTTTTCATATAAATCTGTGGTGGGATGTTTAAAAGGAAGGTAGAGCAATACTTTTAATACAGCACGTTGGGCACGTTCTAGAGGGTTAATGTTAGTTTTAGCCGCGCAGCCCCAAGCACATATGCAATATCTAATGAGACAAAGCTAATAATGCGATATGCCTGCTCCAGTTTAATTTTTCATCAATCAGGACTCCGAGGTATTTTATGTCCTCAACACGTGAGAGAACGGCACAGTTACAATTTCTAGAAAGGGTTAAAGAGCGATTGCAAGGGAGGGAATGAATTTTTAAGTCAGTAAGTACAGGATTACTTGCAGAGGTAATACTAAAGCACATAAATTTTGTTTTTAAAAACTGCATCTTCAGTTGACTTTTTTTCGCGAAATCCGTATTGGTTATTACTTAGCAAGTTATTATTTTCTAGATAGTGCATTAATCTTTTTTTGACCAATTTTTCTAAAACTTTAGAAAGGGTACAAAGAAGAGATATGGGCCTATAATTTGAGGGGTTAGTTTTATCACCAGTTTTGAAGATCGGGCAAACAATAGCTTTTTTAGAAATGAGTTTTTTTAGATTTTTCAATTTCGAGGGATAAATTACAAATGAATGTAATAGTGAACCTATTATACCAGCAAGGGCAGTGAGGACTTGAGAAGGATTGCAGTAATTTTATCCCAACCAGGTGCACTATGGGACTTAAGTCCCAAAATAACATTTTTGACTTCATCGGGGTCTGTTGGTAGGAGAGACATGGAGTTAATAGGTGAGTTAGAGGTTTTCGCTCTGGTTGCCAATTTCTCCTCATTACATTGCATAGATTTAAGGGTATTTTCGGCTAAAGTTCCGCCAATGGAAGTAAAGTATGTATTGACTTTATTGAGAGACTCGACTGGTTCATCTTCGATACATAGCAAGTCATGCGATGGCATCTGATTTTGCGTAAGGTTGCAAACTTCTTTTATTAACTTCCAAGTTTATTTAAAGTTTCCTTTATTTTTAGTATATTTATTTTTATAATATTGTTTCTTCAAATTTTTTACAACGTAATTACATGTGTTCCTATATTTAATGTATTTGTTTTTTAATTCTACATTGTTTGGATTTTTCTTAACTTTCAAGTGCATTCTATCGCGTTTCCTGATAGACTTTATTACACCGCTTGTTATCCAGGGCTTTAGGGGCTTATTCTTTTTTGTAAACAGATTTATTCGCATGTTGTTATTAACTAAACCAATAACTTTCATTGTAAATATCTCAGTGGCAAGATTAGCATTATTTAGCATATAAAGCTCTTGCCAGGATTCTTCAACTAATAATTCGTTAATTTTTTGATAGTTAATTGTTACTTTTTTATAAGTGATACAGATCTTGTCGACTTTAACGTTATTAATGGAGAGAACTATTGGTGAATGATCAGTTAGTTGTTGCTCAAAAACAAGAGTCTTCCAGGCATATTCAGTTTTCACCATAAAGTGGTCAATGTATGAATTGACTCTAGTTGGAAGGTTAATTCCTTGCCTAAGCCCGTGCATTGCCATCAAACTTAAATATTCCTGAGAGGACTCAGTAGCGTTGCAAAATGATTTAGTATTTTACGCTTCTTCTCAATATAGTGTATGTACAAGGTGCATGCCCCAAGCTTCATACATTTTGGAACATCTCCTTTGAACTGACTTTTTACACCAGAACTAACAGTTGTCTCATGTAAACTAATATTATAGAGGTAATATTTTTTTGTTTGTTTGTTTGTTTGTAATGAATAGGCTCAATAACTACTGGACCGATTTTAAAAATTCTTTCACTATTCGAAAGCTACATTATCCACGGGTAACATAGGCTATATTTTATTTTGGAAAAAATAGGGTTCCGTAAGATATTTGAGTTTTTCAGACACAAGGTGTAAAAAATCAACCAGAAAAGTCACTTATTTTGCGTACGCTGCCTAAACTATAAAAGATATCGAGAGAGACTTTAGGCTATATCTATGTACGATCATCACGCTGAGACGAATAGGAGAGGGTAGGCAACATCGCACCGCGCGATGCCGGGTCGGGCCGCTAGTTAAACTCAAACTCAAACTCAAAAATTCATTTAATCACTTGGAAATAATAGAATTTGCTTGTGATAGGTCAAATTACAAATATAAAATTAAAGCGAATAACAACTGATACGTTGATTAATATGTCAAAGTAAATAAATTAATAATAGTCCAAAAATACTTAATAATAAAAATAGGTATCAACAGAATGTTCCATACTCTCTTTTACAAACGGCAAGATAAGACTAAACAAAAAAATATGGGACATTCCTTGTCATTCACTGGCAGAGTTCCAAAGCCCACATTACTGAGAAAAAACCTGCCAAAACAAAACTCAGTAGGGTCTTTTCAAAATATGTTCAACAATAATGTCGGTCGGCAGGAGGCGGTCCTGGGTGCGGTGGGGCAGGCCCGGCTGCTGATGTCCCAGAAGCTGCAGCAGTTCGCGTCGCTGCTGAGCCGCTGCGAGCGGCGCGAGGCGGGCCGCGCGCTCGTCACGCCCGCCGACCTGCACGGCTTCTGGGACATGGTGTTCATGCAGGTGGGTTTTTACGGGGCGAAATTTTTGTGGCCGTTTTTCAGCGGTAAAAAAAGGAAGGAAAAAAAATGTTTCAATAACACTACATACTGAAAGTAGTTTTTTCTTTCTTTTATTTCTGTTTTAAAAGAATCGAAACCGACGATCTGTCTAGGGATATCGGACGTGATCCATAGACAGATTGTCGGTTTTGCTTATACCATATTTACGCCCTTGGCAATTATCGATAGCGAAATTCGAGCGGTAGTAGGGCAGGGCGCGTAGCTCGCAGAACTGACGGGGCAGAAAAGTTCTAGAGTGCGACGCACGAGGACCCTAGACCGACGACCTGGTGAAGGTCGCGGGCGATCCCCGGTCGAGGGCGGCCCTCGCGCGGCGGCGGTTGGTCTTCGGGGGAGGCCTTTCTCCGGCAGTGGACGTCGTTTGGCTGAAACGACGAGGGTAGTTCTGCCAAAATTTGGTGACAGACAGGTAAAGATAAATATGACTAAAGACGCTCGAAAGCGTCAAAACGGCCGAGCTATCCTGAAGTCGTAGATTGGATCCTTGCTCGACATTGAATTTTTTTTTTTTTATGTAATGGAAGTGGTAAACAAGCATGCAGTTCACGTTGATGTTAAGTGATGACTGCAGCCTATAGACACCCACACAAATCAAAATGCAGATGCGTTACCACTCCTGAGGCCTAAGGTGTTACGCCTCTGTGCCGGAAATTACAGGGCCGTACATTACCACCTGACCGGAACACGATAGTGCTGAACACTACCATTTAGCGGCAAGTATATTAGGTAATACGGTGGTGCCTACGCCCGCGAGCTCCGTCACTGGAGCTCTACCACCAGTAAAATAAATTAAATATCAGTAAAAGTAATTTTCCATTTTTCTTTAATTTTGACTCTAAAATGCTTAGGTGGAGAACGTGGACATGCGTTTCAAGAAGCTAGAGGAGATGCGAGCTCGCAACTGGGCGGAGGAGCCGGTGGTGGTGTCCGGACGCCAGGCGCCCCGTCCGGCGGCGGGGGCCCGTCCGGCCGCCGCGCGCCGGCCGCGTCCGGCCGCCGCCAGCCGCCTGCGGGACGTTATCGCTGGTATGTACACATGAGTTCGTTATCTAAACATAACTAAAAACTACTACTATATACTCTTCCATCGTAGCATACATCGAGCAACACGGGCCACCGGCCGCCGTGACGGACCGGAAGGGAGTAGCCATAGTCTGCCGTAGCGCTTATTATCGTTGCAAAAGTCTGTAATTTTTTGCGGGGGGAATTACGTGTGATATACACACAATACAAAAATCGTCTATTACTAGAAAGTCTTAGGAATCGGCGTACATGTATGAAGAGAATGATGAAGGTAGACGAGGCACGAGAGGTATGTCAAGACCGGGATTTCTGGCGCTCTACACTCTCTGCCTACCCCGTTAGGGACCTGGCGTGAAGATATATACATACATACTACGAATCTCACACCTTGACTTTAACAAAATACATAAACAATTTCACGCACACATTTAAACACTGGGCGACAGGCGTAGGACCATTTGGGCTTGTACTTTGACAGAAGGGAAAGCCTGCATATGGCTCCTGCCCTCCGGTCCGCCCGCGGTCGGTGACCGTGTTGCTCTATGCCGTGATGCTACCAGCATATGGATATGGCTCATACAGAAAAAGGTTTTTAAAGTTATACTTTTTTTGCGCAGTTGGAAATAATTATGAGAGTATTTTTATAACTAACAACTTTTAGCTTCGACCAGGATACCACCTTAATTATGTGTATTGGAAACAGAGGCAATGTAAATAAAAAACAATTAATTGAATACTTTGACTACTTACAAAAATTAAAAATTCATAATTTTATTTTATTTACATTACCATACAGTAAGAGTCTGTCAAATATAGAAAATAATATTAGATATAAGCTAAATTTGACATTAGATAACCTAATTTGTTATAATAACAAGTTTTATAAATTGGACATAAACTGTATTCTTAAAAATAATTTTTATTTGACCAAAGATAATTACTATCTTAATAAATTTTTGAAACGACAGATAGCTGTATCGCTATCAAATTATATTGACCATATAGCCAAAAATTTGGCTATGCCGACTGCCTCTATTGGGCAATTGCATAACAATTTACAGAGTTTGGAAAGTATTCCAAATATTAGCATAGTAAATGACAAATCAGTATTGAGTAGTTTTACTACCAATACTGTGAATAATAGTTTACAAATGACATCTAATAATGTGGACATTCAATTAAATCATTTAAATTAGATTTAGAGACAAAAGAGACAGCCTCTTGCTCTCATTTTCCTAAGGAAAATGTTTATAAATCTAGTATGTTGTTTCATAATAATAATAATAACATTGTAAACCTGGTGCATCAAAATATACAAGGAATATTGGGTAAAGAATTAGAAATTGAGTTATTTTTAAACATTCATGACATACAAATTTGTTGTTTTACTGAACATTGGTTGAAAAATAGCGAATTAATATTAAATTTTAGTGGGCACCAGGTAGGCAGTTTGTTCTGTAGGTCACATGCAATACGTGGTGGCTCTCTTATATTGTTAAAAAAAGACATTAAACATAAGGAACGCAGAGATATAGTGAGTCTTTCTGTTGAACGAACTGCAGAAATAGCCTGTGTGGAGCTTGAGCGCTTGATTATTGTGTCCGTATACAGACCTCCAAGTGGATCTTATGAATGTTTTGAAAAAATTTTAGATGTTGTACTAAACAATCTAACTGCTTCAAAAAAACGTGTCATTATTTGCGGAGATTTCAATATAAATTTATTGGAGGAAACTCCAACAACTGTGAGGTTTAAATCGTTACTTATGTCATTTAATCTGCATAATTTGTTCTCAGAACCTACTAGAATTACACAGAACTCAGCGACATGCATAGACAATATTTTTATCGATTTTGAAGCTACACATAAAAATATTTTGACTGAATTAAGCTCCGACCATTGTGGTCAGTTAGTTTCCTTCTGTAGTCAATTACATAATGATAAAAATAAACGAGCAATAGTATTTGTTCCTTTCAATGCGAAGCGAATTAAGAAATTTAGAGAAAATATTGTCCCAAAACTTGCAAACATGCAATACCATAACGATCCTAACATATTATACAATGACTTTTTTGCCACAATTTTAACAGAATTTAATTTAGTTTTTACCAATAAGACAATAAATGTAAGAAGTCATAAGTCGTTCAATGAATGGGCGACGGTTGGAATACATAAGAGTAGACAGAGATTGTATGACCTGTATGGAGAAAAGTCACATAATCACACAAATTCGTTTAAAAATCATGTTAAATTATATTCGAAAATATTCAAGAAAGTGTGTTTTGCAGCCAAGGCACTTCACATTAAAAATAAAATTAAAAATTCAAATAACAAAATTAAAGCGACTTGGAATGTAATTAATAGTGAAACTGGGAAACAAGCTGAACGCAACTCTGATTTTAAATTAATAATTGACAATAAATATGTTACTACTGACGAAGAAGTTGCTATAGCATTTGAAACATTCTTTGCTAATATTCCAGTTTCTTTGACTGGAGGCCTCATTTCATCGCCTACCGTCGCCGAATCATTATTGAAAAAAAATGTACATCAAAGTAAAACTATATTTAATTTTAAGTTAGTTAATACTGCGGATGTTATACATGCCTTTAAGTCTATTAATATTAAGAACACAACTGATTTATGGGGCTTATCTGTAAAAGTTGCATATGAAATAATGGATGTGATTGCACCTTACCTAGCGGCAATGTTTAATAATAGTATTGTAAGTGGTATATTTCCTGACTTAATGAAACATAGTAAAGTGATTCCTCTTTTTAAATCTGGTAGTACAAGTGACCCCACAAATTTTAGACCAATTTCTGTACTACCTGTCTTAAGTAAAATTTTTGAAAAACTTATTTTAATTCAACTACTTGCACACTTTAACCATCATAAACTTTTACATTGTCGACAGTTTGGATTTACTAGGGGTCGTTCAACTACCGATGCAGGTGTTGAACTTGTCAAACACATTTTTGAAGCTTGGGAAAAATCACATAATGCACTAGGGGTATTCTGTGACTTATCTAAAGCATTTGATTGCGTTCAGCATGAAACATTGGTCAGAAAGTTATATCACTACGGCCTTCGAGATACCGCTCTCGAGCTTATGACTTCATATTTAAACAATAGAAATATGTGTGTTGATGTAAATGGGACAAGATCTCCCGGGACTTCAATGGATATGGGGGTCCCACAGGGCTCTATTTTAGGGCCATTTCTTTTCTTAGTCTATATTAATGACTTACCCTACATTATCAATGATGGCCAAGAGATGGTATTGTTTGCTGATGATACTTCTTTAGTGTTCAAAATTAAAAGACAGGAGGTAGATTTTGACTGTGTAAACAATACTCTCTCTAATATAGTACATTGGTTTAGCGCCAATAACCTTTCGTTAAATAGCAGTAAGACAAAATGTATTAAATTTACTACTCCTAACGTAAAACAGGTTGAAACCAATGTTAAGATAAATGAGGAAGTATTGGAGATCGTTGAGTCCACGGTATTTCTTGGCATTACCGTGGATGCTAAATTGCAATGGGGTCCCCATATTGCCAAATTAGTAAGTAGACTTAGCTCGGCAGCATTTGCTGTGAAAAAGATTAGACTATTAACAGACGTCGAGACGGCTCGCCTTGTTTATTTTAGTTATTTTCACAGTATAATGTCCTATGGCATTTTGCTATGGGGAAATTCCGCCGACGTCAACACTATTTTTGTACTGCAAAAGAGAGCTGTCCGGGCTATCTACGGGTTGAGTCCGAGGGTATCTCTTAGAGATAAATTTAAAGAAATAAATATTCTGACTGTAGCTTCGCAATACATTTATGAAAATGTATTATATGTCCGTAAAAACATTAATGAGTTTCCTACAATAGGTAACAACCACAGTATAAATACTAGGAACAAATACAAGTTGTCCATGCATGCAACGCGGCTGAATAGGGTCAGTAATTCTTTTAGAGGTCAATGTATACGGTTCTTTAATCAAATCCCCAAAAACGTTCAAAGTCTATCGATCAATAAATTTAAGAAAGTAATGAAAGAACGTTTATACAAATGTAATTACTATAAGACCAGTGATTATCTTAATGATAATACGTCTTGGGATTATAGCGATCGCTGCCAGGCTATTTCATGATCCTGTGATTTCGTGTATTCTGTAATTAGTATCTACTATTGTTAAGGGTTGAATAATGTGAATACCCTGGCTGAAAATGAATTCCATCTTTTATTTTGCCGTATGCATATCCGGAACAGTCATGCACGCTTAAATGTCTTTGCCTTTGGCGGCGTCGTGTGGCGGGTTGCTCACTTCCCTCTAAAATGGTCGAGGAGGGCAATGGCTGTCACATGCGTCATACTCGTGAACGGGTGCTGTTGGTGGGGACTGGTCTGTTCTGGTTTGCAGGGGCTACATCACATTTAGTAGATAGCAGTTTATTTGCATCTATGCTATGGACGTTGACATTATTTGATTTTTCACGATAATCTGTACTAGATTTAAGCTCTCATTTAAAAGAGCTCTTACTGAGTTTGTTGGGTAGCGGAGTTCTTCTCAGTAGTGACTGCACTTGGAACTCTGCTAAGTGAATAACATTGATCTTGACGAATAAGTTTTTCTTTTTCTTCATTTATTATCATTGAAGGAATTGAAAAATTTTATGATTATTATGTTTTAACCAAATAGTTTAAATTTTAATTTTTAATTTACTATTAATATATGATTTTGCTTTTACTATATGTAATGGTTATTCGCTCTAGGTAGTTTATGATTTATTGACGTTTTGAAAGTATCTGTAAAGATCTATTCGAAATAAAAATATTTTCTATTTCTATTTCTATTTCTATTTATATTATTTTTTGCAATAACACATGCTAGTAAAATATATTTTTTTTAAAAGATAAACGGAAAGAAAAAAATGTCTTCAGGCGAGACTCGAACTCTCGACCAATGGGAATCAATTAGTAAGGGTAAAAGGGACTCCTTTACGATATTTATTAACTGCAAAGTTTATTATATTGGTTGCCTAACTAGCAAACTAGCATTGTTGGCAATAGATGTCGCTACCAATGCCATAAATGTGAAGGAAAGATTTGACAAATGGGGTGTGGACTGCGGTAGCTCAGTTGGAACTGGCTGGACTAGATTCCCAGTGGCCGCGTGTTCGAGTCTCGCCTGAAGTCATTTTTTTTCCATTTTTCTTTAAAAAAAATATTGTGTGAGTGATTTTTTACGATTCGCATGGGTATTATGGCATATTGTTCCCTAATGACACATAACTTTTGTGGGTAAAAGAGAGCTTTAAGCTAAAAGATTGACCCCCTTATTAATAAACGTATTTTAGCTAGTGTTGCTAATCTCTCCTTTGTCTCTTTCTATCCTGCACATTTGACAATGCAACTGACAAAGACAAAGCATTCTATAGCTAAAACGTATCTAATATACGTTTATGAATAAGGGGGTTAGGCTCTAAAGCCTTTAGACTTCTCACTTCTGATGTGTCAGATTTTAAAAGAATAATTCAATTTACCAGCCGCAAGAAAAGCTAAGAAGGAGCAACAAGACGCACCCACGGAAGCCGTCCCTGCAGCCGAGGACAGCAAGACCTTCGAGGCGGGCTTCTTCAGCGTCAGGTCCCCCGTGCGGGCCCCCAGCGCGCCCTGCACCCCCAACAGGCCCAATGCCGCTAGGTCCACCCTACTCAAGGCTGTGTTGTCGAGCGAGGCCAAGAAATCCGCTTCCAAGGTAATCTAATCTATCTATTTCTCAAAACCAGTGTAGGACTAAGGTCAACAGAGGCCTCGGCGGCATTTGACATTTGGAGGCTCAGTAGCCTCCAAATGTCAAAGGGGCCGTTCAAGTATTACGTAAGCAGATTTATTACAATTCTTTACCCCCCCATCCCCCTTGTCAGCAAAAGTAAGCAAAGCTCTTACCCCCTCCCCCCATGCTTACGTAAACATTTTTCAATTAATGTATTGTTTTTTTTAAATATTATAATTATAATGTTATTATTATAATTTTAAAAATAAGAAAATAGATTTAGCATAGAGATTAGATTTTACTGATGTAATAAGTAAATAACTACCGATGACGTAATCATCATCTAGACTCCCCTACCCCCCATGTCATCCAAAATAAGCAGAGCAAAGACCCCCCCACCCCCCCATAGTGCTGACGTAATACTTGAACGGCCCCAAACCCACGACAGCAAAATAAAGGGGTACGCACATATGCTCCCCCCCGTATGTTTGCAGAACCGGAGGCCCGTGGCGGAGCCCCCCCCCCTCTCCTTAGTCCGCCACTGCTCAAAATAGTTGTTTACGCAGAACACCTAGTTTTTTTTTTTACTCTTTATAAGTGTCAGATGCGCCGACTATTCGGTTACTATCGTAGGCCACTAAACCCAGCCACCCACTACCCCACGATTAGTTGGTTACGTTTTGGCCCATGTAACAGGTGGCGAGCCTGTTGCTATCTCCGGGCACATTACCAAACTCCGACGTGCCGGGCCGGGAAACTTACAGAAAATGGAAAAAATCCAATAGAACTCTTATCTGGATTAACTCTGATAGCCCTGATAACTTGGGTATCTAATCCAGAACCCCAGCATAGTAGTAGTAACCTGCTACCAGAAGTCTACTGGGGTAGTTACTATGTTATTATTACTATATTCCAATATGTCTTTTCAGAGTTCAACATCGTACGCTATGCTACGTGCATCGCTGATTAGCAAGAATGTTGACGGCGATGAATCGGCCCTTCCCGGAGTAAGTTTTTTAATTATATTTTTTTTTCAAAAGAGCTGTTTACTGGGTTATTTCTTTTTATTTATAAAGCTTAGTAAACTTTCAAGGTCATGTTATTAGAGATATTATTATTAATGGAGAATTATTATCCTAAGTCTTATTCTTTTATTTCTATTCTATATTTGGCCGCATTGAGTCTAAACTGCGGGGGTCAGCAAGGAAATTCATACGCGGCGATTTCTACAAAAAACTGTACAATGACCTTTAGCATAATTTAGAAATATAATTCGAATAGTGTTAGGGCTACATTTCACCGGGACACCATGGCAGCGCAACCAGTCGCCGCCACCAACAAAATATATACAGCTCTATAGAGCGTTACTCACCTGGTGTCCGACTGGTTGCGCAACCAAGTTGGCGGCGCGACCAGCGGCCTCGCCGGCACGCAATGTGACCGGCCGCGCCGCCTCTCTGGTTGCGCCACCACTACCACTAATTACAATTTTGGTTTTTAATGTAATGTAAGTGGAAAACAAGCATGCAGTTCACATTGATGTTAAGTGACGATTGCAGCCTATAGACCCCCTTTTCAATGTCAAAATGCAGATGCGCTCCTGAGGCCTAAGGTGTTATGACTCTGTGCCGGTTATTACAGGGCCGTACATTACCACCTGACTCTATAGTGCTAAAAACTACCATTCAGTGACAAGTATATTAGGTAATGCGGTGGTGCATACGCCCGCGAACCCGTCACTGGAGCTCTACCACCAGTAAATAGTAATAGCGCTGTATAGCGTCTCACTCACTCGACCGCCAATCCGGACACCATGGTCACACCGCGGACACTCCGCCAAAATTCCATTCACAAACGCTTAATTTGGTTTCTATTACACAGACATCAATCAGAGACGTGCGTAGCACGTACAAAATACCAACCGTCGCCCATAAAAGTGGAAGGGGTTGAGTGATGCGGGGAAATCGGGCGGGACGTCGATGCGTCCATTCTATACGTAGTATTATTACATATTCTATGCCATGGTAGAGCGATTGGTTGCGCCGCCATGGTGTCCCGGTGAAAAAAAAGCATGTGAGTATATAATGACGATTGATTTCAGTCGACAGTACCGCTAACTCCGATCAATCTATACGCAACGCCCGGTCGAAGCATTCTCAAATCGGCCAACGTAGCATCTACAAAGAAGAAATCTGGCAAGAAATCTATTAAAGTCGTCCTGTTCAATGAATCTGACGGCGACATTGAGAATGGTGATAAATTAGAAACAGAACGAAATATTGAATCTACTCCCGGAATACGGAAGTTAGAAGAAGATGGAACGGAGGAAAAAGAGAATGTACGCAGAAAGTCGAGGCTGTTGCGTCAAGATGCTACAGACGATAGGAGTCCAGTTATGACGCGCAGTAGGAGAAAGAGTATGCAGACTCCGGAATCTTCTGCTAACGTAGAAAAGACGCCCAGTAGAAGAAGGAAGTAGGTCTTGATTGAATTTACTAAGAGGCTGTTATGATATATAATGACCACTGGCCCAGTGCTATATTGGGGAATATTTCGTTCCCATATAGTGTAACAGTATACTGCCGTAGGTGTCATGTAGAGACAAACGATATTATAATTCTTATTTTTGTAGTGTGAGCAGTGGCATAGCTAACGTGGATAGCACCCGGGGTGGATGAGCAAAACAAAAAAAAGGAAATACGAAATATAAGTCTTCTTGTCTATATAAGGTGTTTTTTTTTACGGATGAGGTGTCTGTGCACTTGTTATTGATTTGTATTTTTGAAATACTGGTGACCGATTCAGATTTAGTATGAGTAAAATACTTAGCATGTGTTCCATCAGTGGTCGAACAATCTCTGTATTATTTTTGACTTGATAACGTCTTTTAAATCTATGAACGCGGACTGCAAGGACCAAAAAATGATCACGTTACCTCTGAGTCGTTCGCGTAAGCGAGAGCGGTGAACAAGCGATAGAGAGGCACGATCTGCCTAAGCGGTCGGCTTGTGTCTGCTGATTTCATAAGACTATTTCGAAAAATTGTCGTCCGATAACCGTCTTTACAGACAAATATTTTTTTTCTAAATCGTTAATATGTTTTTTTACTATATATATATATATACTCATCACAATGTTTACTAGGTAAGTCAATTTAATTATCACAATTGTATTATCCACCCTCGTGGGATACCCCGTAAGGGAGTTAGCGTGAAGATACATACATACATATTTTAATCTTATTAACTTACTCTTGTTTTAGAAAATATGTATGTCTTTTAAGTCTCTTTTCTTTATGAAATAATCAGATCTATTTTGGATAAACATGCTTTTTAAATGTATAACATTGCTCAAACCCTCGGAAGTTTGGTTTATTATTTTCTTTTATTGTAACTTGTTAATGTGTTATCTTGTGAGAAGGCTACTTATAATAATAATTAATTTACATTGTTAGAAAATAAAACACAACTAATACAACCAAACAACTACTTTTAACTGAAATTTTATGTCTCAATGTTTATTTTTTATTTTAATATATCAATTAAGTTTGGGTAAATTTTGTTTTTGAATCATGTTAAGTGTGACTGAATGGAATAAGCTTTAAATTGCACAGTATAAAAGGCCATATTAATGTTTTAAGAAATTATTTTAATGTTCACTTGCCTGCGACAGCGAATAAAAAAAAAAAGGGAAATCTTCGTCATTCGATACTTTTAGCAAGCGCCGATATTGGTCAGTTATTTCAACAAGTTAGGAATTTATAAAATTAAGATGGTATTTATCGGTATTTTCGGTACTACCCTCCCTAAAATTGTTAGTTACCAACGAGATTAATTATAACAGCAGTTTTTAAATTGATTTGGCTGAGAAGTTTCCTTGTCATGTTACTATTTAAAAGTGTGATAAATATACTTCTGGAAACTGCTACCAAAGGGAGCGTTCTGTCTGTACTTTAGTACATCTAGGTCAATGTTAGTAACATTTTAATTCTACTTTGTATTTTTCGTTTTCAGGGTGTAAATAAAATTGTGAGCGTTTAAGACTTTTCCGACAGTCATGTTACGTCTTAATAAAATTATAGGGTAGATATTTTGCCGCAGGAGACCTTGGCTTTAAGCTTCCTGCAGCCCGGGTAGAACTAAGTTAATTGTGGAAGAGTTCAAAGTTTTTTTTCTGATAGTGTTCTCGTTATGACAGAGATAGACGTTGTATTCGAGTGAACAGGGCCCATACTCTGACCTCTTATCGCTATTTGCAAATCTCATTTTTTTTGCTTTTTTTTTACTTTATTGTGCATCGTTACATAAGCAAACGTAACATATTTGAGGTGCTAGATTTCGAAATTGAAAAATAATGTCAGAGTACGGGTGCTAAATCTCAGTGTTTTATAAAATAATTTTAAGTCTTTTGTAACGAACTTTACCTACCTACAAGTATGTATGTCTTGAAGTACAAAATAATTGTATTAATGTTGGTTACGTTTCTTGTATATTTGTGTGAATGTGCCTTGTATTGTCAGTTTGAACTGTAGAATAATGTAAAATACTATTTATGTAATAAAGACATAGTTAAATAAGTTTGTGATTTTATTCATATTACTGTTAGGTACATTTTCTACTACTACTACGCTGTTTGATTCCTGGGTCGGGGGCTATCAGAGATAACGGTTTAAAATCTTTTATCTCTGGTTCTATTCCGATTTCTCAATTTTCTGGAAGTTGCCCAGTACCTCGGAGTTTGGTAATGTGCTCGGAAATGGCAACAGGCTCGCCACCTGTTACATGGGCCAAAAACGTAACCGGCGAATCGTGGGTGTTTGCATGTATGCTTGAATGCGTGCATTTACCTCTGCCTACCACTTCGGAGATTACAGGCGTGAAGTTACGATACGTGTTACATGTAAATAGAATAATAAATAGGTACAGTACCCAGCAAGCAATATTGCACATCGAACCTGCGAAAGACAAACTGCTAATTTCGATGTCGTAGAGCGTCTCTGCTGCACACTGCGTTAACACTGATACTCCAGTATTGGTCGAAACTTGACCAAAATGGGCGACAAGCGACAAATGTCACACACAGGTATGGTGCGAAAGAGATAACAAACACTACAGATTAGATTACATATTCTCTGACTACAGACCCGAAATAAGCCGCATTCTCCCTTCTAAGGTCGATGTGCAATAATTCTTGTTATATACTGTATCTACTCTAATCCCTGAAGCAGCAGATGGACCCTAAGTCTAAGAAATCTATTGTCATATTTTTCTAATGGACTGAAGGGATTTAATTAAGCAATCTGATCTATATTAGTTTTCTATTTAAGCTCAGGAACCGTATTCATTAACAACTGTTTTAACAAAACATAAATCAGATGGAGCTGTAGCCAATTCGTGTAGATGATAAGCGATCCGTTGGCTGGCAGCGTTGGCCTATTTTGTACGTTGCCAAATGGTCCTCGATACACGGAGTTAGGACGGTCTTCGTGTCTTTATAAACTGTGCTCAAAAGGTTTGGTCGGCGCTTCGATACTTTTGGAACAGCTTAGGAACTATGCTCAATCTTGACTCAAAAACGTTAGAGAAGTAACTACCTACTGGACAGTTGCGTAGCTAACGTGTGAACCCGGGGCGGATGAGCCAAAAAAAACCATCTTTTTTATCTTATGACTGCCTCGGTAGCCTAGTGGTAGCAGGCCACTACTGCTAAGGTCCTGGGTTCGATTCCCGGGTAGAGGGTTATTAGAGATATGGTGTAAAGTCCTTTATCCTGTATGCCTGTTACATGGGCCAAAACGTAACGGGCAAATCGTGGGTGTTTGCATTTAAGATTGAATGAATTCATTAACCTCTGCCTACTCCTTCGGGGATTACAGGTGTGAAGTTACGTTACGTTTTTTATCTTATTTCTCAATTTTCCCCATAAAGAAGCATTGTGTTGTGTTAAATGCGAAAGTGAGTTTTGTGTTGCTCGTTCACGCCTAAACGTTATTTAAACAGGGTGTCACCCCCAAACGGGTGGCACCCTCAAACTGTAAAATCTCCTAGTCTCCATCACTTTACTGGATCCATCTTATCTTCCATAAGGAATCATCTCATCATCTCATTTTCATTTAAATATCTAAGAAATAAGAAATGAATCATGAAAATGAAATGAAGAGATAATTGTTTTATATTATTTCGCATTAACACATGCTTGTGAAATATATTTTATTTTTAAAGAAAAATGGAAAGAAAAAATTGACTTCAGGCGAGACTCGAACTCGCGACCTACTGGGAATCTAGTCCAGCCGCTCTTCCAATTGAGCTACTGAAGTCCTGCCCGATTTGTCAAATTTTTCCTTCACATCTATTGCATTGCTTTATGGTAGCAGCAGCGCCATCTATTACCAACTATGCTAGTTAGGCAACCGATAGTTAGTTAGGCAGGGCTTCAGTAGCTCAATTGTAAGAGCGGCTGGACTAGATTCCCAGTAGGTCGCGAGTTCGAGTCTCGCCTGAAGTCAATTTTTTCTTTCCATTTTTCTTTAAAAATAAAATAAATGAAGAGATGGTAGAGTTCCAGTGTAGGAGTTCGAGGGGCAGGCAGGCACCACCGGATTCATTACCTAATCTATCTGCCGCCAAATGATACTGTTCAGCACTATCGTGTTCCGGTTAGAGGGTAATGTTTGGCCCCGTAATAACTATCACAAAGACAACAATTAAGGTCTTAGCCCTTAGGGGTGGCAACGCATTTGCATTGTGACCTCTGGTCTTTGTGCTATAGGCTGCAATCACCATTTAAAATTGAACACAATGTAAAATTGTTTACGAATAAATTAATAATAAATTGGCATGAAGTACTAAAATACATTGCCATACAAAGGAAAAGAAATTACTCAAAACTGCTAGATTTTGAAAGCAGGATTGCAAAGGCTTTTTGAGTTTCCCTACATCCATGTCAATTGGGTGCGCGCCAGACTGAGGCTTAAAAGTTACGCAGATTGTGGGAGGAACATATTATTTTATGCGATATGAATGATGAATTAAGTTTAATGTCAAGTGACCAAGTGTTTTATTCATGACCATATTCGACACAGAAATATTATTGTCAAACAGTAAACGGGTTTTTGTTGAGTAACAAAGAGACTCGAGGAGCTAATATTTGGGATTTATCGAAATCACCAATGGGAATATTCTGTACCTACATCGACAGTGGTGGATACCAGTAAACCACCCTTCGGGAGCTTATTGACCTCTAAGTTTTTTTAAAATCTTATGTAGGTAGGCTCGTCTGGAGACTTGACTAGTGTGCTAGAGCGCTAAGGGCTCTCAGCCCATATAAATTTGCCCTGCGGGTCCGATCCTCGGCTTAGCGCGTTGTGGGGGACACATTTTTTTTAGTAATGAAAGTTGCAAACCAGCATGCAGTTCACATTGATGTTAAGTGATGACTGCAGCCTATAAGAAAGAAAGAAAGAAGAAAGAAAAACATTTATTCGGCGCAGGGCCCAAGACACAAAAAAAAAAAAAATATATATATATATACTATAGACACTTACACGGAGACAAAGGTCAAAATGCAGATGCGTTACCACTCTTGAGGGCTAAGGTGTTTTGCCTCTGTGCCGAAAATTACAGGGCCGTACGTACATTACCATCTGACCGGAACACGGTGGTGCCTACGCCCGCGAGCTCCGTCCCTGGAGCTCTACTACCAGTAAGAATATAAGTTCAGTAGTCAAGATAGAGCTAGCTGTCGGCTGAAAGTCTGCTGGAGGTCTAAGCTGAAGGTCGAAGCTGAAGTCCTTAATTTTGAGGTTCCAGCTTCGTTCCCAAATTGTTTGCTTGAACGCGCTAATCTCAGGAACTATTGGTCCGAATTGAAAAATTCTGTCAGTTTTAGGTAGCCCATTTATCGAGGAAGGCTTTAGACTACCATCACACTACCCGACCGCGGCCGTAGTGCTTAACCGAGCAGATCGCTCCGATATACCATGCTAAGATGAATAGGAGAGGGTAGGTAACATTGCAACCGAGCGAAGCCGGGGCGAGCCACTAGTGATAGTTATAATCTAAGTGCATCTAATGTAAATTATCGTGATAATCAGGTTATTTAGACCATAGACTAGAAATTAGTAAAATCATAAAGTGGTTTGATTTACGTACCTATATCAACATATCACTAACACACTAGGCACATATTGATTTTGTTTTTGATATCTAATACCGGGGTTTTCGGCCCGATCGTAGATATCGATATGCGTATACTCGTAATGAGTTTTTTTTGATACAACAGTACCTACCTACTTAGATACTTACTTTCTTTAGTTAAAGATTTGTATTGATTCAAAGATTGAACGTGGATTATAACTTCCATAATTTAATTTTATGCCTTATATTTTCCACGTTTTTAACATATTCCCTTTAGTATTTTCCTTCTTCATTTTTCATATTTAATACTTACCGCCATAAAATTAAACAAAATTCATTAGCTTCAGAATTTTAATGTGCTATTTTAACATTGCGCAATTCGTATTTGCATTATTTTTACATCAAAGAAAATAATCATCCTCACTTTAGTCGCTTCAAATGTTGGGTAATTAAAAGAGTAATTTAAAATGGCTGTCTGGTCTGGTATAATAACAAGTACCTAAGGGAACCCGCTCGCTACCCGATAGCGTAGGGTCAGATTACGGGATCTATGCAAATTTAGCTGAAACCGAGATCTGTGATAGGGTGATTGAAGTTTCGAGGTTGGCAACCCTGAAAATAGCGCGAGTAAAAATGATATTTTGGTGTTGCCATAAATTATCTATAGGTACATCTACAGAAATAAATGAAATAAGAGTGTCTGTTTGTAATAATATGAAAATACCGGAAGTCACCGTATCTAATGTATGGCTCCGTAATAACTATGACATAGACGGGACAACTTAGGTCTCAAAGCTCAGAGGTGGCAACGCATCTGCATTTTGACGTCTGGTTTTCGTGTAGATGTCTATAGGCTGCAGTCATCACTTAACATCAATGTAAGTTGCATGCTTGTTTGCTACTTTCTTTACATTTAGAAAAACATTTAGTACAGACACACAAATTTCAACTCAATTGGTCCGGTGCTTTCGGAGAAAATCGGATGTGACAGACAGACAGAGGCACGAGTATATACAACCTAAGAATTCCGTTTTTTCATTTTATGGTACAGAACGCTATTAAATGACGAAAGTACGGACGTTATTCTGTCCCCAAGAGAATCCGAACTCACGGATATCCTACAAAACCGAGGCTGTTATTAGTGGTACAATTAGAGTAATCATGTTCCACCAAAATATATGAAACGGGATTCTCGCTCTGCGGAATATAACATTGTGAAATTAGTTCCATCCTTCTGGAGATACGGTGTGGCGTGTTTTATTATGTTTATTACCCGAAATGCTTGGGAGGTGTGGTTTGGTTGTGGCAAAAATGTTTTCGGTTGTTTTATGTCTGATTATAATGACTGCAAATTGTAATAACTTTATCTTTTTTATGCCATGAAAACAATAGAATCCCCGAAGAGATAGGCAGAGGTAGTAGTAGTGGCTTGCTACCATTAGGCTACAGAGGAGGTATTTCTTAAAACCACTGCATAAAGTGTCAATGTGGTCAAACGGCCACTGATAGTAGGTACCTCAGCCCCGTTATTAGGCATAATAAGGCAGAGGCATAGCAGCTTACGGTGAAACAGGATAATGGTAGTCACTTAAGCGAAAAATAAGTTTAATTTTAGTGCTCTGCCTACTCCGTAGGGGACTCGGTGTAAAGATACATTCATACTTAAGCGAGAAATGAAATTTAAACGTTTTATTTTAAATAAAGTATTGAGTACAACCGACTACACAGTCAACTTACTCAATTGACATCAATTTTAAAGTTTGGCAAGCAACTTTAGGAACTGTAACAGTTTTATGAGCAAAGAAGGCCTCAGGTGTGTGTACTGTGCATCATATGAGGTGAATTACTATAATTGCCACGCTTGGCATGCGGATTGGCTATCGCAGCAGCAGCAATTTTATCGTGGGATGCTGCTGCTCATCCCGTGTACTACAGCTTAGTTTTGTCTATCATAAGTTCGGTTGACTGACAGCGCCAGCGGAAGAAATCCCCTCCAATAATAGTGGGCGGTGGGATCGTCACGTCCCTCGAACTCTAACAGTGGAACTTTACCACCAATAAAACATCTATGCATAAGAAGATTATTGATGAAACAAGAATGATATTATGTCAAGCCAGCGTTAAGTAGACGATATCTGCTCTGATCTTTATACCTATTCAGATCAGTCGTGAGACATACTGACTACCTCTTATGTTGATTGAAGTAAATGAAATGATTTGTCACTTTTGTTTTTTTATCATGCTATTTTTTCATGTCTCAATGTGCTCACCGAATATTTTTTTCTTTCTTTCATTTCTCTTTTTTATTTCCTACTCTGTCTTTCAGATAGTCAGGAACATATATTTTTGTTGTCTTACCTAAAAGATTCCTGAAAATTCCAACGAATGGATTCCCTAGTTTTCCACACAAAGCCAGCACTGCTGTACTTTCTAGATTAATCAGTAATGGGATTACGCGGGGACATATAAACGGCTTAACAGACAGCATTCCTGCTACCCGGTCATCGCTCACCAACACAATGTCGCTTTTGCCTATTATCGGGAGTTTGATCGAAAAAATGTGGCAATAACTAATGCTTAATACGTACTTACTTTACTACTTTAAATCTAAGCATTTTCGCATATTTAGTGATACGATAACTTTTAATTATAATAAAAGTATCTATTTCAGGCATCTATTTCTACATTTAATTTGAAATCTAGAGGCCTCCATGCAAATGACTTGCCACACCTGAAACACAAATAATTTGTCTTTGTGCCTGAAAATAGAAGGTACGATCGGATCATAGATATAATTTATTTAATTGTGGCCTCAAGGGTGGTAACGCATCTGCGTTTGACATAGTTTTTGTGTAGATGTCTATAGGCTGCATTCTTAACTTACCATCTATGTGATCTGGATGCTTGTTTGTCACCATGATAAAATAAAAAAATACATTTTACCCACTTTATCTGGAAAATGATGGATAGCGGCAATAGTGGTCAACACTATCAAGTAATGTGGTTGTGCATACGCCCTCGAGCAACGTCAACGGAAATCTGCCACCAGTCGTGATAATATCAACAAGCATACCTTATTTGTTTTTAGGGTTCCGCACATCAAAAGGAAAGACTGAACCCTTAAGGGGTACCCTCGCCTCGGGTATAGCCCTTAACGTCATTGGTCGAGTTTTAGGACAGAAAGTATTTGAGTTATAATAAATCGTGATTAGATTAGTCTATAATTATAAGTAAATTTAGCTACAGAAGCTGGGTATCGACTTCACTGTCGACCCATAATCCTCGACTTCTGTAATGTCATTGTTGGCTAATTACTTTGAAACAGAGACTGTAAGTTTGTTATAATTAGTTGTAACTTCGTAACTGTGTTACATTTAGGGATGTGCGATCCTGTTTGAAACAGATGCACGGGTCGATAATGGTTTTACGAAAATGCAAACTTGATTGAAACAGACGAATTACACTGCGAGCCAGGGAAAATAGTTAATCAAATAAATAATTATTAATTTAATTGATAAATACAAAAGTGATTTCATTAGTGGGCGTTCTGCAGTGAAGGAACACCAGGGCGTATCTACTTGTCGCTAAATAGTAGCGTTCAGCGCTATCTCGTCCCGGTCAGGGTAATGTATGACACCGTAATTTTTAGACCTTAGGAGTGGCAAAGCCTTAAAAAAAACCGTCTGATAACATCGAAATGCCTGTGTTTATGTTGTTTATAGACAATATCCATTTTTGAACAGTAGACATGCTTACTTGCAACAAAAAATGATATAAAAAGAGATTGACAGAAGGCTCCTTTCATCGTTTATATCTAGTCCTTTTGAAGCAGGCAAACTACGCAAAATACGGTGGCAAACTACGGTAATGTCGTATATGTAAGAGTCATCATTGGAGGTTCACTCTTATAAAGTGGAGAATGGGTCACTTATACAACACTGTGAAAATAAATAAAAAGCAAATATATTGTAACACACAATCACATGTTTGCTTGGTATAATGTTATCTATAATATAAAAATAAGTCGGTTTTTCTTTCTTGCGCTATAACTCCAGAACGCACGAACCGATTTCCACGGTTTTGCATTCGTTGGAAAGTTCTCGGGCTCCGTGAGGTTTGTAGCAAAGACAATTCAGGAAAAATATTTATAAAACGACATCCACGCGGGTGAAACCGCGGGAAACAGCTAGTTACATATATTATTTAATTCTTCGGACAAATAGAACTGAAATTTATAGTAATCTGATCAATTAAATTAATACATGTTGAATATAATCTAGAAAATCTAATATAGAATCGTCGGCAGAGAATATGTTATAAATTATAAAAGGTATGTTTCCAATAATTTCAATTCGTTTCGATTGCCCTATTGCATTGCAAGCACTTGTAAATAAGCTCCAAACTCGTATAATCCAGTTAGCAGCCACTTCCCCCCAAGTGTGCGCGTCATGGTGAAATACGGAGGGCATTTTTCAGGGATTTAGCCCCCTCCGAGCCTAGTGAGGGCTCGTTATAATGAGGTGCGCTTGTTTGCTGCCAAATTAATGCTGTTTGTAAATTTTGAGGGATTTTTTTTAAATGAACTCGTCTGGGTTGATCTTATTGATTTATGTAATAATGTTATTTTTTTCTGGTATTTTTAGGCTGAAAGGTAACATAGATCCTACTGAACCCGAAGCTCTGGATTCTGGTTCTAGATTTAACAAAATATATATGTGGAGATATTCATTGTAGAAATTATATTT
This sequence comes from Macrosoma leucophasiata, assembly GCA_036365455.1. Taxonomy (NCBI): domain Eukaryota; kingdom Metazoa; phylum Arthropoda; class Insecta; order Lepidoptera; family Hedylidae; genus Macrosoma; species Macrosoma leucophasiata. The sequence continues at coordinate 1,606,730 of JAWQUS010000024.1, forward strand.
GCGGATTTTCATTATAGGCTACAGTCATCACTTAAAATCAATGTTAACTGCAAGCATGTTTGCCACTTCCAAAACATAAAAAGAAATCTAATTTAGGTACTTGTCGCTAATAACGGCTCTGTAGGTAATTGCCGGCATATAGGCATAACACCTTAGGGCTCAGGAGTGGCAACGCATCTAAATCGATATCCCTGGTTTCATGTAGATGTTCATGTATGGGCTACAGTATTATTTACCATCAATGTAAACTGTATGCTTGTTTGCCACTTCAAGAAATATAAAAAAAATATTGATCACACGTGGTAGAAGTGAAACCTTCAAAACATTCTTAGGAGACATTGTGTAATTACTGGTGGTAGAGCTCTAGTGACATAGCCCGCGGGCGTAGGCACCACTGCATTACCTCTATCTGCCAAATGGTAGTGTTCAGGACTATTTTTTTTTTCTTTTAGGTAATGGTAGCGGGAAACAAGCATGCAGTTTACATTGATTTTAAGTGATGACTGTAGCCTATAGACACTTACACAATGACCAGAGGTCAAAATGCAGATGCGTTGCCACTCCTGAGGCCTAAGGTGTTATGCCTCTGTGCCGGAAATTACAGGGCCGTACGTAACCACCTGACCGGAACACGATAGTGCTGAACACTACCATTTAGCGGCAAGTATATTAGGTAATGCGGTGGTGCCTACGCCCGCGAACTCCGCCACTGGAGCTCTACCACCAGTAAAATCATGTTCCGGTTAGATGGTAATGTATGGCCCACTAACAGCTATCACAGAGACATAACAACCTTAGGTCTCAGGGGTGGCACCGCATCTGCATTTTCAACCTCTGGTTTTTATGTAGCTGTCTATAGGCTCATCACTTAACATCAATGTGAGCAGCATGCCTTTTTACCACGTCCATTACATAATAAAACAACAGAAGAGTTAGGTACATACATAGAGCAACACGGGCCACCGGCCGCGACAGACCGGAGGGGAGTAGTCATAGCGTTTATTACCGATGCAAAACAGTCTGTCATTTTTTGCGGGGGGAAATGCATGCGACACACACGCACACTACAAAAATCGTCTATTACTACGAAACTCACACCTTAACTTTAACGAAATACAGAAACAATTTCACGCACACATTTAAACATCTAGGCGACAGCTATAGGCCCATTTGGGCTTGTACTTTGACAGAGGGGAAAGCCTGCATATGGCTACTCCCCTCCGGTGTTGCTCTATGGGTACATATTAATATTTGCCTATTCCTTCGGCAAATGTTTGGAAAATGTTCATATCGCGTTCATTGGTTAAGTTTAGTCAAAACTACAGCGGGACCCTATTAGGGCGCGCACACTTGGTTCATTTCCCAATAAGCACAATATGTTTTGACGTAACTTGCCACTGTTTGTCCGCCGGGCACGTTACGAGTGACGGAGGTGGGATCCAATCCCGATTAATTACTGAGTTCAAATATCATAAGACTAGCCGCCCGCCCCGGCTTCACATGGGTGCAATATTACCTACATATACTTTTTTATGTAATGAAGGTGGCAAACAAGTATATAGTTCACATTGATGTTAAGTGATGACCGCAGCCTATAGATACTTACACAAAGACCAGAGGTCAAAATGCAGACGCGTTGCCATTCTTTGAGACCTTAGTCGTTATGTCCCTGTAATAAGTTATTACAGAGCTGTACATTACCATCTAACCGGAACACGATAGTGCTGAACACTACCATTTAGCGGCAGATAGATTAGGTAACGCGGTGGGGCCTACGCCCCCTTACACTGGAACTCTACCACCAGTGAATACCAATAATATTACTAATACGGTAGGTACTAAAACATCCTTAGGTGTCGAATTTTGCAAAATTTCCAATCTAGTCCTTTTTGTTTATGTAATGCATCTGGTAAACAAGCATGCAGTTCACATTGCTGTTAAGTGATGACTGCGGCTGGGGCGGGATTAGGTATGTTTGCTTAAAACTACAACGGAACCCCATACTTGGTTCAATTCCAAATAAGCGCAATATGTTTTGACGTAACTTGCCACTGTTTAGCCGGCGGGCACGTTGTGACGGGGCCGGGATCCATTCCCGATTACTGTTGCTTTCAATCTGTGAGATATTAAATTAATGAGATTTATGCATTGCGAATTATTAAATATGGTTTATTCTTCGAATAACCAGATGGTGCTGTGGTTCAAGTTGGGACCCAGATCACCCAATATTTTCATTGTATATTTATTAGTATTAAGTATGTAGGTATAGTATGTCGGAATGTGATGTAACCTAAGTGTGACTACTAGCGCCATCTCTGATTGATTTGTGAATTTAGTTCGAATGTAATTTTTCAAACAAACAAAAATAATAGGTGGCGCCGCTGTCGACTTGGTTCGATTAGAGGGGATGGTTATTTCACTAATACGCTATCTTGCTTTAATCAATGCGAATGGCATATGTTAGAGCTAGACAAAGAAGCTATTCAAACGCGATCCATTGACAATTACGACTAATTACGTTTGAAGAATTAGGCTCCATCTTCTTCCACAGACAAATCTGGCTATAAGCTAAATGTCTCTCTTCGTCGAATAATATTTTTAAGCGTGTGCGCGTGCGGCGTAGGCAATGAAACTGATTAAAAGTCGGACATATCAATACTTGGCCGGACTCATCCGGAACACAAGACATGAGAATCGGACAGATGGCAACCCTACGCTATCATTGATTTGCTTGACCAAGGTAAAATAACAGGTAAACGTCCCGGCTACCCGGTGGTCTATCATGGTGATACAACGCGTTGCTAATCGCTTCGATGCACCTCTAGGGATGTTTGAAACGTAACGAATATCAATGTATAATAGTATCGATACTTTTTGGCAGATATAATCGACAGTTAATATTTGCCAAAATTACATCTAAATATGTTTATAAAACATGGATGATTTGATACGATTTCTTATTTTTTTTACTGATTTATCATATGTTATTAAATTTGAATGAAAGAAAATTGGCAAATAGAGGCAACCACAAGCAAACACACCGTCAAATATAATTTGTTAAGATGTTTCATACATTAATAAGCATATACATAATACAGACAAAAACTTACCCCCTTACTCATAAACGTATTTTAGCTAAAGTGTTGCTAATCTCTCCTTTGTCTTTTTCTATCCTGCACATTTGACAATGCAACTACTGGTGGTAGAGCTCCAGTGACGGAGCTCGCGGGCGTAGGCACCACCGCATTATCTAATATACTTGCCGCTAAATGGTAGTGTTCAGCACTATCGTGTTCCGGTCAGGTGGTAATGTACGGCACTATAATTTCCGGCACAGAGGCATAACACCTTAGGCCTCAGGAGTGACAACGCATCTGCATTTTGATCTCTGGTCATTGTGTGGGTGTCTATAGGCTGCAGTCATCACTTGACATCAATGTGAACTGCATGCTAGTTTGCCACTTTTATGACATTAAAAAAAAACTGACAAAGACAAAGCATTCTATAGCTAAAACGTATAGATCTAATATACGTTTATAATTAGGGGGCTAAATCATTACTGTCTGAAAAATGCTACTTTTTTCGTGACATCAACGTGGAAGAAATCAGTGTAAAATAGAAGTGTACTCAGACCTAAGCTATATTTATAAAAAAATATTCAAAGCCCACATGTTATCTTTGCAATTAAAGTCGACTTATTTTTTATTTCAAAATTTTTTGCAAGATTTTATCGTATCAACGGATTCTATCGATAGTTATACAAGCCTACGCACCGCGTCCTACCGTGCCGTGCTACGGTTTTCCGATCTATTATAATGTAACAATGAGCTTTTATTAGCTTTTACTGGATTTTTCGACGCACAATGAGTAACGCGTTTTGGATTTCAATTAGTAATTATTTTTGTCAGAATTTGTGTTGTGTTAATGCATTTTATTATGCGCGATAATGTTAACCAGTGATTCCCAAAGTGGTCCATATAGACCCCCTGCGGTCCATGGGACTCGAAGGGGGTCTACGTAGGCGTGAATAAAATTTGGAAACATGGGAATGTGATATAAATGTAGCAAGGAGGGGGAACGTCCACGGAATCCAGAAGGAAAATTGAATGGGGTCTACAAGAAAAAATAGTTTGGGAACCTCTGATGTAAGCAAAAGCCTATCGTGCAATGAGATCATTCTAAATACAAATATACGCTTACACTCACAGCCCCACAGTAGGTATAAACCTGTGTCGTGGGTGCCGTTGTACACATACAAAACATACACAAACACCCAGACCCGAAACAAATATCTATAGGCCATACAAATATTTGCCCCGGTGCGGGGATCGAATCCGCGACCCTACGAATCAAACGGTCATCTCACACCGCTGGACTAACCGGGTCGTCAAAATAACGTTTACAATAATAACATACAACATATAATATATAAATATAAAATATATCTGTTATGTATTATTTCCGTAAATTCAAAGTGATTCGGTACACACGGTACACACGACACGTCAACCTGACTGCATGCTTTTAATGCCATCTTCAGAGCATAATAAGGTGAATACCTATTAAAGAGCGTAAGTATACGTCTTGTGACTTATAGTTTAATTGAGTCTTTTGAAGTGTGTAGCTATGTATTATAGAGTCATCAGCTTTAAGCCCGGTATCAATTACTGAAGGGTTCGGTCGTTTTGAGACAGTTTTTTTAGGATTCAATGATTAAATGATTCGTTCTGGTGTCGGAACTCGAGGGCGCAGGCCCCACCGCATTACTTAATCTATCTGCCGCTAAATGGTCGTGTTCAGCACCAAGCCTGGGTTGCACCACTTGCACCACGGTATTTGTTACTGTAACATTTCACGTCCTTCTCTAACTTAAAGAAATCTGTTAAAGTTGGAGCAGGATTTGAAATGTTACAATAACTTTAACTCTAACAAAAGTCTAATCTAAAATATACTTGCCGCTAAATGGTAGAGTTCAGCACTATCGTGTTCCGGTCAGGTAGTAATGTACGGCTCTGTAATTTCCGGCACAGAGGCATAACACCTTAAGCCTCAGGAGTGGTGACGCATCTGCATTTTGACCTTGGTCTTTGTGTGGGTGTCTATAGGCAGCAGTCATCACTTAACATCAATGTAAACTGTATGCTTGTTTCCCACTTCCATTACATAAAAAAATATATATGGAGGCTATTGTTTTGACGACCCGGTTAGTCCAGCGGTGTGAGATGACCGTTTGATTCGAAGGGTAGCGGGTTCGATCCCCGCACCGGGACAAATATTTGTATGGCCTACAGATATTTGTTTCGGGTCTGGGTGTTTGTGTGTGTGTTGTATGTGTACAACGGCACCCACGACACAGGTTTATACCTACTGTGGTGTTGTGACTGTAAGCGTATTTTTGTCCACCAGCAGACTACTTTAATTTGAAATGACGATGACCTTACCTGATGATCCTGGAATACAGGCGTAAAGTTGAAGTTAAGAGTTCCGCTATCTGTTAGTTAGCCACCTTAAGCTTCACAATGAAATCGTATAGTAATGATATCGATTATGTAGTACCGTTTGTAATCTCGATCTCGCTAATGCGCGTCGGAATGACCTGGCGATATTTCTTACTCTACACCTGGCTTGAAGTTTATTGCGTTTGTGTCCGTGGGGTATAAAAGCAGTATGCTACCATCTTGTAATAAAAGTTGCCCCAGAGATTTCAGAAATACAATGCTACTTAAACATCAATAAAAAATATTTTACTGGTAGTAGAGTTCTAGTGAAGCAGCTCGCGGGCGTAGGTACCACCGCATTACGTCTCTCTGCCGCCAAACGATAGTGTTCAGCACTATCGTGTTCCGGTTAGATGGTTATGTATGGCCCCGTAATAACTATCACAGAGACATGACAACTTATGTCTCAGGGGTAGCAACGCATCTGCATTTTGACCTCTGGTTTCTATGTAAACGCCTAATAGGCTGCAGTCATCACTTAACATCAATGTGTAAATCACTTAACTGCCATGCTTCTATGTCACCTTCCTGCCAAAAAAAACCTGTATGAATCTTAACGCCAAGTTTCTTAAGGGGTAGGTAGAGAGTGTGGAGTGCTAGATATCCTGGTTCTGACACATTTCTCGTACTTCTTCTACATTCATCATTCTCATCATGCATTCACGCCGATTCCTAAGGCTAGATGATTAAGGTATACTCTATCTATAAAGATTGCATTTTTCATTTTTCATCAACGTGTACTGTAGGTTTGTTTGATATTTTATAGAAACAGGTTCAAGTCCCGCCCAATATTTTTTCTTTCCATAATTTCTATAAAACATTTTGTGTACCTATATATACCTATTATTGTTAAACTATAAAATCTGTCAATTATACATATTTTGTAAGATTTTTCTCTCTCTCTATATATTATTATTTTAATCTTGGTCGTTATGAAATACGTCAGACACTAAAATCGAATTTCTAGAAGAACTACACAAGATGCAAGGTATAAAGCACCTTCCTCCAAATTTGTAGATCAAAATACCTTCTCTCCCTTTCTAATACACGACGAAAGACAAACACGTCAAAAATTCAATTCACTTTGCTACAAATCGGCTCAAACATTTTATGATGTCCCTCACGAATTGCAAGGGACGTGGAGGTAAGTGTATAAAGCTACCAAACCACCCTCACTTTTAAGATAACTAAATATGACAGAATATAAAAACGCGAGCCAAAACAACTCTCCCCCGCCCGCCATATTTCAATAACGTAAACAGAGCGAGGTCTCCCTGAGGCGATAAAGTCTCGCCACACGGTTAGTTAAAATACGCGCGTAAGGCCTCGATTTGGATGTTAGCGATCTGCGGCGCGGCGCGGTGTGTTCTAACGTACAAATTGAAGTGAACTGGATGGCAGTGGCGCGGCAGGAGTTGCGTAACTTCATGGCTGTAATCCCCGAAAAGGTAAGCAGAGGTAAATACATGCATTCAAACATACATGCAATCACCCACGATTCGGTAACGTTTTGGCCCATGTAACAGGTGGCGAGCCTGTTGCCATTTCCATCACAAAAATCACATTACCAAACTCCGAGGTACTTGGAAACTTCCAGAAAATGGAAAAAGCCCAATAGAACCAGAGATAAAGGATTTTAAACCGTTATCTCTGATAGCCTTCGACCCGGCAATCGAACCCAAGACCTCCAGCGTAGTGGCCTGCTACCACTAGGCTACTGAGGCCATTAATATGAACTGTATACTTGTTAAAATATAAAATAAAATACGCTAATACTCATAGCTCCAGACTAGCTATAAACTTGTGTCGTGGATGCCGTACACAAATAACACATACACAAACAATTCGCACCTTTAGAATTGAAGTGGCAAATCTCAAAAAATTAAGAAAATTACTTTTGTACATCAAACGATTTAAAAACATGTCAAATCAAATCAAATTATTAATAATTTGTTAGATTAATTTGCAAGTCGTTTGATGTACCTATAAAAGTAATTTTCTCAATTTTTGAGATATGACACTTCAATTCTAAAGGTGCGAATTGTAGGCCGTACAAATATATTTTGTCTCGGTACGGTGATCGAACCTGTGAGCCTCGGACACCGCCGGACCATCTGGCTCGTGAAATATAATGTCATGTAATTTGTTCGTGTTTTTTTTTATTATGTAGGTACCTATGTAAGTGGTAGACAAGCATGCAGTTCACATTGATGTTAAGTGATGACTGCAGCCTATAGATACCCACACAAAGACCAGAGGTCAAAATGCAGATGCGTTACCAATTTTGAGGCCGTACATTACCACCTGAACGGAACACGATAGTGCTGAACACTACCGGCGGTACTACCACTATTCAGCGGCAAGTATATTAGGTAATGCGGTGGTGCCTACTCCGCCCGCGAGCTCCGTAACTGGAGCTCTGCTCTCGTGTGGCACCTCCATATCTCGGGCACGTGATTCGAATGCCTGCGCACGACCAAACGTGCATGGGGATATAATATCGAGTAGTCTAGACTCGCGTAAATTTAATTTACTATCTTACAGCCTATCTTAGGTTTCCTCACTACAATTGTGTAGGTTTACTTTAAGTTGATTGAATTTTTATTGTGCACAGTGGACCTGCATAGCATAAATAAATGGTATATTGATTAACACTTGATATTGTGCAAAATGTGGACTATACTCGGACTTTTAATTCGATTCCCGATTTGACATTAGCTGCTGTCACTTCGTAAAATAATGATGCCACATTTAACCTAATTGTGACAGACCCAACAATCGATAAAAAAATCGCGATTTTATGTTTATGTAATTATAATATTAGTGTGTCAGTTTTAAGAATTATTGATCGATTTTATTGAGAAAAATACATTATTATTCACAATAACTATTTATTAATTTAATTAGTAACTATTGCAATATTTTATTAAAAGTTATTGTTTTGTTTCAACTATATTAAAAACAAAACTTATAATAAAAGAGCCTAGATAGCTAGTTTCTTTAACTTTAAGTGTATTTATTTGTTTCGGTTTACCATCAAAATGAATCCTCAGACAAGTACATCACGAAAAGACGTAAACACATTGTCCCAATGAAAGAAAAACGTTTACGAAAAGCTTTGACGGTTACTGTTAAAGTAATGATCCGCAACGCCTATAAGTGAAAACGAAACTACTGCGCTAAAAAAGTAGTTGTTTATTAGATAATATATAGTATTATCTAATAAACAACTACTTTTTTAGCGATTCAGAAATATTTCATTTTCGTATCGATTAATTTCGCAACGTCACTATTTAGCAGTTGTCATTACGTTGCAACACTGAAAATGTCAAATCAGGAATCGAATTAAAATTCCGAGTATAGTTTCACGAATGTAAGGGAAGATAATATTCTAATAGCTCAAAAAAACAAAAACGACCAAAATGGGAAAGAGGAATTCGACGCACGGATGTGGGCTTCGGTAGCTTAGTGAAAAAGCGGCTGGACTGGTTATCCCGAGGTCGTAGATTCGATTCCTGACCAAAGTCGATTTTTTCTTCAGAATTTTTCTTTAATTTCGAAAAAAGCACTTGCAATAAAATTACTAACGTAAGTAGATAAGTTAAATTATTACGTGTAAAAAGTATAAATATTTCTTAAATCGAATGAAAAGTTACCGCAAAGTCATCGATTTATATTAAAATATATATTAGATAATTAACATGACGGAAAAACTTTGCATCCCTTTTAATGGCAATTGCGCGGAGAAGTAGTACGAAATTTGGCACAATTATTGTTTATATACAGGGTTAAACATATCTAACGCATAAATCGTCAAAGGTGATTTAGGTACTTTAAGATTAACAACTTTTGTTCTATGACTTTTGCCAAAACGTAGTACATCACATGATAAGAAATAAAATCGTTTCAAATGGGACTTCTATCAATTGTTAGCACTACGTTTCATATGTATATTTTTACATAGGTACAGACGTCAGCTGTTTATGTAACGTGAAGTTAAAAAGTATTAGAACTGCAAATTCTATTACTATTATTTTTTGTATGGTAAAAAAAATATTGAATTAGAAAAAGTTGTACAACAAAAGTGTTAGTCTTGATGAGCCGAAGCCTCCCTTTAAGAATTATGCGCTGGTTACAAATAACACTGTATATATAGAGAATACAATAAGGCCCAAAGTTTTTTATTTATTTATTTATTTATTTATCATACTTAAATCTATCATTACAGGTTGGGCAAACCCAATGCGATAGAAAAGATAGTTCATTTAAACTAGCGTCCACCGCTTTTCGACTACCCCGTATTAGGACTCCACTTTTCTAGCTAGTGCCACTTAGGTCCTATTGGTCCTGGCCATCTGTAGAACAAAAATCGATGGAAGTAAAAAACTTCTCGATGATATTCTAAATCTGATATGACATGTGTTTCATGTGCAGTGCCGGATTAGCCATATAGCAGGAGTAGCAAATGCTACGGGCCCCGCGCCATTGGGGGCCCCGTGCCTGTGCCCAAAAAAAATCACAAATATGTAATACACCTTAGCTATTCTCAAAGGGAGCGTTGACCACTAATTAATAGGTTGGGGAAAAAGTCATTTCGCATTATAGTATGTATGAACTTGTAATAAAATCTCTTTGGCTGTAGTATTTGTATCTGGCTGGTTTTGGTATCATTGAAAGTTAAATTTTTAAAGAACATAATTCCAAATTCAAATTAGGCAAATGTGTGATTTGCATTTGTTTTTCGTACTGTCAAGATGTGTGAATCTAATGAAGAAATTGAATACATTTTAAAATTTTACTACAAAAAAGGTAAAAATGCGACGCAAGCCGCGAAAAAAATTTGCGATGTTTATGGACCTAGTGCAGTGTCTGTGAGAGTAGCACAAATTTGGTTTAAGCGTTTTCAATCCGGAAATTTCGATGTCAAAGATGCACCTCGCTCTGGTCGCCCTATTACGGATAAAATGGATACCATTTTTGAAAAAGTGGAGCAAGATCGACATATCAGTAGTTACGACGTAGCTGAAGAACTGAGAATTGATCACAAAACAGTTTTGGTGCATTTGAAAAAAGCTGGGTACAAAAAAAAGCTCGATATGTGGGTACCTCACGAGCTCACTGAAAGAAACCTAATGAACCGTGTACTCATTTGTGATTCTTTATTACGACGTAATGAAACCGAATCATTTTTGAAGAAGCTGATAACTGGTGATGAAAGTGGATCACGTACGACAAGAACGTGCGAAAAAGGTCGTGGTCAAAGGCCGGTCAGGCTTCACAGACTGTGGCGAAACCCGGGTTAACTCGCAATAAGGTGATGTTATGTGTGTGGTGGGATTGGAAGGGCATTATTCATTATGAGCTATTACCACCAGGCAGGACTATCGATTCTGAACTCTACTGCGAACAACTGATGAGATTAAAGCAAGAAGTTAAGAGAAAGCGGCCGGAATTGATCAACAGAAGGGGTGTGGTGTTTCATCATGATAACGCTAGATCTCACATATCTATAGCCACTCAGCAAAAATTGAGAATGTTTGGCTGGGAGGTGTTAATGCATCCGCCGTATAGTCCTGACCTTGCACCTTCAGATTTCCACCTGTTTCGGTCTCTTCAGAATTCTTTATGCAATGTTAGGTTAACATCACGAGAGGACTGCCAAATCCACTCGTCGCACTATATTTTGATGAGAAGTCCCAAAATTTTTATAGCAATGGGACATGAGTCCCTACCATATATATAGATGGCAAAAAGTTATCGAACAAAATGGTACATACATACTTTAGTTAAATTTAAATAAACTGTATTAAAAAATGTTTTGAATTATCTTAAAAAATGCGAAGAAACTTTTTCCCCAACCTTATATATAGGTACCTATATTATTTTGTTGCAAGTTGGCAATACCACAATACTTACAGGGGGAATCCCCTAAATTTATTTTCGATTCCTGTTCGTAAATGTTGTTTTATTTACATCCTAAATTTCAGTAGGCAATGTAACTCTAGGGCCCCATGGTGACATTTGCTACGGGCCCCGCACCGGCTTTATCCGGCACTGTTCATGTGTTTTTTTCACATTCATTGTGATTCGCCGTACCTACTTTACATCCTATGTGAAAAATAAACTTTTTGAACCTGAATTTTATGATCGACTAGTGTAGTCAGTCATAAAATTGTAATACATAATTACATAAATAATACACAATTTACGTCGTACAGTTCCAGTGATGGAGTTTAAAAGCGTAGACACTACCGCATTACTTAATCTACTTGCCGAATCGAACTTCTCTACATCTCCCTACTATATCAATTTCCATTGTGATAGTCAGCACTAATCAAATTGATGGGTGTCGACGCCGTATCCCATGCTAAGTGCATGTGGTGACGGGTATTATCACTATATTAGATGTTAATGCAACTATGTGCCGTGTTGCTCATGTGAAGTAATGCTTGGAAATTTCGTGAAATGTCTGTAAAGATTTGAACGTTGGTGGGGTCTTGAGTTGACAAATTTTGAACTCAATCAATACAGACCTCGATTTAGCTTAGGCACCAGTCTCCCATAATGTAATTTTTGTATCGATTTTTGTATATGATACAAAAATAACATATGTATTTTGCCTTTAACTAAAATTTTTAAAGAAAAATGTACTTTTATATTGTGGTGAGAAAATAAATCTTTATTTATTTGCAATTTTTGTAAATATTGATTGCAAATGTTGGATGTGTTCAAATATTTGTTTATTGAGTCGGCAATAGTCAAATCTTGATCGCTATCAATCCATTTTTGGTCTAATAATTTCATTTTTTTATGTTGTGTGAGAAGCAAACAATTATACATTTTATCTTGATGATAGATTATACCTATGTGTGATTACTGCAGAATTGAATAGAAATTCTACTGGTGGTAGGGCTCTAATAAGGCTCGAGGAGCGTAGACACTAACGAATTACCTTATCTTCTTGCCCATAAATCGTAGTGTTAAGCGCTAATTTTCACTGATTTCCTTTAAATTAAACTTTGCACAATTATTATTATACAAAATCAAAACGTGTTTCAGCTTTTATAAACATCCAGTCCATAAGGATGAAAAATAAGATCTCCACTCTAACGGAGTAGCGGGGGAAAAGCAAGTAAGAAATATTTCAAAAGTTTTTAGGAAATAAACGAAGTAAAATATTATTAGATACGTTCGAGTAAAAACACATAAAACCAACACACATCCCTTTCTAATAGCTTCTCCCTTGAACCATCACTTGAAGAAGGGTATTCAATAACCGATACATCACTAAGACAGCATCTTATCCCGCGACTTCTACCGTGACTCGGGTGCGGGATCGAAAAGCGTAAAAAAGCCATAAACGTCCAGTCGCGGTGTCCCGCCCGTAAATAGATCAAACCTGAGAATTATAATATTAGGGTTGTCACGCTACGGGATTCTGAATATCGAGGGATTTATTTTTCATTACAGCTTAAGAATCACATTCACTGCCTTCAGACTTAAAAAAAAAACTGCGTAAGCATTTCATCTCAAAAATTGTATTTTTTTATGTAATGGTAGTGGCAATCAAGCATGCAGCTCACATTGATGTTAAGTGATGACTGCAGCCTATAGACACCCACACAAAGACCAAGGTCAAAATGCAGATGCGTTACCACTCCTGAGGCCAAAGGTGTTATGTCTCTGTGCCGGAAATTACAGGGCCGTACATTACCACCTGACCGGAACACGATAGTGCTGAACACTACCATTTAGCGGCAAGTATATTAGGTGATGCGGTGGTGCCTACGCCCGCGAGCTCCGTCACTGGAGCTCTACTACCAGTAATTTGCTTTCGTCGGTCTAAATGCGGTTTGTGCACGTTCCGGCGAATTCGTTCTTTAGTGCAGTCAGTCAACCGAACAATGGCCATATCATTCAAATAGGGCGGTAGTAAATATGATAACGTGAGATGGGCAATGTCGTGGGTGTCTTTGGGGAAGGCTTTGTCCGGAAGTGGTCGTCTTTTGGCTAGAGTGAAAATAATGAGATTATATAATACTAGCTGTGCCCGCGACCTCGTTCGCGTGATAATTTATGATTGTTCAGTATCTACCCGGACGAAGTCGTGGGCGCAGCTAGTATAAAAGTAGCCTAAAATACTCCTTATTACATAAGGTATCTGCCAGTAAAAGTCCCGTCAAAATTGGTCCAGCCGTTCCCAAGATTAGCGGGAACGAACAGACAGACACACAGACAGACAAAACTTGTAAAAAATGTTGTACGTACCGTGTATACATACATATGCATTTAGTAAAAAGCGTTTATTTTTATATTACAAACAGACACTCCAATTCTATTTATTTGTATAGATATTACTACCGTGAACTCTACCACCAGTAGAAAATATACATTTTCAACACTAGAGATGGCAAAAGTAACATGTCAAAAGTAACATTTCAAGTGCTTTGAAACATGGCTACACATTTTTTTATCAGTTACTGTAAACTGGGTAAAATTATAATAAAATTGTAGAGACCATAGAGAATATACTCGTATTATTATGATAGAGATGTAATATATTAAAGACATTCTACTGATCATGCCAATGGCATATAAATGAAAAATATATTTAATTTTATGTAATAGGCAGTAAGAGGCATAGGTAAATAAATGCATGCATTCAGAGATTCAGAGAAATAGGATAGCCAATAATTAGGTACTTTTTGGCAACCCTATCAACTCCGAAGGGCGCGGATCGAAATGAGATATTAGGGATTTTTTTTATTACCCGTGTTGAGGGTAAGGAATGAGATGGGTTGCAGCCGATATCGGTGCCGTTGGATATGTAGTTTCAATTTTAGAATATGTAACTAGCCGTCCACACACTCCCGACGAACTTCGCATCGGCTTAGCAGTGTAAAAAAATGAAATAGTTTACGATCTATTCTCAGAACAACCGAATATACTAAAAAAATATAACAATCAGTCAAGTAATTCTGGAGGAGTTTGGTAGGGAGGGGGGTTCCAAAGACTAGGCAAGGTGCGTGGCATACCTACGCTCAGAGTTAATGCCAGTTCAGAGGCAAAAAATAATATTGTACGGAAAAAAAAGACTTAAATTTTAAAAACTGTGAATTTTTAAAAGTTGTTTGTCTTATAAACAAAATGTAGTCGGTGTGTCATAAATTGATGTAGAGAGGCTGCCTGCAAGAGGTGATGCGCTTATTTAATCTATAATACAAAAATAAGTCGGGTTTTCCTTCCTGACGCTATAACTCCAGAACGCACTAACCGATTTCCACAGTTTTACATTCGTTGGAAAGGTCACGGGCTCCGTGAGGTTTATAGCAAAAAAAAAACAGAAAATTCAGGAAAAAATATTTATAAAACGACATCCACACGGGCGAAGCCGCGGGCAACAGCTAGTTAACCATCAATCTACCATTGACATCTTACCTTAATATTACTAAATTTTTCTTGTCTGGTCTAATCCGAACTCACTTTCATGGTTTAAAAAAAACAGCGAGAGTTTTTTAGATAAGGTACGTAGTGCCCTTGCGCTTCAATTAGCTCGTTTTGGAGGGGGCACCGCCGTGTCCCCAGATATAAACCCTGTCCCTTTCTGTTATGCCTCCTATGAGCACAATGTCTTTGATTTCATAATTTATCATGAAGTAACTTGATCCACCGCATAAATAACTTAATACAGACAATTAATATGTTTTCCGATTATTTATCTGTTGCACACATAGAGCAACACGGGCCACCAGCCGCCGCGGCGGACCGGAGGGGAAAAGCCATAGCGTTTATTACTGATGCAAAACAATCTGTCACTAAGCTAGGAAGCTAGGTTTTCCTAGCACATAAATTAATAAGATGAAGGTAGACGAGGCACGAGAGGTTTGTCTGAACCGGGATATCTGGCGCTCTACACTCTCTGCCTACCCCGTTAGGGACCTGGCGTGAAGATACATACACATACAAACATAAATTAATAACTTGTTTATAATTTCTTCATACTCGCGAAATAACGTTGTATAATTTAACTTGCTTTATATAGGTCGTAGGATTAAGTATTCTTATACCTAGTCATTAAGCCTAAAATTGTCATTGATTAAGCTATTCTTTGAACATAAAAATCAACAATATGTAGAAATTTGAATTTTTTTTTAAACAGTCTTTCATTTTTGCGGGGAGAATTACGCGTGATACACACACACACACTACAAGAATCGTCTATTACTACGAAACTCACAACTTGACTTTAACAAAATAAATAAACTATTTTACGCGCACATTTAAACATTTGGGCGACAGGCGTAAGAACACTTGTGCTTGTACTTTGACAGAGGGGAAAGCCTGCGTATGGCTACTCCCCTCCGGCACATATTCTCTGCCTCCGGTCCGCCGCGGCCGGTGGCCCGTGTTACTCTATGGTTGGACAAGATAGAAATATGGCAGGTTGCAGGGTTAGGTTATAGCGTAAAGCAATTTATTCATTTTCTAGTATCCATCAACGTTCTTGCACAATTTTTGAAGTGGGTATAACTGCTTTACAGCGATGGCACACCCCAGACACTTGGATAAAACTCCATACAAACGCTTATTCTGGTAACCTTTTACAATCAGTGACGTGTTTTTACACGCGCACACAGAAATGTAGTATGTAGGGTTATGACTTAAAACCATAGAGCAACACGGGCCACCGGCCGCGGCGGACCGGAGGGAAGTAGCCATAGCGTTTATTAACGATGCAAAACAGTCCATTTTTTGCGGGGGGAAATGCGTGCGACACACACGCACACTACAGAAACCGTCTATTACTACTTAACTTGACAAAATACATAAACAATTTCACGCACACATTTAAACATCTAGGCGACAGGTATAGGCCCGTTTGGGCTTGTACTTTGACAGAGAGGAAAGCCTGCATAAGGCTACTCCCCTCCGGTGTTGCTCTATGACTTAAAACAATCGTCAAATAAGTCGTCGCACAGACTACATGACCAAAGACCCCACGCTCGCCCGCTCGCAACCTCACTGTTGAAGTTCATCCAACTGGCTGTCAAGGGGGGGTGATGGGTGAGGAGAGGAGGAAATCAGGCGGGACGTCGAAGTGTCCATTCTATATGTAATATTATTAGATTCTGGCGATGGCAACAATATTTGAATAATTATTTTGAGACTAAAATTTACCTTCATTTTAAATTAAAAAGTTTTTATTTTTTTAAGTTTTTTTTTTTTTTATTTAATGGAAGTGGCAAACAAGCATGCAGTTCTGCAGCCTGTAGACACCTACACGAAGACCAAGGTCAAAATGCAGATGCGTTACCACTCCTGAGGCCTAAGGTGTTATGCCTCTGTGCCGGAAATTTCAGGGCCGTACATTACCACCTGACCGCAAGATGCTGAACACTACCATTTAGCGGCAAGTAAATAGGGTAATGCGGTGGTGCCCACGCCCGCGAGCTCCGTCACTGGAGTTCTACCACCAGTAAAAGATAAACGAACTCTATTATTTATTAAATAACAATAACCTATTTATTATTAAGTTTTCCAACTTGCTTGGGAAAAGCGAGCTGCATATAAAATTAATATACAAAAGGCTTCGAACAATGTGAGCCAAGAACAAATTGCAAGATAATAACAAGATATTAATAGTTTAATGTAGAGGGCGCTGTGAGCGACGGCCGGAAATTACCAACGGTTGCACTTCCTTCGCGAGACGCGTAAAATTTAATTGTGGACGGGCTCGAACCCACTACCCTGGCACTCGACGTTTAATTAACAGCAATTTGCTATGCTCTGATGGATCAATCGAGGAAGAAACAACAGTTCTAGATAATATCGAATTAGTTTTTAGATTTCTGTTACAAATTGATGTTAAATTAGATAAATCATTTGTACTGCTTTTCTATACTTGTAATAAATCTGTAGAAGTGTTAATTCTGTACATTAAAAATATTGAAAAAATAAATACCAGGGGATGTTATTAGATCACCCTTGTTAACAATATTTTATGACGGGTCCGTTGAGACGTAGACGATTTTTGATTACGGCCGAATGGACTACGGTCCGTTCTTTTTGGTCCGTTCAGACGTAGTACCTATAAGATCGATACCGAACACAAATATGTGATTAGATTTTTTTTTGTCTGTCTGTCTGTCTGTTTGTTCAAGCATCACATAAAAACTACCGGTCCGATTACAATGAAACTTGGTATGATTATACTTTAACCTTTGGCGCATAACACTGGGTACTTTTTATCCCGGAAAAATGTCTCTTTGTCTGTGTGTTTGTGCACGCTAATATCAGAAACGGCTTATTCGATTTGCGGTTTTCACAAATATATTTTGGTAAGTTTCACTCAACATTTGTTGTTTCATGTGATCGGATCAGAAATAAAAAAGTTATGTCAATTTAAAGAATCGTATCAAATTCTTTTAAACTATTCTGTATCTTAGTTCTATCTTTTAGGGGGTTTCGTACCTAAAAGGTAAAAACGTGTCCTACGGATTACTAATCCTCCGCTGTCTGTCTGTCCGTCTGTCTGTCACCAGGCTGTATTTCATAAATAGTGATAGTTAGAAAGCTAACATTTTCACAAATTATGTATTTCTGTTACCGCTATAATGTAGACGCTTAAAATTTTCACAGAATTTTTAGGTCTTATGTTGTATTGTAGCTTCCATAATAAATCTATATAGATACAAATAAATAAAATTGGAGTGTCTGTTTGTAATATTAATATAACCGCTTTTTACTAAACGCATATGTATATACACGGTACATATACAAAAACAACATTTTTTACAAGTTTTGTCTGTCTGTCTGTTTGGCGGGGCTAATCTTGGGAACGGCATGACCGATTTTGACGGGTTTTTCACTGGCAGATAGCTGATGTGATAAGGAGTAACTTGGGCTACTTTTATCTCCATACAACCATACATACATACATAACTACATACAAATACATAGAATTTGAGTGTCTCCGATTTTGACGGGAGTTTCACTGGCAGATAGCTGATGTAATAAGGAATAACTTACGCTACTTTTATACTAGCTGCGCCCACGACTTCGTCCGGGTAGATACTGAACAATCATATTTTTTCTCACGTAGACGAAGTCGCGGGCACAGCTAGTTAAAAATAAAAATACATCGTACTCTTTATTTTTTGCAATAACGCATGCGAGTGAACTTTAAAATAGTAAAATTAAAGATAAAACGGAAAGAAAACTTTGATTTCCGGCAGGAATCTAGTCCAGCCGCTTTACCACTTCGGTAACTTATGGTGAGATTCACAGACCGCACTACGACTTTACTTTGAGCAAAGTATGCTTAGAACTGTCAGTACAGTATGGGATTTGACAGTTCGAAGCGTACTTTGCTTGAAAGTAAAGTTGTAGTGCGGTCTTCAAATCTCGCCCTTAGTCACATCATCATGGTCTCTGAAACATCTATTCAATAACTAACAGTTTTTCAGGTATGACTCAAAAAAGCTCATATAAAATGACTGAATGTTATAAAATTTACACTGTAGAGTTGTAGAGTGTGTAGAGGTATAATGCCACCAGTGAGTCATTTCGAAAAAAAAATATCTACATCACACGTAAAAACATCTGTAAATTGAATGGTGTTATCAAAACATTTTAAAATATCGTCGTCAATACTGTGTTTTCTGTACAAACATTATACCTACATATAATTATAATAAGTTGTTGTAAATCATATAAAGAATCTAAAAGTGAAATTTGGTTTTATTTTAAAGCAACCTTCATAGTTTTTTGTCAATTTTAATTTTTTTTATCTCATACGACTCAACTCCAGTTTTTCATATTTTTTGTATCTTTTTAACCCATTTGCAAGTCGCTTTCTTATGAAATGATAAAAAGTAGTGATATACCTATTCAACATCCCCATTATACATATAATGAATCTATGGTTCTGATTGCCATCGACAGAATTCTGATAGCAGTCGTTAAACCTTGTCGTAGGCCTTAGGTTTGAAAACATCCGACAGCGGGTTGGCCACTAACCGTACGCCGTAATCCGATGTATCTTCCACCAATCCGCATTGGAGCATTCCCAAAAAAAGGGGAGAGACTCGTGCATAGCAGTGGGACGTTTCAAGGGTTGCCATTATTATGTCTCTCGTCAGCACGGGGTCCAATTTGAACCCCAGACCTTTGTCAGGCTTGCGCGGGGACATGGGGGGTTCAACACGTAGAGGCTATTTCGAGAATTTTGATATACTTTGTAATGGGTTATACTCGGCGGGACCTCTCTCTGACTGCATCAATAGTTAATACGGACATAGTCAGACCCCGCAGAATATAATGGGACTATTGTAATGATAGGTGATTCGCCAAACTTTGGGCTATGTGGGTGAACTGGGGGGACTAGCTGGCTGGGCCTATGGAGTGAGATCCGGTACCTGCCTATATTCAACATCTCACATTATCGAATCCTACTTTAGGCAGGTGGTGACTCGCCTCTCCTTGATGGGCCCCTCAAACAGCCAACCCGATGGTCGACGGGGGGCAACACTGTTGAGAGAGGCTGGAGGTGTCGAGAGGTGTGGCCCCGATTTCACCATCACGAAGTAATCTCGAGCTTGAAGCGGGCTTCCCCGTTATTATGCCTTTAGACACTACCACCCCCGAGTGTATGGCTCTTGCAGAAATTTAGACAACAGCCTATTATCCAAATTTCTGCAAATGCCATACCTCTAGCGCCCACTCTGACCGGCCAATGAAGGCAAGGCAGAGGTGAGAGACCTGATGCTCTGTCCGGCCGTACCTCTGTGTGGCGGACGAGGCGGAGCCCAGTTCTCTCGGAGGAACTCGAGATGATGCCGCCCATTATTATTATTATTAAATGGTTCTATCTTGAAATTCAATTTAATTCATTTTAACCACTAGACGATCACTATAGCTAAGCATAATCAACCGACAATCATTTAAAAGCACAAAACAATGAATACAATAGCAAACATACAATACACAACACGTTTTAAAATAAACGATCAATTTCATGGCATTTCAACGCATGCCCCCACATTTGTCGCCGTAATAAAATGGACAGATCACCAAAGATCTCCCTCACCCCGTGCAGTATTCAAAACATTTAATTAACACACCCCCAAACCTCCCCTTGCATTCAATGGGACATTCTTTGTCACCCGTGCAGGAATGCCGACTAATTACCTGGGTTTCAGCTACTGGCTTTTAAACGATTTTTTGCGAATAAAAGAGATATTCACTGTTTGAAATTGGAATTTTTACGTGTGTCCTTTCGTTGTTCATAATTTCAGATGGGTTAGGAATTATTGGATTCGGCTTAATCACATGGATATCTCAATAATTATATTTTAATTTTCAGGTGCTTATTGTGTTTAGGTTTAATCTTATAATATTTTATCTTGAAATTAATTTATGTTCCGTGCCTTCATGGTAAGTGTATTATCTGGTAGGCTGAGAGCGTGGAGTGTTAAGGGGGCCGTCCCTGAAAATGCGAGAATAGGGGTTTACGGTTTGCAAAATATTATGAAATCCGCTATACTAAGCAACACCAAAAAAATATCTCAGACGCTCAATAAGTCTGCCAACAATAACACCGCGTTAGATTTTGAGATCGATTATAATTTTCTAAAAAAAAATCATAAACATCATGAAAAACATCGAAATCGACAATATTACGCAAACTACAAACTTAGCAAAACCGATTGCTACGTAAATCCATAGGCGCGCCTTGGTACGTACGTAATAAAAACTTGCACATTCATGCCAACCTGCCTACCATCCGGCAGTTTATGAAGCGAGCTTCCACTCGCTATTTCGATCGGGCGAGTCACCACCCGAATCCGCTGGTCAGAGCGGCCGCGATTTACACTCCTTTTGATCGCGCCAAAGCACGTCTTAAAAGACCCGGACGATGAGACCACGTTGGCTATCGCCGCTATGAATAATCATTTACAAAAGTACACTGTACAAACCGTCAATACAACGCGCCGACGCGTTTCGCGCCGCGCCCGCCCCTGATCCCGACCCTATCCCCGGCCCCGCAAGGCCGATGACATTCCGGTTATCGCCAACCGAATGGAGTAGAGCGAAAGTTGCACCGCCCATAATCGCATATGTCTCATATGTCCCCCCGCAACGCCCTAAGCCGAGGCACGGACCCGCATGGGTCACCCTTAGGCAGTTGCGCTAACTTTTATGCTTAGGCTGGAGCGCCTTCTGCGCTCGCCGATTGCCCGGTGAAGTAGACTAGTGCCGTCTCGAGACAGGCCGCCTACATAAAGCCCGAACAAAAAAAAAAAATCGAAATCGACCTTTTCTATTATTAAAATATAAATAATAAAGATAACGTAGACTGACATTGCTTCATACATTTAAATTTAATTTCGATCATTTGTTTATGACATGCTATTAAATAATAATAAATAAATACTGCTATTTATCAATATACGTTATGTAACATATTAAACTCATTCATATTCATAATTTAAATGAAAATAGGTATATTATTTCTAATGCTATATCAACAAAGGAAGGGAAGCAAATGTTTGGTTGGTCCATATGGTTAATTTGCGTGTATTGTAGAACCAGCTACATCTTTGTTGTGCGGCATGTATTTGATTGCAGGCTGTGTTCACTGTTAGTCCATTTAATACGTCTGATTGCGCAAAACAGATGGACCCGAATTGCGCAAGAGTCAGATTTAAATAATGTAACAACCGACACAAACTGTTACTTACATTAAAAAATCAATGTCATTGTGTTAATATTAATGTTTAAAAGCTAGGAAAATTATATTTAACATTATACACACAAAAGTGAGATAGATAAATCGAATGTTATTTTTGTAATGGATAAACTATAAAACTACTGCATCCATTTGATAACCATTCTTCATCAAAGTCCAATATATTACCGAGTTACACGGACTATATTTTCTTTCACTTTCAATCTGCCAGGGAAGTATTTCTATTTACCTATATGAGCTTTTTCAAGATTTGGGAATAAAAAGGCTATTTATTACACGACACGGTATTCAAGGTCCGGCAGAAAGGGTGAGCGTGGCCTCGCGCCGGGTTGCCGCTTATTACACTATCCGGTCTACAGCGCCCTAACTCAATCTCAGTACAAATACACGGGCCGCCCCGGTCGCCCTAATTAGGGCCCTAACACCCTAAATATTATTACACTACTCTGACCCTTGCTATCGTACCCTGAATACCGTGCCGTGTAATGTAAGTTCTTAACGGCTTACTGTGTTATGCATTTATAAAAAAAATACGAAAAAATTGCAAGATTTAAGAGGGCAGTCTGCGAGCGTGGGAATTTATTTTTGAACACACACATAGAAGTTTTCTACTCACACAAATACATCACGCAGTATAGTATACGTACGCTAGGGAGTGACAAGAACTGACATAATTACCGTATCCATCGCCCGCTTACCTCGGTAGAATGTTTAAGAACGGTACAAAAACACGCAATATATTGGGCCATAGTTTATCGCAACCTTTTTAAGGTGCGGTCTTAGTGTAAGCGTTATGTGTGTATTAATTTATTAATTCTGTGAGATTTAGGAAATGTTATGCATATATTTTTTTCTTAATGCTGTTGAACCTGATTAGAATAAAACTACATAAAATTATTTCATATATTATTTTCATCTATTATTTTCATCTATTATTACTATAAAATATTGATCAATTGCAATCATTCTGAAGCAAAATTTTTATGTAACATTTGCGTACCTACCGCTAATGTAGTTGTTTTGATTTTACCACTCTATTCTTTTTAAATGTATTACTTCAGTAATGACCCGTTAGTCTCTTATAAAACTGCAAATTTTCTTTTAAAACACGTGACATGATTCTATCTTCATCTCCCGAGATAAAATCTTTTATTTAATTTTCATTTATTTCTACGATTTTAGGGTAACTAACAGCTATTTACAGAGATAAATAAACCTGTAGATACATGTAACTGAGAGTTACAGATATAAACCACATATAAGATTAGAAGTAGGTATTCGAATCGGTTATTCATAATTTTGCAATAGTAGAATAAAGATTAAAAAAAAAACAAAATTAATTACAAAAAAAGAAATACAAACGCACATGTATATAGTTTCATATGACAGTTAATAATGCAATCTAATTATTAAAATTACATTGCTAAATAAGTAAGTGTTTAAGCTTACGCACCGAAGCGCGCATGGCCCAGCGGCTGGTGTAGATCGTAAGCGATCTACTCGGTGAAGCACTACGGGCACGGTCGAGTAGTATGATGGGTGACCGCTAGTGGCAAATTAAATGCGCGTCTCCATGCTTCGGAGGGCACGTTAAGCCGTCGGTCCAGTTGCTATCGATGGATAGAGCAGTCGTTATATATATAATAAAGATTGAGGTATGTTTCCTTCTCTCTCTTTACGAAAGTTTAGAAATATGTATATGTATACATATATTTCTAAACTATTACGATACTTTATTTCTATACGGTAAGTTCCTTACGGGGTAGGGAGAGAGCCAGATATCCTGGTCCTGACACACCTCCCGCGCTGCAACCATTTAAACATTCGTATTGTATGTCTATTTAGTCATTCGCATATCATTGAAATGTAGGTAATTTATGTTGTCGCATATACAAGCTTTAAATTTGCAGCTAATTCAGGGTATTTAGAACATTGTGCGGAATTTCTGGCATAAATAGCGAGAAAAGCACGTGCGGATAGAAAAAACGAAAACACGCATGCGGCTGCGCACGCCGCGCATAATCCGCGCTTTCCTGTACATTTGATCTGTCACCAACAAACCGTTACCATGGCAACCAATTAGCAGACGATGCTTTTGCTGGATTTATTTACGTTGCAGTTTTTACTTAGAGTTCTGAGAAATTATTATTCGAAAAGCCGCAATGTGAAACTATGCCTGGCGATTTCCTCATGATCTCACACAGTTGTGATTCAAATGTGAGCACAAGTCGCGAAATTCAATGAAATCAAATGATTCATAATATTATAAGACATTATTTTACATGTCTGTACATTATGAGGGAAATAAAAATAAATTGTAGATTTTGTGTTTAATTTAAGCAAGATCCGACGTGTTTATAGTGGCGTATTAGTGCAGCTTTATTTTGTGGTTTTTTATTATAAATAATGTCGTTTTTCAGATTATTCAGATACTGAAATAAGATTAGGTGTGATTGTACTGTAAATAATATGTTATTAAAAGAGCTTAAAGGTCTTTAAATGTTGTATACTAGATTAAAAGATGATGGAAATGATTATGCAAATTATGCTATAAATACTGACTGGAAAACTGTAAACTGAGTTAATTAGTTGAGGGGTTTGCTGTTACCTTAATACTTTTCAACAGGGGTACGTGGAGCCGAAAGTTCAAAAACCCAGGGCTAGAGGACTGGCGACCACAGTGGCAATAGTTTTATCGTGGGACGCTGCTGCCACGTTATTGCATTTACTATCACTCTATTGCAGAGGTTCCCAAACTATTTTAACCAGTTCTTGTAACATTACTCTTTCAAAAAACTTGTCAAGTGTGTGTCGGATTCGCGGTCTCAGGGCTCCGTATAATTTAGACTTATTTGAATTAATAATTATTTTTGGACCATTATTTATTTTAGTTTTGTTTACTTTGACATATTAATCAACGTATCAGTTGTTATTCGCTTAAATTTTATATTTGTAATTTGACCTATCACAAGCAAATTCTATTATTTCCAAGAGATGTAAATAAATTTTTGAGTTTGAGTGTGTTAAGTAGGTGACAAATCACCATCTTGACGTGGAGCGATGAATGAGGGCTAAATAAAGCTATCATCGGGACAAAATTACTCACGACAGATGGTCGGGTGGGATCGGTGTTATCAAATTAGATGTGATTGTGATATTATTATACAGTACTCGTCAAGAAATATTGCGTATTGAGTTTAGGCAAGTGACAATCGGCTGCTTTCGGCTTCTTAGACGGTTATCTCAGCAAAAACAAAAAAAAGCAAAAAATAATAAAAAAGGGTTAAAAGGCTCATTCAAAAAAGGAAAAAAAAAGAAACATTGCCACTGGCAATATATTTCATAACTGCCTCAGTAGCCTAGTGGTAGCAGGCCACTACTACGCTGGGGTCCTGGATTCTATTCCCGGGTCGGGGATATTAGAGATTGTCGTGGGTAGTTAAATAATAAATCAGTTGTTAACCAGACCCAAGCGTTTCATTACACTACATGGTGACAGCGGTGCGTAAATTAAATAAAAGTAGTATAAATAACTTTTCGCGAGTGTTTTATCGTGCTATTGTGTTGTGGGAAGAATATTTTACAATATTTTAGAATGGAACACGCTCGACCACCGTCAGAATTAAGTCTGGAAGGCAGCTCCGTCAGCCGGGCTGACGCGTGGAAGCGTTGGAAAACGCAATTCAACCTATTTGTAAAAGCATCCGGGGTGCATAAAGAAGAAGCAAGCGTGCAGGCCAGCTTGCTAATTAATCTGATCGGGTCCGAGGGGTTCGATGTGTATGAAACCTTTACATTTAAAAAAGAAAGTGAACGTGATGACGTCATGTTACTATTGAAAAAATTTGACGATTACTTCGGAGTAAAGCCGAATATAACTTTAGCGAGGTATAATTTCTTTATGAGAAATCAAGAAATCGGCGAATCGATTAATCAATACGTCATCGCATTGAAATTATTGAGTAAAATTTGCGACTTCAAAAACTTGGAAGAAGAATTAATAAGAGATCGAGTGGTTTGCGGCATTCAAAGTACGGTCGTCCGCGATCGATTGTTGAGAACGGAGGACTTAACGTTGGACAAAGCCATAAAAATTTGTCAAGTGGACGAAATATCGAACGACAGTAGTCGGGTATTGGAGACGCGGGGCGCGAGTGCAGGAGCGGCTCGTGTGGATGCGATCGGCACGCGCGGCGCCGGCGGCCGGGGGCCCTGGCGCGGGCGGCGTGGCCGCGGCCGGCCCGGGGCCGCCGCAGCCGGCACGCACAGAGCGGCGTCGGCGCACCCAGCTGTTTCAAATGCGCCGGTGCGCAGCAGTTCTTGCTTGCGGTGCGGGGGTCGGTGCCCCGTACCTAACGAATGTCCTGCTGTATATGTGCAGTGTTATGTGTGTGAAAACTACGGGCATTTTGCTCGAATGTGTAAGTTACAAAAAAATGTGAAAAAGCTACATAACATTGATGTTAGTGAAGTGAAATCGGACGAGGGAGAGAACTGTGAGTCTTTTTTCATATCTATTCTTTTTAATGTCGCCGAGGTTAACACCGCGAACGACATCGACTGGTATGAGTCACTCCGGGGAGAATATTCTACGGAAAAGTTTAAGTTAGATACCGGTGCGGACATTAACGTATTGTCGCGTAGGCGCTTTTTAGAATTAGGTTACGATACTAAAATTATTAATGTTAATAATAATGTCAAGCAAAAAAATATTTAATTTTAGTAGATTATTTTTCGGGTTTTATAGAAGTAGCTTGCTTAAAAGATATAAGCACAAACTCAGTAGTGAATGTAATGAAAGAAAATTTTGCTAGGTATGGAATACCGGAGACGGTTATTAGCGACAATGGCCCGCAGTTTTCTGGTCGTGATTTTAATAAATTCGCTAATGAATGGGGTTTTAATCATGTTACTTCATCGCCCTATTATGCTCAATCAAATGGGAAGAGTGAGCGATCAGTTCAAACTATTAAAAAAATACTTAAAAAGTCAATAGATAGTAAAACGGATTTTCATTTAAATTTATTAAGTTATAGGAATACTCCACGAGAAAATTTGAATTCTCCTGCGCAACTTTTAATGGGACGTCGATTAAAATGTAGGCTACCAGTTCACCCAGATTTATTAGCACAGAATAATTGTAATATGGAAGCACAACATGGTTGTTTATTAGAAAAGCAGCGTAAAAATAAAATGTATTACGACAGAGGTAGTAAATCTTCATCTGAATTAAATGTCGGCGAGGACGTCATAATGTTAGAAAACCATGGACGAATTCGCGGTACTGTTGTAGGTAAGGCGTCAACTCCGCGTTCCTATCTAGTGAAAAATAAAAAAGGTATTTATCGTCGTAATCGTCGACATTTAATAAAGACAGTTACAGATACTGATCAATCAGAACAAAATAAAAGTAACGAAAAAAGTTGTACTGTTCCTACATCGGATGATGATTCAGATGTATTTGTGTCTGGGGAAGAAGCGGACGAGTATGAACCGAGCAGAGAACTAAGTGAAAACTCGCTAGTTTCATATTCGCCTCCTCTTACTCGCAGAAGATTCAAAAGGATGGACTGATGCTAATTTGAAGTGAAAAATGTAATTTAACAAAAAAAAAAAAAGATATTTATAAGTGTGTAAACTCTAATGTATGTACCTACTACTGTTGTTTCTTTTTAAGGGGAAGATGTCGTGGGTAGTTAAATAATAAATCAGTTGTTAACCAGACCCAAGCGTTTCATTACACTACAGAGATAACAATGCAAATCCTTTATAACTGGTTATATTGGGATATTTCCATTTTCTGGAAGTTTCCCAGTACCTCAAAGTTTGGTAATGTGCCCGGAGATGTCATTGTCTTTGCTGTAAATTGAGGGGCAGCTGCATGATCTCTACCGCACGAAACACTTATAGCCCGATATTTATAGGAAACTGTTAGAAAATTATATGACTTTATTGTGAAGAATGAACCTGGACAAGACGAACATAAACGTAATATTACACCCACTCCTACTATGTCTGAGGGTACTACGCTCGAAGTTGTAGGTCCAACTTCGAGAAAGAGTATTTTCTAAAGATTTCGTCATGTAACATAAAACAATACCTTTTGGGGTTTTAAAGCTATAGATGTTTAATTGACTGACAAACATCACGTGCGGCAGAGATAATGCACTACGCTAGCTATGAGATCGAAACTAGTCGATTGTCTCTACCCTAAACTCAATGCGCAATATTTCTTGAGGAGCACAGTACTCGTGGTTAACATATCATACGTGATTGGAATATATATATTCAAGCGCGGGTACAATATTGTTTCTAACATGAAACTTCTGTTATAGGCATTTCAGAGTAGGTAGTAAAATAACGTAACGTACTACCACGTTAGCCCCTTTTCCGACTCTTGATTCCATCTTTTGATAGTAGGAACCTACTCGCCTTATATGGTTAAGGTCATCGACAGTAGAACGAGGTTCTGAGGTCGATGGTTAAGGTAGATCAGTCTTGCTTGCTAACTAGACTGCTAAGGCAGTTAATAAATATATTGGCAATTGCAATGGCAATAAACCTTTTTACGTCCCGATGCTGGGCACGAGTTTCTCACCTTTTTTTTGGAGGCATGGACCTTACTCCACCGAGGTGCGGTGCGGTAATACGGGTTGGTGGAGATACGGGTTGGTGGAGGTATGGGTTAGTGGCCAACCCGCTGTCGGATGTTGTCAAACCGTATAAAGCCTCCAACAAGGTTTAACGACTACTAGCTATCGATAGCAACCGGGACCGATGGTTTAAAGTGCTCTCCGAAGCACGGAAACGTGCACAAATATATTAATAAGATGTAACTAGTTATAATTCAGAACACAACATTCACCGACAGATACGTGAATCCACAAACATTGTCGGAGTTGAATCGTGAAATAAATCTGTAGGGTCATCAAGCTTTCGAGTGTCGCTGATCAATGATTTGACAGTCACTTGCCATCGCAATAACAAATTTGCTTTTGCACCTGTAATTTGATATCACCAACGAAATACCGTCTTTGTTGGATTAAAATAAGGTTGTATCTTCTTCTTTGTTCGTTTTTCGAGGTGAAGGTAGGTTGTTAAATTGATCCAAGTCGGTGCTTTTGGATCGTTGTGTGATAGACGGCTCTCGAGTTCTCTTTGATGGGTTAAGTTGTCTGCTTAGGAGGTATCTCGTGGCGCGCTAAGCTCGCCTGATTGGTGTAACGTTGGATGTACGGTAATTGTGTTTAGGTGATTGATGTAAAGGGGTTTTAACATTTGTGAATTTTGTTTCACGTTATTGTTTTGTTATGTTCGGTTTTATTATATGTTCACGATGAGAAGGATATTCTTTGTTTAGATAATTTTGTCCGATTGTTACATATTCACGCCTATAGGCTTTGAGACAATGGGTTCGTGGGGTCCCAGCGCCAAATCCTTTTTAAAGGCGATTTGGTCGCGTCTCTGTGAGGCATTGGGCGATCGATTGGTTTCCTGTCGCAAAGGATAAGCATAGCCATCCAGAGGGGTAACGTAGCCAGTATGCTGGGGACGTTGAACGGTGGAGACGGACTGGACGTGGCACTTTGGGCTTAATTTCTTAGTTGTGCTTTAAATATAAATAATAAAAAAGGGGTCATTCATATAAGATTAGAAAGGTGGTGCGATATGTATTGCAATCTAGTTCTTAATAATTATTATGTTATTGTATGTGTATCAGATTGTAATCTGTTTTGTAATGAATGTATAATAAATACAACATGTGAGCTGAAAAAATTTTTTTTGTACTTAATGAAGATGGCCGTTTTATTGTAAAACTACAACACGGCCAAAACAGTGTTAAGATAAGATAAGATAAGAAACATTTATTTGACACACAGCGAGACACATAAAACAGACATAAAACGTAACAGGTAACAGAGAATAGACAACACATTTTCTAAAAATTAATACATACCTATACACGTAATATGTGTCTCACGGCTGCCAAAAAGGTGTCCTGTTCAGCAAATGTCAGGTACCTTCATGTAAAAGGTACCTGACGCTGGTTTTCAACAGGACCCTAAGTTAACATTGTGTTGTGCGTCATAGCCGTAATCGCCACCCTTGGCAGGCGGATTGGTGATCGCAGTGGTGGTAGTTTTATCGCGGGACGATGCTGCCCATCCCGCATTGTTATTTTTACTACCGCCCTATTGGAATGGTTTGACCGCCATTCTTCCGTTGACTGACTGCACTAGCGGTAGAATTCTCCTCCACGAGAGAGCGATGGGGTCTTCACGACGTCTTCTTTATAGGTTTAATAGGTAACCTAACCTAACCTAACATTCATGTGAGCTGCTTGTTTCGTAGCTCCCGTTGTAATAAAAAAAAAAACAGTTTACCTAAACGTATGGATACAAAATGACAATGCCTTCTCGTATTTGTATAATCACGTCGCTGATCCACTTCTACACCAGATACATCCGACATTCTACACGAATCGGTCCAAAAAGCGCAAATATAAATTTGACAATGCGTATCACCGCTCCAGCTGTTGCATTGTTTTGTTTTCCTGAGGTTGTTTCCAGCGGTGTATTTGTGTCGCCGCCATATGAACCGCGTCTGGCGCTGTGCCAGCCTGGTGGAGCACCACCTCACATGTGTTAATGCTCCACGATTAATGTGAACTTGAGATGACTTGCTAGTTGTAACGTGTTAAGTCGACAATTGCATTTACTATGTGAGTTTTTTTATTGAGTAATTGATGATTATCAGGAAAAAACTACATCTATATTTGTTTATGCTTTACTGAGGAAGTAGTAGTTAAAGCGCGCACGGCCCCGCGGCTGGTGTAGATCAGAAGCGATCTACTCGGTTAAGCGATACGAGCGCGGTCGGGTGTATGATGGGTGACCGCTAGTGGCAAATTAAAATGTCAAACCATTCTAGTGGGACGGTAGTTAGTGCAATAACGCTAGATGCACAGTATAGATACATACTGAGCTAGATGGGTAGCGTCTTGCCATAAAACTACAGCCACTGCGATCGCCAATCCGCATGCCAAGCGTGGCGATTATGGCATATCCCCCTTATGAAGAGGTTTTGGTCCAGTGGACGTTTTTCAGCTGATATGATGATACTGAGGAAGGGTTGAAATAGCACATCCTCTGAAGCTACTTGTATGTATGTATACGTTGTATTAGGAATCAAGCCGATGACTATAGCACAAATTTATTTCCTGGGTTTCAACAGATTAGAAAAGATGACGAAAATCGTTACTGGAACCACATACAAAATACACACTTATTCCAGCTCCTCATCCCTTGCTTATCCTGCATCTATACGTCAGTTTCCAACTCCAGATAACTGACGTGACGTTCCAACAAATCCGAAAAGCTAGCCTCAATTATAAAGGCACACACAAGCGTGTCAAATACACAAGTGTGTAACGTGCGCGATGTCAGTCCCCTGCTGCACAAGTGCACACTGTCACAGTACCCTGTGCACAGTGAGCCGGAGTCAGTTACGTTGGATGTCACGACGTGTTTGTCTTTGCCAGTTTGTTGCCATAGTACGTAACTTTAAGCAACTTTAAATGTTATGGAAAGTTTAAAGAATATTTTGAAAAAAGAGGCAAAGGCTATATGGTATAAAACAAAAATCAATTGCTGTTCGTTAGTCTCGCTAAAACTCGAGAACGGCTTTACCAATTTGGCTAATTTTGGTTTTGATGATTTTTCAAAGTCCAGGGAACGTTTACAAGGTAAGAAAAAATGAAGAAATTGAAGGGAAATAGTAAAAACCACAATTTCATTTTCCCATACAAGTAGTCCGTAAGTATATATCAAACCTATGACACATTATTTCATTGTGAGGCAAGACGAAGTTTTCCGGGACAGCTAGTGTGGTATAAAACTATACAACATCAGCCTTTTGCCATCCATTCATCCATCTATCTGCATTTTGACCTTGGTCTCTGTGTAAGTGTCTATAGGCTGCAGTCATCACTTAACATCAATGTAAACTGCATGCTTGTTTGCCACGTCCATTATATAAAAAAAAAACAAAAGTGGCATCTCTGGTGGTAGAGATCCAGTGACGGAGCTCGCGGGCGTAGGCACCACCGCATTACCTAATATACTTGCCGCTAAATGGTGTTCAGCACTATCGAGTTCCGATCAGGTGGTAATGTAAGGCCTTGTATTTTATGGCACAGAGGCATACTACCTTAGGCCTGAGGAGTGGTAAAGCATCTGCATTTTGACCTTGGTCTTTGTGTGGGTGTCTATAAGCTGCAGTCATCACATAACATCAATGTGAACAACATGCTTGTTTCCCACTTCCATAACACAAAAAATACAAAAATGTCATCTTACACAAATCCGCAAAAATAAACGAAACGTATCAGTTACGTATATCATCCGTTCGGGTCCCCATCTCGTTAGCACGTTTTGTGTTCATTACGCAGTAAGTGCAGACGTACAGACAGTCTTGCTTGGTTCGCATCGTGATTGCCGGGTTTTCATTGGGGCTTTATTGGTGATAGAGCTCAAGTGGTAGGGTTCGGCATTGTAGGGCACATCATGTAAATTGTAGTGCGTTAGTGTCACTTAGTGTGCTATGTCTGGTACATACATAGTACACTGAGTTAGTAAGATGGTACGGAAAGAAAAAAATGACTTCGGGCAGGATACGAGTCCAGTATTAATTAGTTATCAATGGAAGTCGTTCACCGACCCTAAATCGGTTAAAAATCTAAAAAGGGAAAGCAAAATTTGACGCATCGGTGTGGGACTTCGGTAGCTTAGTGGTAAAGCGGCTGGACTGGTTATCCTGAGGACGCAGGTTCGATTCCTGCCCGAAGTCAAATTTTTCTTTCCGTTTTTTTCTTTACTTTCTAAAGTTTGCTCGCATGTGTTATTGCGAAAAACAAATAGTACAAGATGGTACGGGTTCGGAAAATATGGTTCAGATACCATCCTTAAATTTAGGAGTGGCGATGCACCTAAAATTTAGAATGTTCCTTCGGAAATATAAAGGATCCAAATGACTTTAAAGAAATTAAAGAAGAAATTGACTTTACCGGGATTGAGCCCTTTGGATGATTAGCCTAGCTTCTTCATTAAAATTACATACCTAATTTAACTTAAATAAAATTGGTTGTAAAATTAAATTATACTTATGATCCGAATCCTTGAACCCATAAAGCAACACGGGCCACCACCGGCGTATCGGCATACACCACCGGCGGGGCGTAGCCATAGCGTTCATTACCGATGCAAAACAGTCTGTTTTTTTGATACATACACACACACTACAAAAATCATAAGAAACGAAACGAAACGACGAACGAAACTCACGAAACTCACACCTTGACTGTAACAAAATACATAAATAATTTCAGGCACACATTTAATCATCTGGGCGACAGGCGTAGGAACACTTGGGCTTGTACTTTGACAGAGGGGAAAGCCTACACATGGCTACTCCCCTCCGGTCCGCCGCGATCGGTGGCCCGTGCTGCTCTATGCTTGAACCTGATTATTGCCTGCTGAACCTAATAATTACATGTTGACCTGTTAGGTATCTGTTGTTTTACTAGTTTATAAAGTAAAGAAATAAGCTTACTTCTTAAATTTTATATTTTTTCGATTCTTCTGTGTAACTCTATTATTTTAACTTTTGAACGACTATACTATGTCCGTACTTACCTACGGAGATTGTAGTCTGCCTTCTATTTTGCCAAATTAATTATGTTACCAGAATAAAAGAGTGTTACATTTTCATTTTTCTCAATTTTTTATATTAATCTTAATCTTAGCTTGCATTATTTAACCCATACAATTATTTGTATGGGTCAAATAATATGGCTTATGCCATAGGTACAACACACTAATATTATAAACGTGAAAGTTTATTTGTTTGGATATTTATCAGTCAATCACGCCGAAACTACTGACCGGTTTTTGATGAAATTTGTTATACGGATAGGGTAGTAGTAGTAGTAATACTCTTTATTGTACACCATAAGTAACAATCAACAAAGACAATAGTATGGATATGCACAATAGGCGGTCTTATTGCTTAAAGCAATTTCTTCCAGACAACCTAGGTTATTAGCGACATAATTATATCTAAGAAGAAGGGGTATACAATCATAAACAATTATTTTAAAGACAGATAATAACATAAGCAAAATGTAAAATTAATATTATCAATAAGTACATAGTAGAATACTTACAAATATACATACATATCTAGTTATGCATATTATATATATGAATATATAAATATAATATATACATACTAATATAAGACAAGTTTAAACATATAAAATATCTTACCATCAGGGATGACAAACTATGAGTCCAAGGTGAGGTAAAACTCCTTTACGCGAAACTTGAAAGTCGCCAGAGTTTGAGCCTGTCATATTGTTATGGGTAAGGAATTCCATAGTTTGACAGCTTCAACAGTAAATGATTTTGCATAAAAGGAAGAAGAGTAAGATGGAATCTTTAAGCGAAGGTTGCTGGAAGAGCGGAGGCAGAGGGAATTATTTTGATCAAGGTATTTGAAACGATCTTTAAGGTATTGGGGACAGTGCGGGTAGTACAGTATGCAGTAAAGAAGAGAGAGAATGTGTGTATTCCTGCGAAGATGGATTGGAAGCCACCTGAGCTGTTTACGAAATAGCTGGTTTACGAAATAGGGTATTAGCTGACTTAGATTGTAGAATACTCTTTATCCCGAATGAATGTTCCTGTGGGATGCCATAGGATGATTTGAAGAGTTTCCACAGGTTACGCGAAAAGCGATCTACACGCGGGTGGAGCCGCGGGCAACAGCTAGTGTTAAATAAAAGCTACAATAAACCGCTACGCAGTAAAATAATTATATTCAAATCATTCCTATGGGATAACTTCCTCTCATAAGTTTTTACATAGCGATTCTTACATCGATAGATCTAAGGAATGCTGTTATGACGTCACACACCCCATTTGGTTGGTGACTCCACTCGATAGTATAATCGACCAGTTTTAGACCGACAGATAGACTAATGGATGTCGGATTGGTTGTGGATTGCAACGGATTTTTTTGCGTTCTTCTTATCGAGTAATGTTGTCCTGTCGGATTTTTAAGGTTTCCATTTAGCATCGATGTTAAATGGTATGTAAGGAATGTGCTCGTCCATCCAATACAGCCTTTCTCCATCTCAGAATTATTAGGAGTTTCCAAATCTTATGACCGTCTAACTATGAATTTAGATGATATAAAGTAAAAACAGGATGTTTTTTTTCACATTGATTTTAAGTGCATGACTGCAGACATTTACATTTTCGTTGCACTAAACACCATCTGCGTACACTTTTGCAACTTACGCATTTTACTTATGAGGAAATGGCGGACTTAATGCCACTAGGCATTCTCTAACAGTCAACCTTGGGGTTGTGAGAAAAGAAAATGTAGAGGTGCAAGATAAATAACCAATGATAGTTATTACGAAACTAACAATATTAATTTATATAAATATACAAAACGTAAATAATATCTCTACAAAAATAAATACACTTGAATAGATTAATAATAAATATTATTATACAATAAATAAGTATATACCTTATATTACAAATACATAAATATGTATACTTATAATAAATATAACTTATAATAAATATCTATAGCGGTGACGAAATTAATGTATGAAAAAGATATTATTTAAGGGACGCCAAAAGGTAATCTTTAGTTCTTCACTTGAAAATAAATTTGCTAGTAGATTTCCGAATGTCAAGGGGTAGCTTGTTCCAGAGTTTTATTGCTGTAATAGCGAATGATTCGGACATGAAACCAGTACGGTGAGAACATGTTTGTAGGATCAGGTTAGCTGATGAACGAAGAGTGTAATCGTGAGAATCGCCCAGAAAATTAAGCTTTCTTTTTTAGATAGTGCGGAGAACAAGGATCGTTAATAATAGAGAACAGTAAACAGAGAATCCTTAAATTTCTTCTCTGATGGATGGGAAGCCAATTGAGTTTGGAACGGTGAGATGTGATATGATCAAATTTACGAAGGCCATAAATAAATCGGATACAGTTATTTAGCAAACGATCCAGTTTGTCATATAAATATATGAATATTTCACCACTCTACAGCAGAAGACAAAATGGCCCACTAATGTGAACGTCTTGAAATTGGGATCCTTAGTCCTTATTAAGGACAAAGCAATGCCGCCGCTACGCTGGTTACTCGGACGCTGTGTGGGCGTATATCCAGGATCAACGGATCAGACCGTCCGAGTTGCCGATATTCGGGTCAAACGAGAGCATTTAACAACATTTGTCCCCTTCCAGATTCTGATGTTTGATGCACACCTTCCTACTTCAACCCCGGGAGTATGTCGGGGACTTTCGGCATCTCTTCGGTTTGCGGCGGTGCGGGGAGCCGCGGGGACGAAGTAGACATCGACGCGCGCGCACCCGTCACTCGATTCCACTACTAGCTAAGCTGACGTCTACTTAAAAATTCAATACAGCATTAGTTACAGTCCACGAAGCATTTTATTTCACCTCAACACCCACACGAAGACCAAGGTCAAGATGCAGATGCGTTACCACTCCTGAGGCCTAAGGTGTAAGGCTAATTTCCGGCACAGAGGCATACCTCTGTGCCGGAAATTACAGGGCCGTACATTACCACCTGACCGGAACACGATAGTGCTGAACACTACTATTTAGCGGCAAGTATGTTAAGTAATGCGGTGGTGCATGGATTTTGTATGTATATCTCTTGTCTCTCCCCTTCTTGGGAGGAGGCCTAGAGCTTACTCCTCCACCACGCTGCTTCAATGTGGGTTGGTGGAGATAAGGGTTAGTGGCCAACCCGTTGTCGGATGTTTTCAAACCGGCCATAAGGCCTCAGACAAGATTTAACGACTGCTATCTATCGATAGCAACCGGGACCGACGGCTTAACGTGCCCATCGAAGCACGGATACGCGCATTTTTATTTGGCACTAGCAGTCACCCATCACACACCCGACCGCGCCCGTGTCGCTTAACCGAGTAGATTGGTTCCGATATACACCAGCTGCGGGGCCATGCACGCTTCGATCTTCATTATACATCTTCCATTATACTGTGGCTTATTTGTTGGCAAGGTGCTTAGCATAGGATGATAGCTTTTGATAGACGCAAGATTCATCTTTTAAACAGTACATACACTACACTGTACTACTTTACTCAGAAGGACGTACTTTACGCAAGAACAGGACATAATATTATCACACCTACAGCACTACAAAATTCTGATTAACTTTCTCTCGACTACTGGGCTATTTGGACGTCACTTGTTGTGTGTAAACACTAATAATATGGATATTTATGGACAATTACCGTTGTTCTCCTAATAATAAAGACATTTTATTGGTTTTGAATCGAAATTACAAGATGACAGTTTAATAACGCCCGATATAATACTGTTTAAAATTTTAAACTTGCACCTATCAAAAGCTAAGCTGTGTCATTTGTATCATTGAGCATTTTGAAGAAATGCTATTTTTTTACCTATTTGCGTAATGGCAGTGTTCAGCACTATCGTGTTCCGGTTAGATGCTAATGTATGGCCCTGTAGGCAAAACATGGTAACGCATCCCAACGGGGATGGTAACGCATCTGCATTGTGACCTTCTGATTTTGTGTAGATATCCATTAATGCACCATCTTACCTCTTTGCCACCATACATTATCATAACAGAGATTGTTGTTGGCATTGTTAATGCGGTCAATTTTCCATGTCAATTTGTACCTGTTCATTTTTTTATGTAATGGCATTTTCACAAGTTTACATTGATGTTAAATGATGACTGCAGCCTGTAGACACCCAAAAAAGACCAAGGTCAAAATGCAGATGTGCTACCACTTTTGAGGCCTAAGGTGTTATGCCTCTGTGCCGGAAATATACAGGGCCACCTGACCGGAACACGATAGTGCTGAACACTACCATTTAGCGGCAAGTATATTAGGTAATGCGGTGGTGTCTACGCCCGCGAGCTCCGTCAGTGGAGTTCTACCACCAGTAAAAGAGGTGATTTTACTGATGTTCTTTCTATCAGGGGATAAACAACGATAATGGTAGTTAGATAATCGTTATTGCTTTTAAAGGAGGTACAAATTGACATGAAAAAATTACAGCAACACTAAAGACAATTTTCGAACATGTTTTTATCTTTAAATCTCTTTTCTTTTTTAGAATAATTTCACTCATTATCTCATGGGTCACCAATTATTTGTAATCAAAATTGTACCTGCCTTTTATTATGCCTTCACCCAGCCATCACTGGAATACTAGGTTTAGAAGTTGATTGAATTTTCACTAGCTTTTGTATTTAGGTAGTCACCGTATTTTAATAATATTATTAGATTAATAAATATAACAATTGATTGGATTCTATACACCCACAATTGTGTACCTATTTGAAATTATTTAATGACAATTTGTTCTATTTATCTTTGTTTTAGAAAATTTTTATATTTTTTTTATGTATTGTAGGTGCCCGGAGATGTCAGCAGGTTCGCCACATGTTACATGGGCCAAAACGTAACCGGCGAATCGTGGGTGTTTTCATGTCTGGTTTAATGCATGCAGTACCTTCTGCCTATCCCTTTGGGAATTATAGGCGTGAAGTTACATTCAATTTTTTTCCTTTGCCAACATCATCAATTAACTAGCGTGGAGTGGAAATAGCGATTATCGATTAAAACGAAACATGCAAAATTGATTAAACAAATTAACAAAGTGCCTACATAATACGACTAAGTAACTGTTCAGAAAGCTATAACACAAGCTTTTTTCGCACATTCCCGGTTCCAGTGTGTACGGACACGGTCTGACGTTCGTGTGTGCGTCAGTAATCGAGATGTACGTAGTGGCGTCAATAAGTAATTGTTGGAGCTGCGAGTGTTTTTGCAGGATACCGCCTTAAATGTGATGGGTATGCGGTGTGCGCAGAGTAATGATCCATGATATCGCTCGGCTTTAGGTAATTTCATTTTGTAAATTCCAGGCTATTTCGTGGTACTGTACTAAGTTATTAATGTTTGTATTTATAAAAGAGTATGTTTTTTAGAAATTAAAGAAAAAACGGAAAGAGCAATTTGACTTCGGGCAGGAATCGAACCTGCGACCTCAGGATAACCAGTCCAGCCGCTTTTCACTAAGCTACCGAAGTTATCCTGAGGTCGCAGGTTCGATACCTGCCCGAAGTCAAATTTTTTATTCCGATTTTTCTTTAATTTCTAAAGTTTACTCGCATGTGTTATTGCGAAAAAAATATAGTACAAGTATGTTTTTATTAAAATATATTAAAATGTTACTCAAAAGTATCAAAAATCTGAAATAACTTACCTATTCAATATATTGTCTTTAAATTAATAAATAAATGAAGCGGATATGTCGTTCTGTGATAAAGTTCCCAGAAGCCTGGCAGCGTTTCCACGTTGAATGGCAATGCTTATTCTCTGGCCAAAATATTGGCCAGCCCTCTGATCATGGGAAGTGTCGACCAAGCTTCGCAATGTCTCCAAATAGGAGATGAGCACTGGACTGGATGGACCTAGCGTTTCGACCCCAAAGAGTACAGATCAGTAGTCATCTGAAAGACTACTGTATTTGCGCTAATGCATCAGCAGTACCGGCAGAACACGGTGTGTCTGGAAGGTGGGACGGTGCTAGGGTGTCAACGCATGTTGCGTCCCACACCAAAGGCCTAGCCAGCTTCCAAAGCGTTAATGACATGCCGTCCGGTCTTCTTCCATCGCCACGTGCCAAACCATCAAATGGTTTCATTGAATTAAATTAAATACTATATGAATGAACAAGTTGGCTGAACTCTGCTAAGAAAATGACCTTTATTATGATGACGTAAGCTCTCTCGGTGCATTAGTCTACGCAGCCAGTCCCCGGCCACCTCCATACACGGGTAATGGCTCCGATTATCCGGCAGCAGTTTTTGCTGCAATCTGTCGTGTGACGTGCCGCCTGCTCGCTGCCCATACCACCATTGCTACGAATTACTTGTGTATTAAGAATTTGATGGTTATTGGGTAATTAAATGAAGTATATATCTTTAATTGCGGTCTATTTTTATATCGGACTTTATGGGATATAACTGCATGAGCTAGTCTCACCATATAAGGTTGTTATTTTTGTCATGAAATGGCAAACAAGGACAGTTTACATTGATGGTAAGTAATACTGTACCCTTTAAGCAAACACATGAAACTACTGAAGGTATTATGCCGCTGTGCTGGAAATTAACAACAACACAGTTGCTTCCCGCTGTCTGTCCCTATGTAGGTAGGTATCGGCACCCGGCACCCGACTCGCCTCGATTTACGACGTCCACTCACCGTCGACGGGTGGTCCACGGGTGAACGACGCGATGTTACTTGTGAACCACTCACTAACAGCGCGCGGTCCACTTGGGAACAGCGCGTTGGCAATGCAAAGTCAACGCAAGGCAAGCTAATGGTCACCGAGTGAATGGTCCGCGCGTGGACCGCATGCCGCCCGCGCGTTGACGGCTTACGGTCGAGGCGATACGGAGCGGAGTTGATGTAATGAGTGCAGACCGCTCGAGGCGGTCGGGCGCTGGTCGGGTGCCGAACACCGACCGTTGAGCTTCCGTAGTCCACGCCTGATTGTCGATTCGTCCTTCTGGGTGGTACTTTTGGGTGGCAGTAGCGACATCTATTGCCAACAATGAAGGTAAGGCAACCGATATAACAAACAAGCCTCCTCCGTCTGCAGTCAAATTTTTCATGTGTTATTGCGAAAATATAACACATGCGACAATTAGATAGAGTAATTTAAATTGATGGTTTTTGTGTATAATACATGCATATAAAGTAGTCTTGGTGGGATCAATGTTAACTGCACTCCTGTCTGCCTCAAAATATAATTTTCATACTTTAATCTACAAGGAAAACCTGATAATAACTGATGCGCAATCGCAACATCTGAAGGTTCAAGCGTTATCTTCACGATAGAATTTCGTTGTTACGTGAAGATTTTGTTCCCTTATAGTAAAATAACAATTCTGCGAGATTACCTGTTATTAGAAATAGGTGGCTTTGGAGTGGTCCCGTAGCTTACAAGGAGACTACTACTATTTGTTCAAGGTAGGTCAGTCTTGGTTTTCCTGGGCCTCTGCAACCATCCACATTCGCATTATATATCTATTCAGTCATTCGCTCATTCGATATTATTTCTACATGCTTGAACTATCAGAGCATGCCTTTTTCATTTGTACACCGATAAACTCATTCACATGAAGGCTCCTTCTTAAATCTTACTTTAATAATCGTTAGTCCAGTGATGGAATCCTATCAAAAAGCCTACAGAAGCCGTTACCATCCAAACCGCTTCATACTTTATTAGTTCAGAGCACGATTCCGGCTTAACCAGTAAATCTAGACGTTGACATAGAATCAGTAGGGCATAGCAATTCAAACAGACGCTACAATAGGCGCACGACCCCTTCCCGCGGGTGCATTGTTCGTAGCATTTGCGTAATGACTGCCATTACACCATTGTGGAACATGCGTCGACTTTGCTATTGTTGGCACTGATTTCTGAAGGCCTAGCATATGTGATTATGTCTTGTGGAGTTGGGGCGTCAAGTGAGAAGCGAGATTTGTTTTCGCAAAAACAAAACGATCTCACTCCTGGTTAACATTAACGCTGGCTTGCGAATTAAGCTTTTAAATATCACGTTGCGAACTTTTCAAGAAGTGCAACTATTGCACCAAATAGGTCGAGTGTTGTCTGAAGGTGGGGTCAAAAGTCTTAGGAATCGGCGTGCATGTATGAAAATAATGATGAATGTAAAAGCAGCACGGGATACCCCGTGCTTCTTCCTTTCTGCCTTTGCTTCCGTGCGTTCCCGGTCCTGACATACCTGCCAGGACCTGGCGTGAAGAAACCTACATGCATACAACTATTATTTCGCCAAATCAT
This sequence comes from Macrosoma leucophasiata, assembly GCA_036365455.1. NCBI lineage: Eukaryota > Metazoa > Arthropoda > Insecta > Lepidoptera > Hedylidae > Macrosoma > Macrosoma leucophasiata. The sequence goes on from JAWQUS010000024.1 coordinate 1,648,973, forward strand.
TATATCAGCCGTACGATGTCCTCTGCTAGACCAATTCACGTCATAACGGGCATATGGCATAATCGACAGGTTTGGGATGCGGATTGGCGATCGTAATGGAGGTAGTTATGTCGCAGGACATATTGTGGTCGGCAGACCCGCGCGAGCTTACGCATCGGATTTGATTAATAATAATTTTGTCCGCCGGACTCCTCTACACACGGCCAGATTTGGTTCGGAGCATACCGAATCCGCTGTCCGCTCCGTACTAAATCCGGACGTGTGTAACGACTATAACCACAACATGAAAAGTTTAATTGAACTTTATATTGAATAAAGCTTTTGCTCAAAAGACGAAGCAGTAAGCAGATTAGCACGACGTGACAATACGGGAATGATGCTATTATACAGAACCTCCACCGCTGCGTTCCGGTTGCCGCCGGGTATCTCAGTTACTGCAAATATCTCTGCATATAGAAATTCAATGATGAAATTGCTGTACTATAAATAATTTAACTGCCTCGGTAGCCTAGTGGTAGCAGCTCACTACTACTACGCCACAGTAAATAAATTACAAACAGTAATGTAACTACGTACAAAACGTTCGAAACGGCACACTCACACAAACATGCGCATCTACGAGGCCTCTAAGCGGTTCTGGAAACCTAGTGGATATATATTCTCTAGATTACAAATATGCGTAAAAAATAGGTTTGCAGCATATCTGGATGAACGAAATGATTCTGCAGTGGGATCCTATCTGTAACTTTCGCTTTAGTCGTAGGTGCATTAACATTTTTTACTCCTCTTTTCCAATTGATCACCTGATCCAGTTTATAATCCGGCTTTGACCTTCGCATTTACCTATCATAACATTTAATTCACAGTTCATCAATTTATCACCCTTTTAATTAAGTCTCAAAAGCTACCATAGCTCTATCTAATCATATTATTACACACATCGTTATGCGGGTATCACGTGTTAATGACAATTAAACAAACTAAACTGTTAGTTTATTGCATTACTAGTTGACCCTAGTGGGGATTATTTTTCTCGCGCTGTAGTGTAAGGAACTGTTGAATAGGTCTTCAAAATATATTCTGAGTTTGGAAAAAACATTTCTCTGCCTTAGTAGCCTAGTGGTAGCAGGCCACTAATATATAACGGTTTAAACTCCTTTATCTCTGGTTCTATTGAGATTTTTCCACTTTCTGGAAGTTGCCCAGTACCTCGGAGTTTGGTAATGTGCCCGGAGATGGCAACAGGCTCGCCACTACGTAACCGGCTGTACTGTTACATGGGCCAAATACGTAACCGGCGTATCGTGGGTGTTTGCATGTATGCATGAATGCATGCATTTACCTCTGCCTACCCCTTCGGGGATTACAGGCGTGAAGGTACGTTTCATTTCTCGATAAAGGGGTAAGTTTGTGAAACACTAAAGTCCCAATTTTTATAAGAATCCAGTCTCTCTACCTCTACCAGCTCAACGATGATATCTATGTTTTGTATCTTCACGCCAGGTCCCTAACGAGGTAGGCAGAGAGTGTAGAGCACCAGATATGCCGGTCCTGGCATACCTCTCGTGCCTCATCTACTTTCATCATTCTCTTCATACATGCAGGCCGATTCCTAAGACTTTTGACGGCACTATCAGACAGATCTCGACCTATTTGGTCATGGTTGGTCAGTCTTGGTCTTCCTGGGCCTCTATTACTATCCACATTCGCATTGTATATGTATCTGTTTAGTCATTCGCTCATTCGACATTCTTTATATATGCCCAAACCATCGGAGCATGCCTTTTTTCATTTTTACACCGATACTCTCATTCACACAAAACCTCTTTCTTACATCTTCATTACGAACGCGATCGGTGAGCGATACACTGGAGATCTTGCGCAAAGATCTCATCTCGACCGCGCTTAATTCCTTTCATGCTCTTTCCTGCATACCCAGCTCTCGCTTCCATATAAAAGCGTTGGAGTAAGTACAGCATTATGTACGGCTAAACGAGCCCGCTAGCTGAAATGTTTTGATTCTAGCAGCTTACCCAACTCTCCATGATATCTAGACGTGTGAAATCATTCACAGTTGTAGTATAAACTGCGAATTTAAAATGAAACATGACAGTAGCGCAATAATAGACGAAGATTTTGGAGGAGTCATCTTTCACTAGTGGGATTTTGATATATTTTGTATGAATTTAAACCTGTCGTATTGTTATTTTTGAGGACCGGGATTCCCTGCGACGCTCTCCTAAGGCAGCCACTACAGTATTCAATCATCATAAACGTAACTTCACGCCTGCAATCCCCGAAGGGGTAGGCAGAGGTAAATGCATGCATTCAAGCATACATGCAAACACCCACGACTCGCCGGTTACTTTTTGGCCCATGTAACAGGTGGCGAACCTGTGACATCTCCTGTGGGCACATTACTAAACTCCGAGGGACTGGGAAACTTCCAGAAAATGGAAAAATCCCAAATCCCAATCATCATCAATCAATAATTTTAGCCGAAAGATGTCTACGGTTGAATAATCTTTTGGGGATTATTCCCCAAAGATGCTTACAATTTTGCAACATCTGGGGTGATATGCCGTAATCGCCACGCTTGGCGTGCGGATCGGCGATTGTAGTGGCGGTAGGTTTATTGTAGGACGCTGCTGCCTATCCTGCGGTATTTTATTTACTTGTACTACCGCCCTATTTGAAAGTCCACCCTCTGTTCCACCAGTAGGGCCGTTACGTCCCGACGCCCCGCTTTGGCCTCGCCTCAGTATTCACTTACCATCAATATAAATCTTGCCCATTTTGTGACTTACATGAAATAAAGACACAACCCACAATTTTGCTTCTAATTTTTTTTTATGTAATGGAAGTGGCAAACTAGCATGCAGTTCACATTGATGTTAAGTGATCAGAACACGATAGTGCTGAACACTACCATTTAGCGGCAAGTATATTAGGTAAATATATACAAAATTGTCTCAATCGGATTCGCGTTTTCCACATAAAACCTTCTTATAAGAAAATGGTTTCTTATAAGCATTTCACTTGTCGTATAATTTATTGTGCATACAATTGTATACCACAGAGAAAACATATCTAACGACTATCATATGTTATGAAAGGTAAAATTGTTATTACTTAACTTGACGACCCGGTTAGTCCAGCGGTGTGAAACCATCGTTTGATTCGAAGGATCGCGGGTTCGATCCCCGCATTGGGACAAATATTTGTATGGCCTACAGATATTTGTTTCGGGTCTGGGTGTTTGTGTATGTGTTGTATGTGTACAACGGCACCCACGACACAGGTTTATACCTACTGTGGGGCTGTGAGTGTAAGCGTATTTTTTTTTTGTATTTTTTAATAAATTGATAGACCGCTTTCACAAAAGATCAAACAATTCGTCAGAGCATTCAATATTGTCGCTTAAATCACAAATATTACATGAATAACGTAATAAAAGAAAGCATTTCCCCGGCTGTATCCGGTATACAGCTAAAGCTGTCTATTCACAGACAAACATGTCTTTTTTTATGTAAATAAGGTGGCAAATAAACATGCAGCTCACATTGATGTTGAGTGATGACTGCAGCCTATAGACATCTACACAAAAACCGGAGGTCAAAATGCAGATGCGTTGCCACCCCTAAGACCTAAGTTGTTACGTCTCTGTGATAGTTATTACAGGGCCATACATTACCACCTTTCCGAAACACGGTAGTGCTGAACACTACCATTGGCACTCGGGGACTGCCGCGGTAAAGCTATTGCATAGCATTTTGTATCAACTTATGCAATTATAATTATTTATTTATTTTATTTATGCAGTATTTCTTTTTTTGTTTAATATAAATTCAAGTTACACTTTTTGAGCGTGGTGACCGATAAGAAAATAATTATTTTTCTTTTATTAAATACTAGCTGTCCCGGCAAATTTCGTATTGCCTCACAGAGAAATAATGTGTTCAAGGTTTAAAATAAAATACGCTTACACTCGCAGGAGCGTAAGCGTATGAAATGCAGGATATATCTCCTCTCCTCTCCTCTCCTCTCCTCTCCTCTCCTCTCCTCTCCTCTCCTCTCCTCTCCTCTCCTCTCCTCTCCTCTCCTCTCCTCTCCTCTCCTCTCCTCTCCTCTCCTCTCCTCTCCTCTCCTCTCCTCTCCTCTCCTCTCCTCTCCTCTCCTCTCCTCTCCTCTCCTCTCCTCTCCTCTCCTCTCCTCTCCTCTCCTCTCCTCTCCTCTCCTCCTCTCCTCTCCTCTCCTCTCCTCTCCTCTCCTCTCCTCTCCTCTCCTCTCCTCTCCTCTCCTCTCCTCTCCTCTCCTCTCCTCTCCTCTCCTCTCCTCTCCTCTCCTCTCCTCTCCTCTCCTCTCCTCTCCTCTCCTCTCCTCTCCTCTCCTCTCCTCTCCTCTCCTCTCCTCTCCTCTCCTCTCCTCTCCTCTCCTCTCCTCTCCTCTCCTCTCCTCTCCTCTCCTCTCCTCTCCTCTCCTCTCCTCTCCTCTCCTCTCCTCTCCTCTCCTCTCCTCTCCTCTCCTCTCCTCTCCTCTCCTCTCCTCTCCTCTCCTCTCCTCTCCTCTCCTCTCCTCTCCTCTCCTCTCCTCTCCTCTCCTCTCCTCTCCTCTCCTCTCCTCTCCTCTCCTCTCCTCTCCTCTCCTCTCCTCTCCTCTCCTCTCCTCTCCTCTCCTCTCCTCTCCTCTCCTCTCCTCTCCTCTCCTCTCCTCTCCCCTCCCCTCCCCTCCCCTCCCCTCCCCTCCCCTCCCCTCCCCTCCCCTCCCCTCCCCTCCCCTCCCCTCCCCTCCCCTCCCCTCCCCTCCCCTCCATCGGTCCAGTAGTTATTGAGCCTATTCAATACAAACAAACAAAAAAAAATTACCTCTTTATAATATTAGTTTAGAAAAAAGTTAACATTGTTTGAAATATTATATTTTTATTATTTTACAATACATATAGCGTGAGGTTTTTTCGTTACGGAATTTCTGAATTCGGTCCCCGCGCTCAAGGCCCTCGATAGAAGTTATGCAATAGCTTAATAAAAATATGACAATTATTAAGGGTATCAGGGCCCAACTAAGTAGAAATATGACCAACTGCAAAGAACACCCTTTCAAACGACACAAAAATTATCAAAATCGGTTTGCAATTGACGGAGTGACCGGTGAACAAACACAAAGAAACATACAGTCGAACATACAACCTCCTCCTTTTGAACTCGGTCAAAAACAAACGAATCGTCGTTTCTCGATGAATAGGCAGCTTTACAATGATTGAGTCGGTGGGAGCATTCTTCGAATATTTGGTAACAAATAAAAGGTATTGTCATGTTATGCCACCGGCGGTGTCGTGGGGCAGAGGTTAACCGTGGTTATTCTTGCCTGGGTAACTGAGCATTCGTTACGAGTTTTTCATGTCAATAGGTTAACTGACAGTCAAACGAACCGTTTATTGGAAACTCGCCATGGATTACGAATTACAACATCAAGAAAGTTGCTAATACATGTGCTAGTAGAGCGCTGGTAGCAGTTAACATTTAACCTGTATTTAACTGAAATATTAAGTATAATAATTGAAGCGCATGGCCCCGCGGCTGGTGTAGATCGCAAGCGATCTACTCGGTTGTGCGATACGGGCGCGGTCGGGCGTGTGTTTGGTGACCGCTAGTGGCAATTTTTTTTTTACGCTTGCACTCACAGTCCCACAGTAGGTATAAACCTGTGTCGCGGGTGCCGTTGTACACATACAACACACAACACACAAACACCCAGACCCGAAACAAATATCTGTAGGCCATACAAATATTTGTCCCGGTGCGGGGATCGAACCCACGACCCTTCGAATCAAACGGTCACACAATACATCACTAAGTACCTAAATAAATAATAATAATAAAAAATTAAAAAATAATAATACATGATCCCTATCTTCAAATGGTAGAGTTCACCACTTTGAACTCCACCATTTGGCGGTAGATAGAATAAGTAGGTGCCTATAGCCCCGAGCTCCGACAGTTGTTTTTATGAAGATACTTAATCTAAGTGGAAAACAAGCATGCAGTTTACATTGATGTAGAGTGATGACTGTAGCCTATTGACATCCACACAAAGACCAGAGGTCAAAATGCAGATGCGTTACCACTCCTGAGGCCTTAGGTGTTATGCCTCTATGCTGGAAATAACAGGGCCGTACATTACAACCTGACCGGAACACGATAGTGCTGAACACTATCATTTAGTGGCAAGTATGCGGTGATGCCTACGCTCACGAGTTTCGTCACACGAGCTCCTTCAACTCTACTACCAGTTAACAAAGTAGGATCCATCGTTTTTTTTCCAAGAAATAGATAATGAACTATTTTAATTTGACTCTACCTTTAGCTCTACATCAAATATAATTTGGTAGTAGAACAGATTTCCAACATATAACGGCAGCTAATGCATTATTGTTTTTATGCCCATGTTAAGAAGATACTGTTGAATAATTTTAATTTTCTTTCGACTTTAGTGGTTCACTAATGCTCTGTCACTAACAATTGATGAAAGTCGATGGCTATTTCAGGTAAAAGTTTTATTTTTCGGAAGAACTTGGCATAAGTCACACACTTCACGTTTTATTTACGCAAATCAAGGTTTGCGCAAGTATGACCTTTATGTATGAATTTGCAAAAAAGTTGTAGCCACACACGTGACGTTTTACTTATGCAAACCTAAATTTGCGCAGTTAAAATGAAAACGGTCGAAAAATAAAGTGGGTATGTTACCGACATTGGAAGAATACTTCAAAACATTATTCAGTACTAACCCAAAAAAAAAACTTGTATTTAATTGACATTATCACATTTTTCAGGACAAACCAGACGCTTTAAATTAATAATGTATTTACCTATCTACTTATTATCAGTTTAATTAGTAAAAGTTCTCGCGCACGGAGTCGATACCGGAAGGAAGAGCTTTTTCAAGAAACGCTTAAAATATCATAGAATAGGCTTTTGATTAGCATTTATTTTGAATAAAGTGAAATAACGCTTAATGATTTACAATTTAATCGTAAAATTGACCTAAAAGTTGAAGGTCTCCAATATCTGTAATACATACTAAATAATAAAAGTTTATTTATAAAAGCTTCCGTGACCCAATATTAACTAAGTAAATACATCATAGAAGCGAAGAACGTATCAATTAACTTGACCTCAACACAATTAATTTCAGGCACTCAACATTATCGCGACTAATTCCCAATTTCCTATGAAAAAGAAAAGAACTTTCACTAACAAAGCGCGTATCGCGGCGTAAGCTGTAAGCTCCCGCGCGCGCCAGTCTGCCGGCGGCACCCGACCCGCGTACACGTGCCGCAGCCAGTCGCGAGTGAGTGGAGCATGTGTGTCCGCGTCGCGGCCCTGCTGGCCTCGGCGGCCCTGGCTTTGGCCGCCTCCCCCGACCCCTGCTACGACGAGGGCCGCCCCCGCCGCTGCATCCCGGACTTCGTCAACGCGGCCTTCGGCGCCCCCGTGCTCGCTTCCTCCATCTGCGGCCGTCGCGGGCCCGAGCGCCTCTGCGACCCCCCCGTCGACCAGAACCCCGAGAACGCTTGCCGAGTATGCGACGCCGCCAGATCGGACCGCCGACACCCCCCCGCCCACCTCACCGACCTGAACAACCCTCACGATGTCACCTGCTGGCGCTCCGGCGCTCTCCCGCCGGCCGCCTACGACTCGCCCCCGGACAACGTCTCGTTGACCCTCTCGCTGGGCAAGAAGTACGAGCTGACGTACGTCAGCCTGCAGTTCTGCCCGAAAGCCGCCCGCCCGGACTCCGTGGCCATCTACAAGAGCGCCGACTACGGCATCACGTGGCAGCCGTTCCAGTTCTACTCGAGCCAGTGCCGAAGAGTGTACGGGAGACCGAACAAGGCCACGGTGACCGCGGCGAACGAGCAGGAGGCGAGGTGCTCGGACTCGCACCGGTTGACCGGCGAGGGTTCCGGAGGCGCCAGACTTGCGTTCAGCACGTTGGAGGGTAGACCGAGCGCCGCGAACTTCGATATATCGCCGGTGCTGCAAGACTGGGTGACGGCGACGGACGTGCGGGTGGTGTTCAACCGGTTGCACATGGTGAACGAGGGTGACGAGGTGGATAACAAGAAGCAGGCGGCGGCGGGGACGCAGCACTACGCGGTGTCGGATTTCGCGGTCGGGGGTCGGTGCAAGTGCAACGGACACGCGTCGCGGTGCGTGCCCGCGAAGGAAGGCGAGGGGTCCTCGGGGCAGGGCGTGCAGCAGCTGGCGTGCGAGTGCCGCCACAACACGGCAGGGCGGGACTGCGAACGCTGCAAGCCCTTCCACTTCGACCGGCCCTGGGGCCGCGCCACCGCACGCGACGCCAACGAGTGCAAAGGTCCGTATTGCATTCATAAACATTTCAATCCCTATCTCGATGGATAAGACGAGATAACATTTATCTTGTTTTTTGTTTTATGGGTGAATTTAATTGTCGTTAAGATTTCTTTATCGCGACCCCTATTGTATGTTATTTATTGTTTATGTATGGATGCGCTACTCTGTGTTTACGAAACGTTATTTTGAATCCGTTATCGACTAGACGGAATTCCTATTCATATGTTTTAGCAAATAATTGAAATTTCTTTACAGTGTGTTCATGAGTCATACAAACTCAAGTCCACGGTATTATTTTCGATATGACCCTTAATGACCGATATTAGAATATAGATATTGTAGCCTATTTTTTAATAGACTAAAATCGACTTTACAAAGCCTTGATAAATATTTTAAAATGACACATGACCAATTGAATATTATGTTGTATTATTTTTTATCAATCATGTCCAGAAAGTCCAGAATTTTAGATAATAATGAACGAAACTAAAGAAAACTGAAATTTGTTTAGCTATAAATAGCTATTAGTAGGCATACAAACACCAAAAATAAAAAATAAAATATAACTAATTTTACCTATTTTGGATTTGGGACTAATGTAGAGTTTTTGAAGTTATGGCTTGTAGAGTTAGAAACTTGGCTCTACGTGACATCTGATATTTTGATACTTTTTGATAGTACGAGCTCTTATTGGCCAAATTATTTTAAGTGTAAATATTTGTGGAATATTTTTTACGTGTTCTCTAACGACAGAAACACTAAATGAGACACTACAATATAGTATGACCTCTCTCACTTCAGCGTAATTTAAATTCGAGTGACGATATACTTATGACCTTTAAGATACCTACTTAAATCTGCTTTTGATGTTTTTTTTTTAATAAAATTTTATACAATACGATATTCGCTATGAATAATCAGTAGAGTCTAAGACAATACCTACCTCGAAATGCTTCGTTGATTACCTATAGCTTATACTTAACATTCGTACTGCTTACAATAATGACAGTCATATAATCGCTATTGTTTGCGTAGTTTGTATGAAAGGACGACATACAATTTTAATCATAAACTTCTTTTGGTAGAGTTCTAGAGTTGGAATTCGAAGGTAATAGATACTTGGCTCTGTAATTCCTACTACATGACCAAAATAACTTATGGCTTGGGGGTGACAATACTTCAAAAAAAATCAATAATTTAAGTATGTGAACTGAATGGTTTTTTACTACCTTCGACATTTATTAAAAAAAAAACTTGTGTGCAATTTTCACGTGGTAAAAGTGAAACCCTCAAAAATTTTCATAAGAGACACTGTTTAATGCTTTCTATCTCATTTTCTCCTACGTTAAATCTATTGAATTTATGTGTCTGTCTCTTTTTACTGTCGCTTTTTCGTTTCATCGACTTTGAAATCACAACAGTGCTAAAAAAATCACTTCAAATATCATTACATAAAAATAAACCAAGTCAAAACCAAGTTAACCTGTCTAAGCCACAGGCCATAGAGCAACACGGGCCACCGGCCGCGGCGGACTGGAAGGGAGTAGCCATAGCGTTTATTACCGATGCAAAACAGTCTGTGATTTTTTGCGGGGGGAAATGCGTGCGACACACACGCATTTTGTACTTTGACAGAGGGGAAAGCCTGCATATGGCTACTCCCCTCCGGTGTTGCTCTATGGCAGTAGGGATGGACATTAAAAAAAAACATCGATGTTTTTTTCGATGTAATGCATCGGAAAGTTGCATCGGTGTAACATCGATATTTCAGAAAATACATCGATGTTTTTCATACATCGATTGTTTTTTTTTTCATTAATATATTACAATATTTAACATAGGCATGTAATTTAAAAATGAAAAAAAGGCAATTAAATAAGGCTCTATTACACTAAGGTTCGGTTGCACCAAATATTTGTCAGTTATTTTTTTGGTAAATATAATATAAAAATATTTTTTTTCATCTGTCTTTAACTTTAACAAATTTGTTAAAGATAGAGAAATCTATGTTTAAAAATTGCATTAACAATAACTATATAAGACCAGGCTGAACATCGTCCAATTAGTCAGCCCGTGACCACGGTAGCTGGAAAGCGATCGAAACGTCGGGTGTATGAAGAAGTTTGGGAGTGTTGTATACCCGAGAAAATCCGCAAGTTTAATTTCAACAATAATGAATACTGGTTAACTAGATATTTAGACTTTATTGAAATTTTTTTAGTTTATAGAATCACTCAGTTCACGGTTTATAAATGTTTTTTTCTGCTTATTCAATTCGATGTATTGAAAAAAAAATCGATGTATACTCTATGTTGAAGAACTAAAAATACATCGGTTTGATTCGATGTTTTTATGAAATACATCGAGTGTTTAGAAAACATCGATGTATATCGTCCATCCCTATGGCAGCCACACAACACTGCGATGCGATGCGATGCGGCGCCGCATCGCAGACAATACATATTGCTATCTTGCAGATAATTTGCGAAGCGAAGCGAATTCGCAGTTGTGTGTGGGAGCCCTAAGCCACAGGTCTAATTGTCTGGTTTTGTAATATTGTCACAAGAACTCCCTAAAATGTAAAAAAAATCCTGACTAACCCACTTTTGTACTGGCGAAGCAAAGAGCAATACTTCGCCTAGTCATTTAGTCAACAGTAATTTTCCTAGGCGAATTGTTTGGTCGCATTATTCAAACATCATTGTTTCGTTCAACTTTCGAATGCGAAGCGGATGCATGTAATGACAGTAATGATGGGGTTGCCATAAAAATACCTATTACTATAATGAACGTTACAGACTCGACTCGCATTAGTAGTTTTTTTGTTTAAACTGTTTGTATACACTTTTTATGGCTTTGATGATGGTTAAGATGGGTATCGGAGTTTTGGCGGGAACCTTGAAAGAGGCGTATGGTGCTCCTATTTTATTTCATTTTCTTGGTGCATTTTTATGTTATATTGAATAGAGTTGGTGGCATTTTGTTTGATATAGGTTTAGTGCCCGTGTATAGTGAAATAGAATAACAGTGCGAAATCACGACCTTTCAGGTTGCCTCCAAAACTTCATTGTAAATGTTCTGGTAAAGTAGCCATCGCTGTACTCGAATAACTTGACTGTAACTCACTTGACTGACATACTTAGTAAATAATTGACTGACTGTATTTTATACTGACTTTGACGCTGCTTAACTAAATACGAAATATCGTTTTACTTGACACTGGCAATATGCGTAATAGCGATGCCATATTAAAAAAAAAAAAAAAGATGGGTATCAGTTTTGGTAGTATAAAAATAGTGAAAACAATCATTTTCAAATGATCACTCGAAAGTGATAACGTGTGATTTTTCTACGAAGAAAACAAACAGATTCCTTCGTTACTTTACAATCTCAATTACCTATACTTTTTTATGTAATGAAAGTGGCAAACAAGTAGGTATGCAGTTCACATTGATGTTAAGTGATGACTGCACCCTATAGACACCCACGCAAAGACCAGAGGTCAAAATGCAGATGCATTACCACTTCTGAGGCCTAAGGTGTTATACCTCTGTTTTTTACCACCTGTCCGGAATACGATAGTGCTGAACACTACTATTTAGCGGCAGTATATTAGGTAATGCGGTGATGCCAACGCCCGCGAGCTCCTTCACTGGAGCTCTACCACCAGTCAAACTTATACAAAAGATACCAGTATCCAACAAGAAATATATGCACATCGACATTAGCAAGGAGACTTCGGCTTATTCCGTTAGAGCGTTATCTCTTTCCCACCTTCTCTATGTGACGTTTGTCAATCATTTTGTTCATGTTTTGACCAATACCGGACTATCAGTGCTTACGTAGCCAGTGTCCAGCAAAGATACCGCTCTATGAAGTCGAAACTAGCCGATTATCTCTTGGGTAGGCTCGATGTGCAATATTTTTTGCTGGCTGCATACTGTTAGCATGCAGGGAAGGAATAATTAACTCACAGAAAGATCTTACGTGAAACGTGGACAACGTTTCACTTTAGAAATCATCATCATTTAAACATAATATTTGATGATAGATATCCATTTTTTTTTTTTTTTTTTTTATGTAATAAAAGTGGCAAACAAGCTTACAGTTCACATTGATGTTAAGTGATGACTGCAGCCTATAGACACCCACACAATGACCAGAGGTCAAAATGCAGATCCGCTGCCACTTCTGAGGCATTAGGTGATATGCCTCTGTGCCTGAAATTACAGAGCCGTACATTACCACCTGACCGGAACACGATAGTGCTGAACACTATCATTTAGCGGCAAGTATATTAGGTAATGCGGTGGTGCCTACGCCCGCGAGCTCCGTCACTGGAACTCTACCACCAGTAATATACCATTGTCGCAGCTCGATGGTGCAGACACCACCTCATTAGCTAATCTACCTACCATGAAATAGTAGGTTAGGATCTCACCGCAGAATCATTTCGTTCATCCAGATATGCTGTAAACCTATTTTTTACGCAAATTTATAATCTAGAGAATATATATCCACTAGGTTGCCTATCAAAAATGGCCGCTAGTATTTTTTTTGTGAAAGATTTTTTTTAATTTGATTTTTCAATATTATATCGTCCACCTTACGGCAATATGTATAAAGACTGAAAAATCACGGCTGCCAATGTGCACTTTGCAGCCCCTACATATTTTCGATCCGCCCCAATAACTATGTACGTCCATGACGTACATGTAATTTTTATATATCAAATTAAAGCTATTTTTTTCCTCATTATTATGATATACGGGAGCCAAATTAAATCGGCCGCAAATAACAGTTGCTGGCTGTTAAAGATAAAATAATTTAATTAAAAATACTTGCGGCCAAATTTTGATAGGCAACCTAGTGGATGAAGGAAATGATTCTGCAGTGGGATCCTAACCTTAAGATATGACCCTGGAATAATTAACACAAGAGCAAAACATTTTAAGTTTCATAGCAACGCATCTGCATTTTGACTGGTTCTTGTGTGTCTATAATCTATATAGTAAAGATACTATTAAGTGTATAAAAATAGAGTATAGATTCTATAGTGTTCACTTATCACGCATTTTTTAGTAAAAAAAACTTACCGTAAATATACTCTACAAGACGCTAATAAACTGTAGTATTTAATACATGTTTTGATTGCTGCATATAAATAAACGGATACTTGAGAGAGTTGAGTACAATTTTATCTGACTACATTTTGTTTCATCGCATTACTTAATAAAATAACATAGTACTCTTTGCATGCTAAAGTTATCAACAGTCCTAGCATTTCTTTATCAATTAAAGCTATCGTGAAGCAATGTTCCAGTCATTATAGCCTTACACAGATGTCAATGTCAAAGCGCTGTATGCGCTTGCGCATCCGTTTGCACTTTCGTTTTGTTACCGATCGAGTCTATATCCGTTCCAGTCGATTTTATCTAAATCGACTGTCTCATCATGTTAACTGCTTTATTATGTTCCGATAGTAAAACGATCACTTATTATTTGAGCCGGCAACAATATTTGTAATTTGATTGCCCTTTTTTATGTGTTTGTTGTATTATGTGTTGGTAATTTAGTCTATGGACTCAAAAACTAGAGTTCGTATGTGGCCCGATGGACTTTAAGCTCACAGCACAATTTTATTTTTAATTCTGGAATATTGCAAAATAAGGTTGAGAATACAAATGCAAAAATTACACTAAAAATCTGTTAAAAAATATTTAACGAGGCCGTACGGTCAGAGAACTGCAAAAATGGTAGCGTAGAGGGAAGATAGCTCTACTATAAGGCTCACATTCTTAAGAACTGTATTTGAGTCTATAACTTGTAGAAAATATAAGCATTTATAATCCACATAACAATATTTTTTGAAGAACATAAGTACAGAGTACCATTGCAATAAATTAAGTACCTATAGTATGAACAAAATCTTCAGTTTCATTTCGAAAAAGAAAACAATTTCGTACCTAATCAGGGGCCATACCAGCATTTCTAGCCAGTCTTTTAAATGTAGCTTTGTTTTGATGTATGACAGACGTCAAAGAATAATAAGCAATAAAACAGTGTTATGTTAAATTGACTTTGCCTTGACGTCAAAACAAAATAAGATTGGAGTAAGACTGCTGTAAGAGATTATGGTAGTCCAGTGACCCTGGAATAAGTAGTAAAAGCACCGAAAAAAGTACTAAGGCTTACTATCTAGGCACAAATATACCACATAAACTAATATTTAAAAAGTGATACGCACATAATGACTTGATGTTCTGAGTTTTGGTAAGTAGGTAAGTATAACGTCATGATACGAGTATCTACTTGCTTGTCATTACAAACATTTCAAAATACATCGCTTCATGTTTTTGTGTATGCTGCCTACGGTGCTATTAATATTCAAACCTACACGAAATTGATATCTAATTGCAGGACATTAAACTATGCTATAAAAGACACGCGATATTTTTTAGCCTGTGTTATTTTGGTGTAGGGACAATGGAATTTATTTTATACAGCCTTTATAAATTCTTTTTTCGCTAACTTCTGGTTAACTTGTAAAGGTACCTACTATCTCATTTTCTGCTCTATCTGTAGTTATTATTGCTCATTTGTTCTGTTAAGATAAGAAATATTAGATAATTTACGCATTTTCTGGTATCGAACCAATATCTGAATATTTAATTTTTACTGGTGGTAGAGTTCCGGTGTAGGAGCTTGAGGGCGAAGACACCATCGCATAACCTAATATATCTGCTATCAAATGGTAGGGTTTAGCACTATCGTGTTCCAGTTAGATGGCAGTGAATGGCTGAAACAAAACAACTAAGGTATTAGGGGTGGCAACGCATCTGCATTTTGACCTCTGGTCTTTGTGGGGGTGTCTATAGGCTGCAGTCATCATCTTAACACCAATGTCAACTGCATGTTTGTTTGCTATCTTCATGACATAAAAAAAGTAAATATTAAACTGGCGGTAGAGACGAACGAACTGCCTGTTCGTTAACCATTGTCAGAACAAAAAAAAAACAACATTTTATTCGTAGTCACTGCGATTGGCACAATTCATATAATTATAACACCGTCTCTACATAAACACACACACACCTCCCCATGCCCAATGCTTCTATTTCATTTTAGGTATAAAAATAAACTTTATGTTTCAATTTATCGTGAAATTATTCAATTTGGCCCTCCGAATATCTTATTTATAGACCGAATGCAGACTGTACAATGAATATAGCGTTATAATTTTTTATTGCCACTAAAACTCAATAGAATGTTGCCTCTTCCAATGAGAGAGCATCGGATTTTTTTAACTTGTCTTTTTATATATATTTTGTTGGTTTGTATACATATTTATATATATATTTTGTATGTTATGAAACTAACAAACGCGAATACTTAGGTTGAGTTGAAAAAAACCTTAACTTCACCTAAAACCTAACCTAACACCTAAAAAACCTAACTTAACCTAACCTATTTCATGAAATGCAGATATAAAAAAAAAAAAAATGGAAAGAAAAATTTGTCTTCAGGCGAGACTCGAACTCGCGGCCACTGGGAATCTAGTCCAGCCGCTCTTCCGACTGTCCTGCCCGATTTGCCAAATATTTCCTTCACATTTATTGCATTGCCTTATGGTGGCAGTAGCGCTATCTATTGAGTGGCAACGCATCTAAATTAAAATCTTAGGTTTCATGTAGACTTTTATACGCTACAGTACCTATTCCTTAACATAAAAAAACGTACAGGTGACTTGAGAACCTCCTCCTGTTTGAAGTCGGTTAAAAAGTTAAAGTCGTGGTGCGGACTATAAATCACGCTCTAAAACATATCGTGTAGCCAAAGTGGAGCATCCAAAACCTTAATACTTTAACAAAAACCTTTGAGATGTGTTTAAAAGTATTGTAAATTTATGATAATAGGCGGTGGTTGCCACAAATCATAGTGGGACGCTGCGTAGGCGCACGCTTCGTTGGCTCTAGTGTCGTGGATCGTATAGATAATTCCGTGCCTAATTATGAATTGGACTGTGAGAAATAATGGATACAATTTTAAGTGACTACTGATTTTCGTAGCGGTACGTATTAAGTGTGATATCGATCACTGCCAGAGAAGTATGATAAATAGTTTTGTTACTCTATTTATTAATACGTTATAAATCAATTGATAATCAATTTATTTTGGCACGTATGGCAGAATGATACATATTTGTTTCAGATAAAGTTGATGTTAATAAGTGTTAATAGTAAGTTTCAATTTATATAGGTACTTAGGTGCTTTTTTTAATGTAGTGGAAGTAGTAAACATGCATGCAGTTCACATTGATGTTAAGTGATGACTATAGACATCCCACACAAAGACCAAGGTCAAAACGCATATGCATTACCACTCCTGAGGCCTAAAAGGTCAAAACGCAGATGCATTACCACTCCTGAGGCCTAAAAGGTCAAAACGCAGCTGCATTACCACTCCTGAGGCTTAAGGTGTTGTGCCTCTGTGCCGGAAATTACAAGGCCATACATAACCACCTGATCGGAATACGATAGTGCTGAACACTACCATTTAGCGGCAAGTATACTACTGTAAATGTATTCTAGCCTAATACTCTCAGTATATGTATGTAGTAGGCCGTAGGTCGAAGCCATATCGTAAAATTGTCCAGATCGTGAAATGATCGAAATGAATTTCGTGATATGGTCGCATTTCAAAAATCTCTCGTGGCTCGATTCACGCACTAGAAAGACCACACGCTTGGATGCACGGAAGCCATCGACATACAGATTTACATGTTTTAAACTTATTTTAACCTTCTTTTTCCGTTCGGGGGTTAGTAAAACGTTTCGATTAAAACAATTTAAAATTCCGTAACTTCTATTGGTGCATTATTTTCCTATCATTGCGCACGCTCAAATCGTAATTGCCTTACCTGCTCCTAACAAGAGCACGAGCTTTTGTTGAAGCAAGTAATTGTTATATACAAATATGGTGTAACGAATAAGGTCTTAGAGGCAAAATTTCCTCGCGATGAAATGGGGGAATATTTCACATAACACCATCGCGTCGCTTTTGGTTTTCAGATTAATTCTTATTGTTATTTTTGCTGTTCATATTGTGGCTAAGCTCATGAAAAACATACCCAAGTTGTTCATCTATGTTTTTCTTTGGAGTTCGGTAATATGCCCGGTGAACGTGAATAGGCCTACTAGGTACATGGAATAGGGATGTTGAATAGTTATAAAGGCACTACTTTTTATCATTTCATACGAAAGCGACTTGCAAATGGGATATAAGGACACAGAAATTATGAAAATTGGAGTTTGGAGTTGGATCGTATGAGATGGAAGAACTTAAAAGTAACGAAAAACTTTGAAAATTAAATTTTACTTTAAAATTACTCAAAATAGTTTCATATTAAATTCTTTATACGTTTGCAGTAAAAAGCAAGCCTTTAAATTAATTTATCGAAAGCCTCGGGACCCAAAGATGATTGATTTTTAAACAGGTTTTCGTCTAGCAGTGGACGTCTTTCGGTTCATTTCGGTTATCGGGACATTCAACGTCCTGATCAGGTGTTAATCGGGACTAGTCCCCAGAGCCCTGAAAATCGGGACGTCCCGCGCATACCTGGCAACACTATCTAGTGGTAACGTTTTTAACATTAGGTTCACTGGTGGTAGAGCTCCAGTGACGGAGCTCGCGGGCGTAGGCACCACCGCATTACCTAATATACTTGCCGCTAAGTGGTGGTGTTCAGCACTATCGTGTTCCGGTCAGGTGGTAATGTACGGCCCTGTAATTTCCGGCACAGAGGCGTAACACCTTAGGCCTCAGGAGTGGTAACGCATCTGCATTTTTACCTCTGGTCATTGTGTAAGTGTCTATAGGCTGAACAAGCTTTATGTAATATTCCACATCCCCTTTGTGGTTTTCCATTAGGATTACTGCTCTCTGTTATTGGATGACGGACCGCGTTATGTTCATAGGCAATCTGTCCGCCATTGCAGATCTATAGAACGAAAGCCAAGTTCGAAAAACAAAGACATTCGCAAAATCGGTATTGCGAGATTTCGATGTCAGTTCAACTTTTTCTGAGACATGAGACGTTTTGATTTTGTGCCAAAAAAATAAAGTATGGCCCCGTAAAAACTATCATAGATACATTACAACTTAGGTCTCAGGGGTAGCAACGCATCTGCATTTTGATCTCTGGTTTTTGTGTACATGTCTATAAGCTGTAGTCATCACTTAACATCAATGTAAACTGCATGCTTGTATGCCACCTTCCTTATGTAACTTCACGCCTGTAATCCCCGAAGAGGTAGGCAGAGGTATATGCATGCATTCAAGCATCCATGCAAACACCCACGAATCGCCGGTTACATTTTGGTCCATGTAACAGGTGGCGAACCTGTTGCCATCTCCGGGCTCATTACCAAACTCCGAGGTACTGGGAAACTTCCAGAAAATGGAAAAATCCCCAAAGAACCAGAGATAAAGGATTTTAAACCGTTACCTCTGATAGTCCTCGACCCGGGAATCGAACCCGGACCCCCAGCGTAGTAGTAGTGGCCTGCTACCTCTACGCTACTGAGGCAGTTACATAACAAAATACAATATTGTATATTACCACCTCACCAGAAGATAATAGCGCGTTCTACCTTTAAGCAGGGTAGGTAGTTTATATAAAGCGGTGGTGCTTAAAAAACAACTGTTTTGGTTTTTGGAAACCGTTGTGAAATCCTCAACTCAATATTCTTTTTTTACTGGTGGTAGAGTTCCAGTGGACTCGAGAGCGTAGGCACCACCGTATTACCTAATCTATCTGCCGCTAAATGGTAGTGTTCAGCACTATCGTGTTCTGGTTAGATGGTAATGTATGGCCCCGTAATAATTATCACAGAGACATAATAACTAAGGTGTCAGTTGTGGCAACGCATCTGCATTTTGACTTCTGGTCTTTGTGTGGGTATCTTTAGGCTGCAGTCATCACTTAACAATATCAACTGCATGCTGCCACATCCGTTACATAAATAAACGTATTGGTCGCTTTTCAGCTTCCATGGTCTGCCCGGGACCACGGAGTATAAGTTTTATTTGAATGAGTGTAAGCTCGCGAAAACCTAAGAACACGATATGATTTTGTAGGACTTGGCTCTTTATTGCAATGAATGGGTTTCAAAGGATTCGTCCTACGGCAAATAAAAGTATTGAATTGTGGGTTGAGCTCAAGTAGTTTCAAGGAGTTAGAGGGCGTAGGTATTTCTATATTACTCATATCCTTACCTAACTTACTGTAGATAAGGAATCTTTTAATAATTCCGTGCATTTGTTTCTACTTTGTAGACCTCAGATAGACTACAGTGGTTTGGGTTCCATACTCAAGTAAAATAGCAACTGTTTGTTTAAGGTTTCTTACCTTAAAAGAAAAGAACGGACCCCTTATAAGATCACTTTTGTGTCTTTCTGTGTGTTCGTCTTTTACAACCGATTTTCTCTGAAAGTACTGGACCAAATATTTCCTAACACTTTTAAACCTAAAATTTTGAAAAAAAAAAATCCTTAAATCGGTAAACTTTACTATAGATTACAGAAAAATCTATAATATCAATTGTACGGTACCCTGAAAACGCGAGTTCGACATGCACTTGGCCGATTTTTAGAAATTAGATAATTCTCAGAGGCGCTTTTGGAATTTGGAATATGCCAATACTCATGGCACAAAATGGTAGTGTTCAGCACTATTCGGTTCCGGTTACATTGTTATGTATGGCCACGTAATAAATATCATAGAGACATAACAACTAAGGTCTCAGGGTTGGCAACGCATCTGCATTTTGACCTCTGGTCTTTATGTAGGTGTCCACAGGCTGCAGTCATCACTTAACACCAATGTGAACAGCATGCTTGTTTGCCGCAGCTGCGTGGTGTGGTCGATGTTTGCCACCTACATTACAAAAAAAGACTGAAAGACTGGAGTGTCATTTATCGAGTGAAATTTCATTCGGTCGTTAATTTCACAAATGAAGTCACGATTAAAGCAAGTTAAAAAAACAAATTTCAGCATCACCAAATTTTATGGCGCAGTGAACAAATAGTTGTAGATAAACGAAATTTTATTACAGCTCATAAAACAATTCATTTCCAAATGAATACGACTTTATCAAAACCCAACATGGCGGGCAATAAAATAAATCTACTCTACTATAAACCAAAAACACAGGGTTTAAGCTAAAACATCGTAATAAAGAACATTATCTTGAATCAAGTTTGTCTGTGATTCATGAAGTGATCTTGGACTCTTGGAGGATGGAGGATGTTGGTAGTCTAAGATACGGTAATCGAAAAACACCATCGAATGTAATTATGGTGATGACTAAAATTGAATGTTTTTTTTATAATCCTCTTACACTCACAGCCCCACAAAAGGTGTAAACCTGCGTCGTGGGTGCCGTTATATACAAACAACACATACACGAACACCCAGACCCGAAACAAATATCTGAGGGCCATACAAACATTTGTAACGGTGCGGGGATCGAACCCGCTACCCTTCGAATCAAACGGTCATCTCACACCGCTGGACCAACCGGGTCGTCAACAAATTGACGATAACTTATGGGTATTTAGGCTGTATCATCAATAAAAATAATGGCAACGCTTGATACGTTCCACTGCGGGCACGAGTCTCCCTTCTTAGGGGGAGGATTTTAATTTGCCACTAGCGGTCACCCATTACACACCCGACCGCGCCCGTATCGCTTAACCGAGTAGATCGCTTGCGAGCTACAGCAACCGCGGGGCCATACGCGCTTCTAGCATCAATACTAAAATTAATATAAATACCCAAACACAATGGATAAATTATTTTTATTTTTCATAATTAACTTCTCCGATATCGTGGTTGATGTCAAGTGACCGATGAAGTCAAGCATTAGTCGACAGAATAGGGAAAAAATACATGACATGTGTGCAACTCAAACGTGGTAGAAGTGAAACCTTCAAAAATATTCATAAGAGACACACAGGCTAAGTAACGCATCAGTTTTGCTATGCACCATATCAAAACTGATGCGTTACACAAAGATATTTGTTAAAGGTAAAGTTAGTGTAACATTTCACATCCTTCTCTAACTTAAAGAAATCTGTTAAAGTTAGAGAAGGAGACAAATGTTACAATAATTTTTAATTAAACAAATGTCGTGGTGCAACCCAGGCTTAGACAGCAAAGCACATCTTTACAGTGTAAAGAATATGTAATGTCGATTAAAATATTTTTTTAAAACGTCTGTAAAACAAGCATTGAAAGTTCGAGTCTAAGTTAACGTAAAGTCGTTGCGCGGTCTGTGAATCCCTTTGTCACACAACAAATAGATTAGGGCATATATTTCGAATACCGTATCTGGTACTACAAAGTCCGATTTATGGCGGCCTCAACACCTTGTGACACTTGTGCTTTTTGTATTTATTGGGGGCGCTGATTTGTAATTAAATTCATTTACATTTCCTTGTCAATCTTCTTGTATTACCTTTACTGGTGCCATGGTCATAGTAATAAATCGTGTAGATGTCTGTAGGCTGCCGCATTCACTAAAAGAGTCAAAGGTCAAAAGGTCTTAACCGTTAACATCGTGTTGAAAACAATATAGAAACAATTTAGGATATAAGTCGAGATGGGTGATGATGGGTGGCGAGTCGGTTGATATTTCCGAGCACATAACCAAACTGCCTCGGTAGCCTAGTGGTAGGAGGCTACTACTACTACGCTGAGGTCCTGGGTTTGATTCCCGGGTAGGGGGTTATCAGAGATAGTGGTGTAAAGTCCTTTATCTCTGGTCGTATTGGGATCTTTCCATTTTCTGGAAATGTCCCAGTACCTCGAAGTTTGGTAATGGGCCCAGAAATGTCAACAGGCTCGCCACCTGTTACATCGGCCAAAACGTAACCGGCGTATCGTGGGTGTTTGCATGTATGATAGAATGCATGCATTTGCCTCTGCCTACCCCTTCGGGGATTACAGGCGTGAAGTTACGAAATTACATAACCAAATTCCGAGAGTGGCACTAGGAAACTGCCGGTAAATGAAAAGAAAAACCAATAGCACGTAATATAAGCTGCCAAGGGGATCGAACCCAGAGTCTCAGCGTAGTAGTAGTATTCATACAAGAATTAGGTCACAGCCACACACACACACACAAATAAAATTATAAACCGGTAGATCTAATTTTAACAGAACTATAAATTCTTACTGAATACCACATTAATATCACAATGTAGTAAACTCGCGTCTATTTGTCAAGTTTTATTGTTTAACTGTATCGTTCCGACCCTCCTTAAGATAGTGGTACCTACGTGACGTTATCGGAAAGTTAATATTATGTTTATCACTTCGATAACAATACATTTTATACGAGCTGCCTTGCTCAGTGTTGTGTTGGTTGTGACAATGTTCAATTCTTGCGGTCTAGCTGCGTTGGGTTGCGTTAGATCAGTAAATATATTTAGGCTGTATGTAGTAAGGTTGTAAAATTTAACATCTTTCTCTAACTGTAACAAAGATAAAGTTTGAGAAGGATGTAAAATGTTACATTAACTTTAACTTTAAGAATTATGGTGCAACCCAGCATTAGTCACCGTTGTGCGATGTGGTAGAAAGGAATAGGTTTTCCTATGTATATCCACATGTGCTTTGCTGGTGGAAGACTTCCAGTGTCGGCGCCTGAGGGCGTAAACACCACTACATTACTATCTGTCGCCAAATTATAGTGTTCAGTACTATCACATTTCCAAGCCAAGGGGGTTCGCTTAAGAATCTTCTCGATTGGAAATACCATCGCCCTAATATTCCATTTCATATTTCCACCTCTTGCCTTTCTCTTGCAAAAAAATCGGAAAATCCTGTCTTTTTGGCATACTTATATGTTACATTTTTAAGGATTATAAGAACCAAAAAGACCGGTAAACGCCCATAGTAATATCGGCCCACTTCGAAGAAGAATCATAAAATTATCAAAACACTGCTAAAACCACACAATTCATGTTATCCATTTAAATCCAGCTTGCTCCTCTTCACTCCCTACAAAGACGCAAAGTTCGTATCGTCAATGATCTTGTATCAGAGATATTGGGAGTCTGTGCGTCTTATACCGTCTCTAAAATGGCGAGTGGACTGCTGAACTGTTCGACATGCTGCCACCGTCTCACTTCCTAACTGCACTACCCGCCGAAGAGAGAAATTCGACTCTAACCAACTGGACATGTGGCAGTGTTCAACGGTGCGGTTTTTGCGTTCGTTTCTGTCTAGAACGTTTAAATTGTGGAACTTCCTTCTGAGGTGTTCCCTCGGTGCTACAATGCTCTTCAAAAATGATGTGAAAATAATCATTTAGCAGCGCAAATGGCATTTAGCAGGCGAGGTGACTATTTTTCATCAAGTGACCCGTCGGCTAGCCTGTCAATCATTTGACATAAAAAAAAATAGATTGAGATTGTTTCTTTATAACTTTCTTATACGAGACATGACCCATAGAGCAACACGAGCCACCGGCCGCGGCGGACTGGAGGGGAGTAGCCATAGCGTTTATTACCGATGCAATACAGTCTGTAATTTTTTGCGAGGGAAAATACGTGCGACACACACGCACACTACAAAAATCGTCTATTACTACGAAACTCACACCTTGACTTTAGCAAAAAAGTAAATGCAGAAACAATTTCACGCACACATTTAAACATCTAGGCGACAGGTATAGGCCCGTTTGGGCTTATACTTTGACAAAGGGGAAAGCCTGCATATGGCTACTCCCCTTCGGTGTTGCTCTTTGGACATGACCTTAAAAAGAGTTCTCAAAAGCATAGCTATAGCTAGTTGCGCAAGATTAATACACGCAACTCTAAGTACATATGCCACACCCAAAAGTAGCAACAACTTATCAGACTCAACTCCGCTGTTTCAGGTAGGTCCGATAAACAGTTAAAACCACTAACGGAGGAATTCGCGGAGACAATAGAAGTAAAATAAAAAAATACGCATTGACATTCTGTCTATTGTTCGAGAACACAGACAGACGGATTTGAATAAAAGATTTATCTTATTTGCCTGAATAATTGGCATGTTTGGTTAATGCGCTTCACAGAACTTATTATTGATTGTGAATGTAAACTAGTGAAACGATAAAGGCCAGTTGAAGTACAATGAATCATTTATTTAAATATGAGCTTGTATTGATGCAGAATATAAGGTAGAGCTTTAATGCGTAGGCTGTATTAGGTACCTAGTATACTTTATGAGAGTAAATTAATATTGCCTTTAGAATTATGAAGTTTCAAAGATTCAAACGAACAGTATGAGTCTAACAAATAGGTCGAGTACTGTCTGATGGTGGGGTCAAAAGTCTTAGGAATCGGCGTGCATGTATGGAGAGAGTGATGAATGTAGACGAGAAATTGGCGTTATTCTGAATAGAATATCTAATTTGTACCTCCGTTTTGTAACAGGTTAAAAATTAATTAGAGGTCAAACCACTACGCCCATCGACAAGACATGAACGCGACATGCGAACTGACACGCTACTTGCCCCACCTTTGAATCCACAAAGTAAATATGGGTACAGTCAGAAAACTGACGGCTTATCCAACTCGAATATAGCATTTATTACCACTACATAAGGTGTCCATGTAGTCAAGTGCCAAAATCCCCGATAGTGCGTTCGACAGTACAAAAAAAAAATACGGAACGCCCAGTTACGGAACATGTCGTATTATTATGACACGACATGTTCGTTGTTACTGACGCATCTCCATTATTGATTATATTGACACCGATGGTATTTTTTAATGTAATGGAAGTGGTAAACAAGCATGCAGTTCACATTGATGTTAAGTGATGACTGCAGCCTATAGACACTTACACAAAGACCAAGGTCAAAATACAGTAAAAAGTAGAAATCCAGTATGTCGAAGGTGTAGGCGTGCTTGCTATCTATCATCATTAGTAAAAGATAAGGGGGGGCGGGGGCAGGTGGGTGAAGCTTAACCTACACGAGAGGCGGCTCAATTATGCTAAACGCAAAATTATTACTTTGGAAAATTTGAGAGGGGTCTCCAACTTTCCCTTAAAAAATATTGTACGAGAACAACAAAACCCTCCCCAGGACCATTTCACGATAGATAGAAAAGTGCATCGTGGAGTCCAGGTCCCTTACGAGGTAGGGAGAGAGCGCTGAGCGCCAAATATCCCGGATCTTACATACCTCTCGTGCTTCGTCTACATTCGTGGCAATTCCGAATACTCTGGACCTCATCTTACCAGTATTATAAGCCAATTATTCTCATTTGTGTGTGATCTGTGAGTGTAAGCTATTTATTTTTTTACGTGATGGATGTGGCAAACAAGCATGCAGTTCACATTGATGTTAAGTGATGACTGCAGCCTATAGACACCCACACAAAGATCAAGGTAAGCCAATTATTCTCATTTGTGTGTGATCTGTGAGTGTAAGCTATTTATTTTTTTATGTGATGGATGTGGCAAACAAGCATGCAGTTCACATTGATGTTAAGTGATGACTGCAGCCTATAGACACCCACACAAAGACCAAGGTGAAAATGCAGATGCGTTATCACTCCTGAAGCCTAAGGTGTTATGCCTATGTGCTGGAAATTACAGGGCCGTACATGGGGTACCACCGCCCATCGACATTGCTGTCGTCGTTGTCACTGGAGCTCTACCACCATTTTGTATATTATTTGTTACTAGTATATTAATTGAATGTGGGTGTGCTTGTTAACTACAATATTATCTTTGGTTTGTTTGTTGAATGCGTGTTTTATCTTTTCTTTATGTTTTGAAGAATAAACAGTGACAAATGACTGTTAATTTAAATAAGATAGTAAAAAGTATGACGAATCGTAGCAAATACCTACGCATAATTTTTAGGATTTTAGAAATAGAGGTTATTAACCAGTTTTATTCCTGACCCACTTGAGTTTGTTTACCTAAGCTATCTACCTAGGCTACCTAAACCCGTTACAATTTAAAAAAATTATATCTTGCTTTAACCTCCAATAACAACCTCAAAATTTAACATAATTACACGAAGTTGTTCTAGTTTGTAATAAAAAATGGACTAAATAAACAATGTCAGAAGTGGGATTCGAACCCACGCCCTCAGAGAGGACCAGAACGCCCACCCGTTCTTCACGGGCAAGTTGCCTTGAGTCTGGCGCCTTAGACCGCTCGGCCATCCTGACAATGTGGTAACGGTTGAAATTATCGATGACTATCCTAATGTGTAAAACATTGGGGTGTTTCGCCGCTGAATGTATATATATTTCTTTTATGTAATGAAAGCGGCAAACAAGCATGCAGTTAACATTGATGTTAAGAGATGACTGCAGCCTATACACACCTACGCAAAGACCTGAGGTCAAAATGCAGATGCGTTACCACTCCTGAGACCTAAGATGTTATGCCTCTGTGCCGGGAATTACAGGGCCCCACATTACCACCTGACCGGAACATGATAGTGCTGAACACTACCATTTTGCGGCAAGTATATTAGGTATGTATGTATGTATCTTCACGCCAGGTCCCTAACGGGGTAGGCAGAGAGTGTAGAGCGCCAGACATCCCGGTTCTGACAAACCTCTCGTGCCTCGTCTACCTTCATCATTCTCTTCATACATGCACGCCGATTCCTAAGACTTTTGACCCCACCATCAGACAGAACTCGACCTATTTGGTCATGGTAGGTCAGCCTTGGTCTTCCTGGGCCTCTGCAACCATCCACATTCGCATTGTATATCTGTTTAGTCATTCGCTCATTCGACATTCTTTCTTTATGCCCGAACCATCGGAGCATGCCTTTTTTCATTTTTACACCGATACTATCATTCACACAAAGTCTCTTTCTTACATCTTCATTACGAACGCGATCGGTGAGTGATACACCGCAGATCTTGCGCAAAGATCTCATCTCGACCGCGTTCAACTTACTTTCATGCTCTTTCCTGCATACCCAGCTCTCGCTTCCATATAAAAGCGTTGGAGTAAGTACAGCATTATGTACGGCTAGTCGAGCCCGCTGGCTGAGATGTTTCGATTCTAGCAGCTTACCCAACGCTCCATTCACGCAATTCCCAGCAAGCACTCTTCTTTCTATGTCAGTGGTGTACCTACCATCCTTGCTAAAAGCACATCCAAGATATACAATTTCATCAACCTGTTCTAACACTGCATCATCTACTACTACCCTTGCATTTGTTCTCTGTTCATCTCTTTCAAATACTAATACTTTAGTTTTATCCACATTCAATTGTAAGCCTTTCTCCATACAATCCTCTTTCATGACTGTGACTTGTGCTTGTAGCCCAGATGGTGTAGAGCTAACAATTACCGCATCATCTGCGTAAAGCAGACAGTTCACCACTAAGTCACCCATACGCACTCCCACATCCATCAACTTCATCCTCTGGAGGCATTTGTCCAGATATATAATAAACAGCCTAGACGAAAGCACGCAACCCTGTTATAGTATATTAGGTAATGCGGTGGTAATGTAATTATTAATGTATAGTAGACTATTGGCTCTGTGCACGAGCTCAGCGCCGCCTAGCGTCCTCAACTTTATTGGCTCTGATTTTTTGACGTATAATTGCGAAATTTTGATATAATCCGTCAGTTTCTAGAACCCTAGTCAATGCAAATAATAACTAACAAATTGTCAAATGCAGCTTAGGTCGCTGAAAAAGCATAAAAACATTTTATTTGACGAGCCGTTAAGTTAACACCGCTAAATCCAAGCCAAATCTCTTGTTAAATGAACAACTTGTGTCACAGCGTATGTATGTCAACTAATCATAATGTCTTGATTAAATTGACAAAAAATTGACAAATATGTAAAAACCGGCCGTAGGCAAGTAAGTTATTTTTTATATTAAAAAGTACACGTTGCATTCACTGTCCTAGGGGCCTTTAGTTGGTATCACAAATTGGTGTCTCTTCCACAGTTTGCGACACCAATTCCATGAATGTCTCAAATCTTCCCATACCCACAAAAATAAGATTAAATCAGATGAACCGACGTATTTTAAACTTTGATAAACGCAGTTACGGTATAATTTTTCTTAATTGAATATCATTACTTATGTTAACGTGCGTACGAAGTTATTTTCCGTGTACCTATGTAATAGTGAACCAGCGACATGCCTTCTTTATTTATTTTTTTTAATTTATATTTTCTTATTATAAAGATTTTCTGTGGATAGAATCTAGGTACCTTTATATATGATTGAGCAAAAATATCCAAACATACAAAGTTTCACATTTATATTAGTAGTACTACAGCGCCCACTAGAGTAAAATAAGACCCGCCACCAAATAAGGACTATGACCGGCATGCATCTAGGAATGCAGATCTAATTTTGTTACCAAAAAACGAGCGATAAGCGTTTATTTACAGCTGAATGTTTACGGAGTTATCTCGGAGTTGGCATCCAGTCAACTGCCTGCCATATATCTGACGTTGTCGTGTGGTACAAGTCACAAGCGAAAGCTAAAGTATTTGTTTTAGTTTCTTTTTAATGTTTTATTATTAGCAGCGTATTTTTGTTTGTTCTTATAGGTCATTTATAGGTGCATCTATGACTAAGCGATTTATGACTAACGCGATTGATTAGTCATTACATCTATACATTCTATTCTATACCTACATCTATTCATACAAATAAATAAAATTGGAGTGTCTGTTTGTAATATAAAAATAACCGCTTTTAACTAAATGCATATGTATGTTTACACGGTACATACTTATAATAAAACATTTTTTACATATTTTGTCTGTCTGTCTGCCTGCCTGTCTGTCTGTCTGTCTAGGTAAACTTCAAATTTATACCTTATGTTTACTCGGAAACGGCTCTACCGATTTTGACGGGACTTTCACTGGCAGATAGCTTATGTAATAAGGAGTAACTTAGGCTACTTTTATACTAAAGTGTAAAACTGCGCCCACGACTTCATCCGGGTAGATACTGAACAATCATAAATTCTCACGCGGACGTTGTCGCGGGCACAGCTAGTGTTAGATATAGTAGAACCATATGTGGTGGTGTTTACAATAAATGTGTTTTCTTCTAGTAACTTAGTATATTTTTTGCTTTATTTTATGAATCAGCTTCAAAGAATCGATAACATTTACATAGGTCCGCCGTATGAACGCGTACCACATAGGTACCACATCTACACAGTGCCGATGTCGGTCGGCAAGCGACCTTACAGCAATTTGACAGTTTGTAAACAGACATGTCTTGTGTATCTATTGATATTCACCTTAGTTTGTCATAACTATTAGTTTTAAAAATAGCGTTAGTGATTCCTGTTATCCTAAATCTATATATATATATATATATATATATATATATTAATCAATTGCTGTCTCGCTAAAACTCGAGAACGGCTGGACCGATTTGGCTAATTTGGGTTTTGAATGATTTTTGGAAGTCCAGGTCAGGTAAGAAAATATGAAGAAATTGAAGAGGAATAGTAAAAAACACAATTTCATCTTCCCATACAAATAGTCCGTACCTATCAAACCTTTGACACATTATTTCATTCTGAGGCAGTACGAAGTTTGCCGGGTCAGCTGGGTCAGCTAGTGATAAATAAATATGTTGACTTTAACTTTTGATCGCCGCATTCGCCGATAAATACACGTCCCCAGTGATTTTCACATCGCCAGCGAGTCGCCTTCGATTACCACTCATACCCGTTTCCTCTGCAAACGGGTATGAGTGGACCATTGCTAACCGAAAAAGACTCTTGAATTAAAAAAAAACATCAATAAATACTCTTACACTCATAGCCCCACATTGGGAATAAATCTGTGTCATAGATGGCATTGAACACACACAACACAAACACCTGTGTCGTCGCCACACAACATAGAGCAACACGGGCCACCGGCCGCGGCGGACCGGAGGGGAGTAGCCATAGCGTTTATTACCGATGCAAAACAGTCTGTCATTGGGGGGGGGGGAGGGTTTGCGAGGGGAAATGCGTGTGACACACACACATACTACAACAATCGTCTGTTACTACGAAACTCACACCTTGACTTTAGCAAAAAAGGAAATATATAAACAATTTCACGCATACATTTAAACTTCTAGGCGACAGGCATAGGCCCATTTGGTCTTGTACTTTGACAGAGGGGAAAGCCTGTATATGGCTACTCCCCTCGGTCCGCCGCGGCCGGTGGCCCGTGTTGCTCTATGCCACACAACGCTGGACCAACTGGGTTTGCGAGGGGAAATGCGTGTGACACACACACATACTACAACAATCGTCTGTTACTACGAAACTCACACCTTGACTTTAGCAAAAAAGTAAATATATAAACAATTTCACGCATACATTTAAACTTCTAGGCGACAGGCATAGGCCTTGTACTTTGACAGAGGGGAAAGCCTGTATATGGCTACTCCCCTCCGGTCCGCCGCGGCCGGTGGCCCGTGTTGCTCTATGCCACACAACGCTGGACCAACTGGGTTGTCGATTACACGAAATAACTTTAAATCTCCACTAAATAATGTTTTGTTGAATATACCTTAGCAGACATTTTTTTTTATGTAATGATGGTGGCAAACAAGTAGTTCACATTGATGTTAAGTGATGACTGCAGCCTAAAGACACCCACACTAAAACTAAAGATCAAAATGCAGATGCGTTGCCACCCCTGATACCTTAGTTGATATGTCTCTGTGATAAGTTATTACGGGGCTGTACATGCATGCCGATTGGATCAATGTTTACTATTTCGATCTACCCCACTCACCTCTTTATATAAAAAATCTACCAGGAGTCATTGCGGCCTCACCTGATTCCGTAATGACTCCGCTCGCGCTCCTTAGAACTGAGCTTGTTTGTTATAATTAAATCTGTTCGCTCAGTCCTTTCCCTTCGGTTATTTGTTATTGGAAATTCATATGTAATTTACTTTTACGTGTTAAAAATAGTCCTTAATGGGACCGCTCTGCTCATTTTGGGAACTGGGCTTCTGCGTGCGTGTTGAACGGACTAATTAATGACTTAACTCCGCGTCTTTATTAATTGCAACTCTTTCTGCTGACTCAGTCTTTCTCGCTCGACTATGTGTTGCTAAAAATACAAATGAATATGCTATGTGTAATATAACTTAAACGGCGTCCGTAATGGGTCTTTTTCCGCTAATTTTCTTTTTTTTGTCATGAAGTGGCAAATAACCATACCTACAGTTCACGTTGGTGGAAAGTGAAAAACTGTAGCCTATAAATATCTACACAAAAACCAGAGATTTTAATGTAGATGTGTTGCCACTCCTGTGTAAGGTTTTCTGCCTTTATGCCGGAAATTACAGAGTCATACAATACCATCTGAGCGGTACACAATAGCGCGGAATACTATATTAGCGTCAGGTAAATTAGGGTCAGGTAAATTAGGTAATGCAGTGGTGGCTACTTCCGCGAGCTCTTTCACTGCACAATAAGCTATTTAAATTTCTACCTCAAAACTATTAAAATTTCGTTAACACGTGCTGGGTTTAGGAAGTGATTAGGAAACTTTCGTTTTTAAATTCTTGTGTGACATTAAAAAAGTATTATAAGTAGTATTTGAAAGGCCTTAATTAATTATTCAATAGCTTCTATCCCGATAATGACGTGGGCTTAGATTAACATATAACTGGCATACAGTAGCGCCGAACATTACTTCTATCGCGACAAATACATTATGTAATGTTACGGCACCTACGCTTTCAAGTTCTTCAAAGAAAGCTCTACCGCGACTCTTCTCGTTTGAGTTTGAATGAACGAGAACTGTTCCTAAACTTGTTGATTACTTTTAAATATTTAGAAACTCGAAGCGCGCATGGCCCAGCGGCTGGTGTAGATCGTAAGCGATCTGCTCGGTTAAGCACTACGGGCGCGGTCGGGTAGTATGATGGGTGACCGCTAGATTAAATGCGCGTTTCCGTGCTTCGGAGGGCACGTTAAGCCGTCGGTCCCGGTTGCTATCGATGGATAGCAGTCGTTAAACCTTGTCGGAGGCTTTATGGGCGGTTTGAAAATATCCGACAGTGGGTTGGCCACTAACCCACCCACCTCCACCAATCCGCATTGGAGCAGCGTGGTGGAGTAAGCTCCAGGCCTCCCCCCAAAAAGGGGAGAGACTCGTGCCCAGCAGTGGGACGTATAATGGGTTGCCATAATTATTATTATTATATTTAGAAACTCAATAAATTTACTTGTGGTAGAGTTACAGTGCAAGAGGTCGAGGGCGTTGGTATCACCGCATTACCGAAACTGTCTGCCGCCAAGTGGTAGTGTTCAGCACTGTAGTGTTCCGGTTAGATGGCAATGTATGGCTCCGTATTAACTATCACATCGCATTTGTATTTTGACTTCTGGAATTTGTGTGGCTGCAGTCATGCGTACTTCGTCGATTTACTTATCATAAATAACACATAATTTAAGTTATGTGTTATTTAAAGATAAATGTACGGCCCTGTTATTCCCACAGAGGCATAACACCTTAGGCCTCAGGACTGGTAACGCATCTGCATTTTGTCCTCTAGTCTTTTTGTAAGTGTCTATAGGCTGCAGTCATCACTTAACATCAATGTGAGCTCCATGCTTGTTTGCCACTTTCATAACATAAAAAAGTTATTTTAAATAATAAATACGGATGTATGTAGTTGTATTAGTAAATATATATTCTATTAAATAATTTTATTTCAATTAGTGTAGCCATCATACCTATGGAACATTCGAGATATACATACCACGGACGTCACCTAGCGTCAATGTGAGCATGTTAGCGTCGGCTGCGCACGCACATGATATGTTCATCCGCGCTAATGAACTCTGACAGCCTGCTACACCTCCAATTGTACACATTATATCCTTTTTGTGCAGCATTTGCCCAGTTTCTTGTATTGCGTCTATATCTCTGAAAAATAAGACTAAGATTTTATGTCTCCTTTTTTCTCTGGTACAGAGTTATGTTACGGCGGAAGGATTTGTATAAAAAAATATATTTATTAACTGAAATACAAGTTAATTGCTTAAATAATTCTACAAGACTAAATTACAATTAAAAAGATATCTATAAAGTAAACTAAAATAACAACATAAAACTAGGTTGCCGAATAAGCACTGTGGGCACTGTCCACACAACACGTGCCGGATGTCCGATGCGTAGTCAGCAGGATCGGGCGTCGGGCGATTGCCTAACTAGAGTTACATTAATAATTGATGAACTGGAGAGCATCACTAAGTGATTTTGTCTTACTAAATGATCTTGAGAAATTGCTATTACATAATATTTTAAAATACAGATTTAAATAAATGTTGTTAAATAAGTGTTAAACTCCGTCCCTTGGATCTATTAAATAAATAGTTGCCACCTGGCAGTATCAATGTTTGTATGGGATGCGCGCGCGCATAACGTGTTAATCCTCGCTAATGATCTCTGACAGCTCGCAACAGCTTCGATCGTACACATTGCACACTTTTATTTTGTGCTGTTTTGGTACAGATTCAGTACTGTGTCTTGTGACCAGATATCTATACAATCTATACATTTATACAAATAAATAAAATTGGGGTGTC
This sequence comes from Macrosoma leucophasiata, assembly GCA_036365455.1. Classification (NCBI taxonomy): domain Eukaryota; kingdom Metazoa; phylum Arthropoda; class Insecta; order Lepidoptera; family Hedylidae; genus Macrosoma; species Macrosoma leucophasiata. Next base: position 1,682,986 of record JAWQUS010000024.1, read on the forward strand.
TATTTGTAATACCTATTAAAATAACCACTTTTTACTAAATGCATATGTATGTAATATACCAAAACAACATTTTTGACAATTTTTGTCAGTCTGTCTGTTTGTTGGGGTTAATCTCGGGAATGTGAGGACCGATTTCAATGGCAAATAGGTAATGTAAGAGGAAGTAACTTAGGCTACTTTTATACTAGCTGCGCCCACGACTTCGTCCGGGTAGATACTGAACCATCATAAATTTTCACGCGGTTTCGCGATTTTTTATGCGATAAGCACCGTTTTTCACCGCATATGCTTTAGCCTATTAAACTAGGGATCTTAATGTAGATGCGCTGCCGCTCTTGAGGGCTAAGTTACACTTCCATGTCAGAAATTACTGGGTTACACCTAACCAGAACAGAATCGCTGAATTACCATTTTGCTACAGGAAGATTATATAATGGGATGGTCTATACTCTCGAAATCCGGGACCGAAGCTCTACCCCAAAAATAAAGTTCGCCCTCTCCGCAGTGTGATTGCTGCTTCAATTATATTACAAATGTCTTACTTTGAGGTTGTTATTTATTTAAGAACAACCTTGTTACGGCCGTGGTAACTTTTTACGTAAAATTAAACTTTATCAAACTTGTTGAGGCATAACACCTTAGGCCTCAGGAGTGGTAACGCATCTGCATTTTGATATCTGGTCATTGTGTGGGTGTCTATATGCTGCAGTTATCACTTAACATCAATGTGAACTACACGCTCGTTTGCCACTTTTATTACATTAAAAAAAAAGATCGCCTCTCCGCAGTGTGATTGCTGCTTCAATTACATTAAAAATGTCTTACTTTGAGGTTGTTATTTATTTAAGAACAACCTTGTTACAGCCGCGGTAACTTTTAACGTAAAATTAAACTTTATCAAACTTGTTGTCCATTTAGTACCGTCCATTGAAACTCGAAACCTTACAACTTGATAATGGAATGATTTCCCCAACGTCCACAGATGTCTTTGTGTAAGGGACAAATAGGGTCGTTGGTTCTAATTTTATTTTCATTACACTGTGTTACTTACCTGCTGAACATTCCCGGCGGATAAAGTTACATTTTTATTTTGTCTTTTTTTCTGCGTTTGTCTCTGATCACGCCCTTAAATCTTTTAATTAAACCACAACACACGAGAAACCACCGGCGGTTAATGCACAATTGAAATCAATTGTCATTCAAATCATTTTTCTCTCGCGAGCTGACAGGTTAATGTGATATTTATTCCATATATTTTGATTCATAAAAATTACTAACAGGCATGCAGTTATCATTGATGGTAAGTGGATGCGTAAGCCTATAAAACTAGGGATCTCAATATAGATGAGTTGCCACTACAGATGTCTAAAATCCTCCACCGTGTCAGAACTTACTGGGGGTCAGACCTAAACAGAATTCGGAAGCGCTGAATTCCCATTTAGCGACAGGAAGATTAGATAACGAGGTCAGAGGTATACTCGTCAAACCCGTGACTGAAGCTCTACCCTCAAAATAAAGATCGCCCTCTCCGCAGTGTGATTGCTGCTTCAATTACATTCCAAATGTCTTACTTTGAGGTTGTTATTTATTTATGAACAACCTTGTTACGGCCGCGGTAACTTTTTACGTAAAATTAAACTTTATCAAACTTGTTGTTCATTAGGTACCGTCCATTGGAACTCGAAACCTTACAACTTGATAATGGAATGATTTCCCCAACGTCCACAGACGTCTTTGTGTGAGGGACAAATTGGGTCGTTTGTTCTAATTTTATTTTCATTACACTGTATTACTGAACATTCCCGGAGGATATAATTACATTTTTTTTATTTCTTCTTACCTTTTTTCTTCATTCATGTCTCTAATTGGATTTGGTTTAAATATTGGACATTTTTTATTTTTATGTACTGGAAGTGGCAAACAAGCATGCATAACATTGATGTTAAGTGAAGACTGCAGCCTATAGACACCCACACAAAGACCAGAGGTCAAAATGCAGATGTGTTACCACTTCTGTGGCCTTACGGAAATTACGGGGCCGTACATTACCACCTGACCGGAACACGATAGCGCTGAAAACTACCATTTAGCGGCAAGTAAATTAGTGGAGATGTCAATAGGTTCGTTACCTATTACATGCAACTTAACTGACTAGTTATAGGTAATATAACTCCTTCATCAGCTTAAAAAATCTATCTGGATGACCTTCCCTTTTTATTTTCATTCTTGAATAGCAACACTAGCAAGGATGTTGTTTTCGAGAATTCAAAATAGGTATACGCATTAATCAGGGATCAAAAAAACGTAACTTCACGCCTGTAGTCCCCGAAGAGGTAGGCAGAGGTGCATACTTGCATACATACATTCAAGCATACATACCCCACGATTAGCCTGTCTCCGAGCACATTACCAAATTCCGAGGTACTGGGAAACTTGCAGAAAATAGAAAATTCCCAATAGAAGCAGAAATTATAGGATTTTATATATTTTTATCTCTGATAGCCCCCGGCCTGGGAATCGAACCTAGGACCCAGGTGTAGTATAAGTGACCGGATACCACTAGACTACTCAGGCAGTTAAAAATTAAAGAACACTTTTTTTATTTAACATTTACATAACAGTATAAAATAAATATACCTACCTACTATCGAACTCTACGCACGCACACGAGTTACCCCCTTCTGAACAGGCTTATTATATTGTTGACAGAATAACTGAACAGAAAAAAATTGGCTCGCTACCAAACTACACGATAAAAAACCTAATTCAAAGATCTAAACCCTTCAATACCATTCCGGTATTGAGGGCCAAGGAAGCAATAAATCATTCATTTGTATATCATTCGGGGTTCATACAAAGTTATTTCGCGAATGATTTTGTTCTTTATCACTTTATGAGTAAGGTTCGGAATAGGTTTGAAGTGGTCTCAGTTTTTGTGATATACTTAATGTGACAATATAATTGATTTAGAGTCCTGCCCGCCCACGTGGCTCGAGTGGACGTCAGATGGTACTTTTGTTGAAAGTTTGTTGACGATATAGGTTAGGATCCCCCACTGCAGAATCATTTGTTCATTTAGATATGCTGCAAACTTAATTTTTATACATATTTATAATCTAGAGAATATATATATCCACTAGATTGCCTATCAAAATTTGGCCGCAAGTATTTTTAATTAAAATTTTTTATCAGCCAGCAACTCTTATTTGCGGCCGTTTTAATTTGGCTCCCGTATATCATAATAATAAGAAAAAAATTGCTTTAATTTGTTATAATAAATAATACATGTACGTTATGGACGTAACAAGTTACCGGGGCGTAACGAAAATATGTAGGGGCGGCCAAGTGCGCAACCGTGATTTTTCAGAGTATTTATGCCGTGAAGTGGACGATATTTTATTAATAAAACAAGAAAAAAAGAATTATTTCCCTAAAAAAAAAGTATACTTGCGGCCATTTTTTGATACGTAACATAAAATTGAAACGTATGCATAAAAATCAGATTTGCAGCATATCTGGGTGAACGAAATTATTCTGCAGTGGGATCCTAACCTAGTAGTGGGAAACGGATTATCGTTTCTCAATATTTTTTTATGTAACAAAACATGCAGTTCACTTGGCCTATAGACATCACCAAAAACAATTAAAAATGCAAAAGCGTTGCCATCTTGAGACGTTAGTTATTGTGTCTCTATGATAGTTATTACGGGGCCATACATTTTTTAAAAATTTTTTTTTGGAACAATACAATCAGGTATTACATAACAAGTGTAAACGTTGACACTCGCAAAAGTAATAAAATACCACAATTAACATGTTCGTTTTCTTTAGACTGTGAAAATACTGTGTCGCGAGAATCAGCGCCCTCCTATAAAAAAATAGTTTTCTGGCAGAAAGTACTTGACACAGAGAGTAGAGTTCGACTGTGGGAAAACGACGGGGTTTCCCGGTCATTACTTTCAAAACTGACCTCTGGGCTCTTTCTAGTCGTAATATATGGGATTTCGCACAACCACCCCATGAGGTAATGCAATATGATATTTCTGATTGGACTAGGGCAAAATAGACATTTTTTAAATATTTAAAGTTAACAACAGTTCGAAGGGATCTAAAAGCAAAAAATAATTTACGTACTCTAGAGACTGTGAAGTTGATATGCTGCCATTGCCTATTTGGATTGAAAATACCATTTCATGGTATTTTCAATCCAAATACCCAAATATTTGGTCGAAGAAGCACGCGTAAGTGATACACAGTCACAGGAAACGAGAGAACCGGATGTGGAGCAAAGATGTGCACGGATATTGAACAATGTAGGTTGTGAGGCGATAGTTGGAGCAAATATTATCACTATTGTCTTAGAAAGATTTATGGTAAGGACATTGGTTCTCAACCAAGTCATAACAGAAGATATAGCGTTTTCAGTTAACCGTTGAGTTTCGTCCCAATCTTGTCCATGAACAAGGAGTACCGTGTCGTCAGCGTACGTTATTATTTTGCAATAAGGGTAAGTTTACAGAATTCATTAATATATAATAAGAATAAAGTTGGACCTAGTACACTGCCTTGAGGGACACCGAAAGTGAGACATTCTTCACGACTCTTGATACTTTCTATAACGACTATTTGTGTACGGTTGCTAAGATAACTTTTAAAAAGTTCAAGAGCGGTTCCCCTTACACCCACAGATTGAAGCTTAGACAGGAATCAAACCTGCGACCTCAGGATAACCAGTCCAGCCGCTTTACCACTAAGCTACTAAAAACATTTTCTTTCCGTTTTTTCTTTAATTTCTTAAGTTCACTCGCATGTGTTATTGCGCAATATAAACACTACCTACAAATAAACAATATGACCAAGGAAATCTAAACAAAGCATTACAAAGTTTTTCTTTTTTGTCTACGATATTTATTAGTGAAAAATATGAAAAGAATATCTTAACAAGAATAATTTATTTTACAAAAATATGGAAAATGGCGAGCAAAGCTTCAAAACTCTTTGATTCGATCAGAGACCCCCAGCCAATCTCAAGATAACTTTACTCTTTAAAAGTTATGAATTCCATGGTGTATTTCTCTATTCGATTTAGGAATATTTGTTTATTTTTGACAAATTTTGTTTTGTGATTAAATTCGCTAACAGATCTGCTGTTCATTTTATTTTAATCTATACATTTATACCTACAAATGAATAAAATTGGCGTGTCTGTTTGTTATATAAAAAAACACTTTTTAGTGAATGTACCGATTTTGACGGGACTTTCACTGGCATAAGTAATAAGGAGCAACTCAGGCTACTTTTATACTAGCTGCGCCCACGACTTGGTCCGGGTAGATACTGAACAATCATGAAATCCCACGCGTACGAAGTCGCGGGCACAGCTAGTGTTAGATATAGTAGAACCAGATGTGGTTGAAACATTGCTACGTTCGAGTGCTGCATTGGTTTGACTCCATCTGTGATGGTTGCAGTTGCGAGCGAGAGTATAGGTATATATAGTTCTATCTGTCCGCTTTTTGTATGTATGTATGTATCTTCGGCTTCTGTATGTTTACGGCCCTGTAATTTCCGGCACAGGGGCATTAGGCCTCAGGAGTGGTAACGCATCTGCATTTTAACCTTGGTCTTTGTGTGGGTGTCTATAGGTTGTAGTCATCACTTAACATCAATGTGAACTGCATGCTTGTTTACCACTTCCATTACATAAAAAAAAATCTTCACGTCAGGTCCCTAACGGGGTAGGCTGAGAGTGTGAAGCGCCAGATATTCCAATTCTGAGATACCTCTTGCTTTTTTGTGTTTTTCAGATATCCTTTCACTGTCCATAGACAATTTCCAAACACAGTTTATAGTATTTAGTGTGATAGTATTGAAATATTGAATGTGAGACGGGAAGCAATGAAAGTGTATCGCTATCAGCTGGACCAGTACGGTGCGCCCGCAGGACGTTGACGTGTGTATACAGGTCCAATATCAGCCGTAAATCCGTCCCCGCTATTATAAACTGCAGGTTTTGATTTGTGGTGTTTCTACACTTGGGGGTTTCGATCTGAGTTGGTTTTTCAAATGGATCGAGATTTCGACAAAACGTAATTTTAATAGTTCATTGATTTATCATCGAATCTTGTTTTTTACTGCTGGTAGGGACTCGAGAAGTACCACCGCATTACCTATTTGTACTGTAACTGTAATAACTATCACAGAGATATGACGACCCGGTTCGTAAAGCGGTGTGAGACGACCGTATGATTCGAAGAGTCACGGGTTCGATCCCCGCCCCGGGACAAATGTTTATATGGCCTACAGATTTTATTTCGGGTCTGGGTGTTTGTGCATGTGTTGTATATGTACAACGGCACCCACGACGCAAGTTGATACCTAGTGTGGGGCTGTGAGTGTAAGCGTATTTTTTTTATATAAAAAAATAAATAATTATTTAAGTATTTTTTTCTAATAACATCTAAGGTCTCATGCATGGCAACACATCTGCATTTTGACCTTTGGTTTTTGCGTAGATGCTATAGGCTGCAGTCATCACTTAACATCTATGTGAACTGCAAGCTCGTCTGTCACTTTGGTTATACAAAAAAGTCTTTAAACTTGTCCATCGCAATGGCTTCATTTCTTATTCAACAAATTTGACTCAAATATAGAGTTGATCTTGTAAAGCATGTGTACAAAGTGTGTCAGCGCCCTAACTCTAGTTTATTTCGGAGCGGTGTCAACCGCTTATGTTTCGATTTATGACATGTTTTGTAACCTTTTTGTAAGCGACACTCAATGGGCGAGCTTTGAAAGCTCATAGCTTTTTTTATAACTGCCTGCTGATAGTTTTACCCTTTGGTTATTTTAAACTTTCTTCGGTGTATAGGGTTAAGTGATGGTTAATTTGTATGTTTGTTTAGGTTTTTTTTGTAGAGATAGATGTTTTTTAGGGGAATATATTTTTTGTCCCTGAATAAACTCAGTAAACAACATTATTTTATTTTATAGTACCTAACTCTTTATGTTTTTAATCTATTTTTTTTTTGTGTGTGTTAAATTCGAAAGAACTTTATAGTTATTACAAATTTATGTTTTATCGCTTTTGTAAATTATTGCAAATTAATATTTGATAGTCAATAATGTTACATTCCTATCTTTACATGTGAAAAAGTTTAATCAATATAAAATTTTGGAAGCCTCATTTTTTTTACTATGATTTTGTTTACGTAACTTTCTACATTGTCAAACTACGAGTTGGTATGTAACAAATTTCAAATACCTATGCCTTTTTGTATCTCATCCAAGCATTTATTTTGAAAGTTATCTTCAAAAGAAAACTTTCATTTTAACCGCCTGCTGTATTTGTTATAACAATGAGGTTATTTTTTAATGTAATGGAAGCGGCAAACAAGCATGCAGTTCACATTGATGTTAAGTGATGACTGCAGCCTATAGACACCCACACAAAGACCAAAGGTCAAAATGCAGATGTTTACCACTCCTGAGGCCTAAGGTGTTATGCCCCTGTGCCGGGTATTACAGGGCCGTAAATTACCACCGGAACACGATAGTGCTGAACACTACCATTTAGCGGCAGGTGTATCGGTATCCTAATTTATTATTCACGTTTATAAGTGAAAATGCATTTATTTACTATTTACAGCAACATAGTTGCGCAATACGCGTAATTGAGATAAAAGACACTTTAATTCAAAGCCCTTTCTTGAATTTAAAGTTAAAATCAACGTTCTTGGTTTGAAAGCAACACGTACTTTATTTAAGGCTCTACGTAAATGGTAATTGGCCCAGCAATCCTTGATTTTAGACAGATGTTTAATCAACAACATGTTTCTATCTATGTGGTTTACGCCATCCATAGAACAACACGGGCTACCGGCCGCGGCGGACCGGACCGGAGCGGAGTAGCCATAGCGTTTATTACCGATGCAAAACAGTCTGTCATTTTCTGCGGGGGGAAATACGTGTGACTTAAACACACACTTCAAAAATCGTCTATAACAACGAAACTCACACCTTGAATTAAACAAAATACATAGACAATTTCACGCACATATTTAAACATCTAGGCGACAGGCATAGGCCCACTTGGGCTTGTACTTTGACAGAGGGGAAAGCCTGCACATGGTTACTCCCCACCGGTCTGCCGCGGCCGGTGGTCCGTGTAGCTCTATGACGCCATCCAATCCACACTGATAAACATTGAGATACTGTAATTGGCACGCCTAGTTTTGCTAGGTCGCCAAACCTAACATCCGGACAGATTAGCTAGTTTGATCGGACATTTGGGTGAAAAGAACTGACATCCGCGACAGCAGCGGTTGGTTGCGATCGTTTTGTTAGATGTAAAGACGTCTGGCTTTATCCGAACGCCTGGTAACGCTAGGATAGGCGATTGGGAAAATATTAATTGTCAGTTGTGAATTTCGCATGTAATAAAGTCTTCCACTGAAAACCTCGCATTTTACTAGTGATAGAGCTCCAGTGACGGAGCTAGTGGACGTAGGCACCACCGCATTACCTTATATGCTTGCCGCTAAATGGTGCTGTTCAACGCTACTGTGATCTAAAGTCAGGGGGTAATTTGCGGACCCTTAGTACCGGCAGGTCTAACAGATTAGGCCTTAGGAGTGGCAGCTCATCTACATTGAGTTTATTCAGTTTATTCATTCAGTTTTCAATGCATTAGCCAACGACGGTCTCCGATCTGAAAACAAAAAAAAAACAAAAAATATTCATAGTCTTTCATTATATTATCCTATTCATACTATATTTTTCTACAAATATTCACAGTAGCAAGATAAAGTTTCGGTTAACAAACCATAGCTTAATCAACTTTTAGTTTAACTCTTTGCTTAACTAAACTCTGCGTTAATTAATTCTCATAATTAAGTGGAAGTAGGTTAGTTATAACCTTAATTCAATTCACCTATTTCAATTACTAGCTTTAAATATTTATTACATTTAAAGCCAGACTTTATTTAATCTACGCAAGTGAGCGATTTGTCTACTTCAATCTAGTAATTAAAGGTGCGATTAAGTTTGTAGATTTTGCAGCTGTAGTCTGTGATAAAGTGATCCCTGTCAGCCATTTGCAACTACAATAGAAAATGGCGAACACAGCTGTCAAAAGTAACAATTCGAGCGCATTCCTGGACGCCATTGTCATTCTCAAATTTGCTGGGCGTGCATTCCAAATACGCCAGATAATTTTGTTATATGAATGGAGTTAATTGCAGTATTTATTTATTGTGTACGTTTCACCGCTCCCCCGCTTTTATTAGCTTACTTTACGGGGGTGCAGGGTTTATTTCCCCAGCGACGGATGCGTGAAAATATTTTTGGGGTTCCGTGCCAGAAGGGTGCTAGAGGGACCGTATTGTTTAGCTTTGGTTGTCCAACCATTCGCTTGTTTTGTCACAGCGCTGAGTCTTTTGAAGCATAAGTTATCTGATGTACCTATATTTATTAATTTCACAATGTATCCTTAATTACCTACTCGGTGTCGGTATTTAAGTATATGTTGTACCTACAGAACCGGGCGTGCTGTATTCTATCATTTAGTTGAACAATATTTGGTGATACCTACGTATAAGGGAAGAAGAGTAACTCTCATACAAAGTACGAAAAGAAAGTGGCCCCGGATTTGAGCTGTCAATTGCAGTTGTCAGACAACGCACTGAGCAATGCCGTCCGCCTATCGAAATCTAGGATCGAAATCGTTGTCATCATTTTCATTGCTGTCAATTTTTCATCTTAAAAAATGTATCAAAAAATATTTTTCCTTCGGAATAAAAAGAAGGGTGAGGCGCGATTGTTTTAAGAATAATTTCGATGAAAAAAGTATTTGATAGTTACATAACTAAGTAAATTGTGTATGGCGGTACGTCATGTTGTGAAAATCACACCGTCATCGCTGTCGTGATCAGCGATTGTAAAATAATGGAGCCTTGAAGTTGGTGGAAGCCGATTCTCAAAGAAGAATAATAAAATAATGGACAGGGACATTATCATTTCTTGGCTATATCGATATTATTTTTCAATGAGAATAAATTTGTTAAATGGAAACAATAATAAATCACTTAACGTTTCTCAACACTCCACTCTAAAAAGAACTTTGTTGACGTTTGACGTGACAAGGTATCGCTACCTGTCAAAGTCATGCTGCCACTTTTTATCTTCCCTACTAGATAATAATTTGTACAACAAAATACCAAGATGCAGATACCGAATACGAGCTTTTGATTTCACCTTTTTCCTTCTAAACAATACAATTACATATTTGATTTATACGAGAGAATGCCAATGGTGAACTGTAACAGGATTAAAAAATCTCGCTCAAGGCGTAGTATCTCTAAATTGCAGTTTAATAGCAATTTATCACTGAGATGTTAATTTTATTTAATAAATCAGTTGGAAGTGGCGGCTGGGTCATTACTCAGCCACCCTGGGCAGCACCGGGCTTGCTCGGAGCAAGGCGGCACAAATGATGGTATGACTGTGATGGATTATATGCTAAGGGCCGGCTTCTTTTAAGGCTGACCGCTGACATACGTTTACAATGTTTTGAAAGAAAGAAACAAATATTTTTATTTCTAATAAATCTTTACAGATACTTTCAAAACGTCTAGAAATCAGATATTAATAATAAATTAAAATTAGATAAAACACTTTATTTTCATCATATTCTGATATCAATCATATATACGAGTATATGCACGTCGATTTCAAAGAATCTTGACAGGCAGATTAGGTAATGCGTAGGCATCTATGCCTATGAGGTCCAACAGTAAAACTCTCTCACATCTCGTATCTATTTATCGTAAGTAAAACTCTAGTAGATTTTAGCAGTTCTTATAAAGAAGCGCCTTTAAATTATTTTTTAAAGGCGCCTTCTAATTTTAATAGAGGGCTTAATATAAGTTTTTCTATTTCTGCCTCTCTCGATTGTCAGCTCTAACGAGTCCCGAATCTATTACAAAGCTATAACAATTAGAAGAGATCATCGTCGCATCGTCAGTATAATTAATTCGCAACCGATGCAATACGACACCGTTAACGGCCGAACAAAGAGTAGCAAGTGACCGGTCAGCCTAAATTGAATTATGTTTGATGAAGCCAAATAGTCGGAGATACGATGGAATCACTTTGTTTCCTGTAACTACAATTATGGATGACATCTTTGTGAAGTTTCTTTGATCAGTGTTGTTGTTGCTTATATAAGTAAATCTGTAGATACAATTGAGTTCGCAATTATACAAACCTTTTTTATGTAATGAAGGTAGCAAGCAAGTATGCAGTTCACATAGATGTCAAGTGATGACTGCAGCCTATAGTCACTCACACAAAGAGGTTAAAATGTAGATGCGTTGCCGCTCCTGAGACTTTAGTTGTTATGTTTCTGTCCGTGATTCCGACTGACTGAGGCGACACTTGTCAGACATTAGTTTGAAAAATTACACGCTTTTACTTCGATGGTGCAGGTGTCTTGTGTGCTATTCGGACTACATATTATACAAATTGTTTCGGCTTTTTAACAATTCTACGAAATCCGTTCTGTCTCTTTTATTCTAATGAAATCACTCATTTAATGGACGTAAGGTCTTACATAATCACAATTGGGTATATGACTAATATTATTTTATTGTGATTTCAAAAACTAGCCTATAACTAATAATTTTTGAGATAAGCCTTTCGAAAGTTGCAAGTTATGCATGATCTCAATCGGCTCATACAAAATTGTACGGGCTTGTGACGTCACATGCAAGGATAGTGGTAAGATATACTTACAAGATCAATGACGAATTCAAGAAATCTAAAAATATCTTCGTTAATATTGCGTTTTTGTACAAAATTATACTTTAAATATTATTTTTAAACTAATTATAAATAGCTATATTTTTTTTTATTTTTATACCCACCTCTTCTAATTTTAATTATTTTAATGTTTATACTTTTAATTTCCATGTTACATTCGGACTACGTAATTAAAAAAAAAGAAAATACTCATTGTCAAATAACCTATTACCTGCTATTACCTAGGTATATGAAAAATTATTTTGAAGTTATCTCAATTTTGGAGTTTCAGCTAGCTAACTAGCTCTCATTTAGTGAAGGAAATTAATACAGCTGTGTTCATCATTATTCGAATCAATAGACCCCAAGGGTCACAATGAATCTCTGAGTAACCACTCCAAGATGGCTTGGATCTCCTATGATTCTATCGTTTTTAGGGTTCCGTACCTTAAAAGGAAAAAAGGGAACCCTTATAGGATCACTCGTGCGTCTGTCTGTCTGTCTGTCTGTCTGCCCGTCTGTCACAGCCAATTTGCTCCGAAACTACTCGAACGATTGAGTTGAAATTTGGTGAATATATGTAAATTGATGACCCAAAGATGAACACGTCAAGTAAAATAATAAATTTTAAACAGGGGGACCACTTTTGGGGGGTAAATCAGAAAATTAAAAAAAATAATCGTAAATTTGTGTCGTGTGACATATCAAATGAAAGAAGTTGTTGTCAGCATCTCAGATATATTTTTTTTATAATTTTTGCATAAACAAATTTGAAGTTATTTAAGAAAAACGACAAAAATTGACCGTCCTCCCCCTATCTCCGAAACTACTGTACTTAACATTTTGAAAAAAATGTGGAAAATAATTCTTTGCTTGTAGATTACTGGAAAACCTTTAAGAAGTTTGAGTATTCAAATTAAATCGAAAATTCTTAATAATATAACCCCCCCTGCCGGTATCACCGTAGCCGCTATGTCTCTGCATTTTAAATCTGTAATATTTTCCAAAATATTTATTTAAATTACGGAACTCTCACCACGCGAGTCGAACTCGCACTTGTCCGGTTTTTTTATGTAGTTGCCATACGGTATGATTATGAAAGGTGTAATTTTTGTTTTTCATTCAGTTCATAACATAAAATTGAAACTAAAAGCAAAACCAGCATAAAAAGAAAGCATTAATTCAATTTGCCATACGTTTTACGCATCGCTTGTCAAACACCGAGGACCGTATCATTCGATAATTGATATAAAATATGTATTTTTTTTACAATATGTCGTTTCGCATTACACCGATCGACGAGCGACGTGACGTGTCAGCTGTCGCTTTACGTTTATTTTAAATTATGAGGTGTGTGAGATGGACTTATTTCTTTGAGATTCCGTGCAATTTATGTAAATAAAAATTAATCATTGTTTTTATATTATTTCGCATTAACACATGCTTGTGAAATATATTTTATTTTAAAGAAAAATGGAAAGAAAAATTTTTAGACGCCGTCTCGCCTGAAGTCTAAAAAATTTTCTTTCCATTTTTCTTTAAAATAAAATAAAAATTAATCGCTAAATATATGTTGCTAAGTGTAAGACTCGGGAACGGCTGCACCGATTTGGTTAATTTCTTTTTTGTTGTGTTTGATGAAGTCTGAGAAAGGTTCTTACGAGGAGAAAAAAAACTTAAAAATGCGAAGCATTTAATAAAAACGATAATTTTCTTTTATCATACAATCTTCTCTATCCCGAGCTGTCAAACATTTGACGACAATCAAAATGACAACGCTTTCATCACATTAGATAAATTACCATCGACCGTAGAACCATGATATTTTTTTTTTTATGTTTTAAAAGTGGCAAACAAGCATACAGTTCACATTGATGTTAAGTGATGACTGCAGCCTATAGACACCCACACAATGACCAGAGGTAAAAATGCAGATGCGTTACCACTAAGGTGGCCTAAGGTGTTATGCCTCTGCGCCGGAAATTACAGGGCCGTACATTACCACCTGACCGGAACACGATAGTGCTGAACACTACCATTTAGCGGCAAGTATATTAGGTAATGCGGTGGTGCCTACGCCCGCGAGCTCCGCCACTGGAGCTCTACCACCAGTAAAATAAAGAATAAAAATAAAATATTACTAAAGTTATTTGAATATGAAAGAATCTATGTAACTTTGTTTTAGAGAGTTAGGGCAGAATAAGGTCTATCGGGAGAGCTAGTTTAGTTTCGTAGAGCTGCACGCTGCACACTGCCTACGTAAGAACGAATAGTCCGGTATTAGCCAAAACTTGGATCAAAATGATGGACAAACGTTTCATAAGTTGTGTGTGAAAGAGATAACGCTCTACATAGCCGAAACTGTCCGTAGTCTCTCTCCTAAGGTCGATGTGCAATATATCGTCCTGCGTACTGTAACGTATTTGCAACGAATGCTTTACGGACTTTTCAATCGTTGAGTAGCTTTTTTCTTTTAATTTCGTATTATTTAAGTCGGACCCCTGATTTAATTTTTAATCTCCAAACCGCCTTAAGGGCACGTCCGTCTGCCGTCGCGATCACGCACGCCACTCGCGGATTATCAATGGTCCCACAAAGCCGGTTCACTACCCTACACGACCTTAACATTGCAATCACACCTCTATTGTCTGAGCCGTTCGGTTCTATTACCAATGCGCATTCTACAATTAAAATCCGGATTTCGATTTTGTTGAACTACAGCAATAGGTAGCTTTTTTATCGCATTCGAATATCAACTTTAGCTTATTGTAGTAGAGTTGGTTTTGTGTTTGTAGTTTGTTGTGTAAATAGAGGTAGGACGACTCGTACGCGTGTCTATGCATAATATCATTGGCACACACTCTTATTGGTGATGATTTGTCAACTTTCATTCGTGAAGGCGATAAGGAACTTTAACTGGGAATTATTAGAGTTGTTTTTAGTTCGTTGGGTGTGAGTTCCGATTATTTTTCTTTGTCGGTTGGTTTGTAAAAATCCTTTCATGGTATGATCTCGGGATGCGAGTTGGAAATTATTAAAGGCAAACGTAATGACTTTGCTGTGGTTTTGAACAAATATCCTACCTGAAGTGAACGGTGTATTGATTTTCGGTGTCGTTTTATATTTGTTTGACCGTGTTGATGTTTGAATTTGGAATGGCTTGATACAGTAGCATGTTTGGAGTTGCTATTGCTTCGAGCAATGAGTATGTAGGTACCTATAGTTCGTTTGGATACTTAATTCATCAGGTTGTCTTTAAAAAAAAAGCTGTGCCCGCGACTTCGTTCGCGTGGAATTGTGACTTTGAGCTTTGTTAATTTTGGATCATATACACTTAGGTATAAGTAACCAAAAAAAAATTGGTTTTCATTAATACTTCTCTGTACACGATATAAGACTAACGCCTCCAAAGCCACCGATGCCATCAACACCACCAATGCTACTAACTACACCAACGCCACCAAAGCCACCAAAACCACCACCAATACCACCAACACCACTAACGCCTCCAACGCCACTAACGACACCACCACCACCACTATCAACGCCAGCAACGTCACCAATGCCATCAATGCCACCAACGCCACCAACGTACCAACGTCACTAACGACACAATCTTTTCTCAATAAATATAATAGAAATGGAATGAATTAAATCTTAAACATTATGTTTTGTTTTTTTTTTTTTATGTTATGGAATTGGTAAACAAGCGTGCAGTTCACATTGATGTTAAGTGATGACTGCAGCCACTTACACAAAGACCAAGGTCAAAATGCAGATGCGTTACCACTCCTGAGGCCTAAGGTCTTATGCCTCTGTGCCGGAAATTATATCTATTGATATTTTTAATATCTACATTTGCCTATCAAATTTTTTTACTAGTTTATCTTTCAAGCACATAATTTGTCATATTCATATGTTATTCTAATTCGTATCAGTAAAAATATATTCGTACTAAGTATTCTATTTCTAAGTTTTATCTAGCTTCGTGTTTGAATAAATAAATAAATATTGAAGCATTTGCAAACCCTATGAATAGATGTGATCACTAAAGTAAATATTGACATTGACAGGCGTGGTCACAAGCTCACAAGCCTAATGGGCGAGGTATAGCAGGGCAATGGCATCGAAGACATTCAGCTTTGAATATGTCGCCATCTTGAATATTTTTTTAGTTTCGATAATTTATTTATCTGTAGTTAGTTTATACTGTGGTACAGCTTTAGTCTCGGATTTAGAGGACGTAGGTTCCACCGCATTACCTAATCTATCTGTCGCCAAATGGTAGTGATCGGCACTTGGGCAAGTGCGGCCCGCACCAGGTGCCACCCATTTGGGGGTGACACCCTCTCTTTTAATAACCAAAATTTGAGCTGTTTCGATGTGAAAGCGCAACACAAAATTCACTTTCGCATTTATAATACCAGGGGGCGCCAGATGCACAATTTGCTCAAATGATGGGCACGACGATGGAGAATGGAGAAATAAGATACATAAGAATGGGAAGTATCTATTTCCCTATTTTTTTGCCATGTTAGCTACGCCACTGTCAGAGAATATGTAATAATACTACGTAGGTATAGAATGGACACTTCGACGTCCCGTCCGATTTTCCCGCCTCACCCAACCTCCTCCCGTCTTATAGGCGATGTTTGGTATTCTCTCTTCTAATACGTGCTACGCAAACAGGTGCACGTGTAAATACACGTCACTGATGGAGTGTCCGCGGTATGCCACTGTGCCCGAGTAGATCAATAAGAAAAAAAAAATAGGTATATTTTGATTTGAAACCGTTATTTTATGTCAAGGCCCAGGTGAAAAAATCTGTAAGGTACGTTCATTATTTTTAATGTGAACCAAATTTTGATTTGAAAGATCTCAATTTAAAAGAAATGAATCGTAACGCGAAAGATGTCATAACTAATTCATGTCGTTCTTTACAAAAATTAACGAGTTGCACTGCACTGGTGAAATAAAGGCGTCATTCACGACCCTCGCTCATTTCGCGGAGTCTGGTGCGCTCTGCTGACTTAAACATCTCAAATTATTTCTATTGATAACATTAAGTCAATTTTGGAGCCACATTGAAATGTTAATTGGAAATACGGAAGTACAAGTCAAGGGAATTGAATTGGTTTTTAATTGTGCAGAAATTAGAAACAATAGTTTTGTTTTTTGAGATAGACGCCATAACATTATCTTACCAAAGTACTGATATTTAGAAATGCTCAATTCTGTAGTGTTTCAGTTAGATGATTGTTGTTAAAGGAACAGAGACAGAAACACTTACCTACAGTAGAGAATATGTAATAATACTACGTATAGAATGGACACTTCGACGTCCCGCCCGATTTGCCCGCATCACTTAACCTCCTCCCCTCTTATGGGCGACGGTTGGTATTTTGTACGTGCTACGCACACAGGTGCGCGTGTAAATACACGTCACTGATTGATGTCTGTGTAATAGAAACCAAATTAAGCGTTTGTATGGAATTTTGGCGGAGTGTCCGCGGTGTGCCTACAGGCAGAGAAAACGTAATAATACTGCTACAGGGTTAGCAGGATATCGGTAATAATGCCTCTAGTTTACGGGGTATGTGCGAGTACTTATTAAACATAAATGACATCATGATTCTTTAGAAAAATTAACAAGTTGCACTACAATAGAAAAATAAAAGCGTTATTCATGACCCTCGCTCATTTCGCGGAGTCTGGTGCGCTCTGCTGAATTAAACATCTCAAATTATTTCTATTGAAAACACCAAGACAATTTAAGAGCCACATTGAAATGTTAATTGAAATTGGGGAATGACTGGTCAGAGGAAAGTTAATTGGAATTTAAGTGTGAAAAAACACAAACAAACAAGAAACAAAAGGTTTTATTAAAAAATCTTTTATTTTTTGAGAGAGATGTCATAACATTATCTAATCAAAGTACTATTATTTACAAATACTGAATTCTATAGTGTTTCCGTTAGATGATAAAGTTTGGCTGTAGTTAAAGGCACAGAGGCAGATACACTTACCTACAGGGTTAGCACCATATCGGTGATAACGCTTCTAGTTTACGGGAAATGAAACAATATAAGTGACGTCACGGTCCATTCATGAAGTTCTTTACAAAAAATAACGAGTTGCATTGCACTACACAAGCAAAATAAAGGCATCATTCACGACCCTCCCTCATTTCGCGGAGTCTGGTGCGCTCTGCTGACTTAACATCTCAAATTACCATCATTGTAACCTACATTTTGAACAAATAAATTATTCTTATTCCTATTCCTAAAAAAAATATTTATATTTACCTAAGTTTGCAATTTTGGTGTCTTATTGAAAATTTAATTGGAATGGTGAATTAGGTACTGGTCAACAATTTAATTTAACTTTTTTGTGAAAATATTATACAACTTGTGACTTTTATAAATACAGTCCTTATGAAATTAATGAATGTCGATTTGCTAGATACAGTACTCGACAATTAATATTGCACATCGATCCTGCGAAAGAGACAATCGGCTCGTTCCGACTTCGTAGAGCGTTATGTCAAAACAGTCAGCGTCAAACAGCGGTGGTTGTGCAAAATTGAAAGAACAAACAACATTCTCCATTTGACTAGACGGCCTGTCGTTGTACAAGCTAGAAGATCCAGCCGCGACAGACTTGGCGACGACTCGACTGTCAGCTATTTTTGATGCATCACAGCTCAACGCATATTAAAAGCTCATTAGTTAAGTAAAAATAGATCGGGAGCAGCAACCATTCAAAGATTAGCTGAATTAAGTTTGCACTTCATTTTTGTAATCTACCCAGATTGGTAGATTGATTGATTTGGTCCTTTTTAGGGTTTCGTACCTTAAAAGGAAAAAATGAACCCTTATAGGATCACTCGTGCGTCTGTCTGTCTGTCTGTCTGTCTGTCTGTCCGTCTGTCACAGCCAATTTGCTCCGAAACTACTCGACCGATTGAGTTGAAATTTGATGAAAATATGTAAATTGGTGACCCAAAGATGAACACGTCAAGTAAAATAATAAATTTTAAACAAGGGGGCCACTTACGGGGAGTAAATCAGGAAATTAAAAAATATATATTCGTAAACTGTGTCGTGTGACATATCAAATGAAAGAGGTTGTTGTCAGCATCTCAGATATATTTTTTTTATAATTTTTGCATAAACAAATTTGAAGTTATTTAAGAAAAACGACGAAAATTGACCTTTACCCCAAAGTGGAGTCAACTATACTGGATGGTCTTTGGTGAACGCCCAAGGATGTAGGGGCTTCAGACTTGGTGACTACTCTCGGCTATTTAGGACGCGTCACCACTCGATACATTTTTAAAAGCTTGTGACCACCATCCTTGCATTTTTCAGTTTAAGTTCATTCAAAACCAGTGCTTATTTTACTCAATACTTGTCCATGCTGCTGCGATACGTTTTCAAACGGTGAAGCTATATTCGAATAATGGAGGAAAACAATCAACTACCTTCTACATTTTGACCACAACGAAACTGAAACAAACTGAACAAAATCAAATACTTACCAATATAAATACAGTACCCAGCAAGAAATATCGAGCCCCGAAAGAGACAATCGTCTAGATTCGACATCGTAGAGTTATCTCTGCTGCACACCGGCTTGGGCGTAATCAACTACTTTTGTAATCGGATTTAAAAATCTGAAACTTAAACAGTAAAAAAGTAATCAGGATTACTTTTTGATTATTTTTTGTCGCTGCCCCAATGCGGATTGGTGGAGGTCGGTGGGTTAGTGACCAACCCGCTGTCAGATGTTTTCAAACCGCCCATAAGGCTTCCGACAAGGTTGACCGCGTCCGTAGTGCTTAACCGAGTAGATCGCCTATGATCTACACTAGCCGCGGGGCCATGCGCGCTTCCCGGAGCTTTTTATTTTTGTAATCTGTAATAATGATTACAGATTTGCCCATGTCTGCTGTACATGACATTTGATGAGGTACCTCTGTCCACGCAAAAATTCACAAACATTTCCCTCAGTCCATGTAAACTAGAAGGCCTTTGGTAAACACACGCCGGGATCTAGTGTCGTGACTCGTCAGACTGGGCGACTACTGTCGGCTATTTCGGACGCGTCACCGCTCGACACGTATTAACAGCTTGTGACCGGCACAGCGTCTCCAACGCTTCCACGAACTGCGTTTGCGCTGAAATAGCGCGTTGGCAATTACGTTGTATTACGAGGGGTCATGATTTTTACAGTTTATGAACGGCTTTACAGAAGTCTGGTTGGAATGTGTCCAAAAGAGATGAGGCCTTCTCTGTACAAATACAAAGAAGAGGGATAGCCGATTGATCTGGATTCCGTGAGAGGAACTCTTTAACTATGAACTATTTTAATCTTTAAAATAATATCTATTGCTTGTCTATCGCATTGGGTAGCAACCTGTAAGGATAGATTTAAGTTGTTTATTTAACAACTTAAATCTAAAAATTATGAATAAATAAATAAACTTCTAGATAAACAGTCTAGGAATACAAACATTATATCTACCCTTGAAACGAATTTAGGTACAAAGTATAGCTACATAAAAATTAAACGTAACTTTACGCTAGCAATCCCCGAAGTGGTAGGCAGAGATAAATGATTTTGACGACCCCGTTAGTCCAGCGGTGTGAAATGACCGTTTGAATCGAAGGGTCGCGGGTTCGAGCCCCGCAACGGGACTAATATCTGTATGGCCTACAGATATTTGTTTCGGGTCTGGGTGTTTGTGTATGTTATATGTGTACAACGGCACCCACGACACAGGTATATACCTACAGTGGGGATAAGCCTATTTTAAAAAATATTTTAATGCATGCGTACTACACATACAAGGTACATGCAAACATCCTCGATTCATCGGTTACGTTTCGGCCCATGTAGCAGGTGGCGATCTTTTTGATATCTCCGGGCACATTACGAAACTCCGAGCTACTGGGAAACGTTCAGAAAATGGAAAAATCTCAAAAGAACCAGGTACAAGATTTCACACTGTTATATCTGATAGCCCCGACCCGGGAATCGAACTCAAGCGTTGTAGTAGTCGCATGCTTCTACTAGACTACTGAGGCAATGTTGTGGTAGCTACATATACCTATATGTTATTATAATTCGGGTATGTATGTTGAGTGTGCATACAATAAAATTATATTTTCTGAAATGGGAATCATGCTAGTGTTTTTAAACGTGTGTCTCTCGAGATCATTGCGTGAATCTACAATTACTTGTTTGCCTTATATCGTGTGGTACTGAATGTTGAAATACAAGTGTAACCTAGTTAGATAGCAGACGGTTTAAATACTTTTTTGCAAAAGACTGTACAGTATGTATTACATTTAAAGTAATGACAAACATTTTTTCATAACCGCCGGAAAGGCACAAATACATAGCAGCTTCCGCGACAGGATTGAAGATCTTTATTGATGAGATCAATATATATATATATATATATAGAGTTAACAACGGAAACAAACAGCCGGTTCCGTTTTTAAATTGATTTGACAGATATTTTGCACTGAAATATGTTATGCTATGTATTGATGGGAAAATATAGTTAGTTTTTACTAATTATTATAAGAGCCCGAATTATTTTAAGTATTATTGCTATAGGCCGACCGTTTAACTCGCGAATCGCCTACGGGGTACAAAGAGAGCGGGGGGTGATGTCACCGGGTGGGTAAAAGGGGTGCGCGGAGCAGAGAGCCACGTCAAAGCGCGGCAGTACGCTGTCGGCTTGCAGCGTGTGGTTTGTATTTTTGCAACGGACGCGTTGACAGTGACGCACAAGGTAAAAACTTACCAAGATTAATCTCAAGATAAATAGCTTTTCTTGTTTTGCAAAAAAAATAATAATACAAATAACGTATACATTTTTTTTAATGCCAGAAAACAAGATCGTAGTTCTGCGGAGTATCTTCGAGACGATAACTTGAGAGAAGATGAGAAGAGATGTACAACTTTATTATTAATTTGCAAGATTCTGACTCCTCAAGCTGCTCAGACAGTGAAGACGATTCAAGCGTAACACGACGAGTCAATCCTACATAACTTTTATCTCGTATTTCGTGAAAGGAGTTATTGTCATTTTATTATTTCGCACCTTAGAAGCTTTTATTTAAATAATTGAAAAATAATTTGCTTATTTTTTACTTTAAAAATACAGACAAGACCTATACATTTAGATATGACTAAAATATACCTAACATGAAAGATGCGTAAGACCAATGAGGCACGAGAGGTATGTCAGGACCGGGATATCTGGCGTTCTACACTCTCTGCCTACCCCGGTAGAAACCTGGCGTGAAGATACATATACACATACCAAAAGAATGTTATGTTCTTAGTTTGTAACGCACAACCTGACATGTAATTTAACACGTTATCGATTAATTATCTGTATCTGTAGGCCTTTTTACTAACATAACAAACACATACCTGCTTGATAGTGTGTTTAAACGCAAAAAACCCAAAAGTACTTACTCTGTGGCTCCGTTATCTAGTAATGCCACCAGATCTACAACTAGAGGTTTTATCGTTTGTAAAAAACATATACATTATATTTATTTATTCTGTAACTCGTGACATGATTACGTTCCCCTGTTTTACTGTTCACTAAATCTGTATAAGGCTTTATATTCAGCAATATTCTCCCTAGAGATAGAGACGTGCCTATAAAATTATGGTCATAAATAATTTTATGTTATCTTATAAAACATAGTTGGTATTAAATTTGTTGCAACTGCAACGTGGGTGGTATATATTTTTTTAAACATAGGGTTAGCTAGGGAAGTTAGTTAGGGTAGCCTAATTCTTGTATTTTTGTCCGCGTCAGATTAAGGATATGGTGGATATGCACCTTGTTGACTATCTCTATCAAATCTGACCTGTCTGTACTGAGTCGCGCCCTTACGGCAGCTGTTCAAAAATTTCGAAAAGCTCTTATTTATGCTTATTACGCTATACTACTATCTTAGGGAACTTCGTTTGGGTACATTTTACATCCTCTCAGAATATCTGACGGATCCTTGATACATGACGTAGATGATGCCGTGACCTTTTCAGACGGATCAAAAATGGATATGAAAATGTACTCAAGCATTTCAGATACTCTATATACAGAAATTGTACAGTTACACTTTGCAAAACACACTGGAATAATTTACAGACGTAAATGAGCATAACGCATTAAAATGCTTAAATTTTAAAATGTTTAATATATCGGTAAGTTATAAAAAACCTAACACAAGATTTCAAATAAATCCAATCAGATCGGGGTTGTTCACAGTCCCGGAAAAGATTGCCTCGATCAAAATTAATTTTACCGAAAATTATTTTTAAAGACTGCAACACTAATAAATAACGCTTCGTCTATGTATCTAAACGTCTCATAAACATGGCACAATTAGTGTCTACACCGTGTTATAGCTCCATAAAATACCATGTCCCGTTTACACCTAGGGCTATCAACAATGAAACTGATACACGTGGGGAATATGCAACTTTCAAACTTTATAAAAAATAATCGATATTTATAATAAGAGGAATAAAGTTATAATGTAAGAAAATATATTTGCGGATTTTCTCGCGTATACAACACGTCCAAACTTCTTCTTATTCCCGACGTTTCGGTCGCTTTCCAGCTACCGTGGTCACGGGCAGACTGATACCGCAAATTTAATTTCTACAATGTATGAAGCTCGCGAGAACCTGCAAAGACGTTTTAATGAAACAAAAAAACAACGATTTTAGCAAAATAAAAATGGTTTTAAAACTTCATGACGGTTTATAAAATTGCAAAAATTTGGGCGAATGTTCAACCCTACTCAAACTGTGTTGTCTACATGAAGGTATAGATAAATATGGAGACAACACTGAATACCTATTTGAAGCGAGGTAAGACTATCGTCATCCCTGTCAATCTGATCCCACTTTCTCTCTCTAATGTTTGGTAAAATTAGAAGATAGCGATGCCATAGATCGCAGATGTATTATATTGTATTAAACTCAAGGTGTTATTTGAATTGTTGCCTCCATATTTACCTTCTGCTTTATGGTTGGTTGTTGAAGTGCCGACGCATGTACGATATTGAAACCTCTGGGTTTTATACCGATGTCTGTAGCTTGCAGTATTTATTTACCATAATGGAGACTGCATAATTGTTTGCCAATTCTATGACGACCTTGTCATAAAAAACTCCCGACATATCGGGAACTTTGGCAACGGTACTATAAGCAACTATCAGTAGAAACAACATAAATGATGTTGGTCCTACTGATAGTACTAGAAGTAGCAAGAATATAACATTATATGCGTTGCTTAATCCTTTGATTTGTATTTCTATACCATAGACACTTGTTTTTATATAGCAGTAAGAATTCACTCGCTTCAATGTGAGTAGTACGAATGTTAGTCACTTAAAGAAATAAAAGTGGAGTATATAACCAGAGGTGTGACCTCTGGACAGATACGAGTCCAATTCCTATCTGAAGTCGAATATTTTATTTAAAATGTGTAATATAAAATCTTCCGATATTCCGGGAGTGCTGGCAACCCTGCTTACACCGTGTTGACTCTACCGGTCAGTAGCGAACGAACAAAATTAGCTGTAAATATTCAAATTGATTTTGCATGTTAATATTATTTTCTCACAGGACCTGACGGTGAGAAGTTATTTGTTTAGTTTAAGTAAATAATAAATATTCATAACGTTATTATTATTCAAATACAAGGAATGGTGACAGTGTGAAAGTAAAAATGGAGCCAAGTTCGATGTGCTTTTGTGGATTAAAATTATATTGTATTATAAAAGAGGTAATGTTTTCTGTCAACTTTAAGAAACCTCTTTTAAAATACAATATATTTTTTTGTGGGCGTCTTTGGGCAAGGCTTTGTCCAGCCGTGGATGTTTTTCAGCTGGAGTGATGACAATGATGATGAAAGGCGTGATATTCACATGGATTAGAATAGCGTACTGCAATATATAGTCATCTACTATAGACTCTATGTATGGACTACATATTTCATTTAACACCAATATTGCTTTTAGGAATGGGCATAACTAACTAGTATGATGGAGTACCTATTAGTCAATATTTTCGTGTAATGGGAGTAGTGACAAAAGTAGTACGAAGCTTACCATCAATTCGAACTGAATGCTTATTTGCATTCAGTCTCTATGGGAAATCTCAGGTATCTATGAGAAATCTACGTCAAAAATGAAGTTTTTATTGCGTTATCTAATATCTTATGCCTGCGAATACCAGAAATTGCAGGGTCGTATGTTATTTCCTAATGGGAACATGATAACGAACGCTCTTTGGAAAATATTAGCCTGACGTTATGTGATTAAATTCACCTTGTATAATTTACGGACTTGGCTAGAATACCCGCTGCACTGTATTAAAATATCAATGGCATTTTTTTTATATAAAAAATGTTTAGCACAACATAATTCTATTGAATTTATATATGATATGTGTTCAAAGGCGGTAAGTTGTTGTGTATCGTATTTGTTATTCAGATCAGATTTGCTACGTCTGTGATGTAGATGATTGGAGAGCCTTTCAGAAGCTCTACTTAATTTTGTCTCTGCCATTGCGAGTATTCTCCAGAAAATATAACATTCTAATTTTTATATCTTTTATGATGCTTTGAAATACAATTTCACGCCTGTTGCTACAGTGAAGCTAAATATAGTGTATAGATTTTTACAAACACTTATTATTCGCCAATTATTTTTGCCTTTAACAAGCCTCTCATTTATCACTAATGTTTTATATTTTGCAATATGGACCTATATTAAATTACAATCCTATATATATACGTTCAAAAGTGGTAACATTGTTACATATCCTTATTGTTATTCAAATCAAATTTGCTTCGCCTTTGATATAGTCGATTCGAGAGCCTTTTAGAAGCTCTACTTTATTTTGTGTCTGTTAACTTCATTTGCAAGTGTTCTTCAGAAATATTCAAATTTGTATATCTTTTATTAATGCCATGAAACATAATTTCATGACTGCTTTTTCGCTGAAGTTCGGAGCTATTGGTGAATTATGTATTCTTGCATACCAATGGTTATTGAGTTTTGTGACGATTTTGTAACCAAAATATATTGTGTATTGTGCCAATTAAGAAAATAAACAGGTAGGCACACTGAAATCAAAATGAACCATATAATATAATAATAATAGCAACCCATTATACGTCCCACTGCTG
Organism: Macrosoma leucophasiata; assembly: GCA_036365455.1. NCBI lineage: Eukaryota > Metazoa > Arthropoda > Insecta > Lepidoptera > Hedylidae > Macrosoma > Macrosoma leucophasiata. The sequence continues at coordinate 1,709,021 of JAWQUS010000024.1, forward strand.
GGCACGAGTCTCTCCCATCTTTGGGGGGAGGACATGAGCTTACTCCACCACGCTGCTCCAATGCGGATTGGTGGAGGTACGGGTTAGTGGCCAACCCGCTGTCGGATGTTTTCAAAAACCGCCCATAAGGGCTCCGACAAGGTTTAACGACTGCTATCACTATCTATCGATAGCAACTGGGACCGACGGCTTAACGTGCCCTCCGAAGCACGGAAACGCGAATTTTAATTTGCCACTAGCGGTCACCCATCACACCCGACCGCGCCCGTAACGCTTAACCGAGTAGATCGCTTACAATCTACACAAAACGCAGGGCCATGCGCGCTTCAAAAAATGAACCATATTCTTACGTAAATAAAAACAGCTGCAAAACGGCATCAATTATGGGTAAGGAGTGGTGGATGTGCGTTTGAGGCGACCTTGGCGCGCCTAAGTCGAGTAAGTCGTCGCACCGACAGACGCGCAGACTGCAGATTGGCTGATAACACCTCGTCACCCCTACCAGTGTACTCGACGGAGCGAGTATGTAAACACTTCATTTACACACATGAGAAAATTAGATAAGATTAATTGTTTTCATTTTCATAAATTTTTTAATTATTTTTAACGGTATTTTTTATTAATTTTACTATGAAAAAAGATACTTAGTTACTAAATGTTTTCTGAAGATTTAATTGAAATTGGCTAGAGAAAAAAGGAGACATATAAACTTGTCTATATTCTTTAATATAATTAATTTCGTAACATATCATAAGCGATTCTTATAAACTGAATAGATAAATAAACTTTTTGATTGTTTTGAAAAAAATATGTGGGTGATTAAAGGAGACGTTCCAAAATGTATGGAGCTTGGGCCCGCACCTTGTACACTAGGTATATTGAGAGAAGAAGCATGAAATACTAAATCAATTTCAGCTATTCAAATAGTTTATTATTATACCTTCAATTAATTGTCGTAAGTATATTTCAAAATCAAGAATGTCATAGTAGTAATATGGTGACATATTGTTGTCATACAAAATTACATAAAATAAATATTTCCGACAAAAAAACAACGAATTAAATTATTTTTTGAATATTTTTCCATGATTACGTACTATGTATTTTTCTCAATCTTTTTATATAGTGTACAAGGAGCGAGCCCAACGTAGAACTTGTCTTTTACCTAAATTGACAAACTGCATATCTATTGTTTTTTTGTTAAACGTAAAAAGTAATTTTAAAATTCTATATGATTAAATGATTTTTGAATCGAAACGACAATTTCATGATTTTACATTAAACGTGAAAACACATCGTGTTACAATAGTAGAGGTCTGTTTAGACGTATAATGTCACATAGCGCAAAAAGCGGCGAGCTGTGATGGTTCGCCTTTTGACCCACATCGATTGTTGTCCAGTTTAAGACTTTAATTTACTGTATTGAAAAACGCAATGCAACTCACGAAAAAGTTCTGGAAGACCACCTTTTCAGTTCAATGATTCAATATGGTTCACCAGTTAAACTCCGTTTTACACAGACACTTCAGAGTCAATAGTTTTAGGCTTTTAATTATTATAATGAAAATTCACAAAAAAATGCACCTCGAATTGGCGGCAAATTAGGCAAGTAAGTGTTTTCTCTCGACGCCGCTAGCCGCGTGGCGCTAGTGTCGCCTCGACGTATGAAGGTGCAACGAACTCCTTGGTTTAGGCACGACACGGAGCTCGATGGCGCGTGAATTTGAATTCGCGCCGCGGTGGTGGTTGGTGATATGATTGGCATTGCTCATGAAAACCCAACATTAAATGAATAACAATTTCATGATTTTACATTAAACGTGAAAACACATCGTGTTACAATGGTAGAGGTCTGTTTAGACGTATAATGTCACATAGCGCAAAAAGCGGCGAGCTGTGATGGTTCGCCTTTTGACCCACATCGATTGTAATCGTGCGAATATGGTCGTATCTTGTAATACTTGTTACAGATGACATAAATGATGTATATTTCACGTCACGAATGTAGGTCGTGAACAAAACTTGGTTAACTCAAAATCTGTTTTCACCGTAAGTGTGGGCTTAGATGTATGTAATGTACAAATGAAAATGAAAAAGTTTTATTATTTGTCCAAAACAAAAAAAAAACAACCTATATTATCACTTATTCTTAAGGTTAATTTTCTAAAGGCTAGTAATCTTCTATATATATAAAAATTGCAACCCGTTTTCCTTGGTCACGGCATCACGCGTGAATGGCTGGACCGATTTCACTAATTCTTTTTTTGTTGTATTTCTTATTATTAGCAGCAGGTTCTTAAGGAAAAAAATATATACGAAATATTGTTTTACTTGACACTGGCAATATGCATAACAAGCGATGCCATATAATTGAAAAAAAAAATGTATATATTTACGAAAAACTAATTGGGGGCGATGTTAAAATAGTATTAGAACACTTTTCAATTATTTATAAATTTTCTGTCTGTTTGTCCCTTTGTCCAGCTAATCTCCGAAGATACTGGACGGATTCGAATGAAACTTTTGTCGTGTATAGATACTAAGCCTGGCCAACATTTAGGCTACTTTTTACTCCGGGAAAATCACTCATTCCCACGGGAATCTCTACATTTAATTTCATTTTCCTATACAAATAGTCCGTATCTATCAAACCTTTGACACATTATTTCATTGTGAGGCAATACGAAGTTTGCCGGGTCAGCTAGTATAATTATAGATTTTTTAAAATGTCCCAGGTATTTTAATTCTTAGTTCCACATGATCTTACGCAGAAACAATTGGAAAAGGAATAATAATAATTATGCATTCTTCACCAGAAGCAAGTTTGGTAGTTTTTTTTAATTTATTAATTTAAGGTCGCTTTTTAACAGATAGGTTATTAACGACCACGGCAAAATGATACTAGGTGTAATTATTTCTTAAATTAATTTGTAAAAAACGTTAAGTTCTTGTTCATCTATCTTTATTTAAACATTGCTTTAAACTATTAGGTAATTTCAATTTATGTTTTTCGTAACTGAAAGCTAAAGCATACAATTTTTGTAAAAAACACACAGACAAAAATGAAGTACTATACGTATAGTACAGATGTTAATTAATCATGTAAACAAATATCTACTTATCATATTTAAAAAATCGATGGAAATAAATGCTGCTATCGTTTTCAATCGTTCTAATAAAAAATCTACAAGTTGATAAAATTTCTATTTTTTGTTATTAAGTATCTGTTTATTAATAAGCATATTGAAATTGTATAATAAACGGACCAAATCTCTTGTAGAACATATTATAATTTAAATTAATTTCAGCGCTAGGCAATATTTAGAAGTTAGTTACTATTTAAATTAGATACCTATCAGACGAACGACGCTATGTAAATCTGTTGTATGGTTAAGGACCGATCTTTCGTTACTGATTTATTACAATACTGTCACAAGTCCCAATGTAAGAGAGATAGCGTATTTCTAAAGTGCGTGATATACAGTCTTGTAATTTGCATCACAGAGGTATAAATATTTAGAACTGAGGTGAGGTAACGCATCTACATTATAATCTTTGGTTTTATACAGGCTACAGTTCTGTCTGATGGTGGGGTCAAAAGTCTTAGGAAACGGCGTGCGTGTATGAAGAGAATTATGAGGCACGGGAGGTATGTCAGGACCGGAATATCTGGCGCTCCACACTCTCTGCCTACCCCGTTAGGGATCTGGCGTGAAGATACATACATACAGTATCACTTAACTACTACTACCACTACTATCACTTAACTACTTCATGAAAAAAATGGTTTCTGGTGGAGCTCCAGTGATGGAGCTCGCGGGCGTAGGCACCACCGCATTACCTAATATACTTGCCCCTATATGGTAGTGTTCAGCACTATCGTGTTCCGGTCAGGTGGTAATGTACGGCCCTGTAATTTCCGGCACAGAGGCATAACACCTTAAGCCTCAGGAGTGGTAACGCATCTGCATTTTGACCTTGGTCTTTGTGTGGGTATCTATAGGCTGCAGTCATTATTTAACATCAATGTGAATTAGTTTGCCACTTCCATTACATAAAAAAAAAATGCTGGCAAATCGTGGGCGTACGTACAATGTCTTATGATTTCCTATTTAATGCATTAGACTCCCTACAGTTGGGACAAGGTATAGGTAAGGTACAGTCGCCAAATATCGTCCCCTTTTTGTAAAAAAAATGTCAAAAATAAAATATTACAGATAAAAAAATAAATAAAACGTATATCGTCAGGTACAATATTTCTTTATTCTTAAAAATATTGAAAATGTCATTAACTTTGTTATAATTTCTTTAAAAATAAATTTAACAAAAACGTGCAAATTCTACAAATCATTTTTTGGGCTCCTAATATCGTCCCGGGGACGATATTGAGATCACAGTAATCACCAAATATTGATTAAAAAAAAATTTAACAAAAACGTGCAAATTCTACAAATCATTTTTTGGGCTCCTAATATCGTCCCGGGTACGATATTGAGATCACAGTAATCAGTACATGAACATAAGTTCAGTTGTGCTCTTAATAATGTTTTTATATAGATACGATATATTTTATATAAAGTATTTCTTAATCATATTATAATATCTAATCAGTATTTGTGCAATAATTAGTATCGTATAAGTGAGTAATTTTCATTTTTCAAAAAAGTTGTACAAATAAATTTAGGGGCAGGATTATCAACGCAATCCTTATGCATTGGAAACATTTTATGCATCTTATCCATTTCTCTCCCCTTTTGTCTTGGGAAAAGCTATGTTGACAAACTCTGCATTCAGCATCATCATCGCTTACTTCGTCGTCAGTAGAGACCAAAGTTGGATCAGTTCCAAATGTTTCCTCATCAGAAAACTGCTTTACGGGTGATAGACCTCCAGTGACGGAGCTGGCGGGCATAGGCACCACTACATTACATAATATACTTGCCGCTAAATGGTGGTAGTCAGCACTATCGTGTTCCGGTCAGGTGGTCAGGTGGTAATGTCCGGCATAAAATCATAACACCTTAGGCCTCAGGAGTGGTAACGCATCTGCATTTCGACCTTGATATTTGAGTGGGTGTCTATGGGCTGCAGTCATCACTTAACATCAATGTGAACTGCATGCCTGTTTGCCACTTTCATTAAATAAAAAAAGTTACCTAAATATCGCCCCGGGGACGATATTAGGTCCACGTAGGGGGACGGTATTAGGAAAATTCGGGGTATCTAAATAAAAATACGTACACCAAAACCAACATGTCATAACCTAAAATGTTTCCAATCCGTTTAAATTACATTTAATGTCGTCCATTTCAGCGAAACTTTCTATACAATAAGACAATAATATCCATATTTAATAAAATCCAAAAATATTTCAAATAAAAAATCACCTTGGACATTTTTTTGCTTTTTTAAATATCTTTATGTAGGAGCGACGTCTTACCGCTTATTCTTTACAATGGCCGACTGACGTAGCTAACATTACATTCGGGAACTTCAAAACGAGATAACGTTGATTGGGAATAAAGATATAACAGGGGACGGAATTAGGTTCGGGGACGAAATTTGGCGACTGTACCTTAGTATTCAGTTTATGTAAATGAGATACTCGTATATAGTTTGTTGCATATGCAGCACTTGTTGACATTTGTAGTTTATGATCGCCGTGTGAGACCACGAACTCTATACTGACATCAGAATGAGGCGCTTCCATACTGGAAAATTTAAATTGTGACATAAATTGTCGGGGTGACCCATCAAGAACAAAGATCTCACAAAAATAATAATAGTAAAAGCAAAACTATATGAGAACAATATATCTATCTCTTTCTATATCTGTCTGTCGATCACCCATCCACACTGGAAAATTGCAAGCGTGGCGATCATGGCATATTCTCCACAAAATGACGCTCAACCTTGTGCACCGCCCTTAATCGCATATGTCTTATGTGTCCATCACGTAATAACTATCACAGAGACTTGGCAGCTTAGGTCTCAGGGGTGGCCACGCATCTGCATGTTGACATCTGGTTTTTGGGTGGACGTCTATGGGCTGCAGTCATCAGTGTGAGCTGCATGCTTGTTTGCCAACTTTCTTACATAAAAAAAACCAAGGACATTGTTGTGGGTAATGCAATGTTGGTGCAGGGATTTGTCCAACGGATGTCCGTTGCCCGAATGGAGAGGTCCCGGGGCTGGTTGGCGTGCAGGTGTTCCGCACGCCACTAGTGTTGGTTGGAGCCGAAAGGCTCCGAGGAGGGCTCGGCAACGAGCAGCCTCCGGCGGGGTCGCGGACGTGTGCGATTGCGTTCCCGTGACCCCGCCACTGATGGCAGACGAGTCGGAACACCCATAGGTTTTTTTGGGTAGACGGATGCCTCTCCCGGCGTCCCGCATAACCCACCTCTCTCCCCAAGGATGGGTATGCATGCATATGCATGGGTATGCATGGTAACGCATTTTCCCTGGTAAAAAAAAGGGATTTGTCCAGCTGTGGACGTTGTTCGGCTGTAGTGATGATGGTGAGTTACAAAAATAAATTTAATCCATGTAGATAGGCCCTTTTATTCAAACGAGTTTTGAGCTCATGTCGAAGATAAAGACATTCGAGTTGGAATAGGAGATGAAAATCATTCAAATAAATACAAATGTTATGGATATGTCGTGCGTTTGTTTTTGAAATTTAATAGTTTTTGCGACCTATGGTTAGCTTTTCATGTATAATGATTTGTTTTTATGTAAAGCTGACTACTCATAATATAGTTCTGCTCACGATTTCTTGCCATGTTCCAATATTCGATGTAATTTTAAAAACGTATTTGTTACATTGTCAAACATATCAGGCAGCGGGTGGGCAGGTGGTTGGCTGTGTGAATTTAACTCGGCACATGGTTCGAAAAACCGATGGTCGCTGAAGCTGAAGAGTTCGCGAGTGGTGACCGTATACAGGATGTGTAGACAGCCACCTTAGGTGGACCGACCTGGCGAAGGTTGCGGGAAATCCTTGGATGAGAGCAGTCTAGGACCGTTCGTTGTGACAATCTCTAGGGGAGGCTTTCCTCCAGCAGTCAGTTAGTGGCCCCGTAATAACTATCACAGAGACGTAACAACTTAGGTCTCATGGGTGGCAACGCATCTGCATTCTGACCTCTGGTTTTTGTGTAGATGTCTATAGGCTACAGTCATCACTTAGCATCAACGTGAGCTGCAAGCTTATTTGTCATCTTCCTTACATAAAAAAGTCAACAATTTTCGTCTGAAATGCTCATGAAACACCAGATGAGTTAGGATCACAGACAGCGCGATCGGAAAGAGAAAGGGTGGGCGAATCACTTCTTTCATACGTGTTATTTTGATACTTTCGTCTATGAATTTCGATTTGTCTCTCTCTGTGGCTCTCTTCTACGACGCCTGATCACAGACCATTGGGTCGTTATGCCTAATGACTAGTAGCTTATCATCACTTGCAACGAAACAAACTCGACCGCAATGACACGACAGAATAGCATTAATTGACTGTGATGAATAATGTTGGCTAGACCTAAATAAGTGTGAAACAATACTGTAGTGCAAAAGAGAACACAATTTCAGGCACGACAATAAGTTTATCTGAAATCATTGAAACATAGCATTTATTGCCATGGCTTAAGGAGCCTACGCGGTCAAATGGCAGGTAAACAGAAAGTATATATTGACTCTATGAAACCAGATCCGAATGTCAACCGAAATTCAACACCAATTTCCCTTGGCTCTTGTATTAGATCAACCTTTCAGTTCATCAACATTAGACATCTGTCCTGTGCCCTGCAGTAATGGGTTATGATGCGATTCAGCAAAATATCTTTAAAGTTAATCCTGGTTTACGGTGGTTTGGGGAATAGCATAAATGCCTAACGAGCCGAAAACTTGGCATAAAAACCTAAGGTAACTTCACGCCTGTCGTTAGGGTCTATAGATGCAAAGACCCACGTTTCACCTGCTACATTTTTGGCCCATGTGGTGGCGAGCCTGTTAACATATCCAGACAAATTGCTAAACTCCGAGGTACTAGGAAACTTCCAGAAAATGGAAAAAGCCCAATAGAACTAGAGATAAAGTATTTTACACCGCTATTTTTGATAGATGCCCGATCCGGGAATCAAAACCAGCGTGATATTAGTGGCCTGCTACCACTAGCCTACTGTGAAAAAAGAGTGTTTAAACCCCATTGATTTCAGCAACCCACAAATTAGTGTGAATCAAATCACTTGCAGAATGCCGATAAACTATTGGTCGTACATCGTCAATTGGAACATGGTCGAGCCGCGATGACACCACAGAACAGCACAATTTGATTGTAATGAGTAATGTTGCCCCGTGTCATTTGATTCTATTCAAGCCACAATAGAGTTAAATTGATGGTGCAGTTTCTATTGCACTGTGTGTGAATTTAACTCTGGCAGTCTGTGCGTAAATGTTTTATATTATTTAAGCGAGTATCAAGTCAATGTTTATGCTGATTCAGAACAGTGTCGAGATATATAAATTAAGTGATGTATTGTTTAATACGAATTTGCTTTATCTACATTTTTCTTAATGGCTTTTAGAGTTCGAAAGTACTACCGGCTTGCCTAATCCATCTTTCGTTAAGGAGCAGAGGTCTGCCATATTCCGGTAAGATAGTTAGAGTCCTTAATATCTGCTACAGTTAATTATATCGAGACCTCTGATCTTTCCATATAGATAGTCTGTAGGCTGCATTTAGGAGTACATACATCCTTTAAATATCTGTACAATAAATCTAAATTATCAGCATCTAAATTGTTATCATTTCAGCCAAAGCACGTCCACTGCTTAACAACAGCCTGCCCTAAAGATTATTATTGCATCATATGGAGGGTAAATGTCATATTAGCCACGCAGTTGCGGTAATTTTATTGCCGGAAGCTTTTGCCCATTTTTTTAAATGTTAAGGAAGTGGCAAACAAGCGTGCAGATCACATTGATGTGAAATGATGACTGCAGCCTATAGACACCCACACAAAGACTAAGGTCAAAATGCGTTACTACTCTTGAGGTCTAAGGTGTTATGCCTCTGTGCCGGAAATTACAAGGCCGCACATTACCACCTGACCGGAACACGGAAGGCACCACCGCACTTACGTATAATGCGGTGGTGCCTACGAACGCGAGCTCCGTCACTGGAGCTCTACCACCAGTGAAATCTGCCCATCCTGCATTATTGCATTTACTACCGCTACATTGCAATAGTTTGACCTCCATTTTACGGCTGAAAAACTGCATTTGAAGAACTCCATTACTAGTGGGTAAGGGCTTAAAAATTATAAATCTGTATACTTTAACGATATTTGCTTAAATAACTTTTTTCGAGTCAGCGGTTCATTACGCAATATCATTAATATTTAGTTATCATGCTATACTTCTGTAACTACTTCGTACCTATATATATTATTCACTGATGTGAATGCTTGTTAGATGTATAAAAAAATCTAACAGGTCAATCTACTAAGATCAATCATTGTAGGTACATGTATGTAATAATATTATTATGCAATCGCTCAATCACTCGTTGTTGTGGTAACACGAGTATGGTCACCTCTCGGTCAACTCAACAATAGGACCAATAAACTCTGACATCCGCATTTCTATTTACTCACATTGTGTGGGCGGTTTTGCAAGATTTTTGTATGTATGTCTTCACCACAAGATCATACTGTGCGCAGTAAGCGTAGAACACCACACAACACGTAAATAATTCAGATAAACACTTTATGTGTTTTATTTTGAATGTTATCGATTTAGACACACTTAATCAATACATTATTTTATCAATCCACAGTACAAGTTTTTGCGGTCAAATAATCGATTTTCGATTAATCGAACTCCATCCATATTTGGCTGCATATTACGTAAAGCGGTGTTGTTCAACCATAGAAGCTCTATCATTTTAATTTTAGGGTTCCGTACCTTAAAAGGAAAGGAAAAGGAACCCTTATAGGATCACTCGTGCGTCTGTCTGTCTGGCTGTCTGTCCGTCTGTCACAGCCAATTTGCTCCGAAACTACTCGACCGATTGAGTTGAAATTTGATGAATATATGTAAATTGGTGACCCAAAGATGAACACGTCAAGTAAAATAATAAATTTTAAACAGGGGGGCCACTTTCGGGAGGTCAATCAGAAAATTAAAAAAAAAAAAATCGTTAACTGTGTCGTGTTACATACCAAATGAAAAAAGTTGTTGTCAGCATCTCAGATATATTTTTTTTATAATTTTTGCATAAACAAATTCGAAGTTATTTAAGAAAAACGACGAAAATTGACCATCCCCAGGAACTTAACATTTTGAAAAAAATGTGGAAAATAGTTCTTTGCCTATAGATTACTGGAAAACCTATAAGAAGTTTGAGTATTCAAATTAAATCGAAAATTATTAATAATATAACCCCCCCTGCCGGTACCACCGACACCGCTATGTCCCTGCATTTTAAATCTGTAATATTTTCGAAAATATTTATTTAAATTACGGAACCCTCACCACGCGAGTCGAACTCGCACTTGTCCGGTTTTTATTTTCAACCGGAAACTCAAACAAAATCATATTTGAAAAGCGGTAACGTTTATATTCGCTTTAAAAATAAATATTTAAGGGAGGCTCTCATACGTACTTCGACGATTGATTAGTCTGTGCTCTCATAAAACAAACTCTTAGCTTATCTTACTCCACCACGCTGCTCCAATGCGGATTAGTGGAGGTAGGTGGGTTAGTGGCCAACCCGCTGTCGGATGTTTTCAAACCGCCTATAAGGCCTCCGACAAGATTTAACAACTGCTATCCATCGATAGCAACCGGGACCGACGGCTTAACGTGCCCTCCCAAGCACGGAAACGCGCATTTAATTTGCCACTAGCGGTCACCCATTACACTACTCGACCGCGCCCGTAGTGCTTAACCGAGTAGATCGCTTACGATCTACACCAGCCGCTGGGCCATGCGCGCTTCGTAAACAAAACGCGATTCCTATGCCGGTTTATAGACACGGATCCCTTCATGCGCGAGTCCTACTCTGGCCGGTTTTTACTAATTTCCAACCGGAAATCGTAACACAATTATATTTGAAAAGCGATAGCGCGTTTTGGCCTCACAGTCCAGTAACTAGCGCGAGTACTGTCAACTTATCACTTAACGGTACTGGAACATTAGTGGCACCTTTCATTTATCATTCAAATTGTGGGGGCCGAAGACAGATTGCATTATTTGAAATTCTGTTGTAAAACTCTTTTAAGGTTGGTCTGGTTAACTGGGTTAATGGATATACGGGTACCTATGAGGACTTATGTTTTTTATGTGAGAAAAGCTTAAAAGTTAAAGGGAGAGTTGTGTTGTGTACCTTATTGGTATTGACCTCTGGTGTCGGTGTTCGAGGCATTACCAGAGAATATATAATAATACTACGTATAGAATGGACATTTCGATGTCCCGCCCGATTTGCTCGCATCACTCAAACCATTCCCCTCTTATGGTTGGTATTTTGTACGTGCTACGCACATAGGTGCGCGTGTAAATAGACGTCACCGATTGATGTCTGTGTAATAGAAATTAAATTAAGCGTTTGTATGGAATTTTGGTGGAGTGTCCGCGGTGTGGCAATACCTAATCTATCAACAATCGGCGAACGCAAAATGCTTTCAGGCTATGAAAATTTACACAAGTGTCTAAGTAAGACCTCTGGGTCCGGTCATCAGCTTAGCGTGTGTATGCGATATTTTTTATGTAATGAAGTTGGCAAACAAGCTTGCAGCTCACATTGATGTTAAGTGATGACTGCGGTTTATGAACATCAACATCAAAACCAGAGGTCAAAATGCAGAGGCGTTGCCACCCCTGAGACCTAAGTTGTTATGTCTCTGTGATAATTATTACTGGTCCATACATTACCATCTAACCGGAATACGATAGCGCTGAACACTACCATTTGGCGGCAGATAGAGCTAATGCGGTGGTGCCTACACCCGCGAGCTTTGTCACTAAAGATCTACCACCAGTAAACGGGTAAGCGATTAAGGGAAATGCAGCTTTGGCACTTGTTCTCAGTTGGTGATAATCGGAATAACGTCTCGCGGAAAGAGAGAGAGAATCTTCTTTATTTGCATAAGCTACTTCACTTGACAGTTGACTGTCCAGAGGTGCGACCGCCTATCGACATTGCTGTCGTCATTGTCATTGCTGTCAAATTTTAAAGTCGAATTTTACTTTAACTACGTAACTTCACGCCTGTAATCCCCGAAGGGGTAGGCAGAGGTAAATGCATGCATTTAATCATACATGCAAACACCCACGACTCGCCGGTTACGTTTTTAGCCCATGTAACAGGTGGCGAACTTGTTGCCATCTCCGGGCACATTACCAAACTCCGGGGTACTGGGAAACTTCCAGAAAATGGAAAAATCCCAATAGAGGCAGAGATAAAGGATTTTAGACCGTTATCTCTAATTTCCCCCGACCCGGGAATCGAACCCAGGACCTCCAGCGTAATAGTAGTGGCCTGCTACCACTACGCTACTGAGGCAGTTCTTACTTTTAGTACTTTAACTAAATAACAATAATCGAAATAATCTACCATTATCGCTTGTTTATCACCTACGAAAACGAGATCATCAATCAGATTATCAATACTACTTTTAAGGGAGCTACAAATCGACATGAAAATTTGACAGCAATCACAATGTCAGCAGCGATACAGATAGGCGGTAGCACCCCTGGTTTGCACTTTTGCCGTAATATTGATTTTAGTTAAAGCATGCATACATCGTTATAAAGTGTACCGTGTATCAACAAATTTCTAACAAAATCGTCGATAGTAGGTAGACATTTAATCTGTAATTATTAGGATAAATGATTGTATATAAATAATAGAATAAGTATGTAACTTTGTATTTTTTATCAGTATAGCTTTATTATGTATAGGTATTTAATATATACGACAGACGCTTTGCTGGCGTGATTTAGGTCCTATGTCACAAAACCGGCCCCAATGGTAGACCAGCGCCGCTCGTAAGATCGGCTTTATGCTGAATTGGGGACCATTTTGTAACAACTTTGATTTTGGGTTCTTAGTTTTAGTTTTTTTTTTTATGTTGTTACAAATAAAGTTTTGCTATTCTATTCTATTATAATACTTTTACAGTCACGTAACTGTCTAGCTGTTCCATAAAAGCGTACAAAAATGCTTCCAAATTCAATCTCACTAATTCACTGACCCGAGAATATCGCTCGGAATTTTAAACAGATACCAGTTAAATTTTAATATAAACATAGATAACATTCCCGTAGCTGTTACCAAATTCTATAAAAATGAAATTGTTTTGACATTTCCCAACTCGCTCTCAAGGGACCATAAAAAGTTTTATGGCGAAGATGGTGACAATAAAACACTTAAACGTTTCGCAAATGTCACCTCAGGATTTCTATTGTCTGGCGTATAATTGAACATCCTAGTTATGTCCTGTTTAGAATTGCAAATTCCTGTCATTATTTTAATATCTTCGTCTTTTTCCTCTAAGGGATAGGTGAAGGGTTTCATTCTATTAGGTAACATGATTACTTTTTGGGGTTCCGTCCTTTTTTTTATGTAATGGTAAAAAAAGCATGCAGTTTGCCACTTTTTGACATAAAAAATGCTTTTTAAACATTATTAGCGTTTATCATGTATATTTATAATTTTTACTTTAAAGAGACGTATAATTTTATAATATTTATATTATATTGCAAACATATTCATCATCTCCCAAGGCGCCCACGTATGCTGATCGTATCTTTGTCAGCGCAAATCTCCGTAACCCATCTTCTGATGAAACTTTTATGACAGTGAAATATATGACATAATAAAATATACGTTTAATAATGCACATAAACATATTTTAAGCTTGTTTGATGTGTAAGAAATATAGCTCATTCTATTAAATAAATGAGGTACCATTCATTAACTTATTTTTCAGAATTTTGCCCGAGGATTTGCTTGAAGGGACTAAAGAATTATGAAGTTTATTTTAAAATAAAATTAATCGCTTTATTTATCGACTATTAGGCGATGCACACACGAGACCGCGCGCCGCCGCGGTAGGCGGTGAAGCGGCGAATTGTATGTCGCTTGGCCTTATCGACGCTATGAACATTACCACGTGGATTGAACTGAAGGGCATAGCCGTATCAAAGTCTCCCACTGCTGGACAAGGCCTCAGCTAAGGGTGTTATATTTAACCATACCTACATACATATTATGACGTAGAGTTCACGTGATGACAATAAATAAAATTAGTAAGCTACTTACCTATTAAATTTTAAAAGTTTTTTCTTTTATCCGTATATTTTATTTATTTTTCTATTGAATATTTCGAAAGGTTTATACGTATATACATAGCATTACATGTGGTTATTTTATAAATGTCTTTCATTCGGTTCCACGATAAATGCCAAAAAAGTGATAATCAGACATTGGATAGCATTCTCAAGCTATGTACTAAAAGGACATAAAGAAAGTACTTATGTAATAATATTGTGTTTATATTAATCGATTTTTTCTATTTGTTACAGGTATTTTTCGTGTTAAAATAAGCTGCCGTGAAATGGAAAGAAAAGACTTTAATTTTATTGGTTTGTAACATTTTTCATAATTATAAATATAATAATGTTATGGCACCCTGGAAACGTCCCACTACTGGGTACGAGTCTCAAACCTTTTTGGGAGGCACAAACCTGTAACATTTTCAATAATTATTTTTTAAAATTATTTTTATGAATCATTTAAACTTAAAAAACTTAACTATGTGACCTTGATGTTTGAAAAAAAAAAACAAAACTAACTCTATGTTTCGATAAGATGAATTGACTTAGATGACAACTCATCCGCAAAAAAGGATCATGGCAAGATTTGTACAGAAAGTATGGAAAAAAGGTACTCGGTAAAACAGCATGGAAATATTATCCAGTGAACCTAAACAACATTTCCTGATACTAAATATTTTTAACTCTCCGGAATAAGAAGTGTGAAATTGAACTTTAGTTTGGAGTGCTTCTACTGTCGTTAGGAAAGACGATTTTTGTTCCGGTGATTTAAAAATAATTTTCTTACCAGAAAATGTTCTTTTGGTTCCCTAGATAATATTTCTAATCCGTTTTAACTTGTACCTTTTTCTAACTTTTTTTGTACAAATCAATGTACGAAACTTGCCATGATTCTTTGCATTGGTGCGGAAAAAAACCATCAAAATTTCAACCTGTATGTAGTCTTTAGGTACCCACTTAACTACTTCAATATTAAGACAATGTTACACTCGACCAAAGACGCAGTGAAGTGAACATGGACGCGAGTTGAGTGAGATTGTTGGGATTCCACAGTACGAACCTGTTACCACTGGCGCGGTGAAGCCAAATTGTTTCTCAATCTCTCGTAATAAAGCCGAACTGTTTTTTTTTAATATTGAAGTAACTCCAGTGTCAAATCACTTGGGTTAAAAAAGCACCGCAGATTTTGCGACGTTTCTTCAAAAGTAAATGGAACGCCTCCTCCACTAGGGTCTGTCCAGCGTTGTGGTTGAATTTATTGTAGAAGAAACATGTGTCGGGCATTCTTGAAACACGCCCGGCACACGTAGCGTTGTTGCGGCATCTGCGTTGCGCATACGTTCATCGAACGGCTACGCAGGACAAACGCTAGTTTGTTTTTAGGCTCCTTAGTTTATTCGTATATAGGTACGTCGGCGTCGTTTATTAATCATTATATTTTAATTTATCTACTTTTATGTACTGGAAGTGGCAAACAAGCATGTAGTTCACATTGATGTTAAGTGATGACTGCAGACACCCACACAAGAAATGCAAATGCGTTACCACTACTGAGGCCTAAGGTGTTATACATCTGTGTCGGAAATTACAGGGCCGTACATTACCACCTGACCGGAACACGATAGTGCTGAATACTATCATTTATTACTTACCATGAATGCGAACTGTATGCTTGTTTGCCAGCAACTCGTGACAAAGAAAAGGCATTATAAGTACTCTATTAAACATTTTATTTCCGAATAAAATAATTTTAAATTGTAATTTAATGTACGTGATATACGTAATGTCAACTTCAAATAACTTAAAAATAAATGCAAATCTTTTGTACTATCATAAAATTAAAAACACCGTTAGAATTCGTAATGTGTACGTTAGAAAAAGTGACCTTGTTGACCTCTGACACGGCGAAGTAGTGGTACTTACTGTATGGACTCTGACTCAATGCATTTTAAGTCGTGGCAAGTGGCGCCAGTAGCGTAAATAGTGATCATTCCTACCAAATCTTTCATTAACTCATACTGATATAGGTCGCGCCACGTAAAAAGAACGCTGGAAGAAAGTAGAAGGGATGTGTTCGCGCATCGGTACACTCGCGCACGAAAGTACTAGCCCTATTGGTTTATTTTTGATCTAGCTTTCGCTTGCGGTTTCGTGTATTGGTAGGCAGATTGAAATCTGTATTATATAGAATAACATAAAATGAAATAAAAACACATGACGCGCAGCTTGACCGCCAGCGTTCTTTTTACCTGGCGCGACCTATACCAAAGTTTTTACTGGTGGTAGAGCTCCTGTGACGCAGCTCGGGGGCGTAGGCACCACCGCATTACCTTATGTACTTGCCGCTAAATGGTAGTGTTCAGGACTATCGTGTTCCGGTCAGGTGGTAATGCCCTGTAATTTCCGCCACAGAGACATAACACCGTAGCCCTCAGGAGTGGTATCGCATCTGCATTTTGACCTTGGTCTTTGTGTCTTTAGACTGCAGTCATCACTTAACCAACGTAAACTGCATGCTTGTGTCACTTCCATTACAAAAAAAAGTTAAATAATTTTTAGGGTTCCGTAGTAAACAAGGAACCCTTAAAGTTTTGCCATGTCCGTCTGTCTGTCTGTCCGTCCGCGGTTTAGCGCAAAAACGATTGGTTGGTACGGCCAAAAGCGGCCGGGAACATGGACGTGTCCATACTGTACGTAATATTATTACATATTCTCTGCCTCTAGTACAACGTTCTATCCACCAGCAAAAATTGCGCAAATATCTCAAAGATTCCACCCACCACCTATTAACAAATTAATTTTACTAACGCGCTGACGCGTAAACATGCATCGATATCGTGATCGCCTAAATGATTTATCGATAAATAATAGTGTTGTCGGTACACGAGTAATTAGTCACAACTCGATTGCAGCACCACAGTGCTTCACTAATTACTGCTTTGCGTTTCGTGTCACATCTTTATCTCGGCGTATTTATGAAACTGGACTTTGACGATGTGGGTTAAGGTTGGCAATCAAATGAAGTAATATGGTGGCTAGGTCTTATGAGTTTGTGAGGTATGATGCGCTGTGATTCTGCCACGTTTGGTTATGTTATTATAGAAAATTTCAAATAAATACAACCATCCTTGGACTCCGGTGTAGCGAGTTCAATGATTGTAGTGACTTGTTGCAATGCATCAAATATACCCAATTATAACTTTTGCATTGCCTTATCATACTGCAGTCATAATAATAATTTTACTGGTGATAGAGCTCCAGTGATGCTCGCAGCTCACAGGCGTAGGCACCGCCGCATTACCTAGTTTACTTGCTGCTAAATGGTTGTGATGTACGTCGGCCCTATAATTTCCGGCACAGAGGCATAATACCTAGGACCTCAGGAGTGACAACGCATCTACATTAAACCTCCAGTGTTTTTACTGGTGGTAGAGTTCCAGTGACGGAGCTCGCGGGCGTAGGCACCACCGCATTACCTAATATACTTGCCGCTAAATGGTAGTGTTCAGCACTATCGTGTTCCGGTCAGGTGGTAATGTACGGCCCTGTAATTTCAGGCACAGAGGCATATCACCTAATGCCTCAGGAGTGGCAGCGCATCTGCATTTTGACCTCTGGTCATTGTGTGGGTGTCTATAGGCTGCAGTCATCACTTAACATCAATGTGAACTGCATGCTTGTTTGCCACGTTTATTACATAAAAAAAAAAAGTGTCATGTAGATGTTTATAGGCTACAGTATTACTTACCATCAATGTAAACTGTATGCTTCTTTGCCACTTCATAATATTAAAAAAAAATAGAATGCTGTCAGAATTCGGCCGAAATAGGCCGAATAGCGTACAGTTGCCGAATATTCGTAGTATCTCTAATTGGAACCATAAACTGATTAAATGCAATCAGTAACAAGATATTGTATTATGTGTGGAGTAAATTATGATATTATCTTGTACACCCACAAGTCACTGACAAAAAAACCACGTCAATAATCTTCTGTTGAAATTGCTTAACAAATGGCTAATAATTTTTAAATATTTTTTTCATATTTGTCCAAGTGATTGGACAATCATTCATAGAAATTTTGTTTACGGCCATTATAACTAAAGGTGCATGTACGACGCCAATAATTAAAACAACATAAACAACGCAATGAACCGCGTAATATATCATTGCGTTAATGACGTTCGTTACGCGCAACGCGACGCAACGCGCAACGTGTTCGGGAACGAGTCATCAATAAAAATGTCGTGAAGTAAAAATTAAGGTATCGATGATTTCCTAACACTGACCGTTTATGCGGTGCAAGTGATGAGATTGTCGAGGGAAAAGTTTGTGTAGATTTGATATGTTCTTAGGTTTTCGCGAGCTACACTCATTGAAATAAAACTATTTTTAGGGATTTATCTCGCGATCTTTAATATACGCGAGATAAATCCGTATAAATAGTTTTATTTCAATTGTGTAGATTTTATCATACCTTTTTTAATTATAGTATGTTCTTGGTTTTAAAGGTTTATTTTTTCTGATTATTGAACATATCTGGAACTCAAACGTAAACCATATGCGCATTATTTGTTAGATATATACGTATATATCTAACAAATAAGATTGTAGTATCAAGTACGTTTTTTTATACGTATATGTAACGAAGTTGCAACAAGAAGTGGCAACAGTACGGCGTCGGTACCGTTTATGTAACGAAGATGGCTAACACACATGTAGTTCACATAGATGCCTACTGACATCTGCACAGAAACCAGAGGTTAATCAGATGTGGTAACATCCCTGAGACTTTAGTTGTTAAGTCTCTGTGATAATTTTATTATAATGAAAAAGACATTACCATCTTACAGGAACACGATAGTGCTGAACACTACAATTTGGTGGCAGATAGATAAGATACCTAATGCGGTGGGGCCTACGCCACTGGAACACTACCACAAGTAAAACGACGAGAAAAGGCTGTGAGTGTAAGCGTATTTATTATTACTTATTAAAACGTGTTGATGTGACATATATCTGTAGTAGAGTTAACTCAAAATATATTATACTACACGTTCACCACTTGCACCGCACGTCAAACCCCAGGGGTCCTCTCGTGTAAATTTATTTGAAGGCTCTATCAAGTACCGGCTGATACGAGTTGTTATCTAATTTTATAATTGTTAAATAAAAGTTTTAAATACCTTTGCACACATATTTATGGTAATTCCTCACGTGACGAACCAGTAAGGATAGGGATGCTAGATGTTATAATGATTTAATAAAAATATTGACATATCTAAATACACACAACGATAAAAATTTACTAGTAGACTAGAAGTGTATTTCGGCGTATATTTGGAAATATCAATATTATTATGAAGAAACTTAACAATTGCCACAATATGTGTATTGTCGAAAGAGCAACTAATAAAATATACGTAAAATTGTTAATTAATATAAATAAATTTAAAGGCATATCCAAGAGACATTATTGTTATATTTCGATCATTTTCAGATGTAACATTATACTCGATTGCCAACTTGAAGTCTTACATTAGGTGTATTTGCTTGCTAGCTTGATAACTTCCTTCTCTGTAAAATGTCTTTATCGCAATTGCATAAAAAACTATTTGTTAGTAGGTATAACAAATATTAAATTTAATGACTTTTTAGGTAAGTGATTAAAAAGAATTTAAATTTACTTTATTAAATATATGAATAATAAAGTTATTAAGAGATAATTCATGGTTGTAATAACATTTTTCCATAAATAAACTAATGACGCTAATATCTACTTGGAATTATAATAAATAAATTACATTTTAAAGATTAAAATATAGTATGTTACTAAATCATTATTTGATTGAACTATAATTGCAATTTAGAATTGTGTTAAGTAATAAATTCAGTGACTACAAACAAATGACATACACATGTATATTTATGTGCACAGAATAAATATAATCCAATTATTTTATAGTTCAGTCAAAAACATACGTTTTTATATTTTATACCAACACTTCTCGATTTTCGATTACGATAATTGCCATAGTCTGAACCAGTCTTTACTCGCAGTACAATTTTCCCCATACGGTAAACATATTTACAAAAAAATATTTGAAATATCGATTACAAATGCTCAATTATTTCAAAAGTACAATATGGCGGCGACATTATCATTTAACAGTAAGTCAGGAGCTCGTCGATGGAACATGCCTTTTCACAGCACTCTGACACCACTTGCCTCTTGCTCCTCCCGATCGCGTGCGCCCTCGCCGGCGTCATCCAGGGCCAGTAGTCGAAACCCATCGAAGGCACCATCCTCTTCACGGAAGGCTGGTCATCACACAGCAACGCAAGCTTCACTGCTAACCTCCTTCCACAGTACCTCGCTTCACGGTCTTCCGAAGCCAGAGTCATGGCGAATAAAATTACCAACAAAATGGGGAATTTCATTTTTGATGTTGTTTGCAACACACGCAGGGTTAGAATGTGGGTAAAGAGGGGAGGTCCGCGAGTTTTATATTGGGATGAAACTCATTAATATTTAGTAGGACGTCTAGACTAATGAGACCTGAATATTTGTTGCTTAGTCGGGCGGGCTCAGGTGGGCTGGAATTGACGGGTGCACTTGGTTGATTATTGTGATTAAATCGGTTTGTACGTAGAAGCGTTTGAACAACGCTTAAATGAAGTATTTTTATGAAAAGATGTCTTGCGTACACTATTCATGACATAATTTGCGTAGGAGTTACCTTGAATTAAGCTTTGTAACACTGACACTCCGGCTTATCAAAATAGATTAAGTTGTATCAAATAGATACGGACAAATGAGCAGACAGGGAAAATGGTACGTTTTGAGCTTTGATGATTTCGTAAATTCACATAAGTTTAGTAAAGAAGATGTATGTATCTTCACGTCAAGTCCGGTACGGGGTAGGCAGAGAGAATGGAGCCCCAGATATCCCTATCCTGACAGGGTCTCCGGTGGTTCTTTTACATTCATCATTCTCTTCATACATGCACGCCGATTCCTAAGACTCTTAGATAGTACTCGACCTATTTGGTGAGTATGTCTCATATGCTGTATAATAAGGTTATAATAATATATTATATATTTATATATTAGGGCCGTACATTGCCACCTGACCGGAACAGGATAGTAAATAAATAAATAATAAAATACGCTTACACTCACAGCCCCACAGTAGGTATAAACCTGTGTCGTGGGTGGCGTTGTACACATACAGCACATACACAAACACCCAGACCCGAAACAAATATCTGTAGGCCATACAAATATTTGTTCCGGTGCGGGGATCGAACCCGCGACCTTTCG
The DNA here is from genome assembly GCA_036365455.1 of Macrosoma leucophasiata. Lineage (NCBI taxonomy): Eukaryota > Metazoa > Arthropoda > Insecta > Lepidoptera > Hedylidae > Macrosoma > Macrosoma leucophasiata. The sequence continues at coordinate 1,730,684 of JAWQUS010000024.1, forward strand.
AATCAAACGGTGGTTTCGCACCGCTGGACTAACCGGGTCGTCATAGTGCTGAACACTACCATTTAGCGGCAAGTATATTAGGTAATGCGGTGGTGCCTAAGCTCGCTAGCTCCGTCCCTGGAGCTCTACCACCAGTAGTAGTAGTGGTCTGCTACCACCAGGCTACTGAGCCAGTTAAAACAAGAACAAAGTAGATAAAAATTATCCAAAGGTCCTCAACGTGCTAGATCCATCTTGTCCATTTTGCTGATGAGAAATAGGAATAGGTTATTCAAATTTCACGAAGAATTCCTTTTATTTAATTTATATTCGATTCATTTGTTTATGTTTCGTTATTTAGGTATGTGGATTACTCATGTCAATATACGAATAGTAATATATGAGTCTTTCTCGCATTTTTTAGAGGATTTCATAATGCCAGTTTACAGCTTACTTCAATTTAAGAACACGGACATATGTGATTATGACGCGCACGCAATCTTATTAATTTATTTAAAAGTATAATGCAATTGGTGTTTGTTATTTAGTTTCATGCAAAATAGGCAGAAACATCTGGTGATTTCTTTTATCTATGGTCTTTTATTTAAGGTTAGAAATTTTGAGAAAAGATTTCTTTAAGCAATATAGCCAATACATATTGTAAGTATTTATAGTATGCTACTTTTATGCTAAAAAATATTATTGAACCTAAATTGGTTGTATTTCGCATACTTACCACCTCTTCTTATTTTAATAAGTGTATTTTGTTGAGTTTATTTAAGTTAGAAAGAATGTCAAAAGAGAGAATGACGTAACAGATAAACAGTGAGAATGTGGATGGTTGCAGAGACCCAGGTAGACCAAGATTGAGCCACCTTGACCAAATAGGTCGAATACTGTCTGTAAGTGGGGTCAAAAGTATTAGGAATAGGTGTACACATATGAAGAGAATGATGAATGTAGAATAATCACGGGAGGTGTCTCAGGACCGGGATATCCGGCGTTACACACTGTCTGCCTACCCCGTAAGGGACTTAGCGTAAAGATTTAGACATTTTACTGGTGGTAGAGCTCCAGTGACGGAGCTCGCGGGTGTAGGCATTACCTAATATACTTGCCGCTAAGTTTTTTCTTTTTCAATACATAATATTTTAAATTATTATGTAGTGATATTTTTTTTATAACTACGATAATGTGCAACATTGTTACAAATAAACGCTTTTTATTATTTATTTATTACTAGCTATTGCCCGCGGCTTCGCCCGCGTGGATTTCGTTTTATAAAGAACTAAATAGCCTATGTTTTTTCTCATAGCTCTATCTCTGTACCAAATTTCATTGAAATCGGTTCCAACAGACATTATTATTATTAGCATTTAGGGATCATGCTAACCCGTTCGATGCCGTTTCGGTCTTCGAGCATCATCATATCATTAAAACATCAGACCTAATCAGATCGATGCAGCCAATAACACCTCTCCATCTTGTTATAAAACATAAACAGCGTTCAAAGTTCCAATTCACTCAATTAGTGGCTCCGTAGCGATGGGTTTAGGGTACCTACTGAGCGAGAAGGGATGTTATGGATATGAAATTACGGATACGGATAAAAATAATAAAAATAAAATACGCTTACACTCACAGCCCCACATTAGGTATAACCCTGTGTCGTGGGTGCCGTTGTACACATACAACACAAACACAACACCCAGACCCGAAACAAATATCTGTAGACCATACAAATATTTGTCCCGGTGCGGAGATCGAGATCGAACCCTTCGAATGAAGCGGTCGTCCCACACCGCTGAACCAACTGGGTCGTCAAATATAAGAATGATTACTATACCGGATACGGATATAATATTATTTCGGATTATCCGTCAGTTTTGGATAGAGTTTCGGTTACGGATATTAGATTTTTAACCCTTTACCGCATGTCGTGGCAAATATGGAATACTTAAGGGATTTCAAAGTAAAATACAAATAGCTGAAAATAAAAGGTTTAATTTATATGTCACCATATGGTAGGAACTACAACCAATCTGTGAGTAATTATTATAGTTATTGTTTTATATTATTTCGCATTAACACATGCTTGTGAAATATATTTTATTTTTAAAGAAAAATATATTTCACAAGCATGTGTTAATGCGAAATAATATAAAACAATTATTAAGGGTAAAAGCGACTTCTTTACGATATTCAATAAACTGAAAAGTCTATTATATCGGTTGCCTAACTAGCATAGTTGGTAATAGATGGCGCTGCTGCTACCATAAAGCAATGCAATAGATGTGAAGGAAAGATTTGACAAATCGGGCAGGACTTCAGTAGCTCAATTGGAAGAGCGGCTGGACTAGATTCCCAGTAGGTCGCGAGTTCGAGCCTCGCCTGAAGACAAATTTTTCTTTCCATTTTTCTTTAAAAATAAAATTATTATAGTTATTTATGAACTAAACAAATAATCCAAAAGGTCGCGCGCGGTTTCTGTATTAAATGTGCGTTAGACTCCGCTTCTATCCGATATTATCCGAAACTTTTGCAGTTAGGGATAATTTTTTATATCGGATATCCGATAGTTTCGGTTACGGTTACGGTGCTCCCTAACATCCCTGAGTACTGAGGTATTCTGAACAGGTTTCCCATAAAATTACCATGGCTGTACCCACTTAATGATTTATCATTATCTTGATTATCAGTTTTTGAAGTACTGGATGTCGGCGCCGAAACGAATTTGACTTTCTCAATAAGTTGATGCTTTGTCTCTAAGTTGAATGGTTGGTAATTGTACTGTTGTTAGAATTGTATGGAAGATGTTCTTGGTTTTGTGTTTGAAATAATTTGTTGTGATGTGTTTTGGATTGCGTAATTGCTTTTCTTATTTTATTTAGTTACTAGCTGCCCCGACGCACTTCGTATCGTCGTAGAAAATATGTTTAAAAAATTACGAAGAAATCAAAAAAAAAAAATTGTTCAAAATCTTCATTCAAAAATCGTCATCACTTAGGGTTATGAAAAATAGATGATGGACAATTTTCAGACCTATATTTTATGAGAATCGGTCCAGCCGTTTCGGAGTAGTATGGTAACTAACATTGTGACACGAGAATTTTATGTAGGTATATAGAGAAGAGATAGTATTTATTTTCTCTGGTCTGTTGTAGAAAACGTTATGGCTACCTACTTCCCGCTCCTCCTCGCCATTCACTCTGATAAAGATGGTTAAAGCTCCTATAGGAGCTTGGCTGAATAAGTGGTTATGATCCTTCAGGGACGCCTCTCGCGGTCTTACGACGCTCCCTGCAGCGTGATTTTATCTGGTTGTCTTAAATAGAAATTATAAAGCATTTATTTTACTGGTGGTAGAGCTCCAGTGACGGAACTCGCGGGCGTTGGCACCACCGCATTACCTAATATTCTTGCCGCTAAATGGTAGTGTTCAACGCTATCGTGTTCCGGTCAGGTGGTAATGTACGGCCCTGTAATTTCCGGCACAGAGGCATAACCTTAGGCCTCAGGAGTGGTAACGCATCTTCATTTTGACCTTGGTCTTTGTGTGGGTCTATAGGCTGCAGTCATCACTTAACATCAATGTGAACTGCATGCTTGTTTACCACTACCATTACATAAAAAAGGTCTATATATGGAGATCGAGAATTGCTTACAAGCAGTCGTTTTTGTGTTTCTTGATATCATTTGTTTGGCTACGTATACTGAAAGGTTGTTATAATGGTAGCAAAATAAATGCAGTTCACATAGATGGTAAGTGAAAAGAACAGCTTCTAACACAAAAATCGGAGTTCAAAATGCTGGGGCCCAAGTTGTTTTGCCTGTGTGGTAGTTATAATGGGGCCACATATCACTTTTCTGTTTTGAATCTTTAGTCTGTTCGATTCTTAGCAAACGTATCTGGTCTTACAAATGTGTGCTTATTTTATCATATTTCTCACACATTCAATAAAATATCTGACGGAAACACTCAGTTACATCACCTAACATTATAGTCACAACACAATTGAAAGCGAGTGAAATTCATTAAATGTGGCGTCAATAAACAGTTGAAATGGCGCTGGTTAACAAGCCAGTCTTTATGGATATCCACAGATATTTACGGCGATCGTAAAATCAGACAAGACGTCATGGGTCTTATGCACTGCACCAGGGTGCCCTCTCTGACTGGACTCAGGATTAAACTCGTTGAATAGATGTTAAAATAAAACACAAGTTAGTACGTGTTATATGTGTACGGCCCTGTAATTTCCGGCACCATAACACCTTATTTCTCAGGATAGGATGCTGTCATCACTTAACATCAATGTGAACTGCATGCTTGTTTGCCACTTGCATTACTTAAAAAAAAAAGCAAAACTGTTAACTCATGCTTCTTTATCGAGGAAAGAAGCTAAGCATTCTGCATACACTCATGCTTCACCATAAGTTTTTTTTTTTATCAGGAAGGTTGACAGACAAGCAGACGGGCCACATGATGGAATGTGGTCGCCGTCGAATATGAATATTTGTAACCCTTGGGGAATGGCTAATGCGCTGCAAGCTCTGAAGGGTTTTTTGACACTAGTTTTGAAGAGTCCATGAGAATTACTAGCGCTGAGTAAACACTGCAGAGTTTGATCCACAGTTTGCACGTTCTGGGTAAGAAAGTACGCGAAAATCGCACCGTGGACCACTGCCACGTGTATAGTCTGTGAAGGTGGAGGCTCTTTTTTCGACGGTTATAGTGGTGTAGAAAAAGAGATGGTAGCATCACATCAAACTATTCAACAGATTACCACACTGTTGTAGAAACGGCATAGACTCCCGATGTCTCTGCGGAGACTCAGATGTCCACTCAAGCGAATCAGTAAGACTGGGCTGTTAACGATTGGCACGAAGCGTCTTTGTATGAAGTCAAGTGGTCCAAGCTGACAATCCGTCCATAGATGAGAGAAATATTTCTTTAATTCCATTTAATATGACTATATTTTCAAACATCAGGGCTCACCATCCAGTGTAGTAGGTACTGTTTTATAAGACAGCTGATGATATATTGATACACCTACTCTTTAAAAAAGGTGATTTACAAAGGTTCAAACGCTTAAATTGTATGAATAACAGTCCATATTCAATCAATGCGCTAGCCAGAATCATTTAAACAATCTAGTCCTGTAGATTAGAGGACATTAGAGTATGGAACTACAAAATAATGCAATTAAATGTGATCCCATCGCACTATCTATCGATCTACCGCCAGATAAAGCGGTAAGTGGCTACTATTGTATCGATAAGATTTATTGGTGTTAATCCCTGGAAGCCAATTGTGATTTCAAGGTATAACTTAGTTTATCAGTTTTGTTTTATTTAATGATCGAACTGCCACCGTTGTAAACTAAGTCGAAGTGGCACGAATTGTTTCGAACTATAGAAAAATGTTTGACTTATATAAGTACGTATACGATTAAGGATACATACTGACGTTTGTATTAATTTAGATAGATTGGATCGATAGAACTTTTATCGCATTCCTTTTAAGCATAATTTAAATGGACATTTTTTACGGCTTCGAGGTTAAACTCAAAGTTCTTACTTTTAACCGAGGTTCAATTCAAAATGCAATAAGGTATTTGCAAAAATGTCATATTTTAATATACTTTTACACAAATTTTATCAATTTAAGAATTGGTTTTTGTAGTTAGTCCAGTTAATTTTACAGTATTATGAGGAAATAGAAATAGAAATAGAAATAGAGGAGTATTCACATTTATACCATATTTTTGCGCTCAATAAGTTTTTCGTGTCGAAACTGTTTGGAAATACAATTAAATACCATATTTATTCTATAAAAATGGATCTTCAATACTTTGTGAATTATCTATGTGATAATCCATACCATGGCGTTACTGTCAAAATACAACTAAGAATATGGATTTCGAGGCGTCCTCATAAAGTATCCTAAGCTGAGTGTGAGTCAAGCAATGTTTCAAGTAACGTCTTATGGTGAGAATCACAGACCGCACTACGACTTTTACGAGTTATGGCCGAATACTCAAACGTCACACAATTTTAAGCAACCCTCAAATGTGCGCATCGCTATCGTTTGAACGTGTTTTATAAAGACAGAAGACTCTTAAGCCCCACTTAGGTTTAAGTGACGTTTGTGTATTTGGCCGTAAGAGAGTTCCACTTATTGTTTTCTAAAGCTTAGCATTACCTACAAGATAATAAGTCATTCATAATAATAATAACTTGTTAAATATCATGCAGTATACATAAATAAATCTGTTCGTCAAGGTACTTACTAAATGAAATGAAAGCAGCCTTTTAAAGTGGCTCCAAACATAACTATCGCATTTAACCACGGGTTAGAAAGGTCTGATCCCATCAAATAACTATTAAACTCATCTTTCGTGACTGAACCTGACAAATTATGCTTGTAACCTCTGCCTTAAGTGATGACCGAAGGGCTTAAAATGATTCTTTTTTTTTAATATAATTTGGCTACAAATAAGTTTGTGGTTAACTTTGACAAGGGGAGTTTTGGCGGAAACCTTGAAAGAGGCGTATGGTGCTCTTATTTTATTTCATTTTCTTGGTGTATTTTTAAGTTATATTGAATAAAGTTGGTGGCATTTTGTTTGATATAGGTTTATTACCGTGCCCGTGTATAGTGAAATAGAATAACAGTGCGAAAACACGACCTTTCAGGTTGCCTCCAAAACTTCATTGTAAATGTTCTGGTAAAGTAGCCATCGCTTTACTCGAATAACTAGACTGTAACTCACTCGACTGTTTTGACTTGACTAATTGACTGACTATATTATACTAACTTTTACGCTGCTTAAATAAATACGAAATATCGTTTTACTTGACACTGGCAATATGCGTAATAGCGATGGCATATTAAAAAAAAAAGCTTGTGGTTTTCTTCTAATTTTTCTTTTAAATTATTTCTGTGTCTGAAGGTTATTCATTTGTTGCTGTATCACGCCGATTTAGTACTACTGGCGAGGTAAGGCCGCAACAGTATGCTTGTGTGAACATGCCTGTATGGGACTCAAACCGTACGTAGCTTTTTCTTTTTTTATGTAATGGTAGTTGCAAACAAGCATGCAGTTCACATTGATATTAAGTGATGACTGCAGCCTATAGACACCCATACAAAGACCAAGGTCAAAATGCAGATGCGTTACCACTCCTGAGGCCAAAGGTGTTATGCCCTCGTGCCGGAAATTACAGGGCCGTACATTACCATCTGACCGGAACACGATAGTGCTGAACACTACCATTTAGCGGCAAGTATATTAGGTAATGCAGTGGTGCCTACGCTCGCGAGCTCCGTCACTGGAGCTCTACCACCAGTAAAAACGTAGCTGTCTGAAAGAGCTGTCTCGTAGTATCAAATGGGTTGAAGAGACGTGTAAAACTATTTTGCCGAATAAGTGACTGTCCAAACTTCAGCACAACGATAATCTAGTAGGTACATTAATTAATTAGTCTATGAAAACAAACCTATTATTATAGTACACAATCATGTGGACGTACGATAATTTGGACTTCGGTACAATGTAGGATAATTACCCCCTTATTCACAAACGTATTTTTGCTTAAGTGTTGCTAATCTCTCCTTTGTATTTTTCTATCCTGGACATTTGACAATGCAACTAACAACGACAAAGCATTCTATAACTAAAACGTAGTAATTTAAAGGGGTTTGTAACTAAACATACCTACGATAATTATGAATCATAAATGTTTAACTAAATATTAGAGATTTTTAGAGATCTCGTTGGGTAAGGTCGTTTTTATTTTGTTTTTTTCTTTGCTCGCGCGTTCTTCTAATTTGTTTGTTTGTGTAAATTGTCCGTGTGTATGATAATTATCGGAATGTGATAATTTTGACTTGGCAACATTGCAGTTGTCAGGCATTTTCATACAAAAATTGGTGAATATCAGATCTTACTATTGTCAGAGAATATGTAATAATACTACGTATAGAATGGACACTTCGACGTCCCGCCCGATTTGCACACATACTCAACCCCTTCCTCTCTTATGGGCGACGGTTGGCATTTTGTACATGCTACGCACACAGGTGCGCGTGTAAATACACGTCACTGATGGATAGAAACCAAATAAAGCGTTTGTATGGAATTTTGGCGGAGTGTCCGCGGTGTGCTATTGTATACAATGACGCGTTATAATTTTACGTAACTCACACTAAGCATTGTAAAAAATGTTTTATGTACTTTTCTTTATGTAATGTAAGTGGCAAACAAGCAGGCAATTCACATCGATGTTAAGTGATGACTGCAGTAGACTATAGACACCCACACAAAGACCAAGATCAAAATGCAGATGCGTTACCACCTGACCGGAACATGATAGTGCTGAACACTACCATTTAGCGGCCAGTATATTAGGTAATGCGGTGGTGCCTACGCCCGCGAGCTCCGTCACTGGAGCTCTACCACCTGCAAACGTTTACAGTAAAAAAGTAAACTCGCGAATGTACCGTAAGCATTTATTCTGTCATCTCGTCAGTCAATTTTAAATAAATATTCAATTTTCAATCTAAATTAATAAAAACTTGCTCCAGGTGAGGCTCGAACTCACAACCCCGGCATACCTCACACGAACACTGTCTTATAAGTACCGTGCGCTAACCAATTGCGCCACTGGAGCGATGGACAGTCGCCCGAAATGGCGGTATTCATGGCACAAGGACGCATGACTCACGACAATTAGATATTCACTCGTTACAAATTGTTTATAATACATTATCATAATTAGTTGTTTTGAAATAAACTTTTATTTATCAATGCTAGTGTTAGTTGAACAGAATAAGCGACAAATCGCTTGTGATTTTTTTATGATTACTGTGATTTTATTGGATTGGTGTGACATTACTTCCATATTCAATTCACTCATCATTCATTGAACTTAAATTTACTGCTAAGACTTATGGTAGGTAAACACTATTCATTCAAATTTGTTAATTATTGCACTGAACTTGGATGTTATACTGAATCCGAACTAGATATTTGCTATGTAGGGATTAGAGATATTATAATTTTAAGTAAATGACATAATAAGGACTTGTCTCTTCTTAATAGTCTACACGAATATTGAGTATGACAGCCTTGGAATGTGCCAGGTCAATTAGTCATCGCGAGATTCATGTAAAGCTCTTAAAACAATTTAAACAAAAAAATATCGAGTACTTTGAGTGCCATACAACATTATAGCAATACAGAGTCGGCTGTGATGGCATGCATTGGCGTGTAGATCGGTTAAGCTGGTGACTTAATATCGGCATCCATCAGTTACGCCTGAAGATCATAAAGTAGCTAGAGCATTTTCTCAAAGCTATGCACTTCTTTCGTCGCATGGCCTGGGTCGGTTAGGACACGCTTCGAACGTCTTCTTTTGGCACCATTAAAGAGAGTCATGGTCGTTTTTATACGGGTTAACATATTCGTCGCGGAATCAAAGGATCTCGGGTCCTGTGAGATCGCTCATAGAGTTCCTGAGTCTGAGCTTAAGAGTGCAGACACTACTGCATGCTGGCCTAATACCTTAAGTTATATTTGCGCAAATTTAGACAAGCTAACAGTGACGTTTATGGCGTAGTATTTAGCACTACCCCGTTCCGATTGGATGATAATGGCCCAATTATTGTTGTCACGGAGAAAATAGGTCTGCATGGGAGCAACGCATTAGGATTTTGTCCTCTGGTTTTATGTAGATATTTGTAGGTTTCTGCAGCCACTTACCATCAATGTGAACTACATATGTACTTGTTTCCTACATCGTTACAGATTATTAATTAAAGAACTAACTACAGGCGTAATACCTTCTTATGGCGTGCGTGCAATACATTCAATAATTTAAGCAATGTTACCGATTTTGATCTGTTTGAAACTAGTGCGGAATCAGCGAGGCGGTCTTTAAGCAACTTATTTTTCGGAAGACGTAAATGTTAATTTATTACAATGTTATATTATTATATAAATATAATGATATTGTACTCATTCTCCTATAGATATTGAACATGTTTACTTCTTAGTAGTTGTTTACTTGCACCTTTATCTATACTATTTCTATACGTGGGAACCTTTAATAGGCCCTCTGTCTTTATTCCTTTAATTTTGTTAAATATGTCATGTGCTGTTGGTTCAAATAAAAAATTTAGTGGATGCTATTTTCATGCACTGAATGATAGGCAAGTTCATATGTACATGGAGATACTTGTTCCGTATTTGAAGCCGCGTGATGCTTCTTTCTTGTACCACACAAAATATGGTCTAAGGCGTGCTCACACCTCCGCCTCGATCAGAGATTATCGACGGTATACCGCGGATGTTGGGCCACGATCCCGCTCCGATTATTGATATCATGGTAATTATAATTAGGTACTACTTGTGTAAGAAATAACTGGTGTTCGTGAAATGCGTTGGTGGTTTATTTTTAACAGATAATATGCTTATGGCGCCTTTTTATTATCTGTTTGATTTTTTGGGTGAAGTTATGTTAACATTATTAAATTAAAAACGGAAACCAATCTGTACGTTATTTGGTTTTTGTGTAGTGTAATCAATGCGATGTTTATACCTTTCATTCAATAAAAAAAATATTTATGTGACGGCCAAGTGCGTGTCCATTTACACCTACCCTTTATTGGCACGTGCAACGAGTTAAAATTTTTTTTTGTCGTACGTCCAAATAATACACAATTTAGCTGGCAGACGGGACCCCTCCCGACACTCTTGACTAACAAAAATCTCTCTTTAAAGCTTAATATTTACTTAATTATGACCTATCTCACTATCGACGATACTGACTACCATGAGATGTGCGAGAGGGACGATAAAAATGTTGTTCAAGATTTTATTTTAGTACTTTTGTTGGCCTAACGAATAATTATATATTTATACCAAATTAATGTTTTCTGGTACAAAAAGCCTATAGACGTACAGAATCGCGAAATTATAAGGGTGCTTGCTACCGAACTCTGAAAAAAAAACGAAAAACAGCAATGTATGCAGCATACATTTTCGTAGTTTGAAACATTACCGTATATTTGAAACTATCGGAATACGGGCTTCGGAGTGGATTCCGCCTCATCCAAGCTTTTCAATCTGCACGTCAACACATTTTTAGTAGTTCGTGTCGGAAGCCGTATTATTTGAAAATGTTAGCTATGCTGATGACATGGTGCTATTAAGTCTATTTATATTCTGTTGAGACTATGAGAAATATGCTCACACCATGGTTTGGTATTACTAAAAACTGCGGTGCTGCAGTAGCGAGTCACTTGCTACTCGAGCATCGATGCGCATGTTTGTGTGAATGAGTCGTTTCGAACGATTTGTAGGTAGTTTCCGTACTGGTCATATTTGTACTGTGGCACCAGTCTCCTTGCTGTTTTACGTATAGTGATGTTATAGCAGACGCCGGCCGTTGGGGTAGAAGAGTTCTCGAATGGCGATCGCGTAGGTGTACCGAAAGGCGAAGCGTAGACAGCCCCCCCACGAGGTGGACCGATGGCTTGGTTGGGGCTTGGGACTTGAGGTTGAGGGCAAATGCTGGATGTGGGCGGCCCAGAACCGTTCGTTGTGGCAATCTTTGGGGGAGGCCTTTGCCCAGATGTAGATACCTGAAGTTTATGATCTTCTGCTTCCTTATGAGAAATTATAGTATAACCTGACAGGGACACGGTAGTGATGAATATTAATTTGCATTAAATAGTAGAAATATGAAGTATTGTGGTGATAGCTTGAGGTCACTCAAGCTCCAGTGACAAGCACCGACTTCCAACTATAGTTGATTAAAATAATTAAAATGAGTTGACTAAAATAGCAGACGCATTATCTTTAAAATTAAGATTTTATAAATCTGAACCTAATTCTTCCTCATCAGAGACTATTTCTGTGCTCCACACCATTCAAACAAAATATATCTATTTCCATTTATAAATTTAACAACATGTCTTTGTTAACGAAATCAGAATTTATTAAAAGCATATTAAAACGTTTAACATTGTCTCATACCAGTCCCTTGTGTTAAAATTCCAGTGATGCCAGAATCCATAATTGCCGACGCTTTAACACGATAAATCTTGGCCCGAAGATTGGGATGGTGTTCAAAAAAATAAAAATAAACACGGGGGAACGCGATGAGAGTATGACAAATTAATCGGAACAGTAAGTTTGAAAATGGAACAACTTGTAAAGTTTAGGGCATAGTGAGATGTATTTAAATATTTTGCTGCTCCACAAATTATAATGCCTAATTAGGTAATTAACGTTTCGGGGCACGTTGTACGTTGCCATAGAAGAGCGTGGAGTTTTACAATGTATAATATTATACGATATTATAAATGTGAAAGTTTGTCTTGATATTTAGATTAATATTTTTACAGTATTGAACAACGTGTCTTCTTATCGTGTGTTTGCATTGATGAAACATTCACATAAAAACATGTTAAAATGACAGGTTTGACAGCAGTGCGAACGCTAGCACCAACAAGACATTCATCGCAAAACATACTTTATACAGCTTTATGCGACGAGTTGCGAAACAGGTAGTGCAAACTAGGGGTTAGAATAACTCGACTATTGGTAGACCAAGTAGACCTCCAGTCCCGGCACTCGAGATAAATAAATAAAACGAGTGACGTGGGTGCCGTTGTACACACACAGCATAAAATATACACAAACACCCAGACCTCCCCCCCCTGAAGCGCGCATGGCCCCGTGGCTGGTGTAGATTGCAAGCGATCTACTCGGTTAAGCGATACGGGCGCGGTCGTGTTGCAATATTCTTATTTTTACACATTATTATCGCATTACTTGTAGTATTGTTATTACCTATATCTTTTTATGTCATCATCTGTATTTTTTGATTTTGGTAAATAAAAATGTTTATTATTAAAAAATGTTTTATTATTATTATTATATTCAAGAAGTAAATAGGGAAAATAAGCCGATGTTGCCAACATTTAAATTAAACTACCAAAACATCAAGTTAATTTTAAATCTGCTGCATTTCGCATGAATTTTAAAAGCCAGACGAAGCTTTTATCACGGAATATTTCAGGTTAAAGTATAAGAATATGCTCCCAATCTCCTTATCTCGAGTTTGCAGTCTCGGGACCTTGCTCGTCAATTAGTCAGACTTAAAAATGTTTATCTTCCTTTTTTTGGTATAATTTTACTATTGCATTTCATCCGATAAATTATTGCTTTGATGGTTACTGCTTTTCGAAATAAGGTACCGTGTTCGGCCCATAGGTCGATTTAAATTGTTATTATTGTAAAAGTAAAATCACCCTTTATTCCCCGAAGGGGTAGGCAGGGGTAATTTATTCAAGTAGGTATAGGTACATAAATGGAACGTTTCGTCAGTTACATTTGTCTCATGAAGATGGCGGGCCTTGCCATCTTCGGGCATGTTACCGAACTACAAAGCTCTGGGAATCTTTCAAATAATTTAGTGTAGCGATGGGTACCTTATTCCCGAGCTGGGGATTGAATCTACGCTCCCATCGTAGTGGTATCGGTCTGTACATAACTATTGAGGCAGTATTTTGTTATTTTTTATGGTCCCGTTATAACTATCACGCCTTAGCTCGCAGGAGTGACAACGCGTTTATATAAGGTTGGGGAAAAAGTTTCTTCGCATTTTTTAAGATAATTCAAAACATTTTTTAATATAGTTTATTTAAATTTAACTAAAGTATGTATGTACCATTTTGTTCGATTAACTTTTGCCATCTTGTAAGTAGGGACATGATCCCATTGCTATAAACATTTTGGGACTTCTCATCAAAATACCGCGACAAGTGGATTTGGCAGTCCTCTCGTGATGTTAACATAACATTGCATAAAGAATTCTGAAGAGACCGAAACAGGTGGAAATCTGAAGGTGCAAGTTCAGGACTATACGGCGGATGCATTAACACCTCCCAGCCAAACTCTCTTAATTTTTGCTGAGTGGTTATAGTAGTGTGAGGTCTAGCGTTATCATGATGAAACACCACACCCCTTCTGTTGATCAATTCCGGCCGCTTTCTCTCAACTTCTTGCTTTAATCTCATCAGTTGTTCGCAGTAGAGTTCAGAATCGATAGTCCTGCCTGGTGGTAATAGCTCATAATGAATAATGCCCTTCCAATCCCACCACACACACAACATCACCTTATTGCGAGTTAATCCGGGTTTCGCCACAGTCTGTGAAGCCTGACCAGCCTTTGACCACGACCTTTTTCCCACGTTCTTGTCGTACGTGATCCACTTTTCATCACCAGTTATCAGCTTCTTCAAAAATGATTCGGTTTCATTACGTCGTAATAAAGAATCACAAATGAGTACACGGTTCATTAGGTTTCTTTCAGTGAGCTCGTGAGGTACCCAAATATCGAGTTTTTTTTTGTACCCAGCTTTTTTCAAATGCGCCAAAACTGTTTTGTGATCAATTCTCAGTTCTTCAGCTACGTCGTAACTACTGATATGTCGATCTTGCTCCATTTTTTCAAAAATGGCATCCATTTTATCCGTAATAGGGCGACCAGAGCGAGGTGCATCTTTGACATCAAAATTTCCGGATTGAAAACGCTTAAACCAAATTTGTGCTACTCTCACAGACACTGCACAATGCGAAAAAAAATTGCGATGTTTATGGACCTACCATAAACATCGCAATTTTTTTTCGCGGCTTGCGTTGCATTTTTACCTTTTTTGTAGTAAAATTTTAAAATGTATCGAATTTCTTCATTAGATTCACTCATCTTGACAGTACGAAAAACAAATGAAAATCACACATTTGCCTAATTTGAATTTGGAATTATGTTCTTTAAAATTTTAACTTTCAATGATACCAAAACCAGCCAGATACAAATACTACAGCCAAAGAGATTTTATTACAAGTTCATACATACTATAATGCGAAAAGACTTTTTGCCCAACCTATTATTTTCACATCTGTTCTTTGTGCAAGTGTCAATAGGCTGCAGTCATCACTTAACATCTAATATGTGAACTGCCACTTGTTTGCCACCTTCATTACATCAAAACAAAATCAATAGATACACAAGACGCAACAAGATTTTCAGGAGAATACCTTTCAAGTTACGTAATGGTGACTGAAGAAGGCCCGACTATTGAACACATGAAATGTATATGAGTAAATCCGTTACAGTGTGATCGAGCCGGCGTGTGATTATCGAGAAATAATCAAACGTAAAAACAATACAATGGAATCATAACTTCTTCCTTAAAGTCGGGTGTTAATCTCGGTATATCTTCAGCTTTACAAGCATAAGGCGACTTAACCTATTTATTTAGATCCCTTCGAAATACCTCGCGTAGACATAACACGTTTAATTATGAAATGCAGGTTTGCAATGTACAATTTTATTGAAATGTTTATTTACTTCCACAGTGCACTTAGTATATTCAGGTTTTAATTTGTATTAATTAATTGACAAACAAACGTACAGTTCACATTGATGATAAATGCAACCAATAAACATCTACATAAAAACCAAAGATTAACCACGTTTACCACTTTTGAGGCCTAAGCGGCAAGGAGATTAGGTAATACGCCTTGCCGCTTATCCTGGAAATGGAATCACTTAGGACTTATCCTGGAACTTCTACCTTCAGTAAGTTTGGTCTGTTGGGGACTGAGGGTGAGGTTTCACAGACCGCACTACGTAGGTATTTACTTTCAGCAAAGTACTCTTAGAACTTGCAAAATTCATACTTTAGAGACAGTTCTAAGTGCGGTCTGTGAATCTCATCCTTGGTTCCGCAAAATTTAAACTGCTTTCAGTTATTCTTCTCCTAAGTTCGTTTTTCTGAACTCTGGGGATGTAGGTATTTATTTATAGGACGCCTTTGAGTTCAGCGTCCGTCAAGACATATGTACGAACCTTTACTAAGGTAAAAGCTTCTTCCAACGACTTTCAGTCATATCTATTCAGCTTCAAGTTGTTTACTACAAAATAAGGAGAAGAAACAAGGAGAACCTGCAAATAATCTTCAAAATTTACTGTCGTTAACACACGGAAATATAAAAATAATTGCGTATTTATCATAGCACAAGTTCATATTGTGTACTGTCCAACTTTAATTTGCGTTCTGAAGTCGGGTAATGAATTGCGCATTGTGTATTGAAAGGATCCCGTTTCCGAACACAATGGGGTTAGGGCCTACCCACATTGATGCGATCGATTCGTCTGACATCGACAGCGATAATTATTTTAGTCATATTTGTTCACTAATTCAGAAAAAAAATGATTGCTTCTTATAAATAAACAATTGAAAATAAAACACTCGCATAAAAGAAAATAAATATTGTTACTTACACACGTCTGCCGACTATTATGAGAATTTAGAATTCTTTGAATCTTCATTTAAAGAGCCATTCAAATAAATTCTTATTTGAATATCAGCGTTACCCCTGGCGTGAAGATAGATGTACATATAATATCAGCGTAGTACGCGGATATTTAGGGAGTTATGTATATAAATGCGGTGATAAAGAAAGTAATTCTATCAAATCCCATTAGCCCATAAGGTCAAGATGAGTTGCACATACGAGTACTTTGAACTCAGCGGCAGTCAAAGCGATCTCATCACAATACATTAAATTGCATGTTACATAAGATCTTTGTGCAATATTATGAGTAGATTTAATGTTGACAATGTAGAATTATACGCCCAGTCCTCAGTATAAATCATTAAAAACGTTTTTCGTAGATAAAAATAGGCTGAAAGCGCATGCAAATTCGAGTCGCGCTAAATCACTCCGGTCTGGTCACAGCCTCACGAGGCGGTCCTGGAATTGAACGTGAAATCTCTGTTTTATAATCTGGGCTATTTTAAGTGGCCATTTTGGTTTACGATTCAACTTTCACCGGACTTCATTTAAAGGTTTACAGGTTATTTTTTATTGTAGGGAATTATATAATTTATGTAATTTAATGAGCAACCTGACATTTGAGATGTTTGACTCTGTGTAATAAAGATTTAGAGCAATCGATGATTGTTTTGGTAATAAAAAAGTTTATTGATAATCATCAGTTCATTTCTTTATATGAAAATTTCAATGTGTTTGACAGGTACCTACGCTGCTGAGCCCAAACTAATTTCACGCAATGAAGCTAACCTAAAAAACAGTCAGTTTTACATTTCAATGATTTCAACGAGATAAATAAATAGAGAGGACACCGGGAACAAGGGCGTCCACACAAAAATGCGATGCGAATTGCTGCGATGCGATTTCGTCTTAACATATTGAAAGTATGGTCAACTGAATCGCATCGCAGCAATTCGCATCGCAAGTTTCTGCGATGCAGCATCGCATCGCATCGCATTTTTGTGTTGACGCCCTTATTCCCGGAAACCGTAAATAGCCGGTTCCGTTTTTAAAATTATTTGACAGATATTTATCTCAGACGTTTCACGTCATCTGTCTTGTTACTATGGGAAACTGTTGTAAATTGACTTCTGAACACTAAAACCATGCTACCAAGGAGAATGTCCTGTCCAGTAGTTTAGTACATATGCGTCAATGGTCTAAGGGCAGCCACACAAAACTGAAATGCGATGCGATGCGACGCCGTATCGCAGACAATCCATACTTGCGAGCTCGCAGTTATGTGTGGGAGCCCTAAGTATTATATTTATAAATACGTTATATCTGAAGTTAAAAAAATGTAGGTACGTAATGAAGAAAATTCCTTACCGACACAAACGAACAGAACATCGAAATTAAGCCTTTTTAATTGCGCAATAAAGAAGTATGTGAGATGATAGAAGATACATGACCCGTATGGTCGTAACTCCGGTTACAACCAACCGATTTCTAGAGAGAAAATTGCACCGCCCCTAACCGCATATGTGTCAACAACGCCCTAAGCCAAGGTTTGGCCCCGCAGGGGTCTCCCTTATGCAGTTGTGTAAATTAATTTAGGCTGAGAGCCCTTTGCACTCGCCGATTGTCCGCTTAGGTAGACTCTTAGAGTGCCGTGTCGAGACGTAACGCCTACACAAGTCCAAAAAAAAATAAGCCGATTAGGGATGGTAATTTTACGAAATATCGTCAAAAGAAAATATGCGTCACAAGGCTGATCTTGCCTCTTTATCGTGCCTCTCGCTTGCACGCTGAGCTCGGGCGGAACGTGACACTTTTTCGTGACTGCAACCGGCGTTCATCGATTTGTAAAACGTTATTACGTCAAAAGCATTATAATACGAAACTTTTCACTATCATTCTATTAATATATATAACACAACATAATCAATTTCCCATCATTATTACCTCATCAAAAAAATAAAAAATGAACATCGAAATCGAACATAATGAATGGTTTTCGATAAAGAATTAAATAAATAAGCCATTGTGTATTCAGACGAGTTTCATCATGGCTTTAACAGTGACAAATTGTTGTTTTATTGAACGATGTGTGAAAGTGAGTTGGGTATTTTAATAAATTGAGCGCATCGTTCTGCGCCCGCGCAACTTAATAATGCAGATTGGTCGGATGCGGTTTTATTTTTGCTATACCTACGTTACAATGGTTATGTGGAGGCATCGGGACGTGATGACCCCATCGCCATCAAGTGGAGGAGAATGCCCCCAGCAAAACTGCTGCATATTTAGGAACGAATAGGTCATGAAGTATGACTAGCCGCCGACTACGATAGTGGCCGGATAGTCGGTGACTAGTTTACATTACTTTGATTTCTATTACCCTTTCCAGTACCTACAGACGCCAAATCAACACTAACCACCATATTCATAAACGTATTTTAGCTAAAGTGATGCTAATCTCACCTTTGTCTTTTTCTATCCTGCACATTTGATAATGCACTTGACAAAGACAAAACATACTACAGCTAAAACGTATCTAATGTACGTTTATGAATAAGGGAGTTAGTGTTTGGCATCATGAATTCAAGATAAGACAGTAATTGAGCACCGATAGTTTTATCTCATGAGCTATGACCGATGGTCGCTCCGTATCAGCCGCCGCGATTCCTCAACACACGGCGATGCGTCTTGGCTTATCTCTTATTTATTCTGTGCTCACTGTGGGCTGTTCTATTGGCGCTGTCTTTATTAGGTAATTAGAAAGAAAGGAGAAAAAAATGTTAACAGCAAAAAACAAAAGAAATATATATTAAAAAAAGGAAAACAAGTATTAAACATAACGTAACGTAACTTCACGCCTGTAATCCCCGAAGGGGTAGGCAGAGGTAAATGCATGCATTCAATCATACATGCAAACACCCACGATTCGCCGGTTACGTATTGGCCCATGTAACAGGTGGCGAGCCTATTGACATCTCCGGGCACATTACCAGACTTCGAGGTACTGGGAAATTTCCAGAAAATGGAAAAATCCCAATAGAACCAGTGCTAAAGGATTTTACACCGTTATCTCTAATACCCCCGACCCGGGAATCGAACCCAGGACCCCAGCGTAGTAGTAGTGGCCTGCTACCACTAGGCTACTGAGGCAGTTAGTATTAAACATAACAAAATAAATTGTTACATACAAAACAGACGGATCCAATATTAACTAACCTAACCTAACAAAAGAGTAGGTATGTATGTCTTTTTCATTATTCTTAAATTGGTGTCTCACGGCAGCTCTAAGGGTCCCATTTTGGATCAGCATCTGATTTTGTGGATCAGTATTTTGCCAGACTGGCGCTGATTTTAAACCGAACCGCTAAAATAAATAACGTAAACCTCTGAACTCCCGACTCCATTCAATAATATCTACCACAATAACAGCTTATCAGAAAAATTACAAATACATATGTATTTGTAATTATTGTTAGAAAATAAGATTAAAACAGGTCAAGTGCGTGACGGGCCTCGCGCAGTGTAGGGTTCCGTAGTTTTAAGGTTTAAATAAAGTAATAAAAAAATAAACAAATATTTTCATTCCTAACATTTTTGAAAGACCTATCCAACGTTCTATATAGTAAAAGAAAAATTAAAAATATTGATTGAAAGATTGAATTTATCCGCGCGTTACATGTAGGGGTACCCTTAATATTTTATTTTTCATGTAGAATAGAATAGAATAGAATAGAAAATATTTTTATTTCGAATAGATCTTTACAGATACTTTCAAAACGTCAATAAATCATAAACTACCTAGAGCGAATAACCATTACATATAGTAAAGAAAAATCATATATTAATAGTAAATTAAAAATTAAAATTTAAACTATTTGGTTAAAACATAATAATCATAAAATTTTTCAATTCCTTCAATGATAATAAATGAAGAAAAAGAAAAACTTATTCGTCAAGATCAATGTTATTCACTTAGCAGAGTTCCAAGTGCAGTCACTACTGAGAAGAACTCCGCTACCCAACAAACTCAGTAAGAGCTCTTTTAAATGAAAGCTTAAATCTAGTACAGATTATCGTGAAAAATCAAATAATGTCAACGTCCATAGCATAGATGTAAATAAACTGCTATCTACTAAATATAATCATCATATTTCTACAAATAATCTTAATAAATTTTTCGCATCATCTTCAACGATTGATCCTTATGCTAAACTTCACTCTCTTAAACAACTAACTTCCAAGCCAATTTTTCATTCTTTTACTTTTTCTCCTGTTACCAGCGATGAGGTTAATAAGTTGCTTTGCTCAATTAAATCTAAAGCAGTGGGCTGTGACCAAGTTAGTAGAACGATGATTTTTCTCATTTTAAATATAATACTACAGCCTTTTACTCACATTATTAACTTTTCTTTAGATACAGGGACTTTCCCCTTATTATGGCGTAAAGCGAACATCATTCCCCTTCCCAAAGTTAATAATCCCTGTTCAGAAAATCACTTTCGGCCGATTTCCATTCTCCCTTTTCTGTCTAAAGTTGTTGAAGCTGTTGTTCATAAGCAACTGGCCAGCCACATCTTTTCTAACAATCTTCTTTCGCAGTTTCAGTCTGGTTTCCGACAAAGTCACAGCACCACTACGGCACTATTAAAAATCACTGAAGATGTCAGAGCAGGCATGGATAAGTCACAGTTGACGGTACTGGTTCTGATTGACTTCTCAAATGCTTTTAATAACGTAGACTACGACTTACTGTTAGCTATCCTCAAGCAGATCGGCGCTTCATCACTGGTACTGGAATGGTTTTCATCGTATCTTCGCGGTCGCCAGCAGGCTGTTCGCACCGATCATGATCAATCGGATTGGTGCGACCTGGTCGCTGGTGTGCCGCAAGGCGGTATAATTTCTCCTTTGCTATTTTCTATTTTTATTAATTCCTTAACCAATGACCTTCGCTGCTCTTACCATCTTTATGCTGATGATCTACAGTTATATACGCAGGCTGATCCGGCTCATCTGGAAGAAGCCATCTTGAAACTTAACGTAAACCTTGACATTATAGATCAATGGTCACATCATTTTGGTATATCTGTGAATGCAAATAAATGCCAGGCGATAATTTTAGGTAGCTCATTTTTTATTAACACTATTAACACAAATCATCTGTCACCTATTGTACTTAGCAATACGGTCATTCCTTTTTCTCATTCTGTCAAAAATTTAGGTCTACATATTGACTCTTCTTTAAATTGGCATAAACAGGTTACATCACTTAGTCAAAGTGTCACAACTTCGCTGCGATCTCTCTACAGGTTCAAAAACTTTTTACCCGTTAATACTAAACTGCTGTTGGTACAATCTCTGGTATTACCTATTATAGACTATGCAGATGTTTGCTATCCGGATTTATCTCAGGAACTTCTCAATAAACTGGATCGTTTACTTAATAACTGCATTCGCTTCATTTACGGTTTACGCAAATACGACCATATTTCTCTTCATAGGTCGCGTCTGAGATGGCTCCCCATCCGACAGCGACGGTTTGTCAGACTACTTTGTGTCCTTTTCTCTATTTTAAACGATCCAAATTCCCCCAACTACCTTAAAATTAATTTTAATATTCTGGGCGATTCTCATAACTTCAACCTTCGTTCATCTGAAAATTTACATCTTGCCACACCTTCTCATCGTTCGGGCTTTATGTCCAATTCTTTCACAGTTTCTGCAATTAGACTCTGGAATGCTCTCCCTGCTGATATTAGGAAGTCCTCTAGTAAGTTCGCTTTTAAGCGAAAGCTCCGGGAACACTTTTTGAGGTTGCTTTGAGACTTTTTCTTTTTCTTTGGTTCGTCATTCTATTATATATTTTTTTTATTTATATATATATTTATATGAGTATTTATGTAAGTATGTGTAATATATACATAGATATATAAGTAGTTTATACCGATCCATATATATGTATATGTATCTTATTTCACCGTTTTACATTATATGCTTATTTTTATTTTCCCCTTCTCATTGCACTACATAAAATATTTATCACTACCCAAAGGTTGACTGGGAGAGAATGCTTTTTAGCATTAAGTCCGCCGCATGTACGTAATTGTGCAAGAAAGAATAAATAAATAAATAAATAAAATAAATAAATGTGATGTAGCCCCTGCAAACCAGAACAGACCAGTCCCCACCAACAGCACCCGTTCACGAGTATGACGCATGTGACAGCCATTGCCCTCCTCGACCATTTTAGAAGGAAGTGAGCAACCCGCCACACGACGCCGCCAAAGGCAAAGACATTTAAGCGTGCATGACTGTTCCGGATATGCATACGGCAAAATAAAAGATGGAATTCATTTTCAGCCAGGGTATTCACATTATTCAACCCTTAACAATAGTAGATACTAATTACTGAATACACGAAATCACAGGATCATGAAATAGCCTGGCAGCGATCGCTATAATCCCAAGACGTATTATCATTAAGATAATCACTGGTCTTATAGTAATTACATTTATATAAACGTTCTTTCATTACTTTCTTAAATTTATTGATCGATAGACTTTGAACGTTTTTGGGGATTTGATTAAAGAACCGTATACATTGACCTCTAAAAGAATTACTGACCCTATTCAGCCGCGTTGCATGCATGGACAACTTGTATTTGTTCCTAGTATTTATACTGTGATTGTTACCTATTGTAGGAAACTCATTAATGTTTTTACGGACGTATAATACATTTTCATAAATGTATTGCGAAGCTACAGTCAGAATATTTATTTCTTTAAATTTATCTCTAAGAGATACCCTCGGACTCAACCCGTAGATAGCCCTGACAGCTCTCTTTTGCAGTACAAAAATAGTGTTGACGTCGGCGGAATTTCCTCATAGCAAAATGCCATAGGACATTATACTGTGAAAATAACTAAAATAAACAAGGCGAGCCGTCTCGACGTCTGTTAATAGTCTAATCTTTTTCACAGCAAATGCTGCCGAGCTAAGTCTATTAGCTAATTTGGCAATATGGGGACCCCATTGCAATTTAGCATCCACGGTAATGCCCAGAAATACCGTGGACTCTACGATCTCCAATACTTCCTCATTTATCTTAACATTGGTTTCAACCTGTTTTACGTTAGGAGTAGTAAATTTAATACATTTTGTCTTACTGCTATTTAACGAAAGGTTATTGGCGCTAAACCAATATACTATATTAGAGAGAGTATTGTTTACACAGTCAAAATCTACCTCCTGTCTTTTAATTTTGAACACTAAAGAAGTATCATCAGCAAACAATACCATCTCTTGGCCATCATTGATAATGTAGGGTAAGTCATTAATATAGACTAAGAAAAGAAATGGCCCTAAAATAGAGCCCTGTGGGACCCCCATATCCATTGAAGTCCCGGGAGATCTTGTCCCATTTACATCAACACACATATTTCTATTGTTTAAATATGAAGTCATAAGCTCGAGAGCGGTATCTCGAAGGCCGTAGTGATATAACTTTCTGACCAATGTTTCATGCTGAACGCAATCAAATGCTTTAGATAAGTCACAGAATACCCCTAGTGCATTATGTGATTTTTCCCAAGCTTCAAAAATGTGTTTGACAAGTTCAACACCTGCATCGGTAGTTGAACGACCCCTAGTAAATCCAAACTGTCGACAATGTAAAAGTTTATGATGGTTAAAGTGTGCAAGTAGTTGAATTAAAATAAGTTTTTCAAAAATTTTACTTAAGACAGGTAGTACAGAAATTGGTCTAAAATTTGTGGGGTCACTTGTACTACCAGATTTAAAAAGAGGAATCACTTTACTATGTTTCATTAAGTCAGGAAATATACCACTTACAATACTATTATTAAACATTGCCGCTAGGTAAGGTGCAATCACATCCATTATTTCATATGCAACTTTTACAGATAAGCCCCATAAATCAGTTGTGTTCTTAATATTAATAGACTTAAAGGCATGTATAACATCCGCAGTATTAACTAACTTAAAATTAAATATAGTTTTACTTTGATGTACATTTTTTTTCAATAATGATTCGGCGACGGTAGGCGATGAAATGAGGTCTCCAGTCAAAGAAACTGGAATATTAGCAAATAATGTTTCAAATGCTAAAGCAACTTCTTCGTCAGTAGTAACATGTTTATTGTCAATTATTAATTTAAAATCAGAGTTGCGTTCAGCTTGTTTCCCAGTTTCACTATTAATTACATTCCAAGTCGCTTTAATTTTGTTATTTGAATTTTTAATTTTATTTTTAATGTGAAGTGCCTTGGCTGCAAAACACACTTTCTTGAATATTTTCGAATATAATTTAACATGATTTTTAAACGAATTTGTGTGATTATGTGACTTTTCTCCATACAGGTCATACAATCTCTGTCTACTCTTATGTATTCCAACCGTCGCCCATTCATTGAACGACTTATGACTTCTTACATTTATTGTCTTATAGGTAAAAACTAAATTAAATTCTGTTAAAATTGTGGCAAAAAAGTCATTGTATAATATGTTAGGATCGTTATGGTATTGCACGTTTGCAAGTTTTGGGACAATATTTTCTCTGAATTTCTTAATTCGCTTCGCATTGAAAGGAACAAATACAATTGCTCGTTTATTTTTATCATTATGTAATTGACTACAGAAGGAAACTAACTGACCACAATGGTCGGAGCTTAATTCCGTCAAAATATTTTTATGTGTAGGTTCAAAATCGATAAAAATATTGTCTATGCATGTCGCTGAGTTCTGTGTAAGTTCTGTGTTTTCATTCTACCACCTTGTCGGCGTGATTAAGGTGTATTCTTGTGCCAAATTTCAAGTCTCTAGTACCGATAGCTTTTGCGCTAAACCGTGGACAGGCATACAGACGGACAGACAGACATGGCGAAACTATAAGGGTTTCTTGTTTATTACGGAACCCTAAAAACGAAACATAAAAGCAACGAATTAAAAAGATACGTATTACAAACACATGTCATGTCGCTCCTGGAATGAAGCTGCAAAGGCCCCTAGGGCATCGCGACGCACAGTTTGGAAAGCCCCGAACTTCAGTATTCACTTACCATCAATATAAACTGTATGCCTGTTTGTCAATTCACGGCATAAAAAAATATCTAGTAAATCGCAAATATCATATCCATAACAATCCTATTTTAAACCGACTTCAAAAAAGGACAAGGTTCTCAATTTGGCCGGATCTTTTTTTTATGTAGGTATGTTCAGCGATAATTTGAAAACGCCTGTACCGATTTGGCTATTTTTTTTTCATGTTACATAGGTACAGAAAATAAAGAAAAAGCCAGCCATGCTATCCAGCCGCTTTACCAATCCTTTTTCTTTCCCGTTTTTCTTTATTTTCTTAAGTTCACTCGCATGTGTTATTGCGAGAAATAAAAAAATACATTTTTTTTAATGTAATGGAAGTGGTAAACAAGCATGCAGTTCACATTGATGTTAAGTGATGACTGCAGCCTATAGACACCCGCACAAAGACCAAGGTCAAAATGCAGATGCGTTACCACTCCTGAGGCCAAGGGTGTTATGCCTCTGTACCGGAAATTACAGGGCCGTACATTACCACCGGACCGGAACACGATAGTGTTGAACACTAACATTTAGCGGCAAGTATATTAGGTAATGCGGTGGTGCCTACGCCCGCGAGCTCCGTCACTGGAGCTCTACCACCAGTAAAATTGGTTATGAAATTAAATTGGGTACAATGTTACATATACCGATAATGATTAATAGAAGGCGTTCAGTGTGGTACCAGAAGATCACAACCAATTTACTCAAAAGCCGTATTATTTGGTCAGAAACTCCCCAAGTTTGGTATCTCAATTTGTTTCCGAGCACGTCCATTGTGTTGTCTATTTGTTCGCAAGTTTCTGTAGTTAGTGTAAAACTAATCCAAACTAAACGGGGTGTGTTCCGGCGTTGATTTCTTAAAGGAATTGTTATGGACGTACGGATCCACTGATTACAGTACTGATTGGACTACAAGTTAGGTGGTGGTGAAATATAAATTTCCGGCACAGAGGCATAACATCTTAGGCCTCAGGAGTGGTAACGCATCTGCATTTCGACCTTGGTCGTTGTGTGGGTGTTTATAGGCTGCAGTTATCACTTAACATCAACGTGAACTGCACGCTTGTTTGCCACTTCCATTACATTAAAAAAAAACAAAAAAAATAGAAAACATCACCTAGAAATACAAACCTAACTTTATCCTCGGATTTTCTTTTTTCTCTTTTTTCTCTATATCTATATTTATTTATGTCATATTAACAATATGAACTGCAATGTCTGTCTGTTTTGTTACAATACAAATAAATAAAATCGGAGTGTCTGTTTGTAATATAAAAATAACAGCTTTTTACTAAATGCAAATGTATTTATACACGGTACATATACCAAAACAATATTTTTTACTATTTTTGTCTGCCTGTCTGTTTGTTCCGGCTAATCTCGGGAACGGCTGCAGCGATTTTGACGGGACTTTCACTGGCAGATAGCTAATGTAATAAGCAGTAACTTAAGCTATTTTTATACTAACTAAGCCCACGACTTCGTCCGGTTAGGTACTAAACAATCATAAATTATCACGCTGACGAAGTCGCGGGCACAACTAGTTTGTTACATAAAATTAAACTTAAACTTCCAGACGAAAACAAGAACTTTGATGCCTATGACAGGCAATGTTTCCAACAAATAAGAATAAGAATAATATTTATTGGCCAAAAAAACAAAATATGCAATACATGGATTATATGACAAACAAGCAAATATAATAGTTCTAACACTAGGTAAAGGTGCATCTATTATCAGAATCAGAATCAGAAACTCATTTATTCATTTAGGGTGACAGGCACCTCTTATGACACGTCAAAAACAAACAAAATAAATTAAAGCGAATAACAATTGATATACATGTCAAACAAGATAAAAATTTATGTAAAGTCAAGAATATCACTAAGATAAAACTAAATGTAATAAACTAATGTAAAAGTATATCAGTAGAATGTCTCTTTTCCCCTTTACAAACTGATAACAAAGAGTAAAAAGAAAAGAAAAAGAGTCATTCTTTGTCATTCACCGGCAAAGTTCCAAAGGCCAATATGATCTGAGAAAAACTTGCCGGAAAAAACTCAGTCGGCTCTTTTAAAAATATCTCTTAGGCATATTTTTACAATTTTCCATAATTTAAACAAGCTTAAAATTAACAATTTATTATCAACATTACACTTTGATTATTACATTTAACACCTTTGTGGACCTAGATCAGCATTTAGCCAAACATTTCTATCCTTGAGATAGTCCTCGAGTTTATAGTAAGCCTTTTTACATAGAGTGCGTTTAATTAATGCTTTGAATTTACCATCGGTGAGTTCAGCAATCCCGGCTGGGATCTTGTTATAAAATTCTACACTATATTTTAGGAAAGATGTATTAGTTTTCGTCAGTCGAAAACTTGGCAGAGACAACTATCATAAAAACATGTCAGCCTCTGTCGCCGAACTGAGCGTGAGCTTGTGTTACGGCATCCAGCGCCAATCCTCATAGATTGTTTAGTGCAAAATAAAACGGAAAACCCCCAAAACATATTGGGTTGCAAGTTCAGCACGTCATAATCCTGCCATAAGTCAAGTGTTGTTGAAACTCGATACTCCGAGGTCGGCGAAGTCTGAAAGTGCATGGTCTACAAATTGATATTTAAGGAGGGTCGCGCCAATCGATAATCGATGCATAATGGAGCCACTTCAACTCACGCTTGTGGCCATGTTTTTTATTATTCAGACTGGGAATGTTACGTAACTAGAAATATACTGAGAAGGCATAGGAAATGGAATGTGTACACTAATATAATAAATGTGAAAGTTTCTTTGTTTGGATGTTTGTTCGTCAATCACGCCGAAACTACTGAACGGATTTTGATGAAATTTGTTATACAGATAGGGATGTTAGCTGACTTAGATTATAGCATACTTTTATCTTTTATCCCGAAAAAATGTTTCTGTGGCATCCCACAGAAACATTTTTTCAAATCGTCAAATCATCTCATGGCATCCATGAGATGATTTGATGAGTTTCCACTGGTTACGCGAAAAGCGACCCACACGCGGGCGGAGCCGCGGGTAACAGCTAGTGGTTCATAATTTTCAAATCCATGCATAGGCAAGAAACTAGATAATGTCAAAATGTATAAAGAAGATCTAAGTCTTTTGTATACTCCCGAATATTATTATAGTTATGGACACGTATAGGGAGGAGCTTATACGAAAACGTCACCATGTTGGTTCGCTTTCAGGAAGAGGACTTGAAACCTATCCAACTGCAGCAAGTGTATCTATGTGTGAGACAGGAATATGTCATATATCCTTGGAAGATGTCTTCAAGCTTCTGTACTGGAACGGACTCAAAATTAACGTCGAGTTCCTCTCCCACCACCGATTTGGGAATGATATCGTATTCAAGACCTGAAAGACCTTGACACAATGTTCGATAGAGTAGAGCTTCCCAAAGAGTGAACCCAAAATAAACATGGATAAGACTCCTGTCATGACAGGAATTAACCATGGTTAAAGCCACTACACTAGAAGTTGTTGACAATTATGTAAACGTGGGACAAACGGTCCAGTTGGTAGGTCCAACTTCGAAAAAGAGGTCGATTTTCGAATCCGACTCGGTTGGGCAGTCTTCGGGAAGATACGGTACATCTTTTTGTCCAAATTATATTAAAGATTGTAATGGTAACTTGCCACCAGATTATTAATTTTTTAGAACATTATTAAATCACTTCCATTTTTTTTGGGGACCTGTCTCTCTAAAAGTAACTTTACGGTCACCATATCCACGAGTTGTTTGGTTCTCGCGTGTTCAGCCGTTGACGTACCTACTTTGTATTCTGAAAGGTTGTAAATTATCACGTGATCCTTTAAGCTTAGGCTAAGTGGTGCGCATGTTCTGGATCTAGACTCTAGAGCTAAAAGTTTTTAACCCTAATAACACCGTGGTTTTGGTGAAAGTAGGTACAGGTACTTTTTATATTTTTTCCATGTAACGAAGGTGGCAAGCATGCAGTTCACATGGATGTTAAGCGATGATTGTAGCCTATAGACATCTACATTTAAACTAGAGGTCATTCTGCAGATGGGTTACCACTCCTGAGACCTGTGATAGCACACAGCGGGCACTCCGCCAAAATTCCATATAAACGCTTAATTTGGTCTCTATTACACAGACATCAATCAGTGACGTGTATTTATCCGTGTACCTGTGTGCGTAGCACGTACAAAATACCGACCGTCGCCCATAAGAGGGGAGGAGGTTGGGTGATGCGGGGAAATCGGGCGGGACGTCGCAGTGTCCATTCTATACGTAGTATTATTACATATTCTCTGGTGATAGTACAAGGCTATACGTTACCAACCTGATTTTGCAGTTGTAAAAAACTTCATGCTTATATTTTTTCAAAGGAATATGCAGAGGTGACTATAATAATAAATCATACAAATTACCCAATATTATGTCTGTCTCAGTCCCTAAAACTTAATCTGACACTTTTATTTCTCTAACCGTATGTAAACAGTGAATAGAGTCCAAAATAAACAGAGAGTGCGAATACAAATGAGGCATTGAATAAAATGGACTGGTATGAACGAAGGAAATTACAGGGAATAACAGAGGTCCAGTGTCGGAGTTCGACGGCGTAGGCTTCACCGAATTACCTAATCTATCTGTCGGCAAATGGTAGTAAAAAATATGACTCTGTTAATAATATCAGAGGCAAAAAACATAGATCTTAGAGATAGCATCTACAGAAAACTAGAGTTTGAAATACAGATAACGCATCTGCATTTTAAACTCTAGTTTTCTGTAGATCTTTGAAGCTTGCAGTCACCACATAACATTTAACATCTATGTGAACTGTATGCCTGTTTACTGTACCCCTTGCCAAGAGGCTGTTATGTAGGTACTGCAATAGTTCATGACATAGTAGGTGCAGAATGGGAAAGGTCTTATTATATTATCTTTTATTTTAAGCAAAGCTATATCACAAAATATTCCATGAAATATTATATGAAATAGAATTTATATGAATACATAAACTTATTAGACTATATAAACTTTTAATCTGATCCCTTTCCACAATATTTCGCAGTAACTGTAGCGTTTGGCCCGCGGCGGGCTCTGATCTGGACGTTTCATTACTGCCCCACCACTGTAAGCTGATACACAAATATCAGTCGGCTGCGTCCCTTAACTGGCTTTAAGCCTAGTCTATACTCATGACCAGTTTATCGTAAAAAACTTCAAAGGAATGCTTTCTCTCTCAATTTTTTATGAGAATGAATCTTGTGTCTCTGTAAATTTCAATGTCACTGAATTATTCAGTGACACTGAAATGTATTGCAATTTCTGGCATGACCCCACTGAAAAGTGGAGGAGAATTCTTCTGATTTAGTGCGGCCAGACAATCGAACAATGGCGGTCAAACCATTCTTAGAGGATGCACCAAGCGTGGCATATTCTCCCCAAAATGACGCACAGCGCTGTTGTGGGCATCGTTGGAAAGGCTTGTCCAGCAGTAAAGATTTTTTGGATTATATGATGATGATGATGTATTTTATGTTGTAGTATCAGTATGATGCAAAGTTTATCTCTCAAGTAAATGCGTTGATTATAAGACTTTTCACTGCTTAGTATTTTTTTTTGTTTGGTTTGATTATTATGGTAAACTAGCATGCAGTTCACGCAGTGCTTCGACGAAAAAAACAGAGTTCAAAATGCAGTTGTGTCTTTACCACTGAGCCCTAAGTTGTTTTGAGTCTGTAGTAACTGTGCACCGTTACCTGAACAAGAAAGCACTGAACCATTTAACTGCAAATAGATGAGGTAATGTGGCCTACGCCCCTGAACTTCGACACTGGATCTATACCTACCACCATTAATAGCAATGTTCGTTAAGAGTCAATTCGCAGTTAATTTCCTTCTCATTCGTCATGAGTATAAACAGAGCTTTACATACTCAGGGCAAGGGGAAGGCAGGTCACAGTTAATTGGTTAGGGGCAACATATAACACACAGTTTCGCATTGCTATTAGTCTGTTTGTAGTATCCGTAATTATTTACTGGGCTGTACTGTTGAACATTTAGGAATAGTGGGTGCGCTGTAGGCTTGAATGGATGTTGCTGCTTATGTATGTCGTGAAGGCAGAGAATGTGTTATAATACTACGTATAGAATAGTGAATAGACACTTCGATATCCCGCCCGATTTCCCCGCATCACCCAACCTCCTCTCCTCTTATGGGCGACGGTTGGTATTTTGTACGTGCTACGCACACAAATGCATCTGTAAATACACGTCACTGATTGATGTCTGTGTAATAGAGACTAAATTGAGCGTTTGTATGGGACTTTGGCGGAGTGTCCGCGGTGTGGTGTATGTGTGTTTATTTAGTGCTGAACACTAGTATTCGGATTAGGTTATGCGGTAGTGGATTCGCCTTCCAGCTCTTACAATGGAACTCTACCACCACATAAAACCGATCACCAAGCGTATAAAAGTGTTTATTGTGTTGCAATAAATTTGGAAAAAATATCGACTTGACCCAAATTCTCTGTTGTCGCATGCATAGACGATGGCCATTTACCTCCTTGTCAGTCAACATGTGGCAAACAATAAATTGATACAGTTTGAATAGCTCATATTACAGATTCTATAATAGAAAATGTACCGGGTAATACTTTCTTTAAGCGCAATATAAGCTTAAAAATGCCGGCACTATTGCACGGAATGCCTTAAACTTCACTCATGGTTTTTTTAGCGATCGAGTAGTGACATTTATATAATTAAAATGCTTTCATACTATTGATAAGTTAAGTTATCAAAAGATTTTAAGATTGCCTGTAATATATGAAGTCGGAGAAACAAAGTCAGTGTAGTAAATGGTACCTTTATCTAAGAACACAACAACATTCTTACCATTCTGTGCACCACTTCAAACCACGATCCCACTGCAAGTTTTGCGCGCAGCGTTCACAAGAAGCAGTAATGTGATCCCAAAGCTTTGTGAGGTTCGTTTGTCATTGCACTCCATTGTTTTGTTGCCGTTGAACTGCAAGCTGACTTTCAAAGGAACAGCGTTGTTTCTTCCGAGGCTTTTAGACATAATAATGCCTCGGTAGCTTCATGGTATACTACTTCTCGGTGAATTACAGATGGAAGAGTAAGGAATATAGCGAGTTTTGAACAGAATACTTTATTCGAGCGTAGAGAGAGCTTCAAAATTGCGACATTATTTCCTCCGCCGCAGAATGCCTTAGTCCTTAAACGTACTCTATAGCTATCAACTTGAATTCAAATGTTTATAAATGACGTATAAGTTGCTATAAAACCAAAGCGTATTACTGTTTTGTTATCATCAGAATTTTGGATAGCCTGCCTCTAGGCAAGCAAACGAAATAGTCGACGTAGTAAAAGACACAAAAAAGTCTATCTTAAGAGAAAAAAAAATCTTCTCATTTGATCCTTCGAGTTCAAACCACGATCCCACTGCAAGTTTTGCGCGCAGCGTATACAAGAAGCAGTAATGTGATCCCAAAGCTTTGTGGGGTTAGTTTGTCATTGCACTCCATTATTTTGTTGCCGTTGAACTGCAAGCTGACTTTCAAAGGAACATGTCACAGCTTTGTTACTTCTGAGCGTAAGGCTTTTAGGCGTACCACTATCTTGGTTGCTTAATGATGCTACTGCTCAGTGAGGTTCATGGTAAAAGGGTAAGGGATATAGCAATTTTACAAGTAAAACATTAACTTAAAGGATGTAGTCCTTCCCAGTAGATTTTAAAGAAAAAAAAATACTACACGCGGGACTTGAAACCGCCATCTCTAAGAGCTCTAGTCTTTGTGGACCTTGGTGACTGAAAATATTTTACTCGCATGTGTCATATGTGTTTAAAAAAAACCAATATCATGAAACAATTAAACGATTTTTTAAAGAAAAAAATACAAAAAAATTACTTCAGGCGGTACTAGAACCCGCGACCATTATGATTACTATTCCAGTCCCTCTACCAACCAAATAATCGAAATCCACACCTCATGAAAAAAATGCCATTATTAGAAAATCCTACAAAGTTCAAACCTCAATTCTGAGATCGTTGATTAAAAAGGAATACTTTTTGCAACATTTTCTAATACAATATGGGAAAGCATGCATCAATCTCGATCTGCCCTATCGCAAATAGAGGAATGCAAGGAAATCATACCAGTCACAATCTTTCTGTAATCAATATCATAAAACGGTTTCATACTTTCCTATCGCGACTACATCATAAGTAGAAAAGAATCCGACTAATACGAGTAGCTTGATTTCTTGTATGGAAGTTAGGCTGCTTACAGACAATAAAAATAAAAACATGATAAACAAAAAAAAACATTTTTTTTATTTGATTATGCTTTGGTGATGTGTTTTTTGGGTGTTGTCCAGTAATGCAATTTACTCAACCATTAATATTGCACATCGAGCCTGCGAAAGAGACGATCGGCTCGTTTCAACTTTGTAGAGCGTTATCACTGTTGCACACTGCCTACGTAAGCACTGACAGTTCGGTATTGGTCAAAACTCGATCAACATTTATTTATTTATTTAACAACTTAAATCTATCCTTACAGGTGGTCAAAATGGTCGACAAATGTCAAATAGGTACGATGCGAAAGAGATTACGCTCTACAGACCCGAAATAAGCCGAAGTCTCCTACCTAGGCTCGATGTGCAATATTTATTGCTGAGCACTGTAAAATTCCTGTTTTTTTGTGATTAAAAACGTAAGTGACAAAAAAGCGTATGAAACATATTGGTGGTGCAAGTCTCTGTTAAAAATATACATACAGTAACCGATGGCTGGATATACAGAGTTAATTTAAATAAGCGCATCACCTCTTGCAGGCATCCTCTCTAGATCCTCCCTACAACTTTTATTCTACGACTTTTTACAAATCTTGATAATAAATAACCCAAAAAAAACAAACAAAAAAAACAAAAGTTCAAAAGAGCATTGCCGCCGCTGCGTCACCCAGCAACCCCGCTCCCCGCTCCCCACTGCACGTGGCGATATTTTGTCTAGGCAAAGGTGCGTGGCATATTTATGCTAAGAGTATGCCAGTTTAGAGGCAAAAAGTAATTTTGGTGCAGGAAAATTTTAATTTTAAAAATTATTAATTTTAAAAAGTCGTAGAACAAATGATGTTGCGTTAATTTCAAATAACTCTGTAGATAGTTACGCGAGGCGGGAAATGTGGGCGTAGTTCGCTTTCATCAGGCTAACATTGAACTCTGAAACTCGCTTTCTTTCTCGACTCTTTTTCTTTTCTCTTTTCTCTTTGTTATCAGTTTGTAAAAGGGGAAATGAGACATTCTACTGATATACTTACTTACTCGTACATAGTATATTATATTTAGTTTTATTTTAGTGATATTCTTGACTATATATATTTTTTTAGCTTGTCAATTGACATGTATATCAATTGTTATTCACTTTTATTAATTTTGTTTGTTTTTGACGTGTCATAAGAGATGGCTGTCACCCTAAATGAATTTCGGATTCTGACTTCGCAGTTATGTGCTCGGAGATGTCAATAGGTTCCCAACGTCCTGTTATATTGGCGAATAACGTAACCGGCGAATGGTGGATGTTTGCATGAATGCTTGAATGCTTGTTTTTATCTCTGCCTACCCCTTCGAGGATTACAGGCGTGAAGTTCCGTTGAAGTAACGTGTATAGATATAAGTAAGTATATAAGTAAGGCACATCGGCCTAAAGCACAATGTCACCGGACACCGCGAGCCGCACGAGTCGCAAAAAGCCGCGCTTGTAACTCGTAGCGGCGTAGCTGTGGGCGTAGCGGGTGCGGCATGGTACAGGCTGGTGTTTATTGGAGAAATATACATTTTTTTTATGTGTCGAAGTAGCAAACAGCTGTTCACGTTGATGGTAACAGTTCACATTGGTGGTTCGTAGCGGCGTAGAGGGTGCGGCATGAACAAGCTGATATTTATTGCAGAAATTTGTATTTTAATGTTAAGAAGTGACTAATAATTCCCAACAGGTTCCTTTCCATTTCGAATTATTAATAAATAATTAATATGACGTGTTTTCAGTTCGTAGATATAAGCAATATTTTATGTATGCACCGCTAAATGGTAGAGTTCAGTATAGTGCTGGTAATCTGATAATGTTCAGCTACATCATATACAAACATTTTAAGCGCCTGGAGTGGCAATATTGTCATTGTTACAAGAGACTGTAGGTACTCTATATCTCCACTTAAAAAAAAACTTCCTATAGGGTTTAAGTATGCAACTTTGTATTATTTTTTTACGATATCTTCCCTAGCTAATTCGCAGGCAAAAGTTAGTGTAATATAATTTTCAAGTATATATTTAAAAATATTTTTGAACAGCCTGTATGTGTGATATGCGATACCATTTGCCGGTGCGCAGTGACCGCTTGGACTGACCTCAGTTGGAAATCAATGGAGAGGATTATGTTTGCCTTTTTTTCAAGGACAAAGGGCTAAAATAGTGATGTGCAAAATTTAGGACACCATGTTTTTGTCCTTTTATTTCAGACATACTATATTTTGTCAAAAGATTGAGAACACGTCTATGAATAAGATAGTAGTTTTATAGAAGTATTGCATTCAGTTTGATTTAGATACTAAAATATTAAGGTTAATCCGGCTTTGCAAGGACGTAATTCACTTATGAAAAAGTTGTAAGAGCGTTTGAAGGCAAACATCTAGTAGAGTTACTATTTTTTTCATATCGAATGGTAGACAGACAAGCAGATGGGCCATCTTTGTTATGTAATGGAGATGACAAAGAAGTATGTAGTTCACATGGATGTTAAGTGATGACTGGAGTCTTTTGACATCTACCCAAAAACCAGAGGTCAAAATGCAGATGCTTTGGTGCAGATGCACCCCTGAGATCTTAGTTGTTATGACTCTGTGATAGTAATATTCAGCACTATCGTGTTCCGGTTAGATGGTAATGTATGGCCCCGTATAACGATCACTGAGGCAAAACAACTTAGGCCTCAGGGGTGGCAACGAATCTGCATATTGCCCTCCAGCTTTGTATATATATATATATATATTTTTTTTTATGTAATAAAAGTGGCAAACAAGCATGCAGTTCACATTGATGTTAAGTGATGACTGCAGCCTATAGACACCCACACAATGACCAGAGGTCAAAATGCAGATGCGCTGCCACTTCTGAGGCATTAGGTGTTATGCCTCTGTGCCGGAAATTATAGGGCCGTACATTACCACCTGACCGGAACACGATAGTGCTGAACACTACCATTTAGCGGCAAGTATATTAGGTAATGCGGTGGTGCCTACGCCCGCGAGCTCCGTCACTGGAGCTCTACCACCAGTGATATTGCAGTATTAACTTATTAACAGTGTGAATAGTATATTTTTTAAAGAAAAATGGAAAGAAAAATTTGACTTCAGGCGAGACTCGAACTCGCGGCCACTGGGAATCTAGTCCAGCCGCTCTTCCAACTGAGCTACTGAAGTCCTGCCCGATTTGTCAAATCTTTCCTTCACATTTATTGCATTGCTTTATGGTAGCAGTAGCGCCATCTATTGCCAAACTATGCTAGTTCACAAGCATGAGTTAATGCGAAATAATATAAAACAAGTGTGAATAGTATGTCTGTTTGCCACCATAATTACATTTAAAAAATGTGTCCCTTAGTGATAAAGGTATCAATTTTGGCATAAAACAACTCCGACGTTTCGGTCGCTTTCCAGCTACCATGGTCACGGGAGACTGACGGTGACCACGGTAGCTGGAAAGCGACCGAAACGTCGGGTATAAGAAGAAGTTTGGTAGTGTTGACGCGAGAAAATCCGCAAATTTAATTTCTACAATGTATGAAACTCGCAAAACCTGCGAAAACGTTATTAAACAACTTCAGGCGTCAGGCAGAGCAGTGCAGCATAGAAATGTCTACTTTTATGCAGATGTTTGAGGCTATATTAACGATTATCGTTTCTTATGCGCATGTTTGTCAGTTTCATAACATTAACAAAACCTTAAAGTAGCTTCGAATCTGCATTAAGACCTCTGTTTTAACGTCCATATTTGCTTCTTAATTACATTACAAAATGTAAAAGTTATTAAGGCAGCAATAACCATAAACATTAAATTCACGAGTCCTGATAAAAACATAATAAATTATTAATAAAAACAAAGCAAAGAATAAAGAGATAAAGTTAATTACTCCAAAACAAAGCATTTGTTCCGACATTGAACTAATTCCGTACTTCTTCATTATACATGGTCGCCCGCGGGCTTGATAATGTTGGGGAAGTTGAGTTCATTTATCTGTTAGATATAATAAATGGGAATTAATTTATGGAGAAAGCTGCTTCTATCAAGTTTGCAAACGTTATTTTGTTGTTTTGATTGAAGGCTGTCTAAATAATTAAGTTCCACAAATGCTCTGCTTATTTTTAACCTGTGATCGGGAACATGTCATTTTTTGCATGAACGATAGTAAGAGTGACTGAAACATGAAATTAAAGATGTTTAAAGATGATTGAACGCGAATATATTTCTTTGTTTTACTTTAACGATGGTTCCAAATTAGCACGCTGTTGTGAGGTGAGCTGAAGTGAGGTATACAGCCTATAGACGTGTTATGTATATAGTTATGTCTCTGTGATAGTTCATCATATCAGCCATAGGACGTCCACTGCTGAACATAGGCCTCCCGACCGATCGGAAGCGACGTGCATCCAGCGGGTACCTGCAGCCTTCACGATGTATGCCGAAGTCGTTTGACGGAAGCGACTCACCCGGAGATTCTTAGCACCCCTGGCTCCAGAGCTCGACCAGCGCCCGTCCACACCGGTTTTGCTACTGGAGCCGCCGGGCACTTGGGGCCTTTCTTTCGTCTGCATTTCCATCTGGGGGGTTTAGATCATAACCCGCCACGCTGGTCCAGTGCGTGTTGGCAGGTCGCCAGAGCCTCGTTCGTTGTGCAAGAGGGTGCACCACGTGCAGGTGAGGTTGGCTTGAGTCTCGATGGTGTTGGTTGAGACCCCTCACACCTCTCTCTGTGATAGTTATTACTAATATATTTTTATGAGCCAACAACTGTCTACACCAGAGGTTCCCAAACTATTTGTTTCTTGTATACCCCTTTCAATTTTTTTCTGGTTTCGGTGAACTCCCTTGCTAACATTTATATCACTTTCCCATATATCCCATTTTTATTTACGCATATACGTAGACCCCATCGAGTCTCCCATAGACCCCAGGGGTCTATATAGACCACTTTGGGAATCACTGGTCTACACCATTTGAATATATCCTATCGTACAATGCTTTCTCGTCTCCAGCCCTTATACACCTAACATTAGCAGTAATTACTTTCCCTCATAAAGGTTAAGTAACAATTACTATACTGTACCCTTATACCTGATACATGTTAAGCAAAGGGCTTCAGCATCTCGGCTCATTGACCTTTTTAATGGCCCAATAAGTTAATTATACAACGATTTGAAAGGAGATGCGCCGCGAGAGGGTACGATGCGGAATAAATTTAATAGCAGTTAAGTAATTTATATAATTAATTTATGAGTTCGCGAGCCTTGGCTTTCATGTTATTAAGCGACGCAGTGGCTTTGGGTTGAGGCTGGTTTAAGTTTCGGAAAAAAATATTTCATATACCTACTTATGAATTGTTTTGAAATTGAACGGTAGCTAGGGATTGCTGTTAATCGACTTCAAAATTGGAGAGGTTCTATGTTCGACTGCGTGTATATTTTTTTGTCATATGTTAAACAGGCATACAGTTTACATTGATGATAAGTTAAGTTAGTCTGAGATCCGAATCTAGGTTGACCTTCACCTATCTGTTTACCGAATGAAACATGGTTTTTTAAAATTACTTACTTAACAAAGACGTCTTCCATGTATTGCCTATTAAAATAACTATGTTCACAGCAACAAAATTTTTTTGCAAGTTTCACCAATTTGTTAACCAATGAAATATGTCTGAAACTGAAGGTTTTGAACATATAAAATAGGTTGATATGTCCATTTAACGTCAAGTAGATTTGGTAATGCGGTGCCCTATGGTGCTCCGTCGCCGGAGCTCTGTAAATTACAACTAGTAAATTACCACTTATGAATTGTTTTACTATTAAACTAGGGTTTTTTTTAAGTCTAGGTATATTATGTGTTTAGGAAACCCTGTTCTTCCTTGGCAATTAATATAGAAACACCTTGTTGATTTGATTGATTTTTTATTTTTTACGACGATATAAAACAATGTTAGGTCCGTACATGACGTCTAATTGCTTAATCTGTTGATGAAATGTAATTGTTCAAGTACAAACATGCGACGAAGAACATCAACTGGAATCGGTAGCGTTAGTGAGATAGTTTTAACGCTATCTCAGCTCGGCGGTAGATAGCTCGGCTGTAAAGCGCCAGTTTTATGGTGGCGTACCCCTTTAAACTGGGTGAAATATGCGGTTTACGGACCCCGCAATTACAGCCTGCCACAGGGGCCAACTATAGGTACCCTCTGATTTTACGTGTATTTATTTTTTACGTAATGACATGCAGTTCATATTGATGTTAAGTTATGACTGAGGCCTATAGACATCTATATAAAAACCAGTTTTCAAAATGCAGATGCGTTGCCACCCCAAATACTTAGGTCTCACCTACGTATTTGCGTTTTGACCTCTGGTCTGAGTGTGGGTATCTATCTATAGGCTGCGGTCATCACTCAACATCAATGTGAACTGCATGCTTGTTTGCAATCTTCATAACACAAAAAAGTGAAAAATCAATAAAATCGGATGACTGTATCAGGCATTTTTTTCATCGTTACTAAAACTGTTTAACTCCATCTCACCCTGAAGGAGTGATCGGCGATAAATAAAAAAAGATTCCGTATCGATTACTTCTTTTGAAGTCGTTTAAATAGATACTTGAACGCTTGTTTACAATCAACGTGTAGTTAAATTAATTAAAGATCAATGGGTATGCGAGAGAAATGCTTCAAGTCTATACCTTCACGTTAACAACTCATTAGATACTTGATTGAGTCTTCGCAGATACGAGCATTTCGACATGTAAACACTTCATACTCTTGTAATTAAAGTTTTTCATGGACATGGTAAATAAATCTTGGAAATTAGACTCTTTTACTTTCGTCTAAATTGGTTGTTCGTTCATCGGTTGCCAGTGGTTCGGTTATGTACTTTTAGTACCCATAAATTATTTGTGTACCCGGAGAAATTGTTAAGTTCATTTTCCTGTCGCAATGACTATAAGAATTAATTGATCAACATGTTGTAAAAATCATGTTTGCGGATTTTCTCGGGGATATACCTACCACTACTCCAGTTGTGATAAGTTGTCTTCTGTTTTAATTATTATGTTATTTTTTAAAAAATATATTAATATTGTTTATTTAGTAATGTATTGTGTGTGTCAAAAAATAAACTATTTCTTTTTTTCTTTCTTACTCCCAACTACTTCTGTTACGAATTGTTTTATATTATTTCGCATTAACACATGCTTGTGAAATATATTTTATTTAAAGAAAAATGGAAAGAAAAATTTGACTTCAGGCGAGACTCGAACTCGCGGCCTACTGGGAATCTAGTCCCTAACTAGCATAGTTGGCAATAGATGGCGCTGATGCTACCATAAAGCAATGCAATAAATGTGAAGGAAAGATTTGACAAATCGGGCAGGACTTCAGTAGCTCAATTGGAAGAGCGGCTGGACTAGATTCCCAGTAGGCCGCGAGTTCGAGTCTCGCCTGAAGTCAATTTTTTCTTTCCATTTTTCTTTAAATAAAATATACTTCTGTTACGGTTTCGGTCGCTTTCCATCTACCGTTTTCACGGGCAGATAGCCTGTATTTAAGTATTTAAATTATCAGAGTAAAAATGTATTGGGCTTCAACAGTGCCAATGTTTTTGTGGAGCGTGCGGTGTGAGCGATAAATAATTTACAAGATAATTATACGAATTATTTACAGTACCTACATTTAACGAAATTAAAAGATGAATCTTTCTTCTGACAGAACAGGACGGGCTCATCCGGGACCACTGGCAGAGACTATGTAATAATACTACGTATAGAATGGACGCTTCGACGTCCCGCCCAATTTTCCCGCATCACCCAACCTCCTATGGGCGAACCCCTCTTATGGGCGACGGTTGGTATTTGTGGTATTTTCTAAGTGCTACGCACACAGGTGCACGTGTAAATACACGTCACAAATTGATGTCTGTGTAAAAGAGACCAAATTAAGCGTTTGTATGGAATTTTGGCGGAGTGTCCGCGGTGTGCCACTGGTTCAATAGTCCAGTCCTTCTACCTAGTGAGCTACCGAAGTCCCACGCCCGAGAGTTGAATTCTTCTTTCAGATTTTACCAACAATGCTAGATGGTGGCTCAGTGGGTAAAAAGAATGGACTGAAGCGACCGAGTTCGTGATCCAGTGCTTGTGGATTCAAGTCCCGCTCTAATTTTTCTTTCCATTTTTTCTTCCAAATATTTCAATCGCATCTGTTATTTCTAAAAATCCAATACATGCAACAATAACTAGTACACTTTTATTGAAACACGATGTCTTGTTTCTGGTACATATTTCGATAGACTTGATGGTGAAGTCATTCGAATGTATTTTAAACATTTCCACTATTATTTATGGTGGATCCTTGTGAGATTAAAAACTGCCTTAACTGCCTCAGTAGCCTAGTGGTAGCTGGCCACTACTACTACGTTGGGGTCCTGGG
Organism: Macrosoma leucophasiata; assembly: GCA_036365455.1. Classification (NCBI taxonomy): domain Eukaryota; kingdom Metazoa; phylum Arthropoda; class Insecta; order Lepidoptera; family Hedylidae; genus Macrosoma; species Macrosoma leucophasiata. The sequence continues at coordinate 1,772,904 of JAWQUS010000024.1, forward strand.
TTCGATGCCCGGATCGGGTATATTAGATTAGAGATAACGGTGTAAAATCCTTTATATCTGGTTCTATTGGGATTTTTCCATTTTTCTGAAAGTTTCCCAGTACCTCGAAGTTTGGTAATGTGCCCGGAGATGTCAATAGGCTCGCCACCTGTTACATGGGCCAAAACGTAACCGGCGAATCGTGGGTGTTTGCATGTAAGATTGAATGCATGCATTTACCTCTGCCTACCCCTTCGGGGATTACAGGTGTGAAGTTACGTTATAAAAAACTCTTTCAACTCCAGCATTGTACTAGAATCCCGTCAAAGCTAACCTGTACCTTTCAAGTAAGTAACAGATCATCCCAAGCGAATCCGGTGAAAGTTCCCGACTAGCAGGTGTATTCTGTAACTTAGGGGCAATCGATTCTAAAGGCCACTTTCCGACACATTGCTGTTTTCCTAAACTGATTGTAATTGTAACTGACGTTATAACGTTACGTCAAAACAGCAATGTACTGCAAAGTGGCTATCAAAGTGATGTCAATTGAGATACATGATACGCCTTCAGCTGGTAAAACCGCCTGTTTTAACGTGTCTAACTGAGCGTGATGATGGCGACAAAAAACTGTAACTCAATACGTTCTGAATACCGGCGCATCCATGTTTTTCTAGTTGACACTTGGCTTCTTGTTTTTGTTGGTTCTTCCTTTTGCAATTTGTTAACAACTTGTAGATTTCATGGCGCAGCATGTAGTCAAACTTATTTGACTGCCTCGTTGACTTTATTTTTTGGCTTATACCAGAAAATAATATGTAAGAATAGAATGAACACTTTGTCGTCCCGCATTATTTCCCCTCTTGCAGCCCGTACCTCCTCTCGCGTACCATACTGGCAGCCTCGTGCACTGGGGTTGCGAGAGAACTGTGTGTGCGTGTAAATATACGACCTGATTGATGTCTGTGTAGTAGATAACCAGAATAAGCGTTTGTATGGAATTTAAGCCAAGTGTCCGCGATTTACTAACATTTAAACAATAATAAAAACAAAGTGTCAAAGCTCCGTCACTGGTGGTAGAGCTCCAGTGACGGAGCTCGCGGGCGTAGGCACCACCGCATTACCTGATTTACTTGCCGCTAAATGGTAGTGTTCAGCACTATCATGTTCCGGTTAGGTGGTAATGTACGGCCCTGTAATTTCCGGCACAGAGGCATGACACCTTAGGCCTCAGGAGTGGTAACGCATTTGCATTTTGACCTTGGTCTTTGTGTGGGTGTCTATAGGCTGCAGTCATCACTTAACATGAATGTGAACTGCATGCTTGTTTGCCACTTCAATTACAAAAAAAAAAAAGTGTAAGAATTATAACAACTAGTCAAGTTGAGCCGGAAAACGACGTATTGCTTCAATAAAATAATGTGTCAAAGATTTGATAGGGATGGACTATTTGTTTGAGAAAAATAAATTGTTGTCTTTACTTATTTCTTTCGCATTTTCTTCATATTTTATAACCTTTTAAACCTTCAGTGGTCTTCCAAATATAATTTAAAACCAAAATTAGCCTAATCAGTCCAGCCGTTCTCGAGTTTTAGTAAATTTAACGAACAGAAATTGTTTTCTAAATTGTGTGATGAGGTTAAAAAATCGGCATCCAAATGGGTGCCGTTTATTGTTTAATTGATGCGGCCGCAGCAGGAACTGCATATACATACATACATATTTCAACCAGACTGCTATTCAATAACATTATACATTTTCTAATCTCCAACGACATTTTAACCTTTTCATTTAAACGTGATTTAGAATACTTAAACTGTTGGTCGTTAATTGAAACTGTTCTGCAACTTGACTTTTATGGGTGTTTTAATTAATTAGGAAAATTTATTGGTCACAATAAAGATAAATTATTAAGTAGTTTGCTTATTGCCTTTAATTATGTAAAGCACAACCTTTATGTTTTACTAATGTTTTAGAGAGAATGTTAAAATTCTTATCTGTCTTTAGGGATAAAATATAAATGCTAGTTTTGGTTGTGATTGGATATCTATGTTTGTTTTTAACTGGTGGTTGAATTCAATATTATTAATTTCTACACAGAGTTCACATAATTTGGTAAGTGATGACTGCAGCTTATAGATATACACAAAAACCAGCGATACAAAAACCAAGTTAGCTACACCACTTGGCAGTGGCGTACCTAACTTGAATGGCAGCCGGGGCGGTTGAATAAAAAAAGAAAAAGGAAATATTCCACATTCTTTCGAATCTTATTTCTCCATTCTCCACCGGCGTGCCCCCCCCCCACCCCCCTCCTTTTTAACAAATTCTCTCCAAAGGAGTGCCACCCGGTGCGGCCCTTGTCGCCTTCATATAGCTACGCCACTGCCACTTGGCCAAACAGTTCATAAGGCAGTCTCAAAATTAGCGAAAAAACATCCAATTAAAAAAAATACACTTTTTATTAATAATGTGGACAGCGTTACTGGACTATTGTTTAATAATGTGGACTATTGTGCACAATGAGATAAAAGGATATATCTCGCATTTGAAAAATTAAAATGATTTTTAATTCTACCTGCTGGTGCGGTGAAAATAATTTGTGAAAACATTCTAAGAAACACTTATCCTTGCGATCTTCTTAAAATATGGGTACAAGCTATTAAGGTAGCAATAACCATAAAAATTAAATTCACGGAGTCGTTGGCCGTGGGCGGTAAGATCTCAGGATGTCAATGTGGAACGGGTAATGCGTGAACTGGAACGTAACGATTAAGGCGCGGCCACACTGCTAGCGGAAAGGGATCCGCTGTTTTTATGCATTTTACCTCACTTCAAACCAGTATTATCGAAGAGTAAGATAGAGGTAAATGAAAACATTCAAGCGTACATGCGAACACCCACGATTCGGTAGTTACGTTTTGCACTCATTGGCACCTCGACGTACATTAATAACCTAACAGGGTGGCACTAGGCACTTCGAAAAATATACTGAGACTCCGATCCGGGGATCGAACTCAATACCTCAGCGTAGCAGTAGTGGACTTCAACCACTAGACTACTGAGAGAGATAGAAAAAAGTTTTTATGAGTATTAAGAATCGGTGTGCATGTATGATGAAGGTAGACGAAGCACGAGAGGTATGTCAGGACCGGGATATCTGGCGCTCTACACTCTCTGCCTACCCCGTTAGGGACCTGGCGTGAAGATACATACTTGGTATTTAGGATACTCATAGTTGTGCAACGTTATTAAGTTATGATTATAAAATATGATATTTTTCCCACACTCCTAAAGTAAAATACGGAACCGTCAATTATCTCTTAACTAGAACGCGATAACCGTTAGTATTACTCTTTGACGGCAAAAAGATTAGTTCATTATTGATTAAAAGCATTGAAGATAGTTAAACGATGAGTATAAATTGATCATCAATGAAACATTTTAGGTGTGCATGTTACACCTAAAATGTTTCATTGATGGACAGTTTTTGCTTTATATATAAGAACCGTCTATCGCTAAGATGTTAACTTATTTTGAAGCGTTTAAACGAATAAATTGAAAAGCTACTTTGAATAATTAAAAAAATGAACACTGAGAAAAAACATTACAATCTTAATAATATATATAAATCTCGTGTCACAATGTTTGTCCTCAATGGACTCCTAAACCACTTAACCGATTATAATAAAATTCGCACACCATGTGCAGTTCGATCCAACTTGCGAGATAGGATAGCTTACATTACGCTATGACTAATAGGAGCAGAGCAGCGCGGGCGAAGCCGGGGCGGGCCGCTAGTATTTTTATATTTATTTATCGCTTTTACAAAATTTTAGTACAATAATGCCAATTAATTATCATAAGAATTTGAAGCTTGTAATATTATTACAAGCTTCAAATTCTTATGATGTCTTATGATGAGTCTATTGTATAAAATATGTCATCATCATCATTATTTGATTTAGCCGAAAGCCATCCACTGCGTGGCCAAAGTTTCCCCATAAGAGGGATATGCCATAATCGCCACGCTTGGCTCATGCCAAGCATGAGGATGAGGATTGGCGATCGCAGTGGTGGTAGTTTTATCACAGGACGCTGCTACCCACCTTGCGTTATTGCACTTACCTATTACCGCCCCATTGGAAATAGGTAAGAATCCCGCCCCCAACGCCGTTTTAAAATATGTATGTATTTAAAACTGAGAATGAAAATAACAGTTTATTCTTCGAACTTTTAAAAGAATAATTCAAAAGTCGCTACCGAATCCGTTCCGCTTACTTTGTCACCTCAATTTACAGTGAAAAATCAAGCGTATCGATGGGTTAATGAGAGCATTCTTTAATCTGGAACTGTCACGCTGATTACAGCCATTAATGAGTGTTTTTCGGTGTCTCAATCGTTTTCGAGTTAATTTGGGTCTCGACAATCACGGCGTAATAGCTTGGATTCGCCTTTTTCCAATTGTAGATATGCCGTAATTAATCATCTTGTGATTTGAACCGGTGTGGCCTGAGTGTGGTTTTTTCATTGTCTGTTCCAATGTTGTCTCAACAAGCAGACAGACTGTCATTGATCAGTGGCAGGTCCAGAATTTTTGTTTATAGAGAGAAGGGTATTTAGGGTATTGATTTAATGGAAAACTTCTTTAACTTTTCAAGGCAAACAATAAGGAATATTTGTGATAGTTGGGCTGGACTTGGGTGATTTTGAAGAAGTCTTGCACCCTTTAACTCTCTCCTCTAGATCCGCACGTGTGATGCTGATTGGGGGAAAAGGCCCCCCAGGGCATGATCTATAGGGCAAGATGATAGCTCCGGTTAAATACTGTTGCTTACAAATTTCGGGGATTAAGATAGGTTCCATAAAAATTTTGTGTAGTTGGTACCTATTACCTATTTATCCAATCTATGCACCACAGTATTTTAATGGGGCTATATTGAATAGAAGTATTACTACCCGCCATCTTCCCCAGAACGGCATAAAGGAGGTGTTGCGAGCTCGGCTCTAGATCGTACACGTCGTCAAAAAATGGGTAAATTAAAGAAGAATTCGAAAAAAATGCAATTAATTTATTCAAGTATATATTTTAGAGTTACTACCACATTTAATTTAAGCGATTTTATCATTTTCAACCATATTCAACATGGCGGCGACACAGACGACGCTTCGTTAAATTGGAAATCGATCAGTTTAAGTTCTTAGTATTAACACAAGAAATCGATTTCGATAGTATTCAGAAAATATTACTTTTTTCTCCAATTTCTATATAATCAAAAAACAATTTAAAAAATGAAAATGTCAAAATGACATCGCCCGCCATATTCGCCATGTTGGTCTGAGTTGCAATTCTTACTGCAAATAATATTTTGTACTACTACTACAAACAAAGCTAAATAAGTGAAAATATGCAGTAAAAAACGTTTTTATATTGATTTTGCCTGTTAATGATATTGTGTACAATACATGGCCGGAGGTCCATACATTTTTGCAACATCTCCTTTATAAGGATTTCCATCTAAATTAAAAAGGTCACCATATTGAAAGAAAGAAAATATTTTTCTTTGGAATAGATCTTTACAGATACTTTCAAAACGTCAATAAATCATAAATTACCTAGAGTGAATAACCATTACACATAGTAAAAGCAAAAACAAAAAAAAATAGAATTTAAAGTACTTAGTTAAAACTTAACAATCACAAAAAAAATCAATTATTTCAATGATGATAAATGAAGAAGAAGAAAAACTTATTCCTGAAGATCAAAGTTATTCACTTAGTTCCAAGTGCAGTTACTACTGAGAAGAACTCCGCTACCCAACAAACTTATGTATAGATATTTACTATCCATTTTCTACGAACATTAGCAACACCAGGCGAGTAACCAACCTCAATCTTGAAAAACTTCAAATTGTAGTATCCCATAGTACAAAGTACAACTTTGAAAGGCAATCCCCAAATTGTTAACGATAGCGAATAATGTACCTAATCATAGGAGAAAAAGTATAATTTCACAGTGAGTTTTTTTTTATGTAATTTAAGTGGCAAACAAGCGTACAGTTTACATTGATTGTTAAGTGATGACTGCAGCCTATACCCACAAAGACCAAGGTTAAAATGCAGTTGCGTTATCACTTCTGAGGCCTAAAGTGTTATGCCTCTGTGCCGGAACATACAGGGCCGTACATTACCACCTGAGCGGAACACGATAGTGCTGTACACTAGCATTTAGCGGCAAGTATATTTGGTAATGCGGTGGTGCCTACGCCCGCGAGCTCCATAGCTGGAGCTCTACCACCAGTAAAAATAAATGATAAATATTTTTTATATTAAAAACGGTCCATTTTAGCATATCTGGATCCAATTTTCAAAGGTTGATCCGCCATTTTGATGCGGTGACGCAGCGTTATCGTGTCTCCGATAAACTGTCACATCATATTAAATTTGACTGTTCGAGCGTGCGTTATAATTAATGGTACTTAAATATTATTACGAGTATGTATGTATTTTTTTTACTGGTGGTAGAGCTCCAGTGACGGAGCTATACTTTACGACGTATTATGTCTCTGTGATAGTTATTACGGGGGCTTTAAACTGATACGGTGTTACCCGAACATTCACGTTTTTACTACGCAACATAGAGCAGCAGCGGAGGGGAGTAGCCATATGCAGGCTTTCCCCTCTGTCAAAGTACAAGCCCAAATGGGCCTATACCTGTCGCCTAGATGTTTAAATGTGTGCGTGAAATTGTTTCTGTATTTTGTTAAAGTCGAGGTGTGAGTTTCGTAGTAAGAGACGATTTTTGTGGTGGGCGACTGTGGGGCACGCATTTCCCCCCGCAAAAAATGACAGACTGTTTTGCATCGGTAATAAACGCTATGGCTACTCCCATCCAGTCCGCCACGGCCGGTGGCCCGTGTTGCTCTATGTTACGCAACAACTAATAATATTAGGTATATTGAGATATCCATCAACAAATTACAAGCTCGTTTGATACTTTGAAACACGAAGTGCATTTTTTAAATAGTTTCGATCTCATTTAACTTTGAAGTTGAAAGAAGCGTATTAATTTGCCAATTTACACGTCCCCGTCGTGATGGCCGCTCTATAAATTTATCGTTGTCGTAAAATCCACAAGAGTTCGCGTGAACAGAATTGATAAAGGCTCTTAACACTCGCATGGATTTTAAATTGTAAATGATGTTTACAGTGAATCTCAGTTAGACATAATTTACAGTTTTAGGTATTGCAAAGTGCAAGAGATACTGGTGCAATTCAATAATTCTGTTACTTCTTGTAATATACTATACTTTTATAACGATTATTTTATTAGTGAAAGAATATCAGTGACGGAACTCGTGAGGGTGGATAATTTACAGTTTGAGGTATTGTTGCAACAGTGAAGCTATATATATACCTCTACCATGGTGAGTGCTCTGCTTAACTGTTCGTTCGGTGCCATCGTCTCTTTTCCTACACCGTACTACCCGCCGAAGAGAGAAGTTCCACCCTCACCGAGTGAACAGCTGGCACTGCTCAACGGTGCGGTTCGCGTTCGTTCCTGCCCAGAACGTGTAAATTGTTGAACGAAATTTCTCTGCGGTATTCCCTCGGTGCTACAATATGGAGTTCTTGAAAAATGACGTCAAAAGAGTCCTTCAGGGCTGGCAGCGCGTTGGCAACTTCCCTGGTGTTGCAAGTGTTCATAGGCGACGGTGACCACTTTCCACCAGGTGGCAGGTGGGCCATCTGCTTGTTTTTCTACCTAATGACATAAAATAATTGAGTGTTTTTGTTTTGCATTTTATTTCGATGCAACCTACCCCATTTATTACTGGTGAAAGAGTTTCATGAGTGAATGAGTAAAAATGAAAAAGACATGCTATGAAAGTATGCCATTTATTAATTTAACTTGGAATTGAACACGTTTAAAAATATGCAAAGGGCTTGAACTTTACCACCGTTTTAAAAAGGGTACAATTTATGAGTTGATTGTTTTTTAATGATATGGAAGTGGCAAACAAGCTTACAGTTCACATTGATGTTGAGTGATGACTGCACTATAGACTCCTACAAAAGTACAAAATGCAGATGCGTTACCTCTCCTGAGGCCTAAGGTGTTATGCCTCTGTGCCGGAAATAACAGAGCCGTTAAAATATCAAAGCGGTTTTTTTGACCAAGCAGTCGATATATATTTTTATGCATGCGATAGAAAAGCCTAGCATTAAAAAAGTAGAAATCAACAAATAGCTTACACCGTTGCCTTTAAAAATAAAAATATTGTCACAAATAAAAAAAAAATACTATGAATCCAGGTATAATAATGACATTTAAAATCCATAAACGTAACGCAACGCCAAAGAATTAATGCTTTCTTCCCTAAATCGTAAAAGAACCGAGAGAACACCGACAGTTTAACATTCAGGTAGTTAGCGCGCCATCTTGGAATGTCATCCATTTTTTTTTACTTACCGTGAATGGTTTACGGCAGACTTCGTGGCAACAAAAAGTACCTTTTTCGATTCTAAATACGAGCATGACTGGCCATTCATAAAATCAACTTGAATTTATAAAATGTCGTAAGCGACAGACTATTTGAAATTGTCCTTTATCACGTTAACCGAAGATTGCTTGTGTTAAGTAGTTAAAAAGGTTTTTTATGTAGACAAGTTTACTTAGGATGTTAAAATTTATTGATATGTCAATGCATTTGTTAAAATTAGGTTTAGTTTCAGAAAAACTCCGTTAAAGTTTCAGATGACAACAAAATTATAGATCACAAAACACTTTTTGTTTCGAGAGTGATTTAGGTTCCGTTGCACCAATATTTGTTAAAGTTAAGTTTTTTGTCAAATTAACAATAACATTGAATTTAATAGCGACTGCATGTAAAATAAAAACTACTTACTTTTGTAACTGAAAGAATAATTCTTTGCTTCCAATACTTAAAGAGCACTAATCACTTTCTTTTGTTATATTTTGTCAACATAGAACGTCGAACTGTAAACCAATCCTGTGAAGTATTGAAATGAGGTAAGCACAGAAACCAATGAACTTGTAACATTCCAAATTCAAACATGTTTACAAAATAGGCTTAACTCGCGAGATATTTCCGTCCGCCAGATTTTCATTAAAAAACAAAAAGTGTACAATGCACGCGTTAATTACGGCCTAACGTTTTACGATCCCGCGTAAACACGGCTTTACCGGACCAACGTAACATTGTTGCAGTGTAAATATTTGTCAAATACACGCTTGACGGACTTTAAAACGGTTTTAGTTTGAATTAAATTGTCCGTTGTTCTTTTAATGTGATTTTTATTGTAGTTGCTGTGACGGAGTTTGAACTTTTTTGTATAGCCCCAAAATTAGGAACTATCACAGAGACCTAACAACATGGATCTCAGGGGTGGCAACGCATCTGTATTTTGACCTCTGGTTTTTGTGTAGATGTCTATTCTTTTATATGGCAAATTAAAATTGTTACTTTTAAATTCATTTCCATTCATTTTTTATATTTTTTAAATCTATTTTAGACGCTTGCGAATACACCAAGACTAAAGTTAGCTAAATCTGTGAAGCCGTTCTCAAGTTTTAGTGAGATTAACAAATATCCTTTCATTTATAATAATAAATAATAAATACGTTCACTCACACTAGGTATAAACCTGTGTCGTGGATGCCGTTGTACACATATAATACATGTACAAACACCCAGACCCGAAATAAATATCTGTAGGCCATACAAATATTTGTCCCGGTGCGGGGATCGAACCCGCGACCCTTCGAATCAGACGGTCGTCTCAAACCGCTATACTAACTGGGTCGTCTCTATAGGCTGCAGTCATCACTTAACATCAATGTGAGCTGCATGCTTATTTGCCACCTTCCTTCCATAAAAAAACGTGGATTCCACCGCATAACCTATAGGTAATATTGAATGTAAATTGATTTTCAAAGGATCATAGTAATACTTGTACAGAAGAAAGGTAACCGGTGAAACAGCTTTGAAATAAATTATCCAGTGAACAACATTTTTAACTCTCCATAATAAAAAAAACTTTAACTAAGCCAAAAAATACTTGTTTTTTATATTATTTCGCATTAACACATGCTTGTGAAATATATTTTATTTTTAAAGAAAAATGGAAAGAAAAATTTGACTTCAGGCGAGGCTCGAACTCGCGACCTACTGGGAATCTAGTCCAGCCGCTCTTCCAATTGAGCTACTGAAGCCCTGCCCGATTTGTCAAATCTTTCCTTCACATCTATCCTAACTAGCATAGTTGGTAATAGATGGCGCTGCTGCCATAAAGCAATGCAATAGATGTGAAGGAAAGATTTGACAAATCGGGCAGGGCTTCAGTAGCTCAATTGGAAGAGCGGCTGGACTAGATTCCCAGTAGGTCGCGAGTTCGAGCCTCGCCTGAAGTCAAATTTTTCTTTCCATTTTTCTTTAAAAATAAAACAAAAAGTACTTGTGCAACGCATTTCGCAGAATAAATAAACTTGACAAAACTTTCACTAATATTTTTGAGCAATCGAACCTTAATTGAGTTATTCAGTTTAATGATTTGCAGTTGCTTACTTCCACTAATATGTACGTTTGTTATGTTATTGACATTAAAATCATCCCGACTTTACTTATTAAAAATAACACCAACAATATACTACATAACCTGAATATTCTGACAATTTCTTCTTCTAATTTCCGGCACAGAGGCATAACCCCTTAGGCCTCAGGAGTGGTAATGCATCTGCATTTTGACCTTGGTCTGTGTGTGGGTGTCTATAGGCTACAGTCATCACTTAAATAAATAAATAAAATACGCTCACACTCACAGCCCCACAGTAGGTATAAACCTGTGTCGTGGGTGCCGTTGTACATACAACACATACACAAACACCCAGACCCGAAACAAATATCTGTAGGCCAAACAAATATTTGTCACGGTACGGGGATCGAACCCGCGACCCTACGAATCAAACGGTCATTTCACACCGCTGGACTAACCGGGTCATCAAACTTAACATTAATGTGAACTGCATGCTTGTTTGCCACTTCCATTACATAAAAAAAATAACCAATTTCATGGGAAAAAGTGTAAAACAAAGAATTCCTGTATTTATACTTTTAATTAACCTCCAAACATTCGCGGTTATAAATCTATGCTAAATGACTAATATTTGTCCCTTTCTATCGCGTTCAAATTAGATTTATTTGGAAAGGGACAACAGTACGAAATTGCGTGCCAGACGGCTAAATAGTAATCGGCCATAAATGTTTTTATGAACTTGTTGATTGTGTTAATGTTGTATGTCGGAACATTTATTGCTTTAGCGAGATACTCAGTGACGGTTATTTGGATGTTCGCGAAATTTTATGATTAAAATGAGAGTTATGGCAACGAAAATTGGAAATAAACTGGAGAAGCTTCTGAATGGTAATGACTTGGATGAGATATTTTCGCATTATTAGGCTTATAATAATAATAATAAAAATCATTTATTGAAACAAAAATAGCACATTCTCACTGCTTAATTAAATCTATATTACATGTCACTTAAATTATACATATAAGATGATCGTTGGTATCTGTAAAAGTTAAAAACTGTGGTAACAGATACCAGCGCTTCCCTTGATAAAATACGCAATGAATTGTGACGTGGACTTATATTAGAACATGTTTTTTTTTGGTAGTAATAGATCTATAATTATGTAATTAACGGCAATACAAAACCATTGATCATATAAAATAAAAAAAATAAAGACGCAAAAGAAAGACTAAATGTCTAAATTAAAACTGCAAGTTATCATGACAAAGAAAGAAAAAAAAGAATATGTAAAGAACAATTACTCGATTATTTTTTTAATGGTAAGGAATGGTAAGGATGTGTGTTAGTGTGTATGTGCGTGTGTGTGTGTGGTTGTTTATGTGTGTGTGTGTGAGTGTGTGTGCGTATGTGTAGGTGTGTGTTTGTGTGTGTAGATGTGTGTGTTAATGGGTAGGGGATATGTGTGTATGGTGTATGTTCGTGTGCGTGCGGGTGTTTGATTGTTTGAAGACTAATTAGAAATAAAATAAAAAAAAATAATAAATCGTACATTCAATGATTAACCACAAATAGATCCTCTATCTCCTCGTAAGTTTGTGAGAGCAACCAGTCCTTTGGGCTGCGTTTAACTTATAAAGTGGTCATGGGGTAAATTGATGTCAATTTATTTACGCGGTTATAAAGTGTGGGACTTATGACTCTGAACTGGTGGCCAGAGTTGTTTTAACGCTGACATTTGAGAATTGCGTGCTTCCTGCGTTTGCTATCACTAATGTTATTATATGGTGTGGTTTTATGAGTTGTTAGAATAGTTTTTAGAACATAGAGTTTGCGGACTGAGAGAATTTCAAGTTCTTTATATAGATTGACACTAGGATATCTGTAAGGTTTTCTTAATATTATACGAAGAAGCGCCCTCTGTATGCGCTCCAAGCGCATCATGTGAGTTTTATAGGTCCCACCCCAAGAACTAATGCAGTACCCTAATAAAGATTGCGCAAGCGCAAAATAAACCATCTTGAGAGTGGCTACGTCAGCAATATTTTACTTAATTAGGCTTATTTTACTTATTATACTGATACTTTACTAACACTCGCTAAGGGTAAGAAAAGCAGTCTACCTTTTTTACTGGTGGTAGCGCTCCAGTGACGGAGCTCGCGGGCGTAGGCACCACTGCATTACCTTATATACTTGCCGCTAAATGGTAGTCTTCAGCACTATCGTGTTCCGGTCAGGTGGTAACGTACGGCCCTGTAATTTCCGGCACAGAGGCATAACACCTGAGGCCTCAGGAGTGGTAACGCATCTGCATTTTGACCTCTGGTCATTGTGACGGTGTCTATAGGCTGTATTCATCACTTAACATCAATGTGAACTGCATGCTTGTTTGCCACTTCCATTACATTAAGAAAAAATACCGCATTATTAGGCTGATACTTTACTAACACTCGCTTAAAGGTAAAAAAAGAAGTTGGGAGTATTGTACACGCTAGAAAGTTCGCAAATATAATTTCTACAATGTGTAACGCTCGCGAAAACTTACTAACAGTACTTTTTCAAACTTTAATATTATATAAAAACCTCTTCAGTTTAAACGATTGCTGTAAATAAATCGTTTAATACAAGTCAGTTTTGAAATACAGTTTTAAAATGGTTTTAAAGACATGTTTCTCCAATTTAAAATTTTCCGTTCCATCAGGACAGCGATGTGACATTAATACTATAATGAACAGAAGTTGCTCAAGTTTTTAAGCCTCTGCAAGAGTGTGACAGTTTGAAGTTTATGTACCTATTAGAGAATTTCAAAAGTTTGGTTGAATCGAGGTTGAATTTAAATTTGAGTTATACTAAATAAAATAACCATTTGACTTTTTTGACTGGTTCTCGTAACTATCGCCCGCTAAAATTTGAAAATCAAGTTTTAGCATATGATGTTTTTTTTAGCCGAGAGATCATCACGTCGGAATCAACGAATTCCCTTATTATTAATATTTCAAATTTTAAATTCGCTCTTTAATTTACAATCTACTTAGACAAATTTGGAACACATCGCGTATTCAAGGGCGGGAGGTGTGGCAGGACCGGGATATCTGGGACTCTCCACGTCTCCACACTCGCTGCCCACTCCGTAAGGGGCTTGGCGTGAAGATACATGTACACCTAATGTATTATATCGAGTGTATATTTAATGAATGCTGATATTAGATTATTGGTGCAAGACTTAGCTGTAAAAGAGATGTTGCGAGCTCGGCCCTGGTTCGTACACGTCCTCAAAAAATGGGTTAATTAAAGAAGAATCCAAAAAAAAATACAATTAATTTATTCAAGAATATATTTTAGAGTTACAACCACATTTCATTCAAACGATTTTATCATTTTCAACTATGCTAAACATGGCGGCGATACAGCCGACACTTGGTATCAATCGATTTTGATTGTATTTAGAAAATATTACTTTTTTCTCCAAGTTCTGTAATCAAAATACAATTTAAAAATGAAAATGTCAAAATGACATCGCCCATCATATTCGCCATGTTAGTTTTGAGTTGCAATTGTTACTGCAAATTATGTTTTGTAACTGCAAAAAAAGCTAAATAAGTGAAAATATGCAGTAAAAAACGTTTTTATATTGATTTTGCCTGTTTAATGATATTGTGTACAATACATGGCCGGAGGTCCATACATTTTTGCAACATCTCCTTTAATTCTGATTGCATTTACATTATATTATATTTACTTTAGTCTCTAAATCTAGACAGTTGCAGAGTCCAGCATTCCTGGTGTTTGTCAGAACGAATGTACAAACAAACCAACCCGGTTTATATTAGAGGCGGATAAACACAAAGGATCGTAAATGCATGTTTCCGTGTAGCTACACCAATGCAATTTACATTGCCAACTCAAACAGTATGTGATTCCATCTTATTAAGAGGTTTTGAGTTGTTTCTTATCAGATACGGATGCGCTTTGCCATTTCTATTTCAAAATAAATTAACACCTACTTTTTTAATGTAATAAAAGTGGCAAACAAGCTTGTAGTTCACATTGATGTTAAGTGATGATTGCAGCCTATAGACACCCACACAATGACCAGATGTCAAAATGCAGATGCGTTGCCACTCCTGAGGCCTAAGGTGTTATGGCTCTGTGCCGGAAACTACAGGGCCGTACATTACCACTTGACCGGAACACGATAGTGCTGAACACTCATTTAGCGGCAAGTATATTAAGTAATACGGTGGTGCCTACGCCAGCAAGCTCCGTCACTGGAGCTCTACCAGTAAAACAGAAGCAACGTAGTATAGTATGACTGTAGATATGATTTTATTCCTGGTATGTTAGTACATGCTTAACAGAATCATTTAACGAGTACACATATGTATTAATTTCTTTCTTTATTTCTATACACATGTATAGACGTAAAATATTCCTGAATCTCTCCAAATAATAGGTTTTGGGGCTCAGAAACAAATTCACAATATGTCGCATTAATTCAAAACAAATATAGATCCGCTTCCGCAGAACTGCCGCAGCTCTAAGTTACCTCAGATTAAAGCGACCGAAGTAAACACCAAAACACCAAAGTGAAAACACCAAAGAACCAAAGCAATTCTAGACTTAAAGATTTTTAGGTTAAAAAAAATATGATATTTTTGAGCTCTGGTTACCGGCGGAGCTAATTTAGAAACACAATGATGGTAAACAACGTAATGTGTTTTAGCAGTTTGCAAATTTGTTATTGTCCAAGCTTTGGAACTATCTACCATTAGTAAAGCTAGGCGAGGTGATAAAGCTAGCCATGCGTCATTTTTAAGGAAGTGTGCAGACTGTGCCAGCCAATTACTTTTTTGGTCCAGGAATAACGTCGTATCTACAGTAATACTGAGTATGACTGTAGATACGATGTTATTCCTGGTACCTGGTACCTGGTATTCGATGCTACAGAATTATTTAACGAGTACACATTTATAATAAATAAATCCGTTAATAATCCTGAATCTCTTCAAATAATATGTTTCGGGAATCAGAAACAAATTCACAATGTGTCGCATTAATTCAAAACAAATATAGATCAACTTCCGCAGCTCTAAATCAAGGCAGATTAAAGGGGCGAAGAAAGTAATATAAACTATTTATAAGACACACTGTTTCATAGAAATTTATGGTATCGGGTGATAATGTATTGATGAAACACGCGACCTGAATGGTCAGATAGATATTTTTGTCGTAATTTCCAGTAATTTCAGTCAAGTGGGAGTTTTTTTACACTACTATGAAACTTATGATAAAAGATTTTAGTTTAAATATAAACGAGATATATCAGTAAAAATAGTTTTATTTCGATACGTTTAGCTGGTTAAAATTTAAGAACATTAGAAAAATGTAGATTTTAGTGCTGCTTTAGCTAAGATATGAAGTTGCGACCTCTGGGGCCCAATTCACATAAGATACATTAGTCGTAATTGTCATTGGATGGTGATTAAACAATATTCGTGGCTTATGTTAAAGCGATTCAATCGCTATTCAACGACAACTAAGTCGGATTACGTTAGCAGAGTTAGGTGCTCTGGATAAATGCTCAGCTTTATCACCTCAGCTCTTTTACATTGATGATGTGATCTTTAAACGCTGACTATACTTGAAACCGGTTACGGTCGATGAGTCGTCAATAACAATAGGCAGCAATAGTAACAACATTGGTTGTCTGTAAAGGTTTCCGGACGATAATTTACGTGATAAACTTATATGAAAACGAGCGTCACAAGCTAAATGCTTGTTCCGCGCTTACGCTTGCACGCTCGGCTCAGGCGGCACGTGACATTTTTTCGTGGGTGCAACCGGGATTCACCGATTTATTATACATTATCACGTCAAAAAAACAAACAGCTACGTTTAAATACAAGTACTACCTTGACTGCCTCGATAGCCTAGTGGTAGCAGGCCACTACTACTACCCTGAGGTCCTGGGTTCGATTCCCGGATAGAGGGTTATCAGAGATAATTGTGTTAAGTCCTTTATCTCTGGTTCTATTGGGGTCTTTCCATTTTCTGGAAATTTCCCAGTACCTCGAAGTTTGGTAATGTGCTCGGAGATGTCAACAGGCTCGCCACCTGTTACATAGGCCAAAACGTAACCGGCGTATCGTGGGTGTTTGCATGTATACTTGAGTGCATGCATTTACCTCTGCCTGCCTCTTCGGGGATTACAGGCGTGAAGTTACGTTTTTTACTACCAAAGATTTTTTTTTGTTATTTGATAATTTAAAAAAAACCTTTTGACTTCATTCATTATTTCCGAAAGTCGTATTCCTGTCGTCCACGCTAAACGCCACTGACATCACGTTTCGTGTTGCCCACCAATCGTAGCAAAGAACCCTTAACGACCGCCGATTATGTGCTGTCATTAAAACTTTTTTAACTAACGATCACAATAAAACGAAAATAGGCAACGATCTGCGAGACCACTGAACGTGGTCCGACCATTGAGCTTCTTAATAAAGATGAAACACTCAGCGCGCGTTTTTGTCTTGTCGCAAAACGAAGCTGGTAGAGCTTCTGTGACAGACCTCTAAGATAGAAACACTAATATTTGAATAAAGCAATTCTCATTGCCATAGAAATGTAAAACGAATGACTAAACAGATATACAATGCGAATGTGGATGGTTGCAGAGGACCAGGAAGACCAAGCTGACCTACCATGACCAAATAGGTCGAGTTCTGTCTGATGGTGCGGTCAAAAGTCTTAAGAATCGGCGTGCATGTATCAAGAGAATGATGAAGGTAGATGAGGCACGAGAGATATGTCGGAACCGGGATATCTGACGCTCTACACTCTCTGCTTACCCCGTTAGGGATCAGGCGTGAAGATATATATATAGTTATAACGGGGCTATATATTACCTAACCGGAATACTATAGTCCTGATAGATTAGGCGGTAATTATATTAGGTAGTGCAATGATGCCAATGTCCTTATGCTCCGATACTCTAACTCTACACCAGTAAAATGGAAAGTATTTATGAATGTTTCACCAAATAAGAATGTTTGGTGTTGTTGGTATGGAAGTTGTACGTCAGTTCAAACATTTTATGGAGTTCTCTGGCAGGTCTATTTCATAATTTAATAACTTTCAAAAGAATGGCAATTTCCTTTTGTCACATTGCATTTGTTTGCAATAAACAATGGCGAGTATTAATTTTTATAAGATTTATTAATAAAAATTACAAAAAAGGTATTTGAACTTGCTCCTGGAATACTTAGCCCAACTGTTCAACCACTAAGCTTACTCCCAACATTCTAGCTTGGGTTTTTTCACGTAATAACTATCATAGAGGCAAATCAACTTAGGCCTCTAGTTTCTGTGTAGATCTCTAGATGCTGCAGTATTCACTTACCCGTAAACTGCACAATTATAGGCCGCCACTATTGCATAAAAAAATAACGCGATAACTACTCGTACATACTGTATTATCATAATATATAGCTTTTTCAAATTCTTGATTATTGCAAATTCTTGATCACGTCGGGTAGTAAAAATCATCGTCGGGTAAAAAAAATCATCGTCGGGTAAAAAAAAATCACGTCGGGGTCACCAGTTTGGCGGTGGAAGTGTTGTTGCCAATATAAAAGGGTCTTGTGTATTCAGGTTGTGGAGGATGGATTGAAATGATCGGTTCATGTTGGTGATCATCATATAATGCGGAAGTTACACAATTACATATTTGCGGTTACTTTAGGCGGGTTGAGGTGCGTATGCGCGGCTCTAAGGTTATGGGACAACTGACGACGCAATGCTAAGCTTACGGCGACGTCCGGATGTTTATAAAAAAACGCTTAATAATGTGACGCTACAAATTCTAGTTTTGCAAAGAACCGCCTTCTGTGTATCCGTCTCCTTAGAATATTTCAGTTAACTTTGATTTATGACCGCATTAGCCAGGATTTTAGTGCGGCGACTGAAACTTTGTGGAAACAGTAGATATTACTGTTAAAATAAGTTTTTTAAGCGGTTGGAATATTTGAGCGACGTTAAAATAAATATGCGATGGTAGTATGTATTCGTTAACATTCGTTTTCATGTAGGGTGTTATTTTTATTACCTTGAAAGTTTATTATATTGTTAGAAATGTGGAAACAAAATACCTATAAATGTTTTTTGTTACAAAATAAAATACGCTTACGCATCTGCATTTGGACCTCTGTTCATTGTGTAGCTATAAGCTGCAGTAGACTGATCATCCTTAAGAACTGCATTAGAAATTTTTGTATGAACCAAGATGTAGTGCTCTACTCTTTCTGCTTACCCTATAAGGGACGTTAAATTTCATATACATAACACCATTTGACGAAATCTTTTGGTCCAGCGGTGACGACCGTTTCAACCGAGGCTCACGGGTTCGATCCCCGCACCGGTACAAATATTTGTATGGCCTACAGATATTTGTTTCGGGTCTGGGTGTTTGTGTATGTGTTGTATGTGTACAACGGCATCTACGACACAGGTTTATATAATACCTAATGTGGAGCTGTGGGTGTAAGCGTATTTTATTTATTTTTTTATTCTATTTTCGTCAAACTATTAGATATTTTCAAAAAACGTATCTTTATAGCAGATATGAGTCGCAAGTGTGACGCCGTCCCATGTGGAGTAAACTGAGTACCCTTGTTAGCATATATTTAGTTACAATACTACATCTATGCTTGTTAGTATATCATAAATTCAACCTGTATCTTATCGTCAACAAAATAATTAGGCGGGCACGAAACACTTGAGGGAAATTTATCATTGTAAGTCTGTAGCAGTTTGCGTCTTGTCCATAAATAATAATTGTAGGTATATAATTTGTTAATATGATTTGTTAAATCTGAATAAATTTTGAGCGGAGTACCTAATTGGTTAATTATTTATGACCATTACCTGAGTCCTGAGTTGATGGTATTTTAAACATTATCGCTTATATACCCGAGCCAAACATGCCTATCTAAATCGTTTATAAAATCTCGAATACCGAAGTCCGAGGTTTGAGTGATAGATTAAGTTGAGGTATAATCTATATATATGTATATAAAAATCAATTGCTGTTCATTAGTCTCGCTAAAACTCAAGAACGGCTGGACCGATTTGGCTAATTTTGGTTTTGAATGATTTTTGGAAGTCCAGCGAAGCTTTAAAAGTTAAGCAAATATGAAGAAATTGAAAGGGACTAGTAAAAAACACAATTTCATTTTCCCATACAAATAGGCCGTATATATCAAACCTTTGACACATTATTTCACTATAAGGAAATCCTAAGTTTGCCGGAACAGCTAGGCTATATATTATTATATAAAAATCAATTGCTGTTCGTTAGTCTCGCTAAAACGCGAGAACGGGTGGACTGATTTGGCTAATTTTGGTTTTGAATGATTTTTGGAAGTCCAGGGAAGGTTTTAAAGGTAAGAAAGTATAAAGAAATTGAAGGGAAATAGTAAAAACCGCATATCAAACCTTTGACACATTATTTCATTCTGAGGCAAGACGAAGTTTGCCGGGTCAGCTAGTTATACCGGTGGTAGAGCTCCAGTGACGGAGCTCGCGGGCGTAGGCACCACCGCATTACCTAATATACTTGCCGCTAAATGGTAGTGTTCAACACTATCGTGTTCCGGTCAGGTGGTAATGTACGGCCCTGTAATTTCCGGCACAGAGGCATAAGACCTTAGGCCTCAGGAGTGGTAACGCATCTGCATTTTGACCTTGGTCTTTGTGTGGGTGTCTATAGGCTGCAGTCATCACTTAACATCAATGTGAACTGCATGCTTGTTTACCACTTCAATTACATTAAAAAAAAAAGTTATAAATACAAAGACAAGCCGCAGTTTCCAGTACCATCCTCCACAGAGTGGACAAGATACTGCAACAATGGGTCCATCAATCATATCTAACCACTCAATCCGCAGCTATTAGTAGCGGTGTGTCTTCCACGGGCAATTAACCACAACTTGTATTGATGATACTCTACTTATCTGCAATAATGTAATTTAAAACAAGCTACAGTTTTTTTAATACAATAAAAGTGGCAAACAAGCATGCAGTTCACATTGATGTTAAGTGATGACTGCTGTGACTGCAGCCTATAGACATGGGTGGCCTCCACCCTAGCCACTGGTCTGAATAAAGTTCACAAAAACTTAGTGTAACAGAATAAGGTTGACAGACCTTGCCGCCAGTAACGCTTGTCAATGTAAATAATCGCTAATATACTGTCAAATCTCTATCAAGTACAAATTGAATGGCTTAAAAAAAAGATCCGGACTAATTGAGAACCTCCTCCTTTTTTTGGAAGTCTTAACCGACTGCCAAAAAAAGGAGAAAAACATTTAAACGGATTAATTTGACGGACCGGTTACCGAAATTTAAAATATCTTGTCATTTATATGATAAACCTGTGTCAAAGTATTTGTCAATTAATTATCATAGTCTCCTCGCGAATTGACTTGACAGGTGTTAAAGATACTCATTGAAATTTGGCGCGAATGATAGTTTATTTACTTTTTTTTATTATTATGGCATCGCTTTTACGCCGATATTGCCAGTGTCAAGTAAACCGATATTTTTTATTCGTAATAAGCTGCGTAAAAGTCAGAGTTAGT
Source organism: Macrosoma leucophasiata (assembly GCA_036365455.1). NCBI lineage: Eukaryota > Metazoa > Arthropoda > Insecta > Lepidoptera > Hedylidae > Macrosoma > Macrosoma leucophasiata. Next base: position 1,794,072 of record JAWQUS010000024.1, read on the forward strand.
CAGTCAATTTATCAGTCCGTCAGTCAGCCACAGTCAGTAATTCGAGTAGAGCGATGGCTACTTTACCAGAACATTTACAATGATGTTTTGAAAGGACGTGTTTTCGCACTATTATTCTATTTCACTTTACATGGACACTGTAATAATTTATTATTTAATATAACTCAAAATACATAAATAAAAGGAAATAAAATGAGAGCGTCCAACGGCTCTTTCCAGGTTCCCGCAAAAAAACCCAATGTTAGTTTAATAACAAGCGTATTACGGTTTGACCAAAACCAAACCAACCGCTACTAGTCTAGTTTGATTTTTTTGTAATGATTCATGGCATCGTGGATGCTGCTGAATTACAAACAATACATATTGTAGTTGAATATTATTTCGTAGAAATGTTCAGCGTATTTTGTGTACAACGAAATATCCGAATCCAAACTATCCTTCTCTTGTTCGAATTTTAAATGCGGATTTTTGGCTGTTTGATATTCAATCCTGTCTTAACGTCAGATCATATTTGGATGCTGTATGAATATATTTCGTTATTTGAATAGAACACTATTTTGTTTTATTTTTTTTATGGGCTATTGTATTTTGGAATATCAGGGCCGCACAAAAAGAAGAAGTATATATGGTATAACATAGAGCAACACGGGCCACTGGGCGCGGCGGACCGGTGGGGAGTAGCCATAGCGTTTATTACCGATGCAAAACAGTCTGTCATTTCTTGCGGGGGTAAATACGTGTGACACACTCACTATACAAAAATCTTCTATTACTACGAAACTCACACCTTGACTCTAACAAAATACATAAACAATTTCACGCACACATTTAAATATCTTGGCGACAGACATTGCACCATTTGGTCTTGTACTTTGACAGAGGGGAAAGCCTGCATATGGCTACTCCCCTCCGGTCCGCCGCGGCCGGTGGCCCGTGTTGCTCTATGCTGTGCACCTACTGCATCAAGGTTGGGATATAGAAGCGTAATTGGTGAATCTTTATGTATTCGTGTGTTTGTTTTTAAGTTTTGGATAACACAAGTCTGAAGTACAAAAATTTATAAAGCGATTATAATATCTTGAGACAAATTCAAGAATAGAAAAACGCCACGCAAAGGTTTCGCTTGCGTACGGCATTACAATACAAATTATTCTTTAGAATTCTACTTAAAAAATGATTGATGGATTATCTATCACAACAGACGACATTGTGTTTTTATTCAAACTAAACACATTATTTCAGTCCAATTATCTCAAAATTGGCATAATGAGTATAACCGGACAAAAACACAGACTGGCAAAAAATCCATTAACTGTAGTCAAAGATATGAAATCTGACATTATGGATCATTGTAATTATAGACTAGGGTCTGAATAATTTGAGATTAATGCACACAATACAATCGATATGTCCTTGTCAAAACCGGACCTCACAGGTGGACCTCTGATAGATTAGGTAGACTTATTATTATTAATGTAAATAACACGATAAGCTATTGTAATTTAATAAAGAATAATGTAATCAATCATTAATACGAAGAAAAAGTTTTAATACCCTTATGATAGCGTCATAAGGGATACGGAGCGGAGTTGGTGTAAATGAGCGCAGATCGCTCGAGGCGGTCGGGCGCTGGTCGGGTGCCGGATGGCCGTAGTGAGCTATAACCCTAATGCATATTTTATATGTAAGGAAGGTGGCAAACAAGCATGGAGTTCATGGATGTTAAGTGATGAGAGCAGACCATCTACACAAAAACCAGGGGTCAAAATGCAGATGTGTTGTCATCTCTGAGACATTAGTTGTTATATTGTTAGTAATTACGCATATATCTACAAAAGTTAACCTTATCTATTTCGTAATACACAAAATCGTAAGCTTTCTACGACGTTGGTACATTGCCAGCGGAGATCATTGACATCAGATAACAGATTGAATGTCTGATTATTTACCAAGCTCGAGTTGACTGTAAAAAATTACTATGTTGACGTACTCATATACTGGTCGGATTTCCTGGAATTGTAATACATTACTCAAGGTCGGTATATGAATAGTTATAGAAGATCAGATAAAATGGTATATAGATTGTACATGAACAAACACTTTACATAAAATTTGTGCGCATAAAGCTGTATATTTTTCAGTATAATATTATACTGAAACCCGCCGGAAAAGAATTTAAAACAGTTTTTGAAAAATCTTTACTTTTGACGATTATGATGGCGTGGAAAGGAACGTAACGAAATGTAATGGCGTAGGATATTATTAATGTATCAGAAAGTATCGATTAATCATATAAAAAAAAAATCGACGTGTGGCACTCGGGGACTGCCGCGGTAAAGCTATTGCATAGCATTTTGTATCAACTTATGCAATTATACGAGTAATTATTTATTTATTTGTTTATGCAGTATTTCTTTTTTTCTTTGATATTAATTCAAGTTACACTTTTTGAGCGTGGTGACCGATAAGAAAACATTTTTTTTTCTTTTATTAAATAAAAAAGTTAATATTGTTTGAAATATTTTTATTATTTTACAATACATATAAACAGCTGCTTATGTATTCGTCCGATTTCGGAGCAGCACGTCTCGATTCGTGCGAGCTTTGTAGAGTCGTACAATACGTCTAGTTGCACGCACACAAACACCGTGTCGAAGACTGCCGAAAAGAAACGACGTTAGACAATGCACGGCCTTCAAGCCACACCTCCGTGCCCGTCGGAGTCGGGAGCGTGAGGTTTTTTCGTTACGGAATTTCTGGATTCGGTCCCCGCGCTCAAGGCCCTCGATAAAATCGGTTACATAATAAATAGAAAAATAAGTGAAAAAACATATTAGATTTCATTTTAAGGTACCAACAATCAGACGAAGACTTATTGAAAAACATTCATTTAGGTTTTAAAATCAACACAAAAGCCTAAGTGACCCATTCGATAAATGAATCGATATTCTTAAACATCGATATTTTGTGACAGCCGCCTATGTTGACACATCACTTTTTGACGCTTTGATATGTCACCTCATGTCTGTCACGTCATTGATGATTGACGTTTGATGTCATACATTTGCTTCTGCTCGATGGATATTGTTGGCGTTCTGTGACTTCTCTGTGTTTTTGAGTACTGGCTTGTTTTTGTGCTTGTTGAAACGGATTTCGAGTGCTCTTGCGATTTGGATTACGTAGGCAGTGCTAGAGGTTTCTGTTCAAGTCAGTTGATCTTGTGTTTGTTAGTTTTTCTGTAAACAATTTATTATAATCTGCAAAAGTAGACTGGAGTTTGCCAAAAAAGTGCTCGATGTACAGTGAAATGCTATTTAAAAGCATTCATATGTATTTGTGGATACAAGCGTGATTATTTATTGTAAGAGTCACTTTCTTTTAGCAATCTACAAACCGTAAATTTTAAATTAGCGCCTATAAGTACGAAAATAAAAAAATCTGGCAGAAAAACGACTCCATTCATACATTTTTTAAGTTGCTATATCTCACGAACCCAATGCGTCAACGAAGTCAAATATGTTTTAAATAGTAGTATATGAAGTAATGTCTGAAGACGTTAAAGTTTTATTGTTGTACAATTATGTACCAATGCCCCATACAAAGTGGCGGATCTCCTTTGGTTTTTATAACCCATAGAGCAACACGGGCCACCGGCTGCGATGGACTGGAGGGGAGTTGCCATAGCTATCCGAATAGTTTATTTTACCTTTAATTAACTGTCGTAAGTATATTTCAAAAACAAGAATGTCATAGTAGCAATATAGTGACATACATAGAGCAATTCGGGCCACCGGTCGCAGCGGACCAGACCGCCGCGACCGGTGGCCCGCGTTGCTCTATGGTGACATATTGTTGTCATACAAAATTTACATTAAATAAATATTGCCGTTTATTATTTTGAGTATGTATTTTCCATGACTCTACGTATTTTTCTCTATCTTTTGATATAGTTACAAGGTGCGAGCCCAACGTGGAACTTCTCCTTTAGTTTTCATAATCGAAGGATACAAGATATTTCTCTGTCGATCATAGAGCTATAACTAAAGGTAGTTTTTCGTACTGGTTAACAAAATCGAAGCACGGCTGTTGATAGCTTAGTAGTGAACTGGCGGAGTTATAATCCAAAGGGTCCTCTGGTTCAGTTCCCGAGTGAAGTTAAATTTTCTTACCAGTCTCGCTTTAAAAATAATGAAATTCTTTCATCATTTTCAAATTTTTCATTGGATTATGTATTATTTAAATCAATTCGAAGAGAACGGGCTGTGCCTATGATTGAGAATTGGAAGTTGAGTGCCTTAACCCATTCCCGGACAGTATACGAGACACAATACAACTTTTAATCCGTGAAAGTGTTAAGTCCGTTTCGCTCTTTGTACGATTGCTATCCACCTATTTCGTCGATATCCTCACTACCCAAAGGTTGACTGGTAGAAAACGCCTAGTGGCGTTAAGTCTGCCTTATGTACCTAGCGGACCGCCCCGGCTTCGTGCGGGTGCAATGTTACCTCTCCTATTCGTCTTAGCGTGATGTTATATAGCCTAAAGCCTTCCTCGATAAATGGGCTATCTAACACTGAAATACATTTTCAAAACGGATCAGCAGTTCCTGAGATTAGCGCGTTCAAACAAACAAACTCTTCAGCTTTATAATATTAGTATAGATTTCTGTGCATAAACGAATAAATAAATAATTAAATAGACCGGTGGTTCATGTTTGCAACAAATATTGGATTCAACCAATGCCATTCTGCTCAACAGTAATTAAAAATAAAATGTTGAACAAATTATTTTACAGCAATAAATAAAGAAAATTGAGTGCTCATCTTTTACGATCCTGGTACTGAACTGCTGAGTTATGAGCTCTATAAACAATTACACAGTCGAACATCGTTACGTTTCTTGCTGCTCTTGAAAACATCCTGTAGTTATTCTGCCATAGGCTAAGGTCGGTGGACATATCACTCGGCCGAACTCTATATAATAATAATGGCAACCCTTGAAACGTCCCATTGCTGGGCACGAGTCTCTCCCCTTTTTGGGGGGAGGCCTGGAGCACACTTCACCACGCTGCTCTAATACGGGTTGGTGGAGATACGGGTTAGTGGCCAACCCGCTGTCGGATGTTTTCAAACCGCCCATAAAGCCTCCGACAAGGTGTAACGACTGCTATCTATCTATAGCAACCGGGACCAATAGCTTTACGTGTCCTCCGATGCACGGAAATTACAAAAATCAATGAAATCTATATTATACTATAAAAGCGAAAGGTTCCTTACATCACAAAATTTCATGAAATGCAAGAGCTGGGAATCTCAAAATTTGCATGGATATTCTTTTTAGGACGAAGGTGCTCACTAGGTTGGGATTCTGCGAAATTCGACCCCTAAGGGTGTCTTTTCGGGGTTGACATTATGTATGAAACAGATACAGCAGGGTGGGTTCAAGGGTTTATTAAAATAACTGAGTTTGGAACTCAATAGATTAATAAAGTATAAGTTATAGTAATGTAGGCAAGATTGCCCCCGTGCGAAAGTCCGTGGCGTGGGCTATATTTATTAAGCAACTGTACACTTTTGCCAAATTGATTTAAAATACGCAACATATAATTTAGTAACATTTAATATTTTATATCCTGAAGGTACTGAGTTATGTGTTCAGTGAATGGTTATATTTATAGTTTATTTTTTTTTATTTATTTATTTTTTTTTTTATGTAATAAAAGTTGCAAACAAGCATGCAGTTCACATTGATGTTAAGTGATGACTGCAGCCTATAGACACCCACACAATGACCAGAGGTCAAAATGCAGATGCGCTGCCACTCCTGAGGCCTAAGGTGTTATGGCCTCTGTGCCTGAAATTACAGGGCCGTACATTACCACCTGACCGGAACACGATAGTGCTGAACACTACCATTTAGCGGCAAGTATATTAGGTAATGCGGTGGTGCCTACGCCCGCGAGCTCCGTCACTGGAGCTCTACCACCAGTGAAAAGTCTAGCATCAATCTTGTTTGTCTTCAAAACATCTAGTCTATACATTTTGTTACCCTGCCAAGATATAATAAGTGGTTCATACTAATATATTAAGGAACTCTATATATGTCTATGACGGTTTGGTGACAAGACAGTGCAATTGCTAAATCTTATATATAAAATTCTCGTGTGTTTGTTGGTTTGCAACAATACACCTCCGAAATGGCTAGACTAATTATCATGAAATTTGTGTGTATTTTTGCTAGGTATAAGAATCGGTTGTAGAATATTTTGCATTTCAATATGGTAAGGTACCCCAATTTTTGTTCTCTTATTATTGGGACAGAATTTATACACATATTATAAAAGATGTGTAAAACACTTACCCCCTCATTCATAAACTTATTTTAGCTAAAGTGTTGCTAATCTCTCCTTTGTTTTTTTCTATCCTGCACATTTGACAATGCAACTGACAAAGACAAAGCATTCTATAGCTAAAACGTATCTAATGTACGTTTATGAATAAGGGGGTTAATTATTACATTTCTACCACCAGCCCTCGTTTCAAAATAGCAGTAATAGTATCTCTACTTTTAATCTATTAGGCGATACGAAGTTCCACGGAACAGTTTGTTTTAATAAATAAATGTCTGTACTCTCTTGCAATAAAATTATGATAACTATAGTATCATAGCACACGGAAGCACAATATAAATAAATTGTTATGACTGCAAAAGAGAACAATAACAAGATAAACACATTATTAAAGAGGCATAATAAAATGGTAAAATGGAAAACAATCAAAATAAATCTCAGCTAAATAATTTTTACGACTCGGTTGAGTGTAAAATCAGGCTTTATATTTGTCATTATACGCATCGGATTCTCGTTGTAATGACACGGGTCTGACTGTGACCGCGCCTTGACATTGTACAGTTGGCAAAAACAGCGATTATATTTAGGAAGATATATCGTACTTCTTTTTGCGGGATTGAAAAAATGATGAGAGTGAATTTTTACGATGCGCGCGCACACTAAGAGGTAGAAGCAACAGTCTGAAGTTAGTTGCTAAACTGTTTTTGTCGTTTTTATTATATTGGATTATTACGCTAAAGAAGTGATATACCTACTTCTTCTACTTTTTGCGTACATGAGTGGGTACACATAACTTTTTTTTATGTAGCGGCGGTGGCAAACAAACTTGCAGTTCACTTTGTAAGTAGGTACATCGAAAAAAAACCAGAGGTTTAAATACAGATGAGTTACCATCTCGGAGGCTTAAGTTGATTTCCTTTAATTAATGAATAATTGTACCATTTATTTTTTTGCAATAACCCATGAGAGTAAACTTCAGAAATTAAAGAAAAAACGGAAAGATAAATTTGACTTCGGGCAGGAATCGAACCTACGACCTCAGGATAACCAGCCGCTTTACCACTAACCTACCGAAATCCCACACCGATGCGTCAAATTTTGCTTTCTCTTTTTGATTTTTAACCGATTTAGGGTCGGTGAACGACATCCATTGGTAACTAATTAATAGCTATTCAAACGAAATTAATAAATGCGCCTTAAAAATGGCCCTAACGGAAGAACAGCGCTGGCTGTCCCACAGCCAGCACACGCTGAGTTGGGATCAATTTGTAACAAATGTACCTATAATTATTGTATGTATGTATCTTCACGCCAGGTCCCTAACGGGGTAGGCAGAGAGTGTAGAGCGCCAGATATCCCGGTTCAGACAAACCTCTCGTGCCTCGACGACCTTCATCATTCTCTTCATACATGCACGCCGATTCCTAAGACTTTTAACCCCACCATCAGACAGAACTCGACCTATTTGGTCATGGTAGGTCAGCCTTGGTCTTCCTGGGCCTCTGCAACCATCCACATTCGCATTGTATATCTGTTTAGTCATTCGCTCATTCGACATTCTTTCTATATGCCCGAACCATCGGAGCATGCCTTTTTTCATTTTTACACCGATACTATCATTCACACAAAGTCTCTTTCTTACATCTTCATTACGAACGCGATCGGTGAGTGATACACCGCAGATCTTGCGCAAAGATCTCATCTCGACCGCGTTCAACTTACTTTCATGCTCTTTCCTGCATACCCAGCTCTCGCTTCCATATAACAGCGTTGGAGTAAGTACAGCATTATGTACGGCTAGTCGAGCCCGCTGGCTGAGATGTTTAGATTCTAGTAATACCCAACGCTCCATTCACGCAATTCCCAGCAAGCACTCTTCTTTCTATGTCAGTGGTGTACCTACCATCCTTGCTAAAAGCACATCCAAGATATACAATTTCATCAACCTGTTCTAACACTGCATCATCTACTACTACCCTTGCATTTGTTCTCTGTTCATCTTTTTCAAATACTAATACTTTAGTTTTATCCACATTCAATTGTAAGCCTTTCTCCATACAATCCTCTTTCATGACTGTGACTTGTGCTTGTAGCCCAGATGGTGTAGAGCTAACAATTACCGCATCATCTGCGTAAAGCAGACAGTTCACCACTAAGTCACCCATACGCACTCCCACATCCATCAACTTCACCCTCTGGAGGCATTATATAATTATTGCTTGTTTTAAAAATTCTGTCGTTCATGTATATTCTTACAAACGATTCTTTCTTTCTTTCAAAAAAGACTTGTATTATTTTCATAAAATTTTCATGATGAACAAAGTGATTAAGTGTAACTAGCATAGTTGGTAATAGATGGCGCTGCTGCTACCATAAAGCAATGCAATAGATGTGAAGGAAAGATTTGACAAATCGGGCAGGACTTCAGTAGCTCAATTGGAAGAGCGGCTGGACTAGATTCCCAGTAGGCCGCGAGTTCGAGTCTCGCCTGAAGTCAAATTTTTCTTTCCATTTTTCTTTAAAAATAAAATATATTTCACAAGCACGTGTTAATGCGAAATAATATAAAACAATGATTAAGTGTGTTAAAGTTAGAGTTTATTTTAATGTCATGAAGTGGCAAACAAGCATACAGTTCACTAAGCACTTCAGTATAACTACTACTGTATCTACATGAAACCAGAGATTTCAATGTAGATCCGCTGCCTCTCCTGAGGCTTAAGGTGTTTCGCCTCTGTGCCGGAAATTACAGAGCCATAGATTGCCACCTGACCCGCACATGACAGCTGAATACTACCATCAAGTGGTAAGTATCTAGATTAATTTAATGTACGGCCCTGTAATTTCCTGTACAGAGGCATAACACCTTTGGCCTCACGAGTGGTAACGCATTTGCATTTTGACCTTGGTCTTCGTGTGGGTGTCTATAGGCTGCAGTCATCACTTAACATAAATGTGAACTGCATGCTTGTTTGCCACTTCCATTACATAAAAAAAATAATGCATTAGTACCTACTTCCGCGAGCTACGTCACAGCTCTTCAACGAGTAGCAATTTATATTTATTTGTTTTTTATATTTGCTCTTTATTCTAAGATTTATAAGTATTTTGCAAACGGTACGAAGATGCGTTCCGCTCAGTCGCACGTAATGATCCGCCGCCGTCGATTCCGTCCAAATTATTGTATTCGCAAAAACACTAATAACCCATTGTTTTGTGCCACAAACGGACGACGAATATAATTTTTTGCTTGTATAATTGGGGTTCGTTGATATATCAACATTCATTGATACTCACCTGGTTAACTTTGATAATATACCTACACCTCTATTTCAATTCAATTCAAATCATTTATTTCAAATTGGTCTACAAGGAAACTTTTGCATTGTCAGTTTATAAGCTACCTAGAGAGAATGGCTTATAATAATAATCCAATAGGTATTAATAAATACCAATTCAATAATAATATTTAACCGATACGTGAATCATCAAATTTTTCAATTCCTTCATAGAAGAAAATGAAAAATCTGTTCGTCATAATCATAGTCATTCACTTAGCAGAGTTCCAAGTGCAGGCACTACTGAGAAGAACTCCGCTACCCAACAAACTCAGCGTGTTGCTCTTTTGTCAAAACCTTAGATTTAATACAAATATTATTAAATAGAATAAAGATAATGTGAACGTCCATGGCATATAAACATTTGCATACAAACATTTCAATAATCATCATCATTATCATCATATCAGCCATAGGACGTCCACTGCTGAACATAGGAGTCAATGACCTCCATGCCGACCGATCGGAAGCGACGTGCATCCAGCGGGTACCTGCAGCCTTCACTAGGTCGTCGGTCCATCTTGCAGGTGGACGTCCTACGCTGCGCTTGCCGATACGTGGTCTCCTATCAGCGACTTTCGTTCGCCTACGGATTTCTCCATTTCTGTAGGTTTTCGATCCAGTAGGGAAACGCCGATCATAGCCCTCTCCATTGACCGCTGAGTGACTTGGAGCTTTCTTACGAGACCCATAGTGAGAGACCACGTCTCGGCACCGCAGGTCATCACCGGTATAGAGATAAATTTCAATGATACCTTTGCCTTATTCTCGCCTTATGACGTACAACTATGTTCTCTATCTACAATCTCTGTTTTTTTTTAAATATAATGGCATCGCTATTTCGCAAATATTCTCAGTGTCAAGTAGAACGATATTTCGTATTCATAATAAGCAGCGTAAAAGTCAGAGTCAGTCAGTCAATTATCAGTCAGTCAGAGAGAATTACTGACTGTGAGTCGAGTAAAGCGACCAGTCTACTACTGTACCAGAATGTTTATTAATGAAGTTTTCGAGGTAACCTGAAAGGTCGTGTTTTCGCATTATTCTATTTCACTATACACACAGTAAACTTATATCAAACAAAATGCCACTAACCTCATTTTATACCTTAAAAATGCACCAAGAAAATGAAATAAACTAAGAGCACCACGCACCTCTTTCAAAGTTCCCGCCAAAACTACAATCCCTGTATTTCTAATCTTTGGGAAGGCTTTTGCCCAGCTAGGGATGTCTTTCGGATTAAGTGATTGATTGTAATAATTTTCTGCATGATTTCCAACAAGATAAACATAAAATAGCTTGTTCACGTGTGCTTTTAGTGCGTAAATGGGAAAGTATCCAATGAAGCAATATTTAAAACAATATAGCATTAGATATTCAGTGTAAACGGTGAAGCGCGTGTTAAGTGAGGTAACGGTAAGTCCTGACAAACAACAATCACATTCATGGATTTCCGTGCTCGTGACATACGGGACAAACGTCATACTTAGTAATGTGTCACTGTCATGGTGTTTGGATCAAGTTTAATGGGGAAAAAAATCATTGAAAAAAATGATAATTTCCGACAACATTGTAATTCATTTTGGTGCATGAAACGTTAAGATATTTAAATGTTAGAAAAATATTTGGGGTAGAATATAGGCCTAAATATTTCCTCTACTTAATTGAGAAATCGGGATTAGATAAAAATATTTAAAGCTGTTAGGGGTAGGGGTAAGCTATTACCCCCCCCAAGGGTTTCCGCCTTGTCGTGGCGGGGGGGCTCAGTACCCGGTGGTTGTCCCCACACCGGCGAAGCCAAGAGGAACTCAGAGAGGGGGCGGCGTTTGGCGTGGCTCTGCCCGCCACTCGCTGCTGTGGAGAGGAGACGGCTGGGGAGGAGGTGTACGGGTATTTCGTTGGCCCTGCACCCTATCCCCAGCCGCCTAACGGTGGCCCCGCCGTCGGATCGTGACATGGTGGGAAGGCGGCTGGAGAAGAGGTGTATTGGTATGTCGATGGCCCTGCACCCTATCCCCAGCTGCCTAGCGGTGATCCCGCCGCTCGATAGGGACGTGGTGGGGCCGCGGGGGGACGGTTGAAGGTCAGTTCATCCCTGTCACTCCCGCTCCCCCGGGGCCGGGGTGACAGAACTCATATTTAATTTACCCAATTGTCGTGAGCTTCCAATGATTATAGCCTGACACTTGTTAGGATTAACTTGAATACCGTAATTTTGTGACCAGGTACTAATTTTATTTAGGTTGCAGTTAATCTTGCTTATAGCATGAGCAATATTGTTGATGTCTGAATGACTATATAGTTGCAAATCATCGGCGTAATAATAGTATATATATATATAAATGGTAAGAGCAGTCCAACGAAGCAGAAATAATGTTAATAAAAATAGAGAAGAAGAGAGGTGAAAGTATATCGATCTTAGGTTTTCGCGAGCTGCACTCATTGAAAAAAAACTATTGAGTGAGAAAAAAAAATGCTAAAACGTTGTCAAAATCGCCCATTACCACACTTTATGGTGTAAATTACGTTCCGCGCTCGCCACATGTTATAATTTGCGCTGCGGCCCATCACTTCATATTTTGACAGGTGTCATTTCACGCGCGCTAATGACGCTGTGTATTTTTTTGCTGACATTTTTGTTTTTTTGAACGTGAAATGTGAGACACATCGTTTCTGTATATTTACCTAAAAAATGAAGGGTATTTTTAATTTGTAACTATTTGTTTAACAGCCGCTTAGTAAATAGATACTTTGTAGTTAGCTGTGCCCGTGACTTCGTCAGCGTAAAACATGTTTGCCTGTTTTTGCAACACTTTTCATATCATGCTCTGCTCTTATTAGTCATAGCGTAATGTTATATAAGGCAATAGCGGAAATCAGCAAAAAAATCAAAGAAAGCATCAGAAGGAATCGCAAAACTAAACGAGTTAAAACATTGGAGTACCACATACGAAGAACAGGAGGTGTTAAAAAGGCTCTTAAGGAACTACGTGAATCAGGAAAACAATGGATCCCAAAGCTAAAGCGAAAAGGAAAATCAATCACAAATCGGAAAAATATCAACGAATTAGCCACCCAGTTCTACACTCAACTTTATGCAAGTCGTAATCCACACACTGACAAACATACTCCAGCCAACCAAATAACCTCTCAAACCAAAGCAGATTATGTTCCCGATATTATGCCATGTGAAGTCGAAAAAGCGATAAACAGCCAAAAAATGGAAACATCACCAGGGCCAGACAAAATCTCAAACGAGCTGATGAAAGGTACAATAAAAGAGCTAACCCGCATTCTCACAGACATATTTAACAATATATTGACAAGTGGCAAAATACCAAATCAATGGGCAAAATCTCAAATCATCCTCATACAAGACATAGAGAACTATAGGCCAATAAGCCTTATGTCGAATGTCTACAAGATACTTGCTAAAATCATATTGGAAAGGTTGAGCACAACGTTAGATGATCAGTAGGCAGTCGAACAAGCTGGATAAGGAAAAGGCTTTTGTACAATAGATCATATTCATACTGTCAAGCAAATATTAGAGAAGTACAATGAATACAACAAGAAGGTTTACATCGCTTTCATAGACTATGCAAAGGCCTTTGATAGCTTGAACCACCACTATATATGGGGAACCCTAAAACATCAAGGGATACCTGCAATCTACATCAACATAATCAAAAACATTTACAGCAACCGCCAGGCCAGAATACAGCTAGTAACTCTGGGTAAGGAATTTGCAATAAACAGAGGTGTCAGACAGGGAGACCCCTTGTCCCCAAAGCTCTTCTCAGCAGTCCTTGAAAACATATTCCGTAACCTTAACTGGGAAGGCTTTGGTTTAAATATAAATGGATCCAAACTGAACCATCTCCGCTTTGCCGACGACCTCGTACTTTTTGATGAAAACCCTACAAATTTTGGAAGTGATGATACAAAGCCTTGACAAAGAAAGCCAAAAAGTCGGACTGAAAATGAACCTCAACAAGACCAAAGTAATGGTCCAACTCCTCCACAAAGGTAGACATAACAGTTAACGGAGCAATGCTGGAGTATGTGAACGAATACACCTACCTAGGGCAGCTTATTTCTCCAAAGGACCTTATAGTAAAAGAAATAAATACAAGGATTGCCAATGGTTGGAAGTAATTCTCAGGACCTGGGTATAGAACTAAAAAGAAAAACATTCAATACATGCATCCTCCCATGTCTAACTTACGGCTGCGAAACTTGGGCACTCACCAAATCCCTTAGAGACAAACTCGCCAGATGTCAAAGAGCAATGGAGCGTAGTATAACAGGGTTCAAACGTCAGGACAGAATCAGAAATACTGACCTCAGGACAAAAACAAAGGTAACTGATATTCTGCTACGTATCGACCAGAGAAAATGGAGATGGACTGGCCACATGATGCGTGATAACCGTGATGCGTGAGAAAAATGGAGCAAGGTAATAACAGATTGGTATCCAAGAGACGGCACAAGACGCCCTGGAAGACAGTGCCTAAGATGGGAGGATGACATCAAGAAGACCGCTGGCCCAAGATGGAGAAGAGTGGCTCAAGATAGAACCCAGTGGAAGTTCTTAGAGAAGGCCTATGTCAAGAGAAACACTGAGATTAGAGACATCTTATAAAAAACTATTTGTAACTAGATAACTGTGTAAATCTAATTTCAGAATAAATGACTTTATTATTAATGTTATATAGTCTACAGCCTTTCTTATTAACTTAATCCACCAAACAATCAATCAAAGTCAGTCAGAGTAATATAGATTTGTGGGAGGCTTTTGTCTAGCAGTGAATGTCTTTAGCCTGAAATTATGATGATGATTACTACTAATGAAGTATAGATAATTTTTTAAAATTAAAAATGTGATTCCGCATAAATGGCCATATTTAAAGTATTTTGATATACAATAACATAAAGATTTATATGAGTAGCAGTGCCGGATAAAGCTGGTGCGGGCGGGGCCCGTAGCAAATGTGACCATGGGGCCCTAGAGTTATATTGCCTACTGAAATTTAGGATGTAAATAAAACAGAACATTTACGAAAAGGAATCGAAAACAATATTAGGGGATTCTCCATATAAGTATTGTGGTATTGCCAACTTACAACTTATATACCTATATATCTACAGTGTGGCTAACGCTCACTTTGAGAATAGCTAAGGTGTATTTAGAATTTTAGTTTTTCGGCACAGGCGCGGGGGCTCCCAAGGCGCGGGGCCCGTAGCATTTGCTGCCTCCTGCTATATGGCTAATCCGGCACTGATGAGTTGGTATGCTACAAGCATACTAACTGTTCTCATAAAGCAATATTGTTTTGTATAATTTAATCACAGGTTTTGTAAACGTAACCATCAGTTGCAAAACTTTTGCCATTTAATATTTCAACTGGTGGTAGAGCTCCAGTGACGGAGCTCGCGGGCGTAGGCACCACCGCATTACCTGATTTACTTGCCGCTAAATGGTAGTGTTCAGCACTATCGTGTTCCGGTCAGGTGGTAATGTACGGCCCTGTAATTTCCGGCACAGAGGCATAACACCTTAGGCCTCAGGAGTGGTAACGCATTTGCATTTTGACCTTGGTCTTTGTGTGGGTGTCTATAGGCTGCAGTCATCACTTAACATCAATGTGAACTGCATGCTTGTTTGCCACTTCAATTACATAAAAAAAAAAAAAAAAAAAAAACAACGTTATAAATTCGTCTGTAAACCCTCCAGACACGTGAAAAATATGACAATTGAAATTCAATTGTGTCTGGGCGCCGGTGGCCTTACGTTCCTTGACAGGTAAAACTTTTCAAAAAAAAAAAAAAAACAGAAAAATATTGTACAAAACATAAAAAATACGTTATTTATATAGATATTAATTTACAAAAGCGTTTCACTCATACACAAATCATTTTGTTACAGGTAACGTCACCACTACAACGTCGCCCGATGATTGGTGAGATAGTTCCAGTTCCAAATATCCGTTGACAAATATTTGGCTTCGTCTCAAAAGTGTTACGTTGTGAAAAAAACTGTTACATAATCCGATCTGAACGATTGTGCGAATATTGTGATATTATTAATATCTGAATTATGTTTGTGTGACTCGAATTGTCTCGTGTAATGAAACTATTTATCTATAATATAAAAAAATATGTCGGGTTTTCCTTCCTGACGCTATAACTCCAGAACCGATTTCCACGGTTTTGCATGCGTTGGAAAGGTCTCGGGCTCCGTGAGGCTTATAGCAAAGAAAATTCAGGAAAAAATATTTATAAAACGAAATACACGTGGGCGACGCCGCGGGCAATAGCTAGTTATTAATATTTTGCTTTCAGCTTTGTGGGCGTGTTGCATAAAAACTATGCAGAAAAATCAATATCATACAGTATTGTAATCTGCAGCCTTTGGATTACTATACATACAGCTTTATAATAGGTTGGGGAAAAAGTCTTTTCGCATTATAGTATGTATGAACTTGTAATAAAATCTCTTTGGCTGTAGTATTTGTATCTGGCTGGTTTTAGTATCATTGAAAGTTAAAATTTTAAAGAACATAATTCCAAATTCAAATTAGGCAATTGTGTGATTTTCATTTGTTTTTCGTACTGTCAAGATGAGTGAATCTAATGAAGAAATTCGATACATTTTAAAATTTTACTACAAAAAAGGTAAAAATGCAACGCAAACCGCGAAAAAAAATTTGCGATGTTTATGGACCTAGTGCAGTGTCTGTGAGAGCAGCACGAATTTAGTTTAAGCGTTTTCAATCCGGAAATTTTGATGTCAAAGATGCACCACCTCGCTCTGGTCGCCCTATTACGGATAAAATGGATGCCATTTTTGAAAAAGTGGAGCAAGATCGACATATCAGTAGTTACGACGTAGCTGAAGAACTGAGAATTTATCACAAAACAGTTTTGGCGCATTTGAAAAAGGCTGGGTACAAAAAAAAGCTCGATATTTGGGTACCTCACGAGCTCACTGAAAGAAACCTAATGAACCGTGTACTCATTTGTGATTCTTTATTACGACGTAATGAAACCGAATCATTTTTGAAGAAGCTGATAACTGGTGATGCTGAAAAGTGGATCACGTACGACAAGAACGTGCGAAAAAGGTCGAGGTCAAAGGCCGGTCAGGCTTCACAGACTGTGGCGAAACCCGGGTTAACTCGCAATAAGGTGATGTTGTGTGTGTGGTGGGATTGGAAGGGCATTATTCATTATGAGCTATTACCACCAGGCAGGACTATCGATTCTGAACTCTACTGCGAACAACTGATGAGATTAAAGCAAGAAGTTAGAGAAAGCGGCCGGAATTGATCAACAGAAGGGTGGTGTTTCATCATGATAACGCTAGACCTCACACATCTATAGCCACTCAGCAAAAATTAAGAGAGTTTGGCTGGGAGGTGTTAATGCATCCGCCGTATAGTCCTGACCTTGCACCTTCAGATTTCCACCTGTTTCGGTCTCTTCAGAATTCTTTATGCAATGTTAGGTTAACATCACGAGAGGACTGCCAAATCCACTTGTCGCGGTATTTTGATGAGAAGTCCCAAAATATTTATAGCAATGGGATCATGTCCCTACCTACAAGATGGCAAAAGGTTATCGAATAAAATGGTACATACATACTTTAGTTAAATTTAAATAAACTATATTAAAAAATGTTTTGAATTATCTTAAAAAATGCGAAGAAACTTTTTCCCCAACCTAAATATATAAAGCCTAATTAAAATCAAAGAATTATTCTTTCCGCTCCATTTTTCTTTCAATCTTTGGCATCATCATCATCATTTCAGCCGAAAAACGCAGGGCCAAGGTCTCCTAATTAGGAGGATATGCCATAATCGCCACACTTGGCATGCGGATTGGCGATCGCAGTGCCGATAGTTTTATCGCAGGACGCTGCTGTCCCTCTTGCATTTCCTCCCGCCTCATTGGAATGGCTTGACCTCTGAATGGCATTGTGGATGACTGCCCTGGCGGAAGATTTTCTTCCAGTGGAAGAGAATTCTTCCGCTAGTGGGCGGTGGGGTCGGCATGTCCCGGCGCACAACCAAGCGTGTAAACGTACCATAAGATTCTATTTCAAACCCTCCACAATCTGACACGTCTGATGGAACACGAAGTATCTTAAAATTATCAACTTTTTTCTCTCGGATAGCTGCAGTACATTTTTTGTTTTCCCCTTGAACGGAGCGAATTGCTCCCGCTTAACTCCATTAAATCTGTCGTCGGTGCAAGTATAAACGGATTGTGTCGTGTCATTGCCACCCAGGGGGACTTTTGTGTTGTAAACAAAATGCTTAGGTCTTCTGCGCACTAGAATTATACTTCTCAGCATGGTTCCAGTTTTTTGCATTCAATTTACCAGTTTTTTTTTTTTTTATGTCGTTGAAGTGGCAAACAAGCATGCAGTTCACATTGATGTTAAGTGATGACTGCAGCCTATAGACACCCACACAAAGACCAAGGTCAAAATGCAAATGCGTTACCACTCCTGAGGCCTAAGGTGTTATGCCTCTGTGCCGGAAATTACAGGGCCGTACATTACCACCTGACCGGAACACGATAGTGCTGAACACTACCATTTAGCGTCAAGTAAATCAGGTAATGCGGTGGTGCCTACGCTCGCGAGCTCCGTCACTGGAGCTCTACCACCAGTAAAACCAAAAAAGTGTTTCCCACAGTAATATGACAGATGACTCGTCTCGTTAAATATCTGTCAAATATATTTTTAAAACGGAACCGGTGGTTTTGTTTCCCTTGTCTTCCCAAGGCACAGTACTGAACAATTAATATTGCACATCGAGCCTGCGAAAGAGACGATCGGCTCGTTACGACTTCGTAGAGCGTTATCTCTGTTGCACACTGCCTACGTAAGCACTGACAGTACGGTATTGGTCAAAACTCGATCAAAATGGTCGATAAACGTCAAATCGGTACGGTGCGAAAGAGATAACGCTCTACAGACCCGAAATAAGCCGAAGTCTCCTTCCTAGGCTCGATGTGCAATATTTATTGTTGAGCACTGTAATATTTTAATCCTCCGAATATTCCATAGAAACTAAAGAAAAGTAAAATATGAAGGCGTTGATAGTAATAATCGTTGGAGAATAAAGTAAAATTGTCCCAAGCCGATTACAAAAAAAATCTTCCGCGTGATTTCACATTCCTATTGAATTCCATTCTTTCCCCTTAGTTTAATAATCGCCTCTGAAGCCTGAATACCTATTGGATTATTATTATTAGTCATTCACTATAGGTAGCTTGCAACCCGACAATGCTAAAGTGTGTTTGTAGACCGATTCGAAATAAAAAATGATTATAATTTTGCTTTTTTTTTTCAAAAACTTTAAAAAATATTTTGATAAAACCGAACCTTAAATACTACACTTGATATTAAATGGCACAAAATAACTTCAACGAGTATAAAAGGTAGACACATAAGAATAATTCGTTACTTTAAATTGACTGACATGCCAGTATTCAGCTATCTTATATATTTCTTCCCAAAGAATAAAAATAACACAATTTGCAATGAAGATGTATTTTTGCCAGTATGGGAGGCCGATAATAACATAGAACGCTGAATGAAATACTAACATTACAATTTTAACTAAGGAAATATACTGAAATAATTAATTAAGTCGCACGCTGCGCCGGCGCAGGCGCAACGTGTGGCGTGTCGTTAGCACCTCATAAAGAACCTATAATATAAACAGACTAAATACGTCTCACATACCTTTGTGTCTCACTTGAGTCTGTTTGAAAGCGATATTTACAAAGTGGATGAGTCTTTGGAACTACTATACCTATATTATTCTTTTATCGTGGTAGAGCTCCAGTGATGGAGCTCGCGGACGTAGACACCACCGCATTACCTAATATACTTGCCGCTAAATGGTAGTGTTCAGCACTATCGTGTTCCGGTCAGGTGTTAATGTACGGCCCTGTAATTTCCGGCACAGAGACATAACATCTTAGGCCTCAGGAGTGGTAACGCATCTGCATTTTGACCTTGGTCTTTGTGTAAGTGTCTATAGGCTGCAGTCATCACTTAACGTCAATGTGAACTGCATGCTTAATTTTTATGCTACCTACTCGTATTTTTTTATATATTATATATAAAAAAATGGTAGGTAGCATACAAATTAACAAAAATTAACTGCCTCAGTAGCCTAGTGGTAGCAGGCCACTACTACTACTACGCCGGGGTCCTGGGTTCGATTTCCCGGTAGGGGAATATCAGAGATAATGGTGTAAAGTCATTTTTCTCTGGTTCTATTGGGTGTCCCAGTAGCTCGAAGTTTGGTAATGTGCCCGGAGATGTCAATAGGCCCCGGCTAACCGGCGAATCGTGGGTGTTCGCATGTATGCTTGAATGCATGCATTTACCTCTGCCTACCCCTTCGGGGATAACAGGCGTGAAGTTACGACTTAGCATAAAAATCAATATGGAACTGAAGCGTGGTTTTATATGGGAAAATAAGTAGGCTCAAGTGTATGCATTACCTAATCTACTTGCCGCTAAATGGTTATGTTCTGCACTATTGTGTTCCGGTCCGGTGATAATGTATAACTACAATGTAAACATGAACAGTGTGGAAACTACGTACAAAACCTTGAATCGTCACACTCACACAAACGTGCGCATCGACGATTCCTCTAAGCGGTTCTCGCGGTGCTGCAGTGCTTAGAGGCCTCGTCGATGCGCATGTTTGTGTGAGTGTGCCATTTCAAACTTTTTGTACGTAGTTTCCATACTGTTCATATTTGTACTGTGGTATAAGCCTGTAATTGCCGGCACAGAGGCATAACACCTTACGCCTCTGAAGTGGCAACGCATCTACATTGAAATTTCAAGTTTCATGTAGTTGTATATTGGCTACAGTATTATTTACCATCAACGTAAACTGTATGCTTGATTGTCACTCCATGACAAAAAAACCTAGGCCACAGGGACCGCTCTTAAATATTTACCTCTAGTTTTCGTATAGACGTCTTTGAATATACAGCATTCACTTAGCATCCATTTGAGTTGCGCTCTGCTTAGCAAACTTCATTTCATGAAAAAAAAAAAATTAGTAAATTGGTTCGAACATTACAATTTGGCAGGTGTTTACTATGTATTATTTAAAAAAAAGATCCGGACGAATTGAGAACATCCTCCGTTTTTTGAAGTCGGTTAATAATAAAACGTCATTAGTCTTAGCTTGGGTTAAGTTGGGTTGCACCACGATATTTGTTATAGTAAAAGTTATTGTAACATTTCACATCTTTCTCTAACTTTAACAGATTCCTTTAAGTTAGAGAATCCTTCTCTAACTTAAAGGAATCTGTTAAAGTGAAGTGAAATTAAATTAAAGTAAGAGAAGGATGTAAAATGTTTTTTTTTATATGTAATGAAAGTGGCAAACAAGCATGCAGTTCACATTGATGTTAAGTGATGAC
This sequence comes from Macrosoma leucophasiata, assembly GCA_036365455.1. Taxonomy (NCBI): domain Eukaryota; kingdom Metazoa; phylum Arthropoda; class Insecta; order Lepidoptera; family Hedylidae; genus Macrosoma; species Macrosoma leucophasiata. The sequence continues at coordinate 1,815,228 of JAWQUS010000024.1, forward strand.
TGCAGCCTATAGACACCCATACAAAGACCAAGGTCAAAGTGCAGATGCGTTACCACTCCTGAGGCCTAAGGTGTTACGCCTCAGTGCCGGAAATTACAGGGCCGTACATTACCACCTGACCGGAACACGATAGTGCTGAACATTACCATTTAGCGGCAAGTATATTAGGTAATGCAGTGGTGCCCGCGAGCCTCGTCACTGGAGCTCTACCACCATTAAAAACAATAACACACTTACAGACAATATGCGCATGGCCCAGCGGCTGGTGTAGATCGTAAGCGATCTGCTCGGTTAAGCACTACGGGCGCGGTCGGGTAGTGTGATGGGTGACCACTAGTGGCAAATTAAATGCGCGTTTCCGTGCTTCGGAGGGCACGTTAAGCCGTCGGTCCCGGTTGCTATCGATAGATAGCAGTCGTTACACCTTGTCGGAGGCCTTATGGGCGGTTTGAAAACATCCGACAGCGGGTTGGCCACTAACCCACCCACCTCCACCAATCCGCATTGGAGCAGCGTGGTGGAGTAAGCTCCAGGCCTCCCCCCCAAAAAGGGGAGAGACTCGTGCCCAGCAGTGGGACGTATAATGGGATGCCATTATTATTATTATTTATGAAACAATAACAATTATGTTTATTAAAGTTACAATAGCTTTAACTTTAACAAATATCGTGGTACAACCGAGGCTAAGACATATGACAGCTGTGCTGATATTATTTTGGCAAAATTGGAAACAACAAAGTAAATCACTGTTCTCAGTTATTGATTTACTGTCACACTGCGTACTGTTATAAATATTTTAATGATTATGGGTGTAGCGTCCACTACATTAAGGCGTCAACTAGTGGAACACAGATGAAACCTCACAGTACTTGTCTAGTACGATAGATGGCGTGCATTCGAATTACATCGCACATGCGAAGATTTCTCAAGAGTTGGCATATATACAACTTCCCAACGTCAATCGTTAGGCCGCGGCCCGCCAGGCGCTACCACCTTGCCTGGTCGGAGGATCCTCCCTTTTCGCCGGAGGAACCCGTTCCTCCACATGGGCATAATTCGTAATTGTTTGTGACTGAAGATAAAAAAAAATATGCTCGCCCTTGTTTGTTTAAAACGTCTCTATTAGGGATGGGCAAAGTGAGAAATAATCATTTACATCGTATCGATCGATATAAAGGCGTCGGGATGTGACGACCCCATCGCCCGCTAGCGGAAGAATTCTCTTCTAGTGGAGGGAATTCTTCCTCTAGTGCAGTCAGTCAACCGAACAATGGCGGTCAAACCATGGTGGTAGGAGTATCCGGGATGGGCAGCAGCGTCCCGTGATAAAATTGCCGCCACTGCGATCGCCAACCCGCATGCCAGGCGTGGCGATTATGGCAAATCACCCCAAAATGCTTTACAACAAAACACAACGGCCCCTAGTCCCCGGTAGCTTCGCTATTCCTGATCATGGTGGTACCGGTCATGGTAACGGCGGGGCAGGGGGTGCTAAGAATCACCGGGAGATGTCAGGGTACCACACCCGACGACAACTGGCCCTGGCAACATACAACGTACGGACGCTGCGGACTGACGAGAAAGTTATGGAACTGGAGGAAGAATTGAGCGGGTTACGGTGGCACATTGTAGGGTTATCGGAAGTCCGAAGACAGGGGGAGGACTCGATAACCCTCAAGTCTGGTAACCTGCTCTATTTCCGGGAGGGCGACCAACTGTCCCAAGGTGGTGTCGGGTTCATCGTCCACAAGTCCCTCGTGAACAACGTTGTCAAGATCGAGAGTGTGTCGTCGAGAGTGGCGTACCTTATACTCAGAATAACCAAACGGTATTCGCTGAAGGTCATACAGGTCTACGCCCCAACCTCCGCACACTCCGATGATGAGGTAGAAACTATGTATGAGGACATTTCCAGAGCCATACATAGTTCGAAGACCCACTACAACGTTGTCATGGGGGATTTCAACGCAAAATTGGGCGTTCGAGGTGATCATGAGCTGAAATTGGGACGATTTGGATATGGGCGACGAAACACCAGGGGCCAGACTCTGGCTGACTTCATGGAGAAAGAGAGCCTCTTCATGATGAACTCTTTCTTCAAGAAGCGGGCGTGCCGGAAGTGGACCTGGATCAGTCCTGATGGTGCGACTAAAAATGAGATAGACTTCATTATGTCCACGAGGCGGCATACATTCAGTGATGTCTCTGTGATCAATTCGGTAAAAACCGGGAGCGATCACCGATTGGTAAGAGGCACACTGAATATAAAGGTCAAGATCGAAAGATCCCGACTAATGAAGTCTACGCTCCGCCCAGCACCTGCCCAAATCCAAAACCCCGAGAGCTTTCAACTCGAGCTACAAAATCGCTTCGAATTCCTGAGTGAGTGCGTAGATGTGGACGATTACAATAACAGGTTAGTGGAAACTGTCCGTACGGCGGGCTCTAAGGTTTTCAAGACCCGCCCTACGAATAAAACCAAAAAGATCTCCAGCTCAACTCTCAAGCTCATGGAGGAGAGGCGCGGTATGGTTCTGAAGTCCTCTGAAGATGCTTTAGTGTACAGGCGGCTCAACAGACAGATCTCGAAGTCATTGACTCTCGACCTTCGGCACTTTAATACTGATAGTATTAAAGCAGCCATAGAGCGGCACAAGGGCTCTAAAGTGTTCGCCAAAGATCTGTCCTTAGGGCAAAGCCGTCTCACTAAGCTGAAGACAGAGGACAACAGAATCGTATCGTCGAAACCTGAGCTTGCAGAAGAGATCGAACGGTTTTACAGACAGTTATACACGACAGCACGACCACCTGTTAACAGTCCGGCAGCAGATCCTAGAGCCGGACTGACCCGACACTACACCGAAGATATCCCGGACGTCAGTCTAGACGAGATTAGCACGGCTCTCAAACAGCTCAAAAACAACAGGGCGCCGGGTGATGACGGAATCACTGCTGAACTCCTGAAAGCGGGCGGAAGGCCAGTATTAGAAGCTCTTCAGTTGATGTTCAATTCCGTCATATCCGAGGGAAAAACGCCACAGGCGTGGCACAGAAGTGTGGTGGTACAGTTCTTTAAGAAAGGCGACAATACCCTTCTTAAAAATTATAGGCCCATCGCACTTCTAAGTCACGTCTATAAGCTGTTTTCGAGAGTGGTTACGAACCGTCTATCTCGCAGACTCGACGACTTCCAGCCTCCCGAACAAGCCGGGTTCCGTAAAGGTTTTAGCACCATAGACCACATACACACGCTGCGGCAGGTTATACAGAAGACAGAAGAGTATAACCAGCCCCTCTGTCTAGCGTTTGTGGACTATGAGAAAGCCTTCGATTCGGTCGAGATTTGGGCTGTGCTACAGTCACTCCAGAGGTGCCAAGTCGACTACCGATACATCGAGGTGCTAAGGAGCTTGTACGAAAACGCCACTATGTCGGTTCGCCTTCAGGACCAGAACTCGAAACCTATCCAACTGCAGCGAGGTGTGAGACAGGGAGATGTCATATCTCCGAAACTGTTCACCGCTGCATTGGAAGATGTCTTCAAGCTTCTGGACTGGAACGGACTCGGCATCAACATTAACGGCGAGTACATCTCCCACCTCCGATTTGCGGATGATATCGTAGTCATGGCTGACACCCTGGAAGACCTTGGCACAATGCTCAATGGCCTCAGTAGGGCCTCCCAACGAGTGGGCCTTAAAATGAACATGGACAAGACGAAAATTATGTCGAATGTCCTTGTTACGCCCACTCCTGTTATGGTCGAGGGTACTACACTCGAAGTTGTTGACGATTACGTATACCTGGGACAAACGGTCCAGTTAGGTAGGTCCAACTTCGAGAAAGAGGTCAATCGCCGAATCCAACTCGGATGGGCAGCGTTCGGGAAGCTGCGTTATATCTTCTCGTCCAATTTACCGCAGTGTCTGAAGAAGAAGGTCTTTGACCAGTGTGTGTTGCCAGTGATGACATACGAAACAGAAACGTGGTCGCTCACTATGGGCCTCATAAGAAGGCTCAAGGTCACTCAGAGAGCGATGGAGAGGGCTATGCTCGGAGTCACTCTGCGAGATCGAATCAGAAATGAGGAGATCCGCATGAGGACCAAAGTAACCGACATAGCCCATCGAATAGCGAAACTCAAGTGGCAGTGGGCAGGGCACATAGCTCGCAGAACTGACGGCCGTTGGGGCAGAAGAGTTCTAGAGTGGCGACCGCGTACCGGAAGACGAAGCGTAGGCAGGCCCCCCACGAGGTGGACCGACGACCTGGTGAGGGTCGCGGGTAATCGTTGGATGGGGGCGGCCCGGGACCGTTCGTTGTGGCATTCTTTGGGGGAGGCCTTTGTCCAGCAGTGGACGTCTTTTGGCTGAAATGATGATGATGATGATGATGATCGATATCATGTTCGTTGTTTTTCCGAAGCGTTTTTAATTAATAGTAGCTTTTGTTAAAATATTCTGCATTTAATAACTTACAAATACTTTTAAATATTTATTTATTTATTGTTATTTTTCTTATATATATTTATTCCGGCAAACATTAGGTACTATAAAAAAACTATTAGACTTTACTAGACTGGACGACTTCGTTAGGGACCTGGCGTGAAGATACATACATACATACTTCACTAGACTGCTGTGTTAATATTATGCCATTTTTTAAACTTCGAAAAATAACGACACTGCTTACGCATGTGTAGAGAATAATAGGAATTTGATTTGAAATAATGTCGATGTAGGTATCTAGATAAAAAACGTAATTTCATGCCTGTATTCCGCGAAGATGGGCAGAGGTAAAAGCATGCATGACTATACTAAACTATTCATGCAAACACCCACGATTCGCAATGGTTCTATCCAACGCAACAGGTGGCGAGCTTAGTGACATCTCCGGACACATTGTAAAAACTCCGAGGGTGGCTCTGATAGAAAACAGAATAAGAAAAATACAAAAGCACAAGAGATAAAGTGAGTCGTGGCCTACTACCATTATAAGACTATTGTAAAAACATTGACGAAGTATGCTTGCCAATTAGTGACGAAGTCGATATTTTTTTATATCGATATGTTTTACCCAAGCCTAGTCTTCTAGCGTGATTGATGGCGATCGTCGTCCGAAGAGACTGGCTGCAAAACCGGTGCTAAATATCAATTTTTCATTTTGATAAATTTGAATTCTGTTTTATGCGCTTTTTTGCACCCACCTTGCATGGAACGGGTGTTCGACTGTGGCTTCGTTATTGAATGGTGGGTTTTGTTATTTTACGCACTTTTTCCACTCATAACTGATTACTCACGTCGACTATATTCTTCTTAATAAATAACCCGCTCACAAACATTGCTTTTTTAATTTTTTTAACTGTTATCTTGGTGCTGCAATGGCTTTATAATTTATTTTCATTAGCAGCATATTGAAAAGGTAGTAAACATTAAACAAATTAGTTTTGTGATGAAGATTTATAATAGAAAACTGATTTCAATGCTATTTTAATAAATAAATCTTAACGCAGGTAATGGGCTTAGGTCCCGGGCTGGAGCTAGAGTCCGGGTGTAGGTAAGTTCGTAAGTTTTAGCTCGGAAATATTTATCAAAAGAATATTTTTGTTTATGTAATGCAAGTGGCAAGCAACAAGCATGCCGTTGACATTGATGTTAAGTGATGACTGCAGCCTATGGACACCCACACAAAGACCGAGGTCAAAATGCAGATGCGTTACCACTCCAAGTATATTAGATAATGCGGTGGTGCCCACGCCCGCGAGCTCCATCACTGGAGCTCTACCACCAGTAAAATTATAAATTGTAGCTCGGAAATCAAAACTATAAACACGTAGAAAAAGCGTTTTCAATTCACAGAATCGATAATCGAAATAGAATCGTAATGTGTAATCGATCAATCGAGGCCCGTGCGCTTTGATGTGACGATCAAACACGCGGTACATGTTTTATCGACTTTCCTCGCTGTGTATCGAGTTGTTTAAGCCGTGAATACATCTACGTTTATACAGATTATCTTTGAAAAGTTGTTTGTTTAAACAGATGCGTAATACAGTTTCATTTTAACTGTTTTTGGGTGGAATAATTAACCAAGCTTTAGGGCAGAGAATATGTAATAATACTACGTATAGAATGGACACTTCGACGTCCCGCCCGATTTTCCCGCTTCACCCAACCTCCCCTCTTATGGGAGACGTTTGGTATTCTCTACGTGCTTCGGACACAGGTGCACGTGTAAATACACGTCACTGATTGGTGTCTGTGTAATAGAGACCTGTTAGTATGGAATTTTGCCGAATTTTTTCGCTATATTCGTCTGTCCGTCTGTTCGCAGCTTAGCTCAGAGGCTTAACAATAAAATTATACACCCGATCCGCACTCGGCCGGATTTATCTGGGTGGAATAGTAAACAGACTGTTTATTAAATTAAGGTTTCAAAGGCATTCATCGATGGTAAAAAATGCCTATAGACACCCGCACTAAAAATAAAAGTTACAGCGGTACGACACTCTTTTGCTCTTGTATCCGAAATATGACTGACTTTATTAAACTTCAAAATTAAATGAAAATTACACAAAACTCTTTTTATTGCTGGTAGAGTTCCAAGTGTTGGAGCTCGAGGGCGTAGGCACCACCGCATTACCCAACCTATTTGCCGCTAAATGATAGTGTTTGGCACTATCGTGTTCCGGTGAGATTATAATGTATGGCCCCGTGATAACTATCACAGAGACATGACATCTTAGGTCTGGGGTGGCAACGCATCTGCATTTTGACCTCTGGTTTTTATGCAGATATCTATAGGCTGCAGTCATCACTTAACATCTATGTGAGCTGCATGCTTGTTTGCCACCTTCCATGCATAAAAAAAAACTAAACAAGAGTGGATGAAATTAGTTACTAGCTGACCGATACCCGACCGACCTGATGAAATAATGTGTGAAAGGTTTGATATATACGGACTATTTGTATGGGAAAATGAAATTGTGGTTTTTACTATTTCCCTTCAATATCCTCATATTTTCTTACCTTTTAAACATTCCCTGAACTTCCATAAATCATTCAAAACCAAAATTAGCCAAATCGGTCTAGCCGTTCCCGAGTTTTCGCGAGACTAACGAACGGCAATTGATTTTTATATATATAGATCATTGTTTTATGTAATGTCGGCAAACAAACATACACATGCAAAATAACAAGCACCTACGTACACGAGGTTCAATGATTGAAATGTGTGTGTTACAGATTTTATACAAGCTCGACGAAGCACGGGAGGTGTGTCAGGACCGATATATCTGGCGCTCCATTCTCTTACTACCCCATAAGAGACTTAGCGTGAAGATACATACAAAGATAATGGAGCCATTCATAATGATAATTTGTATAAAATCTGTAACACTGCAAACTTGTACAGCTTCCGTTTGGGCTTGAACAACAAACATTCATTTATTTATGACAGAGATGCATACATATTTAATTTCAATATAAATCTGCGCACACCCTTGTAGAAATGAAGCCGTGTTGTGGATATAAATTAATCCCGGATAGATTTATTGACATGGATTCAGCCGCGGAATCGCAGCATTCTGTTTCTACACATCTCGCTGATGTTGAATAAATAAATCGTATTTGTTGAATAAACATTATTATTTGTTCAATAAATAATCGCGGACAGTCAGTTTGTAAGATACGCATCGTAGATAATTAAAATGGTCGGAACCTTTCAATTTATTGGTGTGAGTTTTGCGTATCTGTACACTTGCTTGTTACTCGTATGTTAATATTGATTTATTTTCGCGCTCCACTTTGATAATTTTATAAATTTTGTATTGTAACTGTAAAATTTATTTTTGAAACCCAGTCGGAGACTAAATAGTCTCAATGGGAGTAGGTACTTATAGTAATAGGGCGATTAGGGAGCGAAGCTTGGAGCGTCAATCTATGGTTATAAGAATAATAATGGCAATCTATTATACATTTTATTTTAAAGTAAAATGGAAAGAAAAATTTGACTTCAGGCGAGACTCGAACTCGCGGCCTACTGGGAATCTAGTCCAGCCGCTCTTCCAATTGAGCTACTGAAGTCCTGCCCGATTTGTCAAATCTTCCCTTCACATTTGTTGCATTGCTTTATGGTAGCAGCAGCGCCATCTATTGCCAACTATGCTAGTTAGGCAACCGATATAATAGACTTTGCAGTTTATATTTCACAAGCATGTGTTAATGCGAAATAATATAAAACAATCTATTATACGTTCCACAGCTGGGCACGAGTCTCTCCCCTCTTTGGGGGGAGGCCTGGAGCTTACTCCACCACGCTGCTCAAATGCGGATTGGTGGCGATACGGGGTAGTGGCCAACCCGATGTCGGATGTTTCCAAACCGCCCATAAGGCCTCCGACAAGGTTTAACGACTGCTATCTATCGATAGCAACCGGGACCGATAACTTAACGTGACTTATCCACTAGCGGTCATCCATCACACACCCGACCTCGCCCATAATGCTTAATTAGCCGCGTAATTAAAGACGCAGCTATTGCATTTGGTAGTTTTATCGCAGGACCCTGCTGCCCGTCATGCATTATTGCACTTTCTACCGCCCTATTTAAAATGGAATAATTCCCTTCCACTAGACGAGAATTATTGCGCATATCCATAGGTCACAGTACTTTCAAAGTATCTTATCTAGGGGTCCCGTTTTTCCTTTTGCGGTGCGGAACCCTAAAAAACAACAAAAAGACTACTTCACATAACAACCCATCAAAACGGTTAGGCTCCTACGCATCATGTCCGACAATAAAACACCTGTAATCAGCACATCAGTTGTCACGTCAAATCAGACGAGCCCCGAAAAAGTGTGAAGGTTGTTATCGCTGTTATTTATCGCTGCACACGCGACGCTATCGCGCGACGCATCGCTGTGTTGTCGCCGACCTGCTAAGGTGTGTGCACACTGTAGATAAGAGTTGCTTTTTTATGTCATTCAAGTGTCAAACAAGAAAAATGTTCGTATTGATGTTATGTGAATACTGTAGGTATACATAATTAGTAATGGTTTCATGCAGTCATTGTGCAGTGCATTGTCATTTCTGAGCAATAAGATGTTTCGTTAAAGTGGTAAAAATCAAATTAGTGACTGATGATTTGAATCATTTTTTTTCTACTAATTCCGTACAGAACCATATTTTTTAGTACAATGGAACAATTTAGAACACAGGGATAGTAAAGACCGCTTGTATAAGCGGTCACTGGTATATGTGGGACCACTACCACATATAAGCGGAGCATTTTGGTACGGCTGAGAAAGATCCATCTCCTTATGATATGATATGTAATACACGATTCACAATTTAATATTGTTTCAGTCCCTTCAAATATATGACAAGCCTATTGTAATTCAAACACATTTCAAAGCTTTTCTGAGAGTCTTTTCGCAAAATCCCAAATTCATATATATACGCACCATACTGCCAATTTTGTAGCTGTTATGGCCTATACCACCGACTCAACCACCCAGACAATTGATTCATATCCCTTACATATTTATCTATAGTAGGGAATTTTCAATAATTTGATAGTGGATACAATTTAATGATTATTAGTATTGAATCATCTGTTTTCGCGGTAGTTCCGTTGTTCTTTACCTGTAGTCTACCGTAAAATAACATTCAATGCCTTCTTTTTTCTGCCGTCTTCTAATAAAAATAGCCTTACTACTTTTATTAGAAGACGGCAGACTTTTTAATATCGGTGCAAATGTGAAGTGTTGAGTGATGCGTATTTAACAAACGGGCAGGAGCATAAATAAAGTCATTATTAAACTGTGTAAACCTTACTGTGTAAATGTTGTTAATACATTGACCAACTGACATAAACACCGTTATTTAATTACTTAATACTTCCATTTCTCTTCACAAAGTGTAATGCAGGCAGATCAGTGTGGCCCCACCTTTACTGTGATATCGACGATCGCGCGCCGGCCTAAATAACGTCAGGTGTACCTCGCTATGGAGACGTGATTGATTTTATTGCTGTCACTCGTTTGTTGTTCAACTTTGATAGTTTACACTTGGTCATCTTCTGGGTACACAATAGATTTTATAACACGGCAAACAAACTCAGAGAGTAAATAAAAAAACTGCGACGTGGCGTCAGATCGTAGCTCGCACGTAGCATAGCAAGAAATGCTCTGTATTGGTGGTAGCGTTGCACGTAACGCCGTCGGTCCTGTGGTCGATCTTTTTCCGGTCGAGTCAGATTGCCGTCCCACTGGGCTATGAGAGTGAGGAAATAGAGAGTGCACCTGTTTTTGCATATACACTTGTGCACTGTAATATATCCAGCGCAGTTGGCTAGTCTCCGTTGAGATTGGCCGCCGTGACCGATATTCGGTCTGGAGTACATCATTATATACATTATATTAGAGTCTCCAGTGAGATAACTCTAGGGCTCTTTCGGTGGGCATTTGATTCGTTCTCGCTGGGAAACCCCTAGCATAACTCTCTCCATTGGTATCTGCGAGACCTTGAGTCTTCTTATAAGGCCTATATTGCCCACTCTTTACAATATGAATGGCCCTGTAATTTCAGGCACAGAGACATATCACCTAATGCCTCAGGAGTGGCGCATCTGCATTTTGAACTCTGGTCATTGTGTGGGTGTCTATAGGCTGCAGTCATAACTTAACATCAATGTGAACTGCATGCCTGTTTGCCACTTTTATTACATTAATATGGACCTATAGCACAAAATATCGCAGTTTGCAGATTTCTAAGTATAGCAGCGAGTTTATCAACAGTGTAATCAAATGATTCGTCGAGTCAACGCTCGGGAATAAAAAGCTAATTCTGTGTTAATACCACCAACACTTCCTAGGTTTAGCTGGTTTGGCTTGAAAGTTTCGTGTGATGTGGACACAAAGCATTCTCATTGTTTTGATTTCAAGTCCTGCAACATCAAAATGAAAGAAACTTAATTTATCAAAGTGTTTTTACTTGTTTGTTTGACCGTACTTTTCTCTGGTTCCTACTGGTACTGCCAGTTGGATTTGAATAATGTAGTATTAGTGTGTTATAGTTTTATAGCAAGGTTAATGAGAATCGGTATCTTCATCATCATCATCATCATCATGGGTATTTTTGTCTTTTTGAGATGATTTATAACTCAGTGTCTTAACGATTTTCGAAGTCAAAGTAAATCTCGTTTGGGTATGATTCGTAGACCGCGCTACGACTCTAATTTGACTTCGGGTCGAATTTTCAATATTTATTTTGTTTCACAGACGAGTTCAGCTCTTATTTTATTTAACTATTCTTATTTTTTACTAAAGATATGCTACTCAAAATAAAGCAAGAATTTTGACGCGTATGAAACAAAGTAAGTATTGAAAGTTTGACTGTAATAGTTGTAACACACGTCCGGATTTTGTACGGAGCGGCAAGTCGCAGTGCGGCTGTGAATTTCATCCCATGTTCACCAGACTCTTCTAGTTTCTGAACACTACCAATAAGTATTTACCTATAAATGATCTGTAACTGCGATGTCTAAATTTTATGCTCATAATTAGGGAATCTAGTTTTTTTCTGCGATCATTAGTTTCACTGTAAAGTCTCCATAAATAATGTATGAAAACATGTTTGAAATTCCCCACGGGTCGCAGTAATTCAGGCCAATACATCGCTGATTGATTGCGGCGTGACTATGAGCTTGCTCACATAATTTCAACTTGTGAAACTTCAATTTCTCCATTGGGAAAAACTATAAAATACTATGTTTACTACTGCGTTCTATAAGCAGTATGACGGACATAGCCCGTATTTGTAAATGGGGGGGTCAGAGCAACTGGGTGACTAGGTCATGCGCTCATAGCACTTCTACAGTTTTATTGTACACGTTCTTATATTTTGATGTTTGTTATATGCACCTCTTCCTATTTCCTCGAGAAATACAGGCGTGTAGTCAAACAAACATCAGTTTTTTCGATTAATTAAACCAGGTCTAGAGGGCCAATCAATGCATTATCGTGTATAATGTATTTAATTTGTCAGTATTTTAATAATTAATTCCAAGATTTCACGCTAAAACCTTTGGGAATGTGCTATTTTCTCCTTTCTACAGTTTCAATGTGAAATTTCTATAAATAATTAATGAAAGTATGCTTTCGGTTCGATTCGGCTCGCAGTATTTTAGGCCAATACGTTGCTGATTGATTGTGGCGTGACTTCACAGTTGCTCATTTTATTTATAGTGAAAAACTATATACGCAGTGAAAAACGCTATGAAATACGTACCATGTTTACCACTGCACGTTTTGCGAGATACTTTATGACGGACATAGCCCGTAATTAGAAATATGGGCTTAGAGTCACCACTGTGGCAACAAGATCACGCACTTTTACCACTTCTATTGTCTTATTATTCATATTTCTGTAATATTTATTATATTAACCTCCAGAGGCTTATTATAATTACCCCTTACCTCTCGGGGCGTAACGTTAACTAGGTACTTTGATTTCTTCAGTTTATATTCAAATAGAGCTCAGAGGCAATTCAATCATCTATGTATTATTATTGGTGGTAGAGCTCCAGTGGGAGCTCTCGGGCGTGGGCACCACCGCATTACCTAATATACTTGCCGCTAAATGGTAGTGTTCAGCACTGTCGTGTTCCGGTCAGGTGGTAATATCGGGCCTTGTAATTTCCGGCACAGAGGCATAACACCTTAAGCCTCAGGAGTGGCAACGCATCTGCATTTTGACCTTGGTCTTTGTGTGGGTGAGGCTGCAGCCATCACTTAACATCAATGTGAACTGCATGCTTGTTTGCCACTTACATTTAAATTACATAAAAAAATAGGTAATACGTAACTCATCAGTTTGTATACTTCTGATTCCTTATAATTTTGATGTGAACACCTTTAAAAATCAACTTCTTTCTTGTAATCAAATGACAAAATTAATGTATGAGAGCATGTTTGCGGTTCCGCACGGCTCGCAGTAATTCAGGCCAATACATCGTTGATTGATTGCGGCGTGATATTTAGCACTTGCTCACTTGATTTATAATGTGAAACTTCTATATGATCTGACATATTTGTGTAGGTTGGGGAATGTTTTGGGTGTCGTCCCTCGAAACGAAAAATGACGTGTGTCCGTCTATCTGGTCCTACTGGACCAATAGAGTTGATTTTTGGTTCATAAGTAGGTATATTTAAATCATAGATCCAATCACGAACGTGTAACTTAAATTTAATTTGATTATGGAGTACAATAATTACTAATACGTTATAATAATATGTATGTCGTATCAAATGACAGGCCTTATTATGATCGTTTAAAGAAGATGAAAGAAAGAAGAGAAAAAACACCGATTTTCTTGAAATTTTACATCTTAAGCCTTCGTTGGACTTTTACCAATATTTCGAAACTATAATTAGTTAAATAGGTCCAGCCGTTGTCGAGTATTAATGAAACTAACAAACGTCATTTCATTTTTATTTATGTTAAGAGAAGATGAAACACGTTTTTCAGAATTTTTTAATATTTTAATCCTTAAAGCGGTGCAAATAGAACATAACGAATTCCATGCGGACGAAGACGCAGGTAAATGTGGTTTTAAGCTTTTGAGAAAAGCTGCAAATAGCTTTTTCAAATCCTTGAAACATTTATCAGTTTTTAAAAGCACAAGAGTTTCTATGCCAAAGTGCTACGCAATAAGCTATATGTAGATACATACTTAAACCTCAATGCTTGGTTTAACTTTCCTTAATTCAATTAAAAGATCATTCAACCATATAGAATTCATGATACACCATACATTTTCAAGTGTAATACTTCAATTTAATAAAAATATTAATATTAGTACCTACCTAATCATTGTCACCCACAAAATAACTAACCATAAGACTAGAAGAAAATAACTAACTATAGAATATATAGTTAAGTATTTCAGTAGAATTTCTCCTTTTCTCTTTTACAAACTAACAAGACAGAGATTAGGAAAAGAAAAAGGGTGGAGACATTCTTTGTCATTCACTGGCAGAATTCTAAAACCCTCCGGATATGGCGTCGGATATCACGACCCCACCGTCCATTGGTGGAGAAAAATTCTTCTACTAGTACACTTAGTCAACCGATCAAAGCATTCGAATAGGACGGTAGCAGATACAATAACGCAGGATGAGCAGCAGCGTCCCGAAAACTCTCGTCAACGACCTGCGATAGCCAATCCGCTCACAATTATGGCATATCCTCAGCTAATGGCGCACAACCTTGTAGTGGACACTTTTAGACTTTTGTCCAGCGGTGGGCGTCTATCGACTGAAGTGATGAAAACCCTTCCATTACAAAACATGATTGATACGAGTGCATGTTTCGATCAACAATGCTGCATGTCGACATTAATGCGGCTGTCTGATACAATTATGTTTTTCATGAGTTGTTTTTTTAATCCGCTCTAATACGGGGCGAGTGTCGCGTATTAATTTGTCTTGCTGTCATCGCTGTTATTCTGTTTGCTGTAATTCATAGACTGTAGCGGGAGCGAGCTTATGTTACACCCGGCTGTATATAATTTTCTACTTTGTTTGTTATAATGTAGATATAACCTACATCAAATCTATCTAATGTGTATTAAAATGGATTAGTTAACTATTTGCATTAAAGAATTATATTATTTAAAATATGTATAAGATCAAATTGAAGCAATGGCATGGCAATAGCAAGTATTGTACTCATCTTATAGTGACGAGTGCTGTTCATACATACAACTATAGATTGCGTTCTCATATTTTTTAAAGATATTTCGGTACATTTACGCGGGAAGAATATGACATTAGAATAGTGTGTAACGCACGATCCTGTTGTGAGTATCTTTGGGATGCTTTTAGTTAGCTTGGCGAAGTGAATGATGAGCAAAGCAATCACCACTCTATTATCCAGTGCTTAAGATCCGTGTCGGTATCTCACATCTAGATTACCTAGCTGTGTGTGTGTACATCTATGTGTGTATATGTTTTGCCTGGATTTGATATTTTAATCAAGGAACAAATGTATCATTTAGGTTAGTATAGTTAGTTAGTTATACTTTGTTACCTAAGCTATGGAAGAGCGGGGGCATCCGTCACAGGTCTATTTCATAGCCTACTAGGTTGGCTATAAAATAGACCTGTGTCCTCGCACATGTTTATAGATATAAGTATATTTTGTTGAAGATATAAATAATTATTGTCATTTTTTTATTTGATCTGTGAACCATTTTTTGGATTTTGTCTCCCATCTCCATAAACCCATGCCTTGCACCACCACCAGCCTGTGTCCCGCGGCGTGTAGTCGTTATGACACACTGACAGTCACACTGTTCGCTGACACCGGCCTCTGTGAAAAATTATGTGTTCATATTAGTTGAATACCCACGATATGACGTTTTGGGGTTAAGAAAATCTTTTGAAATTTCCTGCTTATTTTTTTGTTGTCCTAGAACTCAAGGACGGATTGTATTTTTATAGGTTCATAGCATTTCTGAGTGAAATGAGCCAGACATTCCTAGAATCCTAGCCCTAAGCGTATTATAAATTCTTTTGAATGGACATTTAATTTAGTCATTAGTTTTTCAATAGTTTACAGTGTCGTTTCACAAACGAAAAGGCGCGATACCAATGCGAACTCTACCTGAATTAGTGCTGCTTAATCATCATGAATTTTTTTTATGTTATGGAAGTGGTAAACAAGCATGCAGTTCACATTGTTTGACCTTGGTCTTTGTGTGGATGTCTAAAGGCTGCAGTCATCCCTTAACATCAATGTGAACTGCATGCTTGTTTGCCACTTCGATTACATATAAAAAAAAATAAAAAAAATGCTGCTTGGTCATCAGATCTGAAATCTGGCGCTCCACACTCTCTGCTTGTCCTTTTCTTCAACATTCTGACGTCGTCGTCTTTAGGCTTAAGTGATTATGATGATGATGAATCTGATCATCATGGTGATCAGACAAAGTGTAGCGTCAGTGTTACATAAATATCCGGACGCCTCAAGCTTAGCGTTGGCACGTCAGTTGTCCCATAACCTTAGAGCCGTGCACTCGCACCTTAATCCGCCTAAAGTAACCGCTACGGTGAAACTCTGTTAATTTCGGGAATAAGCATTATATATCACCAATAAGTTGAACGCGGTCGAGATGAGATCTTTGCGCAAGATCTGCGGTGTATCACTCACCGATCGCGTTCGTAATGAAGATGTAAGAAAGAGACTTTGTGTAAATCGGTGTAAAAATGAAAAAAGGCATGCTCCGATGGTTCGGGCATATAGAAAGAATGTCGAATGAGCGAATGACTAAACAGATATACAATGCGAATGTGGATGGTTGCAGAGGCCCAGGAAGACCAAGTCTGACCTACCATGACCAAATAAGTCGAGTTCTGTCTGATGGTGGGATCAAAAGTCTTAGGAATCGGCGTGCATGTATGAAGAGAATGATGAAGGTAGACGAGGCACGAGAGGTTTGTCAGAACCGGGATGTCTGGCGCTCTACACTCTCTGCCTACCCCGTTAGGGACCTGGCGTGAAGATACATACATACATACATATCACCAATATGAACTTCTTATTTCCATCCTTAACTATTGAACACGCAAGAACCTTTCAACATTGGTCAATCCCATATAGACCGCCAAATTGGTGACCCCGACGTGATTTGAACACGCAACCTGGTTACATAAGGGAATACTACTCGTACCTTCTGTTTGCGACTTAGTTGTTTAAATGTCATTTACGGGTATAATTACTTTAGCAGATCACATTCAAATTGAGTTCAGCTGTTTCGGAATGCATGGTTTACAAATCCGCAATATAAATTTGCATGTTTAATAAGATGAAGAGAATCTCTGATATACGTAGTGGTGAGTCATCATCACTCCAGTCGAAAAATGTCCACTGTAGGTCAAAGTCTTCTCCAAAGACCCCAAATGTTGTACGTCATTAGAGGAGAATATGCTATAATCGCCACGCTTGGCAGTTGGATTGGCGATCGCAGTGGTGGTAGTTTCATCGCGTGACGCTGCTGCCTACCCCGAGTTGTTATTTTTACTACGTCATTGTTCAGTAGACTGACTGCACTAGCGGAAGTATTCGCCCCCCACAGAGGGCGATAGAGGCGTCACGTCTCGTTGCCTTTTAGTGACGAGTATAGTCGGGCATGGCCATGACAGAAGCGCGGTGGGTGGATGTGTGGTGAGTGACCGCTAAAGGCAAATTGGGAGGCTTTATGGGCGGTTTTAAAACATCCGACAGGGTTTGGCTACTAACCCTTATCTCCACCAACTCGCATTGGAGCAGCGTGGTGGAATAAAATCCATGCCTTCTCCCAAGAAGGGGAGAGACTCGTGTCCAGCAGTTGGACGTAACAAGGGTTGCTATTATTATTATTATATCGGGCAAAACATCTATAAAAGAACCACCTATTAAAATTTATAACAGATAGGGTACTTCGACGCTTCCAACCTTAAAAAAATCCATTGGATATTTTAGAAAAGATCCTTAATATACCTACCGCCGTAAAGAACATCGTCAATTTACCTTCTACAATGAGCTCAGGCATGGCCTTTATTACAATGAAAACACGAAATATGAAAAAGCGAAAGGAACAAGCGTAATAGAATACAGGATCTGTGTAAATCAATTTTATTTTCTATATATATAAAGTCAAACAATTTTATTTTCTATTCCCCACAAATTTGCCTCCTAAATTATTCGATTTATTCGATTCCAAGCGATTTCCCGTTCAGTACATTGGTGTTAACAATTATAGATTTTCCACTCCGACAGCGTCATTCGAAATATTCGAAATGCTTTTAGCAACAATCGCATTAAATCATCATTAATGCGAAAATATTTTGTTGCAGACAAGTGAGTAATGGACGGAATATTGATGACGATAATTGTGATTGTTGGTTTTGAGTAAAATTGTTTTGGTTTACATCCGTTTTGTCTGTTGCAATAAATATTTTGGTTTTGGTTCATAACACTTACAGGTATTTTGCTGGTGGAGGATCATATTTGTGCAATAATCTTTCGACTGAGAACGACGTACACAGCTGAACAGAAGCCATCCCAACGATGCCCATAAGTCAATTTGGAGAAAATATGACACAATCGCCACACTTAGCATACGCAAACTCAAACTCAAAGATTTATTTAATCACTTGGAAATAATAGAATTTGCTTGTGATAGGTCAAATTACAAAATTAAAAATTAAAGCGAATAACAACTGATACGTTGATTAATATGTCAAAGTAAACAAAATAAAATAAATAACGGTCCAAAAATACTTAATAATAAAAATAGGTGTCAACAGAATGTTCCATACTCTCTTTTACAAACGGCAAGACAAGACTAAACAAAAAAAAATTTCTTTGTCATTCACTGGCAGAGTTCCAAAGCCCACATTACTGAGAAAAAACTTGCCAAAACAAAACTCAGTAGGGTCTTTTCAAAATATGTTCCTTACAACTATTTTCACAGTATGACACTTATAACTATGTTCTAGAACATTGTAGATGCAATATCTAGTACAATGCACGATTTCACAAAATTATTGTTTAAAGTCTTGTGGAGCTAGACCAGCATTTGTCCAGGCATCTCTATCCTTTAGATAATCATCGAGTCTATAGTACGCATTTTTACATAGTGTGCGTTTAATACATGACTTGAAATTATTATGTGTAAGTTCAAGAGCACGCAGTGGCGGTAGTTTTATCGTGGGACGCTGCTGCTATCCCACATATCGAATTTACTACCGCTGTATTCGAATGGTTTGACCGCCATTGTTTGGTTGGCTGATTCCACTATCAGAAGAATACTCCTCCAGTAGGGTTGTCACATCTCGATGCCTTCTGTAGCTTATAAACACCTTCCTTTCATAGTAAAAGCATCGAATTTCTCTAGTGCCTTAGTAGAGTTTACCGTACATAGGCTGTCAAAACATAACCCTCCATCTCCAGTCGGTTGAAAAACCAATAACACTTCAATTGAAAAAGGCCAGAGACGCAGGAAAAATAAAAACACACCACCCTGTTTGTACAGCCCCAATATTGTTGTTGGTCCAAACGTTAGTTTTGACCAACGCTGAATTGGTTTTTCGTTTGTTATGCCCCTTTATTGATTTGGTTACTTCATAAAGATTTTTTTGTGGTAAATGGGCAGGTTATTGCCATTTGAAGTGTGGTGTTGGATATAAAAATTGTTGTGGTTAGTGGGTAACCGAAGTAAAGGTTGCTGAAAAATTCTGACGGAACTTTGGACGGTGGAATAAAAGCAGATTGGTCTGTGTGTTAACTACTTATGATTTAGAAATTAAAGAAAAAACGGAAGGAATCATTTGACTTCGGGCAGGAATCGAACCTGGATACTCTGAATACTGAACCTCAGGATAACCAGTCCAGCCTCTTTACCACTAAGCTACCGAAGTCCCACACCGATGCGTCAAATTTTGCTTTCGCTTTTTTTTATTTTTAACCGATTTTAGGGTCGGTGTGTCTTTTTCTTTAATTTCTAAAGTTCACTCGCATGTATTATTGCGAGAAATAAATAGTACTTATGATTTAATTTTTTACTAACTAAGAAGTATAAGGAATAACAAAATGGTTCCAGTAGAAGACTGGACCAGCGCTAGTTAGACAATTAGCACTTTACTGAGTTCGGACCAACTTACATCAATGTAGTATTTTTTTATATCATGAGGTTGACAGACAAGCTAACGGGCTTCCATAATATTAATTTGACAACACTTTTAACTCTCTCTCGGTAGTCCGGGTGGAGCCATGATTCAAAATGGAACTTCACGCCTGTATTCCTCGAAGGTAGGTACACAAAGTACATTACATACATTCAAACATACTTGTAACATACACAATTCGTCAGTTACGTTTTACCCATGTAATATTTGTGGAGTTAATTGATATCTCCGGCCACATTACGATAACCCGGCTTGTACTGGGAAAATGCCAGAAAATGGAATAATCCTAATAGTACTAACCTTCTTAACACGGATCGAGTAGTACCTTCCGTAGTCGCCTTCTACCTTTATACTACCTTTGGATTAAGCTAAAGCCAAACGGGTTTCCCTAATATTCATCGGACAACACTTTTGACCCTCGCCCGCGAAGTATCGGTAGTCGTGTGTGCCGGGCGGGGTCCTAATTCAATAACATTCAATTAAGACCGCCCCGCAATTATAAACCGGCCCTTGAGGCAGGGAGTAGGAATCGGGACCCTTTGGAGTAGGCAAAGAGTAATTTTAAATCATTTTTGTTAAGCACAGTAGTATACATATATATGGTTTTATTTAACTTGGCAAAAATCTGGGTAACAAGTACTAATTCTCAAATCTGACTCTAATAGGATGTTCGTTCCACATTTTGAATGTTCCTTGCAAGAAACGAATTTGGTTTAAGACACTGCGACCAAGCACTATGGAGTCTCGGTAAGATCTACTAATATGAATTATGTAATTATAGCGTAATTGCTTTCAAAGGCTCTCCAGATCTTTAATATTTATATCTATACATGACACTTTATATCATACACCGCCCCTAATCGCATATTCAAAATGCATTCAAACTACTGCAGGCAACTCCGCTACCCAACAAACTCAGCGTGTTGCTCTTTTGTCAAAACCTTAGAATGAATACAAATATTATTAAATAAAATAAAGATAATGTGAACGTCCATGGCATATAAATATTTGCATATAAACACATACGCAAATACCCATCAACAGCTTAATATCGTGATAGAAAATAACACCCGCAAATCGCAACAGACCAGTCCCCACAATCAGCACCCGTTCACGAGTATGACGCATGTGGCAGCCATTGCTCTCCTCGACCATTTTGAAGGGAAGTGAGCAACCCGTCACACGACGCCGCCGAAGGCAAAGACATTAAAGTGAGCATGACTGATATGATTACGTATCATATGTCTTATGTATCCCTCCGCAACGCCCTAAGCCGAGGTTCGGACTCACAGGGGTCTCCTTTAGGCAGTTGCTCTAACTTTTATTTAGACTGAGGGCGTCCTCTGCGCTCGCTGATTGCCCGGTGAAGTAGACAAGTGCCGTCTCGCGACGGGCCGCCTACATAAGCCCATACAAAAATAAAAAAACTTAATATCATATGCATTTGTTTTGAAGTTGTGCTATGTATTTTCATGACTTTTAAAAAGCTTATTGTGAATCGCGCGCATGGTCCAGCGGCTGGTGTGGATCGTAAGCGATCTACTCGGTTAAGCGGGCGGTAATACGGGCGCGGTCGGGTGTGTGATGAGTGACCGATAGTGGCAAATTAAAATGCGCGTTTTCTTGTTTCGGAGGGCACGTTAAGCCTTCGGTCCCGGTTGCTATCGATAGATAGCAGTCGTCAAACCTTGTCCGAGGCCTTATGGGCGGTTTGAAAACATTCGACAGCGGGTTGGCCACTAACCCGTATCTCCACCAACCCGCATTGGAGCAGCGTGGTGGAGTAAGCTCTAGGACTCCCCCCAAAAAAGGTGAGGGTGCTCGTGCCCAGCAGTGGGACGTATAATGGGTTGCCATTATTAAAAGGCTTGTTAATGTTAGGTACATATTATTTTTTAACATTTCCGTATGTCATTAATGCCTTGGAAGCTGGGCACGCCTTTGGTGTGGCGCAACATGAGTTGACACCCTAGCGCCGTCCCACCTTCCAGACACAGTGTGTTCTGCCGGCACTGTTGCTGCATCAGCGGAGACCCTAAAGCGGCGCAAATACGTACTCTTTCCCTATTTGTGCCATTTTGGGTCGAAACGCTAGGTCCATGGGGTGGAGCCCCATGGACCTAGCGTTTCGACCAGAGGGAGGAGGAACAAATATTTGTAATATTATATAAATAGGTACACATTATTATTAATTGTTTAGCAAAATCATAAAGATGTACCAAAGCGTGTAAAGATAGCTCATCCAAACTTTACTATTTCTTGTGCTTGACCAGTGAGATCTCCATAACAAATTGTCATGTCATGTTTTCTGTAATTTAAGCGTAATCTTAGCCGAGATCTTCTTCGATTGTTTGTGAGTCGAGCTACAATCTTTAACATATTGTTCTTTTTAACAACGAAGCGATGGGAAGTGATGATAATAATTTTAAAAGTTTTTAATTACATCGTAATGAATACTGCTCTATATTTGACGCCCTTTCATTTTGTTTTTTTTTTAAGGACAGTGTAGTAAGATACCTATAAAGTTTAGTGAATTTATTTTGAAACTTCAAAAAATGTGCACATTTTTTTTAATGTAATGGCAGTGGCAAACAAGCATGCAGTTCACATTGATGTTAAGTGATGACTGCAGCCTATAGACATCCACACAGAGACCAAGATCAAAATGCTGATGCGTTACCACTCCTGAGACCTAGGGTGTTATGCTTCTGTGCCGGAAATTGCAGGGCCGTACATTACCACCTGACCAGAACACGATAGTGCTGAACACTACCATTTAGCGGCAAGTATATTAGGTAATGCGGTGGTGACAACGCCCGCGAGCTCCGTCGCTGGAGCTCTACCACCAGTAAAAGAAGTTTAACGCAAGGCAAGCTAGTTGTCACCGAGTGGTCCACACTAGTGTTGCTAAACTATCGATAGTTGCGCTCCAAAAAATAGTCGATAGCGCGATAGGTCTATCGAAAATATCGACATGCTGCAATACTATCGATAGTATCGATAGTAAAAAAAAAGCAATACTATTGCCAAAGATCAATATTATCGATAGTATTGTTATAAACACTATTGATACTGTCGATACTATCGATAGTATCGATACTATCGAAGCTATAGATACTATCGATAGATAGTATCGATAGTATTGCAGTATGTCGATATTTTCAACAGTCCTATCGATAGTGTGACTTTTTTTTCGAGGTCACGATAGTTCACAATACTATCGATAGACTATTACTATTGCAACAACACTAGTCCACTCGCAGTACACGCGTGGACCGCGCGCCGCGCGTTCTTTTACGGCTTGCGGTCGAGGCGATACGGAGCGGAGTTGATGTGATGAGCGCAGACCGCTCGAGGCGGTCGGGCGCTGGTCGGGTGCCGGATGACCGTAGTGCTATGAACCTTAATGTACTTACTTACAGTATAATAATAAGCAGTTTTTTTTTTGGAGGGAGGCCTGGAGCTTACTCCACCACGCTGCTCCAATGCGGATTGGTGGAGGTGGATGGGTTAGTGGCCAACCCGCTGTCGGATGTTTTCAAACCGCCCATAAGGCCTCCAACAAGGTTAAACGACTGCTATCGATCGATAGCAACCGGCACCGACGGCTTAACGTGCCCTACGAAGCACGGAAACTCGCATTTAATTTGCCACTAGCGGTCACCCATCACACTACCCTACCGCGCCCGTAGTGCTTAACCGAGTAGATCGCTTATGATCTACACCAGCCGCCGGGCCATGCGCGTACTTACAGTGCTCAACTGTAATGATTGCACATCGAGCTCACGAAAGAAACAATCGGTTAGGCTTCGTAGAGCGTTATCTCTGCTACACACTACCTACTAAGCATCTGTAGTCTGGAATTGGTCAAAATTTCGACAAACGTCAGATAGGTAAGGTGCGAAAGAGATAACGCTCTACAGAACCGAAATGAGCCGAAATCTCGTTCCTAAGGTCGATGTGCAATATTTGTTGTTGGGTACTATATAATGTTTGTATGATTTTCAGTTAAGATGACAGTTTGTCTCTTGACAGTAATCCAAATTGATGAACTGCTCGATGACATGACAGAGCATTGCATTATAAACCGGTTGACGCATGTATGGTTATTGTGATTGATGAGTATTTTTATGCTGGTACTAGAGCCCTAGAACGAAGTCATACATAATCCTCTCAACTGGATAACAACCTTGGGCTCGCCACCTGTTACATGGGCCAAAACGTAACCGGCGAATCGTGGGTGTTTGCATGTATGCTTGAATGCATGCATTTACCAGAGGTAAATACCTACCCCTTCGGGGATTACAGGCGTGAAGTTAAGTTTTATGTAAGGAAGGTGGTAAACAAGCTTGCAGCTCACATTGATGTTAAGCGATGACTGTAGCCTATAGACACCCACACAAAGACCAAGGTCAAAATGCTTCTGTGCCGGCAATTATAGGGCCGTACATTACCACCTGACCGAAACACTTTAATGCTGAACACTACCATTTATTAGATAATGCGGTTGTGCCACTGGAGCTCTACCACTAGTAAAATGTGATAATTTTATGTCGAAACCTTAATATTTGTAATTAGCCATGGTATCATGGCTAATTCTTATTCCATTCTCATACCATTTTCAAAAGATATTTAACCAATCACAAAATTACGTAATAGAATTAATTTTAAATGGTTTATAATCCCTAATTGAATCTGACCGAAAATGCTGGCAATAATATTGAACATTAAAACTTATAAACTTGCACACATCGTGCCTTACCCAATAAGGTCGCGTCGTGGGAGGACTGATTTGCTGGCTCAGTTACATCTGATATGGCGGGCGATTAAAATGTCACTTTTTGTGTAATGGAAGTGGCAATCAAGCATGCAAAATCATCTTTAAAAACAGTTTTTAAACCTCACAAGAAAATACACCAGTTTTTAAGACCCATTGAAAGTAGCATTCCCTTACAAAATCCCGGTATTTACAAACTCGATTGTGATTGTGGACTCTCTTATATAGGCCAAACAAAGAGATCGGTTTCCACCAGAATTAAAGAACATATTGCTGATGTCAAACACCATAGAGCAGGGACGTCTGCAGTCTGTGATCACATAGCGGACAAACCAACTCATTATATTCGGTTTGACCAAACTCGAATACTCGCCACAGAACACAGACCAATTCCAAGAATAGTTCGCGAGGCTATTGAGATTAAAAATCATCCAAATTTCAATAGAGAAGATGGTTGGCGATTGTCACCAAAATGGGATCCAATACTCAGTAGAATAAAAGCCCAACCGCAACAGTCTGTAAGACCTCAAGATACAATTAGTAACTTTTGTGTTAATCCTGAACGCTACGAAAGACGTTTGCGAAATAGATGGAAGTAGCTGCATATAATAATTTTTCAAACTGCTGTCAGACGATTACCACCTCAGTCTGCCCGAGACCAAGGAAGCTGAAAAGCGACCGAAACGTCGGGTTCGATTTTAAATAATAATTTTAGTTTAATATACTCGAGATAAATCCAACACTAGTTTTATTTCAACAAATAAAATTGTAGAAAATTAACCAACATGAAACGAGAGTACTGCACACAGTGAGTACTGCCATTAACGTGAAAATAGATGTAATGAAATGGTATCCTCGAGTTCCGCCATGGCAGTTCTATTATAAATATTGTAGCAAACCTTTTGAAGTAATACACTCGAACAACAGACTAACCAATAATTGCTAACTACACAAAGAAAACAAACGTGTTTATTTAACATGTTAACAATACTCTGCGGTCTAAAAATATCGTCGAAGTTCAATGTATACTTAGATTCGCGAGCTTTTATTGAAATAAAACTATTTTTACTCATGTATTTTATCACGATTATTATTGAAGTATCTTTATTTTTTTGTATCTTATTAGTTGTAAAACATGCGAGTGAATTTAGAATGTAAAGAAATGTTTCTAGATAAAAAGATCTACTTTTGAAATAAGCAAAGCTTAGGTTAGCTTTGTTATACCAATTTTATTAGACTCAAGTGTGTGTCCCTTCAGATAAACGGTGATAATTTTGAAAGTATGAAAAAAATGATGTCATCAAGCACAGTCTGAATGTCGTGTATGTTTTTCTTATAGGTACTTTGTTAAGAAAGTAGGTACTTAAATGTATCACCACCAGCTCAGGCACTTTACATAGGCGAGTGTTTAGCCCTGATGTGACTTACGTAGCCAATCAATATGTATAACTCAACCAATGACTAGAGCGAAAGTTGCACCGGCCCTAATCGCATATGTCTTATAGATTAGGATCCCACTGTTCATCCAGATATGCTGCAAACTTAATTTTTACGCATATTTATAATCTAGAGAATATAGTTCGTTTTCTTTAGACTGTGATATAATCATATATCCACTAGGTTGCCTATCAAAACTTGGCCGCGAGCATTTTTAATTAAATTATTTTATCTTTAACAGCCAGCAACTATTATTTGCGGTCGATGTAATTTGGCTCCCGTATATCATAATAATAAGAAAAAATTAGCTTTAATTTGACATACAAATAATACATATACGTTATGGACTTAATAAGTTATCGGGCGGAACGAAAATATGTAGGGGCGGCCAAGTGCGCAACTGCAGCCATGATTTTTCAGTCTTTATACATATTGCCGTGAAGCGGACTAGGTATATTTTATTGAAAAAACAAGAAAGAAAAATATAATAAAATACTTGCGGTAATTTTTTGATAGGCAACCTAGTAGATATTATAATGATGATATAATAATAATTATATTCTCTAGATCATAAATATGCGTAAAAATTAGGTTATATCTGGATGGACGAAATGATTCTGCAGTGGGATCCTATTGTGTCCCTACGCAACGTTCTTAGCCGCGGTCCGGACCCACAGGGGTCTTGCTTAGGCAGTTGCACTAACTTTTTGCTTAGGTTGGAGAGCCTTCTGCGCTCGACGATTTCCCGGTAAAGTAGACTAGTGCCCTCTCCAGACGTGCCGCCTACACAAGTTTGTAATAAAATAAACATATACGTGGAACGAAGATAAAAGAAAAACTGTTACAGCTAAGCTGGCTTTACAAGTTTACGAGGAATACTCGACCAACTCAAAATGTTTGTTGTAGAAACCAAAATTAACCATATGTTTATTTATTTATTTATTTAAACTTTCCGCACAAACAAAGTACATGAGGCGGACTTAATGCTAGAAAGCATTCTCTACCAGTCAACCTAAGGGTTGTGTGGAAAACAAAGAATGGTAGTGCATTTGGAAAATCGTCAAGAATAGATAAAAAGCCATAATAGTCATTTTGAAAGTAATTTACAGAGCAATGGGAGTAATATTATGCAGTTACAGGATAACACATACTTAATAATGATATAATTAAATATATACCTACATCAAAAAAATATACATATTACTTATATATACAATACAAATAATATTATACACATATCTATATATATATATATATATATATATATATATATATATATATCATATATATGTCTGATTATGAAACCAACGTGAGAATGAAATATCAAATTCAAACCTTTATAGAAAATAACTCAAAGCATTTTGAGATAATAATCACGGAGCTTTCTTTTAAATGAGAATCTACTGGATGATTTTTTTATGTCCACGGGTAGCGAATTCCAGAGCTTTATTGCCGAAACTGTGAAAGAGTTGGCCATGAAACCAGTTCTGTGAGAAGGAATTTGAAGAGATAGAGATTCCGACGAACGGAGATTAAGACTATATGTTCTGCGTGAGCGACACGCGCTTGGCTGGTTTTTTTAATGATTTTATCTCGCATTGTATCAAACGTATGATATAATAATATCATTTAAAAATCAATGCTGTTTCGGTCGCACTTCAGCTTACATAGTCTGTACAGCTCGAGGTAAAATTATCTGTGGCAGTAATTCGAAAATTAAATACAGCCGCTCCATTCATCGATTTCGTAAACGCATTACGTAACGTTCAGGATAAAGGTTAAATTTAACAGCGGTGTGTTTTTTTATGTCATGTAGTGACAAACAAACATAGTTCAATGATTGTAAATCAATACTTTAACCAACGAGAACATAAAAATTCATAATGTGGTGCGTTACCACTCCTGAGACCGAAGCTGTTATGCCTCTCTCACTGGCAGTTACAGGGCCTTACATTACTACCTGTCCGAAACACGATATATCGTGTTTTAGCGGCAAGTAGGTAAAACGGTTCATACGCTCGTGAGCTCTGACACTGGAGTCCATCAGTATATTTGTACTTAGGTATATTATTCTCAAAAGAAATGCTTTTTTATAAGGTATACTTAGGTTAAATTACCCACTTGATTTTATTCTCACATTTCTCACTGACAATGTAGTAGTCATGTCAAATTGTAATTTCTTTAATATATATCAGTTTTTTATGTAATTAATTCAATCATTTATTCGTATTCTTAATTATGTGATACGTACGTACTTTAAGGGCTATAGCCTATACATTAACCGGAACAGGATAGTGCTGTACACTAATATCTGATGGCTGATTAATTAGGCAAACAAACGTAGGGAAATGAAACTTCACGCCTGCTTTAGGTAGGCAGAGGTAAATAAATGCATCCAAACATCCAAACACCCACGATCCGCCGATTACATTTTGTCCCATGCAACACAAGCAAGCAAGTAGCAAGTAGCAAGCCTATTTAAATCTCCGGATACATTATCAAACTCTGAGGTACTGGGAAACTACCAGAAAATGGTATAAATATCAATAGAACCAGAGATAAAGGATTTTACACCTTTATCTTTTAGCCTGCCGGGAATCGAACCCAGTCTTCTGCCACTAGACTACTGAACCAGTCGTCCAACCAAACTTCAGACAGTAAAACTTTATTTTCTTATTAGATCAATTGATTGATCCCTAAGCTAATTTTGAGTTAACATCTCACATTGTTAACGATTCTGTATAAAAAAAATAAAAAACAGTCTATTTATTGACTAAAGAATCATTTCCATTTCCGCATAACACCTTAAAAAATAACATCAGGAAAAAGCGTGACGCCAAATCCTCCGTCGGCCCCAGATATGCTTGCCCATCCGAAAATAAACCTTAATCTTGCTCCATTCAAATCCGGCGATCAATCTGACTGTTGAAATAAAACCACATAGTCGCTGGGTTCCGTACTAGGGTGGATATGAGAAAAGTAGAATTTGGGAAAGTCGCAAGCGCAAGTAATTTATTTCAATTTTAAATTTAACTGCCCCAGTGGCTTAGTGGCAACATGTCACTGCAACTACGCACGAGGTACCAATCTTTAGATTCTATTTCATTTCGGGGAGTAAGTAATAGGTAGGTAACTACTGGTATTTTTTACATTTGATATTTTAAGAAATTTCCTACAGACTATAGGATTTACTGTTAGGTTTTGGGATCATGGAATGCCACTTCGGTTTTTTTCTTAATCCTCCTCCCCACGGAGCTTGGTAATGTGCCGGGTGAATGATACTCGTAATAATATAATAGACGGCAACCTACAAACGTCTGCCTGTCAAATATAATCGCTATTTCAAAAAGTTGAGATTTAAAAAACAGTATATTGAGCCCTGATTTGTTACCTCTGAAACGAGATACAATCTAAGGATTAGAACCTCATGCGTAGCTGTGCCACCTGTTGCCACTAAACCACTGGGACAGTAAAATTTAAACTTTAAAGATATTACTGGTTTCTGCTTGTAATATAATAATATTTCAGTGGTGTAATATGGATGTTTCAGTCGTGTTTTCAACCGATATCAAGTATAAGTTCTTAATTCATTTATACTTATTTTGATGTGGCATCAAATAAGGTTCTGCTCATCCAAAAAGATTACAAATTAGACTTTACATACAAATAAGGAATTGATCTGACCAACCGGACATTTCTAGCGGATAGCACATG
This sequence comes from Macrosoma leucophasiata, assembly GCA_036365455.1. NCBI lineage: Eukaryota > Metazoa > Arthropoda > Insecta > Lepidoptera > Hedylidae > Macrosoma > Macrosoma leucophasiata. The sequence continues at coordinate 1,844,888 of JAWQUS010000024.1, forward strand.
CTCCTGTATTTGTAAACTAAACACTATTAATTATTTTATATAATTTCGCATTAACACATGCTTGTGAAATATATTTTAAAGAAAAATGGAAAGACAAATCGGGCAGGACTTCGGTAGCTCAGTTGGAAGAGCGGCTGGACTAGATTCCCAGTGGCCGCGAGTTCGAGTCTCGCCTGTAGTCAAATTTTTCTTTCCATTTTTCTTTAAAATATACAAACACTATTAATTTAGTCATTTTTGTTTAAAATAATTCCCTTTTATCTGAAAAGTCGATACAAGCGTATAATTATTCTTTTCTTTTGACTTACCACAAACCAAAAATCGTTTGGAGTGTCTACACACGAACGAATATTTACAATGACTCGAGCTTCGTGAGTCGATTGTCTCGATCCGCGATTTATTCGATTTTTGTCTCTCTCGATCACCGATGCGATGCGTGAATAATTCCTTTTACATTTAAATTGAGTCACTATTAAAAAAGAAAAAAGCCTGTGTATGTAATACAAACTCGATATTGTTTCTGAACTGAGATTTTAAATCAATGTAAATATTTTCGCAAAGTATTTTCCTTTTGTATTTTGAACTGTTGATTTTACTATTTACAGTTCTTTTGTGATGTCTTGCTCTATTTATAACCCATTCATAATTATAGTAACTAATGACTATGCTTCGAAAAATGGCAATAGAAGTTTTGGCTTAGTCTTAGTATTGGAGGTTAATATGTAGCATGTAGGGTCAAACTGTATAAAACTGTCAATAGTCAATAATAATCTGTGCACCATTTATAAATATGCAGGAATATGCCCTACTTAAAATGGTGCACAGATTATATATATTATTTAGTTACTTAACCCAGTGTTCTAAAATTAAGATTCAAATTATTTATAGATACACATTGACATAAATGTACTTAGATAAAAGTTGTTTTTTATTCGATGTAAAACTGTGCTTTGAATACATTTTATTTTTTGCAAGAGCAATAAGAAAAATTTTACAGTATCGTAAAAATAAGATTAAAAACTCGACCAAAGGCATTATGGTCTTTCTTCTGCCAAAGGGTCGGGCCCTTTGCCAGAAGAAAAAGAAAAAAAAAAGAATATTGACTAGTTTAAAAAATAGTTAGAGCAAAAATTATTTGTAACATCATTGGTCTTTTCATAGTTTTTATTGGAAAATTGTGACGCACAAAGTATTGCAAATTGTGTAAAAAATAAGTATTTTTTCCATGCATAGGCCGTGCCTTGAATTTACTTTCAAATCCCGCTATCTAAAGCTTCGTTGTTTATCTTTATCCCCATTCTCAACTTTATTTACTTCGCAATAAAGACGTTTAGATATTAATCAAGGATTCTAATTGAACTTGCATGTAGCTCTAGCAAGAACATCGGCTTTGCACTCGACATTATCCATTTTTACGACTCCAGCTTTAATAGATGCGGCAACTTGCATCTTGACAAAGTTATCTTTACGCTCTCCTATGGCACTTTTTGCTTTATGTTACATAGTTTTAAGATCCACAGTAGTGCCTCCAAAATCTGTTCGGCGGTGTTTTTGATTAGCAACCTTTAGTGCTTCGTGAATTGTTTCGGCCTTAAAATCTCCGCCTTCTTTAAAGTACTGTCTATTTTAAAACTTAGCAATAAAAGTTCGCTTGGACTTAAGTTGTTAGCAATTAAGAGATACGTGAGGAGATAAAACTTATACTGTCACAGATTATACATAATGCCTCGGAACTTAATATTTTAAGATACTTTAGCGTACATATGCGAAACTGTGGGCGTTTATGGCGTGAAATAGATTTTCTTAGTCACGGTTCGTTAAATATTTTGAAGAGCCCTTGGGAAAATCTCACTAGAGTTATCGATGTGAAAGTTTTTATGTCTGTCACTTATTCCATATTAAGACAGCAATACATTGTCTATAATAAAATTTGTGTTTTTAATTGACTCAAAAAAGAAGGAGGTTCGACTGTATGTTGTTCACAGATAACTTAGTCAAAAGTAGACCGATTCTAATTTTTTTATGTTTAAAAATTGGGCTCTAAAGAGAAATCGGGAACCTCAAAAAATTTATAGGGTTTTATCAACCATGTACCTTATTGCATTTGAAAATTAAATTGGGCTCTAAAGAGAAATCGGGAACCTCAAAAATTTATAGGGTTTTATCAACCATGTACCTTATTGCATTTGAAAATTATTATTGTAAGCACTCCTCAATCGCAATACAGTAATATAGTTAATTTGCTTTGTTCAATTTACTACCTCGATTGTTTTATTGCACTATGGAAGAATTTTCCTCCACTATTGGGCGGTGGAGTTGTCACGTTCCGACTCCGAAATTTACAACATCTATACTTGTCATCAATCGACTGCCTCGGTAGCCTAGTGGTAGCAGGCCACTACTACTACGCTGAGACGGGTTCGATTCCCGGGTGGGGTGTGGGTTATCAGAGATAATGGTGTAAAGTCCTTTATCTCTGGTTCTATTGGTATTTTTCCATTTTCTGGAAATTTCCCAGTACCTCGTTTGGTAATGTGCCCGGAATACATGGCCCAATACGTAACCGGCGAATCGTGGTTGTTTGCATGTATGCTTGAATGCATGCATTTACCTCTGCCTTCCCCTTCGGGGATTACAGGCGTGAAGTTACGTATATTTATCATACAGATCTTTATAATTATATCATCATCAGTATATTTATATGTCCACTGCTGGATCAAAGCCTTCTCATAAGGGGCCGTTCAAGTATTACGAAAGCAGATTTATTACAATTCTTTACCCCCCCATCCCCCTCGTCAGCAAAAGTAAGCAAAGCTCTTACCCCTCCCCCCATGCTTACGTAAACATTTTTCAATTAATGTATTGTTTTTTTAAATATTATAATTATAATTTCAAAAATAAGAAAATAGATTTAGGATAGAGATTAGATTTCACTGATGTAATAAGTAAATAACTACCGATGACGTAATCATCATCTAGACTCCCCTACCCCCCATGTCATCCAAAATAAGCAGAGCAAAGACCCCCCCCGCCCCCCATAGTGCTCACGTAATACTTGAACGGCCCCTAAGGAGGGATATGCCATAATCGCCACGCTTGGCATACGGATTGGCGATTGTGTGTAGCGGTAGTTTTATCGCAAGAGGCTGCTTCATGCGATAAAACTACCTAGATCTTGCGTTAATGCACTTACAACCATCCCATTGGAGTGGTTTGACCGCCATTGTTTGGTTGACTGACTGCGTTAGTGGAAGAATTCCCTTCCAGTAGAAGAAAATTCTTCTGCTAGTGGGCGGTTGGGTCGTCACGTCCCTTCGCCAGCATTTCATTATTAAGCCGACTCTACACACGCGCGCGACATCGCATTGGTAAAATAAATAACATCGGGTCATGCAAGGTCACACGTATCTTTTTCCTTTCGCGCGCCGTTCCCCGATCAGTCCGGGGAACGGCTTGAAGCGTGAACGCGAAGACGTGAACAACACTTACACTCGTGTCGCGGGCTTTCGCGTCTATTCGAACTGCGAGTGTAGAGCCGACTTTATATAAACTTTTTCACAGAGATATCCTATCCGCTAGCCCCTGAGCGTTAACAACTCGACAAAAAAACATTAAGCTCTCGAATCGAAAGCTTTTATCGCAATTATACTCCACTATCATGCTTCAGCGATAAAAGCTACTAGAAGCCAATGAGCAAATTGATAACTTGCAAGATTTATTTTATTTTTATTCTTTTATCAGTTTTATATGATCTTTCGATAAAATAGTTTTCAGATTGAATCCTACTTTTACTACAATTATTGTTATTTCTTAATGCTGACCGTATTAAAATAATATTTGATATTGTGTAACTACATAATTTGTAGAAAAAGTAATTGGACCTACAAACCTACATATTAAGTAGGTATTATTAAAATTTCTGTGTTCTAAGAAAGCATACTCCACGTTTTACTTCTTAACTAAACTATATCTTGCTTAGAAATTCGATTTTTTTATATTTGTACGTATTAAATGTTGAATTAGGTCATCGACGTATGCGCCCCAGTTGAACGATTACATAATTTTATGGAATAGCATTACCTAATTGAATGTTCTATGATAGCTTAGTAATATTTACAAATAAAATGATACCCCGAGCTCCTACACTAGAACTCTACCAGCAATAAAAATATATACGTAACTTCACACGTAACTTCACACGTATTTTCTCTAAAAGAGTAGTCAGTGGTACCTAAATTCTTGCATTCAAGCGCACATGCAATACGCACAGTTCACTAGATACGTTTTATTCCATGCACCTATCTCAACTCCGAGGATGTCCTAGGGAACTTCCAAAAAACGTATTGTTTTTTATGTAATAAAAGTGGAAAACAAGCATGCAGTTCACATTGATATTAACACAATGACCAGAGGTCAAAATGCAGGTGCGTTGCCACTCCTGAGGCCTAAGGTGTTATGCCTGAAAACTACAGGGGCGTACTCGTACATTACCACCGGAACACGATAGTGCTAACCACTGCAATTTAGCGGCAAGTATATTAGGTAATGCGGTGGTGCCTACGCCCGCGATCTCCGTCACTGGAGCTCTACGACCAGTAAAAATAATAATAATCCCAATAGTGCATTTCTACGATCTGGAGATCGAATCATTACCTTCCGACTAGCATGGTGTGCTACCACCACTACTACCTAAGGCAGTAAACTAAACTACTAATAAATCTATGCCTTGATAATTTGCAAACAGCTAATACACTGATAAACTAATACGATCATGTCAAGAACTTCTGCACAACAACCCTCATGCTTATGCCCCTATACAGCAAATTACTACAACTTTAGACTTAAACAAAGCTTCTGAGATAACTGCATTCAAAGTTCTGAACCCGGAAAATTAGTTTGTTCTCCCGATGTAAACAGACGTCAAGGGTAATGCGATATTATTGAATACGCCCCGGTTCATCAAATTATAGGGCACTTTTCATATCAACATCTGAAGTTTAGCCGGGGTAAGGCTCCGAAGTGTTCCCCAAGGCGATGCACTAGGTCCGCAACACTACAGTCGCTACGTGGTTGTAAGTCATGCAATCATATCATCTGAGCTGGCAATCACTGTGTTATTTTGTTTGCTGTTCACTTTAGCCGCGAGGCGCGCTCGACGAAATTATCTCGGGTATTCTGTGTTTGTACGGTATTTTATTCTGTCGGTACTTTTTGTGATATTTATTTAGACACGTTGGATACGAGCAATTGCTCGAAGATTTATTTATTTAAAAATATATACTGACTTTTATCGTATTGTATTTTTGATATTGGGAGTTAATATCGGATTAATTTTTCAAGAAATAAGAGATAAATATTCTAAAGAGCTAATGTTACAGATTTTCATGGAATTAAATAGAAGCCTCAGGAATAGCTACGCATCTACATTGAAAACTTTGATTTCAACTACAGTATTACTTGCCGTCGGTCCCGGTTGTTATCGACAGATAGCAGTCGTTAAACCTTGTCGGAGGCCTTATGGGCGGTTTGAAACGTCCGACAGCGGGTTGGCCACTAACTCGTATCTCCACCAATCCGCATTGGAGCAGCGTGGTGGAGTAAGCTCCAGGCCTGCCCCCAAAACAGGGAGAGACTCGTGTCCAGCAGTGGGACGTATAATGGGTTGCCATTATTATTATATTGTAAACTGTATAATTGTTTGTCACTTATTCAGCAGTACGTACTTCTACCTAACATCACTCTTCTTAATATAACTCAATCATCAGCTTTCACTGGCTGCAGTAACTATGTACGTACTATCATCGTAGATAAATCCGCACACTCATCATTTTAGTTCAATCTATTCAGTTTACAGGTAAGTGTCGAATTGTTTTGAATTTGTTTTTTGTTCAGCCTTGATTTCTATATTATTATCATCCCCTGTACAATTAGTTTTACCTAACCGTGCGTGTACCTCGTTATGGCGTGTGGTTGGTAGCCCGCGGCAGGCACATAGTTCTTGATGCTGTTTCATTTCTCCCTGATCGTCATATTCTTTTATTTTTAACTATATAAATTTATACATGAAAGTCATGCCTATTAAAACTCAAGAGCTGTTATCGCGGCATTTAAAATGATTTTTGCTTTGTGTCTTATCACTGTGTTATACATTTATTATTATGAATGCGTAAAGTTCAATATATTAAATGTGTTCAGTATCCTTCTGTTTTTTATTATTTACCGAAATAAACTTTATTATATTAGTATAGATTATAATACGTATGCTAATTGTATGTTTTTTTTTAATTTCTAAACAGATATACAATGCGAATGTGGTTTGCAGAGGCCCAGGAAGACCAAGACTGACCCACCACGATCAAATAGGTCGAGTTCTGTCTGATGGTGGGGTCAAGAGTCTTAGGAATCGGCGTGCATGTATGAAGAGAATGATGAAGGTAGATGAGGCACGGGAGGTGTGTCAGGACCGGGTTATCTGGAGCGTTACACTCTCTGCCTACCCCGTAACTGACCTGGCGTGAAGATACATTTATTTTGTTACACGTAAACTCATTCTCCTTTTTTTCAAGCAACTAAGATACGTAACTGAAATAACATTTCTCAACTGATAGATGTGATGACAATGATTATTAATAATCCTTAAAATGTTTTCAGCGAAGATCCAAAATAACTTAAGCTATTAAAGTTTAAAACTAAAAATGCACAACAACTAAAGTTACATTAAGTTAATGCAACATACATACTTGATAAGAAAAGAAACATGGCTTGTACCCAAGGAGCTTCAGCATCCAAATTTTCACACTTATCTAGAGATTTGCAAACTGGGGCGGAAGAGTAAAGTTCAGTTGCGTTATCGTTGAAGATTTCAAATTTTATTCAGTGCGGAGCATTGTTGAGTGTGGAGATAGTAACCGACTTCTGTACATTTTGAGAATCACAATTGTCTTTCGGTTTTTTTTTTGTTTTATTTACAGAACCAAAAACGTAACTAACTTCACGAAGGGGTAGGCCAGAGATAAATGCATGCATTCAAACACCCACGGTTCGCCGGTTACGTTTTTGGCCCATGTAACAGGTGGCGAGCCTGTTGACATCTCCGGGCACATTACCAAACTTCGAGGTACTGGAAAATTTCCAGAAAATGGAAAAATCCGAATAGAACCATAAATAAAGGACTTTACACCATATCTCTGATAATCCCCTACCTGGGAAGCGAACCCAGGACCTCAGGGTAGTAGTAGTGGCCTGCTACCACTAGGCTACCGAGGCAGGTATTTTCAGACTAGGGAAACTAATTAACTTTTAGTTATAAAATAATTATAAGTGGCATATCTACCTAAAGTCCACATTAATGACAAGAATAGTTGGGAATACTAAAGCCTATTGATATCACTGTGAATAAAAATCTACATAATGCTGATGCGTTTAATCCAAATACTTTGCCACTTGCCACTCTTGAGACTAACCCTCTTATTCATAAACGTACATTTTTTTTTTATTTTTTTTTTTATGTAATCGAAGTGGCCAACAAGCATGCAGTTCACATTGATGTTAAGTGATGACTGCAGCCTATAGACACCCACACAAAGACCACTATCAAAATGCAGATGCGTTACCACTCCTGAGGCCTAAGGTGTAATGCCTCTGTGGCGGAAATTACAGGGCCATACATTACCACCTGACCGGAACACGTTAGCGCTGAACACTACCATTTAGCGGCAACTATATTAGGTAATGTGGTGGTGCCTACGCCCGCGAGCTCCGTCACTGAAGCTCTACCACCAGTAACCACACCAGTACCACATTAGATACGTTATAGCTATAGGATGCTTTGTCTTTGTCAGTTGCATTGTCAAATGTGCAGGATAGAAAAAGACAAAAGAGATTAGCAACACTTTAGCTAAAATACGTTTAAGGATAAGGTGGTTAGCTTTTAAACACTAAGTACCTTCTAACTGGAACATATGTTATCAGTATTATGTTTGAATACTAATACTGACTACCTTCATTATTCAGCGAGAGCTGGGTATGCAGGAAAGAGCATGAAAGTAAGTTGAACGCGGTCGAGATGAGATCTTTGCGCAAGATCTGCGGTGTATCACTCACCGATCGCGTTCGTAATGAAGATGTAAGAAAGAGACTTTGTGTGAATGATAGTATCGGTGTAAAAATGAAAAAAGGCATGCTCCGATGGTTCGGGCATATAGAAAGAATGTCGAATGAGCGAATGACTAAACAGATATACAATGCGAATGTGGATGGTTGCAGAGGCCCAGGAAGACCAAGGCTGACCTACCATGACCAAATAGGTCGAGTTCTGTCTGATGGTGGGGTCAAAAGTCTTAGGAATCGGCGTGCATGTATGAAGAGAATGATGAAGGTAGACGAGGCACGAGAGGTTTGTCAGAACCGGGATGTCTGGCGCTCTACACTCTCTGCCTACCCCGTTAGGGACCTGGCGTGAAGATACATACATTCATTATTTAACAATAGGTAAAAGGTAAAGTAGTGGTGCTCTCGAGCTTCATTATGGAAGTATATTTGCTTTACAGTTGTTTTTCTATTGCTTAAGTTTTATCTGTGAAGTAGTTAAAAGTTATACAATTTATTTTTCTTTTCCAGGTAAATTGAAATTACGTGGAAACTGATGGCTGATATGTAAGGTCAGACGTAGCTGTACTAGCTATGTTTTTTATTAATATGTAGGTTTACGTACATCGAGCGCGAATTATTTCTTTTAAATAGGGATCTTATGTTCATTGTGCCAACTTTTATCAAGATTTACCTACTTGGAATTTAATACTAGAAGATCGATTCCAAATTGAATTGAAGTTAACTTGAACTGTGTTTTACTCTTGAAATAAGGATTAATTTAAGTACTTTCTGACGAGTCTTTCCTGTTTTTGTTAATAAAATTTATGCAGATGCCGTAACATGGTACAAAAGTGTGCAAAGTAGCTTTGTTAACATTTCTTCTATCAATATTTCTTATATTTACCAATACTATTAAAAGAAAATTTTATCAGTTGTAGGTACTTTTTATAATTATCCCTTTCGAGACGTGCACTCACTTTCGTGAGTATTACTTTACGATTTTGTATACGCTTACTCGGGATCGCTAAGCTGACGGGGGCAAGCTCACATGAAAGTCAGGGCAGCCCTTTGTACCAACGTATTTTTTCGCGACGAAAATTTGTTTTACTGCGAGCCAGTGTCCATCGGCGACCGCGAGAGGCTAACATATAGTGACCTGTGGTCGAAGTGAGTACATTTTTGTTCAGGTAAGCATTACAAGTGATTGTTTCTGTTTAATTATGATGTTAATGAATAGAAAATAGCTTGTACAATATTTATTGATGGATTACTCACAAAATTCAAAGGATTTTGCTACCGCCTTTACTTAAGAAATTAAAAATATTTTCATACAAATAAAAGCTTGTTTTGTGCTTGGTTTTAGGTATTGTTTCGATGTTAAACAATCACTGTTTTATATTATTTCGCATTAACACATGCTTGTGAAATATATTTTATTTTTAAAGAAAAAAGGAAAGAAAAATTTGACTTCAGGCGAGACTCGAACTCGCGGCCTACTGGGAATCTAGTCCAGCCGCTCTTCCACTTGAGCTACTGAAGTCCTGCTCGATTTGTCAAATCTTTCCTTCACATCTATTGCATTGCTTTATGGTAGCAGCAGCGCCATCTATTGCCAACTATGCTAGTTAGGCAACCGATATAATAGACTTTTCAGTTTATTGAATATCATAAAGAAGTCGCTTTTACCCTTAATAATTGTTTTATATTATTTTGCATTAACACATGCTTGTGAAATATATTTTATTTTTAAAGAAAAATGGAAAGAAAAATTTGATAATATATTTCACAAGCATGTGTTAATGCGAACTATGCGCAGTTTTCCTATTTTTTTTTCAGTAACATATTCTTTTTCAGAGACTCCTTACAATCCGGAAACAGTAACTTTCATTTTGATATCCGTTGCCGTTAAACTTGAGGTCTGAAAGGGTTATGGTAAATAATTATATACTGCAAAATTAGCAAGTATCTATATTTTATAAGTAAACCTGAATATTTAAACAATGAAAATAGTAGGTATAATAGATAGTTTAAAAATATTACGAAGCAGCTTAAGTGCTCTCCAGTATCCTTATTATATCAAAAATATGAATAAGTCAGTAATAATTCATGTCGAAAAAGCAAACAATCACTTGTTAACCAAATATTTTTCCGGAAGCAGAAATGTAATGCGCAATATCGTATAATAACTTACAACATATTTAAATGCACGAACGCTATCGGGTGTACAAACAAAAACCCATTTTGCCTGTGGCAACACTAATTACTCCTTTGATGTATAAAATATTTCTGTGGGAATGGTCTGAGTAATTTCCACATTGGTATTTAATACTGACGAATATTGCATACAAATCTACATAGTGCAGATGCATCTCAGCATCTGCATTAATTCAGACCTCTGATTTTACGCCTAAATGTGTTTTGAATCATATATTACCATTTACCAACAATTTACAGTTTTTGTACACCAAAATATTTTCATATGTTTCTTATTGGTGGTAGAGTACCAAGTCTAGGAGCTCGAGTAGTCGCGTAGGCACCACCGCATTATCATCGCAACTTATCTGCCGCTAAATGGTAGTGTTCGGTACTATCGTGTTCCGGTTACATGGTAATGTACATCCCCGTAATAACTATCACAGAGAGATGATACCTTAGGTCTTAGGGGTGGCAACGCATCTGCATTTTGACCTCTGGTTTTCATGCAGATGTCTATAGGCTGCAGTCACATAGCATCAGTGTGAGCTGCATGCTTGTTTGCCACCTTCCTTCCATAAAAAAATGGTTTTTGACTAAAGACAAGATCCACGTTGGACCCGCACCTTCTCAAAAGATAGAGAAAAATACGTAGCATCCATGATTCTACGTATTTTTCTCTGTAATAGGAATCCAGGGGTAAAAAAAGGGACTGTAAAAAAAGAAAGCCAAAAGATTTTAATTAATTTATTGATTTATCAAAACCGAGCCTTTTGATAAATCAAGCCCCAAAGATGATTGATCTTTAGACAGGCTTTTGTCTAGCAGTCGACGGCTTTCGATTGAGGTATTCCAGATATGAAAATCGGGACGTGACGCGCAAATCGGGACACCTGGCAACACTATTTAACAATAACGTTGACTCGAACAGTTATTGCGGAATGCCTTGCACCAGCGTAGGTATTTTTGCCATTGTCAAAGTTACCGGGATTTCAAGTAACCACATTTGGCGCATCTGACAGATAGATAATCGACATTAACAATAAAGTTAGACGTGATTTTACAATTTCCGAATGGTGCACTTACTTTTTATTGAACCGGTATCATTTTTGTAATTGCTAAAGTAAGTTGATGCAAGTCTTAACTATAAGCACGTTTTAAAAGGTTAAAAATATTCACACATAGCAACATTACGCTTTAAAAAATAAAAAGTGCTGTCTAGTTTAACTTATGCAGAACATTATTCATAGCCCAGAGCTCATTTCCATCCATCAGGGCGCAATCTTTGGATCTGCGAGTTTCTTGTATGACACTTCGTTTAACTTCGTTCACTCGGCTTTTATATTTTTAAAGTTAACTTGAACTTGCTAATGTATTTTGAGCCTTGAAATAACTTTAACATAAGGCAATTTCCTCTTTATTTTATTTATAAGTTTTGCTTTAATATACATTCAAATAATGAAAGCAGTATACATTTGTAATTTGACTTATCACAAGCAAATTCTATTATATAAATCATTTTTTAAATTTGAATTTGAATAAAAAGAACTAAATGTTTTCTTCGACTTGTCTTTTTTATTCTTTTTCTTATACTTTTTTTTCCAAATTTTATTTTTGATCAGTAATCGTAGAAAGTTCTAAAACGTAAAAATAATTTTATCTGCGAATACCTACCTACTATTTTGACAGTGTCTATGTCATTTCTTCATATTTATTAAATATAGAAATAAAATCAGTGTTGTTCTTTTTATTTTCTCTGAGCTAAAACTAGTGCACAGTGCAGTAATATCTTACACTGCCACTACACATACACTGCTTAATTCATCATCATCATCATCATCATCAGCCTATAGACGTCCACTGCTGAACATAGGCCTCCCCCAGGGACTTCCACAATTACCTATTCTGGGCGGTCTGCATCCAACGGCTCCCCGCAACCTTAATTAGGTCGTCGGTCCATCTCGTGGGGGGCCGTCCTGTACTGCGTTTTCCTACACGTGGTCGCCACTCGAGAACCTTTCCTACCCATCGGTTATCGGTTCGTCGAGCGATGTGGCCTGCCCATTGCCACTTCAACGTACTAATACGCCGGGCTGTCGGTTACTTTAGTTTTTCTACGAATATCTTCGTTCCGGATTCTGTCCCGTAGAGAAACTCCGAGCATAGCCCTCTCCATAGCTCGTTGAGCGACTTTGAGCTTTTTAATAAGACCAACACTAAAAGACCAAGTCTCAGAGCCATATATCATCACTGGCAACACCATGGATTAAATACTTTAGTTTTTAAAAATTAATATATTTTTTTTAATTTATCTGCTTAATTCGTCTTCCGGTAAATATCACTTTTCACCACTACTGTGCTTACCTACAACATGGTGTAAGTGTAATAGCGGTACTAAAAGTAATTATTAACTGGGTATAACAGGGTCCTTTTTTTAAAGATTATTTTTAGATGTTTTAAAATAAGATATGCTATCTACTTTTATTGTCCACCAATTTAGTAATGGATTTTTAACAAATGAATCTCATAAATTAGCCACTGTATTTACAATTAAAAATAAACTTAAATAATAACTGGTAAGCAATAAATTAATCGCTAATAAACATTTTAAAAAACCCAATTGCTTATTAAAATTAAACTAAAAGCGAATTAATTAGCCACAGAAGTAAATAAAAGAAATAATATTGAAAGTAATAATAAATCTGACGAATAGCAAATAAATAACAAACAGATAATGTAAACACATAAAATCCCGACGCTTATTTTTATTTCAAAACAGTTATTAAAGCGTTAAATTAATTATTCGGAATGAATGAAGCCGTGTCGTAATCGACTATCATTTTAAACACGAGAATAAACCGCAGACAAATCGTTAACTGACCATTCAGTTCTCATTGATAGAAATTAATTTCATTAATCCTCCATACAATGTTTGTATTATCTAGGAAGCACAAATTATCAGCGCTTAGCAGATTTAAAATACCGTTTTAGTTTCACAATAGACCGCATGACACAGTATTCCATTCACAGCAACCGAAAAAAAAGTTATAGAAGGCACAAGCTTAGTTCCATTCATCCGGCACGTTCATTCAATCGGCTGTATGCAGTTAAACTTTTGCCTTTCGCGCTAAGTGAAAACGTTTATTTTTTGTGACTGGCCACTTTTGTTCGTTTTGTATCTTTTTTATGTTTTGGTAACGATTTATCTTTTGCCAATAGACATTATTGGCAAAGTGTTCGTTGTACGTAGTGTTGCCAGGGCCAATTTGTTTCAATTCGTGACAGTAGGTAAAATAAACGAGACTCAGGGGTAAAAATCGGGACAGTAAAACGCAAGCCAATAGATTTTAATTAATTTATTGATTTATCAAAAGCCTCCAAAGATTAATCATTGAGCTAAGACTCATAGAAAAACTTAAATGTATTACGTTATTACTTCTAATAAGCTAGTCCAATCATTCAATTGATTACTCGCATTAAATATTACAACCTATTTAAACATTCAAAATAAGAACGTGCGGCCATTACTACTTAAAAACGACAGCTAAAATGACATTCGGCGCGTCGATTAATGAGCTGATTTCACCGATTTTATTTATTACTTTCTTATTAAACGTTAAAAAACATTGTCATGTACCAATTTGTGTTACTGCATTTATCTCTTCTCTTTTTAAATGCATTTCTTAGAATTCCGGTTGCATTTTAAATTACTTGTGTTTCTGCTGATACTTCATAATGAATGGCGCCGACGAGGATTACTTAGTGATGTATGTTCTTGCAAATAATCCTGTTTTAACGTTTATAAATAAGTGTGGATATTATTTTGGTTGGTCACGTCCAATATCTAAGTATACTAGCGGCCCGCACCGGCCTCGCGCGGGTGCAATTAAGGTACTTACATAATATTGCAACTATAAATTGAGATATACGCTATCGTATCTGGTAAGGGGTCGTTCATAAATTATGTAAGGCGTTTAGGGGAGGGTGGGTGTTGGCTGAATATTATAACTTCTTACTATAGGTAAGGGGGGCAGAGAATCTAAAATTACGTAAGATTTGAAATTGAAAATTCTACCACTTTCGCGCTAAAAATTGGCATTACTGAATAGCGCCATCTGTACTTCATCTCTTTAACTTGATATTGAATCTTACAAAAATCTTTTCTTACGAAAATTTCTTATTAAGGGGCAGGGGGGACTAGTCGTAATCTTATGATGTCTTACAGTACGAGAGGGGGTCAAATTAGCCCTCAAAACCTCTTACGTAATTTATGAACGACCCCTAAGTTGGATCAAACTGCACACGGTGTACAAGTTTGATTAAAATCGGTTGAGTAGTTTAGGAGTCCATCGCGGACAAACACTGTGATACGGAATTTATTTAGATTATACGAGATATAGACATGGATTCTGAAATAATCCGTTTTTATTTTCGTTTGCTGAATAAAATAATAAATTGGTATTTACTTGATACATTTTTGTATTGATCATCCTTAATATGAGAAACAAAAAGAAATAAACTTTATTTGTGTCAGAAATACATCATTTTGTTTTGTTAAACAAACAGTATTAAGTAAAGAGCACAGAGATCAATTTAACGACGAGATGCGTAGGTATATTTGTCAAGTACGAGTGACGCTGATGATAAATGACGCGCTAAATCGCAGTTACGATATTTTCATAATAGTTGCCCTTATCAAAAATTTCTCTCTTCTTTATGATATCTATATATATAAAAATGCAACCCATTTTCCTTGGCATCACGCGTGAATGGCTGGACCGATTTGGATAATATTGATTTTTGAAAGTCCAGGGAATGTTTAAAAGGTAAGAAAATATGAAGAAATTGAAGGGAAATAGTAAAAACCACCATTTCATTTTCCCATACAAATAGTCCGTATATAACAAACCTTTGACACATGTCATATTTTCATTCTGAGGCAATACGAAGTTTGCCGGGTCAGCTAGTCAAAAATAAAAGTCTTAGTTAGCAGGTAGATTTTATGTGATTTTAATTAGCAAATGTTATTATTTCCACGTTTTTAATTTTTATTTATTGACTGCGTTTCCGCGCATTTGTATAGAAAGATAGAAGGTGCGAGCTTTGCCCCTGCAACTGTAGAATTCACAAGGAATGTCACAGTGCTGTCCATTTGTAAGTAAATATTACGAGTCAAGAAGCGCGCATGGCCCAGCGGCTGGTGTAGATCGTAAGCGATCTGCTCGGTTAAGCACTACGGGCGCGGTCGGGTAGTGTGATGGGCGACCGCTAGTGGCAAATTAAATGCGCGTTTCCGTGCTTCGGAGGGCACGTTAAGCCGTCGGTCCCGGTTGCTATCGATGGATAGCAGTCGTTAAACCTTGTCGGAGGCCTTATGGGCGGTTTGAAAACATCCGACAGTGGGTTGGCCACTAATCCACCCACCTCCACCAATCCGCATTGGAGCAGCGTGGTGAAGTAAGCTCCAGGCCTCCCCCCAAAAAAAAGGGAGAGACTCGTGCCCAGCAGTGGGACGTATAATGGGTTGCCATTATTATTATTTTATTATTACGAGTCACTGTCACCTTGCCGCCACACAAATAAAACCCGTGACGAGGTTCCTGAACGATATTCCGTTCGAGCGAATGTTTTCTGCGATCCGTAAGTGTATCATTCTGAAATACAGCTTATTACATTGTAATTGAGTATAATTTCTACTAATACATACCTAAATTGCGCTCAGAATCCACCGCGTGGCTAATCGCCGGGAACGGAACGAATAAAACAATGACCCGCCGTTTGGCCTTGACAAAAGAACGTGAAAAGACACTGGAGTTACACAGATTATGCCTTATACCGGGTCTTGTTTCTGTGTAATTGTTCACTATTTGTACTATGGACTTGTGTTTATCACTATTTAATAATTGGCCGTTGTCATCATAGCTGTAGAATTGTGCTATAACTTGCCTATAAGTGTAAATCTATGATTGTCTCTTTTTTTTTAAGTTACATCCATTGATTGCGCGTTTTTTTTTTTCATTTCTTGCATAAGCGTGTGATACAAAAATCATACAGAAAACCACTACCCAATTTCTTCCTCCTTCCTGATACATTTTTCTTTCTTTCATCATTTCTACCGAAAGACGGTTTTTTTTCCAATTTGCCTCCGGTGGCAATCGCCGCGGGGGCTGGGAATATATCGATAACAACACGAATTTCAGTATTAATTTTTCGTTACTAAAAATTCTGGTTTAGGCACAAGATCATTCGGGGGTGAGCACGGTCTGTAAGCACGGCCTACCCAGCCCCCAACTTTCTTGACGCATGGACGTTTCTTTATCAGTTGAATGGTTTAAAATTGACAAATATTTTATAGATACTAAAAACAAATGGAATGAAGTAAGTGCATATTTTTATGCGTGTGATATTCAAGGACCCCAGCCATTAATTAACGTACGTTTTATACTCAAAATAAAACTGTGCCCGCAAAGTTATTTACTGTCCACACAGTAGCCTATAAAATAAAGCAATCATCATATATTACAGAGTTCATAAAAAGAGTAATTCTGCTACTTACAGTGATATTCAATTTGAGAATGTGGAGCGAACATTTTAAAGACAATGTTGAACGCATCGACGAGAAATAAAAATGACGCGGACTTAGCGGGAAATGAAATCTCGGATTAAAGATATAATCAGAGAGGTTCTTCACTAAGAAAGTGACAAATAAGCTTAGGCTCATCGCTCACTGGCATAGCAACGCAGGCCACCGGCTGCCGCGGCGGACTGGAAGCACACCGCGGACACTCCGCCAAAATTCGATACAAACGCTTAATTTGGTTTCTATCCATCAGTGACGTGTATTTACACGCGCACCTGTATGTATAGCACGTACAAAATACCAACCGTCGCCCATAAGAGAGGAAGGGGTTGTGTATGTGTGCAAATTGGGCGGGACGTCGAAGTGTCCATTCTATACGTAGTATTATTACATATTCTCTGCTGGAAGGGAGTAGCCATAGCGTTTACTACCGAAGCAAAACAGTCTGTCATTTTTTGCGCTCGGGGAAATGCGTGTGACACACACACACACACAATACGAAACTCACACCTTGACTTTAACAAAATACGTAAACAATTTCACGCACTATTCCATTATTTAAACTTCTAGGCGACAGGCATAGGCCCACTTGGGCTTGTACTTTGACAGAGGGGAAAGCCAGAATATGGCTACTCCCCTGCGGTCGGCCGCGGCCGGTGGCCCGTGTTGCTCTATGCTCACTGGTAAGTCGCGGCGTCGTCGAGGAGGCGTCGCGGCACGGTCAAACTGACGAACGACACAGAATGGCGGTAGAGTATCCAACTCGCGACAGAAGTCGCCATCGTCGCTGTGACCACGTCTCGACCTCACCTCGACACCTCTTTGATTATACCTGGCCTACGAGTCTACTCAGTGAGCCCACTGACATTTATTCATAAAGAAAAACTACATCCGAAATTCTCTCCTCTCACCTGCCTCAGTGGCGTAGTGGTAGCAGGCCACTACTATTACGCTGGAGGTCCTGGGTTCGATTCCCGGGTCGAGGGCTATCAGAGATAACGGTTTAAAATCCTTTATCTCTGGTTCTATTAGGATTTGTCCATTTTCTGGAAGTTTTCTAGTACCTCGGAGTTTGGTAATGTGCCCGGAGATGGCAACATCGCCACCTGTTACATGAGCCAAAACCGTAGCAAACACCCACGACTTACCGTAACCGGCAAGTCGTGGGTGTTTGCATGTATGCTTTAATGCATGCATTTACTTCTGCCTACCCCTTCGGAGATTACAGGCGTGAAGTTACGTTTTACATCCGAAATTTCCGCTTATGTAGAATAAGAAATATAGATAAAAGTTGTAAGCATTAATGCTTACAAGGAAAACAAAGCAAAATGAAATATGTATGTATCTTCACGCCAGGTCCCTAACGGGGTAGGCAGAGAGTGTAGAGCGCCAGATATCCCGGTTCAGACAAACCTCTCGTGCCTCGTCTACATTCATCATTCTCTTCATACATGCACGCCGATTCCTAAGACTTTTGATCCCACCATTAGACAGAACTCGACCTATTTGGTCATGGTAGGTCAGTCTTGGTCTTCCTGGGCCTCTGCAACCATCCACATTCGCATTGTATATCTGTTTAGTCATTCGCTCATTCGACATTCTTTCTATATGCCCGAACCATCGGAGCATGCCTTTTTTCATTTTTACACCGATACTATCATTCACACAAAGCCTCTTTCTTACATCTTCATTACGAACGCGATCGGTGAGTGATACACCGCAGATCTTGCGCAATGATCTCATCTCGACCGCGTCTAACTTACTTTCATGCTCTTTCCTGCATACCCAGCTCTCGCTTCCATATAAAAGCGTTGGAGTAAGTACAGCATTATGTACGGCTAGTCGAGCCCGCTGGCTGAGATGTTTAGATTCTAGCAGCTTACCCAACGCTCCATTCACGCAATTCCCAGCAAGCACTCTTCTTTCTATGTCAGTGGTGTACCTACCATCCTTGCTAAAAGCACATCCAAGATATACACTTTCACCCACCTGTTCTAACACTGCATCATCTACTACTACCCTTGCATTTGTTCTCTGCTCATCTCTTTCAAATAATAATACTTTAGTTTTATCCACATTCAATTGTAAGCCTTTCTCCATACAATCCTCTTTCATGACTGTGACTAGTGCTTGTAGCCCAGATGGTGTAGAGCTAACAATTATCGCATCATCTGCGTAAAGCAGACAGTTTACCACTAAGTCACCCATACGCACTCCCACATCCATCAACTTCACCCTCTGGAGGTATTTGTCCAGATATATGATAAACAGCCTAGACGAAAGCACGCAACCCTGTCTGACACCGATGTTAACATCAAACCAGGGTGACATGTTACCATCTACCCGCACACATGCTTGACAGCCGACATACGTGGACTGTATTGCACGGAGCAGACTGCCATCAATACCATACTCTGGCAAAATGTCCCACAGCTCCTTTCGTAATACCCTATCAAACGCTTTCTCCAGATCCACAATATGTAGATTAGCAATATCTAAAGGCCTGCACAAACGTTAGGTCTATTTAGGCAAGGAAATACTATGGATGTGCCCCTTGACCCCTATTAGGTAACTATTATTTTTATGTCATGAAGTGACAAACAATCATCATACACTTCACATTGATGGTAGGTGAATATAATAGCCGAGATCAGAGAAATAAAAACCAGAGATTACAAGCTAGATGTATTGCTACTCCTGAGGTCTAGACTCTTATGCCTCTGTGCTGGCAATTACAGAGCCGAACATTACCACCTGACCGGAACACGATAGTGCTGAACACTACCATTTAGCGGCAAGTTTATTAGGTAATGCGGTGGTGCCTACGCCCGCGAGCTCCGTCACTGTAGCTCTACCACAAGTAACATCGAAGCGCGCATGGCCCAGCGGCTGGTGTAGATCGTAAGCGATCTGCTGTGGAGTAAGCTCCAGGCCTCCCCCCAAAAAGGGGAGAGACTCGTGCCCAGCAGTGGGACGTATAATGGGTTGCCATTATTATTACAAAATGTGTGCTTGTTTCATTCTCTTTCATTATTTTAAGAAAAAGTTAAAATTAACTTTGTATGATTGACGACAAATAAACAAGAAACAAACTTTGACATTTATTATATTGTAAGAAATAAATTACGCGTAATGGCCGCTCGGTTTTGTTGATTCCCAGTTTGCAAACTTTTATATTTGAAATCAGACTAAATAGGAATAATTACATACTTTACATATATAATTAACGACCCTCCTTAATACGTATGCGTAAAGTTTGGGATCAAAATGCAATCAAAGGGGATTACGTGACATTACTTTAGACCATATTTGAATGACCGTGAACATTTTGACCGACTTAAAAAGGACACACTAAATGAGACACAATTAGAAATAAATTATAAATTTTCAGATTTTATATTCATAAAAAAACCTAACATAATGTGTGATTCTTCGAAGGGGAAGGCAAACACGAATTCATGCATTCAAGCATTTTTATATACCTATCATGAAGTGGCAAACAAACGTACAGTTCACATTGATGGTAAGTTATACTGTATTATTTAGTTGATTCAGTTAATTCATTTATTTCATATAATAAGGCTCCTGGAGAGCACTTTGACATCGTCAATTTTTTTTAACTACCTAGAGTGAATAACCACTAATAATAATCAAAACACATAATAAATGAATAAGAAACGAAACAATTATGTATACTATGGAAAGAATCAATTATTTACAAATTCCTCCATTTCCAGTAACCTATAAACATCTACATGAAACCATATATTTCAATGTAATGTAATGTGTGTGTATGCGTTGCCACTCCTGAGGCCTAAGGCATTATGCCTCTCATTAAGCAGACATGCAGACACGCACGATTCGCCAGTCATTTCCATTTTTGCCTAATATGGTAGCGTTGTGACGTCACAACCTCACTACCCGCTAGTGGAGAAGAATTCTTAAGCTAGTGTTTTCAATCAACCGCACAATGGCGTTCATACCAGTCGGATAGAGCCGTAGTAAATGCAATTAAGCGGGATGGGCAGCAGCAACCCGCGATTATGAGCCCACGCAGACAGAGAGCGGTCTGGAGTTCAGAGTTCTGCGTTCGTAATGTACCGAGTCTCTACAACAACACACATAGCTGTTAGACCGCGGCGGTGAAAGCGGAAAGGCACGTTCTCTAAGTTCTTTTTCCGTCGAGACAGAGATCGCTAGAACGCCGCAATGTTTGAGGTTGGAAACACAGAAAAATTGATTGAATTGGTTAGGGAAAGGAGTTTATTATATAATTTAAGTGATGTAGATTATAAAACTCGTGACAAAAAAGCAGAATCGCTGTTCATCTTTAAGTTAATCCTGAAAAATACTACTCGATTAGCCATGTTCTTCTCGCGTTTTGTTAATTGGGTGCACCCAATACTTACTTTTTTTTTAAAGCTCCTTAGCTCCCTAATACCAATATTTTTTCATCAGAAGATGAACTTTTTAGGGACATGTTGCATGTACAAAGACACAAACGAAACTAGAACGCGAGAATTTGAACGCCACTTTGTGTGCGTCGGAACTCTTGAGCGGTCAACGGTCGCTAGAACGCGGCACCAAACTGAACTCTGACCGCTCTCTGTCTGCGTGGGCTCTAAGCTACCGCCACTGCGCTTGCCTATTGGACTTATTACACGGCACGGTATTCAGGGGCAAGGGTCAGGGTAGTGTAAAAACATTTAGGGAGTTAGGGCCCTAATTAGGGCGACCGGAGCGGCCCGTGTATTTGTACTGTGACTGAGTTAGGGCGCTGTCTACCGGATAGTGTAATAAGCGGCAACCCGGCGCGAGGCCACGCCCACCCTTTCTGCCGGACCCTGAATACCGTGTCGTGTAATAGCCTTTTATCTTAGTAGCGATTATGGCATAAAGAGAATATACCATAATCGCTACTAAGGTTGAGATTCACAGACCGCACTACGACTTTACTTTCGGCAGAGTATGTTTAGAACTGTCAGTAAAGTATGAGTTTTGACAGTTCTAAGCGTTCTTAGTGACGCGGAAAAATATTTTTGAAGCTAATGTTCAGTAGGTACAAAGGATTTTTGAGGAATATAAGAAATAAAACTATTTTTACGGATTTATCTCGCGTATATTAAACTAAAATGATTTTTAAAATCAACCCGACGTTTCGGTCGCTTTTCAGCTTCCGTGGTCCCGGGCAGACTGAGGTGACATTTGTCTGACACCTCAGTCTATATGTCTATACGCGAGATATATCCGTAAAAATAGTTTTATTTCAATGAGTGTAGCTCGCGAAAACCTAAGAACATATCATGGAATATAAGATTCTTGTACAAATAGTGCATAGAGGCTGGTGACCTGTATCACAAATGAGACATCTTATTTCAGGCTTCAGTCCTCTCCAATTCAAAGTCATGACGACTATAGTATTTTTTTATCATTGTTCTCTCATAAGTTTGAAAAACCTTGATCGAGAGGCAAATTAATCGACTTTTATTTTATATTTTATTTATAAAAGCGGCAGCCCTAAATATAAGGCCTGTAACGAGCTAATTGAAGTAGTTCATAGCCATCGGCGGATCGGGCCCTTTGCATTAAAGTATTCTGTTAAAACGAAACGCATGTACTGCCGCCGGCGCGAGGGTCGTACACCTCCTGCCTCTCATTCTAAACTCGGTATCGGTGTGGAGTTTAATGACTCCTACTTTTTTATATAGTTAATAAGTCTACATCTTAACTACATACTACAAATTGTTCCTATTCTTCCGACGTTCGGAATTGTACTTCTTTCTATGAAGAGAGGGAAGAGAAGAAAATATGACAATTGATTTCTACTTTTATTGTTCTTGGCCGATATCGGCCAGCTGTTACTCAACAGTAAGGCAAATTTCTATTTACCAGTTTCACCCAGTTTACCGGTACATTTTATAAACACAAACACTACTTCAACAAAGTTAAATAGTACAAGTATTGGCAAATAACACTCACTAGCTACTAATTACGTCTACAAGTCACTTTAATATAAAAGTTTTGTAATTGTGAACAAAATTATTTTACCTGAGGTATTTTTTCCTTCGGTAAACTGAAAAATGATCTACACTGCACAATAAAACACCATCTTAATGGTAATAAATAAAATATTTCGAATTTTAATTTGTAAATTAATCAAAACTAGGCCGCTCGCAACCTCGCTCTAGAGTACCAACCGTCGCCCATAAGAGGGGAAGAAATTGGGTGAAGCGCGGCCAATGAGCAGGACGTCGAAGTGTCCATTCTATACCTAGTATAATTACATATTCTCGGCCTATACGCAACTTTCAACACAAGTTCTTAAGTCACGTCGGAACATATTCTTAAAAATAAATAATGTTTTAATCAGTAACCCAAATAAATTGAGATCCAACCACCTACATCAGTCAATAAATAATCCAGAATCGCTTATCCAGCGAAAAATATATCAACGTCGGACCTTAAGCTTTTAAAAGATTAAGCAGTTTGTATGAAATATACCGCAATAAAACATGATATTGAATTATATATAATTTTAAATAAAGATTTAATGTTATCAGTGAAGATTTATAATAATATCTCGATTTATTGTTAGTTATTGTAATGTAGGTGTATTTATTTCATTTAAATGTGCCGTACTTCGGATTTAACTGTACTGACCTTTTAAGAATAAATTGGCTATGAAAGTCATAGCATTATGTCGTACTAGCGACCTACCCCAGCTTCGCACGGTTGCAATTTACTATACTTAATTCACAATATCTCGGCTTAGTGAGCACCTACGTCCTAAAAAGAACCAAAATTTGAAACTACTAGCACTTGTAGTTTGTGAGATTTGGTGGTGAGTGAATGAACTTTCGCTTATATATATAAATAAAAAGCCTTTTATTTACTAGTTGTTCACTTTATTTTTTTTTAAATACGCTTTCACTTACAACTTCACAGTAGGTATAAACCTGTGTCATGGGTGTTGTTATATATAAACAACACATACACAAACACCCAGTTCCGAAGCAAATATCTGTAGGCCATACACATATATGTCCCAGTGCGGGGATCGAACCAGCGACCCTTCGAATCAAACGGTCATCTCACACCCCTGGACCAACCAGGTCGTCAAATTGTAATTTAACCTATTACAAGAAACTTAGAAAGTAGACGAGGCACGAGAGGTTTGTCTGAACCGGGATATCTGGCGCTCTACACTCTCTGCCTACCCCGTTAGGGACCTGGCGTGAAGATACATACATACATACAAGAAACTTTTCATTATTTTCAAGTGATTAAACGAATTTTTGATTTTATTTGATTAAATATTTCAAAACTGTTTTACCGTGTAAAATTTTTCTGTACAAATCTTACTCTGATCCTTTGCAAAATATAGCCATTAGCTTGAAGACTACTAAATTGGAGACCCCGTATTCTATCAATACCAGGAACAATTAATTGTCCGAGACATTCTCGAGACATTGATCAATCGATATATGAAGGGGTATCGATACGAGCGGCGCGTATCGGTGTGAGATCGGCATTTTATGACTGCGCGCGATACTTTACTGTCCGACCGGTGTAGGTATCTGGGATCGATCGTGACTGGAATTGCCTTGGAAGCTCCACAGGTTCTCCGCCGCTAGGTGTCATTATATGAGCAATAATCTTTTGTTTGTATTTTCCTTACTTTATTTATTTTTGACAATAATATTTTATTGCTGTAATACACTTGACTAAACTACGAGTATATATACATACAAGCAGCTAGGCGCCGTGTATCCGTTTGAGAGCGGCAGTTAATGACAGCGCGTGTTTCTTGACCGTATTTAAAGAGCACTTGCGGAAACGAATTGAAGTCTTTGAAATGTGGGCCTACAGACGCATGCTGGTTATTAGCTGGACACACAAAGTTACAAACGAAGAAGTTCTCCGTCGAGCTGGTCAGAAGCGCCAAATCATGCAAACCATCAAACGGAGAAAAGTTGGTTATTTAGGTCATATTATGCGACATGACGGATACCAACTGCTGTAACTTATGATGATGGGCAAAGTGGCTGGAAAAAGATCAGTAGGCCGAAGAAAAAAGTCGTGCACGCAATATTCGCGAGTAGACCGGCATCAACAGCGCCGCTGAACTATTTCGTCTCGCGAAGGATTTAATTTTTCCGAACTGACAGCCAACCTTCACTAGTTGGAGAGGCACTTAAAGAAGAAGAATTTATTTCGAAGCCACTGATTTCATAATCTTTCTGATTATAAAGAAACTAATGAATTTTAAGTCTAGAAATCGAACACAGTCTCAAAACCACAAAGACAATTATTTACTTATGTTTTAAAAAAAAATCTAGCACCCTATAACTTTTGCCTAAACAACAGAAACACTTACTTACCCATCGGAGCGATGAACAATGTGCCGAGATACAAGCAAGACGTTGATCAATCGATTTATGAAGGGGTATCGATACGAGCGGCGCGTATCGGTGTGAGATCGGCAGTTTATGACGGCGCGCGATTCTTTACTGTCCGACCGGTGTAGGTATCTGGGATCAATCGTGACTGGAATTGCCTTGGAAGCTCCACAGGTTCTCCGCTGCTAGTGTCATTATATGAGCAATAATCTTTTGTTTGTATTTTTCTTACGTTTAATATTTGAATACTGTAATAAACTTTAAACTTTAACTTTAACTAAATTACGTAGGCAACCGACACGAGTGGCGAGGCGAGGTGTATCGGTTTGAGATCGATAAAGTTAATGACAGCACGCGTTAAAGTAACATGCTACCTTGACCAAAGCCCTTAATAATGGCAACCTATTATACGTCCCAATGTTGGGCACGAGTCTCTCCCCTTTTTGGGGGGGAGGAATTGTCTGAATTTGTAAAAAAAAGTAATATTTTATGTGATGAACAGAAAGGCTTTCGACAACATAGGACAACTAATATGGCTATATATGACTTTTTGTACAATGTTATTGACAATATTGACAAACGAAATCCAGTCTGTGGTATATTTTGTGATATGGCTCAAGCATTTGACTACGTACATTTTTCGACATTACTAAAAAAGCTAGAAACTTATGGTATAAGAAGCAATATCCTTAATTTATTCAAATCGTATTTAGAACATAGACATCAAATTACCGAAATTAGACAATTAAATGCTATAAACAAGAATGAAGAGATTTATCGATCGTCAAGGCGTGAAGTAGAATATGGGGTACCGCAGGGAAGCGTTCTAGGTCCATTTTTATTTATACTGTACATTAATGACTTGCCTAAATGCATAGAAGTACCAGTGACCTTATTCGCGGACTATAGTACTCTGACAATACCTTGTAAAAATGTAGAGACATATGAGATTGATATAAATCATTCCTTAAAATTAGCTATACAATGGATGCAGGAACACAATTTAAAAATAAATTTAAAAAAAACGAAGACTATACATTTTGCGCAACGGTTACCTGCTATGAAACTTAGTATAAGATACTGTAATGAAAGCATAGAAGTAGTTAATTCAACAAATTTTCTTGGCCTACAGATTGACAAAAACCTTAACTGGAAACCACATATCGAGACTGTATGTTAAAAAGCTTAGTATATCCGCATTCGCTCTACACACACTTTCATACACGTTATATACGGATGCTCTGCTTACAGCGTACTACGGTTTAGTTGAAACTCATCTTCGATATGGATTAATACTTTGGGGTAATTCGACGGAAAAAGAATCAGCATTCAAATCTCAAAAAAGATGTCTACGGGCGATGTTCAAACTGGCGAAAACAGATAGCTGCGTGCCCTATTTTAAAAAACACCAAATATTAACTTTACCTTCCTTGTACAACATATTAGAAGTAGCTGTGTTTGTTAAGTCAAATCCACATTACTATAATCGTTTAGCTGACACATATCGACGCAGTAGACGTGATAATAGTCAACTTTGTCTCCAATCCGCCAAGACGGTCCTGATGCGCAAAAGTGTTTACTGCATGGCACCAGTCATTTATAACAATATACCTAAAAGTTGGAAGGAACTCCCTCAACTTGTTTTCAAAAATAAACTACGCAAATTTTTGACTGCCAGAGCATACTATAGTGTCACTGAATTCCTAAATGAAAAACATTTTGTACTGACATATGTAAACTGATAATTCCATAATTTTATTTTCCTATCATTGAGTAATTGTAATAAACTTGACATTAAGTAATTTGAATATAATATCGATCTCTGTATGTAATTATAATCATGATAAATACTATTAAATTAATATTGTCTCGTTAACTTTTTAAAACATTAAAAAAAAAAAAATTTTGCACGTCACTCTGTGACAAACATGTCTGCGCTTAATTTGTTTTTGTCATTCTGTATGTATACCTTCGATGTATGTACACACACATGTTTATGCAAAAAAATATTATCTTATCTTATCTTATCTTATCATTATTGAAGGAATTGAAAAAAAAAAGTGATTATTATGTTTTAACTAAGTAGTTTAAATGCTAATTTTTAATTTACTATTACTATGATTTTGCTTTTACTATATCTAATGGTTATTCACTCTAGGTATTTTATAAATTTCTTGACGTTTTGAAAGTATCTGTGAAATAAAAATATTTTCTATTTCTAATGCGGATTGGTGGAGATACGAGTTAGTGGTCAAACCGCTGACGGATGTTCTTAAACCGCCCATAAGGCCTCCGACAAGGTTAAACGACTGCTATCTATCGATAGCAACCAGAACCGACGCCTTTTCGTGCCCTCCGAAGGCCGGAAACGCGCATTTAAATTTGCTACTACTTAGCGGTCACCCATCACACACCCGACCGCGCCCGTAGTGCTTTACCGAGTAGATCGCCTATGATCTACACCAACCGCGGTGCCATGCGCGCTTAAAAACCAAACCAAAGCCCTTACCAAGTGGTAATAGCCTCCTCTCAAGAAGGGGAGAGACTCGTGCCCAGCAGTGGGATGTATCAAAGGTTGCCATTATTTATTATCCGAAAAAGGGACTATAGTCTTTCAGCATACATGTATAAAGTCAATACAACCAAAACAGCTTTAAATGATAAGGTAAATTAAAGATAAACAAAATGTCATGCAAACTGTTTACCGGGTGGTTAATCCGTGAGAGCTTTTAGATAAAATAAGGCAATAATTAATTACAGCCTCATCTCGAGCAGGGAAAATTAAATTAAATTTAACCCTTCGCTGGATATCCAATATAGGACGTGCTCCGGGCTTATTGTGGGCCTGTGGGTTATGAAGGGCCATTTAACGTTATTATTTGGGGACTAATAAGATCATGACTGATTGATGCTTGTCTGTAATTTCACGTGTATATTTTCGACGAAAATTGGAAAGAGTTGGATCTGTCGGTTATATAATTTAAACAGCTGACTGCAATGTATACTAGCGTACGGCCGGATGGTTGCCATACTTTTTGAAAAAGCTTTTCGTGTTCCGGTTAGATGGTAACGTATGGCCCCGTAATAACTAACACAGAGACAAAACAACTTAGGTCTCAGGAGTGGCAATGCATCTGCATTTTGTCCTCTGGTCTTTGTGTAGATGTATAAATTCCCTTCTCTCTTGGATCCTGTGTCATACAGACGTGTGTTTGTTTGAGCGCAAATAAAGTTTATTTCTAATTTTAAATTAAATTAGAGCAAATTTAATACCAACGACATAATAGGAGCACATCAGTTGCGAGGAGGTTTATCATAACAGTGACGTAATCTGGACGCACCATCCGTACGGCCGTGCAACAAATCGTCATCGATCGTGGAAGTTGATCATACACAACGGACTGTGTGAGTGCAACATAAAAGGTCAGCTAACCTCTAATGAGTGAAAGAGTTGAAGAGTCGTACCAGTAACCAATCAGTATAAGTGAGGTCCTGTTAAACTGGACGGATAGAAGTTTTGTGTGAAATCGTCGATCGGTGACCAGAATTCAAGACCCCTGTATACGACTGCAAAAAAGTAAGCATTTCATTGCGAATATCATAGTACTCACTGCATTTTATTGTGTCCTGGTACCCAATTAACATAATGTCGCTAAGGAGATCCCCCCCCGCCACCGCCCGCGCCCCTGCTAAGCAAGACACACCAAAGATCGCAGCGAATTTACAAGTTTCTACTGGCGCTGACTTGGCTGACTCGGATACCGCCTCAGACCGCGGTAATGACTCTGGAAGACTTAATACGACGCGCACTACTAAACGAAAACGCGAAAACGAAGACCTTGCCGAAATTAGGATAGAAATGAGGTCGCTTTTTACCTCTTTATCAGGCGTAATTGAACAGCGCTGTAATGAAATTAAAAACCAACACACTGAGACTCAAAACAGTTTGCAGTACATGTCTGACCAATGCGACCAACTAATGCTAAGAATAAAGAAAATGGAAGAGGAAAAGATCAAGGACAAAAAAACCATCGCTATCTTAGAAGATAAACTTGAAACAATGGAGCGAAAACATAGATCTACTGGTCTGGAAATACGAAATGTCCCGAAGATATGCAGTAATATGAATTCCTCGGAAACAAAATCAGATCTTTGCAAGATGGTGGTCACTCTGGCAAGCTCAGTGCAGGTTAAATTGCAGGATAGTGATATAAAAGACATTTATAGAATTCAAAATAGTAAAGACAACATAAAACCTATTATTATTGAACTGGGAACTGTATTAAAAAAAGAAGATTTACTACAAGCTACAAGAAAATTCAATAAAACCCAATCGAAAGATGGTAAATTAAACTCTGAGCACTTGGGTATCGAAGGTCCGAGACGGCCTGTATACATTTCTGAATCCCTTACTTACAAAACACAGAAACTGTTTTACCAGGCACGTATGTTTGCCAAGGACCACGGCTACCAATACTGCTGGACATCAAAGGGGCTAATTTACCTTCGACAAACGGAGAACCAACCTCTTATTCGAATTAGTAGTGAAGAAGAGCTCCTGAAATTAAAGAAAAAAGAGTGACTATTAAATTGTGAAAATTACTTAACTCATGTGCACGTCAAGCAATGTGTTAGTGTAAAATTTAGTAACTTGATAATGATTGTAAGTTACTTTTATATTATCATGTACCTAACTACACCAACACACAAATTAATACATCTATCTTATAAACAAACAAAACATCTACATAATTATTCATATTTTGACTTTGATATGGCCATACAACATATTATTACACGTATTCTAAAAAAAGAAATAAATAACAGGCTATACTTAAACTACACTGCGCATATCAAAAACCTCTTTATAGTAATAACGCCTTACCTTTCCTCAGACTTTAACCTTATACTTTATTATGTATACTCAAATACCGTAAATATCATGACTAAGCAGGTATATGAAACTATGTTTAAACAAACTAAAGGCCAAAATACAATTTTATTTACACCCAATTCTAATATGAATGTGTGCTACCATACTTTATGTTTGTGTTATATTGCTCAGTTTCTAGAACGATACAACTTTAAAGGTATTTTAACCACAAATATTGCTTACACATATTTGATATACACCTTGCTCTTTTGTGTTCCTACAGGCACATACATATACAATCAGCAAAAATCAAGACGTATACACACTCTTAAATGGAATTCCTCAGAATACATTTACATAGACATTTATTTAAATTTTCTACGGAACTCTCTAATATAAATAGTATTTTAAAAAGTCTAGATAATTTTGCAATTACACAAACATTTTTGTGTGAACCAGAGAATTGTAAAAATAACCTGGATGTTCCTGATTTATATGTCAAAATTTTACAACACAATATTAGAAGTATTGGTAAAAACTTTGACTCATTAAGTGTACTCTTGTCTCAATTACAAATCCATTGTGATGTTATTGCCCTTTCAGAGTGTTGGTTGTCATGTATTAAACAAATCCCAAACTTACAAGGATACACACCACATTATACAACTAATAATTTCAATCAAAACGATGGAGTTGTGATATATACAAAAAAAACAATTAACTTTCTTGTGGAAGAGCCGGTATTATTGGAAGCAAACTGTTTATTGGCAAGATATGGTAATGATTTAGTAATATTGGCAATATATAGACCTCCAAGTTTCAATAATATTGAGACTTTTTTAAACTCATTACACACATTACTTTCTAGTCTAAAATCTTACAAAAATATTGTCATTATTGGTGACATAAATGTAAACATCAATGATTTATCGAATGATGCCATAAAATATTTAAACATGTTGGGTCTCCACGGTCTTATACCAGCATACTATGAAGGGACTAGGGAAAATAATTGCCTTGATCACACAATAGTCAAAACTAAATTAAACTCTACTACTTTTGTATTGCAAAACTATACCACTGATCATTATCCTGTTCTATTTTGTATTAACACAAAATTGAGAAAGCATCATCATGTCTCGAAGTCGCTTATTAAATTGAATTATACTAAAATATATGAAGATAGTAAAAATATTGATTTCCAAGACATTTTGAGCAGCAATGACGTAAATTGGGCCACAAATTCCTTGATTGAGCGTATTCAAAATTTAATGCTAAATAATTCAATTAAATTACGAATCCCTAGAAGCAGAATTACTTTTAAACCGTGGATTACACCTGGGCTTCTAAGGTGTATCCGTAATCGTGATCGTATGCACACTAAATCCAAACGTGATCCTAATAACAAAATATTAAATGTGACATATAAGCGGTACAGGAATTTCTGTAATAACATTCTTAAAAAGTGTAAAAGAGAATACGAAAAAAACAAAATTAAAGATGCAAAAGGCAACAATAAAAAACTATGGGAATCCATTAAAGATGTCACTAATATGAATTGTCCTAGAAATCCACCAGTTGAGTTATTAGAAATCTGCCCCTCACCCTTTGAATCATTAAATATTATAAATGACTATTTTGCTAACATAGGAGCTGAGCTGGCAGAAAAAATTCAAAGCCAAATACAAGCGGAACCACAGTTCTCTGATTTAGCAAGAGGCTCAGTCAATTCTTTCGTTTTATCTGATGTTGATTATTCTGAAGTAGAAAATACCATACTGAACTTAAAAAATAAGCATTCGGTGGGCTGGGATGGAATTAGTATTATTATTCTAAAAACCATAAATAAAGTTATATTACCACCTCTTACATACATTATCAATAAATGCTTTGAACAAGGCATTTTCCCGGATGCACTTAAGAGGTCCATTGTAATACCAGTATATAAAGGAGGGCCGAGAAATTGTACCAATAATTATCGCCCAATATCAATACTTCCAAATATATCAAAAATTTTTGAAAAGGTAATTAATAAAAGACTAACAAAGTACCTCGAAACTAAACAGCTATTGTCTAAGGCACAGTTTGGCTTTAGAAGGAGTAAATCGGCAGAAGATGCTATTAATTGCTATATGAACTTCATCGTAAAAAAAATTGATCAAAAATTTAAATGTATAACCATTTTCATGGACCTGACAAAAGCGTTCGATACGATTTCAACTAAAAAGCTCATAGAACATCTACAAACCTTAGGAATTAGAGGCGCACAATTAAATATTTTTCAAGACTATCTAACCAGGCGTACACAATGCGTTAAGATTAACGACTATATAAGTTCTGAACGCCCAATTGCACATGGTGTGCCTCAGGGTAGCATTCTTGGCCCTAGCTTATTTTTATGTAGTATTAATGAGCTATGTGAGCTTTCTCTATGCAACTGCAAAACTATAGCATACGCCGATGATACCACTTTGACATTCTATGGAGATACCTGGGAGGAAGTTCTTAAAACTGCACAAGAAAACTTTAGTAAGGTATGTGTTTGGTTAGCCAACAATTCTCTGACTCTTAATGCCAATAAAACTAAGTTTATAGCCTTTTCTATTCGAAATCAAGAAAATAATATTCATGAAAATATAAAACTTAATGCTCATACTTGTAAAATGTCAAAAAGTAATTGCACTTGTCCAAGTATTGAACAAGCCAGTTCTATAAAATATTTAGGAGTAGTAATCGATCAAAATTTAGCATTTAATGAACACATAAATAACTTATCCAAAAGAATAAGGAAACTGACATATATATTTAAGCAATTAAGACCTGTAGTCGATAACAAATTGATTAAAACTGTGTATCAATCACTATGCCAGTCGGTATTATCATATGGTATTGAAGCTTGGGGGGGAAGCTCAAAAGGATTGATAATGAAAATTGAACGGGCCCAAAGGTTAATTTTAAAAATCTGTTTCTCAAAGCCTAGATTATACTCTACTACTAGTTTATATAAAGAAGCAGAAGTGCTAACAGTTAGACAATTATTTGTTGCAGCAGTCATTCTAAGAAAGCACTCCGAAACGAAATTCAATGAAAACACAAAAAAAACTATCCTCACTAGCAGACGCCACTATAATATATGTAATATTATGTACACAAATACGGCTTTTGCACGTAAATTTTATTACTACCAGAGTGGAAAACTTTATAATATCGCAAACAGATTGCATTCAATATACCCTATGACTAAAAGGAAATGTAAGAAAACAATTTGTGAATGGTTGCAAGCCTTAACTTATGATGAGACGGAAAATTTAATAGGAAGTTCTTTGTAACTATAATACAATCTTTCTTATAACTTATTTTTGCATTGCTATAATATTATTATTATATTAAGGGAGCCCAGGGCTAAAAGCGATCCCAAGATGTCTCACATCGTAGGGCTGGGCTTTCCTAAGCTTATGCTTGTGTCACAAGCTTTAAGAAGAATTGGTACCCTATCCATTGATATAAGTATGGGATTATTATTATACATTAACTAGAAGCCTGGGGCTAAGTCTGATCCCAAGATATGCTCGCACGTATCGTAGGGCCAGGTGTTTCTATTGTTTGCACACTTTACAATATCACCCATCTTATATACCCACAATATACCTACTTTCAAACAGGGAACCGAAAGACTGGGGCTTATACCGATCCCAAGATAATATATATCGTAGGGCCAGGCTTTAAGTGTTCCATGTGCCATAATTGACACACACATACACACATACTTTGACACACACACATACACATACACATACACACACACACACACACTCACACACACACACACACACACACACAAATACATATATTCTCATACTTTGAGATAATCTCACATGTTTTCTGTTTGTGTATAGGTACTATGAGGGAACTTGCCGTTTAACCATCATGGATACCTAAAGTAGGGATAATAAGTACTATGCAAATTTGCTTTTGGGCTGGCAAAGTGTTCCCTTATAGTACTTAGTTCTCTTTATTGCTCTCATGAGCTATTACTTAAATTGTACTAGTAAATAAGTGGACAAAATCCTGAGGCGGAGACCAGGAGACTCATAGCACAGGGTTTACCTAGTTTGAGCGCTCCTGTCTCCACAATACCCTGAGAAAAATGTTTAAAAAAAAATAATTCAGTATAATTTTTAAAAATAAAATAAGTTTCATATGATGTATTTACCATAAGAAAACATTGTGGAGAAAATAAATAAATTCTTATCTTATCTATCTTATCTTATCTTATAAAGGCTGAAGTCACCACTTAACATCAATTTGAGCTGCATGCTTATTTGCCACCTTTTCCTTACTTAAAAAGGTCAGTTTCGTAGAAGTAAAGAATCTAATTACAAAAAGCATTGTCAATTGGAACATTAGTGTTTCGTCTTTCTTAAAAACATATTTTTAAAACAAAATTTCAACATTTTTTTCTGTAAATTAACCCCTTTATTCATAAACGTACTGATACGTTTTAGCTATAGAAGTCTTTGTCTTTGTCAGTTGCATTGTCAAATGTGCAGGATAGAAAAAAAAAAGAAGAGATTAGCAACACTTAAGCTAAAATACGTTTATGAATAAGGGGGTTAGTTTTAGGAGTACATTATAAACTGTTTAGAAAAAAATTTCGATACAATTCAGTTACCATTGTATCGTCGGATCGTCAAGTGAATTCAGTGATGTGCGAAGTCAAAGGCACTAACGAGGAGTGAATCAATTCTCTGCGTCGCAGGATCTAAGATTCCACACGATTGTACTTTGTGATTGGAACACATTCTGTGCTGTATGAATATCTTCGATTCATATCCTGTATATACATTATTTCCGAATGAAAACGTGTTGATTGCATCGGATGTGCGGTAAATCACAAACTTGGGTTTGATCTTTAGGCATGGCAACTCCGTAGTATAGATTTCAGTGTATTACATTATTTTTTATTTACAACGTAACTTCACGCCTGTAATCCCCGAAGGGGTAGGCAGTGGTAAATATATGCATTCAATCATACATGCAAACACCCACGATTCGCCGGTTACGTTTTGGCCCATGTAACAGGTGGCGAGCCTGTTGTCATCTCCGGGCACATTACCAAACTTCGACGTACTGGGAAATTTCTAGAAAATGGAAAAATCCAATTAGAACCAGAGATAAAGGACTTTACACCATTATCACTGATAACCCCCTACCCGGGAATCGAATCAAGACCTCAGCGTAGTAGTAGTGGCCTGCTACCACTAGGCTACCAAGGCAGTTACCTACATAGGACTCAAAAAACCTAATGTACACATCTCTGCGTGTATAATAAATAAAAACTTTAAGCCAGTCTAAGCTTTGTTGCCCCTATGGAGGAATAGACGTGAACTGATCATTATTTTATTTTCTTTTATTATTGTTATTATCAATTTGTTATTAGCAAAATAACAACAACATCTTTATGCGAGTGAATAACCTATATATAACTGACATATCCAAAAACTCACTCCATAATAATAAAAATGAATACAGAAACTATTGAATAATTTACAAATTAACTAGACGGAATCTCAGTATTCCGTGTATCGTAGCATTATAAGTGTAAGCTCAGTGAGGTGCGGACTCAAAGGCTCTTACTAACGAGGAACGAATCAATTCACTTCATCGCATGTGAAGCGCGATTGTACTTGTGATTGGAACTAATTCTTTGCTTTGTGAATAGACCAACGAATATATATTCCTTGCAAGTTGAAAGTCTTCTATTTAGTATACTATGTTGACTAAAAAGTTCTAGGCCACTCTTGATTTCAACGTTGAAAATAAGTAATATTGGTTTTATTCTATTGGAACAAATAAACGACAGTAAATAGTGTCTGTAAAAGTATTTTTTTATGTAAAGATGGCGGCAAACAAGTGTACAGCTCACATTGATGTTAAGTGATGACTGCAGCCTATAGACATCCACACAAATACCAGAGATCAAATACAGATGCGAGACCCCTGAGGCCTCAGCTGTTATATCTCTGTGATAGTCATCACAGGGATGGCCCTGATGAGAAATAAACATTATTATGAGAAATAAACATATTTTTATGAAAACATGCCTCGCGCGAGAAAACAAAGCTTTGGAAAAAAATATTGAATGTAGCTGAAATCTTCATTTGAGTGAGCTGTATACTAGTACTTGTATCCATGTATTTATCCTCCATAATCGGTACAGGAGTAGAATATAAATGAACTCTACGCAATCTCAGTAATCCGTTGACCGTCAGATCGTACGACATGTAAGCTCAGTGAGGTGCGAACTCAAAGGCACTATCGAGGAACGAATCATTCACTTCATCGAATGTGCTAAGATTTGAGCGCGATTGTACTTTGTGATTGGAACTAATTCTTTACTAATGTTACAACGTATCCCT
This sequence comes from Macrosoma leucophasiata, assembly GCA_036365455.1. NCBI lineage: Eukaryota > Metazoa > Arthropoda > Insecta > Lepidoptera > Hedylidae > Macrosoma > Macrosoma leucophasiata. The sequence continues at coordinate 1,881,443 of JAWQUS010000024.1, forward strand.
TGCTTATTTTCGCATTCTACATTCACTGTTTGACGACCCGGTTAGTCCAGCGGTGTGAGATGAACGTTTGATTCGAAGGTTCGCGGGTTCGATCTCCGCACCGGGACAAATATTTGTATGGCCTACTGATATTTGTTTCGGATCTGGGTGTTTGTGTGTGTACAACCGCACCCACGACACAGGTTTATACCTTGTGTGGGGCTGTGAGTCTAAGCGTATTTATTTATTATTATTTCACTTATTTATTTAAAACCTTATTTCCTATTTTTTTACATATATAAGTATCAAAAACAAATATATATAAAAAAATAAAAAATAGTTTGCCGCCGGCAGCGGGAACAGGGTCCAAGCTACCGGTGGTTAGGGACGCAGAGAGAGGAATCTTTTCACTATTCGCGCCGTGTCAAGGAGCACTGCCTTCTGCATCAGGCCCCTGACCCAACCGTCCAACGTGAGCCTCTTAAGGTGTTGGTCGAGGCTCTTGGCGATAAGGCCGTTTACCGAGACGACTATCGGTACAATGATCGCCGAATCCACATGCCACATGCTGACAATCTCGTGAGCTAGATCAAGGTATTTTAACTCCTTATCCTTCTCAGCCTTCACGAGATTCTCGTCATGCGGGATGGTGACGTCGATGATCATTGCGCGGCGCTCCGTTCGATCTACCAACACTATATCAGGTTTGTTAGCAACTATGGTCCTGTCAGTGATGATAGATCGATCCCAGTACAGTGTGATACGACCATTCTCGAGAACTGGGTCGGGCACATACCTGTAGTATGGCACTTCCTCGGCTACCAGACCATATTTCAAAGCAAGTTGCTGGTGTATGATCCTGGCTACTTGGTTGTGTCTATGCAAATACTCGCCATTAGCCAGACTAGAACAGCCGGACACTATATGTCAGAGATTCGCCGGGACGGTGGCACGCCCGACATATGTCAGCCGTACCGTCTCTCGGAATATACTTCCGGTAGTTATTAGTCATAACTACTTCGTCCATAATCGCAAAGACAAAGCCTTCAGTTTCCCCAAAGAGGTCACCGAATCGCAGCCAGGATACTGATGCAAGAAAATCAATATGGGGTCCGTGGAGGGCCCGGTAGAAGCGACCATGAAGCTCCTTGCTTTGCCATACCGTCTCGCGGTCGTTGGTCGTGAGTACCGCAGGTTTGCACCAGTTCTCCTTAGCTAGTGAAAGTGGGGTGAGTCCGCTGTCAACTGCCACCACGTCCTGTTGCATTTTCCCGTCTGTAGAAAGAAAATGATTTCTCAGACTGCACACCTCGCGGTTATGCAGGGTCTTGGCGTTATTATTATTTCACTCATTTATTCTTCATCTTATTTAGTATTTTTTTACATACATAAGTTTAAAAAAAAAAACAAATATATATTAAAAAATAAAAAATAGTGCGCCGCCGGCAGCGGGAACAGGGTCCAAGCTGTCGGCGGTTAGGGTCACAGAGACAGGAACCTCCTCACTATACGTGCCGTGCCGAGAAGTGCCGCCTTCTGTATCAGACCCTTGATCCAAATTCCTAACTTGAGCCTCTTGAGATGTTGGTCGAGGCTCTATGCTATCAATCCGTTGACCGTGACGACTATCGGCACAATGATGGCCGAATCCACATCCCACATGGCGACAATATCGTGAGCCAGATCAAGATATTTGATTTCCTTGTCTTTTTCGGCCTTCACGAGATTCCCATCATGAGGGACGGTGATATCGATGATCATTGCGCGGCGCTCCGAGCGGTCTATTACCACTATATCAGGCTTATTGGCTACAATAGTTTTGTCAGTGATAATAGACCGGTCCCAATACATTGTGGCATGGTCGTTCTCGAGAACTGGGTCGGGCACATACCTGTAATATGGCACCTCCATGGCCACAAGACCATATCGCAAGGCAAGTTGCAAGTTATTATTATTATGCAGATACGTTGCCACCGCTAAGACCTTTTGTTTTGCCTATACGATAGTTTTTAAGGGGGTAACACATTACTATCAAACCAAAACGCGATAGAACTGAACACTACCATTTAGCGACAGACAGATTAGCTAATGCGCTTATGCCCTTGAGCTATAATACTGGAACTCTCCCACATGTAATAAGGATCATGTAACTTACCTTCCCCCTTCAGGAAAACAGTCATGAATATATAGTCGTACAAAATGTCTGTTTAACGCTATTAGCAAAGCTAAAATAAATAAATCTCCGAAATATAAAAATCTACAATATAGGTACAAATAAATGAAATTGGATTGTCTGTTTGTAATATTAAAATAACAGCTTTTTATGCATATGTATGTATACGGTACATATACCAAAACCACATTTTTTTACAATTATTGTCTGACTGTCTGTCTGTACGTTTGTCTGTCTGTCTGTTTGTACCCGCTAACCTCGGGAACAGGTGGACCGATTTTGACGGGACTTTCACTGGCAGATAGCTTATGTAATAAGGAGTAACGTGCGTCTGGGTAGACTGAACAATCGTAAATTGTCACGCTGACGAAGTCGCGGGCACACCTAGTTAATAATAAAGCAATACAAATCGGTGTAACACAAAAGTGAAAGCTCACTACACGACACACGACACAAGCTTGCGACTTAAACAACAGATAAACCGTCAATTAACATCAGACCGTGGAATAAATTAAAAACCGATAGTGCAACCGGTCTCGACCCACCCTCACACACGTCACCTGTCATGTCATCGGACATGTTAGGGTTCACACGTGAGGAATCATTGCGAGTTATTTTTTATATTGTAAAGTTTCATTTCTGTACTGCAAAAAATCATGTAGTTCAACCTGGGTTGGGTTGAATTATATGATCCGTGATCATACCAAATTGCCACATTATATGTTGATGAGGAATTGAATACTGCAGTCTACATATTATTAAATCTATTAGAAACTTACTGTACTTACTATACTGCTACGCTGCTGCGCTATTGAGAATTTTCCAATCCAAAACATTCGTTCATTCAACAAAGTTTTTAGTGCTACAGTTCTGTTGATAACCAAAGAATGGCGGTCGAAACATTACAAATGGGAGGTAGTAAAAATAACAACGCGGTTGGGCAACAAACAGCGTTCCGCGATAAAGCTACCCCCACTACGATCGCCAACCGTGACGATTATGCCATATTCTCCCCTAATGACGCACTACATTGTTGGGGAAGGCTTTGTCCAGCAGTGGATATCTTTTGTCTGGTGTTATGATGATGATGATGATGATGATGAAGATGATGATGATGATGAAGATGATCATGATGATGAAGATGATCATGATGATGATACGCAAGATATATCCATAGAGAACACTCAATCATAGCCTTTGAGAATTTCCCAATGTTTTGGAAAGTTTCCTAGTGCTAGAGTTGATAACCGAGCAAGATGTATCCATATAAAACACTCAGTCATTTGTGGAATTGTGGAAGACGTTAATCACATCCTCATGGAATGTTCTCGAAATCAGTCAGATCGCAATAATACTCGTATTATACCTAAAAAGGGGTGTAATGTTGGTATTTGTAATACAATATTGTCTTATCGGAAATCCAATGATGCAAAATTTTTGTATAAAGTTGTTAACGTTGGTATGAAGAGTCGTCTGTCATGTGTTTTTTTAATATTTTGTGTGTAACTATGAGGGTGGCATGTTCGAAACCGAACAAACCCTCGATAAATAATAAAGATAAAAAAAAAACATTTATTTTTCTATTTTTAAAGAAAAATGGAAAGAAAAATTTGACTTCAGGCGAGGCTCGAACTCGCGACCTACTGGGAATCTAGTCCAGCCGCTCTTCCAATTGAGCTACTGAAGCCCAGTAGGTCGCGAGTTCGAGCCTCGCCTGAAGTCAAATTTTTCTTTCCATTTTTCTTTAAAAATAAAATATATTTCACAAGCATGTGTTAATGCGAAGTGATATCAAACGATTGATATAATGTCATGACATGTGTATCTGTTATTATTCACCTTAGTTTAATATATCTAAATACTTCCCCCCTTATTCATAAACGTACATTAGATACGTTTTAGCTATAGAATGCTTTGTCTTTGTCAAATGTGCAGGTTAGAAAAAGACAAAGGAGAGATTAGTAACCCTTTAGCAAAACTGCGCTTATGAATAAGGGGGATAGTTTTTAAGTCTGACTATATATCATAATAGTAAATAGTATGTATGTATCATAAGTGATTGTTGAAATCCTAAATGATAAATAAACAATTTAACTTTGAGTTTGACTTTGATTTGATTTGGTGAACCCAAGATTGTACTGTTTAGTTTTAGCAATAACAAATACGAGTGAACATTAGAAATTAAAGAAAAAACGAAAAAAAATGACTTCGGACAGGAATTGAACCTTTATTAAGGGAACAGCGGATATTGTATAAACTGCCTCAGTAGCGTAGTGGTAGCAGGCCACTACTATTACGCTGGAGGTCCTGGGTTCTATTCCCGGTTCTATTCCCGGGATATTAGAGATAACGGTCTAAAATCCTTTATCTCTGCTTCTATTGGGATTTTTCCATTTTCTGGAAGTTTCCCAGTACCCCGGAGTTTGGTAATGTGCCCGGAGATGGCAACAGGTTCGCCACCTGTTACATGGGCCAAAACGTAACCGGCGAGTCGTGGGTGTTTGCATGTATGATTAAATGCATGCATTTACCTCTGCCTACCCCTTTGGGGATTACAGGCGTGAAGTTACGTGTATAAACTGCAAAGTCTATCATATCGGTTGTATATTAATTAGTTATCAATGGATGTCGTTCACCGACCCTAAATCGGTTCAAAATCAAAAAGGGGAAGCAAAATTTGACGCATCGTCGGGGGACTTCGATAGCTTAGTGGTAAAGCGACTGGATTGGTTCGATTCCTGCCCGAAGTCAAATTTTTCTTTCCGTTTTTTATTTAATTTCGAAAGAACCCAAGATTATCAAGGATTCGCGACCAGTGGGAATCGAAAGAAGACCATACGATCGTTTTAGTAATCAATCTTTACCACGTTAGGCTTGTTCGAAACTCGAACACATAATTTAAAAGTCTAATGACAGATGTAAAAATGTAATGGTCTCCTATAGCAACCAATAACGACTAGAACCGTGCCTATTGCTCGTGTTCATAATTAATTAATATAAGGTGTAAAACCAATGTACCTATGGAAATACAGTTTTAATTATGTTTATGGAGTTTAAATTAATAGAACCAGAATAATCCATAACAAGGCTGATAGCCCTTTGCCGTTGCCGATTGTCCAGTAAAGAAAACTACGAACGTCTGTCTCGAGACGAACCGCGCCAATGAGGTTTTGGCGGGAACCTTGAAAGAGGCGTATGGTGCTCTTATTTTGTTTCATTTTCTTGGTGTATTTTTCAGTTATATTGAATAAAGTTGGTGGCATTTTGTTTGATATAGGTTTATTACAGTGCCCGTGTATAGTGAAATAGAATAACAGTGCGAAAACACGACCTTTCAGGTTGCCTCCAAAACTTCATTATAAATGTTCTGGTAAAGTAGCCATCGCTTTACTCGACTTAACTTGACTGTAACTCACTTGACTGACATATTATACTTGATAACTTATATACTTGATACTTACATATTATACTAACTTTGACGCTGCTTAAATATATACGAAATATCGTTTTACTTGACACTGACAATATGCGTAATAGCGATGCCATAATAACAAGAAAAAAAAACCGCGCCAATTAATCCATCCAATTGAAAAAACATCACAATCTAAAAACTTCATAGAGTTTATGAATATTTAGATTGGCGGATTTCTTTTATCAATTTCACATCAAAAATAAGTCTTGGAACAAACAACGATGAGTTAATCCATATTTAATTCGTCCTATGAAAGGCCTGCATTTTAATTATTATATTAATTTTCCCAGAATTTGACGAAATTACTTATACCAAATTTAGAAGTCTCGAAATTAACTGCCTCATTAGCCTAGTGGTAGCAGGTCACTACTATTACGCTGGAGGTCCTGGGTTCGATTCCCGAGTCTGGGACTATCAGATATAACGATTTAAATCCTTTATCTCTGGTTCTATTGGGATTTTTCCATTTTCTGGGTGTTTCCCAGTACCTCGGAGTTTGGTAATGTGCCCGGAGATGGCAACAGGCTCGCCACCTGTTACATGGGTCAAAACGTAACCGGCGAATCGTGGGTGTTTGCATATATTATGCTTGAATGCATGCATTTACCTCTGCCTACCCCTTCGGGGATTACAGGCGTGAAGTTACGTTACGTAGAACTCTCGTTTTTTTGTGTCATGAGTGCCGACAGCAGCCTATAGACATCTACACGAAAACCAGAGGTCAAAATGCAGATGCGTTGCCACCCCTGAGATCTAAGTTGTTGCGTCTCTGTGATAGTTATTACGGGACCATACATTACCATCTAACCGGAACACTTCTACTGGTGGTAGAGCTCCAGTGACGGAGCTCGCGGGCGTAGGCAACACCGCATTACCTAATATACTTGCCGCTAAATGGTAATGTTCATCACTATCGTGTTCCGGTCAGGTGGTAATGTACGGCCCTATAATTTCCGGCACAGAAGCATAACACCTAATGTCTCAGGAGTGGCAGTGTCGGGGACTTTCGGCATCTCTTCGGTTTGCGGCGGTGCGGGGAGCTGCGGGGACGACGCAGACATCGACGCGCGCGCACCCGTCACTCGATTCCACTACTAGCTAAGCTAACGTCTAGTTAAAAATTCAATACAGCATTAGTTACAGTCCACGAAGCATTTTATTTCACCTCAACAGGCAGCGCATCTGTATTTTGACCTCTGGTCATTGTGTGGTTGTCTATAGGCTGCACTTAACATCAATGTGAACTGCATGCTTGTTTGCCACTTGTATGAAATTAAAAAAAAAACACGATAGTGCTGAACACTATCTACCATTTAGCGGCAGATAGATTAATATCTTATATAGAAATTAATAAGTGTACAAACTAAACAAGCCCCATGTTCCAGGGTACACGCAGGCCGTGTAAAGCTTTACATTCCCAGTTATTACACTCGTAATGTGAATATATGTTCCTTGAGGAAGAAGGGAATAGCATCGAGTCTTTTACGGTTATGCTTATATGGGGTAATCATGGCAGTATATTTAATAAATTCTTATCCAACACCCAATATAATATCGGGTAGCAACTTTATATTTCTCCATAAAATCTAATATCCTTTGAAATGGTTGTCCTTCTGAACAAGTTACAATTTGATTACTTTTCGAGGATTCTTGTATGTGACATACCAAATCTTTTAAGCGAAGTTTTTCAGCATTTGTTAAAGTAAAAATATATAGCACTCCTGCTGTATAGGCCTATTTATCTTACCAAATGTTTTATGAACGAATTTAAGAGGTGTTGTAGTCCGAGATGATTTGGAAAATTATTGTTTTTTTATAATATCAGAAGCAGGTCTTCAACAACGTGCCAAAAATATCGCAATCTATTCTAAAACTCCAGCAATTGCATGGGGTTTGGCTTTGCAGGGTTCCTTGCCTTAAAAGGAAAAAACCCAACTCATACAGAATACTACTATTTATATTAAGACGAGCCAGTTTGTCCATTCGTGTATGACGACCGTTTGTCCGTACAAATATTTGTACTGAACAGATACAATATTTTTATAATAAACTTTACTTTAGTAAGTCGTCGTTTTTTTTAGTTATTCTTTAAAGTACCCCATAATAATATAAGGTATCCTTGGATAAGACTTAAAAATATATAATGAGTTTGAGAAAACACTTTCCTGATCAATTAAAAGGTTTGTGAAATATTAACCTTTTAAAATGCGAATTTTTATTAAACTCAAATATCCTCCCTCTCCTATAGTAATGATGAAAAAATTAATTGTATTTAAACATAATAAAGGGAATTTGAAATAATCACAGATTAGTAGACTTAGACAAGCTTACAAATAATACTTATAAATTGTACGGAAAACGGAATCCTACATTGCGCGTGATTCTACACGCATTTGCTCGGTTTTTTATATAACAAAATAGCTGTTGCCCGCGGCTTCGCCCGCGTGGATGTCGTTTTATAATTCTTTGCTTTAAACCTCACGCAGCTCGAGACCATTCCAACGAATGCAAAACTGTGGAAATCGGTTCGTGCGTTCTGGAGTTATAGCGTCAGGAAGGAAAACCCGACTTATTTTTATATTATAGATATACTTGTTGCTAAAACCCATGCAGTTAACGCCGATCATCAACAGATATATCATATTTATTTCTCAGGTACATTCTAATAAAAACTATGTATCTCGAACCATTCAAGCATGGCTTGTGATTGTAGAGGCTGTCACAGGCGACACGCCCACAAGCTGACTGATCGCTTCCGATGGTAATGAAGGAGCGGCTGCCGAATGCTAATCACTGTGAACCGATGCTGCCACGGCGCTTTGTATTGATGGCTACAATGACTTCTGTCTTCTGAAAAGAATCACTATTTTAATTACCTAATTTAGTGAGAAAATTAGTTCTATAAAAATATATTGTCTTTATAAATTCTACTTATGTTATACTCGTATTAAATAATTAACTGGTGCTCTTGTGCCGAAGCTCGTGGGCGTAGGCACAACCGCATAACTGGCACACTTGCCGCTAAATGGTAGTGTTCAGCACTATCGTGTTCCGGTCAGGTGATAATGTACGGCCTTGTAATTTCCGGCACAGAGTCATAACACCCTAGGCCTCAGGAGTGGTAACGCATCTGCATTTTGACATTGGTATTTGTGTGGGCGTCCCACCAACCTGCAGGTGGCTGTCTATAGACTGCAGTCATCACTTAACATCAATGTGAACTGCATGCTTGTTTACCACTTTCATTACATAAAAAAATATATTTTAGATTAAAATTAAAAAATACGCTTACACTAACAGCCCCACAGTAGGTATAAACCGGTGTCGTGGGTGCCGTTGTACACATACAACACATACACAAACACCCAGACTCGAAACAAATATCTGTAGGCCATACAAATAACTGTCCCGGTGCGGGACGGACGGATCGAACCCGCGACCCTTCGAATCAAACGGTCATCTCACACCGCTGGACTAACCGGGTCGTCAACACATTGAAATACATTTCTAAACCCATTCCATTTTAACATTTAAAGACCAATGTAAGGAATAATTTTGCTAGGCTAAGGTAGTCATGCTGGCAGTTATCTTTTTTGGAAAATGTAAGCGCTTTCAAAACACGTTGTAAAAGACAATTCTTTGAGCTACATCCCTACGAACAATAAACCGATTCAGAATCAGTCCGCGTGTGGTCGCCTGAAATAACTGGACATAAAACGGCTAATTGAGTTCAGCTCATAAAACCGTTGTAAAAACTCCGTGGTTTTCCCGGTCTGTTGTTTTTGGAACCTATTGAGTTTTATTCTTTTCGTCTTACTATCAACCCTTTTTTTCCAATCTTATTTTTGGGTTAGCAAAAGCGTTGGCATTTTTAAGAATTGCATCCAAGTAGATACAACCTATTTTTTTTTGTAGAGCCTAATGATTATCGTGATTAAAAAAATTGAAAGCGTTTTTTACAGCATGACTTCAAGTAGGTGTATTGGTTTTAAACTTTCACGATTTGTATTCATATTTTTATATTGTAAACGGGACTTAATCGCGTACTATTTTAATCGAAGTATTTACCTCGACACTCGACGTTTCGGCCGTAATGCTACGGCCGTGGTCACGAGTAGACTGCTGCTCCATGGTGTCATCGTCTCGTACCCGCGCCAGTTCTTCGAACTACCCGCGGTTGGTCGTCATTATTTCGATTCAATACATTAAGGTCCCGACACACAACACTCACAACATCCGACGATTTATCCGACGATACATCCCGACGTCTACATTGCCCGATAACCGGATTCCACGAAACTGACAACCTATATCCATCCTCCCGGTTGGTGGCATGAAAACGGTCTTGATGGAAAAACGGTCCAGCACATCACCAACCTTATCCGTTATTCCATCAAGACCGTTTTCATGCCACCGTCTAAGATCGCGGGTTTTGTGAGAACGGCTAAGGATGTGATACCGTTTCAAACACCTGGTGTTTATAAGGTCGACTGCAGTTGCGGTAGTTCCTATATCGGTCAAACTAAGCGCACGATAGCTGAGCGAATTAAGGAGCACATAGCAGCAGTTAAGAATCGCCAGGTGAACAAGTCAGCGATCGCGGAGCATCTACTGGAGTCGGGACCAAACCACTGGATCGAACTTCACAACCCGAAAATCCTCTCCACTGAACGTCACTACTATAATAGCATGGTACGTGAAGCGGTTGAAATCAGAAAATACAAAAATTTCAACCGGGAGGATGGATATAGGTTGTCAGTTTCGTGGAATCCGGTTATCGGGCAATGTAGACGTCGGGATGTATCGTCGGATAAATCGTCGGATGTTGTGAGTGTTGTGTGTCGGGACCTTAATGTATTGAATCGAAATAATGACGACCAATCGCGGGTAGTTCGAAGAACTGGCGCGAGTACGAGACGATGACACCATGGAGCAGCAGTCTACTCGTGACCACGGCCGTTGCATTACGGCCGAAACGTCGAGTGTCGAGGTAAATACTTCGATTAAAATAGTACGCGATTAAGTCCCGTTTACAATATAAAAATAGGTGTATTGGAATAAATATAAATGCTTATTTCTAGATTATCGTATAAAAATATGCAACAATCTGTACATATAAAAAAAAACAATTGCTAATACTTAAAACAGAATAAAATAAATATTTAAAGGGGGCGGCTCCCATATAAAAGACATGATTTTCGTTACATATTCACTTTAAAAGAAAATAATTAAAAAATTAATGTTTAATAAGACGTAAAATTAAAAGAAGAGAAGTAAAATATTCAGGATTTATTATTAATATTTTTTTTTTCATAAAAATGCATTTCATTACTTTTATTGAAAATGGTTTTATGGCTTTTGAATATAATTGATTGTTATATTTATGACAAACGAATTTACGAATTATTATTGTAATTGTTTTATATTATTTCGCATTAACACATGCTTGTGAAATATATTTTATTTTTTAAAGAAAAATGGAAAGAAAAATTTGACTTGCCTAACTAGCATAGTTGGTAATAGATGGCGCTGCTGCTACCATAAAGCAATGCAATAGATGTGAAGGAAAGATTTGACAAATCGGGCAGGGCTTCAGTAGCTCAATTGGAAGAGCGGCTGGACTAGATTCCCAGTAGGTCGCGAGTTCGAGCCTCGCCTGAAGTCAAATTTTTCTTTCCATTTTTCTTTAAAAAATAAAATTATTATTGTATTTAAGGATTTCCATTTTATGGCATTTGATGTTACCTATATGAAATTAAGTTCAGTAAAGCCAACATTCGGACAAACGATTATAAGTACCATAGAGAAACACGGGCCACCGGCCGCGGCGGACTGGAGGGGAGTAGGCATAGCGTTTATTGCCGATGCAAAACAGTCTGTAATTTTTTGCGGAGGGAAATGCGTGCAACACACACGCACAACACAAAAATCATTAAGTCTAATTTTTAAATTTATTCAGTAATCATCATTAATTACCATGCTAAGATAATATAAGATGAACATACTCACGAACTCACATGCTTACGAAATTTACGAGAAATAGCATTAATTGCCATCGCCATCTTGTAGACACCATTCTAAACCTTCGCGAGATGATAAAATTAATACCTCATAATCATAAAACAGTACCAACGTAACAATGAAAACGTGTTTTCACAATTGCCAACTGAAAGCAATAACACACTTCAATGACTTAAGGGTGCCACTGATAAGGGTTTCAGAACATTAAAGTACATTCGATATTACAATAGGAGTTACGTCCCTTCGGTGAGGGCCGCGATAACATTTGCAAAACGAACACAATTCGGATATGTTACGTTGGTTCTTATTAACTAACTTTTTTGTCATAATCTAAATTGCCTTTTTTGTTGGTAGCTCCTAATCATACAGTAAGACCGGAGGGGAGTAGCCATATGCAGGCTTTCCTCTCTGTCAAAGTACAAGCCCAAATGGCCCTATGCCTGTCGCCTAGATGTTTAAATGTGTGCGTGAAATTGTTTATGTATTTTGTAAAAGTCAAGGTGTGAGTTTCGTAGTAATAGACGATTTTTGTAGTGTGTGTCACACGCATTTCCCCCCGCAAACAATGACAGACTGTTTTGCATCGGTAATAAACGCTATGACTACTCCCCTCCGGTCCGCCGCGGCCGGTGGCCCATGTTGCTCTATGGACTGCAGCACAGAGTACTATAATACATTGGGCTGTAGTCACAGAGATAATACTAACTATAATACATACTGAAAGCTGCAGTCATCACTTCACATCCGTGTAAACTGCATGCTTGTTTGCCATTTTCGTTTCATAATAAAAAAAAACCGAAACGTAACCAGCGAGTCAGGGGTGTTTGCATGTATGCTTGAATGCATGCATTTACTTCTGCTTACCCCTTCGGGGACATCAGGGGTGAATTTACGTTTTAAAAAAAAACTTGTTATAAATGCGTTCTCAGTGATTGAAGCGCAGTATACCTTTGTTCTAACATACCAAAGCCATACGTTTATCTCGCTCCGAGACAATCCATCTTGATATCACAATGAAATGCGTCTCACCACTCATAATCTATACTGTATGACATAAGCTTAGTAAGCATGGTGGACATTTGCTTGTGCCGGTGAATTTTAGCCTGGGTTACACCACGGTATTTGTTAGTTATTGTAACATTTCACATCCTTCTCTCACTTAAAATAATCTGTTAAAGTTAGAGAAGGATGCAATGTTAGAATAACTTTATTAAATATCGTGGTGCCCAGGCTTAATATTTGTATTTCAAACGTTATAACGTTTCACGCTTTTTGTAATATTTTGAAATTATTTAAATGAAATTAATTTGTTGTATTTTGTGTATTTACTGGTAGTGAACTCCAGAGTCTAAGGTCAAGAGCGTAGATACCAGTCCAGTTCTATCGTATTCCGGTTAGATGATGTTTGTCCCCGTAATTTCGATTACAGAGGCGAAAAATTTTAGACGTCAGGGTTGGTAATGCATGCATTTTGACCTCTGGTGTTTGTGTAGATGTCTATAGCTAAAGTTGTCACATAACATCCGTGTGAACTATTTTTCCCTTATCTTATTACTTTATCCAAAATACGGGGCCATAAATTACCATCCTAACACGAAAGTTCTAAAATTATATTCGTCTAGGTAGATATGCCATGCATATAGACTACAGGTCTGCAGGTAGTCACTTACCATCCACGTTAAATGCAGCATGTATTGCATGTTTTACATTCAAATACACTTGGTGGGTATTAGATATTATAGATAGATAGATAAGCCTTTATTCTCTGACCAAAGTGTACAATTTTTCTTTTCAAACTTAATCTATACATTACAAATATAAAACTAATATTATATATATATAATTTTTTTTATCGCAAATTTAGTGCAAAGACTATTTCAGCAACCAATTTGGTCAGGTTGTCCTCTGACATAGGCCTCCCCCATTGTTTTCCATTTCTCCCTATTAAGAGCAAACCTTCTCCATCCTTTAGGTAATAATCACACACGACTTTTTATGTTTTTACTATGTTAAACTGTGTAGTTATTAAGGTTATTGTGGTGATAAATAAATAAATAAAAAAAAAAACGTCCTCCCATCTTTTTATTTGACGTCCTTTCTGTCTTTTCCCATTTCTTGGATACCATTCCATTATGTTTTAGTCCATTTTTCTCTACTTGTTCTCATTATGTGTCCTGTTCTGTGGTGTGTATTATATCTATACAAATAAATAAACTTGGAGTGTCTGTTTCTGATATAAAAATAACCGCTTTTTACTAAATGCATATGTATGTATACATGGCACATATACCAAAACAACATTTTTTACAATTTTTGTCTGTCTATCTGTCTGTCTGTTTGACGGGGCTAATCTTAGGAACGGCTGGACCGATATTGACGGGACCTTTACTGGCAGATAGCTGATGTAATAAGGAGTAACTTAGGCTTCTTTTATACTAGCTGCAACCACGACTTCGTCCGGGTAGATACTAAACAATCATAAATTGTCACGCGGGCGAAGTCGCGGACACAACTAGTTTTATACATAAAATAATGAAATAAATGTTATTTGCCATTTGTAAATAACAAAATGAACAATACACGTCGCGCGATATAAATTTACACCGGACCGGTCCTGTGTGCGTTGTATCTAACCTTATCTCTAAAATATTGTGAAGTCACGATGGTGCGGCGAGCAATAATTTTGACACTTTCACCGTGACCCCACCCGCGGGTCACAGTGACCCGATGTCTTTATGGGTGTAATTATATTGTTATCTTTGGGTTCCTGCTTTGTAGGAATACAATAGAGCAAATAATTGTTTTCGTTTACGATAATACGAGTTCTCTCTGCAATTCATGGATAGATAAGTACCTATATTAATATATTAGTGTAGGTTTTTACTGGTGGTAGAGCTCTAGTGTCGGAGCTCGCGGGCGTATGCACCAAAGCATTACCTAATATACTTGCCGCTAAATTATAGTGTTCAGCACTGTCGTGTTCCGGTCAGGTGGTATTGTACGGCCCTGTAATTTCCGGCACAGAGGCATAACACCTTAGGCCTCAGGAGTGGCAACGCATCTGCATTTTGACCTCTGATCTTTGTGTAGGCTGCAGTTATCACTTAATATCAATGTGAACTGCATGCTTGTTTGCCACCTTCATTACTTAAAAAAAAGGAAAAATATCCATTAATTTATTATAGGTACAGTGTATTAAAGGTTTAGTAGAATTTATATTTTTTCTACAAAATATAGATATGTATATGTATAGATATCTATATAAATTATAGATATGGAAATATATCTTCAGATTAAATTCTTTTCCTCAAAACCTTTAGATTTACACCCATGTTCTACGTCGTAAACTCGACCTTAACTCAACCTCACTCAATGGAATTGGTAAGTATTCGTAGTTGTAACTAATTACGTCAACTCGACATTCTGCCTCCGTTCGAGGTAAGAAAGCAATTGTCAAACTTGAGGAGTGTTTACATTTACGCCATATTCTTGCACTCAATAAGTTTTTCGTGTCCGAACTGTCTGGAAATATAATTAAATATCATATTTTTAATATGGATTTTCAAGACTTTTTGAATTATCTCTAAGATAATACGTACACATGAGTTACTGTCAAAATACAACTAAGAATATGGATTTCGAGGCCTCCTCATAAAGTGTCCTCAGCTGAGTGTGATTCAAGGAAAGTTTCGAGTAACGTCTTAGAATATGGGTGTTAAAACGAATGCCAATTATTTTTATTTCACCTATGCCTTGGAAATAAATAGCTGTGTCTCAGCTGTTTCTAATGCTATTTTAAGGTGTACCTGACTGTACTTTATGCCCTCGTAAACGTTACACCTGCGTGCGCGCTTGTACTGTCGCGCGCAGAATTTAATTATATTGGTTATGTGATATAAGAAGTGGGGATTTTTACTTTAAGTTTGATAGGAATTTTGTACACAGCATAATATTCCTAAGTAAGTAAGCAAGAGAATATTTAGAACACCAGCCAAATTTTAAGACAATACATTGCAAACAACTATTTCTATTAGACTATGTCTGAAATCGCTAAATAAATTCGCTGCTTTATGCAAAATGATCACTGCCGCGCGACAAAATATAATTAATGGATCAACAGATTTTTTTTTTTTGGATGATGATGATTATGATTAATGAGTAGGTACCTAAAATAACCTCTTAAAATACGATAAGTATCTGAAATTAATTTTATTTTATACAACCCACGGTTTACTTATACAACAAGTTTATTTATTAATTAAAAAGTCCATTCGGATTATTTTTAAATCGTAAATAATTTCGCAATGTATTTCGAAAATTGCATCGTAATTGGGTGTGTCTATACCTACTGCTGAATACCTTTTTGCGAGAGATTATGAAAATGTGTATATTTGTATTAGATACCATCCGTTAACAACGTATTGCCTGCAGTATTGATTTTTGGAAATATTTGAAATCCAAACCAACTGGAAAAAATTCGAACAACACTTTGCTTTGATTGATCATAAATTCAGCATACATACTTATTGATAAGTAAGATAAAAAATTTCAACTGTGTTGTAACTATACAATTATACATATGACAACACAGCATCGTCATATCCCTACTAAATATTAATACAATAGAATTTCACTGGAATATAGTAAAGTAGATAGAACGGGTATAGCATGAGATATGATCGCATCTTAGGCTGTCACGGGATGATTTACTGCCGCCACGTATCGGCCATCGGTGAAGAGCGGTGAACAATTTACAACTAAGTATGGTGCTTTTGTAAAATTGATATTGTTTTATATTATTTCGCATTAACACATGCTTGTGAAATATATTTCATTTTTAAAGAAAAATGGAAAGAAAAATTTGACTTCAGGCGAGACTCGAACTCGCGACCTACTGGGAATCTAGTCCAGCCGCTCTTCCAATTGAGTTACTGAAGCCCTGCCCGATTTGTCAAATCTTTCCTTCACATCTATAGCATTGCTTTATGGTAGCAGCAGCGCCATCTATTACCAACTATGCTAGTTAGCTGGACTAGATTCCCAGTAGGTCGCGAGTTCGAGTCTCGCCTGAAGTCAATTTTTTCTTTCCATTTTTCTTTAAAAATGAAAAAAAAAATTGATATTGTTTTCGTTATATTGGAAATTTTGCGATGTGAGGAAAACTCATGAGTTTGTGAGTAACAAAGCCATGTATATATTATGATTAAAAACCTTTAACTGGTGGTAAGGTTCCAATCTAACTCGAGGACGTAGGCACCACCGCCTTACCTAATCTCTGACTCAAACGCACGGTTAAACTCAAAGTTTATATGGCGTCTTAGTGTTTTGTGTATTTACTTGTATGTTATATTTTTATATTGTAAACGGGACTTAATCGCGTACTATTTTAATCGAAGTATTTACCTCGACACTCGACGTTTCGGCCGTAATGCGACGGCCGTGGTCACGAGTAGACTGACCGACAGACAGACAGACAAACAGTCTACTCGTGACCACGGCCGTCGCATTACGGCCGAAACGTCGAGTGTCAAGGTAAATACTTCGATTAAAATAGTACGCGATTAAGTCCCGTTTACAATATAAAAATATGAATACAAATCGTGAATGTTTAAAACAATTACTGCCGCCAAATGGTAGTGTTCAGTATTATCGTGTTCCGGTTAGATGGCCCCGTTACAGCTGCCACAGGGCGACAACGCATCTGCATTTTGAGCTCGGGTTTTTATGTAGATGTTTATAAGCTGCAGTCTATCTACATCCAACTACAGTTTATTTGCCACCATCATAAAGGGGAGAGACTCGTGCCCAGCAGTGGGACGTATAATGGGTTGCCATTATTATTTATTAAAATGTTTACAATCACGATAAGAAAATAATAAGTTTTTTTTTTTAAATATAATAAATACATTGAAGCACTTATCGTTTATCCTTCTGATATCCTCATTCTTTATACCCGGTTAGCAGCTGCGTTAATTCTTAAATCACGCTTATATTAATAACGTCTCGGTGGTCATATTTATAACACAAACAACTTTTCTTCGCGAGTGTCATCGTATAATTTTATTAAAACTTTCGTGCGCGATTACTCACCTGCCCACACTGTAGGTAAAGGTGTACATTACAGCATATAAATACTACGTACTCCTTACAAAAAGGATGGAAAACTTTCATATATTTTATTTGCTGTGTTACAATCCTTTTAATAATGGAGTTGCTTTCACATATCTATTACAGGATGGCGGTTGCAGACGAAAGTCTTCGAAATCGATACATTATGAAGTAGAATATATTTTTAAAGAATTACGGTCTTATTCATTAAAAGTTATAACACCGCGAACAGTGAATTTCAAGCGAAGTACGCTTCGAACTGTCAAATCCCATACTATACTGACTGTTCTAAGCATACTTTGCTCAAAGTAAAGTCGTAGTGCGGTCTGTGAATCTTATTATAAGAGCTCGCTATAATATGCTTTAGAAGCTGCGTTGTGTCGTTGATGTTTAGGAAAAACGTTATTCATAATAGCATTTTAGCGCTCAAGCATTCTATATACACATTATAAAGTTAAAGAGGCCAGAACCCTACTATAACAGTGCTTTATGGACAAAAGATGGCCGACCAGGCCGACATTCAACAGTTAATTGTTAAGTCACATTGAGCGCGTTCCATTAATCGACCGCAACGACCGTAACACCCTTCGCATCGTTCCACATTAGGCCCGTGGTCGTCGCGAGCGATCGTTCGACGTCATAGATGACGTCAATATTCGCGACCGCATTGCCTCCACTCCGACCCACCAATATTTTGTGCTTTCACCAAAACGGCAATTTCAGCGGTCGTTGCGGTCGATTAATAGAACGTACCCAACATGACGTTATGTCACCTGTGACGTTGATTTTTTTTCTTTTATTCGAAATAAGGTAATTTTTACACGTAATTTGTGGACTATTCGGCGTGTTTGGTTTTGGATCAATTTGTCTACTGAATTCCTTGCACAGGCAACATTTTGCCAAATTACAGCTTTCTAAAAGTGTTAAAGCGAATTAATATTTATTTAAATCACTTTTCTACTAGAATGTAGTCGTATTATTTGAGTAATAAACGTTTTTGAGCACGATTATATCACCTGCCCACGCGGCTGTACGCGTAACTAGTGCTGTATTTCACAAGTAAATAATTGGTCTCTGTAATAAGTTATTGGTATTTAATGAAACGTTTATTGTATTATTTTCGAAAATTTTATGTAGTGATTTATTTTGCTTTATAACTGTATTTTACTGCATTAATTTGAAAGATTGATTATCGTACGGCCACCGGCGGCGAGACACAATTGAATTTCAATTGTCATATTTTTCTCGTGTCTGGAGTATTTACCTAAAGACATTATAACTATTCATATATCGTAGTCGCAATTGTTATTATTGGTAAGTGGAGGGAAATTGTGTTTTCTGGATTTTTCTTATTTTCGAGTCAGCGGCTCGATACGTTTTAATTTTGTCAAATTTTGATTCTATAATTCTCAATCCTGAATTGAAAATTATAGAGATAGAATTTTTGCCTCTACGTGTAAACGATTCATATTATTACCTATATCATGATAAAATGTGGTTATGATCGCGTTCGTCTATGAAGGCTACGAAGGTTCAATACGCAATGTTAAAGCAATATTACGATTTGGTTTTGTTTCAGTAGCATTTGATTATTTAAGGTAAATAGGAAATATAAAGATTTAGCTAAGCCACCGAGATCATTCATGAAGATTTTGTTTAATTATGAGACAAATAAAGCAACTATGCCGCTAATAAACAGACTAAATTAATTTTAGTAATAGTATCGTAAATCCTGAAACTTATATAAAGCAGTAACGAAAACCGGTAGCTGTTCTTCATTCACATAAAAGTCACCTGAATATTCCAACTTATCCAATATTTAAATAATTCAATTATTTTAACACACCATTCGCCTAAATATCTGGTACCTGGTACGGAATCAGCACCGGTTTTATATGAACGCGCCCACTCTCTGTGTGCAGAGTCTAACGAAGCGCTCCGAGACTCGGCCTCGGTGTACTGAGTTTCTTAATCCCGTTAGACATTAATTTTCGATATACAGTTATTTTTTATTTTACAATTAGAAAAGCTCTCGGGGGTAAAACATTTCAGTAGGTATGTACCTGGTTTTAAACCTGGTGTGGAAATAGTGCCAGCAGGTATAATCGAAGCGCACCCACTCTTTGTGTGTAACCTAAAGAAGCGCTCTATGTCTGGACCTAATAGATTCATTACACGGCACGGTATTCAGGGTACGATAGCAAGGGTCAGGGTAGTATAATAACATTTAGATTGTTAGGGTCCTGATTAGGGCGACCGGAGCGGCCCGGTCAGCCTAACGCCCTAACTACACACAGTACGAATATGAACAGTATGGAAACTACGTACAAAACGTTCAAAACGGCGCACTAACACAAACATGCGCATCGACACTCGAGTAGCGAATGACTCGGAGCTGCAGCGCCGCGAGAACCGCTTAGGGGCCTCGTTGATACGCATGTTTGTGTGATTGCGCCGTTTCAACGTTTTGTACGTAGTTTCCATACCGTTCATATTTGTACTGTTACTGAGCCCTGTCGACCGGACCGGATAGTGTAATAAGCGGCAACCCGCTGCGAGGCCACGCTCCCCCTTTCTGCCGGACCCTAAATAACGTGTCGTGTAATAGCTTTTACGTGTACTGAGTTTTTGAATCCCGTTGCATTTTGATTCGAACGTCTATCGCTTTTTTAATGTCGAAAAAGCTTAGGCAGTTGAACAGCACTTTTAGAAAGATTTTTTTTTCACAGATATACTGTAATGTATTGTCACTGTACGTTCTTATTAATTTGCCTTTTTCGTCTAAATTTAAATTTAATCGCTAATATGTGTTCATACATAATAAAGTTAGAACAGTAAATTTCAAATGTGTTCTTATTTATTTCTTCTATCACATTTTTATGCAATGATAAAATAAAAAAGTCTATTAAAGGTACACGTCTAATTATGAAAATGGTCACGCCCTCGACCTTAGCCAATTGAGTTCTACTACAAAATCACAACATTTATATAAAAAATAGCTGTTGCCTGCGGCTTCGCCCGCGCATTTCGAAAAGTAGCCTATGTTCTTGCTCAAAGTCAGTCAGTTCTATCTCTACACCAAATTTCATTAAAATCGGTTCAGTCGTTTGGACGTGAAAAGGTAACAGACAGACAGAGTTACTTTCGCATCTTTAATATTAGTAGGGCTTCGTCATTCTTTAAAAAAATACTGCCAGATAATAAGGTCGCATAAAATAAATATCTGGGTCATTACATATTTCCTTTTGAGGTACATCTTTTTATTACATCTTAAAAAATCTGATTACGTGCGGTGGCTAAAAAACTGAACATCAGATGACAAATGAGATAATATTTACTCCCTTTTAGCGGTGACAGTTGGCGTTTGAGATAATTCTTTTTTAAAATAAAATTCATTTTCCAGTTGAACATCTCTAAATTGTTGAGGTCAAGAGGATAGACGGAAGCGTTTTTACCTTTTTTATTATTATAATGTCTTCCCGACCGAATATCGGTCACGACGGCCAATCTCAACGGAGACTGGCCAACTGCGCGAGAGATATTATAGTGCACAAATGTATGCGCAACAGGTGCACTCTCTATTCCCTCACTCTCATATGATAGCCCGATGTGACGGTAATACGACACGACCGGAGAGAAGGCGCAAGACCGACGGCTTTACGTGCTCTCCGAGGCACGACCAAACTCCGGGCTACTACTGGAAATTTCCTCACAGTAAATACCCCATTATCAGATTTTCCCGACTTAGGGATCGAACCCAGAACCTCAGGGTTTACCATCACGATTGCGACCACTGAGCCAACGAGGCAGTCTAAATTATTATAAAGCGTATTCAGCATCTCATATGGCCGAATATTCAAACGACACTCAATTTTAAGCAACCCTCAAATGTTTTTTTTTTTTTTTTTTTTTTTTTTATGTAATGGAAGTGGTAAACAAGCATGCAGTTCACATTGATGTTAAGTGATGACTGCAGCCTATAGACACCCACACAAAGACCAAGGTCAAAATGCAGATGCGTTACCACTCCTGAGGCCTAAGGTCTTATGCCTCTGTGCCGGAAATTACAGGGCCGTACATTACCACCTGACCGGAACACGATAGTGTTGAACACTACCATTTAGCGGCAAGTATATTAGGTAATGCGGTGGTGCCTACGCCCGCGAGCTCCGTCACTGGAGCTCTACCACCAGTTAATGTGCGCTATCTCTATCGTTTGAACGTGTTTTACAAAGACAGAAGACTTTTGAGTCCCACTTAGATTTAAGTGACGTTTGAGTATTTGGCCGTAAATGATTGAGCTCGAATGGATAGACGGAAGAGTATTAGAATTTATAAAGGTCACCGCTTCTGTATTCCAAATAAATTAATGCAGGCAATATGTATTTGTTTTATATTATTTCGCATTAACACATGCTTGTGCTTTTCTTTAAATAAAACTGGTGGTAGAGCTCCAGTGACGGAGCTCGCGGGCGTAGGCACCACCGCATTACCTAATATACTTGCCGTTAAATGGTAGTGTTCAGCACTATCGTGTTTCGGTCAGGTGGTAATGTACGGCTCTGTAATTTCCGGCACAGAGGCATAACACCTAATGCCTCAGGAGTGGCAGCGCATTTGCATTTTGACCTCTGGTCATTGTGTGGGTGTCTATAGGCTGCAGTCATCACTTAACATCAATGTGAACTGCACGCTTGTTTGCCACTTTCATTACATAAAAAAAAAAAAAAAAAAAAAAAAAAATGTATTTGGTAGAGACCCTGTCCGGCCTCAATGCGTTTGTACTCTGCTGTCTCCATAATTCAGTTAATACCTGCCTGTAAAAGAGCCTGTGCTCATACACAGGCTCAACATGAGGCTCGAGGTCGTAGCCACCACCGCATTAACGATCTACCTGCCTCCATATAATAGTGTTCAGTACTGTCGTGTTCCGGTTAGATGGTAGTGTGTTGCCCCGTAACTACCACAGAAATGTGACTACTTAGGTCTCAGGGATGGAAACGTATCTGTATTTTGACATCAGTTAACATCTATGTGAACTGCAAGCTTGTTGGGCATAAAAAAGAACAATAAAGTTTACTTAAGGTGACGCCACGGTAAACTAAAAATCTGTAATGTCCCGCCTGACTGCGCGGGCACAGCGGGGGCGAAATCTCGTAGAAAACTCGCTTAAACAGAAATGGCGTAAGCGACGAAACGGTTTTATTGATTTACCTTTAAAACTACAAATATATTGGACAAAACCTATGTACCGATTGTAGTGTTAGTTTCGATTAATATAAGTACAAATTTTGGACCCTCAAATCGGTCCCCAATGTCGGTAAAATAGGAATCCCTGATTTTTTTCGAGGTATTTTCGCTTAATTATTTTGTGTTATAAAGATTAACCAATCTTGTTTTGCTATGGACAAAATATAGTCAAAGACATGATGAATCTTGACAGTCGCCTTAACAAAACTCGCTCTCCTCTCCCAACATGTTCCATCCTGTTTATTTAATTTCTGTTACGTCCTTTGATGTGCGGAAGGTTGCATATTAAATTCTCTTAGCTGACGGCGCCCGATCCAAGCTTGCAATTATTTTAACAAACCACCACCTACTGCCGTTTTTATGGTAACGAATTAATCGGATGTCGATGTATGTTTTGGTTGGTACGCTGTTGACAGGAGATAATATATACTTAGGATAAAGCGGATACAACTTTTCAATAAAGAGCCTATGATCCATAATGTAGCCTACAGATTTTACGTGATCTCGTTATGCGACAGTATGTGTGAAATTAAATGAAAAATCATTTTCTTTCATATTTGTTGTTTCTGAGAGAAAAAATAAAAGTTAAAAAAAAATTTCTCCTCATATAAGTATCATATAGTCGCGGAACTATCTGTTCAAAATAAATCAAATATAATTTTATCACCATCAAATAAAGTGCCCATGGCACGTTGTACAGTAGATCAAAATATATCATCATTACCATTCGCTTGGTCCGCTCAGTTACATGGTACCTAGCTACAGTAAGTTTGGGTGTAGAAGTAAAAAAAATAGTTGTTTTTTTACAAATGGAAGAGGCTAGGCATGATCACAACTAATGAGTATATTACTAAACTATTTTACTAACACTAGTAAAAATTATATTTTCGAAATATAGTTTTCTCGCATCTTCAATTGATTCGTCACACTCCAATACGAATTTGTCACCTTTGGTTAGAAGACCAGCCCTGCCTTGTGAGGCGTTCCAGTCCACATAAGGCTGGATTCCGAACTGGCCTACGGAATAGTCCGGTACATTTACTATGAATAAAACATTCTACAATTGGACAGACCGCTGTGGCAAATGCAGTTAGCTGATCGCTCAGTGATAACAGTTGGCGTTTTATTTATTAGCTAGTAAAGTGGTACAAATTATCGTTTTTCATATCATATCGTTACAAAAACAAGAAAAAAGAATTTCCTACGTGTTCTTTTATTAATAAATTTTAGAAAGAAATAACTGCAACTAATCAGTAATAGAGAGCTTGTGATGATGATAATAAATCCTCCAGAACTTAAAGAGAGACAGCGGCCGAGGGCTTAAATTCGACGAAAAATTAAAAAAAAACTTTTTCTTTGTTGTCTCGAAGAGAGAAAAATAAAATCTGCTTTTACTTTTCCTATCGTTACAGAACACACCGTCAAGTGTGGTTTCCAACAATACGATTTTTAATGTTTTTTTTTCTAGATATTCGTGAACATAGCGAACAAACATATAATTCATATTGATAACGATGATTTTGACAATATGCTTTTTTATAGAAAGATTTTTTTTATTTCGAATTTACCCTTGCAGACTTTCGAAATCATTAAATATTTGCTACAGTCAATATTGATCATCTATACTTATAATAAAACAGTAAAAGCCGCGTGTCTGTACATTGTATGTATTTACGAAAAACTAATTGGGGGCCGATGTTAAAATAGTATTAGAACACTTTTCAATCATTTTTAATTTTTTGTCTGTCTGTTTGTTGGTTTGTCTGTTTGTCTGTTTGTCCCTTTGTCCAGGCTAATCTCCGAAGATACTGGACGGATTCGAATGAAACTTTTTGTGGTGTATAGATACTAAGCCTGGCCAACATTTAGGCTACTTTTTACTGCGGGAAAATCACTCATTCCCCCGGGAATCTCTACATTTAATAAAATCGTAAGAAAATAAAGACTGTAGATTAATAATTTTTTAAAATAATACTTGGGACGTGGTCTGCAATAGAAATCGAAGCCAAAACTAGTTTTCAGATTTTTGTCTGTTTGTCTGTATGTATGTCCGGGCTAAACTAAAAAAGTACTGAATGGATTTACTTCAAATTTTGCATGAATATTACTAACCGGTCCGGTCAACATATAGGCTACATATTATCACGCTATCTCCTACGGGGGCAGAGCTGTGAATCTTTTAAATCGTAGAAAAGTCAAAACTGTGCATTGTTTTTTTTGTTTTAAAGAATGTTTGGGGCGTGATCTACTATCGATATCGAAGCCAAATATAAACTAACCCCCTTATTCATAAACGTAGTATAGCTAGTGTTGCTAATCTCTCCCTTGTCTTTTTCTATCCTGCACGTTTGACAATGCAACTGACAAGGAGAAATTCATTGCATTCTATAGCTAAAACGTATCTAATGTACGTTTATGAATAAGGGGGTTAGTATATAGTGCTTGTTTGTCTGTTGTTGTTTATCTGTATATATGTCCGGGCAAAACTCAAAATAACTTAATGGATTTACTTCAAATATCGCATGAATATCCGAGAATTTTCAAGGACACCGCATTGGGTAAGGTTAATAGGTATCGTGCATCCAAATAATGGCGAAAGCTATTGCCTGCGGTTGTTACTTCACACGGTCCGAGGCCCAACGCATTTCGCTTTTCTGAGGACATGTGATGGCGTGGAATATCCCACTTACCGCGCAGCCTGCGTAGCACGTCACCTTCTTGACGGTGACCAAAACTGGAATGACACCCTCGCGGAGGCAAGCGTCAGTGACGGAGAAGTATTGCCATCATCTGTCTGAAGATTTTCTATGAGCTTTGAGACACGTGCTACTGGAGACGAAGTCAAAGTAACTAATGAACGCATGCTGAACACCTGTCTTAGTTAATTTCAAGATGTGGTCATTTCCACCGCCGATTGAACTTTCAAATATGGGTTACCAGCTCCCCAATCATCACCCCATCAATACCGTTGAAATTGGGAGTATAACGCTGAGACAAATTACGATCCGGGCGAAATGACCATGTCACTTTTTTCTCTTCAGAGCAAAAACAAATGTAGGATACCGTCCTTGAAAGCGTTGGGCAAAATGTTTTCCTTGGATGCTTCTGGTGGAACAGGAAAAACATTTTTTACCACTGACATACTTGCAGAGGTCAATAGGCAAGGCAAAATTGCTATTGCTGTAGCGTTGCGGCCACACTGCTTCCGGACAGAAAGACAGCACATGCCATGTTTAAAATTCCCTTACATTTAGAGAGCGCCGAAACGACTGTTTTTTGGTGTGTCATGTAACAGCGATAAGGGACACGTGCTCAAGGATTGCTCCCTGATTGTATGGGATGAGTGTACGAAGGCCAATAGAAAGGCATATATAGAACCCAGCAGGACATCCGCAAAACTTATAGTTTTAACTTAATGCTATTTAAAAAGTTGTTCGCTTATAATGCTAAAGCGACATTGGCATCTTAGGTATGTTTGGTGCTGTACTGCCTTCACGCAGACGATGTTGCGGGCAGCAGCTAGTATTTTATGAAATAAAAAGAAAACAGGTGTTGAAAATAATACAACCAGATTAAAAAATAAAAATATAATCATAAAACCTTACATTCTACTTGTGGTAGAGCTCCAGTGACGGAGTTCGCGGGCGTAGGCACCACCGCATTACCTAATACCATGTTCAGAACTATTATGTCTCGATCAGGTGGTAATGTACGGCCCTGTAATTTCTAGCACAGAGGCATAACACCTTAGTCCTCAGAATTGGTAACACTTATGCATTTTCACCATCTTTGTGTGGGTGTCTATAGGCTGCAGTCATCACTTAACATCAATGTGAACTGCATGCTTGTTTACCACTTCCGTTACATTAAAAAAAAATTGCAGTTAATACATAGTTTAACTGTCCGAGTTTTCTATAACAATTTATATAAGCTAGTGACTATTGAGTCACCCATGACTTCACCATAAACATTATTACGATTAGTAACTTATAGAGCACATTAGTACTATTCACTTTCCTTTTACGAATTTTTAAACACCTAAAACACTATAAAACCAATTCTGAACACAAATTACAATGTTTCTAGAGACGGTATTAGGTGTTTTATATCTGAAGTCGCCATAATACCCACTCAAAAATAAGAATATCATTACCCAAAAATCTATTAAACTACAATAACTAAGGAGGTTTATCTATCAAGCCTTAAATGGTATGGCTCTCCAAAGAATAAGCGTTTCGAATTTCTAATGCCAAATACGAAAAAAACCGGCTAAGTGCGTCGGATTCGTATTCACAAGGTCCCGCATAATTAATGAATTACTAAATTAACATAGACTTTTTATAGGTTTTATCTATAGGTAAAAAAGTAGACCATTTCGGCGGTAAAGGGGAAAACGGTCAATTATCGTTTATTTTCTTAAATAATTTCACAACGGTTTAGGTTAAAATCATAAAAACAAAATATTTCTATGAATGAATCCTCACGATAAGAACTGAATCCAATATATTATATCACAATTTCAATTGAATTTCTTTTTTCTTTAATTTATCCCCCATTTTTTAAATGCTTACACTTGCATATTATACTACACTTTCCTACATCTGTGCACGTTATTGAATACTTTATGATAAAAATCACACCAGTTTTACTCATAAAAACATGGCTATACACAAGTTTTGAAAATAATATCATGCCTCAACACGGCTCTTGTCCGCGTGCCCACCAAAACGAACTTAACTCTCAAATGTTCATGTATGGGCTACTGATTTACACATGTGTACATCATGCCAAGATTTGTACAGAAAAAAAGGTACACGGTAAATCAGCATGGAAACATTATCCAGTGAACCTAAACAACATTTCCTGATACTTTCGAAGAAAATCGTCTGTTTCAGACGCACGACTGATCTTACCGATCTTTTCGTATAATCTACGACACCCTAAAAAGAAAAATATTACGACGATAAACAAAATGACCGGATAATTGGTTAGACAAAACGATCCAACCGAAAATAGTCACCGTTAATTGGTAACTGTTAATGCTGAGGTGTCTGTTTCCTGGAGAGACGTGTTAAATTGTTATAACTGTTTACAACTGGTGCTTTGTACTGGTGGTAGAGCTCCAGTGACGGAGCTCGCGGGCGTAGGCACCACCGCATTACCTAATATACTTGCCGCTAAATGGTAGTGTTCAGCACTATCGTGTTCTGGTCAGGTGGTAATGTACGGCCCTGTAATTTCCGGCACAGAGGCATAACACCTTAGGCCTCAGGAGTGGTAACGCATCTGCATTTTGATCTTGGTCTCTGTGTGGATGTCTATAGGCTGCAGTCATCACTTAACATCAATGTGAACTGCATGATTGCCACTTCCATTACATAAAAAAAAAAAAAAAAAACTGGTTGTTTTAGTTTTTTTCATCTCATGAAAGTTGCAAACATAGAGCAACGCGGGCCACCGGCCGCCGCGGCAGACCGGAGGGCAGTAGCCATAGCGTTTATTAGCGATTCAAAACAGTCTGTCATTTCTTGGGGGGAAATGCGTGTGGACACACTAAAAAAATTGTCTTTTACTACGAAACTCACACCTTGACTTAAACAAAATACAGAAACAATTTCACGCACACATTTAAACTTCTAGGCGGCAGGCATAGGTCCACTTGAGCTTGTACTTTGACAGAGGGGAAAGCCTGCATATGGCTACTCCCCTCCGGTCCGGACTGTTTTACATCGGTAATAAACGCTATGGCTACTCCCCTCCAGTCCGCCGCGACCGGTGGCCCGCTCTATGTTTTATGTAGTTATAAACGATTAATTTCTATTTTCCTACAAAACTTTATTGTTCCCCGCTACCGCTGTCGCATCTTCTATCATTATGCTATGCCCTCCTTTTGCAGAATGCATTGATTCTCCTACAAGTACTACACTACTCGATTATCCAGCTAAATAAATATTACATGAGAATCGAACGTACGCGCTACCGACTTACTTTTGGGGTAGTTTTTGAGATTTAATGTATTTTTTGGCAATAGTTTAATGTGTGTGAGCTTTATCGACAAATTGGTATTTGGTAGAGGTATCTCACTGGTGATAGAGCTCCACCGCATTACCTAATATACTTGCCGCTAAATGGTAGTGTTCAGCACTATCGTGTTTCGGTCAGGTGGTAGTGTACAGCCCTGTAATTTCCGGCACAGAGGCATAACACCAAAGGCCTCACGAGTGGTAACGCGTCGCGTACCTCTTTGTGGAGTACTTATCTTTTCAAGAGTATTAATATTTGTTTTGCTGAAAGAGCTTGTTCATTAATATTCCACCTTGAAAATTGCGGAGAGTCTCATACCAATATCCCTACCCATTTTTAGGAGTTTGGGGGAAGATCTAAAAAAATATTGATGCGCCAAAAGATTATAAACCAATTTTCAGGCATAAAAAACTGACAAAATACCCGTACAAACTATCACCTCCTCTCTTAGAGGGTTGAGCGAACTTCCAAAAAAGTAAAATCTTAAGAACCTTAACCTTGTTTTCTTTAGTATGAATTTTATATAGCGATAATAAAGTGCAAATTGTCTCTTTGACGTTAGGAACCCACCTACATTGCTAAGACAACAGTGAGTGCTTGTAATTTAATATGAACTTTATAGAATAGCAATGAAACTCAAATTGACTCTACGTTTTAGTTAGAAAACGTTTGTATGGGAAAAAGAAAACAGCTGTTTTTAGGGTTTTTCCGGCAATTATTTGAATTTTTCTCGCCTTGAATACCATCCTTGATTCAACGAACATTAAAAAAAAGAATTGGCCAAATTGGTAAAGGCGTTGTTGAGTTATGCGCTTACCAACATATTTTGCGATTCATTTTTATATTATAAAAGATAGAATAGGACCAACTTTTACCATGAACGTAAAATCGCGGGAATAAAAGTAGCTGCTTCTCTCTTTGACATTTTGACGCTCGGGCATTAACATTTTGTATGAAGCAGCCTCTCCACCAATCCGCAATGGAGAAGCATGGTGGAGTAAGCTCTAGGCCTCCCCCCAAAAAGGGGAGACTCGTATCATAATGGGTTGCCATTATTATGAAGCAGTTCACTTTTTACGTGTTTTCAGGGCTAGACAGACATAATACAAATCCCTCTTGCCACCCCCTGGCAACGTCCATGATCCTAACTTATAATAAATTTTACTGGTGGTAGAGCTCCAATGTCGGAGCTCGCGGGCGTAGGCACCACCGCATTACCTAATATACTTGCCGCTAAATGGTAGTGTTCAGCACTATCGTGTTCTGGTCAGGTGCTAATGTACGGCCCTGTAATTTCCGGCACAGAGGCATAACACCTTAGGCTTCAAGAGTGGTAACGCATCTGCATTTTGACCTTGGTCTTTGTGTGGGTGTATATCTCGTAGACTGCAGTCATCACTTAACATCAATGTGAGCCGCATGCTTGTTTGCCACTTCCATCACATAAAAAAACAGATACCTATAATCATGATTATGATTATGTCTTCTCAATTTCCATCGGTAATATATTATTTAGATCCAATTCCATTCACATCCATCTAGTTTCCATTCAGTAGAACACATCACAGGAAATACAAATGGAAAAACTGGATGGTCGATAAATCACAGAATAATCGCACAAATAGTGCGTTAAACTGCGCATTGTATTTGCGTCGGTTAAGCTGTCTCCACACATGTTCCGGTTAAGGACATGGCACGTTGATTTTCGCAATTTAAAAAAAGATATAACTGTAGATTTTACTGTTCTGTGATCCAAGCCGTTCAAATTTAAGTTTAAGAGATAATAAGGAAGAAATTCAAATCCGTCTGAAATTTGATGCCCTAATTTGAGAAGGATTTGAACCTACATATTGGATAGCTCCAGTGGATGGCAGAGCTCGAGTGACAATAGTTTTGAGCATTATCGTGTTCCAGTTAGGTGGCAACTACTGCTTTTATGTCATGTAATGGTAGTGGCAAACAAGCATGCAGTTCACATTGATGTTAAGTGATGACTGCAGCCTATAGACACCCACACAATGACCAGAGGTCAAAATGCAGATGCGTTGCCACTCCTGAGGCCTAAGGTATTATGCCTCTGTGCCAGAAATTACAGGGCCGTACATTACCACCTGACCGGAACACGATAGTGCTGAACACTACCATTTAGCGGCAAGTATATTAGGTAATGCGGTGGTGCCTACGCACCCGAGCTCCGTCACTGGAGCTCTACCACCAGTAAAAAATCCCTGGTTTTCATGTAGATTTTAATATATTAACGAAAACATGCAAAAACGCACAAATTCTTTAGCTTTATAAAATTAGTATTGCACATAGCATCCACTGCATAAAGCACCACCTAGCGGAACACTGAAGAAACATAAAGTCTTGTCTAGTCCGGAAGATGGCGTATGACCGAGTTGCATCGCCCATACGAAGTTTTCTCAAGAGTTGCCGCCCTATATATACAACTTTCCAACGTGAATTGTAAGGCCGCGGCCCGCCAGGCACTATCATCTATTTTTAAAGAAAAATGGAAAGAATAATTTGACTTCAGGCGAGACTCGAACTCGCGGTCACTGGGCATCTAGTCCAGCCGCTCTTCCAACTGAGCTACCGAATTTCCTGCTCGATTTGTCAAATCCTTCCTTCACATTTATTTGATTTGCCTTATGGTGGCAGTAGCGCCATCTATTATGAGGCAATAAATGTGAAGGAAGGATTTGACAAATCGGGCAGGACTTCGGTAGCTCAGTTAGAAGAGCGGCTGGACTAGATTCCCAGTGGCCGCGAGTTCGAGTCTCACCTGAATTCAAATTTTTCTTTCCATTTTTCTTTAAAAAATATATTTCGGAAGCATCAACTATCATCTAGTCGAAAGAACCTCCCTTTTCACTTCCACCCATTTCTCTATAGTATAAATAATTATGCATTAACGATCATAGCTATCACTAACACGGCCCCGATATATGAGAAGCTGTCCTAACTCTGGCCAGCTTCCAAACTAACGCACAGCCAGTGTGTTAGTCATTGAACTGGGTTTAGTCGAGTGATTTATTAATCGCCTTCTTAATTATATGTTTGCATTCACAGCACAACTAGATGCAGTTATAATACACATTTATCATAGTCCCGTAGTTGGATTTCCCTGTAACGTGTGGCCGTTATGCACGTACAAAGCACACAACAACCTCCCGAAGTTTCTTTACAGACTTCCGAAAAGTCATTAAAAATTACCAACGGTGAATAATGGATAAAGCCGGACATACTTATTAGGCCTTTTAACTGTCTGTTCGGTCAAAACATACGGTTTTTTATATTTCTTAAACGAGTGAGCGCCGAGCACAGCCGAACGCTTCTATAGCGGGTGTCCGGCCTTTTTACCTAAATGTCCGGTCAAACTTGATTGTCTGTCCGGCTATAAGGTTTACCAACCTAGCAACCCTAACAGTGAATAAATTGTAATACTGATGGTAAAGTTCCAGTAAAATAGTGGTGGAACAATGGTAAATGCCGACAGAATCAGAATCAGAATCAGAAACTCATTTATTCATTTAGGGTGACAGGCACCTCTTATGACACGTCAAAAACAAACAAAATAAATTAAAGCGAATAACAATTGATATACATGTCAAACAAGATAAAAAATATATGTAAAGTCAAGAATATCACTAAGATAAAACTAAATGTCATAAACTAATGTAAAAGTATATCAGTTGAATGTCTCTTTTCCCCTTTACAAACTGATAACAAAGAGTAAAAAGAAAAGAAAAAGAGTCATTCTTTGTCATTCACCGGCAAAGTTCCAAAGGCCAATATGATCTGAGAAACAATAGTTTGTGGTAGTGTTTAGCGCTATCACGTTCCAGATACTGCTCATACTGCGAAGCTCTATCATTTGGCGGAATATGAATTAGATAATTTTATGCCTAGTGGCATTAAGTCCGCCTTATGTATAATTTTTGTATACAAAAGATTAAATAAATAAATAAATAAAATAATTTATGAAAAGTAACTGCGTACGTAACTTCACGCTTGTAATCCCCGAAGGGGTGCCGTCGTCGTGATTCGAGGCGCGTTATAGGATTCGAGGCACGTGCCCCTTTTCCTCGGCATCTTCTGCTCCCATAGTAATGGGAGCGGCGTCTTGTCTGGGTGGCGCAGTGGTAAGCGCCGCGTCGCCGATTAGGGCGCAGCGACGGAGTAGGCGCCTCCCAAGTGTGGTCGTGCCGCGATGACAGCGGTGCCGCGGCGGTTGGTATTGCGGCGCCCGAAGGGGTGCGTAGATGTGCATGCATTCAATCATACATGCAAACACCCACGATTCGTCGGTCACGTTTTGGCCCATGTGCCCATCATTTAGCATCCATGTGAACTGCATAATAGCTTGCCAACTAACCTATCTTCCTTACATATTAAAAAAGTATCCATAGTCCATTCAAACGCCTGAAGAAACCACCACCATTTAAAGAGTGTTCAATCTACATTGAAAATTAAATCTCAGAATTTTATGTGGATGTTTATAGGCTACAGTATTTACTTACCATCAATATGAACTGTATGCTTTTTTTTCCATTTCATGACATACCTTACCTAAAAATAAATGTTTTCGACTTCGACTCGTCAAATATGACATACGATTTTGGAGGAGAAGCTTGCAATGTAATATAAATTTTGTAACGTATTGTGATTTTTTTTGCGAGAAAATCTCAGGTGTATTTTCCTGCTGTTCGTATGTATGTATGCATGTATCTTCACGCCAGGTCCCTAACGGGGTAGGCAGAGAGTGTAGAGCGCCAGATATCCCGGTCCTGACAAACCTCTCGTGCCTCGTCTACCTTCATCATTCTCTTCATACATGCACGCCGATTCATAAGACTTTTGACCCCACCATCAGACAGAACTCGACCTATTTGGTCATGGTAGGTCAGTCTTGGTCTTCCTGGGCCTCTGCAACATCCACAATCGTGCTGTTCGTCAATCAGTCAATCATTGTCCGACTGACGACAGGTTAAATTTGAGACCATAAATCTCATCAACATTATTTGTGAACGCCTGCTTTTGAAGTACCTACTTAAAACTTTGCAGACGAAATTTGGAGAGTAACTCCGTTTTATTTACCTGTGTGTATGTATACATCTGTGTGTATGTGTTTTTTCTTTAAAATTAAAGTATGTATACATGTTACCGATTAGTGTCGGAAAATTGGAGAGCCACTGTAATCGCCAATACGCATGCCAAGCGTGGCTATTGTGGAATAGAAACGTCTTTCGGCTGAAATTATGATGATGATGAAGATTAAGGAACACAAACCTATGTGTATTCCTTGCGTTACCTTACCTTGCGTTTGAAAAATTCCTACTTTTTTATGTAATGGAAGTGGTGAACAAGCCTGCAGTTCACATTGGTGTTAAGTGATGACTGCAGACCTATAGACACTTACCCAAAGACCAAGGTCAAAATGCAGATGCGTTACCACTCCTGAGGCCGAAGGTGTTATGCCTCTGTGCCGAAAATTACAGAGCCGTACAATACCACCTGACCGGAACACGATAGTGGTGAACGCTACCATGTAACGGCAAGTATATTAGGTACTGCGGTGGTGCCCACGCCCGCGATCTCAGTCACTGAAGCTCTACCACCAGTAAAAACTTTGGAAAAAGACCATATTATACTTACCATCAATGTCAGCTGCATGCTTGTTTGCCGCTATTATAACATTTTTTTCCTGGTGGTAGAGCTCCAGTGACGGAGCTCGCGGGCGTAGGCACCACCGCATTACCTAATATACTTGCCGTTAAATGGTAGTGTTCAGCACTATCGTGTTCCGGTCAGGTGGTAATGTACGGCTCTGTAATTTTCGGCACAGAGGCATAACACCTAATGCCTCAGGAGTGGCAGCGCATTTGCATTTTGACCTCTGGTCATTGTGTGGGTGTCTATAGGCTGCAGTCATCACTTAACATCAATGTGAACTGCACGCTTGTTTGCCACTTTTATAAAATAAAAAAAAAAAAATTAAAGAAATATCTGAGTGACTTGTGTATATAGGTATTTGCCTCTGCCTATCCCTTTGTTGAAATATAGACTTACTCTTTATTAATACTCTCTATTAATACTGTTTATTACTGATCAAATTTCACGCACAGTTCAATATAATCTGTACACAATGCGTGAAAATAGCAAAATTAATTAACTTTAGAGGGGTGCGTCGAGTAATTAAGCGTTCATACATCCATTTTGGGATTAATTTAATTAATATACTCGTTATCTTGAGTGTAGCAATTTGGGGGTTACCTAATGCTGTGAAGGGCGTCTGGCTTTCTTCTATTGAAATGGATTTAATCCAGACGTTTGTTTTGATGTTATGTATGCTCCTCTTGTGCTGACTGTTTTTTTTATAGCGAGGGAGAAAATTCTTTATGGAACTGGTTCTTTGGAAGATGTCTTGTTTTTTTTCCTTTGCTAAGTTCAAGATGGTCTATTGCTAATTTGGTTGTTGGGAGAGGTTTGAAATGTTTTTTTTGTGAGTAGGTACTCGAATATATATATATATATTCGAGTACCTACTCACAAAAAAAACATTTCAATATTATATATATATATACTTATAATATTATAAAGCTGAAGAGTTTGTTTGTTTGTTTGTTTGTTTGTTTGTTTGAACGCGCTAATCTCAGGAACTACGTATCCGATTTGAAAAATGTTTTCAGTGTTAGATAGCCTATTTATCGAGGAAGGCTATATATCACTAATAGGAACGGAGCAGAGCGGGCGAAGCCGGGGCGGGCCGCTAGTATAATATATATATATTATATATATTATATATATATATATATATATATATATATATATATATATATATATATTGCTGTTCGTTAGCCTCGCTAAAACTCGAGAACGGCTGGACCGATTTGAATAATTTTGATTTTGAATGATTTTTGGAAGTCCAGGGAAGGTTGAAAAGGTAAGAAAGTATGAAGAAATTGAAGAGGAATAGTAAAAAACACAATTTTATTTTCCCATACAAATAGTCCGTATCTATCAAACCTTTGACATATTATTTCATTCTGAGGCAATACGAAGTTTTCCGGGTCAACTAGTAAAAGTATAAATTAGCGTAGTCACCACCACATATCTAATCTATCGGCCGCCAAATGGTAGTGTTCAGCGCTTTCTGCGCTCGCCGATTGCCCGGTGAAGTAGACTTAGACCAGTGATTCCCAAAGTGATCTATTTCGACCCCCGGGGGTCTATAACAATGTGAAAGGGGTCAGCGTCAGCGTAAAAAAAAATTGGGGGTCCATGAAATGAAAATGGGGGTCCACGATTATGGATCTCAACACATACACTGATAGTACCAATTTACTAACATCATACCAGTGATTCCCAAAGTGGTCCATGGGAGACTCGATGGGGGTCTACGTAGGCGTGAATAAAAATTGGAAATATGGGAATGTGATAAAAATAAAGCAAGGACGGGGGTCCACAGTAACCAGAAAAAAATGTAAATGGTCTACAAGAAAAAATTGTTTGGGAACCTCTGACTTAGACTAACTACACCCATATTCAAAGTCGTAATCTCGATACGTGAGATAAGTCTCTAATAAAAATTATTTTTATTACGGACTTATCTCACGTATGTGTAACTAAAACTATTTTTAAAGTCAACCCGACGTTTCGGTCGCTTTTCACTTTCCGTGGTCCCGGGCAGACTAAGGTCAGAGAATCTATACTTATATTATATTTTAATATTATAAAGCTGAAGAGTTTGTTTGTTTGTTTGAACGCGCTTATCTCAGAAACTACTGGTCCGATTTGAAAAGTTTTTCAGTGTTAGATAGCCCATTTATCGAGGAAGGTTAAAGGCTGTATATCATCACGCTATGACTAATAGGAACGGAGCAGCGCGGGCGAAGCCGGGGCGGGCCGCTAGTATGTAATAATTATCTAATATGACAAATTATATGCATCTGTATCGATTTCGTAAAAGCTTTGCGTGCCGTTCAGGATTAACGCAAAAATGACTTAGTGGTAATCTTGAGGTCTAGCAGGCTGGTGCGACTGGGATTTAATTTTACAGAGAAAACAACAAAATGAAAATTTGTCTGTTTTTTTTTCAATTTCAATAATATAATTTCAACAATATAATTTCAATTTCAACCTTAGTCTGCCCGTGGACCACAGAAGCGAGTTAGTTTAATATACCCGAAATAAATCTGATTTTTTTAAATTTGTAAAACATATTTTATGCACTCTCTAAAAGAATTTAACCTCAAATCTATTAGTGACCTTACTATTATTACCACTAAGCGAATTCAGTGATAATGTCCACCATCAATAACTACCGAAACCAACATCCAGTTCAACTTTCTTCTATATTCATGGTCACGCGCATCCGCGGGTCACAATGGGTAAGTAGCGGAGGAAACGAGAGGTCACGTCGTCACGTCGCCACGTCCGCGTCGTCACGTCTCACGTCCCGTGCACGTGGAAAGCTATTAGGCTGTTTCCTTTGACCGGGAAATTTGAGGGATTTCGTAATTTTGTTTTTAAAACAACTATTCTATTATATGTCGTAGCTACTAAAATTTCTTGTCTTTTTTATGTTTAGAAGGTGGCAATCAAGCATGCCGCTCACATGGATGTTAAGTGATGATGAGCCTATAGACATCTACAGATAAACAAGAGGTCAAAATAGATAGAGACCTAAGTTATGTCTCTGCGATAGTTATTACGGGGTCATACATTGGAATTTGACAGTTGACTTTCCTACTTCAAACGGAAGCAGAATTTCGAGTTGACGTTATGAGTTACAACTAAGAATACCAATTCCATTGAGTAAGGTTGAGTTAAGGTCGAGATTACGACTTTGAATATGGGTGTAGTTAGTCTAAGTCAGAGGTTCCCAAACAATTTTTTCTTGTAGACCATTTACATTTTTTTCTGGTTACTGTGGACCCCCGTCCTTGCTTTATTTTTATCACATTCCCATATTTCCAATTTTTATTCACGCCTACGTAGACCCCCATCGAGTCTCCCATGGACCACTTTGGGAATCACTGGTATGATGTTAGTAAATTGGTACTATCAGTGTATGTGTTGAGATCCATAATCGTGGACCCCCATTTTCATTTCATGGACCCCCAATTTTTTTTTACGCTGACGCTGACCCCTTTCACATTGTTATAGACCCCCGGGGGTCGAAATAGATCACTTTGGGAATCACTGGTCTAAGTCTACTTCACCGGGCAATCGGCGAGCGCAGAAAGCGCTGAACACTACCATTTGGCGGCCGATAGATTAGATATGTGGTGGTGACTACGCTAATTTATACTTTTACTAGTTGACCCGGAAAACTTCGTATTGCCTCAGAATGAAATAATATGTCAAAGGTTTGATAGATACGGACTATTTGTATGGGAAAATAAAATTGTGTTTTTTACTATTCCTCTTCAATTTCTTCATACTTTCTTACCTTTTCAACCTTCCCTGGACTTCCAAAAATCATTCAAAATCAAAATTATTCAAATCGGTCCAGCCGTTCTCGAGTTTTAGCGAGGCTAACGAACAGCAATATATATATATATATATATATATATATATATATATATATATATTGCTGTTCGTTAGCCAGCCGTTCTCGAGTTTTAGCGAGGCTAACGAACAGCAATATATATATATATATATATATATATATATATATATATATTGCTGTTCGTTAGCCTCGCTAAAACTCGAGAACGGCTGGACCGATTTGAATAATTTTGATTTTGAATGATTTTTGGAAGTCCAGGGAAGGTTGAAAAGGTAAGAAAGTATGAAGAAATTGAAGAGGAATAGTAAAAAACACAATTTTATTTTCCCATACAAATAGTCCGTATCTATCAAACCTTTGACATATTATTTCATTCTGAGGCAATACGAAGTTTTCCGGGTCAACTAGTAAAAGTATAAATTAGCGTAGTCACCACCACATATCTAATCTATCGGCCGCCAAATGGTAGTGTTCAGCGCTTTCTGCGCTCGCCGATTGCCCGGTGAAGTAGACTTAGACCAGTGATTCCCAAAGTGATCTATTTCGACCCCCGGGGGTCTATAACAATGTGAAAGGGGTCAGCGTCAGCGTAAAAAAAAATTGGGGGTCCATGAAATGAAAATGGGGGTCCACGATTATGGATCTCAACACATACACTGATAGTACCAATTTACTAACATCATACCAGTGATTCCCAAAGTGGTCCATGGGAGACTCGATGGGGGTCTACGTAGGCGTGAATAAAAATTGGAAATATGGGAATGTGATAAAAATAAAGCAAGGACGGGGGTCCACAGTAACCAGAAAAAAATGTAAATGGTCTACAAGAAAAAATTGTTTGGGAACCTCTGACTTAGACTAACTACACCCATATTCAAAGTCGTAATCTCGACCTTAACTCAACCTTACTCAATGGAATTGGTATTCTTAGTTGTAACTCATAACGTCAACTCGAAATTCTGCTTCCGTTTGAAGTAGGAAAGTCAACTGTCAAATTCCAATGTATGACCCCGTAATAACTATCGCAGAGACATAACTTAGGTCTCTATCTATTTTGACCTCTTGTTTATCTGTAGATGTCTATAGGCTCATCATCACTTAACATCCATGTGAGCGGCATGCTTGATTGCCACCTTCTAAACATAAAAAAGACAAGAAATTTTAGTAGCTACGACATATAATAGAATAGTTGTTTTAAAAACAAAATTACGAAATCCCTCAAATTTCCCGGTCAAAGGAAACAGCCTAATAGCTTTCCACGTGCACGGGACGTGAGACGTGACGACGCGGACGTGGCGACGTGACGACGTGACCTCTCGTTTCCTCCGCTACTTACCCATTGTGACCCGCGGATGCGCGTGACCATGAATATAGAAGAAAGTTGAACTGGATGTTGGTTTCGGTAGTTATTGATGGTGGACATTATCACTGAATTCGCTTAGTGGTAATAATAGTAAGGTCACTAATAGATTTGAGGTTAAATTCTTTTAGAGAGTGCATAAAATATGTTTTACAAATTTAAAAAAATCAGATTTATTTCGGGTATATTAAACTAACTCGCTTCTGTGGTCCACGGGCAGACTAAGGTTGAAATTGAAATTATATTGTTGAAATTATATTATTGAAATTGAAAAAAAAACAGACAAATTTTCATTTTGTTGTTTTCTCTGTAAAATTAAATCCCAGTCGCACCAGCCTGCTAGACCTCAAGATTACCACTAAGTCATTTTTGCGTTAATCCTGAACGGCACGCAAAGCTTTTACGAAATCGATACAGATGCATATAATTTGTCATATTAGATAATTATTACA
Organism: Macrosoma leucophasiata; assembly: GCA_036365455.1. NCBI lineage: Eukaryota > Metazoa > Arthropoda > Insecta > Lepidoptera > Hedylidae > Macrosoma > Macrosoma leucophasiata. The sequence continues at coordinate 1,921,799 of JAWQUS010000024.1, forward strand.
TACTAGCGGCCCGCCCCGGCTTCGCCCGCGCTGCTCCGTTCCTATTAGTCATAGCGTGATGATATACAGCCTTTAACCTTCCTCGATAAATGGGCTATCTAACACTGAAAAACTTTTCAAATCGGACCAGTAGTTTCTGAGATAAGCGCGTTCAAACAAACAAACAAACTCTTCAGCTTTATAATATTAAAATATAATATAAGTATAGATTCTCTGACCTTAGTCTGCCCGGGACCACGGAAAGTGAAAAGCGACCGAAACGTCGGGTTGACTTTAAAAATAGTTTTAGTTACACATACGTGAGATAAGTCCGTAATAAAAATAATTTTGTTTCGATGAGGGAATCACGAGCGAATAATAAATAGCTTGCGAAAAAAAATCATAAAACAAAAACCAAAGTAAATATTATGTTTATATTCGTTTTTTTTTTTAAATAGCGAATATTCTTAGCGCCACTGCCGTTGTTTGGTAACTGATATAGGAAAAAACCGTTTACCACAGAAACCAAATGCCTGTTTAGGTAGACTTAGAACAACATTTTTCATTGCAAAAAAGGAAATTTTACATAAAATTTAAGTCCAAATGTAACGTGTTGTAACTTCAATTTCTCAACAGTATGTATGTATCTTCACGCGAGGTCCCTAACGGGGTAGGCAGAGAGTGTAGAGCGCTAAATATCCCGGTGTAGCGTCACATTATCAAGCATTATAATATAAACATCCGGATGGCGCCGCAAGCTTAGCGTTGCGTCGTCAGTTGTCCCATAACCTTAGAGCCGCGCATACGCACCTCAACTCGCCTAAAGTAACCCCAAAATTGTAACTGTGTTGATTCCGGATTATATGGTGATCACCAACAACGTGGACCTATCATTTCAATCCATCCCCTACAAGCTGAACACGCAGAACCTTCTATATTGGCAACTACACTAATCCACCGCCAAACCTGTCGTGCTTCATCCACCTTCATCATTCTCTTCATACATGCACGCCGATTCCTAAGACTTTCACCCCACCATCAGACAGAACTCGACCTATTTGGTCATGGTAGGTCAGTCTTGATGGTCCTGGGCCTCTGCAATCATCCACATTCTTTTTATTTTTCAAAAGTGATGTGATCTAATTGAATAGTGCCTCAAGGCTTTTATATAATTCCATTTGCGTACATATTCCGCATTCACAAGGCGGTACATTCAACTCTTAGGTTGTTATTTAGAATGGCACGTGCTGTGTTAACTGCTCTTGATATGTAGGCGTTTGTGACTTAGTAGAATACATAGAGCAATACGGGCCCCCGGCCCACCGGAGGAGAGTAGCCATATGCAGGCTTTCCCCTCTGTAAAAGTACAAGCACAAGTGTTCCTATGCCTGTCGCCGAAATTATACTTTGCCTATTTTCGCGCAATAAAGCCGTAAAATTACGTCTCCTTGCGGTGTCTCTATTCTTAATTCAATTCACGGACTATATCAGCAACCCTTGATATGAAGCCAAATGGCAACTGCGTAAAGGATTGATAGATTTATAAAAGTGAGATTATTTTATTCATATCACGAACGAGCAAATTGAGGATCGGACTCCCCTCCGAGATATTTCCACTACGCAACAAAACGGGCTTCTTCAGAAACGACATCGATAGATTCTTCCAGGGCTGCCAAATTTCAACTTCCGTGTGTTGTGTACAATATCTATTATTTATACCACAAAGTACCTTATTATGTGGGACCTCAGGCGAGTATGTAGAAATTATACTATTTCATTCTTAAATTACTTATTTTCTTTTTAGCCGTATGATTACACCTCGATATAAGATAATGCAATTATTTTTTTAATGTAATGGAAGTGGCAAACAAGCATGCAGTTCACATTGATGTTAAGTGATGACTGCAGCCTATAGACACTTACACGAAGACCAAGGTCAAAATGCAGATGCGTTACCACTCCTGAGGCCTAAGGTGTTATGCCTCTGTGCCGGAAATTGCAGGGTCGTACATTACCACCTAACCAGAACACGATAATGCTGAACACTATCATTTAGCGGCAAGTAAATTAGGTAATGCGGTGGTGCCTACGCTCGCAAGCTCCGTCACTCGAACGCTACCACCAGTGAAAAATTTTATAACAGCTTTCAGAAATGTCTTACACCCATGATGTCGTCATGCGTCACATGATGTCTGTGTAGTCTTGCCGGTGAAGATTGAAGGATTTGCAATTATTTTAGGACTGTGTCACAAGGGCAAGTTAACAAAGACAGATAGCAAGTTTATAATTTACTTCACTTAAATTAAAGTTTAGGGCAAAGGGTCATAGCTCACTAGAGCTGGCACCCGACCAGCGCCCGACCGCCTCGAACGGTCTGCGCTTATTACGAGTACATCAACTCCGGTCCGTATCGCCTCCACCGTAAGCCGACAACGGCAACGGACAAGGTGGCTAGGAATTTGAAAATCACTTTCAGTTCATTTCTGTTTTGAAAAAATGCTGGAAATTATCACATTAAGTCAAAACTATTGATAAGTGGCTATCGATGTCAACCGAGATATAGGTCGCGCCACGTAAAAAGAACGCTGGCGGTCAAGCTGCGCGTCATGTGTTTTTATTTCATTTTATGTTATTCTATGTAATATAGTTTTCAATCTGCCTACCAATACACGAAACCGCAAGCGAAAGCTAGATCAAAAATAAACCAATAGGGCTAGTACTTTCGTGCGCGAGTGTACCGATGCGCGAACACATCCCTTCTACTTTCTTCCAGCGTTCTTTTTACGTGGCGCGACCTATACATGTCTGCTGGTGACAGAAGTTTTAAAAAATATCAAGAAATGTATGTATGACTTTATCAATCATAAACTAACAAAAAACTAAATCTTTCCTCCAATTTACAAGAAACAAAACAATACAAATATTGCAACCATTTCAAAACACAACAAGACATTAACAACGAAACTATAATGACCATTAAAACAAACAAAATCGTGTGTCATGTGTCAAGAAAGGAGAAAGCTATAAATCAAGTGCAGTGTCCTACGACCATCAATTTACCTAATGTTTCCCTCACAAAAAATGCCCTTCTCAAACCTTAACCCCGTATGAATTATGAGTGGGGGCAAAAATGATGAAGTGTGGAAACAAAACTAACAAGTATACATGTCGTAAGTCACAAGTTAACTGCTTTTGGGCAGCTATTGTAGGTTTGTCCATTTGTTGGACAAACTCCAACTTAATGTCGCCAATTTGTGGTGTTTTCGAGTTAAAACGTTCGTGAGGTAATTGTTGGGGAAGACTTTCCATATAAGGACTTTTATTACTGACTCACACGTCAAGTTTAAATTAGTTACACTTTTAAAGTAGTTTAATTAGTGTGAAGATAAATTATTGGTCAGAGTAAGAAAGGTTTAAAAAAGTCACTCTACCACAAGAGAACATTTTTAAAGTTGAAAAGTTGCAAACAAGAATGCAGTTCACTCAGATGTTAAGTGATGACTGCAGGCTAGAGTATAGACATCTTCACAAAAACCAGAAGCAGTCAAAATGCAGATGTGTTGTCAACCCTGAGACCTAAGTTGTAATGTCTCTGTGATAATTATTATGGGCCCATACATTACCATCTAACCGGAACACGATAGTGCTGAACGTAGTGTTTAGACACAACATTTGGCAGTTGATACTTAGATAGATTAGGAAATGCGCCCCCTTCACTTGGAACTCTATCACCAGTTGTAATCTCACGATATCGCGATCATGATATCTACTTTTAAACTACCAATGACCATAATAGCAAACAAACTACATGAAAAAGAAAAACAAATGAAGAACAAGTTGATCGATAGAAAAAAAATGTTGACGACCCAGGCAGTCCGTAATAGGGGTGGCGATCTGAGATCGATTAATCGGAAGATCTTTCTGACCGAAAAAATCCAGTGCTGTGATTCCATTATTTAAATCTATTCACAGCACTGGATCGATCTAGTGAATCGTTATTATACCGTGGAAAATCAAGGATCGATGTTTTTATTTCAATGTCAATAAAAAAGAGTGAAATCACTTTAGTATTAACCGAATCACAATGTTTTAAACTGAGAGAAAATCAGACATCCTTTTTTTTTCGATAGTAGATCGATCTTTTAGATGTCAATTTAATCGTGGATCGATTTATGACACTTCGATTTGAATCGATTCAAAAATCGATATTTTTTAGAACGAATCGCCATCCCTAGTCCGTAATAGAAAAACCTCAAGTCATTACTTATGTCAATACGGTTGACAACTGAAATAATATAAACCCGTTCTATGGGTTATGATGTTACGCTAAAATAACTGAACGCTCGTATGAATTACAATAGGAAAACAAATTGTGGGACGGGTTACGTCATATCGTAAAGCTGTGTTTATATTGACTGATTCTTAAGTTATCGTAATATTAATACGTGACGCAAAAACTTTAAATACCATTTTTACAATTGCACGAACAGAGTATGAAATTTGGCACACTTATAGTTTATATGTAGATGAAGTGCAGAATGCTAATATTTTTCAAAAATAATGCTAATGTACTCATTTTATGTATTTTACATTAAAAGATTATATAAAACATTACATGCACTACCACGCATTTAACAACACAATAAATTATTTTCACATTGTTAACGTCAATATGTCAAACATGTGCTGAGTATCTAGCCTGAGTCTAAACAGTTTTACCTTAAAGGTTCGTTATAGAATTCAAACTTAATTATATTTTATGCATAAGTATTGCGGTCGAAATTCGACCATTGGTCTTCTAACTCTTCTAGTCTATGTTACATGAATCTTGAAACATATATTCTTTTTTTTGTGTCATGAAGTGACCAATAGCCATATAGTTCAATTTGATGGAAAATGAATAAATAGCCATTAAGACTCATCTTAAAAAACAGTGTTTTTCAGGGTAGATACATTACCATTCTCGAAGCCTAAGTTGTTATGCGTCTGTGCCAGATATTGAGCCCTCCCCGTTTCCTGGACAATTAAACACGTTCTAGATGGTAACACGTTCAGAACCATATTATAGTTACCAATCTGCGTATGCTATGAAAATTCCATTGAAAAAATAATGCAAAAAATATCCGTGATGGTTTACTAAAAATATTCTACAAGGTTTTTTTATAACAAAATGGTAGCAACGAGCATGTTATACACCTACATATCTGAGCCATAAGTTGTTTTACCGCTGTGAACTATCACATCACAAGATACGGGGCTAAACATTACCATCTAAACGAAACACGTGCAATAATGCTAAACACGTTAACAATCATTTGATAGAAGAAAGATTTGGTAATGCGGTAGTACCTACGCTCTCGAGCTCATACCCAGCAAAATAACTAAGTAAAAAATATCGAGGTGTTATAACTTCAACAAAGATGTGTTTAAGTAAGGCTATAAAAAATATGAGGCGCGCATGGCCCAGCGGCTGGTGTAGATCGTAAGCGATCTGCTCGGTTGGGCACTGCGGGCGCGGTCGGGTAGTGTGATGGGTGACCGCTAGTGGCAAATTAAATGCGCGTTTCCGTGCTTCGGAGGGCACGTTAAGCCGTCGGTCCCGGTTGCTATCGATGGATAGAAGTCGTTAAACCTTGTTGGGGGCCTTATTGTTGGTTTGAAAACATCCGACAGTGGGTTGGCCACTAACCCACCACCCACCTCCACCAATCCGCATTGGAGCAGCGTGGTGGAGTAAGCTCCAGGCCTCCCCCCCAAAAAAAGGGGAGAGACTCGTGCCCAGCAGTGGGACGTATAATGGGTTGCCATTATTATTATTATTTATTATAAAAAATATTGAATATTTAATCTGAATTTGGAATTCTGATCTACTTTCAAACCTACCATTATGATCCCATTCCACGGTAAAACTTTTCGTTGTTTTCATAAAATTTCCGGTTTTCAACAACATTGAAGTTGATGCATGAACTTTTAATGTTTTGAAATAGCGGCCTGCACTCCGCTGGGACCATTCCGGAAATTACTCAATCCACATTTTTTGCGTCAGGAAAACCTGTATAATCCGCTTGATATACGAACAACGCCATCTGTGGAATAAACCAGAACAATTTGAGAGTGACATGCTTAAACTATGTTTTTATTTCTTACGCCTGATTTACACTGTGAAAAAGTATGAAATGAAAGGGACAAGAATATCTTCAATCAATGTATAAACTACACTGTTAAGTTGTAGTTGCAAGGTTAGAAAATGAAGGTGCGAAGTCAAACGTCTTAAAAGTTTGTAGTTAAACCCATTCATACTAAGTGAAGAGTTCTGAATACAATAAACACTTGGCAAACAAAAAAACAACACTGCAATATGTTGTTTTTTTTTATTTAATTGTTGTAAAATGTTATGACAGCTATTTATCCATACTTGTAGAGTTCAATGGTAATTAAATAGTTCCGAAAAAAAAAACTTTACAGATACTCTTTAGATCTTAGAAGTTTTGTCCTTTATAAGAAATTACAGGGCTGTACATAATTAGAGTAATAATAATAATAAAAATTATTTAATAAGTTAAAAAAATTAATAAGTGGAATAATAATAATGGCAACCCATTAAACGTCCCACTGCTGGGCACGAGTCTCTCCCCTTTTCGGGGGGAGGCCCATAACAATGGTACATAAAGAGTATCTAATCAAAATTATAATATGTTTACGCTTAACACCACCAAATAATACTGGATTAGATAGGTACTGTGCTATCGGACCTGCGTATTCTCGAATCTGTACTAGAGCAATCCGACTTTTATAAAGCTACTTTCTAGATTTAAGAATCTTGTTGTACTAATTTCATCTAGATATCGATTTCAAAATAATGTTCTTTCAAACCAGAATCAGATCAATATGGTTACGGCCCTTGAGTACTGTACACATAACTTGTGCGCGAGCGCACTATAAAGCTGTCATCGCACATGATCTTGGTAATTTCACTATTACGCTTAACAGATGGCGCGGCGGGTATGAAAATATTTTTTTCTTCTCTTGTACCGTGTAACACGCGATAGACAGATTTATAGGCCTGTTATGTCGTGTTGACATCATTTAGTGATGAATTTTCTAGTGTAAAAGTAATTTGTATGTTTAATTATTCAGTTTTTTATCCACTGCTAGTATTGAGTATTATTTCTGTAGATAGATACTTAGGTTTAAATTCGAAACCAACAATTGCATGGGAAATCGATTGTAGTACAATGATTGTAGTAAGTATATGTTTATTCTTCCGTAAACCGAAATTTAAACTTATTTTTGGTTATTTCCTAAAAATTAATTGGTGAAATGAAGTATTCACTCCACGAGGTACGTATTCTAACAATACGACTCAAACCTTATGATTTTACGAAAAAGTAGCCGCAATTATTATTTTATATGTAGGTAGGTAGGTATAATGTCTAGAAAGCACATACTTCACTATAAGGCACATACGGTTTACACTAAAAACTAAGTATGAAAAGCTATCAATGCTTTTTCGTAAACTATTTTTCAATACCTTGTAATTTCTACTACTCATTTTTTGCCGCTGTGACCTCATAAAAGACGAAAAAATAAATCAAATAAAAAGACATGAAACGGATTAAAATTGTTACATATTTCGCACTTGGAAAGCGATTCACGCATCAAAGATCCAAGTGCAGTCTCTACTGCAAACCTTCAATTCTGTAAAAGAAAGCTCAACCCCGCTTTTTGATTTCGATTATCATTTCTTTAGTTAAACTGCCTCGGTAGCCTAGTGGTAGCAGGCCACTACTACTACGCTGAGGTCCTGGGTTCGATTCCCGGGTCAGGGGTTATCAGAGATGTGTAAAGTTCTTTATTCTCTATATTCTGGTTATTTTGGGATTTTTCCATTTTCTGGAAATTTCTCAGTACCTCGAAGTTTGGTTATGTGCCCGGAGATATCAACAGGCTCGCCACCTATTACATTGGCCAAAATGTAACCGGCAAATGGTGGGTGTTTGTATGTATGCTTGAATTCATGCATTTATCTCTGCCTACCCATTCGGGGATTACAGGCGTGAAGTTACTTTTTTTTTTTAGTTTAACTGTAACCCTACCAGTTTTAGTTGAAATGTCACCTCAGTCTGCCCGGAAGCACGGAAGCTGAAAAGCGACCGAAACGATTTTAAACATTTTAGTTTAATATACGCGAGATAAATCCGTAAAAAATAGTTTTATTTCAACTGTAGAACTCTTTCTATTAACTACTTACTATTGAACTCTCGATTAAAAGTAATGCGCTAATAAAATAATACAATTTCTACAGCCTTAAATAGTAACTTGACATTTAGTAGCATTGCAATATCGCAAAAACATTAATGGTACGTACCACCCATTGATGCAATTAAAGTAAATAATGTATAACATTTCATACAAGCCAAGTGCAACGAAGGCGACATTAATCACAGTAAAGTGCAACAGTTGTGCTGCCATCTATTTTCCAGTAAGTGAAATAGACCACGTATATTTACAGTGGATCAAATTTAAATCTTTCTGTATCTGTAAATCCTAAACTCATTTTAATTTGAAAATATCACCTATTAGAACATAGAGGAACCATAATTACCAACTATCTAGTACGAAGTTCAAAAAAAAAACGTAGCTCCAAGCTTGTAATCACCGAAGGGGTAGGCAGAGGTACATGCATGCATTCAATCATACATGCAAACACCCACGATTCGCCGGTTACGTTTATGGCCCATGTACCTAACAGGTGGCGAGCCTGTTGCCATCTCCGGGCACATTACCAAACTCCGTGGTACGAGGTAGGAAAAAACCCAATAGAACCAGAGATAAAGGATTTTAAACCGTTACCTGTGATAAGACCCGACTCGGGAATCGAACTCAGGATCTCGAGCGTAGTAGTAGTGGCTACGGAGGCAGTTTAAATTTATTTATTTATTTTATTTATTTATTTATTATCAATATAGCACACAAAACAGATAACAATTTCATTTAACATTCAGGAGTTTGTATAAGAGTAATGATCTAAATTGTAATCCAAAACATGCATGCCTATAAGCTACATAAATTAATATTTAATTTATATGATTTTTTTTTTTTCGTTACAATTTTTTTTTTTTAATTTTCAGTGTTCAAATCATTTATGAGAAAATTTACAAATAATTTAAATACAATTTGGAAAAACAGTATAAAAATACAATTATTATTATATTACTCATTATCATTATTATTATGAATTATTGAACATATTAAAATATAAATATAGTTATTACATTTCATTATTATAATATCCAAACCCACATTCTTCACTCAGATGATTTTTTATTTGCCTCTGGAATTGGTGCAAGTTAAGGTGGAAGATGTCAATGTCTCTGTTAGAGACAAGAATTTTATTGTAGTGGCGACACATTCTTACTATGGGATTGAAATAGGAGATATTATTTTTAAACACTTGCAAGGTAAATATATTAAAGTTACGATTCCGAGATCTAAATCTGGTATTTATATTTATTTGAGTAAGGAGCGATGGCGACTCTAAAGTAGAGTGTAATATCTTGTGAAGGAGGCTAAGATCATAATATATTCTGCGGTTTTCAAGGGAAACAACATGAAAATGTTCCAATCGTTCCTTGTAAGAATTCAGCCTGCGACCCATGCCACATCTGTAGCTAACAATTCTAAGCAACCGTTTCTGAATACTCTCAATTCTGTCACTGTGATTTTTATAGAACGGTGACCAGATGGAGGAATTAAATTCAAGTATACTGCGTATTAGCGTATAATAAAGATATATAAAACTTTTCGGTCTCTTAAAATGTATTGTGCTTCTTGAAATAAAACCTAGTAGCCTAGAGCTTCGTTCCACGATACAATTATAATGACTGTGAAACGTAAGAGAATCATCAAAGATTATACCCAAATCCTTCACCGAATGATTTCGTTGAAGAGATTTATCATTTATTTTGTAATCGAACATAATTTTTTGTTTTTTCTTAGTGAAGCTAATAATTAGACATTTGCTTACATTCAATTGCATTTTGTTTAGGTGACACCAGGCCGTTAAAGAATTTAAATCTCTTTGTAATTTAACTGCATCTTCATTACTGTCAACAACAGTAAAGATCTTTAGATCATCAGCGTAAAGAAGGCAAGGACAAGACAGGCAGTCAACTAGGTCATTGATAAAAAGCGCAAATAGCAAGGGCCCTAAATGACTGCCTTGTGGCACCCCAGATGGGATCGTCACTGGCTGAGAAAGATAGCCTTTCAATGCTACTAGTTGACTCCTGTAGTTTAAGTAAGAGTTGATCCACCGAAGTAAGCAACCGTGAATGCCTAATCCTTCAAGCTTTGCACAAAGTATGACATGATTCACTTTATCAAATGCTTTGGCAAAGTCTGTATAGATGGAGTCTACTTGGCCTCTCCTAGCAAAAGCAGCGCATATATAATTTTTATATTCTAAAAGATTAGAAGTAGTAGACTTGTTAGCCACAAATCCGTGTTGTTCTGGCTTAAGATAGGACTTAAAGTGATTGTAAAGATCATCATACACGACACTTTCAAATAATTTGGAAAAGCAGGATAATATACTGATCGGCCTATAATTTTTACAGTTAGTCTTATCCCCAGATTTGAAAATAGGCACAACATGAGCAACTTTCCAAGCCGTTGGAAACTTGCCGCTGTGAATAGATTTATTGAATAAAATCTGTAGCGGCAGACAAAGCTCTTTGCTACAGTTTTTAACAAATAGAGCCGGTATACCGTCAGGACCAGGTCCTTTCGATTTATCCAACTTTCGTATTTTATTAGTTATGGTAGATAAACTAATGAACACTCTACTGAGAGTATTGACCTGCGACTTTAAAGGAACGAAAGAGTGAAAAGCGGTAGTGTCCTCTTCGAAAACAGACTTGAAATATTCAGAGAATAACTCACAGATGTCAAACGGATTAGAGGATGAAATATTTTCATAATTCATAGTTGCAGGTATGGAGTCAGAGCCCTTCTTACTATTAATAAATCTCCAAAATGCGTTGATGTCACTATTTTCACCATCTAAGGAGTCTTCAGTAATAGAAACAATTTTTTTATAACAAATTCAGTATAGTATAGGTGCAACTTCCCAACGTAAACCACGACTTGCTAAGCGCTGTCACCTTTTCTGTTCAGAGTAGATATTTTTTACCATTTCGTCCTATTACCTAACATTATCTACAACCCTTCCTGCACACAAGCTAAAATTATTGGACTTATTTTTATTTTCCCCCGTCAGTCATGACAAATAAATAAAGACGGCCGGGCATGTACATGACGCAAACAATTTCAATTCATAATTTGAATAATTAATAGAATTCATTGAAAACGCAAACTTCAAATTTTGCTAAGTAGAGTTACGGCCGTCCGTCACTCTACTTAGCAAAACTAACGGTAGATTAAATAAATCTACCACTAAAAAAATCCAACTTTCGTGCCAAGTAAACTGCACGTAAATATTTTACATGACTTGCAACCATTCATACAATTTCAGTAAGAAATGGCAGAGACACAAGCCAAGTGCAGCCGGAGCGATATTAATCGCCGTACAGCAAGCTACAGTTTTGCTACAATCAGTCTCTGCTCGCCGCATTACTCGTACGTTATTCACTACACCTCCATTCATATGGATAATGTTACAGCTGTACAAGTTAATAGGTAACAAATTTTCATGATGACTAACATATTCTTACGTAAGCAATATGAGAAAAAGTATAAGCGATCGGTTTTGTAGTATATTTTAAGGTAAGTTTATTGTAAGTTATTTACAAACTTATGATAAGGTATTTTCGCAGGGTTTCGCGAACTTCATATATTGTAGAAATTAATTTGCGGATTTTCTCACGTATAGAACATTCCCAAACTTCTTCTTATACCCGACGTTTCGGTCGCTTTCTAGCTACCGTGGTCACGGGCAGACTAATTCGACGGTACGGATGATAAGGTCTTTGCATAAACACAAGTTTTTTTTATGTAATGAAAGTAGCAAACAAGCATGCAGTTCACATTATGTTACGTTATGACTGCAGCCTATAGACACTAACACAAAGACCAGAGGTAAAAATGCAGATGCTTTACCACTTCTGAGACCTAAGGTGAGCCTCTGTGCCAGAAATTACAGGGCTGTACATTACCACCTGACCGGAACACAATAGTGCTGAAAACTACCATTTAGCGGCACCCTTGTCGTACTGATTGCAGGTTACATGTTCTTTTCCAACAATGTCAGACTGCGAGCAAATATAGGGTTGTTTTTTTTAAGGTATGTAAGTGGCAAACTAGCATGCAGTTCCCATTGATGTTAAGTGATGACTGCAGCCTATAGACACCCACACGAAGACCAAGGTCAAAATGCAGATGCGTTACCACTCCTGAGGCCTAAGGTGTTATGCCTCTGTGCCGGAAATTACAGGGCTGTACATTACCACCTGACCGGAACACAATAGTGCTGAAAACGACCATTTAGCGGCAAGTATATTAGGTAATGCGGTGGTGCCTACGCCCGTGAGCTCCGTCACTGGAGCTCAACAAAAGAGACTTTCTACCAAAGAGACTGTTGGTCTTTATATTGCTATGGGATGTTTCAATACAGAAAAAAGTTTTAATAAAGTCTAAATAAAGGCGATAAGTATTTGATTAATAAAAAGTGACACCTCAGTTACAGGTGTAAACATAAACAAATGTGAAAAAATACATCAGAGTTGTTAAAAAAAGAAAAAAAAATCAGTATAAAAATGGTAATATTAACGAATAACACATAATTACGTAGTGTCATGTTATTCGAATTATAAAAAAATAAATAATAATTAAATATGACACTTGTTTCATATAATAGATTATTAATTAACAAATAAGTAATTTACAGATGAATACTAAATTAAAATAAGAATTAAAATTGATTAAAACAATGATTTCGAAAAGGCTTAGGTATTTAAAAACGATTTATCAACCGTATGCGAAGCTTTACATTTTTTTTAAAACTAAACCTAGAAGAGATTGAAACTCAAATGATTAATTCGATCCCTTCATTCCAGAATGCAACTGCAACGGGCACGCCCGAAGGTGCCGGTTCAATATGGAGCTGTACAAGCTGTCGGGGCGCGCCAGTGGCGGGGTGTGCCTCAAGTGCCGCCACTACACTGCCGGCAGGCACTGCCACTACTGCCGCGAGGGCTACTACAGGGACCCCACCAAGCCGATCACACACAAAAAGGCATGCAAACGTGAGTAATAATTTTAACGTACCTTCACGCCTGTTATCCCCGAAGGTAAAGGTAAATTCATGCATTCGAGCATACATGCAAACACCCACGATTCGCCGATTAAATTTTGATCCATGTAACAGGTGGCGAGCCTGTCGACATCTCCACATTACCAAACTTCGAGGTACTCGCTAATTTCCAGAAAATGGAAAAATCCCAATAGAAACATAGATAAAGGACTTTACACCATTATCACTGATAGCCCGGGAATCGAACCCAGGCCCAGGACCCATGCGTAGTAGTAGTGGCCTACTACCACTAGGCTACTGAGGCAGTTTTACAGACAAATTTTGTCATTTTGCAAGTACCTAAATGGAAAGTATGTGGATTAAGGTATCCGCAGCTTGAACAATGAAAAATTAAGTTGAATATCAAAAATTCTAAAAGGATTGCTTATATCCCAGATTTAACTTATTCTTCTTAAAGTGCCACTTCTCTACGAAGGTTGTCGACCATCATGGCAATCCTAATTTTTGATGCTGCAGCACGGAATAGAGAACGAGTGCTTAGGTTGAACCATTGTCTCAAATTTCAACCAGGATGTTCTTCTTCTACCAGGTCTCCTTTTGCCCTGAATCTTGCCCTGCAATATCAATTGCAGTATTCGGTAGATCCAACAGTCAGGCTAATCACCATGATATGTTCTTAGGTTTTCGCGAGCTACACTCATTGAAATCATTTTAGTTTAATATACGCGAGATAAATCCGTAAAAATAGTTTTATTTCAAGGCTAATCACCATTTAGTGTGTTAATATTTTTACAACGAAGCAATGCAAAACTTCGACCATACTTTTCATCAGTAGGTAGGTATCCAAACATTAAGGTCACTCGTAGGGTTGCCACCTCTCCCGGAATTCCGGGAGTGTCCCGGATTTGAGCTATGAAAATTTAAATCTCCCGTCTCCCGGAAGGAATTTACAATATAGTAAATTCTCCCGGAATAACAAGTTCTTCAAAAGTAATGACACGCGATGTCGAAATGGCTAAGAGCGGCTTAAATTCTCGGCAGCATTCTTGCAGCCTTCTCGCCACTATCTCTCCACTGATGCCACTACTCGACAGTGGGTAGCTAACTAGTTTCGTATAAAGTGATTTGTGTGCGTGAAGGTACCTACTTTATTTTATTGCCTCTTTCTGAGCCACGTGCGTGAGAGATTGCGTCGTCTTCGTCTCACTCATTTTCGTTCCTCATTTGTTTGTTATAAGTATCATTCGTTCGCTTATTAGTCTGTATCTAACAGCAATCCATGCACTTGTGTCGTATTTTGATTAAATATAATTATTTCTATGTTGTTATTAATTCAAAATACGTTAAATAAAAAATGATTGTAACTCAAGGTTTTTTTTTCTCCCGGATTTAGACAGCTAAGAGGTGGTAACCCTAGTCACTCGGTTTCGACGCAAACACACTTCTATATCACCCGACGAATATTAACAACCTGATCCTTTACGACTTCATTCAAATTGAAACATTTACAATCTGCATTTTTCTCCCAATTTGTCCCAAACAAAGTCGGACACGTGCAACGAGCAAAATGAGTAATACAGTGACGATATTAAACTGTTATCGCTCATCATATTAAATATTCGACACCGTAAACCCCGTTTTTACACGGTTATTCTCGTCAAACGACTGTGAAGTAATTTCACCGTTTTTGCCCGGTTTTAAGATTCTGCGAAAAAAAGGCGAAAATCGGGGCCGGTTTTGCAAAGGTTTATTAAAGATTTAATGATTATTTGTTATGTCATTAGTAAAATAAACCTTCGTACTCCGATATATTATGAAGTGAAGGTATTATCTTCTCGATATATAAATTACGCCACGTTGTTTATTAACGATGGACTCCAAAACTACTTAGGCCCCGTAATAACTATCATAACACAGAGACACAACATCTAAGGTCTCAGGGGTGGCAACGCATCTGTATTTTGACCTCTGGTCTTTCTGTGGGTGTTATAGGCTGCAGTTATCACTTAACATCAATGTGAACTGCATGCTTGTTTGCCACCTTTGTAAATTAAAAAAATAACTTAACCGATTTTAAAATAAACAATAATCCTGCAAAAAGAATAGTATAAAAAAACAAAGGTAACTGCACTATCGGCTTCATATAACTACACAAATTTTATTGAAATAACTACGAGTAAATTGTTTACGTAAGTAACCTAAAATAAGACGAAAAAAATGTCTTATTGTATTTACATGAAGACGAACGTAAAACGAAATAGTGCAGGTTTCGTTAAATCAATAAACTTGTCATTTTGTTTTGTACCTAACGAACTAAAACAGCAGGTAAGTTTTTACGATTCCCCTTGTTTGTTAGTGTTCCGTGTCCAAATATAAGTCCTTACAATGTTCAGATATTACACAAAAAGACTTACGAATAAAATATTACAAAGGTGAAAGTTAAGTAAGCATATATCTATTTTATGACATGTGGATAGACATGTCATAAAATTTATGCGAAGAGGAAATACCTGCTCTGGCTTTTACAGATATTATATCCAAATATATCGCTACAATATGTACTTTTTGCTATATCTCTCAAATAAAAATCTGTATATAACAAAATAAAATAAAATCCTATTCCAATTTCTCTCTTCACACTTCACCAGACAAAAAAACACTCATTTTCCCGCGAAAACAAATTCAATCGCATTATATCGTCACAATGGCGGAACGAGACGAATGGCGATCGTTTGTTTTCTCCGAGTACCCTCCAATTGTCCCTTTCTCGAACGAATCGACCAAACTCAATTATTGTCCGGCACCCCGTCCTTTGACCTCGATCGTAAGGATTCCGACACATCAATCGTGAATGGGTTTACTGTCTATGTTTAACAACAGATTGCGAAACTAAACGAATTGTTTCACACTATTCTAAAAGACAACAAGTAACTTGAAGGGACTACTTCATTGGAACAGATTTTTATTTATAAAATCTCCCAAAGTCTCTTTTCACACTTCACCAGACAAAACAAACTCTCCTTTTTCCGCGAAAACAAATCAATCGCATTACGACGTCGTCACAAATGGCGGGTCGTTTGTTTTCTCTGAGTAACCCTCCAATTGTCCGTTTTTCTAATAATCGACCAAACTCAATTATTAGAGTCCGGCTCCCCGTTCTTTGACCTCGATCGTAAGGATGCCGATATCAATCGTAAACGGATTTGCTTCCACGTTTGTAGTAAGGATTATCATCTACGTAGATCACGGTTTTCTCGGTTTTCGGTTCTTCAGTCTTCTGAACAAAATTTTTAAATCATCTTCTACTTTCTCCTAATTAGAACTAAGACTTGTGCTTCGTCTAACTTCTTGCATTTTCTAAATTTAAATTAGTGTGTGTGTTTACAGATTCACGAATGCCAAAACAAGACAAATAATTTTACTTTTTGCCAAAAGGCAATATATCGGGTTGGTACCAGTAACGTGTAGGACAAAAGAAGGCAAAAAATTGACAGTAATAAACGTATTTAATACTGTAATTTACGATTACTATCCACGTGAACCACGATTTTTGCTTTCTTTTATTACATATTACATCGTCACAAATAACGGATCATTTGTTTCCCCTGAGTACCTTCCAATTGTCCCTTCCAAGTCCTTATTAAGGACTGTCCAATACAATGTTTTACAACAATAAATCACATCACAGCTTCACTAATGGCGAAACGAAACAAATCGTCCCACACTATTCTTAAAGACAACAAATAAATAATGAATTGGTACCAGTCAAGTAAGACTGGTGATAAAACCCTCTCCTAAAGTCCCTTTTCACGCTTCACCAGACAAAACAAGCGCTCCTATGTCCTGCGAAAATAAATCCAATCGCATTAATGGCGGACATTTGTTTTCGCCGAGTATCCTCCAATTATCCCCTTTTCTAACGGGTCGACCAAACTCAATTATTACAGCCCGGTACCCAGTCCTTTGACCTCGGGTACCGACATGTGAATAACCGTGATAAGCCGTATATTTGTCTGTTTTTTCTCGTCAAACATCCCGCAGTCCTTGAAGACAAAAATCTTTAACCAGTGCGTTTTACCGGTGATAACCTACGGTGCCGAGACGTGGTCTCTCACTATGGGTCTCGTGAGAAAGCTCCAAGTCACTCAGCGGTCAACGAAAGTCGCTGACATAGCCAAGCAGTTCTCCAAGCTGAAGTGGCAAGGGGTAGGGCACATAACTCTGAGAACCGATAGCCGCTGGGGCAGAAAGGTTCTCGAGTGGAGACCACGTATCGACAAGCGCAGCGTAGGACGTCCACCTGCAAGATGGATCGACGACATAATCAAGGCTGCAGTTACCCGCTGGATGCACGTCGCTTCCGATCGGTTGGCATGGAGGTCATTGGGGGAGGCCTATGTTCAGCAGTGGACGTCCTATGGTTGATATGATGATGATGATGATTTACGATTATCCTCCACGTAAATCACGTTTATCGCTATCTTATGCTCTGTCCTTAAATTTTTGAAATATTTTTTAATACCTCTTCAAATTCAATCATCGAAACATATTACTAAAACTATCTTGTCCGTTCTTCTTGTCTGAGACATTTTGTCTTAGATTCTTTACAAAAGAGGGTGAAAACAACTGAACCTACTCCAGCGAAGTGTAAGAAGAGCGCAATAAAATCGTATAAAGTAATAAATCACGTTACAGTTTTAGAAATACCGAAACAAGACAAATCGCATCGCCCTTTGCCAAAAGACACCTAAAAAAGTAAAGTTAGCTGCAGTGAAGGAAAGAGAAGTAAATTCCAAAACTGGTATTAAATCATATCCTCTATGCACGCTTCACAAAACAAAACACGCGCTCCCCTAATCATATATTTTGTCACATATAGCGGATTGTTTGTTTTTTCCGGGTAGGTTCCTCTAATTACCCTTACTCGAACGGACCCAATGATATTATATTTTACTATCGTAAGCTCACTGAACGGACCGACCAAACTCAATGATTGCAGTCTGGCACTCATCCTTTGTCCTCGATCGTTAGGATGCCGATATGTCAATAAACTGACTTTCTTTTGTGTTTGTGCTTACCATTCACGTAAATCACATTTTTTTTTGTTTTTTTTATTATGTGCTGCTGACTCGGCAAACTTAGTATTGCCTCAGAATGAAATAATGTGTCAAAGGTTTGATATAGGTATATGGACTATTTGTATGGGAAAATGAAATTGTGGTTTTTACTATTCCTCTTCAATTTCTTCCTGTTTTCTTACCTTTTAAACCTTCCCTGGCCTTTCAAAAATCATTCAGACCCAAAATTAGCTAAATAGGTCCAGCCGTTCTCGAGCAAGACTAACGAACAGCAATTAATTTTTATATATATACGAGTAGATTACGTCGTCAAAAATGGCGAATAATTTGTTTCTGCCGAGCAACTACCAATTGCCCCTTGCAGGTCCCATATCAAGAATTGCTCAATTAATTTTTTTTTATAATAATAAATCATTTTACAGATTCACTTCATATCAATTCGCTATAAGTGAATCTGTAAAATATTTACGTCATCACAACTTGCGGATCGTTTGTTTTCTCCGAGTTCCATGTACGTTTCTCTAACGGATCGACAAAACCCAATTATTTGAGTTTGGCACCCACTCTGTCCTTTGACATCGATCGTAAGGATCCCGATATGTCAATCGTAAAGTTATTTGCTTGCATTTTTGAGTGCGTACCATTACCATCTAACTAGATCAAGATTTTGTTCTTTTATACAGTTTAAGAAAAGGTATTCAATTTTTTTTTATTGGGACGAATGACATTGTGGTCTTTTTGTTCTGTTTATAGAGGAGAAAGAAAAAATTTAACGCGATCCCAGTATGAAACTAAAGGAATACGTAGAAGTAATAAGTGACTACAGCTTTACGAATGGAAAATAGAAATACGTCTCGTTTCATCGTTTACTATAAGAGAACGAGAAAGAATTGAGTCTGCTCCAGTAAAGAGCAAAATAATTTGAAACCTATGAAAACAAATCCAATCGCATTACATCGTCATAAATAGTGGACCGTTTGTTTTCTCCGAGTACCCTCCAATTGTCCCTTTCTCTAAAGGATCGACCAAACTCAATTATTGGGTACCGTCACCTCGTCCTTTGACCTCAATCATTCTGCATCACATCTATAAAATATAAGATAAAGTTTGTAGTAATAGGTGCAATATTTATTTGTAGAAAATACCTATGAACACTCCCGGCGATCGACGCGCCACCACACAATTGCGTTATAATTCTTTGATTGCATATTATTATTATGATATTTAATAAGATGTTTTTTATCTACTTATATTTTATTTACTTTGATATTAATCTATTTATTATTGTTTGTACCTACTGGTATGTATTACTTTTATCGTTTTATTAAGTATGTTATTTTAATGGCTTATTATCTGTTTTATATCCGTATGTATGTACCTTGTATAAGTATTAGTACAATTATCCTTTATATAAATTTGACATCCGTGGTTCACTCACTAAGGGTCCTGTCGAAAACCAGCGTCAGGTACCTTTTATATGAAGGTACCTGACATTTGCTGAACAGGACACCTTTTTGGCAGCCGTGAGACACATATTACTAATGAAGAGTTTGTCGGTAAAATGAATGGTTACCCAAAATGTCACATAGATAAGGTGCGAAAGAGATAACGCTCTACAGAACCGAGATACACCGAAGTCTCCTTCCTCAAGTCAATGCGCAATTATTCTTGTTGGGTACTGTACGTAAAGATCTTGTTTGCAATCGATTACTTACGTAGAAAAATACTTTTTTATCTGACTATATTTTTATGGCCAACAACTTTCGAAGAATGCGAATTTAAGTTTCCATATCATGTTATCTATAGATATTAATCTTTCATGAGTATCACGTATGGCGATGGAAAATTCCATAACTAAGTTACCTGTCTTTCCAATATTGGAGAGATTATGGCGGCAATATTTAGCTGTCCGTCATTGGATGATGGATTGTCGAACGGGAATCTATCCTTATGTGGGAAACGGCAATTATGAAAATAAATTAGTCGAAGATTTATTTGTAGGTTATTATGTTTCTTAATGCAGAATTTGAACGAACAATCTGTTTGGTTAGTGTTTTGTATTGGAAGATAAACTGTGAAGGTAGATAGTCTACCTCAGGAATTACTGGTCCAATTTGAAAAAATCTTTCAGTGTTAGATAGAACATTTATCGAGGCAGGCTTTAGGCTAAGATGCTAGAGGGTAGGTAACAATGCACCCGCCCAAAGTCGGGACGGGCCGCTAGTGACACGTAACAAAGCTTTAGTCTATCGATAAATTCAACCAACGTTATGAAAGGGAGAAACAAGTCATCTAAGATAACACTGATGGTATGTGAATTTCGCAACAAATTATAGACAATCGTTTGCACACTTTATCTAAGATAATAAATATAAAACAGGCATATACATATATCGTTTTTGCTATTCTTAAAGTGCTTGAGAAGAGCTTTATAGCTTTCCTAAGGGAAAGAGACATAAAATCACGTCTCATCGCAACTGCACCCAAAAGAACAAAGGAAATAAAGGAATCACTTTTCCTATCACAAGCCTAACCTAAAAGTAAACACGGAATAGTTGTCCCATAAAAATTGCCACGGAAATGGGGAATCGGACCTCGTTCCACTTCGAATGGGTCCCATGGGACGCCTTTCTACGGAATAGTTGCGATGTGCTGACAAAAGGCTTTCTTATGGCCCGACGGAGTCTTCTGGTTAGGTTTTTGTGATGTTTACTCAATTCTACTGACAATAAGGCTCAAAAGCTTTAGTTGCAGGTAAGTTTTCGTTTGATACGGAAGAATTCAAATATTGTATCCGTAAGACCTTTTTTGGAGTGTAGGTTCGCTACAATCGACTGATTTATTGTATATACTTTTTATTTGGACGAATGAATTTTATCGGCCTTGTATTTATTTCTCAAATGATTTGAGTCGTTACATTTGCATGAGTAAGTTGTTACTAACCACACCTACTGTGGATATACATTTTTTTTTGTGTTTATTTTAAACTAGCTGACCCGGCAAACTTCATATTGCCTCACAATGAAATAATGTGTCAAAGGTTTGATATATACGGACTATATGTATGCGAAAATTAAGTTGTGGTTAATAGTAAATATTTCGCTTCAATTTCTTCATATTTTCTTACTTTTAAACCTTCCATGGACTTACAAAAATCATTCAAAACCAAAATTAGCCAAATCGGTCCAGTCGTTCTCGAGTTTTAGCGAGACTTACGAACAGCAATTGATTTATATATATATATATATATATATATATATATAGATTGTAACAACTTTTATGAGTTGTGGAAAACTTGGATTGAAGAGGTCCCAATCCAATTTAGCAAAGGGTCCAATTTACCAATGTTCCAGATGGAAGAATTCAATCGATCTCTTACTTTATCAAGTTCAAATAAAAACACACAAGTGTCTATCAGATTATTTCACATGCTGTGTGGTTTGAATGTAGCTTCCCAGCAATTACCATGGCTTGTGTACCTATCGAAAAAAAATGGGATTTGGACCCTCTAAAACCACTTCCCAAGTGGTTTTAGAGGGTCCAAATCCCATGTTCCGAATCCTCTCCGAAAGAGTCGGTTGAATGCAAAGGCATTTCCACATCGTAAAAAAGGTACTTGTACCTGCAACAAGGTGCGATCTGAACATTCTGAACCCATAAGTTAGGTGACACAATAAAGAAATACAGTTGTACTTAGGTTTCGGACGTTACAAATGTTCGTACTTTAAATTGTTTTACCGTGTTCTTTTTGTAAAGTGATAAAATTGGTCGCTTATCCAAGTGTGGTCGATTTATTTATTTATTTGTTGCAATATTGAATAGTTATGTAAGTACAAAGTAAAAGTTGGTGACACATTATACCTACCACGCTGTTCCTTACTAAATAATAAATGCGGTAATGTGTATATTTATCTATCTATCTGTATGTAGGTACGTATTCGTCTGTCTGTATGTATGTTCCGATTTCACATCAAGTCGGCTGAACCGATTTTGATTAAATTTGGAATGGAGACAGTCGAGACCTTGGGATATGGGTATTTAAAAAAAACTAAACTCTAAGTGGTTTAAGTAGGGGATGAAAGTTTTTATGGAAGTCCGTTATTTTTGTTCCGAATACCACGAGGAAGCAGTCGCGGGGAATAGATAGTGCATTCATAAATTCAACTGGAAACATTCGCTGCATTTTTTCGAGCAAAGATATAGACAATCCGCCAGTAGGCCTTTTTATCTAAAAGAAGAGTTAGTGACATTTACTTAGGTGCTTGTGGATCCAGATGTTTAGCGCTCCACTCTCTTTCTCTCCCTACCCCGTAAGGACCTTAACATAAAGACCTTTCTGACTTCTGAACTTACCACTGCCTCTTCGAACCTAGGTATGGGTATAAATAGGTAGTGTAGGGTAGGAATCTAGGTCAATAAGGACAATACCCACCTATTTATTTACTTTCTAAGCTCAAGCCTTTCAGATGAAAATGCACCTTGCCTGCTATGTCTAAGTCACAAAGACTAATACTGCAAATAGGTCAGTTTTAGCTTTAGCGTTTATTGGCAAAGATCTGTTAACGTCACACGGGCTGTAAGAGCTAAGCGTATATGCTTATAGATGTAGATTTTAGATGTTGGTTTTTTTTTAAATATTGTCACATCTCGAAATAAAGCAGTGTTCTAGATAAATTCGAACTCAAAATCTTTATTATTTTGTAATATGATAATATTCTAGAAAACCAACCGAGTGTTCACTTCGAAAGACAAGTTGCAACTTGCGATGCAACGCTATCTAAAAAAAATTGCCAGTAGGATACAGTTTTTCGGTGGCACCACGGCCGTAAATGTTGTTATAGAAATACGATCTTTACTGAGTATATAAAACAGATTATTTTACGTTGAATGGTGTTAAAAACTCAATTTTGTAGTATTTCGTAATAATACGCTATTCTTCCAATGCAGCGAAATATTATTATTAAATTGGTATTTATTAAACCTATTGAATTATTATTATAAGTCATTCTCTCTAGGTAGCTTATAACTCGACAATGCAAAAGTGTCCTTGTAGACCAATTTGAAATAAATTATTTGAATTTTTTTTTAATTTGAATTTTTTAGCAAGGCTTGGGACGTACGCTACGCTATATTTACCTTGCTAGCATATACGCGGCGACGCTACATGGTCATCTAAGTAATCAGTTCACAGTTTTCACTGGTGGTAGAGCTCCAGTGACGGAGCTCGCGGGCGTAGGCACCACCGCATTACCTAATATACTTGCCGCTAAATGGTAGTGTTCGGCACTATCGTGTTCCGGTCAGGTGGTCATGTACGGCCCTGTAATTTCCTGCACAAAGACATAACACCTTAGGCCTCAGGAGTGGCAACGCATCTGCATTTTGACCTTGGTCTTTGTGTGGGTGTCTATAGGCTGCAGTCATCACTTAACATCAATGTGAACTGCATGCTTGTTTGCCACATCCATAACATAAAAAAAAAAAATCTGTGCTTATTACAGTGTAGTGCCCATTTTTGATTCCATTTAACGTATTACTGGTGGTAGAGATCCAGTGTAGGAGTTAGAGGGCGTAGGCACCACCGCATTACCTAATCTATCTACCGCCAAATGGTGGTGTTCAACACTATCATGTTCCGGTTAGATGTAACAAGTAGGTACAACAAATTGATATTTAACTTATTTTGCAGCGTGCGACTGCCACCCGGTCGGCGCGAGTGGGAAGACATGTAACCAGACCAGCGGCCAGTGTCCTTGCAAGGACGGTGTTACAGGCACCACCTGCAATCGATGCGCCAAGGGCTACCAGCAATCCAGGAGTCACATTGCGCCTTGTATACGTGAGTGGGCTTTTGCTGTTGTTTTTGTATTCGTTTTGTTTTGTAGCAATCTTACATTTGCTCGCAGTCTGACATTGTTGGAAAAGAACATGTAACCTGCAATCAGTGCGCCAAGGGTTCCAGCAGTCTAGGAGTCACATCACGCCGTGTGTACGTGAGAAGGCCACTCACCTATCGCAGATTTTATTAATATTTTCATGTCTGGTCGTTCTGGGTCCAAAATATAAAATACTCAAACTCAAAAATTTATTTAATCACTTAGAAATAACAGAAATTGCTTGTGATAGGTCAAATTACAAAAATAAAATTAAAGCGAATAACAACTGATATGTTGATTAATATGTCAAAGAAAACAAAATAACATTAAATAACAAAATATTTTTTTTACTGGTGGTAGAGCTTCAGTGACGGAGCTCGCGGGCGTAGGCACCACCGCATTACCTAATATACTTGCCGCCGCTAAATGGTAGTGTTCAGCACTATCGTGTTCCGGTCAGGTGGTAATGTACGGCCCTGTAATTTCCGGCACAGAGGCATAACACCTTAGGCCTCAGAAGTGGTAACGCATCTGCATTTTGACCTTGGTCTTCATGTGGGTGTCTATAGGCTGCAGTTATCACTTAACATCAATGTGAACTGCATGCTTGTTTGTAAAGCCCATTACATAAAAAAAAAAAAAGAATAATGGCCCAAAAATACTTCATAATAAAAATGAGTATCAACAGAATGTTCCATACTCTCTTTTACAAACGGCAATGTTCCCTTGACCAATACAATACCAATAGGCATTAAGCCAAAAAATACTTATTTCAATCTGTTGTTTGAATTTAGCCTACAAATGCTTAGTTTAAAATTTTCGGATCCAGTACGATATAAATTTCAGCATTAGGGGTGTTTGTATTATCAAAGATACCGTTTCACGTGTAATCTATTTAGCTTGGAAAGGAAGCCAGTAGACCAAAGATTAGAAAAGATCTTTGGTCTACTGGCATCCTCCTCCAGTCTATGATACAGTCTGCTAACTGTGGTACTCCTCAGGTATCCCCCGCGTGGTGACGGCGGTGCAGGCGATGGAGGCGGTGGACGCGCAGCCGGGCCGCGGTAAGTAGTAAGTGGAACCTCATTGCACTCTCGCCTCATCACACCGCATCAGGCACTCCAGCGCCAAACGTGATAAGATAGGGTGAACACCTTTGAGTTGGGAATATTCACGTTGGCAGAGTTTGAGAAGAAATTTTGGTTGGTAGGATAGCAAAATTGTTTAAGTTGAATTCGAATTTAAATAGGCTATGTATGTAACTTCATTCTAAAGGCACATCATTTTGAAGTCAAGTCCCAAATATTGTCTTTACTAACTACCTACTGTCTAACTACCCATGCTTTTACCCCGTTATCCACTCTCTTTAAAAACAACAACTTTAAAAACATCTGATATCCACGTGTTCCCTTTAAAAAGTATAAACCCCCATCGCGCAGACAAAACTTCTATGAGAAGGCTTACTTCTTTTAATTTCTAGAATACTGTAGTTTTTACGTAATACTCGTAATTATTGGCAACCAGTTATACCTACTTACACCAACCAAATTAAGTCGCTCTCTAAAAGGATATCAATACAATATAGAAATACGATAATTAACAGTATCCTTGCAAACATCTCACTTTGTTTAGCTATTGCTTTGTGAAGTTTTGTATTACTCCACTTTTACAATTTAAACATCTCTACTATTGGAACACGTTTTTTAGACGACCATCACCGTTAAGAGTCCCATGAAATTAAATTTGAAGCCCTATGCCTAATCACCGTTATTTCAGTAGTTATTCAATGCTTTTAGCATAAATAATATTGACAACCCGGTTAGTCCAGCCAATAGCCAGCCAGTCCAATATGTGTATGGCCTACAGATATTTGTTTCGGGTCTGGGTGTTTGTGTATGTGTTGTATGTGTACAACGGCACCCACGACACAGGTTTATACCTACTGTGGGGCTGTGAGTGTAAGCGTAAATATATATATATATATATATATATATATATATATATATACCAATCATCATAGTTTTTGGAATTCAAAACGCTGCTCAGTTATAATGCAGCTTTGCCAAAGTTTCCAACTCAAAAGTGTCGAAATTCTCGCGCGAACCTTATTTGCGATGATCTCAAGCGATAAACATGACAATTTAACTTTTATAATATCGCAATAAATACGAAAAACTAGTGGAAGTATCCACCAGTCACCTTAATTCAATTTTATATACTTTAAAAACTATTGTCGTGAATTTGCGGTATGTTTTGTGTTGGAGTGTTCGTAATTTGAGCGTCTGCACTGTGTTCGAAAATAAACAATGACTTTTGAAATACAATAGTCCTTTTTAAAGCAACAGACGTATTAAACACAAAGTGTAGGTAATTGGAGCATGTTAACAGCATGTTAACATTTGAGGTAACCTATATAAAAATACATCGCCGCGCCGTGCAAAAAAAAAAAAGTAATGAATAACCTATAATGATAACCTTTTCTGTTGATCTGTAAACCAATAAACGATGCACTATGCCTTCCTAATCTGTATGTATCAATACTCCATCTTAAGAATTGTTATAATATGAATCAGATTCCACTGTATTTAAAGAAACATATCACTAATAGTATATGTTAAAACAGTCCGCCGATTACTGAAATTTGAATGTAATATAATAATTATGTAATGTTCCTTAGCTCAACGTAAGCGAACGACGTTCTTTTTGAGTAAAATGGGTTTAGGTTGAATGTCTTCAAACCTAAACCCAAACCTAAACCTATGTTTAAATCAATAAAAAAACTATTAATTTAAATTACGCTTAGATTTTCTTTGAACATGTTCTTACAAACTCCGGGGCTGTCAATAAAAATCGCCTGTGTTCGCTTTATGCTATGCCGTCAAATACTAAGTCACTGAGGCAGTTCTAGCAGTAGTAGTAGATAGGTTTCAAACAATTAATGTAATAAATATAAAGCAATACATAGCAACGTAAACAAGGAACAAATCGATAAATCCTAAAGAGACCCAAATATATCATAAGAAATACCCTTCACCTGATTAAGTTGTTTCATATTGAGTATAATAAAAAACTAACCTTTCATAATATTAACACATTATCTTTAGACGTCTACTCCTGGACAAAAGCCCTTTTGTCCAGCTGTGGGCGTCTTTTGGATGAAATAATGATTAACTTTAATAATTTTAATCAAATTTAACCTTTAAATAATTCTTTAAATGAATTGATATCATAACTACGCAAAAACGTGGAATATTTTACATCTGATGGTATTGCTACACTGGAAACTACTTGATTTATAGCAATAACAAACATTAAATTATTTGTATTTGATTTAACTTCTAGTTCTATCTACTCGTACATTCATAAAGTAATTACTTTGATAACTCTCTTCAAAACTTACAAACATCAGAATCACAGTACAGACGTTCGTTGTTAATTAATTTGCACTGTTTTATTTAAGTGTTTGTGATTATCGTCAGTAACACAGTTTGATTTCAGCCTTGTAAACCCGCCAAACTCATATTTCTCTTTCTGTTCTAATAATGTCAAGTGATACAAGGTAACCTTTTTTGTAGTTTTATATTAATATCGCAATAACAATTGATTTATTTTTATGTGACAATGTTCAAGTGGTTTACAGCCTTGCAGACCTTATGGTCTATTTTAATGTTAGAACAATTTTATTGTGTCTGGTTTTCTGATAGGACACTTGGTAATGTATCCTTAATTTAATCTCCTTGCCGTTAAATGGTAGTGTTCAGAGCTTCAGTGTTTATGTAAGGTGGTAATGTGATTACTGATTTCTAGTACTGAGCTATAACAACCTAGACCTCAAGAGTGACAACGACAAATATACTTTCACATTTATTCCTAATATTAAGTTAATATGGAGTTACCGCTTTTTCTTATCGATACTGTAAACACATAGAAAATGACATCTTGCAATTACAAGGTTTAAAAAAAATATGAATCCTTTATCCTATTGAACGTATTTCATCAACAGATAAACTTAAATAAATCAATTGTTTTGGCGATATATCGTAATTTTGATGTCCATATTATATGTTTGCATGTTCGTATCTCTATGTCACACTGAAAATGTTGGAAATTTTATGTGTTACTTGTTATTTGAAGGATAGTAAAAATCGAACTGTTTAAAATGTGAAGAAATCATTTCAATTAAATCTCTTATCGTTACTTAATTACTTTTGCAATTAATCGCAGAATTTATTCCATCTCTATTGCCAGTTTAATTTTAAGACGTTCTTGTCTCCTTTTGACTTACTCATTATTGCATGTATTGTGCTAGACATATTGGAATCCATAATTTAGCTCAAAGATGACTAGAGCTAAACGAAAAGTATTTGTTTTGCATAGGTATTAATATCTACGATTAAATGAATAAGGCAAACCAAAAAAGTGTCGCTTCATTTTTCTGCACCTACATCTAAATTATTTGGAAAAAATAATCGACCTGGCAGATTATATCTAACATAGAGCAACACGGGCCACCGGCCGCTGCGGCGGACCAGAGGGGAGTAGCCACATGCAGCCTTTCCCTTCTGTCAAAGTACAAGCCCAAATGGTCCTACACATGTCGCCCAGATGTTTAGATGCGTGCGTGAAATTTTTTATGTATTTTGTTCAAGTCAAGGTGTGACTTTCGTAGTAATAGACGATTTTTGTAGGGTGTGTGTGTGTATCACACGTAGATCCCCCCGCAAAAAATGACAAACTGTTTTGCATCGGTAATAAACGCTATGGCCGGCTATGGCTACTCCCCTGCGGTCCGCCGCGGTCGGTGGCGCGTGTTGCTCTATGCAACAACCCGAAAGTACGTCTACTGTAGGAGTCATTCTTAACAGTGGAGTTGTCAATTTTCAACTCAATGTTTGTTCTGTAGGTTTTGTGTTCATGTTTCCGTATAGTGTGTAGAACAATAAACACGCAGGGCACGGGGCTTAAAAAATATTAAATGTATGTATGTGTATGACTTATTATATCTATGATGTATGCGCAGCGGCGGATCAGTGCGGCCGGTGCCGCGCAGGCGCACGAACGCTAAACCTCAACAAGTTCTGCAGCCGAGACTACGGTAAGTTATAACCTAGCTACCCTAGGTTATCTGCTTGCAATTCTATATATGGTACACTAGATGGGTTTGGACTGTAAAAGACACCACAAGTTGTATTGCAGTAGGTTGATGTCTTGGTTCTGATCTGACATTTAACTAATGTAATACACTGAACATAATGATAGTGCGATGTAAGATAATACGACGTCATGTATCGAACTTTTATAAACAACTAGCTGTTGCCCGCGGATTCGCACGCGTGGGTGTCGTTTTATAATCCTGAATTTATAATCCTGAATTTTATTTTTATATAATAGACTAGCTGTTGTCCGCGGCTTCGCTTGCGTGTATGTCGTATCATAAATATTTTTTCCTGAATTTTCTTATGCTATCTTATTGCTATAAATCCCACGAACCCCAACGAATGCAAAACCGTGGAAATCTGTTCGTGCGTTGTGGAGTTATAGCGTCAGGAAGGAAATCCCGACTTATTTTTTATTTAATAGATTTCTTATAAGTCAAACTTATTGTAGGTACTGGTCGTGAACAGTCATCACTTCAGCCGTAAAATATCCAAGGGACCAAAGCCTCCCCCCCATAAGGGGTGATATGTCATAATCGCCACGCTTGGCATACGGATTGGCGATCGCAGTGATGGTAATTTTATCGCAAGACGCTACTGTCCATCTTGCGTTTTACAGCCCGTTTTACATTTATGTTAATTTGTACTCCCGTAATGTTGTGTACAATAAATTGTCATATGTCGGCAGTCATAATGGGTCGAGTGGTGGGTCGCGAGGCGGGCGCCGGCGGGTGGGCGCGGCTGGCGCTGAGCGTGCAGGCGGTGTACAAGCGCGCGCCGCGCTCGCGCCTGCGCCGCGGCGCCACCGCCCTCTACGTGCGCGCGCAGGACCTCGCATGCAAGTGCCCCAAGATCAAGATTAACAAGTAAGTTCTTTAAAACCTTTAAGGGGATTGGGACTTGAACGTCAAAACTTGTCAAAAGATTCTCCTGCTTGCTTCGGTGGCACCAAGACAACGGCTTTCAATGGTTCTCAATTCTGATTCGACATCAAAGACAACAAATTGAACCAATAAAATACCATCCATCCATAACACGATAGTAGTCAGTACTATCATTTGACGATGGATAGGTAATATACAGGTGGTGCCTACACCTAAAGCTACGACAGTGAGACTCTACCGTCAGGAATATTTGATGGTAGTATCACAAATCTCACTATCAACTGATGCTTAGAGTCAGGCGATATACACGCTTGCTAATGCTCTGAGATCTCGATCACGATTAACAAGCGAGTTCATCTTGAATCCAAGGCTTAGAATGGGCATTTTCCTAAGCGCTTCAATGGTAGCTTGGGCTTTCAATCACAAATCTCACTATCAACGGATGCTGAGAGTAGGGCGATATACACGTTTCTAATGCCCTAAGATTTCGAACACGATTAACAAGGGAGTTTATTTTCAATCCAAAGCTTAGGAGAGTGGCCATTTTCCTGAGCGTTTCTGAACCTGATGGCAGCATGAGCTTTCAATGACAAATCAAATTGGGCGAATGGCTAAGCGTGTAGTCTTTATTTGAAGAAGAGTTGAGGCTATTATTTTAATTCTTGTCAAATACAAGGCCTACGAGACGGTTGGGCTTTCAATGTTAAGGAACAATTGGATCCTGAGCAGAAACACGAAGTGTCATGCCTGGAGTTTGAAAATGCAACCGATAATTTTTAATTCCTTCACCTCATAAAAATAATGTTATGTTAATAATGGTATATTTCAACTAAGGGCAACTATAACTATGCTCAGCAAGCTCATTCAGCGCCTTTTTGAAACTCTACTTGTAAACTCATTAGAAAATAATTAGCGGCTTGTTTCCAAGGCCATTTGGTCATTTCATTCGTAGATAATGATGTGCAACTTCCAGTTGATTGACTGTATTTGTTTTCTGTTTAATGTATTTTGTATTTATTCGATAATTGCTATCCCGGCGAACTTCGTGACGCCTTTAAATAAATAATGTGTCAAAAATTTGGTGACTACAAACTTGTGTGGGACAATGAAATAGTTGTTATTGCAATTTTTTCCTTACAATTTATTTATATCTTCTCGTATTTTACAAATATTCTTCTACGAATATAAAAAAAAATTGCCAAATCGTTTTCCAGCCGTGCTTGTGTTTTAGTGAGACAAACGTCATTTCATTTTTTTATATAGAGATTGTTTCCTTCCAGATCCTACCTGATATTAGGCGTGGAAAAAGAGGGATCGTCGTCAGGGTTGCCGGGATTGACGATGGGCGAAAGGACCTTACTACTGGAATGGAAGGATGACTGGCATAGGCGCATACGACGCCTGCAGCGGCGCGCAATCAACTGTCACTAGCCGACGCCATATTTGAAAAATGAACCAAGGAATCGGGGAAAAACAGATGAACGAAAAGCAGTGTTGCCAACTTAATACATTTTTCCGTAGATCTACATAATATTTTCAAATGATTAAATAACTTTGCTTCTAGTAGGTAATTTGCTTGAAAATTCATTTCTAATAAATGCTACAATTTTTTTCCGGCAGAGAATAAAAATATTTTTTTTTCTATTATAAAAAATAATTATTTTTCATAACGTTTTCGCAAACGAATACTACGAAAATTATGATACCATCCTTCTTACGTATTTGAAAAAAAAAATGAGTTGGCAACACCAACGAAATGAAAATGATCGAGTAAGGTATTCCGTCTATGTTCCGTGCGAGTGAATTGATATGTTACTGCCATTGTTTTCTATGATACAATAGTAAAATAGTTTACCTAGTCGCGTGTAAGGATTTATTGTTGTTCTGACGTCACTTGATTACGCCTAATTGTACTTAATACTTTGCATCTTCCATTTCATTAATTTATTTTTGACAATAAGTAACGTAAATAATATTTTTGTACGTGATAACGTCTTGTGAAACGATAAAGGCCGGCGACACGTTCGAAAAGGTGTCACGTTCCGTCTGAACCGAGCCTGCAAGCGTGAGCGCTGAACAAGCGATATACGGAAGCGTTCGGCTAAACGACCGGCCTCAGCGTCCGGCTTGTGACGCGTGTCTCTTCCATTCCATCGGCAGATGCATCTTGATAATAATTCAATTCATAAAAGTATGCAATTTTTCATCAATGTTTCCTATGACGTGATCCCGTAAAATGATCGTCTGTAAACCGACATTGCAAACATTTTTTTGTACAATCAAGCGTAACAGGGCGCTAATATTAACCTAAATGAAAAGTACATAGATATTAGTAAAACGAAGTATGACTGCATTTTTCATAAGAAACTTCGTAGTAGCATTCATTGACATTTTCAACACAGTTGGTTATTGACTTTATGGTTTGAAGTATTTATAATTAACTGTGTTTTTTATAATTATTAATACTAATTTATTTAAAACTTTTTAGGTTAACACTAACTAAAGTTCGTTCCATTTGGTGCATTTTTGTAAAACTGTTAATTTTGTAATAAAAATGCATCTAACTCTAATCTAACCTACCGTTTCAAGTGTCAAAAATGTCAAAAAACACAACAAGACGTCAAATCTGACACCAATTTCGGCGCGTGATATTTTTTTTTTTACAATTGTACATTATAGTTTTAGGTCACAATTTTTCGACGACTCATCTCAACGCTTAGTCATAATAGTTTAACTTAACGTACCTCATTTATTAAGTGTATTTACGTAATTAAGGGTTACAAATTGTTTTTATTTATAAATTAATGTTGCTGGCAACTTGAGTCCAAACTAAAAGCCATCCAAATATGTCTTTTCATAAATAATATTTTAAAAAATCTTGCCAAATAAATGAAATTGAAAATACACATCTGCCACCATAACAATCATAAAAACCTCAACAACAATACATCGCCTAACGAAAGGTATGTACAGTATTATTAGCTTTACTAAAATAAAATTATTATAATAATGTTAAGTACCTAATTAAGAGCATTTAATAACGTATCTTTTACGAACTCATTGTGTAAACTGTTTCTTTTTCGAAACCCCAGCGTTTTTATAATCAAATTTCGTCTTTGACTAAAACACACTTTTACCAACATTGCGATCGAATGATACCAAATCAAGATCTCTTTTTTACAAATTATAGACAAAAATAGAAAAAAAATCTAAAAATAAAAAACTTTTTTTTCTATTTTTGTTTCATTAGTTGTTTTAGGCCTACGTTTAACTGATTAAACTTAATTTAGATCATTTCATCGTCTCCTTTACTAAAAAATGTGCGAAATTTTAATTATTTTTTAGACGTTTAAAAAAGTGAGAACGAAAACAACTTATACAGCCAAAACAAAAAGTTCCTACAAAAGCAATTCATCATTTTTATTCAAGTGTACACTCGGGTAATCATTTACAATTGAGCCGTCAAAACTATTTACGCGGCCGAGTACAGTTAGAGACACAATAGCACAAATCAACTTGACGTTGGAACAATCCACAATAATCCATTGTTACTATTTGCAGTGGTAAAACGCCTTCGGTGAGACGTATATGGAATTGTAAATAACTTCGTGGGCCGCGAACTAACATTGAAAAAGTCAAAATAAATTACGTAAACAGAGGATGGTTTGTGCATGTTTTGAATTTGGAATTCTAAATAGGGAAAACTAAGCACATTAGTGTGAGCAAAGCTTAAACTTTGCAAATAAATGGAATTGAAAACAGTGAGGCTTTGTAACAAAACTTTTTTTTTCTCTGGTGGTAGAGGTCTTGTGTAGAACCTCGAGGGCGTAGGCACCACCGCATTACCTAATCTATTTGCCGCTAAATGGTAGTGTATCGTTATGTGTAGTGTGTACACTATCGTGTACCGGTTAGGTAGTAATGTATCGCCCCGTAATAACCATCACAGAGACAAAACAACTAAGGTCTCAAGGGTGGCAACGCATCTGCATTTTGACCTCTGGTTTTTGCGTAAGTGTCTATAGGCTGCAGTCATCACTTAACATCAATGTGAACTGCATGCTTGTTTGCCAACTTCATTACATAAAAAAATAAAAAGAAACTTTCTTGTACTTTTTACGATAAAAGATACGTTTTTAAAAAAGAAAGGATAAAAAAATAATCGTTTAGATATCGTATTTAAAGACGACTTAGAAGTTTTGCTTGATCGTACTACGGATTTGTAAAAAGTGTATTTAGTTGTAGATCTATCTATTAACCCTGTTTCTAGTTATGCATATCTTTAGATTTCCTAATTTGTATTGATGTCGAAGGGAAATATTTTTTGTACGCTGGTTGGTTGGTTAAATCAAAAATTGAATTACAGGAATTTCAAGTTTTTTTTTTAATTTTCAATGTTTTTGGAAATAGAACCTTGAATCATTGTCAACTAGCGTGCAGAGAAGTATTTCAAAGATTATATTATCATTATAGAATATCAGATAATTGTATTTATAGACAGTTTGTATTTCTCTGTGTAATTTGTGAATATTGTTTAATATGTCGTAAATGTTATTATTTGTGTTACGTACCTATGTATTTATTTATTGCAGTTGTCTACGGTTAGGCATTAATTATTTTAACTAATCTGTATTGTACTGTAATAATGAACCTCACAATAATTTAGCAGGTTAGGCGTTGGCCTAATAATAATTAAAAAAAGATCTTCCAGTTTTGAATATTTGAATTCGAATGAAATTATCTGAATGTTGCAAAATGTCAAATGAAAATAAATCTTTTGCATTTTCCACTTTTAATCTTTGATTATATACACTTTTAATAACCAAAAATATATTATATTATTATAAGAGAAAAAAATAACGATATTGGCATTTGTTAATAAATTAATTAACGAGTAAGTTTTGCGCACAATTTTAAGGCCTATACAATAAATGCTTATATCGGATTTTGAAAATTAATTTGCTATTCATAAACGGATATAATATAATTTGTAGGTTATAATTATTTATACTGTAAGGGATGTCAATTGATTAAGGCATTTAAGGCGCGAATGTTTTTCTCTGTAGACCATAAACAAAATGAGGATGCCATTATTGAAAAATAAAATGTTTATGGTCCACGGGAAAATTTATTTCGTAAATAAATATTTGAATTGTGTTTTTATGATACCCTGCTCCTGTGATGTAATAAATGTTATTGGTTATATTTATTTAAAAATAAACTACATTAATATACGAAACATAGTTTCATTTAAATTTATAATTAAAATCATTCATCAGGCAATAATTTGACATAACTATCGTAACATCACGCCAGTACTTCCCTAAGAGGTAGAGAGAGGTAAATGTAATAAAATTAATAAATAATGATGGCAACCCATTAGATGTACGTCCCACTGCTGGACACGAGTCTCTCCCCTTTTTGGGGGGAGGCATGGAGCTTACTCCACCACGCTTCTCCAATGCGGATTGGTGGAGGTACGTGTTAGAATAGAATAGAATATTCTTTTGTACACCAATAATTTTTACAAATTAAAAGAAGGTGTATAGCAAATAGGCAATACAACCAGGCGGTCTTATCGCTGAAAGCGATCTCTTCCAGGCTACCTGTAGGTGGAAGGAGAATTTTGATATGGTTAAGACGGTAGGGGTGTACAGGGTAAGTGGCCAACCCGCTGTCGGATGTTTTTCAAACCGCCCCTCAGGCCTCCGACTAGGTTCAACGACTGCTATCTATCGATGGCAACCGGGACCGTCGGTTTAAAGTGTCCTCCGAAGCACGAAAACGCGCATTTTAATTTGTTACTAGCGGTCACCCATCACACACACGACCGCGCCCGTATTGCTTAACCGAGTAGATCGATAACGATCTACACAAGCCGCGAGGCCATGCGCGCTTCAGAGGCAAATGTATAAAAAATAAATATGTGTAAAACTTAGGTCAAAACGTAATCAGCGAATCGTGGGTGTACGATTTTCCGATTACGTTTCGGCCCCTATGACAGATTACGAGCCCATTGACGTCCCCGGGCACATAAATAAGCTCCGATGGAGGCACTGGAGAACTTTCAGTAATTGGAAAAATCCCAAAAGCACCAGATATAAAGGATTTCCTTTATCTCTGATAGACCGGGGATCAAACCCAAGACCTCAGCGTAGCAGTCGTGGTCTTCTACCACTAGTCTACTGAGGCAGTTTCGCATGTTGCAGCAGTTCCGCGAATTAGAAGTAAACCTATCTTTTATCTGAAAATAAAGAATTAACTTTCAGATAAAAGATAGGTACGTAAAAAGAAATATAAGGTTCTCCGTGTAAACAGTAGGTAACACATCTAGGGCGTAATTAGGCTAGTTGACCGGTTTTCAAATACTGCTTTTATGGCTTCCAAAAACTCCAGCTATTTCGTAAATATTCATATTTTTACAGAATACAAAAGATAAATACCTACTTAGGTTTATTTTGCTTAAAAAGGTTACTCGTTTTTTCCGCCTAAAACGCTCTGAAGTGTCATGGCGTCTTGTATTACGATGTGATTCCAGAAGATGTGATCTTCTGGCATTTCAAAAAGGAGTATTGTGAGGTCGATACTACTCGATACATTGTTTATGAAAATGTGACGTCACGCGCTCTCATTTAGTATTTGTTGTTACGTGATCAACTTTTGCATTTCTATGTGTATTCATTTTATTAAAGTATTATCTCTTCTGTATATCTATTAGGTATTTCATTTTATGTAATTTTAAAATATTATTCAATCACGATCTACAAAAACTAGTCATTATTTTACATATTGGCAACTAGACTATTCTAAAACACCATATGACATACCTATGAGTACCACTTATCAGTGATAAAACCCTATTATCTCGCTTCCAACTCTTAAAACCATAACTATCTACAATTCACAATAAATACTGATGAACAATGACAGCGCACGTCTCGGCTCGAAATGATTTCCCTGAGGGTTGCCACCCTTAAATATTACTTCCACACGTTGGCAACACTTAATATCTTTGATAGGCTCTCCGGTCGAGGGCACGGCAGTTTATAGGTTCTATTATAGGGTTCCGTGCGATAATTTATAGGTGCCTACTAATTTAATTAATTCGGATATATTCGGAACTTATAAATGGTTTGAAGTAGTTTTCGTAAAATAGTATGTAAGCAAATTATACTTTTATTTTTTTAAAGAAAAATGGAAAGAAAAATTTGACTTCAGGCGAAACTCGAACTCGCGACCTACTGGGAATCTAGTCCAGCCGCTCTTCCAATTGAGCTACTGAAGCCCTGCCCGATTTGTCAAATCTTTCCTTCACATCTATTGCATTGCTTTATGGTAGAAGCAGCGCGTTTTTTTAACAATATCTGGTCACAGTTTTTGGAGGGAGTTCTGAAATTCCACCATTTAACACATCCTCAATACAATCAGCAAGTCTTAAAATCATTACGAGTGTAACGACATAAAGTAACCGACAGAACCCGTTAGGATCTAGATTGGCTCACAATACAGTGTTCCTGGGATCATGATGCACTGCGCTCGCAATGGATTAAGCGACTTATAAACGCTCGACTTTCTGATATTTAGTTTCTTTTTATATTATGAAAGGGACAAAGAAGCATATACGAAGTTTAGTTCAGGTAGATGTGCTGTGTGGTCGATGAGTTCAGGTAATTTTAAGATAGTGAAAGATAACCAAAACTATATTTCTTAGTGGAAATTAAGTTTTTTTTTTATGTTATGGAAGTGGCAACAACATACAGTTCACATTGATGTTAAGTGATGACTGCAGCCTATAGACACCCACACAAAGACCAGAGGTAAAAATGCAGATGCGGCACCACTTCTGAGGCCTAAGGTGTTGCGCCTCTGTGCCGAAAATTACAGGCCTGTACGTTAAATTGTTAAATCCTACTACTATTATAAAGGCGAAAGTTTGTATGTATGGATGTATGGATGTTTGTTACTCTTTCACGTAAAAACTACTGAATGGATTTGAATGAAACTTTACCACAATATAGCTTATACATCAGAATAACACATAGGCTATACCTTATACATCAGAATAACACATAGGCTACAATTTTTGAGGTTTTTAATGTGAGGTCGTAGAAAAAACACATTTTTTGCGCTTACATTGCAAACGCTGACTGAATCCTACAAGATAGATCAAAACAATTTACTACAGTATTGTACAACTTAAAAAGGTCTACAAAAAAGTCCGTGATGGTATATGTTTATCTCTTAGGAATAACCCACAATAACCATTTTTTATCCTTTACTTTGTACGAGAAATAATGGCTTATTTACGAAGCTATTTTAAGCAATACAGTATTAATCCTTATCCAATTAAGTATCTTAAATACATTGTGCATTTAATAAAGATCAATATGGCTTTTTACAGCATGTAAATTAAATAAATATTTTCGAAGATATCACAGATTTAAAATGCAGAGTCATAGCAATTTCGGCGATAAATACCGTTTCGGTGATAAATACCGACAGCGGCGCCAGGCGAACGGGGCGTGGGGGGAGCGGGGTAGGTGCGGTGGGGAAGAAGTGGCTCATCGCTGAGTGCGCGACCCGAACGCGGGCAGACACGTGAGGGCAGACGTCGTTGAAGGTTGTGTCCGTTTTGCGAATTTTCAAGGCACTAGCGATTTGATAAAAACGTATGGTCGCCTACTTTAAGTAATATAGGCCTAAGGTTAGTTATTGCCAGGTTTCTTTTTGGTTAGGAGTTACACGTACAAATTAGGGCTCTGCAGTGCTTAGTTACCGTATTTCTTACTTATTACTAGACTAGACGGGACGAACCTGAAGTCCACGCGAACGAAGTCGCGGGCAAAAGCTAGTATTGTTATATTTAAAAATCATTTTAGTTTAATATACGCGAGATAAATCCGTAAAAATAGTTTTATTTCAATAAATAGTTTTGGTTTTGTCAATATTCCATATTAAGTATTTAGAGTAGATTTCTCCAAAGTTGAGTCTTACCCTGTACTCGAGATAAATTTATAATTCAAACGTATTTTACTTTTCACCACTATATGATAAAGGCTGCAAAATGGATACTTAGCCTGGGTTGCAGTAAGATAATTGTTAAAGTTAAAGTTATTGTAACATTTCACATCCTTCGCTAACTTAAACAGATTACTTTACGTTAGAGAAGGATGTGCAACTTCAACTTTAACAAATGTTGTAGTGTAAC
This sequence comes from Macrosoma leucophasiata, assembly GCA_036365455.1. Lineage (NCBI taxonomy): Eukaryota > Metazoa > Arthropoda > Insecta > Lepidoptera > Hedylidae > Macrosoma > Macrosoma leucophasiata. Next base: position 1,961,253 of record JAWQUS010000024.1, read on the forward strand.
CCAGGCTTACGTTAAAAGATTTAGTGAGGCTGATAAATAGTTCTAAATGGCGCTATTTACAACACAATTTGATAGCCAACCTTATGGCAAAGAAACATTCAGATAGTATGGCCCGTAATGACCATCACAGAACAACGTAGGTCTCGGGGGTGGCATTTTGACCTCTAGTTTTTGTGAAGGTGTCTATAGACTGTAATCATTCCTAGGGATGTGCCGAATATCCGGATCCGTATCCGCGGCTATCCGAGGAAAAATAACGATCCGTATCCGTGTCTGTATCCGTTACTTTTACGGCGGTTCTAATCCGGATCTTTCATCTAATTCATTTTTAATACATGATGTAATTCTATAAGAAGGAGATTAGGTAGTAGGTACACCTTATTTAATTCCATTCAATTTACTTTTTATATTATAAAATAGTGGAATATTTATAACTTATATTACAGATGGTTGAGTATTAGTGTAGGGACTCGAGGGTATTGGTACCACCGTATTACCTTATCTTTCTGCCGCCAAATAGTAGTGTTCAGCGCTATCGTGGTCCGGTTAAATGGAAACATATGTCTCCAATAACTATCACAGAAACATAGCAACTAAAGTATCAGGGGTGGCAACGCATCTGCATTTTGTCCTCTGGTTTTTGTATGGATGTCTGTAGGCTGCATTCATCATTTAACATCTATCTGAACTGCTTGCCACCTTCATCACATAAAAAACTTATATCATTCAAGGTTATAAGATTAAATTTGTTTTATAAGGAGATAGATTAAATTTAAATCATAATTATTTAAATCCTTGTAAAATAAATGTATCAAACGAGTAAGATACATATAAGGTTGGGGAAAAAGTTTCTTCGCATTTTTTAAGATAATTCAAAACATTTTTTAATATAGTTTATTTAAATTTAACTAAAGTATGTATGTACCATTTTGTTCGATAACCTTTTGCCATCTTGTAGGTAGGGACATGATCCCATTGCTATAAAAATTTTGGAACTTCTCATCAAAATACCGCGACAAGTGAATTTGGCAGTCCTCTCGTGATGTTAACCTAACATTGCATAAAGAATTCTGAAGAGACCGAAACAGGTGGAAATCTGAAGGTGCAAGGTCAGGACTATACGGCGGATGCATTAACACCTCCCAGCCAAACTCTCTTAATTTTTGCTGAGTGGCTATAGATGTGTGAGGTCTAGCGTTATCATGATGAAACACCACACCCCTTCTGTTGATCAATTCCGGCCGCTTTCTCTCAACTTCTTGCTTTAATCTCATCAGTTGTTCGCAGTAGAGTTCAGAAATGTTTGCCAAAATGGATGCCATTTTTGAAAAGTTTCAGAAACTTTTCAAAAATGGCATCCATTTTATCCGTAATAGGGCGACCAGAGCGAGGTGCATCTTTGACATCAAAATTTCCGGATTACGCTTAACGCTTAAACCAAATTTGTGCTACTCTCACAGACACTGCACTAGGTCCATAAACATCACAAATTTTTTTCGCGGCTTGCGTTGCTTTTTTACCTTTTTTGTAGTAAAATTTTAAAATGTATCGAATTTCTTCATTAGATTCACTCATCTTGACAGTACGAAAAACAAATGAAAATCACACATTTGCCTAATTTGAATTTAATTAGGCAAATGTGTGTTCTTTAAAATTTTAACTTTCAATGATACAAAAACCAGCCAGATACAAAAACTACAGCCAAAGAGATTTTATTACAAGTTCATACATACTATAATGCGAAAAGACTTTTTCCCCAACCTATTATTATATTGGCAGAATAAGATACCGATTTAGGAATAAAGTTAAGATCCGTATCCGTATCCGCGGATCTTGACACCAAATATTCGTATCCGGAACCGTATGTATGTATGTATCTTCACGCCAGGTCCCTAACGGGGTAGGCAGAGAGTGTAGAGCGCCAGACATCCCGGTTCTGACAAACCTCTCGTGCCTCGTCTACCTTCATCATTCTCTTCATACATGCACGCCGATTCCTAAGACTTTTGACCCCACCATCACTTTTGATCCGGAACCGTATCCGCGGATATCCATTTTTAACGATCCGACACATCACTAGTCATTACCTAACATCCATGTGAGTTCTATGCTTGTTTGCCACCTTCGTTTTACATAAAAAGATACTAAAGTAACAAATCATACGTAATTAAGATCTCAGTAAAACGTTAACGTTGTACAATTACTTAATCGTAGGTATAGCGCACGTCCGCAATCAACCTTACCCGGAGTGCAAGTCGAGTGTAAATCGAAGCAACAATAGCCAGTAATAAGTTTCTTTGTGTTGAAATATAAACGCACACTTTAATATCGTATTGTTGTCGCCGCCCTAATGCTGTGTAAACATCCAATAAACCGATTTGATTTTATTGTAATGCAAAGGTTAAGTATGAATTCTAAGTCAATGTTGAATAGCTCTTTGGCCAATTAGATGAGGATAAATTAAAAGATAGTGCGCTGCTTAAATCAGTTGCCATATTATTATAATGCCTTATAATGGCAACCCATTATACGTCCCACTGCTGGGCACGAGTCTCTCCCCTTTTTGGGAGGAGGCCTGGAGCTTACTCCACCACGCTGCTCCAATGCGAATTGGTGTAGATGGGTGGGTTAGTGGCCAACACGCTGTCGGATGTTTTCAAACCGCCCAGGCCTCCGACAAGGTTTAACGACTGCTATCTGTCGATAGCAACCGGGACCGACGGCTTAACGTGCCTTCCGAAGCACGGAAACGCGCATTTAATTTGCCATTAGCGGTCACCCATCACACTTCCCGACCGCGCCCGTAGTGCTTAACCGAGTAGATCGCTTATGATCTACACCAGCCGCCGGGCCATGGGCGCTTCTGCTATAATGCCTTAAAAGAGTAATTTCCCGAAGATATGGGATTTTTTGTTCCTTGGTTGTGCGTGAACACATACACGAATGCTTATCACCCATACACCTGAGTGCCTAGTGCGAGAGTTTATTTATTCTTACGCGAATTCGATCGCGTAAGAGTAAACGCAGATTTGTATGGAATTGAAGGAGCGTCATTTAGCGGTGAATCGATGACGCTTCTTCAATTCCATACAAATCTGCGTTTACTGAACGAACCTGAAACTATACTACTATACTATATAATTAAGTCATCATCCTTTTATTGGAGACTTTTCGAGAAACAAGATGAAATGAACTAGAATAAATTACTTCGCAAGTCAAACAATATTCGAACGAGATGATTTTTAAAATTGTTGGATTATAAAATCTTAACAATGTATTTTGCTGATTGAAAGATGATCATCACTTGAAAGTGTACCGTCGATGCATGAAAGAAACTAGAGGTAGAAGTAGTAGAACAAAAGACAGTGTCGCCAAGCTCAAGCTTTAATACACACATTTCTGATCAAGATCCAATTCACGCACTGATCAATATAGATTCTCAAAATATTATTTGTGATGATGCTCAATATTTTAAAGTTCCTAACTTGAGTAGTTGAAATCAGTGGATGTTAATAGACACAACCAAATCACAGAAGATTTTAAATATTATTTCACGAATTATCGCAAGAAGTAACGTGTTTATTGAATTAAATGGAAAAAGAATCATTGTAAAAGCCTTACAATGTGTTTTCCTCAATTTTAATGATTTAAATCTTCGATTACGAGAAACAACACCAGAGGCAGTAGAGACAAATCACCGTGTCTCCAAGCTCTTTTATTACTGACAATCGACAGAGACAGACAAACAAAACCAGGGGTCGCGTCTGGTAATATTTCCGAATGACAATTCCGAACGACGCAGACTCATCATCTTTGTGTTTAACAGAGATATCTGATATAGACTGGCATACCTATGTATCTAGTATATGCCATATCTAGTATATGGTTCTATATTCTTGGTTATATCTTGGTTATATATCTCTGACTCAGATAGATTTCGAAAATGTATATTATTTGTAAAGATTTTTTGAGAATTGGTTATGCAATGTCTCATTTTTTTCTAGTAAACTCAAGAGAACGCCTAGTTTTAATTAATAGCAAATACGTTAAGGGCTCTAACTCACTAGGACGCCATGGTGACGTCGCCGGCTACGTATCCAAGTTAGTATGGTGTGGAGACGTCGCCACAAGGTGATCAGGTGGGTTAGGTATCATGTATATAGTGTAACGGAAATAGAGGAGCTGGCATGATTATTCTACTAAGAGGGGAGAAGCGTGGGTAAAGGCGAGGAGAAGCGTGGCGTGGTGAGGTGTGGTGTGATTTGGTGCGGTGAGGAGAGGGGAGTTGAGGAGAGCAAAGAGATAATGTACTCTTTGGAGTATACTCTTTGGAGGAGAGTTGCTTTTAAGAAAGATGTGGTTGACGTTAGGATGTCATTATTTTTTAAAATATTGGAACGGATAAACTAATATATTTTTCATACTATTTAAAATCGTGGTTTAATTATCATAATCCTGCATTTCATTATAATACCTTGGATACGTAACCGGCGACGTCGCATGGCGTCCTAGTGAGTTAAGGCCCTTAATGCACTTCTACGATCTGAAAATCTGCAATAATTTTGTACTGTATTTTTTTTTTGTATTTTATTATGAATATCATCAGTTTTGTCAGTGTCATATAATAATCACTTAATTTTGTTATTTGTTTCGTAATTGAAACCCATTGTATGGTCCTAGATCGTCAAAATACATATTGTACATCACGTATTATTATATTTGACCTGACAGATTTTCCAACAATAATTCCCGTAGGTACATATTAGATGTAAAAATTGCAATCAGTTTAGCATCTACGGCAATATAAAAAAATACAGTAGAGTACATATATCATTGTTTTTATATTATTTCGCATTAACACATGCTTGTGAAATATATTTTATTTGAAGAAAAATGGAAAGAAAAATTTGACTTCAGGCGAGACTCGAACTCGCGGCTTACTGGGAATATAGTCCAGCCTAGTAGTCTAGTCTAGTAGTAGAGAACTTCAGTAGCTCAATTGGAAGAGCGGCTGGACTAGATTCCCAGTAGGCCGCGAGTTCGAGTCTCGCCTGAAGTCAAATTTTTCTTTCCATTTTTCTTTAAGTAAAATAGTACATATATCAGTAGTAAATATAGTAGTTGTAGTTAGAGTAGTACTACTAACTACGATACTTACTCAATTAGCTTTAGTTTGATTTCGATCTGCTTTTACATTTGGAGTAGTAATTTTTTTAACTTGTATTTCTACAATACCACTAGTAGGGCCGCCCTTGTCCAACGATTGCCCGCAACCGTCTCCAGGTCATCGGTCGTTTTTTTTATTTTTTTTATGTAATCGAAGTGGCAAACAATCATGCAGTTCACATTGATGTTAAGTGATGACTGCAGCCTATAGACACCCACACAAAGATCAAAATGCAGATGCGTTACCACTCCTGAGGCCTAAGGTGTTATGCCTCTGTGCCGGAAATTACAGGGCCGTACATTACCACCTGACCGGAACACGATAGTGCTGAACACTACCGTTAAGCGGCAAGTATATTAGGTAATGCGGTGGTGCCTACGCCCGCGAGCTCCGTCACTGGAGCTCTACCACCGTTTATTAAAGTTATGCATCATGTGGACTGATTTGCCATAATCGCCACGCTTAGTATGCGGGTTGGCGATCACAGTGGCGTCAATTTCTTCATGGGTCGCTGCTCCTCATCCCGCTTACTACTACCGCCATGGTTTGATCGCCATTGTTCAGGTGACTGACTGCGTCAGAAGAATTTTCCTCCAACAGTCGCGAAGGGGTCGTCTTATTCCTAAAGGGTTTTTTTTATGTAATAAAGGTGACAAACAAGGCATGCAGTTTACATTGATGTTAAGTGATGACTGCAGCCTATAGACACTTACACGAAGACCAGTGGTCAAAATGCAGATGCGTTGCCACCCCTGAGACATTAATTATTATGACCAGTGTTATATATCTAACCGGAATACGATAGTGCTGAACACTACCATTTAGCGGCAGATAAATTAGGTAATGCGGTGGTGCCTACGCCCTCGAGCTCCTACACTGGAACTCTACCACCAGAAGTGTTTATAGTATCTTTATTTGAACGAACAATCATTTTGAACCGAGTAATTTTAACTGCCTCGATAGCCTAGTGTTAGCAGGCCACTACTACCACGCTCAGGCCCTGGGTTCGACTCCCGGGTAGGGGGTTATCAGAGATAATGGTGTAAAGTCCTTTATCTCTGGTTCTGTTGGGATTTTTCCATTTTCTGGAAATTTCCCAGTGCCTCGAAGTTTGGTAATGTGCCCGGAGATGTCAACAGGCTCTCCACTTGTTACATGGGCCAAAACGTAACCGGAGAATCATGGGTGTTTGCATGTATAATTGAATGCATGCATTTACTTCTACCCCTTCGGGGATTACAGGCGTGAAGTTACGTATATTTTAAAAAGGTTAAAGTGTCAAACAACCTTCCAGGTACGTGTTATAATTTATTCCGAGTACAATAGTGTTTTGAAAATGCACGCGTTATCGCTGAGCGGAAAGTTGAAAAATACGATATTTTATCGAAAACATTGTTAGGAAACCTTTATAGAAAAGTGCTGCATGATTCAGTAGTACTTAGAGCGTGTTTTGCAACTCGATTTATCTCGATGTGGCAATTTCCGCTACTTGATTCAAAATGTTTCTCGCAAAAGTACTCATAGCCGTTTCCTTCCAGAAATATAATTTAATGACGTAATAATTTTAATTTTCTTTACCTACCTCGGTGACGTAGTTTCTGATCTTTTTTATACTTTTATATACTTGCCGCTAAATGGTAGTGTTCAGCACTATCGTGTTCCGGTCAGGTGGTTATGTACGGCCCTGTAATTTCCGGCACAGAGGCATAACACCTTAGGCCTCAGGAGTGGTAACGCACCTGCATTTTGACCTTGGTCTTTGTGTAAGTGTCTATATGCTGCATAGCATATGGCTGCAGTTATAACTTAACATGTCTACGACAGTTTGATATAATTTAGCATTTTTTAATTTTTCCGCAATAATGCATGCTAGTAAAGTAAAAAATTAAAGAAAAAATGAAAATAAAAACGATTTCGGGCAGAAATATATTTTCCTCACAAACTAATTGAAATGTCGATCACACTTTATCAAATTTTAATAAACTACAATGAGGTACAAAGTATAAATTGACTTTTTGCCGTATCTACTATCTAATGGTGAGTGCTCTGTTCTTTATGGTACCACCGTCTCATTTCTTAAACCGCAGTACCCACGAAGAGAGAAAGATTTTCAAGATCATAATTTGTGGAACGAATATCCCTCTGACGTGTTCTCTCGATGCTACAATATGGAGTTCTTCAAAGATGGCGTCAAAAGAATCCTTCAGGGCTGACAGCGCGTTAGCAACTCCCCTGATGTTGCAAATGTTCATAGGCGACGGAGCCCACTTTCCATCATCCAGGTGGCCCGATTGCTTGCCTCTCAACCTTTACACTTATAAAAATACTACGCTACGTAGCTAAATGCTACGGAGTCTACAAGAGTCAACGACATTGAATTCAGAAAGAGAACAGAGAAAAGAGCCAAACTATTTTTTTTAGTTTTTTTTGTGTTAGATGTTTTATGTAAGAAAACAATTCTGTTTTAATCGAAGGGGTAGGCAGAGATAAAATATATGCATACATGCTAACCCACGGTTTCTTAGGTATTTTGTACCATGCAAAGTTTAGCTTGAAGTTGCCTGTTATTGCCTGGGCAAGTACCGAAAAAGGAAATTTCTAATGGAGCTTACCTCTGGAGATGAGCCTTAACTTCAACGTAACATAAGTGCACTTAATACTTACCTAGAAGTAGGTACCTGCTAAGTTTATTCATTATGATACACAATTTTATTTAAAATGATGCCAGTATATTATCAAAGAATTTGTATAAACAATCAAACAAGTGTAATACAATAATAATAATATATTCTTTATTGTACACCAACTTATGATAAGAGACAGAGGAATAAGAGACACAATATACAAGAGGCGGTCTTATCACTAAGCAGTGATCTCTTCCAGACAACCTTTGGGTTTAGGAAACAGTGCAGATACTAAACAATGGGGGTAACAGGGTACACCTACCCTGCTATATGAAACTTATAAATATAATGTTAAGTTATAATAACAGTAGGCAAGAAACTAGTGATCAGGTACCAGCTGGATAAACAAAGAGACTGGGAAACATAGTAATCATAGGTTCTTTTTTTAAACGCCTCTACAGACTTAGCTTGTCGGATATCCACCGGAAGGGAATTCCAGAGTCGGATAGCCTCCACCGTGAATGAATTAGAATAAAAAGAGGAAGAGTGAGAAGGAGTCATTAAAAGGAGATTGTCGGAAGAACGTAGGGACAAGGAATGTGTAGAACAAAGAAAATGGAAACGCTCTTTCAGGTAGGTAGGGGTGTGCGGATTGAACAATAAACAATACAGAAAAGAGAGAATGTGTGTATTCCTGCGAAGACGAATGGGTAACCACTTGAGCTGTTTGCGAAAATCAGAAACATGATCATATTTGCGCAGTCCAAATATGAATCGTATACATAAATTTTGAAGCCGCTCAAGTTTATTTAATTTCTCCTGTGTTAGGTCTGGATAACATATGTCGGCATAATCTAGTATTGGAAAAAGAAGTGATCGAGCCAGCGTAATTTTAGTGGAAGTAGATAAGAAATTATGGAGTCTTCTGAGGGAGTCAACAGCAGCAAACATTTTCCGGCTTACCTCAGCGATTTGTGGCTTCCAAGTTAAACTGTTGTCAATGATTAACCCTAAGTTTTTAACTTTGTAAGTAATACACGTGTCATTGAGTACAACTGATGGAACGTCTGACATATCTAATATAGAGACCACACGAGAGCTGCCAATAATGATCGCTTGGCTTTTGGAAGCATTAACCTGCAACCCAAATGCATCACACCAGAGAGAAGCACGTTTAAGATCATCATTGACAGTCCGTATGGCCTCCGGCAGATGAATGAGATTAGCCTGACAATAGATTTGAAGATCATCTGCATAAAGGTGGTAGATAGAAGATAGATTCTGAGTTATTAAATTAATGAAAGTAGAAAACAGGAATGGAGACAACACGCCGCCTTGTGGTACGCCGGCCGTGACATCGCACCATGAAGAAAAGGAATCATCCACACGAATGCGTTACCGGCGACCAAACAAGTAACTACGAAACCAAGCAATTACTGTCGGAGATATGTTAAGAGAACGGAGAATCGCAAGCAAGATGTCGAAATCTACATTGGTAAAAGCATTACTAAAATCTAGTAAAGTAAGCACTGTTAACTTTTGATTCTCCATTCCTTGTCTGATATCATCCGTTACCTTGACAAGAACGCTAGCCGTACTATGACCTTTTCGGAAGCCGGATTGAAAGGTATTGAGTAAATCATATTTGGACATAAAGGAATCTAACTGTTACTGAACCAACCGCTCGAGGACTTTGAATAAAAAAGGGAGAATAGATATAGGACGAAATTCGGAAAAGGATTTGCAATTGGATTTTTTCGGCAAAGGTATAAGTTGAGCATCCTTCCAAATTGAAGGGAAGGAAGAGCTGGATATGGAATAGTTAAGCATATAGGTAATAATAGGAACAATGATGTCAATTATAGGAAGAATCATTTTACGGCTAACGTTGTCACTGCCCACGGCATCGGAGTCAATAGCAAGAATGTTCTTCTTAACATCACGATCAGAGAATTGTTCAAATGAAAAAAGAGGACAATTAGGAGTGGGAACAGTTGAAAGACGATTTAATGTGTCAAGTTTTTTGATGCCATCAATGCAGGCAGAAGATGAAAAATGTACTGCTTACTTAAGCTGATTTAAGTCAATATTGTTTGTTATTAGTAAATTGGGATCAAGACTCGATTTCCCAACTCCAATAGATTTCAAAAACTTCCAGACTTTAGCTGGATCACCATTCGAAACGGATTTATAGATATGGCGTCTTTGTGCATCTCTACACACCTTATTGCAGTGATTTCTGATAAAAACATAGTTTTCTCGATTCCTGTCACTTGCATTCTTTTTAAATTTACCTTTTGCCTTATTCTTTCTTACGATTAACGCCCTTATATCATCAGTAAGCCATGGTGCCGGAAGATGTCTGACTTGGACTGGCCGTTACTTTTCGCTAAATGTCTAAGCTAAATTAAATTTATATTCATTGAACGTTACTAGCTAAACTGTGTTCATTAATGCCATAAGAACAGGACGTGACAACCGTTTTAATTTCATCAAACCTTTATAAATGGCATTTAAATTCTGACAATGTACTATTCGGTGGGCATCTATTGGAAGTATACACTGTACTTTATCTGTTTTTATAAAAACAAAGTGCCGCCAATAAATAAAACGGCTGTCTCTCTGTCTGTGTGTTTGTGATAAACTCAAATTGCACTGCACGGATTTTCATGTGATTTTCCCCATTAGATAGAGCGCTTCTTAGTAAATGTTTGTGTTATAGGTATAATTTGTTAAAGTATTGTTTAAATTAGATGAAATATAACGATAAATGATGGAGATGTAGGAAAAAATCAAGCCGCCTGGGAGCTTTCACCAAAGACGCTGCCTACCTTTGAGACACAGAATAGATACATTCCATGTTTTGAGATATAACAAAACTACATAATGGTGAAATATTTTTTCTTTGGTAGATTTACATAAAAGTTCGATGGCATAATAGGTATCGGTCTTTGAGGATAGTTAATTAAATAGGAAATTTACAATGCGCCAATTGGAAAGCTATCTATCTAGACCAATACAATACTAATCCTTATCAAATTAAATACTTTCGTTACCTTTAGGTTAAGGTTTAGGTAAATATTATTATAATGTGCGTATTTTATGCACATTTGACGGCCCGGTTAGTCCAGCGGTGTGAGATGACCGTTTGATTCGAAGGGTCGCGGGTTCGATCCCCGCACCGGGACAAATGTTTGTATGGCCTACAGATATTTGTATCGGGTCTGGGTGTTTGTGTATGTGTTGTATGTGTACAACGGCACCCACGACACAGGTTTATACCTACTGTGGGGCTGTGAGTGTAGGCGTATTTTATTTATTTTATTTTATTTTTATTATTAGGTATAATATTTTTCATCATATTATTAAAATGAATATCTTAGAAGTGGTCCCAAAAAATAACGCGCATGAAAATAAATTTAATTGAAATGCGTTGTTCACACCAATGACGGGAAACGGGACTCGCTTGAGTTATTTTTAACTTAAAATATACTAAACATATGACTATCATAACATTAAATTGTATTTTTATTGTTTGTATTAATAAACAACGAAACCAATTATATGCACCTACAAATAACCCCAGTCAATAAAATCTTGTATCATATCACGAACTCTGTCGACAAACCGACGATCACTATTGACGGGAAAGTCAGATAGAGTTTTATTACTTGCATCAAAACTTTCGTGTTCAGATATCAACACAAATGCATTAGTGAACAACCCCATTGCAAGGCCGTATAGCAATCTTTCTTTATAATCATTCTCGTAATCACTTCTAGAATATACTGTTTCAATATCAATGTCGAAGTACTTCAAAAATCTGGTCATAGTCTCGAAGTACAAGTTCTTGAGGTAGTCCAAGTGGTTTTTCCTGAATTCACGATCAGTGCCAGAGAATATAAAAAAAAAGAAATCGTCGACGGGAGAACTGTAGTGCACAGTTTGAAAGTCTATCATTACAACTTCAGACGTTTCACCATCCTGTTGACAAAATACATACAAATTATTGGAAATATTATTTTGTCATTGAAGGAAAAGTAAAAACCTAGATGTCTAAACAAAAATAAGAAGCCTCTTTTGAATTACGGGTGTAGAATGTAAATAGTGGGAGATTTCCCTAGTTAAATATGTTTCATGATATGTTCTTAGGTTTTCGCGAGCTACACTCATTGAAGTAATACTATTTTTACGGATTTATCTCGCGTATATTAAACTAAAATGATTTTTAAAATCAACCCGACGTTTCGGTCGCTTTTCAGCTTCCGTGGTCCCGGGCAGGGCCATGAAACTTAGTACAAAATAATTCAACACTTTTTTCCATATACACTAGCGCCAACTAGCGACGAATGCCCCGCCAGAAAATAAACTTTTGCTAATTAATGTCACAATATGGCAGGAGATGTCACTAGTAACTCTGTATATTTTGTTAATTAATATTTCATGTTTAAATAATTATAGTAATTACATATTCACTATAATATTGCTCAGTATTTTTTTTAAGAAAATAAAAATGCATTTAATAATGTTTTGAAAAATATGATGAATTGACCTGTATTGTCTATGGCTCGTAATTTTATTTACTCTGGTATTTATCTATTTGTTTATTGGTAGTATTTATTACATTTATCGTTTTATTAAGTATTTTATTTTAATGGTTTTATTATATGTATTATATCTGTATGTACCATGTATAAGTATTAGTGCCATTATAAATCATTTCACATCTGTGGTTCATTCTCGCTAAGGTTCCTGTTGAAAACCAGCGTCAGGTACCTCATATACGAAGTTACCTGACATTTACTGAACAGGACACATTTTTGACGCAGCCGTGAGGCACATATTACGTGAAGGTATGTACCTAATAATTTTAGAAATTGTGTTGTCTTTTCTTTGTTTATTGTTAGCAACGTTTTATGTCTGTTTTATGTGTCTCGCTGTGTGTCAAATAAATGTTTCTTTCTTTCTTATGCAAGAATCTTTTCCTCAAATACCGCACAACTCTGTTGTGGGCATCTTTGGGGAAGACTTTGTCCAGCAGTAGATGTCTTTCAGCTGGAGTGATGATGGGAAATATTCTAAATATAAATTTCCGAAGTTTTATACCTATTTTGAATTTGAAATTCTTGTTTACCAAATGGCACATAAAAGTGATGTATTGTTACTTTTTAAGTAATTCAATTGTTTTAATCTGAAAATCTTCACTGTACGTTTATTATTTATAAGATACTTTGTTGCTTGGCTCAATGCTGATTTAGCTGTACAAAACTGTTCAAATAATGATTTTGTGATGTATTATTATCATTACTGTTAAATTATTTGTAAGCGAAGGTATGGAAAGAGAATGTCTAGTTTTATTTTGCCAAACTTATGTTTTGTCAGTTCGTAAAAGAGAAAATGTAACATTCTGGTGATGTATTGAACTATTTTAAGTTGTAGTAATTTTTGAACGATTATTTATTTAATTGAAAATATAAAATAAAATTTACTGTCAATGTATCAATTGTATTTCCCCTTAACTTTTTTTTCTTTCGTATCACAAGCAATTAAAATATTCTCAGTTATTATATATCTACTTATGTTCTTATGTTGAACTAAATTTGAAATAAAACACTTCAAAAGTATATACCTTATTTTATTTTTGACTTGATAAGCAGTGTTGTTATTTACATTAAACAGAAAATTAAACGGCGTATCGGCTGCCTTTAAATATTGTTTATCAATGTTTTTTTTAATTCTAAACAAGAGGTACTAAACCACTTGTTTAGAATTAAAAAAAATATATTCAGAGTTCTTAATAATATAGGTACCCTTTATACAAATAAATACAAGCGCCATCTATTGGTACCTACGTAAAATCACATGAAAGCGCTATCTAGTGGTGAATGCCCCTCACTTTTCCCAAACTTTACGTTCAGTTGCCAATCTATACCCTATATACTGTATAATCTATGGTCCCGGGCAGACTGAGGTGACATTTGTCTGACAGAAGTTTGAAAAATTATATGTAGCTACCTCCATCGATTTCGTAAACGCCTTGCGTAGCGTTCAGGATTAACACAATAATTACTTATGGTATCTTGAGGTCTTGCAGACTGCTGCGGCTGGGATTTAATCTTGCTAAGTATGGGATCCCATGATGTTGATAATCGCCATCCATCTTCTCTATTGAAATTTGGGTGTTTTTTAATTTCAATAGCCTCGCGTACCATTCGTGGAATGGGTTTGTGTTCTCTAGCGAGTATTTGAATTTTATCAAACCGGATGTAATGGTTCGGCTTATCCGCTATGTGTTCACAGACTGCAGACCTCCCTGTTCTTCGGTTTTTGACATCAGCAATGTGCTCTTTAACGCGGGTGGATACAGCTCTCTTCGTTTGACCAATATATGAGAGTCCACGAGTTAGTTTAATATACGCGAGATAAATCCGTAAAAATAGTTTTATTTCAATAAATATGTTTCAGTTATGCAGCATTGTTACAATGTGATTGATTTCATATGAACAAATTACACCAAATTATTATGATATACTAAAATGTTACATCAAATATTTACTTACAATATCCTTTTTTAAAATGTTGCTTCCTTTGTAATCTCCGTGTGTCATAACACATTTATATGGGGTATAGTGTGTGATGAAATAGGTATAAGTTTGGTTGAACACTTTGGAAAATTCAAGCAATTTAGTTTTTAGTTCACCGTCTAATTGATTAGCGGCTGTGAGACAGACTTTATCAAACAGCGACCTCGCATCATCATCAAACTTGTACGGATTCTTCATAGTCATGATATATTTTTCAAAATACTGCGGCATCTTGTTCTGAATAACAAATGACATACCGTGGAACCTGGCGAGCTCCTGGATAGATAGTTCACTGAATTTCAAGGTAACAATATCCATTCTAGGACATATTTTAAACCCGTGTCTTGTTAAATTCTCCAATATGATAAATTGTGTAACACTTTCTTCGTGACACTTAACCGTTTTGATTCTGTCTTCAACAGGAACATTTGTTTCATCTTGCAATTCTGTACAAAGTTTCGAAAATTCCTTGTAAACAAAGAGTTCCCTTGAAAATAGTTGTTCAACGTCTACAATTTTTATTTTATTTAAAGGTATGATTTCTTTTATAAAAAGATTTGTTTCTTTTGCTTCATCTGTAGTATCTTTTATGTCCACCTCATAAAGCGTACTGAGAAAATTACTACCACCAGTGTTAAATTTATTTATCCTTATATCATAGGTAACATGCCCTAGTCGTTGAATAATTTTGTTAACATATTCCTTTAGTTTTGGAGAAAAATCCTCGGATAATTTTTCCACTTTATCAAGTCCCATAATTTTAAACAACTTATGATCTGAATGAACGTTTATTACGCAGAAAAAGCGAATGTTCTATGATCAAATAAAGTTTATTGTTATAATTATCATGAGATCTTGGTTGTATTTACAGTAGATAAATATAAACAAGCTGATATGTTGCTTACGGTAATGTTGATACTATTTTTGATAATGTAATAGTTATTTGAACTAACAAAACTGAAACTTCTAATTTTTTTAACACGGGATCCCATTTGTACGCTGCTCCTTCGTCAGGCAATGGGTGTCCAACGCGCTGAGGCTCATTCGAGAATTTTGAACTACTTTGTAATGGGTTGCATTCGCAGGCACCTCTATCTGACTGCATCAATAGTTAATACAGACACAGACAGCCTCCGCAGAATACATGGAACTATTGTAATGATAATTGAGTCGCCAAATTTGGGCTATGTGGCTGAACGGGGAGTAGACTGGCTGGGCCTGACCTCACAGTCTTGGTCCGATGACCTGGAGGTGACCGAGGAGGAACTAGACCGAGCCATGCGGCGACTCGCAGCACAAAACACAGCACCGGGCCCCGATGGAATTCCAGGTAGGGCTTGGGTGTTAGCTTCGACGATCTTGGGGCGTAGAGTGAGGCAACTTTTTACCAGCTGCCTTCGTTTCGGCGTATTTCCTTGTGGCTGGAAAGAGGCGAGACTGGTTTTGTAGAAGGAGGGCAGAGCCGCGGACTCTCCCTCTGCATTCCGACCCATATGCTTGCTAGACGAAGTGGGGGAGGTTTGTGCGAATCATCGCCGCTCGTCTTAGCGAGCACCTGGCACGCGTGGGCCCTGATTTATCGATTTATTAGTCAATTCGGCTTCCGACAAGGAAGGTCGACGGTTGACGCGATTCGTCGCGTTCGCCTCCTGTCGGAGCAAGCTGCCCGTAGAGGGGGAGTAGCACTGGCGGTGAGCCTAGACATCGGCAATTAGAGAGGCACTTGTTGGACACAATGTGCCTCCTTACCTACAGATTATCATCGGGGCCTACCTGCGTGACAGGACCATCCGGTTCACGGGTCGGAATGGGATCGTCCATCAGAGGGAGATCTCGTGCGGGGTTCCCCAAGGGTCCGTGGTAGGACCCCTGTTGTGGAGCCTTGCGTATGTCGTCTCTATGGGGGAATCGTGCGGTCCATGGCACTCTACGGGTCACCCGTCTGGGCAGATCGACTATTGGTCTCAACTCGCTGTCGAGCAATGCTCAACAGCCTGCAGCGGGTAATTGCCATTCGGATCGCACAAGGATATCGTACTATATCCTTTGAGGCGGCGACAATCTTGGCTTGATTTCCGCCCCTGGATATAATGCGCCCTGCAGTACCGGGCTTGTAGAATAGGACTGAGGTATCCTCTGCCTGTCGTACGAGGCGACTAAAAGGGGCCGTCCAGCACTCGCGGTTCCGGGAAGTCGGCGACCGTGGTAGCCGCAGGTCGTTGTGGTATGTGCAGAATGGGGCTGTCAGAGTCCCCGTGGACGAGCCTATGGAGGCGAAGTGCGTGGGGGGGAACCGGAGCAGTGTTTTAGTGTAGTGTGTAAAAAAAAAAAAGACTGGCTGGGCCTATGGAGTGAAATCCGGATTAATTTATAATAAAAAAAAAACTATTTCAAGTAGCAAATAATCCCAAAAACAGTATTTTCTTTGCAGAATCCGTAACTAAGAAAACGTACATCCCGTTAGCTCGTTAATCACCACGTTCACAAAACAAATGGTCGGAACGGAATCGTCTAATACGTCATTAGTGCTGAGTTGGATTACCACAGGCTGCTCTTTTTTTCATTAAATGTTTTCTTCGTTGTTAGGGTTGTTACTTTTGCTTGATTCTCTATTTCAACACCTAACTTTTTTCAGTAATATTTTAGTCACCTAATATCAAATGCCATACATTGATGTCTCTAAATACAATAATCCTAAAGTAGTTTGCCATTAATGTTATAATTAATAATATTCAAAAGCATTAAAACCGTTTTGCTGATTTTATTTTTGACTAGCTGTGCTCGCGACTTTGTCCACGTGAGAAAAAATATGACTATTCAGTATCTACCCGGACGAAGTCGTGGGCGCAGCTAGTATAAAAGTAGCCTAAGTTACTCCTTATTAAAATAAAATAAAATAAATAAAATACGCTTACACTCACAGCCCCACAGTAGGTATAAACCTGTGTCGTGGGTGCCGTTGTACACATACAACACATACATAAACACCCAGACCCGAAACAAATATCTGTAGGCCATACAAATATTTGTTCCGGTGCGGGGATCGAACCCGTGACCCTTCGAATCAAACGGTGGTTTCGCACCGCTGGACTGTCGTCAAATTATATTACATCAGCTATCTGCCAGTGAAAGTCCCGTCAAAATCGGAGACACTCAAATTCTATTTATTTGTATGTAGGTATGTATGTATGTATGGATGTGTGGAGATAAAAGTAGCCTAAGTTTCTCCAATTTTATTTATTTGTATAGATAATTTCCGGGTTACTCCCATATTAGAAGTTGTCAATAATTATGTGTAAAATACCTTCTTTAAGATTTGCCTAGTGACTTAAAAATCACCTTTGTATATTTTATTTGCAAAGAATATTGGAACAACCCTAGCCGTTGTCGGGATACCTTAAATACCGATCGTGATTTATATCTTCACGCCTTCGATTGGCGGCCAACGGGGATCAGGGCGATTGCATCGCACCCAAGAGATACCTTTTTGCCGAATAACCATCGTACTGGCTGAAATTCAATTGGAGTATGTTCGGTGGAATAGGAATGTTGTTTGTCAACAGGGATTATTTAGGATTGCGATTGTCTCCCTTTGGTTGTCGAGTAATCGCTTGGTCAATCCGTTGGAGGGAAATAGTAAATGCATTTTAGAAATTGTTACCGGTGGTACTTAGTATGGATTGCAAAACGATATTTGTTAAATTTAAAGTTTTTGCAACATTTCACATCCTTCTCTAACTTAAGGAAATCTGTAAAAGTCAGAGCAGGATGTGAAATGTAACAATAAAGGAGATGTTGCAAAAATGTATGGACCTCCGGCCATGTATTGTACACAATATCATTAAACAGGCAAAATCAATATAAAAACGTTTTTTACTGCATATTTTCACTTATTTAGCTTTTTTTGCAGTTACAAAACATAATTTGCAGTTAGAATTGCAACTCAAAACTAACATGGCGAATATGATGGGCGATGTCATTTTGACATTTTCATTTTTAAATTGTATTTTGATTACAGAACTTGGAGAAAAAAGTAATATTTTCTAAATACAATCAAAATCGATTGATACCAAGTGTCGGCTGTATCGCCGCCATGTTTAGCATAGTTGAAAATGATAAAATCGTTTGAATTAAATGTGGTTGTAACTCTAAAATATAATGAATAAATTAATTGTTTTTTTTTTTGGATTCTTTAACTAACCCATTTTTTGAGGACGTGTACGAACCAGGGCCGAGCTCGCAACATCTCCTTTAAGCCTGTGTTGCACCACAATATTTGTTAAAGTTGAAGTTATTGTTACATTGCACATCCTTCTCTAACTTTAACAGATTTCTGTAAGTTAGAGAGGGATGTGAAATGTTACAATAACTTTAAGAAACATCTTGGTGCAATCCAGGCTAGTGTAGGTTATTTCATTTGTAACTTAGATATGATTAGAAGATAAAGAATAAGTACCGCTTTATTTTTTCCCCCTTATTTATAAAAGTATTTTAGCCAGTGTTGCTAATCTCTCCTCTGTCTTTTTCTATCCTGCACATTTGACAAGGACAAAGCGTTCTATATTCTTTGTTATCAGTTTGTAAAGGGGAAAAGAGACATTCTACTGATATACTTTTACATTAGTTTATTACATTTAGTTTTATCTTAGTGATATTCTTGACTTTACATATATTTTTATGTTGTTTGACATGTATATCAATTGTTATTCGCTTTAATTTATTTTGTTTGTTTTTGACGTGTCATAAGAGGTGCCTGTCACCCTAAATGAATAAATGAGTTTCTGATTCTGATATAGCTAAAACGTATCTAATGTACGTTTATGAATAAGGGGGTTTATCTTCTTATAGAATGGTTATTACATTCCTTGTTCATTTTTTATTACTTTTAAATAATCGTGCATGCGATATGATACCTAATATACGTGCCTAACAAACCTAACTAACAACTTGATTATTCACTTTTTGATTTAATTTTGTGGATTTTTTTTCATGTTTCCGAAAGTTTTCTGAAATCTGTCGTATTTGTTGTTCCAAATAAAAACCTACGGCCTCTTATAGCTTGAACTCTAATAGCAGAATTCTGTTTTTGCGGGTGAAATGGTATTGTATTTCAATAGGGATTATGTATAAGGGATCGTAATTTATTTGACGATCCTTTTCGAATCCCTCGCTTTGAAGCGTGGTGTTGTGAATTTTGTAATTAGTCGCTAATCAAGTTGTGTGACGAAATACAAAATTTATTTAAGCTTTATGTTTTTGAAATGCTTAATAAAATTGTCAATTATTCCCTGTTTTGTGAATTATTCCCTGTAGATAGATAGGTACACTTAACTCATGAAGACTTTTGGAAATCCTGAACTTTTGTACTTTTTGGATACACTTTTCAAAAGATTTTTTCACACAATTCTGCACACAATAAAATTATAAAAAAAATTAAACTCTTTACTGTGCTCTATATTACAAGAATCGATTTTTTTACTGTGATTGTTTCGGTTTGTTTTTAAAGAAGGTAAGGGCAACCCACGGAGTAGATAGGTAAATAATTTATCTATTCCGTGGGGCAACCTATGTAAGATTATTTTCTCTATTGGATTGTTTTGTGATTCTAAATGATTATTTTAATATATGAATACAATAGTTCTGGTTAAGCTTAAGCGTTAAGAAAGAGATATTTTTCAAAAGATATTTTTGTGATAAAGTTTGGTTTACTGCTTTTGCATACATATAAAAAAAAAAAAAAAAAAAATAAAAAAAATAAAAAAAAAATAAATAAAAAAAAAAAAAATAAAAAAAAATACCATGTTTTCCAATATTCACCGGGAGTTACTACTGTATGCTCAAACTTAATTACATACATATTTTTTTCTTTAAGCGAGTATCGAAAGCGAGCATTTTCAAAAAGCATCTCTATGAGGAAAGTGTATCTGCGAGGAATAATAATAATTATACATTGAATAATTATTGTTCAAATGAATGAGGTATCCTTCGGAAGACGAAGCGTTGGCAGGCCCTCCACGAGGTGGGCCGACGACCTGGTGAAGGTCGCGGGCAATCGCTGATTGATGCAGCCCAGAGTCGGTTCTGGGCAAACTTTTGTTCAGTAGAAGACGTCTTTCGAATGCAATATAGAAAAATTAAATATGAACTCTCAGCGTTCGACTCGCACTTGGCTAGTTTTATGACTGTAACTAATTAAAATAATACATAGACTGCAATTTATTATACACAAAACAATTGTGGTTGTAAAAACTGCAACAGTTCTGCATTGTAACGGTCTATTGTTAAACTGCACTGTAACAACAATAATAGCAGAATTACGTTGATGTATAATGTCACAGCTAGAAGTGGCAACGAAGGTTTACATTATAATAAATTAATTTTCTAATTTCCTTTCTAGTTCCTTTGGTTGATATCTAAAATACCTAAATTAATTGAAGAATAAAAAAAGACCTATATAGAGTCATTAAAAAATCAGGAATCACCAGGGAGATATCACATTTATTAACGTTATGAGACGCTTGGTTGTCGTAAAGACGAATCTGTCTGTACATGTGCAAATGCATGTGTACAAGCGAGAGTGAGTGTACGAAAAAAGTGCGAAAATATACTATATATAATAAATATACCTTAAGGAACGCACACTGACATACCGCACATGCAAGTATTCATTGTCAAGTCTAAATACAACTAAGCTCCGACTGTAGGTACTCCAAAGTGGTTTACATAGACCCCTTGGGGTCTATGGGAGACTCGATGGGGTCTACGTATATGCGTAAATAAAACTGGGATATATGGGAATGTGATATAAATGTTAGCAAGAGGGTCCACCGAAACCAGAAAAAAATTGAAAGGGGTCTACAAGAAAAATAGTTTGGGAACCTCTGGTCTAGATCTAGAATAAGAATAAAGTTATTATCATTATGTATATTCATGTCAATCTTCATTAAATATGGCGCTTGAAACTGTAGTGTTTTAGATATTTTGGGAACAAATTATTTTAAATGCCACCTCAGTCTGTCCGAGATCACAGAAGCTGAAAAGCGACCGAAACGTCGGGTTTGATTTTAAATAATCATTTTAGTGTAAGATACGCGAGATAAATCCGAAAACCTGGTTTTATTTCAACAAATTATTTTGTTTACTATCATAATTTTATGTTTACAAGATACCTGCTATTTATTGGACTCCATCTAGTGAACTTACATCGGTGAGAAGACCTATAGCCATTGATATACCTATAGCCGATCAAACTGCGGAGCAGCACGCCGGCCGCCCAGCCGTCGCGCAGTAAATCTGCGCGCGCGCACCATTGTCCATTGAAACCATTTATACGTTCGCCTTACTATGATATCGTTGTTTTTATCCAACATTTTATTAACTGTACCTTCCGTTTGGATAAATCTTATTATTGTAAAGCTGGTGCTCATTTATAATTTGTAAACTGGTTTCATTTCTCTTTCGTAGTAGCATGTAGAAGTAACTGTATTTTCTTTCAATTTCTCCTTCTTTAACAGGATCAGCTGCTGCTTGGGACTTTTAACGTACCCACATTCTGAAAGAAAGAACATTAATTTATTCAGACAAATTAAAAAAAATAAAAATAACACATAAAAATTGAGAAAAAAGATCGAAATTAAATAAAATCGCTTGTCACTTTCATTAATTATTCTAATTTGTAACTTGACATGTATATATCAATAAAATTGTTGTTCCTTTTAATTCATTTTGTTTCTTTTGACTTGTCATAAGCGGTGCTTGTCACCCTAAATGAGTAAATGAATTTCTGATTCTGATTACATAACAAAATAAACACAACCACTTGATCATCCGGTTTTACATTTCTTTCATTAGATGTTACTCTTGCGATAAATGGCTATATTACTCAAATTACAGAGTAGTTGCAGTATCAGAGTGTCGAATGCGAGTTACCTAGAGTTATCCTTTCGAAGGAGCTATCCCTGTTTTCACATGGGCATTCAGTTCTGTGCGCATACCCGTATTTTATAAGACCCACTAAACTCGCGGCACGGTGATATCGCACCAGTATGCTCGTTTGAACGTGCGTATAAAAATACAAGTGGCACAAAACGGGATACTGGCATGGAACCGGAACAGTAGGTATGTGGCGGTGAGAAAGCACTGCAACGATGTAAAATTTTAAAGACAAAGATACCTAAGTAAACCTATAGTTTGGACACAAGCAATCCGATAGTAGAAACAATTTCAATAGATAGAATGCCGAAAGAGATTTTAGTTAGATGATAGTTGCAGGGAACGAGGAGTTTAAAACTGACCTGATTTCTGAAGTATAAAATGCGTGCAGGAAAAGGAACCCTTGTCATTTCGCCATATTTGTCCGTAGGTCCGTCCGCAGCTCTTTGTAATAGCGCAAAATAGATTGGTTATAGTGGGAAGTTTTGGAATAGTCAAGTGTCCCCATGCGTATGCGCACAATGCACATTATTTGTTAGACAATTTCATGGTTTATTAGATTTTCTCTATAGAAAAACAACATAATTACTCTGCAACGTCGCTATCAAAGTACGTAGGTACACATGGTAACAATAAACAATTTGTAGATTTGAGTAGTGTTTACTGTTAGGATCTAAGTATGTCTAAAAAAAAAAAGAAAATATCTCATGACTGATAACGCAAGATATATCTTATCATCATCATAAAATACGATTGAGAATTAAACAGACATTTTGTTGACAGACTCGGTAGTGTGCTGATATCGCAGATTCCTTCATTTTTCGGAAGATCCACATACATAGTTTGGTAATGTGGTTGGTGATGTCAATAATCTTATCCTGCATGAAACAAAATATAACTGGTAAATCGTGAGAAATTTCATGAATAATTTATCTCTCTCTTCTTTTACAGTCGTTCCGGTTAGATGATAGTGTATGGCCCCTTATTCACTATCTCAGAGGCATAACAACTAAGGTCTCAGGGTTGGTAATACATATGCATTTTAAAATCTGGTTTTAATGTACCTACAGTTATTTTGTGCCTGCAGTCTATAGATAGATAAGCATGAACTAGATACTTGTTTGCCACTTTTGCGCCATAAATAAACTTCCGGGGAATACAGGCGTGTAGTCCTCAAAGGACCATTGCAAGATTTATACAGTATAAAAACCTAATAACTCTCCGGAATAAAAAGTTTTAAATTGAAGTTGGGTATGGAGTGCTTCTACTGTTGTAAGATAAGACGATTTTTATTCCGGTGAATTATTTTTCTTAAAATACCAGGGAATTTCCTTTAGATTCCCTTGATAATATTTTAAAAGCTGTTTTACCTTGTACCTAACTGTTTTTTTTTTGTACATTATTCTTTACGCACTCTCACAAAACCTTATCTATGCAAAACTATTTCAAAGCGCATAACGTCTGAACACGGCGCAGACGCATTGCGCCATAATGACACATAATAAATAATAATTATGCGTATAATTGCATGCGCTGCGCGTACTACAATTTTACGTGTTATGCGTTTTACGCGCAAATCGTCTGCTATAACGACTGCAAAGATTGTATAAAATATGAATGTGTACAAAAATGATAATAGTGAAGTAACTTACTGACGACTTTTTGACGATCCCGTTGGTCCAGTAGTGACGTCCGCTAGAACATAAATTATCACCTATTTTTTTACTGGTGGTAGAGCTCCAGTGACGGAGCTCGCGGGCGTAGGCATTACCTAATATACTTGCCGCTAAATGGTAGTGTTCAGCATTATCGTGTTCCAGTCAGGTGGTAATGTATGGCCCTGTAATTTCCGGGACAGAGGCATAACACCTTAGGCCTCAGGTGGGGCCTTAATAAAGAAGAGCGGTATCATAAATTGAAACATTTTCTGTATTTTTCCATTTAAAATTACTACCAGCTTACTCGAAAGGAAAACCCAAACTGATGATTATATAATGTTATACGATGTCATTTAATAGGTTAAGCCAGTGTATAAGGCGTAGGTACAACATTCAAAACATGTTCTAGTAAAATGTTCTAGTAAAAGTTTTTTATAACTCTTTGGGAGCTTAACATAACAAATAAACCACGAAATGAAAAGCACAGTATATAACATCGAAATACGCGGAGTGGTCGGAAGATTGTAAGCTTTAACAAACACGTTTGCTGTGTCCACCAATATCGCGGCGATATTCCGTCGCGGCCTCTGTTTGCCACAAACACACACACACACAACTATACTCTACAGCCCAATACTGTTGTTTTTAAAGATAGAAACAAGTTTCATCTTCCTCAAGTATTTAATGTGAGTCCTAAGTCCGTTTTTCTTTTGGATCAAGCCTCTTAAACAAAAATTCTGGATCCTCCAGTGAATGAGAATATATTAATAAAAACTGCCTCAGTAGCCTTTTAGTAGCCACTACTACTACGCCGGGGTCCTGGGTTCGATTCCTTTTTTTTTGGTTTTCGAGTTGTCCAGTACATTGGTGTTCAAAAAAAAACGTATACGCGTAATCAGATCAAAAAAAGAACAATAAAGTTGCCTGTATACACTCGCGAGAACTTTGTTGTGTATAACCAAAAAATATGCCTCTTCGAGAACGCACTAGGATCAGAAAAGGTTGAAAAAAAAAAAAACGTTCGTTGGTGTTGAGAGAGAGAGAGAGATGAGAGATGAGAGATATCAACAGGCTCGCCACCTCTTACATGGGCAAAAACGTTATCGGCGAATAGTGGTTGTGTGTTTGCATGTATGCTTGAATGCATACATACAAATGTAGAGGTAAATTCATGCAATGCATGCATTTAACCTACCCCTTCGAGGGTTACAGGCGTGAAATTAAGTTATTTTGAAACCTCTCCTTTACTGTAAATAAATTTAATCTACTACACTGTTTTTTTATGTAATGGAAGTGGCAAACAAGCATGCATTTCACATTGATGTTAAGTGATGACTGCAGCCTATAGACACCCACATAAAGACCAAGATCAAAATGCAGATGCGCTACCACTCCTGAGGCCCAAGGTGTTATGCCTCTGTGCCGGAAATTACAGGGCTGTATTACCACCTGACCGGAACACGATAGTTCTGAACACTACCATTTAGCGGCAAGTAATATTAGATAATGCGGTGGTGCCTACGCCCGCGAGCTCCGTCACTGGAGCTCTACCACCAGTGAACTGTACTCTTTAACTATCAATGTGAACTGTGAGCTGTATACTTGTTTACCGCTTTCGTAACTAACAAAATAGCACAGCTAATATGCGCAATTTGATGCGTAAAACCATATTTGTGTTAGACATAAAAACATGGTAGCCATAAAAACTGCAATACCATTACTATATACATCAAAATAAACATGGCAATTTTATTACAATCAACAGAGCGTTCAAACGAGGCAGTCCAAAATAACAAGCGGAACATTTTTCATCCCCTTCCGCATTACCTTTAAAGGCGGAAACTTGAAGAGCGTATACGGTTCATTATTGCAGTAGGTAACCGGTCGTTTTATAAAAACTGTTTAAAGTTAACAATATGATTGGTAGAGCTTCAGTTCGTAGACGTAGACACCTCCGCATTACCTAATTTACTTTCCGCTAAATGATAGTGTTCCGGTCAGGTGGCAACGTACTTCCCTGTAATTGCCGGCACAGAAGCATAACACCTTAGGCCTCTAGAAATCTCTGGTTTCACGTAGGTGTTTATTGGCTACACTGCTACTTACCATCAATGTAAAAAAAGATCGGGACGAATTGAGAACCTTGTCCTTTTTTTGAAGTCGGTTAAAAATGTTACTTGTCACCTCATGACAGAAAAAAAAAGTTTTTTTGGTCTAGGCACAGCCAAATTGTGGTAAGGAGTGTGGTGGTATGAGGAGGTAAAGTATGGCCCCGTAGGGGAAGGCTTTAGACTATATAACATTATGAACCAGCAGCCAGGGCGGGCCGCTAATATATTGCAAAACAAAATCCCCCGCCGCGCCTGTCTGTCTATTAAAAAAAAACATTAAAAATGGATTATCATGACTACTTATTGAACAATAATAATAGTAATATATTATAAGTCATTCTCTATAGGTAGCTTGTAAACTATTTTCTATTGTATTGCTGCCGCGACGTATCGCGTAGCTCGAAACGTAATCTCATATAAACTCATAGATAACATATGGAGACCAGTAGTGCTGCGGTAGCACTGCTGCGTATCTACTGCCGAGTTCGAAATCGTACCTTAAAATATTTTTTTTTAATTTTGAATTTTGAATCTTATAGAATAGAAAGGCTAGGAGACGATTCCGACCGTTATATTGTCCCGTGTGTGCACTAGCGCCCTCAAGCAAATCACTCCCGCCGCAATCACCACGAGGTTTTTATCAAATAAATATGATGGTTGGCTTGTTTATTTAAAACGGGGCTTATTGATTTAGCCAATCCTACCGAACATTTCTATTTGGGCCAAAATGGGATCATTATTTTACAAGCGGATCAACTCTGTCTTCTATCTGTACAAATTACAATTCTGTACAAAAAACGTAACTTCACGCCTGTAATCCCCGCAGGGGTAGGCAGAGGTAAATGCAAGCATTCAAGCATACATGCAAACACCCACGATTCGCCGGTTACGTTTTGGCCTATGTATCAGGTGGCGAGCCTGTTGCCATCTCCGCGCACATTACCAAGTTCCGAGGTGCTGGAAAACTTCCAGAAAATGGAAAAATCCCAATAGAACCGGAGATAAAGGATTATAACCGTTATCTCTGATAGCCCCCGACCCGGGAATCGAACCCAGGACCTCCAGCGTAGTAGTAATTATAGCTTGGCCAACATAAGAAGTGGCAACCCTAGTTTTTTTTTTTAATTTTAACATACTACGAGTATTTACCACGGAATACAAATATTTTTATCCATTAAACAGATGGGTCTCTCATATCGGATCTTAGACCATAACGTTTATTGTATGGCATAATGAGGTCTACCGGATCAGCTAGTATTATTCATTTAGATAGGTATCTATTTTTTTTTATGCAATGGAAGTGGCAAACAAGCATACAGTTCACATTGATGTTAAGTGATGACTGCAGCCTATAGACACCCACACAAAGACCGAGGTCAAAATGCAGATGCGTTACCACTTCTGAGGCCTAAGGTGTTATGCCTCTGTGCCAAAAATTACAGGGCCGTACATTTACTACCTTTCTCTATGTAATCACCATAAAAAACAAAAACGTACGTTAATAATAATAATAAATAAATGTAATACAAAATTTTGTTAGTTCTATGCCCTTTTGTAAAGGACCTTCTAAATGTACTTTTACTCTACCAACTTAAGTTGCCAGCGATGGAAATTATAAAGTCTCAGCTGTAAAAAGTCACGAGTTATTTACGCAGTCCGATTTCACAGGCGTTAAGCAGCCACGGGCATTTACCTCCGGTAGCGGTCGGACCGTTTTGTGGACGGATTTGCGAAACTGTTTCAACTTCATTTAATGTAACTGCCGACTTGCGCTCTAATATATAACAAAAAAAATTGATTCATTTGACGAGATGATATACATGTGTAAGTATATGTTTGTATAGGGTAATTAAATGGATTAACTATGTTTTCTCAATGTTTTCTTCATATTTTTCCAAAGTATGATTATAAAATAAAAAATACTTTTGATTTATAATATGAATTCTATTAGGGAATCATAGGAAAGGAGACGTTACAAAATGTATGGAGCTTGGGCCAGCACCTTGTACTTGTATACTATATTGAGAGAAGCATAAACTACTAAATCACTTCCAGCTATTCAAATCGTTTATTATATAGGGCGCGCCACGTAAAAAGAACGCTGGAAGAAAGTAGAAAGGATGTGTTCGCGCATCGGTACACTCGCGCACGAAAGTACTAGCCCTATTGGTTTATTTTTGATCTAGCTTTCGCTTGCGGTTTCGTGTATTGGTAGGCAGATTGAAAACGCCGCACCTCATACCACCAAATAGATCGATAAATCGTCTACTGCGCAGCTTGACCGCCAGCGTTCTTTTTACCTGGCGCGACCTATACCTCCAATTAATTGTCGTAACTATATTTCAAAAACAAGAATGTCGTAGTAGCATTACATTGAAATATTGTTATCACACAAAAATTACATAAAATAAATAATTACAGCAAAAAAACACGATTTAAATTATTTTTT
This sequence comes from Macrosoma leucophasiata, assembly GCA_036365455.1. Taxonomy (NCBI): domain Eukaryota; kingdom Metazoa; phylum Arthropoda; class Insecta; order Lepidoptera; family Hedylidae; genus Macrosoma; species Macrosoma leucophasiata. Next base: position 1,989,778 of record JAWQUS010000024.1, read on the forward strand.
AAATATTTTTCCACTATTGTACGTACAAGGTGCGGGCAATGTGAAACTTGTCCTTTAGGATAAAACTTTCTGACAGCATGTGAATTTGAACAACTAAATTTTAAGGTAACATAACCACCCTTCTCTAAATGAACTCCTTGTAATGATAGACATTAACTCTCATTGTTACCTCTGTAAGTTGCCAGCGACCAAAATTATAAAGTTTCAGCTGTAAAAAGTCACGAGTTATTTACGCAGTCCGATTTCACAGGCGTTAAGCAGCCACGGGCAATTTACCTCCGTTAGCGGTCGGACCGTTTTGTGGACGGATTTGCGAAACCGTTTCGACTTCATTTAATGTAACTGCTGACTTGCGCTCTAACAATAAAAGGGAGCACCGTTTTATTGTTGGCAAAGTAATTTTATTGCTAGCAAAGTAATGTTCGTAGAGAAAGTTGTTTTACAAAATGTTACTTTAATTAAGTAAAGATTTTGTAAAACAACTTTCTCTACCTATTCCTAAAAAAATTGGTAAAAAGATTCTGCATTTGGATATAAGTAGTATTAATTATCATTTATTTCGTGGTGAACTGACCACTGTTGGCTACTTTTCTCAAGAAAAAAAAACCATTCAAGCTATGTTCACTCGATTTCTAAATTAAAATTACCTACTCATGATTCAATTTCGGTCCAGACGCTGCTAAGGTACTTTTTTTTATAATAATTGAGGTTTATTTTAATTACAACCATAATTTACCATACAACCATAATTACAACCATAACCTAGAGCTATCTAAGCTAGCGAAAATAAAAAAAAATGTAGAAAAATTTTCAAACATAAATGCAATTACGTAAATTAGTCAGAGAGATAAATGATAATTAAAACTTGTTATATCCAAATGTATTTTTCCACCATTTTTTCTAAGGAGCAGGCAGACAAAGTTATTTTACAAAACATGACATAATTGTAATAAATTATCACTTCTGTCTGTGGCCTCAGCACGTGCCTTGATTAACCAGCAGATTATCAAATGTTGCAGAGAATCCGATATTTCCTTTTCTTTCTAACTGGCCGGATTTAGGATAAACGATTTTTTTTTCATTTTCATTCAACAAAAACTGAGATAAAGAATAGATGGTCTGTCTGTGCGATAGATCAATAAATTAATATGAACTTACGGCAATCAATAGCTGCTATGATTGATTCTCCAAACGCAGTCTTTCTTCCATTTTCCTCTACGATATTTTTTTTTTTCATTACATAAGTAACAATAATAAATAACAAATCACTGTTAAAAAGACAAAGCATATTTTAACAATAAAAACCCTTCAACAAACGATTATATAATGAACACGTAGCCCTAACGAAGGCATTAATAAGGCTGACATATCGGCTGCCCTCAGCATGTGCCGCTTGATTGATCAGCGCTAATGTGTTCCTGCCGGACGGTAGTACTGATGGGGCTCAATGGAAATTATAGTGGCCTTTGGCTGAATGATTTTATTCTATTTCTTTAAAATGTTTTAACTGTCCATTGAGCGGATTTAACACATTCGCTGTCGATTATTTTAAACAGATTAAAAAAATGTACCTATGTGTTTTATCTTTAACGTAATTAAACTACACCTTTGAGCAGATTGTGGCCCGAAATTTATTTTCAATTATTTATTACAATTTTATTTTTTTAGGAGACTTTGTGTGAATGATAGTATCGGTGTAAAAATGAAAAAAGGCATACTCCGATGGTTCGGGCATAAAGAAAGAATGTCGAATGAGCGAATGACTAAACAGATATACAATGCGAATGTGGATGGTTGCAGAGGCCCAGGAAGACCAAGACTGACCTACCATGACCAAATAGGTCGAGTTCTGTCTGATGGTGGGGTCAAAAGTCTTAGGAATCGGCGTGCATGTATGAAGAGAATGATGAAGGTAGACGAGGCACGAGAGGTTTGTCAGAACCGGGATATCTGGCGCTCTACACTCTCTGCCTACCCCGTTAGGGACCTGGCGTGAAGATACAATATTACTATTTTTAACTTTAGTGGAGGCGAAAGATGTATTTTAGAAATAGAAAATATTTACGCCATAAAAACAGTAGATATGTAAACGGCACCGTTCTAAAACTAGTACTTCAATATTTTTGTCGAAAACGGAATACCTTATACCTTATACCTACTACCGATCTAAATATTTTTCACACTTTATTAAGATTTTTCAGACTGACTAGAGCTACAAGGTACCTGATAGCATTACAAAATGCCGTTCCCCGAAAGTATCAGAGAACGGCGTGAAGCGTAAAAGCGAAGGCGTGAACAACATGTACACTCGTGTCGCGGGCTTTCGCGGCTATTCGCATCACGAGTGTAGAGCCGACTTTAAATATAATATTTATATGTACTTCACTTTACATGCCCTTGAAGTATTATGTACTTACTATTATTTACACTTACTAGCATCAATCTTAAGATTATAGTATTTTCCATATTCTATTTGAATATTTTTACTTAAATAGCTTCTCTAATGTACCTCCATTTCAAGATAAGTGTCTTTTATAATGACAATATACATTAAAGCAGCTTAGCTCAAGATTTACTGCCGACAAAATGATAATAGAAAGCAATAAAATTAAAACAATGGCGTCTAATTCTAATCCAAAAACATCTCTAAGCTGTATTCATTTATCAAGCCTATTCAAACTCAAATTACACATTATCGCTCTCTGCTTGAATCTCGGATCATTATTTTCACAATCATAGCTTACCTAGTAAACAAGAAACGATAAATTTTCAAAAAGAGTACCTCTATCTTCTTCATTGGAGGCTATTGTTTCCCGCGTCTTTTGTCATACACCTTGACCAGTTTCGCTTGACCCATCGCTGCCCATTCCTTAACCCCTTTCTACTACATTTATTTATAGTTCAGAAGGGGTGAAGAGGTTATATTATACTGGACGTGTTGTATGGCACTCCAGACGCCCTCTGCATTTACAAGAGTGCACGTTTGTGAAAGAAGGCTATGGAAATTTCGAGATATTTCCGATAAATTCTCGGTCTTTGTTACATAATTTTTATCATAGAATAGGTAGTTGAAGCACTTAACGTTTGTTGCCGATATTAGCAATAGATATTCTTGATGCAGCATTTCACATTAGTAGATATTTATTTTAACTAGCTGTCCCGGCTAACTTCGTATTGCCTCACAATGTAATAATGTGTCAAAGATTTGATATATACGGACTATTTGTATAGAAGAATGAAATTGTGGTTTTCACTGTTTCCCTTCAATTTAGTCTTCATATTTTCTTACCTTTTAAACCATTCCTGGACTTCCAAAAATCATTCAAAATCAAAATTAACCAAATTGGTCCGACCGTTCTCGAGTTTTAGCGAGACTAACGAACAGCAATTGATTTTTATATATGTATAATTCATTTTGATTTTGAATGATTTTTTTTTAGTATATTTAGTTAGGCAGTTATTTTTAATGTAACATATCTAATGTTACATTAAAAATAACTGCATAACTAAGGCTAAGTAGGTATTATTAAAAATGCCCGAAATCGGTACGGTTATCGATTCTGAACATAGTGTATTCAGAATTTCATTTCATGGTCTTCGTTTATTACGTTACACGTTGTATGCTATCAATATATCATTCTATAAATAAATATCTCAATCTATCATCATCTATAGGCGTCGGGATGTGACGACCCTATCTCCCGCTAGCGGAAGAATTCTCTTCTAGTGGAGGGAATTCTTCCTCTAGTGCAGTCAGTCAACCGAACAATGGCAGTCAAACCATGGCGGTAGGAGTATCCGGGATGGGCAGCAGCGCCCCGTGAAAAAAATTGCCGCCACTGCGATCCCCAACCCGCATGCCAAGCGTGGCGATTATGGCAAATCACCCCAAATGATTCACACCAATACACAACGGCCCCTAGTCCCCGGTAGCTCCGCTATTCCTGACCATGACCACCATGGTCAGGAATAGCGGAGCTACCGGTCATGGTAACGGCGGGGCAGGGGGTGCTAAGAATCACCGGGAGATGCCAGGGTACCACACCCGACGACAACTGGCCCTGGCAACATACAACGTACGGACGCTGTGGACTGACGAGAAAGTCATGGAACTGGAGGAAGAATTGAGCGGATTTCGGTGGCACATTGTAGGGTTATCGGAAGTCCGAAGACAGGGGGAGGGCTCGATAACCCTCAAGTCTGGTAACCTGCTCTATTGCCGGGAGGGCGACCAACTGTCCCAAGATGGTGTCGGGTTCATCGTCCACAAGTCCCTCGTGAACAACGTTGTCAAGATCGAGAGTGTGTCGTCGAGAGTGGCGTACCTTATACTCAGAATAACCAAACGGTATTCGCTGAAGGTCATACAGGTCTACGCCCCAACCTCCGCACACTCCGATGATGAGGTAGAAACTATGTATGAGGACATTTCCAGAGCCATACATAGTTCTAAGACCCACTACAACGTTGTCATGGGGGATTTCAACGCGAAATTGGACGTTCGAGGTAATCATCAGCTGAAAGTGGGACGATTTGGATATGGGCGACGAAACACCAGGGGCCAGACTCTGTCTGACTTCATGGAGAAAGAGAGCCTCTTCATGATGAACTCTTTCTTCAAGAAGCGGGAGTGCCGGAAGTGTACCTGGATTAGTCTTGATGGTGCGTCTAAGAATGAGATAGACTTCATTATGACCACGAGGCGACATATATTCAGTGATGTCTCTGTGATCAATTCGGTAAAAACCGGGAGTGATCACCGAATGGTAAGAGGCACACTGAATATAAAGGTCAAGATCGAAAGATCCCGACTAATGAAGTCTACGCTCCGCCCAGCACCTGCCCAAATCCAAAACCCCGAGAGCTTTCAACTCGAGCTACAAAATCGCTTCGAATGCCTGAGTGGGTGCGTAGATGTGGACGATTACAATAACAGGTTAGTGGAAACTGTTCGTACGGCGGGTTCTAAGTTTTTCAAGACCCACCCTACGAATAAAACCAAAAAGATCTCCAGCCCAACTCTCAAGCTCATGGAGGAGAGGCGCGGTATGGTTCTGAAGTCCTCTGAAGATGCTTTAGTTTACAGGCGGCTCAACAGACAGATCTCGAAGTCATTGACTCGCGACCTTCGGCACTTAATACTGATAGAATTAAAGCAGCCATAGAGCGGCACAAGGGCTCTAAAGTGTTCGCCAAAGATCTGTCCTTAGGGCAAAACCGTCTCACTAAGCTGAAGACATAGGACAACAGAATCGTATCGGCGAAACCTGAGCTTGCAGAAGAGACCGAACGGTTTTACGAACAGTTAGTTATACACGACAGCACGACCACCTGTTAACAGTCCGGCAGCAGATCCTAGAGCCGGACTACATCGAAGATATCTCGGACTTCAGTCTAGACGAGATTAGCACGGCTCTCAAACAGCTCAAAAACAACAGGGCGCCGGGTGATGACGGAATCACTGCTGAACTCCTGAAAGCGGGTGGAAGGCCAGTTTTAGAAGCTCTTCAGTTGATGTTCAATTCCGTCATATACGAGGGCAAAACGCCACAGGCGTGGTACAGAAGTGTGGTGGTACTGTTCTTAAAAAAGGGTGACAATACAAATTTTCAAGAGTGATTACGAACCGTCTATCTCAGAGACTCGACGACTTCCAGCCTCCCGAACAAGCTGGGTTCCGTAAAGGTTTCATTTAGCACCATAGACCACATACACACGCTGCGGCAGGTTATACAAAAGACAGAAGAGCATAACTAGCCCTTATGTCTTGCGTTTGTGGACTATGAGAAAGCCTTCGATTCGGTCGAGATTTGGGCTGTGCTACAGTCACTCCAGAGGTGCCAAGTCGACTACCGATACATCGAGGTGCTCAGGAGCTTGTATGAAAACGCCACTATGTCGGTTCGATTTCAGGACCAGAACTCGAAACCGGGATAGGTTTCGAGTTGTGAGACAGGGAGATATTAAATCTCCGAAACTGTTCACCGCTGCTTTGGAAGATATCTTCAAGCTTCTGGACTGGAACGGACTCAGCATCGACATTAACGGCGAGTACATCTCCCACCTCCGATTTGCAGATGATATCGTAGTCATGGCTGAGACCCTGGAAGACCTTGGTACAATGCTCAATGGCCTCAGTAGGGCCTCCCAACGAGTAAGCCTTAAAATGAATATGGACAAAACGAAGATCGTGTCGAATGTCTTCGTTACGCCCACTCCTGTTATGGTCGAGGGTACTACACTCGAAGTTGTTGATGATTACGTATACCTGGGACAAACGGTCCAGTTAGGTAGGTCCATCTTCGAGAAAGAGGTCAATCGCCGAATCCAACTCGAATGGGCAGCGTTCGGGAAGCTGCGTTATATCTTCTCGTCCAATTTACTGCAGTGTCTGAAGAAGAAGGTCTTTGACCAGTGTGTGTTGCCAGTGATGACATACGCAACAGAAACGTGGTCGCCTAACTATGGGCCTCATAAGAAGGCTCAAGGTCACTCAGAGTGCAATGGAGAGGGCTATGCTCGGAGTTACTCTGCGAGATCGAATCAGAAATGAGGAGATCCGCATGAGGACCAAAGTAACCGACATAGCCCACCGAATAGCGAAACTCAAGTGGCAGTGGGCAGGGCACATAGCTCGCAGAATTGACGGCCGTTGGGGCAGAAGAGTTCTGGAGTGGCGACCGCGTACCGGAAGACGAAGCGTAGGCAGGCCCCCCACGAGGTGGACCGACGACCTGGTGAAGGTCGCGGGCAATCGTTGGATGAGGGCGGCCCAGGACCGTTCGTTGTGGCATTCTTTGGGGGAGGCCTTTGTCCAGCAGTGGACGTCTTTTGGCTGAAATGATGATCATCATCTACCAACCTACAATTTACCGATCTTCAGCAGTTTACCAGTTTATCAGTTGGCCAGTATATCCGTATGCAAGTCAACCATTTTTATCCTCTGTGAGTCTGCCAGTCTATCCTTCTGCCATTTTGCCAGTCCCTTAGTCTGCCTGGCCACCAGTCTCATCAGTCAGTATGAGTGAACTCAAGCCAGATGATAGCTATTTTTTTTATGTATGTAGGTGTTGTTTCATTAATTTTCACGTGTCATGAGGGCACAATCAATTAAGTAATTAGATTTGAAGATTTTATTACGAAATTGCGTGTTGAATTTAATCTTATTAATGGATTACGCTTCATTACATAGATTTACATATTTTTAATACAAATTATCTAAGTAATTATTGTTTTGAGTTAATTAATTAACTCGTGTTTAACGAAGTGTTAGTTATTTATTGTTGAATAGCTCGAAGTTTAATTTTCTGCAACAAAAAGGTGGACGTTCTCAATCCCTTGAATGGTTTTGAGGGTTTCGTAGCATGCAAGGAATCCTTATAGTTTCGCCATGTCCGTCCGTCCGTCTGTCCTCATCTTAGCTTAGAGACTGTATGTGCTAGAAAGCTCGAATATACGTTATAGTCATCAATGTGGTAAAATACATATTTTTTAAATTGCCTTCAGCCGGGACTAAAAAATATTTTTTAGGGCATGTACCTACACATAAAAGGGGATGTGATATTTTTACCTCGTACACGCGTTTAAAATGTGCGTCTCATAAAGTGAAAATGTTATTATATAGGTACAAAAGTTGGAATTATCTCAATATGTAGAATATAACTGGACGAAACAATTTCGCAAACCAGCAACAATTTGGTACACGCTGTCGGCCAATTGCCGTCATCTGTAACTATCTAACGAAGGAGTATATTGGGTGGTCAATTCGGCGAAATTGCCGAAAGAAATAAGCAAGTTGTCTGCTAGATAAGTGTCCATGTAACTTTATATTAACAAAGAGGGTTAGGTAGCTGTTTATAGGGGTAGATATATGGTAAACAGTCTAAAAAAGCCTATGGTAAACGGTCCATATAAAAATGCAGCACGTTATGACGTCACAGCGTATACAAAACCGGTGAAATGAATGGTGAAATCAAAATATGTCCATAACGTTGGAAATTGTACAGAGATCGTAAAAAAAATGCACTATTTTGCGTTATATTGGAACATTATTATCTCATACTATCATACTTTAATTTTCATAAATTTTGTACATTTACATTAAACTTTAATATGCTATGACAAAAAGTAACGATTTTGTACCTAGGAAACATCCCTATTAAAGAAGGAAAAAAAAAACTTTTGACGGGCGTTCGATGGAACCTTTGGATGACTAGTTCAGCCGCTTTACCTAATAAACAACTATGAAATACGGTTGAAATAATGAGGAGTAGTAAACAATCGTTCATTTAAACATCAAAACAAAAGTTTCGTTGTCCAAGGTTGAAATCATTCAACCACAGTCGGTTTTCATCAGTTATTAACTAGAAGTAAACCGCACGCAGAAAATTGGCCCGTACCCGATATCCTGCCAATTTGCCCGAGTGGAGAAATGAAAGGGGCACAAAAACCATCGGACGCAGCGCTGGCCCCACAACCGATTTGGCTCACGTACGATAGCGTCGACAATACGTGAGCTATCCTGCCGCTACTATTGGTTTTTATTGTTTTTTCTAGGGAAAAGATTCCAAATCATAGGTAGGTACACCCAGTTCTATTGTGTGTAAGCACACTATGCGGCAGGTACGCGACGGAAGTTGGGCGGCTGATTTTACGTTCCGACGTATTCGGCTGATATGACACACTATTAGTGCCGAACTTACGCGCCAGAACTTCAGTTCAGTATGGTGTGTGTCGGCATAGTGTGTGAATTCAGCAGTCGAACCGAACTAAGGTCGTACGCCCGACCTAAGTTAAGCTGTACGTTATAACGTAACGTAATTTCGACATAGTGTGTCAGTAATTCAAATAGCATTGTAAGCGTAGTAGTGCCGAACTTTAGTCGCGTAGTTTCGGCATCGTGTGTTTACGCACTAAGCATGGGTTTTTCAGATCTGTTTTCCGTGGACGACACATAAGCTCGCCACACATTACGATAGCCTTCAGAAAATAGTCATAAGTGTCTTCACCTAATTAATAAACCTATTTATTTGACTTTGCCCTGTTGCTCTATCAATTAAAAACACACTTTTTTTTTCTCATAATTTTTCTGAATTTATCGAACATGTTTTATGTTACATATTACAAATTTACCCCCTTATTCATAAACGTATTTTAGCTAAAGTGTTGCTAATCTCTCCTTTGTCTTTTTCTATCCTACACATTTGACAATGCAAGTGACAGAGACAAAGCATTCTATAGCTAAAACGTATCTAAGGTACGTTTATGAATAAGGGGGTTAGTGTAATATCTTTTTTACATTTAAGTCATTGTATGTTTTCCTGAGATATAATAATAAATAAAATCAATCTCTTGGAGAAATTCAGTCAAATAGCTATGATGTTTTTTATTAATTTAATTTCAATACATTAGGCAGTGGTTAATTGAAGCAAACAGAAATATTATATATACAACTTTGATGTCTCTTCAGCCATTTCAATCTTTTCAACCAAGCCCAATTTTCGATTTAGGTACTCGAGCGAGATACATTTTGAATATTAAATCTAGAAAAGCTGCCTAAACTTAACTATAATCAATTTACACGAGTGAATAGACAACTCGAAATCGATACGCATGCGAGTTTCCGAAGTACGAACGATGAATCATTTCCACATCGAGCTGACTGTGCGCCCCCAGTCCGACGGTGTTTGTCTAGTTAAAATAATTGCATTTTCTTGTTAACCCACACAAAAGATAAATATGTTACACGGAATCTGCGCATAAAATATGAGGTCTGTTTACTTTTAATTACCGTGCGCTCGTAAATTAGATTTTTGACGCGAGACTCGAGGACGAAGTGGAGACAAAATTGTGGATTATTTTATGCCGCACTATTTCTTTTGTGTGTTTTGAATGTACACAAACAAATGATTTAAAGTAATTTTGAATAACTGTTTTATTGTTTAAAATACGCGAGACCAAAAACTAATTTTATTTCAACAAACAAAATTATTTATGTTTTCAATGGCTGACAGAGAAATTATGTTGATGAAATTGCGTTTACAATGAAGTTATGGTTACATTATTCCGGACGTTTTCTAAATACTCAAATTGAATCGTCACTCTCATCTACGTATAATATAAAAATAAGTCAGGTTTTCCTTCCTGACGCTATAACTCCAGAACGCACGAACCGTTTTGCATTCGTTGGAAAGGTCTCGGGCTCCGTGAGGTTTATAGCAAAGAATAAAACGTCATACACGCGGGCGAAACCGCCGGCAACAGCTGGATAAGAGTGACTAATATCCGATAACAATTAAAATAGTGCAAGAAGTAAGACACATATTTGCATAAGCATCTAAATCAAAATGAGAAAACACTGTTAAGTCTCATAATTACATTCTGTTTAAAAATGTTATTCTTAAAATAGTAAATTACTGGTTCTACTTATTATGTGTTAATTAAGTAAGTAGGTAAAGTAAACGAAAATAAATAATTATGACAAAAAGAAAACGTTTGGGTTTGAAATGATAAATGTTTTTTACTGGTGGTAGAGCTAAAGTGACGGAGTTCGCGGACGTAGGCACCACCGCATTACCTTAAATACTTGCCGCTAAATGGTAGTGTTCAGCACTATCGTGTTCCGGTCAGGTAATGTACGGCCCTGTAATTTCCGGCATAGAGACATAACACCTTAGGCCTTAGGAGTGGTAACGCATCTGCATTTTGACCTTGGTCTTTGTGTAAGTGTCTATAGGCTTCAGTCATCACTTAACATCAATGTGAACTGCATGCTTGTTTAACACTTCCATTAGATAAAAAAAAAGATTTTTAGCTTTAGTGAAACCCAGTTTATTGAGCTCAAACATTTATATTTAAAGTGTGATAAAAGTGAGTAGAAGACTCCGATTGGGTCGTATTAGTGAAGGCCCACTACGAGGGTACCTATTACTTTTTGACCCTTTACCTCAATTGTCAAAGCCAATATTTATCCTAAAAGGCCAGCCGTTTTCACGAAGTATTTGACTTCGACGGCTCTCAAATTATTTAGCATGCAAAAAGTGTACACAACATCAATTATACGTAAATTGTTAGAGAAAAAATGTCCTGTTGTTGTGTTTGGAAACGAATATTCATCTTTGCCAGTGGTACTCCTACTTAGTTCTCTTAGGCGAACCTGCGGTACAAAATATTCACCCAAAGATATTCTTATAATATCTTTGTATTCACCCTTTCAACTCTTTTGAGTGGGTTGCCCAGGAGCTGATTATTTCATTGCGTTTTACAAGTTCACCAAGGTACCAGCGTATATAACCAGGCGAAAGTAGATAAGCACTAAATAAGTAACCGAATTTATTAATCATTATGTAGGTAACATAAAAATAATAATGAATAAATCACAGAAGCAAAATAATCAAAGATGAGTATAATAATTTACTATTAAATTACTTACTCAATCATTTTATTTTTGAGGAAGTAAATTGAGGGTGGATTGATTCTTAAATACCTAGTATTAAAAGTAGGTTCCTGTTAATATTAATTATGGAAACAAATTTGAAATGTTTCATTACAATTTTGTAATTAAGAGTATTTACTCTTTTCCGATTACAATGGTGATGTGCAAACACAAATAATGCAAGAAGCATAGACTTGTATACTTACATTGGCAAGAAGGTAATCTTTGAAGCGTAAACATGAATTAGGAACCTTTGTCCGCGCCCTGCGTCATGGGCACAGCTAGTAAACGCATCTGGAAACAACCCTTTTTGACCCTTTTTCCGTTCCCCGACTACTATAAAGGGACAAATTAGAACCGTGAAATCATGTTTCATGAAAGTAAAACTGGTAAAAATATCAGCACAGTCTAAAGAACGTGGAATAAGTATGCGAAATCTTTGCACACATCATCACTATAAATTAAACTTGGGAAATATCCTCCTGTGTTTGTATCACAGATCTGGACATGAAAAAGTCATGGGATCCACATGCCGCATAGAGCAAGTGGATCCAGTGACTTTTTCATGTCCAGATCTGTGGCTGACTGGAGGGGAGTAGCCATAGCCGTTTATTGCCGATGCAAAACAGTCTGTCATTTTTTGTGGGGGGAAATGCGTGCGACACACACGCACACTACAAAAATCGTCTAATACTACGAAACTCACACTTTGACTTTAACAAAATACAGAAACAATTTCACGCACACATTTAAACATCTAGGCGACAGGTATAGGCCCATTTGGGCTTGTACTTTGACAGAGGGAAAAGCCTGCATATGGCTACTCCCCTCCAGTGTTGCTCCATGACATGCGGCGACTTTGGTCAACGATGACTCGCTAGTGATAGTGATGACTTTGCCGGTGAATGACAAAGAATGACAAAGAATGACTCTTTTCCTTTTCTTTTTACTCTTTGTTATCAGTTTGTAAAGGGGAAAAGAGATATTCTACTGATATACTTTTACATTAGTTTATTACATTTAGTTTTATCTTAGTGATATTCTTGACTTTACATATATTTTTTATCTTGTTTGACATGTATATCAATTGTTATTCGCTTTAATTTATTTTGTTTGTTTTTGACGTGTCATAAGAGGTGCCTGTCACCCTAAATGAATAAATGAGTTTCTGATTCTGATTCTGATTCTGATGCTGCTGATGAACTTTAGCGTGATAGCGACTTACCAGTACTTATATACAGTCTAGGATAGATTTTATTTTATGTAATGTAAGTGGCAAACAAGCATGCAGATTGATCATTGATGTTAAGTGATGACTGCAGCCTATAGACACTAACACAAAGACCAAGTTCAAAATGCAGATGCGTTACCGCTCCTGAGGCCTAAGGTGTTATGCGTCTGTGCCGTAAATTACCGGGCTGAACACTACCATTTAGCGGCAAGTATATTAGGTAATGCGGTGGTGCCTACGTCCGCGAGCTTCGTCACTGGAGCTCTACCACAGTTAAAGTGTTAGTTAAGTTTAGATGCTTAGAGGAATAACGCTCTATGGATAGATGATTTAAAATAAATATATTGTTAGTGCCTAAAATATTAGTTGTATACAGTTTTAGGCATCATTTAAGATGAAACAGGTAGTGTTTGTGCCAAATCAGGTGGTGTTTGTGCAAAATCAGGTGGTGTTTGAATAATTAAATGTTGTAATGTACGCCCTCGTAATTTCCGACACAGAGGCATAACACCTTAGGCCTCAGGAGTGGTAACGCATCTGCATTTTGACCTCTGGTCTTTGTGTGGGTGTATATTATAGGCTTCAGTCATCACTTAACATCAATGTGAACTGCATGCTTGTTCGCCACTTTCAGAATATAAAAAAAAATCTACTCATACACTTTTAAAAATGTTTTGAAAGGCAAAGAATGAAATTAGGAAATCTTTAGAGCGTAAACATTAGCAACCTTTATCCGCGCTCGGGGCGCAGCTTGTAAACGCATCAGCTGGAAACAACCCTTTTTGACCTTTTTCCGTCCCCGCAAATATTACAAAAGGACAATTGGAACCATGAAATCATATAATTTTAATAGATTATGTTAAACTATTGGGACTTGCCTACGTCTAAGGTATTCGCGCAATATTATGAAATAGAAACAAAAACGGACCTGTACTCGTACACTGAAGGTACATAAATATAAACATAAAAGTGACCGTAATAAAATTGGAATGAAAACTAAAAATATGAAACAGATTTTTATTAGAGGAACATGGGATAACGGGGATATACAATAAAGTATCATTTAACTAACCAGAACGTGATAGTGCTGAACACTAGTGGTAACCTTAGGAAGTAGGAAGACCAAGGCTGACCTACCATGACCAAATAGGTCGAGTTCTGTCTGATGGTGGGGTCAAAAGTCTTAGGAATCGGCGTGCATGTATGAAGAGAATGATGAAGGTAGACGAGGCACGAGAGGTTTGTCAGAACCGGGATGTCTGGCGCTCTACACTCTCTGCCTACCCCGTTAGGGACCTGGCGTGAAGATACATACATACATACTAGTGGTAACTAAACACGGAAAACCCACCCACCACCAGTAAAACCTACTTTGTGAAATAAATAATTTGAAAAACACACATAATAAGTATAAGGGTAGATTCGGTAGATTCTTATTAAAATCAGTTTAGCGATTGTCTCCTTACCTACGTAGAATAAAGCCGAAATTGGATGCGCATTTTTTTATCCTTTTCATTTAAAGGGGCGAAAAGTCTGAAATTAGTTTCTACTTTCCATATTCATGTAAATGAGTTTCAAAAGAGAAATAAGCGATGTAGCAAGAGGGAGACAGATAGGTACTTGTTAGGCATGCAAACAAATAACCGATAATCGATAATTTATCAGTCATCAGTCCATCTTCAGCATCAATTAATATAGAAAAAATGTTAATAATAAATATCGGTATTCGATAAAAAAAGATTTATACATATACATGAACATTCAAGACTAACATTTATCCATTTTTTTATCGATAATATTTGTGGAAAGAAGGGATATTCTTACACGTATAGGTTTCAAAAAACTGTAATTTATTCTTTATCGATTATCGGAAGTGTTCGAATTGCATGTCTAGTGCCTATTTGTCTAAATATCTTTAGCCGTGGTAATATACCCGTCAAAAGTCTTCATGAAGGATAGAAATAAAGAAGGAAAAACCGTCAGGAATGAACATTAAGTTGTAGAAGTCACCAGACGATAGGAGTAAAAAAAGGTTCGAAATTCTGAAAGAATGGAGCGAAAATAGACTGAGTAAGAGAGTAGAAACTTTTGGGAGACCACATTTTAGATCACTTTTATATTTATCTTCACGGTAACTACCAATTTACTCCGCAAGGTGGTAAGCAAAAGGTATGATACGTCTTATCTATACATCCCATCGACGACACACGCAGCTTGGTTCTATCGTCGATGATATTTATATCCCTAATGCTTTTTTTATGTAATGTAAGTGGCACACAAGCATGCAGTTCACATTGATGTTAAGTGATGACTGCAGTCTATAGACACCCACACAAAGACCAAGGTCAAAATGCAGATGCGTTACCACTCCTGAGGCCTAAGATGTTATGTCTCTGTGCTAGAAATAACAGGGCCGTACGTAGCTTTCGATTATGTCATCATCTTGTCATTTTTGTACCGCCTAACATTTTTCTGGAAGTGCTGCAGGTATTTACGTAAGAGCAAAATATTTTACCGCCTTAGGCGGTACGAAACTGACAAGATAACATCATAAACGAGGCAGTCGCAGTCGGTCCCCAGTAGCGCCACTCATATAACTCCTTTCGTTGGACACTTTTTTTTTATGTAATGGAAGTGGTAAACAAGCATGCAGTTCACATTTATGTTAAGTGATGACTACAGCCTATAGACACCCACACAAAGACCAAGGTCAAAATGCAGATGCGTTACCACTCCTGAGGCCTAAGGTCTTATGCCTCTGTGCCGGAAATTACTTAAAATGTAAATAAATACGAACGTTTCTCCTTTATCCCTACCCTAAAGTTATCCCGCCAACCGCCATCTTGATTAAATCGATGCAATCATTGCCTCCAGAAACAATGTTAAATCGACACCCCCGAGATTGGAACGCGTGCCGTGAATACGCACAATTCTAAATGCATCGCCAACCCATTCCGTTTTACATAAGAATGCGAATTCACGAACCAGTGATTCGGATAATAGTGCCTGGAGTGAATTTTATAGGATCACTTGGCTGTATACTTGATTTCCTCGCGACGCTGAAGGAAACGAGCGTAAAATCGAATCACGATGGAGCCAATATGTCAGGAGGTTATGATGAATTGTCAGTCAACATTCGATGCCATCACATTTTTTTACGATGTAACGTGAGATTTGGAGGAAATTGGTAAATTCTGAAGATTGAAAGTAATTTGTGTTGTTACCTAGGCAAATATACTGTAAAATGTCTGCAAAAAAATATTTTTACGCATTTTTAAGCCAAGTCGGTGAAAAAACTTTGGATCTTCAAACATCTCGATATTTAGAAGTATTTTTAGCGGCAAACAATCGTGCAGTTCATATTGATGTTAAGCCTAAAAACCTTTTTCGGATAATAACAATGTCGCCTGCATGGAATCATCGTAGGCCCCAGGCGTGTAATGAGCCAACGAACCACCCTGGCCTTTCCAGCTCAGTCCAACCCTTCACTTGGCTGTATACCGGATTTTCTCGCAATGTTGAGGGAAAAAAACATGTTCCTGCATGAAACACGTTCACACGCACGTAGTGTTGCGGTATCGACGCACCAGTGTAAAAGAAAAACTGTTAGTCGCCGAACCGAATGCCCTTGTTAAAGGGGACTGAAGTATTACTAAACTATATTTAATTATTATTTAAATAAAAGCGAAAGATTCTCAAGCGGGAGTTCTTTTAAGGACAAAGGTGCTCACTGACACGGTTTTTTTGCGAAATTCGACCCCTAAGTAGGCATGTGTTTTTGGGGTTTATACAGCATTTTCAAACAGATACAGCAAGGTTTAAGCAAAAATAAACGCTTTTACAACCCTATGTTCGACAAACATTTATTTCGTAGATACCTATTTAATTTTTTTTTTATAATATCTAACATTAACGTACCTATCTAAGTAGTTTCAATAGTTTCATCAAGTTTATTGCTCGTATTTTAGTATAGAATTATAGATACCGTATCAATAGTAGATGTAGGTAACATTGCACCCATGTGAAGCGAAATGGACGGCTAGTATTCGATAAATACTGCGTATATTTTTTGCTTAACACAGGATAAAAATACATTATTCAATTATTTGAAAAATACTCTCCCATCTCGCCGCAAATATTTCCGATGGGCAAGATTAGTTAAAAAAAAACGAAATCTCCTTATTTCCTCTGTGGAATAACACATTGAGACGGAGACGAATCAAGAGGATTCATCTCTTTCAATCCCAATGAATTTCCACTGTTAAATGGAGCCAAGAAAACTGAGGTTAAGAATCCCGAACGCGCTACGCAAGACTTGCGAAATAAATACAGGTAGCTAAGTACACTGAGATTAAGAATCCAGAACGCGCTACGCAAGACTTTTGCGAAATAAATACAGGTAGCTAAGTAAACTGAGATTAAGAATCCAGAACGCGCTACGCAAGACTTTTGCGAAATAAATACAGGTAGCTAAGTAAACTGAGATTAAGAATCCAGAACGCGCTACGCAAGACTTTTGCAAAATAAATACAGGTAGGTAGCTGCACATAATAATTTTTCAAACTGCTTTCAGTCAAATATCACCTCAGTCTGCCCGAGACCACGAGAGCTGTAAAGCGACCGAAACAATGATCTAAAATAATCATTTTAGTTAGTTTAATATATGCAAGATAAATCTGAAAACTAATTTTATTTCAATGAGTGTAGCTGGCGAAAAGCTAAGAACATACTATACATATAAGGAAGATACCAACCTATTATAAAACTTCGTATTTCATTTTAATAGTCTAACTCGTACTTCAATATTAAGAAATGTTAAATGTAGACAGCTGCCGGATCCATAGCCCGACTATCTTGTCCCCATAACACAATTTCCACAGCCCATTTTTTTGAAAATAAATACGTATTAAAATACCTCACTTCAAGTTACTGTACTGTACTTAAACATGTGAAACGTATCTATAAGTAGATTAGATTAACCATTGATGCAACCAAAGATAGGTGCCGCATTACAAATTAGATCGAAATGCCCAAAAAGCCTCTACATGTTGGATCTAATCAAGAAGAAGCTTGAAGTCGGGGTTGAAATAGGACCCCGTGCAGCTGACGAGATACATAAATATATCTCGTCAGCTCATATGGTAGTACGGTAGGGTACAATAGGTAGTACGGTAGGGTACAGTAGGTAGTACGGTAGGGAATTTTTAGCGTGTTTCTTCCTTCTTTTTATGTCTATCCTAGATTTGAATAAAAAACGCTGAATTTGTGGCCCCAGAATGTTTCGTATCCGCTTCGCGCGTCGGATATTCGTCTGTCTGCAATCCTGTCACTGAGCCAACATAGTTTTGTGGACTGTGGATAACAACAGTTTGTTATTTATGCCGAAAGCTAAGAATTCGCTGTTTACTTACAGTCACACTTTTTAAATACCTTAATCATGTACACACTATTGCCAATAAAACACTTTGCACAAAATTAAAATCCTAGTCTTCACCCGATCCAATAACTCAACATAAAGCACCAAGATTTTTACAAATGGCCGCACTGAAAACATGAAAGGCGGCAAAAAGCTCCCGTCTCACTGATTTACATATGAATACTAATGCAGATTGAATGAAGATTTGATTCAATGTAGATCGTAAAAGCCCGTACGTCTGACATACATCCGATTCGAGGCATTTTGCGCATTCAGAGGATGACGCGAGCAATCTTTTTGTAGCTGGAATGTGGAAGCCTGAAAAGAAATGTTGCTTTATTGGTGACAAATTTGTTTTATTAGGGTAGAAGCGACGTGTTGCTTAATTAGACCTTAATATTATTGGATCTTAGTCGATGTATCGTGCTAGTGACGTATACGATGATTTAGAGAGACGCAAATTCTGTGCTATAGGCCTACAGATTTCATTTCTGGATATATATTACAGAACTGCTTGAACGGAACACTTATTCAATACGATTTTTTAAAAATAATGGAATGGCGACTGAGTTATCTAGTCCAACCGCTCTCCCAACTGAGCTACCCAAGTCCATACCTGACTGAAGACAAGACATCTGAAGTCAAATATTTCTTTCGATTCTTCTGTAAAAAATATTTTGTTGATTTTCGTAATCTCCTGCCTAGTATTTCGATTCATAATGTCTCTGTGATGTAATGGCAACCAGGCAGCATATATCAGTTGATTTGCTTACGCCATCACGTGGAATACAGGTACTTAAGAGCTAAGGTACAAAAATATACCTATAATAATTGCAGAAAATAAAATCAAGGTACAATAAAAAATAAAATACGCTTACACTCACAGCTCCACATTAGGTATTATATAAACCAGTGTCGTGGATGCCGTTGTACACATACAATACATACACAAACACCCAGACCCGAAACATACATCTGTAGGCCATACAAATATTTGTCCCGGTGCGGGGATCGAACCCGCAACCCTTCGAATCAAACGGTGGTTTCACACCGCTGGGCTAACCGGGTCGTCAAAAATATAATATTCTGGTAAAAAACAACTTCATTACCGAAATTATCGTAAATCTTATGAAGTATGTAGTAAGTTTCTTAAAAATACTCTATTATACTCCTACAAAATGCATGCAAACAAAAGAATTTACAAACATTCACACAAGCGCAACGTTTCCTGTAGTATACATAAAATTATTTCGAACAAAAGAAGACAAGGAAATGCTCTTTCCAGAACTGGACTGGACTGCATTATTAATTTTCTCATTATGACTGCTGACTTCGCAACGCAACATGTTGGAAAATAATATTTTATTAAATTACTGTAACACGTCGAGATATTGGGTTTTCATTTTACTTCGTTTATGGCCGGGTTTTTATAAACCAATGACAGGTCAAATATGACAGAAAGTTTAAAATTAGTGCTAAATGTCTGGAAGTGAATAACCAAACATTGGGGGCTTTAAAATAAAAAAACCGGCTAAGAGCGCGTCGGGTCACGAGAAATGTTATTTGACAAGTGTCTGTTTGTTTATTGTCCATTCTGTACATCTATTTGATTTTTTGTTGGTATCTACTTCGATTTTATAGCAGAGAAGAATTAGAAGGTGTCTTGTGAGATGGTGGGTCGTTAAAACACGTCATCATGCCATCTTAACAAAACAGTTTAAGATTTCGCTCGAGATACATTTACAGTACTTAGGTACCTACCTATGTCGCGCATTGTAAAGATGTGCATTAGGTATGACATCTCTCGAATCTTCCTGAAATCTGCAGCATTATAAAATAGCCCAACTATTTTTCCATCTTTTTTGGAAAGACAATTTATTAATTAGTAACGTAACTTCATGCCTGTAATCCCCGCTGTAATTCAAGCCTACATGCAAACACCCACGATTCGCCGGTTACGTTTTGGCCCATGTAACAGGTGGCGAGCCTGTTGACATCTCCGGACACATTACCAAACTTCGAGGCACTGGGAAATTTCCAGAAAATGGAAAAATCTCAATAGAATCAGAAATAAAGGACTTTACACCATTATCTCTGATAACCCCCTACCCGGGAATCGAACCCAGGACCTAATAGTAGCCTGCTACCACTAGGCTACCGAGGCAGTTAATTAATTAATAAATATCTAATGATATTTAGGAAATTAACATAATTCAAGTGTCAACCTCACAGAATTTTATACTACAGACCAAAGGAAAAAACTGCAATTACGTTATCTCTGACGTCATTGAACAACGTCCATTCTAAACATTGTCATTAATCCAAATGAATTCAATTACAAATAATTGCTTGAGATCGCGAGAGACGGAAATTTTGCGACTAGGTACCCACTCTTAACTAATTGCTTGGTTCACTCCCTGTAATGAAATTAGCATCTGCATTTTGTTTTTACGCTTTGTGTCTGTGCAAACAATGACTAGGCAGACTTTGGGTGTTTCTTAACCTCTATATATTACGAATACATAGACTCATAGAGCAACACGGGCCACCGGCCGCGGCGGACCGGAGGCTCACCGCGGTCACTCCGCCAAAATTCCATATAATCGCTTACTTTGGTCTCTACTACACAGACATCAATCAGTGACATGTATTTACACGTGCACCTGTGTGCGTAGCACGTAGAGAATAACAAACGTCGCCCATAAGAGGGGAGGAGGTTGGGTGAGGCGGGGAAATCGGGCGGGACGTCGAAGTGTCCATTCTATACGTAGTACTCGTATTATTACATATTCTCTGCCGGAGGGGAGTAGCTATATGCAGGTTTACCCCTCTATCAAAGCACAAGACCAAATGGTCCTATACCTGTCGCCCAGATATTGAAATGTGTGCGTGAAATTGCTTATGTATTTTGTAAAAGTCAAGGTGTGAGTTTCGTAGTAATAGACGATTTTTGTAGTGTAAGTGTGCGTCACACATATTTCCCCCCCGCAAAAAATGACAGACTGTTTTGCATCGGTAATAAACGCTAGATAGGGCTACTCCCTTCCGGTCCGCCGCGACCGGTGGACGTAGTATTGTTAATTATTCTCTGGCGGTGGGCCGAGTTGCTCTGCTCTATGTACGAATAGGGCAGCTGAGCGTTTAACTTGTCACGTTGTGTTCCTGGAATTTCGAAACTCATTGATAAGGTCACTCGTTGATAAGATTATAAAGCTCAGGTCTCATCTGACAAAAATCGCATTGTAAATATTTACCTTCTTCATCCGAAAATATTCAAATTTTCAAGACAGTTTAATTAGAATTCGATAAACAATTAAAACGAACTGTATTTAAAAGCTGATAACCATTCAAATTCAAACGGAAAAGTTTCTCAATGATTTTCACTCCCGCGTAATTACTAGGTACTGTAAACGCTTTGAATGCTGATAAAACTCGTACAATCTCCAATGAATTGGCGATTTGGGAGAAAAAGAAAAAAGAGGTTTTATTAAAATTCAAGATGCGTTCCATTTTACTCGAGTCACAAATGTCGCTTCCAATCAAAGTTGCGACGTAAAAGAACTTAAAAGTTGGCGTGGAATTGAAATCAACTCGGCTGTGACACGCAAGTCTGTCTGGATGGAATATGGTTACGTTTTCACGTCCGAATTTCGAAGCGGTGACGTCACATTTAAAAATGCTGTAAAAATTGTAAAATAAACTTTGTAATCTAGGTATGAATTCCAAGTTCCAAGGAATCTTTATGATTGAAAGAACTTAGGTAATCGTTTTATCAATTTCTAGAAAAAACTTTTTTACTGTGTCCGAAATTAAAACCCAAAAAAAAATCGACGTGTGGCACTCGGGGACTGCCGCGGTAAAGCTATTGCTTAACATTTTGTATCAACTTATGCAATTACAATTATTTATTTATTTTATTTATGCAGTATTTCTTTTTTTCTTTGATATTAATTCAAGTTACACTTTTTGAGCGTGGTGACCGATAAGAAAACATTTTTTTTTCTTTTATTAAATAAAAAAGGTAATATTGTTTGAAATATGTTTATTAATTTACAATACATATAAACAGCTGCTTATGTATTCGTCCGATTTCGGAGCAGCTCGTCTCGATTCGTGCGAGCTTCGTAGAGTCGTACAATACGTCTAGTTGCACGCACACAAACACCGTGTCGAAGACTGCCGAAAAGAAACGACGTTAGACAATGCACGGCCTTCAAGCCACACCTCCGTGCCCGTCGGAGTGGGGAGCGTGAGGTTTTTCGTTACGGAATTTCTGGATTCGGTCCCCGCGCTCAAGGCCCTCGATAGAAGCTATGCAATTGCTTAATAAAGTAAACGACCTACAGAATAAAATTAACTTAGTACAATAACAGTAACTTGGTATGTACCTAAGTTATATATTTAAATAATAATTTATGCACGTCGGTAATAATTATTGCAAGTCAACCTTAAATATATAAAACCCGAAAACTGTTACCGAACTACTGTATATTTGTATAGAGTTTTTTTTTAATATAGTACATTTCCTCTAGTAAGTAGTCTCTCATACCCCATGTACATACCTAAAGTTAAAACTAGGTGCGTATAAGAGATATATTTTTAAAGACTCTACTTAATTTGCGATGATACTAGGTATCAATTTCGAAATCCACTCAAAGCCTACGATCGCTGCGTAATCATAACATTCCCCAACTTAAATCACTACCCCTGTAAGCAACAAATCTCAGAATAAAACTTTAACTTTTGTCCGGGTAGCAAATAAATTGAAACTAAATCCCAGCAATAAACAACACGAAGTTTTTGTTTTAAATCCACACCAACGCTCCAACTTGTTTGTAGTCTCTTTACTGTTAATATTGTTATTTTACTTTTATTTCGTTTGCCAAACGACCGATGTAATTGTCGACGGGCTTCGAACAATGTTTCTTTCGACGAGATGTGATTTTAAAAGTAAACTAAATGTTTTTTTCTGTTGGGTCTTTTATACTGCTAAGTTCAGATTGTCAGTTTGTCACAATAAAAAAAAATACGCTTACACTCACAGTCTCACAGTCCCCACCCCAGTCTAAATAAAACGAACATGTTAATAAGTCGTCCCACTGTAGGTAGGTATCACCCAGACCCGAACCGAACCCGAGCTCGTTGTTGGGAGGCTGCCTGCAAGAGGTGATGCGCTAATTTCAATTAACCCTGTAGGTACTTAAACAATACGGCCTGACCGATTTGTGGACAGTCGACGTCATTCAAAATCAAAAATCAAAAAAATCAAAAATCATTTTAAACGGTTTTACAAGTAACATCGCAAGGGTCCATCCCCATACTGGGTTGAGAAACCTGTGTTACAGGGTACCCCGCTCATCCACCAGGGCAATTAAAGCTATACATATATGGTATATATCCAAAAAGATTACAGCATTTTGATTAGCATAATAACAAAATAACTTAAATAAGGTTTTGTGTGTGTGTGTTTCATTCGGCTGAAGTGTTGTGATCTCATGTTGGTGGTGGAGCTCAATCTTTAGAGACTCTTCTCTTATCTTTAGAGATCTTAACTGGTGGTAGAACTCTAGCGACGGAGCTCGCAGGCGTAGGCACCACCACATTACCTATAACAACTTAGGCCTCACGAGAGGCAATGCATGTGCATTTTGAGCTCTGGCCATTGTGTGGATGACTATAGGCGGCAGTCATCACTCAACATCAATGTGAACTGCACGCTTGTTTGCCGCTTTCATTACATAAAAACATTTCCAAGACACGTTTCCCAGGAGGTAACTTAGATTTATCCTAGAAGGCAAACTAAGCTATTATATGTTGTTGTGGTAACCTAAACCGTGAAGGCGTCACACATATACACACTTTCACATTTATTGTATTAGTAAGTATGGATAAAATAATAATACTTATCTAAGTACCAACATCTTTAACTTACGTACTCTTAAAGTACCTCTTATCTTTATGTCAGGACCGGGATATCTGGCGCTCCACACTCTCTACCTACCCAGTAAGGGAACTGGCGTGAAGATACATACATACATACATCTTTAACAAAACACAAAAACATGACACGTATTTCTTTGATTAATAATTGAAATATGCATCGCTCCGGGAAAAAACTTCGCTTCTGTGGAAAGCAAAATATCTTTAGAAGAATTTTCCAGTTCAAAAGAAATCAGACTGAGCTCATTAAAATGACTATTAAAAAGAACCAAAATAAAAAGTCAAGTAAGAACTGGCTGCATGAAATTAATAAAAAAGATTCCCTTTCAAATTGCGAATTCTTGAAAGCGGTTGGGGCCAAAGTTAGTCCATAACATGCAAATGGGTAAAGTTTGAGCTAATTGCGCGCGACAGTCACTACTGGACAGCGGTTCATTAAATCGTCTTCATAACTATACATGTACAATCTGTTTTAAATTGATGTACCTATCTAAGTACATCAAATCCGTCCTAAATTCCTGCCCGCCAAGTCCTTCTTAGAAGTTGTTATGGATGGTTCTGCTAAAGTATTTCTAATCTAAACAATACGATTTGACATTATTTTTATTAAAAAATATCGTTATGTGCAACAAACAAACCAAATAAACAATTCACTTATACTATAAATTAATTGAATAGAATTATAATATGTCATCATAACAATTTGCTTCATAGAGCAACACGGGCCACCGGTCGCGGCGGACCGGAGGGGAATAGCCATAGCGTTTATTACCGATGCAAAACAGTCTGTCATTTTTTGTGGGGGGAAATGCGTGCGACACACACAAAAATCACACACTACAAAAATCGTCAATTACTACGAAACTCACACCTTGACTTTAACAAAATACAGAAACAATTTCACACACACATTTAAACATCTAGGTGACACGTATAGGCCTATTTGGGCTTTTACTTTGACAGAGGGGAAAGCCTGCGTATGGCTACTCCACTCCGGTGTTCCTCCATGATTTGCCTCATTTAACCTTTCTTTTGGGTTCTGTACCATAGTTTCGATCAAAGATATTAGATGATTTTCATACAATTCTCTCAGATGAGCTGGTGCTGGTGAGTAGAGATACCAATACCAACCACTCACGGTTGGTATCGCTACTCACCAGCAACTTGCCACAGATTATTCTGCTCTTACGTTTGTTGCCACAGAAATCTGAATAACAAGACAATCATTCACCTTTCTGTGCTTGTTGCTAACAAAATATTTTACTAGTGGTAGAGCTCCTGTGACGAAGCTCGCGGTCGTAGGCACCACCGCATTACCTAATATACTTGCCGCTAAATAGTAGTGTTCAGCACTATCGTGTTCCGGTCAGGTGGTAATGTACGGCCCTGTAATTTCCGGCACAGAGGCATAACACCTTAGGCCTCAGGAGTGGTAACGCATCTGTATTTTGACCTTTGTCTAAGTGTGGGTGTCTATAGGCTGCAGTCATCACTTAACATCAATGTGAACTGCATGTGTTCGCGCCATTCTATCCGATCTATCCGATACCTTTCTTCCTACCTACGCTCGCTTTTATGTCCTTACTACCTCCTATCCGCATACTGGCCAGTTGGTCCGATTCCGCTGGCAAACCCGCTCGCGCGCCGCGCACTGTGCAATTAAGAAAGGTGACAATTGTGACAAAGGATCCGCAGTACCAGGGAAACACCAGGTCAGTCCTTTCTACCTATCCTTTTTCTGTGCCACGGATAGCCTCCGACTACGCCTACACGCCAACGCAATTTTCTTTAATAATACAGTCCACTACTACGCCCCGGTACGTCTGTCTCGTAGGCCTAAGGCCACGAAGGCGACCACAGCATGCTTGTTTGCGATTTCCATTACATAAAAAAATTAGTAAAGTTTTTGTTTATAATTTGTCAAAGATTTGTGTAAATTGAATGGAATATAATGATAAAGTTTGAGGTGTCGAAAAAATCAAGTCACCTAGAAACTTTCATCGAAGACTCGTGTCTTAAACCTTTTGAAATAAGTTCAGACATATATGCCTGTGCTTGTTGCTGACAAAATATTTTACTAGGGGTAGAGCTCCTGTGACGAAGCTCGCGGTCGTAGGCACCACCGCATTACCTAATATACTTGCCGCTAAATGATAGTGTTCAGCACTATCGTGTTCCGGTCAGGTGGTAATGTACGGCCCTGTAATTGCCGACACAGAGGCATAACACCTTGGGCCTCAGGAGTGGTAACGCATCTGCATTTTGACCTTTGTCTAACTGTGGGTGTCTATAGGCTGCAGTCATCACTTAACATCAATGTGAACTGCATGCTTGTTTGCCACTTCCATTACATTAAAAAAAAAATAGTTACGTTCCCAAGAGTCACTTTGTCAACAGTGGTGGAGACTAACATCATCTAAGGGAATCTTTCACATTTCTATGGCTGTCACCAACAAAGACAATGCGCTATCTTTACTCAATAAAAAAAATATAAACAAAACTCATTTAGAGGCAATTACTCATAAATTATTGTTATATTGTCCAAGGGAATCATTTCACAGCGCGATTACGCTGAAATAAACAAGGAAAACCAAAAATTGTTTGAACCATTTAATTTCCTGTTTTGTTAATTTGCTCGCATCACAATGTAGCTCCAAATGGAAAGATTTTATGACGTAAATGAATCTGGAGTTATATATTTTTCAGATAGCTAAGTAGCTAAAAACTTCACTGTAACCCTCGAGGATAGGCAGAGGTAAATGCATGCATTCAGGCATATATGTCTGAACTAATTTCAAAAGGTTTAAGACACGAGTCTTCGATGAAAGTTTCTAGGCGACTTGATTTTTTCGACACCTCAAACTTTATCATTATATTCCATTCAATTTACACAAATCTTTAACAAATTATAAACAAAATCTTTACTCATTTTTTTATGTAATGGAAGTCGCAAACAAGCATGCAGTTCACATTGATGTTAAGTGATGACTGCAGCCTATAGACACTTACACAAAGACCAAGGTCAAAATGCAGATGCCTTACCACTTCTGAGAGCCTAAGGTGTAATGCCTCTGTGCCGGAAATTACAGAGCCGTACATTACCACCTGACCGGAACACGATAGTGCTGAACACTACCATTTAGCGGCAAGTATATTAGGTAATGCGGTGGTGCCTACGCCCGCGAGCTCCGTCAACGGAGCTCTACTACCAGTAAAAATGAATGAATGTCTATCATAATGTTTATCTATCTATCTTTTGCTGAACGGCATGGACGCCACCACACCACAAAAAAATCAAATTAAATCGATAATGGCTCAGTAGAAACAAAAAATACTGAGTTGTGTTACAAATTGTTAGACGGATTTTTTTTTTAGAGAAATAAACTTCGCCATATACGCTCATTAATGTTAAACTCAGACGAAATATAATTAAGTTTGGTAAGCTTAAGGAAGGTACCCACCTCTAATTAAAATTTAATTTTGAATTAATTTTATATTAGCTGACATATTCAGATGGTCTTTTCTTTAACTTGACCTTAATAAAAACATTCAACAGTTAACAAACGATTTGAGGACCTCCACCACATGCTCTGCCTTCGAGCCCCCGAAGTCCAAATCCGGAGAGATATGTAGTAAAA
Source organism: Macrosoma leucophasiata (assembly GCA_036365455.1). Lineage (NCBI taxonomy): Eukaryota > Metazoa > Arthropoda > Insecta > Lepidoptera > Hedylidae > Macrosoma > Macrosoma leucophasiata. The sequence goes on from JAWQUS010000024.1 coordinate 2,017,437, forward strand.
GTCAATAGATTGTCGTAAAAAAAAAATGTAATACGCTTACACTCACAGCTCCACATTAGGTATTTTAAAAACCTGTGTCGTGGATGTACTTTGTACACATACAACACATACACAAACACCCCAGACCCGAAACAAATATCTGTAGGCCATACAAATGTTTGTCCCGGTACGGGGATCGAACTCGCGACCCTTCAAATCAAAATGTGGTTTCACACCACTGAACTAACCGGTTCGTTAACATATACAATAGATATGAATTTATAGCGATATATCGTACACAAACATGGCAATTCATATTAGGTATTTTTCTAAAGAGAGGGGAATACTTCCTCTCTTTTGTAGCGCCGGCGGTCTACTCTCCCTACGTCTTATGAATCAGCTCACGAGTTCTGACGCGAGTTTAACATTTTTACCTATCACAAAAAGTTTACGACGCCTCTAAAGAAGTTTTCACTGACCCTTGATAGTAACCTGATATTATTTTAGTCACGTAATATTTGTACACTTTTTGTTTATTGGTTTCTAATAATTGTAATCTTTGTGTAAGTCGTAGAACGAGTTTGACAGGGGGCTAGTTTATAAAAGCCTTTCTGAAAAGAATAGCAAATCACATCACATCAGATATTTTTAATGTTAGTGATAGGCATTTCCTAAAATATGACGAAAATTATTGTGTATATATATTATCAAAATGTATAGAAATATGCATGCTTGTTGCAAAATTAATTTAAAGAGAATAATAAAATGTAATAGATGATGCGCTGCATCTGAAATGGTTTCTGGGTAAAACGGAACGGCTTTGGATTACGTTCGGAAACTTATGAAACGTATGAAAACTGTGAATAACTTATGAAGACATGAAATAAAGATAACTTGTTCAGAATAAATTTGTTTTTGTTATAATAACTACGAAATTATAAAATATGTGACTCATTTTAAGCAATGGAAAGTATGATAATGTAGGTTTGTCATTATTGCGCACGCCTATAACATTCCTAAAACTCACGTATTTCAGAACGTACAAAGCAGACAGAAACATCATATTGAAATAATTGCGTGTGCTTGAAAACTTGAAATCTTGTATTTTGCGAACATTTTCAGTGTTTTTAACTTGTTGTGTTATCCGTGACCGGCAGTGATGTCTGGGAAGCTGAATAAATTTGAAACTCCCAGCTCCGCTAGCTCTGATAGGTAAATCGTGTGTGTTAACCTTAATTAGTGTTTATTTGCACAGCTGTCTTGAGTCAACAAGAACTGCGCCTGAGAACATAGATTTTCGCGTCGACGTTCACGAGGAGCGTGCCCATGCGGAGTTGTTTAGTGCAGTGTGATCTCATTGAGAAGCGAGTTACTGCGGTCGTAGTCCGCGCCAGTCCATAACCTCTGCTCCATCATTGTGATTTATTTTTAGACATTTATTTAGTACATTGGCAGCTCGCTTCACGCTATACGATCCCGCTGTGAATCAGACACGTGCTCGTGCTCGATCGTGTCCAGATACATCCGCGACATATGAGAAAACTCCAAACATTCTGAAGACATGGAACAGGGTTCATTGATCTTCGCAAACCCGTAAGATATTTTCCGAATTCAATTTTAGTACGTCACCGTGACTAGCTTCCGGCTTTGGCTTGTGTGCTGTTAACTCAGTGTGCCTTATTTTTAATTTATTTTGCGGAAACATGACATGACAGCTTAGTATGCCAATTTTTTTAGTTGTGTGTCAACAATATGTTTGTCTGCACTATTCAGTTGGGTATCATCAGTTTTAATACTTAAAATAGCCACAGATGGAACTTTTTGTAGTTTGTCTGACCTTGATAAGATAACAGATCAAAACAGAAATGTAAACTTGTAAATACTTTTCATTCACCTTCAGAATTATCACAGAAAACATATCATATTTATAATAAAATTTGACAAATATTACTACATGATGTACCTATCATAGATAACAAAAAACATATTCTTTTTTAATTTTGTAGCTTTGTTATTTCCATGTATCATCGATAACAAATATGTTTTTTTTTTATTTTGGACGGCCCTATTATTTCACGGACAGAGCTATAATACCTTAGGCCTCAAGAGTCCCAATGCATCTACATTGAAATCTCTCATGTAGATGTTTATAGGCTACAGTATTACTTACCATCAATGTGAATTGTATGCTTGTTTGCCAATTCAGAACATAAAAAGAAAACCAAAGATACATTTTATGTATCTTTGGTTTTCTTTTTATGTTACACAGATGTATAAAATAAAATAATAAATAAAAAATGCTTACACGCACAGCCCCACAGTAGGTATAAACCTGTGTTGTGGGTGCCGTTGTACACATACACAAACACCCAGACCCGAAACAAATATCTGTAGGCCATACAAATATTTGTTCCGGTGCGGGGATCGAACCCGCGACCCTTCGAATCAAATGGTCATCTCACACCGCTGGACTAACCGGGTCATCAAATGAGTTTATAAAGTAGAGGCGAACTTAACATTTTGTTAACATCACACTCCAACCCATTTTATTATGTTCTTAAAACAGGACTGTTCAGGAAATTTTAGGGGACCAAGTTTCTGCTACAGTCATACACTTCTAAGAGTAATAGTGAAATCTGTATAAAAAAATATATTTCAGAGTAATCTTGAAGAGGTAAATGCAAAGCAATTGTTATAATCACAGAAATCCAAATAACAATATTTGTATTTCTATGGATATCATTAGGGACTGGATTATATGCATTTGCATATTTAAGCTATCCTCAGAACTTTTCATGCATATTTGCATGCATATGACAAGCTTTAAACCTATCCTTAGTTACTACTATAGAACTAGACATGATTAATTTGTCTGATATTGCACACACAAACATTTGAATTGATATCAAAATTTTGAAGCCACTTGACAAATACTAAATTCAATTTCCTAGCTAACTAGGAAGTGACTAATATGAAATTCAATTTCCTTGCTAAATAAGAAGTGATCTCACTGGTGGTAGAGCTCCAGTCACGGAGCTCGCGTGTGTAGGCACCACCGCATTACCTAATATACTTGCCGCTAACTGGTAGTGTTCAGCACTATTGTGTTCTGGTCAGGTGGTAATGTACGGCCCTGTAATTTCCGGCACAGAGGCATAACAGGACCTTAGGACTCAGGAGTGGTAACATATCTGCATTTTGACCATGGTCTTTGTGTGGGTGTCTGTAGGCTACAGTCATCACTTAACATCAATATGAACTGCATGCATGTTTGCCATTTCCATTACATAAAAAAGTGACAAATACTAAATTCAATATACTAATTAGCTAGGAAATTGAATTTTGTATTTATCATGTGGCTTCAAAATTACATCATTGAGTATTGAGTGAAAAGTGAAAGTACTTAACTTGGATTTGATTAACAGAAATGAGCGATAAAATATGATGGTACCTATATGATAAAACTTAGATAAGCACAATCTAATGTTGAAGTCATGCAAAAATAAACAATAGACATTGTTATTAAACTATTTTACAAGTTAATACCAATATTATTGTGTCATTGTGAATTGGAAAAACATTGAACCTTTTTTTTTCAAAGTAATTGAGGTGGCAGACAAGCATGCACATTACACATTGATCTTAAGTGATGACTGAAGCATATGGACACCCATATAAAGACCAGCAGTCAAAATGCAGATGCTCTGCCACCCCTAAGACCTTGTTGTTATATCTCTGTGATAAGTTATTATGGGGCCATACAAACAAATGTATACACTGCAGCCATACATACAATTTATATATTAAATCCAAGGTCTGGTTTTCCAAGTCATCGCCTGTGTGTTTCAAAGTTCCTTTTAACATTACCAGATAGGTAAGTAGGCTGACAGATATTGGCCTACGGTGGCAGATTTTAGGGGGTGGCAAATTGGACTCAAATATATACTTGTATTTATTATAAACCCATATGGGTTTAAAGAGAAAACGAGTCCTGAAAGTTTAATTAACAGCAATGTCTCAAGACGAAAGTCTTTGACCAGTGTGTGTTGCCAGTGATGTCATACGAAGTTGAAACGTGGTCAATCAGTATGGGTCTCCTTAAGAAAGTCAAGGTAACACAGAGGGCAATGAAGAGTATGCGTATATAAGGTCACGTCAAGTATAGCCATGCTCGTCGTTTTCCTGCGAGGTTGTATCCAATACGAGAGGATCCGGATGAAATATGTCAAAAAAAAATATGGTGAAGAAATATAAGCTGCAAAGCACGATATGGGTTACGAGTCTGGTGCGCTTTTCCGTATTTTTTTTGGCCGGGTAATATTCTCCGATGCCCGGGTACCCGGAATAAGCTTGCATCGGATATCCGGCAATAGTAGGATCCGGTGCATCTCTAATCTGCATATCATATTAAGGTTCAGACTGAATCCGTACCTAAAAGGTAAAAACGGAACCCTATTACCAATTAGGTATATAAGTCGCTAGTAGGTACACTGCATATTATGCCTAGAGTTGGATTAGTGGTCGTATAAATTAGCTATATTAGAGGTTACGCAAACGACGTCCTTGCCCATGAAAACGAATTGGCCTTGGCAGTTATGACTCAAGATAAATATAAAAAAACTCGTTCTGCAACGGACATTTGACCTCAATTGTTACTTGTTTTGTACGGATAACATTCGCCATGGTCGCTACCCGATTGCGCTCAGTGTATAGGTGTATTTATTTGAAACAATGTACCTATCTATATTATTTATTTAAAAACTTTTGTATCTTCACGACAACGCCATAAAAGGATAGTGAAGGTGAAGCGCCAAATACCTAGGTATATTTTTCTTTGCAAACTCTTCTTTATTCTTTACACATCAGCCCGGCTGGCCTACTTTCTCCGAAATGACCTTATCTCACAAAGCTCCTCAAAAATGAAAAACAACAAAATACTTTTCACTCCACCCGGCAGACGGTATCCGACCAAAAAAAAACGCTTGTGAGCTCGATATCGACTTTGAGTTATATAGGTATATTGAGATATCCCTAGAAAATATCGTATCATGCTCACGGCGTCGAAACAGAAGAATGGCTGTCCTACCATTCCAACGGGGCGGTAGTAAGTGCAATAACGCAAGATGGGCAGCAGCGTCCTGCGATAAACTACCGCTACTGCGATCGCCAATCCGCATGCTAAGGATGCTAAGAGGAGCTCCCATACAACAAACGTGATTGTGTTTTGCCGTTTTCTATTAGGTACGTAGTACGGAACACTGCGCGAATTAGGACGGTTTTTCTACTTCATTCACATTAAAATATCTCATCAGCCTAAAAAATGGCGAATGCCAATTTAATCCACTTAAATACCTTTTTCTTAAAGAGTAATTTATATTCAACAAGTTATTATCTGTTTTTTATCTACCTACGCTTAAGGATTTGTATATCAATACTGAGCATGCTTAACAAATTGGTGCAATTTCTTTTAGCGTGACATCAAAATTCCGTAAACCCCTTCCCTCCGTCTTCCCCTTGAAGAGACAGCCCTATGTCCAACACAACTCCCCCCTTTTGGGTGAGTGACGCACATAGATCATACGTGACTATGTTCACGTAGTATCGGTACGTTCACTAACCTAAATGCTCAAATTGATTCAAAAGACGTGGACAAACTGAACTTGAAGCATACATTTGCTTGTTTGCTCATTACATTAAAAAAACATGCAAACACCCACGATTCGCCGGTTACATTTTGGGACTTATGAGGTAACGAATTTATTGACATCTCCGGGCAGTTCGGACACATTACCAAACTCCGAGGGTGGCACTCGGCATCTTTCAGGAAATGGAAATATCAATAGCAATCCCTCATAGCCTCCGAGCCGTGAATATGTAATAATACTAGGTATAGAATGGACACTTCGACGTCCCGCCTGATTTCTCTTCTTTGCAGCCCGCACCTCCCGTTGAGTACCTCCAAGGGTGGCACTGGGAAACTTTCAGGAAATAAAAATATCCCAATAGCAATCCCTGATAGCTCTCGACCCGGGTATCGAATATATACCCCAGCGTAGCAGTAGTTGCCTGCTACAATTATTCAACCGACTGATGCAATTTAATTAAGTCAGTCAGCAAATAAGCCGAGCATTCTTTAGGGTAACTTAAACTACTTAAAGTAGGTAATCACAAAAACTGTTTTTAGAAATGAAACAGATTTGTAAAGTTATAACTATTTAAATACGCCTTTGTACCTTCAAAAATAAGCAGCTATCAATAAGTGAAGTCACTTAATTTAGTGAGCCAAGTTCGATGGTCGCTTAACTGGGATAATCATTAAGCCAAGTTAGATTAGAGCAGCCTAGAAAGTTCTAATACTAACTCAAATTAACCTACTTCCATGTCGCAGTTAATTCGGGTCTATGTAGCTCTGTTATTGTGATTGGATTAGTAAATCTTGTCGCGAACCCCCTGCCGTCGAATGGCGAACCCAGAGGGGTTCCCGTACCCCACTTTAAGAAACCCTGCAATAGGTAGTTAATACAGTAACATCTTGCGATTAAACTCCTGCCACGGAGATCACCAATCCGCATGCCGAGCGATCAGTGGCGTAGCTATAGGGGAGGTGGCAGGGGCGGCCGCACCAGGTGCACACCCTCTCTTTAAATAATCAAAATTTGTGGTGTTTTGATGTGAACGCCCAATACACAACTCACTTTCGCATTTATATTTACCAGGGGAGCCAGAGGCAGAGAATTTGCTCAAATAGAGGAGAGGGGGGCACAACGATGGAAAATGGAGAAATAAGATACAAAAGAAGACGAGTATTTCCGCTTCTTTTTTGCTCATCCGCCCTGGGTGTCATGTAAGCTACGCTACTGCGAGCGATTATAGCATATTATAATATTATTCTCCCCTTCTTTTCGAGTCAGCAGCTCGATAAGTTTAATTTTTTCAATTTTTGTCCGCCCAATATCTCGCTACAGCGACTGCAGCATCATGAGTTACGTTATAGGCAGGCTATACAGTACCTACACATAATTTTGTCTCACAAAACTGATGAGTGTTAGTTTGTTAGTTTACACAATTAGATATTTACATATCAAGATTACCAAAGCACGTGTGTAGCACATTAACTGGTTTATTTATTTCCATCACGTAGTGACCACATACGTCCTTTAAAATAATGTCACTTTGTAGTGCATGCAAAACCTTATGATATCTACATAGTTTTAAATATAGAATAACTCGACTCTCCTTGTTCGGAATAACCCATTCACGATTTTTCACAGTATCACGATAAAAAGAATGGACATAAAATTATGTTTTGGTAAGGTTCCTTTTTTTTTCATTTAATGTATGAATTTGTAGCGAAACCGTCATCATACGATAATCCGCAGATTATTAGGACCCTCCGGTAAGTTGTCCAGATTCCTACAACTATGTAGGAAGAAGAATCCCTTTCCTGCACCCTCTAGTGTCTACAGCATCGGTTAGCAATCCCAAGCTCGCGGGCGGCATGCAAAAATTTACAAAAAATCAAAAAATCCTTGTAGCCCTGTAGCTCTTATCCCCGACCTGGGGATCGAAGTGACCTGCTACCACTGAAGCAGTTCATATTTTTGAGGCCAATAAAATAATTACTTTTACAAATATATTTTCAAATTATGACAATGTGTCCCGCCTTTTTTTAATTTTACCAGTTTATTTACCGTTTCCGGCAAGAAGGTTGCCGACTGTTGCTCTAGAGCTATAAAGACTTTTTTTTTCTGTCCACTATTTTCACCAATTCTACGTGCATGTATAAAAACAATGATGTACAAAACAAGAAGAACACGAGTTTTGCCAGATCACAGATGTTTAGCTTTTAAACTCTCTGCCTATCCTGAATAGATCATCGATTGATAAGCACCGTTACAGATTTATCATTCAAAAGATACTAAGGAAGACTGACTTACACTTGGTTTTTAAAAGAATGATTACAAACTGATCATCAATCAATCAGCATTAATCCTTCAAGAATCGTACGGCCACCGGCGGCGAGACACAATTGAATTTCAATTGTCATATTTTTCTCGTGTCTGTAGAGATTAAAATACCACACGATTGATCCGCCAATGTGCGCGAAATTGGGGTTATAATCAAACGCTGAGTTACTCTAGAGCAGGGCAGTGTTGTTGCAATAGTAATAGTCTATCGATAGTATTGTGAACTATCGTGACCTCGAAAAAATAGTCGATAGCGCGATAGTACTATCGAAAATATCGCCATGCTGCAATACTATCGATAGTATCGATAGTTTCGATAGTATCGATACTAGCTAGTAACTATACTAGCTTCGATAGTATCGATATTTTCGATAGTATCGATACTATCGAAACTATCGATACTATTGACCTTATTAACTATTGTTTATAACAATACTATCGATACTATATAGTATCGATAGTATTGCAGCATGGCGATATTTGCGATAGTACTATCCGCTATCGACTATTTTTCGAGGTCAACTATCGATAGCGCAACTATCGATAGTTTAGCAACACTGGAGCAGGGTTTCTCAAACTTACGGCTCTGCGTACCCCTGGTAAAAAGTTTCCAGGTGACAGCGAACACCTTAACAAATTAAATTACCCCCAAAGAAAACAAATAAAATTGACTGTTGCAGAAAATAATAATTTAATTTCAATAAAAGGTAACAAATAAGGTGCCGAAAGAAATATATTTTTACTACTATTAATGTGACAGGTGCAGGTGTGCTTGTTTCTTGTCACAGATGGATTCAATTTTAGGAGTAATTTTAGACAATTTAAACCTAAATTCTGACTCTGCATCAAGTCGATTTAGAATAAATCTTGTCGCGAACCTCCTGCCGTCCAATGGCGAACCCACGGAATAGATAAATAAGGATTTAAAGGCCTTTGCTTTAATTTAGTATTAGAACCAGTGTCGGCGCTTTTCTCCCACCATGCATTTTCTTACACAAATGTAAAACCATCTCGACAATCACCCACACATTAATCTCAGGACAGCTATTCGTTTGCGTAAGTTTGCATACTAAGATGTAACGCCCGTAGACAATAAACACTCGCACGCACACAACAATATACTCACCAATAAACTAGTCGAAGTGTAGCGAACGCATTATATGCTGTACATTGGCCAGCGGAGACCGTAATAGCGTTAATTGAGCGAGTGCTTAACGAGCAATGTATTCGCTAGCAGTAACGTTTAAATAATGTAGTTTAAGTTCGAATATTCATATTCCTTTGTATATTTATATGTTTTTTACAAGTATTATAACAATAAATGTTATTTGTGACTTACCGATCAAAAGATATACCTCCTCGCTTTATACTCGAGGTCTGACATTTCATATTACATGTTAAAATTGGCACTACATGGTATTTTACCAAGAGATGCGTCGTTCGAAGCAGTCTACACGACACTACGAGCGGCGAACGAATGGTTCTGCTGAACTGTGTGTGTTCACGCATAGTTGTCGCGCGCTTGCCACGCCCACATTACCATTCCATCTTTATTTATCTATTCCGTGGGCGAACCCCTATTGCGTAACCCTGCTCTAGAGTAGTCATAATAAAATTTAACTATAAAGCTGTTGATAAGTTTCGTCCAAAACCAAATTGTCACGTTTTGGGTTTCAGCGACACGGAGCTGGCGTTGGAGCTCAGCGAACAGGTGTTCTTGGACGAGGACGACTACTCGCGCGCACCAGCCTCACCCACCACCGTACCAAATGTCAGACCTTACAGGCCACCTTCTACAGGTTAGTTAATTCCGCTTCCTTAATGACTCTCGTTGGTCCAGCGGTCGAAATCGCGATGTTCATGCCTAAGGTCCCGGGTTCGATCCCCAGGTCGGTGTAATCTATTGGATTTTTTTCTGTGAAGAAATTTGAAGTATAACATCCTATCGTAGATAGAATTTTTTCCGTCCTAGTAGGTTTTGAACTTATTTGTTACTAGTGGCTCGCCCCGGCTCCGCACGGATGCACTTATTGTAATATAGCCTATGTTACTCAGTAAATATTCAGCATTCTAATGATGAGATAATTTTTTTGATCGTTCCAGTAGTTTTTGTGTGATAACGTTACTAACATAGCTGCAAACAAAAACACAAATATTTCCTCTTTATAATATTAGCAGAGAATATGTAATAATACTACGTATAGAATGGACACTTCGACGTCCTGCCCGATTTCCCTGCCTCACCCAACCTCCTCCTCTCGTATGGGCGACGTTTGGTATTCTCTACGTGCTACGCACACAGGTGCACGTGTAAATACACGTCACTGATTGATGTCTGTGTAATAGAGACCAAATTAAGCGTTTGTATAGAATTTTGGCTGAATGTCGGCGGTGTGATATTAGTATAGACTTACCCCCTTATTCATAAACGTATATTAGATACGATTTAGCTATAGAATGCTTTGTCTTTGTCAGTTGCATTGTCGAATGTGCAGGATAGAAAAGGACAAAGGAGAGATTAGCAACACTAGCTAAAATACGTATATGAATAAGGGGGAAAGAATAATAATAATAAGGGGGCAGAGCAGCTTGTGGCGAGCTGTTGGTGACTAGCGACACCACCCCCTACCATCATCTCGACTTCCTCCGAGAGAACTGGGCTCCGCCTCGTCCGCCACACAGAGGTACGGCCGGACAGAGCATCAGGTCTCTCACCTCTGGCTTGCCTTCATTGGCCGGTCAGAGTGGGGCGCTAGAGGTATAGCATTTGCAGAAATTTAGATAATAGGCTGTTGTCTAAATTTCTGGAAGAGCCATACACTCGGGGGTGGAAGTGTCTAAATTTATAATAGCGGGGAAGCCCGCTCCGAGCTCGAGATTACTCGCTCATGATGGTGAAACCGGGGTCACACCTATCGACACCCCCAGCCTCTCTCAACAGAGTTGCCCCCCGTCGACCATCGGGTTGGCTGTTTGGGGGGGCCACCAAGGAGAGGCGAGTCATCACCTGCCTAAAGTAGGATTCGATAATGTGAGATGTTGAATATAAGCAGGTGCCGGATCTCACTCCATAGGCCCAGCCAGCTAGTCCCCCCAGTTCACCAACATAGCCCAAAATTTGGCGAATCACTTATCATTACAATAGTCCCATTATATTCTGCGGGGTCTGTCTGTGTCTGTGTTAACTATTGATGCAGCCAGAGAGAGGTTCCGCCGAATATAACCCATTACAAAGTAGATCAAAATTTTCCAAGTAGATGGAAAACAGGAGTTGGTAATGGAATAGTTAAGGAGAGAGGTAACAATAGGAACAATATCTTTTTTGGTGGTAGAGTTCCAGTGACGGAGCTCACGGGCGTAGGCACCACCGCATTACCTAATATACTTGCCGCTAAATGGTAGTGTTCAGCACTATCGTGTTCCGGTCAGGTGGTAATGTACGGCCCTGTAATTTCAGGCACAGAGGCATATCACCTAATGCCTCAGGAGTGGCAGCGCATCTGCATTTTGACCTCTGGTCATTGTGTGGGTGTCTATAGGCTGCAGTCATCACTTAACATCAATGTGAACTGCATGCTTGTTTGCCACTTTCATTACATAAAAAAAAAAAAAAAAAAAAAAAAAAAAAAAAAAAAAACAAGGATATCGATTAAGGGAAGGATCATTTTACGGCTAACGTTATCACAGCCCACAGCATCTGAGTCTATTGCTAGTATGTTCTTCTTAACATCACGATCAGAGAATTGTTCGAAGGCAAAAGGAGGGTACTCAGGAGTAGGGGTTGTAGAAAGAAAATGTAATGTGTCAACTTTTTTGTTACCATTAATTCAGGTAGACGATGAGAAATGCAGATTAAGCTGGTTGAGATCGAAGTTATTTATAAGTAGAAAATTGGAATATAAACGCGATTTCCCAACTCCTAGAGACTGAAGAAATTTCCAGACTTTGGCTGGATCACCGTTTGAAACTGATTTATAGACATGGCGTCGTTGTGCGTCTCTACACACCTTATTGCAATGATTTCGAATTAACACGTAATTATCATGATTTCTTACACTAGCGTTCTTTTTTAATTACATTACATTAAAGAATACATATTACAAAAAGTTATTTACTTAATGTTAAAATAAAAAATGTGTTACTAGCGCAACGCAAACGCAGCATAACATACCTATATCATTATGTGATTTGGAATGCGATGGTCATGGTCCAGCGAGATTAAACATAATTATGCGGTTTTTTCATCGTAATTAAGAATGAAGGTAGCAAAAATAGCTTTGTACGTAGGTACTTATTTTGCTGTGTGATGACAATTCCTAAAGACTCATTTGCGTAGGAGGCAACTAAAAGGTGTAATTAAGTGGATATAAATTAACTGGACGATTTATAGCAGAGTCACTACATAGTGACTTGACATATATCTTTGATCGCAGAAAAACATTTTTTTATGTTATGATTGTGGCAAACAAGTATGCAGTTCACATTGATGTTAAGTGATGACTGCAGCCTATAGACACCCACACAAATACCAGAGGTCAAAATTCAGATGCGTTATCACTCCTGTGGCCTAAGGTGTTATGCCTCTTTGTCGGAAATTACAGGGTCGTATATTACCACCTGACCGGAACACGATAGTGCACTACCATTTAGCGGCAAGAATATTAGGTAATGCGGTGGTGCCTATGCCCGCGAGCTCCGTCACTGGAGCTCTACCACCAGTAACTAATTTTGTGTGAAAAACTCACTGCTTGTGTCAGTGTCACAAAACTTTGTCTCTTATGGGCATAAATATTTGGTATGGACCATTAATAACTATCACAGAGACATAACAATTAAGGTCTCAAATGTGGCACCGCATCTTCACTTTGACCTCTGTTTTGGTGTCTAAAGTCTATAGACTGCAGTCATCACTTAACATCCATGTGAACTGCACGAACTGCACGCTTGTTTGCCACCTTGGTAACTTCTGGTAAATTCCTTTATTCCAGGATCAAATATAATGAAGTCGCCGAGAGCTCGGCGCGTGCGCACCGCGTCCATGTCACAGTCAAATAAACGGACCACAGCGGAGAGCATCCTTCATGCGGACAGACGGACAATATACACGGCGGGTAGACCGCCCTGGTACAATTGTACTGGGGGGCAGGAGGTGGAACCTTTTCTTATTGGTGAGTCCACATCGAAGCATGTAATGCATGCATTTACCTATCTACATTAAAATAATTTCGATTTTAGATTCTTTATACGATTTGATAAAACTTATTTTACATAATGTTTGTACAAAAACGCAGTATTGAGCCTAATAATACCTACATGAAGCCAGAGATTTCAATGTAGATGCGTTGCCACTCCTGAGGCCTAAGGTATAGTGCTGAACACTACCATTTAGCGGCAAGTATATTAAGTAATGCGGTGGAGCCTACGCCAACTCCGTCACTGGAGCTCTACCATAACGTCTCAATAAAAATAAATAAAAAATAAAATACTCTTACACTTGCAGCCTCACACTATAAACCTGTGTCGTGGGTACCCGAGAGAAATATCTCTAGGCCATACTAATATTTGTTCCCGGTGCGGGGATCGAACCCGCGAATCAAGCGGTCGTCTCTCACTGCTGGACTAACTTTTTACTGGTGGTAGAACTCCAGTGACGGAGCTCGCGGGCGTAGGCACCACCGCATTACCTAATATACTTGCCGCTAAATGGTAGTGTTCAACACTATCGTGTTCCGGTCAGGTGGTAATGTACGGCCCTGTAATTTCCGGCACAGAGGCATAACACCTTAGGCCTCAGGAGTTGTAACGCATCTGCATTTTGATCGTGGTCTTTGTGTGGGTGTCTATAGGCTGCAGTCATCACTTAACATCAATGTGAACTGCATGCTTGTTTGCCAATTCGATTACATAAAAAAAAAAAAAAAACCGGGTCGTCAATTTCACCATAATGTCCAAATAACTCCTGAGTGTGTGGTAATACGTGTAAATATTTAACTTATAGTACGTTGTCAGGTATCTGCGGCGCCAGCGCGTCCGGGAAGACCACAGTCGCCGCCAAAATCATTGAATCTCTCAACATACCCTGGGTCACCATCGTCAGTATGGACTCGTTCTATAAAGTAAGTTGTATGTAACATATATTATTTTTAACTACCATTTGGTGGCAGATATATTAGAAAATGCAGTGGTGTTTACCTCTAGGAACACGGGAACTGTCACCAACCAAAAATACGATTTATCCATGTAAAATCATAGAAGCTATATTATCTCAAAAAATAATAAAAAATTCTTAAATCTGTTCTGTGCCCAAAGGAGAATGCGTAAAAACCCCAATTGCAGGCATAATGATTAGAGGTGTGCGTTATAATAGGTTGGGGAAAAAGTCTTTTCGCATTATAGTATGTATGAACTTGTAATAAAATCTCTTTGGCTGTAGTATTTGTATCTGGCAGGTTTTGGTATAATTGAAAGTTAAAATTTTAGTGAAAGCGGCCGGAATTGATCAACAGAAGGGGTGTGGTGTTTCATCATGATAACGCTAGACCTCACACATCTATAGCCACTCAGCAAAAATTAAGAGAGTTTGGCTGGGAGGTGTTAATGCATCCTCCGTATAGTCCTTGCACCTTCAGATTTCCACCTGATTCGGTCTCTTCACATCAAAATTTCCGGATTGAAAACGCTTAAACCAAATTTGTGCTACTCTCACAGACACTGCACTAGGTCCATAAACATCGCAAATTTTTTTCGCGGCTTGCTTTGCATTTTTACCTTTTTTTGTAGTAAAATTTTAAAATGTATCGAATTTCTTCATTAGATTCACTCATCTTGACAGTACGAAAAACAAATGAAAATCACACATTTGCCTGATTTGAATTTATGTTCTTTAAAATTTTAACTTTCAATGATACCAAAACCAGCCAGATACAAATACTACAGCCAAAGAGATTTTATTACAAGTTCATACATAATATAATGCGAAAAGACTTTTTCCCCAACCTATTATAATGCGAAAAGACTTTTTCCCCAACCTATTATAATGCGAAAAGACTTTTCCCCAACCTATTATAATGCGAAAAGACTTTTTCCCCAACCTATTATAATGCGAAAAGACTTTTTCCCCAACCTATTATAATGCGAAAAGACTTTTTCCCCAACCTATTATTATAGCGTAAAAAATAATAGGCTTTTTAAAAATAGCTAAACGTTATGTTGTGTTATTGATAAATAGCCGTTGCGAACACCTCTAATAATGATTAACGTATTATCATCATATTTTGAGGCCTTTGAGCGATAAACAAATAAAACATTAAAAAAAATCGACACCTGAATAACATAAACAGGCAATTTCGATTGTCTGTGAGTGAGGATCACGATATTATATGGTAATTATTTTAATAATTATTACTGATTTTTTGAGATACACCTCATTATGCCTGCAACTGGGTTTTTTTTTGTATGGAACTGTGTCATTCATGTATGGCCCTGTAATTTCCGGCACAGAGGCAAAACACCTTAGGCCTCAGGAGTGGTAACGCATCTGCATTTTGACCTTGGTCTTTGTGTGGGTATCTATAGGCTGCAGTCATCACTTAACATCAATGTGAACTGCATCCTTGTTTGCTACTTCCACTACATAAAAATAAATCTCCTTTCTACTGAGTTGATTTGAACTGCACTTAAGTTCCTTACAAGACCAAACGTTTGACTGTGAGTTTTTTTTTGTATTTTGCGTCCAATTTCATCCATCATCATCTATGATTCAAAATTATTTCAATCTTAACAACCCATAGAGCAACACGGGCCACCGGCCACCGCGGCGGACCGGAGGGGCGTAGCCATAGCGTTTATTACCGAATACCGATGCAAATTAGTCATTTTTTTTTATCTACACTATCATACATATATTTATTGCTATATGTTTTATTTAGTAGGTACATACAATAACTATATTGTTGTGTAACTGACGGACATCCGTGGAACTCAGGGCCCCAGATGAAAATCAGCGTCAAGTAGATAGGTAATATCTGCTTGGCATAAGCTGATCTGGGTACCCTTTTGGATCGACCATGAGACATACCTGTCTGTAATATCAAATTGTTTATTTAGAATATATTGTCATTTCGTGTGTAATTTTTGTTTAATGTTATACTTTGTGTCTCTGTGTTGTCCGAATAAAGAAATTCTATTCTATTCTATTTTTTGCGGAGGAACTACGTGTGATACACGTAATCGTCTATTACTACAAAACACACACCTTGACTTTAACAAAATACATAAACAATTTCACGCACACATTTAAACATCTGGGCGACAGGCGTAGGAACACTTGTACTTGTATTTTGACAGAGGGGAAAGCCTGCATATTACCACTCCCCTCCGGCCCGCCGCGGCCGGTGGCCCGTGTTGCTCTATTTAACAACCATACCAAATTACCAAAATATTCTTCCAGGTATTAAACGAGAAACAACATCAAGCGGCGACTCGCAATGAATACAACTTCGACCACCCGGACGCCTTCGACATGGAACTGCTGAGCAGCGTGCTGCAGAGATTGAAAGAAGGCAAGAAGGTCGAAGTGCCGATTTATAATTACGTCACACACTCCAGGGAGAATAGGACTGTGAGTATTTTAGAAATTAAGTTAAAACTAACTCAGATACAACTACTCAGTGGCGGACTAAGAGGGGGGCTGGGGATGTGGGGATCCGCCACAGGCCTCCTCGACCTTAACTCAACCTTATAATAATGGCAATCCATTATACGTCCCACTGCTGGGCACGAGTCTCTCCCCTTTTTGGCCCCCCAAAAAGGGGAGAGACCTGGAGCTTACTGCAACCACGCTGCTCCAATGCGGATTGGTGGAGGTGGGTGGGTTAGTGGCCAACCCGCTGTCGGATGTTTTCAAACCGCCCATAAGGCCTCCGACAAGGTTTAACGACTGCTATCCATCGATAGCAACCGGGACCGACGGCTTAACGTGCCCTCCCAAGCACGGAAACGCGCATTTAATTTGCCTCTAGCGGTCACCCATCAAACTACCCGACCGCGCCCGTAGTGCTTAACCGAGTAGATCGCTTACGATCTACACCAGCCACTGGGCCATGCGCGCTTCAACTCAACTCAACCTTAGTTACAACTAATAACGTCAACTCGACGTTCTGCCTCCGTTTGAAGTAAAAAAAGCAATTGTCAAACTCCAAGGTACGTCATGACCTATCTTGCAGTTTTGAGAAGTGTTTACATTTACGACATATTCAATAACAGTTTTATATTATTTCGCATTACACATGCTTGTGAAATATATTTTATTTTTAAAGAAAATTGGAAAGAAAAATTTGACTTCAGGCGAGGCTCGAACTCGCGACCTACTGGGAATCTAGTCCAGCCGCTCTTCCAATTGAGCTACTGAAGCCCTGCCCGATTTGTCAAATCTTTCCTTCACATCTATTGCATTGCTTTATGGTAGCGGCAGCGCCATCTATTACCAACTATGCTAGTTAGGCAACCGATATAATAGACTTTTTAGTACGATATTCAATAAACTGAAAAGTCTATTATATCGGTTGCCTAACTAGCATAGTTGGTAATAGATGGCGCTGCTGCTACCATAAAGCAATGCAATAGAATAAAATATATTCAATAACATTTTAAATACGAAGTTAAAACTCCGTCACTCTAGGATAAACAAGTCCAAGTATAAGTTGGGATGGTGCTTGGAACAAGCTATTTTTATTGATTAGACTGAATAAGTTTAGTGCACTTGGCTTGTACTGTGTGTGTGTGTATCTTCACGCCAGGTCCCTAACGGGGTAGGCAGAGAGTGTAGAGCGCCAGATATCCCGGTCCTGACATACCTCTCGTGCCTCGTCTACCTTCATCATTCTCTTCATACATGCACGCCGATTTCTAAGACTTTTGACCCCACCATCAGACAGAACTCGACCTATTTGATCATGGTAGGTCAATCTTGGTCTTCCTGGGCCTCTGCAACAATCCACATTCGCATTGTATATCTGTTTAGTCATTCGCTCATTCGACATTCTTTCTATATGCCGAACCGTCGGAGCATGCCTTTTTTCATTTTTACACCGATACTATCATTGGCTTGTACTGTTTCGCAGAAAACAATGTACGGCGCGAACGTGATAATATTCGAGGGGATCCTGGCATTCTACAACGCGGACGTGGTGAAGATGCTCGACATGAAGGTGTTCGTGGACACCGACGCCGACATACGACTCGCGAGGAGGTTGCGCAGGTATTACTTCATTAGCTAAATCACTAGCGGCCCGCCCCAACTTCGCGCGGGCGCAATGTACGTATGTAATACCTACTCTTTCCTATTCATCTTAGCGTGATGTTATATATATATAGCTTAGAAATTAACAACACTTTAGCTCTCCGGTACGGACCGGGTGTTGCAGTGGTAATTGGAATGTAAAGAGATGTTTGCTTGTTAAATACTAATTTATTGAATAAAAAATGTAAAAGTTAAGACTACAAAAATAATATTTTATTTAAAGAAAAATGAAAAGAAAAATTTGACTTCAGGCGAGACTCGAACTCGCGGCCTACTGGGAATCTAGTCCAGCCGCTCTTCCAATTGAGCTACTGAAGTACTGCCCGATTTGTCAAATCTTTCCTTCACATTTATTGCATTGCTTTATGGTAGCAGCAGCGCCATCTATTGCCAACTATGCTAGTTAGGCAACCGATATAATAGACGTTGCAGTTTATTGAATATCGTAAAGAAGTCGCTTTTACCCTTAATAATTGTTTTATATTATTTCGCATTAACATATGCTTGTGAAATATATTTTATTTAAAGAAAAATGGAAAGAAAAATTTGACTTCAGGCGAGACTCGAACTCGCGGCCTACTGGGAATCTAGTAATTCTGGGAATTTTTCTTTCCATTTTTCTTTAAATAAAATATATTTCACAAGCATGTGTTAATGCGAAATAATATAAAACAATTACAAAAATAATGTTAAAACTAAAATGTATATGAAAATGTTGCGAACGGAAAACTAAAATGATAAAATATTTAAAATGTTATGAAATGTTAATGAATGCACCCGGGTTGCCGCGGTAGCCGTAATTGCTCTGATGGTAAAATTATAATATTAAATTAGGCTAATAAGTGCGTCACGCGGATGCAATTCGAGCCGAAATAGTGTTCGGTTACAATACCAAACATATTCCGGGACGCCAAAGATGAGGATGCTGGATGATTATTGAGTTAGTATAATGTAAAATTATCATTAATGTTTACAAGATGATGCCAATAACACTTAAATTAAAAGGTTAATGTTAACAACGTTGTTTTACGGCCCTGTAATTTCCGGCATAGAGGCATAACACCTTAGGCCTCGGGAGTGGGGTAACGCATCTGCATTTTGACCTTGGTCTTTGTGTGGGTGTCTATAGGCTGCAGTCATCACTTAACATCAATGTGAACTGCATGCTTGTTTGCCATTTGATTACGTAAAAAAAAAAATCAAGTAGATTTCATTTATATTTAAAACTAAATCATAAAATGTTAAACTAAAGAATTTAAATTCCCTAATGCTTTCGCGAAATTGGGGAACTAGATTTGTCCACTTTACACCTGTTTATCGTGCTGTAAATATGTCGAGGACGAGGATGAACACTATGGCTGTGGATCAGTCGTATTTAAACGTTCACTTTCATTACTTCTACTAAGGGAAGTAATGAAAGACAAAAACCTTCATTTAACAACGAAGAGCAAATTATTTAATATTTGTATTCTACCCATTCTAATGTATGGAAGCCAAACATGGGCCTTAACAAAAAACACAACCAATAGAATGGCTATTTGCCAACGAGCAATGGAGAGAAGCATGATAAGAATAAAAAGGACGGATAGAATAAGTTACACCAACATTCGGAAAAGGACCAGGATACAGGACGTAACCCTAAAAACAAAAAGGTTAAAATGGAAGTGGTCGGGACACATGGCCAGAGGAAAAGACAAATGGAGCAAAATAATTACACATTGGTACCCAAGGGAAGGTAAAAAAAAAAAGAGGCAAGCAAAAAAAAAGATGGGACGATGATATCAGACAGGTTGCAGGCATAACATGGACTAGAGTAGCCAGAGAGAGATCTGAATGGAATAGGTCGGAGGAGGCCTTTGCCAATTGACAATAATACATAAAATAATAATAATTCCAAATAATTAAAGTACCCAGGACCTCAGCGTAGTAGTAGTGGCCTGCTACCACTAGGCTACCGAGGCAGTTACCGGGTAGGGGGTTATCAGAGATAATGGTGAAAAAGCCTTTATCTCTGGTTCTATTGGGATTTTTCCATTTTCTGGAAATTTCCCAGTACCTTAAAGTTTGGTAATGTGCCCGGAGATGTCAACAGGCTCGCCACCTGTTACATGGGCCAAAACGTAACCGGCGAATCGTGGGTGTTTGCATGTATGCTTGAATGCATGCATTTACCTCTGCCTACCCCTTCGGGGATTACAGGCGTGAAGTTACGTAATTAAAGTATTATATGTATGTGAGTGCATATCTACAAGACTACAACAACAACTTCTAATTTTTTGTTTAGTAAACACTTTTTAAGCGATTCTTAAACGATTCAAGTGTTCAATGTAATATCTTCCGTATCCTCTCAAGGGACATAGTGCAGCGCGGGCGGGAGCTGGAGGGCGTGCTGAAGCAGTACATGCGGCACGTGAAGCCGGCCTACGTCAGCTACATCGCGCCCTGCATGGCGCACGCCGACATCATCGTGCCGCGCGGCGGGGAGAACAAGGTCGCCATACACCTCATCGTGCAGCACGTACACAAGCAGCTGCAGCTGGTGAGTGCCTGAGTGCCTGAGTGCCCCTGTACCCTTAGAACAAGGTCGCCATACACCTCATCGTGCAGCACGTACACAAGCAGCTGCAGCTGGTGAGTGCCTGAGTGCCTGAGTGCCTGAGTGCCTGAGTGCCCCTGTACCCTTAGAACAAGGTCGCCATACACCTCATCGTGCAGCACGTACACAAGCAGCTGCAGCTGGTGAGTGCCTGAGTGCCTGAGTGCCTGAGTGCCTGAGTGCCCCTGTACCCTTAGAACAAGGTCGCCATACACCTCATCGTGCAGCACGTACACAAGCAGCTGCAGCTGGTGAGTGCCTGAGTGCCCCTGTACCCTTAGAACAAGGTCGCCATACACCTCATCGTGCAGCACGTACACAAGCAGCTGCAGCTGGTGAGTGCCTGAGTGCCCCTGTACCCTTAGAACAAGGTCGCCATACACCTCATCGTGCAGCACGTACACAAGCAGCTGCAGCTGGTGAGTGCCTGAGTGCCTGAGTGCCTGAGTGCCCCTGTACCCTTAGAACAAGGTCGCCATACACCTCATCGTGCAGCACGTACACAAGCAGCTGCAGCTGGTGAGTGCCTGAGTGCCTGAGTGCCTGAGTGCCCCTGTACCCTTAGAACAAGGTCGCCATACACCTCATCGTGCAGCACGTACACAAGCAGCTGCAGCTGGTGAGTGCCTGAGTGCCTGAGTGCCTGAGTGCCCCTGTACCCTTAGAACAAGGTCGCCATACACCTCATCGTGCAGCACGTACACAAGCAGCTGCAGCTGGTGAGTGCCTGAGTGCCTGAGTGCCTGAGTGCCCCTGTACCCTTAGAACAAGGTCGCCATACACCTCATCGTGCAGCACGTACACAAGCAGCTGCAGCTGGTGAGTGCCTGAGTGCCTGAGTGCCTGAGTGCCCCTGTACCCTTAGAACAAGGTCGCCATACACCTCATCGTGCAGCACGTACACAAGCAGCTGCAGCTGGTGAGTGCCTGAGTGCCCCTGTACCCTTAGAACAAGGTCGCCATACACCTCATCGTGCAGCACGTACACAAGCAGCTGCAGCTGGTGAGTGCCTGAGTGCCCCTGTACCCTTAGAACAAGGTCGCCATACACCTCATCGTGCAGCACGTACACAAGCAGCTGCAGCTGGTGAGTGCCTGAGTGCCTGAGTGCCCCTGTACCCTTAGGCTACTTTCATTCTGCCGCCTCGGGCCCAGGCTGCAGGCGTTCAACTGCCTCAGTAGCGTAGTGGTAGCGGGCCACTACTATTACGCTGGAGGTCCTGGGTTCGATTCCCGGGTCGGAGACTATCAGAGATAACGGTTTAAAATCCTTTATCTATGCTTCCATTGGGATTTTTCCATTTTCTTGAAGTTGCCCAGTACCCCGGAGTTTGGTAATGTGCCCGGAGATGTGAACAGGCTCGCCACCTGTTACATGGGCCAATACGTAACCGGCGGCGAATAGTGGGTGTTTGCAGGCGTGAAGTTACGTATTTTTTTTTAATAACTCATTCGAGTTCATTTAGAAATGTAAGAAAAAATAGATTGAAAAAATCTACAAGAATCAAAGCTACTTGTTTGCCTCCTTCGTAATATAAAAAATTGACTAATATTTTTTCATTTTAGCGCGGCTTCAAAGTCCGTGAAAAGCTTGCGGTCGCCCACGTCGGTCAACCCGTGCCTGATTCACTTTATGTATTGAAGGAAACTCCACAGGTATGTTGCAACGAGAGTTATTCAATGTGTAAAAAAAACCTGCTGTCTGAGGGTTAGGAATCTGCGTGCATATATGAAGAGAGTGTTGAATGTAGAAGAAGCACGGGAGGTGTGTCAGGACCGGAGATATCTGTCGCTTTACACTCTCCGCCTACCTTCTAAGGGTTTTTTTTAATTAAAATTAAATTTATATGCATTTTATGCATTACAATATAGACGTATATGAATTGTGAACCTTTAGCACACCCCGCACACTCGGCTACAATTCCATACAAACGCTTATGCTGGTTACCTATGTTAATTGAAAATTAAACTGTTTTCATTTTTTCTATATGATTATATAAGTCGGTAGATAAATTCAGAACGCATCTTAATATTGTATAATTTTGTGTTAAATGAACGCAGCCTCAGTTAAGCGAGATAGCATTACTCTCTCGCTCACTTCCTTCTATTGGCGAGACTCGGGCGCACGAACGCGTGCACCGGCTTTTCAGTTGTTATTTAATTAGATTGAATAATTTAAAGGTAATTAAAACCTAAATATCAGTGTACAATTAGTGTTTCAGTATATTCTGTTGTAACCGAGATTAAATTTATATTTATATTATTAATAAACGTAACCGGCGAGTCGTGGGTGTTTGCATGTATGATTGAATGCATGCATTTACCTCTGCCTACCCCTTCGGGGATTACAGGCGTGAAGTTACGTTATATTATTAATTATCGTAAATACGCTATATTATTTGTCCTGATAAAATATGTAAGTATATATTGTTAACCATTATTAATTTAATTTGTTTGATCTGCTTGACATCCGTGAAACACCAGGGTCCCAGATGAAAATCAGCGTCAAGTCGATTGATGTTATCGACTTGACATGAAGCTGATCTGGGCTCCCATTTGGACCAGCCGTGAGACTTAATCTCTTTTTTTTTTTTCTCTTTTTTAATTGTTATTGTTTTTGCTTTTTGTTTAATTGTACCTGTGTACCAATCGTCTGGCAATTTGTATCGTCATGTCTTTGTGCTGTCCAAATAAATGTTTTCTTTTCTTTCTTTTTAAATTCAGTGTTCAAAGAACCTTCAGTGTTTTACTCAGTCAGTCCGTCAGAAAATTATCAGTTGCCACTGCAGTTGAACCATTGTACGGGCTGCGATTCGAACCCGCCAGCCCGGCTGTCAACAACCTACGATATTACACAGATATCAATCAGTACACATGCATATAGATGTGTAGCACGTAGGGTTGTGACCTTAAACAGTCGTGAAATAGTAAGTCGTCTCACTGGCTACGTGACGAAATAAACTAAAAATAGACCGCTCGCTCGCCCACTTGCAACCTCACTGTTGAATTTTTAAAAGGGAAATGAGACATTCTACTGATTGTAGAAATTAAACTTGCGGATTCCTAGTGCGATGTAAACTACTACTAAACTACTACTTATATCGCACTAGGGTTGTGTTCTGTCTCAGCTGTATAAGACCAGGCTGAACATGCTCGAATTAGTCAGCCCGTGACCACGGTAGCTGGAAAGCGACCGAAACGTCGGGTGTATGAAGAAGTTTGGGAGTGTTGTATACGCGAGAAAATCCGCAAGTTTAATTTCTACAATGTATGAAGCTCGCGAAAACCTACGAAAACGTCATTCTACTGATGTAATTTTTACATTAGTATGTTATATTTAGTTTTATCTTAGTGATATTCTTGACTGTACATATATTTTTTATCTTGTTTGACATGTATATCAATTGTTATTCACTTTAATTTATTTTGTTTGTTTTTGAAGTGTCATAAGAGGTGCCTGCCACCCTAAATGAATAAATGAGTTTCTGATTCTGAATTTTATTCAACTGCCTCTCGAGGGGGCTGATGGGTGAGGCGGGGCAATCGGGCGGTACGCCTAAGTGTTCATTCTATACGTGTTATATATTTTTTTTTTATAAAATACGCTTACACTCACAGCCCCACAGTAGGTATTAACCTGTGTCGTGGACAACACATACACAAACACCCAGACCCGAAACAAATATCTGTAGGCCATACAAATATTTGTTTCGGTGCGCGGATCGAACCCGCGACCCTTCGAATCAAACGGTCATCTCACACCGCTGGACTAACCGGGTCCAGCGGTGTGAGATGACCGTTATTCTCTGCCCTAAGTTCTTCCAAATCTATACTAATATTATTAAGAGGTAATATTTTTTTGTTTGTTTGTTTGTAATGAATAGGCTCAATAACTACTGGACCGATTTTAAAAATTCTTTCACTATTCGAAAGCTACATTTTCCACGGGTAACATAGGCTATATTTTATTTCGGATAAAATGGGGTTCCGTAAGATATTTGGGTTTTTCAGACACAAGGTGTAAAAAATCAACCAGAAAAGTTACTTATATTAAATAATTTAATCGCGATCAGGTACAAGGTCTGCACACGTTCATCCGCAACAAGGACACGCCCCGTGACGAGTTCATCTTCTACTCCAAGCGCCTCATGCGCCTCGTCATCGAGTTCGCGCTCTCCCTCCTGCCCTACAGCCCGCACGCCGTCGACACGCCGCAAGGGTTCTCCTACACAGGTAACGTCCACTCCTTACAGACAACAGTCATCATTGAAAGACGTGCACTGCTGGACAAAGACGCCCACAGCAGTGTAATAATAGTGGCAACCCATTATACGTCCCACTGCTGGGCACGAGTCTCTCCCCTTCTTGGGGGGAGGCCTGTTGCTTACTCCACTGCGCTGCTCCAATGCGGATTGGTAAATGATTTTTAAATGATTACTGGGCTTAATTAATGTGGGTTAAATTTTTTACTGGTGGTAGAGCTCCAGTGACGGAGCTCGCGGGCGTAGGCACCACCGCATTACCTAATATACTTGCTGCTAAATGGCAGTGTTCAGCACTATCGTGTTCCGGTCAGGTGGTAATGTACGGCCCTGTAATTTCCGGCACAGAGGCATAACACCTTAGGCCTCAGGAGTGGCAACGCATCTGCATTTTGACCTCTGGTCATTGTGGGGATGTCCATAGGCTGCTGTCATCACTTTACATCAATGTGAACTGCATGCTTGTTTGCCACTTTTATTACATAAAAAAAATATATTGGCATGGCAACCCTGGGCACGAGTCTCTCCCCTTCTTGGGGGAGGCCTGTTGCTTACTCCACCACGCTACTCCAATGCGGGTTGGTGGAGATACGGGTTAGTGGCCAACCCGCTGTCGGATGTTTTTAAACCGCCCATAAGGCCTCCGACAAGGTTTAACGACTGCTATCTGTCGATAGCAACCGGGACCGGCGGCTTAACGTGCCCTCCGAAGCACGGAAACGCGCACTTTAATTTGCCACTAGCGGTCACCCATCACACACCCGATCGCTCCGACCGAAAATCTTGTAACTTTCTTAATTTAATAATCTCTAATTCAATTTTTATTCGGCCCAGGGCGCAAGTGCGACGTGGAGAAGATATGCGGTGTGTCTATACTACGCGCCGGAGAAACCATGGAGCAGGCCGTGTGTGATGTCTGCAAGGACATACGCATCGGCAAGATACTCATACAGACCAACCAGCAGACTGACGAGCCAGAGGTAACTAATAATAATGTAAATAATAATAATGCTTGGAACGCCGCGCTATTATACTCCATGTCACCATCCCTCATGATGAGAATCTCGTGAAAGCGGAAAAAGACAAACAAATTAAGTATCTCGACTTGTCTCACGAGATTGTCGCCATGTGGGATGTGGACTCGGCTGTAATTGTACCGATAGTCGTCACGGTAAACGGACTCATGGCGAAGAGCCTCGACCACCACCTTAAGAGGCTCTCGCTGGGAAGTTGGATCAAGGGCTTGGTGCAGAAAGCGGTTCTTCTCGACACGGCGCGTATTGTGAGGAGGTTCCTCTCTCTCAGCCCCTAACCGCCGACAGCTTGGACCCTGCTCCCGCTACCGGCGGCAACCATTTTGTATTTTTTTATATATACGTTGTTTTTTTTCCCTTTATATACATGTATATGTAAAAAAATATATAGTGAGATTATGAATAAATGAGTGAAATAATAATAATAGGAGAGGCGAGTCACCACCTGCCTAAAGTAGGCTTCGATGATGTTGAATATAGGCGGGTGCCGGATCTCACTCCATATTCCAGCCAGATAGTCCCCCCAGTTCACCCACATATCCCAAAGTTTGGCGAATCACTTATCATTACAATAGTCCCATATATTCTGCGGGGTCTGTCTGTGTCTGTATTAACTATTGATGCAGTCAGAGAGAGGTCCCGCCGAATATGACCCGTTACAAAGTAAATCAAAATTCTCAATAGGGCCTCTACGTGTTGGACCGTCCATGTCCCCGCGCAAGCTTGACAAAGGTCCGGGGTTCAAATTGGACCCCGTGCTGACGAGAGACATAATAATAATAATAAAGCTTTTTATTCGGACAACAGATGTACAATTTTTCTTATGCTACTATACTTTTTTTTCTTAAACTAACTTAAATATATATCTACTATATAACTACTGCATACACTTGTTTAAATATAATCAAATTAAAATTATTCAAGGATTTGGTGCTTATGTACCCTCTGTAAGTCCGTTTGCCAATTGGCAAAGGCCTCCTCCAACCTATTCCATTCAGATCTCTCTCTGGCTACTCTAGTCCATGTTATGCCTGCAACCTGTCTGTAGGCCGTGCTGACACGGGGTCCAATTTGAACCCCGGAGAGACATAATAATAATAAATGTTTATTCATTAACTCTTACAATCTAGGTAACAGAAATTATTTCTGGATCGTCTAAAACAAGTTACTTACATAACTATGGATATTGAAATTGGCTTGATTTTTTATTTGCGATCATTCCTTGTGACAAGGGAAGAACACGACCTTCATTATACGAGTTATAATTTAAGATTTATGGGGTATTCTTTACTAAGTTACTTTTTATTTTAATAACGAAGTACATAAAAATTTACTTTATATTTATAAAAAATATAAATTTACTTTAGATATTGTTGAATAATAAGACTCGATCGATAAGTAAAGATCGCCGGATTAAAATCCCGAGCGCCCAAGTAAGCAGGCTACCTGCCTACTTACAGACTAGGCTATTTAGCCGCTAGGCAGCGAACAAACTTACTCTTCCAAATCGATTTCGCTTTGCGCGTTACTACTATATGGGGTGAATACCTTGAGTCCAATTACGACACGAAGTCTCATCCCAAAATAAAAGCCCACGGTTGGACTCTGCCTTTGTTACTCTATTTATAGTTTGTAAACTTTACATATATTTTTTATCTTGTTTGACATGTATATCAATTGTTATTCGCTTTAATTTATTTTGTTTGTTTTTGACGTGTCATAAGAGGTGCCTGTCACCCTAAATGAATAAATGAGATTCTGATTCTGATTCTAAAAGTATTATTAACACAGTGTGACCTAAACCCACACTTTACATACGCCTTTCCAGGACTTTTAAATTGCCTATTTCTGCATGGTGCGTAAAGTGTTAACTCGCAGTTAACGCACGCTTTTCTGTGACGTAAGTTGCCTATTTCTGCATGGTGCGTAAAGTAATAACTCGCAGTTAACGCACGCTTTTCTGTGACGTAAGTTGTCTATTTCGGAACGGTGCGTAAATTAATCGACTAACTTTACTTCTTTGTTTTATATTATTTCGCATTAACACATGCTTGTGAAATAAGTCAAAATTTCGCCCGAAGTCAAATTTTTCTTTCCATTTTTCTTTAAAATAAAATATATTTCACAAGCATGTGTTAATGCGAAATAATATAAAACAATTATTAAGGGTAAAAGCGACTTCTTTACGATATTCAATGAACTGCAAAGTCTATTATATCGGTTGCCTAACTAGCATAGTTAGCAATAGATGGCGCTGCTGCTACCATAAAGCAATGCAATAAAAATGTGAAGGAAAGATTTGACAAATCGGGCAGGACTTCAGTAGCTCAATTGGAAGAGCGGCTGGACTAGATTCCCAGTAGGCCGCGAGTTCGAGTCTCGCCTGAAGTCAAATTTTTCTTTGCATTTTTCTTTAAAATAAAATATAACTTAACTTCACTCATGCATAAAAAATTAAATAAATGTGTTATAAAAGTAAATAAAAGTGGCAAACAGGCATGCAGTTCTCATTGATGTTAAGTGATGACTCCTGAGGGCTAAGGTGCCTCTATGCCGGAAATTACAGGGCCGTACGTGACCGGAACACGATAGTACCGAACACTACCATTTAGCGACAAGCATATTAGATAATGCGGTGGTGCCTACGCCCGCGAGCTCCGTCACTAGAGCTCTACCACCGGTTAAACTTCGTTCCCGAGTGCTTCTTTTTTATGTTTTGTTACTAAAACAATCGCGGTGCACAAAACGAGTATATTTGATCGTAATACGTATTCACCGCACAGCTGTACTACCTGCGGCTGCCGAAGGACATAAAGGACTACCGCGTGATCCTGATGGACGCCACCGTGGCCACCGGCGCCGCCGCCATCATGGCCATCCGCGTGCTCCTCGACCACGACGTGCCCGAGGAACACATCAGCCTCGTCAGCCTCCTCATGGCCGAGGCCGGGGTCCACTCCATAGCGTACGCCTTCCCCCAGGTGCGTGTGGCTACGGTCTACATCTACAGGCTTCCCAATTATATCCTTCTACCTATAGGCTATACACGTTACCTTGCCTAAAGGCCACATCGGCCTTATCAGGCTTCTTAAAGTAAATTCAGAATATTCAGATATGTCCAACCCGATCGGATCGTATAAGTGGAGGAACGGTTGGAAGTGTTCCTCCGGCGAAAAGGGAGGATCCTCCGACCAGGCGAGGTGATAGCGCCTGGCGGGCCGCGGCCCAACGGTTGACGTTGGGAAGTTGTATATATGCCAACTCTTGAGAAATCTTCGTATGTGCGATGTAATTTGACTGCACGCCATCTATCGTACTAGACGAGTACTGTAAGGTTTCATTGTATTCCACTAGTTGGCGCCTAAATGTAGTGAACGCTACAAGTTCTTCTATCTCATACGAGTCAACTCCAGTTTTTCGTAATTATAATATTTTTACATCGGATTTGCAAGTCCCATTATTATGTGATTTCATACCTATTCAGGATCCCCATTCACCGACACAACATTGTTTACCCTCCAGGTTAAAATAGTAACATCAGCGCTGGACCCGGAGATCAACGAGAAGTTCTACGTGCTGCCCGGCATCGGCAACTTCGGCGACCGCTACTTCGGCACCGAGCCCGCCGACGACGAGTGAGACAGCTAGCTTGTGCGCTGCGAGCGAGCGAGATGGATTACTGACAAGTACTCGTCGTGGTTATGAAACGAACAGTCAATGTATTCTAATGGTGGTAAGGAGTAGGGGGATGTCGATCTGAGATTAATTTATCAAAAATTCGAGAATTGTATCGGTCCGTAGTACTGGATCGAACTGGTGAATCTTTTTGGTTTTTTGCCTCAATAACAAGCATAGATGTATTGTAGGTATTATTCAACCTCAGTGAAAGAAATGACATGATTAACCTAAGACACCTTTTTTTCACCCATGCTTGCATTTGTGGTATTCATTCATACAAATCGAAAATAGATCGATTAATCGGGAATTACTTCAATTTGATGAATTTCGGGAAATACTTCGATTCGAATCGATTCAAAATCGATCTTTTTCAGAAAAATCGTCTATCCCCAGTTAGGAGCTTGAGCGAAAATACAACTAATGTATTTGCCTCTAAATGTTCAGCACAACCAAAAAAATATAACCTAGTCTTTTAGTCTCCTTCGGTCCTTGCCACCATTAGAATAATAAATTATGATCCTAGCTCTCGTAATGCTAGTTATTAATATTGCCTAACTTTTTCTCGATCAATATAGCTGGTAAACAATTATACCCTCAAATTCATTGATCGAAAACAAATATCTGTGCTTATGGGCCGGCACCCAGTGACGGCGTGGCACGGCATGGAGCGGGACGGTTTGCTTCAACACCGAACCATCGTGCGGCATCCCGCGGCATTACACAATCTTGCGGCATGAAGGTTCAGGCGCTTGAGCTTGATTGCCGCCTGAAGGAGCAAAACTCGACCACAGCAACAATTCATATAATAATTCATTTAGCACTCGTTTTGCTTTACACAGAACAGTGCCGCGGTAAGCTGTGGCACGTCGCGTCAACTCGCAGGACGATGCGACCTATTCGTAATAGAATAATGTAATATATATTAAAATAAAGTCCAAAATCGTTTGCCTACGAAATAATCGTTTACCGTGCCTCGCTGTCGATGGGCACCAACCTTGATCCACCAACTGACGATTCCATAAAAATGACCGAACGAGTACTTGTCAAAGGTTTGAATTAATAGAAGATTGAGTGTCTTCGGAAAAGTATTGTTAGAAAAATGTGTGTTTTCGATTGCCTGTCACATTGGATGATTGGCCTGAAATACATGCTCTATTCATTCGCACTTTTAAACCGCGTGTAATTTATAAACAGAAATCAGAGAAATTTACAATTTTCACACATTTACTAGTATCTATGTAGATATTGATGATTGGTCATACGTGTGCATTTTTATAATAAGTGATTTATTCTTAGTTTTGAAAATAACCTTTATATATTGGGTAGTATACTATTGGGATATTTCCTGCTTATTTCTCAGTACTACCTTCAGAGTTTGATAATGTACCCGGAGATGATAATAGGCTCTCCACCGGCAGATAATATGTAATAATACTACGTATAGAATGGACACTTCTACGTCCCGCCCGATTTCCCCGCATCACCCAACCTCCTCCCCTCATATGGGCGACGATTGGTATTTTCTACGTGTTACGCACACAGGTGCACGTGTAAATACACGTCACTGATTGATGTCTGTGTAAAAGAGACCGAAGTGAGCGTTTGTATGGAATTTTGGCGGAGTGTCAGCGGGGTGCCACCGGTTACATGGGACAAAACGTAACCGCATATGTTTGAACATGTAAACATTGCAGGCATTCAATCATACATAATTTGAATGCATGCATTTACCTCTGCCTACCTCAATTACAGGCATGTTGTTACGTTTTAATATTACACGTTTAGTATTCAGGCCAATATTTCTATTGTTTAGATCTTAGCGTAAACAGAGCAATAAACGCAAGTACAATACCAAAAATGCAGCATTTATCCGTTGACATAGAATGAGATAGCTCGCATGTATACCCCCAAGTATCAGGATATTGAGCGAATAGACTGAAACCCTCATACGAGTGAACGTCGCTTGTGCGTCTGTGTGTTTGTTAGGTGTGCACTTAATTAGGTATACAGACAGACAAATATGGTACTTGAATCATGAAAATCAAAAATACTTTTAAAAAATCTATTTTTTTTTATGTTATGGAAGTGGCAAACAAGCATGCAGTTCACATTGATGTTAAGTGATGACCGCGGCCTATAGACACCCACACAAAGACCGAGGTCAAAATGCAGATGCGTTACCACTCCTGAGGCCTAAGGTGTTATGCCTCTGCGCCGGAAATTACAGGACCGTACTACCGTATTTGACTTCATTGACATGTATGTACTAAAGTATTGGACAGGACACTATTCGTGATCGCGTGGCTTCGGTGCTAAGTTTTTCGTGGTATCATGCATTCGTTGTCACGTGATTCGTGTCAGTAAACTTACGAGGACGTGATATTCGGTGTTACACTTTTCGAAGTCCCGTATCACACTCTGGTAGCACGTAGTTGGTGCTAGTTTCCAGAAGTCAATTTACCACACTTTCAAATACTAACATAACATTCTTAAAATCAAGTCGACATTAGTCTGACAGCAGTTCGAAAAAAATATATACAGTTACCTCCATTGATATCCATAGCGCCTTGCGTAGCGTTCCACTCTTTTAATCAATCTTATTCCTACTTTAAAGTTATAGCTCCAACATCTTGGAGAAAGTTGTTGAAACTGAGCTGAGAGCATCTTAAGAACGTAATCAGAAAGAGTAAAAGGTACGGATCACTAAAAAACAACAATTAAATTCTTGTACAAATTGTTGATAACTGCCTCGGTAGCCTAGTGGTTGCAGGCCACTACTACTACGTTGAGGTCCTGGGTTCGATTCCCGGGTAGGGGGTTATCAGAGATAATGGTGTAAAGTCCTTTATCTCTAGTTCTATTGGGATTTTTCCATTTTCTGGAAATTGCCCAGTGCCTCGAAGTTTGGTAATGTGCCCGGAGATGTCAACAGGCTCGCCACCTGCTACATGGGCCAAAAAAAACGTAACCGGCGAATCGTGGGTGTTTGTATGTATGCTTGAATGCATGCATTTACCTCTGCCTACCCCTTAGGGGAGTACAGGCGTGAAGTAACGTTCAAATTGTTAGCAGTCTTACAAGTCATATTTAGTCTGCCTGTTAACTATATATGCTCGGACGTACTTAAAAGTTTGCTTCGTTGATAAAATGGATAAACAAATAGTTTTAGCTGGCAATGCAGTTAATGTGAAGGAAAGATTTGACAAATCGGGCAGGACATCGGTAGCTCAGTTGGAAGAGCGGCTGGACTAGATTCCCAGTGGTCGCGAGTTCGAGTCTCGTCTGAAGTATTTTTTTTCTTTACAAAATATATATCACTAGCATGTGTTAGTGCAAAATAATATAAAAAAAAACAATTAGTTTTAGTTGATTTATTTACACTACATTATTTCAAAAATTGACTTATTAATATTTTTCCTAATAAAATCAGATTTCAAGTACCAAATACGTCTAAACTGTAATTAAATATGACAAAGCATTCACTTTATTGTAAGTTACGATTCTAATGTATTCCCTCGCATAGTTTACGCTGTCAATTTGCTTTGAAAGTGGTGTTTTTTGGATCTTAAAACTATAAACACACCCAACAGCCAAGTTCACAATTCAACTCAATTATATATAAAAAACAAAGCAAATGTATGAGCAATTCTAGTATACTCGTACGCCGAATTGCCAGTTACTACTGTAAACTGTAAAACGACTTTGTTTTTCACATCAATAGTTTAAGAAAAGATCCAAAAACAATAACTATTTATAAGTCTAGTCGAACTAATCTGTACAAATAAACGTAGATCTCGTTTCGATAATTTTTAATTTTGCATGGACCGTTCATAAAAACATTGATTAATATGATCACTATTTAAAAGTTCAAAATTTCTTTCTACATTATTAGGTAAAGAAGGCATTCTTTTTATCAATATTATCATAAAATAAATAGTCTTACGAGGATAGGGTTGTCATTTATTTTTTGTACAAAAATAACAGTGAGATTCTGATTATTTATTCAACATTAACTCAGACACAACATCAACAGTAAAAATCAGTATGTAACAACAAACAATTATTTTATTAATATGTTTATTAAATAATAATAAGTTATTTTAGATTTTTTTTAATTTTGTAGCAGCAATATTTGGGTTCACCCAAACATTTTGAAAAGTAGGCAAAATTAAGAATGGCAGCCCTATTTCCAAATGTAATTCAAAGTAAAAATGTTCCGTCACAAAAAATATCAAGTTATTTACCAAAGAGTATTCTGTTCCTAAATCTAATTAAACATTTAACATCGAACTAAAATATCCATCGGAGATATTTCTTTGAAACCACTTACATAGCAAACTGTCGGCCCAATCGAATTTATATCATCATTGATGTAAAAAAATATAATATGTAACAAATATAGGTACATATTTATGTATTTTAAAGAGTAATTATATCCTTTGCTCATCTGTATAATATTGTTTTTTTTTTTTGCAAGTATATCAATGATTTGCAGTAGGTGCTATGTATGTTGCTAAGCAACGGAAGTTTTTATTTGAAATGAGTTTTTATTTTAGTTAGATAGATTTCGTTCTATTCGAATTTTAATCAATAGTATTACACTTTGATAGAGGGAAAATAATATTTTATTTATCCGTGACTTTAATGGGCAAACAAAATATTGAATCCCTAGTCTTATACACGAAAGTAAAGCCTATATTATCTAAACGATATATCACATATAAAATACGCTTTTACGTGGTAAAGTAATGTTTTACGTAGAAATTAGAGAAAAAACGCAAAGAAAAATTTGACTTCGGGCAGAAAGTTCTTTCCGTTTTTTCTTTAATTTCTAAAGTTCACTCGCATGAGTTATTGCGAAAAAAATTATACAAATGTTTTACGTATGTAATATCTCTAGATTGAAATGGTATCATTTCTACCATAAAATGAATTTTAATACGCGCAATACTTAAATGCGACTGAGTGAAGTTGGCTGCGTAAACTTTGCGCCAGCCATTAGCTCGATACGACAACACAAAGAAGAGTAAATATAGTTTCAGTGTTGCCCTGATGAGAGCGAACTACTGCCACGTTTTCCCCCTCGCGTATCCCTTCTATACCATAAAATTGCCTTCTTCGCACCGACTGTTACTAACTTCACGGGCGCATAGTTTTGCGTGTACGCCATAGGGTTTCACTATAGCATTTAAATGTACTTATTATCTGCGTTTCATGGATGAAACAGAATGCGTATTATTTGCGATGTGAAATATTTTTGGGTGGGATCTGTATGATATGTTTATATTCATGACTATCGTATGTATATACTAAAAGTACTTTATGAATTCTTTTTACTTTCTTTGAAAGTTATAACTTGCATTTGAAACAATATTATGTGGATGAGCTAATTATTGTCGCAAACAGAACCATGGTGCTTTTACTGAACGAAATCAAGTGTTCCAAATACATTTTTAGGCTATACACAATACGGACATTACTGTTTACTGGCCATTCCCGCACGATGCTGCCGTTTTGTTTTTTTTTTTGTTATATTTTTCAGTATTAGATCATTACTTATTCAGCCAGTTTAGAAACTTTTTTTTATTTAGGTATATTAGTTTTAATAAAGATTGTTAATTGTGTACAATTATACTTTTTAGTGACCTCGCCGTTTCGTAAAAAAATATGATATAATTTTAACTAGATTAATTTTTGATTAGTTATTTATTACAATTTTTAAGATGTTTTAATAAGTTTTCTCTCAACGCTTAATATAAATTAATGTGCTTAATTTTTACTGTGTAGTTTAATTTTATGGGGATACTGTATACATCTATAAGTTAGGCCCAGATTACACCAGTGTGGAGAAAGAGTGAAAACAATGGTAATGAATTATCTCAACTTCTGATCTTCTATTGCCTATTATTAATATAGTGGAGAGAAGAGACGACATCTCCATTCCTTGAATTGAAGTGTCTTTATCATGATCTAAACAGAGAGTGGTGAGCGGAGCCTTATAAGCCCCAACCTGACTAGAACTAGTACTAGCCGCACACTAACTCGCTGTCTTAGGCCCGTTCGGGCGGGTTATTGTAACAATTCAATTTAAGAAACTAGACTGAATCTATATCTTAGTCATACGATGGTGCATATAAAGAAACGAGACAAAATACTGCGATTCAGTTTAGGCTCGCAATAAAATGTCAGAATAAGTTTCTTTTATCTTTACATCTCCACTCTGGTGAACTCTGGACTTTATTGACAATCGCAATATAAAAAAATCGCATCAACACACCGAATAAAAAGAAACGTATGCTTATGAATCTTATAATACAAAGTATACTTAGCCTGTATTTGTAATTATAGTCTGTATTAATTATATCTATACAAATTATTATGTGGTCCATAATCACAGTGCGTTTTTATTAATTCTTGCCGCAAATTCAATGTGAAATCATAGAAAAGGAGAAGTTGCAAAAATGTATGGACCTCCGGCCATGTATTGTACACAGTATAATAACCAGGCAAAATCAATATAAAAACGTTTTTTACTGCATATTTTCACTTATTTAGCTTTGTTTGCAGTTACAAAATATTATTGAATTGCAACTCAAACCAACATGGCGAATATGGCGGGCGATGTCATTTTGACATTTTCATTTTCTAAATTGTTTTTTGATTATAAGAAATTGGAGAAAAAGTAATATTTTCTGAATACTATCGAAATCGATTTCATGTGATAATACTAAGAACTTAAACTAATCGATTTCCAATTTAAAGAAGCGTCGGCTGTGTCGCCGCCATGTTGAATATTGTTGAAAATGATAAAATCGTTTAAATTAAATGTGGTAGTAACTCTAAAATATATACTTGTATAAATTAATTGCATTTTTTTCGGATTCTTCTTTAATTCATCCATTTTTTGACGACGTGTACGATCTAGAGCCGAGCTCGCAACATCTCCTTTTCCAGTAAGATTTGGAATTTTTGTTTTATTTAAAAATTAAATATAACCAGCTGACCTGAATGAAATTTTGGAATTATTTTCAATTAAGAATTTAATATAACCAGCAGCTAGTAGCCTGTTTCTACTAATTGCACACTATTTTGTAGCTATTTGTGTGCTGTGAGTGTAAGCGTATTTTAACATTTTTTTAAAACTTTGATTATCTATATATCGTTGCCGATATATATCTTTAATCGGCAATGAACCAGAAATGGTAGCCAATAAAAAGATAATTCACTCTGAAGTTATTTTCGACATCTGGAAAAGTGGTACTCATTTGCTTAGCGACAATAGCAGTTAACCGAACAGGGGTGCTACCGCCTATCTGTATTGCTGCTGACATTGTCCTTGCTGTCAAATTTTCATGTCGATTTGTAGCTCCTTCAAACGTAGTTTTGATAATCTGATTGATGATCTCGTTTTCGTAGGAGATAAACAAGCGATAATGGTAGATTATTTCGATTATTGTTATTTAGTTAAAGTAAAAATCGACTTTAAATTTTGACAGCAATGACAGTGACGACAGCAATGTCGATAGGCGGTCGCAACCCTGGGTTGATTCCAATTCCACCTAAAGTGTCTTAAAATGAATATCTTTTTATAAACTTTGAAGGAATTGGAAACTTTGTTTTTTTTTTCAAAATCAATTAAAAAAAAACTACAATACTGTTGAATTGTGTTCTCTCATTGCAAATTAATTATGTACTTGTTAATAATGATTTCACATTGATTGTGTGGTAATAAATCACCATCAAATATATTTGTATTTACTACTTAGTATTTGAAGCACAAGTGTGTATTCCATGTTACGTCGCTGTAAATAAATGTGGAAAATATTAAAAAAAAAGTGAAACGAAATCATTATCTGGACATATTGCAAATAAATTAAATCAGAATTGAATTGTTGTATTATTTCTATTTTAAACAGAATGTATGCAATGTTTTTGATAGTGAAGAGACGTATAATATACATATTTGTAATGTGCCTATTTACCATAGAGCAACACGGGCCAGCGGCCCGGGAGTAGCCATATGCAGGCTTTTCCCCTTTGTCAAAGTACAAGCCCAAATGGTCCTACGCCTGTCGCCCAAATGTTTCAATGTGTGCGTGAAATTGTTTATGTGTTTTGTTAAAGTCAAGGTGTGAGTTTCGTAGTAATAGACGATTTTTGTAGTATGTGTGTGTATCACACGTAGAAGATGACCCTGTTTTGCATCGGTCATAACGCTATTACTCTCCCCGGTCCGCCGCGGCGGCCGGTGGCTCGTGTTGCTCTATGTGTTTTACTAATAAAATAACTTTTTAATCGATTATCTCAGACACATAACTTAGGTCTCAAGGGTTGCAACGCATCTACATTTAGATCTCTCGTTTTAGTGTAGATGTCTATAGGCTGCAGTCATTAACATGTATGTGAACTGCAAGCTTATAAGCCACCTTGGTTACATAAAATAAAACTTGTTTGTTGTCCAACGCGGGAAGAAATTCGTTATTTATTGCAACCAACATGCTTAGAGTAAGCTCCAGGCCTCCCCCCAAAAAGGGGAGAGACTCGTGCCCAGTGGGACGTATAATGGGTTGCCATTATTATATTATTATAATATGCTTAGAATCTTGTTTATTAGCCGACATATTTATGGACATATCAAAAACTATTCGGCATGTGTCAGATATGATCACAGGTGTCGAGATAGCGCTGCAACACGATGTCGAAGTGTCCGCACTTGGAGCACGTCACCTCGCCGTGCGGTGGATTCTTTCTGGAATAGATTTTTTTATATAAGTGAGATTTTAACATTTTGCGACATTAATACAAAAATGTAAGAAAGTTGCTTTGTGTGAATGAGAGTGTCGGTGTAACCGTGTTAACGTATAAAACGTGTTAAAATGATAGGTTTGACAGCAGTGCGAACGCTAGCACCAACAAGACATTAATCGCAATACATACTTTATGCGACGAGTTGCGAAACATCATCATGTTTAATGTTATTAGTGCAAACTAGGGGTAAGAATGGCAAAAACGGCACGCTCTGATAAATAAATAAATACATCTGTGCCGGAAATTACAGGGTCGTACATTACCACCTGACCGGTACACGATAGTGCTGAACACTACCATTTAGCGGCAAGTATGTTAGGTTATGCGGTGGTGCCTACGCCCGCGAGCTCCGTCACTTGAGCTCTCACCAGTAAAAAAGCGAATGGTTATGATGATTAAATAAATAAATAAGTAAAATACGCTAACACTCACAGCCCCACATTAGGTATAAACCTGTGTCGTGGGTGCCCTTGTACACATACAACACATACACAAACACCCAGACCCGAAACAAATATCTGTAGGCCATACTAATATTTGTCTTGGTGCGGGGATCGAACCCGCGACCCTTCGAATCAAACGGTCATCACACACTAGACTAAACGGATCGCCTGATTTGAAACGTCTGAAAAAATTAATGAATGACTATACTGTACAATGCTAATGAAATAAAATATAGACCCAGCCAGAAACATCAGGTCAGGTACAGGAAGATCAAATCTACCTTAATCAAATAGCTGAAGTACTAGTTGTGGGGTGCTAGAAATAGGTGTGCATGTATCAAGAGAATAATGAATGTAGAAATAGCACGAGAAGTGTGTGAGGATCGGGATATATGGCACACCACTCCACGCTATCTGCCTACCCCATAAAGTACTTCGCGTGAAGATACAAACATACCAATGTTATTAACCCAGCTAGATAAAGTTAATATAATGGCAACCCATTATATGTTCCACTGCTGGGCACGAGTCTCTCCCCTTTTTGGGGGGAGGCCTGGAGCTTACTCCAATACGGGTTAGTGGCCAACCCGCTGTCGGATGTTTTCAAACTGCTCATAAGGCCTACAAGGTTTAACGACTGCTATCTATCGATAGCAACCAGGACCGACGGCTTAATATGCCCTCCGAAGCACGGAAACGCGCATTTTAATTTGCCACTAGCGGTCACCCATCACACACCCGACCGCGCCCGTAATGCTTAACTGAGTAAACCGCTTATAATCTGGAAATCAGTAACTAACTTGTGATAATCTTCGCACTCATCCATTGTAATGTCGCCGCTGACGAGGCGGGAACCAAACCCGCTGTAGTACGTCGCATAGCGTTGCTGTCGAGAAAAACATTTATACTTCTTAAATTTTTTATCGATAATTTTTATATCCGTTATTATCTGTTTTATATCCGTATGTATGTACCTTGTATAAGTATTAGTACAATTATCCTTTATTATAAATTTGACATCCGTGGTTCACTTACTAAGGGTCCTGTTGAAAACCAGCGTCAGGTACCTTTTATATGAAGGTACCTGACATTTGCTGAACAGGACACCTTTTTGGCAGCCGTGAGACACATATTACGTGTATAGGTATGTATTAATTTTTAGAAAATGTGTTGTTTTTCTCTGTTACCTGTTACGTTTTATGTCTGTTTTATGTGTCTCGCTGTGTGTCAAATAAATGTTTCTTATCTTATCTTATCTACAATTTACGTCTAAGATTATCTATCTATATATATAAAAATCAATTGCTGTTCGTAAGTCTCGCTAAAACTCGAGAACGGCTGAACCGATTTGGCTAATTTTGGTTTGGCAGTCCAGGGAAGGTTTAAAAGGTAAGAAAATATGGAAGATATTGAAGGGAAAAAGTAAAAACCACAATTTTATTTTCCCATACAAATAGTCCGTATCTATAAAACTTTTGACACATTATTTCATTCTGAGGCAACACGAAGTTTGCCGGGTCAGCTACTCGTAGTTTATGATAAAATTAACCGTTTTGAATAAAATCGCGAAAAACCCATTTTTTGGACCTTTGACCTCGAGTGATTTTTTTTCCTTAAACCGGCATTTTGAAATATGTTTATAATTGTGTTTAGGACAATTTTACTTATTTTCACCTGATAGTGAATTTACAGTGCTCAACAATAAATATTGCACATCGAGCCTACGAAGGAGACTTCGGCTTATTTCGGGCCTGTAGAGCGTTATCTCTTTCGCACCGTATTACCTATTTGACGTTTGTCGACCATTTTGATCAAGTTTTGACCAATACCGGACTTTCAGTGCTTACGTAGGAAGTGTGCAACAGAGATAACGCTCTACGAAGTCGAAACGAGCCGATCGTCTCTTTCGCAGGCTCGATGTGCAATATAAATTGTTAAGTACTGTATGTCGCTTCACTCTTATTTTTAGTCTAATTTGACCGGACTATATAGGCTGCAGTTGTCATTTAACATTGCATGCTTCTCAGCCACTTGCATGATAATAATAATGGCAACCCATTATACGTCTCACTGCTGGGCACGAGTCTCTCCCCTTTTTGGGGGGAGGCCTGGAGCTTACTCCACCACGATGCTCCAATGCGGATTGGTGGAGGTGGGTGGGTTAGTGGCCAACCCGCTGTCGGATGTTTTCAAACCGCCCCATAAGGCTTCCGACAAGGTTTAACGACTGCTATCCATCGATAGCAACCGGGACCGACGGCTTAACGTGCCCTCCGAAGCACGGAAACGCGCATTTAATTTGCCACTAGCGGTCACCCATCACACTACCCGACCGCGCCCGTAGTGCTTAACCGAGTAGATCGCTTACGATCTACACCAGCCGCCGGGCCATGCGCGCTTCATGGCCTTGCATGATAAATCTACTGTATTGTCCAAAACTAATGAAATACCGACCTGTACATGCTTAGAAAAGACTTGTTCGGCCACAATGGAACACGCCAGTCGCAGAGCCTTCGCCGTGGCGTCGATGTACTTCACGTAAGTCGCGAGTAGGTCGCGCAGGTCGCTGTCACGCCGGCATAGTATCTTCAGGTTGATGCCGCCGGGAGGGGTTGAACCCTGTTATGTTTAAAGAAAAATAACTTTTTTTTACTGATATTTCCGATGGAGTATGATTATTATGAAAGAAAATTTTGACTTCTGGCGGAAATTGAACCTGCGACCACTGGGATCTCTAGTTTCTAATATTTGGAGTAGGATATGCATGCATTCTCGTACAAGCAAGCCGATTTACCAGTCAGTTTTGTCTCTTGTAATCGGGTCATATCGGGCGCGTACCAATCTCCAAATGACACTGATACAGGGAAACTTCGAGTAAATGGAAAATATAGCTGTAAAATATCTATTTTTGGGCTGGAATAGTGGAAGGAAAATATCGAGGCAGTTCTGAAGTACCTAGGTACTATCAGGTAACTAACCGCTTTACCAAAGGCACCTTATACGGTTGTAACAAATGCTTTAATTTGTTTTATTTTTAAAGAAAAATGGAAAGAAAAATTTGACTTCAGGCGAGACTCGAACTCGCGACCTACTGGGAATCTAGTCCAGCCGCTCTTCCAATTGAGCTACTGAAGTCCTGCCCGATTTGTCAAATCTTTCCTTCACATTTATTGCATTGCTCTATGGTAGCAGCAGCGCCATCTATTGCCAACTATGCTAGTTAGGCTAGTTGCTTTAATTTGATTGATTTTGGATAAGTGGAAAGTTCCCTGACAACATATTTATGCTATTATTCAATAGCAGACAAAAGAATTGCAGTGATGAAGCTCGATAATTTTTGCTTAGGATTTTTATATACAAAAGTAAAAAAAATTAGAACTTATTAGGAATGGCAACGCATCCTCTGTTTTTGTATATATAAATATCTATAGACTATAGTATTCACTAAGCATCTATGTGATCTACATTTTTGTCGTTTAAATTGCGCACTTTCAGCACAAATCTTGATGCGGGGTAAAAACACGTGATCTCAGTGAAAATATTTTAAGGCAATCGTCGCGCCAAATCAATTTGCTGCAAGAATTATGCAAGACTGGTCACAAATAATTCTAAACCATCGATCGTATCCGGTTCTGGTTCATATCCGGCTCGAAGGACCATGTAAGTAGTTCGGATGAATATGAACTAAAAAAATTTTTTTTAAATGTATACTAAAATTGTATAGCTAAAATTACACTGTTATAAAGGAGCGAGAGAGCACGCGCGATGATGTTTTCGCTGTTGTATTGCGTAGGCGTACTGACTAATGATTGGGTCGATTAATAAATGTTGAATTTGATGCTGATTTTGCTGTTGCAATGTTACGAAATTTATAGTATCGCCGTACAAGTAGTTTTTACTGGTGGTAGAGCTCTAGTGATGGAGCTCGCGGGCATAAGCACCGCCGCAATACCTCTTTCTGCCGCCAAATGGTTTTTTCAGTTACATGGTAATGTATAGCCCCATAATAACTAACACAGAGACATAACAACTTAGGTCTCAGGGGTGGCAACGCATCAGCATTTTGACATCTGGTTTTGTGTAGACGGCTATAGACTGCAGTCATCGCTTAACATCAATGTGAGCTGCATGCTTATTTGCCACCTCTCTAACATAAAAAAAATCTTAACTAGAACTTCAAGTATAAAGTATTTAACCAAATTGACATTCACCTGATCAATTATACATTTCATCATCAAAGTGATATTCCTGCTGTCGTAGTGACGGATTTGATTGGTCATCACCACGCCTCCGAGCATGTTGTACCTTAAAACGCAATATGATCACGTGAATTATGTAATTGATTTATATTATTTCGCATTAACACATACTTGTGAAATTTTTTTTTAAAGAAAAATGGAAAGTAAAATTTGACTTCAGGCGAGACTCGAACTCGCGGCCTACTTAATTACGGTGAATTATGTAAATTCTAGAGTTCAAGAGTGGCGACCGCGTACCGGAAGACGAAGCGTAGGCAGGTCCCCCACGAGGTGGACCGACGACCTGGTGAAGGTCGCGGGGAATCGTTGGATGAGGGCGGCCCGGGACCGTTCGTTGTGGCAATCTTTGGGGGAGGCTTTTGTTCAGCAGTGGACGTCTTTTGGCTGAAACATCTGAGCGACACGGGCCACCGGCCGCGGCGGGCCGGAGGCCGCAAATGCAGATGCGTTACCACTCCTGAGGCCTAAGGTGTTATGCCTCTGTGCCGGAAATTACAGGACCGTACATTACCACCTGATTGGAACACGATAGTGCTGAACACTACCATTTAGCGGCAAGTATATTAGGTAATGCGGTGATGCCTACGCTCGCGAGCTCCGTCACTAGAGCTCTACCACCAGTCAGTGTTGTTTGCCACAAAAAACACGGTTGTTCGTAAGCGAGCATAAATACATGCATTAACATCTGCCTATGCCCTCGGAAAAATACAGGCGTGTAGTTATTTTCTTACTTACACATTCGCCATATACATGTGATGTCCTGGCGGCACGCACACCTTAAAATAACGATCCAAATTGTAATTCTTCAAAAAATACAAACAACTCGTCACATCCCACATGTAAGCGTTCACCATATCGTTCTCCCGCCATCCGTGGTGTTGCCAGCTCCCAGATCCAGAGTAATTTCTACCAAAATAGTAGTACGGCATTATCAACAACTGGCAACGGTAACTCAGTCTGTCTTTGTACTCGGCGGTTATTTTCAACATTTTCGCGAACAACTTGATTTCTCTGGGCACGTCGGTTTGGAAGATGGCGTCGTATCCTTCTCTGTAGGGCCACAGAAGGAAACATTCGGCGTTCAGACGCTGGGATATCTCTAAGCATTTCTTTATTTGTGTGGCCGCTTGCACGAATACTGTTGCGTCTTTACTTGTTAACGATCCGGATACGTATCTGTAAAATGTAATATTTTATACTTCATGATAATCTTTTTTTTTAGGAAAAAAATGGTAGTTTTCAGCACTATCGTGTTCCGCTCCGTAATAAATAACTATTACCGTGAGTTTGCATTGATGAAACATTCACATAAAAACATGTTAAAATATTTTATTTTAAAGAAAAATGGAAAGAAAAATTTGACTTCAGGCGAGACTCGAACTCGCGGCCTACTGGGAATCTAGTCCATTTTTCTTTAAAATAAAATATATTTCACAAGCATGTGTTAATGCGAAATAATATAAAAACAACATGTTAAAATGTTAGGTTTGACAGCAGTGCGAACGCTAGCACCAACAAGACATTCATCGCAATACATACTTTATGCGACGAGTTGCGAAACATCATCATATTTACTGTTTTAAGTGCAAACTAGGGGTCACAGAGACATAACAACAGAATTAAGGTATCAGGGGTGGCAACGTATC
This sequence comes from Macrosoma leucophasiata, assembly GCA_036365455.1. Taxonomy (NCBI): domain Eukaryota; kingdom Metazoa; phylum Arthropoda; class Insecta; order Lepidoptera; family Hedylidae; genus Macrosoma; species Macrosoma leucophasiata. The sequence goes on from JAWQUS010000024.1 coordinate 2,062,409, forward strand.
TACATTTTGATCTCTGGTTTATTTATAGATGTCTATAGGCTGCAGTGATACTTAACATCAATATTTGGTGGTGGTGTATTGGTGTATTGTTCAGCACTATCATGTTCCGGTCAGGTGGTAACCCTGTAATATCCGGCACGGAGGCATAACACCTTAGGCCTCAGGAGTGGTAACGCATCTGCATTTTGACCTTGGTCTTTGTGTGTTGGTGTCTATAGGCTGCAGTCATCACTTAACATCAATGTGAAATGCATGCTTGTTTGTCACTTCCATTACATAAAAAAAAAAGAATTGCATTCTTGTTTACCGCCTACTTTACATAAAAAATGCACTTAAAAATTAATCCAAACCCAAAACGAACCTCGCATGCGAATGCAAGTTCGGAACCATCCATAGCAACTTCATATGATTCTTTTGCTGAAGTTCCTGTATATATTCAACCATATCGTCCCAGTTCGTCTTATTCTCATCCCAGCTGTCCGTCTGCGGAACCAAGTCCGTATCGAATGTCGTCCAGTGTTTAATGCCGAGTTTTATGCAGAAATCGAAGAATGCCTTGATACATCGTTTGTAGTTTTCTAAGGTGGCAGTATTGTCGTCCCACGGCCGGTTAAAGGTCGGTCTTCCGTGGCTGTCTGATCCTGAAAAAAGGTAGTTAACGTTTTCTATATATAAGAAGTATTTACCTAATTATGATTTTATAAGTCCGTTTTTTGAATTTGGTGGTTAGCTAATTAGCTAATAAGATTTTGGATAGACCGGGTTAAGTTGTTGATAATAGATAAACAATAGTCTAGTCGACAAGTTCAAAATGGTCTGAAATAGAGATACTGCTCTTAAAATTATGTGCGATAGCTCATTGGATCCGGAATGACGCCTAGAAAAATGTTCTAAAAGGGTTTATCAGCACATAAAAAATTGCAAATTTATAAACAATTAAAGACGAAAAAAAAAGGTATTACGTTTTTTGCCAATAATTCATAAATTTTTAAATATTTAAGAAATTTAAATAAAAGATTCTTAAAGAGGAGGAAATTTCCAATTAAAAACTCCGTACTCCCGGAACTCTATCTCCATTATTTATAATTTTTATTTAACGCTGAAAATGGGTATCCGCGCGACATTTTTAGGTTGCGCGCGCCGCGTCAAAACCGACTACGACACATTAATTATTTTTTTAAAGTATTTTATTTTTTTTTTTAATTTGAAAAAATTATGGTATATTCAGAACACTTTAAAAAATTTAGTCGCGTTGGAAATTTTACTTAAAGTTCATTTTTCAATAAGTTAAGGGATTGTTAACTAACAAAAGGAGATGTTGCAAAAATGTATGGACCTCCGGCCATGTATTGTACACAATATCATTAAACAGTCAAAATCAATATAAAAACGTTTTTTACTGCATATTTTCACTTATTTAGCTTTGTCTGCAGTTACAAAACATTATTTGCAGTTAGAATTGCAACTCAACACCAACATGGCGAATAAGGCTAGCGATGGGCGACTCGAGCTAAATTGCCCGCACGAACCGAGCATGTCAGCCAACCCGAAAATTCGGGTTCTCTTTGCGCTGTAACGGGTTGACCCGTGACGCCATCATGATAGCAGTCTCACGCGCGGGTCACGCTTTCGTCGTCGCCGCCGCAGAACAATTAGGTACCTTGCTTTCGGGCCGCGTAGCCCGCGTAGCCGCGTACTCGCCGCGCGGCGTGCGATAACAGAGATGCCTACCCGTATCGTATGTACGGGTTGTGCGAAAGAGAAAGGTTAATTGTTTCATTAGGTAATAGAACGAGAGAGAAGGTTTACGGGTTGACGGCGTGATGGGTTGCGTTATATAGTGTGTAAATGAGAAAGGCAAATTATTTCAGTAGGTGATTGAATGAGACAGAAGTCGGGCAGCGAATGAATGTATATAATGCATACGGTTTGACGGGTTGCGCATGCGCTCTGCTCGTCTGTCCGCTACTCGACGTTAAGATGGATGGATAGGTATATGAGAAAAATGTTTCTTGAGATTAAGAATTTTTTTTGGAACACTAAACCAAAAAGGCTGAAATTAAGAATTTGTTACACATCATCATACACGTCATCACATACATTATGGCTAACATGACATGTCAAAGTAGAAGAGTAATAATAAAGGTATTTCAATTTTGAAATGATTAATTCGTTCAGAATTAAGCATACACTGTACATATTACTATTTTAGTAATAAATATTTAATAGCATGTATTACCTTAATTCTGAATGTATTATCTCACTACGAAACCCTAAAAAGAATGCTTTAAAATCCTTATGTTAGCATCAAGGTATATCAATGCTCTAGTGGTCATTATTGCGTGCCATCTAATCTAAGTTAATTAAATTAGAGTTTTTTGGCGGGAACCTTGAAAGCGCATGCGCTCTAATAGAGTCCAGTGCGCATGCGCGCTAATAGAGTCCAGTGCGCATGCGTGCTAATGACGCGGAGCGCAGCTAGGGATGGCAATTCTTTCTGAAAAAGATCGATCTTTGAATCGATGATTATTTTATTAAAATTTATATTTATATATTTCCATTTAATCAATTTATATTCTATTTGTATTATGTAATACTAAGAACTCAATCAAGGATAAGAAATGAGCCAAAAATAAGATATCTGTCATTATCTGGCTTCCTGTCTTATTTTCACTGATTCTGTGCTGTGGATCGATTTAAATAATCGATTTTTTGGTCCGTAAGATTGATCTGCCGATTAATTGATCATTGATCAAATCGCCATACTTAAACAGAGCGCGCATGCGCGTGAGCGTTCTAGTCTTACTTTGCTTGGGTGTTTTGGCGGGCTTTTATTAGTTTTATGTTTTATTTCGTAAAGTGTTCGACCACGGATAAGAGTGTAGGAAAGTGATTTATTGTAGTAAAATGTGACTTGTCGTGTTGTTTTCAAAACTCCATAAAAAGTTTCTAGTAAAATCCCTATCACTTTACTGGACTCATCTTATCATATTAATTATTTCTTAAGGAACTATCTAATCATCGTCATCTTCCTAATGGATATTGGACATTCAATAAGAAAAAAGGACGCGGTGTTGAAGTATACCTACCTATATTTTATCTTTCACTCACACTACGTCATAGAGTAAGAGCCAGTAAGAGGTAACGCGTTATAATATTTGAAGTAAGTACATTAACACAATACGAATTTAGCGCGGTCTTACAATGTCATGTTTTGATTTTTTTTTAATGGAGTGATGGTGGCAAACTAAGCAAACATGCATGTAGTTTACACGGATGTCATGTGATGATTGCAGCCTATAGATTTCTACAAAACCAGAGTATCGTTCAGCTTTTCTGTATAGGTATGGTTACGAGGGTTCATTGTTGACATGTGAACTACTGTGAACTTAGCTCAAACAATGAAGGCATTGCAAAGCAAGTAATTTCTCATACTAGGTACTTCTTATTTATATTTCAACCCGAATCAACCCGAGATGCAACCCGGGCTAGCGTCTATATTAATTCGGGTCGCCCGGGTCGATAAAATTGCGACCCGTTCCACCGCTAAATAAGGCGGGCGACGTCATTTTGACATTTTCGTTTTTTAAATTGTATTTTGATTATGTAGTACTTGGAGAAAAAAGTCATATTTTCTAATTACTATCAAAATCGATTGATCCCAAGTGTCGGCTGTATCGCCGCCATGTTCAACATAGTTGAAAATGATAAAATCGTTTGAATTATATGTGGTTGTAACTCTAAAATATATTCTTGGATTCTTCTTTAATTTACCCATTTTTTGAGGACGTGTACAAACCAGAGCCGAGCTCGCAACATCTCCTTTTCTCGAACTCCCGTTTTCATTGTCAATGACAAAAAATGTTTAAAAAATTATCCTATAAATTTTTCGCCTCGTGGAGCCTTTCTTATATACATACTTAACAAGATCATGCCATAAAAGTTTAAAAAAATATTCATACTTTGTTTATAATATTTTTTTCACTTGAACAAAAACTGAAAAATCCAAATAATAATTACTTAACTAATTATTTAAACAATACAAATATTAAAAAAAACGATTATAAACAATTAAAAATTGTTATTAAGAAAAAAAACATTTTTTTAAATCATGATGTTTGTCAAATAATATAGATAAGAAAAAACATTTTTTAAAAATATTGAAATAATCAATTTGTATATAAAATTTTTATCAACAAATGGCGGGAAAAATTTTATTTGCTAATCAATTAATGTCTTGTATCAATAAAAAAACGATAATATAATGATTAAGAAAAAAAATTTTTTTTTTCCATTGAAGCTCTAAATATACGAGTATACGCTTTCACTCCCAGCCCCCACGCTAGGTACCTATAAACCTGTGTCGTGGGTACCGTTGTACACACACAACGCATACACAAACACCCATACCCGAAACAAATATCTGTAGGCCATACAAATATTTGTTCCGGTAGGGGATCGAACCCTGGACTAACCGGGTCTATGAAATGAAGGTGAGTATCTTTTGTCGAACAATAATTTGAATTAAATTCAAATAAACTATGACCTTCCACTGGTTAGACCTCTTCTGATTTTAGTTACTCGAGAAAGAGAAGGTGGTGGATAGGTTGCTTCATATAGGTATTTAAAGTATGATCGACACATTTACCTTCAAGTTGCTTTGTACTCACCATTATTCCGAAACTCGGTGAATGATATGCTATATTTGAGCCAGTCTTCCATAGTCCGTGAATGCACCCTTTCGACACTGTTGTAGTAGCGATAGCTTGTGCTCTCCGTCGTAGACGCCATATTATTGTATTCTACCTTGTCAATGCCTGGAAATGTTCGTCTATCGTCAGTATAGACTGGATAACTAATAACCTCCTTTTTTCGAAGTTATTATTAGTTTTATTTTACTAGTGGTAGAGCTCCAGTGACGGAGCTCGGGGGCGTAAGCACCACCGCATTTTACTTGCCGCTAAATGGTAGTGTTCATCACTATCGTGTTCCGGTCAGGTGGGTAATGTACGGCCCTGTAATTTACGGCACAGGGGCATAACACCTTAGGCCTCAGGAGTGGTAACGCATCTGCATTTTGACCTTGGTCTTTGTGTGGGTGTCTATAGACTGCAGTCATCACTTAACATCAATGTGAACTGCATGCTTGTTTGCCACTTCCATTACATAAAAAAGTCGGTTAAAAACAACTGGCGCAAAGTTTACGCAGACAACTTCATTCAGTGGCATTTAAGTTTGCTCGTACTGTACCTACTATTCTTGGATTCGTTTTTTTAAACATAAGCAAGGTGGCAATAAGGTTGCCGCTCACATTGATGATTGCAGCCTATAAACATCTACACAAAAACCAGAGATCAAAATGCAGATGCGTTGCCACCCCTGAGACCTAAGTTGTTATGTCTCTGTGATAGTTATTACGGGGCCATACATTACCATCTAACCGGAATACGATAGTGCTGAACAATACCATTTAGCGGCAGATAGATTAGATAATGCGGTGGTGCCTACGCCTTTGAGCTTCTTGCACTGGAACTCTACCACCATCTAATATTCTTACTTGGATCAAATCTAAAACACTTTCAATTGATCAACACAGTTCGAAGTAGGTAGGTAAGGTGCACACATCTATTAAATATATCTATCTACACATACATACAGATGTATGTATTTTCATGCCAGGTCCCTAACGGGGTAACCAGAGAGCGTAGAGCGCCAGATATCCCGGACCGGATTTATATTTTTTTATATATCTATTATGTAAAAATCAATTCCATTGTTAGTCTCGCTAAAACTCCAGAACGGCTGGACCAATTTGGCTAATTTTGGTTTTGAATGATTTTTGGAAGTCCAGGGAAGGTTTAAAATGTAAGAAAATAGGAAAAAATTGAAGGGAAATAGTAAAAACGACAATTTCATTTTCTCATACAAATAGTTCGTATCTATCAAACCTTTGGTCACATTCATTCTGAAGCAATACGAAGTTTGCCTGGTCAGCTAGTAATTATATAAAAGCATGAGGTACCTACAGTATAAAAACTCATACATCATACAATTAAAGGGTGCCAGTTACATTTTTTTCTTTTTCATGATTAAAACTTTAAAATAAAGAAAATAAATTTACCTTGAAAGTAATCCACATCAGGCCTCCCATCCCTGGCCTTCCGTTTGGCGGGCTGAGCGTACGCCATGTCGAGTGCACTGCCAGGTGCCAGGTACGAGGTACGTGGGACTTGTTACACTGCCGCCGCCGCGAGTCACTCGCCCATATATAACATACGATGCGCATAAAGGAGCCAGCCACGCGTGGACGTGTCGGGTTGCCTTTTGTCCATTGTGACACTTTGAATTATGTCATTCGGAGTGGAACTACATTCGTTGAAGGTAATGACCATTGTGATGTGACGAGATCGAGACTTGGCGATCCTACCAATGGCGCGGTAGTAAATGCAATAACGCAAGATGAGCAGCCGCGTCTTGCGGTAAAACTACTGCCACTGCCATCGCCAATCCGCATGCCAAGCGTGGCGATTTCCAGCTGAAGTGGTGATGATGATGATGAATATGACTAAGCCTGGGTTGCACCAAGATGTTTGTTAAATTTTATTTTAAAGAAAGGTTGGCAATAGATGGCGCTACTGCTACCATAAAGCAAGGCAATAAATGTGAAGGAAAGATTTGACAAATCGGGCAGGACTTCAATAGCTCAATTGGAGGAGCGGCTGGACTAGATTCCCAGTAGGCCGCGAGTTCGAGTCTCGCCTGAAGTCAATTTTTTCTTTCCATTTTTCTTTAAAATAAAATATATTTCACAAGCAAGTGTTAATGCGAAATAATATAAAAACAATGTTTGTTAAAGTTATTGTAACATACCACATCCTTCTATATCTTAAGGTTAAGTTAGAGAAGGCCAAGTCAGTATAGTGTATTCAGGCACAAGAGTGAAAAAAACTTGAAATGTACACGTTGCAAGTTTTGTGGGTTTTATCATAATATTGCACAAGCTCAATCGCATATGTATGTATATTCTAATGCTAGTTAAAGTTGCAGCAAGTAGACAAATCAATTGATAAGACGCTCGTGATTCAACTTGCTAAGAAAAATAGATCCCTGCTTAGATAAATATATTGTTATGGTGGTGAGCGAATAATGAAATGTCCACTGCCTTGTTAGTGATAGTAGGCTTAAAGTAGTTAGGTTGTAGTAGTATTTTATCGATTTTGGATAAGCGGAGACTTCCCCGACTGTACCTTTGTCATTTTATTACAAAGATGCAAAATGATAAATTTTTCTAGTTAACAAATTATCGGTGAACATACATAAAAAAAGATCCTGACAAATTGAGAACCTCCTCCTTTTTTTGAAGTCGGTTAAAAAAGAATGAGCACAACCACCTAACTACATACATGAAAATAGTAGTATGGTCGATGGTAGTATATTAAAAAAATGTACCTAATCTGGATCACCTAATGTAATACAAGCTTTAAGGACATTTTAAATCTTAAATTTGGGTTAAAAGTAAAGGAGATGTTGCAAAAATGTATGGACCTCCGGCCATGTATTGTACACAATATCATTAAACAGGCAAAATCAATAAAAAAAACGGTTTTACTGCATATTTTCACTTATTTAGCTTTGTTTGCAGTTACAAAACATTATTTGCAGTTAGAATTGCAACTTAAAGCCAACATGGCGAATATGGCGGGCGATGACATTTTGAGTAGTGACAAGCAAGTTTCGTCCGTAGTGACAAGCTTGCTCATCTCCTTGCCATGCCCTTTAACAAACTGCGTAAAACTGAGAGGTGCGTGTACACAATGGGTCCATTGGTTTACAATAGGCTGCCGGACACAATTAAAAAAAGTGCAACTTCCACCATGATATTCAAGAAAAGACTGAGAAAATGGTTAAACCGGTGTGCCTTCTATTCAATAGAAGAATTCTATGAATTGCCAGTAAGTTAATAAATGTACCAATTTACTGATATTATTCCTATTTTATATTTTTATAATTTACGCTTTCAATGAAATTGTATGATAATTTAACTAATTAAATTAATTTTATTGCTATTTAAATATAGGTAATATCGAATATTTAATTTAATCAATATATTGTTAATATATTGTACCTACTAAAAATGACTTGTAACTTGGTGTTACTAATAAAGATATTGTATTGTATTGTATTGACATTTTCATTTTTTTAATTGTATTTTAATTATATAGTACTTGGAGAAAAAAGTAATATTTTCTAAATACTAACAAAATCGATTGATCCCAAGTGTCGGCTGTATCGCCGGCATGTTTGACATAGTTGAAAATGATAAAATCGTTTGAATTAAATGTGGTTGTAACTCTAAAATATATTCTTGAATAAATTAATTGTACTTTTTTAGGATTCTTCTTTAATTTACCAATTTTTGAGGACGTGTACGAACCAGCGCCGAGCTCGCAACATCTCCTTTAACATTTGTGGGTAACTCAAGTATCCCTTCTCATTTTTTTTTAAACAACACAATAGACAAGTACATACAATATACAATAACTCAGTTAAGATGCACGACAGTGTGTCAGCCAAGTTCGCAAAACGAAAGATGACAAACGATTTTTTCGTTTTGCGAACTCGATTCCACGCCCAGGCGTGGACTACCATTCTTAGTGGATAAACCATTTTAGCATAAAAACCACTTTCCACCGACCTATAACTTCACATAACGTTTGATTTATACGCACTTTGCAGTTATTCATGACAAGAAAGTTGCCGATCATCCAAAAAATATTGCAACTCCGACATTATAACGATTGCAACTTAAGTTCAAAGTCTGTATTGCTTTCATGTTTATACAATTGCTTTGGTGTAATTATAGCACATACAGTAGACATGATACACGTCGGGCGAAGCAAGTAACATTTAATATTTATACATTACATTTAACGGTCTTTAACTAATAATTAGTTATGATTATAAAGAAGAATTATATAGTATGAAGACTTTTCTATTATTATATATTATTAGACTATTCAAATAAGGCCTCTCAGCTATTTTCTATGTCTGACTGTATATATGAATCACAGAAATGTTTGTAAGCGGCAATCTTCCAAACGATTGCACCAAATCATTTAGCCAAATTATAACTTTCTTAATTGAGATAAATAAGTCTTTTTTCGTCTTTATTTTTTTAAATATTTTTGCTAGTCTTGTAGTTTAACTGTGTTTGGTTATGAACCGAACTTTCTATAAAAAATGCAACTGATCTATTAACCCGGCTTAACCAATTAATTGATTATATTTTTGAATTTGGTAAATAACTTAACAAAAATCTAATAAAACCATAAACAATCTTAAAAATATATTTAATTAAATATAAATCCAAAAACTATAAGAACATCCACACAAGCCGTAACACTACAGCGACAATCAAAAAGAATATAGGCAGCGGCACCTTTTTACTTTCCCGCGTACCATAGACACCGGACACCTCCCCTTTCTTCAACGGTGCAGTCAACCCGGGCATTTTCGGCTTGTCTATGGGTTCGCCGACCATAGAGAACTTCGAGGCGCTAACAATCTTCACCGTAAGCATCTTCCCCATATATTTCTCCTCTTTAGGCACTAATACTTGGTCGTAGAATTCGTTGTGAGCAACGTAATAGTTCTTGTCATGGGATATATCCGTGACGAGGACTTCTTGGGTCTGTCCGACCTTGTGGCCGTAGGGTTCGTAGGACCTGAAGAACTCCGAGAGCATCTTCGTCCGTTTCTTTACCTCTTGACTGGGGACCTGGTAAAATATAATGATTGGTGACTAGCTGATCACGACCGACATTGGCATTCTGCCGGTGAATGACAAATAATGACTCCTTTTCTTTTCTCTTTAGTCTTTGTTATCAGTTTGTAGAAGGGGAAATGAGACATTCTACTGACTTACCTTTACATTCGTATATTATATTTAGTTTTATCTTAGTGATATATCCCTATATTATACTGTCGCTTTTTCGTTTCATCGACTTTCAAATACACATAAATTCATGAGATTTAACGAAAGAGCCTATGTTCAGCAGTGGACGTCCTATGGCTGATATGATGATGATGATAAACGAAAGAGAAAATAAGATAGGAAGGAAACGAAAGAATTTTTCACTCCAAAAATATATAAATGCTGCATACCCTGGTCATGTTAGCGGCGGGCGTGCCGGGGCGGGGGAAGAACTGGTTGATGAAGAGCGACGGGAAGCGGTACTGCCGGCAGAGCGACATCGTGTCCTCGAAGTCCTTCTCCGTCTCCGTGGGGAACCCACAGATTATGTCTGTCGCTATCGTCATGCCGGGCACCCTGTTATTATAATGTTATCATTTTAACAATCTTCTATATCTAATAGATAATCTTTACTGATGCCAACGATATTCTCGACATGTTAGCGGCGGGCGTGCCGCGGCAACAATACGTAAAAAAAGTGATTTACAACCTGTAAACAACCACTAAAAGGAAATAAATTTGCTGGGGTCCCCAGCCATACTGTCTACTTTTTCTTATTGGATACTGTATATGGGCTTTGTACTGCCTCCTTGGCTTGTCGCAATCGCGATGGTGAAGCCTGAGGTCCTGGGTTCGATCCCCATGTTGGGAAAATCTGTTATTGGGTTTTTCTGTGCGAATATTCCCAGTATTATAAATGACTCGTATAATATATAATTATCAGTAATCGTGCCTCGGAGAGCACGTAAAGCCGTCGATCTTGCAACCGATCTCTCTCCGGTCGTGTCGGATTGTCGTCCCATCGGGTTATGAGAGTGAGGGAATAGAGAGTGCACCTGTGTTTTTCGCTTACACTTGTGCACTATAATATCTCTCGCGTATTTGGTCAGACTCCGTTGAGATTGGCCACCGTGACCGAAATTCGGTCTGGAGGACATTATTATTATTATGGGCTTTGGAACTCTGCCAGTGAATGACAGAGGATGTGCCATATTCTTTTCGTTTAGTCTTATAATTCAAATAGGTATCAACATTCTGTTGATACCTATTTGAATTATTAAGTATTTTTGTACCAATATTGACATGTTAATCAACGTATCATTTGTTATTAAGCTTTAATGCCTTTAATTTTATATTTGTGATTTGACCTATCACAAGAAAATTTTATTATTTCCAAGTAATTGTATGAATTTTTGAATCTTGAATACTTTAGCCACAAAATCAACGTTCGGATCCGAAAATACTGCATCTCACGGGGGCCTCTCACGAAGAACTTGGGTAAAAAATATTTTTTGATCGAATGAAATTGAATAGAACCCACTTGTCGCGCAAGAAGTCGACGACGGTGTGGAAGTCAGCGCGCGTGTACTCCCGCTTCATGTCCGCCAGCACCCGGTCGCTGCCGGCCTGCACCGGCACGTGGAGGAACCTGGAGACGGACACTTTGCTTCATATCTAAGGTATTGTCAATGTAGCCGCTGAAGTAAACCTCAATGGTTACGTAGCGAATCGAAAAATAAATCTGTCTTCAGGTGACTGCTACCGGAAAATCTTTTGAAAATATATTGTTCTATTCTTTGGGTACATAAAGGCTGTTATCTTGCTATGCCTTTAATTGAATATATGACACATATAAAGAGAGAGAGATACAAAAATCCTCGCGACAGAACGCCATTATTAATATTAAGACATTTACTTAACATTGTATCCGTTGGTAAGATGGAATACTGTTCCTACTTGTTATGAATTTTATATGTTGAACGAATACCTGCATCAGCACAAACCTCTTCAGGCTTTTTAATGTAGTTCAAATTGTAAAATAGTTTTAAGTATGTTTGAATAAATGAAAAAAAAAAAAATACCCCAGGGTAGTACGAGGCGATTGAAATAAAAAAAACAAAAATATAATTTCAATCGTGAATCGTCTCCGACATGGATTCCAATCATAAGCACCTTACGGTCGTGCGATCTTACATCGGACTTATCTTCGGATACCGTGAGTGTTGTGTGCCGGCTTCACTAATAATCGCGTTTAACCTGAAGGCCCGGAGGAGAAGAACACCGAGCCACCCGCAAATTGACATCTTACTGATGCACCAGTCTACCGGCGACCACGGCTCGTGCAACCGAGCCGAAACGTCGGTATAAAGGTAAAAGTATATATTCTTATCAAAAATAGTAACGTAACGACCCGATTTAAAAAAATCGTGTGTGATAAATATGAAACGCGAGTGTTTTAAATGTTGTAAATGTAAAGAGTATGTAGGTATCTTCACGCCAGGTCCCTAACGGGGTAGGCAGAGAGTGTAGAGCGCCAGACATCCCGGTTCAGACAAACCTCTCGTGCCTCGTCTACCTTCATCATTCTCTTCATACATGCACGCCGATTCCTAAGACTTTTGACCCCACCATCAGACAGAATTCGACCTATTTGGTCATGTCAGCCTTGGTCTTCCTGGGCCTCTGCAACCATCCACATTCGCATTGTATATCTGTTTAGTCATTCGCTCATTCGACATTCTTTCTATATGCCCGAACCATCGGAGCATGCCTTTTTTCATTTTTACACCGATACTATCATTCACACAAAGTTTCTTTCTCACATCTTCATTACGAACGCGATGGGTGAGTGATACACCGCAGATCTTGCGCAAAGATCTCATCTCGACCGCGTTCAACTTACTTTCATGCTCTTTCCTGCATACCAAATGTAAAGAGCTCACTTATAAACCCTCGGATGGTGCATGATCTTGGCGACTTCTTCCAAATGTTCGAGTATGTACGGCGGGTTGGTCATGCCGAGGCGCAGGCGGCAACCCTCCGGGATGACGGCCACCAGGCGCCACAGTAGCTCGGGGAGGGATGTGCCGATGTCCCGCCCGTATGTACCTGTGTCAGAGAATATGTAAGGAATGGACACTTCGATGTCCCGCCTGATTGCCTCACCCATCGAGCAACACCGGAGGGGAGTAGCCATATGCAGGCTTTCCCCTCTGTCAAAGTACAAGCCCAAATGGGCCTATACCTGTCGCCTAGATGTTTCAATGTGTGCGTGAAATTGTCTCTGTATTTTGTTAAAGTCAAGGTGTGAGTTTCGTAGTAATAAGACGATTTTTGTAGTGTGCGTGTGTGTCGCACTCATTTCCCCCCGCAAAAAATGACAGACTGTTTTGCATCGGTAATACTCGCTATGGCTACTCCCCCCCCCCCCTCCTTGAGAGCCAGTCGGACAAACTTCAACAGTGATGTTGCGAACGGGCGAGCGAGCGGTATATTTTTAGTTAATCTGGTCACGTAGTCAGTGCGACGACTTATATCACTAATACTACTCACCAGTATCTTCGCTAGTCAGCCATATCTCACAGACACCCTCCGTGAACGACTGCCGCGCCCTCTCCACAATTTCCTCCGGCGGGTAACTCCCCAGTTCCCCTCGAGCGTGCTTCGTCTTGCAATACGTGCATTGGTTGAGGCAGCCAGTGTTGATGGAGATTATCTCTATGAGCGGGTTCTTGCGGACTTTGGGCAGGAGAAGGGAGGCACCGCCCGCTTTCCGCCCGTCCGATGTTTTCTTTTGCCCGAAGAGCCGGACTGTGTGGCCTGCGGAAAGAAAATAGATTGTGAGTACTATATTATCATGATGACTGAATGGAGGGCGTAGGCACCATCGCATTACCTAATTTATCTGCCGCCAAATGGTAATGTTCAGCACTATCGTGTTGGTGGTATCTATTAGATGGTGATGTGGTAAATGTAATGATGGTAATGTAATAATTATACACAGACACATAACAACTTCGGTCTCAGGGGTGGCAACGCATGATGACCTCTGGTTTTTGTGTAAGCTGCAGTCATCATAATGCACCTTTAGAATTGAAGTGGCATATCTCAAAAAATTAAGAAAATGACTTTTATACATTCAAACGACTTAAAAACATGTAATCTATTAAATTTATGGAAAAAAATATAAATAATTTGATAGATTACATGTTAAATTATTAATGAGTACCCTTGCTTGTTTGCCTTTACATGGACGTAATAATAATTTATTATAATATCCTAAGAAGTTTCCATTAAAAGAGATAATTCTGAGTAGGTTCTCAGATCTAGTTCTGCTAAAAAAAAATATCAATTTTTAGTGTTAGTGTCGATAAGTAATGATGATAATAATAAAGGCCCTGTAATTTATTATGGCCCCCTAAAAACTATCACAGAGACCTAACAACTTAGGTCTCAGGGGTGGCAACGCATCTGCATTTTGACCTACGGTTTTTGTATAGATGTCTATAGGCTGCAGTAATCACTTAACATAAGGATGTGAGCTTCATGCTTGTTTGCCACCTTCCTTACATAAAAAAAAACTGAACATCTTGAAAAAATGATATGTTCTTAGGTTTTCGCGAGCTACACTCATTGAAATAAAACTATTTTTACGGATTTATCTCGCGTATATTAAACTAAAATGATTGATGAAACTAAAATGAAAAGCGACCGAAACGTCGGGTTGATTTTAAAAATCATTTTAGTTTAATATACGCGAGATAAATCCGTAAAAATAGTTTTATTTCAATCTTGAAAAAAGTTCCTATTTTGTTCTTATTATGCTGCTCTCAATGATACAAAAAATGTGAAGCAACCTTTCAAAGTTTCCTCGACGACTTCGACAATGCGGTCTATCTGCTGCACACCGACGACGGACAGTCCGCGCAGCCAGGCGGCCCTCGGGGCGCCCTGCGGCACGCAGCCCGCCACCACCACGTGCACGCCGCGACTCTGCCCTAGTTCTATCTCGTTCCTGGAGTACATACAAAGAGACAGCCAGTTCCAATGTTCCTACCAAAATCGAAGAATTGTAACCGGCTGTCCAGATCAAGTCTCATTAACAGCTATGATAGGTATATATAGTATAGAACTGAGTTTTACCTTGCCAACAAACTGCTTCGTCAGTTTGGCGAGATTTTAGTTTGTAAGTTTACTAGATTATGTATCTGTGGAAAATTAAATAAAAAAAAAAAGAACCCGGAAAAGGAATTAATTTGGTCATCATAATAAAGGTTATTTACTTAGCAAATGATGTTCACCACGGTCCACATGGTAGTGACTTTACTGGCTAGCTATGTCAAAAACATTGCGTAGAAGTGAATTTTAGCAGCAATTTATTATTGTTGCGAATGCGGCAATTGAATCATACATTGTACAATTTACTAACAAAAAACTATACAATCAAGAATTGAACTTGCGTCTACTATAATTTATAAGAATATGTATATCAACTGTTATTCGCTTTTCCTTATTTGTTTTGGTGTTCCATAATAGGTGCTTGTCATCCTGAATGAATAAATTAATTCATCCAATTGGGAGACACTCACTTAAAATGATCCTCAGCAGGACTCTTCACAGTGCATGAATTGAGCAGCCACAGCTGCGCCTGCCACTTGTCCTCAGTGAGCCGGTACCCATGAGCAGCCAGCAGGCCTGCCATGTACTCCGAGTCCGAGTTGTTGTGAGCGCAGCCCCATGTTTTGACATAAATTGACTGGGTCCCTATAATTGTAAGATATTTATTACTTTATCTTTCTGCACAAAGTACATGAGGCGGACTTAATGCTAGAAAGCATTCTCTACCAGTCAAATTAAGGGTTGTGTAGAAAACAAAGAATGGTAGTGCAATGAGAATCGTCAGAAATAATATGTTTTTATTGATGTACCTATATTTGCAAATAAATAGATGAATTAATGAGTTAATGAAGAACTGGCACTGTACTATCAGAGAACAGGCTGCTGATCACACATGCACCTTATATGGTTGTAATAAACTATATTTGATTGATTAGAATATATTTTAAATAGAAAATATTTTTATTGTGAATAGATCTTTACAGATACTTTCAAAACGTCAAGAATCATATAAATCATAAAATCATCATAAAATACCTAGAGTGAATAACCATTACATATCGTAAAAGCAAAAACATAAATTAATAGTATATTAAAAATTAGAATTTAAACTACTTAGTTAAAACATTTTTGTTTTCTTTTTTATACTGCAATCTGTCACCATGAGGGACATTGAGCGGTAGTTGTGGCGATCTTGTAAGTTGGGCATGCTCAGGAGTGCGACCTTTGTCACATCCTGAATTTCACATGTATGCTCATTTACTGAAGCACATCTTGGGGTACTTTACGTTTGAGATGGCGACTAATGTATGTACTATCCATCAACTTCTGCGCAAGGATGTTAGGGTGATTTAAAATGCTATCCCTGTAAGACTTGGTGTGGCAGACTATCTCTTCTCTAACTGTAGCGACTCGTAGGTCATTGTGCAATTGTTCACTTGTAACAAACCATGGGACATTGATGGTAAGTGAACATTGCAACCCTTATACTCGTACATAGCATATTGTTAACTTCTACACCACATTGCAACTAAAGATATTTAAGCAAATTCGTTGCCACTCGAAAGGCTTTTGTGCCGGAGATTACAAGGCCGTAGCCGCACATTTACTTAGCTTTAAACCAGAATAAACAAACATAGAGGTTATACCTGGTACTACACTTTCCAAAACGATCTTTTCCACTGTTTCCGCATTTTTATTTTCTCGTTTTTTCGACCGCACACTAACATTCTTCCTGCTAGCATACCTCTCTTTGGGAGTAATATCCTGGGAGGATATTAAATCTTCGATATCATCTATATCTGCAAACGACTCGGGCATTTTTTTCTAAATTCCCCATTCCCCAATTACAATGGGGTTTCTGACATTGACAGGTGTCAATGTGGACATTTTGACTGGCATCCTGCTTTTTTAACCCACTTTAGTCAAAGCCTTAAAATATTTCTGCCAACATCACGTTTAACATTTCAAAGAAGAACTCAAATAAAGTCTTCAATTTTAAATAACTATAGATGCAATGATAGACACAATATCTAAAAAAGTAAAACCCGTAACATAATCCATGCTAAAAACTTGTTTTTGAGGATCGGCTTGGAACGTAAACATAGAAGGAGCGTATAAAGTACTATACAGCAATAACTGAGAACAGAAACTTATAATATTCTATCATTAAAATCAAGAAAAGGAGAGACTCGTGCCCAGCTGTGGACGTATCAAGGGTTGCCATTATAAATTCAAACCACAATTCACCATGCAATGAAAAGAGATAGAACACTGACTATCTGACTAACCGATCACGTTAGGTAGGTAGTGTTAGGTTAGGGTTAGGCTCCTTTCATTCTGCAGCGTGTCGCCGGTCGCGTACGTGCGCGACCGGCGCAATTTGTATGAAGCTCCATAGCATAATCTATGGCTCCATAGTGGCTTTCATTGTGCCGCGTGCTTGCCGGTAGCGTTTTTGTACTGCGTGTCGTCGGTCGCCGGTCGCACCACACGCGACCGGCAACACGCTGCAGAATGAAAGGGGCCTTAGGAGTGTTACTTGTGGACTTTGGAACTCTGCCTACTCTGCCAGTGAAAGACAAAGAATGTCTCATATTTTTTATGTTCAGTTTTTTTATATACCTAACCAAGATGGCACACATATTAATATGTATGTTAAGTAAGGACTGCAGCGGCTGCAGCCTATATAATGGACTTCAATAGACATCTACACAAAAACCAGAGGTCAAGATGCGTTGCTCTCCCTGAGACCTAAGTTGTGAGAATCAGGGCCATTCATTACCATCAAACCGGATCACAATAGTGCTAAAAATAGTTTTATCTTGTCCGTTTGTTTAAAGAGACAATGGAACATTCTGTTGATGAAATACATTTTGCATTCGGTGAACCAAACAATGGCGGTCAAACCATTCCAATGGGGCGGTAGTAACAGTAGTAAGTGCAATAACGCAAGATGGGCAGCAGCGTCCTGCGATAAAACTACCGCCACTGCGATCGCCAATCCGAGCAAAATGAACAATTAACAATGATTCCTGGTAAGTGAACACTGCATGTCATTGAAGCACGCAAATTAGAACTGAATATTGAAGTAGAACAACGTATTATGACAGGCATAAACAAATCGGGCAGGACTTCGGTAGCTCAGTTGGAAGAGCGGCTGGACTAGATTCCCAGTGGCCGCGAGTTCGAGTCTCGCCTGAAGTCAAATTTTTCTTTAAAAATTTATTTCACAAGCATGTGTTAATGCGAAATAATATAAAACAGGCATAAACCAATTAGCCGTGCCAGTCTTTGCAGGGATAATAACATTTAAATTGAATTGTAGTCTTGGCGGTTATTATAAATCGTTCAAATAACAGTAAGTAAAAAATCACACACATTCACACGCTATCCGTTATACAACGAAAAGAACAGATTACAATAGAACCCCAATAAAATAGTCGCTTCCGATTAATAATAGCGCAAAGGTATAATCTGCTATAAAATATCCAACTCCCCCTATCCTTACCCCCTTGGAATAGAGTTCAATTTGTTTTGAAATATACAAAGGTGTTTTATGATGTCGACAATGGGTCGTACAGCTGCAATAGATATGGTATGCCCTTGGCCTTAGCGATCGAGTTTGGCGCCATTGGCCACGTTCTATCCTGTTCATGATCGGTTGCACTAAAATATTGGTTAATTAAAAAACATACACTTTTTAATAACAAATGTTCAGGTAAAAAAAGTTTGTGTTTAATTTTATAATACAAAAATATTTTTGTGCTACCGAACCTAAGGAATAACAAGTTCTTAATTCGAATCGGCATTCCGTTGGGACAAAAGAGTTCTCGAATGGCGACATTGGCGACCACGAACCAGAAAACGAAGCGTAGGCAGGTCCCCCACGAGGTGGACCGACGACCTGGTGAAGGTCGCGGGCAATCGCTGGATGAGGGCAGCCTAGAACGGTTCCTTGTGGCAATCTTTGGGGAAGGCCTTTGTACGTTTGTACACGTACAACCGGCCCGGCATAACACCTTAGGCCTCAGTAGTAGTAACACAACTGCATTTTGTCCTTGGTCTTTGTGGGCGTGTCTTGCTGCGCTCATCACTTAACATCAATCACTTCCATTACCTACATGAAAAAAACATCATGTCTGTCGCCAAATGATAGGTATTAAATAATGGTAGTATTTTGTAAAATTTGTAACTCTATTGGGTAATACGAAACGGTGGTTCCTTCGCCCTCAAGCTCTGACACTGGAACTCTACCACCGCAATAATAATTTATGATCACATGAATGCCTAAAAGCTCGAGTACAATTATCTTAAGTTTAATATGAGGTCTTATGAAAAACGACATACCTACGTAAATAACTGAATGAGTGCTTAAATTCTTAAAAATAGCTAAATTTAAAAAAAAAGTGGCAAGACATGGGCTGTATGGTACGAAAGTACCTATCTATATAAAGTTTTTTTTTAATTTATACAGCAGACTTACTTCTATATTTAATTTAGTTGATAACAAAATACATTCATTTAATATTCATCACAGTAATTTCGTGAAGTTTAAAACTTGAAACGTGTTTACAGTGTGTTTAATTGCTCATTCTTTGTCAATAAAAAAAAGTAATGGCATTGACACCGGAAGTTGTTTTTTTTTGGAAAAACTACCCACTGTTTAACCATGACAAGACATAAACTTGTGGACCAGTACGAGTATGTAATTTTGTATTATTTCAAGCTATTTTAGCTTCCGACGACTCGGTTGGATTAGAATATAATAGGAAGAATATAAATGACGAAGTGGTTGGCCGGAGTTCGCCCATCCCCCATCCGACCAAATCAATCAACTTTTCAAACTTCAACACTTCAACTTAGTCTTGTTGTGTCCGTTTTGAGTAGAGGTTGCGTCGCGCGTTGTTCGCTTGAAACTTTCGCGTGTTTCGTATTGTATAACTATAATAAATGAAAGTTTAAGTGTTTTATTATTTCATTTTGGGAACTAATTATCATTATACCTATATGGTAAGTAGTATTATTTTTAATGTCTTGTATAATATGAAGTATATTTGTGAATTTTAAATATTGACGAAAAGTTTAAGTAGTCGTAGGGTAAAATTAATGTTAAACCCGCACGTTAACATAGCGTTAATTCTAGCCTAATGATGAAATATGAAATGCAGAATTTAAGTGTGAAATATATAAAATACCTTTAACTGTCTATGTGGTTAAATAAGGATTTGTTTATCTGTTAATTACCCAATAGGCACTTAGTTCAGTAGTTATTTTTTAAATTCGCAAGTTATACAAAATGAAATTAATAGAAAATATTTGTATAAGATTTGACATTTTCTAAAGTCATCAAACGTTGCATATATCTAGCTTCGGTTGCACCAAAATATTTGTTAAAGATAAGTAATGTACTTAAAAATTTACACATCCTTTTTCACATCTCAACTGTATCAAAGTCAAAGTTAAAGAAGGATGTAAAAGGAGATGGTCCAAAAATTTATGGAATTGTTCCCACTTAATGTACAGTTCGTGAAATAATAGTTAAATAAAACGATTCTAAGCAATATCCGACTAACAATTTTAGTTAATGTTGTGTAGTTTTTTTCGTTTAAAAATAATTAAGTTTACACAAAATGGTAATTAATACAAAAATATGGCGATGGCGATTGACAATTCTTTTGACAAGTTTGCCATCTCATTATTGGTCTGTGATCTCATGTCACTACGTTTTTTATTGTTTTTTTTTCCTTAAATCTTCTTTCTTTTGATCTCGTACATCCACAGGGAACACCACCAGAGAATATGTAATAGACACCACGTTACAACTCCTTTTAAAATAACTTTAACAAATATTTTGGAACTAATCACGAAATCTTAAATTATTTTAAGGTAGGTACTCGTACCTACTTACTTGAGTGACTATGACTTTATGATACCTAGTCATAGATTTATGTCTTTACTGACTTCATCTTCTATGTCTAAAATATTTTCTCGTAAAGTGTAGTGTGTAGACAAAGCAGTGAATTTGTTTCTCCAAATGATGCCTAGATACCTAGGTAAAATATAAAAACAAAAACTTAGTAATAAATAGTGTGTGCATATATTCTAAAAGTAAATAGGTACCTAGTAATAATGTTTTAATTTATGAAAACATAAGTTTAAACAGTTAATCGAAATGAAATAGTTAGTGATAGACTTAAGATCTTTAACATAACTACATACCTACCTACTCAACATAATTTTCTAAAATAACTAGAACGTGCCTACAAGGTAGAGAATAATAAAACATTGTAATTTTTAGTAAATCGTATTTAGGCGAAACAAGGTCGTTACGGACAGACACACATTGCACACCACATGGGACGCGTCAAAGATCTTTGCCCCTTTGTTGTTAAAAAAAAACATGCGCACGCGCTCGTCCGTCCCTTCCCTGCCACTACCACCTGTCAATGTCAGGAACTATTTGGAAATTTTGGAGGTTTACGTCGTCGATGTTTTTATAGCGAATAGGTCAGTTTTGTTGACAGATGTCTGATCGAAAAAAGTTATAGTGCTTTTGATAAAAAAGTTTAAAACTGTTTTCGGTTCATTTTGTGATAAACTATTCTGAGAAATTTAACTTAATAAGTACTAATCTGTCTTCTGCTTCCTCCCGCGTTTTTTGCAGAATCGTTACCCTTATGGCATTACCAGTAAGATTGATAGGCACTATACCTAGATTACCTAGTTTTTGTAGTAGATAATACCTACACAAACACCAAGATTTTTCAAGGAAGTTGGGTCAGGGGTTTAATTCCGAAAGCGGTAGGTACCTCCTCCTCGGCACGGCATGTATGCGACGAGACTCTTATCTCTGTGTCCCTTTCCAGGGTGCTTCCCAGAGGTCCACAAATCATAGATTATCGTTCATACATTTATACATACGCAACGTATCCACCACGTTTAAAAATAAATAATATTTTTCATTACGAGGATCCGCTGGGAATAGTAGAACAACAGATTAGTGGACCGATGGGAAGTTCCTTTCCAGCGCCAGCTTAGACCCTATTCCCGCTGCTAGCGGAGCACTATATTATTTTTTGTGTATTTTTATAGCTTAATTACCGGTATGAAAAAAAAATAAGATTAAATGATGGGGGTGTGTAAGTCCAATATTGTGCTAAAAACGAAAAACTGGGTTTCATGCAGTTCACAGTTCGCACAGATAAAGAATGAAATTGTATAACGTCCACAGATTTACGACGCGATTCGCGAAGAGGTTAAATGTTATCGTGTGATCTTCTGCCTCGCCAATTATAATTTCTACTGTTCTACTTATCATTTTTACTACGTATTATTCATGTTTTAGTAATAATGCCAATAGTTTATATTACCTAATAAAGGCATTAAATACACTTTTGTCTCAAGAACTTTTAACTGCCTCAGTAGCGTAGGTAGCAGGCCACTACTATTACGCTGGAGGTCCTGGGTTCGATTCCCGGGTCGGGGGATATTAGAGATAACGGTTTAAAATCCTTTATCTCTGCTTCTATTGGGATTTTTCATTTTCTGGAAGTTTCCCAGTACCCCGGAGTTTGGTAATGTGCCCGGAGATGGCAACAGGTTCGCCACCTGTTACATGGACCAAAAACGTAACCGGCGAGTCGTGGGTGTTTGCATGTATGATTGAATGCATGCATTTACCTCTGCCTACCCCTTCGGGGATTACAGGCGTGAAGTTACGTTTTTTCTAAGGTTTTTTTTGTCTCAAGAAATCTCCACAAAAATAACACATGCGAATGAATTAAGAAATTAAAGAAATATGAAAAGAAAAAAGTATACCTATATGGTAAGGCGGCTGTACTTACTCTGAGGTCGCAGGACAATCTCTGTCCGTAGTCAAATTTTCCTTCAAGCTACCCGAAAAATATGACAATTGATTTCTTATTGTTCTTAGACCCTATATACCCCATTTGCTGCTTCAGCAATAATTTCTTAATCGTCAATCTTATTTTAAATTGACTTGTACAAAAAAAGAGATTCATAATTCGTTAGAATCTATTCTGCAATGGACATTATCGTAAGGTCTAAGGTCTTCAGCCGTATCAACTGATGTGCTAGGATGGATGTATTGGACGTAACAGATTTATTGTGAGTAATTGATAATTGACATACAATTGTACACAAGTTAATGGGATGTAGGTAATGAGAGCCATTACCCCGTTGATAGAGAATCTAGGGACAAAAGGAGTTGTTTTCATTCTCTCTGTACCCACAGTTGTAAAGTATGACTAAAAATAGCTAAACAAATACCTATATAGGTATACAATGTTTTATTAAAGATGCCTGAAATCGATTCGGTTATCGATTCGATCGATGAACAAACTACTTTCAGGATGTGCGATTAACGTGATAATCATAATTGATCATGTAACGTGTTACATTGTGAAATAATTATACATAAATTGGACTACTAAATACAATATATTTTATTCTCCTTATTCATAAACGTACATTAGATACGTTTTAGCTATAGAATGCTTTGTCTTTGTCACTTACATTGTCAAATATGCAGGATAGAAAAAGACAAAGAAGGCATTAGCAACACATAAGCTAAAATACGTTTATGAATAAGGGGGTATCTGTATAATACATACCTACATACCTACATCCAGGGTGCTGACCACCTAACTTTCCTAATGACGTTATTTTTTCAGTTTTGTACCGCCTATTAGAACATTTTGCTCTGAAGTACCTGCGGACGAATACACTTCCAGGAAAAAGTTAGGCGGTACGAAACAGACTTCGTCATAATCGAAAGCATTTGACTTAGGCGATCGGCTTCCAGGAAGATGTAAAACTACAGACATGTCTAAAAAATTATGTATTTGTCTGTTACCTTAGAGCAGTGAAACATTACTGCTTTTAAAATTCCAGCATGTTTTACTCAAAATTAAAAGCACATAATAATATGGACAACGCGTTAAAGGATTATGCGTTGAGAGCTTATATCGCATCACATTTAAGAATCTGTTCGTGAAATGTAAAAACATATCAGCATCTCGACACACGAAATGCTGATGGACATCGGAGCGATACTAAACATAATGCTTTCATTAGCCCGTGCCTTACGAGGCGGGCTGAAAATGTAGAGAAAAAAAAGCATTAAAAAAGTTTCTCCATCATTATTTACTGGTGGTAAAGATCCAGTGGCTCGAGGGGGTGATGCATGTTCGTATTTTAGCTTACTTGATGACAACTCATTAATAATATTTCAATTTGAATTTAATTGAAACACAAACAACAAAACTTGCCACTCTGTTATTACGGAGCCATACATTACCATCTTCTTAAGTATGTATTCAAAACATTATCAATTTAATATTTTATTTTTAAAGAAAAATGGAAAGAAAAATTGACTTCAGGCGAGGCTCCTCCAACTGAGCCACCGAAGCCCTTAGGGCTTCGGTGGCTCAGTTGGAGGAGCGGCTGGACTGGATTCCCAGTAGGTCGCGAGTTCGAGCCTCGCCTGAAGTCAAATTTTTCTTTCCATTTTTCTTTAAAAATAAAATATATTTCACAAGCATGTGTTAATGCGAAGTAATATAAAACAATTATCAATTTAAATTCTATCTTATAATGTACCAATTTAAATTCTATCTTATAATGTAGGTACCAAATGTCATAATTTTGTAATGTGCATGTACATATTTTAACTAACTTCATGGAGTTTTGACGGGAACCTTGAAAGAGGCGTATGGTGCTCCTATTTTATTTCATTTTCTTGGTGCATTTTTATGTTATATTGAATAGAGTTGGTGGCATTTTGTTTGATATAGGTTTATTACAGTGCCCGTGTATAGTGAAATAGAATAACAGTGCGAAAACACGACCTTTCAGGTTGCCTCCAAAACTTCATTGTAAATGTTCTGGTAAAGTAGCCATCGCTTTACTCGAATAACTTGACTGTAACTCACTTGACTGACATACTTAGTAAATAATTGACTGACTGTATTTTATACTGACTTTGACGCTGCTTAACTAAATACGAAATATCGTTTTACTTGACACTGGCAATATGCATAATAGCGATGCCATATTAAAAAAAAAAAAACTAACTCATGACAACTTTTTTAATTAAAATCATACATTTTTCAATTTTAATTCTATTCATGAAAATTTCTTGGAAAACTTGTCATCCAATACTTTGTAACTTATTATTATTAAAGGCTTTATTATGTACTATCTATATACATATATTTAAAAACAAGGTCCCCGTCGCATTTGTCTGTCTTTTCGCGATTAGTTAATCGCGAAAGACTAGATACGGCACGGATTTTCATGTGGTGTCCACCGATAGATAGAGTAATTCATGCGGAAGGTTTGTGTAGGTAGCTATATAATTTGTGGAAGATTTGTGTAACTCAAGCCGCCTGGGAGATTTTATCAAATTCCCTGTCTAAACTTTTTGAGATGTAAAAAAACAATGTGTGGTGAAATGTTTTCTCTTTAGTAGATCTAGCAAAGAGTCCGCTATGGCATATTTTATATCTATCTTTTAAGGACTTTTACTGCTACCCATTATATCTTTGAAAAACTTTTTCGGTAATCGCTATTTAGACAATTAGACCAATACAGTGTTATTCCTTATCAAATTAAATCATTTGGGTACTTTAAACATTTCATGGGCTTATGTACATTGTACATTATGTATAGGGTAGGGTTAAAATACGTAGGTGAACTGCCTCGGTAGCCTAGTGGTAGCAGGCCACTACTACTACGCTGAGGTCCTAGATTCGATTCCTGGGTAGGGGGTTATCAGAGATAATGGTGTAAAGTCCTTTATCTCTGGTTCTATTGGGATATTTCCATTTTCTGGAAATTTCCCAGTACCTCGAAGATTGGTAATGTGCCCGGAGATGTCAACAAGCTCGCCACCTGTTACATGGGCCAAAAATGTAACCGGCGAATCGTGGGTGTTTGCATGTATGCTTGAATGCATGCATTTACCTCTGCCTACCCCTTCGGGGACAAGCGTGAAGTTACGTAAAATAGGTTTATTACACCATACAATTATAATGAATATCTTGGAAGTTGTCGCAAGAAATAGCGCGCATGAAAATAAATTTAATTCAAATGATCCAAGTGCGTTGGCTCACAGAGGATGCAATAATAGGGACCCGCTTGATTTTTTTTTTAATTGTCGAACAGCAATGACTTTAACATTAACCCCCTTATTCATAAACGTACATTAGATACGTTTTAGTTATAGAATGCTTTGTCCTTGTCAGTTGCATTCTCAAATGTGCAGGATAGAAAAAGACAAAACAGAGATTAAAAACGCTAGCTAAAATACGTTTATGAATAAGGGGGTTATTGTATTGGAGAACGAAATTTGCCGGGTCAGCTACCTAGTTATTATTATGTTACATTACCATCTAACCCAGATGTTTCCAAAATATTATTTTTCTTGTAGACTCCTTTCTTTTTTTTCTGGTTGCGGTGGCTCCTTGCTACATTTAATTTACCTATATCACTTTCCCATATTTCCATTTTTAATTCACGCTTACGTAGGCCCCCATCGAGTCTCCCATGTACCCCAAGGGGTCCACCTGGACCACTTTGGGAATCACTGATCTAACCGGAATACGATAATGTATATTGACGGCTGAAAACAAAGTCCCCTGAGCTGGAACTCTACCACCTATTACGTTGACTATGAAGATTAAATTAAATATAATATCATGTAGCTGAAATACAAATACTAGGTGCATCGACATCTACCAAGTTACGTCACTCACTAATTACTCCGCTAGATGACTGGCCTACATTCTAAATTAGTTAGATTACCGACCACGCGCGAAGTTTTAATTTACAACAGTTTATTATATGAATACATACCTACATTTAAATAATATTGTATTCAGTGTAACCATAGAGCAACGCGGGCCATCGGTCACGGCGGACCGGAGCCGCCGCGCCCGATGGCCCGCGTTGCTCTATGAGTGTAACTGAAGATGCTTTTTTATGTAAAAGTGACAAACAAGCATGC
Source organism: Macrosoma leucophasiata (assembly GCA_036365455.1). Taxonomy (NCBI): domain Eukaryota; kingdom Metazoa; phylum Arthropoda; class Insecta; order Lepidoptera; family Hedylidae; genus Macrosoma; species Macrosoma leucophasiata. The sequence continues at coordinate 2,089,309 of JAWQUS010000024.1, forward strand.
ACTTCACATTGATGTAAAGTGATGACTGCATGGTGCCCACCTCCTCCACCACAGCCCCCAAGGGGGTGCCAAACGCCGTCCTGGAGCCGCAGGGCAGAAGAAGCTGCAGCAGAGGGGGATGCCCCGGTGCTGCATCCGCGTCGCGCGAATAGTGCGCGCGAAGACCAGTGATGATGCAGCGTATACATATATAGACACTTACACAGAGACAATAGGTCAAAATGCAGATGCGTTGCCACCCCTGAGACCTTAGTTGTTATGTCTGTATGATAGTTCTTGCAAGGGCTGCGAAAGCGATTATTCTCTCTTAAATAAGCTTGCTGTTTCAAACATACTATCAATCCCAAAAACACACTCTTAAGAATCTAATTTCGCAAAATCCTGTCATAGGTCACCTATGCTATAAATAATTGCTATGCAAAATTTAAAACTCAACCCCAAAAGCAACTTCTTAGGGTCGAATTTCGTAAAATCCCGTCGTCTTAGTGAGCACCTATTTCCTAAAAAGAACCCTTTGAAAAATTTTAAGCTCCTAAGTCTTGTATATTCTTAGATTTCGTGATGAGTGATACCTAAGCGAAAGGTGACCTTTCTCATTTACATATATATTTAAGTATACTACTATACTAGCTGCCCCGACGAACTTCGTATCGCCTTAAAAGTATTAAAAAATCAAATGTCCATATAATCGAAAAAATGTATTTAAGGAGAATCCGTGAAGGATATAAAAAATATAAGGTTGGGGAAAAAGTCTTTTCGCATTATAGTATGTATGAACTTGTAATAAAATCTCTTTGGCTGTAGTATTTTTATCTGGCTGGTTTTGGTATCATTGAAAGTTAAAATTTTAAAGAACATAATTTCAAATTCAAATTAGGCAAATGTGTGATTTTCATTTGTTTTTCGTACTGTCAAGATGAGTGAATCTAATGAAGATATTCGATACATTTTAAAATTTTACTACATAAAAGGTAAAAATGCAACGCAAGCCGCGTAAAAAATTTGCGATGTTTATGGACCTAGTGCAGTGTCTGTGAGAGTAGCACAAATTTGGTTTAAGCGTTTTCAATCCGGAAATTTTGATGTCAAAGATGCACCTCGCTCTGGTCGCCCTATTACGGATAAAATGGATGCCATTTTTGAAAAAGTGGAGCAAGATCGACATATCAGTTGTTACGACGTAGCTGAAGAACTGAGAATTGATCACAAAACAGTTTTGGCGCATTTGAAAAAAGCTGGGTACAAAAAAAGCTCGATATTTGCGTACCTCACGAGCTCACTGAAAGAAACCTAATGAACCGTGTACTCATTTGTGATTCTTTATTACGACGTAATGAAACCGAATCATTTTTGAAGAAGTTGATAACTGGTGATGAAATGTGTATCACGTACGACAAGAACGTGCGAAAAAGGTCGTGGTCAAAGGCCGGTCAGGCTTCACAGACTGTGGCGAAACCCGGGTTAACTCGCAATAAGGTGATGTTGTGTGTGTGGTGGGATTGGAAGGGCATTATTCATTATGAGCTATTACCACCAGGCAGGACTATCGATTCTGAACTCTACTGCGAACAACTGATAAGATTAAAGCAAGAAGTTGAGATAAAGCGGCCGGAATTCATCAACATAAGGGGTGTGGTGTTTCATCATGATAACGCTAGACTTCACACATCTATAGCCACTCAGCAAAAATTAAGAGAGTTTGGCTGGGAGGTGTTAATGCATCCGCCGTATAATCCTGACCTTGCACCTTCAGATTTCCACCTGTTTCGGTCTCTTCAGAATTCATTATGCAATGTTAGGTTAACATCACGAGAGGACTGCCAAATCCACTTGTCGCGGTATTTTGATGAGAAGTCTCAATTTTTTTATAGCAATGGGATCATGTCCCTACCTACAAGATGGCAAAAGGTTATCGAACAAAATGGTACATACATACTTTAGTTAAATTTAAATAAACTATGATAAAAAATGTTTTGAATTATCTTAAAAAATGCGAAGAAACTTTTTCCCCAACCTTATAGACTACAACCTATTCTCATACCTACCAAATATACACACAAAATTTCATAATTGATGTACATGTAAGATACATAGTTGAATCAATAACTGGAGACGGCACATACCTGAGTATACATAGTGCACCACAACAGAATTCCAATCCAACGCAACTGCATCTGTTTTCGTGTAGGGAATTTAGCAACACATTGCACGGTACATATATTCTATTATTAAACAAACATGGACTTATGGACCAACTTTTAACTTGGTATAATCTTAGGTTTTCGCTAGCTAGTAGCTACACTAATGTAAATAAAACTGTTTTTACGAATTTATCTCGCGTATATTTAACTACTAGCTATTGCCCGCGGCTTCGCCCGCGTGTATGATATTATTAGTAGGGATTAAATGGAAGCTAAAAAGCTTAATGGTCCAGCATTATCTCTCGCCTGATATGATTATGGTTATGATTTTTTTTATTATCACATTGGAAGAAAAGATCGTGTATAAACAATGGATATATTATACAATGAGTACATGAATACTGCCTGCCTAATTACGAGCAGACGTAAAGTTATGTTGTTCCTTGTATGTAACTGAATAACTAATTTTTATAGGTGTACTTTCACTTTAATAATCACGTGGGTACACTTTCTTTTGGCGTTATTAAAACTTTCATAACTATCAAGATTCTAAAATGTTAATAAGTTACACATAATTGTCAAAATTACAACAAACTATGAAAATTGCTAGAGTATGAATGATCTAGTTTACTTGTTCAAGAGCATAGTATTATTATTCGGAAGTACTTCCTTCCTATTTATTTGAATAACATTAACATGTGAAAGTAATCACTTTTTATGACTAGACGAGGTAATATTAGTATGTAACTACATACTACATCCTGTCACAAAAAAGAGTAAAAAAAGTTTTAAATCAATACCTAAATATACATACAAAATTTGATGCGCGTTGATGTCTTTTTATACAAAGTAATCACGTTTTAATTTCTTTAGAAAAACGAATGAAGAATTATATAAGTTAAAGGAGATGTTGCAAAAATGTATGGACCTCCGGCCATGTATTGTACACAATATCATTAACAGGCAAAATCAATATAGAAACGTTTTTTACTGCATATTTTCACTTATTTAGCTTTGTTTGCAGTTACAAAACATTATTTGCAGTAAAAATTGCAACTCAAAACCAACATGGCAAATATGGCGGGCGATGTCATTTTGACATTTTCATTTTTTTTATTGTTTTTTGATTTTATAGTACTTGGAGAAAGAAGTAATACTTTCTAAATACTATCGAAATGGATTTCATGTGTTAACACTAAACTGAACGATTTCCAATTTAAAAAAAACATCGGAACTTTGAACTGAATTTGATACGTAGAATACAGATAACATTAGTTTTGTTTTATCTACATAGGTACTATCCCAAGCGTCGGCTGTATTGCCCCCATGTTGAACATGTTTGAAAATGATAAAATCGTTTGAATTAAATGTGGTTGTAACTCTAAAATATATTCTTGAATAAATTAATTGAATTTTTTTTGGATTCTTCTTTAATTTACCCATTTTTTGAAGACATGTACGAACCAAAGCCGAGCTCGCAACATCTCCTTTAGAACTTTGGTAAGTAACAAAATAATAATAGTAATTAAAATAATAAAAGTAATAAATGTTGACTTTGACGAATAATTTTTTCTTTTCTTATCTAGTTTTTGGAAGGACGGATTTTTATCAGTTTTTATCCCTATTTTAATTTACTTACTTATTATCTGTTTTACTTTATCTAATAGTTATTCAATCAAGGATATTTTTTATTTCTAAAGACCAGTCAAAAACGGTCGTGAAATCTTACTCGAAATAAAAGGAATTCTTTCTTTCTTGGGGCTACGGAACCCAAAAATGTTTGATTGTGAAAGCGTGACGCAATCTAACAACTGGATCTACAAGTGCTTGTATTTCTGTCTGTACGATGAATCGATTTCAATGAAACAGAATCTGTTTCGTAAATAACATGGGATTAGTTGCGGATGTAATGGTTTATAATATTTTTTTGATAAACAGTTTTACGAGTATCGATTGGTTGTGTAGGTTTTGTTTGTGGTTCAATGCTAAATTTGAAATAAAGAAAATTATCGATTTAAAGGTTATGGCACATAAACTTAGTTAAAAGGTATAAGGTATAGGTTATATCTTTTGCTGGTGGAGTTCCAGTGTCGACCATTGTTTGGCCGATTTATTTTTTTAATTTTTATTGATTGCACTAGCCTTAGCTATAGTCTAACACCCTTATTCATAAACGTATTTTAGCTAAAGTGTTGCTAATCTCTCCTTTGTCTTTTTCTATCCTGCATATTTGACAATGTAAGTGACAAAGACAAAGCATTCTATAGCTAAAACGTATCTAATGTACGTTTATGAATAAGGGGGTAAGGCACTAGCGAAAGAATTCTCCCCCACTGTAACTTAGGCTATGTTCCGAAATACACTGGGCTACTTGTTTCCATTTTTTTTTATCGATGGAAGCTTTCAATGGATTGTCATTGAAAGATTGAATTCCATCGATATATTTATCCTACGTGACGTTCGCAGTTCATTAAAATATTTTTAATTGCTCACTTCCCTCTAAAATGGTCGAGGAGGGCTGTCACATGCGTCATACTCGTGAACGGGTGCTGTTGGTGGGGACTGGTTTGCAGGAGCTACATCTCATTTAGTAGATAGCTGTTTATTTGGATCTATGCTATGGAGGTTCACATTGTTTGATTTTCACGATAATCTGTACTAGATTTAAGCTGAGAAGAACTCCGCTACCCAAGAAATAAATAAATGATTATTTATTTCTTGAGTAGCGGAGTTCTTCTCAGTAGTGAGTGCACTTGGAACTCTGCTAAGTGAATAACTTTGATCTTGCCGAATAAGTTTTTCTTTTTCTTCATTTATCATCATTGAAGGGATTGAAAATTTTTGTGATAAAAATAATCAATCCCTTTGATCTAATTTAAATTAGAATTTTAAGTACTTAGTTAAGATATCACTTAACTAAGTACTTAAAATTCTAATTTAAATTTACTATTAATATATGTTTTTGCTTTTACTATATGTAATGTGGTTATTCACTATATGTAATTTATGATTCTTGACGTTTTGAAAGTTCTGTAAAGAGCTTTTCGAAATAAAAATATTTTCTTTCTTTCTTTCAATTAACATTTAGTTAGACTATTCCTGATTTAAAAAAAAATCATATTCAGTCTTCGTTTTCGTGACGTAATATTTTAAGGAGGGTCACAGTTATTGTGACACAGCGTGAGAATAGGGGGGAGGGGTCAGAAAAGGCTTACTAATAGCGTTACAGTATACAACAAGAAATAATGCACATCGACTGTCATCGACCGCCGGAAGGAGACTTCAGCTTATTTCGGGTCTGTAGAGCGTTATCTTTTTCGCACCTTACCAATATGACGTTTATCCACCATTTTGATCAAGTTTTGACCAATACCGGACTATAAGTGCTTACGTAGGCAGTGTGCAGCAGAGATAAAGCCCTGCGAAGTCGAAACTAGCCGATTGTCACTTTCATAGGCTCGATGCGCAATATTTCTTTATGAGCACTGTACGTATTTTACGGACGGCTCTTAATGAGGAACATATTCTAACAGTTGGTATGTAACGTACCAGATTACTGCAGACAATAATAATTATGGTGCTGTCAATGCGTCGTCACGCTCTCTTGGTCTTCTAGCTATTTTAGAAAGTATCTGCTAATTATCAAGTAATGCCTAAAATAGCAATGACAGTTATTTATTTCAGTACGAAACGAGAGTGGATTTTTTTTATTTTATAGTGGCAAACAAGCATTATATGTATTACTAGGTGTGCCCGTTTCTTCGTACGCGTGAGAATTTATGAATGTTCAGTATCTACCCGGACGAAGTCGTGGGCGTAGCTACTATAAAATCTAGGTTACTCCTTCTTACTTAAACTATCTGCTAGTGAAAGTCCCTTCAAAATCAGTCCAGCCGTTCCCGAGATTAGCCTCTACAAACAGACAGACAGCCAAATTGGAAAAAATGTTGTTTTGGTTTAAGTATCGTGTATGTAACATATTTTTTGCATTTGAGCAAAAAGTGTTTGTTTTTATATTACAAACAGACACTCCAATTTTATTTATTTGTATATATGTATAGATTATTTTTTACATAACATAAAAATAACTCCTTAGTTAGGTAGTTCATTCAACGGTAAAAGTAGATGATCAAAATCGGACATTCAATACTATAATGATGGTAATTTTTTTTTTATGTAACTGATGTGTTAAACAAGCGTGCAGTTCACATTAATGTTAAGTGATGACTGCAGCCTATAGACACCCACACAAAGACCAAGGCCACTACCACTCCTCTTACCACTCCTGAGGCCTAAGGTGTTATGCCTCTGTGCCGGAAATTACAAGGCCGTACAAAATTTGATCATCTACTTTTGCCGTTGACCGTAAATACTGCGAAATGAAATTGAAATAACTAATAACCAACGATACAAACTATACATCTCTCGAAATTTACGAAGAGTAGGCACAATTGATGAACGTCGCCCTACGCTAACACCCAAATCTACCCTTGTTTGCCATGGCCGGCTTATTGCCATCATTCACCCACTTTATTCGCAAAGACAGGGGGAATGTAAGACGGGGTCTTTATTTCGTAAGTCGTAACCGAGGGGTCTCATCAGGGTTTGGAGATGTTGGTAAAGATCGCTTGTCGTCTGATTCGATAGTAATTTATTTTTATTTTGTACTTTATTTAACTTCTTTTGTCAAATGATTTTTTTTGTCTTCAATCCACTCCTAATAAGTTGATAAAGGGGATGAATGTTACAATACATATAATACGAATTCCACGCGGACGAAGTTTAGAGCAATAGTCAGTTTGTAAATATTTTTACAAGTAGTGTTAACGTTTTCAGTAAGTTCATCTATTTAAATAATAATTAATCCTTAAATGCGTTGCTGAGCGTAAAACTCAAGGACTGCTGAACCGATTTCGATATTTTTTTTGTGTTTGTAATTGTCCCGATAAGGTTTTTATGATAGAAAAATTGATGGTTGCAAGGGAAATTTGAAATTTTAAGAAAACTTAACCAACAATACCAACATTATTATCTTTTCTAATGTAAACTTTATTTACAGAGCTTGACTTAACGGTAAGTTGATTGACAGTTGGCGTTAAATAGCATGCGCGCTGCAATTATCGTTATTTATAAACAGATAAATCAGTAGGCATTGGTAAAATAATACCTAGCAGGTTAAAAAAACATCAAATTATCAGTAGATAACAACATCACACTCGCGCGAATATTATACGTTACAAAATGTTGGCACCCCTATTTCTGATGGTTATTTTATGTAAAGGAAATAGGGTTTCGCTATCATGTTTATAGGCGATGGGGATTCGATCGTTATGTCCGAATTGCTCAATAAAATATTGCATTGGTTGGTATTATTAGGGACCGATTCCATGGTTGAATAAAACTGGAACTTCATAAAATAATATTAGGTATGATGTTGATAAATTCGCTAGCGCGATTCAATTCTGATTCATATCTAGGGATCGTCAATCACGTGAGAATGAGACTCAAAAAGGAGTTTGGGGGAATTATCACAAGAGGTAGGGGATGTGTAAAGGGAACGAAAAAATAAATACACGTCATATGTTATAATATGACGTGTATTTATTTTTCCGTTTAATAGACATACCTATTTAACAACTGAAAGTGGTGGTAGAGTTTCAGTATAGGGACTCGAGAGCGTAGGCACCACCGCATTACCTAATCTATCTGCCGTCAAATGGTAGTGTTCATATATATCGTCAGATTATCGATATAGCTTTTAAAGCTACAGTGATAGTCGACAATGATGACGACCCGGTTAGTCCAGCGGTGCGAAACCACCGTTTCATTCGAAGGGTAGCTTGTTCGATTCCCCCGCACCGGAACAAATATTTGTATGGCCTACAGATATTTGTTTCGGGTCGGAGTGTTTGTGTATGTGTTGTTTGTGTACAACGGCACCCACGACACAGGTTTATACCTACTGTGGGGCTGTGAGTGTAAGCGTATTTAAAAAAAAAAAAAAAGGAGGTATGCATTGATTGACTTGAAAAATTGAGAGTATTAATAATGTCCACAACAATTTCCATTGGCGGTTGCACTAGTGATAAGTTTTAATATCAAATGTATAAGTGATTTTTTATTCCAAAGATTTGACATATGTTGTTTTAAAGAAAAATGGAAAGAAAAATTAGACTTCAGGCGAGACTCGAACTCGCGGCCTACTGGGATCTAGTCCAGCCGCTCTTCCAATTGAGCTACTGAAGTCCTGCCCGATTTGTCAAATCTTTCCTTCACATTTATTGCATTGCTTTATGGTAGCAGCAGCGCCATCTATTGCCGAACTATGCTAGTTAGGCAACCGATATAATAGACTGCAGTTTATTGAATATCGTAAAGAAGTCGCTTTTACCCTTAGTAATTGTTTTTTATATTATTTCGCATTAACACATGCTTGTGAAATATATTTTATTTTAAAGAAAAATGGAATTAATTTAATAATTCCATTTTTCTTTAAAATAAAATATATTTATTAATAGTAGTTTTGTTTTATTTTGTCGCCTTGCCCTATAATAATATTAACACGGTAATCATAATTAATCAGTAAATAAATACTCGCCTCGGTAGCCTAGTGGTAGCAGGCCACTACTACTACGCTGAGGTCCTGGGTTCGATTCCCGGGTAGGGGGTTATCAGAGATAATGGTGAAAAAGCCTTTATCTCTGGTTCTATTGGGATTTTTCCATTTTCTGGAAATTTCCCAGTACCTCGAAGTTTGGTAATGTGCCCGTAGATGTCAACAGGCTCGCCACCTGTTACATGGGCCAAAACGTAACCGGCGAATCGTGGGTGTTTGCATGTATGCTTGAATGCATGCATTTGCCTCTGCCTACCCCTTCGGGGATTACAGGCGTGAAGTTACGTTTACGTAAATACTCGCCAAACATATAGACACACAAAACTATTAGTATGTATGTACGTATATATTTTCACGCCGAGTCCCTATTAGTAAACACCACAAATAGGAAGATGAACCAATTAACCCTTCAAACAATCGATGTTGTATCAGATATCAGGCACATAGACTGGGTGTAGGGTGCCCATAACTTCCAAAACAGAGAAGGACAAAAAAAAAATTAAAACGCTGAATGTTCTTTTCGAAATGATACTTACTTTTATGTCGTCGTTGTAATTGATTCCAATGTCTTTAACATATAAACAAAACAACATATAAATATGTTTAAAGTAATAAATTTACCAAAAAAAAACCTTATTACGTGAACATGACGTTATTTCACATTGACTCGAAAAACTACTAGTTTTTTTTAAGATAGATACTTATTCAATATCCGAATATATGTATAGAAATCCGAATAAATAATAATATAGAAAAACGATTATTTTCTTCATAACCTTAAATGTCCCTCGCCAGAAGTGTTGTATTAATTTAGCATCAATGTTAACTACCTAGGTATATGCTGGTTTGCCACTTGCATGAGATAATAAAATCCTTTTAATAACAAAAGATTAGTCACCCCTATGTTAGTGACGTTCATAACCACATATCGATTCAGACGAAGCTCTTAGCAAATTAATGCCGGCAAACACTCGATGGCAATTAATTGACATCTGTCATTAACGCTAACCACTCTATCGATGTTTTAGTGTTGCGGAAATATAACATAGGTACTTATTGTTAGTCTTACTTAGTTAATGGGTTTTGATGGTGGCTTAACTTTTCATGTTATCTATCTCGGTGGCCATCAATTGTAATGCGCCTTTACAATACATTACTGATTTACTTAAATTATGGTAGATATAGTATTCTACTGGTGGTAGAGCTTCAGTGACGGAGCTCGCGGGCGTAGGCACCACCGCATTACCTAATAAACTTGCCGCTAAATGGCAGTGTTCGGCACTATCGTGTTCCGGTCAGGTGGTAATGTACGGCCCTGTAATTTCCGGCACAGAGGCATAACACCTTAGGCCTCAGGAGTGGTAACGCATCCGCATTTTGACCTTTGTCTTTGTGTGGGTGTCTATAGGCTGCAGTCATCACTTAACATCAATATGAACTGCACGCTTGTTTACCACTTCCATTAAATAATAAAAAAAAGATAACGTTACGTCAAAACAGTAATGTACCAGATGCAAAGTGCATGGCAATAGAAATTATGTCGAAAATATGTCTATCGAGCATAGAGGTATAACGCTATAGAGTTACATGATACGCCCTCAGATAGGACTCCTATCTGAGGACGCTAAACCTCTATGTTCGATAGATATATTTCATAGGACTCAAAGCAACGGCGTTTAATATTTTAGTGTGGGAGACAGAGATGCCATGAACATACAAATTATGATACGTGTCCGCCTTCAATATAATACAGGAATAACAGGAATGAAGTTATGTTTCATTACATTACATTTGTACGCGTCCACACGCATGACGCATGTGGCGCCCATTTCTCTCATAATTTCAGAAGGAAGTGAACAATTCATCATACGCAACCACTTCCTCCAGACCAACTAAATTCGCATTCACCATTTTACGACGCATACCTAACGCGACCATACGTCCCGTTTTGAACGGGACAGTACCGTTTTCATGCAGTCCATCCCGGTGTACCAAGAAAAACTTTTTGGAAGCGACATTGTCCCGTTATCGGTAATCTCAGAAAAAATGTGTATGGAAAACTAGCATACCCGACTGAAGCTGTAGTAATCCTGTAAACGGCAATCCGAAATTTATATATTTTTTAATAATCTATACAAATAAATAAAATTGGAGTGTCTGTATTTTGTAATATAAAAATAACCGCTTATTACTAAATGCATATGTATGTATTCACGGTACATATACCAAAACAACATTTTTTACAATTTTTGTCTGTCTGTCTGTCTGTCTGTTTGTTGGGGCTAATCTCGGGAACGGCTGGAGCGATTTCGACGGGACTTTCTTCACTGGCAGATAGCTTATGTAGTAAGGAGTAACTTAGGCTTTTATACTATGCTGATGCCCGTATAGCTGGGCATTCGTAAGGTAAGCTTCTTCCCGGTTAAAGTTAAAGGTTATTTTTTTAATGATTTAGTGAGAATATCCCGTTTTGTGTGACGATAAAAATGGTCACGTTACGCATACCGCACACCGCACACATGGAAATAAACGATGCGTTCTCAATAAGATCAGTAACGTTAAAATAGTCAACGACCCACGATAAACAACAAACTCATAATTATTATGTTCTGTATGATTTAATGACACACTTGTATTGGCTTTATTGCTTCTCGAATAAATATGATACGACTAAATTATGGACAACCTAAAGATAAAACATTCTGTTCTCTAGACTGGAGAATTCAATATACATGTATACAATTTATTTCACTTATATGTTACTTACTGTATATATTATTATGTTATCACAGAACATGGTTGGTCTTCGTTGAATGTGTGAGTACATTGCATGTGTGCAAATTTTGTGATAAAGGGGAGAGACTCATGACCAGCAGTATCACGTGTGAAAAAAAAAGGGTTGTTGCCAATCTTTGTGAGTGTATGCTTAACTGTAAACTCTTAAAAACAGCTATAATCAAAGTGTGCTCCGAAGAACCCTGGGGCTCCACAAAGTATCTTATCCACAACAAAATTGGCAATTTGAAAATGAAATACCAACTCTTATTTCCACTATATGGCTGCACAGTAATATAAAATCAAGGTAAAATTTAGATTACCTAAGTAAACTAGTGTCCCGCACCGGCTTCGCACTGGTGCAATTTAGGAACGTACATATTTACAACTATAAATTGAGATGTACGTTGTCCTATCTGAAAAGTTGTATCAAACTGCACACGGTATGCAAGTTTGATTAAAATCGGTTAAGTAGTTTAGGAGTCCATTGCGGACAAACACTGCGACACGTAATTTATATAGGTAGTTACATAAAGATTATAAATCTAAAGTCGTGTCCCCTGTGCCTGTTTTGTCCTACACTACGCATGTTGGTTTCTCAAACTTTGCTTTATGTTGATGTCACATAATATTTGCAGAAAATAGGTAATCTTCATCTCCATTAAACGTACCGTGTTCAAAAAGCTTTGAGAACAATTGTTTTAAACCATACGCACACAAAGCTTTAGTTTAATGTAAGTGATTGTCGTTGTATGCGTGACGCGTATTACGTTCTTACAACTACAAGTAAATCGCGCCCGCCTCCGTTAAATAAAATATCGATGTGTGGTCTCACATTATGAGATCACAAAATTAATTAATCAGCAATGACAATGGAGTATTTAACTATCTAATAAATCTATTTTTAACAGGTTCCAAGAAAGGAATTCATTTCTTTATTCGAGTCGTGGTGCTTGTGCTAATAATTATCGCTCACTAGGTAGGTATATTTTTCGACTTCGTTCTTATGGAATTCCTAATGTAATACTTAGGTATCCATAAGATATAAGCACAGATGTTAATAAAATGCAAATACCGGATTCGACGTCATGTACGGATTTTCTAGTAGACGTGTCTTATGCATGCATACACTTATTATGACGTAGGTATCCAAATGTATTTTTATACGTCATGCAAGTGGCAAACAAGCGTAATAGGTAGGATAATAAAAATGCAAAACACCGGATTCGACGACATGTACAGATTTTCCAGTACGTGTCTTACGCATGCACATTTTATGACGTAGGTACCCATATGTGATTTTATGCGTCGTACTTAGTTTATAGGTGGTAAACAAGCGTAAAGTTCCAACGTATCGTAAACTAGCGGCCCGCCCCTTGCTTTGCCCGCGCTGCTCCGTTCCTATTAGTCATAGCGTGATGATATATACTCTATAGCCTTCCTCGATAAATGGGCTATCTAACACTGAAAAAACTTTTCAAATCGGACCAGAAGTTCCTGAGATTAGCGCGTTCAAACAAACAAACAAACAAACTCTTCAGCTTTATAATATTAGTATAGATGTAAGCTCCAGGAGTCCCCCAAAACAAAAAAGGGGAGAGACTCGTGCCCAGCAGTGGGACGTATAATGGGTTGCCATTATTATTATTATTGAAGATATAATATAATACAGTATAAATTATTAAAAAAAAAAAAATCGGATTGACGTTTACAGGACAACTTCAGTCGGGCACGCTAGTTTTTTATACCTTTTTGCTGATATTACCGTTAACGCGACATTTTCGCACCCCAAAAGTTGTCCTGGAACACCGGGACGGACTGCATGAAAACGGGACTGTCCCGTTCACAACGGGTATGGTCACGTAAAGTATCCCTTAACCACCAACCGGAGAGGACCTCTTTGCTTTTATTCTGAAGATATAAAATATTTAAATAATCGGAAATTTACTTTGTAAAAAAATAATATTTCAAAGGTATTATTTGACACCGTGCACTTTTTTTAATTTTCTTTGTACAAGTTTATCCTATAATCCTTTCAGCCTGTTGTAAAATTGCATCCACACACAAAGCCACCGCCACGACATGGCCGTCTCAAGAACGTATCTCTATTAAGCAGAATTCATAAAAAATATAAAATAACATTTTGAAAATTATTAAAAGTAGAGTTAACTTGTACGAACATAGGGTTGGCCATTCACCCTACTCGATATCTAAGAATCCAGATCGAATGTCGAGCAAAATGGAATTAATCGAACTACGTACGAAGAGGGCCGACTTAATAAGGATGCGTAAGAGTCATGGTACCTACTTAAGCGGGCATAACTCATTACGATTTGATTAACCGTTGTTTGTATTCAACGGCACCCAACTCGGCTGGACGAGTCCTTGACGATGATAGTTAACTTGCAACAAAAATTGGACGGAGTTTTCTTTTTATACCTCCATCAGACATACATTTCAAAGGTAGCTTTTAGGTAAGGTAAGGTACCTTTGAAAGGTAGCCGTAAGGTAAGGTAAGGTAGCTTTGAAATGTATATCTGATGGAGGTATAAAAAGAAAAACTCTGTCCAATTTTTGTTGCAAGTTAACTATCATCGTCAAGGACTCGTCCATACGATTTCAAAGGCAAGGTTAACTTTATAAGTAAAGTTTGTCTGAGGCAGTTAGGGGCCGTCCGTCAATTATGTGAGGTGTTTTTATTTTATCGAGTTTTCAATCCCTCCCCCTGATAAGATGCTGTAAGATTTGGATTCAGCCCCATCCCCCAATCTTACGTATTTTTTTTCAAATTGGGTGTAGGTGTGTAGTGTAAATGCTTTGAATTTATTCTTAAAAGAATAAAATGCTTGATATGTTGATCTAACTACTTGTATTTAATTTTAATACTGCTCAGAAAGTGGACTAGATTTGGGTAACTTTTGAGTGTTGGGACATGTTTTACATAATTTAACACTGTTTTTTCTGTTTCTTCTTTCTGCGGAAAAAATAAGTGATAAGTAATTGTCGCGAACCCTCTCTTCCCAAAGTAAGCTTGGATAATTATTATCTATTTTATTTTATTGTACTGAATGTACATAAAACAACAAAAAACGCATACCCGAATGATAGGTATAGTTCATCAGTATGTACTGTTTACCCATCTGTAATAGAATCCTAAAAAACTGCATTAGAACCGTAAATCGCAGAATTGTTAACAATGGGATAGTTATCAAGTGCACGCTATAGTGAATCGGTTCAATCAATAGATAACTATGTCAGTGAGGAACATGCAATGAACGCTCTGTTTACGGGGTATGTAAATTAGTACATGCTAATGTACTGCCAGCGATCTGGCTAGATCACATGGGCACCTTATGCGATCGTAATAAATGCTGTATTTGATTGATTTTGGATAAGCGAAGAGATTTGTGGACCTACGCGGTGTGCGACTGTGCAGTGCTGGAGAAATCCTGCAAGACAGTTGAGTTTTTTTGTTTGTATTAGTAACAACATTGTTAGACATTTTTTATTGTAGTTTGTCGTTAATTAATAGAAAGCAATTACTTAATGCATACCTTCTTATATTACAAATGTGAAAATCACTCTATCAACGCATTCACCCACAAACCATCAGTCGCATTTAGAAAAATCTTTCATGAGAAAGGCTATAAAATGACAAAATGTGAAACAACGGGTAATAGCTAGCAAAATACAAACGTTGAAAAGAATAAGAAAGGCTATTAAAGCATAGTTTTACAGTCAATTGTAAAATTGTGTCTTTTGGCTGTATCATGACCCTGTGTAGTATTATTACATATTCTCTGACCCTGTCATCTCTAGAGGCAGACCAGTAGCCATGCCGTTGGCAGAGAATATGTTATAATACCGTTGGCGTGATGTTATAGGCATCATAGCCTTGTTCATGAATGTGGCTTATCAACCATAAAAATATTTCTGAAAGCCGACTTATACATCTTGACATTAGCGCATTCAAACAAGCGAACCCTTTACAGATTTTATAATCTTTTTTACTAGTTAGCGTCCCATTATCAGAGTTGGACTACGCACCACTGCATTTCCTAATCTATGTTACATATATACAAACTGGCTTTCTTTCTCGTCTGTGTGGTCATCATCACTGGTTTTCGAACGTACTATTCGCGTGACGCGGATGCAGGACCGGTGCATCCCCCTCTGCTGCAGTTTCTTCTGTCCTGTGACGGTGTTTGGCACCTCCTTCGTAGGGGCTGTAATAGGAACTGATTACACCATGGTGTTGGCATCAACTTCCTGCTGCGCTCTCGTCTTCTTCTCTGTAGCCGGGAGTTGCAGCGGGCTTTTTTGGCACTCGGCTGAAACAATAAAGGATGGCGGGCGTCCCACCAATATGACGACACTTACAGTTGTACGGCGCAACCGTTGCCCTGGCTCTAGCTTGGTTTATGGCCGCAGGAGGGCATCTCCTTCACCCCGGTCTCGAACCCAAGCTGGGTGTTTTCAATCCTACCTCTAGTATTAGTCTGTGTAGTCGTCGCAAGCAAAAGGACTCTCGCAAAGCTTACTCTGTGGTATTTAGGTACAGCTCGGTGTTTATTTATTTTTTAATTTTGATCAAGAAATTGATGTCAATTATTTTTACCTCGAGATCATAGAATTATAACGCTTAGAAACCAAGTCAACCCGCGCAGAATTAGGCCATTTCAGGTAAGCCTTTTAAGCATAGAATTATAACGCTACCTCTATGCTCGAGATGATTACAACCACATATTTTTATTTGAAGTAGGTACTCAAATAAGAAGTCATTATATTACCGTGATATTACCATACAAATTAACCTTGCCTTCAGTATTCCAAAGTAAAACATAAAAAACAGACGTTGATATTTAAACTGCCCTATTTGGTTACAGGTACGTCATCAAAATGGCGCGGTTAAGGATTGAATACATTTACAGTTAAAAATGAAATGTGCTTAGTGACGTGCAAGTGCAGTGTTGTGATATCGATAAAGTGCGATGGAGTTGGAGCATAACACCACGTTGGCGGTGATGTACCCGCGCGAAGCCACCATCATGGCTGCGGTGTGCGCCTGCATTTTCAGTGTTGTTGGAGTGGTTGGTACGTATTATCATACAGTAAATATTGCACATAGAGCCTACGAAAGAGACAATCGACTAGTTTCGACTTCGTAGTGCATTATCTCTGCTGCACACTGCCGACGTAAGCATTAATAGTCCGGTATTGGTCAAAACTTGATCAAAATGGTTGTCAAATGCCAAATAAGTCAGGTGCGAAAGAGATAACGCTCTACAAACCCGAAACAAATCGAAGTGTCTTTCCTGCGGTCGATTGTGCAATATTTCTTGTTGGATACTGTAAAAAGGTTTGGTTTTTTCGGTGTACGGAGAATTGTAAGTTTTTTTTATATTATGATGGTGGCAAACAAGCATGCAGTTATAAGTGCCTTGGCCATTGCCATGCTGTGTTGTTAGCATGCATTTGCCAACTAAACTAATAAATCCTAAACCCTCCACGACAATTCGTTTCCAAAGACGCGCTTTTTTAAGACCCAACTGGCACTTTCTATAAACTCAGGAGGCGATACTGAGACTCGATATTTACTGATCAATTAGCCTGGGTTACACCACGATATTTGTTAAAGTAAAGTAAAGTTCTCTAACTTAAAGAAATCTGTAAAAGTAAGAAAAGGATGTGAAATGTTACAATAACTTTAACTTTCACAAATATTGTGGTGCAACCCATGCTTAGTAACTTAGTATCGAGTAGATAATAAAAATGCAGAAGAAGCACGGGCGGTGTGTCAGTACCGAGATATCTGACGCCCCACGCTCACTGTCTACCCCGTAAGGGACTAGGTATGTCCAAGTCCCGTACAAGGTAGACAGAGAGACAGGTAGACATACAATCATAGACAATAAATTTACCATGCAATCTATCGATACTCGATACGCACAAAAATCGACATAGCGACATCATTTAAGATAAGGAGGGTGTTCAAATATTAGTTCATGATCGAATGAATTACGGATTATGATATTGACATTAACTATTTGGAGAGTCGATAACATAACATAAATATGACATCACACTAGTGCAGGTGGTTTGCTAAAGGAGTGTATAGACTAATTACCTACTAAGTACATATTTAGCTTAGTTAGCAACAGTCGTTTCTCCTTGATCGCCAACAGGACTTTTCATTTTTGAGAGATTCGGTGACAGAACGATTAACCCATACACGTTTTGTCGACGCATCCGACTGTCACGAAACGTAATTATGCAGCAGTGCCTAAAGAAGAAATCTATACATCTATACAAATAAATAAAATTGGAATGTCTGTAATATAATAATAACCGCTTTTTACTAAATGCATATGATTTTTTTACGATTTCTATCTGTCTGTTTGTTTCGGCTAATCTGTGGAACGGCTATACCGATCTTGACTGGTATATAGGTTATGTAATAAGGAGTAACTTAGGCTACTTTTAATTCAGAATTAAATTCTACGCGGGCGTAGTCGCGTAGTAGTAAAATGTATCATAACTACAACCGTAGAATAAAACCGTTTATAGGTGTAATTTGCATTACATATTTTCAAAAGGTGCGTTCATTTTGATTCCATTCCCTTGTATCAAAAATAATACCGCATTACAAAGATGTTGAACCTACGAACTAACCCCATAACTATATTTACAAGTTGTAAACATTGTAGGTTAATACATTACTATAATTAGTAACACGGAACGTAATAATTTCGAGGATCTATATAAAGAATGCTTTCAAACATAGTGATGTCACAGCACTCATCGTCTGTTTACAATATCGATTTATTATGACGATAAAACTGAATCGTTCAGTTTGTTTGTTTATACTCGCTTTAAGATGATTTTAGGTATTATTATTGCTTGAGCTTTGTAAAATTATATTATGTTTCTTATCTATTCTAGCATTTTATATTAAATAATATATAAAAATCAATTGCTGTTGGCTAATTTTGGTTTTGAATGATTTTTGGAAGTCTAAGGAAGGTATAAAAGGTAAAAAATATGAAAGAATTGAAGGGAAATAGTAAAAACCACAGTTTCATTTTTACATAAAAATAGTCCGTATCATTTTTTCCATTTTATTATTTCATTTTGAGTCAGTGTGAAGTTTGCCGGGTTAGCTAGTATTGGATATAAATATCAATATCATACATTGCATTATTCATTGACAGAACCAAATAATTTTGGTTGTGTAAATTTAGAATCGATTTTTAACAGGTTAACATAATAGCTAAAGAATATGTAATAATACTACGTATAGAAAGGACACTTCGACGTCCCGCCCGATTTCCCCGCATCACCCAATCTCCTCCCCTCTTATGGGCAACGGTAAATAAAATAAGAAATTAAAAAAATAAAATACCAATATTTTCTACGTGCTACGCACACAGGTGCACGTGTAAATACACTGATTGATGTCTATGTAATAGAGACCAAATTGAACGTTTATATGGAATTTTGGCGGAGCGTCCGCGGTGTGCCTATAGGTCGCCTTGATTAACACTATGTACCTGTAACGCTTTCGTTCGTGTAACGGTTTCTGAACACTATGTACCTATAACGCTACTACGATGAATACATTAACAACCTCGAATAATTAACTTGCGATCGAAAATGACCTACGATGACATAAGATTGTATTCATAGCAGACAGACAATTTTCAATGCTCTTCAGTACTTTAGTCTTAATTACGCAGCTTGAGGGCGCATCCACCACATAATCAAATAAAATATAGCGGTCATAATTTCAATCCATTTGTAATCATAGGTATAAGATGTACGAAAACTTTCTTAGAATCGAGTCCTTAGGCGCTCCACGCTCTCTACCTACCCAGCAAAAGACAGCCTGAAGATGCTTTTACATTCTTATTTATTTTTAATCATAACTATTTACAAACCAAATCGCGAGGTGGTAATTTCCGACACAGAGGCATAACAACACTTGCCTCAGGAGTGGAAACGTACTCGTACCTACATTGAAATTAGGTTCATATAGAACCGATATCGTTTGAGAACATAATGTCATACGTATGCCTTAAAGTGGCAAACAAGCATACAGTTCACATTGATGATAAGTAGGTAACACTGTAACGGTTATCACTGGTGGTAGAGCTCTAGTGACGGAACTCGCGGCCGTAGGCACCACCGCATTACCTAATATACTTGCCTCTAAATGGTAGTGTTCAGCACTCTCCGTGTTCCGGTCAGGTGGTAATGTACGGCCCTGTGATTTTCGACACAGAGGCATAACACCCTAGGCCTCAGGATCGGTAACGCATCTGCATTTTGACCTTGGCCTTTATATGGGTGTCTATAGGCTGCAGTCATCACTTAACATTAATGTGAACCGCATACTTGTTTGCCACTTCCATTACATAAAAAAACCTATTATCGATATGAAATAAGCACCTCACTAGTTCCAAGGAAGACTGTATGCAGACAATGTCTCATAACGCGCTTGCCTAGCATTCAATTACGGTTTATTGCGCAATTATTACGACATATTCGTGCACAATGTTAACAGGTTTTGTGAAGACAAACAGAATACATTCTAGGATATCGTTAACTACTTGTGACTTGCTGGTAGCGTGCAGTGCCGGATTAGCCATATAGCAGGAGGCAGCAAATGCTACGGGCCCCGCGCTTTGGGGGGCCCCCGCACCCTCAAAATCGGTAAAGCCGTTCCCAAGATTAGCCCCGCCAAACAGGCAGACAGAGAGACACATAGACAGACAAAAATTGTAAAAAAAAATGTTTTGGTATATATACCGTGTATACATACATAATAATTATGCATTTAATAAAAAGCGGTTGTTTTTATATTACAACAGACACTCCAATTTTATTTATTTGTATAGATATATTATTATGTTGCAAGTTGGCAATACCAAAATACTTACAGGGGGAATCCCCTAATATTGTTTTCGATTCCTTTTCGTAAATGTTGTTTTATTTACATCCTAAATATCAGTAAGTAATGTAACTCTGGGGCCCCAGGGTCACATTTGCTACGGGCCCCGCACTGGCTTTATTCGGCACAGGTAGCGTGCCACTATAACTAAAGTCTAAACGTCTATCATCACAGTAGACAGCCTCGGACTGATAATATAGTCGACGATCTGGTGTTTGTCAGTCGGGCCCCAGCCTCCTAGGGCCCCTCACGGGTCCGACTCGCTTAGCTTGTCGCTAGCATCGTCTTAACCCCGGGCCACTGAGCCACCCGGCCCTGTCCAGCTCAGTTCGATCCTGACAGTTGATACCTACCTATTAAACTAATTAAACTAGATTTAATGTATGGACCCGAAATAACTATCACAGAGATATAATGGCATCTGCATTTTGACCTCTATTTTATGTGTAGATATAACAAGCTTTTTTATATACTATAAACGTTTACTAGGTATATGATTTCCGTCACTAGATTTTCATCAAAATATTAACAAGCGAATCGAAAATAGATCACTATCGAACCGATCGGGGCTTTCATAACTATTTTGGGTGTTTTTTGTGATCGATTTATCACACTTTGATTCGAATATTTTAGGTAATTGAGTACCTAATAATCTTCCATTGTAATGTAACTTGATCAAGTAAATGTATACTAAATAAAAGAACGTCCACAGTCTCCACAGACGTCTACAGCATAAAAGTGTAAGTAGCATCGAGTATTACATCAAACGAGACTCCCAACTATCCCGTTGCCAGCTGCGCAAACAAACACGGACGCCTGATTTTAAGGGAACAACAAACATCCATTTTATTAGTTTATCGACGTGTCAATTGTTTTTGTTACTTTTTGAAGGCAAAATACACCAGAGAGATTAATTAAAGAATACATATTTTCAACTTCCTAATAACAGATTCTGAGTTATCTGTAACAAATATAAATACCTACCATCTTTATCCAAATGCATTTATTAGGTTATAGTTATCCTTTATATTTAACAAGCTGACCCGCAAACCAGCCTAGCACGACTAACGCGGGTCGTGCTAGGGTCCGGACTCGGCCGGTAAACCATAATCAGGGAATATCCATAAATCTATGCCGAAAAGACAAAATTACATAGTTAGGTACGTCGAGTTAAACAAAAATCATCAAAACATCAAAAATCATTTCTACTGGTGGTAGAGCTTCAGTGACGTAGCTCGCGGGCGTAGGCACCACCGCAATACCTAATATACTTGCCGCTAAATGGTAGTGCTCAGCACTATCGTGTTCCGGTCAGGTGGTAATGTACGGCCCTGTAATTTCCGGCAGAGAGGCATAACACCTTAGGCCTCAGGAGTGGTAACGCATCCGCATTTTGACCTTTGTCTTTGTGTGGGTGTCTATAGGCTGCAGTCATCACTTAACATCAATGTGAACTGCACGCTTGTTTACACTTCCATTAAATAAAAAAAAAAAAAAAAACAACTTGTACCTATTACCTATGTCAATATGAAACGACATACCAAGTAGAGGAGCCCAGAATGCTATTTTTGTACCTTACCTTACTATTTTTGTAACTTTTTTACCTACCTATAAACATATACATAAAACCAGACATTTAAATGTAGATGCATTTCCACTCCTGAGGCCTATAATACCTTTAGGCCTCTGTGCCAGAAATTACACGGCCGTAATTACCACCCGACTGGAACACGATAGTGCTGAACACTACCATTTAGCGGCAAGTAGTTTAGATAATGCGGTGGTCCCTACACCCACGAGCTCCGTCACTGGAGCTTTACTTCCATTACTAAAGCACAAAGCCTAACCAACGAAAATAGTATCAATATCCATAACGTTTTTATACAATTATGTACTATTAATATACACCGAAGGCCGATGAATACATCTAATGGTATCAATAAAACGAACCAATCTCGGCCACGTGTTAGAGGGCTTATATCCAGGGTTGCCAATGCTACTACTTCATATTCCTCAAAAACCTAAGTCAAATTTCCCACAATCGGCGAATTTCACTTAGGTTTGTTAAAATACAAAAAAAGAACGGGCGAGCAAAATAAGAAAGAAAGGCCCGCGTGACCGCTCAAAATTAAAATTACACCTTTAGAACTATCTAGATAGGTATGCCCTTTTGTCATTATTTAAGGGTGAGTTGTCAAAATGCCCGCATTTTCCCCACTTATTGCCAATCCCCAATAATTACCCACTCAGCTGGAGCAATCAGCTTGCATTCCTCGCAATTTGGGAAAGGCCCCACAAATGGGCAACCCTGCTTATATCTCTAATGGCTAATGACTCAGTAAAGAAAATATTGTACGTGCCTCCTCTCCTAGGTTCGGGATTAAGGCGTCACATATTTATTTATTGTATAGGACTAATGCACCAGGGACATCGGTCCTTTGAGGTGTTCATTTGTTGATTTCGTTTCATATTTATGCTTCAACTAGCATCCTACTACTATTATAAAGGCGAAAGTTTGTAAGTATGGATGTATGGATGTTTGTTACTCTTTCACGTAAAAACTACTGAATGGATTTGAATGAAACTTTACCACAATATAGCTTATACATCAGAATAACACATAGGCTATAGCTTATACATCAGAATAACACATAGGCTACAATTTTTGAGGTTTTTATGTGAGGTCGTAGAAAAAACACATTTTTTGCGCTTACATTGCAAACGCTGACTGAATCCTACAAGATAGATCAAAACAATTTACTACAGTATTGTATAACTTAAAAAGGTCTACAAAAAAGTCCGTGATGGTATATGTTTATCTCTTAGGAATAACCCACAATAACCATTTTTTATCCTTTACTTTGTACGAGAAATAATGGCTTATTTACGAAGCGATTTTAAGCAATACAGTATTAATCCTTATCCAATTAAGTATCTTAAATACATTGTGCATTTAATAAAGATCAATATGGCTTTTTACAGCATGTAAATTAAATAAATATTTTCGAAGATATCACAGATTTAAAATGCAGAGTCATAGCAATTTCGGCGATAAATACCGTTTCGGTGATAAATACCGGCAGCGGCGCCAGGCGAACGGGGCGTGGGGGGAGCGGGGTAGGTGCGATGGGGAAGAAGTGGCTCATCGTTGAGTCGTTGAGTGCGCGACCCGAACGCGGGTAGACGCGTGAGGGCAGACGTCGTTGACGGTTGTGTCCGTTTTGCGAATTTTCAAGGCACTAGCGATTTGATAAAAACGTATGGTCGCCTACTTTAAGTAATATAGGCCTAAGGTTAGTTATTGCCAGGTTTCTTTTTGGTTAGGAGTTACACGTACAAAAAGATAGTTCATTTTTACGAATTACTTCATTGATAATTCAATTACTACATAGATAGGTTACTTACAGTTAATTATAACAAATTATATAAATAGGTTAATTATATAACGAATTACTTCATTGATAATTCAATTACTATATAGATAGGTTATTTACCGTTAATTATAACAAACTAGCTTTTGCCCGCGACTAATAGTATAGAGTATAGACGACTAACATTAAGTTAGGTCGTCTAATCCAACCTGAAGTCCACGCGAACGAAGTCGCGGGCAAAAGCTAGTTTAAATATATGTAGATAATATATTACCTACCTATGCCTACCGACTTCTACTTAAAAACCAGAGGTCAAACTATATGCTTTGCTTGCCATTTGGCGATAAGCAGATAAGGTAATGCGGTGCTGCCTATACCAACGAGCTCCGTCACTGGAGCTCTACACCACTGGAGCACCACACAGTGTATCACTTCATCACTACTTACTACTTAATAGGTATAAAACTATAAAGTCTCCCTGTTTTCTCTGTCAGTATGTATCTATGCACTAATCTCGGAAAGTTGTGAACGGATTTTGTTCCTGTTTGAAGTGTTGAAAAGAAGGTTTTCTGAAGAAGCTTCATATGTATAATTTATCAATATCGTACTTATATTTACCGAATTATCACGGTTTTTGTAACACAAGTCGGGCGCGTCACCACAATACAATAAATGCTATCCGCGCGATGCCGGGGCGGGTCGCTTGTATTTTATAAAATTACATGATACTAAAAAACTGTGTAATAATATATTGCTCGTAACAAAAAAAAAGGTCTTCCAGTTCCAAAAACCTCAATAGGTAAACAAAAGAACATTCAACTTAGATTCAACAGGAATAAATCGAAATTTTCCTAATGTCATCAATTTGAATCGCTTTATCGGATAGAAAAACAGAAAATCATTCAAATATGATATAAATAATTTATCATTCCCATATTGCTTTATATTCGATAAACAATCGAATCACTCAACCGAGAAATTGTTAAACGCGTAGATTCTTGATTTACATCTATATTTTACTCCAAACCATAAACACAGCCGACATTACACCATTATTTGGATCATTGACTACATATCACGTGTCTAGTCAATGGGGATGTCTATTTTTTTAAAAATATCGATTTTTGAATCGATCCGTATCTAACTGTCATAGATTTTTAATCGACGTCGAAAAAAATTATTTGCGATTTATCCATCTATTTTCGATTTGGATTAATACAAAAACAATACATTTATACACAATTAGGTAAGTAGGTACTACAAATTCAATCACGGATCACAAACACGAGCAAAATTAGGTTTTACATGGCATCTTTTTCTCTGTTTTTGGGTTACGCCTAACTTCACTACTATAATTCAAGATATAAAATCTTTGACGACCCGGTTAGTGTGTGTGTGAGATGGCCGTTTGATTCGAAGGGTTGCGGGTTCGATCCCCGCACCGGGACAAATATTTGTATGGCCTACAGGTATTTGTTTCGGATCTGGGTGTTTGTGTATGTGTTGCATGTGTACAACGGCACCCACGACACAGGTTTATACCTACTGTGGGGCTGTGAGTGTAAGCGTATTATATTTTATATGGTTGTTATTGAAACATAAAGATACGAACCTCGGATTTCTACGATGAAATATCAATTCGCTGCAGCGTATCGATACAGCGCGCTGGAATGATGTAGTACTGCGGATTGATTTAAATAATCGAGTTTTTCGGGGTTTCCTATTATAATCGATCTCATATTCCCATCCCTACTAGTCAGCCCATAAACGGAATTGCCAATTTAAACAAATTACTTTATTAATTGGTACGCGCCAAAATTACACGACACGTTCAATTACCTACTGCGGGTCAACGAGACAGGTCTTTAATTCTAGTTTTTAAAAAGACGTAAAAGAGGATGTTTGTATGTCTCGGTAGCCTAGTATGGGCAGGCCACTACTACTACGCTTAGGTCTTGGGTTCGATAGGGGGTTATCAGAGTTAAGTGTTAAGTCCTTTATCTCTGGTTTTATTGGGACTCTTCCATTTTCTGGGAATTTCCCAGGCCTTCGAAGTCTGGTTACATGGGCCAAAACGTAACCGGCGAATCGTGGGCATTTGCATGTATGCTATACATGCATCTACCTAAGCCTACCCATTCGGGGATTACAGGCGTGAAGTTACTTAATTAATGGTTCATGATATTTCACAATTCCAGGTACGGCACCCTGTGCACGCGAGTCCGCACTTGTCCGGTTTTTTATGTTTGCTACCTTTAACTGCCTCAATCTAGTGGTGGCCACTTCTGCTAACTGGTTTCGATCTCCGAATATTATAATTTTTTTCTCTCTTGTGCTATTTGAATTTTTCCATTTTCTGGAAGTTTTTCAGTAGGTACCGCCGGAGTTGAGTAATGAGATCGAAGATGCATGTATGCTTGAATATACTTATGTCATTACTTTCTTAGAGTAGAGCTCCAGTGACGGAGCTCGAGGGCGTAGGCACCACCGCATTACCTAATATACTTGCCGCTAAATGGTAGTGTTCAGCACTATCGTGTTCCGGTCAGGTGGTAGGTAATGTACGGCCCTGTAATTTCCGGTACGGCACAACACCTTTGGCCTCAGGAGTGGTAACGCATCTGCATTTTGACCTTCGTCTTTGTGTGGGTGTCTGTAGGCTGCAGTCATCACTTGACATCAATGTGAACTGCATGCTTGTTTGCCACTTCAAATACATAAAAAAAATGTATTTACCCTTATACATTTTATAAAAAATTTACGTACTCTGCGTACCCGTTCAGGCAATACAAACATGACGTTTATTTTATTTAAAGAAAAATGGAAAGAAAAATTTGACTTCAGGCGAGACTCGAACTCGCGGCCTACTGGGAATCTAGTCCAGCCGCTCTTCCAATTGAGCTACTGAAGTCCTGCCCGATTTGTCAAATCTTTCCTTCACATTTATTGCATTGCTTTATGGTAGCAGCAGCGCCATCTATTGGCAACTATGCTAGTTTTTCTTTAAATAAAATATATTTCACAAGCATGCGAAATAATATAAAACAAACATGAAGTTACTTTACCGGCAGTCATTTTTCCATTGTTATGTGACGCAAGCGTGTTACCAATCCTGAATCCCGCGCGGTTAACACTTAAATGTTAAAAGTGGTTAATTTACGACACACCCAACCAAAAGTTCTCAACTTTACGACCTGTTTGATTGCCCCCAATCTTACGACAGATTACAGGAAAACGTCTCGTGACCATACGTCCTCGTTTTAGTCGGGACTTTCCATACACACCTTCAAACACTCACCACCACCCCTGAGGCCTTAGCCAGAGAATATGTAAAGTACGTTTAGCTATTCTTTTGTCCCGAATATTATCTCCTGCCATAGCAAACAAAACCGGGGGTGCGTACGCCTATCAAAATTGTAATCGATTTTTTTTTTAATGTAATGGAAGTGGCAAACAAGCATGCAGTTCACATTGATGTTAAGTGATGACTACAGCCTATAGACACCCATACAAAGACCAAGGTCAAAATGCAGATGCGTTACCACTCCCGAGGCCTAAGGTGTTATGCCTCTGTGCCGGAAATTACAGGGCCGTACCGGAACACGATAGTGCTGAATACTACCATTTAGCGGCAATTATATTAGGTTATGCGGTGGTGCCTACGCCCAATACAGTAACAGTAATACACCACGATATTGTTATTGCTGTCAATTTGCACCCCTTGTAAAAGCAATGATGATAATTTTTACTGGTGGTAGAGCTTCAGTGACGGAGCTCGCGAGCGTAGGCACCACTGCATTACCGAATATACTTGCCGCTCAATGGTAGTGTTTAGCACTATCGTGTTCCGGTCAGGTGGTAATGTATGGCCTTGGCCAGTGAAGTAACGTTTTTTTTATTACATACAGTAGCCAACAAGAAATAATGCACATCGACCTCAAGAAGAGACGTCGACTTATTTCGGATCTGTAGAGCGTTATCTCTTTCGCACCTTACCTATTTGACGTTTGTCGACCATTTTGATCAAGTTTTGACAAAATGCAACGCAAGCCGCGAAAAAAAATTGCGATGTTTATGGACCTAGTGCAGTGTCTGTGAGAGTAGCACAAATTTGGTTTAAGCGTTTTCAATCCGGAAATTTTGATGTCAAAGATGCACCTCGCTCTAGTCCCTCTATTACGGATAAAATGGATGCCATTTTAACCCATATGGATGCCATATAAACTATATTATATTAAAAAATGTTTTTTCCCCAACCTTATATATACCTACATACATTTTGACACTTCCCGTTTTCATTTAAAAAGAAATGGTCACATTAGGAATACGTCACACTTGCCTGATCCCCAGACGATTTTTTGTGGAGTTCTCTTTTGTTTCACTTTTGACATTTATTAGGCACTGAATTTCAACAAACAAGCTGTTATTTTGTTAGCGGATTGAATTTGAGCTTTTGTTCTGAATGTGTATTATGAAGAAAAACACGCGTTATTAAGTGTGATGTAAATAAATTGTAAGAAATTAAAAATCCGTTTCTAAATAAAGTTGTAGTAAGCTCTTTGTAAAAAAGTCTGCAAATTAACCTTTATCTTTACACAAATAAGACACTGGGGTGGTCTACCGGACATTTCTTCGATGATACCTTCAGACTTAGACGTCATTAAACTTTAAATTATCTTCAATATCACATATACTGCATGTTTGTAAAGGGGAAATGAGACATTCTACTGATATACTTCTAACATTAGTTTATTACATTTAGTTTTATCTTAGTGATATTCTTGACTTTACATATATTTTTTTATCTTGTTTGACATGTATATGTATAAATTGTTATTCACTTTAATTTATTTTGTTTGTTTTTGACGTGTCATAAGAGGTGCCTGTCACCCTAAATGAATAAATGAGTTTCTGATTCTGATTCTGCATGTTTGTATGCGACTTTTTAACACAAAAAGCTTAAGGCCTTAAGTAGGGTGAATTGCCTAAATTCGTACATGATTTAAGTCAAATTCTAGAAAACACTGTTAATTGAATTCGCAATATAGAAATACACGACGACAGACAAGGATTCAATGAACACTTTTAATTGAACAGAATGTTAAATTTGCTTACCCCCTTTTAGAAAACCATTTTAAAATGCCCCCTTTTTTATCTTAAAATACAAATGTTCTCCAAAACGGCACAGTCTTTTTGCTTAGTTTTTATTGCAAAAAAAGGCTTTAAATTACTCACAGTTTTAATTAAGAGTTTTATTTATTTTGGTGTTATTTATTAATGAAAATTAATAAAATGTCGAAATTTCGCGACGAGCGCGAGCCTCTTCGTCACGCCATACTGTAATCTCAATCATCGTCAGTTGGCTAGTCGGCTGCGGCCCTTTGTGAGGATGTACAGCGCGCTGCCGAAATATAAACTTAGAACGAGTGAGAAAAAAAATAATGTCACCATTTCGACGGGCGAACAGATGAGAAAAAAAATCTCAATTCAATGATCGAACTCATGAATCGAACTAATGGGAATAAAGGTGTTTCAAGAGTACCTACGGGTATTTAGACCTGAAGTCCACGCGGACGAAATTGCGAGTAAAAGCTAGGATAAAAGCCTTGAAAATATTCGCTACCGACGTGGGGAGCGGTATTCGCTCCAATATTTTGTATGAAGTTCCGCGACTAGAGCGGAACATAGTTGGTACAGCGGTATTGTTTCGCTTGTTCGGCGAAATAAGTACCGCCCGTCCGGCGAAACAAGTTCCGCCAGACTATAGTAAAATAAGATTTACTTGAAATGAAACTAGTAATATAGTGAAATAAAAATATTATCGATACTGGTGGTAGAGCTCCAGTGACGGAGCTCGCGGGCGTAGGCACCACCGCATTACCTAATATACTTGCCGCTAAATGGTAGTGTTTAGCACTATCGTGTTCCGGTCAGGTGGTAATGTACGGCCCTGTAATTTCCGGCACAGAGGCATAACACTTTAGGCCTCAGGAGTGGTAACGCATCTGCATTTTGACCTCGGTCTTTGTGTGGGTGTCTATAGGCTGCAGTCATCA
The DNA here is from genome assembly GCA_036365455.1 of Macrosoma leucophasiata. Taxonomy (NCBI): domain Eukaryota; kingdom Metazoa; phylum Arthropoda; class Insecta; order Lepidoptera; family Hedylidae; genus Macrosoma; species Macrosoma leucophasiata. The sequence goes on from JAWQUS010000024.1 coordinate 2,119,218, forward strand.
CTTAACATCAATGTGAACTGCATGCTTGTTTGCCACTTCCTTTACATAAAAAAAAAAAAATACTCTTGCGGATTTTCTCGCGTATACAACACTAGAGGTGCGTGATAAATAACTTCACTGTGAAAAAATCACAGTGATCTGAAGTCGTAAGTGATCACTGTGACTTATCGCGAATTATCGTCGTTCCAAGGAACGACCATTGTTATTTGTTCCATCAACGTTCCAGTATGTGTCGTTCTTCAGTCACTCACATCACAAGGAACGAAATGAACGTTACTTACGCCTACGAAATCGAATGCGCTGGCTTGAGTAATTGAGTGAAGGAAGTGAAGGAGTTGCATGCAGTTAGTCGGAATACCTTTCATAGAGTTAACTATTCATAGAAACGAAATGTATATTTTGGAAATTACATAGAAACGAAATGAATATTTTGGAAATTATTATGAAAATAAAATGATATTACATACATAAATACTTAATTAGTTGAATAAAGATTCTCGAATAATTATTATTGCTCTACAAACATTTAGGTAATAATTTAGTTGCATTTAATACAATAATTCTTTAGAATTATTTATATAATCATGTTTTAGTAATATCAATACAAATAAATAAAATTGGAGTCTCTGTTTATAATATAAAAATAACCGCTTTTTACTAAATGCATACGTATGTATACACGGTACATATACTAAAACATTTTTTTTTACAATTTTTGTCTGTCTGTCTGTCTGTTTGTTCCCGCTAATCTCGGGAAAGGCTGAACCGATTTTGACGGGACTTTCACTGGCAGATAGCTAGAGTAACTTAGGCTACTTCTATACTAGCTGCGCCCACGACTTCGTCTGGGTAGATACTGAACAATAATTTGTTAAATTCTACGCGGACGAAGTCGCGGGTACAGCTAGTTAATCTTAAATTCAATTAAAATTTTACTTACTTTTTGTATTTTGTAAAAATTTTCAAATTCTTCTTTATCTTTTTTTTCAAAACTATTTTTTTTAAAACACTCTGTATGATATCCAAGCATCGGTGAATTCAATTGTAAATAAAGTGTCGTGATATTTAAATTTTTCTTACGAAAAAATTAAATATTTTCATACAAAAAGTGTTGTTAAAAAAACATTTTTAACAACACTTTTTGTATGATGCATCATTAAAGTCATGTATGCTTGTTTTTTCACACAGAAAACACGCTTTCATCTTTAAATCATTAAATTTTCAATTTTATTTTACACTAGCTGTACCCGCGACTTCAACCGCGTGAGAATTTATGATTGTTCAGTATCCACCCGGACGAAGTCGTGGACGAAACTAGTATAAAAGTATAACTAGTGTAGCCTAAGTTACTCCTTATTAAATCAGCTATCTGCCAGTGAAAGTCCCGTCAAAATCGGTAAAGCCGTTCCCGAGATTAGTGGGAACAAGCAGACAGACACAGACAGACAAAAATTGTAAAAAATGTTGTTTTGGTATATGTACCGTGTATATATACATGTGCATTTAGTAAAAAGCGGTTATTTTAATATTACAAACAGACACTTCAATTTTATTTATTTGTATAGATTAGAATATTAAAATACCTAACTGAAGTAATGTAAGTACAGAACTTTAGTCAATAGCAGCTTGTAACGTTTGTCACATGCACCATGTTATTTAGATTTGCCTTAACTGTGACGTGCGTGATTGACGTGACAAAGTCACCGTGATAAATCATATAATAAAATATGGATGACTATTGGATTATATTGTATTCCCCTAAAAAGGGGAGGGACTCGTGCCCAGAAGTGGGACGTTTCTCAAGGGTTGCCATTATTATTACCTATACACATAGATATATTTTATATTGTAGATGGCTATGAAGTCAAATACGTTACCTAACTAGTAGTTCGATGGCCAAACTTGTGATGATTTACTCGCCATATGGCTTGACCTAACTAAACAATGTTCGGGGGAATCAATCAAACCGTCAATCCATCCCCCGGGACATCGATAAGGGTCGAATGTGTCCTCGCTTGACAATAAACACTAGTATTGAGCTGGACTTACATTCGGATCTCGTGCCAGATTCGTGTCGAATAAAAGAGAGGCACGTCACCGAGGTGTAGGGACGTCACGGCTCCATCGCCCATTAGGGAGAAGAATTATTTGCTAGTTTTTGATTATATGTAATCATGGCCAACAAGCATACAGTTCACATTGATGGTAAAGATTACTGCAGCCTATAGATACATCTATCCAATAAAATGCAGATGCGTTACTATTCCTGAGCTCTAATATTATATGCCTCTGTGATATTTAATACAGGGGCCAATAATAATAGTGCTAACAAGTACAACAAACTATACGAATAAGGCGGCGGCTAATACAATAACGCTGATTGGACCCCCGACACGTATTACACCACCTTTCGAACACCTTCGACACCTTTCGAAATCCGGTATCACACTCATGCCAAGCATGACGATTACAACATTTATGTCCCTCATGGTGAAGACTTTTTACAGTTGACGACTGAAATTATAACATCATTCCATCGTTTTTATTGAGACAGGTGCGGTCCAAGACAGATTTTAGGCGGCAAGGTCATCGGCCGCATCAAATACGAGGGAGAGTCATGGCTGGCACACGTGTGAATTGAATGGAGAGGCTTTACCACCATGGGACCAAAGCACTGGTAGTAGATAATGTACCTAACAAATGTTACGCCTCCGTGTTAGAAATAGTCTAGAAATTATTATACACGATTTCTAGAGACAAATTAAGGTACCATCTAACGTGTGACATCTAAATACCTATCCATTTCTGGCCATTAGCGCGTGGCGCTGGCTACCGAAATGATCGTAGTTCGAGCTTTATCTAGTACCTATTATTAAATATTCTCTGCTTTATTTTAATGAAATTTCAATCCTCTTTATGGTTTTTTTTTTTAATTGATGGCATTGCTTGTTATACATATTGCCAGTGTCAAGTAAAACGATATTTCGTATTCGTAATAAGCAACATTAAAGTCAGAGTCAGTCAGTCAATTTATCAGTCCGTCAGTCTAGAGTCACAGTAATTCGAGTAAAGCGATGGCTACTTTACCAGAACATTTACAATGAAGTTTTGGAGGCAACCCGAAAGAACGTGTCTTCGCACTGTTATTACAAATTTTTGGATTACCTGTAACCCAATTCCCTATAACCTAAAACCCTTTTTCGGCCTCGAAGGAGCGGAAGCGTCGAAAGAGTTTGACCATCAGCCGCCAGCCCGCAACCCCACTACGTCCCCCTATCAGACGGCGGGACCACCATTTGGCGGCTGGGGATAGTTTGCAGAGCCAACCAGCCAGTTCATTCGTACCTAGTCGTCGGTTATCGTATGTGAAGGGAGTGAAATCTTTACACGTCCATCTTTGAAGTAAACAATGTACCTATAGTACCTACCCATCAATATATATGGCACATCGAGCCTAAGAAAGATTTATTCGGCTAGTTTCGAGTTCGTAGAGCGTTATCTCTGCTGCACACTGTCGACAAACGTCACGTAAGTTGTGTGCGAAAGAGGTAACGCTCTATAGAGCCGAAATTATCCGAAGTCTCTCTCCGAAGTTCGATGTGTAATGATAATAGGTATATCTTGCTGCATACTAGCTACTAGACCTATAACGTCTTTGAATATTTGAATTAACTGTTCGAGAAACGCAAGTGAATTTACACATACCTAAAGATACGGATTTCTACAAGATAAACACGTAATAAACACATGCGTCAATCGTAATATTTATCAAATTAATGTATTTTTTCCTTGAGTTCAACAGTCCGGATGTCGTTATTCATCGGGTATCGTACCTATTACATTAAAAAAAAACAAGCGACGACATATGCAAATGAATCGCATGTAATTATCGCCGCATGTAGGGACCGCGGGGGACTATGTCTTACGGTTGTGATTAGTGATGTGCCGGATATCCGAAATATAAAAAAATCTACGTCACTTTCACGGACCTTATACGGATCTTTTGCCATATTAATTTTCAAAACATAGATGTAATTCTTATATTAGGAAGCAGTGAAAATCTTGTCAATGAGATCAATCACAAATCTTAGTGGTAATTTAAAAAAAAGAGTGAAATACGAACTTAGGCATACATATATATTTTGTAAGATTATTATATGTATATTATTATATATATTTTGTAAGATCTCATGTACTATATTTCTGGCAAATAAATTCAATTCAATTCAATACGCCTTCTGCGCTCGCCGATTGCCCGGTGAAGTAGATTAGTGCCATCTCGTGACGTGCCGCCTACATTATTCCGCCCTGAATCCTCTGTTACACAAAGTTATATAATCATTAATTTTATGAGACAGCCAAAACTTAAATCTACGTAACATTTAAAAATACTAGTTAAATAATTAATATACCTACATAAGTATACTTATACCGAATAAGATAGATAACTGACAGAATGAGATACGGATTGAGTAAGAAAGTTAAGATCCGTATCAGGATCTGTATTCGCGGATATACATTTTTAAAAAACCGGCACATCCCTAGTCGTGACAAATGTTTGTACATATGGTACGTGCAAAACTTTTTTAAATGCTACTGGAAGTTGTCCGCTTAAATTTCAGTCTCTTAGCTCGCGACGATCATACAGACAAAAAAGCGAGTTTCAACTTGTTACCCTTTTTTGAAAGCAAATAAACATACAGTTCACATAGATGTTAAATGATAACTGCAGCCTGTAGACTTCTTTACAAAAACCAGAGGTCAAAATGCCTCAAAATGCACATGCGTTGCCACCTCTGAGACCTAAGTTATGTCTCTGTAATAGTTATGACCTTAGTTTTGAAAAAGGCCTTCACCTGATATGGGTTCCATATAAAACAAGAAGTATGTCAAAAGTTAGATACATAAGAAAGTAGATATAAGTCAATTGTACACTTTTCAAAATTGGAAATAAAAGGCTTTCTTATTTTTTATTTATTTTATAATAGTTATGACGGATCACACATTACGATCTAACCGAAACACGAAAGTGCAACAGACTGCTTCCATCATAGCCTCATGAAAGCAGACTACTGACACATTTTCTCCCTTCTACATCTACACCATGAAATCGTCTTCTACACAGCGACTTGTACCTTCACGGACGCATCAAAATTTTGCTCGTGCTGTATATTCGACCGTGACACTGAGTTCTTGGAGTTTCACGACATATTTTGGGGCTTCGAACTAATGCCCTCGACTTTAAACGTTGTCAACAGGCTCACCATACCGTGTTTGCATGTATGCATGAATGGATGCATTTACCTCTGCCTACACCTTCGGGGATTGGAAGCGTGAAGTTACGGCACACCGCGGACACTCCGCGAAAATTCCATACAAACGCTTAATTTGGTCTTTATTACACAGACATCAATCAGTGACGTATATTTACACTTGCACCTGTGTGCCTAGCACGTAGAAAATACCAACCGTCGCCCATAAGAGGGGAGGAGGTTGGGTGATGCGGGGAAATCGGGCGGGACGTCGAAGTGTCCATTCTATACGTAGTATTATTACATATTCTCTGGTTACGTTTAAAACGGTTAAAGGGTTCTGTTTTTCCTTTTAATTTACGGAACCCTTAAATATACCTAGCGCTGACAATACCGAATGCTATGCAGACACATTCTCGATTAACTTCTATTTGGCGAATTGATTTGATTGGATTGAGTGCTCGGGTAATTTGGATTCGAGTGGTAGCGGCCTTTCTGTCTACTCCGATTCAACACTTGAACTAGCTTTGATGTCTGGACTGATGTTGGTCTTGTGTAAGAGTTAGGAACAGTCCATCTTGTACATTATACACACATCAACTCAAATTCCCCCTTTTGTGAATTTAACATTGAGACTTTCATTTTTCATTGAAAATTTAACATTTAACTTTCCATTAGGGTTACTGCTAGTTCATCATTTTCATTTCTTAAATGCGGAGCTATGTATCAGGTTGGGGAAAAAGTTTCTTCGCATTTTTTAAGATAATTCAAAACATTTTTTAATATAGTTTATTTAAATTTAACCAAAGTATGTATGTACCATTTTGTTCGATAACCTTTTGCCATCTTATAGGTAGGGACATGATCTTATGTAAATAATATTTGAAATATTATTTATGAACGTAATTACTGAAAATTACAAAAGTACTTTTTACTATTTAAAATCCGTTATTTTTGGAGTCAAATTAACTTTTTAGTGTTAGTTTAAACTTGTACATTATGTATAAGAGTTATCTAGATATAGTTTTGAAGACGGTTTTTTCTATAAATATTTTTTTTAAATTTATTTGTGCGCGTCAGAATGGATGTGAGTCATCTTGTGAAACAAGCTTTTGACGGCTCTTTGTTTCGCTTCACTATCACAAGCTACTTTACGAACGCAGGCCTATATACTCGTATAGAGGGCTCTACAGAAATCTTTTTATTCATATTTCTATGAATAACTTAGATTTTTTTATATATACATAACAGGATGCAAGGTATCTCCCATAGCTAAATCTGTCGCGTTCAAATAAATCCAAAAATCCTCTTTGGCTCTCCTACTAAGTAACATACGTTTGTGATATTTACAATTTAAACGCACCATCAATACCAGCTTACACATTGTTGATTTGATCGGCTAATCAACATCCACAATGATTCACAACTACTGCATCCGGATGTGACTCACCAGCTTAATTCATCACCTACGCACGCAATCTTGTAGTTTTGTAATGGGTGTCCTTTCAATTTGGATGGATACTTTTGTCAATAACATACAGTATCCAACAAGAAAATATTGCACATCGACATCAGGAAGGAGATTTCGCCTTATTTCGGCTCTGTAGAGCGTTATCTCTTTCGCACCTTACCTATGTGATGTGTCGACCATTTTGATCAAGTTTTTTTTTTATGTAATGGAAGTGGCATGCAAGCATGCAGTTCACATTGATGTTAAGTGAGGACTGCAGCCTATAGACACTAACACAAAGACCAAAGTCAAAATGCAGATGCGTTACCACTCATGAAGCCTAAGGTGTTATGCCTCTGTGCCGGAAATTACAGGGCCGTACATTACCACCTGACTGGAACACGATAGTGCTGAACACTACCATTTAGCGCCAAGTATATTAGGTAATGCGGTGGTTCCTACACCCGCGAGCTCCGTCACTGGAGCTCTACCACCAGTAAAAAGTTTTGACACATACCGCACTAACAGTGCTTACGTAGGCAGACTAAGCAGTGTGTAGTAGAGATAACGCTCTACGAAGTCGAAACTAGCCGATTGTCTCTTTCCTAGACTCGATGTACAATATTTCTTGCAGGGTTCTGTATGTATATAGGTATATACAGTAGCTTTTTGTGGGTGTCTATAGGCTGCAGTCATCACTTAACATCAATGTGAACTCCATGCTTGTATGCCACTTCCATAAAAGAAAGATGATGATGACCCGCAGTTTCCTTACCCTCATTAACAATGACTGTTTCGGCAGGTAACCTGATCACCACGATAGCGCTGCTGATGCACCCGAAGCTCCGCGGCCACGTCACCACCATGTTCGTGTTGTCGCTCTGCGTCTCCGACCTCCTGTTCTGCAGCATCAACCTGCCTCTTACTGCCAGCAGGTAATGTATTTTGTTTTTTTTTTCTTTTTTTTTTAATATAATTAAAGTGGTAAACAAGCATGCAGTTCACATTGATGTTAAGTGATGACTGCAGCCTATAGACACCCACACAAAGACCAAGGTCAAAATGCAGATGCATTACCACTCCTGAGGCTTAAGGCGTAATGCCTCTGTGCCGGAAATTACAGGGCCACCTGACCGGAACACGATAATGCTGAACACTATTATTTAGCGGCAAGTATATTAGGTAATGCGGTGGTGTCTACGTCCGCGAGCTCCGTCACTGGAGCTTTACCACCAGTAAAAACTGTTACTTTCTATCTGCCGCCTAATGGTAGTGTACAGCACTATCGTGTTCCGGTTAGATGGTAATGTATGGCCCCGTAATAACTATCAAAGAGACATAACCACTTAGGTCTCAAGGATGGCAACGCATTTGCATATTCATAGATAAAAATACGAGGTTGCAGTCATCAATTAACATCAATGTGATCGGCCTGCTTGTTTGCCACCTTCCAAAGAAAAACTTACCATACTTATTAGGCTATTACACGACACGGTATTCAGGGTCCGGCAGAAAGGGTGGGCGTGGCCTCGCGCCGGGTTGCCGCTTATTACACTATCCGGTCGACAGCACCCTAACTCAATCACAGTACAAATACACGGGCAGGTCTAATTAGGGCCCTAACTGCCTAAATGTTATTACACTACCCTGACCCTTGCTATCCTACCCTGAATACCGTGCAGCGTAATAAGTCCTTCTGGAAGATAACTACACAACTGCATAGTAATTTTTTTTGGGACTTTAGTACCCAAAGGGTAAAACGGGACTCTTATTACTAAGACTGTCTGTCGCCAGGCTGTATCTCATGAACCGTGGATAGAGTTGAAATTTTAACAGATGATGTATTTCTGTTGCTGTTATAACAACAAATACTAAAAGCAGAAGGGACCGTGTGAAGTACTAGGTGGGGGTAATATAATCGATCGCAGCGCCCATGGTGGCGAAAAGTAGCAATAATATGGGACCTGTCATCTCAAAGTAATCTGTTTAGATTTGGATAAATAATTTTCATAATGACATTTAACCGCCGATAAAATGGTAAATGGCAGTTTTTCTGTTGTAAACTGCAAAAATATCAGTTAGAAATAAGAGTAAAGGTAGTAAAGGGAGAAAGAAAGATCGAAAATATGTTTGTTTCGAGTAAAATTTTACAACCGTTTTGAATAGACCTTGGAAGTCAATAATAACTTAAATTGAATAAATACTTATTACATAAAGTAAAACAGATAATTAAGTAAATTAAAAATAGAGATAAAACAAACTTTCTATTAGGTAAAAACATTTCAATTCCTTCCTTTCAAAAACTAGATAAGAAGAGAAGTAAAAACTTATTCGTCAAAATCAAAATCTATGTTATTCACTTGGCGGAGTTCCAAGTACAGTCACTTTTGCAAAGAACTCCGCTACCAAAGGAACTCAGTTGGAGCTCTTTTAAATTTTTAACTTATGTTTAATACAGATAGTCATTCAAATCTATTAATGTAAACGTATATAGCATATGTATTTGTATATGTAGAAATCAATAACTATCCACCATAATGAAATGTAGCATCGGCAGACCAGAACAGATCAGTTCCCACCATCAGCACCCGTTCATGAGTATGACGCATGACCATGAGCCACCCGCCGTAGTTAACGCAAGTTTTATCGATTGATTCTCAAGAGCTTCTTGGAAATTGAGCAATACAAGAAATGGATGAACAGACATGCAATTACATTTCACACTCGTCCTGCATTTTACTTAAATATTACGTCTATTACAACCCAATCCAATTGATTCTGACTTCGAACTGAGATTGTTAATACCTAAAGAAGTTTTTAAAGTTTCAAAATACATGTTTGTCTTATGATGCCACCATGAATTATTGATCTCTGTCCTTGTTTTCTTCTTAATTCCTCTATATCAAGAACATGTCCAGCAGAAACCAACAATTTTCCTTTAAAGATTGTTCGTGGTTGAAATTTTATAGTGTGTACTGATACTCACAAATCTGGATCCTAAAATAATACTCATTTCGATTTGAAAACTACTTTTAATTTATTACTAGCGATACAAGGACAATTCTATATGTTTATATTTATTGCATGTAACCCATAAAATAGCTATATTGTCTTATTTTACTGTAAAACTACAACTAAAAATGAACTAAATAATTTTTTTTATTATTTATTATATATTCGAAATAAAACACACTTTTTGAATAAATTTTACTCAACTCATTTGATTTGAATAATAAATAAATAAAATAAAAAACGTATTTATTCTCTCCACAATAACATTAACAGTACAACATTATGTTAATTGCAATACAAAACATTCTGTCGTGTCATTTAATTTATTGTGGAGACTGGAGTCTGAACTAAAGTTATAAAACCTGTTTTACAGGTCTCCAGGTCCACACCCTTCGGATAATTTAGATGATTGTACATGTAGCAATATTTTTATGAGTGTTATACATTATGTTTGAGGAGATTTTAATCCTATTACTTTTACAATATAAAGATTTCTAGTAGTAAAATCTAAAGTTCACTAATACTAAAATCTAAAATTAATAATTTGCCAGTTGTTATAAAAGTCAGTAAAAGAGTGAAATTTTAGTTATCCACTTATTAAGCATTAGGATTAATGTGTGTTTGTTTGTGTGAGTTATTTTGTTATAACATAGTCTAAACACCTTTTACCTTTTCTTAGCATTTATATTAGCAGACTAGGATTATTTCAACAATCATTATGTTTTAAGTGTATTAATTTTTAGAAGAAGTGTGGAGCGGGGACGATATTACAAGTGTAGTGTCATCACCCCTACTAATATTATAAATGCGGAAGTAACTCTGTCTGTCTGTCTGTTACCCCTTCACGTCCAAACGACTGAAACGATTTTGATGAAATATGGTACAGAGATAGAGTTTAATTATACAATACTTAATATCAGCATCAATCTGGTATCGTCAGCAGGGCTTCTGTAGATTTGAATAATGATTAAAAACTGTTTCACAACCCTTTCTCCACCCAAGTTAAGGTATCAGAGTAATTTTGGAAGAATATTGATAGATAATTTTCGATTAAAATAATATTTTATCAAAATTTCGCGGTAATATGTCATTACGGTTAGACAAGCAACGGTCCCACAAAGTTGCGGACGCTAGGTGGCGCTGAATTCGTGCACGGTCCCTTATAAACATTTGTCTGGGTGCGAGTCCAAACCGCGACACTTCGAATCGACTTCGACAAGCTCGTGAAAAATGGCTACTGTTTACAGTTTGAGAGAGAGCTATCACTCTTTCGTACTCCTAGAAATGAGAATGTTAGCCCTAGCAATATCGATCTCCTATTACAGAGATACCATTTGATAAATGAATAAAATAAATCCATCAGGATAACAACCCAAAACGAATGAAAAACGAATCAACAAACGTGCGCATGCCCATAATTTCTGAGTCGGTACGTCTGTAACCTGACGCCGAAGTATTCCAAACTACACATGTGTTACTACATCATCGATCACAAGTGTTGAAGATTTATAAACATGACTTCATGCTTGTATTTTTATTTGGAGTAAGCAGAAATGTAGGATGGCAATTTCTTATGAGTGCCTGAATCTGAAATAAGTACCTGCCAGTTTATTAATAGGGGCATAAGTTTAAACTGAATAAGAAACTGGTGGTAGAGCTCCAGTGACGGAGCTCACGGGCGTAGGCACCACCGCATTACCTAATATACTTGCCGCTAAATGGTAGTGTTCAGCACTATCGTGTTCCGGTCAGGTGGTAATGTACGGCCCTGTAATTTCCGGCACAGAGGCGTAACACCTTAGGCCTCAGGAGTGGAAGCGCATCTGCATTTTGACCTTAGTCTTTGTGTGGGTGTCTATAGGCTGCAGTCATCACTTAACATCAACGCGAACTGCATGCTTGTTTACCACTTACATTACATAAAAAAAAAAAAAATCCCTGGAAATAAATTGTTTGGGGACTCCCATTAGGGATAATAATAGTGAAAATTTCAGGGTTAATAGGAATCCGTTTTTACCTTTTAGGTACGGAACTCTAAAAACATACCCGCAAAATCATTCGTTTTTATTTCATCATAGTTACATTGATATATTATTAAGTAACATGTAGATAAGTGTATTGTAAATACAATAATAAAACCAAGTGCCCAAGCAGCCAAGGCCCGGAAGCCCAAACAATGGCCCAAACAAACAGATAAGCATCTCACATACAAATACCATCCGCCTCGCGCTCCAATCCTTACTTTCACCAATTATATCCCGCTCGAAGGAGTTCCTGGCTTTTTATTATGCACAACTTAGTGTTATTACTCACCGATCGCGTTCGTAGTGAAGACGTAAGAAAGAGGCTTTGTGTGAATGAGAGTATCGGTGTAAAAATGGAAAAAGGCATGCTCCGATGGTTCGGGCATATGGAAAGAATGTCGAATGAGCGAATGACTAAACAGATATAACAGATTTGCGGGGGGAAATGCGTGCGACACACACGCACACTACAAAAATAGTCTATTACTATGAAACTCACACCTTAACTTTAAAAAAATACAGAAACAATTTCACGCACACATTGAAACATTTCGGAGGCCTTATGGGCGGTTTCAAAACATCCGACAGCGGGTTGGCCACTAAGCCACCCACCTCCACCAATCCGCATTGGAGCAGCGTGGTGGAGTAAGCTCCAGGCCTCCCCCTAAAAAAGGGGAGAGACTCGTGCCCAGCAGTGGGACGTATAATGGGTTGCCATTATTATAATATTATTATTATCCTCAGGTACATCCAGCAGCAATGGCTGCTGGGCCCGCGCCCGTGCCAGATGTTCGCCTTCATCTTCTACGGCAACGAGGCCGTCTCGCTCTTGTCCATGGTCGCCATTACCATCAACAGGTAAACATTTTTATACCTTCAATATGTATGTGTCGATAAACCGCCGTATACATTACGGTTCTGTCTTATGGCGGGTACATACTTTTTTTTTCAATTCCCAATTTAGAAATTAAGAAAAAACGGAAAGATCCCAAATTTAACCCCCAAAAGTGGCTCCTCTCTTTGAAATTCACATATTTTTGTTACTCGTTCATGTTTGGGTCACTGATTTAGGTACATGTGTGAACCAAATTTCAATTCAATCAGTCCATTAGGTAGGTAGGTACTTTCGGAGAACATTGGCTGTGACAGGCGGCGGACAAACAGACACACGAGTGATCTTATTAGGATTTTTTTTTGCTTTTGAGTTTTGGAACTCTAAATATGACTTTGCTCGTTACAAGTAGATAAGTAGTTAATAACAATAAATCGCTACATCGCTTTGCCGTTGATTACGTAGTTGATTGGCTGTCAAAAATCTTGCAAAATAAAAAATGTCAAATGTCCAATGCTACCAAAATGAGACTAGTGCGTACTCTTGTGTTCGCGGATCGTCCATGATTCAGACGCATAAGAAAATGGTTTCTTATGCGTCTGAATCATGGACGATCCGCGCTGTTAATAAAAAGAAAATCGATGCGTTGGAAATGTGGTACTGGAGGATGTTGCGCATACCGTTGACAGTAAAAAGAACTAACAAATCAATCCTGAACCAGCTAAAAATCAATACTAGGCTCTCGAGAGTCTCTTACCAGCGTATTCTCACCTATTTTGGTCACATAGTTCCAAGACAACCAGACAGCTTCGACAAAATAGTTGTGGTGGGTGAAGTAGACGGAAAAAGACCGAGAGGCCGATCACGTAGCCGATAATCTGACGCCATAAAGACGACTCTCAGACAGGCTGAAGACAGAGAGGCCTGGAAGCAGCTCGTCAGCTCATCTACGGAGACTTACCAGAGTTTCTTTGTGTTAAAAAATTACAAAGACACCAAAACATGTTTCTAATTCCAAACCCTGCAGCAACACATGAAAATAAAATGTTAAGATGTCAGTAGATCCCCACCCGGAAGGAATAAAAAGATAAAAGCAATACAACGTAATAAACGAACGCCAATAACAGCGAACATTTTTTACATTTCGAGTGCATCGTAAAATAAAAATAATACGTGGGAAGTATCAAGAAGTGTATAAAATGTCTGGAGGGTTATTTATTACGTCACTGCCACTCACGGGTTATGGCTTGTTTGGTTCAAGGATAGTTGCTCGCGAGAGTACTTTACTCAAGAACTTGTATAAAAACTAAAGCATAATTCAGAAGCGTGCTCGCGCCAAATTCATTCTTTTCTCCGAAAGACTGCCCTTCCTAAACAAAATCCAGTCTTGAAGACCTTCTTTTAGTTGTAGATGTAAAACGTAATAAAGCTTTGAACTATGGCCTCAGTAGGTACTCAGTAGCCTAATGATAACAAGCTACTTTCCGGTGCTGGGGTTCTGGGTTCGATCAATCTCTGAGTCAATGGGTAAATGCTATTGGGGATTTCCATTTTCAAGAAGTCTCCTAGGATCACCCTCTGAGTTTGGTACTTAATGTGTTCGAAAAATGAGAGAGTTACCACCGCTTCATATTACATGAGATAAAACGTAACTGGTAAATCGTGGGTATGTATGTTTGAATGCATTTTATTTAACTGTCTACCTCTATCCCGAAGGCTTAGACAGAGGTAAATTTATTTATTTATTCTTTCTTGCACAATAACGTACATGCGGCGGACTTAGTAATATGCTAAACGCAAGGACTAAATGCAAGGTGGAAGTTTAATCATATGTATCTTCACGCCAGATCCCTAACGGGGTAGGCAGAGAGTGTAGAGCGCCAGATATCATACCAGATATTTGGTCTTCCTGGGCATCTGCAACCATCCACATTCGCATTGTATATCTGTTTAGTCATTCGCTCATTCGACATTCTTTCTATATGCCCGAACCATCGGAGCATGCCTTTTTTCATTTTTACACCGATACTATCATTCACACAAAGCCTCTTTCTTACATCTTCATTACGAACGCGATCGGTGAGTGATACACCGCAGATCTTGCGCAAAGATCTCATCTCGACCGCGTTTATATTACTTTCATGCTGCATGCATAAAAGTAGTAGGAAGTTTAGTACTAGGTATAATCTATAAGTATAAAATATCTTGGCGATTATTTATAACGTTATTGCCACTCACAGGCTATGGCCTGTTTAAAAAACATAATGATAACAGTGATTTTTATAAAAAGTACTAGTTGTCCCGGCAAACTTCGTATCGCCCTAGAAAATTAAAAAAAAAATGTCCAAAAATGTTATGAAAAATAGATGTTAGCCGATTCTCAGACCTACTGAATATGCATGCAAAATTTGGTTAAAATCGGTCCAGCTGTTTCGGAAGAGTACGAAGACAAACATTGTGACACGAGAATTTTTTATATAAGATAAATGTATGTGTGAAAGTGCTATAATTTTCTATAACTCCTGATTATTTTCAGTAGCGTACTCTCATCGCTGCTAATTCATCCATCATTCCAGCTAAAGGGAGTCTTTGACAAACTAGGCTACTGGTTGTAGAGCTCCAGTGACGGAGTTCGCGGGCGTAGGCACCACCGCATTACCTAATATACTTGCCGCTAAATGGTAGTGTTCAGCACTATCGTGTTCCGGTCAGGTCGTAATGTACGGCCCTGTAATTTCCGGCACAGAGACAAAACACTTTAGGCCTCAGGAGTGGTAACGCATCTGTATTTTGACCTAAGTCTTTGTGTGGGTGTCTATAGGCTGCAGTCATCACTTAACATCAATGTGAACTGCAAGCTTGTTTGCCACGTCCATTACATACTTTAAAAAAAACTGGTTGCCTGTAAAGTCGGTTTTACGGGCGAAGATTTTACGTGACAACGTCTTTTTCTCGGTAGAAAGGCATTCACCGGTCCGGCAGGCCTCTCTCTCGTTCGGTGACTCATCGTTACGTTACCGGGCGTTAAAATTTTTCATGAGTGACTCCGAGCCGCAACCTAATTTAAGACGTTGTCACGTCAAAAACTTTTCGATGATCCGGTTTGTGTTACGTGTTTCTATGGGCGTGTTCATTCTAACATCACGCCAGTACTAAACTGACGCGATGATAGTTACACCAGAAAACCATTACCTACCGTCAGGAATCGAATATCCATGTGAAAGAGTAGAAACGTTAGTCTTCGCACCACCAATCTTTTAAAACTTGCGTAATCCAGTAGGCCGTGTTACTCTATAGTCTAAAGTAATTTTAGGTATGCTATTTCTAAGGTTGAGTAAATTAACCTCGTATGTATTATTTTATTTTTAAAGAAAAATGGAAAGAAAAATTTGACTTCAGGCGAGACTCGAACTCGCGACCTACTGGGAATCTAGTCCAGCCGCTCTTCCAATTGAGCTACTGAAGCCCTGCCCGATTTGTCAAATCTTTCCTTCACATCTATTGCATTGCTTTATGGTAGCAGTAGCGCCATCTATTACCAACTATGCTAGTTAGGCAACCGATATAATAGACTTTTCAGTTTATTGAATATCGTAAAGAAGTCGCTTTTACCCTTAATAATTGTTTTATATTATTTCGCATTAACACATGCTTGTGAAATTTATTTTATTTTTAAAGAAAAATGGAAAGAAAAATTTGACTTCAGGCGAGACTCGAACTCGCGACCTACTGGGAATCTAGTCCAGCCGCTCTTCCAATTGAGCTACTGAAGCCCTGCCCGATTTGTCAAATCTTTCCTTCACATCTATTGCATTGCTTTATGTATTCCCTGGTAATAAATACGAAAACGTGGTAATTAATTTTGATTATTTTTTTAAAACCCTAAACTCGTATGGCCATCAACACAAAGGCAATTTGAATTTTAAAGTGGTCGAAATGATCTTGAGTTACAAATTATGGGGTCGTTTAATAAGCATGTATATATCACTCGACACTTCGAGCTGTGAAGTTACAATTTAACAATAGACCCGCTTGCATTAAGTTGAAATGTATCAAAAACTCGACAATTTTATTGTTGTGCATTTCATGTGGCATATGGGTGGGGGAGATTTTAATTTAAGTTGTAAATGAGCCGATTATTACATCTCTATACATATATCTACCCGACACGACTTCGCCTGCGTGAGAATGTTTGATTGTTCAGTATCTACCCGGACGAAGTAGTAGTAGGCGCAGCTAGTATAAAAGTAGCCTAAGTTACTCCTAATTAAGGAGTAACTTAGGCTACTTTTCAGCAACAGCTATCTGCGAGTGAAAGTCCCGTCAAAATAGGTCCCGCCATTCCCAAGATTAGCCCCGCCTAACAGACAGACAGACATAAATTGTAAAAAATGCTGTTTTGGTATATGTACCGTGTATACATACATATGCATTTAGTAAAAGCGGTTATTTTTATATTACAAACAGACACTCCAATTTTATTTATTTGTATAGATGTATAGATTTAAACTGTACGATTCTAGTAACATTTGAATTAAATTTCGAAATTCGTCGTTGTCAATTTTTATTTAAATGTACTGGCCGCTGTGGCAATGGCTTAAAATGTAGATTAACTGTAATATTTTATCGACGAAACTGCCCACTATATTATATTCTTAGATATTTTATGGCGGGATCTGTTGTGTGCCGGAATTATTTCCATTTAAATGGAGTTACTTCTTTGTCATTTTAATGTGCAAAACAAATATATTTATAAATACCTCACTGGTGTAGAGTTGAAGTGTAGGGACTTGAGGGCGTAGAACCACCGCATTACCCATGTATCAGTAGCGGAACTACAAATTTGCCGCCGGTAGGCTATAGCATTTTTACCGCCCCTATATTTTGATATCGTAGTCCACAATCATATCAATTATATTTTATATCAATAAAATTCCAACTTAAAGAAATTAAAGAAAAACGGAAAGAACAATTTGACTTCGGGCAGGAATCGAACCTGCGATCTCAGGATAATCAGTCCAGAGTTCACTCGCATGTGTTATTGCAAAAAATAAATAGTAAAAACTCAAACTCAAAAATTCATTTAATCACTTGGAAATAATAGAATTTGCTTGTGATAGGTCAAATTACAAATATAAAATTAAAGCGAATAACAACTGATACGTTGATTAATATGTCAAAGTAAATAAATTAATAATAGTCCAAAAATACTTAATAATAAAAATAGGTATCAACAGAATGTTCCATACTCTCTTTTACAAACGGCAAGATAAGACTAAACAAAAAAATATGGGACATTCTTTGTCATTCACTGGCAGAGTTCCAAAGCCCACATTACTGAGAAAAAACGGAAGTACAATTCCAACTTTATGTTTTAGGCTTCATCATCCTCTTTACATCAACTTTTTTATGGTTAGAATCATTGAGAACTATGATCTGAGCCTTGATAATTTTAACAGTAATTTTATAAATGGAAAAAAAAATGAACTAAATCTGCCGCCCCTTAAAATTTGCCGCCCTAGGCTCCAGCCTACTCAGCCTGCTGGTAAATCCGCCACTGCCATTTATCATGATGGTGATGGTTAATGGCCGCCAAATGGCGGCAGAGAGATTAGGTACGCGACTATAGGGGGTGGCAACGTAATATTTTAAAATTAAACAAATAAATAAATATAATTTGTTATCCCTTCCATTCATTTATAATAATAAAATTACAAAACTTAAGTAAACTTAACTATTATTTTTATAAAATACTCTCAAAGGCGAAACAGTAATCTTTTTTTTTATGTAATGGTGGAAAACAAGCATGCAGTTCACATTGATGTTAAGTGATGACTGCCTATAGACACCCACACAAAGACCAAGGTCAAAATGCAGATGCGTTACCACTCCTGAGGCCTAAGGTGTTATGCCTCTGTGCCGAAAATTATAGGGCCATACATTACCACCTGACTGGAACACGATAGTGCTACCATTTAGCGGCAAATATATTAGGTAATGCGTTAATGCCTTCGCCCGCGAGCTCCGTCACTGGAGCTCCATTCTCTGCATTTTGACCTTTGGTTTTTGTGTAGATGTGGATAGGCTGCAGTCATCACTTAACATCCATGTGAACTGCATGCTTGTTTGCCACCTTCCGTACATAAAAAAAAATACAAAGCAGTACTTTAGTATTTTGGTTCGCCTTCCAACTCTGGCACTTGAATTCTGCCAACTATGCGACTAATAAAAAATAACAATGATAACCAAGAGTATACATTGCAAAAACTTCCGTCATGTCCACTGCTGGACAAAGCCATCCCCGAAGACATTCACAACACTTATACGCGTTAGGGGAGAATATGTCATAATAGCCACGCTTGGCAGGCGGATTGGCGATAGGCGAGATCTAACGAGATCGGAATGAACACGGATGAAACCGCGGCATACTACTAGCCTTTAAATACAGGTGGTAGAGCTCCAGTGACAGAGCTCGCGGGCGTAGGCACCAAAAAGTTTCATTACAAACATCTAAACAATTTGGAACACAAACCACGATAAACACTCCGCATTCATCTAGTCACTTGTTTTATAGGTATAGTTTTTAATTAGACAATTATCATGTGTGCCGGGATGTAACTGTTTACCTTGATTAATATGAATGCTAGGAAGAAAAAATCTGCAGTAAGTAGACATTACGCGTGTGAAGAAAGCTTGAATACCGCAATTTATAGATTCTATCTCAAATTCATGGTTGATGCTAAATAGGAATGTTGACTAGGTGATGATGTATCTTCACGCCAGGTCCCTAACGGGGTAGGCAGAGAGTGTAGAGCGCCAGACATCCCGGTTCAGACAAACCTCTCGTGCCTCGTCTACCTTCATCATTCTCTTCATACATGCACGCCGATTCCTAAGACTTTTGACCCCACCATCAGGCAGAACTCGACCTATTTGGTCATGGTCATGTTGACTAGGTATGAAATCAAAACTTTTTATGTATGTATCTTCACGCCAGGTCCCTAACGGGGTAGGCAGAGAGTGTGGATCTCCAGATATCCCGGTCCTGACATACCTCCCGTGCCTTTTTTTTATGTAATAAAAGTGGCAAACAAGCGTGCAGTTCACATTGATGTTAAGTGATGACTGCAGCCTATAGACATCTACACAAAAACCAGAGGTCAAAACGCAGATGCACTGCCACTACTGAGGCATTAGGTGTTATGCCTCTGTGCCGGAAATGACAGAGCCGTACATTACCACCTGACCGGAACACGATAGTGCTGAACACTACCATTTAGCGGCAAGTATATTTGGTAATGCGGTGGTGCCTACGCCCGCGAGCTCCGGCACTGGAGCTCTACCACCAGTAAAAAAAAAATTCTACCATCATCATTCTCTTCATACATGCACGCCGATTCTTAAGACTTTTGACCCCACGCTCAGACAATACTCGACCTATTTGGTCATGGTAGGTCAGTCTTGGTCTTCCTGGGCCTCTGCAACCATCCACATTCGTATTGTATATCTTCTGATTCATTCGCTCAATTTTCAACTTTTTATGATATGAATATTAAATACAAATAGGATGTAAAGGTACATTTATGAAATTAGATAAGGTAATGCGGTGTCTATGCCCGCGAGCTCCTTCACTGGAGCTCTACCACCGGTAATACACATAGCTTGCCAATCATAACTTGCTGCAACTGTATATGATTTTGAATTGTTATATCTTAAAAACTAAAAGTTAGATATTGACTGAGATGCTTTAAATACAAGTAAGTACACATTTATTAAACTGCCTCTGTAGCCTAGTGGTAGCAGGCCACTACTACTAAGCCTACTACGCTGGGATCCTGGGTTCGATTCCCGCGTCGGGGATGTTAGAGATAAACGTAACTTCACGCCTGTAATCCCCGAAGGGGTAGGCAGAGGTAAATGCATGCATTCAAGCATACATGCAAACACCCACGATTCGCCGGTTACGTTTTGGCCCATGTAACAGGTGGCGAGCCTGTTGACATCTACGGGCACATTACCAAACTTTGAGGTGCTGGGAAATTTCCAGAAAATGGAAAAATCCCAATAGAACCAGAGATAAAGGCTTTTTCACCATTATCTCTGATAACCCCCTACCCGGGAATCGAACCCAGGACCTCAGCGTAGTAGTAGTGGCCTGCTACCACTAGGCTACCGAGGCAGTTTGGTAATGTTAGAGATAACGGTTTAAAATTCGTTATTTTGTTATAATTGATATTTTACCATTTACCTAATATACTTGCTTGCTTTAAAATATACTTGCCGCTAAATGGTAGTGTTCAGCACTATCGTGTTCCGGTCAGGAAGTAATGTATACGGCTCTGTAATATCCGGCACAGAGGCATGTTACCTAATGCCTCAGAGTGGCAGCGCATCTGCATTTTGACCTCTGGTCATTGTGTGGGTGTCTATAGGCTGCAGTCATCACTTAACATCAATGTGAACTGTAAGCTTGTTTGCCACTTTAATTTCAAAAAAAAAATGTTCTGGAATTTTCCCAGTAGGTACCTCGAAGTTCGGTATTGTGCACGGAGATGTCAATAAGCTAGCGTAAAGATGCATGCCTTTTGCCTCTGCCTACCCCTTCATACAGTTACGTTACATATTTAAATGTCGATATTTTTGGAATTACATTAAAAAAAATAACCAGCAGACCTTTATGTGGCACAAGCATGTAGAATTTCATAGAATTTTCCTTTTGTTTTTTTTTTTCTTTTGATGTATTTCTTTTGAAGGTCTTGCGGAAGTAAAAGAAGTAATTGACTAACAACACGTCTCATTATCATTACTGTAGTGTAGACTATCCGGGAACTGGCGGCTCGAGCACACGGTAATCTTATGCGGTGGTGATAAAATCTAGAATTGATTGATTTTGGATAAGCAGAGAGTTCCTAGCTGTACGTACCTGCTACGTAGGCGTACCTCCTTAGATAAAGACAACGCGTCTTAAAATGATAAAAGTGCATTTACGAATTCGAGCAGACATACGAGTAAGCCTGTGCGTACTGAAGAACTTCAGTGACAGACAGTTTGTGGTAGGTCTTGATTTTGTGTGGATATTCATAAACTATACAATATTCACCCATTGTGACCCTAAGGCTTAGGAATAAACGCACTACTAATAAACGCACGCGTTTAAATGTGAATCTGGAACCGCATTTTTTTATTTCACATAGCTTTTTTTTATGAAAAAGAAAAGCTGACTTAAAAACTTGAACTGCTACATTTGGATCGCGGTTTCTAAACGCGCGATTGTTTTGCAATTCATAGTAGGTATTTAGTACTATTGAGCAGTGCCGGATAAAGCCGGTGCGGGGCCCGCAGCAAATGTGACCATGGGGCCCTAGAGTTACATTGCCTACTGAAATTTAGGGTGTAAATAAAACAACATTTACGAAAAGGAATCGAAAACAAATTTAGGGGATTCCCCCTGTAAGTATTGTGGTATTGCCAACTTGCAACATAATAATATAGGTACCTGTATAATTAGTGGTCGACGCTCCCTTTGAGAATAGCTAAGGTGTATTTATGTTTTTTTTTACATATTTGTGGTTTTTTTTTTGGGCACAGGCACGGGGCCCGTAATGGCGCGGGGACCGTAGCATTTGCTACTCCTGCTATATGGCTAATCCGGCACTGCTATTGAGTAATAGAAGGTGGAAGGTGGAAAAAGACATACCTACCTACTAACTTTACATTGAAAATAATAATATAGGTATTCAACGCCCAATGGACGCCAACGTTTCATGTTGTCCACAAATCGATGTATGTCTCAATGTGTATAATCTGAAATCGTAAATGTTACACTTATGAATCAATGTACGAGATAGCCGGCGGTCCAAACTACGGGCGGAAAGCGTTAGTTTTATTTTTTATTTTGATATAAACCTATACATTATTGTTGCTACCTATTATTTTTTTGTTATGTTATAGATACCTATAATATTTGTACTGGTTGGTAACTTTTAATAATAATAATTTAATAAACTGGCTGACATCCGTGGATCACTCAGAGGGACCCAGATGAAAACCAGCGTCAAGTAGATATCATCTGCTTGGCATAAGCTGATCTGGGTACCCATTCGGATCAACACTGAGACATACTCGACGTCACACCTACCGTCTGTTTGTTCCAAATTGCTTTTATCTGTTGTTTATTGTTGTTTGTTATTTGTTACATGTTATTCCTATTTTGTGTCTCTGTTTTATCCGAATAAATGTATTCTATTCTATTCAGTTAAAAAGTGTTAATTAAACATTTTTTTATGTAACGAAGGTGGCAACAAGCATGCAGCTCACATTGATGTTAAGTGATGACTGCAGCCTATAGACATCTACACAAAACCAGAAAGCAAAATGCGTTGTCACCTCTGTGACCTAAGTTGTTATGTCTCTGTGATAATTATTACGGAGTTTAGTTCTACATAATCTGTCTATCACATATTCAATGAGATTATTCCATAATCCGAAATGTGGTGTAAAGTTGCTATATACTATATACTCACCAGAGGCGGCTCTTCCTTAAGAGCGCTGGTGCAGTGCACTCCCGCGAAAATTATACTTTTACATAATAATAATACCTACCTATATTGAAATTTTTATTTCTTTTTATAACATGCTATCCTTACATTACACTCTTTCTACTCTACAATACCTAAACAAGTCTATTAAATTATCTTTATTACGTGTACATCTTGCGTCCAGTTATAACGAGTGGAGTCGCACGTGATTGCACTCCTATGAAACGAAGTTTAGTACAATTCCTAGCTCTGTTCCTAGCTCTGTATTCAATGAGTGCGTAAGGGATACATCGGCACAGGCCGGCGCTTGAAACAGAACATTTGTATGAAAAATTAGCCTAATGCGGAGCGCCGCTCACAAGTACGTAATCACGTGACATTGCCAAACCGCGCCGCCCACAAGTGCGCGGCATTAATACACTGTGATGCTTTTGCTGTTTTAAGTATACATACAAACAAACTCGTCGGATTCGTCAGTTATTTCTTTTTCTTTCTTTTCTATTTTTTTGTGAACTTCCACTAAAAAACGTCAAGAGCCGCCTCTGATACTCACTGACTCAGTTCAATTAATCAGTAAGTAATATCATACTATTCAAAATATTCAATCCCAGGATAAACAAAGTAAACTAACTCTTTTCATTTTTGTTGAACATATAGTCTTGTTTCAACACGTCCGTAGTCTAACATCACCGAGCAATCGGCGCACGCAAAAGGCTCGGCGAACAAAATCCGCTTTCCGTCTATAACTTGCAACTGGCGCTAAGTGCTACATAAAAATGCATCGGTCGGGTCAGTAGCCGACGAACAACGCGCTCTCTGTGCCTCCGAAGGGTTACGGTGCTTTATTTTTGTGCACCGTCTCAACACATGGATCTGCAAGGGTTGCTGAAACAATCGTCTCTTTGTTGAAAGATTTTTTTTTTGTTTTGCGATGTTCGTGTCGACTTTGCAAGAACATAGGGTCGCACCGACAAATTTTATCGCTTTTGATCTGGCCAAGTTCATGATTAATTTTTTCATATCGATTTCGTGTGTTACAAAGGTGTACAAACAGGCATATGATTCATATATGTTAAGTGATGACTGCAGCCTATAGACATACACAAAAACCATAGGTCAAAATGCAAATGCGTTGCCACCCCTGAGACCTAAGTTGTTATGTCTCTGTGATAGTTATTACGGGGCCATACATTACCATTTAATTAACCAGATAGACCATTTAATACCAGATAGATTAGGTAACACGATAGTGAATACGTCCTCGAGTCCCTACACTCGAACTCTACCACCAGTGGTAAAACTGACAGCAAAACCTATCATCTAAACCAGAGGTTCCCAAACTATTTTTTCATGTAGACCCCTTTCAATTTTTTTCTGGTTCCCTTCTTGCTATATTTTTATCTCATTCCCACATTTCCAAATTTTATTCACGCCTACGTAGACCCTCATCCAGTCCCATGGACCCCAGGGGGTCTATATGGACCACTTTGGGAATCACTGATCTAAACAATGAACGCCTTAGGATTCACTCAATGCTCACATATCAAGTGAAGGCAGCAATGGAGTTGGGAGTGTTATAATAATAATAATAATGGCAACCCATTATACGTCCCACTGCTGGGCACGAGTCTCTCCCCTTTTTTTTTTTTTTTTTGGGGGGAGGCATGGAGCTTACTCCAACCACGCTGCTCCAATGCGGATTGGTGGAGGTGGGTAGGTTAGTGGCCAACCCGCTGTCGGATGTGTTCAAACCGCCCATACGGCCTCCGACAAGGTTTAACGACTGCTATCTATCGATAGCAACCGGGACCGACGGCTTAACGTGCCCTCCGAAGCACGGAAACGCGCATTTAATTTGCCACTAGTGGTCACCCATCACACTACCCGACCGCGCCCGTAGTGCTTAACCGAGTAGATCGCTTACGATCTACACCAGCCGCTGGGCCATGCGCGCTTCAACACACACACATATATTTGTCATAAGCAAGTACCATTGGCAAATTGGCAATATTCTCTTTGGACACAAGTTGGTAGAACCTAATGTAACAACTTCCCTATCCAGGTATTAAATCCGGGACCTATCCTAATATATATCCTATTTTTGACGACCCGGTTAGTCCAGCGGTGTAAGATGACCGTTTGATTCGAAGGGTCGCGGGTTCGATCCCCGCACCGGGACAAATATTTGTATGGCCTACAGATATTTGTTTCGGGTCTGGGTGTTTGTGTATGTGTTGTATGTGTACAACGGCACCCACGACTCAGGTTTATACCTACTGTGGGGCAGTGATTGTAAGAGTATAAAAAAAAAATATCTGCTTCCACTAAGTTATTCACAGTATACAGAAACAGTAATTCACAAAGTTATCCGCTTAAAAACTTTTTAATATCCAAAAAAGTCCAGCAAGTGTGACAATATGTCTTATTATCTTATCCTGCCCAGAGTACAAACAAGCCGGTTCCCACGCGGATAACCGTTGAGTGCCTTTTAAATGTTGATAACGCATCCCCATTATGTTAGAGTGACACTCAAACATCTATTAGGACCTTATTAGGGTTCCGTAGCATACGAAGGACCATCCTCTATCAGACGGACGTCTGTCCGCGACTTATTAATACTAGAAAGCTGTATTGGCCTGAATATATGTATACTTAATATTAATCACGCCGCGCCGACATAGAAATGTTTTTTTTTTTCATAATACTTAAAATACGTTTGTCATAGTATGAGACACTGTGAATATCACACTAAAGGACTTATTACACGGCACGGTATTCAGGGTACAAAAGCAAAGGTCAGGGTGGTGTAATAACATTTAGGGAGTTAGGGCGCTGTCGACCGGATAGTGTAATAAGCGGCAAACCGGCGCGAGGCCACGCCCACCCTTTCTGCCGGACCCTGAATACCGTGTCGTGTAATGCCTTTTAAAAGCGAGATTCACAAACTGCACTCCGACTTTACTTTTAGCAAAGTACCTACACTTAGAACTGTCAAAACTCATACTTCACTGACAGTTCTCAGCATACTTTGCCGAAAGTAAAGTCGTAGTGCGGAGCCATACATTGCCATATAACCGGAACACAATATGAAAACTACCGTACCTTCTCTCGAGCTCCGTCATTGGCACTCTACCACCAGTAAAAGTTAACGTACATAACGTCTATTGTTTACTTTCAGATACACCCTGATAGCGTACTACGACATGTACTCGCAGATCTACACCACTACCAAGATCTGGATACAGCTGCTCCTCATTTGGATTGTCTCCTTTGGCTTCATGGTGCGTAAACGCAGAATTTCATCTATTATCTGTTTTTCAAACAATCAGACCCCGCCACTCGATGGAAAGTGATCAACCTGCGCCTATGGTCTCATACGCATATGATTTTTTTTTTTATGTCAAGGGATTGACAGACAAGCAGACGGGCCACCTGATGGAAAGTGGTTACCGTCGCCTATGAACATTTGCAACATCAGGGGAGTTGCCAACGCGCTGCCAGCCCTGAAGGACTCTTTTGACGCCAGTTTTGAAGAACCCCATATTGTAGCGCCGGGGGAACACCTCTGAGGGAAGTTCGTTCCACAATTTGCACGTTCTGGGCAGGAATGAACTCGCGAATCGGACTGTTGAGCATTTCCAAGTATCCAGTCTGTGCGGGTGGAACTTCTCTCTTCGGCGGGTGGTGCGATGTAGGAATGTAGACGATGACACCAGATCGAACAGTTCATCAGAGCACTCACCATTGCAAAGGCGGTAGAAAATGCACAGACATCCGATGTCTCTGCGCAGACTCAGATCTTCGAGTCTATCTGTGATTCCTGAATTGCGAATTGATTTGCGAAGAAGAGTCATTCATAGTTAAGGGAGTTGTCAATGCGCTGTCAACTATGAATGACTCTTTTGACGACAGTTTTGAAGAACGCCATGTTGAGGCACCGAGAGAACACCTTAAAACAGGACTTATCAACCCTCCCTCCGGCAAATATTTGGCACATATTACTCTCTCTCAACCTCAAAGGCACCTATTTAATCAACTAGGTTACACCAACCTACTTATCTTGTTGTTTATGAGATTTACTACTTATCTTGTTAATAAGACCTATAGCAATTTTTTAAATAATTTGATATTAATAAACAGTAGATAACGAATAATGAAAAAAATGTAGAAAACAGTAATATTCCATAACGAGATTTTTTTTTAATTAAATGGAAGTGGCAATCAAGCATGCAGTTCACATTGATGTTAAGTTATGACTGCAGCCTATAGACACCCACACAAAGACCAAGGTCAAAATGCAGATGCGTTACCACTCCTAAGGCCTAAGGTGTTACGCCTCTGTGTCGGAAATTACAGGGCCGTACATTACCACCTGACCGGAACACGATAGTGCTGAACACTACCATTTAGTGCCAAGTATATTAGGTAATGCGGTGGTGCCTACGCCCGCGAGCTCCGTCACTGGAGCTCTACCACCAGTAGAATTGTCAGAATAAGACACCTACTGAGGAGGAATGTTATGATCCGTATCCGCAGATCTATATTTTTAACGTTCAGGCACATCACTTACATAAAAAGCTAATATATTTCTGAACTAGTGAAGACCGACAGATGTTTTTCAACATGACACATGAGAGCAAACAAAAAATATTCACTTCAATCACTATAAATGTAAAGTAAAATCTATCTCACAGTCAACAGTGGCGAGTGGCGAGTGGCGAACGATCCATCAGCCATTATTGATATACGAGTATTTACATCTGCCTACACTACAGTACACAAAGTGCATTATCGTGATACGTCATGGTGAGGTCGACGTATCTCTGTGCATCAAATTGGTGTAAACTTTTTATAATATAAGTTCAGTCATGTAGGTAACTGGTATAAAGAGTCCCAACTCTAGTAATTTAATAGGCGATACTTAGATCGCAATTGTTTTATCATAGGTGGCGCTCATTGGTGGTAGAGTCTTACTGGTGGTAGAGCTCCAGTGACGGAGCTCGCGGGCGTAGGCACCACCGCATTACCTAATTTATTTAGTGTTCAGTACTATTGTGTTCCGGTCAGGTGGTAATGTATGGCCCTGTAATTTCCGGCACAGAGGCATAACATCTTAGGCCCCAGGAGTGGTAACGCATATGCTTTTTGACCTTGGTCTTTGTGTGGGTGTCTATAGGCTGCATTCATCAATTAACATCAATGTGAACTGCATGCTTGTTTGCCACTTTCATTACATAAAAAAAAGGAATTAAATCTGCAGTGGGATCCTAGCCTATATGAATTAATCGAATAGGTAACGGAAATACCAAACCGCGTGTTATCCGGTTCATAGAATTCATCGGAATACAAAAAACTGTTGTTTACAAACATCATGTGTGTTAGAACACTGTTCTGTGATTAGAACAAAACAGCATTTTTTTACATAGTAAACTTCAGACGTATGTTCTGCCTAGTTCCAGGAAATACCTATATACTTTGTGCTAGAGGCACCTACTAGCGAAATTTATGAGCGAGCGGAGTCGCGGGTTTTACCCTGGACTCTGAAATTTAAGAGCGTGGAAATCCCGCTACTTTATCATAAAGGAGACGGGTAATTTTGGGCCTGCAAAATCGTTACTGGTTAACCCATTACACAGTAGGTACATTTTGTAACATAGTTAACAATTAGCAATCTAACCCAACTTTTACTTTTTTTTTTTTTTTTTATGTAATGGAAGTGGTAAACAAGCATGCAGTTCACATTGATGTTAAGTGATGACTGCAGCCTATAGACACCCACATAATGACCAGAGGTAAAAATGCAGATGCGTTACCACTCCTAAGGCCTAAGGTGTTATGCCTCTGTGCCGGAAATTACAGGGCCGTACATTACCACCTGACCGGAACACGATAGTGCTGAACACTACCATTTAGCGGCAAGTATATTAGGTAATGCGGTGGTGCCTACGCCCGCGAGCTCCGTCACTGGAGCTCTACCACCAGTGCCTAATAGATCTTGATCATTATATACTTAAATTAATCCATGAAGCAGCAGACTGCCTGAGGGATTCATGGCAATTCAAAAAATGCCCGAATTCCAAATAATTTATTTTATAGTTATTTGAAAAGACATAACCTGATACCAGAACAGTATCAATCCTTTAAAAAAAATTCAAATCATTTTCAAATTAGTCTACAAGGACACTTGCATTTTCAGGTTATAAGCAACCTATAGTGAATGACTTATAATAATACTTCAATAGGTATTAATGAATACCAATTTAATAATAAAATTTAACCGATATGTACCAAAATCATCAAATTTTTCAATTCCTTCATATGACAAAAAGAAAAATCTGTTCGTCATAATCACAGTCATTCACTTAGCAGAGTTCCAAGTGCAGGCACTACTGAGAAGAACTCCGCTACCCAACAAACTCAGCGTGTTTATTATATTATTAAATAGACTTCATTCATTCCTTCATTAACATTCATTTAGTGCCCTATACTGCCTAAGAAAAAAAATGTGCCCAATTTCAAAAGAGAAAATTAACTTTGTGATCCGAAGAGAAATATTACAGCACAAACTTGAAAGCATCTTCGTGTTGCGGTTTCCGACATCAAAGATTTGAAGATCATGTCAAGCACACGGTTCACACGATTCATCAGTTCAACTCGGCTTTTATAAAGATAAGATTATAATCGGAGCTAATTCAATTAAAGATACGTAGCTTTTCGTTACGTAGATAACGTCTTACGTTAATTTGAACGAAGCTTAATAATAAAATGAAGCATAATAATATAGGTACGAGATCCAAATATGGCACATCGACTTAGGAAGGCGACTTCGGCTTATTTCAGGTAGAACGTTATCTCTTTTGGACCTTAACTATGTGACGTTTGTCGACCATTTTGTTCAAGTTTTGACCAATATCTATCAGTGCTTACTTAGGCAGTGTGTAGCAGAGATAACGCTCTACAAATTCGAAACTGGCCGATTGTCTCTTTCCAAAGCTCAATGTGCAATAATTCTTGAGGGGTAGGTACTGTAGGTCAGAGAATAGATATCTATTCCATGCTGTACGTAGCTTCTCAAAGTAAAGAACGTGTAACGGATAACGTTAATCTGAAAATAGCTTATTAATATAAAAATCCTGTCCCTTACATGATACATGGTTACCCTAGAACTTGTACCGAATCTTGCAGTTCAAAAAAGAATAACCAACTTACAGCAAACCGATTTATTCCCTTATATTATTGTAAACGCTAGCTCCCCCATCTCGCGTAGAAACTAATTAAAATCATCCCAAACAGCAACAATGAAACACTTCCTTTATTATCATTAATCAACAAAAGTGTTGATAGCATGTGGGCAATCCGAACAAATTGTCACTGATGCGCACACGCATCGTAATGGTCGCCATGAATTATTCAACGAGAACTTCAGACCATAATCGTTCCACGTGGCGCAGTCGCCAATAAAATTTTAACCACAGTTTGATTGTTCGATACGATTTTGACTAATGAAAAGATTATCTTAGTGGGAAGTCCTTCATTAACTTTGTGATGGAAGTAACATGTCTACGTTTAATGGAAATTATTTTTAAACATATTTATCAGTGTGTAAACGTTTCTTTCCACACTACTCTTCACTCATTCTATTTAAAATATAATAAAATTTCCACAGTATGTAGGTACCTAATATATTTTACCAAGATGCGCATACTCAGTCTGACTGGTAGAATTAGGATAAACACGTTTGGTGTTACTGTCAGCATTTTCTAAATCGTTCTGAGGTACCTACTATATTTTTTTTACATTCTTTGTCGGTGTCTATTACCTACTAATCCATTAATTACACTGACACACTAAGCCTAGAGAAACGCCTCGAGCTGATATTAAACTAACCACAAACATACTACCAATCCGAATTGGAACATCATTATCTCATGAGACTTGGACGTGTAAATCTCACAAATTAATGTAACCCCAAGTCCTTCAATAGTATACCTAAAGGCAACGAATAAAAAGAAGTGTAACTAACAACGTAAGCAAAACTAAATGGTTCCACCTCACTTCCACCTAATGTGGTGCACCGCGGGCGGGCCTTATATATGATCCACCGCAGCGCGTCAGGTTATTGAACGTTTCCTTGCCGCTCGGCAAAATGACCAATCGAATGCCAGCAAAGTTCTACTGGTGGAAGAGCTCCAGTGACGGAGCTCGCGGGCGTAGGCACCACCGCATTGCCTAATATACTTGCCGCTAAATGGTAGTGTTCACCACTATCGTGTTCCGGTCCGTATGTACGGCCCTGTAATTTCCGGCACAGAAGCATAACACCTAGGCCCCTGTGCCGGAAATTAGGCCTAGGGCTCAGGTATGGTAACGGATCCGCATTTTGATCTGGCTTTGTGTGGGTGTCTATAGGCTGCAGTCATCACTTAACATCAATGTGAACTGCGTACTTGTTTACCACTTCCATTACATAAAAATTAAGGTTTAGAAAGTTTTAGTTTGATTGCGTAAATGGAACCAAAATCGATGCGACGATTTTAAGAGAGTTACATTTCCATACATTACTATTCGTACCCTAAAGTTTAACAATTTTTTTAACATTTCCAGGTGCCGCCTTTACTTGGAGTCTGGGGTCAACTAGGTCTGGATCCCAACACGTTCTCCTGCACAATCCTGCCCAAAGACGGGAAGTCGCCGAAGAAGTATCTTTTCGTATTCGGCTTTGCATTGCCCTGTGTGGTCATCATAGTATCGTATTCGTGTATATACTGGAGGGTGAGAAAGAGTAAAAGAAAGCTGGAGGGCCGCAGGTGTGTATGTGGGTGAGATATCTGCATGTATTAGCTAGATTGAACATTAATGGTGCCTAAAAACTCACCTGTCTAACCAACCACAAGAAAAGTAGATTCTAGAGAGAAGACCCTAGAGAGATTGGCCCCGTAATAACTATCACAGAGACAGAACACCTAAGGTCTCAAGGGTGGCAACGCATCTGCATTTTGACCCCTGGTTTTTGTGTTGATGTCTATAGGCTGCAGTCATCACTTAACATCAATGCGAACTGCATGCTTGTTTGCCACCTTTGTAACATATAAAAAAAAGACTTCGGAAAACCACTATTAAATTTTGCAATTTACATTAAAAAAAAAAACATTATACTTAGATATTTCGATCTTAGCATAGCGCATTTTGATCATCGTTTTAGCACAATAATGCTTGTACGAATTAAGTAAATCCAACAAGATATATTGCACACTTTAGGAAGGAGACTTCGGCCTAATTCGGCTCTGTAGAGCGTTATCTCTCGCACCTTACCGATGAGACGTTTGTCGACCATTTTGATCAAATTTTGACCAATACCGGCAGTGTGCAGCAGAGATAACGCTCTACGAAGTCGAAACTAGCCGATTGTCTCTTTCGTAGGCTCGATGTGCAATATTTCTTGTATCGGATCGATAGGAATGTTTGTTATCTTAGATCTTACAACGATAACTTTTCCTATTAGGAATTAAAGCTACCATATGCAATCCTTTTATTTACATTTTTTTTTTATGAAATAATAGTGGCAAACAAGCGTGCAGTTCACATTGATGTTAAGTGATGACTGCAGCCTATAGACACTTACACAATGACCAGAGGTCAAAATGTAGATGCGCTGCCACTCCTGAGGCATTACGTGTTATGCCTCTGTGCCGGAAATTACAGAGCCGTACATTACCACCTGACCGAAACACGATAGTGCTGAAGACTACCATTTAGCGGCAAGTATATTAGGTAACGCGGTGGTGCCTACGCCCGCGAGCTCCGTCACTGCAGCTCTACCAACAATAAAAATTATGGTATCACTTTCACATTAAAAACCATATCCTATTTTTCCTTCACAGCAAACTCAGCGGGCAAACTGCGAAAGAAAAAGAGGAGGACTCCCGTCTAACTACCCTAATGATGACCATCTTCGGTTGTTTCCTATTCTGCTTCCTGCCCCTCATGATCATGAACGTAGCCGACGACGGCATCACTTACCCCTGGCTCCACATCATAGCTTCGATCCTCGCCTGGGCTTCTAGCGTCATCAACCCGTTAATATACGCAGCAACCAACAGACAATACAGAGCAGCTTATAGCAACCTCCTTAAATTCTGCAAGAATAACCCCGTAGCTAGAAGAACAACCTGGGGAAGTAGGACTGTGGGACAGTCGTCCAATTCGCCGCATTACGACAAGCGAAACCCTTTGAAGGAACCTACTAAATTATGAAGCAAATTTATTCGAAATGTAAAATTACTTTGATGATTTAACAAGGAGTTGAAGAAGTGTCTGGCTTAGGTAGCTTTTTGAGCAGAATTTTTCATGTAGACGACGTTTTTGTTTCCTAGGCACCCAACCTCTTTTTATGCTGATGAACGTAGCAATACTGGCTCCATATCATAGCTTTCTGCCTGGCCTGGGCTTCTTTCTAACGTCATCAACCCGTCAATATATGCAGGACATAATTGAGGGACAAAGCAACTTTTTAAAATTCTGCAAGAATAACCCCGTAGCTAGAAGGACAACCTGGGGAAGTAGGACCTATTCGCCGCATTACATAAAAAAAATTACGAAAAGCGAAACCCTTCGAAGGAACGATAGCTATTTTGACAAGAAGAAGAAAGAAGATAGAGATGACTGTTTTAGTTGCCTGCTTTTTAATGAAAGTACCGATACTCCACATCATATCTCCTAGCGTCATCAAGCAGTTTATATACCTTCTGAAATCCTGAAAGAATGACTTCGTCACTGGAAGGACAACGTAGGACTTCAAGAGCTGTTGGTCTTCCAATTCGTAGCATTACGATAGGCGAATCTATTCAATATAATCTTTATTCTTCTTAAGTATTTTTTAGCTCTATCGATTTATTCAGCGACGCCGATACCAATTGACAATTGTCAACGGCATGAAGGCGATAGGCCCTAAGATTTAGGCGATAAGAAGGAAATAATGTTTTGACCAGCGACAAGCCTTTAAGCCTACTAAGTTGTGGGCAAAGATCTGAAACCAATGATGAAAGAGGAACTAAACTCTGAACCGATAATAGTTAGGAAACTCATTCCAATTCTGGATATTCTGATACATACCTAAGCTACATGTTTAATCTCATCTTTGCAGAATTACTATGATCTTAATAATCTATTACATAAATAAAAAAAAAAAAGTTTTTTTGACTTTCAAAATAAAGAGGTAATGAAAATGAACCTGTAGAAAAAGTAAGAAAATGATATGATTTATTCCACTCTTACCAGTGATGATTTTATACCTACATTGTTGGTTTGCATTTGCATACAAATGTTGATAAATGACTGAATTAAAAAAAAATGTTTTATTTTTCAGATTTCAGAACCCATTTTATTTTTTATAACGGGTGGGCATTATTTTCAATGAGTATGTGCTTAAGTATGCTTCATACCACTTGCTCTATACCCATCAGCTCACGAAAAAAAGAAGACAATTGATTTCATATTGTTCGTGATTTCATACGGCTCAAGAGATTACTGATTAGTGTTGTACTCTATTCCGCAAAAGTATTGCAGATGCAAATCAATAAGTTTAATACATTAAGTTGATTTAATAGTTACCTGATCAGTGGTTAAAAATAATTGCGATCCAGCATTGCCTATATGTATACTTATAGGTACTAATGTACTTAATTGGACACTCCCTTGATAGCATGGTTCCAGTTTCCAGAAGTTAATTGACCACTCGTTCACATAGTGACATGACAGATGACGTGGAAACGTACATAAATTATCTGTTATATCAATTTAAAAACTGAACCGGCTGTTTAATTCTTTTGTCTTCTTCCAGTCGTTTTTCATGTCGTTTATCTAACTATATCTTTTTCGTTGTAATTGTAAATAAATGTTTATATTGTAAATAAATTAAATAAGAACTATATAGGTAATAGGTATCTAAGTATAATTTACACCATGTTTATACCATTTTTTCACCAAAGTTGTTTTAATTTATTTTAATTTAAATGCTTCATACCAGTATAAAATATTTAGTTAGTGGGTACCTAACTGCAGAGCTGGGTATTGTATTTTTTTGTACTTGTTAAATGAAGAAATATTGTTATGAATAGCACTTTCAAAAACCGTTTTTATAACCGTTTGTATAACCGGCGTAATTTATTTTATAACAGTCTTTTTTTTAATAGCCACACTAGTGATTTCACGGTTTAAGGGATAAGAAAATAGAGCGGCCGTGGCCCGTGTTGCTCTATGAATAAGAATTATTGTCGTTGCGGCATTGAATGATCCTATAACATTAAAATTTATGAGCTTACTGATTCTTCGTTCTCAAAGCCTTTCACAAAATCTACAAAAAAATCTAATGTTCACTTTTTTAACATTCCTCTAGATTAAGAATATTATAAATCATAACAATCTTTCAAGTTTTAACATTTCACGCAACGCCGTTTATTGCAACTATGTGAGCGTGATGGAAGATATTTACGCGAGAGCAACAGAGATATAAATAGGTTAATGTACGAAATTGTACTTGCATCGCAACCGCACTTTCTGCAGGTGTACACCTTTTATTGCGATCATACTGATTTAGTATACTGTTAGCTGCGTCTAGTTTCTTTACACACTGTCATATACCCACAAAATTTATAACAGTTCCTAAATTGAATCGCAATAAGACATCGTGGTAGTGCCCCTAGCCGGCGAAATAAGTAATTCCGTTGACATTATTTTGATAACCTTTTGATATCTTACTTAAGCCACACCGCGGACACTCCGACAAAATTCCATACAAACGCTTAATTTGGTCTCTATTACACAGACATCAATCAGTGACGTGTATTTACACGTGCACCTGTGGGCGTAGAACGTACAAAAT
This sequence comes from Macrosoma leucophasiata, assembly GCA_036365455.1. Taxonomy (NCBI): domain Eukaryota; kingdom Metazoa; phylum Arthropoda; class Insecta; order Lepidoptera; family Hedylidae; genus Macrosoma; species Macrosoma leucophasiata. Next base: position 2,155,206 of record JAWQUS010000024.1, read on the forward strand.
ACCAACCGTTGGCCATAAGAGGGGAGGTGGTTGGGTAATGCGGGGAAATCGGGCCAGTCGAAGTGTCCATTCTATACGCAGTATTATTACATATTCTCTGCCTATGCAGTAGATTCATTCCTGCGGTGGCGTAATGTCATTATCTCCATAATTTTAGGAAAACGGCAATGTTTTGCATAGTGCCTGATCTCTCTAACTTTACACATGTTTTTATCATAATACATTATCACACCGGTTACCACTCACCGCAAAAATACTTATCATTAATAACAGAAATCTATTTAGTTTATAAAAAGACTGATATTGGAAAAGTCAATTAGATTTAAACATAAATTAAAAATTATAATTTATTATAGTGAATATATTTTTAAGTTTTTTAAAATGGCAAACACATCAGTTATATTGTATCTTAGAATAAATCGTACCAAAGTTAAAATAAATGTATCCGAATAGTGATTTTATTTTGTCTTATTTTGCCCAGTGTCTAAAGCATAACTGCATATGCATAACTGATATTATTCACACAGATACCATCTATGAAGAGAATGATGAAGGTAGACGAGGCACGAGAGGTTTGTCAGAACCGGGATGTCTGGCGCTCTACACTCTCTGCCTACCCCGTTAGGGACCTGGCGTGAAAATACATACATACATACATACCATCTATGTGACAACCGACCCTGGTGCTGCTGAGCTCGTCTATCAAATCGTTTAAGTATATGTTGAAGAGCGTTGGAGAACTTAATCCACCCTGCCTCACACCGCACTCCAACCTATACGGACAAGAAACAGCTCCTGAGCAACGTACACAATTGATCTGGTTTCCGTACCAAAATTTAAATATGTTAATCATTTCCTTTGGCAATGTGTATTTCTCTAGTTTTTTCCATAACACATCATAGGACACCAGATCAAATGCCCGAGATAGGTCCAAGAAACATGCATAAATTGGGGTTGCACGCTCTGTGTAGTATGTGATGGCATGCTTAACACACAACACTGCACTCTCTGTTGATAAACCCCGTCGGAAGCCAAATTGGTTATCGTGCAAAGTTATTAATTTATTTAATCGTGCATTAAGCAAACCTAGTATTATGCAAACTTAGTAGGTAATAAATAAATCATAATATATTGGTTCTATTGTATTACCAAGAGAAAATCATTTTATTGCGGGAAAACGACCACTACAATTGCATCGTAGGTAAGTAAACGTATCTATACGTTATGAAAATTAAATAATAACTATTTTTACTGGTGGTAGATTTTCAAGTGTAGGAGCTCGAGAGCGCGTAGGCACCACCGCATTATCTAACCTATCTGCCGCTAATTGGTAGTGTTTGGCACTATCGTGTTCCGGTTAGTATTAACGTATGGCCCCGTAATAACTTTCACAGAGAATTACAGTCTCTGACAGAGACATAACAACTAAGGTCTCAGGGTTGGCAATGCATCTGTATTTTAACCTTTGGTCTTTATGTGGGTGTCTATAGGTTACAGGCATCAATTAACATCAATGTGAACTGCACGCTTCAGTCCCGCTTTTAAAAAACTAAGCGAGTCGCCATCGACCAAAGTCGTGAACCTGTGGACCTAGCATAGAACGTACCTATTGCCTATGGTTTTACTTGACGTGACAGCTTTTAGCTGTCTTTCTTTCTTTCTTTCTTTTGATTAATGGCAACTACCAACTTTTAAGAGTAATTCTGCCAAAGTCCGTTTTAGCTGTCGAAATTGTCGATTTTTACCTGTCATCTGTCATAAATGCCATAATTGTCATGTCCGTTGCCGCGCGAGATCCTCCACCTGCATCGCTGGGAGCGCGTCGAACCGATGTCGCCCATCTCATCCCTCCGGAGGCCCTCATCCCCCGGATCACAGTTAGGGCCGCCAACACATACAATCAGACTTACACACACATACCACTTGACAGGCCCCACTCACCCGCATCCTACTGGGCGGGTTCGAGCCCCGTCCACTTACCGAGTACAAGCCCTGGTCGAGGAACGGAGTTGCCGATCGGGTCCGCGGCTGCGCCGCCCGGCTTAGGCCAAAGAGATGGCGCGGACGTGTGGCCCCTCACAATAGAGAACGTATGTATGTATGTATCTTCACGCCAGGTCCCTAACGGGGTAGGCAGAGAGTGTAGAGCGCCAGACATCCCGGTTCTGACAAACCTCTCGTGCCTCGTCTACCTTCATCATTCTCTTCATACATGCACGCCGATTCCTAAGACTTTTGACCCCACCATCAGACAGAACTCGACCTATTTGGTCATGGTAGGTCAGCCTTGGTCTTCCTGGGCCTCTGCAACCATCCACATTCGCATTGTATATCCGTAGAGAAGAGAAATAGAGAACGTAAATATATTTAATTCTTTAAATCAGGACCATTTGTAAGCGGCACGCGAGGGAATAACGTGAGTTTCCCCGCGTGCCACAATCTTTCACTTAGGACCACGCCCCCGACGCTTCGGGGGCAGATAGGCCCGGGGTACGAGGATTCCCCTCAATCCCCGAACCATCCCCCCCCTCTTTTGCGCTTCCCGCGCTGAGGGAGGGATGATGAAGATTCGTTCGTTCGAACTGCACGCTTCAGTCCCGCTTTTAAAAAACTAAACGAGTCGCCATCGACCAAAGTCGTTAACCTGTGGACCTAGCATAGAACGTACCTATTGCCTATGGTTTTACTTGACGTGACAGCTTTTAGCTGTCTTTCTTTCTTTCTTTCTTTTGATTAATGGCAACTACCAACTTTTAAGAGTAATTCTGCCAAAGTCCGTTTTAGCTGTCGAAATTGTCGATTTTTACCTGTCATCTGTCATAAATGTCATAATTGTCATTTGTCAGTTGTAGGAAGGGTTGGTGGATTTTGTCCTGAAAAAATCTTAAAAAATGGCAAAAAGGATCTCCCAGACTTCAATAAACTGGGCCGCATTGGCCGAAAGGGTCCCTCCGGAGCAGAGGGCCAACCTTGCAGCTTTCAAAGCCAAGTCCGATGTATACCTCCGAAGGTTAGTTTTGACATGATGTTACATAATTTTTTCCAAGTTTTATTAACATTTATTCAAGTTATAATTGACTGCAGTGTATACGGTATTCTACATTTAATACCTTTGATGTATTTTTAGCTAAATAATATTATACTTTCGTAAATCTAACTAACTTGAGCGCGTTATAAGAAAACGAATTTCGTATCCACCGCTAATCTGACTCCACATACTTTACTTTTTATTTACATAGTATTTTTTATTTCACAAAATCCATAGTCCATGGAGGCACTGACTTAATAAACCTTAGCCTCGGAAGTGGTAATGCATCTGCATTAAAACTTCTAGAATATAGAAGTCTATAGTCTCCAATTATCTCTTACTTTACCTATGTACTGAAAATAGTAAATAAACATCAATAAAGCAAGAATTTCTTACTGTAAATTTCTATTTTGTAACAGTGGGGTGCATTGTATAAAGCCAGAACAGCCTACCTCAGTATCTGGCAATACTATTGGGTTAGATTACTTGTTTTCTTCACTAATAGGTACATTTACTGAGAATAAAATAGACCTGTTATTTTGAATGTTTTTTTTTAAGTGCAGTAAATTCTTTTTTTTTTTTTGATGAGGGGACGTTCAAGTATTACGTAAGCAGATTTATTACAATTCCTTACCCCCCCCATCCCCCTTGTCAGCAAAAGTAAGCAAAGTTCTTACCCCCTCCCCCCATGCTTACGTAAACATTTTTCAGTTAATGTATTGTTTTTTTTTTATATTATAATTATAATTTTAAAAATAAGAAAATAGATTAAGGATATAGATCAGATTTTACTGTCAATTTTAATGCGAATTAGGCTGCCATATCAGTAACAGTTCACTATACTATAATGATCTGATTACAGGGTGCTGGCCAATCCCCCTGAGCCCCCAAAGATCAACTGGGCGGCATACAAACAGGTGATCCCTATCCCTGGTATGGTTGACACCTTCCAGAAGCAATATGATGCCCTGAAGGTGCCATTCCCTGCAGACACAATGACCTCAAAGGTGGAGGCGCAATGGGCCGAGGTCAAAAAAGCTATTGAAGCTTATATCCAGGAATCCAATGCTAATATTTCAAAGTAAGTTTTCTCAGCAGCGTATATCTACTATTGAACAGTCACTAACATAGTTACGGTGCTCAGCCCTGGCCCTGTATTTTTTGGAAGCTCTACTTGCATGAACCAGTCTCTTGGGTCACTGAAATCTGATGTTTATCTAGAGATGTTATGTCCTTCAGTACAGATATTTTTACAAACTATATTTCTATATTCACATCTGTTGCTGAACAAATTAGAAGTCACAAGTTACAACTACTACAAATAAGAGGACACAAAATTATTTTGTATTTCATCTGGAACATTTTTGTAGCGAAATATTGGCACATTTTTTTATTGTAATGCAATTGAAGACCCTTTGTCCGTCTTGCTTAACTGGAAAGACAAAGTGGGTGGTAATTAAGATAATTTTTTGCTGGACTTGGAAGGAAAACTTTTGTGCCCCCGTGTATGTAGATATCTTTTGTGGTGATAAAACTTAACATATGGATGTTCAACTTTTGCTGGTGGTAGAGCTCCAGTGACGGAGCTCGCGGGCGTAGGCACCACCACATTACCTAATATACTTGCCGCTTAATGGTAGTGTTCAGCACTATTAGGTTTAGGTTAGGTGGTAATGTACGGCCCTGTAATTTCCGGCACAGAGGCATAACACCTCAGGAGTGGTAACGCATCTGCATTTTGACCTTGGTCTTTGTGTGGGTGTCTATAGGCTGCAGTCATTACTTAACATCAATGTGAACTTTATGCTTGTTTACATAAAAAAAAACTAAGTTACTTGTTACCAAATACTATTATTTATTCACAAAATTGATTATTTTGTCAACCACCATAATTAAATATAGGTTCCAGACAGAAATAATTTTTAGTACTAGAATTCCAGTGTAGGAGCTTGAGGTCATAGAGTTCATAGACACCACTGCATTACTTAATCTATCTACCGCCAAATGGTGATGTTCAGTACTATTGTGTTCCAGTTAAGCGGTAATGACCATACATCAATTGGGCACATCATAGTTCGGTTATTACAGGACTATTCCCATAATAACTATCGCAAAGACATAACGGAGTCTCAAAAAAAAAAATTAAAAAAAAAAAGTGTATGAAGCCTCTCTCAGCAAGTTCCCCTGCGTGCCATCATCTCCCGATTAGGACCACGCCCCCGACGTCTCGGGGGCAGATAGGCCCGGGGAAAGAGGACATTCGTCGACCCCCAAACCAACCCCCCCCCCCAACCCCTCCTTCTGTTGCGCTTCACGCGCGGAGGGAGGAATGATGAATAAACAGTTAGTCTCAGAGGTGGCAATACATCTGAAGTTTTAGCTCTGGTTTTTGTGCAGGTGAGCTGCAAGCTTGTTTGCCACTTTCGTTACATAAAAAAAATACTGTAAATGGAAAGAAATTATCCACAACATTTTTTATGTGACATTTTTGTGGTACCTATAACTATAATATTTATTATTTGCAATAACACATGCGAGAGAACTTTAGTAATTAAAGAAAAAACGGAAAGAAAAATTTGACTTCGGGCAGGAATCGAACCTGCGACCTCAGGATAACCAGTCCAGCCGCTTTACCACTAAGCTACCGAACCGAACGATGCGTCAACTTCGGTAGCTTAGTGGTAAAGCGGCTGGACTGGTTATCCTGAGGTCGCAGGTTTAATTCCTGCCCGAAGTCAAATTTTCTTTACGTTTTTTTCTTTAATTTCTAAAGTACCTGTAACTGTTTTTTTTGTAGGTATCAAAAAGAGGTAGAGCACACCAAATCCCTGCTGCCTTACAGCCAGATGACCATGGAAGACTACCGCGACGCTCATCCCGAGGACGCTCTGGACCCCATCAACAAGCCCAGCTTCTGGCCCCACAACCCAGAGGAACAACACGACTATGTCAACCCGGAGAAACAGGCACATGCTGGAGGCCATTAAATCACCTGAACAACTGCTGTTCACAATTTTCTATTTTATATTTATTTTCGAATAGAACTCTTGTACGCAGTTGGTTAATATAATTTATGTAGGAATAAACAATCGTTTCCAAATTCAAGTTATCTTTTTATTTGTAAACCCTGTATGGATCCTGTTGATGTGTCAGATTACGTGTTTAGAAAATTCTTACTTAACTTGGTAACGCCTGTAATCCCGAAGGGGTAGGCAGAGATAAATACTGCATTCAAGCATACAAACCAACACTGACGATCAAGATTCGTCTTACGTTTTTAGTAGAGTTGTTGAGGATTCCTTTTCTGCTTCCTCATAATGAGGAAGTTCCGCAATATTTTGGGTTCCTCATCCGTTACCGCATCCTCATAAATAAAAATCAAAAATTCCTCTTCCGCTATCGCTTCCTCGAAATTTAAGAGGAATTTATGAGGAATTTCATTGCGCATGCGCGTTGCGTATCCATGGATTCCATGGCACCACACACACGCCGCAGCGCGATGCCGGGCCGAACAAGCGAGCGAGACCTCACCTTCCGCCACCGGCGCTGTTCCTTGCTTGTTTGTTTTAATTTTATTGACATACATTACATACAATATTATGTTTATACGCGGACGCAACTAAAAAATTTGAAATATTCGGGGCTTTACGGAACTGTATCTATGGCAATACCTATCTTCTCTTACATCAAATGTCCCAGCGAACGACTTTTTAGCAATGTTAGATTGGTATATTAAAATGATGAGCTAAGAAACCGGTTGTCAGGGGAACAGCTTTAAGATAACGTAAACGTAACTTCACGCCTGTAATCCCCCAAAGGGGTAGGCAGAGGTAAATGCACGCATGCAAACACCCACGATTCGCCGGTTACGTTTTTGATAAGATAATTTTTATAAAAATTAATCTATCTATAATTAATTTTGATTAATAATGTTCGACTTATGTACCTAATTAACAAAGAAATAAAGACTGCATTCTTATTTTCATTTCAATTTCTAAATTAAATTGTATCATTCACTCATCTTTTTTTGTGTGCGTATGTTGTGTAGATATGTTACTGAACTCTTCCTTAACTGCTGGACCGATTTTGATGATTCATTATTGTGTGTGTTTTGAGAATGGTAGATTCATAGTTTGCTCCACTGGATAATGCCCTTTGAACTTTTTTTGTATGTATGTACTTAGTTATGTACATAGAGACAGGACAGCGGATTTTGGGTTGGGTCCGCTAGTATTTATAATTTCGTATCATCCTCTTTTCATCTTTCTGAAGCGCGAAAGGCCTCGCGGCTGGTGTAGAACGCAAGCGATCTACTCGATTAAGCGATACGGGCGCGGTCGGGTATGTGACGCACCCGTCACATACCACCATTAGTGACAAATTGAAATGCGCGTTTCCGTGCTTCGGAGAGCACGTTAAGCCGACGGTCCCGGTTGCTATAGATAAATATCAGTCGTTAAACCTTGTCGCAGGCCATATGTATGGGCGGTTTGAAAACATCCGACAGCGGGTTGGCCACTAACCGTTATCTCTATCAACCCGCATTGGAGCAGTGTGGTGGAGTAAGCTCAAGGCCTCCCCTCAAGAAGGGGAGAGACTCGTGCCCAGCAGTGGGACGTTTCAACGGTTGTCATTATTATTATTATATCATTAACTGCCTCAGTAGCGTAGTGGTAGCAGGCCACTACTACTACGCTGGGGGTCCTGGGTTCGATTCCCGGGTCGGGGACTATCAGAGATAACGGTTTAAAATCCTTTATCTCTGGTTTTATTGGGATTTTTTCATTTTCTGGAAGTTTCCCAGTAGGTACCTCGGAGTTTGGCAATGTGCCCGGAGATAGCAACAGGTTCGCCACCTGTTACATGGGTCAAAACGTAACCGGCGAGTCGTGGGTGTTTGCATGTATGCTTGAATGCATGCATTTACCTCTGTCTACCCCTTCGGGGATTACAGGCGTGAAGTTACGTACGTTCTTCCTCTTCCGCTTCCTCATCCGCATCCTCTTCCTCATCCGCATCCTCTAAATTTTCGCGTCACAATTCCTCTTCCTCATAATCACTTCCTCAACAACCCTAGTTTTTAGCCAGTATGGCAGGCTTTTTGGCATTCTGGGCATATTGCCAAACTCAAGGTGGTACTGGGAAACTTCAAAAAATGGAAACATCTCAGTTCGGGCATATAGAAAGAATGTCGAATGACTGCAGATAGTTGCAGAGACCCAGGAAGACCAAGGCTGACCTACCATGACAAAATAGGTCGAGTTCTTGCTGATGGTGGGCTCAAGTCCTAGGAATCGGCGTGCAAGTATGAAGAGAATGATGAAGGCAGATGAGGATGAGGCACGGGAGGTGTTTCAGGACCGGGATATCTGGCGCTCCATACTCTCTGCCTACCCCGTTAGGGACCTGACGCGAAGATACATTTATAATTGCAATCATAACAAACACGCACACTTTCATGATAGACAATGCTTACATTCGATTATTGGTCGCAACATGGTCATTTAGCAGAGCGTCAAGGAAACGTCTAATAAGATAGCGTGACGTGCTGTGGTGTATCCAATATATGCCCCGTCCACGAGGCACCGTATTACGTAGAAACATTTTTTTTTGATGACCTGTTAAGTCCAGCGGTTTGAGTCGTGGTTTCGATCCCCGCACCGGGTCTGGGTGTTTGTGTATGTACGTTTACAACGGGACCTACGACAGATTTAAGTGTGGGGCTGCGAGTGTAACGGCCAAATACTGAAACTTCATCAACATCTAACTGGGACTAAAGTCATTTGTCTCTATTTATCACGTCCAAATTACAGAGATAGCTTATATTTGTAGGGTCGCTTAAAATTTTAAGTGACGTTTGAGTACTCGGCCATAAGCGTATTTACTTATTATATTTATTTCTGGATTAGTTACACTTCTTCACATTATACTAATAAAGCCTTTATTTGTTCCATATATAGATAAGTTACATGTGTGTATTTAACATTATACTACATTACATTTCTATAGAAAAAAGGTATTAGTATAAATTTAGATGAGTACATCATTTTGATATTTTGAGTTATCTTTACATTAAAGTAGGTATTAGATGACATAATATAATCCATTTAAAAATTCTAATTTAAAACAACATCACAATAAACTTTCACTTGACAGTACATATAGGTATGTACTCGAATTTCTCTATATTAAAATAATAAATCAAATGCAAAAATAATTCAAATTACAAATATTAGAAAGCAATCAGTGGGTAAATATTTAAAAATTAGCTAGTAAATATCATTGATTATGTCCTAGATTTTAAACAAATGCGAAGTGATAAAATAATATATAACATTTGGATTAGTATAATTTAGGAAAAAGACAAATAATGTCGCAATCATTAAAATCAGTATTAAAATAACTTAAATTTGACTAGGTACATCATCATTAAGATCTAGTATTATCAAATTTATTAGATCTCTTAATGTTAATTCTAAATAAATCAAAAAAGAGTTTTTTTTTCCTTGTTATTCTTTCCAGCTGTTGTCTTTCCATACGTCGTCCCTGTTCTTCAATTGTTTTTTCTAGTGTATTTGTGTTCTAAGTTTTTAAATTTTGTATCTATATTGTTGTTTATAATTTGAGGGATACTTTGTTTCATCTCACGTATCTCTTTCGTCTGTTCGTCAAATTTTTTAACATTTCTACGAGTTGTTCCATTGTTATTTTCCTATGTGTATTTTTTTCTTTTTGTCTAATAGTAGTGTAAGTTGTACGTAACGCCCTCTAGTTGTATGGTCTATGAACGTTTCGATAATGTAATCGGAACAGTCTGGGATCACCAAGTTTGTGAGATCGACGCTAGATGACGCCACTTGGTAGTTTGGTAAATACACAATGACTTGTAATTTCTTTTCAATTTTATATTTTGGTTATGAAGTTTTGTCACTGCAATTAGGTAATGTAAATGGTCCCTTTCTTTATTTTTTCACTGTAAACTTAAGTCACTTCTCTTGGTTCACTGTTATTCTATTATTTTTTTTCCAGTTTTGTACTAGTAAGAAACCGTTACTTCACGCCTCAATCTCTCACAAGTTTTATGCACTTTTCACTAAATATTCATAGCTTTTTCAACATTAGTTTCACGTATTCGGTCTCTAAGATTATGATTTTATGCACTTTGTCACTTTAATATAGATATTTATAATTTTAAAGCAAGTAAAATCGCGGAGCTGATGTCAACGGTAGCACGACAGCGCCCTCTCATTATTATAAGGCAAATAAATAAAACATTCAATATTCTCCATATTTTATTTTGGTGAAATGCACATTTTCAATTACAGATCTTCTATCACATACACGCATAATCTAGGAATGTCATGTTTTTACCACATGTTGAAAATCAGTTGCATTTCAGTTAGCCAGAATGTAAACTAATATCTGGAGGGAAAGATGTCATAATTGGAGCATTTTGCAATAAAATAGATTGTTTTTATCTTAGCTACTAAACTCTCTTCACACCATAAAATTCGAAAAAGGTTCATTATATCATTATTCACGCCAAGAAAGCCAAGATGAGGTTTTCATTCTACTAGTTTCACGTCTAACATATTGTGTTTTGTGGGTCTAATAATACAACAACTATTTACTATTTTTATTAAAAGGCTGACATAATTATGAAATATCTAATGCGCAAGTGTCTTATTTTGTGATTGCATTTTTACCTAAAAACAACACAAAGATTAAAATTATTTAAAAGATATTCTTAGCCACAGATTAGGCCTCTTGTAAATTAAGTCGTAGGACTTTTAAAATGAGAATAATTGAATTTGTCAAGATATTTGTCAACAAATTGGTTTGAATGTTAGGATTTAGACATTGCGATGCATGCGACACGCAAGGCGCTCATCGCATGCCGTTGCATGTGGCATGTGGTCGTTCATATTCGTATTGTTTAGAGAATAATCTACATAGAGCCGTTGCGGGACTGCTGCAGTAGCTGAAGTATTCACACAGTCTGCATTACTCTGCATTCAGCTATAGCCTCTCAGTTCTATTGCGTTCACAGGATATTCGTACAAAGTACAGAGTAATAAAAAATGTGCAGTTTTTAAATAAATATCAATGTATACAAGGTATGGAGACGCACTGGACATTGAGCAGCTTATATTTGTGATTAAAAAAAAAAGAACCTATTTAATGATTTTATTGGATTAAGATATGCTGCTTTATATTCTTTCCATTTTCAAAATAGCTTATTTAGGAAACCCGTCTGAATAATATAATATTATAACAAAATATAAAATGAATACTATCCTGTCACACATTTTTTGTACACCAATGTTGCCCAGTCGCCCACGATATAATGTTTATATTTTATAACACACATCTATAATTTTTTTTAAAACCTTTGTTAATTTAATTTAGTTGTGGCAGTTCCCCAAGTCGGAATTAGGGATTATAAACACCAGTTATTATCTAATAATATGTTTGGCGCTAGACGGAGTTAGTGCGTGTTGTTTTATTATTAGTAATAATCACTGGCAGAGGCAAAACTCTGGTTTTCGTATACAAGTCTGTAGATATAGTATTCTTTTACCACCAACGAAGACTGTATGCACATTAACTTACCACTTTAAAAACGAATAAATGAGCTATTTTTCTGTAATAGAAACTTGAGGAATAGATAATATAATTCCGATTGTATAATAATAGTTTATGATTTATTTGTATATCGTGGTCGAAGGTCATTAAAACTAAAATACACGAATCCCTTACTTTCATCACTTCACAATTCCAAATAATTCGATACTATATAATATTAAGGAAACAAGGTGGCAGTGCGATTGGTAAATGAAATCAATTAATATTTATATCCCAGAGAAAAAAATCATATAATGATTTTGAACATTTAATGATGAGCAGTTCTGTTAGATATTGGTATGTAAAGCGGACAATCGATTCGGCGCGACATCACATCGAGTGCTTCTTACAATATCCAACAAAAAATATTGCAGAGCGACCTCAGGTAGGAATCTTCAGCTCATTTCGGGCCTGAATAGCGTTTGCTCCTTCGCACCTTACCTATGTAACGTTTGTCCACCCTTTTGATCAAGTTTTGACCAATACCAGACAATCAGTGCTTACGTAGGCAGTGTGCAGCAGAGATAACGCTCTACGAAGTCGAAACTATCCGATTCTCTTTCCTAAGCTCGATGTACAATACTTCTTGATGAGCCACTGTACTAATAATTTCCTATTGCAAAAGCAAGTTTCTATGTTAATGTATGAGGAAAAAATACCAAATGGTTTCTGTTGGTCACAAAGAACCACTACAAAGTTTGGCTTAACAAGAAAAAAATCTGACACTGATATTCAATTATCTATTTTTAGACACAAACGCTTCATTTACCCCAACACCGCCAACATCACATTACACAATCTATTTAGCGGCAAACTTGCCGGGAGGCGGCGGGGGTTGGGAGTACATGTTGTAATAGCTGGTCGGGGCCTGCTGGGAGAACCCCTGGGATTGGGACTGGGGCTGGCTCTGGTCGAAGTTGGAAGATTGGTTTTGGCCATAACTGGACTGGTTTTGGCCGTAGCCGGACTGGGTCTGTCCGAAGCCCCGGCCTCGGCCCCCGCGGCCGCCGCGCCCTCGGAAGTTGTTCTCCCGGAAGCCTCCCTCCTCGCGGTTGCCGAAGCTCTGCTGGCGGGTGGCGTAGCCCTCTGAGCGGTTGCCGTAATTGTTGTCGCGGTTGAAGCCGTTGGATGAGTTGTTGCTGTCGTCCCATCTCGACTCTGTCGATTAAGATTTATTAGTTTATGAAATGAAAAGTATTTATTTACATTACTCAACAAAATAACATGAGTCATTACTTCTGCCAAACCGTATCCAGAGAATATGTAATAATACTACGTATAGAATAGACACTTCGACGTCCCGCCCGATTTGCACACATACACAACCCCTTCCTCTCTTATGGGCGACGGTTGGTATTTTGTACGTGCTACGCACACAGGTGCGCGTGTAAATACACGTCACTGATCGATAGAAACCAAATAAAGCGTTTGTATGGAATTTTGGCGGAGTGTCCGCGGTGTGCCGTACCTTCCCCTATAATATTTATATATGTAATGCTATTTTAGGTCTGCCGGCAACACCACTGCGAGCACAGAGAAAACTGTTTCCCCGCGCCCGCCGTCTTCTGCAATCTACAATGTTTGTATGAACCAGATATATTCTCACGTCTGTCATTAACAAAGAACGCCCGCCCGGTCGCCGCGTCTCCCCATTCCGCGATCTACAATGGGTGCGTTCTACTTAACGGCCGCAACAATTGTGACGCCCTCTGTATCGTACCTATGGCCTATGGACGTTGCGAGTCGGTCGGAAGCGGTCGGTCGGAAGCGGTCGGTCGCGAACAGTGGCGTCACTATTCGCGACCGCCACCGCACAAAATATTGGTGGATCAGAGCGGGCTTTCACCAAAACGTAGCTTGAAATTCGAAAAAATAACGATTTCACCATGCCGCCATATTGCGAAAACACAGCGCTCAAGATGTACGTTCCACCTTACAAGTAGTTACCCGGCAATTTCAGCGGTCGTGGTCGATGGCGTTGCGGTCGTTTAGTGGATCGTTTATCGTACCCATAGAGCAACTCACACAGAGATGGAAATGCGTGTAACACAAACAGTGTGTTACACGCATTTCCCTCCGCAAAAAATGACAGACTGTTTTGCATCGGTAATAAACGCTATGGCTACTCCCCTCCGGTCCGCCGTGTTGCTCTATGATGGTACCCTATGTGTGTATGTAGCTGGAGTATACTCACGTCGGTCATTACCGAAGCGGCCGCCCCCGCCGCGTCCCCCGCGCCCGCCGCGGCCGCCCCGCCCGCCGCGATCGTTGTCGTCCCGGTCGCGGTAACGACCGCGATCTGCAATTGTACACATCATTTAAATCATGCCTAAAGTTGTTAAGTAGATAAGTCATAAATTCGGTTATAATGACCAGCGGCTCGACCGCCTAAGGGGCCGGGGCTAGGTATCTCGCTGAGCGTCACAAAGTGTGACATGGGGGGAACAATAGGAAGTCCACGCCAACGTGACGTACGCGATTCATTAAAATAGTTTAAATTATGATTTTAAAAAAATCATTCAGCGAGTCTTAATTCTTGTGACGTAATATTGGGGGGGGGGGGGGTTATAGATAGTGATATAAGGGGGTAAGTCGAATCAGAAAAGGCTTATTTTATGGACGGCCGAATTACTTTTGCTAATCAAACGATTTTAAAGAAATCTTTTTAAAAAAATCAAAGAAGATAGATAGATTCCCAGTAGGCCGCGAGTTCGAGTCTCGCCTGAAGTCAAATTTTTCTTTCCATTTTTCGTTAAATAAAATAAAATCAAAGAACCTTTCTTGCCCTTTTGTATCGCACGAGTGCGATTGATTGCAGATTGATTATTACTATCGCCAATAATAATAATCAATCTGCCGCCAAATGGTAGTGTTCAGCACTATCGTGTTCCGGATAGATGGTAATGTACGGCACCGTAATAACATTCACGGAGACACAACAACTAAGGTGTCCACGCGACGCATCTGCATTTTTACCTGTTTTGTGTAGATGTCTTCAGGCTCCAGAGTCATCATTTAATGTCCATGCGAGCTGCATGCTTGTTCGCCAAAGGTTGCAAGGAAGGCCTTACGTAAAAAGAAAACAAAGCATACTGACTGTATTTGCCCTTGAAGCCCATCCCGCACTGCGCGAGCTCGAGCAGGCGCGGGTTGACGACCTGGTTGGCCTCCGACAGCACCGCCATCAGGTCCTTCGCCTGTTACATAAACATTCCATCAGCATCAACGTAAGCTGCATGCTTGTTTGCCGAATTCCTTACACAAAAAAAAAACAAACTTTCTACTAACTAACTGTAATATTTATTTTTCGCAACAACACATGCGGGTGAACTTTAGAAATTTGGTAGAGCTCCAGTGACGGAGCTCGCGGGCGTAGGCACCACCGCATTACCTAATATACTTGCCGCTAAATGGTAGTGTTCAGCACTATCGTGTTCCGGTCAGGTGGTAATTTAAGGCCCTGTAATTTCCGGCACAGAGGCATTATACCTTAGGCCTCAGGGGCGGTAACGCATCTGCGATTTGACCTTGGTCTTTAGGGGTGTCTATAGGCTGCAGTCATCACTTAACATCAATGTGAACTGCATGATTGTTTGCCACTTCGATTACATAAAAAAAATTGAAAAAAAAAACGGAAAGAAAAATTTGACTTCGGGCAGGAATCGAACCAGCGACCTCAGGATAACCAGACCAGCCTAAAAAAAGAAAAAAAAAAAAACAGGCGGACTGGTTATCCTGAAGTCGCAGGTTCGATTCCTGCCCGAAGTCAAATTTTTCTTTGCGTTTTTTCTTAATTTCTAAACATTCTAACTTTTACTAGAAATCAGACCAACCTTAGCAGAGTTATTGGGCGTGAACAGCGTATACGCAGTGCCGGTGTTCTGCGAACGGCCGGTACGCCCGATGCGGTGCACGTAGTCCTCCGAGTTGTTCGGGTAGTCGTAGTTGATCACGAACTTCACGTCTTCCACGTCTGTGCGCCCACATCACACGTTTATATAGCGCAATGACATAGTTGCAATAAAGCAAAATATTCAGCTTATATTTGGAATAGATAGTTTTTTAGAAGAAAAATCGTTTAATCGATTTGCGTTAATAATTATGTTAAAATTAAAGTGGATGCTAATGTCGATAACAATCAAAATTATATATTATGCATATATTGATGTGATATTAAGATAGGATTCGAATAAATACACTAGTTTTTCTTTATTAGACAAAGTTAAAAATATTTATTACATTTCTCAAGCTTAAAACCGAAATGTTAAACCTGGATAGTTTAAAATAGTATATAAATGTATTTATTAACTATTAGTTACTGAAAATACGCGAAAATAGTACACTAAAGGTAATAAAATTATGGTTTCTATTATTTAAGTATAAAAAAAATTAAATAGTATAAAAATTTTATTTGTACTCAAAATACTCAAATATAATTTTAAAAAATAACCGATAATATACATATAGATTGTACAATAGTATTTTTTTAACTACCATCTTAATAATGATGACCACATTCGAATTAGTAATATTTTTAAAAATATTCTTACTTTAAAAGACAGAAGACCGTTCTATTTTAGTACGTACGATTTTGTCAAGTAGGTACCTTACCGGTACTTACCAATACAATATTGTTGAAGCATACATAAATCACCTGTTTAGTAAGTTGAATAAATATGGAAATATGTTAAATAGCAGCATAAAATTTGGAAAACTTAGAAATAAAAAAAACTAATCGTGTAATATCCCCATGTATCGAGATACACACGACGACATTAGTTAAAGCAACAAGAACATTATTTGAAATTAATTTCCTTAAACAATAAAGATAAAATCGAAAAACATTTAAAAAGAATACCACAACAACTTTTTTGAAGGAATAATCCTCATTATAAAACGAAGGACCGAGAGTGGATCCTTGAAGAACCATTTTCTTCTGTTACGTTAACTAGAAATCAAAACGACGAGTTTACGTTAATATTGTGTATGAAAAAATGTTTTCATTATATATTACATTATAATATTTTTATATATTAAAAGTCAAATATATTGTGTATACGTGACTACTAAAAAAGATGAGATACTGATTCGAATGCTTCAGCTAGTTCAAGTCTATTAAAGAATTATTCCTTCAAATAAAAATGGCGAATATTTACCTTTATCAGTCACGTAGCCCGTCGATCGCTGGAAATAACTGTATTATGCCCATCAGCGGATCCGGAGTGTTGTAGGCCAAGAGGAATGGTGTGCTGACTTTACTTGACACGTCTTGACGGTGACGTCACACTAACTTGTCAGGTGGCGTAGGGTTTAGTTGTTCGTTAAATCTCTCATGACAGTTAACCAAGCATATTGCTCTTTGCATTGTTCTTTTGTCAATTTTGAAAACCCCATAGTCAATATGAGCCAAAAGTTAAGATGATGATTTTACATAAATTTGAAACAGTCTCACTAAAATGTTAATAGTTGTATGTTTGTCCCTCCCCAGTTTAGAGGCAGCATGCTCATTAAATGTGTGCGCTGACAGTGTGTTTCTGTCTTAATGATTCGGTTCATTAGAATCGAGAAATCATGATTCATCGTTTATCGTGAGGTCAGCTACACACCAATAGTTTAGCCCTTATCTCTGCACGCATGCGCCTCTGAAATGAAAACAATTGAGAATAATGCTGAGTCAGTCATGGAAATTTATAATACACCACGGCGGGCTAGGATCCATTGGGCCTTATGATTTGTATTAGTGTCATAATATTATTCTATGAGCTAACTAAAATTGTCTTATTATTTGCATGTATTCTTTCAAAAGAGTGTATTTTGATCAACACTGAAAAATAAACAAAACTTTTTATTGATTGCTTAAAGTACAACATTTAAATGCAAATAAATTAATGTTAGTCATCCCATAAAATACCCTAATATTTACATAACTAGTGTTCACTTATTACCATAAGACCCATGTTGTCGTGGCCCGAGAACATTCTAATTGGCATTGTGGAACCATTGCTCATATAGTTTTTATCATAATTTGTTCCAATATCCACTTGTATCCTATTGATGACAAAGTATAACTCATTATAATACTGAGTCTCATTAACAACAAATTCACATGTGAAGTTGTATCATGTAAACTATGCTTAATATTATTTAGGACTATTTATTCATTATATATTTCTGTATTTTTATCTTGAAGAATACCAATAAATTAATAAAAGCTCTTCTTGTAGTAAACTAAAATGTGAATAATTATCAGCCGTGTTTATTTACATCCTACTAAAGGGTTCACTAGTCTCTTTTTTTTTGTAGTGGAAGTGGCAAATAAGCATGCAGTTCACATTGACTGCAGCCTATAGACACCCACACGAAGACCAAGGTCAAAATGCAGATGCGTTACCACTCCTGAGGCCTAATTTGTTATGCCTCTGTGCCGGAAATTATTTTAATCCACTCCTCCTCACACTAATTTATTACTTGAGACACATACATTATTTCCCATCTCAATCATTCAATCAGAATTGGTAGAATGTGAATACTGGAACTTGTTTTAAGTGTAGTCTTCCAATTGCGGTTGAAATAATGCACCTCTGCCAGGGTACCACAAGGTAGTACCTGAGGCCCCATGTCATTAATCTAGTTTTTTAATGTCTAATTAGCAATGGTATCAAATACCCTCCCTCTACGCTCCTGACATCTCTTTGACCTGTTTAACACCCCGGTTTAATATAACAGTGCGAGATGATTTAGCCCTTATTCTATAAAATATAAACAACCTCGCAACTGTTTCATTTAAAATCTTCTGTTTGATGCCTTTTATTTAACTTCGAAATAACTGCAAACAACCCTTTCAAATTATTCTAACATGGATTTAATTAGATAGCGACACATTTTACAGTTATTTCAGAGTATTATCATTTCAATGGCGGGACAAATTCACCACCTATATCTTAATTTGGTGTCTGTTTTGAGACTAATTTCATAATTTTAGTGGTGGCACAAACATAAGATAGCCGACTTCTGGGCAATTACAGTGACACAAATAAACCAACGCGAAACGATGATGAATACCTTCGTTTGACAGTATTTTTTGATTAATTAATTCCCCGATTAAATTTATTGAGAGAATTTCACTTATTTCCTGTATAATTTGCTGCTAAGAATGAAATCATTTGGAAAACCACAATAACTTGGGAAGTAATAATAATTTAGCGAGGATATAAATATTATCAAAATGTAAACACTATAATAAATAACATAATTAAGATTTAAGCAGCAGCATATCAGTTTACAATCAAATCGACTCTGAATGTTGATGATATAATACTAATTTCTGAAAAAGGAGCTGACTCTGGGAGAAAAATCAAGGTATTGCACGGTATAAATTCATCACACTCGTCCCTTATAGCTTAGTACTTTCCAATCTTCTCTCCAATCTGGTTTATATGATCTCATTGTCTTATTAAAATTGGACTATTGTAGGCAAGGTGTCGTGGTAACAAAACTAACTATACTGATTGTTGTCCTTTTCCTAGTTTACCCTGATTACATATTTTTTTATATTGACACCCATAGAAAGATTATACCACTCTGAACCAACACAACAAGGCAACAAGTCATGTCAACAAGCGCCTGACTGCCTATTTTAATTTGATGGTTCTTAATCTGAAAAATTGTTGAGCTAAAACATGATAAATCTTAATTATCCCTACTAATATTATAAATGCGAAAGTAACTCTGTCTGTCTGTCTGTTACCTTTTCACGACTGAACCGATTTTAATGAAATTTGATACAGAGATAGAGCTGACTTTGAGAAAGAACATAGGCTACTTATTTATAAAACGACATTCACGCGGGCGAAGCCGCGGGCAACAGCTAGTATCAAATATTTCCATCTGACGTTCTTATGTGTGTTTAGAGTGTTTTGTTCTTTGTGGTTTCTCACAATCTGAAATCATCTTGAGCAAAAAAACATGAAAATCATTTTTCGACATAATTAGAGTTCATATTTTTCGAGTTTAGCATTTCAATTTTAGTGTGCATGTCTATCTTATTGCAGTTTGTATTTTGTTAATCCATATTAACAGTATTAGTTCTGCAAAAAGAGAAATCATTAGTGAAGCATGTACTTAGTATGTACATAGTTCAAAGTTTTATTTTGGCTTTCTTTCATTAGAATAAAATGTGAACGGGTGCACATACTCTCTTTTCTGCAAGACCAACATAGTCAATTGGACTATCAATATGTATGGGAGTTGACTGTGGTGTGTGTGGTATGAGTGTGGTGAGTGTGGTGTGTGTGTAATGTGAGTGTGGTGTGTGTGTGGATGGGTGGTGTGTATGTGGTTTGTATAGTAATTTGGTAGGTGGTTTGTGTGGTGTGGGTGTGGCGTGGGTGGTGTGTGTGTGGTGTGGGTGGTGTGTGTGTGGTGTGGGTGGTGTGTGTGGTGTGGTGTGTGTAGTGTGAATGTGGACTGACCGAGACCCCGGGCGGCAACGTCGGTGGCGACGAGGATACCACCGCGACTCTGTCGGAACTGCGCGAGCACGTAGTCGCGGTCCTGCTGGTTCTTGTCGCCGTGGATGCAGAGCGCCCGCCAGCCGGCGCGGTTGATGGATTTCGTTATGTCGTCCACCTGACAAGTTTGCAGTTCGAGATTGGCGAATATGCGTGCAGTTAAGAGTTTGTCAATTGAACATACTCCAGCTAATAGAGAGACTAACGATAGTACTCATTAAAATTACTTAAATTATATCAGTCACGGAACAGCGAATCTGCAGTTAAGTATTATATACCAGTTACATAGTTACTTTTATCAGACCCTAATCAACTACTCTTCCAGTAACATATTCTTCAATCCATATAATTATGTGTTGCACTGCAGCGTCAATCTTAACATACCTTCCTCTTAGTCTCTGCAAACACGATGGTCTTGGTTTCCTCCTCTGAAGATATCTCTGTGAGCAGAGTGAGAAGCTTATCATTCTTTTCCCACTCTTCGCATACGTCCACAATCTGCAGGATATTGTGGTTGGCTGCCAGGCTGAGAGAGCCGATGTTGATCTGGATGTAGTCGTGGAGGAACTCTTCAGCCAGATTCTGGACTTCCTTGGGCCACGTTGCTGACCACATGAGCACCTAGTGACAAAGACACAAATTACATTCATAGATATACGCATGTTACTCGCGTTTTTTTTTTTAATTAATTCGTGATTATGATATTTTATAAAAAAAAAAAATTCACAAAAAATAAAAGAATGTGAATCCGAGAGAAAGAGAATTGTAAGATAAAATTACTTTCTAATAAATTAACTGGAAAGTCAAATTTTGATATTATCGTATTTTTATTTTTTAAATCCTACAGGTCTAACTTGTGCTATACCAAATCCAGAAATGTATGCAACAAGTCCCCAAAATCTCTCATTAGGTTGAATGACAATAGTGATGCATATTATGATGATGGACAACTAATATGCCAATCTTCAGTAACTTACTTGTCTGTCAGGTCGGATCTGCTCAATAATCTTCCTGATTTGTGGTTCAAAGCCCATATCCAACATTCTGTCAGCTTCATCCAACACGAGATATGTACAACGACGAAGATTTGTTGTATCTAAAAATAAAAATGGCTTACAATAAGAAATGTAATATGTGGAAATGAACAAGTATGTTTTAATTTGAAGAAAATCTAATAATACAATTAGATGTCATTGCATTAGTTTAACTTTGTTAATATTTTAGCAAAGAATATAAAGTCAGGATTTGATATTCTTTGAAATTGAATTATTTGTATATTTAGGTATTTCTATCGTATTGCATAATCTGGCTCAAGCCATAAATCAAAACAATTTTAGGTTCATATGGTCAACGTTGGATATTTATGCGAGTTCTAATATTAAATCAAAGTTATTGTAAAGGGGGCATATCTTTCACCATTGCTATTAGAATAATACATATAGTAGTAATGTATTATTATTACCTTTCTCCAAAAAATCAATAAGTCTACCAGGCGTAGCAATGACAATCTCCACCCCGCGCTCCAGGGTGCGCCCCTGCGGCCCCTTGGGCGCTCCGCCGAAGATGCAAGTGTTGCGCACTTGCACACTCTGACCAAAGTCATTGGCAACCTGCACAATAAAACTCAAGACTTGCAACCATGATATGTGGCAACTAAAGTATTGAATTAATAATGTGTTCCACAGATTTATCAAGTGTTTATTTGTGATATCTATACTCTTTGTTTATTTATTGATACAATTCGATATACTGTGCATGGAATTAAGTCAAGCTACATTATTTTTTGGGTTATCTTCCTCTACTCTTAAACAGTTTTAAGTGTTTCCAAATCCGTTTTTTAGTTACTCAAAAAAATCATAGATATTACAGAATAAGATTTCAATTCTTAAAAATGGGAATATAAATATCTCAAAATAAAACATTACAGTTTATTAACTTTTTATAAAATTCGACAATCAATCATGAATATTCAAATAAACACTGACAAACTGTGACTACCCAAAATGAATATTGTGTAACCCTTGCAAGTGATTAATAAAATGAAATTACCAATAATTAAAAAACAAAGCTTAAATCAGATAATCATTAAAATAAAAGATGAAATTGTCTATGCATCTATCCCATACGTGATTAGAAAGTGATTTATAAAATATGACTTCTTCGGTGATCACTATAAGGTATACTATTATAATAAATTAAACTATTACTTAGAATAGTTTTAGTAGTGGTGGGCGATTATGAGATATGTTAATGAAATAATTATTTGAAAATGTCTCGAGATATCTCAATTAGGAGATATTTGTAATTACTATTCTCCCAGTCTTTAGTAGTTGCGGTCACAATCTAAGTAGATTGAATTGCAGTAGAGGTGTGACCAAGACTAATAACAAAATTAGTAATTAGTACCTAACTACTATATTAGTAACTATTTATACATCATCATTGGTTGAAAAGCGCGACACCCAATTCAAAATATTTAGTTTTACATTAAGATTAACAGTAGATTCTTTAAATATCCATTTTTAAACATAATTTAATAAAAAAAAATTAAAATTGATAATATCTTTTCTGTCAGAATTGCACTTTAACAATTTGTTTCAGTAAATTTACAATAAAAAAAAATTAAAGGAAAGGAATAATTAATGACTGAAAGTGTCACAATGTCGCATTTCAGTCATCTTAGACTTTCTGAAGATAACGTAACAGAGGAAGATGTCTATTCTATCAAATCAACTTTTTACAACAAGATTAGTAGCTTTTATTAGTAACTAAAGTCATTTGATAAAGAAAATAAATTCATTACTAATTTCATAATCAATTATCAACTTATTTTAAGTATCTTCAAGTAATCTCATTGTATCAATCATTCATAATCGCCCACTGCTCTATGTAGAAGATGTTAATATTCACTATGGGACAAATACAAGAATGACATGGTAAACAGAAGAGTTTCAGATATTTTATTCATGAATGACCCCAATTTTTAAATTCTATTTCAACAACTACAAATCTACATGTCCAACTACAAAGAAACAAAATATGCAAATGAATACTAAACAGAAACAAAAAATCAAGGTTACGTTCAGAAAACTTCCATCGTAAGAAATTTTGAATTTCAATATAGCAACTATCCTAAAAATATCCAAAAGATTGTTAAGGTTTTTGAACATAGCCTGCAGTGAAAAGCTAAGTTCTACTATATTATTGAAAATATTGAGTTACTATTTCCGAGTTGTTTGAATCACCGACCAACTCTGCCGCTATCCCGTTCATGGCAACCAGAGCCTTGGGCGAGCAATGGAAAAAAAACTAGCTTAGGATTTCAAAACAAAATTAAGATATTTTAGTATGTTTCAACACAAACCTATGCCAAATAGTATCGAATTAGATATATTTATATTGTGGCATTTTTTATTTGAACTTTCCTTCACTAATCTATTTAATCATAGTGAATCACATTTCCAGTTAAAAGTACTTATGATTCAATAAAATATTGAAAGTTGCTCATTGAATTGTTATGAAAAATGTTTATTGAGTTGAAAACTGCAGGCTTATTGTTTTTTAGACCATGAAATAAAAAGCATCACAAATAATATTACCTGTTGAATCTGCTGAGCCAACTCACGAGTAGGTGCTAACACAAGTACTATTGGTCCCTCATCTCGCAACAGTCTCGGCTGATTTATTATATGAACAATAGCTGGGAGAATATAAGCTAATGTTTTCCCCGATCCCGTCTGGGCTATTCCAACCATGTCTCTCCCAGATAAAGCTATCGGCCAGCCCTGAGCCTGAATAGGCGTCGGATGCGGGAAGCCCTGTTTCAAAATCTCTTTCATGGCGTAATCGGGAAAGCAGCCTTCCTCAAAGTACATGCTGGGCGCAGGCACCTCCCGTCCCTTCACTGTGATCTGGTGCTGGCTCCTGTACGCCTCCACTTCGGCCATAGGCCGTCTCTGAACGTTCGGGTGCGGCACATAGAAGTTTTTCTGGAACGGCGTCAAAGTCACACCCTCCCAACGAATTTTCCTTAGGTTACCTCCAGGCTGGTCATTTTTAAAGTTACTACGGAAGTCATCACGGCCGCCACCGCGCCCGCCGAAGCCCCGACCGCCACCGCCCCGGCCGCCGCCGCCATCTCGCCCGCGTCCGCCGCCGAAACGACTGCCGCGATCATCAGATCTATCAGAGGATCTTCCTCCTCTACTAGAACCTCGGCCACCTCCGCGACCTCGGGGGACCCCACGTCCACCTCGTCCGCCTCGCCTATCGTCGTACCTACCGAATACGATTCCATGAAAACCAAATTACAACACCATGAAGCAAAAAAAAAAACGAAAACTTACATCTTTCAAACGAGCCGGTGTATCACAATGAATTATTAATCTAAGTAAAATTTGCCTACTATAACTAGTTAGAGAATATTCTAAAGTTTTATATATTCCTAAATTCGGCTAGACTTTCCAATAACAGTGACCGATTTTCAACCAAGCGTTAGTTTCAGAAAGCCGCCATGTTTTTTGTTTCATTTTCATTACGATACGTACGTTCCATCTTCCCCAGTATTAGTATGACGTGTCATTGCCATGCAAATAAATATTACTATATTTTTGAACTAAAACCTTAAAAATACCTAGTCTAACTTGTATTGTTATTCCAATAAAATAAAAATATTTTAAGTCATATCAAACAAATTCATGTGAATAATAACATATTGAAAGTAAATATTGCTAATGAGTTAAGATAAGAAAAAGTCTTAAAACGAAACGTATAATTGGCGGACGTTTTTAAAATAAAGGTATCCACAAACTTAAAAGTATTACTAAACTTATAATAAGTAACAAGACTAACAAGTAGTAATCATTATTTTATATAAATATAGTGTACACAAATAATTTCAGACAATCTAATAATACATACAGTCCTATGTACAGTCAAATCCATAACAGCGTTATTTACTATTGATCAAACACTGGGTAGCTTGTAAATAGGTCACACTTTATCTTGCAAGCAAAGTGTGCACAATGGACGCATCTATACCAGTTTTTGAAAAACCACATCCTCGTTTGAGTGTTTTAGATTGGACAAGAAATATTCAAAGATTGCAGAACGAGGCAAGATTACGTCGTTTTGAGTCTTACGAACTCAGGCAAAGAGCGAATCAACTTCGTAACGAAACGTCTGTGACTACACGATGGGATAATTACGTCAATAACGACCTATTGAGAGATAGGTAATCTGCTATTTTTGTTTCAATAAATGATTTATTATTATTATGTCTCTCGTCAGCACGGGGTCCAATTTGAACCCCGGACCTTTGTCAGGCTTGCGCGGGGACATGGGGGGTCCAACACGTAGAGGCACTTTCGAGAATTTTGATCTACTTTGTAATGGGTTATATTCGGCGGGACCTCTCTCTGACTGCATTAATAGTTAATACAGACACAGACAGACCCCGCAGAATATAATGGGACTATTGTAATGAAAAGTGATTTGCCAAACTTTGGGCTATGTGGGTGAACTAGGGGGACTAGCTGGCTGGGCCTATGGAGTGAGATCCGGCACCTGCCTATATTCAACATCTCACATTATCGAATCCTACTTTAGGCAGGTGGTGACTCGCCTCTCCTTGGTGGGCCCCCCAAACAGCCAACCCGATGGTCGACCCCCTGTCGACCATCGGGAGTTCAGGAATCGGGAATCGGGAATCGGGAAACAGCAACACTGTTGAGAGAGGCTGGGGGTGTCGAGAGGTGTGGCCCCGGATTCACCATCACGAGCGTTTAATCTCGAGCTCGGAGCGGGCTTCCCCGCTATTATGCCTTTAGACACTTCCACCCCCGAGTGTATGGCTCTTTCAGAAATTTAGACAACAGCCTATTATCTAAATTTCTGCAAATGCCATACCTCTAACGCCCCACTCTGACCGGCCAATGAAGGCAAGCCAGAGGTGAGAGACCTGATGCTCTGTCCGGCCGTACCTCTGTGTGGCGGACGAGGCGGAGCCCAGTTCTCTCGGAGGAACTCGAGATGATGGTAGGGGGTGGTGTCGCTACTCACCAACAGCTCGCCACAAACTGCTCTGCCCCCATTATTATTATTATTATTACGTAACTTTACTTATATGTATGTATTGATGACGTCGGGACATAATCCCACCGCTCACTTGTAGAGGACGATTCAGAAAATTCTTAGGTAATCGAATAATGGAAGTCATGCTATCCTAATAGGCTAGGGCGGTACCTATCGTGGTAGTAAATACAACAACGCAGGGTAGGAAGGAGTGTCTCGCGGTAATACTACCACCACTGCGATCGTGGTGCGATCATGCCAAGCGTGGTGATTATGGCATATTCTCCTCTAATGACACTATCGTGCCCACCTTTTGCCGAAAATGTCCACCAATGGACGTTTTCGGCAAAGTCCTCATGTCTTTTTAAGCGATGATAATAACAATCGAGCATTAACGTTAATAAGTAAAAGAAACTCTACACCCAAGACTTGTGTAAGGTAACTGTAAAGACAGAAATTAATTTATATTCATTTTTAATCAAACTTTTTATGAAATGAAAGTGTTAATTAGGGTTAATTACCCCTCCATCGTTATCACTAGTTACCATAACTATCATAATAATATTATTTTTCTTTATAACATTTTGCTAGAATCTTTGAAGTGCAGTCATGGAGAGAGAAACAAAGATTTACGAGAGAATGCGTGAGAGATGAAACTAGTGCGTTACGAGAGGAGAAAAATGCCACCGAGTTACACTTAGAATCTCTTCAAGAACCTTTGATGGTGACATCTCAGTGCCTCTCAAACAGAGACCAAAGAGTACCACCAGAACTTACAAGAGACCAATTAGGAGAAGAATTGAATAAGGTGAGTAGGAATTGGGAATAAGTTAGTGTTTTGTGTATGTATGTATCTTCACGCCAGGTCCCTAACGGGGTAGGCAGAGAGTGTAGAGCGCCAGACATCCCGGTTCTGACAAACAAGCGTTTTGTGTCTGGCTGTCAACTAAGTAAATACTATATTTTATCTTGTTAAACAGTTTTTTTTCTCGTATATACTTAGTACATTTAGGCGTCGGGAGATGATGACCACTCAGCCCGCCTCGGAGATTACTTAGTAAGTAAGTGAAGGGGAGAACAGCTAGCCCCCTCCTACCACTCTAACAAAGCCTTTGTTGGCATTTGTTGCTACTCAAATCATCTTCCCAAATCTTTACATTTTCTAAAGATCTTTTCTTATAGGAGCTGCATATAATAGAGAACAGTAAGCGCAATCTGACAGACGTATGTCACATGGGCTGGCAGAAGCTTAAAGAACTTACAAACGTGTACTGTAGACTGGAACGAGAGATTCAGAATAAAGACGACGCTTTGAACCTGGAGTATCATACAAAAGACTTGGATAGAGAGAGCTCGGATATATCATATAAGTTGGACCCCACGAGGATTCCAGCTGAGTAAGCAAAGCTAATTACGTTGTGAATTAAGTGTAAAAAAATATTCTATTCAAATAAGTAAAGTAGGTATAATTGTTTTGAGTATGTAAGCAATTCATAACGTTTGTTTGTATAAAAAATATTTTGAGATATTTTGCTAGACACGACAAAGTCACTTGTGCATTTTTATTTTTATTTTTCTAAAACAAATGGTCGTCGACGAGCGGTACTTCAACAGGATAGTCTCGATTTCAGAACAGTGAAACTTTTATAACCATTTCAGATCAATGACAGAGGAGAGCTACGTACACTGCATAGAGAACACCATTCGCATAGCGGAACAACTTATGCAAGAATCGAAGCAGCTGCGCGAGACTATGTTTAGGAGCCGGGAACAGGCTCGCAATCAGATGTACGCTCAGAGTCAGAACGTAGAGATGGTGATGAGACGCCGCGTTTATGATATTCAGCGAGCTCGTAACGAGATGGACTGGCAAAAGTATAAGGTAGGTACTAACCACCGACCCATTGCCCACGGCCCTGAAGTATAATTTCTGGCACAGCGGTATAACAACTTTGATGTCATGAAGTCAGGAGTGGAGTAAGGTTTACATTAGAAAAGTTGATATGGTCAAGTTTTCTTATCGGTAGGTAGCTGTGCGGAAAATAAGGATAAGAAAACTTGACGATATCAACTTTTCTTATCCTTATTTTCCGCACAGCTACCTACCGATTCTTTTTTTTCTTTTATAAAAACCTTCACCAGACAACTACATACAAAAAAAAAAGAAATAACGAAATTGGTCCTTAAGCAGATGTAATTTAACTTGCTTTTTAAATTGTTTTTTAGTTAGAAGCCAATCTTCAGAAGGTGGACCGAGAGATTGAGACGCTCCGAGCGGCTGTGGCAGACAAAATAAATCCTACCAAGCTCGTCGAGACTAGACTAGAGACTAGAACCAGAAGACCTGTGCTAGAAAGAGTGCAGGTAAGTGAGATTGGTTTGATGGGATAATATTACTAGGTTTCAAATAAATTTAATTTGCACACAAGTACTTAGCTACAAAATAATATAATAAAACAACCGCTTGAAGAGGGGTAAGGTATAAAAATCCACTATCAAATAGTACCTATACATATTATTATTGATTTGTGCATCAATGTACGTAAAGGCTCAAAGGCAAAACGTGAAAACTACTGAAAACCTCCGTTTTCCCTTTCGAAGTAATGTAATCGTGTATTTTTGTAGGATAAACCAATGCGTGGCTTAATAGAAGAGTTTGAGCGTGTACACATGAGTACCAATATGCTGGAGAAAAAACTAGAAGAAGCCTTGTAAGTAAATCTTTAGAATAACATTAATATACGAAACAATTTATTAATTATGATGGTATTAGTATCCCTGTTGAAGCCTTAGACATATTGTCTGTGCACCAAATTGTTTTTAATTAATTATCATCTATCAAAACTTGAATATTATTATATAGCACTTGCCTGGTAGACTACTACCATAAAAAGTATTTTCTAAACAATTATTTGCTCCGAACATAATTCAAACGATAAGTAACCTTCTCTACAGAACCACTCACCACGGAATGTACAACCATCTGCAACGTGTCAACAAAGATCTAGAGTACAAGAACCAGGCGTTAGAAACAGACAGACGGCTGATGGAGATCCGGCAACCACTGCATCGGGCCCACGACACTGAATTCAAGAGAAATGTTGGTTATTGTCATATGGCCGATGAACTGATTCCCGAGTAAAACACTGATCTTAATTTACAAATAATATTTCTTTCAAGCAAAGGTATCGCGAAGATTACGCTGGGGAGAAGGAGGTAGCTATTCCCTCTTGCCCCAAATAGGCCAACTTTCAGCAAATATAACGCGTCTACCCCATACATTTTAAGCAATACTACAGATCTAGCCCTCAACAAGGACTAAATTGCCCCTTAATAAGTTTTAAAATTTAAAAAATCATACTCTTTATATCAAATAAAGTATCAAGTCACGTGTGTTTTTACTAAGTAAGATTTTACTGTTCTGTGGTTCTTACGGACCATGGAAAATGCTTTTGCTCGTGTTAGGTAGGTAGTGAAGATTTTATCAGGTGAATAGTATTTTATTTTGGAAACATATCCGTAAATAGCTGCGGTGGATTATAATTAAGTATGTAACTACCTGCTTACTAAACAAAACTCGTCTAATTCTTATTATAAATGCGTAGTTAATTTTGTTTACAATCTCACTTATATGAGTGTAACTGTCAGACACGACACTTTACTATTGACTGGATTGAAGACGCACGCCGTATGGCGGATAAAGCAGCGCAAGCGAACCAGGGTGACACGCTCTACTGGATGTTCTAATAAAACGCTTTTTCACTGTTCACTATTATTTTCCTTCTGATTTCTTCCTTAGGTAGTGATCCGAGTATTCCGAGTGCTGTCGACGAACTGTGCCGGCCATACAAAAGTGCCCTACTTTTATTCTAAAATCTCAAGGTCATCGAGCTTAAGAAAACCTCCTGTGATTGGTTGTTGGTTCAAGTAACCAATCACAAGAGATATTTAAATTTTAAGCGAACAAATTTTATCATCTATGATTGGTTGATTCGAACAACCAATCAGCTATTAGATCTATTTGGCCAATTAAAATCTCTATGTATCTCAGATCATTACCGAAAGGAAACAACAGACATCAAAATTCTTTATTTTCAGATAAAATTGACATATTACAGTAATAAAACAAACATAAAACTATTTCAAATATTAAAAACTATCTAACAAAGTCAAATAAACAAACATGCTATGCTAAACTATGAAATTATACACAAAAAACTATTTAACTATACAAAACAAAGTAATATTAAATACAAACGAGCTTTAAGTGACACAAAACTATTAATTATACTCTAAATTACACAAATATTACATAAAACAGTCAAAATCTAAAAATAGAAGTTATACAATACTCTAACGCTATTGGTCACTTAAGCTCTATCTACGTTCCGACCACGTATACTATTGTGTACTATGCTATCGATGACTACACAACGCTATTGTTATTGGTTGTCTACGCGCTGACAACGTATACTATTAAGGACTGTATGGCCGATCACTATTAAAACTGTTTTTTAATCACAAACACTATACATTATTCATGAGCGTCCTGCACATTTCTCCCGCCGTGCTACTCAGCATCAGGTACCGGTGCAGGCGCGATGTCATATCGCACTGGCAGAATGATGAATCTTCTTACAGGCCGCCGTAGTATACCCGTCCTCGTCTGTATGTCTGCGGTGCGCACGATGCCATCAGGTCCCGGGAACGTAGCGATGACCCGGCCACGAAGCCAGGTGTTGCGAGGTGAGTTGGGGTCCGTGACTTGGACCAGGTCCCCAACTTGGACTGTGGGCCCCTTGTCGTGGGGCTCCCGCCGGTGTTGTAGCCCAGGCAGGTATTCTCGCAGCCACCGGTCCCAGAACAGGTCAGCGAGCCTCTGGGCGGCGCGCCAGCTGGATCTGGGTTGCAGGTCTCCGTCGTCAAAGGTCCCGGGAGCTGAGACCTCACCGGAACCTCCCAATAGGAAGTGATTGGGAGTCAGGGCCTCAGGATCTTCTGCGCTCACTGAGACGTGGGTCAACGGACGGCTGTTGACTGTATATTCTGCTTCTATTAGTAGTGTGTGCAGAACTTCTTCTGTAGGGTGCTTTTCATGGAGCGTCGCTGTCATCGCTGTCTTCACTGATCGCACCATTCGTTCCCAGGCACCGCCCATGAAGGGTGCACCGGGTGGTATGAAGCGCCATGAGATCTTCCGTTTCGCTACCTCTTCCATCGTAGATCTGTCTATTGCCTCTCGTAGCTCCTTGTCAGCGGCCTTCAAGTTGGTCCCGTTGTCGGACCAAATCTCCGTCGGGCAGCCTCGGCGTGCTACCATTCTGCGTAGGGCCATGATAGCGGAGCTTGCGCTGAGAGAGCCCGCTATTTCTAGATGTATGGCGCGTGTCGTGAGGCAGGTGAAGATCGCCACGTATCTCTTCTGATGGGATCTGCCAGTCGAAACTGAAAGCGGACCGAAGTAGTCGACCCCTGTGTAGGTGAAGGGTCGCCGGTGATGGGCGAGACGACACGATGGTAGGTCCCCTGTTCTTGGATACGGTGGCATCTGTGTCTTCATTCTGCAGTGAAGGCAGCGTCGTACGATCGTACGAGTAATCGGTCGTACACGTAGAATCCAATACTGTTGACGACACTCGTTTACTGTAGCTTCGACGCCCGCATGGTGAAGCTTACGATGAATGTTTTCTATCCATAGTTTTACTGTGTGATGATTGCCATCTAAAATCATCGGACTTCTATTAATTCCTGGAGCTTTCTCTATAGCTTCTATGCGGCTGCGTAAACGTAGAGCCCCTTCGGTGTATTCTGTGCTGAGCTGTTGAAGACGACTATCTTTGTTTACTATTTTCTGTTTTCTGATGTCTTCTATTTCTTGGCCGAAGGTTTCTTCCTGTGTAGCACGCATCAGAAGAGCTTCTGCCCGAATGAGGAGTTCGGCAGATACGTGGATGAACTTCTTTTCTGTTTCAGTCTTCTTTTGTATATGTTTTTTGACTGTTTTGTTCATCTTCTTTCTCCAGTCTGGATCTTGTTGTTTGTTTTTTACAGTTCTGCTATAGTTAACTGTGTCTGTTGATGGCTTGCAGAGCTGAATGAAGAGGAGAACCCGTGCTGTGGCGTAGCGCAACCTCTCCCAGTTAGAGAAGCGAGAGGGCACTGGTAGAGCTTCTGACAGTCTCGGTTGGTTTCTGTCTGTTATAAGATGGACTGCCTCTTCGCCTGTAGGTTCTGACGGCGCTGGAGCTGAAGTGTCCGCTGGCCACGTGTCCTCCGGTTCCAGGAGGAATTCTGGACCCGTGTACCATCTGTGGTGCTTGTTAAATGAAGGTGGCATCTTTCTGGTGGCATCGTCAGCTACATTCTGTTTACTCGGGATCCATCTCCACTCGTTGACTGTTGATGTTTCTTCTATGGCGGCGAGTCTATGTGCTACATAAGGTTTGTAGGCACGAGGTCCTGTCTTGATCCAGGAAAGCACTGTTCTACTATCTGTCCAAAATGTTTTCGAGTCTGGTTTTCTTTCGTGTTCTCGTATTACTGTTTCGGCAAGACGGACTCCTAGTACTGCGGCCTGCAGTTCTAATCTTGGTATCGAGGTAAGCTTCAGAGGCGCAACTTTCGCCTTAGCTATGACGAGTGACACGTTGACTTCGCCGTTCGGTGCTATTGTTCGCCAAAACAAGATTGCTGCGTAGGCCGACTCACTGGCGTCTGTAAAGATGTGTAGCTGTAGCGTCGTAGCATCTGAGTAACCTACGTAGCACCTCGGTATTGTGACGTCGGCGAGGCTCTTCAGGTGTGTCAGCCAGTCTCTCCACTCTGTCGCGAGGTCTTCATCGATCTCGTCGTCCCACGATGTACCACGTCGCCACACTTCTTGAAGCATCTGCTTGGCTATGATGGTGACTGGTGATGCGAAGC
The DNA here is from genome assembly GCA_036365455.1 of Macrosoma leucophasiata. Lineage (NCBI taxonomy): Eukaryota > Metazoa > Arthropoda > Insecta > Lepidoptera > Hedylidae > Macrosoma > Macrosoma leucophasiata. The sequence goes on from JAWQUS010000024.1 coordinate 2,188,365, forward strand.
CCAGTGGGTCGAAGAGGGACATGACGATCCGTAGAGCTTGCCTCTTTGTCGGTGTCTGACCTTCGATGAGTGCCGATGGTATTCTAGCCATGTTCAAGTTGAAGGTGAACTCATCTGTCTTCGGTTTCCATACGAGACCCAGTACTCGTTCTATTTTATCTTCTGTGCTATGAAACTCTATGCTGTCTGTTGATTCTATTTCTCCAATGGCTTCAAGCAGGTAAGTAGAATTAGATTTCCACTGTTTGAGTTCGTAGTTCGCTTTCTTCTGTATGTTACGAACTTCTGTGGTGATGCGAACTGCGTCCTCGATGTTCTTGAAGCTGTCTAAGTAATCATCAACGTAGTGTTTCTCTATTATGGCCTTCACGGCTTCAGGATGCGTTTCTCTATGTTTTTCTGCGTTGATGTTCTTGACATAGATAGCTGTAGCCGGAGAACTCGATGCGCCAAAAATAAGTGAAGTCATTCTGTATTCTTCTGGTGGACGGTCATCTCTTCGATCTCCTCTCCAAAGGTAACGAAGAGCGTCTCTGTCTTCTGTTCTTAACTTCACTTGCATGAACATTTCTCCGATGTCAGCTGTGACGGCGATGCAGTGCTGTCTGAACCTCATGACGACCCCAGGCAAGGACTGGAGAAGGTCAGGTCCCTTGAGGAGCAGGTCGTTGAGGGAGACTCCTTTTGTTTTGGCCGCTGCGTCGTGGACAACTCTCAGCTTGCCTGGTTTCATCGGGTTCACCACGCCGAAATGTGGCAAGTACCAGGTTCTATTTTCTGTTTTCTGTTCAGGTGCGCGCTCCGCGTAACCTTTGGAGATGAGAGCTTCCATCTGTTCTGTATACTTCTTTTTCAGGCCATCGTCGCGATCAAGCTTCTTTTCTATACTGTAGAGCCTCTTCAGTGAGTTCTGTTTGTTATCAGGCAGAGTTGCTTCTTCTGTTTTCCATAGAAGTGAAGTTTCGTATTTTCCATCTTCTCTCTGTGCTGTGTTACGCTGTAGAATACGAAGAGCCTTTTCTTCTGGGTCTGACTGAGGCTTCTTCGGAGTGATGCCCAAGGAGTCCATGGCGAAGTACTGTTTCATCATATCATCCAGATTTTCATCGGTCGGTTCTTCAGTCAGGTGGTGAACGAAGTCAACGCTGTTCGACGCGTTACTGTGGCTGCCATGCAAGACCCAGCCCAGTGGCGTGAGTGATGCCACTGGTTGGTTCTTAGTGCCTTTCTTCACCTTCGTAGACAACAGTAGGTGGCAGTTGTCTTGACCGATGAGTATTCCAGGTTTCGCTTCACTGTAGGTGATGAAATTAGTGATGCCACGCAGGTGTCGACACTCCTTGATGCGGCGCCTTGACACTTCTTGTGCTGTGACATGCAAGTTCTTCACTGTTCTCGCTTGTATGGACTCTTTTCTATTATTGACACCTCTCAGTGTGATGCTAACTCTCCTTGATGCAGATTCTCCTGTCTTAAGTGAGTTGATCGCTTCTATGCGGAGTGGTTCGACGGGTCCTGTCGCTCCTATTTTGTCGGCGATGCTATTATCTATCAATGTTACTGTTGACCCGTCGTCCAATAAGGCGTAAGTATCTATTTCGCCATCAGGGCCTGACGCTGTTACTGGAATGATCTTCAAGTATGACTGTCTTCCTGCTGACACCCATGCTGAGTTGATGGCTTCTGTTTTCTCTGTGTGATCATCTTCTGGCTTGCTGGCACTCCTTCTGAAGTGTAGCATTCTATTGTGATAGTACTTGCAACCGTCGATACCGCAGACACGCTGTTGACAAAAGTGCGTTTTCGATCGGTAGCGAAGACACTTGAAGCACAGTCGATGATTCTTGGCTGTATCCCATCTCTCATTACTATTCTGTTTCTTGAAGATATCGCAGTTGATGACGGCATGTCCAGTTTCTTCACATACTGGGCACTTTACTATAGGTTTCTCTGTTACTGTGTTAACTCGATGATTTCGTCTATTTAGATGACTCGATTGTTGACTTGACTGTTGATACTGCGTTGTAACTATTTCTGGCTGCGCGTATGGACCGCAGATCTCAGCTTCTCTCTTGAGGAACCGTTGAAGCTTGATAAGTTCAGGAGTTTCTCTTGGTAGTAACGCTGCGAACTCGTAGAACTTGAAGCGTAGAGTTGAAGCCATTTTCTCGACTATTGATCTGCCGACCTCTGGATTGTACAGGTAGTAGATGCAGTTGAGAGCTTGCAGAGTGGCAACGACATTAGAAATCTTCGTTGAATAAATGCAGATGTCCCTTGGTAATTCCGTCAGACGGGGTAGGGCACGAAGAGTTTCTATCTCAGCTGCTGCTATGGCATCTGGTCTGCCGAACCTGGCTTCCAAAGTTTCCATAATAATAGATGGATCGGAGTTCGTTATCAGTTGTGCTTCCACAGCTTCTCTCGCTTTTCCTTTCAGGTTTCTCCTGAGTCTATTTAAATTCTCCAGCTTCGTATGTAGGTTCTCAGTCTCTTGATACGCAGCACGGAAGTACAGCCAGTCTTGATGTGCACCATTGAATATCGGTAGTTCGATCGCCCTCGGTTTGTTGGCTGTTTTCGCAAATTGAGAGATCGCGTCTGCCAGTAGTACAAGCTCTGATGAAGGCTGCGGACCGGCAGGCGGCTGTTGGTGCGGCGTAAATGATGGCGCAGCTCTATAATAATTCTGTTGTTGCTGTTGCTGTCCATACTGCTGTTGTTCCGCTTCTATAGGCGATCTTCTAATTTCTTCAGCCTCTATTCTTCGAACGGGTTCGATGGCGAACATCGTAGGTGCTTGTGGCTGGTTCTGCAGCCAGGCATCGATTCTATCATGCTGCTCTATCTGTGTAAACACGGAGCCGTCGTCCTCGTTGTCGGACTCCGCTTCTATCACGGCGATCTGCGCTTGTGCTAGCTCGACTTGAACACGCGCAAGATTTTCTTTGGCCTTGGCCAACTTTGATGATTTCGTAGATCTTCTAGATCTTGGCTTGTTGAGGTTCTTCATTGCCTCCTGTTCTATTTGTGGCGTGACGCCCTGTTTCTTCATTTGTGAAGACGCTGTCTGTTCAGCGGCGGCGCTCCGGATGACGGCGCTCGCGACGACGGTACTCGCGGTGGCGGCACTAGCGACGGTTTTCGGGTTGACGACACTCGCGGCGGTACCTTTACTATACGGATTGACAGCACTCGGATTGCCTGCTCGCGGCTCGACAGCACTCGGGCCGGGAGCGGGACTCGGATTGACAGTTCGCCTTTCGACAGCACTCGGATCGGGCGCGGTACTCGGATCTGACGGGTTGCTCGATTTCTTGCGTTCCGTTTCTGTTGTCTTCGACGTGGACGCGGATGCGGACGTGGCTGTGGTCGTAGTCGCCTCTGTTGATGTGTTGTTCGCAGAACTGGTAGTTTCGGTAGTACCAGACTGCGTCGATTCTTCTGTGGTTGGCGACGATTCCGCTGTAGATGGCTGTGTACGTCCTCTTCCTGTAGAACGCGTAATTGGCATCTTGACTGCGTATACGGCGTAATTTCTTCTTATCCGGCTCGAACTGGACCAAAAAATGTCAGACACGACACTTTACTATTGACTGGATTGAAGACGCACGCCGTATGGCGGATAAAGCAGCGCAAGCGAACCAGGGTGACACGCTCTACTGGATGTTCTAATAAAACGCTTTTTCACTGTTCACTATTATTTTCCTTCTGATTTCTTCCTTAGGTAGTGATCCGAGTATTCCGAGTGCTGTCGACGAACTGTGCCGGCCATACAAAAGTGCCCTACTTTTATTCTAAAATCTCAAGGTCATCGAGCTTAAGAAAACCTCCTGTGATTGGTTGTTGGTTCAAGTAACCAATCACAAGAGATATTTAAATTTTAAGCGAACAAATTTTATCATCTATGATTGGTTGATTCGAACAACCAATCAGCTATTAGATCTATTTGGCCAATTAAAATCTCTATGTATCTCAGATCATTACCGAAAGGAAACAACAGACATCAAAATTCTTTATTTTCAGATAAAATTGACATATTACAGTAATAAAACAAACATAAAACTATTTCAAATATTAAAAACTATCTAACAAAGTCAAATAAACAAACATGCTATGCTAAACTATGAAATTATACACAAAAAACTATTTAACTATACAAAACAAAGTAATATTAAATACAAACGAGCTTTAAGTGACACAAAACTATTAATTATACTCTAAATTACACAAATATTACATAAAACAGTCAAAATCTAAAAATAGAAGTTATACAATACTCTAACGCTATTGGTCACTTAAGCTCTATCTACGTTCCGACCACGTATACTATTGTGTACTATGCTATCGATGACTACACAACGCTATTGTTATTGGTTGTCTACGCGCTGACAACGTATACTATTAAGGACTGTATGGCCGATCACTATTAAAACTGTTTTTTAATCACAAACACTATACATTATTCATGAGCGTCCTGCACAGTAACAGCGCCCTTATTTAGCGCGATGAAACGAAACGATATTCAACATATTATGCACAGACCATTATATGTACCTATAGATAAATACATAGTCATTACATAATTTTACCAGTCTCCTTTTCTAAAAAAAAATATTCGGACGAATTCAGAACCTCCTTCTTATTTGAAGTCGGGTAAAAATATTTTCCTTTTTCTGTTTTCCCTAGAAGGTTACTTAATCTAAACCATGGCTAACCTGAGAATGTTTTATTCATAGATTTATTAACTACTTCGTTTATTTATCACACAATATCTGCTACCAATGATATTATAGGTATGTTACTGCTACATAATATTAATTATATTAATGGTAGCAGGACCACAGACCACTATTAATACGCTGAGATTCCGGGTTTGATATCCAGGTCGGGGGTGCGGATTAGTTTGTGTATTTTTGATGTTCCCATTGATTTTACTGTTCGAACTGTGCTTATTATGTAGTAAAATAGGTGCTCATTGAAATAAAACTATTTTAACGGATTTATCTCGCGTATATTAAACTAAAATGATTTTTAAAATCAACCCGACGTTTCGGTCGCTTTTCAGCTTCCGTGGTCCCGGGCAGACTGAGGTGACATTTGTCTGACAGAAGTTTGAAAAAATTATATGTAGCTACCTCCATCGATTTCGTAAACGCCTTGCGTAGCGTTCAGGATTAACACAATAAATACTTATGGTATCTTGAGGTCTTGCAAACTGCTGCGGCTGGGATTTAATCTTGCTAAGTATGGGATCCCATGATGTTGATAATCGCCATCCATCTTCTCTATTGAAATTTGGGTGTTTTTTAATTTCAATAGCCTCGCGTACCATTCGTGGAATGGGTCAACGAAACGTCGGGTTGATTTTAAAAATCATTTTAGTTTAATATACGCGAGATAAATCCGTAAAAATAGTTTTATTTCAATGAGCACCTATTTTACTACATAATAAGCACAGTTCGAACAGTAAAATCAATGGGAACATCAAAAATACACAAACTAATCCGCACCCCCGACCTGGATATCAAACCCGGAATCTCAGCGTATTAATAGTGGTCTGTGGTCCTGCTACCATTAATATAGCTCGCGAAAACCTAAGAACATATCAAAATAGGTCCTGTTTAGGAAAAGTCCTTTAGCTTCGATAGCACTTTTTGCTGTAGTAATAAAATCTATATTTGAATGTTTTCTACAAGCAATAAATTTAACTGTTGGTACCTAAAAGGATTAAAATAATACACGTAATTTATATAATAATAACTTTATTAGCTTAAGATCAACGGGCACTGTGCAATCATGTTATATAAATAAAGAAATATAATTAATATCTTGTTTATAATATCGTCTGGATTTTTTTTATATTTTATTCATGACCACAGATACAGAGTCTATCAGTCGTATACATATTGAATTTGTTATTTCTTCATTTCATATACTAATGAATGTCCATATGGAAGATGACGATGATTGAATGTTTCCATGTGAAATATGATGAGATGGCTCCAGCAAAGTGATGGGGACTTTACTAGGAGTTTTGACGAAGTTTTGGAGGCAACACGAAAAATCACTTTTCACACATAATATCACTTTCCTACACCCGTGAACGTTATCGAATGCTTTATGATAAAAATCCCACCATTTTTACACATAAAACGCGACTATACACAAATTTTGAAAATAATATCACGCAGCGACACAGCTTTTTCTGCATTCCCGCCAAAACTCTCTATCCACTGGATCCCAATTAGTGTTGCCAGGTGTCCCGTTTTGCGCGGGACGTCCCGACTAATACCTGATCGGGACGTCAAGTGTCCCGATAAATCAATCATCATCATTGCCTCAACCAAAAGACTGTTAGACAAAGGCCTGTCTAAAGATCAATCATATTTCGGTCTTTTCTCATTGATTCATCTTTTGATAAATCAATAAATTAATTAAAATTTATTTATTTATTTATTCTTTTAGCACATAAAAAATGTACTTAAGGCGGACTTAATACCTAGTGGTAAATAAAAAAAATAAAAAATCTATTGGCTTGCTTTTTACTGTCCCGATTTTTACCCCTGGGTCTCGATTTATTTTACCTACTTTCCCGATTTAAAACAAATCGGACCTGGCAACACTAGTCCCAATCCCCTCTCCCACTTTGTTGTGGAGTATCCGATCTACATTGTGTAAAAACAAGTACGAATACGATCGTATGAATACGATTGACACTAAAGGCCTAATTCAGATCCGTCACAACGCAACTCCCGATGCCAAAGATTTTTCGCCTTTATAGGTACCAGATATTTCGGATTTACCGGAACACAAAACATCTGAATAACACCAGTTGTTGGTAGATAGATTGGATAATATAGTAGCATAATCCCCCAGATCGATGACCTACTAGAAATTAATTGAGTTATACCTGTTTCACAATCAACTGAGACCAATAAAAAAATATTGGAATCGGATATATAATAACATATATAATGAATATAATATAATGGCACATATATAATGGTTGCAGAGGCCCAGGAAGACCAAGACTGACCTACCATGACCAAATAGGTCGAGTTCCGTCTGATGGTGGGATCATAAGTCTTAGGAATCGGCGTGCATGTATGAAGAGAATGATGAAAGTAGACGAGGCACGAGAGGTTTGTCAGAACCGGGATATCTGGCGCTCTACACTCTCTGCCTACCCCGTTAGGGACCTGGCGTGAAGAAACATACATACATATATAATGAATACATTTTTTTGAATTTATTGAATTATTAATCCTTGCTGGTTAATTCTAAATAAGAAAATAAAATAACAGGTACATTAACAATACTTAAATGTTATTTGATAAATACATTTTCATTTAATATTATAACATATTCTAATTGAATACGACTGAATAGAAAACTACTCTACCTTTGATGACTTGTCTATTATTTTGTTAAAATACTAACCAGGCTTATTTCCATATATTATTCGATACATATACGAAAATTTAACAATTTTGGATAGATATATAAGAAACGTAATTTAACACCTGTATTCCCCGAAGGGGTAGACAGAGGTTAATTCAAATATTATTATTATTTAAGCAGGTGTTTGCTCACGATTAGCTGGTTACGTTTTTACGATACCAATTCCTTATAAAAATTATTTGATGTCAATTTAAGCTTATTCCTAATTCTGTATTCATGCCGTTTAACACCAAAACTTCAGTAAATAATCCTAAACTCAACATTTATTCCAACAATTATTAGCTAATAAGGCAATGTTTACACTAGCTGTATCTATAAATAATATTTTAAAAATACAACATTGATATTTGGTATCAAAAAAGTCGAACATTGGACGATATAACTTGTCTGGTTATACATTTAACTTCTAAAAGATTTTGTTACACACTTATAGCAAGAAATAAATATGAAAATTCAATGAAATGCTAAAAAAGCAAAACGTTGGTTTAAAATTTTATTCGAATTTTAAAACTGTTTCAATATATAATGATTATGTGCTTTACATAGTAAAAGATTTAAAAAAAACCACCCTAGTAGCTTTTTTCTATAAACGCATAGAATATCTGCCTAGCTAGAAGGTGCAGTAATATTTATTTTGTATTTTTATTCTTAAATTTACATATTGTTTATGCGATATTACAGTATCCGTCATGAAATATTGTACATCGAAATGAGGAAAGAGACAATCGGCTTATTTCGAATTCGTAGAGCGTTATCTCTGCTCCACATTGCCTACGTAAGCACTAATAGTCCGGTATTGTTCAAACAAAACTTGATCAAAATGGTTGACAAACGTCACATGGGTGCGAAAGAGAAAACGCTCTACAGAGCCGAAAATTATCCGAAGTCTCTCTCCTTATATATATAAAGGGTTATTTGTAATTAGCGCATAACGTCTTGCAGGTAGCCTATCTACATCAATCCCAACAACATTTACTCTACGACTTTTTAAAATTCATACATAACAAAATTTAAATTTTCCCATTCAAATTTTTTTTGCCTCTAAACTGGCATTTACTCTTAGCGTAGGCAAGTATACCACGAGCGGGGAACGGGGTTGCGGAGTGACGCAGCGGCGGCTATGCTCTTTTGAACTTTTGAAATAATATTTTGTTTTTTTTTTGGGGTATTTATCAAGATTTGTAAAAAGTTGTAGAACAAATGTTGTTGGGATTGATCTAGAGAGGCTGCCTGCAGGAGATTATGCCATGATTGATTGATATGATTACGCCAATTTAAATTAACCCTGTATATTGCTGCGTACTGTACTAATACATATAAGTAATACAAAATAGATGAGCCAAGCCCAACATGTAGTAATGTCTTGTCCAATTGCCTTAATAATCCAAATAAATCAAATTTTAAAATTAGGAAAGTTTAAAGGAAAGTTAACAATTAAGAATACGACCAAATCGATGTGTTTGCTGTGCCCCTAAAAAAACATAACAATTGAGCTCCAGCTACGCTCTATTGTTATATGTATAATACAAAAATGTAGGAATCGGCGTGCATGTATGAAGAGAATGATGAAAGTAGACGAGGCACGAGAGGTTTGTCAGAACCGGGATATCTGGCGCTCTACACTCTCTGCCTACCCCGTTAGGGACCTGGCGTGAAGATACATACATACATACAAAAATGTGCTAAGTAAATATATTTTAATATGTATATTAAAATTTGTGTCCGTCACTAAAGGTGCGTCCAGACTGACCTGGATTTATTTAATTAGTAATTTTCTAAAAAAAACTTTAAAATGTCCCGGTGACTTTTTAAAGTTTTTTTGTTTCCATTCGCGCATGTGAACATGCACAATACATTAGTTATGTTTTTGAATCACATATTATTACAAGGTGGCTAGTCTACTCACATTTACTTTTTAATGTCGTGACAGTGGCAATGGCTAACAAGCATGTAGTTCAAAACATGATAATTAATTAATACTGTAGCCATATAGCATCTCGAGATGTACACAAAACGGAGGTATAGTAGGTACTGTACCATGTAGGTACTATACTATATATGGGTTGTTTTGTCTCTGTGAAAAAAGTCGTGCAACTGGGAATGAAATCATTAAAATATCACTTGGGGGATGATATTGCCTCCGGGAGTCGAACTGGGACCTCGGACGTGTCCGTAGATACCTGATACGTCTAGGCTCTCAAAAGTAAATAATCAATACAATTTTTATAAAATTAACATTGTGACGTCACTATGTCATGCGTAGTTTAGGAAATGTTAGAAAACAGGCTTGTTTATTGACTTAATTAATATAAGACTTGCAACAAAAATGCCTTTTTTAACACTACCTACATTAACAGAATAACAACCTTATTAAACAATACATTAAAACTTCTGATCAATAACTTATCATATTTTAATATAAATGTCAACTTCACCGGTATTAAGCGACAAAATGCAGAATGCATCCTGAAACTAAACGACCAAATGCGTAATACTATGTTTCTTAGGGTTAGATTCTTACACCCATATTCTAAGTCGTAACCTCGACCTTAACTCAACCTTACTCAAGGGAATTGGTATTCTTAGTTGTAACTAATAATGAAACTCGACATTCTCCTCCGTTTGAGTTAACCCAACTCTCAACCTCCGAGGTACCTCACGACCTACCTTGAAGTTTCGAGGAGTATTCACATTTCAGTTTTTTGTGTCGAAACTGTCTGGAAATATAATTAAAAACCATATTTTTCTATAAAAATTGATTCTCAAGACAAGAGTTACTGTGAAAATACAACTAAGAATATGGATTTAGAGGCGTCCTCAGCTGAGTGTGAGTCAAGGAATGTTTCGAGTAACGTCTTAGAATGTGGGTGATAGACTTCACTACGAGTCTACGACTTTACTTACAGCAAAGTCCGCTTAGAACTGTCAAAGCTCACACTTTACTGACAGTTTTAAGCATACTTCGCTATAAGCAAAGTCGTAGTGCGGTCTGTGAATCTCACCCACAATTTGAGGATGAATTCTATAATAACTCCATTATTTTCAACAATTAAGCGACAGGACTCAAGTCAGGCTTAGGCCCCACCACTTCATAAGCCTCATCTAGCAACTCGCAAATCATTTGAATCTTCTCATCATCCAACTTTCTGCTAGAAGCGAGTCTGATCGAGGGTTCGGGGCAGTTCACCTCGGCGTCGCGGAGGTACGCCGCCGTTGTCATGGCAACGCCTTTATTGAGGCAATATTTGGTGACGTCACGCAGGTAGGATTGCTTGAGGCGGTCGGTGAGGTCAGACCGCTTGAGGTAGACGTGTTTTATGGGTGATATCTCGTCGCCGTGGAATCTGTAGTGCTTGAGGTTGCCTAGAGCCCTGGAATATTTTTTATTAATTAAAATTTTTACTCCACAGAACCAAGATTAAAATACGTTTTTAACTTTATTGAGCGTCACAAAAACATTTCTATCATCAACTTATATAGGCTTTTTTTATGTAATGGAAGTGGCAAACAAGCGTGTAGTTCACATTGATATTAAGTAATGACTGCAGCCTATAGACACCCACACAAAGACCAAGGTCAAAATGCAGATGCGTTACCACTCCTGAGGCCTAAGGTGTTATGCCTCTGTGCCGGAAATTACAGGGCCGTACATTACCACCTGACCGGAACACGATAGTGCTGAACACTACTATTTAGCGGCAGGTATATAAGGTAATGCGGTGATGCCTACGCCCACGAGCTCCGTCACTGGAGCTCTACCACCAGTAAAGTTTAAAAAAATCTAGTTACTTTCATATAATATATAAACGTTTTTACGGAGTCAACCCTCTGTACCTGGTCTGTAGAATTAAATATTCTGTGACAATTTCATAACTATAATAGCAAGTAACTAAAAATTGCAATAACATAGAAGCTCACTTGTTAAGTTTCCTCGAGTTGACCTCCAGTTCGTTGATGACTGTGGGATTGTTTTCCAATATGTCCAGTGCGGTGATGGCTGCTTGGGTCAACATAGGCGGGAGGGACGCGCTAAAACAGTATCCTGTAAAAAAAAAGAATAAGGGGCCGTCCATAAATTTATACGTTCGTATACAAGGGGGAGGAGAGAGTCTCGCTGAGTGTGACAAAATGTGACAGAGGACAGGGCGTCAACGGCAACATGACGTTCGCAGTTCATTAAAATATTTTTATTTAATACTTGCTGGGCCCGCGACTTCGTTTGCGTGATAATGTATGATTGTTCAATATCTACCCGGACGAAGTCGTGGGCGCAGCTAGTATTTTATATTACAAACAGACACTCCAATTTTATTTATTTGTATAGATTTCGTTAGACGATTTCTGATTTAAAAAAAACTGTCATATTCAAGGGGAGGGTCTTAGTTTTTGTGACGCAACATTTTCAGGGAAGTCGCAGATATTGTGACAGTGTGACAATGGGAGAGAAGTGGGTTAGAAAAGGCTTGCTTTTTTAATGTAATGAAAGTGGCAAATTAGCATGCAGTTCACATTGATGCTAATGATGACTGCAGCCTATAGACACCCATATAAAGACCAGAGGTCAAAATGCAGATGCGTTGCCACCTGAGACCTTATTTGTTATGTCTCTGTGATAGTTATTAGTGGGCCATAGGCTAATTAAACATGAACCGTTATTCATAAACGTATTTTAGCTAAAGTGTTGCTAATCTCTCCTTTGTCTTTTTCTATCCTGCACATTTGACAATGCAACTGACAAAGACAAAGCATTCTACTCGTATAGCTAAAACGTACATAATGTACGTTTATGAATAAGGGGGTTATTATCTATAGCTACTAACCTAAACCAGACAGTCGCTGATGCTCCACAATGAAGTGTGTGCCGGCGCAGAAGCCGCCGACCGTGGCGAAGGTGTGCTCCAAGGAGCCCATGATCAGATCGATCTCGTCGCGAGGGATCTTCAGGTGCTCGGTGATGCCGCGCCCGTGCTTGCCTAGTACCTGGATTACGATTTTTTTTTTTATGAACTGATAATAATAATCCGTCGAGATAGGAGAGACCACCGCACCGGCGGCTAACGAACAATAGAAAACAATTGTCATATTTTTCTCGTGAGCTGACGGGTTAAGTTTACCAACCAGGCAAACACGTCTTTAGGTAGAAGAGTCATCAACTGACCGGAACACGATAGTACTGAACACTACCATTTCGCGGCACGTACATTAGGTAATGCGGTGGTGCCTACGCCCGCGAGCTCCGTCACTGGCGCTCTACTACCAGTACCAGTGATGCTATTTCAACTAAAATCAAAAGTTGTCATCATTCCATTTCAAAAGAAACTTTATAAATTCCAGGCTATTTTGACACATAGAGCAACACCGGAGGAGAGTAGCCATATGCAGGCTTTCCCCTCTGTCAAAGTGCAAGTTTAAATGTGAAATTGTTTCTGTATTTTGTTAAAGTCAAGCTGTGAGTTTCGTAGTAATAGACGTGAGTTTCGTAGTAATAGATTTTTGTAGTGTGCATGTGTGTCGCGCGCATTTTCCCCCTCAAAAAATGACAGACTGTTTTGGATCGGTAATAAACGCTATGGCTACTCCCCTCCGGTCCGCCGCGGCCGGTGGCCCGTGTTGCTCTATTCTTTGATAATTGCGTTAACTCGCTTAAAAATGTATGTTGACAAGAAGTAGGTCGAATGGGTGTTAATTTAATATGCGCAGAGTTATATACACCACGAATAACGCGTATAACGTTCTATGTTTTACTCTTAAAGACATAATATATGGTTCTACTTCAAATATTATGATTTAGCCCAACATAAAAAAATTAACGATCCCTCAATGAGGTTACTAACATTATAAATGTGAAGGTTTCTTTGTTTGTATGTTTGTCTGTCAATCACGCCGAAACTACTGAACGGATTTTAATGAAATTTGTTATACAGATAGGGTATAAGCTGACTTAGATTATAGGATACTTTTTTATCCCGTACAATGTTCCCTGTGGGATGCTATGGGATGATTTGATGAGTTTTCACAGGTTACGCGAAAAACTAAATAACATGCACGCGGGCGGAGCCGCGGGCAACAGCTAGTATCTATAATATATAGAGAAGACACCGGAAACAAACATCCATGTGAGCTACATGCTTGTCTGGCCACCTTTATCAATATATATAAAAAACAACCCGTTTTCCTTGGTCACGGCATCACGCGTGAATGGCTGGACCGATTTGGCTAATATTGATTTTGAATAATTTTTGGAAGTCCAGGGAATGTTTAAAAGGTAAGAAAATATGAAGGGAAATAGTAAAAACCACCATTTCATATTCCCATACAAATAGTCCGTATCTATCAAACCTTTGACACATGTCATATTTTTATTCTGAGGCAATACGAAGTTTGCCAGGTCAGCTAGTTACATAAAAAAAAGAAGCCATTTCCAATCCTGCGCTTTGGGATCGGAAACTGTTGTACATCTGTCTCAAAAATTAGGGGGGCGAACAGGTGGTGACCTCTTGTCCCGAACACTATACCACTGAAAACTGCCATTTAGCGGTCAGTAGTTTAGGTGATGAAGTAGCACCTACACCTTCGAGCTCTATCACTAGAGTTCCACCGCAAGTATTGTAAAATCAGGTACCTAAGTAAGTTGACTGGAGAGCACAAAATAATATCTTATGACGTTCTTAACGCGTAACGTTGACAGGAAAACCAAAGCGAAAATACAAACAATTGCGTATTTATAGAAATCCCAATCAACAATGTAGCGTCTACTACATTAAGGCTTCAACTAGTGGAACACCGATGAAACCTCACAGTACTTGTCTAGTACGATAGATGGCGTGCAATGAAATTACATCGCACTTACGAAGATTTCTCAAGAGTTGGAATATATACAACTTCCCAACGTCAATCGTTGGGCCGCGGCCCGCCAGGCGCTACCACCTCGCCTGGTCGGAGGATCCTCCCCTTTTCGCCGGAGGAACACTTCCACCCATTCCTCCACAGTGGTGACCCCCGATCGGAAGCAACCTTCTCACCAGCCACTCTCTACAACTCTGCAGCACCTTCGACGACGTCATCCCTCACATCACCATTACCTGATCGAGCGGTAATTAAGTCACGCCAGCCAGCACTCTCGGCTTCATCAGGGAACTCCACACGCCTGCAGCGACCACATCAGCGTCAGCAAACTGCGCCGTCCCGCAGTAGCTACTACGCAGCGACTACCTCGACTCAAAGAGGACTTTCGCATCACCGCAGCAGCGACTACCTCGACTCAGTGGGACTTGCGGCATGGGACTATATGGCATTAGCACAGCTCCGCGAGAAGTTCTGACAGCTGCCTCGATCGTATCAACCTCCGGTCTTGGAGGGGAGTGATGTAGCGTCCACTACATTAAGGCGCCAACTAGTGGAACACAGACGAAACCTCACAGTACTTATCTAGTACGGTAGATGGCGTGCAGTCGAATTACATCGCACATACGAAGTATTCTCAAGAGTTGGCATATATACAACTTCCCAACGTCAATCGTTGGGCCGCGGCCCGCCAGGCGCTATCACCTCCCCTGGTCGGAGGATCCTCCCTTTTCGTCGGAGGAACACTTCCACCCGTTCCTCCACAACGACAATGGAAGCTCAAGAATATAGTCTTTTTTATAATTTGTATTGAAGCGCGCATGGCCCAGCGGCTGGTGTAGATCTTAAGCGATCTACTCGGTTAAGCACTAAGGGCGCGGTCGGGTAGTGTGATGGGTGACCGCTAGTGGCAAATTATATGCGCGTTTCCGTGCTTCGTTAAACCTTGTCGGAGGCCTTATGGGCGGTTTGAAAACATCCGATAGCGGGTTGCCCACTAACCCACCTACCTCCACCAATCCGCATTGGAGCAGCGTGGTGGAGTAAGCTCCAGGCCTTCCCCCCCCCAAAAAAAAGGGGAGAGACTCGTGCCCAGCAGTGGGACGTATAATGGGTTGCCATTATTATTTATTATTTTATTATAATTTGTATAGACCAACGTTTGACCACCAACTCACCTGATGGAAAGTGAAGACGTAGCCAAAGATGAAGCACGTTGGTCTAGAAAGTACCTATTCACTCTAGATTTGAAGATGCCCCGGTTGTAGTTTTTGGGAAACAAAGAAGCTGGCCAAGTATTAGCTGTACACCTTAGCTGTACGTATAATAAATGTAGATGCAAAACGCTTGGTTCGAATTTTTAGAATGTTTACTGTGTAAGGATGATATTTCGCCGTTCTCCTAGTTGTACTATTGTAAAAAGGTGAAGAGGGAATTAGATTGTGCAGATCGTTCGCACATTCGCCGAAATGGATCCTGTGAAAGACACGCCACTTTACGGCGATGTTCAAGACTGAGCAACTTCGTGTTTACTAGTTTTGTGTCTCCAATTATTCTCGTAGCACGCTGATAAACCGACTCAAGGGCCTCATGCTAGTGTTTGGCCGACCCGTCCATATGGTGGCAACAATACTCCATACACGACCGAACTTGTGCTTGGTACAGCAACTGGCGTGGCGTGAAGTACCTCCTAAACTTATTCAGGACCCAACCTTCATACCAGCTAATTTAGCCTTGCTGTTACCTCAGGTAAATGCCGAAATTCAGTGTGGGTGTTAAAGTTACACCTAAGAGGTCTAAATGGTCTGCCAAAGGTATATTTTCATTATTTAGGATGGGGGAGAAGGAAAAAGGGTTCCTTTTTGAAGAGAAAAGAGTTTTTTGGGTGTTAAACTTGACCATGTTGGTTTCACCCCATTCTGAGACGGATATGCTAATATCCGTCTATGATAATGCTAAGTTCATATTCAAGCATGTTCTCTCTCAGTGCCTGAATTTCCGCTGGGCCAGCCAGACTTCTCTTCTTGTGAACCGGCTGGACATTCGCGAACTTCCAGCATGTAAGAACTCATGAAATGGTCATCTCAATTGACAGTATAACATTAAATATAGGAGGATTCATCATCACTTCAGCTGGAAGACGTCCACAGCTAAACAAAAACCTTCCCCAAAGATGCTTACAACAACGTTGTGCATGATACGCGGCAAATATGACAATCGTTACGGTTGGCTAGCGGATTGGCGATCGTAGTGGTGGCAGTTTTATCGCGGGTCGCTGCCGCACAGCAGCGTTATTGCATTTACGATCGCCCTATTGGAATGGTTTGACCCATTGCTCGGTTGACTGGCTGCAATAAAGTATGATATACTAAGCCCTGAATCTCTACTCACCCCAATACTAAGGCTCTCGTCCAACATGATCCTCAGCTTGAACCGCCTCGCAAGCTCCACGATCCGCTTCAATGGGCACATCTCTCCAGTATTGAAGTATATCGCCTCGGCAACCAGGAAAGCTCTTCTCTTTGGGTTGAGCTCTCTTTTATCGCTCGCTTCCTGCAGTTGTCTCTCCAGATCCTGCATATCGTTGTGTTTGAAGTACCTGATTGTGCTGCGGGACGCGTCGAAGCCTTTCTGAATGGCGAACCATACTTTTTCGTCGCTGTAAAGAAATTTTAATGTAAGAGATAGATTTTAGATGAACCCACACTTATCCGAGCCAAAGTCAAATAAGCCTCGCACATATATCCGCACCGAAATAATCGACCGCGCCGAAGAAATCGACCGCGCTGAAGAAATCGACCACGCCGAAGAAATCGTTTCTATTTTCTTTGTACCTGTCGCACAGTTATTATATTTTAATTGTGATGAATCTTGAAGAGATTATTTATCAAATTATAATCACAATTTTTTAAAATAAATGAAAAAGTAGTTTTGTTGGTTCGGACGAATCGGCGCGGACAAATGTGTGTAATGTGTGTGTGGTAATCTATGGCCCTGTAATTTCCTGCATTGACCTTGGTCTTTGTGTTGGTGTCTATAGGCTGCAGTCATCACTTAACATCAATGTGAACGGCATGCTTGTTTTGCCACTTTCAATATATAAATATATATATAAAAAACACAAATAGGTATTTCCACAGTAACATATTGTTTTTGAATGACTTTGATTAAGAAGGAAGTTCTAACAATGATGGTTTTGTATTGTAACAAAGGTATTATTTGTAATAACAGGTAAACAGAGAATGACTTTATATTTAACTCCCTGTTTAACTTCAGCATAAGGGGGGATATGTCATAATCGCCATATTTGATGTGATGTCGCCAAGTTTGATATATCGCATGTAGATTGGTGATCACAGTGGCAATATTATTTACTAGCTAAGTACCTCCTCTGGAATGGTTTGACCGACATTGCTCGAATGAGTGGCTGCACTAGCATTCTCAACCAGTGGATGGTGGGGTCTTCAAATCACAGCCTTATCAATTGACTATTTAAGAAATTAAAGAAAAAACGGAAAGAAAAGTTTGACTTCGGGCAAGAATTGAACCTGTGACCTCAGGATAACCAGTCCAGCGGCTTTCCACTAAGCTGCCGAAGTCCCACACCGATGCATCAAATTAAGCTTTCCTTTTTTGATTTTTAACCAATTTTAGGGTCAGTTTTTCTTTCCGTTTTTTTTTTTATTCTTAAGTTATTGCGAAAATTAAATAATGCAATTGATTATTGTTTAAAATAGTGTCAATACTATAAACTAACCATAATAAAAAATAATAGGTGCAAAATTTTCCATCAAGACTTTAATGTATTATGTATGACCATAAAATGCAAAATTTTACATTGCAATATGATGTACACTATTTATATATTTTTCCTTATATTTTTTATTCCATTTTTTAAATTATTAATGTAACAAATGGTGGCAAACAAACATGCAGCTCACATGGTACACAAAAACCAGACATCTACATAAAAACCAGACATCAAAATGCAGATGTATTGCCACCCCTGAGACCTTATTGTTATGTCTCTTTGATAGTTTTAACTGGGCTGTACATACAATTCATGCAATATTCATTTATTACTTTACATATATGCAACCTGAAAATTATACCTAAATATTATTTATTTATGTAAGTACCTTATTTAAGACAATAATTCTCTTGAACTGCCTATTCAATATATTACGATAACTCATATTAGGCATAACATTGTTGTCAAGCTTCCATGTTTCCTGTTATTGACAGGAAAATTATAAAAAAAAACACCTTTACTTGAGCAGGTAAAATAAAATCACATTTGTGTAACTAAGTATTGCAACATGGAATAACACTTAGAAAATAGAACATCTGTATGTATAATAAAGCCGTCTCAAATTATTTTAATGATGAGATGTCAACAGGCTCATCACTGGTGACCTGATACATGGGCTAAAACTAGCAAATTAAGGATGTTTTCATACATGCCTAAAAGCATGCATTTACCTCTGCTTACCCATTCAGGGATTGCAGGCGTGAAGTTACATTATAAATATTATAAATAACGACCTTCATGCCCAAAGAAATCTTTAAGAGGACATCAAAACTAGATCATTTAGACAAACTAGAAAATTTACAGCACTTCTTAATTAGAATTCAGTACAAAACACAGCAACAATGAAGGACTTTCTGAATTAAGTAGATAATGTTATCAAGAGCAGGTACTCTTGTTATCAACAGTGAATCATAAAAATCTTTATGCTAAAATTTGAGCTAAGTAGGTTACAATGAGTTTCAATAAAATATTGAAACATTGACATATTTTTATTTTTTTTTACAATCACACAGGCAAGTTTGTTAACTCCTCAAGGAATGTGAGCTGGTGGTGGCTAGGGAACTATTAAAATCAATTATCATATTTTTCTTGTGACTTGACAGGCAAAAACATTAAATTGGGTAAAGACGACAAAAAACTGCCTATATATTTCTCATAGAGCTCTTAACCCAATACTCTACTCGTCTAGTTTATTTTACAGACATAAAAAATTTACAGCACATTAACACATCAATAAAAATACTCACGCAAATATAATATCTCCTTTCTTAGCATATGCGGGTATGGCACTAGCCACTGTTGAGAATCCATATGCATACACACATGTCTCTTCCACCTCCAGGAACTTGGCTAGCCGCTCTTCCAGCTCCAAGTGTACATCTATCGTGCCATAAAACCCTCTGGGACCGCATGACCCGACTCCATACTTGTATAGAGTCTTTATTGAACTTTCTACAACAGATTCCTCCTTATCAAAGCAAAGGAAACTAGTTGCACCAACATTCAGCACATTTTCGTCTATTTTCCCCATCTCCGGTGACTCTTCGACCTCTGCGTCGTATTCTACCAGCGGGAGAGGCCTCCATTCTACTGGTGTTCCGTTCGAGAGTGAATCGTGGGGTCTCTTAAATTTCTTGAGCCATAAATAGTACGCTGACCCAATAAATACTACTACCAGTGTCCACCAACTCGTCTGTTAATCATAGTATACATTTGGTTAATTAATATAACCCTAATTGATAAAAATAACGCGTTATAGTGTGGTTACTTACTGCATCGTATAGATCCACTAATATCATTGTCACTGAGTTCTATATGCGTCGAAGAGTTAGAGAGGAATGCATAAATTATAGGACACGCTTCACTTATATTACTGTGATATCAAAAAAATAATTAATTCAATTTCGTTCTGCACTGCACTGCATAAAGTTTAATGTGATGTTGACAGATTTGACAGTTACGGTTGGGTTATGACAGTGACAAAAGGCGAAAGATTTATGCGTTTTGAAGGGAAACCAGAGTAATATGACAGTGACATGCCAGCCACGGTTGCCAATGCTATTATTTTATACTCCCTCTGAAGATTTTTAAGTTTAATTTTGTTGAAATACAACATACGCGGGCAAAAAAAAAAAACACAAAAAGTGACTTTTGCAATGCGAGACCTCCCAAACTTCAGAACTACACGAAAATACAACTTAAAACTTAAGGACGAGTTATCAAAGTCCTCACATTTTCTCCACTATAAGTCAATCCCCCAAAAACTACACACTCGGCTTCAAATTCTTTGCAATTTGGGGCATTCCCCACAAATTGGCAACCCTGCTGTCAGCTGCCAGTGATATGAAGGATACGTTCCATTTGTAGTGTGTCGCGATTGGGTGTGTTTTACTTACAGAAATGAATACCTTACAATGGGAAAGTTTCTGCTAAAACAGACTTATAAAGTGGAATAACTGCGCGCAGGTGGCAAAAATATGAAACTTCATTCAAATATTATGTTCTTTTGTGACAGACAGTTGTCAATTAAAATCATGTCAAAATATTTTGTCTCCCCTCACACCGACTAGACGGCTTTCTTTTTTTTCTTTCTTTCTTTCTTTCTTTCTCCAGTTACTGGATTCTGGCAGAATTATCCTTAGTCTTGGGTAGTAGCCATTAATTTATAATAATAAGAAGAAGAAGAAAACTAGACGGCTATTTGGTGGGGAATACTGCTTTAGTCCTTATGTAGATTTTTAATTTCTGATTGGATCTCGCACGGAAATGTTTAACCATTCGCTCCAAAAAGGTATCCAGAGTTTA
This sequence comes from Macrosoma leucophasiata, assembly GCA_036365455.1. NCBI lineage: Eukaryota > Metazoa > Arthropoda > Insecta > Lepidoptera > Hedylidae > Macrosoma > Macrosoma leucophasiata. Next base: position 2,209,288 of record JAWQUS010000024.1, read on the forward strand.
GTGTTTCTAATTTCAGCTTCATGGGAATCATTTATTGCGCCGCCTGGATTTTTGGTCGCTTAGGCATGCCCATTTTATTCACAGCTGTTCAACATTGACAGGGAGTTTTTGCGGGAACCTTGAAAGAGGCGTATGGTGATCTTATTTTAATTCACTTTCTTGGTGTGTTTTTAAGTTATATTGAATAAAATTGGTGGCATTTTGTTTGATATAGGTTTATTACAGTGCCCGTGTATAGTGAAATAGAATAACAGTGCGAAAATACGACCTTTCAGGTTGCCTCCAAAACTACATTGTAAATGTTCTGGTAAAGTAGCCATCGCTTTATTCGAATAACGTGATTGTAACTCACTTGACTGACATATTATACTTGATAACTTATATACTTGATACTTACATATTATACTTGATGACTATATTATACTAACTTTTACGCTGCATAAATATGAAATATCGTTTTACTTGACACTGGCAATATGCGTAATAGCGATGCCATAATAACAAAAAAAAAAAAAACATTGACAGGATCCTGCTGTTTGTCAAATTGTCTTGTCATATATGTCAAAAGGTTACAAAACTAAGAAACGTCAAACACGGAAATCGCAATTTGCGAAACAGGTTTGAAGTTAAAATCACCATATTCATCATTTAAACTCGAATAAAATCAAATAAAGTGTTATAATTCATCATGAACTTCGGCGGTACATTAAGAGTGAACAAATTCGCATGTTTCACGCTGGCGTTTGTGTTATTCTTGATAATTTACTGGCGGTCCGGTGGCAATACATACCCGACCGACAAGAGCGACCTCGTAAATATTAAAACGTTGTTGAAAGCGGCGATATATGCGGCGGAGCGAGGCGGAAGTAAGGTAGTCGAGGGTAAAAACCATGAGTTGAACGTGAAAAGCAAGGGCAAGACGAAAGAGGGCGCGAACGATCCTGTGACGGACGCGGATTACGCTTCGCACTGTGCGATGTATTATAGCTTGAAAAATACGTTTCCTAAGTTGAATATAGTGTCTGAGGAGCATTCGACGGACGATCCGGCTTGCCAGGACCAGGCCACCATAGATACAGAGGCGATGTCGGCGGAGCACAGTGTCGTGGATCATATGAGCGACGAGCATGTATTCGCAAAGGACGTCACAATTTGGATCGACCCGCTGGACGCTACACAGGAATATACAGGTGTGTGCAGATCAGGATTAGCTCATTGGCAAATTAAGCAATTGCTTAGGGTATCTTTGGGCACCAGAGATTTGGAATCACCTTTCAATGCAAAATTATTTTAATGGCAACATAAATGCCCTTTCTATTCAAAAAACAGCCCAATAATTATTCTACATTAAAATGGGGAGTATTCTTCTCATAATGGAAAAATAGGGGGACACAACACAGGCATTGACTGCATAGCACATCAAGAAGTCTTAATCTTGGACTTGATTGACTTCACTGTAATTTAAATGCTTTTTATTTTTAAAAGAGCCAACTGAGTTTTTAGGGCATGTTTTTCGCAGATCATATTGACCTTTGGAACTCTGCGGGTGAATGACAAAGAATGACTCTTTCTTTTCTTTTTACTCTTTGTTATCAGTTTGTAAAGGGGAATAGACCTTCAACTGATATACTTTTTACATTATTATATTTAGTTTTATCTTAGTGATATTCTTGACTACACATATATTTTTTATCTTGTTTTTCATGTATATCAATTGTTTTTCATGTATATCAATTGTTATTCACTTTAATTTATTTTGTTTGTTTTTGACGTGTCATAAGAGGTGCCTGTCACCCTAAATGAATAAATGAGATTCTGATTCTGCTTTTGATGTAGGTGGTAAAAGTTATCAAAACATGCAAGGGACTTGGTATGAAGATACGTGCCTAAGCAGTGATCATAATTACTAAAATATGCTTAGGCCTTAGAATAGCCAAGGTTTGTATTTTATATCGATAATAGTTGAAAATATTTAAATTATTTTTAGGTTACAGCTTTAACCCGTCAAGTCAAGAGTAAAATATGACAATTGATTTTCAATTCTGTCTAGCCGCCGGCAGCTTTACGTTCCTTGAAGGCTTAATTTACCTCCAGTGTAAACTGTTTGCCTGTTTACCACTTTCACAAAAAAAACGAAATTGTTTTTCAGAGGGTCTATATGAGTATGTGACAACGATGGTCTGTGTGGCCATCAGAGGTGTTCCAGTCGTGGGTGTGGTGCACTACCCGTTCCCACCGCGGACCTACTGGGGCTGGGTGATGAAGAGGACCTCCACCAATATACCCAATGTAGTGCATGTAAGTGGGTTTATTTATAAACTGGTGGTAGAGCTCCAGTGACTGAGTTCACGGGCGTAGGCACCACCGCATTACCTAATATACTTGCCGCTAAATGGTAGTGTTTAGCACTATCGTGTTCCGGTCAGGTGGTAATGTACGACCCTGTAATTCCTGGCACAGAGGCATAACACCTTAGGCCTTAGGAGTGGCAATGCATCTGCATTTTGACCTCTGGTCATTGTGTGGATGTCTGTAGGCTGCGGTCATCGCTTAACATCAATGTTAATTAAAACTGCACACTTGTTTGCCACTTTTTTACATAAAAAAATACAAGTGTAAAACAATTGAATATTTTTTGCCTTCATATTAAAATTGCTTATATTCCAATTATCATTTAAATTTCTCGTCAATTATGTACTTACTTAAATGTTTTTGATTACATGAAATGTTTTTTATTGGACTAGAAAAAAACTATTAAGTGGTCTTATCACTACTACTCGGGACATGCTTGTTAAAGTGTGATAAGAAATCAAACAAGTTCATTTACGATAAGCATTTTAAAACTGTGTTGTAAATACGTATTCGTACTTTTAATGTTAGACTAATATAGATAAATATGTGAATTAAAGTTATGCCAGAGAATATGTAATCTACGTATAGAATGGACACTTCGACCTCCCACCCGATTTCCCCGCATCACCCAACCTCCTCCTCTTATGGGCGACGGTTGGTATTTTCTACGTGCTACGCAAACAGGTGCACGTGTAAATACACTTCACTGATTGATGTCTGTGTAATAGAGACCAAATTAAGCGTTTGTATGGAGTTTCGGCGGAGTGTCCGCGGTGTGGATATGCCAAAGATTGGTTTGCCAAAGAAAACTTCGCCGAAAATTTGGTGGAATAAATATTTCGACGAAAAGGCAGTACACCCCAGAAATATGACAAGACTGACCGATGGACATCTTAGCTTTATTTGTTTTTTTTTTTCATGTTTTGAACAAGCATGCAGTTCACATTGATGTTAAGTGATGACTGGAGCCTACCTATAGTCCTATAGACACACAAAACCAGAAGTCAAAATGCAGATGTGTTTCCACCCCTGAGATCTTAGTTGTTATGTCTCTGTGTTAGTTATAACAGGACCATACGTTACTATCTAACCGGAACACGATAGTGCTGAACACTATCATTTGGCGGCAGATAGATCAAGTAATGCGATGGTGCCTACGCCCTCGAGCTCCTACACTGCCTTACTCTACTACCAGTAAAAAATGTGTATGCGTATAGCACCGGCGCGATTATGAATGATTTCGAATTATTCGATGGTTATTTTTAACCGCCTTAAAAAAAAAAAGGAGGCGGTTATCAATACGTCGGAATCTTTTTTAAGTGGAAAATTCAATATACAAAGAAATAATATTCAACTTCGTGTGGCAAATGGAATAATTCAACAACCAAATTTCTTAACTAGTAGAGCTCCAGTGACTGAGCTCACGAGCGTACGATCCACCGCATTACCTACTACTAACTAAAGCGGTGAGTTCCCTGACTATGTATGAAGAAACATCCAATATTCTTAATTTATTTTCAGCGAGAAGAAAACAAGGAGCAGCCGCGAGTGGTCGTGTCTCGCTCGCACCCTGGGCGAGTGATAGAAATAGCGAAGGAGGCTTTCGGGCCAAAAGCCACAGTGAGCCAAGCAGCCGGCGCTGGATACAAGGTCATGGGTGTCGTCAATGGCACATACGACGTGTACCTTCACGCTACCGCCATAAAGAAATGGGACTTGTGCGCTGGCGACGCAATATTGAAGTCTGTCGATGGTAAAATGACAACAGCGAACGGTAAATTTATTGATTACACACCCGAAAGTGGTGTGAAAGTGACGGATGGTATTCTCGTGACGAGGTACGATCACGATTACTATTTGAGTAAGATGCCCAAAATATTATCCGCTTTGCCTTAATCTAGTTTAAATGTTACATCGTGGTAAATGTTTCGAATGCGACTAACGCCGGGTCCCGACGGATCCAACTGCTAACAAAATTAATATTTGTTGATTGGTTGGTTAAATACATAAAGGAGCAATAGATCTTATCATGATCGACATTTTGCTGAACTTATAAAGCACGAATTACAGGTCACCCTGTATAATAAATAATCCAAAACTTAAAAAATATATATGTACTTATGTACGTAATTATTTATCTGTAAATTACGAATTAACAAAGAAACGAATCTAAAATAACGGGGCATATTGACTTAAATGCTCAAAATATTATATTCTCACGCATATAATCGTATTGCATCATCGACTAAGGAACCAATAGACACCTTATGTAGGGCGAACGGTTTCTGTCAACGCATACGCTAAATCCAGCTTATATTATGCGCCATCTTAAAATGTTCATTTAATACCAACCACTTCCATATAAACGAAGTTTGTTAGTCATCCCTATGATTTTGAAATATTATGATTTTTAGAATTAGAACGCAACGTCCCACTTCGTCTGCCTTCAGGCAGTTGACAGAACGAATTGTATGCAATAAATTGAACATTCTCATTCTCAGTCTATAGGAAGGCTGATTGGTCTGTGTATTGCATATATAATAAATTGAAAAAAAAAATCAAAATGGTTATCTATTTTTTTATTTTTATTACAAAATAATACAGCAGTAAACGTGTGTTTATGGGCGTGTAGGGGTAACGAGTACCGTCTCTGTGAATGAAAATGTTTCCATCAAAATATGGAAAATAAAAGTGGTGCTGTGATAGCATAGTTATGATAAATTTTAAAGAAACCATCATACGTTGTTAAAACAAACACTGATTTCACCGTCGTTCATTTTCCCTAAATTCGATGATCAATATTTCCTGGTACTGTAAGATAAAATACAGTACTCAACAATTAATATCTGACGACCCGGTTAGTCCAGCGGTGTGAGACGACCGTTTGATTCGAAGTGTCGGGTTCGATCCCCGCACCGGGACAAATATTTGTATGGCCAACCGAAACAAATATACAAATATCTGTATATTTGTTTCGGATCTGGGTGTTTGTGTATGTCTTGTGTGTATACAACGGCACCCACGACACAGGTTTATACCTAGTGTGGAGCTGTGAGTGTAAGCGTATTTTTTTTATATTGCACATCAAGCCCGTGAGAGAGCTGATCGGCTCGTTTCGACTTCGTAGAGCGTTATCTCTGTTGTACACTGCCTACGTAAGCACTGACAGTCCGGTATTGGTCAAAACTTGATCAAAATGGTCGACAAACGTCAAATAGGTACGGTGCGAAAGAGATAACGCTCTACAGACCCGAAATAAGCCGAAGTCTCCTTACTAGGATCGATGTGCAATATTTATTGTTGAGCACTGTAGATATTTGAGACAAATATACTTTGTGTAAATACCTAATTATTAGTAATGTAATTTTTCCTATTTGTTGTACATAAAGGACAAGTTCCCCGTTGGGCCCGCACCTTGTACGCTATATCAAAAGATAGAGAAAAATACGTAGAATCATGGCAAATACTCTAAAAATAACTGGAATAGATTTTTTATCGGAAATATTTATTTTATGTAAAGGAGATGTTGCGAGCTCGGCTCTGGTTCGTACACGTCCTCAAAAAATGTGTAAATTAAAGAAGAATCCGAAAAAAATACAATTAATTTAATCAAGAATATATTTTAGAGTAACAACCACATTTAATTCAAACGATTTTATCATTTTCAACTATGTTAAACATGGCGGCGATACAGCCGACACTGGGGTCAATCAATTTTGATAGTATTTAGAAAATATTACTTTTTTCTCCAAGTACTATATAATCAAAATACAATTTAAAAAATGAATATGTCAAAACGACATTACCCGCCATATTCGCCATGTTGGTTATGAGTTGCAATTCTAACTGCAAATAATGTTTTGTAACTGCAAACACAGCTAAATAAGTGAAAATATGCAGTAAAAAACGTTTTTATATTGATTTTGCCTGTTTAATAACATTATGCACAATACATGGCCGGAGGTCCATACATTTTTGCAACACCTCCTTTCTGATTCCGATTCTTTATAACACGTCCAAATGACAGAGATAACTTATATTTGAGGATGGCTTGAATTGACGCTTGAGTATTCAGCGATTTAGTACGTACTTCTCTATTTTGGGTGTTCACTTGTTTTATATATCTTTTTTGTGTCAACTAATAGATGAACATATAGATTATGTTGGTGGAATAAATTATCTTATCAAAAGACAAGCCTCGGTTTAGCTTAGCTTTGAGACGTATTCGATGGTCATGAAATTAAAATCCACTTAGCAGTACATTGCTGCTTTCATAAAATTATGACAATTATCACGTTACTTCAAAACAGAAATGTACTGGCTTTCAATTTGATGGCCACCGAGTTACTTAGTGCAGAGGTCGTCTATCAAGAATGTTAGTAATAGTGATAATCTGACTGATGTTCTGGCTTTCGTAGTCATTGTGCAACGCGGGCCACAGGTCGCGGCGAACTGGAGGGGAGTAGCCATATTTTCCCCGCTGTCAAAGTACAAGCCCAAATGGGCCTATGCCTGTCGCCTAACCTCCTTATTCATAAACGTACATTAAACACGTTTTAGCTATAGAATGCTTTGTCTTTGTCAGTTGCATTGTCAAATGTGCAGGATAGAAAAAGACATAGGAGAGATTAGCAAAATTTTAGCTCAAATACGTTTATGAATAAGGGGGTAGATGTTTAAATGTGTGCCTGAAATTGTTAATGTATTTTGTTAAAGTCAAGGTGTGAGTTTCGTAGTGAGTGTTGTAGTATGTGTGCGTCTCACGCATTTGCCCCCGCAAGAAATGACAGACTGTTTTGCATCGGTAATAAACGCTATGGCTACTCCCCTCCGATCCGCCGCGACCGGTGGGCCGAGTTGCTCTATGTTCGTAGTTGATAAAAAAAGCGATGTGTTATTATTGCCTTTAGTACCTGGAGGTAAAAAATGTTAGGAATAGCCATATTGACAGGCGGTAGCACCGCTGAAGGTCGTAATGCCTCTGATGGATCATTAAACAACGATATGTTTGAGATTTTATATATTCTATTAAAATTGTTAAAAAAGTGTGTCTCTGGACTCCCTTGGAAATATCAAATAGTTGATGAGAAATGTTTAGCTATTGAAAAATTTTCTTACCAAAGAAAAAGAATGCCTGGGTAAGGATAACGTAAAAATGTATCAAACTGCCTCATACACAAGTATAACCTAATTAACTGGAAGGCCAAGGGTTATTTGCCAATAATGCTGTTAAAATCAGTTACAGCGTTATTAGCTCATTAACGCAAGAACTTTTTTATTTCATCATCACAGAAAATATTCCTTTTATGTGTGCAGTAGTACGTTTTGTTTTTAAGTCGTTTGATGTATAAAAGTAAGTGTAAATAGTATAAAAAAGTATAAAAGTAAAGTATACGGTGCAAGATTTGAGAAAGACCACACTGCTCACGTTGGTCTTGCTCAAATCTTGCACCGTCAGTCTTGTTCTTGGTCTTGCTAAAATTAAGTAGTCTTGCTCTTGGTCTTGCAAAAATGCAAGAACAAGACCAAGACCGATTTTGGGCAACACTATATAAAAGTCATTTTCGTAATTTTTTATTTATTTATTTATTTATCAAACTTAAATCTGCCACTTCAATTCTAAAGGTGCGTTATTGTAGCAAAGAGGGAGAGTCATCATAATAATATCTAAAATCGTCATACGACAAGCAATATTATCGATAATGGTAAAGGCTGTGATGAAACAATTTCCTTTATTTTGTCATATTAATTTACACTGTAAATCAATTATACATTGAATTTTATTTATTTTAGGTGATGGATGATGTGAAAATTATAACTTAACGTTTATATTATGTAAATAAAATGATTTAGATACGTATGTAAATAGTTTTAAATAAATTATTGAATAATAAAATAGTTATTATGAATGTAGTGTTTCATTTTGTGATGGCATCCATTAGATGCAGTATCATATAGTAAAATTTAGACTATAGTTCCTAACAAGCCTGATATAGCGTTGGTAGATCGAACGCGAGCGTCGTGCAGTGATCATCGACATCACCATTCCTCAACACGAGAATCTTGTGAAGGCTGAAAAGGATAAAGGATTAAAATATCTGGATCTAGCTCACGAGATTGTCAGCATGTGGCATGTGGATGCGGCGATCATTCTACCGAAAGGCGTTTCGGTCAATGGCCTTATCCTTAAGAGACTCGCGTTAGGTGGCTGGGTCAAGGGCTTGATGTAGAAGGCTGTACTCCTCGACACGGCGTGAATAGTAGTGTCCTTTCTCAGCGTCCCTACCCACCTGCGGCTTGGATGGTGTTCCCGCTGCGGCACGCTATTTTGTATTTTTATATATATTTGTTTTTCTACTAATTTAATGTAAAAAAATATTAAATAGGGCCTTACAATTATTAAGTAAATAAAGTCTAAGACATGTTTGTGATAATATGTTATTATGAGAATACTTTACAAAATGTAGTGTTTCACTGAAATATTTACTGAGATATTATTAAGATGTAGTTCACGGATTATGCCTTGGGGTATGGCTAGAAGTAGTACAGAAGTGGTGGCTAGTCTCCAGAGGCAAGATCCATATGTGTGAACACGGATTCAGTCCACTCTTAATATACATTAAAAAGGCTCGATCAAGGAACGCAGTAACTACAAGACCTAACACTCCTTCCACATGACAGCAGAAGCATCTTGCTGTAGAAAGTATCAAGAATTTGCAGATTCCACATTAGCAAGCAGTTTTTTTTTGGAAAAGGTACATAAATAATTGAGAAAAATAATATCGGGAATTCAACAGCTCTGTTTCATTGATTTCAAGCCTTTAATTGTGTGCAGTGAGATAATTTATGAGAGATACTAAATAAAAAATCAAAATATGTGTTCAAAATAAAACATCTTAAACTGTCTTTCACTAATACAACATCACCATAACACATTTTTATTGTTTAATTTAATAGCGTATTTGGATAATTTTACAATTCTTTCCTTAAAATTTAGACTTTAGTTTTAATTACAAGCTTATATAAAGGCGAATGTGTGTAAATTCATAAAATAACCTAAGATTGCAAGTACATCTGTTGGTAGACGGGCCAATTTTATAAATGTTATACAAATATCAAACCAGTGCGAAATCGATACAAAATTGTCTATGTCAAATCTACTTGCAATGTTACCACAGATATATACGTCCCGTGTATTCAAGACATATAATATAAGATAATATTTTTGAATAGATTACGTTCAAATATATTAAAATAGGACCAAGCGTCTAGTGCAAAACATGCCAGTTCTGGATATACTGTACGCCGATTATATCTGTTTGATGGCCGATGACGTCGGTAATCTACAATCATATTTAGACCACCTCGATCCAGCTTGTAAAAGATTTGGATTGGTTATAATTGTGACCAAAACCTAGATCTTGAAACAACCAATACGTAAAACAATAGCTGATTCAGCGCCTATATCGTTAGGTGGTTTGAATCTCGAGGCAGTGTCATCCCTTCGGTAATATGAAAATATTATCTTATATTATGTGTCTTACATACACACGCAAGACACTTATTATAAGATAATATTTTTGAACAGATTACGTTCAAATGTATTAAAATAATCTCTGAAACCAAGTTAATGGCCATGTAATTTCTCTTAGATGCAAAACAACTAAGGGCTTCAGGGGTGACAACGCGTATGCATTTACTTCTGTACAGTAGACGCTTATCATCCACATGAACTACATGCTTGTTGCATAAAAAATGTAAAGTTAGGGCATGAGTAAACTACCGATGCAAAATACGATAACTATCCTTATCTTGGAAGGTATTCATTTGAAAAATCATTTGCCACGCGTTAAATTTGAAATAACTCAACATAAGGCCAGTGTGCAAATCTTTCAGCCTACTTTAGCTTTAACATATTTGTTAAAGTATGGGTTAGGCAAAAAAAACTGGTTGCCTGTAAAGTCGGTTTTACGGGCGAAGATTTTACGTGACAACGTCTTTTTCTCGGTAGAAAGGCATTCGCCGGTCCGGCAGGCCTCTCTCTCGTTCGGTGACTCACCGTTACGTTACCGGGCGTTACACTTTTTTATGAGTGACTCCGAGCCGCAACCTAATTTAAGACGTTGTCACGTCAAAAACATGCAGCATTTAAATGGTTAAATGTCACAATTTTAACTTGAAAACAACCGTATCCGACCGAACTGAGCAGGTTAATGTTAAAATTAACTCCCAATTATTTGACAGTTATTGAGGTTATCTGTCAACCCTGATAACTTTAGCTATGCCAAAAAAATACAATTGCGTAACGCATTTTCCAGACACTGTTAAAGTAAGCCTGGGTTGCACCACGATATTTCTTAGTTATTGTAACATTTCACATCCTTCTCTAACTTTAACAGATTTCTTTAAGTTAGAGAAGGATGTGAAATGTTATAACTTTAACAAATATCGTGGTACAACCCAAGCTTAATGTTACTGATATTGTTAAATTTGTCAAAAACTATAACTCTTAATAATTACTGCCGTGCAACCGAACCCAAGACACTGCAACTATTCTTATGATTCCATAAAGAATCAAAAAAACATCATAAAACGTGTAATAAACGCGTTAAAACTGCAGAAAAAATCAGGGCAACATATGAAACGACTGTTATAGGCCGTGTCGTGTTACATACTAATTATATGAAGTATCAAGATATCATCATATACTACAAATCTTGCATACACAGAACATGTTTAACAATATAAATAATAATCTCATAGTTGAAATTTAAGAATAATAAACACAATCATTCATACTATTTAAGTCCCGCAATACATTTAAACGATACACAAACGACGGCAAAACAAAAGATTTATTTTCAACAAAAGACGACTATGCAAATTAATACTTATAAGTAGATATATTTGGTAGGATGCGGTATTTTGTACATTTTCAAAGGTATCCACGATTGACATTTGACATGCAACATGCTTAATTTGTAAGTAAATCGAAAGGAAATTGTTGATTCAACATAATGTGTCCACAGAGTTTATCACCTTTTTTATACAGTCTTATAATATAATCTGACGTCTTGACGACTGACGATTGCATCTTATGAAAAAAAAAACACTTTCCTTTTTTTCAATAAAATTGCATCCAGCTGTCAGAGCAGAGGCACTGAGGGCGTATTATGGAACTCGGTAGCCATAATTTTTAAAGGCACTATGCAGATCATTGCTGTTTTCTAAGAATTAATGGTATAATTCTTACATTTCGCCAAAATAGAAATGTGACTCTCATACAATTATTGCTTCGATTTTGGTTCCATTTATGTAAACAAACTAAATGCAATTATAACACACACTCACATTTTCCACACACAAAGCTGTTATGTAATGTGTATTTAATTGGTCGCGACAAGTCATTTCACCGAGCGGAATGTAAACGTCCAATAGCCTGACGCGCTGCGGTGTGTCCCATTCATGCCACGCCCACTGTGTCTCTTTACGTGGAACCATTAAATTGCCTTAGTTACAATTCTTTACATCATTATTCGTTAAGTAAGTATCAAAATAACGGCAACCGACATACATAATACGCCCGCTGGACTCTATATCATACAAATAGTAACCGATTTTACTCAATTCATGTGCCAATGTAATGTGTGAAATACCAAATGCATGAATTAAATTTAAGGGATGGTTTTATTTTTTATAAACATCTAGCAAATATATGATAACGGTCATCTTATTTGATGATTGATCCTTTTTCATTGATATATAAAATATAGATTTATTAATCAATCGTAATGTTTAGAAAATTTATGCTTAAGGTCTGATACCTACTCGTAAGTATGTTTTGGGGAAACAAAAAATATATTATTACGTTTTAACACATGAATGGATCTCCTTCAGCCTAATCCATAAACTTGACCGGTTGCTTTTACTTGAAATTAAAACCATTAATTATTTAAAAGAATAAACATACAAAAATACATTATCTATTTTAAAATTGAGTCATCATTAAAGATCAACCCCCTTATTCATAAACGTATTTTAGCTTAAGTGATGCTAATCTCTCCATTGTCTTTTTCTATCCTGCACATTTGACAATGCAACTGACAAAGACAAAGCATTCTATAGCTAAAACGTATCAATGTACGTTTATAAATAAGGGGGCAAGTATTCATCTAAAAATTGGGACATATTTAAATGGACATCTAATTATGAAATGCCTTTAAAACTGCAGTTATCAGTCGGTTCGGTGCTTCAGAAAGGTCAATAAAAAAGTCGAAACATTGAAACCATTGTATTAAGCGAGAATATTAGTCTAATCTAAATCTTCATAAATTTTACACGTGTAGTTGATAATAAACTACCTACCAGTCTGTGAGAAATTCGTGGTGTTAATAAAGGTTATATTATATGTTTATCAAGAGAAAACTAAGGCGAGTTGAACCTTTTTGCGGAGGCAAAACCGCACCTTGTCTCGTATTAGTAAATTGAGAATAAAATAAGTTTTACAAAAATTATAAGATTTACAGTAAAATAAACAACAAAATGGGAAGTCCTATTGACAGCCCATTTTTGGTGTTCATCAATTGTGGGTTTTAGATTTTCTTTTTTCGAATAATATTGTTTGGATATAAAAGACTTATATATTGCAATCAATAAATACAAATCTTATTTGTGACCGCAACGTCGGTTTGATTTTAAATAATCATTTTAGTTTAATATTCTCAAGATAAAACCGAAAATCCGAGAAGCGCGCATGGCCCCGCGGCTGGTGTAGATCGTAAGCGATCTATTCGGTTAAGCATTACGGGCGCGGTCGGGTGTGTGATGGATGACCGCTAGTGGCAAATTAAAAATGCGCGTTTCCGTGCTTCGGCGAGAACGTTAAGCCGCCGGTCCCGGTTGCTATCGATAGATAGCAGTCGTTAAACCTTGTCGGAGGCCTTATGGGCGGTTTGAAATCATCCGACAGCGGGTTGGCCAGCGGAGTTGGAGCAGCGTGGTAGAATAAGCTCCAGGCCTCCCCCCAAAAAGGGGAGAGACTCGTGCCCAGCTGTGGGACGTATAATGAGTTGCCATTATTATTAAATCCGAAAGTTTGTTTTATTTCAACAAAAGTTGTTACTGACTGACTCATTGACAAACAAAACACAGCCGAAACTATTGGTCGTGGAAACCTGAAACTTGGCAAGGGTGTAGAGTTAGTTAAGCAGTGTAGATTCCTTGGGAAGCGTAGACTCTGAGAGGTTTTACCGATTTCTTACGGGAATGACAATATTCTGCGCATATTAAGTCACAGGAAAAAGTTTACAATCGCTTCTCAACAAACATTTAAAATTGTGATTTTTATTTTGAGCATCTATCACGGGTAGCACCAAACATTTATTGTAGCGGCCACATTATAGAATTGTGTTTTTTTCTATATTATTTTGTTTCGTTGGAAAGGCAATAAAATATAGATGTATTTTTTATCAAATATATTTCAAACACTTCTCTATTGACATGAATTACATTAAATAAAATAATAACATCAACAATAAATAAGCATATGCGACACTGAATTATTTTTCCCCACTAACTCTCGTCATGTTTGTGGCAATACCAACATTTAGCTGTCAAATTGTATTATATTTTTAAAAAACCCACAGATAATAAATAAAAATAAGCAGTAGGTACTATATTATTATGCCGAATGATTATTGCATCTATCGTGGTGACACGTGGTTAAGACATTAGATAAAATATAGTAAAACAACTCAAAAAAGAAATAACGGTACAACTTTAGCGGGTAATAAATAATAAAAAAAAAATATTCACGCACAATCTCGCAAATCAAAATAATTTCTGTATTATCATATGCACGTAATTGTACTTTTATACCACATCATTCACAAGTTCACAAGATGAAATCTAAAGAGACATGTTTTCGAATTATCATATCACAGAATCGAAAAGTTGACGTCGATCGCATGGGTGTAGCAACACCCTAACGTGACAATACACTAGAACCATAGAGCAACACCGGAGGGGAGTAGCCATATGCAGGCTTTCCCCTCTGTCAAAGTACAAGCCCAAATGGGCCTATACCTGTCGCCTAGATGTGTAAATGTGTGCGTGAAATTGTTTCTGTATTTTGTGAGTTTCGTAGTAATAGACGATTTTTGTAGTGTGAGTGTAAGCCGCACGCATTTCCCCCGCAAAAAAATTTGAATCGGTAATAAACGCTATGGCTACTCCCCTCCAGTCCGCCGCGGCCGGTGGCCCGTGTTGCTCTATGACTATAACCAACGAGGCGAGACATCAATTGTAAATAAAGCGAGTGAAACAGCAAATATACGCATCTGACAAATACGAGCTAGAAAGGGACAGACTGTTTCGATTATGGCTCAATATCCACGGAGATGCCTGTGACACTCCATATTTTAGGCTTCATGTACATATTCTGTGTCACGAAGACGCCATTATACGTTTGGTCGCCTACTTGTAGCTTACATACAAAAATATGAAACTAAGTTTCCTCATCGACGAGGAGAGATGCCAAAGAAGTGACCCTTCTTCTCATTTATTATTACGTCTTCTGTGACAAGAGGACGTCATTATACGTTTGGCCGCCTACTTGTAACTACATACAAAAATATGAAACGACGTTTTCTCATCGACGAAGAGAGATGCCAAAGAACCTAACCTTCTGTGCCTTATTCTGTGTCACGAAGACGTCATTATACGTTTGGCCGCCTACTTGTAACTACATACAAAAATATGAAACGACGTTTTCTCATCGACGAAGAGAGATGCCAAAGAACTTAACCTTCTGTGCCTTATTCTGTGTCACGAAGACGTCATTATACGTTTGGCCGCCTACTTGTAACTACATACAAAAATATGAAACGACGTTTTCTCATCGACGAAGAGAAATGCCAAAGAACTTAACCTTCTGTGCCTTATTCTGTGTCACGAAGACGTCATTATCCGTTTGGCCGCCTACTTGTAACTACATACAAAAATATGAAACGACGTTTACTCATCGACGAAGAGAGATGCCAAAGAACTTAACCTTCTGTGCCTTATTCTGTGTCACGAAGACGTCATTATACGTTTGGCCGCCTACTTGTAACTACATACAAAAATATGAAACGACGTTTTCTCATCGACGAAGAGAGATGCCAAAGAACATAACCTTCTGTGCCTTATTCTGTATCACGAAGACGTCATTATACGTTTGGCCGCCTACTTGTAACTACATACAAAAATATGAAACGACGTTTTCTCATCGACGAAGAGAGATGCCAAAGAACTTAACCTTCTGTGCCTTATTCTGTGTCACGAAGACGTCATTATCCGTTTGGCCGCCTACTTGTAACTACATACAAAAATATGAAACGACGTTTACTCATCGACAAAGAGAGTTGCCAGACTCTCCGTAGACACTAAGCCTTAGTTTACATTTATTTTGTCTCTCGTTGTTTCTACTTTAGACGCTAAGCTAAGATGGGACGGTACGCGTGATATTGCTTTAGAGTTACTAATTTATTTTGGATGCAATAATAAATGTCTTTCGGGTAAAATTATCGAAACGCTTTAACTAAAACTTAGAAGCTAATGCACGAGTGGCGGAAACGTAGCAATGGCGAGTTAATGCCATTATTAGAATAAAAACTGTCTGAGGTGTCACATGTGGGACACCCGATTGGAACGAAGTTCCTCTTCAACTTCTAATGAATAACTTTCACAATCCATTGTTTATTTTTAAAAATAATTAAAACTACATACACACGACACGACAAAACAATGTACGCATACATAGCAGACGCGCGCGTCGCGTGGCTTGTCACTGTTGAGAGACAGAGAGAGAGAGGGAGAGAACGAATAAGTCGAATCCTATACTCGGCCTTGCCCCCACTCCGAGCGCTACACACTATAGCAAAAGTGTCGTGAGGATTTTTCGTGACGCTCGCCTAGCCCCCTTAGCCAGCGTACCGCGCGATAAGGAACTTCGTTCCAAAAAGGGCTTGATTCAACTTCGGCAGGTCCGAATTCGTGTAAGAGCATTATAACAGTAAGGTACAGTAACTAACAAGAAATATTACACACCGATCTTGGGAACGAGACTTCGTCTTATTACGGGTCTGTAGAGCGTTTTCTCTTTCGCACCTTATGTGACATTTGTCGACCATTTTGATTAACCAAACGGACAAACAGTGCGTAAGCAGTTTACAGCAGAGACAACGTTCTAGTAAGTCGAAACTAGCCGATTGTCTCTTTCGTAGGGTCAATGTGCAATATTTTGAAGCAAAAATTATTACACTAGAATCATACTAAAACTAAGTTTCGTTAATAAAGCAAGATAGACCTTTTCGTTATCACTTTTCTGACTCGGTACCCGTATTTATCGGTGTCGACAAGCGTTTCACATGAAAAAAAAAAGACGTTTTTAGCCATCGCAACGTCCCTGCCACTTAATCAAATGCAGAGGGCAGCACTAGCACAATACAGACTATAAATTTCACCGCAAACACAGCCGCATAACACCACATTTCCATTTGAACCGCACCACTGTCCGTTAGGCTGTGTCCACACGGCCGCCCGCACTCGTATATACATAACATTATATGTTAACATACTGTATCGATATAACACTTATCACAAATTGAGATTTATCGTCCATGCTCGATATAGCCGCGACGTTTTGTTAAACTGAATCATCTGTAACCGAAAAGCACAATTATTTCATCTACAACGAGTAACATAATTAACGCACACTTTGTAAGCAATTTGTTCAGAATCGACAACGGAATCCATTTTAGGCATTTTTGTAAGTTTTTTTGTCCCCAAATTAATTACAGTTAAGTAAATTATGGTCACCCATTTGGTGAATAGTGAATACAAACAAAAACCAGGTTTTATGTTTTGTATAGAAACTCGGCGACTATTCCCAGCACAGATTACTCGCGCTGGCTGGTTCCGATAAATGCTGATAGCCGGTGCCGGTTGCCAGCTTTCTGCATACGGCTTAACACGCTAAGAACCAAATATATTTTTGAAATTCAATTTCATCAAACAATCAATGCCATTGAAACCACAACAGATCGATTCAGATACGACGATATCGGAAATCGATAAGGCACGTTATTCCTGATATGCTTATTTGAATTGGATGGGCGATTAACATATACTGTGTGATATGAATGATTTATTAGATAGCAGGAAAATGTTAACCGAATTATATTTCATGCATACAATTTGATGGACTCAATGCTTCGATTGAGGTAGATCAAGGCATTAGACGTAGGGAGGTGACGACTCTATTTTATTAAAAAATAATTTGTTTTACGGCCATGGATTCAAGACTTTTGCAGCCAAACTTCATTAATTTTCATATTCTGAATTTTTTGATTTTTTAATTTAATAAAAGTGGCAAATTAAATGGCAAACTAGGACGTTAAGTGATGACTGCAGCCTATAGACACCCACACAATGATGAGAGGTCAAAATGCAGATGTGCTGCCACTCCCGAGGTATTAGGTGTTATGCCTCTGTGCCGGAAACTACATAGCCGTACATTACCACCTGACCGGAACACGATAGTGCTGAACACTACCATTTAGCGGCAAGTATATTAGGTAATGCGGTGGTGCTTACGCCCGCGAGCTCCGTCACTGGAGCTCTACCACGAGTAAATATGGAAATGATGAATGGAAGATGACGATAATTAGATGGTGCCGTATGGAATATGATGAAATGGATCCAGTAAAGTGATGGGAGGCAATACGAAAATCACTTTTCACTACATTATATCACTTTCCTACACCTAGGCACGTTATCGAATGCTTTATGATAAAAATCCCACCCCTTTTTACACATAAAAACACGGCTTATACAAATTAAGTATTACAAGAAGTCTTGAAGGGAAAGTGGCCGTGGTAATAATGTAGATAGTTAGCGAGTATAATTGAAGATTGAAACGACTGAATGACTGAGGGGATTGAAGGCTCCTTTTTTTTATGTTATGGATGTGGCAAACAAGCATGCAGTTCACATTGATGTTAAGTGATGACTGCAGCCTATAGACACCCACACAAAGACCAAGGTCAAAATGCAGATGCGTTGCCACTCCTGAGGCCTAAGGTGTTATGCCACTGTGCCGGAAATTACAGGGCCGTACATTACCACCTGACCGGAACACGATAGTGCTGAACACTACCATTTAGCGGCAAGTATATTAGGTAATGCGGTGGTGCCTACGCCCGCGAGCTCCGTCACTGGAGCTCTACCACCAGTAAAAGTCAGCTCCTCGTGTTTGGTCGTCGCCGTCGTCACGCTTCATGATTTGACGACACGACGTTGGTGGGGCCCGCTTCCACCATTCAATCGTGAATGAAGAAGTGCTTGGGGAGCGTTCGAGTATTGCGTAACGCAATTATTGATTTTTTTTTTTTTATGTAACAAAAGTGGCAAACAAGCATGCAGTTCACATTGATGTTAAGTGATGACTGCAGCCTATAGACACCCACACAAAGACCAAGGTAAAAATGCAGATGCGTTGCCACTCCTGAGGCCTAAGGTGTTATGCCACTGTGCCGGAAATTACAGGGCCGTACATTACCACCTGACCGGAACACGATAGTGATGAACACTACCATTTAGCGGCAAGTATATTAGGTAATGCGGTGGTGCCTACGCCCGCGAGCTCCGTCACTGGAGCTCTACCACCAGTAAATATTTGATTGATTTTTAACCCCCCTCACCACAACCTCATGTAACGTGCCATAAAGTTGTTATACAGGGTTAAATATATCTAACGCATAAATCGTCAAAGGTGAGTTAAGTACGTTAAGACTAACAACTTTTGTTCTATGACTTTTGCGCAGTAAACGCAGTACATCACATGATAAGAAATAAAATCGTTTCAAATGGGACTTCTATCAATTGTTAGCACTACGTTTCATAGGTACATTTTTACATAGGTACAGACGTCAGCTGTTTACGTAACCTGAACTTAAGAAGTGTTAGAACTGCAAATTCTATTTATTAATTTTTGTATGGTAAAAATAATATTGAATTAGAAAAAGTTCTATTACAGAAGTGTTAGTCTTGATGAGCAAGGGCGTCCTTTTAAGAATTATGCGCTAGTTACAAATAACCCTGTATCCTCCCCCTCTCAAAATGTTACATGTAACGTACGTTACGTGTAATTTTTGCCTATATATGATTTTAATTTCTTATATTTTTACTAAACGTCACTTCCCGTCTGTAATCCGCGAAGGGGTAGGCAGAGGTAAATGCATGCAATCAAGCATACATGCAAACACCCACGATTTGCCGGTTACGTTTTGGCCTATGTAACAGGTGGCGAGCCTATTGACACCTCCGGGCACATTACCAAACTCCGAGGTACTGGGGAACTTCCAGAAAATGGAAAAATCCCAATAGACCAGAGATAAAGGATTTCCCTTATCTCTAATAGACCCCGACCTGGGAATCGAACCCAAGACCTCAGCGTAGTACTCGTAGTAATGCCCTGCTACCACTAAGCTACTGAGGCAGTTATTTATTTATTAAAATTCAAAATGTGACGTAACATGTCCGAACCCCCACTCCTGCCCCTGTAACGCATCGTAACGTTTTACAATAACCCCCCCACCCCCCCCCCCCTCCCCCTTAATAGCGTTACGTAATACTTCAACGCACTCTTGACACCTCTGATGGTGCTTTTTCTTCAACATAGATATCGATGGTCTAGAAGACAAACACGCTAAGTACAGACATTCTTTTCGGGAGGACAGTTCTTCTTTACTGAAACTTAAAACTGTACATAGATATTGTATATAAGTTTTAAGTTATAGTATCTAGAAGTTTGGAATTCTCTAGTTTAAATGTATTAAATATGTTAGGAATCAAGAAAAACTGTCCCTCCCCAAAAAAAATTAGGTCTGTACTGAGCATGTTTTGTTTGCCTTCTAGACCATCGATATGTGGGTTTCGAGCCCATTTTCAAATACCTCCAAGACCTCACGAACGAGATCAGATAAAAATTATCCAGGTAATCCATCATAACAATAATGACCCAGTAAAACAATCATATCTACGACATTACAAAGATAAGATACGTACCGTGATACCACCATTTCGTTTTTTTGGGATTCTTATTGCATGTTTTCACGTAAAATGAATTATCTGGTGGCCGCTTCTGGAATAAGAAAAAGTATTTTGTAACTTCACGCTTTTAATATTTACTGGTGGTAGAATTCCAGTGACGGGGCTCGCGGACGTAGGCACCACCGCATTACCTAATATTCTTGCCGCTAAATGGTAGTGTTCGGCACTATAGTGTTCCGGTCAGGTGGTAATGTACGGCCCTGTGATTTCCGGCACAGAGACTTAACAACTTAGGCCTCAGGACTGGTAACGCATCCGCATATTTTGACCTTGGTTTTTGTGTGGGTGTCTATAGGCTGCAGTCATTACTTAACATCAATGTGAACTGCAAGCTTGTTTGCCACTTCCATTACATTAAAAAAAAACCCGTTTCGGGGTAGGCAGAGTTAAAGGCATGCAATCATTACGTGCAAACACCAACGATTCGTCGGTTACGTTCTATTCTTTTTTTTTTTTTAATGTAAGTAAGGTGGCAAACAAGCATGCAGTTCACATTCACATTGATGTTAAGTGATGACTGCAGCCTATAGACATCTAGACAAAGACCGGAGGTTAAAATGCAGATGCGCTGCCACCCCTGAGACCCAAGTTACGTCTCTGTGATACTTATTACAGGACCATACATTACCATATTACCGGAACACGGTAGTGCTGAACAATACCATATAGCGGTAGCGGTACCACCAGTATTCTACGTAACAGGTGGCGAAGCTCCTCTATACATTTATAAACTAGACTATTTATTTTTATTTATTTAAACTTTATTGCCACAGTATAATACATGATGACAAATGGCGAACTTAACGCTAAAAGCGCTCTTTTCCAGTTAACCATCGGGAGTCTAGAGAGCTATCTGAGCGGCACAACAGTTATGGGAGAAAATTTAAAAACAAAAGTATTACATGTACTACATGACTATGTAGTACATAGTGATATGTAAAAGTATTACATGACTATGTCGGTAATCAGTAACTTATAGATGGCGAAAATGTTTTTGTTTTTTTTTTGTCTGTCTATATGTATGTACGCGCATCACAGAAAACCGGACAAGTGCGAGTTCGACTCGCGTGGTGAGGGTTCCGTAATTTAAATAAATATTTTCGAAAATATTACAGATTTAAAATGCAGGATACATAACGGTGGTACCGGCAGGGGGGGGGTTTATATTATTAAGAATTTTCGATTTAATTTGAATACTCAAACTTCTTATAGGTTTTCCAGTAATCTATAGGCAAAGAACTATTTTCCACATTTTTTTCAAAATTTTAAGTTCATTAATTTCGGAGATACGGGGGGGGGAATGGTCAATTTTCGACGTTTTTCTTAAATAACTTCAAATTTGTTTATGCAAAAATTATAAAATAAATATATTTGAGATGCTGATAACAACCTCTTTCATTTGATATGTCACACGACACAGTTTACGAATACATTTTTTAAAATTTTCTGATTTAACCCCCGAAAGTGGCCCCCCTGCTTAAAATGTATTATTTTACTTGACGTGTTCATCTTTGGGTCACCAATTTACATATATTCATCAAATTTCAACTCAATCGGTCGAGAAGTTTCGGAGACAGACAGACAGACGCACGAGTGATCCTATAAGGGTTCCTTTTTTCCTTTTAAGGTACGGAACCCTAAAAACTACTGAATAAAATTTAAAGCGGTTTTCACAAATATATTACTTAATGTCTAACTTAAAACACATAGAAACTTGAGAAATAAAACATTGTATCCGGGTGAAGCCAGGGCGGGTAACTAGTAATATAAATAAAATAAGTCAGTTGGGTGGCTCGCATTGCTACACTCATCCAACAGCCGATTTGACTCGCCTCACAAAAAAAATAAAACTCATTATTGAAATTATATTTACGGCCTTTATCACGCATCCCACTCACAACTTCTTCCCTTACTTTAAAACCTGCGAAAACGTTAGTAGACACTCACCTTTTCTTTACAGCTACTGAGCATAGATACGATGGACAGACAGACGGACTGGACAGAGAGCGCGGGCGACCAGTCGTCCGTCAGTATGGAGAGGCAGATGTGCCCGTTGGAGTACACGTGCGGGTGCACCGGTATGTTGTTCCCCACGAACGTCACCTGCAATCGACAATAATTGCTACATTTTTTTTTTATATGTTATGGAATTGGCAAACAAGCATGCAGTTCACATTGATGTTAAGTGATGACTGCAGCCTATAGACACCCACACAAAGACCAAGGTCAAAATGCAGATGCGTTGCCACTCCTGAGGCCTAAGGTGTTATGCCACTGTGCCGGAAATTACAGGGCCGTACATTACCACCTGACCGGAACACGATAGTGCTGAACACTACCATTTAGCGGCAAGTATATTAGGTAATGCGGTGGTGCCTACGCCCGCGAGCTCCGTCACTGGAGCTCTACCACCAGTTAAAATTAATTTCGAATTCCAATAAAAGCTTCTACTTCCATTCATTATCAAGTCTTAATTCGTCAAAGTTTTTTCTTTACAAACAATCGGCAGCGCAATTGGAACAGTGGCTGGACTAGATTCCCAGATAGAGTGGTCGCGGGGCGCCCGCCTGAAGCCCAATTTTTCTTTTAAAAATATTTCACTGGCATTTGTTATTAAGATGATTGCGAAAAATTATATAAAAGCAATTATTAAGGGTAAAAGCGACTTCTTTACGATATTTCTTTTTTCTTTTTTTTTTTCTTATGGCATCGCTATTACGCATATTGCGTCAAGTAAAACGATATTTCGTATTTATTTAAGCAGCGTAAAAGTTAGTATAATATAGTCATCAAGTATGATAAGTAATCAAGTATAATATATGTCAGTCAAGTGAGTTACAGTCAAGTTACGTACTTTACCAGAACATTTACATTGAAGTTTTGGAGGCAACCTGAAAGGTCGTGTTTTCGCACTGTTATTCTATTTCACTATACACGGGCACTGTAATAAACCTATATCAAATAAAACGCCACCAATTTTATTCAATATAACTTAAAAATATACCAAGAAAATGAAATAAAATAAGAGCACCATACGCCTCTTTCAAGGTTCCCGCCAAAACTCCCTTTACGATATTTAATAAACTGCAAAGTTTGTTACATCGTTTGCCTAACTTTCATAGTTGGCAATAGATGTCGCT
The DNA here is from genome assembly GCA_036365455.1 of Macrosoma leucophasiata. Lineage (NCBI taxonomy): Eukaryota > Metazoa > Arthropoda > Insecta > Lepidoptera > Hedylidae > Macrosoma > Macrosoma leucophasiata. Next base: position 2,232,933 of record JAWQUS010000024.1, read on the forward strand.
ACTGCCACCCCGAGGCTACACACACACAATATTTATAATAATCATCTGTAAATTGCAATAAAGAACTTTGAACTTTTTAAAGAAAGTTGGAAAAAATTGCCTTCAGGCGGGGCTTCAACCTTTTTACTGGTGGTAGAGCTCCAGTGACGGAGCTCGCGGGCGTAGGCACCACCGCATTACCTAATATACCTGCCGCTAAATGGTAGTGTTCAGCACTATCGTGTTCCGGTCAGGTGGTAATGTACGACCCTGTAATTTCCGGCACAGAGGCATAACACCTTAGGCCTCAGGAGTGGTAACGCATCTGCATTTTGACCTCGGTCTTTGTGTGGGTGTCTATAAGCTGCAGTCATCACTTAACATCAATGTGAACTGCATGCTTGTTCCACTTCCATTACATAAAAAAAAACCGCGACCACTTCTCCTTTCACATTTATTGCATTAAATGTAATTAAATGTGAAAGGAGAAGTGCATTGTTAAAGTAATGTGCGGTTTTCTCGTTCGTTTCTGCCCAGAACGTGTAAATTGTGGAACGAACTTCCCTCTGAGGTGTTCCCTAGGTGCTACAATATGGGGTTCTTCAAAAATGGCGTTAAAAGAGTCCGTCAGGGCTGGCAGCGCGTTGGCAACTCCCCTGGTGTTGCAAATGTTTATAGGCGACGGTGACCACGTACCATCAGGTGGCCCGTCTGCTTGTCAGTCAACCTTAATGACATAAAAAAAAAAGATGCCGCCTTAGATTCCCAAGTGTTGACTCCGATATTCTTGACTACGTGACCTGACTTCATCACCTGACTACTATAACAGCTAGTTAGAATACCATAATAGAAGCAAATAATAAGTGAATTTAAAATTACGACGACAAATCCGTTAGGGAAAGTATCTCTCTAAACATGTGATTAGATTATAGAGAAGAATAAATAATAAATACAAATAAAACAAATACAAATTTTGTACCTATACGTGTAAATGACATATTATTATATAAATCTTCGTAATGAGAAAAATACTAAGATAAGATTTCATGATAACTTTTTTCGAGAACGTCTTAATATAATTTACTCAAAGATTTAAATCGTAATGAATGTACAATAGGTTAATTCAATGTTTTTCTAAATGAGGAAACGGTTGAATGTTTTTCAGACAGTGGACGCAAAATTTGAGTTAATAAATACAAAAAACAACCAGTTGCTTAAATAGCACATTCAAATGTAGATTCTAAATTTGGTCAAAAAATAAGATCAATGAAGAGAATTTAACTAACGTAAACGCGGTAAACGTAACTTCACGCCTGTAATGCCTAAGGGATAGGCAGAGGTATAATGCATGCATTCAATCATACATGCAAACACCCTCGATTCGCCGGTTACGTAGGTATTGTAAAATAGGCTGCGAGCTTGTTGACATCTGCGGGCACTTTACCAAACTCCGAAGTACTGGGAAACTTCCAGAAAATATAAAAATCCCAATAGAACCAGAGATTAAGGATTTTGGCCCTGTAATAATAACTTTTCTAGAGAGACATAATTACTAAGCGCCCTAACGCACTAACGGTTAGCCGCGGGAGCGGGTAGCCGCGTGGCTTACAATAACAGGCGGTTGCATATTAAACTGTTAAAGCGGCTAACCGCTAGTGCGTTAGGGCGCATAGGTCTCAAGGGGTGGCAACACATCTGCATTTTGACCTCTGGCCTTTGTCTATAGGCTGCAGTCATAACATCAATGTAAACCGCATGCTTGTTTGCACATTTGTCTCTGAAATTTTCAATATCATTATTATACCTGGTTTCGACTGTATTTACTTTTAAAATGTTTATTAATGCAGACGTTCAAAATGAGCTATCAAAAATCCGTTGCCTTAATGTTGTTAGTTTATTTAAACCGTAACACATTTTCTTTCAGATACTGATGTAAATAATGTCTGAAACGATCCATTGTACTCTGTTATCTTATCACAAAAGTGAGCGATTTTTTAGCGGAACACTATTATTTGTATTTTTAACTGCCTCGGTTACAATCGAGACAACATGTGATGACAAATAGACAAACGTAGGCTTATAAAATCTCGTAAGTTGTTTGAGAACATAGAGCAACACTCTATGCAACCGGCCTATCCTCTGGTCTGGTCTGGTGCGGCCCAGATGTCTCTGGGCCACCGGCCGCAGCGGACCGGAGGAGAGTAGCCGTAGCGTTAATTACCGATGCAAAACAGTCTGTAATTTTTTGCGGGGGGAAATGCGTGTGACAGACACACACACACGTCAAATACTACAAAAATCGTCTATTACTACGAAACTCACACCTTGACTTTAACAAAATACATAAACAATTTCAAGCACACATTTAAACATCTAGGCGACAGGCATAGGCCCACTTGGGCTTTTACTTTGACAGAGGGGAAAGCCTGCATATGGCTTCTTCCCTCCGGTTCGTCGCGGCCGGCGGCCCGTGTTGCTCTACGTTTGAGAAGGAACCACTACAGATATGATTTAAGCCTTCGCGATATATTAAACGCTGGAATTGGAATAACACGCGACCATATCTCTATGCGGAACAACTGACGACTTCTTTTTCCGTAATGATTTGTAAAGGATTATGCATTGCCGGAAGACGAAGTGTAGGCAGGTGGTGAAGGTCGCGGGCAATCGTTGGATGAGGGTGGCCCAGGAATGTTCGTTGTTGCAATTTATGGGGAAGGCCTTTGTCCAGCAGTGGACATCTTTTGGCTGAAGGATGACTGAATAATGATGATGATGATGAAAGATGACGATGGCGATATTTGTACAAAAATTGACTCGTAATAACTATCACAGAGACATTCAACATAGGCCTCATTAGTGGCAACGCATCTGGATTTCGATATCTGGTTTTTATGTAGAGTTCTGAATAACTGCCTCAGTACCGGTGTTGTAGCAGGCCACTACTATTACGCTGGGGCTTTGGGTTCGTTTCCCGGGTGGGGGACTATCAGAGATATCAGTGTGAGATCCTTGGTTCTATTGGATTTTTTTCATTTTCTGGAAGTGTCCCAGTACCTCGGATTTTATTACTGCACCCGGATTTGTGAAGAGGCTATTATATGGGACAAAACCTAACCGACGCAACGTGGTTGTTTGCACTTATGCTTGCATGCATGCAAACACCCACGTTTATGCGCCTATTCCTTCGGAGATTACAGGCGGCAAGTTATGTTATGTAGAGTTCGATAAGTTGCAATCATGCATAGATTCAAAATTCAAATATATTGCATTGTCAGTTTACAAGCTACCTATAGTGAATGACTTATAATATATTATTATACAATAGGTATTAATAATAATCAACGTATAAATAAAATTTAACCGATAAATCAAATCTTTCAAATAATTCATAGAAGCCCTATAATTTCCGACACAGAGGCATAACACCTTAGGCCTCAGAAGTGGTAACGCATCTGCATTTTGACCTTGGTCTTTGTGTGGGTGTCCATAGGCAGTCATCACTTAACATCAATGTGAACTGCATGCTTGTTTGCCACTTCCATTACATAAAAAGAAGAAGAAAAAGAAAAATCTATTCGTCCTAAACATAGTCATTCACTTAGCAGAGTTCAGGTAAGTCAGCAGACTTCCCATCCATGTAACTGCTTCTTTATAAGGCCTCGATATAACATGATAAACGAAAGATCTGTAGTCAAACAGCCTTATAGTATTTGTTAAAAATAAGTTTACTTCGCCGAAATATTAACTTTAAATGGCTTCTGTAGTAGTATGTACTAAACGGTATAATTCACACGCATGTGTTACCTGCGAAAAATTAAATATGACAACTAAAGATAAAACGTTTTGCTGATAGAAACCGATGCAACCAGATAACAAGATTAACAAGTGTAGCGATGCATACCAACACTCCGACACTCATTACGCGAAATAATTATGCGTAAACAATGTCGTCTAAAAATAACTGTGACAAGTCGCAATTCGTTACGCGTTTGAATAAATTGGCAAATGTGATAAGACTTATAAAGTCACACCCACACAAAGACCAAGGTCAAAAAAATGCAGATGCGTTACCACTTCTGTGGCCTAAGGTGTTATGCCTCTGTGTTGGAAATTACAGGGCCGTACATTACCACCGTTATAAGGGTTCCGACAAGGTTTAATCTATCGATAGCAACCGGGACCGACGGCTCAACGTGCCTTCCGAAGTACGGGAACGCGCATTTTAATTTGCCACTAGCGGTCACCCATCACACACCCAACCGCGCCCGTATCGCTTAACCGAGTAGATCGCATACGATCAACACCAGCCGCTGGGCCATGCGCGCTTCCAGCTAAATCATTTTTTTTGTATTATCCAGATATAATAATCTAAGTACGTCAATAGGCCGCTAAAAATCAAGATATACCTATTAGTTGTGAATCATGTGATTTCACATAGGCATGTTAATTTATACACTTATACGGTTTCGTACGATGTAGCTGGTAGCCAAGTGACGTATTGATGTAATGTACGGAGTTACGGTCTATCCACAAAAACTACGTTATGTTTATTCTGTGGTGAATCAAATATTTTCTATTTGGGAGAAGTTTGAGGTAGGTTTACGAGTATATCAAGATTTTTTTTTCTCACGAGATTTTAATGGATCACACATGGAATTGGGAGTGGGGGAAAGGTAAAGCAGTGCCGGATTTAAGCATAGGCAGTTGCCTATGGGCCGCCACCACACCACAAAAAAATCAAATTAAATTGATAAAGGCTCAGAAGAAACTAAAAAATACCTACTGGGTTTTGTTACAAATAATAATAATAAACTCTTTATGCATAATAGCGGGGAAGCCCGCTCCGAGCTCGAGATTACTCGCTCGTGATGGTGAAACCGGGGCCACACCTGTCGACACCCCCAGCCTCTCTCAACAGTGTTGCCCCCTGTCGACCATCGGGTTGCCTGTTTGGGGGGTCCACCAAGGAGAGGCGAGTCACCACCTGCCTAAAGTAGGATTCGATAATGTGAGATGTTGAATATAGGCAGGTGCCGGATCTCACTCCATAGGCCCAGCCAGCTAGTCCCCCCAGTTCACCCACATAGCCCAAAGTTTGGCAAATCACTTTTCATTACAATAGTCCCATTATATTCTGCGGGGTCTGTCTGTGCCTGTATTAACTATTGATGCAGTCAGAGAGAGGTCCCGCCGAATATAACCCATTACAAAGTAGATCAAAATTCTCGAAAGGGCCTCTACGTGTTGGACCCCCCATGTCCCCGCGCAAGCCTGACAAAGGTCCGGGGTTCAAATTGGACCCCGTGCTGACGAGAGACATAAACTCTTTATTAAACACCAAAACAATTAGGACATTCACGATACATAAAACATTTTAACAAATTGTTAGACGAAAAATTTATTTCTTTTTTGGGAAATAGACAAACAATTTGAGGGCCCTTCACCACATGCTCTCCAAACCCGGCACTGAGGTAGAGGGAGTCAGCAGCTAACGATCTTGGGCAGAGGGCAAATTGGCTATTAACAGAAGGTAAGCGCAGTTTGGCTCTAGAGCATGTAAAGCAGTGATTCTCTGTAGGATGTTATCTGTGGTGGAGGTTCGCCGACTAGCCTCTTGTAAGCGACTGAGCATTGATTAAATCAATCTATATGTGGTAATCGAGTCGCTAGTTCTGTTGATTATAACTTATGAAATATATAGGTATAACCTAAGATTACTCATTTTTTCTACAGGAAAAGATGACACGAAATTAATATTAATGACCGTGTTCTATAGGTAGGTATGTCTAGGAGATTGATGTGGAAAATGTGTCGAGGTAGGTATACATTCGGAGCCGTCCATAAAATAAATTGGTCCATTAATTGGTAGAGCTCCAGTAACGGAGCTCGCGTAGGCACCACCGCATTACCTTACATACTTGCCACTAAATGGTAGTGTTCAGCACTATCGTGTTCCGGTCAGGTGGTTATGTACGGCCCTGTAATTGCCGGCACAGAGGCATAACACCTTAGGCCTCAGAAGTGGCAACGTATCTGCATTTTCACCTCTGGTCATTGTGTAAGTGTCTATAGGCTGCAGTCATCACTTGGCATCAATGTGAACTAAATGCTTGTTTGCCACTTTCATTGCATTAAAAAAAAAAGTTCGCATACAAGGGGATATGAGTCTCGCTGAGCTGATCTGACAGAGGGGACGGGGGTCCACGGCAACGTGACGTTCGCTTCATTAAAATATTTCAAATAATTATCGTTAGACTATTCCTGATTTTAAAAAAATCAGGAGGAGGGTTTAGTTTTGTGTCGTAATATTTTTAGGGGGTCATAGATAGTGTTACACAGTGTGACAATAGGAGGGAGAGGTCAGAAAAGGCTTATTTTAGCGTGGCGTATTCAATGGACGGTCCCTTATTATTACATTAGACGTCATCCACAAAAACACATCCTTGATTATATTATGTATATTTTAATTATTTCTGAGTTTGTTCTTAAGTTTTTGCGAGCTGGACTCATTGAAATAAAACTATATTTACCGATTTATCTCGCGTATATTAAGCTAAGATTAATTTTAAAACTGCTGTTAGACAAAATTAAATGACACCTTAGTATGCCCGGGACCAAGGAAGCTGCGAGGAAAAAAAAACGTCGGGTTGATTATTGAACCTAAACAACATTTCCTGATACTTAAAATATTTTTAACTCTCCGGAATAAAAAGTTTGAAATTGAACTTTAGTATGAAGTGTAAGGAAAGACGATTTTTATTCCGGTGATTTAAATATATTTTAAATACCAGAAAATGTTCTTTAGGTTCCCTAGATAATATTTCTAATACGTTTTACCTTGTACCTTTTTCTAACTTTTTTTGTACAAATCAATGTATGAAACTTGCCATGATTCTTTGAGATGTTAATTGTTCCGATGGGATTCAGGTAGCCATACTTTCAACATGTCGGAAGAAATCGCATCGCAGCAATTCGCATCGCAGTTTTGTGTTTACCTCCGTAAACATAATTTCACGCCAGTAATTCTGACAGGGATAGGCAAAGGTCCCGTGTATAAGTGGCAAGCCTATTGACATTTTCCGGCATGTTACGAAACTCTTCGAATATTTCACACATAATAACTAATAAAAGTATAAATATATCAAATGTAGTTTCGTATTACTACATTTCTTTTTATCAGCACCTATCTTACGTTTTCAACACAACCCAAAGGTTGGCTGGTTGATAATGCCTTGTAGTAGCATTAAGTCCATCTTATGTACCTTTTGTGTGCATTATATTTAAATAAATAAATAAATAACTATTCTTTATAGAATAGAATTAAACGTTCAACTAATTTAACACGCACTTAACCGAATATTTTGTATAAATATACATAAACAACCACAGTTTATCTGTTCAAACGATCATACATAATGTTTATCAGTAACTAGTAGAACTGGTAAGCAGCCTGAACAAAAATATTCTAAAAAAAGATCGCACAAAAACATTATTAAATGTATCTATTTAATATAAATATAAATTGCAGTGTTCTATCATTTTTAACCGAGTTCAAAAGCGAGAAGGTTCTCAATTCGGCCGATATATATATAAAATATATATGTATTTTAAATGTATGTATTATATTATGAATATTAAGAATAAATGTGTTCTTAAATTCTATTTTTTTTAACGGAAATTTAATGAGGAGTAAAATCAAGTGTAATACGAAAGTTGAGGCGTTACGCGCAATTCCTCCGTGAGCGTTTTTCACTCGGCCGCACACTAGCGATCTGCATACGCACACCGAGTGAACTCCCGTCGCGTCCCGTGCGTCGGAGCTGACACACACACACCCTTTTTTCCTTAAAAGGTCGCTCATAAGCGATACGAAAGAACAAGGTAAATTAAAGAAGTAATAATGGCAACCCATTATACATCTCGCTGCTGGGTACGAGTCTCCCTCCTTTTTGGGGGGAGGCCTGGAGCTTGCTCCACCACGCTGCTTCAATACGGATTAGTGGCCAACCCGCTGTCGGATGTTTTCAAACCGCCCATAAAGCCTCCGACAAGGTTTAACGACTGCTATCTATGGATAGCAATCGGGACCGACGGCTTAACGTGCTCTCCGAAGCACGGAAACGCGCATTTTAATCTGCTACCAGCGGTCACCCATCACACATACCGATCGAGTAGATCTCTTACGAGCTACACCAGCTGCGGGACATGAGCGTTTAAAGAAGTAAATGAAGATAAAAGCGATTTAGTAAGCGATCGAGCAGCCCAACGAGTTTAATTCCCTACGGCTTGATCGCATTATTGAATCGGTTTTGTGCAAGTAAGCAGACATATTATGTTCCCGTAATAACAATCACAGAGACCTACCTAAGGTCTCAGGGGGTAGCAAATCATCCGCATTTTGAACTATGGTTTTTGAGTAGATGTTTATAGGCTGCAATCATCACTTAACATCAATGTGAATTGTATCCTTGTTTGCCACCATCGTAAAAAGCAATTTTCTGCCGTCCATCGAGGAAATACAGACTTGAAATTTGTTAGATTAACATAAAACAACGCATAACCGCGGTATCAGCACTTTACATAGCCTCTGAAGGTCTAAATAAATCTAAGAACAAACATGAGATAGCATCGCGGCGAATACAATAGATGCATTAGCTAACTCACGCTTCTATTAGAACGTTGCAGAGATAGGAAGTGATCTGAAAATGCAACATTAAGGTCACACCGAGTGATACATGACCTTTATTGTTATACGCGGATTGCGCAATTGGTGTAAGAATTAGTATAAAAAAAAGATTAGAACTTGTACGACATTCCGTTTAAGTGTGTCATGTGAAATGGTGACGAACGACACGATAATTTTAATACGTCATAATAATGTATTGATACAATTTTGATAGTCGCCAGCTGAGGTTGAGGATAGAAATCGGCTGCGCATAGTAAGGCTGCTTGCCCACGTCCGATAATAGGTGACCGATTTTTAGTAGGAGAAAAATAGAACATACTGATAGCAATAGTGCAAACTGCAATGCGCACGTCCTACAAAAAGTCGGTGCGTTGTATGAGTATTTTTGCTATCAGTACGTCGGTCCTTTTAACTTATAATGTTGGTATGTGTAACACCTTACTGTCCAACCCACTATCAGCAGAAATTATGTGGCTAGTTAGGATGTACCCATAACAATTGTTTTTTTTTTTTTTTTTTTTTTTTTTTTAAATAATGTAATATTGGTATTTATTACAGCATGTCAGTATGTATTTTAGTTTTAGGTATTATTGTGTTGCTTTTCTGTACGGGGGTGGCATAGTCAACGTATGACTAAACTCCCAGGAATAATGGTTCAGAATAAAAAAATAAAAAAAAATACGTCGTTGCGAGCGGCCTAAGGAAATTTTTCTCCCAGTCATTATGGGACGTCAGCTGCACATAAAAAATCGGTTGTTCTCTTTTTGGAGAGCTCCAGCCGTAGATGTTTTTTTTATGTTATGGTAGTGGCAAACAAGCATGCAGTTTACATTGATATTACGTGATGACTGCAGCCTATAGACACCCACACAAACACCAAGGTCAAAATGCAGATGCGTTACCACTCCTGAGGCCTGAGGTGTTATGCCCCTGTGCCGGAAATTACAGGGCCATGCATTACCATCTGACCGAAACACGATAGTGCTGAACAGGACCATTTAGCGGCAAGTACATTAGGTAATGCAGTGGTACCTACGCCCGCGAGCTCGGTCACTGGAGCTCTACCACCAGTAAAGATGTGCAGACAAATAAAGTTTTTTTATATTAGACAATTATGGAAGCGCGCATGGCCCAGCGGCTGGTGTAGATCGTAAGCGATCTCCTCGGTTAGTAGTGTGATGGGTGACCGCTAGTGGCAAATTAAATGCGCGTTTCCGTGCTTCGGAGGGCACGTTAAGCCGTCGGTCCCGGTTGCTATCGATGGATAGCAGTCGTTAAACCTTGTCGGAGGCCTTATGGGCGGTTTGAAAACATCCGACAGTGGGTTGGCCACTAACCCACCCACCTCCACCAATCCGCATTGGAGCAGCGTGGTGGAGTAAGCTCCAGGCCTCCCCCCAAAAAAGGGGAGAGACTTGTGCCCAGCAGTGGGACGTATAATGGGTTGCCATTATTATATTAGACAAAATTGGTTGAATAAACGCGCGGGGTTGTAATAACAGCCAGATCAAGTCGTTGGTCATCTGACGGCTGACGGTGATAGCAGGTCGCAGGTTAAGTTAAAACGTCAAGCGGCGGCAAGCCTGCCGGCGCCAAAGAAGTCTTTAATTTAGATTGTTGGTAGGTCAATCTATACAAATAAATAAAATTGGAGTGTCTGTTTGTAATATAAAAATAACCGCTTTTTACTAAATGCATATGTATGTATACACGGTACATATACCAAATCAACATTTTTTACAATTTTTGTCTGTTTGTCCGTCCGTCTGTCTGTCTGTTTGGCGGGGCTAATCTTGGGAACGGCTGGACAGATTTTAGCACTGGCAAATAGCTGATGTAATAAGAAGTAACTTAGGCTACTTTTATACTAGCTGCGCCCACGACTTTGTCCGGGTAGATACTGAACAATCATAAATTCTCACGCGGGCGAAGTCGCGGGCACAGCTAGTACCCTATAAATATCCAAGTGGATAAAATCTGGAGGCGTTAAAGCAGATGCGTTTCTAATCTAGAGGACTAATGTCCGAATACTCAAACGGCACTTAATTTTAAGCAACCCTCGAATATAAGCTATCTCTGTCATTTGTACGTGTTTTATAGAGACAAAAGACATACTTAGATTTAAGTGACGTTTTAGTATTTGACCCTAAACTGTTTTGCTTCTATGACAGAACCAACAGCGGCCTAATTCTCGTAACAGCAAGTCGTTAAATCGAAATAGAATCGATTCGCTGTCTTGCTTTAACCAATGCGCGGCCTATGTGAGAGCAGGACAGCGCGCCAATTCAAGTTCGATTCAACGACTTTGTGTTACCAGAATCAGGCCTCAGGGCCGTATACCAACTTAACAGTTCTCGGTAGCTCATGGCTGATGGATCTGAACGGCCGGTTAGAAAAAACCCTACACTGATTACTACATGCGTAAGCATTATTTGCCACTTGACACAAAGAAATAATGTATTTGAAGCACTACAATATATTAATTTATGTAATCAAGAATCCATTGTGTGTCATGGTTTCACAAATTAATATTTTTTTTTACTGTTTTAGACAAGTTTTGTTATATTTTAACACGCATACATATCAGATATAGTAACAATGTTATCGATGTAATGTTCAGTTTTTTTTTATTGCTCTTTGGCGCAAAATTTTAGAATTTCGTATTTAAGTTCGGGACGGTTTTATTCTTTACTATATGTGCGCGCGACTTCGTCCGCGTAGAATTTCAGTACCTGCGCGGACGAAGTTGTGTGCACAGCTAGTATAATGTATAATTCATACATAAAAGTAGCCTAAGTTACTCCTTATTACATGAGCTATCTGCCAGTGAAAGTCCCGCCAAAATCCGTCCAGACTTTCTCGAAATTAGCCGGAACAAACAGACAGACAAAAATTGTAAAAAAAATGTTTTGGTTTATGTATCGTGTAAACATACATGATACATAAACGAAGCAATAAATTAAGCATTTAGTAAAAAGCGGTTATTTTCATATTACAAACAGACACTTCAATTTTATTTCTGACTAGCTAGCCCGGCAAACTTCGTATTGCCTCTGAATGAAATTTTAATAATGTGTCAAAGGTGTCATGATATTGTGGTTTTTACTATTTCCCTTCAATTTCTTCATATATTCTTAAACCTTCCCTGGACTTCCAAAATTCATTCAAAACCATAATTAGCCAAATCGGTTTAGCCATTCTCGAGTTTTAGCGAGACTAACGAACAGCAATTGATTTTTATCTATATAGATGAATGCCGTAGTCTGTAGACAAAACTAGAGGTCAAAATGCAGATGCGTTGCCATCCCTAAGCTGTTATGAGCTGATATAACCTTTTTGACTAACTGACAAATCATCATCCCTCCCCCAGCACGTGAAGCGTAACAGAGGGGGGGATGGTTCGGGGGTCGAGGATTTCCTCACTCCCCGGGCCTATCTGGGATGCTGGCACGCAGGGAAAACTAGCTGAGGGAGGCCATATACCTACACTTTGATTTTTTTTCTTTTTGAGGTCGGTTAAAGATGTTACAATGCCTTTACAGCGGCAACGGTCTAGATCGAGGGCGTTTCTGTGTGCGATTAACATGCCCTAAAACCTAATTAATCATCTAATCTGTTCGCAATTACTTAATTACACATTGTATTGAGTCACGAGCCCGCGACTAAAACGACTAATTAATGGAATAGTCTTACGTAGGTCAGTGACGTAGCTATAGGGGGGGGCTGCACCGGGTGCTGCCCGTTTGGATGTGACACCCTCTCTTTAAATAAATTAAATAAATTTGAGCTGTTTAGACACTGTGAAAGCACAAAACTCTCTTCGCATTTATAATACTAAGGGGCGCCATAGACAGCGAATTTGCTCAAATGGAGGGGGGAGGGGCATAACTGTAGAGAATGGAGAAAAAAGTTCCAAATAATGGGGAGTATTTTTATTTTGCTCATCCTCTCCGGGTGCCACCCATGATAGCTACGCCACTGATGTAGATATCTCGGATATAGGGCGACTTTTTGCGGTGCAAAAATGCCAAAACTTTGTAGTTTTTAGTTTTTTTTTAATGTTATGAAGTAGCTAACAACCATACAGTTTACATTGGTGGTAAGTAATACTGAAGCCCAGCGTATTTTTTTTTATGTAATGGAAGTGGCAAACAAGCATGCAGTTCACATTGATGTTAAGTGATGACTGCAGCCTATAGACACCTACACAAAGACCAAGGTCAAAATGCATATGTGTTACCACTCCTGAGGCCTAAGGTGTTACGCCTCTGTGCCGGAAATTACAGGGCCGTACATTACCACCTGACCGGAACACGATAGTGCTGAACACTACCATTTAGCGGCAAGTATATTAGGTAATGCGGTGGTGCCTACTCCATCGAATCAAGTCCCACACTGAAACTCTACCACCGGTAAATATATAACATAGAGTGTGACTTACCTCTGGTGAGTCGAAAGGGTATTTACTTGTGAATTTGAACTGCAGCACAAATTTTTCACCTTCATACAATGTGCCGGGAACACCTTCCATGTGTACTGTCCACCTGTGAATATATGATCTGTGTATATTTTCTGCAAGAGCCATTTTATTTAATAAAAAAATATATAAACTGCCTCAGTAGCGTAGTGGTAGCAGGCCACTATTACTACACTGGGGGTCCTGGGTTCGATTCCCGAGTCGGGAGCTATCAGAGATAACGGTTTAAAATCCATCATCTCTGGTTCTATTGGGATTTTTCCATTTTCTGTAAGTTTCCCAGTACCTCAGAGTCTGGTAATGTGCCCGGAGTGGCAACAGGTTCGCCACCTGTTACATGGGACAAAACGTAACCGGCGAGTCGTGGGTGTTAGCATGTATGCTTGAATGCATGCATTTACCTCTGCCTTCCCTTTGGGGATTACAGGCGTGAAGTTACGTAAAAATACATATATTTTAAAAAATATTTATTAACATCCAGCACACATTGGTTGAAGTGATGACTGCGGCCTATAAACACCTGTACAAAAACCAGGGAGGCCATACATTACCATCTTAATGGAACACAATAGTTTTTTTTATGTAAGGAAGATGGCAACAAGCATGAAACAGTTCACATTGATGTTAAGTGATGTCTGCAGCCTTTAAACATCTACACAAAAACCAGATATTGTAGATGCGTTGCCACCTGTGACCTAAGTTCTGCCTCTATGATAGTTATTAGGGGACTTACATTACCATCTAACCAGAACACGGTAGTGCAGAACACTATAATTTGATGGCAGATAGATTATGTAATGCAGTGGTGCCTACGCCCTCAAGCTCCTGCCCTAGGAACTGTAACACCAGTTAATTTCGGCTAGGGCAGATTTTTGTGTCTACTGTGAAAGGATATGGCTGAAAGATCGAAGAGGCTCATGCCAAAAGGCACTCCAAATGTTAGTTATAGGAAAGCATTATTTTCTAGAATATATATTTAATTTTATATTCAATAAATCATTATAATGTGCATGAAAAACTTTATTTATCATATTGTATTTGAAAGACATGTTACACCAACTTACAGTATTTCTTTAAAGGAGATGTTGTGAGCTCAGCTCTGGTTCGTACACATCCTCAAAAAATGGGTAAATTAAAGAAGAATCCGAAAAAAATACAATTAATTTATTCAAGAACATATTTTAGAGTTACAACCACATTTAATTCAAATGATTTTGTCATTTTCAACTATGTTTTAACATGGCGGCGATACAGCCGACGCTTGAGATCAATTGATATCAATAGTATTTAGAAAATATTACTTTTTTTCTCCAATTACTACATAATCAAAATACAATTAAAAAAATGAATATGTCAAAATGACCTCGCCCGCCATATTCGCCATGTTGGTTTTGAGTCTCAATTCTAACTGCAAATAATGTTTTGTAACTGCAAACAAAGCTAAATAAGTGTAAATATGCAGTAAAAAACGTTTTTATATTGATTTTGCCTGTTTTATGATATTGTGTACAATACATGGCCGGAGGTCCATACATTTTTACAACATCTCCCTTTACACATGATTTTTTTTCGTTTCAACAAGTGTAGCTTGCGAAACCCTGAGAACACATAGTACTATGTGTACAAGAACTATGTGTTCTTAGGGTTTCACAAGCTACACTTGTTGAAATGAAAAAAAATCATGTGTAATTATTGTTAATTATGTATTTCAAGCATCAGCATTACGGGCAAAGGGAATTCTGAATTATTTATTACTAAAAATAGTATCAAGAAGATACGTTATGCACTATTATGAATAAATTCATACCATAATTGTGTAGGTATTTTAACTAAATACCCTCATTGATATACAATTTATCATATAATAGTAACTTGACATTGTTTATTATCAACAATTAAGTATATGATAAAACAAATTTTAAGGTAGTGATATCAGTGATCATTTAGGTCACATGGAATTCGAATAAGCAGGTGGTAGAGCTCCAGTGACGGAGCTCGTGGGCATAGACACCACCACATTACCTAATATACTTGCCGCTAAATTGTAGCGTTCAGCACTATTGTATTACAGTCAGGTGATAATCTAGGCCTCAGGAGTGGTAACGCGTCTAAATTTTGACCTTGGTCTTTGTGTAAGTGTCTATAGGTTGCAGTCAATGTGGACTGCATGCTTGTTTACCACTTCAATTACATAAAAAAGGAGTAATTTTATAAATTCAAAGATATGAAAGTCGCCAGTATTCATTAATATCTAAAATATAATAATACAGATTCTGCATTAGGTTAAAAAATAACATGAGCCGACGTTGGCAATCAGTACGCGGAAACTTTACGATTTATAATTAGTAATTGCACTCACGGTCAAGGTTTAGTAATTAATAGCGAAAATCAATAGGAAACCATCCCCATCACTTACAATGTCAGATTTTGGCTGGCCTGGTCTCCATCGACTGTAACGCCCGGAGGAGGTTCCTTCATCAGAGACATTAATTCTTTTTGTAATCTCCTCTGCAACAAACAAGCCATCTTCACCCTCGCACACTGTACTCACCACTTAACCATAAAAAACATCCTAACAACATCAAATCGACAACACAACAATAGAAATTCTGACAAGAAATCTAAAAGCAAAACTGTCACAACAGTTTAATATTTTTTCTACTGTATTAAAATTTACACAGCCTGTTTGCAGAGCCAAAACTATTAACGGTTAACTTTCCATGGAATTAATAGATGTGTGCAATTGTGAACGGTGTTAGATTTTAAATTATTTTACGAACCTCGGACGGGGACATAGCCGCCATTGTACCAATTTAGACGTTTGATTTTTGATGTTGCCATTGTTATTGTCACCAACCTTGCCATGGCTAAAATAAGTAATTGTTAAACTTAGTAAGCCAATTAGCTTCGCTGATTTAAAAAAAGTACTACTACTTTTAAAACATAATTTTCTCTCAATGCGGTCATAAGTGACACAAAAATAAAAAACTTCGCTATAGAACAAGCTAGATTTAATTTTCAGTAAAGTTTTACAAAATTCTGCGTTGGTGACAATGACAATGGCACCACAAAAAAATAAATCTAAAGTCCCCGTCACGAGAAGCTATAAATTTTGTAAACAAGTGTTCAGGAGTTCACAACATTTGGACCAATAAAAAAAAAGAATATGTTTAAGATTTAATAATTTATTAATTAACATATATTATTTCAGAATAATTATTAGTCAGATTCAGATGTTTCCATTTCTGTGTCAGAATCAGTGACATGTATCACGAAGCTGTCTACAGTTTTATCAATCATCTCATCGATTTCGGAATAAAAGTTATCTTCTTCCTTGATAACATGCTCCACACAACGCTTCCAATTTTCCGAAGTAATCTGCTGCAGTCCCTCTTGTAATAATTGTTTTACCTCGTCAAATTTAAAATTTGTATTTTTGCGAGCAACATATTCTTTTACGTTGGCCCAAATTAGCTCAATTGGATTAAGCTCACAATGATATGGCGGGAGTCTCAATACTTCCACCTTATATTTTTTTGCGAGCTCGTCCACTACATAAGTTTTAAAATGGTCTTTAACATTTTTTACTTTTAGCAGTAATTCAGTCTTAATTTCATTGTCGTCGTAAGAAATATTCTTACTTACAAGCCAATTTTGTATATCATTTTTTTTCCAGGCAAATTAATTAAAAAGTGATAACGAAACAAAAACAAAATTAACAATAACAACCAGATCCGCGATATATGCAAAGCAATGAAACAAACAAACTCGTACGCATTCGAAACTCGAATGACTGTTTATTTCAAAATGGCGTCCCGATAGTTTACAATCCCTGCGACGGACGCGTTCCGGTACCAAGAAACACAAACGATAGCGCTTTGCGTCGTTAAAATATAATTCGACTAAATTAAATAGGTTGTTACTTTCATATAACCCGTCTATATTTCATGTCGATTGAATATGTTCAAGTTATTATTATCTCGCAGTATAAAATGTTTTATGTTTTATCTTAGTAAAAGATGTTTGTTTACATAATTTATAGCTTCTCGTGACGGTTACTTTACGACTGAATTAGCAGCGATGTCGACGATAGCATCAAAACAATATTGGTCAAAATTTGACGCAAAAATTGTAAAAAGCTTGACAAATACCCCACAAATTCAATGATCGCGTGCGCAAAGAACGCATCGAGACGTGCCTTGCACTGCTCAACAGGCATACAAACAGTGGCAATACCTGGTGTTTTTAATTGGAGTGGCTCCAGCTTTTATTATATAGGGTGAAGTGTCTGAAAATTTTCAATCTTTCATTGAGGAACCTACTTTGAAATCGCAAAAAAGAAATGTCATACAATTTTACATTTTCATTTTTGTATGAAATAGCTAATATTTTTTAGCGATTTTAGGGTTTAATTACTAAATAAAAAGTAAATTTCATCAACAGAAAGATAGAAAACGTAACAAACACTATCACAAATCTATACTATCATGAAAAACATGCGAAAAATCGTAAGGTAGTGCGCCATTCACAGTGCCAGACCCGCGTATCAAACTCAGTGAGTAATACTCTTAGACTAAGTACCTTTAAACGTAGCCATGTTCGCCATATGCTTTGTGGAAGTGAGACAGTTATATACAAAGAACATAAGAAAGTTGAAATAGAGCATCGTATCTTTTGTCCCTTACGGCGTGCCGGTTTTTGCTTGGCGAACAAAGCGACAAGTGACAGCAAAAGTTAGCCAAACAAATATCTGTCATCGCAATTGCTGCAATAGATAACCTATCGTATACATGTTTTAATTCATCATTCAATCAATTCGTTACAATTCAACTAACCTGAATAAAAGTAAAGTGCTTAGGAATGTTTAACATAAAAACTTTCCGAGATATAGTAAATGATTAGGAAGAAAATTGGGAAACTTTGATGTGAATGATTTCACATGGCTGTCTCATGTCTCTTAATACTAGGCGATTGCGGGGGCAAGGCGCAACGCATTTGTATTGTACTAGCGGCCCGCCCCGGCTTCGCGCGGTGCAATGTTGCCTACCCTCTCCTATTCGTCTTAGCGTGATGATTATACATAGATTAAAAGATCAATGCTCATTTACTCGAATTAAACGACGATTGTTAAGTTATTCACAGATTTATTTCACTAAACCATTTCGTTCAATTGACAAGTATATAATCGAATACCCTCAATATCACATCACTTTTTGTAAAACGTCAAAGAGACATTTTGAATGTTCGTTTCTGTGTTGTCATACTCAAATAATGTTTTAGTATAATTTAATATGTTGCGAAAGGATCTGAAACTTACTGAATATAATAATAATCTATGATATGATTATGAATGCATATTACATAGTAATTAGTAACGAATTATTACATCTTAATATAATATCTTGGCTAATTAACCTTACAAGATATAGCCTAAAGTCTTCCTCGATATCTTTTATAGTTTAGGCAGCGTACGCAAATTAAATAACTTTTCTGGTTGATTTTTTACATCTTGTGTCTGAAAAACCCAAATACCTTACGGAACCCTATTTTTTCCAAAATAAAATATAGCCTATGTTACCCGTGGATAATGTAGCTTTCGAATAGTGAAAGAAATTTTAAAATCGGTCCAGTAGTTATTGAGCTTCAAAACAGACAAAAATATTACCTCTTTATATTAGTTTAGATCAGTGGTTCTCAAACTTTTTAAATGACGGAACCCTTTTGGGAATCAAAATACTTGATGGAACCCTACAATAAAACAATTGTTTTTATAAGTGTATTTTTTATTAATCAGCATAATAAAAGTACAATGTAACAGTTACTGATTATTATTTACTTCACCACTTGGCAAGGACAATAATAGAAAACATTAAAAAAGAAAAAATCTAACTAGTGGGAGGTATGAAACAGTTTTTTATTTTTCATCAATTGGTTGATATTAGGTTTGATGGAAGACAGTTGGAGTCTCATATCAGCTTCGGCGTCCAGTCTATTGCGATATTTTGTTTTCGTGGCTGCGTAGGTAGAGAATCCTGTTTCGCACAAATATGTAATTGGGAACGGGAGAAGAATATCCAGAGCCATTTGGCCAAGCATTGCATATTCATCTTGGATTCTGCACCAAAAATCATTGACAGGCGTCGTTTTGAACAGTGACTCTATACTTGTGTCCGATGACATTTCTAAAAGAGATTCCTATATCTCGTTTGACATGTTTTCAGGCTTTTCCAAGTTGGGTAAAAAAGGATTATGAATCCATGAATTCACTTTAATTTTTATATTGTGTTCTTCGGGAAATACTTTTCAAAAGATGCGCGTATCTGCTGAAAGAAACATTTGTAACTCGGCTCTAAGTTCAAATAGCCTTGTTAAAGTTTTACCCCGAGACAGCCATCGCACTTCTATATGGAGCAGCAGTGTTTTATGTTTGCTGCCATAATCCTCACACAATAATGAGAACAATCGGGATTGTAGTGGACGTGATTTGATAAAATTAATTATTTTTACCGCTTCATCCATAACTAATTTTAGATTTGACGGCATTTGCTTCATCGCAAGTGCTTGTCTATGCAGAATACAATGACTAGAACTACAATTAGGCGCTTTACTTTTTATTTGTGACACTGCTCCTGCTGTTTTACCTGTCACCTTGGCCCTATCTGTACAAATGTCAATACAATTGTTCCAACTGAGAATATTTTCTTCAAAAAATATATTTATTTTACTAAAAATTTCTTCCCCGGTAGTGTTTGTAAGTAGCGATGAACACATAAGCATGTCTTCTTCAAAAGAACTTTTATATGGATATCTCACATAATAATAATAATTAATAAAAACAGAAATTTAAAAATTGCGTTGTAAAGAATATCGACTTTATCCTTGAAGTTAGAGTCGAAAGTCGCTTGTTGACTACTATAGCGTCTAATTCAGAGGCGGCTTTTATCAAAGAGACTGCGCGCTCACAAGTATACTACCCGCTCGTTTTAAGTTTGCCGCTGGCGATAGGTATGACGTTCGAAAAGTAGCGTAAGCAAAACATAATATAAAAATATTTTTTATTTAATTGTAACAATAAAAATTGTTTACGTACATATTTGGGTGAAACTATGACACATTGTAAGTTTTGTTGTCACGTGGGGGAGGGTACGCGCATTCCACAGACCGGCAAACTTAGAGCGAACGGGTTGTACAAGTATAAAATTGTTGATACCAAACTTATAAGATATTGTACCAGCTATTGTAACACATGTTTCTACAAATACAAATAAATAAATAAATAACGTTCATAGCATTTTGTGCGGCCGCGGAGCGATCAGGTAGAGGTGTTTTTATTTTTTTTTCTAATTTCTTGCGGAACCCCGACAGAGGTATTAGTACACTTAGAGTATAGCTGGTTTAGATGGACTCCGCATGCGCTTGCAGAAGCGCATCACTCGCCTCGGCCGCGTTCGGCGCCGACCAAACGCGAAGACAATCGCGAGTTGCGTTCGTGATAGAAGACCGCAGCGCTCGTAAAATGCAATTAGTTATTGTACCTAGTTCTACATAATCAGGTTGTAAATAAATGATTATTACATTTAAATGCTTAAAAATTATAGTATGGCGGCGCCATACGCGCCATCTTAGATTAATCGTCACTGCATACAAATGAAGGAATTCTGAACCGCATTGTTACTTGTGACGAGAAATGGATCCTGTTTGCAGTCGTAAGCGCTCAGCAAGTCAGTTGGACCCTGGTCCAGCACCCAAACAATGCCCTAAACGAAAACCTTCCCCTAGAAAACTGATGGTCACTGCTTGGTGGTCAATCGCGGGAGTAATGCATCACAGCTTCTTACCAAACAGGACAGGCATTACTGGAGATGTGTACTATGAAGAACTGAACATAATGATGGAGAAGCTCGCACGTCTCGAACCAGCTTTGGTGAATCGTTGCTCCTGCATGACAACGCGCGACCTCATACTGCACACCAAACGGTCTCCAAGGTACAAGAGCTGGGGTTGGAAGTTCTTCGTCATCCGCCGTACTCACCAAACCTTGCGCCTACAGACTTCTACTTATTTCAGAACTAAAAAAAAAACGTCAATAACCGTGAGGCAGTACAAAATGCATTTGAAGAATTTGTTACCTCATGTCCAGCTGATTTTTTTAAGAAGGGCATCAATAAGCTACGAAATTAATTACCACTAAGTACTTTGTTGGCAAAGATGCATGATTGCATGGGTTGATTACTTTATTTAAAAGAAATAAAATAAATATAAAAATACGCTACAATCCATGAAAAATGGCAATTCCATTGATAAAAGACTTTAACCTAAGGAATATAATAAAATTAGACTATTTTTCATATTGAGCAAGATGGCGTTTTTTCCTTAATATCCCATTTATTTTGTGTTTTGACTAATAATTCAGTAAGAATGTTGATTGGATTACAAATTAGTAACATACTCATTTTTTTAACCAAGTCCACTAACTGAAACTGTCAAAAAAGTCAAAGCAATACATGTCAAATTGTCAAAACCATCGTTTGAAATGTCAATGGAAAAATGGAAATGTCTGAATCAGAAATTCGCGGAGCGATTGTATTGTACCGAATTTCCTGTACTTTTTATATCTTAGTATATAGATGCATTTATTGTTAAGGAGTTTTTAAAATACTTAATTATATTTTAAGTTTGAATGCTTAAGTATAAAGTTTTCTGTGATGCTGAAAAATCAATTGTTTTGAAACTGTCGCTATGGTGTCCTATCCGAAGAAAACTTCTGCCGAGTGGTTTATAGATCAATTGAATGTGGATAACGCGAAGTTAGTGGCATTCCTACTGGTGATAGGCTTTATAGGATATCATGGTATCCTGCATCTTCGTTATGGTGAGTAATTATTCATTGTTACCAACACCAAGTGAGTTAGAATCTTGCAAATTTTAGCTTAACTAAACAATAATAGCTCATACAGAATGTACGAAGTTCTCTATTAACGTTTCTTCATCGAACTCCAATTTTTTTTTAAAACTAGTTAACTATTAGCTATGCTATGTTATAAATAATTTAATATACTAATAATAACTACATATGGTTTTCCCATAGTTATGTTTTTATGCAATGAAGGTTGCAAACACACATGCAGCTCACATTGATTGGTGTGGGGATTATGGCATATCCTCTCCCAATGACTCACAACACTGTTGTAACTGTTTTGGGGAAGGCTTTGTCCAGCAGTGGACGTCATTTGGTTAGAGTGATGAGTGTAGCCCAAAAACATCTACATTAAAACTAGAGGTATCCCTCAACTCATCTTTTTGCCACTCCAGTAGCCCTAGCTGTTATATACTGTGTCAGAAATTAAAGGCTATTCTTCTTAAAATAAAACCTTTTTTCATGAATGTTATTTTATTTTAGGCCCAGATTCCTGCACATGGTTACTGTCATCTGGTCGCTACAAAGGTGATCATGAATGGCAACCCTATGGCTGTATGTTGCATAGATATTCCAAAACGTAAGTATTAAATATCCATAACTTAGGAAAAATTGTTTAGAAGACTAACAATTGCAATCCGGTTTGTTCAAAATCCTAAAATGAAGGAAAATATTGTATTTTCTGCATTTTATATAAGTACGGATTTTAAGTTTGAAATTCGAATTTTGGTTGTGGTATTATACTGGATAAAAGTTCTTATTTAATTACAAATTCTCATACTTACATGGTGTACTACATTCATATGTATAATAGAGGCGGTAATTATATCACTGCTCATGCTGCGTTGATAAATTAAATGCGCGTTTCCGTGCTTCGCAGGGCACGTGTGTCGGTCTTGGTTGGTATCGATAGATAGTAGTCATTAAACCTTGTCAGAAGCCATGTAAATCTGACAGCGGGTTGGCCAATAACCCATATCTCCACTAACCCACATTGGAGAAATGAAGTAAGCTCCAGGCTTCCCCCCAAAAAAAAGGGGAGAGAGTCGTGAACAGGAGTGAGATGTGAAAAGGGTTGTTGCCGATTTGGTTAACTGACTGCAGTAGTGGAAGAATTCTTCTCCACTATACTTTCTCCAAACTAGGATGATAATTGATCATTGCTCATGCCTTTGAAGTTCTGATATTTATCCCTTACGATAAGTATTAATTTTTTTACATATTTCATAGACGGGTACCGCCCACTTAGGGATTTCAATGGATGTCTACAGACCGATAGTTATCAGATATTGCAACAGACTTCTGAAACTCGATGTTAATAATATTAAATTAATCAAACTAAAAAAAAAATAATTTTTGACCTTAATATTTTTGTGAGAGAGAGTTAGGTATACCTATGTATTATTTAACTATTTTTAAATGCAAAATTTGATTTTGCAAAAACGTAATAATGTATGTTATCTGTCTCGAGATCCATCACTGGAACTCTACCACTTTAACTGATTGTACTAGAGGAATTATTTCCTCTCAGTAGATGTACAGGCAAGCTGCACATTGTATAACTTTTATTGTGGCAACCTTTGTAAAACGCTGATCTTGCGCTCCTTGACGCTTCCTACTTTTAATACATCAGTCTAATAAACTCATTCAACGAAACAACTTGTTTCCGTTACATACTAACTTAACAAACTTTATATATGTACCATACAGTAGACAAGATTTTTTCCGCTAGTGAATGATAGGGTCATCCCTTTCTGACACTTGAAAATGATTGCTTTATTGCCCAATTAACAACTGCAACCATAAAACCAACAACATAGCATAAAAATCGCACAAATAAACCATGCAATTACTATCAATCGATATCAATTCAAAGTTCAATGAAAATAATTAATCATTAAGGTTTCAAAAGATTCATCACTATTATATCTAAAATAAGACCTGTGTTAATTATCATGCTGATTTAGACAAAGCATAGAGGGAAATGGGGTAGTCACATTCCATCATCTTCGAAATACATAATGTTCTGTCCTAATTACATCTCTTTTAGACCACTTGATCTTATAGTGAAGTTAATTGGGCCTGATTAATCTTGTACACTTTAATCCCACTAGCTGACTCGGCAAACCTCGTATTGCATCAGAATGAATTAATGTGTCAAAGGTTTGATAAATACGGACTATTTGTATGGGAAAATGAAATTGTGGTTTTTACTATTTCCCGTCAATTTCTGTATATTTTCTTACCTTTTAAACCTGGGAAGGTTCAAAGGGAAGGACTTCCAAAAATCATTCAAAACCAAAATTAGTCAAGTCGGTCCAGCCGTTCTCGAGTTTTAGCAAGACTAACGAACAGCAATTGATTTTTATATATATGAGAAGAAGATAAGAATATTACGAGTTGTATGGCACATTGTCAAGTATATAGCAGTTATGGTAGTAAAACGTGAAATAAATAAATGCCTACATCCCACAATGTCATGCGTGCTATTGTACACACAACACACATAAACACGTACACGCACAAATGTTTCTGTTATACAAATACATACCTTTCTCCCGGTGCACTATAAATCTAAATATTTTACAAACGGATTCTTTTAATCGAAAAAAGATCTTCACAAACACCTAATATTTTTTAAAGACCTGTCCAACGATACTCCAAAATATGGTTGCGCGTGAAATAAAAGTGGAATCCCCACTTTGCATATACCTTAAAAATTTATCGCTTTCTAGTATTAAGCGTCTTTGAGCACAGCTGCGGACAGACGGATGGATGGACATGGCGAATCTATAAGGGATCCTTGTAATGATTTTAGGTGAGGTTGGGACTTGATCCCGCGCTTTGTTTTTAGTCTCACGAGCCCAGCTCGGTCTACACCTACTAAGCTACCGACTTCGGTCCCCGGTTCGGCGGGTTCTAGGCCTACCACGCAGTTTTTCTATAAATATGTTTAAAATATTTCACACGCATGTGTTATTGCGAAAAATACAACATAATTGATACATTGTTGTGTTGCAGTGACGCCAGGAGATGCTTGCGATACTTGGCGTTTTGGGGCAAATACAACAGTTTTGCCTTCATCGGTGATTCTCGAGTCGAACAATTGTACGAATATTTTATAGGTAAGTGCTCGGACAGAATTATGTGCCGTTCGTTCCCCCGTTTCGGTTCTGATCATAGATTTATTATCTACTGATCTATTAACAAAAAGACCTGTTTGTTTGGTTCTTTGATTCAAGATTGAAAAAAAATCGTTCACTAAATCTAGTTCTATAAAATGAACCCGTTCCTCGTAATAGCTCAGCTTGGGTTCCGCAAATTTTTAGAAGTATCGATACCTACTCGACGCCAAGTATCGTATCAAAAGTATCGATACCGGTGAAAGTATCGGATCAAAAGTATCGATACTATTCAATATCGAGTAAATTTTATTGGAGTTTACTCTTAAGAAACGATTTGAGTTATAAGGTCGACAATAGAGTTAAAAACATCTACATTTTGTATTAAGAATACTAATAAAACACTCAACTACTGAGTTTAAAAATGTATAAATTTTTACAGGTGTACTAAAAACTCGTCTAGATCTAGATTCATCTTACTCAACAATAGACCATCACATGCCCAACTACACTTATATGGACGCGAAGTTGAGGCTGTCTGTCAGCTTTATATGGAGCGAAGATGTTTCGAAAGTAATGGTTGAGCAGTTTAGGACTTGGTAAGATAATGATAAAATAATAATAATGGCCACCCTTGAAACGTCCCACTGCTGGGCACGAGCCTCTCCCCTTCTCCAAAACTTATAACCCAGTTAGATCTGAGTGACGTTTCAGTATTCGGCCGTAAGCTTATTTAAAAAGACATCTAATTTACAAATTTGGAAATTTTCAGGCAACATTCAGACCGGCCACCATCAGTTATAGTAGCCAGCACCGGTCTCCTACTCCTCAAAAAGAACACAACAGACCAGATCCTCGAAGAGTACAAACGTAACCTGACACAGCTGGTCCAGCCGATAGACGCGCTGGCCGCGAGGAACACACAGGTGCTATGGAAGCTGATGGAGGCAGTGGATACAAGTAAAGTTAGAAGCGACTTGAGGATCAATAATTATGATATTGACGCTTACAATAAAGCCGCTATGGAGGTGAGTGTTTGTTTCTTGTGTGTTTTTACAGTCAGGTTTCTTTTTTTTTATGTCATGAAAGTGGCAAACAAACATGCAGTTCACATTGATGTTAAGTGATGACTGCAGCCTATAGACACTTACACAAAGACCAAGGTCAAATGCAGATGCGTTACCACTCCTGAGGTCTAAGGTGTTATGCCTCTGTGCCGGAAATTACGGAGCCTTACATTACCACCTGACCAGAACACGATAGTGCTGAACACTACCATTTATCGGCAAGTATATTAGGTAATGCGGTGGTGCCTACGCCCGCGAGCTCCGTCACTGGAGCTCTACCACCAGTAAATGATGATGACTGTAACTCGTTCCTGAAGTTGGTCCTCCATCTCATTCCCAGATACTGCATCACAGCCAGACAAAGATATGGAACTCACCGAGGTTAGCGGCGTCAGGCGCCCCGGCCGACGACGGCGTCAGCCTCAGTCGAACTGCCTTACGTCACTCTGCACAAGTGCTTCTCAACATGTTCTGCAATGACCACATGAACTTCAACGATGGCACTTGTTGCGCGCAGCCGGAGCCTTGTACCGAGCTGCAGATGCTCACCTTCGCTCTGTTCCTGCTTTGGTGAGTCTAGTGATTGCTTCAAATTAGCTTCTTTCTTTGGTCCTTCGACCTGACGGAAACTTGTGCTTGCTTACTGCTTTTATGAGTCCGTATGAGTGCCCTTGTACTTTTGTAACTTTTTCTACGATGAAAGACGTCAATCTTTTTTTAGTCATTATTGTGTCATCATATTGACAGACAAGCAAACGGGCCACCTGATGAGAAGTGGTCACCGTCGCCTATGAACATTTTCAACACCAGGGTAGTTGCCAGCGCGCCAGCCCTGAAAGACTCTTTTGACGCATTTTTGAAGAACCCCATATTGCTTCAAAGGATTGCGCACGCACACGCATACGCACGCACATCCGCACGCACATACGCCGGCACGCACACGCACACTGACACGAATACGCACGCGCACACGCACGCACATACGCACGCACACTTGCACTTACGCACACACACACACTTGCACTTACGCGCGCACACACACACACACACACACGAACTAGCGCGGCAATGACTGGTCGAAGCAATATGGTTCTTCTTTTTTCTTTAAATTATTGAAGAAAAATATGTACATATGACGATCGTTGCTCCCTTTTACCTGTCAAGTGTGTAGCGTCACATTATTAAGCATTATAATATAAACGCCGCAAGCTTAGCGTTGCGTCGTTGTCCCGTAACCCTAGTGCCGCGCACACGCACCTCAACCCGCCTAAAGTAACCGTAAAAATGTAACAGTTTAAATTCCGGATTATATGGTGATCACCAACAATGGACTTCTCATTATCCATCCTCCACAAATGAACACGCAATAACCTTCACATAGGCAAATCACTCAAGAATCTTTAACAAAAAAAAAAAAAAACGATGTAGCGTCACATTATTAAGCATTTTAATATAAACGCCGCAAGCTTAGCTTCTTAGTCGTAATCTCGACCTGGTCGTGAATCCGTCTGGTGTGGACTATTTACACGTCCCATCAGTGTCTAAGAATCTGAGAAAACATTTTATTTTTTATTTATTTATTTATTTCAGGCAACAATTGAACACTTAAAGTAAAACAAAAGGTCCATGCAAATATATACCTTAAAAACTAACATAAAATGTTACGGTCTTATTCATAAAAAACGCTTATAGAAGGTTTATAGCATTCATTAGTTAAAATGTTCTATAAGCCTATAAAACGTTATTTAAAATTGTATATTCATAAACGTTCTATAAACCTTCTATAGTTTTTTTTTTTTTTATATTTTGGCATCGCTATTACGCATATTGCCAGTGCCAAGTAAAACGATACTTCGTATTTATCCAAGCAGCGTAAAAGCCAGCATAATATAGTCATCAAGTATGATAAGTAAGTATCAAGTATAATATGTAAGTCAAGTGAGTTACAGTCAAGTTAATCGAGTAAAGCGATGGCTACTTTGCCAGAACATTTACAATGAAGTTTTGGAGGCAACCTGAAAAGTCGTGTTTTCGCACTGTTATTCTATTTCACTATATACGGGCACTGTAATAAACCTATATCAAACAAAATGCCACCAATTTTATTCAATATAACTTAAAAATACACCAAGAAAATGAAATAAAATAAGAGCACCATACGCCTCTTTCAGTGTTACGGTCGTTGTGGCCGATTAATGGAATGTCGGCCATATTTCTTCCTTATAGCACTGATTTGGTCTGTGGCACTGATATAGTAGGGTTCTGGCGTCTATAACTTTATAGTGGGTTTATAGAGTACTTTAGCGCTAAAATGCTATTATGAATAACATTTTTCTTAAAGCATACTATAGCGAGCTCTTAGAGATGTTATAACTTTTTATGAATAAGACCGTTTTTAAGGTATATAATGTTTTAAATTATATTATTTCTCTAGCGCAGTCCTCGGCGGTGTTCGCGCGATATGGCGCTGGTCGCAAACCTTCAAGCAGAAGATGGAAGGCTACACTCTCGTCAACCAGAAGAAGGCTCCCGACAGCCCGATCGTGGCTATCGCCAAGCTTGGCATGATCATGGCGTACTTCTACCTGTGCGACCGCACCAACTTCTTCATGAAGGAGAATAAATATTACTCGGAGTGGAGCTTTTGGTTGCCGGTGGGCTATGTGTTCGCTTTGGGCCTGTTTTTCACCGACGAGTCGAGGTCTAGTAGGTATGTATAAATGTATGCCAAGTGCGTGTCGGGCCACTCGCAATCTATGGTTCCGTTGTTGATGTATATTTTACAAGTAGATCGACTATTACCCGTAAACTTGTAGAGTCAGGATCAGAATCAGAAACTCATTTATTAATTTAGGGTGACAGGCACCTCTTATGACACGTCAAAGTCTACTGATAGTTTCACTGGAGGTAGAGTTCCAGTTCTGTTGGGAGCTCGAGAGTGTAGGCACCACCGCATTACCGAGCCTATCTGCCGCTAAATGATAGTGCTCAGCACTATCGTGTTCTGGTTAGATGGTAACGTATGGACCCGTAATAACTATCACAGAGATATGGCACCTTAGGTCTCAGGGGTGGCAACGTATCTGTATTTTGACCTCTGTTTTTTATCTAGTTGTCTGTAGGCTGCAGTCATCACTTAACATCAATGTGAGCTGCATGCATAAACATGCAACATCCTTTGCAACATTCCTTACATTAAAAAAAAAAGATTTTAAAATTCGAAAAAATTAAAAAAAAAAAACTGTTCAATCAGTAGGTAGATGGAGCTTAAAACTGTTCGTGAAATACACAAACAGTTTCCGTGATCGGTAAAGTGTTTTTCTCAGTCTGCCTGTGACCACGGAAGCTGGAAAGCGACCGAAACGTCGTATAAGAAGAAGTTTGGGAGTGTTTTATACGCGAGAAAATCCGCAAATTTAATTTCTACAATGTTTTTCTCAAACTCGCAATATTTTTTTGTAGTCCTTTCCAATAATATTCCACACCATGTGTACCCAACAGTAAACAATGTGATCTTATATGAATTATTTCCACTTTCAGCCATTCTAGAGTTCTCCACAGGGAGCAGACAGATGAATGGAAGGGCTGGATGCAATTAGTGATTCTAGTATACCAGGTGACCGGTGCAAGTAAAGTCTTACCCATCTACATGTTAGTCCGGGCTCTAGTATCAGCATATCTGTTTCTCACTGGCTATGGACACTTCTACTACACATGGAAGACTGGTGATACGGGGCTGGTCAGATACTTCAGGGTCATATTTCGCCTGAATTTCCTCACCGTTGTACTGTGTCTGACTATGAACAGACCGTACCAGTTCTACAGCTTCATACCTTTGGTGTCTTTTTGGTATACTTTGGTAAGTTTATTGCGCATTTATTACATGCATTTAGATATATATAATTCTATTATTAAATTGGTATCCATTAATACCTATTGAAGCGCGCATGGCCCGGCGGCTGGTGTAGATTGTAAGCGATCTACTCGGTTAAGCACTACGGGCGCGGTCGGGTAGTGTGATGGGTGACCGCTAGTGGCAAATTAAATGCGCGTTTCCGTGCTTCGGAGGGCACGTTAAGCCGTCGGTCCCGGTTGCTATCGATAGATAGCAGTCGTTAAACCTTGTCGGAGGCCTTATGGGCGGTTTGAAAACATCCGACACCGGGTTGGCCACTAACCCGTTTCTCCACCAATCCGCATTGGAGCAGCGTGGTGGAGTACGCTCCAGGCCTCGCCCCAAAGAGGGGAGAGACTCGTGCCCAGCAGTGGGACGTATAATGGGTTGCCATTATTATATTATTATAATACCTATTGGATTATTATTCTGAGTCATTCACTATAGGTAGCTTGTAACCTGACAATGCAAGTGTCTTTGTTCCAATTTGAAATAAATGATTTGAATTTTTAATTTTTGAATTCAGCTTCAATGGACTCATATATTTTACAGATGTTCGCAATCTTCGCGCTGCCCCCTCACATCACCCAAGCCACGTCCCACACAGTCGAGTCGAAGCCCTACCAGTACCTGTACATAGCGGTCAAGGTCATCGGCCTGCTCACCATCGTCACGGTGCTGTACATGAGCGAGGTGTTCTTCCAGAAGATATTCGTGACGCGCCCCTGGAAGGCGCTGTTCGTGAACGCCGATGACGATATACACCAGTGGTGGTTGCGGTGGAAACAGGATAGGTGAGATTATATTATTATTATACACTAGCTGTGCCCGCGACTTCGCCCGCGTGAGAATTTATGATTGTTCAGTATCTACCCGGACGAAGTCGTGGGCTCAGCTAGTATAAAAGTTGCTAAGTTACTCACTCTTTATTACATAAGCTATCTGCCAGTGAAAGTCTCGTCAAAATCGGTCTAGCCGTTCACAAGATAAGCCCCGCCAAACAGACAGACAGACGGACGGACGGACGGGCAGACAGACAGCTAGACAAAAATGAAAAAAAATGTTGTTTTGGTATATGTACCGCGTAAACATACATATGCATTTGTAAACGCAGGGGTGGCCTTATCAGAACAGATATTGATTCGTCGCCATAACTTCACTTCTTTTTATCAGTATAATTTTATAATACCCGCAATAATCAATTAACACTTGCAACGACATTTTTATCACTATTCATTAGCTTCACTTCACTATAACCTTCTTCACTTTACTTTATAATTTTATCATTGTAATTTACTTCACTGCAATTAACTTTATTACTGTAACTAATTTAAGCGATTCGTCACAAGCGTGGTGCGCGGGCGCCGACGCTACGATAAAATTACCCTCGCTTCAATCGAGTCAACGTTTCTAACGACGCGACGGCCGCCCCACCCAACCATCGACAATGATGCTTCGCTTTGACATTTGAAAGTCAAATTAGGTGTTAATTTATCGGCTGTTTTTTTTTTTGGCGGGAACCTTGAAAGAGGCGTTTGGTGCTCTTATTTTATTTCATTTTCTTGGTGTATTTTTAAGTTATATTGAATGAAATTGGTGGCATTTTGTTTGATATAGGTTTATTACAGTGCCCGTGTATAGTGAAATAGAATAACAGTGCGAAAACACGACCTTTCAGGTTGCCTCCGAAACTTCATTGTAAATGTTCTGGTAAAGTAGCCATCGCTTTACTCGAATAACTTGACTGTAACTCACTTGACTGACATATTATACTTGATAACTTATATACTTGATACTTACTTATTATTCTTGATGACTATATTATACTTACTTTTACGCTGCTTAAATATATACGAAATATCGTTTTCCTTGACACTGGCAATATGCGTAATAACGATGCCATAACAAAAAAAAAAAAAAATTATCGGCTGCGCCGTCACATTTATTAAAAAGCGGCTATTTTTATTTGACAAACAGATACTCCAATTTTATTTATTTGTATAGATTTGTTTTATTATTTAAAAAAGCTTTCTATTTGAATTGAAAGTTGAGACGTTTCTCAAGTGGCTTTCAATTCAATTTCGCGGGAATACACACATTCTCTCTTTTGCACTGCGTGCTTTTTAACCCGATTACACCGCATTACCTTAAAAATAATTTTAGTTATGTATGTGACTCGTCGCACTCCCATACATTTCACTGGTGGTAGAGCTCCAGTGACCTAGCTCGCGGGCGTAGGCACCACCGCATTACCTTATATACTTATCGCTACATAGTAGTGTTCAGCACTATCGTGTTCCGGTCAGATGGTGATGTACGGCCCTGTAATTTCCGGCACAGAGGCGTAACACTTTAGGCCTCAGGGGTAGTATCGCATCTGCATTTTGTCCTTGGTCTTTGTGTGGGTGTCTATAGGCTGCAGTCATCACTTAACATCAATGTGAACTGCATGCTTGTTTGCCAGTTCAATTACATTAAAAAAAAAACCTAACCGGAACGATAGTGCTAAACACTACCATTTGGCGGCAGATAGATGAGGTAATGGGCTGACCTACCATGACCAAATAGGTCGAGTTCTGTCTGATGGTGGGGTCAAAAGTCTTAGGAATCGGCGTGCATGTATGAAGAGAATGATGAAGGTAGACGAGGCACGAGAGGTTTGTCTGAACCGGGATATCTGGCGCTCTACACTCTCTGCCTACCCCGTTAGGGACCTGGCGTGAAGATACATACATACATACATAGATGAGGTAATGCGGTGGTGCCTACGCACTGCAACTCTGCCCTCAATGTTTTACCCAAACGATCTCTATAATCATCATTTTGTAACAAAATACAAATTAATTTCAGATACTCAATGGCGTACGGTATAATATTCGCCATAGCGTACCTCCTCGCGCAACGATACAACCTGGTCGACGATAACAACCACAGCAACCTCTTCACGCCCGGCATCTCCCTCAGCGCGACCCTTCTAGCCCTCATCGGCATCATAAGCTACGTAACCTTCACATTTCTCTGCACAAACACCTTCGATTGCAACGAAATACACAGCTACGTCACATTCTTACCTATAATCAGTTACATTATACTGAGAAATATATCAGGAGTTCTAAGAACTAGGCATTCCAGTCTTTTCGCGTGGTTCGGCACGATAACGTTGGAATTGTTCGCGAGTCAATCTCATATTTGGTTGGCGGCGGACACTCATGGCGTGTTAGTTTTGATACCGAGCGCTCCGATATTGAATCTTATTCTAACTTCGTATATATTTATATTTACAGCTCATGAGATTAGGAAACTTACTGCTATTATATTGCCGTACGCGGTGCCTGATGATTGGAGGTTGGTGTTGAGGAATTTCGCCATTTTCTTGGCGGTTTTAGTTCCGATAGGCATACACGATGGCATGTTTTAGGTTAGGTTACTTGTGATAGTTCTGTAGCGCCAACTAGTGGAATACAGACGAAACCTCACGGCACTCGTCTAGTACGGTAGATGGCGTGTAAATCGAATAACATGGCACATGGAAGATTTCTCAAGTGTTGGCATATATACAACTGCCCAATGTTAATTGTTGGGCCGCGGCGCGATTTACACTCCTTTTGATCGCGCCAAAAGGAGACGTCCAAGGCACGTCTTAAAAGATCCGGACGATGAGACCACGTTGGCCATCGCCGCTATGAATAATCATTTACAGAATCACACTGCACAAACCGCTATCAATACAACGCGCCGACGCGTTTCGCGCCGCGCCCGTCCCTGATCCCGACCCTATCCCCGGCCCCGCGAGGCCGATGACATTCCGGTTATCACCAACCGAATGGAGTAGAGCGAAAGTTGCACCGCCCATAATCGCATATGTCTCATATGTCCCTCCGCAACGCCCTAAGCCGAGGCACGGACCCGCATGGGTCACCCTTAGGCAGTTGCGCTAACTTTTTTGCTAGGCTGGAGCGCCTTCTGCGCTCGCCGATTGCCCGGTGAAGTAGACTAGTGCCGTCTCGAGACAGGCAGCCTACACAAAGCCCGACCTAAAAAAAAAAAAAAAAAGTTGGGCCGCGGCCCGCCATGCGCTTACACCTCGCCTGGTCGGAGGATCCTTCCTTTTCGTCGGAGGAACACTTCCACCCGTTCCTCCACAGTTCTAGTGTCGGAGATTGAGGGTGTGCCTACACTCTCAACCTCCGCATTATCTAATCTGCCGCCAAATAATAGTATTACCTGCCTGTAATCCCCGAAGGGATGGGTAGGCAGAGGTAGAATTTAAGCATACATGCAATAATCTTCGACGTTACTTTTTGGTCCATGTAATAATTATATATGTATAGCATGTTGACATCTCAGGGCACAATACCAAACTCCGAGGTACTACTTTATCCCCAGGGCTGACAACGCATCTGCATTTTCACATCAGGTTTTTGTGTAGATGTATACTGCATGCTTGTTTGCCACCATCATAATATATCATATAAAATGAATGTAAATAGATATGTTTATTTCAAAGTTTCTTTTTAACAATACCCCGTCCTTTTTTAAATATTTTTATATTAAGTTATAGTTCAATGTCTTACTTATACGAAAACATAATTTAGAAAAATAAAAAACGGATACGCATGTGATGGATGATGAAGGATATTATAGATTTACGCAAATATTTTTGACGTGTTGTAAATCAATGTGAATGATATTTAATTATACAAGGTGTCGGGAAAAGGTAAAAGCGCATTCGGCAAAATGATGAGAATTTTTACAATGCGCGTGCACATCGACAGATAAAAGCAACAGTATGAAGGCAGTTGCTTACCTTCTTTTGTCGTTTTCTTTTATTTCTATTGTATTGAGATTGCTATGCTAAAGAATTGTAACTTCTTACGAGCGTATACAACATGTAACGGAAATAATGCACTCTCTCTAACACCTAGACAAGGAAATCGAGTTATAATCATAATACATGAACTGAAATTACATATTTGTGTAATTAATATTTTTTATTTAAGAAATAAGTTGTCCTCAATTTGTGCGAACAGTATGCACACCCTATGCATACTTACCCTACCTCTATCTACGGCCGCACAAAACACGATACTACTCACACACACACACACACACACACACACACACACACACACACACACACACACACACTGTTGCAATGTAGCGTAACCTGTGTACCTACCCTTATTTTATTTCATAAATTATTATTTTTTTAAAAAAGCACGTTTCAACGACTTCCAATAAGCTTGTTGATACTAGCATTTTATTTTGGATGGACGTTAGTCTCATTTTCGTTTGTATTGACTGTTTACCAAATGGGTGACCATAATTTTCTTAATTGTAATTAATTTTGGAACAAAATATTACCTATATCAAAAATGACTGAAATCTATTCGGTTATCGATTCTGACCATACTTGTTTCGGGTTGTACATTTAATCCTGTTACACTTTATATAAGCACACACTCTTTGTTTGTAATATATGTCTGTATCCATTTACTTAATATATCAAAATGAATGCAATGGTTAGGTTTAACTATGTTAGCCTTCCTGTGTGATTTGTTCTGTTTAAGTGTTAATATAGTGTGTTTACGTTTTGAAATGTATGTTTAAGTTGTATACAACGTGTAACGTTATTAACGCACACCCTGAAAGTAGTTTGTTCAGAATCGATAACCGAATCGATTTCGGGCATTTTTTTTATCCCAAAAATAATTACAAAGTGTCAAGCGGCAAAGGCCCGCCGGCGGGCTGATAAACAAGGAGATCGGCCTAAACAAGTGTCGTGAGATGTAGTAAATGTGATCATCCATTTGCGTGTGTGAGTAGATTTGTGTTTTGTGTGCGGCCGTAGGTAGAGGTAGGGTGAGTATGCGTGCGTAGGATGTGCATACTGTTCGTACAAATTGAAGACAACTTATTTCTTATGTAAATAATTTTTAACATAAGTATTATATAACGTGTCATTTCAGTTCGTGTGTAATGATTATAACTCAATTTTCTACTTGGGATGTTTGAGGGTGTGCATTATTTCCGTCACACGATGTATAATGTATAACTGGTAGTCGAATTGTAATGATGTATTTGCATTTTTATACTTTTGTAAATAGCTTTAATGTAAAGTTCCCTACATTTTCTCCAGTTTTAATGAAAATGGTAATATAATTACATTTCGATCAGAATTTAAGCCAAATTCCTCTTTTTTTAAGATAATAAAAGGAGTAGATCAAACAAGCACGTTATTGTATCTTTTAATTTTAAAAACATATATTCATGGTTGCGTTTTATCTTCGTTCCAGTGTAAGTTAATCCAAAGACAAAAGATGGTTAAAATTATTTTTATCCTTTAGTTTTTCAAATTTCTCTTTGTTTTTTGAATGAATGAATGAATGAATGAATGAATGAATTTATTTGCTAGAAATATAGTACATGAGATCTTCAGTATAATACAATAGCTTCCTTTCATATTTCACCACTTCATTGGCATGTAAATAACAGAATATAATTTAAAATTGCCGCTAAATGGTAGTGTTCAGCACTATCGTGTTCCGGTGAGGTGGTAATGTACGGCCCTGTAATTTCCGGCACAGAGGCACAATACCTTAGGCCTCAGAAAGGGTAACGCATCTGCATTTTGACCTCTGGTCTTTGTGTAAGTGTTTATAGGCTGCAGTCATCACTTAACATCAATGTGAAATGAACTGCTGAACTGCAAGCTTGTTTACCACTTTCATTACATAAAAAAAAATATCAAGTATGTATCTTCACGCCAGGTCCCTAACGGGGTAGGCAGAGAGTGTAGAGCGCCAGATATCCCGGTATTATCAAGTACTACATTATAAATAATATAATCATTACAATTCCATTTATACATTGAACAAATAATATTTGGATAATAATAACATTTCCTTTTTGTCAAGTCAAACACGGAAAAAATATATTGGAACATTTGACTTGGTTGAAAAGTATTGATTTATAGTTAGGTATTTTTATACTTGATTTACAGTTGTGCGTAACTCAACTGAACAATGCCGGTGAAACCATTCCAATGCGGTACTAAAAATAACAATACGGTATGGGCAGCAACGTTCCGCGATAAAACTAACGCCAATCCGCCTGCCAAGCGTGGCGATTATGGCATATTCTCCCCTAATGACGCACAACACTGTTGCTAGCGTCTTTGCGGAAGGCTTTGTACAGCTGAGGACGTCTTTCGGCTAGAGCAGAGGTTCCCAAACTATTTTTTCTTGTAGACCCCTTTCTCTTTTTTTCTGGTTTCCGTGGTCCTTGCTACATTTATATCACATTTCCATATTTCCAACTTTTATTCACGCCTACGACCCCCATCGGGTGGGTCCCATGGACCCCAGGGGGTCTATATGGATCACTTTGGGAATCACTGGGCTAGAGTGATAATGAGTTTAATACGTTAGCGTATTTTTACACTGGCGTAAATTATTTGTTGTTTTTTACAATATTGTACAACGCGGCCCCGTATGTGATTTTCGAAGTACAAGTAGTACACAATTTATTTATTTTTTTATATTGTTTTGTATTTCATAGGTAATATAAATGCATAGATATAATTGCGTCTGTACTCTAGTCCCTGCTTATGATATTCAGGGCCCGATAGCAAGGGTCCGGGTAGTGTAATAATATTTAGGGAGTTAGGATCCCTAATTAGGGCGACCGGATCGGCCCGGTCAGCCTAATGCACTAACTACACACAGTACAAATATGAACAGTATAGAAACTACGTACAAAACGTTCAAAACGGCACACTCACACAAACATGCGCATCGACGCTCGAGTAGCGAGTGACTCGGAGCTGCAGCACTTGCAGTTGTTCTCGCGAAGAATCGCTTAGGGGCCTCGTTGATGCGCGTGTTTGTGTGATTGTGCCGTTTCAACGTTTTGTACGTAGTTTCCATACTATTCATATTTGTACTGTGACTGAGTTAGGGCCCTGTCGACCGGATAGTGTAATAAGCGGCACCCGGTGCGAGGCCACGCCCACCCATTCTGCCGGACTCTGAATACCGTGTCGTGTAAAAAGGCCATTAGTAAATTAGTAATATTGTTATATTTCTTAACAAGTCTGCAATTCTTAATTAGAATGTAAATAGTGCTATTGCTGATTGCGTTTAAATGTTTTACAGTATTTTTTAATCTCCATTTAAAGTATAAGGATGGGACTTATTTTTTTATTACATGAAATGAAAATATATGAGAATACTTTCTGCTTTTTTTATGTTCAGCAGGCGTATTCTGTAACTCATTGGCAATCAATTTTAAAGCCACTTTACTGTACATTACAGAACTGTTTCCCTAAAATAATCTTAATTATCATGTTAGCTCAAAACAGTAATGTACTGCAAAATGGCTATTGAAATGATGTAAAATGTGAACTGTATGGTTATTTGCCACCTTCGTTACATAAAAATGGTGGATGTAACGTTTTCGTAGGTTTTCGCGAGCTTCATACATTGTAGAAATTAAACTTACGGATTTTCTCGCGTATACAACACTCCCAAACTTCTTCATACACCCGACGTTTCGGTCGCTTTCCAGCTACCGTGGTCACGGGCTGACTAATTCGACGATGTTCAGCCTGGTCTTATATAGCTGAGACAGAACACAACCCTAGTGCGATGTAAACTACTAGTGGCGCCATCTAACGATAAATTACTGAATGAAAACTACGTTGCCATATCATGCTAGCGCCACCTGTTTCTGAGACGTCTGGCATAACGGTCCGGATTCACGCAAAAGTTACTAACCGTATCTCGTGGTTTTGCAGATTTACTAGTTTGGGATTTCAATTTGGATATAATGGGATCCCAATTCGTTGACAAACGCCAACCATCCTCTCTATTGAAATTTGGATGCTTTTTAATCTCAATAGCCTCTCTGACCTGACCATCCGTGGAATAGGACGATTTTCTTTTGAGTGGAGTGTTGTATACGCGCGAAAATCCGCAAGTTTAATTTCTACAATGGTGGATGTTCCTCGCTGCACACATGGTTCCTTTTCCAAATCTCATATGTTATAAAAGAATATTTTACAGTAATATTCAACAAAGGTTTTGCAATTGCAAATAGGTTTTGAAGGTAATATCAGTGAGTAGTTTTAATTGCACTGTGATTTAGGATTACGTGATTTTTTTAATATGTAATTTATATTATTGTAATTATGTACAGTTGATAATAAATAATATGAAAAATATCATTAGTTGGTTGTGTTATTATTAAAACAGGGGAAAGGGGCGAAACCTCGAACTCTGAACCATCCACCCCTTTAGTCAGTCAGTCTGAAAGTCAATCATTTGATATATAGACACTTCCAAAGTGGTAAAATGTGTGCCACTTTTTTACTTAGAATATGAGAGTGAAAAATCTAAAAAAAAATATGCTGACATAATAAATAATGAAAATTTATAAAGAATTAGTTAGATCAGGTAGGGACAGCCCTATACCTAACGCAACGAGATTCGCTTAACACTTCTTATACAATCGTGGTCAGAGTCGGTCGTTAGTGCTGTTAGGCAGAGCTCACTCGGCTTCAAGAAAAATTGTTTTGACTATATAGGTTCCGTGAATAAACTTTTATTTATTTTATACGAACTATTATTGGAGTGCCTTCCCTTCTGCAGTTAGAACATATATATAACCATATAACCATAACACTTCTAACAGAACGTAATATTCTAAAAAGGTCGTAGGTTCTTAAGGTGAGATTTTGACAGTTCTAAGCGTAGTTTGCTCCAACTAAAGTCGTAGTACGGTCTGTGAATCTCACCCTAGTAGGTATGGAAAAGTAAAAAGCCAGTTAACAAGCAAAAATTTATTTTATTTCGTCTTTACATTGTTTGTGAATAAGATGTTTATAATGATTATACACCTTAATAAATAAATGGGTATAGTGTAAAACTTATTTACAATTATTTATGAACCAATGCAAACACACTTCCATTTTCACTATTGAGAAGAAGAGAAATAAGCCCATTTTGCCACACACTTGCTGCTTAGTATAGATATAGTGAATAAAGGATTTTTCATCTGAATTTCGATAACTACTCTATCAGGCGTTATTTCGGAAATGATTTAACTAAGCACATCCTTTGTTTTGTTACAGAACCCTCTTCAAATAGGTACTAGCGGAAAAGCAATCGACACTGAGAATTCATACGAATGCTCAGTGTCGATCTAAAGTAGATATAAATCGTAGAACTAAATACTGTCAGAGTTTAATATACTTTACATTTTAGCGGTTATCGAAATCAGATTCAATAAACTTGTACGACAGTAGAATAAGAAAACGATAATTTAAGAATTAAGAAGACAGATATGACGAAGACATACATATCGTTGTTTTAAAAAAAATATTTGTGTTAATTTAGTAAGAAGTCTACATTAAACTTATATTAAAAAGCAATGCTTTTCTTACTACTTCTACATCTGTTATCTGAAGTTGGTAATCAAAGAAAACATTTACAATGGCTTTACCTAAAGCGTTTAAATTGATTGTGGCATCAAACTGTGTTATAATATTTACTTTTGTAGGTAAGTAAGTAGTTATAATATATAATTTTGGAATACATGAAAAAGAAAATGTAAACTACTATCAACTTGAAATAGGTCAGTACCGTACAGTTACTGACTCCAAACACTAATATATTCTAGGGTATAAATAACTAAAGGACTTATTACACGGCACGGTATTCAGGGTACGATAGCAAGGGTCAGGGTAGTGTAATAACATTTAGGGAGTTAGGGCCCTAATTAGGGTGACCGGAGCGGCCCGTGTATTTGTACTGTGATTGAGTTAGGGCGCTGTCGATCGTATAGTGAATAGTGAAATAAGCGGCAACCCGGCGCGAGGCCACGCCCACCTTTTCTGCCGGACCCTGAATACAGAGTCGTGTAATAGACTTTAAAACGAAGTTTCGACTTCAAAAACAATAGTTATAATTGGGTGCACCATTTGAGTATGATTCACAGAAATGCGACGATTCGTGGAAGAAAGTTCTTCCACTAGTGCAGTCAGTCAACCGAACAATGGCGGTCAAACCATTCCAATGGCAGTGTTCAGCACTATCGTGTTCCGGTCAGGTGGTAATGTA
The DNA here is from genome assembly GCA_036365455.1 of Macrosoma leucophasiata. Taxonomy (NCBI): domain Eukaryota; kingdom Metazoa; phylum Arthropoda; class Insecta; order Lepidoptera; family Hedylidae; genus Macrosoma; species Macrosoma leucophasiata. The sequence continues at coordinate 2,274,199 of JAWQUS010000024.1, forward strand.
CGGCTCTGTAATTTCCGGCACAGAGGCATACCACCTTAGGTCTCAGGAGTAATAACGCATCTGCATTTTGACCTTGGTCTTTGTGCGTGTGTCTCTAGGCTGCAGTCATCACTTAACATCAATGCGAACTCCATGCTTGTTTGCCACTTCCGTTACATAAAAAAAACAGCGCCAGATGGGGCACAGCGATCTGTGATGAAACTACTGCCACTGAGATTGTCAATCCGCATGACAAGCGTGGCAATTATGGCATATCCCCCTTATGGGGGGAGGCTTTGATCCAGCAGTCGACGTCTTTCGGCTGATATGGTGATGATGACTATACCTACTTGCCTCGTGGTTTAAATAACATTAATTGGCAGATAAAACGACACGTATATCACATTTATGTTCTAGGATGAGAGTCAATAACGTAATTTCACGCCTGTAGACGGGGTAGGCAGAGGTAAATGCATGCATTCAAGCATACATGCAAACACCCACGATTCGCCGGTTACGTTTTTGGCCAATGTAAAAGGTGGCGAGCCTGTTGCCATCTCCGGGCACATAACCAAACTCCGAGGTACTGGGAAACTTCCAGAAAATGGAAAAATCCCAATAGAACTAGAGATAAAGGATTTTAAACCGTTATCTCTGATCCGGACCCGAGAATCGAACCCAGGACCTCCAGTGTAGAAGTAGTGACCTGCTACCACTAGGCTACTGAGGCAGTTGAAGAGCTGCGGAAGAATTTTGATATCCCGAGAGAAATAGGCACCCAGAAAAGAGGATTTGGCTATAATAGCCAACAAGTGTGTTAACCGAGCGACAATACAAAATTATCATAGTTCTACATGACACAAAATATTAGGTAGGTATTCATATGAAGTTTTAGGTTTCAGTGTCACACTAATGCAGAGGTTCCCAAACTATTTTTCTTGTTGACCCCTTTCATTTTTTTTCTGGTTTCGGTGGACCCTCTTGCTAACATTTATATCACTTTCCCATATATCCTATTTTTATTTACGCATAAACGTAGACCCCATCGAGTCTCCCATAGACCCCAGGGGGTCTATATGGACCACTTTGGGAATCACTGCTCAAATGTGTAGGTAAATGATAACTACCTAATGAAAAATACAAATACAATTTTGTCATACGAGGGTCGTCGCATTTCTGTTTTTCATTTTAACATTTTTTCTTTATTTAATTCGTCAGCTCACGAGAAAATATGACAATTGATTTCATATTGTTCGTGGCCGATATCGGCTGCATTTGGCTTAACAGATTAATGAGCTTTTTCGCTAATACGAATATTAATTTAACAAACTGTGGGTAGTCTTTATATGTGGTTAGTGTGACATAATAATATTTTATACAACAAAATTAAATGGCAACTAGTCTTTCCAATGGACGCATTCAAATCAATTGAGTTACAATGCCCTCAGATCCACAAACAATTCTCTTATCAATTATCTTATACTTAGATAGGTATCTTAAATCTAGCCAAGGTGCACTTATTCTTATTTCGTAGTGAATTAAAATTACGTCGATGGTCCTACGACATTATTCATTGTTTGCAATATAAATTCGAAGGATTTTTGGTAACTCAAGTTTAAGATGGTTTTTGTGCCGATATAAATTAATAACATAAGGTTAATAAAATCAAGATGGGGCATGCAATAGGGATGTTGGATAGTTTAATTATAGTTGGTAAATGTCGTAGTTACGGCTTTATGTACGCATTTGCTAGGCCCGACCTAGGACTGGGATACAATAAAAGAGGGAATGAGCCACGGCCAAGAGTGGAGACTGTCCGTCCAACGCTCACGGCTCCGTGAGGACGGCGACGGGTCGTCGTGGCATGTGCCAAAGGGAAGCTTAAGGTCTTTGCACATTAGGTACATCGACTCAATGCCGTCTCAACTCCAACTCAACTCACAGTATGACATTGAAATGTAAGCTTTATGTAATGTTACTTAAAAGTGAATTCGTCAACTTGTAGGTTAAGGTACGATGCGTGGTCCACGCGTTGTTCACCTATTGACTGTCACCGACCCGTTAACCCCTCGTTGTGTACTAATTGGGCACGAATCGACAATGCTTACGGCTAGCGGGTGAAGCGTTGCCTGCCTTCTCGTTGCCAAACAAGATGTAGATAATCCGATTAGCGATACTAGCGACTCGATGACGACGTGTTGACGACGCACAGCCCATTGACGCCAAGTTGTCCACTGGTGAGTCTGGTGACCGATGGTTGACGACTCGTTGATACCGAATCGCTAGTTCTAGTTGGAAGGGTATCGGATTGGCGTTGAGTCGGTGTAATGTGCGAAGACCTCAATAGAGCCAAGTGGACGAGTCTTTTAAAGACGAAGTACTTGGGGAACCGGAGCAGTGTTTATAGTGTACCTGGATCCCCCTCTTAGATGCAGTGAAGTCGGCATCAAGGTTTGAGGAAGGTCCAAGTCTTTCATATCCCGGCTCTTTCTCCAAGAGAGATGGTTAAATGCAAAGGCACTTTCACGTTAAAAAAAGGACTGCAATCCTCAAATGAGCGCACTGGTGACCTGGGGGCCCCCTAACCTTAATGGTTACTACACTTGCGAGCTTTAAACTGGAATCGTATAAACGGGGTTCAATCATGTGTTATTATCGTTTTAAAGCTCGCAAGTGTAAATATGTACTAAAATGTGTACAAACTTTTATGTTAGCCGCTAATTGTTTGTAATATAATTTAGAAATTAGAGCTAATCAAATTAGTTTACGCTTGTTTAAACAACTCTTGGGTTCTACCGAAAGTATATTTTGAGCCACACATTTTATTCTAAGCAAACACTTTCATCACAGCGTTATTTTTTATACTTAGATATTTAATTTATTTATCATAACAATATCATTTTCATACTTAAATCAACGTATTGCTTATAGTAATTGGTAATAAGGTGCATTTCTTTCTTATTTAAATATATTTCGAATCATAATCACTTTTTAATTTAAAACAGATTTGTATTCAACGAACTCATTTATTTTTAAAGAAGAAATTAATCAACATCTACCTAGTTGAAAAGTGTAGAAGGTAATTGTGAGTAGGTAGCTACTACCAGGGAACTGGCCGCTTGATAACACGGGTACCTTATGCGAAGGTAATAAAAGCTATATTTAATTGATTTTGGGTTAGCAGAGGGTTCCCTGACTGTAGGTACAATACTTCAAATGTAGTCAATTTCAAGAAAAAAAATAAGTCGCTGTAGGGTAAATTTATTTTGAAGATTTGTTTAAATTGCTACATGTTTAAATATTTATAATAAACAAAATTGAAAATCTTATTAACCAATCTAATATAAAATTTGCTTGATATTTTATGAAGGAAGCGTGGGGTGAAAGGGAATAAAAACCTACAGCATCTTTTCTTGAAAATGGCTATAGTGTTAAACTACACAAACAATTTTTAAGAAGATTATTTAAAATTAATTAAATACATTTTATAATGTTACTAGTTAGTAATAAGAGCGTTTCGATTCTAGACTTCCTTTCCACCATAAGATATGAACCACTAGCAAATTATGACTACTCTTCGCTAATCAACACGTCTCGATAATTTATCGCTATTAACTAATTATTTTATCTGGTAATAGAGCAAACATTCTGGCTTACCAAGTACCGAGTCCAAAACGGTTTTATGTATGTAGTAAAATTAAAGTTTCCAAATTGTTATGTGGTAATAATCGATAAAATAAGTGTGGCCGGAGAAGCCTGACATTTCGGGACTAATCCCCACGTCTGGCAACACTAGACAGAGCAGCGACTTACATTGTATTATCTGTCTGACAATCTAAGGCTGGGTTGCATCTTGTTACTTTAACTTTAACATTGTTATAAGTACTAAGCCTGGGTTGCACCGTTATAACTTTTACTTACGTTTTTTACGTTTCTACTGGTGGTAGAGCTCCAGTGACGGAGCTCGCGAGCGTAGGCACCACCGCATTACCTAATATACTTGCCGCTAAATAGTGGTGTTCAGCACTATCGTGTTCCGGTCAGGTGGCAATGTACGGCCCTGTAATTGCCAGCACAGAGGCATAACACCTTAGGCCTCGGGAGTGGCAACGCATCTGCATTTTGACCTCGGTCTTTGTGGAAGTGTCTATAGGCTGCAGTCATCACTTAACATCAATGCGCATGCTTGTTTGACACTTCCGAAACATAAAAAAAAACTTAAAGAGTTAGAGGAGGATGTGAAATGTTACAATAACTTTAACAACCGTGCAGCCCAGTCCAAGTAGGTAACTTTTTTTTTATTTTTTTTTTTATATGTTATGTAAGTGGCAAACAAGCATGCAGTTCACATTGATGTTAAGTGATGACTGCAGCCTATAGACACCCACACAAAGACCAAGGTCAAAATGCAGATGCGTTGCCACTCCTGAGGCCTAAGGTGTTATGCCTATGTGCCGGAAATTACAGGGCCGTACATTACCACCTGACCGGAACACGATAGTGCTGAACACTACCATTTAGCGGCAAGTATATTAGGTAATGCGGTGGCGCCTACGCCCGCGAGCTCCGTCACTGGAACTCTACCACCAGTAAACTAGGTTCCAGTTAAGTTAAAAAATGAAGTAGATAATAAATCTATGGTAGCACCATTTGCAAATTGTTAAACGACGTCATAACTTTAACTAATAACCGCAATTAGCCAAGCTGGGCTGATAAATCTGATTTTTCTGTCAGACAGTGAGTGAATTTGTCAACTCTGATTCTAATAGCTTTAACTGTGCGTCTCTAATTACCGGTTTCTGGCGGAATTACCCAAATTCTTGTGCAGTAGCCATTAATTATAAAGAAGAAACTTTTACTCTGACAATAAATACGCTGGTCCAACGCGTTTGACAGTAAGTGCTAAAGTAAAAGTTTCTGTTATTTTTTAATTTGTCAAAAACCATGGCTTTAACGAATATGTTGATGCAACCGAACCCCAATGCAGTGTTGCTAAACTATCGATAGTTGACCTCGAAAAATAGTCGATAGCGCGATAGTACTATCGAAAATATCGCCATGCTGCAATACTATCGATACTATCGATAGTTGAAAAATAAGCAATACTATTGCCAAAGATCAATAGTATCGATAGTATTGCAGCATGGCGATATTTTCGATAGTACTATCGCGCTATCGACTATTTTTTCGAGGTCACGATAGTTCACAAAACTATCGATAGACTATTACTATTGCAACAACACTGCCCGTCTAACCATAGAGCAACACGAGCCACCGGCCGCGGCGGACCCGAGGGGAGTAGCCATAATGCAGGCTTTCAAAGTACAAGACCAAATGGTGCCTGTCGCCCAGATATTTAAATGTGTGCGTGAAATTGTATATGTATTTTGTTAAAGTCAAGGTGTGAGTTTAAGATTTTTGTAGTGTGAGTGTAGGTATGTCACACGTATTTCCTCCCGCAAAAATTACAGACTGTTTCGCATCGGTAATAAGTGCTACGGCTACTCCCCTTCGGACCGGTGGGCCGAGACGGCCGAGTTGCTCTCTGAGTCTAGCAGATAATTTACATGCTAAAAATATTCAACTATCATTTGCCTACGAGATGTTACTTATCTTTCCATACTTTTCCATAAACCATTCTTTGAGAAAGTCATAAGTAGCACACTATTTACCAAAATGAGACTAATTAAATTACATTCAACATCAGATAATTTAAAGAAATTACGGATTGCACTCCGGGAGTGCAGGCAGAAGTGAAAACTTGAATATTAACGTTGTCATTTTTGATATTTTGGAAAAGTTAGGGAATAATTTTGCACGAATTGCTTTAATTATCAGTATAAAAGTTGTACCTACTGTCATGGTAAAATACTTCCTCTCCTACGCTGGTCTACTTTTCCACAGTCTTACGAATTTTCGATGAGGTCACGTGTCCTGACGCAAGTTTAACATTTTTTACCCAATACAAAAAGTGCACAACGTCGCTAAATAAGTTTTCACTTCAAAAAGTGAAACGAACGGAATTACATTACAAATGAAATCCATAAAAAGGAGTAGTATATAAGTGAAAGATTTAAGAGTAAGATTAAGAAAATCAGTCTCAATGAGCAGGCCGTTATTTTTATAATTTTATTAAAGTTACACTATTTAATTTGTATTTTATATTTGACGAGCCATAAGCTTGCAATGAAAACAGGGATATTTAATGAAGAAATTGTAACTGGATGTATTAATTAATTTAAGATTTTTAGAAAAAATTATAGTATGTGACGGTGTGACCAAAAAATTGGGAATTTGCAACAACAGCTACATGTTGACAGATGAGCTTACCTACACATGTTTATGCTTAGTAATTAATGATTATAGATTTGTGTATAATTCGGCAGTATGAAAAATAAATACAAAGCTTGGTACTGGCAGACATAATCGAACGTCAGTCTTAACAGTTGAATCACACGTAATTATTGCTGAAACTGTTACTAACGCCATTCTGATCTTAGAGATAAATTTAAATTGAATTAGCGTACCTAGTCTGCATTGTTTCGTAAATCGTAATCAATATCGTTTCATAAACTTCATATTTTAAATTAGCCTGTTAATTGGCGTTGTCTCCGATTTCAAAAGAGAAAATATTTATAGAGAACTAGCTATTCCGGCGAACTTTGTATCACCATAACAGTATGAAATATACTTTACTACCTATTCCCAAATCAAGCCGGTCAAGCCATTTCGGCGGAGTTTGGTAACAAATACACGAGAATTTTATATATTTGGTACATTGAATTATGTTGACAGCTAGGATATGTGGGAAAATGCCAAATAAGAATAACGGACCAAATATACAACACGAATATCAGTGATGACCAAACAGGTACATGTAACTGGGATACGTTATCTATCTATAATATAAAAATAAGTCGGGTTTTCCTTCCTGACGCTATAACTGCTGCGGTATCTTGAGGATCATCAGCTGATCAGTGACCGCCAATATGGCTTCCGTCACGGTAGATCTGCTTGTGATCTTCTAGTATATCTCACGCACCGTTGGTCTCACGCCTTGGACAAGAGTGGGGAGGCATTGCCTGTAAGCCTAGATATTGCTAAGGCCTTTGACCGGGTCTGGCACAGGGCACTTCTCGCGAAACTTCCATCTTACGGTCTTCCCGGGAGGCTTTGCAACTGGACAGCCAGCTTTCTGTCTGAGCGTTTTATACAGGTCCTAGTTGACGGTCAGCGCTCAGACAGACTACCTATCAACGCTGGTGTGCCGCAAGGCTCTGTGTTATCTCCCACGCTTTTCCTTCTGCATATCACTGAAATGTTGGAGCAAAACCCCAATTTTTATTGCTATGCGGATGACAGTACGGGAGATGCACACTACACCAGCCGTGCAAATGCTTCTCGGGCGCTTATCGGGGAAAGCAGGACTAGACTTGTGTCTGAAGTCGAGCACTCTCTGGAGCGGGTCTCAGATTGGGGTCGACTCAACTTAGTGCAGTTCAACCCCTCGAAGACACAAGTCTGCGCGTTCACCGCTAAAAAAACCCCATTCATTGTAGCACCATAGTTCCAGGGCACTCCACTCGCCGTTGGTAAAAGTATCGGTATCCTGGGCGTTGACATATCGAACGAAGTGCAATTCGGGAGTCACATTGAGTGTAAGACCAAGCTGGCTTCCAAAAAGCTAGGGGTGCTTAACAAAGCGAGGCAGTATTTCACATCGGGGCAGCTATTACAGCTTTATAAGGCCCAAGTGCGGCCCCATCTGGAATACTGCTCTCATTTGTGGGCGGGAGCCCCCAAATGCCAACTTGGTCCACTTGACTCCCTACAAAGACGCGCCATTCGTATTGTTAACGACCCAGGACTTACTAACAGGCTCGAACATCTGAGCCTGCGCCGAGACATTGGAAGTCTTTGCGTTTTATACCGTCTCTACAATGGCGAGTGCTCTGTTGAACTGTTCGACATGGTGCCACCGTCTCTTTTCCTACACCGTACTACCCGCCGAAGAGAGAAGTTCCACCCTCACCGACTGGACACCTGGCAATGTTCAACGGTGCGGTTTTCTCGTTCGTTTTTGCCCAGAACGTGTAAATTGTGGAATGGGCTTCCCTCGGAGGTGTTCCCTAGGTGCTACAATATGGGGTTCTTCAAAAATGGCGTCAAAAGAGTCCTTCAGGGCTGGCAGCGCGTTGGCGACGCCCCTGGTGTTGCAAATGTTCATAGGCGACGGTGACTACTTTCCATCAGGTGGCCCGTCTGCTTGTCTGTCAAGCCTTTGACATAAAAAAAAAACTCCAGAACGCACGAACCGATTCAGGATTATAAAACGACATCCACGCGGGCGAAGCCGCGGGCAACTGGCAGTAAGATAAATAAATACATTTTTGATGCTCCATGCCTTGTCAGTAGTTGTAAGAATCTTGGCGTGCGATTCGGTATAGTTAATAGGCAATCACCGTCAATTTCGTATCTTAGTTGAACTTATTATAATATATTATTTGACACAAGGTATCAAATAGAGAAACTAAAGCAATGTGAAAGGAAACGTAAAACAGATTCCAAACAACAGACAACACCAATTAGCGTGCTGTGTATATACATTTAGTCAAAGTTATAAGATAAATTTTATTGAAGAGTTGAAAATAATATCAGTTTTTTATTTCGATTAAATCAGTTTTGAAGTGACGTGCAAATACTGGCAATTCAATTTCCAAATAAATGACTGTCTTTTTTCATAAAAATATTAATTGCACTTGTGTTCAATGGCTTTATATAGATATTCTAATGGGATGTCTGTTTACTCAAGAGTACCGAAGCATTCTTTCATCATTATTTGATTATAGCAATTTGTTTCTACTTTACTCTTTAGGACTGCTACTATGAAAGCGAATATGGATAGCGTGTCACGGTATTATTATTAAGCAGATCATATTCATACTTTCATTGCTTTTACTACGTAATAAATTTCGAACTACAGTTTACATTGTAACTATTTTCAACAATTGCAATATATATTTTTCTTTATACTTCGGCGAGATTACAAGTCATATATATTTTAGTTTCAATTGAAAATGTCCATTAAAGTGGAATTACTAATAAATTCAATAGTTAAAGTATAGTTACAGGATTAATTGAAATTATATCTATTTAGGTTGCAGATTCTAAACTATTGGTGCGTCGATAAACGTTTAGTATCGATTTACTCGAGGTTCCTACGAATTTCACGTCCTATACATAATGTGCTTACATTCATACACATTCTTGTATAATAGTAATAATAGTAATTGTGCATTTGGTATACCGATTTTTTTGGGCCTTTAGTTTTGTTTTTAGCTTACAAACTAACAATTTACAAGTCTTTTGCAAATACATACTTATGAAATGAAATATTTCTCTCGAATCTCGGTTATTTACAAACAATATTATGTATTTACAAAGTAGCAAAAAGTGCACAAAAGACGTTTTCACAAAATATGCATTTGAGCAATACCTTTAAAAATATTTACATATTTTTTTACAATAGTCGTTAGTATAAATAAGAAATTATAAGTAGCAAAGTGCAGAAGTTAGAAAAACAACACCATACAAAAAGGCGATTATTAATTATTTTTCTTGAAACAACGCGAACGTAAAGTGGATATTTTATGCTTAATCACAATCCAAAAATTGTTCTATACTACACTACTTACAATCTACGTATAAGAAAACATTCGAGATCTATAAAAGAAGTTATTGCTATAAGAAATTATTTACAAGTTCTAGTAGTAATTTTAAAAATAGTTGAAGACATCAAAATGTAACCAAGGAGAAACAAAAGTGTATGCTACCGTCGAATAACGTATAAATTACTAATCAATATCAATGACATCTACAATTTCGTCTCTTATATTATAATATATCACACTAGATTAGAATCTTGTATACTTATATTTGAAACCCGGACATTTCTTAAAATCACGTAAGTATTCATTTATCTCACTGGAATATTTTATTCACCTCGATATGATTTTGCGTTAATTGTGTAATAATATACACCTATTTTATCTAAATCTTCTAAAGCTTTCAGTTAATTTAAGAATATGTGTTCCTGTATGATGCTATCAGCTATTAAAATGAACACTGCCCATTGGGAAATTTTTAAATAATAAAAATCAGATATCTTTTGGGCATTCTTTTAGAATCGGATCCGTATCTCTAGCCGAATGTGTAGGAGAAAGGCAAAAAGTAGTAAAGACCAAATTGATATACGTTTGTAGGGATGAGAAAATAAGCTAACGTAGCTAAAAATTTAGTAGAACAATTTACGCAAAATCACACCGTAGCTCACTCTTAATCAGAGTTATCATTCCCGGGGGCAGCACTTAGCGTCCTAGTTTCCTCGTTGAGCAGGGACTTGTCGTATCGCCGCTGTCTCGTGATCTTAGGCCGTGCGCCCAACAGAGGGGCGGATATCGCGTGGCCCGGCACGCGACTTAGGTCCTTTCGGCCCTGGAGCAGCGGTGACGTCACGCTGGAAGACTCATCGCCTTCATCGTCGGACAGCGCCGGGTAGCTCTCCTTCATTTTCAGACTGCGCTCAAGTCGTCGTAGGAATCTGTGGGTTATCGTTGTGAATTATATAAGCAAATGGTGATCAATTCTGTGAATGTACAAAAATTATCTAACTACTTTTCAATGGAAAGATATAAATTTGCCCAGGTAGTTTAGTGTTTGTAGGCTACAACTTACTACTAGGCACTATGTATTATAATTACTACTGCTAAAATTATTTCTTATCGTATTGGGGCCATTTTCCAAAATGTTTTGAAATTCATCCATCCAATTCAAAAAGGCTCTTCGCCATTTTTAACTTTGGGCTCTAGAACCATAACTGTCTAATTGTTGAAATAAGTATTTAAGAAATAAATATAAAAGGCATTCAAAGGTCCAGATTGATATAGTCCACGCAAAACTTAAATGCCACTGAGTGACCTGCATAAACTTTGCGCCAGTCTCTTTGCTCTCGACGGCCATTAATGAAACGAGACCAGAATGAAAGCCAGTTTCAATGTTATAAGTTGAAAGGGAACTTCTGCCAAATTTTGTTCCTCGCGTAAATACTATAAAATTGTTTTCTTTGCAGCAACTTTTAACTATCTTCACGGGCGCATTAGAGTACGCAACTTAAATTTGCACGTACTGTATAAACGCTTTCATACGTAACTAGGTACGTACCTATCAATCTACTTTTATAAATACTTCTATAAATTATAAATGTTGTACCAACCGTATCTGATTGCTGATGCTTCTTAACTTGTTCACCTTGACCGGTTTCCGGGAATCCTCCGTGAGGTCCAAGCTCGATGATATTTTGGATGACGTGTCCTATGAATTATGACATCAACATATAAAATAATAGCAGTCCCGGCGAACTTCGTATCGCCATTGCGATATTAATAATATCTACCTCTCATACCTAGGAAATACACACAAATACACAAAAAAAAAATCGATCCCGCAGCTTCGGAGAAGTTTGGTTTCAAACACTGTGATACAAGAATTTTATATATTAGATTTGATGTCGTATGTACAAACTCTAGACACTTCATAATTTGACTGATATCTCTATTGTGATGTAACATGGTGTTTCATTTACATTAAGAACATTCGGTTAACATTAAGTAGGTGTCCTATAAGGTGCGCAGTTTCATTGCTGGATGGAGTATAAAGTAAGTAAGTAGGTAGGTAGTAGCAATCTTTTGAAAACAGTTCTTACATCGTAAATTTAACATCTCCTAGCTTCTATAGAGGTTATCTTAGAGACTTTTTGTATTGAAAATCTATGAACTGCAGTCACCCTTGTACAATCATGCAAGAAAACAACCGAGGGAAATAATGCTGCCTCTATCTACCAAGCATTCATTTATGTCTCCTTTATTGAGGGTACACCACACTAAACTATTGAGTACATTAAATATAAGAAAACAACTGAGAGATATATTGCGGTCTCTTTCTACCAGGTATAAATTGTTATGTCTATTTCTATGCTTCCTTGTTTTGAGGGTATACCATACTAAACCATGCGGTTCAAACACGTTCCAAAGTTCATAAGATTAGGTACACACAGTCACCTCTGAGCTCCGGCACTTTTGTCTGCGCAGCGGTTTCTTAAGGCGCGTGGGTTCAGGCTGCGAACAAACAACTACAAGTGGCAAATGAACATAACAAGCTTATTATACAACATTCGAGGTAAACTGGGCGAATATGATAAAAAGGCATTTTTGGCCGAGATTTGGTCGGTTGGTTGGTCGAAATTTCACACACGTCCGACAACATGAATGTAAAACATAGATCAAGTGTTTATGATATATTATGTTTATTTTACTAAGATGTCACAATTATATATCTAACATATTCAATGTGCCTATTTTGATCAGCCTATTTTAATTTTTTTTAATTTTAATTCTTGGCTGATTATAACATTTAAAACACTGAAATCGATAAAATAACTCAACAGTTTAGATTTTATCGCAGCTCTGCCTTGATAGTCCTAGATCTACTACAGCTAAGTCTTAATGTTCTTTGTTTAAGCAGATCCTGTTCCCATATTACAATTTCATGTGAGACTCTCCTAAGTATCCAATTGTGTCTTGTTCCAAAATTATTCACCCAGTTTCCTGAATAAAATAAAATTAGCCGTGTCAAAAAATGTGATGCATAAATTATAAACGCGTGCTTCTTAGTTGTGTAAACACAAAACATTAAATTAGAATGTATAAGTTATTATTTTTCAGATTATTTAAAAATTAAGTAAATTAGAAGCTTCCTTTATTAAATATTGTGTTATTATTGAAGCACATTGATCCACATATATCCATTAAAATACAAAAGTGTTTTAAGCAACATCAATAGTGCATCTAAGATTAGAACTACATTTAGTCCACGATTGGTATCAGGCCAAACATTGAGAACATTTCAAACCATAGTCTTGATGTTTTTCATCATTACATCTTTGTGTAATCCTACAGCCACCATTTTATCTTCTTCTTTTATCGTAATCCGAGAATTTTATCCTTGGTAGGAGAAGTTATCAAAAGATTTAATGTATCTTCACGTCATGTCCCTGACGGGGCAGGAAGCAAGTGTGGAGCGCCAGATATCCCGGTCCTGACACATCTCACATGCTTCTTCTACATTCATCAGTCTCTTCATACATGCACGACGATTCGTAATACTTTTGATCCCACCTTAAGACACTACGCGACCTATTTAGTCAAGGTAGATCAGTTTTGGTCTACCAGGGCTTCTGCAACCATTTACAATCGCATTGTATATCTGTTTAGTCATTCAATCATTCGACATTCTTTCTACATGCCTGAACGAACAAAGCATGCCTATTTACATTTTTATTTTCATTTTTATACAGTTACTCTCATTCACACAAAGCCTTCTTTCTTACATCTCTTCCACTATCAAAAGGTAGATCTCATATTTCTACTCTGTAGGTTGTTACCAAAATCTTAATGTCTGTTTATTAATTATTTTAGTATAACCCCCATATTCATAAAAATATTTTAGCTAAAGTGTTGCTAATCTCTCCTTTGTCTTTTTCTATTCTGCACATTTGACAATGCAACTGACAAAGTCAAAGCATTCTATAGCTAAAATGTATGTAATGTACGTTTATGAATAAGGGGGTAAGTTTTTTTCAGGATTTCAATGCTCTTAAATGAAATATCAACTTAATTATAAATTCTTCCTGTTAGACGTCCAGCAGTGAAAGAATACCTAAAAACCAAATTAAATTCTGTATATCGAACGTGGACTGAACGTAGTTCTTTCTCGAAAGTCTAGCCTACCTGCATTTCTAGGTCAGGCAGCCTCAGTTCTCTGGCCGAAGCCACCGAGGCGACTGACGCGTTGGACACAGAGTCTTCTGATGACGAGGAAGAAGCGAGCGCTGGTGCTTGAGACCTGGAGCGGCGTCTCCCACCTTTCCGGCCGCGGTTACAACAGGGGACCTAAATATGGATTTGGTAGATTAAGAGTTTTTAGGCTGGTTTAATCATGTAAAACCGAATGAAATTTCAATTAATGTTAGATTTACTTACATTTATCTTTATTGTTTGAAACATTAGAGCAGCTACATTGCTAGAGGTATGATTTTTGGGTTTATTAGATTCTTAGATTTTGACTGATCATCTATTACCTATGGGTACCATACGGCCACTAATTATAAAATTTTCAAACCCATGAAATTGATTAAAAACGGACATCAACTCACCTCTAATAAATTGTGCATTGAATGCGGCATGTGAGGTAGCGTGGATTTTGTCGCTCCATTCACATCATGTGAAGCCGTCCTTGTCGTTCTTCTGTCTCTTCTTCTACCCGCTTTTCTGTGCGCATTATTCCCTGTCTTGCAACTCCCTCCTCTCACACACTCTGAACTAGGAAAGTCGTACAACCCATCGGAATCAGTGAAAGGCAACTGTCTCCCATAAAACTGTGGCGAGAATCGTCCCAATCCAGTTTTATCACTCAACGGACTCTCGCTTCGAGAACTAACCGGGCTGAGAGGACGGCTGCAATCTGAAAGCAATGTTGGCGGTTTCAAACTAGCTTTCTCGTCCAATCCTCTCTCAACACTAATGCATTTCATGATAGAACACTTGGTAACTCCGCTCGGTGAACACAGAGTAGTTTGCGGCACTTCAAGAGCCTCTTTCAAATTCACTAAAGTTTCCATTTCTTTCGCACTTGAAGGCACATCGTCAACTCTCTCATCTGTTCCTATCCCTTCGTCGTTAGACTCTAATAAAGGATCATCGGACAACGTCTCCGAATCTGATCGACCTCGTCTCCTTTCATTACTATCGTCATTCGATGCGGCCGGACTCGAGTTGGTTTTCATTAGAGGTCGTCTTCTCGATTGAAAACACGATGGTCCTCCGCCAGATCCCGGGTCCTCCATTTCTGACGGACACAACGGGTTACTAGAACCACATCTGGAAGGTCCCGGGCTAGCCATGGAGCTGTATCCTGAAGACGACAAGTTCGATTCAGACGGTGCTCTTTCTCCTCTAGCGTTCATTGAGAACGGGCTGAGATAGCACATGTTGCCAGAGGTAGGAGGAGGTGGTCTCGGAGACAACGGTTCATCAGATTCTTCACTAGCGTTATAAGTGACCGTTATTAGTGGCGGTGGTTGGAATTCTAAGTGAGGTGGAGTTCTTCTTGGCGGGGGTGATCCTGGAGAGGGCCTCTCTATAGTAAGCACTGGAACACTAAGTCCAGGTGGAGCAGGCGATGGTGGGGACATTTCTCGCTCTGAATCCTGACTATGCGTGAAACTGGGACTTGGTGAATCCGTTACGTGGGTGGATGGAGTTGGTGTATCTGAACTTATAGCTGGTTGACGTAGCTGTGGAAAATTAAACATTTTACAATCTTAATATATATAAATCTCGTGTCACAATGTTTGTCCTCAATGGACTCCTAAACCACTCAACCGATTTTAATAAAATTCGCACACCATGTGCAGTTCGATCCAACTTGAGAGATAGGATAGCTAACATTACGCTATGACTAATAGGAGCAGAGCAGCGCGGGCGAAGCCGGGGCGGGCCGCTAGTATTTAATAAAATTACCTCTTAATATTATGTTGATCGAAAAAGTACAAAGCGGAAAACTCATAAGAAGCTTGTCAGTTCACAGAAATTAACAAAAAAATACGGCTTCGAAATCGATATTATTAATATTACTTTAAGGGACTTAAAACATAATTCCTCGATCATCAAGGTTCAAAAAATGGTTATAAGTAGTATACTAACCAAAATAACTATATAATCTAAGATCATCCATTCTATATGCATGTTTTAGTATAAATTAAAACCTCCTACCTTCAATCGTAACCCAGAAGTCGGTCGTTCCGGCTTAATTTCTGGTCGAATCTCATCCAATTCATCTTCGCTTGGTGATATGCAAGTTGTAGTCGATTCGCTTTTGTTATCAGGCTCCATCATCGCTCTGGGCATTCTAGGGGATGGTAACGGCGTTGGTAATGGGGTAGGTAGGGGAGTTGGTAGAGGGGTAGGGAGCTCACGTATAGGTGAAAGGCATTTGTTAATTCCACTTGGAACTTCGAGTAAGATGGACGGAGGGTGCAGTAGGTTGCCTGATGATGAAGACTTGTGGGCATTCAAGGGATCGACCACCTGGAATGGAGTCGATATAAGATTTTTTTTTATGAGCACGTGGTACAAATTTTGTCCATATTGTCAGAGAGATTTATATTTAAAATTCATCATTATACATAGGAGAGCAAAGCAAAGCTTTGAATGATATTTAAAATATTGGTGTTCGTAGTTTATAACATCATTTTATTTACGTTACTGAAAACCAAAGTATAATAAATAATACAATAATGCAATTTGTGGAAAAAAATACCTGAACTTCAATTGTGTTATGAGGACGCGCAACAGGTGAATCTGGCGCTAGCGACGGTATGTGCGATGAAGCGATAGACAGGTCATCATCAGCAGTGTCATCTTGAGGGGACGAAGCGGTAGGTGTACTGGATATGGAGATACCGCCGGAGGAAGCTCGTGATGCTAAGGCAGCTGACGACGAGAATGTGCGGAACATTGCTATTATAGACTCCGCACTTGAGATCTTTGGAGTTCTGAAAATTATTACAGCTTTTGTATCCATCCACGAAAGACGAATTCATACGAAAACAATTTGTTAGATTACTATTGGTAGAGTTCGTTCAAAAAAAATCCGTCTGTAAAGTTGGACCTATTCAACTGAAATGTTTGTCCGTGGTATATGCAATCGTTAATTACTTCGATCATAGTGTCCTCATCCTCAACCTCTATAGAAGTAGGTGTAACATGGACATTTGAGATGATCTTTGTATTGTCAATGTACATTTTAAGACCCTACTGAGACCATCGAGCATTTTACCAAGGTAGTAGGCAAGTCTCAGCAATGAAAACTATATCATCTGCAAATCGGAGGTGGAAGGTGTACTCGCCGTTAATGTTCATGGCGAGTCCGTTCCAGTCCAGAAACTTGATGATTTGTTTCAATGCAGCGGTGAACAGTTTTGGAGATATAACATCTCCCTGTCTCACACCTCGCTGCAGTTGGATAGGCTTCGAATTTTCATCCTGAAGGCGAACTGTATGCTTGTTTGTTACTTTCAAACATTTATTAGACATGACATGCGAATGATTGGAAGTTAAATCATACGGTTAATACAAAGAAAAAAAGAAATTAGATGTTTAGTCCATAGAAATTCAAATCAATGCACTTACCTGGAATATTTCTTTAAAGAATGTGCTAATGTTAGATCAAGACTAGACATAGAATCACTTCCTTGATTGCTTGATGTGCTATGAGGTGACCTAATCTCTACTCCCGGTGACGGAGGCGTGCTAGACGCTTTCGTTCTCATTGTCCTGTCCGCTATCACAGCCATGGGAATCGATATTGTGTTAACCATATCGACATCTGAACTTGAGCTCATTTCTGCCGATACCTTATTCAAGAGTCTTGCAAAAGTAACTTTCTTTTCTAATTTGGGATCTGATATGTGTCGCATGGATGGAGAGGTTGAAGGCGAAGACGCTTCGCTGGCAAAAGACGTATCTTTGTTATCGAGACCGTACTCTACAAACGCTGGAGCACTTTCCACCGTACTCAATGTTCGCTTCTCTGACATTTGAATAAGCTCGCCCATCGTTATCTTCTTAGAATGATCGTTAGTCGCTGCCGGACTTATCAATTGCTGTAATATCTGTTTCTTCTCAACCGCATTTTTCTTGGTTGGGGTCGAATTATTCCTTTTTTTACGTGGTGACGGTGTGCCTGCACAGAACAACTTTTATATACCAATCATTGATAAAATTTATTTCACTACTAGAAGCGTTGACAACACCAAATGTTTATGACAAAACTACTCAATATCGATATATTAAAATGAGTTACAACAAAATAAGTCCAATTGAGAGATCACCATCATGCCTTTCGATCTCATTAGAAGTAATTTAGTGCATCTAATGGAAGCCAATTCTTTAGGGTGAAGTGCTCTTATTAAAATAAATTTTGATAAAATTTTGAAAATATCGTGCCAATTAAAATTTTGTGTGAATCTTGTTTCGTGTCTTTTGTTCAGTATTGTAAGCTGCTAGAATGAAGATGTTGATCTATCGTTTGTATAGTTATTGAAATGAGTCTATGCTGGTAAGTGACTATACTAAAACTAGGGCTGTTTCAATAGCTATACAATGTAAAGGACAGTGTTCGCAAAGTCAGGGTCAACTGTAGGAGCTAACTATTTTCATATATTATTATATTAAAATTGAACAACCAAGTTTTACGAAACAACAGAACAGTGTCCGAAAGCATGCCAAAGCAACATTCACTGGACAATCACAAATTAGATTTTATATTGTCAATTACAAAATATTTAGGTACAAACAAAATATTTGACTTTTAGGATTTTGAAACGTTAACAATTATTTGATATTTACACAGAAGAATAACTCAGTATTATTGACTTTTGACAATGTAACATCTAACTGAACATTTGGACGATCTAGAAAGGTGCTAGGAAGGAAGGAGCGACTACAAAAGAGATAGATGCTTCAGTGTCAATGCATAGTCAAAGGTGCATACATCGAAAGACATCGATAGGCGACGAGACCGTTATTATATCGGATAGCATTCCACACCAAGTGTCATTTGGGTATGTATCGGGGAACATCCAGTAAAATTCGAGCCCCAGTCCACCGCGCGCTCCGCAACGTTCGAAAAAATGTAAGTATAAAAAGACAATGATGCTTGTACGTTACGGTGGAAAAATTCGAATCGTTCGTGGTGATGTCGAGGGTATAAAAAATAATTATGTAATAAGAAAAACAAGTATGGTACAAACGGAGCATGTCGTGATCGAGAAACCGTTCGTGTCAAAGTAAACCGTATATAATTTCGAGATAAGCGATGACGGCTGAGAAATCGAAAGCCAAATTCAAAGAAAATATAAAGTGAGAAGACGATAAAAGTAAGCGGAAACGTAAACAAAAGGGGGAATCGGTAAAACATAATAACTACTGGCGCATGGCGATGACGCGAGGGTGGCGGATGCGGAGTGCGCGGGACGGTCGAGCGCGCTCCACTCCTTACGTCCGGGCGGCGGCTTTAACAGATCGTCCAAACTAAAGGTGCGCGCGGCCCGCGGGCGCGCGAGCCCCGACACGGACGGCTTGCGGATACCCAGCCGCGTGAGCAGCGTGCGGTGCGGCGCCTCGCCGGCCCGCAGCGGAGGCGCTGTGGACAAACGCCGCGTCACTAGCCGCCCCCGGCCGCCCCCAGCCGCCCCCAGCCGCCCCCAGTCGCCCCCGCCGGCCCGCTAGCGCTCCGCCTGCGGCACCGCGGCGTACCGCTGCCGCCCGCTTCGCGACGCTAGCCCCACACACAGTTGCCAGGTCTCACCGGACGGTGCCAAAACCACAATGCGCAAAATTGAAAGCGATCAGTTGAGGCGGTTAGAGTTTGGCCCCTCCCGGTGATAAGAACGACTAGCAATCCACAGCTATTTTGTTTTACACAATTGTTTTATCTTGGTATGTTTTAACACATCTTCTAAATATACCTAATTAAAATCCGATACGAAACATTGATCTTAATGTACCTACTAACTATTAATTCGGTTGTATTTCATAATTTGATTCACTCGAAGGCCATGTTTTTTACTCCTATTGAATAACAAGTAAGCATTGCTAAATAAAAATTAGCTCATCTGGATAGCAGCAGTACAATTGGTGAGCAAGCACCTCATAGGTCTATTTTTCAAAAGTGTCAGCGTGTTTTAATTATATCTGCTATATACTTTTATGAGCTCATTGCACCAAGTTAAAATAATTGTGCTTCATATGCTCCAGATTGTTTGAAAACATGCGTTTTTGCATTCATAGATACGTATTTATTTACATAATTCTACATTCCCGCTTTCAGCATCTTCGAAATGTAAAAACGCATGTTCTAAAGAATTCTGAAGTTATTTATATAATATAATTAACATAGAAAGAAATTAGATAGTCCGAGGGAAAAATTACGCAATAAGTGTTCTTACCATCCCAGATTGGTGCATATTGAGAAAAACATAGTAACAGAATATAGCGAAAGTTTTGTTTTATATAAAGCATTGTTGGTATTGTGATTTATATTAGTTTATAATTTCTTTTATTTGGTGATCATATAAATTTATATAATTTATGTGACTGTACGTAGCATTGAAAGTGTGCTTATGAATAAATTTGGTGGAGCAATTCTTTCTGATTTCTTTCCTTGTTAAATTGGGGCCTAAAGATTTGTCCTCCAGTGACGTGTAATGTATGAGGAGGTTGAACTTACGTCTGGCACATCTATCGGCTTCTTCGGCGAGGAGTTTCTCGATCTTTTCAGGAAAGTGCCTCTTGGCGCACCAAATCAGCCCGATCATGCCGAGGACCACGAAGACCGCGATTAGACCGAGCCAAAATGGCTCTTGGAGCATCCTCGTGCCTAGACTAACGATGTGCGGAGTTGGGTTCGGGATTTCGCACCTGGATTAAAAATAATACTTTTCGTGCCATGAAATCTTCATTGCTAAAATTATTCAATATTATGATTCTAGAACTGTTACCTATATTAAAAATTTGGTCAAACACGAGTAACACGACTGCAGCTAAAGTATTATGTGTGTGTGTGTGTGTGTGGTGTGCTCTCATGTGTGTGTTTGTAATGTGTATTTCGTAAGCTGATATTTTCCAAGTCATTATTTTATAATACTTATAAGAGCTTCAGTTTCATCATAGGAAAGTTTTTTGAGCCAGTCGCTTACTGCATGTTTACAATCGCAAACGGTATTTTGTTAATTTTGTTATAAAGATGGGATGACTGCTTATTTATTTGATGTTGTGCGAAAGATGTCTTAGCAGCTGAAGAAGGAACTACGGAAAAATGTCTTCTGTTGAGATAAACGGTAGGATCATATTTTATGGATTTATGTGTACTTAAAACAATCTGCAGGACATAGCTGCTTGGAACTATACATAATGATTTTGAGTACACTGGTAAATCAGCAGTAGATTTAACAGCAGGTATTTTAAAGGGACGGCCGTACGGAGGTGTAGCCATATTATGGAGAAAAGGCATCTTTAAGTCAGTGACGGTTATTAATTGTAACAATGTGAGAATAAGTGCTATAAAAGCTATTTTACTAAACGGACGAAGTATTATTATCTTTAGTGTGTATATGCCGACTGACACACCTGAAAATTTGATTGAATTCACCCACTGCTTGAGTGAAATTAAGGCTATTATCGAACATTATGATGTCGAGTCTATTTTTATGCTAGGTGACTTTAATTCACATCCTTAACAGCCTTTCTGGAATGAATTATCTAGTTTCTGTTCGGACCAACAGTGGTTATGTGCTGATGTTCATAAATCAGGTATAAATTCAGACACATTTACCTATAGAAGTGACATCAATGGCAGTCTGCGATGGCTCGACCACTGTTTAGTTACTCAATCTGCGTGGCAGACTGTTATTGATGTTAGCATTGATCATAATGTCTACTGGTCTGACCATCTGCCGCTTATTGTGGAGTGTGATTTGAATTTAGTGGTTCAAAAACTATCTTCTAATGTTAAATTATGTAATAGAATACTTTGGGGTCACAGAACAGATACACAAATTAGCAGCTATCGTGATAAATGTAATATACAGCTCAGGGATATCAGCTTTCCTGAGCATTTTGTGTCATGTGCAGGAAAAAGCTGTACGGACCCAGAACATAGACACATTTTGGACAGTATGTATAAAAGTGTTATTGAAATTCTCTCTCAAGCCGCAAATTTGTCATACGGGGATTATAAAAATGGAAGAAAAGGGCCTACAGCGGGTTGTAATAAGCACGTTCGTGATGCACATTGTGAGGCTCGATTGAAATATCAAACGTGGTTATTATACAGGTTTAAATATATCTAGCGCAAAAATCGTCAAAGGTGAGTTAGGTACGTTAAGACTAACTATTTTTTTTGTATGACCTTTGCCAAAACGCAGTACATCACATGATAAGAAATAAAATCGTTTCAAATGGGACTTCTATCAATCGTTAGCGATACGCTTCATTCATTCACGTCAGCTGTTTACGTAACGACCGGAGCGGGAGGGGGAACACACGCAAAGCGCGGTCAAGCGCCCCGTCTAAACTAAGCATTTAGGTATTTTAAAGACAGTACAACAAAGAGATAACAACACTTATAATTAGATAAACCAAGATATGTGTTTTTAATGTAAATTTATCTTAAACATATTATACAATTTGGATATTTAGGCACAATAATTTTTAAAAAAAATCACAAACCTTTTTACAAATCATCTCCTCTCAAATTGAGGTCCCGGGGATGACGATGACTATCACGTACAAGCCGTTCAAAATAATCATCGGCACAACTCACACACACTCTACATATCTAAAATACAGCTGTTCTTGAACCCGGGGTAGTAGGTACTTACACAGTACAGTTTTTGACACTAGTATTTCACGGCTTTCTAATGCACCACTTTTGTACCACCATCGCTTTTAACATTCAATGTTACTACATTGGTGTGTAAAGCAGGCATACTTATTTATTCGATCGCGTCACACGAGAAGCACGCGACGAGCGTTCGAGCGGCTTGCGCACGCGTCGTGTCTAATTAGCTACTAATTTCGTCTAGCCGAAGCCGCGGTCGCGTCGTACGTGGCATCGACCCCTATAGGTACCAGCATGAGAAGTATTAGAACTGCAAATTCTATTTATTATTTTTTGTATGGTAAAAAAAATATTGAATTAGAAAAAGTTGTACAACAAAAGTGTTAGTCTTGATGAGCCATAGCCTCACTTTAAGAATTATGCGCTAGATACAAGTAACCCTGTATAACCTAAACATGGAAAAATTTGGGCAGAAATGTGTGGGACCAGTAAAACCTGTAGTACCTGTGTCAACAACATAAGTTACACCGATGACATGGTGCTGCTGGGCCCCACGGCCAGTTCTATCAGAGACATGTTACAGGTATGTCAAAATTACGCGACTAAGCATGGCTTAACATATAATGTAAAAAAGACTGAGTATCTGATCTTCAAGAGCCCCCGTAAGCAGGTTCAATATGAACCAGTCATTACTCTAAATTGATTCACTTTGAAAAGAGTAAACCAGTATAAATATCTTGGTCATTATGTTACGGAGGAACTTAAAGATCAGGTAGATATTGAGCGCGAAAGAAGGGCTCTAGCAGCGAGATGCAATATGTTGGCTCGCAGGTTCTCCCGTTGTAGCAGAGAATCTAAAATAACACTTTTCAAATCATTCTGTCAAACCTTCTACACGGGAAACTTGTGGTTCAACTATTCGCAAAAGTCAATTGATAATTTGAGAGTCACGTATAATAACGGATTTAGAATGCTGTTGGGCTTGACGCGATTTTGTTCTGCGTCTGGTATGTTTGCGGAAGCGCGGACAGATTATTTCTTCGCTATAATAAGGAAAAAGACCGCGTCCTTACTAACAAGATTGCGATCAAGTTCTAATAGCATTCTAAGTACGTTATCAGCTAAAACTGACTCTCCTATTTTGAAACATTTTGTTAATATCTTGATAAGACAGACTTGATGTGTTTTTCATACTTATATAATTACTAACATAGTTTTAAGCATTTTGTAGTACTAACAAGTGAGCCTGAGTTGCTTTAAATAAATAAATAAATAATAAAAAAAAATAGAGCTTTCTAACTGTGAATTGATTGCATTCCAAGTAGAGTAAATTTGTTGGGAATCTAAATGGCTTAAAATACATGACCTTAAGTAAAGATCGCTGGGCTCTCTCTAATTCTATGTATTTTGTCTTCAACGCTCCACCCCATATTGGAATGCAGTAAGTTATTACAGGTTGAACAAGAGCAATGTAAATTTTATTCAAAAGTTTAGGTGATGCTATGTGTCTTAATGTTTTAAAAAGCCATATTAACTTCCTTAAACGATTTGATATTAAGTCTATTTGTGGATGCCATGACATGTGCTGGTCTAACATTACGCCTAAATATTTTATTTGAGTAACCTTTGTGATATTGTGACATGTACATTTAGTCTGCATAAGATTGTCACAATTATACATTTTTAAGCTATAACTGCTATCTGGCTGTGTAAGGTAATTTATACCAAAGCATTTATAATTCGTCTTTGTCGTATTTAGTGTGAGAAGGTTACTCTTCAACCATGAAGCTACTTTAGTAAGGCCACACTCAGCAGCCGTGTGTACATTGTGCCAAGTTTTCCCCGTGAATACCAGGGCTGTGTCGTCAGCGTATGAGACTACTATACCATTATTGAAATTCATATTGCATAGGCTTTTTATGAAGACCAAGAAAAGCGTGGGGCCCAAGATGCTCCCTTGCGGCATACCATATGAAACGTGTGCATACTCACTTATATGGTTAGCTATTTTAACACTTTGTTTCCGGTTACACAAGAAGTTATGCAACAATCTCAGCGGCAGACCTCTGATACCGATTTTTTCTAATCTTTGCACAAGAATGGGGACAGAAACGGTATCGAATAGTGAGTTTTAATGACGCAAGAAGCGACCACCTCACTCAACGGACGTGCTTCGTGTGGTTGCACGGTTTATCGTCGCTCAGCGCAGCACTATTCGCAAGCAAACGTATAGGGATAGGCCCCTTAGTCACTCTCGACTATCATGAGTGAGTATTCGCTGAATATCAATGTGGCATTCCATAAGGGCAATATACGTAGCAGTGTGAGTAGTACAACTATACCTTTTTTTATGTTATAAAAGTGGCAAACAAGCATGCAGTTTACATTGATGTTAAGTGATGACTGCAGCCTATAGACACCCACACAATGACCAGAGGTCAAAATGCAGATGCGCTGCCACTCCTAAGGCATTAGGTGTTGGCCTCTGTGTCGGAAATTACAGGGCCGTACATTACCACCTGTTCGGAACACGATAGTGCTGAACACTACTATTTAGCGGCAAGTATAGGTAATGCAGTGGTGCCTACGCCCGCGAGCTCCGTCACTGGAGCTCTACCACCAGTAAAGAAAGACATACCTCTTCCCCTTCCACGACGGATTGCATTGACACAGAAATCCGCCATCTCTCTCGACGCATGCGCCGCGGTTGTTGCACGGTTTAGCGGCGCACGGCCGGACCCGCTCCGCACAGCGCCGGCCGCGCCAGCCGCGCGCGCACGTGCAGCGGTACGCGCCCTCCTCCGTGTCGCCCGACAACAGGGAGCAGTTGCCGAACACGCACGGAGAGCGCTCGCACGCTGTTACGAGACAGAATACGCCTGGAAGTAAAAAAATGGATTGTAGTCGTGTGATATTCAACAGGATTCTGAGTAATTGTGATTTCCGACAAAGAGGCTTAACACCTTAGGCCTCAGGAGTGGTAACGCATCTTCATTTTGACCTTAGTCTTCGTGTGGGTGTCTATAGGCTGCAGTCATCACTTAAAATCAATGTGAACTGCCTGCTTGTTTGCCACTTCTATAACATTAAAAAAATTGTGTCAATGACACTACTCATACTGATGGCCACGGAATAGATAAATAAAGATGGAATGGTAATGTAGGCGTGGCAAGCGCACGACAACTACGCGTGAACACACACAGTTCGGCAGAATCATTCGTTCGCCGCTCGTAGTGTCGTGTAGACTGCTTCGAACGACGCATCTCTTGGTAAAATACCATGTAGTGCCAATTTTAACACGTAATATGAAATATCAGACCTCAAGTATAAAGCGAGGAGGTATATCTTTTGATCGGTAAGTCACAAATAACATTTATTGTTATAATACTTGTAAAAACATATAAATATACAAAGGAATATGAATATTCGAACTTAAAATGCATTATTTAAACGTTACTGCTAGCGAATACATTGCTCGTTAAGCACTCGCTCAATTAACGCTATTACTTTCTCCGCTGGCATAATGCGTTCGCTACACTTCGACTAGTTTATTGGTGAGGATATTGTTGTGTGCGTGCGAGTGTTTATTGTCTACGGGCGTTACATCTTAGTATGCAAACTTACGCAAACGAATAGCTGCCCTGAAATTAATGTGTGGGTGATTGTCGAGATGGTGTTACATTTGTGTAAGAAATTGCATGGTGGGAGAAAAGCGGCGACACTGGTTCTAATACTAAATTGAAGCAAAGGCCTTTCCATCCTTATTTATCTATTCCGTGCTGATGGCAAATGAATACAATAATCTTTAAATATGTACTTACTCAAAAAGTTAAAAACTAAATGTATCACCCTGAAGCCTCAACTGTTATTATAATCTTAAGAAAACATGGTACTTACCACTGAAGACTACCTTTTAGCAACAAATATATTTTAGTAGGAACAGCGTGGTGGAGTAAGCTCCAGGCCTCCCCCAAAAAGGGGAGAGACTCGTGCCCAGCAGTGGGACGTATAATGGGTTGCCATTATTATGTAGAAAAATATTGTCCATTATAACCATTCATGTCCAATTCAAAATTACAACGCTGGACAACAGTTCTAATTTTATCTACTTTAAAAAGGGATAGTGCCTTACGAGAAGTGAAATCAGAAAATGATCATTTTCATTAGGGTATTGGTTTGTACAGTACAATATTTTACGTAACTTCACGCCTGTAATCCCCGAAGGGGTAGGCAGAGGTAAATGCATGCATTCAATCATACATGCAAACACCCACGACTCGCCGGTTACGTTTTGGCCCATGTAACAGGTGGCGAACCTGTTGCCATCTTCGGACACATTACCATACTCCGGGGTACTGGGAAACTTCCAGGAAATGGAAAAATCCCAATAGAAGCAGAGATAAAGGATTTTTAACCGTTATCTCTGATAGACCCGACCCGGGAATCGAACCCAGGACCTCCTGCGTAATAGTAGTGGCCTGCTACCACTACGCTACTGAGGCAGTTACAATATTTTAATGGTGATAATTACCAGTATAGTATCCAGCACACTTGCAAAAGTTTTTCTGTTCGTCGGAAACGCACCGCCCATCGTTCAAGCAAGGGTTCGGGAAACAGGACTCTAGGTTCATTTCATCTGGCAAGAGAAGCACTTTGCTGTGATAGTCGGGGTCTGAAAAGCATAAATATATAGTTAAAATTATTTCTATAGAAGACTTTTTTATCTGAAGTCCATTGTATCTTTTATGTAATCTGTTGCAAATTGAATTTTATCATCACACAAATAAGTAAAATAAAGTAAAGTAAGTAAGTAAAAGTAAAAATAAAGTTTAATTTGCAAGAGACAGTCTTCATTACTAGCATAAACGACGATGCCAACTTCCACCGCCAGCCAATCAGAAAAGTGGCGACATCAATCGTGGGATCGGTAATTTGGTTCGCAAGCTTACCAGCATTAACGTTGATCCCGACGTCCATGTCCAGGCCCTGTTCCCCCGCGTGCCGGGTGAGCAGCAGCGAGTGCAGGTAGGAGTGTATGAGCAGCGGCGCGCCCCTCTCGCCGCTGCGCCGCTCCCGGCCCGACGCGCAAACTGTCCATTCTGTGCCATTATTATCCGTGTAGCTGTCTTTGACCTGAAAATCGAAGAAAATATTATCTTTGGGAAGCAGCGGTAAATAGTGAAGAATACGCTCGTGACGTTTTGAGTTTAAAAGAGTGAAAACTTGTCGAATTTCGTTGGAGGAAGATGGAGGGTAGCTGCAAATAATAATTTTTCAAACTGCTGTCAGACAAATGTCACCTTAGCCTGGGTTGCACCACGATATTTGCTAAAGTTAAAGTTATTGTAACATTTCACATCCTTCTCTAACTTTCACAGAAATAGAAATTAAGATTAATTAAGATTAATAGAAAACAGATTTATTTAAGTTAGAGAAGGATGTGCAATGTAACAATAACTTAGGTTTTAACAAATGGTGTGGTGCAACCCAGGCTTAGTCTGCCCGAGACCACGGAGCGATTGGGTTTAATTTTAAATAATCATTTAGTTTAATATACGCGAGATAAATCCGAAAACTAGTTTTATTTCAATGAATTTCAACGTGTTTCGGTAGTCGGTTGAACTTTGCATAGATATAGTGACTGGAGTTTGGGTGCCGGAAACGGTGACGCTGGTCGAAGGTGAGAATCCGAAGAATAAATAGAAGAAAAATGCTGACGCCCAGGCATCTACCATAAAATCTCACAGATACTAACGTTTACGTTTTTAAATTAATTTTGAAAATTGTTAGTTTACTCAGTTTATACTAATTGTAAAACGTTCCTGTAACTATTTTATTATTTTTTTTTACTAATTTTAGTTAAATATACAACTAAGAAGAAATGTGAAGAATATTTAAAATTTTAGTCTTACCTCAATCCATCCCTGTCCCTCACCACAGGGCCAGTCCCTATCCGTAGACACGAGCCGCGTGCGGGCGTGCGCAAGCGAGAGGGCGATAGTGTGTCCGTGCGGGGCCAGCACTCGCGTCCTCAGTCGCACGCGGCTCGGGCTCGCGCCGGGGTAGTTTGGTGCCGATAGTCGTCCCGAACGCACGTCGCCTAGTTCCAGCACGTTGTTTACGTTTAGAAAGCTCACTGTTGGAAAATAACATTCGTTTTAAATGATAAAGTTTTCCCGTTTTCTCGTTCAGTCTGTCAATTATACATGTATAATGACAAATTGAATTGAAATTTTCTGACTGTGGATTTTTCAAATTAATTAGTTTTTTTGTATAGGTCCCATAAATTAAATGGAAATCAAAAATGAAAAGGTTGTAGACTCGAGTAAAACGAATGAATAATTCTCACCACTTTTAAAATGCGCAAAAAAACCAGCTCCAGTAACATTTTCTCCAGTTCTCAAACGCAATCGCATGATCTCTGACTCCGAAACAAACAGGCCATTCGTCAAGATTTTTGCATTCAGAAATGGTCTGATCGGTATCGATTGGATATCTATTTGGACGTCTAAATAATTCTCCTCTGGTATTGCGTCCGTTACGTTTAGTGGTACACCGTTCTTGAACGTTCCGTAGCCGAAATCGAAGTGACTAATGTTGAGGAACACACGTTTTCCTGTAATAGAACAAAGTAAATAAATGAGATTTATTTATAGAAAATTTAAGCAAAATATTAACTTTATTCATTGTTATATGTCTTTCAGCAACGGTAATAATAATGACAACCCATTATACGTCCCACTGCTGGGCACGAGTCTTTCCCCTTTTTGGGGGGAGGCCTGGAGCTTACTCCACCACGTTGCTCCAATGGGGATTGGTGGAGATACGGGTTAGTGGCCAACCCGCTGACGGATGTTTTCAAACCGCCCATTAGGCCTCCAACAAGGTTTAACGACTGCCATCTATCGATAGCAACCGGGACAGACGGCTGAACGTGCCCTCCGAAGCACGGAAACGCGCATTTTTTTAATTAGCCACTAGCGGTCATCCATCATACACCCGACCGCGCCCGTAATGCTTAACCGAGTAGATCGCTTATGATCTACACCAGCCGCGGGGCCATGTGCGCTTCATTCTTGCTTGCTTCAAAATAATTAATTTATGTCTTTCTTGGAATGGTCTTTAGAGTACAATATAGCCTATGTCCCTATAAATTAAAAAGGTTAACAGACAAACAGACGGACCACCTGATGGGAAGTGATAACTGTCACCTATGATCATTTCCAATACCGGAGAAGTTGCCAACGCAATACTAGCCCTGGACATTTCATTTTACGCCAATTT
This sequence comes from Macrosoma leucophasiata, assembly GCA_036365455.1. Lineage (NCBI taxonomy): Eukaryota > Metazoa > Arthropoda > Insecta > Lepidoptera > Hedylidae > Macrosoma > Macrosoma leucophasiata. The sequence goes on from JAWQUS010000024.1 coordinate 2,303,980, forward strand.
TGAAAACCTTCTTGTTATAGCGCTCAGGAAACACTTCAGGGAGAAGATCGATCCGTGCATGCTCTGGGTAGAAACGAATTCGAAAACCACACCGTTGAAAACTGCTACTTGTCCAGTCGATAACGGTAGAACTTCTCTCATCGACGTGTAAGAAATGGTGGCACCATATCAAACAGTTCACTAGACATAAACATTTCCTCCCATTCCAATCCCCACTTTTTTTTGTTAAGATTCGAGCAACTCTGAAGTATTAAACTTATAAGTCTCCGAATACGATTTCATTCAATCATAATTTTTTTATTTTTTATTTAATTGAAGTGGCAAACAAGTATGGAGTTCACATTGATGTTAAGTGATGACTGCAGCCTATAGACACCCACACAAAGACCAAGGTCAAAATGCAAATGCGTTACCACTCCTGAGGCCTAAGGTGTTATGCCTCTGTGCCGGAAATTACAGGGCCGTACATTACCACCTGACCGGAACACGATAGTGCTGAACACTACCATTTAGCGGCAAGTAGAGCAGGTAATGCGGTGGTGCCTACGCCCGCGAGCTCCGTCACTGGAGCTCTACCACCAGTAAATAATCTTACCTGCGGGCGCCAATATATCAATAGTGCAATCAAGTCCAGGCAGCAGAAAGTGGGGGTAGTTGGGACTCTGCAGCACCCCCTCCTTCGACGTGAACGTTTGTGAGGGACAGCCGGCTAGCTGCACAGCGCGCCAGGATAGTGAGAACCCCGATCCTTGGGTACTGGAAGGATCATAAGTTAAAAAAAAAGATTCGTCTTTTTTGTCATGAAGTGGCAAACAAGCGTACAGTTTACATTGATGGTAAGTTATACTGTAGTCTACACGTACCCAGAGATTTCAATGTAGATGCGTTGTCACTCCTGAAGCCTAAGGTGTTATACCTCTGCGCCGAAAATTACAGCCTGATCGGAACACGATAGTGTAGAAAACTACCATTAAGCGGCAAGTAGATTAGTTAATGCGGTGTATCCTACACCAGTAAAAGCATTGTATCTATCTGGAGGTTTTTGGTTCGAGACCTGCGCAATGTCCTTTTTTTAAGCAAACCTGTGTTCCTTTTATTTACAAAAATTATTAACGCTGGTAACCCTAATTTTTGTTTTATAAAACACACACGTTTCCATGGATGTTAAAAAAACGTGTGTGTTTCTAAAAAATAATACTTCGCGCAAGACTTTAATGAAACAATTTTAAAGAAAAAGTATTTATTTATTTAGAATGAATTGGTTTCGGGTGGGCTTTGAACCTTTTTGTTACATTTTAATTCGGGAGATAAATTGGGGCTAATAGTCCATTAAATAATCACATTCAACGCTAAGCACACGGATCCGTGTAATGAGTTGGTGGCCGTCCCGTACGGTACCGTGTATTTGCCCGAACAAATTTCAAAGATCTATTGCACAGTCGGCTCTCGAAATACAGTCACAGTGTATAGCTGGCCACTCGGGCAGTCCATGAATACAAAATAAATAAATACACGGATCCGTGTATCCGGCCACCGGCGCCGTGCTTTTCGGCCTGGGCCGTGGTACATGGGCCCGTGTATTATTTTTTTTTGTTGTAAATATGTTATATTATATTTTAAATCGATAAATGATACTATCAATGAGTTATTACATCTAAAATTTAACATTTCCGCAGGAAAAAAATTAAATAAATAAATACACGGATCCGTGAATCCGGCCACCGGCACTGTTGATGGCCGGCTACACGGATCCGTGTATTTATTTATTTTTGGCCTTTCTGGGCTGGGCTATTAAAATGTTTGGCAGTGAATGTGTAGATCGCTGAAGAAGAGAAAGTTTTAGAAGTCTGTGCCACCTGCGAGAATTTTTTTAGGCTATAATAATTTTAAGTTACTTATGTTTTATTTATGGCATGTTTTCAAATATTTAAGTCTTTAAATACTTGTAATCAGAGTGAAAGTGCAGAACCGCTTCGTTGCTGGCCGCCACCCATCTCGTCTCGCCGACCGTGCCGCAGTATCTCGATGACTTCATACTTATTTTGTCCCGCAACTAGAAAACGACCAATGATATGATACGATTTTTTAATGTCACTTACCGTACACTTATAGTACCTTTTCTCAGCAAATGAAAATGAAATTCTTTCATATTTTAATGTCATCGAGTTTTTATAGTATCCAACAAGAAATATTGCACATCGACCTTAGGAAGGAGACTTCGGCTTATTTCGGGTCTGTAGAGCGTTATCTCTTTCGCACCTTACATATGTGACGTTTGTCGACCCTTTTTATCAAGTTTTGATAAATATCACACCGCGGACACTCCGCCAAAATTCCATACAAACGCTTAATTTGGTCTCTACACAGACATCAATCAGTGACGTGTATGTACACGCGCACCTGTGTGCGTAGCACGTACAAAATACCAACCGTCGCCCATAAGAGGGGAAGGGGTTGAGTGTTGCGAGCAAATCGGGCGGGACGTCGAAGTGTCCATTCTATACGTAGTATTATTACATATTCTTTGCCTATGTGACGTTTGCCGACCCTTTTTATCAAGTTTTGACCAATATGTAGCGCTCTAAGAAGTCGAAATTAGCTGATTGTCTATTTTGTAGGCTCAAAGTGCAATATTTCTTGCTAGGTTTATTTATTTGGATTTATACATATATACTGTATGAAAGTGTGCTGTGCATACAACAAAATCATGCTCTGAGTGGCGTTTTCCATAATATCTAGAACATTACGATTGCTCAAAATCGTATCGTCGTCCCGTCCCGCCATTCCACGGCAGCTTGTGCCCAGACCTTGTTGTATGAACCATAAACATAATAAAAAAGTCACAGTAAATACCTCAACAAAGTCGTAAAGACAGTCGTTCTGATACTCCAAGTCGATCTTGTGAAAAACGAAAACCAAGCGAGTGTCCATCGGCCCCACGACATGTAACCAGTAGTCCAAATCGTTGTCGTACACGTTTGGGTAGTTCGGGCTGGCAAGTAGACCTGCAATCACAATAATAATATCATGTAATAGAAATATGATACGCATCACATTGAAATTTTAAAGCTTGTAACTTCACGCCTGTAATCCCCGAAGGGGTAGGCAGAGGTAAATGCATGCATTCAAGCATACATGCAAACACCCACGATTCGCCGGTTACGTTTTGGCCCATGTAACAGGTGGCGAGCCTGTTGACATCTCCGGGCACATTACCAAACTTTGAGGTACTGGGACATTTCCAGAAAATGGAAAAATCCCAATAGAACCAGAGATAAAGGCTTTTTCACCATTATCTCTGATAACCCCCTACCCGGGAATCGAACCCAGGATCTCAGCGTAGTAGTAGTGGCCTGCTACCACTAGGCTACCGAGGGAGTTAAAGCTTGTGCAGCAGGTATTCATTTATCATACTGACTCTAACTACTAAATAATCGGCCTGTAGCCGTTCACTGCTGGACGAACTGTAAGCCTCTCCTTGAGCACGCCAACTACCCCGATCCTGAGTGGCGACTCAACCGACTACAACCACTTTTATTAAGTCGTCACTCCAACGCGCAACAGGGGTGCGACCGCCTATCACATTGCTATTGTTGTTGTCATTGCTGTTAAATTTTCATGTCGATTTGTAGCTCCTTCAAAAGCAGTAGTGATAATCTGATTGTTTTTCTTGCTTTCGTAGGTGTGAAACAAGCGATTATGGTAGATTATTTCGATTATTGTTATTGAGTTGAAGCAAAAATCGACATGAACATTCATCATTTGACAGCAATGACAACGACAATAGCAATGTCAATAGGCGGTCGCACCCCTGGTCATCCTATACTACGTTTACCTCCATTCAAGCAGAAGTCTGCTCCAGCGGCTATCAGCCCTTCTACAGACATGACCGGGCTGGTCATGTCTGTAGAAGGCCACTTCAACTTACTTATCGTGCGAGCTATGTCGGTCACCTTAGTTCTTTGACGGATTAGTTTATGTCGTATTTTATCTTCCAAAGAAACACCCAGCTCGCTCCATCACTCGTTGAGCGACGTTGAACTTATAGACCATGCTGATTCATACTACATGAATAAATGTTCTGTTCTATTAATTTATGGCTGAATTAACTTAAAAAACTAGATAGAGATTGGTGTTCCCGTAACTCCCGTTACTGGTGGTAGAGCTCCAGTGACGGAGCTCGCGGGCGTAGGCACCACCGCATTACCTATTATACTTGCCGCTAAGTGGTAGTGTTCAGCACTATTGTTTCGGTCAGGTGGTAATGTACGGCCTTGTAATTTTCGGCACAGAGACATAACACTTTAGGCCTCAGGAGTGTCAAGGCATCTGCATTTTGACTTCTGGTCATTGTGTGGGTGTCTATAGGCTGGAATCATCACTTAACATCAATGTAAGCTGTATGTTTGTTTTCCACTTTTATTATATAAAAAAAATCTGTTCTTTTGGGTTTGTATAATACTGGACGTGAAAAAAAGAAAAGTTTGTTACCTGCTATGGAACCCATTTATCAAGCACATTAAAAAAAATCCTGCGGGCCATAAAAAAAGATTTTCATACCTATGTAAGTCTTATTTCGAAGGGATAAAACCGGGAACAGTCTTTAAAGTAGAGTAGATTTCGCCTTCCACGAAAATAGGTACTGAAAATGTTATATATAAGATATGACCTTGAATTACCAAGTCTATTTCAGAGTACTTACTTTGAAGCTCGTTGCTTCATAGCAAGCACTTAAAAGATAATTGTGTTTTCTTTTTACGAGCAACGCTTGCTTTACTTAGTTAAACGATAAATTACGAATGTATTGACGTTCAAACGTAAAATACGCAAAATTTTCTTGAAAAACAACTTTTTAACCTCTCTAATAATGATATCACTTAACGGCTTGTTTGCAATTTAGAAAATTCCAATTTTGTAATAATAATAAATAATAATGGCAACCCATTATCCCACTGCCGGGCACGAGTCTCTCCCCTTTTTGGGGGAAGGCCTGGAGCTTACTTACTAGTACTAAGCTCCAGGCCTACTCGGTTAAGCACTACTACTACTGTAGTAGTGCTTAACCGAGTTAGTAGATCGCATACGATCTACACCAGCCGCGGGGCCATGCGCGCTTCAACCATTCCAATAAAGTAGTAAATATAACAACAGCGTACCGCGATAAAATTACCGCCACTGCGATCTCCAATCCGCATGCCAAGCTTGGCGATCATGACATATTCTCCCCTATTGACGCACAACAACAAAGCTGAGGCGCTTTCGTGTGACACTTGATTTTACTCCTCATAAACTTTCCATACCAGGCCTTATAAGTCAAATTGTTTCTTAAGTAGCTGACTCCAAAAGTTGCTATAACAGAATTAGGTAATCCAGGTAATCATTAATTGGAGATGATCAAATGTATAATATTGTTACAGCTATTTTTTTTAATGTAATGGAAGTAGCAAACAGGCATGCAGTTCACATTGATTTTAAGGATGACTGCGGCCTATAGACACTTACACAAAGACCAAGGTCAAAATGCAGATGCGTTACCACTCCTGAGGTTTAAGGTGTTATGCCTCTGTGCCGGAAATTACAGGGCCGTACATTACCACCTGACCGGAACACGATAGAGTTAAACACTACCATTTAGCGGCAAGTATATTAGGTAATGCGGTGGTGCTTACGCCCGCGAGCTCCGTCACTGGAGCTCTACCACCAGTAGAAATGCTCATGATTTATGGTAATATCAATTATATTTGGTGGCTCTATACAGTTCGCTTGGCTGCGACAGCCTTATGTTGTTCTGATAACTCTTGCCTCGCCATGGTCAACGACGACTTCCATATAATTAATTAGTAACAACTAGTTAAAGGCTTACCTGAGGTGCCCTCGAGCGTCCTGTTCTCAAGCACGTGTTCAGGGTTCAGACGTCGCCGGCAGACGTAGCCGCCGGTCACGCTGCAACTGTGCAGGGTCCAGTACAGCCCGCTCGGCTGCGACGGTATCAGTGATGTTTTCCACTGGAATTTTCCATTAAAACATGTTTAACGTTTTAGGTAAGGTAAAAAAAACGATGGAACGATTTAATACGACTTTGGCCGGGATTTACAAGTGCAACTCTGTAATTATCAACTTAACAGCAGGAGGTCTAGGACGTAGGCACCACCGCATTACCTAATCGAAATGGTAGTGTATATCTTCACGAAAGGTCCCTAACGGGGTAGGCAGAGAGTGTAGAGCTCCAGATATCCCGGTCCTGACATACCTCTCGTGCCTCGTCTCACTTCATCATTCTCTTCATACAAGCACGCCGATTCCTAAGACTTTTGACCCACCATCAGCCAGAACTCGACCTATTTGGTCTTGGTAGGTCAGTCTTGGTCTTCCTGGGCCGCTGTGACCATCCACATTCGCATTGTATATCTGTAGTATTCTAGTATTCCGCACTATAATGTTTATAGATGGTAATGTGTCGCGCCGTAATAACTACCACAGAGACATTACAACTAAGATCTCAGGGGACCACTGCATTTTGATCTCTGGTCTTTGCTGGGGTGTCTGTAGGCTGCGGTCATCACTTAACATCAATGTGAACTGCATGCCTGTTTGCCGCCTTCATTACATAAAATTTGGCGAGATGGATCCAAAAAAAGTTTCTATTCAATGATTTTTCTCCCAAAATTCTAAGAACAAAACTTCACACTCGCATAACAATTTGCAATTGTGTATTACTGAATAACACCTCCACCCAGTTGTATTCATTCAACTCGTAAACTAGTTTACATTGTCTCTATTTAAGTTTAATTCCCTACAACAACGAACGGGCGTAAAACAAATAAAACTGACCGCAAAACATCTGCAGCGAGACGAACTCCAGAAAATCAAACGTGGCCATTCGACTCGAAGCACGTAGTTGTCTAGACTTTAGTAATTAACTACGCTGTTTAGAGCGGAATGGCGTCTTTAACGGGTAAATCTTGGTGTTTAGATAAGGACATCCTTATTTGCAGCTGTGGGATTGGGTTCTTTGATATAACGAGTCCAATCCACGATTGGACGTTTCACTTTTTTAATATAAAATTGTAACACTAAAGATTAATATATGTAGAAATAAAATAGGTGTATAATTGTATTCCATTGTTTTATAGCTTAGGTATGTAAAATAGATAGGTATATATTGTATTTTCTCATTATGATATTATTTCTAACTTCATTAAGAAGCCAATGTCCCACAGGCTACGTGTTAATTTTTTTTTTAAACTTAAATGGATAGAAAAATTTTACTTCAGGCGAGACTTGAACTCGCGGCCACTGGGAATCTAGTCCAGCCGCTCTTCCAACTGAGCTACCGAAGTCCTGCCCGATTTGTCAAATCTTTCCTTCACATTTTTATTGCATTGCCTTATGGTGGCAGTAGCGCCATCTATTGCCATACAATGCTAGTTATGCAATCGTTAAAATAAATTTTGCAGTTTATTGAATATCGTAAAGAAGTCGCTTTTACTCTTAATAATTGTTTTATATTATTTCGCATTAACACATGCTTGTGAAATATAATGTTTTAAAGAAAAATGGAATCAAAAATTTTACTTCAGGCGAGACTCGAACTCGCGGCCACTGGGAATCTAGTCCAGCAGCTCTTTTAATTGAGCTTTTTCCTCTCATGCCACTTGCCCAATTCAGGGATCGATCCCCGGATCCCCGCACAGCAGTAGTGACCTGCCACTAGACTTATTTATGTAATGGATGTGGCAAACAAGCATACAGTTCACATTGATGTTAAGAAATGACTGCAGCCTATAGACACTTGCACAAAGACCAAGGTTAAAATGCAGATGCGTTACCACTCCTGTGGCCTAAGGTGTTATGCCTCTGTGCCGGAAATTACAGGGACAAGACTACTGAGGCATTTATTGCTTGGTCTGAAAATAAAGGTATTTTACTGACTTGAACTCCCAAGCAAGCCTCGTTCACATCTTCTGTGTCGTTGTACGGCGGCCAGGCCTGGTATCCGAAAGCGCTTCCATCCACCCAGCTCAGGTTCTCAGCGCTGTTCTTCTCTAGACGGGCTCCGAGCCAGTACACTGATCCAGCGCTGTAGTCGCTGCTTTGCCTGATGCCGGACACGATGAAACGTTCTTCTTCGGCCGAGTGGATAGAAGATAGGTGCATGTTGAGACCTTCGCAGACCTGAAGGAGATTTGTGGATTAGTGTTAGTTTGATGACCCGATAAGTCCAGCGGTGTAAGACGACTGTTTGATTCGAAGGGTCGCGGGTTCGATCCCCGGACAAGGATAAATATTTGTATGACCTACATACATTTGTATATATATAGAAATATATAGAAATATCTGTTTGTGTTTGTGTATATCTTGTGTCAAGTTGTGTCTCCAACGGCAGGGTACTACTACATTTATTATTATTTCTTTCATAATTAATAATTTAGGAGAGAGGTGCTGGCCAAATGCTGATACAGTTCCACAAGAGTTTTACAAGAGACATAAAACAACTACTTAGTTTTTTAATTTTGAAGTCACATAAGCCTCAAATGGATATCAAAGGTATTTAACTTCTTAAAACTATTTAGTTGTGAAGTATTTTAAGAAATTAAACGATTTTTGACCATTTCCCCTTTATCGCTGAAACTATCGGCGCTAAAATTTTGAAAAAATCCTGAAAAAGTTCTTTGTGCCTTAATTTTACAGAAAGTCTAGGAATTTATGATATCATAGGAAATTATCATAGTACGGAATGGAACCCTGTGACCATAAGTCCGACACGCACTTATTTTTTAATCAGAATCAGAAATGTTTTTTTATGTAATAAAAGTGGCAAACAAGCATGCAGTTCACATTGATGTTAAGTGATGACTGCAGCCTATAGACACCCACCCAATGACCAGAGGTCAAAATGCAGATGTGCTGCCACTCCTGAGGCATTAGGTATTATGCCTCTGTGCCGGAAATTACAGGGCCGTACATTACCACCTGACCGGGACACGATAGTGCTGGACACTACCATTAAGCGGCAAGTATATTAGGTAATGCGGTGGTGCCTACGCCCGCGAGCTCCGTCACTGGAGCTCTACCATCAGTAAAAATGTATTTTTCATTTAGGTAATCTTCGATATGGGTGCCCAAGTCTAAACCGATCGTTCCTGTAGTCCTAAAGTACGGCCGACTATCCTGTATCCTGTATCCATAACTTTTGTTCAATTTTCCACGCAATATCTAAAAAATTGTTCAATGACCGAACAAAGGTATTTCTGCCTCCCTTATGCTATATTTATACCAAATGAAATATTCTTTAGGAGATGAAATGAGGTTAGCTATAACAATAAATATATTATTAAACTAGCTGACCCGGCAAACTTTGTATTGCCTCAGAATGATATATTTTACTGGTGGTAGAGCTCCAGTGACGGAGCTCGCGGGCGTAGGCACCACCGCATTACCTAATATACTTGCCGCTAAATGGTAGTGTTCATCACTATCGTGTTCCGGTCAGGTGGTAATGTACGGCCCTGTAATTTCCGGCACAGAGGCATAACACCTAATGTCTCAAGAGTGGCAGCGCATCTGCATTTTGACCTCTGGTCATTGTGTGGTTGTCTATAGGCTGCAGTCATCACTTAACATCAATGTGAACTGCATGCTTGTTTGCCACTTTTATTACATAAAAAAATAAAAAATATATATATATAATGTGTCAAAGGTTTGATAGATACGGACTATTTGTATAGTAAAATGAAATGTGGTTTTTACTATTTCCCTTCAATTTCTTCATATTTTCTTACCTTTTAAACCTCCCCCCTGGACTTCCAAAAATCATTCAAAACCAAATTTACCCAAATCTGTACAGACGTTCTCGAGTTTTAGCGAGGCTAACGAACAGCAATTGATTTTTATATATAGATGTTATACAAAAATTAAGAAAAAAAAATGCTGGCATTGGGACATGACGACCCAACCGCAATAGCGGAAGAATTTTCTTCAACTGGAAGAGGATTCTTCCACTCGTGCAATCAGTCAACCGAACAATCAAGCGGTCAATCCAATAGTAGGGCGGTAGTAAGTGCAAAAACGCAAGTTAGGAGCCGCGTCCTGCGATAAAAGTAACGCTCCTGCGATCGCAAATGTTAGTGTTCAGCACTACCGTATTCCGGTTAGGTGGTAATGTACGGCCCCGTAATTACTTATAACAGAGACATAACAACTTAAGGTCTCAGGTGTGGCAACACATCTGCACTTAAACATTTTTTTATGTAATGGAAGTGGCAAACAAGCATGTAGTTCATATTGATGTTAAGTGATGACTGCATGCACCCACACAATGATCAAGGTCAAAATGCAGATGCGTTACCACTCCTGAGGACTAAGGTGTTATGCCGGAAATTACAGGGCCTTACATTACCACCTGACCGGAACACGATAGTGCTGAACACTACCATTTAGCGGCAAAAGGCATCACATCTGGCCTGTGTGTGAGTGTCTATAGGCTGCAGTCATCACTTAACATCAATGTGAAATGTATGCTTGTTTGCCAACTTCAATACATAAAAAAAACATTGTCATCATCAGCACTGCGCTCTCAGCCTAACGTACGGAATAAACTATCTATGTAACCAGAGGCGGTCGTCCTTAAGAGAGCTGGTGCAGTGCATACTGTGCATAGTGCATACTGTCTCTACATTACACTCTTTCTATTCTGCAATACATAAACAAGTCTAGCTTTATTACGCGTACGTTTGCGTCAAGTTGTAAAGAGTGGAGCGCCAGAGATTGCGCTCCTATGAAAGGAATTTTAGTACAATTCCTAGCTCTGTATTCAATGAGTGCGAAAGAGAAACCTCGACACAGGTCGGCGCGTGAAACAGAACATTTTGTATGAGAAATCAGCCTAATGCGGAGCGCCGCTGACACGTGATCACGTGACATTGCCTAACCGCGCCGCCTGCAAGTGCGCGGGAATAATACGCTATGATGCTTTTGCCGTTTGATGTACCTATACAACCTTTTTACTGGTGGAAGAGCTCCAGTGACGAAGCTCGCGGGCGTAGGCACCACCGCATTACCTAATATACTTGCCGTTAAATTATAGTGTTCAGCACTATCGTGTTCCGGTCAGGTGGCAATGTACAGCCCCGTAATTTCCGGCACATAGGCATAACATCTTAGGCCCCAGGAGTGGTAACGCACCTGCATTTTGACCTAGATCTTTATGTGGTGTCTATAGGCTGCAGTCATCATTGAACATTAATGTGAACTGCATGCTTGTTTGCCAGTTCAACAAACGTGTCGAATTCGTGAGATACTTTGCAGTTTTTCTTTTAAATAAATATTTAAAATGAAATCAGAAAAGAAGTAGGTAGGCATGTATTTTTTTGTGAACCTCCACTAAAAAACGTCAAGAGCCACCTCTGTATGTAACCCAAAACAGAATCAGTCATAAAGGTAAAAAAAAGGCAAGGATCTATGAAGCTTTCACGATGAAACCATAAAAAACAGATATGATTATGCTCGAGTAGTTTTTACTAGTTATCAAGTAGAAGCTTTTAGTTCTGCTCTATAAAGTGTGTCCCGATGCGAAATTGAGTGCGGCTCTAGAAAAAATCTCACTTTTAGTTCGCTGGTCGTTTGAATAACAACTTAATCCAACCACATTTAAAGCTAGAAGGCATGGAACGCGGTTTTATTTCAATGATTTATTTTACTTGCTTTTACAATATGTTTGCATCTTTATTATTTTACCTTTGTATTTTCGTGTAATAAAATGAATATATTATGTATTTACCGTATTTTACACATATTTGTACAATCGGTTTTCCATTTTTTCCATGATGTAGGCACGGATCGATTTATCTCTTTAAAATTCTCATTGTGACCCGATTTCTGAATTTTAAGCATTAGGAGTGGTGGTAACGCATATACATAAAGCCTCTATTTGGAACAAATACTACACGCGTTTTTAAGGACGTCCAACATTCGGAGGCTCATCGACATTATAGTGTCCCTTTCATTATTGTGTCCATTATCATATGCCGCGCCATGGTGCGATTGTTTTCATATATTCACTAGAACTGTGTTGTTTACATTAGTGTGTCGCATGTGTTGTGGCGCAGTCATAATAAATGTGGCGTTCTAGCAAGACACTATACACCCCGACACAATAATGTGTCCCGGGCGTAATTCTCGTAACATAATTGTCGTTGAATTATAATTGATCAGTTCGCTGTCTTACTCTAACATAGGCCGCGTGCATTGGTTTAAGTAAGAGAGAATGAGTGTGTGCACGTGGTACGTCTAATAAAATAGAATTCGATACCGAAAACTTCTTTCTTTGTTTTTTTTTCTTTACGTAAAGTGTGTAAATGTAATAAATAGCTACAACTTCGTCCACGTCCATCTTTGAAATGGATCAATATGACCGAAAATCGTAACGGTTCTTCAACCGCACGTTGCGGATGCGAAGGCGGCTGCCCGTGATCCGGTTGGCCGCATTTGCAACCACATCCGGTGGTCAGCCATACGGCTAGCTGCATTGCAGCTACCCGCATAATACGTATGAAGCCTTATATTAGGAATTAAGCTCAAGACCCGCAACGACGACGTGGAACATCATGGCTACGGGCTACGACCTACGAGCTACGAGGCTACGTGTTACAAGCTACGGTGCTACATGCCGTCATCAACAAACTTCTAGAACAAATTTTTCATCGAGAGCCTAAAGGCTGCAGCAGAGAATGGAGAATGATATATATATATTTTTTATGTAAATGAAGTGGCAAACAAGCATGCAGTTCACATTGATGTTAAGTGATGACTGCAGCCTATAGACACCCACACAAAGACCGAGGTCAAAATGCAGATGCGTTACCACTCCTGAGGCCTAAGGTGTTATGCTTCTATGCCGGAAATTACAGGGCCGTACATTACCACCTGACCGGAACACGATAGTGCTAAACACTACCATTTAGCGGCAAGTATATTAGGTAATGCGGTGGTGCCTACGCCCGCGAGCTCCGTCACTGGAGCTCTACCACCAGTAAAATATGCTGCAACATTTACCATATTCACCATTTGAGTGAGCTGTTTGCTACTTTTATTACATAAAAAGTAGAGAGGCATAGTACGGTGGTAATTTGTAGTGAAGCGTTACTAAGGTAATCGCATTAATAAGGTTCTTTCCGATTACTCATTACAGTAATATCTAAAAAGAACTTAGTATCTGATAGAATAAATATTCCAACGGTGTGGTCTTATATAATAAATAACATTTTAACTACAAGGCAACGTAATTTAATTTCAAACATTTCATTATACTTTAGTTTGGCGACACCGCTTACTGTCGCTTTGAAAACTAATCCATATTTTTGAAGACACGTGCAGTGTTAATTATTAGTAATATATTTGTTTATTTGTCTCTTTCACTATATAAAAATCTGAGATGCATGAATCTGTAATAGTTGTAGTCACGAGTTATCACCCGCTATCTGTGCGTCCTATCTTTAATACATTAGTTGGGATAAAGTTGTCAAGCGAAGAAAAACATAGTGTCGTGCTTCTTTCAGCCCCGGGGAAAACGTTTCTTTGTGTCCCTGTTAGTAAGACTTTCTTGAGTGTGTCTTTTTCGAATTCATGTCCCCGGAGAACTGTTGTTGTAAGCAATTTTATTTTGATATACAGCTTTTGAAGTTTTGTAAAATATAATAATATTCTTTATTTTATATTCACGATCTGTTTTACGCTTCTGGAAGTATTGTTAGGGTTCAAGACGCCTTAAGGAATAAAAAAATAAAATGTTACTGGTGGTAGAGCTCCAGTGACGGAGCTCGCGAGCGTAGGCACCACATTACCACGCATTACCTAATATACTTGTCGTTAAATGGTAGTATTCAGTATTATCGTGTTCCGGTCAGGTGGAAATGTACGGCCCTGTAATTTCCGGCACAGAGGCATAACACCTTAGGCCTCAGGAGTGGTAACGCATCTGCATTTTGACCTTGATCTTCGTGTGGGTGTCTATAGGCTGCAGTCACCACTTAACATCAATGTGAACTGCATGCTTGTTTGCCACTTCCATTACATAAAAAAAAGGAATCCCTCATACGATCATGTTACTATTGAATGTAAGTGGCAAACAAGAATGCAGTTCACAGTGAATATAGTAATATATAGACATCTGCACAAAAAATGAAGGTCAAAATGCAGATAGATGCGTGATCCATGGAGCCTAAGTTGTTTTGTCTCAGCAATACTTATACGTCTAAGGTTCGTCCGCACCAAAATGTTTGTTAAAGTGCTCGTTAATGTTAACTTATAAAATATTTTGGTGCAACCGAACCTTCTTGTCAAGACCCTTTTCTTGAGAACGCTTGGAGGTAAAGTTCAAATTGACATCAAAACACCTAAAAGTTGTGAAAGCATGAAATAATAAACAGATAGTTTTTGTGCATATTTTAAAATTTTGAAGGCTCAAAAATTGTGTATTTGTTGACCTAGAATTTTTGAAATTGAAATTTTGCGTTATCTTCCTCTATCTGTGCGCATGGTCCTTAACACATTAGTTGGGATAAAGTTGTCTAGCGAAGAAAAGTATAGTGTCGTCTCAGTGCCTCTTTCAGCCCCGGGGAAAACGTTTCTTTGTGTCTCTGTTAGTATGACTTTCTTGACGGTATATTTTTCGAATCCTTGCCCCCAGAGGCCTGTTGTTATGAGAAATTTTATTTTGACATACAACTTTTGAAGCCTTGTAAAATATGGTGATTCTCATATTTATGATTTTTATGATTTGGATAGTATTTATTTATTAGGCAGATTTACAGTTACTACAATTTAACATCTTTAAATTAAACATCTTAATAATTATTTTTCTAATTGCACAACCCATTACAAATGTACACCGCATGCACGTTTTACGCCGACAAAACTTAAAATAATTTACAGAATAATATTATAATGACTTTTTATTAATAAATAAATATTATTTTAAAATAAGAACAACCTTTAGATCCGTTATGAAATATATAGTCCAACTTTACATTCCATTTTTTCTTTAATTTCTAAATTCACTTTTACTGGTGGTAGAGCTCCAGTGACGGAGCTCGCGGGCGTAGGCACCACCGCATTACCTAATATACTTGACGCTAAATGGTAGTGTTCAGCACTATCGTGTTCCGGTCAGGTGGTAATGTACGGCCCTGTAATTTCCGGCACAGAGGCATAACAACTCAAGCCTCAGGAGTGGCAACGCATCTGCATTTTGACCTCTGGTCTTTGTGTAAGTGTCTATAGGCTGCAGTCATCACTTAACATCAATGTGAACTGCATGCTTGTTTGCCACTTCCATAACATAAAAAAAAAAAATCATTTGCCTGTATTGTAGCGAAAATAAAATATGACAAGAATAATATTATTTAGCTAAACAGATCTAATAAGCGGCGGGTAAATTGAATCAACAATAATTCCACGTCCCAAATTCGGGCTTCGGCGTAATTTCGAAAATCAATACATCAAGTTAACGAGGTATAAAGCTGGCTAAAGTTTCGCTAAACTTTTCGCCTGAAATTTTGTTATGGAGCGCGAAAATCGCGTCTTTCAACGAATTAATGAGACGAATGATAGCGTAGTGATGGGGCTGCATCGTAATCACGTCGGTATCGAAATCAAGGGTGGAAAATATGATTTTTATAACCTTGAGCTCTGCATTGCCTGTATGAGGTCGATATTTGGCCAAAATATATGATATCTTGACTCAGTAGTCTAGTGGTAATAGGCCACAATTGATGGGTCGAGGTCGAGGGATTCAATCGCTAGGTCGGAGGGTAAACTATTGCGCATTTTTATTAGTCGGAAAAATCCCTGTGCCTCAGAGTTTGGTAATGTGCTCAGAGATGTGAGTAGGCTCGCCACCTATTATTGAGGTAAAACATAACTGGCCAATGGTGTAGATTTACAGATATGTTTCAGCGCATGCTACTACAGCTACAGCTCTGTCTACCCCTTTGAAGAATGTGGGAGTGAAATTACTAGAATATTAGTATGTTCGTCAACATCGACTTAGGTACACGGTACTGAAACAATCTGAGATGTGTCAGTTTTTAAACATGGGCACTGCGAATGGGCATGTCATCATACTAAAACCTTCTTGTTTTAAAATAGTTTTACTTTCCTCTGAATTTCCATATAGCTTGTTTTACACAACGGATCCAAACAGTGTTCTTGCCTTCTTGCCTTAAAATATTACCAGAAACCTTATAACATAGATCATAAATATGAAATAAAGAATATTATCGTATTTTACGAAGCTTCCAAAGTTATATATAAAGATTGCAAGAACAACAGGCCTCCGGGGACATGAATTGGAAAAAGACCGTCAAGAAAGTCTTACTAACAGGGACACAAAGAAACGTTGTCCCCGGGGCTGGAAGAGGCACTGAGACGACACTATATATTTCTTCGCTTGACAACTTTATCCCAACTAATGTTTAAAGATCGACCGCACAGATAGCGGTAGAAAACGCGTGACAACAATTATTTCAATTGTAAGTTATCGGAAAATACGCAATAGATTTTACATAAACAGCAACGTCTTATTATTGAGCTGACAACAAAGTATTTTAAGTGTTTTGTTAATGATTTCAACTCTTTACTTAAAAGCGTTTTCGAGAAAAGGTTCTTGACAAACAGACGTACAACAATATAGTCCCCTAAAAATTATCACAGTGGCAAATAAAAAAATACGCTTACACAGTAAGTATAAACCTGTGTCGTGGGTGCCGTTGTACACATACAACACATACACAAACACCCCGACCCGAAACAAGTATCTGTAGGCCATACAAATATTTGTCCCGGTGCGGGGATCCAACCCGCCCTACCCTTCGAATCAAATGGTCATCTCACACCGCTGGACTAACCGGGTCGTAATCAAAGGCAGGCAAAACTTGTAAATATAAGAACTGCATTCGTGTTTGGCACCGTCATCCGTAGATAGACGCGATTTTCGCGCTCCATAACAAAATTTAAACCAAAAAGACATTTCAGAGCGACCACGTTAAAGTTTCACATGTCATCACTGCCGACACACATCACGTGTCGTTTACCATCGTGTCTCAAGATCTTCGTGACCTTGAGGTACACACACAAACACTGGTAAACGAACGAGAATATGTATATTATTGTAGGCGAAATAATCAAAATATATCAGTTAAATATGTTGTTAGTATTAAATAGGTGTTAGTATTTAATAGGCGTGAAGCGCGCATGGCCCAGCTGGTGTAGATCATGAGCGATGTACTCGGTTAAGCACTACGGGCGCGGTCGGGTAGTGTGATGGGTGACTGCTAGTGGCAAAATAAATGCGCGTTTCCATGCTTCGGAGGGCACGTTAAGCCGTCGGTCCCGGTTGCTATCGATAGATAGCAATCGTTAAACCTTGTTGGAGGCCTTATGGGCGGTTTGAAAAACATCCGACAGCGATCCGATTTTGTTTTGTTTATTATTTGTCCTAAAGTGTACAATAAAGAGTATTTATTATTCTTCGTAGTTCCGCCAGGGTTTCCGAATGTGTCCGATTATTTTCACAAAATTTCAAAACACTCAGCTAAAGAGCTCGTTAACGTTGTATTGATTTGCGAAATGACGACGATATCCGAATCAGAACGTGAAATTATTGCAGATTCGCCGAACGTGGGACGAATACATAATGACATTCAGTATTAACAAGTTGCTTATGTATGTAGATTTCTGTAGGTGAATTATATTGTTTATTAATATAACAATATTGATATACTAACTAACTACTAATTGGTGGTAGAGCTGGAGTGACGGAGCTCGCGGGCGTAAGCACCACTGCATTACCTAATATACTTGCCGCTAAATGGTAGTGTTCAGCACTATCGTGTTCCGGTCAGGTGGTAATGTACGCCCCTGTACTTTCCGGCACAGAGGCATAACACCTTAGGCCTCAGGAGTGGCAACGTACTGCATTTTGATCTCTGGTCATTGTGTAAGTGTCTGTAGACAGCAGTCATCACTTAACATCAATGTGAAATGCACGCTTGTTTGCCAACAACTAAAAAAAAAAAAATTATTACTTGGAAATAATAGAATTTGCTTTTTTTTCAAAATAATAAATTAAAGCGAATAACAACTGATACGTTCCAAAAATACTCAATAATAAAAAAGAGGTACCAACAGAATGTTCCATACTCTCTTTAACTATCGGCAAGATAAAAGATAAAAGCTAAATAAAAGAATATGGGACATTCTTAGACATTCACTGGCAGAGCGTTACATAAAAAAAAAGTAATTTTTGTGTTAATCCTGTATGCTACGCAAGATGTTTGCGAAACAGTTGGAGGTTGCTGCACATAATAATTATTCAAACTGCTGTCAGACAAATGTCACCTCAGTCTGCCCGAGACCACGGAAGCTGAAAAGCGACCGAAACGTGGGGTTCGATTTTAAATAATCATTTTAGTTTAATACGCGTGATAAATCCGAAAACTAGTTTTATTTCAATAGGATACACTGGTTGAATGTCTTTGTTTTTAAACTTTGTGTGATCGACGAATTAATAAATATCGCAAATTATACAAATCTATAATATAAAAATAAGTCGAGTTTTCCTTCCTGACGCTATAACTCCAGAACGCACGAACCGATTTCCACGGTTTTGCATTCGTTGGAAAGGTCTTGGGCTCCGTGAGGTTTATAGCAAAGAAAATTCAGGAAAAACTTCAACGCGGGCGAAGCCGCGGGCAACAGCTAGTTAGTTATAATAATCACCTGTTTGGCAGTAGTCCATGAGGCGCGAGGGTACCCGGCGAAAAGGTAGCAGTGGCCATTGAACAACACCTGCTTCACGTCCATACACGACTGCGCTGTTGACAATACAAATTGATTAGACTATATTGAACTTTTTTTAAAATGTAATGGAAGTGGTAAACAAGGATGCAGTTGACATTGATGTTAAGTGATGACTGCAGCCTATAGACACCTACACAAAGACCAAGGTCAAAATGGAGACCCGTTGCCACTCCTGAGGCCTAAGGTGTTATGCCTCTGTGCCGGAGATTACCACCTGACCGGAACACGATAGTGCTGAACATTACCATATAGCGGCAAGTATATTAGGTTAAAGTTTGATATTTTATTAAAAGGTAGGTAGAATCCATCCATCTTAAATTAAATGACTATATAGATATGATATCATACCTGCAAATAGGTTAGAATTTAAGATATTCATTATGAAAAAAAAAATTAGTAAATCATGTTAGTAGGTGGGTACCTATCTATCTTTTCTTAACCTAGTGTGAAAAGATATGAATGTAATAAAGTAAATAAGTATGTATGTTTATTTATTTGTTAAGTAAATGAAATATTATAATAATATCATTGGTATTGTATAATTTTAATTAAAATAGAATAATGAGATGAATTGCTTAAGAATACTTTTTTAAGATAATTTGTCAATATGTATTATGTGTTGTATATTAATATTAGTTAACATTGTGTGTGGTAAATAAAGGCTAATCTAATCTAATCCAATATTAGGTATAGATCGCGCCACGTAAAAAGAACGCTGGCGGTCAAGTTGCGCGTCATGTGTTTTTATTTCATTTTATGTTATTCTATGTAATATAGTTTTCAATCTGCCTACCAATACACGAAACCGCAAGCGAAAGCTAGATCAAAAATAAACCAATAGGGCTAGTACTTTCGTGCGCGAGTGTACCGATGCGCGAACACATCCCTTCTACTTTCTTCCAGCGTTCTTTTTACGTGGCGCAACCTATAATGCGGTGGTACCTGCGCCTGCGAGCTCCATCACTGGAACTCTACCACCAGTAGAATACTGTACTGGTTTTAGAGTTCGAGGACGTCGGCACCACTGCATTACCTAATCTACTCGCAGCGGCGGCGCGAGACTTAATTTTAAAGTGGGCAAGGTATATTTTATGAGACCCTCGGCCAGTGGCATAGCGTGCCCTCTGAGAATCTCTTTCATTCATTCAAGGCGTGCGAGCAAAAGAAAAAGGGAAAATTGGGGAGCCCCGTATAATTGACAGGCGTGAAGTTACGTATTCCAGTTACGAACCTGTTTCTGGCCCAGAGGTATAATACTGGTGGTAGAGCTCCAGTGACGGAGCTCGCAGGCTTGGCACCACCGCATTACCTTATTATACTTGCCGCTAAATGATAGTGTCCACCACTATCGTATTCCGGTCAGGTTATGCCCCTGTGCCGGAAATTACAGGGCCGTACATTACCACCTGACCGGAACACGATAGTGCTGAACACTACCATTTAGCGGCAAGTATCTTAGGTAATACGGCGGTACCTACGCCCGCGAGCTCCGCCACTGGAGCTCTACCACCAGTAAAAGCTTCAGTTTGCAGAATCATAAGTTTATTTTTTCACTTAATATTGCAATCTGTCAATAGTTACCAATTTAAATTAATACGTTTGTGAACGGATTTTCTGATAGCATAAAGTTGTTCCGACTTCTCCGACGTCTAGCACTTGTACGTATGCGTAATTACATAATCACACACACGACAGCGTGAGCTTTGGAAAATAAATATTACGCGAAGATTGCGCAGGTTTTCGGAACGAAAAGCGTAATTGGATTGCTCCCGACTTATCATTCTTATAAAACACGTTTGACGTAGAAATTCACGTTAATGGCACGTACCTACATTTTTACTTTTTTCCTTAGACCAGAGGTTCCCAAACTATTTTATCTTGTAGACCCCTTTAAATTTTTTTTGGTTTCCGTGGACCCCTCCTTGCTACATTTATATTACATTCCCATATTTCCAAATTTTATTCACGACTACGTAGACCCCCATCGATTCCCATGGACCCCAGGGAGTCTATATGGACCACTTTGGGAATCACTGCCTTAGACCAAGCGTACCTATAACAGAAAGAAAGACCAAAACATACCTCTATTTATTTATGTGACTACTAGGTTTTTTCCTGAAACATTGTCTGCGTGTATTTCTAATCATTGCAAATAATTGTAGCCTATAGGTTAATCCAATGTAAAACCTATATTACTGTAAAGTTTTATCCAAATCCGTGTAGTAATTTTTTCGTGAAAGAGTAACAAACATTTACAATCACAAACTTTCGCATTTATAATTTTAGTAGGATAATGCACAAAAGAAAGTACTGTTTATAAGGCGGACTTAGAGCCCACGCAAACAGAGAGCGGTCTGGAGTTCAGAGTTCCAAGTTAAAAGTAGGGATGCAAAAAACATCGATGTATCGTTTGCATTCCAACCCTGATCTCGGTACTCTGAACTTGGAGTTCAGAGTTCCGAGTTCAGAGTAGGGATCGTTTGCGACATAGGTGGCGTAAGGCGTGGGCGGTGTAGGCCCCTGCCCACAGTCTCGTGGTGTTAAGGACCTCGCATAGTAGCACCTTCCGCTTTCAATTTTCAGAAACTTCGCCGAGAGCAGGGGCGTAGCTACCGCTGTATCAATTATAGGGATCCCTCAATATTCCCTTTTTATTTTACTCGCGCGTCCTGAATGAATGAAAGAGATTTTACGGGCGAGATTCACAGACCGCACTACGACTCTGAACTTGGAGTTCAGAGTTCCGAGTTCAGAGTAGGGATCGTTTGCATCCCAACCCTGAATTCGGAACTCTGAACTTGGAGTTCAGAGTGCCGAGTTTAGAGTAGGGATGCAAAAAACATCGACTACTACTACTGCTTTCTGTATGCCTGGGATCTTAATGGAACTAAAGGCGATACTCATCCTTCGTATTGTAGACGAATTTCGGTCAATCGGTCATTAAGACCGCAAAATTGTTGAGAACTACGAGTAGCTATAATATACATCTAGAGCATGAATGTTTTATCTGGTGGTAGAGTTCCAGTGCAGGAGCTCGAGAGCGTATGCACCACCGCATTACCTAATTTATCTGCCGCTAAATGGTAGTGTTCAGCGCTATCGTGTTCTGGTTAGATGGTAATGTATGGCCCCGTTATAACTATCACAGAGACATAATAACTAAGGTCACAGAGGTGGCAATGCATCTGCATTTTGACCTCTGGTCTTTGTCTATAGGCTGTAGTCCTCACTTAACATCAATGTGAACTGCAAGCTTGTCCACCTTCCTTACATAAAATGTACAAAATTCTTCTAGCAAGTCAATCAAAGTATATTTTAACAGCCCTAACAAACTAAGAACAGCGCTAAATTGAACGTGAATCATCAAAGTTCTAAGGTATTTCCTATCGCGCGGAATTATCATTAGTAAGTACTCGAGGCAAGCGGTGTATCACTAGACAGACATTCATCTCCAACTTTACCATTACATCACTAGCTCAAGCCAGTAAGGGACCTGATACATTCGTTGTTATTTTCTTCGCTTTTTTAACTAAGCGACCGAGAGCGCCACATCTGACATTGATTTTTGCCTCCATTCTAAACGATATGAAGTTGATTTGGGCTACCTTTTAGACCGTCCATGAGACATATGTACTACTTTTAATTATTTATATGTAAAGGTACCTTAAATTACAATGCTCATCAAGAAATATTGCACATCGAGCCTACGAAAGAGACAATCGGCTAGTTTCGACTTCGTAGAGCGTTATCTCTGCTGCACACTGCCTACGTAAGCACTGATAGCGGTATTGGTCAAAACTTGATCAAAATGGTCGATAAACGTCATATAAGTAAGGTGCGAAAGAGATAACGCTTTACAGACCCGAAACAAGCCGAAGTCTCCTTCCTGAGGTCGATGTGTAATATTTCTTGTTGGATAATGTATATATATGTTGTTTTGTAACTGTTCTACGTTTTCCATTTATTTTATATTGTTTGTTTATGTCTCCGTGCTGTCTGTCTAAATAAAATTTTTCATTCTTTCTTTCGTTCATTGTTGGAATAACATTCCCACAGAAATCTAAATAATTTTCATATTTCTGTGACTCTACCATATATTGTAGAGATATTCTAGTCATCTCAAGACGGACATTACCAAACCTATCTACCACTAAATGTAATGCAGTGATGCCTACGCCTGAGAGCTCCGTCACTGGATCTCTACCACCAGTAGAATACTGTACTGGTTTTAGAGTTCCAGGACGTCGGCACCAAAGCATTACCTACCTTTTTTTACTGGTGGTAGAGCTCAAGTGACGGAGCTCGCGGGCGTAGGCACCACCGCATTACCTAATATACTTGCCGCTAAATGGAGTGTTCAGCACTATCGTATTCCGGTCAGGTGGTTTTTTTTTTTTTTTTTTTTATGTATTGGAAGTGGCAAACAAGCATGCAGTTCACATTGATGTTAAGTGATGACTGCAGCATATAGACACCCACACAAAGACCAAGGTCAAAATGCAGATGCGTTACCACTCCTGAGGCCTAAGGGTGTTATGCCTCTGTGCCGGAAATTACAGGGCCGTACATTACCACCTGACCGGAACACGATAGTGCTGAACACTACCATTTAGCGGCAAGTATATTAGGTAATGCGGTGGTGCCTACGCCCGCGAGCTCCGTCACTGGAGCTCTACCACCAGTAAAATGGTAATGTACGGCCCTGTAATTTCCGGCACAGAGGCATAACACCTTAGGCTTCAGGAGTGCTAACGCATCTGCATTTTGACCTTGGTCTTTGTGTGAGTGTCTATAGGCTGCAGTTATCACATAACATTAATGTGAGCTGCATGCTTGCTTGCCACTTCCATCACACAAAAAAAAAACCTGATCTACTCGCAGTGGCGGCGCGAGACTTAATTTTAAAGTGCGTGCCTTTTTCCTTCTTCTGCCTTTCAATTTGTAAGCCCCTCCCCTCCCCCTTAAGAGGGATAACAAAAACACGACTGGCCCTGCGTGCCCTCTCTCTCCAATCATCTCTCTCTAATCTCTCAGAAGAATCTCTTCCAATCACTCAGGCCGCGCGAGCAAAAAAAAGGGAAAATTGAGAGGCCCCGTATATCTGCCACTAAATGATAGTGTTCAGCACTATCGTATTCCGGTCAGGTGGTAATGTACGGCCCTGTAATTTCCGGCACAGAGGCATAACACCTTAGGCTTCAGGAGTGCTAACGCATCTGCATTTTGACCTTGGTCTTTTGTGAGTGTCTATAGGCTGCAGTCATCACATAACATTAATGTGAGCTGCATGCTTGTTTGCCACTTCCATCACACAAAAAAAAACCTGATCTACTCGCAGTGGCGGCGCGAGACTTAATTTTAAAGTGCGTGCCTTTTTCCTTCTCCTGCCTTTCAATTTGTAAGCCCCTCCCCTTCCCCTTAAGAGGAATAACAAAAACACGACTGGCCCTGCCTGCCCTCTCTCTCCAATCATCTCTCTCTAATCTCTCAGAAGAATCTCTTCCAATCACTCAGGACGCGCGAAAAAAAAGGGAAAATTGAGAGGCCCCGTATATCTGCCACTAAATGATAATGTTCAGCACTATCGTATTCCGGTTAGATGGCCCCGTAATAACTGTCACAGAGATATTCATCGTTGACGTAATTCACTTCAAAGTTGCAACGTATTTCAAAGTCGAACAGCGTCGGCTCCGCAACCATACGGAACACTTATTAATATACGCCAGACAAGCGGTGTATCACTAGACATTCATCTTCTAACTTTACCATTCCATAACACGCTGAAGCCGGTTAGGGTTCTGTACATTCAAAAGGCTCTATTCGAACCTGCGCGTTATTCGCTACCGACGTGGAGAGCGGTATAACCGCGCGGGTTTCGCCCGGTTATTTTGTATGAAGTAGGTACCGAGACTAGAACGGAATATAGTCGCGGAACTTCATATACCGCATCACCACGCGGTTATCACCACGGTGCCACTCTTTTGTCTTTTCTATTTTACGCAAAATAACACAATATGTTGTTTATAGGTTTAAAGATCTTTATTCTTATAAAAACATACAGTTCTTTTAGAATGAGATATAGATTACATTGATTTATGAATATAATGTTAGTAGTACACCTCTGGTGCTTAGGGTTAGTAAAATAGTTACAATAGTGATACTATTAACTATTTAATTTATTTTGTTTGTTTTTGACTTGTCATAAGCGGTGCTTGTATATTGTAGTTAAATCCCATTAAACATACATTTAAGAATAAACGGGTGAAAGTAAGTGCAAAATGTATTACGACTTTTGACGCGAACGGCAAAATTCGCAACCGCAACACCGCCAACCTCACCAAACTATTTTTTTAAATCATCTGCAGAGGGTCATAGCTCACTACACCCGGCACCCGACCAGGGGTGCGACCAAATATCGACATTGCTATTGTCGTTGTCATTGCTGTTATACTGTGATGTCGATTTTTGCTTTAACTAAACAACAATAATCGAAATAATCTACCATTATCGCTTGTTTCTCACCTATGAAAAACGATCAGATTATCACTACTGCCTTTAAAGGAGCTACAAATCGACATGAAAATTTGACAGAAATGACAACGACAATAGCAATGTCGATAGGCGGTCGCACCCCAGCACCGCCTCGTTTCACGGCGTCCACTCGTTCTCGACGGGTGGTAGACGCGATGTTACTTGTGAACCACTCGCGGACGCGTGCGGTCCACTTGGAAACAGCGGGTTCGCAATGCAATGTCATATTGGCCTTTGGAACTCAGCCGGTGAATGATAAAGAATGACTCTTTTTCTTTTCTTTTTACTCTTTGTTATCAGTTTATAAAGGGGAAATGAGACATTCTACTGATATACTTTTTACATTAGTTTTTTATATATAGTTTTATCTTAGTGATATTCTTGACAATACATATATCTTTTTTTTATCTTGTTTGACATGTATATCAATTGTTATTCACTTTAATTTATTTTGTTTGTTTTTGACGTGTCATAAGAGGTGCCTGTCACCCTAAATGAATAAATGAGTTTCTGATTCTGATTCTGAACGCACGACAAGCTACTGGTCACCGAGTGGTCCACCCGGCACCCGCGCATGGACCGCGCGCCGTCCACGCGTTGACGGCTTGCGGTCGAGGCGATACGGAGCGGAGTTGATGTAATGAGCGCAGTCCGCTCGAGGCGGTATTATATATATTGATCTGTCCAAGTTTACGATCGGCCAAAGACAAACCGACGAACATAAATAAGACAGGGATTATCGAATGGATCAGCGTCCTCACAGAAAGTCCTATACAATATTTATAAGCTCGTAAGATACCGATCTCGGGGCTACATCTCTATTCGGTTAGGCTTTCTGCAGACTGCGCTTAATAAGTACCTAATTTGTTGCAGGTTGAAGGCTGAAATGTTTTCTTAATCTTAAGAGTAATCTTTTTTTTAAAAGGTGAATCATTTCGATTGTTTCGTTTGCAAGCAGCCTACGTAAAATGGAGAGTGGCTCGAGTTATGTAGCGAATACACAACAACTATATTTTTTCATCATTCGCATAGACATTGTATATATGTATTACGTTGTGGCTTAAAACGATTCATCACAGTCATAATTGGTGGTCCAAAGGGTTTGCAGGAGTTAATTATTTCTTAATTCCCTGATAACTATAAGTCACCTCACAATTGCTTCAGGCCATATTCGTTTGCTAATTGCCCGGTGAATTAGACTGGTGTCTGGCCTGACGAGTCACCTTCGTAAGAACTATTTAAAAAATATCGTTATTTGTAACCGATGTCACCAATAACCTCAAATTTTCTGGTACCGCACCATAGTCGAAGCGTGTGCAAGCAGCCTACGTAAAATGGAGCGTGCTTCGAGTAATGTAGCGAAAACATTTCAGCCTTCAGTCGGGTCGCCGATGACGCGTGAACTTATATTTTCTCATCAATCGCACGAACTTTGCCATTGCTAAATCGAGATATTGGAATGGCAATATTAGAAACGTTGTTAGAAAATGTTTGTTGCGAATGAAAAACTGAAAATTGATGAATTACTTTTTTTTCCTTTCAAGAAATGTAATCAAATGATGCTTTCTTTTTTACGAGCACGTTACACATAATGGCGGTTTCGACACATAAAATATTATGACAGTGTGGCGTACCTTTATATTAAAATTGTTCTGTGTTACCATGGACGCGTCGCAGTGCTCAAAGGTTCGGAATTCACGTTCGTTTCTGCTCAGAATGTGTAAACTGTGGAATCAATTCTGAGGTGTTTCCTTGGTGTTCAATATGGATTCCTCAAAAATTGCGTCAAAAGAGGATCCTTTTCTAAGAAGGACTTCGGGGTTAACAATGCGTTGGTAACTTGGTGTTGCAAATGTTTAATAGCCTGACGCGCTGCGGTGTGCCCTTTTTATGGTCCACCCACGGTGTGTCTATAGTTACACTTTGTTACATTATTATTCGTAAATGTCAATGCTCAATATCCGTGGCGATATAATTATTATAGGCTTAGGTGACAATTCATCCGCAATATAGTCGTCAAATCGTGATGTCAATCTATACGTGTCTTTCTTGACTCTTTTCGTACAATTCGATATAATCCAAATATGTCTCTGATCGTGACAGATATATTAATATATTGTTTGGTACTATATTTTCATATTTCCTCGCCTTTTCGTACTTGATTTACGATTTACTCTACAATGTGTATCTACATTCTGTTTATTCACGAAAAAAATATCATACGT
This sequence comes from Macrosoma leucophasiata, assembly GCA_036365455.1. NCBI lineage: Eukaryota > Metazoa > Arthropoda > Insecta > Lepidoptera > Hedylidae > Macrosoma > Macrosoma leucophasiata. The sequence continues at coordinate 2,331,594 of JAWQUS010000024.1, forward strand.
TGGCAAAGTAAATGAATGGTTTGAACGCAATTGTTCGGTTAACGGACTACGTAGCGGAAGAATACTCCTCCACGCCAAGTCCACCATCATAGTTTACTGAAGACATCAAATATTAGGTAAAACGGGTGGTATCTATGCCTTCGATCTCTCTACTAATAAATAAGAACAAATGCTAATTATTGAAAATTATCTCAAGTATAAAGATAACAAAATTATAAACCATAATATATATACTCGGCAAATAAAAAAGGGCTCCTGCAAAAAATTTCAGCAGCAAATTTTTATGGAGAACGCACCACAGCTTTTTTATTGCCGAGATTAATAAACAAACTGCCCCCCGACCTTAAAAATAAACTAACCCAGAAAAAAATTAAAAACATAATTAAACAACACTATTTTCTATTCAGAAAATTATGAGAAAAAAAAATTGTGCCGTAAAATTGGAACAGCCTGTAGGTGCAAGTCCGATAACTTGTTTCTTTTGTCTGTTCATTATTTATTTATTTCAAGTAACCCGCGTGTGATTCACATTTTGTGAGACAAAAATGTTCTGCTTATTCTTGTATAACGTATCTATTACTAATAATAAGTTTAATGAGGAATTGCAACTTCCGTACAAACCATCTCTGGTTTAAGGGAGTGAAGCTGATCGGCAAATATGTATTTTACTGTGTATTCATAAATAAATAAAATAAAATAAAGAAGTATTATATCACCCTAATTAGATTCTGATTGAGTCAAGTATTGTGTCTCAAACGAGCAGGACTTGAAAATCGCAAGTCAATATTGAGAATATTGAAGTATAAATCAAGTCTTCTGAACCAACCGACGCCTCATTAGAACGTAATAGTCCTTGTGAATTTGTTCTACTCGCAATTTTATAGGAAAAAATATAAATTTGTTGAGCCTACTAAGGTGTGAGTGGTGTGACAGTTTTCCTTTTAAATTCATTATATATATTCTATTATCGTTCATACACTATTTTTCCACGCGCCTAAACACTACCGTTTAGTTGGCACAGGCACACACATGAGAGTCATGCGTGTGCCTGTTTATTGTATAACGTAACTTCACGCCTGTAATCCCCGAAGGGGTAGGCAGAGGTAAATGCATGCATTCAATCATACATGCAAACACCCACGACTCGCCGGTTACGTTTTGGCCCATGTAACAGGTGGCGAACCTGTTGCCATCTCCGGGCACATTACCAAACTCCGGGGTACTGGGAAACTTCCAGAAAATGGAAAAATCCCAATAGAAGCAGAGATAAAGGATTTTAAACCGTTATCTCTGATAGTCCCCGACCCGGGAATCGAACCCAGGACCTCCAGCGTAATAGTAGTGGCCTGCTACCACTACGCTACTGAGGCAGTTTATTGTATAGTGCCCAATTAACCGAGCAATGGCATTTTCAAGCCCACTATCATCATCAGCATCATCATTTCAGCTAAAAGACGTCTACTGGTGGACAAAGGCGTTCCCCAAAGATTTCCACAACAAACGGTCATGGCCGCCCTCATCCAGTGATTGCGCGCCACCTTTCACAGGTTGTCGGTCCACCTCGTGGGGGCCTGCCTACGCTTGAAATTTGTGACATACACACAAACAACCAAAATCGTCTATTACTACGAAACTCACACCTTGACTTTAACAAAATATAAAAACAATTTCACACACACACATTTAAATATACTCCCCTCCGGTCCGCCGGCCGGTGGCACGTATTGCTCTATGGTCAGCCGCAGTATCAAACATCTATCCAACGATAGCCCCACACTATGGGGTACGCGAGGAACCCATGCGAGCGCTTACGGTCCTTGAAAACTTAAAAACAAACATACATAGTTGCAAACTGTGAGTAATTTAAAAAAGATTTCCAGATCTGTTTTATCCGAGACACGCATAAAGCGCCCTCGTTAGCCCGTTCCATTCACCCATTCACTCGTTCTCGAAAATTCCAATGAATTTTGTTTGCAATTTCAACGTACGTTGCAATTTCGCTTGGAAAAAATCGCTATCAAATTACTGAGAACTATTACATTTCATGCCGTGTTCTCGACGCTTTTATAATGAGTTTTTTCCGGTGTTAATCTAACATTGTTGTTTTACAACCGTGAAGCGTTTGTGAGCAGTATATTACCGAGAGAAAACAGTGGGTTTTATGGAAAATAACGATGTAAATAACTTTTAGACTAAGCGTTTAAACGTTAAAAGAAAATTACGCTTATAAATCCCCTTTAATCATAAAAGAATTTTAGCTAAAGAGTTGCAAATCACTCTTTCGTTTTTTTCATGTAAGGATACTAAGCATGCAGCTAATATTGATGTTAAGCGAAAAACCGAAGGTTAAAATGCAGATGCGTTACCACATGTATCATATATTGAAGATATTGTTTGGCGTCTATATAGGTACTCTGTGACTACGATTTCAGCGAACTCCGAGAACTGGCATAAATATATATATATAAAAATCAATTGCTGTTCGTTAGTCTCACTAAGACTCGAGAACGGCAGGATTTGGCTAATTTTGGTGTTGAATGATTTTTGGAAGTCCAGGGAAGGTTTAAAAGGTAAGAAAATATGAAGAAATTGAAGGGAAATAGTAAAAACCACGATTTCATTATCCCATACAAATAGTCCGTATCTATCAAACCTTTGATACATTATTTCATTCTCAGGCAATACGAAGTTTGCCGAGTCAGCTAGTAAAAAATAAATATCTTATAACTTGTTACAATTGGGAAGAAAATTTTCTTTATAAAAACATCAACAAATTAATGTTTAAATTTTGTATCAAATAATGTTACTAACAATATTATACTATAACAACAATATAGGCATTCTCAGCTGACTCAGACACTAAAGGGAAAACAGAAGACACTGAGAGGTTTCCCATTGAAGAGCCTCTTCCACACTTGAGTGCATCGAGAGTTCTTAGTGCTTCCCAACTATACGTATCGACCTAACTGTAAGTATTATGTGTCCGTTTTCATGTGCAACTTGAATTTCAGACTAAAGGACGAGAATATTTGACTTTAATTCACAATTTATTTTATACTTACTAGAACATGGACAAAAGTATGGTGTAACATTTTTTTTTGTCAGAGAACATTTTCTACTGTGCAATTGATGTTATCAGGAAATAACGCGATTATCTGTATGTTTATTGTATGCTTCTTCCCCACCAAAGATAAAATAGAATTTTGATCGTAAATCTGAAAAATTACTTGTTGAAATTATAAATAATTGAGGAAAATGGAAATATGTAAATGACTTCCTATAATAAAATGAAAGTTCTAACAGCCGTTGGTTACATAAGTATGGCGTCGTTGGCGATTCTTAGAACAGCATAATTCGAATCTGGATAGCTTTACCATGGTCCTAACAAGACTTCAAAGACAATATCAAAGGTTGAGGCAGAAGCAACCGTAACGAATTAAACCCAATACAATTACCAAGAAGCCTCTCATAATAATTGAATTTGATACTTGATGCAATTGCTGACGGGACTTAAGGGGAAGTTAAGCGTTCTATCGATATCCATTCTTGACTAAACCGAACCTGAATTTAGAAATTAAAGAATGTTATTGCGAATAATTTAAATATGACTCAATTCGATATCAAAGTTGTTCAAACGAAATATCAATCGATAGTGTTTTTTTTTTCAACCCATTCGGATCCTAGTGCGTTCCCGAAGAGGCATATTTTTTGGTTACACACAACAAAGTTCTCACGAGTGTATACGGGCAACTTTATTGTTATTTTTTTTGATCTGGTTGCGCGTATTCCTTTTTTTTTCAGCTTTATGTTTGATTAAACTGTTTAAGTGTACTTATAATGAATTTGGTGATATTGCTGAACGATGTGCATGTGCTTTCTTTTGTAACTATTTCATTGAGGACGAATGGGCTTATGTTTAACATGATACAGATTGTGAAATGGTCGTTGCGTTCATTGCTTATCTTATAATGGTGTTGTCAATCGATAGTGGTGTTTGTCGCAAATTATTTTAGCTCCGCCACCGGGACTTCACTGATTGGTAAAGTTCTTTTTGAGTTTTGACAGAGGAAGCACCATATTATCTTCATTTTCTGTTACCAAAGTGGTGGCGGTGGAATGCAAAATAAACCATTTTGCATCGTAAACGTTTTCTAGATTAGGTACTCGTAGAATCAATTTACCATCAATGTAATTTTCCTGGTGGTAGAGCTCCAGTGACGGAGCTCGCGGTCGTAGGCACCACCGCATTACCTAACATACTTGGCGCTAAATGGTAGTGTTCAGCACTATCGTGTTCCGGTCATGTGGTAATGTACGGCCCTTTAATTTCCGGCACAGAGGCATAACGCCTAAGGCCTCAGGAGTGGTAACGCATCTGCATTTTGACATTGGTCTTCGTGTGGTTGTCTATAGGCTGCAGTCATCACTTAAGATCAATGTGAACTGCATGCTTGTTTGCCACTTCCATTACATTTAAAAAAAATTGTATGCTTGTTTCCCACATAAGATAAAAATAGATTTATCTTTTGGTTTCATAGATCTTTCCAAGATTAACTATTACGAAAAACCTGAATTAACATTGGATAAATTATAATTGACGAAAATGGAAAGATACGACTTCAAAAGAAAATGTTATTCCTTACCGGTATTGCCTAAGTTAGTATAGCCGCTGGCTATCCTTTGAACAGTATTATACTGGAATAGATTTGTCAAGGCTTCAAAGGTAATATCGAAGGTCGAGGCAAAAGCAAATATAACGAATTAAACACAACACAATTACCCCGAAGCGTCTCATAGTAATTGAAGATGGTACTTCATGTAGTTTCTGACTGGACTTAAGGGGAAGTTAAGTGTTCTATTGATAACCATTCCTGTCGGTTAATCGGTAAAAACCAAAATCGGTACTTAATTTGTTATGAAAGTTGTTCAAAGTAACCATCAATCGATAGTGGTAAAAAAAAACGTAACTTTACGCCTGTAATCCCCGAACGGGTAGGCAGAGGTAAATGCACGCATTCAATCATACATGCAAACACCCACAATTCGCCGGTTACGTTTTTGGCCCATGTAACAGGTGGCGATCCTGTTGCCATCTCCGGGCTCATTACCAAACTCCGAGTTACTGGGAAGCTTCTAGAAAATGGAAAAATCCCAATAGTAGATCCCGACCCGGGAATCGAACCCAGGACCTCCAGCGTAGTAGTAGTGGCCTGCTACCACTAGGCTACTGAGGCAGTTAGTGTCGATAGTGGTGTCTATCGCAAATTACTTTTGCTCCGCCATTGGAACTTTTATATCTACTGGTAAAGTTAGTTTTTAGTTTGGGCGTAGGAACCAACCGCATTACCTAATCTCAAGGGAAATACGTACATGAAGTGATATTTTTGTTATATTTCATAGGTGGCCACTAATGAAAGTAGTTAACCACCGATTACGTAAATGACTCCTTTTTCCTTTTTTTTCTATGTTATTAATCACAGGCAAAAAATTCCGTAAGATTTATCACCCTCATAAACTTCCTAATATATTTTATTTTTAAAGAAAAATGGAAAGAAAAATTTGACTTCAGGCGAGGCTCGAACTCGCGACCTACTGGGAATCTAGGAACTAGCATAGTTGGTAATAGATGGCGCTGCTGCTACCATAAAGCAATGCAATAGATGTGAAGGAAAGATTTGACAAATCGGGCAGGGCTTCAGTAGCTCAATTGGAAGAGCGGCTGGACTAGATTCCCAGTAGGTCGCGAGTTCGAGCCTCGCCTGAAGTCAAATTTTTCTTTCCATTTTTCTTTAAAAATAAAATAAACTTCTGAAGAATTAAAAAAATGAATTATTTATTCATGACCTACTTTTGAAGAAATAAGTCAACACGAGAAAAAATATCTAATTAATCGGCTTAAATATCTCCGCGGAAACGAACCAACAAAAGTACAAACAAAATAATTGAATACCAAGTCTTAGTTCAGTTAATTAAAACTAGCGCCAAACACCGGCATCAGTTCGTTCAACTTGCACCAACTTTGCACCTTCGTTTTAAACTACGAAAATAAACTTTACTCCACCGCGTTACGAGTCCTAACAATGTTGAGGGTAGTTCGAAATACCAGCACAAAGGATTTCACACCTTATCACAATCGCTTAGGGTCCATTCGCTAATATTGTTTAATACACTCTCCATTGGAATAACAACCTTAAGCGTAACTAGATAAGGTGGACGATAGTTTGCGATGTGTCGAACTAAAGTTGGTTCCAGTTTGTATGGGCGCTGGCCACGACATCCGTTTCAGTTTCACGGCATAATGTACCATTCGAGAAACTCGGCGAGTCGGAACGAAGTCCACCGGAGTTGGAATTGAAAAACATTGGCCTTTATGCAATGATTTGACATGGAAAGTTCTGGAATATTCTATTCTTTGACTCGCTTGCAACGGTAGTCGGACGTTCGAATGATTTCCATTTGCGTGGATGTATAAAAATAGCTGCATTAAAGACGAGATACTATTGTTAAAGTGACTCCAGTGGTCAGACTTTTTTTTTTCTTGAGACTTCAAGACTTTCATAGATTGCTTTGTGAATATTTAATTACTAATTTTTCGCCAGTTTTTGAATGGTTCAATAGTTTTGATTAATTAATTATTTTTTAATATAAATAACAGTCTATAATTCAATTTTTTTTTTCAATTTAATAAACACTCAAATAATATCTTTGCTTTTTAGTTAGTATTATGAGTTTTTACTTCCCTACGCAAATGGGTTGTGTATAAATTAATAAATTGGTAATCAGTGACGTGTATTCACACGTGCACCTGTGTGCGTAGCACGTAGAAATTACCAACCGTCGCCCATAAGAGGGGAGGAGGTTGGGTGATGCGGGGATATCGGGCGGGACGTCGAAGTGTCCATTCTATACGTAGTATTATTACATATTCTCTGCTTCCGTGTCTAAATAAACACTTGATGTACATTAAGGGGAGTAGGGGCAGCTAGATACACAATATCACAGACTGATACTCACAGTCAGCCAGTGTCACTTTGGCCCGGTATCCTGCATAGTGTCTGGAGTGGTCGGTCTTGAAGCGTAGGCGCAGGGAGCTCCCTCGCGACTGGTACCGCAGCAACTTCAGCTTGCCACCCCAGTCGCCGCACAGCCTTCGAGACAGACCGACGTGCGTCTCTCTGATCCATCCTGCGCTTACTGCATCTGATTCGGGTAACAGCGTCTCCAATTCTTCCCAGACCTGTGATTGCAATTAGATTAGTAACTTCACGCATGTCATGCACGACATGACTGGGGAGAAGAGTTAATAAAATTAAGATAAATTAAAGGAAATGAGGCACATGTAGTGAGATCCAGAAATATAAATATGATATAATTCCCTCGGATTGGAGATAGTTTTATCGCGGAACAGCAGCCCATCCCGCGTTATTGCATTTACTATTCACCTGGGCCAAAACGTAACCGCCGAATTGTGGGTGTTTGTTTGAAAGCATGCAGTTACCTCTACCTATCCCTTCGGGGATTACAGGCGTGAAGTTACGTTTTTTTATAATAAGAAGTATATAAATATTTTTAATTCTCAATATTTGTGCACTATTAATAGAAATATATTATAATATTCAGAGGGTCTTAATTTTTGTGATATAATATTTTTAGGGGGGTCACAAACAGTGTGATATAGCGTGACAACAGGAGGGAAAAAGTTTATTTTTACTGGTGGTAGAGCTCCAGTGACGGAGCTCGCGGGCGTAGGCACCACCGCATTGCCTAATATACCTACTTGTCGCAAAATGGTAGTAAGTACTATTATGTTCCGGTCAGGTGGTATTGTACGGCTCTGTAATTTGCGGCACAGGGGCATAACACCTCAGGCCTCAGGAGTGGTAACGCATCTGCATTTTGACCTTGTTCTTTGTGTGGGTATCTATACGTTGCAGTCATCACTTAACATCAATGTGAACTGCATGCTTGTTTACCATTACATAGTATTGCCCAAAGTGTTTTTGGTGAGATGTATGCTTATTTTGAATCTTGTTCGCGCATATATACTCGTATATTTATGGTCGTGGAAGAGTAGGTTTTTGTGAATATCGTAGTCCGTAAAATGTTTTTGGTGGGATGTATAAGTATGCTTATTTTTCACCTCGTTCTCGGAGATATATTCATGGTCGTGCGGGATCCAGTCGTCAGGGTGGTCGGTGCTGTTCTCCTGGCTCGGCTCCGTGATCTCCAGGTAGTCATAGCTGCAGCTGTTGAAGAAACATTTTAAGGTTAGTCATCCAATCATGTAAATAGGTTTAGAATGGTAGTTACTGGTGGTAGAGATAAAGTGTCTTTTGTTTTATTCTCCTTTTAAACAGCTTGGTTAAAGACCATGACGCTCTATACGTTCGCATGTTTTACATTCTTTATTTAAAAAATAGTAAGTGATCTACGTTAGTTAATTGACAATTGATGTAGTTGCAACAGTATTCTGGCGTCATCCGTAGTAGGGTCTGCCAGGACACTGTTGCAATGTCCTATTTCTAGTGAAGCCCGGCGATGAGCCTCACCCCGAACACATTTAACCAAAATATGGTATACGTCTTTCACTTTACTAAAGTGACGTTGCTCGCGGGGGTACGCACCATCGCATTATGTTCTGTACCTACTTATAACTAAATTGTAGTGTTCAGCGCTAACGTATTCCAGTCAAGTGGGAATGAACGGCTCTGGTTCTTATGTACATGTCTATATGCTGCAGCCATCACTTAACATCAATGTGAGCTGCACGCTTGTTTGACATCTTTCTTACATAAAAAAGCTTAGGTATCAGATCAGATCTCAAGACATGTTTTACGCAGATGAACTCGTTCATCAACCCGCCGGCGGGCTCCTAAACTGTAGGTATGCTTGTTTGCCCCTTGATGGCTTAAAAAGTATATTTATAATTAAAGAAATTCTAGAGTGTTTCACGTAGTTTATATTTTGTTAGATTATACTTCGCTTAACGAGGGTTTTTGTTTGTCTTTTGTTAAATCATCCTACATTTTTTGTAAATATTTTGACAGATAAAATTAATTACTTAATAAGAGTAATTTCATGGAAAATAAGTAAACAAAAGCGTGTTGTTTTGATCGGAAGTCTCGCCAGTGTTTTTGCAGTCCAAAGCAAAATGGGGAATGGAATGATTTATGGCTTTTATCTTTCGGATGATTTATTTGGAGATTGGCTATTTTCAATATTTTAGCATTACCGCAAGAATCAGTAAAAAAATGATTAATTAAAAAAATTATATAGAAACATCAGCGATTTTCTTATTCTTCGAGCTAGATTTTGTTTATTCTAGATTAAATGGAGCTTAACTCAATATACGTATATGTATAGTAGCCACTAATAAATATTGCACATCGAGTCCGAAAGAGACAATCGGCCAGTTTCGGCTTCGTGGATGGTTATCTACTGCACAGTGGCGGATTTAACAGCAGGCTGAGTAGTAGGCTGGAGCCTAGGGTGGCAAATTTTAAGGGGCGACAGATTTCGTTCATAATTTTTTTATTTCTATTTACACAAAATAACTGTTAAAATTATCAAGATTCAGACCATAGTTCTCAATGATTCTAACCATAGAAAAAAGTTGATGTAACGAGGATGACGAAGCCTAAAACATAAAGTTGGAATTTTATTGATAGAGAATATAATTGATATGATTGTGGACTACTACGTAACTTCACGCCTGTAATCCCCGAAGGGGTAGGCAGAGGTAAATGCATGCATTCAAGCATACATGCAAACACCCACGATTCGCCGGTTACGTTTTGGCCCATGTAACAGGTGGCGAGCCTGTTGACATCTCCGGGCACATTACCAAACTTTGAGGTACTGGAAAATTTCCAGAAAATGGAAAAATCCCAATAGAACCAGAGATAAAGGCTTTTTCACCATTATCTCTGATAACCCCCTACCCGGGAATCGAACCCAGAACCTCAGCGTAGTAGTAGTGGCCTGCTACCACTAGGCTACCGAGGCAGAGTGGACTACTACGATATCAAAATATACGGGCGGCAGAAATTAAATAGCCTACTGGCGGCAAATTTGTAAATCCGCCACTGCTACTGCACTCTGCCAATACGTAAGCACTGACAGTCCGATATTGGTCTAAACTTGATCAAAATGGTCGACAAACGTCATATAGGTAAAGCACGAAAGAGATAACGCTCTACAAAACCGAAATAAGTTGAAGTTCCAGAGACGGAGCTCGCGGGCTTAGGTACCACCGCATTGCCTGAAAAGTCGATTAAAAATTGGTAAAAGTGAAATCATCTTTTTTTTTTAATTTAACCACTCAGTAAAAAAGCTTGGTCAATAAACATAAAAATATACACGTAGAATTGATAACATCCTCTTTTGAAAATAGATATGTTGTTTATAGATCTGTATAGCAAAAGTGACCAAGAACTATTCATAAAATATGAAAGCAAATGTTAGCTTAAGCATCAAAGCCTCGAAATTACAGCTAGTTGCACTACGAGATGAGTCGGTGTCTTCATTTCTCCCATATAACTTTGCTCATTAGCGTCGATTTCTGGATCGCCGATCTACAAACTTGTACGTTTGGATCTTCATTAGTGGATTCATATATACATGAAACTCGTATAGTATACGAGTTTCATGTATATATGAAGATCCAAACGTTTGTATGTCATAAAAGTAGCAAGGGAGAAAGCAATTCAAGTTGATGCTATATGAATACTGTTGTCTGAAAGAACGAAAGAAATAGAAAGAAATGGCTTTATTGGGGCGGTCTGCCGTAGAATACTATACCTAGTCTTCGGAATATAAATAATACGTCACGCCTCTACCTTTACATTTTTTTTATAATACCAAAAACGCACGTTATTTGTCATTGAAACTTGAATTTACTGCAACGATGTAGCGTTTAAATATAGAAATCTAAATAATTGTCTTGTTTTTATTTTTAAAGAAATTTGACTTCAGGCGAGACTCGAACTCGCGACCTACTGGGAATCTAGTCCAGCCGCTCTTCCAATTGAGCTACTGAAGCCCTGCCCGATTTGTCAAATCTTTCCTTCACATCTATTGCATTGCTTTATGGTAGCAGTAGCGCCATCTATTACCAACTATGCTAGTTAGGCAACCGATATAATAGACTTCTCTAGCAACATCGTAGAGAAGCATCTTGCTGTGAGCCAGAAGGTTTTCTGCGGTTTTGTGGATTTGGAGAAGGCGTTTGATAGGGTATTACGAAAGGAGCTGTGGGACATTTTGCCAGAGTATGGTATTGATGGCAGTCTGCTCCGTGCAATACAGTCCACGTATGTGGGCTGTCAAGCATGTGTGCGGGTAGATGGTAACATGTCACCCTGGTTTGATGTTAACATCGGTGTCAAACAGGGTTGCGTGCTTTCGTCTAGGCTGTTTATTATATATCTGGACAAATGCCTCCAGAGGGTGAAGTTGATGGATGTGGGAGTGCGTATGGGTGACTTAGTGGTGAACTGTCTGCTTTACGCAGATGATGCGGTAATTGTTAGCTCTACACCATCTGGGCTACAAGCACTAGTCACAGTCATGAAAGAGGATTGTATGGAGAAAGGCTTACAATTGAATGTGGATAAAACTAAAGTATTAGTATTTGAAAGAGATGAACAGAGAACAAATGCAAGGGTAGTAGTAGATGATGCAGTGTTAGAACAGGTTGATGAAATTGTATATCTTGGATGTGCTTTTAGCAAGGATGGTAGGTACACCACTGACATAGAAAGAAGAGTGCTTGCTGGGAATTGCGTGAATGGAGCGTTGGGTAAGCTGCTAGAATCTAAACATCTCAGCCAGCGGGCTCGACTAGCCGTACATAATGCTGTACTTACTCCAACGCTTTTATATGGAAGCGAGAGTTGGGTATGCAGGAAAGAGCATGAAAGTAAGTTGAACGCGGTCGAGATGAGATCTTTGCGCAAGATCTGCGGTGTATCACTCACCGATCGCGTTCGTAATGAAGATGTAAGAAAGAGACTTTGTGTGAATGATAGTATCGGTGTAAAAATGAAAAAAGGCATGCTCCGATGGTTCGGGCATATAGAAAGAATGTCGAATGAGCGAATGACTAAACAGATATACAATGCGAATGTAGATGGTTGCAGAGGCCCAGGAAGACCAAGGCTGACCTACCATGACCAAATAGGTCGAGTTCTGTCTGATGGTGGGGTCAAAAGTCTTAGGAATCGGCGTGCATGTATGAAGAGAATGATGAAGGTAGACGAGGCACGAGAGGTTTGTCAGAACCGGGATGTCTGGCGCTCTACACTCTCTGCCTACCCCGTTAGGGACCTGGCGTGAAGATACATATATAATAGACTTTGCAGTTTATTGAATATCGTAAAGAAGTCGCTTTTACCCTTAATAATTGTTTTATATTATTTTGCATTAACACATGCTTGTGAAATTACTGACTAGATTCCCAGTAGGCCGCGAGTTCGAGTCTCGCCGGAAGTCAAATTTTTCAAATCGTTGTACCATAATAGAACGAATAGCCAATCTTAATATATATAAATCTCGTGTCACAATGTTTGTCCTCAATGGACTCCTAAACCACTTAACCGATTATAATAAAATTCACACACCATGTGCAGTTCGATCCAACTTGAGAGATAGGATAGCTTACATTACGCTATGACTTATAGGAGCAGAGCAGCGCGGGCGAAGCCGGGGCGGGCCGCTAGTATATTATATTAAGTTGTAGAATCAAGCTAGAACCAAATGTGAAAGTAATTTTCAAAGTGTCGATAGAAAGGAATGGGCTAAGTTCACGCTTCACGGCACTTGTGCTACTTGTAGTGACGTGTATTCATGACTTTCCTGAAACATGTGTTTGGCACCTCGCGAATATTGATTCGCTATTTTGGTTGTGCGTTCACGTAGCCCAATACTTCTAATCCGACGTGAAATTGCTTATCGAGAAATATTATGCTGTAAGAAATTGATAATAAATTTTCAGTAACTTTATTTTTTAACTGCCTCAGTAGCCTAGTGGTAGCAGGCCACTACTACTACGCTGGAAGTCCCGGGTCGGGGGGTATCAGAGATAAGTGTTTAAAATCCTTTATTTCTGGTTCTATTGGAATTTTTCCATTTTCTGGAAGTTTCCCCAGTACCTCGAAGCTTGGTAATGTGCCCGGAGATGGCAACAGGCTCGCCACCTGTTACATGGGCCAAAACGTAACCGGCGAATCGTGGGTGTTTGCATGTATGCTTGAATGCATGCATTTACCTCTGCCTACCCATTCGGGGATTACAGGCGTGAAGTTACGTTATTTTATTTTATGGTGGTAAAGCTAGACAGTGATGGAGCTCGGGGTCATAAGCACCACCGCACCAGACGTATTCACTAACCATAAATTTGGACTGTATGCTTGTTTGCCACTTAAATAAGCAAAGAGTTAACTTTGATGGTAATGGAATACTGCAACCTATAGACATCTGCATGAAGGCAGAGTGATTAGTATTTTAAATGTAATTGTAGTGGCAAACAAGCATAGGTATCTACAGTTCAAGTTGATGGTAAATGAACATTGCAGTGTACAGTCACCTGTACAAAATTCGGAGGTCACTTTATTTTTATGTTATGGAAGTGGCAAACATGAATGCAGTTCACATTGATGCTTAGTGATGACTGCTGCCTATAGACACCCACAAAAAGACCAAGGTCAAAATGCAGATGCGTTACCACTCCTGAGGTAGACCTCAGTTCCTGTAATTTCCGGAGGCATAACACCTTAGAAGGTGTTATACCTCTGTGCCGGAAATTACAGGGCCTTACATTAATTAGTAGACGAGGCACGAGAGGTTTGTCAGAACCGGGATGTCTGGCGCTCTACACTCTCTGCCTACCCCGTTAGGGACCTGGCGTGAAGATACATACATACATACATACATTAATTACCACCTGACCGGAACACGATAGTGCTGAACACTACCATTTAGCGGCAAGTATATTAGGTAATGCGGCAGTGCCTACGCCCGCGAGCTCCGTCACTGGATCTCTACCACCAGTAAGAAAATGCATGCAGATGCGTTACCACATGAGGTCCTGTGGCCCTGTGGTCTAAGTGGTTTTGCCTCTGCGATAGTTATTACGGGGATTTTACGGGGTAATACATTTTTACGGGTGGTAGAGTTCCAATGTAGGAGCTCGAAGACTTAGGCACCACCGCATTATCTGCCGCTAAATGGCAGTGTACAGCACTATCGTGTGAATAAATAAATACAAAAAAAAATACGCTTACACTCACAGCCTTAGTGCAGTAGGTATAAACCTGTGTCGTGGGTGCCGTTGTACACATACAGCACATACACAAACACCCAGACCCGAAACAAATATCTATAATAGGCCATACAAATATTTGTCTCGGTGCGGGGATCGAACCCGCGACCCTTCGAATCAAACGGTCCACCTCACACCGCTGGACTAATCGAGTCGTCAAAAATATTGAATAAGTTTTTAAAATAAATGGGTGAAATAATTATAAAAAAGGTTTTATTGAACGCATATAATGGCACAAAAATTCAAAGAAGCCCTGCACCCTGCGCTAACATAGCTGCGTTACAGTTACATAACAACTATAGTCTCAGGGGTGGCAACGCATCTGCATTTTGACCTCTGGTCTTTGGGCATCTATAGGCTGCAGTGCTGACCACTAAAATTTGGCGGCAGATAGAGACGGTAATAAATTGGCCTACGCCATCGAGTTCCAACACTGGTTTTGCTATATCATACTAGCTGACCCGGTAAAACTTCGTATTGCCTCAGAATAAAATAATATGTCAAAGGTTCGATAGATACGGACTATTTGTATGGAAAAATGAAATAGTGGTTTTTACTATTTCCCTTCAATTTCTTCATATTTTCTTACCTTTAAACCCTGGACTTCTAAAAATCATTCAAAACCCAAATTAGCCAATACGGTCCAACCGTTCTCGAGTTTTAGCGACACTATCGAACAGCAATTGATTTTTATATATATAGATAAGATTACACTTTATTGGTGTATTATCAATAAAGTATAATAATACGGAATATTTTTTTTTTTTTTTTTATGTTATAAAAGTGGCAAACAAGCGTGCAGTTCACATTGATGTTAAGTGATGACTGCAGCCTATAGACACCCACACAATGACCAGAGGTCAAAATGTAAATGCGCTGCCACTCCTGAGGCATTAGGTGTTATGCCTCTGTGCCGGAAATTACAGAGCCGTACATTACCACCTGCCCGGAACACGATAGTGCTGAACACTACCATTTAACGGCAAGTATATTAGGTAATGCGGTGGTGCCTACGCCCGCGAGCTCCGTCACTGGAGCTCTACCACCAGTAAAAATATTGCCGATATCTGTTAATAAATTTCAAATTTATATGAAAGCGAGATAAAATTGTAGTTTATCTAGCGAATACGGTTTGCGAGGAACTTGCGTTCCGCGGGGATATGTAAATATTCATAAAGGTGCTCTGTTTACTTCACATTGTCGTATGTTCTTTCTGATAAATATGTTTTGTTGTACCTTATTTTATCTGTATCAAACAGAAATATATTTTGTAGCACATTTAATACAAGTTTAATTTATATTATTTATTTTGACCGGTTACAACAAATAGCATAAAATCTTCTTAAAGCTCTAGAATCTAGAAATATCGCTTTATCTAATCTAAGCTAATACTCAGCAATATAAAGCTAGGTTCCATAAGATAAATAACACACATTTATTATTAAGCATATTTACGATCGATGGTAGGTAATATTTTTAAAATAAGATAGGAATGTTGCGATTCTGTATTATATTTGTATGGCCCGATACCGGGTCACAAGCCGGCAAATGAGAAACACTGATCTATCATTTTATTGATGTATTAAAAAAAACTGAACTATAATAAAAGAAGCACCCATTATTAATAATAAATTGATAAAATTTCATTTAAATGATATATAATTTAAATAGATGTTAAAACTTTGGCTAGAGAATGGTTTAATTCTATATTTTTGGAACATCAGACGCCTGCGGCTTTACCTGTCTACCTTTTAACTCCCCTTCCACGATAATGGGACTTGGGCGGAATTTAAAGTTGAAACTCAATTACGTAACAAATTGAGTCTATCGACAAAGTTTCTTGCTTTCGCGACCTTGTGACGCAAAATCAAGAAGCAGAAACGTGACTTTTTAAAGTGTGTTAGAAAAAAAATGTCGCTGGGATAGTTAATTATTACTAATATTATAAAACTGAAGAGTTTGTTTGTATGTTTGCTTGCTTGAACGCGATAAACATAGATACACATTATGTCAGTTTAGGTAAATGTAATCCTACTAATCCTACTATAATATTATGGTATATGCGAAAAAAAAATAGAAATAGAAAATATTTTTATTTCCAATAGATCTTTACAGATACTTTCAAAACGTCAAGAAATATATAAAATACCTAGAGTGAATAACCATTACATATAGTAAAGGCAAAATCATATATTAATAGTAAATAAAAACATAGAATTTAAACTACTTAGTTAAAAACATAATAATCATAGAATTTTTCAATTCCCTCAATGATGATAAATGAAGAAAAAGAAAAACTTATTCGTCAAGATCAAAGTTATTCACTTAGCAGAGTTCCAAGTGCAGTCACTACTGAGAAGAACTCCGCTACCCAACAAACTCAGTAAGAGCTCTTTTAAATGAGAGCTTAAATCTAGTACAAATTATCGTGAAAAATCAAATAATGTGAACGTCCATAGCATAGATGCAAATAAACTGCTATCTACTAAATGTGATGTAGCTCCTGCAAACCACAACAGTCCAGTCCCCACCAACAGCACCCGTTCACGAGTATGACGCATGTGACTGCCATTGCCCTCCTCGACCATTTTGGGGGAAGTGAGCAACCCGCCACACGACGCCGCCAAAGGCAAAGACATTTAAGCGTGCATGACTGTTCGGGAAATGCATACGGCATAATAAAAAATGGAAAATAAAAGTTTGTGAGTATGACTATTTGTTACTCTTTCTCAAAAAAAACTACTTAACGGATTTGAATGAAACTTTACAGTAATACAGGTTATACATTGGAATAACATATAGGCTATAATTTGTAATAATCAAAAGTACACGCGGACGAAGTCGTGGCAGAGAATATGTAATAATACAACGTATAGAATGGATACTTCGACGTCCCGCCCGATTTGCTCACATCACTCAACCCCTTCCCCTCTTATGGGCGACGGTTGGTATTTTGTACGTGCTACGTACACAGGTGCGCGTGTAAATACACGTCACTGATTGATGTCTGTGTAATAGAAACCAAATTAAGCGTTTGTATGGAATTTTGGCGGAGTGTCCGCGGTGTGGTCGTGGGAAAAACCTAGCGCAAAATTTTAATTATCATCATCACCCACAAAATAACTGCCAATAAAACTATATTGGAGAATGTAGTTCAGTCACTACGTACATCAATAGAATGTCTTTTTTCTATTTTATAAAAATGTATCTAATAATCCCAAATGGCCTTTTAGTTTCACTAAGATCTATATTATTCACGACAAACATCCATCATTTACCATTTTATTTAAATACATGTTAAACTTTGCCTAGAGAATGGTTAATTCTATATTCCCGGAACATCCGACGCCTGCGGCTTTACCTGTCCGCCCCTCTACGCGGAATTTCAAGTTGAAACTCAATTACGTGACAAATTGAGCCTTTCGACAAAGTTTCTTATTTTCACGACCTTGGGACGTAAAATCAAGAAGCAGAAATTATTTAAATGTATAGAAAAGTTTTAAAAATAACATTTTATGGGTTTCTACTAAATTAACTACCATAGCTAACCCTCTGAGGTAGGAGGAAAATTTTTTGTACAAGAAACAATAAATAGCTTGTTTATTTTTCTTTTTTATACCTGACTTATAAGAGGGAAGAGCTCAATTCGGTTCATATGGTTTTTTTATCGAAATATCCTGAAGTTTGTGGCCGATTTAATTTTTTAATTCGGTGAAATAAGCTCTACATAAAATATATTTTTACCAACATAATGGTATTATTTCATTGGTAAAAAAAAAATGTAAATAAATTTACCAAGTCGAATACTAAGCAGTCATGATGAATTCACAAACATCAGGACAAAGTAATCCATAATGATTTTAAACATTACTTTTCTTTTATTTTTAATCGTGAAAAAAAAATATCAACAAATTATTTTTTATGATCATTTGGTGTTATTTTACATTTTCCGAGATTGCTCTTTATCACGCGTCACACTGTCTGAATAGGTTTGCGACACAACGCGATGCAATACCAATGTGTTCAAGCCTTAACACGCCACAAGATAGAAATGTCTCTAGGGACGTAACGTATTAAAATCCTCGGGACTTGGCGTGCGTTCTTGGCAGACATCTGTCTTGGCAGAAACGCCAAGTAGGTTCTATATCAGACCGTAACGTGGCTGACTCAGCCGACACTCGGGATATAGGTTGGCTGGATGTGGCATTATGATTTATTAATTGGTTAGTTTTCTAAACATGTAGCGACTCTCCCCACCTTCGTATGGATGCACCGTTGGCAAATGTAATTCTGGAGCATATATGTACTATACATACATAAATATGTACTATATATTGTATATAGTAGGTATACATATAAGAATACGAATCATTATATATCAGTAAGAGGTCAGGATTGACTACGTATCTGTATTTTTTAATGTGAACTGGATGGGTCTTTGCTACCTGCGTTGCATAAAATAGGTCGCGCCGATTTGCGAAGTTTCCGAATTTTCTGTCTAGCAACGAATTTAGGGATTCCTTTTAATTTAGTAAAACATAAGTGAGAAAAACTTGTGAAGAAATCCGAGGATGTAGGCAATTACAGTGGGTTATTAAAATACCCAATCTTATAAATAAAAGAGACTGATGATTATAAAATGACGAGTTTCTGGGCCTGACGAACTAAAATACTTCTCAAATTTGTACTGATTATAATAATTTAATTTAGTTAACGCTGTAACCTTAAGAAATTACAAGTTAACACAAAAATTAAGTCAAAATAAAGGTGTGCTGATATTTTGTCTATGTCCGAGATTATAAGTTATGTATGAGATTATTATGATATAACTCAAACTCAAAAATGTATTTATTCACTTGGAAATAATATAATTAAATAAAGCAGCTGTGCCATTTCGCGACAAATATACTGTTGGTTTAAATTGAAAAATGGTAAAACTTTTTTCCACACAGACGGTTTTAGCCGCGATATTTTTAAATCGGCTTGGCTCGGGTCACAATTAGCCCGGGACAGAAAAGTCCGCCGGCGTTAAATCCGCGCGGACAGATATCCGACATTGTGCGGACGGAAACTCTTATCGCGATGAGAAAACAACACTTATTGACGGATTTATTGGTGGTCCGGCTTATTTTATTTATTACTAGCTGACCCGGCAAACTTCGTATTACCTCACAATGAAATAATGTGTCAAAGGTTTGATAGATACAGACTATTTGTATGAGAAAATAAAATTGTGGTTTGTACTACCTATTTCCCTTCAATTCCTACATTTTTTCTTAACTTTTAACCCTTCCCTGGATTTTCATTTTTATTTTCTTACCTATTTCCCTTCCGTGTTCCGGTCACGTGGTCATGTACGGCCCTGTAATTGCCGGCACAGAGGCATAATAATTACCTTCAGCCTCAGGAGTGGCAATGCATCTACATTGAAATCTCAGATTTCATGTTGAAGTTTATAGGTAATTGGTAATGTAAACTGTATCAAGCATACACATTTGCCACTTCACGACATAAAAAAGGGAAAACCTTTTGTAAAGCTTCTAGAACAAACGCTTTAAAAGAACCATTACTTTCCAATATCCAATCGCTTAGGCGAATAAAACTAAAAGCCGCATCCAGTGCTGAACTAAGGACATAGGATATTCGGACCATTAGCCGGGAAAGGCGCAGCTGTTCCGAAAAATCACTTCCATTACAACCCACAAGCTGTATTCAGGGATCAATTGCGCCATTTTCTAAAAATCTATTCTCAATTTTCAGATCTTCGATAGATAAGTCAAAGATAAACGTCTTTGTCGAGGTTTGTTCGACATGTTTGTTTGTAACAAAACGTTTATAAGTGTTTGTTCAATGGTTTAATTTTACATTCAAATGTACGCCGCGTTGTTTTTTTTTAATGTAATGGAAGTGGTAAACAAGCATGCAGTTCACATTGATGTTTAGTGATGACTGTAGCCTTTAGACACCCACACAAAGAACAAGGTCAAAATGCAGATGCGTTACCACTCCTGAGGCCTTAGGTGTTATGCCTCTGTGCCGGAAATTACAGGGCCGTGCATTACCACCTGATCGGAACACGATAGTGCTGAACACTACCATTTAGCGGCAAGTATATTAGGTATATTATTAGACACTTAGATTTATTTTACTGGTGGTAGAGCTCCAGTGACGGAGCTCGAGGGCGTAGGCACCACCGCATTACCTAATATACTTGCCGCTAAATGGTAGTGTTCAGCACTATCGTGTTCCGGTCAGGTGGTAATGTACGGCTCTGTAATTTCCGGCACAGAGGCATAACACCTAATGCCTCAGGAGGGGCAGCGCATCTGCATTTTGACGTCTGGTCATTGTGTGGGTGTCTATAGGCTGCAGTCATCACTTAACATCAATGTGAACTGCACGCTTGTTTGCCACTTTTATTACATAAAAAAAAAAACACACACTTCAGGACGGGCACGACCTTCAGTAATGAAGAGTGCGACATTGACGATGATGATGATGATATTAGGTGATGCGGTGGTGCCTACTCGTAACTGAAGCTCTACCACTAGTTAATAGTTATCCTGACGCTTACACTACCTAAGCGCGCATGGCCCAGCGGCTGGTGTAAATCGTAAGCGATCTGCTCGGTTAAGCACTACGGGCGCGGTCGGGTAGTGTGATGGGTGACCGCTAGTGGCAAATTAAATGCGCGTTTCCGTGCTTCGGAGGGCACGTTAAGCCGTCGGTCCCGGTTGCTATCGATGGATAGTAGTCGTTAAACCTTGTCGGAGGCCTAATGGGCGGTTTGAAAACATCCGACAGTGGGTTGGCCACTAACCCACCCACCTCCACCAATCCGCATTGGAGCAGCGTGGTGGAGTAAGCTCCAGGCCTCCCCCCAAAAAGGGGAGAGACTCGTGCCCAGCAGTGGGACGTATAATGGGTTGCCATTATTATTATATTACACTACCGACTTTTTATTACACAAGGTATTCCTATGTTTGGGATGTTGAGGCCTAGTTGAGGCCATGGAAATAATAAGATTACGTCGATATACTTTACAAAATTGTAATGTAATAAGAAGCCTCCAAAATTAAGAAGTATTAAATGTTGTAAGATTTTAATGTATTTTAACGAAATAATAAAGTTATAATAACTGCAGAAAGCGCTTGTGATCTAATGGTTCCTGTGTACTGGAGAGCATAGGCACCACACCATTACCTAATGTACCTATAGATAAGCCGCCAAATGGTAGTGTTTAGTTCTATTGTGTTCCGGTTAGATGGTAATGTATGGCTCCGTAATAACTATCACAGAGATATAGCAACTAAGATCTCGGGGGTGGCAACACATCTGCATTTTGACCTCTGGTTTTTGTGTAGATGACATAAGACTAGATTGTGAATTTTAAATACAGACCGGTCAAGTAGGCAGACCACAACACAGTCTTCGGTCTTTGGTCTTCGGCATTATAGAATAGCTGTATTTTAATCTATGATTTTTATAAAGATGCAAAATGCAAATAAAGTTCACTTCCATCAATCACACAATTTTTAAAAGCAGAAAATACTGTCACTTTTTTTCAATTATTATTAATTAAACCCTTTTTCTATTTAATTATTAAACTTCCATTTTTCTTGGAAACGGTTTAATGGAAATTAGACTCCGGGTAATTTGTTGAGAGAGCCATCCATCATGGTGATTTATTTATTCATCATTATGAATCTCATAGAGATATCTCATAAAGTTGTGTGAAGATAAACTTCGCTTTGGGGCTCTCAATTATATTCACGAAGGATATGAATGTAGTTAAAACTACCACCAGTTATGACCCATTAATTCATTCGATAACAGAAAGCGATCGTGGTCCGTGTATACGATGAAAAAACTCTTGAAAGGGTGTCCTTTAAGGTTAGCTTTTTCAGACTTTAGCATCTAAACGACCCTTACTATATGACCTGTAGGTAATATGTTCGATATTCACTCGCATGTGTTATTGCGAAACTAAAAATGTGATGATTTCTTTTTTATTCCATAATAGCGGCCCGGTACGTGCTTCCCTACGTATAAAGTTAAATATAAAAAAAAAATGGAACATCTGTTAACCGTCAACACAGAAAAAAGTTTCAATTTGACAGCACAATGCACAATCCTCATCTGAAAAAAGAATTAATTTGACAGCAAAATTCCCATTTATAAATAGTATTTGTATACTCTTTGTTTATAAAATGATCCGTCATGTTTTGATTTGCAAAAAAAAACAATTTAAAAAAATCTACTATATAAAAATAAGTCGGGTTTTCCTTCCTGACGCTATAACTCCAGAACGCACGAACCGATTGCCACGGTTTTGCATTCGTTGGAAAGGTCTGGGGCTCCGTGAGGTTTATAGCAAAGAAAATTCAGGAAAAAATATTTATAAAACGAGATCCACGCGGGCGAAGCTGCGGGCAACAGCTAGTGTGATATATAAAGAACCGCTTTACCGATTTTGCGCAAACTTCACATAAACCAATTAAATAGTCTGAAAAAAGTCTGAACATTTGGTTTGGATAGGTGGACCCGTTCTTAAGTTATAAAATTACAACGAAAAGAGGAATTGATTTTTATACTCGTATATTTAGATTAACGATATTTAGGGTGACTCCATACACAAACCATTTTATATGAAGTGATATTTTATAAGCTTATTGAACCATTGGTAGAGGTAAATGTTGTTGTATGATCCCGTAAGGGGGGGAGGCCCCCAGTGTTTCCTTGCGCTCTCGTCCCCCACATCCCCGAATATCGCCCCCCACAGCCCCGAATATCTCTCAGGGGCAGATATGCCCGGGACTCGAGGAGCTCCTCAAGCCCCGATCCACCACCCCAGGGAGGTGTTGAACAATCCAGTCCAGGATATGTATATAGGCTGCAGCATCGATTTACTATTTATGTAAACTCCAAGCTTGATAGACACCATCATCTATACAAATAGATAAAATTGGAGTGTCTGTTTTTCTTTTTTTTATAAAAATAACCGCTTTTTACTTAATGCATATGTATACACGGTAGATATGCCAAAACAACATTTTTTACAATTTTAAGCTATTGCATAGCTTCTATCGCGGGCCTTGAGCGCGGGGACCGAATTCAGAAATTCCGTAACTCAAAAAACCGGACGCTCCGGATTACAAATTTTAAACTCATTTAAAAAAAGTCATGTATAATTTCGCCGTCCGACCTCGTGTGTAGCGTGGCCGAGCGGTCTAGGCGCTGGTTAAAGGCACCAGTCTCTTCGGAGGCGTGGGTTCGAATCCCACCGCTGCCAAGATTGTTTTTGTTCATTTTTTTTATTGTTTGTTTTTCCATTCAATATTTAAAAACTGGTAAATATTAATAGAAAATTGTTGTTTCATTTTTCTAATTTTTTTTCTTTTATTTGCATTTTATTTTGTTTTGCATAATTTTAGATAATTATGTAAATGCAAAAGCTTTACCGCGGCAGTCCCCGAGTGCCACACGTCTTTTTTGTCTGCCTGTCTGTCTGTTTGTTTGTTCCGGCTAATCTCGGGAACGCCTAGACCGATTTTGACGGGACTTTCACGGGCAGATAGC
Source organism: Macrosoma leucophasiata (assembly GCA_036365455.1). NCBI lineage: Eukaryota > Metazoa > Arthropoda > Insecta > Lepidoptera > Hedylidae > Macrosoma > Macrosoma leucophasiata. Next base: position 2,355,493 of record JAWQUS010000024.1, read on the forward strand.
TTATGTAATAAGGAGTAACTTAGGCTACTTTTATACTAGCTGCGCTCACGACTTTGAATAATCATAAATTCTCACGTGGCCGGAGTCGCAGGCACAGCTAGTTACAAAATAAAAGAATAATTCGATGGTTTACAGAGCTCTTTACAGCGTACAAAAGTACGATGAATTAAAATTAAAAGTTCATTATACTTTAACCATCAAATGAGAAATAAAATGAGCGGTGATAACTAACAACATCACTTGACCTTTTCTGAGGCCAAATAAAGACAAATAAGACCCATCTGACATTTGCAAGAGGATAAAACGCGCGGAATGTTTCCTGCCGACTTGCGTTCGCTTTTTATTAGAATTTTATCCCGCGTTCAACCATTAGCGGTATTTAGGGTGACCGCATACTTAGACTGTTTTCTTTGAATTGATAACTTCATGAGGCTCATTGAAATATACACGGATTTATTACGATAGATGATATATAAAATCAAAACGATGTGTTGTGTGTGGTAGACTGAGGTGAAATTTATTTATTTTATTTAAAGAAAAATGGAAAGAAAACTTTGACTTCAGGCGAGACTCGAACTCGCGGCCTACTGGGAATCTAGTCCAGCCGCTCCTCCAATTGAGCTACTGAAGTCCTGCCCGATTTGTCAAATCTTTCCTTCACATTTATTGCCTTGCTTTATGATAGCTCGAGTTCGAGTCTCGCCTGATGTCAAATTTTTCTTTCCATTTTTCTTTAAATAAAATATATTTCACAAGCATATGTTAATGCGAAATAATATTAATAAATAGATACAATCACATATATTAAATAATATGAATAATAGCTCTGAATTTAAATGTCTTCATTTAAGATTATAGTCATAAGTTTATATTGTAATGTAAAATATTATATGTACATGAAATGTTCTCATAATTTTGCGGTGCCCCTACGGGGTGTTACATGTAACTACAAAATATTTAATTGTAAGACCTTATAACCATGTGACAAGCAAATAAATAAATAAAAAATAAAAAAAATAAAAATATAAAACAGAAATTTATTTATTTATGACGAACAGATTTTTCATTTTCTTCTATAGCAATTGAAAAATTTGATGATTTACATATTATCGGTTAAATTTCATTATTAAATTGGTATTCATTAATACCTATTGGCATATTATTATAAGTCATTCACTATAGGTAGCTTGTAGCCCGACAACTTGTAACCGATTTCAATGAAATTTGGTACAGAGATAGAGTTGACTTTGAGAAAAATTAGCCATAAAAGTAGCCTATGTTCTTACATAGGTTACTTTTTAAACGACATGCACGCGGGCGAAGCCCCGGGCAACACTCGAAATAAATTGAATTTTGAATCTGATCGTAGTTTGGAAAACGAATGAGCATGTAACGCAAGAAGTATAATAACGTTCAGGAGTAGAATGACTTTTAAAAACGGGGGTTTATTTTTAAAAACCTGTTTAATATATCTACGCGAGATAAATCCGTAAATATAGTTTTACTTCAATTAGCTTAATTCGGGAAAACATTTTCTAATTTAAAACTGCTTATTTATTGACATGTTAATAAGCAGTTCTAAAAAGATTCGCAATTCGCTCTATTTGCGACCAGACTGTGTGTGCGGTATACCTGTATGTTTAGGTGGATGCAAGACAGAAGTCCATTAGGCTAAAATAAATGGCCAGACTTCACAGATAAATGAGACGATGTTTTACAGATCTGGTTTCCTGTACGTTTTAAGATAAGCTACAATTGTGCCAGGCCACAAAATGAACTAGATTATTAAACTTATATAATACACTAGCTGTCCCTGCGACTTGTTCCGCGTGAGAATTTATGATTGTTCAGTATCTACCCGGACACAGTCGTGGGCGAAGCTAGTATAAAAGTAGCCTAAGTTACTCCTTATTAGGTACATCAGCTATCTGCCAGTGAAAGTCCCGTCAAAATTGGTTAATTAAAAAAAAAAAGGCATTATGTATGTACATACAACATTTTTTACTATTTTTGTCTGTCTGTCTGGCGGGGCTAATCATGGGAATGCCTTTTTTTTTTAGAACGTACATACGTATCTTCACGCGAGGTCCCTAACGGGGTAGGCAGAGAGTGTAGAGCGCCAGATATCCCAGTTCTGACAAACCTCTCGTGCCTCGTCTACTTTCATCATTCTCTTCATACATGCACGCCGATTCCTAAGACTTTTGATCCCACCATCAGACAGAACTCGACCTATTTGGTCATGGTAGGTCAGTCTTGGTCTTCCTGGGCCTCTGCAACCATCCACATTCGTATTGTATATCTGTTTAGTCATTCGCTCATTCGACATTCTTTCTATATGCCCGAACCATCGGAGCATTCCTTTTTTCATTTTTACACCGATACTATCATTCACACAAAGCCTCTTTCTTACATCTTCATTACGAACGCGATCGGTGAGTGATACACCGCAGATCTTGCGCAATGATCTCATCTCGACCGCGTTCAACTTACTTTCATGCTCTTTCCTGTATACCCAGCTCTCGCTTCCATATAAAAGCGTTGGAGTAAGTACAGCATTATGTACGGCTAGTCGTGCCCGCTGGCTGTGATGTTTAGATTTTAGCAGCTTACCCAACGCTCCATTCACGGAATTCCCAGCAAGCACTCTTCTTTCTATGTCAGTGGTGTACCTACCATCCTTGCTAAAAGCACATCCAAGATATACAATTTCATCCACCTGTTCTAACACTGCATCATCTACTACTACCCTTGCATTTGTTCTCTGTTCATCTCTTTCAAATACTAATACTTTAGTTTTATCCACATTCAATTGTAAGCCTTTCTCCATACAATTCTCTTTCATGACTGTGACTAGTGCTTGTAGCCCAGATGGTGTAGAGCTAACAATTACCGCATCATCTGCGTAAAGCAGACAGTTCACCACTAAGTCACCCATACGCACTCCCACACCCATCAACTTCACCCTCTGGAGGCATTAGTCCAGATATATGATAAACAGCCTGGACGAAAGCACGCAACCCTGTCTGACACCGATGTTAACATCAAACCAGGGTGACATGTTACCATCTACTCGCACACATGCTTGACAGCCCACATACGTGGACTGTATTGCACAGAGCAGACTGCCATCAATACCATACTATATAATAGGTGAAATGTCCCACAGCTCCTTTCGTAATACCCTATCAAACGCTTTCTCCGAATCCACAAAACCGCAGAAAACCTTCTGGCTCACAGACAGATGCTTCTCTACCGTCGGGCTTCTCTTTCATTATTCTTTCTAAGACTTTCCCATACACTTTAGCTGCCAAAATGATCAAACTGATCGCTCGATAGCTGGTGCAGTCCATACGTGAACCCTTGCCTTTATACAAAGGCACGATGACCGCACACCGCCAATCCTTTGGGATTCTTCCGGATCTCCAGCAAAGGTTGCACAACACCCAGAAAGAATCCCAAAGGGCAGCACCACCATATTTGAACATTTTGGCAGAAACCTCATCAATACCCGCAGCCTTACCACATTTCAAACTTCGAATCGCCCATACAATCTCATCTATTGTTATATCCTCACAAGCCGGCACCGTCAAGTCAGTGTTGTGAGCATAATCATACATTTCCCCATAATACTCGCTCCATCGTTTTAACACATCTTGCTTGTTCTCAAGATTGTCACCCAACTTAGATTTTATTCTATTCATTACAGAAACTGGAGAAGAGCTTCTAGACTTTTTCACCTCCCTCCAATAGAGTTTGATGTTAGTCTCAAAGCTCTTCGCCAGTCTCTCATCAGCTTCCACTTTATTTATTTATTTAATCTTTAATGCACAAAGTAAGTACATAAGGCGGACTTAATGCCGCAGGGCATTTTCTACCAGTCAACTTTAAGGTAGTGGGACATGATAGTGAGGGTGCAATTTAAAAATCTTTAAGAGAGCAAGTATAAAGATACAGTTAGATATTTATTCAGAAAAGTATATTAAACTTAAGTAATAATATAAATATCTACAATACTAATACATAAACATAATTAATATATACATTTATATAAATACATATAAATATATATATATATATATATATATATAAAATTATATACTAGATACATATAAATGAGACAGTGAACAATCAACATTAGGACAATGATTGCAAAAAGTATCGACAAAGTTTCCGTTTGAACGACAGCTTGGAGGGAGATTTACGAATGTCAAGGGGCAATGTGTTCCATCGACAACGTGCAACGTGTTTTATTGTGGTTAAAGCAAAAGAATTTGAAATGAAACCAGTGCGGTGTGAAGGTAAATGTAACAAAAGATTTTCCGACGAACGAAGAGAATGACTGTGAGAGGCGCCCAAGACATTAAATATAGATTTGAGATGAGTTGGAGAACAAGGGTCGTTTATGATGGAGAAAAGAAGACAGAGCATCCGCGAGGATCTTCTCTGCCGGATCGGAATCAATTCGAGCTTAGCGCGGTACAGGGAAATGTGGTCAAATTTACGCAGGCCAAAAATAAAACGAATACTATTGTTGAGTAGACGATCCAACTTGTTAAGAAGTTCCTGAGAAATATCTGAAGAACAAACATCTGCATAATCAATAATGGGTAAGATAAGAGACTGTACAAGAAGAATTTTCGTGCTAGGTGGTAAAAAGTTCTTAAATCTATAAAGAGACCGCAGTGTGGCAATTGCGTTCTGACTACATTTACTAACCTGCTTTTTCCATGTTAAGGTGGAGTCGACGTGGAGCCCTAAGTCCTTAACGTGGTCAATAAATGGAATTATTAAGTTATCAAATAAAATTGGAGGTAGATGGCTAAAGTCAAGTTTGTTGATAAAAAAAGTGCTTCCAATAACAATAGCTTGGCACTTAGTAGGGTTCATTAAAATGCCAAACCTTTGTGACCACTCAAATATAGCCTGGAGATCCCTATTGATTTTAGCGATGGCGAAATTTATAGTTGAGATATCAAATCGGGTGTATATCTGTAAGTCATCAGCATACAGATGGTAAGAGCACTGAAGGAAAGAAGTGATGAGATCAATAAACAAAAAAAAAGTCTTAGGAATCGGCGTGCATGTATGAAGAGAATGATGAAGGTAGACGAGGCACGAGAGGTTTGTCAGAACCGGGATATCTGGCGCTCTACACTCTCTGCCTACCCCGTTAGGGACCTGGCGTGAAGATGCATACAAAAAAAAATAGAAGTAGGATTCCGCCTTGAGGTACACCAGAAACTAGATTGCACCAGTCAGATAACTCCTGATCGGCGCGCACAGCCTGCTGGCGACCGTGAAGATACGAAGAGAACCAATCCTGAACCAGTGATGAGACGCCGACGTGTTTCAGCGAGCTGATGAGGATGTCATGGTCAACAGTGTTGAAAGCGTTAGAGAAGTCGATTAGAACCAAAACTGTAACTTGAGAGTCCTCCATATTCGATCTGACATCCTCTAATACTTTAAGTAGCGCAGTAGCTGTGCTGTGCCCGGGTCGAAATCCAGATTGATACTGGCAGAGTAAATTATTATCAAAGATAAATTTGGATATTTGTTTATGAACAGTTGCTTCTAAGACCTTAGAGAGAAAGGGGAGTATAGAAATAGGTCTGAAATGACAAGGAAGACTGGGATTGGGAGTTTTTGGACAAGGTATAATAAAAGCTTTACGCCAAGCTGACGGATAAGTTCCGGTCAGCAGAGAAAAGTTAATTATCTGGGTTAAGATGGGCAGAACACAATCAAGTAGCAGTAAAATCATTTTCCTACTCACACCATCCACACCGATGGCATTGGACTTAATAGATATAAGTAATTTATGAAATTCATCTCTGGTTACAGGTGAAAGATTGAAGAGATCGTTAGACAAGACTGGCATGGAAGTTAAACTATGGATAGTACTTAACTTTGTATTAATGTCAAGACAAGAAGCGGTAGAGAAATTATCATTCAGATTGTTAAGTGTACAGTTTAAAGATGTTACATTGAAACGGGGTTTAGAAAAGCCAAGGGATTTAAGGAACTTCTATACATGAGCCGAAGAAGAATTCAGAACGTTATCATGAATATAGCGGCGTTTAGCGGCTCTTACCATCTGATTACAGCGGTTTCTAAATAATTTATAACGGGTCCAATTTGCCTCACTGCGATCTCCTCTGAACATACTTTGGAGGTTTGATGTTGTACGATGCGAAGTTCAAATCATGTTTTGATAAACCCGGCACAGAAAACTGACCATAGTTAAGGCACAAACTTTCCTTAGATGTTATGACAAGATCGAGCCAGGATCGTCACAGTCAATGTTATAATGAGTAGCGTTCTTTATCTCTCTCACGGTATTTGTCCGCTTAACTTGTACGTATACAGTGATATGGTAGATACCGCGATGTTAAGGACGACTGAATATTGCGGTGCCATTACAAATGCAAAACTATGTAATAACTAATAACATATGCAATAATATATAACTATTCACTGGTGGTAGAGCTCCAGTGACGGAGCTCGCGGGCGTAGGCACCATCGCCGGTCAGGTGGTAATGTACAGCCTTGTAATTTCCGGCACAGAGGCATAACACCTTAGGCCTCAGGAGTGGTAACGCATCTGCATTTTGACCTTGGTCTTTTTGTGGGTTTCTATAGGCTGCAGTTATCACTTAACATCAATGTGAACTGCATGCTTGTTTGCTACTTCCATCACATAAATAAAAGCTCGTAAGTGTAGATTTTCAGTGCAGGAGATCGAAGGCGGCAACACCGCATTACTTAATCTATCTGCCGCCAAATGGTACCGTAATGATTATCACAGAGACATAACAACTAAGGCTGGTTTTAGTCTTACGCCGACGGCACGCGCACCGTCAGCGCTCATAGCTCAGCGCGTAGTTTGTCAGCGCTGAAGCTTAACGTGGCTCGTTTTAGTATCGTACTGACCGCCTTACTGTATCCACTTCGCGAGTCGCCATGACTGTACGCGCTGACGACGTGCGCTCCGCTCGACACTAGAACGCTCATTGAAAGCAGAGGCGCTCGTGCGACCGTCAGCGCCGACAACTACGCGGGGCCGACGCGCGACGCGTGTGGCCGTGTAGCTATCAGCGCTGACCACCGTGCGCGCTGATAGCTACGCGTCATTCGAAAACGCTTCTTCAAGGTGCGATATCTCGGCCATCAGCGCTGACGGTGCGCGTGGCGTCGGCGTAAGACTAAAACCAGCCTAAGGTGTCAGGGTGGTAACGCATCTGCATTTTGTATAGTTTTTGTGTAGATTTTATTCGGAAAATAACCACTAAGAGCAGTAGCAAAAAACTTGCTGGGGAATTTTTAAAGAGCTAAAAATGCTAACATTACCTTCCATATATATTCTAGAAACATGTAAATTTGTTAAAACCTATCCAGCCTTTTACACAAGACGCGCAGACATCCCTACAAATCACATACTACGACACCAAAATAGACTAATGCTCCCACCTCTAGCCAGCCATTCGTCAAGTCCTTTTGTTATGAGCATAAAAATATATAATAAATTACCAACACCATTAAAAAACGAAACAAACAACAACACATTCATCAAAAATATCAAACAATTACTCATCGATAAATGTTACTATAATATTCAGGATTATTTGAGCGACACCTTCAAATGATATTTTTTAACATAAATAAATGATAATATTTAACTTTCCCCTTATTACATAAGCTTCCCCTCTTATGTTGCTATACCCTAACAGGGTGTCATTGTACAATACCACCTATGTACCCATATGACATAACGCAATAAATAATTTGAATTTGAATTTTTTGAATTAATTTCAAAAGAGTCCTTCAGGGCTGGCAGCGCTATGGCAATTCCCCTAATGTTATAAATGTTCATATAGGCGAAGGTACCCATTTCTATTTGCCGTCTGCTTGTCTGTCAATTACTTAGACATAAAAAAAAACCGGTCAAGTGCGTGTCGGGCCACGCGCAGTGTAGGGTTCCGTCGTTATTTATTACGTTTTACATCATCAGCCAAGTGCGAATCGAATTCCCTGACAGAAGTGTCCGCTCAAGTCCGCTACTTCTGCTGGGGAATGACAGGTTCCCTGATACCCCAATTATTTTCAACGAACAATAAAAACCCTAAAATAGTTTTTTTTTTTTTTTTTAGGTCTGGCTTTATGTAGGCGGCCTGTTTCGAGACGGCACTAGTCTACTTCACCGGGCAATCGGCGAGCGCAGAAGGCGCTCCAGCCTAGAGCCTACAATAGTCGTACAGAAATAACATGTATAATTTCGAAACATAAACAATAAAGCGCGATGTAAATGACACCTGGTGCCATCTACTGCGGCTAATTCTATGGAGTTGTCCGAAATTTTCGAGTAAAATACATTTGGTCGTGTTGTAATATTAAATTTCAGTCTGCAGGCACAACACTACAAATGTGGAACGTCACTAGACGTAACTTGTATTCTCTGTTAATCTATGGAATTCTCTCTCGAATAAACCGCGTTGGTCACAGGTCTGCCTTTTACTAATTTTCTTATATTTATCAGGTTATGGGCCCAGACCCAGCTAATTTTTCAAAATTTCATTGTCAAAAGTTTAGAATCAGTAAAAGTAATAAATATTTCACCCTAATTAAAGTAGTGCTGTATAACCTAAAAGTGACAACGTGGTGGCTGTACAAAAGCGTCTTCATCAGCATAAATATGTCTTCAAATAGTTCAATGACATTAATTGAGAAGCTGACAGGAAGAGATAATTATCCTACCTGGAAGTTCACGGTCAAAACTTACCTTGAACATGAAGAATTGTGGCATTGCGTCACACAGACTTCAGGCGAAGGAGTTGATGCAAAGAAGGATACTAAAGCGAAATCAAAGATTATTCTATTAGTAGATCCCATCAACTACATTCACATCCAGGAAGCTAAAACTGCAAAAGAAGTATGGGATAATTTAGCGAAAGCTTTTGACGACAGTGGATTGACCCGCCGAGTTGGGTTGTTGAGAGATCTGATTACCATAACGCTAGATGGATGCCAAAATATTGAGGACTACGTAAACCGGATCATGACCACTGCACACAAACTGAGGAACATTGGTTTCATTGTGAATGATGAGTGGTTGGGTACTTTACTATTGGCCCATGATTATGGCATTAGAAAGCTCGGGTTTGGCAATAACAGCTGATTCAGTTAAAACAAAACTTCTACAAGATGTTAGAAAATCAGAAACTACTGCGCTGTATGTTAACAGAAGTAAAATTAACTCGCAGTTTGCCAAACATGCTTCTGAAAAGGTGTATAAATCTAGCAAAGGTCCGCGATGCTTCATATGTAACAAATATAGGCATATTAGAAAGAATTGTAGGAACAAGAAGAAAGAACATAAATCAGATGAGAACTCTGGCTATGTGGCTGTTTTTTCTGCATCAGCGAGTAAAACATGTAATGACAATGGCTGGTATGTGGACTCGGGAGCTTCAATGCATTTAACAATGCACCGTGACTGGCTTTTTGATGAAATACCACCTCCGGTTAACACAATTAAAGTAGCTGATGACAAGAAACTTAATGTAAAAGCATGTGGTAAAGTGAATCTACACGTTTTGAATAAGAATAGCGAGTCTCAAGTTATACTAATACAAAATGTTCTTTATGTTCCTCAGTTGGCCACCAACCTTCTTTCTGTGAGCCAAATAATAAAAAATGGTTGTCAAGTACAGTTTGACAAAGAAGGTTGCAGAATATATGACCAAAATAGTATACAAGTCGCAAATGCAAGGTTAGAAAATAATATGTACCGGCTTAATACCAAAAGTGTTGAAGCATACATGTCAACAAATCAAGAAAATGATAGTTATTTATGGCATCAGAGAATGGCACATTTGAACTTCGAAGATTTAAATAAACTTTCAGATAGTACAGGTGTAAAAATAGAAAATAAAGACAAAGTTGTATGTATATCATGTATTGAAGGAAAGCAGTCAAGAAATCCATTTCCTTCACAAGGTTCCAGGGCAAAAGGTTTGCTAGAACTAATACACTCAGATGTCTGTGGTCCCATGGAGGTACAATCACTGGGAGGTGCACACTATTTTGTGACTTTCATCGATGACTTCTCCAGGAAAGTATTTGTCTATCTAATAAAGAATAAATCTGATGTTTTTGAAAAGTTCAAAGAATTTAAAGCTTTGGTTGAAAAACAAATTAATTTATCAATAAAGACCCTGCGTACAGATAATGGTAGAGAATATCTCAGTAATGAGTTCAAATCTTTCTTAACAAAATGTGGAATTAATCATCAGACATCCACACCCTATACACCCGAACAAAATGGGTTAGCAGAAAGAATGAATCGTACAATATTAGAAAGAGCTCGTTGTATGCTATTAAATGCTAAATTGCAGAAGCAGTATTGGGCAGAAGCAGTCTCGACCGCAGCATATATCACTAATCGCTGTCCGACCAGAGCACTGGAATTTAGAACACCTGAAGAGATATGGACAGGTGAAAAGCCCAATATTAGCAATCTAAAGATCTTTGGATGTGAAGCAATGGTTCATATACCAAAAGAAAAGATCAAGAAATGGGACTCAAAAGCAACTAAAATGGTATTCATAGGTTACAGTGAACAGACCAAAGGTTATAGACTTTTTAATCCTAAAACAAAGAAGGTGTTTATAAGCAGAGATGTGAAATTTTTAGAAAGTTCTGTCATAAGAAATTATGTTAAATTACCATTGTCAGAATCTACCTCGGAAGCTGTCTTAGAAAATGAAGAATCAACTTCAGTATTGTCTCAAGAATATGTTACAAGTGATGATTCATTTCACTCTGATGAGGGATCTTTATATGAGCCAGAAGAATCTATAAATTTAAAAGATATTTATACAAATGTAACAACAAGATCAAAGCATAGAATGAATAATGTAGGTAATACTTTTATCTGCACAGATGATGGTTCAGATGCAATGGACGCCCCATATACATATAGCGAAGCAATATCTACAGATAATATAAATGCAGCAAAGTGGAAACAATCAATCAGAGATGAATTGTTGGCACATTCAGAAAACAAGACTTGGGAGTTAGTGGATAGACCACAAGGAGTGCGGATAATTGGCTGTAAATGGGTTTTCAGAATAAAAGACATGCCATCTGGCCTGCTATTCAAGTCAAGATTATGTGCTAAAGGCTGTGCGCAAACACAAGGAGTAGACTACTCTGAAACCTTTTCACCTACAGTAAGGTATGATTCGGTTAGGGTTTTACTTTCAGAAGCTGCTCACCATAATCTGGAGATGGTTCAATTTGATGTGAAAACCGCTTTCTTATATGGAGACATAAAGGAGGATATATATATGGCACAACCAGAAGGTTTAGAAGCATCACCAAATTTGGTATGTAAACTTAAACGTTCACTTTATGGCCTTGAACAGGCACCGAGGTGCTAGAATCAAAAATTTGATAATTTTCTTAAAAAATTTGGTTTTGAAAACAGTCATGCAGATAGATGTGTTTACATTGGCAATGTAAATTCTAATTTGGTATACCTATTGCTGTATGTCGATGATGGGCTCATACTGTCAAAATCATTGAAGTCTATAGATACTGTAATTAATGATATAAGTAAAATTTTTGATATCAAAGTGTGTAAGCCGAAGAATTTTGTTGGCCTACAAATAGAGAAATCCAAAGGATGTATATTTATTCACCAAGCAAACTATATTGGAAGATTATTGTGTAAATTTAATATGCAGAATGCTAACTCCAATACTATTCCAGTAGATCCTCATACAGCACTGGAAAAGAGTTCTGTCGCACCTGACAAGAATATACCATACCGGGAAGCTGTTGGATCTTTGATGCACCTGGCTATAGTAAGCAGACCCGATATTATGTATGGAGTCAGTCTGGTGAGTAAATATCTTAACAGTTATGATGACACTCATTGGAATGTTGTGAAGAAAATTATGAAATACCTAAAAGAAACACAACACTATGGTATATGTTACACATCAACGTATAGTAATAAACTATTGGCATTCAGTGAAGCAGACTATGCAAAGGATACATGCACACGGAGATCTTTGACAGGATATGTATTTATTAAAAATGGAGCTGCCATAACATGGGCATCTCAGCATCAGCAAAGTGTTGCTCTGTCTACTACTGAGGCTGAGTTTATGGCTGCATGTGCTGCCACTAAAGAGGCTTTGTGGTTAAAACAGTTGTTAATAGACATAAGTGCATATCATCAAGATTCAGTGACTTTACATATAGACAATCAAAGTGCAATTTGTTTAATTAAAAATGTGGACTACCATAAACGGTGTAAGCATATAGATGTTAAATATAACTTTATTAAAGAGAAATTTTCTGAAAAACAAATAGATTTAGAGTATGTTTGTACTAAAGAACAATATGCTGATATATTTACAAAGGCTTTGCCTAGAGATACTTTTCAGTATTTAAGAAATAAAATAGGAGTACTGAAACTTACCTAATTTTTTTTTATATAACTGTAATGTTATACTGTAGGATTTAATTTGCTTGTAAAGTTATTGTTAGGTAAGAGTGTCTTTATTGAAACTTATTTATTACATACAGCATGCCTTTATAAATCATTATTTAGTAAAAAGTGTATAAAATTATTATGTTAAAGAAACACTTGTATGATAAAGGATATGTTGTGCCTATTAATGTGTTAGTAAATTTTGTATTTAATTGTTCATTGTTCATATATGAAAGACTGCAATTTGGTAAGAGTGTTGTAATATTAAATTTCAGTCTGCAGGCACAACACTACAAATGTGGAACGTCACTAGACGTAACTTGTATTCTCTGTTAATCTATGGAATTCTCTCTCGAATAAACCGCGTTGGTCACAGGTCTGCCTTTTACTAATTTTCTTATATTTATCAGGTCGCCTATTACTCGCAAACTTGTACAGCCAACTTAAGTGTGATAGTTTTCCTTTTAATTTAATTATATATGGCTACAATGGCCGTAACGTTTGAATTTCTAACTACGTTTGGTCGGTAGGGGAGGACGGGGGAGACACTTGTCTCTAACGAAAATTGGCCCTTTAAAGCTCAATAAGTCACGAACAGTGAACTGAATCGAGAAATGATGTTTGCACACCCCTAACATTTTTAAAAGACCTATACAACGATATCCCACACTATATAGAAAACAAAAAATAAAAAAAATACATGTTACATGCAGGGGAGGTACCCTCAAATAAAAAAATATCATGTTTTTATTCTACCACTTTGTCGGCGTAATTGAGTTTTATACTTGTACTAAATTTCAAGTCTCTAGTACCAATAGTTTTTGCGTAAAACCGCGGACGGACGGACGGACAGCCAGACAGACAGACAGACGGACATGGCGAAACTATAAGGGTTCCTTGTTTACTACGGAACCCTAAAAACTAATCTTATCGATTCAAATCTCAATCAAATCCATGATGATAGATCAGCAACCATAATGCTATCCCGCAAGGATATCTAATTTAAATACAAAAGAAAAATATCACCAGTCTGCTCTTTGGAATATAATATTAAAATGGAATATTCTTGAATATTCCCAGTGGATGCCAGACAAGACGTTATGACTACATCTATTTCATTTCTTTGCTGATATTTGAGGGTGTATGACAGAGAGAGAATGATCGTGAAATCACAATAGCTAGCGGTTCTGTTTACATTCTTTTTTGTTTTATGAAGAAGGTTGTTAATTAAGAAAAACCGGCCAAGAGCAAGCCTGACTCACTTATCTTCGTAATTCCTTTTTTTTTGTTAATAGTTTGTACATTAAAAGGTGTTGGGTTTTGTATAGATTCTAATAATAATATTATTGTTTAATCGATGTTCATTTTTTCACTTTTTTGTAATTTTGTGTTTTTGCCCTTGTATTTTCTATCTCACAATCTCACAACACAGATTTTAATTATATATCTTAATTATATCTATTTAATTCCATACTACTATCAGGCTATGTCGCTTAAAACTGTTTATTTATACCTTGTCAAAATTTCCTTTTCAAGTAGTACCTAACACATATAAACTATCTAAACTATTGAACCTATAGTAGGTACCTATATTAAGTGTTCGAATTCTCTCATTATACCTCCACCAATATTAAACCGCAAACCGCAATGGATATGACAGACACACGTCTATTATACCATAACCTAGTATATGGTAGATACGATAAATATATCTGGGGATTTGATTATATACGTGTGTATATATAATCGTAGAGCATTATCTCTGCTGCACACTGACTACGTAAGAACTGACAGTATTGGTCAAACTTGATCAAAATGGTCGACAAACGTCAAACAGGTACGGTGCGAAAGAGATAACGCTCTACAGACCCGAAATAAGCCGAAGTCTCCTTCCTAGGTTCGAAGTGCAATATTAAAGTAAGACAGACATTGGAGTTCTGGCGGGAACCTTGAAAGAGGCGTATGGTGCTCTTATTTTATTTCATTTTCTTGTGTATTTTTATGTTATATTGAATAAATTTGGTGGCATGGTTGATATAGTTTTATTACAGTGCCCGTGTATAGTAAAATAGAATAACAGTGCGAAAACACGACGTTTCAGGTTGCCTCCAAAACTTCATTGTAAATGTGTAAAGTAGCCATCGCTTTACTCGAATAAATGACTGTAACTCACTCGACTGACATACTTAATGAATAATTGACTGACTATATATTATACCTACTAACTTTTACGCTGCTGAAATAAATACGAATACGAAATATCGTTTAACTTGATACTGGCAATATGCGTGATAGCAGTGCCATAATACAAAAAAAAAAGAAACAGATATTATTGATACTTAATGATTTTTCGAAAATGGTCGTAAGATCTTACTCGAAATAAAACATACTTTCTTTCTTTGATATTATTTCGCATTAACACATGCTTGTGAAATATATTTTATTTTAAAGAAAAATGGAAAGAAAAATTTGACTTCAGGCGAGGCTCGAACTCGCGACCTACTGGGAATCTAGTCCAGCCGCTCTTCCAATTGAGCTACTGAAGCCCTGCCCGATTTGTCAAATCTTTCCTTCACATCTATTGCATTGCTTTATGGTAGCAGTAGCGCCATCTATTACCAACTATGCTAGTTAGGCAACCGATATAATAGACTTTTCAGTTTATTGAATATCGTAAAGAAGTCGCTTTTACCCTTAATAATTGTTTGACTTAATATTTGTAAAAGCAACTCTTTACGATATTCAATAAACTGAAAAGTCTATTATATCGGTTGCCTAACTAGCATAGTTGGTAATAGATGGCGCTACTGCTACCATAAAGCAATGCAATAGATGTGAAGGAAAGATTTGACAAATCGGGCAGGGCTTCAGTAGCTCAATTGGAAGAGCGGCTGGACTAGATTCCCAGTAGGTCGCGAGTTCAAGCCTCACCTGAAGTCAAATTTTTCTTTCCATTTTTCTTTAAAATAAAATACTTTCTTTCTTTCTTACTGTAAGTACTTATATACTTGAATAACAATGTTGCTATAATTGAAAATGCCGTTGACGTCTTACGAGTACAATGTAAAAAGCGCCATCAAAACCGCGTGACAACGTAACCGCATAACATTATGCTAATGCTGTAGTCAAACACGACCGCTTTGAAATATATTAAAATTCGGACCGAGCGATACTTTATGAAATATTTTTACACAATTTTATTAAGATACCTGCTGGCAGAGCTTCGTTGACATAGCTTGTAGGGCTCTACTGGTTATCTTATTTGTCTGCTTCTGAGGAGTAACGTACGGGCTCGTAATTTATGGCACAGAGGCAATGCAATTTAGGGCCAAAGTGTGGGAACGCATATCTGTATTGAGACCGCGTTAAAAAACGCTACGTTTGACGCAGATATTTATAAGTTGGTAGGTATCATCGCTCTGGCCAAGAAACGTCCATTGCTGGTCAAAGCTTTACCCAAAGACGCCCATAATCGTGTTGTGCGTTATTAGGGGCGAACATGCTATAATTGCCACGCTTGGCAGGTGGATTGGTGATCGCAGTGGCATGTATTATTGATAAACTTATAGATAGATAGAGATAGATATAAAGATAGATTTTTTACTGGTGGTAGAGCTCCAGTGACGGAGCTCGCGAGCGTAGGCACCACCGCATTACCTAATATACTTGCGGCTAAATGGTAGTGTTCAGCATTATTGTGTTCCGGTCAGGTGGTAATGTAAGGCACAGAGGCATAACAACTTAGGCCTCAGGAATGGTAACGCATCTGCATTTTGATCTCGGTCTTTGTGTGGGTGTCTATAGGCTGCAGTCATCACTTAACATCAATGTGAACTGCATGATTGTTTTCCACTTCCATAACATAAAAAAAAGATAATAATGTATTTTAATAAAATTATTAATTCATTAAAAATTGAAAAAGAAAATCACGAATTCTCGTGATGCCAAGCACTCTACTATATAATAAGAGTGGCCATTTTAAAACCTGAATCATATTGTCGCATAAAGGACTTATTACACGGCACGGTATTCAGGGTACGATAGCAAGGGTCAGGGTAGTGTAATAACATTTAGGGAGTTAGGGCCCTAATTAGGGCGACGTGATGATATGGTAGTGTTCAGCACTATCATGTTCCGGTCAGGTGGTAATGTACGGCCCAGTAATTTCCGGCACAGAGGCATAACATCTTAAGCCTCAGGAGTGGTAATGCATCTGCATTTCTACCTTGGTCTTTGTGTGGGTGTCTATAGGCTGCAGTCATCACTTAACATCAATGTGAACTGCATGTTTGTTTGTCACTTAGGTAATGCGGTGGTGCCTTCGCCCGCGAGCTCCGTCACTGGAGCTCTACCACCAGTATTGAAAGTAACATTGGATACTTTTTTTTAAAAGTAAAAAGATCGGGCGGACTAAGTCGCGGGCAAAAGCTAGTAGGTAAAGAAAGAAAGAAATGCCTTTCATAAATATTTTTGCCTTTAGTAAATATTTAAAGTGAAAAAAAAATTGTCTTACTTAAGCGTTCCAATTTGGAATTGCAATGTTGCTTAAATAGAAAGGTTCAATATTTTAAATTCGAGGAGGCTTTTGTCTTTAATTGAAGAAACCGAAACAATGGAATAAATTAGCCTGTTTTTTTCTTGTATCGGCCCAGGAAGTTGGGAGATGACAGCGAGCCGCGATTTTATTCGAGTTTCCCTTATTATAAAGTTTTCATATCTTGTGTACAATGTTTTGTTTCTTTTTCTCATTGCGATACAAGAAAATCTGAAAATATATTCTTAAAATTAAAACAATGTTCTTGAATGTGAACATAATTAAGATGAGGGGAAATTCATAAAATACGTCGTGCTAAAATAAGCTTTTTCTGACCCCTTTCCCTTTATTGTCACACTATATGTGACCCTGAAAATAATACGTCACACAAATTAAGAACCCCGCGCGAATATGATAAATTTCAACTTAAAGTGCACAAATATCGAGAATTAAACAATTTATTAAGTTTTTATTACTTTTTCTATATTGAGAGAAACATAAAATACTAAATCATTTTCAGCTATTTAAATCAGCTGTTTATCATGCCTTCAATTTATTGTCGTAAGTTTATTTTAAAAAAAAGAATGTCATAGTAGGGATATGGTGACATATTGTTGTCGTACAAAAAATACATAAAATAAATATTTCCGACAAAAAAACAACGATTCAAATTATTTTTTTGAGTATTTTCCATGATTCTACGTATTTTTCTTTATTTTTTGATATAGTGTACAGGGTGCGGGCCCAACGTAGAACTTGTCCTTTCAAAAAACAATAAATATCTTTTAAAACGAATATTTTAATGAACTCCCTGAACGTATTTTATGAACGGTCCCTAACTAAAATGCCAAAAGAGTTTTAAAACTTTTTATTTCTTCAGCCTAATCCGACTTACAAAGCTGTCACAAAAAGAAGACACTTATTGGAAGAAACTCCCAATATCTACAAAATGAAGCAATAAATACAATTTTGTCTCAAAGTACAGACACAAAAGCTATTTATTTGACGCATTACCACAAATAATCCATCAATACCGATACTAAGCTCTGTCTATCAATATTAATTTACAAAGCTGTTTGGATTTATATTGCAAAAACATTTTTCAACTTAATCGTGTACAACATAATATTACATTTACAGGATTTCGACTGGAGCAGAGGTTCCCAAACTATTTTTCTTGTAGACCCCTTTCAAATTTTTTCTGGTTTCGGTGGACCCCCTTGCTAACATTTATATCACTCTCCCATATATCCCATTTTTATTTACGCATATACGTAGACCCCATCTAGTCTCCCATAGACCCCAGGGGGTCTATATGGACCACTTTGGGAATCACTGGACTGGAGCCTTATTTTCATATCATCGCAATCATTTATTGCCAAGTAAATTCATGCGCTTTTTAGCAGCCTTTTGTAAAAACTTCTTGTATTTATGGTACAAAGGTTTGCCACCTTGCAGAGCAAGCATGCAGTTCACATTGATTTTAAGTGACAACTGCAACCTATGGACATTTACAGAAGGTCAAAATAATAATCATTATAAATTTGTTTATTGACAAAAAGATAGTTACATCAATTTTTAAATTGAATCCATAGATTGCCGAAATAGTTTTCACTGTATTTCGGGAATCAGTGGCTTCTCCTGTTGATAACATGATTTTATGTCAAAATGCAGATGTGTTGCCTCCCCTGAGACCTTAGATGTTATGCCTCTGTGATAGTTATTACGAGATTTACGAGGTCATTACCTGTTTAACAAATTCATACAGTTGCGGCTGAATTTTGGAGTGTTTCAACTTATTTCGAGTTTGCATAGCGTTCTCTCTTTCGCACCTTATCTATATGATATTTTTCGAACATTTTGATCAAATTTTGACCAATACCGGACTATCAGTGTTTACGTAGGCAGGTATTGTTACATATTTTCTGGCAGTGTATAGCAGAGACAACGCTCTATGAAGTCGAAACTAGCCGATTGTTTCTTTCGTAGGCTCGATGTGCAATATATTTACTGTAGCTACGTGTATTTTTTTCTTCATATTATTAAACCGTCAAAACATGAGAGACCGCCGGCGGCTATGAACAATTGAAATCAATTGTCATATTTTTATCGACAGTTGACGGGTTAATCGTGTAATAACTTGAAAAAAAAAGAAAAATATGGGATATAGTAAACGTTGACCCAAAAATATGTACATGCGTTGGGGATTTATGTAGCGCTCGCATTTAAAACTAGTTTTATTCGCTATTTTTGTTAACTGATGATATTGGTTTTGCTGAAATGTTAGTTTCAGTGCGTTAGACTTGATTGCCGTTGTTTATTGAGAGGCGTATTTTCGACGCTTTTAATCGATGCATTTGTGTGTCCTATAATTATTTTATTATAATATATATACATAATTTAAATAGCGGGTGAAGCTAATAAATAGCTTTAGTTAATCTATGTATGAGATGGGTTGGGTAGAATATGAGTTATAGTTCTCTCATCACAGTGTCAGTCAGTCAGTCAGTGAGAGCGTCATTGATATTCGTTTATTTTCGAGCACAGTGCCATTGTTTGAATGTCATGTTTGGCATATATCACCTTTATCTCACCTTACTGTACAGTGCAAAGACATAAGTAAATAGCTCCTCCTTCAACTCTCCTTTTTTTCTCCTTTTTTAAATTCTATAATTAATAATATAAGGACCCATATCACCCTCTATCAACATAGATTTTAAAAAAGTGCACAACATTCCTTCACCTACTTTAAAAAAAATTAATGAATAGATACGAGAATGAGTAGGTTCTTAACACTGTCTCAAAAATACGCAGCCTATGCGTTCAGGATTTATGCATTTGCATTTTAAAGCTAGTTTTATTCGCTATAATTTTTGTTAACTGATGATATTGGTTTTGCTGAAATGTTAGTTTCAGTGCGTTAGACTTGATTGCCGTTGTTTATTGGCGTATTTTCGACGCTTTTAATCGATGCATTTATTGTGTGACCTAGATTTATTTTAACAAGCGGGTTAAGTTCTGGTGAAACGGAAGGGAAGACAGTTTTACTTATATAATCAACAAGCAAACAAACAAGCAAACAACCTCTTCAGCTTAATAATAATAGTGTAGATTCCTTTGTATAATCCCGTCCTCGTGATGGCAGAATATGAGTTATAGTTTTCTCATTACTAAGTCAGTCAGTTTGACGCGCTCATTGGCTTCTTTTTCGATCGATCTGTTTCCCACATGGTAGAAATAACCTACAAAAAAATTCATAAGAGACTGTGTGCTCCTGTCTGCTGCCTGTCTCATTTTCTCCCACATTAAATCTTATGAATTTATGTGTCTGTCTCTATTTACCGTCGCTTTTACGTTTAAACGACTTTCAAATCACAATTATAGTTAAAATAATCTTCTTTCAACTTCAACAATAGATAGATAGAAAATAAAGCTATAACTTACTGCGCTTCGTGCTCAGTGAGCAATTCTTCGAAGTGGACCCGAAGCGTATGGGCCGGCGGCGCGCGCACTTCGCTCACGCAGTCTACGTCATCAGGGTACGGCCGGGGAAACCCCGGGCTGGAGACCGTGGCGTGCGGGTGCGAGTGAGACAGCACTATCGTCTCGTTGCATTGCACTTTCGACGCGGTGTAAGGATCTGAAAGAGATGGATGTGTGTTAGATATCTAATTATGTTTATAGCAAGTGTGAGTTTTGTAGTAATAGTCGATTTTTGTAATATGTGTGTGTATCACACGTAGTTCCCCACGCAAAAAATGACAGGCTGATTTGCATCGGTAATAAACGCTATGGCTACTCCCCTCTGGTCCGCCGCAGCGGTCGGTGGCCCGTGTTGCTCTATGGTGACAACAGAATCAGTCATTTATAGAATTAACTGCCTCAGTAGCGTAGTGGTAGCAGGTCACTACTATTGCGCTGGAGGTCCTGGGTTCGATTCCCGGGTCGGGGACTATCAGAGATAACGGTTTAAAATCCTTTACCTCTGCTTCTATTGGGATTTTTCAATTTTCTGGAAGTTTCCCAGTACCCCGGAGTTTGGTAATGTGCCCGGAGATGGCAACAGGTTCGCCACCTGTTACATGGGCCTAAAACGTAACCGGCGAGTCGTGGGTGTTTGCATGTATGATTGAATGCATGCATTTACCTCTGCCTACCCCTTCGGGGATTACAGGCGTGAAGTTACGTACGTATATTTCAAGAATCGGTCAATCCTAGATTATGTAGTCATTTCGCGAATCGCTGGAACTGTGACTGCACTGATATGTGTGAATTAGCCTTTAAGATTCCCTTCGCGTTCCGTACAAAGACCTGTATATTCCGGACTTATCCGAAAAAATCCGGATATATGACAACCCTAATATCAATCATCAACAACGACTACACCCCAGTTAACATAGCTCACATACAACAGCAAAACAGATAACCGGTACAAAAACAGTTTTTGTTTCAAAGGAGATGTTGCAAAAATGTATGGATCTCCGGCCATGTATTGTACACAATATCATTAAAAGGCCAAATCAATATAAAAACGTTTTTTACTGCATATTTTCACTTATTTAGCTTTGTTTGCAGTTACAAAACATAATTTGCAGTTAGAATTGCAACTCAAAACTAACATGGCGAATATGGCGGGCGATGTCATTTTGACATTTTCATTTTTTAAATTGTATTTTGATTATAGAACTAGGAGAAAAAAAGTAATATTTTCTAAATACTATCAAAATCGATTGATCCCGAGCGTCGGCTGTATCGCCACCATGTTTAACATAGTTGGAAAATGATAAAATCGTTTGAATTAAATGTGGTTGTAACTATGAAATATATTCTTGAATAAATTAATTGTATTTTTTTTGGATTCTTCTTTAATTTACCCATTTTTTGAGAACGTGTACGAACCAAGGCCGAGCTCGCAACATCTCCTTTGATGTTCAAATTGTTTACGATTCGGAACAGTCGAGAGGTCGAGTTCCCTGAACTTCCCTGTTGCATCTCCGGAAAGTTAGCTCAAATACTAACTTTATCGCTTGCGCCAACATTTATACTTGGATAGCAAAACCGATAGAGCAACTCAGCCCACCGGCCGCGGCGGACCGGAGGGGAGTAGCCATAGCATTTATTACCTATACAAAACAGTCGTGTCATTTTTTGCGAGGGAAAATGCGTGTGACACACACACTACAAAAATTGTCTACTATACTTACACCTTAACTTTAAAAAAATATATAAACAATTTCACGCACACATTAAGCATCAGGCATGGTCAGCGACAGGCATAGGCCCACTTGGGCTTGTACTTTGACAGAAGGGAAAGCCTGCATATGGCTGCTCCCTTCCGATCCGCCGCGGCCGGTGGCCCGTGTTGCTCTATGGCAAAACCTTAAGAAAACCTGATTGTATATTTTCAGGTTTTGCCTTTTTCAAAGGTTCTTTCATTCTCACATGTCCACTGCTGGACCAAATCCTCTCATAAGGGGAATATGTCATAATCGCCACGGTTGGCATGCGGATTGCCGATCGCAGTGGCGGTAATTTTATCGCTATCTTGCGTCACTGCACTTACTACCGCCCACCGGTTCGATGCCCGGGTCGGGGACTATCAGAGATAACGGTTTGAAACCCTTTATCTATGGTTTATCTATGGTTCTATTGGCATTTTTCCATTATCTGGAAGTTTCCCAGTTCCTCGGAGTTTGGTTATGTCCCAGGAGATGACAACAGGCTCGCCGCATATTACATGGGCCAAAAACGTAACCGTCGAATCGTGGGTGTTTGCATCTAGTGGAAGTAAAGATAATTGTTTCAACAAACACAAGCATAACATTGTGCAAAGGTTTTGGCGGGAACCTTGAAAGTGGTGAATGGTGCTCATATTTTTTTTTTCTTTGTTATTATGGCATCGCAAATACGCATATTGCCAGTGTCAAGTAAAACGATATTTCGTATTTATTTAAGCAGCGTCAAAGTTCGTATAATATCAAGTATACTATGTAAGTATCAAGTATATAAGTTATCAAGTATAATATGTCAGTCAAGTGAGTTACAGTCAAGATAAGTCGAGTAAAGCGATGGCTACTTTACCAGAACATTTACAATGAAATTTTGGAGGCAACCTGAAAGGTCGTGTTTTCGCACTGTTATTCTATTTCACTATACACGGGCACTGTAATAAACCTATATCAAACAAAATGCCACCAACTTTATTCAATATAACTTAAAAATACACCAAGAAAATTTAATAAAATAAGAGCACCATACGCCTCTTTCAAGATTCCCGCCAAAACCGTGCTCATATTTTATTTCATTTTCTTTACGTATTTTTTAAATTAAAGAAAGTTGGTTACATTTTGTTTGATATAGGTTGTTATTTTTTTAATTGAATGGCATCGTTTATTATGCATATTGCCAGTGTCAAGTAAAACGATATTTCGTATTCGTAATAAGCAACGTAAAAAGTCAGAGTCAGTCAGTCAATTTATCAGTCCGTCAGTCAGAGTCACAGTAATTCGAGTAAAGCGATGGCTACTTTACCAGAACATTTATAATGTAGTTTTGGAGGCAACCCGAAAGAACGTGTTTTCGCACTGTTATTCTATGTCACTATACACGAGCACTGTAATAAGCCCATATCAAACAAAATGTCACCAACTTTATTTAATATAACTCAAAAATACATAGAGAAAATTAAATAAAATAAGAGCACCACACGCACCTTTCAAGCTTCCCGCCAAAAAACCTTGATATGGGTTTATTACAGTGCCCGTGTATAGTGAAATGGAATAACAGTGCGAAAATACGGCGTTTCAGGTTGTCTCCAAAACGTCATCGTAAATGTTCTGGTAAAGTAGCCATCGCTTTACTTGAATTACTGACTGTACTCTCTTGACTGACTTAATTAATAATTGACTGACGGACTGACTAATACTAACTTTTACGCTGCTTAAAATACGAATACAAAATATCGTTTTACTTGACACTGGCAATAAGCGTAACAGCAATGCCATAAAAATAAAAAAAAAACATTCTGCAATGAGGTTATACTCATTGCAGAATGCACTTGTAACTGCTTATGTTACTGCAACTCGGTTATTGCAACGCGGCTCTAATTGGGTAAATTCTCTCATAACATCTCATTATACAAAGTAATTAGCTACTGTAGTGCCTACATCTGTTTTTACGGGCGTTACTAAATTTTGTTGCAGTACTTAATTTGTATTTTTAAGCTTACTTGCTCAGATCAGTTTAAGATATTAAATTATGGATTAAACAAAATGGTATTTGGTATTTAAAAAAAAAGTGTGTGTGTCAGTTCCGATGCACAACAGGAGTTTACTCGGTGTGCGTAAGGAGATCCCTAGTTTGCGGCCGAGGGAAATACGTCGCTTGGTCGCAGCGCTCGCGAAGGAATAGCGCGTAACGCCTTAAATTTCGTGTTACATTTGATTTTAGGGTATTTCTATTTTTTCGTGCAAAACACGTTTCGATGAGAATAAAACCTAAACTAAATAAGCCTCAGCTATCAAATATTTTTTATATTGTCGGTATTTTTCGCATGTATATGTGCCACTGGAAAGGAATAATCTCAGATTGATTAAAAACATGCCTAAATCTCACTACCATCACTGGTCAGAAATCAATTTTTGTGAGTTGTAAGCAAATATCATGGAAATTTGGTGTATTACTGCCCGTTATTGTGGATATTTGTAAATTAACTATCTAGCAATGAAAATAATAAAGTAGAAAATTTATTACGTTTGTTATTTTATTTGCTGAGACAAAATAAGTTTGTCCAAAAAAAAGCTCATTACCGTCGACTGAACTTGAAGTAAAAATATTTACCTGTTAGAGCGCCTTAGTGATATTCCCTGCCCCTGTTCCCCTTTGAGCGATCCTAGCCCCGTTGACCAGTGAAAAGAGAACAGGTCGGATGTTTGTAGTTTGGTGACATGTTTTGTCACCAAACTACAAACATCCGACCTGTTCTGGGACCTGGGACGAAGACGAAATTATTGGGTGTGGTATGTTTTCTTTTCATTGCCATCAGTGATGTTTAAAATATAAAAAGTAATAGTTAAAATTACATGTTCGGTGTTAACATGATACACTTTGAGTCTATGTAATTTTTTAGTCTTCATTCTAAACATTTATCGGTTATTTAAGGAAAAAATCTAAAATAAGTGGTAAATCTCATTACCGTTCCTTTCATTACCATAATTTACCATTCGCTATTTGAAAAATGGTAATGATCATAAAATTATGGTAATGGAGATTTATTTGACAACAGAGCTACGCTACAAACGTAAGAAAAAAACAGGTAAATTAAAACAGAAAAAGACAAAATTGAAAGGGAGGGAGATGCAGTTATACACTATAAACATTTAACTTCTCTAAAGACGATATTATCTCCCATGGAGGCTGAAGTACATATCGGATTTTCTGAAAACTATGGTGGTGTATATCATTGATCAAGAAACCGGCATTTTGAAGCCGTATAATGCTTGCAGTAACAGTGAATGTAATAAAAATGACGCAAGGGCTATATGGGCTCATTTGAGACCACTGCATGGCAATATCCAAGAAATAGCGCCGCTGATTGACATACAATCACATATCATATTTGAGAGCTCATCAAACCTATATATGTAGGTTAGATCTATTACTTGGAATTACTTAGAAGCGGGACACGGGATGGGAGCACCGGATGTGTTTGGGACATTTTTGAAGAGCTTGACTGCAGATCAAATTTTGCGGCTGGGTAAAGACATTTATAGTCTTGAAGAATTTTGGACACATGTAGGGAGGACATTCAAGGCCCTGGCAGGTCTATAAATACAAGAACATATTTCTATATTTTCTCAAAAGACACAACTACGCTTTCTGAAGGTCATGGTATTGTTAAATGACCAGAGAACTTGACGCACTGACAGCGTTTCACATAAATAACTGAACTTTGGGAAGAATTTATTTTACTAAAACATCAAGTTCTGAAACAGAAAGCCACTTGATGTTTTCGACTTTCCTTCCTACGTGTGTCTTCAACGCTACAAATATCTTTACGCAGACTCAAAATTTGATCTGCAGTCCTCTTCAAGAGTACACCAACCACATCAGGTGCTCCCATTTCCGCGTCCCGCTTCGAAGTAATTCCAGGTAATAGATCAGAGCTCTGGAAAATCTTGGTGTACTTAAACTTGATTGACAAATAACATAAATCATGTATAAAGGCTTGATGGGCTATCAAATATGATATGTGATTGTGTATCAATCAGCGGCGCTATTTATTGGATATAGCCATGCATGCATGTGGTCGCAGATAATCCCATATAACCCTTGCGTCGTGTTAATTACATTCACTGACACTGCAAGCATTATATGGCTTCAAAATTCCGGTTTCTTGATCAATGATATACACCACCGTAGTGTGTAACGTTATTTGTGTTCGGCTACCACCGAAATTAAAGCTTTGAATTTCATTATCAAACTGAAATGAACAATTTTCAGAAAAAACGATATGTACTATAGCCCTCATGGTAGATAATGTCGCCTTTAGAGATGTTAAGGGTTTATAATGTCTAACTCTATCTCACTCCCTTTAAATTTTGTAAAAAGACTAGAAGACCAGCTAAGAGGACAGTAGTAAGAAATTTATCAAATGAAGATTTACTACATATGAAAACAGAATGTAATACAAGCGAAGGAAAGTATATTATTAATATAATTATGTTTTGTAGTGATTTTTCTGATGATAACATATTTTAAGCTCAATGGTGCTTTTTTGTCAATAATTTGAGGCTATAATTAAAGTTCCTACTAGTATTCATGCTTAATATGTTCTTTATAGTTTAGACTGTAACATAACTTCTGAGTCTGAGCTTTAAATAATGTTATTCTCTGTTACAAATAGGTTTCCATATGTTACAGCAAGTAAAAAGATATTTCAAATCAATTGAACTTTTATATATGTGAAACTCAATTTAAGTATTTAAAATACTTAAATTGAGTTGCACAAACAATTACAAAACGATTTTTTATTACAGTCTTATTACCATTAGCAGTTTATCTTTACCACTGTCCCCATTATCATTACCAAACTTCTTCCTTCATTACCATAACAATGACAAAAAAATTTAAGCCCATAACTTTGCCAATTCTGCGTATAATTTAGTGATAATGATATAGCGTGTTTATTTTTCTGTGCATTGGCACTAAAAAAAAAGCATTTCTATTTTTTTCTCCATTTTTCGTTCAATTTGCACGAAAAAATAGAACTACTCTTTACTCCTCGTAAATTTCCGTACCGGGCCTTATAACTCAAATTTTATTGATAGTTTACTACTTAAAAAACAAGTAGTAAACTATCAATAGAATTGGTTGCCTGTCGATTTACGGACGATAATTTAACGTGATAATTTAAGAAACCATACGTCACAATTCGAATGTTTAGACCTATCGTGCCTCTCTATCGCTAGTTCCACGTCCGCGCATCGCTTGCTTTCAGGCGTAACGTGACACTGTTTCGTGCGTGCAGCCGGCGATAACAGATTTATAAAATAAATAGGAAGATTAAATGTATAAATTCTGTATAAAATTATAATGTAAATATTTTATTCGATTAAAAAATAACTTTTGAAGCGAATGGATGCTAATAGTACCTGAATCAAGCGGACGCGTGTGACGTTACAATGTTAATTTTTGGTACGACCGTTACACGTCCCAATTATTCGTGGCGTGTTCTGAATTACGTGATTATTTTAGACTACTAAACTTCTAGTTTTTATGTACTGTATAAACAGTACTTACCATTAATTTGAACTGCATGCTCGTCTTAATGACATGAAAGTTGTAACGCGCCTCCTTCCAACATACACCCTCCATGGACACTAAATAAAGATCAAACAAAGTTAGAGCGAGCTCATGTGCCGTTGCGGCCTCAACTTCGCCCAACTTTTAATATTATAACAGTTTTTGGGTTATGATTCTTTATTATTTTCTTAGAAAATGTCTAATATTTAATTAAAGTAACGTAACTTTATGCCTGCAATCTTCAAAGGGGTAGGCGGAGGTAAATGTATGCAATAAAACATACATGGCAACACACGGTTACGTTTTGGCGCATGTAACATGTGGCGAGCCTGTTGACATCGCCGGACACATTATTAAAATCCAAGGCTCTGAGAAACTTCCAGAAAATGAAAAACTCCCCAGGGCTCCAGCGTAGTAGATAGTAATAGCCTGCTAGACTACTGAGGCAACAGCTCTTTTTACGTCTCACAGCTGGGCACGAGTATTCCCTTTATCGGGACGAATGGAGCTTACTCCACCACGCTGCTCCAATGCGTGTTGGTGGAGATAGGGGTTAGAAGTCAACCCGCTGTCGGATGTTGTCAAACCGCTCATAAGGCCTCCGACAAGGTTTTATGACTGTTATCTATCGATAGCAACCGATACCTACGGCTTGACGTGCCCTCCGAAGCACGGAAACGCGCATTTTAATTTGTTACTAGCCGTCACCCATCACATACCCGACCGCGACCGTATCTCACAGTTAAATAGATCGCTTGCGATCTACACTAGCTGCAGGGCCATGCGCGCTTCAACTCAGGCAGTAAGTATATTTCATACAAAAAGTATTAAATTATATTTCGACGAGTAAACAGCACTAAGCGGCATCATATGGGCATCATAATATCCTTTATTGCGTCTGGCAATCTCAGACAGGAGTAATACAAGGAAGTGTCAATCAGGTTGAGTTCGGTTTCAGGCAAATATATTACTCATACTCTGGTAATTCTCTACTTAAACGAAAACAATCAAATAAAGATTTTGTTATCACCGCATTAAGTACCCATCTGTATAACCGGACATTTACCTAATAGTACATCAAAGGGTAACCCTTTCTTGTTCCTTCCTGTTCCCATTTCAATTTCGAACGACATTCTATGTTAAGATTGTCCGTAACGGACATCAAATACCGCTCTTGTATTTCCTGAAAGGATTAGAGAGATCTTTTTTATATATCTCATGAAAGAGGTAAACAAATTGTATATGTTTAGATGTGTTGCCACTCCTGCCGGGGTATTATGTAACTCGGTTGACATCAGTTCTACTTTGACGATTACTTAATTTTACTGGTGATAAACTTCCAGTGTAGAAGCTCGAAATCGTATACCACCGCATTACTTAATCTATCTGCCGCCAAATGGTAGTGTTCAGCACTATCGTGTTGCGGTTACATGGTTATTTCATCATCATCACCATTTCAACCAAAAGACGTCCACTTTACAGTACCGTATGTCATCACTGGCAACACACACTGGTCAA
This sequence comes from Macrosoma leucophasiata, assembly GCA_036365455.1. Lineage (NCBI taxonomy): Eukaryota > Metazoa > Arthropoda > Insecta > Lepidoptera > Hedylidae > Macrosoma > Macrosoma leucophasiata. The sequence continues at coordinate 2,384,853 of JAWQUS010000024.1, forward strand.
AAACCTTCTTCTTCAGACATTGCGATAAATTGGATGAGAAGATGTATCGCAGCTTTCCGAGTTGGATTTGTCGATTCACCTCTTTTTCGAAGTTAGACCGACCGAGCTGGGCCGTTTGTTCCAGTCCAATTCAGCAAAGATGTCAGGCGTAATGCCTGACGCTGATTTTCAATTGGATCCGTAAGAAGGATGCACGGATGTCAATCATAATAAACCTGAAAAGGGTGATAAACTGGAAGAATCTTAATAAAACCTTTTCCCTACGAAAATTGAGTCCAGAGTACCATATCCTCTTATTGAGTTTCAGTTTATGGCTTAGAAATATTTGTAGAAGTCCAAGAAGGGTTTCAAAGGTGAGAAAATATAAAAAATATGTGAGGGAAATAGGAAAAGCAACAGTTTCATTTTCTCACACAAATACTTCATTCATTTTTATGTAATGGAAGTGGCAAGCAAGCATGCAGTTCACATTGATGTTAAGTGATGACTGCAGCCTATAGACACTCAAACAAAGACTAAGGTCAAAATGCAGATGCGTTACCACTCCTGAGGCCTAAGGTGTCATGCCTCTGTGCCGGTTATTACAGGGCTGTACATTATCACCTGACCGGAACACGATAGTGCTGAACACTACAATGTAGCGGCAAGTATACTAGGTAATGTGATACTGTCTACGCCCGCGAGCTCCGTCACTGGAGTTTCTACCACCAGTAAAAAATTACAAAACTTATAAAGTTAAGCCACAGTCTAAGAACGTAATGTAGGTTTAGTAATGTAAAATATTATAAGCCAAACAATTCATGTATATGCAGTGTGAATTGTAGATAAAATATCGTACCAAATTGTCGATATTGTATGGGACAGTAAAGGAGAGCAGGGACATCGCTTGAATACGTAATGTGTGAATATTGTCCGAATTTCCTGAGCGTGGAGTTTATCCACTTACCGCTTGTAGTCGCTTACAACCGGTTGGTACTTACTGGCTTTAGGTATGAAAGTACCCTACTAGTAGTAGGGTACTTTCATACTCTTGTTTAAAACATTCAAGTTTGTATATTTGTTTCGTTGTATTAGTAGATAATCTTCGGAACTACTCATCTAACAAAAAAATCTGTCATCAATAGTTAGAATGGAATATCTGACATGAATTGACAATCACATAATAAGTCAGTCAAGTCTTTCCAGTTCACGAGCGCGGTCGTTGTTTGGTTGTGGTAAAACGTTACTTCTACGTATTCAAGTTAATATGTGTGTGTAAGTGAGAGTATGAGCGGGACTGGTCGGTATGTCCAGCACGCACACTGACATAGTTACACCACATGTCACACTGTCACATCTAATAACAGCCAAGCGCGGATCGTACATAAAGATTGTTAAAACTACTTAAATAAACTATCACCGTAGTATTTCAAAAAATAATCCTAGTCAAATAAATCGTATAAAGTGTGAATTGTCGATAAAATATCGAAAGACACTGTAAAAGGTATAAAAGAGGTGCAGGGACATCGCTTGAATACGTAATGTGTGAAAATTGACCGAATTTCCGGAGCGGAGTTTATCCACTTACCGCTTGTAGCCGCTTTCAACCGGTTGGTACTTATTGGCTTTAGGTTACTACTAGTAGGGTTATAATTTAATACTGTCGTTTTGTATATACAATTTTGGATATTTGATTATCTGCTTGTTTGTTTTATGACTTTTCTTACTATGTCGAAATTACGCTGCGTTATAGCGTACAGTGTAAATTCGGTCGACCGAAGTTCGGTTCGATTGCTAAATTCCCACACTATGCCATAGAATACCCGTAAAAAGTAAAAAGTTCTGAAAGCAATATAAAAGACGTAAGACGTAGGAGAGGATGTAAAATAAGATAAAAAACGGTCAAGGGCGTGTCGGGCCACGGGCAGTGTAGGGTTTCGTAAAGTTTAAGTTTGAATGATGTAATGAAAAAATAAAATTCTATGGAGTTGTTCAAAATTATCGAGTAAAATATATTATGTCGACTATTACTCGCAAACTTGTAAAGCCAACTTACGTGTGATAGTTTTCCTTTTAATTTCGTTGTATGGTACTGCTACCGTAACGTTTGAATTTCTAACAACAACTGTTTAGTTGGTAGAGGGGGGACACTTGACTCTAACGAAAATTGGCACTAAAGTCACGAACACTTAACTAAATCCAAAAATGATATTTGCACACCCCTAACATTTTTTAAAGACCTATTCAACGACATCCCACACCCGGTACAGAAAACGTTACTTGTAAGGGAGGTACCCTAAATAATTTTTATTTTCATGTTTTTCTACCTTTCTACCGCTTTGTCGTCGTGATTAAGGTGTATGCTTGTGCCAAATTTCAAGTCTCCAGTACCAATAGTTCTTGCGCTAAACCGCGGACGGACGGACAGACGGACAGACAGATAGACAGACAGACAGACAGACAGACAGACAGACAGACAGACAGACGGTCAGACGGACATGGCGAAACAATAAGGGTTCCTTATTTACTACGGAACCCTAAAAACTGACATAACAAACACACAAGACATATCCGCAATTTCATCGAATAAGGCTATACAGATGATAGCGATGACGTTACCAATGTGTTGCATAAATTTTGCCTTAGGTACCTTTTAAACGGCCTACACACGACCCTAAAATCAGTGGCGATATCGGGGTAACCCTAGATTGTACCATAAATCGCCTCGTGTATAGGCAATTTTTTACTGGTGGTAGAGCTCCAGTGACGGAGCTCGCGGGCGTAGGCACCACCGCATTACCTAATATACTTGCCGCTAAATGGTAGTGTTCAACACTATCGTGTTCCGGTCAGGTGGTAATGTACGGCCCTGTAATTTCCGGCACAGAGGCATAAGACCTTAGGCCTCATGAGTGGTAACGCATCTGCATTTTGACCTTGGTCTTTGTGTGGGTGTCTATAGGCTGCAGTCATCACTTAACATCAATGTGAACTGCATGCTTGTTTACCACTTCCATTACATAAAAAAAAAAAAAAAAAAAAAAAGGCAAATTGTAACCAGAATTGTATCGCTTCTAGCGAGCTCACGATTTAGGGACGATCATCCCCACCACCACTGTCCCGATATCGCCACTGATTTTAGGGCAGTGTGACATTTAAATCGATTTTTGGTATCGAATACAAAAAAAATATGGAAAATGCATGTTGCGCAGCGGGCAACAAACGTGTTTGTCCACTTTGCTCGGCACACGTCACCACCGCTTTGTTTAGAAGTAGGTCGCTAGTTAATTCGCCCATTCTAGATTCGAATTCAGGGTTCGATTTAAAGTGGTTCCTAAATAAAAGTCAGTTAAGAAATTTAAGAAAAAACGGAAAGAAATAATATAGGGTAACCAGTCCAGCTGGACTGGTTATCCCTTTTTCTTCTACTGGTAGAGAATTCTTCCATTAGTGCAGTCAGTCAACCGATGTTGATTTTATATTGTTAATTTTAAGTTTGTTTAAATTATGGAAAACTGTAAAATTATGTCCAAGAGATATTTTTAAAAGAGCCGACTGAGTTTTTTTTTTGGATGGTTTTTCTCAGATCATATTGGCTGATGATGACGCTGATGACTTGAAACTCGGTAGGTACCTGAGTAATCTATGAAAGGCTTTATGTGCGTATTAAAAAAATAACTGTCGCGTTAACTGTCGCGTTAACTGTAATAACTGCCTCAGTAGTTTAGTGGTAGCAGGCCACTACTACTACGCCGGAGGTCCTGGGTTCGATTCCCGGGTCGAGGGCTATCAGAGATAACGGTTTAAAATCCTTTATCTCTGGTTCTATTGGGATTTTTCCAATTTCTGGAAGTTTCCGAGTACCTCGGAGTTTGATAATGTGCCCGGAGATGGCAACAGGCTCGCCACCTGTACATGGGCCAAAACGTAACCGGCGAATCGAGGGTGTTTGCATGTATGGTTGAATGCATGCATTTACCTCTGCCTACCATTTCGGGGATTACAGGCGTGAAGTTACGTAAAAAAAATAAAAATAGGGGTTCATAAAACCTATTTTTTATGTTACAAAGGTGGCAAACAAGCATGCAGTTCACATTGATGTTAAGTGACGACTGCTGCCTATAGACATCTACACAAAAACGGGGCCATACATCACCATCTAGCCGGAACACGATAGTGCTGAACACTAACATTTAGCGGCAGAAAAATTAGGTAATGCGGTGGTGCCTACGCCCGCGAGCTCCTTCACTGGAGCTCTACCACCAGTTAAAGATAAAGAAATGTGCCCTCTAAAGTACCTATAACTTTAAAATTCATTTTCAATTTGAAAGTAATATCGACGCCAAAAGCGCTTATAAAAAGATTCAATCTAAAGCCGTCATTGAAATGCAATTCCTTTTTTAACTGTCCACGAGAAAGGAATCTGTTTGAAAAGAATCGAATAAATTCGAAAAAAGAAATACGTAATCGGCCAGTCGTATTTTTTAAAAGAATGTACAATTTAATATTGAAATAGAATAGAACATGGCTGCAACAGGTAAAAAATACTCAATACTTTTTTTCATAAATAGGTACGCTTAAATTGAGTACCTTCATTCTTCCTTACTATATATTATTTTCTTCTTCGTTTTTGTTTTTTTTGTGCGCCCTACTGATTGGTTATTTATAACTAGCTATGCCCGCAACTTCGTTCGCGTGGAATAATGGTTATGGGCAGCATTTTTGGATATAAATTTTGGTTAATTTTGGACGCCGGACGTCGGGACGCAGGGCGTCGGGACGCTGGGCGTCGGGACGCTCGGCGTCGGGATCGCTTAACCGAGTAGATCGCTTACGATCAACACCAGCCGCTTGGCCATGCGCGCTTCAACCGCGAGCTTTATTACCAGTGAAATGCATATTAACATCAATACATTGAAAAAACTACACTCTCTGCCTACCCCGTTAGGGACCTGGCGTGAAGATACATACATACATACATACATTGAAAAAACTTTAAACCCACTGAATCACTGTACTTAACTGTACTTTAACTTAATTATAAGAGATAAACAAAGTAAACAACTCCTGTGCCGTATAAAATGCCTAGAAAATACTGCCCCAGAGTATTGTAGTACAAAATTTACTATTTTTAATCTATTTGCACGCATTTCTAATTCATGATGGGAAGCATGTGTTCGTATTTTATGGAACTGCGACATCCTTCTCTATGCCCCTCCGTCGCTTGGAGCGTGACGAGACGGGGGGAGAGGGGTAGCTCGTTGAGTAGTGGACATAGCGTGCATTCGCAGGACAGGATGACTATGCTTGTGATCAATGTGGGACATAATTAAATATAATTCCAATCTGCTTATTTTTTTCTTGTTTTAAACGTTGATTCATATTTTAATTAATAAGATAACTTATTATTTGTAAATACTACACAACTTCATTTTTTTATTTCAGGAGGAGGTATTTGAATGCGAGAGCGCGTAAGCTTTCTGACAGGTGTACCCTGAGAATATCAAACGTTGGAGGTACAAAAAAGTATCTTCTCAGCATAAAAGATTACAATTTGAGAGTTTAATATACTTACATCACATGTGTTTATAACGCACTCAGAATATTATTGGTACTATTGGCACGAGTAGGTTAGTTGCCACTTGTTTTATATTATTTCGCATTAACACATGCTTGTGAAATATATTTTATTAAAGAAAAATGGAAAGAAAAATTTGACTTCAGGCGAGACTCGATCTCGCGGCCTACTGGGAATCTAGTCCAGCCGCTCTTCCAATTGAGCTACTGAAGTCCTGCCCGATTTGTCAAATCTTTCCTTCACATTTATTGCATTGCTTTATGGTAGCAGCAGCGCCATCTATTGCCATCTATTGCCAACTATGCTAGTTAGGCAACCGATATAATAGACTTTGCAGTTTATTGAATATCGTAAAGAAGTTGCTTTTACCCTTAATAATTGTTTTATATTATTTCGCATTTACACATGCTTGTGAAATATTTTTTAAAGAAAAATGGAAAGAAAAATTTGACTTCAGGCGAGACTCGAACTCGCGGCCTATTGGGAATCTAGTCCAGCCGCTTTTCCAATTGAGCTACTGAAGTCCTGCCCGAATTGTCAAATCTTTCCTTCACATTTATTGCATTGCTTTATGGTAGCAGCAGCGCCATCTATTGCTTACTAGAATAGAAAGATTATTGTAGACTTCGAAAATTACAGTCCATTTAAATCGGCACGTTTCAGTGCAAAATTGTCCTCGTTCGATTCTCAGCAAGAAAAGTGCTTCCAGACCGTGAAGGTATTGCCAGTCAGTGATAGTGTAGATTAGTACCAGACCCCCTGATTCGCTAGTTAGCTAGTACGTAGTGAAGTGAGCTAGTGATAAAGTTAGAATAGAAAGATTATTGTAAACTTCGAAAATTACAGTCCATTTAAAATTGATGCAGACTTGTGATTTCATTTTGGTGCGAGCCAATCTGTCCCCCACAAGTTCTTGGTACCAAGAACTAGTGGGGGACAGATTGGCTCGTAATTTTCGAAGTCTACAATAATCTTTCTATTCTAACTTAATCACTAGCTCACTTCACTACGTACTAGCTAAGTTGCCACTTGGTTGGAGATCATAGGAAAAAATCCTATTCGGTTCATATTACAGTCACAAGTAATATTAACGACAGATAGGAAATGCGATGATGTATACACTGTCACATAATACAATTTTTTTTCGGAATTCATTTTATTTTAAAGGGCAACAGACACAAAAACAAGAGGTTAACATAATGCGTTGCCATACTTTACTAGTGGTAGAGCTCCAATGACGGAGCTCGCGGGGCGTAAGCACCACCGTATTACCTAATATACTTGACGCTAAATGGCATTGTTCAGCCCTATCGTGCTCCGGTCAGGTGGTAATGTACGGCCCTGTAATTTCCGGCACAGAGGCATAACACCTAATGTCTCAAAAGTGGCAGCGCATCTGCATTTTGACCTCTGGTCATTGTGTGGTTGTCTATAGGCTGCAGTCATCACTTAACATCAATGTGAACTGCATGCTTGTTTGCCACTTTTATTACACAAAAAAAAAAAAAAAATATCATTCGAAATACATATGGACAAAATTAAACCTCTATTGTAAACATTTCTTAAATAGTTTATATTTTAATTTCGTTTTTTAAATATTTGTCCCCAAATCTCATGAAGCATGGTCACCGCATTCATCACGCCTCTGACCCAGTTGCTGACACAAAACGGAACGCACTCGACATGTGCCTGTGTACCGGTATTGTCACCGGCCAAATGACTGCCTCGCAGCCGTTGCGACATGTTCGCTTCGACACATGTGAGCTTGTGAATTATAGTTTCTTTGTGTAACATATCCATCGCTCAAGGGAGTTATTAAAATGATTTTTATTATCGACTAGCTGTGCCCGCGGTTTTATTATCAAATAGGTACGCTTCAATTTTGTACCTTTTTTATGTGATGAAAGTACCAGACAAGCATGTAGTTAATAAAACGCGGGGCAGAGTACGGGGACATCGGGAAGTCATTTTAATTATTTTACTAAAGTACCGTTGTCCCCGTGCACCGTATCAGCGGGGACAGCGGGAAGTCTATAAATTATTTTCCCGATGTCCCCGTAACGGGGACACGGCGCACGGGGACAACGGGAATAAACCTTCACATTGATTTTAAGTGATAACTGCAGCCTATAGACACCCACACAAAGACCAGAGGTCAAAATGAGATGCGTTACCACTTCTGACGCCTAAGGTGTTATGCCTCTGTGCCGGAAATTACAGGGCCGTACATTACCACCTGACCGGAGCACGATAGGGCTGAACAATGCCATTTAGCGTCAAGTATATTAGGTAATACGGTGGTGCCTACGCCCGCGAGCTCCGTCATTGGAGCTCTACCACCAGTAAAGTATGGCAACGCATCATGTTAACCTCTTGTTTTTGTGTAGATGTCTATAGCCTATGCTGCAGTATTCACTTACCATTCTCGTGAACTGCATGCTTCTTTGCTTTCATTATTATAATCAAAGAAAAAGGAAAATATGTACAAGTTTTGACGTGTAATCTAATGAGGCAATAAATTTACGCGTAGCTCGTAGCGCCGTAGCCCCGTAGCTCGTAGCTCTCGTAGCTACACGTCCTCAACAAAGTTTTGATTTCTATGTATGTATGTTTGTATCTATACGCCAAGCTCCTTACGGGGTAGGCAGACAGTGTGGAGCGACAGACTAAACAGACTAGACTTGGTTTTCTATACTAAACAATTTGGATCGCACAGATGTCCCACGAAGATGAATTTTTCACAAAATTAATAATGACATTATTATATTCATCAAACTTATACGAGTTTGGTGTCTACAGATAGATCTTTGAAATTGACAAGGAGGTTTCTAAAATATTTTTTTCTGGAACTCAATCGTTTGAGAGAAGTGTGGACCTTCCCTATAACTTATGAACAGAAAGCAAAAAATATATTGGTCCAAGAGATACTGAACGCTCCGAGCACCGTTGGTCCTGTAAGGCTGGCAATTTTTGAAGGGATAAATCATAACACGCTAAGTACAAAAACCATCGCCTGGAAAGGATCAGCCAGTCACGTCAACAACCCCACATTTTTGAAAATGAAAAAAAAAACTTGAACCTGTAAGCTTAAATTTTTTATGTAATTTAGTTTATTTAAAGTGAAGTTTAAAAAAAATTGACAGGCGATTTCGATGAGCACAAGTGCCTGCTAGGCGAACTGAAAGGTGTGCTATATGTACTAATTAAGATAAACTTTCTTCTGTAAAGTTGAAATTTATAGAGGTGTTTGTCTAATGGCCGAATACTCAAACGTCACTCAATTTTAAGCAACCCTCAAAAGTGCGCTATCTCTTTCGTTTAAACGCGTTTAATAAAGACAGGAGACTTTTAAGTCCCACTTAGATTTGAGCGACGTTTGAATATTTGGCCGTAAGATAAGAAGTAAGTAAGTAGGTTCAATAACAAGCGGTTAAGGATAGCATTAAAAAATCGCCCAAGTGCGAGTCCGACTCGCGCACAAAGAGTTCCGTACAAAAAAATTGCCTAAAAAATACGTTTGTTGTATGGGCCCCCCTTTGATGCTTACTTTATTTTTATTTAGTTATTTATTATGAAAGAAAGCGCGCATGGCCCAGCGGCTGGTGTAGATCGTAGCGATCTGCTCGGTTAAGCACTACGGGCGCGGTCGGGTAGTGTGATGTGTGACCGCTAGTGGCAAATTAAATGCGCGTTTTCGTGCTTCGGAGGGCACGTGAAACCGTCGGTCCCGGTTGCTATCGATGGATAGCAGTCGTATAACCTTGTCGGAGGCCTTATGGGCGGTTTGAAAACATCCGACAGTGGGTTGGCCACTAACCCACCCACCTCCACCAATCCGCATTGGAGCAGCGTGGTGGAGTAAGCTCTAGACCACCCCCCAAAAAAAGGGGAGAGACTCGTGCCCAGCAGTGGGATGTATAATGGGTTGCCATTATTATTATTATTATATGAAAGGTAATATACAAATCAATATTCTTTGAATATTCTAAGAGTCTACCTGCTACCTTTATTAATATTGAGCAAAAATACGAAATGAACGTTAAATGAACGTTACGTGAACAAACGTGGGTGTCTATAGGCTGCAGTCATCACTTAACATCAATGTGAATTCGTACTTGTTTGCCACTACCATGACATAAAAAAAACATTATAAAAAGGGCTTATTTCACACAGCTGACCCAAAATGAAATGGTAGAATCTTTAATTAGGCCGAACACGAATCCCGTGAGATTGGATGGAGAGAAATTAATTACAATTTGATCTGCGTCAAATGTAAAAGCATAATGGTCTTCAGATAATCATTTTGTCGGTTTTATTTATCTCGATAATTGGAGAATGGGTGTTCATATTTTCGTATTGGAGTAATATTGGCTGAACTATTAAACAACTATTGGGCCAGCTTACTTTGAAGATTTGATTTTGTTGTGAAAATTTTGCCCTGATGCGCACTTTTGCACATCGTTGGCACAACGTCAGGAAGTTACTGAATTGAGCTGATGAGTAAAATGAGAGGTAAGTCAAGTTCTTATCAATCCTGGCGCGAGCATACCGCACCGAAGTCCTCTGTGTGCGTTTTGTTGTGATTCACCCCATTCGGGGAGGAGTGGTAACATAATAAGGCCAAATTAAAGAAAATAACTTGTAGGGAGATCCAGAAAGCAAACGTTTTTATGTGTTTCTTGATATCCCATGTTTAGCCCCGTATACCGAAAGGTAGGTATTGGGAATGGGTTGTTAGGTAGCCGACAAGTGAGCCAAGACGATCACAGTGACGACCCGTTGATTCGAAGGGTCGCGGGTTCGATCCCCGCACCGGGACTTATTAACATACGTGTACCAAATTTCAAATATATTGTCAAAAAAAAGGCTGTGACCGACATATACACCAGTGATCTTATAAGGGTGCCGTCTTATCCTTTTAAGGTAGGGTTGCAATTTGCCATCCGTCCGGGTTTCTCCGGATTTGTCCTAGTTTATAAGGCGTCCAGGGCGAGTCCGGGTATTTTTGAGATGGCAACCCTATTTTAAGGAATAGAACCCTCGGAGTTTTGGCGGGAACGCGGAAAATAGCTGTGTCGCTGCGTGATATTATTTTCGAAATTTGTGTATAGTCGCGTTTTTATGTGTAAAAATGGTGGGATTTTTATCATAATTCGATAATGTTCACGAGTGTAAGAAAGTGATATTATGAAGTGAAAAGTGATTTTTCGTATTGCCTCCAAAACTTCGTAAAAACTTCAGTAAAGTCCCCATCGCTTTACTGGAGCCACCCCATCATCTCATCGTATTCCTCATGGAAGCATTTAATCATCATCTTCCATATGGATGTTCATTAATATAAAGAAATGTGAAATTCAATATGTATACGACTGAAAGACTCTGTATCTATAGTCATGACAAATAATAAAAAAAAAAGAATAGAACCCTCAAATATAATAACTGGAGCGCTATCAAATTTAAAGAAGTTAGCACATAACCAAGTTATCCGATGAAGGAGCTAACTCGAACATTAACACAGGTAACGCTTTGCACACGTACTGCACGTCGCGTGTGTTGCAGAGGGGGTGGGGGGTTGAAATGTCATTATTGTTACATTGTCTCGAATGTTCGTGAGCTGTTCGTGAGCTGTTCGTTCTGCTTTGAAGTTAACACGACAATCATACTCTGTGCATTTTTATGCAGGTGCAATTTTAATTGTTTACTAGCTGTTAAAATTTATGATTTTTCAGTGTCTACCCGAACAAAGTCGTGGGCGCAGCTAGTATAAAAGTAGCCTAAGTTACTCCTTATTACATCAGCTATCTGCCAGTGAAAGTCCCGTCAAAATCGGTTCAGCCGTTCCCAAGATTAGCCCCGCCAAACAGACAGACAGACAAAAATTGTAAAAAATGTTGTTTTGGTATATGTACAGTGTATACATACATATGCATTTAGTAAAAAGCGGTTATTTTAATATTACAAACAGACACTCCAATTTTATTTATTTGTATGTTTAGATGTATAGACTAGATGACCCGGCAAACTTCGTATTGCCTCAGAATGAAATAATGTGTCAAAGATTTGATAGATACGGACTATTCGTATAGGAAAATGATTGTGGTTTTTACTATTTCCCTTCAATTTAATCATATTTTCTTACCTTTTAAACCTTCCCTGAACTTCCAAAAATCATTCAAAACCAAAACTAGCCAAATCGGTAGAACGCCGTTCTCGAGTTTTAGTGGGACTAACGAACAGCAATTGATTTTTATATAGATAGATAGATAGATATATAAAGGTGGAAAACATTCAGCTCACGGTGGTGGCACATGGTCATAATATAGGCTTGGGTAGATATATTCTACTTAAGCGGCGAAAGTTTATGAGTATGGAAGTTTGTTACTCTTTCACGAAAAATCTACTGGACGGATTTGGATGAAACCTTACAGTAATATAGGTTATATATTGGAATAACATGTATGATACAATAAATTGTAATGATTGAATTGTGATGATGATTAATGTACACGCGGACAAAGTCGCGGACAAAACTTAGGTATAATTACTTGTCCGGGGGGAAATGGGTTGCCTTTGCTAATAACTTTGTCTATCTGTCTAGAGTCTAGGGGGTTATTAATATAGAAAAAAATATTTACCAGGTAATTATGGGCTTAAGGCGTCGGAGGAAATAAAAAAAAAACCAGACAAGTGCGAGTTCTACTCGCGTGGTGAGGGTTCCGTAATTTAAATAAATATTTTCTAAAATATTACAGATTTAAAATGCAGGGCAGGGGGGGATTATATTATTAAGAATTTTCGGTTTAATTTGAATACTCAAACTTCTTATAGGTTTTCCAGTAATCTATAGGCAAAGAACTATTTTCCACATTTTTTCAAAATTTTAAGTTCAGTAGTTTCGGAGATACGGGGGGAGGGGGAATGGTCAATTTTCGTCGTTTTTCTTAAATAACTTCAAATTTGTTTATGCAAAAATTATAAAAAAATATATCTCAGATGCTGACAACAACCTCTTTCATTTGATATCATCACACGACACACGATTTTTTTTAATATCTGATTTTCCCTTCGAAAGTGGCCCCCCTGTTTAAAATGTATTATTTTACTTGACGTGTTCATCTTTGGGTCACCAATTTACATATATTATATTCATCAAATTTCAACTCAATCGGTCGAGTAGTTTCGGAGCAAATTGGCTGTGACAGACGGACAGACAGACAGACGCACGAGTGATCCTATAAGGGTTCCTTTTTTCCTTTTAAGGTACGCGACCCTAAAAAGTAATTAAAGTTCAACATTTTATGAAAATAAAATTGTTGGCCTCGACTACTCGGCGATTGACCCATTCGATCAATCACGGGCAACCACAGAATCGACTGCTTGGTTCGGTGATAGAATCCAAAATATGTTAGCCAGGCGTCGCTGTACACAGATGACCACCCTGGTCTTCACGGAAAAGGTTTCGCAATTACCATTGTAGTGCGACACACGATTGTGTAATTGGGGTGTAAGTGCTGCATAACAAGGTACTCATCAATATAAAATAACTTTTAATAGGGGCAACTCTGAAATAGCAGAAATAAAAATAACAGCATTTCCATTTGACTGGTGATAGAGATCCAGTAACGGAGCTCGCGGGCGTAGGCACCACCGCATTACCTAATAGGTATACTTGCCGCTAAATGGCAGTGTTCAGCACTATCGTGTTCCAGTCAGGTGGTAATATAAATGTACGGCCCTATAATTTCCGGCACAGAGGCATAACACCTTAGGACTCAGGAGTGGTAACTGCATTTTGATCTTGGTCTTTGTGTGGGTGTCTATAGGCTGCAGTCATCACTTAACATCAATGTGAACTGCAGGCTTGTAAGCCACTTCCATAACATTAAAAAAATGTACATTTAATTTGACTAAACGTCCTTGTGTGAATGCATTTTTAGACAACATCATAGTGACAATTACAGGGGTCAAAATATATTGAAGTTATTTGCACTATATGAGGTCATTCTGTTTTATCAACCAAGTGATTCCGCCCTAGGGCTCACTTTCACTGTATTAACACCAAAACAGAGTAAGCTGTAAAAACACGCAACATGTCAGTACTTTAGAACAACTAAAATCAGTTTCATAGCGAGCTAATGTCCAACTCATGTCCCACAAAGGTTACGCGTGGAGACGATAATGGACTCAAAAAAAATAAAAAAAAACCGTCGGTATAACCTTGCTAATTTTCTGGGGGCCGTCCGCCTATCGATATTGGTGTCGTCATTGTCATTGCTGTCAAATTTTCATGTCGATTTGTAGCTCCTTTAAAATAGCTGTAGATATACCTACTAAATCCTGTAAAAGAAAAAGTACAAAAACCATTGCCTGGCAAGGTTCAACCCGTCTTGTCATCTGGATTTCTGATCAGAAAAGTATGTTCCATATTTTAGATCTGGCTCGATTGCAACCATTTATGTTGCGTCTCAAAGTTTTATTTTTGTGTTTTCGGATATTTAAATAAAATCACGATTTGTTTACTGCATATGAGCGACTCAATCGTATATAAATAGCAGGCTAATTGATGTAGAATTTACATTACATGATACGTTCGATACATAATTTATTGAATTCGTCCTAACAATTTCATCGTCATGGAAACACCACTATAAGTATAAATAATAATGGCTGCCAGATCTAAAATATTGAAGTTACTTTTCTGATCAGTAATCCAGATACATGTTGATTCTTGCCAGGCGATGGTTATCGTACTAAGCATATTATGACTCATCCCTACAAATAATAGGTTGGGGAAAAAGTCTTTTCGCATTATAGTATGTATGAACTTGTAACAAAATCTCTTTGGCTCTAGTATTTGTATCTAGCTGGTTTTGGTATCATTGAAAGTTAAAATTTTAAAGAACATAATTCCAAATTAAAATTAGGCAAAAGTGTGATTTTCATTTGTTTTTCGTACTGTCAAGATGAGTGAATCTAATGAAGAAATTCGATACATTTTAAAATTTTACTACAAAAAGGTGAAAATGCAACGAAAGCCGCGAAAAAAAATTGCGATGTTTATGGACCTAGTGCAGTGTCTGTGAGAGTAGCACGAATTTGGTTTAAGCGTTTTCAATCCGGAAATTTTGATGTCAAAGATGCACCTCGCTCTGGTCGCCCTATTACGGATAAAATGGATAAAATCGACATATCAGTATTTACGACGTAGCTGAAGAACTGAGAATTGATCACAAAACAGTTTTGGCGCATTTGAAAAAAGCTGGGCACAAAAAAAAGCTCGATATTTGGGTACCTCACGAGCTCACTGAAAGAAACCTTGAAATAAATGAACCGTGTACTCATTTGTGATTTTTTATTACGACGTAATGAAATCGAATCATTTTTGAAGAAGCTGATAACTGGTGATGAAAAGTGGATCACGTACGACAAGAACGTGCGAAAAAGGTCGTGGTCAAAGGCCGGTCAGGCTTCACAGACTGTGGCGAAACCCGGGTTAACTCGCAATAAGGTGATGTTGTGTGTGTGGTGGGATTGGAAGGGCATTACTCATTATGAGCTATTATCACCAGGCAGGACTATCGATTTTGAACTCTACTGTGAACAACTGATGAGATTAAAGCAAGAAGTTGAGAGAAAGCGGCCGGAATTGATCAACAGAAGGGGTGTGGTGTTTCATCATGATAACGCTAGACCTCACACATCTACAGCCATACATACTCAGCAAAAAATATGAGTTTGGCTGGGAGGTGTTAATGCATCCGCCGTATAGTCCTGACCTTGCACCTTCAGATTTCCACCTGTTTCGGTTTCTTCAGAATTCTTTATGCAATGTTAGGTTAACATCACGAGAGGACTGCCAAATCCACTTGTCGCGGTATTTTGATGAGAAGTCCCAAAATTTTTATAGCAATGGGATCATGTCCCTACCTACAAGATGGCAAAAGGTTATCGAACAAAATGGTACATACATACTTTAGTTAAATTTAAATAAACTATATTAAAAAATGTTTTGAATTATCTTAAAAAATGCGAAGAAACTTTTTCCCCAACCTAATATTTATAGGCTTACAGGCGTTCCGATACTACAAGGGTTCACTCTAGCTCTCGGACCAGTATGACCTTGCCCATTTCCTGGAGGCCGTCCGCCTATCGACATTGCTGTCGTCATTGTCATATCTGTCAAATTTTCATGTCAATTGGTAGCTCCTTTGAAAGCATTAGTAATAATCTGATTGATGTTCTTGCTTCCGTAGGTGATAAATTAGCGACAAAAATCGCAAATTAAAAACAAAATTTCCAAAATTTACTTTCATTGTATTTACGAGTACACTAAAACAAAGCTCACTATAAAACACAGTACTTACGTGTCAGTCCATTAGATCAAACCATAGAGCAACACGGGTCATCGGCCACTTTTGTCACTACTCATGTCATACGAAGGTTACACGTAAAGACTATAATGGACTTTAATTAACGCAACAGAGGCTCGCTAGTGAACGTCCGGTGCGCTCACAAGGGAGGAATGAGCTGCTGAACACTTGGCCACTGGGGAATAATCATTTGTCGGGGCAAAACAAGGGTTAGGGATTAAGGGTTTGTCTAGGAGGTGATTAACTCGGAATAAGTGTTTTTGGTTTATTTGTCTTGTATCACTAACTTTATTAAATTTAGTATATATTTTAAATGACGGGCGATGCACAGATTGCACAGTTTTGCTTGCACGGTGTTGCCATATTACAATACATTATAACAGAAAGGTTATTTTTGGACAGGTTCGCCACCTCTTACATGGGCCAAAACGTAACCGGCGAGTCGTGGGTGTTTGCATGTATTTTTGAATGCATGCATTTACCTCTGCCTACCCCTTCGGGGATTTCAGGCGTGAAGTTACGTTATTTTTGGAACGAAGTTCCTTATCGCGCGGTACGCTGGTCTCTGGCTAAGGGGGCTAGGCGAGCGTCACGAAAAATCCTCACGACACTTTTGCTACAGTGCGTAGCGCTCGGAGAGGGGGCAGGCCGAGTATAGGATTCGACTTATTCGTTCTCTCTCCCTCTTTCTCGACAGTGACAAGCCACGCGACGCGCGCGTCTGCTGTATATGCGTACATTGTTTTGTCGTGTTCGTGTGTATGTAGTTTTAGTTATTTTTATATTTAAAAAAATAAACAATGCATTGTTAAAGTGATTTATTAGATGTTGAAGAGGAACTTCGTTCCAATCGGGTGTCCCACATGTGACACCTCAAACAGTTTTCATTTCTTATTAGTTAAATAAACAAATAATGAATCAGAGAGAGAGAAAAAGTGATGGTGAGTATGCACATAAATAATGTGTCTTTAAAAAATATGCTATCCATGTCACCGAACTAATGTCGACACAAGGTAATCTTTGTATTCAATAGAACATTGGAAATGCATGCTAAATGCAACTGAATTGCCTTTCAAGTCAATACAGGGAAATTGCACGAAATGGCAAAGATTTTTAGACGATCTATTGTTGGACGGACGGCAAATATGCTCCATATGGCTTTCATTGGAAATTTATATCACATTCAATGGGTCTGGAGAGAAAAAAATCGAATTTATGTCATGTGATAAACAAGCATATCTTCAGTTGCTATTGATGATGAGTGTATTGTATTTATCCGCATGCCAAGCGTAGCATAAGCGGTTATGGCAATTATCCTCATTATGGAGAGGCCATAATTTCATAAACGGATCTGTGTGTGTGTGTATCTTCACACCAGGTCCTTAACGGGGTAGGCAGAGAGTGTAGAGCGCCAGATATAAACGGATCTCTTAATCAAAAAATAATTTTCTCTGACCTGCAATATTTTTCAAAGACAAATGCGACGACACCCAACAATAATAGTTATTACTTTTGCGACGACACCAAAAAATTACAAAATAATGTTTTCTTTCATTTTATTTTACCACTTTGTCGGCGTAGCTGATATACAGTCTGGGTACTGTATATTAGCTATGTCGACAAGGAATTTTACTCATCGTGTCCACAAAAGAGACAATCGGAAACCCTAATTACTACTTCGTGGAGCGTTATCTCTGCTGCCCCTAGCCTCTGATGGCCTTAGTCCGCCACTGCTAATCTATACAAATAAATAAAATTGGAGTGTCTGTAATATAAAAATAACCGCTTTTTACTAAATGCATATTTTTTACAAGTTTTGTCTGTCTGTCTGTCTGTCTGTTTGTTTGGCGGGGGCAATCTTGGGAACGGCTCGACCGATTTTGACGGAGGAATAAGGAATAACTAAAGCTACTTTTATACTAACTGCGCCCACGACTTCGTCCGGATAGATACTGAAGAATCATAAATTCTCACGCGGGCGAAGTCGCAGGCACAGCTAGTGTGCAATATTTCTTGTTGGATATAGGTATGTTAATTCTAAATTACAGCTTTCTAGTACCGACATAACTCACCGAATAGCGAGACTCAAGTGGCAGTGGGCAAGGCACATAGCTTGAAGAACTGACGGCCGTTAGGGTAGAACAGTTCTGAAGTGGCGACCGCGTACCGGAAAACAAAGCGTAGGCAGGCTCCCCACAAGATGGACCGACGACCTGGTGAAGGTCGCCGGAAATCGCTGGATGAGTGTGGCCCAGAACCGTTCCTTATGGCATTCTTTGAGGGAGGCCTTTGTTCAGCAGTGGACGTCTTTTGGCTGAAATGATGATGATGAGTACTGAGAATCTTTTAGTCAAGCCGCGGACAGACGGCTGGACGGACGAGGGCGAAACTATAAGGGTTCCTTATACGCTACAAAACCCTAATATGCTTTGTAAACAGCTACATTGTAAGTTACTCGTATTAACAAAGGTCATAAGACTGACTCCTAAATCACGCGGTTACGAGGTATCGTCAAACATTTTATGGATAATTTTGAAGAGAGCTCTAACCGAGATAATTCGATGTAAAATTCTGTTTTGCTACATTTCAAATCAAATATAATCAATCTCTATAAAATCACAGGATTGTTAAGGTTAGAGGCCACGATAATAACCCGAAAAAAAAAGATTATTGCATGAGATTGCGTCCTTATTTCTGTTCATTTGTATTTGTTTGTCTAGTAAAATAAAATTAAACGGTTTTTTGGCCATACCTGTGCACCTTTATGATTATTTGATGATGTTTTTTTCACATTGTCGCCAGTGCCCTGAAGACAGACGCACGAGTGATAAGGGTCCCATTACATACATACATAACAAGCTCTAAAAACGGCTCGCAACAATTCTGAGAAAACCTACGCCTTAACAAGGAAGTACAGCATTGCGAACATTAGCGTTAACATCCCTCTCGAAGACCGCCCACAAAACGTTTGACGACATCGTAATTGCGTGATTATGGGAGCTTGCGTTACGACCTTGTAAACTGGTTGTGTTTAGAAGTCGAAAGGCTAAGCTATAGAATATAGCAGCAGCATGTTCCAATCAGCATATAAAGTACACGCATCAAGTAATGATAAACATCTGCTATAACCTATAGTGTAGGCAGTAACTGTGTATAGGTGTCAGTGCAGATTGAACCTTTTCAAGGTAAAACAATCATTTAGTTTGTCGTTTGTTCAACCCGGTGAAATGTTAATGGCAACGTGGTAAACACACAGTGAAGACATTGAGAAAAAACAGCCGGTTCCGTTTTTAAACTGATTTGACAGATATTTATGTCCACGTCACCTGTCATGTAAAAGTGTGTTGACTTCTGGAAACTCGAACCATCCTACCAAGGGGACTGTCCTGTCTAGTAATTTAGTACGAGTACATGTAGGTTAATGGTTAATGGTAATATTCTCACAGCAAAATGATTTTGTCTGTCTTGGTAGAACATTTGATTTATATTTATTCTTTTTGTTTATTTGAGAGAAAGATTTGAGCGAATGACTAAACAGATAAACAATGCAAATGTGGAAGGTTGCAGAGGCCCAGGAAGACCAAGACTATCCTACCATGACCAAATAGGTCGAGTTCTATCTGATGGTGGGGTCAAAAGTCTTAGGAATCGGCCTGCATGTATGAAGAGAATGATGAAGGTAGACCACGCACGAGAGGTATGTCAGGACCGGGATATCTGGCGCTCTACACTCTCTGCCTACCCCGTTAGGGACCTGGCGTGAAGATACATAACATTTGTGATTATTCTCTGTTTTGTCACTCTGTCGGTAGCGCCCTGAAGATTAACAGACGGACAAGCGATACTATTAGCGCCCCGTTTTTTCCCGAAACAATTTCGGGAACACCTACGCCCACCAATGAAAGTTAACAACAGCGTGTAACATTGCGAACATTACCTTTTAACAGCCCTCTCGAAGGTGCGGTCTTCGAGAGGGCTGTTAAAAGGTAATTCGAGACAAAACGTTTGACGACATCGTAACTGCGTGATTAGAGAGCTCGTCTTATGACCTTGTAAACTGGTAGTGTTAACAAGCCGAGAGGCTAAGTTATAGCAGAGAATATATAATAATACTACGTATAGAATGGACACTTCGACGTCCCGTCCGATTTCCCCGCATCCCCCAACCTCCTCCCCTCTTATGGGCGACGGTTGGTATTTTCTACGCGCTACGCACACAGGTGCACGTGTTAATACACGTCATTGATTGATGTCTGTGTAATAGAGACCAAATTAAGCGTTTGTATGGAATTTTGTCGGAGTGTCCGCGGTGTGGTTATAGTGTAGGCAGTTACTGTTTATAGTTTGTTCTACACGGTGAAATGTTAATGGTAGTTTTCCCACAGCAAAAAAAAGTTGTCTTGGTAGTACTGGTGGTAGAGCTCCAGTGACGGAGCTCGCGGGCGTAGGCACCACCGCATTACCTAATATACTTGCCGCTAAATGGTAGTGTTCAACACTATCGTGTTCCGGTCAGGTGGTAATGTACAGCCCTGTAATTTCCGGCACGAAGGCATAAGACCTTAGGCCTCAGGAGTGGTAACGCATCTGCATTTTGACCTTGGTCTTTGTGTGTGTATCTATAGGCTGCAGTCATCACTTAACATCAATGTGAACTGCATGCTTGTTTACCACTTCCATTACATAAAAAAAAAAAAAAAAGGGACAATTGATAGTTCTTATTTTGTGTAAGTAACAAAAGTGCCAAGCACACGGACCAATAAAACAAGCATGCGGTTCACATGGATGTTAAGTGACGACTGCAGCTGATGGACATCTACACAAAACACAGAGGTCAAAATGTGATAATATGTTGCCACCCGTATTTCTGTTTTTTCACTTTGTCCTCGGCGCCCTGAAGATAGACAGACTGACGGACGAGCGATACTATAAGCGCCCCGTTTTTCCCGTAACAATTTTGGGAACACCTACGCCCATCAATGAAAGTTAACAACAGCGTGTAACATTGCGAACATTACCTTTTAACAGTCCTCTCGAAGACCGCACACAAAACGTTTGACGACATCGTAACTGCGTGATTAGAGAGCTCGCCTTATGACCTTGTAAACTGGTTGTGTTTACAAGTCGATAGGCTAAACTATAGCTTAGTATAGTGTAGGCAGTTACTGTTTATAGATGTTTTGTGCAGATTGGACGTCTTTTTTTAATAATATTCTTTTTTTTGATAATTCATATTTTTTTCTTTTTTTTTAATCCCTGAAGCAGCAGTGGCCCCGATCGGGACCGAGAACAATAAGAAATCAATTGTCATATTTTTCTGGTGGTCTGTGGGATTTAAGTATACAATATCTGTGTTGGGGGGTCCTGCTCTTCCTTAACACTCACTATATTATTATATTATTGATCTACGACATACCTATTTTCTACTAAAATCTTTATAAGGTGTGAGATGATCGTTTGATTAGAAGGGTCGTGGGTTCGATCCCCGTACCGGGACAAATATTTGTATGGCTTACAGATATTTGTTTCGGGACTGGGTATGTGTTGTATGTATACAATAGTACCCACGACACAGGTTTATACCTAGTATGCGGCTGTGAGTGAATTGAAAATAAAACGGCTCGCGCGCTTGTTGCCAGTGTGTGTGTGAAAATAAGTAGTTTGTCGTTTGTTCAATACAGTGAAATGTAAATGGCAACGAGGTATACAACGTGTAACAGGATTGAATGTACAACCCGAAACTAGTTAGTTCAGAATCGATAACCGAATCGATTTCAGACATTTTTGATATAAGTAATATTTTTTCCCAAAATTAATTAAAATTAAGGAAATTATGGTCACCCATTTGGTGAACAGTCAATACAAACGAAAATGAGACTGACGTCTATCCAAAATAAATTGCTAGTCTCAACAAGTTTATTAGAACTCGTTGAGACGTGTTTTTTATTATAAATAATAATTTAGAAAATAGAATAGTGGAAAATAAAAATTAATCTTATTACTAGCGAGTGTTAAATAAGGGTACGCAAGTTACGCTACATCACTTTTTTTTCGGTTCATTTTATAGGTAAGTGTGACCGTAGGTAAAGGTAGGGTAAGTATGCATAGGGTGTGCATACTGATCGCACAAATTGAGGACAACTTTTTTCTTGAATAAAAATTATTAAATACATAAACATGCAATTTCAGTTCATGTTATATGATTATAACTCGATTTTCTAATCGACGTGTTAAATAGTGCGCATTATTCCCGTTTCATGTTGTATACAAAGAGAAGACAACGAAAACAAACACTGATTTGATAGATATTTATGTGAAACTTTTTCACATTATCTGTCATTTTACTATGTTAAAGTGTGGTAAATTAAAACCGGACACCTCCTGGAAACTGGAACCGTGCTACCAAGGCGAGAGTCTTGTATCAGAGAATATGTAGTAATACTACGTACTTGTGTAGTATTTCTACGATAACTTTTTCGTTATGAGGATAATTAAAATAACTCCAGGTGAAATCGAAGGAATCGATTTAAATTAACACGTGCTCCACATGCTAATTGAAATCGGTGAACGACATGATGGCTGCTTGAAATTTGATTAAATGTCTAAGCTTAGTCGTAATACTTTATAGACTTCTTCGTTTTCAATCCAATTAATGACGATGAAAAACTTTCGCACTTCAATTCACAACTTCTGAAACTGTACGACGCACATGCACCAATGAGGTCTGTCCGATTGAAGCGCCCGCCAGCACCTTTGATAACTGCGGGTGTTCGCATGGCGATGAGGCGCCGTGATAGAACTTTCCGGGTCTTTAAGCGTGACAGGTGCGATGACAACTGGTGTTTGTACAAGGCTGCTAGGAATCGGTGTAATCAAATGGTAAGGGCGGCCAAACGTAGATACTTTTTTGATAAAGTCGCAGATTCCTCTACGGCTGAAATATGGAAATTCCTTGGTTTCGGCAAATCTGCTGAGCCTGTGGACTTTAACCTTTTCTCTCCCAATACTTTTAACTCTTATTTCTCTCATGCCTTTCCCCTTAATTCTTCTATAAAAATAAGCACTTTGTCGGATATAACTCTCTTTACGCAACCTTGCAATAACACTTTTTCATTTTGTGAAATTAATGTAGAGGACACCTTGAAAATTATCAATTCTATCAAATCCAATGCAGTAGGTAGTGATGACGTGAGCCGAATGATGATTATGCCTATACTCCAGTTCATTGTTTCCCCTTTAACTCATATCATTAATTCTTCTTTAAGGTCGGGGGTCTTTCCTTTGATTTGGCAAAAGGCTTTTGTGGTCCCACTTCCAAAAGTTAATAACCCCCGGGAATTAAAGGAGATAGGCCTATCTCAATACTACCGTTTCTCTCAAAAACGCTCAAAGCTGTTGTCCATAAACAGGTATCTTCTTTCTTACATGCAAACAATCTTGTATCGTCGTTTCAATCCGATTTTCGACCTGGCCACAGTACCACCACTGCACTTTTTAAGGTTACGGAGGATATCAGGAGTGGCATGGAGGATAAACTGGTCACTATTTTGGTACATATTGATTTCTCAAACGCATTTAACATGGTGACCATGATATCCTCCTTGCTATCTTAAAATACTTAAATTTTTCCCCTGTAGTGGTGCAATGGTTTTCTTCTTACCTTAAAGATAGATAGCAAGCGGTTAGAGCCAATGCAGTCCTTTCTAATTGGTGTAATCTTAGTGCGGGTGTTCTCCAGGGCGGCATTTTGTCACCCCTCTTATTTTCATTGTTCATAAATATTCTTTCGGCTATTTTGGACTGCTCTTACCATTTCTACGCTGATAACTTGCAATTGTATTGCCAATCGCATGTGGTAAATATTGATAGTACTGTTCATAGGGTTAACGTTAACCTATATAAAATTAGTTCTTGGTCACACAAATATGAGAAATTTTCTACCCATTCTACATCATTTTCTCCATTATTGATTATGCTGATGTGTGTTATTTGGATCTGAATGTTTTTTTTCTTGACAAACTAGATAGATTAATAAATAATACTATCTGTTTCATCTTTTGTCTTCGCAAGTTTGATCACGTCTCTTTATTTCGATCAATACTAAGTTGGCTCCCAGTACGACAGCGAAGACAAACACGGCTTCTTTCTCAACTCTTTTCAATTCTTTCAGATCCTTCTACTCCTTCGTATTTAAAATGTAAATTTCAATATCTTTCATCCTCACACTGACTACATTTACGCTCTAGTGATTCTAACATCCTTGCTATCCCTCTTCATCGTTCCGGCTTTATATCTAGCTCATTTGGAATCCAAGTAGTCCGTTTGTGGAATGCTCTTCCGGAGGATATACGTCGACTCACTTCAAAAGCAGCATTCAAGAAAAGAGTCAAAGCATATTTTCAAAATAGTTAGCATTGGTAAAATCATCATCCATTATAGGTATGTATTTTATATATATATTATAGTATCGTAATGTTAGTATTATGTCAGTATATGTATATGTATATATATAATTATATTTATAAATTTTAGAATGTATTTAAGATATGTAAATTTATTTAATATATTTATATACATAATAGTGATAAATGTATGTATAAAGCTATTATTTCTGATTTTTTAATTAATGCCGCCTACCATGTTTTTTTCTCTCACTACCAATGGTTGACTGGTAGAGAGCGCTTTTAGCGTTAAGTCCGCCATTTGCTCATATGTTTTATATGTTTGGCAATAAAGATTGAATAAATAAATAAATAAATGAAGGTTAGATTGATATGTTACTCTTCAAACATTTATTTCACTTGAGAATTCGATTCTACGGGTAACGTTTCGGTCAATCATGTTATAAATAAAATATAATTGATTTTAGTCCATCAGCATCATCATCGTCAGCATGTAGAAGTCCACTGCTGAACATAGGCCTCCCCCAAAGATTTCCACCATTTCACATTGATCTATTCTGGGCGGTCTGCATCCAACGGCTTCCCGCAACCTTGATTAGGTTGTACGCGGTACGCAGGGGAGGGGGGAGGGTTAAGCAGGTTAAGCATTACGAGATGGTCGGTCCATCTCGGTAAGAGGTAGCGTCCCGCACTGTGTTTTCCTACACGTGGTCGCCACTCGAAAACCTTTCGACCCCATCGGTTATCAGTTCGACGACCGATGTAACCTGCCAATTGCCACTTCTACATACTAATTCTCCGGTCTATGTTAGTTACTTTTGTTCTTCTACGAATATCCTCGTTCGATTTTAGTTTATTCTGTCCTGACTACCTTCAACGGGATTGTTGTTCGCACACAAAATAGTTTTGCTTAAAATTCGATGTGGCAATGGGCAGAGTCAAATAATATAATGTTTTTCTTATACTGTAACAATAGTCAGTTGCTCCCTACGAAAAATTGATAAGGAAATAGTGCCTCTCCTACAAAGAACAGCACGGATCGGACTTGTCAATTCAGATTGAGAAATAAAGCGTCAGCAATTGAATACAAATTTTAGAAACACTTTTAAGTTTCCCAATAAGTTATTCGTAAGAATTTTTACATACCTTCAACACCAGGTCGTTCGCAGACAAAATAGTTGTGCTCGCGGCAGCCTCGGTCATTCCACATGAAGGTGGGGTGCGCTGGTCTTGGAGGGAGCTCCCTTCGAGCCTCCACGCAGTCCTGACCCGACGTCCCGTCGTCATTTGGTTGGCTGGAGTGCTTGCGCCAGCCGGGGAACCAGTCTGTGGGGATAGGTGCTTGTATTATTAAAACTCAAAAGTCATACTTTACTGACAGTTCTTAGGGTGAGATTCACAGATCGCACTACGACTTTACTTTCGAGCAAAGTACGCTTTGAACTGTCAAAAGCCATACATTTCTGACAGTTCTAAGCATACTTTGCTCAAAGTAAAGTCGTAGTGAGGTCTGTGAATCTCGCACTTAGCATACTTTGCCGAAAGTGAAGTCGAAGTGCGGTCTGTGAATCGCCCTCAGAACCCTTCTACCCTTCTTCAAGTAAAGATTATAATATACAAATGTACCTCCTACAAAGTGAAAGCATTTAGTAATTCAACGATTACCATTTCAATATTCAGTCGGAACTTGAGATAACTTGACGATGATTTGATGCGGTTAAAACAATTTACATAATTTCGTATCTTGGAGATGTAACTGGAGATGTTTAATGAATTAATTTTTCTGGTGTTTAGGACACTGTCTTTATCCCCAATTAGAATGCGATCCAGTTTATTTAAATTTCAGAATTGACTTTAATTTAATTTCCCTCATGCCAATTCTATTTGTATTTAAACTCACCGGTGAAAGATGTATCAAAATCATACAAATCGTTCAAAATATCTTAGTGCCTAAGGAAAGAATATGTAATAATAAAACGTAAAGAATCGACACTTCGACGTCCCGCCCGTTTTCCCTGCCTCACCCAACCTCCTCCCCTCTTATGGGCGACGTTTGGTATTCTGAAAAGCTGATTGGTCTGTAGGTATTCTCTACGTGTTACGCACACAGGTGCATGTATAAATATACGTCACTGATTGATGTCTGTGTAATAGAGACCAAATTAAGCGTTTGTATGGCATTTTAGCGGAGTGTCCGCGGTGTGGCCTAAGCATACAAATAAATCTCTTTAATTTCATTCAAACTCCAACTCACTCCTTGGGGAATAAGTATTTAAAAAAAAATAGAGCTAGAAATGCACAACAAAAACAGGGTTACATTAACAATGTAATCAGATTTACTGGTGGTAGAGTCCCCAACTATCAAGCTAGGATGCTTGAGCCTCTTGAGATGTTGGTCGAGGCTCTTTGCTATAAGTCCGTTAACCGTGACGACTATCAGTATAATGATGACCGAATCCACGTCCCATGTGGCGACAATCTCGTGAAACAGATCAAAATATTTAAGTTCCGCGAGTTTCGCTGGGTGTGAGATCAAGAGGGAAGGTGATATCGATTATTATTCAATCAAATGTTACTTACAACTAGCAAGTAATATTTGACTGAATTATATATATCTATACTTTTAATAAAACTGTAGAAGTGTAAATTCTGAACATTATAAATATTGAAAAAATAAATACCAGGGGTTGCTACTAGATCGATACCGAACACCAATATGTGATTAGAAAATTTTTTGTCTGTCTGTCTTTTTTTTTATGATATAAAAGTGGCAAACAATTATGTAGTTCACATTGATGTTAAGTGATGACTGCAGCCTATAGACAACCACACAATGACCAGAGGTCAAAATGCAGATGCGCTGTCACTCCTGAGACATTAGGTGTTATGCCTCTGTGCCGGAAATTACAGGGCCGTACATTACCACCTGACCGGAACACGATAGTGATGAACACTACCATTTAGGGGCAAGTATATTAGGTAATGCGGTGGTGCCTACGCCCGCGAGCTCCGTCACTGGAGCTCTACCATCAGTAAAAAAGTGTCTGTCTGTTTGTTCAAACATCACAGAAAAACTAAAGGTCCGATTACAATGAAACTTGGTATGATTATACTTTAACCTTTAGCGCACAACATTGGGTACTTTACATCCCGGAAAAATGTCTGTTTGTCTGTGTGTTTATGCACGCTAATACCAGAAACGGCTTATTCGATTTTTATTAATATATTGTGGTAAGTTTCACTTAACATTTAGTGTTTGTTTCATGTGAATCGGTTTAGAAATAAAAAAGTTATGTCAATTTAAAGAATCATATTGAATATTTTTAAGCTATTCTGTATCTTAGTTCTATCTTTTAGGAGGTTTCGTACCTAAAAGGTAAAAACGGACCCTAAGGATAACTAATCCTCCGCTGTCTGTCTGTCTATCCGTCCCTCCGTCTGTCCGTCACCAGCCTGTATCTCATAAATAGTGATAGCTAGAAAGCTAACATTTTCACAAATTATGTATTTCTGATACCGCTATAAAGACAAAATTAATTACTAAACATAAGAAAATGAAAATGTTAAGGGGGCATACAATAACCGTGTTTTTTTTCGTATATTTTTAGCTCGATAATAATAACGGTAGCAAGTAGACGCTTAAAATTTTCTTATAATTTTTAGGTCTTATATTGTATATTACCTTCCATAATAAATCTATACAAATAAATAAAATTGGAGTGTCTATTTGTAATATTAAAATAACCGCTTTTTACTAAATGCATATGTATGTTTACACGGTACATATACCAAAACAATATTTTTTACAATTTTTGTCTGTCTGTTTGGCGGGGCTAATCTTGGGAACGGCTCTACCGATTTCAACGGGACTTTCACTGGCAGATAGCTGATGTGATAAGGAGTAACTTAGACTACTTTTATCTCCAAACATCGATACATACATACATACCTACATACAAATAAGTAGAATTGGAGTGTATACGACTTTGACGGGATTTCCACGGGTAGGTAGCTGATGTAATAAGGAGGAACTTAGGCTACTTCGTTTTTTTTTTTTTTTTATGTTTGTAGTTTGACAGACTAGCAAACGGGCCACCTGATGGAAAGTGATCACCGTCGCCTATGAACATTTGCAACACCAGGGGAGTTGCCAACGCGCTGCCAGCCCTGAAGGACTCTTTTGACGCCATTTTTGAAGAACCCCATATTGTAGCACCGAGGGAACACCTCAGAGGGAAGTTCGTTCTACAATTTACACGTTCTGGGCAGGAACGAACGTGAAAACCGCACCTACGAGCACTGCCAGGTGTCCAGTCGATGTGGGTGGAACTTCTCTCTTCGGCGGGTAGAAAAAGAGACGGTGGCACCATGTCAAACAGTTCAGCAGAGCACTCACCATTGTAGAGACGGTACAACACGCACAGACTCTCAATGTCTCTACGCAGGCTCAGATGTTCGAGCCTGTCAGTAAGTCCAGGATCGTTACCAATACAATCGGCGCGTTTTTGTAGGGAGTCAAGTGGACCAAGCTGGTATTTGGGGGCTCCCGCCCACAAATGAGAGCAGTATTCCAGATGGGGCCGCACTTGAGCATTATAAAGCTGTAATAGCTGCCCCGATGTGAAATACTGCCTCGCTTTGTTAAGCACCCCTAGCTTTTTGGATGCCAACTTGGTCTTACACTCAATGTGACTCCCGAATTGCACTTCGTTCGATATGTCAACGCCCAGGATACCGATACTCTTATCAACGGCGAGCGGAGTGCCCTGGAACTGTGGTGCTACAATGAATGGGGTTTTTTTAGCGGTGAACGCGCAGACTTGTGTCTTTGTGTGTTAAACTGTACTAAATTTCTACTGGTGGTAGAGCTCCAGTGACGGAGCTCGCGGGCGTAGGCACCACCGCATTACCTAATATACTTGCCGCTAAATGGTAATGTTCAACACTATCGTGTTCCGGTCAGGTGGTAATGTACGGCCCTGTAATTTCCGGCACAGAGGCATAAGACCTTAGGCCTCAGGAGTGGTAACGCATCTGCATTTTGACCTTGGTCTTTGTGTGGGTGTCTATAGGCTGCAGTCATCACTTAACATCAATGTGAACTGCATGCTTGTTTACCACTTCCATTACATAAAAAAAAAAAAAATTAAGTCGACCCCAATCCGAGACCCGCTCCAGAGAGTGCTCGATTTCAGACACAAGTCTAGTCCTGCTTTCCTCGATAAGTGTCCGAGAGGCATTTGCACGGCTAGTGTAGTGTGCATCTCCCGTACTATCATCGGCATAGCAATGAAAATTTGAGTTTTGCTCCAATATTTCATTGAACTTTTGTCTCCATACATCCATACATACCTACATACAAATAAGAAGAATTGGAGTATATCCGACTTTGACGGGACTTCCACGGGTAGGTAGCTGATGTAATAAGGAGTAACTTAGGCTACTTTTATCTCCATACATCCATACATACGTACATACATACCTACATACAAATAAGTAGAACTGGAGTATATCCGACTTTGATGGGACTTCCACGGGTAGGTAGCTGACGTAATAAGGAGTAACTTAGGCTACTTTTATCTCCATACAAACATTTTACATACCTATATACAAATAAATAGAATTTTGAGCGTCTCCGATTTTGACAGGACTTTCACTGGCAGATAGCTAATGTAATAAGGAGTAGGTAAGTTAGGCTACATTTATACTAGTTGCGCCCACGATTTCGTCCGGGTAGATACTGAACAATCCTATTTTATCTCACGTGGACGAAGTCGCGGGCACAGCTAGTATGACATAACATGGATGATTCCGACTCGCACTTGACCGCTTTTTACGCACAAATCTTTGAAAAAATATATTTTTCAGTTTTTTTTAAATGAATTGAAGGTGACAAACAAGCAGTTCACATGGATGTTAAGTGATGACTGCAGTCTTTAGACATTTACTAAAGACCAGAGGTCAAATTGCAGATGCACTGCCACCCCTGGGACCTTTGATGTTATATTTCTGTGATAGTTATTACGGGTCTATACATTACCGGTTTATTCTCAGTAGTTTGATTCATTAGTTCGAACATCAAACTAGTGACATTTTTTTTCTCATTTGATCGACCGTCGAGCTTGTGAGAATTGTAAAGTTTTAACTGTCTGCAAAAAAAACGCACACCGAACGGTGCGGCGGGCGAGCAGCTAACTGGCTAAGTCGGGAGCGCCCATGGCCCTCATCACGCCCCTTTATTAGTTCGACGGTTGAACAAATGAGAAAAAAAAAATCCACAAGTACGACGGTCGAACAGATGAGAAAAAAATTATCACTAGTTCGACGATCGAACTAATGAATCGATCTCATAGGAATAAGCCACATTACCAACTAACCGGAACACGATATTGCTGAACACTACCATTTGACGGCAGATATACTTCGATATTACACTTGGACCTACACGCTCTTGGCGGCTTTATTATTTACAAAATCCTTAACACCAACGAAATGTTTATTTCTCTTTTGAAGTCAGTTAATAAAGTTACGAACTTTGATTATACCTACAACCTACAAGGTAATTCGTGTGTGTGTATCTTCACGCCAGGTCCCTAACGGGGTAGGCAGAGAGTGTAGAGCGCCTGATATCCCGGTTCTGACATACCTCTTGTGCCTCGTCCTTCGTAATTCGGGCCTTTGTATGTTTAAAATATATAAGCATAACATAATTATATTAAACACTATTGCCTTCTTCATCGCGAACGGTAAATCACTGTGCGCATATTATTTAAGCGCTGGTAATTAGAAGCGCCCATAAATGGAACATTTGAGTGACGTGTCTAATAAGCGGCTGTAATAACAGCTACCTCCAGGAACGCGAATGATTGTATACAGTATCTGAATTAAAAGTTTATTTTGCCCTTGTCACTCAATCATTACAATTATGCTACGATATTAATATCATGTTCCTTTGGTGGGACTAACCACGGCTTTACATGTGTGAGTTTTACATAATGTAGTAAACCATCTTTGCATGAATAGATAGAGACAAAATAGATATCAAGTTTGAGTGTTAGTTTCGATCTAGGATTGTTGGAATATCGGCACACCGCGGACACTCTGTCAAAATTCCATACAAACGCTTAATTTGGTCTCTATAATAAGTGACGTGTATTTACACGAGCACCTGTATGCGTAGCACGTAGAAAATACCAACCGTCGTGTATAAGAGGGGAGGAGGTTGGGTGATGCGGGGAAATCGGGCGGGACGTTGAAGTGTCCATTTAAGTCCATTATACGTAGTATTATTACATATTCTCTGATATCGGTTTAGAGAACATAATGAAGAAGACTTCCACGTATGCCCTTTCACGAATTGAATAATAAGTGTGAAATGTTGAACGTTTTCATTGGTGACTTGTTAGGGTTGTCAAATAAATTAACAAATAATTAATTTTTAAACTTTGTATATAAAAAAGTTGTGATTTCATTGTTATTGTTTACGTTAAATGATTTGAATTTCGATATAGATGAACACCTTTTAATATTGTTGCACCTTGTATATAAGTACAACGTGTAACGTATTAAACGCACACCCTGAAATCAGTTTGTTCAGAATCGATAACCGAATCGATTTCAGGCAACTTTAATAACATGTAACTTTTTATCCCAAAATTAATTACAATTTAGTAAATTATGGTCACCCATTTGGTGAACAGCCAATACAAACGAAAATGATTCGTCTTTTCGTTTGTATTGACGTATCACAGCTTTGGGCAGGAGTAACAGTCAACATGACCCAGCCATGGGCTCAGAGTGCGGCAGTAGCCTTAAATAATATGTCACTAGCAAACTATACCCCTGGGGTTTTACGTATAAATTCGACTGACGACTGTCGATTGTGATCTTTCTTCCTTATTTCTTTTTTATCTTTTGGAAGTGGCATACAAGCATGCAGTTCACAGTGATGTTAAGTGATGACTGCAGCCTATAGACACCCACACAAAGACCGAGATCAAAATGCAGATGCGTTACCATTCCTGAGGCCTAAGTTGTTATGCCTCTGTACCGGTAATTACAGGGCCATACATTACCACCTGACCGGAACACGATAATGCTGAGCACTACCATTTAGCGGCAAGTATATTAGGTAATCTTTAATCTGCCTCAGTAGCGTAGTGGTAGCAGGCCATTACGCTGGAGGTCCTGGGTTCGATTCCCGGGTCGGGGATATTAGAGATAACGGTTTAAAATCCTTTATCTCTGCTTCTATTGGGATTTTTCCATTCTTTGGAAGTTTCCCAGTACCCCGGAGTTTGGTAATGTGACCGGAGATGGCAACAGGTTCGCCACCTGTTACATGCCAAAACGTAACCGGCGAGTCGTGGGTGTTTGCATGTATGATTTACCTCTGCCTACCCCTTCGGGGATTACAAGCGTGAAGTTACGAAGTTACGTATATTAGGTAATGCGGTGGTGCCTACGCCCGCGAGCTTCGTCACTGGAGCTCTACTAAAAAAACAACTACTAAAAGTACTAGCAGTAGCCCGCGGCTTCGCCCGCGTGTAGATTTCTTTTAAAAACTCCTATGTGTTAATCAAGTTACCCTCTATGTGTGTGCCAAATTTCACGAAAATCGGTTCAGCAGTTTTTTCGTAAAGGAGTAACAAAGAAACAAACATACTAACTTTCGTATTTATAATAATAATACGATTGTAGTTAGTACCTAGATGATTAAGATTTTTAGTGTTGATAAGGTACCTTACAGATCAGAACCAGAGTGGGGCAAGCGCCCCGCTCTGCCCCACTGTGGCTACGCCCATGACTGTGGCACAGGTAACCTATATTTTTTGCGTAAAATCTCATAAACCTAATAGTTATTTATTTGTCTTATTACTAACTTCTGGTAGTACCATCAGTGTGAACATTCTGCTTGTTTGTCACTTTTATACCATAATAAAGTTAAAAGTATCTAACATAAATATCACCAGACCAGCGCACATTATAACCTACAAGCACAGTCTAAAGAAAACGAACGTGTTAATTACCTACAGTCATCCAACGAACGTGTAATGTCAGAGCAATAGTGCGGGGCGTGCGACGCGAGGGACGGAGGGGGCGGTACCAAGTAGCCCATACAAAAACTGTCATCTATTTGGGACATAGCGTTAAGGGGTGCGAGATTTAAAATTCCTTTTACTAAGTTTTTGGAAAGATGATATTGAAAAATTTGATGTCAACTTTGCTGTTAATATTTTATTCTAATTTTCATTTATTAACAATGTCTTTTTTTTTATGTTTTAAGAGTGAAAAACAAGCATACAGTTCACATTGATGTTAAGTGATGACTGCAGCCTATAGACACCCACACAATGACCAGAGGTAAAAATGCAGATGCGTTACCACTCCTGAGGCCTAAGGTGTTATGCCTCTGTGCCGGAAATTACAGGGCCGTACCGGAACACGATAGTGCTGAACACTACCATTTAGCGGCAAGTATATTAGGTAATGCGTAATGGTTCCTACGCCCACGAGCTCCGTCACTGGAGTTCTACCACCAGTAAAATGTCTGTTATATTTTACACTTTATGTACATATTTACTTCACAAAACAAAAAATCCTTAAAGAAAACTCTAAATATTTTTTTAGTTTGTATGTATTTGACATTCGGATTGTATTGGACGGTGTTAAAAAGGTATGGATGAATGTAAGGATCGGTACATTATAATTGTTAGAATTCTGGCGTACTGATAGACCGTTCAACTAGAATACTGGTAGATTGATGATAGACTGGTAAATTGTTGATAGGTTGTGATATTCATAGTTTGATAGATTTTTCTATTTTCTGGAGGCTTCCCAGTACCTCAGTTTGGTAAAGTGCCCGGAGATGTCAACAGACTCGCCGCGTGTTACATGGGCCAAAACGTGACCGGCGAATCGAGGATGTATGCATGAATCCGATTTACCTCTCCCTACCCCTTAGGCCTTAAAGGATTACAGGCGTCATGTTTTTAGGATTTTTATATAATAGGTTGGGGAAAAAGTCTTTTCGCATTATAGTATGTATGAACTTGTAATAAAATCTCTTTGGCTGTAGTATTTGTATCTGGCTGGTTTTGGTATCATTGAAAGTTAAAATTTTAAAGAACATAATTCCAAATTCAAATTAGGCAAATGTGTGATTTTCATTTGTTTTTCGTACTGTCAAGATGAGTGAATCTAATGAAGAAATTCGATACATTTTAAAATTTTACTACAAAAAAGGTAAAAATGCAACGCAGGCCGCGAAAAAAAATTGCTATGTTTATGGACCTAGTGCAGTGTCTGTGAGAGTAGCACAAATTTGGTTTAAGCGTTTTCAATCCGGAAATTTTGATGTCAAAGATACACCTCGCTCTGGTCGCCCTATTACGGATAAAATGGATGCCATTTTTGAAAAAGTGGAGCAAGATCGACATATCAGTAGTTACGACGTAGCTGAAGAACTGAGAATTGATCACAAAACAGTTTTGGCGCACTTGAAAACAGATGGGTACAAAAAAAAGGTCGATATTTGGGTACCTCACGAGCTCACTGAAAGAAACCTAATGAACCGTGTACTCATTTGTGATTCTTTATTACGACGTAATGAAACCGAATCATTTTTGAAGAAGCTGATAACTGGTGATGAAAAGTGGATCACCTACGACAAGAACGTGCGAAAAAGGTCGTGGTCAAAGGCCGGTCAGGCTTCACATACTGTGGCGAAACCCGGGTTAACTCGCAATAAGGTGATGTTGTGTGTGTGGTGGGATTGGAAGGGCATTATTCATTATGAGCTATTACCACCAGGCAGGACTATCGATTCTGAACTCTACTGCGAACAACTGATGAGATTAAAGCAAGAAGTTGAGAGAAAACGGCCGGAATTGATCAATAGAAGGGACGTGGTGTTTCATCATGATAACGCTAGACCTCACACATCTATAGCCACTTAGCAAAAATTAAGAGAGTTTGGCTGGGAGGTGTTAATGCATCTTCTGCAAATGCTGTTTCGGTCTCTTCAGAATCTCTACAGAATTTATGCAATGTTAGGTTAACATCACGAGAGGACTGCCAAATCCACTTGTCGCGGTATTTTGATGAGAAGTCCCAAAATTTTTATAGCAATGGGATCATGTGCCTACCTACAAGATGGCAAAAGGTTATCGAACAAAATGGTACATACATACTTTAGTTAAATTTTAATAAACTGTATTAAAAATGTTTTGAATTATCTTAAAAAATGCGAAGAAACTTTTTCCCCAACCTATGTTCAACGTAAACTGACGCGTTACACACAACGTTTTATTGTGTATGTGTTGTATGTGTACAACGGCACCCACGACATAGGTTTATACCTACTGTGGGGCTGTGAGTGTAAGTTTAATCGCGTTAAGTTTATCGCGAACAGATAGACGCGGCGGGGGACTGTGTTTTAAAATAGGTATAGATATAAGAGACAGATTGACACAATGCTCTAGTTGGACATACCATAGGCAGCTTAAAATGAAAAACCGGACGTAGAATAAAATCCTACTCCACCCTTCAAATAATGTTCCACTTGTGTGGACCTATTTTACTCGAACATAAAATGCTGTCCACGTGTATTTGCTCAGCAAACAGCTAATGTAAATATTCATTGCTAATGTACACATACCCGCATTTCTACGTATAGTGCACACGTAGCCTATGAATAAACTATTCAATTAATTGTGACAAACTGTTTATGAGGTAGTTGAGGGTTATGGGATATTTAGCTGTGATTTTAGCCGCTCCATAGCGCGCACTGTAACTATTTTAATTAATGAAAAAAAAAATTCTTTCCATTTTTCTTTAAATAAAAATATATTTCACAAGCATGTGTTAATGCGAAAATATAAAACGAAAAAAAAAGGTCTGATTGGAGTATTTGAGTTATAAAGTCCGGTACGGAATTTTATTGCACATCGAGCTTTCTAAGTTCGATGTGCAATATTTATTGTTGAGCACTGTACATACGTTTATTTTCAGACGATTTGTTAATGCAATCTGATATCAAGAGCAATAGCAGACATGAAGACAAGAGCTGATTATTATTATTTATTATCATTGGCTTGCTATGTAAAATGGTGTTTGTTTATTAAACGGTCTGCAATAAATCGTACGTATCGCCGACGCCTACTTGTCTAGACGGTATATGGTTTAATACAAAGCTATTTAGGTAATTGCTGGTTGGATTTCACTTTAGAACAAATTGTTTATAAGCTTCACGAACGTTCCATCATTTACGCTAAGTCGTTGCAAAGACGTAAGTTTCTAGCAAGTAGGTAAAGGAACGTCTAACTTCAAACTATTAACTATAAAGTATTTTTATTATTACTATTTTTTAATTTATATTACTACTGGTGGTAGAACTCCAGTGACGGAGTTCGCGGGCGTAGCGGTCCCGTAATTTTCAGCACAGAGGTATAACACCTTAGTGTGTTTTTTCCGGCAAGTTTTTCTCAGATCATATTGGCCTTTGGAACTTTGCCGGTGAATGACAAAGAATGACTCTTTTTCTTTTCTTTTTACTCTTTGTTATCAGTTTGTAAAGGGGAAAAGAGACATTTTACTGATATACTTTTTACATTAGTTTATGACATTTAGTTTTATCTTAGTGATATTCTTGACTTTACATATATTTTTTATCTTGTTTGACATATATATCAATTGTTATTCGCTTTAATTTATTTTGTTTGTTTTTGACGTGTCATAAGAGGTGCCTGTCACCCTAAATGAATAAATGAGTTTCTGATTCTGATTCTGTAAACACACTATGCCGAAGTTACGCCACGGAAGATCGGCGGCTGATTTTACGTCCCGACGTATTCGACTGATATGACACACTATAAATGCCGAACTTACGCGACAGAACTTCAGTTCAATATGGCGTGTGTGAGTGAATTCAGCAGTCGAACCGAACTGCGGTCGTACTCCCGACCGAAGTTACGCTGTACACTATAACGCAGCGTAATTTCGATATAGTGTGTAGTCAGTAATTCAAATAGCATTGCAGGCGTAATAGTGCCGAACTTCCCACAAATTGACGATCCGGTTAGTCCAGCGGTGTGAGATGACCGTTTGATTCGAAGGGTCGCGGGTTCGATCCCCGCACCGGGACAAATATTTGTATGGCCTACAGATATTTGTTTCGGGACTGGGTGTTTGTGTATGTGTTCAACGGCACCCACGACACAGGTTTATACCTACTGTGGGGCTGTGAGTGTAAGCGTATGTTTACACGCTTAGGCCTCAGTAGTGGCAACTCATCAATCTACATTGAAGTCTTTGATTTCGTGTAGTTGTTGATAGGATACAGTAATTACCATCACTGTTAACTGTATGCTTGTTTGCCCTTTTCATGAAATAAAAATAAATGAATTACTCATTTTAAATCTATTAAATTTAATAGTTTGAGGTAAGGTTTGCTTTACTTGCTAGAAACTTACGTACGCTTTTTCATGTAATGAAAGTGGGAAACAAACATGCAGTTCACATTGATGTTAAGTGATGACTGCAGCCTATAGACACCCACACAAAGACCAAGTTCAAAATGCCAGTTAATTACCACTCCTGAGGCCTAACTTGTTATGCTTCTGTACCGGAATTTACAGGGCCGTACATGACCACCTGACCGGAACACGATAGTGCTTAACACTACCATTTAGCGGCAAGTATATTAAGTAATGCGGTGGTGCCTTCGTCCGCTCCATCACTGGAGTTCTACCACCAATAAAATTTTGGACGCAATTAAACATTTCGATCAGATAATTTTAAGTGACCTTATTCTAGATACAGTGCTCATCAAGAAATATTGCACATCGAGCCTATAAAAGTGACAATCGGCTAGTTTCTACTTCGTAGAGCGTTATCTCTGCACATCGATGACACAACACAGCTTCCTATCGTTAATGTCTCTACTGCACACTGTCTACGTAAGCACTGATAGTCTGGTACTGGTCAAAATTTGATCAAAATGGTGGACAAACGTCATATCGGTAAGGTGCAAAAAAGATAACGCTATACAGACCCGAAATAAGCCGAAGTCTCCTTCCTGAGGTCGATGTACATTATTTCTTGTTGGATACTGTACATAATTTAAATTGCCATGTCAACCATCAGAGACATCAATATAACACTCACGTGCATAAGAGAAGGGTAAGCCATCAGACCAGCGGAACTCCCCCTCGTGAACAGCATCAGTCGCCCCTATCCAGTACACATCATCTACACCAGCGCCAGGTCTGCGAAAAAACAAAAAAGTTAAAAAAAAAATCCAATTCGGTAAAGGCGTTTTCAGATTATTGATGAACATACATAAAAATAAATATTCCGACGAAACGATAACCTCCTCTTTTTCTCGAAGCCTGTTAAAAAAAGAAGAGTCATTGAGATCATCTTAGGAGTCAAGTATGCTTAATATGCTTAAATATTTTGAAGAAATTATATTTGCGGATTTTCTCTCGTATACAACACTCCCAAACTTCTTTTTATATCCGACGTTTCGGTCGCTTTCCAGCTACCATGGTCACGGGCAGAAGAAGTTTGGGAGTGTTGTATACGCGTGAAAAACCGCAAATATAATTGTAAAATTGTAAAACAATGCATGAAGCTAAATTTTTAACGTTATTGCTTAAATATTGCGAAGAGAGGAGTCACGGGGTCGTCAAGCACTGGAGTCTTGTTTTTTTTTCTTTTTTTTTTATTATTATGGCATCGCTATTACGCATATTGCCAGTGTCAGGTAAAACGATATTTCGTATTTATTTAAGCGGCGTAAAAGTAAGTAAATATAGTCATCAAGTATAATGTAAGTATCAAGTATAAAAGTTATCAAGTATAATATGTCAGTCAAGTGAGTTACAATCAAGTTATTCGAGTAAAGCGATGGCTACTTTACCAGAACATTTACAATGAAGTTTTGGAGGCAACCTGAAAGGTCGTGTTTTCGCACTGTTATTCTATTTCACGATACACGGGCACTGTAATAAACCTATATCAAACAAACTGCCACCAATTTTATTCAATATAACTTAAAAATACACCAAGAAAATGAAATAAAATAAGAGCATCATACGCCTCTTTCAAGGTTCCGTCAAAACTCCTGGAGTCTTGTTGTGACAAAGTGGTTGGGTACTCCACCAATACACAATTAAACTTTTTACTGGGTAGAGCTCCAGTGACAGAGCTAGCGGGCATAGACTGCCGCATTACCTAATCTACAAAAAAATCCATACAAAAATCAAGTTTATTATGCCAACTAATTTTTTTTTTTACCCCTTTTTTATCTGCTATCAGCTATTCAGCCATAATCAGATTTTTTGGCTTAATGTGTGTTACCTAAAGAGGGTATTTCAGCAAATACTCCCCTGCCATGACCAAAAATTTATATAATGCTGTTCCGGATATCGTATAGATATCAAATCACGAACTTGGTGAACAACAAAGGATCTGTCATGACTGTTATTGCTTCATCAACTGTGTTAGTCTATTGTCGGCATACAATTGACCAATTTCACAAACGATAACACACGGCAGTAAATCCATTGCATAATTAAGGAATTGTTAATGTAGTTAATCATGTTTGTAGACAGTTAGTCAGACGTGAAATCGAATTCAGTGTTGTTATTGCACAAAATTACAACAGGCACAAATTGCTACAGGGTCCTGAGTTCGATTCTCGGGTCGGGGGCTATTATAGAAAACGAAGTAATCCTTTTACTCTGATTCTATTGGCATTATTCCGTTTTCTGGAAATTTAGTCCAGTACCGTGGAGTTTAGTGAGTGACATCCCGGTCCGAGTGATGGGAAGTGCCCGGAGATGCCAATAGGCTCACTACCGGTTACATGGGCCCAACCGTAACCGTCGAATCGGGGGTGTTTGCATGTATGCTTCAATGCATGAATTTACCTCTGCCTACCCCCTCGGGCATTACATACGTTATGTTACGTTAATATGTATACTTACGCATGTATAAGTAATTGGTCCATAATTTGCTGTTGCCGTTCATTCAAGATGCTCGCAAGATGGCCGCCCAACCTCACGCATTCTGCCTCAGCTTGTCTCCACGCCTTTTTCCCCTCTCTCACAGCTGTTATGCAGAAGTCACCAGAGACCACCCAACCATAATCACAATGCCCAATTATTTCCTCCACGGGCTTGTCCATCCACCACACTTTCAACCACATAGCCGATGAATTCTTCTTTCCCAGAATACTTATATTCAGTCTCACGGAATTCCCCTCAGAAATTATTTGAACACTCCTCAGAGGATCTCCCGGCTGAGAACAATGTTTCCACCTCGATTCTCCATCAACGAGATTCAGTTCCATTCCCTTGCAAAATGGCTGAATTTCCTCGTGGATTATATTCGAATTCTCATTTTCTTTGATTGAGCCCGTGCCCATTTGCAGGCGCAAGGCTACCCTGTTGCCAAAAGGCAAGTGTATTTCATAGGAGCATGAAATTTTCGTGGTGGGACCGACTTCGAACGAGCCGTTTCTAGCCGTCAGTAGGACATCGTGACAATGGTCTACGAGACGGTAGGTCGCGGCGAACGTGGGTCGGCCGTGGAGCTCTATTTCGGGGTTTTTTGAGGTGGACTGGTAGAGGAATTTTCTGTTTGTTTGGGGTATCTGTTCTAGTTTCCCGCAAAGAGTGAGGGTGTTTGGAGCGAAGCGTATGAACCCAGTGGAGCAGGGGACGTTGAGCTTGTGAAGGTCGACAAGGAGGGCGTGTTTGGGGGTGGGGGTGGGGAGGAGGATGCGGCAGCCGTGGGTCCGTGGCAGGTGCCCGGAGTGCAGGCGGCCCGATCTTGATGCACGCAGTCGTATCGCGCATTCTGTAACAAATGATAATTTATGTCATTATTTGTGACAAGGAAAAGAAGGGTTCTGTACACAAAGGGGAAGAACGGGACCCTGTTACTAAGACTCCGCAAGTTTTTTGATAATGTTACGGAATCTTTCGTGTGCGAGTCCGGCTCACCCTTGGACGGTATTTTCTTTTCTTTTTATAGTTTTGAAGAATAATATATTATATGGTCGTACAATTATGCCAAATTATAGATAGACAGACGAACGGACGGATGGATATAGCGAAACTATTGGGCTTTCTTGTAGGCTACGAAACCCAAAAACGACTCATATTAATATAATTTCAAATCTTCTAACAAGGAGACAAAATAAAATCAATGTTTTGATAATACCCAAGTCGCTTCTCAGAAACAGAGAATAGAACCCGACCACAAGTGATGTAATTTTATACCTTTCTACAAGAAACATAAACAGGTAAACGTATTTTAGTATCATGCTCCGTATCTGAACCAACCGAGCAATAAAGATGTTTCGAGATATTCTCAGAAAATCGTAGCCTTCATTTATATTCAGAGCCCGAGCGGGGCTTAAGCGATTTCCCCTAAACATCTGTAATATTTTCAAGTCGAATAAGGTAGAGCGCAGAGTAACACTTTCGATATATCTATCAACTATGAAGCTATGGATAAATGGAAGTTGTTTATCGAACTAAAGTTGGGTGTCATATACAGCGTGTAAAAAATAAATGTCCGAGTATACGTACTTAAATACTATCTCCCTTATTCATAAACGTACATTAGATACGTTTTAGCTATAGAATGCTTTGTCTTTGTCAGTTGCATTGTCAAATGTGCAGGATAGAAAAAGACAAAGAAGAGATTAGCAACACTTTTGCTAAAATACGTTTATGAATAACACACCTACACATTAAAACAATCTGTTCACCTTTATGGATAGTAGGTAGTCACCGTCGCCTATGGACGTTGTGACATCAAGTAATTCCATGCCGACAAGCCCTTAAACCAAATTAAAAAACCGGTCAAGTGCGTGTCGGGCCAAGCGAATAATGTAATGAAAAAATTAATGTAATGTATGAAGAGAATGATGAAGGTAGACGAGGCACGAGAGGTTTGTCAGAACCGGGATATCTGGCGCTCTACACTCTCTGCCTACCTGGCGTGAAGATACATACATACATACATAAAAAAATAATAAATATTTTCTATGGAGTTGTTCGAAATTTCGAGTTCTTCTTCTCGTGTCAGCGGTTTGGCTTAAATTCATTTAAATTTTATCGGCTCAGTATTTTGCCACAGTAATTGTGTAAGTAAGCTGTTTCAAAAGTGGACTTGGGTATTCGGAACCATTACACTGAGGATTTTTAGGCCGAGAATGTAGTATGTGACTCTGAGAAGAGTCGTTCCTATGTCGAACCGCTGTGTTGAAAGGATTAGTCACGCCGGTCCAATACTTCTTTGAGGTAATCTTGGATCGACGTGTCCAGGGTGCGCCGGGCGCTCATTAATATTAATAGTAGTCATATTCGCCACTCGGGAAGGCTCCTTTCGTGCACCCCATAATTTCGAGTAAGATGCATTCGGTCGACTAGTACTCGCAAACTAGTAAAGCCAACTTAAGTTTTCCTTTTAATTTCGTTATATATACATTATATATATAGCTACTATTGCCATAACGTTTGAATTTCTAACAACAACCGTTTAGTTGGTAGAGGGGAGGGGACACTTGACTCTAACGAAAATTGGCACTTTAAAGCTTAATAAGTCACGAACAGTTAACTAAATCCAAAAATGATGTTTGTATACCCCTAACATTTTTAAAAGACCTATCCAACGATATCCCACACTATATAGAAAACGAAAAATAAAAAAATATCCGCGCTTTACATGTAAGCGAGGTAGGTGCCCTATATAATTTTATTTTTCATGTTTTTATTCTAACTATTTGTCGGTGTGATTAAGGTGTATACTTGTACAAAATTTCAAGTCTCTAGTACCAATAGTTTTTTCGCTAAACCGCTACTGACAAACAGACAGACAGACAGACGGACATGGCGAAACTATAAGGATTCCTTGTTTACTACGGAACCCTAAAAAGACACGGACACTGTCTATTTGTTTTTATATTCCTGGCCTTCCTGGGTCAGTAAAACATTTCAGATGGTGCACTTTTTTACAAGTTTCCTCAGAACACTTTAGTTGCGATATAAACTAAAACATTGTGTATCCATTTATTATAATGTGTAATAAGAATACTTGAATTAAATAATTCATTAGGTATGACGTACACAACTAAATACACGTCCGTTACGTACAATTAATAGCTGACAATCGAGTTAGTGCACAGCGCTAACGTATTTAAGTTAAGTTAGTTATGTACGGCCCGGTAATAACGAGCAGTGAGGAAGATCAGCTCGGGCTTCAGGATTGGTTATGTTACGTCTAAAATCATGCCTTTTGGTTTAAGTATCTAACTTTGCTTTATATCTAACTTGATTAAAAATTTAAACTAACTGCCTCGGTAGCCTCACTAGGCTACCGAGGCAGTTAGTTTAAATTGGCTTTAATTGTTAGTATTAATTGGTGGCCTGCTACCACTGTAGCAGGCCACTATTACTACGCTGAGATCCTGGGTTCGATTCCCGGGTAGGGGGTTATCAGAGATAATGGTGTAAAGTCCTTTATCTTTATTTCTATTGGGAATTTTCAATTTTCTGGAAATTTTACCTCGAAAGTTTGGTAATGTGCTCTGAGACATCAACAGGCT
Source organism: Macrosoma leucophasiata (assembly GCA_036365455.1). NCBI lineage: Eukaryota > Metazoa > Arthropoda > Insecta > Lepidoptera > Hedylidae > Macrosoma > Macrosoma leucophasiata. Next base: position 2,428,806 of record JAWQUS010000024.1, read on the forward strand.
CGCCACCTGTTACATGGGTGAAAACGTAACCGGCGAATCGTGGGTGTTTGCATGTATGTCAAAATACATGTATTTTACCTCTGCCATCCCCTTCGGGGATTACAGGCGTGAAGTAACGTTTTTGATTAAAACTGTCTTGGATCATATTTTGGTTTAGCATGGCAAACTAGTTCAGCAAAGTGGGATTTATTGCAAGCATCAGTGTTGCATTTGCTCAATAAATCTGTTTTACTGTAACAAGGGAAATGTGGTCATATAAAAAAAGGCAGTGGTAATAGATAATTATATCCTTTACCGTTCTTATAGGGTTTGACCCTTAAACATTAAACATTGCGTCTTTTTTTCAGGTAAAAGACATATGATCACGTACGCAAAAGTTCTTTGTTTTACGATACATGTTGCGTTATTTGCGGTGCAAACGTGTGTGGCTTGTGTAGTACATGTAAACAGTCTTATTTCCCAGATGCGAGTTTTAAAGTTGAATGATTCATTCTTCATTCTTCATTCTGTATAAATTGTGCATTTATATTAAAGTATGCACTGTTATGTTTTTATGTGAGAGCTATGTAAAATGAAACAAGCGTCAAAGAAGTATAAATGAAAAATATGAAGCTACTAAACGTTGTGAAGTTCCACATGGCAAATTGATTGCATGCGTCAGAATGGCTGATGATGCTTACGATTTTTTTTATGTTATGGATGTGGCAAACAAGCATGCAGTTCACATTGATGTTAAGTGATGACAGCAGCCTACAGACACCCACACAAAGACCAAGGTCAAAATGCAGGCAGTGAAGCAGGATTAGTGTCAAAAAAAATGTCATACCTATAGAATTGGCAGAGGTAAATGCATCCAAACACCTTCAATACATTGATACTCAGGTGACATTTTCGGGCCATGTAATACGTGATGCCTTTTATATTAATTGTTTTTAATAGTTTATATATTATGTCACCGCGGTTTTGTAATTGTTTATAGAAATAATTAATAAATAAAGTAGACGATACTTATTGAAAAAAAAACATTTCTATATTACTCTTTTTAAAAAACCCTATAAAAAAATTGTAAAGCCGAAACTAAATAAAACTGAAAAGAAAAAAATAAAAAAAATCAGTCGGTGCCAAACGAACATAGGTATTCATTATATTATTCACTGGTGGTAGAGCTCCAGTGACGGAGCTCGCGGGCGTAGGCACCACCGCATTACCTAATATACTTGCCGCTAAATGGTAGTGTTCGGCACTATCGTGTTCCGGTCAGGTGGTCATGTACGGCCCTGTAATTTCCGGAACAGAGACATAACACCTTAGGCCTCAGGAGTGGCAACGCATCTGCATTTTGACCTTGGTCTTTGTGTGGGTGTCTATAGGCTGCAGTCATCACTTAACATCAATGTGAACTGCACGCTTGTTTGCTACTTCCATAACATAAAATATGCGTGCGTTGACGCCCAACAAAGTGGGAAATGGTTCCGAAGTACTTCGGTAGCTTAGTGGTAAAGCGACTGAACTGGTTATCCTGAGGTCGCAGGTTCGATTCCTGCCCGAAGTCAAATTATTCTTTTAATTTTTTCTTTAATGGTTTTAGTTATTTTATTTAACGAAAAATGGAAAGAAAAATTTTCGCGAGTTCGAGACTCGCCTGCAGTCAAATTTTTCTTTCCATTTTTCGTTAAATAAAATATATTTCACAAGCATGTGTTACTGCGAAATAATATAAAACAATGGTTTTATTTAATTTTAATAAGTATTGATCGCTGATTAAAAACGCTATTCTTCATATTATTACCACAGTATAAGTACATACAGTAGTTTATCGCCTTTGAAGTTTGGCGATATGCCGCCTTCACCCATCAAAACGCAAATTCATTAAGGTTGTCACGTTTTTTTTTATTTACGTTGTTTGTAACGCGTCAGTTTACGTTGAACATATACAAAAATTATAAAACCATCACGCCGTTAATCCCCGAAGGGGTAGGCAGTGCTATATTCAAACATCCTCGATTCGCCGGTCACTATTTGGCCCATGTAACAGGCGGCGAGCCTGTTGACATCGCCGGGCACATTGCTAAACTTTGAGGTACTCGGAAGCCCCCAGAAAATGAAAAAATCTATCAAACTATAAATAACCTATCAACAGATTTCCCTGAAATCCCTGAAACAGATTTCCCTGAAATCGTCCTGTCGGTAATTAACATGTTCGTTTTCTTTAGACTGTGTTATTACTATCTAGGTAAAGTGGGTTCCACACGGCCAGTTGATTGCTGTTGTCAGAAAGGGCGATCATGTTTGCGATGTAAAGCAGGCGCCGCTGCCGCCCGGTCACAGGAAATGTCACCCCACGTGAACATTAGCTGCTCAAAGTGGGTGACACATCAAAAATTCCTTTTGTCGTCCAATACTAAATGACCTTTCGGTTCTCCTATATTTTCAGTATTAAATATCGCTTTTAGAGTTCCGTATTAAACAAGGACCCTTATAGTTTCGCCATGTCCGTCTGTCTGTCTGTCCGTCCGCAGTTTAGCGCAAAAGCTATTAGTACTAGAGACTTAAAATTTGGCACAAGTATACACCTTAATTACGCCGACAAATGGATAAATAAAAACATGACAAAAAAATTTTTAGGGTAACCTCCCCTACATGTAACGCGCATTTTTTTTTAATTTTAACTTTTTATACAGTGCGGGGTATCGTTGGATCGGTCTTTTAAAAATATCATGAATGTTTAACATCTTTTTTGGATTTAGTTAACTGTTTGTGACAAATTTTCGTTAGAGTCGAAGTGTCCCGCCCCTACCAACTAAACGGTTGTTGTTAGAAATTCAAACGTTACGGCAATACTAGCTTTAAATAATGAAATGAAAAGGAAAACTATCACACTTAAGATGTCCTTGCAAGTTTGCGAGTAATAGTCGACCAAATGTTGTTTATTCGAAAACTTTGAAAAACTCCATAGAAAATATTTATTTCTTTATTTCATAACATTATTCAAACCTAAAAACCACGGAACCCTACACTGCGCGTGGCCCGTCACGCACTTGGCCGGTTTTTTTAAATGAAGAATTGATGTTAAACCACGCCTCAGATTCGACTGCGCAATTTGTTTTCATATTTTTGACTGTGTTTATTTTTATCATCGATCACATATGAAAGTGCAATTGAATTTCTAAATTAATAGAGAAAAAATTATTTTTATGACCTTGTGATCAGAAACAAACAAACTTTTTAATGCTGAATACATAGAAATCTTATAACAATTGTTTAGATATATATATATTTATATGACTAAATATTATGAATAGTTTAGATTATAATTAGCTAATGCTGCGCGACGGTGGTCATACCTTCGGTCTCCAGCATTGAAGCATAACTAACATTTAGAATTTTTGTAGAAACCTTATAGTTTTACCGTGTTCGTCTGTCCGTCTGTCCACAAATATGCTCGGAAAAGAAAGAAGAATACCATAAAAAATATTTAATATTATTTATTTATCGCTTTAACACATGCGAGTGAACTTTTGAAATTAAAGAAAAAATCCGGCTGGACTGGTTATCCTGAGGTCGCAGTTTCGATTCCTGCCCGAAGTCAAATTTTTCTATCCGTTATTTTTTATTTAATTTCTAACTGGACTGGTTATCCTGAGGTCGCAGTTTCGATTCCTGCCCGAAGTCAAATTTCCTTTCCGTTTTTTTCTGTATTTAAAAAAAAATATTTTGTTGCTAATGAAGAAAAACTTTTTTATGACAAAACAACAAAAAATATATGCATGATTTACAAAGTCGATGAGGCGACAGAAAAAGGTATATCATGATATCATTTTTTTTTAATGTCATGGAATTGGCATACAAGCACACAGTTCACATTGATGTTAAGTGATGACTGCACCCTATAGACACTCACACAAAGACCAAGGTCAAAATGCAGATGCGTTACCACTCCTGAGACCTATGGTGTTATGCCTCTGTGCCGGAAATTACAGGGCCGTACATAACCACCTGACTGGAACACGATAGTGCTGAACACTACGATTTAGCGGAAAGTATATTAGGTAATGCGCTGGTGCCTACGGCCGCAAGCTCCGTCACAGGAGCTCTACCAAAAAAATCATCATTCGGTTATAATAGCAAATACCAAGTAGATTGAAAGAATATTTCGAATTGCATTAAAAATATTTTCTGACCTGGATGTGAATATTTTATCGGTAAATATGAAAATCCGGAGCTGGCCGCCGAAGGCACCCAGATTCAATATCCGGACTTAGTTATTTTTATCCAACTGTGACGTACAATGCATTCATATTTTTGTAAGGAAAATACGGAATATTCATAAACACAGATTACTTTTTCTTATACCACCATCAAATTATATAAAATCGTGTAGAAAAGATTTATGTTTATAACACATTATTTCAAGCATTCGTGATAAACCTCAGAAAAACAGTAACAATGTATCAACATCTTGTGATACGAGTATAAAGAAAGAAACATTTTTTTCTTATATGATTCATTTGACACACACATTGGTAGATAAGATATAAAACAAACAAACGACTAGAATTTAAAAAAGAAACAACGGGTTGCACTGCGGGACTGTCGGCAGGAGTGAATACTTTAATAATAACTAAGTGCTTTTTTTGTTCTGTTGCACCAACATCACCATAACTATCATCACCATGACTACCACCATCACCACCACCAACACCATCAACGCTACTAACACCACCAACGCCACCAACACCACCAACGCCCTACGACATTTACGCTACCAACTTCACCAACGCCACAAACGCCACAAGTGCCACTAACACCACCAACGCCACCAATACCACCAACAACACCACCAACACCACCAACAACATCAACACCACCAACACCACCAACACCACCAACACCACCAACACCACCAACACCACCAACACCACCAACACCACCAACACCACCAACACCACCAACACCACCAACACCACCAACACCACCAACACCACCAACACCACCAACGCCATCAACGCCACCAACGCCATCAACGCCACCAACACCACCACACATGGCAGCTGTCATTAGGTCCTCAAAAAGAAGGTGGATGCAATTTTGGCCGGGTGTTCGTCTGACGCATTTTCAATCAGGGTCACGTGTCTTGACACGAGTTTAACATTGTTTACAAACAATGTGTGAAGTGTGTCAAAAGTGCAAGGGCTAGCTGAATGAAGCTTACATTTCAAAAAAGTATGGCTGTGTGAAACCAATGGGAAATATGATACAAACTTAAATGATGATAAACCATTATAATAATAATAATACCATAAGATAAACCATTGATACGAGTATAATAACTATTTCTAGTACTTAGTTCAGAAATATTACAACGAAATCTACTGTATTCCGTTTTCCTGTTAGCTTTTATACATTTATTATTTATCAAGTAATATGATTTATCAAAAAGAAAAAGAAATATAATTATCTTGACAGGATTAGAGAAGGGTGCGTCATCAATAACAATATATTGTCTAACGTCCATATTTTCTTATATTATCCGTCTCTCCTTTATTCTAGGTTGATTCATTTCTATCCATTTTCTTTATTACGTATTTTTATTTATAGCTAGCTGTGCCCGCGACTTCGTCCACGTGAGAAAAAATATGATTGTTCAGTATCTATCCGGACGAAGTCGTGAGCGCAGCTAGTATAAAAGTAAGTAAGTAAGTAAGTATTTATTTGCATAAAATGTAGGTAACAATTGTTGGATGGAATTGATTATACTGGTAACCTAGTACATTTTGTCACAATGCGACGTGCAAATATTATTAAAATAATATCTAATAAACAATGTCAATCGTAATAAACGAAATTAATTACAATAAAATTAAGGCAATTCATCAATTAAATAGTTAACTATAAAATATGAATAATAAAATACCCAAATAGTGACATAATAATTGATATTCTAATTGTACGGTCAAATATAAAATAATCAAAATTACGAATACAAAATGTCAGAAAAATGTGAAGCATTACAGTCAAGTATTACTCCTTATTAAAGTATTACTCCTTATTACATCAGCTATCTCCCAGTGAAAGTCCCGTCAAAATCGGTCCAGCCGTTCCCACGATTAGCCCCGCCAAACAGACAGACAGACAAAAATGTTGTTTCGGAATATGTACCGTGTATACATACATATGCATTTAGTAAAGAGCGGTTATTTTAACATCACAAACAGACACTCCAATTTTATTTATTTGTATGGATAGACTGTAAATTATTATAAAGTAGGTAATGTAGGGATTCATGTGTGGTGAATTTTATTTGATACGTAAATATATATTTGCATCTTAATTTAACATTTGTCAGTTGGCGAGCACAGGTAGGCGTGTGACTTCATTCGCGTACATTTTTTTTTCGGTTTTTACAACATTTTTAACCGAGTTCAAAAAACGAGAAGGTTCTCAATTCGGCCGGTATATATATTTTTTTTATATATGTACTCGAATTTCGCCGAGTTTTCTGGACCGATTTACGTAATTCTTTTTTTGTTTGATGCGGAATAGTTTCGAATTGGTCCCATAAAAATTTTATTCAGATAGGCCCATCAGTTTTTATTTTATGAGCATTTTTTTACTCACTTTCACCTCAGACTAAAGGAATAAGAATAGACGGCGAGTTGTCATACAGAGCGTTGAATCCACTGACGTCCTAGATAGGCCTAATGCGCAGGACAACAAGATGACAACAAGTGACAATGACACATTTACTCCTTCGTGGATAAAATTTTTTCATTGACTCGTATAGCCGTGTAATAATTTTGTATAATAATTTAAATTGTTTAGGTGGTTCGCACCTAAACAATTTAAATTGAAATAAATAATAAGAACATTAAATATAAATTGAAACATTTTTTTATAAATAAATTAACAACAACAACGTAAGTACAAAAAAATTACAAAAAAAAATTACACTCACATTATGTACTTTTATCAAACAACATGCTGTATATTTTATTTTAAAGAAAAATGGAAAGAAAAATTTGACTTCAGGCGAACTGGGAATCTAGTCCAGCCGCTCTTCCAATTTAGCTACTGAAGCCCTGCCCGATTTGTCAAATCTTTCCTTCACATCTATTGCATTGCTTTATGGTAGCAGTAGCGCCATCTATTACCAACTATGCTAGTTAGGCAACTTCAAACCTATTAGTAAATAGCACATATAAATAATAGGTAATATATAATTACAATTAAATATTTATTGTTATTTACTTTTCAGTTTGAAGTCGGTTTTTCTTAACGTAGTTATATTTATCTATTATAGCTCTGCTTTTGTTGGTTGTATTATGTTTTTATATAGCATGCATGGGAGGTATACGTCTAGAGCCTACCTTGATAAATTGTCTACCTAACACAAAATATTTTTGATTTGAATTAGTACGTAACTAACTTCACGCCTGTAATCCCCGAAGGGGTAGGCAGAGGTAAATGCATGCATTCAAGCATACATGCATACACCCACGATTCGACGGTTACGTTTTTGACCCATGTAACAGGTGGCGAGCCTGTTGACATCTCTGGGCACATTACCAAACTCCGAGATACTGGGCAAGGAGTTGTTGCGAGCTCGGCCCTGGTTCGTACATGTCCTCAAAAAATGGGTAAATTATAGAAGAATCCGAAAAATATACAATTAATTTAATCAAGAATATATTTTAGAGTTACCACCACATTTTATACAAACGATTTTATCATTTTCAACCATGTTCAATATGGCGGCGATACAGCCGACGCTTGGGATATATTAAAATACGCCTATGTAGATAAAACAAAACTAATGCTATCTGTATCTTACTAGTGTATTATAAAAAAAGAACTATGTATCAAATCGATCAATTTAAAGAAGTTCCGATTTTTTTTATTGGAAATCGATTAGTATAGTATTAAACACATAAAATCGATTTCGATAGTATTTAGAAAATATTACTATTTTCTCCAAGTACTATATAATAAAAAAAAACAATTTAAAACATGAAAACTTCAAAATGACATCGCCCGCCATTTTCGCCATGTTGGTTTTGAGTTGCAATTCTAACTGCAAATAATGTTTTGTAACTGCAAACAAAGCTAAATAAGTGAAAATATGCAGTAATAAACCTTTTTATTTTGATTTTGCCTGTTAATGATATTGTGTACAATACATGGCCGGAGGTCCATACATTTTTGCAACATCTCCTTTCCAGAAAATGGAAAAATCCTAATAGAATCAGAGATAAAGGACTTTACACCATTGTCTCTGATAATCCTCTAGCCGGGAATCGAACCCAGGACCTGAGCGTAGTAGTGGCCTGCTACCACTAAACGACCAAGGCAGTGGAATTAGTAGTCCCTGAGATAAGCGTGTTCACATTTTATTTCTGACAGCCTCGAGCCGGGGATCGAACCCCAGCGAAGCAGTAGTGGCTACTACTAAACTACTGCAGTAGTAGTTATCATTAGGATAGATTTTATAGTACAAACATAAAAAAAAGTTCAGAATTCCCAACCAAGTTCCTAAAACAAGGGAAAAGGAAGACTTAATGCTTTGACAGAAACAAATTGATTATTTCACGCGTGACAAGCGCCGTAAGCTCGTTGGGCTTTCTTCATAGTGGCATTTAAAGCACAATTAAAAGTCAAAAGTAAGTTAACTGCCTCAGTAGCGTAGTGGTAGCAGGCCACTACTATTACGCTGGAGGTCCTGGGTTCGATTCCCGGGTTGGAGACTATCAGAGATAACGGTTTAAAATCCATTATCTCTGCTTCTATTGGGATTTTTCCATTTTCTGGAAGTTTCCCAGTACCTCGGAGTTTGGTAATGTGCCCGGAGATGGCAACAGGTTCGCCACCTGTTACATGGGCCAAAACGTAACCGGCGAGTCGTGGGTGTTTGCATGTATGATTGAATGCATGCATTTACCTCTGCCTACCCCTTCGGGGATTACAGGCGTGAAGTTACGTACGTAGAATAAAAGTCAAATGCTTTCGTTCATTTTTAGGGTTCCGTAGTAAACAAGGAACCCTTACCTATAGTTTCGCCATGTCCATCTGCCTGTCTGTCTGTCTGTCCGTCCGCGGTTTAGCGCAAAAACTATTGGCACTAGAGACTTGAATTTTGATAGAAATATACACAATAACGTTTTCGTAGGTTTTCGCGAGCTTCGTACATTGTAGAAATTAAACTTGCGGATTTTGTCGCGTATACAACACTATACACCTTAATCACGCCGACAAAGTATCAAATAATTATTTAGGGTACCTCCCCCCTCCCCTACATGTAACGTTTTTTTCATTTTTCGTTTTCTATATAGTGTGGGATATCGTAGCATAGGTCTTCCAAAAATGTCAGGGGTTTGCGAACATCATTTTCCGACTAAGTTAACTGTTCGTGATATATTAAGCTTTAAATTGTCAATTTTCGTTAGAGTCAAGTGTCCCCCCCCCGCTACCTACTAAACGGTTGTTGTTAGAAATCCAAACGTAACGGCAATAGCTACATATAGCGAAATTAAGAGGAAAACTATAACACTTAATTGGGCTTTACAAGTTTGCGAGTAATGGTCGACCAAATGTTTTTTACTCGAAAATTTCGAAAAACTCCATAGAAAATATTAATTTTTCATTACATTATTCAAACCTAATAACTACGGAATCCTACACTGCGTGTGGCCCGACACGCACTTGAACGGTTTTATTTTTGTAATATATGGCCCCATAATAACTATCACAGAGACAACAGCTAAGGTCTTAGGGATGGCAACACATCTGTATGTTGAGCTGTACTATTTGTGTGAGCGTCTACAGGCTGCATGCAGTCTTCAATTAGCATCAGTGTGAACTGCATGCTTGTTTGCCGCCTTTATAACTTATGTAATAAAGACGGCAAACAAAAAGTATATTTTCAGAGAAAATACCTATAACACATTGTTTTTTTTTTTTAATTTAAAATGGCATCGCTATTACGCATCTTGCCAGTGTCAAGTTAAACGATATTTCGTATTCGTATAAAAGCGGCGTTAAAGTTAGAATCAGTCAGTCAGTTATTTATTTATTATGTCAGTCAAGTGAGTCACAGTCAGTAATTCGAGTAAAGCGATGGCTACTTTACCAGAACATTTACAATGAAGTTTTGGAGGCAACCTGAAAGGCCGTGTTTTCGCACTGTTATTCTATTTCACTATACACGGGCACTGTAATAAATATCAACCTATATCAAACAAAACGCCACCAATTTTATTTAATATAACTCAAAAATACACCAAGAAAACGAAATAAAATAAGAGCACCACAAGCCTCTTTCAAGGTTCCCGCCAAAAAAAAAAAAATCTAACACATTGTTACAGGCTATACCTTCGCCGAATATTTGGCGGATTCAGCAAATCGCTTACACACGGCATCAGCCCGGCCCCGCCTGTCGCGTTCCAGATGCGGCCTGGATTCACCCATTCCATGTCGTTTGAAACACGGAAATACTGCAGAGAGAAAACATAACCTCACCTGTGCGAACTTGTTGACATCTTCTTATCTTCTTATATATGCCGTTAAATGGTAGTGTTCAGCACTATCGTGTTTCGGTCAGGTGGTAATGTACGGCTCTGTAATTTCCGGCACATAGGCATAACACCCAATGCCTCAGGAGTGGCAGCGCATTTGCATTTTGACCTCTGGTCATTCATTGTGTGGGTGTCTATAGGCTGCAGTCATTACTTAACATCAATGTGAACTGCACGCTAGTTTTCCACTATTATTACATTAAAAAAAATAAAAAAAAATAGCTAAATAGCTACGGGATCGATATCCGAACTGGGATAAATATTTTAATGATTATGATAATGTAGGACTCGTTATTACTCGCACATAGACATAATTATTTAGGCCTTCGAAGTGGAAACGCACCTACATTGAAATCTCTGGATTTAGGGTTCCGTAGTAAGCAAGGAACTCTTAAAGTTTCGCCATGTCCGTCTGTCTGCCTGTCTGTCTGTCCGTTCGCGGTTTAGCGCAAAAACTATTGGTACTAGAGACTTAAACTTGGCACAAGTAGGTGCACACCTTAATCTCGCCGACAAAGTGGTAGAATAAAAACATAAAAAATATATGTGGGTAATGCACTACCTCCCCAACATGTAACGCGCGCATAATCTATTTTTGTTTTCGTTTTCTATATGTTTAGTATTCGTGTTCTATATGGATATAGTTGGATAGGTCACAAATTTTAGATTAGATTAATTAGTTTAATATCATTTTACGATTAAGTTAACTGTTCGTGACTTAATAAGCTTTAAAGTCCAAATTTTTAACCGAGTTCTAAAAACGAGAAGGTTCTCAATTCGGCCGGTATATATATATATATTTTTTAAGTATGTGTACGCAAATTTTGCCGAGATTTCTGGACCGATTTACGTACCTAATTTGTTTTTTTGTTTGATGCGGCATAGTTTCGAATTGGTCGCATAAAAATTTGATTCAGATAGGCCCATCAGTTCTACTTACTTTCACCTCTGATGAAATCAATACAAAGGCAATTAGAAACATATAAATCATTTATTGAGACGGATTGAAAAGAAACATAACATGACATGACAATTAGAACCGGACGGAAGGAAAGAGTGACTGTTCACAGTAGACATAAAAACTATTGTACACGCACAGATAACACTTAACACGGATAAGCGTTCAAGTCCTTATTCAACAACCTCAGACTAAAGGATTAAGAATAGACGGCGAGTTGTCATACAGTGCGTTGAATCCACTGACGTCCTAGATAGTCCTAATGCGCATGACAACAAGATGACAAGTTCGACGACACAACACAGCTTATTTACTCTTTCGTAGATAAAATTTTTTCATTGATTTCGTATAGTCGTGTAATAATTTTGTATCGACACACCTAAACAATTTAGATTAGGTATCTAATTGTCACGAAGCTAAAAGAGTCAGATTTTACAAATTTAACAGATGTGAACATTTATCTAATTGGCAATGCAGCAATAAACTAAAAAGTATTAAATAAATATAACTACGTTAAGAAAAACCGACTTCAAAACTGAAAAGTAAAAAATAATAAAGATTTAATTGTAATTATATACTACCAATTATTTATATGTGCTACTTACTAATAGGTTTGAAGTCGGTACCAAGTCAAAATCATTAAAGTAGGAATTTCATTGTATTAAAACGTAACTTCACGCCTGTAATCCCCGAAGGGGTAGGCAGAGGTAATTGCATGAATTCAAGCAAACACCCTCGATTCGCCGGTTACGTTTTGTTAAGTGTATTAATTTGCTCATATTCATATTTAAGTGATTAAAATATAATTATTTGTTTTAGGCTTGGCACCGACTTCAAACCAATTAGTAAATAGCACATATAAATGATAGGTAGTATATAATTACAATTAAATCTTTATTATTTTTTACTTTTCAGTTTTGAAGTCGGTTTTTCTCACAGAATTTCTTAACGTAGTTATATTTATCGAGACAAGTGTACCCCTAACTACCAAATAAACGGTTGCTGTTAAAATTCAAACGTTACGGAAATGTAGCTACATATTATTATAACGATATTAAAAGGAAAACTATCACGCTTAAATTGGCTTTAAAGTTAGTAAGTGTGAGTAATATTATAGTCGACCAAATGTATTTTACTCGAAAATTTCAAACATCTCTATAGAAAATATTTATTTGACATTATTCAAACCTAAAAACTACGGAATCCTACACTGCGCGTGGCCCGACACGCACTAGACTGGTATTTATTTAGATATTTGTGCGCTACAGTCACAGGTAACTACGTATTTTCTGACCATCAATGTGAACTTTACACTTATTTCCATTTCGGGATGTAAAAAACTGGTCGTAGACATCTAATTGTAGGAGCTGGAGCGTGTAGGCACAACCGCATTACCTAATCTATCTACCGCCAAATATCCAGCATTACCATGTTCCGGTTAGGTGGTAATATAGATGTGTATAGGCTGCAGTCATAATTTAACCTATGTTAACTGCATGCTTGCTTGCCGCCTTCGTAATATAAAATCTGATTTGCGACAGTAAATCTGCGGATTTTCTCGCGTATACCACACTCCCAAACTTCTTCTTATCCGCAAATTTAATTTCTACAATGTACGAAGCTCGCGAAAACCTACGAAAACGTGATTTGCGATATACAAACATTGCGTGAATGGTAGTCAGTAGGTACATTTAAAATTTGTGTCGAATATATAAACTACGAATGTTTGAAAATATATAACAAACATTTTGCTGGCTCAGTGCAAAACATTTTGTGCATACAGCAGTGCCCCTATCTGTCACTGTCCAGAGTTGTATACAATTTATCTGAAACAAAATACACTTCAGGCAAAAATGAACCTACAAATAACTGAAGAAAATATCGCATTTGCGAGACGCAAGAATGAAATTTATATCAAATATCGTCCTCAAACAGTTTTCTGCGAAAAACAACACAGTGTGCGACTTGGTTGAAGGAACGTGAAGTGCTCAGTCTTTTACACTTTGCAAAGAAAACAATATAACACTGGAGTAGCGGACTAGCTAAGTCACTTATCGCGTTCTTACTTCTCTACTAGCTGTGATGTTATACGCGTGGGATACGGTTCATATTACCTGCGCGCAATCTTTAAAAAATTAAACATAATGCTGAAATATAGAAATTTCTAAAATAGATTTCGTCGGATCTAACATACAGACAGGTTTTAACATTTAATGGATACAGCAGTACCTACAGGCAAAAATGGATTAACAAACGTAACGTAATATCACGCCTCTACTTAAACGGAAGTATGATAACAGTACAGTGCTTAACATTAATGATCACATTGAACATGAAAGCCTAAGCTAGGAGCGTTGCCCTTAACCACAATCATCAGTGTGTGGAGAGTCACTCGAACCGACTCCGACACTCACTGAGTCGACTCTGCCTATTCACCTCTAGTGAAACTATTGGGCTTCCACTCGATGATCGGATTTATTGATTCTGATTTGCAATTGGTATATAATTTTCTATTGCTATGTAAACTGTGTAATGGTCCTACTGGGAAACGATACAGAAGACGACCGCTCACCAGATGGGCGGATGATATCACCAGAATTGCTGAACCGATCTGGACACAAACAGCCCAAGACAGAAAAAATGGGCTTCTTTGGAGGAGGCCTTTACCTACAGATGGAGTTCTCGTAGTCCACAATTTACAAAACATAAAGTAATCAACTTTAAATTGAAAAGTTAAATTAAGTAGGGATAATACCTACTGTAAAATGTTGCAAAAATGTATGGACCTAGGGCCATGCATTGTACACAATACCATTAACAGGCAAAATCAATATAAAAACGTTTTTTACGGCATATTTTCACTTATTTAGTTTTGTTTGCAGTTACAAAACATTATTTGCTGTTAGAATTGCAACTCAAAATCAACGTGGCGAATATGGCGGGCGATGTCATTTTGACTAATTCCACTAATAATCGATACTAATCGATTTCCAATATAAAAAATTCATCGGAACTTCTTTAAATTAATCGATTCGATCATCGTACGTTCAACATCGTTTTTTTGTTAATATGTGATGCACTTGTAAGATACAGATAGCATTTCTTTTGTTTTATCTACATAGGTACTATCCCAAGCGTAGGCTGTATCGCCGCCATGTTGAACATGGTTGAAAATGATAAAATTGTTTGAATAAAATGTGGTTGTAACTCTAAAATATATTCTTGAATAAATTAATTGTATTTTTTTCGGATTCTTCTTTAATTTACCCATTTTTTGACGTAATGTACGAACCAGAGTCAAGCTCGCAACATTTCCTTTACCATTTGTTCATTTTTACAGAGCACAGAGCAACAAGGGCCACCGGCCGCGTCGGACCGGAGAGGAGTAGCCATATGCAGGCTTTCCCCTCTGTCAAAGTACAGGACCAAATGCTCCTTTATCTGTCGCCAAAATATTAAAATGTGTGCGTGAAATTGTTTATGTATTTTGTTATAGTCAAGGTGTGAGTTTCGTAGTAATAGACGATTTTTGTAATGTGAGTGTATGTCACACATACCCCGCAAACAATGACAGACTGTTTTGTTCCGGTAATAAACGCTATGGCTACTCTCCTCCGGTCCGCCGCGATCGGTGGGCCGAGCTGCTCTATGTTATAGAGTAAGAAATAATCGGCTTTTTATTTTTATTATTTTATGGCCCTGGACATGACGTCTCCACCGCCCACTAGCGGAAGAATTTTCTTCTATCGCAAGAGAATTATTCCATCCCACTGATGTGGGAGGCTTTGGTCCAGCAGTGGACATTTTTCTGCTTATAAGATGATGATGATGATGATGATCCCTAAAGTATTATTTCAATTACCGATATAATATTTAATTACTTCTCTTCACAACACAAAATTCTTAACGACATTTTTTTTTATGTTATGGAAGTATGCAAGTATGCAGTTCACATTGATGTTAAGTGATGACTGCAACCTATAGACACCCACAAAAAACCAAGGTCAAAATGCAGATGCGTTACCACTCCTGAGGCCTAAGGTGTTATGCCTATGTGCCGGAAGTTACAGAGCCGTACATTACCACCTGACCGGAACACGATAGTGCTGAACACTACCATTTAGCGGCAAGTATGTTAGGTAATGCGGTGGTGCCTACGCCCGCGAGCACCGTCACTGGAGCTCTACCACCAGTAGAAACATAAAACGTAGATAAAAGACATAAAACAAATTAACATTTTCAAAAGTAATTAATGAGTAATAAAACAAATTGTAGGTATAATTTATCACGACTAAAACATGCTTTTTGAACTCCATTATGACTCAATACCAAATCTCCTCGACCTTTAGGGTACGTTGACACCTGTACCATTAATGCGACCGTAAAGTAGGCACGTTTGTGCTACATCACTTGCTGAATATTCCAAATATAACACAGAATTCTGAACTTTTATATTCAACATACAAATACTTATGTACTTTACTGACAATACATATTATTATATTGTGTGACCTACAATAGATATATTGTGTGAGCAGCCTCGTTGGTCTAACTATTGCAATCTCGATGCTGAGGCCTGAGATCCCGGGTTCGATCCCCAGTTCGGAAAAGGTTTTATTGGGTTTTTTGTGTGAGAAAATTTCTAGTATGTAGTATTACTAACTGAAGCGTGTATTTGAAATAATAAAGATGGAAAACTATTTTGCAGCTCATATAGATGATATCTGCGGCCTATAGATATCTACACAAAACCAGATATATATCTAGAGATGCCTTCCAGGCCTTGAGGTTTAAGTTGTTTAGAAAGATTTTGTAAAATTACCGGACATAATTATACTAAATGCCGATGACATTAATTTTATTTAAATTTAAGCATTATCCTATTAAAATAGACACCGGTGTCACGAAGGTATACTTAAACCGTAACAAAACAAGAAAATAATAAAGAATCATAACCCAAAAACTGTTATAATATTAAAAGTTGGGCGAACTTGAGGCCGCAACGGCACATGAGCTCGCTCTAACTTTGTTTGATCTTTATTTAGTGTCCATGGAGGGTGTATGTTGGAAGGAGGCGCGTTACAACTTTCATGTCATTAAGACGAGCATGTAGTTCAAATTAATGGTAAGTACTGTTTATATAGTACATAAAAACTAGAAGTTTAGTATACATGTGTTACTACTCCTGAGGTATAATACCTTTGCTATGCCGCTGACTCAAAAACAACGATATCCTACACTTATTTGGGCATCAATCCAACGCTGAATATAGTGGTAGACTGATAAGGTAAGGCGCTAGAACTTACACAGTTGAGCTCTATCAACGGAGGGCTACCAAGATAAAAAAAAATAGTAATAGCAGGTCGATACTATTGTTTTTTTTTTGTTTTTGGCAAGTCTAAATAAGGGTGGCACTGTAAAATGCCCGGATGTCAATAGGACTAGGTAACTGAAACTAAAAATACATTCATTTCTGTCTAACCCTTTGGGAATAAAGGTGTGAATTTCCAAAATAATTCTGGCTTCCGTGTCAAGGACCGACTGTTATCAAACTCCTTCATAAACATATGCAAATGTTGATATAAACTGCACAAGCAGAAAATTATAAGCCGTCTTACCTCTTACAAAATCTTACCTCTTGCAGTAAAACACAAATAAACATTATCAAAGCGGCTTAAAGTTTATCTAGAATAGCTACGACGATACTGGCAAGAAACTTCCCAATAACATCTTTATCTTTGCATGGTACTTTAATGCTATTACGTGTATCTTTTGTGGTATAAGTTACGGGAGCGGAACATAACTGTATGAGGCGATACCTCATACGACATTTTGCTTCATGCATTATTTATTTTATTACATTACTGACTTACTGGTGGTAGAGCTCCAGCGACGGAGCTCGCGGGCGTAGGCACCACCGCATTACCTAATATACTTGCCGCTAAATGGTAGTATTCAGCACTACCGTGTTCCGGTCAGGTGGTAATGTACTGCCCTGTAATTTCCGGCACAGAGCCATATCACTTTAGACCTCAGGAGTGGTAACGCATCTGCATTTTGACCTTGATCTTTGTGTGGGTGTCTATAGGCTGCAGTCATCACTTAACGTCAATAATAATAATAAATTATAAATAATAGTTTATTTGTAAAATAAGTACAAAGAATTACAGAATATACTAGTATCTACTTAAAATGTAAAGTTTCGAATTAACATTGCCTGAACTAGGTAAGACCTGTGTTTCAGGCTGGATAGAGCTACAACAATATATATAAAGTTACAAATAACAATCGAAATACATAATTTATGAATTATACACATTAAAGGAGAACAAATAGTACAGACAGTTTTCTTAGATTTACAATAAACTTAAACTATGATAGTTAAATCATTTACAAACTACAAGTAAATTTTCTGTACTATCGTAAGAAATACCATGCAAATATTTAAATAGAACTTGTTTACAATTCAAATAATCTAACTTGTAAAAAGATAGGTATTTGTTTAATTTATTGTACAAAAATGGACCCAGGAAAGAAAAAAAACGTTTTGTGAAGGCATGTTTTAAGGTTGTAATCGAGTTGCAGACTATATCGTATCGTCTTTTGTTAGTAATTTCAAGTCTGAAAGCTAGTTTGGTGTGCTGTTTTAATATTATGTTCATAATAAAAATTTGGCGAACTGTTAGTACATTGCAGGACTTGTACAATAAATATGTAGGATAGAAAAAGGGGTGGAAATTAGATACTTTTAAAATTGCTTTTTGGGCTCGTTGTAGGGGTAAGATAATAGTTTTTAAAGCCCCTCCCCATTACGTAATACAATATTGAATTATAGATTGGCCTAAAGCTAGGTAAATTTGTATAATTAATTTTTGATCAGCAACTGATCGTAGTTTTTTAAAGACATATATTAATTTCCGAACTCTTTTACCAAAAACTCAATATGTAATCTGAAAGAAAGAGTGTCATCAATAATTATTCCGAGATATTTTACATTGCTAGTTTTTACTATGATAGGACAGTTGCATGTGCTACTAAAAGGGTTATTACATCGGTGAACAAAAAGGTTATTAGTCATTCTTGAAAATTTGAGCATTGAAAAGTGAATATATTTAGTCTTGTCAGCATTTAGTGTTAGTAAATTTTCTAGAAGCCAGTTATTAACAACATTGAAACCTGATTGGGAAATAGCAAACAATTCTTCAGAAGTTTTAGCAGTAAATATTAATGCTGTGTCGTCAGCGTACGATATGATTTTGCCCTGTTGGATAGTTAAATTACACAAATCATTTATGTAAATCAAAAAAAGCGTGGGGCCCAAAATACTCCCTTGTGGGACCCCATAGCTCGGGAATTTTTTGATCTTCACTGATAATACTATTATCTATTTTAACGCACTGATACCGATTGTCTAAGTAGTCAGCAAATAGTTGCAACTGCATGCCTCTTATACCTAAAGCTTCTAATTTATTCAGCTGTATAGAAATTGATATAGTTTCAAAAGCTTTGGCCATATCAATGAAAACACCTAAAGTCTGTTGACCTTTATCAAGTTCTTGCGAGATATAGTCGGTCAGTTCATGTACCGCGTCAGCAGTGGATAGTTTAGCCCTGAAACCGAATTACATTGGCGAAATAAAATGTTTTTTTCAAGATATTCAATTAACCTATTGTTTAAAATTTTTTCCAATATTTTAGATATAGAAGGAAGTATTGAAATTGGTCTATAATTGGTACCTAGATCTTTGCTCTCTGATTTAAAAATAGGTACAACTACAGCTTTTTTCAGACAATTTGGAAAAATTCCGGTGGAAAGTGAAAGTCGAAAAATATAGGTCAGGGGTGGCACAAGAATATGTTTGTAACGTTTAAGAATATTATTATTTATGTTATCCCATCCAACTGCACAATTATCCTTCAGTCCTGAGATGATTTGAGCTATTTCATATTCATCTGTGTGTAACATTACGAAAGATTTGAGACTGCGACTATTGCTCGATTTTTGACGGGGTAAAGATGGCTGGTTATCTTTTTGTTGTTGAATTTGCTCCGCTAGATTTTTTCCTACGTTTATAAAATAGTCATTAACATAATTAGCTGACAGAAGTGGCGTGGGGTTAGAGTAGAGCAAACTCGAATTTGATTCACGCTGTTTAGATATACAAGTTAATTTTTTGACATGATTCCAGATATTCTTACTATTTTTACCTACTTTATGTAGTTCATTTTTATCATAGTTATTTTTTAAGTTTCTTAAGAGAGTATTACATAAATTCCTGTATCTCTTGTATGTCGTTTGTAAAATTAGGTTATTGGGATATTTCTTAGCTTTTTGATGCAATTTATCGCGATGCCTCATACATCGAAGAAGTCCAGTAGTGATCCACGGTTTTTTTATTATTATATTTTTATTATTTAGTACTATTGTTTCGGTGTTGCGAAATATCGCTTGCTGGACATGATGTATTAGGTATGACATACATACGTTAGCGTCAGCAGTATTGTAAACTAGGTTGAAATCGATGTTACGTAAATCATATTCGAGTTTGTTTGCATTTAGTTTGGTCTTTGTTAGTAGGCGATTTCGCTTGGGCAGCAGTAAGTTTACGGTTAGTATTACGGCGTGATGATCGGTTATAGTAGAATTGGCAACTAATGTAAGATATGGATAGGCTGGATTTGATCATCATGTGGTCGAGACAGGAACTGCTCTGATGTGTTGGTAAAGTATGTGCAGAAAAAAGTCCATGGTACGAACATAAATTTGGGTTTCTTGTGTTCCCGACTCACAAAGGTCAGAGTTTAGGTTTATATTTATGTCACCCGTTAGTATTATATTTTTACAATGGGCCAAAGTTTGCAAAGTCTGGTTCAGAGAAACATTAAAAGAATCCAAATTTCTAACTGATGGCGTTCGGTACACTGCAACTATGGCTGTATTTGATTCAATTTTGACAATTAAACAGTTACAGTCTTGTAACGTAGGCTCTTCAACGACCACTTTTAGACTTTCTCTGGCTTAAACTACCACTCCGTCATTTTGAGTGTGATTTAATGAACTATGAAATAATTTGTATCCTGCAATTTCTGGAAGGAAATCGGAATGGTTGTATAACCAGCATTCAGTTCAAATTATTATATCGCACTCAAAATTAAGTCGGTGGAGAAAAACGTGGAAACTGTCTATGTTTTTAAAGATACTACGAATGTTTTGGGTTAGTATGGTCAATGATTTTTTGTAGATCGAGAGATATTGCCTACAATCCTCAACCTCACATGACACTGACTCTGATGAAAATGTATTATCCATTTCTGTTATTACATTAATATCCATTTATAATAAAGAAATAAAAAAACATAAGAAAACTAAGGCTAAGATAAAAACTGATATGTGGCGCTCTTAGGCGCCTTCATAATCAACTGAATTAATATACCTATATTCTGCAGCTTTTTTCGCCGGACAGTCAAGGTCTCCCGTCTTGTGATTACTTTGTTTTTTGAAACGCACATCTCGGCGCATTTGTTTCTTAGGACATTCCTGAATGGAATGTCCGTCTTCCCCGCAATGACCGCAGGTAGGGGTTGCTGCTTTACAGAATTTTGCTGCATGCCCGTACTGCTGACACTTGAAACATCTAGTTACTAGGGTGTAGTCCTTGACGGGGCCAGAAGTCCAGTTAATAAATAATCGATCTTGTGTAATGAGCGCTTTACGAATGGGGGCCGTTACTTCTAATACAAAATTACAGTTCTCCGCATCCTTTCTGCCTGATTTGTGGCTTAGTCTGATGGAGGTCAAAAATGTTTCCCGTGTCATAGATGGTACTTTTTCGGTCAAGTTTTGTTCAAATATACATTTGAAAACCTCATTTTCGGGCATCGACGTGGGAAGGCCTGCAATAATAATGCACGGCTTGCGTTTCTGAGGATCATCAACTGTTAGTCCCGTGGAAGTGCGCTGGACTGTATGTTTCAGTTTTTCTAAGTCCTCCTTGGTCTCTGTGCTTATATGACACCTCCTTTTCTTATTTTGCGGACTCCTCTTACTTTCAATTTCATCTCTTCAGGGCAAATAATTTTCTGAACCATGTTCCTGGTTTCTTCACTACTTTTAGAAATATCCGTGGGATAAATCGCCACGGAGCTGACAGACTTAGGTTGAACAAAAGTATTTGCTCCCTTTTTAACCATATCTGCAAAAGATGTAGGACTAGCAATTTGCATTGTTTTTGTCTCTTGTATCGATTGTTTGATATCCTTTAGAGAGTCCGCAAGATTACGTTCTTCCGTCAAAGTTTGAAGCGAGGCATGAGTTAATAGGGCTTTTTGTTTGAGTGACTGATATTTCACGGCCATTTGTGCAACTCCGTGACCTACGTTTCGGCACAGGTTGATTATCTTCAATTTCTGGTCAGAATTTAGCTTTCCCTCTGAAGCGATAGAGAAGACCTCGTTAAGGCATTGATTTATTGAGCTTATCCAGTTTTGTATGTCCGGAGTTGAAATAACTTCTATCTCTTCAGGGGCATTCTGATGTTGGGACGGCGTTGGTGGAGGGCTGCGGCGTGTTAATCCACTTCGATTTGAGAAAGGACTGTTTTCCATATTTAATTATTAATATCACTTATTTATTATTCGTATTTAAAACTAATCACTATAATGTTTAAAGTGGACACCACGCAAAAATACTAAGACTAGGTCACTATGTGGCTTCACAATTGTTATTATAAATATTGCATTGAGCGCGCGACTGTATGCATCGGGCATCGAAAGTCGAATCATCAATGTAAACTGCACACACAATGCAACTTGTTTGCCACTTCCAATACAATAAAAAAAAAATTGTTTTCTTTGTTATTAACTGCCTCAGTAGCCTAAGAAGGGTAGCAGGCTACTGAGACGCTGGGGCTCAGGATTCGATTCCCGGTTCAAGGGCTAGCAGAGATAATGGTGTGAGATCCTTTGTCTATTTTATTGGATTTTTTCTATTTTCTGGAAGTTGCCTAGTAACGGACAAATCATTTTATGAATTAAATGACTCTTGTCATAAACTAAATTAAGGTATAATAATGCAAATTGTACTCACCTAGTCTTAAAATTTTAGTAAAGAACACTTGATATATGGTGGCACTCGTTTTCTTCCTATAACGTAACCTGAAACAATACAAAACGTATTTAGTACAATACAGTAGGTATGACCTTTAGAACTAGTTAGCCAGTCCGCCCACACGCAATTGTCTTATTCTAATGGATGGACAACGATTCCATTTCCAATGTTTTAGCAGCTAAATTAAAATGTAACAGTTCGAATACTGAACAAAATAGATTACTTTTAGTAAGTTTTTTGAAAAATATCTATCTTATTTCAAGTAAAGGCAAGCTATACAGGGTTATTAGAAAATTAGCGCATAATCTCTTGCAGGTAGCCTCTCTATATCAATTCCAACAACATTTGTTCTACGACTTTTTAAAATTCATTGCCTTTAAAATTTTGTAAAGATTTTGAAGTACAATTCCTAGGGTAATATGACGCCAAGGATTTTAAACAAAGTGAAACCTATTTTCGGTACCCATATCAGTTAAAAATGGCGGTAGCGACTGTTCCACGTAACAGGCACGGATTTTTGTCTCATTCGACTCAAAGCCTGCTTCAATCCGGGTTTATCTCGAATTCTATGAATTCCATAGTGAGCAGTTTTTTTAGGTTAAGCAATCCAATAAGGTGTGTTTTGTGTGCTAACCGTGAAATGTGTTATGAAATTTAACCCACAAGGTTGATATTTGCCCGAGTTTCATACATTAATCTATGGAGTCAATATTGGAACGAAGTTCCTTATCGCGCGGTACGCTGGCTAAGGGGGCTAGGCGAGCGTCACGAAAAATCCTCACGACACTTTTGCTGTAGTGTGTAGCGCTCGGAGTGGGGACAAGGCCGATTAAGATTCGACTTATTCGTTCTATCTCTCTCTCGACAGTAACAAGCCACGCGACGCGCACGTCTGCTGTGTATGCGTACATTGTTTGGTCCTGTTCGTGTGTATGTAGTTTTAGTTATTTTTAATATTAAAAAAAATAAACAATGGATTGTGAAAGTGATTCATTAGAAGTTGAAGAGGAACTTCGTTCCAATAGGGTGTCCCTCAGACTGTTTTTTAAAACGATGTATGTTTTTTTTGTCAATAAATACATTGATTATTATTATAGAAATTATGAAGCGCGCATGGCCCGGCGGCTGGTGTAGATCATAACCGATCTACTCGGTTAAGCACTACGGGCGCGGTCGGGTAGTGTGATGGGTGACCGCTAGTGGCAAATTAAATGCGCGTTTCCGTGCTTCGAAGGGCACGTTAAGCCGTCGGCCCCGGTTGCTATCAATAGATAGCAGTCGTTAAACCTTGTCGGAGGCCTTATGGGCGGTTTAAAAAACATCCGACAGCGGGTTGGCCACCAGCCCACCCACCTGCACCAATCCGCATTGTAGCAGCGTGGTGGAGTAAGCTCCAGGCCTCCCCCCAAAAAAGGGGAGAGACTCGTGCCCAGCAGTGGGACGTATAATGGGTTACCATTATTATTATTATAGAAATTATTGGTCGCTTTCCAACTATCGTGGTCACGGGCCATAGACCAATACGGGTCATCGGCCGCGGCGGATCGGAGGGGAGTAGCTATAGCGTTTATTACCGACGCTCTTGATCTGTATTTTTTTGCGGCGGGAAATACGTGTGACACACACACACACTACAAAAATCGTCTATTATTACGAAACACACACCTTGACATAACAAAATAAACACATCAAAAATAAAATAAACGAGGCATTTAAGATTGAAATCTTTTGTATATAAACCACAAGGAATGACTTCATTCAGTAAACAATCCATTTAATCTACCATGATACTGGCAACATTTGGTATCCCCGCGCATTGTATTTGGCAGGTATACGTCAGCAGCAATGCCAAATGGGTCGGCAAATATAATAAAATTTGTTCTGTTCTTTCTGAGGTAAACAAGGTGGAAGGCTGAAAATAGAGTGCTACGTAAACTTTTTTTCAAATTATTTTATGTAATAAAAGTGGCAAATAAGCATGCAGTTCACATTGATGTTAAGTGATGTCTGCAGCCTATAGACACCCGCACAATGACCAGAGGTCCAAATGCAGATGCGTTGCCACTCCTGAGGCCTAAGGTGTTATGCCTCTGTGCCGGAAATTACAGGGGCCGGCACACGATAGTTTTGATCACTACCATTTAGCGGCAAGTATATTAGCGAGCTCCGTCACTGGAGCTCTACTACCAGTAAAAAATGCGATGATTATGTAATCTTGTGATTCACTTTTACCTGTATCAGTCAAAGTGAATCAGTTAAGATACATATTATAGAACCAACTCGTCTGTTTGTGAATAGGGTTTTACGGTTCCGTACCGAAAAAAATAGAAACCTAAACCTATAACGGTCTATGAGATACAGCCTGGTGACAGATAGACAGACGGACAGACAGAGAGACAGCGGAGGCTTAGTTATATGGTCCCGTTTTAAGCGTTCCGTAGTAAACAAGAAACCCTTATAGTTTTGCCATTTCCGTCTGTCTGTCCGTCCGCGGTTTAGCGCAAAAATTTTTGGTACAAGAGACTTGAAATTTGACACAAGTATACACTTTAATCACGCCGACAAAGTAGTAGAATAAAAACATGAAAAAAAAAATATTTAGGGTAACCCCCCCTATATATAACGCGCGGATATTTTATTTTATTTTCGATTTCCATATAGTGTGGGGTATCGTTGGATCTTACAAAAATATTATGGACGTTTGAACATCATTTTTGGATTGAGTTTACTGTTCGTTACTTATTAAGCTTTAAAATGCAAATTTTCGTTAGAGTCAAGTGTCCCCCCCTCTACCAACTAAACGGTTGTTGTTGGAAATTCAAACGTTACGGCAAAATTAGCTTTATATAATTAAATTAAAAGGAAAACTATCACACTTAAGTTGGCCTTTGCAAGTTTGCAAGTAATATTTTACTCAATAATTTCGAACAACTCCATAGAAACGATTTATTTATTTTTTGATTACATCTCTTACTCTGCGAATACTGAAACCCTACACTGCGCGTGGCCCGACATGCACTTGACCGGTTTTTTACCTTTAGGTGTGGAACCATAAAATTGGAATTTTAGTATTCAACAGCTGAGAATACATTAAAATTCTTATTACACGAAGCAGAGGCTTGCAGTTTATTAAACGCGTTCCAAGATTTTTATGAGCGTGGTATTTTTTAACCCTCGACTTAAGAATGTTGGAACGTTTTAAACTATAGTACCTACCCGCCAAGAAACATTGCATATCGAGCTTAAGAATGAGACAATCGGCTAGTTCGACTTCGTAGAGCGTTGTCTCGGTTGCATTAAGCGCTGATAGTGCGGCATTGGTCAACATTTCGCTTCTTTACAAGAATAATGTGACATTTCATATAGAACGATTTAGATGAAATTTCACGTTATTCTTGTAAGAATAATGTTGCATTTCATAAGGAACGATTTAGATGAAATGTCACATTATTCTTGTAAAGAGGCGATTTGTTCAGAATGGTTGATATACTCGTAAGTCACATTTTAGACGACCCAGTTAATCCAGCGGTTTGAGATGACCGTTGGATTCGAAGGGTCGCGGGTTCGATCCCCGCACCGGGACAAATATTTGTATGGCCTACAGATATTTGCTTCGTGTCTGTATCACTTAACTTCAATGTGAACTGCATGCTTGTTTGCCACTTCCATTACATAAAAAAACATCTAGGTATATACATAAAAATGAATGTTTGTCTGTATGTCCTTTATGTGAATTACGCAAAATCTCGTCATAGGTTGCACCTACGTCCTAAAAAGAAGCCACATGCATAATTTGAAACTTCTATTTCCTGAGATTTCGTAATGAGTGAGTAACCTTTTGCTTTAATACAAGGTATTGTCGGAAAGGTCGAACAATATTTCAACATGCCTATACTGATGTTGACTTCATCCCTCAAGATTTTCACCTGAGAATGTAAAATCATCAGTTATTACGAATCAATCTTTGTTTTGTGTTTCAACCCTGATTAAAACAGCTGGGAGCAATATCAGTCGAAGGCGAACGCTACGCGTGTGTGCGTAGGTATGTATTGCTGATATAAAAAAAATACGCTTACACTCACAGCCCCACAGTAGGTATAAACCTGTGTTGTGGGTGCCGTTGTACACATACAACATATACACAAATACCCAGACTCGAAACAAATATCTGTAGGCCATACAAATATTTGTCCCGGTGCGGGGATCGAACCCGCGACCCTTCGAATCAAACGGTCATCTCACAACGCTGGACTAACCGGGTCGTCGGCATTGCACACGCACACACGTGTTCGCCTCTCATCACCACGCACGGTATGTGCTGTGGTATGTGTGTGTGAAATGCTGAGAGGCATAACACCTTAGGCCTCAGGAGTGGTAACGCATCTGCATTTTGACCTTGGTCTAAGTGTGGGTGTCTATAGGCTGCAGTCATCACTTAACATCAATGTAAACTGCATGCTTGTTGGCCACTTCTACTACATTCATTAGAAAAATGCGGTGGTGAACGCCCGCGAGCTTGCCCCTATATCTGTACCACCACATACAGAATCTTCACTAAATACAATTTGTTTTACATCTCTTTTTTTTTTTTATTAATTATGGCATCGCTTTTGCGCATATTGCCAGTGTCAAGTAAAACGATATTTCGTATTTATTTAAGCAGCGTCAAAGTTAGTATAATATCAAGTATAATATGTAAGTATCAAGTATATAAGTTATCAAGTATAATATGTCAGTCAAATTAGTTACAGTCAAGTTAAGTCGAGTAAAGCGATGGCTACTTTACCAGAACATTTACAATGAAGTTTTGGAGGCAACCTGAAAGGTCGTGTTTTCGTACTGTTATTCTATTTCACTATACACGGGCACTGTAATAAACCTATATCAAACAAAATGCCACCAACTTTATTCAATATAACTTAAAAATACACCAAGAAAATGAAATAAAATAAGAGCACCATACGCCTCTTTCAAGGTTCCCGCCAAAAAACTCTTACCTCTCTATTTACTGCCTTAAGTGAACAGCATAGAGCAACCCGGCCCACCGGTCACGGCGGACCGGAGGGGAGTAGCCATATGCTGGCTTTCCCCTCTGTCCAAGTACTATACCTAAGTTGTTGTTGTTCCATGGTTAACAGTAGTGTGGGTAATGACGAAATATGCCACAAAGGGAACGTAAACTTCAGTCCGAGCGTGTCTTCACAAAGTTTACTGTTTTAATGTACATAGCTAAGATTCTCGGCACGTAGCATTTGAGGGCTAAGTCATAGGTGAAGACTTGTTCAAATTATGAAACGCAACACCACGCCTGTAATCTCCGAAGCGGTATGCAGAGCTAAATGCATGCATTCAAGTATACATTTACAAACACCCACGATTCGCCGGTTACGTTTTGGCCCATGTAACAGGTGGCGAGCCTATTGACATCTCCGGGCACATTACCAAACTCCGAGGTACTGGGAAACTTCCAGAAAAGGAAAAAAACCCTATAACCTAAACCAGAGATAAAGGATTTTACACCCTTATCTCTAATAGACCCGACTTGGGAATCGAACCCAGGACCTCAGGAGTAGTAGTGGCCTTATTCATTCAGGATTATAAAACGACATCTACGCGGGCGAAGCCGCAAGCAACAGCTAGTTATCTAAAATAATATGACGATGTAATATAATTTTATAAATCAGTACAGTGTGACATAATAAGAATAACATTGACTTTTTTAATAAAAACGTTCGTAAAAAGACTTAAAGTGTAAAGAGACCCTAAAGTTTAAAATTCCCGTAACATGGCAGTTAGGGGCGTATTTAGGGGGGAGATATTTGTATTTTTCTTCCGAACACTTTATACCAATTGGTTTGGTGATACAGTATTTTCTTATCTGTTTCTCTATTCGTAGCTTTTACTGGAGATTACGTTTTAGAAGGATTGGTGCTATATTGCATAATCTATACTAATACTAGCAGACCCGGCAAACTTCGTATTGCCTCAGAATTAAATAATGTGTCAAAGGTTTGATAGATACTGTCTATTTGTATGGAAAAATGAAATTGTGGTTTTTACTATTTCCTTTCAATTTCTTCTTATTTTCTTACCTTTTAACCTTCCCTGGACTTCCAAAAATCATTCAAAACCAAAAAGTGCCAAATCGGTCCAGCCGCTCTCGATTTTTAGCGAGACTAACGAACATCAATTGATTTTTGTATATGTAGATATAGATTACGAGTACAGAGAGAAAACATTAGTGTTTTTGTATGTATGTTTGTAATGTTTTCGTACAAAAACTATTAACCGATTTAAAAAATTCCTTCAACATAAATTAATTCGTTAATTGCCTCAGTAGCCTAGTGGTGGCAGGCCACTACTACTAAGCTGGGGTCCTGGGTTCGATTCCTGGATAGGGTGCTTATCACAGATAATGGTGTAACGTCCTTTATCTCTGGTTCTATTGGGATTTTTCCATTTTCTGGAAATTTCCCAGTACCTCGAAGTATGATAATGTGCCCGGAGATGTCAACAGGCTCGTCATCTGTTACATGGGCCAAAACGTAACCGGCGAATCGTGGGTGTTTGCATGTATGCTTGAATTTACCTCTGCCTACCCCTTCGGGGATTACAGACGTGAAGTTACATTTTTTTTTAGTTACGTTCAACATTAGAAAGCTCTCGCCGATTGCCCGGTAAAATAGACTAGTCCCGTCTTGAGACAGGCCGCCTACATAAGTCCATCCAAAAGAAAAGCATCTTCATTGAGTGACATATTACATTTGCATCCGTGCGAACCCAGGGCGAACGGCTAGTTGTGTATAAGATAGAAAAGTTCTAATTTTTCACCAGGTCTATATATGTCGATTTCTGACCTTCAGAAAAAAAATAATCTCATGAAAATATCATTATGAAGCCAATTTCATTACAAATCTTGAATGGGATAGACATCAAATGACTCCAATTAAGCTCCAGATTTATCTCGTCAAAGGAACGCGAGTTATTTTCTGTAACACTGTATTCTATGTTTACAGTAGTTTACAGTAATCTTCCAATTTTCATAATGGATGTAGAAAATGTTTGGGATATGCGTGACCTTTGCTTTGTAATCGAGTTTGTTTACTTGTTGATAGCTGGCCCATTTCCACGTTAATGGGCAGGGCAAAAACCATGTTGGGTACCAAATAAAATATATTTCACAAGCATGTGTTAATGCGAAATAATATAAAAACAATTATTAAGGGTAAAAGCGACTTCTTTACGATATTCAATAAACTGAAAAGTCTATTATATCGGTTGCCTAACTAGCATAGTTGGTAATAGATGGCGCTGCTGCTACCATAAAGCAATGCAATAGATGTGAAGGAAAGATTTGACAAATCGGGCAGGGCTTCAGTAGCTCAATTGGAAGAGCGGCTGGACTAGATTCCCAGTAGGTCGCGAGTTCGAGCCTCGCCTGAAGTCAAATTTGTCTTTCCATTTTTCTTTAAAAATAAAATATATTTCACAAGCATGTGTTAATGCGAAATAATATACAAACAACTTTGTTGGGGTTTATTAAATTCAGAGATATTTTTGATTATTTTTTTTTTGTAATTAAAGTGGCAACCAAGCGTGCAGTTCACATTGATGTTAAGTGATGACTGCAGCCTATAGACACCCACACAATGACCAGAGGTCAAAATGTAGATGCGCTGCCACTCCTGAGGCATTAGGTGTTATGCCTCTGTGCCGGAAATTACAGAGCCGTACATTACCACCTGACGGGAACACGATAGTGCTGAACACTATCATTTAGCGGCAAGTACATGATGAGTTATAAAAACTAGAAACAGAGTTATTAAGCTTTTTATCTCGTCAAAGAAGTACAAATAATTATCTGTAACAATTTATTCAATGTTTTATAGTACGCTTATTTTACAATTTTCTTAATGGATATAGACAGCATTTGGGATATATATGTATACTAGCTGTTGCCCGTGGCTCCGCCCGCGTTAAGTCGCTTTTCGCGTAACCTGTGGAAACATCAAATTATCATCGCATAGGAACAACATCGCAAATTTTATGAAAATCGGTCCAGCTATTTTTGCGTGAAGGAGTATCAACTAAACAAACAGCATACAAACTTTCGCATTTATAATATTAATAATTTCTTCAATGGGTTATCATCATCATCATCATATCAGCCATAGGACGTCCGCTGCTGAACATAGGCCTCCCCCAATGACCTCCATACCGAACGATCGGAAGCGACGTGCATCCAGCGGGTATATGCAGCCTTGATCAGGTCATCGGTTCATCTTGCAGGTGGACGTCCTACGTGGTCTCCACTCGAGAACCTTTCAGTCCCAGCGGCTATCGGTTCTCCGAGGTATGTGCCCTGCCCATTGCCACTTCAGCTTGGAAATCTGCTTGGCTATGTCAGCGACTTTCGTTCGCCTACGGATCTCCTCATTTCTGATTCGATCCAGTAGGGAAACGCCGAGCATAGCCCTTTCCATTGCCCGCTGAGTGACTTGGAGCTTTCGTACGAGACCCATAGTGAGAGACCACGTCTCGGCACCGTAGGTCATCACCGGTAAAACGCACTGGTTAAAGACTTTCGTCTTCAAGGACTGCGGGATGTTTGACGAGAAAACGCTCCTTAACTTCCCGAACGCTGCCCAGCCGAATTGGATTCGGCGAATGGGAATGGGTTTTTGTATGGTTATTATTCCAATTTTCTTAATGGATATAGAACAGTATTTAGGATATAAGATACCGGTGACCTTTGCTTAGTAATGAAGTTTGTTCACTTGTACATAACTCGCCCATTTCTGTGTTTTTGGAAAAGAAACGGTTTGTGAAGTACACAGTTAAATTAAATTAATTATTAAACATGAATACAAATACTTGAAAAAGAGAAATGTAGGTTTTATTTATTGGCTGAGCACAATGAAAAAAAAGTGTGTGTGTCAACTCACGACGGGAGTTCACTCGGTGTGCGTAAGGAGATCGCTAGTGTGCGGCCGAGTGAAACACGTCCAGCGCTCGCCGGGGAATCGAGCGTAACGCCAAGCTCAACTTTCGTGTAATGTATTTGCTCCTCATAAAATGTCCGTACCGTGTCTTATATCTGGAATCGTTTCTTGGAGTTAACTCCAAAAACTTACAACTAATGCAATTAAATAATTTGTATATAATTTTTGGAGAAATATAATAAGTTAAATAAAATCTGCGTTTTCCTATACTTGTAATATTTTCATGTCTATATTGAGATGAAATCTGGATGAACTTGTATCTATTTTTCTGAAATCTTCATATGTGTACATGTAATAAATATGGGTATATTCGCAAATAAACAAAGTGAATTGAGAAAATAGTTGAGCGAGACATCGAAAAATCAAAAACTAACTGGAGAGTGAATATAATAAGTTACATTCAAAGATTTATGAGCATGATTGATATTCAAATAAATAACAGAGCTAAAATAAATATCCGTCTAGGAATGATAACAAAGACTCCTTGCCCAGGCCAGCGACTATCCGTAAAAGAATAGTGTTAAGAAAGAAAGAAAGAAAATATTTAAAATATTTAGTTTTTCCTTGTCAGAACTAGTTTTTACTAAATGGTTTAGTTTAAACTAGAATTACGTTAACATCAAAATCGAAAATCAATTAAAAGCAACTGAAGCTTGGTTTAGCTGCTAACTGGTTGAGCGAAATGGTATATATATCTATGCAAGATAAACGATAGTGTTAAGGGGCTCTTAAGAAGGATTAGGCACAACTGTGCTCTTTTTCCACACACACAAGAAAATATAATATATAATAATAATATAGATAATTATAATAATTTTAGAATAATTATAGAATTAGAATATAGAATAAATATATAGATAAATATGTTTCAACCGATTCTCATGCCTATCAAATACTTACACAATTACATGGTAAATGGTCAAGCCGTTTCGGAAGAGTATTGTTACAAACACTGTGACACGAGAATTGTATATATTAAAAGACTAGATTTTGTAGACTGTCTATAGGCTACAGTCATCACTTAACATCAATATGAACTGCATGCTTATTTACCACCTTCGTTTCATAAAAAGGCACAATTTTTGCTAGGTACGGATCCAAAGATATATAATCTAAGCTTATATGAGAAACGATTACTTATCATTATTCACAAAATATGACGTAGGACGCCGTAGTTCGTATATTAAATTCAGTAAACCGTGAAAAGTTATGGCGGGTTAATTTAATTACGAGTTGACGTGCGGCGGATCAGCCCTGTCTAAATGTGATTTAGTTTAGGTCCTGCTAAAATTCTGTTTTTTGTCTTATATGTCAACGTGTATGGAGAAACGAGACTGGTTTAATAGCGATTTAGTTTAGATTTGCCAAAAAAGGTTTTTTTTTTGGAAAACTAAATACGCAGGTACACCTGTTGGCTTGTCACGTCGTCATGTGGGATGCCACCATTGGAAAATTAACATACGCACTTCACTTACTCACTTTGAGCGACTTCAAATAAGGGGGAGGTTCAATATTTGGCTGTATTATGTTTTTTATTTTTTTATGTGATCGAAGTGGCAATCAAGCATGCAGTTCACATTGATGTTAAGTGATGACTGCAACCTATATATAGGTATACATTTATAATCTATACTTATAATAAAACTGTAGAAGTGTAAATTCTGTACATTGAAAATATTGAAAAATAAATACCAGGGGAACATCCCCTGGTATTTATTTTTTCTTCTTCTAGATCGATACCGAACACAAATATGTGATTAAAAATTTTTTTATCCGTCTGTCTGTTTGTCTGTCTGTCTGTCTGTCTGTCTGTCTGTCTGTTTGTTCAAGCATCACACAAAATCTACCCGTCCGATTACAATGAAACTTAGTATGATTATACTTTAACCTTTGGCGCACAACACTGGGTACTTTTAATCCCGAAAAAAATGTCTGTTTGTCTGTGTGTTTGTGCACCCTAATTTCTGAAATGCCTTATTCGATATGCGGTTTTTATTAATATATTGTGGTAAATTTAACTTAACATTTAGTGTTTGTTTCATGTGAATCGGTTTAGAAATAAATAAGTTATGTCAATTTAAGGAATCTTAACGAATATTTTTAAGCTATTCTGTA
Organism: Macrosoma leucophasiata; assembly: GCA_036365455.1. Classification (NCBI taxonomy): domain Eukaryota; kingdom Metazoa; phylum Arthropoda; class Insecta; order Lepidoptera; family Hedylidae; genus Macrosoma; species Macrosoma leucophasiata. The sequence continues at coordinate 2,462,556 of JAWQUS010000024.1, forward strand.
TCTTAGTTCTATCTTTTAGGGGATTTCGTACCTAAAAGGTAAAAACGGACCCTACGGATTACTAATCCTCCGCTGTCTGTCCGTCTGTCCGTCCGTCCGTCTGTCTGTCACCAGCCTGTATCTCATAAACAGTGTAATATAGCTAGAAAGCTAACATTTTCACAAAATATGTATTTCTGATACCGCTATAAGCACAAAATTATTTACTGAAAATAAAATATGAAAATTTTAAGGGGTCCAAGTGGGCATACAATACACGTGTTTTTTTTCGTATATTTTTTGCTCGATAATAACGGTAGCAAGTAGACCCTTAAATTTTCACAGAATTTTTAGAGCTTATGTTTTATATTACCTTCCATAATAATAAATCTATACAAATAAATAGAATTGGAGTGTCTGTTTGTAATATTAAAATAACCACTTTTTACTAAATGCATATGTATGTATACACGGTACATATGAAGAAACAATTTTTACGATTTTTGTCTGTCTGTCTGTTTGGCGGGGCTAATCTTTGGAACGGTGGACCGATGTTGACGGGACTTTTATCTCCATACATCCATACATACATACCTACATACAAATAAGTAGAATTGGAGTGTTTCCGACTTTGACGGGCCTTCCACTGGTAGGTAGCTGATGTAATAAGGAGTAACTTAGCCTACTTTTATCTCCATACATCCATACATACCTACATACAAATAAGTAGAATTGGAGTGTATCCGACTTTGACGGGACTTCCACGGGTAGGTAGCTGATGTAATAAGGAGTAATTTAGACTACTTTTATCTCCATACAACCATACATACATACCTTCATACAAATAAATAGAATTTGAGTGTCTCCGATTTTGACGGGACTTTCACTGGCAGATAGCTGATGTAATAAGGAGTAACTTAGGCTACTTTTATACTAGCTGCGCCCACGACTTCGTCTAGGTAGATACTGAACAATCATATTTTTTCTCACGTGGACAAATTCGCGGGCACAGCTAGTCTATAGAATAAATATTATATCTACTAGGTTGCTAATCAAAATTTGGCCGCAAGCATTTTTAATTATTTTTTTTATCTTTAACGGCCAGCAACTCTTAAATCATAATAATGAGAAAAAAATAGCTTTAATTTGATATATAAACAATACCTACATGTGCGTTATGGACGTAAAAAGTTATCGGGATGGAACGAAAATAAGTAGGGTAGAATCTTTATACATATAGCCGTGAAGTAGTTTTACTGGTGGTAGAGCTCCAGTGACGGAGCTCGCGGGCGTAGGCACCACCGCATTACCTAATATACTTGCCGCTAAATGGTAGTGTTCAGCACTATCGTGTTCCGGTCAGGTGTTAATGTACGGCCCTGTAATTTCCGGCACAGAGGCATAACACTTTAGGCCTCAGGAGTGGTAACGCATCTGTATTTTTACCTCTGGTCATTGTGTGGGTGTCTATAGGCTGCAGTCATCACTTAACATCAATGTGAACTGTATGCTTGTTTGCCACTTTTAAAACATAAAAAAAAAGAAGTAGACGATATTTTATTGTAAAAACAAGTAAAAAAAATATTTCCCAAAAAAAAAACATTAAAAAAAATACTTGCGGCCAAATCGACATTAGCTACCTAGTGTATACATATTCTCTAGATTATAAATATGCATAAAACTTAGGTTTGCAGCATATCTGAATGAACAAAATGGTTCTGCAGTGGGATCCTATTATATCGTGAGGGTATCTAATTCAACGTACGCCGCATAACGCCCGTGTCACGCCATCATGTGGCGCCGCGATATATTTGAATATTTCCCCATAAATCTATTGTTTTCCTGTTTTTTAATCAGTTTAGTAGATATGAATATTAATAGAATAAATCAAGTGCTTAAGTGTTATTTAATTTATTTGCTACTATGTAATTAGTGTAACAAAACGTTATGTTCAATACAGAAATGGTGAAGGCGCTAACTTAGTGTTGGCAACGATGTTCGTCGCCACGTACAACGTACCATGCACTGGTAACTTAACCCACCTAAAATGTTGTAGTACTTCAGCAACTATCCACACCTACAATAAGACAATCACACCAATTACCAACCTTTAGCCTTGGACCTTTGTCACTTCGGAATGTGGAATACTTGATTCCCAAAATTGATTAAAAAATATAAGTTTTATCTGTCTACAAATTGTTTGGCTTTAAATAACAAACGTCATTCATAAAACATACTTTTTATGTTAAGGTAGTGGCAAACAAGCATGCAGTTTACATTGATGTTAAGTGATGACTGCAACCTATACATAAAGACCAAGGTCAAAATGCAGATGCGTTACAACTCCTGAGGCCTAAGGTGTTAGCCTCTGTGCCGGAAATTACACGGCCACACATTACCACCACAATAGTGCTGAACACTACCATTTAGCGGAAAGTACATTAGGTAATACGGTGGTGCCTACGCCCGCGAGCTCCGTCACTGGAGCTCTACCACCAATAGGAATACTTTATACATACCTAAAACTTATCACGAATAAGCGCCGTAAGTTCAAAACTAGTTATCGTGAGTTCATTAATAATTAAACGTGCGTATCACGCTCTTGTCACGTCGTCATGTGGGCTGCCGCGAGACATTTGAACATTTATCCAAATCTATTGTTTTGTTGAATTCTATTAGATTTTGTAGGTAGGAGTTTTAATAGAGTACTTTGAGGGCGTAGTAGGTATGTAGAGTAGATATCTGCTATTAAATGCTGAAGGCGCAATGCTGTTGGCTCGTACGGTGTTTTTCGCCTAGGTCCCGCACCGCACTCGCAAATAAACCTGATTAAAAAATGTACTTTTGTAATTCAACAACTGTAAAACAAACAATTACCAACATCCTTATGTCTAACTGTTTCCAGAAAGCACATGAAAATGCAAATCTCTCATAGTGGCCAAAACACTATCGCCAAAGGCACACCGCGGACACTCCGCAAAAATTCCATACAAACGCTTAATTTGGTTTCTATTACACAGGCATCAATCAGTGACGTGTATTTACACGCGCACCTGTGTGCGTAGCACGTACCTACACAATACCAACCGTCGCCCATAAGAGGGGAATGGGTTGAGTGAAGCCGGCAAATCGGGCGGGACGTCGAAGTGTCGATTCTATACGCAGTATTATTACATATTCTCTGCCAATGGTAAGTATGTGCAAATGTGTCCTTTTTTTTTAAAGTGACAAATAAGCATGCAGTTTACATTGATGTTAAGTGATGACTGCAGCCTATATACACCCGCACAATGGCCAGAGGTCAAAATGCATATGCGTTGCTACTTCTGAGGTGTTATACCTCTGTGCCGGAAATTACAGGGCCATATATTACCACCTGACCGGAACACGATAGTGCTGAACACTATCATTTAGCGGCAAGTATATTAGGTAATGCGGTGGTGCCTACGCCCGCGAGCTCCGTCACTGGAGCTCTACCACCAGTAAAAAGTCCTTGTTGCTTCGAAATGTTGGGATACTTATTTCGCAAAACTGAGAAAAAATATTAGTTTTATCTGGCTACAAATAAGAAACGTTATAGTGACTTACTTCATACATATGAGTTATACCGAAAAAGCGCCGTAAGTTCAAAACTAGTTATCGTGAATTCAATTAAACACGCGTCACGTCGTCATGTGGGCTGCCGCGAGACATTTTAAACATTTACCCACGAATTTCACTGTTTTACTGAATGTAGTCGGATTTAATTACTGGCTTTAGAAGCAAATGCTAAGGGCGTTGGATTAATCTATGTGACAGTAAATAGAATAGTATCCAACAAGAAACGAAACACATCGACCTTGCAGACGCCATCTGCGTATTCGTACGCCGACGTGTAGAGGAGGTGATTTGGGCTGTGGTAGGTATTTAACGTCAGCAGACGCGTCCGCCTCAGATCTTATTTTGTCGGTTTTTGTGGCACGCATCAAAGGGTTTCGGCGCGAACGTTCGGTGTCCACACGTCTGTCGACGCATCAGTTTGATCGGAGTTGCGATTGAGGGCTGTTAAAAATGTAAATTTTATATCTCAACACTGGTGGCCATTGCGTTGTTAGCCGGTGACCTGTAAGTACGTTTGTTGGAAGTGAATAAATAATTAGAACATTATAGAATTCTTGCTTAATTGTTTAACCTGGAATCCAATAAGGGCATCCACCACCTTCTTTTTTTCCATTTATATCCACTGCGTTGCACACTCAAGTAGTAGTTAAAAGGGCTGAGATAGATAGCTGCAGCAGCTACGGTCTCAATATCCATATTTAACGTTAATATTAAATGCGTGTTGCGTCTGTCGAGAGTGAACATAGACTGATCGATCTACAGATGTGTGGACAGCTCATGTGAATTCATCTGCGGATGCATCTGCCAGTGTCGGCGGACACATCTGTACACGTGTAGTGCCGGCATTAGGAAGGAGACTTCGGCTTATTTCGGGTCTATAGAGCGTTATCTCTTTCGCACATTGAATAGCACGTTTTTTTTTTTTTTTGTATGTTATAATAGTGACAAACAAGCGTGCAGTTCACATTGATGTTAAGTGATGACTGCAGCCTATAGACACCCACACAATGACCAGAGGTCAAAATGCAAATGCGCTGCCACTCCTGAGGCATTAGGTGTTATGCCTCTGTGCCGGAAATTACAGAGCCGTACATTACCACCTGACCGGAACACGATAGTGCTGAACACTACCATTTAGCGGCAAGTATATTAGGTAATGCGGTAGTGCCAACGACCGTGAGCTCCGTCACTGGAGCTCTACCACCAGTGAATTAGAATGAAAGGGTTTGATTATCTGACCATTATATGTGTACTTACTAAGTTAACATCTAAGGTCTCAAGGGTGGCAATGGCAACGCATCTGAATTTTGACTTGGTTTTTGTGAAGATGTCTATGAGCTGCAGTCATCACTTAACAACCATGTGAACTGCATTCTTATTTCTCACCTATGTTAAATAAAAAGGGAACTGGGTTGGAGCTGTATTTAGTGAAACTTATCAAAGCCACAAACGTAATATCATCTGTAAGCATTTACAAACCATAGAGGCCTTGGCCTTGGCTTAACAAACGGTGTGGGTTAGTATTTATATTAATTTCACTCACAAAACCAGGCTGTCGTGCGTTGATATAATTAAATTTGTGGCGGATCACGCCTACGTCCCACCGCATGTATGACTATGTGAGACATTTCAGATTTATTTAAATGTGTGTAATATTATGTTGACGACCCGGTTAGTCCAGCGGTGTGAGATGACCGTTTGATTCGAAGGGTCACGGGTTCGATCCCCGCACCGGGACCAATATTTGTATGGCCTACAGGTATTTGTTTCGGGTCTGGGTGTTCGTGTATGTGTTGTATGGTTTATACCTACTGTGGGGCTGTGAGTGTAAGCGTATTTATTTATTTATTATTATAGGTACAGAATGTTCTCACGAGTTTTTTTATTTGACGATGGTGGCTTCATCCTCCACCTATATGGTCTATATGGTCGGTCGACGATAATGTTCTAAACTATTCGTCTAATGTCTATAAAGGACTAGCTGACCCGGCAAACTTCGTATTGCCTCAGAATGAAATAACGTGTCAAAGGTGTGCTAGATACGGACTATTTGTATGGGAAAATAAAATTGTGGTTTTTACTATTTCCCTTCAATTTCTTCATATTTTCTTACCTTTTAAACCTTCCTTGGACTTCCAAAAATCATTTAAAATCAAAATTAGCCAAAACAGTCAAGCCGTTCTTGAGTTTTAGCGAGACTAACGAACAGCAATTGATTTGTATATATTTAGGTATATTTTTCGTTAGAGTAATGTATTGTAAAGCGGATAAAATATTTTAATTTCAATGCTTGTTTGCCATATTCTTTACATAAAAAAAACATCCATCACTTATGCCGCCTTCATTACACAAAAAAAACATAACGTAACTTCACGCCTGTAATCCCCGAAGTGGTAGGCAGAGGTAAATGCATGCATTCAATCATAGGTACATACCAACACCCACGATTTGCCGTTTACGTTTTGGCCCATGTAACAGGTGGCGAGGATATTGACATCTCCGGGCACATTACCGAACTTCGAGGAACTGGGAAACTTCCAGAAAATGGAAAAATACCAATAGAAGAGATAAAGGATTGTACACCGTTATCCCTAATATCCCCCGACCCGGGGAATGGAACCCGGGACCCCAGCGTAGGAGTACTTAGTGGCGTAGTAGTAGTGGCCTGCTACCACTAGGCTACTGAAGCAGTAAAAAAAAACATGATGCGTCTTCATTTAGGTACATGTCATATTTAACCCCTGTCTGTGTAATTCCAACCGTAAGTTTTCTTAAACCCTAAATAAATATTCTGCAATTCGCAACCAAAACGTTCACGTTTGCGTTCTAACCAAACAAAGTAGTAACATCACGTGACGCAACAGTTTCCTTTGACAAATGTGAGAAGATAAAAGGAGTTGCGCTCGCAAGATATTTTAACAGCATTATAGCGCTTTATTTCATCACGTTATGGGATTGAAATGGTTCAAGCTTTACTCTCATTTTGAATTTACGTACATAATCTGCGTCTTGCGTTAATGTGATTTGTTTAGATTTGTAGCAGTTTGATGAAAAGGATGACATTTGTTACTTAAAAATGGCGTAACAAAAACAATCTGACGTTGAATTATTTTCCTATCGTTTTAGTCAGTCTTTGAAACAGGTCAATAGGCCAGTGTCGATAATTAATGACACAAAAATCGAACAGGATACCTACATCTTATTAGAAAAGTAAGTAAGTATAATAAAATTAAAAACAAAACAAAGCGACTTCGGTAGCTAAGTGGTAAAGCGGCTGGATTGGACTGTGGTCGCGGTTCGATTCCTGTGTGAAGTCAAATTTTTCTTTCCGTTTTTTATTAAATTTCTAAAATACACTAGCATGTGTTATTGCGAAAAATAAATTGTATCTACAAAACAAAGTTACGAGCGATTTGAGGTCAGGAGATTCTGATAGCGTTGAAAACGATTTCCGACAAAACTACGATCGCTATCTAAAAATATTTCAAGGCTTCGGCCTATTAACATGATCGAATTTATATCGCTTACTTTAAGTAAGTGTCGTACTTTTTTTTGATAACGTTTTTATGTCTCTGTTTGTGTCAAAATAAATATATATTTTATAGAGTAACGGGGACATTAAAGCCGGATATTAAAGACAATACAACACTAGGCAACATTTGAAGCGCGACATGTTACAAAACATGTTTCGCAACTTGTTGAATGATGACGTGGAACATTTGTTTAACAAAGTTGTCTGTCTACACATTCTCAGTCGTCAACAATATGTCGCGCGAGGTGCGCGTTGAGGAGGAAAGATGTGATTTCAGCGACAGTCATTATAATTTTATCGAAAAAGCATTAAAAATAAAAAAAACACGTTGGTGGGTTAGAAATAACTAAATTTGAGCACTCATTCGTTACACCACACTACAGAAATTGTTGCACATCACGTCTCCACTTGACAACGATTTTGATCAACTGCGATGCAAACAACGAGCTCCGCGTCATGTTGCGCACCAGCTGGCAACGTCGCGGTCGTCGCGATGTTGAAGAACATGTTGAGCGTCAAGTGTTGCGCGTCAATTATTGCATAATGGATAGGTACGCGGCTTTAGCATGAAGTTAACATGGATGGTAAGCAGTGGCGATTCCTGGTGTTTATAATTGGGGTGGCTCCAGCTTTTGTTATAAAGGGCGTAGTGTTAAGTGCGCAAAACCTGAAAACCGTTTTTCCAGACGGTCAATCTGAACAACTTTCAGTCTTTCATTAAGGAACTTTCTTAGCGAAACAGAAATTTCATACAATTTAACATTTTCATAACTGCCTCGGTAGCCTAGTGGTAGCAGGCCACTACTACTACGCTGAGATCCTGGGTTCGATTCCCGGGTAGGGGGTTATCAGAGATAATGGTGAAAAAAGCCTTTATCTCTGGTTCTATTGGGATTTTTCCATTTTCTGGAAATTTCCCAGTACCTCAAAGTTTGGTAATGTGACCGGAGAAGTCAACAGGCTCGCCACCTGTTACATGGGCCAAAACGTAACCGGCGAATAGTGGGTGTTTGCATGTATGCTTGAATGCATGCATTTACCTCTGCCTACCCCTTCGGGGATTACAGTCGTGAAGTTACGTTTTTTTAACATTTTCATTTTTGTATGAAAAAGCCGATATTTTTTCGTGATATTAGTGTTTAATCATTAAATAAAAAGTCTTAAATCAATAAGAAGATAGAAAACGTAACAATCGCCACTGATGGTAAGTAAATTCTGCAGCCTATATACATAGACCTCTATACATACATATAAATATCAAAGATCCAAATATAGAAGCCATTGCAAAAAACGGTAAATATGTGTGAATTGTTTACATCTAACCCCTGTAACTGTGTGATTCCAACATTAAGTTTTCTTATAGCCTAAATAAATATTCTTATATCTACAATCATAATCAAAACGTTCACGTTGAAGTTCCAAGCAAACATATTTAGGAACGTCACGTGGCGCCGCAGAACCTTATCATGCTCAAAATAGACATCATTTTCCTCTGATAAATGTGAAAAGATAAAAGGGATTGCGGTCGCAAGATATTTTTACAACATTATAGCATTATTTCATTACGTTATGGGATTGAAATGGTTCCGGTTTTAGTCTTGTTTACGTGTTTTAATACAAAATCTGCATCTTGCTTTCAACGTGATTTGTTCATGTTTATTTTATTTATTTTTTTTTTTTTTATGTCATTAAGTTGACAGACAAGCAGACGGGCCACCTGATGGTAAGTGGTCACCGTCGCCTATGGACATTTGCAACACCAGGGGAGTTGCCAACGCGCTGCCAGCCCTGAAGGACTCTTTTGACGCCATTTTTGAAGAACCCCATATTGTAGCACCGAGGGAACACCTCAGAGGGAAGTTCGTTCCACAATTTACACGTTCTGGGCAGAAACAAACGAGAAAACCGCACCGTTGAGCACTGCCAGGTGTCCAGTCGGTGAGGGTGAAACTTTTAATATGGACCTGGAGGACCTGGAGGCAGCGTTGAGTACTCTCTTTAGGTCGGGTGCAGCTAAATATTATCTATTTTACTAATTATACGAACCGGCTCGTGACGCGATCTAGATATTGGGTAAAAACACTTTTTGCCTTTATTCCGACGTTTCGACTCGGTTGCACAAGCCGTGGACGCGATCTAGATATTGGGTAAAAAGGGTTTTTACCTAATATCCAGATCGCGTTACTACCCGGTTCGTAAAATTAGTAAAATGAGTGTTAAACGCGAGTGTTTCAAAAGCTAAATATTATGTTAAGAAACATTGTATGTATGTATGTACCTTCAGGCCAGGTCCCTTTCGGGGTAGGCACAGAGTGTGGATCGCCAGATATCCCGGTTCTGACATGCCTCCCGTGCTTCTTCTACATTCATCATTCTCTTCATACATTCACGCCGATTCCTGAGACTTTTGACCCCATCTTCAGACGGTACTCGAAATATTCGGCCATTTTTTTTTATGTTATGGAAGTGGCAAACAAGCATGCAGTTCACATTGATGTTAAGTGATGACTGCAGCCTAAAGACACTTACACGAAGACCAAGGTCGAAATGCAGGTGCGTTACCACTCCTGAGGCCTAAGGTGTTATGCCTCTGTGCCGGAAATTACAAGGCCGTACATTACCACCTGACCGGAACACGATAGTGCTGAACACTACCATTCAGCGGCAAGTATATTAGGTAATGCGGTGGTGCCTACAACCGCGAGCTCCGTCACTGGAGCTCTACCACCAGTGAAGAGGTCATGGGGCCTCTGCAACCATCCACATTCATATAGTATATCTGTACAGTGATTTGCTCGTTCGACATTCTTTCTATATGCCCGACCCAACGGAGCATGCTTTTTTCATTTTTTCTTTAAGAAACATTGGTTTAACGTAACGTTTGTTGGGCTTAGTAGGCGTTTTTAGGGTTCCGTAGTAAACAAGGAACTTTTTATAGTTTCGCCATGTCTGTCTGTCTGTCTGTCCGTCCGCGGTTTAATAGCGCAAAAACTATTGGTGTTAGTGACTTGAAATTTGGCACATGTATACACCTTAATCACGTCGACAACGTGGTAGAATAAAATCATGAAAAATAAAATTATTTAGGGTACCTCCGCTACATGTAACGCGCGGTAATTTTTTTATTTTCGATTTCCTTATAGTGTGGGATGTCGTTGGATAGGTCTTTCAAAAATATTATGGATGTCCTAACATCATTTTTCGATTTAGTTAACTGTTCGTGACTTATTATTCTTTAAAGTGCGAATTTTCGTTAGAGTCAAGTGTCCCCCACCTACCAACTACTTTTGTTGTGATGTCGGTTTACGGACCCCGAACGCTTTGGCTTCTCTATCGTTTAGTTTAGCTCAAGCGAACAAAAAACTGCCTCAGTAGCGTAGTGGTAGCAGGCCACTACTATTACGCTGGAGGTCCTGGGTTCGATTCCCGGGTCGGGGGATATTAGAGATAACGGTTTAAAATCCTTTATCTCTGCTTCTATTGGGATTTTTCCATTTTCTGTAAGTTTCCCAGTACCTTGGAGTTTGGTAATGTGCCCGGAGATGGCAACAAGTTCGTCACCTGTTACATGGGCCAAAACGTAACCGGCTAGTCGTGGGTGTTTGTATGTATGCTTGAATGCAATAAACCTCTGCCTACCCCTACTCCTGAGCTTTGTTGATACCTCTGTAATATCAACTAAGCTTGGGAATGGAAGTTACAAGGTCGTACATTACCTGACCAGAACATAGTAAATCTGAATATTACCCTTTACCAAGGCAAGTTTAATAGGTAATGCGGTGGTGCCTGGGCCCGCGAGGTGTACCACCAGAAAAATCCTGCACGATAAAGTTTACGAAAACCTAGGAAATTTGATTTAGATGCTTAGGTACTTCAATTACGATGCCTTAAATTCATAATTAATTTACCGTTTATCCTAAGGTATAATTGAAATAACCCCAGCCTTTGTTTTTATTTATCGCTGCAATGTTAATATTTCAACTTTTAACAAGCTTGTTATCAGCACAATAGAAATGACCGCATTGTCTTTAATAACAAAGTAGAATCATCGATATCTCCGGTTCAGCGTAGCTTCCAGCATAAAACATTGCGCGGTGGCGTAGCGGAATCCGGATGTTCTCAATTCTATATTGTTTGCCGATAATTAAGCCTACGTAAGCTATGGACATACGGCCATTTAAATCGTCGAACAAGAGATTTTTTTTTTAATGTTTACGTGACTTTTCTTAATTTTAATCACCGATATGTACGATTGAATGTAGCTTCCAGCATAAAAATGTGTGCGGTGGCTACGGTGGCGTAGCGGAATCCGGATGTTCTCAATTCTATATTGTTTCATCGATAATTAAGCCTACGTAAGCTATGGACATACGGCTATTTAAATCGTCGAACAAGAGATAATACTTTTTTATTTAAAGTTTGAGTGACATTTCTTTATTTTAATCACCTATATGTATGATTTAATGTAGCTTCCAGCATAAAAATGTGCGCGGATGCGTAGCGGGATACGGATGTTTTCAATTCTATATTGTTAGCCGATAATTAAGCCTACGTTAGCTATGGACTTTCGGCCATTTCAATCGTCCAGCAAGAGTTACTTAACATTATTTATTTATTTGAAAAGATTAAGTGGCTTTTATTAAATTTAATCACCGATATGTATGATCCGAAGCGCGCATGGCCCAGCGGCTGGTGTAGATCGTAAGCGATCTGCTCGGTTAAGCACTACGGGCGCGGTCGGGTAGTGTGATGGGTGACCGCTAGTGGCAAATTAAATGCGCGTTTCCGTGCTTCGGAGGGCACGTTAAGCCGTCGGTCCCGGTTGCTATCGATGGATAGCAGTCGTTAAACCTTGTCGGAGGCCTTATGGGTTTGAAAACATCCGACAGTGGGTTGGCCACTAACCCACCCACCTCCACCAATCCGCATTGGAGTAGCGTGGTGGAGTAAGCTCCAGGCCTCCCCCCAAAAAGGGGAGAGACTCGTGCCCAGCAGTGGGACGTATAATGGGTTGCCATTATTATTATTCTCTCGTCAGCACGGGGTCCAATTTGAACCCCGGACCTTTGTCAGGCTTGCGCGGGGACATGGGGGTCCAACACGTAGAGGCCCTTTCGAGAATTTTGATCTACTTTGTAATGGGTTATATTCGGCGTGGCCTCTCTCTGACTGCATCAATAGTTAATACAGACACAGACAGACCCCGCAGAATATAATGGGACTATTGTAATGAAAAGTGATTTGCCAAACTTTGGGCTATGTGGGTGAACTGGGGGGACTAGCTGGCTGAGCCTATGGAGTGAGATCCGGCACCTGCCTATATTCAACATCTCACATTATCGAATCCTACTTTAGGCAGGTGGTGACTCGCCTCTCCTTGGTGGGCCCCCCAAACAGCCAACCCGATGGTCGACAGGGGGCAACACTATTGAGAGAGGCTGGGGGTGTCGAGAGGTGTGGCCCCGGTTTCACCATCACGAGCGAGTAATCTCGAGCTCGGAGCGGGCTTCCCCGCTATTATGCCTTTAGACACCCCCGAGTGTATGGCTCTTTCAGAAATTTATACAACAGCCTATTATCTAAAGTTCTGCAAATGCCATACCTCTAGCGCCCCACTCGGACCGGCCAATGAAGGCAAGCCAGAGGTGAGAGACCTGATGCTCTGTCCGGCCGTACCTCTGTGTGGCGGACGAGGCGGAGCCCAGTTCTCTCGGAGGAACTCGAGATGATGGTAGGGGGTGGTGTCGCTACTCACCAACAGCTCGCCACAAGCTGCTCTGCCCCCATATAGCTATTATTATTATTATTATATGTATGATCCCATATAGCTTCCAGCATAAATGTGGGCGTAGTGAAATCCGGATGTTCTCAATTCTATATTGTCCGCCGATATTAAACCTACGTTGGCTATGGGCATACGGCTATTTAATTTAAATCGTCGAACAAGAGATAATACTTTTTTATTTAAAAGTTTAAGTAACTTTTCTTAATTTTAACTACTGATTTGTATGGTTCAATGTAGCTTCCAGCATAAAAATGTGCGCTGTGGCGTAGCGGGATCCGGATGTTTTCAATTCTTTATTGTTAGCCGATATTTAAACCTACGTAAGCTATGGACAATGTTCGCTCAATTAACTCTATTCATTAAACAATTATTAAAACAATGGCATTGATAGGTATCAAATTATAGTGATGGACCGCAATATTCATTTATATTAAAAACACACCGGTTTGCTATTTTAAACTAAATATAAAATGAATGAATCTTTATTTGTGAAAACGTAACATTATTTTCCATACATTGTCTGAGTACTTTAGAGATTCAGAATCTATTCGATCATTAATTACGGTCTTATTTTCGATACTACTTTACTGGTGGTAAAGCTCCAGTGTCGGAGCTCGCGGGCGTTGGCACTACCGCATTACCTAATATGCTTGCCGCTAAATGGTAGTGTTCAGCACTATCGTGTGCCGGTCAGGTGGTAATGTACGGCCCTGTAATTTCTGGCACAGAGGCGTAACACCTTAGGCCTCAGGAGTGGTAACACATCTGCATTTTCACCTTGGTCTTTGTGTTAGTGTCTATAGGGTGCAGTCATCACTTAACATCAATGTGAACTGTATGCTTGTTTACCATCTCAATTACATAAAAAAACTAACAAGATTGCTTCGAGATAATCTTAAAGGTATAATATTATGCAGAGTTTTTTAGAGTTTCGGAACAGTGGGCCAAAATTCATGAATTGCAATATTTAATAATTAGGTTTTAAATATACCTGATCTCGAGACACGTATTTACACAGATGATTATTTAACAGCCCGCCAGCAGGCACCTGGCACTCAAACCTTTTTTAGTTTTACAGGTGATCTACAATATCTAGGAAAATCAAACTTCAATTTTTTCTATGAGCGAAAACCTGAATACATACAAAACAAGGATACCTAATGTGCGTAGTGTCCATGTGTACACAGCTTACACAAGCCCAGTTCATTTGTCTTCGTCAAACGATGGCTAAACTATGTTTACGGTGAAAGGGGTAAATGATGCATTAATGCCCTAAACGTTTACCCGCAACTTTGCCTAAGCCGCGGATAAAGCGAGTCTTGTCAACTGTTGGAGATGGAAACAAAAGATGTTGCTCTGTTTATGATAAATTAGTCTTGGTTCATTGTTCATCGTAAAATTGCGTTGAGTGATAAATAATGTTACACGAGCACTGACTTGTAACACTATAAGTAATGGACTTATTACACGGCACGGTATTCAGGGTACGATAGCAAGGGTCAGGGTAGTGTAATAACATTTAGGGCGACCGGAGCGGCCCGGTCAGCCTAACGCCCTAACTATACACAGTACAAATATGAACAGTATGGAAAACGTTCAAAACGGCACACTCACACAAACATGCGCATCAACAACGCTCCTAAGCTGTTCTCGCTACTCGAGCGTGCATTGACGCTCGAGTAGCGATTGACTCGGAGCTGCAGCACCGCGAGAACCGCTTAGGGACCTCGTTGATGCGCATGTTTGTGTGAATGCGCCGTTTCAACGTTTTGAACGTAGTTTCCATTCTGTACTGTGATTGAGTTAGGGCCTTGTCGACCGGATAGTGTAATAAGCGGCAACCGGGCGCGAGGCCACAACCACCCTTTCTGCCGGACTCTGAATAGTGTAATAGTAGTGTAATAGCCTTTTAAGCATTTTGCATTAATATGAGTAAAGTTTCGTAAAAAACATTAACAGGACAATGACGGCACCAATACAAGATATTAAAAAAAACATTCATAATGATTTATTCGTTTAAAAATCGATAATTTATACTACTTTCGGTATGTTTCAACTGTTGAAATAATCGACGAGATGAATTTAGAAAAATTAAGAAAGAAAACAAAATAGGAACTCACCTAAAGACGACACTACTCTCTTCGTCTTCTAAATGCAAGGAATCCGTCACCGACCACTGTAGCACTACACCACTCCTGTCTTCTAGAGGACCACTCACAATCCTGGCGGGCACATATCTCCTAAACCTCAGTTTCCTGGACACGGATCTCTCGTCCCTACCTATTTTCGGTCTAAAATAATAGTCACTGTCACTTTTTGTCCTGTAATCTTTCTCGAAACTTTCTTGTGTGTCTGGCAGCCATCTTGTTTTGAAATGCTTTGAGCGGACAGCTCTGGTGTGCTTCGGGACGAAGTAGGGTAGAGGATCTTCGTCTCTGCAGGGCCTTTCGAAGTAGCTGGTAGGCGTGAAGTTGCCACGGATAAAGTTGTCTACTAAGGAGTAGAGAACGTAGTCGCGAAGGGATAGCTCGTCAAACTGAAGATGAACTGGAAAAAAAAGAAAAGCAGTGTAAGAAACTATTTACAAGATTTAAGATCTGCTAGTGCAGTCACTGCAGTCAGGCAACCGAGAAATGGCGGTCAAACTTTCACAATAGGGTAGTAAATATAATAACACGGGATGAGTAGCAGCGTTCTGTGATATAACTGCTGTGTTTTGGTAGAGTTTCAGTGTTGGAGACGAGCTCCAGGGCGTGGGCAACACCGCATTACCTAATCAATCTGCCGCTAAATGGTAGTGTTCAGCACTATTTAGCGGCAAGTTTATAGGTAATGCGGTGGTGCCTACGCCCGCGAGCTCCGTCACTGGAGCTCTACTACCAGTAAAAAGTGTTTCGTGTTAGATGGCAATGTACGGCCCCGTAAAACCTTATCACAGAGACATATCAACTAAGGTCTCAGGGATGGCAACGCATCTGCATTTACAACTCTGGTTTTAGTGTTAGTGTCTATATTCTGTAGTCATCACTTAACATCAATGTGAACTGCATGCTTGTTTGCCACCTTAATTATTAATTACATTAAAAAAATACCACCACTTCGATCGCAAATTCTCCACTAATGACACACAACATGGTTGTAAGCGTCTTTGGGATAAACTTTGCCCAGAAGTGGCCGACCATCATGTCTTTGTGCCGGCATACGAGCCCGTACATTACCATATGACGGTGCTGTTCACTATCATCTAGCGGAAACCAGATAAGGTGATGCGACGGTGCATGCGCCCTCAAGCTCCGTCTCTGAATCTCTACAAGTTCGCGAGTAAAAGTCGACCAAACGTATTTTGGTCGACTTTTACTCGCAATTAAATGAAGCGCACATGGTCCCGCGGCTGGTGTAGATCGTAAGCGATCTACTCGGTTAAGCGATACGGGCGCTGTTGGGTGTGTGATGGGTGACCGCTAGTGGCAATTTCAAATGCGCGTTTCCGTGCTTCGGAGGGCACATTAAGCCGTCGGTCCCGGTTGCTATCGATAGATAGCAGTCGTTAAACCTTGTCGGAGGCCTTATGGGCGGTTTAAAACATGCGACAGCTAGTTGGCCACTAACCCGTATCTCCACCAACCCCATAGGAGCAGCGTGGTGGAGTAAGCTCCGGGCTTCCCCTCAAAGAGGGGAGAGACTCGTGCCCAGCAGTGGGACGTATAATGGGTTGCCATTATTATTATAAACATATTTCACTCGAATATTTTGAAGAACTGCATAGAAAATATTTATTTTATTACGTTATTCAAACAACAACTACGAAACCCTTCACTGCGCGTGGCCCGACATGCACTTGACCGGATCTTTCTTTAGTTTGTAAAGTATTTTGGATCTTTTATTGGATACCGTTAGTCATTTAAATTACGTCTCCAA
This sequence comes from Macrosoma leucophasiata, assembly GCA_036365455.1. Lineage (NCBI taxonomy): Eukaryota > Metazoa > Arthropoda > Insecta > Lepidoptera > Hedylidae > Macrosoma > Macrosoma leucophasiata. Next base: position 2,479,370 of record JAWQUS010000024.1, read on the forward strand.
CAATATTATTTCAAGAATTTCACATTGTTTCACAATCGTCCCTCGAGACACGTGAGCAAAGAGTCTGAGAGCCCTCAATCTGAAGGATCGCAAGGGTTCGTACTTATGATGTTCAATGGATTGTTTAACTCTCAAGGGACAAATTGAGGCGAACAAATGGGCAATTTTAATTCATCATCATAAATTTGATAAATTTAAGAGAATTTGTATTGGTTTTGTGGGACTTTGCGTTTTGTTTATGTTAGTGTACCTGTCAGGCAAGGTAACGGAATATCACGCTTCACGCTTGTATTTTTTGAAGGGGTAGGCAAAGGAATAGTAGGTAAAATAAGATATACTACTATTATTAGCGGAAACCAGATTAGGTCATGCGGCGGTGCCAGCGCCCTCAAGCTCCGTCTCTGAATTTCTACAAGTTCGCGAGTAAAAGTCGACCAAACGTATTTTACTCGAAAATTTTGAAAAACTGCATAGAAAATATTTATTTATTTCATTACATTTTTACTGGTGATAGAGCTCCAGTGACGGACTTCGCGGGCGTAGGGACCACCGCATTACCTAATGTGCTTGCCGCTAAATGGTAGTGGTCAGCACTGTCGTGTTCCGGTAAGACGGCAATGTATGGCCCCGTAATAACTATCACAGAGACGTCTCAAGGGTCTTAAGGGTGGCAATGGCAACGCATCTGCCTTTTGAGCTCTGTTTTTTATGTTTATTCAGTTTATTCATTTATTTCATATAATTAGGCTCCTGGAGAGCACTTTTACATCGTCATTTTTTTTAAACTAACCTAGAGTGAATAACCACTAATAATAATAAAAAACACATAATAAATTAAATAGACACTGAACAATTTTGTATACTATGGAAAGCATCAATTATTTACAAATTCCGCCATTTCCCCATTTCAAAAGAAACTGAGAAATAATGAATTTGATCGTCATAATAAAAGTTATTCATTTGGCAGAATTCCAAGGGCAGTCAATACTGAGAAGAACTCCGCCACTGAAGAAACTCAGTACAGCTCTTTTGAATTTAAACTTAAATCTAATACAGTCTGTAAATCCAAAGTACAGGTTTTCGAAATAGCCTGGGAGCGATCGCTTCAATCCCATGGTGTAGTGTCATTAAGATAATCACATGTTTTATAATAGTTGCACATGTATAAGCGTTATTTGATAATTTTCTTAAATTTATTAATCGAAAGACTTTGAACATCTTCAGGTATTTTGTTTAAGAAGCGTATACATTGACCTCTAAAAGAATTACTCACCCTATGCAGTCATGTTGTATGCACAGACAACTTGTGTTTGTTCCTAGTATTTATATAATCATTAGCTCTACTAGGAAATTCGCTAATATTTTTACGTACATACAGTACATTTTCGTAAATGTATTGCGAAGCTACAGTCAATATGTTTATTTCCTTAAATTTATCTCTGAGAGACACTCGCGGACTTAGCCCGTAGATAGCACGCACAGCTCTTTTCTGTAAAACAAAAATGGTGTTGACATCGGCGGCATGTCCCCATAGCAAAATTCCATAGGACATAATACTGTGAAAATAGCTAAAATAAACCAATCGAGCCGTCTCAACGTCAGTTCCGCAGCAAACGCTGAGGAGCTTAGTCTACGGGCTAGATTTGAAATATGAGGACCCCACTCCAATTTTGTATCCACGGTTAAGCCAAGAAATACCGTGGAGTTTATTAATTCCAATGCTTCCTCGTTTAGTTTCACATTGGTTGCAACCTGTTTAACGTTAGATGTACAAAATTTAACACATTTTGTCTTTCTACTATTTAACAGTAGGTTGTTAGCACTAAACCAATGTACTATTTTAGAGAGGGCATTGTTTACATCGTCACAAGCTACTTGTTGCCTTTTCATTTTGAATATGAGAGAAGTATCATCTGCAAATAATATCATTTCTTGATTATCGTTAACAATGCAAGGCAAGTCATTAATATAAACTAAAAACAGAAATGGACCCAGAATTGAGCCTTGCGGGACCCCCATATCCATCGAAGTGCCAGGAGATCTCGTTTCATTTATATCAACATACATGGTTCTCGAGCTTAAATATGAAGTCATAAGTTCGAGAGCGGTATCTCGAATGCCGTAGTAGTATAATTTTCTGACCAATGTTTCATGCTGGACGCAATCAAATGCCTTGGATGAATTTTTAATTCTATTTTTGTACATGTAGTGACTTAGCTATGGCACACCCTTTTTTAAATATCTTTGAATACATTTTAACGTAATGTTTAAAAGAATTACTATGATTATATGATCTTTCACCATAAAGTTCATACAATCTCTGCCTACTCTTATGTATTCCAACAGTCGCCCATTCATTAAATGACTTATGACTTCTTACATTTTTGGTCTTTCTAGTAAAGATTAGATTGTACTCTTTTGCAATAATGTCAAAAAAGTTACTGTATAATATATTTGGATCATCATGGTACTGTACATATGAAAGTTTTGGCTTAATATTTTCTCTACATTTCTTAATCCGCTTCGCATTGATAGGAACAAACATATGTTATGTTTTGAATCTCTATTTTTGATTTCATCATGAAAGGATATTAGTTGACCACAGTGATCAGAACTTAATTTAGTAAAAACATGTTTTTGGTTAGGCTTGAAATCAATAAATATATTGTCTATGCAGGTCGCAGAGCAATGGGTGATTCTGGTAGGTTCAAGAAACACATTATGCAAATTATATGACATCAGTAATGATTTAAATCGAATACATGTTGGCGTTTCATCTAGTAGATTAATGTTAAAATCTCCACAAACAATAATATGTTTCTTCAATTCAAATAATTTGGTCAACACCTCATCCAATTGTTTTTCAAAATAATCGTATAACCCACTTGGAGGTCTATATACGAGTATACATAAAATTATCAAGCGCTCAAGCTCAACACAGGCTATTTCAATAGTTCGTTCAATAGACAGATTTATTATGTCCCTACGTTCCTTAAATTTAAGGTTTTTATTTAACAATATTAGAGAGCCACCATGTATTGCATGTGCTCTACTGAACGAACTACCAACCTGGTGCCTGCTGAAATTGAATATTAATTCATGGGATTTCAACCAATGTTCTGTAAAACAACAGATGTCTATATTACGATCATTCATAAATAACTCAATTTCTAAGTCTGAAGATGTCTACAGGCTGCAGTTATCATTTAACATCATAAAGCAACACCGGAGGGGAGTAGCCATATGCAGGCTCCTCTCTGTCAAAGTACAAGCCCAAATGGGCCTATACCTGTCGCCTTGATGTTTAAATGTGTGCGTGAAATTGTTTCTATATTTTGTTAAAGTCAAGTGTGAGTTTCGTAGTAATAGACGATTTTTGTAGTGTTCGTGTGTGTTGCACGCATTTCCCCCTGCAAAAAATGACAGACTGTTTTGCATCGGTAATACACGCTATGGCTACTCCCTTCCGGTCCGACGCGACCGGTGGGCCGCGTTGCTCTATGCTTAACATCAATGCGAACAACATGCTTGTTCGCCACCTTCCTTACATAAAAAAAGATATGCTTATGTACCATAAAATCCACGAATATTACGAACAAATCGGAAACACAATCATCAGTATCCTGCCATGTTTACCTCGTGGAATCGCGGCTATTGGATGACGGGAAATTGAGGTGCGCAAAACTGTACCTACACCAATTTCCGAACGATCGTGGGTGGACCAATAATACGTTTGTCGTTGATTGATTTGCGGTCTTTGAGATAATGTTTGAAACAAATATAAGAATAATAGCACAAACCTCGTAAGTTAGATTTATTATTACTATTCAGTTAAGCCCGTATTGTATTTTTATTAAAAAAATTAATAAATAAATAAACAATAAATAACAGAAAATTTTGACGAGGATATCGTCGAGTGCTTATCTATTTCTTTATTATAAAAATCAATTGCTGTTCGTTAGTCTCGCTAAAACTAAAAAAAAAAACGGCTGGACCGATTTAAATAATTTTGGTTTTGAATGATTTTTGAAAGTCCAGGGAAGGTTTAAAAGGTAAAAAAATATGAAGAAATTGAAGGGAAATAGTAAAAACCACAATTTCATTTTCCAATACAAAAAGTCCATATCATTCTGAGACAATACGAAGTTTTCCGGGTCAGCTAGTATAATAATAATAATGTCCTCAAGATCGAATTTTGGTCACGGCGGCTAATCTCATGGAGACTAGCCAAATGCGCGGGCGATACTGTTGGTAGAGCTTCAGTGACGGAGCTCACGGGCGTAGGTACCACCGCATTACCTAATATACTTGCCGCTATATGGTTGTGTTCAGCACTATCGTGTTCCGGTCAGGTGGTAATGTACGGCCCTGTAATTTCCGGCACAGGGGCATAACACCTTATGCCTCAGAAGTGGTAGCGCATCTGCATTTTGACCTCTATAGTCTTTGTGTGGGTGTCTATAGGCTACAGTCATCACTTAACATCAATGTGAACTGCATGCTTGTTTGCCACTTTCATAACATAAATATATAATATATATATATACCTAATAATTTCAAAAAGCCTTGTGTGCTCTTTGTTGATTCGCAATATTTAGTGCCTTTAATCCAGAGAGAAACATTGAATTGATACTTATTAATTACTAAAAGAGTATTGTTATTTAAGGTCGGTTTACGCCGGCGTAAACTAACAATCCACAAAAAAATACGGACCGATCCGGAACACTATCATCAGCATCCTGTCGTATACCTATGGATATTAAGGGGCACAAAACTGAATATACAGACCACCAATTTCCGATCGACCGTGGGTGGACCAATAATACGCTTGTCGTTGATTGTTTTGCTATCTTTGAGAAAGTATTTGAAGAAATCGAAGAATAATAAGACATTGTTTCTGGCGAGGATGAGCTTGTGTGTGAGTGCTTATAAAAATATCACGACGCCTCAATATTACTGGTTCTAACATAGCGTGCTAGACATGTCTGCTCGTATCCGCGTTTGCTTTTAGCCTTTACTAGCCTTGAAGATCAAAGCATAATGTGTACCTAATACTTATCGTACATTTAGCCTATTTTCATTAAAAAAATCACACTAAGCACCTACCATTACTTACTAAGCTCGTGTATGATATGTTCTTAGGTTTTCGCGAGCTACACTCATTGAAATAAAACTATTTTTACGGATTTATCTCGCGTATATTAAACTAAAATGATTTTTAAAATCAACCCGACGTTTCGGTCGCTTTTCAGCTTCCGTGGTCCCGGGCAGACTGAGGTGACATTTGTCTGACAGAAGTTTGAAAAAATTATATGTAGCTACCTCCATCGATTTCGTAAACGCCTTGCGTAGCGTTCAGGATTAACACAATAATTACTTATGGTATCTTGAGGTCTTGCAGACTGCTGCGGCTGGGATTTAATCTTGCTAAGTATGGGATCCCATGATGTTGATAATCGCCATTATGTTATCCCATGATGTTGATGAACGCTACGCAAGGCGTTTACGAAATCGATGGAGGTAGCTACATATAATTTTTTCAAACTTCTGTCAGACAAATGTCACCTCAGTCTGCCCGGGACCACGGAAGCTGAAAAGTGACCGAAACGTCGGGTTGATTTTAAAAATCATTTTAGTTGAATATACACGAGATAAATCCGTAAAATAGTTTTATTTCAATAAGCTCGTGTAAACTAGCCATTATTGATCTTTATCAACCCTCAGACTTATGGAAATTACCAACAAATCTCGAAACACAATCATCAGTTTCCTACCATGTATACTCCAAGGAAACGTGGCTATTGGCTGGCGGGTCTTGAATGCGTAATACTATGGCTCCAATTTGCGAACAGCCGTGGGTGGACCAATATTACGTTTGTCGTTGATTGATTTGCGTTATTTGAAATAATATTTGATGAGATCGAAGAATACTAAATAGGTATATCCATATATATTTTTATATAATATATTAGCTGACTCGGCAAACTTCGTATTGCCTCAGAATGAAAGAATGTGTCAAAGGTTTGATAGATATGGACTATTTGTATGGGCAAATGAAATTGTGGTTTTTACTATTTCCCTTCGATTTCTTCATATTTTCTTACCTTTTAAACTTTCCCTAGACTTCCAAAAATCATTCAAAACCATAATTAACCAAATCGGTAAAGCCGTTCTCGAGTTTTATGGCCGAATACTCAAATGTCACTCAATTTTAAGCAACGCTCAAATGTGCGCTATCTCTTTCATTTGAACGTGTTTTATAAAGACAGAAGACTTTTAAATCCCACTTAGGTTTAAGTGACGTTTGAGTATTTGGTCGTTAGCGAGACTAACGAACAGCAATTGATTTATATATATATATAATAGGTTGGGGAAAAAGTCTTTTCGCATTATAGTATGTATGAACTTGTAATAAAATCTCTTTGGCTGGGGTATTTGTATCTGGCTGGTTTTGGTATCATTGAAAGTTAAAATTTTAAAGAACATAATTCCAAATTCAAATTAGGTATATGTGTGATTTTCATTTGTTTTTCGTACTGTCAAGATGAGTGAATCTAATTAAGTGCGATACATTTTAAAATTTTACTACAAAAAAGGTAAAAATGCAAAGCAAGCCGCGAAAAAAAATTTGCGATGTTTATGGACCTAGTGCAGTATCTGTGAGAGTAGCACAAATTTGGTTTAAGCGTTTTCAATCCGGAAATTTTGATGTCAAAGATGCACCTCGCTCTGGTTATTACGGATAAAATGGATGCCATTTTTGAAAAAGTGGAGCAAGATCTACATATCAGTAGTTACGACGTAGCTGAAGAACTGAGAATTGATCACAAAACAGTTTTGGCGCATTTGAAAAAAGCTGGGTACAAAAAAAAGCTCGATATTTGGGTACCTCACGAGCTCACTGAAAGAAACCTTGAAATAAATGAACCGTGTACTCATTTGTGATTCTTTATTACGACGTAATGAAACCGAATCATTTTTGAAGAAGCTGATAACTGGTGATGAAAAGTGGATCACGTACGACAAGAACGTGCGAAAAAGGTCGTGGTCAAAGGCCGGTCAGGCTTCACAGACTGTGGCGAAACCCGGGTTAACTCGCAATAAGGTGATGTTGTGTGTGTGGTGGGATTGGAAGGGCATTATTCATTATGAGCTATTACCACCAGGCAGGACTATCGATTCTGAACTCTACTGCGAACAACTGATGAGATTAAAGCAAGAAGTTGAGAGAAAGCGGCCGGAATTGATCAACAGAAGGGGTGTTTTGTTTCATCATGATAACGCTAGACCTCACACATCTATAGCCACTCAGCAAAAATTAAGAGAGTTTGGCTGGGAGGTGTCTATGCATCCGCCGTATAGTCCTGACCTTGCACCTTCAGATTTCCACCTGTTTCGGTCTCTTCAGAATTCTTTATGCAATGTTAGGTTAACATCACGAGAGGACCGCCAAATCCACTTGTCGCGGTATTTTGATGAGAAGTCCCAAAATTTTTATAGCAATGGGATCATGTCCCTACCTACAAGAAGGCAAAAGGTTATCGAACAAAATGGTACATACATACTTTAGTTAAATTTAAATAAACTTTATTAAAAAATGGTTTGAATTATCTTAAAAAATGCGAAGAAACTTTTTCCCCAACCTAATATAAGATTGATATATAAAAGTGTCTTTTGCGAAAGGTCACCTATAGCACAGTCTAAGGAAAACGAACATGTTAATTGTGCCTATAGTATTACTGTAAAGTTTCATCCAAATCCACTTTCTCATTTATAATAGTAGGATGTTTAATAGCCAAATTGCATTAAAATTACGAAGTTAATAAACATCCAAATCCTTCAGAGATATAAAGAAAGATATACTTCCTTTTTTCAGAATGGCCATGAAAATGTCAAACCTCGAATATCGGTGAAGGGCGACGAAATATCATGATTTACGGTTCATATTCTCGCCCTCTCTCCGAGACATGATTTAGGGAAGCTCGTTTGTACATTATAAATATCTCGCAAAAATTGATAACAGCGAACATAAATAAAAATGGCCTTTTATGATTGGTTACAAATACAGTTCTGAATTATGTTTTTTCGTGGTACATGAAGGTTTTGTGTAATTATGGAATATATTAGAATAAAGGACTTATTACACGGCACGGTATTCAGGGCACGATAGCAAGGGTCAGGGTAGTGTAGTAACATTTATGGAGTTAGGGCCCTAATTAGGGCGACCGGAGCGGCCCGTGTATTTGTACTGTGATTGAGTTAGGGCGCTGTCGACCGGATAGTGTAATAAGCGGCAACCCGGCGCGAGGCCACGCCCACCCTTTCTGCCGGACCCTGAATACCGTGTCGTGTTATAGCCTTTTAACAACTAAATACTATATAGTATGTACAAAAGCTATATCAAAGATTTATATCTATATAACTACCCCAGTAGCGTAGTGGTAGCAGGCCACTACTATTACGCTGGAGGTCCTAGGTTTGATTCCCGGGTCGGGGACTATCAGAGGTAACGGTTTAAAATCTTTTATCTCTGGTTCTATTGGGATTTTTCCATTTTCTGGAAGTTGGTCCCAGTACCTCGGAGTTTGGTAATGTGCCCGGAGATGGCAACAGGTTCACCACCTGTTACATGGGCCAAAACGTAACCGGCGAGTCGTGGGTGTTTGCATGTATGCTTGAATGCATGCATTTCCCTCTGCCTACCCCTTCGGGGATTACAGGCGTGAAGTTACGTTATCTAGATTAATTTGTTTGGTGCCTACGACCTCGCCAAAATTCAATGCAAACGCTTACTTTGGTTTCTATTACACAGCATCAATCAGTGACGTGTATTTACACGTGCACCTGTGTGCGTAGCACATAGAGAATACCAACCGTCGCCCATAAGAGGAGGAGATTGGGTGATGCGGGGAAATCGGGCGGGACGTCGAAGTGTCATTCCTATATGTAGTATTATTACATATTCTAGGCTACTGACGCCTATTACTTGTCGCTAAAAGGAAGATATTATCAATTCTGTGGTTTTCCAGTTACCACTTGACCCCTCGTGTTCTTTCTTTCTTAATAACTTCAAGTTATTTATTCATTCTTAAATATGTGTACATTATAAAACTAAGCCATTTTACTATCATCAAAGTGAACTATAATTTGTTTTTGCCACTGTCTTGAAAATAAAATCTGTGACTTGTTAACAGACCTGGGCTTCTTTGTTCAATCTCAGTAAATTTTATCAAATGTGGATGTATGAACAATTACATACATGCATATGATTACATACAAGATTGAATGTAAAAATAAATTAAAAAATATATATTTTATATTTGTTTGCTTATACCTGGATCAATTGGGTCGTGAAGACATATACTTAAAATATTCACATTTAGTCAGCTCAAAAACAAAGCTACTGAAGATATTTATGGTATGTCTGTTGAAGTGTGTAAATCGATTATTAGTACTGTAGCGCTTTATTTATCTTCAATTTTTAATTTATGTATTGAGCAGGGAATCTTTCCGGATTTGTTAAAACTGATCAAAGTCGTACCACTATTTAAATCAGGGGATAGTAAAGACCCGAATAATTATAGGCCGGTATCTGTTCTTCCCGTTATTAGGGGCCGTTCAAGTATTACGTAAGCAGATTTATTACAATTCTTTACCCCCCCATCCCCCTTGTCAGCAAAAGTAAGCAAAGCTCTTACCCCCTCCCCCCATGCTTACGTAAACATTTTTCAATTAATGTATTATTTTTTTTTATGTTATAATTTATAATGGTATAATTATAATTTTAGAAATAAGATAATAGATTTAGGATAGAGATTAGATTTTACTGATGTAATAAGTATATAACTACCGATGACGTAATCATCGTCTAGACTCCCCTACCCCCCATGTCATCCAAAATAAGCAGAGCAAAGACCCTCCCGCCCCCCATAGTGCTTACGTAATACTTGAACGGCCCCATTAGTAAAGTTTTCGAGAAAGTGATACTTAATCAATTGCTGCAGCACTTTAATAAAAATAAGATCTTACACCACCAACAATTTGGTTTCACAAAAGGTTGTAATACAATTGATGCCGGTGTTGCTTTACTTAAACATATTTATGAAGCTTGGGAAGATTCGCAGGATGCTATAGGAATCTTTTGCGACCTCTCTAAAACATTTGACTGCGTGGACCATAATACGTTAATGTGCAAACTTGAGCACTATGGCCTTGGATATAAAGCCCTTCAACTTATTAAATCGTGTCTAGAAAACCGGGAACAGAAAATACAAGTTAACGGTCTAAAATCACCAGGCTCTAAAGTAGAAATGAGTGTACCACAGGGCTCGATATTAGGTCCATTTCTGTTTTTATTATATATAAATGATTTGCTCCATTTGATGCCCACCAGTGAGCCTAAAACAATTTTATTTGCCGATGATACCTCGTTGGTCTTTAAAGTGAATAGAAAAGAACCAAATTATGATACTATTAATAAAGCCATACAAGAAGTACATAATTGGTTTACAGTAAATAATCTTGCATTAAATAGTAAAAAAACGAAATGTATTCGTTTTACTCTTCCAAATGTCAAAAGCAAAGAAGGGGAAATATTCTTCAACAATGATAAAACACAATTTGTTAGTGAAGCTGTCTTCTTGGGTATAACGCTTGATTCAAAATTGCAATGGGGTCTTCATATTAAACTGTTAGGAAAACGTCTAAGTTCTGCTGCTTATGCCGTCAGGAAGATTAGACAGTTAACGGATGTCGACACTGCGAGACTCGTTTATTTCAGCTACTTTCATAGTGAGAACAAATGCAAGGGTAGTAGTAGATGATGCAGTGTTAGAACAGGTTGATGAAATTGTATATCTTGGATGTGCTTTTAGCAAGGATGGTAGGTACACCACTGACATAGAAAGAAGAGTGCTTGCTGGGAATTGCGTGAATGGAGCGTTGGGTAAGCTGCTAGAATCCAAACATCTCAGCCAGCGGGCTCGACTAGCCGTACATAATGCTGTACTTACTCCAACGCTTTTATATGGAAGCGAGAGCTGGGTATGCAGGAAAGAGCATGAAAGTAAGTTGAACGCGGTCGAGATGAGATCTTTGCGCAAGATCTGCGGTGTATCACTCACCGATCGCGTTCGTAATGAAGATGTAAGAAAGAGACTTTGTGTGAATGATAGTATCGGTGTAAAAATGAAAAAAGGCATGCTCCGATGGTTCGGGCATATAGAAAGAATGTCGAATGAGCGAATGACTAAACAGATATACAATGCGAATGTGGATGGTTGCAGAGGCCCAGGAAGACCAAGGCTGACCTACCATGACCAAATAGGTCGAGTTCTGTCTGATGGTGGGGTCAAAAGTCTTAGGAATCGGCGTGCATGTATGAAGAGAATGATGAAGGTAGACGAGGCACGAGAGGTTTGTCAGAACCGGGATGTCTGGCGCTCTACACTCTCTGCCTACCCCGTTAGGGACCTGGCGTGAAGATACATACATACTTTCATAGTGTCATGTCCTACGGTATTTTGTTGTGGGGTCGGGCAGCTGAAATTGATTCAATATTTATATTACAAAAGAGAGCTATTAGAGCGATATATAACTTAAATAGTCGTGACTCCTTGAAAGAATTATTCAAGCAAATAAATATAATGACTGTCCCTTGCCAATATATTTATGAAAATATATAATACCTTATAATACCAGAAATAAAAATAAATTAGTATTTCCAAGTTTTCGCCTATCGAAAACACATAAATGTTTCTTAACATGTTGTATACAGTTTTATAACAAAATTCCGTCCAACATTCTTGAACTTACATATACTAAATTCAAGTCATGTATTAAACGCACACTATGTAAAAATGCGTACTATAGACTCGATGACTGGACAAATGCTGGTCTAGCTCCACAAGACTAAACAATAATTTTGTGAAATGAATGTGCATTGTACTTCATATTGTAAAACATAGTTATAAGTGTCATATTGTGAAAATAGTTTTAAGGAACATATTTTGAAAAGACCCTACTGAGTTTTGTTTTGCCAGGTTTTTTCTCAGTAATGTGGGCTTTGGAACTCTGCCAGTGTATGACAAAGAATGTCCCATATTTCTTTGTTTAGTCTTATCTTGCCGTTTGTAAAAGAAAGTATGGAACATTCTGTTGATACCTATTTTTATCATTAAGTATTTTTGGACTATTATTTATTTTATTTTGTTTATTTTGACATATTAATCAACGTATCAGTTGTTATTCGCTTTAATTTTATATTTGTAATTAGACCTATCACAAGCAAATTCTATTATTTCCAAGTGATTAAATGAATTTTTGAGTTTGAGTTTATAATGCTTAAAATCTGACAAATCTACATGCATTGCTAAATCTAGCAAGTCTAGCAATACATGTGGAATTGCCAGCATTTTATGACTTCATAAAAATGAACTGAAGAGAAAACCGTCATCTCCAAAGTAAATCAGTTTGCCGCAATATTGTCTAGAACTTACGGCATGTCAGCACAATACGTTGGTGCCGTCTGATAATACCGCAACAACCTGTTCAAGCTTGAAATGAGCTCAATTTGTTTCATTTCAGGGATTTTTATAAGAAATTGTCCGTATTGTTTCCATTGAGGCTTCATAAGACTTTGGCAATTATACATTTACCTATTGACTTTTGCTATCGACTATGAAGTCCCACCTAAATGTAATTTATTTACTAAAATAATAAGTATTACTGAAATAAGAAGTAATTTATTTACTTAGGTTAGCAGTAAGTTTTAATCCAGCTTTTTAATCTATCTGTACTCCATTTTTATAAAACTTTACTAAGAATGCATAATTCTGAAACAATACATAAGAAATAAATAATTTATTAAACTGTAGAACTGTTGTAAGAACACAATTGTGTTCGGTATCGAAAAACAAAATTGTTTTAAAAAACCTGAAAACTACGGCCCTACACTGCGCTTAGCCCGACACGCACTTCACCGGTTTTGCATTTAAATCTGTAACGGATTCTATATTGTATCCCCAATCTAAACGAAATAAAATATATTAAGGCATATACGGTATCTATCGAGCAGTCAGAGAAAGAATATGAATATAAATAAATACTCAGAAGTTATGTAATAAAAATGGTAGTAGAGCTCACTGGTGGTAGAGCTCCAGTGACGGAGCTCGCGGGCGTAGGCACCACCGCATTACCTAATATACTTGCCGCTAAATGGTAGTGTTCAGCACTATCGCGTTCCGGTCAGGTGGTAATGTACGGCCCTGTAATTTCCGGCACAGAGGCATAACACCTTAGGCCTCAGGAGTGATAACGCATCTGCATTTTTACCTCTGGTCATTGTGTGGGTGTCTATAGGCTGCAGTCATCACTTAACATCAATGTGAACTGTATGCTTGTTTGCCACTTTTAAAACATAAAAAAATAAAATAAATAATAAGTTAAATTATATCTCTTCAACCATGTACAATCGTTTTATTTTCAAAAAAGATAATTGTGAATTCACTTCAATTTACCTGAAGGAAGTGGTTCAATTTACCTGAAAAAATGGTCCGATAAAATGAAGTCCACAGCGGATTACATTCAGTATAATAAATTATCGCATGAAAGAATTCGATAAAAGAAACGTACTAAGCGATGTGGCAAAAACCGCGGGCTTTTACGCGCCATTTTGTACGCGTGACGTTAGGTTCGCGCCAATTCGTTATTGTTGCCAGTTCACATTCCCAACTGTCGGAACGGGCCCGGCATTAATCATTTTCGCAAGGACACGGCCGTATTGTAATTCCGTTAATGGTTTCCAAAGTGGGAGATCAAAAGTAAGCCGAAATGTTTGGACATAAGAATGCCCTTGGTAAACTAAGAAGTTTCGTGTTGTTTGTATATAAACTGACTTCGGTTTTTTTTCCGTACGCATCTTATCTTATTGAGATACACTGGGACACTTCTATCCATTGGAATCTTTTGTGTTCAACCCCAAGACACTACAATATACTGTAATCCACGGTCCTTTCTTTAATATAGGCATCTTTTTTTATGTAAAGGACGTGGCAAACAAGCATGCAGTTCACATTGATGTAAAGTGATGACTGCAGCCTATAGACACTAACACAAAGACCAAGGTCGAAATGCAGATGCGTTACCACTCCTGAGACCTAAGGTTTTATGCCTCTGTGCTGGAAATTACAGGGCCGTACATTACCACCTGATCGGAACACGATAGTGCTGAACACTACCATTTAGCGGCAAGTATATTAGGTAATGCGGTGGTGCCTACGCTCGCGAGCTCCGTCACTGGAGCTCTACCACCAGTAAAACACATAAGATTAATCTAAGATGTATTCAATGGTATCCCTAATGCACAGTTTCTTATAATCGCCCGGTATAGAGATAAATAAAGATAGAATATGCCACTCCAAGGATCTTCATACGCTTACCTTAAATTAGGTAATGTGATTCCTACGCCCGTGACCTCCGTTACTGGAGCTCTACCACCAGTATGAATAATCAAGTATTCCTACGCCCGCGTCTTCAGTTACTGGAGCTCTACCACCAGTATGAATAATCAAGTATTTTCACTATATTTAATTTCGACATATAATTCCAAATACGACGGCGACGCATTGTCAACTCGAAGGCAGCGTGTTTATACCAGCAGCCAAGATACAGCGTATTCACCAATTTGTCCGGTGACGGTACGGAGTTGATGTAGTGAGTGTATACCCATGGAAATCCATATCAACTACATGAGTTGAAACGGTGCGGCTCGGATGCAGGGTGGCTCTCATGAACTGTGACATTGAAGGCTAAACGTTTCTGCCCACTACACCGTGCTAGGAGCGTGTAAGTCAAAAAAATATTCTTTGTACTGAAAAGTATGAGACCATACCCTACTAGACCGTTCAGTCACCGACCGACAACGTCGCGTGCCATGCACGGAGCGTCAAGAATTGTCGCCGGTGCCGATACGTTAAGGCATGATACGCTGTTGATATGTTCAAGTGGGCAAAGTAGTCAGTATCGTGTCAGTTTCTGCGCTTGATACGGTCCTAGCACGGTCATGGTATGATACGGTGTAGTGGGCAGAAATTTTTAAGCAGAGATAATAAGCGTATGCATGCACTCGGGTATTGTGTTAAGAAAATCTTACTAGATATTAAAAGAAACAAATGCTTGTGAAATATCCGAGCGTATCTAGTAATCGATATGGACGCGTTTACTGCGGCAATCCCATTATCAAATCGATCCAATACTCGAGCCACCGATCATAACAGAATTTACTGTCGCAAAAGCATAAATCCGGCAGTCACGGATTCATAAATCCCACGAGCATGTAGTATTAAAAAACCGGCGGCATGTGCGAGTCGAACTCACACACGAAGTTCTTTGTAGGTACCATTATTTATAAAAACGGAAAAACCCGTTTGTTTAATAAATAACAATTTAATTATAATTTTAACTTTTTTGCATTTACACATGCGAGTGAATTTAGGAATTAAAGAAAAATGGAGTAAAACTGATTTTCCGCGGGAAACCCATAACCTCAGGATAACCAGTCCAGAAGTTTTACAACTAAGCCACCGAAGCCCGACATCCAAGCATCGAATTTCTTTTACCTTTTTTTTTTTTTGTTATGGCATCGCTATTTCGCATATTGCCAGTGTCAAGTAAAACGATATTTCATATTTATTTAAGCAGCGTAAAAGTTAGTATAATTTAGTCATCAAGTATAATATGTAAGTATCAAGTATAATATGGCAGGCAAGTGAGTTACAATCAAGTTATTCGAGTAAAGCGATGGCTACTTTACCAGAACATTTACAATGAAGTTTTGGAGGCAACCTGAAAGGTCGTATTTTCGCACTGTTATTCTATTTCACTATACACGGGCACTGTAATAAACCTATATTAAACAAAATTCCACCAATTTTATTCAATATTACTTAAAAATACACCAAGAAAATGAAATGAAATAAGAGCACCATACGCCTCTTTCATGGTTCCCGCCAAAACTCCTCTTCTTTTACCTTTTTGCGTCTTGGTCGATTTGGGATTGGTGAATGACATCCATTCATAACTATTGATTGATAATATACTAGTAAGTAGCTTAGTGGTAAAGCGGCTGGACTGGTTATCCTGAGATCTCAGGTTCGATCCCTGTCGAAAGTATTTTTTTCTGTGAATACTTACCTACTTAATAAATAATAAAATTATTATTTCCTTTCTTATCATTTGAGTATGGAACCCTAAGAATTAACGAGTGTCAACGTTAAATGAGCAAAGTTCGTAGAGCCAGAACTCGTAAATCTGACAGCATATGCAAATGTCGTCTATAAACGGTGTAAAATCACAAAGTTTATCGTCACTAGCAAATCGATGCACTTTCCAGAATCTAGAGCTATCAAATGTAATAGAATCGTGGTATCAGTACAATGTTATATTGTTATGGATGAAAGTTCCATTACAATAATGTTAAAATATCCAACAATGTTTTACATTTTTATTATGCAACGTCTTCTTATCTAAACTAAGTGCATCTTGACTACAATGTAATGTTATATATTCTACAACATTTTAATAACTAAGTGAAGCAAAAACTTTGCGATTCTTTTTACGAAAAGGAGATGTTGCGAGATCGGCTCTGGATTGTACACGTCCTCAAAAAATGGGTAAATTGAAGAAGAATCCGAAAAAAATACAATTAATTTATTCAAGAATATATTTTAGAGTTACAACCACATTTAATTCAAACGATTTTATCATTTTCAACTATGTTAAACATGGCGGCGATACAGCAGACACTTGGGATCAATCGATTTCGATAGTATTTAGAAAATATTACTTTTTTCTCCAAGTACTATAAAATCAAAATACAAATAAAAAAATAAAAATGTCAAAATGACATCGCCCGCCATAATCGCCATGTTGGTTTTGAGTTGCAATTCTAACTCCAAATAATGTTTTGTAACTGCAAACAAAGCTAATTAAGTGAAAATATGCAGTAAAAACGTTTTTATATTGATTTTGCCTGTTTAATGATATTGTGTACAATACATGGCCGGAGGTCCATACATTTTTGCAACATCTCCTTTCGCGGACGGAGGAGTATGACACACTTAAAGTTTAGTTGCAATGTTACCTACCCTCTCTTATTCATCTTAGCGTGATGTTATACTATGTAGATTGTTACTGGTAATTTAATGCCATTTTCAATCATCAATTCCTATCGATCCTATTGTTTAAAACGACAATTGACGACTGACCGTTATGTCAAGCGCCTTAAGGTTTACGTAAAAATTAAACGGTCTTTATCGTTTCTTAGAATTTTTAATTTTTCGAGTAACCATCTTTTACCTATCTATCTTTCTTCGGACAGTTATTAATTCAACACAAAATAAATGCTAAATCGGTGGAGCCCTCCTCGAGTTTTTGCGCCTAGCAACATTTAGTGAACCAGACAGATAAATATACGATAAGGTTCCGTTTAATCCTTTCGATGTAGGTAACCCTTAAAAGTATTTTTGTAAGCGATCATAATATAAATTTACTGACTAAATACCTATAATAAGTTAGCAGAAGCAATACATTATCCGTTAGCCATTTTGAGATAATTGCCACGATAGAGTATCCCCGACCTGCCATCCATTATATTGGTATTTCAAACGAGCTTTATGCAGCTTAGCGTTTAGCAAGTTATCTGTGTTGCTGTTATTTCTCCAGGGGTTTACAAGTTTATAACAGATGCGCATGAAAATTGTTGTTCAAATTTGTTTCTACAGCATTTGTTTGTGCTTGACTACTTTTTAATTTCAGAGTCAAACTTGCCGTAAGCCCATAAAGGCAAACATGATTCCATGTAGATCTGCTTGAATTAAAAACGTATAATTTAGGTTACTGAGAGTTTTGGCGGGAACCTTAATTTTTATTTCTCGGCTTCCAGAGGCTTGTGGTGCTCTTTTTTCTTCATTTTCTTGGTGTATTTTGGAGTTATATTTAATAAAGTTGATGGCATTTTGTTTAATAAATAATAATAATGGGAACCCATTATACGTCCCACTGCTGGGCACGAGTCTCTCCCTTTTTTTTTGCCACGCTGCTCCAATGCGGATTGGTGGAGGTGGGTGGGTTAGTGGCCAACCCACTGTCGGATGTTTTCAAACCGCCCATAAGGCCTCCGACAAGGGTTAACGACTGCTATCCATCGATAGCAACCGGGACCGACGGCTTAACGTGCCCTCCGAAGCACGGAAACGCGCATTTAATTTGCCACTAGCGGTCACCCATCACACTACCCGACCGCGCCCGTAGTGCTTAACCGAGCAGATCGCTTACGATCTACACCAGCCGCTGGGCCATGCGCGCATTTTGTTTGATATATGTTTATTACAGTGCCCGTGTATAGTGAAATAGAATAACAGTGCGAAAACACGCCTTTTCAGGTTACCTACAAAACTTCATTATAAATGTTCTGGTTAAGTAGCCATCGTTTTACTCGAATTACTGACTGTGATTCTGAATGACTGGCTGACTGATAATTGACCGACTGACTCCTACTTTTAAACTGCTTACGACGAATACGAAATATCATTTTACTTGACACTGGCAATATGCGTATTATGCGTATAATAGCGATGCCATTATATTAAAAAAGTAGGTTACTACAAAATAGTTTCTATTTTAAATTCAAATGTGAAACCCGACGACGAGCCAAGATAATGACGGAGAAAAAATATTTCATTTAAGAATTTGATAAATGGTAGAAAAAAACCCAACGAGTCGAGTTTCATAGCGTGCCGCCACTTGAAATATTGCCAGCCCTAATTAATAAACATTTAAGGCTTGAGTAATACGAGTATTACATTGTTCGCTTCTAAGAGAACTTAGTACTCTCTTTTGCTTAAATTATAAGCCTATCTTGCCTGTTGTACACATGTGACTCAGAAAAGTCGTGAACATGTCGAAAGTGACTAATTTAATCATGGCGTTGAGTGCTTAATATTGTGAACCCGGTGATCCTATTATTAACAATATGTACATAATAGGATAACTATTTCAAGGAATTATTGGTCAAATATATGCGCTTTACACAGGATAGGTAAATAAAAAAAAACTTACTGATCTAATGATCTATGGTCGTTCAGAACCGTGGTCATGTCAAGTTTTTGAAATAAAAAAATGTTTTTTTTTTTTAATTTGAAACTTGGAATTGAACAAAGATAGAGTGTCTTTATTTAATATTAAAATATAAAACCCCGAAGACGAGCCAAGATAATGACAGAGAAAAATCTTTCAATAAATAATTTGATAAATGGTCAAAAAAAAAAAACTTAACTCGAGTTTCACAGCGTGCCGCCACTTCAAATATTGCCAGCCTTAATTAATAGACATTTAAGGCTTGAGTAATACGAGTATTACATTGTTCGCTTCTAAGAGAACTTAGTACTCTCTTTTGCTTAAATTATAAGCCTATCTTGCCTGTTGTACACATGCTGTTGTACACATGTGACTCAGAAAAGTCGTGAACATGTCGAAAGTGACTAATTGAATCATGGTGTCGAGTGCTTAATATTGTGAACCCGGCGATCCTATTATTAACAATATGTACATACATAATAGGATAACAATTTCAAGGAATTATTGGTCAAATGTATGCGATTAACACCGGGTTGGTAAATAAAAAAACTTAGTGATCTAAGGATCTATGGTCGTTCAAAACCGTGGTTATGGAAGTTTTGGCGGGAACCTTGAAAGAGGCGTGTGGTGCTCTTATTTTATTTCATTTTCTTGGTGTATTTTTGAGTTATATTAAATGAATTTGGTGGCACTTTGATTGATATCTAATAGGCTTATTACAGTGCCCGTGTATAGTGCAATAGAATAACAGTGCGAAAACACGTCCTTTCGGGTTGCTTCCAAAACTTCATTGTAAACGTTCTGGTAAAGTAGGCATCGCTTTACTTGAATTACTGATTGCGACTGACTGATGGACTGACTGACGGACAATTAAATTGACTGACTGACTCTGACTTTTACTATGCTTATTACGAATTTTACGAATACGAAGTATCGTTTTACTTGACACTGGCAATATGCGTAATAGCGATGCCACATTACATTATAAAAAAACCGTGGTTATGTTAAATTGACTTTTGTAAAATGTAAAACGTAAATGGAACAAATATAGAGTGTATTAAAATATAAGGTTGGGGAAAAAGTTTCTTCGCATTTTTAAAGATAATTCAAAACATTTTTTTAATACAGTTTATTTAAATTTAACTAAAGTATGTATGTACCATTTTGTTCGATAACCTTTTGCCATCTTGTAGGTAGGGACATGAACCCATTGCTATAAAAATTTTGGGACTTCTCATCAAAATACCGCGACAAGTGGATTAGGCAGTCCTCTCGTGATGTTAACCTAACATTGCATAAAGAATTCTGAAGAGACCGAAACAGGTGGAAATCTGAAGGTGCAAGGTCAGGACTATACGGCGGATGCATTAACACCTCCCAGCCAAACTCTCTTAATTTTTGCTGAGTGGCTATAGATGTGTGAGGTCTAGCGTTATCATGATGAAACACCATACCCCTTCTGTTGATCAATTCCGGCCGCTTTCTCTCAACTTCTTGCTTTAATCTCATCAGTTGTTCGCAGTAGAGTTCAGAATCGATAGTCCTGCCTGGTGGTAATAGCTCATAATGAATAATGCCCTTCCGATCCCACCACACACACAACATCACCTTATTGAGAGTTAACCCGGGTTTCGTAACAGTCTGTAAAGCCTGACCGGCCTTTGACCGCGACCTTTTTCGCACGTTCTTATCGTACGTGATCCACTTTTCATCACCAGTTATCAGCTTCTTCAAAAATGATTCGGTTTCATTACGTCGTAATAAAGAATCACAAATGAGTACACGGTTCATAAGGTTTCTTTCAGTGAGCTCGTGAGGTACCCAAATATCGAGCTTTTTTTGTACCCAGCTTTTTTCAAATGCGCCAAAACTGTTTTGTGATCAATTCTCAGTTCTTCAGCTACGTCGTAACTACTGATATGTCGATCTTGCTCCACTTTTTCAAAAATGGCATCCATTTTATCCGTGATAGGGCGACCAGAGCGAGGTGCATGTTTGACATCAAAATTTCCGGATTGAAAACGCTTAAACCAAATTTGTGCTATTCTCACAGACACTGCACTAGGTCCATAAACATCGCCAATTTTTTTCGCAGCTTGCGTTGCATTTTTACCTTTTTTGTAGTAAAATTTATAATGTATCGAATTTCTTCATTAGATTCACTCATCTTGACAGTACGAAAAACAAATGAAAATCACACATTTGCCTAATTTGAATTTGGAATTATGTTCTTTAAAATTTTAACTTTCAATGATACCAAAACCAGCCAGATACAAATACTACAGCCAAAGAGATTTTATTACAAGTTCATACATACTATAATGCGAAAAGACTTTTTCCCCAACCTATTATAAAACCCCGAAGACGAGACAAGATAATGACTGAGAAAATTCTTTCATTTAAGAATTTGATAAATGGTTAAAAAAAAAACTTTAGTCGAGTTTCACAGCGTGCCGCCACTTGAAATATTGCCAGCCTTAATTAATAGACATTTAAGGCTTGAGTAATACGAGTATTACATTGTTCGCTTCTAAGAGAACTTAGTACTCTCTTTTGCTTAAATTATAAGCCTATCTTGCCTGTTGTACACATGTGACTCAGAAAAGTCGTGAACATGTCGAAAGTGACAAATTTAATCATGGAGTTGAGTGCTAAGACTAAGTACCTATAGACGTAGCCATGTTCGCCACATGCTTTGTGGAAGTGAGACAGTTATATACAAAGAACATAAGAAAGTTGAAATAGAGCATCGTATCTTTTGTCCCTTACGGCGTGCCGGTTTTTGCTTGGCGAACTTCGTAAGTGACAGCTAAAGTTAGCCAAACAAATATCTGTCATCGCAATTGCTGTAGTAGGTAACCTATCTTAACGCATTTATTTATAGTTTTCGACGTATATCGGCGATTATTAATAAATTTTTGGGTATTTATGAGAAAAAGACTCAATTAGTTAAGTGATTAGTGTATAAGGTGTGCAGTAAAATAGGAGGTTGCAGTATTTTAGCCTGTATAAACCGTACAGAAACGACGCCTTTAAACGACATCACTTTTCATTCGTAAGTAAAGAGATATTAGTAAATAATGTATGTTTAATGAACAAAATACACGTTGAAACATATAACTCTTGATTATCAATTCAAAATAAAGCGCATTTCTCATGAAATTCTTGATTTTAATTCAACGAAATCCCACATACTTATTTTGGTGTGTTGCTATAAATTTACTTTTATATTCCCCCTAATTTTGTAGACATATAAGTTTTTGTTCTAACAGTGTTAGAATTGACAATAAGCCATAACAAAATATTAAGTGGCTTTGGTAATTCTTTCCAAGATGGTGTACAATCAAGAATATTGTTATTATAGAAAAAAATGGGAAAGAAAAATTTGACTTCGGGCAGGAATCAAACCTGCAACCAATAATCAGTCCAGCCGCTTTACCTGCTGATAATCAGTCCAGCCGCTTTACCTCTAAGCTACAGAGGTCCCATACCAATGCGTCAAACTTTGCCTTCCCTTTTTTATTTTTAACCGACTGAGGGTGGGTGAACGACGAGGTTTGTCAGGACCGGGATATCTGGCGCTCTACACTCTCTGCCTACCCCGTTAGGGACCTGGCGTGAAGACACACACACATCTGCATTTAAATCGAGATCTCAATGTTTAAAAAGTTATCTATAGGCTGCAGTTTTCATTTACTCGGTACCCACTTATCGATGTGAACATGTTGTTCATTGTTTGCCGGTGTATGTTGCTTGCTTTTAATGTTTTAAGGGTCTAATTAAAAATGGTCGAGACCCTTCTGAACTTAGTATTTCCGTTCATTCCACGGAAGTTTACTAACGAACATTCCTACATACTGACATTTCATGACAGCACACTTACATTATAATTGTATAATGATTTATGTTTTGATATTTATAATTTGAATAATAAAGCGATAATCACACTGAAACTCTTAGTTTTATTTAACTATTACTTACACGCAAATATTGAATGCCTTATCCGATACCGCAATCGTTCTGATAAACTATCTATAAGATCGCGGCCAAAGAAATAATACCCTGTAGAATCTGTAGATGATGTTCTAGAGTGCGAGCTGTGAATAATCTAGAACCTAGATTATTCACAGCTCGCAGCATAATAAATGCTAATTCATGGTTACCTATTTCAAATTATGTACATTTTCTCGATATGTTCTTGATCTTTCAGCAAAATGTATAGAATTAATTGAATGGTAGATGCACATGTTTTAATTCATCATTCAATCAATTCGTTACAATTCAACTAATCTGAAAAAATGTGAAATGCTTAAGAATGTTTAACATAAAAACTTGCCGAGATATAGTAAATGATTAGGAAGAAAATAGGGAAACTTTATTTACTAGCAACACTCATGATTTCATATGGCTGTCTCATGAGCGGCCACACGCTGGCTACATCTATAGGTACTTAATCTAAGTGTTGAGTGCTTAATATTGTGAACCCGGTGATCCTATTATTAACAATGTGTACATAGTAGGATAACTATTTCAAGGAATTATTGATCAAATGTATGCGATTTACACAGGATAGGTAAATAAAAAAACTTAGTGATCTAAGGATCTATGGTCGTTCAAAACCGTGGTCATGTTAAGTTTTTGAAATAAAAAAATGTTTTTTTTTTACTTAATTTAAAACGTGAAATGGAACAAAGATAGAGTGTCTCTATTTATATTAAAATATAAAACCCCGAAGACGAGCCAAGATAATGACAGAGAAAAATCTTTCATTAAAGAATTTGATAAATGGTCAAAACAAAACTTAACTCGAGTTTCACAGCGTGCCGCCACTTGAAATATTGCCAGCCTTAATTCATAGACATTTAAGGGTTAAGTAATACCAAGTACTCTTTTATTTTATGCCTATATTCATGTTTGTACAAGTTGCTTAGAGGATTTATTATTTATTGAATGGAACAAAAGAAAGACAAAATGGATAGGTTCTGTGTGGTATGATGCCTAGGGGTTCCTGGGTTTGATGGGGGACAATTATTATTGGTATTCGTGAAAATATCTATCTATAGGCTGCATAATTAAAAACCATTTCACTTACCATGTATATGAACTGAAGACAAATTAGATAAAAAAAAACACTTTCCCTGTAAGTAATTCAATAAATCACAAATTCAAGTGAAATGATAATGCCAGGTTGTGACCCACCATTTACACGAAATGTTAATTGAAAAGAGCCTTAATGTGATTACTGTTTTTTTTTAATGTTATGAAGGTGGTAAACAAGCGTGCAGTTCACATTGATGTTAAGTGATGACTGCAGCCTAGAGACACCCACACAATGGTCAGAGGTCAAAATGCTGATGCGCTGCAACTCCTGAGGAATTAGGTGTTATGCCTCTGTGCCGGAAATTACAGAGTACGTACTTAGATCTAGTGCGGGATAAGGTCACACTGTGCTATAAAAAAAACAATGTAACAGTTTTGTTTTTTTTTTATCTTTGCTTCTGGCAATACCAGTTTTGTTTTTTTGGGCATCAAAACATATACAAAGACAATTTCACAGATTACAAAGACAGTAAACATTTTTTTTTTGAAAAAAAAAAAGAACATCTATACCAACAGATTTATATCAGAACAACATGGAAATGGAAGCCTAGAAATAATAATAAATTTCAACGAGAAACAAGAAATACAAATTTAATTCCGCCATGTTTTGAATAAAACAAAGGATATCAAGATGATTCTCATTGTATTCCTATTTTGAATTCATGGCGCGTATTTGAATCTTAATTAGGTATGTAAATTAAGAGTTTATTGTGTAAAACGAAACGGAGTTGCATTTAACTTTTATAATTACTTCAAATTATTTATGACTCTAATTGTCGTGAAAGTTCTCAACGAGTTGTAAAATAAGCGAAACATATTACGAGGAATAAATGCCATTATGAAACTACTGTTAATGCATACAAACATACTTCGTATTTTAAAGATTTTTTTAATGGCATGTAAGTGGCAAAATATATATATTCACAAGTATTTGAATACCGTGTCGTAGTAGTGCGTAGGCACTACCACACCGCGGACACTCCGCCAAAATTCCATAAAAAAACTCATTTTGGTCTCTATTATCAATCAGTGACGTGTATTTACACGTGCACCTGTGTGCGTAGCACGTACGAAATACCATCCGTTGACCAGTGCCAGATTAGCCATATAGCAGGAGTAGGGGCCCCGTGCCTGTGCCCAAAAAAAAACACAAATATGTAAAAACAAACATAAATACACCTTAGCTATTCTCAAAGGGAGCGTTGACCACTAATTATATAGGTACCTATATTATTATGTTGCAAGTTGGCAATACCACAATACTTACAGGGGGAATCCCCTAAATTTGTTTTCGATTCCTTTTCGTAAATGTTGTTTTATTTACATCCTAAATTTCAGTAGGCAATGTAACTCTAGGGCCCCATGGTCACATTTGCTACGGGCCCCGCACCGGCTTTATCCGGCACTGCCGTTGACCCATAAGAGCGGAGGAGGTTGGGTGATGCGGGCGGGACGTCGAAGTGTCCATTCTATACGTAGTATTATTACATATTCTCAGGCACTACTACGACCGCCGTCCGCATGTTTGAAGAAAAAGCACAGAACTAGGGATTTCAGAGTAGATTTATTGATCACTTGACATTTTCACACTGTTGAAGTTCACCTTTACTTTTAGACACACCATATGTTGTAACAATTTTTGCAACGAGTGGTACGGAGTCGCAGTCTTCATGTCGATACTTTGACTGTTTAGGTGCCTACGTGTATGCATTGTAGGTATACTATAGTAGGCACCATCGCATTACCTAATCCAATGGCTATCAGATGCGTCATACTCGTGAACGGGTGCTATTGGTGGGGATTGGTCTGTTCTGGTTTGCAGGAGCTACATCTTATTTAGTAGAGCAGTTTATTTGCATCAATGCTATTAACGTTCACATTATTTGATTTTTATTATAATCCATACTAGATTTAAGCTCTCATTTAAAAGAGCTCTTACTGAGTTTGTTCGGTAGCGGAGTTCTTCTCAGTAGTGACTGCACTTGGAACTCTGCTAAGTAAATAACTTTGATCTTGACGAATAATTTTTCTTTTTCTTCATTTATCATCATTTTGTGATAATGATATTTTAACTAAGTACTTTAAATTCTAGTTTTAATTTACTATTAATATATGTGTTTGCTTTTACTATATGTAATAGTTTTTCACTTTAGGTAATATATGATTTCTTGACGTTTTGAAAGTATCTGTAAAGATCTATTCGAAATAAAAATATTTTCTTTATTTCTTTCTGCCGCCAAATGGTAGTGTTCAGTACTATCGTGTTCCGGTTTGACGGTAATGTATGGCCCCGTAATAACTTTCACAGAGACATAACAACTAAGGTCTCAGGAGTGGCAGCGCATCTGCATTTTGACCTCTGGTCTTTATGTGGATTCTATAGGCAGTCATCACTTAACATCAATGTGAACTGCATGCTTTTTTTGCCACCTTTATTACATAAAAAAAACTTGAAAACCGTCATACGGAACTGAGGCTATAAAACAAAATGGGGTCAAAACATGAGGTGGACCGTAAAAATACTCGTAAAGAAGATAACGTTGGACCCAAAACTAATGTTTTATTTATAAACGATTTAGGATTCCGTTTTAAGAAAACATACATGTTTTGAATTTCAGTGTAGAAATAGTCTAAAATGTTGACTGTGTTGAATAAAACTATTTTTTACTGGTATCTAATAGAGCTCGGGGGACGAAAATGGAAGGTATTTTTAATCAATTTGTCATTTTTTATCGCAAACCAGTTTTTATATTCATCTCTCGCTAACAGTACGTTGAACATACATAAATAAAAATAAAACAAATGATTCTTTGCCACTTAACCAACATTTCAGTATTTATATCTTTAAGAAGTATTTTAGCATCGAGAACACATAAGGAACCACCAGCAATCGTAAATAATGCAATTTGAGTCAGTCTACTGAAATTAGGCTATAAAATATGCAGGCCGTGCGGACCCATGCGGATTGGATGTAGGTTACGCGGAGAACAATCAATCGTTACATTTTTATGGTTCTGTACCGCAAATGGGAAAACCTTTTCAATCTATTAACATCTATGTTAACTGCACGCTTGTTTGGAAAATTTGTAACAAAAAAAAAAATTGTGACCCACACAAGTTTGTATTTTCACGTAGTAGGTAGTAAGCATTACGTTGCACAAGTACGTGTAGTGTTAATAAATTGATAGTGGCACTTTGAGGGGGATAAATTATACTAACATTATATTCGACACGATTTCCAAGTTTCGTTCTTGAGTGAAATATGTCTGTTTCTTTTTGTTTCAGGGTATTTTTGTATATCTGTCTTGTTCTTTGCCTTGTTCTTTGCAAAATTATCTACGGATTAAAACCGAATGTTCAATCTGTGCAATGGAAAAAAAATGTAACGTCAAACTAGTCAAAGCGTGAGTGCGGAGTGACGTAGTGTTCAGTGCGTGTTTATTTTTATTTTGTGATGTGTTTGTGATTTTGAAGACGTTAAAGTTTTGTTATTTTCAAGGTAAGTAATGCACTAATACACAGTAATAAGGATTTCAGCATGAGACACAAAATGTAGCATTTATAAACCCAAAACATTAGGTGGTATATTTTGGCGGATGACGTAACAATTTGATGCTCATTTTTTATATTTTTGGATGTTTTAGCATCCTAAATGTTTATAATATGAGCAATTACGTAATTATCTGCTGAAATATCAAAAAACAGAAGTAAAATACGTCAATTTAGTTTCGAAAATGTTGAGTTTCAAATGCGCGCAATTGTTACGGCTCGTGCCTCCAGTTTTTGCGTTTTTTTAAAGGGCTGTAATTAAATTATTTTGTATGAACAGGTGGTTGGTTTTATTTTTTACACTAATCTGTATACTATAGACATTGTATCTAAAAATAAAAAACCCTATGTCATCGCTTTACTTTTTAAGATATGATCGTTTAAACATAGGTACTGTTAAAAAACGCGCTATCTCTGTGTTTAGCGTCTCATAACTCGACACTGTTGTTGAATATTAACAGGCAAAACACTTAAGTTTATAACTGCACTCATACTAAAAATAAAAAACACAAAAAATCTTGCGGGACGTTCTAGGCATTTCAAGGTCACGGTGGCGGGCAAGCGAGCGGTGGCAACCCATTATATGCCACACTGCTGGGCACGAGTCTCTACCCTTTTTGGGGAGAGGCTTAGAGCTTCCTCCATCACGCTGCTCCAATGCAACCCGCTGTCGGATGGTTTCAAACCTCCTTCCTTAAGGCCTCCGAAAAGGTTTAACGACTGCTATCTATCGATAGCAACCGGGACCGACGGCTTAACGTGCCTGCTAATAGGTAGGACTGATATCACTCCACCTGGGTTCGAGACCCGGGTGAAGGAGATTCTCTCCTGAGGCGCGGCCATAAGCCCAGCTAGAGCCAAGGCAATGGTTGCGCCGTATAACTGTGGGCATCATCATCTTGGTGGGGACGCCCGCCACCCTTTGTTGTTGCAGTTGAGTGCCGAAGAAGCCCGCTGCAACCATCGTCAACAGAGAAGAGGTTGAGAGCGCAGCAGGACCTGGATGCCAACACCATGGTGACACGAGTCTACGTTGCCCACCTTTTCCATTACAGCCCCCAAGGTGCCAAACGCCGCCCTACAGCCGCAGGGCACAAGAAGCTGCAGCAGAGGGGGATACTCCGGTGCTGCATCCGCGTCACGCGAATGGTGCGCGCGAAGACCAGTGTTGTATGTAGTGTGTAGCAGAGATAACGCTCTACAAAGTCGAAACTACCCGATTAACTCTTTCGCAGGCTCGATGTGCAACATTTCTTACTGTCTGCTGTAGAGATACCTTTAAAGGACGCTCACACGGCCACAATCAATCAACAAAAAACAATCTTAAAAATATCTAAAAACAATCTAGAGATAACAACTGTAGTCTCAGGGTTGCCAACGCATCTGCATTTTGACCTCTGGTTTTAGTGTAGATAATGTTTAATATTTAACATCTATGCAAACTGCAGGCAGAAGCGTGATGGGTGACCGCTAGTGGCAAATTAAATGCGCGTTTCCGTGCTTCGGAGGGCACGTTAAGCCCGTCGGTCCCAGTTGCTATCGATAGATAGCAGTCGTTAAACCTTGTCGGAGGCGTTATGGGCGGTTTGATTTCCGACAGCGGGTTGGCCACTAACCCACCTGCACCAATCCGCATTGGAGCAGCGTGGTTGAGTAAGCTCCAGGCCTCCCCCCAAGAAAGGGGAGAAACTCGTGCTCAGCAGTGGGACGTATAAAGGGTTGCCATTATTAAACTGCAGGCTTGTTTGCCACCATCATTACATAAAACAACTTGCCCAGGTAGCCATGAATGTAAATACCTATTTAATAAATAATAATAATAATGGCAACGCTTTATACGTCCCACTGCCGGGCACGAGTCTCTCCCCTTTTTGGGGGAGGCCTGGAGCTTACTCCACCACGCTGCTCCAATGTGGATTGGTGGAGGTGTTGGGGTTAGTGGCCAACCCGCTGTCGGATGTTTTCAAACCGCCCATAAGGCCTCCGACAAGGATTTAACGTCTGCTATCTATCGATAGCAACCGTGACCGACGGCTTAACGTGCCCTCCGAAGCACGGAAACGCGCATTTAATTTGCCACTAGCGGTCACCCATCACGCTTCTGCCTGTAGTTTGCATAGATGTTAAATATTAAACATTATCTACACTAAAACCAGAGGTCAAAATGCAGATGCGTTGGCACGAGTCTCTCCCCTTTTTGGGGGGAGGCCTGGAGCTTACTCAACCACGCTGCTCTAATGCGGATTGGTGTTGGGGTTAGTGGCCAACCCGCTGTCGGATGTTTTCAAACCGCCCATAAGGCCTCCGACAAGGTTTAACGACTGCTATCTATCGATAGCAACCGGGACCGACGACTTAACGTGCCCTCCGAAGCACGGAAACGCGCATACAATTTGCCACTAGCGGTCACCCATCACGCTTCTGCCTGCAGTTTGCATAGATGTTAAATATTAAACATTATCTACACTAAAACCAGAGGTCAAAATGCAGATGCGTTGGCACGAGTCTCTCCCCTTTTTGGGGGGAGGCCTGGAGCTTACTCAACCACGCTGCTCTAATGCGGATTGGTGTTGGGGTTAGTGGCCAACCCGCTGTCGGATGTTTTCAAACCGCCCATAAGGCCTCCGACAAGGTTTAACGACTGCTATCTATCGATAGCAACCGGGACCGACGGCTTAACGTGCCCTCCGAAGCACGGAAACGCGCATACAATTTGCCACTAGCGGTCACCCATCACACTACCCGACCGCGCCCGTAGTGCTTAACCGAGTAGATCGTTTACGATCTACACCATTCGCCGGGCCATGCGCGCTTCAAATATATAAATACCTATTTACTGTTATATATTTCATACAAATCTCATAACATCCTTAAGGAACACACTACACAAAGAATTACCCAATTTTGTGCAGTTGGACGTTATGCGCTTTTACAAACATTTTGGCTATTCATTTTTATTTACGAGTATATAGATTTAAAAAGTTTACCCCTCGGAGGAAAAGTGTTATAAATATTAAACTTAGCTGATTTTACTCCAAGGGAACATATTTATTGATACGGCTTCAAGTTAATTTAATGTTACTATTTCTAATTGCACTATCGGTTTGTATATTAATATAAATTGAACATAAAAACGATTGATAGCGCCATAAAAACTTTATTTTTATGTTTTACTGATTTTCATTACGATAAACATGCTTACAGTTTTATTTTTCACATTAATTCTGTGTAAGTAAGATAAAACACAGCTTCAATTTTTTTTAATAATACCAGTATTTCGGATTCACCTCGCGTATATTGAACTAAAAGTATTATTTAAAATATATTTTGTATTAATTTTAGAGGTCGCTACAGCATTTTTTTAAATGGCTGTCTTAAAATAAATATTACCTATGTTAACAGTCTACCGGAGACCACGGAAGCTAAAAAGCGACCGAAACGTGGGATCATTTTAGTTCTTCTAGACTTCTAGAGAAGTTTGAACCTTGAATCTTTCCCAGTCGCTTTCTTGTTAGTCCTTTAGTTACTTAGCATTTTGAGTTATTCAAATACATATTTTATTCAATTACAACAGTTAACATTATTACAGGATTTATATAGTCTATTAAATGTAACTTGATACTTAATAAGCTTTACAGTTCTTTGTGCAATAGATCAATTATGGCATAGAATCATACAATACCTGACACAAGCTATCGATTTATTTTATAAAACCGATGCTAAGTGTAACAATTATTTTAATATTTCAGCAATTACCTACGTACACCAAAAAGAAGTGTATGAAATGAGCGCTGATGATTTATTTCAGCAAGTCATTGGAGATGTTAGCCATATAAAACGACAATTAGAAACACCAGTTCCCACAATTGTAAATAATGCAAAAACATTCAAAGCAAATACTAGTGATGATAAAGAAGATACCAAAACCACGACAATATTACCTTTTGTTGCAACTACTGCCACTATTTTTAAAGAAATTATTACGAACATGACAGCGGATGAATTCAAAGCAAGGAAACAAAAAATTGATCTTGATCGGCTCTTAGTAACCCACGAAAATCCTGTACCGGACTTTACTAAAGACGATTTAAGTTTACACACGCGAAGATTCGATAAGATTAGAACACATCAGCCTGAAATTCTAAGAGAATACTACTTTGAGTATTACCAGAAAAGGTGGAGAGTTCAGATTGAAAAGAATAGGACCATAGAGTTGATGGCACAGTTTGTGTATTCAACGAGATACAAACTTCCATACGCGCAATTGCTTCGTAGAAAGTATAAAAGCAATGTAAAGTATAAATTGGGATATTGTTTCGCTCTGCTGCGTAGTTTGAAGCAGCAGCAACTGGTTTTGTTTTCATCAATGAAGACGGACTATAGGAGTATTAATACGTTACAATATCATTTAAAGATTTATGAGAAGATTGTAAAATTGGATATCGATATAAAGGATGTTATAAAGCTGGTAAAACAGTTAGATATGGAGAGAAAGTTACAGGATGATCTAATTCATTACGACGAATATAAACCAAGTTCACCGAAGTAACCATCAACATGAAAAGCAAAAGAACTTAAACCTTCTCCAAGTTAATCTTCATCAATAACTTCAGAACTTTGAATAAATGTGATGAGATTACTTTCAAGTAGTTTTTCCAATAAAGGGTTGTATCTTTATGAATTGAGTTGCGATTTTGGAACATGGATGTATGCATATTGCATATTATTATGCATATACCTTCATTATGTGCAATATGCTGATTTTGATTCTGATTCTGATGTCACTGGTTAAAATACATCAAAAATTTAGTACTACCAAGGCTTCTACTGTTCATTTTGGAATTTCTGGTTCAATCACTGGTTCAAGAAGATACCCTTTTCTTTTTTAATAATAAAATTACTTCCAAGATCATTTATACGTGACTAAAAATACTAAGTATTTGTAAGTTACGGTGTCATTCATTACCAGGTAAGTATTACTATACCATAGGCATGAATATATCAGTTGTTGTTTTAACTAGAAACGTTTTTATATCGCCAAAGAATTAATTATTGTATGTTCATGTTAAACAATACTAATATACACACCTAAATATACACGTTTTCCAAAGCAAAGAAACAATTTGCAGTAAAAGCAGGCGAACAAGGCATACAAATGAATTAATAAGCGTCCTTGTTACGCTGTTGTTATAAGAAGACGCCAAAGCCGGGTTTTATAACGCGGCGACTGACATCGGCTGGCTTATTGCGGGGAAACTGGTAAAGCGGCGGGCTTTTCACGAACAATTTGGATTTTTATATTTGATTCAACAAAACGGTATGTTTATATACCGTGTTGTTGAATATACAAATACCTTTTGTAAGCAGGTAACGTTTTATGTTCTTTTCTAACAGGTCATTGAAACTAGGTACTGTTCTGATTTAGAAAACCATAGTATTTAGAGACATAATAATAATAATGGCCCTTGATACGACCCACTGCTGGACACGAGTCTCTCCCCTTCTGGGGGGCCTGGAGTTTATTCCACCACGCTGCTCCAATGCGGGTTGGTGGAGATAAGGGTTAGTTGCCAACCCTCTGTCGGATGTTTTCAAACCGCTCTTCAATAAGCCCTCCGAAAAGGTTTAACGACTGTCATCTATTGATAGCAACTGGGACCGACGGCTAAACGTGTCCTCTGAAGCACGGAAACGGCACGGCAACCCACTCGGTTACGATATACAGCAGCCGCGGGGCCATGCGCGCTTCGTTTAGAGACATATCACGATGGAAATAGGCTATTTATATTTTATTTTTTTACTTTCACTTCAATGGCACTGTTAAGCACTATTGTGTTCCCGTTGGAAAGTAAGCGAATGTATACTCTTGGCGATATAACTTAGGCCTCAAGGCAACGCATCTATATATTTTTTTATGTAATGGAAGTGGTAATCAAGCATGCAGTTCACATTGATATTAAGTGATGACTGCAGCCTATAGACACCCACACAAAGACGAAGGTCAAAATGCAGATGCGTTACCACTTCTGAGGCCAAAGGTGTTATGCCCCTGTGCCGGAAATTACAGGGCCGTACATTACCGCCTGACCGGAACACGATAGTGCTGAACACTACCATTTAGTAACAAGTATATTAGGTAATGCGGTGGTGCTTACGCCCGCAAGCTCCGTCACTGGAGCTCTACCACCAGTAAATTCTCTCTATCTATATTTGGACTTTCAGTTTTTGTGTAAAAAGAAGTTCTGGCTTTGTGTTATGTTTCGTCAAAGGTATCTATTATTTTGTTTATTAAATTTGCAATGCGCTGAGAGGTGAATAATCTTTTTAAATGAATGTTGACAATAGAGATGCAACATATTTTCGCCCGAGAAATTGTATTCGTGCTTTATCACTAAAGACAGTCTAGGTGCAGCATCTTTGTATATTATACTTTTGTTTTTATTATGCTAGCAAAGAAAGAAATGCGGTCTGCAGATTATTTTTAAATAATGAAAATGCTTTAGCGTCTTGATGTGGCTACCCCCTCGCCCACTAGCGGAGGAGAATTTTTGCGGTAGTGCTGCAGTCAGTCAACCGAACTTTGGACACTTTGCCAAAATTCCATACAAACGCTTAATTTGATCTCTATTACACAGACAGCAATCAGTGACGTGTATTTACACGTGCACCTCTGTGCGTAGCACGTAGAAAATAACCAAACGTCGCCCATAAGAGGGGAGGAGGTTGGGCGAGGCGGGGAAATCGGGCGGGACTTCGAAGTGTCCATTCTATATGTAGTATTATTACATATTCCCTGCTTTGGCAGTCCAATAAAAAATAACCACCCCGCTGTGCAGTTATCAAAACGTATGCACAAAGTAAAATTAAAAAAAAAACACTTTCAAACATTTATATACCCACAGATAAGTCAATTTACGAAGCAGGTGTTACAGATACAAAAAACACGATCAAATTAAAAAATAAAACAAAATTCAGTTGAAACTTTTTCACTCCCACATTGAACTATTAAAAAACTGTAACTATCTGTTCTGTCATAGACAAAAAATATGAACGGAAAAAACATCGACAATAGCCTAGAAACAAATGTTTTTCATCCATTTTCATTTATTCATTTGTACGTTGGCAAAACGCCAGGCCGGCGAAGATGGTGAAATATTTGCGTTTTAAATATGGGCTATCTTCTACCTTCGCTATATTTTTGCTTAGTTTGGCAGTTAGCATTTCCAAAGTAAAAACATCTAATGCTTAAATCCATTGATTTATTTATTATACTAGTACTTTAGTGGAATAAATCACTATTTTTCACTGACTGTATGTACAAAATAAATCCAGAATACTCACGTTTTTTGTTCATAAATTATGAACAAAAAATATATGAGTAATTTGTAACAAAACCGGTTAAATACGAGAAAACGCTTAATCACAACAAATATCTACCACAAAATTCAAAGTTTGTGCATAAAATACCAATTCACTGTGAACCGCCTCGGAATTTCGACCCCATAACTCTTTATTTAGAGTCGCATCGAGGCACATAAAACTTTCTAATCACGGCATTATATTATTTTATGCGTGCTTTCAAATCTGAAAGGCACGCATTTTCATTGTTACGTCGCGATGAAATGGGAACTTGCTTCGATGTGGTGTGGTCCAAGTTATAAGATTAAAACTCATCAAATTGTGCATTTTTTTCGTAGCTACTGAAAACAAATATCTGCTGGCAATAAGTAACCACGACCACGGCAAGCGTGATTACAACTTATTATCATAACACTTAAAAAAAAATAAGATACAAAGGTGCTGACCTGGGA
Organism: Macrosoma leucophasiata; assembly: GCA_036365455.1. Taxonomy (NCBI): domain Eukaryota; kingdom Metazoa; phylum Arthropoda; class Insecta; order Lepidoptera; family Hedylidae; genus Macrosoma; species Macrosoma leucophasiata. The sequence goes on from JAWQUS010000024.1 coordinate 2,514,964, forward strand.
TAAATTACTTTTCCCAGGGGTATTAAATTTAGAGCGCCAGTGACGGATCTTGATTTCCGGGTCTCTGGTACTATTCAGATTTCTCAATTTTCTAGAAGATTTCCAGTGCAGGTTGGTCATGCGCCTGGAGATGTCAAGGAATTCGCCAACGAAACATAAAACATATCGTCGGTGTAGGCATATAAGCTTAAATGCATGCATTTGCCTCTACTTGATCCTTTAGAGAATACTGACGAGAAGTCATGTTATTCAGATCTTCTTAAAAGTCAAAAAAATCAAAGAAGACGTATTGCAATTTAATACTGGCCCATATCACAGATCGCTACCGCGTATAACATAGACCGAGCCTTAAAGGTGATACTGTGCACGCAAAGAAATTTAAAAGGTAAAATAATATTGAGTGATAAATAATTATTGCCTTTTGTTTCACCGGAAGAATTGTTCTAAGGAATTATGAGGTCATTTAACGAATTTAGTGTTATGATGTCAGCAAATGGACCGAGAGACCCACTTAAACACAACTCACCCCTTTACTGGAGCTCAGTTAACGTGTATGGGTCAGTTTGTACTTGAGTTTACGGGGTTTTATTGTGTTTGGGGATTTAAAGAATGCTTTGATATTGTAGAAGGGTTAATCGTGGGTTGGTAAGAGTGTTCATTCTTGTTTTTGATTTCAAAATGGTAGAGCTATTAATAGTCACAAAAGAGGCAAACAGCATTTAATGTATTTTTTTAATGCCGCCTGGGACTGTTTTTTTTGTGATGGTCTTGGCAAACAAGCATGCAGTTCACACTGATGTTAAGTGATGACTGTAGCCTAAAGACACCTACACAAAGACCAGAGTTCAAAATGCAGATGTGTTGCCATCTCTGAGGACTAAGACCTTATAGCTCTATGGAGCCATACATTACCATCTAACCGGAACACGATAGTTAGGTTATAGATTAGGTAATACGGTCCTACGCCCTCGAGCTCTATCACTGAAGCTCTACCACTAGTGCAGATTAATACAGGCCTTAAGATTATACTTGTGACAATACCATTTTCTGTAGCTAATACTACTTGATATCGATATCGATATCTGAATAGCCCATCACTAAACAAGTTCTCGCTAGTCGGGAAACTTCGTAAATTGTAACCCGCGCGCAAACTTTTCTAATTTATGTCCGTTTAAACTGGATCACGACGAATTTATGCGAATTGGACGCGATCGCTGTTCCGTTTCGTTTTATGGCTGATTCTGAAGTTGAGAAAGCCTTCAAAATAATAAAACTTCATATCCATGCTTCCCGTACAATTTTTTTTTCTCATATCTACCATTAAAATTAGTCCAGAGGGTCGTTCGCTTATCGAAATTGCTGTCATCATTATCAATTTTTCATGTCGATTTGTAGCTCCTTTAATGCAGTAATGATATATATCTGACTGATTTCGTAGGTGATGCAAGCGATAATGGTAGATTATTGTTAGAATAGAATAGAATAGAATAGAAAAACTTTATTTGTAACAACATAAAAAAAAAAAACTAAAACTAAGAACACAAAATCAAAGTTGTTACAAAAAGGTCCCCAATTCAGCATAAAGCCGATCTTACGAGCGGCGCTGGTCTACCATTGGGGCCGATTTTGTGACATAGGACCTAAATCACGCCAGCAAAGCGTCTGTCGTATATATTAAATACCTATACATAATAAAGCTATACTGATAAAAAATACAAAGTTACATACTTATTCTATTATTTATATACAATCATTTATCCTAATAATTACAGATTAAATGTCTACCTACAATCGACGATTTTTATCGAGTTATTTCTCTTAAAGTAAAAATTGACATAAAAAATTGACAGCAATGTCGACAGGCGGACCCCAGATAGTTTTTCTAAAGACAGCAAATAAAACCTAATAGACGTATTCGTAACGTTTGTATAGCCCCGTAAAAACAACTGTCGCGAGTAATTTTTTTTTTGCCGATAACAAAAAGTGCAAGGCTCTTTTAAAGGTCCTCCTTTTTCTTTCCATTTTTCTTTAAAAATAAAAATATATTTCACAAGCATGTGTTAATGCGAAATAATATAAAACAATTATTAAGGGTAAAAGCGACTTCTTTACGATATTCAATAAACTGAAAAGTCTATTATATCGGTTGCCTAACTAGCATAGTTGGTAATAGATGGCGCTGCTGCTACCATAAAGCAATGCAATAGATGTGAAGGAAAGATTTGACAAATCGGGCAGGGCTTCAGTAGCTCAATTGGAAGAGCGGCTGGACTAGATTCCCAGTAGGTCGCGAGTTCGAGTCTCGCCTGAAGTCAAATTTTTCTTTAATGTTGAATGTTCCAAACTCCCTTTTACAAACGGCAAGATTACTTATTACTGATAATTATACGAGTATAAGGAAATAGAAAGAAAAATGTTACTGGCGAGGAATTAACTTACATATTTCTTTTGCGATTTCTGCATTTGGATTAGATAAAATTTCCTGAAGAAGGCTAACATTCATGAAATTTAAAATCAGTTCCTGCACTAGCAACATTCTCTCATTTCTGTTCCGTAGACACTCCATCAGCAAATGCTACACGTCTTCAATTTTGTTGCACACATATTTTTTATATCTTAAGGTTATTTTACAAATATCTGCTGACTTACAATTCAAAGTAATGCTACTACTTCATGAAAAGTTTTCATTGAAAATGCAATTGTATGATTCGATTAAAGCTTATAAAAGCGTCTTATACAACCTACCCGTGGAAGTCTCATCAAAGTCGGATACACTCCAATTCTACTTATTTGTATGTAGGTATGTATGTATGGATGTATGGAGATAAAAGTAGTAAGTTATTTCTTATCACATCAGCTATCTGCCAGTGAAAGTCCCGTCAAAATCGGACCAGCCGTTCCCAAGATTAGCCTCGCCAAACAGACAGACAGACAGACAGACAAAAATGGTAAAAAATGTTGTTTTGGTAAGTATATGTACCGTGTATACATACATGTGCATTTAGTAAAAAGCGGTTATTTTAATATTACAAACAGACACTCCAATTTTATTTATTTGCATAGATTTAATAAGCAAGGTAATATTCAACATAAGACCTAAAAATTCTGTGAAAATTTTAAGCGTCTACTTGCTACAAGTATTATGATCGAGCAAAACATATACGAAAAAAAACACGTTTATTGAATGCCCCCTTAACATTTTCATTTTCTTATTTTACTAAAAATTAATTAATTTTGTCCTTATAGCGGTATCAGAAATACATACTTTGCGTAAATGTTAGCTTTCTAGCTATCACTATTTATGAGATACAGGCTGGTGACAGACGGACGGACGGACACGCAGACAGACAGCGGAGGATTAGTTATCCGCAGGGTACATTTTTATCTTTTAGGTACGAAACCCCCAAAAGATAGAACTAAGATACAGAATGGCTTAAAAATATTCGATATGATTCTTTAAATTGACATAACTTTTTTATTTCTGAACCGATTCGCATGAAACAAACACTAAATGTTAAGTGAAACTTACCACAATATATTAGGGTAATAATATATTAAAAATTGCAAATCGAATAAGCCCTTTCTGATATGAGCGTGCACAAACATACAGACAAACAGACATTTTTCCGGGATAAAAAGTACCCAGTGTAGTGCGCCAAAGGTTAAAGTATAATCATACCAAGTTTCATTGAAATCGGACTCGTAGTTTTTCTGTGATGCTTGAACAAACAGACAGACAGACAGACAAAAATTTTTCTAATCACATATTTGGGTTCGGTATCGATCTAGTAACATCCCCTGGTATTTATTTTTTTTAATATTTTTAATGTACAGAATTTACACTTTTACAGTTTTATTATAAGTATAGATAAACCTAAAGCATTTCAAAACTACAGATCTAAATACAAAGACACCGTATCCTCATTAGATAAGTGTTCGAAGGTTACGATTTGATATCCGCAATAAAATTAAGGTACATAATTCGATATCACAATCCCTATTACGGTAAAAGCTGGTGGATAAAGTCGATAATGTGTGTTTTTTTTGCCTTGTAGAAAGTAAACTATTGTTAGTTATCATTCACCACGAATGTAACGTTGGATACCCCTTTGAACCATAAATATCAGCGTGTTGTTATAGTTACTGGTGGTAGAGCTCCAGTGACGGAGCTCGCGGGCGTAGGCAACACCGTATTACCTAATATACTTGCCGCTAAATGGTAGTGTTCAGCACTATATCGTGTTCCGGTCGAGGCCCTGTAATTTCCGGCACAGAGGCAATACCTTAGGCCTCAGAAATGATAACGCATCTGCATTTCGACCTCTGGTCTTTATAAGGGTGTCTATAGGCTGCAGTCATCACTTAACATCAATGTGAACTGCATGATTGATTGCCACTTTCATTACATAAAAAAAAAATAGTTCCTGCGATTCACGAATGCAGTTGGTGCTTGCATCTGGTGACGATGTTTACATGTACGGTGTCACGGTGTGTAAGTGTGCGTGCTTCACACAAATGTCCGCTTTCGCTTGCACACACGCATTTGCTCGCGTACAGACACATATTTACTACAGCAATGCGTCCACCGCATTTGTGAATTGTAAATACTACATTAAGTTATAACTTACTTTTTTTTTTAGTTATGGCATCGCTGTTACGCACGTATTCCTAAGCAGCGTAAAAGTCAGAATCAGCCAGTCAATTAGTTAGTCAGAGTCTGTCAGAGTAACAGTCAGTAATTTGAGTAAAGCGATGGCTAGTTTACCAGATCATTAAGGTACAATGAAGTTTTGGAGGGAACCTGAAAACCGTATTTTAGCACTGTTATTCTATTTCACTATTCACGGGCACTGTAATAAACCTATATCAAACAAAATGCCAACAACTTTATATAATATAACTCTAAAATGCACAAAGAAAATGAAATAAAATAAGAGCACCACACGCCTCTTTCTAGTTCCCGCCAAAAAACTCATCACTGACATTATTATACACAAGAATCTGATAACTAACAAAACAAAGTCATCTAAATTCAAATAAGTAACGAGTCTAGAAATGAGCGCTTAAAAATGAGTATTAAGTATCTGAAAGCGTCTTAATTTTTTTTTGAAGTGGCAAACTAGCATTCTGTTCACATTGATGTTAAGTGATGACTGCAGCCTATAGACACCCACGCAAAGACCAAGCTCAAAATTCAGATGCGTTACCACTCCTGAGGCCTAACGTGATATGCCTCTGTGCCGGTAATTACAGGGCCGTACACGACGTACCTGACCGGAACACGATAGTGCTGAACACTACCATTTATCGGCAGGTATATAAGGTAATGCGGTGGTGCCCGCGAGCTCCATCACTGGAGCTCTACCATCAGTAAAACTTAACTTAAAATTTAAATTTAGCCCATAAAAACAACAGATCTAAATACAGAGACACGGTGCCCTCATCTGGTAAGTGTGCCATTGGAAAAGGTTTCGATTTAAAAGCCGCTATAAATTTAATAAGTTAGGTACACAGTTCGATATCGGCGTCCGCCATTATGCTAAAAGCTAGAAAGGGCTGATATTTGTTTGTTTCTTCTTTCAAGGTAAACTGCTCTTATTAGGCATTCGACCGTAAATGTGTACCATATAAGCTATAATAATAGTGTAATTTTTTATAGTTTTTACAATTCACAGAAATATTCGCGTTAGTTTATGTCCTAAATATAACTTTAAACATATATTTGGGCTGTTGTTATAGGTATTGGATTTGTTATAGGATTTTTTTAAAGAAAGATGTGGACCAGATTGGTGGAGATTAACGAAGGACAGAGAGCACTGGAGGAAACTGGGGGAGGCCTACGCCGCAGAGGCGACTTCCATAATTTAATTTAAATAAATAAATTAAAAAAATATAAACAATTAAAGACATTGAAATGCATGCTTATGACATTTATAAATATTAAAAATGTTTTATTAATTAAATTTTGACATTACATGTAATTAGAATGACGAATTAATTTAAAAATCTATGATAAGTTATAAATGTAATTTTTAGTATTTATCTGATTGATTATATATATAAAATAAAACAAATTTAGTAAAATTAAATAGGTTTATACTAAATGAAATGTAAAAATTTATATTTTAAAAATAATATGACACAATGATTAAGAATTAATTTTTATTTTTAGTAAAATCATTAATTTATTCAAATATGTCAATAAAATATACTTCCAATAATTTTTTCTCAACAATTATGGTAGAATAAAGGCTATTTTTATTTTTTTTTATTTTTATTTTATTTTATTTTATAGGTATTGGAATTCACGAATGCGGTTGGTACTTGATTGTGGTTAGACGTGACAATGTGATCATGTCTGGTGTATCAGTGTGCGTGCGTTATCAGTCGCGTGTGTGCTCTAGTTTGGACACACGAGTTTACTCGCATACAGACACGTGTTTACTACAACAGCGCGTCCGCCTCTCTCGTAAATTGTCAATAATTAATAATTCATTTGCATCACCATATTTACCACCTTATTTGGGAGGCTTATTCTAGCAGTGGACGTATCACGGCTGAAATGATGATAACAAACATGAAAGAATAAGAAGAATAAAAAGAATGGCAAATGAAAAAAGAAACAAGACAGATACACAATACGAACGTTGATGTTCTAAGTAAACTATTGTCTGATGTTGGGGTCAGGAGTGTTACAATTCGTGTGTCGTTTGATCTGAAGCCGTAATAAAACTAAAAGGTTACAGGCACTGATAACTGTCGCTATCATACTAAAGTCGGCCGACGCTTCGAAATTTTCCATTGTACTCGTAATGTATTATTTTTTGTCACATTCGTAATAGGTTAGGATCTCACTGCAGAATCATTTCGTTCATCCAGATATGCTGCAAACCTAATTTTTACGCATATTTATAATACAGAGAATAGATGTCCGTCCACAAGGTTGCCTGTCAAGATTTGGCCGCAAGTATTTTTAATTTAATTATTTTATCTTAAGTGGACAGAAACTCTTATTTGCGGCCGATTTAATTTGGCTCCCTTGTATAATTAGAATAATAAGAAAAAAAATAGCTTTAATTTGATATATAAATTATACATGTACGTCATGGACGTAAAAAGTCATCGGGGCAGAACGAAAATGTGTAATGTGTGAGATAAACAATATTTTATTGAAACAAACAAAAAAATATTTCGCAAAATAAAAATATAAAAAATATATGCGGACATTTTTTGATAGGCAACCTACTGGATATACAAGTAATTATATTCTCTAGGTTATAAACATGCTTAAAAATTAGGCTTGCAGCATATCTGGATGAACGAAATTATTCTGCAGTGAGATCCTTACAAACCTAAAAAAACCGGACAAGTGCGAGTCGGACTCGCGCACGAAGGGTTGTATTATATAAAAACCGCCATTAAAAAAAACACGAAAAAACTAAACAATAATAACTAAAATACTAAAAAACAGCAAAAAATACTAATTGACGACCCGGTTAGTTAGTCCAGCGGTGTGAGATGACCGTTTGATTCGAAGGGTCGCGAGTTCGATCCCCGCACCGGGACAAATATTTGTATGGCCTACAGATATTTTTTTCGGATCTGGGTGTTTGTGTATGCGTTCTATGTGTACAACGGCACCCACGACACAGGTTTATACCTACTGTGGGGCTATGAGTGTAAGCGTATTTAAAGCGTATTTGTTTAATACGTTCTTCAGACTGTCGTAAAAGTGTTCCCGTTTTTATTGCTCGGGTTTGGCACCTTAAACATTATTCGATTCGATCAAATTTCATCATAAAATTAATATTTTATCATATAACATAGTTAGTAATTAAACATCATCCCTTTTCTAACCCGAAAGATTGAAAAGATAAGTCGGTCCCTCGTTTGTCCGATCCGAAGTTGTAAGTCAATATTTTAACTAATTATTCAGGCGTAATTAATTAAGTTAAAGTTAATATTGGAAAAATAAATGGGATTCATAAATCTGAATCACATTTGCAGTTTCTAAGGTGAAACAATCAAACTAAGAAGCGCGCATGGTCCTGTGGCTGGTGAACATTGCAAGCGATCTACTCGGTTGTGCGATGCGGGTGTGGTCGGTCGGGTGTATGATGGGTAATTGCTAGTGGGAAATTAAAATGCGCGTTTCCGTGCTTCAGAGGGCACGTTAAGCCGTCGATCCCAGTTGCTATCGATAGATAGGAATCGTTAAGCCTTGTCGGAGGCCTGATAGGCGGTTTGACAACATCCGACAGCGGGTTGGCCACACTAACCCGTATCTCCTCCAACCCGCATTGGAGCAGCGTGGAGTAAGTTCCAGACCTCCCCAAAAAAGGGGACAGACTCGTGCCCAGCAGTGTTAACGTAAAAAGGGTTGTTATCAAGGTAAAACAAGATAAGTGTAGAATACAAATAAAGATGGGTTGCCATGTATGAACATACGTGTACAGCATTAAACTATGCGTACGAGCAAAACACCAATCACTACGGAGATAGTCTACGCCATGACAAAGAGGTTTTACCTATAGTAGACTAGCACCGTGCTACGCGTACTACACGCTACGAGCTACGTGCTACGAGCTACGTGCTACGTGCTACGCATCGCGAGAAAAAAACACGACCTTCTCGAAGACATTCTAAGTAACCAGTAATTTTAATTCAAATGTGTGGAATTTTAAGATGTTTTGCCTCTATATGACAAAACACGGTAGTGCCGAACACTACTATTTCGTGGTAGATAGATTTGATAATACCCCTGATCCAAGCAATTAATATACATTAATATTAAATTATTTGAACGACATAGGCAGCCTATGCCGGAGATTCATTAATAATAGTAGGGGAGATAAGGTACCTTGCACCCTGTTGATTACCTCCACTTAATCTAAAGTTTGTGTATAGAGGCGCGCCCGAAGGGTAGCCTTTAAAAAAAATCAAAAAATTGCTACGATCTAATTCATGTTCTGAATCGTCTGATGCCGCGCCTTTTTCAAAAACATTTGATTGTTTCAAAAATGTAGGTGAAAAATTACTCAAGAATATCAGATACTCACAGATGATGTAAAGTGAACCCAATCAAAACTCCCATTCAAAATTTTGACAATTTGCATACGAGACAACCTCGTGGCGGGAGCCCTAAGGGTTCGGTTCGGTTCCCTTTATGGAAATCTTAGATTTGGTGGAAGTACTGTACACGGATGCAAGGTAGGTATGTATGTATGTATGTATCTTCACGCCAGGTCCCTAACGGGGTAGGCAGAGAGTGTAGAGCGCCAGACATCCCGGTTCTGACAAACCTCTCGTGCCTCGTCTACCTTCATCATTCTCTTCATACATGCACGTCGATTCCTAAGACTTTTGACACCACCATCAGACAGAACTCGATCTTAATCTGACGCGCTGCAGTAAATTCAAAAATACCTTCTGGGCTCCCCTACTATGATCCCTTCGCAGCATCGCAAAAGTAAGTGATTTGGATTAGTCTTTAAATAAACTGACTACCTGGTTAGTCCAGCGGTGTGAGATGACCGTTTGATTGACCGGGACAAATATTTGTATGGCCTACAGATATTTGTTTCGGGTCTGGGTGTTTGTGTATGTATTGTATGATTACAACGGCACGCACGACACAGGTTTATACCTACTGTGGGGCTGTGAGTGTAATCGTATTTTATTTTTTTTATTTTCACTCAAAGCAGAAAAGGCGAGGTGAGGCTGAAAACACTTTGGAACACATTGTCGTAGCGCCGCGGGTGACCGCGCTTCTTTTTCTGTACAGTACCTAATAGGAATCCTTCGAAAAAACAAAAGCTAGTTTAGTATGAGCATAGAACAACGCGGGCCACCGGCCGCCGCGGCGGACCGGAGGGGAGTAGCCAGAGCGTTTATTACCGATGCAAAACAGTCTGTAATTTTTTGCGGGGGGAAATGCGTGCGACACCCACGCACACTACAAAAACCGTCTATTACTACAAAACTCCCACCTTGACTTTTTTCCACCTTCACTTTAACAAAATACAGATACAATTTCACGCACACATTTAAACATCTAGGCGACAGGTATAGGCCCATTTGGGCTTGTAATTTGACAGAGGGGAAAGCCTGCATATGGCTACTCCCCTCCCGTGTTGCTCTATGAGCATAAGCATAAAATGATGAGCACCAAAACAAAATGGCGGCTAATGAATAGATGCCAAAACAATAAACCTTTTAGAACCTTGTTCGTCTGTGAAATTTAATTCAGCGGTTAGGAAAGTAAATTATTTCATTACCACTGGGAACAATGAATTTAATAACTGAGTTAGTTATACTATTATCTTTTATGCCCACCACGTACGGCTTATAATCCATCTTGCAGACATGTTCGTGCTTATTAGTTTGAGAATTTAGCTAGTATTTCGTTATATAACAACCTCATAAAACACAAAATAAACCACAATTGAAACTCAATATTATAAGTGCGAAAGTCTCTCTGTCTGTCTATTGTAATTTGTTATATTTTTTACTGGTGGTAGAGCTCCAGTGACGGAGCTCGCGGGCGTAGGCACCACCGCATTACCTAATATACTTGCCGCTAAATGGTAGTGTTCAGCACTATCGTGTTCCGGTCAGGTGGTAATGTACGGCCCTGTAATTTCCGGCACAGAGGCATAACACCTTAGGCCTCAGGAGTGGTAACGCATCTGCATTTTTACCTCTGGTCATTGTGTGGGTGTCTAAAGGCTGCAGTCATCACTTAACATCAATGTGAACTGTATGCTTGTTTGCCACTCTTAAAACATAAAAAAAAATCACGGCTATAATTACTGCACCGATATGGATGAAATTTGTAATGAAAACAGCTAAAGATCCAGGCAATGGCTTTAACATTTAAAGTTTGATTCCAAACTTCGTACGCAGCAGAACTCCAGCGACTTTGCTCCGCAACAGTGCTGCCTGCCGCGCTGCAGTGCTGCCACTGCATTGCTGCCGCGACTTTGTAGTAATGGTATTCTCATATAAACTTTTAGAGAATATATTATGGAGATTGCGTTGCGTGCAGCGGAGTTCGGAATAAACCTCTATTATTAGCACAACGATTTTTGCCGGGTCATTAGTATACTCTATTTTGATATTCCAATGTTTAAGCGACTATAGTATAAATCAAGTTAAGATTAATCGTAAGTCTTCCATTCTGCACACTTAATACATCGTCTATCTTCTTGCAAACGCGCGGTATGTTGTTGATTAATTGCATACGTATGTTGTTAATGCGATAGCAACTCTATTTTATTCACTTGTACCAAAAGTGATTAATTTCGTTCATTTGGTGGACTCCCAAAAACTACGTTTATAAAATATCTGAGAGTCAAAGGACACTTTATTTTTGGAAAGCAAACAGTGAACTTTCATGTTGATTGTCTAATGGGGTGTTTAAGGATGTGCGTTAGTCGGGTATTTGTGCGTTAGTCTTGTTACACGTTGTGTATTTATTCTTATTTTCATATTATGGTAAGGGTTAATTGGGTCCGTATATCAAAGTGAGTTATAAAAACAAAATAAAAAAATTTTAGGTTCTTTAGTCTTCATTTTCTCACCTAGGGTGCGACCGCCTATCGACATTGCTATTGTCGTTGTCATTGCTTATTATTTTTTTAAGGAGGTGAAATTGCCTTTGCATTCAACCGACTCTTTGGGGGAAGAGTCGGGATATGAGGGACTTTTTTTTTATGTAATCGAATTGGCAAACAAGCATGCAGTTCACATTGATGTTAAGTGATGACTGCAGCCTATAGACATCCACACAAAGACCACGATCAAAACGCAGATGCGTTACCACTCCTGAGGCCTAAGGTGTTATGCCCTGTGCCGGAAATTACAAGGCCATACATTACCACCTGACCGGAACACGATAGTGCTGAACACTACCATTTAGCGGCAAGTATGTTAGGTAATGCGGTGGTGCCTACGCCCGCGAGCTCCGTCACTGGAGCTCTACCACCAGTAAAATGACTTGGACCCTCTAAAACCACCTCGGTGCCGATTTCAGTGCAAAAAGGGGGGGGGATTCGGGTACACTATAAACACTGCTCCGGTTCCCCCCTCGCACTTCGCCTCCATCCAAGGCTCGTCCATGGGGGCTTTGTGAGCCCCCCTATCGTCACTTGCCACGATAACCTGCGGGTACCTCGGTCACCGTCCTCACGGAGCCGCGAGTGCTGAGCGACCACAGCCCCCACTCTTGCCGCCCGCGGCTCATATCCCCTTTTAGTCGCCTCTTACGACAGGCAGAGGATACCTCAGTCCTATTCTATAGGCCCGAAACTGCAGGGCCCACGGCCGGGGCTACTGACTATTGTCATCACCCCGGCGCCTTCTTACCCTCCGAGCCCCCCTTCTTCCTCTCCCGAACACGCTCGGCAGTCTCTTTCTGGAGCATTATTTCCTCACAGAAAGAGACCACAGCTTTCCACGCTATGTCATCCGCCAGCATAGACGCTACAATAGCAGGTGGAGATAAATTAGGGCCAATTCGTGCCACCAGGACTCTCCGTTTCGCCACCCATGCTGTACACTCATCGAGCGTGTGCTTAATACCCGACAGAAAAACAGGGGTGTAAAAATAAGGGGTACAACATGCGTATCTGAGTGTCTTGTCTGTGGTATCGTAGTATCCAAACGTGTGGACCGATTTAAGTGCGGTTGTTTTTAATCAAGGTCTTGGTTTTGCAAAAACTATGGGGAAATTGCATTCATTAATATCTTTGCAATTTCTTCGTATTTTCTCAACTCAATTATCAGATTATAAAAAAATAAAATAACATACGCTTACACTCACAGCCCCACACTAAGTATAAACCTGTGTCGTGGGTGCCGTTGTATACACACAACACATACACAAACACCCAGACACGAAACAAATATCTGTAGGCCATACAAGTATTTGTCCCGGTGCGGGGATCGAACCGAAGGGTCGCCCTTCGAATCAAAAGGTCGTCTCATGACTGGACTAACCGGGTCGTCAATTAAACTATGTTTTAAAACTTATCAACGTTGTATTTATTTAAAACCACAATTAAACTTAAATATAAATATTAAAAGCATCTATTTACTGGATCTACCTATATCCTTACATTCTCTGCCTACCTGTAAGGGACTTGGCGTCAAGACACATACATACAATTTAGCCACAGCAACTAGACAGGGACATTTACCTGGAACAAAAAAAAACAATTACTTTTCAATCACGATTAATTCCGCTACGACCTAACCTAAAACTGTATATCTACAACTAAATTACAATGCGAATGCGAATTACAATGTTAATAAATTACAATGCGAATTGCATTGCCTCTGCTTGCAGAGGCCCAAGAAGGCCAAGACTGACCAATCATGAACAAATAGGTCAAGTTCTGTCTGATGGTGTGGTCAAAAGGCTTAGGAATCGGCGTGCATGTTTGAAGAGAATGATGAAAGTAGATGAGGCAGGAGAGGTATGTCAGGACCGGGATATCTGGTGCTCTACACTCTCTGCCTACCCCCTTAGGGACTTGGCGTGAAAATACATACATACATACATTCTTAATTACAAAAGCCGTTACATTATACTGAAAAAAAAAAAAACATCTTTCATCTGGTTTGGATTCCCGGGTCGGAAATTACTATTGGGATTATTTCATTTTCTGGAAGTTTTCCAATGCCATCCTTGGAGCTAGGTTATATGACTAAAGATGTCAATGGGCTCAGGTGGTAAATGGTATCACAAATCATGGGTGTTTGCATGTATCCTTGAAGATGTGTACGTACCTTATTTACCTCTACCTCTGCCTATCCTTCAGATACTATCATTATGAAGTTAATTTAAAAAAAAAAACGTAATAGCTACTACTATTTGGTACAGCACTATAAAAATCATTGCAAATATGAATAATAGTCTGTGAAAGAATCATATTGGTTGGGGAAAAAGTTTCTTCGCATTTTTTAAGATAATTCAAAACATTTTTAATATAAACTATATATATAATCACAATCAACTATGTATAATACAGACTTTATATAATCCCAACCATTAAATTTAACTAAAGTATGTATGTACCATTTTGTTTGATAACCTTTTGCCGTCTTGTAGGTAGGGACATGATCCCATTGCTTTAACATTTTTTTTTACGAAAAACAAATGAAAATCACACATTTGCCTAATTTGAATTTGGAATTATGTTCTTTAACATTTTAACTTTCATTGATACCAAAACCAGCCAGATACAAATACTACAGCCAAAGAGATTTTATTACAAGTTCATACATACTATAATGAGAAAAGACTTTTTCCCCAACCTATTAAAAGAACTTAAACGATTCAACGTCATAATTTTTTAATATCGAAAACGTTTCAATATTCTCCACATTCTACTGAAACAATCTTCTTTCATTATCACAACACAGGTAACCTAGATTCTTTCTAGCTCGTCGCGGATAATGAAAAATGTCACCTATCTAGGCTTTTGTGATACCTACTGAAAACTCTTTTGTTCTTGAAATATAGGTGAGTCTGCTGTTTGGACAGATGGATATTTTGTGTCATTAAAATGATGATTTCGTTTGATATTAGTATGATCACGGAAGTTTTTTTACTTGATTGGTTAATTATTTTACACTGTTGATTTTTATGACATTATCGGGTTGATCTTAACCACCCACCCCGACATGCTTCGATTTCTTCGAACCAAAAAGAAAGTGTGTGTGCTAGCAAGCGGTGCGGGCAGTAAAAGGGGTGTGTTTAGGGTTTTAATTATTGTGTATTTATGAGTTTTAGGTTAGGACTTTTAATGCTGTAACTACTGGTAGGCATTTAAGCCGGGGCTGCGGCAGATGACATTTCGAATAATTAGAATTTACTGGTGGTAAAACTCCAGTGACGGAGTTCGCGGGCGTAGGCACCACCGCATTAAATAATATACTTGGCGCTAAATGGTAGTATTCAGCACTGTCGTGTTCCGGTCAGGTGGGCCCTGTAATTTCTGGCACAAAGGCATAACACCTTAGGCCTCAGGGCTGGTAACGCATCCGCATTTTGACCTAGGTCTTCTTTTAGTGTCTATAGGCTGCAGTCATCACATAACATCAATGTGAGCTGTATGCTTGTTTGCCACTTCCATTACATAAAAAAATATTTGTTCCAGTACGGGAGTCGAATCCGCAACCCTACGAATCAAATGGTCGTCTTACACCGCTGGACTAAGTGGGTCGTTGAAAATAAACAATTATTTTCATAAAATCACAGGACAACCGAGAACACTCGTACGGGTCATTAATTTTGCAATATCAATACGAGTTCGAAAGAGTAAACAGAATAAACAATTCCCATTTGTGCAATTGGAAGCGGTGCAATAAAACATTGTGTGTTTCGTTCGTGAAATTTTTTTAACGTAAAGTATGAGCA
Organism: Macrosoma leucophasiata; assembly: GCA_036365455.1. Taxonomy (NCBI): domain Eukaryota; kingdom Metazoa; phylum Arthropoda; class Insecta; order Lepidoptera; family Hedylidae; genus Macrosoma; species Macrosoma leucophasiata. The sequence continues at coordinate 2,530,388 of JAWQUS010000024.1, forward strand.
TGTGAAAATTCAATTCGTGTAGACGTTTAAATTTCGAAACTTTGCTCAGTTAAATAATGGTATACTGATCATAATTTCCTAAGCATACCATTTTGTATTGTCGCTAAATCGTGATATAGGTATATTTAGAGCGTAGCGTAGGTACGCTCCCATGATTTAGTGAGGTGGTAGAATTCTATTTATTGAGCCCACCACCTATTAACTGATCTTGCCTCCGCATAATTTGTTTTATTACCTTACAATTCTGTTTGCAGACAGATTCCAGTGTGATAGTGTAGTGCTCTGTGTAGTACATGACAAATGAAATTGCCTATCACCTATAAATAAAATATGATATCACATACAAGTGTGATATCATATTTTATTTATAGGTTTTTTGTGAATTCACACAAAGAACAAAAGAATGGTAATATTCAGAACTATCGAGTATTGTTCGTATCGACATCACCGGACACATTACCAAACTCCGAGGGTGGCACTGAGAAGAAAGTGGTTAAAACCCAATAGCACCAGCGATAAAGATTCCTTTATTTCATATAGTGAGGACCCGAGGATCGAACCCAGAATCTCAGCAGAGAGGACGCAGAACGCAGCTGGTGCAGATCACATGCGATCTACTCGGTTGTGTGATACGGGCGCGGTCGGGTGAGTGATAAGTGACCGCTAGTGGCAAAATTAAAATGCGCGTTGCCGTGCTTCGGAGGGCACGTTAAGCAGTCGATTCCGGTTGCTATTATAGCTAGCATAGAAAGCAGTCGTTTAACTTTTGGGAGGCTTTATGGGCCGTTTGAAACCACCCGACATCGGGTTGGTCACTAACCCGTATCTCCACCAACCCGCATTGGAGCAGCTTGGTGGAGTAAGCTCTAGGCCCCTTCTCAAAAAGGGGAGAGACTCGTAACCGGCAGTGGGACGTCCAAGGGTTTCCATTATTATTCAGGAATCTGTATGTACTTATACAAAGTTGAAAATTATTTTGACCATCAAAAGGCATATCCTATTAATATTATGCGGTGTCCAGTTGTGTAAAGAACACGTTATGTTAACATTTTCCGTCCAACATACCACGTTCTCGTTTCGCAAAATACATTACGTACAAAGCAATTAGATGGCCCCATTTGGCAGCTGTACTGGCGACTTTCCAGTGACAGTGTACATCATTGGCATGCTTCCGCAAATCAAACATTATAGTTATGCTTCAAATAAAAATAGTGTATTTGTACATTATTTTTAAAAGTATTTTCTGCATTTTTCGTAAATAATTTATAGTATTACCAATGAATATACGGGCCTGTTTTGGAGGATAAAACGATTATATTATATAGACATTTTTTAAATAATTTTATTTAAACAGAAATAGTGATTGTTTTCTTGAATAACTATTTCACTTTTTAATTTATGGTTTCACTGTAGTATCTATTATACTTATCAGTTTTATTGCACAGCCTCATGCCGTTATATTAATAGCTTAGATACGACAGTAAATGGCTTATAACATAACATTTAAAATAAAAGAAAACAATCCATTTAAATTTTTAGGCTAGAGCACTTGAAATGGGGACACCCATTTCAAGTCAGATACAAGCAATTATATGGCCCCATTTGGCAGCAATTCTGACGGCTATCCAGTGACAATGCCTAATATTCTCGTAAATTACTCCGCGCTTTATACATTATGATCATAACATCGCAAGGTTACATATTTTAGAATGTCATCGTTATTGGGTTAAAGTTTAATGAAGACAAATTGTAGAATTCGTAGTGTGATAATATGTGATATAGATATTTTCTATAAAGGACTTTTCTCCAGTTAAAATCTTTAAGTCTAAAATCAAAACAATGACTAGTGAAAGGATCTTTGACTCCGGAAAGGAATAGCAACGCATTTTCATAATACAGTCATCTGGATTAATAATCTTCAGTTTATATATCTAAATAACTTGCCTGTTTACCAAAATTTCTAACAATTGACTAAATCGTTAGAAAATTTGGTCTTTATTTGAAACAAGGACGCTTCAGCTCTCAATTGACACAATTACAGGCAGAAGTAGCCATAACTACAACAATTTATAACAATGCATTTACGCATGATCATGGGCTTCAGTTCCCAAAAATTAACATTGATAGTATCATTGACGTGAGCTAATTGTCCGTTAGATATTCACAAGGAAAAACAAACAAACCATAACATTTTTCGCCAGGCGCATGTCCCCATTTAGATACGTTCAATATAGGCAATTACATGGCCCCATTTGGCAGCAGTTCTGGCGATTCTCCAGTGACAAAGTTTAATGTGCCCGCAAATCACCGCTCGCTTAAGACGTTGTTAACATTTCAGCTCTGACTTGGCTTGGTTGCGTGTTTTAGAATTAGAATATCATTGGTTTAGGGCTTTTCATTGAGGCGTGAGGCGATAAGGAATCGGAGCGATGGTATCGTTAGTATTTGATTTATCATTGTAGTTTAACCTTATCTCTCTTCTGTTTTTCAGGTTTTGAAAAATAAAATCAGTTAGTTGTAGGTACTTAAAGTTAGGGACCTAGTAACCTAGTTGTAGGTATATTAAAATTATATGAAATGTTAAAAAAAGGTTGTTTTTGAAACGATCGTCTGACTGTACAAAAAAATGTATATATTTTGTTAATTCATATTATACTCGTATTATAAACAAAAATCAGGCAATCTGTTTGTTACAACAAAAACAAATACGAACAATGTTGAGGTCACAAAAAAATTTCAGAAGCGCCGACGTAGCGAAAAATTTACGAAAAACATTAATTAGGAACACATTCATCACAGCCACAATAAAACCCGTCGACTCATAAAAGTACAATAAAAAGTTGCAAAGTAACCGGCCATGGAGAACTTTTTACAGAATCAGCGCACCCCTTTGAGTTGATTTTCCACGAAAAACGTGTAATTAATCCTGAGGTCACGACTTAAGGGACGGTTATCGATGCGACTGAAAAAACGCAAATTTTACATTTATTTTCTTTGGCACTTAAGTCTGTATGACCCTCAGACTTTGTTACAGAATAAATTGTTTTGGATATTTAACAAGTAGTATGTATGTATTCATGAACCAGACATTATTTTTTTAAAGGATCAAGGGGAGCCTTATTGGCGTCACGTAGACACATTGGTAATACGAAATCACGTTATTAGTATACCGCTAAATGGTAGCCGTCAAGTATGTGATGTGACTGTGTATGTGTTGTCTCTTTTAGAATTTAAAAAAGTAAAATAGCTAAGTCGAATAACCAAAACTCCATCTTAACCCGAGCTTTATTGCGTCCTTCTCTGTTTTTACTGGTGGTAAAGTTCCAGTGTAGGGACTAGTCACGAGAAAAAGAATTACACAGATCAAGATTGACAATGTATCTGCAGTAAAAGCGCTATTTTTTAAATAAGTATATTTGAAAAATGGAGCTCTGTTGTGTGTACCTTAAAATCTTACCTGCGTGTTTGTTTGATAATTTCATGACATCGTTATCAGTAGGTACTTAACATTATAAAGAGGAATTCGATTCCAAAAAATATTGCACCATTAGAAAGCTGCATCTTCACTGACATAGACTATATTACATTCATTTCACCGGTGCAAAACCGACGAGGCGCTAGTAAAGAAATAAAGTCGCATAGTCGAATAATCGAAGCTCCACCTTAACCTGCGCGACGCCTAATTGCGTCCACCATCAACCGCTAAGTACGGTCGCGATCGTGGACGAATGAAGGAAGATTGTAAATACGTCATTACACACCACGGTGACTTCGTTCAATATAAATGTCACTGATTCGGATTACACCCTCGTTGTACTGATTTATTAATGTCGTGAAACATGCTATGTCCTCATAAACAGCGTTTAACGTCTGTTGTTCAATAGTAACTCTGAGCTGAATATTAATCTGTTGTTTCGCTTCTTCACACACACGGTCATTTGTACAAATGAAACAAAACTAAGCGTATTTATATATTATCCAGTCTTAGGCAGTGTGGTTGCGTAAAGGCTGCAGAAGCCCAAGCCCAGCAAGGGAACTCGAATTCCTTCGACACTGCCCCAGGGCTGAACTGTGTGCCCCTGGACCCCTCCACCCGGGCATCTTGGGACGCCTGATGTTCAGAGTGGTCGGGGCAAGGACCTTCGGGCGGCAGACTAGGGGAAGTCCGTCGCCCGCATGGAGAGGTCCCGGGCTGGCTAGCGTGCATGTGTTCCGCACGCCACTAGTATGAAATGAAAGCCACATACCCACTTTTTTCCATCTTTCATCAACAAATTAATCTAAAAAGGTAAAATTATGTATCATTTGTTTGACGACAGTGCCTTTAAAAAATGAGACAAAACATTAGCGACTCATCTTAGGTTAGCAAAAACGATCATAGTTCACTGCTAGACATCAATACATCGCTCATATGTGTTGATACGTATTAAGGTTAGAAATATTTATATCGATTGAAAACTCTATATCCCACAGGGTCATTCATGTCTGAATGATTTACAACACGTCACCTCTTAATGTAATGGCACGTGTATCAGCACATAGGTACTCGCGTCATTGAAACACATCGTTTGCGCACTACGGCATAATGGTTTCATACCATATCCAACAAGAACTATTGCACATCGGCCTTAAGAACGAGACTTCGGCTTATTTCGGGTCTGTAGAGAGTTATCTCTTTCGCACCTTACCTATGTGAAGTTTGTCACCGATTTTGATCAAGTTTTGACCAATACCGGACTATCAGTGCTTACGTAGGCAGTGTGCAACAGTCTTTCGTAGGCTGTGCAATATTTCTTGATGTGTACTGTACTTTTTTTTTACCCTTCAGAAGATTTTTTTTTCTTCAATGGCTCGGCCCCGACCCATGCTCGGCCGAGCCTGCCTCGCCCGAGCATGCGTTCGGTGTAGACGCGGAATAAAAGTAGTAATAAAAGTAGCTCGGGATAACCTGGCCACTTAAACACATCGTGATGGGCAAAAACCAGTAAATATAAATGAAATATAAATACCGCAGTGCGAGTGAGCCCCGACCAATGAAACGTGTTTTCCACCTGCTTAATTAATGGCAAACGCACTTAACATTCGAAACGGCTAATGGCGAAAGCAAATGACGCACCCTACAATTAATTAAGCGATGATGTGTACGAACACGTTTTTCGTTTATTATGTTTTCATATTATGCTGGTTGCGCAATTTGGTATAAACTTTGCGATTTTTTATTAGTGCCTTCGGCGGCGTCAAAAGAGCAAAAACAAAACCTAAAACCGAACGGCGTCGCACCCTTCGACCTAACCTCTTCAAGTCGGGGTAACCTGTCTAAGTATTAGTAGTCTACACTAGACTCTAGTTAAACATTACTTAAATTAAAATTAACGCATTTGAAAATTCGATAAAAAGACATTACTCAAAAGAAATGATTATACGAAATAAAATTATAACAATCAAATGTTCGATCAAATGAATAATTATGTGAAATGACTTTATTTTGACTGAAATTTGTCGAAGCGATTTTCTACGAAAAGTTGTTACTTATACCAAACAAGGGTGAACGGCTGATTGCAGGGACTGGTCTGTTGTGGTATACGGTTTATCACGGTATTCTCAGTGTTTTAAGTTTTTGATGAGTATATGCGTGTGTGTATTTATACATGCATGTACCATGGACGTTCACATTTTTTTATTTATTTATTTATTATTAACACCAACAAAATTACTGTCATAAGCAAAATACAAAAAAAAGCACATTGGATACTTGGTAAGTGACACCTCAATTACAGGTGTAAACATCATTCTACTGAAAAATAATTGTGAGTATATACAGATTAAAAAAACATAAACAAAAATACAAACTAGTAATATCTCACTATATCTAGGTACATCATGTTTGCATCGGTCAATTAAAAATGATTATAATTAATACATAAAGCAATTGAGAACATTAATTTAACGTAAAATAAAATAAATAACTGAATTGAAATAATAGCAATAATAATATTTGGAATACAAAATTAATTAAAACAAGAGTGATTATAAATATATTAAATAAGCCTAAAAGTATAAATCTAAGTCGTTTGACGTCCATATTGAGAGGTAAACGTCATCTTCACATTGTTTTTATATGCAAAGAGGCTATTAGAGAACACGTCAGTATTCTGTGGTCTTCAATCCTCGCTTTCACAATGATCAACAGTATGATCTATGAGATTGTGAATAGCGTTATAATTCCGTGTAATTCTGTTCAAAGGGGAATATTGGCCAAGATTGGTACGAGCTGATTTTAAAACAAACGGAGTGTATTTCTTAGCTCTTGGTAATCCTCTTGGAACAGAAATACTTATGTGCGACAATAAGTGAGGGCTGTCGATAGAGCCATTGATTAATTTGAACAGAAACACGCTGTCTAACTGTTTTCTGCAATTATCTAAGGGTTTCAAACGAAAATAGCCGGTACGGTATTCGTAGCTTGGCAACTTTTTGGCCAAGTTACAAGCACATGAAAGGTGCCATAGGAATCTTTTTTGTACACTCTCAATGCGCTTTTTATAAATATCGTAGTACGGATTCCACAAAACACTGCAGTACTCCAAAGTGCTGCGAACTAGGTAGATATATAAGGAGATCTTAGTACTGTTTTTTTTTTACTCTTTACAACTTCTCAAAACAAACCCAAGAGTCTTAAAACTTTTTTGAACAATATTGTGAATATGCTTGTTGAATTTTAATTTACAGTCGAGGGTGACCCCCAAGTCTGTTATATGTTCGACCTCTGATAACGGCTCGCAATTGATATAGTATGATCTCGGTATATTTGTTTTAGTCCTGGTAAAGCGTATAGTATGACATTTCGTACTATTTAAGATCATGCCGTTCAGAGTCAGTACACCAAGAGACCAAGTTGTCCAAATCTCTTTGCAGTAAAATACTCTCCTCGATTGAGTTGACTGGTCTAAAAATTTTTAAATCATCTGCAAACATATAGAACTTAGAGTTTTGAAAGCAGGTGCCTATATCATTGATAAATATGTTAAAAAATAAAGGACCCAAATGGGAACCTTGCGGCACACCAGAATAAGCAGTAAATGGCTTTGACGAATGACCCAATAACACAACTTTTGACATTCTGTCAGCTAAATAAGATCCGCACCAATCCAGCATCAATCCAGTTATTCCGTAACAATGTAATTTTTTCAGAAGCAGGCCATGGTGTACTTTATCGAAGGCCTTGCTGAAATCGGTGTAAACTGTATCTATAGATTATCTGTATTCTACTTTAATTACTATTTGTATTAGATTTAAGGATTTTGACAAAAAGAGCAAGACACTAAGTTTGTTCGGTAGCGGAGTTCTTCTCAGTATGTGCCTCCACTTGGAACACTGCTAAGTGAATGAGACTATGTTTATGACGAATGGGTTTTTATTTTTCTTAAAGAGGGGATTGAAAGATTTGACGATATATCGGATAAATTTTATTTAAAAATTGATTATTATTAATACCTATTGAATTATTATTATAAGTTTTCAGTATAAGTAGCTTGTAAATTGAGTTTACACAATTTAGAAATATGCACACTGGTGGTAGAACTTCAGTGACGAAGCTCGCGGGCGTAGGCACCACCGCATTACCTAATATACATACTTGCCGCTAAATGGTAGTGTTCAGCACTATCGTGTTCCGGTCAGGTGGTTATGTACGGCCCTGTAATTTCCGGCACAGAGGCATAACACCTTAGGCCCCAGGACTGGTAACGCATCTGAATTTTGACCTTGGTCTTTGTGTCGGTGTCTATAGGCTGCAGTCATCACTTAATATCAATGTGAACTGCATGCTTGTTTGTCACTTCCATTACCTATTAAAATAACGCACAACAAAATTAAATATCAACACGTTTACCGCCTACTACAGGGATTCCAAAACGTAACTGGTCCATTTGGTCATGTATTCATGCACGCATGAATTCATTTACCTCTGTCTGCCATCCAGAAAATACAGGTACGAAGTTATATTACGTAAAAGCCAGACGTTTCAATGCAGTCAGTTTGTTTGTTATACCTAAACACTAAATCATAGCTACAAATTGCCAACCGAAAATATCTTCGCTATGCACGCCATAGACGGAAAGTAAGCAATTATGCCGAAATCAATTACAAATGCTTTGGTACGGCGTGGTACGAATGACTGGTGAAGGTTGAGTTCTGAACGTTTACAGAAAATTGACAATAGCTGGGTTCGTGATAGAATAATTTGTTAATATATCACTTCTATACTTGTTAGTGTATCAAATAACATAAGAGTTGAAAAAAAATGGGAAGAGAAAATTTAATAATTGCCTCATAGGTTTTATTAAATTTTCATACCCGGGTGGTAAGTGCTATTGGTTAGTGTACCTAAATTAAAGAAGAAAAAGGAAAGACAAATTTGTCTTCGGACAGGAATCGAAAATGCAACCTCAGGCTAACAAGTGCAGTTTTTACTGGTGGCACACCGCGGACACTCCGCCAAAATTCCATACAAACGCTTAATTTGGTCTCTATTACACAGACATCAATCAGTGACGTGTATTTACACGTGCACCTGTGTGCGAGGTTGGTTGTGTGAGGCATGACAATCGGGCGGGACGTCGAAGCGTCCATTCTATACGTAGTATTATTACATATTCTCTCCTGGTGGCAGAGTTCCAGTGTCCAGGAGCTCGAGGTCGTAAACACCACTTGAACTTACACTGCTTGAACTTGGTAAATAGTGAAGTCATTATTATACAATTGATTTACGTTGCAGTGAGTAGTATCAAATATGAGATGAGTAATGTGATGGAAGTGGCAAACAAGCATGCAGTTGACATTGATGTTTAGTGATGACTGCAGCCTATAGACACCCACACAAAGACCAAGGTCAAAATGCAGACGCGTTACCACTCCTGAGGCCTAAGGTGTTATGCCTTTATCGGTAAACTTGCGAATCAAAGACTATTTTACAAGAATTATACCCCTACCATTCAGCCTTGTTTTTAAATCATAATTGTATGTTATTCTGCTACAAAATTAACTTAAATAATGTTGTGTAAAATAAATATTATATCAATAAAGTGCCCACAACTGAATGATTGCTACTTCATCAGTGATTGTCCAATTTCATTATTTACACAACGAGAAGCATCGGACTATCAAATTGGCATCCGAATAACAAAATGAAAGAATGCATGTCGTTATTGGAATGCTTCCAAAATACCAATTGGCTGTCATTAAACATATTCTCTATGTAAACTATAGTCGTTCAAGTCGAGTTTTTTAATATATTTTGAGGGACAAAGGACATTGTAGGACAGTAGACAAGGAGGGATAAGTGGTAAGGCGGTAAGGTTTTAAATGTAATGAAGGTGGCAAAAATCATGCATTTCAGATTTATGTTAAGTGATGACTACAGCCTATAGACACCCAAAAACCAAGGTCAAAATGCAGATGCGTTACCACTCCTGAGGCCTGAGCCGTGTATTATCACCTGACCGGAGCACGATAGTGCTGAACACTACCATGTAATATAGTTGTAATGTACCTACGACGCCATTTCTAGTACAGACGCAAAACAATTTATGCCTCAGGTGAGGTAACGCATCTTCGCTGCACTGTCTGGTATTCTGGTTCTGGTTTTACATACAGTTGAAATTTTACATGAAATCTAAGTCACAACGCAAATGCGTTGCCACGCGTGAAAACCCGTATGCTAGAACCATCCAATTCCAAAACAGAAAAATCTAATGAAAACCAACATAAAACGGTATCGAAGTTATATAAGATAATGTGGTGTCTAACAAACCTGCTTTCTCTTGTAGATAGCACATTATAAAAATAAGGCACAAGATAAAGCTTTTAAAGCGTAAAAAATAAAAAAAGCCACAATATTTTTATTAAACCACACCCCGTCGTTTCCCTTTGTAATCCAACAAATGCAGCCCATCTCTCATTAAGTTCTTAGCGCTGAGCATCGGCGGAATGAAATCAGGCTCCAAGATATCTTCACTTATCGGCACATAAAGACTCAACTCAATATCTTGACCTTGTAATTCTCCATCTGATATACTCGTAAATAAATTATTGTCGTCTCTTGACTTATGTAGGTTATTATATCGTTTTATTTCAACCACATTAAGCCTTGAATTTGTTCCTTCATTTTCTCTAGTATCAAATTTATTAGAACTTTCTTCTTTCGGTACAATTAATGGCACTCCATTGGCATAAAATCCCAAACTTTTTAATTTTATAACGGTGGATGAGCAAAATGAAATGTTAATCAACATTAAAATTATAGAAGTTATCATGTTTTATTTCTTTTGAGTGATTATTTCCGTGGTTAGATATTTTCAATGTAGTTTGAGAAAACAAGCCTATATGTTCATTGCTTTGTTTTTTGTTATTCACTCTTTGGAAAATTATTCAATTCCAATTTCAAATTATCGCAAAAACACGGTTACCTATTTTTGAGAATGTTGTCACGTTTTTGTGTTCTTTAGTTCCAAATAATCATGGAACGAAATTATCTGATTCTATTTTCAAGTCGATTTATTATGACAACAATTGAAATTCGTCACAAAGTAAGTAGTGATTTAGTAGTAACTGTAATAGGTTTGAACGGGACGTTGAGTAACGTATTACGTAGTTATTTTTAAGCAACAATAGGTAATTTAAGTTAAAAGTGATAAGTCTTAAGTGAACTTAATTAACTATAATCTTTAACACTTCATCTATCACATTTTGCATGTCAAATATAGTTTTATTGGTAATTATTACATTCACAATCACAGCCCCACACTACGATTAAAACTGCGTCATGGTCGTGTTGTTTGTGACATGTGATTTGAAAATTGTCTGTAATTTGTTTTTCAAATGATTCGTTTCTCACATTTCTGGCTACGCTCTTCAAAGAATTTGACCCTTGAAATTCCTTCACACCGTACTGATTTCATACCGAACTCTTCCGCCATCTCGTCAATAAAGCTCTGGAATGATTTTCTTTATTCGGAAATCTTTCCGCAAATTTACTTTTTGCTTGTAGCGGAAGAAATATTTTCTGAGTCAATCCCTTTTTTTTGTGTAATAATATAAGTACTCAAATTATCAATTTTAACACAAAATAAAATCTGCTCACACTTTTGTAAGTGCATACTTAGTGTGGGGACAATCCCAAGTGGTAGAATAAAACCATGAAAAATAAAATTATTTAGTGTACCTCCCCTACATGTAACGCCCGGTTTTAATTTTTTATTTTTTCTTCTTCTATACAGTGTGGGATATAGTTGGATAGGTCTTTCAAAAATGTTAGGGGTGTGCTAACATTTTTGGATTTAGTAAACTGTTCGTGCCTAATTAATTCCTGTAATTTCCGGCACAGAGACATAACACCTTAGGCCTCAGGCGTGGTAACGGGGGGGGTATGTGGGTGTTTATAGGCTGCAGTCATCACTTAACATCAATTTGAACTGAATACTTGTTTGCCACTTTTATTACATAAAAAAAATAATCGTAAGATACTAAATATCCGTCCTCATATACGAACTGCACTACCGTCCGCATCCGTATCGGATTGTAATCAAACGCATTTTCCGCGCCGCCGTATCGCGGTATGCTCAGTGCCGAGCTCAAATTAAATTGCCTGAAAATCATCATGATAGCGTTCAGTGCGATGAAACCGGCAATTAAAGCACAGGCAATAGATTATACCCATTTTAGAATGTTATATATACTGTCCGTTTATTAATTTTGGACTTATAATAAGCGATTCTTGTAATCCTAAATGACACATACACATTTTGCCTGGGGGTTTTGGCCGAAACATTGAAAGAGGTGCTGGTATTTTATTTTATTTTCTTGGTGTATTTTTGAGTTATCTATACAAATAAATAAATTGGAGTGTCTGTTTGTAATATTAAAATAACCGCTTTTTACTAAATGCATATGTATGTATACACGGTACATATACCAAAGGAACATTTTTTACAATTTTTGTCTGTCTGTCTGTTTGTTCAGCACTGACCGATTTTGACGGGACTTTCACTGGTAGATAGCTTATATAATAAGGAGTAACTTAGGCTACTTTAATACTAGCTGCGCCCACGACTTCGTCCGGATAGATACTGAACAATCATAAATTCTCACGCGGACGAAGTCGCGGGCACAGCTAGTCTTAAATAAATTAGTTGGTATTTTGTTTGATATGGATTTATTACAGTGCTCGGGCACTATGTATAGTGAAATAGAATAACAGTGCGATAACACGGTCTTTCGGATTGCCGCCAAAACTTCGTTGTAAATTTTCTGGTAAAGTAGCCATCGTTTTACTTGAATTACCTACTGACTGTGACTCTGACTAATAATGATAATTGACTCTCTCTGACTTTTACGCTGCTTATTACGAATACGAAATATCATTTAACTTGATACTGGCAACACGCGTAATAACGATGCCATTTGTTAAAAAAAAACATTTTGACTTTCATTTTGATGGATGCAAAACGTGTCAAGTATATTAAGATGCTTTCATAACAGGTATCTATCGGAAGCGTCGTGACGAGACGACATAGAATAAAGCGGTATAGACAGCAGCGTTTAGCGATTCAACTACCGACGCTGCGATTGACAATTCGTAAACCAAACGTAGTGATTATGATATATAGCGGACCGCCCCGACTTCGCGCGGGTGCAAATTTACCTGCCCTCTCGTATTCGTCATAGCGTGTTCGTATTTTATATAGCCTTTCTCGATAAATGGGCTATCTTAACACTGAAAGAATTTTTCAAATCGGACCAGTAGTTCCTGAGATTAGCGCGTACAAACAAACAAACAAACAGATTCTCCCCTTATGACGTACATCACTGTTGAAGGCATCTCTGGAAAGTCTTTCGCAGTCGACGTCTCTGCAACGAAGGTGGCAAGCATGCGGCTCACAATGACCGCAGTCTATAGACATCTACAAAAGCTAAAGGTCAAAATGCAGATGCGTTGCCACCTCTGAGATTCAAGTTGTTATGTCTCTGTAATAGTAATTAGTGGCTATGAAAATGAAAATGAAAAATACTTTATTGTTTTTTCTTTGGCTTACACATCAAGAACAAAATGAATAAAATAATGAAGATGAATACTCATTAACTACAATGACATAGTTATATAGTAGCTATGCAGATGTGCTCAATGTGTGAAGCCATAAAAATGGAACCCATCTCAGCATTATGCTGTAGCCGAGACTACAGCGCTGGTATTCTGATGGGCCCGACAACGTATGATTACGAACGCCAAAAATGGAGCTAATAAAAAAAAATAAAAAAAAAAATTATTAAAAAAAAGTCTCAAACAAAATAACGACAACAGAATAGAAAATTATCTAGTCTTATGAATAGATAGATAATGTAATATAGTTAAATAATACATGCAACCGGAACACAATAGTATATAATGTGTGTATTGCATATATTTATATATATGTAGTATATATATATATATGTATGTATGTATTTAATAAGTAAGTTTATTATCGATATTTTACTATTTGCTTATTAAATCATATAATATGTCATTATGGTTAGTAAATCTTTTAGTTTATAACTTTATTCTCAATGCACCAACATATTTTTTTCTTTCTCAACACAACCCCAAGGTTGACTGGTCGAGAATGCTTCATAGCATTAAGTCCGCCTCATGTACTTGTAAGTGCAAGAAAGTTTAAATAAATAAATAAATAAATAGTACTGAACACTAGTATTAGGCGGGAGATAAATAAGATAATGCGGTGGTGCCTACGCCCTCGAACTCCTACACTGGAAATCTACCACCCATCTAGTTACAAAAATAATTGGACAAGATATTTTTTTTTAATGTAATGGAAGTGGCAAACAAGCATGCAGTTCACATTGATGTTAAGTGATGACTGCAGTCTGTAGACACCCACACAAAGACCAAGGTTAATATGAAGATGCATTACCACTCCTGAGGCTTAAGGTGTTACGCCTCTGTGCCGGAAATTACAGGGCCGTACATTACATTCCGGAACACGATAGTGCTGAACACTATCATTTAGCGGCAAATAAATGAGGTAATGCGGAACACGAACTCCGGTGGTGCCTACGTCCACGAGCTCCGTCACTGGAGGTCTACCACCAGTAACACTCTACCACCAGTAAATATACAACAATTACGAACACTCAGACAGACAGAGATAGGAATGCATATTGCTTGACCAAGATCCTCAAACAAAAACCACAAGCACTGTCTGACAAAGCGAGCTAGACAGTAATCATCGAACACAATTGGATATGAGTTGAATATTCATCAAAACAATGCTTGAAGTGAGAACTCAACAATTCTAGCTTCTAGTCTTCGATTAATTATTATTCTGACTTGTAGTATTCATTCGAGTAACAAACGATTCGGTGTCTAAAAAGGCAGCAGAAAATGTGAAGATACTATGAATCTTTCTGTTAATACGTATATATGGTGGTAGAGCTCAAACGTCAGAGCTTGAAGGCGTAGGCATTACCTAGTCTATCTGTCGGTAAATGGTAATCTTCAGCGTTATCGTGTTCCGGTCAATAATATAGTATAGGTGTTGCCAGAACACCTCGAAAATGGCAGTAAATTGAAATAAAACTATTTTTACGGATTTATCTCGCGTATATCAAACTAAAATGATTTTTAAAATTAACCTGACGTTTCGGTCGCTTTTCAGCTTCCGTGGTCCCGGGCAGACTGAGGTGACATATGTCTGACATATACGCGAGATAAATCCGTAAAAATAGTTTTATTTCAATGAGTTTAGCTCGCGAAAACCTAAGAACATATCAATGGCAGTAAAGTTGTTGTTAGGGGGCGCCACTGAACCAATTGAAAAACATTACGAAGAGTTTCAGATTGGTTGACGATACATGGCGCTAACGAGTCGCCATCGTGGTGGGAGCGTTATATACTATTTTATCATTATACTTTATATCATCTCACGCATTACGAATGTAATTATAAAGTAACTGAATTTCTACTGAATCAAGATTATGACGAAACCAAACTGTTTCTTACCGGGCATAATCATTAATTAATAAATAATAAATCAATTACATAATTATATTTCATAAAATTACTTTATAGCGAATCATACCAAGAAACTTCCTATATTAACTACCAAACTAATCTTATTTATTAATAATACTAAATTGTGCCTCACTCACACACTCTCACACACACACATACACACACTACACACACACACACACACACACATACACACACACACACACACACACACACACACACGCACGCACGCACGCACGCACGCACGCACGCTTTATAAATACTCATTTAAATATGAGATGAATAATCTTGTATTGTATAAAAGAATATATTGTAATAGATTTAAGCATTTAAAGGAGAAATAAAGAAATTATCTTATCTTATCTATCTTATCTTAAAAATATTATTATAAAACCGTCCGGGGTTCTTTTTTGAAAAAAACTGTGCTTGTGAAAGTGATAAACTGATGTGTTGTGATTATTCCGTGATTAATTTAGATTGAAAGAAAGAAGAAAGAAAGAAAATACATTTATTAGGACAAAAAGGTACACAAAAGAAAACAAAACAGAATTATATTAATTAAAACTAAAACAAAAACTAAACTTTAAAAAATTGTCCTAAAGGGTCCCCAACTCAGCATTGTGCCGGATTAAAAACCCGGCGCTGGTATTATGTTGGGGCCTTATATTGTGACACTACGGATGCCCAACTGCTGCCAATTTAGAGCTGAAGTTAAAAAAAATAAATATAAAACTCAAAAAGGACACTAACTTTAAATAATTTTTAAATAATTAATACTTTATATAAATTAAGTACTTAATAATAATGGCAACCCATTATACGTCCCACTGCTGGGCACGAGTCTCTCCCCTTTTTGGGGGGAGGCCTGGAGCTTACTCCACCACGCTGCTCCAATGCGGATTGGTGGAGGTGGGTGGGTTAGTGGCCAACCCACTGTCGGATGTTTTCAAACCGCCCATTAGGCCTCCGACAAGGTTTAACGACTGCTATCCATCGATAGCAACCGGGACCGACGGCTTAACGTGCCCTCCGAAGCACGGAAACGCGCATTTAATTTGCCACTAGCGGTCACCCATCACACTACCCGACCGCGCCCGTAGTGCTTAACCGAGCAGATCGCTTACGATCTACACCAGCCGCTGGGCCATGCGCGCTTCAAGTACTTAATACCATAAGTTTATTCATAACAAAAATACATATATATATATATAATATGTAAAAATAATAATAATAAAGATGACATTATATACATAAATACGGAATTAATGTCGCAGTCATGTCGCGTTGAGTCGACTTCACCGTCTACCGTGAAAGGCAATAATGGGTATCACTGCAATGATTGCAGTGCCGCGATTGTGTCACAGATCACTATATACTAGGACTGTGTGCCGTGCGCGTGGAGTGGTGTGACGTCCATATTCCCCCCTCGGCCGAGAACCCCGCGTTTCTCCTTTTGTTTTTTTTCTTAATTTTTGTTAGCGATTAGTTACCAGGGAGCTTGGGTACGGCCGGTTATATAATAGTCCTCGGGCTGTAATTAAGGAGTTAAACAGACAGACAGTTAGATTGTGCTATTTGTGGACATAGAGCAACACCGGAGGCGAATAGCCATATGCAGGTTTTCCCATCTGTCAAAGTACAAGCCCAAATAGGCCTATACCTGTCGCCTAGATGTTTAAATGTGTGCGTGAAATTGTTTCTGTATTTTGTTAAAAGTCAAGGTGTGAGTTTCGTAGTAATAGACGATTTTTGTAGTGTGCGTGGGTGTCGCACGCATTTCCCCCCGCAAAAAATGACAGACTGTTTTGCATCGGTAATAAACACTATGGCTTCTCCCCTCCAGTCCGCCGCGGCTGGAGGCCCGTGTTGCTCTATGTTTGTGGCCAAAAAGTAATTGTAAATTCGTAGTGTTTCCAAATACGAAAAGTGTGTTTTAGATTGAATACCTAATTATATTAAGTACCGAATTTATTATACGTTGTTATTTCTAGCTATCGTAAACAGTAGTTTGTGGCACAGAAGTAATATCAACTGACTTTTGCTTAGGGACTGAGCATGAAGATATATACACTTGGAATTGGAAATACGTCAACATCTGCCTGCGGTTGGTGATGTAGGTGACATCGAGTTACATGTGGATTTGGAGAGAGGCTTATGTTGATTAACTGATTTACTATGAACAAGATCTGCACACTCTGCACCATGACGTTTTATTGCTACTCAATTAAGGAACTGACAGAATTTTGTATAATCATCATCAATATACATATACCTAATAGGACAGTAAAAATCGAGTGTCTGTACATTAAATATATTTTCCATATAAGACGCAATTGAAGAAAAGTAAAAAAAACGAAAAAAAATTTTTTTTGAAATTGTGTCTAGCTGTCTGTCTGGTACGTTATAACTTCGAAACTTCTAATTAGGAGCGTTGTCGGAACGTTCTTTCGTCAAAATTGATTAAGAAACAAGAAGTTATGATCTATTGAATATTCACTTCAAGCACTGCTTCAAAACTTTTAAACAAAGTTGAATGCGGTTAACATAATCGTGACAGCGAGGTTCACTATCTACGCGGACAAAGTCGTGGGTTAGCTAGCTTGTTTGTTTATATTGGGTATATGAATAAACGAGTTAAGGTTTTAATTCCTGATTTACAAACACTTTTGCGAGTGGCAAGTGTTTTAGTTAGGGAGGGCGTAAGCATTATCTATCTGCCGCCAAATGGTAGTGTTCAGCACTATCGTGTTCCGGTTATATGGTAATGTATGTCTTCGTAATAATTATCTCAGGGACATAACAATAACTAAGGTATTAGGGGTGGCAACGCATCTAAAAGAAAAAAAGAAAAAAAGCCGCTATCAAATTACTTTTGTGTTATTTTTTTATACTACCAAACACATTTTTTTACAAAATTGTCACAAATAACAACGATTATTTTATATTACAAACGTTTTTTTTTGCAAAAAAGTAAGTAATAATTTTACCAGATATTGGCAGAATCAAATAATCCTTCAACCCTAAAGCTGGAAACTGCCATTTTATAAGGAAAAGAAAGAAATGACGGAGTAAAAACGGCCATAATTATTAAAAAAGAACTCGATTGAACAAATCCGTCTTTGTTATAATTAACTTTATTTTTCCCTAAAGCTTTGAAATATAACTTTTTGGGGAACTGTACAAAGAGTGGGTAGAAAATGAAAGAACTTCTTTTCCGAACTCTATGTATATTCCTTGGGGATTGTGAGAGATTGCTTGGAGAGGTTTTCTCACATGTACGAAAAAACTGTTTTTTTACTGGTGGTCCGTCACTGGTGTGACGGTGCTCGCGGGCGTAGGCACCTCCTAATATACTTGCCGCTAAATGGTAGTGTTCAGCACTATCGTGTTCCGATCAGTACATCCATGTTGTTTCCGGCACAGAAGCATAACACCTTAGACCTCAGGAGTAAAAACGCATCTGCATTTCGACCTTGGTTTTGTGTGGGTGTCTATAGGCTGCAGTCATCACTTAACATCAATGTGCACTGCATGCTTGTTTGCCACTTTTATTACAAATGTTCCGTGTTTTTTATAGTGAAGTAGTGCCAAACAAGCATGAAGTTCACATTGATGGTAAGGAAATGCTACAGACATAAGTACCTATACAAATCGATGGCCAAAATTCAGATGCGTTGTTGTCGGTGGTGCTTACGCCCGCGAGCTCCGTCACTGGATCTCTACCACCAGTAAAAACATATCGCGCGAAACAATTGATTGCGTAATAAATGGCAGACAATTTAATTCACAGAACTATAAACCTAATATATCATCAGCATTGTACAGTATTTTAGGACATTCCAGTTACATTTCCCTCCCAACAAGAAGAAATTTCAAATATATCTTAAGAGCAGATGTTTCATAACTATGCAGTACATTGGCGTCTCTCCAAATAGTACTAATGCATATATTTATTGTTAATTTAACGCTGAAACTTCGAGATATGACGTTATTTGAGAAGTTAAGGCAATTAAATGGATAATTGTTTTATATTATTTCGCATTAACACATGCTTGTGAAATATTTTTTTAAAGAAAAATGGAAAGAAAAATTTGACTTCAGGTGAGACTCGAACTCGCGGCCTACTGGGAATCTAGTCCAGCCGCTCTTCCAATTGAGCTACTGAAATCCTGCCCGATTTTTCAAATCTTTCCTTCACATTTATTGCATTGCTTTATGGTAGCAGTTAATATATTATATTCAATATCGCTTGCCTAACTAGCATAGTTGGCAATAGATGGCGCTACTGCTACCATAAAGCAATGCAATAAATGTGAAGGAAAGATTTGGCAAATCGGGCAGGACTTCAGTAGCTCAATTGGAAGAGCGGCTGGACTAGATTCCCAGTAGGCCGCGAGTTCGAGTCTCGCCTGAAGTCAAATTTTTCTTTCCTATTTTTCTTTAAAAAAATTAAATGAAATGTGTTTCAGTCCAGGAACTTTAAAGAATAACTATAATTATGGATTGCTTAGCTGTGAACGACATGGTAACGTTTGTGATGTACATTATTGCCTTATTGATTTTGTGGTAGGTGATTCAATTTTTTTTGTGTAATAAAAGTGGCAAACAAGTATGCAGTTCACATTGATGTTAAGTGATGACTGCAGCCTATAGACACCCACACAATGACCAGAGGTCAAATTCAGATGCGTTGCCACTCCTAAGGTGTTATGCCCTTGCGCCGGAAATTATAGGGCCGTACATTACCACCTGACCGGAACACGATAGTGCTGAACCATTAAGCGGAAAGTGTATTAGGTAATGCGGTGGTGTCTACGCCCGCGAGCTCCATCACTGGAGCTCTACCACCAGTGAAAAAAAAGGTATAACTATGGAATCTTTGTTGTGAAACGCCGATCGGTCCGCAAATAAGACGTCGCAAATACACGTGGATTGGCCACACTCTCAGAAAACTCGCGATCACATCCCTAGACAAGATGAAAAGACTTTGCAAGGTTAGAGGAAAAGTGGCCTTCTCAAATACACCTGGAGACGTTCAGTAGCTGTAAAAATTAAGACTATCATGCTGGCATCGAGCTGTCCAATGTGAAGCGCCCAAAACAGATAAGACCAGGGGTGGACAAAGTAAGTCAAGTAAGTCAACTCATTTATAACTGCCTCAGTCGTCTAGATATAACAGGGTACTACTACTAAGCTAGGGGTCCTTGAGGGTGTTATTTGGGGGTGTTTGGTTCCCGGATCGGGAAAAGTGTTATCCCACCACCTCCCATTCCCCTTCCTACCTTTCGGTATACGGGGCTAAGCATGAGATATCAAGAAACACATGAAAACGTCTGCTTCCATGCATTTCTGGATCTCCCTACAAGTTATTTACTTTAATTTGTCCTTATTATGTTACCGTCCCTCCCCGAATGAAGTTAAGTGTTACGCGAAAAGTGTTATTGGTTTTTTTCTATTTCCTGGAATTTTCCCAGTACCATCCTCGTGCCTTGTATGTCAATAGCATAGAGCGGCGAACGGAGGGAAGTAACCATAGCGTTTATTACCGATACAAAACAGCCTGACATTTTTTGCGGGGGGAAATGCGTGTGACACACATACACTACAATAATCGTCTATTACTATGAAACTCACACTTTGACTTTAACAAAATACATCAATTAATTTCACGCAAACATTTAAACTCTAGGCGACAGGCAAAGGCCCAACTTGGGCTTCTACTTTGACAGAGGGGAGAGCCTGCATATGGCTACTCCCCTCCGGTCCGTCGCGACCGGTGGCCCGTGTTGATCTATGGTCAATAAGCTCGTCACATTGCATAAACATAACTGGCGAATCATGGGAGTTTCCATACTTGAATGCATTCTACTTTACCCTTGCCTGCTTCTTCGAGAAAAACAGCCGTTGTTACATTTTTACCACTTTTTACAGTGAAAATTAAATAATAATAAATAATAATAATGGCAACCCATTATACATCCCACTACTGGGAACGAGGCTCTCCCTCCCCCTTTTTTTTGGCTGGGGGATGTCTGAAGCTTACTCCACCACGCTGCTCCAATGCGGATTGGTGGAGGTGGGTGGGTTAGTGGCCAACCCGATGTCGGATGTTTTCAAACTGCCCATAAGGCCTCCGAAAAAGTTTAACGACTGCTGTCTGTCGATAGCAACCGAGACCGACGTCTTAACGTGCCCTCCGATGCACGGAATCGCGCATTCAATTTGCCACTAGCGGTCACCAATCACACTACCCGACCGCGCCCGTAGTGCTTAACCGAGTAGATCGCTTATGACCTACACAAGCCGCCGAGCCATGCACGCTTTAAATGCGAAAGCTTTTCATAATTATAGCATAAATTATATTACTTGAAATTATATGGTGCCTACGACCTCAAGGACCTTCACTGCAACTCAACTACCAGCAAGAATTAATAGATTACCACGAAGATACTGAAGTGGTCTCTCGAGATATTAAATTACAAATTGGACGGTAACAGGACTACGAACTTCTTAAAGGGTTTTGATTAATTAATGGCGAGGTGGATGTTTTTTGCCTGAAACGTTGGGATTAATTATGCGAATACTGCTGGGTTTAATCTTCTTAGAACAATTGCGGGTTGCGTTACGCTTTAAAACTATTTCGGTGCTTAGTATGCTTCGAAGTATTTATTTCGTTTTATTCTAAAGACATCCTTGATCGTCATGTTTCAGTTTGAAAATTTACATGGATCAGTGCAATTTTATTCGCTATAATTAACTTGAGTTGTTTCTGTCGATTCATAGGTCATTTTCATCCTAAGTAAATATTTTTTTTATGGTGTGAAGGTGGCATACAAGCATGCATTTCACATTATCGTTAATTGATGTCTGCAGTCTATAGATCCACACAAAAATCAGAGGTTTCCGTCAAAATGCAGATGTGTTGCCACCGCTGAGATCTTAGTTGTTATGTCTCTGTGGTTGTTAATACTTGCCCATACATTACCATCTAACTGGAACAACTTTACTGGTGGTAGAGCTCCGGTGACGGAGCTCGCGGGCGTAGGCACCACCGCATTACCTAATATACTTGCCGCTAAATGGTAGTGTTCAGCACTATCGTGTTCCGGTCAGGTGGTAATGTACGGCCCTGTAATTTCCGGCACAGAGGCGTAACACCTTAGGCCTCAGGAGTGGTAACGCATATGCATTTTGACCTTAGTCTTTGTGTGGGTGTCTATAGGCTGCAGTCATCACTTAACATCAACGTGAACTGCATGCTTGTTTACCACATGCATTACATAAAAAAAAAAAAAAACGATAGTGATGAACACTACCATTTGGCGGCAGATAGATTGGGTAATACGGTAATGCCTACCACCAGTAAAAAGTTTTCTGATTCTGTATGTACGTATGTATCTTCACGCCAGGTCCCTAACGGGGTAGGCAGAGAGTGTAGAGCGCCAGATATCCCGGTCCTGACATACCTCTCGTGCCTCGTCTTCCTTCATCATTATCTTCATAGATGTATTCTGATTCTATTTAAATGTTTGGATGTTATGCGATTAATGAATTTCAAATGAGCAAAGGATAAATTACGATGAGAATATTGGAAGCCTTTGTCCAGCAGAGGACACCTTTCGCCTGAAATTATGATGTTGATGAGGAAATGATGCAGCAGATATTCAATGCAAATGTAGATTGTAAAGGCCCAGGAAGACTCAGGGTCAGATTCACAAACCGCACTACGACTTTACTTTGGGCAAAGTATGCTTCTAACTGTCAGTACAGTAGGTATGGGTTTTGCGAGCTCTAATGGTGAGATTCACAGACCGCACTACGACTTTACTTTGAGCAAAGTATGCTTAGAACTGTGAGAAATGTAAGGATTTTGACAGTTCGAAGCGTACTTTGCTCGAAAGTAAAGTCGTAGTGCGGTCTGTGAATCTCACCCTAAGAGTACTTTGACATGGAGTCCAATTTAAACGTCTATTTTATTACACAAATGAGTTATACTCTTATTTTTTTTTTCTCTTCTTATTGTATACCTATTAAATATGTACCTTCAAAAAAATTAAAGTTTTGATTAGGGACAGGAAGCGATTTCCCTACCTTAATTTTAAGCGTGTTAATTGATAGGTTTAGTAAATGTTCATTATATGCTACAGATTTTGAAACTTAATTCAATGGTACAAAACTCCCACACAGTTGAACTTTGTCAACATTTACGCAAGCCAAGAACCGGCGCATTGGTTAGTCGCCACTCAAAAAGGTAGTCTCGTAATAAAAATGAATAGCCTAATAATTGTTACTAGTTTCACCCGAAATTAAGCAACATCTGCACAAAATATTTCTATATTAAGTTCATAACAGAAATAAAGAATAGTATTAGACGCAAATACAGCTCTAATTGGAATAATTTTCCCTCGCCAATCCCGCGTTGCCCCAATTGGTTGAATTCATACACGTCGTGTTCAACTAATACGTTTTGTAGGCATTGAACGAATTTGTTACAGATAAACCTGTTGTTTTATTTGGTAAACTATAAGAATATTTGGTAAACTGAAGATGCCACTACAAGTCTATAGCCTTTACATAAGTCGTACTTGTGTGTCATTTATATAAAAAAGAAATATTTGATATAACATTTTTTTTTAAATTGCAGTTGGTTACTATTTATTTCATATCAGTAGTACCATTACCATTTAATATTTTTAGATAAATATCTAAAAAGAAAGAAGTATTTAAAGGAAAATTAGATAGCAGCTCTTATTAAAATAAATTTCTTTCATGATTTCCGCATTAACCCGCATGCAAGACATTTGTGGTAAAAGCTGCGATCTCCGGCGGATCTCATACTGGTTACCTACCCGTTTGCTTCTGCACTCAAATATGAGACTGACGTTTTCTTAATTAGTGATTGTGTTTTTATTATACATGTGTAAATATTTTTCTATCTTCTAGAACGACGACTCAACGAATTGTTTAAATGCGTTGTGTAATACTCAACCAATGTAGGTACTAATTATTGTCATTAATAAACGAAACAACCAATTCGTTTGAAACTTGAAAGTGGAATATCCATTAATGTATTCAACTAATTTGACTCTTGGACATTTCTAACTTTTACAAGATGTAGATGTCTGCAATTTGAGCTTAGTCGCTTGTCGCTTGTACTTTTATACCAAAAAAAGTATTTTCCTGTTCCTTTTACTATTGAGCACATAAAGACAAAAAACAATATTAAACACACAATCAGGTGCAATTGGAATAATTTTCCCTCATAATTCCCTCATTGTTCCGCCTGCAACACGTGTGGTACAAGCGGTAATCCCGGCGGATCTTACAATCAGTGCTGGTTACGTGCCCGTTTGCGGCTTCGCTCATTAGTGCTGCTAATATGATGCGGACGTGTTCGGGTTTAGTTAGTAATTCTTTCCATTAATACGATTACAAACTGGAGAGACCTACTTATTCAACGCTTGTTATAAACTAGGAAAAGATTTCCTGGGCTGCAGTTTATCAATCTTTTGTCTTTTTTATATATTATTTAACAAATTCTATTGAAACAGGACATCGGTTTTGTATAGTTTTCTGAAGGCTACAATATCTTGAGACTTGTTCGTTAATTTTATGACACAATGTTACATAAACCATACATAAACCTAGCTTCTCTGGGTATGAACTGTGCCACTTCCGCGACATAAAAAAACGTTAAGAGTGATATAAGACGAAAATGCCCTGACTATTGGCACTCATATTAGTTTTGATATTTGTTTATGAAAGAAAGAAAACAAAATGAAACCTAGTCGCTTTTTTTAGGTGATGGAAGTGGCAAACAAGCATGCACATTGATTTTAAGTGATGACTGCAGCTTATAGACACCCACACAAAGACCAAGGTCAAAATGCAGATGCGTTACCACTCCTGAGGCCTAAGATGTTATGCCTCTGTGCCGAAAATTACAGGGCCGTACATTACCACCTGACCGGAACACGATAGTGCTGAACACTACCATTTAGCGGCAAGTATATTGGGTAATGCGGTGGTGCCTACCGGGCTCCGTCACTGATGCTCTACCACCAGCAAAAGCTTTACCATTAAGCTGCCAAAGTTTAACATTCCAACGTAGAATTTTGACTACAAGAGTCTTTGGCCGGTGAAATTCATTATTTGATAGTTAATTAGCAATTGTTATGCAATCGATATGATAAATATCGTTACGATATTGGCTATACGCATAATTATAATTGTTATAATATATTATTTATCGCTAAAACGTGCGAGAGAAATTCGCATTTATTCTCGCATTCATAATACATATTAGCATAGATAGGATAATTAGGATATGAATCAACAGAAAACTTTGTTCCCTCTGAAATCGAACACAAAAGCTGACCTAAGCACAAATAAACCAATTCAGTCCAGTCAGTCCAACCAATTATAATTGGTTGAAACCATTACTAACTATGGAAATGGATAAAGTATGGATTGCAGCTTTGTACGTCCCGCTCTGAGGAAAATCCGTCCATCGAGTAATTAAATGTAAACACTGAATACAGTTTCCTTTCCTTTAAAGTTAGTGTTTGTGAATAGCTTCTATGAAGTTTTTGATTAAAAGTTGACGGACGGACATTTGGATTACGTTTTAAGTTAATTGTCTGACAGGAATTTTGTCGTTCGTTATTTTTGATAGAGGAATTTTGAGTTACTGGGTGACTTAGTAATGTAGACAAGCAAGGTAGGGCTTACTTACAGACAGGCTCGAACATCTGAGCCTGCGCAGAGACATGGTAGTCTGTGCGTGTTATACCGTCTCTACAATGGTGAGTGCTCTGTCGAACTGTTCGACATGGTGCCACCGTCTCATTTTCTACACCGTACTACCCGCCGAAGAGAGAAGTTTCACCCTCACCGACTGGACTAGGCAACTCCCCTGGTGTTACAAATATTCATAGGCGACGGTGACCACTTTCCATCAGGTGGACCGTCTGCTTGTATGTCAATGACATAAAAAAAAGGTGTGAGGAAAGAAAGAACTAGGAGACTAGGGCACGATGGTTGTGCTTCTTCAGCTATCTATCACATTCACAGTGCAATTTTCTTCAAAACTGTAATTTAGTCTGGATTGTATTGACAATTTAATCACCATCATATCAGCCGAAAGACGTCCACTATTGGACCAAAACCTAGAAGACTTTTTCCCCAACCTATTATTTGAACACGCTGTTGGTATTTATCCAATTTATTTCCAACCAATTGATTCAGTTTGCTGTTGGAATCTAAACACGCTTCAGTGTAGACAGAGAGAATCTATACATAGAACAAAATCAGCCAAGTGCGTGTCGGATTCACTCATGAAGCGTGCCGTGGTAGCAAGAGATATTTGATTGAATGTCCAAAGTTAGACCAATTGCAGTTTTTGAAAATATATTATGTCTCAAAAACAAAAAACAACATAGACATCTCACTCAAAATAAATTCCGTTGAACAGCTAACGTGTCCTCCAAGGCACAGAAACGCGCAATTTAATTTGTCACTAGCGGTCACCCATCACATACCCGACCACGCCCGTATCGCTTAACCGAGAAGATCGCTTCTGATCTACACCAGCCACGGGGCCATGCGCGCTTCTATTATATTTTCGTTATAAAACGAAAATACCCAAATATTCAATTACCCAACTACCCAAGTAGTAACCCGCAAACTCAAAAACGTACACTTGGAGTCATTCACCCAACAGGCAAGCAGGTAAGTAGGTCAAGATGAACGCACAATCTATTTTGCATACGAATAGGGAACCAAGCCTCCTTGTTTAAATATGGATTTTATTTGGTAGGGACAGTGTTGGTACAAGATTGAGAGATAAATTACTTGAGGATTGGGTCAGAAATTTGGTGTAAAAATGTGTGGCAGCGTAGATAGACTAGATTTTCGTTACGCTCCAACGTTTATTTTTTATATACTTTTATGGATAATACTTTCTTTGGCCGATGGTTCGGGCATATAGAAAGAATGTCGAATGAGCGAATGTGGATGGTTGCAGAGGCCCAGAAAGACCAAAGATTGACCAACCATGGCCAAATAGGTCAAGTAGGTACTGTCTGATAGTAGGGTCAAAAGTCTCAGGTATCGGCGTGCATGTATGAAGAGAATGATGAATGTAGAAGAAGCACGGGAGGTGTGTTGGGACCGGGATATCTCGTTCTATACACTACGCCCCTTAAGGGATTTGGCGTATATATTCATACTTTCGTACTTTAAAATGTCGGCGTTTTCCCTCTATTGTTGTGATGACGGACTGCACTAGCAGAAGAATTTTCTTGTATTAAAAGATAACTTTTCCGCTAGTGGGCGGTGGGGTCATCATGTCCCCGCGACCCGACCGAAAGCGTGGGGGGCTTTATATCAAACCCCCAATTTTGTTAACATCGGTTTTAAGAGTGCTTCCCATTATGGCAGTGATTTTGAGCTCTTATTCACATCAAAAGAATCCAAAGTATTCAATTATGTGATACCAAACTCAAAAGCGTAACCCACTTGCAATAATTCAGTCAACAGGTAGGTAAGTAGGTCAAGACATACGCAATCTATTTTGCATACGAATAGGGACCGAGCCGTCTCTGTTAAAATATGGATTTAATTTCGTAGGGCACGCAGATTGGGTTAGCAAATTGCCGTGAAAAATACTGTACTTAAACTTTGCAACTGGGTTCCGGTTTTAACAAAATTATATGTATGCGTGTGATAGCTATTTCTTTGGTTTTATATATTGTAAGCGAAGGCGTCTGTAAAGATCCCTTCGCCCTCTCACGGAAGAATTCTCTTCACTAGAAGACAATTTTTCCGGTAGTGGTCTATGTGTTCGTCACGACCAGCTTTAACTTATTTGACACTATAATATACTCTGTGCCAAAAGTGTGTGTTGCCAGACACATGGGATGTTGATGACATATGGTCGCTCACTGTGGGCTACATAAGAAGGCTCAAGGTCACTCAGAGAGCAATGGAAAGAGAACCGCATGAGAACCAAAGTTACCGACATACCTTACCAAATAGCGAGATTCAAGTGGCAGGGCACATAGCTCGAAGAACTGACGGCCATTGAGGCAGAGCAGTTCTTGAGTGGCGACCGCGTACCGGAAGATGCAGCGTAGGCAGGCCTCCCACAAGATGGATCGACGACCTGGTGAAGGTCGCGGCGGCCCAGGACCGTTCGTTGTGGCATTATTTGGGGGAAGCTTTTGTCCAGCAGAGGATGTCTTTTGGCTGAAATGACGAAAGGTGTCGCCACCACGCTACTTAGAATTTATTTCATTAATTTTTAGAAGAAAGGAGAATCCAAATTTTTTTTTTTTATGTAATCGAAGTGGCAAACAAGCATGCAGTTCACATTGATGTTAAGTGATGACTGCAGCCTATAGACACTCACACAAAGACCACGATCAAAATGCAGATGCGTTACCACTCCTGAGGCCATAGGTGTTATGCTTCTGTGCCGGAAATTACAGGGCCGTACATTACCACCTGACCGGAACACGATAGTGCTGAACACTACCATTTAGCGGCAAGTATATTAGGTAATGCGGTAGTGCCTAGCCCGCGAGCTCCGTCACTGGAGCTCTACCACCAGTTAAGTAAAACTTTCTTAATTCGTACTTTTATATTTAGATATTGCGTCATCGGATATTGTTACACTGTATCGCTTACGAGTAAAATACTCGTATATAATAATAATAATAATAATGGCAACCCATTATACGTCCCACTGCTGGGCACGAGTCTCTCCCCTTTTTGGGGGGAGGCCTGGAGCTTACTCCACCACGCTGCTCCAATGCGGATTGGTGGAGGTGGGTGGGTTAGTGGCCAACCCGCTGTCGGATGTTTTCAAACCGCCCATAAGGCCTCCGACAAGGTGTAACGACTGCTATCTATCGATAGCAACCGGGACCGACGGCTTAACATGCCCTCCGAAGCACGGAAACGCGCATTTAATTTGCCACTAGCGGTCACCCATCACACTACCCGACCGCGCCCGTAGTGCTTAACCGAGCAGATCGCTTACGATCTACACCAGCCGCTGGGCCATGCGCGCTTCGTATATTCTAAGTTTAAACTTGCTTGCTTTGCTCGCCCCACTCTCGAAACATTTGCACTTTATTGGAATTTTATACGATAGCTGATTTGAATTTTGGCTGACTTTTTACATGTAGGTACTTATTGCATTCTAAGCAAATAGCTTTTTTATACGTATCACCGATAGTCATTCATTGCATTATGAAAAAAAACTTCAGAACTATTTATGTACACCTAATTTATCTGTCGCTTAATGGTAGTGTTCAGCACTATCGTGTTCCGGTTAAATGTCACAGAGACATAATAACTAAGGTTTCAGGGGTGGCAACGCATCTGTATTTTGATCTCTAGTCTTTGTTTGAGTGTCTATAGGCTGCAGTCATCACTTAACATCAATGTGAACTGCATGCTTGTTTGCCACCTTTTTTTTAATAAAAAAAGCCTTAAAGCGAGGATCATGACCGACGACAAGCAACCAAACCACCACGAGATAAAGTTTCAAAACAATTAACTGTGCATAAACCTTAACTTATTATGAACAGAAGAAAAGTGTACTTTGGTCGATGACCAAACTGCCTCAGTAGCGTAGTGGTAGCAGGCCACTACTACTACGCTGGGGGTCCTGGGTTCGATTCCCGGGTCGGGGACTATCAGAGATAACGGTTAAAAATCCTTTATCTCTGGTTGTGCCCGGAGATGGCACCAGGTTCGCCACCTGTTACATGGGCCAAAACGTAACCGGCCAGTCGTGGGCGTTTGCATGTATGCTTGAATGCATGAATTTACCTCTGCCTACCCCTTCGAGGATTATAGGCGTGAAGTTACGTTTTTGGTCGTTGACCTCGGTAGTAAAAAAGTGATGGCCAAGTCAAATTATTCCTTTCATTATATTCCTAGCTTTATAGCTTCGATTTACAACTGTGATGTGATCATAGCCTATTTGATTCTGACATTATAGCCTCCTAGGGGATCTTATGAAGAGTAAATTGCGTTACTTTCTTTGTGTTCTATAACTCAGTTTTCCTCATTTCTGACAATTTGTATTCTTTACTCATCCAAACTCCTTCGAGGGATGTTTTTCCTTGTATGGTTGAAAATTTACATAGCAATATTTTTTATTGTGTTCAAATAGGTTCTATGTATTTACATTCATTAAAACGTGCTCATGTTTTTAAACGAGTTCAAAATTAAAAAGGGGTTGTCAGTTCGACATGTATGTATGTGATTTAATTGGAATTGACAAAATGTATGATTATGAAAATCAACTTAGGCTTCCCAGAACTTGTGAAAGAAGAACCCAGAAGTTTGTCCGTCGATTTTTCGGAAACTTTTTCGAGGCGATATTTTTCATTTAAATTAGGTAAATAAAATACATATATGTATAATACAAAACTTAGGCAAATATATTACATTGATCTAGATCAATTTTGACCTCTGGTCTTTGTGGTGTCTTTAAGCTGCAGTCATCACTTAACATCAATGTAAACTTTATGTTTGTTTGCCACCTTGGTAACATAAAAAAATCCTTTTTTTATTTGGACAAAAACAGTCAACAACTTTTTTTTTTCAACAAACTGAAAATAAATCCCTGAATACTGAAAGTTATTACAATATTCCTTTGCTTAGCCGATATATTTTCTCAAAAAGTAACGCTCCAACTGGAAGGAAAGTCCGACCAAACAAAAATAGACGCGTTGAATACGGCCCATCAGCGTTTGTGGGGTAACAATACCGGATAGTTCCCGGTACGCGACGTGCTAATTCGAGTTCTCTGGGGAAACTAGAATGGATGGAAACGTTTGACAACTTGAAAAGTAGCATTTTTTGCTGTTAAATTAGCACAATTCACGTTAAAATGACCACGGATCAAGTTTAGAAATAAAGTGGCAAATCTAAATAAATTAAGATAATGACTTATATACATCAAACGACTTAAAAACATGTAATCTATCAAATGATTAATAATTTAATAGTAGTTATTAATAGTTTAACATGTATTCTATCAAATTATTCCGTAATTTGATAGATTACATGTTATTAAATCGTTTGATGATTAAGAGTAATTTTCTTAATTTTTTGAGATATGCCACATCAATTCTAAAGATGCGATACGCTTACACTCACAGCCCCACATTAGGTATTATATAAACCTATGTCATGGGTGCCGTTGTACACATACAATACACAAACACTCAGACCCGAAACAAGTATCTGTAGGCCATACAAATATTTGTTCCAGTGCGGGGATCGAACCCGCGCACCTTCGTATCAAACGGTCGTCTCACACCGCTGGGCTAACCGGGTTCTCAAAATGAATATAAACGTTAAACAACTTGAAAAGTAGATTTTTTTGCTATTAATTAGCACAATTTGTTTTCATTAATGATTTCTATAATCTGCATTTTTTTTTCAGAGTGTAAATTAAATTACCTACGTGTAATTTCGTTGTATGCAATAACATAACTTTACGTTTATTTTCCTCGAAAAAGATAGGTAGACGATTATTTGATATTTGGTAATGGCCACTTTTTACTGGTGGTAGAGCTCCAGTGACGGAGCTCGCGGGCGTAGGCACCACCGCATTACCTAATATACTTGCCGCTAAATGGTAGTGTTCAGCACTATCGTGTTCCGGTCAGGTGGCAATGTACGGCCCTGTAATTTCCGGCACAGAGGCATAACACCTTAGGCCTTAGGAGTGGTAACGCATCTGCATTTTTACCTCTGGTCATTGTGTGGGTGTCTATAGGCTGCAGTCATCACTTAACATCAATGTGAACTGTATGCTTGTTTGCCACTTTTAAAACATAAAAAAAAAGTAGAAACGACAATAGAAGCAGACTTAACCCACTTCTACATACTTATTCTCCTAAGCACGAAAAAAAAATATACACCTATCTTACTTATGGTGAGTGACGGAGCTTGCGAGCGTAGGCACTACCACATTAACTAATTTACTTGCCGCTAAATGGTAGTGTTTAACACTATCATTATAATTATTTTTGGTCCGTTCAGACTAAGTACCCGTTTTCCAGTCTGGTGGTATATACAGCCCTGTGATTTCTGGCACAGACGCATAAAACCTTAGGCCTGAGGCACGCCGCGGCCACTCCGCCAAAATTCCATACAAACGCTTAATTTGGTTTCTATTACACAGACATCAATCAGTGACGTGTATTTACACGTGCACCTGTGTGCGTAGCACGTAGAAAATACCAAACGTTGCCCTTAAGAGGGGAGGAGGTTGGGTGAGGCGAGGAAATTGGGCGGGACGTCGAAGTGTACATTCTAAGCGTAGTATTATTACGTATTCTCTGCCTCAGGTATGGCAACGCATCTACATTGAAATCTCCGATTCTACATTAAAAGCATACAGATCACATTGACAGTGGGCTTTAGAACCAAATAAAACGTACATAGCGAACGCCACCACGTTCTTCACCCTATTTCTATTTGGCTAACAGTTTCGACTGGTGAAGAGCTCCAGTGACGGAGCTCGCGGGCGTAGGCACCACCGCATTACCTATACCATTATACTTGCCGCTAAATGGTAGTGTTCAGCACTAGCGTGTTCCGGTCAGGTGGTAATGTACGGCCCTGTAATTTCCGGCACAGAGGCATAACACCTAATGCCTCAGGAGAAGCAGCGCATCTGCATTTTGACCTCTGGTCATTGTGTGGGTGTCTATAGGCTGAAGTCTTCACTTAACATGAATGTGAACTGCATGCTTGCTTGCCACGTTTATTACATAAAAAAAAAAAAAATAATAATAATAGTTGCGAAATGTATAAAATGTTCAAGCCATTGAAAGGTGTAATGCTACGTTCCATACGAAGTGTACCATCGGATCAGACGGTTCTAAAACTCGTTACTGTGTTGCCGACTCCGAGTTAGTGTTGACGTACATTGAAGAAGTACTTAACATAAACTTGTAATAAAATATTTTTTAAAAGAAAGCTTCGTGATTATTGATGATTATTTATTATTATTACCTGAGGATGCTTTGAGTTATTAATACTTTCCTAACAGCTATCTTCTGCAGTCCCTTATATATTATGTATTATTTATATGTAGTAGTATATAATATAACTTATATTATGTATTAGAATAGTAGTATTTGCCTATATATTTATGTACCTGTATATATATTTTAAAATTATACCTTTTAATTTTATTTTTTTTGTTTTGTTCTTTTTTACTTGAATGCTCTGCACCATTTATGTTTTCTTTACAACCCAAAGGTTGACTGGCAGAGAATGCTATATAGCATTAAGTCCGCCTCATGTAACAATTTTCTTGTGCACATGAAAGAATAAATAAATAAATAAGAAGTAGCTGACAGGTTAGAAATAAAATATCATAACTTATGTAACTTAGAAAAAATCTGTTTAACAAATCACAAGAAATTAGGTACCTACTGATGTTCGTTAAAGACTGATTTCAGAATATCTCTTTTTACAATTCAACGAACCAATAAGGAAATATGTAGTTACAACCTAACGTGATTTAAGCTCTTACTAATCGAGATAAGATAAAGGTAGGTATATAACCGCGTAGTGGTAGAAATAATGCAGAATGTACATTGTACAATGTACGCGGAATTATTCGCCACAACCCGTTACAACAGGTTGTAACGAAAAATTGACGACCCGATTAGTCCAGCGGCGTGAGATGACCGTTTGATTCGTAGGGTCGCGGGTTCGATCCCCGCCCCGGGACAAATATTTGTATGACCTACAGATATTTGTTTCGGGTTTGTGTTGTATGTGTACAACAGCACCCACGACACAGGTTTATACCTACTGTGGGGCTGTGAGTGTAAGCGTATTTATTTTATTTTATTTATTTATAATTCCGACCTATTTCACATAATCATGAAATGTGTTATAAAAATTTATTGCCTTTACAAATATCACATTTTAAGAAAATAGCTAATTTGATAAGATGATCCAATTCTCTTAATTGTCATAGTTCCATGACTTCGTAGATATCACAATACAAAGTCCTCCTTACATTCACACAAGAAAACGATTTTAGTTGGGAAATGTTTAAATGTTCAACCATTGCAAGACAGTACAATGTTAGTGCGACCGTCTTAACTGGCAATGCATTTCGCATTACCAGCTTAGAGAGTCGTAAAACTCATTACAATGTTGCCCGCCTAGGATTAGTGTTAATGTAAAATGAAAATTGTTTTAGGAGTAGAATATTATGGAAAGAAAGATAATCTTGTCAGATGCACCAAACCAGCGTGGAGTCGATCTTCTGATCGACATGAAGCTGATCTGGGCATCCTTTTAGACCAGCTATGAGACATATGTACCATCATTAGATATTTATATGTATAGATCAGATATTAATATGTATTTTGTGTTAAAAATATATATATCTGAAATCATTACAGTAAGGTCTTAGTCTAAAGACGGACAGACAAATGGATGGATGAGTGATCTTATAAAAAATCTGTATTTTGTCGTTTTAATATACGGAACCCTAAAAAGACTGCTACAAAACCAACATGAAACTTTCACAACTAAACTGACTAGTACTACGTATTACTGAAGTCAAAACACATCAATCTACGCCCACTCTAACTAGGCAACATGAAACCTTGCCCAGTCACCCAGTACGCGGGTCGTTGCACCTGGTATCGATGCGGCTCGTCCATTCACCCCCTCCCAACCCCCTACACCCCCCGGATAACAGTTTTATCGCCCAACCATTTTCTATACACGCCACCGAGGTTTTTAAGCTAATTTCGTAGAAAATAACAGTTAAGTCGGAGCAAAACGCTGGAAAATTTCACGTCTAACATTTAAACGTGCTATTTTTGTGTTACTAGATTAGGAAGGGTAAAAACAACTACATATAATTTGTAAGCGTTTAGTTATTGAGTGCTTTTTTTAGGGTTCCGTAGAACACAAAGAGGAAATGTACTCAAAGAGCTTTACTGGTGGTTGAGTTCCAGTGTAGAAATTTGAGGGCGTAGGCACCATTGCATTACCTAATCTATCTGCCGCCAAATAGTAGTATTCAGCACTACCGTATTCCGGTTAGACAATAATGTATGGTCCCGTAAGAACTTGTCACAGAGACAACAACTGAGGTCTCAGGGGTGGCAACTCATCTGCATTTTTACCTCTGGTCTTTGTGTGAGTGTCTATAAGCTGTAGTCATCACTTACCATCAATATGACATGCATGCTTGTTTGCCACCTACATTACATTAAAAAAAATTAGTTACATATTTGGAATATTAAGTCGGGCTTGAGTCGGGCCGCCAATTACGCCCATTCAAGATCTTTGACACGACTTCTACATACTCCAAAAGTGTAACGAGCATTGCTCTGTGTTTAAATCGTCAAAATCGGTTGAGGGAAAAAGAAGTTATGGTCAATTGAAAATTTACTTCACTGCTTGAAAGATTTGAGTGCGGTTTACCTACATAAACGTTTTTAATTTAGATAAAGCTAGAATTTCTACTTTGTTTTATTTATATCAATAAAGACAAAACACACTGCAGTCTCTATTGAATTTTAATAAAGTAACACACGCCATCTATTGAGGTTTTACGTAACCAGAAAAAAATGCATTGTAATATCAATAAGTGGCATTCTTGTGATTTTAATAATGTCATATGGGACGATTCTTTCATTCTTGTTTTTTGCGTCATGAGGTAGACATAAAAAAAATAGTTTTTTACCTATAAATTACGGGAAAACCCATAGACCAACACGGGCCACCGGCCGCGGCGGACCGGAGTAGCCATAGCGTGTATTACCGATGCAAAACAGTCTGTCATTTTTTGCGGAAGGAAATGCGTGCGACACACTACTACTACTATTACTACGAAACTCACACCTTGGTTTTAAAAATGTACAGAAACAATTTCACGCACACATTAAAACATCTAGGCGACAGGTATAGGCCCATTTGGGCTTGTACTTTGACAGAGGGGAAAGCCTGCTATATCGCTACTCCCCTCCGGTGTTGCTCTATAGGAAAACCTATAAGAAGTCTGGGGTATTTAGGGTAGTATAGAAAATTTCTCAATTGCACGGAACCCTGGGAACGTTACTGGAGGTAGAGCTCCAGCGACGGAGCTCGCGGGCGTAGGCACCACCGCATTACGTAATAAACGTGCCGTTAAATGATAGTGTTCAGCACTATGTAACTAAATTGTGAATATGTAACTAAATTTTATAATTTAGTTGCATAAAACCTCAATAGATGGCTCTATAGATGGCGCTGACATGCTTCAGAATTCTTCAGAATTAACTATTAATAAGCAAGTATTATTACATATTTTCTGGTATAAGTATATTATAGGTCCGGATAATTGTAGTTATTGTAGTTTTCACAGGTTACGTGAAAAGCGACCTACATGCGGGCGGCGCCGCGGGCAACAGCTAGTATTTCGATAAAGGTACTGTTAATACCTACGAATAGGAACTTATGTACAGAAATGTAACTTTTATACAATCATCGATTTGATTTTCGTTCTATATCTGCAATCATAACAAACACTCACACTTTGAAATAGACAAAGCTTGCATTCGATTGGTCGCGACAAGGTCATTTCCAGCGGCAAAGAAACCTGCTATAGCCAATCGCGTTGCGATATGTCCTTTTTATGCCCCGCCCACAGTGTATCTATTTCATCATCATCATAGGCAACCCTTGATACGTCCCACTGCTGGGTACGAGTCTCTTCTCTCCTTCTTGGGAGGAGGCCTGGAGCTTATAGAAATAGAAAATATTATTATTTCGAATAGATCTTCACAGATACTTTCAAAACGTCAAGAAATATATAAAATACCTAGAGTGAATAACCATTACATAAAGTAAAAGCAAAATCATATATTAATAGTAAATTAAAAATTAGAATTTAAACTACTTAGTTAAAACACAATTTTTTTCAATTCCGTCCATGATGATAAATGAAGAAAAAGAAAAACTTATTCGTCAAGATCAGAGTTACTCACTTAGCAGAGTTCCAAGTGCAGTCACTACTGAGAAGAACTCCGCTACCCAACAAACTCAGTAAGAGTTTTAAATGAGAGTTTAAATCTAGTACAAATTATCGTGAAAAATCAAATAATGTGAACGTCCATAGCATAGATGCAAATAAACTGCTATCTACTAAATGTGATGTAGCTCCTGCAAACCAGAACAGACCAGACCCCACCAACATCACCCGTTCACGAGTATGACGCATGTGACAGCCACTCCACCACGCTGCTCCAACGGGGGTTGTGGAGATAAGGGTTAGCGGACAACCCGTTGTTGGATGTTCTCGAACCGCCCATAAGGCCTTCGAGAAGGTTTAACGACTATATCTATTTACGTGGAACAATTTTTTTTTGCTTGATTACACTTCTTTACATTATTAATTGCTAAGTTAACTACATTAAAATCTTACGTTGCAACTCCTGAAACCTAACCGAGGTAGTAATGGAAAAATGTCCATCCCAAATTAGTCACGCGTGGGTGGATCTCGACCATCGTTACTTCATACAAAAACATCTATCATAGGGCACGTACCCCATGGACGTTACGTAAAGTTAGCAAGAAATCAATACTATTTGGATGGTTGCCAGGGAAAATAGAATGGGACGTGGCTGTTCCCATGGGGCATTACACAATCATGGCGCATGATATTTTAATTAAGATTAAAGTGTTAGGGTAAACTTTTATAATATCTTTTGGGAATCTTAATGTCGTTAAAGTCTAAGTGCGAGACTCACAGACCGCACTGCGACTTTACTCTGAGCAAAGTATGCTTAGAACTGTCAGAAATGTATGGGTTTTGACAGTTCGAAGCGTACTTTGCTCGAAAATAAAGTCGTAGTGCACAACAAGAACGTAGTTTTTTTATAGAAAGAGTCAATTGAGCCCGTGACGGTATGGGGACGTGACAACCCCACCACGTCAACTGAACAATGGTGTCAAACCATTCCAACAGGGTGGTAGAAAACGCAAAAACACGAGCAGCGTTTCGCAGTAAGATTATCGCCACTGTGATCGCAAATCCGCATGCCAAGCCTGGCGATTATGGCATATTCCCCCCTAATAACGCACAACCCTGTTGTAAGTATATTTGGAGACTGCTGTCCAGCAGTAGACGTCGTCTAACGGATTTAAATCATAACTGGCTAATCATTGGTATGTTTCGTATTCATATATGCATTACCTCTGTCTACCCTTTCGGGTGACAGGCGTGAGTTACGAGGTTCGTTAGCAAAATGCGGATTTAGGCACAACTTCCCCTCAACTTTTAACCTCTTAATCAGGGACATTCTAATGAAAACGTGCGTCCAATACCAATTTCAGAATATTCTCACACCTTTCCAGCGAGGCAAAGTTCATCGACCTTATATGAAATTCTTTCATTATTGAAGAAGCCAACAAGTTAGTACGTTATGTAGAACTTTGGTTAACTTTGAATGGCTGTTTTTATAATCTTAAAGACAAGTCACTTTTGTTGACAAGACTGTTATAAAACTAAAACTGTTATTGAAGTAACTGAATAACAAATATAGCGCTTATTTAGTAAAGTGATTTGTTTAATTATAATAGTAATAATGTTTAAATTTAATTATGACGACACCGAAGATCTGATAAAGATAAAATCCTTAAAGAAAAAAAAACACGTTAGATAATTTTATATTTACAGTTTACCCATACTCTCAACTCAATTTTTAGATAAGCATCAACAAATCCGTCTTTTACATTCGTCTCATTTTTAACCAGAAAGCCATTTCAAAATTCAGTATCTAACATCTCAAAATCCGTTCATCAATTTGTACCCGTCTTGTACAAAAGTGAAGCAGGACTTGATTTATGTCGCGATAGTAATCTGGAGCCGAAGACAAATAGGTCCCTTTTATATCGGGGCCAGTGGGACGGTTGGGACGATTTGACGGGACAGAAAGGGTCGGATTGGTCCTTAGGGAGGACGAGTCAAGGCAACAGGAAGACCTTGAATTGAGTGAATTACGATTTCTTCATAGTTTTTAGTAAAAAGCCCGATGGTTTAGAGGAGAGTACAGTAATTTCAATATTTTTAAGCATTCATATTGTGGGTACCTACCTTACCTACCTACCTACTACAAAAATACTCAAATAATATTATAATTTAATTGCGGTTGCTTCCCATATTTGTGTTTTAGATCAATGTATATATCATTATAACTGGTGGTAGAGTTCCAGTGACGGAGCTCGTGGGCGTAGGCACCACCGCATTACCTAATTTACTTGCCGCTAAATGGTATTGTTCAGCACTATCGTGTTCCAATCAGGTGCTAATGTACGGCCCTGTTATTGCCGGCACGGAGGCATAACACCTTAGGCCTCAGAAGTGGTAACGCATCTGCATTTTTACCTCTGGTCTTTGTGTAGGTGTCTAAAGCCTGCTGTCATCACTTAACATCAATGTGAACTGCATGCGTATTTACCACCTTTCTAACATAAAAAAAATTACTTGATAATAGGTGTTTTTATATTATTTCGCATTAACATATGCTTGTGAAATATATTTTATTTAAAGAAAAATGGAAAGAAAAAAATTGACTTCAGGCGAGACTCGAACTCGCGGCCTACTGGGAATCTAGTCCAGCCGCTCTTCCAATTGAGCTACTGAAGTCCTGCCCGATTTGTCAAATCTTTCCTGTTCTTGATAATAGGTGTCATCAAAGTTAATACTCATTATGAACATTTTAAAAAGACATCTATAAATATCCGACAATTTAATTAGATTTAGTTTGAATAAAAGTTTGTTATTGTTTGAAGTTGAAATAAAACTAGTTTTCGGCTTTACCTCGCTTTGTATTAAACTAAAATAATTATTTAAAATCGAACCCGACGTTTCGGTTGCTTTTCAGCTTTTATATAACTATATATAATTTAATTTTAATAACTATATATGTATATTATTACTATATATACTATATATTATTTATGTTATTATCCTTACCCGGTAAATAGTGACATTATTAGGTAGTTACATATTTTTTTTTATGTTATGGAAGTGGCAAACAAGCATGCAGTTCACATTGATGTTAAGTGATGACTGCAGCCTATAGACACCCACACAATGACCAGAGGTCAAAATGCAGATGCGCTGCCACTCCTGAGGCATTAGGTGTTATGCCTCTGTGCCGGAAATTACAGAGCCCTACATTACCACCTGACCGGAACACGATAGTACTGAACACTAACATTTAGCGGCAAGAAAATTAGGTAATGCGGTGGTGCCTACGCCCGCGAGCTCCGTCACTGGAGCTCTACCACCAGTAAAATACATATATTTTTTCAAACTGCTGTCAGACATATGTCACCTCAGTCTGCCCGAGACCACGGAAGCTTTAAAGCGACCAAAACGTCGAGTTGATTTTTAAAATCGTTTTAGTTTAATATACATGAGATAAATCCGTTAAAATAGTTTAATTTCAATGAGTGTAGCTCGCAAAAACCTAAGAACATATAAAAGTTAAAAAAAAAAACTTAGTAATCTGCATATTCATATCGTATTCATCTTTTTTAATATTCATCCATTTAATACGTATTCCTGATGGAGGTCAAAATCGGTATGACAATATTGTATTCGATATTCAAAATGGCGCCAACACGAAAAGTCTATTAGGAGAGACACGATCGAAATCTTTCATGAAAATACACACGCAGAGACATACATTTTGCATTCCATTTATTTAGATTACGTAACTTCACGTCTGTAATTCACGAAAGGGTAATTCCATGCATTGGGGCAAACATGCAAACACCGTTATAAGTTTTGACCTAAGAAACAATAACTTTTGGCCCATGTACCTAACAATAGCGTGCCTATTGACATCTCCGGGTGCAGTCATCACTTACCATCCATTGATGGTAAGTGATGACTGCAGCCTATAGACACCCACACAAAGATCAAGGTCAAATTAGGCCTCCGGAGTGGCAACGCATCCGCATTTTGAGCTCTGGTCATTGTGTGGGTGTCTATAGACTACAGTCATCACTTAACATCAATCACTGTGAGCTGCATGCTTGCTTGCCACCTTTATTACATAAAATATAGTAAAAAAAGACTATTTTTATCTAAATGACCGTGTCTCAAAGATTAAATGACACGTTAAATAACAGCAACGAGGTAAAAGACATTAAAGACTCGTAATCACTTATTTATGAGACATCGCGTCGGCTAGTGGCACTCAAAGTTACCTTAGCCTCATTAGACTCCGTCCCACTGGTGGCAATGATACAAATTAGATACGTTTTTTAATATTTTTTTGTGTAGCTCGCGAAAACCTAAGAACATATCATGGTGTCGTATATTTATCAAACCAAATAAATAAAAATGAATCACCGTAATGTGTGTTTATTTATTTCTAAACTAATATTATAAAGAGGTAATATTTTTTTGTTTGTTTGTTTGTATTGAATAGGCTTGTTACACGGCCTGACATCCCTGATGGCCATGTAGAGCTCCCACGGTACGGGCGGCATTGCGCAACAACATCGTGTGGTAT
This sequence comes from Macrosoma leucophasiata, assembly GCA_036365455.1. NCBI lineage: Eukaryota > Metazoa > Arthropoda > Insecta > Lepidoptera > Hedylidae > Macrosoma > Macrosoma leucophasiata. The sequence goes on from JAWQUS010000024.1 coordinate 2,572,037, forward strand.
AGCCGTGTTCCTGGAAGACACCGTGACCACCGTGTCTGCTCCGTACTACCATTGGCAACAGCACAAGCGGACACTTACTTCAATCTCCGAACTAAGCGGTCGCCTCCGCTGCTGGATCTCCTACTCGCTCGTGTAGTAGCCGAGACCAGTTAGTAGGAACTAGGTTTAAATTATAATAGATTTCCATTGTAAGTTTTATTTTAATTAAATTCACGTGATACAAGTTCCTTTGTATTTTTTAAAAACCCTCTTCGACGGCCGACAACCATAATTGGCGCAGTCGAAAAAGGAGGATAGTCGAGTCAGTGGTGTAGGTACATCAATCGTAGACACCTCGCGCTGTCACCGGATCCGCGGTCGCCTTCGCGTCGTCTATCCTGAACCCACGTCGCCAGTCGAGGAAGGAAAAAGTAAGGAATCAGCGGGAGCAGACTCATCCGAAAATCGATGGCTAAGGTTTACCGGTTGCTGATTATATTGTAAGTACATTGAATTTCTTGTTAGCGGTTGCTAAAATCCTGTCTTTGTACCTATAATTTTTCCTTGTGTATTTGTGAATCTGTGAAAATTTTTCACCCACGATCATCGAGATCACAGGGCTCAAATTCCGACCTTCGGAACGATCTCCGCAACGCGCGAAGAGACGCCCATGGAAATTTAGATTTAGATAACTTAGAATTAGATTTGTCAGGTAATATTATAAAAATGACTACTATTAACGCCGAACAGTCACAAACTTTATGCGATAATATATATAAGGCATTACGCCCGGTTCCAGAATTTGACGGAAACCCGCATTTACTTGTACGATTCTTAGGTATATGTGACCAATTAGTGATTACCTATATTAATCCAACCCCAGGTTATGAGTTATCAAACCAGAGTTTAATGAATGGTATCTTAAACAAAATAACTGGTTCTGCTGCTAGAATCTTAGCAACAAATGGATCTCCGAGAGACTGGAACAGTATTAGAAACACATTAGTTAATTGCTTTTCAGACCGAGGGGACGAGTCATCATTATATACCGATATTGCATTATTATCTCAAAAACCGTCTGAATCTCCACAGCTATTTTATGAACGTATTCAAAATTTATTGTGTACTATTATAACCTATGTTGAACTCCACGAAACGGTAACCACTACCGTTGAGGCAAAACGACAACTTTATAAAAAGTTGGCTTTACAGTCGTTTTTGAGAGGGTTGAAAGATCCTCTGGGTGCTAGGATCCGTTGTATGAGACCTGGTTCTTTAGAAGAGGCGCTAGAGTTCGTCCAAGAGGAAGCTAATGCTATATATTTTCAGACCAGGAATCAACCAACGAATTCTAAGAATTTTAATTTTGATCCATTTACAGGTCAACCTTTAAATAATTCTCTCAATAATTTTAAGCCGAAAATGAACCCCTATGTCAATAATGTTGTTCCCCCTATGCAAATTAAACCCAATACTAATTTTAATACTAACCCCACTAATAACTATTTACAACAACCCCAGTTTAAAAGTTATTCTTATTCTAACCCTATGATGAACCGTACTCAACAATTGTTTAGAGCCTTACCCAGGTCCAATATGTCTACAGGTTTTAAAATTCCACCCCGACAGACAAATAAACCTACCCCTATGAGCGGTATTAGTCACCCCGTAGCACGTACTATTGCTCCGCGAGTACAATACCCTGGTAATAATAATACCTACCAGCCGAGAGAAATGAATCTCACTGAAATGTATAACCCCGTTAATACTGGTTGCACTGATGTAACACATGACTATGCATACCAACTCACTGATCATTGTGACGAAAATGAACAATACTTACCTATGAACCACGATGAGGAATACTCTTCTCAAGTTCAATGTGAAGAAGTCACTGATACTTCTTACCCTCAAGAAGACCCAAATTTTTGCCCGGTTTTGGAGAAAACTTCCCCCGAATAGAATTAAATATACATAACAAGCGACAGTTGCCTTACATACAAATAGGTAACCCCCCTTTAAAATTTTTGATCGATACAGGTGCAAACCAATCCTTCATCAGTCCTGACGCTGTAGAAAAATATTTCCCGAATTTTCATATTGACTATGACCCATTTATTGTATCTAACATTCATGCAGTCACACAAAACTTTTATTCAATAACCATACCATGTTTCCAAGAACTTAAAGAGAATACCTGTATAAAATTATTCATTTATAAATTCCATGAATACTTTGACGGACTTATTGGATACGACTTAATGAAACAATGGCAGGCAAAAATTGACTTAAGTACTAATACTTTTCGAACTACTTTCGCTACTAACCCCATACAATCATATTTTTCGCAAGGTGTAAATTTATGTGAAACAATTATTCCAGCTAATTCAACCAAATTAGTAAAGTTACCTACGACTATTTGTAAAGGTGATATTATAATTGAAGAGCAAATTTTATCAAATTGTTATATTAGCGAGTGTTTGACAAAATCATGTGATAATAAAGCCATAGTTGAAATAATTAACCCGACCGAAAATGATATAGTTTTTTCACTATCTCTACCTATTCAGGCACAAATTTTTAATGAACAGACTGACTTTACTTACGACACGTCTCGTAGTAACGAAGTATTATCACGTTTACGTTTAGACCACCTAAATAAGGAAGAATCGATTAATTTGATGAATTTATGTAAAAAATATAGTGACATTTTTTACTTGGAAGGAGAGAATTTAACTTTTACAAATAAAATAAAACACCATATTCGAACGACAGACAAAATACCTGTACATAGTAAAACTTACCGATATCCTCATATACATAAGCAGGAAGTCCAAGAGCAGATTAGTAAAATGTTACAACAAGGTATAATTAGAGACCTTCAACCTCTGCTTGGAGTGCCCCAATATGGATAGTACCCAAGAAACCCGATGCCTCCGGTAAAGTTAAATGGAGACTGGTTGTAGACTTCAGAAAACTGAACGAAAAAACTATAGATGATAAATACCCTATCCCAAATGTGACGGACATACTAGACAAGTTAGGTAAATGCCAATATTTTAGCACTTTGGACTTAGCTAGCAGTTTTTACCAAGTCGAAACACACCCCGAAGACATACATAAGACAGCATTTAGTGTAGAGCATGGCAAATACGAATTTTTAAGAATGTCAATGGGACTGAAAAATTCCCCGTGTACCTTTCAGAGAGTTATCGACAATGTATTGAGAGGCCTTATAAATAATATATGTACAGTTTTCCAAGATGACATTTTAGTCTTCTCAACTTCTCTTCAGGAACATATGGTTAATCTGAAAAAAATATTTCAAAGACTCCGTGAATCAAATTTTAAAGTCCAAATGGATAAAAGTGATTTTTTAAAGCGCGAAACCCCATACTTAGGACATATTATTACTACAGATGGAGTAAAACCAAACCCCGATAAGATTAAAGCAATTTTGAAGTACCCCATACCTCGTACCACTAAACAAATTAAATCATTTTTAGGTTTATTAGGATATTACCTAAGATTTATACCCAATTTCGCAAAATTAACTAAACCCTTAACTAGTTGTCTGAAAAAAGGAGCAAAAATCAATTTGACACCTGAATATGTAACATGTTTCGAGCATTGTAAAACCCTATTAATGAATGACCCCATATTGCAGTACCCTGATTTTAGCAAAGAGTTTATACTTACAACCGATGCCTCAAATGTAGCCCTTGGAGCAGTTTTATCACAAGGTCAGATAGGCAGTGATAGACCAATAGCATACGCCTCACGTACACTCAACGACAGTGAAATGAATTACTCAACTATAGAAAAAGAATTATTAGCTATAGTTTGGGCGACGAAATATTTCAGACCCTACCTTTTTGGTCGAAAATTTAAAATTATTACAGACCATAAACCCCTAGTTTGGCTCATGAATCTGAAAGAACCCAATTCCAGATTAACTAGATGGCGATTAAAGTTAGCTGAATACGATTATTCTATTGTGTATAAAAAAGGACAATGTAATACTAACGCCGATGCGTTATCGCGAGTCGATATTCACAACGACGAAACCTTATCACTTTTACCGAATCTTTCTCAACTAAGTGTAGATGAAAACCTCGAAAACTATTCTGATACGTCCACTGAAACAGCACACACCAGCGCTGAAAACCCTATCTTAGAAATACCTATCAGCGAAAATTCTTTAAATCGATATAAAAGACAATTATTTATAAAAGTGCAAAATTATTCCCCTAAGAGCAAACCTATTATTACTAAACCATTCGATAAATACATGAGAACGGAGATAGAAATAAGCGAAAATGATTTAGAAAATGATATTTTAAATGTGATTAAAAACCATGTTGACCCCAAATTTCAAACTGCAATTTTTGTACAACCCATTAATCATATTTACACTGTAATTCCTATTCTCCAGAGAACTTACAAAAATTCTTCATTAAATTTAGTAATGGTTAAAAGAGAATTGGAGAATATTAAGGACTATTTATTACAACAGGATGCAATTAGGAAGTACCATGAAGGAAAAACGAACCATCGCGGTACTAAAGAAACACACCTTTCATTATCAAATTTTTACTTTTGGCCTAAAATGAAAGAAAGCATTAATAAATTTATCGCAGAGTGTGAAATTTGTAACTGTGCTAAATATGATCGAAACCCGATTAAACCTCAGTTTAGAATAGTCCCCTCACCTTCGAGACCTTTCGAATTAATACACGCCGATGTTATCAGTATAGAGCAAGAAAAATACTTAACCTTTATTGATGCGTTTTCTAAATATGCACAGGCATACCACTTGCCGGATTGTACAGCTCCGAATATTATAAAAAGCCTACTTAAGTTTGGTACTCATCATGGCTTTCCTTTAACTTTAACTACAGATCAAGGTACCGAGTTTACTAATCAGGTAGTTGCCGAATTTTTAAGATTACACAAAATCCAGCATCATAGAACTTTAGCTCACGCGCCCTCCGGTAATGGAATGATTGAACGTTTCCATTGCACGTTGTTAGAACATCTTAGAATATTAAAATTAAAACATACTAGAGAGTCAGCACGTAATTTAATATCTTATGCAATAATCGCTTATAACAGTTCTATTCATAGCTTAACTAAGTGTAGACCCTTTGAAGTATTAACAGGACACATAGATCTTCGCGATCCTATTGATACGGACTTATCCGAACGATTATTACAACAATACATAATAACGCACCGTGATAAAATGGAAACAGTCTACGATCTCATACGTGAGTCATCGCAAGCTCAACGCGAAGCGATAATGACACGCCGTAACCAGAGTAGAGAACCTGAAATAAATTACTCACCTAACCAAAATGTGTATATTCGCAACCCACAATCTAGTAGACAAAAGTTATCACCCCGTTTCACTCATGACAAAGTTATTGCAGACTTACCAATTCATATCTATACTTCTAGGAAACGTGGACCTGTTGCTAAAATGCGTCTGAAACGACCATTAAAAAATAAAAATGTTGACTTGTTGCAGAATGACCATGGCAAGCCTGGTACTAGCACAGGAAATTAAACTCGACAATCTTGATAATGGCCCCGGACTTCTACCCTTCCAGTTAGGGAAAACAAAAATAATATCCCATTACCACTCCTTTATCCTTGAAATTGACTTAGAATACATGCAGATTGAACTTAATAATTTAAAATTCCAACTAACAAATATAACTAACACATTAACTAACACAGATGCTGATATGTTTAAGTATCAAATAAAATATATTTATTTTAAATTAAATAAAGCCTCTAACCTCTAACTTTTTTTTTTGGCTGGCAACACTGCTCGAGCTAACAGCTGTTCTTGACTGTCCCGTATTTAAAATTAAATTATATTATTATTTAATTGATACAATTCACAATTTAATGTATTATATTACTTGTAATTCACTGAATTTATATAGTGTGTAAGTGTTTACGTAACGACTGTGTACCAAGTTGAAGATTTGTGAAAGACAATACCGGCGTCTGACATAACCTAACGTATGTAAAATTTGAATTGATAACTCACAAATAAGGTGTAAATCATTGTTATCTCCTTTGTTGAACCTTGTACAGAGTATTTAAGTACTCATTTAAATAATATTGATTAATACCCGCGTACCAATTATTGCAATATTGGTAAAGAAGTGAAGAGATTTATTTTCCTCTAACTCACTTCAAAACTGTCCAACAACCTCTTGTATTATTTAACCTACTCAATAATTCATTTTGTATTACATTAAAATGATGACTCGCAAGGCTTTATCTCGTCAAGAGGAGTCCAGACTTCAAATGACTTTGAGTGAACTAAAGGCCACCAAGGAGTTAGTTGAACAGTTTCACAGGGAGAGAGATGACAATGAGAAGGAACTGCTAGAAGTGTTAGCCAGGGATACTAAATTAAAAAAAGAAATGTCACAATTACATAGTGAATATTTATTAGCTTGTGAAGAACGGGACAAACTACAGTTGGTAGTAAACGGGTTCAACCAGTGTAGTGATGAGTATGAGCAGGCCCTGAGGCGCATCACCACACTGGAATTGGAGCTAAGTGAGGCCTATTCACAAATTAACAAGCTTCAAGCTGAAAATCTTAATATTACAGCCTCGCAGAACCAAAGTTTATTCGACGAGTTGGTCCAAAGTTCACCTAAACATGTAAATATCAGTCAACCATCTGTCACAATTGATTTAACCTGTGACACACCTGTACATAAGATTGCATATAGTCATAATAAATTAAAAAAATATTCAAAATTAAATAAATTTATTCAAAAAACTCAAAATTTAATTAAGTTAAACAAATTTTATACTAACAAAATTAAATTAAATTCAAAATCTTACCCAGATTTGAAAATGCAATCTGAACAATTAATATCAAAAGAAATTACATATATATCTGAAATTGAGAAATTGGAAAAAGAATGTAATAATTATATGGAGTCACTGTCATCTATGACATATAAATATGAGTTGTCACAAAAAGAAATTCAGGAACATATTCAGGCTTTGACTAAGTTGACTGATTTATGTCAATATAACTCAGAGCGATTTGAATCTTTGACAAACAGCTACAACCAATGTAGCTGTACACTCACCCCAGCTGGTTCAGAGCCTGTATGTGCTTCTCCTACAAAGCCGCCCCAGCTGCCCCAGAGCTCATCTAACACATTCTCTGGCTGTTCCTTACAACTGAATCATGTCAAACATAAATATGTGATGTTCAGTGATGAGATTGGCAAAGACTTGGGCCATTTATTTAAAATGCATTCGGGACAGTCAACCTTCATTAACTACTGCATGCCGGGGTTAACCTATGATGGCATATTAAAAAAAATAACAGCTTTTAGCTTCGACCAGGATACCACCTTAATTATATGTATTGGAAACAGAGGCAATGTAGATAAAAAACAATTAATTGAATACTTTGACTACTTACAAAAATTAAAAATTCATAATTTTATTTTATTTACATTACCATACAGTAAGAGTCTGTCAAATATAGAAAATAATATTAGATATAAGCTAAATTTGACATTAGATAACCTAATTTGTTATAATAACAAGTTTTATAAATTGGACATAAATTGTATTCTAGAAAATAATTTTTATTTGACCAAAGATAATTACTATCTTAATAAATTTTTGAAACGACAGATAGCTGTATCGCTATCAAAATATATTGACCATATAGCCAAAAATTTGGCTATGCCGACTGCCTCTATTGGGCAATTGCATAACAATATACAGAGTTTGGAAAGTATTCCAAATATTAGCATAGTAAATGACAAATCAGTATTGAGTAGTTTTACTACCAATACTGTGAATAATAGTTTACAAATGACATCTAATAATGTGGACATTCAATTAAACCATTTAAATTAGATTTAGAGACAAAAGAGACAGCCTCTTGCTCTCATTTTCCTAAGGAAAATGTTTATAAATCTAGTATGTTGTTTCATAATAATAATAATAACATTGTAAACCTGGTGCATCAAAATATACAAGGAATATTGGGTAAAGAATTAGAAATTGAGTTATTTTTAAACATTCATGACATACAAATTTGTTGTTTTACTGAACATTGGTTGAAAAATAGCGAATTAATATTCAATTTTAGTGGGCACCAGGTAGGCAGTTCGTTCTGTAGGTCACATGCAATACGTGGTGGCTCTCTTATATTGTTAAAAAAAGACATTAAACATAAGGAACGCAGAGATATAGTGAGTCTCTCCGTTGAACGAACTGCAGAAATAGCCTGTGTGGAGCTTGAGCGCTTGATTATTGTGTCCGTATACAGACCTCCAAGTGGATCTTATGAATGTTTTGAAAAAATTTTAGATGTTGTACTGAACAATCTAACTGCTTCAAAAAAACGTGTCATTATTTGCGGAGATTTCAATATAAATTTATTGGAGGAAACTCCAACAACTGTGAGGTTTAAATCGTTACTTATGTCATTTAATCTGCATAATTTGTTCTCAGAACCTACCAGAATTACACAGAACTCAGCGACATGCATAGACAATATTTTTATCGATTTTGAACCTACACATAAAAATATTTTGACTGAATTAAGCTCCGACCATTGTGGTCAGTTAGTTTCCTTCTGTAGTCAATTACATAATGATAAAAATAAACGAGCAATTGTATTTGTTCCTTTCAATGCGAAGCGAATTAAGAAATTCAGAGAAAATATTGTCCCAAAACTTGCAAATGTGCAATACCATAACGATCCTAACATATTATACAATGACTTTTTTGCCACAATTTTAACAGAATTTAATTTAGTTTTTACCAATAAGACAATAAATGTAAGAAGTCATAAGTCGTTCAATGAATGGGCGACGGTTGGAATACATAAGAGTAGACAGAGATTGTATGACCTGTATGGAGAAAAGTCACATAATCACACAAATTCGTTTAAAAATCATGTTAAATTATATTCTAAAATATTCAAGAAAGTGTGTTTTGCAGCCAAGGCACTTCACATTAAAAATAAAATTAAAAATTCAAATAACAAAATTAAAGCGACTTGGAATGTAATTAATAGTGAAACTGGGAAACAAGCTGAACGCAACTCTGATTTTAAATTAATAATTGACAATAAACATGTTACTACTGACGAAGAAGTTGCTTTAGCATTTGAAACATTCTTTGCTAATATTCCAGTTTCTTTGACTGGAGACCTCATTTCATCGCCTACCGTCGCCGAATCATTATTGAAAAAAAATGTACATCAAAGTAAAACTATATTTAATTTTAAGTTAGTTAATACTGCGGATGTTATACATGCCTTTAAGTCTATTAATATTAAGAACACAACTGATTTATGGGGCTTATCTGTAAAAGTTGCATATGAAATAATGGATGTCATTGCACCTTACCTAGCGGCAATGTTTAATAATAGTATTGTAAGTGGTATATTTCCTGACTTAATGAAACATAGTAAAGTGATTCCTCTTTTTAAATCTGGTAGTACAAGTGACCCCACAAATTTTAGACCAATTTCTGTACTACCTGTCTTAAGTAAAATTTTTGAAAAACTTATTTTAATTCAACTACTTGCACACTTTAACCATCATAAACTTTTACATTGTCGACAGTTTGGATTTACTAGGGGTCGTTCAACTACCGATGCAGGTGTTGAACTTGTCAAACACATTTTTGAAGCTTGGGAAAAATCACATAATGCACTAGGGGTATTCTGTGACTTATCTAAAGCATTTGATTGCGTTCAGCATGAAACATTGGTCAGAAAGTTATATCACTACGGCCTTCGAGATACCGCTCTCGAGCTTATGACTTCATTTTAAACAATAGAAATATGTGTGTTGATGTAAATGGGACAAGATCTCCCGGGACTTCAATGGATATGGGGGTCCCACAGGGCTCTATTTTAGGGCCATTTCTTTTCTTAGTCTATATTAATGACTTACCCTACATTATCAATGATGGCCAAGAGATGGTATTGTTTGCTGATGATACTTCTTTAGTGTTCAAAATTAAAAGACAGGAGGTAGATTTTGACTGTGTAAACAATACTCTCTCTAATATAGTACATTGGTTTAGCGCCAATAACCTTTCGTTAAATAGCAGTAAGACTAAATGTATTAAATTTACTACTCCTAACGTAAAACAGGTTGAAACCAATGTTAAGATAAATGAGGAAGTATTGGAGATCGTAGAGTCCACGGTATTTCTGGGCATTACCGTGGATGCTAAATTGCAATGGGGTCCCCATATTGCCAAATTAGCTAATAGACTTAGCTCGGCAGCATTTGCTGTGAAAAAGATTAGACTATTAACAGACGTCGAGACGGCTCGCCTTGTTTATTTTAGTTATTTTCACAGTATAATGTCCTATGGCATTTTGTTATGGGGAAATTCCGCCGACGTCAACACTATTTTTGTACTGCAAAAGAGAGCTGTCCGGGCTATCTACGGGTTGAGTCCGAGGGTATCTCTTAGAGATAAATTTAAAGAAATAAATATTCTGACTGTAGCTTCGCAATACATTTATGAAAATGTATTATATGTCCGTAAAAACATTAATGAGTTTCCTACAATAGGTAACAATCACAGTATAAATACTAGGAACAAATACAAGTTGTCCATGCATGCAACGCGGCTGAATAGGGTCAGTAATTCTTTTAGAGGTCAATGTATACGGTTCTTTAATCAAATCCCCAAAAACGTTCAAAGTCTATCGATCAATAAATTTAAGAAAGTAATGAAAGAACGTTTATATAAATGTAATTACTATAAGACCAGTGATTATCTTAATGATAATACGTCTTGGGATTATAGCGATCGCTGCCAGGCTATTTCATGATCCTGTGATTTCGTGTATTCAGTAATTAGTATCTACTATTGTTAAGGATTGAATAATGTGAATACCCTGGCTGAAAATGAATTCCATCTTTTATTTTGCCGTATGCATATCCGGAACAGTCATGCACGCTTAAATGTCTTTGCCTTTGGCGGCGTCGTGTGGCGGGTTGCTCACTTCCCTCTAAAATGGTCGAGGAGGGCAATGGCTGTCACATGCGTCATACTCGTGAACGGGTGCTGTTGGTGGGGACTGGTCTGTTCTGGTTTGCAGGGGCTACATCACATTTAGTAGATAGCAGTTTATTTGCATCTATGCTATGGACGTTGACATTATTTGATTTTTCACGATAATCTGTACTAGATTTAAGCTTTCATTTAAAAGAGCTCTTACTGAGTTTGTTGGGTAGCGGAGTTCTTCTCAGTAGTGACTGCACTTGGAACTCTGCTAAGTGAATAACATTGATCTTGACGAATAAGTTTTCCTTTTCTTCATTTATCATCATTGAAGGAATTGAAAAATTTTATGATTATTATGTTTTAACCAAATAGTTTAAATTTTAATTTTTAATTTACTATTAATATATGATTTTTCTTTACTATATGTAATGGTTATTCGCTCTAGGTAGTTTATGATTTATTGACGTTTTGAAAGTATCTGTAAAGATCTATTCGAAATAAAAATATTTTCTATTTCTATTTCTATTTCTAACCAGCTGGAAGTTTTCAGACCTATTTCGCGAAATAAGCGCGGATTAATTAATCCTTTAGGAACAATTATTAAAGGAATTACCGGAAATCTTGATCATGATGATGCCCTGAAGTTTGAGAATGCAATAAAAATTCTTCAAAATGATAATAGTAAATTAGCTAGCAGTTTTAACAATCACATTACATTATTTAAAGAATTGTCTACTCAGCAGTCTAAGTTGCTACTTAATTTAAAAATTAATCAGGATAGATTAGCGAATTCCTTATCGTTTGTTTTAAATAGAACAAGTATTGATAACGGACATCTTGTTAAATTTGCACATTTATCGCAATTATTTATAATTCTTAACGAAAATGTTCAAGAATTATTAAATGAAATAATTAAAATAGAAAATATATTAGCATTTAGTCGTAAAGGATCAATTCATCATTCCGTTTTACCTGTAAAAGATCTTAAGTCCATGATAAGAATCTTACATAAATATTACAATAATGATGAAATTTTAAATTTGGAAATTAGATATTACTATGATCTAATTAGCTTAGGTTCCTATTTTACTAATTAAAAGATCGTGGTAATCCTTAAGTTTCCTGTTACCCACATTCAAACCTATGAATTATATAGACTTTGTCCTGTTCCAAATAAAAACCTATCCGTCATAGTACCACCCTATCCCTATTTAGCAACTGACTCTCAAGCGTTCGCGTACATGGAGGCTGAATGCCCGAAGATAGACAACTGGTACCTATGCGAGCAGAATGCGTATCACCAGACACGCACAGAAGACGATTGTATCCATCGCCTAATTCAGCATCAAGATGTCTTATCATCGTGTGTCCCTAGACGCATCACTATGTCTATGGAGGCACTTGTCAAATTAGATGACACTCATTACGTCATCAGTTTCCCACGGCCCACCAAAGCACACCTGTCCTGCGGCGAAAATTTGCACAAGATACTTCGCGGAAGTTACTTCGTCACTCTACCTCACACCTGTAAAATTAAAACAAAGGAGTTTGCAATCGTGAATGAGAACAATCGAATTCATGGAAAGGCAGTCGAAATTATTTCATATGCCAATTCGTCGAGTTATGCAATCAATACGGGAGCAAATTTGAACCTTAAATCAATTAATCTGAATGCTTTACACAACATTGAGAACCAAGTTATGATGGAAGCACCCGTGCGAATCGAGTCAGCAGATCCCTCGAGTATTTTTCACACGACTCTACCTTTCTACGGAATAGCGACACTTAGCGCAACAGTCATCGCTATAATTTTGATCAAAAATAGAAAGAAAGCAAATCAGGAAGATCGTCGTGCTTCTTCTGAGGAATCCCTGGAGGCTCGACGTGCAGCAACATTTTCATTAGACATTGGCAAATAGTTGCTGATCTTCGAGGGGAGGTGTTACACGGCCTGACATCCCGGATGGCCATGTAGAGCTCCCACGGTACGGGCGGCATTGCGCAACAACATCGTGTGGTATAGCCGTGTTCCTGGAAGACACCGTGACCACCGTGTCTGCTCCGTACTACCATTGGCAACAGCACAAGCGGACACTTACTTCAATCTCCGAACTAAGCGGTCGCCTCCGCTGCTGGATCTCCTACTCGCTCGTGTAGTAGCCGAGACCAGTTAGTAGGAACTAGGTTTAAATTATAATAGATTTCCATTGTAAGTTTTATTTTAATTAAATTCACGTGATACAAGTTCCTTTGTATTTTTTAAAAACCCTCTTCGACGGCCGACAACCATAATTGGCTCAATAACTACTGGACCGATTTTAAAAATTCTTTCACTATTCGAAAGCTACATTATCCACGGGTAACACAGGCTATATTTTATTTTGAAAAAAATAGGAATCATCACGCTAAGACGAATAGGAGAGGGTAGGCAACATTGCACCGCGCGAAGCCGGGGCGGGCCGCTAGTCTTTTATGTAATGAAGGTGGCAAACAAGCATGCAGTTCACACGGATGTTAAGTGATGATTGCAGCCTATAGATAGACATTTACATAAAAACCAGAGGTCAAAATGCAGATGCGTTGTCACCCTTGTTGAGACCTTAGTTGTTATGTCCCTATGATTGTTATTACATTCTTACCTTTTCGTAAGTATTTTCAAATGGTTTACATCAGGAAGAAAGAAAGAAAGAAAAAAAAATGGTACAGCTGACATACCATATCAGGTAGTGCATAAAAAACAATAGAAAAAAAGACAATACAAATTTTTACGTAACAAAAAAAAATTGGGTTGACAGTTAGTACACAAAAAAAATCTCTTATATTAAAAAAGTACCATGTTAAAGTAGAGAATAAGAACAAGATCTCACGGCTGCACCAAATAGTTCCGAGTTCAGCATTATGTCAAGCCGGAGCCCGACGCTGGTTTTCAACTGGAAACTACTCGGTGGGACACGGATATCAGTCCTAAAAGCCGATATAATAGATATTTTTTTTATGTAATGGAAGTGGCAAGCAAGTTCAAATTGATGTTAAGTGACGATTGCAGCCTATAGACACCCACACAAAGACAAAGGTCAAAATGCAGATGCGTTACCACTCCTGAGGCCTACGATGTTATGCGTCTATGCCGGAAATTACAGGGCCATACTTACTAGAATTCATACAGACATCAGGTTATTTATTGCTCGAATCTTAGTCTATACTACAATATAGATCAGCATCGTATTGGTAGTAGCTAATGTAAAAACCATTGCAACCGTGCAAGTCCGAAACGAGCCGCTTGTGAAAGATATAGCAAATTTTAATGATACGCTAAAATTCAACATTTATGTGGTCGAACCTTCCCAAAGTGCATAATTTATACACCCTTGGGTCGTATTAATGGGCTCCACCGTGCACCTGGTCACCAACTACCTCTATGTGATTTTAATAGTTTAGTGAACGTAAAACAAAGTTAGGAGGACCATATCTATTAAGTAACATAGATGAAAACAAATATAACCACACTAGGTATAAAAATGTGCCGTGGATGCCGTTGTACACATACAACACACACGAATTTGACGACCCGGTTAGTCCAGGGGTGTGAGATGACCGTTTGATTCGAAAGGTCGCGGTTTCGATCCCCGTACCGGGACAAATGTTTGTATGGCCTACAGATATTTGTTTCGGGTCTGGGTGTTTGTGTATGGGTTGTATATGTACAATGGCACCCACGACACAGGTTTATACCTACGGTGGGGCTATGAGTGTAAGCGTATTTTATTTATTATAATAATTATTATAATGGCAACCCATTATACGTCCCACTGCTGGGCATGAGTCTCTCCCCTCTTTGGGGGGAGGCCTGGAGCTTACTCCACCACGCTGCTCCAATGCGGATTGGTGGAGATACGGGTTAGTGGCCAACTCAGTGTCGGATGTTTTCAAACCGCCCCTAATGCCTCCGACAAGGCTTAACGACTGCTATCTATCGATAGCAACCGGGACCGACGGCTTAACGTGCCCTCCGAAGCACGGAAACGCCCATTTAATATACCACTAGCGGTCACCCATCACACTACCCGACCGCGCCCGTAGTGCTTAACCGTGCTTTTATTTATTATTTATTTTAAATACCCAGACCCGAAACAAATATCTGTAGGCCATACAAATATTTGTCCCGGTGCGGGGATCGAACCCGGACGCTGGTTTTACACGTGCAGTTCACATAATCGGTAAGTGGATACAAAAATTACAGGGTTCCAGGTGACCTGAACACGATGCTGAACTATCATTTGGCGGCTTCGTAGTTGGGAGCAGATGTATTAAATAATGCGGTTGCACCTACACCCTTAGCTGCGAATTTGGAATTCTACTTGATGTTATTATAAACAGGTAATAATTATTTGGAGTGTTGCAGCTGAGATAGACACACCGCATCAATTTAGAGATAAAAATAAAAGAAATATTCTAGTTCACTTTACTATACGCGAGATAAAATAGAAAATGAGTTTTATTTTAATGAAAAGTTGAGTACATATTTTTACTAGGAAACCATTTTAGCGGCACAGTAACTGAAATCCCTCTAATTCCGACTGTAAGAGAGTTTCTTATTTTTCCTCGTCTTTGTCAACCAAAAATAGAAGAAACACGAAAACTAAAGAAAACGCTATTTCCTGTAATTATCGGATAAGCGTCGTAACAGCTTAAAGGAAGAAAATGGGTCTGAGAATAACGACGATTATTCAACGATTAATTCATTAGATAAGAGTCGTTAAAGATAAGGAAATATCACGAAGCGCTCTTGGAACTCCATATATTCAAACTATTCAACGAATCGGAATGCGATCGCTTGTGGTTAATGCGAATAGATTTTTTACTGGTTTATAAGTACGAATATAGGTCGCGCCAGGTTAAAAGAACGCTGGCGGTCAAGCTGCGCAGTAGACGATTTATCGATCTATTTGGTAGTATGAGGTGCGGCGTTTTCAATCTCCCTACCAATACACGAAACCGCAAGCGAAAGCTAGATCAAAAATAAACCAATAGGGCTAGTACTTTCGTGCGCGAGTGTACCGATGCGCAAACACATCTCTTCTACTTTCTTCCAGCGTTCTTTTTACGTGGCGAGACCTATACCTATATGTAGGGCTTCACGATATTAGTGTGTAAACACACTATGCCGAAGCTGCGTGACGGAAGTTCGGCGGCTGATTTTACGTTCCGACGTATTCGGCTGATATTACACACTGTAAGTACCGAACTTACGCGGCAGGACTTCAGTTTAGTATAGTGTGTGTAGGGCATAGTGTGTGAATTCAGCAATCGAACCGAACTTCGTACGCCCGACCGAAGTTACGCTGTACACTATAGCCAGATATAGCGCAGCAAAATTTCGACGTAGTGTGTCTTCAGTAATTCAAATAGCATATCAGGCGTAATAGTGCCGAACTTCCGTCGCGCAGCTTCGGCATAGTGTGTTAACACGCTTAATTTATCAGCCAAATTGTATATACTTAAACAGTAAAGTGAAGACAACCCAGATGATTATTACTTGATCGGAAGGTCGCGGGTTTTGGTTCTTGAACCAGGATGAATATTTGTATGGCCTACAGATGAGTATCCATATTTGTTTCTAATGTGGGTGTTCGTCTAGGTATTGTGTGTAACCTCCTCCTCCCCCCCTTGTTTTCGCCTTGTCGTGGCGGTGGGGCGCAGTACCCGGTGGTTGTCCCCACTCCGGCGAAGCCAAGAGGAACCCAGAGAGGGGGTAGCTGGGTAGGAGGTGTACGGGTATTTCGTTGGCCCTGCACCCTATCATCACCGTTAAGCGGCTGGCGCTTAACGGTGATGTCGGTAGTCGTCATTGTCAAACAGAAATAGAAAAAGAGCGAAAACTAAAGAAAACATTATATTATCTGCCGTTCCAGCTTAATGGAAGAAAATGGGTCAGAGAATTCCAACGATAATTCAACGATTAATTCATTAGATAAGGGTCGTTAAAAATAAGGAAATACCACTAAGCGCTTCTGGAACTCCATATATTCAAACTGTTCAACGAATCGGAATGCTTTGATTGCGATGGCTTGTGGTTAAATGTGAATAGATTTTTACTATTTATCTTCACGTCAGGTCCCTATTGAGAGTGTAGAGTGCCAGATATCCCGGTCCTGATACGCCTCCCGTGCCTCATCTATATTAATATAAAAAATAATACTTGGGACGTGATCTACAATAGAAATCGAAGCCAAGAATATAGTTTTCAGATTTTTTGTCTGTTTGTCTGTATGTATGTCCGGGCTAAACTAAAAAAGTACCTACTAAATGGCACCTGTTATTCATGCAAAATTTGAAGTAAATTTTGTATGAATATTACTAACAGGTCCGGTCAACATATAGGCTACATATTATCACGCTATCTCCTACGGGGGAAGAGCTGTAAATCTTTAAAATCGTAGGAAAGTCAAAACTGTACATTGATTTTTTTGTTTTAAAGAATACTTGGGGCGTGATCTACTATCGATATCGAAGCCAAATATACTGTTTGTTTTGTCTGTATGTATGTGCGAGCTTAACTCAAAAAGTAATGGATCTTAATGGATTTACTTCAAATTTTGCATGAATATCCGATAATTTTCAAGGACACCGCATTGGGTAAGGTTAATAGGTACCGTGCATCCAAATAATGGCGAAAGCTATTTCCTGCGGTTGTTACTTCACACGGTCCGAGGCCCAACGTATTTCACTTTTCTGAGGACATTTGACGGCGTGGAGTATCCCACTTACCGCGCAGCCTGCGTAGTACGTCACCTTCTCGACGGTTACCAAAACTGGGATTACACCCTCGCGGAGGCAAGCGTCAGAAAAGGAGAAATATCGCCATCCCATCATGTCTGAAAATTTTCTACGAGCTTTGAGACACGTGCTACTGGAGACGAAGTCGAAGTAACTAATGAACGCATGCTAAACACCTGTATTAGTTCATTTCAAGATGTGGTCATTTCCACCACCGATTGAACTATCAAATATGGGTTTATCAGCTCCCCAAATCATCACCGCATCAAGACCGTGGAAATTGGGAGTATAACGCTGAGACAAATTACGATCCGGGCGAAATGACCATGTCGCTTTGTTCTCTTCAGAGCAAAAACAAATTTATGATACCGTCCTTGAAAGCGTTGGGCAAAACTAGGGTAAAATGATTTTCTCCTGGATTTTGAATGCTCCTGGCGGAACAGGAAAAACATTTGTTATCACTGGCATACTTGCAGAGGTCAGGAGGCAAGGCAAAATTGCTATTGCTGTAGCGTCGTGGGGAATTGATAGCAAGACAGTACATGCCATGTTTGGAATTCCCTTATAATTAGAGAGCGCCGAAATGACTGTTTTTGGTGTCATGTAACAGTGATAAGGGACACGTGCTCAAGAATTGCTCTCTGATTGTATGGGATGAGTGTACGATGGCCAATAGAAAGGCAGTTGAGGCCGTGGACAGAACCCTGCAGGACATCCGCAGGAACGAACATTTGAGTGGGTGGTGTCACATTACTGTTCACTGAAGATTTCCGGCAAACGCTTCCCGTGGTGACGCGAAGATCGAGGGCTGACGAGATGAATGCTTTGTTGAAACGATCTTAACGAGTTCGTACCAACGCTGCGCTTGACCATTAATATGAGAGCTCGGCTCGACGACAATGCACGTGCTCAAGAATTTTCCGATGTCCTTCTAAGTCTTCGCGGAAGCACTCTACCAGAAGAGAGAGGTGGATAGGTGGTGTTTCCAGAGTCTCTCGACAGAGATGTATCCAGGTGAGAAGAACTCATTCTCGGTGTCTACGGGGACATTAGTCGTATACCGCACCAGCAGAATAGACTTAGCAAGTGGACTTCCATCGCATACCATCAAGATGAAGGTAGGTGTCCGGATTATGCTTCTTCGGAACTTATCTCCTCCCAAGTTGTATAACGGGACCCGGCATTGGCGAGGCATTATTTATACCACGCATTCCCTTCATACCGCATAACTACACATTCCAGTTCAAGCGCGTACAGTTGAATGTTTGCTTCGCGATAACCATCAATAAGTCGCAGAGGCAAACACTGAGGTCAGCGGGTGTTAACCTCAGGACAAGTTGCTTCTCACACGGGCAACTGTACGTCGCTTGCTACAGCGTTACCAGTCCTGTCTCTCTTTACATTTTGGCTCCTGGTAGAATAACTACCAACGTAGTTTATAGGAAAGTGTTGTAAGGTTTGATACCTTTGTACGTATTTTTACTCTTTTGTGTCCGGGAATATATTCCTGCATTATTTTGTCTATTTCCTTCAGTCACATCTTATGAATGAACTGAGGATTCCCATATGAGGTTTCTCCCTTCCCTTGCTTCGCTTGCAAAAAAAATATACTTTTAATTTAATACTATTTTAAAAGTTGTTTGCTTATAATGCTAAATCGCTTTAGCATTATAAGCAAACAACTTTTAACACTGGCATCTTAGGTTTGTTTGGTGCTGTAGAGCCTTCACGCAGACGACGTTGCGTGCAGCTGCTAGTATAAAAATAAATCGGGTTTTCCTTCCTGACGCTATAACTCCAGAACGCACGAACCGATTTCCACGGTTTTGCATTCGTTAGAAACGTCTCGGGCAGAAAATTTAGGAAAAAATATTTATAGAACGAGATCCACGCGGGCGAAGCCGCGGGCAACAGCTAGTCTTTAATAAATGTCATTAAATAATTACCAAAACTGAACAGGTTAGGCAATTTTCAAAAATCAATTGCTGTTTGTTAGTTTCGCTAAAACTGTAGTGTATATTTTTGTTCGCCGGGCCAGCTAGTCTTTAGTAAAAATTAAAAATATAGGAGCTAACTATTCAAATATCGTCTATGCTGACTGCATTTTGATGTCCATATTTATTTCAATCTTTCGTATGATGAATTTTATTCAGAAATATTCTCCATTCTGTAGATGCTATCGAGAAACAAGCTCCAAATATGTATGTCCCTAAGCGCATATGTATTTAGCAATAAATTATCAACACAAAGAAGAGATTCAAATTTGCTACGTGGGCATGTTATAAACTTCGTTGGAACGTGTATTCCCAACGTTATTTTCCTTCGATACCAGATAACTAAATCAAAAACAAATACTCTACGTGATACTTCCAATACCAGGTGCACAGAATAACGAAACTATCTAATACCGATTCCGTTGTAATAACCGTTGCGCTGGAAAAATGCACTGCAAATTGAAAGCGGCCAGGGTCACGTTTTTTTTTCAATCGTGAACGTCTGTTTTTTCTTTTTATTCAGCCTCGTTTCCGGAAACCGCATCGAGTTTAAATGAAGAAGTGTAGGAAAAAGGGGTGAGGGAAAAAACACCTTTGCTGAACGGAAAAGAGGCGAGATAAAACTTTACAAATTGTAATTCTTTCTACGTTATGTCCGTTTTATGCTTAAATTGGTTATGATTTGTTTGAAAATAAGTTTTTGAATACAATCCTTTAATATGGAAAAATAGTGGCAAACAAGCATGTAGTTCACATTGCTGACAAGTACTTCTACCTGTAGTACAGCCTACAGCCTAACGCCAACACAAAATCTGGAGGTTGTTGTCAGAGGACCTACGTTGTTGTGCCTGTGTGGTGGTTTTTACGGGGCCATGCATTACCATCTAACCGGAACATGATAGTGCTGAACACTACCATTTGGAGGGAGATAGTTTAGGTAGTACAGTGGTGCCAACTCTCGAGTCTCTTCACTGGAACTCTACCATTCGTTTACACCTGTTTTCTCAAAAGAAGTAACGTAACGTAACTTCACGCCTGTAATCCCCGAAGGGGTAGGCAGAGGTAAATGCATGCATTCAAGCATACATGCAAACACCCACGATTCGCCGGTTACGTTTTGGCCCATGTAACAGGTGGCGAGCCTGTTGACATCTCCGGGCACATTACCAAACTTTGAGGTACTGGGAAATTCCCAGAAAATGTAAAAATCCCAATAGAACCAGAGATAAAGGCTTTTTCACCATTATCTCTGATAACCCCCTACCCGGGAATCGAACCCAGGACCTCAGCGTAGTAGTGGTGGTAAAAGAAGTAAGTAGAAGTAAATGCATGCAAATATCCACGATTTGTGAGATATCTTCGTGGACAGGGAAGCCTACTCTATCTTTAACCTATCAAAATGTACAACCAACATGAAATGCTAACTTTAAGCCATAAAAAATATTCCATAAAGAAAGTAAACATCCATAAATAAATCATGACTTGCCAACCCTATAAATTACTTCCTTATCCTTAAAAAATAGCTGCCCTCAAAATCACTAGGCTTCCGACCGTCATCTATCAATCCTATATGGTTTCCATTTTTCATCAGACACGCGGAACCCCAAAAAAGGATTATGCTAAGCCCCATTCGGACGGATAAGGGCCCATCGGGGTTTCAGACGGAATTATATCCCCTAAATAAGCCACCGGGTGAATGTGGCGATCTTGACCTTTTTGGGCATTGGTGAGCCAATTTAAATTTGGCCTTCTTTGCTATGTGATGTTATTGTTATTAATGTTAGTCTTTTTAGCAATTTCCTGTTGAATTAGAAATATTACCATGTTTTGTATTATGATCTATATATATAAAAATAAATTGCTGTTCGTTAGTCTCACTAAAACTCGAGAACGACTGGACCGATTTGGCTAATTTTGGTTTTGAATTATTTTTGGAAGTCCAGGGAATGTTTAAAAGGTAAGAAAATATGAAGAAATTGAAGGGAAATAGTGTATGTATCTTCACGCCAGGTCCCTAACGGGGTAGGCAGAGAGTGTAGAGCGCCAGACATCCCGGTTCTGACAAACCTCTCGTGCTTCGTCTACCTTCATATAGGAAAGGAAATAGTCCGTATATTATTATACCAAAACTTTGACACATTATCTCATTTTGAGGCAATACGAAGTTTGCCGGGACGGCTAATGATCAATAATAATTTACTGGTCGTAGAGTATCAACGTCAGTGCTTGACGGAGCATGAACAATGGCATCACCTAATCATTTTGCCGCTAAATAGTAGTATTACTGGTAGTTTTACGGGTTGTAGAGCTCCAGTGACGGAGCTCGCGGGCGTAGGCACCACCGCATTACCTAATATACTTGCCGCTAAATGGTAGTGTTCAGCACTATAACACGATAGTGCTGAACCTAAGCCTATAGACCTCTACTATACCAGAAGTACAAAACGCATTGCCACCTCTGAGACCTTAGTTGTTTTGTCTCTGTGATAGTTATTATGGGGTCATACATTACCATCTAAGAGGAACACGATAGTAGATAAATTAGGTATTGAGGTGGTCCTCTAGCTCTTACACTAAAATTCTACCATCAGTAAAATACCATTTCAAACTTACGAGCTCGCGGGCGTAGGCACCGCATTACCTAATATACTTACCGCTAAATTATAGTGTTCAGCACTATCGTGTTCCGGTCAGGTGGTAATGTACGGCTCTGTAATTTCTGGCACAGAGGCATAACACCTAATGCCTCAGGAGTGGCAGCGCATCTGCATTTTGACCTCTGGTCATTGTGTGGGTGTCTATAGGCTGCAGTCATCACTTAACATCAATGTGAACTGCATGCTTGTTTGCCACTTTTATTACATAAAAAAAAAAAAAAAAAAGTATTTAGCACTGTCGTGTTCCTGTTAGATGGTTATGTATGTCCCTGTAATAACCTTCGCAGAGGTATAACAGCTAAGGTCTCAGGGCAACGCATCTGCATGTTGACTTTTTCCCAGCATATGGTATCATAGTCATCACATCACACCATAGGTTTCCAGTGTAGGGCCTCAAGGGCGAAGGCACCACTGCGTTACCTTATCGATCTGTCGCCAAATGGTAGTGTTCAGCACTATCCTGGGAGTTGCCTATTACGGCGAAGCGACGGAATAGGCGACTCCCAGGATAGACTAGGCGCTCATCCCTGAGCCACCTAGCCAATACTCCTCCCTCATTTTGATGGGAGCAGAAGATGCCGAAGGAAACGGAGCAGGTGCCCCGTTGCCTATACCACGTGAACCTCGAAAAACGAAGCTATACAAGCATCCCCTTCTCCATTATTATAACATAATATGAAACAGCTTCACTTTTTCCTTTCATACACACCACACGCGTAGTCTTTTGTGTTATATCCCATAATTTATACAAATATTTGTTGTATGAAGTACAATACGCACCTCAGTTATTCATAGGTCATTTGACGAATACGAAATTTGGGTTGTTATTTTTGTATTACTTTGGTTACTCGTTACCATGGAAACGGATATCAGGATAGTGTTATCTAAAAGAAAAGAAAACATTTATTTGGACAGCACAGAGACATGACGATACAAATTGCCAGACGATTGGGGTACAATTAAACAAAAAGCAAAAAGCAAAAACAATAACAATTAAAAAAGAAAAAAAAGAGATTAAGTCTCACGGCTGGTCCAAATGGGATCCCAGATCAGCTTCATGTCAAGTCGATCACATCAATCGACTTGACGCTGATTTTCATCTGGGACCCTGGTGTTTCACGGATGTCAAGCAGATCAAACAAATTAAATTAATAAAATTAATAATCAAACAAATTAAATAATAATGGTTAACAATATATACTTACACATTTTGTCAGGACAAATAATATAGCATATTTACGATAATTATACATATATCTCATGAATAGTTAATGAGGGTAGAATAAATAGGGGATAATCCGGTGGATAAAATAACACATCAATGGGTGGTGTCACACAGCGGACACTCCGCCAAAATTCCATACAAACGCTTAATATGGTCTCTATTACACAGACATCGATCAGTGACGTGTATTTACACGTGCACCTGTGTGCGTAACACGTAGAAAATACCAACCGTCGCCCATAAGAGGGGAGGAGGTTGGGTGATGCGGTAAGATCGGGCGGGACGTCGAAGTGTCCATTCTATACGTAGTATTATTACACATTCTCTGGTGGTGTGCAATATAATTATGATACACGTGGTAGATAGTAGATAATTAAGGTTAATGGCACGTCAAAATTAGGCATACCAATCAGGGCTAAGTAGCCAATCTCAGCTCATACTCCCGCCCTCTCACATTCAGGTTTGTTGTATTATCTCCAATGATAGCTTATGGAATATACGATTTATTCAAAAAATATAAACGTAACGTAACGTACTGTAATCCCCGAAGGGGTAGGCAGAGGTAAATGCATGCATTCAAGCATACATGCAAACGCCCACGACTCGCCGATTACGTTTTGGCCCATGTAACAGGTGGCGAACCTGTTGCCATCTCCGGGCACATTACCAAACTCCGAGGTATTGGGAAACTTCCAGAAAATGGAAAAATCCCAATAGAAGCAGAGATAAAGGATTTTAAACCGTTATCTCCGTTAGTCCCCGACCCGGGAATCGAACCCAGGACCCCCAGCGTAGTAGTAGTGGCCTGGTACCACTACGCTACGGAGGCAGTTTAAATAAAGTGTTACTGCAGTGAAAATACTATTTATAGTTTGTAATACTACCTACAAAGTTTTAATTTAAATATAAGCATCCCACTGGGTTCGAAGTTCCTTATTGTTATTAAACTAACTTGGTCAGCGCAGTTTCTATGAAAACTTTGGTCATTTGTGAACCAGCACTTTATCAAATGATAAAAACTTCATAGATAGGAACATGAAGTTCATTTCATAAACATGTTCAAACATTTTTCTCATATCTCAAAAGGAAAATCGTCGCCCTTAAAACATTGCGACTGAGTGCGTCAGTGTGTCTGTCTGTTCATCTAACTAAAATTGAGCCGAAAAACCGGTCAAGTGAGTGTCGGGCCACGCAAAGTGTAGGGTTCTGTAGTTTTTAGGTTCGATTTATGTAATTAAAAAAAAATAATAAATATTTTCTATGGAGTTGTTCAAAAATTTCGTGTATTACATTTGGTCGACTAGTACTCGCAAACTTCTAAAGCCAACTTAGGTGTGATAGTTTTCCTTTTAATTTCGTTATATGTAGCTACTATTGCCGTAACGTTTGAATTTCTAACAACTCAATTTCTAAAAAAAATATTCGCGCGTTTCATGCAGGGGAGGTACCCTAAATAATTTATTTTTTCATGTTTTTATTACTACTTTTTCGGCATGATTAAGGTGTACCTACACTTGTGCCAAATTTCACTACCAAAAGTTTTTGCGCTAAATCGCGGACAGACGGACATGGCGAAACTATAAGTAAGGGTTCGTATTTTACTACGGAACCCTCAAAAGTAGAATTTTTTTATATATGTTTTCACAGAAGAACCACAACAATGCCGAGAATTCAATTAATTACAGTCGAATGTTTACTTCGCTAGGCTATACTAATTAATATCAATTAATAATTCAAAACACAAACGCACAAGACAAATTGCTCCTAATCTATATCCATGAAAAGCGTTATGAAAATCCAATACAATACCGAAAATAAATTAACTTTGCAAAATATTTGAAGGTGACTTAGACTCAGTTAAATTGTTAAATTCTCGTATAGTTGAGTTCAGCTTAATCTTGATTTATTATCTGAGTGAAGCCACAATCCATTAGTGAGGTCCATCAATTTTAATTTGCGGGATCTGAAAACAGGCATAATTAGAACATTTTAGGTTAAAGAAAGGTTTTTCGCTAGTTCAGGCAAAAACAAGTCCAAAAAAATGTAATGGGTTCGGTTTTTGATGTATTTATAATATTTGGTTTGATCATCTAATATGCTAAGTTGAATGTAAATGTCATGTATCCTAGCGGCCATATTTTGATACGCAACGTAGTGTATCTATAAATCTATACAAATAAATATAACTGGAGTGTCTGTTTGTAATTTGTAACATAAAAATAACCTTTTTTTACTATTAAGTATGGTTTAGTGCATATTATGTATGTTTACACGGTACATATACCATAACAATTTTTTTACAATTTTTGTCTGTCTGTCTGTTTGTTGAGGCTAATCTCGGGAACGGCTGGACGGATTTTGACGGGACTTTCACTGACAGATAGCTTATGTATTAAGGAGTAACTTAGGCTTTTATACTAGCTGCACCCACGACTTCGTCCGGGTAGATACTGAACAATCATAAATTCTCACGCGGACGAAGTCGCGGGCACAGCTGGGTAGATCATAAATATGTGTAGGTTAAAAAGGTAAAAAAAACATGAAGAACTTGAAGGGAAAAAGTAAAAACCACAATTGTTTTATATTATTTTGCATTAACACATGCTTGTGAAATATATTTTATCCTACTACTATTATAAAGGCGAAAGTTTGTATGTATGGATGTATGGATGTTTGTTACTCTTTCACGTAAAAACTACTGAATGGATTTGAATGAAACTTTACCACAATATAGCTTATACATCAGAATAACACATAGGCTACAATTTTTGAGGTTTTTAATGTGAGGTCGTAGAAAAAACACATTTTTTGCGCTTACATTGCAAACGCTGACTGAATCCTACAAGATAGATCAAAACAATTTACTACAGTATTGTACAACTTAAAAAGGTCTACAAAAAAGTCCGTGATGGTATATGTTTATCTCTTAGGAATAACCCACAATAACCATTTTTTATCCTTTACTTTGTACGAGAAATAATGGCTTATTTACGAAGCTATTTTAAGCAATACAGTATTAATCCCTATCCAATTAAGTATCTTAAATACATTGTGCATTTAATAAAGATCAATATGGCTTTTTACAGCATGTAAATTAAATAAATATTTTCGAAGATATCACAGATTTAAAATGCAGAGTCATAGCAATTTCGGCGATAAATACCGTTTCGGTGATAAATACCGGCAGCGGCGCCAGGCGAACGGGGCGTGGGGGGAGCGGGGTAGGTGCGGTGGGGAAGAAGTGGCTCATCGCTGAGTGCGCGACCCGAACGCGGGCAGACACGTGAGGGCAGACGTCGTTGACGGTTGTGTTCGTTTTGCGAATTTTCAAGGCACTAGCGATTTGATAAAAACGTATGGTCGCCTACTTTAAGTAATATAGGCCTAAGGTTAGTTATTGCCAGGTTTCTTTTTGGTTAGGAGTTACACGTACAAATTAGGGCTCTGCAGTGCTTAGTTACCGTATTTCTTACTTATTACTAGACTAGACGGGACGAACCTGAAGTCCACGCGAACGAAGTCGCGGGCAAAAGCTAGTTTTAAATAAAAATGGAAAGAAAAATTTGACTTCAGGCGAGACTCGAACTCGCGGCCTACTGGGAATCTAGTCCAGCCGCTCTTCCAATTGACAAATCGGGCAGGACTTCAGTAGCTCAATTGGAAGAGCGGCTGGACTAGATTCCCAGTGGCCGCGAGTTCGAGTCTCGCCTGAAGTCAAATTTTTCTTTCCAATTTTCTTTAAAATAAAATAAAAACCACAATTTAATTTTCCCATACGAATAGTCCGTATCTATCAAACCTTTCTATTACATTTAGAGGCAATACGTTTGGCGGATCAGGTAGTAAATAATAGCTTAAGAAATAAAGTAGTGAAAATGAATCGTTTACCCGCGAGGGTTAAATAGCGGTGTTGCGCAGATTATGCTAGATCACATTGCGACAGTGTGCGTGTGTGAGTAGGTTTGTGTTTTATGTGCGGCTGTAGCTAAAGTAAGCAGGGATAATGCGTCCGTAGGATGTGCATGCTGTTCGTCCAAATCGAAGACAAATTATTTCTCAAATAAAAAATATTAAACACTTAAACAGGTATATTTAATTCATGCATTAAAATTATTATTTTGGTAGAGCTCCAGTGACGGAGCTCGCGGGCGTAGGCACCACCGCATTACCTAATTTACTTGCCGCTAAATGGTAGTGTTCAGCACTATCGTGTTCCGGTCAGGTGGTAATGTACGGCCCTGTAATTTCCGGCACAGAGGCATAACACCTTAGGCCTCAGGGGTGGTAACGCATCTGCATTTGGCCTTGGTCTTCATGTGGGTGTCTATAGGCTGCAGTCATCACTTAACATCAATGTGAACTGCATGCTTGTTTGCCACTTCCATTACATAAAAAAAAAAAAGCTCGATTTTCTAATTGGGGTGTTTTAGGGTGTACGTTCTTTCCGTTACACGTTGTAGAGGTTGAGTTATAAGTAGAGTATTATACTAGTAATAATGACCTTGAGCTGTCCATAACGTTCCATCCACATTATGTTCAACATTCACCATAATAACATAGAATCAGGCATTCGTGACAACGTCGCGTGTTCCGACTGTGAATCGATTTGTATGATTACTGTTATTTTTTCCATACAAATATAAAAATGTACACTGCTCAAAGTTACCTCTAAAGTAATCAATAAGCGGTTTTTAATGTATGGAAGGCGTTAATGGTATGTGAACCGCAGGTAATGGGGTTAGTAGGGCTGTCAAATGAAAGAAAATAATTACTTCACGCTCTCTTTTCCCCGTGTGTCTGTCACAGGCAATTTTCTTCAAAGTACTTTGAGGTACACTTTGTGTTTTTTTTATGTAATGGAAGTGGTAAACAAGCGTGCAGTTCACATTGATGTTAAATGATGACTGCAGCCTATCGACATCCACACCCACCAAGGTCAAAATGCAGATGCGTTACCACTCCTGAGGCCTAAGGTGTTCTGCCTCTGTGCCGGAAATTACAAGGCCGTACATTACCGGAACACGATAGTGCTGAACACTATCATTTAGCGGCAAGTATATTAGGTAATGCGGTGCCTACGCCCGCGAGTTCGTAAGTTTGAAATGGTATTTTACTGATGGTAGAATTTTAGTGTAAGAGCTAGAGGACCAGATCAATACCTAATTTATCTACTGTCGTGTTCCTCTTAGATGGTAATGTATGACCCCATAATAACTATCACAGAGACAAAACAACTAAGGTCTCAGAGGTGGCAATGCGTTTTGTACTTCTGGTATAGTAGAGGTCTATAGGCTTCAGCCATCACTTAGCATTCATGTGCACTGCATGCTTGTTTGCCCCCTTTGTTATGTAGTAACAGTTTTTACAAAGTGTATTGTGTCACATATCAAATTTAATAAAATATCTTATAAGAGTAAATATATCGAATACATTTTGGAATTTTAAAAGAAGGCTTGTTAAATTAACCATCCCCTCTCTTTATTTCCATAAATATCAGTCCTATAATTAAAGAAATACATATACAATACAGAAAATAGTTTTTTATCTGCAGATTGCAAAAAAACTTCTTATAATTTATAAGCATTAAAATGTAAATAATCATATATATTTACAACCTAATTACTTAGACCTAGGTATAATAAATAATTGCATTTTACGAGCGCTGCGGTCTTCTATAACGAACGCAACTCGCGACTGTCATCGCGTTCGGTCGGGCCGAACGCGGACGACGCGAGCGATGCGCTTCTGCCAGCGCATGCGGAGTCCATACAAGGTCATTCACCGCCCGCGCCCCGCCTCCTCAATCGCCTATTATTACTCACGGAGTTTGAAGCACGGGTCTGGCGCTGTAAATGGCGCATTACCTAACGATTTTTTGGCATGTTTTTCGTGATAGTGTAGATTTGTGAAAGTGTTTGCTACGTTTGCCTTTGCTATCTTTCTATTGATTTAATTGACTTTTTATCTAATAATTAAACCCTAAAATCGTGAAAAAATATCAGCTATTTCATACAACAATTTTAATGTGAAATTGTATGAAATTTCTGTTTTGCGATTTCAAAGACTGAAAGTTGTTCAGATTGACCGTCTGAAGAAACGGTTTTCAGGTTATGCGCACTTAACACTACATCCTTTATAACAAAAGCTGGAGTCACCCCAATTATAAACACCAGGAATCGCCACTGACGGTATTTAAGATAACAGAGGCAATCTATCTATTCTACGAAATCCTATGCACGCGTCGTTTTACATCCGTGTCACAGTAAAAAAAGAAGAAAGAACATTTATTTGTACCAATGTGCGAAGAGTATTTTAAGTAACAAAAAAATACCTTTATGCAAATTGGTACATCCTACAGTAAAAGGCAAAACCTTGCGTTCATTATCAAAAATAACTTAAAATAGAACACGATTACGACCAGACATAATTTGCATATTCGAAACATACATGAAAACAACTCCATCCATATTGCCACGATAATGCCGGAATAAAAACCACAAATCGGACGTTATCCCATTCCGATATACAGCTGTACCATTATTTCCAAATAAAGTTGGATTTTGCGGATATTCCGCCGCAAAGTTGTTCGGTTCATTTTTCAACGAACTTCCCAGCTATCGCTACATGTTGGGATGCTTGTTTTGTAGGAGTAACTTATTTATAGTAATGTATTATTTTATAAATATGAATTATTTAAGTAATGATTAAATTTAATTCCACGAGCGAAGTCTGTTTTGGCAATTTTCAGTACGTAACTAGGTCAGAAAAGAACAGTCATTGTTTTTGTCTATAATTTATTATTGTCAAAAATACAAACAATTTTTAACGACCCGGTTAGTCCAGCGATGGGAGACGACCGTTTGATTCGAGGGGTCGCGAATTTAATCCCCGCACCGGGACAAATATTTGTATGGCCTACAGATGTTTGTTTTGGGTCTGGATGTTTGTGTATGTGTTGTGTGTGTTCAAGGACACCCACGACACAGGTTTAAGCCTAGTGAGGGGCTGTGAGTGTAAAGCATTTTCATTTATCATTATTATTGACAGACACATTTCTCTCACAAAAAAATATCTCATAGACAAATCCCAATATCACTTATTTTCCGGCCCAGGGAACAAACCCAGAAACTGAGACGCATCAGTATTGGCCTACGACAACGCCAACAAGGCAATTAATGGTAATGTACGGCCCTGTAATTTCCGGCACAGAGGCATAAGACCTTAGGCCTCAGGAGTGGTAACGCATCTGCATTTTGACCTTGGTCTTTGTGTGGGTGTCTATAGGCTGCAGTCATCACTTAACATCAATGTGAACTGCATGCTTGTTTACCATTTCCGTTACATAAAAAAAAAAAAATAAAAGCTTACCTACTTATCAAAAAATCCACGACCACTCAGATATTGCAAGGCATTCATGTCAGTGTATGTTAAGTTAAAAACAACGCACACGTCACAGGTCAAACAGTAATTTATTAACAAATTAATTATTTAACAACGCAAATTGCAATAATAATACCCTTGAGGACTTCTGACTCATATAACTATCGGGGTATCGATCTATGTCGAGGGCTAGCTAATAAATAAGGCTTTGCACCATAGCGCAACACAGGCCACCGTCCGCGGCAGACCGGAGGGGAGTAGCCATATGCGGTTTTCTTCTCTATCAAAGTAAAAGCCCAAGTGGGCCTATGCATGTCACCTAAATGTTTAAATGTGTGCGTGAAATTGTTTATGCATTTTGTTAAAGTCAAGGTGTGAGTTTCGTAGAAATAGACGATTTTTGTAATGTGTGTGAGTGTGTCACACGCATTTCTCCTCGCAAAAATTTACTGTTTGTATCGGTAATAAACGCTATGGCTACTCCCCTCCAGTTCGCCGCGACCGGTGGGCCGAGTAGCTTTATGGTTTGCACTAAGTAACGCTCATACTATAAGTTTTAAATTGCTGATAGTATATGTACCTACATACATCAAATTAGGTTACATGAACACCTAAATAGGTACACGTCTTTTTACATGTATTGTAGAAGGCAAACAAGCATGCAGTTAATATTGATGTTAAGTGATAACTGCAGCTTGTAGAAGACCAGAGGTCAAAATGCAGATGTGTTGCCACCCCTGAGATTTTAGTTGTTACTCGTATGTCTCTACATTACCGTCTCATGGTAGTAGAGCTTCAATGATCGAGCTCGAGAGCGTAGGCACCACCGTATTACTTAGGTAATCTATCTGCCGCGAAATGGTAGTGTTTTGCAGTATCGTGTTCCGGTTAGATGGTATTGTATGGCCCCGTAATAACTATCACAGAGACATTACAATTTCGGTCACATGGGTGGCAACGCATCAGCATTTTGGAATCTCGTTTTTTTGTCGTTGTCTATAACTTGCAGTCATCACTTAACATCAATGTGAGCTGCATGCTTGTTTGCCACGTTTCTCACTTAAAACAATAATAATTTGGTAGAGCCTACACCCTCGAACTTCATGCT
This sequence comes from Macrosoma leucophasiata, assembly GCA_036365455.1. Taxonomy (NCBI): domain Eukaryota; kingdom Metazoa; phylum Arthropoda; class Insecta; order Lepidoptera; family Hedylidae; genus Macrosoma; species Macrosoma leucophasiata. The sequence goes on from JAWQUS010000024.1 coordinate 2,604,200, forward strand.
CCAGAACTTCACCGCAGTCTATCAAAATACTTGTTTTCATAACAAAAACAACGCAAACACGACTACAAACAATAAAAAGAAGGGAAAACAATAAGAAAATAAACCGTTACAAAGAAAAACAACAACCAAGTGAAATAAACAGAGAAAGGAAAAGAAACAAAAGACTAACAAACTTAATAATAAACTTACTTTCGTAATAGGGAGTAAAGGGTAATTAGTTTTCAATGGATTCCCTTTTGTTATATTCAGTGTTTTTTATAATAAAAAAAACGTAACTTCACGCCTGTAATCCCCGAAGGGATAATCAGAGGTAAATGCATACATTCAAGCATACATGCAAACACCCACGATTCGCCGGTTGCGTTTTTGGCCCATGTAACAGGTGGCGGGCCTGTTGCCATCTCCGGGCACATTACCAAACTCCGAGGTACTGGGAACTGGGAGGTACTAGGTCCAGAAAATGTAAAAATCCCAATAGAACCAAAGATAAAGGCTTTTAAACCGTTATCTCTGATAGCGCAAAAAATGACAGACTGTTTTGCATCGGTAATAAACGCTATGGCTACTCCCCTCCGGTCGGGTCCGGTCCCCTCCGCCGCGGCCGGTGGCCCGCGTTGCTCTATGATAATAACTAACGCATTCAACGGGTTACTAAGCAATCACCATAACTGATCTCCAATCAATACAAATTACATAAACAGGGTTAACCCGGGCTAATTTTACGGCCGTATTTATAGAACCCTTCGTCGGCGAGGGTCGCTCCGACCGTGATGTCAAATGTCGCTTTGTGCATTTGAATATCTCGATTCAGTCACAAAACACTCAAAAGCTAACCCTTGAACGCTGATGCCGAGTGCGTTTTGATTGGAACAATGGAGTTTGATCTGAAATACCGCAGCGGGTTGGATTGCGGTAAATTGAGATTTTATTTATTCTGTGATGTTTTTTGTGGCATAGAGAGATTGGAAAAGCCGTAGATTTAATTCATCACTGAAACAAAAGACTAATATATCTTTCCTCTCTTCTATCTATCTATCCATATTATAAAACAAAGTCTCTCGCAGCGTATATCTGTCAGTCTGTTCGCTATATACTCAAAGACTAATCCACTGCACGGATTTGCGTGTGGTTTTCACCAATAGATACAGTGATTTGTGAGGAAGGTTTCAATGTATTTTTTTTTAATGTTTTGTATAAATTGATTGGAATATAACAGGAAATGTTGGAGGTATTGGAAATAATCAAGACGTCTAGAAGCTTCGTTCGAAAACGCTGCCTAAAAAATAAGATACTTATAACAAAACAATGTATGATGGAATACTTTCTCTTTGGTAGATCTACAAAAGAGCCAAGATTTTCACGATTCAATGCGGTTTTTTTTAATGACTTTAGTTGTTATATCTCTATGATCGTTATTAATTTTTAATTATAGCAAATAACAATACAACTGGGATCAAGATTCTAAAATATGTACAAAACGGCGCCCCTCTGCGTATTAATATTTAAGAAAACCATTTGGTGAGTAGCGACACCACCCTCTACCACCATCTCGAGTTCCTCCGAGAGAACTGGGCTCCGCCTCGTCCGCCACAGAGAGGTACGGCCGGACCCGGCATCGGGTCTCTCACCTCTGGCTTGCCTTCATTGGCCGGTCAGAGTGGGGCGCTAGAGGTATGGCATTTGTAGAAATTTGGATAATAGGCTGTTGTCAAAATTTCTGCAAGAGCCATACACTCGGGGGTGGAAGTGTCTAAAGGCATAATAGCGGGGAAGCCCACTCCGAGCTGAGATAACACCACCACCACCATCACCTCCTGCCTAAAGTAGGATTCGATAATGTGAGATGTTGAATATAGGCAGGTGCCGGATCTCACTCCATAGGTCCAGCCAGCTAGTTCCCCCAGATCACTCACATAGCCCAAAGTTTGGCGAATCACTTATCATAACAATAGTCCCATATATTCTGCGGGGTCTGTCTGTGTCTGTATCAACTATTGATGCAGTCAGAAAGAGGTCCCGCCGAATATAACCCATTACAAAGTAGATTAAAATTATCGAAAGGGCCTCTACGTATTGGATCATGTCACCATGTCCCCGCGCAAGCCTGACAAAGGTCCGGGGTTCAAATTGGATCCCGTGCTGACGAGAGACATAATAATAATAATGGCTACCCATTATACGTCCCACTGCCTGGAGCTTACTCCACTACGCTGCTCCAATGCGGATTGGTGGAGATACGGCCTAGTAGCCAACCCGCTCTCGGATGTTTTCAAACCGCCAATAAGGCCTCCGACCAGGTCTAATTACTGCTATCTGCTGCTATCAATAGCAACCGGGACCATCGGCTTAACGTGCCCTCCGAAGTACGGAAACACGCATTTTAATTTGCCACTAGTGGTCACCCACCACTCTCCCGACCGCGCCCGTAACACTTATGACCTACACCAGCCGCGGGGCCATGCGCGCTTCATGAATAGTGAAATGCATCGTGCATTTTGTTTATCTAGTTAAATACCCACTGAAGGTTGTTTAGACTATTAGGTATTCCGCTTTGTATCCTAACAGACACAGGTGTAACGTAACAGAATTTGCTTACAACTGTATTTCAACAGCTTTCCCATGACATCTAAATAATTCACCTCCGGTTTGCTAAGACGGAAGCATACTCTACAATTCTACCAACTATTCAATTATAGCGGACTAGAAACACGGTAGCTGTTCAATCATTCATATACTCCGCTATTTGGTAAATAACAATGGTGAATCACTTTACTATACTTTTTATGTAATGAAGATGTCAAACAAGCATCCAGTTCACATTGATGTTAAGTGATGAATACAGATTATAGACATCTACACAAAAACCAGAAGTCAAAATGCAGATGCGTTGCCACCATTGAGACGTTAGTTGTTATGTCTCTATGATAGATATTACAAGGCCATACCATGTTACCGGAACACGATAGTCCTGAACACCACCATTTGGCAGCAGATAGATTAGGTAATGCGGTAGTGCCTACGCCTACGCGTCCTAACACTGGAACCACAGATCAACACTTGCCACCGGCCGCGGCGGACTGGAGGGGAGTAGCCATAGCGTTCATTACCGATTCAAAACAGTCTGTCATTTTTTGTGGGGGTGTGTGCGTGCGACACACACACACACTACAATAATCGTCTATCACTACAAAACTCACAGCTCGACTTTTACAAAATACATAAACAATTTCACGTACACATTTAAACACCTAGGCGACAGGCCCCACTTGGGCTTGTAATTTGGGAAAGCCTGCATATTGCAGGTTCAATAGGCCTTTGCCTTCATTACTCACCTCCGTGTTGTTCTATGACTGGAACTGTACCAAGTGGTAGCAGACTAACAACGGTACCCTATACATAATTGATCTTAATCTATTTTTATGGATTTTTGATAGTTATTTTGATCGATCCATTTGTCAAAAAAAGCGTCCCAATAACAAATTTACAGATGAATTTTCTATCTGTGATTATTCAGATAATGACAGCGGATCGATCAAAAGATTGTTTGCAATCTAGATTAGTGCAATCCACGTTCGAAGGGTCACTATTGGGATCGGCCATTATACTGCTATGACGGGAGTAGCAATAGAGACCTGCATTCACTAGTCTAAAGAAGCAGTTCATCTACAATGTAAATTTAATTATAATTCCATTTCGTCTCCATTTCTTGATGTCTACAGAATATTAAATTTATTATTCTCATAAGATTATAAGCGAAGAGCTTATAAATTGTTACAATATTACATCCGACTCGTCTTTTGACAACTTGAAGACACTCCCAAACTTCATCTAGGGCCGTTTCAACGAAGTTATTAATTTAGTCGAAAGCAATCTTGTAATTGGTGAATTACGTTTTTATGAAACAGTTTGAGTTTATTTTATTTTTAAGGAAAAATAGAATATCGCAAAGAAGTCGCTTTTACCCTTAATAATTGTTTTATATTATTTCGCATTAACACATGCTTGTGAAATATTTTTTTTTTTAAAGAAAAATGGAAAGAAAAATTTTACTTTAGGCGAGACTCGAACTCGCGACCTACTGGGAATCTAGTCCAGCCGCTCTTCCAATCGAGCTACTGAAGCCCTGCCCGATTTGTCAAATCTTTCCTTCACATCTATTGCATTGCTTTATGGTAGCAGCAGCGCCATCTATTACCAACTATGCTAGTTAGTCAACCGATATAATAGACTTTTCAGTTTATTGAATATCGTAAAGAAGTCGCTTTTATCCTTAATAATTGTTTTATATTATTTCGCATTAACACATGCTTGTGAAATATATTTTATTTTTAAAGAAAAATGGAAAGAAAAATTTTACTTCAGGCGAGACTCGAACTCGCGACCTACTGGGAATCTAGTCCAGCCGCTCTTCCAATTGAGCTACTGAAGCCCTGCCCGATTTGTCAAATCTTTCCTTCACATCTATTGCATTGCTTTATGGTAGCAGCAGCGCCATCTATTACCAACTATGCTAGTTAGGCAACTATGTTAGTTAGTTTGAGTTTAATATTTAAATATTGTTTCGACATTGTCTCTGATAGAAATGAGAATCTTATTTCATTTGTAATAACTCAAAGGCAAAGACAGTTATAAATATTACTCGTAGTAATACTTTTAATGAAATAAAATATCTATTAAATATCTTGATATCTACAGAGAATTACATCAGTTATAAATTGTTAATAAGTAAGGTTATTCGCGACGAAGTTATAACTTAAATATTTTTTTAAATCAACCCGACAGTCGCTTGTGACCCGCACACGCAAGTCACAATGAAGTGATTATAAAAATCATTTTATTTTCATATACTTACGCGTGACAAATCCGTTAAAATTGTTTTATTGCAATATATAAATTACGTTTTCTTAAAGTTGAATCGCTTGTTAGAATAAATTAGTGTCACATTGTACAACGTCCCGCATTAAAATAAAACACGTTACCACGAACACAGTCTAAAGAAAACGAACATGTTAACTGTGCTACGAGTATGTATGCATGTCATAGCATGACACGTCAATTAAAAAAAAACTCGCATGAACAGTTAGCTGTTCTGTCATAAATAGAAACAATTCACGGCTACATTACAGCAATTAATGTATCGAAGTAAAATTAAAATATCAAACGAAACAACTTGTAAATTCCTATTCAAGGTCAATTTAAATTCAAGTTTTTTTAGTATAATGAGATATGGTGGCAAATAACAATGCAGGTCACTTGGATGGTAAGTGAATTCAAAGGCGATAGCCATCTACACAAAAAACTGACGGCCAAGATGCAGATGTTACCACCGCTTAGGCCTAACTATTTTATCTCCGTGACAGTTATTATGGTGCCATGCATTTTATGCCTCCGTAGTCTAATGGTAGCAGACCACTACTGCTACGCTGGAGTCCTGGGTTCAATAAAGGTGTATTATACTCAATATTAGCAGAAACTAAGTTTTGTGTTTTCTGAAAGTTTCCGAGTGCCTCGAAGGTTGGTGATGTGCTCGGAGATGTCAGTTTTACATGGGAAAGTAACCGGCAAATCATGTGTGTTTGCATGAATGGTTGAATGGATTCTATCTCCGCCTATCCCTTCGGGGAATAAAGGCCTGAAGTGACGACGTTATAATTCAAACCAGCTTAGTTGCGAAAAACAATAAACTTAAAGTACGCGCTGTAGCTAGGAATAGGTACACTCCAAAAACATTTTTTTTTCAATTTAAGATATAGTGGAAGAGAATCGGTACAGTGTAACTGCAGGTTTAAACTAAAGCGGACAGTGCTAAGAGACATAATCCTATAAATACTCAGACTGGATAAGCGCAGAAAGATCTCTTTAGTATTGATCTCATAATGGAATAAGACACTGTCGTGTATTTTTAGTTTTAAGATGAATAATGCCTGACCTGGTTAAATAATTTACAGTTAACAAAATCGATGAGGGCAGAAATAACGTTAGAAACGTTGTTCGGTGAAATTCCTATATTGTCTTTCATAGTCTTAAAGAAGGTTTTAGATCGGGTACAAACTTTTGTAGAGTATAATCTTAATTTGCCATGAATACTCGATTTTGGTCTGATGGTGGGATCAAAAGTCTTAGGAATCGGCGTGCATGTATGAAGAGAATGATGAAAGTAGACGAGGCACGAGAGGTTTGTCAGAACCGGGATATCTGGCGCTCTACACTCTCTGCCTACCCCGTTAGGGACCTGGCGTGAAGATACATACATACATACACACTCGATTTTCTTTGATTTAAAATGAAATTTTCTTGTTTAAACAGATAAGTAAGTCACAAGTGTTAAAATCCTCTTAAGGTCAATGTTGACCTAATGTGCTAAATAATCAAATACTGTTTAAATAATAACGCTCAAAAAAATAATCCAAATTACATTAGAAGACGTTTGACTTCCAGTTACAGAAAAACTATTTCAATTTTTAGGTGGTAAAGCTGCAGTGACGGAACTCGCGGGCGTAGGCACCACCGCATTACCTATACTTGCCGCTAAATGGCAGTGTTCAGCACTATCTTGTTCCGGTCAGGTGGTAATTTACGGCCCTGTTATATCCGGCACAGAGGTAAAATACCAGGAGTGGTAAGGCATTTGCATTTTAACCTTGGTCTTTGTGTGGCCGTCTATAGGCTGCAGTCATCACGTAACATCAATGTAAACTGCATGCTTGTTGGCACTTCTATTGCATAATTTTTTTTACAAAAACTTACCATCATAAACAACTCCGCGCACCAACTCGTCAGCCTCGAACACCGGATGAACAACTGTCAAATTGACGTCACTATCCTGGTCACTCAGCGTCACTATCTCGTCACTGTCACTCGGAATCCTCGCGAATGCACAAGCATCTGTCCTCTCCACGTCACTAACTGTCGTCAAAGCCTCATCACTTGTTGTAGTTTCGTCGTACACCTCAGGATCCTCGGTGCCATCAGGAGGTCCAGGAGATCTGCCCGGTGCCGGGTCCCCGTTAGGTAGACTCAGTGTCGAACTATAAGGCAGCAACGCGAGTATGAATATTGTGGTTACTAGGTACATTTTGAATTTTGGTTTCTTCGGTTTTAGGCATTTGCTCGGCGTCGGATTAGACATTTTTATGCCCACTGTCACACTTTCATGTTGAAAGAATCTGGAAAGAAAGGAAAACATTGAGTTAGTATTTTGGCAGTGATAACTTCCTTAGCATTTTTTTTTTATGTAATGGAAGTGGCAAACTAGCTTGCAGTTCACATTGATGTTAAGTGATGACTGCAGCCTATAGACACTCACACAAAGACCAAGGTCAAAATGCAGATGCGTTACCACTCCTGAGGCCTAAGGTGTTATGCCTCTGTGTCGGAAATTACAGGGCCGTACATTACCACCTAACCGGAACACGATAGTGCTGAACACTATCATTTAGCGGCAAGTATATAAGGTAATGCGGTGGTGCCTACACCCGCGAGCTCCGTCACTGGAGCTATACCACCAGTCTAAAATGCATTGTTGGTGAAACGAAAAAGCGACAGTAAAGAGAAACACACACATAAATTGAAAATGACGTAGGAAGCGTTATATAGTGTCTCTTAGAAATTAAAGAAAAAACGGAAACAAAAATTTAACTTAGGACAGGAATCGAACCTGCGACCTCAGGATAACCAGTCCAGTCGCTTTACCACTAAGCTACCGTTCGCAGGTCGCAGGTTCGATTCCTGCCCGAAGTCAAATTTTTCTTTACGTTTTTTCTTTAATTTTGTATATGTTTGTCTGTTTATCTCTCTGTATGTATCACTTTCCCATCAATATAACAAAACGGATTTTAATGAAATTTGGAATGGAGTTAGTTTAAGACTGGGAAAGTTATTTTCTTAAATCACACGCCTATAGTGTTTACAGGGTATAAAAATTTGTAGGGAATTCCGTAATTGTTGTTCGAAGTTCCACGCGGATAAATTCGTTTTTTGCCATAAATATAGAAAAACAATAATTTAATTTACTAGTTAAGTTGTGCCATAATTCAAAACTTAACCAGTTAAAATAAATCATAAAAAATACATATATTAAATTTCAATACAAATATAAAACTTCAATGTTTCAAAATTACAAAGATGTTATCAACCACGTTATTTGGTTTGTCTTTTGTTCCGCGAATGTCACAAGACTCGAAGTTTGGAACCATCTCGAAGCCAATTACACCTTAACAATAATAGGTCTTTCATCAGGAAAACGACGTATTTTCTATGAATTGAAAACATTTCACCCTTTACCGAGATCCATTGTCAGCGCGGGTGTCGGACATCTCGACATTATCGAAATGAAAAATCACTGCTAACCCGCTGCAGATGGTTCTTTTGTGTACAGTGTAGGAATGATATGTGTTCATTTTTGAAGAAAACTGCTAATAACATAATTATTTTATAATAACTAGCTGTGCCCGCGATGTCATCCGCGTGAGAATTTATTATTGTTCAGTATGTACCCGGATGAAGTCGCGGGCGCAGCTAGTATAAAAGTAGCCTAAGTTTATTACATAAGCTATCTGCCAGTGAAAGTCCCGTCAAAATCGGTCCAGCCGTTCCCAAGAAAGCCCCCGCCAAATAGACAGACAGACAGACAAAAATAGTAAAAAAAAATATTTTGGTATATGTAACTTGTAAACATACATATGCATTTAGTAAAAAGCGGTTATTTTTTATACAGATGTCTAATCCGCGCACAGACATACTATATGCACAAAATGTAAATACTTACTGAAAATTGCAACGAAAATTTATTTATTGAACTATTTTTGTGTATTTTTTCGATGTAGTTGTTTTATTTCATTGGTAATTTAAAAGGAAAAATTGTCACATAATCTCTTAATAAGAGAGGCGTAACTCAAGACACATGTTTGCTCTGCTGAACTGTTCGACATGGTGCCACCGGCTCATTTCCTACACCGACTTTACACCAGGCATTGCTCAAGGGTGTGGTTCTAATGTTCGTTTCTGCCCAGAACATGTAAATTGTAGAACGTACTTCCCTCTGAGGTGATCCCTGAGTCCGGTGAGTGTGGTACAATATGGCGTTGTTCAAAAATGGCATCAAAGGAGTCCCTCAGGGCTGACAGCGAGTTGGCAACGCCCCTGGTGTTGCAAATGTGCATAGGCGACGGTGAACATTTTCTGGCCTATCTGGTTGACAATCAGTCAACTTTTTAACATGAAAAAGATATGAGCATGATCGCGTCTGGCGCGAGGTTCCTAATACCAAGTACTTACTCAAACTCTTAAAAATGCGCATTTTACTAACGCGCCTTTGAAGATCAATGGAATCTCTAGGAGATTTTGATATGACAATTGGACGATTACCAATAGGATTTCAGAGTTTGCATGCAATCAAAATAAAACACAATAGTTTAGAACCACAACTAGACCTGCAATAAAATCAATCTCAAACACCCAATTCGAGCTCGTTCTTTTATTTAACGATAGTGACAAACAAGCATGCAGTTCACATTGATGTTAAATTATGACTGCAGCCTGTAGACACTTACACAAAGACTAGAGGTCAAAATTTAGATGCGTTGCCAGTTCTGAGGTCTAAGATGTTAAAGATCTGTGCCCGAAAGAACAGGGCTTTACATTACCACCTGACCGGAACACGATAGTGGTGAACACTACCATTTGTGGATGGTTGCAGAGGCCCAGGAAGACCAAGACTGACCTACCATGACCAAATAGGTAGAGTTCTGTCTGATGGTGGGGTCAAAAGTCTTAGGAATCGGCGTGCATGTATGAAGAGAATGATGAAGGTAGACGAGACACGAGAGGTTTGTCAGAACTGGGATATCTGGCGCTCTACACTCTCTGCCTACCCCGTTAAGGACCTGGCGTGAAGATACATACATACATACTACCATTTAGCGGCAATCACCATTACCATTGTACATTTGGAAACCATTGAAACTCAAAACACGTCAACGCAATGGGTGTGTCATTAGGAAAATAATGTTACCATCACTGGGAGGCCATTATTATCGGGGGCGTCTGGACATTATCGAAGTGAAAAATCAGTTGAGGCAGGCTCGTTTGTCTACGTACTAACATATGGAAAACACCACATATGATAAATATAAAATTAAATACCAGTCAAGTGCGTGTCGGGCCACGCGCAGTGTAGGGTTCTGTAGTTTTTAGGTATGATTAATGCAATGAAAAAAAAATTAAAAATTGTTCAAAAATTTCGAGTACCTACCACGCCTACAAGGTGATAGAAAAAAAACGTGAAAAAAAAATATTTAGGGAACCTTCCCAACATGTAAGTTTTTCAAATTTTTCGTGTTCTATATTGTGATGGATATCGTTGGATAGGTCTTTTAAAAATGTTAAAGGCGCAAACATCCGTTTTCGATTTAGTTAACTGTTCGTGACTTATTAAGCTTTAAAGTGCCAATTTTCATTAGTGTCAAGTGTGTCCCCCTTCTTCCAACTAAACGGTTGTTGTAAGAAATTCAAACGTTACTGCAATAGTAGCTACATATAATGAAATTAAAAGAAAAACTATCACACTTAAGTTGGCTTTACTAGATCGCGAGTAATAGTCGACCACATGTAATAGGTACCAGTAATTTTTGCGTTAAACCGCGGACCGACAGACAGACAGACAGACAGACACAGACAGACACAGACAGACACAGACAGACACAGACAGACACAGACAGACACAGACAGACACAGACAGACACAGACAAACACAGACAGACACTGACAGACACAAACAGACACAGACAGACACAGAAAGACACAGACAGACACAGACAGACATAGACAGACACAGACAGACACAGACAGACACAGACAGACACAGACAGACACAGACAGACACAGACAGACACAGACAGACAGAAAGACAGACAGACAGACAGACAGATGGACATGGCGAAACTATAAGGGTTCCTTGCTTACTACGGAACCCTTAAAATATTAATCAAATACTCTATTCGCATTAAAACTGTCTGCGATGCGGCGACGCATTGCACCGCAGTTGTGTGGGCGCCGCTCACGAGCAGTTTCCACTCCACGTACGTTTATTATCACGATCCCAAGCCATTAGAAGAGGGGCACTTAAGAAATTAATTATTCCACTTAGTCCCATTTTTATTCAACCCTGCACTAATATCGATAACATTGTTTTCGCAAATATGTTTTCGAGGGGCTCTTGAATAAATATTTTTGCAGTAAATTATTACTTGGCACTTTTGTGCAGGCTCATCAGTGAGGAACTAGAACTAGCTTTTCTTGTTCCTTCATCCGCGCGTAAGCACTTTAGTTATCAGGGCATATATGAAAGGCGGCCAGAAAAATATGACAATTGATTTCTTATTGTTCTTGGATCCTATATGGCTCATTTGCTGCTTTAGGGATCTTAACTTGCGTTATAATTGTAACGTGTGTACAGCGAAGCACTGTCGTAAACGATAGCTATCAATTTACTTCATTAGGTACTTCTCTTTAAACAACATTATAATATATATGTAATTTCAAATCAGGTATTGCGCACTTCTTAGCTAATTTATTTCACAAATCATATCTAAATGTTAATTTAATTTTTATATAAAATAAACTAAAAGCCACCTTCACCATTAAAGTCACCATACGGATTTTGAATTGTGACCTCATATTTTTTCTATTACACCATTTTAGGGGAATGGACTTCTATAAATCCTTTCTTAGCATTCACTAACATAATATGAAAAAAGGAACTTTACTAAATTTCAAGTTTCAATAGTTTCGCCTATGTGTTGACATATAAGTCCCATAAATAGATATCTAGATGTATGAAAAATGGGGGTAATTAATCTGTTCGATGATATGAGGACAGGTAAGATGCCATTTCCATGAAGGATCATCCACCACAAACGGAGGTATTGATACTATTATATATCGTGGTCGTAGTTTGTGATATTTGGGGGAGGTGATTACCCTTACTAACCCCTCTTACTAAAACCGCCATTCAGACCTCAAAGGGGGCACCACGTCTCCATTTTATCCGTATGAACTGCATCCTTCTTTATAATAATAATAATAATAACGGCAACCCATTATACGTCCCGCTGCTGGGCGACGAGTCTCTCCCCTCTTTGGGGGGAGGCCAGGAGCTTACTTTTTTATTTTTATTTTTTTTTTTTTTTGTTATTATGGCATCGCTATTACGCATATTGCCAGTATCGTAAAACGATATTTCGTATTTATTTAAGCAGCGTAAAAGTTAGTATAATATAGTCATCAAGTATAATATGTAAGTATCAAGTATATTATGTCAGTCAAGTGAGTTACAGTCAAGTTATTCGAGTAAAGCGATGGCTACTTTACCAGAACATTTACAATGAAGTTTTGGAGGCAACCTGTAAGGTCGTGTTTTCGCACTGTTGTTCTATTTCACTATACACGGGCACTGTAATAAACCTATTTCAAACAAAATGCCACCAACTTTATTCAATATAACTTCAAAATACACCAACAAAATGAAATAAAATAAGAGCACCATACGCCTCTTTCAAGGTTCCCGCCAAAACTCCAATTTTTATTATTCATTACAAAAAAATGAAACTTAAGATAAAAAAGTACTGTTAAACCGAACAAATGAGGTTTATATCAGTACTTGACACTCACTTACTGTCTAACATCGGTTACCTAATAAGCGCAACTTACTTTGTAAATTATAGTTATGTAGGTACGTTTAGTTATCATTATACAAAAAAAAACTGGTTGCCTGTAAAGTCGGTTTTACGGGCGAAGATTTTGCGTGACAACGTCTTTTTCGCCGGTCCGGGAGGCCTCTCTCTCGTTCGGTGACTCATCGTTACGTTACCGGGCGTTACACTTTTTCATGAGTGACTCCGAGCCGCAACCTAATTTAAGACGTTGTCACGTCAAAAATAAAACTTAAGATAAAAAAGTACGCAAGCAAGCGCAACTTACTTTGTAAATTATAGTTATGTAGGTACGTTTAGTTATCATTATACAAAAAAAAAATTCGTCTTGCACGTCGATGCGTTGTCGCATCGCTCACTGCTCGACATAATATTATAAAAGTGTGCGTGCGCTTTGTAAAAGAACCGGTTTAATATCAATGCGTGCAGTGGCCGGCAGTGGGGTCTCTTAACCATATACAGAATTTTGTAAATAATTTGTGATTTAGTTTTAATGTATTGACATAATACCGTTTTTTTTTTGTATTTGAGAATATTATTAATTTATACATATATCTTGTAGTCGTTTCATATAATACATTTTAATTTTCCGTTTATAATTTTTAGTGTTCATTTCATTTCTTGTGTTTAAAGGAATTTCATTAATAAGTTTAGGCACTAGGAATTCCGCGGAACGTTGACCTTAGTAATTATTTTTCTTCAGTATGAATAATTTTTGTTGTATTATTTTACGTATGGTTTTTTCGTGAGCTATTGGTATTTGTATGTCTAGATCAGAAGTTCCCAAACTATTCTTTCTTGAAGACCCTTTACAATTTTTTCTGGTTTCTGTGGACCCCCGTCCTTGCTACATTTAAATCACATTCCCATATTTCCAACTTTTATTCACGCCTACGTAGACCATCAAGTCTCCCATGGACCACTTTGGGAATCACTGGTATGATGTAAGTAAATTGGTACAATCAGTGTAAGTGTTGAGATCCATTATCGTGGACCCCATTTTCATTTCATGGACCCCCAAATTTTTTTTTCGCTGACGCAGGCCTCTTTTCGTTTGTCATAGACCCCCAAGGGTCGATATAGACCACTTTAGGAATCACTGGTCTAGATAATAGAATTGTTCCGATAATAATAGCATTTTGACCTTTTCATGGATAGGCAGTACATTCGCAAATTTAAAAAGTTGCAATGTGTCATTTCCATATTTAGCTTTGATTTTTATGGGTAGAATAATTTCAAGTAATCTAATTTGTATATTGTATATCTTATCAATAAATGTTTTAAATGTTCTTCCATAACTCGTCAAACCATACGAAATTATAGATTCAGCGAGAGTGTTATAAAGACTAAGTAACATTTTGTATGGGACTTTAAATTTGAATATTTTAAATTTAGCTACTATTGCTCTCAGTTTATCACATACATTGTTGATATGTTTATCCCAGTGGAACCTATTATCTATTGTCTATTGTATACTCCACCATGCTGGTCCAATGCGGATTGGTGGAGATACGGGTTAGTGGCCAACCCGCTGTCGGACGTTTTCAAACCGCCCATAAGGCGTCCGACAAGGTTTAACGACGACGGCTTAACGTGCCCTCCGAAGCACGGAAACGTGGATTTTAATTTGCCACTAGCGGTAACCCATCACTCACCCGACCGCGTCCGTAATGCTTAACCGAGTAGATCACTTACTATCTGCACCAGCCGCGGGGCCATGCGCGCTTTAATTATAGACCTTGTTTACCTCGTCTTTAATATTTGTACCTAAATCGCACTCCTGCAAAGCAGGGGTGGGTTGCTAGTTGGTAAATAAATAAAATTCAGTGCTACATTCGCATTTCTTTTACTTTTTATTTTAAAACAAACTCAAAATAATCTAGTCAAAGATGATAGAAACAAATGTATTATTGTCTGTGCAACATTAAAATGCCTTTCATTCACAAACATTCACGAAAGAAAATACTACATGTATTTTCTTTTCTTAACCATATCTCCGTTCTCTTAACAAAATCTACATCTACAGCTTTTAGTTATTTATTTATACTAAAACAAAACATTTATTTTTGCAAGCTAGTATATCCTAGCTATACTACACTACTAGTATATCCTAACATTCATTAAATAATATATTACAATGATTCATCAGATATAACCCAACTGGACGAATTCATCAATAACACCATCAAATCTTGCTTTAAATTTATCATCCAACAACACTTTAATTTCTTTCTCTTTAAAATCCGGTACTCCTTGTTCAGACGTCAACAATAAAGGCATTAAGAAAATACTTATCATTAAACCATAATCGTGTTTATCCCTCAATTGATAATCGAATTCTTCCCTCGGATAAACTGATTCTACATCGAGGTTGAAATATCTCAGAAACGTCGTTAAACTTTCAAAGTAAAGTTCTTTTAAATCATCCATATTGTCCTTTCGGAATTCTTTGTCGGTAGACATGTACATGTAAAAGATAAAATCTAATACTGGAGATCCATAATGAAGGATTTGATAGTCCACTGGTATAATATCCACAGGTTTACCATCCTAAAACAAATTAAAAGTATACATTGTGTCTTATTGTCCTTTTGTTCTTTAATAAGCAATAATTTACTGATTTTGGAACTTGTGGGTATAATCATAAGCACCACCTCAGTACCTAATC
The DNA here is from genome assembly GCA_036365455.1 of Macrosoma leucophasiata. Taxonomy (NCBI): domain Eukaryota; kingdom Metazoa; phylum Arthropoda; class Insecta; order Lepidoptera; family Hedylidae; genus Macrosoma; species Macrosoma leucophasiata. The sequence goes on from JAWQUS010000024.1 coordinate 2,619,578, forward strand.
TTCTTGTGCCTAAGTGGTATCGTGTTCCGGTTCGAAAGATATGAGATCTTAGGTCTCATAAGTGGCAAAGTATCTAGATTGAAATCTCTGTTGTTAGAAATATTCTATGTAGATATTCATAAGATTTATTACTTATCATTAATGTGAAATATATGACTATGCTTGTTTCCCACTTCATGAAATAAGATACAAGTACCATTTGAGGGTTCCGTAGTAAACAAGGCACCCTTATAATTTCGCCATGTCCGTCTGTCTGTCTGTCTATCTGTCCGTCCGCGCAAAAACGATTGGTACTAGAGACTTAAAATTTGGCACAAGTATACACCTTAATCACACCAACAAAGTGGTAGAATAAAAACATGAAAAATAAAATTATTTTGGGTATCTCCCCTACATATAAGGGGCCGTTCAAGTATTACGTAAGCAGATTTATTACAATTCTTTACCCCCCCATCCCCCTTGTCAGCAAAAGTAAGCAAAGCTCTTACCCCCTCCCCCCATGCTTACGTAAACATTTTTCAATTAATGTATTGTTTTTTTTATATTATAATTTAATAAATAAATAAATAAAATAAAATATCGTTTATTGCTGTAGCCAAAATATTACAAAACAATATGCGTTGCTGAGATTCTCTTTTAAGTAAACATGATTACTTGTGCCAGAGGATCTCGCTCTTCCACGAATCATTACAAAATGGTTACAGGTCGTGTTAAGTAAATAGGTACTTAAATTAATTTAATTTAAACAATAAAATATAAAAAAAAAATAAGTAAATATTACATTACCACACGCAATATGTTTCTGAGTTCCTCTACTGTTAACTTCAGCAAGTTATATTCACTTCATTTCAAGTATACACAATAGCACAGTCGGTACACAATATTAAAGTTAAAATTACTAGCACATTCAATTAGGTAAACATTGCTATCTAACATAACTTTAACCTAATATTCGTCAAACACGATCTTTTAATGGATACAATACATATTAAGCGATTAAGGAAACAAGTGTTAGTAGGGACTTAATGTTTTACTATTTTACTTAACGTAAGGTAGAAGCATTTTTTTTTGTCATAGCTTTGTAGGTACTCAAGCCCGCCAAGCGCGGAGCCATTCTATGCTGTCAGAGTGTGTGAGCGCGTCATTCAAATGTGTGCATTGTATAGTCCAGGAGGTAGCGTCAATATGGTAAATGTAATAATATAATCAGTATTTAAAGTTATTTTAGAGTAGTAGGATTAATTAGTATGTAAACGATTTTTTTTTTTTTACGTTTATATTAAACAGTATATTATATGTACTTAGAGGTTATCAGTTTTAACCTCTTGAGCTGCAGTAAAATATGACAATTGCTTTCATATTGATTGTGGACGATAGCGTCTTCTATTACGACGATATAAATAGAATATTTTCACTTCCGTCATAAGTAAGATTTATAAGCCACTTATGTAGTATATTTTTACATTCGTAATGAGTTTTTTGGTACAAACCTAATATTTTATTTAATTTGTTGTAAATATAGGCGGATTGTCTTTCATATTGAGTACTAGCAAACTTAGTTTTAATTGATTTGTAAGGAACCACTATATCACTTCTTCTTTTTCTACCCATAATATCTGGATAATACGCTAGACTTCTGTGTACTTTTAAGACTATTTGAACGATGTATAATTTTCTAATCGATAGTAATTGGCTTAAAGTATAAATTTTGTCTGTTGGGTAGCGGGAGGACTTAAAGTACATATTTTTAATAAGTGCTCGTTGTGCCCTCTCAACTTGTATGATTTTTGATTTAGCGGCCCCACCCCATACGTTAATACAATAGGATATAAGAGACTGTGCTAATGCAACATATATCCGTCTCAGTAGTGGCACTGATGCGATATGTCTTAAAATTTTAAAAATGTAAGTTAATTTTCTTATCTTATTACTGATTAATTCTATTTGTGGAAACCAACTAAGACGTTGATCTAACATAATGCCTAAATACTTTATGGAAGAAACTTTGTTTATTATGGCGCAGTTGCAATGCACAGTATTTATTGGACAATTATGCATTGTTATTTGGAAGTTATTGTTGGGTTGAGTTCGATTGTATATGGTATAGCACATATAATGGGTTTTGGATATATTGAGACTAAGTTGATTCAAATTCAGCCATTTTGCAATCTTAATCAGGCCTTGTTCTGTGTCCTCACGAACATTTTTCCATGTATCATTTGAAAAGACGACTGCTGTGTCATCGGCGTAGCAGATGATTTTGTGATTTCCATCTAATTTAATATTACACAAATCATTTATATAAACAAGAAACAAAGTTGGACCCAAAACGCTGCCCTGGGGGACGCCATAATAAACGTTTTGTTCACTACTCACATATTCTCCAAGTTTAACTGATTGCATTCTATTGGTAAGGTAATCCTTAAAAAGTTTTAAAGAATTATCTCGAATACCTATGTTTTCCAGCTTTTCTATGAGGGTGGGAATATGAACGGTGTCGAAGGCTTTTTTTAAATCAAGATATACAGCTAAACATTTCTTTCCACGATCTAATTCACCTGCAATGAAAGAACTCAAGGCAGTGACTGCATCTTCAGTTGACATGTCATTTCTAAACCCGAATTGAGAGTCGGATAACAAATTAAATTTATTTAAATAATTTTTTAATCTCTTATTTAAGATCTTTTCCACAATTTTTGAAATTGCAGGAAGAACAGAGATAGGTCTATAGTTGTTGACGTCGTTCACATCACCACTCTTATAAACAGCTGTAACAATAGACTTTTTTAATGCCAAAGGAAATACACCATTTCCAAAACAAAGGTTTATAAGATGAGTAATCACAGGAACAACCTCAAATTTGGCTAATTTCAGGAAACTACTTGGGATGCTATCCCAACCAGGGGCGCTATCTGATTTTAAGCTCATTATAGTATCATGCACCTCCCAGTGATCAGTTTCCAATAGATAAAAGGAATTTAATACAGCTTGTTTATGATGTTTTGATGAATCAGAACCGTTTGCAGTAACTATATTCTCGGCAAGTTTTTTGCCTATATTTGTAAAGTAATGATTTATAAAATTTACTGAATCGCTTGGTGAAGACTTAATATTAAGAAGTTTCATATTATCGTGTTTTTTATTTGTATAAGTAAAGGACCGAACAGTTTTCCAAAGCATTTTATTATTTTTTGTAGAATTTTGTAGTATTTCTCTTTCATATTTTCGTTTAAGTTTCTTTATTAAATTATTACAAAAGTTTCGGTATCTTTTATATGTAATTTCAAATATCTTGTTGTATGGATCCGTTTTACATTTTTTTTGTAATTTGTTTCTGTGTCTTATACATCTTAAAATACCTGTAGTGATCCAGGGCTTTATAACCCGTTTGTTTTTAGTGACACGTGATGTCACAGTATTGTCTTTAAGTGCCTCAGAGATTTTGTTAATTAAGTGTTCAACTACTATGTTTGGATCATCACAGAATAATAATTCTGCTAAATTGTTTTTTTGCAAAGTTTTAAGAGCTTCGCTAAAGTTAGTTATTGTCTTGCTTTTGCTGGTGTTGTTTTTACAATTGTTTCCTGATAAGTTTAAGTACAGCATTAAATGATCGGTGACTGAAGTGTTCAAGACGGCAATTTGAGCAGTGAGTTTATTTTTATCAAGTTTTAATATAATATGATCCAGGCAGCTACTTTCTCGTGTAGGATAAATATGCCCCGGAAGCATAGCATGCGTAGAAAGCATAGTTAAGTACTGATGTCGATTTATGCATTCATAACTTTGTTCATTATCTCTTATGATAAGATTTATATTAAAATCTCCCGTTAAAACAATATTTTTGCATTTATTTATAGTCGTAAGATGGGAATCGAGGGAATCTAAGAAATCAGAAGCATTTCTGTTCGAGGGTGATCTATAAATTTATAATGGTATAATTATAATTTTAGAAATAAGATAATAGATTTAGGATAGAGATTAGATTTTACTGATGTAATAAGTAAATAACTACCGATGACGTAATCATCATCTAGACTCCCCTACCCCCCATGTCATCCAAAATAAGCAGAGCAAAAACCCCCCCACCCCCCATAGTGCTTACGTAATACTTGAACGGCCCCTAACGCGCAGATTTTTTTTTTTCGTTTTCTATTTATTATCGTTGGATAGGTCTTTTAAAAATGTTAGGGGTGTGCTAACATCATTTTTAGATTTAGCTACCTGTTCGTGACTTATTAATCTTTAAAATGCAAATTTTCGTTAGACTCAAGTGTCCCCCCCCCTCTACCAACTAAACGTTATTGTTAGAAATTCAAACATTACGGCAATAGTAGCTACATATAACGAAATTAAAAGGAAAACTATCACACTTAAGTGGGCTGTACAAGTTTGCGAGTAATAGTCGACCCACGCGTCGAAATGTACCTTTTTTTAAATTTTGAACAACTCCATAGAAAATATTTCTTTTTCCATTACTTTCATTATTCAAACCTAAAAACTACGGAACCCTACGCTGCGCTTGGCCCGACACGCACTTGACCAGTTTTTTAGTCTACATTGATATTATTATGCCAGCCAATGATATTATTATGTGTGAATACTTTAATTTTTACTTACAATTTCCCTCATCATAATATTATTCATTTTATAATCTCCATGGCATAGACATTTTACTGTAGGATCAGGACTATCTAGGTATCCTGGAATTTTTTGTAACAAAACTGGGACAAATCTTTCGATTTTCTCTTTCGTATCCTCATCAACACATTTAAGTACATGATTCTTCATATTTAAAACGAGTTCATCAAAATGAGGGTCGAGATTGAATAGATTTTTGAGAGGTTTTATTTTCGTATCAAAATACTTTGGTCTTTGGATTTTCAGAACAAATGAAAGAGCATGGAATTTGGCCAGTTCTTTTATGGCTAATTCGGTGAATTCTAAAGACACAAGATCGGTTCTAGGCCAGGATTTGTAACCTTTTTTTGCAACGTTTTCTAGCACTAACATTTCAGTGTTACTGTCATAACATTTAATAATCTTATATCTTTCCTCAACAGGTACATTGGCTTCTTGCTGTAACTTTTCAAATACTTGTGACAAGTCGCTGTAAAGTAACTGCTCATTCGAGTACGCATCTACTAGTGATAGTATTTTCACATCATCGTGGACTTCAATTACTTTCTTTACAAAAATATTCGTTTCTTTAGGGCCTTTACTTGTTGTTCCTTTCACGTCGACTTCAAACAATACTCCCAAATAATTGCCACCGTTGGTAGAAATTTGTCTTTTATTTACCACATAAGTTATATATCCTTCATTTTTAATCACTTTGTTTATTGCTTCTTCCATTATTTTATTTGCCTACCTCTTATTATTTCTAGTAGATTATGAATTCTGAAATATTGAATTGTTCAATGATATTGTATTAAGAAAATAAAATACATAAAAAGCATTTCTCAAGGCAACAGTGTCAAAATGAAATGAATAATGCAAATTGTAATGTTTAATAAAATGTAATTAACTATTTACCGTATAAAGAGGTGTTCACAGTTACCTATCTCCTTTTAACTTTGTTTCTAACAATGTTAGTATCTAATTTCACGTCTTTTATTCAGAGTGGATAAAACTATATGGAATTGGATTAACCGAATATCGTAAGAAGTGACCAAGAGATAAAAAGCATCTGTGTATTTGTAATAGGCACAATCAAATATTACCCTTTGCAGATAAAAAGTGTAAGCACAAATAATATATGTACACAATGTAATCTTTTTCTGGTAAAGGAAAAAACCCTTTGCCTATGAGGAGCAGGCTTTCTTGTTAATAATGGAAAAGGAAATTGGAGTAATTCCATTATTAAAAATGGGCCAAATGCATATCGAGCCACGCACAGTGTAAGGTCCCGTTTCTCAGTATCTATACTAATATTATCAAGAGGAATTTGTTTTTTGTATGTATGTTTGTAACGTTTTCATCACACAAAGTTACAAACGAAGAAGTTCTCCGTCGAGCTGGTCAGAAGCGCCAAATCATGCAAACCATCAAACAGAGAAAAGTTGGTTATTTAGGTCATATGATGCGACATGATAGATACCAACTGCTGCAACTTATAATGATGGGCAAAGATGGCTGGAATAAGATCAGTAGGCCGAAGAAAAAAGTTTTATTAGTTTTTTTTATTTAAAAGTTATATATTTTACAAACAAATCGTTTTTCAGAAAAATGGTCTTCTCAAATCTGCTATTATTTTAGAAGACCTATCCAACGGTACCTCACATGATGAGATGAAAAAATGCATTCCCTTTTAATGGTAAAGTTAAATTAATACTGTAAACTGCTATTTGTCATTTCAGTACATAATCGAGGACTTAAAATAAAGCTTCATGCTTTATGCCCTGTATCTCGCTTCCATAATAAAAATCTCGGTAAGTAGAAAACTTAACTAGTAGTGAAATAGTGTTACAGCTTCATGACTAAGCTAGCTTGCTCTACTTGCCGCTAAATGGTAGTATTCAGTACTTTCTCGTTCCAATCAAGTGATAATGTTCGGTCCAGTAAATTCCGGCACAGAGGCATAAGAGGTTAGAACTCAGCAGAGGCAACATAACCACATTTATCTCTCGATTATATTTCTAGTTAACAGTTAGCTAGTATCTGTGTGTGTACCTACTATCAATGTGGACTGTATGCTCGTTTGTCACTTCATACCATAAAAAGAACTCATTTAAACAATGGCTGTAGGTACATTCGCCTTTATACAAACATTACTAATGAAGAAATGTTATCTGAAAGATGTTTATGCAAAGATCTGAAGGACAGAGATAAGAAAAAAGAGTCTGTGGAACAAAAATGTACGAGTTGAACTCGAACGTCGATGGTTCTGTACCCTTGGGTTCAGTTGCAACAAAATGTTCGTTAAAGTTATGGTCTTTGTATTTAACAACCACAGAACTTTTTTTTATGTAATTGAAGTGGCAAACAAGTATGCAGTTCACATTGATGTTAAGTGATGACTGCAGGCTATAGACACCAAAACGATCAGGGTTGACAAATTCCTTTAACATCTTACAGACAGTTGAGGTTAACCTTAACAAACGTGAACTTTACTGGTGGTAAAGCTCCGGTGACGGAGCTCGCAATTTGATGACAAATTGGTAAGCGTAGGCATCACCGCATTACCTAATATACATGCAGCTAAATAGTAGTGTTCAGCACTATCGTGTTCCGGTCAGGTGGTAATGTACGGCACAGAGGCATAACACCTTAAGCCTCAGGAGTGGTAACCAGAGGCGGCTCTTTCTTAAGAGCGCTGATGCAGTGCACTCCCACGAAAATTATATACTTACATAATAATAGTACATTGTAAATTTTACTTCTTTTTATAACATACTATCCTTACATTATACTCTTTCTATTCTACAATACCTAAACAAGTCTATCAAATTATCTTTATTACGCGTCCATTTTGCGTTAAGTTGTAACGAGTGGAACGCCAGCGATTGCGCTCCTATGAAACGAAGTTAAGTACGTTGAATACAGATCTACGTTAAGTTAGAACGTAGATCTGTATTCAATGAGTGCGAAAGGGAAACATCGACACAGGCCGGCGCGTGAAACAGAACATTTTGTATGAGAAATTTGCCTAATGCGGAGCGCCGCTCACACGTGATCACGTGACTGCGCGGCGCCCGCATGTGCGCGGAAATAATGCGCTGTGTACATACAAACAAACTAGTCGGATTCTTTAGAAGTTTTTCTTTTAAATAAATATTTAAAATAAAATGAGCAAAGAAGTAAATATGTTTTTTTTTTTGTGAACCTCCACTTAAAAACGTCAAGAGCCGCCTCTGGTGGTAACGCATCTGCATTTTGATCTTTGTCTTTGTGTAAGTGTCTATAGCCATATTTGTCATCTTCATTACATTAAAAAATAAACAATTCGTTATTTAAACAACAACATTCACTGAAATATATTATTGCGCAAAACCTTCGTTTGAATTAAAATCGGTTGATAAATTAAACTCAATGTTGAATTAACAGTTCTTTTACTTTGTGTTCGTTGAATTAAAAACAATGACAGCAATCTGCCCACTGAGTTTGGAAAGTACGTAATGAATTAATTGTCTGTGAAAATTTAATATTATTTTAGTACTTTCATTCGCCCACAATTTTCCAATGTGCATAATTTCTATGAGTTAAATCAAATCATACATTTAGGGTAATATTTCAATAAAACGTTTTCGTATTTTCGCTTTGAAAAATAATGTCAACAATATCCTCTCATGAATACTATTCTAATAATATTCATGAAATCCTCACGAATATTATTATAATATTATTTATGAGTATTAGTGTAGAATTATTGGTACAGAATAATATATTAATATAACAATGTGTACTGTAAAGATAAATGTTACTATCAATGAGTTATTACGTCTAAAATTTAACATTTCCGCTGGAAAAAAAGAAAAAAATAAATACACGGATCCGTGTATCCGGCCACCGGCACTGTTGATGGCCGGCTACACGGATCCGTGTATTTGTTTATTTTTGGCCTTTCTGGGCTGGGCTATTAAAATGTTTGGCAGTGAATGTGTTAATAAAAATCAGTGAACAGTATTCTCAGAAATATTTTTTCTATGTCCGAAGTTTGACAGACAAGTAAACGGGCGACCTGATGGAAAGTGATCACCATCGCATATGAACACCTCAACAGCCCTGAAGGACTCTTTTGTCGCCATGTTTAAGGAACCTTACATTGCAGCATCTAGGGAACACCACAGAAGGAAGTTCGTTCCACAATTTATATGTTGTGGGTGTGAAAACCGCACTGTTGAGATTTTCATATACAATCTTTTTTTTTGTGTAAGGAGGCAATCAAGCATGCACACATTGTTGTCTATAGACATCTACACAAGAACCGGGGGTCAAAAAATGCAGATGCTTTGCCGCCCCTAAGACCTAAGTTGTGACGTCTCTGTGATAGTTATTACGGGGTCATACAAACAATTTAAATGATCTGTTAATATGAGCGTTCAGTAACTAATATACTTATAGGATATACTATTTACCTATTTTAAGAAAGTTTAAAGCTTATATAAAAAAAACATTTGTACTAAAGATTATTAAATAGGATATATCGGATATACTTAATTATTATAGAAGAGTGATATTCACAATGTCGACTGCCTTATCTCAATTAAAAAAAAAAAGCTTTTTTTCCGTAGGTATTACGAGTAACGTAACTTCACGCCTGTAATCCCCGAAGGGGTAGGCAGAGGTAAATGCATGCATTCAAGCATACATGCAAACACCCACGATTCGCCGGTTACGTTTTGGCCCATGTAACAGGTGGCGAGCCTGTTGACATCTCCGGGCACATTACCAAACTTTAAGGTACTGGGAAATTTCCAGAAAATGGAAAAATCCCAATAGAACCAGAGATAAAGGCTTTTTCACCATTATCTCTGATAACCCCCTACCCGGGAATCGAACCCAGGACCTCAGCGTAGTAGTAGTGGCCTACTACCACTAGGCTACCGAGGCAGTTACGAGTACCTAATCGAATTGCAGCTATATGGTAGTGTTCAGCGCTATCGTGTTCTGGTTAGATGGTAATGTATGGCCCTATAATCTGAAACTATCACAGAGACAACTATGGTCTCAGGGGTTACAACGCATCTGCATCTTGACCTCTGGTCTTTGTGAGGATGGCTGCAGCTATCGCTTAATATCAATGTGAATTTGGTTTTTTTTATGTAATGGAAGTGGCAAACAAGCATGCAGTTCACATTGATGTTACACACCTTGACCTTGGTCTTCGTGTGGGTGTCTATAGGCTGCAGTCGTCACTTAACACGTCACGTGAACTGCATGCCTGTTTGCCACTTCCATTACATAAAAAAAAAAATAGGTATGTACCATCTGCTATCTTATCTAATAATAAAGTTTATGTTTTAATCACTGAATTTGAAGGTTATCTCCTAATTAGCCTACCTACTGATTTAAGTTTGTCAACTACGATATTAAAATATTTTTAGGCATATAGCACTGGCGTAGCCATGGGAGGGCGGTCTGCACCGGGTGCCACCCGTTTAGGGGTGACGACCTCTCCAGCGATCTATGTTAAAAAAACCAAAATTGGTTCAATACAACGCAAATACCTACAAAGTTTTATTTTAAAGAAAAATGGAAAGAAAAATTTGACTTCAGGCGAGACTCGAACTCGCGGCCTACTGGGAATCTAGTCCAGCCGCTCTTCCAATTGAGCTACTGAAGTCCTGCCCGATATGTCAAATCTTTCAGTTTATTCAATAAACTGCAAAGTCTATTATATCGGTTGCCTAACTAGCATAGTTGGCAGTAGATGGCGCTGCTGCTACCATAAAGCAATGCAATAAATGTGAAGGAAAGATTTGACAAATTGGGCAGGACTTCAGTAGCTCAATTGGAAGAGCGGCTGGACTAGATTCCCGGTAGGCCGCGAGTTCAAGTCTCGCCTGAAGTCAAATTTTTCTTTCCATTTCTCTTGAAATAAAAATGATTGTTAACTAACAACTAACGCCGCTACGATAATCGTTTAAGTTCACGTTACAAATATCATTATAAGTTACTAGCTGTTGCCCGCGGCTTCGCCCGCGTGGATGTCGTTTTATAAATATTTTTCCTGAATTTTCTTTGCTATAAACCTCACGGAGCCCGAGACCTTTCCAGCGAATGCAAAACAGTGGAAATCGGTTCGTGCGTTCTGGAGTTATAGCGTCAGGAAGGAAAACCCGACTTATTTTTATATTATAGATTTATATGTATACATTGAAGCGCGCATGGCCCAGCGGCTGGTGTAGATCGTAAGCGATCTACTCGGTTGAGCACTATGGGCGCGGTCGGGTAGTGTGATGGGTGACCGCTAGTGGCAAATTAAATGCGCGTTTCCGTGCTTCGGAGGGCACGTTAAGCCGTCGGTCTCGGTTGCTATCGATGGATAGCAGTCGTTAAACCTTATCCTTATTAAAATCTGTAATTATTAGGATGAAAGATAGTATATAAATAATAGAATAAATATGTACCTACCTATGTATTTTTTTTTCTTTTAAATTAGTATAGTTATTATATGTATAGGTATAAATTTAAGTTATACGACAGACGCTTTGCTGACGTAATTTAGGTCCTATATGTCACAAAATCGGCCCCAATGGAAGACCAGCGCCGCTCGTAAGATCGGCTTTATGCTGAATTGGGGACCTTTTTGTAACAACCTTGATTTTGTGTTCTTAGTTTTAGTTTTTTTTTTTATATGTTATTGTTGTTGTTTTAAATAAACTTTTTCTATTCTATTCTATTCTTATCGGAGGCCTTATGGGCGGTTTGAAAACATCCGACAGCGGCTTGCTACTAACCCTCATTGGGGCAGCGTGGTTGGAGTAAGCTCCAGCCCCCCCCCCCCCCCCCCTCCCCCCGCGGGAGAGACTCGCCGCCCAGCAGTGGGACGTATAATGGGTTTCCATTATTATTATTTATTATACATTTAATAGTGTAGTATTGGTCAAAACTCGATGAAAGCGGTCGATGAACGTCAGATAGGATAAGGTACGATAGAGATAACACTCCCAGACTCGAAATAAGCCGAAGTCTCCTTTCTAAAGTCGCCTTTAAAAATTTCTTTGTTCGATACTGTACTTTGATCGTAAAATTAATCTTGATTAAAGTTAAATAAACGTTCCTATAACCTTCAGACATAAAAGCAATCAGCGTAAACGTATCGATTACGCTTAACAGTAATGTGATAATTAAATACATTTAATCCAACAGCTGAAACCAGTTTTAGTAAGATTCATATCTGATTAGATAATCGCTATCACTTTCACTCTGACTTTAAAAGTAAGAATGACATACTATATATACGAGTACAATTTATATCGCTTTGTTGTCATAGGTTTTTTTTTTTTTATTCTCCATTTAAAGAGCTTGGTCAAAGACCATGACGCTCTATACGTTCACATGAATTACATTCTTCATTTAAAAAAAATAATTAAACAACATTAGCTCATTGACAATTGATATAGTTGCAACAGTATTCTGGCGTCATCCGTAGTAGGATCTGCCAGGACACTGTTGCAATGTCCTATTTCTAATGAAGCCCTGCGATGAGCCTCACCTCGAACACATTCAACTGTCATAGGTTGTTGATCGTCATAATTCTGGCTGATAGACATCGACAGCTGGACAAAGCCTTCCCTACAGAAAGAAGCTAGTATGTATTGTGCGTCACTAGCGGTCTTTGATGATTTATCGGTTAAATTTTATTTATAAACTAGCTGTGTTCGCGACTTCGTTCACTTGAGAATGTATGATTGTTCAGTATGTACCCCGACGAAGTCGTGGGCGCAGCTACTATAAAAGTGGCCTAAGTTACTCCTAATTGTATAGATTGAACATTGCTATTACCATAGCAAATAATTATCATTATTATAAGTCATTCACTATAGGTAGCTTGTAAACTGACAATGCAAAAGTGTCCTTGTAGACCAATTTGAAATAAAATATTTGAGTTTGAGTTATATCAAATGAAGCGCACTTGGCTCCGCGGCTGGTGTAGATCGAAACCGATCTACTCGGTTAAGCGGTACGGGCACGGTCGGATGTGTGATGGGTGACCGCTAGTGCTTCGGAAGGTACGTTAAGCCGTCGTTTAACCTTAAAACATCCGATAGCGGGTTGGCCACTAACCCGTATGGCCATCAACCCGCATTGAAGCAGCGTGGTGGAATAAGATCCTTCTCCTTAAAAAGGGAGAGACTCGTGCCCAGCAGGGGCACGTAGCAAGGGTTGCCATTATTATAATTATATCAAATTAAAATCACAAAGTCAGCGAGAACAACTGCTATCTGTCTTTAGCAACCGGGACCGTCGGCTTAGCGTGGTCTCCGAAGCACGGAACACGCATTTTAATTTGCCACTAGTGGTCACCCGTCACACACCCGACCGCACCCGTATCGCTTAATTGAGCAGATCGCTTGCGTTCTACACCCGCCGCGAGGCCTAAGACCCCGATTTCAGTACGACCCACGAGTCATTATTGTAGTTATCACCATCCACTGGCTAGGGCAACAGTTATACCTCCAAATCGCTTTTTCACTACAGCATTTTTTTTATGTTATGATTATATATATTTATATATATATTTATAATATATTACTATATATTTATAATATATATATATATATTATATATATTAAGTGGCAAACAAGCATGCAGTTCACACTGATATTATGTGATGACTGCTGTCTATTCAAATCACAGACGGGTTTCTTTCCAAATCACAAAGACCAAAGGTCAAAATACAGATGCGTTACCACTTCTGAGGCCTAATGTGTTATGCATCTGTGCCGAAAATTATAGGGCCGTATATTGCCACCTGACCGGAACACGATAATGCTGAACACTACCATTTAGCGGCAAGTATATTAAGTAATGCGGTGGAAGCTACGCCTGCGAGCTCCGTCACTAAAACTCTACCAGTAAAAACCAGCGATATTCTTCTAGTAAGAGATACATGCTCAGTCATCAAATTAATTTTAAACCTTCAATTTAACTGGTGGTAGAGTTCCAGTGTAGGAGCTCGAGGGCGTGAGCACTACCGCATTAACTAATCTGTCTGCCACCAAATGGTAATGTATAGCCCCGTAATAACTATCACAGAGACGTAACAACTTAAGTCTGGGGGGTGGCAACGCAACTGCATTTTGACTGGTTTTAGTGTAAATGTCTAGCTGCACCGCTACAGTCATCACTTAACATCCATGTGAACTGCAAGTTTGCTTTCCACCTTCGTTACATAAAAAGAAAAAGAAAGAAAAAAACATTTATTGGCGTATAGCCGAGAAAAAAAAGGATAAATATGACTACGTTAAGAAAAACCGACTTCAAAACTGAAAAGTAAAAAATAAAGATTTAATTGTATATATACTTACCTATTATTTATATGTGCTATTTACTAATAGGTTTGAAGTCCGTGCCAAGCCTTAAACAAATAATTATATTTTAATCACTTAAATATGAATACGAGCAAATTAATACACTGAACAAAACGTAACCGGCGAATCGTGGGTGTTTGCATGTATGCTTGAATTCATGCATTTACATCTGCCTACCCATTCGGGGATTACAGGCGTGAAGTTACGTTTTAATACAATGAAATGACTACTTTAGTGATTTTGGCTTGGCACCGACTTCAAACCTATTAGTAAATAGCACATATAAATAATAGGTAAGTATATAATTACAATTAAATCTTTATTTTTTACTTTTCAGTTTTGAAGTCTGTTTTTCTTAACGTAGTTATATTTATTTAATACTCTTTAGTTTATTGCTGCATTACCAATTAGATTAATGTTCACATCTGTAAAATTTTGTAAAATCGGACTCGTTTTGCTTTTAGCTTCGTGACAATTTGCTACCTAATTTAAATTGTTTAGGTGTGTCGATACAAAATTATTACACGACTATACGAAATCAATGAAAAAAATTTATCCACGAAGGAGTATTTTTTTTTTTTTTAATAATGTCATTGCTATTACGCATATTGCCAGTGTCAAGTAAAACGATATTTCGTATTTATTTAAGCAGCGTAAAAGTTAGTATAATATAGTCAGTCAATTATTTATTAAGTATGACAGTCAAGTAAGTTACAGTCAAGTTATTCGAGTAAAGCGATGGCTACTTTACCAGAACATTTACAATGAAGTTTTGGAGGCAACCTGACACGAAGGAGTAAATAAGCTGTGTTGTGTCGTCGATGAGTAAATGTGTCATTGTCACTTGCTGTCATCTTGTTGTCATGCGCATTAGGACTATCTAGGACGTCAGTGGATTCAACGCACTGTATGACAAATCGCCGTCTACTCATATTCCTTTAGTCTGAGGTGAAAGTAAGTAAAAAAATGCTCATAAAATAAAAACTGAATTAAATTTTTATGGGACCAATTCGAAACTATTCCGCATCAAACAAAAGAAGAATTACGTAAATCGGTCCAGAAATTTCGGCGAAATTCGCGTACATACATAAAAAAAAATATATACCGGCCGAAGTGAGAACCTTCTCGTTTTTTGAACTCTGTTAAAAACATCAAAATAAAACGTAATATACCTAAGCCGTCAAAAAAAATAAATAAAAATATATATGATGTTGTTTTTCAATTGGGACCACATGAGGAAAAATACTGAAACAGAGGCCAATGACGCCATGTGTTTAATTTGTTTTTTTGTTATCAACGTAGCAACTGATAACTTCTTTATTGTTATCAACACAGCAACTGTACTCAGTTGCTATATTGATAACAAAGAACATTTAAATTACAACTACTTCACGTAGGGTTTTTCTGCGTTACTATATATTATTATATCCTTGAACTGCCTCAGTAGCGTAGTGGTAGCAGGCCACTATTATTACGCTGGAGGTCCTGGGTTCGATTCCCGGGTCGGGGACTATCAGAGATAACGGTTTAAAATCCTTTATCTCTGCTTCTATTAGGATTTTTCCATTTTCTGGAAGTTTCCCAGTACCCCAGAGTTTGGTAATGTGCCCGGAGATGGCAACAGGTTCGCCACCTGTTACATGAGCCAAAAACGTAACCGGCGAGTCATGGGTGTTTGCATGTATGATTGAATGCATGCATTTACCTCTGCCTACCCCTTCGGGGGTTACAGGCGTGAAGTTACGATTTTTATTTTATTATATCCTTCAGTATTGTGCTCATAATATTGAATTACTGTAAAATTATTTTCAAGATATTATTTTTAAAAAACCGGTCAAATGTGTTTCGGGCCACGCGTAGTGTAGGGTTCTGTAGATTTTAGGTTTGAATAATATAATGAAAAAAGAAATATTTTTTCTATGGAGTTGTTTAAAAATTTCGAGTAAAATACATTTGATGTTCCACACTATAAAGAAAACGAAAAATAAAAAAAAATTCCGCGCGTTACATGTAGGAGAGGTACTTATCCTAAATGTTTTTTTTTCTTGTTTTCATTCTACCATTTTGTCAACGTGATTAAGATTGTGCCAAATTTCAAGTCTCTAGACAATCGTTTTCGCGCTAAACCGCGGACGGACAGACAGACAAGCAGACGGCGAAACTATAAGGGTTCCTTGTTTACTACGGAACCCTAAAAAGAGCAAATACTGAGTTTTTTTCTGCGAAGTTTTTCTCAGTATAAATCAGCCTTTTAAACCCTGTCAATTAATGACAAAGAATTGCTCCTTTTCTGTTCCTCAACTCTTTGATATCAGTTTGTAAAAAAGGAAATGAGACATTCTACTGATATACATAAATGTGTACATATATTTAATTTAATTCTCAGTGACATTCTTGATCATCAATTTTTATCAATTTTAAACAGTTATGACATATGTATCTATTGTCACCTTAGTACAGTTTCGTAGTTATTGATTTCTGACATGTCATAAGTGGTTTTTGTAATCCCAAATGATAAATAGTAATCAGTGCTCAATGGTACGGTTTTCACGTTCGTTCCTGCCCAGAATGTGTAAGTTGTAGAACGAACTTTCTTCTGAGGTGTTCCCTAGGTGCTACAATATAGGGTTCTTCGAAAATGGCGTCTTTCGAACCTTCAGACAAAAAAAAACCTTTCCGACTTCAGTCAAGAAAGTAATCAGTGTAAACATATCGATCACACTTAACATTGCTCCGATGGTTACATTAAATCCAACAGCAGCTTGGAAGCCTAGGGCGGTTTATAGCGAGCAAAATTTGCATGCAAAACGATGTTTACATGGGAGCCATGTACGGCCAGTGATTGCCAGGTGCTGGATGTTGTCCGTGAAAAGCAGGTTATGTTGAGTTTAATATAGATACCTTATTCAGTTGGTACAGAATTTTGATTTTATTGTGGTAAAGTGGCCGTGACCATGTATGAGAACAGATATTTTACAATGACACTAACACCCATATTCTAAGTCATAATCTCGACCTTAACTCAATCTTTTTCAGTGGAATTGGTATTCTTGTAACTAGTAACGTCAACTCGACATTCTGCCTCCGTTTGAGGTAAGAAAGCAATTGTCAAACTCCAAGGTACCTTGAAGATTCGAGGAGTAGATATAATTTTTCTACTGGTGGTAGAGTTCGGAGCTCGCGGGCGTAGGCACCACCGCATTACCTAGTATACTTGCCGCTAAATGGTAGTGTTCAGCACTATCGTGTTCCGGTCAGGTGGTAATGTACGGCCCTGTAATTTCAGGCACAGAGGCATATCACCCAATGCCTCAGGAGTGGCAGCGCATCTGCATTTTGAACTCTGGTCATTGTATGGGTGTCTATAGGCTGCAGTCATAACTTAACATCAATGTGAACTGCATGCTTGTTTGCCACTTTTATTACATAAAAAAAAAAAAAAAAACATTTACGCCATATTCTTGCGCTCGATAAGTTTTTCGTGTCGGAACTGTCTGGAAATATAATTAAATAGCATATTTTTCTGTAAAAAGGATTTTCAAGACTTAGTGCATTATCTATATGATAATCCTGGTGGTAGAGCTCCAGTGACGAAGCTCGCGGGCGTAGGCACCACCGCATTACCTAATATACTTGCCGCTAAATGGTAGTGTTCAGCACTATCGTGTTCCGATCAGGTGGTAATGTACGGCTCTGTAATTTCCGACACAGAGGCATAACACCTAATGCCTCATAAGTGGCAGCGCATCTGCATTTTGACCTCTGGTCATTGTGTGGGTGTCTATAGGCTGCAGTCATCACTTAACATCAATGTGAACTGCATGCTTGTTTGCCACTTCCATTACATAAAACTAAAAAAAAAAATCCATACACATGAGTTTTTGTCAAAATACAACCAAGAATATGGATTTCGAGGCGTCCTCATAAAGTATCTTAAACTGAGCGTGAGTCAAGCACTGTTTCAAGTAACGTCTTAGAATATGTTCAAATATATTTTAAAAGATGTCTGTTGTCTGTAAATGGTTGCAGAGGCCCAGGAAGACCAAGACTGAGCTACCATGACCAAATAGGTCGAGTTCTGTCTGGTGGGGTCAAATTCTTAGGAATCGGCGTGCATGTACGAAGAGAATAATGAAGGACGAGGCACGAGAGGTTTGTCAGGACCGGGATATCTGGCGCTCTACACTCTCTGCCTACCCCATTAGGAACCTAGCGTGAAGATACACACACAGACATATTTTAAAAAACAATTTATAGATAATAAATGGCGTCGGGACGTGACGACCCCACCGCCCACTAACGGAAGAATTTTCTTATACTGGATGTGAATTCTTCCACTAGTGTCAGTCAACCGAACAACAGCGGCCAAACCATACCAATGGGACGGTACTTGACAGTAGTAATCGCAGTGCGCAAGCTGGGCAGCAGCATCCTTTTTTTTTTTATGTAATTGAAGTGGCAAACAAGCATGCAGTTCACATTGATGTTAAGTGATGACTGCAGCCTATAGACACCCACACAAAGACCAAGGTCAAAATGCAGATGCGTTGCCACTCCTGAGGCCTAAGGTGTTATGCCTCTGTGCCGGAAATTACAGGGCCGTACATTACCACCTGACCGGAACATATATTAGGTATATGCGGTGGTGCCTACGCCCGCGAGCTCCGTCACTGGAGCTCTACCACCAGTAAATCCCTGCAATAAAACTATCGCCACTGCGATCGCCAATTCAACTGCCTAGCGTGACGATTAGGGGTCATAGCTCACTGCAGCTATCCTGCACCAGACCAGCTCCACCTCGCTTTATGGCGTCCGGGTGGTCCACAGGTGAACGACGCGATGTTAATTGTGAACCACTCATGGACGGCGCGAGTGGTCTACTCGACATCCGGCGTGGACCGCGCGCCGCCCGCGCATCGAGGGCTAGCCTTCGAGGCGATCCGGTGTCGATACGGAGCGGAGTTGATGTAATGAGCGCAGACCGCTCGAGGTGGTCGAGCGCTGGTCGGCTGCCGGATCCGCTCCGTTAACAACACACAACACTGTGGGCATCTTTGGAGAAGGCTACATTAGTGGACTGAAGTGATGATGATAATATATAACAAATTTTAACAATCCATACCTTTAAACCCTTTACAACCGTTATAATTCTATCCCTATACATTCAAATACATTGTGACCGATCAATGTATTTAAAGTCAAAAGGGCAACAAAGCTCCCAATCGAGTTACGTGGAGATTGAATCGGAAGGGTACTTTATACCTTCAAAGGAATAGACAATATTGGATAAAACGGTTAAGTGTCTACGTAATGTTTATGAAACCGGTCGATTCGACCAAGGTCAGGGAGGCGTAGCGAAATTGCGGCGACACTCACACCGTTATTGGCAAATATTTTTTTTATTAGGTTCTCGATAAACGTTGCTCTACCATTTAAAAAAAATTGAATGTATGGGCATACATTCAAGTTACATTCATTAGAGAACTGGGCGCAGCGAGTCCTATTTCAAAAATTCCGGGGACAACTATCTGCTGTCAAACTGCGTTTCACATCGAAATATATTTTTTGAAATACGTCTTTCTTTAATATAAACGTTTTGTATTTACTGGTGGTAGAGCTCCAGGGACGGAGCTCGCGGGCGTAGGCACCACCGCATTACCTAATATACTTGCCGCTAAATAGTAGTGTTCAGCACTGTCGTGTTCCGGTCAGGTGGTAATGTACGGCCTTGTAATTTCCAGCACAGAGGCGTAACACCTTAGGCCTCAGGAGTGGTAACGCATCTGCATTTTATCCTTGGTCACACCGCGGACACTCCGCCAAAATTCCATACATACGCTTAATTTGGTTTCTATCCATCAGTGACGAGTATTTACACGCGCACCTGTGTGCGAAGCACGTACAAAATACCAACCGTCGCCCATAAGAGAGGACGGGGTTGTGTATATGTGCAAATCGGGCGGGACGTCGAAGTGTCCATTCTATACGTAGTATTATTACATATTCTCTGCCTTGGTCTTTGTGTGGGTGTCTATAGGCTGCAGTCATCTTAACATCAGTGTGAACTGCATGCTTGTTTGCTACTTCTATTACATTAAAAAAAATTTTTTTTTTTTTCTTCCGTCTAATGCTGATGTCAAAGAAATAAAAATGGAGTAATTTATTTTTTTCAACATATCTATATATATAAAAATTAATTGCTGTTGGTTAGTCTCGCTAAAACTCGAGAACGGCTGGACCAATTCACTTCGGCTGGATCAAAAGTCCAGGGAAGGTTAATAAGGTAATAAAATAGAAATGGAAGGGAAACAGTAAAAACCACAATTTTATTTTCCCATACAAATAGTCCATATCTATCAAACCATTGACACATTATTTCATTGTGAGGCAATACGAAGTTTGCCGGGTCAGCTAGTTACGTATAAAATCATATATTTTCTAACAGCTCCTTATATATGGCTGTTAGTGTTTCGTGTGGCAGAGACAACGGTCTACGAAGCCGAAACTAACCGATTGTCTCTATCCTAAGCTCGATGTGCAATACTTATTTCTTGATGAGCACTATATTGAGTCTGTTTGCGATCAAAATGTACTGAATAATTAAAGCATGATGGGCACTGTACCTAACTTTTATCAATTTTCACAGGCTAAACAAAGTGCGTTTAGCATAACTTTGTGGAACACTACTTATAATACAAATACTAAAAACTCTATGACTAACGATGACATTTCTGTCGAGTTGGGATAAAGAAAGCAAAAATGGGGGCACCGTTACGCGTCGGTGTAAATGCGGTTTTCCAGGGCCAACAATTCTATTGTCATGGCGCATAGCACGTTATACTACTGCGAAACTTCCGATTGTTTCGCTCTGGCCACCCTTTTTACTAAAACGTCACGAACAGTGGCGTTTGTCGGGTACGTTTTCTGTTTTGTGATCGCGTAATTTCACCCTTTATGTGTTTTTTACTTTGGGATATTTATGAATGACAAGCAGCCGTCTATTCCCTTTTCTCTTTTATTATGAACTTAGTTCCATTTATCCGTGAAGAGTAAATACTGCTGTACTTACTTTTCAGGGATAAATGGAATACAGCGGTAATGGATCCAATCCAGTTCTGGTTAGACTTAAATCTCATATTCGATTCCTTAATCGAGTATTTAATACGAGATTTACTAGTAGTAGAGTTACAATGTAGGAGCTTGAGGGCGTAGGCACCACCGCATTGACTAATTTATCTGCCACTAAATGGTAGTGTTCTGCACTATCGTGTTCCGGTTAGATGGTAATGTATGGCCCCGTAATAACTATCACAGAGACAATAACTAAGATCTCAGGTGTGGCAACGCATCTGCATTTTGACCTCTGGTCTTTGTGTGGGTGTCTATAGGCTGCAGTCATCACTTAACATCAATGTGAACCGCATGCTTGTTTGTCACCTTCATTATATAAAAAACTAGTCAAGTGCATGTCGGGCCATGCGCAGTGTAGGATTCCGTAGTTTGTAGGTTTGATTAATGTAATGTAAAAAAAGTTTTTTTTCCATGGAGTTATTCAAAAATTTTGATTAACGAAATCGAAAAACGAAAAATAAAAAAAATATCCGTGCGTCACATGTGGGGGAGGTAAAATAATTTAATTTTTCATGTTTTTATTCTACTACTTTGTCGGCGTAATTAAGGTACTTGTGCCAAATTTCAAGTCTCTAGTACCAACAGTTTTTGCGCTAAACCGCCGGACGGACAGACTGACAGACAGACAGACGGAACACATGGCGAAACATGTGTTGTAGGTGCCGTTGTACACATACAACTGATACACAAACACCCAGACCACATAAAAATATATTTGTAGGCCATACAAATATTTGTGTGAACCCTTGACCAGGGTCGTCACACAACGTTGAAGCAACTGGGTCATCCATTGCTCTATATAATAATATATCTCTTATATTTTTTAATTTCCGGCAGAGAGGCATAATCGCTTAGACCTCAGGAGTGGCAAGGTAAGAAAAAGAAATAGAAATCTTTTTGTTCTTATGTAGATATTTATATTATAGGCTTTCAGTATAGCACTGCTTACTATGAATATGAACTGTGTAGGTGCACTTGTTTAATGTAATGGAAGTGGCAAACAAGCATGCAGTTCACATTGATGTTAAGTGATGACTGCAGCCTATAGACACCCACACAAAGACCAAGGTCAAAATGCAGATGCGTTACCACTCCTGAGGCCTAAGGTGTTATGCTACTGTGCCGGAAATTATAGGGCTGTACATTACCACCTGACCGGAACTCGATAGTGCTGGACACTATCATTTATCTGCATTTTGCCCTGCGAAGACCTTTGAATTTTGAAGTGCGAGATTAACAGACCGCACTGACTTTACTTTGAGCAAAATATGCTTAGAACTATCAGAAATGTATGGGTTTTGACAGTTCGAAGCGTACTTTGCTCGAAAGTAAAGTCGTAGTGCGGTCTGTGAATCTCACCATAAGTGTCTACAGACTGCACTCATCACTTAACATCAATGTGAGCTGCATACTTGTTTGCCACTTTCATAACCATAACATAAAAAAAAACATTCGTGACATAAAAAATCAAGTGTGTCAAGTAAAAATAAAAAAAATAAAATACGCTTACACTCACAGCCCCACAGTAGGTTAAATCTAGTACAAATTATTGTGAAAAATCAAATAATGTGAACGTCCATAGCATAGATGCAAACAAACTGCTATCTACTAAATGTGATGTAGCTCCTGCAAACCAGAACAGACCAGTCCCCACCAACAGCACCCGTTCACGAGTATGACGCATGTGACAGCCATTGCCCTCCTCGACCATTTTAGAGGGAAGTGAGCAACCCGCCACACGACGTTAACTTCTTAAATTTATTTATCGATAGACTTTGAACGTTTTTGGGGATTTGATTAAAGAACCGTATACATTGTCCTCTGAAAGAATTACTGACCCTATTCAGCCGCGTTGCATGCACGGACAATTTGTATTTGTTCCTAGTATTTATACTGTGATTGTTACCTATTGTAGGAAACTCATTAATGTTTTTACGGACATATAATACATTTTCATAAATGTATTGCGAAGCTACAGTCAGAATATTTATTTCTTTAAATTTATCTCTAAAAGATACCCTCGGACTCAGCCCGTAGATCGCCCGGACAGCTCTCTCTTGCAGTACAAATAATGTTGACGCATGTTTGCAAGTTTTGGGACAATATTTTCTCTGAATTTCTTAATTCGCTTCGCATTGATAGGAACAAATACTATTGCTCGTTTATTTTTATCATTATGTAATTGACCACAGAAGGAAACTAACTGACCACAATGGTCGGAGCTTAATTCAGTCAAAATATTTTTATGTGTCAAAATCGATAAAAATATTGTCTATGCATGTCGCTGAGTTGTGTGTAATTCTAGTAGGTTCTGAGAACAAATTATGCAGATTAAATGACATAAGTAACGATTTAAACCTCACAGTTGTTGGAGTTTCCTCCAACAAATTTATATTGAAATCGCCACAAATAATGACACGTTTTTTTGAAGCAGTTAGATTGTTTAGTACAACATCTAAAATTTTTTCAAAACATTCACACTCGTAAGAGCCATTTGGAGGTCTGTATACGGATACAATAATCAAGCCCTCAAGCTCCACACAAGCTATTTCTGCAGTTCGTTCAACGGAAAGACTCACTATATCTCTGCGTTCTTTATGTTTAATGTCTTTTTTTAACAATATAAGAGAGCCACCACGTATTGCATGTGACCTACAGAACGAACTGCCTAGCTGGTGCCCACTAAAATTGAATATTAATTCACTATTTTTCAACCAATGTTCAGTAAAACAACAAATTTGTATGTCATTAATGTTTAAAAATAACTCAATTTCTAATTCTTTACCCAATATTCCTTGTATATTTTGATGCACCAGGTTTACAATGTTATTATTATTATGAAACAACATACTAGATTTATAAACATTTCCCTTTGGAAAATGTGAGCAAGAGGCTGTCTCTTTTGTCTCTAAATCTGATTTAAATGATTTAATTGAATGTCCACGTTATTAGATGTCATTTGTAAACTATTATTCACAGTATTGGTAGTAAAACTACTCAATACTGATTTGTCATTTACTATGCTAATATTTGGAATACTTTCCAAACTCTGTATATTGTTATGCAATTGCCCAATAGAGGCAGTCGGCATAGCCAAATTTTTGGCTATATGGTCAATATAATTTGATAGCGATACAGCTATCTGTCGTTTCAAAAAATTATTAAGATAGTAATTATCTTTGGTCAAATAAAAATTATTTCCAAGAATATAATTTATGTCCAATTTATAAAACTTGTTATTGTAACAAATAAGGTTATCGAATGTCAAATTTAGCTTATATCTAATATTAGTTTCTATATTTGACAGACATTTACTGTATGGTAATGTAAATAAAATAAAATTATGAATTTTTATGGTTTGTAAATTGTCAAAGTACTCAATTAATTGTTTTTTATCTACATTGCCTCTGTTTGCAATACATATAATTAAGGTGGTATCCTGATCGAAGCTAAAAGCTGTTATTTTTTTTAGTATGCCATCATAGGTTTACCCCGGCAAGCAGTAATTGTAATCTGTGACGACCAC
This sequence comes from Macrosoma leucophasiata, assembly GCA_036365455.1. Taxonomy (NCBI): domain Eukaryota; kingdom Metazoa; phylum Arthropoda; class Insecta; order Lepidoptera; family Hedylidae; genus Macrosoma; species Macrosoma leucophasiata. The sequence continues at coordinate 2,644,214 of JAWQUS010000024.1, forward strand.
CATCTTCAGGGGGAGCTGAAGCACCTACGCCAGGTGCTACATAACAACAAGCTCCATGTACCACCCGTCCGTCACAGAGGCCGCGTGAAACCACCTACAGTAGAACGACAACCAGCTATACTACCTTACGTTAAGGGTGTCACAGATAAAATCAGCAACATTTTAAAAAAGAATTCCATTAAAACAGTTTTCAAACCATATAAAAACATTCATCAGTATTTAAGACCCATTAAAAGTAATATTCCATTACAAAATTCTGGCATTTATAAATTAGATTGTGATTGTGGACTCTCATATATTGGTCAAACGAAGAGAGCTGTATCCACCCGCGTTAAAGAGAACATTGCTGATGTCAAAAACCGAAGAACAAGGAGGTCTGCAGTCTGTGAACACATAGCGGATAAGCCGAACCATTACATCCGGTTTGATAAAATTCAAATACTCGCTCTAGAGAACACAAACCCATTCCAAGAATGGTACGCGAGGCTATTGAAATTAAAAAACACCCAAATTTCAATAGAGAAGATGGATGGCGATTATCAACATCATGGGATCCCATACTTAGCAAGATTAAATCCCAGCCGCAGCAGTCTGCAAGACCTCAAGATACCATAAGTAATTATTGTGTTAATCCTGAACGCTACGCAAGGCGTTTACGAAATCGATGGAGGTAGCTACATATAATTTTTTCAAACTTCTGTCAGACAAATGTCACCTCAGTCTGCCCGGGACCAGGGAAGCTGCAAAGCGACCGAAACGTCGGGTTGATTTTAAAAATCATTTTAGTTTAATATACGCGAGATAAATCCGTAAAAATAGTTTTATTTCAATAAGCAGTAATTAATGAAGGTTGACTGTCTCGAATGCATTTTAAATAAATGTCCCAAGTCTTTGCCAATCTCATCACTGAACATCACATATTTATGTTTGACATGATTTGGTTGTAAGGAACAGCCAGAGAATGTGTTAGATGAGCTCTGGGGCAGCTGGGGCGGCTTTGTAGGTGAAGCACATACAGGCTGGGGTGAGTGTACAACTACAATGGTTGTAGCTGTTTGTCAAGGATTCAAAACGCTCTGAGTTATATTGACATAAATCAGTCAACTCAGTCAAAGCCTGAATATGTTCCTGAATTTCTTTTTGAGACAACTCATATTTATATGTCGTAGATGACAGTAACTCCATATAATTATTACATTCTTTTTCCAATTTCTCAATTTCAGATATATAAGTAATTTCTTTTTATTTTAATTGTTCAGATTGCATTTTCAGATCTTGGTAAGATTTTGAATTTAATTTAATTTTGTTGGTATAGTATTTGTTTAATTTAATTAAATTTTGAGTTTTTTGAATAAACTTATTTAATTTTGAATATTTTTTAAATTTATTTTGACTATATGCAATCTTATTGGCCCTTACAAACCTGTGGGTACATCCGGATTTCAACTTTCTAAAGACCTTTGAATTAAAACAACGTCGGGGCGGGGATCATCAGCCCTATCTTTGCCCAATATATTAAAATACGAGCTGTTGCCCGCGGCTTCGCCCGCGTGGATATCTAAGTAGCCTTTGTTCTTTCTCAAAGTCAGCTCTATCTCTGTTCCAAATTTCATTAAAATCGGCTCAGTCGTTTGGACGTGAAAAGGTAACAGACAGACAGACATACAGAGTTACTTTCGCATTTATAATATTAGTAGGGAAGTAGTCGCCTGACAGCCCAATGATTCATTTAACAAACAATAGGTACAAATGTGAGATATGCGCGTGCCAATCTTATCATAATAATAGAGGAACATTGTATGATATCAAGATAATATGCTAAATGAAGATATATTTACTACTTTAGTAGTTAAGACGCGTTTATACTGACACTTTACACAGAAATTTAATCGGTCAGAGAAAATAAGTCTTTTTGTTTTCATTTATTTTATGTTATGAAAGTGGCAAACAAGCATACAGTTAACATTGATGTTAAGTGATGACTGCAGCCTATAGACACCCACACAATGACCAGAGGTCAAAATGCAGATGCGTTACCACTTCTGAGGCCTAAGGTATTATACCTCTGTGCCAGAAATTACAGGGCCGTACATTACCACCTAGCCGGAACACGATAGTGCTGAACACTACCATTTAGCGGCAAGTACATTAGGTAATGCGGTGGTGCCCACGCCCGCGATCTACGTTACTAGAGCTCTACCACCAGTTTCATGTTGTTAATCTAATATAAGTATAAAATTCTTGTGTCACTGTGTTTGTAACAATACTCCTCCGAAACGGCTGGACAAATCATATCAAATATTGTGTGTATATTTGGTAGGTATGAGAATCGGTTTTGTCTATTTTTTACCTAAATATATATATACTACCGGCAGCCCCGGCTTCACGCGGTGCAATGTTGCCTACTCTCTCCTATTCGTCTTAGCGTGATGATTAGTTTAGGCAGCGTACGCAAAATAAGTAACTATTCTGGTTGATTTTTTACACCTTGTGTCTGAAAAACCCAAATATCTTAGGGAACCCTATTTTTTCCAAAATAAAATATAGCCTATGTTACCCGTGGATAATGTAGCTTTCGAATAGTGAAAGAACGGTCTACCCAGCCGCTGGGCCATGCGCGCTTCGCTTAATTGCTAACTCATTTAATTTACTAAGTTCACTTAATTGTTAACCATTAAAATGTGTTTAAAATTAAAAGTTTAAAACATATAAAATAGGTCTATGAGGTTTATTGGTGAACAGATCAGTGCAGTCACCTTTATTTACTTACCTGTTTAATTTTTTTTTTCTTATTATTACACATATTTTGATAGACAATAATACATTCAAGACTTGTTTGTTTATTCATGAAATTAAATTTAAAAAAATGTTTCATTCGTTAAACAGATGGGTGAAGATCGACCTAGGTTCGGATCTTAGACTATCATCCGTCGATCTAATTTATTGAATTGAAAAAAGTAGTTGTTACTAAAAAAAATAAACAAGCTGGAGACAATGTAGGTATCGCCAGACATAAAGGGAGTGTTGGAACAATACCGCGACTGTGAGGCCGAATTAAATGCCAGGGCCAATGTGGCCGCCATTTTGATATGGCCGATTTGCGTCTGGGTATACGAAGAAAAAGAAATGTTGCCAATCAACCAAAAACGATGATTATGACCAAAAATGGTATGTCATTTTCGAGTAGGTAATAAGAAGAAATCATGTCTTTGGTGGTAGTGCTCCAGTGAAGGAGCTCGCGGGCGTAGGCACCACCGCATTACCTAATATACTTGCCGCTAAATGGTAGTGTTCAGTATTATCGTGTTCCGGTCAGGTGGTAATGTACGGCCCTGTAATTTCCGGCACAGAGGCGTAACACCTTAGGCCTCAGGAGCGGTAACGCATCTGCATTTTGACCTTGGTCTTTGTGTGGGTGTCTACAGGCTGCAGTCATCACTTAACATCAATGTGAACTGTACGCCTGTTTGCCACTTCCACAAAAAAAAAATATCGTCGGGACGTGACGACCCTACCACCCATCGTCTAATACCGTCTATACCAATTTTCTTCCACTGGAAGAGAATTCTTCCACTAGTGCAGTCAGTCAGAACAAGGATGGGCAGCAGCGTCCTGCGATAAAAACTACAGCCACTACGATCGCCAATCCGCCCGCCAAGCGTGGCGATTATGGCATATTCTCCCCTAATGACGCACAACACTGTTGTGGGCCTTTGGGGAAGGCTTTGTCCAGCAGTGGACGTTTTTCGGCTGGATTGATGAATAAGAAGAATCGTTCTGAAGGCCCTAACAATCGTTGCAGTAGGTAAATTTTTGTAACCATTAAATTAAAAATACACTTAATAAAAAAGTTGCATTAAGAAAACACGTTTTCGAAAAATAAAATTGAACATTTCATAAAACTGATAACGACACAACACGTTAATGCAACACCGTGTGTACACTGATCTTGACACAAAGCATTAAATTTGTATTTGTTTTTTTAAGTTATACAAGTGGTAAGTTAGTATACTATGCACATTAAAGGCATTTACACAAATACTTCCACACGGCTTAAACGCAGAAACCTCACTCCTTATACAACATGTAACGAGAATAATCAGAATCAGAATCAGAAACTCATTTATTCATTTAGGGTGACAGGCACCTCTTATGACACGTCAAAAACAAACAAAATAAATTAAAGCGAATAACAATTGATATACATGTCAAACAAGATAAAAAATATATGTAAAGTCAAGAATATCACTAAGATAAAACTAAATGTAATAAACTAATGTAAAAGTATATCAGTAGAATGTCTCTTTTCCCCTTTACAAACTGATAACAAAGAGTAAAAAGAAAAGAAAATGAGTCATTATTTGTCATTCACCGGCAAACAAATAATGCACACTATCTAACACGTCGATTAGAAAATCGAGTTATAATCATAATAAATGCACTGAAATTACATGTTTATGTATTTAATATTGTTTATTTTAGAAATAAGTTGTCCTCAATTTGTACGAACAGTATGCACACCCTATGCATACTTACCCTACCTCTACCTACGGCCACACATAAAACATGAACCGAAAAAAGTAAGTGATGTATGATGTAGCGTAACTTGCGTACCCTTATTTAACACTCGCTAGAATTATAATGCTCTCGCTAGTAATAAGATTCATTTTTATTTTCCACTATTTTATTTTTTAAATTAATATTTTTAAAAAAAAGCACGTCTCAACGCGTTCTAATAAACTAGTTGAGACTAGCATTTTATTTTGCATAGACGTTAGTCTCATTTTCGTTTGTATTGACTGTTCACCAAATAGGTGACCATAATTTCCTTAATTTTAATTAACTTTGGGACAAAATATTACCTATATCAAAAATGTCAGAAATTGATTCGGTTATCGATTCTGAACTAACTAGTTTCGGGTTGTACATTCAATCCTGTAACACGTTGTATATAAGACTTATAGCTCATCATGCATGCCTTCTATCCAAAATAACGAGACCAGTGTTAATATAATGACTGATTAGAGTGAATAGACCTTATGGTGCCAAATGCATATACATGCATATGGTGCAAAAGATGTTTTATCTCTGCATGACGTCTATTACCTCTAACATTTAGTATATACCTATTTGTATAACAATATAAAATAAATACTAGCGCTCACACTCTCAGCCTACCCCTTGATGGACTAGGCGTGAAGAAACATACATAAAATATAAAATGAATTACAACATTATGAAACTGGCTTTACGAAATGCCCCTAAAGTATATCATTAGCATCATATATATATAACAGTTGAAATTATGTTTCACTTGACTCGCAACAAAGTGAATTTTCCCTAAGGATGATTAAGAGGAAAATAATACAGGAAGATGAATTTTGCGAAAATGTACAGAAACGTGTTAATAAGATAATAGAGCAAGAAAAATATGAATTCTACTCCATAAATAGAAACATGTTCCTTTTAGATGGAACCAACTACGTTGGTACTATATACGAAGTTGATATAAAAGGTAAAACAGAAGAAGGAAGCAAAGAAACAAATTTATTCATCAAAGCAGCTTCAGTTGGGAACGCAATGAAAGAAATGATTAATGTATCAGAGACTTACGCCAAAGAAGCCTTTATTTATAGAGAACTCTCACGGGTACTAGATGTAATGCAAGAAAACTCAGCTGTTCCTATGAAAGAAAGGTATAAATTTGCTAAAAGTTTCGATGGAAGTGATGCAGAAGTAATAATTCTTGAAAATTTATCCAACAAAGGCTACCAGATATGGAACGCTCGAGACGTGGTATCATTGAAATTTGCTGAGATGTCTATACGAAATTTGGCAAAATTCCACGCCCTGTCTTTTGTCCTAGAAAAACGTATGCCAGAATTTCATGACTCGAAAGTAAAATCAGTGAAACAATCTATTACTTTTAGTGAAACATGGCAGGCTGTTATTGAAAAATTGTGCTTGAACGCTATTCAAGATTTACCAAACAATATGAAGATTAAAATTGAAAACTTTCTTCCAATTATGTTTGAAAAGTGTCCGAAATATTGGAATGGTGTGACTACATCAGTGAAATGCCTTTGCCATGGAGATTATAGAATAAATAATCTGTTAATTAAATATCATGTGAGTAGTCCCTTACTTTTATCTGAATAAACGTAATATATTTTAATGAAACTCAATTGACTGGTCACCTGGCAGTGCTCAACGGTGCGGTTTTCTCGTTCGTTTCTGCCCAAAACGTGTAAATTGTGGAACTAACTTCCCTCTGAGGTGTTCCCTCGGTGCTACAATATGGGGTTCTTCAAAAATGGCGTCAAAGAGTCCTTCAGGGCTGGCAGCGCGTTGGCAACTCCCCTGGTGTTGCAAATGTTCATGGGCGACGGTGACCACTTACTATCAGGTGGCCCGTCTGCTTGTCTGTCAAATTAATGACATAAAAAAAAAATTGAATGAAGCAAGAAGCGAGTATTTGCAAATTAATTGTATTCACAATACATGTAACAGAAAGGAGACTTCGGCTTATTTCGGGTCTGTAGAGCGTTATCTCTTTCGCACCTTACGTTGATGTGAATTTTTCGATCTTGATCATGTTTTGACCAATACTGAACTATCTATATATATATATATATATGGTGCTGCACACTGCCGATTACGCCGAAACTAGCCGATTGCCTGTTTCGTAGGCTCGATGTGCAATATTAATTGTTTAGTTCATATTTATATTTGACAGCATAGCTCTAAAATGTATCACAAATCCCTTATAAGATAAGAAATAATTTGATAGTGTATTACCTTTTGTATCTTTCCAGAATCAAGACATAATTGACATGATCCCCATTGACTATCAATTTATCTTCTACGGATCTCCAGTCACCGATCTTATCTACTTTCTCTTCGGCGCGTCTGATCAGAAATTCAGGAAGAACCATTTGAATGATCTCAAAGAGCTTTACTTCGATGCTTTGAAAGATTTCCTCAAGTTCTTCAATATTGACGTTGAAACTGTGTACCCAAGGAAAACATTTGACAAGGATTACCGCGAGAGTTTAGATTTTGGTTTAATTTTCGCTTTGTATATACTTCCGTTGTGTATCACGCCTGAAAATGATGCGCCTGACTTTAATAGTGATGATGTGAGCGTGAGTGCAGGGGCTGATATGACGTGTACTGAAAGGATTGAGGGGATAGTAAGGGATTTTATAGATTGGGGTTACTTGTGAGAGTTACATATCGTTACGTTCCTTTCCACGCCATCATAAATATCAAAAGTACATTTTTTTTCAAAAACTGTTTTAAATACTTTTCCGGCGAGTTTCAGTATAATATTATACTGAAAAATATACAGCTGTATGCGCACAAATTTTATGTAAAGTGTTTGTTCATGTACAATCTATGTACCATTTTGGCTGATCTCCTTTGGTCTACTTGCGCCAAATTGGTAAAACAGCTTGACAAATGGATACCCTAGGAACTCAATGATCGCCAGCGCAAAGTACGACGCGTCGATACGTGCCTTGTAGTGCTCAATACGCATACAAATGAAGGAATTCTGAACCGCACTGTTACTTGACGTTGTGAATTGCCTCGGTAGCCTAGTGGTAGCAGGACATTACTACTACGCTGAGGTCCTGGATTCGATTCCCGGGTAGGGGTTTATCAGGGATAATGGCGTAGAGTCCTTTATCCCGGTTTTTATTAAGATTTTTCCATTTTCTGAATAATTCCCAGTACCTCGTTTGGTAATGTGCCCGGAGCTGTAAAACGTAACTGGTGAATTGTGGGTGTTTGCATGTATATACTACTCCTTCGGGGATTACAGACGTGAAGTTACGTTTTTTTTTTTGTTACTTGTGAAGAGAAATGGTCCTGTTTGACAATCGTAAGCGCCCAAAACGAAAACATACCCCTAGAAAAGTGATGGTCACTGATTGGTAGTCTAATGCGGGTGTAATTCGTCACAGCTTTTTGCCAAACGGTACGAGAAGTAGACACAATGATGGAGATGCTCGCACTTCTCCAACCAACTTTGGTCAATCGTTCGGCTTCACTGCTTCTACACGATAAAAAACGACCTTATACTGCACAGTAGACGGTCTCAAAGCTACAAGAGCTGGGGTTGGAAGTTCTCGGTCATCCGCCGTACTCACCAGACCTTACGTCTACAGACTTCTACTTTTTCCAGAATACGGATAACTTCTTGACGGGGAAAAAAAGGCGAGAGGCAGTAGAAAATGCCTTTGAAGAATTTGTTGCCTCCCGTCCAGCTGATTTTTTCAAGAAAGTCATCAATAAGCTACCACCAGGGGGACGACCGCCTGTAATGCTTTCGTTTAGGACGTTATCTTGTCCGTTTCGTACCGCCTATTAAAACATTTTGCTCTTAAGTATATACCTGCGGACGAAAACACTTCCAGGAAAAAGTTAGGCGGTACGAAACTGATAAGATGTCATAGTCGAAAGCTAAACAAAAGCATTTGAGTTAGGCGGTCGGCTCTCAGTAGAAGCCTTTATTAAAAATACTTAAGGGAACTTAACTAAGGAATTCAAAATAGAAAAATCACAAAATTATCGCCGCAAAGAGAAACTGAAAAGGGTAAAATAAATTATGGATATGGTGATGTGCATAGATTTATTATCTTGTGACTTACTCTTGTGACAACTTCTGAGTTCTGAGTCGGCGCCTAATAAATTAGCAATGCATAAAGTTGCGTTGCATGTTGCATTACTTATTCTAAGTTTACAACAGGATACTTTATGAGCACGTCCATGACTTTACAGCCTGTTTACTCAGCAACATACATATTACCTATACTTACACATTATATAAATTCAGGATCGGTGTAGCGTGAGAGCCACCGCATTACCTGATATACTTGCCGCTAAATGGTAGCGTTCAGCACTATCGTGTTCCGGTCAGGTGGTAATGTACGCCCTGTAATTTCCGGCACAGAGGCATAACAGATTAGGCCTCAGGAGTGGTAACGCATCTGCATTTTGACCTTGGTCTTTGTGTGGGTGTCTATAGGCTGCAGTCATCACTTAACATCAATGTGAACTGCATTCTTGTATACCACTTCCATTACATAAAAAAACTAAGATTTATATGTAGACAGATCACAATTGAATGTTTTAAATAAGAAATAGCATTAGGTAAAACTGTGCAAGTATTTATCAACTTTGATTGAACCTTAAGTAGACTTCTATTCGAAAATTATATAACGATTACCGACATCAAAACAGAGCTGTTACTTAAAACTTTTGAGGGTAAATTTGACCTCCATTTTCTCCTAAATTATAAGCATATCATTTAGGAGAAAATGGATATTCCTAATAACTATTAAATAATGCAATACCGAAACAATTTGCCCCTTAGATTTATCTTGTCATTCTTTAACACGTTGTATACAACAATATAGACACATCTCTCGCAGTTTTCGAGTGAGCGCCTACTATAATTATGTGGTTGAACTATTAACACGCTGCTCTGTGTTATGCATTTTTTATTTGGCGCTTAAATGCGATGCATCTCGCTAACGAAATCGGGTGAACAAAACTTTTTAATAAAAACCTGCCAAATACCAGTTGGGCTCGCGTTCAATGTACTTTTTTTTTCAGTATTCATAGGTTTTCTGTAATTTAAAGGTAAAGGACTGCTTTCTGTATTTTTAGGCCTAGTATTTTTCGAACATTTTTTAAAGAAATTAAATCGTGTTTATTTCGTAAGTATTATAAAAATATGTTTATGAATGATGAAGGTAGACGAGGCACGAGAGGTGTGTCAGGACCGGGATATCTGGCGCTCTACACTCTCTGCCTACCCCGTTAGGGTACTGGCGTGAAAATATATATATGTTCATAATTCTCACATCTGGCTGCATGATATACATATTTAATTCAACCAAATTTCAATTCAATTGACTCGCTACTTTCAGTGTTGGTATACGGCTGTGACAGGCTTTCAGGTGGACTGATGTTCAGACGGACAGACAGACAGACGCATGAATGATCTTAGAAGGGTTCTATTTTTCCTTTTGAGATACGGAACCCTAAAAGCGTTTCGAAGCAAAGGTTATTTTCACTTGAGTTTTGATTCTCCGGTATGTGATTATAGACTGCACTGAACTGACTGTTCTAAACTGATTAAAGGTTATTTTCACTTGAGTTTTGATTCTTCGGTATGTGATTATAGACTGCACTGAACTGACTGTTCTAAACTGATTATTGCTAAAATAAAGCGTGTTATAAATATATAGTTCTTAAGATAGCAAAACTTAAAAGATTGTTATTATTTAAATTTTTAAGTTAGCAACACTTAAAAGACTTTTTTAATAAAAAAAATGAATTGTAGCTAAATGTCTCTTCAAAAGGGTTTTTTTTAATATTGTTGGTAATAAATAAATTGTGTGTAATATTGTGATGAAAACGACTGCTTTTTTCTTTAATTTACCTAACGAAAGTGGCTAACAAGCATGCAATTCACATGAATTTTAAATGATCACTGTGGCCTATAGACATTTACACAAAACCGGAGGTCAAAATGCAGATGCGTTGCCACCCTTGAGACTTTAGTTGTATGTCTCTATGACAGTTATTACGGGTCTGTTTGTGAAATATTAAGCTTTAAAAACCAATTTTTGTGAAATTCCTATTTTTCCAATGTCATTTGTAACTAGGTTTATTTTTTTATGTTATGGAAGTGGCAAACAAGCATGCAGTGCACATTGATGTTAAGTGATGACTGCAGCCTATAGACACCCACACAAAGACCAAGGTCAAGATGCAGATGCGTTACCACTCCTGAGGCCTAAGGTTTTATGCCTCTGTGCCGGAAATTACAGGGTCGTACATTACCACTTGACCGGAACACGATAGTGCTGAACACTACCATTTACCGGCAAGTATATTAGGTAATGCGGTGGTGCCTACGCCCGCGAGCTCCGTCACTGGAGCTCTACCACCAATTAAAATTGTTAATTATTAATTTACTTCAAGATTTAATTTCTTTTTTCATAACACATTAAAAACATGTAAATTATAAAGGTTTTTAACAATTATTTTCTTACTGTGAGTGATGTGTAAACAAATAGTAAAAAAGGCAGTTCAATTCAGTTAAAAAATTATGACATTGAAACAAAATTGTTTGACTGCAAAGTATAATTTAAGGAAGGCACTATTTTAAAGGTTAGAATGTAAATTATATTTAATTACAGTTTATTGGAGAGTTATAGTATCATAATTTGGGTTGTTAACTTTAAAAACTATAGAAGTCTACATATGGCCTACAAACTTTTTAATATAGTCTGCGAATAATGCTGTTTTGGGATCACTGTTAGGCATCAAGTGGAGTTAATCAATTACGTAAACTAAAAGCAGAAACGGATCTAAAATTGAACCTTGTGGGACACCCATTCGTATCTGGTCTTTGAATTCAGAGATTTTACCGCATCATATTGAAAAACTTTTCTTACGTAACTTTATGCCTGTAATCCCCAAAGGAGAGGGCAGAGGTAAATGCATTCAATCATACATGCAAACACCCACGATTCGCCGGTTACGTTTTGGCCCATGTAACAGGTGGCGAGCCTGTTGACATCTCCGGGCACATTACCAAACTTCGAGGTACTGGGAAATTGCCAGAAAATGAAAAAATCCCAATAGAACCAGCGATAAAGGACTTTACACCATTATCTCTGATAACCCCCTACCCGGGAATTGAACCCAGGACCTCAGTGTAGTAGTAGTGGCCTGCTACCACTAGGCTACCGAGGCAGTTATGAACAACTTTTCTTGTTCCCGATTTTCATGGTACGATTTAACCAGTTTACGGGTCTCTATTGAGGATCTTTATTGAAGTCGGTTAAATTAAGAGAGTAAAATACTCCTGCTAACGTTTATTTTCTCTTTATCTCATAATCAGAACTATGACTATCGTTCAATAATCAGCACGTGTTAAATGTAAATGTGTCTGATACTTAAGCCCATCAGTAATCGACGATTCTTGGATTTCTTTCTGCGTCAAACGATATGCATCTTAATGACGATTAATTAAAGTTTTCATAACAAATGCCATTGAAGGTTGTTGGATTAAATACCTATTTTAATTTATTTAATGACGAAATGAAAAATATTTTTTCATCGTTAATTTCAAGTTTAATTCATGAAAAACAAAAGCCTTGTTAAAATTAAATTCGTGAAGAAAAAGCCTTGAGTGTGTGATAAATAAAAATTTACTTGTGTAGGTAGGTAAATATTTACTTATAGGGTTTCGTACATCAATAGGCAAATTGTGGAATCGATTTTGTACTGGTGGTAGAGCTCCAGTGGCGGAGCTCGCACCACCGCATTACCTAATATACTTGCCGCTAAATGGTAGAGTTCAGCACTATTGTGTTCCGGTCAGGTGGTAATGTACGGCCCTGTAATTTCCGGCACAGAAGCATAACACCTTAGGCCTCAGGAGTGGTAACGCATCTGCATTTTGACCTGGGTCTTTGTGTGGGTGTCTATAGGCTGCAGTCATCACTTAACATCCTTGTGAACTGCATGCTTATTTGCTACTTCCATAACATAATAAAAAAAAATCTATTCATTTCAAATTTGTCTCACACATGTAAATCAGTGACTTAACCATGTTCGTGTAACGACAATAAATGAATTCTTCATATAAGGTTGGGGAAAAAGTTTCTTCGCATTTTTTAAGATAATTCAAAACATTTTTTAATATTGTTTATTTAAATTTTACTAAAGTATGTATGTACCATTTTGTTAGATAACCTTTTGCCATCTTGTAGGCAAATTTGCAAATTTTGGGACTTCTCATCAGAATACCGCGACAAGTGGATTTGGCAGTCCTCTCGTGATGTTAACCTATCATTGCATAAAGAATTCTGAAGAGACCGAAACAGGTGGAAATCTGAAGGTGCAAGGTCAGGACTATACAGCGGACGCATTAACACCTCCCAGCCAAACTCTCTTAATTTTTGCTGAGTGGCTATAGATCTGTGAGGTCTAGCGTTATCATGATGAAACACCACACCCCTTCTGTTGATCAATTCCGGCCGCTTTCTCTCAACTTCTTGCTTTAATCTCATCAGTTGTTCGCAGTAGAGTTCAGAATCGATAGTCCTGCCTGGTGGTAATAGCTCATAATGAATAATGCCCTTCCAATCCCACCACACACACAACATCACCTTATTGCGAGTTAACCCGGGTTTCGCCACAGTCTGTGAAGCCTGACCGGCCTTTGACCACGACCTTTTTCGCACGTTCTTGTCGTACGTGATCCACTTTTCATAATCAGCAATAATCAGCTTCTTCAAAAATGATTCGGTTTCATTACGTCGTAATAAAGAATCACAAATGAGTACACGGTTCATTAGGTTTCTTTCAGTGAGCTCGTGAGGTACCCAAATATCGAGATTTTATTTGTACCCAGCTTTTTTCAAATGCGCCAAAACTGTTTTGTGATCAATTCTCAGTTCTTCAGCTACGTCGTAACTACTGATATGTCGATCTTGCTCCACTTTTTCAAAAATGGCATCCATTTTATCCGTAATAGGGCGACCAGAGCGAGGTGCAACTTTGACATCAAAATTTCCGGATTGAAAACGCTTAAACCAAATTTGTGCTACTCTCACAGACACTGCACTAGGCCCATAAACATCGCAAATTTTTTTCGCGGCTTGCGTTGCATTTTTACCTTTTTTGTAGTAAAATTTTAAAATGTATCGAATTTCTTCATTAGATTCACTCATCTTGACAGTACGAAAAACAAATGAAAATCACACATTTGCCTAATTTGAATTTGGAATTATGTTCTTTAAAATTTTAACTTTCAATGATACCAAAATAAGTCAGATACAAATACTACAGCCAAATAGATTTTATTACAAGTTCATACATACTATAATGCGAAAACACTTTTTCTCCAACCTATTAATATGGAGGCTACTTTTGTAGGAAGATAGAAATTAAAATATATCCGTGTTTGTCCGCGATGGACTCCTAAACTACTTAACCGATTTTAATCAAACTTGCACACCGTGTGCAGTTTGATCCAACTTACCAGATAGGATAGCTTACATCTCAATTTATAGTTGCAATATTATGTAAGTACCGAATTAGAACCCGTGCGATTCCGTAACATAACTAAAATGTAATAATTTAATTTTAGTTATGTTTGATAATTTTAATTGATAAACTATGATTTCGGCTAGTCAATAAATAAAATTAATGAAGAAAATTGTAAAAACTTAGGAAATGTCGTAAAAAACATCAGCACGCCACGCGTATCTACTACAAAATTAAAAAATCATTTAAAAAAACCAAAACGATAAGTCCCATATATACATATATGAGTACCTAATTAGCATTAATTTTGTCCAAATATGCAAAAAACGCCGGGCGGTCACTTATCCCTGGGACACATTGTATATGTTTCGTGACAAATAAAATACCTAAAAGGTTTTATTATAAGGATCTTGAGTATACTTAATTTTTGGTATCGTTTTAAAATCAGTAGATTAGAAGATATTAAAAAAAGAGAAAATGATCTCCGATACTATTTACTGGGCCCAAAAAATTGAAAAATATGGATAATAGTGCTGTACCTATAGACTACAGAAAAGTCCATTATATACGAGATAGTTTGGGAAATCTCTGACTGTACAGAACCCTGTTAACGCGACTCCGACTTCGCGGGTTTTTTTTTGTAACGTATTAACAAATATAACGCGTATTTCACTTCAAAGAAAAAAGGGTAGGTAAGGAAAAAGCGTGTTAAATCACGTGAATTATAAAATTGTCTCGCTCACGAAGGTTAATCTTTGAACATGACATGTTAACACGTTTAAACTTGTGATCGATTTTATCAACGTAAGCTCCGACTACATTGTTGGGTGTCACCACCTAATAGGAACATTATCTAGCGTTTCCGTGCTTCGGATGGCACGTTAAGTCGTCGGTCCCGGTTGCTATCGATAGATAGCAGTCGTTAAACCTTGTCGGAGGCCTTATGGGGCGGTTTGAAAACATCCGACAGCGGGTTGGCCACTAATCCGTATCTCCACCAACCCGCATTGGAGCAGCGTGGTGGAGTAAGCTCCAGGCCTACCCCCAAGAAGGGGAGAGACTCGTGCCCAGCAGTGGGACGTATCAAGGGTTGCCATTATTATTATTATTATATAGCTTTTTATATACACTAGCAACACCCATCAAACTTCGTATTGCCTCAGAATGAAATTATGTGTCAAAGATTTGATAGATACGGACTATTTGTATGGGAAACAAAAACTGTGTTTTTTTACTATTCCCCTTCAATTTCTTCATATTTTCTTACCTTTTAAACCTTCCCTGGACTTCCAAATATCATTTAAAACCAAAATTAGCCAAATCGGTCCAGCTTGAATTTTAGCGAGATTAACGAACAGAAATTGTATTTTGTATATATAGATTGACGTTAGTGATGACTGCAGCCTATAGACCTCTACACGAAAACCAGAAGTCAAGATACAGATGCGTTGCTACACCTGAGACCTAAGTTATTACATCTCTGTGAGGTATAACGGGGGCCATACATTACCATCTAACCGAAACACGATAGTGCTGAAGATTACCATTTGGCGGCAGATGGATTAGGTCAGGGTTCTCAAACTTTCGGCTCCGGTACTTCTACTGGTGGTAGAGCTCCAGTGACGGAGCTCGTGGGCGTAGGCACCACCGCATTACCTAATATACTTGCCGCTAAATGGTAGTGTTCAGCACTATCGTGTTCCGGTCAGGTGGTAATGTACGGCCCTGTAATTTCCGGCACAGAGGCATAAAACCTTAGGCCTCAGGAGTGGTAACGCATCTGCATTTTGACCTTGGTCTCTGTGTGGGTGTCTATAGGCTGCAGTCATCACTTAACATCAATGTGAACTGCATGCTTGTTTGCCACTTCTATTACATAAAAAAAAAAAAAAAAAAACCCTGTGGAAGGTATCCAGGTGACAGCTAACTAATCAACAACAACAGCAAATCGACTGTTGAAGCGTTATAATTTTAATAAAAGGTAACAAATAAAGCGCCAAAAGAAATATATTTTTACTACTATTCATGTGATGGGTGTGTTTCTCGTCACATATGGAGTCAATTTTAGGAATAATTTTGGACAATATTAACCTTAATTCTGACTCGGCATCAAGTGGATTTATAGTAAATCTTGTCGCGAACCCCTTGCCGTAGAATGGCGGACCCCTAGGGGCTCGCGTACCCCACCTTGAGAAACCCTGGATTAGGTAATGCGGTATTGCCTACGCTCTCGAACTCCTACACTGGAACTATCACAGAAACATAACATCTAACGTCTCATATCACATCTACGTTTTGACCTCTGGCTTTGGTGTAGATGTCTATATGCTGCATCCATCACTTAACATCTATGTGAACTGCATGCTTGTTTGCCAACTTCGTTGCTTATAAAAGTATGTACATTTAAATTGCATTTAAGCCTTCACAGAATCACGTTGTTTACTTAATCATATAAATTATATCCTTCGTAAAAAATCTAAGACAGTGTTATATTTGAAACAACTGAAAATTTTAAAGCAATTTCGTAAGAAATAGTATTATATTAACTTTTCCGAACACAATTTTCACCAAGAATCACGAAATGTATGTTTTGTTTAATTTTGTTGACTTTATTATGTAAGGAAGATGACAAACAAGCATAGCTGACATTGATGTTAAGTGATGACTGCAGCCTATAAAACCCGCACCCGCAGACACCCGCATAAAAACCAGAGGTCAAAATGCAGATGCGTTGCCACCACTGAGACCATCATCTGAGTCATTGTCTCTGTGATAGTTATTACGGAGCCATACATTACCATCTAACCGGAACACGATAGTGCTCAACACTACCATTTGGCGGCAGATAGAGGTAATGCGGTGGTGTCTATGACCGCAAGCTCTGTCACTAAAGCTCTACCACCAGTGAAAACATCTTTGAATTACTTTGGTAACATCTTTCATTTTGTTTAAATTATTTCGCATTAACACATGCTTGTGAAATATATTTTATTTTAAAGAAAAATGGAAAGAAAAGTTTGACTTCAGGCGAGGCTCGAACTGTAAAATAAAATATATTTCACAAGCATGTGTTAATGCGAAATAATTTAAACAATTATTAAGGATAAAAGCGACTTCTTTACGATATTCAATAAACTGAAAAGTCTATTATATCGGTTGCCTAACTAGCATAGTTGGTAATAGATGGCGCTACTGCTACCATAAAGCAATGCAATAGATGTTAAGGAAAGATTTGACAAATCGGGCAGGGCTTCAGTAGCTCAATTGGAAGAGCGGCTGGACTAGATTCCCAGTAGGTCGCGAGTTCGAGCCTCGCCTGAAGTCAAACTTTTCTTTCCATTTTTCTTTAAAATAAAATATATTTCACAAGCATGTGTTAATGCGAAATAATTTAAACAATTATTAAGGGTAAAAGCGACTTCTTTACGATATTCAATAAACTGAAAAGTCTATTATATCGGTTGCCTAACTAGCATAGTTGGTAATAGATGGCGCTACTGCTACCATAAAGCAATGCAATAGATGTGAAGGAAAGATTTGACAAATCGGGCAGGGCTTCAGTAGCTCAATTGGAAGAGCGGCTGGACTAGATTCCCAGTAGGTCGCGAGTTCGAGCCTCGCCTAAAGTCAAACTTTTCTTTCCATTTTTCTTTAAAATAAAATCTTTTTTTACTTTTGAATTCGAGTAAGATGCTCTCATTGATTTTGTTACGTGATCAAACTGCCACTTTTATTTTATTTCAATGAAAGAAAGCCATTGAAGGATTTCATCGATAATGAAAAATAGCAAAAATCAAATGTACCTATGTAAGTATGAAACCAAGTTTTAGTATTAAAAAAAATTGGAAATTTGTAATCTTGCAACCATCCAACATACTGGACAGTATAAAACAGTAACCAGTATAATTGTTTTTTTTTATTATTTATATCGCAATAACACATGCTAGTGAAATATATTTTTTTCATGAAAAATGGAAAGATAAAATAAAGGAAAAAAAGCGACTTCTTTACGATATTTAAAAAACTGCAAAGTTTATTATATCGGCCGCCTGACTTAGCAAACTAGCATTGTTGACAATAGATGTGGCTACTGCCCCCATAAGGCAATGCAATAAATGTGAAGGAAAGATTTGACAAATCGGGCAGGACTTCGGTAGCTCAGTTAGAAGAGCGGCTTGACTAGATTCCCAGTGGCCGAGAGTTAAAGTCTCGCCTGAAGTCAAATTTTTCTTTCCTTTTTTTTTTTAAAGTTACCAGTATAGTTTACTTTTAAAGCACCAGCTTTGCAGTACATACACTGAACTGATGTCACATCTTACAGAGGCCGCAGGGTATTTCGAAACATAGTCTTTGTCATCTCTATCGAGGGCTTGACAGCTTAACATTATTGACGTCACTGCCGGTTTTGTTCAAAGGTTCCAATCTTCGTTAATCTTCGTTTTTACGCGGCGATACAATTACGATCTTTGGTACTTAGTTTGTTAAACTTAGTTTTATTTACACATGATAGATGCACTGTACCAATTTCGATACAAACTGGTCTTGATGACGATACCGAACACTTTGTTGCAAATTTTTCAATCTTGGGCGGCTGAAAAAAGTAGAAAAATAATTTATAAATAGCATGTTTTGAATCTTAAAGTCAAAAGCTTTTTGGGCCAAATACTTTATGTAATATTTTTATTTTTTTCGCAATATAACGAGTTAATGTTAGAATGAAAATGAAAAAAAAATTTGAGAGAATTTTTGAAAATATAAATTATCATCACGTAAGCAGAAATATTTCCAAAATTACGAAGCAAAGAATAAACTTTTTGTGTGAAAAGGACCTAACTATTGCATAAATGAAATTTCAAACGAAAACTAATCAAAATAGAAATCAAACGTTGTTTCATTTTCGTATTTAGAACGTTATCATGGAAGCTGAATTAATTTACCAAAATAATTCAAAGGATAAATTGCGTTTAGACAATTTTGAAGAAGATTTATGTCCAAACGTCCAAAAATGTATACTAAGTATAGCTAAAAAAGAAATGTTTAAATCGTATGAAATTTCGAAGAAAAATGTGTATTCAAACGGAGAGAGTTATTATGGAGACATTTATCAGGTCGATATAAAAGGCAAGACAAAATATGGAACAAAGGAAGTAAATATTTTTTTTAAACAACCACTCGGAAATGGATTTCAACAACTTGTATGCTTTGATACATAATGAATTGCTTTTAATAATGAAGTTCTTGTTTAACGCTACCTAAGTAGCTATGAACGAATTAGAAGAATTGTATAACGTATCTGAGGAGGAACGTATTAAAGTTCCACAGAGTTATGAAGAAAGTAATATAGAAGTGATAATACTCGAAAATTTGGCTATCAAAGGCTTCACTATAATGGACCGCATGGAAACAGTTTCCTTGGACTATGCCGAAAAAGCTCTTGAACAATTCGCTAAGTTCCATGGAATGTCATTTGTGTTAAAAGAACTAAAACCAGAAATTTATCAAGATTAAATTATGACAATGAAACAAACTTTTATTTTTGAAGAAAAGTTTAAAGTATCTGCAAATAATATGTGTAATGTTATCACCGATAAAATATCCATCGAACTCAAAGAAAAGATGGACCGGTTCCTTCCTGTCATGTTAGAGAAATATCCAAAATATTTGAAAGGAGAAATTTTATCAACAGTGTTTATGTCACGGAGACTTTAAACAAAGTAACATAATGTTAAAGAAAAACCTTCATATTATAGTATACAGGGTTCAAATCAAATCAAAATTTATTTATTTGGAAATAATAAAATTTTCTTGTGATAGGTAAAATTACAATAAAAAGAAGTGAATAATAATAGATAAATTGATTAATATGTAAACCTATAGTAATAATAACAATGGCAACCTTTGATACATCCCACTGCTGGGCACGCTTCTTGAGGGGAAGACTGGAGTTTACTCCACCATGCTCCTCCATGGGGGTTGATGGTGGAGATACGGGTTAGTGGCCAACCCGCTGAAACGCAGTATTTGTACCTAATACCTGTATAAAACCTAAGTTGTCTCATTCGTACGCTTCGCCTAAACTTAAAGGATGTTAGGCGAAGGATGACCGTTGTATAGTAAATATTTTAGGTGAAAAAGGTGCCGTAAATACTTTTTTAAATATCCTTTGAAGAAAAGTAAACTTTTTTTTCTTTATTTTTAATAGTCTACAACGACTTATTTAATTAGCTTACGTATAATTTTGGTTATTGAGGTTATACATTTTATTATTATCTGATCTGATCTCGGTCGACTTAACCTTAAGTCCTGTATATTGATACAAATTACTAACACCACTCCTATTTTATATCGTTAAAAAATAGGTCCTTACGCTGTTTTATAGTATATAATAAATAGACCTTTCATAACTATTTTCAGGAAAGCCGATATGAAGATTTTACTCTGATAGACTTTCAACTGTTGGCATATTCAAGCCCTGTTATCGATTTCATAAATTTTGTGATAGCAAACTGATCGTAAATTCAGAAAGAAACACTTAGAACATTTAAAAAATGTATATTTTGAATCCCTTTCGCGATGCGTAGCATATTTCAATATAGATATTAATTCATTTTATCCTAGAAGTCATTTTGAAAGAGATTTTAATGCATATTTAGATTACGGATTAATGTTCTTTTTATATGTTTTACCTTTGGTGTTTGCTGTTAATAAAACAGCAACCGACGCATTAATTGCATTAGATCTTAAATGGATGGAACGTTTCGAAGGAATCATTTTAGATTACATTGATTGGGAACGTTACATACGTTCCCAATCAATTTACAGTTTACATGAATAATAAAATTATTCTCAGATAGACTAGATTTAAAAAAGTATTTTATAAGTTTATTTCACAGAAGTGTGCAAAACCAAGTGTTATTGCGACTACCGACGACAACTACAACTACAACTACTTTGGTAGCTCAGTTGGGTTCCCGAAAATGGTCGCGGGTTCAAATATAGCCCTCGACAAATTTTTCTTTTTAAAAAAATTACTCGAATATGTTATTTCGTAATCCAACAAAATAAAACAATATATAACAATACTGTTGTAACAAACATTAAATCAAAAAATAATGTAAGCCGACAAATATATAAATATTTTTTTTGGTTCTATATGAATTTATCTTTACATTATCCAACATGCTTACATATCTTAAAAGCGTGCGACCACAACTTTTTGAGCATATTAAAATACTGATCGTGAATACGAGTGCACTACTAGGTGTGAGGAGACCGTAAACACAAACAATAATGCCGGATAATATTGAAAACGATTTATATCCAAATATCGAAGAATGTTTAAACAAAATAAATAAAAGAGAAAATTTTATCACGTACCAAGTGAACATAAACAAATTGCCCACGGATACTTGGAGTTATCTCAGTGAGCTTTACGAAGTTAATATTATAGGTGAAACTAACAATGGAAAAAGGGATATACATCTCTTCGTAAAGCGTACGTTGCGGGAAAAGGGAATAAAAGAACTGGTAGACTTCGATACCGTATTTGGCAATGAAGTACTTGTATATAGGATCCTTTCAGAAGCTATAAAAGAACAAGAAAAAATATTTAGTGTACCAGCAGAAGGTCGCAACAGGATATTCAGGTGCTATGATGGCAGCAATGTAGATGTAATAATTCTCGAGAATGCAACCTACAAAGGCTATGTTACAGTGGATCCAACAGAAAAAGTGTCCCTGGAATTTTCTGAAGTTGCTCTTATTGAACTTGGCAAGTTTCACGGAATGTCATTTGTACTAAAAGAATTAAAACCAAGCGTTTATCATAGCAAAATTGTGAAAGTAAAACAAGGTATGATGTTCGATGACTTTTACCGTAATTTTGCAAAGTTGATATACGACGTAGCAACGAAAGATATCTCATCGAAGTTGAAAGAAAAAATGGACCGTTTCTCTCCCGTAATGCTTGAAAAGTATCCAGAATATATGAGAGGAGAATTCACAACAACCCGGTGTTTAATTCATGGAGACTTCAGATCGAGTAATATCATGTTTAGAAAAATTGTAAGTTTATTTATTACAAAGCAAACAATGTTTTTACAAACTGATTTTTAAGTTACTGTAACTTTTTATAATTCTCAAAATGCTCCAGTAGTCATTTGATAGCAGTACTTACTACTACGCTGAAGTCCTGAGTTTTTTTTTATGTAATGGAAGTGACAAACAAGCATGCAGTTGACATTGATGTTAAGTGACGACTGCAGACTATAAACACCCACATAAGGACCAAGGTCAAAATGCAGATGCGTTACCACTCCTGAGGCCTAAGGTGTTATGCCTCTGTGTTATTCTGTTATCTGATAGTGCTGAACACTACCATATAGCGGCAAGTATATTAGGGAATGCGGTGGTGCCTACGTCCGCGATCTCCGTTACTGGAGCTCTACCACCAGTAAAAGTTCAATCCCCCCTGTCAATGATTTAATATTTTTTCAGTAGATTCCCAGCAAACCTCAGAGTTTGTTAATGTGACCCGTAAAATCGATAAGCTAACCACTATTATTTGGTACAAAACGTAACTGGTGAATCATGGGTGACGTATTTGTGTACTTTAATGCATCCATTTACCTGTGACTCTTTTGAGGAGTATAGTTGTAAATTCACGTTTACTCCTTTTTTTAGGTCATGAAGTGGCAAACACGATTCCAGTTCAACACTGTAAGCTATAAATATCTACCAGAAATATTTATCAAAAATATAGTATGTATTATGTACGCACGCCAGATTATATATGAAGCGCGCATGGCCCAGCGGCTGGTGTAGATCGTAAGCGATCTGCTCGGTTAAGCACTACGGGCGCGTTTCCGTGCTTCGGAGGGCACGTTAAGCCGTCGGTCCCGGTTGCTATCGATGGATAGCAGTCATTAAACCTTGTCGGAGGCCTTATGGGCGGTTTGAAAACATCCGACAGTGGGTTGGCCACTAACCCACCCACCTCCACCAATCCGCATTGGAGCAGCGTGGTGGAGTAAGCTCCAGGCCTCCCAAAAAGGGGAGAGACTCGTGCCCAGCAGTGGGACGTATAATGGGTTGCCATTATTATTGTTATGAACGCACGTGAGAAGATATACTTCTTTACCGTACTAATCCAATATACCAGAAATAAAACAAAACGACAAAAAAAGTTTAGCAACTAACTTCAGACTGTTGCTTTTATCTGTTGAGAGACTAACATCAGACTGTCGCATATATCTGTCGTTGTCGCATCGTAAAAACTAACTATTATATTTTTTTCCAATCGCGCAAAAAGAAGTATAACTTCAAAAACCGGTCAAGTACGTGTCGGGCCAAGTGCAGTGTAGGGTTCCGTAGTTTTAAAATTTGATTATTGCAATTAAAAAAAATAAATAAATATTTTCTATTCTACCACTTTGTCTGCGTGATTAAGATGTATACTTGTGCCAGATTTCAAGTCTCACAGGAACACGATAGCTCTGAATACAACCACTTAGTGGCAAATAGATTAGGCGCCTGGTATTTTTAACGTGTGTTTTATGAGTGTGGCTGCGCCAACGATACGGCGCAGCATACGTTTGTCGAGTGCCCGGCGTGGATGGAGCCTCGCTCTGATTTAGTCGCCATAGTTGGACCCGACCTCTCGCTGCCGGCTGTGGTGCAATCCATGGTTGGTGGTGAGGATGCATGGCGGGCGGTTGTATCCTTCTGTGAAGTTATTATGTCGCAGAAGGAGGCGGCGGAGCGGTTGAAGGAGGACGATGCTCTCGCCATCCCTATCCGCCGCATTCGTACAGGGTGAAGCTAGCCTTTCTGCAGCATCATCTGCTGCCCTAACAGGGAACTCCAGGTGGTGGACTAGGGGAAATCCATCGCCTCATGGAATTAAGACCTGAGCTGGTGGGCGTGCCAGTGTTCCGCACGCCACTACTGGTGATTGGAGTTCAAAAATAAAGATGAGCTTCTGAAGATGGGCCCGGATTTGGGCAGCTGCCGGTGGAGTCGCGGAAGTATAACCGAAAGGTGGAGTAGTACCCGCTGTCAGTTCCCCACTTGACGGTGGGTGCCCATAACGGGTGTGCCAGCGTAAAAAAAAAAAAAAAGTTAATGCACCTACGCACGCGAACTCCGTCACCGGATTTTTTATTCCTGTCAATTTTTGAGATTGTAATAAGGTTTTTATTATCAATGTTATTATTTACTAAGTACAGTATTTAATGTTTTTTTTTCAGAACGACAAGTTTGAAGACGTAACACCCATTGATTTTCAACTGATGTCATATTCAAGTCCAGCTCTTGATTTCATATACTTCATCATCTCTATCAGTGATCGTGAATTTAGGAAGAAAAATATTAATCATCTCAAAGATGTATACTTCGGATCTCTCACCAAATATCTGGAATACTTCAATATAGATGTTGATTCAGTTTATCCTCGAAGTGAATTCGAAAAAGATTATGTTAATTACTTGCAATATGGACTGATGCACTCCATATTTGTGCTTCCTTTTACGTTTATTAAGAAGGATCAAGCTGTCGACTTTGAGAGCGGGAATCCTTTGGACATGTCTCTCAATTTAGATAATAGATGGAAAGACTGTTTTGAAGGTATAATTTTAGATTATATTGACTGGGGTGTTTTGTAATTTTTATTTTTAACGTATGTTATATTTAGGCTCATATTTATTTGTTTTAATTTTGCAAAAACAGTTGACTAACAAACGGATATCTTTTTAATTTATCGTTGATCCTGTAGCGTATTAGACACTAGCGGCTGTACACATATGTATGTATGTATGTATCTTCACGCCAGGTCCCTAACGGGGTAGGCAGAGAGTGTAGAGCGCCAGACATCCCGGTTCAGACAAACCTCTCGTGCCTCGTCTACCTTCATCATTCTCTTCATACATGCACGCCGATTCCTAAGACTTTTGACCCCACCATCAGACAGAATTCGACCTATTTGGTCATGGTAGGTCAGCCTTGGTCTTCCTGGGCCTCTGCAACCATCCACATTCGCATTGTATATCTGTTTAGTCATTCGCTCATTCGACATTCTTTCTATATGCCCGAACCATCGGAGCATGCACACATATAATTACATTAATCGATGGATCCAATGAATGTAATATTATTGGACCCGTACAATTAGTTGGATTGTTATAGCATTTTTAAAGTAGACGTTACAAAAATATTTTTAGCAATTTTTTTGAAATTAAAAAAGCAGAAACTATAAGTCATCGAATGAACAATCGCACGTGTCTTGACGAACATTGTCTCTATATTTCACCGTTTCAACTTGTGAACTAGACCAACAAAGTCAAGCGGCAGAAGCCCAATAAATAAAGTCATCTGCGTAAACACGTATCTTTGTATAGTAACGGCTAAATACCGAAACGTCACTTAAATCTAAGTGGGACTTATAAGCGTTTTATTGTATAGTTCTTTGCCTATAGATTACTGGAAAACCTATAAGGTTTTCCAGTAATCTATAGGCAAAGAACTATTTTCCACATTTTTTTTCAAAATTTTAAGTTCAGTAGTTTCGGAGGTAGGAGGGGGGGGGGGAAATGGTCAATTTTCGTCGTTTTTCTTAAATAACTTCAAATTTGTTTATGCAAAAAATATTTAAAAAATATCTGACATGCTGACAACAACCTCTTTCATTTGATATGTCACACGACACAGTTTACGTTTTTTTTTTAATTTTCTGATTTACCCCCCGAAATTGGCCCCCCCTGTTTAAAATTTATTATTTTACTTGACGTGTTTATCTCTTTGGGTCACCAATTTATATATATTCATCAAATTTCAACTCAATCGGTCGAGTAGTTTCGGAGCACATTGGCTGTGACAGACAGACAGACAGACAGACGCACGAGTGATCCTATAAGGGTTCCTTTTTTCCTTTTAAGGTACGGAACCCTAAAAAGAGCGATTTGGACTCGTGTCCATATGCGCCATTGAGCTCTCTCACGTATCAGGAGGCCAATATTGGCGGAGACACAATTGAAATCAATTGTCTTATTTTTCTTGTGGCCTGACAGATGGCCGAATAATCAAACGTCATTTAATTTTAGTCCAAATATCAGATATCTCTGTCACGTGTTTTATTGAGACAAAACGCTTCTAAGTCCCACTTAGATTTAAGTGACGTTTCGGTATTTAGCCGTTACTATACAAAGATACGTGTTTACGCAGATGACTTTATTTAAGTATTCAAATCAAAGTTTGAGTATTCAAATCAAATCGAAAATTCTTAATAATATAACCCCCCCTGCCGGTAACACCGTAACCGCTATGTCCCTGCATTTTAAATCTGTAATATTTTCTAAAGTATTTATTTAAATCACGGAACCTTCACCACGCGAGTCGAACTCGAACTTGTCCGGTTTTTTTTTAAGTCAGGATGTTTGTTGCTTTTTTTTCATTTTGTTTATTATAAATGATGCGTAATTATAAGGTTGAGGAAAAAGTTTCTTCGCATTTTTTAAGATAATTCAAAACATTTTTCAATATAGTTTATTTAAATTTAACTAAAGTATGTATGTACCATTTTGTTCGATAACCTTTTGCCATCTTGTAGGTAGGGACATGATCCCATTGCTATAAAAATTTTGGGACTTCTCATCAAAATACCGCGACAAGTGGATTTGGCAGTCCTCTCGTGATGTTAACCTAACATTGCATAAAGAATTCTGAAGAGACCGAAACAGATGGAAATCTGAAGGTGCGAGGTCAGGACTATACGGCGGATGCATTAACACCTCCCAGCCAAACTCTCTTAATTTTTGCTGAGTGGCTATAGATGTGTGAGGTATAGAGTTATCACGATGAAACACCACACCCCTTCTGTTGATCAATTCCGGCCGCTTTCTCTCAACTTCTTGCTTTAATCTCATCAGTTGTTCGCAGTAGAGTTCAGAATCGATAGTCCTGCCTGGTGGTAATAGCTCATAATGAATAATGCCCTTCCAATCCCACCACACACACAACATCACCTTATTGCGAGTTAACCCGGGTTTCGCCACAGTCTGTGAAGCCTGACCGGCCTTTGACCACGACCTTTTTCGCACGTTCTTGTCGTACGTGATACACTTTTCATCACCAGTTATCAGCTTCTTCAAAAATGATTCGGTTTCATTACGTCGTAATAAAGAATCACAAATGAGTACACGGTTCATTAGGTTTCTTTCAGTGAGCTCGTGAGGTACCCAAATATCGAGCTTTTTTTTGTACCCAGCTTTTTTCAAATGCGCCAAAACTGTTTTGTGATCAATTCTCAGTTCTTCAGCTACGTCGTAACTACTGATATGTCGAAATTGCTCCACTTTTTCAAAAATGGCATCCATTTTATCCGTAATAGGGCGACCAGAGCGAGGTGCATCTTTGACATCAAAATTTCCGGATTGAAAACGCTTAAACTAAATTTGTGCTACTCTCACAGACACTGCACTAGGTCCATAAACATCGCAAATTTTTTCGCGGCTTGCGTTGCATTTTTACCTTTTTTGTAGTAAAATTTTAAAATGTATCGAATTTCTTCATTAGATTCACTCATCTTGACAGTACGAAAAACAAATGAAAATCACACATTTGCCTAATTTGAATTTGGAATTATGTTCTTTAAAATTTTAACTTTCAATGATACCAAAACCAGCCAGATACAAATACTACAGCCAAAGAGATTTTATTACAAGTTCATACATACTATAATGCGAAAAGACTTTTTCCCCAACCTATTATTTATTTTTGTATGGATATAATTATGATTTTGTTAATTGTAGATGTAATATTTCTTGTTTTTATTTTGTATGATTTACATGTCAAATGTCAAATTTTATTGTTCATATAAGTTTACGATTTGTGTTTAAATAAACAGTACTTATAAACTTGACTTATGAGGTGATGTGACTAATTCGATATCTACGATAAAATGAAGCCCTAAGTGCCTTTTCACATGAACCGGTTTCGATGGCGACCTACATCCCTACTTTAGCTGTCACATTTACTGGCGGATTTTTTTTTTGTAATGGCAAACAATTCACATTGATGTTATGACTGCAGCCTATAGACACCCACACAAAGACCAAGGTCAAAATGCAGATGCGTTACCACTCCTGAGCCTCTGTGCCGGAAATTACAGGGCCATACATTACCACCTGACCGGAACACGATAGTGCTGAACACTATCATTTAGCGGCAAGTATATTAGGTAATGCGGTGGTGCCTTCGCCCGCGTTCCAGTGTAGAAGCTCGAGGGCGTAGGCACCATCGCATTACCTAATATACTTGCCGCTAAATGATAGTGTTCAGCACAATCGTGTTCTGGTCAGGTGGTAATGTACGGCCCTGTAATTTACGGCACACAGGCATAACACCTTAGGCCTCAGTAGTGGTAACGCTGCTGCCCATCATGTCCACGATGCATTATGACCTTGGTCTTTGTGTGGGTGTTTAAATTAATACGATATATCATTTTACTTGACACTGGCAATATGCGTAAAAGCAATGCCATAATATTAAAAAAAAGAAGACTCGTATTTCGTTAATTCTTTTTTAACGATCTCTTATTCTTCAATATTAGTGAGCTCATAAAAAAATAAAATAAAATACGCTTGCACTCACAGCCACACCCCACACTAGGTATAAACTAGTGTCGTAAATGCCGTTGTACACCTACAACAGATATACAAACACTCAGACTCAATACAAATATTTGTAGGCCATACAAATATTTGTTTCGGTGCGAGGATCGAACCCGCGACCCTTCGAATCAAACGGTCGTCTCACACCGCTGAACTAACTAAGTCGTCACATTAAAATACTATGGAAAGTGGTTTGGTAAGGCTGTACTGCTGGATGATAATTTGGAGGAAAGAGCGGGAGGCGTTAAGATTTATGAAAGAGTGTTTTGGTGCATCTCAAAGGCAGCATCCATAGAGCAACACCGGAGGGGAGTAGCCATATGCAGGCTTTCCCCTCTGTCAAAGTACAAACCCAAATAGGCCTATACCTGTCGCCTAGATGTTTAAATGTGTGCGTGAAATTGTTTCTGTATTTTGTTAAAGTCAAGGTGTGAGTTTCGTAGTAATAGACGATTTTTGTAATGCGTGTGTGTCGCACATATTTCCCCCCGCAAAAATGACAGTTTGTTTTGCATCGGTAATAAACGCTATGGCTACTCCCCTCAGACCAGAACAGACCAGTCCCCACCATCAGCACCCGTTAACGAGTATGACGCATGTGGCAGATTATAAGAGCATAATTCAAGTAGGAACTTACATAAAATCAGAAGGAAAAATAAATAGATTATTTACATAATTATTTAAGTAATACTGAAACCGTACAATCATTTACCTTAAAACTTGGAAAATACTTGTAAAATAAATTGAATACTTAGGCGTATTACACAATTTTTTTTTGTATGTGTTAAAATATATGTATTAAACACTAATTTTTAATTTAGAGAAAATTTAACTATTTAAAATGAAAACCATAAATCTGTGGGCACGGGATAGTCTCTGAGCTAAGCTGTGGATAGACGGACATGTTCTGTAATGAAGGTGGCAAACAGGCATGCAGCTCAGATTGATGTTAAGTGATGACTGCAGCGTATAGACATCTTCACAAAACCAGCGGTCAAAATGCAGATGTGTTGCCACCCCTGAGACCATAATTGATACCTATACCTATATGTCTCTGTAATATTTATTACGTGACAATACGTTACCATCTAAACGGAACATGATAGTGCTGAACACTTGCATTTGGCGGCAGATAGATTAAGTGATACGGTGGTGCGTGCACCCTGGAGTACACTTAAACCCTCATCATTTCATCATCATCATTTCAGCCAAAAGACGTTAACTGCTAAACAAAGGCCTCCCCCAAAGAATGCCACAACGAACGGACTCGGGCCGCCCTCATCCAGCGATTGCCCGCGACCTTCATCTGGTCGTCGGTCCACCTCGTGGGGGGCCTGCCTACTCTTCGTTTTCCGGTACGTGGTCGCCACTCTAGAACTCTTCTCCCCCAACGGCCGTCAGTTCTGCGAGCTATGTGCCCTGCCCACTGCCACTTCAGTTTCGCTATTCGGTGGGCTATGTCGGTTACTTGGATTCTCATGCGGATCTCCCCATTTCTGATTCGATCTCGCAGAGAAACTCCGAGCATAGCCCTCTCCATTGCTCTCTGGGTGACCTTGAGCCTTCTTATGAGGCCCATAGTGAGCGACCACGTTAAACTACTCCCCTCCGGTTCGCCGCGGCGGCCGGTGGCCCGTGTTGCTCTATGGTTGTACCCAAACCCGCATATTGACTAAGGTGTAGAGTTTGTACAATTTGATCGTGTAGAGTAAAAAACGTGGCTCGACGTAAGATCATAACTTTTCGACAATGCCTGCAAAATTTCTCACATAGAAATATTTTACATGAAAATATTTCGATATAAATTTTAATCAGTTAAATAGAACAAAATTATCATAAATTATCGGAGATCTGGTAAAAAAAGAAATAATGAAGTTACGCTTATCTGTTCATAATAATTACCTATTTGCATATTAAAAAAAATACCTATAAAACAGTATTTAACCAACAGTTGTCGTTTAGTTTATATGTAGCCTTTATCACAATAATACTTAAAAGGTTATTGTGAAAATAATTTTATATATTTAATGTGCAAATCAATCTAGACAAAACCAACTCATTATTCTAATATATTGTATAATATAAATAAATAAAATTAAAACATGGAAGTTAATATTACTAAAGATGATTTGTGCCAAGGAATCCAAGACTGCATTAACAAAATAATCAAAGAAGAAGGTTTTATATCTTATACTGTGCATAAAAATAAGATATCTACAAAAGGTCAGAGTTACTTCGGTGAGATCTACAAACTTGATATAAAAGGTGAAACAGATAATGGAATCAAAGAAGTAAACCTATTCATTAAACGTGATTTTCCTTATACAGAAAGCTGGAAATTAGCAGATTTTCCACTTATGTTTCGTAACGAGAATCTCGTACATAGAACACTTTTCAAAGCTTTAAAAGAACTGGAAGAAATACACAATGTACCACCGAAAGAACGTTTAAGAGTAGTAAAAAGTTATGAAGGCATTAATGATAATGTAATCATACTTGAAAACATAGCCAAAAAAGGTTACATTACTACACACAGAATGGACGAAGTGACATTAGAATATGCTGAAGCTTCTATAATAGCATTAGCCAAATTCCACGGGCTCTCGTTTGTTTTGAAGAAGCTAAAACCAAATATATACCAAAGTAAGATAATGACCATAAAGCAAGGGATGCTTTTTGATGAGAATTTTCGTAAATTTGCTAAGCAGGTCTACGGTGCAATTAGCAGTGCATTATCTAAGGAAGTAAAAGAAAAGATGGACGACTTCTTTCCTGTTATGCTGGAACAATACCCGAAGTATATGAGAGGAGAAATGACAGATGCAATATGTATGTGTCACGGCGACTACAGATCATGTAATATTATGTTTAAGGAACAAGTAAGTAACATTAGTATTACAAGTCACAACAGTCACAAGTTCAACAAACCTCTGCTTTTAGTCCCCGAGTCATAGATTCTATCCTGAGGCTAGGTTTTATAAATTTAATGGGATAAAATAAATTTTATAGGATACTAGCTGCCCTGACGAACTTCGTATCGCCTTACGAGGTATACAAAAAATATGTCCAAAAAATTTAAAAATAATATTTGCTAGGAATCAGCCTTACCATTTAGGGATATAAAAATATAAGTACTACAACCGATTCTCATACCAATTGCACACGGTAAACAAGTTTGATTAAAATGGGTTAAGTAGTTTAGTCCATCGCGGACAAGCACAGTGACACGTAATTTATATATTATTATATTATAAGAAGAAGATAAAGGAAAAATTGGCATGCAACTGCCTCAGTGGTCTACTACGACTACTGCTACGCATCCCAGGCTCGATTCCTGAGTCAAAGGAGAAGGAGCAATATCTCAATATTTCGGCATGTTCCCAATGCCACACTTGAAGTTTGGTAATATGGCTGCAGGCGGCAATATCCTCGCCACCAATTCCACTGGACGAAACGTAAGTACACGCCTAATACGTGCATGAATGCTGGAACGCATGCATTTACTTCTGTCTACCCCTTCGGAGTAGTCGTAGTAGTTCTCCTGAAGTTACTTACATTATAATTAGTTACTTACACACACAAAATTCACAGTTTGTGAATATACCAATGCCTACGCTGGTGAGAAAATAGGAGCGTGACTTTATGTAGCATTATCAGTTTCATAAAAAATACAGGCAGTAATATTCGCAGAGCTGTAATTCAAGGACGCAGGACCCACCACATTACCTAATCTATCAAACTTGAAGTGGTAATGTTCAGCAATATCGTGTTTAGCTTAGACGGGCTTCAGGGGTGGCACTCATCTGCATTTGGTTTACCTCAGGGTTTTTTTGTAGATATTTATAGGTAGGGCATAGGTAGGCACTTACTTACAATCCATTTTAACTGCGTACTAGCTGCTCCTTCATTGATTAAAACAATTGTTTTATTTTATATGTTTAACTTTTTACTGGTGGTAGAGCTCCAGTGACGGAGCTCGCGGGCGTAGGCAGCACCTCATTACCTAATATACTTGCCGCTAAATGGTAGTGTTCAGCCATCGACTATGGACTGATTGGTCTGTGTGTTCAGCACATCGACTATGGAACCAATAGACACCGTATGTATGGCGAAGAGTTTCTGTCAATGCATACGCTAAATCTAGCTGATATTATCCGCCATCTTAAATTGTTCATTTATTACCAACCACTTCCGTGACCTGAGCGTACATAAAATTTACAAAAATAAAACGAATAAAAAAAACATAAAATGCCGAGTTGTGGTGTGAGATGGTGCAGTAAAACCACTAACGCCTCTTATTTAAAAAAGGATGATATTTCTTTTCACCGGACAGTATTATAATACACATATTAAATGAACAAATATTACAGAATAATATGCATGATAGGTTGCTATCGATGGATAGCAGTCGTTAAACCTTGTCGGAGGCCTAATGGGCGGTTTGAAAACATCCGACAGTGGGCTGGCCACTAACCCACCCACCTCCACCAATCCGCATTGGAGCAGCGTGGTGGAGTAAGCTCCAGGCCTCCCCCCAAAAAGGGGAGAGACTCGTGCCCAGCAGTGGGACGTATAATGGGTTGCCATTATTATTATTATTATGCATGATAGCTCAAATTACGATGGTCATGATTTGTTCTTTGACGTATTAAAAAATTTAACATCTCTTTTCTTCGTATGCATGCAATTCGATATTTCGTTTTTTCATAGACGTCATGAGCATTGTCAATTATTGACATTACAGACGGATGGAAGTCTAGGGAGGCTCTTAAAGTTTTATCGATATAGTCGATATAATTAGGGAAAGTGGGGTAAATTGATGGAGCAAGGATTATGGGATAATTTCTATATTATGTATAAAATTCTCGTGTCACAATGTTAGTTACCATGCTCCTCTGAAACGGCTTTACCGATTCTCATAAATTTTGTGTGCCTATTGGGTAGGTCTGAGAATGGGCCAACATCAATTTTTCATACCCCTAAGTGATAAGGTGATTCTCGGCAAATATTTTTTTTCGATTTCTTTGACATACTTATTTTTTTTATTCCTAAGGCGATACTAAGTTCTACGGGGCAGCTAGAGTTTATAAAATTTTATTTTTCAGTTTTAATACATTTTAGGGTTTTGTAATAAACAAGAAACCCTTATTGTTTCGCCATGACCGTCTGTCTGTCTGTCCGTCCGCGGTTGAGCGCAAAAACTATTGGTACTAGAGATTTGAAATTTGGCACAAGTATACATACACCTTGATCACGCCGACAAAGTGGTAGAATAAAAACATGAAAAAAAATATTTAGGATACCTCCCCTACATGTAAAGCGTGAATATTTTTTTTTCGTTTTATTTAAAGTGCAGGATATTTTTGGATAGGTCTCTCTTTTTTTTTAATTTGTTTTACGGCCACGGATTCATGTCCTTAACAGCCAATTTTCAGTAATATATTTTTTACTACATTTCATAAGAAATGTAGTAAAAAATATAAGATAATGAATATATTATATATTCAATAATGATAAAGAGATCAACAAAAACAAAAAATTAAAAAAGATACGAGAAAGATCGCGGTATTTAAAGAAAAGGATAGCTTAATGAAAAATGTATTAAATGAACTGGAAAAAAGCCTAATAAATTCCAGTAATGTGGATTTATTAAGTAGGATTGAAGTTACTAGTAAGGAGTTGTTAAATACTAACATAAACAGATTTCTTTAAGTTAGAGAAGGGTGTGAAATGTAAAAATAACTTTAACTTTAACAAATGTCGTGGTGCAACCCTGGCTTACTTACTTACAAAATGTACAACTTAAATGTGGAAAAGTATTTGATACTTAAAATGACGTGTGAAGTAAATGTTTTAATATATTTACAAAATTTACAACTAAAATGAGAAATTTTATTGACCTATCTGTTTTTATTTTATATTATTCGCTGTATGTATTTTTTAATTTTTAATGACTTCACATAAGTAGGTATCTGAAAAAATGTAGATACTTATCCAAAATAAAAACATTTTCTTTATTTTTTTCTCGTATTATATTATTACGAAAATCTGTTTACATTATAGTCCCATTTCCTCAGCAGTTCAAAAAATTTTGCCATATTTCGATATAAACGAAGTTTGTTAGTCATCCCTATGATTTTGAAATATTATGATTTTGAAAACTAGAACGCAACTTCCCACTTCGTCTGCCTTCAGGCAGTTGACAGAACGAATTGTATGCAGCAAATTGAACATTCTCAGTCTATAGGAAGGCTGATTGGTCTGTGTGTTCAGCACTATCGTGTTCCGGTCAGGTGGTAATGTACCTGTAATTTACGGCACAGAGCCATAACACCTTAGGCCTTAGGAGTGGTAACGCATCTGCATTTTGACCTTGGACTTATTGTGGGTGTCTATAGACTGCAGTCATCACTTAACATCAATGTGAACTGCATGCTTGTTCATCACTTCCATAACATAAAAAAACTACTTTCATCATTATGAACCTTATTTTATATTTCATTTCAGGATGACAAGATTATAGACCTAATAGTCATAGATTTTCAACTGATATCACACTCGAGTCCAGCAATTGATTTCATATACTTCATGATTTCAACCCATAGCCGTGACTTCAGAAGGAAATACACTGAACATTTAAAAAAAATATACTTCAAATCACTCACGAAATATCTAGCTTTCTTCAATATAGAAGTTGACTCTGTCTACAGTTGGGACGATTTTGAAGAGGATTACAAGAAATGTTTGCCATACGGACTCATGTATACGATATATTTATTTCCATTTTTCTTTGATATCAGCGAAACGCCCATAGACTTGGCAAAAGTTAATGTTTTTGAAGTTCAAGTCAATTTACATAAAAAATGGAAGGAATGCTTCGAAGGAATAATTCTTGATTACATTGAAATTGGTTATTTGTAACAAAATCTTTGATCGTTTTTTATTAATATTGGAAGTCGAGGGCATACGTTACAAATTTATTCAGCCCTAATTGGCTGCCTCTGACGCTATCTGTACTGGACGTAGAGCAACACCGCAGTGGAGTAGTCATATGCAGGCTTTCCCTCTGTCAAAGTACAAGCCCAACTAGGAATATACCTGTCGCCTAGATGTTAAATGTGTGCATGAAATTGTCTCCGTATTTTGTTAAAGTCAAGGTGTGAGTTTCGTAGTAATAGACGATTTTTGTAGTGTGCGTGTGTCGCACGCATTTCCCCCCGCACAAAATGACAGAATGTTTTGCATCGGTAATAAACGCTACGGCTACACCCCTCCGGTCCGCCGCGGCCAGTGGCCCGTGTTGCTCTATGGTACTGGAAGATGAACAAATCGCTCAGTCTGGCACGAACATAATTTTATATCTTGGAGCGGCAAAATATCTGTATTGAGACCTGTACCTGTTATACTTACTGCAATATTATCTCACCACCGATATATAGAATAGAGAAACTGAAGTCGACTATTTGTTTATAGGTTATCTATAATATAAAAATAAGTCGGGTTTTCCTTCCTGACGCTATAACTCCATAACGCACTAACCGATTTCCACGGTTTTGCATTCGTTGGAAAGGTCTCGGGCTCCGTGAGGTTTATAGCAAAGAAAATTCAGGAAAAATTTCAACGCGGGCGAAGCCGCGGGCAACAGCTAGTGACGTATAAAAAAGATCTAGGTATATTTTGACTTCAAAATTTTGTGGAAAGTCAAACCGATTTTCTAAACATTTTCTTCCTTAAATTCTTGCATTGATGGTATCTATAATATCAAACCATAAAAAATTATATACGATTGTCATGGTGTCTCTTTTAAAAATTATTCAGTTTTTTTTTCTTTAAGGTTTGGTTGCACCATAACGTTTGCAGAGGTTCTGAGTTTATGAAACATTTACTTAAATAATAACTGCGAAATGCGTTGCACCAGCGTATTTTAGCATAGTGATTTTTTTTTAATTTTATTATTAGGTATTTTAGGGCATTCCATTTTGTACTTATGTCAATGACAAACGAGATAAACTTTTCATTTATTTTAAATTCCTACTTCAACGGAATTTTGAACGAATCATTTAGTTATTGAAAGTTATCAAGGTTGACACTTGACAGATTCCCTCATCATTTGACATAAAATAATTGAGGTTATCTTTAACATTAACCAACGCAGCTCGACCAGTTACGGTTAGCATATAAAGTTATGGCATCTTTTAACTATTTTCAAATGATGTAACTTTTATTTAACTTAACCGATACTTTAACAAAGGAGAATGAGACTGTTCCATACATTTCTGGGCCCAGTGTTAACACTGTACAAATTATGTCATTTTCAAATCACTATAAATTAAAAAAAAAAAAATAAGGGCATTTTTTGAATTGCCAGTAATTGAAGTAGGTACCTATATTATTATATGTTTAAGTAAAAGTTGGGTTAGGTTGCTAATTGTTAAATATATTACAAAACGTACTGTGTAATGGGTTAGCCAGTAACGATTTTGCGGAACTTAAATTACCCGTCTCCTTTGTTAAAGTTAAAATAAGATGTTGCAATCCAGCCGAATTCTAAGCTACATTTAGGGTGGGTTGCATCATATACTTATAAAGGAGATGTTGCGAGCTCGGCTCTAGATCGTACACGTCGTCAAAAAATGGGTAAATTAAAGAAGAATTCGAAAAAAATGCAATTAATTTATTCAGGTATATATTTTAGAGTTACTACCACATATAATTTAAACGATTTTATCATTTTCAACCATATTCAACATGGCGGCGACACAGACAACGCTTCGTTAAATTGGAAATCGATCAGTTTAAGTTCTTAGTATTAACACATGAAATCGATTTCGATAGTATTCAGAAAATATTACTATTTTCTCCAATTATAATCAAAAAACAATTTAAAAAATGAAAATGTCAAAATGACATCGCCCGCCGTATTCGCCATGTTGGTTTGAGTTGCAATTCTTACTGCAAATAATATTTTGTAACTGCAAACAAAGCTAAATAAGTGAAAATATGCAGTAAAAAACGTTTTTATATTGATTTTGCCTGTTAATGATATTGTGTACAATACATGGCCGGAGGTCCATACATTTTTGCAACATCTCCTTTGTGATAAAATTCTTGCATTATTAATAACATGAGATTGTTGGTAGAGGTAGATGGTGGTAGAGTTCAAAAGAAGGATATTGGGATAACCAAACGCCCGTCTACGGCGCTGAAAAAGAACGTGTTATGCAATGCATGGGACCCTTAAGGAATAACAATGTTATTATAATAAAACAGGCAATAAAAAATTGGAAGAAAATAATTATTCTGTTACTAAATTACTCAATATCTCCATATGTATATTTTAACTAAGTTAAAAAGTAATTAAAATTTTAAGTTATAGATATGTATTAATTATATTTTTTCGGATAATGTAGATTATTCACACATAATTACTTTTTTGTTACCTATTACGTAATTCAGTTGAAGCTAGCTTTAAGAACTGGCATTATCCTTTGTAGTGTAAAATAAATTCACATTTACTCGTAAACGGTGGTAAATGCGTGCACGCACATAAACACGCACAATTCGCTATTTACTTTTTGTCTCATTATGTACACAGTGCACGCAAAATTTAATTGATATAGTAGTAAAACCTCGCCGACCATACCCGACCCTACGTAACAAATGAACGGCTAGAATCTTATAGTTCTTAATGATTAATATTATAATGATTAGATTATTTCTTTATTGATGGACATTTTTTAATTCTTATTATCTTTTCCGAACAAAAACAAATCCAAAAACACAAACATCATAAGAATCGTTGATGCATCGGTGGGACTTCGGTAGCTTATGGCGGCACTACAAGTCGACAGATGCATCTGCAAACGTCATCTGCGTATGCGTCCCCCGACGTGTAGAGGAGGTGATTTGAGCGTCTGTGGTCATCGGAGGACGCATACGCAGATGACGTGTGCAGATGCATCTGTTGACGTGTAGTGCCGGCATTAGTGGTAAAGCGGTTGAACTGGTTATCCTGAGGTCATAGGTTCAATTCCTGCCCGAAGACAAATTTTTCTTGCCGTTTTTTTTTTATTTTCTAAAGTTCACTCGCATGTGTTATTGCGAAAAATAAATAGTACAATCATAAAAATCGAAGCAGCCGTTCTAGAGTTATACATGGTGTACAGTATCCAACAAGAAATATTGAACTCCGACCTTAAGAAGGGGCCTAGGCACCACCGCATTACCTCTATCTGCCGCCAAATGGTAGTATTCAGCACTATCATGTTCCGGTTAGATGGTAATGTATGGCCCAATTATAACTATCACAGAGACAACAACTTAGGTCTCAATGGTGGCAACGCATCTGCATTTTGACCTCTGGTTTTTGTGTAGACGTCTTTATGCTGCAGTCATCAGTTAACATTAATGTGAGCTACATACCTGTTTGCCACATTCTTTACATAAAAAAAAACTGTTTGAGGTGTCACATGTGGGACACCCGATTGGAACGAAGTTCCTCTTCAACTTCTAATGAATAACTTTCACAATCCATTGTTTATTTTTAATAATATCTAAAACTACATACACACGAACATGACAAAACAATGTACGCCAACACGGCAGACGCGCGCGTCGCGTGTCTTGTCACTGTTGAGAGAGAGAGAGAGAACGAATAACTCGAATCCTATACTCGGCCTTCCGCCTCTCCGAGCGCTACGCACTTTAGCATATGTGTCGTGAGGATTTTTCATGACGCTCGCCTAGCCCCCTCAGCCAGCGTACCGCGCTATAAGGGGTCGTCCATTAATCAGTTGATGTTTTTTAGCGTCACTTTGACCCCTCTCCTCCCCCTTGGTGATACGTGGTGAGGTTTCAGATTAATTCCTCCCCCCACCTAACATCACGTGTATTTTTTGGAATAAAAAGGTAGGTAGGTAGGTAGCTACCTATTTTTTAAATTTAGCTGAAAATAAGGCATCGGGATTAAGTATCGCGCAAATTTAATATACTAGGCATGTACTTGGCGTGAAAATGACTGATGAAAATAAATGAAAAATTTCTCTAATTGTTGCCTAAATCACGCACCAATTTTCGGTTGAAATTGGGCACTCAAAGAAGTAATAAATACACGTGATATCCCCCCTCCCCTTTGTGATGTTTTGTGATTTTTCCTGAGCCCCCCCTCCCCCTTTCGAGCCTCACGTGATTAATGGACGACCCCTAAGGAACTTCGTTCCAAAACTCAAACTATCACTGGCTCAAACAATCACCGTCTCTTGCTTCAGTAAATCCTATTCATATTATTTTGAATTGATTTAAGATCGTTTCGGTTTATAGTTAGATAAAATCTATTTGTGAAGGTGAAATTTATTACGTAGGTACGTAGATACAAAAAATGGTCCTTGCTCCGATGCTCAAGTGACGTCAGATGTTGATGTTAGCGTTCGGCATTATTTTGACAACCATTAAGGGCGGATTTCACCTTTTGCTCTGAGAACTATGTATAATAAAACGCGTTTGGGCCTATCTGAGCTTAACATTTGCATCCAATTTCAGCTACGATCAATTTTTGTCGGTGAAATCCAAATAGTGTTATTGAACGTGTTTAAGGAGTTTTCAGTTTCTAGTATCAATAATTTATGCGCTAAACCGCGGACGGACAGACAGACAGACAGACAAACGGGCATGGCAAAACTATAAGGGTTCCTTGTTTAAAAATGAGTTTTATATTTAGGATTAAAGACTTGCTGAAAACACGGCTTTATAACACCATAGCACATTCAGAGGCACTCAACATTCCCATCCATGACGTAATAGTTCTAATATTAGATGTGAGATATGTTCAAACATTCTTGGTAACAACATTTTGTATCCAAGGACAGACTTGACCAATAATTTTCTTTTACCCACTACGGAAAGGAGGGCAAAATGAGTTCACTAGAGGTAGAGCCTTACTGGTGGTAGAGCTTCAGTGACGGAGCTCGCGGGCGTAGGCACCACCGCATTACCTAATATACTTGCCGTTAAATGGTAGTGTTCAGCACTATCGTGTTTCGGTCAGGTGGTAATGTACGGCTCTGTAATTTCCGGCACAGAGGCATAACACCTAAAGCCTCAGGAGTGGCAGCGCATTTGCATTTTGCATCATATGTATGTATACACGACAAATATACCAAAATATTTTTTTTTACAGTTTCTTACAGTCTGTCTGTTTGTTCCCGCTAATTCAAGAACGGCTGGACCGATTTTGACGGGACTTTCTCTGGCAGATAGCTTATGTAATAAGGAGCTACTTGGGCTACTTTTATACTAGCTGCGCCCACGACTTCATCCGGGAGATACTAAACAATCATAAATTCTCACGCGGACGAAGTCGCGGGCACAGCTAGTTATTTATTAATTTGAAAATGATTTTCCGTAGTCACAGGCAAAGAAATAAAAGACAGTACGACAAAAAAGAC
The DNA here is from genome assembly GCA_036365455.1 of Macrosoma leucophasiata. NCBI lineage: Eukaryota > Metazoa > Arthropoda > Insecta > Lepidoptera > Hedylidae > Macrosoma > Macrosoma leucophasiata. The sequence goes on from JAWQUS010000024.1 coordinate 2,685,396, forward strand.
CACGAGTTACTAACATTCCAACTATTCCAAGGTATATTATGACCTTGATTTTACACAGCTAAACAAATTTAATGTACCGCAGATAAAGCAGACAGTATGTTTACCGATACGTATTTTTTTATGTAATGGAAGTGGCAAAGAAGCATGCATTTCACATTGATGTTAAGTGATAACTGCAGCCTATAGGTACCCACACAAAGACCAAGGTCAAAATGCAGTTGCGTTACCACACCTGACCGGAACACGATAGTGCTGAACACTACCATTTAGCGGCAAGTTTAGGTTGGGGAAAAAGTTTCTTCGCATTTTTTAAGATAATTCAAAACATTTTTTAATATAGTTTATTTAAATTTAACTAAGGTATGTATGTACCAATTTGTTCGATAACCTTTTGCCATCTTGTAGGTAGGGACATGATCCCATTGCTATAAAAAAATTGGGACTTCTCATCAAAATACCGCGACAAGTGGATTTGGCAGTCCTCTCGTGATGTTAACCTAACATTGCATAAAGAATTCTGAAGAGACCGAAACAGGCGGAAATCTGAAGGTGCAAGGTCAGGACTATACGGCGGATGCATTAACACCTCCCAGCCAAACTCTCTTAATTTTTGCTGAGTGGCTATAGATGTGTGAGGTCTAGCGTTATCATGATGAAACACCACACCCCTTCTGTTGATCAATTCCGGCCGCTTTCTCTCAACTTCTTGCTTTAATCTCATCAGTTGTTCGCAGTAGAGTTCAGAATCGATAGTCCTGCTTGGTGGTAATAGCTCATAATGAATAATGCCCTTCCAATCCCACCACACACACAACATCACCTTATTGCGAGTTAACCCGGGTTTCGCCACAGTCTGTGAAGCCTGACCGGCCTTTGACCACGACCTTTTTCGCACGTTCTTGTCGTACGTGATCCACTTTTCATCACCAGTTATCAGCTTCTTCAAAAATGATTCGACCACCAGTAACAGTAACACCACTGTTATTATCTAAAATATTATACCTACATAACATCTTCGTACAGATATTTCCTTCTATATTTCCCCGAGAAAACATTCTGACCGGACGATCCGAGAGGCAATTTTCAAAGTTCATAATACAGTTCCGATATAGTTTCAGAGCTAACTCTATCATGTTTCCAATCTTATTTCAATACAAGTTTGTCAGGAGAAAACCAATTTCGTGTTATGGTAAGGGCGTTTGTGCACTTCAAGGAATTTTACTGTCCGGCTTTCCGATTTTTTACGGTCCGCTGTGGCATGATGGAACGATGAATTGGGAAAAGTGAAATTTTGGACACTAAAATAACGTATAGTGCACAAGCTAGTATTTAAAAGGCACGACACAGTATTCAGGATCCGTCAGAAAGGGTGGGCGTGGTCTCACGCCGGGTTGCCGCTTATTACACTATCCGGTCGACAGGGCCCTAACTCAGTCACAGTAGTGGTAATGTTCAGCACTATCGTGTCCTGTATCTACAAGTTCCGGCACTATCTGTAAGTTTCGGCACAGAGGTATAACACCTTAGGCCTTAGGAGTGGTTACGCATCTACATTTTGACCTCTGGTCTTTGTGTGGGTGTCTTTAAGCTGCAGTCATCACTTAACATCAATGTGAACTGCATGGTTGTTTGCCACTTTCATTACATATTAAAAAAAAACAAAACTAACTAATTTTCAATCCTACTCGTGTAGGTATAAAAAGGGTTCTTTGATAAATGTATACTGCACTATTAATTGGCTTCGCATAAAACGCCTGAAATTGGATCCATTTATTTGCATCAATATACAATAATAATTTGCCATTATCCTAATTTTGTCCCAAGACGCTGCGATTATTTGGCTTTTGACAGTGCAGTCTGCACGAGCGGAAGAAAAAAAAATCTCTTCCTATAGAAGAAAATTATTTCCCTAGTCAGGGTCGTTACGTCCCTGTATCGGAACTTTTTTATATAATGAAGGTGGCAAACAGGCAGTTCACGTTGATGTTAAGTGATGACTGCAGCCTATAGACACCCACACAAAGACCAGAGATCAAAATGCAGATAAATTGCCACCTCTGAGACCTTAGTGGTTTTGTCTCTGTGATTGTTATTACGGGGCCATACATCACCATCAATCCGGAATACGATAGTGCTAAACACTATCATTTGGCGGCAGAGAGATTAGGTAATGCGGTGGTGCCTACATCCGCGAGGTCCTACACTGGCACTCCACCAGTAAGGAACTAATCAAAACCTAGATGAAATGTAGACGGTGCGATCCAGCTTAGTAATTGGTGCCGTATAAAACGCCTTATCCTGGATTCAGTTATTTGTATTAATATAAATTTGCCTTAATAAAACACTGCGGCGCAGAAACTTTCAATATGACCTTGAGTATTGGAACTGTACCAATAAAATCATATACTAACTTCCTCAATCATTAACGAGTATCAATATTTTTAGCCCCGGGAGTCACAATTTTGTTAAAGGGTTCAGCAAAATATGCATTCGGAAGATTCATCTAGACCGGTTTAACTCTGACATAACACGGCTGGTATAAGAATGTTATGCTACTATAGAAAACGCCGGCTTGAATCTTACTATTCATACTATTCAGTCAGCAACTGTTGCTTTTGTGAGAAGGTCGTGTAAGTTTGAAGCAAAATTTATAACTACTGTGACAATTTGAAATCGTGTCGTAATAAATATTTATCACAAACATAAATATCTTGTCATATGGACACAGTTCTGAGTTTACCTCAAAGTGAATTTTGTGTTTACATTCGTTCCTGGTATTTCTAAAATTTAGTTGTTTAAAATCTGATTGAAATGGCTACACAAGCAATAATAAACTCAACTATTGTACAACAAAACATTGATAAAATTGCCCAAGCACATTTTCCACACTATATTAAATGTATAAACAAAATAACAACAGCGGCAGCTAATTTTTGTGGCGAGCTATATGAGATTGTCGTGAAAGACGACGAAAGTGAAGAAAAAATAAACATGTTCGCTAAGGTAGCTATATCTGAAGAGCGCTTTAAGGATTGGGTGAACGTTGGAGAAATATATGAAAAAGAATTGTTTACATATGGAAAGCTATCTGAAATGTTCCATGAACTCCAGGAGGCAGCTCAGATTCCAAGTATAGAAAGATACAAAATGGCAAAAATGCACTATGGCAACAAACAAATTATAATCTTCGAAGATCTAGTCAAAAATGGGTTTCAACCTTGGAACACAATGGAAGTGATGCCAATTGAATACGTAGAATTAAGTATTTGCGAAATCGCGAAATTGCACGCTCTTTCTTTCATTCTTGAAAAGGAAAGACCAGACTATGCGAAAGAAAACATAGTAAACATTAAACAATCGATTAACTTCGATGAAATGTGGAATGCGCTTGTTAAAAGGAGTGTCGATACGATCACCAAAGGTGGTGATTTGAGTGATGAATTAATAAAGAAAGTTGAGAATTTTTTACCAAAGATTATTGAAAAATATCCAAAATACATGAGAGGTGAAACATCATCAGTCAAGTGTTTAATTCACGGAGATTACACCGTTAATAATTTCTTATGGAAAAAAGATGTAAGTTTTGTTTATATTATATTTTTGTGCTCAATCAATAATATAGTTTGTTGTTCATAAAAAAAAAATAACCGCTGTTCTTGACTGTCCCGTATTTAAAATTAGATTTTAATATTATTTAATTGATACAATTCACAATTAAATGTATTATATTACTTGTTTCATATTTCACTGAATTTATATAGTGTGTAAGTGTTTACGTAACAACTGTGTACCAAGTTGAAGATTTGTAAAAGACAATACTGGCGTCTGATATAACCTAACGTATGTAAAATTTGAATTGCTAACTCACAAATAAGGTGTAAATCATTGTTATCTCCTTTGTTGAACCTTGTACAGAGTATTTAAGTACTCATTTAAATAATATTGATTAATACCCGCGTACCAATTATTGCAATATTGGTAAAGAAGTGAAGAGATTATTATTTTTTATTTTCCTCTAAACTCACTTCAAAACTGTCCAACAACCTCTTGTATTATTTAACCTACTCAATAATTCATTTTGTATTACATTAAAATGATGACTCGCAAGGCTTTATCTCGTCAAGAGGAGTCCAGACTTCAAATGACTTTGAGTGAATTAAAGGCCACCAAGGAGTTAGTTGAACAGTTTCACAGGGAGAGAGATGACAATGAAAAGGAACTGCTAGAAGTGTTAGCCAGGGATACTAAATTAAAAAAAGAAATGTCACAATTACATAGTGAATATTTATTAGCTTGTGTAGAACGGGACAAACTACAGTTTTTTTTTTTTTTTTTTTTTTTTTTTATGTAATAAAAGTGGCAAACAAGCATGCAGTTCACATTGATGTTAAGTGATGACTGCAGCCTATAGACACCCACACAATGACCCGAGGTCAAAATGCAGATGCGCTGCCACTCCTGAGGCACTAGGTGATATGCCTCTGTGCCTGAAATTACAGGGCCGTACATTACCACCTGACCGGAACACGATAGTGCTGAACACTATCATTTAGCGGCAAGTATATTAGGTAATGCGGTGGTGCCTACGCCCGCGAGCTCTGTCACTGGAACTCTACCACCAGTAAAAAAGTTGGTAGTAAACGGGTTAAACCAGTGTAGTGATGAGTATGAGCAGGCCCTGAGGCGCATCACCACACTGGAATTGGAGCTAAGTGAGGCCTATTCACAAATTAACAAACTTCAAGCTGAAAATCTTAATATTACAGCCTCGCAGAACCAAAGTTTATTCGACGAGTTGGTCCAAAGTTCACCTAAACATGTAAATATCAGTCAACCATCTGTCACAATTGATTTAACCTGTGACACACCTGTACATAAGACTGCATATAGTCATAATAAATTTAAAAAATATTCAAAATTAAATAAGTTTATTCAAAAAACTCAAAATATAATTAAGTTAAACAAATTTTATACTAAAAAAATTAAATTAAATTCAAAATCTTACCAAGATCTGAAAATGCAATCTGAACAATTAAAATCAAAAGAAATTACATATATATCTGAAAATGAGAAATTGGAAAAAGAATGTAATAATTATATGGAGTCACTGTCATCTATGACATATAAATATGAGTTGACACAAAAAGAAATTCAGGAACATATTCAGGCTTTGACTGAGTTGACTGATTTATGTCATTAAAACTCAGAGCGATTTGAATCTTTGTCAAACAGCTACAACCAATGTAGTTGTACACTCACCCCAGCTGGTTCAAAGCCTGTATGTGCTTCACCCACAAAGGCGCCCCAGCTGCCCCAGAGCTTATCTAACACATTCTCTGGCTGTTCCTTACAACCAAATCATGTCAAACAAATATGTGATGTTCAGTGATGAGATTGGCAAAGACTTGGGCCATTTATTTAAAATGCATTCGGGACAGTCAACCTTCATTAACTACTGCATGCCGGGGGTTAACCTATGATGGCATATTAAAAAAAATAACAGCTTTTAGCTTCGAACAGGATACCACCTTAATTATATGTATTGGAAACAGAGGCAATGTAAATAAAAACAATTAATCGAGTATATTGACATTTTACAAACCTTAAAAATTCATAATTTTATTTTACTACATTACCATACAGTAACAGTCTGTCAAATATAGAAAATAATATTAAATATAAGCTAAATTTGACATTAGATAACCTAATTTGTTATATTAACAAGTTTTATAAATTGGACATAAATTGTATTCTTGAAAATAATTTTTATTTGATCAAAGATAATTACTATCTTACTAAATTTTTGAAACGATAGATAGCTGTATCGCTTTCAAATTATATTGACCAGATAGCCAAAGCTTTGGCTAGGCCGACTGCCTCTATTGGGCAATTGCATAACAATATACAGAGTTTGGAAAGTATTCCAAATATTAGCATAGTAAATGACAAATCAGTATTGAGTAGTTTTACTACCAATACTGTGATTAATAGTTTACAAATGACATCTAATAATGTGGACATTCAATTAAATCATTTAAATTAGATTTAGAGACAAAAGAGACAGCCTCTTGCTCTCATTTTCCTAAGGAAAATGTTTATAAATCTAGTATGTTGTTTCATAATAATAATAACATTGTAAACCTGGTGCATCAAAATATACAAGGAATATTGGGTAAGGAATTAGAAATTGAGTTATTATTAAACATTCATGACATACAAATTTGTTGTTTTACTGAACATTGGTTGAAAAATAGCGAATTAATATTCAACTTTAGTGGGCACCAGGTAGGCAGTTCGTTCTGTAGGTCACATGCAATACGTGGTGGCTCTCTTATATTGTTAAAAAAAGACATTAAACATAAAGAACGCAGAGATATAGTGAGTCTTTCCGTGGAACGAACTGCAGAAATAGCCTGTGTGGAGCTTGAGCGCTTGATATTGTGTCCGTATACAGACCTCCGAGTGGATCTTATGAATGTTTTGAAAAAAAATTTAGATGTTGTACTAAACAATCTAACTGCTTCAAAAAAACGTGTCATTATTTGCGGCGATTTCAATATAAATTTATTGGAGGAAACTCCCACAACTGTGAGGTTTAAATCGTTACTTATGTCATTTAATCTTCATAATTTGTTCTCAGAACCTACTAGAATTACACAAAACTCAGCGACATGTATAGACAATATTTTTATCGATTTTGAACCTACACATAAAAATATTTTGACTGAATAAGGCTCCGACCATTGTGGTCAGTTAGTTTCCTTAATATATAAAAATAAACGAGCAATAGTATTTGTTCCTATCAATGCGAAGCGAATTAAGAAATTGAGAGAAAATATTGTCCCAAAACTTGCAAACATGCAATACCATAACGATCCTAACATATTATACAATGACTTTTTTGCCACAATTTTAACAGAATATAATTTAGTTTTTACCAATAAGACAATAAATGTAAGAAGTCATAAATTTAGAATTACTATAAGACCTGTGATTATCTAAATGATAATACGTCTTGGGATTATAGCGATCGCTGCCAGGCTATTTCGTGATACTGGGATTTCGTGTAATCTATTATAAATTAGTATCTACTATTGTTAAGGGTTGAATAATGTGAATACCCTGGCTGAAAATGAATTCCATCTTTTATTTTATCGTATGCATATCCGGAACAGTCATGCACGCTTAAATGTCTTTGCCTTTGGCGGCGTCGTGTGCTCACTTCCCTCTAAAATGGTCGAGGAGGGCAATGGCTGTCACATGCGTCATACTCGTGAACGGGTGCTGTTGGTGGGGACTGGTCTGTTCTGGTTTGCAGGGGCTACATCACATTTAGTAGATAGCAGTTTATTTGCATCTATGCTATGGACGTTCACATTATTTGATTTTTCACGATAATCTGTACTAGATTAAAGCTCTCATTTAAAAGAGCTCTTACTGAGTTTGTTGGGCAGCGGAGTTCTTCTCAGTAGTGACTGCACTTGGAACTCTGCTAAGTGAATAACATTGATCTTGACGAATAAGTTTTTCTTTTTCTTCATTTTTTTTAATTGAAGGAATTGAAAAATTGTATGATTATTATGTTTTAACCAAATAGTTTAAATTATAATTTTAATTTACTATTAATATATGATTTTGCTTTTACTACATGTAATGGTTATTCACTCTAGGTAGTTTATGATTTATTGACGTTTTGAAAGTATCTGTAAAGATCTATTCGAAATAAAAATATTTTCAATTTCTATTACAAATAAAAATATAGAAAAAATGCAAATTGAAACACGTTTTTTCAAAATGTTCATTAATTATATCGAATCTATGGGTGATAGAGGTACAATGTCAAGGGCGTAGCGTAGGTACCATTGTATTATCAGGGGCCATATATATCTTATCTGAAGCGCGCATGGCCCCGCGGCTGGTGTAGATCGTAAGCGATCTACTCGGTTAAGCATTACGGGCGCGGTCGGGTGTGTGATGGGTGACCTCTAGCGGCAAATTAAAATGCACCGGGACCGACGGCTTAACGTGCCCTCCGAAGCGCGGAACATCGGAGGGCACGTTAAGCCGTCGGTCCCGGTTGCTATCGATAGATATAATAAAATAAATAATGGCAACCCATTATACGTCCCACTGCTGGCACCATGAGTCTCTCCTCTTTTTGGGGGGAGGCCTGGAGCTTACTCCAACCACGCTGCTTCAATGCGGATTGGTCGAGGTGGGTGGGTTAGTGGCCAACCCGCCGTCGGATGTTTTCAAACCGCCCATAAGGCCTCCGACAAGGTTTAACGACTGCTATCCATCGATATCAACCGGGACCGACAGCTTAACGTGCCCTCTGAAGAACGGAAACGCGCATTTAATTTGCCACTAGCGGTCACAGCCATCTCATCAGCGGTCATAGTCATCATCTACACCAGCCGCTGGGCCATGCGCGCTTCTATCGATAGATATCAGTCGTTAAACCTTATCGGAGGCCTTATGGGCGGTTTGAAAACATCCGACAGCAGGTTGGCCACTAACCCGTAACTCCACGAATCCGCATTGGAATAGCGTGGTGGAGTAAGCTCCAGGCCTCCGCCAAAAAAGGGGAGAGACTCGTGCCCAGCAGTGGGACGTATAATGGGTTGCCAATATTATTATTACTATACAATACCATGTAATTGAGACACGATAGCGCTGAACAGTACCGTTTACCGGCAGATATATTAGGTAATGTGGTGGTACCTATGCCCTCGAGTCCCTGCACTATTACTCTACCACCAGTAAACATAGCAGTAGAGATAGCTTGTTGATGTTGTAGAACAGTGATTCCCTAAGTGGTCCATATAGACCCCCTGGGGTGCATGGGAGAATCGATGGGGTCTACGTATATGCGTAAATAAAAATGGGATATATGGGAAAGTGATATAATTATTAGCAAGGGGGTCCACCGAATCCAGAAAAAAGTTGAAAGGAATCTACAAGAAAAATAGTTTGGGAACCTCTGTTGTAGAATTTTGATAGTTACCTATATACTATCGATAGCGGGCAAGGTATATATGCAAGACGTGTTTGTTTAAGTATGTTTCATAAAAACAAAGTTTCATTCGGTACACACATTGGTGAAGATCAACCTAGGTTCGCATCATAGACACCATTAAATTTTCATGACACTTAAAAGTCATCTTTCAGTTCACGCGTATCGTTTAACCCACCAAGTATAGATAATGATCTATTCCAGTCGGTATTTCGCAGAAGACCTTCGTATTCCTCATTCACTGATTGTTTTAATTGCTTCAAATGAAGCCGATCGTAAATTTTTGCGCGAGTAATCTTTCGGGGGAATGAAATCATCAAGATAATGTCTCTCATATAGTCATCTTTTAATTACCTCTACGTCTTAGTGATCACACGTGACTAGGTCTACTACCTACTAATAGACCGCTTGCTTGTTTTCGTTTACCCATTTGTTTTTGGGGTTCGGTACATGATAAGGAAAAAGCGGAATCTCAATCTAATAAGATCACTCGTGCATCTGTCTGTCTGTCCTTCGGCCACCACAGATTTTTCCGCGAAAGAAATTGGCCGATGGAGTTGATATATTTCAACTCCATCGGCCAATTTCTTTCGCGGAAAAATCTGTACGCACGATACCAGTGACCCTCACATAACCGTGTTACCAAAAAAATATACTTTATGTTGTTATAAAATTATGTGTTTACTAAGTTTATCCACTAGGTTGCATATAAAAATATGGCTGCAAGATTTTTTTTGAGAATTTTTTTTTTACTTGTATTTTTAATAAAAAACTTCACGGCAATATATAAATAAAGACTGAAAAATCACGGATGCCGTTGCGCACACACCACGGCCGCCCCTACATATTTACGTTCTACCCCAATACATGTTTACCTACATTCATAACGAAAATTTATATATATATCAAATTAAAGCTATTTTTCTCGTTATTATAATATACGGGTGCCAAATTAAAAATGGCAGCAAATAAGGGTCGCTGGCTGTTAAAGATAACAAAATTTAATTAAAGATACTAGTGGCCCTATTTTGAGAAGCAACCAAACGTTAACAACAATACGAGTAAAAATTAGGTTTACAGCATATCTCGATGAACGAAATAATTCTGCAGCAGGATCCTATTCTATTAGTTCAAAATCTATTACGAACTAGCTGACCCGGCAAACATCGTATTGCCTCACAATGAAATAAAGTGTCAAAGGTTTGATTTGATATATACGGACTATGTGTATGGGAAAATGAAAGTGTGTTGTTTACTATTTCTCTTCAAATTCTTAATATTTTCTTACCTTTTAAACCTTCCCTGGACTTCCAAAGATTGTTCAAAACCAAAATTAGCCAAATCGGTCCAGCCGTTCTCGAGTTTTAGCGAGACTAACGAACAGCAATTGATTTTTATATATATAAATAGATAATATATTTCGTTCAAACTTCATATTTTTTAAATATTTTACTCTATCTATCACTTATTTCAACATTTAGAAAGGGGGACACTTTCGAAGTGTTTTTTTCTTGCGCTCGACTTTCAGAAAAAATAGCTTTAGAAACCTCAATATAATATTCAAGTACGCAGTCTCAGAGTAAAGTGACTATTACATACGGACGAACGGACAGACAGAAATGACGATTTTTTTTGTCATTGTCTACGAAACCCCAGAAATGATCTCATGGAGATGAAAGTCACTTAAAATACAAAATATTGTTTTGTTGAATCACTGCATTAAACTTGTGATGCCTGTGGATTTACGCAAAGATTCATAGCCGTGACGAGGCAACCACGAGGGAGGAAGCCAAGTGTCAGTTTATCTATCACTGAGAGTATGACGTGTGCGTAGGTACGACTGAACAACGCCACGTCATCTATACATCTAAACAAATAAATAAAATTAGAGTATCTTTTAAATTAAAACTATTTTTACCGTATTATCTCGCGTATAATCAACTAAATTATTTTTTAAATTAATCCGACGTTTTGGTCCCTTTTCAGCTTTCATGGTCTCGGGCAGACTACAAGATACCATCTAACCCAGTGATTCCCAAAGTGGTCTATATCGACCCCTGGGGTCTATGACAAAGTGAAAGGGGTCTGCGTCAGCGAAAAAAAAATTGGGGTCCATTAAATGAAAATGGGGGTCCACGATAATGGATCTCAACACATACACTGATAGTACCAATTTACTTACATCATACCAGTGATTCCCAAAGTGGCCCATGGGAGACCCGATGGGGGTCTACGTAGGCGTGAATAAAAATTGGAAATATGGGAATGTGATATAAATGTAGCAAGGACAGGGGTCCACAGAAACCAGAAAAAATTGCAAAGGGTTACAAGAAAAAATAGTTTAGGAACCTCTGATCTAACCGGTACACGATAGTGCTGATCACTACCATTTAGCGGCACATTGATTAGGTAATACTCCGTAACACAGTCTGCCTACGCCCTCGAGTTCCGACTCTGGAACTCTACCACCAGTAAAAGTTGTTAAGTGATGACTGCAGCCTATAGACATAAGACACCCACACAAAGACCAGAATCAAAATGCAGATGCGTTGCCACTCCTAGGACATTAGTGGTTGTTTCTGTAATAGCCTTTTTTTTTGCAATCGATGTGGCCAACAGGCATGCAATTCACATTGATGTTAAGTGATGACTGCAGCCTATAGACTCTTACAAGAAAACCAAGGTCAAAATGCAGATGCCTTACCACTCCTGAGGCTTATTATTATTATTATTATTTATTTATTTGCTTGTCACATGGTTATAAGGTCTTACAATTAAATATTTTGTAGTTACATGTAACACCCCGTAGGGGCACCGCAAAATTATGAGAACATTTCATGTACATATAATATTTTACATTACAATATAAACTTATGACTATAATCTTAAATGAAGACATTTAAATTCAGAGCTATTATTCATATTATTTAATATATGTGATTGTATCTATTTATTAATTTATATATTTTTATTATAAAATTTTGCATGACATCGATTAAACAGAAAATATAGCAATAACAATTTGGTCGGTACTTATATGTATAATCTTTATTATTATTTTCATCTTTACTTATCGCTAAAAAACTCCTGCAACGTGTAATAGCATTTTTGTGTTAAGAATTAATTTAATTTGTTTTTAAATAATTTATTATTTTGTATGTGTTTAATAGAATTTGGAATTTGATTATATATTTTTATTGACATAGAGTAAGGGCCGGTATTAACTATTTGTAATTTTGATGTGATTATAGCCAATTTAACCTTATGTCTTAGATTTTCGGGGCGAGAATGTTGAGGGAACCAGTCTGTGTTATTTCTTACAAGAGAACAAATCTTTGATATATACAAAGATGGTAAGGTCATTATTTTATATTTAATAAAGTACGATTTGCAGCTAGTCATGGAATCTATATTAGCAAGTATTCGGATGCATTTCTTTTGCAAAATAAAAACTTTATTAGCATCCTTGCTGTTCCCCCAAAGTACAATGCCGTAGCGCAGCCAGGCGTCTGCGTATGCGTAGTAGGCGCAGGTTGCTGTCTTTAGGTCCGTAGTTTTTTTAAGCTCTCGGAGTGCATACACAAAACTAGATAGTTTACTAACTGTTTTATCTACATGTTCCTTCCAGTTTAGATGTGTATCTATATTGATACCCAATAGACAGTGGGAGTCAACAGATTGTATTGGGATGTTTAAGTATTGGTAGTTTATTAATAGAGGTTGTTTTTGGTACGGTCTGAATTGCATAATTTTAGTTTTATTGATATTAATATCAAGGTTATGAGATTGAAGCCAGTTTGTAATAATATTTAGGTTGGTCGTTAATAATGAATGTAATGAGGTGTTATTCGGACAAGGAAGGATTAAAGAAACATCATCAGCGAAAAGAACACATGGAATATTAGAGATACTGGGAAGGTCATTGATATAAATTAAAAATAGCAGACAACCCAGTACGCTCCCCTGGGGTATTGACTGCTTTAATATATTTTTATCAGATCTGATTTTCTTAATGAATCCAGTCTGTAAGTCGTTGTATGTAATATCTACGTATTGCACTCTTTGATGGAGGTAAGATATGAACCAATTGTATGCTAGCCCCCTTATACCTATATCATAAAGTTTTCTCAGCAAGATGGAGTATATAACTCTATCATAGGCCTTGCTCATGTCTAACAGTATACCAATGGCGTGTTGTTTGTCGTTGACAACCTTGAGTACTTCTCTGACATACTGGTACACTGCCAAACCTGTCGTAAGCCTGTCGTACCTGTCCTGGCTTAAGGTGTTATGCCTCTGTGCCGGAAATTACAAGGCCGTACATTATCACCTGACCGGAACACGATAGTGCTGAACACTACCATTTAGCGGCAAGTAAATTACGTAATGCGGTGGTGCCTATGCCCGCGAGCTCCGTCACCGGAGCTCTACCACCAGTAAAAGCTTCAAAAATACTTTTTAATATTTATTACGGGACCATACACATAGTGACATCATTTCTCTTCGCACGGCAGCGTATATAGTTGATAATTATCCTGTTATCGTCACCATGATGAAACATGTCGTCTCTATTTGAATACTTCTAAGAATAAATTAGTCAAATCTCTTAAACAAATACTCATTTCATGCAGCGTACGCTTTGAGGTAAATTGTATGTATCACGCCAGGTCCCTAACGGGGTAGGCAAAGAGTGTAGAGCGCCAGATATCCCGGTCTTGACATACTCGTGCCTCATCTACGTCCATCATTCTCTTCATACATGCACGCCGATTCCTAAGACTTTTGACCCCACCATCAGACAGAACTCGACCTATTTGGTTATGGTAGGTCAGTGTAAATAAATTGTAAATATCGATATGAATGCGTGCCTTTCATTTTTAACAGCCTTAAAAACCTTTTTACTGGTGGTAGAGCTCCAGCGACAGAGCTCGCGGGCGTAGGCACCACCGCATTACCTAATGTACTTGCCGCTAAATGGTAGTGTTCAGCACTATCGTGTTCCGGTCACAGAGGTTTAACGCATCTGCATTTTGACCTTGGTCTTTGTATGGGTGTCTATAAGCTGCAGTCATCACTTAACATGAATGTGAACTGCATGCTTGTTTGCCACTTTCATTACATAAAAAAGGAGGTTCTATGTATTCTATGTATGACTGGAAATTTCAATGTAGATGCGTTGCCACTCCTGAGGTCTTAGGTATTATGCCTCTGTGTCGGAAATTACAAGGCCGTACATTTCCAACATAAAACGATTCAAATTATTTCTTGAGTTTTTTCCATGATTCTACATAATATTTTCTATCTGTTGATATAGTGTAGGATGGAACAAGGCGCTACTTTCTTTTAATTTATTTATATTTATAAGTCTCTCTTTATATCTCACACATCGCATTACAAATTAACTGGTAGTTACACTTACTCGAGCTCCTGCTTATCTAGAGTTAGGAGAGGCTGGTAATCTGTCATACAGGTACCCCTAGTGCAGATACCAGTCTCCCACACAGATACACCTACCCATGCTTGTAATACCTAGTTTAAGATCTGATTATGTATTTTTCTGTGTAAGAGAGAAATCAATAAACGATTTTATTATTATTTATTTACTTTCGTGATAAAAAATCCGAGCCTTTTCGGGCTAAACTGGCAGAACCAGAAGCCCACGGTAGACCACTCCTGCCGGCTCCCCTTTAGTCCGCCACTGTTAGCAAGTAACACGCATATCCCTACTTCCCTACTTAATATTATAAATGCGAAAGTAACTTTGTCTGTCTGTCTGTTACCTTTTCACGTCCATACGACTGAACCGATTTTAATGTTATTTGGTACAGAGATAGAGCTGACTTTGAGAAAGAACATAGGCTACTTAGTTATTTATAAAACGACATCCACGCGGGCAACAGCTAGTTAACAACATAAAAATTACTTGCACGTATGTCGCGCGTAACATCGATCCCATCAATGGAAATGTATTGAGAGAATTTTGCACTATTTAGACGTGAATTACATATTTAATTATTTATTAAGGACGTTGTACACGTTGTTGTCAGTGTCGTATTGAGGCTGCTTGATGTTTTAAGCAATCTACGCGTGTGGTCCCCTATCCAAGCTTAATGAACAAGAAAAAAGGAAATACTCCACATGTACACTTTTTTGTACTGGTGGTAGAGCTCCAGTGACGGAGCTCGCGGGCGTAGGCACCACGGCATTACCTAATATACCTGCTGCTAAATGGTAGTGTTCAGCACTATCGTGTTCCGGTCAGGTGGTAATGTATGGCCCTGTAATTTCCGGCACAGAGGCATAACACCTTAGGCCTCAGGAGATGCGTTACCAACGCATCTGCATTTTGACCTTGGTCTTTCTGTGGATGTCTGTAGGCTGCAGTCATCACTTAACATCAATGTGAACTACAAGCTTGTTTGCCACTTCCCTTCTATAATTTTTTTTTTTTAATATTAATGAGCTCATGACATATTTTATGCTCATCAAAATGAGCCTGTCCTTTTCCCCTTCATGACATGATGAGCAAAATAATTACCTAGTTTACATTGTTTTGGATTGTATATCTGCGCCTGTGTGATATGAGCAAATTCTGTTTCTGGTGTCCCGTCCCCCAAGTCGTGATGCATCAAGGGCATATTAAACAATTGCTGAGCGTTATACCTCTATGCTTATCATTTTTTTTATTATTGCTTAGGGCAGTTATTGTTTAATTTGCTTATTTATAGTTTGATCCAGAATCAGAATCAGAAACTCATTTATTCATTTAGGGTGGACAGGCACTCCTTATGACACGTCAAAAACAAACAAAATAAATTGAAGTGAATAACAATTGATATACGTCATGTCAAACAAGATAAAAAAAATATGTAAAGTCAAGAATATCACTAAGATAAAACTAAATATAATAAATTAACGTAAAAAGTATATCAGTAGAATGTCTCATTTCCCCTTTACAAACTGATAACAAAGAGTAAAAAGAAAAGAAAAAGAGTCATTCTTTGTCATTCACCGGCAGAGTTCCAAAGGCCAATATGATCAGAAACTGGATGTCCTGAATATTGTCTTCTGTTATAAAAATGCTTTCGGCACATATATCTATCCACTAGAATACCACAGTTCAAAGAACGTAACACATTACTATTAATATAAAACTTGGTGTGACGTTAGCATACCAAGTCTAGTTCATGGTCATTAACCGCTATTATTAAAAATCAGCCAAGTGTGAGTCGAACGCCAATTCACTATAATTATGTTTTCTTCTTAGTCACTTATAATATCATACACTTCTCATAGGCTTTCCTCTAATATAGGTAAATGCGACTACATAAGGGGGGGAGCAGTTTTACTAAAGGTGAGGGCAGGTTGGTTCTAGGACTAGGTTGGTACCTGTAGGTAGATGGGCATGCAGCGTCTCGCGATATATCTATCGCAACTGCGATCACTAACCTACCCTCATACGGGCACACCGCGGACACTCCGCCAACATTCTATACAAAAGCTTAATTTGGTCTCTATTACACAGACATCAATCAGTGACGTGTATTTACACGTGCACCTGTGTGCGTAGCACGTACAAAATACCAACCGTCGCCCATAAGACGTGTTAATACACGTCACTGATTTATGTCTGTGTAATAGAGATGGAATTTTGGCGGAGTGTCCGCGGTGTGATTGTAGGTAGGCTTTTGTTCAGCAGTGAATGTCTTTCGGCTGTAATTTGTTGATGATGAAGAGTTGTCAATTTTGACTTTTTTTATGTAATGAAAGTGGCAAATAAGCATGCAGCCTATAGACACCCACAAAAAGACCAAAGGTCAAAATGCAGATGCGTTACCACTCCTGAGGCCTCCTGTTGCAAATGTTCATAGGCGACGGTGACCACTTTCCATCAGGTGGCCTGTTTGCTTGTCTGTCAACCATCAGACATTAAAAAAATAAATAAATAATTTGAGGCAAGTATATTAGGTTATTCCGTTGTGCCTAATTCGATTGCACAATCGAAGGTGAATTTTCGTCCGAAAATGATTCATCATTTTTTACTGTTAATTTTTTTCATGTCAACAGTTGTTTAAATTCATACCTGCATTGTATTCCCCGAAGTCGGGAGGTAAGCGCTATTGGGATTATCCAATCAAGATGTTAATAGACCTCGGTACTGTTATTCGTTGAACAAAAACATAGGTATTGGTAGGGGAAAAAGTTTCTTCGCATTTTTTAAGATAATTCAAAACTTTTTTTAATATAGTTTATTTAAATTTAACTGAAGTATGTATGTACCATTTTGTTTGATAACCTTTTGCCATCTAGTAGGTAGGGACATGATCCCATTGCTATAAAAATTTTGGGACTTCTCATCAAAATACCGCGACAAGTGGATTTGGCAGTCCTTTCGTGATGTTAACCTAACATTGCATAAAGAATTCTGAAGAGACCGAAACAGGTGGAAATCTGAAGATGCAAGGTCAGGACTATACGGCGGATGCATTAACACCTCCCAGCCAAACTCTCTTAATTTTTGCTGAGTGGCTATAGATGTGTGAGGTATAGCGTTATCATGATGAAACACCACACCCCTTCTGTTGATCAATTCCGGCCGCTTTCTCTCAACTTCTTGCTTTAATCTCATCAGTTGTTCGCAGTAGAGTTCACAATCGATAGTTCTGTCTGGTGGTAATAGCTCATAATGAATAATGCCCTTCCAGTCCCACCACACACACAACATCACCTTATTGCGAGTTAACCCGGATTTCGCCACAGTCTGTGAAGCCTGACCGGCCTTTAACCACGACCTTTTTCGCACGTTCTTGTCGTACGTGATCCACTTTTCATCACCAGTTATCAGCTTCTTCAAAAATGATTCGGTCTCATTACGTCGTAATAAAGAATCACAAATGAGTACACGGTTCATTAGGTTTCTTTCAGTGAGCTCGTGAGATACCCAAATATCGAGCTAATTTTTGTACCCAGCTTTTTTCAAATGCACCAAAACTGTTTTGTGATCAATTTTCAGTTCTTCAGCTACGTTGTAACTACTGATATGTCGATCTTGCTCCACTTTTCAAAAATTCTATCCGTAATAGGGCGACCAGAGCGAGGTGCATCTTTGACATCAAAATTTCCGGATTGAAAACGCTTAAACCAAATTTGGGCTACTCTCACAGACACTGCACTAGGTCCATAAACATCGCAATTTTTTTCGCGGCTTGCGTTGCATTTTAACCTTTTTTGTAGTAAAATTTTAAAATGCATCGAATTTCTTCATTAGATTCACTCATCTTGACAGTACGAAAAACAAATGAAAATCACACATTTGCCTAATTTGAATTTGGAATTATGTTCTTTAAAATTTTAACTTTCAATGATACCAAAACCAGCCAGATACAAATACTACAGCCAAAGAGATTTTATTACAAGTTCATACATACTATAATGCGAAAAGACTTTTTCCCCAACCTATTATGTAATTTTCACTGGACTTCAAATGGAGATTTGTCGCGTCTACAAGACTCAGTCGTTGTATGAAAAGAACTTAGATTCAAAAAATCATAGCGCTTGTAATATGATTAAACAGTGTACCTACGAAAAAACACTGAATATATTAATCAGTGTATTCATTTCAATAAATCAAAATAGAGAGAAATCGGGTGGGGTTTAAAACAATTGTGCTAATATTTATAGCGACACAAAAATAAACAAGGATCTTATTTTTTTCCCAAAAACTTCATCAAACAAATCATCACCAATCAATAACACCTAATCCTTAACCAAAATTACTTTTTACTGGTGGTAGAGCTCCAGTGACGGAGCTCGCGGGCGTAGGTACCACCGCATTACCTAATATACTTGCCGTTAAATGGTAGTGTTCAGCACTATCGTGTTTCGGTCAGGTGGTAATGTACGGCTCTGTAATTTCCGGCACAGAGGCATAACACCTAATGCCTCAGGAGTGGCAGCGCATTTGCATTTTGACCTCTGGTCATTGTGTGGGTGTCTATAGGCTGCAGTCATCACTTAACATCAATGTGAACTGCACGCTTGTTTGCCACTTGCATAAAATAAAAAAAAAAAAAAATTTGAATCAATCAATGCACAAGATACCATTTATTTTTCAAATTTTGTTTTTTTTTTATTTTTTTCTGTTAATCAATACCAATACTAAAAATATCAAACGTGGCATACTATTCTAATAAATATTCTTCATGATTAAGCAGCTTATTTATCTCCGGCAGAGAATGTGTAATAATACTACACCTTCAGTCTCTCTCACAGTATGGATGCAGACAACGCGATTTCTTAATTACCTGTAACAAAAACAGATTACTAAATTAATTATTAGCTGCCCCGACAAACTTCGCATCGCCTTAAAAATCGAAAAAAGTATTTGGAATGAATCATGCTTAGGGACATAGAGCAACACGGGCCACCGGCTGCGGCGGATAGGAAGGGAGTAGCGTTTATTATCGATGCAAAACAGTCTGTCATTTTTTGCGGGGAGAAATGCGTGCGACACACACGCACACTACAAAAATTGTCTTTTACTACGCAACTCACACCTTGACTTTAACAAAATACAGAAACAATTTCACGCACACATTCAAACATCTAGGAGACAGGTTTAGGCCCATTTGGGCTTATACTTCGACAGAGTGAAAAGCCTGCATATGGCTACTCCCCTCCGGTGTTGCTCTATGGTTAGGGATATAAAATAAAGACTACAACCGATTCTCGTAGGTACCAAATACACAAGAAAATTAAGATCGGTAAAGCCATTTCAGAGGAGTATTGTTACAAACACTGTGACACGAGAATTTTATATATAAGAAAGATTATCAGCAATATTTTAACATTTCGTTCAGGTTAGGCAGATAAAATAGATAATGCGGCAGTTACTCACAAAATCATAGTAGTTATTCAACGTTATTCAAATCATAGTGATTTTATGTTGGATTCCCTTCTGGTGGTAAAGCTCCAGTGACGGAGCTCGCGAGCATAGGTGCCACCGCATTACCTAATCTACTTACAGCTAAATGCACTATCGTGTTCCGGTAATATAACTGTCATGTCTGGCACAGAGGCATAACATGCTTGGCCTCAAGAGTGGCATTAGGCCTCAGGAGTGGGTAACGCATCTGCATTTTGACCTTGGTCTTTGTGTGGGTGTCTATAGGCTGCAGTCATCCCTTAACATCAATGTGAACTGCATGCATGTTTGCCACTTTCATTACGTAAAAAAAAAGAATTGAAATCTCTGGTTTCATGTACATGTTCATAGGCCATAGTATAACTTATCATCAGTGTGATTTGTACGCTTGTTTGCAACTTCATGAGATTAAAAATTGTATCCAAATCCATGCGCCTGCTCGGTTCAATTAAAGCGCGCTCTATTTCAGTACAAGAAATTAAATCGATCCAGAAGCGATTGAGTTTGTTCATTGTTATCAGAATAAGGTCCAAGGTCGGCTGCGGGTTTACGGTTGACTCACTTTCACTAGGGCTGCCACTTGAAAAAAAAACAGCCAAGTGCGAGTCGGACTCGCGTGCACAAAGGTTCCGTACAATCGAGAGCTTTCGGATATATTTAATACCTCATATATTTGCCGCTTAATGGTAGTTTTCAGCACTATCGTGTTCCGGTCAGGTGGTAATGTATGGCCTTGTAATTTCCGGCACAGAGGCATAACACCTTAGGCCGCGGGAGTGGTAACGCATCTGCATTTTGCCTTTGTTCTTTTTTGTGTCTGCAGGCTGCAGTCATCATTTAACATCAATGTGAAGTGCATGTTTGTTTTCCACTTCCATTACATAAGAAAATAAAAAATATCTAACTCGAGGCGCCTGCTTAGCAATAACAACGCGCGCTCTATTTTAGAGCAAGAAACCAAATCGATCCAATTACGAATGAGCTTGTTCATTGTTACAAAAATAAGGCACAAGGCCATAGGGTCCTTCAATCATTTGGTATACTCTCATAACAACATAGTCATTCATCTAAACCAGTGATTCCCATAGTGGTCCATATAGACCCCCTGGGGTCCATGGGACTCGATGGGGGTGTACGTAGGCGTGAATAAAATTTGGAATTATGGGAATGTGATATAAATGTAGCAAGGAGGGGAGTCCACGGAAACCAGAAAAAAATTGAAAGGGGTCGACAAGAAAAAATAGTTTGGGAACCTCTGATCTAAACTAAGGCGCATGGTTGGTTCAATTAAAACGCGCGCTATATTTTAAAGCAAGAAACCAAATCGATCCAGTAACGTTTGAGCCAGTTCATTGTTACCAGAATAAAGCCCAAAGTCAAAGGTCGTACGGTGGAATTAAGGCGAGTTTCATAGACTTTACTACGACATTACTTTGACTTAAAGTTGAACTTTCAATGCTTATTTTGTGTCACAGACGTGTCAAACACTTACTTGTCTTATTTTACATACTTACCCCCTTATTCATAAACGTACATTAGATACGTTTTAGCTATAGAATGCTTTGTCTTTGTCAGTTGCATTGTCAAATGTGCAGGATAGAAAAGGACAAAGGAGACATTAGCAACACTTTAGCTAAAATACTTGATGAATAAGGGAGATATTGTTTACATTAGTAAATATATAATAAAGACCTAAGAATGATTAAAGGTACATAGTAAATATTAATTAGCTAATCACAAAAAAAACTTAACTGCCTCGGTAGCATAGTGGTAGCAGGCCACTACTACTACGCTGAGGTCCTACCCGGGAATCTAACCCTCCTGGGTTCGATTCCTGGGTAGGGGGTTATCAGAGATAATGGTGTTTAGTCTTTTATCCACTATACCACCAGTAAATATGATAGCTATCATTTTTTTTTATGTAATGCGAGTGGCAAACAAGCATGCAGTCCACATTGATGTTAAGTGATGACTGCAGCCTATGAACACCCACACGAAGACCAAGGTCAAAATGCAGATGCGTTACTTATACTCCTGAGGCCTAAGGTGTTATGCCTCTGTGCCGGAAATTACAGGGCCGTACATTAAAAATTAGCTACTCACAAAAAACTTTTTTATTCAAATACAGCTAGTTCAAACAAACGCTGTGTTATATTTAACACTGATTAATTGTATCCCTTACAAATCAAATCCCATATTATGTTATTGTATTCAAATTAATTCAAATACTTCAGTCACGAAAATTACGGAGTTATAAAGTAATTGAATCCAGACACTTCTTTTTAATTTTATTACGTATTTTTTTCTTTTCATTTCAGAACGATGGTGTTCAAGTCGTACCGATCGACTATCAGCTGATCGTCTACAACTCACCAGTCATCGATGTCATCAACTTTATACACAGCGCGAGTGACAGTGCTTTCAGAAGGAAACACTTGGTCAATTTGAAGAATCTCTACTTCGATAGTCTGAAGAATTATCTAAAACACTTCGCAGTTGACGTGGAAACAGTTTATCCTAAAGAAACATATGAAAAAGATTTCAAAGATAGTCTAGATTTTGGGCTAATGTTCGCATTGTACCTTTTACCTATTTGGTATAACAATACCACTGGAGACGTTGTTGATGGAGATTCTAATATTATGAATCAGACAATTAAGCTTGAAGAAGGAAGTCGGAAAAGGATTGTAGAGTTTATTCATGATTATATTGAATGGGGAATTTTGTGATATTATTGCATACTACTTGTTTTCAGAACTATATATTTTTTTAAACGCAATATTAATATTAACTATTTATATTTATGTTATCGTTGATACAACTCCGCGCATCACATGTAACCATACAATTACTAAATTCCTAAACAATTTCCTTAAATAATTATAATATATAATATGTTATATAATTATAATTATAATATATATATGATATAACATATAACACAGCAAGGAATGTATTGAGGTGTGTGTGAAAAAAAACTATTCACCTCTCGCTTTAACCACTGTAGTTAGAGAAAAACCAAGTAAAGCGAGCGCTCGAGCGGTTTGGCAACATTTATAAGCGTTCTCTATTTAACAGCTAATATTAGAAAGAGAGCCCAATACACATACTGACCTTATCATTTGTTATGTAGAACGCCAAGGTTACGTCACAGATAACAAAGATTTAGTTGTATTTTTATTTTTAGTTGAATGAATGTGCCATTAACCTTACTTTAACTCTAATTTAGATATATTACGGTTATATTCAGTAAGTGTAAGTTTTAAAATGTAAGCATAATATTCCAAATCACTTGAGTGCAATTTAATGTGTTAATTTTGATAACATACGTATAAAAAATGAATACATTAGAACAGTGTGATATGTTGCCAAAAGTAAAAGAGAGTATTCAGAGAATTATTGTTAAAGAAGGCTATTTGTCTTACGATATAACACAAAAAGGAGTCAACACAGATGGCAGCTATTTAGGAATACTACTCGCAATTGACATTAAGGGGAAAACAATTGACGGTGAGAAAGAAACAAATTTATTCATAAAACAAATAATATCAAACACCGATTTCAAATTATATTCTGTTACTGAAGTATTCTCCAAAGAAGCATTCGTTTATAAAGAACTTAGAAAAGTATTTGAAGAACTACAAGAAGAATACAATGTTCCGAAAGAAGAGAGATTCAAAATGTTACACAGCTATGATGAAATGTGCACGGAAGGCATAATATTAGAAAATGCGACTAAAAGAGGCTTGAAAGCCATGTATAGAATGGATATCATGACGTTTCAGTTCGCTAAAATGTCCGTAGAACAACTTGCTAAATTCCACGGCTTATCGTTTGTCATACAAGCAAAAAAGCCGCAATATTTTGATACGAAAGTGAATACGATAAAACAGAGTTTTATCTTTGATGAACTGTGGCGTGAATTCGTTAAGAAAATGTGCGATATATCTATTGAAAAGTTTGATGACAACATCAAAAATAAGATTGATAAATTTTTCAAAATATCATTGGATAAATTTCCAAAGTATATGCAAGGGAAAGGATCAGCATCATCAGCTAGGTGTTTGTGTCACGGGGATTACAAAATGAATAATATTTTGTTAAAGGAACAAGTAAGTACTCACATTTAATTTTATGTAAAGTTAAAACAGTGTTCGTTTTTTCAGTTTATAAGTAGACAGTAGGTTGCTCAGTTCTATACCAAAATATATTAGCATTTTTTCCATGACTGATGATGACAAAAAATATTAATGCATTAAATGGATATATCTTGCATAATAATAATAATGGCAACCCATTATACGTCCCACTACTGGGCACGAGTCTCTCCCCTTTTTGGGAGAAGCTTGGAGCTTACCACCACGCTGCTCCAATGCGGATTGGTGGAGGTGGGTGGGTTAGTGGCCAACCCGCTGTTGGATATTTTCAAACCGCCCATAAGGCCTCCGACAAGGTTTAACGACTGCTATCTATCGATAGCAACCGTGACCGACGGCTTAACGTGCCGTCCGAGGCACGGAAACGCGCATTTTAATTTGCCACTAGTGGTCAGCCATCATACACCCGACCACGCCCGTATCGCTTAACCGAGTAGATCGCTTACGATCTACACCAGCCGCGGGGCCATAAGCGCTCTTATCTTGCATACCTACACCTAATAACGAAATAAAAAAATATTTTTGAATCAACAGGGTTTTTAGTTGTATTTCACAAACAGACACTGATGAACAGTTCTATTTCAATGTGTCGATTACAGGCAACTTTTTAAAGATCTATATTGCTAGTTGAGATTTTAATGACCTTCTATTTACGTCATATGGTTCGGTGAGGTGATTTTTTTTAATGGTATGGAAGTGGCTGCACTTAACATCAATGTGAACTGAATGCTTGTTTGCCACTTTCATTACACACGTAAGTTTGATAACCACTACGATCTCCACCACACATAAAACTTTTACATGTTAGCGATCCTCTGAAAAAACTGCACTCATTGTTATCTTTGACTTTGTATCTCGCTATAGAGCACTTTCTGTTGCTACGAAAATATGGTGGAAAAAAAAAATAATCCACAACGGACGCTGCCACACAAAACAGAATTCCATTTTCATTCCCACTTTTTAAAGGCGGCTTTTTTAATATCAATCGCTTTGGTGTCAAAGGACTTAAATGGGAAGCAAGTAGGTCGGTTCATAAATATGTCTTGGTGCGCCAGTGGTGACAGGTTACGTCTGCTATGGCTGAGGTCTTGGTTTAAATTCCTGAGAAGTGAGAATACAAAAAAAAAACTGTGTCAGTAGTCTTTTTTTATGTAATTGAAGTGGCAAACAAGCATGCAGTTCACATTGATCTTTGTCTTCTTTGTCTTGTTCTTCATCTTAAGTGATGACTGTAGCCTATAGACACCTACACAAAGACCAAGGTCAAAATGCAGATGCGTTACCACTCCTGAGACCTAAGGTGTTATGCCTTTGTGCCAGAAATTACAGGGCCGTACATTTAGTAAAAAGTGCATTTTATATATTTATTTTTTCAATACTTTTAATGTAATTATTATAAGTAATAGATAAACCAATATTAATGCGCTAAGAAACTACAAAAAGAGTATTAATTGTTTTAAACTTTCACGATTTGTATTCATATTTTTATATTGTAAACGGGACTTAATCACGCATTACGGCCGAAACGTCGAGTGTCGAGGTAAATACTTCGATTAAAATAGTACGCGATTAAGTCCCGTTTACAATATAAAAAAAGAGTATTATTTGATACTGAACTACTTTATGTACCTGAGGAGGAACAGGTGGTAAGATGGTTGGCGATTGTCACCAACATGGGATCCAATTCCCATGTTGGTGACAATCGCCAACCATCTTCCCTATTGAAATTTGGATGTTTTATAATCACAATAACCTCGCGAACCATTCTTGGAATTAATCCTCTCCGTTTTCTTTTTCAGAACTCGCAACTCATCGAAGTTATTCCCATAGACTACCAACAAATATACTTCGGATCCCCAATCATCGATTTCATATACCTGGTATACGCGGCCAGCGATCGGGACTTCAGGAAAAACCATATGAATGAGTTAAAAGACGCCTACTTCGAGTCGCTGACAAAGTTCCTTAAATTTTTCGAAATGGATGTCAATTCGGTGTATAGCAGAGATGATTTTGAGAAGGATTTTCGTGATTGCATAGATTATGCATTGATGTTTTGTCTCTTTTACTATCCATTCTTTTTCACTTTGGAAGACGATGTACCTGATCTAGATAAAGATGAACTTTTAGAAGTAACTGTGAAGCTTGATGATCAATTCATGGACAGAATGAGAGGGGTCATAGATGACTTTATTGAAATGGGTTATTTGTAATGGTATGTTTAAGTGTGGATCGCCATCACCATGGTTACATCTTTGACAGTCTTGTTTCCAAACCTTTTTAAGATTATCTGATACTAGCTGTGCCCGTGACTTCGTCCACGTGATAAAAAATATGATTGTCCAGTCATCTACCCGGACGAAGTCGTGGGCGCAGCTAGTATAAAAGTAGCCTAAGTTACTGCTTATTACATCAGCTATCTGCTATAACCCGTCGAAATCGGTAAAGCCATTCCCAAGATAAGCCCTGCCAAACAGACAGAAAGACAGACAAAAATTGTAAAAAATGTTGTTTTGATATATGTGCCATACGTATGCATTTAGTAAAAAGCGCTTATTTTAATATTACAAACAGACACTCCAATTTTATTTATTTGTATAGATGTATAGATTACCATTGACCTATACGTTCTAAAGTACTAGCACACTGTGGTACCAGATAGGACAGTGCCCTTGGTAGCACGGTTCCAGTTTTTAGCATTCAATTTACCACACTTTCCCCTATTAACATTACAGCTGACGCTACTGACGTGAAAACGTCTTACTAAATATCTGTCAAATCAATTTAAAAACGGAACCAGCTGTGTCTTCTTAGGATATTTATTTCAATTCTGGTAATGTAACAAAACCATGTCTACAAGAACATGCAAAAACTTGCTATCTAAATACTAGATTAGACATAAGCTCGGTTTAGAATTCTAATAAAAATACCCTGTGAGGTTTTTACTACTCTAATAGAAGAATGCCGAAACATACGTAACATATTACCACATGCTATTACTTGATTATTGAGGACAGACAGCGCGGTCTGCTGGTGCTATATTAGAAGTATATTTCATTACAATGGATAGCTGTTGTATTGTACTTAAACAAGTATATATGCTATTGACGTTTACATTATTAGATTTTAATGACTGTAGATATAAGTTAAAAATTTAAAAGAGCTCCTACTGAGTTTGTTGGGTACCGGAGTTCTTCTCAGTAGTGACTGCACTTAGAACTCTGCTAAGTAAATAACTCAGATTTTGTTTTAACGAATATTATTTTCTTTTTTTTTTTCTTATCTAATTTTTGGAAGGAAGGAATTGAAATTTTTATGATATTTTAACTATAAGTTTTTTATCGCTATTTTAATTGACATAATATCTGTTTTACTTTATGTAATAGTTATTCACTCTAGGTAATTATTGATTCTTATTGACTTTACGAAAATGGTTGTAAAATCTTACTCGAAATTATTTTCTATTTCTATTTCGTTGACAACTCCTCTGGTATGTTCTTAGTAGTAAGGGGCCCAAGAAGGGATTTTTGGACTCACTCGAGCGCGTCAGAAATGTTCACCTCCATTTTATAATAATCGAATCTTTCCGTAAAGAGCACAGCAACAACATCGTTGATGGGGAGGACCCGCCAGATATTCTGAGGGGTTGTAGAAGGTGTTTAAAAAAATTTTAGACTATTCGGAAGTGAAGTAAGATCGTGGCAGACATTTGAAAAGTTTTAAGGGCTGCCCTACGGACGCGGTTCTAATAAACATAATATTACATTATCTTTTAGATTTGGTGGAGGTAACCACCGGGGTCTTGCACCCCGGTAGGTATCTTTTATATCTTAATCTGACGCGCTCTAGTAACTCCAAATCTCCCCTATTACTAAGAACATACCAGGGGAGTTGCCAAAGCGCTGCCAGCCCTCAGTAATCAAGTAATAGCATGAATATAAAAAAGCAATTATTTAAAATCAAACCCGACGTTTCGGTCGCTTTTCAGCTTCCGTGGTCTCGGGCAGACTGAGGTGGAATCATTTTAGTTTAATATACGCGAGATAAATCCGAAAACTAGTTTTATTTCAATGAGTGCAGCTCGAGAAAACCTAAGAACATACTATAAAAAAAATAGTTTTATTTCAATAACTCCCCTGGTGTTGTAAATGTTAATCCTACTTCACAAGTGGACGTGGGATCGTCACGACCCATAGAGCAACACGAGCCACCGCCGCGGCGGACCGGAGGGGAGTAACCATAGCGTTTATTGCCGATGTAAAAGTCTCATTTCTTACGGGGGAAACTACGTGTGATACACACACATTACAAAAATCGTCTATTACTACGAAACTCACACCTTGATTTTAACAAAATACATTAAAAATTTCACGCACACATTTAAATATGGGCGACAGACGTAGGACAATTTGGGCACACCGCGGACACTCCTTCAAAATTCCATACAAACGTTTAATTTGGTTTCTATTACACAGACATCAATCAGTGACGTGTATCTACACGCGCACCTGTGTGCGTAGCACGTACAAAATACCAACCGTCGCCCATAAGAGGGGAAGGGGTCGAGTGATGCGAGCAAATCGGGCGGGACGTCGAAGTGTCCGTTCTATACGTAGTATTATTACATATTCTCTGCCTCCGGTCCGCCGCGGCGGCTGGTGGCCCGTGTTACTCTATATCACGAGCCGACGCCATACATGTATTATTATAGTGATATGATAATTAAGTATTAATAGTCATATATAAAATCAATTGCATTTATCATCGCATATTTTATATTATACTTAAGATTATCATTGTAAAATACGAGATCAAACACTCAAGTTGCAGCTATTTACATTATTAATAGTTAGCTGTAGGTATAAGTTATCGATGACTAACAATTAGACTAAAATATTGTGTTACGTATTAACTTTTTAATTAATCATTAAGAGTTATTTATTATATGTAATCCTGTTTTCTAAATAAATAATATAAGTAGGCTAGTATAATAACGTATTTTATTTATCTACTAGCTGTGCCCGCGACTTCGTCCGCGTGAGAGTTTATGATTGTTCAGTATCTACCCGGACGTAGTCGTGGGCAAAGCTAGTATAAGAGTACCCTAAGTTACTCCTTATTACATAAGCTATCTGTCAGTGAAAGTCCCGTCCAAATCTGTCCAGCTGTTTCCGAGATTAGCGGGAACAAACAGACAGACAAAAATTGTAAAAAATATGTTGTTTTGGTATATGAACCGTGTATACATACATATGCATTTAGTAAAAAAAGGTTATTTTTTCATTAGAAACAGACACTACAATTTTATTTATTTGTATAGATGTATAGATATTGTTACTTCATCCGCTTCGCCCGTTCCATTCTTACAATAAAAAATATTAATTTTATTATTTAAACATGTTAAAGTACCAGAAACTACACATACATTTTATAATTTCAAAAATGCCGCGTAAACTTTGCCAAATGACTCTGAACAATGTGACGTCAACTGTTTGCAATCAAAGTGAATCTTTTAATTCCATACGACTAACCAAGTGCAAATTAATTTTGTTGAATTTCGTACAACTTACTTTTCGTGTAAATAACGTAGAAAATATCCACAAAAGAGTTAATAAATCAAAGTACCACTTGTGTTAAATATTTCTTGTACAAACATATGACATCACGTCCTGTGATTGATGTTTCGTTCAACATGGAGCACAGATAAAAAATATTAAAATTATTACATTTTATTTTGCAATTTAAAAATATAAATCATTAATATTTCACGAAAATATTTAATGAGTCATCGTATTATTTCACAAACATTCATTCTAATCATAGTTTACATTTATTTTCGATAGCTGTCCGATTGCCTATTGTAATAATTGTTTATTACCTAATAAACAATTATTTTTTGAAGATGACGATATTAAACTAAATGCTAGCCAATCAGTCGAAGTACCATCCAAACACAATTGTATTACCATCAGGCTGTGCATATAAATAAAGCTATTACAAAATGCAAATTGCCTTTTATAATAGACTTCAAAATGAATATTTATTCAAATGCTTTCAATACGCCCACCATGTTGTGGATATGTTAATACAAATTAAATTGTAGATGGAGATTCTCGCACCTATAATGCATTATTTACCTTGTTACCTACGCACTAACACAATAATAGGTATAGTTGTTTCTAACGACGTAAGTATGTTAAGTTCGATTTATAAATACACCGATGTCAGCTTGATTAGTTAGGTTATTCGTCAACTCGACACAAAAGACTGGACACACGTGGGTCCAGTTGGTTAAACTAGCAACACGAGCCACCGGCCGACCCATCTGCGTTGTGTCGTCGATGGGCTGACCAGAGGGGAGTAGCCATAGCGTTTAATACCAATGCAGAACAGTCTATAATTTTTTGAGGGGGGAAATACGTGAGACAGGCTCACAACAAAAAACGTCTACTGCAACGAAACTCAGACCTTAACTTTAACAAAATACATAAACAATTTCACACACATATTTAAACATCTCGGCGACAAGCATAGGACCACTTGGGCTTGTACTTTGACAGAGGGAAAAGCTTGTATATTGCTACTCCCCTCCGGTCCGCCGCGGCCGGTGGCCCGTGTTGCTCTATGGTTAAGACGTAGGTTGAGACGGTTGATTTTTGACAGCCTGTAGATCCGAATCTAGGTCGACCTTCATCTATCTGTTTATCGAATGCAAGATTGTTTTTATTAAATTTACATAAACAAACACGGCTTGTATGTGTTGGTTGTCAAAATATTATGTTCACAGAATATAAAAAAAACTTTTTTTATCAAGTTTCACCCATATGTTAACCCATAAAATGTATTTTATTTGAAACTAAGAGTGTAACACATACAAAATGGGTAATTTATAAATTTTTATAAATTTTAATAATTAATAACATGAAATCCAAATCTAAACCAATATATTTTCAAATTGAACAGTCTACTAGTTATTCATAATTAAATTATCAAATCACAATCCATTATATTGAACCAAATTGAATCAAATGAATATTTAATGCAATAAAATGAAATGGAACAACACAAATAATTTTCGGCAATCCTGATTAATTTCAAATTGTGGTTAATGTCCATAAAATCAATCAATTGTATGAATTGGATGCTTTTGAAACTGGATTCTAATGCTATGTTGGAGTAGGTACTTTTCAGGTTAATAGCATAGAATAAATAATGTATTGCTTAAAAAAAAAACAAAAATTATTTGTAGGAACGGCTGGAACATAGCAGGTTGCAACATTCCATTTTCAGATTGAAACGATTACTCAGTGAATAGAATAGAATAGAAATAGAATAGAACAGAAAATATTTTTATTTCGAATTGATCTTTACAGATACTTTCAAAACGTCAATAAATCATAAACTACCTAGAGCGAATAACCATTACATATAGTAAAAGCAAAATCATATATTAATAGTAAATTAAAAATTAGAATTTAAACTACTTGGTTAAAACATAATAATCATAAAAATTTTCATTTCCTTCAATGATAATAAATGAAGAAAAAGAAAAACTTATTCGTCAAGATCAATGTTATTCACTTAGCAGAGTTCCAAGTGCAGTCACTACTGAGAAGAACTCCGCTACCCAACAAACTCAGTAAGAGCTCTTTTAAATGAGAGCTTAAATCTAGTACAGATTATCGTGAAAAATCAAATAATGTCAACGTCCATAGCATAGATGCAAATAAACTGCTATCTACTAAATGTGATGTAGCCCCTGCAAACCAGAACAGACCAGTCCCCACCAACAGCACCCGTTCACGAGTATGACGCATGTGACAGCCATTGCCCTCCTCGACCATTTTAGAGGGAAGTGAGCAACCCGCCACACGACGCCGCCAAAGGCAAAGACATTTAAGTAAGAATAGTAGGCAGATAAGTCTAATTGAATAAGTTGATGCTTTATGTATTAATTGAATCGATGAATGAATGATTTCAACGTTATTACCAAAATTCAAATCAGGCCTAAACCAATATGATTTGTTATTCAAATGACTACCATAATCTGACTGACTACACTGATTGCATGCCACGATTTAAACGACAGATCTATGGACAAACACTTCATAATCAGTTTGTGGCCATGAAAAATGATTTCGTATTATAAGCTTAAGCGATTTGTATAATCTACAAACAGGCTCGACTCGAGACGACCGTCGTATACTTCAATGTTTTCTCAGCCTAAAGATGGCAACTTTGTAAAATATCAAAATTAAATAAATAAACAAGGTGGACAAGACGACATACGACATTAATATAAACAGAGTATAGCTTGCAGCATTCGAAGTGTGTCTGCAAAATTTATGCTGAATAAAACCTCTTAGTTTAGTCACAAGACACGTTTGAATATTGTAACATAGATTACATTTTGTATCTCTTATAAAGCTGCCATTGATATCGCAATTTATTGTTTTACTTATAAAATTACTGTACGTTTGTTGTATAAATATTTTTTTTCTATGCTTAGCGACGAGATAGTTTGTCTGACAAAGTTATCTTTTACACAATTGGTGTATAAAAATTATATTTTGAAGATTTCATGACATTTTTGTTCACTAGCATTGACTAGCATGATCAGTATTTTTATTTAAAGTTATTACAGTCTTGTTCGTTCTGTATAGTGAGCTCATGATCGCCAATGCAATCTGGTAATCGTCTAATCTTCCCAACCGCTCATTTCGTGGCCACAGCATAAATAATAATTAACTTGACTAATTGCAATGGGCATACAGGTGCATTATCATGTATTGTGTCAACCAAAGCCTGCAGTAATGAAGTTACTAATTGGTCATTTGGTCATCCATCAATAGCAACAGGATCAGTCCACGGTCCATGATTTTGTGGTTTTTGTGGTTTTATCTAATAAAATATCAGAAACACATATTTTTAATTTTGAAAAATTCATGGAAACTTTACTATTTTTATATTTTATCATACAAATTACCCGCCCTATTTCACTATCTTAGAAAAAAATCGAAGAATGTTTTCTTGTGTCTCGTT
The DNA here is from genome assembly GCA_036365455.1 of Macrosoma leucophasiata. Taxonomy (NCBI): domain Eukaryota; kingdom Metazoa; phylum Arthropoda; class Insecta; order Lepidoptera; family Hedylidae; genus Macrosoma; species Macrosoma leucophasiata. The sequence goes on from JAWQUS010000024.1 coordinate 2,718,535, forward strand.
TACATTATGAATACACCCACTGTTAAAAAATATATAAGAATATTAAAAATAACTATAAAAAGTATACAGACCATACAGGTTATGACCAATACCGGACTGTCTATGCTTACGTAGGCAGTGTGCAACAGAGATAACGCTCTACGAAGTCGAAACCAGTCGATTGTCTCTTTCGTAGGCTCATCAATCATGTGCAATATTTCTTGTTGGGTACTACAAATCACAGGCACTCAGAACTGTCAAACAGAAGTCACAACTAACTTCAGACTGTCGTTTTTATCTGTCAATGTGCGCGCATCGTAAAAAATCACTCTCATATTTGGATCCAATCGCGTCAAAAGACGTATAACTTCAAAAAAAAAAGATCAACATGTAAAATGCAAAACTCATTTCATGTATTTAAGGAGTTCGTCAATCTTTTTTGTATAAATAGCGATTTACGAGTAATATCTCGCCCACTCTGTTTGTTCCATCACTTTCAATATTGCCTTTTTATTGTGAATAACAAACATCTATGAAGAGAGATTTCTTGCTGTTAGAATATTAAACATTACAATGAATATTTTCTTTCATAGAACATCCATTGTATCTTGTAGCGCATTGCGGCTTGACTACTCTTAGTCAGTTTGATTTTCACCAAGTAACGACCTACGCCCGTATCATGACCTTTAATAGGCACGTTTCTCGATAAATGGGCTATCTAACACTGAAATAATTTTTCTAATCGGACCTGTAGTTCCTGAGATTAGCGCGTTCAAACAAACAAACAAACTCATCAGCTTTATAATATTAGTATATATAACAAACATCTATGAAGAGAGATTTCTTGTTGTTAGAATACTAAACATTACATTTGCGGCTTGACTACTCTTAGTCAGTTTGATTTTCACTAAGTAACGACCTACAGCTGTACCTGTGACCTTAAATAGGCCTATTTCCCAGGTACGAAATCATTAGTTTTCTCATATTATGTGAAAGTTTAATGTAAGTGGAATGTAAAAGTACAAAATTTATGAAAATAGGAGTGTCCTACATGAGAAAAAAGGTTTCAAATTTGACAAAAAATTGTGAAAAGAAAGTTAGAATCATATAACTTTTAGAATCTTTGTATAATTTCCATCAACTTTTAGCCTGGGTTGCACCAAGATATTTGTTCAAGTTAAAGTATTTGTTAAAATTTACATAGTTTTCTGACTTAAAGAAATCTGTTAAAGTTAGAGAAGGATGTGAAATGTAACAATAACCTTAATAAAATAATAAAATTTCTTGATTTCACCATTCAATTCATCGTTGTACCACGCTGTGACGCGGTCTAAAATCCTTTACCTATGATGCTATTGGGTTTTCCATTTTCTGATAATTTCCCAGTGGCTCTGAGTTTGGTAATGTTCCCAGAGATGTCAACAGGCTCGCTTTTTTTTTTGGTCGGGCTTTATGTAGGCGGCCTGTCTCAAGACGGCACAAGTCTACTTCACCGGGCAATCGGCGAGCGCAGAAGGCGCTCCAGCGTAAACAAAAAGTTAGCGCAACTGCCTAAGACCCATGCGGGTCCGTGCCTCGGCTTAGGACGTTGCGGAGAGACATATGAGACATATGCGATTATGGGCGCATATGTCTCAAATGTCTCTCCGCAACGTCCCTTCAATAAGCAATTTAGTATTTTATCCCAAGTGGACACTTGGCCTTAAATATGACTTTCCAGTTTTATCTCCGAGAAAGGGCTCATACAGACAACAATACATTTGTTTAAAAAGTGCAGTTGATTTGCATAAAACATTACAACAAACACTCAGTTTATCCTGCAAATAAATGGAAATTCAAATTTCACTGACTTTGAAGCATAATTCCAATACCGCAAGGATTTGCAACAGCTTGGGGCTTACAAATCGCTTGGAAACTATTTGTAAGACGCAAGTAAGACGCAAGGTACAATGTTATATCACTATGTAGGTAGATGGCCCCATAATAACTTCACATTGACATGACAACTTAGGTCTCGGGGGTTTTTTTAATGTAATAAAAGTGGCAAACAAGCATGCAGTTCACATTGATGTTTTTTTTTATGTAATGGAAGTGGTAAACAAGCATGCAGTTCACGTTGATGTTAAGTGATGACTGCAGCCTATAGACACCCACACAAAGACTAAGGTCAAAATGCAGATGCGTTACCACTCCTGAGGCCTAAGGTGTTACGCCTATGTGCCGGAAATTACAGGGCCGTACATTACCACCTGACCGGTGCACGATAGTGCTGAACACTACCATTTAGCGGCAAGTATATTAGGTAATGCGGTGGTGCCTACGCCCGCGAGCTCCGTCACTGACACACTTGCTGTATAGAAAAGAGAGTAGACAGCTACTCTCTTTTCTATATAGCAAGTGTGTCTTATTTTTGCCTTTTTTTTTATAAAAAATTGTAGGAAACCTTATAAGCGAGAATCGGACATAATCTGAAATAAATAAAATTTTAAAATCTTCCATGGGTTTTGGCGGGAACCTTGAAAGAGGGGTGTGGTGCTCTTATTTTATTTCGTATTCTTGGTGTATTTTTGAGTTATAAATAATGTTGGTGGCATTTTGTTTGATATAGGTTAATTACAGTGCCCGTGTGAAATAGAATAATTGTGCGATAACACGTTCTTTCGGGTTGCCTCCAAAACTTCATTGTAAATCTTCCGGTAAAGTAGCCATCGCTTTACTCGAATTACTGTGACTCTGCCTGACGGACTGATAAATTGACTGACTGACTGTGACTTATTACGAAATATCGCTTTACTTGACACTGTCAATAAGCGTAAAAAACGTTGCCATAAAATTTTAAAAATAAATCTTCCATCGAGTGCTCTACGCAGTATTTGTATACTCTTTGGAGTGCTCTTACTGAAATACTCTATTCACAAATGCGCACTCTGTGATGCTGTTTGTTTTATTTATTCATAAATTGCCTCGACATGCAGCCTCGTATAAAATATATACACAAATAACATGAAAGCGTCTGTCTGTGACTTTCGCGTCAAAAGCTTCATTGAAAAAGTGAGAAGTGAGTGGTTATGATTGTATACCTCTAAAAAAAAGTAAAAACCTTTAAAAAATATTGACATAACTTGACTGTGACAAACGGCAAAATAGACAGACGCACGAGCTATTAAAATGCCCATATGATAACGAGACCCTATTATTAACACTCTATCTACTCTCTCCGATGGTTCGGGCATATAGAAAGAATGTCGAATGAGCGAATGACTAAACAGATATACAATGCGAATGTGGATGGTTGCAGAGGCCCAGGAAGACCAAGGCTGACCTACCATGACCAAATAGGTCGAGTTCTGTCTGATGGTGGGGTCAAAAGTCTTAGGAATCGGCGTGCATGTATGAAGAGAATGATGAAGGTAGACGAGGCACGAGAGGTTTGTCAGAACCGGGATGTCTGGCGCTCTACACTCTCTGCCTACCCCGTTAAGGACCTGGCGTGAAGATACATATATATCTACTAGCTGTCCGTCCGTCTGTCTATCGGTCCATCTGCCATAACAACAATACCTAATATACTAAAATAGAAAAAATATGTAATTATTTAAGGAGGGTTCCCATCCACAACAATCGTGATATTCTTGCCGTTGGTATACGTACTATAACAACGGCAAAAATATCACGATTGATTCAGAATCAGAATCAGAAACTCATTTATTCATTTAGGGTGACAGGCACCTCTTATGACACGTCAAAAACAAACAAAATAAATTAAAGCGAATAACAATTGATATACATGTCAAATAAGATAAAAAATATATGTAAAGTCAAGAATATCACTAAGATAAAACGAAATGTAATAAACTAATGTAAAAGTATATCAGTAGAATGTCTCTTTTCCCCTTTTGATTGATGTTGAATCCTTCGTGCGCAAAATCCACTAGCACTTAACCGGTTTTTAAGTGAGTAATCCCCTAAATCTAACATTGGATCATAAAAGGAAGTGTTTCTATAATATATCACTGATATTGTAAGCAATACAATTTGTTTGTATGGGGACATCAGATTGAGGTCCTAATAAACACAGTTAGTTATATTTAGATCAGAGAGCAATGTACCCTTTATTAGGTTATGTTTATAAATCGTCGCCGAGGCAATTGGGGTAAGTACTCACAAAGAAACAGTGTCATATCTTGCCAAATTAGGTAATGTTGCTCTCTTCAGTCTTTTTTTTTTGACGTGACAACGTCTTAAATTAGGTTGCGGCTCGGAGTCACTCATGAAAAAGTGTAACGCCCGGTAACGTAACGATGAGTCACCGAACGAGAGAGAGGCCTGCCGGACCGGCGAATGCCTTTCTACCGAGAAAAAGACGTTGTCACGTAAAATCTTCGCCCGTAAAACCGACTTTACAGGCAACCAGTTTTTATTAATCGTTTTACGGCCACGGATTCAAGAAATTCTTAATTTCATAAACTAATGAATGTCCCTATGGAAGATGACGATGATTGAATGTTTCCATTTGGAATATGATGAGATGGCTCCAGTAAAGTGATGGGGACTTTACTAGGAGTTTTTACGAAGTTTTGGAGGCAAGACGAAAAATCACTTTTTACTTCATAATATCACTTGCCTACACCCGTGAACGTTATCGAATGCTTATTGATAAAAATCCCACCATTTTTACACATAAAAACGCGATTATACACAAATTTCGAAAATAATATCACGCTGCGACACGGCTCTTTCCCACGTTTCCGCCACAACCCACAAAATTGTTATCAGCTTATAAAATGTAAGGTTCTCTCCCCCAAAGAATGCCACAACGGACATCCTCATACAGCGATTGCCCGCGACGTTCACCAGGTCGTCGGTCCACCGGTCTTCCGGTATGCGGTCGCTATTTCAGAACTCTTCTGCCCCAACGGCAGTCAGTTCTGCGAGCTATCTGCCCCGCCCACTGCCACTTTAGTTTCGCTATTCGGTGGCCTATCTCGGTTACTTTGGTTCCCAAGCGGATCTCCTCATTTCTGATTCGATCTCGCAGAGAAACTCCGAGAATAGCCCTCTCCATTGCTCTCTGAGTGACCTTGAGGTAAAGTAAATTTTGGTTGCATTAAAACATTAGTTAAAGTTATTGTTAATGCAATTTTTTACATCCTTTTCTACGTTTAACAAATTTGTTAAGGTTAGAGAAAGACGTAAAATTTTATTTTCTTATTTACAAAAAAAATATCTTTGACATTTTTTTGGTGCAACCGAACCTTAGTGTAATAAAGCCTTTTTTAATAAAGTGCCTGTTTTTTATTTTGAAATTACATACCTATATTAAGTATATCATACTAATAAAAAAAAACAATCGATGTATGAAAAACATCGATGTATTTTCTGAAATATCGATTTTACATCGATGCAACTTTGCGATGCATTACATCGAAAAAAACATCGATGTAGACATGAGTTCGTTATATCAAAACATAACAAAAACTAGTTATACTTCCATACCATACCATACCGATATGCCTCACATAGAAAACGGATATATTAAAAACGCTCAACTACAGCGTAAGGGGCCGTTCAAGTATTACGTAAGCAGATTTAATACAATACTTTACCCCCCCCATCCCCCTTGTCAGCAAAAGTAAGCAAAGCTCTTACCCCCTCCCCCCATGCTTACGTAAACATTTTTCAATTAATGTGTTGTTTTTTTTATATTATAATTTATAATGGTATAATTATAATTTTAGGAATAAGATAATAGATTTAGGATAGAGATTAGATTTTACTGATGTAATAAGTAAATAACTACCGATGACGTAATCATCATCTAGACTCCCCTACCCCCCATGTCATCCAAAATAAGCAGAGCAAAGACCTCCCCACCTCCCCCCCCCCCATAGTGCTTACGTAATACTTGAACGGCCCCTAACTTGAAAACGCTCACAACGTTTTCCAACTCATATTCACAATATCAAAATAACATCATAACGATCATAACATTGATAACATTCATAACTTGAAAACTTGCCATAACCATAACGCGGCCAAGCCATATTCGCCTCCTCTCTGTCTGATTAAGGGCGATGCAATGCGTAAAGTGAGACAGTATGAATATCAAACCGAAAACGAAAAACCGAAACGCTTTCAGTTCTTCTAATTTAAACTTTATTCTGAAGAGATTAAGGTCTATTTATTTAAATCATAACTTAAAAACTTGTCATTGTCAATCATAACTTAACAAATAACATCATAACGATCATAACATTGATAACATTCATAACTTGAAAACTTGCCATAACCATAACGCGGCCAAGCCATATTCGCCTCCTCTCTGTCTGATTAAGGGCGATGCAATGCGTAAAGTGAGACAGTATGAATATCAAACCGAAAACGAAAAACCGAAACGATTTCAGTTTTTCTAATTTTAACTTTATTCTGAATAGGTTAAGGTCTATTTATTTAAATCATAACTTAAAAACTTTCCATAACCATAACGCGGCAGTTAAAGCCATATTCGCCTCCTCTCTGTCTGATTAAGGGCGATGTAATGCGTAAAGTGAGATAGTATGAATATCAAACCACAAACGAGAACAGAAACGCTTTCTGTTTTTCAAACTTAAACTTTATTCTCCAGGCATTAAGATTTCGCTGGCGGGTTGATGGAGATACGGATTAGTGGCCAACCCACTGTCGGATATTTTCAAACCGCCGCATACGGCCTCCGACAAAGTTTAAGCAAGTATCGTAGTCTATCGATAGCAACCGGGACTGACGGCTTAACGTGCCCTCCGAAGCATGGAAACGCGTATTTTAATTTTCCACAAGCGGTCACCCACCACACATCCGACCGCGCCCGTGTCGCTTAACCGAGTAGATCGCTTCCGATCTACACCAGCCGCGGGGCCACGCCCGCTTCACAAACAATATATAATTTACCGTCAATGCGTACTGCACGCTAATTTTCAATTTTATTCACATACAATTTACAAGGACAACTAACCCATTTACAGTTTGTTGGCGAACGTCATTAGTTCGCGGCCGTAATATTGGTATTTCATGAGTAAGCCACATTCGCAATACATGCGATCCACGCATTTGTAGCTTCTAACGATACTGCGGAGCCCTTTACTCAATGTACTGTTATGTTACCGTTACTGCCGTGGATCCGGAAATATATTAAGCTTCATTCAATGTGTTTCCCTCGAGGCTTAGACACAAATATATTTGGATTCTTTCGTGACACGATTCATCAGGTGTGTTTTTTTTATATCCCTTTGATGATGTTGACATACGTCAGGCTCTTTGCCAAACTCCAAAAAAAAAACAGTATCATAGAGTTTTTTTAAAATAAAAAAAACAACGCTTTTTACTACCCGTGACACGGATCTAAAAACACCTGGACTAGCTGTAGTAAAACGCGCTACGACTAATCTACCAAACAAAAAGCCTTAAAAAAACGCATTTTTATTTGTGATCAAAAATATTATTTACCAAAGGCGAACTTCATACTATTTACTCATTTATATTAATATAAAATTACAAGTGGGAATACCCATTTATTTTATAAAAAATCCATTGAATTAATGGTAGTAATACAGACCAATAATGCCACTAAAAAGCTTCTGATTGCAAATCCTAACTTATTTAACTGGATACATGAACACTTTTCGACTTTTATTTCTCTTTTAGTGTCTAGCAAACACATTAATTTCAGAAGTTTTCTCATCATAACACAAGATAGTTGTATTTTTTCATATTATTTTTAGGGTACCAAACCAGGGGTGAACGAACCTTGCCTGTAATCTCCGTGGCCGCTAAAAATACCAAATTAGGAATAAAAAACTTTACCTTCGGGTTACTTTTATGTATTTTTGTAATAACTCTCTTTTGTTTTTTAACAGTTAAGTATTTGTTACATACATTGATCATAAAATTAAAGATAGGATTCTCACGACTGTATTCCTCGAAGAGGCAAGCGGAAGATTGCATGTATCCAAGTTATATAAGAATCAGAATCAGAAACTCATTTATTCATTTAGGGTGACAGGCACCTCTTATGACACGTCAAAAACAAACAAAATAAATTAAAGCGAATAACAATTGATATACATGTCAAACAAGATAAAAAATATATGTAAAGTCAAGAATATCACAAAGATAAAACTAAATGTCATAAACTAATGTAAAAAGTATATCAGTAAAATGTCTCGTTCTCTTTATAATAAGTTTTATTTACTGATGGTAAAGTTTCAATGTAGGAGCTCGAAGGCGTAGGCACCATCGCATTACCTAATCTATCTGCCGCCAAATGATAGTACAGTTTAGCACTATCGTGTTCCGGTTAGATTGTAATATATGGCCCCGTAATAACTTATCACAGAGACATGACAACTAAGGTCTCAGGGCAACGCATCTGCATTTTGACCTCTGGGCTTTATATGGGTGTATATAGGCTGCAGTCATCACTCAACATCAATGTGAGCTGCACGCTTGTTTGCCACCTTTCTTTCATAAAAAATAAGTCACTAGTTACGAAGCGAAGTGATTTTAAGAACAGACATACAGGCAGACACAGTGGTAATTTTATTTATTTTTTATTTTATGGCACCGCTTGTTATGTATATTGCCAGTGTCAAGTAGAACGATATTTCGTATTCGTATTAAGCAACGTAAAAGTCACAGTCAGTCAGTCAATTTATCAGTCCGTCAGTCAGAGTCACAGTAATTCGAGTAAAGCGATGGCATGATAAAATGCAATAAAATAAGAGCACCACACTCATCTTTCAAGGTTCCCGCCAAAACTACACACAAGTAATCCTTTAAGAATTCATTTTTTTCCTTTAGACGTAAGGAACCCTAAAAAGCTATAGAGTAGACGAGAAACATTACTTAACTCAAGTCCGCTACGGAAACGGACAAGCTCGGAGTATCAATTAGCAATCGTATGTACAAATACTTGAAGTAAACTAGTGCTTCAGTTGGAGCCTAGAATAAAGTTGTAGCCTGACCTTAATTGTGAGAGACAAGATTTCCAACTCGCACGCAACTTAGGTAACCTAGATACCGTATCTGTATAAGTATATTTTTAATGAGCAAACTTTTTAGAGACAAGTAATTGAATACAATCCATTCATTCAATATAATCCATAATCTGACAACATACATTAATTAGATAACAAAGACTACCGAATTTAGAAACTGTCGCTTGTCCTAGTTCAATTCGAATTAAATGCTAATGACCAAAACACCACAGATTATCGGGCTAACCGTATTACATTTTAGGATGTGCAAGCTGAAATTTTGCTCAGTCAGTTTTGTTACGAACCCCATAATGACGGGCTTACAACTAAGCAAATATTATGGAAGTAGGACCCGGGAAATGTTTTATGCAAACGGCTTAGAATTAAAAACCTTTTGGCTATCATCCCTGGATGATTAAATTTTCATGGTGGCACATTGGGGATACTTTGCGCTCTTTAGATCTTCAAAAGAAAATCTTCGAATCCTACTATTTTTATGTCACAAGATTGACAGACAAGCAGACGCGCCACCTGATGGAAAGTGGTCACCGTCGCCTATGAGCATTTCCAACGCGCTGCCAGCCCTGAAGGACTCTTTTGACACCATTTTTGAAGAACCCCATATTGTAGCACCTAGGGAACACCTCAGAGGCAGAAAATATGTAATAATACTACGTATAGAATAGACACTTCGACATCCCGCCCGATTTGCTCGCATCACTCAACCCCTTCCCCTCTTATGGGGGACGGTTGGTATTTTGTACGTGCTACGCACACAGGTCACTGATTGATGTCTGTGTAATAGAAACCAAATGAAGCGTTTGTATGGAATTTTGGCGGAGTGTCCGCGGTGTGACAGAGGGAAGTTCGTTCCACAACTTAAACGTTTTATTATAACCATTCTTTTTGGGAAATTCGTAACCCGTTTCTCCACCAACTCGCATTAGAGCAGCGTGGTGGAGTAAGCTCCAGGCATCTCCCCAAAAAGGGCAGAGACTCGTGCCCAGCAGTGGGACGTATCAAGTGTTGCCATTATTTGTGTAATTAAAGTGGCAAAAAAGTGTACAATTCATATGGTCTTAGTAATAAGACCGTCTTTTGAGAACTGTATTACTAAGTTATTTGTTTTTTTTTATCTGAATTCGGTGTACAATTAAATATATTATTATTTCTGCACCTGGTAGAACTAGACAGAATCGATCGACCTACATACTCCTCGATTATACCATAAGCGCGTCGAAGACGGAGACTTGAATTATTACAGAGCACCTTTAGTCTAAGATACTGTATCTTCTCTATGGGCTGTAGAGAAGATACAGTATCTAACTGACAGAAATACTACTATATCAATACCAAAATGAAATGACGTTTGTTAGTCTCGGCTGGACCGATTACGACTTTTTTATTTTACTAATAATTGTTAGAGAATTAATTACACTTAATTAGGTATAGAACGTAAACAAAAATATTTTAGTACTTAATTAGAATAGAATAGAATAGAAAAACTTTATTTGTAACAACATAAAAAAACTAAAACTAAGAACACAAAATCAAAGTTGTTACAAAAAGTAATTATAATTTAAGGTTGAAGGCGTGAAGTAACGTTTTTTTTTATTATTATAATTTAAGAACGAAAATAACGCGCTAAGCTAATATTTGTATCTGGCTGGTTTTGGTATCATTGAAAGTTAAAATTTTAAAGAACATAATTCCAAATTCAAATTAGGCAAATGTGTGATTTTCATTTGTTTTTCGTACTGTCATGATGAGTGAATCTAATGAAGAAATTCGATACATTTTAAAATTTTACTACAAAAAAGGTAAAAATGCAACGCAAGCCGTGAAAAAAATTTGCGATATTTATGGACCTAGTGCAGTGTCTGTGAGAGTAGCACAAATTTGGTTTAAGCGTTTTCAATCCGGAAATTTTAATGTCAAAGATGCACCTCGCTCTGGTCGCCCTATTACGGATAAAATGGATGCCATTTTTGAAAAATTGGAGCAAGATCGACATATCAGTAGTTACGACGTAGCTGAAGAACTGAGAATTGATCACAAAACAGTTTTGGCGCATTTGAAAAAAGCTGGGTACAAAAAAAAGCTCGATATTTGGGTACCTCACGAGCTCACTGAAAGAAACCTAATGAACCGTGTACTTATTTGTGATTCTTTATTACAACGTAATGAAACCGGTGATGACCTACGGTGCCGAGACGTGGTCTCTCACTATGGGTCTCGTACGAAAGCTCCAAGTCACTCAGCGGTCAATGGAAAGGGCTATGCTCGGCGTTTCCCTACTGGATCGAATCAGAAATGAGGAGATCCGTAGGCGAACGAAAGTCGCTGACATAGCCAAGCAGATTTCCAAGCTGAAGTGGCAATGGGCAGGGCACATAGCTCGAAGAACCGATAGCCGCTGGGGCAGAAAGGTTCTCGAGTGGAGACCACGTATAGGAAAACGCAGCGTAGGACGTCCACCTGCAAGATGGACCGACGACCTAGTCAAGGCTGCAGGTACCCGCTGGATGCACGTTGCTTCCGATCGGTCGGCATGGAGGTCATTGGGGGAGGCCTATGTTCAGCAGTGGACGTCCTATGGCTGATATGATGATGATGATGAATGAAACCGAATCATTTTTGAAGAAGCTAAGAAGATAACTGGTGATGAAAAGTGGATCACGTACGACAAGAACGTGCGAAAAAGGTCGTGGTCAAAGGCCGGTCAGGCTTCACAGACTGTGGCGAAACCCGGGTTAACAATAAGTGATAAGGTGATGTTGTGTGTGTGGTGGGATTGGAAGGGCATTATTCATTATGAGCTATTACCACCAGGCAGGACTATCGATTCTGAACTCTACTGCGAACAACTGATGAGATTAAAGCAAGAAGTTGAGAGAAAGCGGCCGGAATTGATCAACAGAAGGGATGTGGTGTTTCATCATGATAACGCTAGACCTCACACATCAATAGCCACTCAGCAAAACTTAAGAGAGTTTGGCTGGGAGGTGTTAATGCATCCGCCATATAGACCTGGCCTTACACCTTCAGATTTCTACCTGTTTTGGTCTCTTCAGAATTCTTTATGCAATGTTAGGTTAACATCACGAGAGGACTGCCAAATCCACTCGCGGTATTTTGATGAGAAGTCCCAAAATTTTTATAGCAATGGGATCATGTCCCTACCTACAAGATGGCAAAAGGTTATCGAACAAAATAGTAAATACATACTTTAGTTAAATTTAAATAAACTATATTAAAAAATGTTTTGAATTATCTTAAAAAATGCGAAGAAACTTTTTCCCCAACCTAATATTATGATCTAAGTAATCACCAAGTTACAGATAAGGGTATGGATTCTCAATGCCGTATCTCGTTCTTCTTACAAATAACCGGTGATCGATAATACAGGAATAGTTACCGTCGGTCGCAAATTGATGTGCCTTCATTATTCATAATGTTTCTGCGATCAAATTTAATTGTTAGATTGGCAAACGCTATTATGGTATTTAGGGAGATGACTTGACGGGTGTCAGCAGAATGTTGGCTAGACATTATTCTCAGAAATAAAAATGTTTTAAATTATTATCATTATGAAATGAATCTGCCCTACTCCATGTCAGCTGAAAAGCAACCGATATGTCGAGATAATTTTAAATTATTATTTTAATAGGACTCCTCCACACATGAACTTATAAATGCTCTTTTGAAAATTAAAAAAAAATAATAATATGTCAGACAATTGTTTGAAAGACAAACACATTCAAAATGGTAAATAGTGTCCTCCCCAGCCTCTCTAACGATGAGATTGTAAAAAAATCTAAAAAAAAAATATTCTGAATAATTTTTGAGATATGATATATTTTGAAATACTCAAATAAAACTATATAAATTATTTCCTACTACAGAAGCTTCTCTGCAATAGCCCGACTCGCACTGGACCACTTTTTTTAGAAGTGTGGTAGGGTTACCGCAGTTTTATTTCTACGGAAGCTTTGATCTTTTGGGTATATTTGAAACAGAAAGTGTCAGATAATATTCGCTTGAGTGAAAGGAAGGAATGAAACAATTCTTTGAACAATCTTACAATTTTACGTGTAATAAAACCGTGATCGGATTGGAAGATCTAATTTAGATTCTTCAGTCTTATGAACAGAATTACGTGGATTGTTTTCTCTGAAAATTTACTTCATAATGGGATTGACTTAACCTCAATTGGTGTTTTATTCGGATTTAATTATGCGATATCTTTACAAATAAATAAAATTTGGAGTAGCTGTTTGTAATATAAAAATAACCCTTTTTTTAATATAAAAATTACTAAATGCTTATGTATACACGGTACATATACCAAAACAACATTTTTTACAATTTTTGTTTGTCTGTCTGTCTGTTTGGCGGGGCTAATCTTGGGAACGGCTGGACCGATTTTGACGGAACTCTCACTGGCAGATAGCTGATGTAATAAGAAGTAACTTAGGCTACTTTCATACTAGCTGCGCCCACGACTTCGACCGGATAGATACTGAACAATCATAAATTCTCACGCGGGCAAAGTCGCGGACACAGCAAGTATTTAAATAAAGAAGTCGGGCTGTTTGCATTAACAATTTTCATTCTATTCACTAGAATGAAAAATAACCGTATTTTGAACTAGATTTAATGCCGCTACGGCACGGCACATCACGGCACGGTGAGGTATTTTTTTTTTCGTGGACAATTGTTTATGGACATTATTTCAATGATTACATATACTATAGCAATGAGATTATATTACTCTACGAATATAGAAACGTCTCGCGGGATGACGCAACTTTACACGGCATGCCGTGGCACTGTGCGCCATTCCCCAGGATACTCTGCAACACGTCGTGACATGCCACAAGATACTATGCCACTGGAGCATGACGTACAAATTGCAGACAGAAGCTGCTGCGAACGAAGGAATGTGTCGAAAAATGTTCCTCAACTTTCGTTCTACAAAATCCTGTGGCATGCCGTGGTCTGCCTGAGGATGATTTGGTATGGCAAAGCGTGCCGTTCCATGCCATGTCGTGCCACGCCATCAGTGGGTATCAGCAGTTTCTTTTATTTCTTTACTTATGTCTACGAGTAAAATAAACAAGGTTACGTAGCTTTTCGCTACGAAAGCGTAACACTACCATATTTGGAGCGACGACGTATTAACCCGTCATAATTGTGTCTAGCCGCCGGCGGCTTTACGTTTCTTGAAGGGTGTTTGTTTCGTGTAGTTTTCGTGTGATCGTATTGTCGTTCTTGCTAGCAGGATCAGGCGTTGAAATGATAACTTAACGAAGCTGGTATAAAAAACGTATAATTCCCTTTTTTAGAAATTACATTACAAAAAACGAGTACATATATCGTAGGGTTTGTAACGAGAGCGATTAAAATGCACTTTTTTGAAATTTGTCGTTCATTGGTCGGCGCGAACGGAGACCGGTGACCGAGGAACCATTCGGACGTCGTTCACTCGTATAGCCGCGGTAACAAAGGGTTTTGGTGTTAATAGACTTGAGCATTCACTTACAACATCGAGCCTTCGCTGTTTTTAAATTATCAATGTGTATTTATAAGAGTTAAACACATTTTCTGTATTACTAGCTTATCCCACAACTTCGTCCGCGTGTATTTTTTTAATAAAAAGTCATTTGTTACTTCTAATACCGCCACGAATATGTGTACTAAGTTTCATGATGATTGGTTAATTAGTTTTCGCGTGAACGTAAAAAAAAACAAACTTATATTCGTATTTATTATATAGTAGGGATTGTAAATATGTATTTTATATATTAAACCTAACGCACGGTTAAAATCAACTAGTGACGAACACTGCCAAAATATTCTACAGTTGTGAATAATAACCTATTAAAACGTACCATACTTCGTTGCGATTCAATACGGCTTCCTTAATCCACTTTCGCTTGAAAGCTGCCGCCAATATTAATCCTTTTTGTATGCGCTTATATGCTGTATTCCATTTTTGAATATAGGATTATCTCCACACAAGTATTAAATGGAACAAATTGTATTTAATGTTATTTTACTGTCATATTGTAGGTATGTATATTATATATGTATATGTATTGATGTTGGTTCACTTAGCTAAAATTGAATATTATGTATATATGTAGTCTAGCATTTTGGCTATTTATTGTTTTACTCGTCGTACAGGCATTGTCTGGCGGCTTGAGGTTCGTGATGCCACTAGGACCCACCAGAATATCAGCGCTGCAGCCACTGTTGCAGCAATCAGCTGAGGTGGGTGCCGTTTTTTTTTGGCTTCCCACAACCAAATATATAATAGTATTTTTACTTGTTTTTAATTTTTATTATTGTTGTTGTGTGTGCGCCAAAAAAATAAATATTTTTCTTTTCTTTTCTTTTTCTTTTCTTTATTTATTTTATTTATCACGTATTTTAATCGTATTGAAGACCAATGAATTATTTTTGACGGCCGATTTTAATTATTGGGAACGATAATGTCATAAGATCTTAGGAATCGGCGTGCATGTCGCTTCTTTACAAGAATAATGTGACATTTCATATAGAACGATTTAGATGAAATTTCACTTTATTCTTGTAAGAATAATGTTGCATTTCATAAAGAACGATTTAGATGAAATGTCACATTATTCTTGTAAAGAGGCGATATATGAAGAGAATGATGAAGACACGAGAGGTATGTCAAGACCGGGATATCTGGCCCTCTACACTCTCTGCCTACCCCGTTAGGGACCTGGCGTGAAAATACATACATACATAATGTCATAAGTAGTAAAGAGGTAGATCCCTACTAATATTATACATGCGAATGTAAATTGGTTTATTACACCATCACCTAAAAACTACTTAACCAATCATTATGAAACTTTGCACACATACTCGTGGAAAGTATTAAAAGTAACATAGGTTGAATACTTTTTCATTAAAACCATAAAGTACACACAGCCAATATGTTAAAATTGCGATACAAACAAAAAAAAAATTTTTTTAACATATCTATGAGCTATTGAAGTCTTGTTTGCCAGACAGACTTCAGTAGCTCATCGTTGCAAATATTTTTTTAGCAAATTTTGACACTAAATTTAAATTGAATTTATAAATATCTCGAAATGAACAAAGAATTTAGCGATAATTTAACAATAATTCTCGAAAACATTTTGCACTGACTTACATACGTGTACTAAACTTCAACACAATTCGCCTAATAGTTTCAAAGCAAACACTGTGACAGGCGACGGACAAACAGACAGACTTAAACACGAGTGATGGGTTCCGTTTTTGTTTAATGAGTTATAAAAACCTAAAAATATCAGAATCAGAATCAGAATCAGAAACTCATTTATTCATTTAGGGTGACAGGCACCTCTTATGACACGTCAAAAAACAAACGAAATAAATTAAAGTGAACAACAATTGATATACATGTCAAACAAGATAAAAAATATATGTAAAGTCAAGAATATCACTAAGATAAAACTAAATGTAATAAACTAATGTAAAAAGTATATCAGTAGAATGTCTCATTTCCCCTTTACAAACTGATAACAAAGAGTAAAAAGAAAAGAAAAAGAGTCATTCTTTGTCATTCACCGGCAAAGTTCCAAAGGCCAATATGATCTCAGAAAAACTTGCAGGAAAAAACTCAGTCGGCTCTTTAAAAAAATATCTCTTAGGCATATTATTACAATTTTCCATAATTTAAACAAATTTAAAATTAACAATATAATATCAACATTACACTTTAATTATTACATTTAACACCCTTGTGGAGCTAGATCAGCATTTAGCCAAACATTTCTATCCTTGAGATAGTCCTCGAGTTTATAGTAAGCCTTTTTACATAGAGTGCATTTAATTAATGCTTTGAATTTACTAACGGTGAGTTCAGCAATCCCGGATAGGATCTTGTTATAAAATTCTACACTATATTTTAGGAAAGATGTATTAGTTTTCGTCAGTCGAAAACTTGGCAGAGACAGCTTGTTCTTATTCCTCGTATTATAACTATGCCTATCGGAGATTTTATCAAACAGATGTAAATTTTTCCTCGCGAAAAGTATATTTTCATAGATGTAATGGCAAGGGACTGTCATTATATTTATTTCTTTAAATAGTTATTTCAAAGAATCACGACTACGTAAGTTATACATCGCTCTAATGGCTCTCTTCTGTAATACGAAAATTGATTGTACGTCAGCCGCTCGACCCCACAATAAAATACCATAGGACATGACACTGTGAAAATAGCAAAAATAAACAAGTCTTGCAGTGCCTATATCAGTTAATTGCCTAATTTTTCTAACAGCATAAGCTGCGGAACTCAGACGTTTCGCTAACTGCCTAATATGTGGTCCTCATTGTAACTTCGAGTCAAGCGTTATTCCCAAGAAGGTAGCGTCATCAACAAATTGAATTTTGTCATTTCATTCATCATTAGGCATCAAATGAAGTAAATCATTAACGTAGACTAAAAACAGAAATGGTCCTAATATTGAGCCCTGTGGGACACCCATTCCTGTCTTTGCACCTTGAGATTTTACTCCATTCACTTGAACTACTTGTTCCCGATCCTTAAGGAACAAGTTATTGAACTAGTTATAAAAGCTAGCTCATCATTATGGTCGAGTTTCTTTTATAAAAAAGAAGTTCAAACTACAAACTCTATAAGAACAATCAAAGCCTTCTCGTCATTTAAACTAGGCCTTGTATAAAATGAGCCGCTCAGGTAAAAACGCTCACGTCAGGCGGACGCAGTGTGGTTCAAATGTCCGATCTAGCTGGACAAAAATATTTCTTAAATTTAATATACGCAAATTATCATAAAATAGTTTTGTCAAGAACACTATTGAATGATAACTTCGTGTACAGTTTAACACAAAAATAAGTAGAAGAACCGTATTTAATGAAATGATGAAATCATAAAATTTTTCATATATAAACATGAATGCAATCAATCCCTATTAAATTCGTCAATATCTCAAATTAATGTTAATGATGCTGCTAGAATCTAAACATCTCAGCCAGCGGGCGCGACTAGCCGTACATAATGCTGTACTTACTCCAACGCTTTTCTATGGAAGCGAGAGCTGGGTATGCAGGAAAAAGCATGAAAGAAAGTTGAACGCGGTCGAGATGAGATCATTGCACAAGATCTGCGGTGTATCACTCACCGATCGCGTTCGTAATGAAGTAGTAAGAAAGAGGCTTTGTGTGAATGATAGTATCGGTGTAAAAATGATAAAAGGCATGCTCCGATGGTTCGGGCATATAGAAAGAATGTCGAATGAGCGAATGACTAAACAGATATACAATGCGAATGTGGATGGTTGCAGAGGCCTAGGAAGACCAAGACTGACATACCATGACCAAATAGGTCGAGTTCTGTCTGATGGTGGGATCAAAAGTCTTAGGAATCGGCGTGCATGTATGAAGAGAATGATGAAAGTAGACGAGGCACGAGAGGTTTGTCAGAACCGGGATATCTGGCGCTCTACACTCTCTGCCTACCCCGTTAGGGACCTGGTGTGAAGATACATATATATACATATACATATAATGTTAATAACCAGCCGATTTTTCTTTTGTTTATATATTTCCTTTTTAATATATATAAATTACGCGTCACGTTGTATGTTCCCGATTGACTCCTAAACTACTTAACCGATTTTAATCAATCTTTGCGCACCGTGTGCAGTTTGTTCCAACTTAAGAGATTGCACCTTAATTTACAGCCGCAATATTTTGTAACTACCTAAATTGCACCCGTGTGAAGCCGGTGTGCTAAATGACATAAAATCGAGTTCAGACATAAGTCACCATATATATTTAAAAGTATAGAAAAGTTGAGCTTATTAAATATGAGTGGCACATTAGTTTTGTTAGAATAAATGTTTCTTTTAGACCACTGTGCAGAGTCGCGAGCCGGCGCGCCAACACAAAAGGTGGGCTTTTCAGATGCTGTGTCAATGCGTCCAAATGCGGTCATATTTGTACTATTTTTGGGTTGAACTGGTTACTGCGAAGAGTTTTGCACTTTGCTTCGTAAATGTAGATCCATTTGGATTTTAAATATTATTTTGACAGTTTTTTAAGGTGTGATCTTTATAAGTGCTTTTTTAATGTAATGGAAGTGGCAAACAAGCATGCAGTTAAGTGTTAAGTGATGACTGCAGCCTATAGACACCCACACGAAGACCAAGGTCAAAATGCAGATGCCTTACCACTCCTGAGGCCCAAGGTGTTATACCTCTGTGCCGGAAATTACAGAGCCGTACATTACCACCTGACTGGAACACAATAGTGCTGAACACTAACTACCATTTAGCGGCAGCTAAATCAGGTAATGCGGTGGTGCCTACGCCCGCGAGCTCCATCACTGGAGCTCTACCACCAGTATAAGTTAGTTATTGTAACATTTCACATCCTACTCTAACTTTAACAGATTTTCTTAAGTTAGAGAAGGTGTCCAATGTAACAATTACTTTAACTTTAACAAATGATGTGGTGCAACCCAGGATTAATCATCTCAAGATAATATGTTACGTATAATTTCAAAACAAAACTATCATGGCCAGTTCAGTAGTATATCATGCTACAAGGTCAATATATTATGTTATTGGTGGCACCCGATCGCTTCCCCTAATATATTGGACGATTACTTTTATTTATGTTGCGACCAATACACCAATATTTGATCACGCGTGCCCAGGGGCAGGGGCTAGTTCATTTCTTTGAAAGGACGGAAAAAGAGATCACTCATACACGTGGAAATATTCCACGTCCCTCGTGTTACTTATGTAGCTTAATGTAATGCAATGAGTTAAACTATATAGAGGAGACACTGGGAACAGAAAGAGATTCCGGTTTTTAAATTGAATTGACAGATATGTTAAAACGGTGTCGTGACGCAATAATATAGAATTTTTGAAGTTATACATACTTCTTCGCAGAGAACGCTTTCTTTGCGAGATCGAATCAGAAATGATGAGATCCGTATGAGAACCAAAGTAACCGACATAGCCCACCGAATAGCGAAACTCAAGTGGCAGTGGGCAGGGCACATAGCTCGCAGAACTGACGGCCGTTGGGGCAGAAGAATTCTGGAGTGGCGACCGCATACCGGAAGACGAAGCGTATTCAGGTCCCCCACGAGGTGGACCGACGAAATGGTAAAGGTCGCGGGAAATCGCTGGATGAGGGCGGCCCAGGACCGTACGATGCGGCAATCTTTGGGGGAGGTCTTTGTCCAGTAGTTGTCTTTTGGCTGAAATGATGATGATGACGATGACATACTTCTTTTAGGGCGATTAGAAAAAATCATGAGAGTGAATTTTTACGATGCGCGTGCACACCGACTGATAAAAGCGACAGTCTGAAGTTAATTGCTAAATAGATAAAAGCAACAGTCTGAAGTTTGTTGCTAAACTTTTTTTGTTGTTTTATATATTCTTATTTCTGGTAATATTGGTTGGTACGCTAAAGAAGTACCTAATTACCTGGAGTAGTATTTAAAAATAGAAGTACCTAGTGCGCCAAGTAACTTCTTACGTGCGTACATACCTACTTATGTAAAAAAAACAGTACCTATGTAATTGTGTACATACACAAAGTAGTGTTCAGCACTATCGTGTGGTAATGTACGGCCCTGTAATTTCCGGCAGAGACATAACAAATCAGGCCTCAGGAGTGATAACGCATCTGCATTTTGACCTTGGTCTTTTTGTGGGCAAGCAATCATGCAGCAAGCAACAAGCATGCAGTTAACACCAATGTGAACTGCATGCTTGTTTGCCTCTTCCATAACATTAAAAAAAATATATGAAAACTTCTATATTAGTATTGTTTACATTCGTCATAAATCAATACAAAGTAAAATTATTGCAGTGCTATAAGAGATGGTGGTATGAACCTTAAACGAAAATGAAATACGAAACAAAAGTTCGCCTGAAATGCTATCTCAAATAAGAAAGATGGATGGCATAAAAAAACTAATGTTAAGAAAAGCATCCCTTTCAAAACATCCATACAAGCAAAACCTAAGCGCATCATTAATTGATCCCATAATAGCGGATATAAAATAAATACAAATGTGATTCAGTACAAAGCGGGAGTGACCCACATCCAGTGGTCATGTATTACTGGATCATTTGTAACGTTGATGGATCGCACCGAGCGTGACACTGCCGGATTGGTAAAAATCCTTCAGAGACCTATATTCGTATACCTATTTCGACCTATATTATATGAAGATAGTGATCGCTGGCATCGGGATGCGACGACCCCCGCACTAGCGGAACAATTTTCTTCTTAATAATTGTTTTATATTATTTCGCATTAATACATGCTTGTGAAATATATTTTAAAGAAAAATTTTCTATAAAATAAGATTCTTCTACTGGAAGATAGTTCTACCACTAGTGCAGTCAATCAACCAAACAATGGCGGTTAAACTATTGCACTCGGGTGGTAGTAAGCGTAATAAGTGTAATAACGTAAGATGGGCAGCAGTGTCCTGCGATAAAACTACCGCCACTGCGATCGCCAATCCGCATGCCAATCGTGGCGATTATGACATATCGGATAATAGGGCTTTGATCCAGCAGTGGACATCTTTTGGCTGATATGTTAATGAAATTAATTCCTTATCCTTCTTCTTTTTGTTCATGCAATGGTGTGCACTGATGCGATGCACAATAAAACAAAGCCTTTACCTAAGCTTCTTATTCACTTTATATATAAACAAATCCGTAGAGTCGAAAAGCCAGAGAAAGTAGTAACTCTATATGTTTATTTCACTTAATACATGCCTAGGAAAAGACAGCAAAACATGCGCAGGTTCGGATACTTCTGTAAAGGAAGCCAAAGCTCTCTTTGGAATAACTATGCAAATGTCCTATCCTCGATTCTTTAAAATCAGAACGCATTTGGAGAATGAAACTGGGATAATACCATTCCATAAGAATGCCATACTTAAAAAAAAATATTTTATACATAATAACGGAAAGAAATCACCACAAGCGGTATAATGAAAGCAATTTTGAGGTTATTTTAATGAATAACTCAAATATTGACGCAGAAAAGTCCCCTGAATTTGGTTACCTAAATTAAAAATTAAGTTAACTTTTAAGACGTATACCATATTTTGGTTGAATGTGTTCGAGGTGAGGCTCATCGCAGGGCTTCATTAGAAATAGGACATTGCAACAGTGTCCTGGCAGATCCTACTACGGATGACGCCAGAATACTGTTGCAACTATATCAATTGTCAATGAGCTAATGTTGTTTAGTTATTTTTTTAAATGAAGAATGTAATTCATGTGAACGTATAGAGCGTCATGGTCTTTGACCAAGCTCTTTAAATGAAGAATAGAAAAAAAAAAAAAAAAAAAAGTTATCTTTTCCATAGAGGCTATTTCATGACTCTATATTAGGCTGTACCTATTGCAGACACTATGGTAAACCTTTTTCCGGCTTTCTTTTATGTTCATGACAGTCTTACCATCCCAATATATGACATAACATCTCATATATCTCTATATATTAACATATTTATATTAATTTCGATTCAAAAACAAAAGTTCATAATAAATGGTCTGGGACTGAGGAAGATAAAAAGAAGATTATATATTCCTTTCAAAACGTACAGCTTAGTCTAAACGGATCATTAACCGATCACAATGGCGTATATAAATACAAACGTCAGTGGAACAAAGCGGGAGTGACCCACATCCAGTGGTCATGTGTAACTGGATCATTTGTAACGTTGATGGATCGCACCGAGCGTGACACCACTATTTTTGGTGCGCAGCTGACAATTAGGACTGTAGAAAAGACCTGGTTTACTGATGGAAGAGCTCCAGTGACGGAGCTCGCGGGCGTGGGCACCACCGCATTACCTAATATACTTGCCGCTAAATGGTAGTGTTGGTGGCCAGGTGGTAATGTACGGCCCCGTAATTTCTGGCACAGAGGCATAATACCTTAGGCCTCAGGAGTGGTAACGCATCTGCATTTTGATCTTGGTCTTTTTATGAGTGTCTATAGGCTGCAGTCATCACTTAACATCAATGTGAACTGCATGCTTATTTGCCACTTCCATTACATATAAAAAAACCTTTCCAAAAAGACATATTGTACATCGACCTTAGGAAGGAGACTTCGGCTTATTTCGGATCTGTAGAGCGTCATCTCTTTCGCACCTTACCTTTGAGACGTTTGTCAATCATTTTTATCAAGTTTTGAACAATACCGGACTATTATAGCTTACGTAGGCAGTGTGCAGCAGAGATAACGCTCTACGAAGTAGAAACTAGTTGATTGTCTCTTTCCCTAAGCTCGATGTGCAATATATCTTGATCGGTACCGTACATAATGTGCACCAAATTTCGTCCCAATCGGCACTGTGGTTTTCAAGTAAATTAGCTTTGTCAGCCGAACAAACAGACAGACACAAACGAATTGTATGAAACTTCAGTTTTTTCGTCGTACGGAATCCTAAAATCTAGTATAAAATCATAAAAGACGACTCGCGCCGTGGTGGTACCGCCGCTTATATAATTTCAGCCTATCTGAAGAATCCTTTCATGGCAATAAAACGTAATAATGGCTGCCACGCAATGGCAATTTACAAGTTATTACAGTCAAGTTATTAGTACGTGTGAATAATTCGGGGACATTATCTTGAATAACTTAGTAGCAATTATCTCCGTAGTCACGTTTATAATAAAATAATAAATAAAAAATAATAAAATATAATTTAAATTGCTTTTATGACAGATATTGTTATTTTATAATTGAACTGCCCTGACGAACTTCGTATCGCCTTAGAAATTGAAAATACTGTCTGAGGTGTCACATGTGGGCCACCCGATTGAAACGAAGTTCCTCTTCAACTTCTAATGAATAACATTCACAATTGTTTATGTTAATTGAAAATTAACACGTTTTAATTTTTTCCATATGATTATATAAGTGAGTAGATAAATTCAGAACGCATCTTAATATAGTATAATTTTGTGTTAAATGAACGCATCCGCAGTTAAGCGAGATAGCATTACTCTCTCTCGCGCACTTGCCTCTTCTAGCGAGACTCGGGCGCACGAACGCGTGCACCGGCCTTTCAGTTGTAATTTAATTAGATTGATTAATTTAAAGGTAATTAAGACCTAAATATCAGTGTACAATCAGTTTTCAGTGTATTCTGTTGTAACAGAGGAATAAATTCAGTGTTCAACGACTTTCAGTGTTTTACTCAAGTCAGTCCGTCAGAAACTTATCAGTTGCCACTGCAGTTGAAGCGCTATACGGGCTGCGATTCGAACCCGCCAGCCCGGCTGTCAACAGTGTATTTCTTAAAATATCAAAAATAACTTAAACTACATACACACGAACACGATAAATAATGCACGCATACACAGCAGACGCGCGTGTCGCGTGTCTTGTCACTGTCGAGAGAGAAAGAGAGAGAACAAATAAGTAGTATTAAAGTACGAATAAGTATAAGAATAATCCTATACTCGGCCTGCCCACTCTCCGAGCGCTACGCACTATAGCAAAAGCAGCAAAAGTGTCTTGAGGATTTTTCGTGACGCTCGCCTAGCCCCCTTAGCCAGCGTACCGCGCGATAAGGAACTTCGTTCCAAATAAAATTGGTTCAGAATCACTCTCATTTATTTATTTATTTATTTATTCTTTATTGCCACAATATAAATATCGGGACAAATAGCGCACTTAACGCTAAAAGCATTCTCTACAAGTCAACCATTGGAAGTATGGAAAAGAAAATGGTGAGCGGCATTAGTAAAAAAATAAAAAATAGAGATGCTTATAATGAAACAAAAATGTTTACACTTATAATACTTTCATACATACATAGATATAAGAATATCCGTACATACATAAAATAATACGTATACCTACAAAATAATCTACATAAATAAATATGTAAAATACAATAAATATATATTTAAATATTGATGACTTTGTAAAAATTTTACGTTCGAAAATATTCCTGAACCCTTTTTTTGAATTATGTATATAATATATGTTATTTTTGAAGTGAGCTCATTCACCTTGGGGTATGAGAAATTGATATTGACGGATTCTCAGATCTACCCAAGAGGCACACAAAATTTCATGCAAAGCGAAATTTCATTAAAATTTTGAAAGTCTCTCAATAATTGCCTCAAAATTTGTAAACTGGATTTACTATTAAAAATTGTCTTTAAGCTAAAACCAAAAAAAGACAAAAAAGGAGAATCAACTGTGTATGAATAATGTTCGGTCACTTCGCCAACAAAACAAATTTTCATTATACAGGCTGTATTATAAGCCCACACTTTTTTTTATTCACGCTGCAACGTTAATGATTTTGGGAAATGTCAACCCGCGCCGAATCATGCCGTATCATCAGGCCGAATACAGGGTGCTCAAAGCGAGGTCCATTAACTTTTTGCGTGCGCCATTATGTGTTCCAAATGGTTTCCGGACCGGTTTTGTATTAGTATGATATTATAGTTAATATACAGGAGTATATTATCTATAATATCATACTAATACAAAAAACATTTGTTTTGTTCTTTCAAAAAACAGGACCTGTTTGGATATTAAATTAAGAGCAACTTTTTAGGTTATACAAAGTGGGCGAAGGTTATTAAATAGAGACGCATTTTCCATGTTTTTTTATTATAAAATTGTACTTGTTTAAATTATTTCGCTTTAACACATGCTTGTGAAATATATTTTATTTTAAAGAAAAATGGAAAGAAAAATTCGACTTCAGGCGAGGCTCGAACTCGCGACCTACTGGGAATCTAGTCCAGCCGCTCTTCCAATTGAGCTACTGAAGCCCTGCCCGATTTGTCAAATCTTTCCTTCACATCTATTGCATTGCTTTATGGTAGCAGTAGCGCCATCTATTACCAACTATGCTAGTTAGGCAACCGATATAATAGACTTTTCAGTTTATTGAATATCGTAAAGAAGTCGCTTTTACCCTTAATAATTGTTTAAATTATTTCACATTAACACATGCTTGGTAATAGATGGCGCTACTGCTACCATAAAGCAATGCAATAGATGTGAAGGAAAGATTTGACAAATCGGGCAGGGCTTCAGTAGCTCAATTGGAAGAGCGGCTGGACTAGATTCCCAGTAGGTCGCGAGTTCGAGCCTCGCCTGAAGTCGAATTTTTCTTTCCATTTTTCTTTAAAATAAAAAAATTGTACTTCGTTATTTTTGAAGGTCTTTTTTATTGATGATAGAGTCCCAGTGTAGGCACCACCACAAATCTATTTTCCGCCAAATGGTAGTGTTCAGCACTATTACGGGACATTACCATCTAGCGCCGAACGCGCATTCCGGTTAGTTGGTAATGTATGGACCCCTTAATAACTATCACAGAGACATAACAACTAAGGTCTCTGTGGTGGCAAAACATCTGCATTTTGACCACTGGTTTTAATGTAGATGTCTTTAGGCTACAGTCATCACTTAATATCCATGTGAACTGCATATTTGTTTGCCACCTTCTTTACATAGAAAAAAATAAACAGATAACTGATCCATTTTAGTTAATTGTGTGTATTTATAATAATATATTCAAATTGTGTTTTATACGCCTCACTTACCTGAAACAGTAATTATTATAATAAACACTACCGAATATAGTAGGTAAAGGTATATCAGAAAACAGTGTTCAAGGCCTCAATTAAAGCAGAGCTAAGTTTGGTCAAACCACAACACAGACAATGCGTGGCTTAATGGATCGATAGGTCGACGTCGTATAGCGCGATTAAAGCTATTAAAGACGATTAATAAATAATAAACACTTAAATCCATACTTATGATTATTATGAACTAGCTTCGTAGATTTTAATATATTTGTTTGTTTTTAAATCTCCTTAAATCTGAATTGTTTATTTTTATATATCCCTCATATGATGGACAACTATAAGCATTCTTGGGAGAGGCATTCTTCAG
This sequence comes from Macrosoma leucophasiata, assembly GCA_036365455.1. NCBI lineage: Eukaryota > Metazoa > Arthropoda > Insecta > Lepidoptera > Hedylidae > Macrosoma > Macrosoma leucophasiata. The sequence goes on from JAWQUS010000024.1 coordinate 2,745,525, forward strand.
CAGTCGATGTCTTCCAGGTGAAACGATAACGGTCATGATGACATGGCTAGTTTAAAACGTAGTAAGCTATTCCAAAGCTAAAGTGATATCCTGCTAATATTATAAATCCGAAAGTTTGTGAGTACTAGACAAGTACTGTGTGAAGTGGACGCTACATCACTCCCCTCCTAGACCGGAGGTTGATACGATCGAGGCAGCTGTCAGAGCTTCTCGAGGAGCTGTGCCAATGCCATGTAGTCCCATGCCGCAAGTCCCAGTGAGTCGGGTGCGAAGGTCCTCAGTGAGTCGAGGTAGTCGCTGCTGCGGTGATGCGAAAGTCCCCTTTGAGTCGAGGTAGTCGCTTGGTTACCGCTCGATGGTGCTAGTGATGTGAGGGATGACGTCGTCGAAGGTGCTGCAGAGTGACTGGTGAGAAGGTTGCTTCCAATCACGTCGGGGGTCACCACTGTGGAGGAACGGGTGGAAGTGTTCCTCCGACGAAAAGGGAGGATCCTCCGACTAGGCGAGGTAGTAGCGCCTGGCGGGCCGCGGCCCAACGATTGACGTTGCGATGTAATTCGCATGCACGCCATCTATCGTACTAGACAAGTACTGTGTGGAATGGACGCTACAAGTATATATGGATGTATGATAATAATAAATGGAGGATAACGAAAGAGTAACAAACATCCTGGAGCCATCCAGGATGTTTGTTACGCTTTTGCGAAAAAACTATTGGAAGGATATGGATGTAACTTTACAGTAATATAGGTTATATACTGCATTCTTTAATTGTCTCCAAATGGTATGTTCAGCAAATCTTGTTACAATTATATGGATTGTATTAGGGACTAGAAATAACAAAGTTACCCCGTTGCCCCTTTTTAAATGTAAATACTAGCTGACTCGTTGAACTTCGTACCGCTATCGGAGTTTTTTTTTATTTTATTTAGTTTTCTGTCAAAAATTGGACGTACCAACACAGAAACCTTCGTGGGATCTTGCACAACAACTTTGCTAAAGATCATTACATGATCAAATGCGTAGTTAACGATTCTATAAAGAACATAAAGATAAACATTCATTTTTATATATAAAGATATGATGCGCAATTAAGCATCTTTGGGGAAGGCATTGTCCAGCAGTGGATGTCTTTCTAAAATAATGATGATCATCATGACATGGCTAGATTAATACGTCGTAAACTATTCCAAAGGTAAAGAACCCATATACATCAGTCAGTGGAACCGCAACCTTAGAGAGAGAGAGTTACATAAACAACTAAAGTCCGTTCACACTAGTGAACTGTGCGTAAATACTTGAAAGCCATACAATATCAACGGTAAACGATCACTTTACGTAATCTCATCCGATAATGGCAATTGAGAAGTTGACTATTTTTAATTCTTACTCGCTGACCCGGCTAACTGCGTATTGCCTCACTATGAAATAATGTGTCAGATGTTTGATAGATACGGATTATTTGTATGGAAAAATAAAATTGAGGTTTTAACTGTTTCCCTTCAATTTCTTTATATTTTCTGTTGTATAAGGCATTTAAATAGTGTTATAAAATAATAAGATAGTTTCCAGTTGAGTATATATTTACAAGTGACAATACACAACGTTGCTATGTTACACATATCGTCATCTTATTCTAAGTTTAATAATAAGTAGGTAATATACCATGTAGGTATTATACTACATTTTCTTACCCTTTAAACCTTCTCTGGACTTCCAAAAATCATTCAAACCCAAAATTAGCTGAATCGGTTTAGCCGTTTTCGAGTTTTAGCGAGATTAACGAACAGCAATTGATTTTTATATATATAGATAGATAAGTATGGGAAAGCAATCATCCTAAATTGGAATAAATCACTTTTTTTTCAATATAGGCTGCAGTCATCACTTAACATTAATGTGAACTGCATGCTTGTTAGCCAATTTCTTAATTAAAAAATATGAATTGTGCCAAAACACAAGACACTCCAGGGGCCTAAAAGTGCTGCCTGACAGTCCTGACACGTACGTAGCTCTACCGCCAGTAAAGCAATTATTGCACAATACGCTCAGTTAATCAAGCTATCGCCCGTCTTGTCTCCCGAGTGCCAAACTCTGACTAACTCATTAATAATACAGTATTCAGTGAGCCACGAGACAAAAATGTTAATTAATGCTATTGGTGGTAAAGTTATGAAAATACGTAATTATCTGTTCACCGAAGTCCCGCACAGAACATATTAGCCCTACTGTGATTTAGCCCTACTGTGATTATGTCATAATTTACAGCTGAGTAATTTCCGGCCCGGAGGTATAACACATATGTTCGGTGCGGGACTTCGGTAGCTTAGTGGTAAAGCGGCTGGACGGGTTATCCTGAGGTCGCAGGTTCGTTTCCTGTCCGAAGTTAAATTATTCTTTCCGTTTTTTCTTTAATTTCTAGATGTATAACAGCTTCGTACAATATCAAGAAATATATGACATCGATCTTAGGCAGAAAACTTCGGCTTATTTCGGGTTTGTAGAGCATAATCTCTTTCGCACCTTCCATGTCATGTTTGTCGACCATTTTGATCAAATTTGCAATATTTCTTTCTGGGTACTGTAGTAAAGCATCTATTTATTTATTTATTTATTCCTTTTATGCACGAAGATGGTACATAGAAGAACGTGGATCATTAATAACATTAAACAATGAGGAAAGTATTCTAACAGATCTTCGCTGACGAATGGGAAGCCATTTAAGTTTCTACTCTACATACCTCTCTAATCTACATACCTCTGGATATACACCTCTATATGAAAGTTTATGGTCTGAAATAATTACTTACCATCAATGTGATGTTTGCTTTACTTTGTATTTGACATAAAAATAGGAGTGTAGTCCAGACCGCAAACAAAGACTATCATTTTTACTGGTGGTAGAGCCGGAGTGACGGAGCTCGCTGGCGTAGGCACCACCGCATTACCTAATATACTTGCCGCTAAATGGTAGTGTTCAACACTATCGTGTTCCGGTCAGGTGGCACAGAGGCATAACACCTTAGGCCTCAGGAGTGGTAACGCATCTGCCTTTTGACTTTGGTCTTTGTGTAGGTGTCTATAGGCTGCAGTCATCACTTAACATCAATGTGAACTGCAAGCTTGTTTACCACTTCAATTACATAGAAAAAAAATATTGTTATTATGACATTAATCATACGAAAGCTAGTTTATATGGCGTAATGTTCTTACGGCCAACTAACCGGCTTTTGTTCTGTATGGTTATGTAATGTGCGCTACAGGGAACACTTTTACGTAACTTCACGCCTGTAATCCCCGAAGGGGTAGGCAGAGGTAAATGCATGCATTCGATCATACATGCAATCACCCACGACTCGCCGGTTACGTTTCGGCCCACGTAACAGGTGGCGAACCTGTTGCCATCTCCGGGCACATTACCAAACTCCGGGGTACTGGGAAACTTCCAGAAAATGGAAAAATCCCAATAAAAGCAGAGATAAAGGATTTAGATAAAGGAAATAGTAGTAAAGTTTTATTTAAGGGAAATAAAATAGAAATTCTGCTTTTTGTTAGTGCTTATCAGGATTTTATTTTTTCTACATTATTAGATATGTGAATGACCACCGAAAAGATTTTTTATGTAACGAAGGCAAATAACTATGCGGTTCACATAGATGTTAAGTGTATTGCAGAGGACTGCAGCTTGTAGACCAACGTAACCGGCGAATCGAGGGTGTTTGCATGTATGCTTGAATGCATGCATTTACTTCTGCCTACCCCTTCGGGGATTACAGGCGTGAGGTTATGTTTTTACGTTTTTCGTGCATAAACTTCACCCGTGCGAAACCGGTGCGAGCTCCTAGTACCTATAAAGAAATTAATTGCTGATCGTTAGTAAACTGTTCCTATGTACTGTTGTGGGCGTCTTTGGAGAAGACTTTACTTTCCATATTGTACAAAATTGTTCAGTGTCTATTTAATTTATTATGTGTTTTTGATTATTATTAGTGGTTATTCACTCTAGGTTAGTTTTTAAAAAAATGACGATGTATAAGTGCTCTCCAGGAGTCTAATTATATGAAATAAATGAAGAAACTAAACTGAATAGGCTGTGGACTCGTTTCGGCTGGAGAGATGATGATGATAAAACCGTGTCAACATTTAAAGAGACAATTCTTTGAGGGAATCTGTGTTGTGTCGTCGATGATTATAACATTTATCGTACAAAAGCGAGTGTATAAAGAGTAGGTACTGCCAACTATATAGCCAACTATAATAATAATGGCAACCCATTATACGTCCCAATGCTAAGTACGAGTCTCTACCCTTTTTAGGGAGAGGCGTGGAACTTACTTCACCACGCTGCTCCAATGCGGGTTGGTGGAGATACAGATTAGTGGTCAACCCGCTGTCAGATGTTTTTAACCGCCCATAAGGCCTCCGACAAGGTTTGATGACTGCTATCTATCGATAGCAACCGGGACCGACGGCTTTAACGTGCCCTCCGAAGCACGGAAACGCGCATTTTAATTTGCCGCTAGCGGTCACCCATCACACACCCGACCGCTCCCTTATCGCAGTAGATCGCTTACGATCTACACCAGCCGCGGGGCCATGCGCGCTTCTAGCCGACTAACCGACTTTTATTCGCCATTGGCATGTGTCCAGAATTGAACTCGACGCAGTATTCCCCGGGGGACGGTTATGTAATGTGCGCTACAGGCACAGAGCCACACTTTTTAGTTATGGTTGTTTTAGGAAAATAAAACAGAAATTCTGCTATTTATTAGTTAGCCTTTCAAGATTTTTTTTTTCTACATTAATAGATATGTTAATGACCACCAAAAAGATTTTTTTATGTAACAAAAGCAATAATTATGTGGTTCACATAGATGTTAAGTGTAGCGCAGAGGACTGCAGCTTGAAGACATCTACACAAAAACCAGAGGTCCAAATGCAGATGTGTTGCCACCCGAGATCTTAGTTGTTATGTCTCTGTGATAGTTAACGTAACTTCACACCTGTAATCCTCGAAGGGGTAGACAGAGGTAAATGCATGCAATCAAATATATATACACACACCCACGATTCACCGGTTACGTTTTTGGCCCATGTAATAGGTGGCGAGCCTGTTGCCATCTCCGTCCACATTACCAAACTCCGAGGTACTGGGAAACTTCCAGAAAATGAAAAATTCCCAAAAGAACCAGATATAAGGGATTTCAAACCGTCATCTCTGAGATTCCCCGACCCAGGACCTCCAGCGTAGTAGTAGTGGCCTGCTACCACTAGGCTACTGAGGCAATCCAAAACATTGTAAATTGGACTTTAACGTCATACAAATAAGTCACTTACGTGACGGACCGGACATTTCTTCGATAGAACTTATTCTATCACTGGTAGGTACCTATTGTAACAGTAAAAATAAATCTAACGAAAGAATTGTAAATTAGAAGAGCGAAGCCCTCTGGCACAGGCATTTTACAATGCTTAAAAGGGGACTCCAGCCTATTTGTGTCATAAAACATTTTGATATAGAAATAAAGATTATTATTATTATATTAATTATTACACAAAAAATGGCTATATCGGTAAACATTAATACTTACAATTACGTAAGTTTCTAATTCAAGAACTATAACACCGTGTCTGTGAGTGTGAAGGGCGTTGGGACCCCATTTCCTTCTGCTCGAAAAGACTTCTCCCGCTAGTACAGTTAGTCAACCAACAGTCACCAATGGCGGTCAAGCCATTTCAATATATTATTTATTTATTATTGATTTATTCAGTACATTTCAAAATACACTTTTATACAATAAGTACCGCACCACGAAAACCTCACAGGGTTTATCTGGGCGCCGGTGAGTCGCTAATTTTAGGCTTAGTGTAGTACCTTTTTAATTTGTTACAGAAAAATTTATGGTTTGTACTATACATAATTTGCAAATCTACAGGAAGTTTATTTAAATAATGAGATATTAGATAACTTATCACTCTAGTCCCATAGAAATTGTTGCTTTTTGGCAGAATATACTTGTTTCGATTTATGAGTGTTCTCATGTATGGCAACCCATTCTACGTCCCACTACTGGGCACGTGTCTCTCCCCTTTTTAGGGGGGAATCCTGGAGCTTACTTCACCACGCTACTCCAATGCAGGTTTCTGGAGATACGGGTTAGTGGCCAACCCGCTGTCGGATGTTTTCAAACCTCAAATAAGGCCTCCGACAAGGTTTAACGACTGCTATCTATCGATAGCAACCGGGACCGACGGATAACGTGCCTTCCGAAGCACGGAAAGGTGCATTTTAATTTGCCACTAGCGGTCACCCAACCGCGCCCGTATCGCTTGACCGAGTACGCTTAACGCTTACGATCTTCATCAGCCACGGGGCCAGGCGCGCTGCCATTTCAATGTGGCGGTAGCAAAAATAACAATGCGGAATGGACGCAGCGTCCCGCGATATAACTACCCCCACTGCAATCCTGCCTGCCTGCCAAGCATATGGCCTTTTAACACGACACGGAACTCAGGGTCCGATAGCAAAGGTCGGGGTTGTGTAATAACATTTAGAAAGTTAGGGTCCCTAATTATGACGACCGGAGCGGCCCGGTCAGGCTAACGCCCTAACTACACACAGTACGGAAACTACGTACAAAACACACATGAACATGCGCATCGATGCTCGAGTAGCGAGTGACTCGGAGGTGCAGCACCGCGAGAACCGCATAGAGGCCTCGTTGATGCGCATGCTTGTGTGATTGTGCGATTTCAACGTTTTGTACGTAGTTTCCATACTGTTCATATTTGTACTGTGACTGAGTAAGGGCCCTGTCAACCGGAAAGTGTAATAAGCGGCAACCCGGTGCGAGGCCACGCCCACTCTTTCTGCCGGACCCTGAATACCGTGTCGTGTAATAAGGACAGTAGCGATTCTCCCCTAATGACGTACAACACTGTTGTGGGCGTGTTTGGGGAAGATTTTGTCCAGCAATGGACATCTTTCTGCTGGAATGATGATGATAACACCGTGTCAACATTAAAAGAAACAATTATTTGAATATGTTATAATATTTATCATACAAAAGCTATATGTATATAGCGTAATGTTCTTACGGCCAACTAGCCGACTTTGATTCGCTATTGGCATGTGTCCAGAATTGGAATCGGCGAAGTATTTCCGGGGGGACGGTTATGTTATAATACACTATTATATTTTTACGTAGGTTTGTTAAGGAAAAAATCAACAGAAGTTTTACTGGCAGAAAGGAGACAAAACTCGAAGTCGAATCGGCCGAATCTATTTCCCGCCAAATGGTAGTGTTCCGTTTCGGTTGAATGGTGATGTATGGTGCCGTTATCGCTATCACAAAGGTAAAACAACTTGAGCCTAAACGTCCGATTCCGAGCTTCGCTGCTCCGAAGCACTGCAGAAGTGCTGCCGCTGCGTGCTGCCGCTGCAGTGCTGCCGCTGCAGTGGTGCCGCTGCAGTGCTGCCGCTGCAGTGCTGGCGCAGCACTATATTTCTCTATTTCCTACTGCACTGCTGCCGCGACTTTGTCGCGTAACTCGGAATGTAATCTTGTGTTCTCTTTCTAATTCACTCTATTTATTGGTGAAACCGCATTGAATCCGTGCAGTAGTACTTGAGTTTATCAAGAACATACAGGCAGACGGGTCGGGGGACTATGTTAGAAATATGTATGGAAGTGTATGGAGGTTGCAGTATCCGTTAACCATTAAAACTGTATACTTTTTGGCCCCAATCTTTACATATATATCTATACATCTACACAAGTAAATAAAATTGGAGTGTCTGTTTGTCATATAAAAATAACCGCTTTTTACTAAATGTATACACGGTACATATAATATACCAAAACAACATTCTTTTCAATGTTTGTCTGTCTGTCTGTCTGATTGTTCCCGCTAATCTCGGGAACGGCTGGACCAATTTTGACGGGACTTTCACTGGCAGATAGCTTATGTAATAAGGAGTAACTTAGGCTACTTTTATACTAGCTGCGCCCACGACTTCGTCCAGGTAGATACTGAACAATCATAAATTCTCACGCGGACGGAGTCGCAAGCACAGCTAGTCATTACATAAACATACGCTAATGAACCAACAGTCATTTTCACAGTTGAACTATTTCAAACAAAATGGCGTAAACTGGAAATCCCAATCATATTAGCTACAGAAACAAGCTCGCTAAACTAATATGTAAATATTTGTCTACGTTCAACTTAATTAATATCAAAACGTACAGTAATCGCATTTCAGTGTAGTAAACAGATTTGATACGAATGATAAATATTTAGTTTGCCTGCCACATTATGGTATTGTCAATGTTAAACTATGTCATTTTTTTATGTAATGGAAGTGGCAAACAAGCATGCAGCTCACATCGATGTTAAGTGATGAGTGCAGCCTATTGACACCCACACAAAGACCAAGGTTAAAATGCAGATGCGTTACCACTCCTGAGGCCTAAGGTGTTATGCCTCAGAGCCGGAAATTACAGGGCCAGGTATATTACCAACTGACTGGAACACCATACTGCTAAACACTACCATTTAGCGGCAAGTATATTGGGTAATGCGGTGGTGGCTACGCTCGCGAGCTCCGTCACTGGATCTCTACCACCACACAATTTAGGACCCCTTTTTGACCCCGAAAATTGTGCCGACGGAGGAGAATGAAATTTGGCACACTTATAGTTACTATTTGTATGCAGGAGAAGTGCAGAACGCTTTTTCAATAATAATGATTATAAAGTACATTAAATCAATAAATAAATCGAATCCTTTGGTCACATTGCCAGAAAGAGATGTGACAACATTGAAAAGACGCTACTAACTGGGAAAGCACCGGGGAAAAGACCCAGGGGCAGAAGTCCACTACGATATAATGGCAACCCATTATACGTCCCACTGCTGGGCACGAGTCTCTCCCCTTTTTTGGGGGGAGGCCTGGAGCTTACTCCACCACGCTGCTCCAATGCGGATTGGTGGAGGTGGGTGGGTTAGTGGCCAACCCACTGTCGGATGTTTTCAAACCGCCCATAAGGCCTCCGACAAGGTTTAACGACTGCTATCCATCGATAGCAACCGGGACCGACGGCTTAACGTGCCCTCCGAAGCACGGAAACGCGCATTTAATTTGCCACTAGCGGTCACCCATCACACTACCCAACCGCGCCCGTAGTGCTTAACCGAGGAGATCGCTTACGATCTACACCAGCCGCTGGGCCATGCGCGCTTCAACGATGGTCCGACCAAATTCGCTCCACGTTAGAAGCCACAGTTTGCCAAGCCATCCACATCGCCGAGGATGGGACGACATGGTGAAAAATTGTCCAAAAGAAAGTTATTCGTCTAGGTCACGACCCTCAGCATTGAGGACACACGACACGGTGGAGGAAATCATTACACTCACTGCCATGCATTTGACTACACAATAAATGAGTACTCTACAATTAATATTGCACATCGAGCCTGCGAAAGAGACGATCGGCTTGTTTCGACTTCGTAGAGCGTTATCTCTTTTGCACACTGCCTACGTAAGCACAGACAGTCCGGTTTTGGTCAAAACTTGATCATGATGAGAAAAGGTCGAAAGACAATCCTAAACTTGACTTGATGGAAGACAGACCTCTGTTCGAATGTTGAATAAACATATACAATTATAATTTTACTTCTGTGATTCCTTTTAATCACATATTCCTAACATCCTATCTGCCTACGATAAAAAAAATACTACTACATAATTAATACTACAATTGGTGTCAAAATGTCAAACATTACATATCATGTGCTGTCTGCCAGCCTGTGGTAAAACAGTTTCACCATGAGGTTTGTTATACAATTGAAAATAAGTTATTGTATTGTATCTATATATATATAAAAATCTATTGCTGTTCGTTAGTCTCGCTAAAAATCGAGAACGGCTGGACCAATTTGGCTAATTTTGGTTTGAAATGATTTTCGGAAATCCAGGGAAGGTTTAAAAGGTAAGAATATATGAAGAAATTGAAGGGAAATAGTAAAAACCACAATTTTATTTTCCCATACAAATAGTCCGTATCTATCAAACCTTGGACACATTATTTCATTCTGAGGAAATACGAAGTTAGCCGGGTCAGCTAGTATTTTATACAAACTCGTATGTATTGTGGTCACTAGTATTCATAAAAGTACCACAAACATTAAAAAGAACCAGCCAAGTGCCCAGTAGGACTCGTTTTAAAGATAAAAGTCGCGAGATGTATTTAGAGAAACGAACCCGATGAATTTGATCGTGTCGCGACACGCACTTAACCGGTTTTCCTATTGCGCAACAGAATCCTAAAAATAAAGGTCTTGCAGGTATAAAAACAATGTTCTCAAAGATTCACGTCAAAATTAAAGTGTAGCAAGAAAAGAAACTTTAATAACACCTCAACAATGTTGACAACAACTGTTCGTAGTTTGATCGAGTTGGTCACGAATTTGTTCCTTTAACCACTTCCATCGAAGTTTAATTAAAAACAAACAAAGCACGACACCAAAATTTAATCAAACCCTTGTTATACTTACCCAAGGTAATATTTACTGGCAAGCTTTGAAAGATTTTGACCACTTATTTACTTAAGCTAGGTTTGAAATAATTATTAATTTTAAGTGACTTGCAGGAGTTTTGGCGGGAACCTTGAAAGAGGCGTATGGTGCTCTTATTTTATTTAATTTTCTTGGTGTATTTTTAAGTTATATTGAATAAAGTTGGTGGCATTTTGTTTGATATAAGTTTATTACAGTGCCCGTGTATAGTGAAATAGAATAACAGTGCGAAAACACGACCTTTCAGGTTGCCTCCAAAACTTCATTGTAAATGTTCTGGTAAAGTAGCCATCGTTTTACTCGAATAACTTGAGTGTAACTCACTTGACTGACATATTATACTTGATAACTTATATACTTGATACTTACATATTATACTTGATGACTATATTATACTAACTTTTACGCTGCTTAAATAAATATAAAATATCGTTTTACTTAACACTGGCAATATGCGTAATAGCGATGCCATAACAAAAAAAAAAAAAAAGTGACTTGCAAGTGGTAGCAAAGCTAGTCACTAATGCTATACTGAGCTCTCGGGTTCGATTCTCGGATAAGGGATCAAGTTCAATAGGAATTTTTCCGTTTTTAATAAGTTTTTCATTTCCACCTTAAGAGTTTAGTTTTGAGCTTGGGGATAACAATCCTGAAGGCTAAGATATACATACATATTGACAACTAAAAACATGAAAAGGTTATAATGTAGCTACTTTGTATTAAAAATAGGCATTTGTTTAAACATCTATCTCCTTTATAAAATAGATTACTACCTAACTTTAGTATAACTACCCAACTAAGTAAGTTCTACTTAGGGCTCCAGCCCACGTCCTACTTTTTGTAGGACAGATAATCGGTCCAATTTTGTGACTGACTCAACGCCCACGTCCGTTTTTTTTGTCGGTGGAGCAGCACGTCATAGACAGAGAGCCGAGAGAATCTCATGAGTATAAGAAGGAAAGTGGCTTTTGAGGAATAGAAGTGAAAAAAGAAAGTTCTGGGTTGATCCAATAATCTCTCAGAGATTATTGAAGGGGATATTTTATGTTCGTCATGCTGATCTAAGATGTGAGACTTTGACCAGACAAGTTTTTTAAATATTATAGAATGTCAATTATTATTCATAAATTTTATGAACAATGACACGTCCTTCTAGTAGGGAGACGAATCTAGGTCGACCTTCACCTATCTGTTCACCAAATGAAACATTGTATGTATCCATTTTTTTAAAACAAGTTTTTTTTGTATTTGTTAACCAACCAAATGCATTTAAAACCAAAAGTTTTAAACGTTTATTTATTGGTAACAGATCGATGCAGTCACTTATATTTACATTCCTGTTTACACCTCCTTGCCAGGTACCTAGTCATGAACATAAATACTTAGGAATACCTTACAGACATATTTTATATGTTTTTAACTTTTAGTTTCACACACATTTAATTGGTTAACAAATGGGTGAAAGTTGTTAATAATTTTTTTTTTTTCAAATAATCATATCTATGAACGTAATTCTATAGGTAATACATGCAAAACGTGTTTGTTCATGTATGAAATATGTTAAAAAAATGGTTAATTCGGTAAACAGATAGAAGGTCGACCTAGGATCGGCTCTTAGACTATTCCGTTTGTCGGTGAGTCGGTGAGTAGTGTGCGTTGACGCATACATTTCCGAACGTTCCATTTTTCACCGATTATCGGTCGGGATGCACCGATTTTATTTTTCACCGACTTTTTGTAGGACGTGGGCGTTGCACTATGGCTCTCAGTACGTTCTATTTTCCTCCTACAAAAAATCGGTCACCGATTACCGGACGTGGGCGGGAGCCCTTAACCAACATTCCATTTTAAAAACATATGTTCAAAATCATTTGCATTTTGACCTTGGTCTTTGTGTGGGTGTCTATAGGCTGTAGTCATCATTTAACATCAATGTGAACTACATGCTTGTTTGCCACTTCCGTTACATTAAAAAAAATACAACATGACATCAAACAAAACCTAAAGACATTTCCTGGTATTTTAAATATTTTTTCTGGTACTGTACTAGCTAAACTCGAGAGCTAAGGCAATGCACCACCGGATCACATATTCAATCTGCAGCTAAATGGTTGTTGCAGCTATCGTCCGGTTAGATGGTAATGGTCTTAGAAAAACTACAACAGAGGCATAACAACATAGGTATAGCAACGCATCTGCAGATCGACATTATGTAGATGTTCACAGGCTGTGATATATTTGTAAATATATTTATCACCATCATTATTTACGTAAAAAATACTCCACCGGAATTCGTATCAACAGTAGATTAGAAGCTCTCCATATTGAGCTTCAACTTTAAAGTCTTTATTCTGGAGAGGTAAAATATTTAAAACCTCGTAAAACGTTCTGCTCAAAATTTCAAAGCTATTACACCTTTTTCCAGTTTTGTTTTGTACATATCTTGGCATGATCTTTCAGAAGGAAAATACTGTTCATACTCTTTTACACGAAAACGGAATTTATAGAAAAACAGTATTTTTATTTAAGTCACACCTTGTTTATAATACAACTAGCTGTTGCCCGCGGCTTCGCCCGCGTAGATGTCGTTTTATAAATACATTTTCCTGAATTTTCTTTGCTATAAACCTCTCGGAGCCCGAGACCTTTCCAACGAATGCAAAACCGTGGAAATCGGTTGGTGCGTTCTGGAGTTATAGCGTCAGGAAGGAAAACCCAACTTATTTTTATATTATAGATATTACCTAATATAACTTTTGAAACACTCACGTTTCACATTCATCACAAACAAAAAAAAAAATTAAAATTAGTTTTTTTTTTTTTAATATTGTTTATTAATATTTTAAAAATCTACTTACCTATTGCATTAACATTTATAAGGTAACTCTAAACTGTTCCATTTTTAATCAATATTCAAATCACCAATAAACGTTACTATTTATAGTGTGAAAATATCACAAGCCTTTTATAAAGAATTTTCTTCCATTCCTTCCTTTTCCATTCCTTTTGTTAAGAGGATACAAAAAAAAACCTAAGTACATTTTAAAAAATATATAATTCTTTGTATCACCTTCGTAGGTACACATCCAACATACAACCGAATATATAACGACACATCCATTAGAAAAACCAGACATCGCATCGTTTGATTACACGCAGGTAGATTAAAAAGCGACCGTAATATACAACGAGCCTCATCAACTCACCTTTACTGTTTCAGGAGTAAATCACGCCCTCCAATTCTATCCCAACATCACACAGGTCACGACACTAAAAAGAACTCAAACTTTGCCCAAAAAATCAAATTCGACACTGAATAATACTTAATTCTCAATCCATCATTTCAAATTTCCAACCATCGCGTGTTCCGTTTCGCGTGATTACGCGTATTTCGACTACATTTTTTCGTGTTTATTTTCGAAGCGGCAACGGGGAGGCGCGTCGAGGCGACTGAACGCACCTTATTGTACTGTCCGAGGGGTAGGAAACCCCTACGCTCTAATACTACGGGCCACAGACTAAATATGGGGAAGAGTTGCCTGAAGGCTTTAAATATCGCTGAAAACGTATAATATCTTGTTCTTATTGGAATTCGCAATAACAAAGGCGAGTGAAATATTTTTAACCTCTTGAGCTGCAGTTAACAATGACAATAATTAGTTATCAATGGATGTCATTCACCGACCCTAAATCGGTAAAAAATCAAAAAGGGAAAGCAAAATTTGACGCATCGGTGTGGGACTTCGGTATCTTAGTTGTAAAGCAGCTGGACTGGTTATCTTGATTCAAGTTCGATTCCTGCCCGAAGTCAATTTTTTCTCTCCGTTTTTTCTTTAATTTCTAAAGTTCACTCGCATGTGATAATGCGAAAAAATAATAGTACAATGAAAATTGATTTCATATTGTTCGTGAACGATATCGTCCGCGCGTAGCTCAAGCAATTAAAGAAAAAATTGACTTCAAGGGGGACTTGAACCCGCGATCATTAGGATCCAGCCGCTCTCCCAACTAAGCTACCGAAGTCTACACCTTATCGAATTTTTTCTTCACATTTATTGCATTGCCTTGGGGTGGCAGTAACGACACCTATTGCTAACAATACTAGTTAGGAAACCGATACTACAAACTTTTCAGACTTTAAAAAGTGCATAATATTTGGAAATGTTCCTTAGGTAAACCTTTTTTCTTAATCACTCTCTGTGTTGAACCATTAACATGGTGTACAGGATGCTGGTATCTGTAGACCCGGACACGCGTCGTTATTCCGGTTGACACCAAACGAGGACCAGAGCGAAAGTTGCACCAGCCCCAATCGCATATGTCTTATGTTGTGTGTTTCGCCCTAATCAGAGGATTGGACCTGCAACTGGTCTTAACCCGTCTCGACATGAACAATTGAAATCTATGATCATAATTTTCTCGTTAGCTGACGGATTAATTAGTAGAAAAAGCTGCAAATACAACCGAACCGTCGTCGGGTAAGTAAAGAGGTTGGGAGTATTGTCTACGTGAGATTCCGCGAAAAAAAAACAGTCACGACAATTCATATAAAACAGCAAAATCGAAAACACCTTGTTGTCAAGAGCTGATATTGTCATTTCTAACTCAGCATGCTTTGATTATAATCTATACAAATAAATAAAATTGGAGTGTCTGTTTGTAATAAAAAATAACCGTTTTTTACTAAATACAATATGTATGTATACACGGTACATATACCTGTATACATATGTCTGTCTGTCTGTTTGTTCCCGCTAACCTCGAGAACGGCAGGGCCGATTTTGACGGGACATTCACTGGCAGATAGCTTAAGTAATAAGGAGTAACTCAGGCTACTTTTATACTACCTGCGCCCACGACTTCGTCCGGGTAGGTACTGAACAATCATAAATTCTCACGCGGATGAAGTCGCGGGCACAGCTAGTAAACCATAAAAAGTGTGTAAATGGAAAACAAAGAATAGTCGTATCGTAAATAGAGCAAAAAAAAACTCCGAAACCAGATCCAAATAGGTAAAAAACTATTTAAAGTTGCCCTACATAATCTTTGCCATGTTTCGGGGAGTGTGCGAGCGAAAAGCAAGATCCGGGAGACTCTACGCCAGACTAGAACGGGTATCGACGGGTGCGGGCAATGTTTGACCAACTTTTCTTTCAGTTGAAATAAAATATGAGATCCCTTAAGGCTTACTCGGCTGGTGACGAATTATTTAGCGATTACCTCGTATCAGGTATTAGGTTGCTGTTTACGTCGCCGAAGTGCTTTTCGATATTCACTTTAGAGTTTAAGAACTGCGGAAGGAATAACCGAATGGTGGCATATGAAGTTTACAGGCTTATTTTACACACATACAGGTTTTATTTTATGACGTTTAAATTAAGGTTTCGGTGGTTTAAAGGTGTATATATTTTCAGTAAACTAAATAATATAATTTTGTAAAAAATAATGCGTGGATTTATTGTCATAATTAAACTTGTAAGTATATTTAATTTTATATTACGATACACGAATATTATAAATATGAAAGTGTATCTGTCTGTTTGTCTATTACGCTTACTCAACCAAGCTGCTGAACCCATACTGGTGGAATTTAACATGGAGGTTCAATTCCAATCAAATGAGGCCTTTTATTTCGCAATGAAAATACCATCACTGTGATTGCCGTTATAGCATATTTTAACTAATGATTCACAGCACGGTGGGTGGTGGCCATCTACGGGGCTTGAGTCCAGTGCCATCTTTTGCATGCAGTGACGAAGCCATTCGTACAAAAAAAAATTAACATACAATGTGACATATCAATTGTAAAACAATATAGTTTTTTTGTCAAACTTTTTAAAATAGAGAATCAAAAGTGACCGTATCCTCAAAGAGTATTTATTAAAGTAACACGTCCATGTTGGGTCACTTATTTAGATATTGTGTAAATATATAGAAACCTACTAAATTCAACTCAATTAGCGCAGTAATTTCGTAGTAAATTTTCTGATATGCTATTAGCTTTGTCTCGTTTCCTCATACGTGCTGTTATATCAACAAATGAAACAAAATAAGACGCGATGGTACGGGCCCAAGTCTGAGGAGTACCACGGAAACACTCAAGTCATTTCCTTACCAATCATTGTTTGAACATGCATGTTTAAATATGAATCTCATCTGAAAGTGCTTCCTGAAAATAAAACAAACGTTGTTTATGACAAACGATATAAAATATAAAAGCTCGCTAGCAATTTCTGCGGTTATATAAAGCATATACATCACTGTGAGCTAACTTCGTTCAGTTTTTATAGTACCAGCACCATATTGTTTATTTCGCAAAAACACATGTCATGCAAGTTTATATTAATCCCCTTATTCATAAAAGCATTTTAGCTAAAGTATTGCTAATCTCTCCTTTGTCTTTTTCTATCCTACGCAATTGACAATGGGACCGATAAAGACAAAGCATATTATAACTAAAACGTATCTAATGTACGTTTATGAATAAGGGGTATGTTTTTAAAATAATAAATGACAGACTTATAAAATAATCTTTTTATATATAACTTATCAATATAAGGGCACACACTCATCGAATGCAAAGTTTATGGGTGGCCGAAGATGTAGCAAATATCTATTCACTCTCATCTTGGAGGTAGGCCGTGTAGGGTCAAGGAGATAGAGGGTAAAGGAGATGTTGCAAAAATGTATGGACCTCCGGCCATGTATTGTACACGATATCATTAAACAGGCAAAATCAATATAAAAACGTTTTTACTGCATATTTTCACTTATTTAGCTTTGTTTGCAGTTACAAATCATCATTTGAAATTATGTTACAATAATTAGTTAGAATTGCAACTTAAAACCAACATGGCGAATATGGCGGGCGATGTAATTTTGACATTTTCATTTTTTAAATTGTTTTTCGATTATCCAATACTTGGAGAAAAAAAAAATTATAAATACTATCGAAATCGATTGATACCAAGCGTTGGCTGTATCGCCGCCGTGTTGAACATGGTTGAAAATGATAAAATCGTTTGAATTAAATGTGGTGGTAACTCTAAAATATGTTCTTGATTAAATTAATTGTATTTTTTTCGGATTCTTCTATAATTTACCCATTTTTTGAGGACATGTACGAACCAGGGCCGAGCTCGCAACATGTCCTTTAATCTCGCAGTCAGCGTCTCTATGTCAATCCCAATATTGGTTCTACAACTTTTTAAAATTCATTGTTCTTAAAATTTAATTTATCCCATATAAAATTAATTCTTTGCCTCTAAACTGGCATTTAATCTGTACGTAGGTATACCATGCACCATTGCCTGGGCAAAATATGTGCAAAATATCACCACGTGTAGCGGGGAGCGGGGTTGCGGGGTGACGCAGCGGCGGCAATGCTCTTTTGATCTTTTGAAAACCTTTTTTTGTTTTTTTTTGGGGTTATTGATCAAGATTTGTAAAGAGTCGTAGAACAAATGTTGTTGGAATTGATTTAAAGAGGCTGCATGCAAGAGTTGATGCGCTAATTTAAATCAACCCTGTATACGAGTATGTCCCCTGGGCGGCGTGTGCCCATGGAGGGTTTCTCTGTGAACAAAAAGGGTATCCCTCTCAAGAAGCCACCGGAGGGTATTTAAACCTGTGACTTAGCTACCGAAGCCACTGCCGAGCTACGGATTTTCCTTTCCTTTTTTTTGATTAAAACTCTTTGGGCGATACCGGTCACATGGTGTTTAAGGTACTCTGCGGCTAGTCAAAAAAAATCGTGGTTTTTTTTATGTAATAAAAGTGGGAAACAAGCATACAGTTCACATTGATGTTAAGTGATGATTGCAGCCTATAGACACCCACACAATGACCAGAGGTCAAAATGCAGATGCGTTACCACTCCTGAGGCCTAAGGTGTTATGCCTCTGTGCCGGAAATTACAGGGTCGTACATTATCACCTGACCGAAATACGATAGTGCAGAACACTACCATTTAGTGGCAAGTATATTAGGTAATGCGGTGGTGCCTACACCCGCGAGCTCGTCACTGGAGTTCTACCACCAGTAAATAATCCCTCGTTACTCCAACGTCGGGAACCACTAATTTTTAGCGATAAACTATTCTCGCTCTTAGTGGACAACTGGCTTTTGGCACGTGCCCGACATTGCGAGTCATTTGCGAAGAGGAATTATATTCTGGGAAGTTGCGACAAATTCAAAATTGTTAAAATCAGTTTTTTATTAGTTTTTTAATATTTGTTACAGAAAATGTTCGTTTTTCACGATAATCAATTGTTCAACCAATATATTGTAAGCTTCTTTTCATAGAAAGCTAAAAAAATAATCAATCGCTCTTAATGTATTCGATCTTGTTTAGTGGCCGTGGCCGCCCTATGATCGAAATATTCTTTTCTCAACAGATTTTTTAAAATTTATAGCATCATTTTTTTTTCTGCTCCTCTATGGTGCGCGATCTTTGGTCATGCGAGAAGCGCGGGCGCCGCGTGCGCACCGACGTCGCTCACACGCCCGAGGAAAGCGCACGCCTAATGTGGGGACCTTACCTTACGATTCATTATGCTACGAACGCTACGCAGCTACACGCTACGAAATCGCTACGTTGGTTCTTTGGGATCTTACGGATATGACATT
The DNA here is from genome assembly GCA_036365455.1 of Macrosoma leucophasiata. Taxonomy (NCBI): domain Eukaryota; kingdom Metazoa; phylum Arthropoda; class Insecta; order Lepidoptera; family Hedylidae; genus Macrosoma; species Macrosoma leucophasiata. The sequence continues at coordinate 2,764,734 of JAWQUS010000024.1, forward strand.
TGGGTTCCGGATATTATTACGAATACGGATATGATTACTGGTGGTAGAGTTCCAGTGTAGGAGCTCGAAAGCGCAGGCAACACTGCATTATCTAATACATCCGTCGGTATGTGATTATTTACTCACTCTGCGTAGTTTTGAAACAAACTAAAGGAGATAAACAAACAGATAGACAGATGAGTAGTAAGAAACGGAATTCAAATAAAATGAGGAAAAAAACGTTCTATGATAAAAAAAACTATTTTCAGCGCACTGATCTAAAAGCAAGTTATGAATAAAACACCCGATATGAGGCCAATACGCGGACTGTGCTGACGCAAACAGCAAACAAGCAGCTATTCCACCGAAATAATATGTCTTACGTCGATTGTATCCAACCTTTGAATCGATATTAATACTGTGAAGTACTCGTACAATAAAGCTTTATTACTTTCTGTGTTTGAATAAGCCAGAAACATACTTATTACATCGTGTCTTATACTTATTTTACGTGTATATAATAAAATTCGGCGGCGTCGTGTGACGGGTTGCTCTCTTCCCTTCAAAATGGTCGAGGAGAACAATGGCTGCCACATGCTTCATACTCGTGAACGGGTGCTGATTGTGGAGACTGGTCTGTTGTGATTTGCGGGTGTTATTTTCTATCACGATATTAAGCTGTTGATGGGTATTTGCGGTTATATGCAAATATTTATATGCCATAGACGTTCACATTATCTTTATTCTATTGAATTTTAATTCTATTTAATAATATATGTTTTAAGGGTAAGGCTTTGACAAAAGAGTATGTTGGGTAGCGGAGTTTTTCTCAGTAGTGCCTGCACTTGGAACTCTGCTAAGTGAATGACTATGACGAACAGATTTTTCTTTTTCTTCTATGAAAAACTGAATAATTTGATGATTTACATATCGGTTAAATTTTATTATTAAATTGATATTCATTAATACCTATTGGATTATTATTATAAGTCATTCACATTAGGTAGCTTATACCACAGTCTAAAGAAAACGAACGTGTTAATTACCTACAGTCATCCAACGAACGTGTAATGTCAGAGCAATCGTGCGGGGCGTGCGACGCGAGGGACGGAGGGGCGGTACCAAGTAGCCCATACAAAAACTGACATCTACTTGGGACTTAGCGTTAAGGGGTGCGAGATTTAAAATTTCTTTTACTAAGTTTTTGGAAAGATGATATTGAAAAATTTGATGTCAACTTTACTGTTAGTATTTTATTCTAATTTTAATTTATTAATAATGTCTGTTATATTTTACACTTTATGTAGGTACATACTTACTTCACAAAACGAAAAAATCTTTAAATAAAACTCTAAATATTTTTTTTTGTATGTATTTGATATTTGGATTATATTGGACGGAGTTAAAAAGGTATGGATGAATATTAGGATCGGTACATTTTAATTGTTAGAATTCTGGCGTACTGATAGACCGCCCAACTGGAATACTGGTAGATTGATGTTAGACTGGTAAATTGTTGATAGGTGAGATATTTATAGTTTGATAGATTTTTCTATTTTCTGGAGGCTTTCCAGTACCTCAAAGTTTGGTAAAGTGCCCGGAGATGTCAACAGGCTTGCCGCGTGTTACATGGGCCAAAACGTGACCGGCGAATCGAGGATGTATGCATGAATCCGATTTACCTCTCCCTACCCCTTAGGGGATTACAGGCGTCATGTTTGTAGGATTTTTATATATGTTCAACGTAAACTGACGCGTTACAAACAACTTAAATAAAAACCAAAAACGTGACAACCTTAATGAATTTGCGTTTTTATGAGTGAAGGCGGCATATTGCAAAACTTCAAAGGCGATAAACTACTGTATGTACTTATACTGTGTAACTGCTTCAGTACCAGCATTTGACAGGCACGGGGATTCCCCAAAAATTGTTATCCGTAGAACCGAAGCCCAAGTGTGTGAAAGGAGGTTCATTACATTTGCAGTCTTTTAGATGAAATGTTTTCTTGTTTAGTTTATAGGTTTCCTGTTATTTTTTAAGGTCGTATGTTTTCAATAAAAGGTTTTTATAATTATTTTTGTATAATTATTGACAGCACATTCGAAACAGTAGCTTGCCGTTTGCATATAAACCTAGACAGTTCTTTTCTGAATCCTAAAATAAAACGGTTTTTAATTTCATATTACACATATTACAATTTCTCAGAATTTATCTCAATTTTACTAGGATTCAATGATCAAATCCTAACTAAAAACAAAATGTCTACTTTTATTGCGTCATCTATCTCGTTGAGTAACGAATCAAAGATCATAAATACGTTTTTTTTTTTTTAAGAACAGTTGGAACTAACAAGCAAACTAGCATTGTTGGCAATAGATGTCGCTACTGCCACGATAAGGCAATGCAACAAATGTGAAGGAAAGATTTGACAAATCAGGAGTGGACTTTGGTAGCTCAGTTGGAAGAGTGGCTGGACTAGATTCCCAGTGCCGCAAGTTCGAGTCTCGTCTAAAGTCATTTTTTTTCATTTTTCTTTAAAAAAATATCATAAAGACGCTTTAGTTTTTCTGATGTCATATTGATTTTAAAATGGATGTTCTTCGAGCTATTACTTTCTTAAATTCACCTTTTCCTCCGTCTATTAATTACTTCTTAGGCTGAGAGTCCTTCGCCTCGCCGATGGTCTGGTGAAGTAATTGTCATGAATAACTACTTATATCTGAAACCGAATCAGATACTAGCATTCTCGAAAACAATAAAATCAAAGTAATAGAAAAGCCAATTAACAAAATGGACTATCAAAGTGCAAACATAATACAAGAACATTTACTGTTGTACAATTGATGGCGACCGGACTTTTACGATACTCCTTAAAACGTTACACAACGAAGAGAGGGAAATGCGCTATAAATTATACCGTGCGTAATTCATCTACTTCCCAAACATAATTTATCACTGAACAAAAGATATTAACGATTGTGATATTCTGAGTTAAGAAAAAAAATATCCTCATCAATTATTTTTCGTTGTTTGTTCCTTCCAACGAACTTAATATATATGTTTATATAACTATAAACATGGCTACGTAGATAATTTTGGCAAAGAAACCTTCGTTTTATTTTATTATTTTTATTTTTATTTCTTTATCTACATCTTCTTCATATTCAGATAATCATGAAACATGTAGATCCAGTTTCCTTTCAAATTCTTTTGGTGTTCAAGCGGCTCGCTTGTGGAATGCGCTGCCGGATACACTTCGTAGGTCTAACTCAAAATTTACGTTTAAGAAGAACCTCAAGATCTATCTTTTACGATAATCATTTGAATACCTTGTAATCATCATCCACATGATTATATGCATATATTTCATATTATATTTATTTATATATATGTATATATTTACATATTACTAATTTACATATATGTATATATATATATACATATATGTAAATTGTATCTTTATTCTATTTATGTAATAAATGTGTATACATTTGTATGTACTAGTTATACTAAGTATGAATTATTATTATGCTCTGTATGTTTGTTGTGTCGTAATACCGCCATATAACTTTCTACACTAGTAATGGTTTAACTGGTAGAGAACGCTCTTAGCGTTAAGTTCGCCATTTGTAACAATATTGTATGTGTATTGTGACAATAAAGACTTAATAAATAAATAAATAAAACAACGAAAAAAAATATACTCATCAATTATTTTTTGTTGTTTATTCCTTCTAACGAACTTAATATACATGTTTATGTAACTATAAACATGGCTACGTAGTTAATTTTGGCAAAGAAACCTTCGTTTTATTTCATTATTTCTATTTTACAAAACTATTTTATTCCAGAAATAATTGTATATTTTACTATTTCTGTAACATGTGCAAATATTACCTCTACAAATTCTACAAAATATAACATAACATCCAAAGATTTTAAGGGAAACTGGACATTCAAGGACTATATCAGGAAATTCAATCCAAAAAGAGTTTGGGGAGTCATCGAAGCTACAAACAAAGCAAAAGGCATAAACACAACGGTCCAAAATGAATTTGATACTATATTTAAAGGTATAGATGAAACGGATGAGCTACTGAACCTTACGGTACATGATGGTGATCCAAAAATGCTACTTAATAAAGACGGAAGAAGGTGGGTTCCACCGGGTGATTATACAGGCATTTACCACGACCCTTATAGCTTGAGACGAAGATTTGTGGAACTGATGAAACAGGCTATATACCAAGCGAGAAATAAAATGATAGTTATGCAGGAACTGAGGCAAGTTTATCGAATAGTATCCGTGTACAAAATGGGATTTTTGATGAGCAAGACCGATATAGCATGTAAAATATTCGCAAAGGTTGCTTATAAATCATTGAGAGCATGCTCGGGCTCAAGGCAAACGTCTTTCAAGAAGCATCCATTGATAGAGATTCTTCAAGGAGAGGAAAGGTTGCTGGACTTGTGGTTTGATGTGGATCTTCTCGTTGATCTCATTAGAAAGAACGACGAAAATTGCAAAAGAGTGCTTAATAGAGTTTTGACTCAAAGAAAACAGGCCTGGAAGTTCATTGATTAATATTTGTAATTTTTGAGGTATTAAATTTTTTTATGTATGATGTTATACCTACAGACCTGCGTTTTAATACAGTTGTTAATACAGAAATAAACATTAAACTTGTTACTTATTAAATGTGTGCTATTAAAATTTAATTAAACCTACGATAGAAACTAGCTGCGACTGTAAAATTAGCAGATTGGAATTAAACAACACGATGAAAATATTAAAGTGTTTGCTATTTATATTGAAGGTTCATAGTAAGTTCATAGTAGTTTTTGATGTTTTAATATCATTTAGCAATTATCAAATATGTGATAAACTAGAGCTGTGAGTAAATCCACTACCTACGTTTTGTAAGTAGGGGTTTAGTTTATAATTATTGGAGGCTTATAATTTCAGGCTTACGGTATGATTACCGTAAGTAGGCCTTTAAATTGTATCGAAACCGAATTAATATGGATATTTATTTGGTTTCGATATCGAAAAAAACTAATATTATTAACACAGTTCAGTATATAGAAGCAGTTCCTCTGAAAGTAATAGCAATAATTAATTAATATATACCAACGATACGGAAAATATCGATCACGCGCAGAACTCGAATCAAACTTGCGCGGGTCGAGTCTTGCAGCTACACAATCAATGCTTATGCAACTGATAATAAGACATAACGTATTATAATAATTATTTATTTTTGTGTATATAGGTTCCAAGGCCGATCTTTTTAGAATAAGTGACTACCAAATTGATACATATCAACTAATCCATGGACACTTACCAAAAATAGACGATATGTTCCTTTTAAATGATAAAGAATTAGGATCATCCGAAGATGATGAAGAAAACTTAGATAAAGAGATTTTTAATAAAACTAACATGTATACATTTGAACCACTTTATGAAAATTTAAACAACAGAAGATCGATGGATGTAACGGAATTCAATAAAATATCGCAAAACTTGGAAAATATTACAAGACGTGTCGCATATTTCTATGGGTACTCTGATCCTCAAGATTGGCGGGAGAATGGAGTCGAAATAGAGCCGCAAAAGAAGAAGATGTTAATAAATGTGAGTGTAAAGGCATTATTTTGCCGTAAAAGCTGTAATTATTTATTTCACCTACGGTTGATTCCACAAATGTACCTCCATCATCGACATATAATAGAGCAACACTCACGATTTAGTAATTACGTTTTGTCGCATGTAGTATCAATAGATAGCGCCTATGTTGACATCACTAGACATATTACCATGCTCGAGACCATAGAGCAACGCGGCCCACCGGTCGCGGCGGACCGGAGGGGAGTACCCGGCCATAGCGTGTATTACCGATGCAAAACAGTCTGTCATTTTTTGCGGGGGGAAATGCGGGCGATACACACGCACACTACGAAACTCACACCTTGACTTTAACAAAATACAGAAACAATTTCACGCACACATTTAAACATCTAGGCGACAGGTATAGGCCCATTTGGGATTGTTTTTTTGACAGAGGGGAAAGCCTGCATATGGCTACTCCCCTCCGGTCCGGAGCGGCCGGTAACCCATGTTGCTCTATGCTCGAGACTGACTCTGGAAATCTTTGTAAATAATAAAAAAAAACGAAATCACTTTTACTCACCGCTAACAAACTCCGACACTGACTCTGAAAATCTTTGTAAAATATTAAAAAAAAATGTTTTTTTTTCACTCTGCTCACCGCAGTAATTAACATTACAATACAATGTTTTTATACGATGAAACTAGCAAACATGTAGTAACAGTAATAAAAAGTGTACGACAAATAAATGGAGAGTGAATCCATCCCGCCAATGAAAGTTAGATTTAATATTTATCAATACATATAATAATACAGCAAAAGTCGAGTGTCTGTACATCAAATATTTTTCCAAAAAACGAATAGGCTCGCGATTAGAGAAACAGAAACCATAAAAAAAAACATTTTTGTCTGTCTGTCTGGTACGTTATAAGTTCGAAACTTTGAACGCGGTTTGATACACACAAGTGGATCACATATAATTACCTAGGAGCGTTGTCAAAACTTTGTTTCGTCAAAATCGGTTAAAGGAAAAATAACTTATGATCATTTTAAAATTTACTTCAAGCAATGCTTCAAAACTTTTAAACACAGTTGAATTAATATAGATTAACATAAACGTATTCAATTTAGACTAGCTGTGTCCGCGACTTTATCCGCGTCGAATTCAACACATTTATTGTTTAGTATCTACGCGGACGAAGTCGTGGGCATATCTAGTATTGGAGGGGAGTGATGTAGCGTCCACTACATTAAGGTGCCAACTAGTGGAATACAATGAAACCTTACAGTACTTGTCTAGTACGATAGATGGCGTGCATTCGAATTACATCGCACATGCGAAGATTTCTCAAGAGTTGGCATATATACAACTTCCCAACGTCAATCGTTGGGCCGCGACCCGCCAGGCGCTACCACCTCGCCTGGTCGGAGGATCCTCCCTTTTCGCCGGAGGAACACTTCCACCCGTTCCTCCACAGTGGTGACCCCGACGTGATTGGAAGCAACCTTCTCACCAACCACTCTCTGCAGCACCTTCGACGACGTCATCCCTCACATCACCAGCACCTGATCGAGCAGTAACCAAGTCACGCCAGCCAGCACCCTCGGCTTCATCAGGGATACTCCATACGCCTGCAGCGACCGCGCATGCCTGGACTACCCTGCAGCCACATCAGCGTCAGTACTGCGTGGACGGACGCAGTAGCTACTACGCAGCGACTACCTCGACTCAAAAGGGGACTTTCGCATCACCGCAGCAGCGACTACCTCGACTCACTGAGGACCTTCGCACCCGACTCACTGGGACTTGCGGCATGGGACTATATGGCATTGGCACAGCTCCGCGAGAAGCTCTGACAGCTGTCTCGATCATATCAACCTCCGGTCTTGGAGGGGGGTGATGTAGTGGAACTTTACTTTGTGTATTTTGTAAACGTTAATTTTATTTTATTTATTTTATGTTAAACATTTGGTTAAATCTTATAAACTACGTTAAACAATTATTAATAATATGTACAAACTTAATCCTAAACTAAATATAAACACTGTGTAAAAACTAAATCTAAACATCTTATAAACTAAATATAAACATTGTATAATAATTAATAAAAACGAATAATAACATGTAAAACTAATAATAAATAATAATTAACATAAATTTTGTATAGTATAAAAATATGTTTACATACATGCAGACATCCGTATGGATTTTATTAGTAGTGATGCGAGGCGGTGCTCGATGCACCCGAGACCGCCCGATCCCTCCCGAACGGCGACCGGCTACCTGCGCGTACGCCGTCGCCAACACGGCAGGACAATGCAGTCCGATCGTATCTGCTATCGACGCCAGACGCTCGCTTGCTCTGTTTGACACTCGCGAATATATCTTAGTGCTTGCCGCTGTTATATCTTAGTGCTTTCGCTTCTATTATCTTTCTTCCGTGCTGTCATATTATCCTTCTGTCTTTATATATGTAACGTGTGATTGTAGTGTGTAATAAACTTTGTGAACTAAGTGTGTTGAATATTATTCCCGGAACTGTAAGTACCGTACGCCTATCACACACCACTACCATCCCGCTAAATTGGTGACCCCGCAACGTTCACACGATGAGTGACAGCAGTGACTCCACACAAACCGCCGGAAGTAACGTGACCACGCGGCCGAAAAAGATGACACGCGTTACACCTGCAAAACCGGAAGATACCGTACCAGCAGATTTTACACGGTTGAGGGTGAGAGTACCTCCTTTCTCTCCCGAAGAACCAGAGCTGTGGTTTGCACTGCTGGAGAGCCAGTTTGACAACTACGGCATACGTGATGACGCAGCAAAATTCACGCAAGTCATTAATAATTTGGACATGGTGCATGCTAAAGCAGTCAAGGATCTGATCGTCAACCCTCCTGATCGCCACCGGTATGCCAAAATCAAGACGGAGCTAATACGACGACTCTCGGCATCCCACGAGAAAAAAGTCAAACAGCTGTTGACTCACGAAGAATTGGGAGACCGGAAGCCATAACAATTCTTGCGCCACCTCCAGGACTTAGCCGGACCAGCTGTTCCAGAGGACTTCGTGAAGACGATTTGGAGCCAGCGCCTGCCAACTAATATTCAGACGTTGGTAGCATCACAGCCTACACTAACATTGGAGCAACTGGCAGACCTGGCAGACCACGTACACGACATCGTCACGCCTTGTTACGTGGCGGCGGCTTCGACGAGCAACACTACTGGTATTCACCAGGAAATAGCAGAGCTGAGGAAAATGGTCGCGCGTATAGCAATGAAGGTCGATGATCAAGCTCATTCTTCACACCGTGCCAGACGACCAGAGCGTAGTTCCAGTCGCCACCGCTCCAAGTCCCGTCCGAGGTCAAGGTCTAGGTCAAGGTCAACTTTGGAGTACCAAAAATACCCTATGTGTTGGTACCATTATAAATTTGGGAACAGAGCAAGTAAGTGTGTAAAACCGTGTGATTTTTCGGAAAACATCGCGGGCAGTCGGTAATGGCGGCCGGTGACTGTCCAGGTGCAGGTCGCTTATTTGTTACAGACAGACGCACAAATATTCAATTTCTAATAGATACTGGAAGCGATATTTGTGTGTATCCACGTTCTGCGATAAAAGAAATACGGCATAAAACTGATTTTGAGTTGACTGCAGCAAACGGGTCAACAATTCACACGTACGGTTTTATGCACTTAGTGTTAAACTTGGGCTTGCGCCGCGACTTTACTTGGCAGTTTATTATTGCGGACGTTACTAAGGCGATTATTGGCGTTGATTTTTTATCAAAATATAATCTTATAGTCGACATCCGCGGTAAACGCCTTATTGACGGAAGCACTACATTATGTGCCGTGGGTTTGCCTGCATTATCGTCTGAGGGCATTTCATCAGTGAAAGTTGTTATGGGTGATTCTATTTATCATAATATCCTGTATAAATATCCTGATATAGTAAACCCATCTGGTATGCATCGTTCACCCACACACAGCACAGTACACCACATTCGCACCACACCTGGGCCACCAGTATCATCTACACCGCGTAGGTTGGCACCGGACAAATTAAAGGTTGCTAGATCTGAATTTGAGGCTATGTTACAGATTGGTACTTGTCGACCATCAGAGTCTCCATGGTCTTCACCTCTTCACCTCGCGCCAAAGAAGGACAACAGCTGGCGTCCTTGTGGAGATTACCGCATGTTGAACGCTCGGACCGTGCCTGATAATTATCCAATCAGGCATATTCATGATTTTGCTCACAGCCTTGCAGGTTGCCGGATATTTTCCACCATCGACCTGGTGAAAAGTTTTAACCAGATCCCAGTTTTTATTGACAATATCCCAAAGACGGCGATCACCACACCGTTCGGACTTTACGAATTTCCATACATGACGTTTGGACTTCGAAATGCCGGTCAAACATTTCAAAGGTTTGTGGATGAAATGCTTCGTGGATTGGACTTTGTGTATGCCTACATAGATGACTTTCTGGTCTTCTCCCAGGATGAGGAGACGCATCAACAGCACTTGCACCAGCTCTTCACCAGGTTGCAGGAATATGGTATGGTCATCAACGTCAATAAATGCGTTTTTGGTGTATCTGAGGTAGCATTCCTTGGATACAGTATTTCTGCCCGGGGTACCAAGCCACTACCAGCCAAGGTTGAAGCTATCAACAACTTCCCTGCTCCGAAGACGGTAAAAGAATTGCGACGGTTCCTGGGAATGCTAAATTTTTACCGCCGTTTTATTCCAGGCGCAGCGGTTCACCAGGCTAAGCTGAATGCTCTCCTCACAGGTTCTGTTAAGGGCTCCCAACCAGTCAACTTGGCTGCTGATGAACTGGAGGCCTTCAACGCCTGCAAGGACAGCCTGTCTAGGGCAACATTGTTATCGCACCCCGTTGGCGATGCAAAGTTGGCACTAGTCATAGATGCTTCGGATAAAGCCATTGGCGCCGTTCTTCAGCAGCTAAGAGAGACTTCTTGGGAACCTCTTGCGTTCTTCTCTCGTAAGCTAAGCCCTTCCCAGCAGAAGTACTCTCCTTACGACCGAGAACTTCTCGCAATTTATGAGAGTGTGAAGCACTTTCGGCATATGGTTGAAGCGAGAGTGTTTACAATCTATACAGACCATAAGCCCTTGACTTTCGCCTTCAACTCTCATAAAAGGAATTGTTCTCCTAGGCAGTTTCGTCACCTGGACTTCATTTCGCAGTTCACCACTGATATCAGGCATATCTCAGGCAAAAATAATATAGTGGCTGATACTTTTTCGCGAATTGAAGCATGTGAAAAACCAGTTGACCTGCAGATATTAGCCCAAGCTCAGAAGGTGGATTGCGAAATGAAGAACATTTTAGAGGGCAGCACATCGTTACGCCTGAAGATGGTTAGCCTACCTGGTCTTCAAGGACAATTATGCTGTGACGATAGGAACGGTAAGTTGCGACCTTTTGTTCCAAAACAGCTTCGACACCAAATAATTCACAGTATGCACTCATTGAGCCATCCAGGTGCAAATGCAACTGCTACGCTGGTGTCAGACCGCTATGTATGGCCAGGGGTTAAGCGCGATTGTCGGGAATGGGTGCGCAATTGCCAAGCATGTCAGCGTTCAAAGGTTAACAGGCACGTCTCCTCTCCTTTGAAATCTTTCGAACTACCAAAATCTAGATTTTCTTTTATTCATATAGATCTAGTCGGACCTCTGCCAGTTTCTCAGAACTTTCGGTATTGCCTCATAGTTGTAGATCGGTTCACGCGATGGCCAGAGGTAATACCGTTACTCGATATTACAGCTGAAACGGTAGCTAACGCACTGCTTCATGGTTGGATCTCACGCTTCGGTTGTCCAACGGACATCATAACCGACCGTGGGAGACAATTTGAATCCAGCTTATTTAAAAATTTGTCTCATTTAATTGGTTTTCAGCATCGTAGAACCACGGCTTATCATCCACAATGTAATGGGTTAGTCGAGAGATTTCATAGGCAGCTGAAAGCCGCCATTGTGTGTCACAACAGCACTTCTTGGGTGGATGCATTACCGCTTGTTCTTTTAGGTATTCGTAGTGCAATCAAAGATGACCTTAAAGCATCTTCAGCGGAGATGCTGTATGGAGAGCCTCTCAGGCTTCCTGGTGACATTTTCGAGCCAACAGATGATACATGTACCGATGTGTCCGATTATGTGTCACGGCTACGTAAGTTCGTCAAGAACCTCCAGCCGTCACCTACAAATCAGCACAGTAAGAAACGGTTTACTTTTGTTTTTAAACAGCTTGCTACTTCGTCTCATGTCTTTCTGAGAGACGATAAAATAGTAGGCTCATTAAAACCTGCATATTCTGGTCCTCACGAGGTATTGGAGCGAGGTGAAAAGGTGTTTAAGATTCTTTATAAGGGTAATCAAGTAACGGTTTCGATAGATCGACTCAAACCAGCCTACATATTACATGACCCAAATACGACTCACTCACCAATCACACGACACACCTCAGCAATCATTCAGACCAGACACACAACACAAATCAACAACCACATCAAACACTTCTTACACACACACAGACATACCAACGATCATACCAGATGATAACACTATGGCTGATCGTGCCCTCAGAACGACCAAGTCGGGGCGCAAGGTCAGGTTCCCTGATTATTATCGCCCGTAGGACGGTCTCTGGAGGGGGGTGATGTAGTGGAACTTTACTTTGTGTATTTTGTAAACGTTAATTTTATTTTATTTATTTTGTGTTAAACATTTGGTTAAATCTTATAAACTACGTTAAACAATTATTAATAATATGTACAAACTTAATCCTAAACTAAATATAAACGCTGTGTAAAAACTAAATCTAAACATCTTATAAACTAAATATAAACATTGTATAATAATTAATAAAAACGAATAATAACATGTAAAACTAATAATAAATAATAATTAACATAAATTTTGTATAGTATAAAAATATGTTTACATACATGCAGACATCCGTATGGATTTTATTAGTAGTGATGCGAGGCGGTGCTCGATGCACCCGAGACCGCCCGATCCCTCCCGAACGGCGACCGGCTACCTGCGCGTACGCCGTCGCCAACACGGCAGGACAATGCAGTCCGATCGTATCTGCTATCGACGCCAGACGCATATCGCTCGCTTGCTCTGCTTGACACTCGCGAATATATCTTAGTGCTTGCCGCTGTTATATCTTAGTGCTTTCGCTTCTATTATCTTTCTTCCGTGCTGTCATATTATCCTTCTGTCTTTATATATGTAACGTGTGATTGTAGTGTGTAATAAACTTTGTGAACTAAGTGTGTTGAATATTATTCCCGGAACTGTAAGTACCGTACGCCATCCCGCTAAAAATACTAAAGTTGAATTATTTTTTATCTTAATAGGTAAATTTGCAATTCTTGATGCACACGAGATACAAGCTAGCTGGAGCAATGAATCAGAGAGACGCGGTGAGAACAGACAAGAGGTACAGGCTAGGATACCTGTTTCACAGACTGAGGAGACTAAAATACGACCAACTGAAGTTTGTGAGCCAATCGTCGAGACAGAAAGATGGTCATTTTTCAGATATAGCGATGACAATGAGATTCTATGAACGCGTAGTTCGCTTAGATGTGGACGTCAAAGATACTGTAGAACTTATTAATTCGGTGTACGCTGAACCCGATCCTTTGTTAACATCTTAGCAAAGGAAGAAGAACTAAGCAGCAGTTTTATGTCTTCATATTTTTCGCCAATAAAATAAAGACATAACGTTATTTTAAAAATTGAAGAAAATATGTAAAAAATTAGAATGCGGTCAGGAATCGAACCTGCGTTCTCAGGAAAACCAGTCCAGCTGCTTTACCAATAAGCAACCGAAGTTCCTTCCCTTCCTGCCCGAAGTCAGATTAATTGGGGACTTCTTTCCTTTATTTCTAAATTCACTCGCATGAGTTATTGCGAAAAATAAAAATATTACAATTCCTTTTTAATTTTCTTTATCCAAAAGAGTAATTTCAAAACGGCACACTTTTACTAAGGTTCGGTTGGCACCAAAATATTTGTTAAATTTAATGTAAAATTTTATATCCTTCTCTAACTTTAACAATTTTTTTACAGTGGAGAAGGATGCAAAATTTTACAAACTTTAACTTTAACAAATATTTTGGTGCAACCGAACTTAGGACTCCGCTGTCTGTCTGTCTGTCACCCGGCTATACCTCATGAACGGTGATAGCTACACAGTTGAAATTTCCACAGATTATGTATTTTAATTGCCGCTAAAACTTAATGAATACAAAATAAAACAAATATTTTACTTTACCCATACAACGAACGTAATTATTTTGTACCACTTTCATCTCAAAGCTAATATTTATATCCGTGCAAAAGCTTTATAATTAGTCCCGTAACATAGCTATGAACTTCTTTGTTTCGAAACATCTACAACCTGGGCATCTTCAAATCTAGAGTGAATAGGTACTTTCTAGACAAACGTGCTTCATCTTCGGCTACATCTTCACTTTCCATCATGTGAGTTGGTAGTCAAACGGTGGTCTATACCTACATATAAAAAAAAACTGACGGACGGACAGGCGTACATGGCAAAACTATAAGGGCACCTTGTAGGCCACGGAGCTCTAAAACATGTACCTTACACTTCTTTCATAGAATCGAAACAATATGAGGCTGTGTGAAAGCGCTCTATGAGCTTAGAAGAGACAAGAAACTGGCCATCTAATTAGCGAGTCAATAAATATTATATGTACGAGTACGTAAGGACAATATAGAAACTGATTTAAATGAAATTCATAAGTACTTAGAAGGGTCTATTTGAATGCGCATTGATTTGGGTTTTTGTCTGGTTTCCCAAATTACACGCAACCATCGGAAAATTTTCAATGGACTGTCTGATTATGCTCTAGACATCGACTCCAATTATTCTGAAGATACTCAGAACTCATTTGAGTAAAAACCTTTTGGGATGGCGGGTTATTGCAGTAATTACAATAATTGAAATCATTCAGCAGAATGTATACTTAGTCGAAGTGCTCGTAGCCTTTAATATTAGACAAAGTAGCGTAGCGTGGTGTGTATATTGGGTAGAAAGAGTTTAGAGTGAAGATTATCAACCAAGAATGAAAAACGAGTAGAAAAATAATAGGGTCGTGACAATAAATAATAATAAGCTTGCGTGTTGGAATCAAAAACCAATTTAATTGATTGATTAACAAACCACGATTGACAATTGAAACAAGCACGCATCAAAATAAATTGAATTCAAACGCGTTGCTGGCGGCATCAACTTGAGGCACGGGACCCCCGCCTGTTTTTTTTAATTATTATTTTTTGTTGGCAATGGCTTCAACATTTATTATGGCAAAAGTGGCAGAACGATGTCTGCCGGGTAAGCTTGCTGTTGTATGGAACAACAATACGGGCCACCGGCCGTCCGGAGTGGAGTAGCCGTAGCGTTTATTAACGCGGGCCCACCGCGGCGTGTGGAGAGGCTGCGCACGTGTATTAAGCTTCGCTTTATATGAAATTGTATGTGGTAGAGTCCAGGGCAACCCACGAAGAGGCTACACATGAATTGACGTCATTGATGCATACGTGGCTAGCTCGAATAGGCGGTTACATAGCTCAACCCTATCAACGTGGGTCTATGTTTCCACTGGAAGTACACGAATATTTCCCGCGACTATGTACAGATTGTACAGCTCGCTTATCTATCCTTGGATTGCAGTGGGATGTGCGTAGCCTCCGTGCGCCGTGCCACGCCACGGTATACATTATTCATGGGTCTTCATGTACTCCAGAGGAAACATTGACCCACGTTGTCAAACAAATTAATACACGCAGCTAAAATGCGCCGTTTGTCTTGCGGAACCTTGAAAGAGGCGTATGGTGCTGTTATTTTATTTCATTTTCTCGGTGTATTTTTGAGTTATATATCAAATAAAGTTGGTGGCATTTTGTTTGATATAGGTTTATTACAGTGACCGTGTATAGTGAAATAGAATAACAGTGCGAAAACACGGCCTTTCAGGTTGCCTCCAAGACTTCATCGTAAATGTTCTGGTAAAGTAGCCATCGCTTTACTCGAATGACTGACTTGATAAATAACATAATTGACTGACTGACTTTTACGCTGCTTAAATACGAATACAAAATTATACTTGACACTGACAATAAGATTAACAGCAATGCCAAAATAACAAAAAAATATATCAGAAATATGTGCATACAAAGAGTATACAAATAATAAACAGACATATTGCTTCAGAAATATCCACCAACATTGTTATCGAAACTAATAAAAACGATATTGCTTTCACCAAAGACTTCAATTTACTTATCAGCCTGCCTATTTCTATAGATACGAGAAATATTAATGGTTTATTAGTTTATTAAGAATTGCAAGGAAATGATAGCTGTGTTTGTATTTTGTAAGTATTTCTTAAATATATCTTTACCTAAAGACCTTCGTTTATTTTACTTACTATGGGATTTATTTACATTTATTTTGAACTTGCTTTGAGTTTCATGTTTTGTTATTTTGAGAGTACCGCATGCGTTACCACTAGTGTTGACAGGTCCAATTTGTTTTAAATCAGGACCCAGCGGTAACAAATCGGGACAGTAAAAAAAAGGCAAGCCAAGAGATTATAATTAATTTATTGATTTATCAAAAGCCTCGGGCTCCAAAGATTGATCTTAGAGAGGCTTTTTTCTGGCAAAGGACGTCTCTCGGTTGAGGTAATGATGATGATTGATTTATCGCGACATTTAACGTCCCGATCAGGTGTTAATAGGGACGAATCCCCAGAGCCCTAAAATCGGGACGTTCCACGAAAATCGGGACACCTGGCAACACTAGTTGCCACCCCTGACGCGCAAATTGTTTCACTTTGTTAAAAATTACTATGCAAATGATTTTATTCATGATAGACTTTCAGCTCGACCTCTGTCATTTGAACAAAAAAAAAATACATTGAATTCTCGTAGGATTGATTTGGGTTTTGTTTTTGCCTGTTGGTAGAGTTCTAGTGAAGGGATTCCACACCACCGCATTGCCTAATCTATCTGCCGGCAAATGTTAGTGTTCGGCACTATCGTGTTCCGGTTAGATAGTAATGTATGGCTCATAATAACTATCACAGAGGAGTTTTGGCGGGAACCTTGAAAGAGGCGTATGGTGCTCTTATTTTATTTCATTTTCTTGGTGTATTTTTAAGTTATATTGAATAAAGTTCGTGGCATTTTGTTTGATATAAGTTTATTACAGTGCCCGTGTATAGAGAAATAGAATAACAGTGCGAAAACACGACCTTTCAGGTTGTCTCCAAAACTTCATTGTAAATATTCTGGTAAAGTAGCCATCGCTTTACTCGAATAACTTGATTGTAACTCACTTGACTGACATATTATACTTGATAACTTATATACTTAATACTTACATATTATACTTGATGACTATATTATACTAACTTTTACGCTGCTTAAATAAATACGAAATATCGTTTTACTTGACACTGGCAATATGCGTAATAGCGATGCCATAACAATAAAAAAAAAACTATTACAGAGACATAACAACTACGATCTCAGGGTGGCAACGCATCTAACTTTCTTTTATCTCTGGTTTTTGTGTAGATCTCTATAGGCTGCAGTCATCACTTAACATCTATGTGAACTGCATGGTCGTTTTCCACCTTTGTTATAATGATGTAAACTACGCCCTTATCGCGATAATTATCACAGAGACATAACAGCCGGGGTGTCGGAGGTGGCTCTGGTATTTGTGTTAGTGTGTCTATAGGCTGCAGTCATCACTTAACATCAATGTGATCTGTATAGTCGTTGTCCACCTTTGTTACATTAAAAATTGCAAGCTCAATCATTCTGCAGTGTTAACACTCAGCTCCAATAGATGCGAAGACCAGTTTCCTGATATCAACGAGTTATTCATGACGTTCCATAGTATACCCAACGTTACCCGCGCCAATCTTCCCGATATACTGGTGACGAACGTTTCAATTGATGTTGAAAAGCTCGACCTGGATAGATTTAAGAAGAAACTGGAAGGTATTTATTGATTTTTGCACATTGCATTTGATAATGTCCTTGGAGAAGCCGAGCTTGATGACAAACAGACTCGCGCTCTGTACCACCAAAGCAACCGGTGAATCGTAGGTGTTTGCGTGTAAAGTTGAATGCAAGCATTTCCCTCAGCCTACCCATTCGGGGATTACAGGCGTGAAATTACGTTCGATTTTGCACATCATGAAATTAAATGTCCATTGAGATTGTGTATGAGTATCGATCATTCGTCTCGGGGGTAGCTCCAGTATTTGTGTTTTTTTTAATGTAATGGAAGTGCTAACATGCTTGCAGTTCATATTGATCTTAAGTGATGACTGCAGCATATAGACACATATACAAAGACCAAGTTCAAAATGCAGATGCTTAACCACTCCTTAGGCCTAAGGTGTTATGCTTCTGTGCCGGAAATTACAAGGCCGTACATTACCACCTGACCGAAACTAATAACATTTAGCGGCAAGTATATTAGGTAATGCGGTGGTACCTAGGCCCGCGAGCTCCGTCACTGGAGCTCTACAACCTGGAGTAAAGGTGTGATTGTGTGGGTGTCTATAGGCTGCAGTCATCACCATCACTGTTGTTTGCCACCTTCATTACCTAAAGACACTTGAAACATATTTTACAGGTTTCAAGGGAGAAAACGAAGAACTGCTAACCAACAACACCAGGCGACAAGGAAAACACTTACTATTTTCGTGGAGTACCCGAGAATGGTACCGCTCCACCGTCCATCAAGTGAAGACCAAGTCGCTGGACCTGATCCTTCAGACAATATACATGGCGCGTCACAAACTCAAACAATTGGAGAATGAGAGATACTTTAATAAGAATGACACGTCCTATAGGATTGCTTTCCTATATAGAAGACTTAGGCGTATTTGGAAAAGAATACGCGATATTTACACTATCATGAAGAATAATGAGTAATTATTTTTTATTTAAATTTTAATAACTGCCTCAGTAACCTAGTGGTAGTAGGCCAATACTACTACGCTGGGGTCCTGGGTTCGATTACCGGATTATCTCAGAGATAAACGTAACTTCACGCCTGTAATCCCCGAAGGGGTAGGCAGAGGTAAATGTATGCATTCAATCATACATGCAAACACCCACGATTCGCCGGTTACGTTTTGGCCCATGTAACAGGTGGCGAGCCTATTGACATCTCCGGGCACATTACCAAACTCCGAAGTACTGGGAAACTCTTAGAAAATGGAATAAACCCAATAGAACCAGAGATAAGGGATTTTTAAACATCTCTGATAGCCCCCGACCCGGGAATCGAACCCGGGACCTCCAGCGCAATAGTAGTGGCCTGCTACCACTACGCTACTGTGGTAGATGATAATGGTGTAAAGCCCTTTATCTCTGTTCCCATTGGGCTTTTTCTTTTTTCTAAAAATTTCCCAGTACCTCGAAGTTTGGTAATGTGCCCTTGAGTATCAACAGGCTCGCCACCTGTATATGGGCCAAAACGTAACCGGCGAATCATGGGTGTTTGCATATCTCTTTAAGCTGCAGTCATCACTTAACATCAATGTGAACTTCATGCTTGTTTACCACTTTCATTACATAAAAAAAACGACGCGTGATAAACTAGGTTATACAGTGGTGATTACGACCTGTAGCACCGATACTGTAAACCAGTATTTTTTAAAGGTTTGGTCCTTGTTTTCGTTTTCCAGGCATACAAGGGACGGAGCGTATTCATACGTGAACACATACTTGCTCCTACACCATAGGGCAGTAAAACTACACGTCGACTTTATATACCAGTGGTGGGTTCTCGTGAAACTTCACGAAAAATACAACTACAGGAAGGACATCCCTAAAACTACACCTGAAACTATTATTTACGATTAAAACTGTTAATTATTAAATGTTTTTCAATTGAAAATTATTTGAAATTCTTCTTAGGGTTTTCAGTTATCTGTGAGGGTTCCGTACCTGACAGGTTTGCCTGCACAATTATATTTAAACCTGTAAAGTTGAGCAGCATACACGCTTCGGTTCACCTTCAGCTGTACAGGCAAACCTATCAGGTACACCTAGCGTGTAAGGCTACCATTAGTCGTTTGATAGAGAGTATAACCAGCCCCTATGTCTAACGTCCAAGGACTATGAGAAAGCCTTCGATTCGGTCGAGATTAGGGCTGTGCTGCAGTCATCCCAGAGGTGCCAAATTGGACTACCGATATATTGAGGTACTTAGGAGCTTGTGCGAAAACGCCGCTATGTCACTTCGTTTTCAGGATCAAAACTCGAAACCTGTAGCGAGGTGTGAGACAAGGAGACGTCCTATCTCCGAAACTTTTCACCGCTGCATTGGGAGATGTCTTGAAGCTTCTGAACTGGAACGGACTCGGTATCAACGTTAACGAGGGCAGTACATCTCCCACTCCAATTTGCGGATGATATCGTAGTCATGGCTTAGACCCTGGGAGACCTTGGCACAGTGCATAATGGCCTCAGTAGGACCTCCCAACAAGTGTACCATAAAATGATAATTGACAAGACGAAGATCATGTCAAATGTCCATGTTTTACACCCATTCCTGTTATGGTGGAGGGTACCTACTACCCTCGAAATTGTTGACCATTATTTATAGCATAGTTGGCGCTACTGCTACCATAAAGCAAGACAATAAATGTGAAGGAAAGATTTGACAAATCGGGCAGGACTTCAGTAGCTCAATTGGAAGAGCGGCTGGACTAGATTCCCGGTAGGCCGCGAGTTCGAGTCTCGCCTGAAGTAAAAAAAAAATTTTTCTTTCCATTTTTCTTTAAATAAAATACATTTCACAAGCATGTGTTAATGCGAAATAATATAAAAACCATTATTTATGTATACCTGAGAAGCAGTCCAGTTAGGTCGGTACAAATTCGAAAAAGAGGTCATTTTTTCGTCCAATTTACCGCAGTGTCTCAAAAAGGTCTCTGACCAGTATGTATTGAAAATGATGACATGATGATGGTGAGGTAAGTGTCGCCGACAAAATGCTTATTATAGCGCAGATATTTATTTGTATTAGAAGTATAATTTCTAATTAAGTTCACAATCATTTAGGTGCTAGTACTTAATGAAAAATATTTTTCATGGCGCTATCAAACTGAATTATAACTCGTAATGGAGTGATAAAATTACGTAGAAATATATTTTTATAATTACAGACAGGGCCAATGTATTTTAACCGGAAAATAACATTGTTAAATAATGATATCTTGTGTAGTTATATTTCTTATTAGCTGTAAGTACTTAGCTTATATAGTTTCTAAAAAACCTAGACTTATCTTCAAATCGTAACAAATGATTTTCGCCTATCCCTTTTTTATGTAATGGACGTGGTAAACAAGCATACAGTTCACATTGATGTTAAATGATGACTGCAGCCTATAGACACCCACACAAAGACCAAGACCAAAATGCATGTTCACTAGATTTAACTAGAACACGATAGTACTGCACTCATTCGGCAGCAGATTAATTAAGTATAGAATTTGAGGCTACACCTTCGCCCTTCGTCTCCGAAGTTTTACTTTTCAGTAAATAAATCCAAGTTTGATCTTTGATTGATTTATGTTGACGTTTACAGGGTTTCATCATCGTACATGCATCGATCTATCCCCTGGCGTACCCGTTCCCCACGCGGACGAGCTTCATGACATATTGACAGCCAGAGTCTTCGAAAACACCACTGACTTCGACCACGGATCCGTATTCGAATATTTATTTGGCAATAACACAGAATTAGACCCCGAGACTAGCTCCGCTCACCTAGACATAAGCATTTTAGATCCGCAAAGCATAAAGAAGATAGTCGCAATAGCGAGAAGAAAAAACGATCAGATCGAAGAGAAATTGAACAACACCGATCTAAGACGCGAAGCTAGAAGGGATAACCCTTATTTGGTGCAAAAAGCGATAGATTTAATGACACAATCGTTATACGGAACCAGATATCGTTTGCAGGCCACACGTCCTTTCAGGAAACTGTACAACAATGATCCCAGTTATGACATAGCGATATTGTACGGAGCCTTGATGCAGTTGCGAACTAAAATGGATAATATGTTGGCCACGATGAACAATTTTGGGCCGCACACGAAATTTTTGTGGTACTTAGTGATGTATGAAAAAATATTGGCGTCAACTGTGGACGTTACGTTGATGGTGGAGAGAATGTACCTTTATCATAAAACATGGAGCACTCTGATTAACATGGGTGAGCCTGAGAACGATGATGAACAATGGACGCCCGAAATAGCTGAACGATTGGACAAGCTCAAACCGACAGAATAAAAAGAAAGAAAGATAGAAAAACACTTTATTGATACAGCCGTGAGAACCTGCGACGCAATAAATTTATGTGACAAGATACTTTCAATGCATTAATAAAACTATATATATAATAAAACATAAAAAAAATAAACGAATATATAGAGAAAAAAAAATAAACAAAGTAACAAAACGAACATATATACACGACGTACATACAGGTGCAAGAGAAAAAAAAACAAATATAAGAAGTAGTGTCTCACGGCTGCACCAAATAGATTCCAGTTCAGCATAAGTCAGGCCGAAGCCCGACGCTGGTTTTCAACTGGAAGCTATTTGGTGACTCACGGATGTTAGTCTGTATTAAACATGAAAAAATTAAAATATCTGAATCTTGATATAATGATATTTTTTACTGGTAGAGTTCCAGTTCGAAGCTCGAAGGCGTACCACCTCATTACCTAATGTATCTGTCTCCAATTGGTAGTGTTCAGCACTGTCGTGTTCTGGTTAGGATTTTTTTTATGTAAGACTAACTGTTGCCCGCGGTTTCGCCCGCGTGGATGTCGATTTATAAATATTTTGCCTGAATTTTCTTTGCTATAAACCTCACGGACCCCGAGACCTTTCCAACGAATGCAAAACCGTGGAAATCGGTTCTTGCGTTCTGGAGTTAAAGCGTCAGGAAGGAAAACCCGACTTATTTTTATATTATAGACTAGCTGTTGCCCGCGGTTTCGCCCGCGTGGATGTCGATTTATAAATATTTTGCCTGAATTTTCTTTGCTATAAACCTCACGGACCCCGAGACCTTTCCAACGAATGCAAAATCGTGGAAATCGGTTCTTGCGTTCTGGAGTTAAAGCGTCAGGAAGGAAAACCCGACTTATTTTTATATTATAGAGATAGTTGGCAAACAAGCATGCAGCTCACATTGATTTTATGCGATGACTGCAGCCTATAGAAGTCTACACAAAAACCAGAGGTTGCCACCCCTGAGACCTGAATTGTTATGTCTCTGTGATAGTTATTACGGGGCCATACATTACCATATAAGCGGATCACGATAGTGCTGAACACTACCATTTGGCGGCAGATAGAGGTAATGCGGTTGTACCTACGCCCGCGAGCTCCGTCGCTAGAGCTCTACCACCAGTAAAATAAAGTGGTAATTTATGATCCCGTAATAACAATCACGGAGGTAAAATCACCAGGGGTGGCAACGCGTCTGCATATTGTTCTGCAGTTTTTGTGTAGATGTCTATCAGCTACATTCTCTCACCATCACTGTAAACTACATGCCTGTTTTATGCCAATAACAATATAACAATAAAATTATCGCTCAAAATGTATTGGAATTAAAACGTACCTAATAACTATTTTTTAACATTATCGGACCGATTTCACTACACCTATTTACCCCTACCTACATAGTAGTTTCTAAATCTTCTGTCTTGAGGTGCCTTAGCAACTTTTAATAATAATAATAATGGCAACCCTTGAAACGTCCCACTGCTGGGCTGCTCTTTTTTTGGGGGGGAAGAGGCCTGGAGCTTATACACCACGCTGCTCCAATGCGGGTTGGTGGAGATACGGGTTATAGATAGAAACCGGGACCGACGGCTTAAATTGCCCTCCGAAGCACGGTAACGCGCATTTTAATTTGCCACTAGCGGTCACCCATCACACATCCGATTGCGCCCGTATCGCTTAACCGAGTAGATCACTTAGGATCTACACCATGCGCGCTTCAACTTTTAGCAACTTTTACGGGTGATAAAGTTCCAGCAAAGGCACTGGAGGACATTATGCATCGCTGAATTAGTCCCCAGCAAAAAATATTGTACGATCGATTTTCATACAGAACTTCTCTGACATAAACTACTCGCTGTACCATCTACTTGGACAATTGCACACGCTAACTCCTTTGTTTGGGATTTTGGCGGGAACCTTGAAAGAGGCGTATGGTGCTCTTATTTTATTTCACTTTCTTGGTGTGTTTTTAAGTTATATTGAATAAAATTGGTAGCATTTTGTTTGATATAGGTTTATTACAGTGACCGTGTATAGTGAAATAGAATAACAGTGCGAAAATACGACCTTTCAGGTTGCCTCCAAAACTACATTGTAAATGTTCTGGTAAGGTGGCCGTCGCTTTGCTCGAATAACTTGATTGTAACTCACTTGACTGACATATTATACTTGATAACTTATATACTTGATACTTACATATTATACTTGATGACTATATTATACTAACTTTTACGCTGCATAAATATGAAATATCGTTTTACTTGACACTGGCAATATGCGTAATAGCGATGCCATAATAACAAAAAAAAAAAAAAAAAACTCCTTTGTTCCGCGCGCGCTCTCTGTCCTCTGTCCTCTATTGGAGGCCTTTCCCGACTTCGACTTGTTTGTGGATGGATGGAAGGCTGTTGTGAGTGTGTGTTTGCAGTTCAGTGAAGTCCTCTGAACATTACTAAATCTAATGTTTTAATTTAATTTTGTGTATTTTTTTTTTGTTTTGATATGACATGTATCCGAGTTGGTTAGTGAAATTGGACTCGTTGTTCGTTCTAGTTAACTATAAATAAATAAATAAACGCAAAAGAAAGATTTATCCAATTTGATACATTCGTTTGGCAGTTATGGACTAAAATAAACATTTCGGTGATTCTTTTTTATTTATATAGAGATTTAAGCCACAGCCAAGTATGGCTAAGCTAGTAAAAATCATTAGTTTGTAATAAGAAATTTATTTCGAAATAAATACTAAAGCTACTTAAAATAAAATTAAAATAAAAACAATACATTAATAACAACAACCTAATGGAATGATAAGTAGAGACAGCAACACAATAATTAAGCTGAGTACACACAGCACTATCGGGTCGTCGGGCATATTGCAACACCTGGTATTAGATTTAAATATTTGAGACAAAAATATATAACGAGAGAAAAACATATTTCAGTTACTATTTTGACAGCCATGAGTATCTAAAAAATGTATATAAATAAAATGATAGCATGGCACACTCCGCCAAAATTCCATACAAACGCTGAATTTGGTCTCTATTACACAGGCATCAATCAGTGACGTGTATTTACACGTGCACCTGTGTGCGCATAGAATACCAAACGTATAGGTCGCGCCAGGTAAAAAGAACGCTGGCGGTCATGTGTTTTTATTTCATTTTATGTTATTCTATGTAATATAGTTTTCAATCTGCCTACCAATACACGAAACCGCAAGCGAAAGCTAGATCAAAAATAAACCAATAGGGCTAGTACTTTCGTGCGCGAGTGTACCGATGCGCGAACACATCCCTTCTACTTTCTTCCAGCGTTCTTTTTACGTGGCGCGACCTATAAGAGGGGTTGGATGGGACGAGGAAATCGGGCGGGACGTCGAAGTGTCCGTTCTATACGTAGTATTATTACATATTCTCTGGCATGGCTACCATTATTGTAGGTACTTAATTTTTTATTGATATTTTAAGTCACACGAGTTAATATGACATAACATTCAAATTTGGCACCAATCCTCTATAGTTGAAGATCCTTGGATTACTCATTATTCTGAGCAATAGAGGAGAAATAAGAGCGAAGACACGTCATAATAATTAATACACCCTTCAACACTTACTATTACGCGGTGTTCCACTATACCCGACGATAATTGGTACTAATAATTAAAACTATTTAAAACATTTAAGTCCTACGTACACACATAATACGTACATAACATTCATCACATATTTCAATAGTTTTACAATATTGTATTTCATAATTTCATGTTTTTGTCCTAATAAAGATCTTTTACAATAATCCACTGCATTTTGAGATCGTGTAGATGTTAAACTCTGGAAATCGAGCTGATTTTATAATTCTCTATTATGACTCATACTACCTATATAGTCATCTAAACATAAGGTTATGTAATATACTTACAGGTACGAAGGTTACAAGTTTTAAGAAGTATAAATCCTTCAAGGATCGTACGGCCACCGGCGGCGAGACACAATTGAATTTCATTGTCATATTTTTCACGTGTCTGGAGAGATTAAGAAAGAAAAAGATAGAAAAGACTAGCTAGCTGGCTCATAATGAATACTTATGTATTCATTATGAGCTGAAAACGCGTTTTCCGTAAAGGAATTACTGTATTATTACAATAAGGTTTAAATTCCGTTGAGTGATTGCTAAAATACAGTAACAAACTGCTGAAATACAATGTAATGCAATAAAATTCCCGAAGGCACTTCTTCGAATGTCACATTTATTAGTATCATTGGTTCATTTATTCGCTCTAGCTAACTAACTACCTTGAGCTATGAAAACGTGAGTCTTATTGTAAAAGATCTTTAAAATAGTAGATAATACGAGTTCACTATATGTTTAAGAACAAAATATAGTTTAGTACAGATTGCAAGTGGCTGCCAAGTATGAATCCTATCTATTAGTGTATTTTACAGCATCGCAAACAAGTATTCAAACGTTAGTAAACAACTTTACGAAGTTAATAAAAAATATTATGAGAAATACATTTTGCATTTCTTTACTTATTTATTAATGAATTCGCGGTACCTACATCTCTTTAAAGAGGTAATCATTAATTTTTCATTATTCATATGTAAAGGAAAATATAATCAACATAATTAAATAAGTTATTAACAAACGGGAAGTTTATAAAATTGGACTCGGTCATACCAAAATTAAACAAATTACGAACTTTCATATAGATTCAAAGAGAATTCAAAGTCTCAAGTTATTTCGCTTTAATGGCCTTTGAAATATCCAATACTACCTTATTTTAATACTTACAATATTTCTTAATTTCACTATCACGATTGTTCATTTCGGAATAACAGAGTCGTATCACATATTCCATAGAAGACAAAATTAAATGACGAAGACAGATAAGGTAAATAAATTATATATATTAATCTCAGTACAATGAGGTAATTAGGCCCAGAGTGGAGAAATTCAACTATGCAAACAGCATTGAAATAAAACTATGCTTTCTTCGGTTTTTTTTTTAAGAAATGGAAGTGGCAAACAAGCTTGCAGTTCACATTGATGTTAAGTGATGACTGCAGCCTATAGACACCCACACAAAGACCAAGGTCAAAATGCAGATGCGTTACCACTCCTGAAGCCTAATGTGTTGTGCCTCTGTGCCGGAAATTACAGGGCCGTACATTACCACCTGACCGGAACACGATAGTGCTGAACACTACCATTTTGCGGCAAGTAAATTAGTTAATGCGGTGGTGCCTACGCCCGCGATCTTCGTCATACAATACTAACTAAAGAAATACACATTGGGACAAGATACAATTAGTTACTCTTGTGATAATTCTGCAGGCTTCGCAAGACCTTTGCAAATAGGTGGAGGTAACACACATAACATGAATGCCTCCACCAATCCGCATTGGAGCAGCGTGATGGAGTACGCTCCAGGCCTCCCCCCAAAAAAGGGGAGAGACTCGTGCCCAGCAGTGGGACGTATAATGGGTTGTCAATATTAACACACATTATATAATTTTTCAAACTGCTATCAGACAAATGTCACCTCAGTCTGCCCGGGACTTGCCCGGGACCACGGAAGCTGAAAACCGACCCAAACGTCGGGGTGATTTTAAATAATTATTTTAGTTCAATACACGCGAGATAAATCAATAGTTTTATTTCAAATAGTGTAGTTCGCAAAACCCTAAGGACGTACTTCACATATGTATGCACTTACGTAGGAGTCATTTTGTAAATTATTAGAAATATAACAAATGGAAGCGCGCTAAGTATATTTTGTTTTTTTTTTTTTAGTGTGTATCAAACATTTTTGAGTATTATTTTTGTCTAGATTTTCACTATCCATAGTAATCTATACAAACAGAGGTTAGATGTACAAATATAACATAACCGAACATTCTTTCGTAACAAAAAAGCAGATGAAAATTAATTTAGAAAATGGTCCACATGCATACAAGTGTTTAGTTTATTATTAATAGTGATTTTACATTAAGTGCTTATTATTATACGTGTAGCCCCTTTAAGACTATATGATCATAAATTAATACGAATTTTTCAACGAGCAAAAACGTTTTATCTGATTTCCAGAGACATTACATGGAAGACAATTTTGACGATACCTACAATACGATTGCTCTGAGAACTGAGTTTAATAAAACGCGTTTCAGTTTAAGTTAAAAATTTCCATTCAATTTCAGCTTAATAACCATCAATTTTCGTCGGTGAAATTCAAAGTGTACACGTATATGGACGTAAAACGCTTTTTTCGTGATTTGATCGCGTTTTATAACGGTGACATCGGCGGCCTTCGGCTTAGTGAGGTATCGCTAGAAGTCAACATTTTCTGTACATTTTTTATTTAAAGAAAAATGGAAAGAAAAATTTGACTTCAGGCGAGACTCGAACTCGCGACCTACTGGGAATCTAGTCCAGCCGCTCTTCCAATTGAGCTACTGAAGTCCTGCCCGATTTGTCAAATCTTTCCTTCACATTTATTGCCTTGCTTTATGGTAGCAGTAGCGACATCTATTGCCAACCATGCTAGTTAGATGGAAAGATTTGACAAATCGGGCAGGACTTCAGTAGCTCAATTGGAAGAGCGGCTGGACTAGATTCCCAGTAGGCCGCGAGTTCGAGTCTCGCCTGAAGTCAAATTTTTCTTTCCATTTTTCTTTAAATAAAATATATTTCACAAGCATGTGTTAATGCGAAATAATATAAAAACAATTTTCAGTACACTTTCCGTGACTGATTACACTTTATTCTAGTTACTTTTAAGGAAGTTATCACACCATTTGAACATGACATGAGTTTGGACATGTGGTTTAGAATCATATAAGAATTGCGAAAACAATTGTTCTGAAAATCTGTTTCGTCACTCTCTCATATATTCTTTCATATACACAACCTGGTACCATGGGCGTAGCCGCGGTGGGGCAGAGCGGGGCGCTTGCCCCACCCTGGCTCTGATCTGTAAGGTACCTAATCAAACCTAAAAACCACCTGTCTACCATGACGTTTTATTGAGATTCAGTTTAGGCGCTGCCAAAATTTTGTTTCATTTGTCTTATGTAACAACGCGTATGAAGAAACGAGACAAAGTTCATTGCGTTTCAGTTTAGATTGACAATAAAAGGTCATGGTACGGCCGCTGGCCATACTTTTTAACATAAATACTCCCATTCACACAAAGCCTCTTTTTCACTTATATATATTCCTAACATACAAAAGCGATCGTTGAGCGATGCACCGTATTATAATATCGATTTATATGTGTACATATTTCTATAAAATTTTATTTTTCATTGTTTTTGCAACAGTATCCAAGTTTCATCTCCATTCTAGCCCTTCAACTTAAAAAGAATTTACGAATTTGAAATCTACTTAATAATATCTGCTAGATTAATCCATTTTCTCATTGGTATCTTATAAATTTTAACAAGGGGTACAGTAACATTATTTGTTCAACAATACATACAAATAAATTGTACAAATAATCAGATTCGTAGATAAAATTTATAAGTCACCTATGAATTAGGAGATATATTACGCGGTGCTGCAAATTCAAATAGCTTCTATATAGCTTTTAATCTTATATTTATTAATAATTCCTTAGAATTATCACATTTATACATGGCGGACTAAGCTCTATACATTACGGCGTTTGACGTGTCACAGACATTGTAATATACATGCTAGATATTATCTAAAGCAAATATACACAAATACAGTATGTTGAGTATTTTATTAAAATTCTATTTCGATATACAGTATGTTGTTGGTATTTCAGCATGTATGTTCACATGTTTATAATATAAATAAAAATAATGGCAATCTATTAAACGTCCCACTGCTGGGCACGAGTCTCCCCTTTTTGGAGGGAGGCCTGGAGCCTACTCCACCACGCTGCTCCAATGCGGGTTGGTGGAGATACGGGTTAGTGGCCAACCTGCTGTCGGATGTTTGCAAACTGCCCATAAGGCCTCCGACAAGGTTTAACGACTTTTGAGTGCAAAGCACCAGGTATGAACTGGGGGTCTTAACGTCTTAAATAAAACTGTGTTTAACTTGTAGACTTGTAAAAACTAATGAAAATGTTAATAATATATGCGCGCACACAAGACAACGGCGAGCGAGTCAGGTGAGGTAATGAAGCGCGCGTACGTCCCGCGGCCCCCCTGGAGCAGACCCGCCAACAGGTTCTGTTACTGGTTTATTTCGCAGTAACAACGACTGCTATGTTTCGATAGCAACCGGGACCGTTGACTGAACAAGCCCTCCGAAGCACGGAAACGCGCATTTTAATTTTGCCTTTAGCGGTCACTTATCACATACCCGACCGCGCCCAAATCGCTTAACCGAGTAGATCTCTTTCGATCTACACCAGCCATGCGCGCTTCATGTATGTTTATCAAAATTCTATTTCCGAATTATTAGAATTCTTCTTTAACATCGTTGAGATTTAAAAGTCGATGAAACGAAAAAGCGACAGTAAAAAGAGACAGACATATAAATTCATAAGATATTACGTGGGAGAAAATGAGATAGGAATCATTATACAGTGTCTCTTAAGAAAGTTTTTGAAAGTATCACTTAAACCGTGTGATTTTTTTTTAATGATATGGGTGTGGCAAACCAGCCTCCAGTTCACATTGATGTTAAGTGATGACTTCAGCCTGTACACACCCACACAAAGACCAAGGACGAAATGCAGATGCGTTTCCACTCCTGAGGCCTAGTGTTATTTATACCTCTGTGCCGGAAATTACAGGGCTGTACATTACCACCTGACCGGAACACGATAGTGCTGAACACTACCACTTAGCGGCAAGTATATGAGGTAGTGCCTACGCCCGCGAGCTCCGTCACTGGAGCTCTACCAAAACCATTATACAGTGTCTCTTATGAAAGTTTTTGAAAGTATCACTTGAACCACGTGTCAATTGCACAGATTTTTTTTGTAGGATCATAACAATATTATTGTAATACCA
The DNA here is from genome assembly GCA_036365455.1 of Macrosoma leucophasiata. Lineage (NCBI taxonomy): Eukaryota > Metazoa > Arthropoda > Insecta > Lepidoptera > Hedylidae > Macrosoma > Macrosoma leucophasiata. The sequence continues at coordinate 2,795,752 of JAWQUS010000024.1, forward strand.
ATAGCTCCTTAGTCATTATATATATATGTGTAAATGTTTTAATAAATGCCTGTAACACGGCCAAAGCGTCGAGTATCGCCAACACTTTACATTCTAACTCACATACCCTTTGTCTGCAGGACGCCATCTTTGTTTTACCAAAACTAACCTAAATACAAATTGTACTAAAATTGAAACACGCTAGAACTACAGTTGTTTATGTTTCTAAACATCGAAACATTTCGTTTTATAACACTAAACAAAACATAATTATTGAGTAATTGAATTTTTTTTGGAGTTTATAACATTTTAGTTAAACATGATTTTCTTTGAATCATTTCTGATTTAAAATCATTCGATGAGCAACCACGATATTTTATTTACAAATTTATTATTATAATTAAAAATCTATAAATAATATTGTCTAATAAACTATGAAATAAGAATCTTCGTAACAAAATACTGATACACAAAAACGTCTAAACAACTAAAATATACAATTTCTTATAAACATTTAAACAAAATTGAAACACAAGAACAAATAACCGAACTTCAAAGTACAGTAAGCGCAAAACTTAAATGCGACGAGCCTGGTTGGTCCAGCGGTGTGTGACGACCGTTTGAACCGAGGCTCACGGGTTCGATTCCCGTACCAGGACATATATTTATTGGAACGAAGTTCCTTATCGCGCGGTACGTTGGCTTTGGGGACTAGGCGAGCGTCACGTAAAATCCTCACGACAATTTTGCTGTAGTACGTAGCGCTGGGAGAGGGGAAGGCCGAGTATAGGCTTCGACTTATTCGTTCTCTCTCTCTCTCGACAGTGACAACCCACGCGACGCGCGCGTCTTCAGTGTATGCGTACATTCTTGTGTCATGTTCGTGTGTATTTAGTTTTAGATATTTTCAATATTTTTTTTTAAATAAACAATTAGAAGTTGAAGAGGAACTTCGTTCCAATCGGATGTCCCACATGTGACACTTCAGATAGTTTTTGTATGGCCTAAAGTTTTTTTTTTTGGGTGTGGGTTTTTGTGTATACGTTGTGTGTACAACGGCACCCAAGACACAGGTTTATACCTAGTGTAGAGCTGTGAGTAGAAACGTAAGTATTTTATTTATTATGCCACTGAGTGGAGTTGGCTGCATAAAATTTGCGTCAGTCTCTTACGCTTACAGCTTACGATGACCACACCGACGAGAAATAAAGCGAGTTTCAATGTTGGCCAGATGTGAGCTAACTACTGCAATATTTTATTTTTAAAGAATGCAATATTTTCCCTTCGCATATCTCTTCTATACCATAAAATCGTCTTTTTCACCGGGACTTGTAACTAACTTCACGGACGCATTTAAGTTTTGCGCGAACTGTACTAGCTGTCAAATAATATAAAATGTCCAACAATAAAAAAAAACAAACCTTGTTATCGCACATACAAAATGTTCGCAACAATTGCCCTATATGTCAATCATTTGACCGCGGACCCTCAGCCGGTATCACTTCGCCTGGAGGATTCTCCCTTTTCATCGGAGGAAGATAACATTCCATTCCTCCACAAATACATACGGCTGCATTCATCTCTCGCACAGACTATAGTAGAAAGCTGAGACAAATCATAAGTCTACGAGTGTAGTTTTATATGCATAACATTTGAGTTAAAAAATCATAAGAGGAGTTATCGAAATGATGTCAATCGAGATGGATAATACGGTGTACAGTATAAATGCAGGATAATCTCATGGATCAGGGCACTTGTTCGCAGACGGTGGGTACGTGCGGCCGGCCTCACTGCAGTTTGGGCTTGTGTTGGCTGTCGCTGGTGAACAGGAACGCGAACTCTGCCTTCTTGTGGGCGAACGATATGAACTCGTCTGGAATATAAACAAAAAGATTATTTAATGCTTTAAATTTGGTCCGATTTTATTTACTTTTATATGTAAGGATGACAAACAAAAATGTGTACATTGAAGTTAAGTGATGACTGCTGCCTATAGACACCCACACAAAGACCGAGGTCAAAATGCAGATGCGTTACCACTCCTGAGGCCTAAGGTGTTATGCCTCTGTGCCGGAAATTACAGGGCCGTATATTACCAACTGACCGGAACACGATAGCGCTAAACACTACCATTTAGCGGCAAGTATATTAGGTAATGCGGTGGTGCCTACGCCCGCGAGCTCCGTCACTGGAGCTCTACCACCAGTAAAAATTAAATAATTGTTTTATATTATTTCGCATTAACACATGCTTGTGAAATATATTTTTATTTTTAAAGAAAAATGGAAAGAAAAATTTGACTTCAGGCGAGACTCGAACTGCTGCTGCTACCATAAAGCAATGCAATAAATGTGAAGGAAAGATTTGACAAATCGGGCAGGACTTCAGTAGCTCAATTGGAAGAGCGGCTGGACTAGATTCCCAGTAGGCCGCGAGTTCGAGTCTCGCCTGAAGTCAAATTTTTCTTTCCATTTTTCTTTAAATAAAACAGTTTTCATATTGTGATCTTTAACGTTATTTTCTTTGGTGCACTTTAATTGAAAAAGAAAAGAGGAGAAGAAGTAGCTGTAATTTGAATTGGTAATTCAAGTATAAGCTGTTCTGCCGCGTGTAAAACATTACACATAAATTTGATGTTTTACGCTTTACTTAATTTAAGAGGACAGCGATCAATCTAATGGATTTATCACTCGCAAACCATTTTTGGGGGCAATTGAAACAATCCCGGACACCGAAACTCGGATATGAACGATGTTTTTTTTCTGAGATGACATAACATTACCACAATATCGGGCAAAGAGTGGCGATTAAGGCATATCCCCCAGAAGGATACGTCCAAACCTTCTTTTGAGATGCTTCGGTCCAACAGTGGACGTATTTCGGCTGAAATGTTGACGATGATGACTCACCATAAGTAAGATAACCCTTCTCATCCAGGTCGGCCTGCCGGAAGGTGTTCTGGGCGTCTTCGGGGCAGAGCCCGAGGCAGCGTGTCGCCACCTCTTCAAAACTCGCCATATCGAGTCGCCCCGTACCTTTTGTGTCGAACAACTGAAACGGTCAAATTTAATGACATGTTACTTATAGATAAAGATACCAGTGCTGTAAGACCTTACTTTTTTTCTAAAGCTTCGCGGAGGAAAAGGAAAAGGAAATGCTATGCTGTAACTCGCAAATAAACTAGACCCATGTATCTCAGATAAAAACTAGCCTCGTATATCTCGGACATAAACTACTCTCCTATGTCTCGGACATGAACTAGGCTCGTATATCTCGGATATAAACAACTGTCGTATATCTCAGACATAAACTAACCTCGTATATCTCGGAGATAAACCACCCTATTGTAACTCAAATATAAACTACCGTCGTGTAACTCAGAAATAAACTAGCCTCGTGTATCTCAGATATAAACTAGCCTCGCATTTCTTGGACATCTCGTATATCTCGGACATAATAACTACTCTCGCATATCTCGGACATAAACTACTCTCGCATATCTCGGATCTAAACTAGCCTCGTCAAATATCAGTTTAAACTTACATCGGAGTACAAGTGACGAATGACAATACCTTAAAGGCGTAGGACAGCAATTGCGCGTGAGGCACGTGCTGCAGCGAGAGGAAGGCGGCCATTATGAGGTACTCGCCGAAGTTCACCACGCCACACGATTTCTGTACAATAACACCGATGTTATTACAGAATCATGCATTTATTTTTCTAACATAGTAGATACAGGTAGTACAAGTGCCAGGTTTTTTTTTAATTTGTTTGAATGTAAAATTTATAACCCAAAAATATGTAACTCAGTCGACATCAATTAGATGGCCACTATGCAGTACATGTTACGTTACGTGATAGCGGTAATAGTAACGAACATTTAAACGTTAACCCCCTTATTCATAGACGTACATTAAATACGTTTTAGCTATAGATTATGCTTTGTCTTTTTCAGTTGCATTGTCAGATGTGCAGGACAGAAAAAGACAAAGGAGAGATTAGCAACACTTAAGCTAAAATACGTTTATGAATAAGGGGGTATTTTTTTTTTTTAATTTATTTAATATGTTTGAAATTTACAATTAAATAACATATTTAATAAGATAACACTAGAAAATCAATGAGATTTGTATTAAGTATGTAAATGTTCGTATATATATATATGTTCGTATGTACAGCAAAGTGGTTTCCAAATTGATGGGGCCAGGGCCATGAATAAAACGTCACCATGACATCTTATTACAATTCTATTAACAAACTCGATGTACCTATAGCCAGCCAAATGGCCAAACCGTCAAATTGAGCCTATCACGAAATAATTGCGAATTTCATGAAATGGTTGCATTTCATGAAATGTTCACCTGCCCATTGGCGACCCGACCCCGACCCACCGACCCGCATCGGAGAAGCGTGGTGGAGGTTCCAGGGCTCCCCTCAAAAAGGTGAGAGACTCGTGCCCGGCAGTGCGACGCGTCGTGGGTTGCCATCATTATTGATGTCGTATCGCGGTCTGTGAATCTCACCCCGAGAGTGAAAAGAGAGTGACCTGTTCAAATATGTCGAACAACCGCAGCAGCGGCTTGCTGACGGGAACCCCGAGGCGGGCGGCGAAGTCCTCGCGCGTCAGCCAGCGCGGCCGCCCGCCCAGCGACCCCCTCCCCCCCCTCCCCCCGCCCACCAGCTGCAGCTCCAGCTGGGACCGGTCCAGACTGCAATTACAGAATAAAAAGGTACAGAAGTCGATCTACATACAAAGCGCGCTCGAGCAGCGCAGACATAGACACCGCTCACCGACACGGTATCTCGCTCGAATTCAGTCGAATACGTGCGCGACTACGTCGGTAACTTTGGTACTCGTGCGGATCTCCCTACTTCTGATTCGATCACGCAGGGAAACACCGACCATAGCTCTCTCCATTGGTAAAAGTAGAATATATATTGCTATTTGCTAAGAAACGCAACCAGCGCCGTGGCACCATATTGTTGTATTTACTATAAATATAAATAAATAAATAAAATACGCTTACACTCACAGCCCCACAGTAGGTATAAACCTGTGTCGTGGGTGCCGTTGTACACATACAACACATACACAAACACCCAGACCCGAAACAAATATCTGTAGGCCATACAAATATTTGTTCCGGTGCGGGGATCGAACCCGCGACCCTTCGAATCAAACGGTGGTTTCGCACCGCTGGACTAACCGGGTCGTCTATCACTGTTGGAGCATTTAAAATTGCGCGCCATGTGCACGCGCGTGCATATAGCTAATCACACGGCTTCGTTTGGAATCGGACCGATGGGGACGCCTACGTCTCCGCATGATTAGGGATTGGCCAACGCGGGCAGCACGACGGAAACGCGCGCCATCTTTTGCTATTGTCTTTTAATTTTGTAATCGCAATCGAATTAATAAACAGAACATAACAAAGCCTCGAATTTTCTTGCCTCCAATTCCGCAACAATCTCTGAAGTTAAGTGGGTGACTCCCAGCCACTAGCCACGAAGTCAGCGGTTAGACGTCTAAATCATGTGATCAATTTAGGAAGGTGAAAAACTCAAGTGATAAAGAAACTCACCCGAGCTGAGCCCTCAGTTCGCAGATCTCCCTGGCGGCGGGCGCGGCAGGTATCCCCAGGTGTTTCGCTTTAGCTATCAGTCGGCAGTCGTCATACGTGTAGTCTAGCACGGGCACGCCTAGAGCTCTGGAATCACATAGGTTATGTTGATAGGTTATTATGTAACTTCTTTTGAAGGTTCTTTGAGAAATTTGACTGCCTCGGTAGCATAGTGGTACCAGACCACTACTACTACGCTGAGGTCCTGGGTTCGATTCCCGGGTAGAGGGTTATTAGAGATAATGGTGTAAAGTCTTTTATCTCTGGTTCTATTGGGATTTTTCCATTGTACCTCGAAGTTTGGTAATGTGCCCGGAGATGTCAACAGGCTCGCCACCTGTTACATGGGCCAAAACGTAACCGGCGAATCGTGGGTGTTTGCATGTATGCTTAAATGCATGCATTTACCTCTGCCTACCCTTCGGGGATTACAGGCGTGAAGTTACGTTTTTTTTTTGAGAAATGATGTTGTGTATCTCAGGCATTAGAAATAATGACTTGTGTTCATATCCCCATTTCTTGCACGTCGGCCTTAAGAGAGAGACTTCGGATAATTTCGGCTCTACAACATGTAACGGGAATAATGCACACGTTCTAACACCTCGATTAGAAAATCGAGTTAAAATCATAATACATGAACTGAAATTACATGTTTATGTATTTAATATTTTTTATTTAAGAAATAAGTTGTCCTCAATTTGTAAGAACAGTATGCACACCCTATTCATTTTCACCCTACCTCTACCTACACCCGAACATAAAACACGAATCTACTTACACACGCACACTCTTGCAATGTGCTGTAGCGTACTTGCGTACCCTTATTTAACACTCGCTAGTAATAAGATTAATTTACACTATTTTATTTATTAACAAATTCAGATCATTGAAACTTACTTAGCCATAACATCTCGCACGTTCCTCGCGTACAGCTTCGGGTCCCGTTTCTCCTCCTCACTGGGGTAGTACACCGGCAGGAACTCGATCTCGCACGAGCTGTGTACTTGGGTTAGAGTCAGCCAGAGCAGCTTCAATCTGGTATTCAGAAATTGATTTTGTTTTGATAGGATGTCTATCAGAGGCGGCGTTAGGCGGAAGCGGTGTGGACCACAGTCCACGGTCGCCCAGCCTCGCGCCTGGTACAAAGGGGTGGCTTTGAACAGGAACAAATCAATGACCTATCAAACAGATGGGCGCATGAAAGTTACTCGACGGTACCCCAGTAGAACCCGGCCGGCTTGAACGTGATCAAATTAAATTGTGGGCCCGGCTTCTCCCGAGTAACACGAGCTGCACAGAGTGCACAGGCACGCCGGGATAGAACCAGACCGGCTTGAGCATGATTAAACAATAAGGGTTCGAGTACTAAAAGCTTACAAATAGAACCCGATAGCACGACAGCAATGCAGTATTGTCTACATCCTGGAAGTTCGCCATTGGTACCTCTATCAGCAAAATGACTTACGCGCCCGGACCCTCCCAGGTCCACGTGACGGTGTCCTTTGCGTTGGGGTAGCGGATGGTGACAGGTTGCACCGGCACGCCGGGGTAGAACCCGCCCGGCTTGAACGTGATCAGACATGACCGGTTCGTGCAGGTACCTTCGGGGAAGATTAGTATCTGGAACGGATAATGGCTTTTGTTAATTAATAAAACAGGGGCCTTGCGCACTCCGTATTTTAACCCCCTAAATTCATAAACGTATTTTAGCTAAAGTGTTGCTAATCTCTCCTTTGTCTTTTACTATCCTGCACACATTTGACAATGCAACTGACAAAGACAAAGAATTCTATAGCTAAAACGTATCTTATGTACGTTTATGAATAAGGTGGTTTGTGTATAAATAAATAGTAAGAAATGTTACACCCGTAACATGGTTTTCTCGAAACCACTGTGTGTCACAATTTTCGACTCCCTACTTTTTTTTAATGTAATAAAAGTGGCAAACAAGCATGCAGTTCACATTGATAATAAGTGATGACTGCAGCCTATAGACACCAACACAATGACCAGAGGTCAAAATGCAGATGCGTTGCCACTCCTGAGTGCTAAGGTGTTATGCCTCTGTTCCGGAAATTACAGGGACGTACATTACCACCTGACCGGAACACGATAGTGCTGAACACTACCATTTAGCGGCAAGTACGATATATTAGATAATGCGGTGGTGCCTACACCCGCGAGCTTCGTCACTGGAGCTCTACCACCAGTAAAACCCTAAGTGCCAATAACCTCCTGTTTTAAAATTTTATTAAACGTTTCTGTTTTACTATATGTAATAATTACTCACTGTAAAGAATTTGATGACTATACGAAAATGTCTGTAAAGATGTATTTTTCCTGTCTACCATATTATTATAACGTATATCTACGACATACACAAAACACAATATGCAAGTTAATCTTCGAATCGCAGCAGATAAACAAAAAAAATACATGCAATAATACCCAGAATCCCAATTACACGCTTATTACATTATTTGATGTACTTAATACATCATGCTCATAGCTCATGACTATTGTATTATTTTTATTAACTAATCTTTTTTTTTTCATCGTCATGTCATGAATGGTTTTGAAACAGAATACAATTGGAACGTAATCGATATTGCGGTGCGATTATATTTTTTGTAATTATGACTTTGGAAGTAGGCGTAGATGATAGCAATTCTTTTCATTACGGTGTCTATCAAAACTCAAAAAAACTCAAAAATTCATTTAATCACTTGGAAATAATAGAAATTGCTTGTGATAGGTCAAATTACAAATATAAAATTAAAGCGAATAACAACTGATACGTTGATTAATATGTCAAAGTAAATAAATACTATTTTATATATTACTAGCTGTTGTCCGCGGCTCCGCCCGCGTGGATTTCGTTTTATAAATAACTAAATAGCCTTTGTTCTGTCTCAAAGTCAGCTCTATCTCTGTACCAAATTTCATTAAAATCGGTTTAGTCGTTTGGACGTGAAAAGGTAACAGACAGACAGACAGAGTTACGTTCGCATTTATAATATTAGTAGGAAAATAGGGATTGTTTTATAATATTTTTATATTTATTTGTATAAGTTCAATGCGGTCTAACCCTTATCATACTCGTATGGCCCCGTAATAACTATCACAAAGACAAAACAACTGCATTGCCATCACGCATACCTTATGCGTGATGGCAATTCATTTGCATTTTGACCCCAGGTCCTTGTGAGGGAATCTATAGGCTGCAGGCATTTGTTAACACCAATGAGAATGTGAAATGCATGAACCACCTTCATTACATAAAAAAAACTTCATAAACCAGAAAATTGGAAGCTTCGGTAGCTTAGCGGTAAAGCGGCTCAGTCAGCCTTGCTCTCCCTGGGCTTCTGGATGTCATTTAAATAGATTTACGATTGGTTCCAGTATTTAAATTCGCCGATGTTTCGTAAATATTTTTACAGTCCATATATACTTTTGTATTAATAAATTGACAGGTTGTTGAAAAAAAAAAGAGGAATAAAAATGCTATAACAACCCAACAAAATAAATAGATAGTTTAATAACAAACTGGTCATTTATATCTACCTAATGATAGATAGATATTTTAATAAAGTAATGTTTATTCTTTAAATTTACACTTTTGTTTAAAAATACGACATTTTTTTTATGTTATAAAAGTGGCAAACAAGCGTGCAGATCACATTGATGTTAAGTGATGACTGCAGCCTATAGACACCCACACAATGACCAGAGGTCAAAATGCAAATGCGCTGCCGCTCCTGAGGCCTGAGGTGTTATGCCTCTGTGCCGGAAATTACAGGGCCGTACATTACCACCTGACCGGAACACGATAGTGCTGAACACTACCATTTAACGGCAAGTATATTAGGTAATGCGGTGGTGCCTACGCCCGCGAGCTCCGTCACTGGAGCTCTACCACCAGTATTTTTTTTATTTATATTATATTACCAAAGTTTCCTAATTTATATTTATTGAAAAGTGGCAGCCTTTGACGCCTAGTGCGGTCAAACCTTTATATATGTACAGTTATGACAATAAATCAAATATTATCACTACTCTATCCAGTAGAGGTCAAAGTACTGTTACACTGCCACGCGAGTATAAAGTTATGTTTAGATTTGAATAATAATCGAAGTTGACTGGCTAGGTACTTGGTTCAGGGGACTGCTCGGTCCCGGTCGTCTTCAAAATTCACAACATTTAATGAAATATGACAATTGATTTCATATTCTTCGTGGACGATATCGTCCTTAATAATTGTTTTATATTATTTCGCATTAACACATGCTTGTGAAGTATATTTTTTTTTTTAAAGAAAAATGAAAAGAAATATTTGACTTCAGGCGAGACTCGAACTCGCGACCTACTGGGAATCTAGTCCAGCCGCTCTTCCAATTGAGCTACTGAAGCCCTGCCCGATTTGTCAAATCTTTCCTTCACATCTATTGCATTGCTTTATGGTAGCAGCAGCGCCATCTATTACCAACTATGCTAGTTAGGTAACCGATATAAGTAGGTCGCGAGTTCGAGTCTCGCCTGAAGTCAAATTTTTCTTTCCATTTTTCTTTAAAAAAAATAAAAGATATCGTCCTTGCGTAGCTCAACCTGTTACCAATAACAGTAAGATTTACTTAAGCAGTGACCGCCAAATGCGTTGCATCAACGTATTTTTTGGCCTAGGTAGTATTAGATTATTAGATTAATGTTATCAAAGTTGACAGATTCACTTAACCATTAACCAGCGCATCTAGGCCCATTATGGTTAGCAGTTTAAGTGTTTTTTTTTTTTTAATGTAATGGGCTTGGCAAACAAGCATGCAGTTCACATTGATGTTAAGTGATGACTGCAGCCTATAGACACCCACATGAAGACCAAGGTCAAAATGCAGATGCGTTACCACTCCTGAGGCCTAAGGTGTTATGCCTCTGTGCCGGAAATTACAGGGCCGTACATTACCACCTGACCGGAACACGATAGTGCTGAACACTACCATTTAGCGGCAGGTATATTAGGTAATGCGGTGGTGCCTACGCCCGCGAGCTCCGTCACTGAAGCTCTACCAAGTTATGACGTCATTTAACAATTTTCAAATGTGGCAACTCATTTTTTTTTCTTTATTAAAAAGTTAAAAGATCCACCCAGCCTAAAAAGTGAAAAGTAACAAAATACAGTGTTAAACCAAAGAGAAATTTCCGTAACGATTTTTATATAAACTTGCTATACTTAAAGTCGGGTCGAATCTCTTTAGTTAGCATAATTATAGATTTTTTTTTTTTATTACTGATAAAATTAACACACCTGTGGCCAATCTTCTTTGGAGGTGGCTCGTTCGATAATCTCCTTGATCGTGTTCTGTCTGGAGTTAGGATCATCCCGCCACACATACACGGGCTGCGTGTAGTTGATTAGTTCTGCAAGTACCACAAACATTTTTTTTTTTAAGTAAGGAAGATGGCAAACTAGCTTGCAGCTCACATTGATGTTAAGTGATGACAGCAGCCTATAGATATCTTCATAAAAACCAGAGGTGAAAATGCAGATGTGAATCCACCCTTGACACCTAAGGTGTCATGTCTCTGTGATAGTTATTACAGGGCCACACATTACCATCTAATCGGAACACGATAGTGCCGAACACTACCATTTAGCGGCAGATAGGTTAGGTAATGCGGTGGCGCCTACACCCTCCTACACTTGGAACTCTACCACATCAAATTATAATGGGTCGCTATACAACGTGTAACAGGATTGAATGTACAACCCGAAACTACTTTTTTCAGAATCGGTAACCGAATCGATTTTAAGCATTTTTGATATAAGTAACATTTTGTCCCAAAATTAATTACAATTAAGAAAATTATGGTCACCCGTTCGGTGAACAGTCAAAAAAGAAAATGAGACTAACGTCTATCCAAAATAAAATTCTAGTCTCAACAAGTTTATTATAACTCGTTGAGACGTGCATTTTATTATTAATAATAATAATTTAAGAAATAAAATAGTGGAAATTAATCTCATTACTAGCGAGTGTTAAATAGGGGTACGCAGGTTACGCTACATCAAATTGCGACAGTGTACGTGTGTGAGTTGGTTTCTGTTTTATGTGCGGTCGTAAGTAGAGGTAGGGTAAGTATGCATAGGGTGTGCATACTGTTCGTACAAATTGAGGACAACTCGTTTCTTAAATAAAAAATATTAAATACTTATACATGTAATGTATGGTCATGTATTATGATCATAATTCGATTTTCTAATCGAGGTGTTTAATAGTGTGCATTATTCCTGTTACATTTTTTTTTTTACGAACTGGAAATGTCTTCGCTTTCAACCGGCTCTCTAGGGGGAGAGAGTCGGGATATGAGAGACTGGAACCCTCTAAAACCACCTCGGTGCCGACTTCAGTGCACAAAGGGATAACCTTTGTATGGACGTACATTTAATAAATAAATCTTTTATTTACAGAAACGCAATTGAGTCTTTGTTCTTTAATTGAATAGAATTGATATCATCATAAAACAGACTATTGCTATCAGTACGTTCTATTTTTCTTTTACAAACAATTGGTCACCGATTTATCGGACGTGGGCGAGCAGCCTGAGTCTCACACTAGGTACTCGCTGTGTCGCCCGCAAGACCGAGAGTATCTATCCATGAGGACTGCAATCTCGATGAAAAAGTCCTGAGGGAATTAAATTAAGCTGACGATACGTCGCCTGGTATAGGTTTTAATATTTAATCTAAGCTTTCATAATATTTCGATCACTATCCAAACGTAATCGGGAGTAACCTCGTCACGAATATATTCCTCTGATTATTTAATTTTCTACAACTAATACTAAATAAGACACTACAGAGCATAAATATTAAAACAGAATACTATACTAAACATGCACTAAAATATGTACAACATGCATACAATGTTAATTCAAGACTGAAAACTTACTTAGGTAAAAAAATACTTTCTAATAGATTCGCGTCCTTTTACCAACATGGGACTCAAATAATTGAAGTATCTTATAATATTATTATATAAACCACTTAAACATGAACGCATGTATGTAGTACACCCAATACTACATATTATTATGATAAGATATCTTAGTACGAACGTTGGAGATTTCTTTACGCTTCGTACTCTATGACAAAATAAAATCTCACCGATTGGTCGAGAGACCCGTATAGCGAGAGCATAGAACGAATCACGTCTATCGTTTATGACGCGTCGCACAATGGGCCACATTGTAACGATATGATTCCTTCGCCTACGGACTCCATACCACCAAAGAGACTCAGTAATTCACTTCTATGCGCGTGATGGTCAGCGATGCCGATAATTATATCAAATGACATTATAAGTAAGTTTATTTTAAAAAAATGTTTCATTATATCTCTACACAATGCAGGAGAGATGAACAACTTAGACTAGTAAAAAAACAAACAAGAACGTTGTATGTACCTTCTTGAATCAATGGAATGTAACATATTATGTAGAGTCAAGAGTCAAGAAATAATAATCAACATATAGGTTGGGGAAAAAGTTTCTTCGCATTTTTTAAGATAATTCAAAATATTTTTTAATATAGTTTATTTAAATTTAACTAAAGTATGTATGTACCATTTTGTTCGATAACCTTTTGCCATCTTGTAGGTAGGGACATGATCCCATTGCTATAAAAATTTTGGGACTTCTCATCAAAATACCGCGACAAGTGGATTTGGCAGTCCTCTCGTGATGTTAACCTAACATTGCATAAAGAATTCTGAAGAGACCGAAACAGGTGGAAATCTGAAGGTGCAAGGTCAAGACTATACGGCGGATGCATTAACACCTCCCAGCCAAACTCTCTTAATTTTTGCTGAGTGGCTATAGATGTGTGAGGTCTAGCGTTATCATGATGAAACACCACACCCCTTCTGTTGATCAATTCCGGCCGCTTTCTCTCAACTTCTTGCTTTAATCTCATCAGTTGTTCGCAGTAGAGTTGACAATCGATAGTCCTGCCTGGTGGTAATAGCTCATAATGAATAATGCCCTTCCAATCCCACCACACACACAACATCACCTTATTGCGAGTTAACCCGGGTTTCGCCACAGTCTGTGAAGCCTGACCGGCCTTTGACCACGACCTTTTTCGCACGTTCTTGTCGTAGGTGATCCACTTTTCATCACCAGTTATCAGCTTCTTCAAAAATGATTCGGTTTCATTACGTCGTAATAAAGAATCACAAATGAGTACACGGTTCATTAGGTTTCTTTCAGTGAGCTCGTGAGGTACCCAAATATCGAGCTTCTTTTTGTACCCAGCTTTTTTCAAATGCGCCAAAACTGTTTTGTGATCAATTCTCAGTTCTTCAGCTACGTCGTAACTACTGATATGTTGATCTTGCTCCACTTTTTCAAAATTGATTGATTCATTTTATCCGTAATAGGGCGACCAGAGCGAGGTGCATCTTTGACATCAAAATTTCCGGATTGAAAACGCTTAAACCAAATTTGTGCTACTCTCACAGACACTGCACTGGGTCCATAAACATCGCAATTTTTTTTCGCGGCTTGCTTTGCATTTTTACCTTTTTTGTAGTAAAATTTTAAAATGTATCGAATTTCCTCAGTAGATACTCATCTTGAACGAAAAGTTGACAGTACGAAAAACAAATAGAAATCACACATTTGCCTAATTAGAATTTGGAATTATGTTCTTTAAAATTTTAACTTTCAATGATACCAAAACCAGCCAGATACAAATACTACAGCCAAAGAGATTTTATTACAAGTTCATACATACAATAATGCGAAAAGACTTTTTCCCCAACCTATTACTTAATCAATTGATGATCCTATCATCAAGTTATACGACTATTAATATACGTCAGCCAGAAACTATGTTTAGCTCTAAAATATATACAACGCGGTTTCAATTTTGATAAATTACCTACAATTAAGTGAAAGTCAAACATGGCGTCAAAAAAGACAGGTCACACAGATAGCGGGCACGCATCGACACGGCACGAGATAACTATGATAGACGTTCAAAATAACAATATTAAGTATACTGTATCTATATTGATGTTAACAAGCAAGACTTCTTTTAGTGTGCCTTATTTTATAGATATTTATTATCCTATTGGTTAACTTATTCAGTGGACAGCGCATTAGAGAAATAAAAAATGTTCACAAATTTCTATAGGTATATATACTTTTATCACCTAACATATTTTCACAGTAAAGTTTGATGTACATCTTGATCTTAGAGCCAAAAGTAATAAATCTTGAGTAAAATACGCCATAATATAGTGAAATGTAGCTAAGCTAATCCGTAATTTACTCCAAAGAAAATCACAAATAATAGAAATAATAACTCGCGAACTGTGTGCCTTAGGTTTAACAAATTTCGGATAGCAATCAACGGTAATTAAATCATAACCGTCTGGTAAATTTTCGTATCGATAAATGAGTAAAGTAACTTAGAACGTCAATTTTGAGGCCGATTATTAATGAGTACTTTCACCTATTCATATAAGTTTTCTCCACTCAAACGACAAATCCTTAGTGAGATTAGTATCTTGGGAATATGATGATGATTGTAGAACAGGGTGATTGCTCTTTCACTCGAAGCAACTATTGCACTACACGATTTTTCAGCGCCTGTTTACGGGGACAAAGGATCTTATCTTATAGAGCTCTGCCACCATTACAACATGAACATACAGTTCTCGTCTTATTTACGTACTTAAACAACACATTGCTTTCTAACAAGTTAAATCAAAAGAAACTGCCACAGTAGTCCAGTGGTAGCAGGACACAACTGCTCCGGTGAAATATTTGTATTTTTCGGCAGTTTTCCAGTACCGTCTTCAGAGCTTGTTAATTGGCCTGGAGATGTCAATAGACTTGCACCTATTTCATGTGATAAAATCGTGACTAGGAAATCGTGGGTATTTGTATTGTACCCTTAAGAGCATGCACCTCTGCCTACCTCTTCAATAAATCATCATCATCATCACTCCAACCGAATGACATTCAGTGCTGGGCTAAGCCAGAGAATATGTCATAATACTACGTATAGAATAGACACTTCGACGTCCCGCCCGATTTCCCCGCATCACCCAACCTCCTCCCCTCTTATGGGCGACGGTTGGTATTTTCTACGTGCTACGCACACAGGTGCACGTGTAAATACACGTCACTGATTGATGTCTGTGTAAAAGGGACCAAATTAAGCGTTTGTATGGAATTTTGGCGGAGTGTCCGCGGTGTGGCTAAGCCTTCCCCAAAGACACCCACAACAGACATTAGGGGAGAACAACAACATGGCTGCCTATATCACGTAATTGTAATAACGCGGAACCGAACAATAGCCGTTAAACCCAATGGTTAGACCGTCATTGTTCGGTTGATTGACGACACCAGCGGAAGAATTCTCCTCCATTTCCACTAGAGAGCGGAAGAGTCGACACGACCCGACGCCTTTTTTGGAAATTAAAGGAGAGAAAATTACATTACAAGCAAAACATTAAACTCGGGTTACGATCTCAGATCTTCAGCCCATCAATCATTGTGTTACTCATGCGTTACGCCCTTAATCTGCCATCTCATTCCCATATCCTATCAATTATGGGTGTTTACAACATTGATGGAGCTGAACTGATCAGTGATAAATGGTAGGCAGCTCTAGCTTCAAAATAATGCTACGTAGGTGTGCAATACCATAATGATAAATGCGAAAGTAAACATGTTTTTTCTTTAGGCCTCAACATCTCCACAGCGGACCAGATTTCGATCAGACACGGTAGTGGTATAACACGGTTTTCTTTTTTTTAAGGTGGCAATCTAGCATTTATTTCACAATGATGGTAAGTGAATATATACATCTCCATAAAAAGCAGAGATTTCAATGTAGATATTACTCCTGAGGCTAAGTTATCTGTGTGCCAGAAATATCAGGGTCATACATTTACCAGCAGACCGGAACACGATAGCGCTGAACACTACCAATTAGCGGCAAGTAGGTTGGGGAATGCGGTGGTCCTACCTTCCTACCGTCTTACCTTCTCAATATAGCGCACAAGGTGCAGGCCCAAGCTCCATACTTTTTGGAACGTCTCCTTTGCCATTAATAATGTAAACGCAATCCACCGTGTATCAAACGTATGGTAAAAATATTAAAATTCTGCACTCCTTCTCTATATGAACTATAACTGATTTATTTCATACTCCTCCGTCGTAAAAAGGAATACAAAGTTTTTCCTTCACGACTGATACCAATTTGAACAACGACAATCAGATTTTGGTCACAGAAAATAGTTGGAAACATAGGGATAGTTTACTTTGCCTTTTAATTTAAGAAAAATAACATGCCGTGCGCCACGCGAAAAGGTCAAAGTAAAAGTAATATCGGTCCATCGCCCTTGATAGCTAACGAGCTAGGCGTCAAGAAGCCCTAGGCGTGCACGTCGCGCCTAGTTTCAGACCTACATGACACTTGTTTACATACCTACAAGACAATAGAATACAGTGGATACCTATTTTTATAGATCTATTACCTCCAAAATGAATCTATTATACAATTATCTAACAATAAGTTGTATTAGGGTCATAGCTCACTACAACCATCCGGGCCAATAGCGGTCAAACCATTCCAACAGGACGGAAGTAAATACAAGACGCGGGTTGGCCGGTAGCATTCCGCTATAAAACGACCACCACTGTGATCACCAATCGGCATGTAAAAGTATCCCCCATATAATGCAATGGCACATCTTTAAGGAAGCTATGTCCAGATGTGGATTTTTTCGGCTAATTCGGAGTAGCCATTTTGTAGTTGTGTGTGTGTGTCACACGTAGTTCTCACCGCAAAAAATGTCAGACTGTTTTGCATCGGTATTATACGCTATAGCTACTCCCTCCGTTCCACCGCGGCCGGTGAATATATAAAATAGGAGTCTAGTCCTATTTTATATATTTAATTTTACTGTACGTAGATATCCATAAGCTGCCATGATTAGGAACCGTATACTTCCTTCCCACTTTCCTGCCATAAAAAATCTCTATTGCTACACGTCTTTATTATGTTACTCATATCGCCGTATACGGTTGTACGAAGACAATGGGTGCGTTCCACTAAGCGTTCACAACGATCACGCTCACGACCGCAGTTTTTCCCGTTCCACTTGCTTGTGAGCGTTACTGTCGTAAACTCAAGTGGAATGGATTATAGAGCGTTTTGAGCGTAGAGGTCAATAATACAAATGGCGAGTTAATAAAAAAAATGCAAAAGATTTAAGAGGTTAGGTTATAATCTGTAAGCCTTGAAAATAAACTTAATTAATTATCGTTTAAATCGATTTATATTGAAAAAATTTATAATTTAATTTTTTGATATTTAATAACAGTGGTGTATTTAATTAATTTATGTTCAAATGTAATTAAAATGTCTTTTGCGGCGGCACTTGGATGTTTGGTATACATGTATATTAATTATAAACTACAATTAATTTTTCTAAACTTGTTTTACATAATTATATTTACCTGTGGAGGCACGTTGAGCATCCGCTGCAGAAACATTCACTTCTACTAATATATCTTTTTCGGCATGAAATAACGTAAGCTTTACGGTCGCCATTTTTTATGTTTTGACTTTTGAAAATGCCGCTAATTTTCTCAACGATCACTTCGACCCACCTTTTTAGATGGGTCGTCGTGAGCTTCGCGTGAGCGTAATTCATGACGTCATGAGTGACGTTTACGCCGCGACCACAACGACTGCGGTCGTCATGTGGAACGACTAAAGGAGCGTTTTGATCGTTGTGAACGCTTAGTGGAACGCACACAAAAAGACAGAACCGTTCGTTCCCTTTCAAATATCTTAACACAATTATCACTTGTCATACAAGCGAGCAATAATAGTCGGACGTTAAGGCCCGTAGCACACGGCGTATTTTATACGCGCAGACGACGCGCAGGTGACACGCGTATACGCGCTTCATACATACGAGATATGAACGCAACCTTGTAACCTAACCCCTAGTTTGCACTAAAAACATTAAACATGATGATGTTTCGCAACTCGTCACATAGAGTATGTATTGCGATGAATGTCTTGTTGGTGCTAGCGTTCGCACTGCTGTCAAACCTATCATTTTCACATGTTTTTATGTGAATGTTTCATCAATGCAATCTCACGGTAAGCACACGGGGCGATCGTGAAACGCGCATCTACTGCGCGTATACGTGCTGTAGTCGCTCGTAGCCTTTGCGTTTTGATCAGACTCCTCCAGTCTCCAGTAGTACAATGACTTCGGTTGAGTCTTTTGTACGCGCGTTGTAGCGCTCCAAACACGCTTCATGCGCGCGCTTGTATCATCAATGCAAACGCAACAATCAACGCCGACAGCGCCGAAGAAGTGCGTCCTTAATACGCGCGTCGTCTGCGCGTTAAAAATACACCGTGTGCTATGGGCCTAATGTTCATAGGTAACAAAACATTGTAAAGTTTAGTGCGGTAGAAATAACTTGTGTGCTCAGTTTGGATATTAAACCAGTATTTTAATACTGTGTGAAATTCTACCACCATTGTTTAATGCTGCAGTTTTTATTATTACCTTTTATGTGCATATATTACTTATGTACCATGTATAGTAGGTACTTATGATAAAAATTGCATCGAAATACATCTAGCTGCTTTAGCGTGATTAAAGCAACAATCAAACACAAACATTTCCACATTTATAATAGTGGTAAGTACAGGTGACAGTAGGTAATATATAGCAGTATGATATTTGATCTACAAATATAAGACTTATCTATATGTATGGGGCTTATTACACGTGTTCGAGTGATAACGTTAAAATTTGTTTATTTGATATATAGGTAAACCTGAGTGTAAATCTGACATCCTAATCAAACAACATGTTCCAATACTTCTTATTGATAAAACTTGTTGCAATTCCAGTGATTCCGCGATATGTGTTTTGCTTTTATTCATGACAGTGCAAACGCGATACGATACCATTTACACATATTACCATTAACAGGGATTTAAACATATTGTTTCCTAATATTTATTATATTATAATGATAGCAGACAAGCATGCAGTTCACATGGATGTTAACAACTGCAGCAGAAACGTCTACACAAAAAAAAACAAGCGGTCACAACACAATGCAGATGCGTCGCCGGTGGCTACCACATGACTTCTCTGAGGTCTGAATTGTTCTGTGTAATAAAAATTCTCATTTCTCTTTTGACACTTCACTTCCATATTATGCAACGTGGACAAGTGTATTGTGTCCCTCATTCAAAGTATCAAAAACATGGCCGGAGGTTGAACCCGGAACTTGTTTCTATTCAAGTAATCTTGTGTCAAATGAAAGTATGCAAGTTTAAACTCATACTTCGGAGTCAGAGGAAAAAACCCACCAAGTCAGAGCCAATCTCTTGCGATGAGGGTTCCTTACAATTGAAAAATTTCCTTTGTTATTGAAATACTATTAACTTCTAATATTTAAGGTAGTCTCAGTAGGTAATATCAGAACCGCATGAAATTCCGTGCAGTATTTGAGTTCATCGCGGACAGACAGACACGCGGCGGGGGGCATAATATGTATCGATAGATATAAATATAAGGTAAAATATATAGTCTCAGTAGGTAATTTCAGAAATAAAGAGGGTCAATTCTGATTTATTGGTATAAGTTACATAAAAAATCATTCGAAATTCTCACAAAATCTTTTAATTGACACGTTACACGATATAATAGTTTTTTAGGGTTCCGTAGGTACCGCAAAAGGAAAAAACCTAACCTTATACCTACCTATAGGATCACATTGTCCGTCTATACGTCTGCACAATCTGTCCAGCTTTTTCTCGAGAAATTAATATAATTAAGAAAAAACGGAAAGTAAGATTTGACTTCGGGCAGCCGCTCTACCACTAAGCTTAGTGGTAAAGCGGCTGGACTGGTTATCCTGAGGTCGCAGGTTTGATTCCTGCCCGAAGTCAAATTTTTCTTTCCGATTTTTCTTTAATTTCTAAAGTTCACTCGCATGTGTTATTGAGAAAAACATGTGCAGATTTTCATACATTTGTAAAGGATCCATAATCTTTGGGAGGTTGGATTGTGAAACCAATAAATCATTATACTCAAATATTACCCAAACAACAACATCACATACATAAGAAATGTAAAACTGATCACCTCCATTTTTATTTTGAAGCCGGTTAATAAAAAGTAATGTCACACAACGTTGTCGTACATGTCCAATGAGATTAGTAACGGTCGTATACAATACAATGATGGCTTTAAACGAGTGCCCATTTTGAAAAGCAGCAATGAATGCCATAATCGGTAAGGATATTTATTTACCAACGTGCTTTGTAATTTATAAATTGAATACGAACCGACAATAGCATACGTGTGTCGACATACATGTGTCTTTGTACAGTGACTTTAAAAAAAACATTGTTTAGTTCTACGCGGCCGAAGTTGTGATCCCGAGCAGACAGATGTCGGGTTGATATTAAAACATGCGACACCGTCAACATTTTTTGTAAACTTTCATGCAACTACGGACTTCAGTCGTTCCCCGTACCCGGCCCGTAACGCTAGGCTCGTTAGGCTATACCTGTATATCAGTGTATTTTTATTGTGTTATATTCAGTTCAATAATAACATTATTATACGTTTAGCCTTCACTACTTTAATTTCACATCAACCCTCAAATAGCACCTTCTGAACTCTTAATTAGTGAACAGTAAACAGTGAACTCATAACGGTTAATTAGTGATAAACTGTATTAAGTGACACTACACACGCCCATTATACACACATATATATATATATATATATACAAAACGTAACTTCACGAAGGGGTAGGCAGAGGTAAATGCATGCATTCAATCATACATGCAAACACCCACGACTCGCCGGTTACGTTTTGGCCCATGTAACATGTGGCGAACCTGTTGCCATCTCCGGGCACATTACCAAACTCCGGGGTACTGGGAAACTTCCAGAAAATGGAAAAATCCCAATAGAAGCAGAGATAAAGGATTTTAAACCGTTATCTCTGATAGTCGAACCAAATCGAACCCAGGACCTCCAGCGTAATAGTAGTGGCCTGCTACCACTACGCTACTGAGGCAGTTTATTCGTCAGATATAATTATATATAGTACCGCAAATTCGGTACTATCGGTAAATTGTAGCGGTAAATACCTACTGGCAAAACCCTTTTAGTTACGTTAAACAGTTTAATGAGTGTAGCTGGCGAAAACCTAATAGGGGAGCCCAAGATGATATTTTTTATCGACTTCAAAAAAAGGAGGAGGTTGTCAATTCGTCCGAATCTTTTTTTTTATGTGTGTTCACTGATATTTTTGGCTTTATTCGAGCGCATCAGCTTATGATATTTATAAAGGATACCTTGTTGGGTACCTCCACCAAATCTTAAGTTTTTGTATGTATCATACATTACGCTATTCCCGAAGGGCGGCCCTCAAAATTTTTCAAATAATCGCCTCGATCTTACTTCACTTCCGGATCGTCGGATCGTTCCGAATCTGAATTTTGGATAGGAGCCTTGTTGCCAAGATGATAATTAATATCGACTTCAAAAAAAGGAGGAGGTTCTCAATTCGTCCGAATCTTTTTTTATATGTGTTCACTGATATTTTTGGCTTTATTCGAGCTCGTCAGATTATGATATTTATGAAGGATACCTTGTTGGGTACCTCCACCAAATCTAAAGTTTTTGTATGTATCGTACATTACGCTATTCCCGAAGGGCGGCCCTCAAAATTTTTCAAATGGTCGCCTCGATCTTACTTCACTTCCGGATCGTCGCATCGTTCCGAATCTGAATTTTGGATAGGAGCCTTGTTTGGACAAATTTTACATCCTCTCAGAATATCTGACGCGCCCTTGGCCCATTGTTTTGATTCCGTGCCCTTTTTGAAAAGATTTCATTTCTTCAAATATGGAGCAAAATTATTTGAAGAAATGAAATCTATACCCAGAAAGAACATCAAATTCTGATGAATTTGACGCGCTTGAGTAAATCCAAAAATTACCTCTTGGTCTCCCCTACTATAAGAACACATCATAATATTTCATTATATAAGAACCTTTACAAAATATGTCGTTAGTTTAAAAAAAATATATAATATCTGTTTATCCTCCTTGAAAAATCTTAACATGAATTCCCACGTTTTTATTATGACGGTTTTTTGACAATCAGACGATGCGCTCACATGTATGCACAGGTGATGCACGATAACCAAGTATCAGAGTATCAGAGGCATATCTTGAGAGAGGCTATTGGAACACAGAGGCCTAATTCTACTAACATCGAAGTTGTCATTATGTCGCGATTAAATCGCTCCGCTGCGCTGTTTTGCTTTTACCAATGCGCGGCTATGTAGGAGCAACAGAGGAGCGACACAATCCCGAACCAATGGCAATTACGACTCATTACGTTAACTGAATTAACTGTAATTACAAACAATTGTTATTTGTGATTTTAAATACAAAATTTTTAAGTTTTAGTGTTCGTTTCCGTGTACAACAATTTACCAAGACGTTCCACAATATTAAGTACCATTTTTATTGGTACTTCACTTGTCGCAGCGTTTTATCCTAGCCGATTAATTAAAGCCTTTTTCTATAAACCCAGTCACCAGAACAAAACACCAGTCATACCTGTAAGTAAGATAAGCCCTTCCTTCCTTATCTCAGCTAACAGAACAGGTTACTCAGAAGCTTAAACACACGTCACACCACGGAACGAAACACTCACCAGTAAAATAATTCTTTATTCTATAAACCCAGCGAAAAAAACTAAAACAATCAGCTCTTAAATCACGCGTAAAATACCAGTATAATAGTAACCTTATTCTAGAAACCCATCCACCAGATTAACACAAGCACCATCACCAGTTAAATAATAGACCCAGCCACCAGAACCCAAGACCTACTTCCAACGTAGTTATCCATGCTCTCCTTCCGCACGATGACAGAAGACATCCTGGTGGCGTACACTATGCAGCTGTCGAGGAACGAGGAGTGGGGGGCTATCACCAGGATGGGGGCCTCCTTGCGACTGGCCTGTCGCCCCCTGATGCTTATGGCCATTCCGCCGGCAAGGTACGACATCTTCCCGATGAAACAGATCAGCGGCTTCAATGCCCTATAAATGTAAGTTAAAGAGGGGATATTAAAAAAAATAGAATGATTAGATAACAGGCTGTTACCTTAACATACAGTGGAAGTAGGGGAAGTGCCTAATGGCGTAATAGCGGGGAAGCTAACACAGAGCTTGAGATTACTGATGTTGATTCCGGTGCCGCATCTCTCGACAGCTCTCACGTCAGTGTTCGTCGCTCCCCCGTCGACCATCAATTTGGGGGCCCATCAAGGAGAGGCGTTTTATCACCTGCCTAAAGTAGGTTTTAATAATGTGAGATGTTCAATAAAGGCAGGCGCCAAATCTCATTCTACAGCCCAGCCATCTAATTCCCCCAGTTTTAGGCACTTAGGCCAAAATTGGCCAAGACAATTTTTAATTACAATAGTACCAGGTATTAGGCGGGGCCTGTCTACTAAAACTACGTACGGGCCCTTACGAAAATCAACATTTTCGTAAGGGCCCGTACGTGTTGGGCTCCGCGCAAGGCTACCAACGGTCTGGGGTTCAAATTGGAACCCGTACTGACGAGAAACATAGATATCTCTTAACTCCCAAATGTATATTTATGCGTTTGTAGCTAAGTCCCGATAGCTTCCTATCGTCGCACCCTTATTAAAAAAAAAACAGAACATAGGTAAATCACCAAAACCAAAAATAACGAGGAAAAAATAGAAGTAAAATAAAAATTAATGCTTGATGGAACACAAAAAAAAACAAATTCTTAGATTTCATCGTAATAACAATAACTACAACAGATTATCCGTTCGGCTTTGCTCTTTATTCTCAGTATTCATTTCATCATTGTTATTTAAACTTATAATAAAACTGTAGAAGTGTAAATTCTGTACATTAAAAATATTTAAAAAATAAATACCAGGGGATGTTACTAGATCGATACCGAACCCAAATATGTGATTAGAAAATTTTTTGTCTGTCTGTCTGTCTGTTTGTTTGTTCAAGCATCACAGAATAACTACCGGTCCGATTACAATGAAACTTGGTATGATTATATTTTAACCTTTGGCGCACAACACTGGGTACTTTTTATCCCGGAAAAATGTCTGTTTGTCTGTGTGTTTGTGCACGATAATATCAGAAACGGCTTATTCGATTTGCGGTTTTCACTAATAAATTATGGTAAGTTTGACTTAACATTTGGTGTTTGTTTCATGTGAATCGGTTCAGAAATAAAAAAGTAATGTCAATTTAAAGAATCATATCGAATATTTATAAGCTATTCTGTATCTTAGTTCTATCTTTTAGGGGGTTTCGTACCTAAAAGGTAAAAACGGACCCTATGGATAACCAATCTTCCGGTATCTGTCTGTCCGTCCGTCTGTCTGTCACCAGCCTGTATCTCATAAATAGTGATAGCTGGAAAGCTAACATTTTCACAAATTATGTATTTCTGATACCGCTAGAAAGAAAAAAAAATACTAAAAATAAGAAAATGAAAATGTTAAGGAGTCCAAGGGGTACAATAAACGTGTTTTTTTTCGTATATTCTTTGCTCGATAATAATAACGGTAGCAAGTAGACGCTTAAAATTTTCACAGAATTTTTAGATCTTATGTTCTAATTCTGTATCCTATTACCTTCCATAATAAATCTATACAAATAAATAAAATTGGAGTGTCTGTTTGTAATATAAAAATAACCGCTTTTTACCAAATGCATATGTATACACGGTACATATACCAAAACAACATTTTTTTACAATTTTTGTCTGTCTGTCTGTCTGTTTGGCGGGGCTAATCTTGGGAACGGCTGAACCGATTTTGACGGGACTTTCACTGATAGATAGCTGATGTGATA
This sequence comes from Macrosoma leucophasiata, assembly GCA_036365455.1. Classification (NCBI taxonomy): domain Eukaryota; kingdom Metazoa; phylum Arthropoda; class Insecta; order Lepidoptera; family Hedylidae; genus Macrosoma; species Macrosoma leucophasiata. Next base: position 2,821,354 of record JAWQUS010000024.1, read on the forward strand.
AGGAGTAACTTAGGCTACTTTTATCTCCATACATACATACATACCTAGATACCTTTAAACAAATAAATAGAATTTGAGTGTCTCCGATTTTGACAGGACTTTCACTGGCAGATAGCTGATGTAATAAGGAGTAACTTAGGCTACTTTTATACTAGCTGCGCCCACGACTTCATCCGGGTAGATACTGAACAATCATATTTTTTCTCACGTGGACGAAGTCGCGGGCCCAGCTAGTTCTTAAATAAACGTAGCTCACCCGTGGTTATGTTAATGAGTGCTTTCTCTTTTCATCAACACCATTAATAACTTCAACTGACAAAGGAGAACAAAGAATAACGAATAAATTTCATTATTCAATGAGATTATATAAATGTATAATCAAAATGATGTTCACAAATAACAAAAATCATTTTTTATCATTTCTTAAACCAATCACACACATCTAGATAACGGCATATCCGTCAATTGTAAAGTGCAGTCAAATATTTAGTAAAATAACAACAACATCGTAGTAGCAGGATGTGATGTTTTATCAATATTTGTCGCAAATAACGTATTAGTTCTAATGAACTAAATTGAACAAACTTCCTATGTAGAGTATGACGAGGAACACTTGTATGACTGTAAATAAAATTCACTATTTTTTTTTTTTTACGCTTACACTCACAGCCCCACAGTAGGTATAAGCCTGTGTCGTGGGTGCCGTTCAAATATCTGTAGGCCATACAAATATTTGTCCCAGTGCGGGGATCGAACCCGCGACCCTTCGATTCAAACGATGGTTTCACACCGCTGGACTAACCGGGTCGTCATACAAAGTACACATATACCAAGCACATCGATCATAATCACGGCAAACATTTGCAGGTAAAACCAAGCCCTTCATCTGCAGGTTGATGAGAAACAACTGTTATATTAACAACATGTTATTATATATATGCCTGATGCCATACAACCGGATGATGTTTGATATCAAAAATAATTTGAATGGTCATGGTCCAGACACAGTGTTGAAACTAACATTTTGGTGAAGTTATCAGACGCATGGTTAGATTTTGGGAAAGATAGTGACTTGCAAAAGTATTTTTGATAATTTTTGTATTAATTTCCACTTGACGTGCTTGACTTTGGAAAGTGAAGGTCAGTTTAAATACTTACCTAATTTAAAAAAGCCACACAAGCTAACACAACGCACTTAATATACCTACAGGAGGAAAAATTATCTATTGTAGTTGCGATTTGAATCTTCTCTCAATGTCGCATTTATAGATGTACCGTTAAAAAGCAAACCCGCACATGAATTTGCAATTCACCATGGCCAAATTACATTGTACAATTAGTAACATGACCAGCATACAGTTCTCATTGATGTAAAATTCTTACTACAACCCATGGCATCTACATGATCAATAATCCCAACGAATATTTAAGATGTTCTGCCTTCTGTCTCTATCCCAGAAACTATGGAACATTATCACTATGACGCTGAATTCTATCGTATACCTATAACTACAGATGCATGAGATACTGTAGCGAGCTCCACTATTGGCGATCTACTATCAATAAAGATACTACTACTAGACGAATGAAACCAAAAGCTCATTAATAAATTACATAGTCAAACAATTTCCTATTTCTGGTGTTAACATGAACTGTATTTGATTTAATTAAAGTATATCATTCGATAACTTACATAACATCAGATTCAAGGTCATCTGCATAAGACGCTCTTATCAAACAGGTTTCAATCATCAACAACTCGTATACATAAATATAGTAATTTTGTAAAACGAATTATAATAGTGGATTCAAAACATTGCCTTGTGCAATCCACGATTCTTATATTTAACAAAACGTCGCAGATTAAATCTCCATGGCCAAAACATAATAAGCCTAAATTCAGGTCAATGTACTTTAAAACTGACCCACAATTTTGCTCACGTAGTATGACCATGTTAAATTAATATTTTGTGTTCTTATGCTTTTTTTTAAATTAACTTATAATTATATTAACATATGATTCTTAAAATCCCCACCCCAGCAGTGGTTTAGGCATTCGAATGACTTTATATCTACAACGGCTACGCAGGTAACTGTGAATTGAAGAGACTACGAGTAACAAATTAGTCATAGGTTTACCTTTCCAGCTGGTTATCACTTCTCAAAATGGAACCATGAAACTAACACCCTTAATAATGCACTCGTTTACGCTATGGTTGGTTAACTTCAACTCAATGGAATAGATAGATAAATTATGTTAAGGTGAGAAACATTATTGGTTTAGATAAGAGAAACTGTTCAAAACTTAGATGTGTATTACAGAAGTTCTTAAGATGGTTCAGTCATACCGAAATTGTAAATGTGAAAATAACTCCGTCTGTCTGTCTGTCTGTTACGCTTTCACGAACAAACCGTTCAGCCAATTGTGATCAAATTTGCCATAGAAATAGTTTGAATCCTGAGCAAGACCACAGCCAAGGAGCACAAGCACGAAGTCACGGGAAACAGCCAAAACCCTTATATTTCTAGTTGAACTCATTTCACAACTCACGTAACTTTTTTCTCAAATAATCGAAACACTTCATATTTTGAATTTGTTTGACAACTAAATATTAGATTCACCTTGAGCCACCATTTGCTGTTTGAGTTTGTATTACATCCAACTTTAGTAGACCGGAGAAAGTTTTTTTGTTGGAATTGGGTAGGTTGAGTATTTGACCATGCTATAAACTACTCTTACTTGTAACTGATCACTAGTAATGTTCCGAACACACCTACGCAGTTGATGCGTCATTGCAATATTTTTTTGCATTGAATAGACGGCCGTGTCTTTTTTTTTTATTTTTTTTTTTTAATTTTAATTTTTGTAATGGGCTTGGCAAACAAGCATGCAGTTCACATTGATGTTAAGTGATGACTGCAGCCTATAGACACCCACATGAAGACCAAGGTCAAAATGCAGATGCGTTACCACTCCTGAGGCCTAAGGTGTTATGCCTCTGTGCCGGAAATTACAGGGCCGTAGATTACCACCTGACCGGAACACGATAGTGCTGAACACTACCATTTAGCGGCAAGTATATTAGGTAATGCGGTGGTGCCTACGCCCGCGAGCTCCGTCACTGAAGCTCTACCACCAGTAAAACCTACACTACCACCTACCTACAGCGCATTCTTAGTTACAAGATCTGTTAGAGAAAATGAGATAGTCATAGTTATTGGTTTAAGTTTTAAGGAACAAAAGGAGCAAAAATCATATGTTTGTAAAAACTGCATAATAAAAATTTGCATTAAAGTCAGGTTTGTTTTTTATGTAATGGAAATGGCAAACAAGCATGCAGTTCACATTGAAGGTAAGTGATGACTGCAGCCTATAGACACTTACACGAAGACCAAGGTCAAAATGCAGATGCGTTACTACTCCTGAGGCCTAAGGTGTTATGCCTCTGTGTCGGAAATAACAGGGCTGTACATTACCACCTGACCGGAACACGATAGTGCTGAACACTACCAAGTAGGGTATTTCAATTTAGGTGCATTGAAGTATTAGAATAAGATGTTTTATTTCTGTGCTCTTCACTACCATTGATGCGGCAATGCCTCTTAGGCTGCGCTACTTGGTCTCTACAACTTTTGATTCTTTATTTAGTCGATCGACGCTGTTTTTTGTCGCTTTTCATACTTGCTGACTTTGTAGTGCAGTTGTAAATTACTAGAATTTGTATATGTTACATTCAACTTTAGTAGACCGCTATTCTTTTTGTAAAGATATTTGTACACGAACCTTATCTTTTGTTACTGACCACGACTAATGTAGCGCCCACACGTAGGCAGTTGATGCGTCATTTAAATGAATTGACGACAGTGTGTCTACAGTAACTAGTAACAAAACCCGTTAGGAAAATTAGATGGCCAAAATTGTTTGTTTATACTGGTTTAAGACGAGAAAATGACAAAAACGTACACTAACGGTAAGTAAGTGAAAATGGCCTATAAACGTTTACAACCAGGGATCCCAATATATCGTTGGCATGTTTTGTGCCATAAGTTAAACTCCCCAATGTTGGCCATAAATTGTCATTGACAGATTTTGTTTAGGCCCAGTGATTCCTAAAGTGGTCCATATAGACCCCCTGGGGTCTATGGGAGACTCGATGGGGGTCAACGTAGATGTGAATAAAATTTGGAAATATGGAAATGTGATATAAATGTAGCAAGAAACGCAAGGAACGAGGTCCACGGAAACTAGAAAAAAATTGAAAGGGGTCTAGTAGAAAAATAGTTTGGGAACCTCTGGTTAGGCAATATTATTGTTTTTCTTCATATTTTTCTCTTACTCTATTTGACATTGCGGTAATGATAATGGATTGCCGTCGTAAATATTAAAGATGAATGGTAAAGACGAAACACGAGAGGCAATGAGAAGTATGTTCGGCTTTCCAAGCTCTCTGCCTGCAACACATTGGATTGCGCGAGATGACATATTGTCGTATTGATAAATCATTGTACAGTGCTCAACAATAAATATTGCACATCGAGCCTAGGAAGGAGACTTTGGCTTATTTCGGGTTTGTAGAGCGTTATCTCTTTCGCACCGTAACTATTTGACGTTTGTCGACCATTTTGATCAAGTTTTGACCAATACCGGAATGTCAGTGCTTACGTAGGCAGTGTGCAACAGAGATAACGCTCTACAAAGTCGAAACAAGTTTTTTTTCATCTAAATTTATTTGGAGGTTTTTGTCCACTGAAGGATTTGTCAATCGTCTCTTTCGCAGGCTCGATGTGCAATATTAATTGTTGAGTACTGTACCTACTAAGGACGCCGATGCAAATAAAAAAGTAATAATGGGAACTGTAAGGACAAGTATACAGGCTGAAAAGATGCATAATGTGGCCAAACCATAGCCTAGCAGTTAAAACAATCTCATAACGCTATGATCAAACCAGTACCAACACGTGCAAGCGCAACAAAAAATAGTAAACGAAAGAATACGCAAGGTGAAAGTTTAAGGCAAATACATTTTCGTAATTAGCCGCCACATGTGAATAGTTTGATTATCTGATGTTAAATTGTTTGAGAATCAGATTTGAGACTGACAGTGAAACTCAGTTGTCAAATCTCAGAATCTTTTGTTAATACGAAGTTTAAACAAATTGTAACACAAATGTAAATATTGTTTTTTTTTACATCAGGTCAAAGAAACTATGCAACTACTTGATAAAAATCGTGTAGAATTTGAACGTTAATTTATAACGGCACATTAGCCGAATTCTCTGATTATTTACCTAAGGTACACTTCAAAGCTTGATCAAATGCATATTATGCTGATTAAATAGTAGAAAAAACCGCCTCAATGCGGTTAGGACTCCCGTGCAAAGACAATTAAACCTCTATACGGTCGGGACCAACCAATAACATCATTGGGACCAGCCGCCGACCGTCGTATCCTTGGTGGGGTTGATGTAAAAATGAACAGTGCATAACTCGCAACAAGCTGCGTCCGTGATCGGCTCCGAACATAGAGCAACACGGAGGGGAGTAGCCATATGCAGGCTTTCCCCTCTGTCAAAGTACAAGGCTAAATGGGCCTATACCTGTCGCCTAGATGTTTAAATGTGCGCGTGAAATTGTTTCTGTATTGTGTAGTGTGTGTGTGTGGTGTGTATCACACGTAGTTCCTTCCCCCCGCAAAAAATTACAGACTGTTTTGCATCGGTAATAAGCGCTATGGCTACTCCCCTCCGGTCCGCCGCGGCGGCCGAAGGCCCGTGTTGCTCTATGGTTAAAAAGAACAATATCTTTCCACCAGTGATTCACCTCAGCTACCGAGGGAATGGCGCTTATGAGATATGAATTGTGATGTGAAATATCTGATTTGGATTGTTCATCAAATCCTAAGAGACCCATTGTAGACAATAATATTGTACTACGTTGAAGATTGCTCAACTGTCTTGGTATTTGATCACGTGCGTAGTTTGTATTTCAATAGGAAGAGGTAGATAAAAAAAATACGGACTTTTTTTATGTGATGAAGGTGGCAAGGCAAACAAGCATGCAGTTCGCATGGGTGACGGAGCTCGCAGGCGTAGTCATCACCCCATTACCTAATCCACTTATCCCTGCCTACCCCGTTAGGGAGCTGGCGACAAGATATATACGAGTACATACATTACCTTAAATTGATAGTGTTCAACGCTATCTTGTTTCGGTCAGTGTACGGTCTTGTGTGCGGTCTTTCTGACACAGAGGTAGGTATAACAAATTAGACCTCAGGCGTGACAACGCATGTACACAGAAATTTCCGGTTACTATGTAGAAATAGATTTTTTTTTGGATACATTATTCACTTACCATCAATGTGAACTGTATGTTTATTTTCCATTTAAAGAAAAAGAAAACTAAACTTGTCGATGAACCGCGGCTGACGAACGCGTCCGATAATGTATCTTAGACTTAATCAGCAACTTAGACCTAATCAGCCGCATTCACCACGAAGCGAGCACGAATGCCGCCATGTCCGCAATTTGCTCCAAATTGACGGTAATCAACGGTTGCTATGCGGAAATATCCAGGATATTGTAATAGGTAGTATAGTACTCAGGCATAACGTGAAATGACTAGAAATGTACATTTGAGTTGAGATAACTCAAAAATAGATTTCATGTCATTAGTGTTAATGCTATAAATGCTAAGAAAAGGTAAAAGGTGTTTAGACTATGTAATAATAAAATTCTAAAATAACTCACACAAACAAACACACATTAACCCTAATGCTTAATAAGTGGATAACTAAAATTTCAATTATAATTTCACTCTTTTACTGACTTTTATAACAAATAGGTACTGGCAAATTATTAATTTTAGATTTTAGTATTAGTGAACTTTAGATTTTACTACTAGAAATCTTTATATTGTAAAAGTAATAGGATTAAAATCTCCTCAAACATAATGTATAACACTCATAAAAATATTGCTACATGTACAATCATCTAAATTATCCGAAGGGTGTAACTAAAGTTATAAAACCTGTTTTACAGGTCTCCAGGTCCCCACCTCCGGATAAAATGATATGTTGGAAATTAGATATTTGGGCACATTATCAAAATTTATGAAAAGTAGAAACTAAAAAAAATACTCTAAAACAATTTAAAAGGAGGGAACAAATAAATGTATATCTATGTTAAGAGTATATCTAACGTATATTCACGCTAACAAAAATAAAATATTGCGATACTTGGTATTAGTAAATAGTTAATACTTTCGATTTGCTTGCTGTTTATGAACTAAGTACCTGTATTTATTAAAAAAGAAAATGTATACCTATATTTATATATTTAATAATAATTGTGTATAAGTGATAATTTATATTAAACTAAATTTTCAAATAGCGGTCCCTAACAATTTTTCAGTTAGGTCGTAATTTAACTTGAGTAGCCACTCCCTTATTTTCCTTTTACAATTATTTCTGTTCAGTGGGTAAATGTTATTTGTCTTATTGCATTGGTTAAACAAGCGATTACCTAAGAAATTAAAGAAGCGAGATGCAAAAGTAGTTCTGATTGACTTATTTGAACACACAATATCACTGCGCCGCTTCTGACTACAGAACGCTGGGTTAAAGGCTAAAGAAGAATGTTTCTTAAGGATAGAGTAAAAGTACGAATAGTTTTCATATAGATAACACTTCAAAGTTCGCAAAAAGTTCGTCCGTGGGGAAATAATATGGTTTGAATGTTGAAACTTTTAAAATAGCTCTTTGAGCTATTTCTAATTTTTTTATAGTTGTTTTATAAGCTCCCCCCCAAACCGTAATTCCATATGAAAAAATATTCTGGCAAATTGCGTAATAAACCATTTTTATAATATCTATACCAGCTATATGTCTAATGGATTTAAAAATATAAATTAATTTTCTTGTTCGAGCTGTCAAGTGACTTATATGACTCTGAAAGTTTACATTTTCGTCCAAGGTAATACCGAGATATTTCACTTTTGAATCATTTTCCAGGCATGGATAAGAGCAATTATCGTCGGCATGTAAATTATCAGCATGGGCAACTAAATTAAGGTTATCAGGCCTCGTCCATTTACGGAGACTAAAAGTGATGTATTTTGTTTTATCGTTATTTATCGTTAGTAAGTTGTTTCTTAGCCAGGTTAATACTACGTTTAACCCTTTTGTGCATTTGAAAATGCCTCATCCCACGTATCAGCTTGGAATGTTAAGACAGTATCATCGGCAAAGGTTATTATCTTTCCGCCAAAGTCATTTAGAGGAACCTGACAGAGATAGTGTGATGAGTGGGACGAGAACCTTCTTATATTGTTTAAGGAACTTTGACGAAATACCATCCCATCCAGTGGCGCAATCATTTTTTAGTCCCATTATTAATCTTTCCACCTCCTCTTCATCCGTATCAAGCAAAACAAAGGATTGGGCCACGGCATTGGAACTAATATTTAAAGGATATGGAGAATCATAGTTCCTCTGATTTTTTTCTGCTATAGATTTACCTATGTTAGCGAAGTATTCGTTAATTTTATTAATGGAAAAGAGGGGTGGCAGGTGCGCAGGCAAAAGGTCACGGGACAAATCAGTTTCTTTTTTAATATTTGTGTTAGATTTAATAGCTTCCCATAGCTTCTTACAATTAGATCCAGCATCGATTATTTCTTTTTTCTGATATTCCCTTTTCAATTTTTTTAAAATGTCATTACAATAATTTCTATATCTCCGGTATGTCACTGCAAGTATACAATCATTAGGCGTAGCTTTGAGTTTTTTGTGCATATTGTCCCGATTTCGCATGCAGCGTAAAAGTCCAATCGTGATCCAAGGCTTAATAATTCTAGTGCGCCTTGATATTTGTAGGGTTTTAGTGTTAAACACAATAGAATTGGAGAGCATATTAAATAGTAAGTTTGCTGCAATATTTGGATCAGTGGAAGATATTACTTGATCAAAGTTAAGGTTATGTATAGTATTGTCTAGTTGACTAGAATCCAATTTGTGTATTACTTTTGGGAAGAATTTGGGGTGTTTCGTGTCAAAAAACAAAATAATTGCGTCGATACCTACGTTATGGACGTAAAAAGTTATCGGGGCCGAACGTAAATATATATTGGCGGCCAAGTGCGCAACAGAAGCCGTGAATTTTCAGAGTTTATACATATTGCCGTGAAGTGCAAGATATTTTATTGAAAAAAACAAGTAAAAAAAATACTTTACCAAAAAAAACTTGCAGCCATTTTTTGATAGGCAAAGGATATATTATTATATTCTTTAGATTAAAAATTAGGTTTTTACAGCATATCTGGATGAACGAAATGATTCTGCGGTGGAATCCTAACCTATTAAGTAGGTATATGTGAAAGTGAAAGGTTTCATTTCCAATGTTTAGATGATAATCACAGTCTAAAGAAAACGAACATGTTAATTACCTAATACTGTTACTAGGTAGGTATACGTCTATACGCTAATATATGTTGATAACACCGATCACTTGTGTTAAAAATTGTTAAATCATTTCGAAATCGTTTGCAATATTTTTGAAACTTTAAAACACTAAATAGAAAAAATTACATCGGGCAAGGTTCGAACCTGCGACCTCAGGATAAACAGTCTAGCCGTTGTACCATTAACCCCTTATCCTGAGGTTACAGGGTCAATCCTTGCCCGAAGTCAAGTATTTCTTATTTCTTTAATTTTTAATTAACTCGCATGTGTTATAGCAAAAATAAAAATTGACTTTACAATAATGTGTGAGAGGACCTTAATACAAGATCAGTAAATTACTAACAGTACAATAACGGAGATTCATTCGTAATTATCAATTCGTCAGGTCTTTGCAGCATCCCTCCTAAAATTACTTGGCGTTTTGTACTGTCTAGCGGTACTAACTGGTTTGACGTTTGGGGCTTTTTTTACAGGTTTGCAGTACGGCACTTTGGAATTGAGAACTTTTGAGGTATGAGGAACCTTTTTTTTTATGTCTGAAGGTTGACAGACAAGCATACGGACCACCTGATGGAAAGTGGTCACCGTCGCCTATGAACATTTGCAACAGGGGCAAGCAATGAAAATCGGAGTTTTGCTCCAACATTTCATTGATATGCAGAAGAAAAAGCATGGGAGATAGCACAGAGTCTTGTGGCACACCAGTGTTGATAGGTAGGTACCTATTTTTACTGGTGGGTGTTCAAGTGTAGGGGCTCAAGGGCGTAGGCACCACCGTATTACCTAATTTATCTGCCGCCAAATGGTAGTGTTCAGCACTATCGTTTTCCGGTTAGATGGTAATGTATGGCCCTGTAATTATTATCACAGAGATATAACATCTCAGGTCTCAGGGGTGGCAACGCATCTGCATTATGACCTCGGGTCTTTCTGTGAGTGTCTATAATGGGCTGCAGTCATCGCTTAACATCAATGTGAACTACATGCTTGTTGGCCGCCTCTGTTGCATAAAAAAACTATAATATAACAACTTACCCCCTTATTCAGGAACGTATTATAGCTAGTGTTGCTAATCTCTCCTTTGTCCTCTTTTATCCTGCACATTTGACAATGCAACTGACAAAGACAAAGCATTCCATAGCTAAAACGTATCTAATGTACGTTTATGAATAAGGGGGTTAGTATATATATAAAAAAATGCGTACATAAATCATTAGATATTCAAGGATCGCGTCAATTATAATCCCAACTTATTCTTTTGAACATTTTTGTTTGATAATTCATATATGCACTCGTACATATTCCTTTTGGTTTGCTAATATACGATCGATATAATAATATATGTCGATACGAACCGTTACGAGTTCAAAAAACCGGCCGAAAGTTAGCCCGACCTTACTCGCATTTTGTTTTTTTCATAAAACTGTAGCGTAATCTCGCGTTGTACCTGTTTAAAGCCTGACATTGACGTGCAGACTGGTCGATATATATATGTCTGTGGCTGCAGCAAATTAAAAAAAAAGCTGATCCAATGTAGGTACTAGTGAAGTTCCGGTGACGGAACTTCTATCTACATCCGTATTTCCGAGAAACTACCATTAGATAGAGTTTATCTCTATCATGATCCGGTTAGATCATTATGGATGGCTACGTGTTTCTGGTAAAAACGTCTTTTTAGCATTTACACCTGCAGTTTTCTTGTCAATGGGAACTGCAAGCTTGTTTGCCAGTTTCATGATATTAATAATACGGCATACGGCAACGTGTCGGAGTTGGAGGACGTATTTTTTTCTAACACGACAGTGCATCTGGAGAAACGAGACAAGTTTGTTATATTGACAATAAAGTCAAAAGATTAAAGGCAACAATAATACGGGCAGTGTACCTTAAGGCACATGACTCCGTGGTACCGCTCGGAACTGCTAAACACGCGGTGCAAGATCAAACTAAACAGTGTAGCCTGGTACACATAAATCGCGCCGCGGAGCCGCGTGTTCATGTTAACTTAGCCTTAATCCGGTGCGGGGTCGCGTCGCACAGTGAATGGAGCGCCTGACGGTAATGTGGAACATCGAAAGTGGATAACTTAATTGTGCACATGTACCGTTATAACGAGGGCAAATTCCTCATCATTTCATGATAAATTGTAGCTTAAAACGGAACACCACTGAAGAAGTTTGAGTTTAGTTTTACTGGTGGTAGAGCTCCAGTGACGGAGCTCGCGAGCGTAGGCACCACCGCATTACCTAATATACTTGCCGCTAAATGGTAGTGTTCAGCACTATCGTGTTCCGGTCAGGTGGTAATGTACGGCCCTGTAATTTCCGGCACAGAGGCGTAACACCTTAGGCCTCAGGAGTGGTAGGGCATCTGCATTTTGACCTTAGTCTTTGTGTGGGTGTCTATAGGCTGCAGTCATCACTTAACATCAACGTGAACTGCATGCTTGTTTACCACTTCCATTACATAAAAAAAAAAAAAAAAAGTTACCGAAAACCAATAACCGAAGCCTGGCTGGGCTAATAGTATTCTAGAGGTCACAGGTTCGAATCCCGCCCATTTATTTTTTTCAGTTCATCTTTCATATTCACACGCACTTTCAGAAATGAAAAAATCCCAATAGCACCAGAGATAAAGGATAAAACCACACCTTTATCTCCAATAGCCCCCGACCCGGGATTCGTACCCAAGTACCCAGGACCCCAGCATAGCAGTAGTGGCTTGCTAACACTTGACTACTGAGTCAGACTTATCTTTAGATGTCCAACTACTTTGAATAATGATTAATTGTCTTTGAAAAGTTAATTTTACATTCGTTAAATGAATCATCAGTATCTTATCTCCGTCCAATATCTCGCGGATAACCTAATATAATGAATAGACGAATCATGTCAAGGAAATACGCAATACTATAAAAAAAACAAGAAAAATTAAAGATTGTAATGTACGGCCCTGTAATTTCCGGCACAGAGGCATAACAACACCTTAGGCCTCAGGAGTGGTAACGCATCTGCATTTTGACCTTGGTCTTTGTGTAAGTGTCTATAGGCTGCAGTCATCACTTAACATCAATGTAAACTGTATGCTTGTTTACCACTTCCATTACATAAAAAAAAGATTAAGAACGGAAAAATAAATACAAATCTTCCTCAGGCTTCGAGCTCTGATAGCTAAGGATCCGATTCAGAGACCGCACTACGACTTTACACTTGGAGCGAAATTTCAATGCTTAGTTAGTTTCACAGACGTATTGAAACGGTCACAAAAATGAATATTTTGGAAACATGTAATGCCCCATCCAGACTCTCCACGAGGCTGGATGGGGCATTACATGTTTCCAAAATGTTAATTTTACACGAGAGAACGCTAGTACAACAGTGTAGACGGTGCGCTAAAAAATAAACTTCTCGTTTATTTTTTTGAAGTTCTACCACCTCTTGGCGACTTGGTATTTTTAAATTGTGTGACTTAACCGTGAATACACATATAAAGAATAAAAAGGGCAGTGAACGGATCCGAAAAAAGAAACTGTATCATTCGATAGTTGTCAATCCAGTAGCATCTGTTTTTACAGTTTTCATTAATTACGAGTCATAGAGCAACACGGGCCACCGGCCGCTGCGGACCGGAGGGGAGTAGCCATATGCAGGCTCTCCCCGTCTGTCAAAGTGCAAGACCAAATGGTCCTATACCTGTTACCCAGATATTTATTATAACTCAACAACACGGGATGGGCATCAGCGTATGCTACCCTTATGGGTAGGTTTAAACGTGTGTTTAGGCAGTAAACGTGTTTCGAGTGAAATGATGATAATTTTAGCAGCTTATACCTAAATTAAATATATATGACCTCAACGCCCTTCGTAGATCGTACACAAGTAAAAAAGTTTCCGATTTTCTGAATAATGCTACTTAGTAGTCGGTCATAAAATGCCGCAGGCCAAGCCGGAGGTAATTCCTCATTTCTTTGCTTCAGATAGATTTTCTATTGATATGGTAAAACAAATTACGCGTAATGAAAAATAGGGCACTTCAAACGATTCTCTTTTATTTTCGCTTTATTGTTGTAGAAATCAATCCTACTTGTATGAAGTAAAAACTGTCTTCCTCTTGTCATTTGTAGTGCAAAACTGTAAAATAATTCTCAAGAAAACAAATTCAAAAGAAATTAGCCTGCGCTAAATTGTACTCTAAGAGAGCAGAGATAATCTCTTTGCTACTTTTACACATCCATCCATAAATGTTAAGCCGTTTTTATTCCAACACACCGAAATAAGAATGATTGTCAACGAAGACAACAAGATCTACTTACATATTTATATCACATTTAATATCAATAAAGTCTCCTCTCTAAAAAGAATACTCCTCTTTCATCAATAATGATTATACCAAACATGCAAAACTTCTAGCCACTAGCTATGAATAATTTAAAGAAGTTTTATCCTTAAGAAATGCAGCAGAATACAGCAATACTTATGAATATGAAATAAGACAGCCAAAAGCTTACTTTTTCATGCTAGCAAAAAAAGTTACATGTTCAGATATAGAATAATAACAACGATTATTCAAACGAACTAAAATCTGAAAGAACTAAAAAGTTTTCAGTACCAATAATTTTTTTGTTCGCTTTGTTCTGTTCTGTTACACCAATTGTCCTTAATACGGATGTAATTTCTATTAAACATAATTTTTCTTATACAGCTGAAGTACACGATCAGAACATTAGGAAAGAAAAGAGAGCGTTAGAATATAATGATAAGATATGAAGTTTGAAAGAATGGGCTAATTTCGTCTGCATCCATAGATTAATTAGCACAATGGCGGAATAGCACAAGCGACTGCTACATCAAATCAATTCAAGAAATCCAAAAAATAAAAAATGTATAACTCGCTTTTATGTCGATCATGCAAAGCAACCTTTGAGTCAAAAGATCTGATCGAAGACAGCATCAAGAAACAATTCATATACAGCTACTTAACCAATCCAACGCTCATGATCAGATCTATAGACTGCAAGGCAAAGCACCACACCACCTACGTCCAATGAACGGCAGCCTCGCCGTGTCGGCCTTGGCGACCACACTCGGCGCCCCCAGACACACGATGGCGATCGCATCGAAGAAGGTCGAGTGTGGTGCCATGACCACCACGGGCGCGTCCCGTGGGCTCGCCGGCATATGGTGACGGCCCAACACGCGCACCCTGTGGAACCCCGCCGCTACCACCACCAGCCGCATTAGCGACAGAATCGAGAAGCGTAGTTTGCTAGAATAAAGAAATCGGTTAGTAAAGCGGTTTAAGAAGACAAGAAATTTAAAGGCATCTTTGAAATAACGATCTTCGGAATATCCCTGAGAAGTTCAAGAACACACTATAGCGTAATATTTCCGATTAATGTCAATAGATAACCATTGTATGGTGGCGGCTCAACACGCGCACCCTGTCGAACCCCACCGCATTAGCGACAGTATCAAGAAGCGTATTTTGCTATAATAAAGAATTTTGGTTAGTAAAGCAATTTCGGTAAGCCTTCAAGTCGACCGAAAGTATTTTAGATGATTTATCATTGAAATATCCGAAAGAGTTGTTAACTGAAATAGCCAGTAAATTTAACTTATAGCTCGTTTTAACTCGCTATGTTGCACATATTCCAATTGAGAAAGTAGATCAGTAGGTATCACGTCTCCGCATCAGTACATAATATTTCCAATGAATGTCAATAGGCACTCTGACTGAGTGCGGTGCCATGATCATGCCATGGGCGTATCCTGCGCGATACGTGGGTGGCGACAAAACAGCAAGCGTACTCACTGGATCAACTTTGCAGAGTGTGTTAAGTTATTTAAGACATATTCCATATCAGAAAATTTTAACATCTCACTCACGCATATCAGTAATATTTCCGATGAAATAGGTAATCGCCGCAGCCTCATTAACTACAGAATCCGTTAGCACCGTTTGCTAGAACTGCTAGAAGGCTGCTATGAGCTAATAACAATCACCGAAATTAAGGAACATCAACTTAAAATGTCCTCCGTAAAATATAAACACTAAAAAAAATACTACCTAATGATAAATGGTAATAAGCATATCAGACGCAGCTTGTAGCCTTACAAGTGACGTTATAAAAAAAAAGTAACTTCACGCCTGTAATCCCCGAAGGGGTAGGCAGAGGTAAATGCATGCATTCAATCATACATGCAAACACCCACGACTCGCCGGTTACATTTTGGCCCATGTAACAGGTGGTTGCCATCTCCGGGCACATTACCAAACTCCGGGGTACTGGGAAACTTCCAGAAAATGGAAAAATCACAACAGAAGCAGAATTAAGGATTTTAAACCGTTATCTCTAATATCCCCAACCCGGGAATCGAACCCGGGACCTGAAGCGCAATAGTAGTGGCCTGCTACCACTACGCTACTGAGGCAGTTATCACACCAAATATATAAGTGAGCTGTATATTCTCTATGATATTCGGTACGAACATTCCGGCCGCATTAGAAAGTGAAGAGCAAACAGCGCGGCGGTGAATCTTTTATGTTACGCGTGGCCTAAAGTGTAAGTAGCTGCGCATGTTAACAACCTTCTTACTCATTGAAATAAAACTAGTTTTCGGATTAATCTCGCGTTTATTAAACTAAAATGATTATTTAAAATCGAACCCGAGTTTTATTTCAATGAGTGTAGCTCGCGAAAACCTAAGAACATACTAAACCTTCTTACTGTGCCATTTCTTCTAACTCCGAGAAATTTGGTATTCATTCAACTTTAAACGCGGGCGATATATTATCTTCATAGGCTAATTAGATCAAGTTATGCAGAAATGTATTAAACTCAAAAGTTTTGCGATATAGATACGCAGTAAAAATAATCGAATAATACGAATGTGGATGGTTGCAGAGGCCCGGATCGACCAAGGCTGACCTACCATGACCAAATAGGTCGAGCGCTGTCTGATAGTGGAGTCAAAAGTATTAGGAATCGGCGTGCATGTATGAAGAGAATGATGAACGTAGATGCGGCACGGGACGTATGTCAGAACCGGGATATCTGGCGCACCACACTCTCTGTCTACTCCGTATGGGACCTGACGTGAAGATACATGCGTATAGTAAAAATAATGTGTGTGAGAAGTGTGAGAACATTGTTTACAATTATCCTCTGTGAGCAAAAGCTGTTAGCGTCTCCATACTTGGAATTCTGAAATATGGCAGATGAATGCCAAATGGCCGCTTTTTTAATTGAACGTATGCAAACGGCTCGTCTCGAGACGACCGTAGTTGTAGTTAACTTCAACGGGCAATCTATAGAGATCTAAAGAGAAGTCGTAGGCGTTACCTACCTACAGGGGCAAAGAAAATGCACAATAATTTAGATATTACTAGCTGCAAGCCATTGGTTTACTGAAAATTAAAAAAAAAACATCAAGCGAATCCCATCATCGGTGTGAGCAAGCTTACCCGGCAAACGTCGTTCTCCCATAGGCACAATAAATGTAAAAGCCATTACCGCACGAAAATTAAAAAAAAAAGCCGATGCCCTCGTCGTTGGTTCGACCAACGCGTTTGATTTTTTTTTTTTATATAACGGAAATTACAAACAAGCATGCAGTTCACATTGATGTTAAGTGATGACTGCAGCCTATAGGCACCCACACAAAGACCAAGGTCAAAATGCAGTTGCGTTACCACTCCTGAGGCCTAAGGTGTTATGCCTCTGTGCCAGAAATTACAGGGCCGTACATTACCACCTGACCGGAACACGATAGTGCTGAACTACCATTTAGCGGCAAGTATATTAGTCATTAGATTTATTTTCATGCGCGCTTTTTCTCATGAACATATTCATTTTGATTATATATTTATAGTGTAGTATATTACAATAATGTGCTCGAATGAGCCCACATTTGATTTTTTTTCATGAAGCCCAGAGAAAACACGCAAAATTACTAAACAATCAATCATCTTGATAAATAAAAACTTAGCGCTGCCTGTCAAAGCTAGGCAATCTAAAATGAAAAACATTGAAATACAATCATGTTTTTTGTCGCTTTTCTAGGTGAGTTCAGTTTCTACGCGGTCACGTCTTCTCACTTTCTACGAAGACGGAATCCGTAATCAATAAAATCTATTAAACGACGCTTCCAGTAAGTACTACTGATTATAAATAAATAGGTACGGATGAAAATGGTAAGCATGCGTTAAATTGAGGATCCTTAACGTTGTACATGTAAAGCGCGTATGGCCCCGAGGATGGTGTATCGTAAGTGATCTACTCGGTTAAGCGATACGGACGCGGTCGGGTTGTGTGATGGGTGACCGCTAGTGGAAAATAAAAATGCTCGTTTCCGTGCTTCGGAGGGCACGTTAAGCCGTCGGTCCCGGATGCTATCGATAGATAGCAGTCGTTAAACCTTTCGGAGGCCTTATGGGCGGTTTGAAAACATCCTACAGCGGGTTGGCCACTAACCCGTATTTCGACCAACGCGCATTGGAGCAGCGTGGTGGAGTAAGCTCCAGGCCTCTCCCCAAAAAGGGGAGGGACGTGCCCAGCAGTGGGACGTTTCAAGGGTTGCCATTATTATTATTGTAACGTTGTACACTAGCCCCCTTATTCATAAACGTATTTTAGCTAAAGTGTTGCTAATCTCTCCTTTGTCTTTTTCTATCCTGCACATTTGACAATGCAACTGACAAAGACTAAGCATTCTATAGCTAAAACGTATCTAATGTACGTTTATGAATAAAGGAGTAAATGTTCTGATATGTAAGTATGTCAGGTCTGATAATGCGTAAATCTACTTGCCGCTGGTGGTGTTCAGCACTATCGTGTCCCGGTTAGGTGGTAAGATTATAAATACCTCAGGAGTGGCAACACATCTACATTAAAATCTCAGGTTTCATGTAGTTGTTTAAAGGCTTGTACTTACTTCCATCAATATGAGCTGCATGCTAGTTTGCCACTTCATGATATAAATATAACAAGAAAGACAATAACTTTTTCGTGATGAGTTTTTTTGTCGTCAAAGGAGAAAAAGTGTTAAATTTGAGGAGGCTTATAGCAAGAATTATCAAAATAATCTGGTTAACCTGTATCCAACGATAATAACTGTTTCGTTGCATTCCAAACCGGTAGATACAATTTTTTTTTTTAAACACTTGAATAACGGTCATTGCCCGTGGTACACCTACTTAGTCCACCTGGTTGAACCAAGGGTAAAAATTTCTGCCCATGGTGCACCTCTTGTGAGTTAGGTGTACCAGGGGTAAATACCAATAGGTCAGCACTGCAGAATTATTTCGTTCATCCAAATATGCTGCAAACCTGATTTTTAGGTATATTTATGATCTAGATAATAAATATATATCTACTAGGTTGCCTATCAAAATATGGCCGCTAGTATTTTTAATTAAAGTAAGCAATTCACTAATAAATAATACAAGCCCAAGCTCAAAAAAAGAAACGCAGAATCATTCATATTCCATTCGCAACCAATTTGATTCATCAGTAAACAGAACTAAGCGAATTTCGTCAGACAACCATACTCAGTAAGTATTGAGAAAGAAACTAATACATAAACAATACGTATAGCGACGCTCTTTGAGAATATTGAAGAAGAAGAGTTGGCTAAGTAATTGTTTACAGAAACAGTTCACTCAATTTAGAAGCTACATTTAACTGGCTTTAAAAAAATAACTTATCGGTGAGTATGTATCCGTTTTTATCCAAATTTCATTGATGAGATCTCAAGCAGAGAATATGTAATGATCTCTCAAGACCGACTGGACGCTTATGCTTGCCGACTTTTTTGATTTTCATATACAAGAAAAGAAGCAATCTATTTGACCTTCATATCACACCAGATTGCAGGATCTGGCTCTGGGGAAATATCTTATACATCATTTCATGCTATTAGCTTATTATTAGGAATCGGCGGTGAGTAGCTAGCAGCATAATTAAATATAGAGAAAGAAATGTAAATTATTCTCATAACGTACATTGCATTATTTTAAACTCCATAAATTGTATGCAAGTATAGCAATTAAGATGTTCGTAACACGATGTCGGCAAAGATTATTATTTTATAGATAGGTGAATTCAAAAATAAAATTTTATGGAAACTTAGAAAGTTAATAATATCGCATAAAAGATCGCCTTTCACTCAAGCAAGCTATTAATAATATTTTAATATCCTTTAAATGGCGAACAGTTTACGTCGGCGGTTTTGTACTAAAACTGTAGCCTACTAATTCTAATGTGGTTGTATATAAAATGGAAATGCAAATTTTATGAACTGTTACGGTTAGTAGTTATAGTGATGGAACTCGAAGGCACCTCGTAGACACCACCGCATGGCTGAATTATATACCACAAAACGCCACTCAAGTTAGTGGCGTTCCAATTAGATTTCCGTCCCTGAGGCAAAACTTAAGCCTCAGGAGCGGTAAGTCATCTACATTTTGACCTTCAATTTTTTTCTTCACTAACCGAAAGACGTCCACTGTTTGACAACAGCATAGGGCACACGGGCCACCGGCCGCCGCGGACCGGAGGGGAGTAGCCATATGCAGGCTGCTTTCCCCTCTGTCAAAGTACAAGCCCAAATGGTCCTACGCCTGTCGCCCAGATGTTTAAAAGTATGCGTATAATTGTTTATGTATTCTGTTAAAGTCAAGGTGTGAGTTTCGTAGTAATAGGCGATTTTTGTAATGTGTGTGTGACAGTGTGTGTATCACACGTAGTAACCCTCGCAAAAAATGACAGACTGTTTTGCATCGGTAATAAGCGCTATGGCTACTCCCCTCCGGTCTACGGCGGCGGCCGGTGGGCCGTGTTGCTCTATGGACAACAGCCTCCCCCAAAGATATATTACGTCATATGGAGGATATGCCCTAATGCCACGCTTGGCATGTGCTGCTGACCATCCCACATTGCATTTATTATCGCCCTTTGATATATACTATCGAATGGTTTCACCGCTATTGTTGGGTTGACTGACTGCACTAATGGAAGAATTCCTGCACTGGGCGGTAGGGTCATCACGTCCCAACCTCTTACTGTAGTCGTTACTATTCTATAGAATTTACTAGCAACTAGCAATACTAGCAAAAATCGCACCTCGGATTAACCTCATTGGTTACGATATTGCCTATGCGCAAAGGTTAACCCCCTTATTCATAAACGTACATTAGATACGTTTTAGCTATAGAATGCTTTGTCTTTGTCAGTTGCATTGTCAAATGTGCAGGGTAGAAAAAGACAAAGGAGAGATTAGCAACACTTTAGCTAAAATACGTTTATGAAGGGGGTATGTATACTAACTGATTAGGATTTTTAATTTCATGGAATTTAAAAAAAGTGCAACTTTACCACAACTGAATCATCAATTTCACGATTGCCACTTTTTAAGGCAATTGGAGAACCTTCATGGCGCGTTTAACTATGTGTAAATAGACCTTGGATGTATCATTCGTAGTTGGAATGCGAGATCTAGAAGATTTTGAAATTAACCTTCGAGCTGCGTAAGTTTCAGTGGCCTGTCAAACCTTTCATTATTTATTTAGCTAATCCAAATGATATGAAGTAACTGCCTAAGTGCCCGAACGCACTGCGAACAGCGGTTAGCCGCGGGAGCGGGTAGCCGCGCGGTTACAGTTTGATATGCAACAGCCTGTGATTGTATGGTGGTTAAGTGCGTACAATCACAGGCGGTTGCATATTAAAATGTTAAAGCGGCTAGCAAAGAATATGTAATAATAATACGTATAGAATGGACACTTCGACGTCCCGCCCGATTTCCCCGCATCACTCAACCTCCTCCCCTCTTATGGGCGACGGTTGGTATTTTCTACGTGCTACGCACACAGGTGCACGTGTAAATACACGTGACTGATTGATGTATGTGTAATAGAGACCAAATTAAGCGTTTGTATGGAATTTTGGCGTAGTGTCCGCGGTGTGCCGCTAGTGCGTTCGGGCGCTTATGATCGGGACTTGACAACGTGAGAAATCTTCTCAACTGGTAGAGAATTATTCCGCGAATGCAATCAGTCAACCGAACAATGGCGGTCAAACTATTGGTAGAGCTCCAGTGACAGAGCTCGCGGGCGTAGGCACCACCACATTACCAAATATACTTGCCGCTAAATGGTAGTGTTCAGCACGATCGTGTTCCGGTCAGTTGGTAATGTACGGCCCTGTAATTTCCGGCACAGAGGCATAACACCTTAGGCCTCAGGAGTGGAGCATAACATCTACATTTTGACCTTTGTCTGTTTGTGGGTGTCTATAGGATGCAGTTATCACTTAACATCAATGTGAACTGCATGCTTGATTACCATTTCCATTACATAAAAAAAGATATATTTGGCATTATCGTTATTCCGGTTAGATGGTTATGTATGGTCCCGTAATAACTATCACAGAGACATGACTCAGATGATGGTCTCAGGGCAACGCATCTGCATTTTGACCTCTGGTTTTTTCTAGTGTAGATGTCTAAAGGGTGCAGTAATCACTTAACATCCATGTGAACTGCATGGTTGTTTGCCACTTGAACGAGTTTTTTTGGAATGCTGATGATCAGCATTCCAAAAATAACTCGTTCATTTACCACTAAATAGGCTAGGTACATTCTTAACATAGAGTTACACGGGCCACCGGCCGCGGCGTAGCGGAGGGGAGTAGCCATATGCAGGCTTTCCTCTCTGTCATAATACAAGCACAAGTGTGCCTGTGCCTGTCATCTAGATGTTTAAATGTGTGCGTGGAATGTTTATGTATTGTGTTAAAGTCAAGGTGCGAGTTTCGTAGTAATATACGATTTTTTAGTGTGTGTGTGTCACAAGTATAGCCCCCTGCAAAAAATGACAGACTGTTTTGCATCGGTAATAAACGCTATGGCTACTGCCCTCCGGTCCAGCCGCGGCAAGTGGCCCGTGTTGCTCTATGATTCTTAACAATAATACACAATCACAACATAGATCCGCAAACCGCTCTCCGCTCCGATTGTCACGAGCAAAGAAAAAAAAATCTGTCTCAGAAACGCCGATATTGTCAAGGCTCTAGATTCGGTTTCAAGGCCAGTTCCACTTATTCCTCGATTATTTAATACTGCTACGTTTTCATTGGCTTCTTTCTTATTGAACTTGTCTGAAATCGTAAAACTTCGTAAATACCTACTTTGCATTCGTCTCTTTATCGATTTCTTCGTTATGGTAAAAAGCTAACCCCCTTATTCATAAACGTACATTAGATACGTTTTAGCTTTAGAATGCTTTGTCTTTGTCAGTTGCATTGTCAAAGGTGCAGGATAGAAAAGGACAAAGCAGAGATAAGCAACACTTAAGCTAAAATACGTTTATGAATAAGGGGGTAAGTTTTTTTTTTTTACGTAGGTACAATATCCAACAAGAAATATAGTATTATTGTTTCTCTTTACTCTTTGTTATCAGTTTGTAAAAGGGTAAATGAGACATTCTGCTGACATACTTATTTACATTAGTATATTATATTTAGTTTTATCTTAGTGATATTCTTGACTATATACTTATATATACTAGTTTACCCGGCAAACTTCGTATTGCCTCAGAATGAAATTAATGTGTCAAAGGTTTGATAGATACGGACTATTTGTATGGGAAAATGAAATTGTGGTTTTTACTATTTCCCTTCAATGTCTTCATATTTTCTTACCTGTTAAACCTTCCCCGGACTTCCCAAAATCATTCAAAACCATAATAAGCCAAATCGGTCCACCCGTTCTCGAGTTTTAGCGAGACTAACGAACAGCAATAGATTTTTATTTAAATTGATTTTTAGCTTGTTTGACATGTATATCAATTGTGTTTGTTTTTGACGTGTCATAAGAGGTGCCAGCCTAAATGAATGAATGAGTTTCTGATTCTGATTCTATACATCGACCTTAGGAAGGAGACTTCGGCGTATTTCGGGTCTGTAGAGCATCATCTCTTTCACACCTTATCTATGCGACGTTTGTCGACCATTTTGATCAAGTTTTGACCAATCCCGGACTATAAGTGCTTGCGTAGGCAGTGTGCAGCAGAGATAACGCTCTACAAAGTCGAAACTAGCCGATTGTCTCTTTCGTAGACTCGATGTGCAATATTTCTTGTTGGGTACCTACTGTAGGTACACAGTTTTTATTTTATATTTTACCATCTTTCACCTATTTATGATTTTGCTACTAACATAAGCACGTTAACGGTTTGTTTTACGACAGTGAAAGTCCCTTCAAAATCAATGTTTAGATGCATAGGTAAAAGTAGCCTGAGTTACTTCTTACTACATCAGCTACCTGCCCGTCAAAGTCGGAGACACTCCAATTCTATTGATTCGTATGTAGGTTTGTGTGTATGTATAGATGTATGGATAAAAGTAGTAGTAGTAAAGTCTAAGTTACTCCTTATTACATCAGCTATCTGCTAATGAAAGTCCCATCAAAATCGGTCCAGCCGTTCCCAAGATACCCATATATGTATGTATCTTCACGCCAAGTCTTTTACGAGGCAAGCAGAGAGTGTGGAGCGCCAGATATCCCGGCACTGACACACCTCCCGTGCTATGTATAATTCATCATTCTCCTAATTCGTGTTATTTATCAGTTTGTTTAATGCTAAATCACGCTAAAGCGGCTGGACGGATTTCGTTGAAATTTTATACACCGGTAGAGTGTAGGTACTGTAGTACTGGTACTGACGGTAGACACTGACCTACCACATAGGATACTTTTTTTCCGATCAGAGATACTTTATGGAATTTTTAAATACACGCGGCAGAAGTTGCGGCCAAAACCTAGCTTTTAAATGAGTGATGAATGAATGATTTTTATAAAATAAACTCGAAAACCATTTGCCCTTCGGCAGTAGGGTAATGAACATAAGTCCAATCACCTCCGAAACTTCAAATTCAAATAAAAAATAATCAGCGCTTATTACATTACTCGGAATTCAAGAAACAATATAAAATCGCCTGAAGCGGCTCCATTTGTGTTAATGTTACATTTCTCAGACTGAGGGGCTGTACAACTAGGGTTGACAACCCTACTGAAGGATTTTTTTTTATGTACCGATACTGGCAAACAAGCATGTTGTTCACATGCAGTCTATAGATATGTACACAAAAACCAGAGGTCAAAATGCGAATGCTTTGCCACCCCTGAGGTACTTATTACGGGGCCATACATTACCATCATACATACAACATAATAATACTATTTTTGGTGCCTAACTACTATTATTTTATAAATATATTATACAGTAGGTAAAACTACTGCTTATATCAACAAAGTCGTTATATCGAAAACTGAACATATCCTTATTATCATAACTTCGAAAATATTCATGAACGATGAATGATACGCTACATTACGCAGTGCCACTAGGTCGTGGTTTAAAAGTTATACATTATACACTTTTTAGTTATTTCCCTATCTACTAACTAAATTTTATGGGCACTAAATCCAAAAATAAAATAAGAGGTTTTAAAAAGTTGCCAACCCTAGTAACGGAAATTGAGATACTGTGATACTGAATTCAAGGAAACGCTTAATGGAAAGGCTTTCTTCTCATTGTGCATGAATTCCATTAACAACTTCAACTGTTTACTTTAGATTCTTCGCCTGCCATTAATCAGAATTGGTGAGATCACTGGTAGTAAACTGGTAGTAAACTGCTGTAATAGGTTGTCACTGTGTTTGGTTATTGAATAAGCACAACTGCCTTTAGCACACACAAAGACCCATAGCACAGGGTGTACCTAGTTTGAATACTCCTGTCTCCACAATAATCTGTAATCAAAAGATAAAAGACCTTGTGGAGACAATAAATATATATTATATATTTTTTTTATATATAACTAGCTGACCGGGCAAACTTCGTATTGCCTCAGAATGAAAATATGACACGTGTCAAAGGTTTGATAGATACGGACTATTTGTATGGGAAAATTAAATGGTGGTTACTATTTCCCTTCAATTTCTTCATATTTTCTTACCTTTTAAACATTCCCTGGACTTCCAAAAATCATTCAAAATCAATATTAGCCAAATCGGTCCAGCCATTCACGCGTGATGCCGTGACCAAGGAAGACGGGTTGCATTTTTATATATATAGATAGATGGAAGTGGCAAATAAGCATGCAGCTCACGATGATGTTAAGTGATGACTGGAGCCTATAAACACCCCACACAAAGACCAAAATGCAGATGCGTTACCACTCCTGAGGCCTAAGGTGTTATGCCTCTGTGCCGGAAATTACAGGGCGGTACATTACCACCTGACCGGAACACGATAGTGCTGAACACCACCATTTAGCGGCAAGTATATTAAGTAATGCGTAGGTGCGTCACTGGAGCTCTACCACCATTGTTATTAGTATAATTTAACGGCAAGTTAAAGGGGGTTAAGTATGCCCCCCTCCTGCCGGGTTACTTTTTTATTCCTTTTGCTGTGGAGACTGCTGGGAGTTGGGCGTCTGCTTCTATTTCTTTTATTCGGAAGATCGGTCGCCGTCTCAGGGACAGGGATCATGACTACCGCTCAGGGACGTTCTTGGTGCAGAGGCTGGCCATTGCAAACCAAAGGGGCAACGCTGCCAGTATTTTGGGCTCTTTGCTCCGGGAACGTCCAGGGGTGGTTTGTTTGATAAGATTTTTTTCTTATATATACCTAAGTTAATTTTTTTTTCTTCTTTTGTATTATAATTTATTCATATTTAATTATTTAGTTTCAAAGTTAAAGCATCTACCTGTTATCGTTATAGTGGCAAATAAATTTAACGGCAGACATGTTAAGCGATGATATCTATTAACTAGATTTATGTATCTACCCCAATCTTCACCACAAAAAATGCATTACAATAGAAAGAGTAGGTGTCGCTAACATCTATGACAAATTCTAATTAAAGACGAAACGAATACAATGCAACGCTATTAAACATCCAATTACAGACATTAATCATTACTAGTGATGTGCCAGATATCTGCAACCGTATTCGCGGATATCAGAAGAAAAAGAAAGACCCGTACCGGTGTCCGTTACTTTTATAGCGGATCGTTTACGGGTTTTTCTTATACACAGATGACTGATGAAAACTGTTAAATTCCGTTGAGATCACTTTGTCTTTCTTAAATCAAATAGATATTTGGCACCTTCATTTATTATCGTATCAGGTGACTTTATTAGTAAATACCTACTGAACTCAAAGGTACCTACTAAATCAACCATTTTAATAATGAGACCAATAACTTTTTTTGTGATATTTTTAGCTAATAAAAACATTAATGGAAGGAAGGTATAAAATTGAATATTGATTAAAATAAATTTAATGAGATATGTTGTCAGAATAAGACACCGACAGAGGAAGAATGTTAAGATATCTGTATCCGTAGTACTTGACACCAAATATTCGTATATTTCGTATCCGCATCTGTATATCTACATTTATAACGATCCGGCACGTCACTAATAACTAACCAGCGATCGATTTATCTCAAGCCTTTTTTAGTCCAATCTTGAACACTGATCAAAGGCGCCATTTCTACGACCACGTGAAACAAAATCGGAAGATAATGATTCAAAAGTGACAAGCTGACATACTCTTCGTAATTTTATACCAGTGTAATTAAGATTTTATATAACGCTTGACCTAAATAGGTACTATTATACATACATTAATACATATATTTACCTACATAGATTTTTTTATGTAAGGAAGGTGGCAAACAACATTCAGTTCACATTGATGTTAAGTGATGACTGCAGCCTATAGACATGTACATAAAAACCAGAGGTGTAAATTCAGATGCGTTGCCACCCCTAAGACCATCATCTGAGTCATGTCTCTGTGATAGTTATTACGGGACCATACATAACCATCTAACCGGAACAGCAAGTGCTGAACACTACCATTTAGCGGCAAATACTTTGATGTTAAGTGATGACTGCAGCCTATAGACATCTACACAAAAACCAGGGGTCGAAATGCAGATGCATTGCCACCCTTGAGACCTTAGGTGTTTTGTCTCTGTGATAGTTATTACGGGGCCATACATTACCATCTAACCGGAACCAGAGAATATGTTATAATACTACGTATAGAATGGACACTTCGGCGTCCGGTATTCGGTCCGGGATCCGGACGACGGTTGGTATTTTCTACATGCTACGCACACAGGTGCATGTGTAAATACACGTCACTGATTGATGTCTGTGTAATAGAGACCAAATTAAGCGTTTGTATGGAATTTTGGCGGAGTGTCCGCGGTGTGCCGGAACACTACCATTTAGGGGCAGATAAATTAGGTTATGCGGTGTTGCCTACGCCCTCGAGCTCCTACACTGGAACTCTACCACCAGTAAGACTGGTATGGACATCTATGATGAAGGTTTTGGACGTCTCCCGGCTGAAGAGTTGAAACAATAAATAAATATTGATTGACCATGAACATGACCGTTTGTCATACCACAAAACAGAAACGCACTCTAAAATTAAAACAAACGCGACAACATTGAAACAACACTTGCAAACCACGTTCCTGGAAGTCCGCCAAGTTCGGGCGGTGATGAATGACAGGCAGTAGCGGATGGTCAATGTTAATGGGTCATTGGAAGCTGATAAAAGAAATCTATTGAATACAACCAGTCCTTATGTTTCTTGTTTATTAATTCTAGAACTTACATGAGCTTGACGAAGCTAGCACTAAGACAATGCATTGTCTATCGACTCGATTAGTTTTTAAGTTATCTAACTGGTGGAACAATGCTAATAATTTGAGATAATATAAAAGCATACGTCTCACTGCTGGGCGCACTGGCACTTGAAGCGCGCATGGCCCCGCGGATGGTGCAGATCGGAAGCGATCTACTCGGTTAAGCGATACGGGCTCGGTCGGGTGTGTGATGGGTGACCGCTAGTGGCAAATTCAAATGCGCGTTTCCATGCTTCGCTTCGTCGGTCCCGGTTGCTATCGATAGATAGTAGTCGTGAAACCTTGTCGAAGGCCTTATGGGCGGTTTAAAAACACCCGACAGCGGGTTGGCCACTAACCCGTATCTCCACCGATCCGCATTGAGCCCAAAAAGGGGAGAGGACACGTGCCCAGCAGCGGGACGTATAATAGGTTGCTAATATTATAATAACATTATTGTAAAAGCATACGAATCGTCTCTTCACGAACATCGTAAAAGAAAGCTCACTGTTATTGGTGTCGATGAGACACCAATTTTAAGCGACAATGTCACGCACTCATAGCACTTCTATTTAATTGTCTTAATATTTCATATTACTGGATGCAGTAGTCACTTGCTATCCATGTCAACTGCATGCTTGTTTGACCACCTCACTTAAAACTATTAAACGATATTTTTTTTCAGTTCATTCACTTCATTCCACAACTTCATACTTAACACAATTTAGTTTGGCATTGCCACCCCATAAACTTTTACTTAACAAGATAAGCTTATTTTACTACTAATTAGTTAGATTTAAATCTTTGTTAAGTTTCAAGCGCCAGGTTACTGCCCTTCATGTAACTTGGCTCGAAATGTAATTGACTTCTAGTGTAAATACAAATAGTAACTTACCACAAATTGTAGCGCATGAAAACCACATAACAAGGAACAACCGCAAACCATGGCACAACTAATAATTACCATTACCAAATCGACAATTGAATAATCCAGTCTTCAGGTTGCTCTCTCATAATAATGGCAACCCATTATACGTCCCACTGCTGGGCACGAGTCTCTCCCCTTTTTGGGGGAGGCCTGGAGCTTACTCCACCACGCTGCTCCAATGCGGATTGGTGGAGGTGGGTGGGTTAGTGGCCAACCCACTGTCGGATGTTTTCAAACGGCCCATAAGGCCTCCGACAAGGTTTAACGACTGCTATCCATCGATAACAACCGGGACCGACGGCTTAACGTGCCCTCCGAAGCACGGAAACGCGCATTTAATTTGCCACTAGCGGTCACCCATCACACTATCCGACAGCGCCCGTAGTGCTTAACCGAGCAGATCGCTTACGATCTACACCAGCCGCTGGGCTATGCGCGCTTCATAAGACTTATCAATCTCATCACATACAGAAATTATAATGACTAAATTGCTTTAGTTATATAGTTGGGATGTAACCGCGTATTACAATACAAATATTTATTAATGTAATGACAGTGGCAAACAAGTTACTGGTGGTAGAGCTCCAGTGACGGAGCTTGCGGGAGTAGGCACCACCGCATTACATAATATAGGTACTTTCCGCTAAATGGTAAATGGTAGTGTTCAGCACTATCGTGTTCTGGTCAGGTGGTAACGGCTCTGTAATTTCCGGCACAGAGGCATAACACCTTAGGCCTCAGGAGTGGCAACGCATCTGCATTTTGACCTTGGTCTTTGTGTAAGTGTCTATAGGCTCGCCGCACTTCCAGCTCACTAGAAAATTGCTAGTGAAATAAGGCCTTAATTCACAAGTTCACCTAACTTGGACTTTTTATTATATAAGGCAGGTGGGAAACAAGCATGCAGCTCATTGATGGTAAGTGATGACTGCAATCAATAGACATCTACATAGCGACCAGAGGTCAAAATGCCGATGCTTTACCACACCTGAGACCTAAGTTGTTATGTCTCTGTGATGGCTGTCACATGCGTCATACTCGTGAACGGGTGCTGTTGGTGGGGACTGGTCTGTTCTGGTTTGCAGGGGCTACATCACATTTAGTAGATAGCAGTTTATTTGCATCTATGCTATGAACGTTGACATTATTTGATTTTTCACGATAATCTGTACTAGATTTAAGCTCTCATTTAAAAGAGCTCTTACTGAGTTTGTTGGGTAGCGGAGTTCTTCTTGTAGTGACTGCACTTGGAACTCTGCTAAGTGAATAACAATGATCTTGACGAATAAGTTTTTCTTTTTCTTCATTTATTATCATTGAAGGCATTGAAAAATTTTATGATTATTATGTTTTAACCAAATAGTTAAAATTTTAATTTTAATTAACTATGAATATATGATTTTGCTTTTACTATATGTAATGATTATTCGCTCTAGATAGTTTATGATTTATTGACGTTTTGAAAGTATCTGTAAAGATCTATTCGAAATAAAAATATTTTCTATTTCTATTTCTATTTCTATTTCTATTTCTATTTACGGGGCCATACATTAGCATCTAATCAAAAAACGATAGTGCTTAACATACCATTTGGCGGCATTTTGATTAGGTAATGCGGTGGTGCCTGGTGGTGCGCCCTCGAGCACTTGCACTGGAACTCTACTACCAGTAAAAACTTGCATCTTTTTTTTATGTAATGAAAGTGGCAAACAAGCATCCTTTCACATTTATGTTAAGTGATGACTGCAACCTATAGATACAAAATGCAGATGCGCTGTCACTCCTGAGGCATTAGGTGTTATGCCTCTGTGCCGGAAATTACAGGGCCGTACATTACCACCTGACCAGAACACGATAGTGCTGAACGCTACCATTTAGCGGCAAGTAATAGGTTGGGGAAAAAGTCTTTTCGCATTACAGTATGTATGAACTTGTAATAAAATCTCTTTGGCTGTAGTATTTGTATCTGGCTGGTTTTGGTATCATTGAAAGTTAAAATTTTAAGAACATAATTCCAAATTCAAATTAGGCAAATGTGTAATTTTCATTTGTTTTTCGTACTGTCAAGATGAGTGAATGTAATGAAAAAATTCGATACATTTTAAAATTTTACTACAAAAAAGGTAAAAATGCAAAGCAAGCCGCGAAAAAAATTTGCGATGTTTATGGACCTAGTGCAGTGTCTGTGAGAGTAGCACAAATTTGGTTTAAGCGTTTTCAATCCGGAAATTTTGATGTCAAAGATGCACCTCGCACTGGTCGCCCTATTACGGATAAAATGGATGCCATTTTTGAAAAAGTGGAGCAAGATCGACATATCAGTAGTTACGACGTAGCTGAAGAACTGAGAATTGATCACAAAACAGTTTTGGCGCATTTGAAAAAAGCTGGGTACAAAAAAAAGCTCGATATTTGTACCTCACGAGCTCACTGAAAGAAACCTTATGAACCGTGTACTCATTTGTGATTCTTTATTACGACGTAATGAAACCGAATCATTTTTGAAGAAGCTGATAACTGGTGATGAAAAGTGTATCACGTAGGACAGGAACGTGCGAATAAGGTCGTGGTCAAAGGCCGGTTAGGCTTCACAGACTGTGGCGAAACCCGGGTTAACTCGCAATAAGGTGATGTTGTGTGTGTGGTGGGATTGGAAGGGCATTATTCATTATGAGCTATTACCACCAGGCAGGACTATCGATTCTGAACTCTACTGCGAACAACTGATGAGATTAAAGCAAGAAGTTGAGAGAAAGCGGCCGGAATTGATCAACAGAAGGGGTGTGGTGTTTCATCATGATAACGCTAGACCTCACACATCTATAGCCACTCAGAAATTAAGAGAGTTTGGCTGGGAGGTGTTAATGCATCCGCCGTATAGTCCTGACCTTGCACCTTCAGATTTCCACCTGTTTCGGTCTCTTCAGAATTCTTTATGCAATGTTAGATTAACATCACGAGAGGACTGCCAAATCCACTTGTCGCGGTATTTTGATGAGAAGTCCCAAAATTTTTATAGCAATGGGATCATGTCCCTACCTACAAGATGGCAAAAGGTTATTGAACAAAATGGTACATACATACTTTCGTTAAATTTAAATAAACTATATTAAAAAATAATTGTTTTTTATATTATTTCGCATTAACACATGCTTGTGAAATATATTTTATTTTTAAAGAAAAATGGAAAGAAAAATTTTGACTTCAGGCGAGGCTCGAACTCGCGACCTACTGGGAATCTAGTCCAGCCGCTCTTCCAATTGAGCTACTGAAGCCCTGCCCGATTTGTCAAATCTTTCCTTCACATCTATTGCATTGCTTTATGGTAGCAGTAGCGCCATCTATTACCAACTATGACTAGATTCCCAGTAGGTCGCGAGTTCGAGCCTCGCCTGAAGTCAAAATTTTTCTTTCCATTTTTCTTTAAAAATAAAATATATTAAAAAATGTTTTGAATTATCTTAAAAAATGCGAAGAAACTTTTTTCCCAACTATATTAGGTAATGCGGTGGTGCCTACGCCCGCGAGCTCCGTCACTGGAGCTCTACCACCAGTAAGTATGTTATGATGTATACGCACCTTCTCCATCCAGTCATGGGCTTCGACCGGAGATCCTCCTCGCTGAGTCCATACAGACCGATGCAGGCCAGGAACCACGCGGTGACTATGAGGTAACATATGACGATCACTCTGAACGGCAGCAATATCACTGTGAATATGGCCGTCTGAAAAGAGAAGATATTAAATGAAGATGTTAAATATCCAGATAATTTCTTAACTGCCTCGGTAGCCTAGTGGTAGCAGGCCACTACTACTACGCTGAGGTCCTGGGTTCGATTCCCAAATAGGGGATTATCAGAGATAATGGTGTAATCCTTCCTTCCTTCCTCTCTCCTCCTTTCCTCCCTTCCTTCCTTCTCCTTCCTTCTTCCTATCCTTTATCTCTGGTTCTATTGGGATTTTTCCATTTTCTGAAAATTTCCCAGTACCTCGAAGTTTGGTAATATGCCCGGAGATGTCAACAGGCTCGCCACCTGTTACATGGGCCAAAACGTAACCGGCGAATCGTGAGTGTTTGCATGTATGCTTGAATGAATGCATTTACCTCTGCCTACCCCTTCGGGGATAACAGGCGTGAAGTTACGTTTTATTTCTTTAGTAACTTTACAGTTTGGCGTCGGAACGTAACGCTCGCACCGCTCACAAGTTTTTTTTTTATGTTACAAAGGTTGCAAACAAGCATGCAGTTCACATTGATGTAAAGCGATGACTGCAGCACATCTACACAAAACCCAGAGGTCAAAATACAGATGTGTTGCCACCCTTGAGACCTTAGGTGTTCTGTCTTTGTGATAGTTATTACGGCCATACATTAGGGGGCGTCCATAAATTACGTGGGATTTTTCAGGGGGGGGAGAGGGTCGAGTCAAATCTCATCAAATGTTACGTTGGAGAGAGGGGGTTTCGGCAAATATCAAGCAATTTTATTTCTGATTGAAACAAAAAAAAAAACTATTTTGGTCCATTTAATCCAGATTTAATCTTAAGTGCAATCGTAATACGATTAAGATCATTCACTAATTCGTTCGAAAGAAAATAATTTCATTTCCTACTTCGATGTTATACCTACGTCTACCGACTGTCAAACCACCACATTTGTTTTGTACCAAATAGACTAATTTAATCTGAATTTACGGTACAGTGTAGCCCGTTCTTTATTTTCCCGCCACTGCATTTTGAAAAATCTCACGTGAGATTGCGGGATGGGGGAGGGGGTTAAATCAAATCTCACGACATCTCACCAGGGGGGAGGGAGGGATTGAAAATAAAAAAACACCTCACGTAATTTATGGACGCCCCCATACCATCTAACCGGAACACGACAGTGCTGAACACTACCATTTGCTATGCTGACATCCTACGTTCAATCCCCGGGTGGCAGAGTATACAGTTCGGACTTATTCTATTTTTCGGAAGACTTCCAGTGTCACTCTCAGAGTTTGGTTCATGTGCGCGATGATGACACTCTCATTTACAACATGAGGCAAATTCTTTTTCACGGCCAATTTTACCGGGACCACGATAGCTCAGACCGAAACATCGGGTTGATTTAAAAAATATCGATTTACTTAATATATTCTTTCGCGACATTAATATTATAAAACAAGTTATTCAATGAATGCCAAAAATTTATGCATTAATCAGTGTGTTGCGATTAATTTCATTTAACGTTCGTTGCAAAGTTCGAAAGCTATTTTCAAAATAAAAACTTACGGATGACGCCAGAATACTGTTGCAACTATATCAATTGTCAATGAGCTAATGTTGTTTAATTATTTTTTTAAATGAAGAATGTAATTCATGTGAACGTATAGAGCGTCATGGTCTTTGACCAAGCTCTTTAAATGGAGATTAAAAAAAAATAAAAAAAAAAAACTAAACAAAAATTACGACAAATTAAAATCCTTGAAATATACAAATAGGCAGCGATTTATTGTTCAGCTACAGCTGGCCAAGACACAATAGACATATTATCCGAGGTTCCTTTCAGACAAAACTGAACAATAGTCACCCACCGTCATTGTCAGTCTTTCCTGTTCCCTACGTCATCTATATTCTATTTTCACAGAATAACACACAATTTTCAACGGTGAACGTTAAAATATGAAGACTAGCGACTAGATGTGAGATGTTCCTAAGTATAGTAAGTACCTACCTATATCCCATATTTAAAAAGAAAATGTTTACCAATAAGGCATATGAAAATTACAGCACAGAAATGTAGGTATTGCGCTACCTGCCTATCTCATAGTAGGTATAAGTTATATTCTCTTTACACTATACATTTACTTCGTTTCCGGGATACAGAGGTTGGAGCGCCAAATTCTTTCTTTTATAATTTCTTAATTCTTTTAAATTAGAATTAACGACAACCCCATGACCTCGAGTGTAACAAATAGAATTGGAAAGCATTTTAATTTGCAATAATAAGGTAAGTAGTAATATCGATTGAATGCAAAGGGGTTTAACCGCACCCAGAGCGTGACTGGTAGCGATTCGCTTTACACAAATGTATATCGACCGCTTACATTATGCAAATATAGAGCTTATGTAAGAATAGACGACTCACGACTGTATTTACCAGAAAAATAAGACAAAGTATAGAAAGAAGCAAAGCTTCTAAGTGAAGGAAGCGTAGACTATGTATCGAGAGTGTGGATCATCACTAGATAGGTACATATTATAAAGTCCCCCTATTTTCTCCTTTTTTTTTTAAGTAATGGAAGTGGCAACCACAGCCTGGTGGTGGTAGAGCTCCAGTGACGGAGCTCGCGGGCGTAGACACCACCGCATTACCTAATATACTTGCCGTTGAATGGTAGTGTTCAGCACTATCGTGTTTCGGTCAGGTGGTAATGTACGGCCCTGCAATTTCCGGCACAGAGGCATAACACCTTAAGCCTCAGGAGCGGTAACGCATCTGCATTTTGACCTTGGTATTTGTGTGGGTGTCTACAGTCTTCAGTCATAGGCTACAGTCTTCACTTAACATCAATGTGAACTCCAAGCTTGTTTGCCACTTCCATTACATAAAAAAAATATAGATGTCTATAGGCATCAACGTGAACTGCCAGCAGACTTTAGTCGCTTACATAACATAATAAAGGAGACCAGGACACTTCCAAAAAATGACATAAAATATCTAGTTCTAGAAAATTTTAGGTATTCTTCAGGTATTTACACAATAACTGGTTTCCGCTTCGTTTACTACCGGAAGCGGAGTTCAATCATAAATATTATTCCATCCAAATAATAATATATATTTAAAAATACATATTATAATTTTATTATAGGAAATGCACACATTACTTTTCTTCGGAACCTAGTTAGGTATCTTCTGCAATCAATTCATCAATTCACATTACACGACTAACCTTGCTTGCATTCAAAATAAACCCTTTTAACTAATTGTGAACCCAATTGTATTATTGCATCATGATTAAGACCGATGGTAGAGCTCCAGTGACGATGCTCGAATATGTAGGAGACACATTACGAAATCATGGTCTTTGTGTAAGTGTGTCATAGGCTGCAGGCTGCAGCCATCACTTAACATCAATGTGAACTGCATGCTTGCTTGCCACTTCCATTACATAAAAAACGTTGTAAGCGTCTTTGGGGTAGGCTTTGTCCAGTCTTTTGGCTGGAGCGATGCCACATAATTTACTTACTTAGTAAGTCATTGATTGATTATAAATTCTAATACATTTTAATTAGCATATAAAAAAATAATTTATTTGAATATCCAACATTTCGTTCACAGTACACACGTCATACCTATGAAATTTAATAAACAAAAATTTAAATATATACATACACCTGAAAAACATAACCCTCCTTTTGTTGGAGTCGGGTAAAAACACGTGTAACTGTGGTCACGACCACAGATCACTATATACTAGTCTAGTCACGACCTACAATAATCTTGATATGAGTTACTTGTTAGCCTATTACATTATGCAGTCGACATTTATTTCATAGGCACATCAGAGTACATTGCTGTTTTTCTATAATGATAGTAATTGTTATGCTACGACAACACAGCAAGGTACTGAATAGTACCTATCAAATTGATCCTTTGAATCTCTATACATATACAATTCTCGTGTCATAATGTTAGAATAGAATAGAAGATATTTATTCACAACAACAATAAACATACACACTTACACTGACTGAGGAAATACTCACACAGTAATTGTAAAAGTTGTCATAAATCGGTCTCCAACTCAGCATTGTGCTGATCAATCGATCAGAGCTGGGGTGCAACCGCCGATCGACATTGCTGTCGTCATTTTCATTGCTGTCAAATTTTCATGTCAGTTTTTACTTTAAATAAATAACAATAATCTAAATAATCTATCATTATCACTTGTTTATCACCTACGAAAGCAAGAACATCAATAAGAATATCACTACGGCTTTTAAAGATTGTCAGCAATGACAATGACGACAGCAATGTCGATAGGCGGTCGCACCCCTGGTCTTCTGGTTTGGTTGTTAATTACCATACTCCTCCGAAATGACTGGACAAAGGAGATGTTGCAAGAATGTATGGACCTCCGGCCATGTATTGTACACAATATCATCAAAAAGGCAAAATCAATATAAAAACGTTTTTACGGCATATTTTCACTTATTTAGCTTTGTTTGCAGTTACAAAATATTATTTGCAGTTAGAATTGCAACTTAAAGAAACTAACTTAACCTTTGACATTTTCATTTTTTAAATTGTTTTTTGATTATCTAATACTTGGAGAATAAAAAAAATATATAAATACTATCGAAATCGATTGATTCCAAGCGTTGGCTGTATCGCCGCCATGTTGAACATGGTTGAAAATGATAAAATCATTTGAATTAAGTGTGGTGGTAACTCTAAAATATATTCTTGATTAAATTAATTGTATTTTTTTCGGATTCTTCTATAATTTACCCATTTTTTGAGGACATGTACGAACCAGGGCCGAGCTCGCAACATCTCATTTTCATGTTTTTTTGTGCCTATTGCGTAAGTCTGAGAATCGGCCAGCCTCTATTTTTCATACCGCTAAGTGATGAGGGTTGTCCACCCCTAATTTATTATTTTTTCTATTGTTACATTAAAAAATACATTTTCTTACCCTACATTTTCACTCTTGTATTGCCAACCCCTATTTTTTTATTACGGTATTGGTTGTTAGGAAGGAACCAGGCGTTAGGAAGTTCGTCGATAAAGCTAGTAAACTAAAAAAAAATCTATACACAAACCAGCGCTCAAAATGCACATACGTTGCCATCCCTCATGCCCATATTTATTTCACCTCTGTGGCAATAATTACATGTTTACTGGTGGTAGAGCTCCAGTGACGAAGCTTTTCCTATATTTGATACTTTGTTCATTATTATCCAACATCTCCGCCGTAAAACGTCCATAGATGGACAAAAGATGACCACAACAGTGTTGTGAGTTATTGAGGGAGAATACCTTAATCCACCATGCTTGACATGCGTATTGTCGATCGCATTGGCGGTATTTTATCGTCGATATAGCGTCGATGCGCATGTTTGTGTCATTGCGCCGTTTCAACGTTTTGTACGTAGTTCTAGTACGTCCATACTGTTCATATTTGTACTATGACTGAGTTAGGGCCCTGTCGACAGGCACCAAATACCGTGTCGTGTAATTGCCTTTTAAAGCAGCATTTTTGTTGTTCGCCGCTACTTAAATCCGGTAATAAAATAAACAAATAAAGGTCCGAAATATAAATAATTACTGTGTTTGATATTAACAAATGTCAGTTGAAACTAACTTTTCAAATGTAACTGTCAGTTAAGTATGCTAGATTTATATCGCGTCGGTGATATCGAACCTTGACGTTTTCCAGAGAAAGAGTTTCTTTTCAAACAATTACATTTCCAACTACTTAATAATTACAAGTACCTACAATGAAGAAATTATGTTAATAAGTATTGGGTCTCATATTCTGGTTACACTGAAGGAATGAGGGAACAATTATGTAGGTAATTAATACCACTCACAATAATTTTACATAATTTTGTTTGAGAAGACATTAGTACGTTGTTTTTTTTTTAATTATGGTGTTCTTTACGCCTTCATTGGACTGCTATGCGCAATATCGGTTCTCCGAAAAGAAAGTTGTTTCAGTAAAGAAGTAAAAAACAACTAAAGTAACCGTCACGAGAAGCTATAAATTATGTAAACAAACATCTTTTACTAAGTAAACATTTTATACTGCGAGATAATAATAACTTGAACATATTCAATCGACATGAAATATAGACGGGTTATATGAAAGTAACAACCTATTTAATTTAGTCGAATTATATTTTAACGACGCAAAGCGCTATCGTTTGTGTTTCTTGGTACCGGAACGCGTCCGTCGCAGGGATTGTAAACTATCGGGACGCCATTTTGAAATAAACAGTCATTCGAGTTTCGAATGCGTACGAGTTTGTTTGTTTCATTGCTTTGCATATATCGCGGATCTGCTTGTTATTGTTAATTTTGTTTTTGTTTCGTTATCACTTTTTAATTGTTGTAACTTTAATTGTTGCGTTAATTTTATTTGTTATTACGTATAATGGAGCCAGTAGCCAGTCCATCTAAGGAAATAAATTCGCCACGAAAAAAACGAGCTTAATCCAATTGAGCTAATTTGGGCCAACGTAAAAGGATATGTTGCTCGCAAAAATACAAATTTTAAATTTGACGAGGTAAAACAATTATTACAAGAGGGACTGCAGCAGATTACTTCGGAAAATTGGAAGCGTTGCATGGAGCATGTTATTCCAAAATCGATGAGATGATTGATAAAACTGTAGACAGCTTCGTGATACATGTCACTGATTCTGACACAGAAATGGAAACATCTGAATCTGACGAATAATTATTCTGAAATAATATATGTTAATTAATAAATTATTAAATCTTAAACAAATTCTTTTTTTTTATTGGTCCAAATGTTGTGAACTCCTGAACACTTGTTTACAAAATTTATAGCTTCTCGTGACGGGGACTTTAAGTACGAAATTTTTGTTTTCTTTTTAATGTTCAAAACAATCCTTAAACTGTTATGCTGGAAAAACTTTCTGTTTAACCGACTTCGAAAAAAGGAGGAGGTTCTCAATTCGTCCGGCTCTTTATAATTCGAAAACGCCTGTACCGATTTCGATAATTTTGGTTTCGATGATGGGATCCTGGAGAAATCGAGGGAACTACTCAAATTTCATAGCACACTTGAAAGGAGATGATGATGGAGGTGATGATGATGGAGGTGATGATGGTGGAGGTGATGATGTTGATAGAGGTGGTAATGATGAGAGGTGATGATGACCGTGGTTATGATGGTGATGATGATGGTGGTGATGATGGTAATGATGATGGTGATGACGGTGTAGGTGATGATGATGGAGGTGAAAATGATAGAGGTGATGATGAAGATGATTATGATGGAGGGGATGATGATGGAGGAGATGATGATCAAGGTGATGATGATGGAGGTGATGATAATGGAGGTGATGATGATGGAGGTGATGATGATGGAGGTGACGATGATTGAGGTAATGATGATTAAAGTGATGATGATAATATCACTACACTTTAAATTAGCCTTTTGCATGACTGCCATAAAACCACCTACTGGAATAGATAGTTTTCGAATTTGCTATTAGAGTTCAATAGCGGTTCGTTGCCGTTCCAGAAAAGCCGCTATTATGCACCTCTAGAACTGATGATAAAGACTATAGATAGTACTTTCGTAGTTGAAATACCTACCTACTTTTACTGTAATACTTAATATTAATAATAGTTACACCATAATAATTGTTTTATATTATTTCGCATTAACACATGCTTGTGAAATATATTTTGTTGCCTAACTAGCATAGTTTGGCAATAGATGGCGCTGCTGCTACCATAAAGCAATGCAATAAATGTGAAGGGAAGATTTGACAAATCGGGCAGGACTTCGGTAGCTCAATTGGAAGAGCGGCTGGACTAGATTCCCAGTAGGCCGCGAGTTCGAGTCTCGCCTGAAGTCAATTTTTTCTTTCCATTTTTCTTTAAATAAAATAATAGTTACACCACTGAAAAGCAAAAAATAAATTATTATAAAATTAAAAAAAAACCGCCTTCAAAAAAAAATTCTAAACTGAATAGACAAAAACACTAAAAAGCGAAAAATAAACTCAATTACTTTAATATGGGCTATGTATTTACCTACTCATAGGTTTGAAGTCTGTGCCAAGCCAATAGTGCGGCCCGCGCGTTAGGACTAATGTTGTGGTGTTGCAGTACCTACTATGTTAAGCTATCAAATACGGCTATTTGAAGCGCACTATTGCCCTGGCACCGACTTCAAACCTATGAGTAGGTAAGTACGTAGCCCATATTAAAATAATTGAGTTTATTTTTCGCTTTTTAGTGTTTTTGTCTATTGAGTTTTGAATTTTTTTTGAAGGCGGTTTTTTTTAATTTTAAAATAATTGGAGAACCGACATTGTCCATCGCCGCCCAGTGAAGGCGTAACACCAATCTAAGTTCAGAACTAGTTTTAGCTGCTTTTACTTAATTGTTTTTTTTTCACCCCTTTCGGATGCTTGTGCGTTCCCGAAGAGATATAATTTATGGATACACACAACAAAGTTCTCGCTACTACATACGGCCATCTTTGTTGTATTTTTTGATCTGGTCGCACGTATTCCTTTTTTTCAATTTTAAGTTTTGATTGATATGTATTCGATTTTAAAGTTTACGTAATTCTAGTTTTTAACAAAGGCATTTAGTAAATACTTTCTTAATCGAAAAACTGGTTTTAACACTTTTAAAAATGGTATTAACCAAAAGTCGCCAATAACCATACCTATTTATTAGTATACGTATCAACTTTTACTATCCGACAGCACCATTTATCGATGCAGTGAAAAAACGAAGCCTCTCTGTCTACCTTTATTTGGTTGACACCTGTGATTGACTATGCAAAAGTGCCATCGGGTAATCACTCGCTAACTACTATAACACTACTAGTATATATATTACTTTCAAAATCGCAACAAGCGAAACAGGACAGCATCAAGAGAATCATTTCAAAGAAAGCAATGGCAGAGATATGTAATAATACTACGTACCAATGGTAAGAGTAGTGACCATAAGTCCTGTTTTGAATGGGACAGTCCCGTTTTACTGGACCTCTTTGTAGCTGCGGAATTGTCTCGATTTCAGGAAGAAGCACCAGGTGTTGTTTTATATATTATTATTGAATTTAAAAAAGTGTTTATAATGGAGTTTCTTGTGAATTATTTACCCACTGGTGGTAGAGCTCCAGTGACCCAGTGACGGAGCTCGCAGTCGTAGGCACCATCGCATTACCTAATATACTTGCCGCTAAATGGTAGTGTTCAGCACTATCGTGTTCCGGTCAGGTGGTAATGCACGGCCCTGTAATTTCCGGCACAGGGGCATAACACCTTAGGCCTCAGGAGTGGTAACGCATCTGCATTTTGACCTTGATCTTTGTGCGGGTATAGGCTGCAGTCATCACTTAACATCAATGTGAACTGCATGCATGTTTGCCAATTCCGTAACATTAAATAAAATCACCTATTTATAAAATGTCCCGTTTCGAACGACAACAAAAATGGTCACTTTAAGTACGTATGACCTTTAGCAAAAACGTTAGCCGCTATTGAGGGAAAGTCGGCCACACAAACGCACGTTGTGTGTGTACGCACGCACACAATCACAATTACGCAACAAAGAAAGTTCTATCGCGTTAACATTAGTTACGATGGAATTACGGTCTTGTTTACGTAAAGATTGTTTGAAATAACGTTATCGACTTGTTTGTCGTTTTCTGAAGGTCGTACCTCCTCGTTTGCTTACACGGCGCTTCCAAGTGTTTCAACGTTGGCTCATTTCAAGATGTTCGGGGCAAGAAAATCAGACAACGCTGTTAAGTTTTGGCTAAGTTCCGAATAAACCCCTATTCCCTATTGAATCTTATTTGGTGTAGAGCTCATCAAAAAATATTGCACATCGAGCCTACGAAATAGACAATCGGCTAGTTCCGATTGTCTAGAGCAGTGTTTCCCAAAGTGGTCTATCTATATAGACCACTTTGGGACCCCTATCGAGTCCCATGGACCTATATAGACTATTCTATATAGGTCCATGGGACTCGATAGGGGTCTACGTAGGCGTTGGAAATATAGGAATGTGCTATAAATGTAGCAAGGAGTCCTTGTAGCAAGGACTCCACGGAAACCAGAAAAAAAATTGAAAGGGGTCTACAAGAAAAAATAGTTTGGGAACCTCTGGTCTAGAGCGTATCTCTGCTGCACACGGCCTATGTAAGCACTGATAGTCCGGTATTGGTCAAAACTTGATCAGAATGGTCGACAAACGTCACATAAGTAAGGTACGACAGAGATAACGCTCTACAGACCCGAAATTAGACGAAGTCTCGTTCACAAGGTCGATGTGCCAGCCAACGATATAAAGGGGGCAGTTTAGGATTACGGGGCAGATTGGCTCTAGAGGGCCACGTTGGTACCTACACTTATGGGATATAAGCTGTTTTTGCTGAAAATTGTGCTGTTTTTATCTCTAGGGAGGGGCGGCTGCCCCCTCTGCCACC
Source organism: Macrosoma leucophasiata (assembly GCA_036365455.1). Taxonomy (NCBI): domain Eukaryota; kingdom Metazoa; phylum Arthropoda; class Insecta; order Lepidoptera; family Hedylidae; genus Macrosoma; species Macrosoma leucophasiata. The sequence goes on from JAWQUS010000024.1 coordinate 2,864,654, forward strand.
CCCTGGGGACGCCCTATGCCTCGTGCCTTCGCCCTCGAGCTCCTATACTGGGATTCTACAACCATCATCTATATACATCTATACAAATATATAAAATTGAAGTGTCTGTTTGTAAGTAATATAAAAATAACCGCTTTTTACTAAATGCATATATATTGAAATAAAACTATTTTTACGGATTTATCTCGCGTATATTAAACTAAAATGATTTTTTAATGCATATATATGTATGTATACACAGTACATACCTATACCAAAACAATCTTTTTACAATTTTCGTCTGTCTGTCTGTCTGTTTAGCGGGGCTAATCTTGGAAACGGCTGTACCGATTTTGACGGGACTTTCACTGGCAGATAGCTGATGTAATGAGGAGTAGCTTACTTTTATACAAGCTGCGCCTACGACTTCGTCCGGGTAGATACTGAACAATCATATATTCTCACACATGGCGAAGTCGCGGGCACAGCTAGAAAATAAATAAATATTGGGGAGAGCTTAAATAAGTATTATTTTGATACCTCCTTTCGGTACTAAATGAGCATTATAGGACGGTGGATATTATTAACTCGATTTGGCGTATGCATTGCCAGAAACCGCTCACCTTGAATGAGGTGTCTAGGCAATAATACTTATACTTATCGATTTGCTTAAATAAGTATTATTTAAATACCTCCTTTTTCTATATTAATTAGTCGGGCATCATGGGCGCCGTGTCGTGAGTTTCGTGACCCCTAGCTGCAACCGATCTAATTCTACCAAAAATTGATTCCATTTTAGCATTGAAACCTAATGTTATTATAATAGACGTGATAAGTCGTTACAAGAGACGTGACGTGTTAAGTCGTGTATCGCACTGTCTGCCGGTTCATTACATAACGCGAAAGGCCACAGTTATGCTTTATGTAACTGCAGCGTCTCGGCTTCCGAGTTGATAAATGCGATGTAGATTATGAGCTCGTGTATTTTTGCAAAAAAGGGGAAATGAGACATTCTTTTTTTTTTATGCAATAAAAGTGGCAAACAGGCATGCAGTTCACATTGATGTTAAGTGATGACTGCAGCCTATAGACACTTACACAATGACCAGAGGTCAAAATGCAGATGCGCTGCCACTCCTGAGGCCTAAGGTGTTATGGCCTCTGTGCCTGAAATTACAGGGCCGTACATTACCACCTGACCGGAACACGATAGTGCTGACACTACCATTTAGCGGCAAGTATATTAGGTAATGCGGTGGTGACTACGCCCGCGAGCTCCGTCACTGGAGCTCTACCACCAGTAAAATCCAGTAATTCTACTGATATACCTACTTTTTACATTAGTTTATGACATTTAGTTTTATCTTAGTGATATTCTTGACTTTACATATATTTTTTATCTTGTTTGACATGTATATCAATTGTTATTTACTTTAATTTTTTTTGTTTGTTTTTGACGTGTCGTAGAGGTGCCTGTCACCCTAAATTAATAAATGAGTTTCTGATTCTGATTCTGATTTGGATATCAAACAAGTTGCAAGCTGAAACTTATTGCAGAACATTATAATTATTGCTTTTTAGTGTTCCGAACTGAAATGGCGGGTAAAACGGGTTCCTATTACTAAGGGTGAGATTCACAGACCGCACTCACGACTTTAGCTGAACTTTTACTAAGTAAAGTATGAGTTTCGACAGTTCTAAACGTACTTTGTAATCTATCTGCCGCCAAACAGTAGCGTTCAGCACTACTGTGTTCCGGCAGAGAATATGTAATAATACTACGTATAGAATGGACACTTCGACGTCCCGCCCGATTTCCCCGTTTCACCCAACCTCCTCCCCTCTTATGGGCGACGGTTGGTATTTTGTACGTGCTACGCACACAGGTGCACGTGTAAATACACGTCACTGATTGATGTCTGTGTAATAGAGACCAAATTAAGCGTTTGTATGGAATTTCGGCGGCGTGTCCGCGGTGTGGTTCCGGTTAGCACTACACTATATGAATCAGAATCAGAAACTCATTTATTACACCTCACCTACCTACACGGCACCTCTTATGACACGTCAAAAACAAACAAAATAAATTAAAGTGAATAACAATTGATATACATGTCAAACAAGATAAAAAATATATGTAAAGTCAAGAATATCACTAAGATAAAACTAAATGTCATAAACGAATGTAAAAAGTAGGTATATCAGTAGAAAGTCTCATTTACCCTTCCATATTCCCCTTTACAAACTGATAACAAAGAGTAAAAAGAAAAGAAAAAGAGTCATTCATTGTCATTCACCGGCAAAGTTCCAAAGGCCAATATGATCTGAGAAAAACTTGCCGGAAAAAACTCAGTCGGCTCTTTTAAAAATATCTCTTAGGCATATTTTACAATTTTCCATAATTTAAACAAGCTTAAAATTAACAATATAATATCAACATATGTTCCGATCAGATGGTAGATCGACGCTGAATGCGCCGGAACAGGGCTGAACGCGACAAATCAAAATTGTGAAGTATGACTTTGACATTTGCCCACTTTTTTTTTTCATTTTTTGTAGTTAAGGACAACACATACAATTGAAAACGTTAAATAATTTGTTAGTATATTAAATATTTGCCTATATTTCGTTCAAAGTGAAAGCAATACTTTTTAAAATTATGAAATTACTATCAAATTCGGTTAATATTGATGTTTAAACCCTAAAAGATTCATTTTGTTCGTAATACCGATTTATCGTTTAATCAATGTCATAAAGTCCAACACTAGAACGAAGTGTAGCGTCCTTGTAACGACGCAATTATTGGCCAATGTCAAATCCAATTCCAATGTCACGGAGATTATTTTCAAGAGTACCAAATCACGTGACTTCTATTGTTGGATTGGGATCGGATTGGAATCGGATTCGTATTGCCATTGATTTGAAGAGTAGACCTGCTGCACTGTACTCTATCTACAGCACTCGCATTAGAGTTTAGAGTACAGTTGAAAACATTTGTCATCATTATTTATTTATTTTATTTATTTTTATACTTTATTGTACACCAATACATTAAAGAGACAAAAAAAATAGAAGAAATAGACGATACAAAAGGCGGTCTTATCACAAAACTGCAATCTCTTCCAGACAACCTTTGGGTTTAGGAAACTGTGTAAATTAGAATATTAGGGATGTACTAATGCAAGTAAATTTAAAATTATAGCTTACAAAGAAAAAAAAAATAAAATAATAAAAATAATAATAGGTAACTTTTAGGTGATCAGGACTTAACTCGACAAGGGAAAGATCTGGGCGATGTAATGATCGTAAAGTCGTTTTTTGAACGTCATTTTATATTCGTTTGCCGCGAAAGCAGAATAGACGCTGAAAACTGAAAGGATGCGTACGTAACGTACGTGTCTCTATACAAAATTTTGTTTTCTATGGACATAGCTGAATTGAGCTGAATAAGTGTGAGTACTCCCTACTCGTAATGTTGTTGAAATTGCTTAGCCGTATTAGTTTTCCTTTTAAATTCGTAATATCGTTCGTATCTTATCACCATTTTTTTCACGCGTTCAGCTATTACCGTTTGGCTGGTGGAGAACTTTTTCTGGGGCTGTGCGTGTGTTTATTCAGATAATTTATAATGATACGAAATAAATGTCTGGCGTCTTAAAGCGTAGGTAGTTCATGCATGCAAGTATGCCAAAAATAATATTTGACAAAATTGGACGCATTGGTGGCGCGATGATGACGTGAGATGATGAATCGTACCTACATTTCAGTTTATTTGTTGCTTCTCATCATGTGCGTGGAAAATAGAAATATTGATTTTGCCTACGACTAGTGGCAGGCCACTTCTACTAAGCTGGACTCCTAGGTTCGATTCCCGAGTCGATCATCAGAGATAAATGTGAAATCCTTTACCTCCGGTTCTATTGCATTTTTTTCTGGAAGTTTTCCAGTGTTTACCTACTAATGCTAATGTCAACAGGCTCGCCGCCTGTTGCATGGGCCAAAACGTGACCGGCGAATCGACGATGTATGCATGAATCCGATTTACCTCTCCCTACCCCTTAGGGGATTACAGGCGTCATATTTTTAGGATATTTATTTATGTCAATGTATACTGACGCGTCACAAACAACGTAAATAAAAACAAAAAACGTGACAACTTTAATGAATTTGCGTTTTTATGGGTGAAGGCGGCATAATGCAAAACTTCAAAGGCGATAAACTACTGTATGTACTTATACTGTGATAATACTATGTATAGAATGGACACTTCGACGTCCCGCCCGATTTGCAACCCCTTCCTCTCTTATGGGCAACGGTTGGTATTTTTTACGTGCTACGCACACAGGTGCGCGTGTAAATACACGTCACTGATGGATAGAAACCAAATTAAGCGTTTGTATGGAATTTTGGCGGGAGTGTCCGCGGTGTGCCATAGAGTAACAAGGGCCACCGGCCACCGCGGCGGACCGGAGGGGAGTTGCCATAGCGTTTATTACCGATGCAAAACAGCCTGTTATTTTTTGCGGCGGGAAATGCGTGTGAACAAACAATGTCACACTACAAAAAATGTCTATTACTACGAAACTCACACCTTGACTTTAATAAAATACATAAACAATTTCACGCACACATTGAAACTTTGAAACATCTAGGCGGGTATAGGCCCATTAGGGCTTGTACTTTGACAGAGGGGAGAGCCTGCATATGGCTTCTCCCCTCCGGTGTTGCTCTATGGTTCCCAGTGTCTACTCTCTATAATAATATATTGACCTCATTGACTGTCAATGACAGTGGTAGAGCTCCAGTGAAGAGTTCGTCGGCGTAGGCACCACCGCATCACGTAGGTAATCAATCTGATTCGTCCACTGCTGGACCAAAGCCTCCCAATAAAGGGATATGCCATAATCGCCATGCTTCAAAGCCCATAAAGGGATACTCGTATACCATATTCGCCATGGCATGCGGATTGGTGATCGCAATGGCGGTATTTTAATCGCGTGACGCTACTGCCCATCTTGCGTTATTGCACTTACTATTGCCCCATTGGAATGATTTGACTGACTGCACTAGCATCTAAGAGATTTCTTCCGTTGTTGGGTCATCACATCCCGATGCCGGGTCGTCACGTCACCGCCTGCTTACTTAGTTGCCACTTTTGAATCGTAAAGAATAATGGTTTGAATATTAATACACATAATGTTTCATTTATAATTAGATGCTTATCTAATTCAAGTAAAAAAATAACAATATAAGGTATGTACCTGCTTAGGTAACTTTTAATTACATTAACATAAAATTATTATGTAAAAATAATTAAGTATGAATTAATATAATATGCTTCACATTACATACAGGATAGGAAATGGATACCTGAAATATATGAAGAAAATACAAAAAATAGGGTTGGTTCGCCAGTTCTCGTCCATTTAGTGCAGTTGGTAAGTTTGGAGGGGAAAATAAAAATGTCCCAGCACTAATTTCAGTGCATTAATCATGTAGTTGATTCATTATATAGGTAGTCTTTTTTCAAGATTATCTTTCAATTTTGTTGCAAACATCTAAAAAAAATACATTAGATACATTTTTTTAGTACTTTAGTTAAAATATGTCAGTTATCCAAAAAAATCAAAGAACGTTTTATTATTATGACTAAAGTGCTGTTCACGAATGTTATGTACACTTTATTGAAATCAGCTGTGTGTATTATCTTTTCCTTCTTCTTTTTTGTTTCCGAAAAACTTATCTCAAACACGAAAAGTCTAAAAATTATTAACAAAATAATAAAATTACGCATTTTATTGGACTCAATTCGTAAAAAGTAATATATATATATATATATATATATATATATATATATATATATAAAGTAATTTTAAACTCTAATTCATAATCATAAATGTTTAAAAATACGTTTATGCAATTTTTTCATGAAATACAAACAGTATTAAATGAAAAAATCAACGCAATTTTCTATAATATTATCCCTAGTACTATATACCTAGATTGCGCCTATGTGTGATTATAAACATTTGTATCTTTTTCTACCATCATAAAAATGTGGACGCAAATTAGCTAACACAATTGCATATTATTAATGTTCAAATAAACATCAAAACAGTTTTTCTTTCACATTTTGTTAACATAAAAATAGACAACTAACTAAGAGATTAATTTATGTGTTTGGGTCCGTTGCGGACGCAAAGTGGAAGTTTCATAAATTTGGTGTAGTAATTCGCGTCCAGCTTATTTTAACCGTTAACAATAAAGAAAACAACCAAATTCATAATGAATATCATTCCTTTTTTCATTATTAACGTCTAGACACAGCTTTGTATCCTAAAATTCACATAAAACTATAAAATATTTACCGATAAACGCGCCGCTGCACACTATTTTTTAATAATAAACTGAAATATCTGAAATAACTGAAATAAACTATTTTTTAAGCACGATTAGAAAGACGCACAGAACTTTTGTCTATATCTGCGTTTTTCTTATACGTTGAGGTATTGGCGGTAATTATTTTTCATTGGATTGGTGAGTTAATACACTTATTTTAGAGATTTTTGTAAGGGAGATCCGTAAAATGGATGCGATCTGGCTTATGGACGCGAACCGGGGAAATGACCCTACCTAGGAATCTAACTATGTACATTTTTCGGTATTCGATAATTAAATTACCTATTTAATTTTAATATTTTTAAAGAGTCGTAGGTACCCAAAGTATAAAAATGGGATACCTACCTACCTACTAATCCGCTGCCCGTCTGTATCTCATGAACCATGATAACGAGTTCAAATATTCACAGATGAATAGGTAGATACCTACATACCTATTTCTGTTACCATTTGCTAAAATATGGAATCTATAAACAGAATAAAATAAATATAGGTAGGTGTAAGAGGTGCTCCAGTGCTTAATCACGGTAACAGGTAGAAGCTTCAAATAGGTAGGTAAGTAGATACCTATTTACAGAATATTTAGTACCTACATAAGCATGCATGTATGAAGAGAATGATGAAGGTAGACGAGGCACGAAAGGTATGTCAGGACCGGGATATCTGACGCTCTGCACTCTCTGCCTACCCCGTTAGGGACCTGGCCTGCATGAAGATACATACATACCTACATAGGCATTCATTTTAAAAATGAATGGGTAGGTACCTAATTTAAAAAATATTTAGGTGCGGCAATAGTTACCTACTGGAACTTAATTAAAATTGTAATGTAAATACAAGACGGTAAAAAAAAAACTAAGCACAAAAAAAATGTTTTTTCGTATTTATCTCGGGAATAAAACTAAAATGATTATATAAAATCATATTTATACGCTTTTTATAAGATTTAGCCCTTTTTCACCGAGCGAGTCTGCGCAGTGCGCTGAAAAACACAATCGCCACCGGCAGTCTGTTGTAATATTTATATTTGGAATCCGAATGAAATCAACAGTACTCAGTTCGGAAAAAGAAAGTGCATACCTTTATTTTGTCGTATGTGTTGTCTAATTCTAATTTGTGGACGAAAGGGTTCAATATTTCTGCGCGCATGCCGTCGCTTGAGAAAGCGCCAGTTTCACTATGCATTTTGCCATTCATTTTCACGAAAGCACACTGATAGACGGTTCTTAAACTATCAAATTAGATAACACAATCGGCACACATCTTTCACTTCACCTTTATAACAAAAATCCTCTACGTAAAACCTCGATTTAACAACGCGTAACTAATATTTTATCGAAATAAAACGCGGCGGGGTGGAACATACATTCACCTCCACAAAACAGAAAAGACTGTCATTTTTACGCTGGTGTTAGTGCATGTACACAATAAAATAACACTCGCCATTGGTCCAATATTTTGACAGTTCTCTAAAATTCTCCGATTCCAATCGACCGGTTTACGAAATAATACGATCAGTGCCGAAAATACCCGAAGAAAAAAATTAAGGCCATGGCACACCGCACTGCAAAAATCTAGCGCTTTTAAGGCTAGGTCTATACGCAGCGACTTTGACAGGTGAAATGCTATCAATTTATGACTTTTGTTTCTCACATTATAATGGTTTATCCATATTCATTTTAAATTAGATATGTATACTAGTTAGTGTTAGTGTTTCTCCCGCGCCATATTATTCTAAACATGCGGGAGCGTATCAAACCAAGTTATTTATTTTCTATTTATTTATTTCAGGCAACAAAATTGATTAAATTTAAACAATAGAAATATATACTTTGTAAACTTACATACTTAGTACATAAAACTTAAAGCTATACGCTTCACTTGCAATGTGTCATTCATTATGCGTTCGAGTGGTACTTGTCCCCGGAAGGGACGGAACACCACATCTTGCGGCCAAAAGCTTCCTTAATTAACAAGGTGCAGTAGGAATGTCGGCACACGCACCACGAATGACTTAAAGTTGACGTTGCGGCGCGACTCCAACAGATGCACTATCAGGGTGTACTTCAGCTTTTGAGTAAGGAACTCTACGACGTCTTCCGCCTCGGTAGTGTATGTGTAGTACTTGTAGTAGAGGCGAGCGATGTTCACCGGCGTGTTCGGTTTCGCTGAGTGCAGACAAATATTGGTCTCTACTGTTCTTGTTGGTTCGCTGACGGCGTTTCTTCCCTTGTACCGTCACGAAACCTTCGTTATCTTCAGCCCGGTTCGTATCCTTTTGAGGCCTGGACTTCGTGTTGGAACTCGAGCTGCGCGGGGAGAGGCTAGGGGTCGGGACCAGAAGTGTGGAGTGCGCGGGTAGCATATACCGCGTAGCAACAACCTTTTGATATTTAGCAAAACTTTAATGGCGATAATCTACTGATATCATGTAATTGGTGATCATGTGGATATGGATGCAAAAGTCATAAATCAAATACCTAACGAGCCGTTTTCAATTTAAGTCGCTACCTGTGGACTCAACATTACGCGAGTATGCGATTTAATTTGACCTTATCGTTTCGGCTTAAGAATCAATTCAGCCAAAAAGGGTACTAGCAGATACACATGTGCGACACATATACAGATAAATTTCTATCGTGTGAATGCAAACGCCCTAGATCGTTAGCGAGTCGCCATCGAAATCAAAGTCGCTGCGTGTGTAGGTACCCAACAATAGTCTATGTTTTTAATTGTCTACGATATTGGTCTGTAGACTCTGTGGTCTATGGTCTACGCTATGGTTCTTGGTTTGGGTCTTGACAGTCTTGCCAGAAGGTTACTTTTGTAACCTTTATGGTGATTTTTGAACTGCATTGGTTATTTTTAGGTTACACAAATGAAAAGGTTACTTTTAGAAGATTTTTCCGGATTTGTAGAATTCACTTTTAATTTTATTATAATAAAAGCAACGTGAAACGAAACGCTCGTTTTAGAATTTTTCATGTTGGTAAGCTTTGTTAGCATTTTAACAACACGTTGTACTTTTCCTAATACTAATATGTACTAATACTAATATTAAATAGACAAGATATTAATAACAAGCAATACAAAAAATACTGCATGTTATTTACTAGTAAACTATTGTCTTAGATTTTTTGAATTTGATTTGATAGAGGAGTAAAATAACAAAATGACAGGTGGCGCTAGTTTCGCTGCTGTCATCGTCCTAATGCTTAGGACGATGACAGCATAATTCATATTAACATAATTCAATTTATACATTTTGCTGAAAGATCAAGAACATATCGAGAAAATGTACATAATTTGAAATAGGTAACCATGAATTAGCATTTATTATGCTGCGAGCTGTGAATAATCTAGGTTCTAGATTAATCACAGCTCGCACTCTAGAACATCACAAGGTATTATTTCTTTGGCCGCGATCTTATAGATAGTTTATCAGAACGATTGCTGTATCGGGTAAGGCATTCAATATTTGCGTGTAAGTAATAGTTAAATAAAACTAAGGGTTTCAGTGTGATTATCGCTTTATTATTCAAATTATAAATATCAAGACATAAATCATTATACAATTATAATGTTAGTGTCCTGTCATGAGATGTCAGAATGTGGGAATGTTAGTACTTCCGTGGAATGAACGGAAATACTAAGTTCCGAAGGATCTCGACCATTTTTAATGCTAGCCCTTAAAACATTAAAAGCAAGCAACATACGCCGGCAAACAATGATCAACAAGTTCACATCGATAAGTGGGTACCGAGTAAATGAAAACTGCGGCCTATATATAACTTTTCAAACATTGAGATTTCTAGATCTCGATTTAAATGCAGATGTGTGTGTATCTTCACTTGTAACGGGGTAGGCAGAGAGTGTAGAGCGCCAGATATTCCGGTCCTGACAAACCTCGTCGTTCACCCACCCTCAATCGGTTAAAAATAAAAAAGGGAAGGCAGAGTTTGACGCATAAGTGTGGGACCTCTGTAGCTTAGAGGTAAAGCGGCTGGACTGATTATCCTGAGGTTGCAGGTTCGATTCCTGCCCGAAGTCAAATTTTTCTTTCCCATTTTTTTCTATAATAACAATATTCTTGATTGTACACCATCTTGGAAAGAATTACCAAAGCCACTTAATATTTATTGTCAATTCTAACACTGTTAGAACAAAAACTTATATGTCTACAAAATTAGGGAGAATATAAAAGTAAAGGAGATGTTGCAAAAATGTATGGACTTCCGGCCATGTATTGTACACAATATCATTAACAGGCAAAATCAATATAAAAACGTTTTTTACTGCATATTTGCACTTATTTAGCTTTGTTTGCAGTTACAAAATATTATTTGCAGTAAGAGTTGCAACTCAAACCAACATGGCGAATATGGTGGGCGATGTCATTTTGACATTTTCATTTTTTAAATTGTTTTTTTATTATATAGTACTTGGAGAAAAAAATAATATTTTCTAAATACTATCGAAATCGATTTCATGTGTTAATACTAAGAACTTAAACAAATAGATTTCCAATTTTAAGAAGCGTCGGCTGTATCGCCGCCATGTTGAATGTGGTTGAAAATGATAAAATCGTTTGAATTAAATGTGGTCGTAACTCTAAAATATATTCTTGAATAAATTAATTGTATTTTTTTCGGATTCTTCTTTAATTTACCCATTTTTTGAGGACGTGTACGAACTAGAGCCGAGCTCGCAACATCTCCTTTATAGCAACACACTAAAATAAGTATGTGGGATTTCGTTGAATTAAAATCAAGAATTTCATGAGAACTGTATGCTTCAACGTGTATTTTGTTCATTAAACATACATTATTTACTAATATCTGTTTACTTACGAATGAAAAGTGATGTCGTTTAAAGGCGTCGTTTCTGTACGGTTTATACAGGCTAAAATACTGCAACCTCCTATTTTACTGCACACCTTATACACAAATCACTTAACTAATTGAGTCTTTTTCTCATAAATACCCAAAAACTTATTAATAATCGCCGATATACGTCGAAAACCATAAATAAATGCATTAAGATAGGTTATCTATTACAGCAATTGCGATGACAGATGTTTGTTTGGCTAACTTTTCGAAGTTCGCCAAGCAAAAACCGGCACGCCGTAAGGGACCAAAGATACGATGCTCTATTTCAACTTTCTTATGTTCTTTGTATATAACTGTCTCACTTCCACAAAGCATATGGCGAACATGGCTACGTCTATAGGTATTATTAGTCTAAGTCCTAATGTATCAATTTTATTCATTGACCTTTATATATGGACTGGCCATACCTACAGAATTGGCGTGTTTGCCTACAAAAATTTGGGCGATTACAATGGCCGCCTTTCATAGGGTTGTTTTGATAAATATCGACATCATCTTCTAATACATGAGCGGTTAATATCGATATTTTATCAACACGAATTCTTATTCTTTTAAAGTATGTTTGCTTATTCTTAGTAAAATCCACTCACTAAATTAGAGTTGAGTATAATTGTAATAATTATGATGTAGTAATAAAATGTACCCTGTAATTTGCATGCAAATTAAATGGTGAAATATAAAAGAAAGCTATATTATATACTGAAGATCTTATGTACCTACTATACTTTTAGCAAATAAATAAATTCATTCATTCAAATGATCTCATTGATTACCAGCAGCTTGCGAAAGGTTCTCATCTCAACCAGAACTAGAGCTAAAAATTGCAAATTGTGGTAATGTTGAATTTCAGTAGGATTTTCTATATCAGCTTTCAAATGTGAGTCTTATGCTGACCAGCTCCTTGGAATGCATCTCTGTAAATATTGTTGCTATTCATTCCAAATTTTAATAATTATGTTTATTTTTAAAGAAAAATGGAAAGAAAAATTTGACTTCAGGCGAGGCTCGAACTCGCGACCTACTGGGAATCTAGTCCAGCCGCTCTTCCAATTGAGCTACTGAAGCCCTGCCCGATTTGTCAAATCTTTACTTCACATCTATTGCATTGCTTTATGGTAGCAGCAGCGCCATCTATTACCAACTATGCTAGTTAGAAAATAAAATATATTTCACAAGCATGTGTTAATGCGAAATAATATAAAACAATAATTATGTTTAGTTAATTTGAGTAGCACGATGACGCTTCGGTCAAGTTAAAGGGCAATAAACACATATGATTTTTGTGCATTCTCGAAAGATCTTCTACTTACGTGTTGGACGTGAGTGCAACAGGATCTTTTTTTTATTTTTTCATTATTACTATACCTTAAACAATATTATAAAAGTAGCAGGAACGGCTCTAGGTATGTTAATGATATGAGTAATTGAAAAGAAATGGAACCTGCTTCAATTTTCAGATGATACGCATGTAGAAGTTAGTGACACAGATCTGTACGGCCCTGTGATTTCCAGCACAGATGAGTAATATCTTAGGCCTTAGGAGTGGTAACGCATTTAGATTGAAAGCTCTGGTTTCGTGTAGACTGATAGGCTATTACTTACCAATGTAAACTGATACCTGTATGCCACTTTATGAAATGAAAAAAAAACTGTGTTATGTTGTACTTATACTTATATTACACTCTAACAATCTCTGAAAAAATCCATGCTATATCGGGTGCAAAAAAGAAGAAAAATTATTTAATCTACATCAATTTTATTCTTAGATATTTTATGAAGAAACAAGAAATTCTATGGAGTATTATGCTAATACAATATAATATTACATAAATAATAAAATAATTAATAAAAATAATTTTATATCGATACTTTGATATATCAGGTTAGTATTCGTACATCACTATATAAAAATGCTATTTTTAGAAAAGAATGAATCACATTAAAAGTCCTATAAGTCATACGAAACTTACACAGGTCTTCAAAACTCTTAATAAAACATATCACTATATATCACTGCGTTTAAAAATCCCACCGAATACTACATAATCCGTAAAAAATTGTACATAACCTCACAAAGTTCAATCCAAGATTATTTTCGTTTTTCCTTGCACCACTCTGTTTTAAACAGTACGAGAGCATAATCAGTCAACATAAAGCAAAACCTAGAATACCTCATTATCTAGTTAAAAGATTTAGTTTTCAAGAAAACAGCAAAAATATTACGAGCACCTGTTTGTTTGACAACAGATGTACCACAAATCGGGCGCATACAATGGCGCCGACGGGCACGCGAAGGCATAAGTATGACGTCACATCAAATCATTTCGAAAATTGATACTCTGCATACATCTTGTGTGTCTTTTAACATAGGGAGCTACTGGTTAGTTAGAAAGAGTCAAAACTGTTTTTGTCAAGACATGTGTCGATTTTACCCATTATTGTATAACTACTGTTTCTATAGTAGAATGCGCCTTCTCCATGTATATTATCTCTATGATTTTATTATAAGTATGATCAATATGAACAAATCAAAAAATGCGGGCAAGTGCTCAAATTCTCATCTATGTTTCCGTAAATCAATTTAACAAACGAATATTCTATTCTATCACCTTTCCAGTAAAAAAAATATTAAAAGTTTTTTTTTAAAAAAAGGTTACTTTTTTATATATTTCAGGTGATTCCTGACACGACCGACTGGCTACACTGAGACCTCGATCTGAGGCGAGAGTTTTGGCGGGAACGCGGAAAAGAGCTATGTCGCTGCGTGATATTATTTTCGAAATTGGTGTATCGTCGCGTTTTATGATTAAAAATGGTGGGATTTTTATCATAAAGCATTCGATAATGTTCACGAGTGTAAGAAAGTGATATTATGAAGTGAAAAGTGATTTTTCGTATTGCCTCCAAAACTTCATAAAATTCCTAGTAAAGTCCCCATCGCTTTACTGGAGCCATCCCATCATCTCATCATATTCCTCATGGAAGCATTTAATCATCGTCATCTTCCGTAAGGATATTTATTAATTTAAAGAAATGTGAAATTCAATATGTATACGACTGAAAAACTCTGTATCTATGGTCATGAATAAATTAATAAAAAAAAAAAAGATCTGAGGCGAGAGTTTTGGCGGGAACGCGGAAAAGAGCTATGTCGCTGCGTGATATTATTTTCGAAATTTGTGTATAGGCGCGTTTTATGTTTAAAAATGGTGGAATTTTTATCATAAAACATTCGATAACGTTCACGAGTGTAGGAAAGTGATACCATGAAGTGAAAAGTGATTTTTCATGTTGCCTCCAAAACTTCGTAAAAGCTCCTAGTAAAGTCCGCATCACTTTACTGGAGCCATCTCATCATATTCCACATGGAAGCATCCAATCATCGTCATCTTCCATATGGATATTCATTATCATATGAAATGAAGATAAAAATTACTGAAGATTGGCTGTTAAGGACTTGAATCCGTGCCCGTAAAACAATTATTAAAAAAAAAAAAAAAGAACTGAGACGAGGCGAATTGACATGACAGTTCTTATTTTCGTATTTCTCTTACTTTATTTTCAAGTTCGTCAGAGTTTAGAAAATGCCTCTGTATGCTTATAATGGAAACAAAAATTCAAAAGCAAATCATTGATTTCTTTTCATACTTCGAGGAATTCTACAACACATCCAAAACCTGTTTGAAAATTTGCCAAAACTGCGCAGTAGATATAAATAAACTTAATCAGCGCTGCAGGCACATAAAAGAGTAAGTTGTAGTTAATTTTGTTGTGATGCAGTGGATTAAAGTGTGTAATGTTTGTGTGTTATGCGCAGAGCTCAATTGAACGGCACCCCCTTGGAGGAATTCACGGGATTACAAGCCAAGCTAACGGCGTCTATTCATAACCTGATTTCGGATGAAGTGGTTGAAATTCGAAGCCAACTGTAAGTTGAATTGTTGTAATACGATCATTGGCGGTAGAGCTCCAGTGACAGAGCTCAAGGGCGTAGACTCCACCGCATACCTAATCTACTTGTCACTAAATGGTAGTGTTCAACGTTACGTGTTCTAGTCCTGTGGTTACGTACGACCCTGTAATTTGTAGTAGTTGCCACAGTAGAAAAGTTGAATAGAATAGACCCTGTAATTTCTGGCACATAAACTGAGGCCTCAAAGTTTCAATGCATTTACATTGAAACCTCTGTTTTGATGTATATGTACTATGTACATAGGTTTTTGTATTACTTACCATTAATGTGAACTGTTTGCATATTTTTCACTTCCTGACATATAAAAGAATATACTGTAGAAGAAGCAGGGGAGGTGTGCCAGGATCACGATGACTAGTGCTCTATCTCTATTGTAGCTCTATCACAATGACAATATAGACTTATATGATTTGATGTTTCTCTGATACAGTAATGAAAACATACTCAAACGTCACTTAAATCTAAGTGGGACTTAAAAGTCTTATATCTCTATAAAACACGTTTAAACAATAGAGATAGAGTACATATTTGAAGGTGGCTTAAAATTAAGTGACGTTTGAGTATTCAGCCATAAGATATTTTTGATATGAAAATGAAATAAAATGTAACTGCAATGTGTAATGATCTTAAGCAATATAAAACTATCAATGGCCTTTTTAATATGGTCCTGTTTTCTTTTGTATGGAAATACAGTAACATAGAAGATAGTGACAATGCAGATAGGAGTTGTAATATTTTTATTTTTCCCAATTACACATATGAGTAAACGTTAGAAAATAAAGAAAACGGAAAGAAAAAAATTACTTCGGGCAGGAATCGAACCTGTGACCTCAGAATAACCAGTCCAGCCACTTTACCTCAGTAGCTTAGTGGTAAAGCAGCTTGATTGGTTACCTTTTTTTTTTAAAGCTTTGTGGTAACGCGGCTGAACTGGTAATCCTCAGGTTGCAGGTTCAATTGCTGCCCGAAGTCAAATTATTCTTTCCCATTTTTCTTTATTTTTTACAGATAGCAGTGTCTGATCTGAGCTTCGTCTTCAGTTACACACTACTAATTGCAGTGCACAACAAAATGTGTAGAATTGTTAGAAATTAAAGAAGAAATGGAATGAAAAATTTGACTTCATACAGGAATCAAACCTGCACCTCAGGATAACCAGTCCAGCCACTTTACCACTAAACTGCAAAAGTCCTTAAACTGATTGTCGTATTTTCTTTCGCTTTCTGATTTTAACCGATTTTGGGTAACTAAGAAATAGCTTTTTTCTTTAATTTCTAAATTCACTCGCATTTGTTATTGCGAAACGTAAAAATATTACAATTCTTAAGGGTATAGTGACATCTTAAGGATATTGTATAAACTGCAAAGTCTATCATATTGGATGTATAGCTATTTATTAGTTATCAATGGATGTTGTTCACTGACCCTAAATTGGTTAAAATTTAGGACTTTGGTGGCTTAGTGGTAAAGCAGGTGGACTGGTATTCCTGCCTGAAGACAAATTTTTCTTTCTATTTTTTTTTATTTCTTAATTCACTTGCATGTGTTATTGTTAAAAATATAAAACTGAAAACATTTTCAGGTCTACTATAGAAGAATCATTTGATAAGCTGTGTAACAAACATAAGGTTTTACATGAAAGCTGTAAGAATATTGACTTCATTCAACAATCACCACTCATCAGAGGAACGCCTCTCCAACCACCATTGGAGAAACTCCTACAATTTTCTTCAGACTGCATCACTTTTGGCAGCCAAGTTTGCACCCAAATTGACACATCTCTGAACCTCCTTAGTTACAGAGGCCTAAACACATCTCTTGTAGATAATCTAAAAATTGCTGCCAACTGGCAAAAAAAAGTACCTGAAATCCTCGCTTATACCTCATACTGTTCTGAAAACGAGATATAACAATGGATCTCCTAGACTCTATTTTGAACTCCATGCAAAAACCACCGAGTGCTAGTGAAGCACAAAAGAATGCCATAAGAAAACAAAAAGAGGCTATGGAACGTAAACAAAAGGAAGAAAAGAATATGTTAAATAAATTCAGAAAGAAAATTGAAGAGAAAATTAGTGATTTCATAAAAGATAGTTCCAAACCTCACTTACAATTCGAACCCATGGACCACATGTACAGAGCAATAATACGAGATGTGGCTGAGATTGCTGGGGTCCAAGTGTATTCATTTGGCCAAGATGGTATAGATAGATATTCTGTGGTGTACACAAAGGAAAAAGGTCCCTCGGAAGACGAGCTTACCGTGCGACGAGCTTGTGGGGTTTGGAATGATGACAAAGCTATAGAAATGGCGAAGATGCACTTAGAAATGGCAAAACAGGCGGCAATAGAAAATGAAGAGGAGAGAAACAGGAAACGTAAACATGGTAAGGAAGAGTTAAGTGGTACGTTTTACAAACAGAAATATGCACATCTCATTGGCCAAGAAGCTGCCATAGAGGCGGCACAGAAAACCAATGTTAATAAAAGTTACGGTGAAGTACCCAGCGAGAATAAGAAGGACCAGCGGTCCATAGAGCAAACAATGGCGGATATTCGCGCTAAAAAAATGAAAAAGGCTGAGACTGAAAAAATTGAATCAGATATGTCCAAATATAGTTCCTGATGGATTTATATTATTGCAAAGTATTTTTTTGACAATTCAAATTGTACTGCCATTTGTAGTTAGATATATCTATATTTATAACATCCCAATGGAATGCGTTTTCATCATAACATGTTTTGCTTCCATGTATTGTTTGAAAAGAAATAAAAAATAATTAGCTAAATCAAAAACTTGAATTGGATTAATTTTTATTCTCATACTACCTATTAGGTGGGACTAAGTATTTTTTTGTTAAATCTGTAAAAAGTATCTGGCATTTTTTCATATTGGTGGTAAGTGAATACTTGCTAAGCAATCATCATCATCAGAACGCTCTTAGCGTTAAGTCCGCCATTTGTTGCATTTTTTATTTTGCGGCAATAAAGATTATTAAATAAATAAATCATTACCACACCGCGGACACTCCGCCAAAATTCCATACAAACGCTTAATTTGGTTTCTATCCATCAGTGACGTATTTAGACGCACACCTGTGTGCGTAGCACGTACAAAATACCAACCGTCGCCCATAAGAGAGGACGGGGTTGTGTATGTGTGCAAATCGGGCGGGACGTCGAAGTGTCCATTCTATACGTAGTATTATTACATATTCTCTGTCATTACTTCAGCCCAAAGACGAAGACACTTAAATGCATCCATGAAGTTACAAGTTGAACCGAAATTGGTACCTACCGTAGGAAATTGTAATAGCAATAAAATAAAATACGCTTACACACAGCCCCACAGTAGGTATAAACCTGTGTCGTGGGTGCCATTGTACACATACAACACATACACAAACATCCAGACCCGAAACAAATATCTGTAGGCCATACAAATATTTGTCCCGGTGCGGGGATCGAACCCGCGACCCTTCGAATCGAACGGTCATCTCACAAAGTAGATAATAAAATTAAATCTATGTCTCACACCGCTGGACTAACCGGGTTGTCAATCAGGCTAACATTTAAATATCGGTTGCCTAATTAGCATTGTTGGTTGTTGGCAATAGATGGCACTACTGCCACCCCAAGGCAATGCAATATGTGAATGAAGAATTCAACAATCAGGTGTGGACTTCGTTAGCTCAGTTGGGAGAGGAGAAAGGCTGGACTAGAAATCCCAGTGGTCGCCCCCCCGCCTCAAAGTAAATTTTTCTTTAAACAATATTTCACTCGCGTGTGTCATTGCGGAAATGTAATAAAAAACAATTATAATTTCGCTTTCTTTCTAGTGTGTTTGGTCGTCGCAAGCTAAGAGACTGGCGCAAAGTTTACGCAGGCAACTTTACTCAGTGGATTTTTTATTATTTAAGCGGCGCGTCTCTATACGTCACTATTCTACTTCACCAGACAGTTGGCGAGGCGAAGGACTCAGCCTAAGCTAATTTACACAACTGCCCGAGGACGGCTAAGGGAGACCCCTGTGGGTCCGAGCCTCTGCTTAGGACGTTGCGGTGGAGTTACCTACTCAAACATCTGATGTAAAATTATTGTAAGGTCCATACCTACACCAAACCAGAATCTCTTTGTGTCTTCGTCGATTACGTACGATCGATATAAAGTGAAGGAAAGTGTGGGAGAGCTCAGGAATGTAGACCTCGCTTATTTTGGCTGGTAAAGCGCTTTTTGGCAGGGTGGACATCTCGTGTACACCTGCAGTCGCGTGAACCCGCGTGGGTATTAGATCCTCATTCACCTAATAGATATTGTAGGACTCCCACTCACAACCGCACCATTGTAGCTACTTATTGGAGATGGTAAAGTTCC
The DNA here is from genome assembly GCA_036365455.1 of Macrosoma leucophasiata. NCBI lineage: Eukaryota > Metazoa > Arthropoda > Insecta > Lepidoptera > Hedylidae > Macrosoma > Macrosoma leucophasiata. The sequence goes on from JAWQUS010000024.1 coordinate 2,884,268, forward strand.
CGAGTCGAAACACTCTGAGCGAAGAGCAAAGTCACCACCACGTTAAATATAATGTCGCTTCGAAGATTAAATGAAATCAGTCTCATGTTTTGTCGCACCGTCAGGACGGATTCACGTTCACTTCGCCCACTTCTCGCTGACTAGCTTCATCTAACAGTTTGTTGTATGGTTACCTACGGATCTGCGCTGTGAGGATAGAGGTTTATCCTGGTATCAATCTGCCCCTTTGATCAGTCCCTAGCTACGACACCTGTAAGGTAAACGATATATGGGGATATAAATAATATTAGGCCCAAATAGTTTTAGAACGTTTATTTACCATCAACACGTTAATAGATACATATTACACAAAACAACAAGTCATTAAAAATGTACCTATGTTATTATTATTAAGTATTATGAGTTATGTTAGCAATAATCAGATGTAGGTGTAGGTATCTAAGATAACTTCAAAAGCTTTTAATCGAGCATGTACCGACTAATCGGCCTTTCCTTCTATACGGCGGTATAATAGACGGTGACTATTCAGGAAAGAGCGACAAATACCCGGCTCGTTTAGTTTCCATGTATTTCACAATGAAATGGAGAAAATGGATGGAAAAACCTTTATTGTTATTAAATTTTTCAGACTACAATAGACTCTTTTTTTTTCGATTAAGATAAGCTAATTAGGTACCTAATATTGTTGTGCAAAAGCAAATAAATCAAGAAAAAAGGCGGATGATCGACCATTCTTTCCTACTGTTATATCCGCGATCTTCATTGATCTCCTTCTTTAATTTTGCTAAGGCATGTACAATACAATCGATTATTTGTATATACCTACTTATATATCGTTCAAGTGGGTAGAATGTATGGTAACTTATACAAAATTAGGTAAAGGTTCTCGTATCGGCGCCGTTCGGAAAACCAATACTAATTAATAATAATAATTAAGTCGCTTTCGTAATTTAGTTTAACAAGTTATTTAATAGGTACTATGAAACACCACAGCCGAGAGGGGATTCTTCTAACACAAGTTACTACAACTTATTAACACATATTTTTTATTTTTTTGTGATTCTACTTTTTTATCTTTACCTATGTGAGTATTCATTTTAAACAAATATTTTTCGGCATAAATATCTACACATCAACAATTTAAAATAATAAATTCAACAGTTAGTACATTAGGTAGGTACACAAAAATAACTTTCGTTGCTATATCATTAGGGTAGTTTCTACGAAATGGACGTAGCAGTTTGTGCATGAAATGGAACTCGTTACATCTACATCTTTGTTTCTACAAAATACTTATTGTCATAACGATAGTCAAGGCATCATTCATTACACCTCCATAACATAAATTAGGCTTATTCATTCCTAAAATTAGTGAATGAAATAACTCAAATATCAAATGGATGTACTTAATACAACATTTACATAAATATTGTGTATCATAACTGCAAATCATGGGTATTTTTAACAGAAGCACTTGGCTGAAAATTAACCATTTATATAAATACAATTTTGCTAAAGGTATATTATAGGTACTTGCCAACTGTTGGATGCTAAGACAATTTATTCAGTAATATTCAATTTATTAAGTTATTTTAATATATTTAATTGACTCGAACCATTAAATTAATTCTAAAGTGTAGGTGCCAAGTCCTAAAGGCCTAACATGTTAAAATTTGGTAATAACAGTTTCGATTTGTACACATATAAAATATTTTACAATGTTAGCTGCCCATTTTACCTGTGTAAACATTGAGAATTATTGGCACTATGTATGTGTCAGACACATGTTGATATAAACTTATCTCAATTATTTAAATACATTGCTCTATGTAAATACTAGTGGAGGAAATGAAAATTACTGACATATTTGCAATTTGCTGAGTTTATTAGTCTCGTTTATTAGTCTCATTTATCTGAAACAAAGTGATCAATTACTGTGTGCCTAGAGCAAGCATTTATAAACATACAAGAAAAAAAAACTAGTGATTAAGGACATTATAATTTGAAGTTCCTGATCGATCTATTACAGGAATGGCGGGGATTTGAATTAATGTGACAAGTAACAAATGTTGCGCTTTATTCGGGTTAAACGAAAGCAATTTCGACCACTAAGGTGCTCCTTATAACTAAGTATGAAATGGACAACTTCAATACTTATACAATATAATAACATCTAATTTCATAAGATATAGAGTATAGACAACAGTTTCCTATACAGTTGGATCTACTTATTATTTTTATCTACACGTCACATTTTATTGTAAATTGCTGACAAAACATTGTGAAGCTACCAGTTTAAGCTACTATGACGAAACGCGCAATGCAAGCGTGAGTGATAGTTTAAAAAATCGATAAAAATATTGAAATTTCCACTGTAAAAAACATGACAGTCCCTGGCTTTCTGTTTTATTGTTTCTAATTTAGAAAGTAAAAGGTAAGTAAAAGTAATTCTTTTAAATAAGATGTTTTATTAAATTAACTACGAGTACCTACGATAATATAACGGCTGGCGTCGGGATGCGGAAGAATTTTCTTCTACTGGACGAGAATTCTTCCACTAGTGCAGTCAGTCAGCCTAACAATGGCAAACGTGGTAGTAAATGCAATACCGCAAGATGGGTAACAGCATTCTGCGATAAAAAATACCGCCACTGCGAACGCCAATTTGCATGCCAAGCGTGGCGATTATGGCGTATCCCCTTTATGAGGAGGCTCTGGACCAGCATTGGACATCTTTCTTCTGAAGTTATGATGATGATTAGGTATACCATACCATAAATAGTGAAATTAATTATGGTGGAAATCACAACTTTTACACATAACAACTGCGCATCTTGATATAAAATTCACCCAAACTAAGGTCATTTAATGTATAAATAATGAAAATGTGCTTAATACTCACAAGTCCTTATCATTTTATTATTTAACGTTTTAATACTACGATATTAGGAAACCTGTGCGTATAAGTCCTTCAATTAAATTATCTCGCTGAAGAAAATTTTATTCAACGAATTCAAATTATAGCAAATTTAAATAACGTATCAAAAACCAGGTTTCTTGCTACAACATTTCATTATTCCACCAAAATAAATCATAAGCCCCAACATCATATTTTTAATAAAATAAGAGAGACAATTTACACGACGTCATTGCAAAATTCCTAAGTATAAAATATAAACTAAAATATATATTTACAAAGTTATACATTTAGGCCCATATTTGTATTGCAGATTGTCCGTTACTTTGACATTGTGTCAGAGCCTATGAAAGTAAATAGCGATACAGTGTAAATAAAACGTATATTTCTATGAAAACTTTTCACAATTTTAATATGTAAGGACGAAGATAATAACACGGCGTCGCTCATTAAGCACAAATTGTTGTATCATCGCAGCGCCGGCGCCGGTCCTAACCCTTGACAAAGGGAGAAGGATATAGCTTTTCCGCGCTCTTTGTTTATGATGTTACTGAATCAACATCTACGCATTGCCGTAAATAGGGGTTGTGCTAATAGAGCCCAGGCAAAGGGCGTAAACCCTCAGGGGACGCAGATATAGCAAGACCATTGAAATCGAAGGGTGCAGTTGTATAAGCTCGCACCGCGCACTTTGCACTCCTTTACAAAATCAAAGTCAAACTTTTGATTCTTATTTTGTTGCACAGGTGTGTCTAACTCTTATTATATTGGTATTAACTATTCTTTACTCATAAAAGATACTTTGTGCTTTCCATAATAAAGTAAGAGTTTTGACACACCTGAGAATTAAAATTAATATTGAAGGCTTTCATGTAAACTAGAGGCGTAATGCGTTCCGTGAAGCCGCTAGAGCCGACGACGCGACGCCGGCGCGGCGGCGGCAGCGTAAATATTCGTTGCGGCGCCACATTACGCTGTTGCGTTACCGCCGTAACTATCTCAAGCTAAGTTTACATAATAATATACTGCCTAAATTTTAATAGAATATCTCATTCGCAATATTATTCAAAAAGTTAACAACAATTAAATATTATCACATCAAATATTTACTAACACTACAGATATTTCGCAGTCAATTGCTTTTACATCAAGAATATAATATATATATATATATATAATATAATACTTTATTGTCGATAAACTAATACTGATCGGCTATATTTTGAGTACAAAACAATTAGTTAATTAGGTAATTTATGTATTTTATTATTTCAATTATCTTATGACGTCTAAAATCTATTGTAAACAATGAGCAAGTTTCAAGCGCTTCTTATTTTTTTAGCAAGGAAATATACCTATTAGATGTTTATTTTGTAATGATTTATTTTTTTTCAACGTTCTTAAATAATATACTTTATGAGGATGTTCCCGTTAAGGCGAAGGTAATCTTTACATTTATTGATATCTATATGTATAGGTATTCTTACGTATTGTTTTGTATGTAAATGTGTAAAATAATTACAAAACAGTACTATGTGAATTACAATTTACATTTGTTGCAGTTGTTAAAAGTTTGAAGTTGCTTAAAGGTGTATACCTAACCATATTATCTTTTTCTCTTATGTAATGTAAGTGGCAAACAAGCATGCAGTTCACATTAATGTTAAGTGATGACTGCAGCCTATAGACGCATAGTAACGCATCTGCATTTTGACCTTGGTCTTTATGTGGGTCACAAAGACCAAGGTCCAAATACAGATGGGTTACCACTTTTGAGGTCTAAGGTGTTATGCCTATTTGCCGGAAATTACAGGGCCGTACATTACCACCTGACCGGAACACGATAGTGCTGAACACTACCATTTAGCGGCAAGTATATTAGGTAATACGGTGGTGCCTACGCCCGCAAGCTCCGTCACTGGAGCTCTACTACCAGTAAAAATATGGTACGTCTAATAAAAGTATGGTACGGCAATGAACTTAAAATACAAAACACTGTTACTAGGTACCATAAAAACTGAATGTAGATACTATACGAGTATAGAATTATAACTCTTAACTCTTTTTGCCCAAACATAGGCAGGCATTCAAAATAATCAACTGCGTAAATAATTCTAAATTTATTGTCTTACAAAGAACATGTTTTATTGTCTTTCCTAATATTTGTAACACCTACACAATATCTACTCACTAAGAAAATGATTTAAAAAGTTGTATTGTCATGGTACATTGCAACGCAACAGGCAGAATTAATTAAATTCAGATATTAAAACTGTAACATACGTTACGATAAATGTATAAAAACAATAACAACAGTGTTAAATATAAAAAAAGTTGTAAAAACTTAACGTAAAATAGAATTTCAAGATACATTACGTCATAAAAATATACTTAAATATCTACCTAGTATTGTATAGTAATAATATTTATGAGGAATAAGCATAATAAAATTGTATGTCTAAAATAGCTTTGTAATATATTATTCTAAGGGCGAGATTCACAGACCGCACTACGACTTTACTTTCGAGCAAAGTACGCTTCGAACTGTCAAAACCCATACATTTCTGACAGTTCTAAGCATACTTTGCTCAAAGTAAAGTCGTAGTGCGGTCTGTGAATCTCACCATTAGTGTTATCTTATTGTCTTTGTTATTTTTCGTTCTTGACAAAACTATGACTAGTATTTTTAATGTGTACTTACACTTGCAAGTTTTTGAGCTATTATTACTTAGCTCCACGTACTTATCGATTAATTCTGGAGCAAAACCAAATGGAGCATTCGAGCAATCTACAGAAAGGAGTTCTAACGTGGTGTTCCCAGTGGATGTACAGTTCATCAAAATAAAGCTAATATTTCAAAGATTTGAGGAAAAATAAAGTTAATTTGATTAAAACAAAGATGAAATTGTTTAATCGAGTTCTTTTTTACTGATTTACGCCATTACCATATCCTTTATTACCATTTTGTGTGAACTTAATTATTTTTAAACGAAAAAACTACACAACGTTAACTGAAATTCATAGTCGGAAATTGTTCAGAATAGTTTTAACTATTATTTTACGAACTGTACTTAACTGGGAACAGCTCCATACATTTTTGGACCATCTCCTTTGAATAAATAAGCGTATTTTTTATTTTATTTAGAGCACTTTAAGCTGCCGCAAAATCGTCTGAAGCGAGCTATAATTTTCAAATAAATTACTTGCATATTGCGTAGTTTCTCTGAGTTGCTCCAAATCGCTCAATATTATTGCTGTGAATGCATATTAGGTACATTACATTTATTGACGTATTCGACCACATAATATATGTAACAACTTTCATTGCTCGTATAAGCGCACCTTAACATTTAATGTTCTTAATTACTAGTGTGTACATTAAATGTTGGAATAAGTTTGGATTCAAAATAAAATACACAAATAGGTTAACACGTGTTAAAAGAACAAGGTGGAAACAACATTTAATTTCTACTTTGATTTGTGTCTAATAAGTTGATTGATTTTATCACTGCTAATTTTTTGCGAACTAAAGTCGAGGATTACATTGAAAGGTAGAATAATTATATTATATTCATTTAAACCTTCTTATACCTTGATTTCTATTTCCTATCATTTAAAAGTGATCTCTAAAAATCGTTCAAAGATATCATGTTGGATATGTTTACTTAGTGATACCTACAGATATCGATATGTCGCATCGTACCTATGTATTAAACGATTTTAAATTTTACTATGTTTTTGTAAGCAATGTTTTGCTCATATTTAAAAGTTGTATAACAACCCCCTTATTCATAAACGTACATTAGATACGTTTTATCTATAGAATGCATTGTGTTTGTCAGTTGCATTGTCAAATATGCAGGATAGAAAAGGACAAAGGAGAGATTAGCAACACTTTAGCTATAATACGTTTATGAATAAGGGGGTAAGATTTAAGTCAACAAAGCATTACAATTCTGCCGTTTCCTTATTGTTTGTTATTTAGAAAAGGTGTCACTCTAATTATTTGTCTTTTTTTTGTTCATATGTTCTCTGTCTATCCCGTTAGGGACCTGGCGTGAAGATACATACTTTTCTGTAATATTCTCAATAATGTAAACACTAAATACAATAAAATAAAATAATCTAAACATTGTAATTGCACTCATATAAACTTTACAAAGGTACAGTAACGTTATTAGTATCTCACGGTCTTATGGTCTTTCGCTGTCTATTGGTCTTCCCTCGTTCTACTGGTCTTCTCTAGTTCTTCTGTTCTTCTCTCGGTCTACTGGTATTCTCTCGGTCTACTCATCGTCGTCGGTCTCGCAGCAGCCCGGCCAGCAGCATCCTTCGGAGCCATCTGGTCTGGTGCAAAATAGTAAAGTCTCTATACTGGACACGGGTCGGGGTTCGATGCCGTGGAAATCGCGAAGGTCTTCTGCTGGGAACCAGGCGCGCTCTTCGTCGTCTATTATTGGTATACCGAAGTATCTGGAATGAAGAAAATAAACATTTTGTTTATCTCGTTTATTGTTGGTAGAGCCTGCGGTGGTGTGTAATTATATGTACACTAGCGGCCCGCCCCCGGCTTCGCGCGGTGCAATGTTGCCTACCCTCTCCTATTCGTCTTAGCGTGATTATACATAGATATAGCCTAAAGTCTTCCTCGATATCTTTTATAGTTTAGGCAGCGTACGCAAAATAAGTAACTTTTCGGGTTGATTTTTTACACCTTGTGTCTGAGAAAAACCCAAATATCTTACGGAACCCTATTTTTTCCAAAATAAAATATAGCCTATGTTACCCGTGGATAATGTAGCTTTCGAATAGTGAAAGAATTTTTTAAATCGGTCCAGTAGTTATTGAGCCTATTCAAAACAAACAAACAAATAAACAATTAAATATTACCTCTTTATAATACTAGTTTAGATTATTAGGCGTAGGCACCATGATTACTAGGAATCTGTCACCCTGAAAGTAAAGAAGTTCGATGGCGTAGGCACAGGCTCCATTGCTAGGTACCTACTAGATATCTACCACCAAATGGTAGCCACGTAATTTCAGCACAGAGGTAAAAGACCTCAGGAGTAGTAACGCATTAGATATCTACCATATAAAGTTAAGTCGTTGTGTAGATGTCTATAGGCTGCAGGCATCACTTAACATCAATTTGAACTGAAAACAAGAAGTGAACAAGCTGTTTACCACTTCTATTACATAAAAAAAAAAAAATAGACTGAACGCAGCGGTGTGTCTTTTAATGCCCCGCCCACGGTGTGTCTATTGACGTGGAACTATTCTTTTTGGCTAAGCTACACTTTACATTATTATTTGGAGCCTGCAGTATTCATCCTACTACTAAAGGCGAAAGTTTGTAAGTATGGATGTATGGATGTTTGTTACTCTTTCACGTAAAAACTACTGAATGGATTTGAATGAAACTTTACCACAATATAGCTTATACATCAGAATAACACATAGGCTATAGCTTATACATCAGAATAACACATAGGCTACAATTTTTGAGGTTTTTAATGTGAGGTCGTAGAAAAAACACATTTTTTGCGCTTACATTGCAAACGCTGACTGAATCCTACAAGATAGATCAAAACAATTTACTACAGTATTGTACAACTTAAAAAGGTCTACAAAAAAGTCCGTGATGGTATATGTTTATCTCTTAGGAATAACCCACAATAACCATTTTTTATCCTTTACTTTGTACGAGAAATAATGGCTTATTTACGAAGCGATTTTAAGCAATACAGTATTAATCCTTATCCAATTAAGTATCTTAAATACATTGTGCATTTAATAAAGATCAATATGGCTTTTTACAGCATGTAAATTAAATAAATATTTTCGAAGATATCACAGATTTAAAATGCAGAGTCATAGCAATTTCGGCGATAAATACCGGCAGCGGCGCCAGGCGAACGGGGCGTGGGGGGAGCGGGGTAGGTGCGGTGGGGAATAAGTGGCTCATCGCTGAGTGCGCGACCCGAACGCGGGTAGATGCGTGAGGGCAGACGTCGTTGACGGTTGTGTCCGTTTTGCGAATTTTCAAGGCACTAGCGATTTGATAAAAACGTATGGTCGCCTACTTTAAGTAATATAGGCCTAAGGTTAGTTATTGCCAGGTTTCTTTTTGGTTAGGAGTTACACGTACAAAAAGATACTTCATTTTTACGAATTACTTCATTGATAATTCAATTACTATATAGATAGGTTACTTACAGTTAATTATAACAAACTAGCTGCGCCCACGACTTCGCCCGGGTAGATACTGAACAATCATAAATTCTCACGCGGACGAAGTCGCGGGCACAGCTAGTAATACATATATCCTATCGTGCACTAGATAATCATTACATTAATAAGTTTACCTGCATATCGCCAGTCCAGGAATCCACAGCACAGAAGCCAAAATAAGCACCAGAACGAGAAGGATAGCCCATATCGGCCACGGTTTCTTCACGGTATCACCTTCGCTGGGCAGCCAAGCCTCGTACCCTGAACCCTCCATTGCTAGCTCCGCGAACGAAGATATGAGGATGGAGAGCATCGCCAGGGGAGACAGGTACTTCCAGCAGATCAACCAGTATATACCTGGTCTTTGCCCCGTCATCAGCTCTATGTCGTCGGCGAATCTGGAATGTGATACGTTTTTTTAGGGTTCCATATCCAAAGGGTAAAAACGGGATCCTGTTACTAATAGAAATAGAAAATATTTTTATTTCGAATAGATCTTTACAGATACTTTCAAAACGTCAATAAATCATAAACTACCTAGAGCGAATAACCATTACATATAGTAAAAGCAAAATCATATATTAATAGTAAATTAAAAATTAAAATTTAAACTATTTGGTTAAAACATAATAATCATAAAATTTTTCAATTCCTTCAATGATAATAAATGAAGAAAAAGAAAAACTTATTCGTCAAGATCAATGTTATTCACTTAGCAGAGTTCCAAATGCAGTCACTACTGAGAAGAACTCCGCTACCCAACAAACTCAGTAAGAGCTCTTTTAAATGAGAGCTTAAATCTAGTACAGATTATCGTGAAAAATCAAATAATGTCAACGTCCATAGCATAGATGCAAATAAACTGCTATCTACTAAATGTGATGTAGCCCCTACAAACCAGAACAGACCAGTCCCCACCAACAGCACCCGTTCACGAGTATGACGCATGTGACAGCCATTGCCCTCCTCGACCATTTTAGAGGGAAGTGAGCAACACAACTGGTGGTAGAGCTCCAGTGACGGAGCTCGCGGGCGTTGGCACCACTGCATTACCTCATATACTTTCCGCTAAATGGTAGTGATCAGCACTATCATATTCTGGTCAGGTGGTAATGTACGGCTCTGCAATTTCCGCCACAGAGGCATAACACCTTAGGCCTCGGGAGAGGTAACACATCTGCTTTGACCTTTGTCTTTGTGTGGGTGTCTATAGGCTGCAGTCATCACTTAACATCTATATGAACTGCATGCTTGTTTGGCACTTCCATTACATAAAAAAAAAAAACAAAAATTAAATATTCTCCAAGAAATCCACGTCCACTGAGATCTTGAAGTGAGGACAAAGGTGTGAGTCCTCCGAATTGATGTCATGTGGCAATAACATATATATATTTTTTAAAGTAATCTGTAATTAGTTTTTTTTGTATACCTAAATATTTTAAACGGAAAATGGAAACTCCATTTGTCGTTGCTCAAAGTTCACAAAATTACCGTGTTACGGCGTGATGTACGCATTAGTATAATAAATCTATGGATGTACGTAAATCTCAATCCGTAACCCGCATTTTTGAGTACCGAAAAGACCCTTTTTAATTTGTATTCAAATTATATTATTAATTTTAGAATCTGCTGTTGCAGTAATTCAATCTTATGTAATTTCAATCTTAAGAACTTTATATTCTAGATACGCTAGGGTCACCCGGGGAATACCGGTTCCGAGAATCCCGGGCACTCCCGGTACTTTTAACCGAAAAAAAATTCAGACCCGGTCTTTTCGTTAGGTACTTTTTGGGACTCAAAAATGAGTGTTTCGGATCGAGATTTACGTAGGTACATGGTTGTTTTGTTCAACTGAAATCCTGTCTTATTTTTAATACCATATAATCACCTTATTACTATATTTTCTTAGAAATCAGTAGTTTCAGAAATAAAAGGCGATAAAAATTTACGGTTCTCAGATTTTTCCCTACTTGTGTCATAAAATTACTTCTAGTCAAATATCACGGTCCAAGGTCAACATGACCTGGGTCAGGGTCGGTAGGTAAAGCGGTTGAACTGGTTATCCTGAAGTCGCAGGTTCGACACCTGTCCGATGACACATTCTTCTTTCCATTTTTACATTAAATTTCTAAATTAACTCGTAATGTGTTATTGCGAAAAATAAAAATATTGCAACTACCTTCAAGATGTTTAAAATTATGTATACTTTGTCTCACGATTTATAAAAGGATTATTCGCCAATCTTCCTGAAGTTTAGAACACTTTCAACCCTCTCAAAGTTCGTAGCAGTATTTGGGGTAACGTAAACTGTTGTAATTTATAGCTTAGGGTTGAGAAGCGTGGCGGTTAAATTAAGGCTTTAATACGCGTCAACGCGTCAATGACGTTGAACTTGAATGTAATTCGGTTCAACAATATTTAATTCTCCAAAAATTCAACGATATTTTGACGAGCCTGTTCGTCCAGTGTGAGACGACCGTTTTAACCGAGGCTCACGGGTTCGATGCCCTTACCGTGACAAATATCCGTATGGACTATAGAATTTTTTTGTAATAACTATGTTCGCGCCTAAACCTTCGTGACCCATCGGTGCTCGTCATCCCTACCTACGATCGCAGCCGATGATTGCCGAGCGCGGCCGAAAGGAACGGGCGCTGGAGGTAGCTCCCGCGCGAGAGATTTTGACGATCAACGGGAGTGACACGTCTAATTTCACGATAGCAATAACATGTACCTATTGTTCTAAAGTTAAATTATAAATTTTCAAAGTAATAAACATCGATTTATTTCATCTATATTTGAGGGATTAATCAAAGAACACACAAACTATATTTGTTATTTATCTTGCACCTCTACATTTTTTTTCTTCACAACCCCAAGGTTGACTGTGAGAGAATGCCTAGTGGCATTAAGTCCGCCTTATGTGTAAATTACATAGAAGTATAAATAAATAAATAAAAAAAAAATACATTTGTTTTGGGTCTGGGCGTTTGTGTATGTGTACACAACACAGGACATAAGATTTGAACAGCGACACCTACAACACAGGTTTATCTGCTATCTAAGGCTTATCTACCTACTCGTAGTGTGGGGCTGTGAGTGTAAGCGTATTTTATTTATGTTTATTAAAAAAACATTCCATCACTTATAATAGAACACTAATTGTTTAATAATAAACATAATGATTGTACAACTTAGTCCCTAATCATGAATGACATGAGTAACGATTGCCTGAAAAAATTTGAAGCCGAATAATTTCGATCGCAATTCGATTATTAGAGATGCGCCGAATATTCGGTTGGTATTCAGTATTCGGCATATTCGCCATCATTTCCACTATTCGTATTCGGCCGAATTATTCGGTTTTGGTGCCGAATATATTTGGTTCGAATATTTCTATTTTTTTGGCTACACGACACGGTATGTCCATAACTACAAGATAAAAATTCTTATGTTATTTTATAAGCCAGAGAAATCATTTATAGAATGTGTTAAATAAAGCTAATAAAACCATTAAATTACAAATAAACATTTATTTTGAAACCTCAAATCAACACATTCTTAACCTGTAGTGTAGCCCTGTAGTTAGGTTACATGTAGTCAACATTTTATTTTAAACCTTAAATCGGCATATATTTTTCAACTTTTATATACTCAGTATTACAGTACTGAAGCGCGCAAGGCCCCGCGGCTGGTGTGGATCGCAAGTGATGTGCCTCGCCCGAGCATGCGTCCGGTGTAGACGCGGCTATTTAGCAAGCAGCGACATGTTAGAACTGCGTTTACGCGGCAAAACAATGTAGTGGTAAACCGAATAATTCGTCCGAATATTCGGTTCGGTATAGGTTAAACCGAATAATATTCGGTATTCGGTTATTCGGTGAAACCACTATTCGGCGCATCACTAGATAATTATAATTCGTTCGAATAACATTAGCCCGAATTTATTAATGAAAACAAAAATACTGGTGCGACTTCGGTAGCTTAGTGGTGAAGCGGCTGGACAGGTTATCCTGAGGTTGCAGGTTCGATTCCGCTCCGAAGTTAAAGTTTTCTTTCCATATTTTCTTTAATTTCTTAAAAAAATCCTAACCGAACAGTGCCTAAACGTACATCAAAAAGCTCCAGTTGAATTCCACAACAAGATTGGAATGTAATAGGATTGCTCTATACTTCTATTGAACTAAGAACTTTGAAAAGGTAAAAAAGTTTAGTGCGTAATTGGTTAAGTTAACAGATACTTTCATTAAAAGGCAATCCTTTTTAGTAATAGAAGAAAACTTGTTGATATGTGGATATAGCTTTTGGGTTTTGGCCGGAACCTTGAAAGAGGCGTGTGGTGCTCTTATTTTATTTCATTTTCTTGGTTAATTTTTGAGCTATATTAAATAAAGTTGGTGGCTTTTGTTTGATATAGGTTTATAACAGAGCCCGTGTGTAATGAAATAGAATAACAGTGCGAAAACACGTCCTTTCGGGTTGCCTCCAAAACTTCATTGTAAATGTTCTGGTAAAGTAGCCATCGCTTTACTCGAATTACTGACTGTGACTCTGACTGACGGACTGATAATTGACTGACTGAGTCTGACTTTTACTGCTTTTACGCTACTTATTACGAATACGAAATATTGTTTTACTTGACACTGGCAATATGCTTAATAGCGATGCCATAACATGAAAAAAAGATATAACTTTGCTGTGTAAATATCGGTTCATAAGTTGCGATAAGCAGCCATAAAAGTAGAGTAGTTTTACTGCTCCTGAGAGTTCTAATAATGGAAATTGAGGGTATCAATGTGAACTGTATGAATGGTTTAATAACTATTTTCATAACATTAAAAAAATATCATCCTCTTCCAATAAAAAATAAAATGTGACCTATAAAAATGTCAAACTGAAAAATCATCTGTGTACTTATTTTTATAAAATTTATTTAACGAACTTGAAAACCTAATTAATAGCCGATATATAACTAAATTTAACATCATAATGAGGTCAACACTTCGTAGTTTCAGTCTGGCGAGAAGCAGTGCAAACTTTGATTACTTATAGTTCAAAGCAATTAATCTGCTAATGACACTGAATGTATATTAAACGTCATTTGATAATTAATTTTGTGGTATTTAAGTTCTATATTTTCCTTTGTGACCGTTTACCATTGAGGTGCCTCCTACGAGTAAATAAAAGGAGCAAATATTTGTATCAAACAGTTTTTAAAGAAGGTAAAAATATATTCCATTCGTTGGATTACGTCGAAAAGAAATTGAAGTCGCAAAATTAATACTTAAACGATACCGAACCTTTCAAGAGGTCTAAATATTAAAGGCAGATTGATTTGAAGAAAATATGTTAGGAACCTTGCACACCTAATTTTCTTCAGGCGCTGTAGACGCGCGTTTGGCCCCATCGGAACGCGCAAAGAACGCGCTGCTCCAAAATTGAAAAAAAAAACTGCTGCATTTCCGACGCGTATCAAAATACAAAAATATATTATGTGTTTGCATCGCGGTACCTTTTCAAGTTCAGCAGCATTGGTAATATGCGATCATAGAGCAATGCGCCCACCGGCTGCGACGGACCGGAGGGGAGTAGGCATAGCGTGCATTACCGATGCAAAACAGTCTGTATTTTTTTGCGGCGTGGTGTGTATGAGTCCTTACTGTGGCGAAAGCATTTTACTTCTATTAATTTGAATATTGCTAAAGAGAAAGCGTATTGCACTAAAAAACGTACACCTAATGAGTTTCTTGCCAGTGGAAAGTTTTCAGAATAATAAATCATAATTTCAAAGAAACAAAAGTGATTACCTCTTCACTCCATAAACATAAGCTATCCCGATGCATTCGAAGAACGCGATGATTAACAGCGGAAAATTTCCACTGTACATATCGAATAGTAGAAATATGTAGCTGCCACCACCATGAGCGAATCCCATAGATAGCAGACAGCAGAGTAGACAAAGTCCTCCAGTCAGGTATTCCTTTCGAAGATTCGGGAACAACTTCATATCTACGATCGAGGTGACCACACCCTCCAGGGTGCCGAACTGTGAGTCGATGCCTAGCGTGAACAGCATAAGGAAGAAGAGGACGGACCAGAACTGTGCGCCAGGGAACTGGTTGATCGCTTCCGTGAAAATTATGAATGCCAGTCCTGTGCCTGATGCCGTCTGAAACAGAGAACATGTTTTGAGTATGCAAAAAAACTGCATAATTTCGAATCTGGGATAAAGAAATATAAAATGCAAATGTAGATACAAACTTTGTTGGGAAAACTAAAACATAACAAAAGTAATCAAGATTCAAGATTCAGAATTAATTTAATCACATGGAAATCAACATAAAAAATACTACTTCACGGCTGTGACTTCTTGTTTTCCCAGCGGATTAAAGATATTATTCATGCCGTAATGCATATAAAATAGGTAAATTGGCTATTTTTTTAAATCTCATGATATAAACGAGTCTATTACATTCTACCATATTTCCTGATTTCAGGGACACCATAGATAATCCTTCCAATCATATAAAATTTTACTTATTCTCCGACCCTGTAATTGAGTTCTGATACCACTAAGTCATAAAACAAAAAAGTTTTATAGTTGCAGTTATTGAACCGATAATGAATAACTTATACTGCTTCAATAATCTACTGGAAGAAAGCCACTACTACTAGGGGTCCTGGGTTAGATTCTCGAGTCGGGGGCTATGGGCCAAGAGGTAACCGGTGAGTCGAAGGTGTTTACATATACATGCTTGCATGGATTTGCCTTCTTCTTCGGGATCACAGGAGTAAAGTTACGTTTTATAATGAAATAGCTGACCCGGCAAATTTCGTATTGCCTCAGAATGAAAATATGACATGTGCCAAAGGTTTGATAGATACGGACTATTTGTATGGGAAAATGAAATGGTGGTTTTTACTATTTCCCTTCAAATTCTTCATATTTTCTTACCTTTTAAACATTCCCTGGACTTCCAAAAATTATTCAAAATCAATATTAGCCAAATCGGTCCAGCCATTCACGCGTGATGCCATGACCAAGGAAAACGGGTTGCATTTTTATATATATAGATAACAATTTTGTCACTAATAAAGGGAGTAAGTGGTCTACTTACATTATCCAATTCCTTCTGCAGATCGCACACCGGCAAGTGAGGCATGATTAACGTCGTCAGATTCCCATTCATATCCACAGTTACCGGCTCTCCTGCCGCGGGGAACGACATCGCTTTGTACGCCGGCCCAAACAGCTCCAGCAACGTCCCATTCCTTTCATCCAGACACTTTTCATAAACCATCGTAGCTTTAAACCCGATTATCGAAAACACTACAATCCCAGCGAACATTGACGTCAAACAATTGGTCATCGACACCATTATCGCGTCTCTATAACAATTATTGTCAACTGGATTATAAGAACTGAAGGCGATTAAACCACCAAACGCTAAGCCAAGCGAAAAGAATATCTGCGTCCCAGCTTCCAGCCAGACTACAGGGTCTAAAATCGTGTGCCATTTCGGCGTGAACAGGTGGATCAAGCCATCGCTCATCCCTTTAAGAGTTATACCTCTGAAGAAGAATATAACCAGGACGATATATGGAAATGTTGCTGTAACGTAGACTACTTTGCCTGATGAAGCGATGCCTTTGATCATGCAGAGGTAGACAAGGATCCAGGCGATGACCAGGGCCAGAGCGACCTTATAATTGAACGGCGCTGGGTGGTTGATGTCCTCGGAGATTTGGAGGGTGGTGCGGTACCAAAAGTATTGAGTGGGACTGCTCACCTGCAACAAGAGATGTACAGAGTCAGAGCACATACAAACGTTTATATTTTTGGTGTGGCAAGTAAAATGATTCTTAACGTATAAGCTCTGTTAATCTATACATAATGTGACTTGTGTGTACTTTTGAATAAAAATAAATGGGTACAAGGTGCAGCTTTGAAATATTATTTTGAGACCATTAACAATGTTGGCGAAATTTAATTAATATCGCTTTATAATTTAAATATCGGAATATTATTTATATTATAAACTAGCGGACCCAACAGACTTTGTCCTGTCAAAAAGATTTGTTGACTTTTTGAAGTTAGGAACACACCTACATTGCTGACAACAGTGAGTGCTTGTAATTTAATATGAACTTAATACAATAGCAGTAAAGCTCAAATTGAGTCTTCGTTTTAATTAGAAAATGTTTGTATGGGAAAAAGAAAAGGGCCTTTTTAGGGTTTTCCCGGCAATCATTTTTCTCACCTTTTAAACCTTCCCTAGACCTCCACGAACATTTCAAGACTAAGATAAGATAAATCCGTTCAGGCGTTCTCGAGTTTTAGCTAGACTAACGAACAGCAATTGATTTTTATACAAAAAGAAGAAGATATAATTTAAAAGTAACATGGTATGTACACTTTTTTAAGCCTGTTATCAGATAGTTTAAAGTTTTTCATATTCTTTGCACGAATGTCATTGTATGAATCGCCCACGTAGTCTGAGAATGCCAATCCAAACACACCGCCTACGCTCGAAGCGGCCGTAGCCGCCTACGATCCGCCTACGTATTTCGTAGTAGACATGTAGCTAGACAAAAAATAATTTGAGTCAGAAATGTTCGGCGAGGTTAATTAGTTCGATATTAAAATCAATAATGCGGTTTTTTTTTTATCCCTTTGGATAAGCAGAAGTATCAATATTTTATAATTAAACCGTAACTTCACGTCTCTAATCCCCGAAGGTGTAGGTAGAGGTAAATGCATGAATTGAAGCATATATGCAAACACCCACGATTTGCCGGTTACGTTTTGGGCCATGTAACAGGTGGCGATCCTGTTGACATCACCGGGCACATTACCAAACTCCGAGGTACTGGGAAACTTCTAGAAAATTGAAAACTTCCTATAGAATTAGAGATATAGGAATTTACACCGTTGTTTCTGATAGCTCCCAACCCGAGAATCGAACCCAGGACCCCAGCGTAGTAGAAGCTGGTCTTGTACCACTAGGCCACTAAGGCAGTTATACAACTAATACAACTAAATAAAAAAAATGTAATAAAAATATATTTTAAATGATTATAAAATTACTATCCTGTGTACCTACGGCGTAGATAATAATACGTTTATCAGCTAAATTATTTTTAATCCTTTAATTAAGACAAGTGACAGTATTTTTTTGGATTAGAACCCTAAAAAACAGTCTCAAAACAGAATTTTATGACTCCGGCGTCGGCGTATATCAACAAAATAATTGTGGTACAAGTCAGCTTGAATGCTAACCAAACAAAATTATACCCCTTCAAAAACCCGAAAGCCTTTAAACCCTCTTAATAAAACAAACAAAGGATTCTAGAGGTGAACCACACAAAGCCCGTGTTATGCAAAGCTTAAGTATTTTCTCTTGCCCAGTGCACTTTAAATGCGTTTTTTTGCTCTTTCGTATTAAGCAGATGTGTACGACGTTGGATTTCATAAAATGAACAATATTTGAAATAGAAGTTCAGTGATTTAGTGAGAAGCTACTAGTTGACAACTAACATTTTAGTACATATCTATAAAAATATGTTTAACTAGCTGTTGCCCGCGGCACCCGTGTAGGTCGCTTTTCGCGTGATTTAATTTTATTAAAATCCATTCAGGTGTTTCGGCGTGATTGACGGACAAACATCCAAACAAAGAAACTTTCACATTTATAATATTATTTATTTATTTATTATATTTCATTTATTAAGTAACACAGACTCATTTTGTTAGTAAAATGTACTCAGACTATGTTAGTTCAGATCAAATTTTCATAATCAACAAATTAAATTAAATTTACATTTTTTTTATTGTATTATTAATTATTATTGAACATTAATTAAAATTACTTATGTCCCTATCATTCCACACGATGTAGCACAACCACGGTTTACATACAGGCAATCTAGTCTGCTTGCAATCGTGGCCAGGATGCTGTTAGTATAGTTAGTCTTGCGCATTGTTGCATAAAGGCAATCCACGCGCGTCTCCGCAAACATCCCTGATGCACTACAATGTCGCGGTAATCCCAGCAGCACCCTAAACGCATTATTGTATTGAACTCTCAGAGTTGATGTCAGAGGCACTGTATGATTTTAGAGTATATCTGGCCCACAGGCTGCATGTATAAAAATTTGTGCAATAGGCTCTAAATAAAGTTATTTTTACACTAGGTGAACAAAGTACAAACCTGCGAGCCAGCATGTTCGCTCTAACAGACAGCGCCCTCCGTTCTTTTTCAATATCCTCATCGTCTTTGAGGTCGGGAGTCAGCATATGACCGAGATATTTAAACGAGTGCACTCTTAGTATATAAGTGTTTATTTAACATTAGAGGTGGAAGCTTGTCAGTTCGTTGACTTCCAGCCCCAAAGACCATGACTTGACTCTTTTTGACATTGTATGCTAGGTCATGAGCAGATGCATAAGCTTCGCACGTAGCTAGCAGTTTCCTCAAACCACATATCGAAGCACTCAGCAGCACCATGTCATCAGCATAGCTAATGTTATTGATGCTGATGCCATCAATGTAACAACACATTCGGGTGCTGCTGAGTTCCTCAATCAGCTCGTTTACATACAAATTAAATAGCGTAGGTGAAGTTAACCCCCCCTGCCTCACCCCGCACTCCCATCCGTAAGATCTAGACAAGGCCCGATCCCATCTAACATTGTTGACCTGGTTTCTATACCAATATTTGAAGATATTTATGAGTTCAGTAGGTAAATGAGCTTTTTCAAGTATATTCCATAGAATATCGTACGAAACCAGGTCAAATGCCCTAGACAAGTCTAGAAAACAGGCGACGACAGGCGTTTTACGCCGTGTGTAATATGTGATAGTATGCTTAAGGCACAGCACCGCAGTTTCTTCGACAATCCCGTCCGGAAACCAAATTGGTTGTCATGCAGTTTTACATGTGTATTTAACTGAACAAAACACTTTTGAAATTATTGTTGCCAAAGATATAGGCCTATAATTGTTTTTGTCTGCAAGATCGCCAGTTTTATTTTTGACCACTGGTATCACTATCGTACGCATCATGTCGACAGGCAAGTAACCGTCCCCTAAGCAGGCATTAAAAAGTAAATAAAGTACTCGAGGCAAGTGTGGACCCGCGAACTTTAGATGTTCAATACTGAACCCGTCGTGACCACGCGATTTACCCTTAGACATTGCTTGAATTATCCTGGCTATATCTTTGATTGTGAAAGATACTTCCCGTTTCGCGCCAGGCTCAATTAACACAAAAAAAAAAAATTAACACAAAAAAAAGCAACTTAATACACAAAAAATTATCCATATAATTATGTTAATAGAATAAAATATATTTAAGTATATATACATATTATTTAAATACATATCTATACATAAATTAATAAATATATACAGAACAATATATATACAATTATACATACGTGCAAATATTATATAAATACAAAATATTATGACGATTTGAAAACTTTATGACTGAAAATGAGCCTCAACACTCTTTTTAAACGCAAATTTTGTGGTGAGTCTACGCAAGTCCTCCGGAAGAGCATTCCACAGGCGTGTAGCTTGAATCACAAAGGAGCTGGATACAAAGCCAGAACGGTGAAGTGGTATGGTGAGAACATGAGAATCGTTAGAGCGTAATTGTAAAGAGTGAGAGGAAGAAAGATATTCAAATTTACATTTTAAGTAAGAAGGAGAAGAAGAGTCGGAAAGAATAGAAAAGAGTTGAGAGAGCAGTCTTATTTGTCTTCGCTGCCGAATGGGAAGCCAATTTAACTTATTACGGTAAGAGGATACATGGTCAAACTTCCGCAGACAAAAAATGAAACGGATAGTGTTATTAATTAATCTGTCTAGTTTGTTGAGAAAAAATTCGTTCAGGTCCGAATAACACACATCAGCATAATCAATAATGGGGAGAATCAGAGCCTGAACAAGACGAATCTTAGTTTCAATCGGCAGAAAGTTTCGAAGTCGGTTGAGGGAGTGTAGTGCGCTATAGACTGCCCGGCTTACCTCGCTGACATGAACTTTCCAGCTGAGAGTGGCATCAATATGCAAACTTAGATTCTTCACAGCTGAACAGAAAGGAATCACTTGATTTTCAAACTTGACAGGGGTGACAGAACTCATATTTAATTTACCCAATTGTCGTGAGCTTCCAATATTAGGTAATGCGGCAAGTATATTAGGTAATGCGGTGGTGCCTTCGCCCGCGAGCCTCCGTCACTGGAGCTCTACCACCAGTTGCGATCTTTCAAGAATATTGTGAAAGTGAAAACATCGAACATCCTTGATAGTCACGGGCATTCCACGAGGAAACAAAAAATAATCTTTTTATATTTGACTGCCTTGGTAGCCTAGTGGTAGCAGGCCACTACTACTACGCTGAGGTCCTGGGTTCGATTCCCGGGTTGGGGGTTATCAGAGATAATGGTGTAAAGTCCTTTATCTGTGGTTCTATTGGGATTTTTCCGTTTTCTGGAAATTTCCCAGTACCTCGAAGTTTGGTAATGTGCCCGGAGATGTCAACAGGCTCGCCACTTGTTACATGGGCCAAAACGTAACCGGCGAATCGTGGGTGTTTGCATGTATGCTTGAATGCATGCATTTACCTCTGCCTACCCCTTCGGGGATTACAGGCGTGAAGTTACGTTTCATATTTGAAAGTTATAACCATAATCGTGTACATTATAAAGTTAGATATTAGTAAAAATGTTCTCGTTTTCAGAAGGGCACGGAGCAAAAGAGGAATTAATTGGAGTAACGTCAGCCTTTGATTAATGAGTTAAGCGTGAACCCATCAATCACCAAACTATAATGAAAGTGCCAAATATGTACTGCTTTGCTAATAAAAGTAACATAGAATGAAAGGCGTTTCTTCGTACTGTACCTACTCATCGTACAATGTGCCAATAAAAGCTAATATTTCAATGGTTTAGGGCAGTGATTCCCAAAGTGGTCCATATAGACCCCCTGGGGTCCATGGGACTCGATGGGGTTCTACGTAGGCGTGAATAAAATTTGGAAATATGGGAATGTGATACAAATGTAGCAAGGAGGGGTCCACGGAAACCAGAAAAAAATAGAAAGGGGTCTACAAGAAAAAATAGTTTGGGAACCTCTGGTTTAGGGAAATATAAAGTTAATTTAAGTTTAACAAAGATGCATTTGCGAACCGAGTTCTTTTTAGGGTTCCGTACCCCAAGAAAAAGGAAAAACGAAACAATTATTATATCACTCGTGCGTCTGTCGGTATGTCACAGCAGATTTTCTCCGAAAGCACCCTACTGATTGAGTTGAAAATTGGTACACACATGTAAATCAGCAACCCAAAAATAATCGTGTAACAAAATAAGTGAACTTTAAACATATGAGCCTTTTAAGGGTGATAAATTAAAATAAAATTAAACCTTTTTCCAACTATATTCTGTGATACCTATATCATGAGACAGGTCTTATTCAGGTATTATTTTTTTCTAAAATTTTAACATAAATAATTGCCCATCAATGTTCCCTTTTTTGCCATAAATAAGGCGTTACTTCTGATAGATTAAATAAATAAATAGAACACGCTTACACTCGCAGCCTCACAGTAGGTATAAACCTATGTCGTGGGTGCCGTTCTATACAAACTAACATAATCTTTGTTATTTATAACGGATCATTTCATTAGGCCGCCTTAATACAATTAAGAGTATGTTCAAATCAAACACAAGATCTACATGTTAATAAAGATCTTTTGCTTTATAATTTCGCTATAAGAACTGTTCCAAATATAACGTCTATATTTTCGGTGAGTGCATATGTATCTAATACCTTTAAACGAGCAATTCTTGTATATATATATATACAAGAATTATATATATATATATATATATATATATATATATATATATATATATAGAATCAAGATCTCGGAAAGGGCTCCAAACGATTTTCTTGAAACTTACAGATTAGGGGTTTTTCGGGTCAAGCAATCGATTTATTTAGGTTCCAGGTCCAAGAAAAGCTCGGTTCCAAGTTAATAATAAATTTTCTTCATAACCGACGACTAACGCCTTGATGAATAGAAGAACCATTAGTCTACTAACGTTAGTCGTATATACAATTCATACTAAATATAATTTTCAAAAATCGCTACGGAGCGAAGATCGGTCAACCAGGTACTAGACTTTAGATATAGAGATGAGATACTGATGCCGTTTGTACATTATTGATAAAAGCTACAAGATACCAAGGACCCAGCGATACGCTATATGAAGGTCATACCTCAGAGCAAAAGAAATTTATTCTATTTTTATAAAAACGGTGTACGCAATAATTATAATTGTACTGGCAGAAAAAAAAACCTAACACCGAACGGTGCGGACCTAACCTGGCTAAGTCGGGGGCGCCCATGGTTCCAATCATTATGAGGTAAGGTTAGTACGTATTACTACGTATGACTATGTTCCGGTATATAACTATAACCTTACTGTATATATATTCTTACTGGTGGTAGAGCTCCAGTGATGGAGCTCGCGGGCGTAGGTACCACCGCATTACCTAATATACTTGCCGTTAAATGGTAGTGTTCAGCACTATCATGTTTCGGTCAGGTGGTAATGTACTCTGTAATTTCCGGCACAGAGGCATAACACCTAGTGCCTAAGGAGTGGCAGCGCATTTGCATTTTGACCTCTGGTCATTGTGTGGGTGTCTATAGGCTGCAGTCATCACTTAACATCAATGTGAACTGAACGCTTGTTTGCCACTTTTATTACATAAAAAAAAAAAAAAAAAACCTACATTCCTTGGCATTTAAAAAACGGATCTACGAGCACTATGTTGCCCAGATCTTTTCCTTGCCAAATTGATTCACAAATACCTTGTAGTTACCTGTTGTAAAAGTATTGTAATATTATTATTGTATGTATGTATGTATGTATCTTCACGCCAGGTCCCTAAAGGGGTAGGCAAAGAGTGTAGAGCGCCAGACATCCCGGTTCTGACAAACCTCTCGTGCCTACCTTCATCATTCTCTTCATACATGCACGCCGATTCCTAAGACTTTTGACCCCACCATCAGACAGAACTCGACCTATTTGGTCATGGTAGGTCAGCCTTGGTCTTCCTGGGCCTCTGCAACCATCCACATTCGCATTGCATATCTGTTTAGTCATTCGCTCATTCGACATTCTTTCTATATGCCCGAACCATCGGAGCATGCCTTTTTTCATTTTTACACCGATACTATCATTCACACAAAGTCTCTTTCTTACATCTTCATTACGAACGCGATCGGTGAGTGATACACCGATAAATATTAATATTATTATTGTAATATTACATTAAATAGAACTAGTACACCCCTTTTACTTTTTCATTTCCGCAGTTGCCCAAACCCAAAGGTTGTCTGCAAGAGATTGCAGTTTTGTGATAAGACCGCCTTTTGTATAGTGTATCTCTTTTATCTTTGTATCTTGTATGTTTTGGTGTACAATAAAGTATTAAATAAATAAATAATTCCTAAGGATATTACTACAATACGGCTTTATCTATCATACTGCGACACATACATATGAATTTACTTGCTTGAATGAATTTGATTGAATTTAATGCACGTATACCCACAATTCATCTCCGGGGACGTTCCGAGGGTGGCAATGGGAAACTTTCGAAAAATGGAAAAATCCAATAGCACTTATCCTTCCACCTCGGAGATCGGGTGGGTGGTGGGGTCGTCACGTCCCAAAGTTTTAATGCGGCTGTAGACTACTTAGGCAATATATAAAATATATTTAATGACAAAATTTTAAATAAACGTAACTTAGCGCTCAGATATTTATAGTGCTATCACAGCCTAAAGAACGTAATTATTAGTCTACAACGTATAACAGAAATAAATGTACAACCCGAAACTAGTCTAGTTTTTTCAAAATCGATTTCAGGTATTTAAAAAAATATACATAAGTAAAATTTGTTCCAAAATGAATTACAATTAAAGAAATTATGGTCACCCATTTGGTGAACAGTCAAAGGAAAATGACCCTAATATATACTAGAAATAAAATGCTAATCTCAACAACTTGAATAGAACTCGTCGAGACGTGCATTTTCTTGTGTTCTTTTTACGACGTAGGTGCTCACTAAGACAGGATTTACGAAATTGGACCCCTAAGGGGTTGTTTTAAGGGTTGATTGATAGTATGTATGAAACAGGCACAGCAGGGCATTTTCCCTTTAAGGGAAATAGCCTCTTTCACTTTAGTAGTAGTAAATGTATGTAGTAATGTCGGTAACATTGCACCTGTGCGAAGCCAGGGCGGGTCGCTAGTCTATAATATAAAAAATTTCCTTCCTGACGCTATAACTTCAGAACGCACGAACCGATTTCCACGATTTTGCATTCGTTGGAAAGGTCTCAGGCACCGTGAGGTTTATAGCAAAGAACATTCAGGATTATAAAACGCAATCCGCGGGAAACAGCTAGTAACCTATTAAATTAGATACTATTTTATATATCCAACCCATTTTATTCCTTTGAGAAACCACTTCAATGCCAATATGAAATGCGAATTAATTCAAAAGTCTAACAACCCCTGACATTCATCTTATACACCGTTATAAAAGAAAAAAGGCAACGATCGGCTTCGAGAGAATGAGAACTCATTAATGGCGAATGAATTGCGGACAAAGCTTTGACAAGACTCAATTATAAGATAAAAACGTGCGTGGATGTGTGAATCAATATAGTAGAATACACAAATACAGAGAGCATATCGAGATTTACTTTTCAAAAAGGTTTTTTTTATGTAACGGATGTGACAAACAAGCTTACAGTTCACATTGATGTTAAGTGATGACTGCAGCCTTTAAACAGCCACACAAAGACCAAGGTCAAAATGCAGATACATTACCACTCCTGAGGCCTAAGGTGCCTGAAATTACAGGGCCGTACATTATCAACTGACCGGAACACGATAGTGCTGAACAATACCATTTAGCGGCAAGTATATTAGGTGATGCGGTGGTGCCTAGAGCTCTACCACCAGTAAGAGACATCCACAAAATCCTCGTTTTATAATCAACAAACTATGTAGAGGCTTTCCATACAGACAATAGGTATGACCTATCTTATCCTCTAATCTGTTTAATATGCTTCCACGTGCTTCCACACCACACTGAACTTCTGTAGAGAAACCATTCAAAAGGCGATGGTTAAAATTATTATTGATGTCATTTTGACATGCTACGGTTTTACGGTATATTATATACTCTATAATATATATCTATATTATAATATACGTATACGAGCTGCCTCAACAAACTTCGTATCGCCTAAGAGGTATATATTTTTTTAATTAAAAAAAAAAAATATGTGGACAAACTACCCATTTAGGGGTATGAAAATAGATGTTTACCGATTCTCAGACGTACCCAATAGGCACACAAAATTTCATGAGAATCGGTCCAGCCGTTCCGGAGTATGATAATTATATATAATTATACATTGTGACACGAGAATTTTATATTTAAAGAGACGAGAACATTTTTTACAGTTAGCAACATATTGAATGTAACTAGTGGCTTAAATAACATAGCTGAAACCTCAAAGCATTGCTGAAATATTTACCCGTTAAAGCTTATGTATGAGTATGTTAGGAATCTGTCAAATCAATGTCGGTCCCAGATCAGCCCGCTTTCGTATCACGATTTTATGGTTCAACTAGCAATTCGCCACAGCTCCGTATGTGTAGCATAGCGTTTATGCCTTCATATATTATTATGTATATTAAACATATCTCGACAACGATGCGGACTTCGCATCCCCGAGCCGGCGACCCTCGGATAAGCCGTCCTCACTCTCCCCTGGAGCAACTGGCTTGTACTATTACTATTTGTATAGCCTACAGATATTTAAATAAATACGCTTACACTTACAGCCCCACACTAGGTATAAATCTGTGTCGTTGGTGCCGTTGTACACACACACTTCCGAAGTCGGCAGCACGCAGCATGCTGCCGCTGCAGTGCTGCCGCAGCACCATATTTCTCTATTTTCTATTGCATTGCTGCAGCGAAGGGGTCGCGTAGCTTTGGAATGTAATCTCATATAAACTCATAGATAATATATGGAGACCAGTAGTAGTACTGCGGCAGCACGCAGCGGCAGCTCTGCTGCGTGCTGCCGGGTTCCGAATCGTACCTTTACGAAACACATCATATAAATTAAAACCAAAGATGGGCTGTTTTTTGTAGCAAACGTGCATGCAGCTCACATTGATGTTAAGTACATCTTCGCAAACACCCCTGAGAACCAAGTTGTCATGTCTCTGTGATAGTTATTACGGAGCCATACATTACCATCTAACCGGAACACGATAGTGCTGAATGCCATTTAGCGGCAGATAAATTAATGCGGTGGTGCCTACGCCCTTGAACTCTTACACTGGAACTCTACCACCAGGAAGTATATCAACATTATCCTTCTTCTTTCACATAGACACAAAGTTCTGGGGGTAATAGTTTTTTACTGTATCACCGCACAGGTTTGTATATGTATATGTTCGTGAGAACACGCCCGTAGAAACATTTCCCACTAAACGGTATCCTACGAGTACATAATAATATTAGGTAATTAACACGTTCGTTTTCTTTAGACTGTGATAATATGATCAAAACGGTATGTGGCTGTTTTAAAAGCGCTGTAAGCTATAAGTATTTAATTTATTGGCGTACGCCGGAAAAGTACACAGTTAGATGTTTTCCAAATTTCCATCATCGTTTTTATTATTTCAGTAGATTCACACAAAAGTTTTACTTCTTTATGACATTAGGATGACAGACACGCACACGGGCCACCTGGTGAAAAGTGGTCACCATCGCCTATGGACATTAGCAACACCAGGGGAGTTGGATCTTTTATTTTGCCGTATGCATATCCGGAACAGTCATGCACGCTAAAATGTCTTTGCCTTTGGCGGCGTCGTGTGGCGGGTTGCTCACTTCCCTCTAAAATGGTCGAGGAGGGCAATGGCTGTCACATGCGTCATACTCGTGAACGGGTGCTGATGGTGGGGACTGGTCTGTTCTGGTTTGCAGGAGTTACATCTCATTTAGTAGATAGCAGTTTATTTGCATCTATGCTTTGGACGTTCACATTATTTGATATTTCACGATAATCTGTACTAGATTTAAGCTCTCATTTAAAAGAGCTCTTACTGAGTTTGTTGGATAGCGGACTCCTTCTCAGTAGTGACTGCACTTGGAATTCTGCTAAGTGAATAATATATTGACGAATAAGTTTTTATTTTTCTTCATTTATCTTCATTGAAGGAATTGAAAGATTTTGTGATTATTATGTTTTAACTAAGTAGTTTAAATTCTAATTTTTTATTAATATACTACTCTAGGTATTGTTGCTGCTATATGTTTGCCACTTTTATTACATAAAAAAAGTTCGTTTCACATTTTAAAAATTATGTACCTTTTTACAATAGATATGTATCATTTGCGCACTAACACAAGCGAATAAATTAAAAATTGAAAGAATAATGAACGGGAAGTGAAAAACAAATCGGGTATAATTTATACTCGCAAATCTTTGGGAGCTTCCTTACTCAGGTACTGTAAACACCTCCAAAGTTTAAAAGTAGAGCAAAAAGTGGTAAGTATCGATTACAAAAACACACCTAAAATAAAAAACCGAACGCGTGTCACATCACATCCAATAATCCATTAGCCGTACGAAACAGAAATCGGTAAAAGGGTTATCAAGTTCTCAATATCTGTAACCCGTAACACCCCGCCTGTGTAATACATGCGTAGCTGTTACGTTGATAGCGTTCTCTAAAAAGTACCTACCCTTTTGTTTTTTGAACCCTCGCAATGCGGCCGGGTCAAGATTAACAACTGTTACTGGTATGCGAGGCTTGATCCACTTATGTTCCAACTGTTCAATTTAAGAATTCGTTTTTTTTGTTTATTAGTTTGATCTCTATATATAGAAAGAAAGAAAGAATTGCCTTTATTGAGGCAGTCATGAGGCAGGGCACTCCGAAAAAAATAAGTAAACAAACACAACATAAACAAAAAGAAGATATTATATAAATACTAGCGGCCCGCCCCGGCTTCGCCCGCGCTGCTCTGCTCCTATTAGTCATAGCGTAATGTAAGCTATCCTATCTCTCAAGTTGGATCGAACTGCACATGGTGTGCGAATTTTATTATAATCGGTTAAGTGGTTTAGGAGTCCATTGAGGACAAACATTGTGACACGAGATTTATATATATTAAGAAGATGTGTACTTTACATAGAAAGTATTCTTGTTATATTTTTGTAAGGTAGGTACTGCAGGCCTACTCTTCAAATTAATGACAATACGAATCCGATCCAATCCGAACATGAATCAGTAGATAAAAGAGCTTTAGCCTCGTAGTATAAACTTTAGATCTTTCATAGGCGTGATTGGAGGCCCGACCTAAATATGCCAAATAAGGTGCATTTCTCTTTGGGATTCAAAAAAATACCTATTGTAACATATTAAAATATCAGACAACAGATTGTTTTCTGTTATTTCACACTTTTAAATAGTAAAATTATCTGGTTTTAAAAGACGATTTTTTTTTAATTACGGTTTTTCTGTCATGTTTTTGGATAATGCGACCCAGCCTTATATAGAAGAAGTTCAAAAGCTTATTATACAACTAGGTATAACTTATGTCATACCCTCCAGTAAGTTTAATTACAGCTCGCTGCACACGTGATTCATTTCAAGCTGGGAAAAAATTGGTGGGGAAAATTTCCAACCACAAGCTGCTACTATATTTCGCGAAAGCGAGTTACAAGCGAGTTTAAAACAAAACCTGCATGGTTTTAAAAGTTGCTTCATCATCATAATTTCAGCCGAAAGATATCCTTTGCGGACCAAAGCCTTCCTAAAAATAGGCGGTAGTCTTATCGCAAAACACTTCTGCCCATCTTGCGTTTGACTGTCATTGTTCGGTTGATTTATTGGAAATTTCTTGGAGTGTAGAGCGCCAGATAACCCGGTTCTGACAAACCTCTCGTGCCGTGTCTACATTCATGATTCTCTTCATACATGCACGCCGATTCCTAAGACTTTTGATCCCACCATCAGACAGAACTCGACCTATTTGGTCATGGTAGGTCAGTCTTGGTCTTCCTGGGCCTCTGCAACCATCCACATTCGCATTGTATATCTGTTTAGTCATTCGCTCATTCGACATTCTTTCAGTAATCAATACCAGCTTAACAAATTGAATCAATAACAGTGGGTAACTAAAATTTCACTATCCAGTATCTTTAATTACGATGCCTGTGCACGTAATCCGTTTCAAGCTTATTGTGTGTTGGGTAAGTTTTCCGTCTGCAAACAGGTGCCGCAATGTTTCACGAAGTAGTTAGTGGGTTTCACAAAGTTGTTTGCAACATAAAGGTTTTATGTTTTGATTGCTATTCTATAATTCTATATATAGTTTGTAGCGAACATGGTTGTCGCTAGAAAGTAGCTGGCTCCAGCTTGCGCATCGACTTTAGAAGGCTTCTGCTATTTCGGATTTGTAGAGCGTTATCTCCTTCACACACTGCCTATGTGACGTTTGTGTGTCATTAACAGTGCTTACATATGCAGTGTGCAACAGAGATAGCGATCTACGAAGTTAAAACTAGCCGATTGTCTTTTTGCGCAAATTTTCTTGGCGGGTACTGTATATTATCCCCCTTATTCATAAACGTATTTTAGCTAAAGTGTTGTTAATCTCTCCTTTGTCTTTTTCTATCCTGCACATTTGACAATGCAAATGACAAAGACAAAGCTTTCTATAGCTAAAACGTATCTAATGCACGTTTATGTATATGAATCGTGGCCATTTAAGTATTTAAAAGTATCAAAATATACTTCACTCCTGGAACGTAATGTAAGTACATTTAAACCGCTATAGTTGTTTGTTCAGACTGAATTGACCTCAAAAGAAAATGTTTCATAATTTTATTAGAAACGAATAAAAATACATTAGAAAAAAAAATTAAGCAATAACAAAAATAAAAAAGTATACACAGAACAACGCTAATAAAACACACGAATTCGGATAATGAATAGTAGAAACAGAAGTGTAAAAAGATACGGTCGGATCAAGATGCCAGTTGTCATCTTGATCCGACCGTATTGCGAGGGTAAAAAAAAACAAAAGATACTTTTTAGAGAACGCTTTCAACGTAAACGGCTACGCATGTATTACGGATATTGAGAACTTGATAACACTTTTATTTACCGATTTTTGTTTCGTAAATCTAATGGATTATTGGATGGGAGTCAGCTTATGGCTTTTCCACATTCGTTACTTTACTACGACGTGTTCGCTGGCTTTTTAACCTAGTTAAAAAAAGCGGAGGTACTATATTCGAGTACACGTATGTTTATTTTTCCAAGTTGGTATCATTGCCTTCAAGTTGGGATGGAGAAGAAACCTTCAAAAATTGTACGCACTTATTGGTTTTAGTTGTTTTCTTAATCTATGTCCGTATTTAATTTTGTATCTGACGAAAGCCACGGCACTCCTTGGTGAGGACTTAGAACATAATCATACTTTAGCTTTAACAAATTTGTTAACGAACCTACCGGTTGTTGTTTTATGTTATTAAGGAAACAAATAAGATGACAGTTGTCATGGCTGGTAAGTGAATACTGCAGCATAGACTATATATAAACTAGAGGTCAAAAGGATAGTAAATCGCGTCGAATAAAGCTGTTCACATAATTCGAATTCGATGGAACTTCACTTTGTACGTTCGTTTCCCTTGTTATTGTCACCATTGCTTTTTAAGAAAACAATGGTGGTATGATATGTTCTTAGGTTTTCGCGAGCTACACTCATTGAAATAAAACTATTTATACGGACGTACAAAGACACAATGGTGGTAATCTATAACATTTTTTCGCAAACAAATTTATATTCTAAGCACCACAAAATATATTATTGCATCTCCAATTAAGAGGAACCACTTCCAAAACGTTATTAAATAAATAAACAGATTAAACAACAGCGCTTGCTACAGACGCGTTAATTTGCTCTGAACGGTTCTTGTAGTTAACAGCTGTTGCGGTGCAAATATCTAGGTATTGGTTAGTCAAATTAATTTGTGGTAAGTACATAAATCATTTCTATACTTCAATCCATCCATACTAAATACTAATAAGTATTTTTTTAATTGTCGTTGACTCACACCGCTTTGAATAACTTATTCTTTTTTTTTTAAAGAGACTTGGATATATATCGGGCACTTGGACATTCAAAATTAGAACACTTCCAAAAATGCGCTACGTTTCGCTAACGTACTACTAACGTACTACTAACGCTGGAAAAAAGTAGAAGGGATGTGTTCGCGCATCGGTACACTCGCGCACGAAAGTACTAGCCCTATTGGTTTATTTTTGGTTTAGCTTTCGCTTGCGGTTTCGTGTATTGGTAGGCAGATTGAAAATGCCGCACCTCATACTACCAAATAGATCGATAAATCGTCTACTGCGCAGCTTGACCGCCAGCGTTCTTTTTACCTGGCGCGACCTATACCACGTCACATTCTTTTTATAAAACAAGACTGTACTATATTTGTTCTTCAAATAGCAATGACTTATTTATTCATATACTCGTAGTACAAATATTTTTTATAAAAAGTATTTGTATGGCAATGCTGCCAGCCTTCTGGGAACTTTGCCGCAGTACGACGGCGATGTGGATTTTTTTGATGCACATGTTTGATGTAACTGATTTATTTATTTATTAATTGTATGATAGTTTGTTTAAGGTTTTTATAAAAAGTATCAGACTGTAGGTACTC
Organism: Macrosoma leucophasiata; assembly: GCA_036365455.1. Lineage (NCBI taxonomy): Eukaryota > Metazoa > Arthropoda > Insecta > Lepidoptera > Hedylidae > Macrosoma > Macrosoma leucophasiata. The sequence continues at coordinate 2,917,284 of JAWQUS010000024.1, forward strand.
TCATTATTTTAGAATTTTTAATTTTTTTTTGAACGCTGAAGAACAGGTCAATCACCATTTATTTAACCTTGCGAGACCATGTTAAATCCATCGTATCCTAAAAGGAGAAAAAAATAAATGCTATGTGCATCTTATTAACAAAATTATAAATAGAACCAGACCCAGGGTGAAAAATAGGCGATTTTCAAAATCTATCCCCATAGCGGCGAAATCGACGATGCAAGTTTTGTATGAAATATCTAAAATCCCTTAACCGAGTTTAATGAATTATGGCACAATTATAGTTGATAATCCAATAGTTGATAATATAGTGCTCAATGCTCAGATTCAAATATAGTTATAATTACCCAAAAACAAGAAGGGACAAGATGCCTTGCTAAAAAATAAACGCTCTATCACTTCTTGTGCGTATTCACCTTCATTAATTGTGTAGTTAGGTACCTATCTAGTTATATCATATGATAGATATACGAGTAGATCATAGGGATCCAACCATCATATGAAATATCATACAGTCACGAACCCATCAGTAATAAAATTGTAGCCGAGTTTTACCGAACTAAATCACAAAGTTTTAAGTTTGGCAATGACTAGTTTGGGTGAGCACAAGTTTGTAGCTTCCGGGTCCGAATTCTAACCATTTTGGGATGTGTGAAGCTGGGTATGAATTGTCTGCTTAAAAGTGAACAAGTACTTAATAGAAACTTGGTCTAGGGTGTTTTGTGTGAATAAAATTGGTAACTTACGAAGGTGCACAGTTCTATAGTAAACTACCACAAACAATAAAAAAATCGTAATACAATAAAATCTTTTAAAACTTAACTATCAGAATATGTTGTGGGTACCTATTTTTGAGATAAAATTAACTCTGCCGGTTTTTACACTAGTAAATCTACTTACATTACTCAGTAGGTGCTTGTTTATAGCATTTTGCTTTATTGTCAAACGGGAGTAGGTATTATCGAGGAAGATTACCATCATCCAAATATTTTGTCAAATCATCCCATAAACGTACATGACCGACCGGTTTTCCTTCGATGGTACCTTAATTTTTACTGTTACTTTAATATAATAATCATTAATAATATTGTAACTATAACTACTTATCTTAATCTAAGAACGGGGACTACCTACATTTTGTATTATAACATTGTTGCATGTTTCTCGATAAGTGACGTGTTTGTCTTTCTGGGAGATAAATGTCTTTAAACCTAAAATATAAAATAAAAACATTATGGATTTTATAAAAACACTCACAGCCCGAAAATAAGTCACTTTTATGCCGTGTCGTGGGTGCCCTTGTACACACACAAGACTACACATACGAGTCATTAATTGAAATAAAATAAATATTGAATGAAGGCTGCCATACAACAAACTTGATTTATTGCTGGTTTTTATACAATACAATATCATTATTGGTAACGCCAAGTTAGAAATAATTTTTAGAACGTACAATATAAGTATTCAATATTGAAAATTAACTATCAATAAAAACAAATCTTTTTTTTTTTCAATTTAATGGCATCACAGTGTCATTTAAAACGATATTTCGTATTCGTATTTAAGCAATGTAAAAGTAAGAGTCAGTCAGTTAATTTATCAGTCCGTCAGTCAGAGTCACAGTAATTCGAGTAAAGCGATGGCTACTTTACCAGAACATTTACAATGATGTTTTGGAAGTAACGCGAAAGGACGTGTTTTCGCACTGTTATTCAATTTCTGGCACTGTAATAAGCCCATATCAAACAAAATGCCACCAACTTTATTTAATTTATCTCAAAAATACACCAAGAAAATGAAATAAAATAAGCGCACCACACGCATCTTTCAAGCTTCCCGCCAAAACGCGTCATTTTTTCTTTAATTTAATTATTAAAATCAGTCGCGAGTCCGACGCGCACTTGACCGGTTTTTAACGTCAAATAGGATCTTCACCGCTAATTCTATGACCGTGCTCTTAAAGTGTAGCAGCTTGAAAAAACTTCGGCAGACATTACGCCCGCACATTCAGAGTTCTAACTGCGTCATAAAATATTATGTTACGAGCAATAAAACGAGCTTTTGTTCGATTCTAGTGTAAATCGAGATTTACTCTTGCCTCTTATTTTTATATTCAATTGCGAACATAAACTCAATCGCTCTGTTGTGTCTCGATTATTTATACACGTCCTCCTATAAACTTAACACTTGAAACGCCAACGCGATCAGTGCTGACCGAACGTTATTCAGGCCAAGAAAAAAATCGCAACTATACAAAGTTCTTTCAAACTTCACACCACACACATTTTTACTCTTTGGTAATTGTATTTTTTTTAAATTCTTAAAATTTATACACTCTGTATTAAAGTAATATCATTTACATCCTACTTCCTACTTTCCTACTAATATTATAAATGCGAAAGTGTGTAAGTTTGTTACGCCTTCACGCAAAAATTCTGAATCGATTTTCATGAAATTGGCCACGCACATAGGGTAATTTGGATTAACACATAGGATATTTTTATCCCGAAAAACTGTTCCTGTGGGATGCCATGGGATGATTCGATGAGTTTCCATAGGTTAGGCAGCGACCTACACGGCGGGCGGAGCCGCAGGCAACAGCTAGTACTACATACGTTTCCATTATTAGACTCGTCAACTACGCGATTGTCTTCTTGGAAACATCCGTAGCACGGATGCTCCGCCAATAACGCATTCCAGAGCCGACGTTAAATTAAAGCAGGAACTAAAACTCTTCCTTGTTTTTATTTTAACCTTATATACCACCAACTTTTTGTGGCGATATGTAAGTATTAGATATAGTATAACTTACTAGTATATGTTCAGTAGTATCTCAATACAGTATAAGTTATAGCTACTCTGGAGCCTTATTTGACTCCTTTTGCCTAGATTTTAATTTTAAAAATGATAATTAGGTATATGTAGTTTGGTGTCGTCGATGCAGTTTTGCAAATACTAATCGACTAAGATATTAACCTAATATTTCCATCCTTGAGTAATTTACTTACATTGTACCCAAAATGTTATAAATTTCATTTGTTTTAAACATATGAATGTTAAATAATTATATACCTGTTGATAAGTGACATGCTCTTAAAAAGGATATCTACCTACTACTTAAATGTAAAAGGATACAAAAATCGATATCTCCACAAGGAAAAGCGAATTTAAAATCGGGGCGCAAATCAGATTATGAAACAGGGATGTACTATCGTCAGCAACAGATTGGTCTCGTGCAAACAGGATTAAATAAAATAGAAGAACAAATAAAAATGATAGTAAGTCTATTATACAAGCAGAGAAATAAAAGGGATAGATCATTTATTTGCACTCACAGCACACTCCGGCTCCGTAGTGTAAGAACCATTGGAGAAGTACTTCTTCGGACACTCAGACCACGGCAGCTCCGCTTGGAAACTTTGCGCGAAGTAGAACAAGCACCAAGCTATAATAGAGTTGTAATACAACGCCACGTTGAACGAAACAACCGCCGAACTGATCCCAATTCCTCCCAGATAAGGAGATACTTGGTGCCAGACCCCAATCGCGCCTTTCCGCAAACGCTGGCCGATCGCCAACTCCAAATAAAATATCGGGATGCCCTCGATAGCTAACATCACGAAATAAGGTATCAAGAAAGCGCCGCCTCCGTTTTTCTGCGCAAGATATGGGAACCGCCACACGTTACCCAATCCGACAGCGTACCCCACTGTGGCTAGCAGAAAAGTCAGCTTACTGTCCCAAGATTCTCTCTCAATCTCTACACCCTCTGGCTTTATTCCTCCTTCACCGGCCGAGCTGGCTTTGCTCGTGGGTGTCTCCGAGGAGCGTCTGTTTGGGCTGGTGTCTTCGAAAGCTTCGTTCGTCGCGCCATACATAACGTGCGTGCGGTGCGACGGGTGCCCGTTTTCCAATGTCACCAATCGACCTCTAAGCTCCTTCATCTCCAACCTATCGACAGACCTCTGCGCGTACAGGTCCCGCGAACTCTGTCGCCTCATCAGATGAGCAGTGTTCGCCATTTTCGTATCACCTTAATTTATTTTTTCGTTATTTAAAATTTATTGTCGTAACATTATTGTCGATTTCGATCAATTGTAATTAAGACGATTCGTTTTCGCTGTCATGACACATAATGGAGAGTAATAAATAGCACATGATGTGAATGGATCCTAAAACGACCTCGTTAATGTTAAAGCATGCGGTTTTAATAAACATTTTCGTCACTAATATATCGATTCGAGTCACGTCACTAGTTGAATCTATTGACACTGTGAATTAAAAGAAAAAATAAAATTTTTGAGCGACCCCGTAGTCTACGTACTCGTTTGCCGGACGTCACTGGCGGGAAATCAACCGAAATAGGGGTGAGGGTCCATAATTCATACGCATGCGCACAAGTTAATCTTTCTTTTATGCCAACAAAAGGGGTTTGGGATTGGGATATCAGTAGTGTCCGATGTCAATACAGTTTCCGGGCCAATACGGTTTTAGGCTTTTAGACCAGGTCAACAACCTGGCTATAGAATTTCAGATGGATATTGTAAGATATTATGTGTTAACTCTTTTAATGAGTGGCATAATTTCACCCTTATACCTCAGAAGAGGTAGAAATGACTTCCTGCGGGTCTATTGATCCAGAAGTTGTGAATTCAAATGCTACAAAATTATCTTTCCATTTTTCACCTTTTTCTACAACATAACCAATTCCGGATTTCCCTGTAAGCAAATTAAGCAATTAGCTCATATAGGGGGGCAAATGGAATTATTCATTTGCATATACGATTACTTATTTTTTTATTATATGGGCACGAACTAAAGGACTTCACTACTCTGCTTTACAACTTAAAAATAGATATGAAAAACAGTTATTTACATAATAATATACATAATATTTATGAGAAGTCTCTCCATACTGGTCGTAGAGCACCAGTGACGAAGCTCGCGGGCGTAGGCACCACCGCATTACCTAATATACTTGCCGCTAAATGGTAGTGTTGAGCACTATCGTGTTACGGCCCTGTAATTTCCGGCACAGAGACATAACACCTTAGGCATCAGAAATGGTAACGCCTCTGCATTTTGACCTCTAGTTTTTGTGTGGGTGTAGAGGCTGCAGTCATCATTTAACATCAATGTGAACTGCATGCTCGTTAGCGACTTTCGTTACAAAAAAAAACTATAGACTTTATACAATGTGTACCAGGGATAAGTGACCGCCCGGCGTTTTTCGAATATTTGTACAAAATTAAGGATAATTACTCTTATATATATGGGACTTACCGGCTTTGGTTTTTTTTTAACGATTTTTTTTTATTTTTTAGTAAATATGCGTGACGTGCTGGAGTTTTTTTACGATTTTTCCTAAGTTATTTCATCTTACTTCATTATTTTTGTTTATTGAATATCCGACATCACATTTTAACAATTAAAATGATGAAACATAACTGAAATGCAATAAAACATTAAAAAAAAAAAAGATAATTAAAATTCATAGAAAATAAAGCTCTTTTTTCACTTTTTTACCTCTAAAAAATGTTTTATTACATTTTAGTTATGTTTGATAATTTTAATCGATAAACTATGATTTCGGCTAGACAATAAAAAAAATGAATTAATAAAGATGTAAAAGCTTAGGAAATATCGAAAAAAATGCAGCACGTCACGCGTATTAACTAAAAAATTAAAAAAAAAATAAAAAAACCCAAAGCCGGTAAGTCTCATATACACAACAGTAATTATCCTTAATTTTGTGCAAATAACTGAAAAATGACGGGCGGTCACTTATCCCTGGAACACATTATATAGTATTTAAGGTCTATAGACTAAAAATAGGTTGGGGAAAAAGTCTTTTCGCATTATAGTAGGTATGTATAAACTTGTAATAAAATCTCTTTGGCTGTAGTATTTGTATCTGGCTGGTTTTGGTATCATTGAAAGTTAAAATTTTAATGAACATAATTCCAAATTCAAATTAGGCAATTGTGTGATTTTCATTTGTTTTTCGTACTGTCAAGATGAGTAAATCTAATGAAGAAATTCGATACATTTAAAATTTTATACAAAAAAGGTAAAAACAACGCAAAAAAAAGCTCGATATTTGGATACCTCATGAGCTCACTGAAAGAAACCTAATGAACCGTGTACTCATTAGTGATTCTTTATTACGACGTAATGAAACCGAATCATTTTTGAAGAAGCTGATAACTGGTGATGAAAAGTGGATCACGTACGACAAGAACGTGCGAAAAAGGTCGTGGTCAAAGGCCGGTCAGGCTTCACAGACTGTGGCGAAACCCGGGTTAACTCGCAATAAGGTGATGTTGTGTGTGTGTGGTGGGATTGGAAGGGCATTATTCAATATGAGCTATTACCACCAGGCAGGACTATCGATTCTGAACTCTACTGCGAACAACTGATGAGATTAAAGCAAGAAGTTGAGAGAAAGCGGCCGGAATTGATCAACAGAAGGGGTGTGGTGTTTCATCATGATAACGCTAGACCTCACACATCTATAGCCACTCAGCAAAAATTAAGAGAGTTTGGCTGGGAGGTGTAAATGCATCCGCCGTATAGTCCTGACCTTGCACCTTCAGATTTCCACCTGTTTCGGTCTCTTCAGAATTCTTTATGCAATGTTAGGTTAACATCACGAGAGGACTGCCAAATCCACTTGTCGCGGTATTTTGATGAGAAGTCCCAAAATTTTTATAGCAATGGAATCATGTCCCTACCTACAAGATGGCAAAAGGTTATCGAACAAAATGGTACATACATAGTTTAGTTAAATTTAAATAAACTATATTAAAAAATGTTTTGAATTATCTTAAAAAATGCGAAGAAACTTTTTCCCCAACCATATGAGGTAACAAAAGTCGGACTCGCATTTGGCAATTTTTTAAATTCTGTAATAGATAAAATTTTAATTATAAAAGGGCAGCACACGTCTTTATAATAACTTTGCCAACTTCCCAATGGGGACCATGTCACAAACACGACACGAAGTTTCAACGATCGTAAAAAAACGCCATTGTAGCAGAACCTTGAAGAAGTTGTGGAATACATTAGGAACACCATTAGGTTTTCCCTTCGTGCTGAAAGGGTCATGCCGTGCCTATAAGGGACTATTTTTTTAATATAGGTATCTCCATTGTGAACGCTCTGTATTGTCGATGTGAAATTCATTAAATTTTGTTGTTATGTTTCGATAAACATGCAGTTTGTACCCTTCCAGATAGTGTTTTTTTAATGATATGGGAACCACTTGGAGGTATACAATATCGATTAAAAAAGAATCATTAAAATCGGATCACACAGTAAAAAATATACATACACAAAAAAATATATTATATGCATATACACGTGGAATTGATCTGGCGCTTCATACTCTCTGCCTACCCCACGAGGAACTTGGCCGACTTGGCGTGAAGATACACACATTTCCACCTCTTTTGTTTTTCATCGGTTGAAAACGTAGGCCCGCGCTGACGACCAGAGTGCCTAGTGCGAGGTTTCCGATCGCAATTTTCGATCGCGAATGTGTAAGAGTAAATAAAATCTCGCACTAGTGTAGCCGCGTAGCTCTCGTAGCTGGTCGTCGTCAGCAAAGAGTATACAAATACAGAGTGCCTAGTGAGCTACAAGTTTATTTTGAATGCACCATACAATTAACAATTCGCGCAGTTACACGTGGCCAGATAATATGCTAATACTACGTATAGACTGGCCACTATGACGTCCCGCCCGATTTCCCCGCCTCACCCAACCTCCTCCCCTCTTATGGGAGACGTTTGGTATTGTCTACGTGCTACACTCACAGGTGCACGTGTTAATACACGTCACTGATGGATGTCTGTGTAATAGAGACCAAATTAAGCGTTTGTATAGAATTTTGGCGGAGTGTCCGCTGTGTGACGTGGCGGATCACCAAACTCGACATAGTGGCTTGTGCCTCAATCTACCTCAGCAGCCAGCAGTTAAGTGGTAGCAGTGTATGGCCTGAAGAAATATGTGTCGGGTCTGGGTGTTTGTGGTTATGTTGTTAGTGAACAATAGCACCCACAACATAGGTTTATACATAGTATGGGGCTGTGACTGTGGCTCGGCTAAGTGAATGACTGATTATGACGAACAGACTTATTTTCTTCTATGAAGGAATTGAAAAATTTTATGATTTACATATCCGAACGAGCGACGCGAAATTAGACCCCCTAAGGTCGAATTTCGCAAAATTCGTTCTTAGGTAGTACCTACGTCCTAAAAAGAATCTCCATACAAAATTAGGGACTCCTAGAACTTGCAGTTTGTGAGATTTCGTGATGAATGAGTGAGTGACTTTTCGTAATAATATATTTAGTTACATAGATAGATTTTAATGCTTAAATTTAACATTAGGTATTAATTTAACAGAGCTTTAACACGTTGTGTTTTTAACGGTAACGAACGTTTGAATAATGTCAACAATGGTATAATTATTTAGCCAAGCTTTAAACGTTAATCCATTTCTGGGATTGCGGTCAACCGACCCTCACAATAATACCCACGGAATTGATACCCGATGTAATCATCGTAATCATTACAAGTAATTAACTCGGAGGCGATATCATATGACACATTAAATGAATGTGAATGTGGACAACGCTTAATTAATCCCTTTGTTGATCCGGGAAAACAATAATCGCGTTGGAGTTTTGGCCGGCAGCTTTTTTTTTTATTAAAGGACTTTGTCGCACATCGTAAACACCACACTTATTAGACACAAAAAAGATATATGACAACTTAGCAAAAAAAATACTTACTAAATTCTAACTGATGATATACATTTTTTTTATTTTAAACCTAAATCGGCCAATCTAATCTAAAAAAATCAATATCTGGCCTCCTGCGACGTCGGGGACGCAAGAATATTGTTCAAATGGCCAACTTATCCGAATCTAGGTCCGAGGTTGGAATGTGTCCGAAAAGAGAGGTTTAGGATGGGAACCTTGAAAGAGGTGTGTGGTGCGCTTATTTTATTTCATTTTCTTGGTGTATTTTTGAGATAAATTAAATAAAGTTGTTGGCATTTTGTTTGAATGGGCTTATTACAGTGCCCGTGTATAGTGAAATTGAATAACAGTGCGAAAACACGTCCTTTCGGGTTACTTCCAAAACATCATTGTAAATGTTCTGGTAAAGTAGCCATCGCTTTACTCGAATTACTGTGACTCTGACTGACGGACTGATAAATTAACTGACTGACTCTTACTTTTACGTTGCTTATTTCGAATACGAAATATCATTTTACTTGACACTGGCAATATGCGTAATAGCGATGCCATAAAACAAAAAATAATTGAGTTTGTAAAGATCATCGTCATGTCATTGTTACCTTTCATCTTTCAAGCGGACATTCGATTTCTGATATAGATGGATATATCGCTCATCAACTATTTCATCCAGATAACCACGTTAGAGGAAACTGAAATAAGTAGTGTGTTTTTGAAGTTATTTTTCTTTATTCAGAGTGTATTTTTACGACGCTTGCGCACATCGCCATATAAAGCGACGTCTGAAGTTAGTTGCTAAACAGATAAAATCAGCAGTCAACAGTGTTAGTTGCTAAACTTATTGTCGTTTTGTTTTATTTCTGGTATATACCTGCTGTGAAGGATTGTTACGCAAACTCAAACTCAAAAAAATATTTAATCACTTGGAAATAATAAAATTTGCTTGTGATACGTCAAATTACAAAATTAAAAATTAAAGCGAATCAACTGATATGTTGATTAATATGTCAAAGTAAACAAAAATAAAATAAAAAATGGTCCAAAAATACTTAATAATAAAAATTGGTATGAACAGAATGTGCCATACTCTCTTTTACAAACGGCAAAATAAGACGCTAAAGAAGTATGACTTCTTACTTCTTACACACACTGTTTTTAGGGTTCCGTAGTAAACAAGGAACCCTTATAGTTTCGCTATGTCCGCCTGTCTGTCTGTACAGCCGCGGTTTAGCGCAAAGCCTATTGGTAAAAAAGACTTGAAATTTGACACAAGTATACATCTTTATCACGCCGACAAAGTGGTAGAATAAAAACATGAAAAAAAAATGTTGGGTACCTCCCCTACATGTAACGCGCGGAAAATTTTCTTATTCTAATTAGTGTGGGATATTGTTGGATAGGTCTTTCAAAAATTTTAGGGGTGTACTAACATCATTTTTGGCTTTTTTTAGCTGTTCATGACTTATTAAGCTTTAAAGTACCAGTTTTCGTTAGAGTCAAATGTTGCCCCCTTCTACCAACTAAACGGTTGTTGTTAGAAATTCAAACGTTACAGCAATAGTAGCTACATATAACGAAATTAACAGGAAAACTATCACACCTACGTTGGCTTTACAAGTTTGCGAGTAATAGTCGACCAAATGTAATACCTACTTCTAAAAAATCTTGATTTCTCATTTGTCACTTTCTTAACAAAAAAAACGAAGCTCATATACATAAACATGATCATACTTCGATACGTGTGTCCGTAATCATTTAAAAGTCTGGTTTCATTCAATCATTTCAATTACCTTTCCATAAAATAACTATTATACCTATAGGTCGAAACAAGATGAAAGCCGAGATGAGCTGTGCCCTTTCTATAAGCCACAAACAAGGTTCAACAAGGTACGTAAGTAGCCCTTATCGAGGAATGACAATTTCCGACGGTAAACACCTCTAAGGGTAAACGCTAATATTGTCTTGTTAGTTGAGTTAATTAGATTCTTACTTAACCTACATTATTACTATGTGTGTTATTTAACTGCTGTTCTTGTCTTCGTGGGTGATAAATAAGCGATAATGATTGTTAGATTATCATTTGCTGCTTTTAAAGTAGGTACAAATCTACAAATTGTGATGAAAAATTAATAGTAATAATAATGTCTACAGCAATTTCGATCGGCGGGCACTCGATAATAACACAGTCTAAAGAAAACGAACGTGTAGGATAATATTTTGAAAAATCTTTACGCATGTATTACGTGAAGGGGTAGTTAGAGGTAAAATGCATGTGATAGGTACATAATTATTTTGTTTATTAGACTAATTTTAAAATTAAACTAACAAAATAATTATCTATCACATGCATATAACTATACTGGGAACTAACCGCTCGACTAGAAGGACACCTTACGCGGTCGTAACAAAAGGGGGGAAGGGACTATAGCTACGCCAATAAATTGTCAGTTTTACTAACATCCTCGAATCCCTCGATTCGACAGTTATTATTTGTCCCATTTTATAAACGCCGGTGCCGAGTTCATTCATAATTCAGGGCACGTGGATGTGCCGTGTAAGCGGCCGTGTAGTACTGGGAAACTTCCGGTAAATGCAACATTTCAAATAGCACTCTATCCTAACTAATAGAAACCCGGGGATCGGGACGTGCTTCTTGCAGCTTGGCTAAACTTGTGATGCAAGCTAGCGGTGGAAGCTCAAACTTATACATTATCCGAAATTTTCTGGCATTCAACACATAATATCACACAATAATATCCTACATAATAAGCGACTGGCCATAAAAAAGAATCTAAATTCGTTGAACTTTGAACGCATCCTAATTTAATCTGTAGAGTCGCAATGTCACTGTCGTTATCAGCTGTCACAGCTGAGCTGTCAATTTGTCAAGGAATCGCGTCATTCGCGTCGACGTTTTTCACACATTAATCCCCAGTATAAATCTGACAATAAAATGCAAGATAAAAATTATATCGCTTAAAACATGTCGATTGCACCAATGTTGACTCGCGTTATATCAGTTGGATAGTGCAAGTGCGAAATGTATTGTCTGCAATGGCTGATCCCCGTGCTGTTGATACCGAAGCCCGTAAACCCGGCGTTGGTGAACACTCACGTCATGTTCATGGTGTTGTACCTTATTGGTTTCTTTTTGGAGAGGAAGCCTTGTACAGTGTGCAGCGTGGTATTTATGGCGGCAGTGATACTAATATGTTATAGTGGGATCGGGAACTGCCTGTTTTGGGGTACGCAGTGCGACGTGGAGAAGTACGACACCTAGTTCCAGCCGCCTCGAGCCATTCTCAGCGTCAACTTCCAATGTGCTCAAAGTGCAACCAAGTGTTCCTCGGGACGCGGGAAAACCCGTCATCTCATACAATCCATACAAAATGGTTTTTGTATATTTTTGTAAATAAAATTCCGTTTTATTTACGTTTGTTGTCAACGGTTTTGAATGGTGGGTCTGTGTACTTATCTCATTTGTTAAGTTGATTAATGATATGTGATTGTACAGTTATTATTAAAGACTAATATTATAAAATATTGTGGAATATAAATTGAGATTTTAATTAATGTGACTTTCTTTATACAAAAATCTTTTTATAAGACACACTCTTCTTGCATTCATGCATTAAGTAATATTATTATTATTATAAAGAAATAGTAAGCAAACACTGAATTTGAATATAAGGTACCTAGGTATTTTGATTGAAGTTGTTTACAAAAAACTACATATAGATAGTGCTGAACACTACCATTTAGTGGCAAGTATATTAGGTAATGCGGTGGTCCTACTCCCGCAAGCTCCGTCACCACAAGCTCTACCACCAGTAAAATAAGTCGCCGGATTTCCCTGTGACTATATGTATTGCCTTTTAATCTGGATTCGCTGATTGAACTAAAGAAGCAGGTCTATCGAGTATGAATGGTTTCCATATTAAAGCATAGAGCGTTAACTGTGTAAACAAAAGTTTTCCATTAAGATTGCAATTATAACGCTATTACTGTAATCCCAGTACAATTCATACTTCATATCTACTTGTTATGTATCTTCACGCCAGGTCCCGTACGAGGTAGGCAGAGAGTGTGGAGCGCCAGATATCCCGGTCCTGACTTCTTCCCATGCTTCTTCTACATTCATCATTCTCTTCATACATGCACGCCAATTTCTAGGACTTTTGACCCCACCCTCAGACAACACTCTACCTATTAGGTCTTGGTCTTCCTGGGCCTCTGCAACCATTCACATTCCCGTTGTAGGTATATCTGTTTAGTCATTTTCTCATTCGACATTCTTTCTATATGCCTGAACCATTGGAGCATACCTTATTTTCATTTTTACACCGATAGGTACCCTCTCATTCAAACAAAGCCACTTTACCTACTTGTTATCTATTGTATTTGTTAAGTTAAGAGTGGTTAAAGACATTAGTGCGTGCAGTTATAGTAGGTAAGTACCTACCTATTTATCACTTAACACAAACTGTTTTCTATCGATAAATCTGTGCACGATATCACGGAAGTTATTGGTCACGAAAGTTCACGTATGGTTAACAACTCGAAATCATCAAATATGCGATAATGATGTCAATATTGTATCTCTAGTAGATAAGTAATGTGTTCTTTAAGGTAGGTAGGTATCTGTTTATAAAATTAATTAGTGGCAGTGGGTCACCCGACTCATTAGCAAGCTCTCCGCGTGATGATTACGTAGCCAAGGGCGCATTGTAATTCTTTTGTGAACCTTAATCAATGTTTATTCAGTAGATAGAGAATTGAAGATATTTAATGCTAAGGAGCGTCGGGCGAGTCGTCGCTTGTAGGCCAAGTGACGTTTGCCAGCTTACTTGAGCCTGCCACGGGCCTGCCGGGCGGCAAGTCCGCAAGCCTCGTGTTAGACCCCGGACATTGAGCATGTGTGTGAGGAGCCACCAAGCCAAGCCACATCACCCTAGTCTTTCCACCCCAGTCCCTGGTGCTAAGATCTAGAATCTAAAACCCTTCAGCACCTGTTATCCCCCCAAAGCGGTAGGCAGAGGTAAATGCGCATGTATTCAAGCATACATGCAAACACCCTAAATTCGCCAATTACGTTTTGGCCCGTATGTAACAGATGGCGAGCCTGTTGACAATGTGGACATCTCACTGGCATCAAGGCACTGGAAAATATATAGAAAATGGAAAAATCGCAATAGAATCAGAGATAAAGGATTTTAGACCGTTATCTCTGAACTGGTATCGACCCGGGAATCGATCCCAGGACCCCAGCGCTAGTAGTAAAAGGCCTATATCACTAGACTACTGAGGCGCATTGAATTATGCGCTTTTAAATCTGATTATTTAACAGGAAAAGAAGCAACAGCCTTTAAGGAGACTGAACAGAGAATATACCTATACTACAATATTTAACACTATGTATGGGTTTTCCATTGCGTCCCCATGAAAACTACGCCCCTGGCAGCCAGTATACTACCTGATGATCAGCAGTCCCTATATGCTTAGTGAGTAGGTACTCACCTACCTACAACACAAGCAGTACACATTGATGGTACCACATACCAATTGGGTGACTCCTCTCAGAGAATATGTTATAATACTACGTATAGAATGGTCATTTCGACGTCCCGCCAGATCGCAATCACAGCTCACCCAACCTCCTCCCCTCATAGGGGCGACGGTTGGTATTTTCTACGTGCTATGCACACAGTTGCACGTGTGAATACACGTCACTGATTGATGTCTGTGTAATAGAAAGCAAATGAAGCGTTTGTATGAAATTTTGGCGGAGTGCATATAAAGGTACTATGTGGCGGAGTGTCCGTGGTGTGCTCCCGTGTAACGCAGTGGATCGCTACCGGGTGGAGTGTGATCCACGTAAAGCGTCGGATCTAATAAATGTATGTTGGTCCAGCGGTGGGTCACGACCGTTTGAACCGAGGCTCACGGGTTCGATCCGCTCTACACCCGTTTTATAAGCGTATGTATACGTGTATTTATTGTGGTTTACTGAAATTGCGTTACCTTCGCCGCAAAAAAATGAAATAAGAAAAAAAATTGGTAGGTATTTCGATTTGGAAATTAAAGAAAAACGTAAAAAAAATTTTTTTTGACTTCGGGCAAGTATCGAACCTACGACCTCAGGATAACCAAAGCGGCTGGACTGGTAATGACTGGTTATCCTGAGGTCGCAGGTTCAATTCCTGCACGAAGTCAAATTTATCTTTCAGTTTTTTCTTAAATTTCTAAAGTTCACTCGCATGTGTAGAAAAATGTGCGAAAAATTAGTACAATTATTTCGATTTGTTCATACAGCCAGTGCCGGACTTAAACCTCGGCGGCCCACAGGCAGAGAATGTGGTGGAGGCCCTCAAATCGCCATCATCCATTGTTGCTGTTGCTCTAGCGCGGCGCGGTAGGTACAATGCGATAGTTGTGTTCATACTTCGAGCTCCTTGTTGTTTCTACTGAGCTTTTATCGATTTCTTTTTTGGTGTGGTTGCGGTCCCTTGCAACTGCCTATGGTGCTTAAATCCGGCATTACATACAGCTATCCAGTTCTAGTGTCATTAGAGACTTCTTGTCTCTTACTGACATTATCATGAAGCCGGTACTTTAACATTGGATTTTCAAGCAGTGTTGTTGCAATAGTAATAGTCTATCGATAGTATTGTGAACTATCGTGACCTCGAAAAAATAGTCAATAGCGCGATAGTACTATCGAAAATATCGCCATGCTGCAATACTATCGATAGTATCGATAGTTTCGATAGTATCGATAGTTTCGATAGTATCGATAGTTTCGATAGTATCGATATTTTCGATAGTATCTACTATCGAAATTATCGATACTATTGATCTTTGGCAATAATATTGCCTATTTTTAACTATCGATACTATCGATAGTATTGCAGCATGGCGATATTTTCGATAGTTTTAAACTTTCACGATTTGTATTCATATTTTTATATTGTAAACGGGACTTAATCGCGTACTATTTTAATCGAAGTATTTAACTCGACACTCGACGTTTCGGCCGTAATGCGATGGCCGTGGTCACGAGTAGACTGCTGCTCCAAGTGCTCCATGGTGTCATCGTCTCGTACCCGCGCCAGTTCTTCGAACTACCCGCGGTTGGTCGTCATTATTTTGATTCAATACATTAAGGTAATATAAAAATATTTTCGATAGTACTATCGCGCTATCGACTATTTTTCGAGGTCAACTATTGATAGTTTAGCAACACTGTTTTCAAGACCAATCCTAAATCTTATGTTTTTCTCAGCATTTGATAACCGAGTCTGAGACCAGGATCTCAGTTGGGCCTTACCTGTAAAACACCAGCTTTACAGAACTGCTAGTCTACAAATAAAACAACTTTTTGGAGTAACTGTATAATTTATTAAGAGTAAATGTTACACATAGAGCTGGTAATTTTGACGGTTTTGTATTTCACTTTACAGTTTACATCGCTTTATATTACGGCCTTAACCTAATGAAACTTCCACTACCTGTAACAAAAAAAAGAAACAAAATTATTTTTTTGTCGGACGGACGGACGGTAAATTCATTTAATCACTTGGAAAGAATAGAATTTGCTTGTGATAGGTCAAATGACAAATATAAAATTAAAGCGAATAACAACTGATACACTGATTTATATGTCAAAGTAAACAAAATAAAATAAATAATGGTCCAAAAATACTTAATAATAAAAATATGTATCAACAGAATGTTCCATACTCTCTTATACAAACGGCAAGATAAGACTAAACAAAAAAAATATGGGACATTCTTTGTCATTCACTGGCAGAGTTCCAAAGCCCATGAAATAGATACTGTTTGGGGAATATTTCACTCTTTTTTTGATGTAGAGAAGGTGGCAAAAAAGCATGCAGTTCACATAGATGTTAAGTGATAACTGCAACCTATTGTCTACACAAAAACCAGAGGTCAAAACATTGCAACCCTGAGGCCTAAGTTGTTATATCTCTGTGATAGTTATTACGCGAGCAATACATTACCATCTAAGTGGAACATGATAGTGCTGAACACTACCATTTGTAGGCAGTGAGGTAATAATCCGTCACTAGAGCTCTACCACCACTCCATAAATTGAGCATGTAAATGAACTTGTATCTGGTTAACCTAATGAAATGTTCAATCATGGACTATCAAAAAAGTAAGTTCTGCAATTTAAGTAATTAATACACTAATTAATAAGTTAAAGAATTTAAACAGTTCTCTTCAATGCGCACTGATATATGAAAAAAGTGCACTCAGAATGAAGACCGCGACTAATTTGAGGTTATGTTGATTTGTCGTAGATTTATATTAGAAAATACAAGTCGCTAAGATCAAATGCATCAACGTTTTAAAAAATAATATCTTACCGCTTATCTTAGTCTTCTAGCTTCACGCTCAGACTCTAGGAGGGTGAGGATATCACCATCGCGAACGGGTCCCTTCACGTTCCTAATGATCTGACGACTGGTCTCTCCGATGAACTCAACTTTGACTTGAGTACACTGGCCCTGGGAGCCGGTACGGCCCAGAACTTTGACGACGCGGGCGAGGACGTTGGGCTTATCCATTTTTATTCAGATATCGAGCGAAAACGCAAAATACACGTGCAATGCAAATAGCGTGTACGGAAAAAGGAATGTTTTTGACAGATTAAAAATATTACGGTAAAATACGAGTTTAGTGATGTGCTGAACCATAGCTGTTGTAGATTTTTGGTTCAAATAAAAATAAACGACACCATCGGTAAGATTTAATTTTGGTTATTGGTCTGTGGGTAAGATTTCAAAAGCTAGTTGCAGGGGGCTGGCATGGCATTGTAAAACAATCAAACCACAATCAAACTAACAAAAATTCAGTATTCCAATAAATCCAATTTATCGATTTTTGTTATTTTACGAGACCTAATGGGAAATAGTAGGTGTATCTTACAAAATAATAAAATAAAAATTACTGTCAGTGTTTTTTTTTGTCTTCTGCTCATAACATCTACTCGGAAAACTCTTTCACCTTCTTAACGTATCTTACTCGAAGATCCGATTTTTTCGGCAACTAGTTTTTGTTAGACCGATAGATTATTGATTTTAATACATCAGTTTGCATACCCTCTATACAGTAATCTGCACTCTTGGACGAAAATCCTCCCAATTTGAAAATCTCATCACCATAAGACCGTGAATCGCCGATGTGGGACCGCACCAGAGATCTTAAGCCGTTGTCGCAGTCTTTTTTTCGCTGAATTCGGCCCATATTTTTTTTTTATGTAATGGCACTACCATTATATATAAACAAGCAAGCAGTTCACATTGATGTTAAGTAATGTCTGCTGCCTATAGACACCCCCACAAAGTCCAAAGTCAATATGCAGATGCGTTACCACTTCCGAGGCCTAAGGTGTTATGCCTCTGTGCTGGAAATTACAGGGCCCTACATTACCACCTGACCTGAACACGATAGTGCTGAACACTGCCATTTAGCGGAAAGTATATTAGGTAATGCGGTGGTGCCTACCCCCGCGAGCTCCGTCACTGGAGCTCTACCACCAGTTAATATATTCCAATAGCAGATCAAAACCATGACCATATGCAATGACTGCTTGAGGATCGAGGGTCGCAACTAGTCACAAGTTCGCTCTCTGCGCTTTGACAAATCTTTTTTGCCTAACAATATTTGTCTCTGGTCTATGTGGTTGTGTAACAGGTGTACTTATAATTATGTAAATACCACGAGTACCACGACACAGGGTAAACCCTAGTGTGTGTAAATGTTAAAAATTATAGTGTTTTTTTCTGGAATTGTAGTTAAACAACGAAAATAATTAAATACCACATAAAAAATTTAACATTTTAATTAAATAATGTCTTCTCATATCTCGAACATTAGTACAAAGCTGTCCACACTATTTGTTCCATAATTTACTCTCACAACACTCTTATCTGCTAATCCACACAGTCTGTACACTCTTACTGGATAAACAGATAAAATAAGAATAGGCAGGGAGAGGAGAGTCACTAAAGCTATTTTTCTTTATTCTTGAGCATTTTGACAATGATATTCGGATAAACAGCCTATTCTTACTTTATTGTCACAGTTACACCTAGCAGGAAAACCCAGTAGGCATTGCTTGGTGCTCTAAAATTATACACTAAAGTTAGTCATCTCCTGCTGATCTCTTTGCCTTCCTCATACGGGGAGACTGCTTCGGTGTTTTAGGAGATTTTTCTGTAACAAAGAAAATACATTTCACTGTCTCTCAACATCACCAGGCATTTTAAAATAATTTACAAAATCTATACAAATAAATAAAATTGGAGTGTATGTTTGTAATACAAAAATAACCACTATTTACTTAAATGCATAAATATATATGTATACATATAACAAAACAACATTTTTGTCCCTGTTTGTCCCTGCTAATCCCGGGAACGGCTGGACCCACAACTTCGTTCGGGTAGATACTGAACACTTATACACTCTCACACAGACAAAGTCGCGGGCACAGCTAGTTATTAATATTTAATTTAATTAATTTATCTGGGAGGATTTTAACATTTACATATTATTATTTATTAGATGTCTAAAAATTATTGAATTATTTGTCTAGTAAATTTAGATAAAGTAACTAAAACAGACATAATTATTCTTGAAATGTTTGATTATTTTGAATGTTAAACAGTTGTTAACTATTTAATAGTAAGAAAATTGTTTTGTAAATATAAATAAATATCAAATATAGTTACACAATTATTTCATAAATTCAAATTTTATTATATAATATACATTTTATATATTTATTTTTATCCAAATCTTAAAACTAGGCTATATATAGTAAGTTTTAATTAATTAACTATTTATTTTATTACTAACTATTTATTATCCTACTACTATCCTAAATAGGTATCTGTGGTACCACATAATTATATCTACATATTATTTTATTATGTTGTAAAATTGATTCCCTGAAATTTGCTACCCTGCTTCAGATAATACACCATCATCACCCGTCAAGTCACGAGATAAATATGACAGACAATTGATTTCAATTGTGTCTCCACCAATATTGGCCTCCTGATCTGTGAGACTTTCCCAAGATATCTGAAAGTTAAAGTTATTGTAACATTTCACATCCTTCTCTTACTTCAAGAGATTTCTTTAAGTAAGAGAAGGATGTGAAATGTTACAATAACTTTTACAAATATCTTGGTGCAACCCAAGGTAAATCACTTAATCATTAGCCAATAAATACTCACTGAGTTGGTTAACAACTTCCTTGGGCAGCCAGTCATAGTCAACATCATTAGCTGTTCCGGTCTCAAGTGGCTTGGGGGCGGATCTCGGCGAACGGCGGCGGGCGAGCGAGGACAGCGCTTGTTGGCCGAGCACGAGTGCGAGTACGCACGCCGCGCCGAGGAACACGTACAGGAAGAAGGTTTCACCGTCCAACCCTTCTGACACTTCCACAATGTTCACTGTTTGGTTGTAGACTGCCTCCTTTTGAAATAGAAATAATATCTTAATATATATAAATCTCGTGTCACAATGTTTGTCCTCAATGGACTCCTAAACCACTTAACCGATTATAATAAAATTCGCACACCATGTGCAGTTCGATCCAACTTGAGAGATAGGATAGCTTAAATTACGCTATGACCAATAGGAGCAGAGCAGCGCGGGCGAAGCCGGGGCGGGCCGCTAGTATTTTAATATAGTGTTGCAGTTGAACATGAATACGAAAATATCAAAATCTTTGAATTTATAATTTCTCTCTGTCCATATTATTATAACAATTATTATTTTATAATAGTAAGTGTATAAACATTGGTATGTGTCACTTAGTAAATTAATTATATTTATCCAAGTTATCTTTGCATAATTAAATTCGTTATCTTTGTTAATGCAAGTGCATAAATGTTATAATTATGTCATGTTGCTATGAATGAAAATTATAAATTGAGAATATTAAAATATCAGAAGCTAGGTTTGAAAAAATATTATTATTTTCTAGTCCCGCCAAGTACATATGCAATTGAAAATACATATTGCAAAAAACATCTTATGAGGATAATTTAAAATAATTTTATTTATGTTCGAAAGATGTTAATGATTGAATACACATGCTAATAAGAATAACATAAGAACATACTTTGATAACAAAGTTTGTAACTACAAAATGTATCTACATATTATATAATCTAATGTTACCTACAAAAGCTAGTTTGATTTATAGATCCCTTAAAATATTAAATAGATTGTTGGCAAGTCCTAGTACATAATAATTACCTTTAACTTAGCAAAAAACAGTATCCATAACCAACCTGATAGAAATTTCCACTAATGTCCCTGTAGTTGAGCTGAATATTCAATCCAAAAGGTCTACCAGCGAAAGCCTCATTTGGTATGAATGAGTATGAGAAAGTAGCTTCCTGTTTTGGCTTAACTTCTCTATTATAAGGCAATGCGGTGAAGTTCTGGATGTAGTATGTGTAGTCCTGCGGGTATCTGAATGACGCTTCCATGGAGTCTACAACATAGTCTACTGATCCCTTGTTGATGAAACCCACAAGGAATTCTACAGGGAGGCCAGCTTGTAAATCTGTAACAGAATGAGATTTATAATTCAGCACATTTTATTGTTATCTTTATCCTCAGTTTCTTATACCTAATGCAGCATATATATAGAAACAAAAGATCTGTGGGCAGATGTCTGACCAGAAGTTGTTTTACTTTTGCATACCACACTACCTTCTAATCAGAACTCTCACTGACATTTCTAAAAGGTAGGTGGTAATGTTGAGGTGACTGTCTGCTATCTCTCACAAATTGTGTATTGTAACATTATCTATAATAATTTAATTAATCACTTAAATGTTATTGTGTGTAAGGTGTATATAAAAATAATATTTCCTAACATTACATAAGTAAATGATAAAAAAATATACTAACCAAACACAGCATCACCATAACTAGGCACAGGTTTGGTAAACAGTATTGTAGTGTCAACATCTTGTGATGACTTCACCACGGAGTCATCTTCATCAACCACATCATCACCAACCACTTGGTTGTCTTCACCCTCTATATCCACCACATCATCAAGTTCGTCTTCTTCTGCTCGTGCTAGTATTGTATTAGCTGGAATATTAATTATAAAATTGTTTTTCAATTTCACAATTTTTGATGAGCAATAAATCTATAAATCAATAAATATTTTTAAGTAGTCTTGCATGTATTACAGAATACATTTTTAAATCCCTGAAGCAACAGCTGGAAGAAATCTATTGTTGTATTTTTCTGGTTGCTTGAGGGATTTATAATAGTAAACACAAATTTGTTTTACAGTATACGCAAAACTTAAATTCCACTAAGTGAAATTGCTTACACAACCCTTGCGCCAGTATCTTAGCTTGCAAACAGACAGTAGACCACACAGTAGACAAGAAAGGCAAGAATCAATGTTGGCCTGATCAAAGCCAACTACTACTACCACATTTCATTTTTCTTCATGAAAATCCCTTCTCTACCTTAAAATTGCCTACTTTGCAGCAATTTGTAACTAACTTCAGTGATGCATATAAGATTTCTGTGTACTTGTACTTATACATCATTAACAGCAGCATTTATTTTATGGATAAATACCAAAATATTACTATGTATAGATACATGTAAATGGATTAAGAATGCAAAAATTATATAAAGGACTGCATTGAATACAGTTAATATCATTCAATCAATCAATTTATTGCAGACAGTGAGTTTGAAAAGTGTTAACATCCAACTACCCAGATGGTTGTTAATGTGTTGTTTATACCATATGGTAGTCATCAATCAAACTAGCCTTTGATAAATTATGTATTATTAATGTAATGACTACATCAGATCTTCATCAAAATGAAACTACATGAAACTGTTTCGTAATGGCCTTTTTTCTGACTCTGTAACATACTTTCAAATAGATCTATGACATAATTAGATAGCTGTGATTACAAAGATTCAAATATTAAATTCTACCCACTATTTCTTTACATTCAATTTCATACTATTGATGGTTCTATGGAAATGAGGTTACGATTTCTACACTGGGGAGTCCCAAATGGACTAGTATTTTAAAGTAAATTGTAGCACACTCTTTCAATTTCAATGACATAAAACCAGCTTAATTTAAGATGTTTTCTCTTTAAAATCCCATAAATGTATTGCCACGTACGAATACCGAATACTTTCTACATAATAAAGTAATACAAAACGGGAAACTTACCACTTTGGAAGCAAAGCAACGCTGCAGGAAGCACCAACAGGGTCAGGTATAATAGTTTCATGGTGTGTTATCAATATATTTAGTTTATATAAAAGAGAAATTCAAAATTGACTAAAGGCCATTCACTTCACACAGTACAATACAGTACAGCCGCCGCAGAAGCCAATACCAATGCCAAATTTTATTTCCAACTCGATTGACGTGGAAGGTGGATTATTCGTGTGTCACTAGTGATGTACCTTTTGAGGTAAGAGGTAACCAAAACCATTGATAACTGTACGGTTTATGGTTGTAAAGAAACCGGTAATGTAAATCAAGATCTTTTATACATTTGTAAATATAAGTATTAATATGTATTTAAGTTTTAGAATCCTCTTTAAATCATTGAATCTATATTACATTTTAAAGAAGATGGTTTTACTTCAAAATCTTATGCCACATGAAAATAGCTTTTAAAAGTGGGAATATTTAAAAGTAAAATAGACAAGAAATAGTATAATATTAAAGAGAAATATTATGCTTTAAAAAATACTGAGAAACGGAACCGTGCATTGCGCGTTGGCCCGACACGAACTTGGCCGCTTTTTTAAATAATTATATCCTAACTACATTTAATTTCTCTTGATGGTAACAAATATCAAATATTACATTTACTGATAACTTACTTTACTGGTGGTAGAGCTCCCGTAGTTTACGGGTGTAAAAAATCCCAATATCTTTCGCTTAAGTTTAAGCTAAAAAGTAATGAAAAACTCCACCTTTATTTATTTATTTATTTTTCTTTCTCAGTTATTATGTAATAGCGAGAGCTTTCATTTTCATGATAAAATTAGACGAGATGTATCGAAACTTTCCGAATGCTAACTCTATAGAGTTGGATTCGGTGATTGATAACTCAAAGTTGGACCTACCTAGGACCTACTGGGCTCAGGCTGTTTGTCCCAGGTACATAACAAAGTTAAATAAAGTTAGAGAAGAGAACTAAAACGATTTAAAATTTTACATTAACTTCAAAGGATGTAAAGGTATAGGTAGTTACCGAACGTGTTCATGAACACGAAGTTTTGGCGCCGAAAGTCAGTTTCGGTTTCGGCCCTAGAATTTCTGGACGAAATTGGTACCGAAATTTCGGTTGGTTACTCACTAATTTATATAGAAATAGAAATAGAAAATATTTTTATTTCGAATAGATCTTTACAGATACTTTCAAAACGTCAATAAATCATAAACTACCTAGAGCGAATAACCATTACATATAGTAAAGAAAAATCATATATTAATAGTAAATTAAAAATTAAAATTTAAACTATTTGGTTAAAACATAATAATCATAAAATTTTTCAATTCCTTCAATGATAATAAATGAAGAAAAAGAAAAACTTATTCGTCAAGATCAATGTTATTCACTTAGCAGAGTTCCAAGTGCAGTCACTACTGAGAAGAACTCCGCTACCCAACAAACTCAGTACGAGTAATACGAGTAAAGATAGGTACTATATTCATAAATACCCTACTTAAGTTTAACGACGTCATTAGACTAATATTCGGTAATTAATTGCTAATTAAGACTGTAATTAGCTCTTGACGGTGCTATAAGGTTTTCCTAAACACATTACACAAGAATCTAAAGCTTAGAGCTTACAATACAATCTATTGATAGCTATTCTTACTTAATTAATTTTAAATATGGAACGATTTTATGTCCACTGCATAGTTTTAAAATTAATTTGCGATTGTTGCTACGAGTTCACTTATCTTGGCAAGGTCAAGTTGTTGCAAGATATTATTTAATCAATGATAGTCTAATTTTAAAATTCGTTAAGATAACTTTTATAATACGTAACAATTAGGCCGTGTTTACATCTTGATATCTTCAGCAGGTGTTGGAGCAGCATTCTAAAAAGTAGTAAAGAAACGTGGGAGCGCGATCGTACCTTGTAAGGTACCTAAATAATTTTAGTTAAATACGTAATTAAAGCCGTGTTTACATCTTAATCTTCAATCTTAAAGAAGTTAAGTATTTATTGGTGTTTATATCATTCCATTTCAAACTGCCTCGGTAGCCTAGTGGTAGTAGGCCACTACTACTACGCTGAGGTCCTGGGTTCGATTCCCGGGTAGGAGGTTATCAGAGATAATGGTGTAAAGTCCTTTATCCCTGGTTCTATTGGGATTTTTCAATTTTCTGGAAATTTTCTCAAAGTTTGGTAATGTGCCCGGAGATGTCAACAGGCTCGCCACCTGTTACATGGGCCAAAACGTAACCGGCGAATCGTGGGTGTTTGCATGTATGCTTGAATGCATGCATTTACCACTGCCTACCCCTTCGGGGATAACAGGTGTGAAGTAACGTTTTTACGTTTTACATTTATACCATTCCAAAAAGAATGTAGACAAAAGAATCCTTGGGGCACGGCCATGCTCCCGCCAATATGGATCATCAAACAACAGAGACTGCAGACTGCACTGTAAGAAGTAATCAGGAACTCATAGACAGCCAACTTTGCACGCTATAACTCGATTAAATCTATGATGAGTGGCTTTGTCGTTTCACACTTCCTTACTTTTTTAAGTTTCATGAATAAGATAGGCTTATTAATGAAACATAAAAAGTAATCGGTCCTAATTATTTATTATAAAAAATAGGTAGTTCTTTACTTAAATATCACAAGAAAACCTATAAGAAATGTATGATAATAAAGGTTACGTAGAAAAAAAAGTACGGAACCCTGTGAACGCGTTCCGACTCGAACTTGGCCTGTTTTTTGTAGTAGTTATAGAACCTTTGTCATTTTTTAGTGTATACATTTTTAAAAAGTATTAATTACCTACCTATGTCAATATACCATTACGAAAGGTCTTTATGGACATGCCTTTATCAAAGTTAAATGATGTAAATCTATTCTCTGGAAGTCAACGGTCGCACTTTATTATTTAAATGTGTTTTATACTTCAGTTGTATTTTTGTCGTCTCACTGCCACATTGTAATGGCGAAAGGTAAAAAAAAGTAATATTGCACTTAATCATAACAAAGAGTTAAAAAATTAGTTAAATAATTTTTTTTTTTACAGTAACGAATTGTTATAATGCGGTGTTTAGGCGCTGTAGGAGTACTGCAGCGTTACCTAAGTGTAGTTTCAAGCCTAAAGAATATGCAGTAAGTTCTACCTAACTCATTTTTAAAAAACAAGTAGATTTTACTAAAATTCTCTAAATATTTTTGTGACTGCCCAAATAGTTTAATTAATACTTAGTTTACTCACTACGATATTAGAATTTTCCTCATGGTGAAGATTTTACAGAGGCGCTCTTGGAGAGGCCGATGAATGCCGACGCTGACGTGCATCTTAAAAAGAAACCTACCGAATTATAGACGTAGGTACGGTACGCATGCATTCATGTATCATGGTACCTAAAATTTATGGGTACCTCTGCGTGTCCCTTTGCTGTAATACCTAAAGGAAATAAATTATTTTAAGGTTTTCTTAACGTCGATATTTACAATTTTTTTACTTAATTTCTAACCAGGTCCTAACCGAGCGGGTCGAAGAGACCATTGTTTATTGGCGCTATGAACTAATTTTTCCAACCTCCAACACAACACATTAAATAACATTGAAGGAAAGATTTGACAATTCGGACAGAACTTCGGTAGCTCAGTTGAAAGAGCGGCTGGACTAAATTTACAGTGGCTGCGAGTTCAAGTCTCGCCTGAAGTCATTTTTTTTTTCATTTTTTTAAAATATATATGTAGGTATATTGCACTAGCATGTATAATTGCAAAATAATCTAAAAAATATTAAATAACGTTCACGTTTTAACGAGATTTTTTTTAATTTGTCATATGAAGAACGTTAGTAGCCTCATCGAATATTTGGTATTCCGCGTGTGTTCATTCATCTGGTTATCATCATATTCATGTAGGTACATACCTAAAGAATTAAAGGTATACGCAATAAATAGTTTTAAACACAATGACGTTAATTTATAGAGAAGACATGGTGAACCAACAATCGGCTCCGTTTCATGTTACTGTGTAAGTGTAGTAAATTGACTTCTGGAAAGTAGTACATATACGTCAATGGTTAAACAATTTTTTTTCACAGGGACCATCACTACAAAAGACCGACAAAATAAAATCAGAAAACATACCACCAGCTGTGTATAACATCTACAAGAGGCCAGTAGTGCTCCACCAGGGGCACATGCAGTGGCTGTTCGATCACGAAGGTCGAAGGTATCTGGACCTCTTTGGTGGTATCGTCACTGTCTCTGTTGGCCATTGTCACCCGTGAGTGTTGTATTTGAATTTTGA
Source organism: Macrosoma leucophasiata (assembly GCA_036365455.1). Classification (NCBI taxonomy): domain Eukaryota; kingdom Metazoa; phylum Arthropoda; class Insecta; order Lepidoptera; family Hedylidae; genus Macrosoma; species Macrosoma leucophasiata. The sequence continues at coordinate 2,944,646 of JAWQUS010000024.1, forward strand.
ACATCGATTCGAGTTAAGGTCCCTCCCTCCGAAAGGGGAGGGACTCGTGCCCAGCTATGGGACGTATAATGGGTTGCCATTATTTTTATTATTATAATGTAGGTAACATTGCACCCGTGCAAAGCCGGGCGGACCGCTAGTAGTCAGTGATATGTTATTTTAAACCTAGGTACCTACTTTGGAAGTTGGAAGGCTACTTTGCAGAGTACCTATATTTATTTATTATTTGCAAACTACGTATTTAAATTAAAATAAAATCATTTAGCAGCGTTACATATTACCTTTTGGTTTTTACCACTAGAAAAAAGTTAAGCATTTAAATTTAAAACGAAATAGGTAGGTACATATATTAAGAATTTCATTGATTAAATTGATTATCTTATTTGAAAATATTTTTCAGAAAAGTCTCCGGTGCGCTACATGAACAGATTGATACGCTTTGGCACACAACAAATATTTATCGACACCCCAAAATATACGAATACGTGGAAAAGTTGGTTGCTAAATTTCCTGGTGATTTAAAGGTTTGATTCAACGAAAAAATCAACTTAACTTTTTTATCTAATGAAAGTGGCAAACAAGCATGCATTTCACATTGATGTTTAGTGATGACTGCAGCCTATAGCCAACTACACAAAAACCAGAGGTCATTATGCAGTCGCGTTGCCACCCCTGAGACCTTAGTTATTGTCTTTGTGATAATTATAACGAGGCCATACATAACCATGTAACGGTTAGATGGTAATGTATGGCCTCGTTATAATTATCGTTAGATTCTAACCGAAACACGATAGTGCTAAACACTACCATTTGAAGGCAGATAGATTAGGTAATGTGGGTACTACCTACTCCCTCGAGTCCTTACACTAGAACTCTACCACCAGTAACATGCCTATAAGATTTAGACCTCGATAGATGTTTTCTCCCTCTATTATTTTTGACTTTGATTTAATAAATGCCCAATCTGTACCAAATCACAGTATTATTTCCTGTCTACATTTTTTTTATGTCAAAGGATTGACAGACAAGCCGACGGGCCGCCTGATAGAAAGTGGTTACCGTCGCCTATGAACATTTGCAACATTTGGGGAGTTGCGAACGCGCTGCCAGCCCCGAAGGACTCTTTTGACGCCCGTTTTGAAGGACCCCATATTGTAGCGCCGGGAGAACACCTCAGAGGGAATTCCACAATTTACACGTTCTGGGCAGAAATGAACTCGCGAATTGGGCTGTTGAGCACTGCCAAGTGTCCAATCTGTGGATTTTTATAATCCAGAAATGCTTCGAGTATTATAGCTATCACAGTTCAGTAGTTTTGTTCGTTATCAAAGAAGCTATACGATCTGCCCAATGGTGGTAATATCTTGCAACTTGCCTCTTAAGCGGGAGAAAATGAACTAGCAAATTGTCTTTGATTATGCGAGTTTTTGCAAGTGTGCTTGAAGTCATTAATTCATCTCCACTTACCTCTTACAAAATAAAGGCTTGGAGTAACGTTGAAATCACCTACATTTAATATTTTCACAGGTGGCATACTTAGTAAACAGCGGCACAGAAGCGAACGACTTGGCGACTTTACTAGCCAAGTCCTACACAGGCAACAACGATATCATATCACTGCAAAGTAGTTACCATGGCTACTCCAGCGCACTCATGGGATTAACTGCCACACAGTCTTATCGTATGCCGATGCCGGTTCCTGCAGGATTCTATCACGTAGGTATTCGTGGTAGGCCAAATTGTTTTCGTGTCATTAAATGTTAATCATGACTGACTTTGTCTTATAATCTTTTACTTTGAAGTCAGTGGCAGACCCTTATTTGGGAAGATCTTAAGTGAGGGTAGTTTATTAATGTACATTTCAAAACACTAGCCGAATACATAAACGTCACTTAAGCTACCTCTGTTTGCACGTGTTTTATAGAGATAATAGACTTTTAATAAATGGAGCTCGCGGGCGTAGATACCACCGCATTACCTTGCCTTGTATTATTGCCGCTAATTGATCGTGTTCAGTACGATCGTGTTCTGCTTAGGTGCTATGTACCTACATCCCTGTAATTGCCGGCACAGAGTCATAATAAATAAGTCATAATATCTTAGGCCTCAGGAAAAGGCAACGCATCTGAGATCTCCGGTTCCATGTAGATGTATTTATAAAGGCTACAGTTTTACTTAACATTCATGCGAACGCTTGTTTGCCACTTCGTGACAAAAAGAAACTTAGACTTAATGACGCTTGAGTATTTGGTCGGTAGACATTTAAAAACACGGGGGCAAGGGTGAGGTTTGTTTTATTTTCTTTTAGCTAAATCTAAATGTTTTCCCGAACGATTGTGGACACGGGCTGCCACGAAGTGTTGGTAAAACATTGATGACTTACTACAATCCATGTTCATTAACTACTATTAATCAGTAGCTTCCTGGCGTTTGCTATTCAGACGATGTTACCAGACCCGTACCGCGGCTTATGGGGCGGGTGCCGCGACTCCATATCGCAAGTGGCCGGCGCTTGTTCCTGTGTGGGCGACTGTGTCACCTCCGATAAGTACGTGCATCAGCTCAGTGAGGTTAGTTTACAGTCCGCAACTGAGAATTTCTAAGCTCAATCTCTAAAACTACCTGTACTGGCATATTTACGCGATAGAGTGAGTCTTGGAGCCATTGATGGCTTTATTATGCCTTCCAATTTTTAATAAACAGTTAAATAATAAAGCGTACCTATCTATTCCGCATTAGTCGATAACACAATTTTAGCATAAGGTATATTGTGTATTACGTAATTTTTATAAAAGAATTTCAAAATCATACCAATTTCTTTCCAAACCTTTGGAATGTTATCCTATAGGTTAAAAGTAAATCGAATTTAACGAAACACCTCCACTAACATCTTTGATGAAATAAACACAGGCAGTTATAAAGACATTGGTTTTAACTTTTTAAGAAATACCTAGCAAATTCCTCTAAAATAATTGTAATTCAGCTTCTAGAAAACTCAGTGCCGGCTGGTCGTATAGCAGCATTGTTTGCCGAGTCGATACAAGGTGTGAACGGCACGGTGCAGTTTCCCAAGGGTTATCTCAAGAAAGCCAAAGAATTGATCAAGAAATACGGAGGACTACTCGTATCTGATGAAGTAAGTTTTCTGTTTGAAAATGTACTTCGTCCAATTCCAGCTTTCATTTCATTATCCTATATCTCTGACTTTATATAATTTCCATTCCAAAACAGTACGTTTTTTAATAACTATGTATTTCATCATCATCATCATATCAGCCGAAACATGTCTACTACTGAACCAAAGCCTCCCCGTAAGGCCATAAGGGGGATATGCCATTATCGCCACGCTTGGCGTGTGGATTGGCGATCGCAGTGGCAGTAGTTTTATGAATTTTAGCAAGACGCCGCGTTTACTACATTGGAATGGTTTGACCGCCATTGTTCGGTTGTCTGACTGCACTAGTGGAAGAATTTTCTTCCAGTAGAAGAAATTAATTCTGCCGCTAGTGGGCGGTGGGGTCGTTACGTCCCTAGTATTTAGTTAATAAAAAAAAATAACATTACATTCCATCTAGTAATATTCATGTCATATCTATAATAATCGAACACTAACCCCCTTATTTATAAACGTACATAAGATACGTTTTAGCTATAGAATGCTTTGTCCTTGTCAGTTGCATTGACAAATGTGCAGGATAGAAAAAGACAAAGGAGAGATTAGCATCACTTTAGTTAAAATACGTTTATGAATAAGGGGGTAAATCTATTATTTTATCAGAATTACGGGTTAGCTAAGCACCGTTAACATGTTTGGCTATCTCATTTAGTAGTACTTTTTGCTGTGGTAGAGTTTCTGAGACGAAACGGAATTTTACCAATACCGGACTATTAATGTTTACGTTGGCAATGTGCAACAACGATAACTCTACGAAGCCGAATCTAGCCATCGAGTTATATAACACAAATCTGATCTTTCTCTAAATATTTTAGGTACAAACTGGGTTCGGACGTACCGGCGACTCGTTCTGGGGCTTCGAAGGGCACGAAGTTGTACCAGATATTGTGACTATGGCCAAGGGAATCGGCAACGGCTTCCCAATGGCCGCTGTCGTCACTACTAAAGAAATAGCTGCCGCTCACACCAGGGCCACATACTTTAATACATTTGGAGGCAGTCCTCTCGCTGCTACTGTTGGAAAAGCTGTTTTGGAGGTAAATGTAAACTTTTTATTAGATTTATAGCATTTTTATCTTTTGCAATAACACATGCGTGAGAATTTAGAAACTGAAGAAAAAAAGATATGTGTCCGCGTTGACGCACGACGGGAGATTACTGGGTTTGCGTAAGGAGATCGCTAGTGTGCGGCCGAGTCGCAGCGCTCGCGGGAGAATTGCGTATAACGCCTCAACTTTCGTGTTACACTTGATTTTACTCCTCATAAAAGTTCCGTACCGTGCCTTATAACTGATAGCACATCTTAAGGATTAAACGCAAAAAAAACGTTCAATTTAGTCGTACCAAAGCACATACATTTCTGTAATAAAGGTAATATGAAGAGAAAAGCTTGCAGTTTTTGATCGGTCGACTCTTGAACTATAATAATTTACTTAGGCATAAATAATGCAGTATCTCGCTATACTAAATATTGAGTTATGGAAACTCGAAAGATGTATGCATGTATGTAATATGTATCTTCACGCCAGGTCCCTTACGGGGTAGGCAGAGAGTATGGAGAAACTCGAAAAATAATTAACAGAACAGCTCATTTTCAGGTAATCGAAGAAGAAAATCTCCAGCAGAACTGCAAAGAAACTGGGAAATACTTCATAGAACAGCTAATGGAGTTACAAAAGGAACATCCCTTGATCGGTGATGTTCGAGGCAAAGGCCTGATGTTGGGGCTCGAGCTGGTTGAGCCTGGAACCAAGCAGCCGCTGAAAGTGGCCGACGTCTCTGATATATGGGAAACAATTAAGGATCTTGGTATCTTAATTGGCCGGGGTGGAAGATGGAGTAATGTTAGTCATTTTTTGTACTACTACGGATCTGAGAGATTTCTCAGATCCGTCCCAGTTTCATATCGTGTACAGCGCAAAACATAGCAATAAAACTTGAAGTTACCTGCGTAAACTATGCGCCAATCTTTAAACTCTAGTCTAGAAAGCGAGTTTGTGTTTTACAATACAGATACTTGTTTGCCACCATTATTGAACATTGTTTTATATTATTTCGCATTAACACATGCTTGTGACATATATTTTTTTTTATTTTTAAAGAAAAATGGAAAGAAAAAATTGAATTGAATCTCGCCTGAAGTCAATTTTTTCTTTCCATTTTTCTTAGACTGTGCCATTATGTTATGATGATGGCAAACAATAAGGCAGTTCACATTGACGGTATGTGAATACTGTAGCCTATAGACATCTACACGAAAACCGGTAGTCAAACTACAAATACGTTGCCATTTGTAAACTTGTATTAGTTATTACGGGGTTCCACATTAACTACTATCTAATGGGAACATAATATAGCTGAACACTACAATTTAGCAGAAAATAGGTGAGGTAATAAGGTAGTGCTTACGCCTTCGAGCTCTGATCTCTCTCCGATACTGGAACTCTACCGCTAGTAATTGGTATTTGTACTAAATTATTTTAGAAAGGTATTCCATCATACCTACATCACAAATTGCTCAGCACAACTCTCTCAAATTGTTTGTTTATAGCACAACCCCAAAACCACATTGTTTACATCTTCATTTGTTTTTCAGGTGTTACGGATAAAACCGCCAATGTGCATCGACAGAAGTGACGTTGATTTCACGTTATCAGTTTTGGATGATGCGTTAAAACTTTATTCGAATAAATAATTCGAAAAAATTTTCATAAATCGAAGAACACATTTTTTTTTAATCAATAAACTTGTAAATAATTTTAATGTATCTTTATTTTTTTAACTCCCTTTATCTCTTGTTCATAGTAGTTTATTTTAGGTTCTCTCTCTGAATAAAAAAAAATGACTTATAATATGTTCAATCAAGTAGATGTGTAAGTGTACCATAACGTTTTGGTTACGTTACGTACAAATCACTCGGACAATTGTCCATTAATCCAAATTGGTCCCCTTGGATGGGACCAATTTGGATTTGGAACTATATATTCTAGCGCTCAGTTAAGTAACTCAGGGACTATCAATTCATTTCATAAACTCCTCTATTATCTTTGTTCAGTTTAGTTCAGAGTTGTTGGCCTGATGAAAGCCGCTGAAAGCGTAGGTACGATTAAGTACCTACCAATATTATAATATATTCTCAGCTACTATTTAAATCGCCTCGACTCCTTACTAACTTTTTAATGAGTTTGGCGCGTACTTTCACTTCTCGATTTCAAAACCTGAGTTCCTTTTTTAAGAAAATTGTTGAAAATAATTCAGCATCAACTATGTCTCTAGAATACTTACTTATATCTCTCGAAACTCTATGTCAATTATGTATTAGTACTCGTAGCTCGTAGAGTAGTAGACTTCGCTCTTTTTGAAGTGAAAACTTACTTTAGCATCGGCATCGTTGTGATTTGAAAGTTGATGAAACGAAAAAGCGACAGAAAACGACAGACTCATGAAACACATGAAGTCATAAGATTTACGTAGGAGAAAATGAAATATATGTATGTATGTGTCTTAACGCCAGGTCCCTGACGGGGTAGGCAGAGAGTGTTGAGCACCAGATATCCCGGTCCTGACATACCTCTCGTGCCTCATCTACTGGAAAAATATTTCATTTTTTGGAAGAAAATGAAATAGGAAGCAATATACAGTGTTTTTGAAGGTTTCACTTTATTCTTATGAATTGCACACGTGTTTTTTCATAGAGCAATACCGGAGGGCCTACAGGCCCACATGGGCCTATGCCTGTCGCTGAGATGGTTTATGTATTTTGTTAAAGCCAAGGTGTGATTTTTGTAGTATTAGACGATTTTTGTAATGTGTGTTGTGTGACACGCATTACAAAAATCGCATTTCCCGCAAAAAACTTCAGACTGTTTTGCATCGGTAATAAACGCTATGAGTCGCTATGGCCACAGACCAACAGCTATGGCTTCCAGTCCGCCTCAATTGGTGGCCCGTCTGTTGCTCTATGGTTAAAAAAAAAAAATTGCGAGAATTTTATTTTCGATCGCATCCTTTACCACCAGCTGATTGATGTCAGCTGGCAGCCCGGTTCTGTCAAAAAGACAAAATTTAACCTCAAAAGTTAGCTTACAACCAAAATTAATCAAATTACGAAAATTATTTACAATTACTTTTGACTTAATTAAAAAGAAGTTAATATAAAGTTTTTATGTTTAAATGTGCACTTAATCTGGTGATTATTTAATCAGTAAGTCATTCAAAATGGTTTTCAAATGCCAAGAGGACAGTTTTTTAAAAGAGGTAAGACAAGACAAGTAACAAAAGAAGAACTAGCCGTTAATATCAATGAGCTTATAAATACAACATCATTGGTTAACATACTACTCTAGCTCTGGTACTAGCCCATGGCCCATACTTACTTCATTTGTTGATCGTTCTTATGGCGCCCATAGCCAAACGTGAATTAAGAAATGTATTGTGGATATTGATCATATCAAATTTATCAATATTACTGGTGGTAGAGTTCCTGTGTAGGAGCTCGAGGGCGTAGGTATTAACCTCATTACTTAATCTATCTGCCGAAAAATGATAGCGTGCAGCACTATCATGTTCCGGTTAGACGGTAATGTATGGCCCCATAATAACTATCACAGAGACTTAAGGAGTGAAATATTGGTAGGTATATAACAAAAATTTACCGCGTTAACCACCTATTGATGACTGCAGCCTATAGACACCCTCACAAAGACCAGAGGTCAAAACACAGACGGATTGCCACCATTGAGACCTTAGCTGTGAAAAATTTAATTGTAATCAGCACCCCAAGAAACCACAAACTCAAATAACAATTATCGTCACGTCCTGACACTGCGATTGTAATATAACTGTTTATCCCAATGTGAAGGATTTCACCACCTACTTGTTTGTAGAAAATGGAAATGTGATGGATACTACTACTGTTCCAGTACAAATAATGAATGATAATAAAGCCATTTATTCCAAATCTATTAAGTACATAACAAATTACAAATTGTGTGAGTGTTGGGATTAAATTTGGACCCCTTTTTGGGTGTAGGCCTCCTCCAGCTTGCTCCACCAGTCGTGGTTCTGTGCATATTGCAGCCATTTCTGCAATTTATAATTCCCATTTACAGTTTACAAGTAAGGTGTTGAAGTGTGAAGAAACCAAGGAGCCAATAGTAGAGTATGGGAAAGTGTCACCATTCAATGGATTCCAGATAGTTTTGGAGAACACAATCCTTTTCCCAGCAGGTGGTGGACAGGTTATTATCTACACTATCCTACTACTATTATAAAGGCGAAAGTTTGTAAGTATGGATGTATGGATGTTTGTTACTCTTTCACGTAAAAACTACTGAATGGATTTGAATGAAACTTTACCACAATATAGCTTATACATCAGAATAACACATAGGCTACAATTTTTGAGGTTTTTAATGTGAGGTCGTAGAAAAAACACATTTTTTGCGCTTACATTGCAAATGCTGACTGAATCCTACAAGATAGATCAAAACAATTTACTACAGTATTGTACAACTTAAAAAGGTCTACAAAAAAGTCCGCGATGGTATATGTTTATCTCTTAGGAATAACCCACAATAACCATTTTTTATCCTTTACTTTGTACGAGAAATAATGGCTTATTTACGAAGCGATTTTAAGCAATACAGTATTAATCCTTATCCAATTAAGTATCTTAAATACATTGTGCATTTAATAAAGATCAATATGGCTTTTTACAGCATGTAAATTAAATAAATATTTTCGAAGATATCACAGATTTAAAATGCAGAGTCATAGCAATTTCGGCGATAAATACCGTTTCGGTGATAAATACCGGCAGCGGCGCCAGGCGAACGGGGCGTGGGGGGAGCGGGGTAGGTGCGGTGGGGAAGAAGTGGCACATCGCTGAGTGCGCGACCCGAACACGGGCAGACGCGTGAGGGCAGACGTCGTTGACGGTTGTGTCCGTTTTGCGAATTTTCAAGGCACTAGCGATTTGATAAAAACGTATGGTCGCCTCCGCGCATCCCAATCATACCCAACAACTTGCCATTCAATTTCAAACGCCTGCAGTTCCCATTAAAAGTCGCATTTTCAATGACGATCAACAAATCGCAGGGTCAAACCTTGAAGGTAGCAGGCCTACATTTGGGCACGCTATGTTTTTCTCACGGTCAGCTCTATGTGGCTTGCTCACGTGTTTCCAAAGCGAAGAATCTGCATGTTTATGCTGAAGGAAAAAGACCGTTAAATGTAGTTTATAGGAGCATACTGCAGTAGCTACCTATAGGCCTATGATTAGGGCTCTGCAGTGCTTAGTTACCGTATTTCTTACTTATTACTAGACTAGACGGGACGAACCTGAAGTCCACGCGAACGAAGTCGCGGGCAAAAGCTAGTAATATTATAAAGCTGAAGAGTTTGTTTGTTTGTTTGTTTGCTTGAACTCACTTATCTCAGGAACTACTGGTCTGATTTGAAAAATCGTTTCAGTGTTAGATAGCCTATTTATTGGGGAAGGCTATATAACATCACATTCAGATGAATAGGAGAGGGTAGGTAACATTGCATCCGGGCGAACCTGGGGCCGGCCGCTTATAAACTTATAAAATCTTACATGTTTCACAAACATCTCATATCAAAGATTTGATGAGCCATCTGGTGTGTGACAAATGTTTTAACCTAGAGTCACGGGTTCAATCCCCATAGCGAGATAAATATTTGTATGGCCTACAGAACAGATATTTGTTTCAGGTCTGGGTGTTTAATAATAATGGCAACCCATTATACGTCCCACTGCTGGGCACGAGTCTCTCCCCCTTTTTTTTTTGGGGGGGAGGCCTGGAGCTTACTCCACCGCGCTGCTCCAATGCGGATTGGTGGAGGTGGGTGGGTTAGTGGCCAACCCACGTGGTATTCCTTATACCTACAATAAACTATAGATCCAATGGGAGGTCATCTTGGATTAGGTGCTACTGCAGAGGTCCACCTTGCAGCAGCATAATAGCACCTCCAACAGGAGTTTGACGTACCTAATAGCCAGGTGTTATTTGAGGATCAGACTACTCCTCCTATAATTCTGACAGGGTTGGGCGGATAATTAAAAAAATATATAAGCTAGTAGTGGCATATTCAAATCCATGGCATGCATGTATACCTCATTATCATCATCATCACAACAGCCCAAAGGCGTCTACTGCTGGACAAACTCTTCCCCAAAGACGTCCACAGCAGTTTGTGCGTCATTAGACATTCACATAATCGCACGTTGTTTTATCGCGGGACACTGCTGCCCATCTCGCGTTACATGCATACCTAATTTAAACTTATTCTCTTTCCAGCCTCACGATATTGGATGGCTGGGTACCACAGAAGTGGTGCAAGTCCTCCGGAAAGGTGACGAAGCGTTGCACTTCACCCGAGAACCTCTGGAGGTGGGGGCTGACGTCACACAAAAACTTCAATGGGAGAGGAGATTTGATCATATGCAGCAACATTCAGGTTCGATTGTGGTTAAATGACTAATCTATATCTTATATATATAAAAATCAATTTCTGTTCGTTAGTCTCCCTAAAACTCGAGAACGGCTGTACCGATTTGGCTAATTTAGGTTTTGAATGATTTTTGGAAGTCCAGGGAAGGTTTAAAAGGTAAGAAAATATGAAGAAATTGAAGGAAAATAGTAAAAACCACAAATTTTTTTCGCATACAAATAGTTTGTATATAAGTATCAAACCTTTGACACATTATTTCATTATGAAGCAATATGAAGTTTGCCGAGTCAGTTTGTTATATAATTTAGGTAACTACGAACTACTGCAGTTTCCAAAATTAATTTCAGAGTAGTCAAATGTTCACCGCAAGATAATTGACTTTGTTTTCTTCTTTTATATATTCTTAGGCACTCCTAAAGTTGACTCAATGTATGCCACTGCGAATGGTAGGCATTGAGTCAACTTTATATTGAATGTCTGAATTAAACTGAATGCATGTTTTTATGACAAAAAAATGTTCTCAGAAAAAGCCCTACTCGTCACCCCGTAAAAACTACTGAGCTTAAAAATTTCACTTATTTATCGCTAAAATGAATCGGTTAAGGCCTAACCACAGTCAGAGAATATGTAATAATACGTATAGAACGGACACTTCGACTTCCCTCCTGATTTCCCCTCTTGCAGCCCGCATCTCCCCTTAAGTACCGCCGGCAGTCTCGTTCACTGAGGCAAAAAGTATACAAATACTAGCTGTTGCCCGCGGCTTCGCCTGCGTGGATGTCGTCTTATAAATATTTTTTCCTGAATTTTCTTTGCTATAAACCTCACGGAGCCCGAGACCTTTCCAACGAATGCAAAACCATGGAAATCGGTTGGTGCGTTCTGTAGTTATAGCGTCAGGAAGGAAAACCCGACTTATTTTTATATTATAGATAACTGTATAATAATAATAACCCATATACCCATACAACCCATATAACCCATTACAAAGTAGATCAAAATTATCGAAAGGGCCTCTACGTGTTGGACCCCCCCATGTCCCCGCGCAAGCCTGACAAAGGTCCGGGGTTCAAATTGGACCCCGTGCTGACGAGAGACATATAATATTTTTTTTTTTTTTTTTTTTTTTTTTATGTCTGAAGATTGACAGACAAGCAAACGGGCCACCTGATGGAAAGTGGTCACCGTCGCCTATGAACATTTGCAACACCAGGGGAGTTGCCAACGCGCTGCCAGCCCTGAAGGACTCTTTTGACGCCATTTTTGAAGAACCCCATATTGTAGCACCTAGGGAACACCTCAGAGGGAAGTTCGTTCCACAATTTACACGTTCTGGGCAGGAACGAACGTGAAAACCGCACCGTTGAGCACTGCCAGGTGTCCAGTCGGTGTGGGTGGAACTTCTCTCTTCGGCGGGTAGTACGGTGTAGGAAAAGAGACGGTGGCACCATGTCAAACAGTTCCGCAGAGCACTCACCATTGTAGAGACGGTACAACACGCACAGACTCCCAATGTCTCTGCGCAGGCTCAGATGTTCGAGCCTGTCGGTAAGTCCTGGATCGTTAACAATACGAACGGCGCGTTTTTGTAGGGAGTCAAGTGGACCAAGCTGGTATTTGGGGGCTCCCGCCCACAAATGAGAGCAGTATTCCAGATGGGGCCGCACTTGGGCCTTATAAAGCTGTAGTAGCTGCCCCGATGTGAAATACTGCCTCGCTTTGTTAAGCACCCCCAACTTTTTGGATGCCAACTTGGTCTTACACTCAATGTGACTCCCGAATTGCACTTCGTTCGATATGTCAACGCCCAGGATACCGATACTCTTACCAATGGCAAGCGGAGTGCCCTGGAACTGTGGTGCTACAATGAATGGGGTTTTTTTAGCGGTGAACGCGCAGACTTGTGTCTTCGAGGGGTTGAACTGCACTAAATTGAGTCGACCCCAATCTGAGACCCGCTCCAGAGAGTGCTCGACTTCAGACACAAGTCTAGTCCTGCTTTCTTCGATAAGTGTCCGAGAGGCATTTGCACGGCTTGTATAGTGTGCATCTCCCGGGCTATCATCCGCATAGCAATGAAAATTGGAGTTTTGCTCCAACATTTCATTGATATGCAGAAGAAAAAGCGTGGGAGATAGCACAGAGCCTTGCGGCACACCAGCGTTGATAGGTAGTCTGTCTGAGCGCTGACCGTCAACTAAGACTTGTATATAACGCTCAGACAGAAAGCTGGCTGTCCAGTTGCATAGCCTCTCGGGAAGACCGTAGGATGGAAGTTTCGCGAGGAGTGCCCTGTGCCAGACCCGGTCAAAGGCCTTAGCAATGTCCAGGCTTACAGCCAATGCCTCCCCACTCTTGTCCAAGGCGTGGGACCAATGGTGCGTAAGATATACTAGAAGATCACCAGCAGATCTGCCATGACGAAATCCATATTGGCGGTCACTGATCAGCTGATGATCCTCTAGATACTGCAGCAGTTGAGTATTGATCACACGCTCCATGACTTTACAGAGTAGGGAGGTTATTGCTATGGGCCTATAATTGGCCGGGTCACTGCGATCCCCTTTTTTGGGTATCGGGTGCACGAGGGCGGTCTTCCACGCAGACGGTACGGTTCTTTGATCGTAGGAAAGCGAGAACAGGCGCGTCAGAACGGGGGTCAGCTCGGGAGCGCACATCTTCAACACCACCGCAGGGACGGAGTCCGGCCCACTCGACTTCTTGACGTCAAGGGATAAAAGAGCTCGCCTGACGTTCTTCTGAGTGAATTTGACGTCAGGCATAGAGCTTTCACAGCGCGGGATGGTAGGCGCTGTGATACCCATGTCGTCAAGAGTCGAGTTTGAGGCAAAGAGGCTGCCCAGAAGGTCAGCTTTCTCTTTTGCCGTGTGGGCCAGGCTATCGTCAATTTTACGCAGTGGTGGGAAAGATGACCGACAAAAATTCCCTTCGATAGCTTTGGCAAGAGACCAATAGGCACGGCTCCCGGGAGGGTGCCTCATTAGTTTCCTGCCAACTCTACCGATGTGCTTCGACTTCGCTTTGGCCATGCGCCGCTTAGTGGACCTGGATGCAGCGTTGAGTGCTCTCTTAAGGCCGGAGGCATTAGGATCCTTACAAGCGTGAGCCGCAGTCCAGGTTCTGTAAGCCTCCTGCTTGTGACTAGAAGCCACAGCACAGGACTTATCGAACCAGGGCTGGTACTGTCCGCCAATGGATACCACAGAGTACGGAATGTAACATTCCATTCCCTGGTGTATCACATCGGTTACAGCATCGGCACACGTGCTCGGATCTTCCGACGAGAAACAAAGCTGCCTCCATGGGTAGGACGTCAGGAACTCCCTCAGTCCATCCCAGTCTGCCGACCTGTAATGCCACACTTGTCGAGTTGCCGAGGGCCGCAGCGGCGCTCGAACCGACAACGAGGTTTTTGTGCGTACCAGACAGTGGTCCGAGGATCCTAAGGGAGCCTCGACCACCACCTGATAGTTGGCAGGATGTGAGGTCAGCAGAAGATCCAGCAAAGAGGCAGTGTGACCCTCGACATCTGGTATCCGGGTAAACCCGGTTACAACTTGTGAGAGTCCATTAGCCAACGCGAAATCGTGTGCAGATCTTCCAGCGAAGTCCGTGATCCGGGAACTCAACCACTCCGTATGGTGTGCGTTAAAGTCACCAAGAATCACCAACTCCGCAGAAGGATACTGCACAAGCACTGTGTCGACCACCTGTTGGATGTGCTCGAATAAGCGGGCTGTCTCCCCGTCTCCGCTATAGGACCTGTACACGCACGCGTATATTCGGGTAGATCCACCGTAATCCACGCGTGCCCACAATAGCGACAGGTCCTTGTCTTCAAAATGGTCAAGACGGCGACAACAGACATCCTCTCGGACATACAGACATACCCCGGCGCGGCGAACGAAAGTGTTCTCCAGAGTATAGCCGGGGTAAGTAAGGTACGATGTGTCAAGTGGAGAGGATATTTGTGTCTCCGTCAGAAAGAGTAGGGCTGGCTTAGCCGTTTCAAGGTGGTGGTGAACGGCGTTAAGGTTGGTATGTAAACCCCTGATGTTGCACATGTCCACAGTAAATGTGGGAGGGGCGTCCGCTGCGTTACTACTCTTTTTTTTCCTTTTGACCATTTTTTTAAATCTTCCTAACAGCGTCGGATAAGGGAAATAATGATGTGCACCGTATCGACCGCCCGAGGGGCAAAGTTGCAGGTGCATCAGACCATCTGCACACAGAGGTGGTGCAATTTGCTGGTCCGGGGGACGGAAGGACCCCCGATCCCCCCCGTGCACAGGCGCCGGGCCCACTCCGGTCTCTTACTCCGGCACGACGACTGCACACGGGACTTAACACCGGTTGGCGGGACAGCCTCCCAGGCCAGAGTTTAATAGAGAGGCCTGGGTTCGGGTCCCCTACTGACCGGCGGGCGGCAGCGGACCGTTACCGTTTCATCGGCTCTCCCTGGCCCCCGGGCCAACATGTTGCGCCCCTGAGCGCAAGATGTCCTTACACATACCGGCCCCGGGGGCGGACAATACGGTGCACATCAAGGATGGGAACGAGGAAGAGGATAGGGGGAGGGGAGGGGGGGACTGGCTCTCAGGCTCGGAAGCCGGAACACGCCCGAAGACGTTTGGCGGCAGATTACGACCTGAGGGTGGTAGCTAGCCAGGCAGGACCCAAGGGACCTTACCACCAAGCAGGACACTAGGAGGGATTACGCTGGTAGTGCCGACCCAGCAACCATGTGGAACCAGTCGCCAGAGCCTTGTTTGCTGGTCGGCAGGGTGCACCACGTGCAGGTAAGGTTGGCTGCGGCACCAGGATGGTAAGGCGCCACTTACACCCCAACATAAAAATAATAATGGCAACCCATTATACGTCCCACTGCTGGGCACGAGTCTCTCCCCTTTTTGGGGGGAGGCCTGGAGCTTACTCCACCACGCTGCTCCAATGCGGATTGGTGGAGGTGGGTGGGTTAGTGGCCAACCCGCTGTCGGATGTTTTCAAACCGGGCGGTTTGAAAACATCCGACCTCCGACAAGGTTTAACGACTGCTATCCATCGTTAGCAACCGGGACCGACGGCTTAACGTGCCCTCCGAAGCACGGAAATGCGCATTTAATTTGCCACTAGCGGTCACCCATCACACTACCCGACCGCGCCCGTAGTGCTTAACCGAGTAAATCGCTTACGATCTACACCAGCCGCTGGGCCATGCGCGCTTCGTAACTGTGTTGCGTGTAAAAACACGTCCTGATTGATATCTGTGTAGTAGATAACCAGAATAAGCGTTTGCATGGAATTTTAGCCAAGTGTCTGCGGTGTGCCACCAGCCTATGCACAAGATCTTGCATATTCCTTGACTACATAACTTCTCATTATTCCAGGTCAGCACCTCCTGTCAGCTATATTAGAAAAGGAACACAAGTTGAACACGACCAGCTGGTGGCTGGGCGCGGAGGAATGCCACGTAGAACTGGACTCAGTGACGGTCGATAACAAAGTGCTGCAGGTGGTCGAGGCGCGCTGCAATGATCTCATTCGGGCAGCTATACCAGTCACTGTTAAGTTCTGTAAGGCGAATGATCCGGATTTAGATGAGGTGAGTAGGTAGTTTAGGTACTTGTTCTGGTGAAGATACCTTAGGGGCTGTCCATAAAATACGTTCGCATACAAGGTGTAAGAAGTATAAGATGCGCGCATGGCCCCGCGGCTAGTGTAGATCGTAAGCGATCTACTCGGTTAAGCGATACGGGCGCGGTCGAGTGTGATGGGTTATCGCTAGTGGCAAATTAAAATGCGCGTTCCCGTACTTCGGAGGGCACGTTAAGCCGTCGGTCCCGGTTGCTATCGATAGATAGCAGTCGTTAATCCTTGTCGGAGGCCTAATTGACGGTTTGAAAACATCCGACAGCGGCTTGGCCACTAACCCGTGTCGCCACCCACCCGCATTGGAGCAGCGTGGTGGAGTAAGCTCCAGGCCTCCTCCGAAAAAGGGGAGAGTGTCGTGCCCAGCAGTGGGACGTTTCGTCCTGACGTGGATCTATCTGAACGTGACAAAATGTGACAGGGGGGAGAGTCCACGGCAACGTGACGTTCGCAGTTCATTAAAAAATATATATTTTCTTGTACTTTAAATTTCCTGATTTAAAAAAAAAATTGTCAAACTCAAAGGTAGGCGATACAAATATTTGTACAGGAATCGATCCCGTGAGCATCGGTTAAAACGATCGTCACACACCGAAGAAGGACCAAATAGCTCGTCCAATAGTCCCTAGTTTAATGCCTAGTGTCTGCCTAGTCTCAGTATCTAAGTAAAGGTGTAATATTGCAGGCTCATACCAGAGGATTGCCAAAGGACTGCTTGGACACGATCCGTATCATACGTATTGGAGACATCGACGAAAACATGTGTTGTGGCACCCATGTTTCTAATTTAAGGTAAACTTGCATATTCTGTAGAATGTCTTGGCAGATACAAGGTAATAATAAATAAAAGAAATACGAGAGAGAAATACTACTGGGCACGAGTATCTCCCCTTTTTGGGGGTGGCCTGGAGCATACTCCACCACGCTGCTCCAATGCGGGTTGGTGGAGAATGTGGAGATACGGGTTAGTGGCCAACCCGCTGTCGGATGATTTCAAACCGCCCATAAGGCCTCCGACAAGGTTTAACAACTGCTATCTATCGATAGCAATCGGTACCTACGACTTAGCGTACCCTCCGAATATGTAGTTATATTTTATTGGATTTCGCATTATCACATGCGACTGAATTTTTTTTAAAGAAAAATAGACAGAAATGTTTTTCTTCAGGCGGGACTTCAACCTGCGACCACTGGGTTCTCTAGACCAACCGCTCCCAACTGAACTACCGAAATCCACACCTGTTTGTCGAGTTTTTCCTTCACATTTATTGCTTTGCATTGGAGTTGCCGTTTGAGAGTTGGCTTATATAAGTGTTTTTTTTTGTTTTTAGTCAACTCCAAGTGATCAAACTTTTGGGAGCCGAGCCAGGCAAAAAAGCGAAGACTAACCTACGATTTGTGGTGGGCAACCGAGTCACAAGCATGTTTCAAAGGATGCTGGACAGAGAGAAACTTCTCGTTGGTCTACTCAAGTTCGTATGTTACTTTTGGAAAATGTGGTTATAATTGGAGAGGGAACTACAAACTCGTCTTAAAGAGTCGAAACTCGTCGAAAGAGACATAGCATTTTTAACCCATTCAAAGTCTTGCCCACTTATCGGCGTGCGAAACTTTTTAATTCGTATTGATTTAATTCGATCTGAAAATATGCTGTCCAAATATGGTAAAAAATATTTTAATGATCCAAAGCCTCATGCCGAGGACGCCGATGCGATGGGCGGGCAATTGTACTTTGTGAAGATACCGAGCCCGCCGATGGACGGGCTGGTTATGAACGTATGGCGGCACGACAGTAATGTCATTAGATTTTAAAGAAGCAGTGAATATGTTAACCAAATAACCGTTTATGAATAAAGGGCCGAAACTATAGGTACATTTATTGTTAAGTATGTAATTTCGTTCTCTAACAAAACGACGCGACGGTTAGGTGTTATTAATATATATATTTGTGTTTATACAAGCAAATATTGGGATTGCGATTTCAATTTCATAGCCCCGAATAACGTTTTTATATTATTACTAGCTGACCCGGCAAAGTTCGTATTGCGTCGGAATGAAATAGGTACCTAATGTGTCAAAGGTTTGATAGATACGCACTATTTGCATGGGAAAATAAAATTGGGGTTTTTACTGTTTCCCTTCAATTTCTTCATATTTTCTTAAACCTTCCTTTTAAACCTTCTCTGGACTTCCAAAAATCATTCAAAACCAAAATTAGTCAAATCGGTCCAGCCGTGCTCGAGTTTTAGCGAGACTAACAAACAGAAATTGATTTTTATATATATTATTATATTTCTATTGAAACTCGTAGAGGTCAAGTTGATATTAATGTTGAGTGTGAGTTGATTTATATTCAGAATTATTTTATAAATATTTTTTTACAACTTCTATTACAGAAACGAACCAACCAAACACGAAGAACTAGTAGCGAAATTACAGAAGAATCTCAAAGTGACGAATAAAAATCTACAAAACGTTCTATTAGAAATGGCACAATACGAGGTGGAGAAAATCAAAAACGCTGATCCGAAGCCCAAATACGTGTTTATGTTTAAAAAAGAAGCAACACCAGAGTTCAACAGAGTGGTGTGTAAGGGTTTGGAAGGCGAAGGTTTGTTCGTGTTTCTGGCGTCCGAAGAGCCTGACAAACCGAAAGAGGGCCAGATTATTATCCAAGGCCTGGAGGAGCATTGTAATGCGTTGGGGAAACAGTGAGTACTCCTCACTTTTAGCTAAATAGACTTAAGTTACTTTAGGTGTGTTATCGAGATGATGTCTATTTATAAAGACAGGTGCAGAAGGATATCTTTAGAAAACGTTTAAATACGTAACTTCACGCCTGTTATCAACGAAGGGGTAGGCAGAGGTAAATTCATGCATTCAAGCATACATGCAAACACCCACGATTCGCCGGTTCCTTTTTGGCCCATGTAACAGGTGGCGAGCCTGTTACATGGGCACAATACCAAACTTCGAGTTACTGGGAAATTTCCAGAAAATGGAAAAATCCCAATAGAACCAGAGATAAAGCACTTTACATCATTTCATTATCTCTGATAACCCTCCACCCGGAAATCGAACCCAGGACCCCAGCGTAGTAGTAGTGGCCTGCTACCACTAGACTGCCGAGGCAGTTTAACTAAATGTAAATTTTTGAAAAAGGAAAAAAAATAGTGTAGTAATTAAAAAGGCATGCCTCGATGGTACGGGCATATAAATAGAAATAATGTCGAATGACTAAACAGATTACAATGCTAATGTGGATGATTGTAGAGGCCCAGGAAGACCAAAACTGACCTACCATGACCAAATAGGTCGAGTTCTGTCTGATGGTGCGGTCAAAAATCTTAGAAATCGGCGTGCATGTATGAAGGTAGATGAGGCACGGGAGGTATGTCAGGACAGAGATATCTGGCGCTCTACACTCTCTGCCTACCCCGTTAGGGACCTGGCGTGAAGATACATTATACATTTTTGTTATGACGCAATAGTGTTGTTGTTACCTACAGATAATTGTTTCGGGTCTGGGTGTTTGCAACGGCATCCACGACAGGTTTATTCCTAGTGTGGGACTGTGAGTGTAAGCTTATAACAATATTGAAATTCATCAAAATGGGGCTCATTTTGATGATTAATCTGGTATCCGATGCTGTCGGAGTGAGACCAAGGCTAAAAGGAAGGCCCCCTTTAGGCAGCGTTCCAAAAAGCACTGCGGCCACTGCAATAAATATGTGTCGTTCGCGATTGAACGACCTTAAAGAGCCGGCTCTATAAATCTACGCGAGCCAACGGTTCACTTCGTTGAAAAGGATTCGTTCGGTCGATTACATTGTAGATCTGTAGATAGTAGAGGTGTTCGCAACGGCTATTTATCATTAACACAACATAACGTTTAGCTATTTTTAAAAAGCTTATTATTTTTTACGCTACAATATATTAGTTTGCTATTAAATATATTAGTTTGCTATGATATTTATTACTTTGATATAGAATAGAATAGAATAGAAGAATAGAATAGAAAATATTTTTATTTCGAATAGATCTTTACAGATACTTTCAAAACGTCAATAAATCATAAACTACCTAGAGCGAATAACCATTACATATAGTAAAAGCAAAATCATATATTAATAGTAAATTAAAAATTAGAATTTAAACTACTTGGTTAAAACATAATAATCATAAAATTTTTCAATTCCTTCAATTATAATAAATGAAGAAAAAGAAAAACTTATTTGTCAAGATCAATGTTATTCACTTAGCAGAGTTCCAAGTGCAGTCACTACTGAGAAGAACTCCGCTACCCAACAAACTCAGTAAGAGCTCTTTTAAATGAGAGCTTAAATCTAGTACAGATTATCGTGAAAAATCAAATAATGTGAACGTCCATAGCATAGATGCAAATAAACTGCTATCTACTAAATGTGATGTAGCCCCTGCAAACCAGAACAGACCAGTCCCCACCAACAGCACCCGTTCACGAGTATGACGCATGTGACAGCCATTGCCCTCCTCGACCATTTTAGAGGGAAGTGAGCAACCCGCCACACGACGCCGCCAAAGGCAAAGACATTTAAGCGTGCATGACTGTTCCGGATATGCATACGGCAAAATAAAAGATGGAATTCATTTTCAGCCAGGGTATTCACATTATTCAACCCTTAACAATAGTAGATACTAATTACTGAATACACGAAATCACAGGATCATGAAATAGCCTGGCAGCGATCGCTATAATCCCAAGACGTATTATCATTAAGATAATCACTGGTCTTATAGTAATTACATTTATATAAACGTTCTTTCATTACTTTCTTAAATTTATTGATCGATAGACTTTGAACGTTTTTGGGGATTTGATTAAAGAACCGTATACATTGACCTCTAAAAGAATTACTGACCCTATTCAGCCGCGTTGCATGCATGGACAACTTGTATTTGTTCCTAGTATTTATACTGTGATTGTTACCTATTGTAGGAAACTCATTAATGTTTTTACGAACATATAATACATTTTCATAAATGTATTGCGAAGCTACAGTCAGAATATTTATTTCTTTAAATTTATCTCTAAGAGATACCCTCGGACTCAACCCGTAGATAGCCCGGACAGCTCTCTTTTGCAGTACAAAAATAGTGTTGACGTCGGCGGAATTTCCCCATAGCAAAATGCCATAGGACATTATACTGTGAAAATAACTAAAATAAACAAGGCGAGCCGTCTCGACGTCTGTTAATAGTCTAATCTTTTTCACAGCAAATGCTGCCGAGCTAAGTCTATTAGCTAATTTGGCAATATGGGGACCCCATTGCAATTTAGCATCCACGGTAATGCCCAGAAATACCGTGGACTCTACGATCTCCAATACTTCCTCATTTATCTTAACATTGGTTTCAACCTGTTTTACGTTAGGAGTAGTAAATTTAATACATTTTGTCTTACTGCTATTTAACGAAAGGTTATTGGCGCTAAACCAATGTACTATATTAGAGAGAGTATTGTTTACACAGTCAAAATCTACCTCCTGTCTTTTAATTTTGAACACTAAAGAAGTATCATCAGCAAACAATACCATCTCTTGGCCATCATTGATAATGTAGGGTAAGTCATTAATATAGACTAAGAAAAGAAATGGCCCTAAAATAGAGCCCTGTGGGACCCCCATATCCATTGAGGTCCCGGGAGATCTTGTCCCATTTACATCAACACACATATTTCTATTGTTTAAATATGAAGTCATAAGCTCGAGAGCGGTATCTCGAAGGCCGTAGTGATATAACTTTCTGACCAATGTTTCATACTGAACGCAATCAAATGCTTTAGATAAGTCACAGAATACCCCTAGTGCATTATGTGATTTTTCCCAAGCTTCAAAAATGTGTTTGACAAGTTCAACACCTGCATCGGTAGTTGAACGACCCCTAGTAAATCCAAACTGTCGACAATGTAAAAGTTTATGATGGTTAAAGTGTGCAAGTAGTTGAATTAAAATAAGTTTTTCAAAAATTTTACTTAGGACAGGTAGTACAGAAATTGGTCTAAAATTTGTGGGGTCACTTGTACTACCAGATTTAAAAAGAGGAATCACTTTACTATGTTTCATTAAGTCAGGAAATATACCACTTACAATACTATTATTAAACATTGCCGCTAGGTAAGGTGCAATCACATCCATTATTTCATATGCAACTTTTACAGATAAGCCCCATAAATCAGTTGTGTTCTTAATATTAATAGACTTAAAGGCATGTATAACATCCGCAGTATTAACTAACTTAAAATTAAATATAGTTTTACTTTGATGTACATTTTTTTTCAATAATGATTCGGCGACGGTAGGCGATGAAATGAGGTCTCCAGTCAAAGAGACTGGAATATTAGCAAAGAATGTTTCAAATGCTAAAGCAACTTCTTCGTCAGTAGTAACATGTTTATTGTCAATTATTAATTTAAAATCAGAGTTGCGTTTAGCTTGTTTCCCAGTTTCACTATTAATTACATTCCATGTCGCTTTAATTTTGTTATTTGAATTTTTAATTTTATTTTTAATGTGAAGTGCCTTGGCTGCAAAACACACTTTCTTGAATATTTTCGAATATAATTTAACATGATTTTTAAACGAATTTGTGTGATTATGTGACTTTTCTCCATACAGGTCATACAATCTCTGTCTACTCTTATGTATTCCAACCGTCGCCCATTCATTGAACGACTTATGACTTCTTACATTTATTGTCTTATTGGTAAAAACTAAATTAAATTCTGTTAAAATTGTGGCAAAAAAGTCATTGTATAATATGTTAGGATCGTTATGGTATTGCATGTTTGCAAGTTTTGGGACAATATTTTCTCTGAATTTCTTAATTCGCTTCGCATTGAAAGGAACAAATACTATTGCTCGTTTATTTTTATCATTATGTAATTGACTACAGAAGGAAACTAACTGACCACAATGGTCGGAGCTTAATTCAGTCAAAATATTTTTATGTGTAGGTTCAAAATCGATAAAAATATTGTCTATGCATGTCGCTGAGTTCTGTGTAATTCTAGTAGGTTCTGAGAACAAATTATGCAGATTAAATGACATAAGTAACGATTTAAACCTCACAGTTGTTGGAGTTTCCTCCAATAAATTTATATTGAAATCTCCGCAAATAATGACACGTTTTTTTGAAGCAGTTAGATTGTTTAGTACAACATCTAAAATTTTTTCAAAACATTCATAAGATCCACTTGGAGGTCTGTATACGGACACAATAATCAAGCGCTCAAGCTCCACACAGGCTATTTCTGCAGTTCGTTCAACGGAAAGACTCACTATATCTCTGCGTTCCTTATGTTTAATGTCTTTTTTTAACAATATAAGAGAGCCACCACGTATTGCATGTGACCTACAGAACGAACTGCCTACCTGGTGCCCACTAAAATTGAATATTAATTCGCTATTTTTCAACCAATGTTCAGTAAAACAACAAATTTGTATGTCATGAATATAATATTAAATATATCACTTCGTTTCGTTAGATCGACGCATTTTGATTATTTTTGAACGTCGTCGTAGAAGTACGCTGTGCCCTGTTTGGATACTTAACTATGACAGTACTTACATTTATTTTTAAATATGTATGTACTTATTAATTACTTATTAAAATGTACCTATTTACACTTAAATGTAACTTAGCATAAAATACTTCACTATTTTAATATAAAAAGTCTATTTACGAGTAAACATAAACAAGTAAACAAACAGTCAATTAAAAATCACTGACAAATGCACAATAGTCCCCATATTATTAAATTTTATGTTCAACGAAATGAAGCGATTTATTAGTTCACACTGATATAATTCAACTAATAAATAATCTGACGAGTACCTAATATATTAGCCGACCAAAATATATTAGTTTGTATTTTATTTTGTACTAATATTTTCTACACATTTATTTGAATGTAGTACTTATATAGGTATCGTAGAGCTTAATTTGGCAAGGCATAAACATATTATGCAACTAAGTGATATTGACATTTGATTTGAAGCGAAGAGACGTTTCTTTCCTTTCGTTTGTTAATTGTAGATATTTCGGCAAACGGTCGATGGCGGTCATTTATAAAATAATACCCTAACTAATAAATATCAACTAAAATAAATAATATGTAATATGATTACAAATAAATATTATGTTATTTTATCAACTACATAATATAACGCACACCTCTAGTAGATAGGTCGCGCGAGCTAAAGAACCGAAAGAACCGCAGTGATCTGCGATACGGATGAAAGAAACGAACCGTTGATTGATGTTTGGTTAATGTGTGACAGAGACACCACGAATGATTCATATCAATGAAATTATGAAATACCTAGGTAGTCTGCCACAGAAACAGTGTTGCAAACTTCACGGATCTCCCGTCATTTTTAGCTGGAGGTACAAATGAAAAACTGGAAATAATATGGTCGGGCGGTTAACGGCCTTTAAATTTTGTAATATAGTAACTGACAGGAAAATTATTTGTAAACATAAAAATGTTTTATTGAGTATTTATTTATTTTTAATGACAGAGTCTTCAGCCAAGAATAATATTTTAATGATATCGCTGGATTATTGGTTACTTAATTTAAATTGTTGTTCAGATTCACTAATGATCTAGACACCAAAGGTTTCTACATGTATTTTCACTTTTATTTTCGAATAGATTTTTATGAAAATGTTTGACGAGTTTTTGAGGGAATTTCTTATTTCCATTGACGGCACAAATAAATTATTGCTGGCAACACTGTTCCGAAATCTAAGGAGCTGTTTAACAACAGACGGGAGTCGAAAGGTTCCTATTTGATAAGATAAAATACCTATTATGTTTCTATTGGACGTTGCGTAAGCTTCCTATTCGCTAAAATTTACAAGGCCACCAGAGATGAAAAAATATTTTTGAGACGTTCAGAAATCGGTTTTATTTGCCTGTATTTTTTGTTTAAAAATATATTTGCTTTTTTTTCTGTGTTTTTATTACATAAAACAATTATAATAAATTATATATTAAATACTCAGTATTTATAAAACCGATTTAAGATCGTACGAAAAAAAAATTTTCATCTGCGGTGGCCTTGTAAATTTTCGCGAATAGGAAGCGTTGAATGGCAAACACAACAGCCAATAGAAACACAGTATTTATGGTTCACTGATCCAATTGAACTAATAAGCCAATAGGTGAAATAAAAAGAAAGTAACTCGAGAAATTTATGATCGTGCATCCATCCAGTATACTGGACAGCGTTCCGTTTTAAACAATAGTAAGCAGTTCTCTGAGATAAAGCGGAACGGCTTCGCAGTACACTGTACTGACGTCGGACAACACCGGAGGGGAGTAGCCATATGCAGGGTTTTACCCTCTGTCAAAGTACAAGCCCATATGGGCCTATACCTGTCACCTAGATGTTTAAATGTGTGCGTGAAATTGTTTCTGTATTTTGTTAAAGTCAAGGTTTGAGTTTCGTAGTAATAGACGATTTTTGTAGTGTGCGTGTGTGTCGCACGCATTTCCCCCCGCAAAAATGACAGACTGTTTTGCATCGGTAATAAACGCTATGGCTACTCCCCTCTAGTCCGCCGCGGCCGGTGGCCCGTGTTGCTCTATGGTTGAGACCAACCAAAAAAGACTTGTCGTAACACAATGAATAGTCATTGAGTCATAAATTAATTGGTTCGTTGTTTGCCTTTATCCAATGCGGCATATGTTAGGTTAGAGAAACACAGGCAACGATTCAATTGCTAACTACTAATATCTTAATTAATAACTAATATGCACTGCATCGCGATTGAATCGCTTCGCTATCTTACTCTAACCTAGGCCGCGCGCCTTGGTTAAAGCAAGACAGCGGAACAATTGAAATGCAATGCTAATATTTTAAGAGAGTTAAGCCCCTGGTGTAGTGTGCTTATTGGTGTATTTTATTTCAGAATAACAGAGATTTTGAAAGGCAAAGGCGCCTTCAAGCACGGAAAATTTCAAGGCAAAGCTGGAGATCTGGGTGCTTTGAATAAATGCAAGAAGTTAATCGAAGAATATTTTAATAACATACCGTAATACAATAAATTATAAACATAATAGTGTTTTGTTTATTAATTACATAAAACATAATATTCATTGATATTTATTGTTGACCTATTTATGTATTGTATATTTTTTGTATTGCACAAATGTTTTGATCTAGACCAGAGGTTCCTCAACTATTTTTACTTGTAGACCCCTTTCAATTTTTTTCTGGTTTCGGTGGACCCCCTTGCTAACATTTATATCACTTCCCCATTTTTATTTACGCATATACGTAGACCCCATCGGTCCATATAGACCCCAGGGGGTCTATATGGACCACTTTGGGAATCATTGATCTAGACTGAGTAATTGTATTGATGGTCACCTTTGATCCAATCTCTACTCAAAATGAATATCATCCTACAAGGGTAGAGCTTATTTTATTTTACGGCAAAAAAAATTTTTATACAAACAATTTTTTAACAGCAAAATGAAATTTTATTCAAATAATATATTAAACAGCAAATATTAAATGTTGTACAAATTATATTTAAACGGTAAAAATAAAATGTGCTCTGTTTTTATAGGATGATATACATTTTGAGTAGTAGTTAGTTTCTAAAAACTCAATCATCGAATCATTTTAAAGGCATGTGCAGACGAGGTACTGTCCCCGGGCTACTTTTTTATCCATCAATATAGATCTCTTGTAAACTGTATGCAATAACGCACACAAAGAACTAAGAGTACCCCGAAAAGTTTTTGAGAATGTTTGTCCTCTCTCTTGAAGGACAAAAGTCCTTCGTCTGCGCAGGCACCAACTCTCATTGTATAGGAAAGATAGGTACATTATTTGTACGGGTTGTGAATCATGGTATGAAAAAACATCACAAACAATCATGCAGATCACCACCACTATTATACATTTATCAAAATAATAAAGGCAAATCCAAAACAAAAGATTTTAAATGATAAATTGAATCGCATAACAGAGCTAACTGAGCAGTGCAAATAGACTTTATACTCTGCTATACCAGCCAGTATAAAAAACAATTATTTTATTTAATTACCATTCAATTAACATAACTGCCTCAGTAGCGTAGTGGTAGCAGGCCACTACTACTACGCTGGGGGTCCTGGGTTCGATTCCCGGGTCGGGGACTATCAGAGATAACGGTTAAAAATCCTTTATCTCTGGTTCTATTGGGATTTTTCCATTTTCTGGAAATTTCCCAGTAACTCGAAGTTTGGTATTGTGCCCGGAAATGTCAACAGGCTCGCCACCTGTTACATGGGCCAAAAAGGAACCGGCGAATCGTGGGTGTTTGCATGTATGCTTGAATGCATGAATTTACCTCTGCCTACCCCTTCGGGGATTACAGGCGTGAAGTTACGTAAATTAATATAAAACATACATCTTATATATAACCCATCCTCTGTCTTATTCAACCACCTTTCCCAGATTATTTCTGGAACTCTTATGCCTATGAATAGTTTAAACATACAATAAAGTAAGTCATAATAAGAAATACTAGTACTATACAAATGCTTTAAAATTCACTAACAGGACTGAGAACAAGGGTACAATGGCGCTTACACATTCCAGCTAAAATTATTTTATTATTCGATGGGAAGTTGTATATAAACGCCCTTATTCTTAAACGTATTTCATAGGAAGAAAAGAGATATCAAATGTTTTAATACGATTCAGTGCGGTCATACGCCATATCTTGTACTAGACCAGTACTTGTATTTCTTCACCGTTCCACTAGGTGGCGCCGTATGTAATGGATATACCATATAAGTGAATTACATTTTTTTATGTTATGAAGTGGCAAATAAGAATATGGAAGTATGATGGTAAGTAATACTGCAGCTTATAAACATCTCCACGAGACTAGAGGTTTCAATGTAGATGCGTTGCCACTGCTGTAGCCTAAGGTATTGTCTCTGTGCCGGAAATTACAGGGCAGTACATTACCACCTGACCGGAACACGTTAGTGCTGAACACTACCATTTAGCGGCAAGTATATAAATGCGGTGGTGCCTACGCCCGCGAGCTCCGTCACTGGAGATCTACCACCAGTAAAAGGCGATGACGGAAAACATCGCCATCATTACGTAAAAATTGATTAACGGAATGTGTAAGATAGAAACCCCTGCTCAGCGCCTATTCATCTTCATCTACCCCCAAACTTTGCAAGAACTGTCAATAATCCTTGTCCTTGCAATCAATGGTGTTGGAGGCGTTGATGCTGGCAATCAGCTTCTCTATGCCGAGGTTAGTCCAGTCTTGGGAGAGGTCGTCTAAGTAGTTGTCGAAGTCTACCAGGTCCTTTTGGACGCCGCGCTGTAGGAGATGCGAGACTGTCTCGAGGACGTATGGTGTTGCTGGAAAAAAATATGAAAATAAATATAATAATGTCGACTCGCTGGCGATGTCAGAATCAATATGTGGACGTCAATATTGGCTGCATTTATTAACGCTGCGATCGAATCGCTCTCGGCGATAATAAATTTGAAAGTCACTAGCTTATGCAAAAGCCTTCAAAGTCTTTCAAAACCCAAAAATATTTACGTAGATGCATCTCGCAGGTCCACCTAAGTATTCTCCCCTTAATAATTGTTTTATATTATTTCGCATTAACACATGCTTGTGAAATATATTTTATTTAAAGAAAAATGGAAAGAAAAATTTGACTTCAGGCGAGACTCGAACTCGCGGCCTACTGGGAATCTAGTCCAGCCGCTCTTCCAATTGAGCTACTGAAGTCCTGCCCGATTTGTCAAATCTTGCCTTCACATTTATTGCATTGCTTTATGGTAGCAGCAGCGCCATCTATTGCCAACTATGCTAGTTAGGTAACCGATATAATAGACTTTGCAGTTTATTGATTATCGTAATGTAATGTATCGTACGTGTTAATGCGAAATAATATAAAACAATTATTAAGGTAAAAGCGACTTCTTTACGATATTCATGCGCATTATTTCTTGATGAGCACTATATTTCGATGACACAATTAGTCCAGTTGTGTCATCGAAATATAGTGCTCATCAAGAAATAATGCACATCGAGCCTATGAAAGAGACAATCGGCTAGTTTCGGCTTCATAGAGCGTTATCTCTGCCTACGTAAGCATCGGTAGTCCAGTATTGGTCAAAACTTGATCAAAATGGTCGATAAACGTCAAATAAGTAAGGTGCGAAAGAGATAACGCTCTACAGATCCGAAATAAGCCGACGTCTCTTCCTGAGGTCGATGTGCATTATTTCTTATTTCTTGTTGGATTCTGTAAGTAGTTTCATAACCGAATAACTTACGGAACATGACTTTATTTGCATCTTTGAGTTTCCATTTGCCATCAGTGTACTTGTGCAGTTTGATGGCCGGGGTGTCCAGATGCTGCATCACCTTCTTATTATCTACCTGAAATATAATTTAATGTATCAAGTGACTTAAATACTTATTATTGAATAACTTACTACTCTCTTTGACTGCAAACGATAGAATTTTATTTTTAGATGGGAGAAAATGTTACGGAAGTGGCAAACAAGCATGCAGTTCACATTGATGTTAAGTGATAACTGCAGCCTATAGACATCCACACAAAGACCGAGGTCAAAATGCAGATGCGTTACCACTCCTGAGGCCTAAGATTTTATGCCTCTGTGCCGGAAATTACAGGGCCGTACATTACCACCTGACCGGAACACGATAGTGCTGAACACTACCATTTAACGGCAAGTTAATTAGGTAACGCGGTGGTGCCTACACCCGCGAGCTCCGTCACTGGAGCTCTACCACCAGTAAAAATCCTTTGAACAAATTTTGAGCTGAGACGAGTCAACCCCATCCCCCACTAGTAGCGGAGAATTCGTCCACTAGTACAGTCAGTTAACAGAAACTAAACCATTGCAAAAAGGCGGTATTAAATGACATAACCCTGGATGGGCAGCAGTCTCCCTCAACAAAACTACTGCCACTGCAATTTCCAACTGACGATCGCATAGTTTACAGATTGGTGAGATTGGCGCAGCGCCGGTAGTTTCATAGCGAGACTGATCATCCCACGTCCTATTTACCGCCGTCTATTGGAAGATTTTTACTGGTGGTTGAGCTCCAGTGACGGAGCTCGCGGGCACAGGCACCACTGCATTACCTAACACTATCAGGTTCCGGTCAGGTGGTAATGTGCGGCCCTGTGATTTCCGACACAGAGGCATAACACCTTAGGCCTCAGGCGTGGCAATTCATCTGCATTTTGACCTCTGGTCATTGTGTGGGTATCTATAGGCTGCAGTCATCACTGTGAGCTGCATGCTTGTTTGCCACTTTTATTACATATAAAACAAAAGACTGCCCATCCCACATTATAGTATTTACTGCCACCTATTAGAAATGGTTTGGATGCCATTGTTCAGTTGACTGACTGTACTCGCGGTAGAATTCTGATCCAGTAGTGGGGCTGTCACATAACAAGCCTTTTATTAGTAAGGCTAAACTCAAATGTATAAAAAGAAGTTACCACAATGAAAACAGCAGAAGGAAAGTGTTCAGCAATCTTTTCGGCAATCTTCTGTCCGGGGCACTTCTCTACCGTGTTGTCTCTGAAATTCTCACATGCAGCGTAGTAGCCAGCAATCACTCTGTTGTCTGCCTGAGCTACTGTTTCGATCTGCAATAGACAATTTGATTTACTTGTTTAATTTTTATGAATGGAAATTCTCCAACAGTTCCAGGAAATAGTATAAGAAATAATAACAGTTTTTATTTCTCCTAAAATATAAACAATGCCTATTCAAAAAGTACAAAAGATTTTGTAGAAACATATGAAACAAAATGTATGACACAAACCAGTGTCTGCAAATGAAATAAAGTTGTATGTACAGATCACCAAAATAAATATTAAATATTTAAAAAAATTAGATGTGCTTATTCTAATTAATATGTGTAAGGGGTGGTTGTTACCCTAAATACCCATTAACATGTGATAACCGATATACTGTAATGATGGGACCGGTCGGTAAATAAAAGGATGTCCGTGCAATGCCAGTGTAAATTGCAAACTGTGTTTATTGTATGAATAATACTTAACCTATATTTAAGGGTGTTGTACACTGTACCCTATGGAACATACAATAGTCAAGGAGTTTTAGTTTATCTCCTATAGTACAGTAATGCAGTAGTTAATTTTGCCAAATACCTACAATGTGCATATTATTTTTATGTGATGGTGGTGGCAAAGAAGCATGCAGTTCACATGGATGTTAAGTTATGAATGAAACCTATAGACATCTACATAATAGCCAGAGGTCAAAGTGCAGATGTATTGCCACCCCTGAGGACTAAGATCTTTTGTGAAGCCTTTGTGATAGTTATTATTAGGCCATACAACACCATGTTACTGGAACATGATAGTGCTGAACACTACCATTTGGCGGCAGATAGATTCGGTAATGAGGTAGTGCCTATGCCCTCAAGAGTGTATGTATGTTTGTGCATGCGTGTATCAATGTGTGTTTATGTGATGTAAAATGATGAAAATATGTAATTTCTGGCAGAGAGGTGCAATATGTTTATCTCAGGATACAAAAACTTCTACACAAAGTTATCTATG
Organism: Macrosoma leucophasiata; assembly: GCA_036365455.1. Taxonomy (NCBI): domain Eukaryota; kingdom Metazoa; phylum Arthropoda; class Insecta; order Lepidoptera; family Hedylidae; genus Macrosoma; species Macrosoma leucophasiata. The sequence goes on from JAWQUS010000024.1 coordinate 2,976,622, forward strand.
GACTTCACTATCTAGCAATTGTGTATGTATGTATGTATCTTCACGCCAGGTCCCTAACGGGGTAGGCAGAGAGTGTAGAGCGCCAGATATCCCAGTTCTGACAAACCTCTTGTGCCTCGTCTACTTTTATCATTCTCTTCATACATGCACGCATGTAGCAATTGTGGACTGTAGTATGCTTCTTCTTCTTTTTTTGTTTAATGGCTACCATCTGTAGTACGCTTACTTACCACTTCAATGACAAGAAAAAGCAGTGTGTTACTGTGTTCATTAGAATATGCTACCTGGTGGAATTGATCATTCATTTAGAAAAAGACTTCAATTATCAACATGCAAGCTTCAATTCAATGTAACTGGGAATATTATGATTATCAACCTTCCAAATATCATAAAATATGTACTTAGTGAATTTGGAATTAAAGTTTTGCAAAGCTTAATTAATGCCTATAATGAAATACAACAAGGAGAACTTTGTAAAAGGTATTCACATTGTTTTGATAGTATTTAGAAAAGATACAAACCAATGTATCTTCATGACAAAACCCGTGTGGGGTAGACAAAGAGTAACAGAAAATTGGTATTTGAAGAAAAGTTTATGGTTAACTAGGCTCAGGATAAAGTTTACCTGAGTTAAGGCGACCTCTGCCATGGGCGACAAGTAATGACTGTGATGGAATAGCGGCACAGTATCCACTATATCCAAGTCCTGAACCTTGACTCCGTCGCGAACTTTACTGCCATCAGCCAATAACACGCCGTTCACAGCACAGTGCGGGTATTTCGCAGCGTGTAAGATAATTTTGGCGTACGCCGTAGTTTCCAGCGATACCTCACCCATTTTTAATATTTATTTCTTTGAATAAATTTATATTCTAATAAAATTGGAATGAGATGCGATGCGTCTAAAAAATCTAAATCCAGAAAAAAGTAAATTAATTAATGACAGATGACAGATGTCAACATTGACAGCAATGACAGCTGATAAACTTTTTAAAGATGTTTTTGTACGGCTGCATGAGGCCGCACTTTTTTATTTTCATTTGAAAATGAATGATGTCTCAATTCATAATTTATACAGAGGTTAAGGAGGTTACTTACATACAAATTCATACAACATATCATACATACAACAGTTGCGATATCAATGTAAACACTATCTATATCACTATCAATTTTTCTACCTACAACTATATCATAAAAATTATTTACATTTAATACAGATAATAAATCTATGTTTAATACGCATTTAATTTAGGGGAAAATAGGAAAGAATCTGCAAAGAGTATACAAATACTATACTACGCTATACGCTATATACTAACTATATTTTTGATACATCAACTAAAATACATTTTTTTAATGTATGTTCACCGATAATTAAACAATATATATATTTATATGTATTATACTGTATATAAGTATTATTTGTATGTAATGTATGATAGTATTATTACTATTACTATTATTATTATTTTTTTTTTTTGTAAATGATAAACTATGTACTACATTTTGTTTTTAAGATTTTCCATTTGCACCTTCCACAATGCTGTTCTACTACCTAAAGGTTGGCTGTCAGAGAATGCCTTGTGGCATTAAGCCCGCCTTATGTACTGAGTGCATTAAAGTGTAAATAAATAAATAAATAAATAATTTGGAAACGCCGCACCTGTACCGATTTGGATGTATATTTTTTTAACGGCATGGCAATATCAGCAGCAAGAAGCTTGAAGGTAAAAATGGAGTTTTAAGGAACCAAGAAGCTTCAAGCTTCTTCTTCTTGGAACGCAGCCTTGACCATATTGGTCTGTGGCCTTGACGGCTTGGCTGTCAATGAATTGTCAATTTCAATGTGACGTGAACGACAGGAAAAATTCATGGCAGCTGATTGCAGATTTGTTGTGTTTGGATCGTTTTGTTCATCAATTTGATAAATACACGTAAAATTTCACTTTCTTACACCAACTGTCTCCATCATGGAGAAATACGATACGTCGCAGTTAACGGAGTTTCCTCGCTTCGAGTCCGATTCGAATCAAAGTGGAGTATCAACGTTCTTCAATAAACTATGGAAATTCCCGATATTCTCGCCTAGCGAGGCAGAAACTCCGGAAAACAAAGGCACAGAGTCGGAAAATCGTGAAAAGAAGTTGGAGGATGTAATTAAAGAGGAGTATGACGTCATTAAAACAGAGACTGGGAGCTATGCTACAGAATATGAGGGAAGAAGTTTGCCCAATGTTCTGAGGAGAATAAGTAGTCTGGTTGCCCTAGGATCAGGGGTTTGTACACTTCAGTTCTTATTACTGTTAAATATTTACATTACCTTTACCATCCTAAGGTTAGAATGTTAGAGAAGAATGTCTGGCGATCTTTGACATTGCTGAGGTGGGTGGTGCCCTTACAATGCTCATTGCCCACCCAAAACGAATCAATACCGTCATTAGACTTACTGGTAATTATGATTATGAGCCACGTGACAAGATTTTACTGGTGCTAGAGTTCCAAGTGTAAGAGCTTGAGGGGGTAGGCACCTATCTGCCGCTAAATTATAGTGTTTGGCACTATCGTGTGCCAGTTAAATAGTAATGTATGGCACTATAATAACTATCACAGAGACATATCACCTTAGGTCTCAGGGGTGGCAATGCGTCTACATTTTGACCTCTGGTTTTTTTTTTAAGTAATTATAGTGGTAAACAAGCATACAGTTCACATTGATGTTAAGTGATGACTGCAGCATATATATACAGCAACATATCTACATAAACACATGGTTTTTATGTAGATATCTATACGCTGCAGTCATCACTTGACATCCAATGTGAGCGGCATGATATATCCCACCTTCCCTGCATAAAAAAAAATAAGAGTAAAATGTACTGTTTATCATTTTTGTAGACTGATCAACCTTCCCTCTTCAATATGAATTAACTTTATAAATATCACATGAAATTTTTGGACCCCGTAACAATATTCTTTGACTTGCCATATCATTACTACTATGCTGGGGTCCTGGGTTTGATGCCCGGGTCAAGACTATCAGAGATAACGACATAGTACCCTTTTATCTCTGGTTCTATTCAGATTTTCCATTTTCTTCTTGAACCTACCTCCTTCTACCTTGGAGTTTGGTAATGTGTCTGGAGATGTGAAAAGGCTTACCACCTGTTACATGGGCCAAGATATGATCGGAATTTTGGTTATTTGCATGTATGCATGAATTTACCTCTGCCTACTCCATTATTAAAATTAAAATATGCTTATGCTCACAGCTCCATGTTAGGTATTATATAAACCTGTGTCGTATATGCCGTTGTACACATAAAACACATACACAAACACTCAGACCCGAAACAAATATCTGTAGGTCATACAAATATTTGTTCCGGTGCGGGGATCGTACCCGCACTGCTGGACTAACCAGGTCGTCTCTATTGGGAATTACAGTGAAGTTAGATTTTTCTTTGATTTAGTGCGTTTTCACTGTAATTTAATTGTACAGTATATTAAAGGTAACATTTATGATTTATCTTAAGTATAAATATTGCATGATGTGTATGGTATTTTATATTTTTATGACATCTGCTTAGTAAAGAATTAAAAATTATGTACACATAATACTTTGGTATCAAGATGTACATGATGTTATTATAGTTATGTGTATGTGTTACTTTTTTATTTTACTTTAATTATTTATTTATTTGCATAAAAAAGATGAAAGTAAAAAGGTTTATTCAGAAAGTTCACATTATTTCCAATATAGTTAAAATTAAAAAATAAATTAACAGCAGTAATCAATCACCATGCCCTGGCAACTTCCCACCGTCTGCTACTTAAAAGTCTGGCCAGACAGTCGGCGTGGCCACAGATCACCTCCAATAGATACCGCATTCAGGGCAACCGACGCTCACAACACATTAGTGCATTTTGCTAGCATAGAACGCAATGCACGATATAGCGACACTGCCTGACAGCCAATCACAGCGATTTAGTTATGTCTCCCGCAACCCCCGCGTACCCTCAAAGAACGGTGAACACGGATCCGAGCAAATATTCACTAATGCCGTAGTATTGTTACATATTCTCTGCTCATGCGATATCTATTGGACGTGATCTGTTAGCGTGGCGTCGCGTAGCGTGGCGGGACATACGTAAACCATACACCAAACACTCGCGTCCCGCCTATTCTGACTTATGTTTCCGCTAGAGGCGGCGGCGGCGGGCGCGACACGCGACCGTCATATCGGTCAGGACGGGGCTGGTTGCCCTCAAAATAAGTACGCGTTATGTAGGTAGTATCTCGTCGCAAACTGGTTCAGACTGGCTGACTGGCATAAAGGCCGCAAGCCAATAATGCCGATGAATTGTTCGTCGCGTCGTCGCTCACGCAGAACTCCTCGTTAGGGAGAATTACAACAGTTTAAAATATATGATTGTATTCATTTACATTTATTTTACATATTATATCAAATGTATTCATGTGTATGTTTAAGTATTATTTATTTATATAATTTTTCCTCAGTTGTTCCATGTCGCATTATTTCAGAGGCGTCAGTCCGAGTGTGAGACCGGTGATTGTTCGCAGGCACAGGCCGGCACCAGGTACGCGGATACGGAGCTAGCGCGCTACTGGATGCCCGACGACATATCCCGCGAGTGCTATGACTGTGACGCCAGATTCGGTACACTACGACGGCGACACCACTGTCGCGTCTGCGGTCAGATATTCTGCTCTCGGTGCTGTAGTCAAAGGGTGCCAGGTTAGTTTAGTGATTAGTGAATACTATACCATATACTTAAGCTGAGAGCCATATGTGTTCTGCGTTTGCGCGGTGAAACGGCTCACGAATTTATCCATCTACGTGTACGTTCATTTTTTTTCCCTCTTGAATCTACGTTCAGTCTCATTAAACTATAAACAGATAGGTTGAAGAATGAAGACGGTTGGGCGAGATAGGACCAGTGTCCCAGCTCACCATATTAAGTCAGCACATTGGCTCGTTTCAGTCTACTAATGCTTGGCTGGAGCAGTGGTGCAGAGAGTGGGTTTGGGTGAGTTTTGAGACGGTCTCTGTACTTTAATGAGTAGTGTTTTTCTTCTTCAGAGATGGTTGGCATTTCCAAGTATTCATGGATTTCTGAGTTGCGAATAAACCATGGTGCTGATGATATGACCCTGAGGATATTATTTTGATATTATTTATTTTGGGCTCTCTGGAGGCACATTATGTTCGATTTGCTGGCTGTGCAACTGAATCCCATATGTCCAGATTGGTTTTATTATTGAGCAATAAACTCTCAGCTTGTAACTCAGGGATAAGGTAGACTGTCGCCCCATCAACCATAGCAGATTTTTGAATCGGATGTTGATTTGATTGCGTTTGTTTCTTATGTGGTCTTTCCATGTCATCCTCCGGTCTAGGTGGAATCCTAAGTATTTGACACAGTTAGATTGTGGAAGGTTGTCGTGGCCCAGGTGGACAGGTGGACAAGTTGCTCTTCTTAATGTAAAAGTAATATGGTGAGACTTCGGGGCACTAGCTTTTATTCGCCATTTGTTCAATCAGGTATTGGTAGCGTCAAGTTGGACCTGCAGCATTCTATTTGCCTCTTCTGGATCGCAATTGCAGGATAAGAAAGCCGCGTCGTCAGCGAAGGATGCCACGATCACTTTAGATGTCTGAGGTAGGTCGCTAGTGAAAATATTGTAGAGGATCGGCCCAAGTACTGAACCTTGTGGTACCCCCGCTCGACAGTTACAGAGGGAAGATCTTGCATCCCTAAGCTTCACTTGAAACATTCTATCTGTGAGGTAAGAGCATATAAGAAGGTAGAAGGAATGGGGCAGGTATTTTTTAATTTTGCACATGAGCCCCATATGCCAGACACGGTCAAAAGCTTGTTGGACATCCAAGAATGCAGCAGAGCAGTACTGCCTTTTCTCCAGGCATTGTCTTATTGTGTCATACACCCGTATACGTTACATTAAAAAAACTTTTTTCGTTTCGGTTTTGTGTTTCGAATGAGATCTATAAATATGTAATCCAAAAGTAATGGGTGTAGTCACCGCTCTAGAGCCTACGCCCATTACCTATTTAGCCGCAAAATCGTAGTGTTCAGCATCAGCACTATAGTGTTCTGGTTAGATGGTAATGTATGGCCCCGTAAGAACTAATACAGATAGGTACTTTTTTATGTATTACATGTTTTGTAGTAGTACAGTAGTTATTGTAAGTGTATCCGCTTCCTTCTTTTTTCTTTCTTTCTTTCTTAACAACTAAGATCTCAGGGGTGGCAACGCATCTGTATTTTGACCTCTACTTTTTGTGTAGATGTCTATACGCTGTAGTCATCACTTAACATTCATGTGAACTGCATGCTTGCTTGCCGCATAACATAAATCAAATGCCAGTCCTTAAGCAACTGCGGTATTGTTGCCAGGTCAAATATTTGGTTGCGCGGGCGGCCTCCGCGTTTGTAACTACTGCTGCAATGTGGTGCTGAGCTACCTGCGCGAGAACGACATGACCGGCGACATACCGCCCGACTTGCGCACGCTACAGGAAAATTTACAGGTATTAATAATAGACGATATCTGCCCCACAAGTCTAACAGTAGCAGGTCACGGGTCTATCAGAGATACAGATGTGTCATCCTTTATCTGTGGTGCTATTGGAACTTCATGCAGTTAAGAATGCTATGCTATCCCCTTCGGGGATGACAGGCGTAAAATTACGTTACGTTACTATTTTTTTAATGCAGTAGTCTTCGCTCATTCGCTTAAAAGAGTTTTCTTTTCGTGTCCCACATAAAAATCTTACTCCTTTACCCACAGGCAAAGTTCCCCGACAACAAAGCGCAGGTGCACAAGGGCGACTTCATGTTTGCGCAGGAGGAACGGAGCGAACTGCGCGCGTGCCCCAAGGAGGCTCTCCACGACATATTCCGCCAGCTGTCTTACTCCCTGCCCACTCAGCATCATAGGTCAGTTGGCCTAAGAAAACGCCCATTTTTTGCATTTCATAGCCACAAACAGACATAAAATATGGCGAAACCAAAGGGAGGAACTCTTGTAGTTTCGCCTTATCCGTCTCCGGCGACTTCATGTTTGCACAGGAGGAATGCAGCGAACTGCGCGCGTGTCCCAAAGAGGCTCTTCACGACATATTCCGCCAGCTGTTAAGACAAAGCCAAACATAGATCAGTTGGCCTCGAAACACGCCCATGTTAGGCGTTTCGTAGTAGCCTACACAGCCACAGAAACTACAAGGAAGGAAAATTTTGACTTCAGGCTAGACTCGAACTCGCGGCCACTGGGAATCTAGTCCAGCCGCTCTTCCAACTGAGCTAGCGAAGTCCTGCCCGATTTGTCAAATCTTTCCTTCACATTTATTGCATTGCCTTATGGTGGCAGTATCGCCATCTATTAAATTCAATTCAATTCATTTATTGTTCGACCATCAAGGATCATAATACATTAATACATTACAATAACAAATAATAATCTATACTTATAATAAAACTGTTGAAGTGTGAATTCTGTACATTAAAAATATAAAAAATATACTGTTACTAGATCGATACCGAACACAAATATGTGATTAGATTTTTTTTCAAAATCCGTCGGTCCGATTACGATGAAACTTGATATAATTATTAGTTTGGTTCAAACGTATTATGATATTGAAATTTATTGGACATCACATGCATATCATTCCAGTGTCTAACAATTGGGCAGTCAATTTTTTCCAGCAGAGTATTTAGTTGGCTGTTAGAGCTTTCTCGGATACGACGCATCAGTGAAGCTACTCTCTTGCGCATGATAGTATAAAACCACACTATGCTAGTTAGGCAATCGATAAAATAAACTTTGTAGTTTAACTGAAGCCTGCCTGAAGTCAAATTTTTCTTTCTATTTTTCTTTAAAAAAAATACAAGGAAGGAACCCTTGAAATTTCGCCATATCCGTCTCCGGCGACTTCATGTTTGCACAGGAGGAACGTAGCGAACTGCGCACGTGCCCCAAGGAAGCTCTTCACGACATATTCCGCCAGCTATCTTACTTCCTGCCCACTCAGCATCATGGGCCAGTTGGCCTCAAAAAATGGCGTTTATGGTCGAATACTCAAAGTTCTCTTAATTTTAAGCAACCCTGAAATATAAGCTGTCTGTTTGCATGTGTTTTAAAAAGATAAAAGACTTTTAGGTGTCTCTTCAGTATTGGCTGTTAGGCCCTATTCCTCCCCTATAGGCTCTTCCTATTCTAGGACTGAGAAAGCTTTAATTTCATGTGAATATACTATAAAGTAATATAACGAAGATAAGATGAAAACTATCACAGCTAAGTAGGTTCTACAACTTTACGAGTAATAGTCGAGCAATCTATAAATTTTTCATGGAAAACGGAATCACACCTTGCGCGTTGTCTGACTCGCACTTGACTAAGGCTAATTTATTACACAATCAACCTTTTTTTTTTTAATTTGATATATTATATATTGTTTGCAGGTACCGACTTGTGAGGTACACTAACGTATGGCGAGGCTGCGACATCATGCAATGGCTGATGGAAAATACCACCAATAAAACGAGGTGATTATTTAGGTCTCAAAAACAAGCAATGTAAAATTGGTGAAAATTAAAAATAAAAACACCAAAATATGTTGCAAATTAGTTGCCATGACATCAGATTTGTTGTTCAAACCGATAACGAAAAATCGAAGAAAATTTTATCTTTATGTGCAGGTAGAGTGAAAACGCTTTAATTTAATTAATCGAATATATAAAAGTATTTTTTTTTGCTGAAAAACGCGACATAAGAGATTTGCCCAAAAAGATAAGACATTTCGCTCAAAACTTAAATGCGTCCGTGAAGTTAATTACAAGTCGCTTACAAAGTGCGCGATTTTATATATGAGAACCCCATGTATGAGCCACCCGCCCGCCTGCCGCGCCCCTCGCGTCGTGCCGTGTAGCTTCAGTCACTGAAGTTCAATTTGCGCTGTGGCAGTCGTGGTACTTCGCGTCACGTTCATAATACTTGCTGATCGGACAAATTGAATCCGGTCGGAAGAAAGCAACCTGACCCCAACAATTCCTTCTAAAACCCAACAGTCCGGTCGAAAACCGGACGGTTGGCGACGGTGAACAACTGTGAAGCTGCGCTTGCGAGTGTGGAGGGACACAGCGCCGATCACGGCGTTTATTCACGGGGCGACGTCACGAGCTCGTGTAGAGCCGGTGTTACATTTGTGTACATGACAAGGTTCGACAGAACTTAATTGCACAATGTCCCCCTTCCAACGACGATTCAAAACCGGCCTTCAGAAAATACGTGTATAGGCAGTAAATATTTTAGGCCCAGAGCCACCTTTTTGACGCAGCCGTGAGACTCAAATTTCGTGTAGGCATGTAATAATCGAGACCACGGAAGCTGAAAAGCGACCGAAACGTCGGGTTCGGTTTTAAATAAGCATTTTAGTTTAATATACGATATATAAAACTAGTTTTATTTCAACATGTAATAATTTTATAAATTGTGTTGTCTTTTCATTGTTCATTGTAAGTTCGTAACGTTTATTGTTTCATGTCCGTTTTATGTGTCGCGCTGTGTGTCGAATAGATGTTTTCTTTCTTTCTTTCTTTTGATCCGTCACCGTCTGGTGTGTCGATATCTGGTGCGGGTGACCTGCAGGGCGTGCGCGGCCGCGGTGTGCGGGCAGCTGCTGGGCGGCGGCTACATGGAGAGCGTGTGCGAGCCGCCGCACTTCGCCGACTACGCGCTCTACCGCCCGCGCCTCTCCCTGCCCGTCATGCCCCACGTGCCTCACGTGCCCGACGTGCCCGACGTCACGCCTGATACGGAAGCTACTCAAACAGGTATTTTATACTAGCTGACCCGTAAAACGTGCATACCCACTCGCCGAGTTCGATTATTCCTCCATTTTCCTTACAATTGGTTTTTTTTATGTTATGGAAGTGGCAAACGAGCATGTTGTGCGCATGCAGTTCACATTGATGTTAAGTGATGACTTCAGCCTGTAAACACCCACACAAAGACCAAGGTCAAAATGTAGATGCGTTACCACTCCTGAGGCCTGAGGTATTATGCCACTGTGCCAGAAATTACGAGGCCTTAAAATTATACGTTTATGATATATATTTTAAAATGCGTGTAATATTTACCATTAAAATTTAGTTCCTCTTAAAAATCATCATCATCATCATCATCATTTCAGCCAAAAGACGTCCACTGCTGAACAAAGGCCTCCCCCAAAGAATGCCACAACGAACGGTCCTGGGCCGCCCTCATCCAGCGATTGCCTGCGACCTTCACCAGGTCGTCGGTCCATCTTGTGGGAGGCCTGCCCACGCTTCGCTTTCCGGTACGCGGTCGCCACTCGAGAACTGCTCTGCCCCAACGGCCGTCAGCTCGTCGAGCTATGTGCCCTGCCCACTGCCACTTGAGTCTCGCTATTCGGTGAGCTATGTCGCTTACTTTGGTTCTCACGCGGATCTCCTCATTTCTGATTCGATCTCGCAGAGAAACTCCAAGCATAGCTCTCTCCATTGCTCTCTGAGTGATCTTGAGCCTTTTTATGAGGCCCATAGTAAGCGACCACGTTTCTGTCCCATAAGTCATTACTGGCATCACACACTGGTCAAACAACCTTTTTTTTGAGACACTGCGGTAAGTCGGACGAGAAGATGTACCGTAGCTTCCCGAACGCTGCCCAACCGAGTTGGATTCGGCGATTGACCTCTTTCTCGAAGTTGGACCGACCTAACTGGACCGTTTGTCCCAGGTATACATAATTGTCAGCAACTTCGAGTGTAGTACCCTCGACCATAACAGGAGTGGTTGTAACATGGACATTTGACATGATCTTCGTCTTGTCCATGTTCATTTTAAGACCCACTCGTTGGGAGGCCCTACTGAGGTCATTGAGCATTATGCTAAGGTCCAGGGTCTCAGCCATGACTACGATATCATCTGCAAATCGGAGGTGGGAGATGTACTCGCCGTTAATATTGATGCCGAGTCCTTTCCAATTCAGAAGCTTGAAGACGTTTTCCAATGCAGCAGTGAACAGTTTCGGAGATATAACATCTCCCTGTCTCACACCTCGCTGCAGTTGGATAGGTTTCGAGTTCTGATCCTGAAGCCGGACCGACATGGTGGCGTTTTCATACAAGCTCCTCAGCACCTCGATGTATCGGTAGACAACTTGGCACCTCTGAGTGGACTGTACTTGGAGTGACTGTAGCACAGCCAAAATCTCAACCGAATCGAAGGCTTTCTCCACGAACGCTAGACATAAGGGCTGGTTATAATCTTCTGCCTCTGTATAACCTGCCTCAGCGTGTGAATGTGGTCTATGGTGCTAAAGCCTTTACGGAAAACGGCTTTTTCGGGACGCTGGAAGTCGTCGAGTCTGCGAGATAGACGGTTCGTGATCACTCTCGAAAACAGCTTATAGACGTGACTTAGAAGTGCGATGGGCCTATAGTTTTTAAGAAGGGTATTATTTTTATTTTTATTTATTTATTTATTTACTCTTTTTATGCACGAAGATGGTGTACATAAAGGCGGACTTAATGCCACTAGGCATTATCTCCCAGTCAACCTTTGGGTTATGAAGAGAGCGACGATGTAGGTGCAAAACGGGTCTAAATTTAGAAAGTATGAGTGGAAAATGATTTGATCAAATAATTATATCAATAAATATAGTATATAAATAGATATATAATAAAAATTACATATATACAGCAACTATACATATGGTATATATAATATAGATTATATATATATATATATATATATATATATATATATATATATATATATATACAAACACATACATACAATTCAAATCAAATATTTTAAGGAAAATCCAACGATGAATGCCAAACTTGTGACTTCTAAGAAAGTAAATTCAAATAGTGTTCTCTAATTTTCCGCTTGAAGGTGAATTTACAAGTAGATTTTCTGATAGCCACGGGAAGTGCGTTCCAGAGCTTTATTGCCGAGACGGTGTAAGAGTTGGATACAAAACAAGTGTTGTGAGAGGGAACGGCTAGGATAAGATTTTCCGAGGAACGGAGATTAAAATTATGACAATCGCCCAGTGTTTGAAAATTAATGTTGAGATAGTTAGGAGAACGTGGATCATGAATAACATTAAACAATGAGGAAAGTATTCTAACAGATCTTCGCTGACGAATGGGAAGCCATTTAAGTTTGGCGCGATATGAGGAAATATGATCAAACTTTCGCAGACCGAAAATGAAACGTATACAACTATTAAGGAGGCGATCCAGTTTGTTCAAATGCTCCTGGGACAAGTCAGGATAGCAAACATCTGCATAGTCCATAGCCGGTAAAATAAGAGCTTGCACCAAAAGCTTCTTGGTTATGAAAGGCAAAAAATTTTTAAACCTATAAAGTGACCGCAGCGAGGAAATGACAATTTTACTTACATTACTAATTTGTTTGTTCCAAGTCAAGGTAGAGTCGAGATATAGTCCTAAATCTTTTACAAATGGTGAAAATTGAATAATCGAATTATTATAAATCAATGGTGGTAAATTACTCAAATCAATGCTATTAATATAAAATCTACTGCCCAAGATGATGGCTTGACACTTACAAGAATTAACCGTAACTCCAAATTCCTGGCTCCACTGTGATATTACTTGCAAATTTTTGTTGATGATAGAGATACAGTGAGGTAAGAGCAGTTGAGTCTACCAGTAAGAGAATTTATAAATAACGAAAAGAGTAAGGGAGATAGTATAGCGCCCTGTGGAACACCAGAGCTTAAATCACACCAATCGGATAAATCCCGATCAACGCGAACAGCTTGCTGGCGACCAAAAAGGTAGGATGAAAACCAGTCCTGAACTGATGATGAGGCGCCAGCTTGTCTAAGGATAGCAATCAAAACATCATGGTCCACGGTATTAAATGCGTTGGAGAAATCGATAAGGACTAATACCGTCAACCGCGAGTTTTCCATACCGTTTCTCACGTCTTCAGTAACTTTAAGCAGGGCAGTTGTCGTACTATGGCTGGTTCGAAAGCCAGACTGATATTGGGAAACCAAGTTGTGATCAAAAATGTGTTGAGCGAACTGCTTATGGACAACGGCTTCCAGAACCTTGGACAGAAAGGGTAAGATGGAGATTGGTCGATAGTGATCTACAGAACGGGGGTCAGAAATTTTCGGAAGAGGAGTAACAAAAGCTTTGCGCCAGATAAAAGGGAAAGACCCCGTATGTAGCGAAAAATTGATGATATGAGTGAAGAAAGGAAGTACACAGTCTATAATAAAAAAAATCATTGTTCTACTAATGTTGTCACAACCCATAGCCTTTGATTTGATGGATGCCATTATCTTTCTGACCTCATCAACAGTTACAGGAGAAAAAGTGAATGAATAATTTACCGGCAAGGAAGTTATGTTTAGGATAGTTTTAGATTTGACTAGTGGTTCAAGAACTGAGGCAGTAGCAAAATGTTGATTGAGAAGATTTAAGGAGAGATTTGAGGATATAATACTCGTTTGTGGCTTAGAGAATCCGAGAGACTTGAGAAACTTCCATAAATCAGCCGGAGAACAGTCTAGGACATTTTGATAAATATAGTGGCGCTTAGCAGCCCTTACCATCTGGTTGCAACGATTCCGAGCTTGCTTATATGAAATCCAATTTTCCTTGCTGCGTTCTCTACGAAATCTGCGGAAGGCTTTATCTCTACGAGACATAGCCATGCGTACCCCTCTATTGATCCACGATGCGGGTGGCCTCTTAACGCGAACAGCCCGCAGTGGAGCATGAAGATCAAATACCTTTAAAATATTCCTATTAAAAATATCAATTTTATCGTCGATGGTGGATTTCTGTTCCATCTCAGACCAGTTCAAATTGCGAGCGTCTAAATTCAGATTGTCCCCATTAATTTTAGAAAAACTCCTAACAAATATCGTAGCAGCTTTAATTTTGGGACTTTTAATTTTATAAATTAAATACACTAGGTCATGCCTGGGAAGCCCGGGCGCAGCAAATTGACCATATTTACTGACACGTTCAACTGATGAAGTAAGCATCAGATCAAGCCATGAGTCGTCAGAACCTACATTGTGATGTGTTGAACTTAGTGGTAATAAATTAAGACCTGTCGACTCAAGGATCGATCTGAGCCTCCTAGATCGCGAATTTAACTTCAGCATGTCAGTGTTAAAATCTCCCATGACTATGCAGTGTTCGCAGTCTGTGACTACCGCATCCAGGGCTGATTCTAAGGAAGAGAAATAATCAATAGCGGGCGGGCAATAAACAACTCCAAGAACGACTTTGACACTGAAAACAGAAATCTCAACAAACAGGTACTCAGGAATGCCATTAACAGCTGACGGTGATGAAGTAAGAATTTGGAATGGAATGTCGCTACGCAGGTACATAGCAACACCCCCGGCTCTTTTACCCGTTCGATCATTCTGAATAAGAACAAAGTTGGGTAAACTGAAGGTAGTAGAGGGGAGCTCGGGCTTGAGCCAACTTTCTGAAACAAATACAACATGTGCGGAGGAACTAGAGAACATATCTAAGAGTTCAGGGTGGTGCTGTGGTATGCTTTGAGCATTAACATGACACAAGTTAAGTTGATTTGGAAAGTGTTGAAATTCTTCAAGTAATTTGTGGCATAGCGGAGCAGAGTTATCTAACGAGGAAAAAGAATCAAAAGATGCAGAAGAGTCACAAGCTGAGTAAAAAGATTCATCATCAGACATAAAGATTTAGATATATAAAGATATAAATATACGTATAAAATAAATATTATCGCCTTTCTCAAAGAACAGTACCACCACACTTCTGTGCCATGCCTGTGGCGTTTTGCCCTGGGATATGACGGAATTGAACATCGACTGAAGAGCTTCTGATTAAAAATCAATTGCTTAGTAAATATGAAATATTTTTCCCGATAAAGATTCAATTTCGCGCTAAAACGCTAGGTCACGTAACCTGTGCGCTGTGACGTTACATTCCACCTTGCATCTTATTAAAACTGATATTTATGTAGATGCTTTGCCACTTCTAAGGCCTATGGTGTTATGCCTCTGTGCCGGCAATTACAGGCCCCACCTGACCGGAACACGATAGTGCTGAACACTTCTATTTAGCAGCAAGTAGATTAGGTAATGCGGTGGTCTGTCACTGGCGCTCTACCACCAGTGTAAATAATATAAATACATATTTTACAGCTCCAGAGTATAACAGACTGGTGGAGAGTGTGTCATCGTACTGTCTCGACTTGAACTTGGGAAACAACTCTGCGAGACTCACTAAAGCTACTAAAACAGGTTAATATTTAATGAATATGTCAGATTTGATTGATAAGTTAATGGCCCAGGATCTTTCGTTGTGGCCATCATTAGAAGACGAATTTCCGAAAGACGTCTCCTACTGGGTACCTACCTACAACTTTCTAATGTGTATGTATGATATAAAATATGTACATAATAATCGATTAGTGCTTGTTAGTGAAGAAGTCAGGGCTCTAATTCTGCAAACGTAATTAAATTTGTATTTCATTGGGTTCGCGATTGAATCGCTCCGTAGTCTTGCTACAGTAAACCAACGGGTGCGGCCTGTTTTATCGATCCAAAGACAATTACGACTTATTACGTTAGCAGAATAAGGCTTCCGATGCTTCGTTCTAATTACTATTTGTAAATTACTGCAAATGGAAGTAAACTTACAAATATAAATGTTTTCAGAACCAAAGTCTTCACCGGGGAGTGAAGAAGAGCATCCCATTTTGGATAATAATGAAGGTATGTAAAGAATGGAATGGTAACATGAATATTACAACTAGTAAGAATTGTAAGAGTGTTTTATTTACATGTTAATTTGAAAACTTCGACAAAAATAAAATAAAAAACTAAATCATTTTTTTTTATTATTTGGGATAACATGAATCGCTTAGGATAAGTTACGACAGTTATATTAAATGGTATAGGGTGAATAACAATAGACACAAATGTTACGTCAAAAGTTACAAGTTACAAGTTACAAAAATTGATAATCATTAAGATTCACACATCAAAAATTAAGTTAGGGGCCATCCATAAATTACGTCACACGTAAATGGGGAGGGAGGGTATCACCGAAATGTGACAATGTGTGACAAGGGGCAGGAGGGGTCGAAAGTTTTGTGACGTCACATGTTAAAATTTAAAATACTGAAACGTGAAATCTAGATGTGAATAAAAAACTCTAAAAATCTACGAACTTGATCTATATTTATCAATAATTCACTATATTTATTGATTCGAGTGAGACTCAACTTAGCTGTTTTCTCTCGATTATTTTTGAGTACATGAATAAATTTTTAAAATATGTGACGTCACATCAGGAGGGGGGGGGCTTATAAAAATGTGACAACCTGTGACAAGGACGGGGGGAGGGGTCCAAAAGTCCCGAAATTCGTGTGACGTAATTTATGGATGGACCCTTACCTTCTGGTAAAGCTGGTAAAGATCTAGCTGCACAAGTGCTAAATCAGTAGCGTATTATCATGTG
This sequence comes from Macrosoma leucophasiata, assembly GCA_036365455.1. Classification (NCBI taxonomy): domain Eukaryota; kingdom Metazoa; phylum Arthropoda; class Insecta; order Lepidoptera; family Hedylidae; genus Macrosoma; species Macrosoma leucophasiata. Next base: position 2,993,206 of record JAWQUS010000024.1, read on the forward strand.
AAATAAAATTATTAAATTTATTAATTATTCTATTCAGGATGATGAAACAATTGAACCTTCTTTCATTTCTTGTGGTGCTGATTTCAAAAATGACATCTTTTTTTTTATTAATTTAATGGCATTGTTATGCATATTGCCAGTCTCAAGTAAAACGATATTTCGTAATAAGCAACGTAAAAGTCAGAGTCAGTCAGTCAATTTATCAGTCCGTCAGTCAGAATCATAGTAATTCGAGTAAAGCGATGGCTACTTTACCAGAACATTTACAATGAAGTTTTGGAGGCAACCCGAAAGAACGTGTTTTCGCACTGTTATTCTATTTCACTATACACGAGCACTTTAATAAGCCTTTATCAAACAAAATACCACAAACTTTATTTAATAATAACACAAAAATACACCAAGAAAATGAAATAAAATAAGAGCACCACACGCATCTTTCAAGCTTCCCGACAAAACTCGACATCTTCTTTTAAAATTGAAAATAGCGGATAGATTTTTTTTACAAAATGTGATAAGGATGTCAATTTCGAGATTTCTTGGGGTGTTGATTCGAAAATGACATTTGTTTTCAAATCCAAGATGGCGGACAATATTTTTAATAAACTGTGCTAAGGGTGTAAATATCGAGGTTTTTGGGGTGCTGATAACGAAAATTACATCTTTAATCAGATCCAAGATGGCAGACAGTTTTTGTTTTTCAATTTTAAAGGTACGATGCCAAACTCTGCTGCACGCAGCAGTGCTGCCGCAGCACCATATTTTCATTGCTGCCGTGACTTTCTCGCGTAGCTCGGAATGTAATCTATACAAATAAATATACAAAGAACTATACAAGTAAATTGGAGGATTTTTTTTACATATTTTTCTGTCTGTCTGTCTGTCTGTTTGTTCCGGCTAATCTCGGGAACGGCTGGTCCGATTTTGACGGGACTTTCACTGGCAGCTTAAGTAATAAGGAGTAACTTAGGCTACTTTTATACTAGCTGCGTCCACGACTTTGTCCGGGTAGATACTGAACAATCATAAATTCACAATCACAGCTAGTCTCATATAAACTTTTAGAGAATTTATGGAGACCAGTAGTGCTGCGGCAGCAGTGCGGCGGCAGCTGTGTTGCGTGCAGCGGAGTTCGGCATCAAATTTTGAATGATGCAGGTCCGGAGGAGGAGGCGGGCAGAGGGGGCAGGGGGGGCAGAGGGAGCCGGGCGGTGGAGGAGAGCGGCGAGGAGCACCTGCGGCTGCTGCTGCGGCAGTGCCTGGCGCGCCGCCTGCTGCCGCCCGCCTGGCTGCCCGCGCTGCTGCCGCTGTGCCGCGCCGCCGCGCAACACACCGCGCTCGGTACCGGGGGCGGGGGGCGGGGGGCGGGGGGAGCCGCGCGGTGGAGGAGAGCGGCGAGGAGCACCTGCGGCTGCTGCTGCGGCAGTGCCTGGCGCGCCGCCTGCTGCCGCCCGCCTGGCTGCCCGCGCTGCTGCCGCTGTGCCGCGCCGCCGCGCAACACACCGCGCTCGGTACCGGGGGCGGGGGACATGGGGCGGGGGGCGGGGGGAGCCGCGCGGTGGAGGAGAGCGGCGAGGAGCACCTGCGGCTGCTGCTGCGGCAGTGCCTGGCGCGCCGCCTGCTGCCGCCCGCCTGGCTGCCCGCGCTGCTGCCGCTGTGCCGCGCCGCCGCGCAACACACCGCGCTCGGTACCGGGGGCGGGGGCCGGGGGGCGGGGGGAGCCGCGCGGTGGAGGAGAGCGGCGAGGAGCACCTGCGGCTGCTGCTGCGGCAGTGCCTGGCGCGCCGCCTGCTGCCGCCCGCCTGGCTGCCCGCGCTGCTGCCGCTGTGCCGCGCCGCCGCGCAACACACCGCGCTCGGTACCGGGGGCGGGGGACATGGGGCGGGGGGCGGGGGGAGCCGCGCGGTGGAGGAGAGCGGCGAGGAGCACCTGCGGCTGCTGCTGCGGCAGTGCCTGGCGCGCCGCCTGCTGCCGCCCGCCTGGCTGCCCGCGCTGCTGCCGCTGTGCCGCGCCGCCGCGCAACACACCGCGCTCGGTACCGGGGGCGGGGGCCGGGGGGCGGGGGGAGCCGCGCGGTGGAGGAGAGCGGCGAGGAGCACCTGCGGCTGCTGCTGCGGCAGTGCCTGGCGCGCCGCCTGCTGCCGCCCGCCTGGCTGCCCGCGCTGCTGCCGCTGTGCCGCGCCGCCGCGCAACACACCGCGCTCGGTACCGGGGGCGGGGGACATGGGGCGGGGGGCGGGGGGAGCCGCGCGGTGGAGGAGAGCGGCGAGGAGCACCTGCGGCTGCTGCTGCGGCAGTGCCTGGCGCGCCGCCTGCTGCCGCCCGCCTGGCTGCCCGCGCTGCTGCCGCTGTGCCGCGCCGCCGCGCAACACACCGCGCTCGGTACCGGGGGCGGGGGACATGGGGCGGGGGGCGGGGGGAGCCGCGCGGTGGAGGAGAGCGGCGAGGAGCACCTGCGGAAGTGCCTGTTCCAAAATACCGTTTCTTAAATACTCATCATCATCGTCGCAGCCGTAAGTAGCCCCCGCTGGACGGAAGCCTCCCCGACGAGGGGGACATGCCATAATAGCCGCGCTTGCAATCGATCGCGGTGACGGTTTACCTCCCCTAATCGTATATGGGTACGTTCCATTAGACGCCCGCAACGCCATCGACCACGACCGCTTAAATTGCCTTTCCACTAGCGGTAAAAGGCCGCGGGCATTGTGGGCGAATCTTATTAGTGGAACGCACATCTTGAGAGCTGTGTGCTCGCAATATCACATGGTGAATTTTTTTTTTTTCGAATTCCCGCTACATTTTTGTGGAAGTGGAAACCCACTCCGATCCACCAATATTTTGTGCGCGAAGTAAGCGCGATGCGATCGCAAATGTGACGTCATCTATGACGTCGAACGAACCCATAGTAATAGTTATATTACAAATTGTTGAAAAAAGACGAAATTAATTCACTCATAATTTCTCTAAATTTCCCTTTGTATATCAACAGACATGATGAACAGCGACATGGACATCCGCAACTACGTGCAGGTGAAGAAGGTCCCGGGCGGCAGCATCCAGGACTCCTGCCTCATCAACGGCGTCGTCATCACCAAAAATGTAGCTCACCGGTACGACTGGTCTTATTGATTATGTTGGATACCTCGATATCTCTGTAAATTAGACAAAGGATAAAATTCTTAAGCTCTGAAAAACTTACCCCGCCACGTTGTCTTGATTCGTCCTGGTTGTCCCGGCACACCTGAAATCCAGTTATTCACCTTTTATACTTGATAAATCTTCTAATGGTTTGTTTAAATGTGTGATCACAACACTGCACAATTATTTTGCTGTTTTACTATTTATGTCGAATTTTCTTTGCGGATACGAACCGGTACGGTAATGGTTTTTTAGAAAGACAGAGAGAGAGCGGGCCATCTTGCCCCGCGAACAGCGCCGATTTTTCAATGGGGGTAAATTATCACCACATTACCTAATCTATCTGCCGCCAAATTGTAGTATTCAACACTATCGTATTCCGGTAATGTATGATCTATCGCAGAGTCATTACAACGAAGCTCGTAGCGGTGGCAACGCATCTGCTTTTAACCTCTGGTTTTTTTATAGATGTGTATAGACTGCAGTCATCACTTAACATCCATCTGAACTTCATGTTTGCTTGCCACCTTCGTTAAATAAAAATAATATGGTTCCCAAAGTAAATGAAGAGTTTTGACACGTCTGTAAAATAAAATAAGCATTGAAAGTGCGACTCTAACCTGGGTTGCACCAAGTAATTTTTTAAAGTTAAAGTTATTGTAACATTTCACATCCATCTCTAACTTTAACAGATTTCTTTAAGTAAGAGAAGGATGTGGGATATTACAATAACTATAACAAATATTTTGGTGCAACCCAGCCTAAGGGTTAGATTCACAGACCGCACTACGACTTCACTTTGAGCAAAATACGCTTAGAACTGTCAAAACATAGTCTGTGAATCTCACCCTAAGTCAGAGTAATGTCGCAGTATGATCTCTGAATCTCGGCCAAAATACGTTCATAAACGACGACGCACTGCGTATTAATATATGGATATCTATTACAGAGGCATGCCCCAACAGATAACAAATCCAACTGTGCTATTGTTGGACTGTTCCATCGCGTACCAGAGGGTCGAGGGAAAATTGACTTCCTTAGAGCCAATGTTGTTGCAGGCATGTATAAAATATCTCTTTAATTAAAATAAATTTTTATCTTTGTCAAAATTTATATGTTGTACAGGCAAGCTGCACATTGTATAACTTTAGAATATTGTGGCAACGCGCATGGCCCAGCGGCTGGTGTAGATCGTAAGCGATCTGCTCGGTTAAGCACTACGGGCGCGGTCGGGTAGTGTGATGGGTGACCGCTAGTGGCAAATTAAAATGCGCGTTTCCGTGCTTCGGAGGGCACGTTAAGCCGTCGGTCCCGGTTGCTATCGATGGATAGCAGTCGTTAAACCTTGTCGGAGGCCTTATGGGCGGTTTGAAAACATCCGACAGTGGGTTGGCCACTAACCCACCCACCTCCACCAATCCGCATTGGAGCAGCGTGGTGGAGTAAGCTCCAGGCCTCCCCCCAAAAAGGGGAGAGACTCGTGCCCAGCAGTGGGACGTATAATGGGTTCCCATTATTATTGTGGCTTTGTAAAACGCTGATCTTGCGCTTCTGTGTGACGCTTCCTACTTTTAATATATTAGTCTAATAAACTTATTCAACGAAACAACTTGTTTCCGTTACATACTAACTTAACAAACAAACGACATTTATTATTATGTAGCATACATATTTTGGATCCGGCTCTAAAGACCAGCAGGACAATGTACAGCTTGCCCGTACATGTGTATATGTAAGACTTGACCTATTCGTCATGATTTTGGAATGCCAGTTAAAAGCCTATAATTAATAGAACTGTCAATCATTATATTTTACCTTCCGTTTTCATGTTTATTTATGCCTTCCCCAAAGCTGTCCACAACAGTTGAACAAATACCGAGCGAGCGATCAGTCGTTGCGTCATTAGGGGAGAATATGCCATTGTATTATAATTATGCCAATTGCCACGCTTGGCATGCGGGTTGGCGATCGCAGTGACGGTAGTTTTTACCCGCGATAAAACGTTGCTGCCCATAGCCACCGGCCGCCGCGGCGGACCATAGCGTTTATTACCGATGCAAAACAGTATGTATTTTTTCGCGGGGGAAATGCGTGTGACACACACACACTACAAAAATAGTCTATTACCACGAAAATCACACCTTGACTTTAACAAAATACATGAACAATTTCACGCACACATTTAAACTTCTAGACTACAGGCATAAGCCCAGTAGGGCTTGTACTTTGACAGTGGGGAAAGCCTGCATATGGCTACTCCCCTCCGGTCGGTAGACTCGGTAGACTGACTGCACCAGCGGAAAAAATATCTGCCAGTGGGCGGTGGAATCGTTACGTCCTTATGCCTCAACAACATGAACACAACAAAATACTTTTTGTTCTCATTAGGAGCAAGAGTATCTGGTGCGATGTGCTGCCCGCATCGGTGCACTTCGCCCTCGAGTCGTGTTGGTGCGAGGGGCCGCGGCACGGGGGTTGGTCACCGCCTTGTTGGAGAGCGGGGTGGCACTAGCTGTGGGGGTGAGGGAGCGGGCGTTGAGGCGCGCGGCTAGGTGCGCCCGAGCTGACTTGGTCGCTTCTATAGATGCCAGGATTGGTATGCCGCGTCTTGGGACTTGCTCTTCGTTCAGAGTCGTTAATTGTAAGTATATTTCTAAAGATTATAGTAAAATGATTGTTACAAAGTGTTGTGTCGATTTTTTTTACCAGGGGAAAATGTTTTACGCATCCCTCTCCCCAAGGATGGCTTTGAACTCCGGAGTTCAAAAAGAGGGGTTTGAACTCCGGAGAGAGAAAGACTCTCTACTAAAACCCCTGGACCTGTGGCTTTGCTTTAATATTTCAAACTCCATCGATCCAATGATAAGTCTCTCTTAAGTTTTTTAAACCAGAAACAAATGTTTGCATGTTGATTTTAGATTCTAACTAAATTCATCAATTTTTGTATTTCATTTTCAGACTCCAGTAAAACATTAATGATTCTCGAAGGTTGTGCTGAACCGAATTTAGGTTGCTGCATATTACTCCGAGGGGCCTCTCTGCCAGAACTAGTAAGAGTGAAAAAAGTAGTGAAATTTATGTTACTAGCGTGCTACCACTGGAAATTAGAGAAAGCTTTTCTCGCAGACATAGAGGCAACTCTACCCGAGCCGGGCACGTTCGATGATGATAGTGAAATAACAGACGTGGAACCAAAAACTACTTCGGATGATTTTAAAGACAAAGCTGTCGAAACCAAAGACAAAACGTTTGATGAAAAAACTGATAGCGAATTAAATGATACAGCAGATTCTATTTTTAATACAAAATGTGATGATACAAAGACAAATAATGCTAATAAAAGTGTAGATGATTCTCCGATGAAATCAAAACCATTGGTGCGGAAGACTGATAGTGATAAGAATATGAGTTGTGGGGTACCGATCAGAGATTTCAGTGATCCACTGCAGTCGACATTGTCTGTTGATGACGAGGTTTTCTTGCCCAAAGAGGAAGCTGAGTTGAAGGCTGATTCACATTATGAAAGGTGAGTCGTCAAGAAGTAAAAGATTTAGTTCTTGAAATAAATTGTAAGATCTTCCACCAAAAGAATTTTGAAAATTTTCTCTCGTGATAAGTCATTTTGATAAATAAGTGTAATATTAGTCAACTGTACATTTAAAAAAGAACCCTTATTTACTAGCGACTTCGTACGCGTAATACATTGGTTCGAGTTTCCATTGGAAACTATTAATAATATTTTTTATTTACTTTCAATTTTTTTCTTACGCCATCTATTGGCGCTTTTCCAAGATCAAAAATCTTAAAAATGGTAAGCATGAAAAGGTATGTCCGTAGGCTATTTCCTTGCTGCTCGTCGAAATGACCTTGTCGACCAATCGAAAAGCATTGTCTATGTGGAAAGTGTAAGTATTTTTTATGATTGCTACGCATATGCGTAAATGCAACCAAAATCGAAACGGTGGTTGTATGTACATATTTTTTACATTATAATTCGTAAAAATTACATAACACTCTACGAAAATGGCTATCATTTTTATTTCCCAAACAACGCCATTTTGAAAGTTGAAAGAGTTAAATTCTACATGATATGCACACATTTTTACACCCTGTGTGGAACGTGTATAGTGTACTTGGCCTCGGGGAGGCCTTAACAACGATGTATGGGGACTTTGGCACATTTCTGTTGGTGTACCCAAAATCTCTACAAAAAATCATTTTTATCGAAGGTTCGTTTAATTGAAATGTCTAATTAGATCGGAGTAACATACCAAATATCAGATTTTAAACATTAGCAGTTTCAGTTCTTTGTTTGTCAATGAGTCAATCACTCAGTCAGTAACGGAATCGTTTCTGTAATATTTTTTTATATTATATTAGCTGACGCCGCGGGCGTCATCCATAGGTCGCCAGTTCAAATCCGGCTCGAAGGACCAAAAATTTGTATAGTGTATTTTATGCAATTGTAAAAAGTGAATGATGTTAAGTTGAACTAGTTATTAACTTAAGTAATGTCCAGCGAATCTATCACTTAGTTTAAAAGCGACTTCATTTGCACACGGATACTTATGAAGTGGTGGCTAAGTAATGTCCAGTGGAAGAATATACAATATTGATCGATGATTGCACTAATCATTCTTTCGTTTGATTCGATACTGAGTTAAAGGTTTTTTTGATCCAGAATGACTTTAATTCCAAAGTGCTATAAGAATCCTAAGAATTATCAGACATCCGTTAAGCTGTGATTGTACCAAGACTATTTTTCACTGGTGGTAGAGCTCCAGTGATGAAGCTCGCGGGCGTAGGCACCACCGCATTACCTAATACACTTGCCGCTAAATGGTAGTGTTCAGCACTATCGTGTTCCGGTCAGGTGGTAATGTACGGCACTGTAATTTCGCATAACACCTTGGGCTTCAGGAGTGGTAACGCATCTACATTTTGACCTTGGTCTTTGTGTGCGTGTCTATAAGCTGCAGTCACCACTTAACATCAATGTGAACTGCAAGCTTGTTTGCCACTACCATTACATTGAAAAAAATAGATCCGGATGAATTGAGAAACTCCTCCTTTTTTTGAAGTCGGTTAAAAAAAAAACTTGTATCACGTCAGATGGTCGACGGACGACGTGGTGCTGTCGATGTCCCCCAACACGGCGGTGCCGGCGCCCCCCGCCGGCCTTCGCCTGGCACGCGCCCCCCGCGCCCCCCACACCCCCCACACGCCACGCGCCGCTCGCCGACAACTGAGCCGCCCGCCGCCCCCTACCGAACTAGCACAGGTCATTATCCGGCAGTAACTCACAACAGTCATTTTGGATTGAAATGTCCTTAGATTGACAGACAAGCAGACGGGCCAATTGATGGAAAGTGGTCACCGTCGCCTTTGAACATTTGCAACACCGGAGGAGTTGCCAACGCGCTACCAGCCCTAAAGGACCCTTTTGAAGAGTCTCATATTGATAATTGACTCCATTTATATACCACATATACACTATTTCTATGAAAGCTGGTCCTCCGATGCACAGAATTAGGAATACATCGTGGAAGAGCCGGCGCCCACGGCTGTACGGCGTGGCGCAGGATTTTTTCGTGGTCAATTCATTCTCGACTTTATTTCTAAGGCCGTAACAATAACATTACATTATTTAATTACGAATTAGAACGTTTCGCGTCATGACGTGGCTTACCGCGGCATGCAGGTATGCTACAAGATCATATAGTTTGCCGTGGGATGCCACAGAATCATTCAGTATGCATCAGCATGCCATGCCGTCCAGAAATGGGCCTTAAAGTATCATTATATTACTTAAAATCATTGAAATAAAACTATTTTTACGGATTTATCTCGCGTATCTTAAACTAAAATGATTTTTAAAATCAACCCGACGTTTCGGTCGATTTTCAGCTTCCGTGGTCCCGGGCAGACTGAGGTGACATTTGTCTGACAGAAGTTTGAAAAAATTATATGTAGCTTATATCCATCGATTTCGTAAACGCCTTGCGTAGCGTTCAGGATTAACACAATAATTACTTATGGTATCTTGAGGTCTTGCAGACTGCTGCGGCTGGGATTTAATCTTGCTAAGTATGGGATCCCATGATGTTGATAATCGCCATCCATCTTCTCTATTGAAATTTGGGTGTTTTTTAATTTCAATAGCCTCGCGTACCATTCGTGGAATGGGTATGGGAATGGGTATGGAATGGTTTTATTTCAATGAGTGTAGCTCGCGAAAATACTTAAAATCAGCTTAAAATCCGTAACAAAATCATAAATACTCTTGGCACCCAATGTTTGTATATTGTTCAAAAGTTGTCTTATTTGGACGGATCGTATAAAGATAGCTTGGAACCTAGTAAAGTTTTAATAAACCAGTTTGTAGATAAACATCTCTCAACTCTTTTTAGTAAATGTTTAAATGTTGATTATTTGCAGGAATTACACCCATTTGTGAAACGGCCGATCTCTGCACCAGCGGACGACCCCGCACTGCGGGCCTCACTCGCGCACTACAGGGCCGCGGGCTGCAGCCTGCTCAGCGACACGCACAAACGTAAATCTTAACAACGCACTAGATTTGATTGCTCATTCCCGATCATTGGTCTTACTTTTTCTTTAGTCATGCGCTTAACTCGCGGGCGCAGGCACCACCGCATTACCTAATATACTTGCCGCTAAATGGTAGTGTTCAGCACTATCGTGTTCCGGTCAGGTGGTAGTGTGCGGCCCTGTAATCTCCGGCACAGAGGCGTAACACCTTAAGGCCTCAGGAGTGGTAACGCATCTGCATTTTGATCTTGGTCTCTGTGTGGATGTCTATAGGCTGCAGTCATCACTTAACATCAATGTGAGCTGCATGCTTGTTTCCCCCTTAAATTACATAAAAAAAAAAAAAAAAAACTGCTGTTGTGTTCCCAATTTTAACACAAAAAGTGTGCACAACTAAAAAGGACTTTGAATTTGTAGTATTTTTGTCACCTTACTCATTGCTGGTTTTGCTGACTACATCAAGGAAAATTTATTGCCGATGCAATCGACTAGAAGAACAACATTTTTATTATACAATATGAGCTGACCGAAACCATACGATCAAGTGCGATGTCATGTCCATATTTTTAAATACATAATACCTCAACCTTAATTACCCGTAGGTTGTCATTCAGTTTAATACTTTTTCTTCGACAGAGGAATGTCCCCGCTACCGTCCGTCGGTAGTGAAGCGATCGGAGCCCGAGCCGGAGTGTAAAGAGAGCAAGGAGGACGAAGTGCTCGACCCCCTGGCGCCGGAGAACCACCAGCGGCTCAGTGTGCTGCTGTACAGCTACTGTGCCAAGTCGCCCAATGTGCCAGACTTCTGTGCTAATCCTTGGTAAGTATTCAGAACAGTGGCAGAGAATATGCAATCATCAACCTCACTCATCACCCCCTCCTTGAGAGGCAGTGAAATACACTTCAACAGTGAGGTCGCGGAGCGGCACACCGCTATTGAAAATCCCGGTATTGAAATCAAAGCAAGAGATTTTTTTTACTTTTGGGGCGGTCTACTCTTATAAACAGAAAATAATTATTCCACTTTCTTCAGAACATTAATTTCCTTTAAATATGACCCCTGTGCGTAAGTAAGTAATGTAGACACAATTGACACTTGTCCAAAAACCAACAATAACTCGTTCCCAGGATCGTGAACATGGAGATGTACGGTCGCAACGACATCTCGCTGGGCGCCTTCCTGCACAAGTACTGCTTCAGCGGCGACCACCGCTGCCCCGCCAACAACTGCCCCGTGCCCATGAACCACCACGTGCGCAGGTATCCTACACAGGACACGGTACACAGGACACGGTACACAGGACACAGGACACGGCACCGGGCACACGGAGATGTACGGTCGCAACGACATCTCGCTGGGCGCCTTCCTGCACAAGTACTGCTTCAGCGGCGACCACCGCTGCCCCGCCAACAACTGCCCCGTGCCCATGAACCACCACGTGCGCAGGTATCCTACACAGGACACGGTACACAGGACACGGTACACAGGACACAGGACACGGCACCGGGCACACGGAGATGTACGACAACGACATCTCGCTGGGCGCCTTCCTGCACAAGTACTGCTTCAGCGGCGACCACCGCTGCCCCGCCAACAACTGCCCCGTGCCCATGAACCACCACGTGCGCAGGTATCCTACACAGGACACGGTACACAGGACACGGTACACAGGACACAGGACACGGCACCGGGCACACGGAGATGTACGACAACGACATCTCGCTGGGCGCCTTCCTGCACAAGTACTGCTTCAGCGGCGACCACCGCTGCCCCGCCAACAACTGCCCCGTGCCCATGAACCACCACGTGCGCAGGTATCCTACACAGGACACGGTACACAGGACACAGGACACAGGACACGGCACCGGGCACACGGAGATGTACGACAACGACATCTCGCTGGGCGCCTTCCTGCACAAGTACTGCTTCAGCGGCGACCACCGCTGCCCCGCCAACAACTGCCCCGTGCCCATGAACCACCACGTGCGCAGGTATCATACACAGGACACGGTACACAGGACACGGTACACAGGACACAGGACACGGCACCGGGCACACGGAGATGTACGACAACGACATCTCGCTGGGCGCCTTCCTGCACAAGTACTGCTTCAGCGGCGACCACCGCTGCCCCGCCAACAACTGCCCCGTGCCCATGAACCACCACGTGCGCAGGTATCCTACACAGGACACGGTACACAGGACACGGTACACAGGACACAGGACACGGCACCGGGCACACGGAGATGTACGACAACGACATCTCGCCGGGCGCCTTCCTGCCAATAATTTTATGAAAATCGCAATCCGTCAAAATAGAAAACCATCACAATCCAAACCGTCAAAATGCGAAGCTAAGCTTCGAAATCAGTCCACTTTGCATTTTATAAAGTTTTCTCTGAATCAATTTTAAAAAATACCCAACTCCGAAAGGTGTCGGGCGAGCTCTACTCTCGAGCTCGCCCGACGCACCCTTCGACCTAACCTGGCAAAGTCGGGGTCGCCCATATTTGTTAATTATTTATGACTATAAAGGTACTCATTCATCAAAGTGGACCAAACTCTAAATTAAAATAATTGAACCAGTGCTATTGTGATTGTTTGCGCATTTGACCGTTCGCGATTTGAAAATAATGTGAACTAGACCAGAGGTTCCCAAACTATTTTTTCTTGTAGACCCTTTACAATTTTTTCTGGTTTCTGTGGACCCCCGTCCTTGCTACATTTATAACACATTCCCATATTTCCAATTTTTATTCACACCTACGTAGATCTCCATCGAGTCTCCCATGGACCACTTTGGGAATCACTGGTATGATGTAAGTAAATTGGTACTATCAGTGTATGTGTTGAGATCCATTATCGTGGACCCCCATTTTCATTTCATGGACCCCCAAATTTTTTTTTCGCTGACGCCGACCCCTTTCATTTTGTCATAGACCCCCTGGGGTCGATATAGACCACTTTGGGAATCACTGAACTAGACCATCAATCGCTATTGTGACAATATCTCAAATATTGACCAATCGCTATTTTGACCCATTGCGATTTAAACAGTTTTTAGTCACTTGATTGCGAATTTGACCATTCGCGATGAAACACGATATTCTTCCTCTCCTTTATCCGTATAATACTGCTGGTAGAGGTAGGTAGCATGGCAGGTAGAGCTTTTTACTGGTGGTAGAGTTCCAACTGTAGGAGCTCGAGGGCGTAATTACCACCACATTACCTAACCAATCTGCCTCTAAATGGTAGTGTTCGGCACTATCGTGTTCCGGTTAGATGGTAATGTGTGGCCCCGTAATAACTATCACAGAGACATGACACCTTAAGTCTCAGAGGTGGAAACGCATCTGCATTTTGACCTCCGGTTTTTATGTAGATGTCTATAGGCTGCAGTCATCACTTAACATCAATGTGAGCTGCATTATTGTTTTTTTTTTTACAGTTTATGTAATCAAGTGGCAAACAAGCATGCAGTTCCCATTGATGTTAAGTGATGACTGCAGCCTATAGACACCCACACAAAGACCAAGGTCAAAATGCAGATGCGTTACCACTCCTGAGGCCTAAGGTGTTATGCCTCTGTGCCGGAAATTACAGGGCCGTACATTACCACCTGACCGGAACACGGTAGTGCTGAACACTACCATTTAACGGCAAGTATATTAGGTAATGTTTGCCACCGTCCTTAAATAGAAAAAAATCGCCAACAAGTATAGAAAGATGTATGTTACAGATTCGTACACGGGGACGTGTGCATCACGATCACTTGCAACACCGTGGGCCACAGCAACGTCGACAAACCTAAGGAGGAACCGAACAAACATGTAAGTGGCGATTCGAAATTACAGTACCTGTCAAAAATTCCTTGCCTATTGTATATCCGTAGAGCTCAAACGCTGGAGTCGTTCAAAAAGGGGCACTACGCGCACTATTTATCTTCCCTATTCCTTCCTAATTTCTTTCATAGCTTGTCATCTACTGTTCATTGCATTTACCTTGATAACTGTCTTTGTATATTATGTTGTGTATATATAGTTTTTAGTTTTTAAAGTGTACACCCTACCAATAGCTATTTTCTTCGACTATCTCTTAAAGGCTAGGTTGTCTGGAAGAAATTTCTCTAAGCAATAAGACCGCCAAATTGTACTGTGTCCTTATATGTCAGTTATTTCTGTTATTCATGTTTATTCGGTGTACAATAAAGAGTTGCTTACTTACTTATTTCTTGCTGGTTCTTGCTGGGCTGGTACCATGGTGGTCTTTAAAGACGTAAGTGAAAAATATAATACGCTTGCACTGTGAGTGTAAGCGTATTTTATTTTTTTTGCTTCAGCTGGGTTTTGGGTCCCTCTCCCAATCGAGCTACCGAAGTTTACATCTGACTGTCGAATTTTTCCTTCACATTTATTGCATTGTCTTAGGGTGGCAGAAGCGACATCTATCGCTAACAATGCTAGTTAGGCAACCAATGCAACAAACTTTGCAGTTTATTAAATATCGTAAAGAAGTCGCTTTTACAATTAATTATTCTTCTTAAAAATATTGTAATCTGACTTTAGCGGGGATGGTCCCGCGGCTGGTGTAGATCGGAAGCGATGTACTCGGTTAAGCGATACGGGCACGGTCGGGTGTGTGATGGATGACCGCTAGTGGCAAATTAAAATGCGCGTTTCCGTGCTTCGGAGAGCACGTTAAGCCGTCGGTCCGGTTGTTATCGATAAATAGCAGTCGTTAAACTTCATTGGAGGCCTTATGGGCGGTTGGAAAACATTCGACAGCGGGTTGTCCACTAACTCTGATATCCACCAACCCGCACTGGAGCAGCATGGTGGGGTAAGCTCCAGGCCTCCTCTCAAGAAGGGGAGAGACTCCTGCCCAGCAGTGTTTTTATATTATTTTTTCACAATTGTCTCGTCCTACTGGAACTTTTCAAAGGAAAAACAATGGACTGTAACTTTTTAGCTGGTTTACTGAACCGTTGAGATAATATTACAAAGTTAATACAACACGCTATCGATCGACCGTCTAAGCTTCCGAGGTGCAACAAAACGGAGGAGTGCAGGGCGTACGTCCGTCGCCAGACGGACGCTCGGCTCCGTCCGTACTCCGTCGGCTGCGGTCGGGTCGCTCCGTCACCCGTCGCCCGCGCCTGTTTCCCCGTTCGTATCGATGTAATCTCAACACAATGACACGTGCGAGTTAAACATTTTTAGAGAGAAATGGAAAATCTCTTTAAAAATATTTTACTCGCATGTGTTATGCGAAAAAAATAGTGTAAAAACGAGGACGGTGGTCGGTTCAGGTGATGTTCTGGTCTCGGTGCGAGTCGTGCGGGCGCGTGTGGCGCGGCGGGCGAGTCCGGGCGTCTGCCCTGAGCCAGTCGCTGTGCGGGTACCTGGTGTGGCGCGTGCGCGCGCGCAAGTACGTGCGGCCGCCCTGCCCGCACCCGTTGCATATGCATTCACACGCCTTCGTCAACAACCTTACTACGGCCTGCTTCAGGTAAATATATTTATTATCTTTGTAATTAATGAAAATGAAAGATAAATCAAACTTTTATTAAAGTGACCCGCGCGACCGAAGTAGTTGAGTTCTTTCAAACAAAGGAGATGTTGCGAGCTCGGCTCTGGTTCGTACATGTCGTCAAAAAATGGGTAAGTTAAAGAGGAATCCGGAAAAAATACAATTAATTTGTTCAAGAATATATTTTACAGTTACGACCACATTTAATTCAAACGATTTTATCATTTTCAACCATGTTCAACGTGGCGGCGATACAGCCGACGCTTGGGATAGAACCTATGTAGATAAAACAAAACGAATACTATCTGTATCTTACTAGTGCATCACATATTATAAAAAAAACGATGTATCAAATCGATCAATTTAAAGAAGTTCCGATGATTTTTTCAAAATTGGAAATAGATTAGTATAGTATTAACACATAAAATCGATTTCGATAGTATTTAGAAAACATAACTTTTTTCTCCAAGTATAAAACAACAATATAATAATAAAAAAAAAACAATTTAAAAAATGAAAATGGCAAAATGTCTTCGCCCGCCATATTTGCCATGTTGGTTTTGAGTTGCAATTCTAACTGCAAATAATGTTTTGTAACTGCAAACAAGGCTAAATAAGTTAAAATATGCAGTAAAAAAACGCTTTTATATTGATTTTGCCTGTTAATGATATTGTGTACAATACATGGCCGGAGGTCCATACATTTTTGCAACATCTCCTTTGTATCCAGCAAGAAATATTGCACATCGACTATTATAGAAAGGTCATTTTGGCTCTTAATTTAAATCGTTATCTCTTTCGCACCTTACTTATGTGACGTTTGTCGACCATTTTGATCAAGTTTTGACCAATATGATTGTTGTTCAACCAGCACATGCTGAGTTAGGACCAATTTGTATTAGTGTAGTTTTTACTTGTTTGTCACATATATTTCTTTTCCTACTTGTTTTGTTACATTGATTCAAATAAATGTTCTTTTCTTTTCTTTTCTTTTTCTTTTTTCAATACCGGCCTATCAGTGCTTACGTAGTTAAATAATATAAACTTGCAATTATTTTTTTAGGTACAATAAAATTACAACGTACGACATCCAGCTGCCGCCCGATGTGATCGCAATCAATTATGATCCGAAGCAAATGCGCGACGCTCTTATATCGCAACTAAACGAGCTTATGCTAAAAGGTCATTTTAAATATACTAATATTTATTTTCTTTATGTAATGAATGTGGAAAACAAGTCTTTATTATACAGCTATAAATGGATGTAAATTTGATGAACAAAATTATGTAAACTGATAATCTATACCAGTGATTCCCAAAGTGGTCCATATAGACCGCCTGGGGTCCATGGGACTCGATGGGGGTCTATGTAGGCGTGAAGAAAATTTGGAAATATGGGAATGTGATATAAATGTAGCAAGGAGGGGGGTCCACGGAAACCAGAAAAAAATTGCAAGGAGACCCCTTGCAATTTTTTTCTGGTTTCACAAGAAAAAATAGTTTGGGAACCTCTGATCTGTACTAATATTATAAAGCTGAAGAGTTTGTTTGTTTGCTTGAATGCGCTAATCTCAGAAACTACTGGTCCGATTTGAAAAATTATTTCAGTGTTAGATAGACCATTTATCGAGGAAGGCTTTAGGCTATATAACATCACGCTAAGATGAATAGGAGAGGGTGGGTAACATTGCAATCGCGAAGCCGAGGGGGGGAGCGCTAGTTAAATATAAAATTTAAATAACTGCCTCGTTAGCCTAGTGGTAGCAGGCCACTACTATTACGCTGAAGTCCTAGGTTCTCTTCCCGGGTCTGGGGTTATCTGAGTTAACGGTTTAAGATCCTTTATCTCTGGTTCTATTGGGATTTATCCATTTTCTGGAAGTATACCAGTACCTCGGAGTTTGGTAATGTGCCCGGAGATTGCAACAGGATCGCCACCTGTTACATGGACCAATAACGTAACCGGGGAATCGTGGGTGTTTCCTTGTATGCTTGAATGCATGCATTTACCTCTGTCTTCCCCTTCGGGGATTACAGGCATAAAGTTACGTAAATTTTAAATATGATATTCTATTGAACTTGTTGGGATTTGTATTTGATTATGGATAGACATAAGTCTTGGGGTTTCTCTGCGAGAGAACGCATGAGAACCAAAGTTACCGATATAGCTCACTGACTAGCGAGACTCAAGGGGCAGTGGGCAGAAGAATTCTTGAGTGTACTCATACCGGAAAACGAAGCGTAGGCAGGCATACATGTTATAATATATGTGCTGCAGGCCACGAGACGTTCAGCGGCTTACCGGAGGGCGAGGCGGAGCGCGAGCACGCCGCCTTCCGCCATCACGTCGAGGGCATACACCTCGCGCTCACCGACAAGTCGCACCCCGCGCCCGCCTCCCTCGCAGGTACCCTCCCCGGACACCGGACACCAGTAATGCTATGTCCGCCACCACGTCGAGGGCATACACCTCGCGCTCACCGACAAGTCGCACCCCGCGCCCGCCTCCCTCGCAGGTACCCTCCCCGGACACCGGACACCAGTAATGCTATGTCCGCCACCACGTCGAGGGCATACACCTCGCGCTCACCGACAAGTCGCACCCCGCGCCCGCCTCCCTCGCAGGTACCCTCCCCGGACACCGGACACCAGTAATGCTATGTCCGCCACCACGTCGAGGGCATACACCTCGCGCTCACCGACAAGTCGCACCCCGCGCCCGCCTCCCTCGCAGGTACCCTCCCCGGACACCGGACACCAGTAATGCTATGTCCGCCACCACGTCGAGGGCATACACCTCGCGCTCACCGACAAGTCGCACCCCGCGCCCGCCTCCCTCGCAGGTACCCTCCCCGGACACCGGACACCAGTAGGGCTATGTCCGCCACCACGTCGAGGGCATACACCTCGCGCTCACCGACAAGTCGCACCCCGCGCCCGCCTCCCTCGCAGGTACCCTCCCCGGACACCGGACACCAGTAGGGCTATGTCCGCCACCACGTCGAGGGCATACACCTCGCGCTCACCGACAAGTCGCACCCCGCGCCCGCCTCCCTCGCAGGTACCCTCCCCGGACACCGGACACCAGTAGGGCTATGTCCGCCACCACGTCGAGGGCATACACCTCGCGCTCACCGACAAGTCGCACCCCGCGCCCGCCTCCCTCGCAGGTACCCTCCCCGGACACCGGACACCAGTAGGGCTATGTCCGCCACCACGTCGAGGGCATACACCTCGCGCTCACCGACAAGTCGCACCCCGCGCCCGCCTCCCTCGCAGGTACCCTCCCCGGACACCGGACACCAGTAGGGCTATGTCCGCCACCACGTCGAGGGCATACACCTCGCGCTCACCGACAAGTCGCACCCCGCGCCCGCCTCCCTCGCAGGTACCCTCCCCGGACACCGGACACCAGTAGGGCTATGTCCGCCACCACGTCGAGGGCATACACCTCGCGCTCACCGACAAGTCGCACCCCGCGCCCGCCTCCCTCGCAGGTACCCTCCCCGGACACCGGACACCAGTAGGGCTATGTCCGCCACCACGTCGAGGGTATACACCTCGCGCTCACCGACAAGTCGCACCCCGCGCCCGCCTCCCTCGCAGGTACCCTCCCCGGACACCGGACACCAGTAGGGCTATGTCCGCCACCACGTCGAGGGCATACACCTCGCGCTCACCGACAAGTCGCACCCCGCGCCCGCCTCCCTCGCAGGTACCCTCCCCGGACACCGGACACCAGTAGGGCTATGTCCGCCACCACGTCGAGGGCATACACCTCGCGCTCACCGACAAGTCGCACCCCGCGCCCGCCTCCCTCGCAGGTACCCTCCCCGGACACCGGACACCAGTAGGGCTATGTCCGCCACCACGTCGAGGGCATACACCTCGCGCTCACCGACAAGTTGCACCCAGCGCCCGCCTCTCTCGCAGGTACCCTCCCCGGACACCGGTCACCAGTAGGGCTATGTCCGCCACCACGTCGAGGGCATACACCTCGCGCTCACCGACAAGTTGCACCCCGCGCCCGCCTCCCTCGCAGGTACCCTCCCCGGACACCGGACACCGGACACCAGTAGGGCTATGGGGGCTAGGGCTATATTACTTTGGGGCAACAGCGTGGACGTTCACCACGTCTTTACGTTACAAAAAAAATGCATCCGTATCCTGACTAATATTGACAATAGAGACACTTGTAAACCGCACTTTATAAGCAATAATTTGTTAACATTGACATCTATATATATATTAGAAGCATGCAATTTTGTAAAAAAATATCCCGAAACTTTCAATATGCGAGACGAACAACCGCGACGATATCAAAGTCGCCAAAAAAACAAGTTAGAAATCCCCGCCTCTAAACTTAAGATATATCATTCAGGGCCTTATGCTATGTGCGTTAAAATTTTTAATAAACTACCAGGAAATATAAGAGAATCCAAAAATAGCCCAAATTTTATTAAAATATTAAAAGAGTATCTCCTCAAAAAATGTTTCTACAAACTATCAGAATATTTTGAAAACACTGATGACTGTCTAAAAATATAAATATATAAATGCTTAAAAATGAATCGGTTTGCTCTCACTGCATTAAATGGATTGCAATACCCAAATAGGGTTCATTTGTGACATTCTAACAAAAATGTAATATACCACCATTATAATTATTGTAATTACCTACTGTAACAAATGAAAGCAATAAATATTGAGTATTGAGTATTGAGTATGTCCGCCACCACGTCGAGGGCATACACCTCGCGCTCACCGACAAGTCGCACCCCGCGCCCGCCTCCCTCGCAGGTACCCTCCCCGGACACCGGACACCAGTAGGGCTATGTCCGCCACCACGTCGAGGGCATACACCTCGCGCTCACCGACAAGTCGCACCCCGCGCCCGCCTCCCTCGCAGGTACCCTCCCCGGACACCGGACACCAGTAGGGCTATGTCCGCCACCACGTCGAGGGCATACACCTCGCGCTCACCGACAAGTCGCACCCCGCGCCCGCCTCCCTCGCAGGTACCCTCCCCGGACACCGGACACCAGTAGGGCTATGTCCGCCACCACGTCGAGGGCATACACCTCGCGCTCACCGACAAGTCGCACCCCGCGCCCGCCTCCCTCGCAGGTACCCTCCCCGCACACCGGACACCAGTAAAGCTAGGTCCGCCACCACGTCGCGGGCATACCCATTAAATTCCGCTGTTAACAGTGGTTTTAAACTCTCATATTTTATCGATGATTTGATGTCCAATATATGTATTTTTTTACATAAAGAATGTCGAATATTTTGAGCTTAATACTCCTAAAATTTTTAAAACGAGCGAAATCGAAACAATTTTTTGTATTGATGTTTATTTGCAGTGATAGTGCGCAGTCTGTGGAACGTGTACGACAACATAATAACGGGCGAGAAGATGGTGCGCGAGGCGCAGGACAAGTGGTCCAGCCCGCCCGCCAAGCCCAAGCCGCCGCCCGAGGCTACAGGTAATAATGTATACGTGTACGATGTGTCAGCGTGCGTGCTGTTATGCGCCCACTCTTGTGACACATAATATTATGCATTTCCCGTATTTATCTTCACGCCAAGTCCCTTATGAGGTAGGCAGAGAGTGTAAAGCGCCAAATAACCCGGTCCTGACACATTCACGATCTCTTCATACCTACTACTATATTTCACTTCGTTCAGAACTGACGCAATTTAAATTGAATACTCACCCCAGCTAATGTATATTTAATGACATTTTAGCAGCTGAGGAAAAGTCGGATGCGGAAGAAGTATCTGGCGATTCGACGAATGATAGCGCAGGTAATCAATTTCAACTATTATTGTTTTGTAGAAATATTGTGATTTTATCGTAATATTAGGTTGGGGAAAAAGTTTCTTCGCATTTTTTAAGATAATTCAAAACATTTTTTAATATAGTTTATTTAAATGTAACGAAAGTATGTATGTACCATTTTGTTCGATAACCTTTTGCCATCTTGTAGGTAGGGACATGATCCCATTGCTATAAAAAATGGAGGTGGAAATCTGAAGATGCAAGGTCAGGACGATACGGTGGATGCATTAACACCTCCCAGCCAAACTCTCTTAATTTTTGCTGAGTGACTATAGATGTGTGAGGTCTAGCGTTATCATGATGAAACACCACACCCCTTCTGTTGATCAATTCCGGCCGCTTTCTCTCAACTTCTTGCTTTAATCTCATCAGTTGTTCGCAGTAAAGTTCAGAATCGATAGTCCTGCCTGGTGGTAATAGCTCATAATGAATAATGCCCTTCCAATCCCACCACACACACAACATCACCTTATTGCGTGTTAACCCGGGTTTCGCCACAGTCTGTGAAGCCTGACCGGCCTTTGACCACGACCTTTTTCGCACGTTCTTGTCGTACGTGATCCACTTTTCATCACCAGTTATCAGCTTCTTCAAAAATGATTCGGTTTCATTACGTCGTTATAAAGAATCACAAATGAGTACACGGTTCATTGGGTTTCTTTCAGTGAGCTCGTGAGGTACCCAAATATCGAGCTTTTTTTGTACCAAGCTTTTTTCAAATGCGCCAAAACTGTTTTGTGATCAATTCTCAGTTCTTCAGCTACGTCGTAACTAATGATATGTCGATCTTGCTCCACTTTTTAAAAAATGGCATCCATTTTATCCGTAATAGGGCGACCAGAGCGAGGTGCATCTTTGACATCAAAATTTCCGGATTGAAAACGCTTAAACCAAATTTGTGCTACTCTCACAGACACTGCACTAGGTCCATAAACATCGCAAAATTTTTTCGCGGCTTGCGTTGCATTTTTACCTTTTTTGTAGTAAAATTTTAAAATGTATCGAATTTCTTCATTAGATTCACTCATCTTGACAGTACGAAAACAAATGAAAATCACACATTTGCCTAATTTGAATTTGGAATTATGTTCTTTAAAATTTTAACTTTCAATGATACCAAAACCAGCCAGATACAAATACTACAGCTAAAGATATTTTATTACAAGTTCATACATACTAAAATGCGAAAAGACTTTTTCCCCAACCTTATATAATTAAATGTACGTTTTCCAGAATCAATTTTGAATAACTCAAAGGATGAAAAGGATCACACAGGTGAGACTTATGCATAATTTTTAATTTTTACTGGTGGTATTGCTCCAGTGGCGGAGCTCGTGGGGGTAGGCACTATTGCATTACCTAATATATTTGCCGCTAAATGGTAGTGTTCAGCACTATCGTGTTCTGGTCAGGTGGTAATGCACGGCTCTGTAATTTCCGGCACAGAGGCATAACACCTTAGGCCTCAGGAGTGGTAACGCATCTGCATTTTGACCTTGGTTTTTGTGTGGGTGTCTATAGGTTGCAGTCATCAATTAACATCAATGTGAACTGCATGCTTGTTTGCCACTTCCATTACATAAAAATCTGTTCGCTTCGCGTAAAGGTTAAGTGGAAGGCGACTTTGGCTTATATCGGGTCTGTAGAGCGTTATCTCTTTCACATCTATTTTTCATACCCCTAAGTGATAAGGGTGATTCTCAAGAAATATTTTTTATACCTCTAAGGCGATACGAAGTTCGTCGGGGCAGCTTGTACAGTTTGATCCAAATGGAAAGATAGGATAGCTTACATCTCAATTTAAAGTCACAATATTATGTTAGTACCTAAATTGCACTCGTGCGAAGCCGGTGCGGAGCGCTTGTATTTTATTAAATTTCAAATTAACTTCAGGAGCGGAAGAAGATGAAGAAAAGGGCGATAAGAAAACAGTGAAACAAATTCTAGCGCAGCTGCTCTCCAACAACCAGCCTTCCAATCAGGTGTTGTATCAACTATTGTGTTATAAGAAGTGGAATAACTAATTATTCACGTAAATGACATTCATTTAGATGGGCGGGCTCCGTTTGTAAGGAATTAAATAATAGATATTTTTTCATTGATTATCCAATTTTGTTGATATTTTCATAAGCAGAATAACATTTCCAGGGAATAATTTGAATTATCACACAATTTTGTTTGTTCTTATACGTTCTATATTTTACAATTTTTGCACCATTTCATTGTTTTTCTTTTTTATTTATTTAAATTTAATGCACACAAAAGGTACATAAGGTGGACTTAATGCTACTACAAGGCATTATCAACCAGCCGCCAACCTTTGGGTTGTGTTGAAAACGTTTTTATCCAATGTCTGGGAGATAATTCCTAGTGGCATTTACTCCACCTTATATACTGGGTCTCAGGGGTAGCAACGCGTTTGTTTGCCTTGTTGGCCACTTTCATTACATAAAAAAAACAGTATACACGTGCGAAACTCCCTCGAGCTATAACCGATATCGTAGAGTAGAGAGTTTTGGCGGGAACGCTGAAAAGAGCCGTGTTGCGTGACATTATTTTCAAAACTTGTATACAGTCGTGTTGGAAAGTGTAAAATGGTGAGATTTTTATCATAAAGCACTAGATAACGTGCACGGGTGTAGGAAAGTGATTTTTCGTGTTGCCTCCAAAACTTCGTAAAGCTCCTAGTAAAGTCCCCATCACTTTACTAGACTCATCTCATCATATTCCATATGGAACCATCCAATCATCGTCATCTTCGATATGGATACTCATTATAAGAAATTAAGTATACAAAAACTACTGAAGGTAGGCTGTTAAGACTCAAATACCTGGCCGTAAAAAAAAAAAAAAAAAAACGGATGTCGTAGACAATGGCCAAGTGTACGTTTGGAGTTTTGGCGGGAACCTTGAAAGAGGCGTATGGTGTTCTTATTTTATTTCATTTATTGGTGTATTTTTAAGTTATATTGAATTAAGTTGGTGGCATTTTGTTTGATATAGGTTTATTACGGTGCCCGTTTATAGTGAAATAGAACAACAGTGTGATAACATTGAGAATAACTCGACCGTAACTCACTTGACTGACATACTTAATAAATAATTCACTGATTATATTATACTAACTTTGATATGTTCTTAGGTTTTCGCGAGCTACACTCATTGAAATAAAACTATTTTTACGGATACTGAACGCTACACAAGGCGTTTACGAAATCGATGGAGGTAGCTACATATAATTTTTTCAAACTTCTGTCAGACAAATGTCCCTCAGTCTGTCCGGGACCACGGAAGCTGAAAAGCGACCGAAACGTCGGGTTGATTTTAAAAATCATTTTAGTTTAATATACGCGAGATAAATCCGTAAAAATATTTTATTTTAAAGAAAAATGGAAAGAAAAATTTGACTTCAGGCGAGACTCGAACTCGCGGTCTACTGGGAATCTAGTCCAGCCATCTATTAGCACGGGTGGTAATAGATGGCGCTACTGCTACCATAAAGCAAGGAAATAAATGTGAAGGAAAGATTTGACAAATCGGGCAGGACTTCAGTAGCTCAATTGGAAGAGCGGCTGGACTAGATTCCCAGTAGGCCGCGAGTTCGAGTCTCGCCTGAAGTCAAATTTTTCTTTAAAATAAAATATATTTCACAAGCATGTGTTAATGCGAAATAATATAAAAACAATCCGTAAAAATAGTTTTATTTCAATATACTAACTTTTTCGCTGCTTAAATAAATACGAAATATCGTTACGTTACTCGACACTGGCAATATGCGTATAACGTGCAATACACCCGCAGAGCGGCATGATAATCTGCGGCGGGCTGCTGCCGGTGGCGGTGAACGCGGGCGAGACCGGGTCGCTGATCGCGGCCGCGCTCGTGTCGCACGCCTACCTGCGCGCGCGCGCGCTCGCCCTGCACGCGGGGTGCGTACTGCCTACTGCAGGGACAGTGTCCAATAATAAATCATTTTGACGACCCGGTTAGTCCAGCGGTGTGAGATGACCGTTTGATTCGAAGGGTCGCGGGTTCGATCCCCGCCCCGGGACAAATGTTTGTATGGCCTACAGGTATTTGTTTCGGGTCTGGGTGTTTGTGTATGTGTTGTATGTGTACAACGGCACCCACGACACAGGTTTATACCCAGTGTAGGGCTGTGAGTGTAAGCGTATTTTATTCATTATTATTATTATTTATTGCACAACTTATTTCGGCTCTGTGGAGCTATCTCTTTCGCGCAGTGGCGTACGTAGCTATAGGGATACAGTTAGTACAAATTTTGGTAATTTAAAGAGAGGGTGTCACTCCCGAAACGGGTGTCATCCTCTCATTTTAATTTACCAAATTTTGAACCGTTTAGACGTGAAAGCGCAACACAAAACTCAGTTTCGCATTTATTATACCGGGAGGCGCCAGAGACAAAGAATTTGCTCAACGATGAAGAATGGAGAGATAAGGATACAAAAAAGATAGATTCGAGAAAGTCGGGAGTGTTCCCTGTTTTTTTGCTCATCCGCCCCGGGTGCCACCCATGTTAGCTACGCCACTGTTTCGCACCTTACCTATGTGACGTGTCTCGGCCATTTTAATTTTAATCAAGTTTTGACCGATACCGGACAGTTAGTGCTTACGTAGGCAGTGTGAAGCATAGAGCAACGCGGTCCACCGATCGCGGCGGACCGGAGGAGAGTAGCCACAGCGTATATTACCGATGCAAAATAGTCTGTCATTTTTTGCGGGGGGAAAATGCGTGCGACACACACGCACACTACAAAAATCGTCTATTACTACGAAACTCACACCTTGATTTTAACAAAATACAGAAACGATTTCACGCACACATTTAAACATCTAGGCGACAGGCGTAAGATCATTTGGTGTACTTTGACAGAGGGGAAAGCCTGCATATGGCTACTCCCCTCCGTGTTGTTCTATGGTGTGAAGCAAAGACAACGCTCTACGAAGTCGAAACTAGCCGACTGTCCCTTTCGTAGGCTCGATGTACACTATTTCTTGCTCAATGAACACTACTAGTCAACCTAGTGAAATGTACTATTTATTTTGCAGTTCACAAAATGAACAAGATGAAGGCGAGGTGAGCGCCACTGCCGGCAAGGAAAAGACTGAAGGGGATAAAACTAAAGTGGCCAAATCCAACGCCGATCACATCGAAGTTATGCTTAAGGTAGTTAGAAATGTAACTTTAATGTATAGCAGTGACTGTTCGTGGCTTTGCACATTAAAAATTGTTTTGGTTTAGTGGAAATGTATTTCAAATGGATATATTCAGTGTTGAATTTTGTTTCTGACAAGATATGCCCGTTTGCGCGCTTTTTTAAAAATGTTAAATGGTTTTTTGAGGGATCTTCCTCGGTATGTTTACAATGAGCCATAACGAAAAGTGTTTGTTACAAACTTATAATACTGTCTTATATCTTACACGGGGTACACGAAAAAAACATTATATCCGCGCTTCACGCGTGTGTGACGTGGCCTAAAAATATTTTTCCAGACTATTTTACCACTTTGTCAGCATAGTTAACATGTACTTACGTCAAATTAAATTTTTCTAGTACTAATAGTTTCTGAGCTAAGCCGCGGACAGACGGACGGACGGACATAAAGAAACTATAAGGTTTCTTTGTGGGCTACGCAACCCTAAAAAGCATGATTCAAATTTGACTTGGTGTCGTAGGAAGGTCTGGTGTGTCGAGTGTACTACGCGCGGCAGTTCCACCGCCTGCGGCACATGCTGCTGGCCGGCCTCGAGCCGCGTGCGCCCCCCGCGCCCCCCGCGCCCCCTGCGCCCCTCGTGACCCCTGCACCCCCCGGGACCCCCGCGCCCCCCGCGCCCCCCGAGCCACGCTGCTGCCTCGACAGGGACAGTGAGCATGCTCCTTTACTACTCTAACAATACGTTATTCCGAAGAAATGTCACTTTTACAGAGCACAGTTTATAAGTGGTACCACGGAACAGTAACGAGTTGGGACCCAATTGTTGAGAAGAGTTTGAAAAGGTCTCTCTTACGGAGTTACGAAAATATTTTTTTTATACGCTTACAACCACAGCCCCACAGTAGGTATAAACCTGTGTCGTGGGTGCCGCTGTACACATACAACACATACACAAACACCCAGACCCGAAACAAATATCTGTAGGCCATACAAATATTTGTCCCGGTGCGGGGATCGAACCCGCGACCCTTCGAATCAAACGGTGGTTCCGCACCGCTGGACTAACCGGGTCGTCATTTAGGCTGAGAGCTCACATATTGTTCGGTGAATTAGATAAAGGCCTGTCGAAGCGCTCAGCCTACATACGAAAAACAATTCCATCGCCCGGAGTAGGGTTATCATTGTTTTAAATAGCCGATCTGGGTCAGGATTTTGTTCCCTTGTTTTCAGACAAGGGCGTGTGCGACATCGAGGAAGGTTTCGTGCGGTCGCTGGCCCACTGCGTGCCCTGGGCCGCTCGGGGGGGCAAGTCCGGCTCCACCTTCTGCAAGACCAAAGGTACGTTGTACGAGCTTGTATGCCGCCGCACATCATATCATGAGAAAAATACGTTACTTATATCTCAAAAATATTAGAGGAGAGATTGCTAATACTCAGCGGCCGCTGAGCGTTCGTTTAGACTCGCGGACGGTCAGGTGACCGTTCCCGCTCACGTGTCAAGCATCATCCATTCGTGATTGATCATCGTTCCAAACTTAGTGATTAAAAACCGTAAAAATTCCAAATTGTTCAGTGTTTCGGTGTAAAAACCGAACAGTAAAGCAAACTAAACCACTCAGTAGCATCACTTATCACCGGTTAGTCATCATTTTGTTATTTTTTTAAGTAAACCACGGTATCACATCGTCCGTTATCAAATATATTGTGTCAAAACAGAGAGTACTGCCAGCTAACTCATTTACACGGAAAACAACGGACATCTAGATTTTGTAGTATAATCACGTCTTTATACTCGTGTATTGGTGTATTTTATAGCGCCAAGATAAGCTCCTCCCACTTACAATGAGCAGTTTTCATAGAAAAGCGTTGTATTGTCAATCTATTCTTATAATATATTTGTTATATCTATTCTAACACTGGCATAGACTGCATGTTGAACGCTCGGGTTCTTAGTCTATATATTAGAAAGTTAACTGCTAAATTATACAATCAGAATCAGAATCAGAAACTCATTTATTCATTTAGGGTGACAGGCACCTCTTATGACACGTCAAAAACAAACAAAATAAATTAAAGCGAATAACAATTGATATACATGTCAAACAAGATAAAAAATATATGTAAAGTCAAGAATATCACTAAGATAAAACTAAATGTCATAAACTAATGTAAAAAGTATATCAGTAAAATGTCTCTTTTCCCCTTTACAAACTGATAACAAAGAGTAAAAAGAAAAGAAAAAGAGTCATTCTTTGTCATTCACCGGCAAAGTTCCAAAGGCCAATATGATCTGAGAAAACAATATCTTTGGTATACAACCCGATACCATTTTGTCGCATCGTTGTCAAATCGGAACATCCATCCTGGACGTTCCGATTCTTTGAGAATATTGATCGTTTTAGGTTTATTTTTCTAAGAGACTTGCCCGCGTTTTAGTCAAACTTTAACTCGGTTTCCTGGCATTGAGAATTATGCGACATATTACTTTCAACCACTGACAT
Source organism: Macrosoma leucophasiata (assembly GCA_036365455.1). NCBI lineage: Eukaryota > Metazoa > Arthropoda > Insecta > Lepidoptera > Hedylidae > Macrosoma > Macrosoma leucophasiata. The sequence continues at coordinate 3,021,947 of JAWQUS010000024.1, forward strand.
CAATATATTTCAGATGATAGATACGTGCTGAAGGAGATGACGAAACCGGAATGGCAGCAGTTCCTGGAGTTTGCGCCGCATTACTTCAACCACGTTACTACCTGTCGACAAAAGAAGTTGCCTAGCTTGTTAGGTAATAGTATAATAGTATCGAACCGATTCGATACCGAATATTTTATTATTTGTAATGAACAATAGAAGAAGAAGAACTCTGTTTTGAATAAGTTTATGGTTTCGAATAATTTTATAACTAAAACGAAAGTAATAATGCTTTTGTGAAGTTCATTAATAAGATCCGCCGTCTGTCAGTCACCAGGCTTGTATCTCATGTGAATCATGTCTATCGTGATAGCTATAGAGTTGAAATTTCTGGATGTATTGTCTTTTGCCGCTAGAACAACAAATACTAAAACAGAATAAAATAAATATTTAAGGGATGTCTGGCGCTCTAAACTGGTAAGAGACGGCGTGAAGATACATATTTAAGGGGATGTCCCATACGAAAACGTGATTTTTTACCGGTTTATCAGAGATAATGGTACTCCGTACCATTTTTTGTTTTCTTTCCACGTTCTCGTGACGATCCGGTTAGTCCAGCGGTGTGAGATAACCGTTCGATTCGAAGGGTCGCGATTCCCGCACCTGGACTAGTATTTGTATGGCCTATAGATATATGTTTCGAGTCTGGTAGTAGGGGAGCCCAGGATGCTATTTTTGGATTTACTCGAGCGCGTCAGATAAAGATATGGGAGATTCCTTGAACCCCGCTGGTTATCTCCACTAAATCTAAGGTTCGTATATAAAGACGCGGCCGAAGAATAGTCTTAAAAAAAATTATAAATGTCGCTACGATCTTACTCATCTTTCGAATTGTCTGAATTTTGGATAGGAGCATTGTTTGGCCACATTTTAAACCCTCACAGAATATCTGACACGCTCTTGACCCAAGACGTTGATGCCGCGTCCTCTTCAAAAACATTTGATTCGTTCAAAAATGAAGGTGAAAAATTACTCACGAATGTCAGATACTCAGAGAGGATCTAAAGTGAACCCCATCAAAGCTCCCATCCAAAATTCTGACAATTTGGATGCGAGGCAAGCTCGTGGCGGAAGCCCTAAGGGTTCGGCCTTTTATGGAAATCTTAGATTTGGTGGAGGTACTGAATTGGGTGCAAGGTATCTCCTATAACTTAATCTGACGCGCTGGAGTAAATTCAAAAATCCCCTCTTGGGTTCCCATACTATGGGTGGTCGTGTAGGTGTTGTATGTGTACAACGGCACCCGTGGCGATACGCTTACTACGCACCCTAGGTATGGTTTATACCTAGTATGCGGCTGTGAGTGTGAGCGTATTTATCTATTTATTTTGTTCATCAACTCGTGTCCGAGTCCTACCCGCATTTGGCCGGTTCATGAGAATCCTTCGTCGCATTTCTAAACAGTTTATCGTATACAGCGCGCATCCTGGGTGTATTCAGCGTGGGCGGCGCGGGGTCGGGCGTGCTGGTGCTGGAGAACGTGTGGTACGGCCGCCCGCGCGCCACGCGTTTCGACCTCAAGGGCGCCTCCCGCCAGCGCCTCGCCACCCCCCAGCCCGCGCCCCCCGCACCCACCGCGCCCCCCGCGCCCCCTACTGCCGCCGCCCACGCCCCCGCCACCGCCTCCGCCTCCACGTCCGCTCCTCCGCCCGTGCCCGATGTGCTGCTGGACGAAAATCTACTCAGATGTAAGTTATATCCTCTTACTCCTACCACACCGCGGACATTCCGCCAAAATTCCACACAAACGCTTAATTTGGTCTCTATTACATCAATCAGTGATGTGTATATACACGTGCACTTGTGTGCGTAGCACGTTGAGAATTAATGTTGTAATACCACACTTCTGACACCTCAGACCACCTCGACGTCTGTTATCAGAGTAAAACCCTATCTGGGTTATAGATTTTGAAATGAAATAAATGAATGAAATACGCCTTAGCCTGGATTGCAACTGGTGCGTCGGTAAAGTAAAAAGTTTAGAACAAAGATAAATAGTAGCAGTAAAAGGAAATAAGCGAAAGGTACCTTTGGAAAGATGGTGGATGCACTCCTCGGTCTGAACTACGCGGTGGGCTACTACTGCAGCCGCTGTGCAGCGGTTGCGGGTTAGCGGTAAGCGGTGCGGTGTGTTACGTGCGCGCGTGTTTGTGGGCAACGGGCTTCTGACGGGCGTTTGGTCGACAGCGCGGACGCGTGCCCCTCTCCGTCGCACCGCCACCGTCGGACAGGAGCGGGGACGATGGGGGCGGGCGGAGGGCAGGGGGCAGGGGGAAGGAAGGCGACGATGCAATGCGCGCGCGCGGCTTATGCGTATAAAATTTGGCAACAAAAAGCAACAATTCACAGCCTTCTCTAACTTAAAGAAATCTGTTAAAGTTAGAGAGGGATGTGAAATGTTACAATAACTTTAACAATTATCTTGGTGCAACCCAGGCGTAATCTATCAACCTAACAACTTACGTTTATTAGTGCGATGGGAGACGCAGTTATACATCTCGTCGAGCACGGGTTCCCAGCTGTGGGCGGCTTTAGAACGCGACACGCAGTTCCTGGCGGCGCTGGGCGTCATGGACTACTCGCTGCTACTGGCCATAGACGGAACCACGCTCGTGCTTGGCATCATCGGTAAGCACAATTAACCCATAGTAGAAGCATCATTATTATATTCTCCCCAGGCTTTCTGTGGTTGGGCAGTCAGTTCAGAATTTGCTATATTCGATGTACTTGGTAAACTAAACCTCTAAAGTTCTGCTTGGAACCCCAGCGGCTGTTTCAACGTGAGGCTCAATTAATCGTCGAATCGCCTCTCACAATTTTGGAAATACATCAGAAAACCACACGAAACCTCAGCGACTGTCTAAAGTGAGATAGTTGCTAACAGTGATATACGGGGTCGTTCACGCCCTCCTCCCCCACTTTAAGGTTGTACAAAAAAGTGTGCACACACTTTTTTCTAACTTCTTAACATGTACCGACACGCTAGACAACACTAGTTGCCACCCCTGAGATCTTAGTTGTTATGTCTTTAGTTATAAGGGGGCCATACATTACTATCTAATGGGAACACGACAGTGCTGAACACTACTATTTGGCGGCAGATAGATTACGTAATGCGGTTATGCCTACGTCCCGAGTTCCTACTGCAACTTTACCATCAGTGAAATAATTTATGGACGTTTCACCTCGGACCTTCATTTTGTATTTGTGCGAATTTCGTCACGATCTATGTGAATAGCGTAACGATCGTCCCCGCAGACTACATCCGCACGTTCACGTGGGACAAGAAGCTGGAGCACCTGGTGAAGAAGAACCTGGGGTCGGGGCAGCCCACAGTGGTGTCCCCGGACCAGTACCAGCGCCGCTTCCGCGCCGCCGCCCGCAAGTACTTCCTGCACTGCCCGCACCACTGGGACCGCCTCGCGCTCGGCCTGCAGCCGGACGCCTGAGCGCGAGGTTTGCTCTCGACTCTGAAACGTGCCTGCTCGAGGAGCTAGTACCGTAGAATACTTAGCCTGGACACCGAGTTTTTTTTTTTTTTTTATGTAATGAAGGTGGCAAACAAGCATGCAGTTCACATTGATGTAAAGTGATGACTGCAGCCTATAGACACCCACAAAAAGACCAAGGTCGAAGTGCAGATGCGTTACCACCCCTGAGGCTTAAGGTGTTATGCCTCTGTGCCGGAAATTACAGAGCCGTACATTACCACCTGACCGGAACACGATAGTGCTGAAACTACCATTTAGCGGCAAGTATATTAGGTAATGCGGTGGTGCCTACGCCCGCGAGCTCCGTCACTGGAGCTCTACCACCAGTAAAAAAGTTGCACCAAGACATTTGTTAAAGTTATTGTAACATTTCACATCCTTCTCTAATAATGGCGACCCGTTATACGTCGCACTGCTGGGCACGAGTCTCTCCCCTTTTTGGGGGGAGGCCTGGTGCTTACTCCACCACGCTGCTCCGATGCGGATCGGTGGAGGATCCTTCTCTAATTTAAAGAAAACTGTTAAAGTTAGAGGTTGTGAAATGTTACTATAACATTATTTCTTGTTGAATTGTGTACTATATTACTACGGCTGTGTTGCACCAAGATATTTGTTAAGGTTAATGTAACATTTCACGTCCTTATCTAACATATAGATATCCGTTAAAGTTAGAGAAGGATGTGAAATTTTACAGTAACTTTAACTTTGACAAATATGTTGGTGCAACCCAGTCTTAGTATTAAACTCGTAGTATAGTATTCAACAAGAAATAAAGTTCAAAGTTATTGTAACATTTCACATCCTTCTAACTTAACAGTTTATCTTTAAGTTAGAGAAGGATGTGAAATGTTACAATAACTTAAACAAATATCTTGGTGCACCCCAGGATCAAACATCCCGCAGTCCTTGAAGACGAAAGTCTTTAATCAGAGCGTTTTACCGGTGATGACCTACGGTGCCGAGACGTGGTCTCTCACTATGGGTCTCGTTCGAAAGCTCCAAGTCACTCAGCGGTCAATGGAAAGGGCTATGCTCGGCGTTTCCCTACTGGATCGAATCAGAAATGAGGAGATCCGTAGGCGAACGAAAGTCGCCGACATAGCCAAGCAGATTTCCAAGCTGAAGTGGCAACGGGCAGGGCACATAGCTCGGAGAACCGATAGCCGCTGGGGCAGAAAGGTTCTCGAGTGGAGACCACGTATCGGCAAACGCAGCGTAGGACGTCCACCTGCAAGATGGACCGACGACCTGATCAAGGCTGCAGGTACCCGCTGGATGCACGTCGCTTCCGACCGGTCGGCATGGAGGTCCTTGGGGGAGGCCTATGTTCAGCAGTGGACGTCCTATGGCTGATATGATGATGAACCCAGGATAAGTAATACAATACAGTATTCGACGAGAAATATTGCACACCGACCTTAGGAAAGACACTCGGCTAATTTCGGGTCTGTAGAGCGTTATATCTTTCGCACCTTACCAATGTGACGTTTTTCGAGCATTTTGATCAAGTTTTGACCAATACCGGACTATCAGTGCTTACGTAGGCTGTGTGCAGCAAAGATCACGCTCTACGCAGTCGAAACTAGCCGATTGTCTCTTTCATAGGCTCGATGTGCAATAATCCTTGATGAGCACTGTACAGAAGATTCGGTCCGCTAATGGCCGAATATTGAAACGTCACCCAATTTAAGCAACAACCCTCAAATATGCGCTATCTCTATCGTTTGAACGTATTTGATAAAGAAAGATTTTAAGTCCCGCTTAGATTTAAGTGACGTTTGAGTATTTGGTCGTAAAACGTTTAAATAGATGTAGATTCTTGCTGTGGCGCAATAATGTGGGACTTAGGTTGCACGGTGTTATTTTTTTCCCATTACAACCTTTTTGTCTTAAAGGATTTTCGGAAACGATTAGATTTGAATTTTTTCGAAAAGCGTTTCGCCCCGGCGCCCTTTGTTCGGGCCTCGGGGTACTTGCAGGCCTAGAACACCAATTGCGGCCGCTACTACTCGTGTTATCATGGGGCCAGTGAAAGCCGAAAATTGTGTTAATTTATTGTACTATAGTTGGTTCGTTTTTAAGAAAAAACCTTATTTATAGCTAAATTATAGCTGTCAAAACAGTTTTAATTATAATGTGGCAGAAACAATATGAAATTAAAAAAGACTTGTAACACCAACACGTTTCTTTTTTAATATTCATAGAAATAATATAAAATGTCAAAATAAAAACTATACAAGGTTTATCGTAAATGAATTCCAAAAGTAAGATTTACAGTTTCTTTTTGCAAATTGTTTAGAGATTTAAATCTGTGATCAATAGCATCTATTGCATAAGTTTGTATATTTTTGTTTTTCGCAGACGTTTTTACTTATATTATCTCGAATTATTTTACATTTATTTTTTATTTATGTTAAAACAACAGCTAATGTATATAGCTAGTAACTTGTTACGATCTCAGCGTATTAATCATTTTGTGATGAACTCGTAACATTCCTAGACTTTATTTTCATATTATTATTTTTATATATTGTATTGTTTCATATTTATTAAAATAAATCATCACGTTTAAAATGTGTTTTCATTGCATTTACGATCGACTAAGAACATTTAATTTAATTAATACAGAAGACTTGTATGTTTAGTTAGTAAAGTTGACGCTACAATCGTTAATTTTATGTTATGTAGAACAAAGCGTCATCAACGATAGAATAATTTGCTTCATATCTATAGATCGAACGAGTATCGATTACAGTAATCAACTTGTATAAGGGAGTAGACAAAAATACAGATAAACACGGAGACCACACTTCGGTCAAGGTGAGTCGAATACAATATTGCACAACCACATTGTCCTGATCGCTCTTTCTGTGTTTACATTATCTTCTAATTTTACCATACATTAGACAAAGAGGATGGGACCACACTGGTCGGAGTGTTGTCTCTATCTTTGCCTATAGCTTCTTGGGGTCAGATGAGCATAGACTTATAACTCTAGGGATGTTGTATATTAAATCAGTCTGTATCAAATCGACATGAGACCGCGAAAGTTTCCATTATTTTCAAAATCGTCATGGACCTTCATTAAAATATTAGATTAAATCTGCTACGGCACATCCCAGCCCACGTCTCAATATTTAGCTTTGCGCACTTTAAATTTGTTTTTATTATTCAGTTATATATTTTCATACCTACACGTATATATCTTAATATTCAGGGATTTATAGAAATTCTTAAACGACAGTGATAAAATAATTTCCATTTATTTCCATCAACTCACATTTACAGACAAGTTACATGTTCATTTTTATCAACGCAATATCTCTATAATAAGATATTACATTTTTTTGCTAACGACAAAACAAATATTTCATTTCACACAGTCAGCAATAATAAGACGATTATCCCAAGCAATTGAATTATTTTTAATGAAATGAATAATCAAACATTTAACAAAAAAATAAATGTATGTATAATGATATAGTAATACTATATGACATGCTATTTTTGATATATAATGTGTATTTCAAATAGTCCAATATGCAAAGCAGATATATAAGGTTGGGGAAAAATTTTCTTCGCATTTTTTAAGATAATTCAAAACATTTTTTAATATAGTTTATTTAAATTTAAAGTATGTATGTACCATTTTGTTCGATAACCTTTTGCCATCTTGTAGGTAGAAACATGATCCCATTGCTTTAAAAATTTTGGGACTTCTCATCAAAATACCGCGACAAGTGGATTTGGCAGTCCTCTCGTGATGTTAACCTAACATTGCATAAAGAATTCTGAAGAGACCGAAACAGGTGGAAATCTGAAGGTGCAAGGTCAGGACTATACGGCGGATGCATTAACACCTCCCAGCCAAACTCTCTTAATTTTTGCTGAGTGGCTATAGATGTGTGAGGTCTAGCGTTATCATGATGAAACACCACACCGCTTCTGTTGATCAATTCCGGCCGCTTTCTCTCAACTTCTTGCTTTAATCTCAACAGTTGTTCGCAGTAGAGTTCAGAATCGATTGTCCTGCCTGGTGGTAATAGCTCATAATGAATAATGCCCTTCCAATCCCACCACACACACAACATCACCTTATTGCGTGTTAACCCGGGTTTCGCCACAGTCTGTGAAGCCTGACCGGCCTTTGACCACGACCTTTTTCGCACGTTCTTGTCGTACGTGATCCACTTTCAAAATCAGCTTCTTCAAAAATGATTCGGTTTCAATACGTGGTAATAAAGAATCACAAATGAGTACTCGGTTCATTAGGTTTCTTTCAGTGAGCTCGTGAGGTACCCAAATATCGATTTTTTTGTACCCAGCTTTTTTCAAATGCGCCAAAACTGTTTTGTGATCAATTCTCAGTTCTTCAGCTACGTCGTAACTATTGATATGTCGATCTTGCTCCACTTTTTCAAAAATGGCATCCATTTCATCCGTAATAGGGCGACAAGAGGGAGGTGCATCTTTGACATCAAAATTTCCGGATTGAAAACGCTTAAACCAAATTTGTGCTACTCTCACAGACACTGCACTAGGTCCATAAACATCGCAAATTTTTTTTCGCTGCTTGCGTTGCATTTTTACCTTTTTTGTAGTAAAATTTTAAAATGTATTGAATTTCTTCATTAGATTCACTCATCTTGACAGTACGAAAAACAAATGAAAATCACACATTTGCATAATTTGAATTTGGAAATATGTTCTTTAAAATTTTAACTTTCAATGATACCAAACCAGCCAGATACAAATACTACACCCAAAGAGATTTTATTACAAGTTCATACATGCTATAATGCGAAAAGACTTTTTCCCCAACCTATTACAAAAATAGTAATTAAATCAGATATAAAAATGAATCAGAAATATTTACATTTTTTCAATTTAGAATATATATCGTTGTTTGCATGGGTAAATATTAAAATGGCAATAATGATTATAGATTCTATATTACTTTACTGTTCTTAGCTAAGCGAGCATGTAAGACAATACAAATCATTTGATGAAATAAATAGTTCATTTTATATTCACAATCTTTATATAGCTTCACGCCAAATCCCTTACGGAGTAGGCACATACATACACAATTTTAATAAACTTTTTTCAGAAAGAATGGAAGAAGCGAGACCTTTTACCGTGTATAATATGAGAATGAAAATCTGATTGTTTTGACTTGTATGTAGGTACTTTGAAATTGCAGCATCACTTGAAAAAATTAGCCGAAATTAAATTCAATCAAAGGAGGTTAAAAAAGCACATTTATATAAAGTTTTGAGAAGACAGTATCTCAAAAAAGTTTCCTTGACAAAAATAGTTTCTTCTAGTATATTTTTACTCATAATATAATACAACGAAAACAGTAGGTAATTGTTTTAATAGAATCGTTTTATATACACATCGTTTTAGATAAGAATCGGATTATTTAGGTATTTACACCAAATTTAAATGTATCAGACACTGGGAAAATAAATCACAGCCTCGCCCAAGAACAACATACTAATGCATGTTAAAAAAAAATACCGTCTCTACCGTCAACCACAAAAGTTAGAACAAATATAAAATCTGCCAGTTGGAAAATGAAGTCCTATATTAACACTACACATTTTACCTTGAACCTACCTTAATCTATTAAAATTTAATGCAAAAATAGTTTTTCCATCAATATTATGCTAATTTACATGCGAACTTTAACGATATATTTTATTTCAAAACACCTATGCAGACGAGGTATGTGCAGCGCACGCCTGGTTATAAATTAACCTCGAGTAAACAACTTGCCGCACCACGAATATGAACGACATTTGTATGACTCAACGCATTGCGAATTTACGAAGAATGCGTTGATCACGCCTACGCATGTCACGCTGTCTGTATCCACCTTAATCACACTTATAGTTTCGATTCTGAAATCAAACTCCGTTAGTCATTATACGATCGAATTCAATAGATTCTTTTGATCATGAATGTTCATCCTCTGATTGATGGGTGGTTTAATTGAAAATATTGTAGAATAGATTAATCTTTAATTTTGTTTAAGAATTGCTCATAGACGAAATAGTTCGTCAGCGATCACTCAAATCGAAAGATGTGATGAAAGAGTGAGTGAAGAAGTCGCAGACTTGGTCACAAATTTTTATTAGATATCCTTTAGATTATGTACCTTAGATAGTTCATAATTTACCTATATAGCAGAAGCCATAGAAGTCGATTAGCGAAGACAAATTAAAAGAATCTAAGGGTGCCATACTTTATTACTTTATTATCAATTCATAGAAGTATTGACAACATTTTGATTGGATAGATCTTACCTTTGGTGCGCAAATAAAATGTTGTCATTTGAGAAGTGTATATGAGACAGCTATTGGGCCGGATATCGCTGACATAGATACATATTTACTAGAGGCAGAGCTCTAGTGAATGCGCACTGACTGCTGTCCGCAGATTTGACAGCAACTGTTATTGGATCTATGGATGGTCTGATAATTACAGACCGATGACAGTAAACTGACCGTATGCAATATAATCAATTGTATACGATCAGTTTAGTTTGTGATAACCATAAGTATGTAGTAACAGCAACAAAAATCAAACACATTTTACAATAAGGATCAAATAAAAACAACACTAATATTCCAATAACTTTCTTCATTCGATACATAATAATCACAATTATTTCATAATTTTACGTAAACATCAAACGCAGATCTCCCGAACCTTTCCAGCGATCGATAGCGAATAGCACATAAAATAATATTTACAATTTTGTATGGACACGATCAAAATAAAAGAATAGGAGCCATCTACACAGTTGCACTCGCAGCGATTTTCATGCTATTTAAAATAGAAAGTTTAATTGATTTTATAAGCTGAATATACGTTTTTTATTTTCAGTACAAAAATATTTCTTTATGATCTACAATTAATAACTTACGGTGTAGATTTAGTACCTTTATAAAAAAGTCAACTATCCAGCACATGTTCTAGGTATATTCTACACACTATTGACCAGTTTCTGGAACGATTTTCACTGTAAATAATAACTTAAAAACTGTAAATTTTTTTATGTTATGGAAGTGGCAAACAAGCACGCAGTTCACATTGATGTTAAGTGATGACTGCAGCCTATAGACACCCTAAGACCAAAATGCGGATGCGTTACCACTCCTGAGGCCTAAGGTGTTATGCCTCTGTGCCGGAAATTACAGGGCCGTAATTTCAAATGTATGAATAGCCTGTGCATACATCAACTAATCATACCATCATCACAAATACGGGTGTTCACGCAAGGTGTTAAGCAACTCATTTAAATTTGAAGCGAATTTTAACACGCCTGAATAGAGATTTGACAAACGTTCTAGAAACCGGCGGTAAGAACATTAAAATTACTTTAATTATTGGAATAAAACAACATCAATCAGAAACTTCTTCGAGACACCGAAATTCTACATAATTATACATAAAAAAAATAAAATATTAGTTTAACGTGTTGGTGTAATGGTAACTAACAGTGCACATACAGCAAGTAATGTTAAATCGATGCGAGAGACGTGAGACGGTCCGTAAAAAGGAACGTCGTACCATCTGTAGTGGAGGTTCATAATTGAATTACTCACATGCACAATGAAAGAAAAGTCAATTTACAAAAGATAATCAAATATAAACTATAGAACCCCTCAAGAAATATTGTACTTCGACCCTACGGAGACAATCAGCTACATTTTTTTTATGTAATAAAAGTGGCAAACAAGCATGCAGTTCACATTGATGCTAAGTGATGACTGCAGCCTGTAGACACCCACACAATGACCAGAGGTCAAAATGCAGATGCGTTGCCACTCCTGAGACCTAAGGTGTTATGCCTCTGTGCCGGAAATTACAGGGCCGTACATTACCACCTGACCGGAACACGATAGTGCTGAACACTACCATTTAGCAGCAAGTATATTAGGTAACGCGGTGGTGCTACGCCCGCGAGCGCCGTCACTGGAGCTCTACCACCAGCAAAAACGTTTCGACTTCATAGAGCATTCTTCTTCATCTCGGCTGCACACTGTCTACGTAAGCGTGATAGTCCGGTATTGGTCAAAACTTCATCAAAATGCTTGAATAACGTCACATTGGTAAGGTGTGAAAGAGATAACGCTCTACAAATGAAATTAGCTGAAATCTCCTTCGTAAGGTCGATGTCCAATATTTATGGTCGGACACTAATTAATTCATTATTACGATCACATATAATGTCCATGTTGTACAAACTGATCTCTCTCAGTAATACAAAGTACATGTACATAGTTCCATGTGTATGGGAGTAATCTTATAAAAAGTTCAACTAATATTTATGCAGGTTAATATCTAAAGATAGTTCGCATCAATATTTTTTTTTCCAACAATGTTTGCAACATAGTAATGCCCACTAATTACATTTTAATTAATTAAATCGCTGAACTAATAAGAAATTCGACTGAAATCATAACAAGTTGGATTACGAAAACACCTGAATACACAGAAACTGTTGACATAAAAAAACGTATGGTGTTTAGTTTTAAAGGAGACATTCCAAAATGTATGGTGCTTGGACCCGCACCTTGTGCACTATATTGAGAGAAGAAGCATAAAATACTAAATCATTTTCAGCTATTCAACGTTTATTATACCTTCAATTAATTGTCGTAAGTAAATTGCAAAAACAAAAATGTCGTAGTAGCACAATGGCCCCATTTTGTTGTCATACAAAAATTACATAAAATAAATAATTCCAAAAAAAAACAACGATTCAAATTATTTTTTGAGTACAGTAGAAGCTCCTTATTCGCGGGGTATACGTTCCGTATACAGAAATCGTGAATATGGAATGGTAATTTACATAGAATTATAGGGGAAAGGTTCCTAGGCGACGAAATAAAAAAAAAACAAACACATAAAAATCAGTTTATTTAAGATTCTGACCATACATTTTGATAAGTTACATAATATCTTCAGGTTTAGGCAATGGTCCAATTGTGGTAGCATTCAACTTGTTACTCAAAACATAAACCCCTTTATTCATAAACGTATTTTAGCTAAAGTGTTGCTAATCTCTCCTTTGTCTTTTTCTATCCTGCACATTTGACAATGCAACTGACGAAGACAAAGCATTCTATAGCTAAAACGTATCTAATGTTCGTTTATGAATAAGGGGGAAAGTATATTACTTTATGTTTTAAGCAACAAGTTCGTTTTATCTAAATTTTTTGTTTGTTTACATACTTAAGAACACCGACCGCGGCGAAGGCGACTTTACCTCAAATGAACCGTCGAACGAAACAAACAACGCCGTTAGCTTTTGAAAACACAATCTAGGCATAGTTGTAATAAGGCCTATTTTATTTATCTCTTGACGCGTTGACAACGGATACCGAATGCTTTTTATTTAGGGACATATTTAAGTACCGATGTACCGATTCAATCCGCGAATAAAGAAATCTTAAGCCGCAAATATAGGACTTGAGTCGCAATTTTTCAATCCGCGAATATTGAAAACGCGATTGAAGGAAGCGCGAATAAAGAGCTTCTACTGTATTTATTTTTCCATGATTCTACGTATCTATCTTTTGATGTGTACAAGGTGCGGACCCAACGTGGAACTACTCCGTTGACAAAAGCTTATCTATGTTCATGCATAAAGAATATTAAGAACTTGAAACCAATAATATATTAACAATTTTTGCAGTGGATTTACTGAGTTCAAGAAAGGATCATGGCAAGACTTGTACAGAAAAAAAGAAAAAAAAATGTAAATCCATACGAAAAAAACAGCACGGAAATATTAACCAGTGAACCTAAAGAACATTTCCTGGTACTAAAAATAAGTCTCCGGAATAAAAAGTTCACAATTGAACTTTAGTGTGGAGTGCTTCTACTATTAGGAAAGACTGTTTTTATGCCGGTGATTTAAAAATATTTAAAATACCAGGAAATCTTCTTTATGTCTAACTCTTTCTGTACAAATCAATGTGTGAAACTTGGCATGATTCTTTGTCCCATTGACAAGTTCAATGAATGGTAATAGGCCAAGACGTTTTGATGAAATCGCTGGTTGGTGCAAATTACCCTATAATAGGAACAATGCACACATGGTCATTAGGAACTAGTTGTAGCGTCACATTATTAAGCCTGGGATGCACCACGATATTTGTTAAAGTACTTGTAACATTTCACATCCTTCTCTAACTTTAACAGATTTGTATATTATTTCGCATTAACACATGCTTGTGAAATATATTTTTATTTTTAAAGAAAAATGGAAAGAAAAATTCGACTTCAGGCGAGACTCGAACTCGCGACCTACTGGGAATCTAGTCGCTCTTCCAATTGAGCTACTGAAGCCCTGCCCGATTTGTCAAATCTTTCCTTCACATCTATTGCATTGCTTTATGGTAGCAGCAGCGCCATCTATTACCAGTAGGTCGCGAGTTCGAGTCTCGCCTTAAGTCGAATTTTTCTTTCCATTTTTTTTTTAACAGATTTCTTCAAGTTAGAGAAGGATGTGAAATGTTACAATAACTAACAAATATCATGGTGTACCCAGGGTAAGTGTTATATAAAAATCCGGAAGCCGCATTTAGCGTTTGCTCGCCAGTTGTCTCATAATCTTAGAGCAGCGCACTCGCACCTCAACCCGGACCTCAATGAGGAATTAACACAGTTACATTGTATCGGTAAAGGAGATGTTGCAAGAATGTATGGACCTCCGGCCATGTATTGTACACAATATCAATAACAGGCAAAATCAATATAAAAACGTTTTTAACTGCATATTTTCACTTGTTTAGCTTTGTTTGCAGTTAGAATTGCAACTCAAAACCAACATGGGAATATGGCAGGAGATGCCATTATGACATTTTCATTTTTTTAAATTGTTTTTTTTTTATTATACAGTATTTGGAGAAAAAAATAATATTTTCTAAATACTATTGAAATCCATTTCATGTGTTAATACAAGATTAATCGATTTCCAATTTTAAAAAAATCATCGGAACTTCTTTAAATTGATCGATTTGATACATTGTTGTCAATTTTGTCAATATGTGATGCACTAGTAAGATACAGATAGCATTAGTTTTGTTTTATCTACATAGGTACTATCCTAAGCGTCGGCTGCATCGCCGCCATGTTGAACATGGTTGAAAATGATAAAATCGTTTGAATTAAATGTGGTTGTAACTCTAAAATATATTCTTGAATAAATTAATTGTATTTTTTTCGGATTCTTCTTTAATTTACCCATTTTTTGAGGACATGTACAAACCAGAGCCGAGCTCGCAACATCTCCTTTAGGCGGGTTGAGTAGTACGCAACGAGTAACGCGGCTCTAAGGTTGTGGGACAACTGGCGAGCAAACACTAATTTGCGGCGTCCGGACATTTATATAACACTTACCCTGGGTTGCACCGACATATTTGTTAAACTTTAACTTTCACAAATATCTTGCAACCCAGGCTTAAAAACATAAGTCATGAACACAGTAAATGAATGACACGATTTTCGATATTTATGTATTAATATACAACAATGGACAAAACGAAATGATAATTATTCAAGAATGATGACGATTTGGAATAAATAAAATATACTATTTTAAAACTATCGAATATTTATTTAAACACACATTCGACACTTCATGTATCCGTGATACGCAGTTGCTCTATGGTGCAAAATATCTATGAATTTTACTAAAATTAAAACAAAACTTTGTTCAACCCGTAAAATGTCGAGTATGTGTAAAGGTAGATTGTCCATAAGCCGCAATTAAAGCTTATCTAGCAGATGGTGTATAACTTATGAGGCTTTATTATACTTTTTTAGCATTTAAACTTGATACAATAATCAGTATTTTCTTAAACAACATACAAACAATTGAATTTGTTTCTAATTAGAACATTTGAAACAAGATATATACCCTCTTATTCATAATCGTACATTAGATACGTTTTAGCTATAGAATGCTTTGTCTTTGTCAGTTGCATTGTCAAATGTGCAGGATAGAAAAAGACAAAGGAGAGACAAGCAACACTTTAGCTACAATACGTTTATGAATAAGGGGGATAGAATATAGATTATGTCAATAAATCAAAAAACTCAACCCTATATTACAAAAAAAAACGAATAGATGTACGGTATATTGCAAGACGTGAACCTAACTCGTGCATCACATTAGAAAAATACGCACTTTTTAAATGCAAAACATAATATGATACGTAAATGTGCACCAATAACTACATTGCACATAATATATAACATGTTAGCAAAATTATTAAGAAACGCCATCTAGCGGCAACTATGGACCATCTACTTCAAGCCACCTTTTGTATTGTGTGATGTGTTGTGACGCACGTTCGACACTCCACGGCAGACGGCAGACGGCGACGGGTGGAAGGGACGAGTGGAGGCGGAGACAAACATGCACGTGCTCTAGTATCATGTGGGGTCCAGCGTGAAGCTCAGGGATTTCAATCGCTCCAGGCCGGCTAGCAGCTCCCTGGAAACGAAAACGTCAAACCACATACATTTTATGTGAGTTCTTCGCTTCTCGGATATCCTCACGACACAACCTAGGGGTTCGGTTGCACCAAAATATTGTTTTTGAAAGATTTTACATTAACTTTAGAGAACTGGTGGTAGAGCTCCAGTGACGGATAGGCTGCAGTCATCATTGTTTGCCACTTTCATTACATAAAAAAAGAGAAGGATGCAAAGTTTTAAATTAACAATAACTTCAACTAAAGTAATATTTTGGTGCAACTGAACGTAAGCGTTCTATACTAGTGCGGAACGTGAACAACGGGATCGCGATAGTCGCAGCGACGTTATGACCCGAACCGAGTGGTGCCATCGCGATCCAGGGATGTCTCTACCGATAACTAAAGCGGGAATGGAACCCGGCTTCCGACCGTTATGAAGTTCCAGTCGGAAGTCCGGAATTGAACCCGACCTAAAGAGTAATTAGATAGGATGGAACCGATATTGGCGTAATGTGACGAGTGTGTCCCGTACAGGGTTGCCAGGCATTCGGATAAAGCCGGACATAGTTAGGCCTTACGTTTGCGTGTCCGGTCAAAATATACGGCGTCTGGCTTTTGTTAGGCTTTTTACATTACTTAAACGAGCGAGCGCCGGGCACAGCCGAACGCTTCTATCGCGGGTGTCCGGTCTTTTTACCCAAATTTCTGGTTAAACTTGACGGTTAGTCCGGCTATTAGGTTTAGCGAGCCGACAACCCTGGCCCCGTGCACCGTGCCCCGTGCACCGTGCACCGTGAGCGTACCGGAGCGAGGTCTCGGCGGTGTGCGAGGCGAGGCGCAGGTCGCGGGCGGCGCGCGCCTGCCGCCCGCGCGCCCTCTGGCCGTCCTCCCGGGACGCCGCTAGTTCCTCCTGCAATGTCACATTATTTATTTGTAGTAATGGATTAATTCTGAAATAATACAATACAGTCCTATTCACATGCTTATGAAATTTACGAGAAATAGCATTAATTGCCATCGCTATATATTTATTTACACACTTCCTTGCTTATTTTTTTTATAACGAAGGTGGCAAACAGGCGTGCAGTTCACATGGATGTTAAACAGCCTATAGATATCCACACAAAAACCAGAGGTCAAAATTCCACCAACTCGCATTGGAGCAGCGTGGTGGAGTAAGCTCCAGGCCTCCTCCCACAAAAGAGAGAGACTCGTGCCCAGCAGTGGGACGTATAACGGGTTGCCATTATTATATAATGAATTAATTAGCATTCGCATTCATTGATAGCGTGCTAATGCTGTATTAGTATTTGTACTACTGCCTCGTTGGCTCAGTGGTCGCAATCGCGACGGTGAAGCCTGAGGTCCCGGATTCGATTCACAGGTCGGGAACGTGTTATTGAGTTTTTTTCTGTAAGGTAATTCCTAGTAATCGCCTGGAGACCGGTACCGGTGCCTCGGAGAGCACGTAAAGCCGTCGGTCCTGCGCCTGATCGTGTCAAATTGTCGTCCCATCGGAATATGAGAGTGAGGGATTAGAGAGTGCACCTGTGTTTCCGCATACACTTGTGCATTATAATATCTCCCCCGCAGTTGGCTAGTTCGTTAAGACTGGCCGCCGTGACCGAAACCGGTCTGGAGGACTGTATTGTATTATTTCACAAATAAATGAAGTTGTGAAATTCTGCGATGAGTGAAACACTGATTCGCAATTATTTTCGATTTTTTTGAATTTAGGACCGCGTTTTGAATAAATGCGTGTGATTTTTGAATAATAATTAGTGTGGCACCCTTTAACATTCATTAATTTGTATATTTATTTACTACTATTTCACTACTTACATATTGTGTACAATACATGGCCGGAGGTCCATACATTTTTGCAACATTTTTGTTTCATTTATTATAATGTCATTCTCTACTTTTAACCAGTGTTGCACCTACATCGTTGATTTCTACACAACTCAATGGTTGACTGGTAGAAAACGCCCAGTGGCGTTAAGTCCGCCATATGTATATTTTATGTGCATAAAAGAATAAATAAATGAATACTTAATTTACATTTTTTTTTAATTGTCATGTAGTCGTCAGAGTACGGCTTTGCAATTGTATCCGATACTCGCGCCCCACCCCATAGCAAGAAAACAATCGAAAATACGGATGACGGACGGACGTGCGCTTTCCTTGAACACTGGTTTGGCACTGCTTGATTTTGACGGTCGTGCTCTATTATAAAATGAAATATGGCCAGCGATTTCTCCATAGAAAAATGTATGGACAGCGGGATGCGTAAAAATATATGATATTTAGACGAATATAACTGTTTTTCTGTTCAATTATACGAAAAAAACGAACGGTGATTGTATTCTTTACACTTTCGTCTCACGATTAAGCCAAGAATATTTTTAAAATATGAATCGGAAATAGCATAAATTTTGCCAATAGAAAAGGTCGATTTCGATGTTTCTCATAATGTTTATGATTTTTATTTAGAAAATTATAATCGATCTCAAAAATCTAATGCGGTGTTATTGTTGGCAGACTTATTGAGCGTCTGAGATATTTTTTTGGTGTTGCTTAGTATAGAGGATTTCATAATATTTTGCAAACCGTAAACCCCTATTCTCGCGTTTTCAGGGACGGCCCCCTTAATTGCCATCGCTATTTATTTATTTACACTTCCTTGTACACAACTTATTTTTTTTTACAACGAGGGTGGCAAACGGGCATGCAGTTCACATGGATGTTAAACCACCTATAGATATCCACACAACAACCAGAGGTCAAAATGCAGATGCGTTTTGCAACCCCTGAGACCTAAGTTCTTATTTCTCTCTGATAGTTATTACAGAGCCACACATGTATAAAAAAATACTATATGTACTATAACTTAATGCCGATCAATCTGTGGAAAACATAAACAAAAGCACTCGAAATTATAAGCTAGTTTTACTTTTTATTTTTCTTTAATCCTTTTAGGTGTTCTGATTAAATTTAAAAGTTACCTTTAATTTTTTTATTTCATTCTTTAGCTGCATGACCATGGCATCTTCATCGGGCGCTCGAGCCTGGAAAGTTATTGCATAAGTTCATAAACATTTGTATCGGACTGATGAGTAACACCGGTTATTTGAGTCTGTCCGTACAGAACAGGTTTATCCAAATTTGTACCACGGCTCAATCGGGAGAAATGAGTGTAATGAGTGTGAAACGGCAAACTAATGAGACTCTTTATCTATCTTATCCAATTGATAATGCAACTGACAAAGACAAAATATAAAATGGCTATATCTTATCTGTATTAACATGTAAAGATGTTTAAAAAAATGTTTTGTCTCATTCATTTTACAGATTTAACGTCTATCAAGATCAGCTTAATTGAGCACTCTCACAATACTCCTCATGTCCCTAGTGATAAGTGTAGTGTCTCGCTATCTGCAATGATATGACTTGCATCTCTATCGGTTTATTGCGTCGTAAAACCTGACTGGAGCGGCTGTTGCGGCATGCTAGTTCTACAGTTTACCAGAACATACTCATTGTATATTCAACGTCTGGACGTGACATCGCCACTGCCCACTAGTGGAACTAGTGCCCACTTCTGCTAGTGCAGACAGTCAACCGAACAATGTGGCTGTCAAACTATTCCAAAGAGACCACTCCTTTGGAATGGTTTGACCACCATTAGTATAAAGTGCAATAACGCAAGATGGACAGCAGCGTCCAGGGATAAAACTACCACCACTGCAATCGCCAGTCCGCATTCCAAGCGTGGTGATTAACGTATATCCCTCTTGTTGGGGAGGCTTTGGTCGGCAGTAGACGTCTTACGGGCTGATTTTTTTTAATGTTTTGAATATGGCAAATAAGCATGCAGTTCACGTTGATATTAAGTAATGACTGCAGACTGAGCAAAGTGCATATGCATCGCCAACCCTGAGACCTTACAACCTTAGTTGTTGTGTCTCTGTAGTTATTACGGGGGCCATGTGTAATTTGCACTGCTCTGCAATTTGTAGGCCTCAGGAGTAGGAACGCATCTGCATTTTGACCTCGGACATTGTGTGGGTATAGGCTGCGGTCGTCACTTAACATCAATGTGAACGGCATGCCACGACATGTGCCACTTCCATTACAAAAAAAAACTCACCGCATTATCTTCAACATTGTGTCGCACGTCCCTTTCGATGTGAGCCTCGCTGAGCCTGGCGCGCGCGGCCGCCTCCGCCGCGCGCGCCGCCGCCGCCTCGGCGCGCAGCAGGGACGCCGCCGAGCGCTCCGCACGAGCCTCCTCCTCCGCCCGACACCTTCGGCTGCGCTCCGTGAACAACTCCGACCTGGATGGACGATTGAAAGTTTAATTCGGTTCTAGGATTATTTGCGGTCAGAAATTGGTGAATAATCAACATAATTTCGCACAGTACGACGAAGTATAACTTCTACTTATGATGGGTTGTACCGACTCTTTCTAACTTTAACAGATTTCTTTAAGTTAGAGAAGGATGTGAAATGTTACAATAACTTTAACAAATATCTGGATGCAACTCGGCCTCGAAGTCGACTACAAGCAAAAGTATTAGACTGTAGTCGATGATCTGATGCTCTCGGGTTGTTCGGGTTGTTTCGCATCTTCTTGGGTCCAGGCGAGGTGCGCCCGGGGTGCACGGTCTGACGGAGCTACCTCCTAATTACTACTTCCTGAAACTGCCCTGGTACGCCCGAATTCGGTAATCATCGACCGCATCCACTCTAGCTCAGGCAAGGTGTTCCCGGAGTACAAGGGCAGTAGGTCTGGTAGAGGCACATCCTGACTACTTGCTTCCGAATCTGACCTGGTGTGCTCGAGTTCTGCGATGATCTGCCGCACCAACACGGACTCAGGCGAGGTGTGCCCGGGGTACAAGATCTGGTAGAGCCACATCCTAACTACAACCTCCTGAAACTGACCTGGTGCGCTCGAGTTCGGCAATGATCTGCCGCATCTGTTCGTCCTGGTGCTCGGGCTCGGGTGACGTGCGCCCGGGGTGCACCGGCAAGAAGTCCGGTAGCCGCATCGATTCTGCACCTGCACATTAACCGATGGCTAGAGTAGACAGTTGCACCCTACGAATAATAATGTAGAGAAATATACATAATACAATCATCGCTATCATTTACATCACTTGCA
Source organism: Macrosoma leucophasiata (assembly GCA_036365455.1). Lineage (NCBI taxonomy): Eukaryota > Metazoa > Arthropoda > Insecta > Lepidoptera > Hedylidae > Macrosoma > Macrosoma leucophasiata. The sequence goes on from JAWQUS010000024.1 coordinate 3,043,147, forward strand.
TTCGATTGGTCGCGGCAAGGTCTCCGAGCGGCGTGGAAACGTGCAATAGCCTGACGCGCTGCGGTGTGTCTTTTTATGCCCCGCCCACGGTGTGTCTATTAACGTGAAACCATTTTTTGACGTAATTACACGTCTCTACGTTATTATTATTCGTAGGTGCATCCCTAATCGCATACCCATCCGAGCAATTCTCTAATCCGAGATTGGGACACACAGGGGCATTTCTAAGGTAGTTGCTTTAATATTTAGGGTGAGAGGCACTTGCTTGAAGTAGCAAGCAAGCATATAGTTCACATAGATGGTAAGTGAATACTGTACCCTTAAGACAATTACATACCTAAAAACCCAAGAATTCAATGTAGATGCGTTGGCACTCCTGAGGCTTAAACTGATAATTATGCCTTTGTGCCGAAAATTACAGTCCGTTGAGTCCGTACATTACCAGCTGACCGGAACACGATAGTGCTGAACACTACCATTTAGTGGCAAGTAGATTAGGTAATGCGGTGGTGCCTACGCCCGCGAGCTCCACACTGGAACCCTAAACTCCACCAGTAAAAAATATTACATGGAAAATGGAGATTTGGAGTGATTCAGTAACAAACTCTATGTGTGACGAGTGAAGGCGTCAAAGTTTGTTATTTACTCTTCAAGTGTTGAACTCCTAAATTTGTTTTAAACACCATCTAAATTGCATATTGATTAACGTTAACTCTGGGTTAATTTGAAGCGTCTAATCTATTATTTATCACTATGTAGTTATATTCATTGACCCTGAGTTGACAATTTCAATTGTTACTAATCAGTCATCACCAAAAAAAATTCTCATTAGTATAACAAATGAGAAAATGTTAGATATAAAAGACACATAACTTAACGCTTGCATTTTCTAAAAGTATAAGGCAGAATTACAGATATACCCCTTGTATTTATATGACTTACTAGTTATGCCCGCGACTTCGTCCGCGTGAGAATTTATGATTCAGTACCAATTCAGTATCTACCAGAACAAACTCGTGGGCGCAGCTAGTACAAAAGTAGCCTAAGTTACTCCTTATTACATTTTTGAGTTTAGAGTTTGTAAAAAATATATATATATATATATATATATACAAATAAATAAAATTGTAGTGTCTTTAATATAAAAATACCCAATCGGTTTTTACTAAATGCATGTGTATGTACACGGTACATATGCCAATTTTTTACAAACTCTAAACTCAAAAATGTAATAAGGAGTAACTTAGGCTACTTTTGTACTAGCTGCGCCCACGAGTTTGTTCTGGTAGATACTGAATTGGTACTGAATCATAAATTCTCACGCGGACGAAGTCGCGGGCATAGCTAGTAAGTCATATAAATACAAGGGGTATATCTGTAATTCTGCCTTATACTTTTAGATATATATATATATATATCTATCTATATATAAGTAGTATCTATATATATATATATATATATATATATATATATATATAAGTCTGTTTTACTACATGAAAGAGATAAACCTTGTGTTGCTGTAAAGAAGATTTATTGTTAGTTTTTTTTATACAGAGACTATTTTATTTAGGTAATATAAAACAATATGAACTCAAACCTGTAAAGAAGAAACGACAATGAAAGTTTATTCTTTCACTTTTAAAACATAAAATAATATAATATTAAAATTTTCATTGATTATCCAATTGTCAATCAACTCGTATTTAAATCTGTCATCTGACATTCTGAATTCGTTTCTTCTTTAAAATCAGACAATTAAAAAGTTAAAAACTATAACCAAACTTCATGGTAAGTAAACACACAGAGTGCGAAGAAAGAAATAGTATTTCTTTACATCTCCCCCCATGGGGAAGAAAATTCACCCGTGAATTTTCACTCCAGTTCTCCATTTGATACTTGCACATTCTCATCCTCTGTTATCTGTACTGGAATTAGTTTTGTGATATGAAAAAGATTTGACTCTGTTTTTCTATGTCCTGTATCTATCTCGTAAATTGTATTAGATTTCTTTTTAATTATTTTATATGGTCCAATTCTCAATTCATCTAGCTTTTTCCTATTTAGTTTATTCCCATTTTCTATATATACTAGATCTCCCACACTGAATTCTCTTTGTTTTCTATTCCTATCATACCTCATTTTGTTATAGTAATGTGATTTCAAGGTATTATTAAGCGCTGTTTTCTTATCTTCGATCCAGTCACTATTTATACCTCCTTGTTGTAGTTCTTTTGGTAAAACCTTAACATCTGTTCCGTATAGCAAATAATATGGTGCATAGCCAGTTACTGAGTGGTTAGTCTGATTGTATTTTTCTACACATTCATGTGCTATTGTAGTCCACGCTCTGTTTTCTCCATCTTCATTGATTTTGCATCTAATTTTGTTAACTATCGTTTGATTCAACCTTTCATTTAGGCCATTAGAAAACGGTGCATTCACTGCTGTAAAAATTATTGTTATTTGTTTGTCAGTAAGGAATTTCTTGAATTCTTTAGAGTTTATTCCAGGATACTGGTCGGTAAGGAGCATCCCAATCTCTTCGGTTTCAGCGACCTTATTTATTAGCTTTATAAAGTCATGTGCACCCTGGGTTTTTGATGTTATAATAAATGCATATCTAGTGAAGTGGTCCACTAAAAGATGTATGTATTTCTTGGTTGATCTAGAACCACCAAAACCTCCAATTGTGTCTATTGATACTATTTCAAAGGGTCTTGTCGCTGGGCCTAAATATGACATTAATCCGTATTTGTGTTGTCCTCTTGTTTTGTTTTTTATGCAAATTTCACAATTCCTACAAACATTTTTAATATTTTTCGTTAAATTTTTTGTTGCGTACAGTGAACTAATAGTCGTTAGCATTTGTCCCACTCCAATGTGACATAGATCTTCATGTATTCGCCTTATAAATTTAATACTGAATTCTTCTGTTATTATTATTTTCTCTTTGTTCCTAATTCTTTTGAAGTATAAATTGTGTTTTTTGATTATTTTATTATTGTTTCTCTGTATTTCTTTATTTTGATTCTGATCTATTACAATATCTTCTAATGTAATTAAGTTCACAACTTTCAGTTGTTCTTCTAGATTATCCTCTGGTTCTAATACAGGATTCCGACTTAAACATTCCGCTTCTAAATTATCTTTTCCAGGGGAATATTTGATTTTAAAATCATATTGTGAAAGGTAATAAGTCAAATCACCTAGTTCTTCGTCTGTTCTAGCTTTTAAGTTCATGTTTTCTAATGGTTTATGGTCTGTGTAGACTGTAAACGATTTACCTATCAGCCAGTACTGCCAATATCTTAGTGCTTCTTTAATAGCTAAGCATTCTAAATATATTGCCTTTTTCTTCTTTTGCGCTCCATTCAGTTTTTTGGAAAAATAGGCTACTGGTTTTTCTTTACCATCTAGTTGTACTTGTTTTAAAATTGCTCCAACACCCAGCAGAGAACCATCAGTATAAATATTTATTGGTAGATTTTGATCATAAATTTCTAGTATTGGCTGTGAACACAAGAGACTCTTTATTTTTTCAAACGCATTTTGACATTCTTCAGACCAAACAAACTTTTCATTTTTTCTTAGCAAATTATGTAATGGGTCAAGAATTATTGCGCTCCTTGGTATATATTTATGGTAAAAGTTTACTTTTCCCAAAAATTGTCGAATATTCTTCTGGGTTTTTGGTACTGGAAATTCTTTTATCGAAATGAGATTGTCCTTCAGTGGTTGGATAGAATTATATTGAATGATATGTCCCAGGTATTTTACCGAATCTGATGCAAATGTACATTTTATAAATTTTAGTCGAAATCCTTCCGTTTGAATTGCTTCTAGTAACTGTTTCAAGTGACTTATGTGTTCATCAAATGAGTTTGAAAATATCAGGATGTCATCTATATAATTGACAGCAAAATCGGTTAGTTTATATTTTCTAAGTATGTTACACAATATTCTTTGAAATATTGCTGGAGCAGTCTTCAAACCAAATGGTAGGCAAGTCCATTGAAAGTGTCCCTCTTGAGTTACAAACCCTGTCTTCTTCCTGTCCTCTACTCGTAGGGGTATAGACCAAAAAGCTGAATTAACGTCTAAGCTTGTAAAAAATTTGCAATTTCTTGTTTTTGTCATTAAATCGTCAATTAATGGGAAGGGTTGAGCCTGAGGAACTACAATTTTATTTAAATCCCTGAAGTCTATACAGAGCCTTGATTTTTTATTTTCTTCCTTTTTAAATGTCAAAGTTACTGGTGCTGCGAATGGACTGTAAGATTCTTCTATAAGCGCATTATCCAATAATTCGGCTATTTGTTCTGCTATCTCTTTTTTGTCTTCTATAGTGCATCTGTATGGCCTCTTGCTGCAGTATTTATCCATTAATAAATCTATTCTTGCTTCATATCCTTTAACCATTCCCACGTCATACTTGTTTTTGGCAAAAACTGATTGATATTGTTGTATTAGCTTATTTATTTCTTCCCTTTTATCATCATCTAAATGACCAACCTTTATTTCAAATTCCTCTTCTTTGATATGTTCATTAAAATTAATTTTGTTTTCGTTTTCATATTTATTACCTTCATTTTCACCTTCGTCTATCTTTTTCTCCATTTTTTTACTATTCTTTTCATGTAAGTATTGTTTCTGAGTTATTTTTAACTCCTCATTTTGTACTAGCTTGTATTTCTTTATCATATCTAATCCTATTAAGAAATCATATCTGAATTTGTGTTCGTCAATGATGTACACATCCACATTTTCTTCGATTTCAAAAATTTTTATTTTTAAATTTGTCAAACCACTTGTTTTTTGGACACCATTAATTGTTACTATATTTTCTTCATTCGAGTTATGTCCTTTTGTATTTAGTTTTAGTAATTTGGAATTAATTAGAGATACATTTGAACCTGAATCGTATACTCCATAAATTTCTAATTTATTATTTAACAGTAGTTTGATCTTAATTAATGGTGTCACTACTAGTTTTTTTGTTCTGTTTCATTTAACTCTGCTTCAATCACTAAATTATTTACATGTTTAATATATCTTTTATTTAATTTATCATCTTCTCTAACTCTAAACCAGCATGCAGCTTCGGAATGATAGCGAACCCCTTTATTTAATTTTACGCATATTTTGCATGGATAACGTCCTTCATTTGTAATATTTATCCTTTGATTTTCATACTTTCTGTACGTTCTATTTCTATTTTTATTTACCAAATGTTCATACTTTCTCACCTCATTGAATAAACATACTATATCGTTCATTGCTTCTCTATTTATCTTCTCTAATACAAAACCTGGCAAACCTACCGCTATCAGATCCACCAGTGTACCTGTATCAATTGAATTTCTCATGTCCAATAAAAGTTTTTCCTTTTTAATGGCATAGTCCACTAATGAACCATCCTTATATTTAAATAACAATGCATAGGTCACTTGGTTCCAGTTTTGGTTTGCAAATGACTCACACAACTTTTCTTTCCAAACTATCCACTCTGAGTTGAGTGTTAATTTTATAATCATTGAGCTGTACCAATCAACACAACTTTTATCCATAAATAGTCGGAGAATCTCAATTTTTTTTCATTTTTCATAATACCGAAGCGAGAACATTCTCTCTCAAAAATGTCAATCCATTGCCTTGCATTCGAGTTTTTGCTCGTAAATTTCTCAATCACAAACTTCTCTGCGACATATTTCAGATTCTGTTTTTTTAAATCATGTGTATTTTCTATTAACTTTGTAAACATTTCTTCCAATGAATTCGAATCTCTAATTTGTTCTTCAGATGCTCGGTTATGTTCAATTTCCTCCAGATATTGTTCTCCAAATTGTAAGTTACCATCAGCATCTATGTAAATTTCTCGTAATTTATCTGTCATAGTTATCCAAACTCTTCGTGTCTGATGTCTTTTCTTTAAACTATTTTTTACTTTGTTGTACACGGCTGTCTCAATTAATTCTTCGTGAAATCCAACAGACTGTAATTCCTCTGGTATAGCAAATTTTTTTTCATCTTTAGTTGTGATTGAGGTTACACAACAAATATTAGATTTTCCATCATTCGCCGGTAAAATCGTGAATTCAAAACGTAACTGCTCCATTTGCATCTTTTTATAAACAAAATTGTCGTTTTATAAGTCTGTTTTACTACATGAAAGAGATAAACCTTGTGTTGCTGTAAAGAAGATTTATTGTTAGTTTTTTTTATACAGAGACTATTTTATTTAGGTAATATAAAACAATATGAACTCAAACCTGTAAAGAAGAAACGACAATGAAAGTTTATTCTTTCACTTTTAAAACATAAAATAATATAATATTAAAATTTTCATTGATTATCCAATTGTCAATCAACTCGTATTTAAATCTGTCATCTGACATTCTGAATTCGTTTCTTCTTTAAAATCAGACAATTAAAAAGTTAAAAACTATAACCAAACTTCATGGTAAGTAAACACACAGAGTGCGAAGAAAGAAATAGTATTTCTTTACATATATATATGTATAGATTGACATTCAAAAGGCATATTTTCAACCCCCATACAGAACATTTGATATATTGATGTTATATCTAGAGCTGCGGCTGATGGACAAATCCGATAATGTTTTGGCCATAATTTTGTAATGACTACAGCAAGACAGCATGCTGATTCAATTGCAATTCAACGATTTTAACACAATAATTTGGCGTCAAGAGAGAAGCGATTCAGTTAGTTGGGTAAGACGACATTGTAACGCGACATTAGAAGAATCAGAATCAGAATCAGAAACTCATTTATTCATTTAGGGTGACAGGCACCTCTTATGACACGTCAAAAACAAACAAAATAAATTAAAGCGAATAACAATTGATATACATGTCAAACAAGATAAAAAATATATGTAAAGTCAAGAATATCACTAAGATAAAACTAAACGTAATAAACTAAGCTGCGTTGTGTCGTCGATGGCATCTAAGAAGGTCTACGCGCACCTGTATTGCAATTGTAGCTGTCTATAAAAATGCATAGGTACCTATTACATGAATAATAAATAACTAATTAATTATTCATACATTCTGCATTTAATAATATTATAGTTTGCATATTGATAGCACATAAAACGTCGTAGGTCAATAAACCATTTGAATCCAGGTGTGCTAAGACTTTTAAGTATCTTTCTTTGTCATGGAAGTTTCCAGAGCCGGAATTGGATGTGTGGAGACCCTGGGGCCACGAAGGAGCGTAATAAGAATATTTTGTAGTGAGATCCTGTCTTATGCCCAAATTAAATCCGGATATGCCAAATAAACACACTCCACCTCATAGATGGTAAGTGTTAATTGCAGCCTCTAGCATCAATTTATATACTAATGGCCAAATACTCAAAAGTCACTTTAATCTAAGTGGGACTTAAGTCTTTAAAAAACACGTTCAAACGATAGAGATAGCCCACATTTCTCACAGGGTTTCTTAAAATTGAGTGACGTTTTGAGTATTCGGCCATTAGACATTTTAAAGTTGTGTTGGGTTGCGCCTATAGCGTCCTCTGATGCCTGAGATGCAGTGGCGGCCGTAGGTCCTATTCCCAAATCAGACACAAGTAGATTCATAATCATTTTTTGCACTCGATGAATCCCCCAAAATACTGGTCTTGGATCACGACTACAAAGAGGTCATATTGCATTGCACGCAACTATGATTTTGGGGAAAGTCATGATTTGCATACCTAAGCGCCCTAACGATTAGCTGTTAGCCGCGCGGGCAACCGCTTTTACAATTTAACAGGCAACCGCCTGTCATTGTACGCACTATACACAACAGGCGGTTGCATATTAAATTGTAAAATCGGTAAGCCGCGCTAACCGCAAGTGCGTTAGGGCGCTAATTCTGATTACAATGATGTACTATTTTGCGTTGAATTCAACTAGTGTTTTACTTTGATATAGGGTTAGGAAGCAATTTCCATTTCCCCCATCCTGGTTACTCCATTGTCTAACGTCATTTATCTACACTACGAGCTCTATCCCAAGTAAAATGTATCTGCCATACTACTCGCATCAGACAACACAAGCTCTCTAAATGGCGTATTCAAATGAGTCAGAGGTCAAAAACAGTTTGTCGTACGTCAAGAGGCATATGAATTAGCAAACAATAAGTTGAGCAATACTTATTTGGCACGTCATAATTTCGCTATGCGCTACGATTGTTTAAGTGATCGCATTTTAATTGGAATGTAACTGAACTTTGATAGGACAATATGTTCAAAATAAATAAAACACCAGATACAAAGATTTATATGCAGTGTTCCTGATGTAACGGGAATTTAACGCGTCAAATAACGCGCATATTATGCATACTTGTCGTATTTTTAACGTTATGATAGTGGCAAACAAGCTTGCAGTTCACATTGATGTTAAGTGATGACTGCAGCCTATAGACACCACACAAAGACCAAGGTCAAAATGTAGATGCGTTACCACTCTTGAGGCCAAAGGTGTTATGCCTCTGTGCCGGAAATTACTGGGCCGCACATTACCACCTGACCGGAACACGATAGTGCTGAACACTACCATTTAGCGGCAAGTATATTAGCTAATGCGGTGGTGCCTACGCCCGCGAGCTCCGTCACTGGAGCTCTACCACCAGTCAAATGTCATCAAGGCAATGTATGTTATGACGATTTAGAAGTTGTTCTATTTAGAATAAGGCGGCCAACTTTCTGGAAGCTTAATGCAGGACATTTTGTGAGCGAGCGAGGAGAGGGGTGCTCTATTGTTTCTCAATTGCTGCAATGAGGAGTCTTGGTCATGGAAAATCCGTTCCTTCTGCCTTGCCGTCTATCAACAGATGTTCACTGCATCTTACAGAAACAATAGGGGAAGACTAGACTTCAGTTAGGTCAGAGGGTTAGGGTATCTCTTCCCTGGCCAACCCTTGTTGATTGAGCACCAATATGAAGTACAATCAGTTAGTCGCCTTAAAGTAGTACAGAAAACTCAGACAGCTGATCCTTCCATCACCAATCCCAACTAGTTTAGAGAACCGCCCATAAATCTAAACAATAATGTATGATGATTTTTTAAGTGGTTACAATAATATGTAAACTGCTGATCTTCAGACAGCCTTAATATCTACTCACTTGGGTACTTAGTCTCAATAATAAGGGATACCTCTAAGGGTCCAGTTTTATTTTGGATAGACGTTAATCTCATTTTCGTTTGTACTGACTGTTCACCAAATGAGTGACCATAATTTCCTTAATAGTAATTAATTTTGGGACAAAATGTTACCTATATCAAAAATACCTAAAATCGATTTGGTTATCAATTCTGAACAAACAAGTTTTGGGTTGTACATTCAATCCTGTATAGATTTTATAACTTGGAAGTAGCAAATAAGAATACAGTTCTCATTACTAAATCATTTTTTGCAAAAGTGATTGATGCCCAACAACTATTGCCTCTGCACCAAAATGGAATGATTGAAATTAGAGCCACACATAATTTACTGATGAACAGATTAGTTTGGAAAGCTACTACTTTCATTTCCATAAAATCAACTTAACGTAAGGGAATGCCTGATTATTTTCTTGTCATGAGAGCAGCAAACAAATAGACAGTTCATATTGATGATAACTGTGACAGAAAACTGCATATATGCACTTAGACAAACATAAAACTAACTTGACAATGACTAAACCGAGGTGCAATGTATAAAAACACATTAAAGAAGTATATCAACAAATATTTTGAACCATAAGCAATTTAATTAAATATAGCAAAATTACATTAAATGATCAATGCTTCAATAAGCCCACTGTTAAACATTGTAACTCGTTTAAAGTATTAATGCGTGGCTTCTAAACCCCTTAACAGAAGCCATAAGACTGCACTAATCTATTTAATTGGTTAAATCACTGAGTGAAGTAAATCAATGTCAACAATGCAGATGCATACAGTAATAGATTTAGCACTTTATATAAGACAAAAGAAGTTAAATTTACACTCCTCTAATAGCTCTCTCAGACTGTCTGTGCAAGAACATGCAATATTATAAACCACCAGCTTGACCACTCAACAAATCACTATTGACCTCATAAAAGCAATTCACTGCCTAATGACCGAATACTCAAATGTCACTCAATTTTAAACAACCCTCAAATGTGCGCTATGTCTTACGTTTGAATGTGTTTTATAAAGACAGAATACTTTTAAGTCCCACTTAAGTGACGTTTGAGTATTTGGCTGTAACTGAATCACTATTAGTGCTTAACTGAATCACTTTTATAAGGTCAAAAGCGATTTGTTCAGTGGTGGAGATCAAACAATGATACTGTTCCATACATCCATTATCACCATCCATCCATTTCTGGGCTCAGGTGTTAACACTGTACAAATTATGTCATTTGCAAATGACTAAAAATTAAATAATTTATAATTCTGGCATTATTTGAATTGCTAGTATTTGATATATTATTATGATTAAGTCAAAGTTGGATGAGATTGCATATTGTTAACTATATTACTAAATGTACTGTGTGATGGGTTAACCAGCAAAGATTTTGCAGGCTGAAAATTACCCATCTCCTTTACATGTCAAGTACAAGATTTTTCAAATTTAAATAAATAAATAATATAAAATATGCTTACACTCACAGCCCCACAGTAGGTATAAACCTGTGTCGTGGGTGCCGTTGTACACATACAACACATACACAAACACCCAGACCCGAAACAAATATCTGTAGGCCATACAAATATTTGTCCTAGTGCGGGGATCGAACCCATGACCCTTAGATTCAAACGATGGTTTCACACCGCTGGACTAACCGGGTCGTCAATTTATTTTTCATAATTCAGTTAAATATCCTGAATTCTACAAATTACTAATGATAATAATATGTCATGTTACAAATTATAGATATGTCAGAAACTGCAACCACATCATGCACAACATGAACAAAGTCTGCAAAATTGGGTATAGGATTTTGATTTTGATGTTAATTTCATGCTTATAAACTACATAATTATGATTAATGGATCAAATCCTAACATTGAAGCAAAAACACAGAGCAACTTTTGCACACCCAGTGATACAATTGATTTATTGGATAAGAGAATTGATGACCAACCAATTGTTATGCTAATCAGTTTCTACTAAAGACATGTTATAATACAATTTACAATAAGTTTTTTCTCTAGAGCAGACAATAAAATGATAAAAATAGGTATTTACTGACCTGCACTTGGTGGTAAGTCCAAAGGGAAGGTACTCCCTGGCGACATATTCCTCCTATCAGCCGGATTCACAGACTCCGTCAGATCCAAGCTCAAGTGCGCAGGGAGATCCATTACAATGGGCCCTGCAGCTGCTTCAGCTCCGGCTGGCAAATCCAGAGGGATCCCCCGACTGGACGACCCAGACTCAGCAGATGTAGATGCCTCCACCCCCATGAAAGCCTCATAATCGTAACCCCTCATATTACCATAGTTGTTTTTATTCCTCCTCCCCAGCGAAGAAGAGGAGCCCGCATTGTAACTAGTGTTAAACGTAAAGTCCGGAAGATTGTCCAGGTCCACCGATATAGGTCCGTTAGAGTTCAGATATGCCTGCTCGACTAATATATGATCTTGCACGAAATCCGGCAGCGACGGCATACCGAGCGGCTCCGAAGCCAAGTTCGGCCTATGATAGAACGGTACGTCCGTATTGTCCGAATAAAAAATATGCTTAGAATCAGAACTGTCCACTACACTGAAAGGTATCTCTATGGAACTACCCGAAGAAGCATTATCACTGTTACGGTGGCTGACGCCGTCACTTTGCTTATCTTTGGTTTGAGTTTCGCTCGAGCGGCTCTTCTCCCGTCTCGAGTCCGTGTGAATGTCTATTTTGGTGGGCGAATGTTGCACTGTGTTCGCGTACACCTTGGGTCGAGCGCCCGTGTTCTCGTACGTCGAATTGCCCGGTAGGGATAGATCCCGTTTCAGGAAATGCCGAAACGAGAACGGGTTGTCCTCTTTCCGCATCGCACCAGTCGACTCTGCAAAAAGAACGAGCGTTCGTCGAAGTATGGCTTTATATTTAGCGAACAAAAAACAACTTAGTAAAACACTCACTCGACGTCGAACTTGTGGGCTCTGCGGCCGAAGTTTCACCGTTTTCTTTACTACTGTACTTCTCTTCCTCTATCCCTAAGTCCGGCTTAGCCGCATTTTGCTGGTTTTCTTGCGACGGCCCCGCATTATTTGAATTTTGAGGCGATTTCTTATCCGAAACACCATCCTCGTCTTCCGCCATGATAATGAAAATGACAGTTTGTAATTGCGTTCGAGAATCGCATGTCAAGTTATAATAAAAACGCGTTCATGGTTTAGAATTATTTTAACATTATGTCCGCCAGAGCGCGATACTGTTTTGCAAACACAAACAGCAAGAGCTATTGTTCCTTGAGTAAATTATAACGAGGGACGACAAAAGTTGTCCAGTTAACGATTTATTAAAGCTATTTGAAATATGCAGATATAGAAATAAACATATTATTATATCTTTAATAGTTAAGTACTTGTTTGCAATAATTCTTGGTTTCGGCAGAGAATAAGTAATAATACTACGTGTTTCGGTTAGGAATAGCAGGATTATTTATTTATGTATTATTAATAATTTAACTATATAATTACAGTGTGACCAACGCTCAGTTTGAGAAGAGCTAAGGTGTATTACATATTTGTGTGTTTTTTTTGGGCACAAGCGGCATTCTTAATGGCTAATCCGGCACTGCCTAAGGGTCAGGATACGGTTCCTCTTACCTACCTTAGGGGCATCTCTCACCAGTTTCGGATTAGCCCGTAAGCAAATTATTAACTTAGGGCATCACTAGATTTGGGGGGGAAGACCAGACAGTAAATTATTCACTTTTTCTTCATACATGCAAACACCCACGATTCGCCGGTTACGTATTGGCCCAAGTAACAGGTGGCGAGCCTGTTGACATGTCGGGGAACATTACCAAACTTCGAGGTACTGGAAAATTGACAGAAAATGGAAAAATCCCAATAGAACCAGAGATACAAGGACTTTACACCATTATCTCTGATAACCCCTTACCCGGGAATCGAACCCAGGACCTCAGCGTAGTAATAGTGGCCTGCTATCACTAGGCTACCGAAGCAGTTTTAAGAGGAATAAATTGCGTAGTGTTTATAAATTTAACGAAACCTCGTCTGAAAAGAAAGGAAAGGAAATCAGGAATCACAATAAAAATGTGTAAATAATTTTTAATACCTTTTATTATACATGACTGTATTTTAAGGCTATCGATACATGGTAGGATATCGACAGAATGTGACGTTACACAGTCAAAATCATGATAGTGGGTTATAACACAAAATAAATTCGTTAACAATAAATGCAATACTCTTTTTAAACTCTAAAATCCCTTAATATAAAAATATTGAAATAGGTACATTTAAATCTGAGCATGGTTATCTAGCTTTTGAAGCATCACACATCGATTAAAGAGTAAATAACATACTATAATACTTAAAATACATAGAGTATGTTATAATGTGACTATGGTTAATGGAATACATAACACTTCAATGAATCAAACATGCATAATATAAAATACAGTAGTATGGCCGAAGACAAAATCTAACTGAATACGGTAATATAAATGATTTGGCACAAAATTTTGATATCAGTAGCATTCAATAATTTAATTATACATGTTATAATATGATCAATGATCACAATATTACCATCTTTAGTTGAAATACGTTAGACATAGTATTATTCTTTGAAAACCAAACTAATATTTTAGGGACATACTCCACGAGGACAAACAAATAAATACCAAGATTAACCATATTATAACTGCACCAAACACTACAAATAAGTAAACCCCACACAATTTTGATTCTAAGCTTGCATCTAGTTATATTATGTCCAACCAAGTCACACAAATAAAACAATACAGGAAAAAAATTACGTCTTTTCAATCTACGATCCCGAGGAAATCGGTAATATTTAAACTGATGGTAAAATTATAATCATGTTCTAAATTATGATATTGATTCGACATTAGAATTAACTTTATTATTATTAAAAAAAACTCGGACAGCAAATTTGTTTTAATGCCTAAAAAATAACTTGTTTTGATTACGATTGCATTCCATTCCTTCAATTAAAATTTTTAAATATTATAGTAATAATATTCTCGAGGTAAACTCCAATGTTTCCATTTCGTCCTTTTGTTGAATCGAGGTCACTATGTACACATGTAACAGTAGGTATACATATTTATAATAAATAATAAGCTCACACCTAAAATCGACTTTGATAATATATTTTACAAGTAAAGTGGCAGAACAGCCGCAGCCGTTGTGCCACTTGACTCTTTGATAAAAGACAACTACAAATCTACTAAAACTAAATTAAAAAAAAAAAACAACGAATTTACCAAAGTTCTATCTATGTCGAATGAAGATAAAAATGATTGAAATCTCTTCTAGACTCATTTGAATGACAAACAAAATACCTTTAGGGTACAAATCACATGATGCAAATATAAAAATCATACACAATAAATTTTTTAGAGCTAAGCAGATTAAATTTAATAATATATGGCACGAATCGTTGTATCCATTAATATACAAAATTATGAACAAGTTGTTACATTAACAATTTAGAATATTATTCTGGGATTGGAGGACAATTTAGTGCAAAAGGTTACAGAAGATAAAAAGTTTAGTTATTATTTTTGATAGGAACAATGATTAATAAATAAATTAGTATTATACATTTTGTACATTGTACCCAATTTTAAATAGCAAAGGAGAGTCAACTTACTAATGAACCATAACGTAATAGGTGAATATGTTTTTTAACTTAAGTAACAATTCTAAAGAGGAAACATTTTGAAATATGCATGGCAGTCATAAACATTTTGTCCGGGACTCCGACTCTATGAGACCATTTAAACTATTAAAAATTTCAACAACAGATATATACATAGATAATTAATATATTTATCAAAACCATTAGTAAAAAAAACATGACATCTTTTTAGACCACAAGAGTTTATAAATTAAACATAATAATATATTTACTAATTGTCCATTAGAAAGTCATATTATTATAATAAAGAAATATATATTGTCAAAGCCCCGATTAACTTTACTTACAATATTTTGTGACCATCTTTTTGAGTTTAGAAAAAAGATTAGATACTTACGTCCAAAAGAAATAAAAATTTTGCAAATCAACAAAACAAAATCAGTCTTTAGGATTGAAAAGGAAGAACAGTACACTATCAAATCATACTATATGAGATACCTATGTTGAGATCGTGGTCTCATTATTGCACTTTTTCCTCATACTGAAACATTGTATAAGTAAGAAGTTGAAGCGATGCTTAAATACTATATTGTCTCTGTCATTTTAACCTTTTTTGACCGAAATAGAAACCAACACTAAGCCTGGGTGCCACCACGATATTTTTTTAAGTTATTGTAATATTTCAAATCCTTCTCTAACTTAAATAAATCTGTTAATGTTAGAGAAGGATGTGAAATGTTGCAATAACTTTAACTTTAGTAAATATTTTGGTGCAACCCAGGCTAAGTGTCACTTACACATGAATAAGTGATTTTTAAGATTGGCCATTATTTTTTAAACTTGGCAATCAAAATATACATAGAAAATGTGAGTAACTAAATACATTAATAGACAGTTCCAAAAAGTATAACCCCCTTATTCATAAACGTACATTAGATACGTTTTAGCTATAGAATGCTTTGTCTTTATCAGTTGCATCGTCAAATGTGCAGGATAGAAAGAGACAAAGGAGACATTAGCAACACTTTAGCTAAAATACGTTTATAAATAAGGGGGTTAGATATTAAGAATGAGAGTACCGTCAGCATTCTAAATTGGATATTCTTGGAATTGACTACACAACCTGGGGACCATCTTGTTTAACAAAAGAATATTATTTTGAAAGAAAGTTATTTGATCAAGTTTACACTAAATGTTCCTTTTTACTTTCATATGACGAATATTTCTGTAATTTGCTTATTCATGAATGCAAAAATACTTTAAAAGGTTCGTTTTAACAATATTCCACTCTCACCCGATCTGACCACACCTTTACAAACCAATTAACACATGAAATAAAACAATGTATTCATCTACTTAAACTAAATACATACATTCGTGGATTATTAATGAGCTATACAACGCCATTGTCAATCAATCAATCCCAATAGTTATAAAATAATACAGTAATATTTACTTCCACTATTTTATAATTATTAATCTACGCTCTTCTATACTTGACCCAGATCCTATATTGACATTTATACAATTTTTATAACTTATCAATAAAATAAATACTCTCCCATTACTATTAGTCTCAATTTCATAAGAATAAATGCCAAATACTTTTAGCTATTTTTACACAATTTCCACATTGACAGCAATGCTTAGCGTCGCAGTCAAAAGAGATCCCATTAAGTAATATAAAAATATTAACAAGTGATTCAAATTAAGTTTTAATGAACATTACAATAACATTGTATTTGGAAAACGAATAACCTTTAACATCTTGTATTATCTTATTACATATAACTACAAGTTCCTACGTAATAAATTATTAGGTATAAAAACTATATACTGTAAATTTATTACAAAAATTATGGTTACATAAAAATAGATATTATTTACATATTCACACAAGTTCCGTAGAAACTGAATAACAAACCATTTTCCTCTATATTTCGAATAGGTAGCTATTTAAAAGTAATGACATATTTATTTGAGTTCAAATTTATCACATAATGTGGTCCCGAATGTACATAAAACAGAATTTATCCATCTGGTGCTACCACGGGTTTCTCTTTTGACTACAATTTATATTTGGCAACAATTATACTAATCTACCCCAGACTAAAGGAATCCTTTAGTCTGAGTAATCTACATACATTTTCCGAAAAGTAATAATGTCATATTTATTTGCGGATACAATGTTGAAAAATAATGGTATTTTATTGGTGCCAATGCAGTATGCATTTCACGTCAACTTCGTGATCGACGGAAACGAAACTTTAGATGGTTCTGAGAAGGTTTAATTTTGAGTAACTACAAAAAAAAACTCCTTCTCGCTAAGTAAACGACCTTCAGCGCAAAAATATCTGCGGTATCTAGCGATTATCTGCAATGAGCTGATAAGGTGTGATAAAATACAATAGATGCGTAATTTAACGTGGAGGTGTGTAATATACGGTGAGGTATTTTATCGATGATCGGTCTTCGCACTCGAGATAGCGTCGTAATCGCCATGGTGTTCAAATAGCATTGACATTGACTTTTACTCAAGCTCAATAAGCTCGCACTGTTAAATAAATTGATATCAAAAATAGCCTGACCAAATGAAGATTTCTGGTCAACGCAGAAGGCTTAACATAAAATATAGACAACCCGACTTTTTTTATGTAATGGAAGAGGCAAACAAGCATGTAATTCTCATTTACGGTCACAAATAACGTACCTTTCAGTTTGTGTTAAACCTGAATTCATTCGTCTACAACCTAAATATACCAACAATGTTATCTTTTTAGCGTTTCTGACTTATTATAATGTACAATTAATTTCGTATAAATGAATATTGCCACGCTAAAGAAATACCGAAATGTAATCAAAGTTTTGCCTGAATTATTTACATAACAACGGTTCACCGCGTATTTAATAAAACAGAGTAATTCAAGGCCAAGGACATTTCACCGAAACAAACAAAGATATCGAAATACGTAGTAAGCTTGATTAATGGGGAAACCGTATTGGTAATCCTATACTTTCATGGATTAACTAATCCCGCAGCTTATATAGGTATATATATATATATATATATATATATATATATATATATATATATATATTTTGCGTCTATTATTTATTAGGGACTTTGAGTCGGCGTTCGCCTATGCCAGCCCAGCCCCGTGGTTGCTAATTAATGTCGCCTAATCAAGAATTTATAATATTACATATACCATTGCAAAGCATTTTACAAATATCACTCAAAGGGTCAGCTAAGATGCTTTGGTTTTCACTTAAAATCCTTAAATCTACACCGTTGTCTTTAGATATTAAAGACCTTAAAGTAGCGCTCCGTTCACACGCCACCACAATGTGGTACACATCCTCTAGCTAGCCTATCACAAGTAGTACAATTTGGCGAGTTCACTAGGCAGCTTATATGTTCACTTCTTTAAAGATTTAGCTAATTGACCTGTGTCGATAATAATAATGAAAACCTTTATTTCTTGAAACATTTGAGGGTTAGAAACTTACGGTCTTATTCATAAAAAGTTATAAGAGCTCGCTATAGTATGCATAAGAAAAACGTTATTCATAACCCTACTATAACAGTGCTATAAGGATAAAAGATGGCCGACATTCAACAGCTGATTGTTGAAATTGACATTGGGCGCGTTCCATTAATCGACCACAACGACCTTAACGCCTTTGTATTGTTCCACCTGAGGCCCGTGGTCGTCGCCGTCGTTTGACGTCATAAATAACGTCACTGTTCGCGACCGCATTGCGTCCACTCCGATCCACCAATATTTTGTGCTTTCACCAAAACGACAATTTCAGCGGTCTTGGTTGCGGTCGATTAATGGAACGAAGCTAGGAATTACTTGTTATGACTATATGTCACCTTTGACGTTGATTTTTTTCCTTTTATTCGAAATAAGGTCATTTTCACACGTAATTTATAGACAATTTGGCGTGTTTGATCTCTTGTTGGATTCATCTGTCCACTGAATTCCTTGCACTGGCAATTTTTTATCTATTAGCAGAATTTTAACTATGGAAGGTTTATAGAACGTTTATGAATAAACAATTTTATAGAACGTTTGATAGGCTTATAGAGCTTTTTAACTAATGAATGCTATAAACCTTCTATAAGCGTTTTTTATGAATAAGACCGTTAGAATCCAGAATATATTGCTGTTTATTAATATAAATCACGGATCACTGTAGTAATTTGATTGAAAACATATTTTTGTTATCTAGGTTCAAAATCTTGAAACGCTATACGCCATGTTGTGAGGATATGACGTCGTATACGTTGTAAACAAACCAATGTCAACGCGTCATCCACATGTCACCTGTGGTCATTTTAGGTTTCGTTTAGTAGGTATACTAGTAGAATTTCTTACTATTTCCTGCTTCACCGAATATTACACGAATCACCGGTCATTTTTAAATTAACACTGTGCCTCTGTGATCACCAGTTTTTGGCAGAATTATTACTAAGTGTGATAGTTGCCACACGGGAAAAATAGAATAGAATAGAATAGATGTCATATGACAGAAAATCTAAACGCCACGATGACGCCATGACAATTTTTTCAATCTACTTTGCATGAATGCAAAGTAGATGATTGATGATGAGATGATTTTTAAAATGAAAGTTTTATTGATTTTTATGCGACGAGAAAATATAAGAAACTAGCTGTTGCCTGCGGCTTCGCCCGCGTGGATGTTGTTTTATAAATATTTTTTTCTTAATTTTCTTTGCTATGAACCTCACGGAGCCTGAGACCTTTCCAACGAATGCAAAACCGTGGAAATCGGTTCGTGCGTTCTGGAGTTATAGCGTCAGGAAGGAAAATCCGACTTATTTTTATATTATAGATATTTTTACGGCTTACTAAAACAATATTAAACGACTTGAGGCTTGTGTGTGTGAGTGTCAACTAGTCTATTGCGTAAGTGAGACCGTTCAAAATATCAGTTTTAGCTGATGCTACAAAATATAATTGATTAAATACTGCAGGTTATTAAACTTTTAAGCCAATAAGATAATCTTAGTTTACCATTTCGAAATGGTTATCAAGATAGAACTTTGATAAGAAGTTTTTACTTCAGAAATAACTATACAATAAATACCACGGCAACAAACATAATGGCAAACATTATCGCGATAGCAAACACTAGATCTCTATTATCGTTTGTTCAAACAATCTGCAGCCTTGTCTTGACGCAAAACCGAATAAGTATTAGCAAAAATTCCGAGGAAAAGTTTTTGAAAGTTTTTTTTTTTTAATACAATGGTAGTGGCAAACAAGCATACAGTTCACATTGATGTTAAGTGATGACTGCAGCCTATAGACACCCACACAAAGACCAAAGTCAAAATGTAGATGCGTTACCACTCCTGAGGTCAAAGGTGTTATGCCTCTGTGCCGGAAATTACAGGTCCGGAACACGATAGTGCTGAACACTACCATTTAGCGGCAAGTGTATTAGGTAATGCGGTGGTGCCTACGCCCGCGATCTCCATCGCTAGAGCTCTACCACCAGTAAAATTAGATTATTATTTTGTTCTTCGATTTTCAATGAATTTATTTAAAGGCAATAATGTTAGCAATTTTCAAATTGTACCATCACTCATGTCGACATCATTATTAACTCTAGTGATGAAGGCATATTGTATGTATCTTCACGCCAAGTCCCTCACGGAGTAGGCAGTGTTGAGCGCCAGATATCCCGATCTTAACACGCCTCACGTGCTTCTTCTACATTCATCATTCTTCTCATATATGCACGCCGATTCCTAAGACTCTTGATCCCCACCTTCTGACAGTACTCCATCTATTTGGTCAAGGTAGGTCAGGCTTGGTCTTCCTGGGTCTCTGGAACCATCCACATTCGAATTGTATATCTATTTAGTCATTCGCTCATTCGTCATTCTTTCTACATGCCCAAACCTTTTTGTATGCCGTTTTTCATTTTTAGACATAAGTACTGTATAATTATGGAGGGATCGCGTGAAGATACATACCTACATACATACTGTATAATCAAATCGGACATACTCTATACCTACTTAGAATTGTGATAGATTTATAATCTTATCTCATATAGTCCAAGGTTCGTCCTAATTAGTTGCGATATGACGCAAAATGCTTTATTAAATATACCAATCAAATCGAGAAACGATTACTGATATATGTACTGTAACAAACTAAAAGTATTCATATAACATGGAGACAGACTATTACTTGTGTTTTAGCCTGGGTTGGATCACGATATTTGTTGAAATTAAGGTCATTGTAACATTTCACATCCCTATCTAACTTTAAGGATTTCTATAAGTTAGAGAAGGATATGAAATGTTACAGTAACTTTATGTTTAACAGATATCTTGGTGCAACCCAGGCTGTGTTCATTGAATTTTCTATGAACGGAGGTATTTACGTACGTTATGGAAATCAATTGCGATGAAACTAATGTCACGCTAAAAAAATGTAGTTATAGTTTGAAGAAAGGGCAATCACGCACGAGTGAACACATAATGCTGAATGATTTCGTGTAAAAAGCATAATTTTTATGGATTAAAAAAAAATCAAATATACTTTATTAGTGAAAGAAGTGTTTACAATTTGGGTGTGAGAACTCTTCTTTTATGTTGTCGTAACTTGTGTTAAAAGAAGATATTTCTTAGAGACTACCTTTATTAAAGTAAGGATTTTCGCATCGTTAATTTTAGAATCCATTTTGTCATTAAGAGATCCAATTATCTGACGATAAAAGGTCATACCATATCTCACCGTAAAATCACGCATTTTGTATTTTTTGACACATTATCAACTAGGTATCGGATATTCACGCATCTGTAAGTTTACAACAGTGAAATACATCAACTTAATTGTAAATATTGTGCCCATAAGAAGTTATATTTTCGATGTGTTTGTGACTGGTTCTAAATAAAATTAGGATATTCGATACTAGTCGCCATTGTGTTGCATAGACTTATTTAAATAAATTATAAACCCGTGAATTTTGGCTGCACGATGATTATGCGAAATTTACATTAGGAGCTTACAGCACTTTAGTACACTTATACATGCTTATTGCTCTACATAATAAGGAAGGATTGTAAACTTAATAAGCAAGATGAACTAATCCGCGTAATCTCGTGGTAATCGACTAGACAGGGTAATAAAAACGTAATATTACCCCAATGTAATCTAACATACTTGGAGCTAATTCTAGTAAAGCAATTTCTTTCAACCAAGATTATAAAACATGTTGTAAGTAGGCAACTTTTTTTCACTATCTAACTTATGCCTCTCAGTTACAGCTAAGGTATCTCAGTTACAGCTAAGGTATACCCTCAAATCAATGATGCATCCTCCATTACACAAACCACGCATGTGGCTTATGTGGCTTATGCCTGCCTCGGTAGCCTAGTGGTAGTAGGCCACTACTACTATGCTGAGGTCCTGGGTTCGATTCCCAGGTAGGGGGTTATCAGAGGTAATGGTGTAAAATCCTTTATTTCTGGTTTAATTAGGATTTTTCCATTTTCTGTGTGCCCGGAGATGTGCCCGGAGATGTCAACAGGCTTACATGGGCCAAAAACGTAACGGGCGAATCGTGGGTGTTTGCATGTATGCTTGAATGCAATAATTTACCTCTGCCTACCCCTTCCGGAATTACAGGCGTGAAGGTACGTTTTACGATACGAGCAGTCCTATAAGTCTGGAGTTCGCAATATAGAGCGTATAGAGCTGTCAAGGGAAGCGAAAAAAGTTTGCATTTTAGAAAGACTTGAAAAAGATCTGAGAAAATACGATAATGATTTAAATACTACATTAACTTATTCTGTCAACCATTATTTCAAAACTCGACGTGGTCAATCGCAGTTCATATAAAAAATATATGTTGCTTTCTACGGGTCAAGAGAAATAAAAAAGTGTTTTTGTAATAATTGAAACAGTAAAGGAGATGTATGAAATATTAGGTATTATGATATAATAATGGCAACCCATTATACGTGCCACTGCTGGGCACGAGTCTGTCCCCTTTTGGGGGAAGGCCTGGAGCTTACTCCACCATATATTAGTATTCATATAGATCACAATTTTGCTCTAGGGATTTCCATTTAATTATGAATGAGACGAGAGAGATAGAATGTGAGAAAAAATGTAGATAGATCTAAAAATAAAGATTGCCTCGTGTCCCAATAGGGTTTGACGCAAACGCTTCAAAGCAAGATAATCTTCAATAAAGCCAAAATGTCTCCGTACCACAATGTCCCCATCTTCAAATCTGTACCATTCGAGTGAAGGACACATTGCCATAAGGCGTATCGAGGATTAAATCAGATCGTATCACATTCCGTGACCGAGCCAGCCGAATAACAAACGTGCAATAAGCTCGGCTTTATGAATTGTAAACTAGATTGCTGGCATACAAATTTGACGTGACGTTTTGATCGCTTAAAATGTTATGAAACATTTTTCTGAAGGTTTTTTTTTTGTAACTATTAGTCACTAAATATGTGCAGGCACAAAACTAATATCATTGGTTTTTTATGGTACGGTACGTAGATAGAATCTTATAACGTGGCCTGCAATTAGTTACAATTGTTGAAATAAAAGGCACAATATATAATAAACGATGATCATCTTATACCAGTTGGACATAATTTCAGTTGTACCACGGGTCATAATCATAAATATAAAAAAAAATAGAGTTGAACGATCGGTATATTTACTTCCCCGTAGTACAACCAGTTGGACATCGCAGTTGTACCACTGGTCGGTCACGTTTTCTTAGACTCTTTCTGTGGCATCCCCCGTTTAAGCCAATTTGAATGTGTTTTTAAAGACAAATAAGACTTAAAAAAAAAATTTTTTTTCAGTTTATAGACACCCACATAATGGCCAGAGGTCAAAATGCAGATGCGTTGCCACTCCTGAGGCCTAAGGTGTTATGCCTCTGTGCCGGAAAATACAGGGCCGTATTACCACCTGAACGGAACACGACCATTTAGCGGCAAGTATATTAGGTAATGCGGTGGTGCCTACGCTTACGCTCGCGTTCCGTCACTGGAGCTCTACCACGAGTAAAAAGCGGTTGAACTAGCCAGTGGTCGCGTTCAATTCCCGCCTGAAGTCAAACTTTTCTTGCCATTTTTCTTTTAAAATATTTCTCTCGCACGGAAAATCCAATAAATAGAGCTGTAAATAGTACTGGCGATTCCGGGAAGGTTGTTTCATTAACATTTTGTTGAATTTGATTATATTCTAGAACTTTCCTTATAATAACTAGATCTACTCGACCGCCTTATAGAATAGACATGTTGATAGACAAGTAGCATAGCCAGTGCATCTGAAGTGACCCATATAATAAACAAAAAACTAAACATTATATTGATTTATGTCAATTCGTAGTATTGTTATGTATAAACACAACAATAGTATAACTTACAGATGCGTTAATCCGTACTATACTACATACTACCGACGTAAGCTACACATAACTTAATATCACAGGTTTTTTTATCTATAGCCGTGCGCAGATAGGTGATGAACTTCTATAATAGCGGCTTTGTCGCCTCCGTCGCTGCGTTTTTGCAATATTGTAGTTTTGCGATACACGTTTACGACGTGATAGGTAGGTAAATTCATACATTATGTAAATGAAAAGATTAATTGAAGCCTCAGGGTATATTAAAGGGATCTTCAAGAAAAAAATAGTAAGTATATAAAAATGATCCTACTGAACTTCGACCAGCGTAAGTAAGTCAACAAATGGATTCCTTCTTGAACGAAAAGATACGATTAAAGTCAGCATTTACAAACGGACAATTTATGAGCTAGTAATAAAGGGTATATTTCATTAATTGTACAGGCGATTTGTTTTTTCATGTACGCTCAAAGATACTAATAATATATATACGCCTAGACACATAAAAACAATCAATAGACTCAGTTAATGCAGTGGTGTGTGACGAGTGCTTGATCCGAGTGTAGCGGTCTTTGATCCCCGCACCGGGACAAAATTATTGTTTCGGGTGTGATTGTTTGTGTGTGTACAACGGCACCCACGACACTGATAAAAACCTAGTGTAGGGCTGTGAGTGACGCGTATTTTAGTTTGTTTATTTGTATAGCTTTTATTAGAAACAATTATAGTGTCCACGTGTTCGACAAGACTATGTCATAGGTGTACAACGTACGACTCTATACAACATGAAACGGGAATGATGCACACTCTCTAACACCCCGATTAGCAAATCCAGTTAAAATCATAATACATGAACCGAAATTACATATGAATGTATTATTATTTTTTTAATAATACATTAATATGTACTGCCTCAGTAGCGTAGTGGTAGCAGGCCACTACTATTACGCTGGAGGTCCTGGGTTCGATTCCCGGGTCGGGGACTATAAGAGATAACGGTTTAAAATCCTTTATCTCAGCTTCTATTGGGATTTTTCCATTTTCTGGAAGTTTCCCAATACCCCGGAGTTTGGTAATGTGTCCGGAGATGGCAACAGGTTCGCCACCTGTTACATGGGCGAAAACGTAACCGGCGAGTCGTGGGTGTTTGCATGTATGATTGAATGCATGCATTTACCTCTGCCTACCCCTTCGGGGACTACAGGCGTGAAGTTACGTTTACGTATTATTTTTTTATTTAAGAAATAAGTTGTACTCAATTTGTTCGAACAGCATGCACACCCTATGCATACTTACCCTAATACGAGTTCTAATAAAGTTGTTGAGACTAGCATTTTATAATGGATAGACGTTAGTCTCATTTCGTTTGTAATGACTGTTCTCCAAATGGGTGACCATAATTTCGTTAATAGTAATTAATTTTGGGACAAAAAATCGAAATCGATTCGGTTATCGATTCTGCACAAACTAGTTTCGGGTTGTTCATTTAATTCTGTTTCACCTTGTATAATATACATAAAATTTGTCATGCTTATGTTCCCTGTTTTAATCCGTTGTAAATCCATAATAAGTAATTTCGAATACCGACAACGCTTGCGCAAAACTTCTCGGTTAAGGTGGCTTATGTCGTCAAGGCGAACGGTGCCTAATCGGATGCTAATTTTTATCATCATTGCGATCATGACACTTACTGTCAACCTTGATTGATACCTGATCGTCAACTTGTGTGTATTTGTACATGAGCAAATACGGCCATCCATTTACATTATAGGATAAATAAAGACTTATCGAGTGGACTTAAGAAGCATCGCGGCTTTGTATGCGCGTCCTATAGTAAGAAAAGAAAACTAGAATAACGGCTGTCAATTTTAAACATAAATTTATGCGCATTACGCTTTTAGCGTTTGAAGTTTACGTTTACCACGAATTTACGACTTCGGCACGATACGGATATACGACTGATCTTAACATAAAGTAAAGTAAAGTTGTAAAAACCGAACATTAACTATGATAGTAAAGTTAGTAAGTTAAATAACATTAGCACATTATTTTTATAATCTCACAAAAACAGTAGCATTTTCAACGGTGCGGTTTTCTTGTTCGTTTCTGCCAACAACGTGTAAGTTGTGGAACGAACTTCCCTCTGAGGTGTTCCCTAGGTGCTACAATATGGGGTTCTTCAAAAATGGCGTCAAAAGAGTCCTTCAGGGCTGGCAGCGCGTTGGCATCTCCCCTGGTGTTCCAAATGTTCATAAGCGACGGTGACCACTTTCCAACAGGTGGCCCGTCTGCTTGTCTGTCAACTTAATGACATAAAAAATTTAAAAAAATACACCAACTAATATCAAGAAATTCGGCGCAAACGGCAGAATGAGAATGAAAATATTTATTTTAATTTAAAATTACAAAATATTACGAATCGTCAAAAAAAAAAAATAGGCAACGGCTGGTACCTCTCCAGACACGTGTGTAACTCTACCGGGCGGCAGAAGTACTCGAACACTCGACCGGATGCTGACAAAATATCAAGTCCTTTCAAAAAGAAAACAGTTCTATATAGAGATTTAGTACTATTGCAAAAATGCAGCGTTTTCAAGTAATCAACCTTAATGAAATAAAGTGGTATGGGATTGTTTAACCCTGCTGGCTGCAGAGTTAGATATCTGGGTAATCTCACATGTTACTGACAATTACCTATGTGCACGTCCTTTCAAATATCTTAAAGAAACTCGTAATATTGCAAAAATGCAGCCTGTTCACTCCATGAACCAAACGACAAGAATACGACGCAAACGGCCACGGCAAAAGGAATCGTTCAACCGTTCTGGCTACATGGTACCTTAGACGTACGTCTCCTTACCTATCGTCGCGTCCTTCAAGCCGTGACATGCAGCCTTCCAATCCATAAACGAAATCAAGAAATTCGCCGCACGTTCACGGTGTAAGGGATTCAACCTTGTGGGTACCTCAGACTTGACTCGCTGACAAATACCCAAGAATTTCGCGTCTCTTCAAATAGCCGCAGTTCTATATGGAGACTCGCAATATTGCAAAAATGCAGCCATTAACTCAAGAAGTTCGGCTCAAACGGCCATGGTTGGCTGCAGGGTACCTCAAACGTACGTCTCCCGGGCGCAGAGGTACCCGGGCGGGTCCTAGCTGTCGCTGACACTGTCCACGTCGGTGGACGCG
Organism: Macrosoma leucophasiata; assembly: GCA_036365455.1. Lineage (NCBI taxonomy): Eukaryota > Metazoa > Arthropoda > Insecta > Lepidoptera > Hedylidae > Macrosoma > Macrosoma leucophasiata. The sequence goes on from JAWQUS010000024.1 coordinate 3,070,601, forward strand.
CGGGCCGTGGGCTAGCTGATGGACGAACTGCTGGACGTCGACAGTGTGTCCCGCCCCAGCTCTGCCGCCATTATCGCTAACGTCAACTCCTTCCGCGCCTTTTGCACCACCCACACCATCAGGGTTATCCCGATCAGGATCTGGAATTGTAAAGGTTTATAATTGGAATAGTTTGCAAAATGAAAGAGTTCACGTGCAACTAAAATACGTTATTGCTCTATATTTTATTATTCTATATATTTTAAAGGGGGTTTTGTCACATTTGCTATAATCATGTCATTGATGTGTAATGTTACTTTCCTATTTCAGAATCGTCTCGCATCATCTACATCAATTCAGCCGATAGACGTCCACTGCTGAACAAAAGCCTTCCTTAAACATTGCCACAACGAACGGCTCGAGGCTGTCCTTATCCAGCGATTGCCTACGATCTTCACGGTCTTCTTCTTGCTGATGAAGACGACTTAATAATAATAATAATAATAACGACTCGTAGCGAAGAGCCTCGACCAACACCTCAAGAGGCTTTCGCTGGGAAATTGGGTCAAGGGCTTGGTGCAGAAGGCAGTTCTTGACACGGCACGTATTGTGAGGAGGTTCCTCTCCCTAAGCCCCTAACCACCGGCAGCTAGGACCCTGCTCCCGCTACCGGCGGAACCTATTTTGTATGTTTTTATATATGTTTTTTTTTTTAATAATATATGTATGTAAAAATATACAAAATATGTAAAAAGCTAAATAAAAGAGAATAATAATAATAATGGCAACCCATTATACGTCCCACTGCTGGGCACGAGTCTCTCCCCTTTTTGGGGGGAGGCCTGGAGCTTACTCCACCACGCTGCTCCAATGCGGATTGGTGGAGGTGGGTGGGTTAGTGGCCAACCCGCTGTCGGATGTTTTCAAACCGCCCATAAGGCCTCCGACAAGGTTTAACGACTGCTATCCATCGATAGCAACCGGGACCGACGACTTAACGTGCCCTCCGAAGCACGGAAACGCGCATTTAATTTGCCACTAGCGGTCACCCATCACACTATCCGACCGCGCCCGTAGTGCTTAACCGAGTAGATCGCTTACGATCTACACCAACCGCTGGGCCATGCGCGTTTCGAAGACGACTTGAATTTTTAGAAATTCAAGACCATAATGATCGATCCATACTACTTTGAGTGTGTGATTTATGATTATTTAATAACTAAGGCAAGCCGGTAGTTTAATCGCATTTATTTATGACATGACTTGCAAAAGAATAAAGGAAGTGAAATTCAGATTTATATTGTTCGTATAAAAACACCTGTATCAACAGAATGTCCAATAAACTATTAAATCAGCGCTGTAAGTATACAAACGATTAAGATAAGCAGTAGGGAACAATAAGGTACAATGCGTGGCTGATACCGTTGGAATATTGCAAATCATACTTCATAGCATGGCGACACGATAAGATTGCCGTGTCACTGTATCGGTGGTGTTGTCAATAGACATCGTTCCATTTCTTGTTAACATGTCGCAATGATTGTTTAAATCTTGAAAAATTATGATGACTCATGTAGACCTTGCTTTTTTTTATATTATAAAAGACGCAAATAAGCATAAAGTTCACATATAGGACTTATTACATGGCACGGTATTCAGGGTACGATAGCAAGGGTCAGGGTAGTGTAATAACATTTAGGGAGTTAGGGCCCTAATTAGGGCGACCGGAGCGGCCCGTGTATTTGTACTGTGATTGAGTTAGGGCGCTGTCGACCGGATAGTGTAATAAGCGGCAAACCGGCGCGAGGCCACGCCCACCCTTTCTGCCGGACCCTGAATACCGTGTCGTGTAGTAGTCTTTTATGATAGATACGTGGATGCCGAAGCCTATAAACATCTACATAAAAACGAGAGATTTCAACCCAGACGCGTTACCACTCCTGACTGGGATACGATAGCGCTGAACACTAAGTTTTAGCGGCAAGTAGAATAAGTGATGCGGTGGTGCCTACGCCCTTGACATACCTCCCGTATGTGACATTCTAACAGAATCTTACAAAAACTTCGGACCTTTAATCGGAAAATGGTGTTCTAAACTCCGCAATATTTTTTGAAGATTTATCCAACCCGTCGTGAAAAAAAAGCATCCCCACTTTTCATGTGTGGGAGGCGAGAGACCCTAAAAAATCTAACATAGCTAATATGTACATTCGTGCCAAATTGCAACTTTCCACTACAGAGTCTCCCAGCATAGCTGCTGCGGACGGATGGACGGACATGGCGAAACTATAAGGTTTCCTTGTAGGCTACAGAACCCCAAAACGGTCGAGGGGTTCTTTCCTACGAACATGCAAAAATACACTACTAATAAGATTTTATCTATATTCCAAATATTCAATTCGCAACTACCAAGTTCCGTATTTTTTGTTTCATATTTTCATTTACAATATCCGTACATAAAGTGCAGCTGTACCAACACACAATCAATATAATAAGTCATGTATGAATTCCCCAGTGAGAATGTGTAATAAAAATATAGTGTTTCTTCATAGTTAGCTACCTAGTGCATGTTGCATGTAGGGCTGTCACCTTCAATTACATAAAATTAAAACTTGAGTTTTTTTTTTAAATTTAATTCTCATAAATTATTAATTCTTAAAGTATCATAATTTTATGTGTTATTTTTCTTTATCATCAAGCCTCTCCATAAGGAGGAAATACTATAATCGCCACGCTTGGCGTGCGGATTGGCGATCGTAGTGACGGTAGTTTTATCGCGGGACGCTGCTGCCCATTCCGCGTTATTGTGTTTACTAGCACCGACCTCCTATAGTGATGGTTTGACCGGCATTGTTCGGTTGACTGATTGCACTAGTTAGAGAAATAACGTTTTAATCCTCTTAAGTTATATTTAGTTTTGTAAATTGTTTTCTTTCGCATCGCTGTCACCGTCCGCTACGACCCATCGATGTTAAAACCATGCAAAACCGTGAGTCCGAAAAGTCCGAATCAAAGCCAAACGCGTGGCAGCCAGTCTTGCAAGCCCATAGAGGCTTACAGAGCCCCAACACCGGAGGGGAGTAGCCATATACAGACTTCCCCTCTGTCAAAGTACAAGCCCAAATGGGCCTGTCGCCTAGATGTTTAAATGTGTGCGTGAAATTGTTTCTGTATTTTGTTAAAGTCAAGGTGTGAGTTTCGTAGTAATAGACGATTTTTGAAGTGTGAGTGTGTGTCGCACGCATTTCCCCCCGCAAAAAATGACAGACAGTTTTGCATCGGTGATAAACGCTATGGCTACTCCCCTCCAGTCCGCCGCGACCGGTGGCCCGTGTTGCTCTATGTGCAAGCCACGTTGTCGCATAAGGCTTCATAAATAGTGAACAAATACTACGATGCCATTGTAAACGAATGATAACCGATAACGGTGCAAGTCCCGAGGTATTCAGACGCACATTATCATCGATACGATTGCTGTTCGTAGATTAATATGAGACGGTTAAAGCTATATCAGTTTAAGAAGGTGTCATATTAATACAATTACTATCATGAAATAATTGCCCGCGACTTAGGTCGTCGGGTTTCCTATTTCGGGTTTTGTAGAAAGAAGGATAGCTTTATATTTAGGGTACCGTAAGTCAAAACGGAAAACCGGATAAAGGATGCTGCTGAGCTATTACGAACTGATTCATTTCATAGAAGCAGATTACGTGAACTACTCCAATTCCTAAATGAATGAACCAATCAATCAATTAAACGGGCCGAACGACCCGGGTCCTTTTGTCAATCATTCAGTACTGAGACGGTTTTTTGCAATCGAACGAACGACACATACTTAATTCAAATTAAAGTCTTAGTGCGGCCAGTCTGATCCAGAAATTTCGGATAATAATAGGATAGAGACACAAACGGGACTCACATTGTACGTGTAGGTTATATTGGAGTATTATCATCCGTTCAATATCGTTTACCCGCTAAATTAATGAAAACATGAATTACAAACATATTTTGTCTTCCTCTGACAACTGGATATTGTATACACAGTTACCTATGATAATAAATATTAGTTAATTAAAATTATTTTAATACATACGCAAATACTTATTTAAATTAGGTACCACTGCATTGCATAGTAATTTAATTATGCACGCTTATAGAAGCGTACATAATTAAATTACTTCTATACTCCGTTAATCTGGAAAATACCGCAAGCATTTACATTAACCGCACATTACAAAACTCCGCACATTCTATTTCGTTGACAATTTATATTCAAGCTTTACCACAAAGGAGATACCAACAGGAATCTCTCTATAGCAGATTCTCATATTTAAAAAACCGGTTAAGTGCGAATCCGACTCGCATCCACAAGATTCCGTTCAATTGACAGATCACCTAGACTACGGTATGATGATATGCATCATGTGTAATATCTGAGTTCAACTCGATTGTATCAGTATTTTCGACATAAATCCGCTGTGATAGACGGAGACGCACGAATGATCAAATAGGTATACCTATAAGAAAAATTTGACATCAGGCGAAGAAAAAAAAAAATTTCTTTCCAATTTTCTTTAAATAAAATATATTTCACAAGCATGTGTTAATGCGAAATAATATAAAACAAATACCTATAAGAGTAACATTTTTTTCCTTTTGTGGAACGGAATAATAAAAACAGTTCGATAATGTTTATAACTATCCATTGGTTTATTCAATTCAACTCTTTATTTGCCTTCTAAGTTTATCAAAGGTCATAAATACCAACGCGCCAGGCATTACATAAGTATGTAAAGTTTTAATAACTATGTTTATTCGATAAGCGCAATACACGAATACGCAATATCGAATAAACAAAAAAAATCAGTCTTACAATATTACGCTATCCAAAAAATTAAGTTGGTTTTTGGGGTAATCCTTAAAAACACTTCTACTACAAAGTCTTGTTAAATGACGTCAGTTATCAATAAATCTGGTTTTTGGAAATGATTCTGTAAATGTTGCCCGACAAATAAGATTAATTAATTAATCCGAAAGTACCTAATCGTATTATGCAAAATATATTGACCTTACATACACTTATTTTTTTTCCCAATCGTCTCTAAAATTTGAATTTACACGTCCATTGCATTGATAAGCCCCAAAATTAAAAAAAAATACAACTTGGGTAATTCCCTGTAATCACTATAACCAGCAACATGTTATTGAACTGGTTTTATTAACGTAAGTATTTAAGATAACACAATCAACAGAAAGTAATATACCTACATAACACAAATATAGTGGCCAACAATAAATATTGCACATCGAGCCTAGGAAGGAGACTTCGGCTTATTTCAGGTCTGTAGAGCGTTATCTCTTTCCCACCGTACCTATTTGACGTTTGTCGACCAATTTGATCAAGTTTTGACCAATACCGGACTTTCAGTGCTTACGTAGGCAGTGTGCAACAGAGATAACGTTCCACGAAGTCGAAACGAGCCGATCGTCTCTTTCGCAGGATCGATGTGCAATTGTTAAGTACTGTACATAGGTACAGAACCCAGCAAGATATATTTCACATCGAGCTTAGGCAGGAGACAACCGGCTAGTTTCGACTTCGTAGAGCGTTATCTCTGCTGCACACTGCCAGATGCGTTACCACTTCTGAGGCCTAAGGTGTTATGCCTGTGTGCCGGAAATTACAGAGCCGTACATTACCACCTGACCGGAACACGATAGTGCTGAACACTACTATTTAGCGGCAAGTATTTTTTTAGGTAATGCGGTGGTGCCTAAAAAAATGTGCAAGTACCTTCTTCTTCTTAAAGTGCCACTTCTCTACGTAGGTTGGCGAGCATCATGGGAATCCTAATTTTTGATACTGCAGCACGGAATAGAGAACGAGTGTTTAGGTTGAACCATTCCCTCAAAATTTTCCACGATGTTCGTCTTCTATCAGGCCTCTTTTTGCCCTGAATCTTGCCTTGCAATATCAATTAGAGTATTCGGTATTTAATTTTGTCACTTCTCTTTATATGTCCGAAATACTGCAGATTACAAGTACCTACATTAATTCAAATCTATTTGTGTTAAAATTATCAATAAATTATATTTCAGATCCTCCATTGAAATCCAGTTATTTGTTATACATCCACAATCTATCTTTGAGTTTTTGAGGTTTTTCGAGCCCTAAAATGGGGATAGTGTGGCTATAACATTCAAGTTCAAATTAACCGTGGAATATATATGTCGACCAGTGACGGCAGTTGGCCAATACAGTAATTTATGTCAATGTCTTATGTACCACATCCGCGGCGTGGCAACGTGGAGCTATTGTTTGATAAGGTCGAGTCTGATTGGCTATTTTGATCGTGCTTCCTATTGCGATGTTGATTAGATCCATATCTTATTGCCATTCACATTTAGGGATCAGCAGGTAGTATTTTATTTTCTCTATGCTATGGGCGTACTATGTTTTTATTATTACGAAATACCACTTCCAATACCGCAGCCTGTATTCAATCTCAGTAATTGCGGGGCTGGGATATTTCAATCTCGCGGGATTCGGTATTTGCAGGAACAAGCATAGAGAAAATGTTATTTATTTAGCTATATAAGACCAGGCTGAACATCGTCGAATTAGTCAGCCCGTGACCACGGTAGCTGGAAAGCGACCGAAACGTCAGGTGTATGAAGAAGTTTGGGAGTGTTGTATACGCGAGAAAATCCGCAAGTTTAATTTCTACAATTATTTATTTAGCTTTAAAAATCAACTTATATAATTACCCACCAAAACAAAAAAAAATGACAATGACAGATTGTGACCCACCATTTACACGAAATGTAAATTAAAGAAAAACTATGTTATGAAAATAGAATTCTTAGTTTATAGATCTTTTTTCTGTGTAACTTGAGGTTAATAATTACGTTAAAAAAGTCTTGAATATGGTTGTTCCTAATTAGAATCGCAATCAATTGCGTTACTCAAAATAACAAAATAAAGTACTTCAAATCGTTCTAACTCAAGTTTTAATCACTCAAAGTTAGTTTTAATCCAAACTTATTATTTTCGTATGTGTAATTAATATAAACATTATTTTTAAATAATTACAAACGCTGTTTTTACTATTGAAACGTTGACAATGTAGGTATCGGTCAATATTTCTACTGTCATAGATTTTCGATCTACCCGAAAAACGATTGTACTTAAATAAAATAGCAACAACAAACCTAGGTACTTATATCAAAGAACTGTTCTTTAAATATAAAATACTTTATTTAAACTCAACGTAGTTTGACAGAAATCAGAATGATTTTATACTTCCAGGCTGTATGGACCATGTCTTTTGCCTTACTGTGTGTACTTTGCCAAATGTGTATTACTGCGGCCGTGCCATGCACGACATGTCTTAGGTTTACACACAAACTACAAGTTTAAAAGTGATTAAATGTGTGTGTAAGTTATCAGTGATTACATCTCAGCAAAAAGAGGTATTTGCCGTGCTGGTAAATAACTGTTTTCAAGTGGGTCAAAGTTCTATATAATTTCTGGCTTTGTCATTTGAATCTCTTATCTATCTATAGGGAGAAAGCGTACGAAGATACGCGCCGTCATTTACAGAAATGATACAAAATTTGCTTTAATTGAATGACAGTAAGGCGTCAAAGAATCCTGAAGTGTATAGCTCGTTGAATAAGAAACACGAAACACGTCCACTGCAGGACAAAGGTTTCACCAATGGATGTCCACAGCGAGCAGTCCTCTTGGGCCACCCAAATGCAACAATTGCTCGCGACATGCATCAGGCAGCTAATTCTTGAAACGTTATCAGTCCTCATTGTCGTTGGATCGCGATCGGAATTTATAGTGAAATCGTAGGTATGTTTAGTTTTTATTTAACTACTAACGGGTCTGGGTGTTTGTGTATGTGCTGTACAACGGCACCCATGACACAGGTTTATACCAACTGTGGGGCTGTGAGTTTAGGCCTACTCTTATTAAAAAAGAAAAAAAAAATTGTGCCTGCGACTTAGTTCGCCTGGAATGATGATTTTGAGCAGCATTTTTTGGATGTAACTTTTGGTTAATTTTGGATCATACGAAAACACTTATCGATAGTTAAAAAAAACGCCACCAACGCCGCCGACACTTGATTTTTACTGTCTTATTATAGTATAGATAAAATTGCATGCTAACGTACACTTCAAACATTGTTTGCAATCACTCTATCCAAGAATATCACACGTGCTATACAATTATCTACAACTTGTGTTTGTGTGGGAATGTTTTTGTTTATCAGAGCTGAAAATGCTAACAATGCAGACTTGGGCTGCGAATCAGGTTGCGGCGGACGTTGACATTCTGATGGATATCTAAATACGCTTTCCTTCTCTCTAAATGACTATACTTTTAATGACACTTGCTCGCGAATTTCTTCGTTATTATTTTTTTATATAATGCAACAAGCAGACATGAAGGTGTGCGCATTGATGGTAAGTAAATACTGCAAGAGGCGACGGGACGTGACGACCCCGACGGCCACTTAAGGAGGAGAAGTCTTCCGCTAGCGCAGTCAGTCAACCAAACGCTGGCGCTCAAACTATTCCAATAGCGATAGTACCCTACCGAATCGGTAGTACCTACCGATGTTTAAGTTCCAGTGTAGGAGCGCGAAGGCGTAGGTACTATAGCATTATCTAATCTACCTGCCGCCAAATGCTAGTATTCGCTACTATCGTGTTCCAGTTAGATGGTAATGTACGGCCCCGTAATAACTATCACGGAGACTGACATCAAAATTGGTATTGAAAGTCGGACTTTAATTCAGTCGATTGCAATCTGTGCATCTTAGCACCAATGTAATAGGTAAAAGATTTGTCTCAAAGATCGTTCAAGATAAGTTTGCTATCATAAAAATATTATACTTGTTTGCGTTAATGTCTAGACTCCGTTTTAATGTCTAGTCTAAACGCAGAGCATAGATGTCGTCGTGAGATTTTAGTGGGAAAGAATCAGCGACGCAACCTTCTGGACAAAATATGCACCAAGGCTGTAAACTAAATGCATAAAAGAATTGATGTACTCCTTCTGTCTGTTAAACAATTAGGTACTTGTATTATAAAGTACATTTAAGAAATATGAACGGTTCTATTTTCACTCGATTACATTTGATTGGATATACAAGTTTGGACTGCAATAAAAATAATTTAATGTCAAAACTTCCCTGATTGAAGATATTTGATGAAATGGGATCATTTACAGATGGAAACCATTTAGACGACCTCTACATTTCGCCCCTAAAACTCCGTCTCACACTCGTGGATAGTCGGGGAACATACAAAGGTTTCTGTCGAATTGACAACCTCCATTTGAAGTAAATTAAAAACCTAATTAAAAATTGACAACAGAAAAGAATAAAGAAAGATATGATATGAATAAATGAATGTAGATTGATGCCGACGAAGGCCAAGACTCTAACACGCACAGAGGCAGATTTGGAACTTGGAAATTCACTTTTTCGAAATCTTTATTTTTATTGGACGTGTGTAAACAGCTCCTCTCGAGACGGCCGTAGTCCATTTCACCAGACAATGGCGAGCGTAAGAATGATGTGAGAGTGATAAATGTAGAACCAATATTGTCGCACCACGTTCTCTGCGTATTCAGTTAAAACATTGGCGTAATCTCATAGCGTAATATACCATTCAGATTGCGAATTGCGATAAGGTAGCATACACATTTTACGATACAAAGGTAACTCGGTGTTCCCCGTTTTTACATTGACATGCGAATAGTGGGAGGTTATCGGTTACAACAGGAACGTGGCGCCTTATCGCCAACATTACCGCTTCGCAGCTAACGCACTAGTTTATTGTCTTAGTGGGTGGCTTTTGTAGGGGGCCACTAATTCTAGATCTGAGGGCGTGTTATATTACACAGTTGCCAACAATTTGAAAGTCACTATGCAGTTCATTGCTGCTTTAACATAACATGATAATTACCATCGTTCTATGAATACAGCAATTTACTGTATAGTGCCTTTCAATTTGATGGCAACTGAGTTAGATTAGATAATAGGACAGCTGAGGTGCTGGGTTTGTTTTTTTTTATGTAATGGAAGTGGCAAACAAGCATGCAGTTCACATTGATGTTAAGTGATGACACAATGACCAGAGGTCAAAATGCAGATGCGCTGCCACTCCTGAGGCATTAGGTGTTATGCTTCTGTGTCGGAAATTACAGAGCCGTACATTACCACCTGACCGGAACACGATAGTGCTGAACACTACCATTTAGCGGCAAGTATATGAGGTAATGCGGTGGTGCCTACGCCCTCATTACGAGCTCCGTGACTGGAGCTCTACCACCAGTAAATAGATCATGTTTTATTTTCAAGGAACATGAGGGTTATTTATTACTGTCACTCAGTTGCACGGTGCACGGTATCAGCGGATCCAGGGGGAGGGGAGAGGCCAAGTGGATTACATATCGTTGACCGGTGAGTTGTGGGAGGTTATCGGTTACAATCGGAACGTGGCGCCTAATCGCCAACATTACAGCTTCACAGCTAATGCAATAGTAAATTGCCTTGGTGTGATTGCTTTTGTAAGTGACAAACAAGCATACAGTGCACATTGATGGTAAGTGACTACAAACATCTACAACTTCAAAACCAGAAATTTAAAATGTAGACGTGTGGCCACATAAACAAACATCTACTACTTAAAAACCAGGGATTTCAAAATTGACGCGTGGCCATTCCTAAGGTCTCATGAAATGTCCACCCAGACAAGGAACCCTTAAACTGATGTGCCTCTGTGCTGGAAATTACACATTCGACAGCACCTGATTGTAACATGACGACCTCGAGCTCCATCCATGGAGCACAGCGTGGGACCGATGTAAGTACACGTTAATTTCCTGTCATACTAGGAGGAGGGAAGAGATGGTATATGTGGGACTTGGACTCTCTAAATCATCGCCTAGTTTTTTTAGAGGGAAATCGAGGTACAATATTTTAGGGTAATTTGTGAGATCATCATGTTTTAGGGTCGTGTGTAGCCGTTCTTATTCGAAGACACGCGCCCACGATGTAGCCGCGGGGACTTGCGACTCGCACAATGTGCATGGAGTGCAACGTGGAGCCGAGGCACACGTTGATTACCATCAAGGGGGGTGGTCAGGTTATGACTTGGACCCTCTTAAGCACCTCATTGCCAAATTTAAGGGGGGGAAAGGTTGAGTTTATTTATGTAATAATGAGTTTACTTATGTAATAAAGGTGACAAACAAGCATGCAGTTCACGTGGATGTTAAGTGATGACTGCAGCCTATAGATATCTACACCAAATCCAGAGGGCAAAATACAGATGCGTTGCCACCCCTGAGACTCGAGTTGTTATGTCTCTGTGATAGTCATACATATCATAGGGGTCATACATTACCTTTTTTATGTAGAGAAGGTAGCAAACAAGCATGCTGATCACATAGACGTCTATAAAAAAAACCAGAGGTCAAAATGCAGATGCGTTGCCACCCCTGACACCTAATTTGGTATGTATCTGTGGTACTGGGCCATATATTACCAACTAACCGGAACACGATAGTGCTGAACACTACCATTTGGCGGCAGATAGAGGTAATGCGGTAGTGCCGACACGTTCGAGTCCCTGAACTCTACCACCAGTAAAATATACTACAAATATTTGCCTCGTTCCCCACGCCACAGTAGAACATGTTTAAACGTCGTATTACCTGGAAGGCGAACACAATGTAGCCGGTGACGTGCGACTCGTGCAGCACGTCGTGCATGGAGCGCAGCGTGGAGCCGAGGTACACGTTGATGACTTGCGCTGGCAGCAGCCCCAGTAGCGTCGCCAGGTGGTAGCCGCAGCCGCGGACGTCGCTCACCTATCAATGTTACTAATTTTATAATTTTACACACGGAAAATTATTTTAAGTGGTACCTACTAGATTGCTACTACTACACAGTAATTTATCGGTCTAAATCACCCATTCTCGGTGAGGTTTTTTAGGGTTTTCCTAATTGGAAAAATTCTTTTCGTTCAAATGGTCCCTCCGATCTGATTATCTAAGTCCAAAGGTATCATCTGTACGAAAACCCCCGGAGTTTTCGTACATAATAATATGGTACCTACTCGCTTCCTGTAGGAGGAATATAATTGGCAAAACATGCATGTACGTGATGCATTTTTTTTTTTTTTTTTTTTATGTTATAAAAGTGGCAAACAAGCGTGCAGTTCACATTGATGTTAAGTGATGACTGCAGCCTATAGATAGATAGATAGATTACATTTTATTGCAAACAATTCACAGTTCATGGTTAGTAATATATAAAAACTTATGGTCTATGTTAGTGGTAGTTATATAAGTACCAGCTTAGTATTTTTTTTTTTAATTATAGACACCCAACTATAGACACCCACACAATGACCAGAGGTCAAAATGTAAATGCGCTGCCACTCCTGAGGCATTAGGTGTTATGCCTCTGTGCCGGAAATTACAGAGCCGTACATTACCACCTGACCGGAACACGATAGTGCTGAACACTACCATTTAACGGCAAGTATATTAGGTAATGCGGTGGTGCCTACGCCCGCGAGCTCCGTCACTGGAGCTCTACCACCAGCATACAATTAATATAGGAAACGAGCACAATCTTCACTGGTGGTAGAGTTCCAGTGCAGAAGCTCGAGGGCATAGGCACCACCGCATTACCTAATTTATCTGCCGCTAATTGGTAGTGTTCCGGTTAGATGGTTATGTATGGCCCCGTAATAACTATCACAGAGACATACTAACTAAGGTCTCAGGGGTGGCAACGCATCTGCATTTTGACCTCTGGTCTTTGTATGGGTACATAGGCTGCAGTAATTACTAAACAGCAATGTGAACTGCTTGCTTCTTTGCCAACTTCATTATATTAAAAAGATCCTCTTGGGTGTCCTTTTTTATGTCAGTAAATTGAAAAAAACAAGCAAACCAGCCAGTTGCTAAAAATGTTCATGAAAGTGGTTACCGTATGGACATGAAACTGTCAGAAATTATCAGAATTATGTTATCCGGAGTTTGGGAGCCTCACATCCGTCTTGGCCTTGTTTGTACTTCATACATATTTATTGACAGAACAGTTACAATCACCTTCAAGTCGAAAACCGTGAAATATTAAAGCGTAACGATTTACCCAGTTCAACCATAAAATTAAGAGTAGCCGAGCATATATTTAGGTTGGGGAAAAAGTTTCTTCGCATTTTTTAAGATAATTCAATATATTTTTTAATATAGTTTATTTAAATGTAACTAAAGTATGCATGTACCATTTTGTTCGATAACCTTTTGCCATCTTGTAGGTAGGGACATAATCCCATTGCTATAAAAATTTTTGGGAATTTTCATCAAAATACCGCGACAAGTGGATTTGGCAGTCCTCTCGTGATGTTAACCTAACATTGCATAAAGAATTCTGAAGAGACCGAAACAGGTGGAAATCTGAAGGTGCAAGGTCAGGACTATACGGCGGATGCATTAACACCTCCCTGCCAAACTCTCTTAATTTTTGCTGAGTGGCTATAGATGTGCGAGGTCTAGCGTTATCATGATGAAACCCCACACCCCTTCTGTTGATCAATTCCGGCCGCTTTCTCTCAACTTCTTGCTTTAATCTCATCAGTTGTTCGCAGTAGAGTTCGGAATCGATAGTCCTGCCTGGTGGTAATAGCTCATAATGAATAATGCCCTTCCAATCCCACCACACACACAACATCACCTTATTGCGAGTTAACCCGGGTTTCGCCACAGTCTGTGAAGCCTGACCGGCCTTTGACCACGACCTTTTTCGCACGTTCTTGTCGTACGTGATCCACTTTTCATCACCAGTTATCAGCTTCTTCAAAAATGATTCGGTTTCATTACGTCGTAATAAAGAATCACAAATGAGTACACGGTTCATTAGGTTTCATTCAGTGAGCTCGTGAGGGACCCAAATATCGAGCTTTTTTTTGTACCCAGCTTTTTTCAAATGCGCCAAAACTGTTTTGTGATCAATTCTCAGTTCTTCAGCTACGTCGTAACTACTGATATGTCGATCTTGCTCCACTTTTTCAAAAATGGCATCCATTTTATCCGTAATAGGGCGACCAGAGCGAGGTGCATCTTTGACATCAAAATTTCCGGATTGAAAACGCTTAAACCTAATTTGTGCTACTCTCACAGACACTGCACTAGGTCCATAAACATCGCAAATTTTTTTCGCGGCTTGCGTTGCATTTTTACCTTTTTTGTAGTAAAATTTTAAAATGTATCGAATTTCTTCATTAGATTCACTCATCTTGACAGTACGAAAAACAAATGAAAATCACACATTTGCCTAATTTGAATTTGGAATTATGTTCTTTAAAATTTTAACTTTCAATGATACCAAAACCAGCCAGATACAAATACTACAGCCAAAGAGATTTTATTACAAGTTCATACATACTATAATGCGAAAAGACTTTTTCCCCAACCTATTATTACAAGACTAGGTGACCCGGCGAACTCCGTGCCGTTTTACGCTTTACCAGTACATTAACCATCATCTACCCAACCCTGTTGGTTACCCTACCTAATAAAAACGGCTACACTGATGATTTGATTTTTTTGTTTTTTTTATTGTATATTTTTTTATTGAGACTAGCTGCCCCGACTAACTTCGTATCGCCTTAGATGTATAAATAAATAAAATGTCCAAAAAATCTACCTATTTGGTGAGAATCAACCTTATCATTTATGGGTATGAAAAATAGATATTGGCCGATTCGTAGACCTACTCAATAGGCACACAACATTTCATGAGAATCGGTAAAGCCGTCTCGGAGGAGTATGGTCGGTAATTAACATTGTGACATGAGAATTTTATTTAAATAGAGATAGAGAAGAATAGATTTTTAATACTTATTATTCTATTAAAGAAAGAAAGAAAAATATTTATTCACCTGACAACACACAACATACCTACATCTATATACATATATATACAAATAAATAAAATTGGAGTGTCTACTTGTAATATAAAAATACTGCGCCCACGACTTCATCCGGGTAGATACTGAACAATCATAAAATCTCACGCGGACGAAGTCGCGGGCTCAGCTAGTACATAATTATATAAAACAAGAAAAGAGAAAAAAATAATAATAAAGAGGAGACTACTAGTACTTACTTAAACAAACTTAAAAGGTATGGTCATGTCATCGACTATGGAAAGGAAGGCTGATTGGTCTGTGGGTCATGTGAAGCCAGGAAAAATGGTATCCATCTCAGCTATTTGTTGCAGCAAGAGCTGCAACGCTGATACTCTGCTGGGTTTTGACAAACGTTATGAACTGCAAGTGTACAAAAAAATAATACAAAGTGGGGGAGAAACAAAAAGTGGTAGTACATAGTTAAAAAGATAAGTATTTATTATTTATATTAATGTGCATGAAATGCTTCAGGTAACTATTTAAATTTAATAAGGATTTATACTGTAGCAGTCTAAACAGCTTTCCAATTAGGTACCGCATTGTAAGTAACGTCTTTTTTTCGAAGTTAATAATGGATAAACGTAACTTCACGCCTGAAATCCCCGAAGGGGTAGAGGTAAATGCATGCATTCAAGCATACATGCAAACACCCACGATTCGCCGGTTACGTTTTGGCCCATGTAACAGGTGGCGAGGCTGTTGCCATCTCCGGGGACATTACTTAACTGCGAGGTACTGGGAAACTTCCTGAAAATGGAAAAATCCCAATAGAACCCAGAGATAAAGGGTTTTAATAAAAGATAATTATATTAAGTTATCCGTAAGGATAGATATAATTATGCAAACGCGGACTGTTTTGCAGATCCACCAAAGAGTTCTACTATCTACCAATATTCCACAATACAAATTTTTGTTATATCTCAAAAGCTTAAGGCAGCGTCTTCGATGAGAGGTGCCAAATGGCATGTTTTTTTTTCTGACACCTCCAACATTTATTTTTATACTAGCTGTGCCCGCGACTTCGTCCACGTGAGAAAAAATATGATTGTTCAGTATCTACCCGGACGAAGTCGTGGGCGCAGCTAGTATAAAAGTAGCCTAAGTTACTCCTTATCACATCAGCTATCTGCCAGTGAAAGTCCCGTCAAAATCGGAGATACTCAAATTCTATTCATTTGTATGTATGTATGGTTGTATGGAGATAAAAGTAGCCTAAATTACTCCTTATCACATCAGCTATCGGGCAGTGAAAGTCCCGTCAAAATCGGAGACACTCAAATTCCATTTATTTGTAAGCAGGTATGTATGTATGTATCGTTGTATGGAGATAAAAGTAGCCTAAGTTACTCCTTATTACATCAGCCACCTACCTGTGGAAGTCCCGTCAAAGTCGGATACACTCCAATCTACTTATTTGTATGTAGGTATGTATGTATGGATGTACGGAAATAAAAGTAGCCTAAGTTACTCCTTGTCACATCAGCTATCTGCCAGTGAAAGTCCCGTCAAAATCGGTGAAGCCGTTCCCAAGATTAGCCCCGCCAAACAGACAGACAGACAGACAGACAAAAAATGTTGTTTTGGTATATGTACCGTGTATACATACTTATGCATTTAGTAAAAAGCTGTTATTTTAATATTACAAACAGACACTCCAATTTTATTTATTTGTATAGATTCGAACCAAATTACACAAACTTTAACAAATTATATGTATACACAAACCTTCCTCAAGAATGACTATATCTATTGGTGAATACCTGGTCTTTGAGTTTATCTTGAACAGACAGACAGACGCAGTGGGGGACTTTCTTTTTTAATATGTATAGATAGAAGATACTCAATGTGACCAACAAAAAGGGTAGCTGCATGCAAAACACGGTTGGGGTTGCGTGCAGAAATGGTGAACAACTTAAATATGCAGATATTATCAAAAAAAAAAACCACACTCCGCATTTAAAATGATGGTGGAACACGGCAACCGCATTAACGCCGACAAGATCTACCCCCCTTTGTTAAATAGGCAATTATTTTTTACTAAGCACGAAACACGTCACGAGTCCTACATGGTTCTATTTTAAGGCTTCTTTATTATGAAAACACTAAGATTGTGTTTGCACTGAATATTGTCTCTCTCGGGTATTTAAAATTTAAATACATTTTCTGTTCCGTCACGTATTTGTTTCTTAATCATGTCCTACATTTAATTTTCACATTGACAAAACTAAGAGTAAATGTGTATTAGGTACTATTTATACACATCTTTCTAATAGCTCCATGTGCAGTGAAGGCGTCGGGATGAGAAGAATTCTCTTCCAAGAAGAAGTGGAGGAGAATTCTTCCAGTCATTAATGAAAGAAAGAAAGAAAGAAAATTTTTATTCTTTAACTTACACAACACAGTAAATATTAAAAACAAAAAGCAAGGAAATATCACCAAATGCGATTGTGTGAAGCCAAAGAAACGGTACCCATCTCAGCTTATTGCTGCAGCAGTGCTGCAGCGCTGGTATTCTGATGGGATCTTGAGTGACAATTACGAAATACAAGGCAGTTAATGCCTAATTAACCCAATTATATAAAGGCATCGCACTAACGCTCGGAGTGTTATTTGAGGCATATGAATATTTACCGAAACAAAATAATAACAATAAATATATAAGCATATATATTATATACATTTTAATTATATACATATACACCTATATAAGTACATAGCCAAAATGTTGCGATCCAAGTTGCATTACACTGTCGTACCTTGATGTTTTTTAGCTTAGAAATGGTGAAATTAACTGGATGTCTTGTTAAGTAAATAAAGTGCAAAAATTTGAGAGTGAAATAATCAAATATACTTGGTATGTATTAAATATATTGGAATAATAATAATAATACGTTTAGGAGGATAGCATCCAGATGTAGGATATCAAAACTAATGCAGTCTATCAACCGAACAATGGCGGTCAAACTATTCAAATATACTACTAATAATTAACCCTCCTCCTCCTCGCGTCGTACTCCTCATTACTGAGGGTCGTGATTCCCCCGATGGGAGATTAATTTGTGACGGATGACGGATGATGGCGTCGTGGAGCTTGGGGTCTAGAGTACAGCGGATCTGGTCACACCATCTGACTGGGCTACGACCTCTAGGCCTTCTGCCATCGACCTTACCAATAACCATAAGTTGTTCGAGGTTATGTCCATCTTTTCGAGCAATGTGTCCAAAGAATTCGAGGATCCTTCGCAGGCAGATGGTAGAGAGCCTGGTTTTAATTATGAGCTCACGAAGGATGGACTCGTAATAATTGATAGGTACCTAGGAAATACTGCGATCGCGCCAATCGCCAATCCGCATGCCAAGCGTGACGATTAGATACAGATTGGTGGAAGGCTTTGGTCCAGCGGGTGGACGTATTTCGGCTGGAGTGATGATGATGATGATGATGATGATGATGATGATGATGATGATGATGATGATGATGATGATGATGACGATAAAGATGATGAGACGATGGACCGAATGATAATAATGCTCCTCTATTAGGCTTGTACAATAGG
The DNA here is from genome assembly GCA_036365455.1 of Macrosoma leucophasiata. Lineage (NCBI taxonomy): Eukaryota > Metazoa > Arthropoda > Insecta > Lepidoptera > Hedylidae > Macrosoma > Macrosoma leucophasiata. Next base: position 3,089,143 of record JAWQUS010000024.1, read on the forward strand.
TGAAGTAGATATGCCGGTATTAAGATGAGTGCTCTCGTCAGAATTTGTTTGCCCGTATAAATACAAGTTACCTATTTATACGAGTATTTCAATGGGGAATTTATTCATGTAGGTACTTATCTTTTCCTTGATAGATTATGCTGATGTGTTATCTGTACCTAATGAGATATGTCTTGATAGGCTAGATTGATCATTCATACAATCCGGTCCAATATCGAGTTTTTTTACAAATTTAAAGTAGGTTATGTTCCGCCACCTCACCTGATGCAAAATGGAGATGTGACCGAAGATGAAGCTTCTAGAAGGTAAAGTACCTTCTAGAGCAATGATTCCCAAAGTGGTCTATATCGACCCCTGGGGGTCTATGACAATCTGAAAGGGATCTGCAACAGCGAAAAAAAAAAATTGCGGGTCCATGAAATGAAAATGGGGTCCACGATAATGGATCTCAACACATACACTGATAGTACCAATTTACTTACATCATACCAGTGATTCCCAAAGTGGTCCATGCGAGAATCGATGGGAGTCTACGTAGGCGTAAATAAAAATTGGAAATATGGGAATGTGATATAAATGTAGCAAGGACGGGGGTCTACAGAAACCAGAAAAAAATGTTAAGGGTCTACAAGAAAAAATAGTTTGGGAACCTCTGTTCTAGAGTCTTCACAGTATTCACTCTACACTTGACATGATGTGAAGTAAGTAAATAAAATAAAAATCATCTATTTAAAAAGGAATCAAAATTAACATCAAAAAGGTTGCAATCTTCGAACGAAGAGTTTCATCCGTAAATAAAATATAACTTAACATTAAGCCTGGGTTGCACTACGACTTTTGTTAAAGTTACTGTAACATTTCACATCCAGAGTGCCTAGTGCGAGATTTTATAAACACTTACGCGAATTCGATCGCGTAAGAGTAAACGCAGATTTGTATGGAATTGAAGGAGCGTCCTCTGTTCACCGCTAGATGACGCTCCTTCAATTCCATACAAATCTGCGTTTACTCTTACGCACTAGGCACTCTGCTCGAACTTTAACAGGTAAGAGAAGGATGTGCAATGTAACAATTACTTTAACTTTAACAAATGCAACTCAGGCAAGATGCAAAAATGCTATTTGGCGCTCCGAGCTCATAGAAACGGGGTAGGCCGTAAGGAACCTGCCTGGCGTCATGGCGTGAAGATACATACCTACATACATTTTATACACAGTTTATATATACATACAGTTTATCTATACTATTTTTATTTATTAGTATTACATATATAAAGAGCAAAGATTTGTATTTGATAAAAGTGCCGACAATATTCAAACCATAATATCGATACCGCTGTATTAATCATTATCCTATTAAATTGGATATGTTATGGTAAGGAAGGATAAGGAATAAACTCCAAAAAAATATCTTCTACCATGACTTAATGACTTAACAGTTTCTAAATTTCCTAATCGAATGAATTATAACCTTTCTAGCAGCCCGCTCGAAATAAACGTTGTCGTTGATATACTGATAGTAACTACACTGTCGCTTGTGGCGTGGTGCCACGCTCGTATAGCTGTGACCCAGAATATCTCGTCGCTGATTATACGGCCATAATAAGGGATCAAGGCTGAATAAAACGTTGACTACTGATAATTTATCCGAGAGACGGCGGTAGGTATTTGCCTCCTTTCGTTCCAATCTTGATAATTGAAAGATTGTTAATAGAGAATTTATTCAATTATCACATGATATAGCTGATTGCTTGGAACTTCGTGCAATACTAGAAAGATGCTAAACCATTACAATCCACTGAATCATGAGGGTGACATTGTTTTGTATTAAAGTCAGTTTGCTGAACAGAGTTATCTAATGTATATTTAAATATTATAGTCTAAGATCCTCATAGACCTATTTTACATGTTTAATACGTTTACTTTCAAACAGTTGAATAAAATATGGTCCAGTGTCCCTCAGTCTAAATCACACTCACAAAATATGGAATTGTCTCTTATCCACAAAGCCTCTTTCTTACTTCTTTTATAAGATCACGGGATCCTATTATCACATCACTCGTGGCGAGTCAAATGTCATCTATTTGACTCTGATGTTACGAACGTATTTAAAACTAAACCACTGCCATCCCCACGTGACATTTTTCTCGTAATCGATAAAATGAGAGTTTACGTTGTAGTTAACGAGGACAAACTAAGAATTGAAGTAATATTTATTTTCGTGCACTAGCAATAACATCGTTTAAGGTCGACTCAAATATATCATGAGTGGAAATTGAAATACACTTTTTTTATGTAATAAAAGTAACAAACAAGGATGCAGTTCACATTGATGTTAAGTGATGACTGCAGCCTACAGACAACTACACAATGACCAGAGGTCAAAATGTAGATGCGTTGCCACTCCTGAGGCCTAAGGTGTTATTTCTCTGTGCCGGAAATGACAGGGCCTTACATTACCACCTGACCGGAACACAATAGTGCTGAACACTACCATTTAGCGGCAAGTATATTAGGTAATGCAGTGGTGCCTACGCCCGCGATGGATCACTGGAGCTCCAGTGATGGATCACTGGAGCTCTACCACCAGTAAGACATTTCACATCAATAGAAAATTAAATACACATTGCTGGAAAATTAAGTAATCGCTACGCTCAATGAGAATTCATATGTTTTATGGCATGAAAGTGGTAAATAACACATAACAATATTCATTGCGATTGAATGTAGCCTACAAACATCTACATAATAAGCGCCCTAAAGCACTAGCGGTTAGCAGCGGGAGCTGGTAGCTGCTTTTACAGTTTAATATGCAACCGCCTGTTGTTTTACGCACTATACATAACAGGCGTTTGCATATTAAAGTGTAAAATCTAGCTAGTGCGTTAAGAAAACATCAGGTTAAAATCAACTAATCAGCTTACAGCCGTCCACAGCCTATCCCTAAGCACGCCAACTGCCCTGATCTTGAGCGGTTCTCATTTTTACCGCCTCCAAACACTTTGTAAAGTCATCAACGCGTAGCCACATGGTGTCCTACACTACGTTTACCTAGACGTGGCCTCCATTCCAGCGAAGTCTGTTCCAGCGGCTATCAGGTCTTCTGCAGACATTACCGGCTCATCGCCACTTCAATTCACTCATCCTGCGAGTGCTTCTTTTGCAGTTGTGTTTACAGAGTTGAATGAGTAAAATCTACATGATCAAAATAGAGGGGTCCTGTTGGTCCTAACTACTCCGAGTGCCTGCTCAGTTTAGGGAAGAGTATGACATCTAGTCATCTGTTGGTGGCGTTAAAAGAATATTTAGACGGAAAATGCAAACATGTACGTGAGGTTAATTTTGTTTGCAGTCATAAAAGTTTATTTGTAGTAGAGCTTCAGTTACACTCTAACACGCATTACCTAATCTAGCAGCTAATTAGTAGAGTTCACCACAATCCTTTTCCAGTCAGGTTGAAATGTACCTACGTCCTCATAATGCTATACTTCTGTACTGGAATACAGAGGCATAGCTTAGATCTCAAAAATGGCAAGGGATCTGCATTTTGACCTCACGTTTTAGTGTAGATATCTATAAGGTGCAGTAGTCACTCATTTAACATCCATGTGCTTGTTTGCCACCTTCTTACACAAATAAAAAATCCAGGGCTTGTGGGATTATTTCACAGACTGAAATAATTACCAGGCGACTGTGACGTCCCGCACGAATCTGAGCGAACCTTTATCCGATACAAGTTCACAATGTTATTTTTAAACATCAACGCGTGTAAACGGAATGTAAATAATGTTTGATGAAAGCAAACATTTATTAGTAAACTGTAACGGTATGAAAGCGTTTGGCGCGACGCTCAAGGATGTTTGCTTCACAGGAGACTCGAGACATGGATTCAGATTCCATTTTGTTATTGATCTCAAAGTCGCGTCGCATAGTGACATTTGGTTCTATTTACGAACCAATTTTGCAATACGAGTTTGATTTTCTTTTGTTTTACAAAGTTATCCGTAGTCTTCAGCTAGTCTTCACACTAGCGTTTGTCCGTCGAAGGGATTCGATGAACGTATGCGCATCGCAGACCCCGCGACAATGCGCCGTGGAGCGGGAGATGTTGCGACTTTTCTTCGACAGTAAATTGAACGCTGTACAAACGCTAGAGTAACGGAGCTCTTACCTTATTTGCATTTGTCATACCGAGTTTCCTTTTAAAGGTACATACAGATGAGCAGTACACCGCTGACAGCAGTCAACGGCAGCTGCCAACCGGGATCCGACGGTCAACATCTATATGAACCCTAAGGTCTCAAACTATACGTCAGCGATGGGCGGGGTGGCGACGAAATCGGCGCGATCTAAGGCATAGTTTCATATTGAAGTGAACAGCAACGATGCAGCGCCATAGTTGGCCATCCCGCATTCGCTATCGCCCCGCATATGGCTTACATCCACTTTGAGGCCTATGGCATCATTTATACAGAAACGGGGTATGGTGAAGGTGCGGTGCAAGCGCGGCGCAGGCGTGTACCGACATTCGTGAATTACACTGAAGCGGCGTGCCTGCTGCCTGCATCGCAAAGATTACATAGAAGCGTTCGGCTGTGCTCGGCGCTCGCTCATTTAAGAAATGTAAAAAGCCTAACAAAATCCGAACACCGTATATTTTGACCGGACACGCAATCAAAACGCCTAACTATGTCCGGCTTTATCCGAACGCCTGACAACCCTACTCGCAGATCGCGGTGGTGGTAGTCGTAACTGCTGCTCATCCCATGTTATTAGATTTACCACCGCCCTATTGAAATGGTTACACCGTCTTTGTTCGGTTGACTGACAACACTAGCGGAAGAGTTCTCCTCCACTATAGGGCGATGGGGTCGTCACGTCGCGACGTCTTCCATTTACGTGTGACTTGAACACAATAGAACTTCAATAGAATAAAAATAACGTAAGTGTTCCATTAAAAGGTAGGTACGTTTTACTTTTCACAGCACGTGTCGTCTTCTTGGTATTTAGAATAATAATATGTCAATTATTTATAGAACGGGCACATGTTCAGTGAAAGCTACACGTCGCAATATCTGCGTCTGCAATTGTGTGTAAGTAGGGGGTTGCCAACTAGTGTTATGCTGTAATAATAGGGTATTGCAATAAGGACGCCCGTGTTTAGGGTTCCGTAAAGGAAACACGTAACCCAGATCAGGGGATCAGGGGCGCATCAGAATAAAGACGCGGACCAACCTAAGCGCACCCTGTGCACGAGCACGCGACGCATGGGTTAATTTATTTGACAACGTGGGTAACCGTTTCCACTGCAGCACACGCTACACACGAAACTCATGTCTCACGACTATGTCGCGTAGCAGGCGTCGCTTGCTCGCCCTCTCACCCACCACCCGGCCCCGCTCCATCCCGCTCCGGTCCATGTGTACGTGTCGACGTTGCCAGCGTTGAGCTACGTGCTCGCATATTCGAGGAAGCCACCAGTTTTAATTCATGCGTAGCGTGTCCGTGGCTTGCAGTGGACACAATCTTATATATTTTCTTGCAAGGCGGAGCTTGACCTACGTGCGTATCCTCTCCCTGTGCTGCGGTGGGTTCGCGGCTTAAGATATGGGAGATGGTTGCACCTTGCAACGTGGTGGAGATTTTATATTTGTATACATATAGGGCCGAAGCCGTGTTTGCCTCACGACCAAACCATCAGAGTTTTGGATAGGTTAGGCATGCATCAAACATTAAAAGACAGTAATAATAATATAATTGTCATTTACTTCACCCATCAGCCTATCGATTAATATTCAATTAGTGAGTCACACTCGGCTTAACTGCGAATGAATTGGTCTATGCACTTACTCGAAATTAAACTGATTTTAATTTGGTAGTTCGATATAATTAATTGGTAGGTACGAGTAGGTACCTATATCGTTTTGAAAACGGAAAACAAGATAAAAGTAATAATTTGTCCGGTTAAAATAGACATAAAAATATGTGATCATTCTTTCAGTGTTAGAAAGCCTATTTATTGATGAAGGTTTTAGGCTATATAACATCACGCGAAGATGAATAGGAGAGGGTAGGTAACATTGCAAGCGCAAAGCCGGGGCGGGCCGCTAGTATGTAACATTATGTTAATGTTAAAAACCGCTTTATACGTTTGGCAAATTGAGACTCAATTTGCCTACTTCTTAACCAATTTGGATACATTTATACCAATTTTATAAAAGTAGAAAAAAACGGTAATAGGTAAAACTAAATTGACCATTCGACACGGATGACGTCGAAGCGCTAATCAGTAGAATTGAAACCGGCTGTCCAGATACAAAAGTTAATAGGGTTAAATGTTACAATTACTGCGCTCAAAGCATAATTCGTTTTAGTTCGTTAATTACCTTTAAAAAAGGTGAAAAAAAATATTTTTAAGGTTCCGTACAGGCACGTTAAGTGAGCCATTACACAGTAACTATTCCCAATCTTAGACATAAAAAGGTAAAGTGTAGGTTATATTTTCGAGAATGCAATGAAATAGTAATGATTACTACATTAAACATTGCAAAACCGAGTAGTTTTTTTTTTTTTTTAGTTATTATGGCATCGCTATTACGCATATTGCCAGTGTCAAGTAAAACGATATTTCTTATTTATTTAAGCAGCGTCAAAGTTAGTATAATATCAAGTATAATATGTAAGTATCAAGGATATAAGTTATCAAGTATAATATGTCAGTCAAGTGAGTTACAGTCAAGTTAAGTCGAGTAAAGCGATGGCTACTTTACCAGAACATTTACAATGAAGTTTTGGAGGCAACCTGAAAGGTCGTGTTTTCGCACTGTTATTCTATTTCACTATACACGGGCACTGTAATAAACCTATATCAAACAAAATGCCACCAACTTTATTCAATATAACTTAAAAATACACCAACAAAATGAAATAAAATAAGAGCACCATACGCCTCTTTCAAGGTTCCCGCCAAAAACCCCGGGTATAATTGTAGCCGGGCGAGGTTTGCTCCGATAGGGTGATTCCGTTTACGCTAATTGTGTTAATTTAATTAAAGTTTTTATTATTTAAATAATTTCTTATGTTTTTAGGGATTTCATTGAATATATTAGGTACAATGAAATCTAATGCTCGCCTACCATATTTAATAATTTTAAATGGGATATTCAATTGTTGTTGGATTATTAACGTAGTTTTTGAAGTTTTTTATTATGATATTGTTCAATAAGTATATAGATATATATATATTTTTCTTGAATTGGTAATACTTTAGTAAATTTAAATAGATTTTTTTTTATGTTATGGAAGTGGCAAACAAGCTTGCAGTTCACATTGATGTTAAGTGATGACTGCAGCCTATAGACACCCACACAAAGACCGAGGTCAAAATGCATTACCACTCCTGAGGCCTAAGGTGTTATGCGTCTGTGCCGGAAATTACCGGGCAGTTATTAAATAGCTTGTTGGAAAAAAAACGTAACTTCACGCCTGTAATCCCCGAAGGGGTAGGCAGAGGTAAATGGATGCATTCAAGCATACATGCAAACACCCACGATTCGCCAGTTACGTTTTGGCCCATGTAACAGGTGGCGAGCCTGTTGACATCTCCGGGCACATTACCAACTTCGAGGTACTGGGCAATTTCCAGAAAATGGTAAAATCCCATTAGAACCAGAGATAAAGGACTTTACACCATTATCTCTGATAACCCCCTACCCGGGAATCGACCCCAGGACCTCAGCGTAGTAGTAGTGGCCTGCTACCACTAGGCTACAGAGGCAGTTAGCTTGTTGGAATATGAAAAATCTGACGGCAAAGTTGTATATAGTTATAACCGCGTGGGGGGAGGGGGGATCAGGCCTAGGGGGCGCCAGGGTTTCTTTGCACACGGGCGCTACACGGGCTAGAGCCGCCCCTGTCCCTCACGGGGTAGGCAGAGTGTGGATAGCCAGATAATAATCCCGTCGCCGGATGCGCCAATGTCCTGACATACCGCCCGTGCTTTTTTCTACATTCATCATTCTCTTCATACATGCACGCTGATTCCTAAGACTTTTGACTCCACCTTCAGACAGCACTCAACCTATTTGGTCATGGTAGGTCAGTATTAGTCTTCCTGGGACTCTGCAACCATTACTTGTTCGTCTATGGAATACAGTTTTATCTGATACTAATTCCGACAACTAAGTAGCTATATCTATGAATAATGTATTGCATGTTACAAATATAGCACATACTCTGTGTAGTGTGTTTGAATTATTAGTTAGACATGACGGCATTCACTTGACCTCCACCCTTTAGGTCATCAAGGACTTTGATATAAGGTACTCTAATTTACAACAGAAAATACTATAATGTAATGAATATGATTAAAATGGCTTTACAATATTTTATTGTTGAACATATTGTTTTTATATTTTATGTGATACTTATACAGATGGCTTGATTTTTTAAACCTTTCTAACAATTACTGTTTTGTATATATATTATGTATATAGAGAGTTAGTTATTGTCAGGAGATGCAATATAAGAATTGAATAAAAAAATATATACTATTTTAAAAAAATATGGCAGTAAGAAGTTTGCCGGGTCAGCTAGTTTAAAAAAATACAATTATATTCTTATGAGTTTTATGTATCTGCACTTCGGGTGCCTTACAGGGAAGGCAGAGAGGGAAGAGCGTCAAACAACTTGATCCTTGTATTTTTTTTTGTTATTTATGGGTCTTTAGTAAGTAGATTCTTAAAAGATGTACAACATAGGTATTAATATAGGCCCATTAACCTAGTATTCATAATGCTAATCTGCCACATCTAGCTATATGGAAATACTGTTTTTTTTTGTGGTATTAAATTAGTATCAAAGTGTTTTGAAGATAGTATAGGTATCTTCAAAAATGTTTATATTTCTATGAGACCTAACATATAGAAGATAAGTAATACTGTGGCCTTTAAACATCTACAAAAACCATTACCATCAGAATGGAATATGAACACTTCTATGTAGTAGAAAGAAGATTAGGTAATGTGTTAGTGCCTACCCCCCCCCCCCCCGAGCCCCATCACTGGCATTCTACCATGAATAAAAAGACATTCAAATTCAAATTCAAAAACCTATTGCATACTACATTAAATGCATGCTTAAAAAATTCTACGACAACCAATTTAAAAAATAACTGTAAAACAAAGAGCGATAAAATACGTACCGCGAAAATGGTGTTCTGCAAGCCAAAAGGTATTGGCGTGAGCCGGGCGAAAAAAACGATCTTGAACGCCTGAGGCCCCGCAATAACCTTCAGCAAGGCTCGTGCCGTGTCGTTTTTCAGTAGCCGGTCCAGAGGCAGGTACGACCTCATCAACTTCAACGTAAAATGAGCCACCGCCACACCAAAATTCGCACTCACCACCACAGTACCCAGACCCTTCACAATACCAAACAAATATCCACTCGTTATTATCAACACCAAATACCCTATCGTCACCGGAAAACTCACAATTAAAAACAATCCCATGAATAACAAAAAAATTATCTTCGGATCCTGCGCGTCCACCCAGTACAAAATTGTCTTCAGATACTCTTTGAAAAAGTACAAAACTAACACGAGACACGTGAGCAACAGTATTGACACAACAATGTTAAATAAATAACTGTATGTCGTCCTGTTATTAATCTTTGACCATAAACTTTTCTTTCTTGTGACCGCCGTGGGGTCGGCCTGACCGTCTTCAATGTCCACGATTTCCATGGTGCGTTCGTTGGTCCCCGAGTAATTACGTCCTATGTGACTGCGCTCGAGGGGATGCCATGTGAACTAGCTTTACCCATGGCCTACTTTTAATGACTGTTTATTTCTGCACAGCACGGATAAAAATCTAGATTGATCGGACTGCGCCGAAACGTCCACGGTCGAATCGACTCGAAATGACATTGACAAATTTTGAATTGAACAAAATGACATTATTGTTTTTTTTAATAATCATTTATTCATGACCATAGATACAGAGTCTTTCAGTCGTATACATATTGAATTTGACGTTTCTTTAAATCTAAATAAAGGTACACTACCTACACATAAAAATTAAAATTATACATTGAGTTTACATTTTTTCTACAGTATTGCAGATATACTTATATAACGCATCGAAATAAATCTTATTTGAAAGTAAATCCTTAGTAGACCGGGGAACACTTTGTTGATGTTCATGTCGTTCACTCACACCATCACATTTATCAATGTCAGAAATGTCAGAAATTTCACTAATTTCAGTCACTAAAGTTAGCCGCTGAATATTAAAACTTGAACATTTCAAAAGAATGTGGTCCAAATCTGCATTCTCCAGTCCACAGTAAGAGCAGCGACTGGTATTTATTACGTGGATCCTATATAGGTGAGCTGGCGTCATACAGTGTCCGAGGCGCATACGCGTTTTTTTTTTTTTTTTTTTTTATGTAATGGAAGTGGTAAACAAGCATGCAGTTCACATTGATGTTAAGTGATGACTGCAGCCTATAGACACCCACACAAAGACCAAGGTCAAAATGCAGATGCGTTACCACTCCTGAGGCCTAAGGTCTTATGCCTCTGTGCCGGAAATTACAGGGCCGTACATTACCACCTGACCGGAACACGATAGTGTTGAACACTACCATTTAGCGGCAAGTATATTAGGTAATGCGGTGGTGCCTACGCCCGCGAGCTCCGTCACTGGAGCTCTACCACCAGCGTTATCATTGTAATTTACTTTCTGGAGATGTATTTGAAGTTATGATATGGCTTTGTCGGTAATTCTTTTTGGATCTCAGCATACCATTTGCCTTTCGTTTCCAGAGTCATTGCCCAAGAAGATTTCCACAATTGTCTATTGAGTGTCTTGAAGTGACTGTAATAATCAGTAAATGGCACTTTCATTGCCTGCGACTGGTCTTCATCATGGTCTGAACGGGTGGCAGAGTCAGCCACTTCGTTGCCAGCAATGCCACTGTGTGAAGGTACCCATACAAGTTCAATATTTACATCATGTTCCTTAATTAATTTACATATCTGTTTCTTAATATTACATAGTACATAATTCAATTTAAATGACATATTTACATTTGCTAAAGCTGTTAATACACTTTTGGAATAGGACACTATTAATATACTATATACATTATTTACAAGATTATTTACATGTTCTAAAGCACAATAAATAGCATAACGTCTACAGATGGCGAAACATCATATTTGGATGGTTGGATATTTACCTCAAGCATAGTAGGGAAGTGATAGCTACCCATTGGATCATCAAGGATATACCAGTTACACAAGTGAGCAATGAAGGGCTGACAAGAGCAAGATCTATGGCTGAAGCATGTCTATTTGGATATGGAACTGTTGTTGGTGAACCATCATTCATAACACACAAGTCAAACTCATCAATTATATTATACAGTGATTTCCCTCTGCTATTATCACTGTGGCATCCAAACGCTATGTTATGAGTATTAAAATGACCCATAATAATACATGGTTTAGGTATATTCATGATAAGAGCTTTCATCTTTGTTGCATCAAATCTGATGCTTGGTGGACTGTACACACAGAGTATTGATATGGAACCAAATTGTGATTCTATAGAGATACAGATATTTTGAATTGATTCATAGAATTGAGTATTAATTACCCTGTATTTTAAATGATTTTTCACCAGAACAGCTACTCCATTGTGAGGATTTTGAGAATTTTTATGTATAAAGTTAAATGAAGGAAAATGTGGTAATGTAGAATTTGTTTTCATCCAAGTTTCATTTAGTAAACATATATCAATGTTTTTCTCTATCAGTAAGTTTTGTAAAAGACATTTTTTACTCTGCAAGCTTTGTATGTTATACTCCATTATATTTAAATATTTGTCCATTATATTAAATGCGATAAAAATATTTCTTTTATTTTCTAAGTAGTAAGTGGATCATCAGTCCCGTCTGTCCTTTGGCCTAATGTGACAAGGGACTTTACAATAGCCTTAATTATTATATCGTTATGAGTGATCTGTGTTACATCAAAGTATTGTTGACCTGCTCGACCATTTGTTTTTTTAGTGGTGGAAAAGATTTATTTGTATAAGTTATGGGCTTTGGTGTATTCACAACAGTGGCATAAGATTGTTGACTGTATCTAGCTTTCTTCTGCTCCATTTTTTGTTTTTTAATAGGGCAGTCCCGTGAAATGGCAAGATGGTTACCTGAGCAATTAATGCATATAATTTCTTCAACATCACATTCCTTATATAAGTTCCGTCCAGAACAAGAAGAACAATTCTGCTCACCCCTACAGACTTTTGCAGAATGATTAAACTTTAAACATTTATAGCATTGCAGTAATGGAGGTATGTATGTATGAACTTCGTATTGGAAGAATTTAATGTAGGCATACTGTGGGAGAGTAGTCGCAGCAAAAGTCACAGCAACTGTGGTAAGCGGTACTAATTTTCCATCAATTTTCTTCAGAAATCTCTTAATAGATATAACCTCAGCATCGCATTGTATGTTTTTATATATTTCCTCATTGGATAGGTTGTTAGGTACAAATCTTAACACACCAATTTTTTCTGTTAGATACGACGGGATAAAAGCTTTCATTTTATTTTTTAATAAAAAGTCGTCCATTTTAAGAAAGTTGTTAGCAGCTGCTGCTTTTCTAAATTTAATGCCTATTTTGTGTGCATTTACTCGATGCACTTCTAAAACTCCTTTGACATTTTCGGTAATTAAATTGGTAAGAATAATTGGATTTTTATTACCCAGTTTTTCGTTTTCTGTAGACTCAACATATACTACCAGTTCTTGACTTTCATTTTCCAGAAACAGCCTTTTGTAGTTGGGTTTGGTGAAGACCCTTATACTTTTCCAGGTCCACGGATGTGCTTCCTACAGATGTGAATTTACGTTTCTTTTTAACCCCCGGCTCCTCACCGTCGCTGTGAGGACTCATCGTAAATTAGAGTCGTAGAGAGTCTGTTTATTAATTTAAGCTAAATGTACTATGGAAATATGAAATTATTTAATAATTTTAATTTTTAGCAAATTAAAAGTTACCGCCTTTTTCGACTTCCCGCCAAGAAGTAGACCTGAGTCGATCGCGAGCGATAGAATCACTTTGATTGAATCACGATCCAAACACAAGTGATCGGGTCGTGACGTACAAAAAAAGTCGATCATTTGGGTCATTGGGTACTTTGTTTTTCGTGAACTCTATCACATTATGCATAAAGTACACTTCAGTTTGTTTACAGTTTTATTGATCAAGCTCCCCTGCACCATGTCATCTAATTGTAAAATTTATGCTATATACCTATAAAATTTAAGAATGAAATTATAGTGATAATTAATTGAAATGTATTAAAATTAAAAATAGCCCGCGACATAATGTGTGGATCGCAGTCTCGCGTCTCGTTATTGTGAAAATAGTTTGAAAAGACCGTACTGAGTTTTGTTTTGGCAGGTTTTTTCTCAGTAATGTGGGCTTTGGAACTCTGTCAGTGAATGACAAAGAATGTCCCATATTTTTTTGTTTTGTCTTATCTTGCCGTTTGTAAAAGAGAGTATGGAACATTCTGTTGATACCTATTTTTATTATTAAGTATTTTTGGACTATTATTAATTTATTTACTTTGACATATTAATCAACGTATCAGTTGTTATTCGCTTTAATTTTATATTTGTAATTTGCCTATCACAAGCAAATTCTATTATTTCCAAGTGATTAAATGAATTTTTGAGTTTGAGTTTGAGTTCGCATCCTTATCAGATGGGTCTCGAATCACGAGAATCATGAGCTACAGTATACGTTTGAGCGAAATCGAGTCGCGACCCAAATGACCCAAACGATCGAGTCATTTAGACTCGATCACCTTGTCGATGGGTCGCGATCGACCCGAATCCCGACGAAGGAGTGATTGACTCAGGTCTACCAAGAAGTCCAACAAAATGACATTTATTGGAGGGAATACCAATGCGAGTACTTCGTATTCAAAAACTTAATTTTAATTCCCCGAACTTGAGAAAGACAAAATAACTAAGTATTGCAAGAGCAAAACAAAACGGATCTCGTCTCGGCCCTACGTGAGCTATAAAAATGCCTTCAATTTAATTAAAATTACAACTTTAAAAACACGCATGAGCAAAAAAAGAAGACTTTGGCCCTGCGTTACCTTTCAAAATTAAAATTATAATTTTATAAGTATCGAGATATGCAGAATTGCACTTTGACATTAATAAGGGACAAGTCAGTCAAAATCCTGGCATCTTCCCCACTTAATACGAATCCCCGTAGATCCACTCAGTTTGAAATTTCCGGCAATATAGGGAGTTCTCTATAAATTGGCAACCCTGCTTATTTGACAAATAGTGGATAATGTTGCCAGCATATGAATTTTCTTTAGATAAAGGGCCCGTTCCACTTAGCAGCCGCAACGACGCGCCGAAGGAGCCGAGCGAGCCGAAGTCAAATAAGCCTCGCACATACATAAAAAGTAGTCATTACTCTCACGTACTCAATTGATAGAATGCGAACGCACCGGCCTAGTCGGCTGCATCAGCCGGCCGTCTTGGATTTCTTGGATTCAGGTGATACAAATGAATCGGCGCGGGCACGTGCGTGCGAGCTTTCATACGATAAACGGTTCCGATAAATGTGCGTTCAGTTTAATGGAATGTGCCCAGTGTATATTGGAATACAGCCTTATCACTCACTTGTCACTGTCACTGTCACTGTCACTGTCACTGTCACTCATGTCACTTACAGTCACTGTCAGTTGTCACATTCTGACTATTTCTGACATTTTCATCTTGGAAATCGTGTCCAGTGGGTCCACATTTTACTTAAAGCGGCAGAAAATAAGAATTATATGCGAAATCCTGACAAAGAACCGCAGTACCTCCTGCGTAGATAGCAGCAAAATCCCTCATATCGTCTTCTTTACGTGAATTCCGCTGGTTAACCATGCCGCCGAAAAAAGCAAGTGCTGGTGGCGGCGGCGGTGGTGGTGGTGGCAGCAAGAAGACAGAACAGAAAAAAAAGGAAAAAGTCATTGAGGTAAATTAATTATTATAAAGGAGCTTGCCACATTTACCTGAATAAATATGAATCCTGAATAATTCATAATCATATGGAGAAGCACATCGACATGTTTAACTGTTCAGAGTTGCCACTCTTCAGCTTTTACCCTAAATTGTTTCTAGTTTGATGGATCTGAATACATTCTATTCTGTGTGTTGATTATTACCTATTTGGAATAATACAGATTGCAGCACTCTTATTTATTAAACCTAAACATATCTTCACCCTTGTAATCCCCGAATGGGTAGTCAGAGGTAAATGTATCCAAGGCTTGTAGGTTCGATCCTTGTATCGGGACATATCGACTGCAGCAATTAACATAGTCGGAACTACATTTTGGCCAATTCTGTTCCACTGCATTAGAAGTCTTAGAATGTCCATATTACAGACATTCTAGGACTACATTTTTATTATTATTATTTTTTTTAATGTTAATTATATTAATTGCTGCAGGCAATATATTTGTATGGCCTACAGATATCTGTTTTGCATCTGGGTGTTTGTGTGCGTTGTGTTGTGTTTTTTTATTTTATATAATTAAAACACGGGTCTTTATTGAACAGGATAAGACATTTGGTCTGAAGAATAAAAAGGGAGCTAAACAACAGAAATTTATCCAACAAGTTGAGAAACAAGTGAAGAGTGGCGGCATACATCCTGCCAAGCCTATGGACGATAAGAAGAAGGAAAAAGAACAAAAGTTAAAAGAGCAGAAGGAATTAGCTTTGCTCTTCAAGCCTGTTCAAACGCAGAAGGTTGAAAAAGGTGGGTAATTAATTCAATTTATACAATAAAGTTCTCCACCACCCACATTGGAGCAGCGTAGTGGAGTAAACCTCCAAGACTTGTGCCCAGCAGTGGGATGTCTCAAGAGCTGCCATTATTATTATTTTACATTAAAGACAGAATAATGGTTTTAATTAAATTATGTTTATGTGTCTCTCTATTGATGTGCCTAGGTAAATTTACTTCCTTACTATTAACTAACAACATCTACGTTTATTTGCAGGCACTGACCCGAAATCAGTAGTTTGTGCGTTTTTCAAACAAGGCCAGTGTACAAAGGGCGATAAATGTAAATTCTCCCATGACCTCACTTTGGAGAGGAAGGTGAGTTATAAATTATTTATATTCTAAAAACGCTAAGATAAATGACTTTTATTAAAGGGGAGGTGTGTCAGTCAGGACCGGGATGTCTGGTACACTGACTTGGCAAGAAGATTCATACATACATATTAAAGACAAAAAAAAAAGATGCTTCTGATGTTACTTGTGTATAGGTTTAGAATCAGACAGACTAGTTACTTTCAAGTAAGTGTTAGTTATTTTTAGGGGACCATTCATAAATTACGTCGCACAAAATCCCCCCCTCCCTCTTCGTCACGCTATTCCCGCTTATTCCTATCTTAATATGCACCATCACACAAATGACAAATGACAAAAATACTCCTCGAAACTTCAAGGTAGGTCTTGAGGTACCTTGGAGTTTGCAATTGCTTTCATACCTCAAACGGAGGCAGAATGTCGAGTTGACGTTATTAGTTACAACTAAGAATACCAATTGAGTGAGGTTGAATTATGGTCGAGGTTACGACTTAGAATATGGGTGTGTTTTGTCTTGATATTTATCAAGACAAAATTGTAATGATAATCATGACTGCAAACCCTGGTTTATTTCTAAAGAAATCATTATTTCCATGTTTTAAATATGCTCAAATGTTACCCCGGTAGGCGGAGAAAAGATCTCTATACGTGGATATGCGTGACGACGACGACAATATGGACAATTGGGACGAAGACAAGCTTAAAGAGGTTGTTGAGAAGAAACACGGCGAGGGGGACAAACAACGGCCTACTACTGATATTGTGAGTACTTACTTTTGTGTTTGTTTTATAATTTTTATTTAATCACATGCATGTGAAATATTTACAAAAAAATGGATCGAAATTTTGACTTCAGACGGGGCTTGAACCCGCGACACTAGGATTTCTAGTCCAGCCGCTCTCCCAACTGAGGTAATTGTGTGGACTTTGGTAGTCTATAAAATACGTCACGCTATAAGAAGTCTTGTCCGACCCCTGCCCCCCTATTGTCACGCTGTGTCACACTATCTGTGTCTCCTCTAAAATAGTGTGTCACAAAATCTGAGATCCTCCTGAATATATGTACATATATTTTTTAAATCAGTAATGACCACTTATGTTGCTGCGTTGTATAATAAAAGTTAGAACCAATGATATAATAAAGTACTAGATTGGCAGTTTACGGCAGCGACGCGTATTCACTTCGAAGATGCCCGCAGGCATATCTGACCTCAGTTCCCTGCTTGACATGAAGTGCGACAGACGCGTCACGCTCGTCCGTCAAAAATAATTAAAATGGCGAAATGTGTTGTTAAAAAATGTGTATCATGATCCGAAAATAATGTTAATGCAAGTGGCATTACTTTTCACGAATAAGTTCGCATAATTTTAATCATATTGCCTAAATTACATTAGAAAACAAAATAAATACATCGTGCATAATTTTTTCCATCGGTGTTGCTAGTAAAACAATTTGAAATTTTCACACTTTTTAGGGAGTAAATTTAATGAAAGAAGACTGATTCTTGTACTTTTTGCGCATAACACATGCGAGTGAACTTTAGAAAACAAAGAAAAAAAAACGGAAATAAAAATTAGACTTTACGCAGGAATCGAACCTGCAACCTCAGGATAACCAGCCGCTTTACCACTAAGCTTGTGGGACTTCGGTAGCTTAGTGGTAAAGTAGCTGGACTGGTAATCCTGAGGTCGCAGGTTCGATTCCTGCCCGAAGTCAAATATATCTTTCCGTTTTTTTCTTTAATTTCTAAAGACTGATTCTATTCTGCCAGTGACCGGATGAATAATACATAATTATTTGTCCAGCTAAAATCTTTTGTTAGTACGTGAAAATTATCTCAACTGCACCTCAGATCGTGTTCACGCGCTAACAAAAGATTTACGAGTGACTACCCTGGAGTCTCCTACAGAAAAATAGATTATATTACACACCTGTACTCGTATTACTTTCACACCGTTTGCACGGCTTCGAGTTCTATCATTGGAGCTCTACCTTCGTACATTACCATCGATCACAATAGCTGTGGACACTACCACTCAGCGGCAGGTAAATTACGAGTATGTGATGCCTTGGAGGTTTTACTCTCGAGATCTGTCAACAGAGCTCTACCACCGATTTACTATTTAATTATGTCATATGTTTATTTTGGTGGCTGACATAAAAAACTTCGAACGTTGAAATGTTTTCGCCCCGAAGTCGTAAACTCATAACGTGCTACATTTTCGTGTAAAACACCTCACTGATTGGTATGTATTAATAGGTACCTAACCAAATCAAGTGTTTGTATGGAATTTTATCCGAATGTCCGGGGAGTGCTATTACGCAAAGAAAGCGACTGTTTACCATCTACAGCTAACATCGTATGCTCGAAACACTTGTGGTCAAGATAAGAGTCCACCCAAACATGATAAAGTCAAGCCATTGTTAGTGTGGTCCTAATTTTGATGGGTGAGCACAAAAAGTCAAGTAATTTTAAGTGCGGTAAAAATTTGAATAGCACGAAACTATCATTTTCATCTCATTTTCTCCCACGTTAAATTTTATGAATTTATGCGTCTATCCCTTTTTACTGTCGATTTTTTGTTTCATTGACTTTCATATCACAACAATGCTAAAGAAGTTTTCACTTTATAAACGCGGCCATTAATTCGTCTCAAAATTCGTTTACTACTAACTGATAGCTTTTTCTAAATATTTTCAATGTACAGACACGCTTCCGTTACAGTTTTATAACAGTATTGATTGAAAGTTTCATTAAATTATATTCAAAATATACAACATTAATCACACCAAGGCAATTAAATACATTTATTCATTAATTTATTTTGGGGAAATTATCTCACCACTGGCAGCTCTGACCGACTCTGTTCGTTTCCATGGCAACAATATTGTTGTCTCACTTTAGCGGTAATTAGTTAACCAGTGGAAGAAACGAGACAAATGTAGTTTACTTTGTACATAAGTATCGGTTTCAAAGTTACGTCTTTTGAACTATTAAGTGGTTACGCATTTCTGAAAATCGTTTATATGACATTGCTTCTCTAGTATTAAAAAAAAAAAAAACGCTTACACTCACAGTCCCACAGTAGGTATAAACCTGTGTCGTGGGTGCCGTTGTACACATACAACACATACACAAACACCCAGACCCGAAACGGCCATACAAATATTTGTTCCGGTGCGGGGATCGAACCCGCGACCCTTCGAATCAAACGGTGGTTTCGCACCGCTGGACTAACCGGGTCGTCAAAATTTATAAGCTCATTGGTTAGAACAAACAAATGGTCGCACTGTGGAATCTATTATGGAAAATTGCGGTACCTGGGAAAGGTGGTAGGTGAAACTCCTCGGTCTTCACTTCGCGGGGGCTGCTACTGCAGCCGATATACAGCGGTCTATAGGTTGTAGTCATCACTTAACATCAATGTGAACTGCATGCTTGTTTGCCACCTTCCTGACATAAAAAAAATTCGCGTAAGTTGCGTAACGACCCGGTTTTGAAATGTGTATGATTATTGTTTTTGTTTCAGATATGCAAACATTTTTTGGAAGCGGTGGAGAAATCGAAATACGGCTGGTTTTGGGAGTGTCCATCCGGTACCAAGTGTATTTACAGGCACGCTCTTCCACCTGGCTTCGTTCTGAAGAGGGATAAGAAGAAAATGGAAGAAAAGAAGAATGAGATATCACTTGTCGATCTAATAGAGAGGGAGAGGGCGGCGCTTGGCCCCAACCAGACTAAGATCACGCTCGAAACCTTCTTGGCGTGGAAGAAAAAGAAGATTAAAGAAAAACAGGTACAACTAGATTTTTGATGAGGCACGAGAGGTATGTCAGGACTGGGATATCTGGCGCTCTGCACTCTCTGCACTCTCTGTCTACCCCGTTAGGGACTTGGCGTGACCTGGCGTGAAGATACATACATACCTTGAATTTTATATTTATGTATTAATAATGGCAACCCATTATACGTCCCACTGCTGGGCCCACGAGTCTCTCCCCTTTTTGAGGGGAGGCCTGGAGCTTACTCCACCACGCTGCTCCAATGCGGATTGGTGGAGGTGGGTGGGTTAGTGGCCAACCCACTGTCGGATGTTTTCAAACGGCCCATAAGGCCTCCGACAAGGTTTAAAAATGACCTTGTGTTTGGACTAGCGATGACATCGATCAGTTAGGATATCGATAAGACTATCAATAGTATTGTTACAATCTGTAACAAAAGAAAGAAATTTTGGCCTATGGAGCGGCATCACTAGTTTGGCCCAACTCTGGTAAAATAAGGAATTGAGTAAGATGTTCGCATGTTACATTCGAATGTCCTTATATCTCAATGTCAGCGTAAGTAACCAGATCCAGAAACATTCATTACGTCCCACGTATAACGTCAGCAACCATTTTAAAAAAAAGTAACTTAACGCCTGTAATCCCCGAAGGGGACGGCAGAGGTACATGCAGGCATTCAAGCATACATGCAAACACCCATGATTCGCCGGTTCCGTTTTGGCCCATGTAACAAACAGGTGGCGAGCCTGTTGGCATCACCGGGCACATAACCAAACTTCGAGGTACTGGGAAATTTCCAGAAAATGGAAAACTCCCAATAGAACCAGAGATAAAGGACAACATCATTATTTCTGATAGCCCCCTACTCGGGAATCGAACCCAGGACCCCAGCGTAGTAGTAGTGGCATGCTACCACTAGGCTACTGAGGCAGTTTATAAAACATCGTTTCGTATACCAGGAATTGTTGGCGAAGAACGAGGAACAGAAGCGCAGCGACTTCAAGGCGGGTCGCGCGGTGGGCCTGTCCGGTCGGGAGATGTTCTCGTTCGACCCCGCGCTGGCCGCCGCCGCCGACGCCGACGACGACGACGTGGCCTTCGACCTGCGGACCTACGACCAGGAGGACCTGGACGCCGTGGAGTATCGAGAGCTGGAGCTCGACCTCATCGGCATGGAGGCTTCCGAGGTGAGTGCATATGAAGTGTGTCTCGCCGGTGAGATCCTACTCCGCTCCTTAGCACGCTGACGCCTTGGATTATCGCTTATCCTTATGGTAATAAACGGTACCTATTATTTAGGTTGTGGCTCGGTCTCCTTAGCATATTGAAGTATAAGGAGGTGCTCCTGAGCACGCCGACGCTTGGGAGTGTCGCGAGCTGGAGCCCGACACCTTAGGTCTCTGAAGTGGTAACGCATGCATTTTGACTTCTGGTCTTTGTGTGGCTGTCCATAGGCTGCAGTCATCATTTAACATCAATGTGAACTGCATGCTTGTTTGAAAGGTTCCGAGGTGAGCGTTTACGTAAAGTGATCTCACCGGCGACAACATAAATACTGCAGGTTCTCACCGGGAATTATTATTTGGGATTTGGCTCCGGTTCCTTCTTAGCTTATAGAAGTATAACGTATGAGGTCCTTAGCACGCTGACGCCTTGGATTATCGCGAGCTGTACCTTAGCGGCATGGTTTTACTGGTGGTAGAGCTACAGTGACGGAGCTCGCGGGCGTAGGCACCACCGCATTATCTAATATACTTGCCGCTAAATGGTAGTGTTCAGCACTATCGTGTTCCGGTCAGGTGGTAATGTACGGCCCTGTAATTTCCGGCACAGAGGCATAACATCTTAGGCCTCAGGAGTGGTAACGCATCTGCATTTTGACCTTGGTCTTTGTGTTGGTGTTTATAGGCTGCAGTTATCACTTAACACCAACGTGAACTACACGCTTGTTTGCCACTTCCATTACATAAAAAAAAAGGAGGTTTCCATGAAAACTTTCACGAATCAAAATTCCTGCGGATTGGGCACAATACTGGTCAAGCGACCAGTCGACCTTTGGTGGTCCCCAGAATCGGAGAGCCATGTCGTACTGCGTCAAAATCGGTCCAGCCGTTCCCGAGATTAGCCGGAACAAACGGACAGACAGACAAATTGTAAAAAATGTTGTTTTGGTATATGTACCGTGTATACATACATATGCATTTAGTAAAAAGCGGTTATTTTATATTACGAACAGACACTCCAATTTTATTTATTCGTATAGATTTTTATTTTATTTATTAATGGCAACTTCAATAATTTAATATTTCTAGGTGGACGACACCGGTACAAAGGCGACCAACGATAGGTTAGAACAATTAGGTAAGGGATTAGAAAATGGCGATTCTCCGGAAACTGAGCCCGAAAGCGAAGCACCCGCCGTCCCCATCAACGAGAACCTCTTCCTGGACGAGGACCTCGACGAAGAACTTCAAAACTTGGACCTAGAAGACTAGTCCGCGTTGCGTATATTTTTTATGATAATCGAAATTAAACTAAATTTTATTATTAACATTGTTTTGATTCCAATTAACCGGTTCTGTTATAATAGGCTAGTTGTCACTATGTAAAGTAATGAATAACTTTTGTTGATCGTGATTGAATAATATTTTAACATTACGAAAATCAAGCTAAATGGTGTTTAAATAAGAATTAATAATATTTTCATAAATGTAAAAGTTGATCATGTGACACCAAACACAAAATATGAGAACGCGTGACGACATAATTATTATCTTCATAAGAATCGTATCGAGTAGTATCGACTACACAATACTATGAATCGTTCGTTTTCTTTAGACTGTGATACTATTTTGTGGAGCATCGAAAGATGTGACGTAATACAAGACGCCATGACACTTCAGAGCGTTTTAGGTGGAAATGGAAACAAATAACATTTATAAGCAAAAAAACCTGTTTACTTTTTGTATTCTGTAAAAACATTAATATTTACGAAATAACTGGACTTTTTGAAAGGTAAAAAGGCAGTTTTTGAAAAACTCAAGTAGCCTATTATTGAGGTCGTAGATTATTAATAAATAGCAGACTTCTTGTGCAAAGAGTCTCAGCTAAGCTGTGGACAGACTGATATAACGAAACTAAGGGTTCCTTATAGATTATGGAACTCTAGAAATAGAGAAACGTAACCTATAACGTCAGCAAGGCATTTGTATTGTATCGATTTCTATCCCATCCCCGTTCCGCCGTGTACAGTAGACAGCGGTGTTCACTTTCACTTAGGTACCGTAGATCTACTAATAGAAGATACTCATAATGAACTGAGAGCTAAAGGAAAGTAATTGTGACTGAACTCTGTGCCACCGCATGTTTATTAGTCATTACTATCAATTTTTATATACATCGTGTAACAGGATTAAATGTACAACCCGAAACTACGTTGTTCAGAAGCGATAACCGAATCGATTTCAGGCATTTTTGATAAAGGTAATATTTTGTCTCAAAATTAATTACAATTAAGGAAATAATGGTCACCCATTTGGTGTACAGTCAATACAAACGAAAATGAGACTAACGTCTACCCAAAATAAAATGCTAGTCTCAACAAGTTTATTAGAACACTTGCCACGTGCTTTTTATTATAAAATAATCATTTAAGAAATTAAATAGTGGAAATTAGTTTTATTACTAGCGAGTGCTAATTAGGTATGCAGGTAACGCTACATCACATTGCAAACAGTGTGCGTGTGTAAGTAGGTTCGAGTTTTATGTGCGGCCGTAGGAAGAAGTAGGGTAAGTATGCATAGGGTGTGCATACTGTTCATACAAATTGAGGACAACTTATTTCTTAAATAAAAAATATTAAATACATAAACATGCAATTTTAGTTTACGTATTATGATTATAACTCGATTTTCTAATCGGGGTGTTAGATAGTGCGCATTATTCCCGTTATATGTATAATGCAGATATATTCTGCATTTTATCAGGTTTTGATTCTGTGCTGCATTTCCTAACAGCTGACAATGAACTATGAAGATCATTAAGGCGTCGCCTTCAAGTAATGGTATATAGCCGTAATCCGGCTACGTGGTCCGTTATTCGTTAGCCGGCCAGATAGCTATTCGTTACATCTCTAGTAAAGGTGAACATCGATGAAATAATATTAAAAAATACAGTGTTTCCATTACAAAAATATTTATTTGCTTATCAATAGCTTAAAGATTTAACAATCAATAAAAACATTAGGGCTATATTTTCACGGGGATAGGGGATATCATGGCGGCGCAACCAGTCGCACCATTGTGGTGTCAGTAAACAACCAAAACTAGACACATACAGAAACCTGGTCTGTCACACCATGAGAGTACCAAAATGGCGGCCGAGTGAGTGCGACACCATGGGGTCTCATACGACGCTATAGTAATTAGTGGTGGCGCGACCAGTATCATTCTGTGCCGGCGTCCGAGCTGGTCGCGCCGTCAAATTGGTTCCGCAACCAGACGGACACCAGGTACATGTTGATCGTGATTGAATAATATTATAACATAGCTTATGGTATATGGGTAGCGGCGACTAGTTGCGCCATGGTGTACCGGTGAAATATAGCCCTTACATACTTACCTACTTCAATAAAATAAAAAAGCCTGTTTAAAGTCGAAATTTTCGACAAATCTCAACAATTTAGATTGCGTTAATAGATTCAGATTTCAAGATCTGATAGTAAATTAGGTCTGAAGAAAAATAGATACATTTAGTGATTGCTACATTACCTTTTTTACAAGCCGCAAACGGGTTTTTTAAAACATTGGAAATCACAATCATTGACCGGTCAAAATTTTATATCTGCCCTGCCGATAGAATCGAAACAAATTAATGATAATCCAGTAATTGATACGGTTGATTACGGATTACATTATACGTATTTAAAATAAAACAAACACAATTCAACATCAATTAAACTAATGATTACAGAATAACAATAATCGCAATAATTACTAATGATTTGGCACCGAAAATGGCATTATGAACGAAAATAATAAAGATCACTGCTCGCAGAATCTGAATAATACCAAGTTAAACTTATAAATAATATAAAGTACAAAAATATAAATGTAATAATAATGGAATAGTTAAAAAATACATAACAAAGAGTATGTATATTATAAAAACCGGTCAAGTGCGTGTCGGGCGACGCGCAGTGTAGGCATATTATTATTTTTTCTCTGGTGTAGGGATCCGTAGTTTTTAGGTTTGAATAATGTAATATTATTACGTTTAATACTTACTACGGAACCCGACACTGCGCGTGGCCTGACGTGCACTTAACAGGTTTTAATGATAAACATACTCTGTTATGTTTTTTTTTTATCAAAAAGCACCGAATATCAATTTATTTGCCCTTTTTTATAGTGAGCCACGCTGCCGGGTTGTCTTTGGTAATCTTGCCTATGAGGGCGGGTGTGAAGCCCTTCGTTTTCATTTTCGGCATCACATTATTTATGATGTGACTGTAACCATGTCCTCCATATTGTGTCTGGAATGTAATGAGGTTATTTATTGATGTTCTATCAATTATAGGTGTTGCTAGAGTTCAGTGTAGGAGCTCGAGGGTCTAGGCACATTACCAATCGCAATCTATCTTTCGAAAAATGGTAGTCACAATCAGAATTTCATTTATTCATTTAGCAACCACCTTACCTTACACTTTAGCTAGCACCTCTCATGACAAGTCTAAAAAAGAAAAAATTGCCTTCAGACGAGACTCGAACTCGCGGCCACTGGGAATCTAGCCCAGCCGCTCTTCCAACTGAGCTACCGAAGTTCTGCCCGATTTGTCAAATCTTTCCTTCACATTTATTGCATTGCCTTATGGTGGCAGTCGCGCAATCTATTGCCACACAATGCTGGTTAGGCAATCGATATAATAAACTTTCCAGTTCATTAAATATCGTAAAGAAGTCGCTTTAACCCTTAATAATTGTTTTTTATATTATGTTTTGTATTTAATATAAAAAACAACTATTAAGGGTAAAAGCGACTTCTTTACGATATTTAATATTTTCGATATTCGATTCGATATTTCGATATTTTATACTGTTTATCATCTGCCTCCGTACCCTAGTGGTAGCAGTCCGCTACTACTACGCCGGGGTCCTGGGTTCGATACCCGGGTCGGGGGCTATCATAGATAACGATGTAAAGCTCTTTATCTTTGATTCTAATGGAATTTTTTCATTTTCTAGAAGTTGCCCAGTACGGTGATGAGATGTCAACAGGCTCGCCACCTGTTACATGGGCCAAAACATAACCGGCGAATCGTGGGTGTTTGCATTTATTATTGAATGCATGCATTTACCTCTGCTTACCCCTTCGGGGATTTTTATATTGTCAACCTGAATAAAACTTACCAGCCTGTGTTTTGTGTGTATGTCGTGAGACATGAGAATCTTGTCTTGTTTGCCTTCGTCGACAAGACTCTTCATCATGTCCAGACGCTGCGCGTCCGAAGGCATGTCGGTGGCCACGTTCAGTTGGTAGTAGGATACCTCGACGCCGAATAAATCGAACTGACAGTAGGTTCCCAGCTCGGCGAATTCTAGAAGTTTCTCACCCTCCAGCGTCCCTGATATTAAGGTTATAGAGCTTCTTACATTTTGTGGATAAAACTAGCTGTTTATTTTCAAGAATTTGAAGACGCGCGATTTGCCAGCCATAGAAACTGGTTTGCTCGAGGGTTCGCTGCCAGGTTCAATTTAGAAAAATAAAATCTATTAATATTTTCAATGATTATATTATTATGTACGAGTATACAACGTGTAACAGGATTAAATGTACAAGCCGAGACTAGTTTGTTCAGAATCGATAACCGAATCGATTTCAGGCATTTAAAAAAAAATTAATACAGGTAATATTTTATCCCAAAAATTAGAATCAAGTAATTCATGGTCACCCATTTCGTGAACAGTCAATACAAACGAAAATGAGCCTAACGTATATCCAAAATAAAATTCAAGCCACAACAAGTGCCCAAAAGCACTAACAACCCCGCAACTCTCACAATACTTACTATCGAGGTGCGACATGACGGCCTTGTTGACGTCCCCGCCGGCCTCGGCGTAGATGCGTATGATCTCTGCGGGCGCGTCCGGGTGCCGGTGCGGGTGGAAACTGACCCCGCATCCCACCTCCGCTTGCACTGCGGCCGCCGCCCTTATAGCTGAACGCTCGAAATCTGCAACAGGGATGTTATGGATATGACATTTCGGATACGGATATAGGAATTATTATAATACTGGATACGGATACGTTTTAATATACTTGCCGCTAAATGGCAGTGTTCAGCACTATCGTGTTCCGGTCAGGTGGTAAAGTACGGCCCTGTAATTTCCGGCACAGGGGCATAACACCTTTGGCCTCAGGAGTGGTAATGCATCTGCATTTCGACCTTCGTCTTTGTGTAGGTGTCTAAAGGTTGCAGCCATCACTTAAGAATTCTTAAAATGCGAAACGAAAAACAAAATTTTCCTTAAGAATTTAAAAAACATCATTGTAAAAAAATGTTATTATAATATACAAGAATATTTCAACTATAAATTATAAAAATTATAAAATAGTACTAAACCAATTTTCTATTTACCAATTTATAAAAATAATTTTGTTATGAAGAACCTCTCCTCTCCTATTATTATATAATTTTGATGTGCCCAAATGGGTCTGTAATGTGATACTAATATTATTATTGTTCAACGACACTACCATTGCAGAATGCAAATAAATTATTGAACATCAATGTGAAATGCATGCTTGTTTGCCACGTCCAATACATAAAAAAAAGGTATACGAAATTGTTTCACATTATACATTGGTTTCAGATATTTTTTTTTTATGTAAGGAAGGACGCAAACAAGCGTGCAGCTCACATTGATGTTAAGTGATGACTGCAGCCTATAGACATCTACATAAAATTCAGAGGTCAAAATGCAGATGCATTTCCACCCATAGATTAGGTAATGCGGTGGTGACTATGATAGCGAGCTCTGTCATTGGAGATCTACTACCTGTAGTAATATTTCACTAAACAGTTAAGTGAATATTGCTTGATATCCATGGAACAGATTGATATTATTGACTTGACATGAAGCTGATCTGGCATCTCATTTGCACCAGCTGTGAAAAATACCCCTTTTAAAAAAATATAAAATGTTTGTTTTTATCTTGTAGAATTCTAAAATTGTTTTTAATCAAATATTTCGCTTTGTGTGTCTTTGTGCTGTCTAAATAAATGTTTTCTTGAATACAGATCAATCTTAACTTGACAAAGACCTTCCGGTGCAGTCTGACCCTGATGACAAAGGTTCTTATTTTGATGACCTTACCTCGTATAGGCCACACGCTAGCCACTTCTCCAATAAAACCAGCTTTAATATTCGGAGCATCCATGTAACCTTCAGTAAGTTCTTTCAACATATCACGGTAAAGTTCCTCTTGTTTGAAATGAATAGTGTGGGAGTCCTGCATGTCTGCAATGTAGTACCCCGTCCCCACAACCACATGTACATCAGTTTCTGATGATACTCTTTGACAAAATTCTATGTCTCTGTCCAATCCATGAGTAGAATTTTCCACTATCGTACCTGAAATGGTTTGGTATTGATTAAATTGTTTTCTATGTATTTTCAACAAGTTTTTGATGCAGGTATCATGTACAGAACGTTCAAAAAAGGTTAAGAAGTATATTCAGCTTGGCAGCTATACAAAAAGTTAGAGTTGAACTACCTCCATTTACAAACTTAAAATTTTTTTTTCCTTCTTGGCAATTGTCCTAAGACAAACTCTATTATTATAAAAAGTAAAAATACTTGATAATGTACAAAAATCTCCATAATGATAACTATCTCCACCTAAATAATTGTTTTTTTTAATGAACTTCAAAATATTATTTACTTTAAAAATTGTATTTGTATAATTAAAATACTTGAAAAAGCTAATAAAATTATACATCTCCAGACCCCTCATAGATAATCCAATTTCATCAGTATGTACTTTTTACATGTAGTGTGTACAAACAAACATATAAAATAAATAAACACTTTGACAAAGCCAGGGTTGCACCATGATATTTGTTAAGGTTATTGTAACATTTCACATCCTTCTCTAACTTTAACAAATTTCTTTAAGTTAGAGCAGGATGTGAAATGTTAATAAATATCTTGATACAACCCAGGCTTAGGGTGAGATTCACAGACCGCACAACGACTTTACTTTCAGCAAAGTACTCTTATGGTGAGATTCATAGACCGCACTACGTCTTTACTTTCAGCAAATTACTCTTATGGTGAGATTCATAGACCGCACTACGACTTTACTTTCAGCAAAGCACTCTTTTGGTGAGATTCATAGACCGCACTACGATTTTACTTTGAGGAAAGTATGATTAGAACTGTCAGAAATGTATGGGTTTTGACAGTTCGAAGCATACTTTGCTTGAAAGTAAAGTTGTAATACGGTCTGTGAATCTCGCCCTTAGAACTGTCAAAACTCATACTTTGAGGACACTTCTAAGCATACTTTGCTGAAAGTAAAGTCTTAGTGCGGTCTGTGAATCTCACCCTTAGTGATGTACTCATGGTTAACTTATAACTGTATAAATTACTTTACCTCCACCAAATTTCTTGAACAATGTAACATCAGCTAAAACAGCTTTCTTTGCTTCAGCACTATTTAAGTCCAGATTATAATATGAACTATATGGATATTGTCGAAGATATCCAACATTGTTTAAGGTCAAGGGTTTACCAATGTAATCAGACAATTGTTTTGGTGGTTTACGGTAGAAGTGGTCAAAGTTCATTGCCAAATGTTCATGCGTGAGAGTTATACCCAGCTCAGCTGGTGACACCTCATCTAAAACTGAGTACAAACAAAACATATCATAATTCAATAAAAGAAATACTGTGCAGTACATTGTTCATTGAATACTATTAATATACATATTTTTATTTTGCTTATTTTAGGTGATGGAAAAGTAATTTATTTAAATTTAGAGTTTAGTGTATACTGTAACAAGAGCATGGTAGTACTGAACAGTATCATTTAGCGGCAGGTGAATTAGGTAATAAGTAATAGAGTGGTGGGTACACCTTCGAGCCCAGTAAAACCATTATTCTAAAAATAACAGTAGTATACATACCAGTTTGAATTCTCTCCGACATTTTTTAGAAGCCTTTTGTGTGTTTTTGTATTTTATTTCATACCGGTTTTCTATAAAATGTTTTAAAAAACTTTATATAAATAAAAAAAGCTTCAGCTGGTTTGTTTACTTTTTTTTTTTAATTGATAATGGCATCGCTAATACGCATATTGCCAGTGTCAATTTTTTTTTTTTATAATTTATTCATGACAATAGATACAAAGTCTTTCAGTCGTATACATATTGAATTTCACATTTCTTTAAATTAATGAATATCCTTAAGGAAGATGACGATGATTAAATGCTTCCATGAGGAATATGATGAGATGATGGGGTGGCTCCAGTAAAGCGATGGGGACTTTACTAGGAGTTTTTATGAAGTTTTGGAGGCAATACGAAAAATCACTTTTCACTTCACATAATATCACTTTCTTACACTCGTGAACATTATCGAATGCTTTATGATAAAAATCCCACCATTTTTACACATAAAAACGCGACTATACACAAATTTCGAAAATAATGTCACGCAGCGACACAGCTCTTTTCCGCGTTTCCACCAAAACTCCCTTGCCAGTGTCAAGTAAAACCAGTATTGCCAACTGCACCGTAATTACAGTAAAAATACCGTAATTAGCAAAGATCTACCACCTACCGTACGCTTACAACTACGGTAGCAAAAAACACCGTAATCCGTAATAGGTATGAGATCAATTAATAAACATTTGGATATACGATATTAACAAAATAAATACATGTTTTAGGAGTATTACAATAGGGTATTCTCAATAATCTAGCGGTACACTGGATTACCCACCAATAAATAACCTAGGGAGAACTTGATTGGAGATGAGAGATATTATACGAACAAGTTTGGTAGAAGTAGTGTGTATTTTAATTTAGATGATTACTCGGAACTTTATAATTAGCGCTGATAATTTCATTATTATTTCACTTGATAGTACATACTTTATTTTGTCATCTCTTGTGTTATCTGAAGTTTCTAGTATAAAAAATGGACAGTGATAATCTCGGACATCCGTGACCGTGCTAAATCGTTGGCTGGCGACACCCTTAGTGATAATGACAGCGCATCTGAACGAGAAAATAGTCAAATACCAGCTAAAAGAAAAAGTTAAAAGCAAAAGTTCCGAAAGGAATGGATGCATAATAAAAAATACTGTGACTGGCATCGTCAAGGTAATATAATTAAGGCATTTTCATAATATTGACAATAGTTTCAGTGCCCAAAGTAGTGTAATGAAAGGTTACAACGAAAGAAATAAAAACGGTAATTTTACCGTATTTCAAATTATCCAAAATTATGTGGCACTTCCATATAATTTTGGAAAATCTACCGTAATTTTAGAAGATTTCTACCACTCAATCGATTTTGGAGTTGGTGGTAACACTGAGTAAAACGATATCTCGTATTCGTTTAAAAGCAGCGTTAAAGTTAGAATCAGTCAGTCAGTTAATTATTTATTATGTCAGTCAAGTGAGTCACACACAGTCGGTAATTCGAGTGAAGCGATGGCTACTTTACCAGAACATTTACAATGAAGTTTTGGAGGCAACCCGAAAGGACGTGTTTTCGCACTATTATTCTATTTCACTATACATGGGCACTGTAATAAGCCTATATCAAACAAAATGCCACCAACTTTACTTAATCTAACTCTTCTTCTTCTTTATTATAATTAATGGCTACTACCCAAGACTAAGGGTAATTCTGCCAGAATCCAGTAATTGGAGGCGCACAATTAAATACAAACAAAAAAGAAATATGTATCTTCACGCCAGGTCCCTAACGGGGTAGGCAGAGAGTGTAGAGCGCCAGACATCCCGGTTCTGACAAACCTCTCGTGCCTCGTCTACCTTAAAAAAATAAATAAAAGAAATAAATGAATGAAATTGATCGGTGGACTAGAAGATTGTCTGGTGATGAATGAAGTTATATCCTCTGATGATACCTACAACAAAAACAAACACAATCACTATAGTTAGATGATAATATAGACGAAGTAAAGAGTTATTAATATTCTAAACAAAAAAAAAGTAGTTTAAATTCTAATATTATTTACACGTATACATTTATTAATCTAACTCAAAAAATACACCAAGAAAATGAAATAAAATAAGAGCACCAAACGCATCCTTCAAGCTTCCCGCGAAAACTCCTGTCAGATGATTGTCAGATTGTCACGTCCACAGACCACAGAGTTATTAGGTCAAGACAGAATCCATCCGATTAATAATATTTTAGATTCTGTGTTCTTATTTACTAAGAGTTACTAAATAATGGCGAAACGGATTTATGAATATGATCGGTAAAAATACCGAACTAAGATTTTTTTATGTTATGAACATGGCTACCTAGGTTCGAACGAGTCCGTACTGTTGTGTCACAACAGTAGCAACCAAGCTTAATGAATGTTACACCACCGTGACCACCGAGGGCCATCACGAGAGCATAGCGTGATGTGAGTTTCTGACATCTTGGAAATTCGTCCCGCGCAACACCTGATATGGTGGATATCCGATGTTCCACAGAAGCCGGCAGCCACGTCTTTGATAGCTTACAGCCCTTTCGCTGAAGTAGTCCTCCATAGCACGACGCTTCATACATATTACATACACCTACCTGAGTTCCTCTCGGATGGTAGCCCAGGGGAGTGTGTCAATATGGGTATGATCATACGGTGAAGGGGACAGGTTCGCCGTCTGTCGATCTAGGGGGAAGAGGGCGAGGGCAGGTTGTTACTTGTATAGTGGATGTCTGTCTATAGTGGCAGCTGTCCCCCAGCCACCCAGACGAACACTTCTCCTGGCAGAATTATCCTTAAAAGTTGGTAGTTGCCATTAATCAAAAGAAAGAAAGAAAGAACACTTCTCTTTTTTCGTCTAGGGATATTAAAGGAGTTTGGCCGTCGATTTATTTTTAATTGTTTTAAAAAATAGAATGTCATTGTCATATATATTTTTGTTAGAATTTTTACGTCTTGGATACGAATAAATCGATCCTATGAAAATTAATAAATAATTATTTTTCATTAAAACACGAACCTCAACAATAATGGCTGTGACTATGACATAACTTTAAAGACAGAAGTGTTTGTAACATTTCAAAATATGAAAACAATTCAACACAGTAAAACACAATATTTAGATTTAAAATTGAGTATGTAAAATTATTATCTTACTTGATTATTCTTACATCTGCATCGCGGTAACACAACGAAATCTAGGTCAAGCAAATATGTGTATAAATAATTCTTATCGTCATACAATTTCAAGATAAACTAATTTATGTACCTTTAATGATAAGAATTTATCTTAATTTTGATGCCAGGCCAGGGGGACCAAGGTACCGACTGAATAAAAATAACTTACCAATTTTATTAAGATATGGTTAAGTCATATTTTATCAATTTATTAACAATCATCATCAATGACCAAAAAAACCGACAACGCACAGTCGAAACCATAGGTCGTCATAATATTATAAGGTATTTTCTAGACACAATTCTGGGTACCAGACTTCACCAGGCTCCTCTACGCCCTGCAGGTCATAGAAATTGAATGTACCTACCTAGGTACGCTAGTTTCTTGCTAAGAGAAGAATTTCCGAAATGAACTGGAATTAAGCGACTTTTTGCACTGCTCTTAAGTCTTATTTTTGGTTTTATCTACCGACTTGTAAATCTATGACTATTACTAAGGAATTTAAAAGGAAAACTTTTACGGCTAAGTTTAAGCAACAACTTTACGAGTAGGTAATAGCAGAGAATAAGTTATAATACTACGTAAATAGTCGATCAATGATTAATTATTACCTACTTACTTGAAAATTTGACCGCTACATTGCACTACGCACTGGCTCGGTTCTTTGAATTTACCTTTACTTTATTTTGGATTAATATTCCATCAAATTCCTTTAAGCAATCTTTTACGAAGTTCATATAAGTTCCTTACACATTAGGTAGGTAGGTACTACATGTGGATTCGGTTGCAGGAAAAACCCCCTTCGTGATTGCAATAAGTACAGGGGCGGATTTGATACGTTGGCTGCTCTAGGGCTATGAAAGATTGCCGCCCCCCCCCCCCCCTCCCTCCTGTGCTATAAAGCATAAAAAATTAGATAAACTATAGAAATTAATTTATTCGCGAGATGCTATAGGGACAAATTTTTGAGATTATACACGTATGCGCGTAGGCAACTACTTAAAAAAAGACCAAATTTTAACGCCCCCTAAATTTTTCCGCCCTAGGCCCGGGCCTACTCGGCCTATGTAGTATGTGATTAAGTAGGTATCATTATTCACTCGTTACTGTAGATAAATAAGCTACAAACAACCTCGCACAAACTCCGCTGTAGACGAGAAATTAAGTTCAAGTTAACAAAACCGCATTCCCGATGGCAAGTGTAACCTACCGCCTTATGTAAATACAGTAGGAATACATCTCCGAACTACTAATTACCTCTACTACCTTATTTATCTATTCCGTGTCTACAACAAGATTACAAGAGGACGGCCTATCCATCAATTGCGTAGAGAATCTTTAATTAATTATAGGAAAGTTGTTAATTACTAAAATACATCCCACAAACTCTTTGACCCATTTCAGAGATACGTAATAATACTACGTGACAATGTCATTCGCAAGTAGTGTGAATTTGGCGTTACTTTGTATAAAAAGTTTTTTTTATTGCCATAGAAACCATAAATACTTAGTTACTACTCAATTAGCATTTCTTCATAAAGTAACTCATATTTGTCTAATCTTTGCATTTCTTCAAGTTTGATAGACGGTGTCGTGTAACAATAGAAATATCTGCTCTATTGAAAAATATTGTAATTGTGTGTATTGTATTTGTCTCAGACTAAAGGCTTTAGTCTGAAGTATTTATAGTTTCAGCATAGTTTCCGAAGTTTCTACACAGAAATGCCTATTCTGATAAAAGATTTTACTTGGACGCAATCGCCAAAAGTAATTCATATTAGAATTCCAATAGATCCATTTTACAGAGAAAACATCGATTTCTTCACGTGCGACTCGTATGTAAAAATCCATTTTCCACCATTTCTATTAGAAATATTCTTACTTCACGAAATTGACAGCGATTTGAGCAAATGTGTTGTGAAGAATGATCAAATTCTTTTAGATTTATTGAAAAGAGATGAAATCGCTTGGGATCATTTGGAAAAACCCCTTACAAGAGATGAGAAGATGAAGTCACGACAAGAGATTCTAGAACGAAATCAGGAAAAGATGAAAACACAGGCGGAGAATCGAGCGTTAAGAAAGAACCAATTAGATAGGTTTACAGTCCAGAAAGCAATGGAACTAGATAACATTCAGCATGAGCTAATGGACACGAGAAGAAATGCTGAAAGATGCAAAGCTATGAACAACTTAGAACAATGGAGAATATCAATTGATAAACCTCAGTCGACCAGCACTTCAGATATAAAGATAATTGAGTTACCATCTTCGGAAGATGAGGATGAAAGTAAAGAGAAAGAGACTAACATGGTGCCAAATAGAAAAGTACAGCTGCCTGTTAAATCGGACCACGTTGAGAAGATGAAGGAAGAACAAAAGACTCGAATCTTGCCTAAGATGAGAGAGGCTGCAGTTCTGGAGATAAGACATACACCTCGCTCGTTTCCGACACCAAGTAGGGAGTCTACGGCTGATGAAGAAGACGCTTGGCTAAAGAACATTACGTCAGCACGGCGAGCTACGGGTGAATTGGAACAAGCATATTTTTAGTGATGTAATGCGTAGTACGTAGGTGAGGCTGGTTGTTCCTCGCACGGAGTTTTGGCTCTCTCTGAACAAGTCTTGAGGCTTTTTCGGATAATGAGGATGGAAGGAAACACTAACCCCCTTATTCATAAACTTATTTTAGCTAGTGTTGCTAAATCTCTCCTTTGTCCTTTTCTATCCTGCACATTTGACAATGTAACTGACAAAGACAAAGCATTCTATAGCTAAAACGTATCTAATGTACGTTTATGAATAAGGGGGTAGCAATTTATCT
Organism: Macrosoma leucophasiata; assembly: GCA_036365455.1. Lineage (NCBI taxonomy): Eukaryota > Metazoa > Arthropoda > Insecta > Lepidoptera > Hedylidae > Macrosoma > Macrosoma leucophasiata. The sequence goes on from JAWQUS010000024.1 coordinate 3,125,362, forward strand.
ATGCTATAGGTCGAAAACCTAACCCCCTCCCCTTCCCTTGACGTACTCGCGATATCAAAGCCATTTGAAGTAGTCCTCTTAGATAATTTCGGACACTACGATACCTTGCCACTGCTACTAGGGTTATCAGAGATAATGGTGTAAGTCCTTTATCTCTGGTTCTATTGGGATTTTTCCATTTTCTGGAAATTTCCCAGTACCTCGAATTTTGGTCATGTGCCCGGAGATGTCAACAGGCTCGCCACCTGTTACATGGGCCAAAACGTAATCGGCGAATCGTGGGTGTTTGCATGTACGTTTGAATGCATGCATTTACCTCTGCCTACCCTTTCGGGGATTACAGGCGTGAAGTCACGTTACGATACTTAATCTATTCTGTACAACGGCGTCACCAGTCAAAGATTTATTAATAGGGAGGCAGGTAATAAATGTAAATATAATAAAATATAAACGAATGGGAAACTGCCATATTTTTTTTAAATTGGGATGTTTTTAAATCTTTAAGGAAGGTGAGTGGGCAGCCTATCGTAGGTATTCAATGGTTCATCGTGTTTGAATTTGGGATTTTTGAGGTAAATTCGAGAAGTTCGTCGTAAATCTGCATTGCTGTATCTATATGTTATATTGTATTGAATGTTATGGAAAAATTGTAGGTTTTGTTTCTGAAGAATTGAGGCCAGAAGAGCAAGATCCTCAGTGGTGCAAAGAGAAAGGGGACGAATTCTTTCGTTGCGGTAACTTTTTGGGAGCTATCAGCGCGTATACGCACGGAATCACACTGTCTGATAAATTTCCCACCTTGTTCGCGAATAGGGCAGCGACGCACTTCGCTCTTGGAAACTTCAACAAATGCGTAAGATTTTGAATATAACAATTTAAGTTCAATAATACCACGTCAAGTTCGCAGTAGATAAAGTACGTTCTTCTGAAAGCAACCGAAACGACGGGTTCCCTAAAAAGTAGTCCGTAGTTTTACTTCAATTAGCAGTAGGTAAATTAAAAACAAATGACAAGAAAGACGAGACGCGAGGTTTCTTTCTTCAACTTTTATGATTAATTAGGAAACAGAGATCTTTATATCAGCCCAACACTTGAGGGAATTATAATTATAGATTACAACCGAGAGATATCAGACATACAGACAGACAGTTTATGAAATAATTTTAGCTAATTTAATATCTAGCGTAGTCACTGTTTTGTCAATTTACAGATAAACGATTGTTCAACTGCATTAGATCTCATGACACCTGCATGCGAGGGTAACAGGCGAAGTCGGGCGAAGTGTATAGTTCGACGAGGGGCCGCCCTCGCTCGCCTCGGCTACCTCAGTAAAGCTATCGACGAAATGAAGGCAGCCGCCAAACTTTTACCCGATGATCAAAATGTAAAGAAAGACATTTACGATATGGAACGAGCCTGGGAACAAAACCCGGACTCAGATTAATACACAAATAACAACTTTAAACATAAAAATTATAATAATAGGAATAAAATTACAATACAATGCTTATATTGTTTCATTCTTCTACGATTTTCTTAGATAGTCCCAGGTTATTTAACAGAGCATGAGGCGAGGGGTCCCTGCCGCGGAACCTTCTGAAAATTTCACTCGGGTGGCAACTTCCTCCGGTAGCTAAGAATGTTTCTCTGTATCTCTTTCCGATCGCTAAGATATCTTGATCGCCCTGTCTTGCTTCCTCGAAAGCACTGAAAATATCAGCCGCGATCATCTTGGACCATAAATGGCAATAGTAAGCGGCGCCCCATTCCTCGGAAAAGATTTTCGTGAAAGAGAGGGGATGTGAATCATATTTGTCAAACGGTAATGCGTTATAATTGGGCCACAACTCCTGAACAAGATCTCTCCAGAATTTCTTCTTAGAGTGCAAATCTAAATCCAATCGTGATAAATACAGTTCTCGACATAATGTATATCCAGCCATGTGTCGTCTGATGTTCTGTAAATTGTTTACAATATCTTCTGGGAGGGGCTCTTCGGTGCTGTAGTGACCACTGATAGCTTGTATCGTGTGAGGATCATACAACCAGTGTGTCATCACGTGCCCACACACTTCTGCCGCATCCCATTCTATGTTGGATAAACCAGCAACTTCGGAATAATTTGCTTTGGTTAACAAATGTCTTAGGGAGTGGCCGAACCTTTGAAATAGGACGCCCACTTCTTTAAACGTCAATAACGACTGTTTGCCATCAAGAGGGGCTTGGAAGTTGAAAATAAGCGCCGATAAGGGCAGAGAAGAGGTGATCGAGCACTTGTTACGTATCGCTACGTGCCACCCGGCATCATCGTACACACGTATTTTTTCATCTTGACGGGCGTAAGGATCCAAATAGAAACCGGCTATGGGACTATTACTGGTTTCATCGTATATATCATAATATTTAACGTCTTTATGCCACGTGTGAACATTGTTCCTTTCAACAATTTGTACCTTGAACAGGGTACTGCACAAATTGAATAAACTATTGATTACTTTTGGCAATGGGAAATATTCTCGAATTTTGTCTTCGTCGAAATTGTAAAGAGTCCATTTCTGTTTCCTTTGCCAATATGGGATGTCCCAAAACTGTATCTTGCCGTCGAAGCCACGGTCCCTAGCGAAGGTCTGCAATGACTCTAGTTCGATGTCTTGTATTGCGCGGGCGCTTTCGAGTAGGTTGTCGAGTACGTTATGAACATTTTCAACTGAGCCTGCCATCTTTGTTTCCATACTCATGTCGGCATACGTATCGTATCCTAATAATGTGGCTTGTTCCTGTCTTAAGCTACGTATTTCTTCCACGTGCGTACTTGTTTCTAAGTCCTTGTTGACGTAACCAGAACATCGTTGCACGTGGGCTTGCCACGCGTTCCAACGTAAACTCCTATCAGGACAGTACTGCATGAATGGTTCATATATGTGAGGCTGTAAAGTGATTTTCCATGGGCCTCTATTAGCATCATTGTTAACAGACATTTCTTTAAGGAGGCTTTCAGGAAATTCTTTAGCAAGCTGCTCATCGTTTATCGTACTTTTGAATATTTTTGTAGCAACTTTGACCTTTTCTCGGAATAAGTGTTTCTCTTTCTGTAATGAATTTAAAACATTGTTTAATCTCTCTCTTTTCACGCCTTTAACGTCGAGCCCATTGAGCTTGCCTTCTAAAATGTATTTATCTAGGAGCCTTTGCTCTTCATCTGTTACTTTCTTCAAACGATTTTTCTCATTTACTGTAGCAAGGTATATAGGAATACTGTTGAATTTTGAAGATCTAGCTTTGTGCGCTCTTTCGTGTACTTGTACATATGATTTTGTGGGCATAAGTGAACTATTACCCAAGTATAAAGTTTTAGCCATTCCCCATGTTAGTTCCAGTTGACCATCTAGTTTTTCGAGTGGTTGGAATATCTCTACAAAGGCATTCTTACAATTGGCAGAATTTTCTTCAATCTGTCTCACACCGGTTTCATACTCCATACTCTGTTTGCTTATGGCTGCTATGCATTTCTCTATACTAAGATCATTGAATTCGGGCAGACCATTGTCTGTTAGATGTATATTTTTATCTGCATCTTCGCCTATTTCTGGGATTCTGTAATGTGAGAAAAAAATGTTAAAATAGAAGGTAGGTACCATTATAACCAGGATTGGTTGAAATGATTGCTTATTTCGAGAAGTCGCGTTGCTGAGTTGCTGTTGGGATTTTTCCATTTGTCGGAAGCTTCCCAGTGCCATGCTTGGAATTGGTAATGTGCCCAGAAATGTCAAAATGACAATAACCTGTTTTTTTTAATCGTCTTGCGATAGGCTCGCACATCTATGTGAACTGCATCTGCCAGATACCATTTGTGTGAGAGTGACACTAGATATTTTCGCGGGATTTAGGAGAGACAGACAGTAAGAAATATGTAATTCGTGCTTCATGATCGCACTATGACATTATTCATAGTGTAATTTCCAGTACAGAGGCATAATACCTTAGGCCTCAGGAGTGGCAACACATTTGCACTGAAATTTCTGGTTTCATGTAGATGTATACTACAGTATAACTTAATCAATCAATCATCAATGTGAACTGTACGCTTGTTTGCCACTACATGTCATAAAAAAAAGATTGTGGGACCGGATCCTGCGCAACCCAACTCCATTGCGTTAGGTCGAAAGGTGTGTAGGTATTCTTTTTATTTCTGCCTACTGTCAAATCTTTCATTATTAATCTTTCCAGACACGAGAAAAATATGACAATTGAAATTCAATTGTGTCTTGCCGCCGGTGGCCATACAATCTTTGAAGGATTAAGCAAGATTCTTATTGATGCCATTTTCAATGTAGAAAAAATTTATAGTTAGTTGTGGATTTCAGTAGCATAGTTGGTAGGGCGACTGGGCTAGTGATCCAGTGGTCAAGGGTTCAAGTCCCATCCACAGTCAACAAAACTTTTTTCCATTTCTTATATTTTAATCTTTAATAAATTTCACTAATATAATGCTATTGCGAAAATTCAGTAAAATATATAGAGTAGATATCTTTTTTTTTCCTATTTTTAGGGGCTTAACAAATAGATATCTTGTTACATTATGTTTATCAGTAACGTTGAATTCATATAACAAAAATATATGTATTTAATATAATAGTTATGACAGGTATGACTAAGATCTAATTTTATAGTTTATATCAGTGCTTCCCAAACATTGTTATGCCATGGCCTGGTAATTTTCACTCTGCCCCTTCATGACCCGCTTAATAGTTTTAAAGCCAAGGCAGTTTCATAAAGTAGAATAATACACATTTATTAAAAATATTTATGATGCATCCATCAATAGTAAGGTAAGTAATATTTTAAAACAAGGGGGGAATTGCAAATTCTATCACCTTGCCCAGTATTATATATTGTAACCTGGTACCGGGTTGTGACGCGGCAAATGGGAAACGCTGGTCTACATGCGCAATTACGTCCATTTTTCGAGTGACATGGTGATAGAGATTGAATCAATGGATATTTATGAGACACATTTCCAAATTCAGGGATGCCATTGAATCACTCCACAATCCAGATGGAAATCCAATATACAGTAAGTGGTCTATGTGTCGAGTCTAACGAAAGGGGACTACTATCGCTAAGGTTATTAGTACTTGTGGGAGTAGGCAGTATCTAGTACCTATTATGGTTTTTGCTTTTTGCTAATTAAATTTGTAATTTTGAATTACTTCAAGTTGCAATATATATATTAAGAACAGTAGTAAGCCTAAATATTGAATGTAAGCATGTAATAGAGCGGAAATACCAAAATTTAAGATACTAAAATCTGTAAAGGCATTTTAATAATCAATGAAACTTACAGTACAACATATCCTGAATTGCGTTTGTTCTGGTAAAATGGTCGCTTTAAGTGTCGAGTTATCACATTGCTACGTAAAAAGGACGATGCCATTTTTAAAAGTGGTTAAATATTTATAATTATTGGCAAAATTATTTCATAATCCAGAAATCCAGAATCCAGCTTAAGCCGGACCACATGACACTTAAGTCAAGTATGACATATGTCATTTGATAATTAACAGTCTATGGATATAACATATAGAGCGTCATGGTCTTTGACCAAGCTCTTTAAATGGAGATTAACAGTCTATGGATTTTATAGACAATAGAGAGGAGGAGCGCTAACGAGTAGAGGTGTTCGCAACGACTATTTATCATTAACACAACATAACGTTTAGATATTTTTAAAAAGCCTATTATTTTTTACGCTATAATATATTAGTTTGCTATTAAATATATTAGATTGCTATTAAATATATTAGTTTGCTATTAAATATATTTTTTTGCTATGAATTATATTACGTTGCTATGATATTTATTACTTTGATATAACATAATTATATGGATAATTTTTAGTGTATTAAGTTGCTTTTTTTTTGTGTTAATTTTTTTTTTGTTGTTTAATCTACCACCGCCTACGATTTTTCTCTTCACTACCAATGATTGACTGGTAGAGAGCGCTCTTAGCGTTAAGTCCGCCATTTGTTGCAATTTTTTTTGTGGCAATAAAGATTAAATAAATAAATAAATATTAAATATATCACGTCGTTTCGTTAGATCGACGCATTTTGATTATTTTTGAACGTCGTCGTAGAAGTACGCTGTGCCCTGTTTGGATACTTAACTATGACAGTACTTACATTTATTTTTTAAATATGTATGTACTTATTAAAATGTACCTTTTTACACTTAAATGTAACTTAGCATAAAATACTTCACTACTTTAATATAAAAAGTCTCAATACTCAATACTCAATACTTTATTGCACCATAATGTACCTACAACATTAGGATTATGGACCCTGTTGGGCACCGCAATGTAGGAGAGAGGATGATTTATACTCAATTAAATACCTAGTATTTTAACATATATATACATTATTTATATTATTACTATAATTTATTAATATTTTAATTTAATTTTACTTTGTACTTATATATTTTTCTTGAAAGAATTCATTAATGCTGTAATAGGATTTATTTAATAAAATTTTCTTTAATTTGGTCAAAAATGTTTTATCATTATCTAAGTTTTTTAATTTTTCAGGTAGAAGATTTTTCTGTATAGTAAATAGTGTGGGTACATCTGTACTATTGCCCCATAAGATTATACCATAACTTAGCGACGAGTGTGCGTAGGCATAGTATGTAGTTAAAGCAGTTTGGACGTCTGTGGTTTTTTTAACTTCTCGAAGAGCGTAAGTAAATCTAGAAATTTTGTTTTTATTTTTGTATAAATGAGATTTCCAATTGATGTGCGTATCTATATCTAGCCCGAGTAATGTGAAGTTATTAACGACGTTAATTATATTATTATTATATATGTAGTTTATATTCAATGGTGCTTTCTGGTAGGGGTGAAAGCACATTATTCTGGTTTTAGAAAAGTTGATACTTAAATTATGATCTTTTAACCAATTATTCGTATTATCTAATATTGTGGTTAGTTTTGTATTTATGGTGGTAGGATTTTTAGATGAGGTTAACAGAGAGATATCGTCAGCGAACAGGGTATAAGGCTCTTGCATTATTTTTGGAAGATCGTTAATATATATTAAAAATAAAAGACATCCGATTACACTCCCTTGTGGGATAGAGGCATTAATATTTTTACTATCAGAACGAATCATATCTATTTCATTTGTTGTATAGTTAAAAAATTCAAGTTCTACTATTTGTTCTCTATTTTGTAGGTATGAAACTAACCATTTAAGAACGGGGCCGCGGATTCCAATTCCGTATAATTTATTTAATAGAATATTATATTGCACCCTATCATAGGCCTTAGACATATCAAGCAACAAACCTATCGCGTAACTTTTATCATTTATTATATTTAAAACTTCTTGTATATAATTGTATACTGCTAATACTGTTGAGCGTTTCTTACGAAAGCCGTATTGCGCTTCTGCGAAAATGTTATATTTTCCATAAAATGCGTAAATACGGTTGCACATAGCTTTTTCAAAAATCTCAGAAGTTGACGGCAAAAGGGCAATTGGGCGGTAGTTGGTAGGGTCAATTTCTGAGTGTTTCTTATGGATTGGTTTTATGACTGTTTTTTTAGTAAGTCTGGGAAGTAGCCTTCCTGGAATGATTGATTTATTAGAAAACATAGAGGTGCTGTTAGTTCATCTGCGCTTTGCTTGAACAATGTAGGAGGGATCTCGTCGATTCCACAGCTAAATTTATTTTTTAAACTCTTAATAATTTTATTAACTTCATGATTATTCACTGGTGTCAAAAACATGGTATTCTGTGTTGGGTTTACGACCGTTCGTCCAGTGGATCCTGGACGACGCGTCTATTTACGAGTAAACATAAACAAGTAAACAAACAGTCAATTAAAAATCACTGACAAATGCACAATAGTCCCCATATTATATAAATTTTATTTTCAACGATATGAAGCGATTTATTAGTTTATTCACACTGATATAATTCAACTAATAAATAATCTGACGAGTAATATATTAGCCGACCAAAATATATTAGTTTGTCTTTTATTTTGTACTCTACACTCTCTGCCTACCCCGTTAGGGACCTGGCGTGAAGATACATACAAGATTATTTTGTACTCATTTTTTCTACACATTCATTTGAATGTAGTACTTATGTAGGCAACGTAGAGCTTAATTTGGCAAGGCATAAAAATATTATGCAGCTAAGTGAAATTGACATTTGATTTGAAGCGAAGAGACGTTTCTTTCCTTTCGTTTGTCACTCGTCGTCAAGTTTCAACTTACGCATTGTGCGTTTGTTAATTGTAGGTATTTCGGCAAACGGTCGATGGCGGTCATTTATAAAATAATACCCTAACTAATAAATCTCAACTAAAATAAATAATATGTAATATGATTACAAATAAATATTATGTTATTTTATCAACTATATAATATAACGCACACCTCTACTAACGAAAACTAGAAAAAGCTTAGACTAATAAGAAAAAATGTCCAGCGTACAGTACGTATAAACGTGTATAAAGTTTTTAGTAACTGTCACAATAGCGGCTGGCGTCTGGAAAACTATGATATGAATTCTGCTATGCATATTATTCTTATTTATTATTTATTATAACTACATACTGTGAAAAACGCGTAGAGTGATATATTTATCATGAAGCTATGAAAAAAAAAATTATAATCATCACACATTATTGGAGCGCTATGTTTTTAAGGACACTTTTTCAATATAAAGATCGTGCTCCTTGCTTTATTCTCCCATAGATTTGCGAAAGGAAGGCAAACCGGTTAGCATAGACTAATATTTTCACTGGTGGTAGAGTTCCAGTGACGGAACTCGCGGGTGTGGGCACCACCGCATTACTATACTTGCAAATAAATGGTAGTGTTCAGCACTATCGTGTTCCGGTCAGATGGTAATGTAGATACGACTCTATAATTTCCGGCACAGATGCATCACACCTTAGGCTTCAGGAGTGGCAACGCGTCTGTATTTTGACCTTGGTCATTGTGTGGGTGTCTATAGGCTCCAGACCACTGCAGACATCACTTTACATCAATGTGAGCTGCATGCTTGTTTGCCACCTCCATTACATTAAAGAAATATATGCCGGTTAATTCGTCCGAAAGTTATTGACGGGTTTTTGTTTGTATATCAATGACGTACCTAATTCGTATAAGGCTGAGTCTATTCTGCCAGTAATATTGAATAACCGGATTGACGCGGCCATACAAAGCCGGCCTGACGAAAGCGAACTACTTACCTACTGCCACATTTCCTCCTCGCGTTTCCCTTTACCAATAAATCGCTTTCTTATGCATGCCTCCGTAATGACTATCACAGAAACATAACAACTTAGGTCTCAGGGACGGCAAAGCATATTAAGCATTTCGACCCCTGGTTTTTGTGTAGACATCTATAGGGTCACGCATATAATCCCTGAAGGGGTAGGCAGAGGTAAATGCATGCATTCAAGTATGCAAACACCCAAACAGGTGGCGAGCCTGTTGCCATCTCCGGGACGTTACCAAACTCCGAGGTATTGGGAAACTTCCAGAAAATGAAAAAATCCCAATAGAACCAGAGATAAAGGATTTTAAACCGTTATCTCTGATAGTCCTTGACCCGGGAATCGAACCCAGGACCTCCAGCGTAGTAGTAGTGGCCTGCTACCACTAGGCTACTGAGGCAGTTAATATAGGTATTAAATTACGTTTTTGTTTTAATATTTCCGTAATAACTCCAGACTGGTGCGCAATGTTTTAATTAATTAACTTATTAATCGCTGCCTCAAAGAAATCATTAGCCAAATATACTATTAACTGGTGGTAGAGCTCCAGAGACGAAGCTCGCGGGCGGAGGCACCGCCGCATTACCTAAGATACTTGCCGTTAAATGGTAGTGTTCAGCACTATCGTGTTCCGGTTAGGTGGTAATGTACGGCCCGGTAATTCCCGGCACAGAGGCATAACACCGAGTGGTAACGCATCTGCATTTTGACCTCTGCTTTATCTGTGGGTTTCTTTAGGCTGCAGTCATCACTTAACATCAGTGTGAGCTGCATGCTTGTTTGCCACTTCCTAACATAAAAAAAAATAATTGGAGTGTCTGTTTGTATTAATAAAATAAACGCTTTTTACTAAATGCATGCATGTATGTATACACGGTACATATACCAAAACTACATTTTTTACAATATTTGTCTGTCTGTCTGTTTGTCTGTCTGTCTGTCTGTCTTTCTATCTGTCTTTCTATCTGTTTGGCGGGGCTATTATCGGGAACGGATAATTATAATAATTATTGTAACTTAGGCTATTTTTATACTAGCTGCGCCCACGACTTCGTCCGGGTAGATACTGAACAATCATAAATTCACACGCGGACGAAGTCGCGGGCACAGCTAGTGTTACATAATATTATACAATTACTAGATGCCCCGACTAGCTGTATCGCCTTAGAGGTATAAAAAAATGAAATGTCCATGGGATGTAAAAAATAGAGTACACCCGATTCTCATACCTAGCAAATATGTACACACACAAAATTTTATAATGATTGGTCCAACCGTTTCGGAGGAGTATTGTTACAAACACTGTGACACGAGAATTTTTTAGAGGTATTAGATAAGATTTTCGTGTTTAGGTATTTAATGCCTTCAATTATACACCACAACCACTATATGGGGTTATCTTTGTTCGCAGATCTGTCACTATTTTTCATTGGAGCCCACCAGCAATCAAGTGATGCTTACATTCAATTTTAAAACAGTTCTACAAAGTAAGTAAAATAATTATTGATTCAGTTATAATTGTATAATATAATTGTTATAATTATAATAATAATAAAAATAATAACCTGCCAACCTTTAATTTAGTCAGATAACTCAGATAAAAATAGTTCACAGGATTTGTCAAGAGGTGGCGCTGATTGTCCTTACATCACATTCGTGAAATTATGTGGTGGCTTAATAAGTTAATATGAACTACATTGTCTCGTATCATCATCATTTATACGTTTCAGCCGTATAAGACGTATTTTTTTGAGTCCCGCCATGATATAGGGACACAGTGTGTTGTATTATTGATTAATGAACAGAATTCTAATCAGAATTCTAATCAGAATAAGAAACATTCAGTAATCAGACTTAATTAATTCTTTTATTTATCTATAGTACTAGTAGTAGGGTAGGGAGGGATGAATAAAACGATACTAACGATTAGTAACGACACCTAGGGATGGACATTGAAAAAAAACATCGATGTTTTTTTCGATGTAATGCATCGGAAAGTTGTATCGATGTAATATCGATATTTCAGAAAATACATCGATGTTTTTCATACATCGATTGTTTTTAATTTTTTTTTTAAATAGGTCCCTATGTTATTTAAAAATGAAAAAACAGGCAATTAAAAAAAGGCTTTATTACACTAAGCTTCGGTTGCACCATTTTTTTTCAATTTGTCAGTTTTTTTTTTTAATAAAATTTTTTTTGTTACAACTTTAACAAATTTGTTAAACATAGAGAAGGATGTAAAAAATGCATTAACAATAACTTTAACAAATGTTTTGGTGCAACCGAACCTTACATTTTATAAGCTGATAACAATTTTGTGGGTTTTGGCGGGTACGTGGGAAAGAGCCGAGTCGCAGCGTGACATTATTTTCAAAACTTGTGTACAGTCGATTTTTATGTGTAAAAATGGTGGGATTTCTGTCATAAAACATTCGATAACGTTCACGAGTGTAGAAAAGTGATACTTAATATGAAGTGAAAATTAATTTTTCATGTTGCCAAAACTTTGTAAAAACTCCTAGTAAAGTCCCCATCATTTTACTAGACTCATCTCATCATATTATTATTCCACGTGGAAACATCCAATCATCGTCATATTCCATATTCATTATAAAAAATTAAGAATATGAAAACAAATGAAGACTGGCTAGGATTTAAATCCACGGCCGTAAAACATCAATTTTATTTTGAAAAAAATTACAGTAAAATGATGTCTATATATTCCAATATTTCTTATCGACACTTGGAGAAACGTTTTCACTATCTTTTCCCCTTTAATCTGTTTCTGCATTGCTACAAGCTGTTGCATCATTAAAGCGCATTTTCTTAAATGGAGGGTCTAAAGCGTTTGCAATTTCCAGAGCAGTAACACGTTTTATGGGACCCATTCTTTTTGTCCGCCCGTGTGCCAATTTGGTGATAGAAGCGTGTAGACTTAGTAAAAGAAAAAAAAAAAACAGTTGTAAATCGTGAACTGAGTGATTATATTTCATAAAAAACCTTTCAATAACAATGACTACCTAGTTAACCAATTTTGTATGTATTTTAGTCCTTCAATATCGAGTATATATTATCGATGTTTTTAGTTGATACATCGAATCCAAGAACCAGAATAAAAAAATTATGAAATAATGAATACCTAGCTAACCAATTTTCGTATTAATTATTATTGAAAGGTTTTTTAGTGAATAGAATCACTCAGTTCACGGTTTACAAATGTTTTTTATTCTGCTTCTTCGATTCGATGTATTGAAAAAAAAACATCGATTTATACTCGATGTTGAAAAACTAAAAATACATCGGTTCGATTTGATGTATTGATGAAATACATCGAGTGTTTATAAAACATCGATGTATATCGTCCACCCCTAACGATACCATCGAGGTATCCAATCGATATTTTTACTCGATACCGTATCGGTCGTCAAGTATCGATACTCAGTGTCGGTTGAAAAGTATCGAGACATACTCGTATCGAATGGTATCGGTGAAATTATATCAATGAGCAAAAAAAAAGTTCGTTAGTAGAAACGACACGATTCTCACATAGGTCCGATGTCTTTTCTTGTCGTATACAAGGGGCCTTAGTTAGATAATCAATAAAAAATCACATGATTTTTGGAGCATTTTAATAATGTTATTTAACTAGAATAAATTCAACTTTCTCACTGTCCTTCTCGATGACAGCGGCCACATTTTCCACGAGTGACACGTTGACCATTTGACAAGTGCACAGAGCATTGCAATTGATGCAGTTCTGCGGACTAACTTGAGCCTCAGTGGCCTTCGATTCCTTGACTGGGGGGCTGCAGCAGAAGTCTGTGTCCAGTCCCATTTTCTCGCCATCTTCCAGAGTTTGCGGAAGGTGGTGATTTAACGTTTCTGGCAGCAGTAGACTGGCTATACCCCCTGCTACCAGTAGAGCGCCCATGATAATCAAAGGTAGCACCATTATGTCTGAACCCTGAAATGTAACAGTATATTTTTGAAGTGAAACTTTTTAAGCATCATTGTGCTTTGAAAGTTGATGAAACGAAAAAGCGACAGTAAACGAGATAGGAAACATATAGTAAAAAGAGACAGACACATGATATCGTATGAATTAATGTGCGGGAGAAAATGAGATAGGAAACATTATACAGTGTTTGTGCGCGTATGATTTGAGCTTTATATCTAACTAGCGAACCGCCCCGGTTTCGCACGGGTAACATTTATTATATTTTGGGGATGCGCCCGACTTCTTTGACAAAAACCGTGATATCTCTATAAATATAAGTATGATATTGATAAATTAAAGATATGAACCTTCCTTAGAAAACTTTCTTTCCAACATTTTCAAACAGGAACAAAATCCGTTGACAACTTTCCGATATTGGCGCATACATACAGACAGAGAAAATACGGATATTATAATATGTAGTGATATTAAGTACAGATTGATTTTGATATACTTACTAAATAATTAACCAGGGGTATAAATATTGGGCCAAGCATTCCGAGTACGGAACTTAGGCTCATGCCAAGACCCCTGACTACAGTTGGATACAGCTCGGACGCCATTAGAGGCAGGACCACGAAAGACGACGAAATTCCCATCTTCCCAACACAGTACAACGCCAGAGTTACGTAGGTTTCTGAAAGACAACATTCCATAATAATTTGTAAATGTAAATTTTTGTTAAAAACTACTCTTAGCATATTTATCATCAAATAACCATGCATGTAATAACTAACACAGAGACATAACAACTTAGGTCGCAGAGGTGGCAATGTATCTAGTACGTTTTTTTTTGTGTAATGAAAGTGGCAATCGTGGCAAAAGTGGCAATGGACAGCTGAGAATGTCTCTTGACTCCAATAACCTCTACTCATCTTCTATCTCAGAGCCAACTTACTGCCCCAGCGACCCCAAAAAAAACCCAGACTTGCTTGATTTCTTTATTGTAAAAGGACTCCCTACGCATTATCTCAAACCAGAGCCTTGCTATGACAGCTCATCTGATCATACACCAGTCCTACTCAGCTTAAGCACTCAAATCATAGAAAACGTAAGCCCTGAATTGTTGTACAACAAATTCACTGATTGGGATTCATTTAGAGAATTTTTTGATGAAAATATTAACTTGAAAATTAGTTTGAAGACACCAGATGATATAGATGATGCCACACAATATATAATGACCATGATCCAGGAAGCGTGCTGGCTTAATACACCGATGCTCAAGCAAAACACAAGATACTTGAATCTTCCTTTGGCAACAAAGGAAGCAGTCCTTAAAAAACGTAGACTCTGCGGAGTCTACTTGCCGCTAAATGGTAGTGTTCATCACTATCGTGTTCCGGTCAGGTGGTAATGTACGGCCCTGTAATTTCCGGCACAGAGGCATAACACCTAATGTCTCAAGAGTGGCAGCGCATCTGCATTTTGACCTCTAGTCATTGTGTGATTGTCTATAGGCTGTAGTCATCACTTAACATCAATGTGAACTGCATGCTTGTTTGCCACTTTTATTACATAAAAAAAAAAAAAAGTATGGCATGTAAGCCGCCTGAATGTAGACAAAAAAACTTTTTATAAATCTGCTGGCGCCCTAAAAGAAATACTCCAGGAGTGGCACAATAATACTCTGGGAACTCAGCTTCAATCTCTGTGTGAAATCCCCAGTGCGAAATCCGGCTACTCTCTGTGGAAATTCACTAAACACTATAACAGATACCAAACATATATACCACCTCTGAGAAAGATCCAAGGATGGGCAAGAACTCCACAAGAAAAAGTTGATTGCTTCGCTGAACGTCTCAAGGAAGTGTTCAAGCCGAATGATACAGCTACTGAAGAGTTTGTAGAAGTAGTTAATGCCAGCTTGGACGAGTGTTGCCAAATGTCTCTGCCCCCCGCCATAGTAACCGTCCGAGAGGTATGGAGAACTATCAATGATCTCAAAGATAAAAAGGCTCCTGGCTATGATCTCATTACAAAAGAAGTCTTGAAGCAGATACCAAAAAAAACTGTTGTATTCCTTACAATGTTATATAACGGAATCCTGAGAGTACAACACTTTCCACTGTTATGGAAGGTTTCACAAATTCTGATGACACACAAATCTGGTAAACCAGCAAATGAAATAACATCGTACAGACCTATCAGCTTGTTGCCTATTCTATCAAAAGTCTTTGAGAGGCTCTTACTCCGCAGATTACAGCCTCATCTAGAAGCTAATAAGACTATACCAGATCACCAGTTTGGGTTTAGACAGCAACATTCTACTGTTGAACAAGTCCACAGAGTTTGCGACAAAATAAGGAAAACGTTAGAGGAAAAAAAATACTGTGCCTCAGTGTTTTTGGATGTGCAACAGGCCTTTGACCGTGTCTGGCACAATGGCCTATTGCTGAAAATTAAAAATTGTCTACCTTACAGCTACTATCTTCTCCTGAAATCCTATCTGACGGAAAGATTGTTCCAAGTTAAACAGAATGACACCACCTCAAAATTTTACAACATAGAAGTTGGAGTTCCACAGGGCTCTGTACTGGGTCCAGTACTTTACTCAATATACACATCTGACCTACCAGTCACGGATGAGGTTACGACTGCAACATTTGCCGACGACACCGCCATTATGGCTAGTCATGAAAATCCCCATACCGCCACATCACACCTACAAACAGGACTTGGACCAGATATCTGCATGGCTACAGAAATGGAGAATAAAAGTCAGTGACTCTAAGTCAGTGCAAATAACATTCACACTAAGAAAAGGCAATTGTCCACCCGTGTCTCTACAGAATAATGTATTACCCCAAAAAGACTGCGTCAGATATCTAGGTCTGCATCTAGATCGCCGGCTCACTTGGCAACACCACATAAAAATGAAAAGGGAAGAACTTAAGATTCGCTACAAGTGCCTACACTGGTTACTAGGCCGAAACAGCAAATTGTCAACTGACAACAAGTTGTTAATATACAAGTCTATCCTCAGACCTATCTGGACATATGGAATACAACTATGGGGAAGCTGTAGTACCTCTAACATCTCCATACTGCAAAGGATGCAAAATACCATCCTGCGAACTATATGTAATGCACCCTGGTTTACCACCAATAACGTAATTCATGATCATCTTGAAATGACTACTGTAAAGGAGGAAATTCACAATACCACTCGGAGATATCGGGATAGGCTTGAAATGCATCCTAACAAACTGGCGACTAGACTGACCACACTATCCTACCGTAACCGGCTCAAAAGAAAGGACATATTGTCAACATCCCCCTGACAGCCAATTGGAGGCCACATTATAAGTAGATGCTCTCACTGAAGGGCACGCTTCACATCCTACGCCTCACTACACTCCTAGGCTTTGTGTGAATGATAGTATCGGTGTAAAAATGAAAAAAGGCATGCTCCGATGGTTCGGGAATATAGAAAGAATGTCGAATGAGCGAATGACTAAACAGATATACAATGCGAATGTGGATGGTTACGGAGGCCCAGGAAGACCAAGACTGACCTACCATGACCAAATAGGTCGAGATCTGTCTGATGGTGGGGACAAAAGTCTTAGGAATCGGCGTGCATGTAAGAAGAGAATGATGAAGGTAGACGAGGCACGAGAGGTATGTCAGGACCGGGATATCTGGCGCTCTACGCTGTCTGCCTACCCCGTTAGGGACCTGGCGTGAAGATACATACATTCATACATTTCAGAAGATGACTAACTGAAAAATGTTTTAGTTTCTTACCATGTTGCACTAAAAATGTAGTCAAACACGCTATGCCACCGACGACCATGCTCATGCATAACGTCCATCTTCTACCAAGACGTTCCATCGACGGCCACAGGAACAAGTAGGTGGGCAACTCAACCACGCCAGCCAGAAAGAAGTTCAAAAATTCATCCCCACCCAGCACAGGTGCATAATACGAGAGACCGACATAGACACTGGTGTTTGTGAACCAAATAAATGTTATAATGATGGTCTTCTTCCTCAAATTGGGGGTTCTAAATAGGTCCATTATTCCATATTTGCGGGACTTCTCCCTTTCTAGGTCTTGTTTTAGTTTATCTGATTCGTATTTACGTCTGAGGTGTACCATGTAATTCGCTGGCAAGGATTTTCCATTAATTCTGAAAATATAATGACATTATGAATTATCGGAACTTCTCCAAAAACTAGAGCTTATTACTAACCTAATCTAATATATTATGTTCCCGTAAAAACCAGCACAGAGGATAGGGCTTCTAGTGTGGCAAAGCATCTTTTTTATGTAATGGAAGCGGCAAACAAGCATGCAGTTCACATTGATGTTAAGTGATGACTGCAGCCTATAGACACCCACACAAAGACCAAGTTCAAAATGCAAATGCGTTACCACTCCTGAGGCCTAAGGTGTTATGCCTCTGTGCCGGAAAATACAGGGCCGTACATTACCACCTGACCGGAGCACGATAGTGCTGAACAGTACCATTTAGCGGCAAGTAAATTAGGTAATGCGGTGGTGACTACACCCGCGAGCTGCGTCACTGGAGCTCTACCACCATCTGCATTTTGACATTTGGTTTTTGTGTAGATGTCTACAGATTGCAGTATTGGCATGCTTATTTGCCACCATCATTGGCACCACCACCCGGTCATCAGAACTCTTACGCTGCTGCTAACTGCACTAAGCAGTCAACTAAATATTCCAATAGGGCGATAGTAATTGCTATGATGCGGGTTGAACACCAGCGTCCCGTTATAAAACCGCCACTACACACCATATATCCACCCCTATGATGCAATAGAACATCTTTAGGAAAGGCTTTTTGCCAGTGTCGTTCCTTTCGGCTGAAATAATAATGATGAAAAAGTCGATCTCTCGATCGCTACCAATGGACTCTACCATGAAATTATGCACCAACCTTGCCATATTTTTCAAGATAACCTCAGCCTTTTCAAACTGTCCTCTTGCAAGCAACCAGCGGGGGCTCTCCGGCATCGGCCAGAGGTAGAGGAAGAAGAAGATGAAGGGCAAAGTGGTGGCCAGAGCCAAGTGTCTCCAGTCTCGCACCATGTATACGACACCGGCCAGGAGAATGAGACCGGTGGAGTACGCTATGTTTGAGAGTATGGTGCAGAGCGTTCGGCATTTCGGACCCACCAATTCGATAGCTGTAATCATTTTGTTAGGTGTATACAATGGATTAAACATATATCTGTAGGTCATACAAATACGAGTACTTGCCCCGTTGCGGGGATCGAACCCGCGACCCTTCGAATCAAACGGTCGTCTTACATAGCTGGACTAACCGGGTCGTCAAAAATATCGTACGATGCAGGCTACAGTTCTTACGTAAGAACTGTAGTATGTAGTATTATTTTTGTTAGTGTGTCAAACAAATTAATTATCAATTCCACTGGTGGTAGAGCTCCAGTGACGGAGCTCACGGGCGTAGGCACCCCCGCATTACTTAATATACTTGCCGCTAAATGGTACTGTTCAGCACTATCGTGTTCCGGTCAGGTGGTAATGTACGGCCATGTAATTACCGGCACAGAGGCATAACACCTTAGGCCTCAGAAGTGGTAACGCATCTGCATATTGACCTTGGTCTTTATGTGGGTGTCTATAGGCTGCTTACTTAACATTAATGTGAACTGCATGCTTGTTTGCCACTTACATCACATAAAAAATATCAATCAAAACTATCATTTTTAAAGTCCAAACAAGCACTGTTATTGGTCCTTCGAGCCGTTTATAGGTAATCTTAAGTTTTTTCTTATACTAACCTAAAACATAAGGTGTGGCCATGATAGCAGGCACAGTGAATCCCACGCCAATTCTATACACCAGCCAAATATAATAATTCTGAGCGAATGCCGTGGCTACTCCAAATATGCACTCGATGAGGAGATAGATGAAAAAGGATGGTTTCCTCCCGATGGTGTCCTGGAGGTAACCGAAGATGTAGTTGCCGATGATGCCACCAACAGCAAGGAGCACCAAGCCAAGAGTTGGGTAAAAGTCGTGGTTGCATACGAGGTTCCACTGGAAAATATAACAAGAATACAATTTAATAGATTTGAGTAGATATGGCTGTTTTTTTCCAAAATTAAAAAATACACTTACACATACAGCTCTCCACTATGTATAACCTATCCCGTGAGTTGTGTGTCGAGGTACACACACAAAGACGAGACGATAGAAATATGATTAAGCGAAAAAAAAATCTATAGTATTTTAAAATATTACAAGAAACAAGTGACACGTGCGATTAAGAGTGAAAGTTGCACAGCTACTAATTGCACAAGTCTTAAGTATCTCCCCACGCCCAAAGCCGAGAATCAATGGCACAGGGGTCTCCCTTATCATTTGGGTAAATTTATGTATTAGGACTTCACAATATGTCGAGCACAAAGAGCTCTCCTCTTTGTGCTCGCCATATTGTAAAGTAGACTAATACCGTCTCAAGAGAAACCGCCTACATATGCCAATTAAAAAATACATGAATCAAGTGGACTAAAGATGATCAATGACAATTTTCTCAACAGTTATGGACAACAGCAATTGATTCAACTGTGTTACCTACCTACTCTGGAGACTAAGATTTTATACAGTTTTTTGATTTGAAAATATTACAAAACAATTAGGGCAATAGATAGGTGAAACAAAAGGTAATAACTTCGATAGTTAGGACATTACTTAATTTGCCTCAGTAGTAGTCTGGTAATATCAGTCCACTCTACGCTGGGGTCCTGGGTTCGATTCCCGGGTCGAGAGATAAAGGTGAAAAATCCTTTATCTGCTTTATCTCTAGTTCTTGACAAAAAAATTGAAAAATCCCAACATTTTTCAATTTTTTTAGTTTTCTAATACCTCGTTTGGAAATGTGCCCCGAGTTGTCAACAGGTTTGCTTGCTACCCGTTACATGGTCCGTACGTAATCGGCGAATCGTGGGTATTTATTTGCATGTATGTTTGAAAGCATGCGTTTACCTCTGCCTACGCCTTTGGGGATTACAGCCGTAAAGTTACGTTAAATTAATTCAACTCGTACACACCTCGGAGACAACAGTATTTCTATAAATGCTTTTGTCATATGTCCATCCATCAATACAAGGTGTTATGTCTGCCGGCGTTTCTTTGGCCACTGCATCTTCAACGCTCCGATAGTTCTTCAATATATCGCTGTAATTCAGCTGGTACATGTTACACTGAGAGTATTCCAAGTTACCATTCTTTAGCTCCAGGGGAATGCTGAAATAAAAAAATAAAACTCATTTATTTATGGTCATTTCCACCCTAATTTAAATTAAAAACACATACATAGTGGCCAAAAAGTCGTGGATCAAACGAAACTAGGGGTTAGATGAGGTCACTAGCTGCAAAAACTCCCCTCCAATCCACCGCGGCCGGTGGTGTGCAAAAAAACATTTTTATATTGGTACTATGTAGATACTTTTGTTTGCTTATTTTGAAGAAAGTCTCATAGTTGTGTCAACATTTCGTGCTAAACTGCTATATTCCAAAAGTCACAACAGTTTCACCTTAATAAAGGTGTAACTGACTTGTAAAGTACCTGTTAATAGTTACCTGAGGTTTTTTGCTAGTTCCGGATCCGGAGTATTGTCCAATTCGGGCACCCTGCACCAGTGCTTCACATCTCCAGCCATGAACAGTTGCGCGTACGCATGGAACCCGCATGGGATCACAGCCGGAAGCAGGATCAGGTATATCACCAGTTTCTGGTAGCGACCGAATGTGCCCACATCTTCGAGGATCGCGTCGAAATCCATTGAACTGGTAATACAAAGGAAAAAGGACAGATTTAAAAATTGGTTGCCTGTAAGTCGGTTTACGGACGTTACCGTCCGTAAACATGTTACGTGATAACTTTTAGCTGGTGGTAGAGCTCCAGTGTCGGAGCTCGCGGGCGTAGGCACCACCGCATCACCTAATAATGTACTAATATACTTGCCACTAAATGGTAGTGTTCAGCACTATCGTGTTCCGGTCAGGTGGGAATGTGTGTGTGGCCCTGTAATTTCCGGCACAGAGGCATAACACCTTCAGCCTCAGGAATGGTAACTTATCTGCATTTTGAGCTTGGTCTTTGTGTAGGTGCCTATAGGGTGCAGTCATCACTAAACATCAATATGAACTATCCATGACATAAAAAAAAGAATTAAGAAAACGCTCTCGATTGTGCTCTTTATCGCTAGTTTTGCGTCCGCGCTCTCGCTTGCACGGTCGGCACAGGCGGAACGTGACACATTTTCGTGCGTGCAGCCGGTGCGGCGTTCATTGATTTATAAGACGTTACGTTACCACGTCAAAAATCGGAATCGAAATTTTACAGTTCTTTTGTAAAGCCATATACGAGTGCCATTTCAGTTCCATGCAGGCATCTATAGAGTTGTGATATGTTTCTACTTATATAAGTATCTATACGTGCATATGCACATTCATATGAGCATACTATCGCGTTATTGCCGCACTAGCAAATTATCATCACCCGCAAAACTGAATTTCGGATGATTGAGGTCTACTGACTGAGTTTCATGGAGTAGGCACCTTATCATAATTTCAGCCGAAAGACACACCGATGGACAAAAGCACGGAATAGATAAATAAGGATGGAAAGGCCTTTGCTTCAATTTTGTATTAGAACCAGTGTCACCGCTTTTCTCCCACCATGGACATGCATTTCTTACACAAATGTAACACCATCTCGACAATCACTTACACATTAATCTCAGGGCAGCTATTCGTTTGCGTAAGTTTGCATACTAAGAGTAACGCCCGTAGACAATTAACACTCGCACGCACACAACAATATACTCACCAATAAACTAGTCGAAGTGTAGCGAACGCATTACATGCTGTACATTGCCAGCGGAGACAGTAATAGCGTTAATTGAGCGAGTCCTTAGCGAGCCATGTATTCGCTAGCAGTAACGTTTAAATAATGCAGTTTAAGTTCGAATATTCATATTCCTTTGTATATTTATATGTTTTATACAAGTATTATAACAATAATTGTTATTTGTGACTTACCGATCAAAAGATATACCTCCTCGCTTTATACTTGAGGTCTGACATTTCATATTACATGTTAAAATTGGCACTACATGGTATTTTACCAAGAGATGCGTCGTTCGAAGCAGTCTACACGACACTACGAGCGGCGAACGAATGGTTCTGCCGAACTGTGTGTGTACACGCATAGTTGTCGTGTGCTTGCCACGCCCACATTACCATTCCATCTTTATTTATCTATTCCGTGGACAAAAGCTTCTATAAAGGGGGATATGCCATAATCACCACGCGGTGGCGGTAGTTTTTTTTAATGTAATGTAAGTGGTAAATAAGCATGCAGTTCACATTGATGTTTAGTGATGACTGCAGCCTATAGACACCCACACAAAGACCAAGGTCAAAATGCAGATGCGTTACCACTCCTGAGGCCGAAGGTGTTATGTCTCTGTGCCGGAAATTACAGGGCCGTACATAACGACCTGACCGGAACACGATAGTGCTGAACACTACCATTTAGCGTCAAAAATATTAGGTGATGCGGTCGCTCCTACGCCCCGCGAGCTGCGTCGCTGGAGCTCTACCACCAGTATAATATATGTTTGCGCAGAAGGAACGGAGCGAAGTGCGCGCGTGCCCAAAGGACATATTCCGCCAGCTCTGTTACTTCTTGCCCACCCAGCATCATAGGTCAGTTGGCCTCAAAAAAATATAGACCAGTGGCCGAATACTCGGACGTCACTTAATTTTAAGCAACCCCTAAATATATGCTTTATCTGTCGTTTGCATGTGTTTTATAAAGATAAAATACTTTTTTAAGTGACTTTTCAATATTTGGCTGTTCGACCCTATTCTCGGCTCTTGTTTCAGCGTACCTTCAGCTCACGAGACAAATATGACAATTGATTTTATATTGTTACGCGGACGATATCGACAGCGAAAGTTTGATCGTGGGACGCTGCTGTTATTGTATTTACTATCGCCGTGTATAATAAACATACCGTATATTCTCTGTTATTGAATTTGGCTTAACATTATAATAAGAAGTGATAGTGATACTTACGATGGTCCGCAAAGTTTCTTGTTCACTTGCCTCGTTCGACTGGCCCCTTCCCAGTCCGATGTCGACACTGGACTACAAACAAGTAGCGTACCTACACGGGACCCTAAACACTACCGGTAACTATACAGGATGATTCTGAAAATCTGCTCTGTAAAAACATGACATTTCGATAACTGGGTACCTATCATATTTATGTTGTTCTGTAATTAGTAAGGTGGATTCTCTATAAGACATAAGGTAGTGACTGATTTTTTTTTTCAAAAAAAAGCAGGTAGCCTTCCGGTACACTACACGGTTGATATTCTAAACAGATAACTATTACATTACATACGTATCGTGGTATCGATATTCAAATGCTATGGCCAGACATATCTACTTACTTCTAATAGTCATTATGTACATTCTTAATGTAAATTATTTATTTGATAAAGTCTCGTATTTAGGTAACTGATCGTTGCAATTTATCAAAATCAGCATCTCTACGGTGATTATAACCCTTCCCACAGCCCCACCAACCGTCGTGATCATATGGGCCGAATCTCGGTACCTATATGCTAGCACGAACTGCTTCTCGCTTTTGTCGCGCACACATGTAATCTTCACACGTTACAAGTTCAGTCACTCACACCCAGAACAGAAAGGTACAAAGCGTCATGATGCTTCAGCCATGCATTCGGAAACTTTACAGGTACAAGGAATATATCAAGTATCCCACCAAGAAATATTGCACATCGACTTTGAGAAAGAGATTACGCCTAATTTCGGCTCTGTAGAGCATTATCTCTTTCGCACATAATACAGGGTTAATTTTAATTAGCGCATCACCTCTTGCAGGCAGCCTCTCTAAATCATTCCCAACAACATTTTGATGTAGAAAGACTGCCTGCAAGAGGTGATGCGCTTATTTCAATTAACCCTGTATACCTATGTGACGTTTGTCGACAATTTTGATGAAATTTTGACTAACACCGCACTGTCAATATTTACGTAGACAGAGCAACAGAGATAACGCTCTACGAAGTCGAAACTAACCGATTGTCTCTTTCCTAAGCTCGATGTGCAATTGTTGTACGTGTTGTACAGTTGATTAAAACTGTCTTTTTTGAAATATCGGATAAAAAGCACCCAATATAAGTTATGGGATGCGCGTGCGCAATTATCTCATTGGTTGCGCAGTCAGTCAATTCGATTAGCGCTATAATTGGCCCGCCAAAGGACAACTCCCTGACCGCCCAACCAAGGTCGACGCAGTCACAATCGTGCATTGACGGTTATTTATAAAAAATATGTACCTAGTCCTAGTACCTACATATTTTTTACTGGTTGTAGAGTTCCAGTGCAGAAGCTTGAGGGCGTAGGTACCACCGTATTACCTAATTTATTTGCCGCTTAATAGCTGTGTAGATGGTAATGCATGGTACAGAGACATGACAACTTAGGTCTGCCGCCTTTAGAAGCCTACACAAATGGGAAATGGCGACAGCTAATCCACCAGAAAATCAATAGAGATTAGAACTATCACGATGCTCAGCTGTCAGCGAACGAATAAAGGAGAAAAAGATAGAATGGGTCGGTTGTTTGGGAGAATCGTAAATGAAGCGCACTCACCGAATCAAAGCACCTTAACTACGACATTAATAACTATCACAGAGACATAACAACTAAGGTTTCAGGCCTTATGGTTTGAAAACATCCGACAGCGGGTTGGCCACTAACCCACCCACCTCCACCAATCCGCATTGGAGCAGCGTGGTGGAGTAAGCTCCAGGCCTTCCCCTAAAAAGGGGAGAGACTCGTGCCCAGCAGTGGGACGTATAATGGGTTGCCCTTATTATGCATGAGCTGCATGCTTGTTAGACACCTTCCGTACATAAAAAAACTGGTTGCCTGTAAAGTCGGTTTTACGGGCGAAGATTTTACGTGACAACGTCTTTTTCTCGGTAGAAAGGCATTCGCCGGTCCGGCAGGCTCTCTCGTTCGGTGACTCATCGTTACGTTATCGGGCGTTACACTTTTTCATGAGTGACTCCGAGCCGCAACCTAATTTAAGACGTTGTCACGTCAAAATGGCTTAGGAAGTTTTGAAGAAAATTAAGTCATACATATTCAAAAACATTTATTATTATTCACATAGTATAAGAAAACATCATTTATAACAGAATACAAATAATTCTTCTGCAAACATAGAGCAACACGGGCCACCGGCCGCGGCGGACCGGAAGGGTGTAGCCTGTAGGGTGTAGTATGCAGGCCCTCTGTCAAAGTACAAGCACAAGTGTTCTTATGCCTGTCGCCCAGATGTTTAAATGTGTGCGTGAAATTGTTTATGTATTTTGTAAAAGTCAAAACAGAGGTCGCAAAACAGTCTGTCATTTTTACTACGAAACTCACAGACTGTTTTGCATCGGTAATAAACGCTATGGCTACTCTCCTCCGGCACAGCGCGGACACTCCGCCGAAATGCTATACAAACTTAACTTAACTTAATTTGGTCTCTATTACACAGACATCAATCAGTGACGTGTATTAACACGTGCACCTGTGTACGTAGCACGTAGAGAATACCAATTGTCCATTCTATAGTATCGCCGCGGCCCGCGAACGGGTTGCTCTATGTCTGCAAATATAGGGTACATTTAAACTTTATGGCACATCTTCCTGTACCATTCCGGGTCACTCTTGGCTACAGTCTCGGGTCGTCCGTCCTTGTGCCTGTAGTGGAACTCCGAGACCCCTCGGCCTGGTACACCGTTCACTATGAACTTGCAGAACCGTTCCACCATCCGCGCCTCCCAGTCGTCGGACACGTAGTGCACTGATTCGTATTCCACTAAAACCTGTAAGAATGTAAGAAGTATGTGAAAGGAGACGTTGCGAGCTCGGTTCGTATACGTCCTCAAAAAATGGGTGAATTAAAGAAGAATCCGAAAAAAGTACAACATAATTTGAAGATGGCGTCTGTCATCTATTGTTCTATTATTTTATGTCTTCACTTTTGAGATTTTTACTTTTACAATCTAGGGATACTTTATTAGTTATGTAAAAGACTAAGCTAACGTTAATCCGTAAAATCTTTAATCGTGTGGAATAATTATAATCCAGTGGAAGAAAATACTTCAGCTAGTGGGCGGTGGGGTTGTCACGTCTCGACGGCAGCAACAGAATTTTGGAAGCGGCAAATTATCTGTTCCGACTTGTAGTTTTTATTTTCATACTCTACATTATTCAATAAACATAAATGTTAACTGTGTGCTAGTTCGCCACCATCATAACACAATGTAAGTCAGTAGTATTTGCCGAATGTTACCTGGACTGTGTAAACTTCGTCTCCAGCGCCAAATCTGAAGCCATAGTCCTTGGGTGCGATGCCACCTTCGCCGTGTTCGTATAGTTTCAGATCTACCCACTTTATTGGTAATACGTCACTGTTAGCAAAACCAATCACGCCAGCTTCCATGCTGAAATAAT
Organism: Macrosoma leucophasiata; assembly: GCA_036365455.1. Classification (NCBI taxonomy): domain Eukaryota; kingdom Metazoa; phylum Arthropoda; class Insecta; order Lepidoptera; family Hedylidae; genus Macrosoma; species Macrosoma leucophasiata. The sequence goes on from JAWQUS010000024.1 coordinate 3,152,216, forward strand.
ACAGAAGAAAATCAATCTTTAGGAAAGAATTACCCAATTCAACATCATCACTTCAGCCAAAAGATTGCTGGTCAATAGCCTTTCCCTAAGATGCCCACTATAGGGCTGTGCGTCATCAGAAAATATACTTGGCATTCGGCGGTAGTTTTATTACGAGACGCTGCTGTTCATTGCGCATCACCTATTTTAATGAAATGACCGCCATTGTTCGGTTAACTGAGTGCAGTAACTGTATTCTCCTATACTGGGTGGGTGATAGTACTAACAGGCCCATTATGTAAGCAAACATATGACCTGTTGTTACACTTACAGTGCCCATCAAGAGATATTGCACATCGAGCTTAGCAAAGAGATAATCCGCTAGTTTCGGCTAGAGCGTTATCTCTACTGCACATTGTCTACGTAAGCACTAATAGTCACACTCACACGGAAGCGGTGGATGGCTGACAAATTACTCCAACGCTGACACTGACGCCGTTCTGCAGGAAGATGTGGTGGAACGCGTAGCGGTGCATTAGACTCCAATCGCGCTTGTGACCTGAGTATATTTGGATATATTACTAAAATAGCTGACTCGGCAAACTTCGTATTACCTCACAATGAAATAATGTGTCAAAGGTTTGTTATATACGAACCATTTGTATGTAAAAAAAAAAATTGTGGTTTTACTATTTCCCTTCAATTTCTTCATATTTTCTTACCTTTTAAACCTTCCCTGGACTTCCAAAAATCATTCAAAACCAAAATTAGCCAAATCGGCCCCACCGTTCTCGAGTTTTAGCGAGACTAACGAACAGCAATTGATTTTTATATTATAAGATGTAAGAATAATTCATGCCTGTATTTTGCCAAGAGGTAGGATGAAGATACATTCACTGGTCACCAGTAATGGTTCGTTGAGTGCCATTTTTTAATCAAATTAATTATAATCTCACTGGCACAGCCGGATTCTAGCAAAAGGTCTACATCAATATGCTAGCTTATGGGTGAGTCTTTTTTATCATTCGTTGACGACATCTTAAGACCGATTAAATAAAACCAAATATAAATCACTGACGGAGGAATGGGGTTTTGATTTTATAACTAAAACGATATCTCACCAAAACTGTGGTCCCTAAATGATGGCAGCACGTAGTCAAAGGACTCATTGTCTATTGTAAATTTACATCGCAGTGTGCCGAATTGTTCGTAATGTGATTGATGGGCTCTGAAAAATAAGGAAACATAGACATAGACACAACACTATCGACAAAGATAAAAAAAAATGGCCAAAAAATCAAAGGGTCTCTAGGTTATAATTATGTAAAAAGTTTAAACGTAACTTCACGCCTGCAATTCCCGAAAGGGAAAGCGGAGGTAAAGGCATGCATTCAAGCATACATGCAAACACCCACGATTCGCCGATTACGTTTTGGCACATGTAACAGTTGGCGAGCCTGTTGACATCTCCGGGCACATTATCAAACATCGAGGTACTGGGAAACTTTCAGAATATGAAAAAAACCCCAATAGAACCAGAGATTTTACGCCGTTATATCTGATAGGTCCTAAGAACCCAGCGTAGCAGTAGTAGCCTGCTACCACTAGGTTACTGAGGCAGTTTAAATGGTAGATTATTTAAGTTCATTGGAATCTCTAATGTCTCCAGCTGTGATATCCTGGAGGGTTATATCAGTTATATGTAACAGTATTCATACACCATCGACGTGAATTGTATGATTCTTATCCACTTTTTAGGACTAACTCACGTTTTCAGGTTATCAAAATACTGCTTGCTCCATTTCTCCTTGGCTATGGATCGGATGATCGCCGGCGGGTACAAATCCGTATCATAGTCGAAGTGTTTGCTCGTAGCTGTCCACTCGCCAGTGAAATCCACTTCCACGACCTTGCTGGGGTCGTTTTGATACCTGAAAGTAAGAATATAAGTCTAGTTGAAATAACGATCGATTTAAGGGAGTGGGGCATTTTTGCGCATGGATTTACAACAATGACTTGTTCCTTATTGGTGGTCGAACTCTCTCTGATGACCCAGTTAGTCCAGCGGTGTGATACGACTGTTGATGTTTATAGGATACAGTATTATTTACCATCTATGTAAACTGTACACTTCATAACAAAAAAAAAAACATACGAACTGACGAAAAAATGTCCTTGTTGTGGCAACAACCCTTTTTTTCACCTCCTACTGCTAGGCACGAGTCTCGCCTCTTTTTCGGCGAGGTCTCCTTGTGGAAGACGTTAAAAAAAACAAATTGGTAGGTACAGGACCCAGCAAGAAATATGACACATCGAGCCTACGAAAAAGACAATCGGCTAGTTTCGACTTCGTAGAGCGTTACCTCTGCTGTACACGGCCTACGTAATCTGATTGTCCGGTATTGGTCAAAACTTGATCAAATTGGTCAACGTCACATAGAGATGCCGTACCGTCATCATATTATCTCAAAGTTGGTATATAACTCTCAAGCTAAAACTTAGGTTGGCACTCCTTGGCACTCTTCACGGTCATTGGTCGATTCTGACAAGACGTCACTGACGTCACCACTCGCGACTACATGTAGCGAATCACACTTGCAACGGGATCAGAAGACGCTTGAAAATCGTTATCCCGAACGCGCGCGTTTCGTGGCTCGTCCAGTGCCACCCGTGACTCGACACCCCGGCCGGGAGTGAAAACAAGAAAGAATTCGAAGACCACAGGATCAAGACAACATAAATGCCGAAAGCTGGAACCGCTGGTTAGTCAGACGACCTCTTAGACCGTTCTCCCTTGTGGGAGTCCCTGTTTGTAAGGCGCCAACCGAGTGAAACCGGGCCCTTACAATACAGGTGATGTGCAATATTTCTTGTTGGATGCTTATGTTCAATATACATCTCGATCCTCATAATATCAAGACCCCTTACCACATCTGCCCTTTATAGGTTAGCGTCCATTTCTTCATAGGTTCCACAGGCGTGAGCTTTATGCCTTCAGCACCGAATTGTCCAATATCGGCTCCAAACAAGACAGTATCGGGTATCTTCTTGCTGCAAAGTAGTCCTTTGTCGGGCAACTGAAATATTATTAACAGACTACAACCAATTTATTCTGAAACAGGCATTAGGCGTGGACCAAGATGATTGGAGGGATAGGGAAAGGGTCAGTTCAGGTCACGACTTGCTTAACGTTTAGTGTGATATAGATACTACGAGTATTCTGTATTGAATTCAGAGTTGATCTTTGTTTCCAGTGCAATTGTTTCCTGTGCACAATACGTAGTTTATAGAATTTTGTAAAGAAGTACCATATCATACCATTATCACTCTTCCTAGTTAGGTTCCCAAAAGTACCTACTTCATTTTGGAATTTCTCAATTGGCTAACATACCTATAGTACCAATTATTTTCTTGATCGATACAGGGTTCAGGCACAGTCTAAAGAAAACGAACATGTTATGTTCTTGTACTGTGGTTCAAAATTTTCAGTTATTCGAATTCAGAACGATTTCAATTTCACCGTGCATCAGTGTATTTCTAAAAGAACATACCTGCATATTAACCTGATCATCATATAAATAATATGCATTCTTTTGAGTTTGTGACTTGGTATAAAAAATAACATGACTCACCCCAATATAAAAAAGACCATTGCACATTCCCATTGGACGTCTTTCTGAGCCCGTTATTACGTATATTCCCTTATCCTTCTCATTCTTCATAGCAGAAATGAAAAACACCGCGTCAAAAGCCTGAAATTATACAGTTTTTTGAATCTATAATTGATGTTTATCAGAGAATATGTATTAATGAAGCGCGAGTTAAGGATAGTCCCCCTAGCGAAATACGCTTCATCAGCCCAAAGTAAGTGCTAACAGGTTGAATCACACGCTGAGCGGGCTGATGCAGCGTATAACATGGGAAGTAATTTAATATAAGTTTATTGTATAAAATCATGAACTAGGATTTAATAATAAAAGGGATCACTCTATATTTAGCCGCTAACGATACCACATGTATTATTATATCCAAATAAACATTGTTTTAAATTTAATAAAGGTTTTTTTTGGATTAAATATTGGTGGATAACTTGACTGGCGCAGCCGGTAGTTACCCTGTCCGTTAGCTACAACGCTCATGATCAATTTTCGGGGGCGGAGTTCAAGCTAACGTACCGTATCAACGGTTTAACGGGTGGACCTAACAAACAAATTAGTCAAGGAGTCAGGCACGGCAGAGCAGAGTCACCTGGAGTACGAGAGACTGGTGAAGCTGCGGGAATGTGAGTTGATCTTTTTCACTTCCTTTACAGTTTTTCCTTTTGTGTCCTTGTATTTTTATGTGTACCGTATAGCATAAGGGTTAGGATTAACGCTTTAGTTATACGATATTTTTTTAGATAAGTGTTTAAGTGATATCCTTTTCACGTATTTTTATTAAGTATATTGTTCAAAATACATTCCTTGTTTTTACGTTAACTTAATTAAATAAATATTAAAAATGGACTCACAAATCACAGCCATACCCCAGGAAATATTAAAGCTTATTCCAGTATTTGGGGGCGACGCAAGGCTGTTACCTTTGTTTATTAAAAAATGTGAATATGTGATAACTAGTTTTCAAGGAAACCATGTACAAAATGAATACCTTTTTCACGAAATTACAAGTAAATTGGTAGGAGATGCCGCGGCTTTAGTCGGTGAAAGAGATCAAATAGAGACGTGGGCAGAATTAAAAGAATTATTACGGGAGAATTTTGGCGATCCAAGGACAGAGGATTGCCTTGTTCTTGAATTAGAGGCTTTAAAAATAAATAGAGGCGAAAGTTATTTGGATTTTTGCCGCAGAATTCAGCAGTTAAGAAGCATTTTAATTGCGAAAGTTAACGAAACTAGCCGGGATAATGCGACCAAATTAGCCAAACAAAATATTTATACAAATACTTCGTTGAATGTATTTTTATATAATTTACCGCCTTATTTAGTTAGGTCAGTGAGAATTAAAGATGTAACGACCCTGGAAGCAGCATTAAAAATTGTTTTAGCAGAACAGAATTTCAAAGAAGTGTACGATCAAAAACATACACCACATTTTAATAATAACTTCCAGAGACGTAACGTTTTTCACCAACCTAACGCTCGGTTACCTACAAATTCGGGTTATAACCCAGGTAATTTAGCAATTAATAATAATAATCAATCTTCTCGATATTTTAATGGCCAATCGCCAACCTATTCTCCTCCTCAAGTACGAAATAGGAGCAATAATTATAATCAAAATCGTTTCAATAACTCATTCCAATTTAGAAACGCTAATATGAACCATAATAATCCTTCGCAACAAAGTAGGAATTTTGTTGATAGTGCACAACGCAGGTCGCCCGATGCGCCGTCACCGCCGCTACCAAGCGGTTCAGGTTGCAACACCGACGTGACTATGAGAACGGCGAGTTCTAGGCGCATCAATTACACTGATAACGACCCGATTCCAAGTACTTCGCAGGTAGAAAATTTTCACATAAGGGCCTCCGCACACGGGAGCGAATAAAACTAAATTGTAATTTATTAAACTTACCACATATACGAGTACCGGAACTTAATGCCATTTTTATGTTAGATACCGGTAGTACTCGTTCGTTTATAAGCCCAAAGTTAGCGAATCAATATTTTTGCGACTTTAAGATACCGGAAACGTTTGAGGTTGTTAGTACTCATGCTATAAGTAAGCACAGCGAGGTTGTGAATATACCTTTACCAGCAACTTTTAACAGTTCAGATTGGCATAAATTTTATGTATATAGTGTAGATAACAGGTACGACGGGTTGATTGGTAGTGACTTGTTGAAACAACTTCAGGCTAATATTGATATGAAAAATCAAAAATTAATTACCAAGGAGACATGTTTACCTATTATTTACATCCCGCCTATTCGTGAATTATTCATTTTACCTCCTCGAAGTGAGTTAAGGGTAAAACTCCCCGTTAACCTGCTTCAGGGTGAAGGCATTTTAGAATTTAAACAATTTACCGAAGGCGTTAGGATGCCGACAGCCTTAGTTGAATGTGTAAACGGCTACGCAACAACGGTAATACAAAATTGTAGGTCCGAACAAATGGAATTAACAGTGACCTATCCGTTTTTGGTTGAGCCATTTAATGACGATTCGATATTAAATAGAGTTAATTTGAGTTATACTGATAAAAATTGTTCCAATAATGATCAGCTGTTGATGGATAATCTTTCAAAATTAAGATTGGACCATATGAATCAGGAGGAACAACAGCAAATTTTGGATATATGTAAAGAGTATAAGGATATATTTTACTGTGAAAACATACCACTGTCTTTCACAAATGAGGTAAAGCATAAGATTAGGACCCGTAATGAAGATCCTGTATATATAAAGGCTCCTAGGTTAGCTCCGGCACAAACACAAGAGATTAGGAATCAAGTCAATAAGATGCTCGAAGATAATGTCATTCAAAAATCGTTTTCACCTTGGAGTGCACCGGTGCACTTGGTTCCAAAGAAAGCAGATAATGCTGAGAAACCAAAATGGCGAATGGTTGTAGATTATAGACGTTTAAACGACATTACAATTGATGATAAGTATCCATTGCCAAATATAAATGACTTGTTCGATATGTTAGGCAAAAGTGCTTATTTTACCACTTTAGATTTAGCCAGCGGGTACCATCAAATCGAGGTCCAAAACGAGGATAGAGCCAAAACAGCATTTAGTACGCCGTTCGGGCATTACGAATTCAATCGGATGCCGTTTGGCTTAAAAACTGCTCCCGCTACATTTCAGCGTACAATGGATAATGTTCTTAGAGGGCTGCAGGGAATACACTGCTTAATTTATCTCGATGACGTAATCATTTTTGCGAAAAGTTTAGAAGAACATAACCAAAAACTCAGGGCAGTATTTGAAAGATTCAGAGAGACTAATTTAAAAATCCAGTTGGACAAGTCTCAATTTTTAAGAAAGGAGGTTCTATATTTAGGACATACCATTACCAGTGAAGGCCTTAAGCCAAACAATGATAAAATAGAAGCCGTGTTAAAATACCCTATACCCAGAACACCGACAGAAATCAAAAGTTTTCTTGGTCTTCTAGGGTACTATAGAAAATTTATCAAAGATTTTGCTAAATTAACCAGACCCCTTACAGTATGTTTAAAGAAGAATAAGAAAATAACACTAGATAAAGAATATGTAGAATGCTTTGAAACATGCAAAAAACTTTTAACTAATGCCCCTCTATTACAGTTCCCAGATTTTAATAAGCCATTCATATTGACCACCGACGCATCTAACTATGCAATCGGTGCAGTGCTGTCGCAAGGCACAATAGGGTCAGATAAGCCAGTAGCTTATGCTAGTAGGACTTTAAGTGATACTGAATCTAGATACAGCACAATAGAGAAAGAGCTTCTTGCCGTGATCTGGGCAGTCAAACACTTTAGGCCGTATTTGTGGGGTAATAAATTTTACATTTACACAGATCACAGACCGTTAGCTTGGCTGTATTCACTTAATGAACCTAACAGCAAATTGACGCGGTGGCGTCTGAGATTAGAGGAATTTGATTTTGAAATATACTATAAAAAAGGAGCTCAGAATTTAAATGCCGATGCTCTGTCACGTATAAAAATCAATTTGACAGAAGACAGCGATTATGAGATCGTTAGCCCTAAAGGGAAAATGATAAAGCGATTAAAAATAAATATGTTAAATGATGACAATGAATCAATGCAAGTTAATGTGGGTGATGATGGAGTTAGAGAAATAGATGAAATTGTTAGGTCAGTTGCAAATGAAATGTTAGGAAATAATGAGCAAGGAAGGGATGAGGAACCGGAAATTATATCTTTGTCAGACTCTGACACAGATACAATAAAAATAGGGTTAGATAAAAAAGAGGAACCTGTCATGGAGATATCGGACTCAGATGATGGGCAAACGGCTCACTCAGTATCAAATAGAGAACACGAAGGTATACCAATCCTCAACGAGGCTGTAGATACAAAACCTAAACAAATACTTGTTCATACCTGGTATAAGAATGATATTTGTGTTAAGGATCTGTCGAACAACAATCAAAGAATACTAGAGGTACATTTACCTGTAGCGAATAATGAGCAATTAGTAAAAAAATTCTTGAAGGAGTACGTAGATTTTAAGCATAAGTATTTTATCTATTTTGAAGAAGAGGCTTTTAGGAAGGTGTTTAGTAGGGTAGTAATTGAGTTATATAAAAAAGGCTCATTTAATCTGATAGAGTGTACAGAAAGGGTAGTATCGGTTTTAGACGAGAATGAACAAAAAGAAATCGTATTAAAGTACCACGAGGGTAAGACTTGTCATAGAGGCATTAGGGAAACACTTATTAAAATCAAACGAAGTTACTGGTGGCCTAACATGAAACAAACAATATCGGCAATCATTAACAGTTGTGAGCAGTGTAGGAAAATGAAGTATGACAGGAAGCCAATAAAACCTATTATGCAGCTTACCCCAACGCAGTTTTTACCATTTGAGGAAGTTTTCATGGACCTACTTTATATAGAGAACAACTACTATCTAACTATCGTAGATGCCTTTAGTAAATTAGGGCAAGCTTTTCATATACCAAATAGAAGTACACCTGAAGTTGTTAAAGGTTTAATAAAATATTTTAGCATGTACGGTTTACCTAAAAAGATCAATAGCGATCCGGGAACAGAGTTCAACAATAATCTTGTAAAAGAATTATTAAGTCTTTACAAAATAGAAATGCACATAGGCACACCCAATAATCCAAGTTCGATGGCGATTGTAGAGAGGTTTCATTCGACCATAATCGAAATCTATCGTTTAGCCAGATATGATAAAAATGACCAAGATGCCGCGTCAGTTATGATTTATTCCATTATGGCATATAACAATACCATTCACAGTGCCACTAATTTCACGCCATTCGAAATGGTTTTTGGACATACAGACTCAGGGAATGTGTTCGACATCGATAGAGACAAAAACTTTTTACAAAAACTTGTTCAGGATCATAGGAAAAGATTGAAAGTACTTTATGAATATGTTAGCGATAAGCTGAAAACAAATAAGGATAGAGTAATAGAAAAAAAGGGTGGTGAAGCACCGCCTTCTATCAAAGAAAACGACAAGGTTTTTATGAAAACGACTCGGACTAGGAAAGCAAAGGAAAAACCACGATATGAGAAGGCAAAAGTAATAGGGAAAACAATTAGAAATATCGTACCAGTCCAATTAGGAAAACGGCAAACAAAAGTAGCGTTAAAAAATATAAAACGCCCTCCGCAGGTGGTGGCAAGCAGTCCTGGTGTACCTGGCACTAGTGGAGTCGGCAAGCAGTGTAAACCTTCAGGATCTGACTCAGAATCCCGGTATAGCGCCGATACGTACAAGTACAGCAGTGATTCGGAGTAGTCATTGGACAATTTTTAAAACCTTAGATTTAGATAACATTAGTAAATATTTAGAGAAAAATATAGATCAGTACTTTAGATTAAGAGATTTAGTGTATACCGAAAATGAGTCGCGTCGTGAACTGGTAGGATTAATATTACAAATAGATTCTTTCATGGAATTAACCAATGACAGATTAAAACAAATTATACCTAGCAACATAAGGCATAAGCGGGGAATCATAAACCCCTTAGGCTCTATCATTAAACTCATCTCAGGTAACTTAGACCATGAGGACGCGTTAAAATATAACGCAGAAATAAATAAGCTTAATAATAATCAGCATTCGGTAGAAAATAAGGTTTCATTAATGCAAAAAGCATTTGATAGGCTGGTAAATATATCAGAAGATATAAAATATAATTTAATTCACTTGAACGTCAGAACTACGCAGTTACAAATGCTTCAAAACAACCAGTCAAAAATTCATATTATAATTAGTCAAATGAATGTACTATACCAAGTTTTGAATAACTTTCGCACTATTTATAGTATAATACAGGAAACAGAAACAGCTATAGCTTTTAGTAGATTACATGTTTTACATCAATCGATAATTAACTCAACAGAATTATTAAATGTCTTACAAGAAATTGAGAAACATAATAGGCTAACTTATATAGTAAATAGGCTTAACCTTACCAAAATAGAAAATAGCATAGTTTTAAAATCGTATTCAGATAATTACAAAGTTGTGTTTATTTTAGAGGTACCTTTGCTAGATACGGTTACATATAATTATTACAAAATAATTCCCATTCCCGTATATAATCCTTTTACATTGAAAACCACTATCATCATTCCTAAGTACCCATACCTTATAGTGAATGGATTGAAGTACAGACCCGTAGTTAGTCCGTGTAAGCAGATGGAAGATAATAGAGTCATGTGCAAGGAGGATGATATTATGCAGTATGCAGAACCAACATGTATCGAGCAAATTATGCTTCTTAAAAACTATTCCAATTGCCATCAGACCTTTATCCAGATTGAGGACTTGAGAATTCATATGGTAGCCGAAGGAACATGGCTTTTATTCACTAAGGAAAACACAATTCTTACGGAGTCCTGCAACTCGGAGATAATTAAATATAATATCAAAGGAACTTTCTTAGTAACTCCTAATAATAACTGCGAAACTAAAATTGGCGAGCGGTTGATCAGCAAGCCGCTTTCAATGGGGATGCCGGTGATGAAGCTGCAGCTGAAAACGGTCACTATGCCGGAGCTTCAGACAGCAATCCAGCAGGACGATAACCAGGTGGATCTTCGCGGCGTGGACCTCACAGATATTAAGGATATTTTGGACAGTGCGAAATACGCCAGTGAAAGTGAAAGTGAAGTAGTTATAACAAAGGACATAAGTGTATGGACTATAGTTTTAATGACTGTTTGTATTTTTATTGCTATAGGGTTCTTAATTTCTAAATGTAAGATGTTTAACCGTGTAGTTGTTTTCAGAGGAAATCATCTGGAGCCAAAAAATTCCTCTCCACCTGATTTCTCTCTTGGGGAGGGAGGAGTTAAGGATAGTCCCCCTAGCGAAATACGCTTCATCAGCCCAAAGTAAGTGCTAACAGGTTGAATCACACGCTGAGCGGGCTGATGCAGCGTATAACATGGGAAGTAATTTAATATAAGTTTATTGTATAAAATCATGAACTAGGATTTAATAATAAAAGGGATCACTCTATATTTAGCCGCTAACGATACCACATGTATTATTATATCCAAATAAACATTGTTTTAAATTTAATAAAGGTTTTTTTTGGATTAAATATTGGTGGATACATAGCCCTGCGGCCGATGTAGATTGCAAGCGATCTACTCGGTTAAGCGATACGGGCGCGGTCGAGTATGTGATGGGGGACCGCTAGTAACAAAATTAATAATGCGCGTTTCCGTACTTCGGGGCACGTCAAGCCGTCGCTCCCGGTTGCTATCGATAGATAGCAATCGTTAAACCCTGTCGGAGGCCTTATCTTCACCAACCCGCATTGGAGCAGCGTAGTGGAGTAAGCTCTAGGCCTCCCCCCAAATAGGGGAGAAACTCGTGCCCAGCAGTGGGACGTATCAAGGGTTGCCATTATATAGTAATATTACGTACAGCGATCTGATTTTTAAAACAAAGTGGTCGCAACATATCTTACTCGTATTTCCTAATCTAGTGGTCACTACAGCTACGTTGGGGTCATGGGTTCTGTTATGGGTCATTCATGGGTTGGGGAGATACGTGTTAATGGGATTTCTACAATTTCTGGAGGTTGGGGAAACGTGTGTTATGTATGCATATATTGTTTTCAGGGATAGTAGGCATAAAGTTACATTTATGGGGTTAGTTAAGTGTTTGCTTTAACAATGTGGTCACTTGCTTTCACCAAAGAGCAGGAAATTCTTTTAGAGGGAGTGCTTTAGCAAATTTTGATGTAAGTATGTCAGAGCAAGATAACGAATCCATTCCTTTCATTAGGTGCCTGGCTTATGGGTTTGGTACCAATGATCGAAAGAGACTTCCATCAATAAATACCAATTTTCTCCATCATCGTCCACAATTTTTTTAAAACCCAATTTTACCCAATGTTCTTTTGAACACGGGTATTCGGTATTGAGCGTTTTATTTTTGCTAGACCCACTAAATGTGGCTGTGTTATTACAACAATCGTTGTAATTTTAGATTTACCTTTGCATGATCGCTCAGAACTTGGGCTCGATCCATATCTGCTGGATCAGTTATAGCCTTTACCCCTTGCCCTGCGCGTCCTCCTTTGCCCGCCGCATTGTTCTTGCTTGAGTACTGTTAAAAACATATTATGATGATGATGGATGAATGAACTAATATTATAAAGCCGAAGAGATTGTTTGTTTGATTCATTGCTTGTATGCGCTTATCTCAAGAACAACTAGTTCGATTTGAAAAAATATTTCAGTATTAGATAGCCCATTTATTGAAGAAGGCTTTAAGCTATATATAGCATATATATTATATAACATCACGATAAGAAGAATAGGAGAGGGCAGCAAACATTGCACCCGCGCGTTGCCGGGGCAGGCCCCTAGTATAATATAATAATACTAGTATGTTCTCGAATGGCGACCGCATACCAGAAGACGAAGTGTAGGCATAGGCAGGCTCCCCGCCTATGCCTACACTCCGGCTTCGCGCGGGTGCAATGTTTGCTGCCGAGGTGGATCGACGAAAAGGTGAAGCCGGGTAATCACTGGTGAGGGTGGCCCAGGACCGGTGGTTGTGGAAATCTTTGGGGATTGATTTTTGGGGAGGCTTTTGTCCAGTAGTAAGCGTCTTTTGGCTAAAACGAAGATGGATGAATACACTTTTTAAATCTTTAAAGTGACAAGAAGTAGTTATATTATTCAATACAGTTTACATTGATGGTAACTTAAAACAAGAAGTTCCTGTCCTATGTATGTAGATTCGTTAATGCTTGAGAGAATGAGACTAATGATATGGTTTTGGTTGATATAATCATGTAGATATAATAGATTACAATTTTACAATCGACTTTTATAGTTTATAAAAGTCGATTTTAAAATGGTCGGGTTTCATTTCTAACCATAGGGAGATTGGGATAGCAGCTCCTATAACTTCTCTATTCGACTAATAATTGCATATACATCATTTTTCGTAAATTGGTACTAAAAATCATAAAATATTTAGGTACTTAATAATATAATTTATTTACAAAATGTAGGTACGTGTTTTGAAATTTGATCACTAAGAAAGATCACAAAATAAAACAATCATGAATATTTATTCAACGCAATGGTTAAAGTCGTTGCCCTTAGCCTAGGTATTAGCTCACGTTATCTCAAAGATAAGATACCATCTATTTAAGTAGGTAACTAAGTATGCACTTACTTAAAGATATACATAAATATGAAAGTTTTGCTTTTCTACAATGTGTTAGGCTAATAAGCTATTACATATTTGTATAAAAATAACTCTATTGATTTTAATTTAACTCATATCATGCATCAACGGATATTTTCAGACAATACTTACCCCCTTATTCATAAACGTACACTAGATACGTTTTAGCTATAGAATGCTTTGTCTTAGTCAGTTGCATTGTCAAATGTGCAGGATAGAAAAAGACAAAGGAGAGATGAGCAACACTTTAGCTAAAATATGTTTATGAATAAGGGGGTTATAATTTGTCTTGGCGAATCTTTAGCGTAATCGTGGAAACAGAAACCAAAAATAACAATACATTTTTAGCCCCTTAAAAATATCTATCATAGGGCCGAAACAACTCAGGCAGGTTTTGTGAAGATGCCTAAAGGGTGCAGGTATTCAGTATGTATTCACTTACCAGTTACCAGACATGTGAATTGCATGCTTGTTTGTCACCACTTTAAGTACATAAAGACGGCCAACTGCGTGACGGGTCACGACCAATGTAGAGTAGTAATATAGTAGTGTAGTATCGGAATACTACAATATTCTTTGAATTAGTCGATTATTACTCGTAAACAGGCATAGCTTCACATATTAACACGCATCTACCTAGCCGGTAATTAGTAAGTATACTTAAAATTAAGATTGAAAAATGAGTGATGAGTCATGTCTATATTTTATTAATCGTTAAGATAACTAATGACCGTTGACATTGTAAGTACCTATTTATTTAAATAAAAGTATACCAACAAATTGTTTTAAATAATAAACACAAAACAACTGGGTTATTCCTACTGGTTAGGGGTAAATACGTAGCCATGCACACGACCAGATAGTGTAAATCAAATGAAAATCAATTTGTTATTTTGTCTATTGCACACTTTACGACAGATTATAACTATAAATCCAGCCCTGCCCTTAGAAACCGTAGTCTGCTTCGCTTTTTTCTATTTCAAGTATTCCAACAGATAGTTCCAGAGATGAATTACATAACGCGTTCAAACAAATAAAAGAAAAACATTTCAGCTATCATACTTAATAGTATAGAATTTCTTCATACTTACCTTTCTATAATAATACAGACAGGCAAACAAAACGTATTTCAGGTAATACCATTTTCCGGGCACCGCGTAAATGCCCAATATAGGCTTCGGATCTTTTTTCTTCACAGCATAAATAATTAAACACAAAATGAACACAGCTATCACGAATTGTAACATCGCGTAGACGGGGACACACTGGTATTGACCGCCAGTAACTGTGCGATAAGATTAATTAATTATGTTGTTCATATAGATAGGTGCTACATTCTCAATAATTTATCAGAACTAGGTTTACAAATGTATCGAAATAGCATGATTAGCGCTTCGCTTTGTTGCTTTTGACACGTAAATTACATACCTATTCCATGGAAATAAGAATATTTTTGTTATATTTCCACTTGTGACAGAATTCCAGTGTACTGGTGTAAGCACCCATATTTTGTGTTGCGGGACTCGAGGGCGTAGGACCACCGCATTTTTTTCTTTACATCGCGCGGAGACCCTTCATGGGCACCACCGCATTATCTAATCTAACTGCCTCCAAATGGTAGTGTTCAGCAAAGAAATAATTATTTGGGAACCCTGCCATTAGGTTCAAACATCAAAGATATCCTTCGAAAAAAAAAATTGGTTGTCTGTAAAGTCGGTTTACGGACGATAATTTTACGTGATAACGTCTTATGAAAACATGCGTCACAAGCCGGACGCTTGAACCGATCGTGTCTCTCTATCGCTTGTTCCGCGCTCTCGCTTGCACGCTCTTCTCACTTTTCCATACGTGCAGTTAAAAAATCGATGGACGCTGGTTCATCGATTTATAAGACGTTATAACGGCAAAAAGAGGTTAAAATATGATGAAGTTTCAAGAATGTAAAGACGTTGATTCAAATGATAATTAAATTTATTAAAAAAAATACTTACTATATCTTACATTTTACTATGTTACACGTATTGTCGGATGCTGGCAGGTATTAGGTATATTTTAATCTACCTAAAAAATATTAACTTTTTATGTCAGCAACCTAAATAACAGACTTTTATGAAATTAAGTTTGACAAGAATATTGAAATTATTTTTGTTCGAAGGTAAATTTAGTTTATTCAGGCCTGGGTTGCACCACGATATTTGTTAAAGATATTGTAACATTTCACATCCTGCTCCAAGTTTAACAGATTTCTTAAGTTAGAGAAGGATGTGCAATGTACCTAACATTTACTTTAACTTTAACAAATGATGTGGTACAACACAGAATTAGTGTTATATTTCACATTTGAACAATAGGAACTGAAACTGATAAAATAAAGATAAAATCATTATGAAACGCTAACCTGTCTCAAAGAAATTTCTGAATTCCTATCTATCCCCTTTCTTAATCTTAATCTACTTTATACTTATTCGTAAATTTGAACATGAGTTGCTGATCTTGTTTTGTTTTTTTCATCTTACGTTACATTTGAACGTACTTACTTTCTTTAAGGTAGGTAGAATAATAACATTACCAACGATTTCTTGCCCAATCTACGTTTATGAATAAAAGTGGATTTCACCAACGCAACTTTAGATTAAACTGCAAATTAAACAGCTTTTGCCTTTTGTCAGTTTTATTTATAGTCCAATCAAAGATTTTGTCCAATAATGGTCTTACAGCTGTAAGTAGGTACAACTCGCGCAAAATTTAAATATGTCTATGTAGTTAGTTATTGTAAACAATACAGATAGATTAGTTAATGTGGAATACCGCAAAAGCCTAATTTGGCCAGCGCCTAAGCCCCATTTAGGCGCTGGCCAAAATGTGTACCGCATAAATATATAGCAGCCGCGACGTAAAAAATACGGAAAAGACGGGATACTGACACGACGCTCAAGTCCACGCCGCCCTGTTGTACAACATACAGAAAGGACGGCACGCACAATTGCGCGGGCGCAAGCAGGGTTGCGGAAGGCACGCGGGGAGTGGGCGCTCGCCTGCTCGCCAGTGTGCCGATTGAATGCCAGGAAAATTAGGCGGCCGTCACGCCTGTTCCTTGTCTTTTCTCGTGTCAAAGTCGCGACGCCGCCCTGCCTGCGACGCGTGCGTGCACCGTTAGCGTCTTGTATGTTTTTCTGTGTGGCCAGGGCCTTACGCCCTCGAATCCCGACACAGGAACTCTACTACCAGTAAATATCAGTAAAAATTCTTCAGGTTCTTATGAAAATATTTTCAACCACTTTCAACTTTTACACCTTTTTTAATTTTTTATGTAGTTACAAATCAATCTATGAACCTTGCCCATGAATGTTTAACTTTGAGTTACGATAACTGGTTCTATTTCACGTTGATGAAATCTACTCAAAGGGCGTTAAGGCGTTTCACCCACGGGACCACGCGCCGCCGCGGTAGGCGGTGAATCGGATTACATGTCGCTTGACCTCTATAATAATATTAAGTACTTTGATGCCGTTCACACTACACCGTCCGACCGCGCGGACTAGTTTACTCACCTCCACCGCAAGCCGTGGCGGCGCGCGGTTCAGTGTGTGAATAGCCTAATACATACACTTAAGTACAATACGATTTTAAAAAAACTCCCCAGTCAATAACTTATTAGTCTAATTCCAGTTCCTCAATCTCATCTCGAAGCACCGATGATGGAGAGGATGAAGATGAAGATATTGATGATGTCTAGGTACAGGTTGAGGGCACCGAAGATGTACTCCTCGGGGGAGATGCTGTACTTGTGTTTGCCACCGATCATCAGCTGAGTGTCGTAGACCAGGTAAAGAGAGAATATAAATACCCCGAGGGATGCATACACGAGTGTCACAATGTTGTTGCGAGGTATGAATATGCAGATTATACCTGGAAGAAGTAAACGAATAGATTAGAACAGTATTTTTCACCACATGTGGGTCGGTCGTGATTCTGTGGGTCTTTATACAGATTGTTATTTTCAAAGAGTATACAAATACTACGTTATTTTGTTATTTTTTAGATCGGACAACCGTGTTATCTCTTGTTTTTGTATATATAATATACATATGTATTAAGAGGAATAAAAGGTTTAAATAAATAAAATTTGTAGTTGAGTTCTAATTATGCAAACCAAACGCATAAAAATCGTGTTTAAATTTGTGATATTATTATAATGTCATACGACAGGCGTTCAAAACAAAATTAATAGCAGGCTAGAAGAGGACTAGGTTAAATGTTATTTTTAACCGACTTCGAAAAAAGGAGGAGGTTCTCAATTCGACCGGATCTTTTTTTTTTTTTATATATGTTCACCGATAGTTCGAAAACGCCTGTACCGATTTGGATAATTTTGGTTTTGTTTGAAAGGGTGTGCCTCACAGTTGGTCCCATTGTAACCATGTCAATATGTGATGATGGGATCCTGGAGAAATCGAGGGAACTCTTCAAATTTCATAGCACACTTGAAAGATTTTCGATATTTTTTATGATAATAATGTTCCATGTCTTGTGGCCGTGTACGTCACAGGTGGGCCCATTGTCACCATGACAAGATGTGATGATGGGATCCTGGAGAAATCGAGGGAACTCTTCAAATTTCATAGCACACTTGAAAGGTTTTCGATATTTTTTATAATAACAATATTCCGTGTGTTTGCTTTCGAAAGGCACAATTAAATGAAGTGGAACTGATGATGAAGACTAAATATGGTACCTTCTTAGTTGAAATACCTACTTTTGCTGTAATTATACTAATAATGGTTACACATTTGTTTCAACATGTTATTATAAACCACGATTGTTCGAAAACGCCTGTACCAATTTGGACATTTTTTTTATTGGAAGGGGTCCCATTGTCACCATGTCAAGATTTGATCATGGGATCCTGAAGAAATCGAGGGAACTACTCAAATTTCATAGCACACTTGAAAGGTAATGATGAAGGAGGTGATGATGATGGAGGTGATGGTGATGGAATTATGATGATAATTGATGATGATGGAGATGATGATGATGATGATGGAGTTGAAAAAACACTAAAAAGCGGAAAATAAACTTATTTAGATATTTTATTTTATGGGAATAAACACGTAACCTATGTATTAATTATAATAAGACAATTACTTTAATATGGGCTACGTACCTACCTACTCATAGGTTTGAAGTCGGTGCCAAGCCAATAGTGCGGCCCGCGCGTTCCGACTAATGTTGTGGTGTTGCAGTAGGTGCCTACTACGTTAAGTTATCAAATGCGGCTATTTGAAAGGCAGTGAAAGGCTTTAATTTTTTTATTAAACTTGGCACCGACTTCTCCGAAAGTTATTGTCTATTATAATTAATACATAGGTTACGTGTTTATTCCCATAAAATGAAATTATCTAAATAAGTTTATTTTTCGCTTTTTAGTGTTTTTTGTCTATTCAGTTTTTAATTTTTTTGAAGGCGGTTTTATTTTAAGTTTTATATGTTGTATGAAATTGCACGAAAAAAATAAAAATCCGATTAGTCTTTGATTTTATCGCGAACAGACACGGTAATATGCATAGATAAAGATGGGTGTCTGGTAGTACGGCGTTCTTTGTGGTTAGAGGTTACTTTAAATTTTTACTTCTCAATTCCTACCTTGCACGTTTTACTGGTGGTAGAGTTTCAGTGTAGGAGTTCGAGGGCGAAGGCACCATCTTTCTGCCGCCAAATGGCAGTGTTCAGCACTATCGTGTTCCGGTTAGATGGTACTGAATGGCCCATTAATAATTGGGCATCCATTACCACTGGCACTTATCTTACCATTTTGCAAGTCTTTTTCAAACAATCGATTTTGAAAAACATGATTTTAGAAACCTAATTGTTATTACATTTTTTTAAGTTTCAGAGCCAATAACCTAAATTCTTATTTTTGTGTAAAACCTACCTATACAAAGCGGTTCACAGAATCCCTATCAAGTTTCAACTATGTAGTTCTTATAGTTTCCGAATAAAGTGGCTGTGAAATACGAACAGACAGACATATATAGCGAATCTATACCAAAGGGTTCCGCTTCTTGCGATATGACTACGGAACCCCAAAAATGCTTACGTTATGAAATTGGTTTGACTCACCAAACACAAGCAGAATCACGGTAGCGGCAACCAGAGCGCCGCCCATCACGGTGAAGTCCCATTTCGTTTGAAACGCGAACAGCGTGAGCCCCAAACACACAGCCGCTGTTATCCCCACGGCCATCATCACCTACACACACAAAAATAGATTTACGGCGCAGACAACCCCAACAACTGCCTTGTATGTCGAGCGAGTGCATTACCAAAAAGGATGTGCTTATTCAGACGCTTTTTTCATCTGTATATATAAAAGTCAATTGCTGTTCGTTAGTCTCAGTCTCTAGAACAGATGAACTGATTTGGCTAATTTTGGTTTTGAATGATTTTTGTAAGTCCAGGGAAGGTTTAAAAGGTAAGAAAATATGAAGAAATTGAAAGGAAATGGTAAAAACCACGAAATCATTTTTCCATACAAATAGTCCGTATCTATCAAACCTTTGACACATTATTTCATTGTGAGGCAATACGAAGTTTGCCGGGTCATTAAAATAAAATATAATGCTTTTGTCAACCGGGTCCCAACTCTACTCGCAAGTAAGTAGCTTTCAGTTTCAGTGGTCTGTTTTAATGTTTAAAGGTTGAAAGACAAGCAAGCGGGCCACCTGATGTCATCATGAAGTGGTCATCGTCGCCTATGAACATTTACAATATCAGGGGAGTTTCCAACGCGCTGCCAGCCCTGAAGGACTCTTTTGACACAATTTTTCAAGATACTGGTTAATACGCTGGACGATAGTAGGTGACACACTGGACCGTGGCGAAGTGGCGTGGTGGCAAGGTTAGTTTACCTGCTCCGGTACCTGCGCTGCCGCCTGCTATCATCCATTTTGCGTCCTGAGACCCACACTTACCTCTGATACATCGTAAACGCTGGTGGTGACGCCCAACAGGAAACTTTGTGCGATGGTGAAGAGACCCAGAAATATGAAGTTCATGGGCGTCTGTCGACGAACATCAGGACAGCAGGCCATCGCTATCAGGCACACAAACAGCACCACGAAAGCTATCCAGCTGTAAACATAATAGATTCTGGTGAACAGAGAGTATCGGGACCTTCAATTTTGTTTGGTCATAATTTTTATAATTTTTTAGAACTCCAGTGACGGAGCTCGCGGGCCTATGCACCACCACATTAATTACCTAATATACTTGCCGCTAAATGGTAGTGTTCAGCACTATCGTGTACCGGTCAGGTGGTAATGTACAGCCCTGTAATTTCCGGCAAAGAGACATAACACCTTAGGCCTCACAAATGGTAACGCATCTGCATTTTGACCTTGGTCTTTCTGTGGGTTTGTAAAGGCTGCAGTCATCACTTAACATCAATGTGAACTGCATGCTTGTTTGCCACTTCCATTACATAAAAAACTACCTAATCTAGGAACGGCGACTACAGTACCCAGCACGAAATATTGCACATCGAGTCTATAAAAGAGACTATCGGCTAGTTTCGATTCCGTAGAGCGTTACCTCTGCTGTACACTGCCTACGTAAGCACTGATGGTCCGCTATTGGTCAAAACCTGATCAAAATGGTCAAATAACGTCACACAGACAAAGTGCGAAAGGGATAACGCTCTAAAAAAACGTAACTTCACGTGTAATCCTCTGTAATAATAAAGGGGTAGGCAGAGGTAAATGCATGCATTCAAGCATACTTACATGCAAACACCCACGATTAGCCGGTTACGTTCTTGGCCCATGTAACAGGTGGCAAGCCTGTTGACATCTCCGGGCACATTACCAAACTTCGAGGTATTGGGAAACTTCCAGAAAATGGAAAAATCCAAATAGAACCAGAGATAAAGGATTTTACACCGTTATCTCTAATATCCCCGACCCGGGCATCGAACCCGGGACCCCAGCGTAGCAGTAGTGGCCTGCTACCACTAGGCTACTGAAGCAGGTAAAAATAATACACTATGAAATCGAAATGCAGAACCAAAGGCGCCTCTAATATCTTTGCGTAGAACGATCGAGAGTGCTACGCTATGTGCTACGATTGCTACGAATATGTAGCCCAATCTAAAAAAATCATTTCAAGCAAGAAAATTGGATGGAACTGTCCAAGTTAAAAGAGCGGTGGAAAATTATCTTAGTTATTGCGACATTTGAAATATTCCCGGTATTTTGGTTTAAAGTCAGTCATAAAAAAAATAAACAAAATCATTGCTGAGTAGACTTTGTTCAAAAAAATAAAAAGGTAAGTACTCACAATAGGAATGGGTTCCGAGCCACCCATACTTTAGTAGGCTCGTGGAATAGGAACAACGCTATGAAGCCCATAGTAACCAGCAATTGGCACATCAATATAGCGTACACCTGGAATACAAATGTGTTAATAAATACGTGAAAGTGAATTTTATGTGAAAGTGAATTTTATGCATGTAATCCCCGAAGGGATAAGCAGAAGTAAATGCACGCATTCATTATTGTATGGTTTAGTGTATTTAAATAATGTACGTACGATAAATGGGTCTACTAAGGTAACGAAATTAAGTATTTAATTTGATAAGGATTATTATTATTATTATTTTTATTTAATGGAAGTCGTAAACAAGCATGTAGTTCACATTGATGTTAAGTGATGACTGCAGCTTATAGACACTTACACAAAGACCAAGGTCAAAATGCAGATGCGTTACCACTCCTGAGGCCTAAGGTCTTATGCCTCTGTGCTGGAAATTACAGGGCCGTACATTACCACCTGACCGGAACACGATAGTGTTGAACACTACCATTTAGCGGCAAGTATATTAGGTAATGTGTTGGTGTCTACGCCCGCGAGCTCCGTCACTGGAGCTCTACCACCAGTAATTAATACTGTATTCTAATAAAAGTCTAAATAGCTTTCCAAACACCGCATTGTAATTGTAAGTGACCTATTTTTTGGAAGTAATAATGGGTACTTCCAAAAGCAGTACTTCTTCAGTAAGCTATCCATAACAGATAGATATATGCCATTGCGGACTTTTTTGTGGATTCACATCCATCCACATATTGTTTCGTTGTATCTCAAAAGGTTTAGCAGCGTCTTCGATGAATGCTCCCAGGTGGCTTCATTTTTTTCGAAACCACCAACATTTATCGTTATATTCCAATCAATTTACACAAAACTTTACACTTTACTTTACATATTACATTTTTGTGCTTGAAAGTTTAAATAAAACGAAGCGCGCATGGCCCCGCGGCTGGTGTAGATCGTAAGCGATCTACTCGGTTAAGCACTACGGGCGCGGTCGGGTAGTGTGATGGGTGACCGCTAATGGCAAATTAAATGCGCGTTTTCGTGCTTCGGAGGGCACGTTAAGCCATCGGTCCCGGTTGCTATCGATAGATAGCAGTCGTTAAAACCTTCGTCGGAGGCCTTATAGGCGGTTTGAAAACATCCGACAGCGGGTTGGCTACTAACCCACCCACCTCCACCAATCCGCATTGGAGCAGCGTGGTGGGGGACAAAGGGACTTTGTTTTATAATATGTATAGATAGATAAAAGACAGCATATCAAAGTTACCTTTCTAATGAAACCCTTCCGGATGCTCTGGTCCGTGAAGTCGAAGCCGGAGACTTGGCCATCTTCGCCGAAACTCTCAGGCATAGCGTAGTTCCCCTGAAACATTAATTAATACAACAGATAATAACAAATCTTATAAATATAGAGAATTACACAACGGACGTAACTTGACTGAGTCTAGTTGGTTGCGTAAACATTGCGCTAGTCGCTTAACTCGTGGCTACCACATAGAAGGGCAAGACTTTTTTTCTTTTACTGGTGTATGGACTCGAGGGCGTAGGCACCACCGCAATACCCAATCTACGGCACTGTTACTTTTTTTTTTATTTTTTACTGTAATTTCCGGCACAGAGGCATAAGACCTTAGGCCTCAGGAGTGGTAACGCAACTGCATATTGACCTCGGTCTTTGTGTAGGTGTCTATAGGCTGCAGTCATCACTTAACATCAATGTGAAATGCATGCTAGTTTGCCACTTCCATAACATAAAAAAAATCTATCTACTACTACCGCCAAATGGTAACGCATCTGCATTTCGACTGCATCTGCTTTTTGTGTAGGTCACTACAGGCTGTAGTCATTACTTTACATCTATCTGAACTGCAGGATTGTTTGCCTTACATTAAAAAAACCTACCTAGAAATGGAATAGAAAAAACTAAGTAGGTAGGTACTCAATAAAAAGTGATACGAATAAATAATTTCTTCAGAAGCAATCTTATGATGAAGGCTTGCAACTTGCAACTCGGTACGGGTTACAACCATTGAACTAGTTGTACTGGTATTGAGTACAAATTAATCAATAAAACTGAATAATAAATGAATAGTTCTTTGTTCGCAGAAACAAAGCTAAGTGGGTAGGTAATAGTGCTTGCGTCAAAAGATAGAATAATTTTAATACATACTAGCTTTTGCCCCGCAGCTACGCTCGAATTTAAGAAATTCAAATCTTGCGCAAAAACATAAGTATAGGTTGGGGAAAAAGTTTCTGCGCATTTTTAAGATAATTCAAAACATTTTTTAATATAGTTTATTTAAATTTAACTAAAGTATGTATGTACCATTTTGTTCGATAACCTTTTGCCATCTTGTAGATGATGATGACATGATCCCATTGCTATAAAATTTTTGGGACTTCTCATCAAAATACCGCGACAAGTGGATTTGGCAGTCCTCTCGTGATGTTAACCTAACATTGCATATAGAATTCTGAAGAGACCGAAACAGGTGGAAATCTGAAGGTGCAAGGTCAGGACTATACGGCGGATGCATTAACACCTCCCAGCCAAACTTTCTTAATTTTTGCTGAGTGGCTATAGATGTGTGAGGTCTAGCGTTATCATGATGAAACACCACACCCCTTCTGTTGATCAATTCCGGCCGCTTTCTCTCAACTTCTTGCTTTAATCTCATCAGTTGTTCGCAGTAGAGTTCAGAATCGATAGTCCTGCCTGGTGGTAATAGCTCATAATGAATAATGCCCTTCCAATCCCACCACACACACAACATCACCTTATTGCGAGTTAACCCGGGTTTCGCCACAGTCTGTGAAGCCTGACCGGCCTTTGACCACGACCTTTTTCGCACGTTCTTGTCGTACGTGATCCACTTTTCATCACCAGTTATCAGCTTCTTCAAAAATGATTCGGTTTCATTACGTCGTAATAAAGAATCAAAAATGAGTACACGGTTCATTAGGTTTCTTTCAGTGAGCTCGTGAGGCACCCAAATATCGAGCTTTTTTTTGTACCCAGCTTTTTTCAAATGCGCCAAAACTGTTTTGTGATCAATTCTCAGTTCTTCAGCTACGTCGTAACTACTGATATGTCGATCTTGCTCCACTTTTTCAAAAATGGCATCCATTTTATCCGTAATAGGGCGACCAGAGCGAGGTGCATCTTTGACATCAAAATTTCCGGATTGAAAACGCTTAAACCAAATTTGTGCTACTCTCACAGACACTGAACTAAATCCATAAACATCGCAAATGTTTTTCGCGGCTTGCGTTGCATTTTTATCTTTTTTGTAGTAACATTTTAAAATGTATCGAATTTCTTCATTAGATTCACTCATCTTGACAGTACGAAAAACAAATGAAAATCACACATTTGCCTAATTTGAATTTGGAATGATGTTCTTTAAAATTTTAACTTTCAATGATACCAAAACCAGCCAGATACAAATACTACAGCCAAAGAGATTTTATTACAAGTTCATACATACTATAATGCGAAAAGACTTTTTCCCCAACCAAAAAGTATCCTATGTTACTACTGCTAACACCTTCAGGAATATGTGTACAAAGTCTTATGATGATTGGTTTAGTAGTTTTCGCATGAAAGCTTAACAACAGAACGCGTGAACTACAACACATAACAACAAATAATTGTTATGGTAATGACTATCACAAAGGCACACCGCGGTCTAAAATGCCATACAAATGCTTATTTGGTTATCTATTACACAGTCACATCAATCGGGACGTGTTTATACACGCACACACACAGTTGCCCTCTAGCAACCTCAGTGTACGAGGCTCCAGACTGGTACCCAAGGGGGTTGCGGGCTGCAAGAAGGGAAATCAGGAGGGACGTCGTCGAAGTGTCTACACGTAGTATTATTACTTTTACATATTCTCCGACAGAGGTTTTTGTGTAGATGTTTACAGTATGCAGTATTAATTTGCCTAGTGGTAACACCACACTACCTTATCTATTTGCCGCTTAATAAATAGTATTCAGGTCCATCCTATTTTAGTGCGTATACGCCCCAAATTCCTGCAGGGGTATAAAGAAGACAAAGCAGCTGAGGTTCTAGGCACTGGTAAAGTATAATTGCTAACTCAGTTAGGAACCTGTTATCTAAGAACTGACCACATGGCACCTGAGGTATAGAGCAACATGGGCCACCGGCCGGTGGACCGGAGGGGAGTAGCCATATGCAGGCTTTCCCCTCTGTCAAAGTACAAGCACAAGTGTTTCTATGCCTGTCGCCTTGATGTTTAAATGTGTGCGTGAAATTGTTTAAGTATTTTGTTAAAGTCAAGATGTGAGTTTCGTGATAATAGATAATAGAATTTTATAGTGTGAGTGTGTGTCACACGTATTTCCCCCCACAAAAAAGGACAGACTGTTTTGCATCGGTAATAAACGCCATGGCTACTCCCACGGAATAGATAAATAAGGATGGAAAGGCCTTTGCTTCAATTTAGTATTAGAACCAGTGTCGACGCTTTTCTCCCACCATGCAATTTCTTACACAAATGTAACACCATCTCCACAATCACCCACACATTAATCTCAGGGCAGCTATTCGTTTGCGTAAGTTTGCATACTAAGATGTAACGCCCGTAGACAATAAATACTCGCACGTACACAACAATATACTCACCAATAAACTAGTCGAAGTGTAGCGAACGCATTACACGCTGTACATTGCCAGCTGAGACAGTAATAGCGTTAATTGAGTGAGTGCTTAACGAACAATGTATTCGCTAGCAGTAACGTTTAAATAATGCAGTTTAAGTTCGAATATTCATATTCGTTTGTATTTATATGTTTTTTACAAGTATTATAACAATAAATGTTATTTGTGACTTACCGATCAAAGATATACCTCCTCGCTTTATACTTGAGGTCTGACATTTCATATTACATGTTAAAATTGGCACTACATGGTATTTTACCAAGAGATAAGATAAGATAAGATAAGATAATTTCTTTATTTCTCCTTTAAATGCTTAAATCTATTACAATATATTTTTTTTATACAATACAAGATTATTCATTAATAAGCTTTAAAATTATACCATCCTGACCGTCCTCCTTGATAGAACACTAGTGCGACCTGTGTTAAGAAGATAACAGCCCCTAACCCCCAGTTTTACTATGATTGATAAGCTTTCATATTAATATGTCTAAACAATGAGTTTTTAGATTAGGTAATTTAGGTAAACATAAAAAAATCTCAATAAATTATATTATAAATTATAAGATGAATAGTTAATATAATTAATATTGAGAACAAGACGAAAAATCATATATATATATATATATATGAGTATTTATAAAGCGTGCGTGCGCGTGTGTGTTTGTGTGTGTGTGTGTGTGTATGTGTGTGTGAGTGTGAGTGTATGAGTGAGGCACAATTTAGCATTATTAATAAACAAGATTAGTTTGGTAGTTAATATAGGAAGTTTCTTGGTATGATTCGCTATAAAGTAATTTTATGATATATAATTATGTAATTGATTTATAATTTATTGATTAATGATTATGCCCGGTAAGAAACAGTTCGGTTTCGTCATAATCTTGATTCAGTAGAAATTCAGTTACTTTATATTTACATTCGTAATGCGTGAGATGATAAATTGATACATTTTTATTAATTTTATTATATGCAGAAGGGCCCAAATAATAAAAGAACCTCTTAGTAAACGAGTATCTTGCGAATGGTATTGTACAAATTTTATCTTTGCGACGCTGGGTAAGCTCCATGTACGGAGTTCTGTGATGTTGAAACAGAATAGTTTGTAAGATAAAGAGTTGCCTCACAGTGAGAACATTGCAATCCTTATACAGTTGTGTGGTTGAGTACAACAATGGTCGAAAAGTAGCAACCTTTAAGACTGCTCGCTGTGCAATCTCTAATGGTTTCAAGAATGTTTTGTTTGTACCACCCTAACAAGATATACAATAGTTTATTATGGATTGACAAAGAGCATAGTAAACATTTCAACAAATGAGTTCGCAATGTTGCGTAGAGATTTAAATATAAAAATTAACTTACGCACCCTTCCTGTGAGATAATGAATGTGTGCTTTAAATGTGAGGTTTTGATCCATAATAATACCCAAATATTTGACAGTGTCAACTCTCTCCAAGTCAGCACAAGAGCACGATACCGACTGTTGGTTACAAGTGTGTAATCTTAATGTTAGGGGTATTGTGGGTTGAGACATAATATTAGTGCAAAATGTAATAAATTTAGTTTCATTGGCGTTTAAGGTTAATTTATGATGTTCAAGCCAATGTACCACACCGTCTAACCCATGCTGAGCTGTGTACTGTAGATTTAACCAAGAGTTGTCATGAAAGGTAAGAGCTGTATCATCTGCAAATTAAGTTATTTTACAGTTTGGAATATTGAGATTGCACAAATCGTTAATTATTGCCAAGAAGAGCGTAGGCCCTAATATACTGCCTTGAGGTACACCGTAGTTAATAGAAATGTGCTTACTCCTATGATTTCCGATTTTTACACATTGCGAACGGCCAGTAAGGTAGCTACGGAAGAAGTTTAGTTGGTTACCTCGTATACCCAAGTTTGCAAGTTTAAGCAGCAGAAGTTCAATGGGAACAGTATCGAATGCCTTAGTAAGATCTAGAAACACCGTAAGAACTGCACGATGTTCGTTAAGATGTCCAACAATATAGTTACTTATATCATGAACAGCATCACATGTTGATTTATGCCTCCTAAATCCAAATTGTTGTGGTGAAAGCAAATTAAAGTTTTCCAAGTATTTGATTAGCCTTGAATTTACTTATCGTTCAAGAATTTCTGAAAGGCTTGTTAAAATTGCTATTGGACGATAGTTGCTGGATAAGCTCTCATCGCTTTTGAAAACAGGTGTGATGATGGCTTTCTTGAATGAGTTGGGAAACATTCCTTTCATCATGCAGAGATTACAAATGTAGCTCAGAATTGGCGCTAAGATTGATGCATATCTCTTTAAAATATAAGGTGATATAGTGTCCCATCCCGATGCAGCATCAGTCTTTAATGAGTTAATAATGGAAGTGATTTCATCAGTCAGTATTAACAAGAACAAAGGAATGGCATGGAGACTCTGTAACTATGGATTGAATGGATATATTGGATTGTGATGCGTCGTTCGAAGCAGTCTACACGACACTACGAGCGGCGAACGAATGGTTCTGCCGAACTGTGTGTGTACACGCATAGTTGTCGTGCGCTTGCCACGCCCACATTACCATTCCATCTTTATTTATCTATTCCGTGGCTACTCCCCTCCGGTCCGCCGCGGCCGGTGGCCTGTGTTGCTCTATGACCTGAAGGCACCGGTAATTATAACAAAATTGGATCGATTTTTGCTAAGCAGAGTTCCTGTATACTCAGGAACTCTGCTTAGCAAAAATCGATCCAATTTTTTTCTCTGGTGGTAGAGTTCCAGTGTAAGAGCTCGAGGGCGTAGGCGCCACCGCGTTACCTAATCTATCTGCCGCCAAATGGTAGTGTTCACTATGGCCCCGGAATAACTCTCACAGAGACATAACGACTAAGGTCTCAGGGGTGGCAATGCATTTGTATTTTGACCTCTGGTCTTTGTGTGGGTGTCTATAGGCTGCAGTCATCACGTCATTGTGAATTGCAAGCTCGTTTGACACCTTCATTATTTCAAAATAAAATAAATCTACTACTCGTATGTTGACTATGTTGACGACCCGGTTAGTCCAGCGGTGTGAGATGACCGTTTGATTCGAAGGGTCGCGGGTTCGATCCCCGCACTGTTACAAATATTTGTATGGCCTACAGATATTTGTTTCGGGTCTGGGTGTTTGTGTTTGTGTTGTATGTGTACAACGGGACCTACGACACAGGTTTATACGTACTGTGGGGCTGTGAGTGTAAGTATTTTATTTATTTTAATGTTACTTAGTTGTTTGCTACTATCCTAACATGACTTTGGTTGTATTTGAAATCTGCACTTTCTTTAACACAGTGAATTATTTCGTATTATAATATTTAAATAGTTACTAGAATGTTGAATGAACGAATGACTAAACAGATATACAATGCGAACGTGGATGGTTGTAGAGGCCCAGGAAGACCAAAACTGACTAGGACTAACTTGGTCATGGTAGACCAAATAAAGCGAGTACTGTCTGAAGGTGGAGTCAAAAGTCTCAGGAATCGGCGTGCATGTATGAAGAGAATGGTGAATGTAGAAGAAGCATGGGAGGTGTGTCAGGGCCAGGATATCTGACGCTCTACACCAGTGATTCCCAAATTGGTCCATATAGACCCCCTGGGGTCCATGGGACTCGATGAGGGTCTACGTAAGCGTGAATAAAATTTGGAAATATGGGAATGTGATATAAATGTAGCAAGTCCACGGAAACCAGAAAAAAAATAAAGGGATCGACAAGAAAAAATAGTTTGGGAACCTCGGCTCTACACTCTCTGCTTTCACCGTAAGGGACTTGGGGTGAAGCTACATAAGTACGAACTACTTTGTAAGTGTTAGGTACTGCGTAAGTAAGTTAAAAATGCTGTGTAAAATATTCATCAATAAATTGTGCGAAAAAGGATTTGATACTCAACTGTTTGTATGAAACTGAAAAAAAAAATCCGTTTTGAACTTCACACTCACAAATCACGCAACCAAGTTCGTTCTTAATACCACTCATATACACTGAATCATCACTGCATGAAATTAAAAAAAAAAAACTCACCTGAGCCATATTTAGTGTAATCTAAGTGAAACACGTTATCACTGATATAAAGCAGGACGCACACTGATAATGTTTCCGTGCCCGTCATGTTGATAACGACCGATCGATATGCCGAACTGTGTTTTTTCTTCGCTTTTCTAGTTAAAACGATGATTTAGAGATTGGTTATCTACAGTTGGATTATATAAGCAGACAAAAATGTGGTAGATCTCCAATGGTGGAATTTGAGAGTGTAGATGCAATTTTTATTTAGAATTGATGTTAAATGATGACTGGAGCCTATAGCAGATAATATGTAATAATACTACGTATAGAATGGACACTTCGACGTCTCGCCCGATTTCCCCGCCTCACCCAACCACCTCCCCTCTTATGGGCGACGTTTGGTATTCTCTACGAGCGACGCACATAGGTACACGTATAAATACACGTCACTGATAGATGTCTGTGTAACAGAGACCAAATTAAGTGTTTGTATGGAATTTTGGCGGAGTGTCCGCGGTATGCCTATAGACAGGCACCTACGCAAAGACGAGGTCAAAATGCAGATGCGTTGCATTTTGCTTACATAGCCCCAATATTCAGTGGGGCTATGTCCGCAGAACCGCTGAGCATAGCCCTCTCGATTTCTCTCTGGGAGGCCTTGAGCATTCTTATGAGGCGGCCCATACTAAGTGACTACGTTGCAGTTCCGTACGTCATTTTTTTATATTATCGAAGGTACGTTGATTTTAAGTGATGACTGCAACCTGTAGAGATAGATGTAAATATAGACACCAACACAAAACCCAGAGGTAAAAATGCAGATGCGTTGCCACCCTGGTGCCACCTCTACTGGTGGTAGAGCTCCAGTGACGGAGCTCGCGGCCGTAGGCACCACCGCATTACACGCGTTCAGCACTATCGTATTCCGGTCAGGTGGTCCGGCACAGAGGCATAATACCTTAAGCCTCAGGAGTGGTAACGCATCTCCATTTTGACCTTGGTCTTTGTGTAGATATCTATAGGCTGCAGTCATCACTTAACATCAATGTGAACTGCATGCTTGTTTACCAATACCATTACATAAAAAAAAAACCCTAACATAACAACTAAGGTTTCACCTTAGTTGTTATGTCTCAGTAATAGTTATTATGGGACCATACATTACCACCTAGCCGGAACACGAAAGTGCTGAACACCATTGGAGGCAGATAGATTAGGTAATGCGGTGGTGCGTACGCATTCGAGGTCCTACACTGGAACTCTACCACCAGTAGAAACCACTGTATGACCTAATCTGTAACGTTTGCTAGGTTTCAGGGGCGTGTTGCAATCATTATTTCAGCCAAAAGACGTCCACTGCTGAACGAAGGCCTCCCCCAAAGAATGCCACAACGAACGGTCCCGAGCCGCCCTCATCCAGCGATTGCCCGCGACCTTCACCAGGTCGTCGGTCCACCTCCTGGGCCAGCCTACGCTTCGTTTTCCGGTACGCGGTCGCCACTCTAGAACTCTTCTGCCCCAACGGCCGTCAGTTCTGCGAGCTATGTGCCCTGCCCACTGCCACTTCAGTTTCGCTATTCGGTGGGCTATGTCGGTTACTTTGTTTCTCCTCATTTCTTTTATCATTTCAATCATCATTCAATCTCGCAGAGAAACTCCGAGCATAGCCCTCTCTTTGCTCTCTGAGTGACCTTGAGCCTTTTTATGAGGCCCATAGTGAGCGACCACGTTTCTGTTCCGTATGTCATCACTGGCAACACACACTGGTCAAAGACCTTCTTCTTCAGACACTGCGTTGCAACACATCGCTTTTGTTAGTATTTCGGGCACAGAGGCAAAGTGTAAGTACATCTAAGGCCTCTTACACAGAAAGTGTGGTTACTTAGTACATCCCGCTATGTTCTGTGACATTAATATTTTTATCAATTTGATCTCTGATAAATTATGATTCATAATATAGGTAATACATGTCGATGACTCAATAAAAACACACTTTACCTAGGTATTAGTTATTTCTGATAAAAATTTACACATAATAAAACTGTAAGTGGACTTAGGAGATATCAAAATAAAAAATAATAAGAGGGGGGACCATTCATAGGACGAAAGACCAAAATGTTTTTTGTTTGATTTTTGGCAGTCGTTCTGCTTGTATACAACGTGTAACGGGAATAAAGCACACTCTCCAACACCCCGATTAGAAAATCGAGTTATAATCATAATACATGAACTGAAATTATATGTAACTTTTAAAACACTCGCGTTTCACATTCATCACACACATTTTATAATAATATACGTTTTTTAATAAAAAAGAGGTCAAAAAACGTATATTTTTATCGAAAATAGTATCGCGAAACGACCCGGTTCAAAATGTGTGTGATGAAATTATATGTTTTGAGTATCTAAAATGTTTGAATTAAGATATAAGTTGTCCTCAATTGGTATGAACAGTATGCACACCCTATGCATACTTTCCCTACCTAGAGGTAGGGAAAGTATGCATAGGGCCGCACATAACATACGATCCTACTCACACACGCACACTGTTGCAATGTGATGTAGCGTAACCTGCGTACCCTTATTTTTTTTATGTAATGGGCTTGGCAAACAAGCATGCAGTTCACATTGATGTTAAGTGATGACTGCAGCCTATAGACACCCACATGAAGACCAAGGTCAAAATGCAGATGCGTTACCACTCCTGAGGCCTAAGGTGTTATGCCTCTGTGCCGGAAATTACAGGGCCGTACATTACCACCTGACCGGAACACGATAGTGCTGAACACTACCATTTAGCGGCAAGTATATTAGGTAATGCGGTGGTGCCTACGCCCGCGAGCTCCGTCACTAGAGCTCTACCACCAGTGAAAAATCAAAAGTATCTAAAATGTTTGAATTAAGATATAAGTTGTCCTCAATTGGTATGAACAGTATGCACACCCTATGCATACTTTCCCTACCTAGAGGTAGGGAAAGTATGCATAGGGCCGCACATAACATACGATCCTTCTCACACACGCACACTGTTGCAATGTGATGTAGCGTAACCTGCGTACCCTTATTTTTTTTATGTAATGGGCTTGGCAAACAAGCATGCAGTTCACATTGATGTTAAGTGATGACTGCAGCCTATAGACACCCACATGAAGACCAAGGTCAAAATGCAGATGCGTTACCACTCCTGAGGCCTAAGGTGTTATGCCTCTGTGCCGGAAATTACAGGGCCGTACATTACCACCTGACCGGAACACGATAGTGCTGAACACTACCATTTAGCGGCAAGTATATTTTTTTTTTTTTTTTTTTTTTTTTTTTTTTAATTTATTTAGGACAACAAACAATTACACTCATAAAGTAACAAGGACAATTACTCGGTACATAATTTTACAAGGAGCGTAATCAACCCCGTTGTCCACAAATTAACTATTAGGACATTTTAGGGTAGCGGTGTGAAAATACAAAATCATTTTTTTGAACAAAAAAAAATAACAAAAAGAATACACCACAGATGTTAACACAAAGTAAACAATATTAATCTTACATTATGTTAATGTTCTGCATTACATTTAGAACATTTCGCTTAAATGCGTTAGGTGACGTTTCAAAAAATTCTACCTTAGTGAAATATTTGTTATATTGTTTCATGAGTCTATTTATAGGTGCTCGCTCACCTGCATTAGTTTTACAATTAGGGGGTGCAAATAGGTTGTTCTTACGGGTATTTCGTGTCGTAGAACGACATGGAATACTAATATAAACTTGATTATTAAGTCTATTGCAGTCAAATTTGTAGTGACATATGTTGTATAGTAACATTTGATCTAAAAGCAATCTTCTCATTTTGAGTGTTGATAAAGAAAATTTTGATAAAAGTGTTTCATAAGGGGACTTAGAAGCAAAACAGCGATAATTCAGGGATCGTAAAAACTTACGTTGAACGGTCTCTAACTGTTCGCTGTATTTATCATAGCATGGATTCCATACAGAAGTAGCATAATCTAGTTGAGATCGGATAAGAGATTTATATAAAAGTAAATAAGTTGCAGGTCTCTTAAAAGGAATACATGTCCTCATGACAAAACCATACAGTCTGAAAGCTCTGTTCATGACTATATTTATGTGAGCATCAAAGTGAAGTTTTGAGTCCATAACAATACCTAAATCTCTTATCAGTGCTACTTTTTCTAATGGGCTATTACATAAATTGTAAGTGAAATCGATTTTGTGTAGTTTTTTAGTAAAGGTTATAGATTTACATTTAGATAAACTCAGATGAAGCTTATTATGGTAACAATAACTTGTCAGACGATCAAGATCATCTTGTAAGCGTCTACAGTCTTCTAAGGTCCTAATTTCGCGATAAATTTTTAAATCATCAGCATATAACAGAAAATGGGTATATTTAAAACAGATATTGATGTCATTAATGAATATTACAAAAAGTAAAGGCCCCAAAATTGATCCCTGGGCTACGCCCGATGTTATCTTTATAATGTCATCAGAAATGAATCCATTAACCACAACGCGTTGCGATCTATTTCTAATATAAGAGGAGAACCATCTTAGAAGGTTTCCGCGAATTCCGTTAAACGCTAGCTTCCGAAGAAGGAGATCGTGATCCACCTTGTCAAAGGCTTTGCAGAAGTCTGTATAAATAGAATCAACTTGGATGCGTTTATCCATACTCTGAAATAACGAATTAGTGTATAATACAAGATTACTAATAGTAGATCGTTTCTTGACAAAACCATGTTGTTCTTCAATTATGAGCTTATGTAGCGAAGGGTAAATATAGTTATGTACTAGACGCTCAAGCACCTTTGACAAAGTGGATAAGAGAGATATGGGACGGTAGTTAGTAACGTCATTTCTACGGCCACTCTTATAAACAGGAACAACATAGGCCATTTTCCACACATCTGGCACAACGCCTTCAGATAAACTTTTACTATATAATATTTGTAGTGGAACTGCCAGAGAATCAGCGGTGTGCTTTAAGAAAAATGGAGGTAGGCCATCGGGTCCAGGTCCTTTCGAAACATCCAAATTCTTTAATTCTTTAATAATTTCATCTTGCGTAATGCATATGTTTGATAAGACGGAGTCACAGAAATTATTCATAGGTAACTTATCAAAATCAATTTTTTCACAAGTACTGGGTTCATATACTGAGCCAAAAAAATCTGAAAAAAGGTTACATATACTCTCGGGGCTATCGGATATAGTATCACTATATTTCATAGAAGATGGAATACCAGACTTTTTGTCTCGACTTCTAACATATTTCCACAGCGTATTGACATCGCTTCTTATCGAGTCTTCTACTGAATTAATGTACGTGTCAAAACATTCTTTACTGACTATCTGAAATCTATTTCTGAACAAAGAAAATTCTTCGTAGTGGGAAATAGAATTGTATTTTTTCCATTTTATCCAAGCCTTTTCTTTGTTTTTAAATATATGAATTAGTGGCCGGGAAAACCAAATTGGATAGTCACAATGTTTTGGCGAGCGTAAAGGAACATGAGCTTTAATTATTTCATATATTTTTTCATAAAACACACCGACTGATTCGTTCATAGATATATTATTTAAGAGTTTACTCCAATCAAATGATCTAATTAGTTCATTAATTGAGTGGTATTTACCTTCTAGAAAATAATATCTGGGAGTTGCCGATAAGGTCATATAATTTCATTGGGTAATGCGGTGGTGCCTACGCCCGCGAGCTCCGTCACTAGAGCTCTACCACCAGTAAAAAATCAAAAGTATCTAAAATGTTTGAATTAAGATATACGTTGACCTCAATTGGTATGAACAGTATGCACACCCTATGCATACTTTCCCTACCTCTACCTACGGCCGCACATAACATACGATCCTACTCACACACGCACACTGTTGCAATGTGATGTAGCGTAACATGCGTACCCTTATTTAACACTTCCTAGTAATAAGATTAATTTTCACTATGATATTTCTTAAATTATTATTTATAATAAATAGCACGTCTCAACGAGTTCTAATAAGCTTGTTGAGACTAGCATTTTATTTTGGATAGACTCTAGTGTCATTTTCGTTTATATTGACTGTACACCAAATGGGTGACCATAATTTCCTTGTTATTAATTTTGGGACAAAATATAACACATAATAAATAAAATTAAAGGTAGATAACTAAACATTCTCGCATGTGATTGAACACTACACTCCAACCACAGCTGTAGAACAGAAAACAAGAAAAGGAATAGACCATTTTATCTCCGCGAGATAGGTCTTAGGGCGGCCACACAAAACTGCGATGCGATGCGATGCATTCGTGCGAGCTTGCTGATATTTTTTTACTCGTGGTAGAGCTCCAGTGACGGAGCTCGCGGGCGGAGGCACCATCGCATTACCTTATATATTTGCCGCTAAATGGTAGTGTTCAGCATTATCGTGTTCCGGTCAGGTGGTAATGTACGGCCCTGTAATTTCCGACACAGAGGCATAACAACTTAGGCTTCAGGAATGGCATCTGCATCTTGGTCTCGGTCTTTGTGTGGGTGTCTATAGGCTGCAGTCATCACTTAACATCAATGTGAACTGCATGCTTGTTTGCCACTTCTATAACATAAAAAAAATTGCGATGCGATGCGAATTCGCAGTTATGCGTGGGGGGAGCCCTTAAGCGGATTTTACGAGTTTACGAAATTCGTAGCGTGCAGTCTGACACGTAGGCAGTTAGTGGTACTAGTACTCACCACTGTCTAGGTACCTATTAATCTACCTACCACTGTCCAGGTAAGTACTAATTTACCTACCAAATAAAATTACAACATGCCAACGTGGAAGACGTCAGCCTGCACTCTACGACTAGGGTTCCCACCTCTCCCAGAATTCCGGGAGTCGCCCGGATATAATATTAATAATAAATAATAATGGCAACCCATTATACGTCCCACTGCTGGGCACGAGTCTCTCCCCTTTTTGGGGGGAGGCCTGGAGCTTACTCCACCACGCTGCTCCAATGCGAATTGGTGGAGGTGGGTGTGGGTTAGTGGCCAACCCACCAACGCCCGGATATGACCTCTGAAAATTAAAATCTCCCATCTCCCGGAACGAATTTAAAATATACAAAATTTTCCCGGAATAACAAGTTGTTCAAAAGTAACTACACGCGAAATCGAAATCGCTAAGAGCGGCGTATTTCACGACCTCGCTCGACAACGGCCTTCTCGCCATTGTTTTTAATACACAACAATATATATACTCTACTCAAGCGCGACTATCTCGCCACGTCTCGCCAGAGTGGGTAGCTAGTTTTAAATGATTTGCGCGCGTGTAGGTACTTTGTTTTATTCTCTTTATAATGAAAAGAATGCGTCGTCTTTGTCTCATTCATTTTCGTTTCTCATTTGTTTTAAATTTCATTCCTTCGTTCATTAGTTTGTATCTAACAGCGATCAGCAATCCATGGACAAATTACAATCAACGTTTTTTTTTCCCCGGATTTAGACAGCTTAGCGGTGGTAACCCTATCTACGACTGTTTCGTAAACTCGCAATATCTGCTTAGTATATGTAGTCATAGACGTTATTTTTTACGGTGGTAGGTTCCGTTGACGTAAACAATGGATGTAGAAACCTGCACATTATCCATTCTGATTTACATTGCAGGCGCCAAACTAACAATTTAAATGGCAACATATAGGTACTACATATAAGTAGGTACAGTGTGTATGTTTATTTAGTTGAAACATTGCTACTGATAAATTGTACCTCGTAGGTAGATACATGACAGGGCCCAAAAAATCCTAGTTGTATTCTTTTTTTTATAGCAACCGCCAGTAGGCATAACTGCCACAATGTCAGCATCACGTCTGATTTATAAAGAAAATGAATCTACAGCGATACGGAAATATCAGCCAAGTTATATTAAAACCTAAGTATTTGAATAATTGAATACATAAAATATTGAGTGTAAATTTGAGGGTACAGTAAATAAAAGATAATATATTAGACATCTATCACAGAGTTTATTTTAAATATGACAAAATATTCAAAGTAATACATTTTATGACGTGACATGTTACATTATTACTTATACATACATATTAATACCAATTATGTAATTAATAATTATATAAGTTAATTTAAATTTCCCATTGATATTATGTATAGGTGAAGCACGTTGAATGTCTATATTATATGGTACATGTGGTGTAACCTTTTTTTTTTTTTTGCTGAATGGTATCGCGTTATCTACAACTACAGATCAATATTAAGAATTTGGTATAGATCAGCTTTTGATGGCTGAATTTCGTATTGATTCGGATTTCAGTCATTAAGGCGTATATATGGAAGGTGGCAAACAAGCATGCAGCTCTTGATGTTAAGTGATGACTGCAGCCCATAGACATCTACACAAAAGCCTGAGGTCAAAATGAAGATGCGTTGCCACCTATACAACTTAGGTCTCAGGACCTGTCTCTGTGACAGTTATTACGGGGCCGTACTGTTTTATTAATGGTTATTTTTAAAGTTTTACTTATACTTTTAAGACTTCAATGTACTTAAAATTATGAACAAGTTTGACTATCGAGCTAACACTCAATTTAGTGAAAAAAAAAAGATTTTCCAGTCTTCATTAACTTGCAATATATTGTATGAAGCCGTAGAATTTTTTTGCGATTTCAGAGTTGGCGCCATAGTATCAGTTGTTCAAAATTAGGGGTATATAGACCCCTTAAAGTATTTGTAATAGTTTAAATCTCAGTTATTTGCAGGTGTCTTAGAGAGACAAAAAACTATCAAGTCCCACTTATATTTATGTGACATTCAGTATTCAGTTGTAATTCATATAATAAAGTTGTGTTTCCACAACTGAAACAAAACCAGGATTAAAACTTTGACTTACATTCTTTGTCTTTAGATCGTTGAATCTAATTATTTTCAGTTGCCGCACAATTCCATACATCCAAATATTATTGTCTCTATTCAATATAATACTGAAGCGCGCATGGCCCCGCGGATGGTGTAGATCATAAGCGATCTACTAGGTTAAGCACAACGGGCGCGGTCGGGTAATGATGGGTGACCGCTAGTGGTAAATTAAATGCGCGTTTCCGTGCTTCGGAGGGCACGTTAAGCCGTCGGTAAACTTTGCCACCCTTGGTTTGAAAACATCCGACAGCAGGTTGGCCACTAACCCACCCACCTCCACCAATCCGCATTGGAGCAGCGTGGTGGAGTAAGCTCCAGCCCTCCCCCCATAAGGGGAGAGACTCGTGCCCAGCAGTGGGACGTATAATGGGTTGCCTGTTATTATATTATTATTATTATAATATAATACATTTCTGGTTAAAAAAAATTGTGGCCGATCAGCTGTCCAGAAAATACTTGAATTTTCATTTTGTGTAATTGTGAGTTTGTACGGACTAAGTGTTAACAATATTAATGCAATATTTATATAGTTAGGTACATTACAAAATCTATATAGGGAATATAATATACTAAGTGAACTACATCTTATAATTCTCATACATATATCTTAAAACATAAAGGAAAGGAATGAAAACACCGATTTATGTACAAAATATATAGTAATTTGCAACAAAACTCAACACTAATACAGTCATATCTACGAGAAACTGTATTTACACTAGTGTGAGTCACATACAATGTAACTCACACAAAAATATGCAGTTTAATTTCCGATCATTCTCGGTCTGAAATCCTAAACTCGGGTACCGGCAGGTAATTTATAAGAATAAACTTCTTATAAGCTTGAAAAAAAATACTGAAAATTTTCTTCTCATAAATAGAAAACAACTCTGACTTTCAAAACACCAGCGCGTCACAATCATCTCAAACTAGTCTCTTAAAAAATATGTAGCTATGACACGTTCACCAGGACCCTTTTAAATAACCTAACAAACTATAGTGTTATAAGCAATTGTGAAAGCATAACTACAAATTTTAACCTTTACAAGTTTAATGCGTGATAATTATGGTAATGACAAAACTATCGACTTAATGTATCAATCAATTATCAATCGTTAATTAGGTCAACATAGAGTCTAGAATTTTCGGATCCAGAATGACTTAAATTTACCGCATTTCTTTAATCGGACAATTCTACGTCTTACAAATAAATGCAAGTATATTTGAAACAAAACTTGTATAAAGTTCTACCTGCACGAAACGACAAAGGCGATGCGAAACTTGTATAGATCGAATTCACGTACTAACTTGGAAATTTTAGTCGACTTACTAGCCACTAGAGTGCGATGTTTGCAAGTATTGTTAGTAGGTACGCACGAACCATTAATTTTACACAACTCTTACTCATTAACAAATTGTCGTTTCGGACAGAGTACATACAAGTTGCAAGCTAAAAAAACTACAATCTTGCTTCTAAATCATTTGCTTTTAAATAAAAAAAAAAAAAAACTAATGTGGCCGATCGCATTCCTTAATTCACACGTGAAACTACGACCATCGTAAGTCTATAACTAAAAAAAACATTATCTTACTAAACAAATACCAAATACAATACGTAAATAAGATTATTTTTGTACAATGAATATTCGACTTTTATTAAAATAATAATTAAGGATATTTTGGTGTGATGAGGTTGACGCACATTATTGTCTATGGCGCGGTTAGGCTATGGTAACACTTAGCATTTTGTCTAGATATGAGGCACGCTATGACAGTTGTGTTGCTATTAACAGTGTACACAGAGCAGTGTATTTAAAAAATAAATAAATAAGTGCGCAAAGTGCATGAAAAAGATTAATTTCGTTAATACACACTTATTTTGTCAGAGATACAAAATAACATTTTGTACGCATCTTAATTTTAACTTAATTACTATACAATTTCAATAACGTTTAATTGTTTAAACGTGCCTTAAGCAGATGTTAAATAAACCAAATTTTAATTATGCGCAAATATCGCGGAATTGAGCCCATACGATAAAACATGACGTTAGATAGAAATTGAAGACAGTAACAAGTTAAACATTAGAGGTTATTCGTAAGTAAATATGAGATTTTCACGAAAAAAAAAACAAATTATTCGATGACAGCAAATAAAAAATCCATTCTAATAATACTCGAATTAATTTCGAATGAGTACACGCATAAAATATGCAATCATAAGCCTAAACCGCGGACGCTGAAACATTCCATCAGGTATAGGTCTCAAAACAATAATATAATAATGAAAAACGATATATTGTGATAAGAAAATAAATGTAGTGCTTAATATTAAATATAGCTTCAATTATGGAGCCTGAAAAAATACCATCTTGTAGTTTTTATTTCATTTTTTTCGAGAAAATATTCGAAATACGCGAGAAAATAATCAGACAGATCTTAAAAAATCACAAGAAAATCACCTAAAGTCCCCGACAAAACTACAACAAGGGTTGCCAACTTTTTACAACATAAACACAGAGTGACATTAACAATATCGATAATTATCTTATCTGTCATGTCTAGAACATTTCCCAAATGATGAAGCAAAACAGTTTGCAAAATTTATGAACCGAACAGATAAGACGGCTGAAAATAGTACAGTGCCGTTTCTACCAATACCGTTGGCAACCCTACGACCTATACCTGACCACCGATCCGTCTATTCTCTAGCAGCGCCGATGATGGTGAGGATATACATGAATATGTTGATGATGTCCAGGTATAGGTTGAGGGCGGCGAAGACGTACTCCTCGGGCGAGATGCTGTACTTGTGTTTGCCGCCCATCATGAGCTGCGTGTCGTAGATGAGGTACAGAGAGAAGATCAGTGCGCCGAGCGAAGCGTACACCAGTATCACGATCTTGTTATGCGGGATGAATATGGTGATTATTCCTGTAATTGATATAACGAATAATTGAAATCGGTAAGAAATCGATATATCAACAAAAAAGTTTATACAAGCCTCAATTCATTCAATATTTTATTAGGCCGTTAAAAGAACATCTGTTTTTTCGATAATCAATAAAACTTTCATTTTGTCTGCCTCGTTGGTTCAGTGTTCGCAATCGCGATAGTGAAGCCTGAGGTCCTGGGTTCGATTCCCAGGTCGAGAAAAACTTTTTTCTGTGAGGAAATTCCCAAATTCCCAGTAAAAGCCCGGAGAGCACGTAAAGCCGTCGGTCCTGCGCCCGATCTCTTTCCAGTCGTGTCGGCACACCGCGGACACTCCGCCAAAATTCCATACAAACGCTTAATTTGGTTTCTATCCATCAGTGACGTGTATTTACACGCTCACCTTTGTGCGTAGCACTTACAAAATACCAACCGTCGCCCATAAGAGGGGAAGGGGTTGAGTGATGCGGGGAAATCGGGCGGGACGTCGAAGTGTCCATTCTATACGTAGTATTATTACATATTCTCTGGTGTCGGATTGCTGTCCCATCGGGCTATGAGAGAAAGGGAATAGAGTGCACCTGTGTTTGCCCATACACTTGTGCACTATAATGTCTCCCGCGCAGTTGGCTAGTCTCCATTGAGATTGGCCGCCGTGGCCGAAATTAGGTCTGGCGTACATTATTATTAAACTTTCATTTAAAAATCAACTTTACATGAACGATTAAAAACATTATCAGCCATAATAGCGTTAAAATTATCTAAAAAAACTACTACGCTGGAGGTCCTGGGTTCGATTCCCGGGTCGGGGCTATCAGAGACAACAGTTTAAAATCCTTTAATTTCTGGTTCTATTGGGATACTGGTACCTCGGAGTTTGGTAATGCCCGGAGATGGCAACAGGCGTCCCACCTGTTACATGGGTCAAAAACGTAACCGGCGAATCGTGGGTGTTGGCATGTATGATTGAATGCATGCATTTACCTCTGCCTACCCCTTCGGAGATTGCAGGCGTAAAGTTACGTTTTTAAAAAAAAACTGAAAAAAAATGTAAGCATACCGAACAGCATGAGTATGACAACGGCGCACAGCAGCACACCGCCCATGGCCGTGAAGTCCCACTTGGTCTGCATGGCGAACAGCGTCAGCGACAGGCATATCGCCGCCGTGATCCCCACTGCCATCAACACCTGTAATGTTATAGGATCCGTTC
This sequence comes from Macrosoma leucophasiata, assembly GCA_036365455.1. Taxonomy (NCBI): domain Eukaryota; kingdom Metazoa; phylum Arthropoda; class Insecta; order Lepidoptera; family Hedylidae; genus Macrosoma; species Macrosoma leucophasiata. The sequence continues at coordinate 3,195,743 of JAWQUS010000024.1, forward strand.
AAATATCACTCTGCAGCTATATCCTTAAAGGTGCGGCCTCATGCAGCCGCTCGACGCTCGTTTGCAGCGACAAATCCCGTCATGTGACCCCATATCTATTTTTTTGTCGGTTCGTTTTATTTCTGGTATATATTGTATTGTTAAAGCGTGCATGGCCTCGCGGCTGGTGTAGATCGGAAGCGATCTTACGGGCGGTTTGAAAACATCCGACAACGAGTTGGCCACTAACCCTAATCTCCACCAACCCACATTGGAGCAGCGTGGTGGAGTAAGCTCCAGGCCTCCTCCCTAGAAGGGGAGAGACTCGTGACCAGCAGTGGGACGTATCAAGGGTTGCCATTATTATTATATTATTACCCTAAAGATGTACAACTTCTTACGTGCGTACTGAAGTATAAATATTTTTTTTTGGTTTATGGCATCCCTATACTACTACGTACTCGTATATTGCCAGTGTCAAGTAAAGCGATATTTCGTATTCGTATTTATTTAAGCAGCGTAAAAGTTAGTAATTTATAATATAAAGTTATAATATTATAGTCAGTCGATTATTTATTAAGTATGTCAGTGAGTTACAGTCAGTTATTTGAGTAAAGCGATGGCTACTTTAGCAGAACATTTACAATGAAGTTTTGGAGGCAACCTGAAAGGTCGTATTTTCGCACTGTTATTCTATTTCACTATACACAGGCACTGTAATAAACCTATATCAAACAAAATGCCACCAACTTTATTCAATACTAGCTGTGCCCGCGACTACGTCCACGTGAGAAAAAATATGATTGTTCAGTATCTACACGGATATATATATTTGGTATAAAAGTAGCCTAAGTTACTCCTTATTACATCAGGTATCTGCCAGTGAAAGTCCCGTCAAAATCGGAGACACTCAAATTCTATTTATTTGTTTGTATGTATGTATGGTTGTATGGAGATAAAAGCAGCCTAAGTTACTCCTTATCACATTAGCTATCTGCCAGTGAAAGTCCCGTCAAAATCGGTAGAGCAGTTCCTAAAATTAGGCCCGCCAAACAGACAGACAGACAGACAAAAATTGTAAAAAATGTCGTTTTGGTATAAGTACCGTGTATACATGTATAGATTTATTATGGAAAGGTAGTATATACAACATGAGACCTAAAAATTCTGTGAAAATTTTAAGCGTCTACTTGCTTCCGTTATATTTATCGAGCAAAAAATATACGAAAAAAAAAACACGTTTATTGTATGTTCCCTTGGACCACTTAACATTTTCATTTTCTTATTTTTAGTAATTAAAATTCTCTTTATAGCGGTATCAGAAATACATAATTTGTGAAAATGTTAGCTTTCTAGCTATCACTATTTATGATATACAGGCTGGTGACAGACAGACGGACGGACGGACAGACAGACAGACAGACAGCGGAGGATTAGTAATCCGTTTTTACCTTTTAGGTACGAAACCCCCTAAAAGATAGAACTAAGATAGACAGAATAGATGAAAAATATTCGATATGATTCTTTGAATTGATATAACTTTTTTATTTCTGAACCGATTCACATGAAACAAACACTAAATGTTAAGTGAAACTTTCCACAATATATTAGTGACGAAACCGTAAATCGAATAAGCTGTTTCTGATATTAGCGTGCACAAACACACAGACAAACAGACATTTTTCTGGGATAAAAAGTACCCAGTGTTGTGCGCCAAAGGTTAAAGTTTAATCATACCAAGTTTCATTGTAATCGGAAAGGCAGTTTTTCTGTGATGCTTGAACAAACAGACAGAAAGACAGACAGACAGACAGACAGACAGACAAAAACATTTTTAATCACATATTTGGGTTCGATATCGATCTAGTAACATCCCCTGGTACTTATTTTTTCAATATTTTTAATGTACAGAATTTACACTTCTACAGTTTTATTATAAGTATAGAAATACACCCATAAAATGAAATAAAATAAGAGCATCATACGCCATCTTTCAAGGTTCCCGCCAAAACTCTACGAAAGTACTTACAAGGTATAACTTTTTTTAATTGACAAAATGACTTATTGGTACAGAGGCTGGTCCCAGTATGCGGTGGGATTTCGAAGTAACTTACCGCATCACTCTCGTACAGGGAGCTGGTGACGCCGAGCAGGAAGCTCTCGGCAACCGTGAAGATGCCGAGGAAGATAAAGTTCATGGGCGACTGTCGACGCACGGTCGGGCAACACGACATCGCTATCAGGCACACGAACATCACCACGAACGCTATCCAGCTGTCGACAAACATCACTGTTTAGATAATTTAAAAAAACGCAACTTCACGCCTGTAATCTCCGAAGGGGTAGGCAGAGGTAAATGCATGCATTCAAGCATATATGCAAACAACCACGATTCGCCGGTTACGTTTTTGGCCCATGTAACAGGTGGCGAGCCTGTTGACATCTCCGGGCACATTACCAAACTTCGAGGTACTGGGAAATTTCCAGAAAATTGAAAAATCCCAATAGAATCAGAGATAAAGGAAACTTTTTTATAAAAATTGATATATAGAAATCAGATAATTTAGAATTTTAGAATGAGAGTAATAGTAAATCGTTATACTTTTACAGGTGGTAGAGCTCCGGTGACCTACTTGCCTAATGGTAAATGGTAGTGTTCAACACTATCGTGTTCCGGTCAGGTGGTAATGTACGGCCCTGTAATTTCCGGCACAGAGGCATAACACCTTAGGCCTCAGGAGTGGTAACTCGTCTGCATTTTGACCTTGATCTTTGTAAAGTGTCTATAGGCTGCAGTCATCACTTAACATCAATGTGAACTGTAAGCTTGTTTACCACTTCCGTTACAAAAAAAAATACTTTATGGAGCAGCGGTTCTTAACCTTTTGATTCAGGGGGGGGGACCATTTGACATATTTTCCGTTATGCCATGGACCACCCAGTTAGTTTATTGATATGGAGGTAATATATACCCCGATACCCCAAGCAATGGGGCACGTTCGACAAAAAATTACATCCCCACTTGGCGTGATTTTTGGAACGAAGATCCATAACGTGCGGTACGCGTCTCTAATGGTGAGATTCACAGATCGCACTACGACTTTACTTTGAGCAAAGTATGCTTAGAACTGTCAGAAATATATAAGATTTGACAGTTCGAAGCGTACTTTGCTCGAAAGTAAAGTCGTAGTGCGGTCTGTGAATCTCGCCCTAATAGTCGGAGCTAAGCTCGGAACGGATGGATATGGCGAAACTATATGGGTTTAGGCTGGGGTTTCCTAAAAATATAGGTACCTAGGTTTACTGGTGGTAGAGCTCCAGTGACGGAGCTCGCGGGCGTAGGCACCACCGCATTACCTAATATACTTGCCGTTAAATGGTAGTGTTCAGCACTATCGTGTTTCGGTCAGGTGGTAATGTACGGCTCTGTAATTTCCGGCACAGAGGCATAACACCTAATGCCTCAGGAGTGGCAGCGCATTTGCATTTTGACCTCTGGTCATTGTGAGTGTCTATAGGCTGTAGTCATCACTTAACATCAATGTGAACTGCACGCTTGTTTGCCACTTTTATTACATAAAAAAAAAAAAAACCTACAATGTGTATTGATGTGTGACCACCCATTGTTTGGTGGGTGCGTGGAACACGAACAGAGTGATGAACGCCGTCGTCACCAGAAGCTGACACATCAATATGGAGTACACCTGCAATTTTTACATTAATGTATTAATATCTGTTACTCGCGACTACATACGTGTAAAAGTCAGTTTATTTTTGTTATGTATGTAGGGTATGTATATTCACGCCAGGTCCCCAACGGGGTAGGCCGAGAGTGTAGAGCGCCAGATATCCCGGTCCTGACATACCTCCCGTGCTTCTTCTACTTTCATCATTTTTTGTTATGTAAATGACAAATCCAGTTTATTCAGTTTATTCAGTTTATTCATTTATTTCATATAATTAGGCTCCTGGAGAGCACTTTTACATCGTCATTTTTTTTTAAACTAACCTAGAGTGAATAATCACTAATAATAATCAAAAATACATAATAAATTAAATAGACACTGAACAATTTTGTATAATATGGAAAGCATCAATTATTTACAAATTCCTCCATTTCCCCATTTCAAAAGAAACTGAGAAAGAATGAATTTGGTCGTCATAATAAAGGTTATTCACTTGGCAGAATTCCAAGGGCAGTCAATACTGAGAAGAACTCCGACACTGAAGAAACTCAGTACAGCTCTTTTGAATATAAACTTAAATCTAATACAGTCTGTAAATCCAAAGTACAGGTTTTCGAAATAGCCTGGGAGCGATCGCTTCAATCCCATGGTGCAGTGTCATTAAGGTAATCACATGTTTTATAATAGTTGCACATGTACAAGCGTTTTTTGATGAATCTCCTGTCCTATGGCGCAACATGCTTCCTGGGGCGTCGTGTGTTTGTCACTTTGTTCTTATTTTCTTACAATATTTAATAACAAAAAAAGTACAAACGTACGTTAAGTTTTATTCTTAAGGACTTATTACACGGCACAGGGTACGATAGCAAGGGTCAGGGAAGTGTAATAACATTTAGGGAGTTAGGGCCCTAATTAGGGCGACCGGAGCGGCCAGTGTATTTGTACTGTGATTGAGTTAGGGCACTGTCGACCGGATAGTGTAATAAGCGGCAACCCGCGCGAGGCCAAGCCCACCCTTTCTGCCGAACCCTGAATACCGTATCGTGTAATAGCCTTTTAACTTGTTACTAAACTGCTAGGTACTTTTTAATGTTTTTTTTCTAATGTTGGCAAACAAGCATGCAGCTCACATCAATGTTAAATGATGACTGCAGCCTATAGATATCTCCAATCAATACAAAAACCAGAGGTCAAAATGCAGATGCGTTGCCACCTCTCAGACCTAAGTTGTTGTCTCTGTGAAAGTTATTACAGAGCCATACAATAAGGTTGCGAATTTAGCGGGGTCATAAAAAAAATACAAATTCACACTAGAAATAAGTTTGGGAACCCCTGATCTTCAATCAAACAAAATCGTATGTTTTATACATAGAGCAACCAGAGGGGAGTAGCCATATGCAGGCTTTCTACTCTGTCAGAGTACAAGCCCAAATGGGCCTATAAACAAAAATAGGCAGACAATAAAATGACATACTGTTTTGCATCGGTAATAAACGCTATGGCTACTCCCCTCCGGTCAGCCGCGGCCGGTGGCCCGTGTTGCTCTATGGTTTTATATTATATGGATAAGGGGTGTTCATTTTGTCATGTTACCTTTCGTATGAATCCTCGCCGAATGCTCTGATCGTTGAAATCGAATCCCTTGACGTCAGCATCCTCACCCAGGCTGCCGCTCGGCCCGGGGTAGCCGGGCTGGAAAATACAATGTTACATATTAAAATCAACTTTAAGCAATAAATTGCCAGTGAAGATAAAATCAAATATAGGTACGAACAAAATGTTTTTACTTTATCTTTTACAAAAGGACAAGATAAAACTCAACGAAAATAATATAGAGACATTCTTCTTTGTCATTCTCAGAGTTCCACAAGTACTGATTGATAGGTTAGGATCCCACTGCAGACTCATTTCGTTCATCCAGATATGCTGCAAAGGTATTTTTAAAGCATATTTATAATCTAGAGAATATATATCCACTAGGTTGCCTATCAAAAAATGGCCGCAAGTATTTTTTATATTTTTTTTTTGGGAAAGATTTTTTTTAATTTCTTTTTTCAATAAATTATCGTCTACCTCATGGCAATATGAATACTCTAAAAATTCACGTCTGCCGTTGCGCACTTGGCCGCCCCTACATATTTTCGTTCCGCCCCGATAACTTTTTACATTCATGACGTATACATGTATTATTTATATATATCAAATTAAAGCATTTTTTTTCTCATTATTATGGTATATGGGAGCCAAATTAAATCGGCGGCAAATAAGAGTTGCTGGCTGTTAAAGATAAAATAATTTAATTAAAAATATTTGCAGCCAAATTTTGATAGGCAACCTAGTGGATATATATTCTCTAGATTATAAATATGCGTAAAAATTAGGTTTGCATCATATCTGGATGAACGAAATGATTCTGCAGTGGGATCTTAACCTATGAGAATCTGGAATCTGGCGAAAAACACTTCGCGATTAATTTATACATACCTCGCCATATCCCGCGCCGCCATATCCTGCTGGTTGCTGGAAGCCTGGTTGAGGTGGAGGGTAACCCCCCTGCGGGTAGCCCCCCTGGGGATAACCTCCTTGAGGATAGCCCCCCTGGGGGTAACCTCCTTGCGGATAGCCCCCCTGAGGGTAACCTCCTTGGGGATAACCCCCTTGCGGATAACCACCTTGCTGGTCTATTCATAAAAAAAAAAACATTATTAATCTATTAGATATTGCGTCTATAACATTCTAGCTTGCATATGGTGTATGTGTTATGAATTTAAGGAGTTTGAAGTGCATTAGTGAATTAAAAATGGTTTCAGTTACCTTATTATTTGTTTAGGTACATAGTTTCAGTGCCAGAGCAGCCAGAGAGAGGTGAACATATCGGGTGTCAAGTGTTGTGTGTGCGTATTGAACAGTGATAAAATAAAATGGCAATTAAGATATGTTTTTTATATACAATATCTACATAATATACTGGTATATAGGTCGCGCCACGTAAAAAGGACGCTGGCGGTCAAGCTGCGCCTCATGTGTTTTTATTTCATTTTATGTTATTCTATGTAATATAGTTTTCAATCTGCCTACCAATACACGAAACCGCAAGCGAAAGCTAGATCAAAAATAAACCAATAGGGCTAGTACTTTCGTGCGCGAGTGTACCGATGCGCGAACATATCCCTTCTACTTTCTTCCAGCGTTCTTTTTTGTTTGATTGTAGGGGCTAATCTTCGAAAATACTGAACTGATCATGAAAATTCTTCAGAGAGCTACACTATTCAGGAGTGCTATAGGATATATTTTATTAAGATAGTAGTAATGTAGGTAACATTGAACGCGTGCGAAGCCGGGGCGGCGCGATAGTAATTAATAAAATTAATTTGTCGGATTAATGATTGTTGTATTCGTTTTCACGAACCGATTAAGGAGTGTTCCGTGTGTTGTCAAGGAGTGTTTGAAACTAAACTACAGGGTGATTACAGGGAACAAGATGTAGATACCAAAATTAAATGACTATTAAAGACTTTTTGAGATAAATCATCATCATCATCATATCAGCCATAGGACGTCCACTGCTGAACATAGGCCTCCCCCAAGGACCTCCATGCCGACCGATCGGAAGCGACGTGCATCCAGCGGGTACCTGCAGCCTTGATCAGGTCGTCGGTCCATCTTGCAGGTGGACGTCCTACGGATACGTGGTCTCCACTCGAGAACCTTTCTGCCCCAGCGGCTATCGGTTCTCCGAGCTATGTGCCCTGCCCATTGCCACTTCAGCTTGGAAATCTGCTTGGCTATGTCAGCGACTTTGAGATAAATATCTATTATTTATTTGAAAAAGTCTTTAGTATGCTAATTTTATTTGAATCAGTTCAAATTTTGTTTACCAGCAAATACATCAGTATTTCTGTAGCACTGTATGTAAAGGTTTTGTATGAACATTGCCAGAGCAATAATTTAGCGCAGTGTTTTCCAAACATTGTTCTGCCTTGGCCCGGTAATAATCACACTGCCCCTTTTTGACCCGCTTAATATTTTTAAACCGAAGCTGGTTCCATAAGGTAAACTAATACACATTTATTAAGAATATTTACAATGGGTGGATTGATAGTAGCTAATATTTTCTAAATTTTAGGCGGGGAATGTTGCGACCCGGTATATTATTTAAATGACCCGGTACCGGGCCGCGACCCTGCAAATGGGAAACTCTAATCTAGTGCATTACAAATATTTACAGATCGTTATAGCTGTGAAATACAGTTGGTGTAATGTGACAATATGAAATTCGTTTACACTACAGTGGAATTATATGTTACTTTTTTTTTTTTTTATGTAACAAAAGTGGCAAACAAGCATGCAGTTCACATTGATGTTAAGTGGTGATTAGACACCCACACAATGATCATAGGTCAAAATGCAGATGCGCTGCCACTCCTAGGTGTTATGCCTCTGTGCCGGAAATTACAGAGCCGTACATTACCACCTGACCGGAACACGATAGTGCTGAACACTACCATTTAGCGGCAAGTATATTAGGTAATGCGGTGGTGCCTACGCCCGCGAGCTCCGTCACTGGAGCTCTACCACCAGTAAAAGCCGGCCGGCCGGCTAGCGGCCCGCCTCGGGTTCGCGCGGGTGCAATGTTACCAACATTACTACAACTAACGTTACGAAAACGGTTATTTTCTCTTACACCCTGCTGTATCTGTTTCATACATACTATCAACCCCAAAGACAACCTCAGGGGTCGAATTTCGTACAATTTCGTCTTCGGTAGCACCTACATCCTAAAAATATGATATGTTCTTAGGTTTTCGCGAGCTACACTCATTGATATAAAACTATTTTTTACGGATTTATCTCGCGTATATTAAACTAAAATGATTTTTAAAATCAACCCGACGTTTCGTTCCTAAAAATAATCTGTGCAAAATTTGAGACTTCTATCACGAAGTTTCATACAAATTATCAATCCCAAAAACAGACCCTTAGGGGTTGTATTGCGCAAAATTCCGTCGTACTGAGCATCTACGTATTTTACGTCCTAAAAAGAGCCCCCATGCAAAACTTTCGCTTTTAAGATTGGCATCATATTAGTTCGTTTTTAAAGTAATTATTGACGATCCGTAAATCCGTACCTTACAAGCGAAAGATACTGTTCCTTGAAATGTGATAGGTATACGTAACTTCGTAACTTCACGCCTGTAATCCCCGAAGGGGTAGGCAGAGGTAAATGCATGCATTCAAGCATACATGCAAACACCCACGATTCGCCGGTTACGTTTTGGCCCATGTAACAGGTGGCGAGCCTGTTGACATCTCCGGGCACATTACCAAACTTTGAGGTACTGGGAAATTTCCAGAAAATGGAAAAATCCCAATAGAACCAGAGACAAAGGCTTTTTCACCATTATCGCTGATAACCCCCTACCCGGGAATCGAACCCAGGACCTCAGCGTAGTAGTAGTGGCCTGCTACCACTAGGCTACCGAGGCAGGTACGTATTTTAAGGCCTAAAAATAGCCCCCATGCAAAACTTTCGCTTTTAAGATTGGCATCATATTAGTTCGTTTTTAAAGCAATTATTGACGATCCGTAAGTCCGTACCTTACAAGCGAAAGATACTGTTCCTTGTAATGTGATAGGTATATTGGCAACAAACAGCTATATCAATATCGAGTTCCAATCAAAGTACGTACCTTGATCCAAATGTAGTACCTATGTTATTAGTTAATCGCATAGAAACCGGTTTTGAACTTAAATGAAAACCATATTGTGAAAATAGTTTTAAGGAACATATTTTGAAAAGACCCTACTGAGTTTTGTTTTGGCAGGTTTTTTCTCAGTAATGTGGGCTTTGGAACTCTGCCAGTGAATGACAAAGAATGTCCCATATTTTTTTGTTTTGTCTTATTTTGCCGTTTGTAAAAGAAAGTATGGAACATTCTGTTGATACCTATTTTTATCATTAAGTATTTTTGGACTACTATTTATTTTATTTTGTTTACTTTGACATATTAATCAACGTATCAGTTGTTATTCGCTTTAATTTTATATTTGTAATTTGACCTATCACAAGCAAATTCTATTATTTCCAAGTGATTAAATGAATTTTTGAGTTTGAGTTTGATATATTTATAAAAAATCTATAATTCCTATCCAATAAATCTTTGGGTCAAAAAGGTCAAAGCTTGTATGTTTGTTTCTCGAATAGACGATTATGTAAAAGAAATAATCAAGAAGACTTTATGCCAACAAATTAGTACGTATTAAATTCTAATAAAGATAGAATAAAACAAAAAAGATTGGAAATAATTTACAGGGCCCTTTGTCATGTTAGGAGAAAAGAGTAGGTACTAACTAATAATAATAAAAAAACGATGTACTTTCCAAATCACCCAATTACAGTTTTTTGTATGCCCCGTAATAACTATCACAGATACATAACACCAAAGGTCTCAGGGGTGGCAACGTATCTGCATTTTGACCTCTGGTTTTTGTGTAGATGTCTGTAGGTTGCAGTCATCACTTAACACCCATGTGAACTGTAGGCTTGTTTGCCACCTTCGTACCATTAAAAATAACACATTCTATTTAATAACTAATAATCTATGAGCTGCCTCATATACCTAACTGCCTCAGTAGCCTAGTGGTAGCTGGCCACTACTACCACGCTGGATGTCCTGGGTTCGATTCCCGGGTAGAGGGCTATCAGACATAACGGTTTAAAATCCTTTATCTCTGGTTCTATAGGGATTTTTCCATTTTCTGGAAGTTTCTCAGTACCTCGGAGTTTGGTAATGTCTCCGGAGATGTCAACAGGCTCGCCACCTGTTACATGGGCCAAAACGTAAACGGCGGACCGTGGGTGTTTGCATGTATGCTTCAATGCATGCATTTACCTCTGCCTACCCCTTCGGGGATTACAGGCACAGTGAAGTTACGTAATCTCTAAGTGCAGTTTTCCTGATAGGGACGATAGGGTTTTTCGCAATAAATTAGCCTATCTTTTACAGTAAAAGATTTCCTCATACAGACACATTTCGATGAATCAACCGCCACTGCACAAACTACCTACGTCATGAATACCGCAGCGATAAAACCCAACTTCTATGTCATGAATTATGGGTCTAAAATTCTCAACGGATCGGGATAAATAATTATATTGTTTAAGCGTACCATCCCTACTAATATTATAAATGCGAAAGTTACTCTGTCTGTCTGTCTGTTACCTTTTCACGTCTAAACGACTGAACCGATTTTAATGAAATTTGGTACGGATATAGAGTTGACTATGAGAAAGAACATAGGCTTTTTAAACGTTACATCGCCACACGACATCCACGCGGGCGAAGCCGTGGGCAACAACTAATTTGGAATAAATAAGTTTCCAACAAGTTGATAAGTTCATGCGAATGTGGATGGTTGCAGAGGCCCAGGAAGACCAAGGCTGACCTACCATGACCAAATAGGTCGAGTTCTGTCTGATGGTGGGGTCAAAAGTCTTAGGAATCGGCGTGCATGTATGAAGAGAATGATGAAGGTAGACGAGGCACGAGAGGTTTGTCAGAACCGGGATGTCTGGCGCTCTACACTCTCTGCCTACCCCGTTAGGGACCTGGCGTGAAGATACATACATTGATAAGTTCTATTTTGGTGTTAGATAATTTTAATTACAGTACCAATATTTCTTTATTGCACCTCGAACCTACGGAAGAGACAGTCGTCAAGTTTCGACTTCCGTTATCTCTGCTGTACACTGCCTACGTAAGCACTGATACTGCGGTATTGGTCAAAACTTGATCAAAATGGTCGACCACCGTCGCATAGGTAAGGTGCGAAAGAGATAACGATCTACAGACTCGAATTTAGCCGAAGTCTCCTTCTTAAGGTCGATGTGCAATATTTCTTGTTGGGTTCTGTACAAAGAAAATGAATAACGAAAAATTCTATTAAAAATCTCGCACGGACCTCTACGTATTCAACCGATGTCTCCACGCAAGCCTTAAACAAGTAACAACGGTTCAAGAGTTATATATACCGGTAACAGACTGTCCCAGCGAACTCCGTAGGTGTCGTAGGTTATTTCAGTCCAAAACATAGCTATCTGGGGTGCGACCGCCTACCGACATTGCTATTGTCGTTGTAATTGCTGTCAAATTTTCATGTCGATTTTTACTTTATCTAAATAATTTACCAGTATCGCTTGTTTATCACCTACGAAAGCAAGAAAAAACAATTAGATTATCACTACTGCTTTTAAAGGAGCTACAAATCGACGTGAAAATTTGACAGCAATGACAACGAAAATAGCAACGTCGATAGGCGGTCACACCCCAGGACCTATTATCATTTTTACCAAATAGGTACCTATAAACATTAAAAAAATCGGTCTAGCTGTTGCGGAGGAGTACGATAACATTACTGTGACATCAGATTTTTATACGTTAGATAGAAGATAGATACGTCGTACTACGAGGGATGTAAAGAAATTACTACGAACTACCAAATATGAAAAATAGTATGAATATAAATTTCAAATTCATCTACCTTTATTGTTCATCCCACGTCGTTGATGTACAACAATAAGTTAACTATAAAACTAGAAAAACGTTTCTTTACTCGAACTATTAAGTCTTCACAAAATATTCTAATGGAACCAGTCGGTTTGTAAATTAAGGTAACGAATTCAATACCAAAACGCTAAACCCACGGACACAAAGCTAAACCTTGAGAATCGTGAGACCAAGAATTCACTGCAGCCTACAAAATATTTCCTTCACAGTGTAAATATATGTTTCACGATCACTTTAGGAATCACAATATTGTTGAGGAAAAATATACCGCATAAACACTAGCACCAAACCGAACAAGATTTGCTACTGAAAGAAATACAGAATACAGAGATCACAGACCACACAGACAATACAGACGTATCTTCAAGGATGTTTATATGGTTAGATCAACTTACTATTTGCCAGACCTATTGTTTCGCATTGACTTCTGCGAATTTTATCGATAGCACGCTGGTAAAAGCAGTACTAAGGTTCGAATTCGCACACAAGAGTGATGCGACACAGTGATAATTTTGCTGTTAATTGATGGTGTGGATGTGCTTCAATTACTATGAGATACATCCTTTTTTCCTAAATAAATAACCTCATAAAATAATAATAATACACAAACTGACAGTTAAAATCCGTTTGATTGTGTAGGATTGTTATTTTCGATACCTTGAGATAATTGATCCAAAGTGGATTAAAGTATCCTTACTCTTCCATAATTAATAATTAATTAATCCAAAGTTATTAGTTATTATTAATATATAGGTATTATTTAGGATTAATTATCTCAACCTCAAAATCTCAATGTTAAAAAAACTTTAACGCATTAAATTTAATAAGCATTATTTAATAAGTAAAATAATGTCAAAGTTCACATTGATGATTGAATGAACCAAGGTCAACGTAAATGCTTTGTTGAAATGAACAAAAACATGTAGGTATCAGAAATTATGTCATTTTGGACGTGGTACTGGTGGTAGCTATCGATTGAACAAACTTGACACGTTGCCAGCAGTGTATGCATGTAAACACAAGTCCTTTTTTCACGACGCAACAGACGGAGACATTTTACAACTAATCAGTCACAACTCACAAGTAATTTCGTCACCTAAGATCTTGGAATCTTAGGTGAAAAATGTGTAATGATTACACTTAACACAGTATACCAATGTAAAGTGGTCCAGGTGGACCTCCTGCATTGGAGACGCGATCGGGGTCTACGTATGCGTGAATAAAAAAAACAAAAAATGAAAATGTGATATAAATGTAGAAAGGAGGTGATCCACCGAAATCAGAAAAAAATTGTAAGGGGTCCACAAGAAAAAATAGTTGGGAACCTCTGGCCGTAATGCTGTGAATGCTTGTTTGTTTATGAAGAGCCACAATGTCAACACTGCATTTGCTTTGCAGCTGGGTAGTATTTTATACTGATAAGCTAATTACAGCACTTTGAACTCTGGAAGGTAAGTAAATGAATAACACTTGAATGTATCAGAAAACATATCATTTCATTACCTTGGCGGACATTAATGGTATCGATTGGATTAACTTGACGCGCTGCCAGGAGTGTGTGTGTAAACATAAATTCTTTTTTCAGGACGCAACAGACGGAGATATTTTGCTACTCATAAGTTTTGCTGTCTCATTTTGACTTTGGCCTCTCTACATTGTCTGTACAGGGCCATCGGCAAAAACAATTGGTTATCCGTAAATGGAAGTCACTGCCAGATTTTTTTTTCAAGTAGGTACCCACCTTCAACCGGTAAATTAACTTTTTAAATATAATTACTTATTTATAGATCTATCTTGTAGAATTTTAAGTTAAGTAAGCCGCATGTGCCAACTCTCTCTGCCACCAGGAAATAGGCATGTGTATTATTTTTATTTAATGAGTGCGATTGCGAAATCTTTAATGCTTAAGAAAGTCTTCTACTTATAATCTAGTCACAATAATTTTGAACGTGTTTTATATAAGTCACGTTTTGAAGTTATGCGAGTCATTCACTTAACGCATCTAATTTTGACCAACCGGTTTGCTGCCGGAAGGCCGACAACACTTGTTTTCTTGATTGAATTTAAGTTTAACTTTACTTAATCTGTTTGATAAGAGCCAATGTTTGACAAGAGATATTTATTCTTTAATACTATGAGAACCTCTGCGGAAATGGGATTTAAATATTTTTCTTGAATAGCTGGACTTATACGTTTGTTAATATTAAAAGGAAAATCCTTCCTGGATTTTTTGTGATAGTAACGTCATATCAATTATATTTATAGAGATATTCTTCACTAGGTATGTGGAGTGATTGACTATGATTGTGACATGACAAGAAAGATGCATACAGAGACATTGCTGAGTAGGTACATGAGTAAACATAAACAATAAACACGTATGCTCAACACTAATCTCAGGGATTCCCGACGATGAAATTATATACCAACATACACACACAATGACGCAGTGTTGACACAATTGCTCTACTTTTTGCTAAATACATGACGGTCGATGTAAGTATCTAAACGGTTGTTTGAAAGGAAATAGGTACATTTACAAGAACGAAAAATGGATGGAGATATTTTAATGATGAAATAGCTTAGGCATAGGTTGCCAAATTCAAATGGATACATACTAATACTAAAAAGCGTTCCAAGTGTCCAAAATCGAGTAAGCTAAAAAATACTTCATCATCATCATTTCAGCCAAAAGGTGAAGTCTCCCCCTAAGAATGCCAAAACAAACGGTCCTGGACCGCCCTACAGCTATTTCCCACAAAATCTTCACCGGGTCGTCGATCCATATCGGGGCCTTGTCTACGCTTCGTCTTCTGGTACGCGGTCACCATTCGAGAACTCTTCGAGACGAATAATATTTCTATGTTTGGAAAATAATTTCAAAGCTGTTGCACCTTGTAACTTAATTTCATTTATATTTTTTGTACAAAATTTGCTGATGACCTTTTAGCGTTGTTTATTATCACGCATGCCATGTCATGTGGAGTGCCAACGAGATTAATATATGAACAGTATCCAGCAAGAATGAACAACAGCCAATGAGACGATCGGCCAGTTTCGACTTCGTAGATCGTTATCCCTGTTCCACACTGTTTACGTAACCACTAACCACTGATAGTACGTCAAAACTCGATCAAAATGGACGACGAAACGTCACATAGGTAAGGTGCGAAATAGATAACGCTCTGCAGACCCGAAATAAGCCGAAGTCTCCTTCCTAGGATCGATGTGCAATATATCTTGTTGTATACTGTATAGAGAAAACAGGGAACAAAAAGCCGATTCCGTTTTTAAATTTGTTTGACAGATATTTATGTGAGACAATTCCATGTCATTTGTCATTGTTACTATGGGAAACTGGTAAATTGACTTCAAAACTGTAACCATGCTACCAAGGGCATGTCCTATCTAGTAATTGAGTACATATAGATCAATGAGGAGTGCTTAATTTTTGGTTTTGTATTTTACTCAAATCAATGAATATGAATTTCGTTATTGAACAATTTTTCGTTATAATAAGTATTTACAAGGAAAATTACGGCTGTGGCTTCTGGTTCATAATCACTATTTTTCATGTTCTTTGCAATGCACGTAGGTAGTTGTTACTGTGGCAGGCAATTATACCAAACAAGATTATCTGGGTAATAACTTAATGAATGAGAAAAATTTTGTAAAACCGGCTTTATGGTCACGGTATACCGTACATTTTATCTAGACAATGTGATACTATGTAAAACTATAGAGTTAGTCAGTTTTCACCTACGCAGTCTTGAATGTTGCTCAATGAAATTATGTCGTAGCGTTATTCTTTAGATAAACTAAAGAATGTTAAAGTTTTTTTATAATTAATTTGGTAATAGGTATAGAGCAACAGCAAGAAATATTGCACATCGAGTCTACGAAAGAGACAATCGGCTAGTTTCGACTTCGTAGTGTTATCTCTGCTGCACACTGCCTAAGCGTGGGTTGCACCAAGATATTTTTTTTAAGTTATTGTTATATTTCGCATCCTTCTCTAACTTTAACATATATCTTTAGCTAAGTAAGCACTGATAGTCAGGTCAATAAATACTTCAGGTCTAAAAAATGTTACCATTTTGTGGAATTCAAACATTTTATCTTTAAAAAGATTCGTCTACTTACTTACAAAGAGTATATTGGTCAAGGTAAAGCAAAAACTACGAGAATGTTCACGTTGTTTTGTAATACAATGTATGATCTTACCTATATTGTTAGCTATTGTTTCGTTCATTATATCAAATACCTATGGATCGAAAAACGATATAATAGGTTGGGGAAAAAGTCTTTTCGCATTATAGTATGTATGAACTTGTAATAAAATCTCTTTGGCTGAAGTATTTGTATCTGGCTGGTTTTGGTATCATTGAAAGTTAAAATTTTAAAGAACATAATTCCAAATTCAAATTAGGCAAATGTGTGATTTTCATTTGTTTTTCGAACTGTCAAGATGAGTGAATCTAATGAAGAAATTCGATACATTTTAAAATTTTACTACAAAAAAGGTAAAAATGCAACGCAAGCCGCGAAAAAAATTTGCGATTTTTATGGACCTAGTGCAGTGTCTGTGAGAGTAGCACAAATTTGGTTTAAGCGTTTTCAATCCGGAAATTTTGATGTCAAAGATGCACCTCGCTCTGGTCGCCCTATTACGGATAAAATGGATGCCATTTTTGAAAAAGTGGAGCAAGATCGACATATCAGTAGTTACGACGTAGCTGAAGAACTGAGAATTGATCACAAAACAGTTTTGGCGCATTTGAAAAAAGCTGGGTACAAAATAAAACACTGTTTTGGAAGAGCATTGAACGATGACGTCACATCAGCACACTTTTCCTTTTACGCATGAAACCAATTCGATTTCGCTTGAAGTGTATGAATCACGAGCAACATTTATCAATAGCGACGGCCATCGCTACGCTACTGTGGCAGTGATAAAACGATATTTACTTTACAAAGATAGCTCAAGATCTCAAGATCGAGTTTTTTCCAGACACTGCCTCCGATGAAAATATAATTGACTAGCGGCCCGCCCCGGCTTTGCACGCGTGCAATTACCTTTTTCTTTACGTAATGAAGGTGGCAAACAAGCATGCAGCTCACATTGATGTTAAGTGATGCTGCAGCCTATAGACACCCACACAAAGACCAGAGGTCAAAATGCAGATGCATTGCCACCGTTGAGACCTTAGTTGATATGTAGTGTTTTCAAAGTAATATCGCAATCGCCAAATTTTCTTGAAACAAAATACAGACATGGGTCAACAGAGTGTCACAAAAGGTATATATATCAATCAATCTATGCTAAGGGGGTCGAGTTATGAAACAGTTTGGAAAACACTGGTGTAAATCAACATATTATTATGTGTGTGTGCTATTTAGCAGTGTGAATATATTTACATTTGGAACGTGTTCGATAACATAGCCTGTTACATTTGCAAAAAAATTTGGGAATATACATATATTTGTATCAATTTCACTAAAATTATACCTAGTTAGTTATAAAATGTTACTTTATATTACTATAAATCTAAATGGATACAAATGTACGATGGATGTTATGAGAAAAATTAGGGTGGGTTTAAATAAGGTATTTTCCCAACTTTTTTTAAGGTTCTTGAACATAGGACGGTTTGTCATACGAGCTGACGACGCAAGAGTACATGACTAGGTCGATATGTATTTATTAAAATCATTTATACAAGCTATCTAGTATTTTTTATGGAAGCTGTAGAATTTTTCTACCTACTATTTTAATCCAATTAAATAGCTGAACCTTAGCAGCGCGACAGAGATAGTACCGAATTACATTATGCTAACAACATTTTGATTACATGAAATCCTTCATTAATGTCCATTTGTTTTAAGGTCATTTTTATTTTTGGTCCATTACCTCCGTGTGAAGACACGTTTCCTATTCAGCAAAGTGGTTTAGATCAAGCGGAGATAATAAACATAATGACCTCAAGCTACAAAGGGTATTTTATTTTAAGTTTACTATGCCCAGAGAACATAATTATTACAGTAACTCGGTTGATATCAGTTTGATGAGCACTGTACAAAAACAGCAATGTGCACCACATTGTTGAAAAAATTGTAATTGATACAATTTGATTACGTACTACGTTTTGTTTTGTTTTTTATCTTAGGACTCCATCAAGTATTTCGTTTTTTAAAAGCGTCTTAAATAAAGTTTGAGAACGACTGTCCTAAAATTATGGTATCATCACGTTACGTCAAAACAATACTGCAAAGGGAGTTTTGGCGGGAACCTTGAAAGAGGCGTATGGTGCTCTTATTTTATTTCATTTTCTTGGTGTATTTTTAAGTAATATTGAATAAAGTTGGTGGCATTTTGTTTGATATAGGTTTATTACAGTGCCCGTGTATAGGGAAATAGAATAACAGTGCGAAAACACGACTTTTCAGGTTGCCTCCAAAACTTCATTGTATATGTTCTGGTAAAGTAGCCATCGCTTTACTCGAATAACTTGACTGTAACTCACTTGACTGACATATTATACTTCATAACTTATTTATTTGATACTTACATATTATACTTGATGACTATAATAAACTAACTTTTACACTGCTTAAATAAATACGAAATATCGTTTTACTTGACACTGGCAATATGCGTAATAGCGATGCCATAATACCAAAAAAGAAAAAAAAATACTGCAAAGTGCTCATCAAACTAGTTTTTTTTTTTTTTTTTTTTTTGTTATGGCGTTGCTATTACGCATATTGCCAGTGTCAAGTAAAACGATATTTCGTATTTAATTAAGCAGCGTAAAAGTTAGTAAAATATAGTCATCTAGTATAATATGTAAGTATTAAGTATATAAGTTATCAAGAATAATATGTCAATCAAGTGAGTTACAATCAAGTTATTCGAGTAAAGCGATGGCTACTTTACCAGAACATTTACAATGAAGTTTTGGAGGCAACCTGAAAGGTCGTGTTTTCGCACTGTTGTTCTATTTCACTATACACGGGCACTGTAATAAACTTATATCAAACAAAATGCCACCAACTTTATTCAATATAACTTAAAAATACACCAAGAAAATAAAATAAAATAAGAGCACCATACGCCTCTTTCAAGGTTCCCGCCAAAACTCCATCAAACTAGTTGCAACTGAGTTGCCGGTAGTTTACATTATGAATAAAAATAATAAGAGGTAGCTCATAGTAGGTAATACTATTTACAATTACAAAGAGGTCATATCATATTTTAAAAATTGACAAAAAGTAGATTTCTGAACCACATTCAATCATAAGTGGATAGCCGCAAAAACGTATATTATAAGAGATTTTTAATCCTCAGTGCACTTGGCAAGAAAAAAAAAAAAAAAACCTCTTTCATACCTACGAGTATATGGCAAGAAAAGCGCAACTGGCAATACGAGTTAACGTATAGGTAATATGTCCGTAAACCGTCCTAATGTACAAGAGGCTTAGGTCCGTATTAATGGACAGGTCTCAGTCCCAGAACATGGCATTTCCTGTTTAGTATGGAAAAACGTGATCTTAAGATCGTGTCAAGGACTTATGTACATTAATACGGGCCTTAGGGCCGAATCAAATATTTTAGAAGTCTTTGGGCCGAATACTCAAACGTCAGTTAAATTTAATAAACTCTCTAATATACGCTATCTCTGTCGTTTGCATGTAGTTTAGAGAGACAAAATACTTAAGTCCCACTTAGATTTAAGTGATGTTTCAATATTTGGCCGATAGTGTATTAAATCATTGGTCAAATCAAGCTTGATTTTGAACATTAATAGGATGTTATTAAGGTATATTTTACAGTTTAATATTTGAATATTATGAGTCAATTCAACCAATGACAGTGTACATTTGAATACAGTGAAACAGTAATCACAACATTTAACACGTTTCATAAAATCTCATAACAAAAAGCTTAAATAATATTAGGTAACTAGAAGTCTCGTGGTACGCCCCCATCTAATTTCCATCTACCTATTTACCACCAAATGGTGAGGTTCAGCACTATCATGTTTCTGACAGATGGCAATCTGGAAATAGGTACCCTGTTATAATATCTAGCACAGAGGCAAATATATATTATGCCTCAGAAGTGGCAAAACTCATTTGGATTTTGAGTTTCAGTGTTTATGTAATTGATGCCTATAGGCTTTATTCACCTAACATATAAACTGCAAGCTTGTTTGCAATGCAACATTAAAAAGATATTCAAAAGTTTTTTGATATTTTTTGTATTCATTTAACTATTTTCAAATGAACTACTTAGACAATTATATTACCAACATGTGGTTAAATTTATTTTTTCTTCTTTATATTCTTATGGTTCCGTAATTTATATCACAGAGGCAAAACAACTTAAGCCCGAGGGACTAACCATCTGCATTTTGACCACTGGTTTTTGAGTACATGTCTATAGGGTGCAGTCAACACTTAACATCCATGTGAACTGCATTGTCGTTTTCCATCATCATTACATACATTAAAAAAAACTTGAGTTGCTGCAAATATGCCATTCACACATAGTAAAGCTGTCATTTGCAACATACAAGCAAACATCCAGCACAGTAAATTAATAAAAAAAAACACAAAATAGAAAAATTTGCAATTGACATAGACCAGCGTAAGTATGTCATTTGGTTCAGCATTATTGTGTATAACGGTTGACATAATTTCAATAGCCATTTTATAGGTAGCACATTGTTGTTTTGAATGTTACGATCATTTTAGAAACAGCTGTGCAGTGGCTTTTTAATTGATGACCACTGAGATCTGTCTCTAAGAAAAAACTGTTTCAATGTATTCACATCTAAGTGTTATTGACATGACAGAACCACAATGCGACATCCATAGAATACAATAAACATATTAACCTCCCGGATACACTCCTGGGTTCTGCCACATCATCCAAAGTTATACTGGAATAAAGAAGTATTATGTTATTTATTTTTATATAGAGAGAAGTCATACATACACATTGTGTTGTAATTTGGCTGCTCAGAAGGGTTTATCTTTTCGGAAGCCGTTTTGAATAATTTTCTCACTTACGTTACAATACAGTAACAACCTGTAAAGAAAGAAAAAAAATTAAGTTCCTAATTGGATGTATGTAGATCAGAGGTTCCCAAACTATTTTTTCTTGTAGATGCCTTTCAATTTTTTGGTGGATACGCCCACGTAGACCCCGATCGAGTCTCCCATGGACTGCAGGGGGTCCGCCTGGACCACTTTGGGAATCATTGATATAGCTCATGAGACAGGAGGGCTGGCGTAGGAACGTGTCGCCACCTCTCACTAGTGGAAGATTTTATTTCTACTGGAAGATAATTATAATACAAATAATAAAAGAAGAAAATAAGGCAGTCAAACCATTCCAATGAGGCAAGTAAGTGCAATAAAGGGTACAAATTGGCATCAAAATTTGGTATGATAGTGACCAATTAAGACTTTGCTACTACTGCTAAAACTGCTACTAAAACTAATTGAAATCATCTTAACCTATCAACTCCCAAGAAAAATAGGTATGACAATTTATTTCATATTATTTGTGGCTGATATCGGGCAAATGCGGCTGAACAGATAAATACCCATTACTATAGGGTTCATTAATGCTATTAGTTGTAAATTTAAATAAATTAGTGACAAAAAATGGTTAAATATGTAATGATCATGTACCTATCAGTGTGGAAATCTGTGGAGATGTTACACAATATTTCATCAGTTCGCTTTACAAGAATAATGTGACATTTCATATAGAACTTCATCTATATGAAATGTCACATTATTCTTGTAAAGAGGCGAGTCATATATTAGCTGTACTGGTAAACTTCATATAGCGCCTAAGTGGTATAAACAATACTTTATGAGTTTTATATCCTCAGACCTACAGACCTACTAATTATACACAAAAAAACATAAAATTTAGTCAAACTGTTTGGAGCACTGAAACAAGAATTTAATATGTAAGATGCAAATATAATAAGTTCTCACTTTCCATTTTAATGTAAATTTTTTTATTGCAATAACGGATGCATTTAAATTTAGAAATTAAAGAAACTTTTAACTTTGGGTAGGAATGAAACCAGCAACCTCTGATAACTAGTCCAGCCACTTTTACTACCAAGCTGCGGAAGATCACATATTAAGAGCATTGAATTGTTTCTGGTTTTTTAATTATTCAACTGATTCGGGATTGGTGAACAATATCCATATACTTAATTCATGGCTATACAACCAATATGATAGACTTTCCAGTGTACCTATAGGTACATTTCCATTTTATACCTTCACTTTTGCATTACACAAGACACAGCATTAATTAAGTCTACAATAATGGTACCATTTAAACAAGACTGTAGTGAAAGCATGCATCTAATTATCAAATTGACATAGTTAAATTGGATTTTTTTAATGTAATGGAAGTGGCAAATTAGCATGCAGTTCACGTTGATGTGAAGTTATGACTGCAGCTTAAAGACGTAAAGAACATAAAGACCAAGGTTAAAATGTAGATGCATTACCACTCCTGAGGCCTAAGGTGTTATGCTTCTATGCCGGAAATTACAGGGCCATACATTACCACCTGACCAGAATACAATAGTGTTGAACACTACCATTTAGCGGCAAGTATATTAGGTAATGCGGTGGTGCCTACGCCCGCGAGCTCCGTCCCCAAGCTACGCCCCTAGAGTTGACGGTGTTGATATTGAGATACCTAGGTTATGTAGGACATACACGTATCCGAAATGATGGTGCCATTGATTTAACGCAGCGCCACGGGAAACTACCTATGACACATCCATTAAAAAATGTGATGCAATACGTTATGTTATTGTTTACACAAAAAATGACAAAGTTCTTGAAACAATGTTTGTGTGTATATACAATGTTTTCTTATGACATTCTCTTCACTAGTCTAGCTTTGTAATGCCTAAAATTGAATTTATACGTAGAAAGCACTAGACTACTCCGGATGAATGGCGCCACAATTAATCGATCTGAGTTTACAAGGTAATAGTAAAATTTATAAGGTTAGCTTACCTGCGCCACTCTTCGTAAGTTTTAGAAAACGAATTACTTTTCAAAACACAAGTTGATAAATCACACAAGTATTTCACTTTTTAGAAACAATTTAGATCACTTTCACACGGTTTGCACAAAATTGAAAAATTGACACTTGACACACAAAATTCACAAAATGACACCCACAGAATGACACCAAATGAATGAAATATATAAACGGCGAACGGCCGAACGGCATGATATTTTTTAATAATTTGATTTACGGCATGGATTCGTGTCTTTTCCAGATATCGAACGGCATGAACAGTGCTAGTGCTGCGCCGAAATTGCTTTTCCACGAATGTAAAAAAGCCGCGGGCGTTGTGGGCGAATATTAATAGAGGAACGCACATCTTGAGCGCTGTGTGCTTGCCTTAAGGCGGCATAAAGAAATGTTTTTTTTATTGAATTTTGGTGAACGCTCACTCCGACCCACCAATATTTTATGGGCGAAATAAGCGCTATGCAGTCGCGAATAGTGACGTCATCTATGATGTCAAACGATCGCTCGCGACGTTCACAGGCCTTATGTGTAGCAATGAAGAGGGCGTTACAATCGTTGCGGTCGTTTAGTGGAACACACCCAATAGTCATTCATTCATTCATTTCATTCTTGAATTATTTTTTTTAAGTTTCGAAAACATAACCTGTATTGTAGCGGTGGGACGGGTCGCAATTTTATCGACCCGGGCGACCCGAATTAATATAGACGCTAGCCCGGGTTGCATCTCGGGTTGATTCGGGTTGAAATATAAATAAAAAGTACCTAGTATGAGAAATTACTTGCTTTGCAATGCCTTCATTGTTTGAGCTAAGTTCACAGTAGTTCACATGTCAACAATGAACCTTCGTAACCATACCTATACAGAAAAGCTGAACGATACTCTGGTTTTGTAGAAATCTGTAGGCTGCAATCATCACATGACATCCGTGTACAAACTACATGCATGTTCGCTTAGTTTGCCACCATCACTCCATTAGAAAAAAATCAAAACATAACATTGTAAGAACGCGCTAAATTCGTATTGTGTTAATGTACTTACTTCAAATATTATAACGCGTTACCTCTTACTGGCTCTTACTCTATGACGTAGTGTGAGTGAAAGATAAAATGTAGGTAGGTATACCAACTTCAACACCGCGTCCTTTATTCTTATTGAATGTCCAATGTCCATTAGGAAGATGACGATGATTAGATAGTTCCATAAGAAATAATTAATATGATAAGATGAGTCCAGTGAAGTGATGGGGATTTTACTAGAAACTTTTTATGGAGTTTTGAAAACAACACGACAAGTCACATTTTACTACAATAAATCACTTTCCTACACTCTTATCCGTGGTCGAACGCTTTACGAAATAAAACTAATAAAAACCCGCCAAAACACCCAAGCAAAGTAAGACTAGAACGCTCACGCGCATGCGCGCTCCGTTTAAGGATGGCGATCAATTAATCGGCAGATGAATCTTTCGGACCAAAAAATCGATTATTTAAATCGATCCACAGCACAGAATCAGAGAAAATAAGACAGGAAGCCAGATAATGACAGATACCTTATTTTTGGCTCATTTCTTATCCTTGGTTGAGTTCTTAGTATTACATAATACAAATAATAAATTGATTAAGTGGAAAAATATAAATGTAAATTATAATAAAATAATAATCGATTAAAAGATCGATCTTTTTCAGAAAGAATTGCCATCCCTAGCTGCGCTCCACGTCATTAGCACGCATGCGCACTGGACTCTATTAGCACGCATGCGCACTGGACTCTATTAGCGCGCATGCGCACTGGACTCTATTATAGCGCATGCGCTTTCAAGGTTCCCGCCAAAAAACTCTAATTTAATTCACTTAGATTAGATGGCACGCAATAATGACCACTAGAGCATTGATATACCTGAGGATGTTTGCCTTGATGTTAACATATGGGTTTTAAAGATTTATTTTTAGGGTTTCGTAGTGAGATAATAAATTCAGAATTTAGGTAATACATGTTATTAAATATTTATTACTAAAATAGTAATATGTACAGTGTATGCTTAATTCTGAATGAATTAATAATTTCAAAATTGAAATACCTATTACTCTTCTACTTCGACATGTCATGTTAGCCATAATGTATGTGATGACGTGTATGATGATGTGTAACAATTTTTTTATTTATACCTCTCAAGAAACATTTTTCTCATATACCTATCCATCCATCATAACGTGGAGTAGCGGACAGACGAGCAGAGCGCATGCGCAACCCGTCAAACCGTATACATTATATACATTCATTTGCTGCCCGACTTCTGTCTCATTCAATCACCTACTGAAATAATTTGCCTTTCTCATTTACACACTATATAACGCAACCCGTCACGCCGTCAACCCGTAAACCTTCTCTCTCGTTCTATTACCTAATGAAACAATTAACCTTTCTCATTCGCACAACCCGTACGTACGATACGGGTAGGCATCTCGGTTATCGCACGCCGCGCGGCGAGTACGCGGCTACACGGGCTACGCAGCCCGAAAGCAAGGTACCTAATTGTTCTGCGGCGGCGACGACGAAAGCGTGACCCGCGCGTGAGACTGATAGCCTGATGGCGCCACGGGTCAACCCGTTACAGCGCAAAGAGAACCCGAATTTTCGGGTTGGCTGACATGCTCGGTTCGTGCGGGCAATTTAGCTCGAGTCGCCCATCGCTACTGTATTGTTTAATTTAGCAAATAAAAGTAATACTAGATTTTATATAATCTCGTTTAATAAATTAATTGAATTATGTACCTTTCCGCAAGGATTCTAAATTGTCGACATATACCTTGTAAGTAATGACATGAGTTTATGAAATAAATATTGAATAACCTATAACTATTAAAATATTGATTTCAGTGGTATCTCGATCGTTTAATTCTACCTCAGCTCTTGAAACTAAGAAATGGCGTGAATCCCGAGGTTTACCTTTAAACAAGAATGGTGAAGGAATTTTGACTGATGGTCCTGACTATACATTTCTGGATGGACGACCAACACCTCTTTTGGTATGTTTTAACTGTGTTAAAAATATGACACATGTTGCAAAATTATTAAGCGGATAGCTTATACATTAGAATCATAGGAGTATCATAGTTATGTAAAGACTTCTGTCGCTCCTCACTCGCGTCCTCAAAAGGGACTTGAAATGAAAAAACATACGAAAAAAATCAATTATATGTAGATAAATTGTTGTTGTGCATAAATAATTTTCAAGGTATCACTATTCTAATATCTTTTAGCATACCATGGGCCATACAATGGCTCATGTAATTGTAATTAGTATAATCTATAACATACTAAATTCTCATGTTACAATGTTAGTTACCATATTTCTCCAAAACGGCTGGACCGATTCTAATGAACTGACCGATTCTATTGGCTAGGTCTGAGAATCAGCCAACATCAACATCACAATGGTGATATTTTGATGGTTGACAATGTGATTCTCATAAAAAAATTTTTTCACATTCTTGGACATTGTTTTTGTTATGTCGATACAAAGTTCGTTGGGGCAGCTAGTATTTACATAAAATTTGTAGTTTACTTATAGTTGTGAACCATTCTCTAAAAGTAATCATAATAAGTAGTTTTAAAGGCCGCTAACTGACCCACTTACACAGACAAAAGCTCTTCAGAAATGTTGTTGTAACAAAAGTCAATTTGGTCAGAATCTTCTTATCATATCTTTTTACGTAAGAAATGCACATATATTTGTATGTTGATTCCAGCACAAACAAAAGCAGAGGATGATGAAGCAACAAGAGTATGCGACGAAAATTGTTGAGTATTGTTCGGAATTAGATTATGCCAAACAGAGACATCAAAAAATGCTGAGAGATAAGGAAGAAGAGCGGGAAAGAATTATAAGCGGTAGATTAAAAGCTAAAGGATGGGAGATGTTAAAAAAGAAGTAGTTTTTACTTATCAAATTTATATTTTAATATATCTTGATACACAAAGACATGCAGAAGGCAATAAAAAGAGAATACACATATTCCGGAATTCCTGGTACTGATTAACATGATGTTAGAATGGCAAAGTATGGGAGATGTTAAAAAAGAAATAGTTATTTTATATCAAAGCATGATAATAAGTTACGAGGTACAAGGTAAAACAGCTTAGGAATATTTTCTAGGGACCTTAAAGCTCACGAAAAAATAATTTAATGATAAATATTTCAAATTGTTAGTGGCCGATATTGGCTAACTGCGGCTTAAGAGATTATAGAACATTACCTGGTATTTTAAATATTTTTAAATCACTGAAATGAAAATCATCTATCATATTAACAGTAGGAGCACTAAACTTCAATTTAATAACTCTTAATTCCGGAGAATTAAATTTTATTTAAATACCTGAAAATGTTCTTTATGTTCTAGATAATAATTTCAAAGTTGTTTTATCTGGTACCTTTTTAAAAAAAAATCTACAAATCAATCTATGAAACCAGCCATTATTTCTAATAGATACACAGAGACATGCATTTGCAGAAAGCGAAAAGCTCATAAAAGGAGAATACACATGTTCCATAATTCCTGAAACTAATTAATAAAATGTTAGAACGGCGAATTCATTTGGAATGAAATTTGAAGTAAAATATTTAGAGTAATTCACTCCGAATTTACGGCATGCGCGCATGGCACATCGGCTGGTGTAGATCGGAAGCGATCTACTCGGTTAAGCGATACGGGCGCGGTCGGGTGTGTCTATCACACACCGTGACCGCTAGTGGCAAATTAAAATGAATGAATGAATGACGTCGGTCCCGGTTGCTATCGATAGATAGCAGTCGTTAAACCTTGTCAGAGGCCTTATAGGCGGTTTGAAAACATCCGACAACGGATTGACCACTAACCCTTATCTCCACCAACCCTCATTGGAACAGCGTGGTGGAGTAAGCTCCAGGTCTCCCCCTAAAAAGGGGAGAGACTCGTGCCCAGCAGTGGGATGTATAATGGGTTGCCATTATTATTACTCCGAATTTATGAGCCTTTTACAATACAATAAAATGGAGTATGTGTTGATGAATACGTATTTCTTTATTAAATTGAAAATATTTAACAAGCTTTTTCAATTTATGTGATTATAGAGTTGTAACAAATGTCTTATCCATTTAAATATTCTTATATCTCATAGACAAATTTCTGTGTTACTGGAAGCCTGGTGTAATAGTATCAAAAATCATCATGTATGTGTAACATTTTGTTTCATCTTTGTTATGATTAAATTAGGACAGATACATGTAGAAAGTGATTTGTTATAATAAAATTAGTGTGTAGCAAAAATGGTTTGGTGTGTACCTACCTTATTAATTTATAGACCAATAAATAATTTAAACGATATGCCTTCATGTTTTCTATTTTTTTTTAAAGTATTGATTATAAATCGCATCCCATTGTTGTAATAATTTGATAATCATTGTAGTTAAAAGGATATTGTAACATGGTGTTCCCAGTGGATTTACAGTACATTAAAAGAAAACTAATATTTCAAAGATTTAAGGAAAAATAAAGTTAATTTGATGAAAACAAAGATGAAATTGTTTAATCAAGTTCTTTTTTACTGATGATGCCATAGATAAGTATATATAGATAATAAATCTAAGGATTATGGCATTTTGTTCACTCAAGAACCCAGTGACATGAGATGACAAACTTGTCAAAAGTATTTGTGAATCGCCATCGCCATATTTTTGTATTACCAGTTTGTGTAAACTTAATTTATTTTTAAACGAAAAAGCTACACGAGATTAACTAAAAATGATAGTCGGAAATTGTTTAGAATAGTTTTAACTATTATTTCGAACTGTACATAAAGTGGGAACAACTCCATACCTACATTTTGGAGCATCTCCTTTGTCTCCAGTAGAATCTTTAATTTTGACGTGACAACGTCTTAGATTAGGTTGCGGCTCGGAGTCACTCATGAAAAAGTGTAACGCCCGGTAACGTAACGATGAGTCACCGAACGAGAGAGAGGCCTGCCGGACCGGCGAATGCCTTTCTACCGAGAAAAAGACATTGTCACGTAAAATCTTCGCCCGTAAAACCGACTTTACAGGCAACCAGTTTTTTTATCAGCTTTCATATGGCGCCACTATCATTTATTTGAGTTGGTGGCATAGTAACGCGCGCAGGGTACAGCTAGTTATTTTATGAGAGATGTTCCAAAAATGTATGGAGCTTGGGCCTGCACCTTGTTTGCTATATTGAGAGAAGAAGCATAAAATACTAAATCGTTTTCAGCTATTCAAATCGTTAATTATACCTTCAATGAACTGTCGTATGTTTCAAAAACAAGAATGTCATAGGAGCAATATGGTGACGTATTGTTGTTCTGAAATGTTAACTGGTGGTGCTCCAGTGACGAAGCTCGCGGGCGTAGGCACCACCGCATTACCTAATATACTGGCCGCTAAATGGTAGTGTTCAGCACTATCGTGATCCGGTCAGGTGGTAATGTACGGCTCTGTAATTTCCGGCACAGAGGCATAACATCTTAGGCCTCAGGAGTGGTAACGCATCTGCATTTCGATCTTAGTCTTTGTGTGGGTGTCTATAGGCTGCAGTCATCACTTTAACATCAATGTGAACTGCAAGCTTGGTAGCCACTCCCATTACATAAAAAAAAACGGATAATATTATCAAACCCACTATAATTATGATTCTACGGTTTCATCCTTTTTTCTATCTTACTGCAAGTAAAATAATTGATATTTACTATTTCTAGAAGGTTTACATTTCTTCTCGTAATTTCTATGTTTCGTTAGTAGCTATCGATGGAAGTCCATCACCGTTAAGACCGCCTGACCCTATAACGCCCGCCATAGTATCTAACGGTATCATTAACTAGAATATCGCGTATAAACAGGCAGTTTATCGCAAAAACCAATACACGGTTGATTGAACACAGCCCATTAAGCCTTTTAGTCCACCGACCACCGTACGTGGTTATCCTTTCACTAATGCGATCATGTTATTAACCTAATTTTGGAGCTATATTTTGACGTAGCCTAATGATGCGCCTTTGTTTGAATATCAACTCTAGGTAATTAGGTATCTATTGTTTAACACTCTTTATACTTACTTATTCATAAACGTACAGATACGTTTTAGTTTTAAAATGCTTTGTTCTTGTCAGTTGTATTGTCAAATGTGCAGGATAGAAAAGGACAAAGCAGAGATCAGCAACACTTTAACTAAAATACGTTTATGAATAAGAGGGTAAGACTGAAGGATCTCAATATGGTTGTGATGTTCGGTGCAATGCTATGTAATAAAATATTAAGTAAGTCTGCATGATACCTATAGCAACACGGCCACCGGCGGACCGGAGGGGAGTAGCCATAGCGTTTATTACCGATGCAAAACAGTCTGTCATTTTGTGAGTTTGGAACGAATTACTACTACGAAATTTACACCTTCACTTTAACAAAATACATAAATAATTTCACGCACACATTTAAACTTAAACATCTCGGCGACAGGCATAAGACAGGCAGCAGGTCTCTTGTGCTTGTACTTTGACAGAGTGGAAAGCCTGCATATGGCTACTCCTCTCTGGTCCGCCGCGGCCGGTGACCCGTCTTGCTCTATGGCCGTTGTAGAGTAAACTTGCGCTATTGCGGAACCTAATAACACCGACGTGGACTGTCCAATAGATCTGCTAAGGATTTTTTTCTGTTCTGTGCTAAGGAAGCACAAAGATGGAAAATGGAACCCTTTGAATGCTAATTTATTTAAAGAGGCTTATCTTCATTGTACTATCATCTTGACCGAGTAGTGTTAACAATGGATTTGTGTAGAGTTGAGAGGTGCATTTCACCGCACAATGGAGTATTCAACTGGGAGCCGGGATACGGGGCAAATATTTTTATAGCCTTTTTTTTGTCTATAATTTATTAGGGATTTTGAGTCGTCGTGCGACTATGCCAGCCCCGTGGTTGCTAACTCATGTCGCCTAATCAAGAATTTAGAACGGAGCGCTACTTTAAGGTCTTTAATATCTAAAGTCCACGGTGTAGATTTAAGAAATTTAGGTGAAATCCAAAGCATCTTAACTGACCCTTTGTGTGACATTAGTAAAATGCTTTGCAATGGTATATGTAATATTATGAATTCTTGATTAGGCGACATTAATTAGCAATCACGGGGCTGGCATTGTCGAACGACGACTCAAAATCCCTAATAAATAATAGAAACAAAAAAAAGAATTTATAATATTACATATAACTACCATTACAAAGCCATTTTATAGCCTTGCAATAAAACTTGATACTTAATAACTTCTCTTTTGTTTTTTCGTAGGTCGAAAAACATAAAGACAATCTGTTCACAAATCTGGTAAATATCGGTTTGAGTCCAATTCTACCCACAGTCGAAATTTGCTTGAATTTTTTATTTAAAGAGGCTTATCTTGAATGTACTATCATCTTGACCGAGTAGTGTTAACAATGGATTTGTATAGAGAGTTGAGTGGTCCCTTTCACCGTACAATAGAATATTCAGCCGGGAGCCAGGATACGGGACAAACGGCAAAGATTTTTATAGCCTTGCAATAAAATTATCAATGGCGTAATTTAAATTCAAATTCAAATTATTTATTGCGTTATGTCATATGGGTACATAGGTGGTATTGTACAATGACACCCTGTTAGGGTATAGCAACATAAGAAGGGAAGCTTATGTAATAAGGGGAAAGTTAAATATTATCATTTATTTAGATTAAAAAATATCATTTGAAGGTGTCGCTCAAATAATCCTGAATATTATAGTAACATTTAGAAATTATTATCACTTCCAAAACACTCGGGCTGTGTGATAGGCCATCTTTCAGTAATTAAAGAAATGTTAATGTTATTTTTACATTTAATAATTTAGCAAGTAAAAAAAATAAGTAGAACTTCAACTAAAATGGCGAATTTGGCTTATTTGTATGTATGTATCTTCACGCCAGGTCCCTAACGGGGTAGGCAGAGAGTGTAGAGCGCCAGATATCCCGGTTCTGACAAACCATTCGTACCTCGTCTACCTTCATCATTCTCTTCATACATGCACGCTGATTTCTAAGACTTGACCCCACCATCAGACAGAACTCGACCTATTTGGTCATGGTAGGTCAGCCTTGGTCTTCCTGGGCCTCTGCAATCATCCAAATTCGCATTGTATATCTGTTTAGTCATTCGCTCATTCGACATTATATATGCCCGAACAATCGGAGCATGCCTTTTTTCATTTAATTTGTCCATCACTTAACATCAATGTGAGCTGCATGCTTGCTTGCCACTTCCATTACATAAAATAACTTAGGTTAATTTAGGCAACGCATCTGCATTTTGAGGCTGCAGTCATCACTTAAACGTCACATTAAAGAGGACTGTCACTACCAACAACCCCTTGATGTTGCGAGTGAATCACTGAACCAACCACGTCAAAATATATAAACGAGCAGCGAGCAGATAGGTATACAAAAACAGTATATTTATAAAATACGTTGTCACCACGTAGGGTAGACTCATCAAAGCGTTCACGGCACAGCGAAGTAATTAAAATCAGGGAGTTCATTCCTGCTTGTCGTTTGGTGTGTGCCTTTTGTAGCCTGTTATATATGCTCCCTCGGCTGTTTTAAACATTATTTTCTACGACGTAGCTTTTTTTTAATTATGCGATGTTTAAGTTGCTACTACATAAATTTTCTGAGTCTACTATACAGACTTTGCTATTGGTTGAATAAAGCCACACAAAAGATGAGCTATTCCATAGCTTTAAAAACCGACTATTACTCTCTTTTGTCAACAGGCTCGCCACCTCTTACATGGGGCAAAATGTTATGGAAGACGTTTGGTATTCCATACGTGCTACGCACACAGGTGTACGTGTAAATACACGTCACTGATTGATGTCTGTGTAATATAGACCAAATTAAGCGTTTGTGTGGAATTTTGGCGGAGTGTCCGCGGTGTACTCACACATTATAGGTATTATATAAACATAAATAACATTCCCCAATAGGTATGTTTATCTATACTTATAATAAAACTGTAGAAGTGTGAATTCTGTACATTAAAAATATTGAAAAAATAAATACCAGGGGATGTTACTAGATCGATACCGAACACAAATATGTGATTAGATTTTTTTTTGTCTGTCTGTCTGTCTGTCTGTCTGTTTGTTCAAGCATCACATAAAAACCAACGGTCCGATTACAATAAAACTTGGTATGATTATACTTTAACCTTTGGCGCACAACACTGGGTACTTTTTATCCCGGAAAAATGTCTGTTTGTCTGTGTGTTTAGGCACCCTAATTTCAGAAACAGCTTATTAGATTTGCAGTTTTCACTAATATATTGTGGTAAGTTTCACTTAATATTTTGTGTGTTTCATGTGAATCGGTTCAGATATTAAAAACTTATGTCAATTTAAAGAATAATTTCGAATATTTTTAAGCTATTCTGTATCTTAGTTTTATCTTTTAGGGGGTTTCGTACCTAAAAGGTAAAAACGGACCCTACGGATTACTAATCCTCTGCTGTCTGTCTGTCTGTCTGTCTGTCCGTCCGTCCGTCTGTCTGTCACCAGCCTGTATCTCATAAATAGTGATAGCTAGAAAGCTAACATTTTCATAAATTATGATTCCTGTTACCGCTATAAAAACAAAATTAATTACTAAAAATAAGAAAATGAAAATGTTATGGGGTCCAAGGGGGCATACAATAGACATGTTTTTTTTTCGTATATTTTTGCTCGATAATAACGGTAGCAAGTAGACGCTTAAAATTTTTACAGAATTTTTAGATCTTTTGTTGTATATTACCTTCCATAATAAATCTATACAAATATATAAAATTGGAGTGTCTGTTTGTAATATTAAAATAACCGCTTTTTACGAAATGCATATGTTTGTTTACACGGTACATATACCAAAAAAACACTTTTTACAATTCTTGTCTGTCTGTCTGTCTATTTGGCGGGGCTAATCTTGGGAACAGCTGGACCGATTTTGACGGGACTTTTATCTCCATACATCCATACATACATACAAATAAGTAGAATTGGAGTGTATCCGACTTTGACGGGACTTCCACGGGTAGGTAGCTGAGTAACTTAGGCTACTTTTATCTCCATACAACCATACATATCTACCATAAATACCTACATTCAAATAAATAGAATTTGAGTGTCTCCGATTTTGACGGGACTTTCACTGGCAGATAGCTGATGTAATAAGAAGTAACTTAGGCTACTTTTATACTAGCTGCGCCCACGACTTCGTCCGGGTAGATCATATTTTTTCTCACGTGGACGAAGTCGCGGGCACAGCTAAAAGTGTTTAATAAAAGCAAGCATATTTCACTCTCATACTTATTTCGCTCCCTTAGAAGACGTACCTTGCCTTTCGCTAAACGGAAGTAAACAGTAAAAAATAGTTTAGATTCAAAGCAATCTATCTAGATTATAAATATTTAGATTGATTTAAAGGGTCTGTGGACACCTCCGATATACACACCATCTCATGTCAGTGCTGTATATTTTCATGGATATGGCTTTATAATCTACCAAAGATTATACAAATACTATACGTAAGATTATCTACAGTCAGCTTTTGAAGAGCCACCATATATTCATTTACAAATAGGATTCAGTATTTAAGATCTTGAATATCAGTCGGCTCCTGGTCCAGAAACCAGGTATATAACATTATAATCCCATATTTACCATGATCTAATTTTACTAATCATGTAGGGTACGTCTCTGATTTATTCATTGATGCATCCAGAGAAGGTCATAAATTACATCAAAAATCATTACAAGGGGTCAGTACGTGTCGGATCTAATGTACCTCAACGTATAACTGACGATGTTTATACCGAGGAAATACGTGAAGGAATCCTATTTTTACTGGTGGTAGAGCTTTAGTGACGGAGCTCGCGGGCGTAGGCACTACCGCATTACCTAATATACTTGCCGCTAAATGGTAGTGTTCAACACTATCGTGTTCCGGTCAGGTGGTAATGTACGGCCCTGTAATTTCCGGCACAGAAGCATAACACCTTAGGCCTCAAGAGTGGCAGCGCATCTGCATTTTGACCTTGGTCTTTGAGTGGGTGTCTATAGTATAGTATATATAGTAGTGTCTTTATTACATAAAAAAAAATCAGCCGTGGGAAACGATACAGTGCGTCTCCAGTGTAAGAGGTTTTAGATATCGACATGGATACGCGCCCCGTTTCTAGTAATGTTGCCACACCTATGCAATTCGCGCGTTTCAAATATTGACGAAGAAATATAGAAAATACATGAGGCTACTCCAAACACTGTTTTTGTTTTATTTCAAGAACACATAACATTGCAGATATATGATCTTTTCTGTAGTTATCATGATATATCATTCTAGCGCATCTGTAACATCTGCAAACACTGCACATTCACACACAGTGTAGCGTGTGTGTATTCAGATTTGTGACGAAATCTGCATAATGATGCAGATTATCGATACCACGTTACACGCAGCGTGCCGCGGGCCATGTGGAAATTTCTTAAGTCGTAGCCCCGTAGCTCGTAGATCTGTACGTAGCTACGCGTCGTAGAGGGCCTAATTTTTTTAGGACGGATTTATGTAGGCGTCACGTCTCCAGTCCGCATTAGTCTACGGCGCTCCAGTCAAAGCGGGCCTGGGCCTAGCAGGTTTATCTTAACCTAATATCATAATTAAAAAAATCTGAAGCTTTTTGTTTCGTTGAATGCGCTAATCTCCTAAACTAGTAGTCCTATTTTTTTTTGCTTTTTCAATTCATTAAGCGAGAAAGGCTATGGGTTTCATAATATCACACTCCAACCAATAAGAGTGGAGCATCAATGAATAATGTTGCAAGAAACGAGTAAAAGTTTTTGGAGCGCACAGCCGTGCGAAATCGGAGCGGTTCAGTAGTGAAATAGTTACACATCTTTTTTCTATGTACGATTTTTACATCTTAACACGTTTCACTAGTAAAAGTGTGGTAGTATCATCAATCCTGTATGTAAAACAAAACAAGTAAATACGGGATGTAAGAGGAGCAATCCCTTAAGACGTAACCGTGTCCTAATAATTGAAACGGGACTTGTGAAACATCGCCACCTCTGAAAATCGATAGAGAAATTGTGTTTACGTCACTGCCACAATATTGATGCCTTATTACAGTACTCAACAATTAATATTGCATATCGAGCCTGCTAAAGAGACGATCGGCTCGTTTCGATTTAGAACTACTACTAGTTGGAAGTTGGAAGCACGCATGGCCCTACGGCTGGTGTAGATCGTAAGCGATCTACTCGGTTAAGCATTACGGGCTCGGTCGGGTCGTTTCAGTCCAGTGTGATGGGTGACCGCTAGTGGCAAATTAAAATGCGCGTTTCCGTGCTTCGGAGGGCACGCAAAGCCGTCGGTTCCGGTTGCTATCGATAGATAGCAGTCGTTAAACCTAGTCGTCGGTTTGAAAACATCCGACAGCGGGTTGGCCACTAACCCGTATCTCCACCAATCCGCATTGGAGCAGCGTGGTGGAGTAAGCTCCAGGCCTCCTCCCACAAAGGGGAGAGACTCGTGCCCAGCAGTGGGACGTATAATGAGTTGCCATTATTATTACTATTATTTCACTTATTTATTTAAAACCTTATTTCCTATTTTTTACATATAGAATTATCAAAAACAAATATATATATAAAAATGTATATGTATATATATATGTTGTCTTTATTATTATCTCTATAGGTACGACGTGAAAGAGATAACGCTCTACAGATCCCAAATAAGCCGAAGTCTCCTTCCTAGCCTCGATGTGCAATATTTATTGTGAGCACTATACTTATTTTAGTCTAAGATCAGAAGCTAGATCGACCTTCACCTATCTATTTATCCAATGAAACCTGCCGCAAACACAAATGGTAGTGTTCATCGTATTTCGATTAGATGGTCATGAATGGCACCTTAACAACTAGCACAGAGATAAAACAACTTAGATCACAGGGATGGCAACGCATCTGACCTCTGATTTTTCTGTAGATGTCTGTAGGCTTCAGTCATCACTTATATGAAGTGCAAGCTTGTTTGACACCTTTGTGACAAAAAAAAACACACAAGAGTCATAAAATACATGCACTGAACACTACATACAATGTACGGCCCTGTAATTTCCGGCACAGAGGCATAACACTTAGGCCTCTGGAGTAGTAACGCATCTGCATCTTGACCTTGGTCTTCGTGTGTGTGTCTATAGGCTGCAGTCATCACTTAACGACTTTGTCCGCGTAGAATTTAACAAAATTATTGTTCAATACCTACGCGGACGCGGACTAAGTCGTGGGCACAGCTAGTTAATCAATAAACAAAAAGAAATACCTACTGTAAACAACCCTCTCCACAATGCCAATCATATTAAATGAAAAGTGAATGATATTTAATTGATTGCCCATTCTCGCAACTGGCATCCAACAGTCGGATGGATAACGACATCAATTGCTCGACGATGACGAATGATATTATTATTCGATTACGATTGTATTCCACTCGATTCTGGCCGATGCACAATGAATATCGGCTTTTTCATATACGAAAATAATAATTAACATTTAATGTACGAGTTATCATTTATTAACGGTTGCAGCTTGGTGTCAGCTGCAACCGCGCTATTAGTGCTATTAGTGAGAGTAATAAATATTTTTACGTTATTTATAGGTAACGTTAGGTAATCTCCACCAACCCACATTGGAGCAGCGTGGTGGAGTAAGCTCCAGGGTGGCTCCAGGTCTCCCCATAAGAAGTGGAAAGACTCGTGCCCTGCAGTGGGACGTATCAAGGGTTGCCATTATTATATAGTTAACGATTATTATAAGTACGTATTATTGAAGAGAATGTTGAAGGTAGATGATGCACGGGAGGTATGTCAGGACCGGGATATCTGGCGCTCTACACTCTCCGCCTACCGCGTTAGGGACCTGGCGTGAAGATACATACATTTTCTTAGAATTCTGGTAATACTTCAGTAATCTAATGGCAGCAGGCCTCTACTGCTACGCTGGGGTCCTGGGTTCGATTCTCGGGTTGGAGTCTGTCAGAGATAAAGGTTTAATATCCTTAATCTCTGTTAGGTTTCTTCGATTTTTGACTTCGGAGTTTCCCAGTCCCTCGAAGTTTGGTAAACCGGGAACGGTTTGCATGTATGCTTGAATGCATGCATTTACCTCTACCTACCCTTACCCTTAAATAATCTATCTATCTATGTATATAAAAATCCATTGCTGTTCGTTAGTCTCGCTAAAACTCGAGAACGGCGGGACCGATTTGGCTAATTTTGGTTTTGAATGATTTTTGGAAGTCCAGGGAAGGTTTAAAAGGTAAGAAAATATGAAGAAATTGAAGGGGAATAGTAAAGAACACAATTTAATTTTCCCATACAAATAGTCCGTCTCTATCAAACCTTTCAAACATAATTTCATTCTGAGGCAATACGAAGTTTGCTGGGTCGGCTAGTGCTGTATAAAGTCTAAATAAATCAGGATCGCGATGAACTTTGCTACGACACGTTTCATAGTTAGTAAAGTGTCGACGAGTTCTGCGAATTGAACAAACAATATCATCCGAGTTTCTGTTCCTGTTTTTGAACTGTGATAGAATTAACAATATTTTCACCTCCCACCTAAAACTTTCTCTTATAAATAAAGCTTATTATGACATAAAGGATTTTTTTAATGATAATAAATAATAATAAAATATGTGTTATGTTATATTTATGTTATTAGTTATATTATATGTTATTTTAACTTTATGCAATGTGATAAAATAAAAGCAGTAGGAGAGTCAATATTATACTTATATTTAAATGTTAATAAATATTCAAAAAAATATAGGTAGATATAATGTAATTAAAGTTCTAAGTTTTGTAAAATGAAAGCATACTAATATAATTTGTAAAGTATCTATATTTAATTATGTAATAAAAATGCATTCTTTGTCCTCTTTGTACAAATAGCAATGCCCTGACGGGGTGTCACAATATTATATTTAAGATCTCAATATACTCTGATGAATGTGCTGTACTATTGTGAAAAAGCTAATAAATAAATAAATAAATAAACAAATCTGCAACTAATTGGTGTTCGCGTCGCAATCTAATTTTGACTGTATGGGGATACGTTTTCGGAAACGAATACATTTTGTTGCTGCTTTTGCTTTAAATTTCATAACTAGTGTAGGTAATACTATTTCAAAGAAGGTTAATTAAAAGGTTTGAGTGATTTTTTTATGTTACGAAGGTGTCAAAAAATGCCTGCAGTTCACATGGATGTCAAGTGATTACTGCAGCGTATAGATATCTACAAAAACCAGAGGTCAAAATGCAGATGGTGGTACTGCTTCAGTGTCGGTGCTCGCGTAACTCGTGCAAGATAGTGCTGAACACTTCCATTTGGCGGCAGATAGATTAGGTAATGCTGTGGTGCCTACGCCTCCGGGTCCCTACTCTGGAACTCTGCTGCCATTAAAAAATCATAGATAAAGGCCTTTTGCTATGTCCATGGTCTTTACGGTTTGCAGGCTCTGCCGGAGGCTTTACTTGGCAGTGCCGGATTAGCCATATAGCAGGAGAAAAAACCACAAATGTAAAATATGTAATACAATACACCTTAGTTATTCTCAAAGTGAGCGTTGGCCACACTGCAATTATATAGCTATATTATTATGTTGCAAGTTGGCAATAGGCACAACAGTACTTACGGGAGAATCCCCCAATATTGTTTTC
Source organism: Macrosoma leucophasiata (assembly GCA_036365455.1). Taxonomy (NCBI): domain Eukaryota; kingdom Metazoa; phylum Arthropoda; class Insecta; order Lepidoptera; family Hedylidae; genus Macrosoma; species Macrosoma leucophasiata. The sequence goes on from JAWQUS010000024.1 coordinate 3,235,866, forward strand.
GATTCCTCTTCGTCAATGTTCTGTTTTATTTACATCCTAAATTTCAGTAGGCAATGTACCTAACTCTAGGGCCCCATGGTCACATTTGCTCCAGTGACGGAGCTCGCGGGCGTAGACACCACCGCATTACCTAATATACTTGCCGCTAAATGGTAGTGTTCAGTAGGTACTATCGTGTTCCGGTCAGGTGGTAATGTACGGCCTTGTAATTTCTGGCACAGAGGCATAACACCTTAGGCCTCAGGAGTGGTAAGGCATCTACATTTCGACCTTGGTCTTTATGTGGGTGTTTATAGGCAGTCATCACTTAACATCAATGTGAACTGCATGCTTGTTTGCCACTTCCATTACATAAAAAATCACAGATAGTCAAATTAGTTTAAAAAAACTTTTATCTGCTTCTTCGTAAATAGTATCACTGTTCAGAATTAGAATATTCGTGTCTAGATGAATCAGAAGCGCGGTGAACTTTGTCACGATACGTTTCATAGTTCCTAAAGTTCCGTTTAGTTCTACGACTTCAGAACAACCAATTCCTCCCAAGTTTCTGTTACTGTTTTTGAACTGCGCTACAATTTACAAACCAGAAGCAAATTGAAGTTCGCAAACTAATTTGACTATCTGAGGATACAATTCTGAGAATCAATATATTATTTTGGTTGTTTGAAAACGTAATTTTACTTATGTATACTCCGAATGAGTACGTAGAGGTAATGCATGCATTCTAGCATAGATATATGCTAAAATTCACGTTATTCACTGTAGTTTATTCTTTTAGACGCTTTATAAGAGGTGCTTGATACCAGTGGCGTAGCTAACATCGATTGGTTTTTTTTTGAGAGCAATTTTGATTTGGTGATCTTAATTCCTTCGAATTCGGGTACCTCCTAGTGGTTCCTTCGTCTTCCAAGCATGGAATAGCCTCCAGGAGCACTCATTACCTCACTATGGTAGGCGGGGAATGCCACAATATCCTAGACAGGCCTAAAACCAGCCCCAAACCGAACTTTCGGTTCGAGCAACAATGCCCGCTTATTTTTCACTTTATTACGGCGGTACAGGCAGATACCGATCACGTAAATGCCCTTATGAGATACTGTAGGATTGGTTATAAGTTGGATAAGGGATAGAAAGGGTAAGTTGATGGCGGGTGATCGTGACCCACAAGTACCAGCCGTGTGGCAGGCCCGGCCAATGGTTCGGTCAATGAATGGAGCGAATGAGCAAAAACAAAAGGAAATACGCCCCATTTTATGTATCTTATTTCCCCATTCTGCTCCCATTTGAACAAATTCTGCCTCTGGCGCCCCCTGGTATTATATATGCGAATGTGAGTTTAGTGTTGCTCTTTCACGTCTAAACAGCACAAATTTCGGTTACATAAAGAGACGGTGTCACCCCCAATCGGGTGCCACCCGGGGCGGGCCGTCCCCGCCGCCCCCTCTATAGCTACGCCACTCTTTGACACCCTAAATAACTATAATAATTTCCGATTCTGATTCCCTGGTCTGCAGTCATTTCACAGGCCTTATTGACATCTCCGGGCACAATACCAAAGTCCGAGGGATGTGGTGGCACTGCGGATCTTCCAGATAGTGGAAAAATTCCAATGGCACCAGAGGTAAATAAAGGTTTGATCCCCGGAAGGATACACCTTTTTCTCTGATGGCCCCCGATTCGGGACCCTGTTCAGACCTGCGTTATTCGCTACCGACGTGGGAAGCAAAACTACCGCTCGGTTTCGCTCGTTCGGTTCGTTTCGTATTTTGAGCAGAACATAGTCGGGGAACTTCATTATAAAGTATTCAAATTCAAATATTAAAATTTTAAACATTTTTCAACCGATCCACTTCATATTATTTTAGATTTTTTTTAGCTTTTATATTATTAATGTCATTCTTACTCTAGCGGGCTCTTAGACTGTTAGGCACATCAATGTGAATTAACAAAGATCCAAGAACTAGTTCTTATTTATAATAAATCTAATCTCATCAACAATTCTCTTTCGCTCACCGAATGGCTGCTACTTGAAGTCGTAACAAAAGGACTTAATTATTTTAACCACAGTAGATACTAAATACTATAGAGTAATCGCTTTTATAACGGTCCAATTCAATTATTGTATCTTTGTTTTAGAACTAGGTTATACGTATTTGATATTTTACATTAATATTTGCTTAGTCTTCATAAACTATATACCCCCTATTGTCCAGTCATTTGGTGCTCAAAAAGGGGTTAAGTAGAATTAAAGAGACCTACTAAGGGTCTAGCCCTTCCAATCGAACGGTTGTCTCTCACCGCTGAACTTATCGGGTCGTCAAATATGCTATCGATAGATAGCAGTCGTTAAACCTTGTCGAGGCCTTATGGGTGGTTTGAAAAACATCCGACACTGGGTTGGCCACTAACCCGTATCTCCATCAACTCGCATTGGAGCAGCGTGGTGGAGATAGCTCTAACCCCCTCCAATTAAAGGGCAGAAACTCGTGCCCAGCACTGCGATGTAACAAGGGTTGTGGCCACCAGAGAGCGATGAAGTCGTCACGACCGGGCTCCTTTTATACCGTAACCATGCATTAGTGTGTAACAATCTCCACCAGGCTTCGAATGTTAGGGTTTCGGTAGAGGTAACCTTTTCGATATCTTTATAAGATTCACCAGCATTCCTCTTAATTTCTTATTAAAATATCACTTGTAAAGCAAAACGGTTCAATTCAATCTAAACAATTTTCTGATAAATTAACGACATTAAAGTACTGCCAAGTGGAAGACAGGGTTGATTTATTAATGAAATAATTAGCGTCCGAGTAGCTTTCAATGCGAACATCAAAGTTTTCGAAGAAACCTCGTGAATTTATAATTACTTAACTCCGGTGTATACTCCAGTTGAGTTTACAGCTTCGTTTAGACCTTTTGTATAATAAGACAGGTTCACCGCATTTTTGATGAGCATCTTTATGCGTTATTACTGGGGGCTCTGAAATTTGCGTTAACATAATAGCCTAAGATCCCTGGCTCCCTAGACGTTACTTAAGCTGAGCAACATAACGTTTGGAATCAAGTAGTATTAGTATGTTTTGTTAGAGTATCGTTAAGCTCAAAAAACATAGTCAGTGAGTGCGCAAAGAGCGCGCGGCACGGCAGCTCCACGGGGCCGGGACCAATACTGGTCCCCTCTGCGGCTTCTTCTGACTGTCATACAGGCTGGGGGCATATATTTGGTGCCTTAAGGTTTGTTAAGGGCTTCGGTGGAGTAGGCACGCATCGCCAGTTAAGAGAGGGTAGGTAGCTTTTTTAAAAGATTTTATTTGTTTTTTTTTTATTTTTTTTTATTAACTTGTGATAAAGTTCCAAGTGTAAGGGCTCTAGGGCGTAGGTACCATCGCATTACCGAATTTATTTGATGCTATATGGTATTGTTTTGGGCTATCGTGTACCGGTTAAATAGCAATGTATGGTCCTGTAATAACTATCACAGAGACAACTACAACTAAGGTCTCAGGGGTGGCAACACATCTGCATTTAGATATCCGGTTTTTGTGCAGTCATCATTTTTACTGGTGGTAGAGCTTCAGTGACGGAGCTCGCGGGCGTAGGCACCACCGCATTACCTAATATACTTGCCGCTAAATGGTAGTGTTCAGCACTATCGTGTTCCGGTCAGGTGGTAATGTACGGCCCTGTAATTTCCGGCACAGAGGCATAACACCTTAGGCCTCAGGAGTGGTAACGCATCTGCATTTTGACCTTGGTCTTCATGTAAGTGTCTATAGGCTGCAGTCATCACTTAACATCAATGTGAACTGCATGCTTGTTTGCCAGGGCCATTAAATAAAAAAAAATCACTTAAGTAACACCTATGTGAACTGCATGCTCGTTTGGCATGCATGCATATGTATATTACTTCAGATGTAACTTCTAAGCCGATTTTTAGTATTTAAGTTAAATTCCCTTGTATGCATCAAGGATAGGTTAACTATAAAAATACGTAAATATTATAATGCTTAAGTCCTCTCATTTTATAACTAAGTAGGTAATACATAGCATACCACATGTTGAATAGCACAAGATATTCTCGGTTTATTTTCGCAGCATGAGGGAATGCTGGTTATTAACCGCAGAGCATTTACGCAAACCTCGATGTATTACTGTTATGCATAATGCAAACACGCTGAATTTGCTGTATCAAGTATACATATCGCGCCCGAATCATTCTCATTATACTAGCTAGATAGATTTATTTATTTACAGATACTTAAATCTTCGTGACCTTGAGCCTTCTTATGGGCCTCATAAGAAGGCTCAAGGTCACTCAGAGAGCGATGGAGAGGGCTATGCTCGGAGTTACTCTGCGAGATCGAATCAGAAATGAGGAGATCCGCATGAGGACCAAAATAACCGACATAGCCCATCGAATAACGAAACTCAAGTGGCAGTGGGCAGGGCACATAGCTCGCAGAACTGACGGCCGTTGGGGCAGAAGAGTTCTAGAGTGGCGACCGCGTACCGGAAGACGAAGCGTAGGCAGGCCCCCCACGAGGTGGACCGACGACCTGGTGAAGGTCGCGGGCAATCGTTGGATGAGGGCGGCCCAGGACCGTTCGTTGTGGCATTCTTTGGGGGAGGCCTTTGTCCAGCAGTGGACGTCTTTAAGGCTGAAATGATGATGATGATGATGACTTAAATCTATCATAACAGGATTTCCCCAATGCGACAGGTAAGCAATTTTTTAACAATTATATAATGTAACTACAACAGAATAAATAAAATACAATATTAAAAATTTATCATTTAAAAATCGAACTACATTAATTATATCAACCTCAAATAATTATTTCAAATTCATTCCATAATAACTTATAATATAATTTGCAATTATTGTGAATTCATTCAAAGAACATGTGAATAAATCTACCTCTTTGGCTATGAGGTTGAGGGTACGCAGTGCCCGCGTCAGAGGCGCCTCCTTTAGCGGGTTTGTACGCGCGCGCCGCACTGCCAGCAAGTTAGGCATCTTGCGTCGCCACACGTATTTGTCTGGTACCGATAAACCTACCATACTCAACACCTCAGCATTTATCACTTTGCCTCTCAGTACTTTAAAAATATACGAAACCAGTTGGAGCTCCCTCCCCACTCTTGCTCCCTCGCTCACTGTACCCTACCATCCCTAAAATAAATAGTGTAGGATATTTTAATTGATAGGATGGATACACACCATACATTTTCATATATAAATATCTAATAAATTTATTCTGAATCCTTTCAAGCATTGTGCTGTACTTATTTTCATGTGGTGACCATATAATTGCATTATGTTCCAACAAACTCCTAACTAGTGCATTGTAAAGAGCCACTATAGCCTTAATATTTGTAAATTTGCTAACCGTTCTCAAAGTGAAACCTAACGTGCGAAATGCTTTTTTACAAATATTTGTGACGTAGTTGCGGAATAAAATATCGGTGGTAAGTTGCACCCCCAAGTCCCGCACCTCCGTCACCCTCGGCATAGCGGTTCCCTCAACGCTATAATCAAATATAATGGGGTTGTGTTTACGAGTAAAAGTTATAGTGAAACATTTTGAAGTGTTAAATTGCAAACCATTGACCTTACTCCATTGCACCACCCGATTTATGTCAAATTGTAGCTTCTCGCAGTCTTTCACACTATTTATTGGTAACGAAATTTTCGAATCGTCAGCAAATAATAGACACCTAGCTTCCTTGACTACTTTTGGTAAATCGTTGATCATTAAGATAAATGCCAATGGCCCGAGATTCGATCCTTGACTCACACCAGACCTCGTGTGATACGGCTCAGATTTATACCCCGCATATTCAACGTACTGTTTCCGATCTCTCATGTAACTGACAAAAAATCCGAGAAGATGGGATGTGAAACCGAGGCTCGCAAACTTTCTCAGGAGTATGTCATTATCTACAAGGTCAAATGCTTTTTTGAAGTCAAAATAAGCAGCATCGGTTTGTCCACCACCATCCACTACAGGTACAATGTCAGATATGTACGAAAGTAGATTCGTAGTGGTACTGCGCGCCGGTCGAAACCCGTGCTGTACGTCAGATAGCTGTGCCTGCGAGTATATAGATTTATGTATAGCTGACTCGAATACCTTCGCCGGGGTAGACTGCAACGGGCCTATATTCCTCTACTTTTGTCCCTCCAGAGGATCCTTTTGGCACTGGCACGACACGGGTTAATTTCCACCTATCCGGAAATATAGTGGCTCCTAAACATTTGTTATAAATGTAATATAGAGGGGCCGCGAGAGCTGACCGACAATCTCTGAAAATGTATGGCGGGACTCCATCTGGACCTGCAGATTTTTTGGGTTTCAGTTGTGTAAGGGCAAGCATCACGTCATTTAAATGCAGCTGCTCCAGGTGAACACACGCCGCTCCATTCTCCCCACCAACTCCCGCTATCGCAGCCTCAATATCCAATGCCGCACTTTGAGTACTATATACGGAATGAAAATATTTTGCAAATTCATCCGTACACTGCTGCTCAGACATTATTTCCCCGTTTTTTAAAATTTGTTTTGTATATCTACTAACTTTTTTCGATTTTATGTATCTGTAGAAGGATTTTGGGTCACTTTGGAGGTTATTTTGCACTAAGCCACAGCACTACCACTGCTCTTTTAAAAGTAACGGAGGATATTAGGAGCGGCATGGAGGATAAAATGGTCACAATTTTAGTTTTAATTGATTTCTCTAACGCATTTAATATGGTGGACCATGATATCCTCCTTGCTGTTCTAGATCACCTACATTTTTCTTCGGAGACTGTAAAATGGATATCCTCCTACCTCAGCAATAGGCAGCAAGCGGTTCGGGTGAATGGAATACTTTCTAACTGGTGTCACCTTCGTGCTGGTGTTCCTCAAGGAGGAATACTTTCACCTCTCCTCTTTTCAATTTTTATAAATATTCTTTCTGCTTTCTTGGACTGCTCTTACCATTTCTATGCAGATGATCTGCAATTATATAGCCAATCAAACGTCGAGAACATCAGTGATGCCATTGGTAGGATTAACTTTAATTTAGACAGAATTAGCACCTGGTCACATAAATATGGCATTCAGGTTAATCCTACTAAGTGTCAGGCAATCATCATTGGTAGCTCACGACAGTTAGAGAAATTAGACATGAGTTCCATCACTCCTGTCAAGTATGAAAATCAATTGATTACATTCTCCTCTGCCGTGAAGGATCTTGGTTTACATGTTGATGCCACTCTAAGTTGGAGAGTGCATGTCAGTGAGGTGAGCCGAGCTGTATATGCCGCTTTACACTCCCTTAACCGACTCAGAAACTTTCTGCCCATTGAAATCAAGATTCGTCTTGTTCAGGCTCTCATTCTCCCCATTATTGATTATGCTGATGTGTGTTATGTGGATTTGAAAGAATTTTTTCTTGATAAGCTGGATAGACTTATTAATAATACAATTCGTTTTATCTTTTGTCTTCGCAAATTTGATCACGTATCGTATTACCGATCGAAACTGAATTGGCTGCCCATTCGACAGCGAAGACAAACTAGACTTCTTACTCAATTATATTCTATTCTTTCCGACCCAACTACTCCTTCATATTTAAAATGTAAATTTCAGTATCTCTCAGACTCTCACTCCTTACAATTACGTTCTAACAATTCTAATGTCCTTTCTATACCTTTTCACCGTACCAGCTTTGTATCCAGCTCTTTTCTACTTCAAGCTACACGTCTGTGGAATGCTCTCCCGGAGGAAATACGAAGACTCACCACAAAAATCGCCTTTAAAAAAGGGGTCAAGGCTCATTATGCGTCACATGCTTCTCATAGTCATCATTAGATTCGTATGTGTATATATAATATCTATATTTGTTTAATAATATATATTATTGTATAAATATGGTATATAGTATGTATCTTAAAGTATAATATGTATGTTAGTAAAACATTAGATTGTATGTGATATTCTATTATTAGATCAGATTTATCTATTATATAATATCTTTATTTGTTACACCGCCTACTATTTTCTCTATACTACCAATGGTTGACTGGTAGAGAATGCTTTTAGCATTAAGTCCGCCATTTGTTACATAATTTGTCAATTATTTTGTAACAATAAAGAATAAATAAATAAATAAATAAATAAACGATCGTACGCCACCAATATATTTTTTTTACTTTTTTCCTACACTCACTAAAGTTTATATAATCCGCATTTAAACTAGTTTTCTTATATTTTTTATGTAAAACATATTTGCTTTTTATTTCTTGTTGAATTTCTCTAGTGTACCAATCAGGATATACATACAGCGAGTTCAGTTTTTTAGGTTTTTTCCTAGGGACACAAGTGTCTATTATTGAATAAACTGTATTATAAAAGAAATCTAAACTGGACTCCAGATTCAATGAATAAATTGAAGACCAATCTACTGCTTCTATCATAGAACAGAGGAGTGAAAAATTGGCATTTTAAAAATTCCACTCCAACTCGGTACCTTGTCTGGAGAAAAGAGCGTAGTCGAGTGAATCAGGAGCTGGATACGTTCTCAGATACGTTCTTTAGGCTGTGGTAATAGTAAAGTTCGGTCAGCGCCGGATTTGGACTTCGGCGGCCCGTAGGTAGAGGCTGGTAGAGCATGTGGTGGAGGACCTCAAATCGTTTGTGGTTGACTGCTGAAAGTTTCTATTAAGGTCAACTTTTTAGCCGATTTTTAGTTTTGAAAAGTTATTCACTTGTTACGCATTATAGATAGGTAAAGGAAAAGATAAAAAAAAATCTTAATTCCTCTCATTTTATAACTAGTTATACACAGCATACCACATGTTGACTAACACGAGATATTCTCGGTATAATATATTTTCGCAGCATGAGGGAATACTAGTAATTAACCGCAGAGAATTTACGCAAACCTCGACGCATTATCGTTATGCATAATGCAAACACGCTGAATTTGCTGTATTAAGTATAGTATACAGGGTTAAATATATCTAACGCAGAAATCGTCAAAGGTGAGTTTGGTACGTTAAGACTAACAACTTTTGTTCTATGGCTTTTGCCAAAACGCAGTACATCACATGATAAGAAATAATACAATTTCAAATGGGACTTCTATCAATTGTTAGCACTACGTTTCATTGGTATATTTTTACATAGGTACAGACGTCAGCTGTTTACATAGCGTGAAGTTTAGAAGTATTAGAACTGCAAATTCTATTTATTATTTTTTGTATGGTAAAAAAAAACTTAATTAGAAAAAGTTGTACAAGAAAAGTGTTAGTTTTGATAAGTCGAAGCCTCCCTTTAAGAATTATGCGCCGGTTACAAATAACCCCGTATATATTGTGCCCGAATCATTCTCATTATACTAGCTAGATAGATACGTTCTTTAGGCTGGTAATAGTAAAGTTCGGTCAGCGCCGGATTTGGACTTCGGCGGCCCGTAGGTAGAGCATGTGGTGGGGGCCCTCAAATCGTTTGTGGTTGACTGTTGAAAGTTTGGTACAGCTCCAGTGACGGAGCTCGTGGGCGTAGCCACCACCGCATTACCTAATATACTTGCCGCTAAATGGTAGTGTTCAGTAGTATCGTGTTCCGGTCAGGTGGTAATGTACGGCCCCGTAATCTCCGGCACAGAGGCATAACACCTTAGGCCTCAGGAGTGGTAACGCATCTGCATTTTGACCTTGATCTTTTCGTAAGTGTCTATAGGCTGCAGTCACCACTTAACATCAATGTAAACTGCATGCTTGTTTGCCACTTCCATTACATAGAAAAAGGTCAAGTTAAAGAAGAGAGCAAGTGAATAAAATTTATTAAAAATTAAACTAGATGTACCTACAACCTAAATTATTTTTCGTCTGAGTTTAATATTAATAAGCGTGTCGATAACATTGTCGAAGTCTATTTCCCTCAAAATAAATTAGTTTTTCGTCTAACAATTTGTAACAAAACTCAGTAATTTTTTGTTTCTACTGAGCATTAACTGATTTTATTTGATGTTTTTTTGTAATGGATGTGGCAAACAAGCATGCAGTTCACAATGATGTTCAGTGATGACTGTAGCCTATAGACACACAAAGACCAAGGTCAAAATGCAGATGCGTTACCACTCTTGAGGTCTAAGATGTCATGCCCCTGTGCCGGAAATTACAGGGCCGTACATGACTACCTGACCGGAACACGATAGTGCTGAACACTACCATTTAGCGGCAAGTATATTAGGTAATGCGGTTGTGCCTACGCCCGCGAGCTCCGTCATTGGAACTCTACCACCAGTAAAAAGTGGAGTGGTGGCAGTCCCCATTGTGGTGGCGGTCCATAGTTATAACTAAGGGCCGGGGTTCGGTTGGACCCATGTTTTTTTTTTTGTTTCTTCACGCCAGGTCCCTAACGGGGAGAGTGTAGAGCGCCAGATATCCCGGTTCTGACAAATCTCTCGTGACTCGTCTACCTTCATCATTCTCTTCATACATGCACGCCGATTCCTAAGACTTTTGACTCCACCATCCGACAGAACTCGACCTACCTCGACTTGCACCCATGTTGTATCTAATATTTTATAATTCACTTGTACAAATATTTTGTTAAAAGGAGATGTTGCGAGCTCGGCCCTGGTTCGTACACGTCCTCAAAAAATGGGTAAATTAAAGAAGAATCCAAAAAAATACAATTAATTTATTCAAGAATATATTTTAGAGTTACAACCACATTTAATTCAAACGATTTTATCATTTTCAACTATGTTAAACATGGCGGCGATACAGCCGACACTTGGGATCAATCGATTTTGATAGTATTTAGAAAATATTCCTTTTTTCTCCAAGTTCTATAATCAAAATAAAATTTAAAAAATGAAAATGTCAAAATGACGTCGCCCGCCATATTCGCCATGTTAGTTTTGAGTTGCAATTCTAACTGCAAATTATGTTTTGTAACTGCAAACAAAGCTAAATAAGTGAAAATATGCAGTAAAAAACGTTTTTATATTGATTTTGCCTGTTTAATGATATTGTGTACAATACATGGCCGGAGGTCCATACATTTTTGCAACATCTCCTTTATACGCTATATAAAATCCTACAGTTTGATTTGTCATAAGTCGTGCTTGTCACCCGAAATGAATAAATTTCTGATTCTGATTCTGCACATTGTAATATTTTTTCTGATGTTGTAGGTCAATCTAACAAACAATTTAACAAATTCAGATGAGATCTAGCTGCCTAAGTATAAGGGATCTATAGTTAAAGCATAAGTGACTTTCCAAGTGGTTACGTTTACGGTCCAAGGTTGTTTGGTCTAAAAGACATGCGACGAGCGGAATATAAAATTATATTTTTTTACTAGCTGTGCCCGCAACTTTGTTCGCGTGGAATAGTGGCTTTGGGACTTTGGGCAGCGCTTTTAGATATACATTTTAGTTAATTTTGGATCATAAACACATTTAAGTAGCTATAAAAATATAATTTGCAGTAGTTCTTCTCTGTACACGATATAAGACGTATGGCCATCGAAGATGAAAGCACACAGGCTGCTAGGATTCTGAAAAATTGCTTATTATGTAAAAGCGCATCCACCCTATGCTGAATCGTATTTTCGAAAAGGTCATTTTCAACTTCTATGCATAATATTTTTTTATAGATAATTATGATAAACTTTTGTAAAGTTTCAGTCAATTAGTGCTTCTAACACAGAATAAAAGATAGTTTTATGCATAATATTGGTACACTCCGTAAGAGCAGGCAGAAGAGAAAATGTAATATTAACGTTGCGCATTTTCACCCACTAATACCACCAACACCACCACCACCATTGTCTACTTGCTACCGTTATTGATATAGAGCAAAAAATATACAAAAAAAACACGTTTATTGTATGCCCCCTCGGACCTTGTACTTCATATTTTCATTTTCTTATTTGTAGTAGAATAGAATAGAATAGAATAGAAAATATTTTTATTTCGAATAGATCTTTACAGATACTTTCAAAACGTCAATAAATCATAAACTACCTAGAGCGAATAACCATTACATATAGTAAAGAAAAATCATATATTAATAGTAAATTAAAAATTAAAATTTAAACTATTTGGTTAAAACATAATAATCATAAAATGTTTCAATTCCTTCAATGATAATAAATGAAGAAAAAGAAAAACTTATTCGTCAAGATCAATGTTATTCACTTAGCAGAGTTCCAAGTGCAGTCACTACTGAGAAGAACTCCGCTACCCAACAAACTCAGTAAAAGCTCTTTTAAATGAAAGCTTAAATCTAGTACAGATTATCGTGAAAAATCAAATAATGTCAACGTCCATTGCATAGATGCAAATAAACTGCTATCTACTAAATGTGATGTAGCCCCTGCAAACCAGAACAGACCAGTCCCCACCAACAGCACCCGTTCACGAGTATGACGCATGTGACAGCCATTGCCCTCCTCGACCATTTTAGAGGGAAGTGAGCAACCCGCCACACGACGCCGCCAAAGGCAAAGACATTTAAGCGTGCATGACTGTTCCGGATATGCATACGGCAAAATAAAAGATGGAATTCATTTTCAGCCAGGGTATTCACATTATTCAACCCTTAACAATAGTAGATACTAATTACTGAATACACGAAATCACAGGATCATGAAATAGCCTGGCAGCGATCGCTATAATCCCAAGACGTATTATCATTAAGATAATCACTGGTCTTATAGTAATTACATTTATATAAACGTTCTTTCATTACTTTCTTAAATTTATTGATCGATAGACTTTGAACGTTTTTGGGGATTTGATTAAAGAACCGTATACATTGACCTCTAAAAGAATTACTGACCCTATTCAGCCGCGTTGCATGCATGGACAACTTGTATTTGTTCCTAGTATTTATACTGTGATTGTTACCTATTGTAGGAAACTCATTAATGTTTTTACGGACATATAATACATTTTCAAAAATGTATTGCGAAGCTACAGTCAGAATATTTATTTCTTTAAATTTATCTCTAAGAGATACCCTCGGACTCAACCCGTAGATAGCCCGGACAGCTCTCTTTTGCAGTACAAAAATAGTGTTGACGTCGGCGGAATTTCCCCATAGCAAAATGCCATAGGACATTATACTGTGAAAATAACTAAAATAAACAAGGCGAGCCGTCTCGACGTCTGTTAATAGTCTAATCTTTTTCACAGCAAATGCTGCCGAGCTAAGTCTATTAGCTAATTTGGCAATATGGGGACCCCATTGCAATTTAGCATCCACGGTAATGCCCAGAAATACCGTGGACTCTACGATCTCCAATACTTCCTCATTTATCTTAACATTGGTTTCAACCTGTTTTACGTTAGGAGTAGTAAATTTAATACATTTTGTCTTACTGCTATTTAACGAAAGGTTATTGGCGCTAAACCAATGTACTATATTAGAGAGAGTATTGTTTACACAGTCAAAATCTACCTCCTGTCTTTTAATTTTGAACACTAAAGAAGTATCATCAGCAAACAATACCATCTCTTGGCCATCATTGATAATGTAGGGTAAGTCATTAATATAGACTAAGAAAAGAAATGGCCCTAAAATAGAGCCCTGTGGGACCCCCATATCCATTGAAATCCCGGGAGATCTTGTCCCATTTACATCAACACACATATTTCTATTGTTTAAATATGAAGTCATAAGCTCGAGAGCGGTATCTCGAAGGCCGTAGTGATATAACTTTCTGACCAATGTTTCATGCTGAACGCAATCAAATGCTTTAGATAAGTCACAGAATACCCCTAGTGCATTATGTGATTTTTCCTAAGCTTCAAAAATGTGTTTGACAAGTTCAACACCTGCATCGGTAGTTGAACGACCCCTAGTAAATCCAAACTGTCGACAATGTAAAAGTTTATGATGGTTAAAGTGTGCAAGTAGTTGAATTAAAATAAGTTTTTCAAAAATTTTACTTAAGATAGGTAGTACAGAAATTGGTCTAAAATTTGTGGGGTCACTTGTACTACCAGATTTAAAAAGAGGAATCACTTTACTATGTTTCATTAAGTCAGGAAATATACCACTTACAATACTATTATTAAACATTGCCGCTAGGTAAGGTGCAATCACATCCATTATTTCATATGCAACTTTTACAGATAAGCCCCATAAATCAGTTGTGTTCTTAATATTAATAGACTTAAAGGCATGTATAACATCCGCAGTATTAACTAACTTAAAATTAAATATTTTTTTTTTTTTTTTTTTTTTTTTTTTTTTTTATGTAATAAAAGTGGCAAACAAGCATGCAGTTCACATTGATGTTAAGTGATGACTACAGCCTATAGACACCCACACAATGACCAGAGGTCAAAATGCAGATGCGCTGCCACTCCTGAGGCCTAAGGTGTTATGGCCTCTGTGCCTGAAATTACAGGGCCGTACATTACCACCTGACCGGAACACGATAGTGCTGAACACTACCATTTAGCGGCAAGTATATTAGGTAATGCGGTGGTGCCTACGCCCGCGAGCTCCGTCACTGGAGCTCTACCACCAGTGAAAGTAGGTCACATGCAATACGAATAGTTTTAAATAGTTTTACTTTGATGTACATTTTTTTTCAATAATGATTCGGCGACGGTAGGCGATGAAATGAGGTCTCCGGTCAAAGAAACTGGAATATTAGCAAAGAATGTTTCAAATGCTAAAGCAACTTCTTCGTCAGTAGTAACATGTTTATTGTCAATTATTAATTTAAAATCAGAGTTGCGTTCAGCTTGTTTCCCAGTTTCACTATTAATTACATTCCAAGTCGCTTTAATTTTGTTATTTGAATTTTTAATTTTATTTTTAATGTGAAGTGCCTTGGCTGCAAAACACACTTTCTTGAATATTTTCGAATATAATTTAACATGATTTTTAAACGAATTTGTGTGATTATGTGACTTTTCTCCATACAGGTCATACAATCTCTGTCTACTCTTATGTATTCCAACCGTCGCCCATTCATTGAACGACTTATGACTTCTTACATTTATTGTCTTATTGGTAAAAACTAAATTAAATTCTGTTAAAATTGTGGCAAAAAAGTCATTGTATAATATGTTAGGATCGTTATGGTATTGCACGTTTGCAAGTTTTGGGACAATATTTTCTCTGAATTTCTTAATTCGCTTCGCATTGAAAGGAACAAATACAATTGCTCGTTTATTTTTATCATTATGTAATTGACTACAGAAGGAAACTAACTGACCACAATGGTCGGAGCTTAATTCAGTCAAAATATTTTTATGTGTAGGTTCAAAATCGATAAAAATATTGTCTATGCATGTCGCTGAGTTCTGTGTAATTCTAGTAGGTTCTGAGAACAAATTATGCAGATTAAATGACATAAGTAACGATTTAAACCTCACAGTTGTTGGAGTTTCCTCCAATAAATTTATATTGAAATCTCCGCAAATAATGACACGTTTTTTTGAAGCAGTTAGATTGTTCAGTACAACATCTAAAATTTTTTCAAAACATTCATAAGATCCACTTGGAGGTCTGTATACGGACACAATAATCAAGCGCTCAAGCTCCACACAGGCTATTTCTGCAGTTCGTTCAACGGAAAGACTCACTATATCTCTGCGTTCCTTATGTTTAATGTCTTTTTTTAACAATATAAGAGAGCCACCACGTATTGCATGTGACCTACAGAACGAACTGCCTACCTGGTGCCCACTAAAATTGAATATTAATTCGCTATTTTTCAACCAATGTTCAGTAAAACAACAAATTTGTATGTCATGAATGTTTAAAAATAACTCAATTTCTAATTCTTTACCCAATATTCCTTTTATATTTTGATGCACCAGGTTTACAATGTTATTATTATTATTATGAAACAACATACTAGATTTATAAACATTTTCCTTAGGAAAATGAGAGCAAGAGGCTGTCTCTTTTGTCTCTAAATCTAATTTAAATGATTTAATTGAATGTCCTCATTATTAGATGTCATTTGTAAACTATTATTCACAGTATTGGTAGTAAAACTACTCAATACTGATTTGTCATTTACTATGCTAATATTTGGAATACTTTCCAAACTCTGTATATTGTTATGCAATTGCCCAATAGAGGCAGTCTGCATAGCCAAATTTTTGGCTATATGGTCAATATAATTTGATAGCGATACAGCTATCTGTCGTTTCAAAAATTTATTAAGATAGTAATTATCTTCGGTCAAATAAAAATTATTTTCTGGAATACAATTTATGTCCAATTTATAAAACTTGTTATTATAACAAATTAGGTTATCTAATGTCAAATTTGGCTTATATCTAATATTATTTTCTATATTTGACAGACTCTTACTGTATGGTAATGTAAATAAAATAAAATTATGAATTTTTAATTTTTGTAAGTAGTCAAAGTATTCAATTAATTGTTTTTTATTTACATTGCCTCTGTTTCCAATACATATAATTAAGGTGGTATCCTGGTCGAAACTAAAAGCTGTTATTTTTTTTAATATGCCATCATAGGTTAACCCCGGCATGCAGTAGTTAATGAAGGTTGACTGTCCCAATGAAGGTTGACTGTCCCATTGTAGTGAGTTGTCCCACTGTGTATTATAAGTATTTAATTTTGTCATTATGCGGTAACAGAAATACATAATTTGTGAACATTTTAGCTTTCTAGCTATCACTGTTTATGAGATACAGCCTGGTGACAGACAGACGGATGTATGGACAGACAGGCAGACAGCGGAGAATTAGCAATAGGGTCCGTTCTTATATTTTAGATACGGAATCCCAAAAAAGACACAATATGTAGATACAGAATAGTTTAAAAATATTTGATACGATTTTTTAAACTGTCGTAACTTTTTTATTTCTGAACCGATTGACATTTTCATGTCAATCGGTTCAGTAAATGTTAAGTGAAACTTACCACAATATATAAATGAAAACCACAAATCAAATAAGCCGTTTCTGAAATAAGTGTGCACAAACACACAGACAAACAGACATTTTTCCGGAATAAAAAGTACCCAGTATTGTGCGCCAAAAGTTAAAATATAAGTATACCAAGTTTCATCGTAATCGGACCTTTAGATTTTGTGTGATGCTTGAACAAACAGACAGACAGACAGACAGACAAAAATTTTTCTAATCATATATTTGTGTTCGGTATCGATCTAGTAACATCCCCTGGTATTTATTTTTTCAATATTTTCAATTTACAGAATGTACACTTCTACAGTTTTATTATAAGTATAGATAAACAGAACTAGCTGTTATAACATGGTTTGAAATCAGTGCTACTCCTCATCCGTGCTGATTACTAGTCCAAGCTATCAGTTAGGTATATATATTATAGTGAGAAACATCTTAAGATCTTAGATCTAAGAATTACAAATTAGTGGCAGATGTCATGATGTTCACTACTAGACGACCATAGAAAGATCTTAGAACGGAAGATATAACAAGCAGCAATCTCTCAGAGGAAGGATTCCGGATAGAACGAAGTGTAAACGAAATGAAGTCGCCGTAGTTAGACAAACGCATAGAATAAGAAGAAGTCTTCCAAGCGTCACGAATACAGGAGTGCCCAACCGATGACTAGAGTGAAACTTGCACCGCTTCTAATCGCATATGTCTGATATGTCCCTCTACAAGGCCCAAAGCCGAAGATCGGACCCGCAGAGGTTTCCTTTTGGCAGTTGTGTAAATTTATTTATGCTGTGAGCCGTTTGCGCTCGCCCATTACCTGGTGAAGTATATTATATATAGTGCTGTCTCATGAGAAGCCGCCTACGTAAATCCATAAAAATAATACAGGATCAAAGACTAAGCAACCGGTAAGATAGATAAATAAAATATACAGAAATAGTGGCAAAATAAATAAACAAAATTCAAAATTCAAATCATTTTATAAAAACCTTAGATTTAATATAAATATTATTAAATAAAATAAATATAATGTGAACGTCCATGGCATATAAATATTTGCATATAAACACATACTCAAATACCCATCAACAGCTTAATTTCGTGATAGAAAATAACACCCGCAAAAAAACAAGAAACGCTGATATGTTTATTTTGTACCACACAACCCTACAGACCTCAGTGAGTGGAATTTAATCACAGGCGGCTTTCGTGTGATTGCAAGCTTGCACTATAACCTCCTTTGTCAGGTTTATATCTACAGTATATAACTATCTTGTACTTACCCTTAATTCAAACTAGATTTGCCCGGTGGTCGAATTTGGACCATAAAATCAACGAACTGATATAAACTAATACTCAACATTTTGGTAGAAGAAGGGGAGAAAGTGAGCAAAGAAGAAGTAGTAGTAAATTAATCGCTAAGGACGCGAATCCGGCTAACATTTGATGTCCGTGAAAATAAATCCAGTGGTTCCAGTCGAAAACCAGTGTCAGATATAAATTCTATGTTATGCTTGACATCATTCTGAACTGATTACCTTTTTGCATGTCAGACTAAATAAATTGAATACAACTGCCGTAACCTCTGTGGGCCCGCTCCTCTGTGCCAACGCTTACGGCGTTGCGGGGAAACACTTAAGACTTATGCGATTAGGGCCAGTGACAATTTTCGCTGTAGTCCTCAGTTGGTGATAGCCGGCATAAGGACACGCGGGTCGTGGTGGGGTATGCGGCGGTGCGCTCTTCGGGTGTCCATGGAGTGCTGTAGGTATATGTTCATTCATCACGGTGATCGCCAACGTGGTCTCATCTGGGTCTTTAGGACGTTTTGGCGCGATGAAAAGGAGCGTTGGATCATGACAGGGAGTAAACCTGCCTCAGGATAATCACACTTAATCACACTTATTCCATACTAATATTATAAATGTGAAAGTTTCTGTGTTTGGATGTTTATCCGTCAACCACTACTAAACGGATTTTGATGAAATTTGTTATTCAGATAGGGTACTCGTATTATAGTATATATTAGCTGATTATTTATCTCGAAAAATGTTCCTGAGTGATGCCATGGGATGATTTGATGAGTTTCCACAGGTTACGCGATAAGCGACCTACATGAGGGCGGAGCCGCAGGCAACAGTTAGTTAATAATAAAAGCGGCTGGACTGGTTATCGTTCATTTCTAAATACACTAATGCTTGTTTTATTGCGAAAAATAAAAATATGACAACATGAATACAATTCCCTGTCATGGACTTTAAGCACAGCTGTAATGATATTTTTTAGGAGATGACTTAAGTTGTTGAATAAGTCAATCGAGGTCCCATCAATAAGATACAAATCTCGGTTCGCTTATCAATTTTCAGTCATTGGTTAGTCAACAACGGAGCACTGAACATGGAAATGAAAGGGAGCAATTCATCAATCTAGATGAAAATCTAGGACCGTTTCCTACTAATACGAAGTTGCCATTCAAGACATCCTTAAAATTAATTGGGCACTTATCGTCAGCTAATCTACAAAGGACTAGTTTCATTCATTTATAGGACCCTTGTGTCTAAATGGGCTTCACTTAAGACTATCAATTTGTCAAAGCATCCATTGATTTTTACAGAAAAAATAGAAAAAGGTACAACATATATAATAAGCTTATAATAGAATAGCTTAGCTATTTTAGCTTTAAAATATTATTTAGAGAACTTTGAGAACATTTGCTGGTATTCATATAAAATATTTTTACCCACCGGATTAAAAATTATTTTTTTTCCTTGCATCAGTAGGAGTCTTTTTTTTATTTATGGAAGTGGCAAACAAGCATGCAGTTCACATTGATGTTAAGTGGTGACTGCAGCCTATAGACACCCACAAAAAGACCAAGGTCAAAATGCAGATGCGTTACCTTTCCTGAGGCCTAAGGTGTTATGCCTCTGTGCCGGAAATTACAGGGCCGTACATTACCACCTGACCG
The DNA here is from genome assembly GCA_036365455.1 of Macrosoma leucophasiata. NCBI lineage: Eukaryota > Metazoa > Arthropoda > Insecta > Lepidoptera > Hedylidae > Macrosoma > Macrosoma leucophasiata. The sequence continues at coordinate 3,255,763 of JAWQUS010000024.1, forward strand.
GAACACGATAGTGCTGAACACTACCATTTAGCGGCAAGTATATTAGGTAATGCGGTGGTGCCTACGCCCGCGAGCTCCGTCACTGGAACTCTACCAACAGTAAAAATTCTTCCTAATATTATAGTCCTTTATTATAGTCCTATTATATTCCGATGAGATTAAAATATTTTTAACAATGGTAAACTTAGGTTCTTTAGATTTCAAAGCTGTTATGCAAAGCTGAATTTCGTGAGTCTTAGCATGCTAATTGCTATTGCTATGCTTTTTGCTAATATGGTGATCATTGATACCTAATGAAGTATATGATTTTTGTTAATTAATTAATGCAAATTAATTAATGTTAAAGGGTGCCACACTAATTATTATTCAAAAATCTCACGCATTCTTTCCATATACGATCCTTAATGCAATCAAATCGAAGATAGTAACAAAATAATTGCGAATAGCGTTTCACATTTCGCAGAATTTCACTGAATTTCTTTTAATTTGCGAAATGTTAATACAGCCTTAGTATGCTGTCAATTTATGCGAATGCTAATTAATCCATTACTAGTTTAATTGGTCATAATGTAAATTATTATTGTTAATACATATTTTGGACAAGAATCGAGTATTAAGATGATGTATTGATATGTCCTATGATGTACCAGTTACCATGTAGGTATATTCTAGAAATAACTAAAGAAGTTCCGATGCATTTCTGAAACAGAAATGACCTCATTTACCCGCTTAATGATACCAAAGCAATAAAACAGGGTATTGGCTCAATAACTACAGCCATAGCACAATAAGCACCATTATGAAACGCGTACCATTCGCCATTTTCCGTCGGCTGCCAACTGCCGTTTCCGTTTCCGTTCCAATTTTTAAGTTTCCAGTTGTCTATCACTCGTACCAATTAACCAGCCAGTTTCAGTGTCAATCTATACAAATAAATAAAATTGGAGTGTCTGTTTGTAATATAAAAATAACCGCTTATTACTAAATGCAAATGTATGTATACACGGTACCTACTCTATGCAAATATTAGGTTGGGGAAAAAGTTTCTTCGCATTTTTTAAGATAATTCACAACATTTTTTATATAGTTTATTTAAATTTAACTAAAGTATGTATGTACCATTTTCTTCGATAACCTTTTGCCATCTTGTAGGGGACATGATCCCATTGCTATAAAAACTTTGGGACTTCTCATCAAAATACCGCGACAAGTGGATTTGGCAGTCCTCTCGTGATGTTAACCTAACATTGCGTAAAGAATTCTGAAGAGACCGAAACAGGTAGAAATCTGAAGGTGCAACGTCAGGACTATACGGCGGATGCATTAACACCTCCCAGCCAAACTCTCTTAATTTTTGCTGAGTGGCTATAGATGTGTGAGGTCTAGCGTTATCATGATGAAACACCACACCCCTTCTGTTGATCAATTCCGGCCGCTTTCTCTCAACTTCTTGCTTTAATCTCATCAGTTGTTCGCAGTAGAGTTCAGAATTGATAGTCCTGCCTGGTGGTAATAGCTCATAATGAATAATGCCCTTCCAATCCCACCACACACACAACATCACCTTATTGCGAGTTAACCCGGGTTTCGCCATAGTTTGTGAAGCCTGACCGGCCTTTGACCACGACCTTTTTCGCACGTTCTTGTCGTACGTGATCCACTTTTCATCACCAGTTATCAGCTTCTTCAAAAATGATTCGGTTTCATTACGTCGTAATAAAGAATCACAAATGAGTACACGGTTCATTAGGTTTCTTTTAGTGAGCTCGTGAGGTACGTTTTTTTGTACCCAGCTTTTTTCAAATGCGACAAAACTGTTTTGTGATCAAGTCTCAGTTCTTCAGCTACGTCGTAACTACTGATATGTCGATTTTGCTCCACTTTTTCAAAAATGGCATCCATTTTATCCGTAATAGACCAGAGCGAGGTGCATCTTTGACATCAAAATTTCCGGATTGAAAACGCTTAAAACAAATTTGTGCTACTCTCACAGACACTGCACTAGGTCCATAAACATCGCAAATTTTTTTCGCGGCTTGCGTTGCATTTTACCTTTTTTGTAGTAAAATTTTAAAATGTATCGATTTTCTTCATTAGATTCACTCATCTTGACAGTACGAAAAACAAATGAAAATCACACATTTGCCTAATTTGAATTTCGAATTATGTTCTTTAAAATATTAACTTTCAATGATACCAAAACCAGCCAGATGCAAATACTACAGCCAAAAATATTTTATTACAAGTTCATACATACTATAATGCGAAAAGACTTTTTCCCCAACCTATTAAATAAAATTGGAGTGTCTGTTTGTAATATAAAATAATAGCTTTTTACTACATTCAATCATAAATTCTCACGGGGACGAAGTCGCGGGCACAGCTAGTTTAGCATAAAAATATTTCATAAATAATATCGTGTCAAACATATATTAATATTGAAAAATATGGTTACAAAATTAAATTACATAATATTTAGATTAGGCAGATTTCGATTTCTTATGAAACAAAGCTGGCAACTGAGCATGCAGATCACGATTGCAAACAAAGAGGTCAATATATAGAGTAGACACCAGGAACAAACAGCCCGTTCCGTTTTTAAATTGATATGACAAATATTTTGTACGACGTTTCACGTCAGCTGTTATGTTACTATGGAAAAGTACAGGTATAGTTTTGGCGGGAAGCTTGAAAGATGCGTGTGGTCACTGTACACAAATATGAACAGTATGGAAACTACGTACAAAACGTTCGAAATGGCACACTAACACAAACATGCGCATCGACGCTCGATGTAGCGCGTGCCTCAGTACTGCAGCGCCGCGAGAACCGCTTAGAGGCCTCGTCGATGCGCATGTTTGTGTGAGTGTGACGTTTCAAGGTTTTGTACATAGTTTCCACACTGTTCATATTTGCATTGTGGTGTGGTGCTCTTATTAGAATAGAATAGAATAGAAAATATGTTTATTTCGAATAGATCTTTACAGATACTTTCAAAACGTCAATAAATTATAAACTACCTAGAGCGAATAACCATTACATATAGTAAAAGCAAAAACATATATTAATAGTAAATTAAAAATTAAAATTTAAACTATTTGGTTAAAACATAATAATCATAAAATTTTTCAATTCCTTCAATGATAATAAATGAAGAAAAGAAAAACTTATTCGTCAAGATCAATGTTATTCACTTAGCAGAGTTCCAAGTGCAGTCACTACTGAGAAGAACTCCGCTACCCAACAAACTCAGTAAGAGCTCTTTTAAATGAGAGCTTAAATCTAGTACAGATTATCGTGAAAAATCAAATAATGTCAACGTCCATAGCATAGATGCAAATAAACTGCTATCTACTAAATGTGATGTAGCCCCTACAAACCAGAACAGACCAGTCCCCACCAACAGCACCCGTTCACGAGTATGACGCATGTGACAGCCATTGCCCTCCTCGACCATTTTAGAGGGAAGTGAGCAACCCGCCACACGACGCCGCCAAAGGCAAAGACATTTAAGATTTTATTTTATTTCAATTTCTTGGTGTATTTTTGAGTTATATTAATTAAAGTTGGTGGCATTTTGTTTGATATAGGCTTATCACAGTGCTCGTGTATAGTGAAATAGAATAACAGTGCGAAAACACATTCTTTCGGGTTGCCTCCAAAACTTCATTGTAAAGTGAACTATTAATCCAACATCGTATCACACGCAGCCGTGTCATGAGTTCTAAACCTAAATTAACTCAAGATTTGAAAGTATCATTACCTCATGACTCTAAAATGAAGCCTCCCCTCTTCATTATGCTGAGTATAAAGATATAAACCCCATTTACACGTCTCTTCGTATCGTACAGCGTGAAATGCATCACTAGAACACAAACCGCAACATCCCAGCTATGTCTTTGGTGTATACTACGCTGTTAAAGCAAATACTACCTTATCTTACCCAAAATACGACTCATAACTCACCTTGAAACTACCGACGTTATAAATACCCATCGTTTAAACTATATCATACCAACCACGTTCAAAATTCAAACCTATTGTCAGGTCTTAAGGAGGAAATTGCCTTGTATAAATCTCGTGGAAAATCGAGGAAAGTAAATTTTGCGGTAATACGCGTCAGAGACAACGTAATGCGGGAATAATTGTTGCAAACTTTTAAATGGCTAGTTTTAAAGGTATTAGTCTCCAATTTTCTCGGTGAATATGATTGGTTTGGTGGGTACCTAAACTAGTTTATTGATGTTGCTCTTACAAGTTACGGAACTTGAAACATATTTTTACATTAATGGTGCGATGTAGAATTGTACCAATTTTGTTATTTTGGTAATTTCATGCCATTCTCAGTCATTGATTCTTACCTATTCATCTATTTAAAACGATAATTAACGACTAAAAAGATAAAAATACATGATCGTTAAATAAAAATTATAATAGTTAATGGCCAAAACATATAATTAAATCGTGTTGACACCCGATGAGGTATATATGCTATATATGTGATTCGATCGCGTCGCGTGTTAATACATGTTTCTGCCTTAAGTCCGTTAAAAAATGTTAAATTTTTGCGCGCAACTTGAAATTTGTTATTTTTTTTTAATTTTTAAAATTATATTATAATTACATTTTTTAAAAAACCTTTGCAGGCCAATTTTAAATACACAGACACAAAAAGAATTAGCGAAATTGGTAGCGCCGTTCACGATGTTTGCGTTTAATTTTTTATTTTCATACGTTAAGTTAGGTTTAGATGCTTCTCATGTTCTAATCCCTGGCAGTAACGGACCTGGAGGTCTTATGTGACCATTGAGGTACATAATATTTCAATTGATTTGGGTTGGGCGTGTGTCACTCATCACTTAGCCACTCAGTTAGTCTTTCAGAGAGTAATTCATAAAACTCATTATGTTTATAACTACGTCATACGTCTACAGTCATATATAGCAAAATCAATTTGATTTCAGTGTAATGACAATAGTCGCTGTTGTAAGCTTGTAGCCTGTAGGTTAGAAGGAGACACGTAAACGTAGCGTTTTCGTTTAGTTTTTGACCTATCGTTGTCTCAGGTACAGTCCCATTAATGATATGAGCGAACAGGATAGAAGATCTTCACTGCAGTGTATTGCTGTAGGGATTCAATAATGACGATAAGTCCGGTGTTACCTATCTCTGAGCAAATTTAAAGTTACGTCTCGTCATTTTGCGGAATGTGGATTCGCACGAGTTGTAATTAAAATATTTGGTGATGCTTTTTTATTTCAATTGTGTTAGAAACTTTTCTTTTTTTATATACCTAATGAAGGTGGCAAACAAACATGTAGTTCAAATTGATGTTAAGTGATGACTGCAGCCTTTACAGATTTATATAAAGACCAGAGGTCAAAATGCAGATGCGTTGCCACCCCTTAGTTATAATGTGTCTGTGATAGTCATTACACCGGCCCCCGATAGTGCCGAACACTACCATTTAGCGGCAGATAGAGGTAATGCGGCGGTGCATACGAACGCGAGCTCCGTCACTAAAACTCTACCACCAGTTATGATATTCAGCCTGAATGATATTCAGTCTTTCAATCAAACTGAGACACACTTCAGTGAAGTACTGACCACTTTTACTGGTGGTAGAGCTCCAGTGACAGATCTCGCGGGCGTAGGCACCACCGCATTACCTAATATACTTGCCGCTAAATGGTAGTGTTCAGCACTATCGTGTTCCGGTCAGGTGGTAATGTACGGCCCTGTAATTTCCGGCACAGAGGCATAACACCTTAGGCCTCAGGAGAGGTAACGCATCTGCATTTTGACCTTGGTCTTTTTGTGGGTGTCTATAGGCTGCAGTCACCACTTAACATCAATGTGAACTGCATGCTTGTTTGCCACTTCCATACATAAAAAAAAGGTAGACTAGTGTCGTCTCAAAACGTGCCTTTCTGAATCGCTCCCTCAATCAGGACAATTGCTATTCAATCGGCAATCAAGCACGGCACTAACGAGCCGCCTCTAAAATCAACTTCTTACTCGCACTTTTCATTCAGTTTATTCATTTATTTCATAGAATTAGGCTCCTGGAGAGCACTTTTACATCGTCATTTTTTTTTAAACTAACCTAGAGTGAATAACCACTAATAATAATAAAAAAAATATAATAAATTAAATAGACACTGAACAATTTTGTATAATATGGAAAGCATCAATTATTTACAAATTCCTCCATTTCCCCATTTCAAAAGAAACTGACTGACAAAAGAATCTTTCACATTGTTACCATCAACATTGGCAATGGTTCGCGTAGATTTGAGATCGTTTGATTAGAGGCGAATATAACTGTTTTGTAACACTTGTTAATACAAGATTAAAAAAAGGTGTCCACGTTCTTTAGCTCCGACATTGTACTTTGACACCAGTACATCTTAACCTTTCAGATCCCTCAACTTTCAAGATAAGTTTTATTTAGCTACATAATGGTCTATTTATCAAAAGATACTGAGCTAATTCAACCCTTTCCCTTTAACCTTGGTACCAAATAGATACACCTTATTCTTATCACGTACCGCTGGGAAACGCTTCGTTTCATTCGACCTTTTTTATTTGCCATTCTTCATTCGGTCTGTTGTCTGTTGTCATTGCTGTGCTCTTCGTTTGAGTTTAGACTTTAGATTTTAAGTAATAAAGATAAATTTGGAAAGTTATGGGTTTTTTTGTGATACCTATTGTAAAGGTGGTAGTGACGTCCACGCGAACGTAAAATTAAATTCTTATTTGTTTCTTTTGTGTGATGTATTTGTGGATTGGCTTTATTGTAATGATTTTGAAGATATCTTTGGGAGTTAACTCCTTAACGGGTACGGAATTTTTTTGAGGAGTAAAATCAAGTGAAACAGAAGTTAAGGCGTTACGCGCGATTGCTGCGACCTAGGGGACAGGACGCACACCGATTAAATTCCCGCCGTGCGTCAGAGCTGACACACACAAACTTTTTAATAATTTTCGTATAGGTCGTTTTGAAGTTATTAATAAAAGAAACAGAAATGGACCATCCTCACCCCTAAAATTATTGGAAAAATCCAGAAATAATTTATTTGCCTCATTACGTAAAAAAATTGAATTCAGTTGGTGCTGTACTTTTTAAGCAATTTTTTTGTCTGTGACAAAAAAGTTTTTTTGTGCAGTTTTTTTGTTACATAAAAGACTCCTAAATATAAAATTAAAGATAATTTATTTTTACTTATATTACGAATTGAGTTAAAACATGAGGTAATATTATGTGGGAAGAAATATCCTATGATGTTATTACGCGCCAGTTGTGTACGCCTTTGATCGTGACTACGGGCTTGTTACGTTGCCTAGCAACCATCCTGGTTTCCCAACTACCTGATTGTGTATTGTTAGCATAGCGCGTGTAAGTGTAAAACCACAGTATAAGAAGAACACGTAAACACGTTCTTAGACTGTGTGTTTCTATTATGTAACTAGCTGACCCGGCAGACTTCGTATTGCCTCAGATGAAATAATGTGTCAAAGGTTTGATAGAAACGGACTATTTGAAGGGAAAAATAAAACTGTGGTTTTTACTATTTCCCTTCAATTTATTCATATTTTCCTTTTTAAACCTTCTCTGGACTTCCGAAAATCATTCAAAACCATAGAATTATAACCCTTATGTTCAAAAACAAAATTAGCCAAATCGGTCTAGTCGTTCTCGAGTTTCAGCGAGACTAACGAATAGCAATTGATTTTTATATATTTAATAGATAAAGGTGGCAAACAAGCATGTATACGTTTTTGTTTACCACTTCATCAAAAAGACTTTTTCATTGAAAAGGCAATCCGTTTTTTATTCACACCTGTTCCCACTTCCCACTTACAAACCACACCTTCTCATTATGCTCTACTAATTAGAAGGTTAATTGTTTAATGAAATCATCCAACCCCTTTCACTGGGTTGCCACTTGTGTTAAATTAAATAATACTGTAGACCAGAGAGTCGAGTGAGTTTAAAAAAATACGCTTACACTCACAGCCCCCACACTAGGAATAAACCTGTGTCGTGGTTGCCGTTGTACACACACAACACATACACTAACCGGTTTACTGGTGGTAGAGCTCCAGTGACGGAGCTCACGGGCGTAGGCACCAGCGCATTACCTAATTTACTTGTCGCTAAATGATAGTTTTCAGCACTATCGTGTTCCGGTCAGGTGGTAATGTACGGCACAGAGGTGGTAACGCATCTGCATTTTGACCTTGGTCTTTTTGTGGGTGTCTATATGTTGCAGTCATAATAACATCCATGTGAACTGCATGCTTGTTTGCCAATTCCATTATATGAAAAAAACGAAGACTAGACCATATGAATATTTGTTCCGGTGCGTGGATCGAATCTACGACCCTTCAAATTAAACGGTCGTCTCACACAGCGATGTGCGGTCTGACCGGGACGTCAAGTTGTTTCATTTACTGATCACTTTGATAATATAATAATATGGTACACTTCCTTTGAATTAAATACCCATTGGCTAAATTTATGACTGTTGATCAATACTTGTAGGTTCTGTGTCTATCGAAGGAATGTATGAATTTATTGACGACCCGGTTGGTCCAGCGGTGTGAGATGACTGTTTGATTCGAAGGGTCGCAGGTTCAATCCCCGCATCGGGACAAATATTTGTAGGGCCTACAGATATTTGTTACGGGTGGTACACATACAACACATACACAAACACCCAGGTTTGTCTATGTGTTGTATGTGAAAAACGGCACCCACGACACAGGTTTATATCTAATGTGGGGCTGTGAGTGTAAGCGTATTTTTTATTTTTATTGTCTCATAATTTAATAGTAGTTAGGGATTCCAGCGCTCTGTCCCGCTGTCCCAATGAAAAAAAAAGGGGTGGTTTTGCTGCCACAAAAATAGCGTGGGCTAAAAAAAAAAAATTTGGTGTCAAACTGGGGCTTTTCGAGTATGCCCGATCGAATGCGCTGATCCTTTTTTTGATATCTCTAACGGTAAAAAGCTTTTGCTATGGTTACGTGCTTAGTTCGTTACCTAATGGAATATACTGAATTACCCATCGCCAACGCATGAATCGTTTACTTAATTACCAACAATTACTAATCACCTCGTAGTTATGTCATCTTTAATCAATTACCATTACCAATCAACTTTTAAACCGCCAAGAGGCGCACGACCTCCGGCGGCTAATGCCAATGCAAACAATTGAAATCAATATTTTTCGCGGCAACTGACATTTTACAGAAATATTGAAATACAGGACCACTAAAATCTGACTAAAGAAATAAAAAAGACCTAACAATCTAACCCGGTCGTTTCGGGTTATGCAAAGTTCGGGTTTCGTGTACATCGAAGTGTTACCGAAATCGAATTGAAAAATAATGACAACGCCCAATTATACTACCATCGTCAAATCCGTGTAAAATCAAATAAGCTTTCAATCACTAAATAGTAGGTAACCACATATTGGTAAGAAAGCAAGTGCTTCTATGTGAAATGGTAACCTGTCTCCTACATATATTATACTTACGTTATTTTTTAAACAACGGTCATATTTAAATCATATCAGCATCAGCATTCCTGGATTTCCATTGTGTTCATATTCGATTGATGAGTTCTGCTTTGGGCAGATTACTCAGTTCGAATAGCTTCATAGCGATATACACATAAAGGAAGCTACTAAGGACAATATGCAAATAAACGATTTACTGATATAAATTTTATTATTCATCCACAATTATTGTTCATATGTCTTATACACTAACCTCAGCTCGAGTGTATTGAGTTGTAGTGGAAGCTAAATCTTAATGGTGCGTGAGTATATCATGTTGTACGTTATCATCTAGTAGGGAGTCCATTTCTCCCAATCAAGCTTCTTACGAATCTTCTTCTTCTTTGTGTATTTGTCACTAGGTGTGCCAAATTCTTCGTCTGTTGTTGAAATACCTTCAAGTTCTTTTGCTTTCAGTTCATTTATGTATTCAATTCTCTTCGGATTGCCCAAGTACGTAAGCGGTATTTTGATGTCATTCAATGCCCTCGCAAAGTTTTGCCAACCTATGGGTTCGTTCATTTTAAGCGGTCTTAGTAAATCATTTATCAAATCTACAATATTACTACCCGGAATTCTTTTACTATCTAGAAAACTGTCCCATTATCTTCCCAATTAATTTTGTTTTTACTTAATTAAATTGAATTTAAAAGCGATTCTCCTTTCTTGGCATACGTTTTGGGTATTAAACTTAGAATATGATTTGTTGAGTAAAGAGAGCTATCGTGTGTTGAAGTGTTTACTTCAGTTTTTTCCCCATTCATAAATATCTTAGTAGGGACTGTATATTTTGTATCAATTTCATCTTTTACATTGCTTTGTGTGTATTCTACATCCTTTAACATGATAGGTACTCCGATAGGTCGACGATTTTCTTGATTGAAGCGAAAATATCTTTGCAATATTTGTAAGTATAAAATATACTCCTTCCTATCATTAATTTTACTGTTTAAGTTTTTTTTTCATTTCAATGTCTTATCTGGATATGGGGTTATCAGTATTGTTTTGTTGTTGATTATATTTTTTTAAAAGAGTCGGTCCAATCAGCAGCATCTTTTTAGCGTGCTCCATTGTATTAATTTACAAGAGAGTGTAGTTTTTCTTTTTATATAAATATTCCGGTACGTGTTAACCCTAAAGGGAATAGGCAATAACTAAAATCATATTTTTTTTGTATACACTCAATATATTTTTATACATTTAATAAGATAAATTAGGTACATTCATATTCGTCATTCAATTATGACAAACTAAGCATTTATTTACAATCACAAACATTTTGTAAATTATACCACTATTGCATTTAACATTAAACATAACATTTTTAATGAAAGTGATGCTGCAAATGGCAATAGGTTGTATAATTTCAAAAATGTTTAAAACACAAATGAAAAAGATGTTTTGTTGCACCTACATTATATTCAGTTGTTCAACGTTACATTATTAAATTTTATAAATAATAAGAAAGAAACTTAAAAATACATGTCATCTATTGTAAACAATTTAAATACCACACTTAGTAAAATTAACAAAGTTTTTAACACAAAAATACAATTATGTTTTATTTAAAATTTTATATTGTTCAAACCAGTTTGCGAATATACTTTTCTGATTCAATTGGTCCATCACTTTTTCTAGTTTGGGACATCCAATAGACTCTAAATTAAAATGATGATATCCTAATTTTTCCAACAATTTACGTTCAACTGTTCCACCTTTATAAGCCCACGTGAATGTTTGACTTGGATCAAGATGTTTTATCTGTTTAATCAAATATTCATACGAACAGTCTCTTCGTTGATTATTAAAGGCTAACCCATGTAATTTTTTTTCGCAGAAAGCGTTCTCACGTGTTTTACCACGACTCAGCAGATGGGTTGGCAATTTTACATGAAACAGATAAAAAACCCTTGTAAGCATATCACAAAAACCTACTTCTTTATAATAAATTTCCTTTTGGACAGGGTAGATGGATTCCCTAATAATAAATAATCCTCTATCTAATAATCTATCCCTAATTATCTATAATAAATCTTATACGATCCATATTAATATTATAATAAGTATCAAACACAAGTGCACTCAAAAGTCTTTGTTATCAGTTCTCAATGCAGTTACTTATAATACAAAACAATGTACTTAAAAATAAATAACCCAATTTGTCCGAAAACACGCTATGACCGAAACACTCTGATGGTGCGGTGCTCATCAACTGCAAAAACCCTTTCGCATCTACACTAATGTCTCTTACGGTATTTTCAAAGTGAAAAGTGATATCATCCCAGAATTTTACTAACGCATATACTTCGAGATCGAAAAACGCTAAAAAGATGTTGCTGATTGAACCGACTCTTTTAAAAAAATATAATCAACAACAAAACAATACTGATAACCCCATATCCAGATTAGACATTGAAATGAAAAAAATCTTAGACAGTAAAATTAATGATAGGAAGGAGTATATTTTATACTTACAAATATTGCAAAGATATTTTCGCTTCAATCAAGAAAATCGTCGACCTATCGAAGTACCTATCATGTTTAAGGATGTAGAATACACCCAAAGCAATGTAAAAGATGAAAATTTATGAATGAGGAAAAAACTGAAGTAAACACTTCAACACACGATAGCTTTCTTTACTCAACAAATCATATTCTAAGTTTAATACCCAAAACGTATGCCAAGAAAGGAGAATCGCTTTTAAATTCAATTTAATTAAGTAAAAACAAAATTAATTGGGAAGATAATGGGACAGTTTTCTAGATAGTAAAAGAATTCCGGGTAGTAATATTGTAGATTTGATAAATGATTTACTAAGACCGCTTAAAATGAACGAACCCATAGGTTGGCAAAACTTTGCGAGGGCATTGAATGACATCAAAATACCGCTTACGTACTTGGGCAATCCGAAGAGAATTGAATACATAAATGAACTGAAAGCAAAAGAACTTGAAGGTATTTCAACAACAGACGAAGAATTTGGCACACCTAGTGACAAATACACAAAGAAGAAGAAGATTCGTAAGAAGCTTGATTGGGAGAAATGGACTCCCTACTAGATGATAACGTACAACATGATATACTCACGCACCAATAAGATTTAGCTTCCACTACAACTCAATACACTCGAGCTGAGGTTAGTGTATAAGACATATGAACAATAATTGTGGATAAATAATAAAATTTATATCAGTAAATCGTTTGTTTGCGTATTGTCCTTAGCAGCTTCCTTTACGTGTATGAAGCTATTTAAACTGAGTAATCTGCCCAAAGCAGAACTCATCAATCGAATATGAACACAATGGAAATCCAGGAATGCTGATGCTGATATGATTTAAATATGACCCTTGTTTATAAAATAACGTAAGTATAATATATGTAGGAGACAGGTTACCATTTCACATAGAAGCACTTGCTTTCTTACCAATATGTGGTTACCTACTATTTAGTGCTTGAAAGCTTATTTGATTTTACACGGATTTGACGATGGTAGTATAATTGGGCGTTGTTATTATTTTTCAATTCTATTTCGGTAACACTTCGATGTACACGAAACTTTGCATACCCCGAAACGACCGGGTTAGATTGTTAGGTCTTTTTTATTTCTTTAGTCAGATTTTAGTGGTCCTGTATTTCAATATTTCTGTAAAATGTCAGTTGCCGCGAAAAATATTGATTTCAATTGTTTGCATTGGCATTCGCCGCCGGAGGTCGTGCGCCTCTTGGCGGTTTAAAAGTTGATTGGTAATGGTAATTAATTAAAGATGACATAACTACGAGGTGATTAGTAATTGTTGGTAATTAAGTAAACGATTCATGCGTTGGCGATGGGTAAACCACCCCTTTTTTTTCATTGGGACAGCGGGACAGAGCGCTGGAATCCCTAACTACTTTTAGTTTATAATATTTTAATGTGTAATATGGAGAAATCAAAAAACAAAGGCGCGCTTGTGGATGTATATCCAATTGCCTCATATTTGTTAGATTCGGGATACGAATGCAATATCTCTCCACGCTTGGCTATCAGTAAAGTGCTTTCCTAGAATAATGATGTACTACACTCAAATGTAATGTAAAGATTGTGTAAATGAATACATTTTCAATGCTCATAGATTTCACCATTCTTTGTATTGATTGGAATAGGTAGGGTTGTCACTTAGTCAACATTTTATTTCATAAAGAAGTATTTTTCTTTTACAGTAATTAAGATATGTACAACGAATTCCCTCGACGCTCTCGCTCCCTCGAGGCCGAATTATGTGCCCGAACCCCTCCACCCGGGCGCCTTGGGATGCCGTGTTGTGAGTGATCTGGGAAGGTACCACTGGGCGTTGGACTAAGGGATGTCCGTCGCCGGGATATATTAAGGTTCCAAGCTGGCTGGCGTGCACTTGTTCGACTCCACACGCCACTAGTGTTGGTTGAAGCCAAAGGGGTCAAACTGTGGAGGGTTTGGAAAGGAGCAGCCGCAGGCGGGATCGCGTATGTGTGCGTAAGCGTTCCTGTAACCCCGCCATTGATAGCAGACGAATCGGTTTCCCCCCCCTGTTGTTTCCCTGCCCTAGACGGTGCCCATGATGGGTCTAAAAAAGTTTACTAACTGTCCACAAGAAATTTTTAGCTAAAAACAAAATTGGGTGTTCTTTAAAAAAATCGACTACACACTTCGAAAGGGACGTAATAATGAGATTTAAAAAACCCGTCTAAACCCAATATTGACGTCGTATAAAAGTCAATAATTCCATTCAAATATCCGGCGAAAACTTTCTGATCTCGTAAACTGAAAGTCGTTTTAATAATTCGCCTTTGAAGAAAAAGAACAAACGTATTTATAGAATACTTTTCATATTTTCCACGTCACACAGCCCTGGAGATTATAATAAAATTTTGGGTCCGACTGCCTTATTACCGATTCCATTTTGGCAGCCTTCTTTGATTTACCCATCGCTATGCAGAAAAAAAATCTGCTTCTAGGCTGAAGTTATAGAAATATTCAGTATTTGGTGTTCTTAATGTCATTGTTAATGTCACTCATCAAGAAATATTGCACATCGAGCTTAGAAAAGAGAATCTGCTTCTTTCGGCTTCGTAGAGCATTATCTCTACCACAGTAAAAAAAAAGAGCACCATACGCCTCTTTCAAGGTTCCCGCCAAAACTCACGTTCTTGGTTTTTTTTTGTTATTTTGGCATCGCTATGACGCATATTGCCAGTGTCAAGTAAAATGATATTTCGTATTTATTTAAGCAGCGTCAAAGTTAGTATAATATGTAAGTATCAAGTATATAAGTTATCAAGTATAATATGTCAGTCAATGAGTTACAGTCAAGTTATTCGAGTAAAGCGATGGCTACTTTACCAGAACATTTACAATGAAGTTTTGGAGGCAACCTGAAAGGTCGTGTTTTCGCAGTGTTTTTTTTTCACTATACACGGGCACTGTAATAAACCTATATCAAACAAAATGCCACCATTTTTATTCAATATAACTTAAAAATACACCAAGAAAATGAAATAAAATAAGAGCACCATACGCCTCTTTCAAGGTTCCCGCCAAAACTCCCCGTTCTTGGTTATTGGTCTGTGCAGTCGTTAATCAATTGTGGCAGAAGACGGTTGTGTCAAAGTTCAAATATAATCTGTGATATCAAGGAAAAAGGAGATGAGTCAACTGGTGGTGTCGAGAGTTTTGGCGGGAACCTTGATTTTTTTTTTATAATTTGTCATGACCATAGATACAGAGTCTTTCATACATATACATATACATATTGAATTTCACATTTCTTTAAATTAATGAATATCCATATGGAAGATGACGATGATTAAATGCTTCCATGAGGAATATGATGATATGATGGGGTGGCTCCAGTAAAGCGATGGGGACTTTACTGAAGTTCTTACGAAGTTTTGGAGGCAATACGAAAAATCACTTTTCACTTCATAATATCACTTTCTTACACTCGTAAACATTATCGAATGCTTTATGATAAAAATCCCACCATTGGGAACCTTGAAAAATGCGTGTGTTGCTCTTTTTTTTTTTTGGTGTATTTTTGAATGATATTAAATAAAGTTGGTGGCATTTTGTTTGATTTATGCTTATTACAGTGCTCGTGTATAGTGAAATAGAATAACAGTGTGAAAACACGTTTTTTCGGGTTGCCTCTAAAACTTAATTGTAAATTTTCTGTCAAAGTAGCCATCGCTTTACTAGAATTACTGGCTGTGACTGACTGACGGACTGCTAAATTGACTGACGACTCTGACTTTTACATTGCTTATTACGAATACGAAATATCGTTTTACTTGACACTGGCAATATGCGTAATAGCGATGCCAAATTAACAAAAAAAAAACTGTGGTGTCAAGGGAAAAGTCATACACTACTTTTTCCTTGACACCACACTCAGGTAGTAATTGGTAGCTACTGCATAGGCGTCAGGAGTAGCAACGTATATTTTGATTTCGACTTTCGTTTTTTGTGAAGTTGTTTATAAGCTGCAGCTGTGTTCTTACCACTTACCGTTACAAAAACAATTAATGAAACAATTATTCACTTCAGATATCTCACTGTTAGGTTGCTAAATATGCGTAGATTGGAGCATAGGTTGGAGTGCCTTCTGCGCTCGCAGATTGCCCGTCGAAGTAGACTAGTGCCGTCTCAAAACAGGCCGCCTACATAAGTGTGTCCTAAAAAACCTAGACATATTTAATACATGCACCAAGGCACCGGCGTGATCTACCGGACGTTTCTTCGATGGTACATATGTATAGAAATTAACTTATCAACCCATGGCGATGTCAAGAGCGAGCGGTAATCACCCTGTTGTTTATTCTAGTGTATTAATCTTCCACAGGATTTGAATTAATACTAAAGTCTTTACAATTGGAGTTCTAAAAGCCTAATTAGCTTTTACTTGTTCGAGTTTCGGTGTTTACCTTACAATAATAAATTAGTCAGCTTTATGATATGGCGTCGTTTGTGTATTGATAACAATGTACGTGTTATTTGGTGTACCAGCTAATTTTATTTTCTTTCTTAAATATTGAGTATGATGACAATAAATGACAATGTATTGTAAATTAAAGAAAAAATGGAAAGAAAAATTGATTTCGAGCAAGGATTGAACCTCCGATCTCGGGATAACCAAATTGACCAGTCCAGAGGTATTACCACTAAGCTACCGAAAACCGGGGCCCTAAAGTTAGCTACGAGTAGGCACAAAGTTGCATTGCATGTCACGCTGCCACGCCATGGTTTTTCTTGTTTCTCTTCCTTTCTAGAGAATATGAAATAATATTTCATACTACAGTATACTTTATAAGCACGCAATGAAATACTTTATAATTGACGCAATGAATTTTACTGATACTTTCATCATATATTAGTGATCTCAATTAAAATTTGTTTTTTTTTTATTTTACTCATCTTAAAAATAGAACTTGATCACCCAAAGATTGCGCGGGTTGTTTCGAATTTGGTAATCAATTGGCTTCCCAGGAGCTTTACATTGTTTATCGGCCACTTAATGTATATCCAATCCATTTTATTCCAAGCTTAAATTAAATATTGTATTTGGGACCATGTCAAATAAAAATTGTGAGAGATATCAAAAATGTTGTTACATAAAAAATGAAACATTAAAATATACAAAATAAAACTTGTATAATGTGTAATTTCAAATAAAAAGATGTTGTGAATTTTAAACACTGCATTAACTGTGAACATTAAATCCCTCAAGCAACCAGAAAAATATGACAATAGATTTCTTATTGTTCTTACACAGACAGGTGGACCCTATAGAATCCATCTGTCGCTTTAGAGATTTGGCTTAAAAACTGGATGGCGTGGGTACCACAACATTATTGTATTTCTGGCAATGTATGATCCTTCATTTCAATATTATGTAGACTCCTAATAACAAAGTTGAAACGTAGCCGTCACTTCGTAGTCCTAATCTTTGTACTACAAAGTTACGGCTCCACTACATTAGCTCAAGACAGTAACAACGTAGTCAAACGTTAGTATTTATATCGAGATCTCATCTTAAAAGAGAATTTGGCAACCCTATGGGCATGCGGGTTGTTTCGAATTTGGTAATCAATTGGCTCCCCCGGGGCTTCACATTGTTTACCGCCCAATGAATTGATATCGCTAGGTAATTTCCATTCCATTTAATTCCGAGTTAGAATTAAATACGTTTTGTTTTCCATGCTAGATGCAAATAGTGCATCAGTGAAAAATATGAGGTAGTAGAGTTCCAGAGCCGGCATTTGACGGATTACTTAATCTATCTGTCGTCAGATAAATAAAAACGTTATAAAAACTACAAATACGTACAAAACTATCAAAATCACAATAAATAGGATTATCATCTCATATAATGTGGTGTAACACCTCACTTTGGGTAGTGTTAAATGATTATTTTACACTAATTTTGTTCCACAATTTTAAATTACTCCAATAAAATTGAAAGGCAAAAGACCGTCACGTAATGGGAAAGAAAGAGATAGTTCCTAACTTTATACGAGTGCGAGGGAGAGAGCTAACTGCGGTGTTCTCTCACAATATTGGCTTGGAATTGAGCCGAAGCGAGTTTGGAAAAGAAATAAATTTCCTTTATAATCTGGGTAGGGAAAATTGTAGACACACTTACAATAAAATGTTCTTCGGGGTCCTCTGATATTAAAAATAATAATTCAATTCACAAATATCTTGGTGATACAATTTTGTTGAATGTGTTATTTATTGTTTTTAAATAACTCAAGAGTTTATTTGTTTTTTTTTTTATATAATGTCTGCGGATGTTTGTGATGATTACGGAATCGGTGTAAACACTTATGTTTTTTCGCGTAGGCACTTAATATACGTTAAAGCATCTTTTCGGACGTATTCTAACATTATCGTTACTTCCAACATATGTCTATAAATTTAAAAAGACTCAATCTCTAGATCAGTAAGATTTTCGTGCGTGAAAAGTACTTAAATAGACAAACATACTACATGAACTTATTTAAATATTAAATAGGTAAAATTAAGTATAATAAAAATTATTAAAATGTAATAAAAACCGCATTACCTAATATACTTGCCGCTTTATGGTAGTGTTCAGCACTATCGTGTTCCGGTCAGGTGGTAATGTACGGCCCTGTAATTTCCGGCACAGAGGCAATAATAGGTGTTAACCTTAGACCTCAGGAGTGGTAACGCATCTGCATTTTGACCTTTGTGTTAGTGTCTATAGGCTGCAGTCATCATTTAGCATCAATGTGAACTGCATGCTTGTTTGCCACTTCCTTACATAAAAAAACCCTTTTTAGGGTTTTTAATTATATGGTGGATAGTATGCACTTACACTATAAATAAAAACAATACAGTTTAAATACTTTTAAAAGTAAAAGAAAATATGCGTAGACTCACATACCCACACTAAGTATAAACCCACCCAATTTTTCGTAATAGCACCCACAGTACACGTTTATACCTGTACTATACTGTGTATACACACAACACATACAGAAGCACCCAGACCCAAAACAAATATCTGTAGGCCATATAAATACTTGTCCCGGTGCGGGGATCGAAACCGCGACCCTACCGACGAATCAAGCGGTCGTCAGTACCGTCAAACACCGCTGTACTAACTAGGTCACTAAATAAGAAATTACAACAAGAAAATATTCTTAAGAAAACACAATAAAGTTCACAATTTAATAACAAAGCATACAAAATACTCTTATTTGAACACTAAAGGGCCTATATAAATGCAAAGAACATAAATCCTTCCATCCATTTTCAACTCTAAATGTAAAGAATGAAGGTTAGAAGTCCATTGAGTGTAGTATAAAATAAAATAAAGATGAAAAGGTTTATATCTTTTCTTCAGAATAAATCTCATGAGTGATGTCAACACGAAGGGATTTCCCCTAGGCTCAACTGAATCAAACTTGACTAAACAGTGAATAAAATTGAGGTTCCTTTTTGCAATTACATGCTTGCTTCATAAGGAGTAGGACATATTTTTTATTTTTTATTTATGTTCTATGTATGTTCTTGTATATACTGCTCCCGTTAGGATTAATTGAAAAAATGCTTCTACTAGTTTTATAAGAGTCTTAAATCATTCAATTTGAATTGGTTTAGGACTTCTGGGCCTCTATTCTTTCTTATGTTTATGTTTGTGTCGCACAATCATAGTTACAAGTTACAATAGTTACCTACACGGTTACTTGGTAGCGTAGTGCTACGCAATGCAATGCTAAGTAGCGCAGTGCTATGCAGTGCAATGCTACGTAGCGCAGTGCTACGCAGTGCAATCCTATGTAGCGCAGTGCTATGCAGTGCAATGCTACGTAGCGCAGTGCTACGCAGTGCAGTCAATCGTTCTACTTATAGATTTTTATACAGATTTTATGTAGTAGTTCTTGTATGTGATTTTGTTATGCTACTATCTACGCTACGTAGCATTGCACTGCGCAGCACTGCGGTACGTAGCATTGCACTGCGTAGCACTGCGCTACGTAGCATAGCACTGCGTAGCACTGCGCTACTTAGCATTGCACTGCGTATCACTGCGCTACTTAGCATTGTACTGCGTAGCACTACGCTACCAAGTAACCGTGTAGGTAACTATTGTAACTTGTAACTATAATTGTGCGACACAAACATAAACATAAGAAAGAATAGAGGCCCAGAAGTCCTAAACCAATTCAAATTGAATGATTTAAGACTCTTATAAAACTAGTAGTAGCATTTTTTTAATTAATCCTAACGGGAGTGGTATATACAAGAACATACATAGAACATAAATAAAAAATAAAAATATATCCTACTCCTTATGAAGCAAGCATGTAATTGCAAAAAGGAACCTCAATTTTATTCACTGTTTAGTCAAGTTTGATTCAGTTGAGCCTAGGGGAAATTCCTTCGTGTTGACATCACTCATGAGATTTATTCTGAAGAAAAGATATAAACCTTTTCATCTTTATTTTATTTTATACTACACTCAATGGACTTCTAACCTTCATTCTTTACAAGTAGCGCAGTGCTACGCAATGCAATGCTACGTAGCGCAGTTCTACGCACTGCAAGGCTACGTAGCGCAGTCTACTTATAGATTTTTATACAGATTTTATGTAGTAGTTCATGTATGTGATTTTGTTATAAGGTTTTTGCGTTAAAAAAAAACGGAAAGATTAATAGAGATTATATGTCAAATTTGGCATACCGCACTTTTTATATTGGAGCCATATTTGTTTTACGTAACGCCCCTAATATGGACGCATGAAGAATCTGGACAATCTAGCCGGTGACATGAATTTTCCGGTCCACAGATTTACCGCAAACAAATTTTATGTTATGTCGTATGTGCCGTAGAATATTTACATAACGCTCTTTACATAACATTGCTGGACGCAGCTTCACATTGATACAAATTATAGCCTTTGTTTTAAATAACAGCTAATAAAATGCACCTAAGCACAACACATGAGTCTTATTCTACTTTTTATTAATGTAATGAAGGTGGCAAAGTAACGGCATAAATAAAAGAAGGTAATAAAACTTAAGATTTTAGAATATTAATAACACTAATTAATCACATTCATTTCTCGATATGCGCTGATCTTCCATTGTAGTCGTTACTGTTCAGCAATAATTTTATAGCCTTTGTGTTCGATATTTCACTTACAGGCCCATGTATTTGTAGTCAATATAATGGCTCGTAATAAAAAAGTAATATGAGGTAATGGACGTAATTTGTAACACATGTCTCTCCCATTCCTGGCCATGGCTTACATTCATTAAGGGAAATATACACGCTTGCTTTTTGTAAACGGGTGTCACGTGTTAGTGTTTGTGTGTCGCCCTGTAAATTTTAGAGGTCTAACAAGGCCTTTAATTAAAAAGGGCGCGTGGGTTTCAATTATGTATTTGCTTTGACATAGAGCATCATCGTTTGCATTTCTGCGAGCTTTAAGAATATCAATTGTGTCGAAGGTTGATGGTTTTAAGTATGACTAAAACCTTTTTTTATGTAATGAAGGTGGCAAGCAAGCATGCAGTTCACTTTGATGTTAAGTGATGTTTGCAGCCTATAGATACCTACACAAAGCCCAGAGGTCAAAATGCAGAAACGTTGACAATCCTGACACCTAAGTTGTTATGTCTCTGTGATGGTTACGGGGTCATACATTACCAACTAACCGGAACACGATAGTGCTGAACACTACTATTAAGCGGCAAGTTTCTCGGGTAATGCGGTGGTGCCTACGCCCGCGAGCTCCGTAACAGGAGCTCTACCACCAGTAAATCGTCAATGTCTTTACATACCTCCCTTTTTCTTCTACATTCTAAAATTATACATATTTTTATTGGTTTTTCAAAACCAATAAAAAGATCATATTATATTTTTGGTTTTCTAAACCATACATAATTGTTAATTATCATCATCATCACCCCAGCCGAAAGACGTCCACAGCTGGACAAAGCCCCAAACACGCCCTCAACAGTGTTGTCCATAACTACAGGAGAATGCCTTGCTTGGCAGGTGGACCGGCGACCGCAGAAGCGGTAGTTTTACCGCGGGACGCTGCTGCCCATCCCGTGTTGTCACTACCGCTTTATTGGAGTGATTAGACCGCCATTGTTCGGTCAACTTACTGCACTAGTGGAAGAATTTCTTATTTCTTCTTAATTTCCTCCAAGTTTATAAATATTTATAAAAAACAAGCGTGTGTATGGCCCTTAATGTAACCTGTGGCCAGGAGCGGGGAAACATGTGTTATAAATTATTATGCAGATGCCTACAACCTACCCTCAATTACACCAAAATTGTTAAATTATTAATTTTAAAAAGACATCAGCGCTCGACACATTGAAGTTCTGTTACGACTACAGATTCGCAAACGATGACGCTCTCTGTCGAGTCAAATACATAATTCATTGCCGCGCGGCCTTGTTAATTGAAAGCCTTGTTTTGGTCTATAAAAATTACAGGATAGACAAAAACGGTACACGCAACACCCGTTTACAAATGTTTACAAACACAAGCGTGCGTGTTACCCTTAATGTATGTAACTTATGACCAGGAGTGGGGAAACATTAGGGATAGTATCTCATATTACTTTTAAATTATGGGCCATTATACTGACATCAAATTTAATAATATATGAGCCTGTAAGTGTATTATCGACTTTAGAGGAAAAGCTCAAAGCATTCAGTAGTGATTACGTATCTACATTGATCTTTAGTTAATTATTATGTAGATTTCTACAATCTACCCTTATTTCCCCTTCTTACGCCAAAATTGAAAAATTATTATTTAAAAAAAAACATCAACACATTGAAATTCTGTGACGCCTACAGAATTGCAAACGATGACGCTCTCTGTCGAGTCAAATACATAATTCAATGCCACGCGGCTCTTTTAATTAAAGGCCTTGTTTTACTCTATAAAAATTACAGGACAGACCAAAACGGTACACGTGACACCCGTTTACAAATGTTTACAAAAAACAAGCGTATTTGTTTCTCTTAATGAATGTAACCTGTGGTCAGGAGAGAGGAAACACGTCGTCTACCTTCATCATGCTCTTCATACATGCACGCCGATTCCTAAGACTTTTGACCCCACCATCAGACAGAACTCGACCTATTTGGTCATGGTAGGTCAGTCTTGGTCTTCCTGGGCCTCTGCAACCTTCCACATTCGCATTGTATATCTGTTTAGTCATTCGCTCATTCGCCATTCTTTCTATATGCCCGAACATTTTTACACCGATACTATCATTCACACAAAGCCTCTTTCTTACATCTTCATTACGAATGCGATCGGTGAGTGATACAACGCAGATCTTGCGCAAAGATCTCATCTCGACCGTGTTTAACTTACTTTCATGCTCTTTCCTGCATACCCACCCAGCTCTCGCTTCCATATAAAAACGTTGGAGTAAGTACAGCATTATGTACGGCTAGTCGAGCCCGCTGGCTGAGATGTTTCGATTCTAGCAGCTTACCCAACGCTCCATTCACGCAATTCCCAGAAAGCACTCTTCTTTCCATGTCAGTGATGTACCTACCAACCTTTGCTAAAAGCACATCCAAGATATACAATTTCATCCACCTGTCCTAACACTGCATCATCTACTACTACCCTTGCATTTGTTCTCTGTTCATCTCTTTCAAATACTAATACTTTAGTTTTATTCACATTCAATTGTAAGCCTTTCTCCATACAATCCTCTTTCATGACTGTGACTAGTGCTTGTAGCCCAGATGGTGTAGAGCTAACAATTACCGCATCATCTGCGTAAAGCAGACAGTTTACCACTAAGTCACCCATACGCACTCCCACATCAATAATTTTTATTTATAATCTAGAGATTACATATCCACTAGGTTGCCTATCAAAATTTGGCCGCAAGTATTATTAATTCAATTATTTTATCTTTAACAGTCAGCAACTGTCACCAGGGTTCAGATAATTTAATAAAAACACCCAGGCTTATTGATAATTTTGACAAAAACTTAACAATGTTTTAGTGCAACTGAACTTTAGAAGATTCAAAAAGCACTAAACATTTCCCATCAAATACATTTTGTACAAACACAACGTCTTCCCGCCACATTAAGAACGGAACAGTATTGTGTTGAGATTGGCATTGTACCTCATTGTGTATGACGTGACGAGTGAACAGTATTCAAACCTATTGCTTCAGACAAACCATTGTTCGCAAACTTAAATCTGTGGACGCGCTAAATACAGCGCAAACGAGGTTCTATTAAACTGCACAGTAAAAGATATTTCAACTACGAAGGTACCATCTATTGTTTTCATCATCAGTTCCACTTCATCAAATGATGCTTTCCGAAAAGAAACACACGGAACATTATTGTATATAAAATGTAGAAAACTCTTCAAATTTGAAGAGTTTCCTCGATTTCTCCAGGATTCCATCATCACATCTTGACGTGGTTACAATAGGACCATCTGTGAGGTATATATATTCTTTAAAAAAAAAAAAACATCCAAATTGGTTCACGCGTTTTCAAATTAACGATTAACATACATAAAAAAAAAGATTCCGACGAATTGAGAACCTCCTCCTTTTTTTGAAGTCGTTTAAAGAGGCATGCTTTTTTATTTTTCTTTTACTGGTGGTAGAGCTCTAATGGCGGAGCTCACGCGCGTAGACACCATCGCATTACCTAATCTATCTGCAGCCATAAGATAGTATTCAACACTATCGTTTTCCGGTTAGATGGTAATGAATGGCCCTGTAATAACTATCGAAGATACATAACAACTTAGGTTTCGGGGGTGGCAACGTATTTGCATTTTAACCTCTGGTTTTTGTGTAGATGTCTATAGATATGCTGCAGTCATCACTAAACATCAATGTGAGCTGCATGCTCGCTTACCGACCTTACATAAAAACATTTTTTTGGTTTTGAGGTGTACAGACAAGCAAACGGGGCGTCTGATACAAAGTGTGAAAAGTCACCATCGCCTATGATCATTTGCAACACCAGGGGAGTTGCCAACACGCTGCTAGTCCTGAAAGACTCTTTGACGTCATTATTGGAGAACCCCACATTGTACCAGCGAGGAAACACCTCAGAGAGTAGTTCGTTCTAAAACTTACACGTCCTGGGCAGAATCGAACGTGAATGCTCCAATGACACAGCCAGTACAATCTTGGTCAAAATATTCTGTGGGTTAAGCATTCACTGACGTGAAGCTATGTGGGCGAAACGTTCGTTGGTGAAAAGTCCTTTGGACGAAGTTAATGATTTAAAAATAATTATGACTAATGGTTCTTGGACTAATCGAATGTTGGTAAACAGCTTCAGAATTATAGTATCAAACAAAAAATACGCGCATTACGAACTCTAAACTAGCCGATTGTCTGTCTAAAGCTCAATGTGCAATATTTCTAGATGAGCATCGTAGTTTTATTTTGGCTTAATACACGCTAAATATGCTTTTATAATAAAAGATCTAATGTTGACCGAAGGGGGCCGCAGCAAGTTCACTTCTGTTGGTAAATAGAATATGTAGTAAGATATATCATTAGTAGCAGTCAGGCATTCTCTTTGAGAAATGCTAATTTATGTGTCAAGGATTGTTATGTTGTTGACGACGTTATCTGGCCGCATATACTTGCTATGTTATGATTAGGTATGGCACAAATAATGAGCGAACCTTGCTGGGGTGCGGTTTAAGTTATGAGCGAGGCTGATTTAAATAAGTTTTTATTATTAACTACCTGAGTAGTCCAGTGGTAGCAGGCTTTCACTGCTATGCTGAAGACATTTTACTGACAGACGACCCGGTAAGTCCAGCGGTGTGAGATGACCGGGACAAATATTTGTATGGCCTACAGATATTTGTTTCGGGTCTGGGTATTTGTGTATTGTGTTGTATGTGTACAACGGCACCCCTCGACACAGGTTTATACCTACTGTAGGGCTGTGAGTGCATATTTTATTTATTTATATTTTATTAGCAAGTAGATTAGGTAAAGCGGTAATTTTACCCTCTCCAGCTCTTTCAAAGGTGATAGCACCAGTTTACTTTTGTTTAATTTTGACATCAAATAAAGTCGGTTTGTGACCGCGTTCTATGCTACGCTACCTTTAATTTAGCACCATTGTAATGTGTTGATACTGGGATGACATCTAAAACTTTGAGTACGGTTTGTATTCATGCATACAAAGCTCTGACATGGCTTAATGTTAGAAGTGTCCTGTCGCGTATTGTCCGATATAACAGCACATGAAAATACCTACTCATTTTAAATAGTAACATTTTAGAAACTAGAAACTTTAACCATTGTAATTTTTAGAAACAGGATGAAATAAAAGGGACACGCCATTAAAAAATATACAATACTAGCTGACCCGGTAAACTTCGTATTGCCTCACAATGAATGTGTCAAAGGTTTGATGACGGACTATTTGTATGGAAAATTAAATTGTGGTTTTTACTTCAATTTCCTCATATTTTCTTACCTTTTGAACCTTCCCTGGACTTCCAAAAATCATTCAAAACCGAAATTAGTTAAATCGGTCCATCCATTCTCGAGTCTTAGCGAGACTAACGAACAGCAATTGATTTTTATTTATATGGATTAAGTACGTCCTGTAATAACTTGATTATTAATCTGCTACATCTTGATGGTAGAGCGCCAGTGACGTAGCTATAGGGCATAGGGCATGAATAATTGCGGGTAAAAGTTTGTGTTCTAGGTATACCATATTTTACTGGTGGTAGAGCTGTTCTGTGTGACTGAGTTCGTGGGTGTATGCACCACTTCATTAGCTTATCTTGCCGCTAAATAGTAATATTCAGCGGTATCGTGTTCCGGTCAGGTGGTAATGTACGGTCCTGTAATTTCTGACAGAGGTAGAACCACTTAGACCTCAGGAGTGGCAACGTATCTACATTGAAATTTCTGGTTTTTATGTAGTTGTTTATTGGCTACAGTATTGACTTACCATCAATATTAACTTTATCCTTTTTTGCCACTTCGATGTCATAAAAAATGTGATGATCATTTGATCACCAACCTTCAATATTCAGCTCCAAAATACAGTATCTCCACCAACCCGCATTGGAGCAGCGTGGTGGAGTAAGCTCCAGGCTTCCTCCCAAGAAGGGGAGAGACTCGTGCCCAGCAGTGAAACGTATCAAGGGTTGCCATTATTAAATACAGTTAGTTGAACTTATTAAATTTATTGCACATGATGGCGTCTGGCCGTGACAACCCTATTGCCCTCCAGTGGAGTATAATTCTTCTGCTAGTGCAGTCAGTCAACCGAACAGTGACGGTTAAAAAAATCTTTAGGGCGATAGTAAATATAATAACGTGGGATGGGTAGCAGCGTCCCGCGATAAAACTACCGCCACAGCGATCGCCAATTCGCCTGCCAAGCGTGGCCATTAAAGTATATTCTCCCTTAATGACGCTCGTCATTGCGTCTTTGGGGAAGGCTTAGCCCAGCAGTGGACGTCTTTCGGCTGGAATTATGATTTAACTAGCGGCCCGCCCCGGCTTCGCTCGCGCTGCTTCGCTCCTATCATAGCGTGTTGATATATAGCCTATATATAGCCTTCCTCGATAAATAGGCTATAGAACACTGAAATAATTTTACAAATCGGACCAGTAGTTCCTGAGATTAGCGTGTTCAAGCAAACAAACAAACAAACAAAGTCCTCAGCTTTATAATATTAGTGAAGATTATTTATATTGCACGATGTTCTAGTTTCTGGAAATATTGTCTTCTCGGGATTCTTATTTCGGTTTTGTGTAAAATAAAATTAAGTCTGTATACAGTAATCAAATTTATTGTCAATCATTTTATTTACAATAAACACTAGCTACAGTTTACAATAATGATAATATTCTTAGCATTCATGTCATTACGGCTTGGGATTATTAGCAATAGTAAATATTAGCAATAAAATAAAGTTAAGTAAGTTGCTATAAAAAGTGGACAAGACAATGTAAATTATACAACATCTGATGAAAACAATATTTTTCAGACTATCTCTACAAAGGTTAGCCACAAAACATTGCTTTTCTATCTAATTAACGGTCTATTTTTAAGTAAAGAATAATTTGTTATATTCAAATAATTGTTTCTCTGTATCAATTATGAAGGCGTTTCACAGCGTACTTTGTTTAATTATAGTACGGTGTGTTGTTAAAACGGCTAAAGAAGCTGTTGTGTGTTGTATGTTAAAGAAGTGACAAAAAGAAGTGATTTCTGAATAAACTATGAGAAATTGTATAATTTCATGATATTGCAAGGCATACTTAAAGCGCCGCGAGGTACACTTAGAATTAATTATAATTGTTCTGGTATCGTCTTATCCACCCCATTAGTTCTTAATTCAGAAAATGAATTTGAGTACTAAGAAATCGTCAAAGGTTTGACATTATTAATGAATTTAACTTAGTATTGGAAGCACTTTAATATTCTTATTGGAGACCTTTCCAAAACAGAATCAGATATAAATGACACGAACAAGACCGATAGCACATATTTCGTTACGAATAAACAAAAATAAAACCAATAACCCCATGGCGTAATCACTGAACTAATAAAATCCTATCTCATACTACGTATTATGAAAATGCGTACATTAATATTTATATCGATAATAAAGAATTCTTATCTACAAAATTAACTATGATATATTTTGTTTTAACCATTGACTTGGAGTATTAGTGTTGTTCAGTTTGATATTATAATTGTTTTACAATGTAGATGAAGTTCTGAATATTTGTTCACAATCACATAGTTCGGTGTTCGGTCGAACTTCGAGTATATATATTTTTTAAAGATACCGTTAAATTTTGTTTGTGCTTAACCCGAAAATCCTGAAATCTATCATGGAAACGAATGTTAAAAAAATCGAACTGATTGTACATTAGTCCGATTTTTTTCAATTATCGTATAAATCTCGAATACTATTCTATTTCACCTGCAGCGCTAAACAATCGTATGCTTCATTGATATATAGATATACTTCAGGACTTCGTTCGAAATGATTGGAATTTAACCGTAAAAATTAAATTTAACGGAAAGCAATCAGCAATAGAACATTGGTAAGTGTAACGTTCAATTTTTAATGGTGCTACAGATGGTGATGTGGAAAGATAACAAACAGGCACTTGATGATATTTATTCTTTCTACACTTTGAACTTCACTTTGATCTAATACCAAGTAAATGGTTGTATATAAATTCGATTTCTTTTATCATAAAACTTCATTCATTATGCACTTAGTTACATTACCACAAGTACACTTTTCTTACAAAGTAATATACTTATATACTGTTTATGATAAATTTGTTTCATATACATTACATTATCAGTTTGATTTATGATGGTCATTATAAATACATAAATATTTAGATCAATTCAGTGTCTTGACTGTGTGTAATGTGAAAAATCGATAAAAACGACGAAATTATTGAAAAATATTGGCCAATCTTCTATTTAGCTTGTTTTTTCAAGCTATGTATTTTCAACATCATCAATTTATTTTTCCGAAGAGGACTGAAATAATTATCCTTTCGTGATTTTTCGAAAAACATAACTTTACCTTTACCTGTCAGCAGCATTCAGACGGCATTTTAGACGGCAGACCTTTCTCATTATATTGAAACGTATACAAACACAACTATATTTGAAGATCTTGCTCCATATTAAGTCATAAAATTGATTAATTCTGATCATTTTGACCACGGAATGCAAGTCTAAAAACTGCTTTATTACTTCTAAAATTATTGAGTGATAAATGTAAGATATATCTTGTGCTGTATTTGGTTTGTGTTCATACAGCGGTCATATAACGTTAGGGTATGTTGCATAACATTTGTAGTCCAACTTGTATTTTTACTTTACTGACTCGGTTTTCTAATTTAAGTGATTTTATACAACACATAACCAAATGTTCTGCATCTAATAACAACATGATATAACGAATTTTAACTTCTGTACCTGTAACACCATTCCTCGATGTAGAGCCAAAACCAGCTTTCTTAAAAGGCAGACAAAAACTAATAGCTATTAGTTACAGGATGTTAAACGATGTTAAAAGATACACCAGTGTGAGAACGTTTATTACATTAAGCATGCAACCCAGTTGCAACAAGATATTTTTTAAGTTATTATAACATTTCATTTCCTTCTCTAATTTAAATAAATCTGTTAAAGTTAGAGAAGGATGTGAAATGTGACAATAACTTTAACAAATATCTTTGTGCAATCCAGGCGGTTTACTGGTGGTAGAGCTCCAGTGACGGAGCTCGCGGGCGTAGGCACCACCGCATTACCTAATATACTTGCCGCTAAATGGTAGTGTTCAACACTATCGTGTTCCGGTCAGGTGGTAATGTACGGCCCTGTAATTTCCGGCACAGAGGCATAAGACCTTAGGCCTCAGGAGTGGTAACGCATCTGCATTTTGACCTTGGTCTTTGTGTTGGTGTCTATAGGCTGCAGTCATCACTTAACATCAATGTGAACTGCATGCTTGTTTACCACTTCCACTACATAAAAAAAAAAAAAGGCTCAACATTATTGCAGTATCCAACAAGCAATATTGCACATCCACCTTAGGAAGAAGACTTCGGCTTATTTCGGGTCTGTAGAGCGTTATCTTTTACCTATATGACGTTTGTCGGCCATTTTGATCAATACCAGACTATCAGTGCTTACGTAGGCAGTGTGCAGCAGAGATAACGCTCTATGAAGTTGAAACTAGCCTATTGTCTTTTTCGTAGGCTCGATGTGCAATATTAATGGTAGAGTACTGTAACATGTTTTTGCAAAATGTTATCGGACTACACAATGTTTTATAATGTTATATAACGGCTAAGGCTGTGTAAGCACATTAATGCACTGAGAAGTCCATAATAAAATGTGATAACAATATTTTATAGGGTTTCAATTAAATAAATAGATAAAAGCAGGTTTAAAAAATGTAATATGTATGGATTTATTAATATACATATTTTTAACTGATGTTTGGTCTGCTCTTTTTTTTTTTAATTTATCACGCTGTTTACTATTAAATTGCTTTACAGTACAGAATATAAGCTGCTTTGAAATACCTGAACCTCTACAATGATTGGTTTGAGTAATCAATTTCAAGATATTTACATTAATATAATAGAAAACAATATTTTTAATTCGTCATTTAAGAAATATACTTATTTTTACATAATATATGAGAGTGAAGTGTAGTCAAAAGTGAAAACACTTTATACTTTTTAAAAGGATCTTCAATTTATCTTACATAACATTTTCATAATTTATATATAATCAAGAAAATCTAAGCAAGATTAACGTGTTTACTTACTAATTTATTAATAACACAAGTTATATTGTAACGTATATTTTTTATTAACTAACACAAACTCTCAGGTATAATAATTTATAATACATTTAATAATAAAAGGCACTGATTTGAGTCGTGATCCAAATATTTGATAAGGGAAACGGAAGTGGGATGTGACACATAAATCAATAATAATAATGATATTATAAAATATTTTATATTTATAATCCACTCTTTTCTCTAATAATATTCTCTTTAAAACTTTAATAGATACATAATATAGACAGCGAAAATTTGGTACCACAGAATGATTGCAGCCATAAACTTATGGCGAACTTTAAGTTAAAAGCGCTCTTTCTGAGTGGCATAATTGTTAAAGAAAAAAAAAAAACGTATTAAAATTGTCTTAAACAAGATTAATAGTTTCAAAACAAAGCAAACAAATTTATCATTATTTTCTTTACATAATTTTTGAGGAGAGTATCCGAATGATCATCTTTCAAAAAGAAGTAAAGGGCCCGTACTATGACGTCTTATTGCGATTCAGTTTAGGCGCTGCCAAAATCTTGTTTCATTGTCTTATGTGATAGCGCGTACGTTGAAACGAGACAAAGCTAATATAGCGTTTCAGTTTAGGTTAACAATAAAAGTTCAAGATGTGTAAAAACAGGTGTGTAAAAATAACAATAAAATAGTTACATATAGGTAAGTCATGTTAGAAGAACAAAGGAATTGTAAATTTATATGCCGATTTTTCTTAAGTACAGGTGTTTGTCAGTGTATATATTATGTGTACTCGTATAAATCGTCCACGTCATGAATTATTCAATCATTTCATGAAATGGCCGAAGTTGTGGAGATGTGGAGATCTAAATTTGACCCGATTCTTTAATCGTATACGCTTAATAATGTAGGCTACGATTGGTTATATCCTAAAAATAGAGTGTCCATATTTATGTTTCAAGATTCAAGATATAATAACTAATTTGTTTAGAAATACCGGAGACCACCAAGTACTTTAGTGCTAAGGCAGCGGCTTGTGAGTGCTAGAAACAGA
The DNA here is from genome assembly GCA_036365455.1 of Macrosoma leucophasiata. Taxonomy (NCBI): domain Eukaryota; kingdom Metazoa; phylum Arthropoda; class Insecta; order Lepidoptera; family Hedylidae; genus Macrosoma; species Macrosoma leucophasiata. The sequence continues at coordinate 3,288,241 of JAWQUS010000024.1, forward strand.
ATTTTGAATGTAAAACCAGAAACTTGTGTTAAGTTTAATCCGCAAGCATACTGTGGTAGAAATAGTTACATTAAGCTGCGAACACATTGAAGCATTGTTTTCGACAGGTATACATTTTATAATTAAGTATTGATATGCCTTATAATTTAATAGTTCTACTATTTATTGCAATAACTTCACCTCAGAAATTCGCACCGCGTAATCTTAAATTTGATTATACATAACTATTTCACTGAAAGTGATTTCGTATTTAGTTTGGTCATACGTTCGTCTCCAATAAATCAATATGCTATAACGTTTTAAATCGATTGTTTTAATATGACGAATAGAATTATAACTCGAAGTAATTATTTAGCTACAGATGTTTGTCAGAGTATATTATGTCGTGGCGCTGTCTTAAAATCGTTTACATAATGAAATATTCGATCATTTCATGAAATGAGCCATTTTCATGATGTGAACATCTAAATATTTCCCTTAGAACTAAAATTAATCAAGCTCAAAATATTTGCGTAACAAATATACCTTCTAATCGTGTATCCTTCAGATACCGGCATCGATACCCAGAGAGTAAAATGCATCCCATCCATATAAGGCTCTTTCTGTAAGAAAATATTTTCAGTGGGATCTTCGGAGTTGTTAAATTATGTGCCCAATATATATATATCTATATATATACCTATCAATTAGCTCGCAACATCCTTTTGCCATACAACATTGCAAAGAGGCCTACTTAGTATACGAAATAATTTTCCGGCAATTATAGTTATGTTAGACAAAGATTATCGAAATATTTAGAAAATTAATGCACCAATAATACATTGTAATATTAGTATATTATCAATTATATTATAATCGCTACATAGACATAATGTTTAAATACAACATCAAATCCTTAAGTGCGTTCGCATATATTTATATACATTTATATCTATATTTGATATTACATTTCGTGGTACATTCACACAGCGTTGGACAAGTTGCAGATATTTCAAGTTATTATTTAAGCTTCAAATTTTCACTCAAAAGTGAAAAGAAAAAGATTGTAAACATTTGAATTACATTTCCAATTATTATAGGTGCTGAAATTTTAGTGGTTGTTTCCTTACAGCAAAAGGATTTTGTCTTGGTAGGGTAATTTGTATTCAATAAACTTCTTTTATTAGGTACATAACGTAACTTACGAACGATAGTAACGATATCTGGAGCTCTACACTCTCTGCCTACCCCGTTAGGGACCTGGCGTGAAGATACATACATACATACATACATAACGTAACTTTATGCCTGTAATCCGCGAAGGGCTACACAACATTCACGATTCGCCAGTTACGTTTTGGCCAATGTAACAGGTGGCGAGCCTGCTGACATCTCCAAACACATTACCTAACAAACTTCTGGAAAAGGAAAGATCTCAATAGAACCAGAGAATTTTAGAGAATTTTATACCGTTATCTCTGGTAGCTCCCGACTTGGGAATCAAACCCAGGACTCCAGTACAGTAGTAGTGGCTTGGTACCACTAGGTTAAAGAGCCAGTTTTACAGTTACCTTTTTATTGGTAAGGCATATCACAAGCGACGTGAGCTTATTTTGTACATCGTTTTTTCTTATTTGTCGACAGCGCACGTAAGTGCACAGAGTGCACTAGTTAAAATTGTACACTAATAGTACATACGTTACGTTTAGTGAATCAGCATCTTTTTTCACGCTTTCTAGATGATGATAATTTATGATTTTTATCTCTTTCGTTTCTATAATACCACTGAAGGCAAATCGTTGACCTTTTATTTTCCACTGCAACTCTCAACTCGCTCAATTTGCAACAAGAAAACGACCAATAAAATTTCACTCTGAATATACTTGACCGTGATTTATTTTTTATTATTACACTATTATGTAGTATTTTTATTAATTCGAAACAATTCCATAGATATTAAAGTAGTTTGGTTCATTAGAGTTTCATAGGAAGATATTCTTAGAGGTAACTTTTAACAATGTGGATGGAGATATTTTAGTGGACCCTGAATATTAAATATTAACGCAGATTGTGGGTTAATTAATATTAACGATTAAAAAATATCAAAGATTCGTTCAAACACAAAACGTTTGATAATCAGAAGAAATCAGAAGGAGTGTGAATGTTTATTGTTTAAAAATAAAGTCATATAAGTAGGTATTTGGAGATGTTTAATCACATTACGATAGAAAATACATATTATACAAAAGAATGAATACTCAGGTGTGTTACATCTTACGATATCACATCAAATTTGTGAAACTAAAAATAGTTGCCTAAAAATTTTATCAAAATTCTATAGAGTCAGAAGTCTGCAGATACTGAAACATAAATTCAACAGATTTTGTATACCGTGGTCTTAGAAATTAGCGATTGTACTGCTCTTCGTTTCTATACATTATTAAAACGATTATAAGTACTTATATATAAGATATATTTACAATGAATGGTCCAGTAACATTGTATTATAATTTATATATTATAATATAAATATAATATGATCAAAAGCTCTCTTCACAGTGAACTCATGAAAACATTTAAGTAGTTTTGAAAGTACCCCTTGTGAAAAAGACAAGAATACAGATTATTGTAAAGGTGCGATTCCGAATTCCGCCGCACGCAACAGTGCCGTCGCTGCAGTGCTGCCGCAGGACCTTAATTCTCGATTTTCTACATTGTCGCAAAGAATGTAACCTCATATAAACTTATAGAGAATATACATATAGAGACCAGTAGTGCAGCAGCAGTACTGCTACGTGCAGCGGAGTTCGGCATCGTACCTTAATACTTAATCTGTCCCTTGGCGCGTTCAACGCAGCGCCGAGTGCCAAATATGTACTCGTTCTTAGTAGTAGTAATTAGCGCTGCCGCGTCCTGATTAGATGGTGGCTGGATTCTGCTCCTCTTTGTTAACCACTAAGCAGACATGAAATCGGCGCGAATAGGATGCGTCCGTCGGTAAAGTCGGGCTCACAAGGCGCACGTGATTGTGTCCCTACACAATCACGTGCGCCTTGTGAGCCCGAGCTAAGTAAAGTCGGATTTTTTCAAACTGCAAATAAGGCCTCCGACAAGGTTTAACGTTTGCTTACTATCGATCGCAACCGGGACCGACGGCTTAATGTGCCCTCCGAAGCACGGAAACGCGCATTTTAATTTGTTACTAGCGGTCACCCATCACACACCCGACCGCGCCCGTATTGCTTATCCGAGTAGATCGCTTGCGGTCTACACCAGCCACGGAGCGATAATACAACCTATTATTTAGGCTGACAGCGCCCTATGCGCTCGCCGATTGCCGGTGAAGTAGATTAGGGCCGTGCCGCCTACATGATTAAAACTAAACCACCTAAATACGTCACCCAATTTATCTGTTACATCTGGTTGTGTGCAGGTTCAGTGTGAGTGGAGCTTAGAACAAGATAGATTGTATCCATTATTTGATTCAGCTGACACGTCGTTCATCATATTTTATGTAAATGGGGAAAATACTGTTATTCTCACTTATATCTAAATTATGATTATCTTAAATAGGTACGTTTTTTTTTTAAATTCTCTCAAAAATTGGCACATATATCTATTAATATTGAATCTTTGGCATTAAATTTATGTACCACCATATGAGGTTGTGCAATTTAGTTACTCATTTCATTAGAATAGAGTACAAAGCATTATATTTTTTAAGATATTCTTAACAATTTTTTTTCAGATTTATGTCGCGTAGGTATTTCAGAAATGAACATGAAGAGGACGTTTCTGTCGTAAAATTTCATATACCATCAGGATTTTTTAAAATGATCACTATTACATACAACAATAAATAAATTAAAAAAAAGAATAAAAAAATATTATGATCTATTTTACGTAAGTAACAAAAATTTCTTTCATATTTCTACTAATAGATATTATAAATTTGAAAATTTTTATGTTTCATATTTTTCTATGCACCTACGGCCCGTTTTCGCGTCAAAATGGCTGAACCAATATTCATAAATATTAATACAAAGATAGATTGAATGTTGAGAAAACTCCAAAGACAGTTTTGCACCAGCACGTATTTAGTCAAAGGCAACAAATCATTAACAATATAAATCCCTTTTCAATTTAAAAATATCAAACGAACAGAGTGTCTAATTGCACAACCTTAACTATCTTAACTCAAACACCCGCGTTTCACTGTCTAACAGTCACACAAACACGGGCCCATCACTTTCCACTCACAGGACGTGTAAGTTCTCACAGTTCTTGAACTTAGAGTCTTCTTTACCGAATATCCAGGTTAACATCTGACGCGCCTTCATGCTCGCTCTGACCACCCCACGGGACTTGTACCAGTGCGCTGGTGACGACTCTCTCCCACCTTCCGCGGAGTACTGCTGCTTTTTTAGGCGGATCTGTGTGAGAATGCCAGCTAGTAGCTCGTCAACGTTGTGATTGATGCCAACTGACACTTCGATGAACTTCGCCTTATATGTGCAGGCCAGGCATTTGCCGTCTGTGGAGAGAGGTGTTTTGAATTAATTGGATATCTTTTATTAATTAAGTCTTATGGTAAAAAGCTCTTAACCAATCTCTGAACTCTCCACCAATCCGCATTGGAGCAGCGTGGTGGAGTAGGCTCTAGGCCTTCCTCCAAAAAGGGGAGAGACTCGTGCCCAGCAGTGGGACGTATAATGGGTTGCCATTATTATGGTAAAGATAATTCTTCGACTAGTGCTGCCAGTAAACCGAATAATGAAATAAATAAATAAAAATAAATAAAATAAAATAAAAAAGCCTTTTATTTCCAACTTCAAAAAGTGTACAATTGACTTATATCTATTTACTTAAGTATGTAACTTTTGACATACTTCTTGTTTTATAAGGAACCCCTCTCAGGTGAAGGCCTCTTCCACAGATACCCATTTTTCCCTGTCCTGAGCTATACGCTGCCACTGTGGTCCAGCGATTTTTCGTATATTGTCATCCCATCGTGCGAACGGTCTTCCTTTGTGACGGTTGCCTAGTCAAATCATTTCAATAGCGGTTGTAAAAAAACAACGCGGAATGGGCAGCAGCGTCCCGCGATAAATGTACCGCCACTGCGATTTTTTTTTTTTTTTTTTTTTTTTTTTTTTTTTTTTTTTATGTAATAAAAGTGGCAAACAAGCGTGCAGTTCACATTGATGTTAAGTGATGACTGCAGCCTATAGACACCCACACAATGACCAGAGGTCAAAATGCAGATGCGCTGCCACTCCTGAGGCCTAAGGTGTTATGGCCTCTGTGCCTGAAATTACAGGGCTGTACATTACCACCTGACCGGAACACGATAGTGCTGAACACTACCATTTAGCGGCAAGTATATTAGGTAATGCGGTGGTGCCTACGCCCACGAGCTCCGTCACTGGAGCTCTACCACCAGTAAATTGCCAAGCGTGGCGTCGGTCGGAGTGATGATGCTATGGTTGACAGAGAAATGTGAAATACACTGGAATACTGGTTGTGTAAGTATGTCTTTTTTATGTAATTGAAGTGGCAAACAAGCATTCAGTGGCTGACTAAGTACCACTACACTACCGAGGCAAAAATTAAAAAAATAAAATACGCTTACACTCACAGTCCCACAGTTGCTATAAAACTGTGTCGTGGGTTGTATACAAACAACACATACACCCAGACCCGAAACAAATATATCTGTAGGCCATACAAATATATGTCTAATCTAATCTAACGGTCAACTCACACCGCTGGACCAACCGAGTCGTCAAAAATACCTATCTATATCAATGAATATCTAAAGAACGGAAATAAAATAAAAAACGTCTTAGATCAAGACTTCTACGCCATAAATAAATAGAGAATGGTCATCAATTATTACTGATGTCCGTCACCCTCAAGCCGTTTCAATAAATAGAGGAAAATGGATGGAGGAATTCAGTAACGGGTGAGGCGAACTTGATGAATTATGTAGTAGAGAGGCTGGAGTTCTCTAAGTTTGCAGGCTCGGCTCGGCTTCGGATAGGTCGGAACCCGATCTATCCGAAGTACTTAGTTTCCATTTTTCTTTAATTTTTAATGTTAAATAATGGTAAAGCAACGCTTTTGATATCCACTTAAAAATGAGGTTAAGATATAAACTGGCTCCAGTGATGGAGCTCGCGCACAATTGAATTAACAAATCTGCGGCCCAAAATTTTCCATTTTTTAAATATATTTATTTGTTTTCTATACCTAATTTTAATCCATTTCTCATCACTCTAAAAAGCTGACACGAATATTCGAACGGGACAATTTACAAAAGAACATCCTTAGGGGAAAAAATATCGGCTTGCCTAGCCAATTTCCCTTTGATTAACGCACTAACACAATAATACGAATCAAAGTGCGGCAACATTCCTTTGAATAATGTCGTTACGAGGAATATGACTATAATAAAATTTGAATGGGGACCGCATTCGCTTGGGAAATCAATTTTCTTCCAAAGTAAGGGATAATGAAATACTTATTTGGCGCTCGAGTAATTGTCTTCGATTTTGTTAGGGTTCTGATCGTCAAACGCAGAATGGATACTGATTCTAATAGAAAATGAGTAAAGTTTTCTTGAGTTCTCACCGACATTTCATTACAACTTTAAATTCATGAGTAACAAGTTTTTAATTCTTTGAAACTCTTTTCGTGACTTTGATTTAGTAACTAATCTTTGGTTATTAATGTACCAGAATAGTATATTTGTTCACGAGGAATGTAAAACAATATTCACAAAGAATGTAATCAATGTAATAAACACATCTTATGTAATATTACGCATCACGCGTAAATGCATGCATTCAAGCATACATGATACATGCAAACACCCACGGTTCGCTGATTACGTTTTGCTCCATGTAACAGCCTGTTGGCATCTCCGGGCACATTACCAAACCCCAAGGTATTGAGAAATTTCCAGAAAATGGAAAATAAAAGAACCAGAGATAAAAGACTATCCCCCTTATTCATAAACGTATTTTAGCTAAAGTGTTGCTAATCTCTCCTTTGTCTTTTTCTATCCTGCACATTTGACAATGCAACTGACAAAGACAAAGCATTCTATAGCTAAAACGTATCTAATGTACGTTTATGAATAAGGGAGTATACATCTGGTACCTATTAAGTTAAGTCCGTTATCTCTGATAGCCCCTGACCCGAGAATCGAACTACGTTGGGGTCCTACCCAGCTTGGTAGTAGTAGTGCTCTGCTACCACTAGGCTACTGAGGCAGTTAAACACATCTTAGATAGACTAAATGTAAAAAAAACAAATTACTTAATTTTAAGATCAAGATGGTTGCTAATATAATTATCATAAGTATTTTCATTAGCAACCATGATGATTTATTAAAACAGTTTTTGTTCATCATCAGTTTCATTCATAACTTTATACTGGTGGTAGAGCTCCAGTGACGGAGGCGTAGGCACCACCGCATTACCTAATATACTTGCCGCTAAATGGTAGTGCAGAGCACTATCGTGTTCCGGTCAGATGGTAATATATGGCCTTGTAATTGCCGGCACAGAGGCATAACACCTTAGGCCTCAGGAGTGGTAACATGTGGCAGTGGTGGCATCTGCATTTTGACCTTGGTCTTTGTGTGGGTGTCTATAGGCTGCAGTCATCATTTAACATCAATGTGCACTGCATGATTGTTTGCCACTTCCATTACATAAAAAAAACTGTTATTATAAATGGTGAATTCTTCCGATAGTGCAGTCAGTTAACCAAGTAATCGCGGCCAAACCAATCCAATTGGGCTAAGAAAACATCTCATAGGGAAGTAGATAGCAAAATGATCTACCGGGGCTGGGTTCAGAAACTCATTTATTCATTTAGAGTGACAGGCCCCTCTTATGACATGTCAAAAACAAACAAAATAAATTAAAGTGAAAAACAAGTGATATATATGTCAAACAAGATAAAAAATATATGTATAGTCAAGAATATCACTCATAAAAAACGAAATATAATATACTAATGTAAAAAGTATATCAGTAGAATGTCTCGCTTTCCCTTTACGAACTGATAACAAAGAGTAAAAAGAAAAGAAAAAGAGCCATTCCTTGTCATTCACCGGTTCCAAAGGCCAATATGATCTGAAAACAAGCTCAAAAAAACTCAGTCGGCTCTTTTAAAAATAAAAAATCCTATACGATATGCGAAGCGTTATTTAATCTCATGAAACAGTGATTAAGTAAATATCGCACATCAAAAGTGATTCATTGCCATTACTTAACCCATTCAAATAACTGAACGCTCAGTAAACTTCAATACATTTATTTTCAAATCTTTCAACGCCATAATACGGTTCTGTAATTTTCTAAAAATCCTATACGATATGCGAAGCGTTCTTTAATCTCATGAAACAGTGATTAAGTAAATATCGCACATCAAAAGTGATTCATTGCCATTACTTAACCCATTCAAATAACTGAACGCTCAGTAAACCTCAATATATTTATTTTCAAATCTTTCAACGCCATAATATGGTTCTGTAATTTTCTAAACAATCCGCACTTTAATTACCGCCGTGTCGTTTCCACTCGCGACCGGCTTTGTCGCTAGCATGCTTACCTACCTATAGATACTTTTGTTGATATAACATGTTACTGAAAGTTCTTTTATTCAAGGTTTAGAAATCATTAAATTCTATGCATAGATTTCAATTAGGTACCTATTTATACAACACATCAACACAAAGATGCTGTTCTGGGTAAGTTTTATTGGTCACCAGTAAAGTGAGTTTCATAATTAATACATGACGCAAACTATCAATCTAGACAGTTTAATGAGTTTTCTGGAAATAGGCTTTGTCCAGGACTGAGTAAATTTAATGATCACCACCTTATCACCATAGAGTAGATTACCCTAACAGAACCATATAATCAGACTACCTTGTGTGGAAACGGCTCGACTCCTAGGCAGGTCAATTTTATTGGCCACCAGCAACGCGGGTCTTGACCTCAACGTGACACAATGCAGCAGTCTGGCCAGCTCTTGCTCAGTTCGTAGAACTGACGTCTTATCCTTCTGACGAGCCAGTTAGTCCAGCGGTGTGTGGCGACCGTTTTAAGCGATGCTCACGGATTCGATGCCCCGTACCGAGACAAACTTTCGTATGGCCTACAGATATTTGTTTCGGGTCTGGATGTTTGTATATGTGTTGTGTGTGTACAACGGCACCCACGACACAGGTTTATACCTAGTGTTAGGCTGTGAGTGTATGCGTATTATTTTTTAAAGATTACCTTGTGTGGAAACAGCTCGGCTCCTAGCCAGGTCAATTTTATTGGCCACCAGCAACGCGGGTCTTGATCTCAACATGTCACAATCCAGCAGTCTGGCCAGCTCCTGCTCTGCTCTCTGAAATGACGCCTTATCCACCACTGAGTAGATAACCACGAACGCATCCGGCGGTTCCGCTCGATCAATTTCTTCCTGTGGATTACAGATAATGATAACAATTTCACGATTCATTGCGCACGTTCATCTTATAATCTTGAATTTGATATGAACGTTACATATTACAGGATTTATCTGTATTAAGCTTTAATTGGATAGAGCTCGAGTAGTCGTTACATTATCGACCTGCTTTAGGTGGTATTCAGCTCTGTTATGGTTCTGTGCGGGTATGATTGTTTTTTATGTAATGGAAGTGGCAAACAAGCATGCAGTTCACATTGATGTTAAGTGATGACTGCAGCCTATAGACACTTACATGAAGACCAAGGTCAAAATGTAGATGCGTTACCACTCCGGAGGCTAAAGGTGTTATACCTCTGTGCCGGAAATTACAGGGCTGTACATTACCACCTGACGGAACACGATAGTGCTGAACACTACCATTTAGCGGCAAATAAATTAGGTAATGCGGTGGTGCCTACGCCCGCGAGCTCCATCACTGGAGCTCTACCACCAGTAATAAAAATCGATTTTAGGGAGGTAGAACAGCTTGGAGTTTGGTCGTTGTGATTTGAAATTAGACGAAACGAAAAACCGACAGGAAAAAGTGACAGACACATAAAGTCATAAGATTTGATGTGGGAGAAAATGAGATAGGAAGCAGTATATACGGCCCTGTAATTTCCGGCACAGAGGCATAATACCTTAGGCCTCAGGAGTGGTAACGCATCCGCATTTTGACCTTGGTCTTTGTGTGGGTGTCTATTGGCTGCAGTCATCACTTAACATCAATGTGAACTGCATGCTCGTTTGCCACTTCCATTACATAAAAAAAGTATATATATATCTCATGAACATTTTTGAGGGTTTCACTTCTGAATGTGAAAACATATATTTTTTTAATTTTATGAAATATACATATAGATTAATTTTCTAATTATTTTATTTTAAATGATTAATTATGGTTTATAAAATTATGGAAAGCACACAGAAATTACATGGATGTGTACTGAATACTGCAGCCTATAAATATTTACACATAAACTGGAGGTAAAAATGCAGATGCGCTGAGGTATAAGTTATTATTCCTCTGCGAGAGTAATTACGGTGCCATACATTATTATCAAACCGGAACACGACACCGGAGCTCTACCATTAGTAATATAATAATTGATCCAAAAGTTATCTCACCCTAGTAGTTGTGCAGTTTACAAAATAAAGCTCTGATTCTTCTCCGTTCAGCAAAATGGACACTTTCTGTTCTCCACCTTCGGCATCTGAAAATAATTACCAAAGTTAATCTATTTTTTTCTGTTACGAAGGTGGTAAACATAGAGCAACACCGGAGGGGAGTAGCCATAATCAGGCTTTCCCCTCTGTCAAAGTACAAGCCCAAATGGCCTTATACCTGTCGCCTAAATGTTTTAATGTGTGCGTGAAATTGTTTCTGTATTTTGTTAAAGTCAAGGTGTGAGTCCCCCCAAAAAAAAAGGGGAGAGACTCGTGCCCAGCAGTGGGACGTATAATGGGTTGCCATTATTATGTCTCTCGTCAGCACGGGGTCCAATTTGAACCCCGGACCTTTGTCAGGCTTGCGCGGGGACATGGGGGGTCCAACACGTAGAGGCCCTTTCGAGAATTTTGATCTACTTTGTAATGGGTTATATTCGGCGGGACCTCTCTCTGACTGCATCAATAGTTAATACAGGCACAGACAGACCCCGCAGAATATAATGGGACTATTGTAATGAAAAGTGATTTGCCAAACTTTGGGCTATGTGGGTGAACTGGGGGGACTAGCTGGCTGGGCCTATGGAGTGAGATCCGGCACCTGCCTATATTCAACATCTCACATTATCGAATCCTACTTTAGGCAGGTGGTGACTCGCCTCTCCTTGGTGGGCCCCCCAAACAGCCAACCCGATGGTCGACAGGGGGCAACACTGTTGAGAGAGGCTGGGGGTGTCGAGAGGTGTGGCCCCGGTTTCACCATCACGAGCGAGTAATCTCGAGCTCGGAGCGGGCTTCCCCGCTATTATGCCTTTAGACACTTCCACCCCCGAGTGTATGGCTCTTACAGAAATTTAGACAACAGCCTATTATCCAAATTTCTGCAAATGCCATACCTCTAGCGCCCCACTCTGACCGGCCAATGAAGGCAAGCCAGAGGCGAGAGACCTGATGCTCTGTCCGGCCGTACCTCTGTGTGGCGGACGAACAGTTCTCTCGGAGGAACTCGAGATGATGGTAGGGGGTGGTGTCGCTACTCACCAACAGCTCGCCACAAGCTGCTCTGCCCCCCCATTATTATTATTATTATAAGGTGTGAGTTTCGTAGAAATAGACGATTTTTTGTAGTGTGCGTGTGTGTCGCACGCATTTCCCCCTGCAAAAAATGACAGACTGTTTTGCATCGGTAATAAACGCTGTGGCTACTCCCCTCCAGTCCGCCGCGACCGGTGGCCCGTGTTGCTCTATGGTGGTTAATAAGCATTCAAATGGTGTGATCCGGTTAAATGGTAGTGTATGGCCCCGCTATAACTATCACACAGACATAACAACTTTTTCCGTAGATGTCTATAGGTTGCAGTAATCACATAACTTCCATGTGAACTGCATGTTTGCATGCCATCATTGTTACTTTAAAAAAGTAGTTATAAGCTACGCAGTCGAGCTCTGCCATTGCCGCTTTACCACTACCTAATAAGCTCATCCTTTTCATTTAACTCATAAATCAATATCTATAAATCTGTTATATTACCTAACAGGATACGTTGTTTACAAATCGCCGGATATTGAACATCTGTTTCATGAAAAGTTAGAGGAAATATTACGTTTTACGAAGTGGCGAGGGAATCGGGTGTACGGAATGAAAAAAAATGGAGGTCAAAGAATGAAACGTTTTATTTGGCAGTTTGCTTGAAGGCTAAGCTAGTAATCTTAGACACAAATTACAAAACAATACGATAGAAAATTTAAAAAATATATATATATGTGTGTTAATCTATATTATTAATGAATTAATTAATTAACAATTATAAAGCTGAAGAGTTTGTTTGTTTGCTTGAACGCGCTAATCTCAGGAACTACTGGTGAAAAATTATTTCAGTGTTAGATAGTCCATTTATCGAGGAAGGGTTTAGGCTATATAACATCACGCTAAGTTGAATAGGAGAGGGTAGGTAACATTGCAGCCGGTGCAGGTAGTATTAAATACTAGTGATCGCCCAATAGATACATTTTCATAAAATATACGTTTGAATTATATAACGAACCTCTATGTTGAAACCGTTTTACCACAGGCTGGTACACAGAATTTATTTATTTTATTCATGCTTATATGTACAGCTTAAATATAATATAATGACATTAGCGGTTAGGCACATGCACCTTGTTAAGGCATTGCAATTGAGAAATGCGTGCGAGAGACATTGTTTATATGTATACATTGTATACTAAGACATACTTAACTATATTTATAATTACGTTTGTCATTCTTTTTTTTTATGTAATGGAAGTGGTAAACAAGCATGCAGTTCACATTGATGTTAAGTGATGACTGCAGCCTATAGACACTTACACAAAGACCAAGGTCAAAATGCAGATGCGTTACCACTCCTGAGTGGTGCCTACGCCCGCGAGCGCCGTCGCTCTACCACCAGTGACATTAACACCCATATTCTAAGTCGTAACCTCGACCTTAACTCAACCTTACTCAAGGGAATTGGTATTCTTAGTTGTAACTAATAACGTGAACTCGACATTCTCCTCCGTTTGAGGTAAGAAAGCAACTGTCAAACTCCAAGGTACCTCACGACCTACCTTGAAGTTTCGAGGATTATTTACATTTCACAGTTTTTCGTGTCGAAACTGTCTGGAAATATAATTAAATACCAAATTTTTATATATAAATAGATTCTCAAGACTTTCTGAATTATCTTTATGATAATCCGTACACATGAGTTACTGTCAAAATACAACTAAGGATATGGATTTCGAGGCGTCCTCATAAAGTGTCCTCAGCTGAGTGTGAATCAAGGAATGTTTCGAGTAACGTCTTAGAATATGGGTGTAACAATGTGAACGCAATTCGTTGTGTTGGCTAATGCATGGTAATGTGTGTAATGTTTTATTTATTGATTTACTGTTTTACATGCTTTATATGTATTATTATTCAAAAATATTAGCGTTCTGCATTTCTCTTACATATAAACTATAAGTGTGCCAAAGGAGATGTTGCAAAAATGATGGACCTCCGGCCATGTATTGTACATAATATCATTAAACAGGCAAAATCAATATAAAAACGTTTTTTACTGAATATTTTCACTTATTTAGCTTTGTTTGCAGTTACAAAACATAATTTGCAGTTAGAATTTCAACTCAAAACTAACATGGCGAATATGGCGGGTGATATCATTTTGACATTTTCATTTTTTAAATTGTATTTTCATTATAGAACTTGGAGAAAAAAGTAATATTTTCTAAATACTATCAAAATCGATTGATCCCAAGTGTCGGCTGTATCGCCGCCATGTTTAACATAGTTGAAAATGATAAAATCGTTATAATGAAATGTGGTTGTAACTCTAAAATATATTTTTGAATTAATTAATTGTATTTTTTTTGGATTCTTCTTTAATTTACCCATTTTTTGAGGACATGTACGAACCAGAGCCGAAGACGCAACATCTCCTTTCGCGCAATTTTCGTAAAAAGGGATCGCAAGTTTTTGCCTCACGGTAATTCACGTATTAATACTAGTATTATATGATAAAATCGACTTTCAGCTATCGAATTTCAACGGTTAGGATCCCACTGCAGCATCATTTCGTTCATCCAGATATGCTGCAAATCTAATTTTTACGTATATTTATAATCTAGACAATATGCTATATGCTCGTGCATACGAGAAAAATGCAAGCAGTATATTTCTAAATAAAATATGCTACAGAGAGTTCAGTAAAGAAAAGTTTAGAAACTTTTAAAGAAACGTCTTTCAATGTTACGTGAAGTTTGCGTCTGAGAAACAACGGAGCTATTATTACTTGAGTAGAAATTGATATATATATACATATATATATATATGTATTTCCAAATTTTATTCACGCCTACGTAGACCCCCATCGAGTCCCATGGACCCCAGGGAGTCATTATGGACCACTTTAGGAATCACTGGGTTAGATGGTAATGTATGGCGCCGTAATGACTCAGAGACATAACAACTTGGGTCTCAGGGGTGGCAACGCATCTGCATTTTAAACTCCGGATTTTGTGTAGATGTCTATAGGCTGCAGTCATCACTTAACATCAATGTGAGATGCATGCATGTTTGCCACCTTCTTTAGATAAAAAAAATGGTTGTATGCCGCCTACATTACATTAAAAAAAAAAGATCCGGACGAATTGAGAACCTCCTCCTTTTTTCGAAGTCGGTTAAATAGAGTTTCGCCGGACTGATTTGATTTAAATACGATACTGTAAGGCTGATATTTTCAATGTATAAACTTTCAGTAAGTACGCAGATAAAACAAGTTTCATACTGTTCCGGGAAGCGTCTATAAAATATCTATCGGTTCTCTAAAGCGGGAAATTTGTCGGAAATTTCTCTTTGAAGTTGGATAAATTATGTGCCTAACGAATTGTGGTTTACTCACTGCATGACTTGCTTTGTTCTTCGGCCAAGTGCCTGTGACGTGCGTGTTGGAGGCTCAAATTAGGATGGTGTTATGATTAAGTGTATTAAATTTCCGATGTGTATTCAGCGTAGGCTTGCTTTATCCCTAAATATAATATTTACCTCACATAGCTGACGGGGAGGGAATGTGACGATGACGTATTAAATGAAAAAAGGCATGCTCCGATGGTTCGGGCATATAGAAAGAATGTCGAATGAGCGACTGACTAAACAGATATACAATGCGAATGTGGATGGTTGCAGAGGCCCAGGAAGACCAAGGCTGACCTACCATGACCAAATAGGTCGAGTTCTGTCTGATGGTGGGGTCAAAAGTCTTAGGAATCGGCGTGCATGTATGAAGAGAATGATGAAGGTAGACGAGGCACGAGAGGTTTGTCTGAACCGGGATATCTGGCGTTCTACACTCTCTGCCTACCCCGTTAGGGACCTGGCGTGAAGATACATACATACATACGTATTAAATATTGCATGAAATTTTGCATCCCGTCTCGAACTCTGTGTAGGGTTAGAAACTGTTGTCATTTTTCCACTGTCTTAAAATTTCTCAGTATGACTCTCAAAGTTTTATAATTTACCTGGAAATGTCAATAGGCTCGCCACCACACACAAAACATAACTGGAGATTGGTGGATATTTACAATATATGTATGTGTGAAGCCAAATAGCTTTTTAGATAAATTGTTTTATTTTCACATTTCTTCAGTAGGTTTATGATAGGGTTCAGTTTGTTAAACATAAAATTGTTACCTCTAAAGTACAGTTTACTACATTTTTTTATGTAATGGAAGTGGTAAACAAGCATGCAGTACACATTGATGTTAAGTGACGACTACAGCCTATAGATACCCACACAAAGATCAAAATCAAAATGCAGATGCGTTGCCACTCCTGAGGCCTAAGGTGTTATGCCTCTGTGCCGGAAATTACAGCGCCGCACTAATCTACATCTACATCTTGCCAGAGTACTTCCTAAAGTACGTTTAAGTTACGTTAGCTTTTTCCTCAATCAAAAGCTCGCATGCTATCATGTTATTACTAAATCAAATTAACTCTGATCACCTATTTGATGATACCGAAATTCGCCCACATTAACAAAAACGAATGACTATTGAATGAACACATACCATTCGGTCGAATTTTTAGGGTAAAATCGTGATATATGTGGGTCAAATCAGGAAAAAAATTATGATACTAATCGAAAGAGAGAGAAAATGGCCGATGGTCAAAAAAGTTGTAACTCTTTCATTTTTAGTTAGAAACTTAGAACTTTGGCCATTTCCTTTTACGTTTTGAAAGGTTTTTTTCTTGTTAAGAGGCACGCGTTTGTAATCGTGCAGCTTCTGTAAAATGAAACGAGGAGAGCAATTTTCCCAACAGCCACAGTCTAAAGAAAACTAACGTGTTAACTACGAGTACAGCGTTGAATACCTACAGCTTCATATTTAGGAAGATGGCAAACCTATGCTGCATGGATACTCATGGCTACTGACATATATACTGACACGAATACTGGCTATATATAATTATTTTCCTTCCTGATCACATGCCACTAATTTCAGACAACCCGAGTGTACACTTGTACTCTATGATTTCTTTTTGTATTTTTTTTTATGTAATGGAAGTGGTAAACAACCATTCAGTTCACGTTGATGTTAAGTGATGCAGCCTATAGACATCCATACAAAAACTAGAGGTCAAAATGCAGACGCATTGCCACCCCTGATACCTTAGTTATTATGTCTCTGTGATAGTTATTACGGGGCCATACATTATTTTATTGCTGGAAGACGATAGTGCAGAATACTAGCATTTGGCTGCAGATTGATTAGACTTCTTTTTGCATTATGATAATTTCGTACCTAAAATATTCTTTAACAACTATTCGTATTAAAAAAATCGTTGTGAAAACACGAAAGGAGATGTTGCAAAAATGTATGGACCTCCGGCCATGTATTGTACACAATATCATTAAACAGGCAAAATCAATATAAAAACGTTTATTACTGCATATTTTCACTTATTTAGCTTTGTTTGCAGTTACAGAACATTATTTGGAGTTAGAATTGCAACTCAAAACCAACATGGCGAATATGGCGGGCGATGTCATTTTGACATTTTTATTTTTATAATTGTATTTTGATTTTATAGTACTTGGAGAATAAAGTAATATTTTCTAAATACTATCGAAATCGATTGATCCCAAGTGTCGGCTGTATCGCCGCCATGTTTAACATAGTTGAAAATGATAAAATCGTTTGAATTAAATGTGGTTGTAACTCTAAATTATATTCTTGAATAAATTAATTGTATTTTTTTCGGATTCTTCTTTAATTTACCCATATTTTGAGGACGTGTACGATCCAGAGCCGAGCTCGCAACATCTCCTTTATTCCAACCATCATTCCAGAGCATATTGTACCTTGAATTCATGAATTTTGCTTGCTGGCTGTTTATTAGATCTGTACCTTGAATCAGTCGTAACGAGCTCACATGGATGTTATTCGGGCCCTTGGTTGTGTTAATTCAATTTCACTCTTGAATATGAAATCACTTTTGAAGGTACGCATTCAAATGATGATGTCTGGGTCGGATTGTTTGCATATTTAACAAAAATATAATTTTAAATCACACTAGCGGCTCGCCCTGCTTCGCTTGGATGCAATGTTACCTAAATTACTACTATCTTATTAAAATATTGCTTACTAGCTGTTGCCCGCGGCTTCACCCGCGTGGATGTCGTTTTATAAATAACTAAGTAGAATATGTTCTTTCTCAAAGTCAGCTCTATCTCTGTACCAAATTTCATTAAAATCGGTTCAGTCGTTTGGACGTGAAAAGGTAACAGACAGACAGACAGACAGACAGACAGAGTTACTTTCGCATTTATAATATTAGTAGGGAAGTAGGGATAGCACGTCTGAACAGTGTAGGTTTTTGATCGTGAAAGAATGTTCATGATCGGTTTAGTATTTCCGAAGATTAGCCCTTACAACAAAAAAATTTAAAGTTACAAACTTTACATATTTGTGATATTATTAGTATAGATATACAAAACACAGACTTACTGGTGGTAGAGTTCAAGTGTAGGCGCTCGAGGGCGTAAGCACCACCGCATTGCCTAATCTATCTACCACCAAATGGTAATGTCTAGCACTATCGTGTTCCGGTTAGATGGCAATGTATAACCCCGTAATAACTATCATAGATATTAGATTTTCGGATTTTTTGGCGGGAACCTTGAAGGAGGCGTCTTGTGCTCTTAGTTTATTTCATTTTCTTGGTGCATATTTGAGTTATATTTCATAAGGTTGGTGGCATTTTGTTTACAGGTTTATTACAGTGCCCGTGTATAGTGAAACAGTGCTAAAATAAGGTCTATCAGTTTACTCCCAAAACTTAATTGTAAATGATCTGGTAAAGTAGCCATCGCTTTACTCGAATTACTGACGGTTACTCCGACTGACTGACTGATTCTGACGCTTTTACGCTGCTTATGTCTGCGAAATATCATTAATATCATTTGACTTGACACTGGCAATATGCGAACAGCGATGCCATAATAAAAAAAAAGTCACAGAGATAAAGCAAAGGTCTCAGGGGTGGCAAAGCATTTGCACTGATCTTTGATGCTTATTTGCCACCTTTTTGATGTTCTTGTTTCCTGTTTAAATAAAAAATTGTTCAACTGAAATCAAGTAGCAGTACGTTCCATACATAAGCGATTATTATCTGCAATCCTAGTAACACAGGTATAACCTTAATAAAGAGCTTTAGCCCATCAGTAGTGATGTTTATGAACATTGAAAAAAGGCTGTAATATGAACAAGGTATAAGAGGGGATCAAATAATGGCATAAGAGTCGGTCTATCAGCATTTAGTTATCAGCTTTCATATTTTTTGTAATAGTTCATTATGCAACGTTATTTTCAGTATACCTATAGAATAGCTATAAACCTATTTTCATAGCTTTTCTATTAACGATAAGTGGACGTTACAGACTTTAGACATTTACACGAAAATCGAAGTTTAAAATTGAGGTCGTCTGAGGTCTAGGTTTTTACCGCTATTAAAAAAAAAACTGGTTGTCTGTAAAGTCGGTTTTACGGGCGAAGATTTTACGTGACAACGTCTTTTTCTCGGTAGAAAGGCATTCGCCGGTCCGGCAGGCCTCTCTCTCGTTCGGTGACTCATCGTTACGTTACCGGGCGTTACACTTTTTCATGAGTGACTCCGAGCCGCAACCTAATTTAAGACGTTGTCACGTCAATATGTTTATTACATTATTGGGCTATAGAAATATTAGGTGATGCGATAGTATAAAATATATATATGTATTTGTAAGACGCACACAGGGCAGCATTTAAAGTTACGTACACTGTCATTTAAAGGTACTGACAGGATCTGGAGTACGTAGACGAGTTTAATTCAGTTAACAGCAGTCTATTGGCTGCCGCTTTTTCCAAGTTGTAATTAATTAACTTCACTTGAAAGACTTGTGGGGTTAAAAACAAAATATCGGACGCTGTCTCGAGTTTGACACTTAAATCTGACTGAAATTAAATCTATTCTGCCCGACTTCATTAAATTTAGTCAGTTTAAATCAAATATTTTTTTAAGCATTTTATAAACATTATCTTTTACTCGTGTGGTGAGATAGTTAAAAAAAAACCGGTCAAGTGCGTGTCGGGCCACGCGCAGTGTAGGGTTCTATAGTTTTTAGGTTTGATTAACGTAATGAAAAAAATATATATATTTTATATGGAGTTGTTCAAAAATTTCGAGTATTATGAATAGAATAGAATAGAATATTTTATTTATTTATAACAATGTACCTACAACATCGAACATATTTACTACAAACAATTATATTTGAGGACATTGGTATAAATTGGTCCTAGCTCAGCATTTTACTGATTGTAAAACAAGCAGCGCTGGTCTTCCGCTAGAGCCATTTTATTTGTTTACGTCTTAACAGTACATCTAGTAAACAGCAAGAACTAAAATAAATTACACGACGCCATAAATAACGCGAAAAAAAAGGAGATTAAAAATAGCAAAAAAAGAAAATAAAAAAAAATAAAAAAAGATACAGCCAATAGACAGCTGGTAAACCTTAATTACATAACAATATAGACATAAAAAAAAAATCAAATAAAAGTAAAGGTAGTATGTACTCCAAAGTAAATAAAATGTAATAACAAAAATAAAATGCATTATAAAGGAGTACAAATACAAAACAAGAAGACAATTAGAAATTATACAGACATGAATTAATTCCAGTTATTATTGTAACACTAAGAATATTTGTTTGCTAATAAGTACTTTTATCAATTTTTCTATAATTAAAGCTATTATGCGGTTTCAAAAATGTATCAGTAAATATAAAATTAGACTACCTATTACGAGTACATTTGGTCGACTATTACTCGCAAACTAGTTAAGCTAACTTAATAGCATTCCTTTTAATTTCGTTATATGTAGCTACTATTGCCGTAACGATAATTGTCACTTTAAAGCTTAATAAGTCACGAACAGCTAACTAAATCGAAAAATGATATTAGTACACCCCTAACATTTTTGAAAGACCTATCCAACGATATACCACACTATATAGAAAACGAAATTTTAAAAAAATATCCGCACGTTTCATGTAGGGAAGGTACTCTAAATAATTTTATTCTACCATTTTGTCGGCGTGATTAAGGTGTATACTTGTGCCAAATTTCAAATCTCTAGCATCAATAGTTTTTGCGCTAAACCGCGGACGGAAATACAGACAAACAGACAGACGGACATGGCGAAACTATAAGGGTTCCGTATAAATACGGAACTTAAAAAATTAAAATGTATGCACTAATTAAAAAGACAATGGAAGCGCTGTAAAGCACGATCATTACTTTGTTGCGTATATGAGAGGGAGGTGGAATTTTATACACACAATAGAACAAATTCTAACACAATAGAATACACTTTGTCGGTTTTAGTCATCGAAGCTGCGTTGTCCGTCGATGGTTTAGTGAAAAATGAAGACGCGTTTGTAATTGTAACGATTAACGCAATGGTTAAGTTATTCGAATGTATTTTGTGTTAGAAGCAACAAGGGTAGGGGGGGTCTTAGGGGTTACAAGACAACGAGAAAGTCATGTATGAAGTCATATATTAAAGAAAGTTACTGACAGGCTCTGAAGTACGTAGACGAGTTTAATTCAGTTAACAGCAGTCTCCTAGCTCCCGCTTTTTCCAAGTTGTAATTAATTAACTTCCCTTGAAAGACTTGTGGGGTTAAAAAACAAAATGTCGGACGCTGTCTCGAGTTAGAAACTTAGAAAATTTAATCTATTCTCTCCAACCTCACAAAGTTTAGTAAGTTTCAATCAAGTAATTTTTATATGCTTTTTATAAACTCTGTCTTCGCTGGGAAGTTAATTTATGGGGAGCGCAATTAATTTACGATTTGCCTAAGAGAAAGGAATAAACAATTTTACGTGAGGACACATTAACTTGTGGTCAAAATCTTATCATTGTATGCGCATTTTTACTGGTGGTAAGGTTCAAATGTCGGCACAAGAGAGCGTAGGCACCACCGTATCACATGATCTATCAGCCGCCAAATAGAAGAAGAATAATAATCATGGTAACCCTTGAGACGTCCCAATCCCGAACACGAGTCTCTCCCCTTTTTCGGAGGAAGCCTAGAGCTTACTCCATCACGCTGCTCCAATGCGTGTTGGTGGAGATACGGATTAATGGCCAACCCGCTTTCGAATGTTTTAAAACCAATAAGGACTCCGAAAAGGTTTTAACGACTGCTATTTATCGATAGAAACCGGGACCGACGGCTTAACGTAGAAGACGGCTCTCACTTACTCGCATTTTAATTTGCCATTAGCGGTCACCCATCATACACCCGGCCACGCCCGTATCGCACAACAGAGTAGATCGCTTGCTATCTACACCAGCCACGGGGTCATGCGCGTTTACACCATTTCACCGCTTCCCATCATTTCATTTGTAACACAAACGCAATACTGTCTCTACAATCACACACATATAAATCTCAGGCAGCTATTCATTTGCACACTAAGACCAAACCCTCATAGACAATAGACGCACACGCATAAACGCTACAGCTTGAAAATCCAAATCCAAGAATTGATCGTATGTATGTATCTTCACGCCAGGTCCCTAACGGGGTAGGCAGAGAGTGTAGAGCGCCAGATATCCCGGTTCTGACAAACCTCTCGTGCCTCGTCTACCTTCATCATTCTCTTCATACATGCACGCCGATTCCTAAGACTTTTGACCCCACCATCAGACAGAACTCGACCTATTTGGTCATGGTAGGTCAGTCTTGGTCTTCCTGGGCCTCTGCAACCATCCACATTCGCATTGTATATCTGTTTAGTCATTCGCTCATTCGACATTCTTTCTATATGCCCGAACCATCGGAGCATGCCTTTTTTCATTTTTACACCGATACTACTAAGAATTGATCGTATTACTTTAAAGAAATTATTAGCACTCCCTACTCCTCAATTTAGTAAGAATACTCAATCCATAACAGGAGTGACCTTTAGTTGGTATGCTCATAGTTGGGAAGGCTTTAGAATCAAATCAATTTCAACGTAGTTTCATCTAGAATACAAACTTAATTAGTTATTCTGTTAGAGGTGCCCATGGGACTTCACGTAAGTAATGCGTATAGCGTAGCTATATATTTTATACAACACAATTTTGTATTTTATAATGAAAAGAGCAATTTTTAGATTTAAAATTACGCTCATAAGCGCACATAGATCAACACGGGCCCCCGTCCGAGGCGGACCGGAGGGGAGTAGCTATATGCAGGCTTTCCCCTGTCAACGTACAAGCCCAAATGGGCCTATGCCTGTCTCCTAGATGTTTAAATTTATGTGTGAAATTGTTTATGTATTTTGTTAAAGTCAAGGTGTGAGTTTCGTGTTTCGTAGTAATAGACGATTTTAGGCGTGTGTGTGTCGCACGCATTTGCCCCCGCAAAAAATGACAGACTGTTTTGCATCGGTAATAAACGCTATGGTAAATCCACTCCGGTTCGCCGCGCCGGCCGGTGGCTCGTGTTGCTCTATGTACGGGCATTACGCCCATGTCATATCCGGCACAGAGGCATAATAATCTTTATTAGGGGTGGCAACGCATCTTTAATGAAATCTCTGGATTTATGTATATTTTTATAGGCAACAGCATTACCTCCCATCAATGTTAACTGTATGCTTGTTTGGCGCTTCATGGTATAAGAAATGGAACGGAAATTGTCCCGTGCCCTGAATCGAAAATTTACAACCATTTTTTTTTTTCAAAAAATCGACCTGTTTTTTTGTAAGAGATTATATATTACGATTTTATTTTTATTCAATGAAGGTGGCAAACAAGCATATAGTTCACATTGACGTTAAGTGATGACTGCAGCCTATAGGCACTTACACAAAGACCAGAGGTCAAATTGCAGATGCATTGCCGTCCCCGAGAACTTAGTTGTTATGTCTCTGTGATAGTTATTACGGGGCCATACATTACCATCTAACCGGTACATGATGCTGAACACTAAAGGAGGCGGATAAATTAGAAATTTCACGCGGATGAAATGACAAGCAATAGCTAGAAGTGAACAATTGAAACAGATAGCGTTCTGTCACCGCGCGACATACAACGACATAACGACATATGAATCTGGTTTTTTTAAAGTGGTTTGCCAGAGAATCCCACGGGATTTCACTAGTCGGCTTATGGGAGTTAATGCACCATACGGTTCCGTTGTCAATATTACACTCGTTTTATCAGGATTTTAAAAGCTTAAGTGCTTTTTATCGTGACATGTAATGAAGTGTTATTTCACGTTTGAAGTGTTATTATTAATTTTTTTTACATCATCCTGCTTAAAACTGTAAGTAGAAGTAAGTAAGAAAAATTAAAAAATGTTTATTTGTCACCAATACGTAATTATTAGTAACATTTAGTAAAAATGAACATTTTTTATTTTTTCTTTCAAGATGGGTTGTGTCAGGTTTCAAATAAGCATGCAGTTCCCATTGATGTTAAGTGATGACTTCAGCCTATAGACACTTACACAAAGACCAAGGTCGGAATGCAGATGCGTTACCACTCCTGAGCCGGAAATTACGTGAATTACTTTGTCCCTGTGATAAGATGCGGGGTGGTGATGCAATATTTTCAAAATATTATTTATCTATACAATACATACAAATAAATAAAATTAGAGTGTCTGTTTGTAATATAAAAATAGCCGCTTTTTAGCCGAGTTCAAAAAACGAGAAGGTTCTCAATTCGGCCGGTATATATATATATATTTTTTATGTATGTACGCGAATTTCCCCGAGATTAGAAAACCGATTTACGTAATTCTTCTTTTGTTTGATGCGGAATAGTTTCGAATTGGTCCCATAAAAATTTGATTCAGATAGGCCCATCAGTTTTTATTTTATGAGCATTTCTTTACTTACTTTCACCTCAGACTAAAGGAATTAGAATAGACGGCGAGTTGTCAGTGCGTTGAATCCACTGACGTCCTAGATAATCCTAATGCGTATGACAACAAGATGACAACAAATGACAATGACACATTTACTCATCGACGACACAACACAGCAAATTTACTCCTTCGTGGATAAATTTTTTTCATTGCTTTCGCATAGTCGTGTAATAATTTTGTATCGACACACCTAAACAATTTAAATTAGGTATCTAATTGTCACGAAGTTAAAAGAGTCAGATTTTACAAATTTAACAGAAATGAACATGAATCTAATTGACAATGCAGCAATAAACTAAAAAGTATTAAATAAATATAACTTCAAACCTATTAGTAAATAGCACATATAAATAATGGGTTCCCTACGTTACTGCGAAATACGTTTCATCGAAAAATCATTGGCCGACAACTATACATCGAAGACTTCATTGAGCGATGCTTTATTTCGCCGAAGCTTCATTGCTCGATGTACGTTTGATCGAAAACGATTCACCGATACCTTGTTTCGTCGATGCTTATTTGATCGAAGGTTTTTTTACTTCAAATTTGTTTCCTCGAATGTATGCTTGGTTTTTAAGGATAACTTATTCGACTTCTTAGTTTTAAAAAATGTGATTTTTTTAAAGAAATTATAAAGGACTAGATACTGTCGCCGGTACGAATCAATTTCCTTAATACCTATCTATTACATTTTAAAGAAAAATGGAAAGAAAAATTTGACTTCAGGCGAGACTCGAACTCGCGGCCTACTGGGAATCTAGTCCAGCCGCTCTTCCAATTGAGCTACTGAAGTCCTGCCCGATTTTTCAAATCTTTACCCGCTTTTACCCTTTATAATTGGGGCAATTATTAAGGGTAAAAGCGACTTCTTTACGATATTCAATAAACTGCAAAGTCTATTATATCGG
Organism: Macrosoma leucophasiata; assembly: GCA_036365455.1. NCBI lineage: Eukaryota > Metazoa > Arthropoda > Insecta > Lepidoptera > Hedylidae > Macrosoma > Macrosoma leucophasiata. The sequence goes on from JAWQUS010000024.1 coordinate 3,313,811, forward strand.
TTGCCTAACTAGCATAGTTGGCAATAGATGGCGCTGCTGCTACCATAAAAGCAATGCAATAAATGTGAAGGAAAGATTTGAAAAATCGGCAGGACTTCAGTAGCTCAATTGGAAGAGCGCCTGGACTAGATTCCCAGTAGGCCGCGAGTTCGAGTCTCGCCTGAAGTCAAATTTTTCTTTCCATTTCTCTTTAAAATAAAATATATTTCACAAGCATGTATTAATGCGAAATAATATAAAACCTATCTATATAACTAGTTGTTGTTATGTTACCTACCCTCTCCTATTCGTCTTAGCGTGATGATTAAAGATATAGCCTAAAGCCTTCCTCGATCTTTTATAGTTTAGGCAGCGTATGCAAAATAAGTAACTTTTCTGGTTGATTTTTTACATCTTGTGTCCGAAAAGCCCAAATATCTAACGGAGCCCTATTTTTTCCAAAATAGGTGAAAGGTCCAAAATAGCCTATGTTACCCGTGGATAATGTAGCTTTCGAATAGAGAAAGAATTTTTAAAATCGTTCCAGTAGTTTCTGAGATCAGCGCGTTCAAACAAACAAACAAACAAACTCTTCAGCTTTATAATATTAAGTTAAGATTACCGAATATGTTATCTTCAATTCCATATAGAGCACTACACATCACAGTCATGCATGCTGGACAGTAAGAAAAGAAAAAGAACATCTACCAAAGAAGTATCGAGGATTCCGTAGTTTTCGCCGAAACAAGACCTCGATCAAAAAAGCTTAAAATAAAAATTTTGATGAAACATAGCATTGGGCAAACGAAACTTCAATTTATAAATTTTCGGCGAAATAAAGCATTGCTCAATGAAGTCTTCGATGTATAGTTGTCGGCCAATGATTTTTCGATGAAACGTATTTCGCAGTAACGTAGGGAACCCATAAGTAATAGGTAGTATATAATTACAATTAAATCTTAATTATTTTTTACTTTTCAGTTTTGAAGTCGGTTTTTCTTAACGTAGTTATATTTATTACTAAATGCATAAGTATGTATACACGGTACATATAAAATTTTTACTATTTTTGTTATTTTTATATTACAAACAGACACTCCAATTTTATTTATTTAAAATAACCGCTTTTTAGTAAATGCACATGTAGTAAATACACGGTACATATACCAAAACAACATTTTTTTCAATTTTTGTCTGTCGGTCTGTGTGTTAGTCTGTTTGTTGGGGCTAATCTCAGTAACGGCTTTACCGATTTCGACGGGCCTTTCACTGGCAGATAGCTTATGTAATAAGGACTAACTTAGTATCGGTGTAAAAATGAAAAAAGGCATGCTCCGATGGTTCGGGCATATAGAAAGAATGTCGAATGAGCGAATGACTAAATAGATATACAATGCGAATGTTGATGGTTGCAGAGGCCCAGGAAGACCAAGACTGACCTACCATGACCAAATAGGTCGAGTTCTGTCTGATGGTGGGGTCAAAAGTCTTAGGAATCGGCGTGCATGTATGAAGAGAATGATGAAGGTAGACGAGGCACGAGAGGTTTGTCTGAACCGGGATATCTGGCGCTCTACACTCTCTGCCTACCCCGTTAGGGACCTGGCGTGAAGATACATACATACTTACTTAGTTTTATACTAGCTACGCCCACGACTTCGTCCGGGTAGAAACTGAACAATCATAATTTCTCGCGCGGACGAAATCGCCGCCACAACTAGTAAGATATAAGCGTTTATTTGCATTTTTAACACAACAAACAGTAAATTAGCGTTGTTGGACGACATTGCGCGGCCCCCTAATTATGAAGTTCCCCCAGCAAACGCCGTAAAAGAAGGCAGATAACTTGAAATCACCCCAACTCAGCTTGTTAGTAGACCATCATTTTGTTCCAGGAAAACCCCTAAGATTACGCGTTTCAATTAATGATGCCGCAATGTCGATACCATGGTATTCATTTTCACTATGTTAGATAACACTGTTTTTACTGTTGGTTCGGACATGTAATATATTAAACTTAAGTCATCTCCTAAAAAATATCATTACAGCTGTGCTTAAAGTTCATGACAGGGAATTGTATTCATGTTGTCATATTTTTATTTTTCGCAATAAAACAAGCACTAGTGTATTTAGAAATGAACGATAACCAGTCCAGCCGCTTTTATTATTGACTAACTGTTGCCTGCGGCTCCGCCCTCATGTGACCTACATGTGCTTATCGCGTAACCTGTGGAAACTCATCAAATCATCCCATGGCATCACTCAGGAACATTTTTTCGAGATAAAAAATCAGCTAATATATTATTTCGGAGTATTTTGATAGATTTCATTATTGCATATTACCTATTATTTACCAATCATAATGAATAATTATCTTAAAAAATATTCAAATAATTATAGAAACACTTTCTACTGGTGGTAGAGCTCCAGTGACGGAGCTCGCGGGCGTAGGCACCACCGCATTACCTAATATACTTGCCGCTAAATGGTAGTGTTCAGCACTATGAAGAACTATACTACACTATACTATATACTACAACTGCATGCTTGTTTGCCACTTCCATTATATAAAAATATATATAGTCATTGGCGTGACTGACGCTAAAAGCATCGTTGCTGATATGGTATCGGTTTTAAAGTCTTTATATAATTGGTTTCAAATATTAATCATTAAAACTCAAGCTGGCAACCGACATCTCTCATCAAAAGGCTGAATTAGAATCAGAAATTCATTTATTCATTTAGGGTGACAGGCACCTCTTATGACACGTCAAAAACAAACAAAATAAATTAAAGTGAATAACAATTGATATACATGTCAATTAACAAGCTAAATATATATATATATATATCACTAAGATAAAACTAAATATAATATACTAATGTAAGTAAGCATATCAGTAGAATGTCTCATTCCCCTTTTACAAACTGATAACAAAGAGTAAAGAGAAAAGAAAAAGTCATTCTTTATCATTCACCGGCAGAGTTCCAAATTCCAATAAGGTCACTGATCGCTGCTCGCCCACGTCAGACAATCGGTGACCGATTTTTTGCCGATTTTTTGTAGGAGAAAATTAGAATATGCTGATAGCAATAGTGCAACGCACACGTCCTACAAAAAGTCGGCCAATGATTGTCTGACGTGGGCGAGAGCATAAAGGTATATTAAATAAATATATATTCGTTTCACTATTTTAGGCACAAAAGTGACTAAAATAGTGAAACGAACCACGTCGTAACAAATTATATTATATTATCACAACTTTTTAAGTCCATTAAGTGCGGACTAGAGAAAAGTGAATGTGTATGCTGGATGATTGAATTTGCAGGCTGTCGTAGACATGACGTCTCTCGAGGCTACAGATATGGCGTTTTTATTGGCTCTTAATTAATTTCTTGATGGAACTGTTTTTATTGGCTGCGATTTTAATTTATGATGTGATCGTTGAAGAAATTGCTAACCTAGTTCTTTTACTTTTAATCAAACAGCTGACGACTATTTTCGTGGAAAAGTGCATATAATATAATTCAGTTAAAAAATAAAATTGTTTCCTAATGACGCACATCTATTGTGGGCGTCTTATGGAAAGGTTTTTGTCCAGCGGTGGATGTCTTTAAACTAAAGTGGAGTAAACAATTTAAAAATACTATTTAAATCTAGTATTAACAGGTTACCTGTCCCATGAATAACATATGAGCATTTGCATTTTTTTATAACCTATTGTGTTTGTAATGGGACAGGAAATAAGGCATATTATTATCTTTTGTATAATTAGTGAAATCAGAATCGATTTGGTTGGTGGGGACGCCCGCTCCTTTGTTGTTGGAGCTGAGTGCCGAAAAAACCTGCTGCAACCATCGGCAATAGAGAAGAGGTTGAGAGCGCAGCAGGACCTGGATGCCAGCACCATGGCGACACGAGTCCACGGTGCCCACCTTCTCCATCACAGCCCCTAAGGGAGTGCCAAACGCCGATCTGCAGCCGCAGGGCAGAAGAAGGTGCAGCAGAGGGGGATGCGCCGGTGCTGCATTCGCGTCGCGCGAATGGTGCGCGCGAAGACCAGTAATGGATCAAAGCGTATCATACCTAGTTTCAATCATTAATCTTTAAAACTCAGGTTAGTAACCCACTTCTCAGATCAAAAACGACCTCATACACAAAACTGAATTACAAAAGTGACTAACATAGTGAAATGCACCAGGGCATAACAAATTCTATTATATTATCACAACTTTTTAAGTCCGTTGGATAAAAATGATTGCATTTACGGGCTGTCCTGCAATGGCGTCTTTTCAGGCTATAGGCAAAAGGCGTTTTATGTTTAAATTGGTACTTAATTAATTCCTTGGTGGAGGTGTTTTTATTGGCAGAGACTTTAATTAGTGATATCCTTTGTGGAATCAATTGGTTTGTATGATTTTACTTTTTTCCCGGCTGCCGAAGAGCGTGACTTTTCGAATGGTAAGAGTAGGTGTAAGTATTGGTTTGAGTCGTTCAGTCATCATCAAAGCGTGGATATTATGGCATATGAGGAGGCCCATATGACATAATATCCACGCTTGGCATATTGATTGGCGATCGCATTGGGGCTAGTTTTATCGCAGAACGCTGCTGCCTATCACGCGTTATTGTACTTACTATAACCTCATTGGAATAGTTTGACCGCCATTGTTCGGTTAAATAGCTGCACTAGAGAATGAATTCTGTTTCACTAGAAGAGAATTCATCCGCTAGTGGGCGGTGGGGTCGTCACGACCCGACGCCGCGACGGTAGGGTTTTTATACATAATTAACAAATACATTTTTTTTGGTAGAGGATAATTTAGATGTATCGAAAAATTTACTATAGGTATTGATGTCAGCGACCGATCAGCCCGAAATTTATTGTCATGCTAATGACCTTAAAAAAAAAACTGTCTATGGATGCATTTTTTCTGAAATTTGAAATCAATCATACGGAAACCCTTTATTATTTATTCAGAATAACGGACTCAGTCCAAAATAAATGTTATTGAGATCCGATATCTTTACAAAATATGTTTTAGCCATACTCTTAAAATCTAAACCCAGAAAGTGAAATCAGTGTTTTCTATAAAGATCGATAGAGATCGTAGAATAAGGTGGGTGATTGAATTTGCCGGCTGTCGTAGACGTGATGGCTCCTGAAGGCAACGGAGGCGTTTTTTTTGCAATATCCTGAGTGGAATTGTTTTTTAATTGACTTTTAATTAATCGCAAGGCAGGGATATATATTTTTATATTGAGGAAAGGGATATTGGAAATATAAGGAGATGTGTTGAGAGGCTGCTTGTGATTGTTTGGAACTTATTCGTTGTTACAAAATGAAAAGAAAAATTCAACACCCAGTAGGGCTTCGGTATGTCAGTGGTAAAGCTGCTAGACTAATTAATTAATTTTCTCTTAGGAATCGGCGTGCATGTATGAAGAAAATGATGAAGGTAGACGAGTCACGAGAGGTATGTCAGGACCGGGATATCTGGCGCTCTACACTCTCTGCCTACCCCGTTAGGGACCTGGCGTGAAGATATATTACATACTAATGAATCTAGTGGCTTCAAAAATTTTTGCATATTTACACGCATGTGTAATATGACCACTTGTTACCTTATTGTTTGTGACCAGGAAAGTAACACTCTGTTTATGATTTTTTGAACAAATTATTGTATTCGTTTCACTCTGTGTCAGATGTATGTTTTATTGGTTTCGGAGCTGGAGAGCGTAGGTACCACTGCATTACCTAATCTATCAGTCGCCAAATGGTATTGTGCAGCACTATCGGGTTCTGGTTAGATGGTAATGTATGGCCCCATAATAACTATTACAGAAGCAGAACAATTTAAGCCTCAGGGGTCGCAATGCATCTGCATTTTGACCTCTGTTTCTTTTTGTATATTTCCATAGGCTGTACTTGTCAAATACTATCTATGTGAATTGCATGCTTGTTTGCCACCTTCATTACATTAAAAAAAAATGGAATGTCATGGTATGCCATGATAAGTTTTATTTATAACTATACGAGTATTAAAGGTGCAATTCCGTGGGTCGCGATCGATCGCGGTTGCGCGCGACTATAGATGCAGTATGAAAATGTATAGAACCGCTTCCGTGGCTCGCGACAGACGCGCGCGGCGTCGATCTATCGCGACCCACGGAATTTCAGCTTAACGGTAATCTGACGCGACTTAATCCCTTCCCTAAATTATTGATTGATACCGACGCACGCGAGAATACAAATACCTATAGCTAACGTAGAAATTGATCAATGGAAGCGACACAAGCAAACAGAACGGTGTTAACGAGGTTTTAATGAATCATTACGAGTCAATTTTTGGTCGTATTGGTGCACGATAAAAATGAAATCATTAGGTTTTCGTCCAGTCAATTAAGTTGCCAGAATGCGTCCATTCCTTTCATTATGAACGTTAATTAGTGAAAGAATTTCGATAAAATAATTTTCATTTAAAGTGAGAAATGAGAGAAATATAAAATAATGGTCTTGTATCAACATTTTTAAAATTATTTTTTTTACGGCCCTGTTATTTCCGGCACAGAGACATAACATCTTAGACCTCAGGAGTGGTAACGCATCTGCATTATGACCTTGATCTTTGTGTGGGTGTCTATAGGCTGCAGTAATCACTTAACATCAATGTGAACTGCATGCTTGATTGCCACTGCCACTACAAAAAAAATGACAAAGACACACAGAAGACACTGTTTGTGAGATTGCAATACGTTCCAAAAATGTAGAAAATATGTAATTTTCAAATTTTTGTTTCATAGCGTAACAGTTATAACTCTCTAAAAGTTAAATGAATGGCAAAAAACAGTTAATTTAATTTTGTACCTAAATCTAGGAACGAGTTTCAATTATCAACAACACATTTAAAAATTAAATGGCATAGAAGAAGAAATATTCGAAATTGACTACGAAACACAGAAGACGCTGCTTGTACGTACCAAAAAAATTAAAAAATACTTTTCAAATCTTTATTTCAAACGATAAAATTTGTAACCGTGCAAGACATTTCAAAATAATAATCGTAAAGTCTCATTAAATAGATTGGAATATTAAAACTCCAAATCACACCATGGAAAAACCTGTAAATTGAGTCAGACGCTATCAAAGTAAGCAAGTACTATAAACAAAATGAAACATAAATCAACTCAGTACTCAATGTGGCTTTACTTCGCGTGATTTTAAACCCTTGCTTGAATTATTGACATGAAATGGACGCACGCTAGCTTATAACTGTAATTTTAGTTGAAATTGATCAAATGGGTAGTGAAACGACAAAACATGTTATTGATGAAATTTTTATAGCAATGGACGTTTTAGTAAATATCGGAAATAGCGTAGTTGTTTTTAAAATAATTAAAGTTGTTACACTTGTGACGTGACTGAGAATAACTTTGTAAAAGTTTTATGACCTACGTTACTAACGTTGTTAGTCTGTACTGTATAACTTGACGCCTGTACTCTCCGAAGGGGTAGGCAAAGATGCTACATGTATTCTTAAATGCATGCATTCAAGCATACATGCAAACACCACCAATTCGCCGGTTAAGTTTTGGCCCATGTAACAGGGCCCTGAAATCTGTAGGCAATTACCAAACTCCGAGGTACTCGGATATTACCAGAAAATGTAAAAATCCCAACAGAACCAGATATAAAGGATTTTACACTGTTCTCTCTGATAGCTTCCGTCCCGAAATAAAACCCATGATCCAAGCGTTGTAGTAGTGGCCTGGTACGGTAACGTAAAAGTGGGTAAAAGATGTAATAAATAAGTTTTTAGTCAATTGAATTTCTCATTGATATTGCGAGGGAAAATACTCACAACACACACAACACTTTTCCTGCTTTGACAAGATTATCAATTTTTTTTTTTTTATGTAATGGATGTGGTAAACAAGCATGCAGTTCACATTGATGTTAAGTGATGACTGCAGCCTATAGACACCCACAGAAAGACCAAGGTCAAAATGCAGATGCGTTACCACTCCTGAGGCCTAAGGTCTTATGCCTCTGTGCCGGAAATTACAGGGCCGTACATTACCACCTGACCGGAACACGATAGTGTTGAACACTACCATTTAGCGGCAAGTATATTAGGTAATGCGGTGGTGCCTACGCCCGCGAGCTCCGTCACTGGAGCTCTACCACCAGTAATCTTGTCTTTTGTAGCAGTCTAAATAGTATCGGACCGCAGTAATGGTTTTGTGTGATGATTGGTTATGATTGTTATATAGCCTGTTTACTAGAGATCCTTATTATGCAATTTGACACAATAATCTATATCTATATAGGTATATAAAAATCAATTGATGTTTTTTATATTATTTCGCATTAACACATGCTTGTGAAATATATTTTAAAGAAAAATTTGACTTCAGGCGAGACTCGAACTTGCGGCCACTGGGAATCTAGTCCAGCCGCTCTTCCAACTGAGCAGCCGCTCTTCCGACTTCGGTAGCTCAGTTGGAAGAGCGGCTGGACTAGATTCCCAGCGGCCGCGAGTTCGAGTCGCGCCTGAAGTCAAATTTTTCTTTCTATTTTTCTTTAAAATAAATTAATTGTTGTTCGTTAGTCTCGCTAAAACTCGAGAATGGCTGGACCGATATGCCTAATTTTGGTTTTGAATGATTTATGGAAGTCCAGGGAAGGTTTAAAAAGTAATGTGAAGAAATTGAAGGGAAATAGTAAAAACCACAATTTCATTTTTCCATACAAATTGTCCGTATCTATCAAACATTTGACACATTGTTTCATTGTGAGGCAATACGAAGTTTGACGGGTCAGCTAGTTCCTTATAAATATATATACTATTTTCAAGTAAATCTTACTTTGTTTGTATGTTGGTCGATCACGCTCAAGCAGCTGGACACAGATAGAATACGTAATAACGCATAGGATATTTTTATTTAGGTAAGTAATGTAGACAACATTTCAAGTGTGCGCATTAGTAATTCAATAATGATACAACAACTACACAAAATACATCTTTTTATTATATTAAGACGTAATCTAACCACAAATGACAAAATATTGAATATGAACAATTGAACAAGTGATATTCTCACGACAACATACCAATGAAACAAAAGTATATATTCCTATCTCAAGATATCAGATACCCTTTACGACGTTGTAAATTAACTTAGCAGAGACCGCAATAAAAAAGGGAGAAGACGTTGAGTATTGTTTAGATTAGATATTACACACACACACACACACAATAGCAAGGTAGCAAGAACTTCTAAGAAAAACACGATGATTGAATAACAATAAAAGAGTTTCGCAAATCGTATTTTTAGTGGATAAGCGTGATTAAGTTTCATAATTAATTACTATTTATTGTTTTGACTTATTATTATATGTTTTATATTATTTCGCATTAACACATGCTTGTGAAATATATTTTTATTTAAAGAAAACTTGCCTAACTAGCATAGTTGGCAATAGATGGCGCTGCTCTACCATAAAGCAATGCAATAAATGTGCAGGAAAGATTTGACAAATCGGGCAGGACTTCAGTAGCTCAATTGGAAGAGCGGCTGGACTAGATTCCCAGTAGGCCGCGAGTTCGAGTCTCGCCTGAAGTCAATTTTTTTTTTCCATTTTTCTTTAAATAAAAATGTATTATTATATTTATTGTGTTATAACACTCCTTTCTATTACATTTGTAATATTGTTTTTATCATATTTTTTTTTATTCTGTACTTATAACTCAATCTTTCTATAACTTCATATTATTGTTTTTACAGGTGATAATTCCATCACGAGAGTTCTAGAGTTAGTCTACTTGGTAAATCTACTTGCCACTAAAGGAGATGTTGCAAAAATGTATGGACCTCCGGCCATGTATTGTACACAATATCATTAAACAGGCAAAATCAATATAAAAACGTTTTTTACTGCATATTTTCACTTATTTAGCTTTGTTTGCAGTTACAAAACATAATTTGCAGTTAGAATTGCAACTCAAAACTAACACGGCGAATATGCCGGGCGATGTCATTTTGACATTTTCTTTTTTTAAATTGTATTTTGATTATAGAACTTGAAGAAAAAGTAATATTTTCTAAATACTATCAAAATCGATTGATCCCAAGTGTCGGCTGTATCTCCGCCATGTTTAACATAGTTGAAAATGATAAAATCGTTATAATTAAATGTGGTTGTAACTCTAAAATATATTCTTGAATGAATTGATTGTATTTTTTTTGGATTCTTCTTTAATTTACCCATTTTTTGAGGACATGTACGAACCAGAGCCGAGCTCGCAACATCTCCTTTGTACTATTGTTTTGCGCTATTGTGTTCTTATAAGGTAGTAATGTAGGTATAGCTCCGTGATTTCTTGGACAGAGACATAACAGCTTAGGCCTCAGGAGTGGCAACGCATCTACATTAACATTTTTGGTTTTTTGTTAGTGTTTATATTCACTTACCTACCATAATTGTGAACTAAAAGTTAGTTTATCAATTTGTGACATTAAAAAATCTAAGTAAGTAATTTAGTAATAATAACAATTACACGAATAAACAAACGCGTTAATCTTTTTTTTTTTTTATGTAATGGAAGTGGTAAACATGCAGTTCACATTGATGTTAAGTGATGACTGCAGCCTATAGACACGCACACAAAGACCAAGGTCTAAATGCAGATGCGTTACCACTCCTGAGGCCTAAGGTCTTATGCCTCTGTGCCGAAAATTACAAGGCCATACATTACCATCTGACCGGAACACGATAGTGTTGAACACTACCATTTAGCGGCAAGTATATTAGGTAATGCGGTGGTGCCTACGCCCGCGAGCTCCGTCACTGGAGCTCTACCACCAGTAAAAACAGAACATCTACACAGAAACGAATAGGAACAATAAATTTGCCGCTAGTGATATTGTCACGACAACATACCAATAAAAGTATGTGCTTCTATGTCTAGATGTCACCCCTTACGACGTTGTAAATTAACTTAGCCGAGACCGCAATAAAAAGGCAGAAGTGTTGTTTAGATTTGAGATATTACACACACACTAGCAAGAACAAAGCGTCTGTGTAAACACGCTTTGATTAAATAACAACAAAAGAGTTTTTTTAAAGTTTGTCTAATGGATGTGATGTGATTGAGCTTCAAAATTATAGGATAGTTATTGAATTTTTCATTGTTTTAGTTCTCGTGTGATGACATTTTTATCTGTTATTTTTTATTATGCATGTTTATCTTTTTCTTTATTGAACTATATTTCATAGCTATTACTAGTAGTGATAGAGTTCCAGACGTTCCAGAGCAGTAGCTCGAGCATGTAGATACCATCGCATTATCTAATTTACTTGCTGCTAAATGTCATTATTCAGCGTTATCATGTTCCAATTAGATGGTGATATAGAGGCATAACAGCTTCGGCCACTTTAGTGGTAACGCATCTACATTTATTTGGTTTAATGTAGATTCTTATGGCATTTAATATTCACATACCATCAATGTGTACTATAAGCTTATTTGATTAATTCATGAGATGAAAATCCTTCAAGCAAAGAATTCAATAATAATAACAATTGCACAAAATACACAAACACGTTAACACGGATATGAACAATAAAACAGCCACAAGTGATATTATTACGACAGCATACCAACGAAACAAAAGTACATGCCTCTATCACGAGATATCACCCTTTACGACGTCGTAAATTAACTTAGCCGAGACCGCAATAAAAAGGGCGAAGACGTGTGTTGTTTAGATTTGAGATATTACACACACACTAGCAAGAACAAAGTGTCTGCGAAAACACACGTTGATTGAATTACAAGAAAAGAGTTTCATACAACAAACATATCTACTCGTATATGATAGTGGATAAACGCGATTAAGTAGTCTAGATAGTGTTCAGAGCTGAAATGTTCCGGTAAGATCGTTATACACTATGTGCATTTACTCGTATGTCTATAAAATTATGAGGAATTAATTTTTATTGCATACTTTCTGACCCGGCAAACTTCGTATTGCCTCAGAATGAAATAATGTGTCAAAGGTTTTATAGATACGGACTATTTGTATGGGAAAATAGAATTGTGCTTTTTACTTTTCCCCTTCAATTTCTTCATATTTTCTTACCTTTTAACCTTGGGCTCCCAGAAATAATTCAAAACTAAATTAACCAAATCGGTAGAGCCGTTCTCGAGTTTTAGCGAGACTAACGAACAGCAATTGATTTTTATATATGTAGATTTTTTTTTAATCTTATGAATCTGACAATATGCAGCTTACATGGTTTCTCTCTGTAATTGAAACGAAATGGCCAAACAAATTTAAAATCAATAAGGGATTTTGATTACAATATTTTTATACGTATTCATTTATCATGTGGTGTAAGAAGTTTGGGAGTATTGTACACGCGAGAAAATCCGCAAGTTTAAATTCTACAATGTATGAAGCTCGCGAAAACCTACGAAAACGTTATTCTTTCATCATAACAAACTTACTGTGCAAGTAATTTAATATTATGATTTGGTTATAAAAGACTTCACACGTCTCGTTTTTAAAATGAACTAAAAGTTCTTGTGGGTATGGAATAGGTATATATTCGTTTAATTTGATACTATACCTTCCAACCGACACGCATGATTGCTACTTGGTCGTAAATATTATATTTACTGGAAACTAAATAGAAGTAAAGCCAGAATAACCGTGTGTTTTACTGGTGGTAGAGCTCCAGTGACGGAGCTCGCGGGCGTAGGCACCACCGCATTACCTAATATACTTGCCGCTAAATGGTAGTGTTCAGCACTATCGTGTTCCGGTCAGGTGGTAATGTACGGCCCTGTAATTTCCGGCACAGAGGCATAACACCTTAGGCCTTAGGAGTGGTAAAGCATCTGCATTTTTACCTCTGGTCATTGTGTGGGTGTCTAAAGGCTGCAGTCATCACTTAACATCAATGTGAACTGTATGCTTGTTTGCCACTTTTAAAACATAAAAATAAATAAAAAAAAACCGTGTTCAATACCGATTGGATTAGAAAATAATTTTTTTTTAAATTCTGACAGTTTTTAAGACCTGAATAGCACTATTTTCAATTTTATTTCATCGTCACGGACGTCACGGTTGAAATTGCAGACAGCAATTGTGGCTATGAAAAATAAACGTTTCAGCTTGAGCGAGTACACATTATAAATTAATATGCGCGCGCTTTAAAATTGGGATTTAACCTGGGATTTAAATTTATATATATTTTTTTATGTAATGGAAGTGGCAAACAATCATGCAGTTCACATTCATGTTAAGTGATGACTGCAGCCTATAGACACCCACTCAAAGACCAAGGTCAAATTGCAGAGGCGTTACCACTCCTGAGGCCTAAGGTGTTATGCCAGTGTGCCGGAAATTACAGGACCGTACATTACCTGACTGGCTATGAAAAATAAACCTTTCAGCTTGAGCGAGTACACATTATAACTTAATATGCCCGCGCTTTGTGTGTTTAAAGTATTTTTTTAAATATGAAAGCAGTTTGGTATTTGTCCTGGAGATGTCAATAGGGTTGCCATTTGTTTTATGGGCCAAAACGTAATCGGCAAAACGTAGGTGTATGCATGTTTTTTTATGGAACGAACGAAGGTGGCAAATAAGCATGCTGTTCACATGGATGCTAAAACAGTTAAAAAGCGACCAAGGGTGTGTCGGGCCACGCATAACGTAGGGTTCTGTTATCAGTACATTTTTGGAGTTTAGATGTTGACATCTACACAGAAACCAGAGGTCAAAATCCAGGTGCGTTGCCAACCCTGAGGCATAGATTGTTTAGTATCTGTGTTAGTTATTACGGAGCCATTACCATCTAACCTGAACACGATAGTGCTGAACACTAACATTTGGCGGCAGACAGATACATATATTATATAGTTATTATACTCATCTATTCATATTTTTCGGTAAATTACGACCACATTTAGGACAGAAGACAGTTTAGCATAAACGAATAATATCATCACCATCATCGCCATCACTCCAACTGAAAGACGTCCACCGCTGGACAATGCTTGCCCCAAATACGCCCACAATAGTGTAAAGCGTCAATAGGGAAGAAGGTGCCATAATCGACATCCCTGATAGGCAGATTAGCGATGGCAGGGGCGGTAGTTTTATCACGGGATGCTACTGCCCATCCCTCTGTATTCGATTTACTACCGCCGTTGTTCGGTTGGCTGTTTGCACTAGGGGAAGAGATCTCCTCCACTGGAGAACGAATAATATAAAATATTTTGATTCACAATCGCATAGCTTGAAATAATTTTGATTCAGACATTGCACTTAGTTCTGCTTTTCCAATCGCTGTTTCCGTGGCCGTACTTCCCGAGAGCCATATTGCTTGTCGGTTCTGAAGGACTTTCATAAACTGGTTTTTACTCTGTAATTTTATTTGCTTTCTATAAGGGAAAAATAACTCAACTATGAAGGAATATGCAGCTTTAATATCTCAATGCAAATTGAAATATGAGTAACAGCTGCCAATGTAGGTAGGTATCTAAACGGATCACGATAGTGCTAAACACTACCATTTGGCGGCAGACAGATTAGGTAATGCGATGGTGCCTTAGACCTCGGGCTCTAGCACTGGAACTCTACCACCACTAGCTAACTGGTGGTACAGTTTCAAGTGTATGACCACAAGGCGCACCATCGCATTACCCAAACTGTCTGCCGCCAAATGATAGTGTGATTAAAATTCTGTTATTAACAATGAAAATTTATTTCAGTTTTACAAAATACTGAGAAGTTCCGTGTTTTTTTAATCAAATGGCATCGCTATTACGCATATTGACAGTGTCAAGTAAAGGATATTTCGTATTAGTCATAAGGAGCATAAAAGTCAGAGTCAGTCGGTTAAATATTAGTCAGTCAGTCAGAGTCACAGTCAGTAATTCGAGTAAAGCGATGGCTACTTTACCAGAACATTTATAATCAAGTTTTGGAGGCAACCGGAAAAGCCGTGTTTTCGCTGTTTACTGTTATTCTATTTCACTATACACGGGCACTGTAATAAACCTATATCAAACAAAATCCCATCAACTTTATTAAATATAACTCATAAATACACCAAGAAAATGAAATAAAATAAGAGCACCACACGCTTCTTTCAAGGTTCGCCCGCCAATACTACAAAAAGTTTCGTGTTAATTAATTACATTCTTTGTGCGTAAAGTCTGTTTATTTTACTATAAAAAAAAGCATTAAACTCTTGGCAAACTGTTTTAACAAGCACATGAAATTAAGGCGATAATTTATTTATCCAAAGACTTATAGTTTTAATTTTTTATATTGTAATTTTTTGTTATGTTGTTTAACAAGTTACACGTTAATGGTTAGTCGATAGACCGATTCATGAGCTCTATCAACACCATTTTTTTTTCTCTTTATTTTTTAAAGAGGGTTTGATCATTTTTGACCATGTCACCATCATAATTACAAAACCTTATACAACTCATGTTTAGACTCGGAAAGGCACAGGAAGTGTCAGGTGTTCAATGCCTGTCATCGTTGATAATAACACAGATAAGAGAAAATAAAATTAATGAACGTGAATATTTTAGACAAACGTCTTTCTTGCTTAGCGAAGTATTTGTTGAAATGAAACTATTTTTTTTTAATGTAATGAATGTGGCAAACAAGCATGCAGCTTACATTGATGTTCAATAATGATTGTAGCCTACATGTACACAAAAAGCAGAGGTCAAATTGCAGATGCGTTGCCACCCTCGCAACCTAAGTTATTATGTATCTGTGATGGTTATTACGGGGCCATACATTTTTAACGAGTTTTCTAACGTATATGAAACAAAAATATTTTTTATAATCTGACGATTCGGTCGCTTTTCAGAATCCCTCGTCCCGGGCAGACTAAGGTGATATTTACTGGACAGAAATTTTAAAATTATATCCAGCTACTTCCATCGAGTTCGTAAACGCCTTGCGTAACTTTCAGGATTAGCGCAGAATTGTGTGTGTAAATATATATATATATATATTTATGTAATGGTAGTGACAAACAAGCATGCAGTTCACATTGATGTTAAGTGATGTCTGTAGCCTATAGACACCCACTCAAAGACCAAGGTCGCGTGAGTTAAGATGCGTTACCACTTCTAAGGCCTAAGGTGTTATGCCTCTGTGCCGGAAATAACAGGGCCGTACATTACCACCTGACCGGAACAGGATAGTGATGAACACTAACTACCATTTAGCGGTAAGTATATAAGGCAATGCCTACGCCCGCGAGCTCCGTCACTGGAGCTCCACCACCATTAAAAATTTAGGATCAGAACAAGATTTAAATATTAATAATAATAATATAATAATGGCAACCCATTATACGTCCCACTGTTGGGCACAAGTCTCTCCCTTTTTTGGGGGAGGCCTGGAGCTTACTCCACCACGCTGCTCCAATGCGGATTGGTGGAGGTGGGCGAGTTAGTGGCCAACCCGCTGTCGGATGTTTTCAAGCCGCCCATAAGGCCTCCGACAAGGATTAACGACTGCTATCCATCGATAGCAACCGGGACCGACGACTTAACGTGCCCTCCGAAGCACGGAAACGCGTATTTAATTTGCCACTAGCGGTCACCCATCACACTACCCGACCGCGCCCGTAGTGCTTAACCGAGTAGATCGCTTACGATCTACACCAGCCGCTGGGCCATGCGCGCTCCAATTTAAATATTATTAAAACGAAATCTGTTTAATTTCCCAAAATAAATCTCCTAAGCACTCGAAAAACTTTAAACAAGCACACAAAAATAAGGCAATAATTTATTTATTTTATCTTAAGACGTCAACCCATGTTAAGGTGACTCATAATGGAATCAGGAAGCGTCAGGTGTTCAGTAAATTATATAATGGAATGCCTGTCATTGTTGGGAATAATGCGGATAAAAGAAAATATCTCAGAAGTCTTGTATGGCAGCAAAACAAGGGTCATAAGCTTGGGTTCTATACCCGGGTTATTAAAGCTGGGTTATTTAAATTTTCAGAAGGTTCCCGATGCTATTTTCTGAGTTTAGTAATGTGCCGGATGATGTCAATTGGTACGGCATGGGACAAACATGTAACTCGAAAATCGCATATGTTTTTATGTATGATTGAATGCATGCATTTATCTGCCTGGGGTAGGCAGGTAAATGCATGCTTCGGGGAATCATCATCATAATTTCAGCCAAAAGACGAAGTCCACTGCAAGACAAAGGCCACAGATTATCACGAAGAGCGGTGCCAGACTGACATCATCCAGCGACTGTTCGCGAAATTCACAAGATCCAAGGTTCCACCTCGTTAAGAGTCTATCTTCGCTTGGTCTTCTTCCCGTACGCGATCGCCACTCGAGAATTCTGCCCCTTCAATCGGGTCGGGTGTATAGTAACTTCACGCCTGTAATCCCCGAAGGGGTAGGCAGAGGTAAATGCATGCATTCAAGCATACATGCAAACACCCACGATTCGCCGGTTACGTTTTGGCCCATGTAACAGGTGGCGAGCCTATTGCCATCTCTGGGCACATTACCAAACTCCGAGGTACTGGGAAACTTCCAGAAAATGGAAAAATCCCAATAGAACCAGAGATAAAGGTGTTAAACCGATATCTCTCTGATAGCCCTCGACCCGGGAATCGAACCCAGGACCTCCAGCGTAGTAGTAGTGGCCTACTACCTACCACTAGGCTACTGAGGCAGTAGGCAATTCTATTAGGATTTCTCTATTTTTTTTGCGTGTTATGCCCGGAGATGTCAGTAAACTCCAATACAAACGAACAAGTTGATTTTTCCTTCGAAATCTGTTTATTTTACTCACAAAACACTTTATAGCTCTCGACAAACTTTTAACAAGCATAACAAAATAAAACTTTCAAGACGTTAGTCTTGATATAAAAAAAAATCACCCATTTACCCACCTTAAGACAACTCATAATGGAATCAGGAAGCGTCAGGTGTTCAGTAAATTATTTAATGGAATGCCTGTCATTGTTGGTAATAATGCTTATAAAAGAAAATGGAAGTGACATGAATATTTAACTCAATGTCTTGCTATGTAAACGCTTTGTGAAATTTGTTTACATAATTCTTTTGAAATTTGATTGGAATTTAAAAATTTAAAAATTCCGTACGTTTTTAAGGTTTTGTAGCCTGCGAAAATATGTTTAAGATTGTCATAATATGGAACTTCAAAAAGTCTCCAACACTTTTTGGGGGATAAATAAGATTCAATTTTCAAATAAAGTATTGCAAAGTTTATTGTGTGATATATCACTATGGATATATTACACAATATACTTACTTTTCAATATTTTACGGACTTCACGGAAATCTAAATTATTCATAATTCTATAATTAGGAATAATTTAGTTTTCAGTGGTTATGCCAAACAAAAGGTTAAATTGTGGACATCATAAACTCATCTTTTTATAATAATTATTATTAATAAATTCTTATGAAGTTATTTAAGGAAATAGGCAAGTTTTGATAAAAACGATTTTTATCAATGAATTATAGGAAAACCCAAAAAATGGCATTCAAAGTAACATATCTCAATTGTACAATGATTCGCGATGAAATGAATTACAACTCCTTTGGCCTTTTTTATTGAACCCATCCTAAAACGACTCATACGGGAGCATAAGATCTCCTGTAAATTATAATAGAAGAATGGTTTTTATTGCTGGTATTAATAAGGAAAAGAAAAGAAAATGCCTGTGTTGTGAACCTCACACATGAATATTTTATTCAACGACGTTCTTGTTAACCAATCGCTTTGTGAAATTCATTTCTACAATCCTTTTGTAATTTTATACGGATTAATAAATGTAGATTCTTGTTATAAGCCTACAGCTAGGCTATAGCTATAGCTCCCATACAACTGTTATGTAACGTTAGAAAATGTTACATAACATTTGATGGCAATAATTTTTTAGCAAATTGTAATAAAAAGTATAATTTTTTGGTGATTTTCTACAGTTTTATGTGAGAAAATATTATACATCTGATAATAACATGACATAACAAATTATGACTAATGTTGTACAGCACCATACATCCATTTAGATCCACTACTAGCTTTCCCAAATGGCAGACCCTAACCGGTAATAACGGAATGTTATATGATGTTGAGTTGGTAGCGCATGTATAACATATATGTAATTCTTAACATGTTGTAGCAAAATGTATCACTCTGTTCAATAATGCGATAAATCGGTTTTCTATGTTTTTTCCATTTTATGTAAGCCGTAAAATTTTTAGGTTATGGATTTCTAAAAGCTTTTTTGTAGGTCCAATAATTAAATGATGCCAGTGGGACTCTTAACCGTCCTATCATTTGTGTAACTCATGATTGTGTTTATAATAACAGGTAGACAAATAAAATTTTACACCCATTTTTCCCTAGAGAAGTATATTGAATGCTAGTATTAGATTAGGATCTCACTGCAGAATCATTTCGTTCATCCAGATATGCTGCAAACCTCATTTTTACGCATATTAATAATCTAGAAAATATATATCCACTAGGTTGCCTATCAAAATTTGGCCACAAGTATTTTTAATTAAATTATTTTATTTTTAAGAGCCAGCCACTCTTGCAAATAATTCATGTATGTTGTTGACGTAAAAAGCATATCGGGGCGGAACGAAAATGATGTCCTCCTTGACGTGATCCGTCAACGGCGAAGAAGCTTGACTTAAGGTTGAGGGTGCGAGCGAATATGACTCGCATAGCCGAATTTAGTTTTAAAAGTCCTGTTGCAAGGTTGACAATGCAACTGGCCAGATCGGTTGTATGTATATTGGTAAGAAGGTCTTACCTGATCCTTCTTGGCAAGGCGTTTGGCTTCAAGGCCCTGCAAACGATGCTCCTCAAAACGCATGACAGCCTTATCGACTGCAGTACGCCATTCTGGTCTTTGATGGACTAGTGATTCCCAATTATCAGATGAAATGTTACACGCAGTCAGATGCCGTTTCAAAACATCTTTATATCGCAGGTATTGCCCCCCAGGTCTTTCAGGTCTTCGCTTTCCATCACTTCTCAGTTAAGTGATGGAACGAAAATATATAGGGGCGGTCAAGCGCGCAACGGCAGCCGTGATTTTACTGAGTCTTTATACATAATGCCGTGAAGTAGACGATACTTTATTAAAAAAAAAGTAAAAGAAATTCGTTGAAAAAAAAAAATGCTTGTAATGCAACCTAGTGGATTCGCATTCTCTAGATTATAAATATGCGTAAAGAGAACAAACACCTACTATTTTTTTAATATATCTTGGTAAGGTGTTAGGCATATAGCACCGACATAAACTGCTTAATGTTTGCTACGTTATGTAAGCTACGACGAGCCTTGCTACGAGCTACGAAAACAGAACACAATTTCTGTGAAATTCTTGACTACTTCATCTTGTTGAAATAAAACTAGTTTTCGTATTTATCTCGCGTATAAATAACAATAATAATGTGGGTTGCCATTATTATTGTTATTTATACGCGATTATTTATAAGTCCCACTGCTGGGCACGAGTCTCTCCCCTTCTTGGGAGGAGGCCTGAAGCTTACTCCACCACGCTGCTCCGATTCGGGTTGGTGGAGGTGGGTGGGTTAGTGACCAACCCGCTGTTGGATGTTTTCAAACCGCCCATAAGGCCTCCGACAAGGTTTAACGACTGCTATCTATCGATAGCAACCGGGAGCGACGGCTTGACGTGCCCTGCGAAGCACGGACACGCGCATTTAATTTGCCACTAGCGGTCACCCATCACACTACCCGACCGTGCCCGTAGTGCTTAACCGAGTAGATCGCATACGATCTACACCAGCCGCCGGGCCTGCGCGCTTCATCTTGCGTATATTAAACTAAAATGATTCCTTCCTAGCTTCCGTGGTCTCGGGCATGTGTTTAATTGTGCCTTTTTTAAATGTGATGGAAGTTGTAAGCAAGCATACAGTTCACATTTATATTAAGTGGTGACTGCAGCCTATAGACACCCATACAAAGACCAAAGTCAAAATGCAGATGTGTTACAACTCGTGAGGCATAAGGCTGTACATTACCACCTGACCGGAACACGATAGTGCTGAACACTACCATTTAGGGGCAAGTATATTCGGTAATGCAGTGGTGCTTACGCCCGCGAGCTCCGTCACTGGAGCTCTACCACCAGTGGACTTGAAAAATTAAATAAATAAATACAACTTTATGGACTTCATTGAAGAGAGTTTTATAGATTTTGCATTCGGTTATGGAAGCTGTTGTTTATCTTCTGTTTGCTTATCTGTTATGTTCATAACCGGGTGTTTTATTGTACATGATAATGATAAAAGCCTTATTTTACGAGCAAATTTTAGGAGCAAACAGAGAAATAACATCTGCTTTGTAACCTAAAATATTGGAAGCATAAGCTTGTAAATAAAATATTATTACAGTGAAATGTTTTTTTCCAACAATGTTATCTCTGTTCTTCTGTTCCTATAAAAATTTCAAGTCTCTTTATGTTGTTTGTTTCTGGTTTCGCGTCAACTTAACATAGCTTTTATTAAGGTTCCGTGCTTCAAAAGAAAAATAAACGAACTACTTCTACTACTACTGCTAATACTGCGGAGAAATGATTGTTTTGCATTTGAATCGTTGTTGTTGAACAATGTGAGTTTAGAGATTCACGTTCTACAAAGTGTAAGTGCAAACTTCGTATTGCCTCAGAATGAAATAATGTGTCAAAGGTTTGATAGATATACGGACTATTTGTATGGGAAAATGGAATTATGGTTTTTACTACTTCCCTTCAATTTCTTCTTACCTAGACTTCCAAAAATCATTTAAAAACAAAAATAGGCAAATCGGTGAAGCCGTTCTCGAGTTTTAGGGAGATTAATGAACGGCAATTGATTTTTATATATATATAGACCTAGATAACTGAAACTACCTACACACGAACACGACAAAACAATGTACGCATACACAACATACGCGCGCGTCGCGTGGCTTGTCACTGTCGAGAGAGAGAGATAGAGAGAGAACAAATAAATCAAATCCTATACTCGGCCTGCTCCCTCTCCGAACTACGCACTATAGCAAAAGTGTGGTGAGGATTTTTCGTGACGCTCAGCATAGCGCATAGCTCCCTTAGCCAGCGTACCGCGCGATAAATATAATTATTATAAGTACTCGTATCAAAAGAATACGGAAAATTACAGGAAAATCTTTATGAAGTCTATGATACTGAAGTTAATAAAGGAAATCTCTCAATTTCGTGGAACCCTGTGGACGGAAGTTCGAAATGCACTTAATTCTTTTATAATACGTAAGTATTAATTACTCTGTTCTCGAAATATAAGATAAGAAAAGATATTCGTACAACGACTAATTCAACTTGACATTTCACAAACAGAGCACAAGCAATAAAAGCTTTCCGTGGAAAACAAATCGGTCATGAAATCTTTATTGCCGATACCTGAACCACAATGTACGTTACATTTCAATTCGTTTCATTAATCCATTAATTCGCGTTTGGTTTCCGTCTGACGTTTATTATGCATTGGAATTAGATTCCAATGTTTACCTTTGTCGCCATGTTTAAAAGTTGTGGCGCCTATTTTTTGCAATCTTGTTTAAGTGATGATCCTATGTTAACATATCGATAGATAATTCCCTGAGAGAGGCCCTGTAATTTCCGGCACAGAGGCATAACACCTTAGGCCTCAGGAGTGGTAACGCATTTGCATTTTGACCTTGGTCTTTGTGTGGGTGTCTATAGGCTGCAGTCATCACTTAACATCAATGTGAACTGCATGCTTGTTTCCACTTCAATTACATAAAAAAAAATGCTTTTAATTTTACTTTGAATGAAATCCAAGTTATGAAAAAACAATTATGAAAATCAATGATGATGAATTGTGATGGAAGTGGTGAACAAGCGTGCAGTTCACATTGATGTTAAGTTATGATTGCAGCCTATAGACACCCACACAAAGACCAAGGTCAAAATGCAGATGCGTTACCACTCCTGAGGCCTAAGGTCTTATGCCTCTGTGCCGGAAATTACAGGGCCGTACATTACCACCTGACCGGAACACGATAGTGTTGAACACTACCATTTAGCGGTAAGTATATTAGGGAAATGCGGTGGTGCCTACCCACGTGAGCTCCGTGACTGGAGTTCTATAACATTGATGTCATCACTAGTTTTTGTATAAAAAAAAATACATACAGACGAATTGCGAACCTCCTCCTTTTTGAAGTCGGTTATAAATGTTCCTCCTCACAGAAAATTGTTCAATACAGTAAAAGCCAAAAAGTATATACATGCTATATATTTCGTATTTATCCTATTATTTCACCTTGTAAGTAATTACAAAACATTTTATATATTAAATACGCTTACACTCACAGCCCCACAGTAGGTATAAACCTGTGTCGTGGGTGCCGTTGTACACTTACAACACATACACAAACACCCAGACCCGAAACAAATATCTGTAGGCCATACAAATATTTGCTCCGGTGCGGGGATCGAACCCGCGACCCTTCGAATCAAACGGTGGTTTGATTCGAAGGTCTTTTTGTGTGTTATGTGTCTTGCTGTGTGTCAAATAAATGTTGCTTATCTTATCTTATCTTATATTTACTACCGTCAATCATAGAGCAACACCGGAGGGGAGTAGCCATAAACTGGCTTTCCCCTCTGTCAAAGTACAAGCCCAAATGGGCCTACACCTGTCGTCTAGATGTTTAAATGTGTGCGTGAAATTGTTTCTGTATTTTGTTAAAGTCAAGGTGTGAGTTTCGTAGTTATAGACGATTTTTGTAGTGTGCGTGTGCGTCGCACGCATTTCCCCCCGCAAAAAATGACAGACTATTTTGCATCGGTAATACACGCTATGGCTACTCCCCTCCGGTCCGCCGCGACCGGTTGGCCGCGTTGCTCTATGTCGTCAATACTCAATACTCAATACTTTATTCCTATCAGAATAGTTAAAAAACAAAATTTTTGGGTTGACTTACCAGCGTTGGGGTCGTCACGTCCCGATGCCTTGCCAGGCTCAGTTCAAGTTTATATTCATAACCAAAATATTACGTACCATTAAATGTAACACTAATACAATTATCTTATTGCGTGTATGTACCGTAAATCTAAATTTGCACAGAAATTATACATTATTTTTCTATTCAGCAGGTGAAGAAAGAAACCAAATTATGTGAGTAAAAACGTGCCCGAAAAACGAAATCACAATTTACTCTATTTAAATAAAATGTTACACGGAGCTGGAACGTTGTATTTTTTTTATATATATCGTAGCACATGCGTAAAATCAGAGTCGTTCAGCGTGAGTGATATGAAATCACAATACTCGACATTATTTTATCAACGAGTTACATATTTGTATTTACAACGCAGCTTTACTGGTGGTAGAGCTCCAGTGTAGGAGCTCGAGGGCGTAGGCACCACCGCATAACCTAATCTATCTGCCGCCAAATGCCAGTGTTCCGGTTAGATGGTAATGTATGGCCCCGTAATAACAATCACAGAGGTATAACAACTGAGGTCTCAGGGGTGGCAACGCTTTAGCATGACAAGCACAAATAAGCATGCAGTTCACATTGATGTTAAGTGATGACTGCAGCCTATAGACACCCACACTAAGATCAATGTCAAAATGCAGACTGAGGCCTAAGGTGTTATGCCTCTGTGCCGGAAATTACGGGGCCGTACATTACCATTTAGCGGCAAGTATATTAGGTAATGCGGTGGTGCCTACGCCCGCTCCGTCACTGGAGTTCTGTCACCAAATTAAATAAAATATCATTTTGCCATCTATTAACGTAACTTCACGCCTGTAATCCCCGAAAGGGTAGGCAGAGGTAAATGCATGCATTCAATCATACATGCAAATACCCACGACTCGCCGGTTACGTTTTGGCCCATGTAACAGGTGGCGAACCTGTTGCCATCTCCGGGCACATTACCATACTCCAGGGTACTGGGCAACTCCCCCCAGGAAAATGGAAAAATCCCAATAGAAGCAGAGATAAAGGATTTTAAACCGTTATCTGATAGTCCCCGACCCGGGAATCGAACCCAGGACCTCCAGCGTAATAGTAGTGGCCTGCTACCACTACGCTACTGAGGCAGTTATCTAGTCAGGCCATCTATTAAACACGTCAATTCAATACACTTGTTGTTGTGTAGATTTAAGTTTGAGTTAAGGTTTGAATTTAGATTTGGCCGTTAATAACTCAGCTACTAACGGAAGAATTTTATACTTATTCTAGCGGCCCGCCCCGGCTTCGCACGGTTGCAATGTCACCTCACCTACATTATTACTACTATAATAAAATAGTACCTGCTTGACCGAACTTCGCTCCGTAGCGATGTTTGAAAATTGTATTTAGTATGAATTGCATACTGAAGAAATATGAATAAAAATAAATTGTTTTTTTTGGTCTAACCTCAAATCAAACACTTCTTCTTTGCTAAAAATACGACTAACGTTAGTAGAATGGTTCTTCTATTCATCAATAGATGGCGTTAGTCGTCGGTTATGAAGAAAATTTATTATTAACTTGGAACCGAGCTTTTCTTGGACCTGGAACCTAAATAAATCGATTTCTTGACCCGAAAAACCCCTAATCTGTAAGTTTCAAGAAAATCGTTTTAGCCGTTTCCGAGATCTTGATTCTGTATATACTAGAATTGCTCGTTTAAAGGTATTAGATAGATAGATAACCTATAGTACTTCTGAATAGTGTAGCTTTCTGATTTTGAAAGAATTTGTATAATCGGTTCCGTGTTTCCGAAGATCCTCTACAAACAAACTAACAATCAAACTTTCAAACTTTACCTTTTTATAATATTAGTAAAGATTGACTGACTTTGATCCATATTTATCGATATCTCATAAATTATCAACGAACATCACTATCGGCAAAGTGTGGTAACTTGTATTTTCTGTTTTAGGTTTTTTTCTGGTTGTCGTTCGGAATAATTAGCCCGCTTTATATATTTCCCTCGCCTTTGTGAAGTTACGTTTCCTCATGTCGTTCCTTTTTGTTTTCCTTCACGTCACGCAAATTCGTGTGTATTATTTCAACTCTGACGAGATTTCCTTTTGAGCCGTGTGCTTGGAGCGTGTAAATTTTGTTAAATTA
Source organism: Macrosoma leucophasiata (assembly GCA_036365455.1). NCBI lineage: Eukaryota > Metazoa > Arthropoda > Insecta > Lepidoptera > Hedylidae > Macrosoma > Macrosoma leucophasiata. Next base: position 3,339,998 of record JAWQUS010000024.1, read on the forward strand.
GAAAATTTTTATCGAGTTTGTCAAAATGGTTTATTTTTTATGTATTATAATGGAAGTGGAAAACAAATAAGCATGCATTTCACATTGATGTTAAGTGATGACTGCAGCCTATAGTCACTCACACTAAGACCAATGTCAAAATGCAGCGTTACCACTCCTGAGGCCTAAGGTGTTATGCCTCTGTGCCGGCAATTACAGAGCCGTATATTACCACCTGATCGGAACACGATAGTGCTGAACACTACCATTTAGCGGCAACTATATTAGGTAATGCGGTGGTACCTACGGCCGCAATCTCCGTTACTGGAGCTCTACTACCAGTAAAATGTAATAATATACCTATAGGTAAGTATAAATGTGAAAGTGTATTAACATACCTTTTATAAAATCACTAGAGGCCCTCCCCGGTTTCGCGCTGTTGCAATGTTCCCTACCCACCCTCTCCTATTCATCTTAGCGTGATGTTATATAGCCCAAAGCTTTCCTCGATATGGGCTATCTAACACTGGGAGAATTTTCCAAATCTGACCAGTAGTTCCTGAGATAAGCGCGTTCAAGCAAACAAACAAACTCTTCAGCTTTATAATCTATACATATATATAAAAATCAATTGCTGTTCGTTAGTCTCGCTAAAACTCGAAAATGGCTTTACCGATTTGGCTGATTTTAGTTTTGAATGATTTTTGGAAGTCCAGGGTAAGTTTTAAAGGGAAGAAAATATGAAGTAATTTAAGGGAAATAGTAAAAACCACAATTTCAATTTTCCATACCAATAATCCGTATCTATCAAACCTTTGACACATTATTTCATAGTGAGGCAATACGAAGTTTGCCGGGTCAGCTAGTATTAGTATAGAAGTATAGATATGAAACAAGTTTCGAAACGTACGGCATACTTTGAGTTTAAAATATTTGTACAGTGCTCATCAGAAATATTGCACATCGAGCTTATGCAAGAGTCAATCGGCTAGTTTCGAGTTCGTAGAGCGCTATCTCTGCTGCACACTGCCTACGTACCCACTAATAGTCCGGTATTGGATAAAACTTGATCAAAATGGTCGACAAACTTACGTTTTGGCCCATGTAACAGGTGGTGAGCCTGTTGACATCTCCGGGCACATTACCAAAGTCCTCCGGAGTTGGGAAACTTCAAGAAAATGTAGTAGTAGTAATGTAGAGAATTCTGGCTTTCTAATATATCTACAGCTAAAATATAAAAATCTCACCTCTCTGTCCATCATAAGCATTGATGCACTCGCTGGTCTGGAACTGGCTGATCAGTGCCGTCTTCCCGACCCCTGCAGCTCCAACCATGGCGACCCGGTGGCAAGCTACAGGACGTCGTTCTTGGGGCTCCGGGTCACACTGCGCTGGTGACGACGGTGCCAGGCTACCAGACCTGGAGCGACGGCGTCTGAATGAGTCTCCTCTGTTTACTATGCCTGTGGACAAAAGATGTAGGAGCTTTTGAATTGTTTTCCCCGGGTTCAAGTTTTACTTATCGAGGTGAAGAGCTCATATAGGTTAGGATCCCACTGCAGAATTATTTCATTCATATTAATCAAACTAATTTTTATGCATATTTGTAATCTACTCTAGATTCTAGAGAATATATATCTACTAGGTTGCCAATCAAAATTTGGTCGCAAGTATTTTAAATTATTTTTTTAAATCTTAAACAGGCAGTAGTAACTCTTATTTGTGGCCGATTTAATTTGGCTCCCGTATATCAAAATAATGAGAAAAAAAATAGCTTTAATTTGATATAAATAATACATGTACGTTATGGATGCAAAAAGTCATCGGGGCGGAACGAAAATAGGTAGGGACGGCCAAGTGCGCAACGGCAGCCGTGATTTTTCAGAGTTTTTATACATATTGCCGTGAGGTAAACGATATTTTATTAAAAAAAATATTTCCAAAAAAAACATAAAAAATACTTGTGGCCAAATTTTGATCGGCAACCTAGTGGATTCTTTAGATTATAAATATGCATAAAAATTAGGTTTGCAGCATAATATCTGCTGATCTATCTAATGATTCTGCAGTGCAATAAAATAAATAATTTTAATCGAATTAAGTTCGTATGAATTAAAATGGTCAATTTATCGTAGTCACTTAGATATTTCCTTCAACGAATCTCTTCTACTTGTTTATTTTTAAAATGTTACAAAGTAGCAAACAAGCCTAATGTTCACATTGGTAGTAAGTGAATACTGTAGGTTATTAATATCTACATAAAAAACAAATAGGGTCATTTCGCCGGTTCGCGTCCATACGCCAGTTCGCGTCCATTTTACGGATCTCCCTTACAAAAATCTCTAAAATAAGTACCCAAACTCACCAATGTAATAAAAATAATTACCGCCAATACCTCAATGTATAAGAAAAACATACATGTAGACAAAATTTCCGTAAGCCTAACTAATCGTGTTTAAAAAAATAGTTAATGTCAGTTGTCGAACAAAAGAGTGCAAACGCGCGCGATTTTGATAAAAAAATAGTGAGCAGTGGCGCGGTTGTCGGTAAGTATTTTATTGTTTTAAGTGAATTTTAGGATACGAAGCTGTTTCTAGACGTTCATAATTGAAAAAGGAATTATATTCATAATAAATTTGGTTATTTTTTTTTATTGTTAAGAGTTAAAATGAGGTGGACGCGAATTGCTAATTACTACACCGAATTTATAAAACTTCCACTTTGCGTCCATATGGACGCGAAAACGTCGATTTATGTTCAAGTTTGTTGTTTATTTTCATGTGATTTAAATGTGAAAAATAAAATGTTTTTGGTCTTACTTGAACATTAGTAATATAAAAATGTATTGGCCAATTTGCGTCCACGTTATTATTATTCTACAAAAAGATACAAATGTCGAAAGTTACACGTAAGCGCAATCTAGTTATAGTACTAGGGAATATATTAGAAGAATACTTAGTTAATTTTTTCATTACATACTGTTTGTTTTTCATGAAAAAATTGCATAAATGTGTTTTAACATGTTTGTAAAAATAATGTAAAATGTATTGCACATTTATGATTATGAATACGAGTTTAAAATTCTATTAACTACAAATTAGTTCGTGATGATGAAATGCGTAATTTTTTTTTTGTGTTCAATATGAGTTTTTTGGAGACAAAAATAATGAATACACAGAACAATTCAAGAGACTGTTACCTGACATTCATGAGAAGCACTTTAGTCCCTAAATACCAGCTTGGTCCTCTTGACTCCATTCAAAAACGTGCCATTTGAATCGTCAACGACAACGACCCAGGAATCGCAGATCGACTCGAAGATCTGAGTGCGCAGAGAAATAGGATGTCTGTGCATTTTCTACCGCCTTTATGTGTGCTCTTATGAACTGTTCTATCTGGTGCCATCTTCTACATTCCTACATCGCACCACCGAAGAGAGAAGTTCCACCCGCACAGATTGGATACTTGGAAGTGCTTAACATTCTGATTTGCGAGTTTATTCCTGCCCAGAACGTGCAAATTGTGGAACAAACTTCTCTCTGAGGTGTTCCCCCGGGGCTACAATATAGGGTTATTCAAAACTGGCGTCAAAAAAGTCCTTCAGGGCTGGCAGCGCATTGGCAACTCCCCTGATGTTGCAAATGTTCATAGGCGATGATAACCACTTTCCATCAGGTGGCCCGTCTGCTTTTCTGTTAATCCTTTGACATATAAAAAGTCATAACTAGCGGCTCACCCCGGCTTCGCAAGGGTTACAATTAATGTCATATAGCCTATTTAGATCAGTGAAGATGCAGCTTTCTAATGGTGAAAGATTTTTGTAAATCGGTCCAGGAGTTTTTGCGTTAAAATGTTACAAACATACATACAAAACCAAAATAAATGTTTCGTCTTCATAATATTAGTATAGATAGTAAAATGTTCTTCTTAATTTTTGGACAACGGAATTATTATTAACTTAAATATGTATTAAAAACAATGTACGTATTATTATTTTTTATTCTAGGTAAGAAACGTTGAGAAGAATAAATGGGAAGTTTTATTTTCAAGTGATTTAAGGATAGTAAGGTTGTTTATTAGATAATTATATTCCTAAATAAAGAAATTGTTAAGAAAAAACAATCTTTCTTGACATTGTCTTAAAAATATTATCCCTTCATTCCTTCTCTAAGCAGGTGGACGCAATATGGTCCATGGGTTGACGCAATCTGAATTTTATGGACGCAAACTGGGTAAAACGCCTAATTCTGACGTTTGCCTATTTTAAAATTAAACAGAAGATGTTTCCAACAAAATTGAAAGATTATCTTAAAATAGACTATATAATACACACACTACGTGATTTATTAATCGAAATCACGAGCTGGAACATTTTGTATTTTCTCCACCAAATTTACCAACTGCACTAAATGGATGCGAACTGGCGAACCGACCCTATTTCAATGTAGATGCGCTGCCACTTCTAGTGTAAATCAAAAATTGGTCTAAAATCAAAATTTTTAAATTGGTTTAAAAATAAATTACTGTCAATTCTATTAATATTCACAGTATTCTGAATCTCTTTGTCCTTCTGGGGTACGATATTTTCTTAGCATTTTTATTTATTACTCGTTTCTAGGTATATTACTAACTAAAAGCGTAAGAGCAACGTAATTACGTGAGGGCACTATGCGCAAGCGGATGCGGGAGAGAGCGGCACAAGCACCTCATTCGAAAGCTAGTGGCGTACTGACTCTCCGCGTCCCTCTAGGACCCCGGCGCACGATTCAGAACTGAAAATACGCCCCTATTTCAATAAAATTTGTTTAAAGCATATATTAGGTCTTTAAAAAAAAAATAAACGGGCAATATATTAAATATAAAATTGTCTATCTACTGGTGTTAGTTGCAAATCAAAATCATTTATACATCGTAAGGAGATGCATGATATCTTCATAAATTCTATCTTTTTATGACACTTTTAAGACGTAATTTTAGTGTTATTAAAATAATTAAAAAAATAATTTGCAACGGCAAATGTGCAGGAAATATATTGGAGAAACATAAAGTTCAGTTGTTATTATTTAATAATATATTTATAACTGAATGAGGAGATAGCCACGAAACATACGGTTCGAGCCATGCTCGTTCAGCGTTTTGGTCTGGTACGCGCCTTAATTCGAATTCGATGCGGGTTAGCGGCGTAGTCACGGCGAGCTTTTGGCGTGCTCGCGACGATTTGTTAATCGCGACGTTTGTTAACGCACTGAATAATATCGCGGCACAATCACCCTAAGAAATAGCAGGTACGAAAAGGTTCTAACACAGAAAATAAAATGGGAGCGATTACAGAGCACTCTAACGGGCATTCTCTTGAAAGGATAGTGTTTTGCTGAGCCGAGCTATTGTATTATAATACCTCTATACGATTTCTTTTTGCAGAACATTGACTAGAGCGTTCGATGTTCGACTTTATGTTTGGCTCAATTCATTGCTCAGTTCAGCAATTTAAAAGCGAAGGCTCGCTGTTCTTTTTACGAGCCAATGCTCTAGGCTATCAGGACCTTAATACGTACTATTGTACATACAAACTACATTTTTTTATGTAATGGAAGTGGTGAGCAAGCATTCAGTTCACATCGATGTTAAGTGATGACTGCAGCCTATAGACCCCACCCAAAGGCCAAGGTCAAAATGTAGATGCGCCGGAAATTACAGGGCCGTACATTACCTCCTGACCGGAACACGATAGTGCTGAACTACCATTTAGCGGCAAGTATATTAGGTACGTACGCTGAGTTGAGCTGAGTGAGTGACGGCACTGCAGTGGTAGAGCTCCAACAGTAGGTAGACTACATACTACCAATGGTCTTGATTATGTGTGGGTGCATATTGAATTACATTTGTATCGCTTACTAAATAATAGTACCTAGTCATTACGGTAAGTTCAGTTAGATTTAGATTTTTCTAAGTTGAAAAATGGATGCAAGAGCTAATTTTTACAATTCTTAACCATGTGGAAAACAGGCCCCTACAAAGATTAAGTTGAATTTTTACGTGTCTGTCTCGTATTAAAAATCAACATACACGAATTAGCTAAAAATACTGTTTTATTAACAACTACGAAATCTTGCAACACTGTTGCATGTTCATTTTAATACCCTCCAATTTCTTGCATTAGCCAAAGATGTCAATTACTTTCAGAAATACGCGACTGGCGCATGTGACGGGTTATTGCTGCGTATGACGTCAATGCGCCATAAAACGCTGCGCGTGCGTAAGTATCGATACAAGATGGACCTGCCCCTTTCCTTGGGAGCTTTAGGAATTATTATGACAGGATTTGGGACTGATACAAATGATAAAAATAAAACTTATTTTTAGTGTCGTCGTCGACGTCATAGGGACCATTATTTACGTCACAAAAGTTTTTACACCGCGGAAGCCTTTTTTTACTGATTACAGTACAGGAGACCAAGAGAGGATTTTTGTGCTTACTTGTGCGCGTCAGCTTAATATGGGAAATACCTTCCACCCTATTGAGTACTTCAACCAAATCTAAGGTTTCTGTATAAGGCTGTACAGAGCTGCCACAACGAGCTCGCCTCACACCGAAGAATCTGGATGGGAGCTTTGACAAAGTTCACTTAACATCCTTTCTGAGTATACATTCTCGTGTAACTTTTTATTTTTGAAATTTCAGTCGTGTACGAACGAACATTAGTGCGCACAAGAATTATATTCTTCTTCTTAGTCGTGCACTCTTGGCAGAGTGGTCGTGGTCATGTATCGGTCACCTTTTCTGTCTCCGTCGTGATCGCGATGCGTCGCCATGTAGCTCGATGTCTGGCAGAGTGAGAGCAGTGATTGATGCTGGAGTGCGTCACTGATTTGATGTGGTCTGTCCATCTGGTCGGTGAGCGTCCACGAGATCGTTTGCCCTCAACATTCCCTTGTACTACCAGTCATTCCATGTACTTAAGGTTTATTCCAAAATTTACTCAAGATTTTAAAAGCATATAAATACAAATGTAAATTAAATAATTTTATGACTAAATAAAGTGATTAAGTTCTCTTTTATCAATATCGCTTGAAATTTACAACAGTATATCCAGGATTTGCCATTTTTTGTTCGATACGCAGCTGGCGCACGTGAAGTGTAAATCGTATGACGTCAATACGTCGTAAATTGCTGAAGCGCCATCGACGAATACACTTTCAATATAGCGCAGACTTGCCCACTCTGCTTGTGAGTGGATATTTATAAATAATATTAGTCATTACACTGATTGGGTTGATCTCAGCGTGCTTTGAAACATAGTAATTAATAATATCTGACACTCTACACTCTCTGCCTACCCCGATAGGGACCTGGTGTGAAGATACATACATACATACAAAATTTATTATAAGTTCTTAATCAAAGTTTGAAAATAAAGTAGTTTCACGATTAAGTCACTGGAAGATTCAATTCAATAATAGTATTTTTATCATTAAAAAAGGTCAGAAATGATAAAAAAAGACCGCCAGGTGACTACTAATCCAATGGAGTGTTAGTGGCGACCTGAAAGGGACACATCACACAGGCTGAAAGGGTTATTTACCAAAAAAAAACCCCACTGTATCAGAATACAATATTCTTCTGACAGTGAGTCAGAGGTAGTACATAGTTTTGGAAAAAGAGTCTATAGCTCTTTGTAATGCTTTAAGGATTAGTGAGCCTTATGGCAAGATTTTTTTTCGACCGTCGACACTCTCAAGGACTAAAGTTCTTGTCAAATAAAACTGCGAACCGAACCGAGCCGAAAGCGAAGCGAATGCGAAGCGAAGCGGAGATGTCAAACTAGGGCCAGCGAATCGAATTCCTGGCGAAAGCGAAGCGTAGTGGAACATCACTTCACTATTTTGATTGCGTTGACGCGGACTTAAGATATTACTACTATACCAGATTGGTGGCAAATAAATAACATTATATAATAGGTTGGGGAAAAAGTCTTTTCGCATTATAGTATTTATCAACTTGTAATAAAATCTCTTTGGCTGTAGTATTTGTATCTAGCTGGTTTTGGTAACATTGAAAGTTAAAATTTTAAAGAATGTAATTCCAAATTCAAATTAGGCAAATGTGTGATTTTCATTTGTTTTTCGTACTGTCAAGATGAGTGAAACTAATGAAGAAATTCGATACATTTTAAAATTTTACTACAAAAAAGGTAAAAATGCAACACAAGACGCGAAAAAAAATTGCGATGTTTATGGACCTAGTGCAGTGTCTGTGAGAGTAGCACAAATTTGGTGTAAGCGTTTTCAATCCGGAAATTTTGATGTCAAAGATGCACCTCGCTCTGGTCGCCCTATTACGGATAAAATGGATGCCATTTTTGAAAAAGTGGAGCAAGATCGACATATCAGTAGTTACGACGTAGCTGAAGAACTGAGAATTGATCACAAAACAGTTTTGGCGCATTTGAAAAAAGCTGGGTACAAAAAAAAGCTCGATATTTGGGTACCTCACGAGCTCACGGAAAGAAAGCTAATGAACCGTGTACTCATTTGTGATTCTTTATTACGACGTAATAAAACCGAATCATTTTTGAAGAAGCTGATAACTGGTGATGAAAAGTGGATCACGTACGACAAGAACGTGCGAAAAAGGTCGTGGTCAAAGGCCGGTCAGGCTTCACAGACTGTTACGAAACCCGGGTTAACTCTCAATAAGGTGTGTGTGGTGGGATTGGAAGGGCATTATTCATTATAAGCTATTACTACCAGGCATGGCTATCGATTCTGAACTCTACTGCGAACAACTGATGAGATTAAAGCAAGAAGTTGAGAGAAAACGGCCGGAATTGATCAACAAAGGGGGTGTGGTGTTTCATCATGATAACGCTAGACCTCACACATCTATAGCCACTCAGCAAAAATTAAGAGAGTTTGGCTGGGAGGTGTTAATGCATCCGCCGTATAGTCCTGACCTTGCACCTTCAGATTTCCACCTGTTTCGGTCTCTTCAGAATTCTTTATGCAATGTTAGGTTAACATCACGAGAGGACTGCCAAATCCACTTGTTGCGGTATTTTGATGAGAAGTCCCAAAATTTTTATAGCAATGGGATCATGTCCCTACCTACAAGATGGCAAAAGGTTATCGAACAAAATGGTACATACATACTTTAGTTAAATTTAAATAAACTATATTAAAACATGTTTTGAATTATCTTAAAAAATGCGAAGAAACTTTTTCCCCAAGCTAATATATCATGTCTATACCTTCAAATATCGGTCGTGTAACACGCAACTGGCGCACGCGTAGTGTAGCTCATGTGACGTCAATACTTCGTAAATTGTTGAAGCGCCATCGACGCATGCGCTTTCAATATAGCGCAGACTTGCCCACTCTGCTCGTGAGTGGATATTTATAAATGATATTAGTCTTTACTGCGATGGGTTTTATCTCAAAGTGTTTTATACTACAAACTATTATTAAGTGGCAAATAAATATGCAATTCCTAATGATGGTGAGTGAATACTGCAGCTTATAGACATCTGCACAAAAACTGTAGTCAATTTACCCATTGCTACAAGCTCGGACATTGAAATTCTAACACCAGTAAAATCAGAGCTTAGTTTGAATTAGTTCTAAAGTAAAGTATCGTGTGCAGTACATACATACATACTTAGGTGTGTAGTTTCAAGTAATGTTGTCATTGAAACACACTTGTGTTAAAACGCCTTAGAATCTAAATGTTTGTCAATGGGAAATTAAAAATTGCTATCTTTCTCTGCTCACCACATGCTTTTAAGTGACTTTGTATTCCAAATATTAAGTAATCTCAGTATTGCAATACTATGTCTTTTCGAATCCGTTCGTCTGAAATATCACATGTATTTACATTTTTATTTAATTTTAAGTACAGCACCCAGCAAGGCTGATTTCTATTTTAGATTATTTTAGGTGATTCCTAAGGTCAATGAGCAATATTTCTTGTTAAATAATTGTAGTATTTTAGAGTGACATATATTTGATATCAGCTCATTGTAAGTCCGCCCTATGAAAATGCAATAACCGCACAAGGGGGGTGTGGCAGAGACGATGCATGGACGGATGTAGGCGGCAGTCTTGGCGAGCGACAGTCTGACAGCTAGGAAACGAGCTTCCATGATAACGTATTTAACTTTTCCTTACGTCTTTTTCAGCATTAGGGTGTGGAAATATTATAAAATTACACAAAAATTATGATAACGGATCGTTTAGTAGATAGTACTAAATCAGCAATCAATTATACTACATACTTTGGATTTCCGAGACCGATTTTCAAGTAATGTAACCTACCTAATTAAAACGCTATAAGTGTTCGCGTTTGTGAAATTAATTATTACCATTATTCTGTGCTCAACGCATGTCTTCAGCTGGGAAAAGAGCTTCCATTAAAACATATTATTATTTAACTTTCGTACTCATTGAGCTACTATTTTGCTTTTGAATGTGGTAGTCTCTTAACGTCAAAGGCCATGAATTTCCTTAAAAAGTTTATTTCATTTTTTTATGTAACGAAGGTGCCAAACAAGCATGCAGCTCACATTGATGTTAAGTGATGACCAGTGGCAATTCCTGGTATATTTGGGGTGGCTCCAGCTTTTCTTATATGTTAGTGTTAAGTGCGCAAAACCAGAAAACGAACCTACCTACTTTGAAATAGCAAAAAAGAAATTTCATACATTTTCACATTTTTATTTTTGTAAGAAATAGCTGATATTCATTCGAGATTTTAGGGTTTAATTACTAAATAAAAAAAAACAATTAAATCAAAAGAAAGATAGAAAAAGTAACAAACACTATCATAAATCTACACTATCACGAAAAACATGCGAAGAAATCGTTAGGTAGTGCGCTATTCACAGCGCCAGACCCACGCTTCAAACTCCGTGTCGTAATACTAGGCGATTTAGGAGGCGGGGCGCGGGCGGCGAACGACTTTGTATGGACTCTGCATGCGCTGACAGAAGCGTATCGCTCGCCTCGGCCGCGTTCGGCGCCGACCGAACGCGGTGACAATTGCGAGTTGCGTTCGTGATAGAATACCGCAGCGCTCGTAAAATGCAATTATTTATTGTACCTAGGTCTAAGTAATAAGGTTGTAAATATATGATTATTTACATTACAATGTTTAAAAATTATGGTATGGTGGCGCCATACGCGCCATCTTAGAGAAATCGCCACTGGTGATGACTGCAGCTTACAGATATTTACACAAAAACCAGAACTTAAAAATGCAGATGCGTTGCCACCCCTGAGACTTAAGTTGTCATCACTCTGTGATAGTTATTACGTGGCCATACATCACCATCTTACCGGAACACGATAGTGCTAAACACTACCATTTAGCGGCAAATAAATTACGTAATGCGGTGGTGCTTACGCCCTTGATTTACTGCAATGGAACTCTACCACCTGTAAAAATTCATTCAGTCTTTGCAATTCACGCGTGCAATCAATGTATGGTTGTGATAAAGACGTGTTCTACACGCTTAAATACGTGTGTGCGGGCGAGATGGGGACACACAACTGAGTGCCTAGTGTGAGATTTTATTTACTCTTACGCGAATTCGATCTCAATCTCAATTCCATACAAATCTGCGTTTACTCTCGATCGAAAATCGCGATCGAAAATCTCGCGCTAGGCACTCTGGCCGCTCCTGGAACACACACTGAACTCGTATACATTGCCATATTTGCACACAACCTAACGCCGAGCGCACTTGCGAATCGCAATTACTGCAGAGTGCCTAGTGCGAGATATTATGCGAATTCGATCGCGTAAGAGTAAACGCAGATTTGTATGGAAATCTCGCACTAAGCACTCAGGTAACTCATTTCAAATCAAGATTGTTCTCAAGTCAAATTGGAGTCTCAAAGCCGTTTCCGTTTATCGTAAGCGGCATTTACAGATTTAGCTGGAACACAAACAAAGGGCTAGCAGCAAAACGATGTTGTGTAAACATCTGCGCATTGACGTCAAATCGGTAGCAGTGCAGCGAGCATTTTGGTTGAACATTGAGTTGTTCTATTTTGTAAAAGATAAGAACTCATATTATGTTTTTGAAGTAAAAAGTTCTTTAGCGGCGTCGTGCAATTTTTGTAAAAAATATGTTAAACTCGCGGTAGGACACGTGACCTGATCGAAAATTCGTAAGACGGAGAGAGAGTAGACCGCCTGTACGGCGTAGGAGAGGAAGTATCACCCTCTCTTTCTACAACGCGGCTAATATGTATGATTGCGCCTGCTGTTTCGTTTAGGCGGCGCAGGGCGCTTGCGCGAATGTGCATGTGTCTTTGTGTTACAGTGCCCTGCTGAATTGGAGGGGGTAGGGGGGAAGGGCAATATCCGTCTATATCCTTGAATAATTTCAAAACTATATATGATAAAATTATTAAATAATATATCCTTATCTATAATAAGGCCTGTCGCACAATAAACCTGATATTTTTTTTAAGTACATAATTTATCTCCCAAAAATGTGAATTTTAAACATAGGAACCATCCTATGTTTAAAATTCACATTTTTGTACACGTTTACGTTTGGGTCGCTGATTCACTAAATGCTCCTAAAAATATGTATGCTAAATTTCACCTGCTTTCTTGCCGCTAAATGGTAGTGTTGAGCACTATCGTGTTCCGGTCAGGTGATGTACGGCCCTGTAATTACCGGCATAGAGGCATAACACCTTAGGTCTCAGGAGTGTAATGCATCTGCATTTTGACCTTGGTCTTTGTCTATAGGCTGCAGTCATCGCTTAACATCAATGTGAACTGCATGCTAGTTTGCCACTTCCATTACATAAAAAAAACTGACTGAGGTGGTCCGAGAAAATCGTCTATGACAGACGGACAGATAGACCGACGCACGAGTTAATTTATAAGGGTTCCATTTCAAGTACAGCACCCTAAAACCTCGCCCTAGTCACACAGTATATACTCAACACAAATCCATGGTATTTCCGTGCTATTCCACGTGATTATTTCTGCTTCGAACGCCAGAACTTGCATGCAAACGTCATGGCGTGGTTAGCGTCAAATACCCTTGACAGTTTTTGATTACATTCTTCCACGAAACACTGCGGTAACATAAGTTGCGTGAGTTGTTTTTAGGGTTCCATAATTTGAAGTAAAAACCCGAACACTTATATGATCTGTCTGTCTGACTGTCCCTCTATCGCAGCCGATTTGCTTCAGATTATTGTGTCCATTAAACACGGATGCAATTTTTGGGCGATAAAAAATACTTTTTTTTTTAATCTAGTCACGCGCCGATTAGATATAAGACTAAGGTCAAAATGAAGATGCGTTACCACTCCTGAGGCCTTAAGTATTATGCCTCTGTGCCGGAAATTACCGGGCCACATTACATTACCACCTGACCGAAACACGATAGTGCTGAATACTACCATTTAGCGGCAAGTATATACGAGTATATATGAGGTAATGCGGTGGTGCCTACGCCCACGAGCTCCGTCACTGGAGCTCTACCACCAGTAAATACATAATGTGAACAGCACACTTGTTCTAATTCACAGTATCCAAAACATTATGTATCGTAATAATGATATAACATTGCGGGTGTTTTGTCCGCTATTTCCCAATATACATTACACTCGAGAAAGCCTTGCCAGTGGAAGGTTAAACAATAATTAAAAAATATTGCTTAAAATGAACCCTACACGGCGTAATGAGAAAATATTCGCACGGTCAAATTTAAACTCGCTCAAACATTTGTCCAATTATTCCGCTTTTGTGTGGAATTAATCTTAAATGGTCAAAATTATTGTGCAATTTGTATTATTTTACACAGTTTATTGGTCATTAAGGTCCCGTAGTAAAGAAGGAACCCTTATAATTTCGCCATGTCCGTCTGTCTGCCTGTCTATCTGCCTGTCTGCCTGACTGTCCGTCCGCGGTTGAGCGCAAAAACGATTGGTACTAGAGACTTGAAATTTGGCACAAGTATACACCTTAATCACGCCGACGAATAAAAAACCATGAAAAATAAAATTATTTAGGGTACCTCCACTACAAGCAACGCGTGGATATTTTTCGTTTTCTATATAGTGTGGGATATCGTTGGATAGGTCTTTCAAAAATGTTAGGGGTGTGCAAATATTTATAGATATCATAATTTAAGATTTAGTTAACTGTTCGTGACTTATTAAGATTTAAAGTGCCAATTTTCGTTAGAGTCCAGTGTCCCACCCCTCTACCAACTAAGCGGGTGTTGTTAGAAATTAAAACGTTACAGCAATAGTAGCTACATATAACGAAATTAAAAGGAAAACTATCACACCTAAGTTGGCTTTACTAGTTTGCGAGTAATAGTCGACCAAATGTAATACTCGAAAATTTTTAACAACTTCATAGAAAATATTTTTATATTTTTTTCATTGCATTAATCAAACCTACAAACTACGGAACCCTACACGGCGCGTAGCCCGACACGCATTTAACCGTTTTTTTTTTATTTCACATCTCCCTGCGAGAGTAGGCAACGGTAACGTACATGTAGGATACTGGTGATAAGTTTTAGTGACAGAGCTCGAGTGCGTAGGCTGAGTAACGTGCAATCGGTACAAAAAAGGTGCGCAATGTTCATTATTTTCTCTTTTCAATTTAAAAGCACGGGCATATTTTATTTTACGCGGTGAAATTCAATCCATTTTAAGTTATTACACCTCGTTAAAATGTTCAAGTCTTTCATGAAATAAATTAAAAACATTTAAACTAACTCTTAGCTCAAATGAAAGAGATTTCTTTTCAGGCTTATTAAACTACAGTGGATCTCCGGTAATCCGACAAACATTATGTAGGGCAGTGTCGGACTATCGAATTTGTCGGATTATAGAGTAGGTACTGCCTATAGTCCGGATTTTTTCACAAAAGAGTACCTTGTAATCCGACAAATTACACACAATTACCCACTATCACACTATAGCGGTGGCGCGTACGACTTGTAACATGCTCATACCTGCGTGATCTACATTAGCGAAGATTGTCAAATACATATTCAAAGTCATGTCGGATTGTGAACTGTTTACTAGATTGTATTTGGATGACGTAATTTTATTGGATGCATAATTTTAGTATGTCGCCAATTACTGGCAGCTTTCTTGTTTTTTGAACTTTTTTTAATTCCGGTCACGTTTTTCATAGTGCAGTTGCCGTATATCTATACGATAGATAAATCTAACAATTATTATTCGTTTAAAAATAAATCAATATAATTTTAGAAACAAAATAAGCTTCATGTGATGTATTACCATAACTTATGAAAACATTGTGGAGAAATTAAATAAAAATCTTTATCTTATAGTTTTATTTCTATGACAAAAGTTAATCTCATTAGTCTAGATTGATCTGCAGTTCGCGTCATTTCTACAACAAATCATATGATGAATATTTGCTAGACAAGAGTCCTGAGTGATTGTTGGCATCGTAAACACAAACTCGTCTTTCCATTCCCTAAATCAATATGCCTAACAGTGCAAATATTGAGTAGAGTTCAGTAGCTTGTGAACTATTTACTAGATTGTTATTTTGAAGTTGTGGTTTTGTTGGATGTAAAGTAATTAGTTTGTCTGTAATACGCTGGATACAATCTAGCATTCCGATTGAGGTCACTAGGATTTAGATGCATTGCTAGACAGTCATACTAGGCAAGAAAGGTAAGCGGCAGAATTCTCTCAACTAGTGGGCAGTGGCGTCCTCGCGTTACGACGCCAATAAGGTACAAAATGGTAAGACACTAGTGGTAGAGCTCCAGTGACGGAGCTCGCGGGCATAGGCACCACCGCATAACCTAATATACTTGCCGCTAAATGGTAGTGTTATCTGTCAGCACTATCGTGTTCCGGTCAGGTGGTAATGTACGGCCCTGTGATTCCCGGCATAGAGGCATAACACCTTAGGCCTCAGGAGTGGCGCATCTGGATTTTGACCTCTGGTCATTGTGTGGGTGTCTATAGGCTGCATTCATCACTTACATCAATGTGCACTGTATGCGTGTTTGCCACTTTTATTACATAAAAAAAGTTCCGATTTTAATAAGATACTCGTATATTCTACACTTTTCATTTCCGTATTACTTTTGGACTATGTATATTATGTATAGTAAATGTATACCTTGTCAAATACATTATTTCTACGTTAAACTGACATTAGTTAATTACGATTTTTATCTCTTAGCTTTTTAATACCCTATGCTAATGCTTTTATAACTCAAGTGGCACAAGCAAAGAGCGCTAATGGAATTAATGAGTCTATCATCTAGTTTTTATGTAAATGTCTATAGACTCCATTATTCACTTACCATCAATGCGAAATGTGTACTTGACTGCGGTTAGTTGATTAATTTAAAAAAAATATTGGAATGATTAACAGATCTATTTGAAATTTCGTACAAGTACTGTAAATAAATGACCTACGCTAAAATAAATGAAATAAAAAAAACGCTTACACTCACAGTCCCACAGTAGATAAACCTGTGTCGTGGGTGCCGTTGTACACATACAACACATGCACAAACACCCAGACCCCAAACCAATATCTGTAGGTCATACAAATATTTGTCCCAGTGCGGGGATCGAACCCGCGACTCTTCGAATCAAACGGTCATCTCACACCGTTGAACTAACCGGGACGTCAAAATAACAGTGTTGTAGGGGGTCATTAAGGGAGCAATATTATTTTTATCTACCGCCAAACGGTAGTGTTCAGCACTATCGTGTTCAGGTTTGATCATATATGGCCCCGTATTAATTATCACAGAGGCATAACAACTTAGGTCTCAGGGGTGGCAACGCATCTGCATTTTGACCTCTGGTTTTAGTGTAGACGTCTGTAGGCTGCAGTCATCACTTAACATCAATGTGAGATACAAGCTTGTTTGCCACCTTCCTTACATAAAAAAATATGCCACAATCACCACGCTTGGCAGGCGATGGTGATCGCAGTGGCGGGGTGGTATGCCTCTGTGGCGGAAATTACATGGCCATACATTACCACCTGACTGGAACACGATAGTGCTGAATACTACCATTTCGCGGCAGGTATATAAGGTAATGACAACGCCCGCGAGCTCCGTCACTGGAGCTCTACCACCAGTTAACTTTTCTTTCACACGAGCATTCGGTTTTTTGGTTATGGCCAATGGTTTTTTGCAGTATCCCCGTGGCAGTACTGGCGCCGAATCGGTAATTCCTAGACTAAACCCAACAAGGGATATTTTATTTTTAAAGAAAAATGGAAAAAAAAAATTGACTTCAGGTGAGACTCGAACTCGTGACCTACTGGAAATCTAGTCCAGCCGCTCTTCCAATTGAGCTACTGAAGCCCTGCCCGATTTGTCAAATCTTTCCTTCACATCTATTGCATTGCTTTATGGTAGCAGCAGCGCCATCTATTACCAACTATGCTAGTTAGGCAACCGATATAATAGACTTTTCAGTTTATTGAATATCGTAAAGAAGTCGCTTTTACCCTTAATAATTGTTTTATATTATTTCGCATTAACACATGCTTGTGAAATATATTTTATTTTTAAAGAAAAATGGAAAGAAAAATTTGACTTCAGGCGAGACTCGAACTCGCGACCTACTGGAAATCTAGTCCAGCCGCTCTTCCAATTGAGCTACTGAAGCCCTGCCCGATTTGTCAAATCTTTCCTTCACATCTATTGCATTGCTTTATGGTAGCAGCAGCGCCATCTATTACCAACTATGCTAGTTAGGCAACCGATATAATAGACTTTTCAGTTTATTGAATATCGTAAAGAAGTCGCTTTTACCCTTAATAATTGTTTTATATTATTTCGCATTAACACATGCTGGTGAAATATATTTTATTTTTAAAGAAAAATATATTTCACAAGCATGTGTTAATGCGAAATAATATAAAACAAGGGTAGGTATGCCCGTATGAACACGTCTAGAAACACACCCACTACTACATGGGATCCTACATGTGATTGAAACGGTATGTGTAATTGTGTATGTTTAAATAAAAAATAGTTTTCGGATTTATGAAAATATATAATTTTATATATAAAACTATAATGATTATTTCAAATCAACCCAAAATTTCGGTCGCTTTTCAGCTTCCGATGTCTTGGGCAGATGCAACCTTACTTTTAGTTTAATATACGTGAGATAAATTCAAAAAAGTAAATTGTTCCGATTTTTCAAATTTGATTTTTTGCAGTATAAAACGTTTATGAACTTTAAAATGCCTCGGTAGCTTAGTGGTAGCAGGCCACTACCACAACCGGGTTATCAGAGATAATGGTGTAAAGTTCTTTATCTCTGGTTCTATTGGGATTTTACATTTTTTTGGAAATATCCCAGTACCTCGAAGTTTGGTAATGTGCCCGGAGATGTCAACAGGCTCGCTTCCAGTTACATGGGCCAAGACGTAACCGGCGAATCGTAAGTGTTTGCTTGTATGCTTGAATGCATGCATTTACCCTTCGGGGATTACAGGCGTAAAGTTACGTTTTTTTGTTATGACCTTTATTACTCTCAAGAAATTATATTCGTTGAAAATTCAACACGATCAAAATGGTGCTCCATCGCCGAATGTTTATCGTACCGCTTACGTTCTTGCTAAATTTATAATAACCCGTCATACACGTTCATGTACACCTGATACGGTACTGGTATATATTCACTTCACTCAATTGCGTCAGGGCAATAAAAACATTATGACTTTGATGTACGAATATTTATTGTATGGAAAGTTGTGACGTACTGATGCGGGCACGGAAGGTTAAGACTGATCTGATGACTGACAAGAAAAAGCAAGGAATTCACATGGATGGTCAGTGAAAGACTCAATGCAGAAACAGCTGTTAAGGGTCATAGCTCACTAGAGAAACCCGGCACCCGACCAGCGCTCGACCGCCTCGAGCGGTCTGTGCTCATTACATCAGCTTCGCTGCGTATCACCTCGACCGCAAGCCGTCAGGCGCGGGCAGCGCGCCGCTAACACGGTAAATAGATTGTAAAATCTTCTTTGCCGCTAGTTTGTCTTGGGTTGACTTTACGTTGCCAACTCGCTGATCCCATGTGACCCGCGCGCGGTCCGCGAGTGGTTCACAAGTAACATCGCGTTGTGCACCCGTGGACCACCCGTCGACAATGAGTGGACGCCGTTAAACGAGGCGGTGTTAGTCGGGTGCCGGGTGACTGTAATGAGCTATGTTCCTTAGGCCACAAATAGTCGTTAAAAGAACGTAAACCACACATTTGCTGCAAAACAATTACCCACCATCCGCTTTTTCTTGCTCTCGTAAAAACTCTACCATATTCTTTTTCTTTTGAAGCAGATTTGAAACCACTCGAGTACTGTGATCTTCCAGTACATGCAATCATGGTTCCGTACGTTGATGCATGCAGTTTTAACAAGCTATCGTTAGTGGCGCCTCGAGGTCAGTGTGAAGTGGTCATTGTGGGCTTACGTCAGTCTGATCACTATTTAGTGGTATCATTTGTTATTTGGAGTAAATTAGTAATAGAGAGGTTGGTAATAGAGAGTGAAAATGTCAGAATAGTGAAATGTCAGACTTTGAATAAATGTATATTTGACATTTAATAAAAATACTTTTTAATTTCTAAAAAAGCCTTTTTTTTAATTATTTTAAAAAAGTGAAATTATTTAATTATTTCAATTTACATTTACTTGTCTAGAAAATTAGATTTTCTGAGAGCCGTCCCAACCTCATACGGGTACAATTAAATTGTTTAATTAAGGTTTTCCACGTCGGAGTTACTCGTTTATATTTCATACAAAAAACCTAAAGGTCCGCTACAAGATAATTTATTAATTACACCTAATATATATATTAATGGTTGTTAGTTTCTGAGAAGTTTTTTACATTGGAATGTCAGTTGTTTGTGTTTCCTTAAAAAAGTAAAATTAAATTATGTATGTAGTAAAGGCACCAAACCATAATTATTTTTCAAAACACAACCATGTTTATTTCTTAAACTATAGGTAGTCTATTCCTGTTCCTGTCTATTGTTCTATTCCTGACCGAGGTCAAATTTTTCTTTCCGTTTTTTTCTTTATTTTCTATAGGTCTAATTTTTTTAGTTTTGTTTTTGTAAATAAATGAATTACAATTAGACTAGAAAAAGAGTTGATAACTACTCTTATTTCATGTAGTGATGGTAGTAAACTAGCGTGCAGTTCCCTAGGACGATAAGTGAATACTGCAGCCTATAGACATCTTATCAAACCGAAGAACATGTATGGCCCCGTAATAACTACCACGGAGACAAATCAGCTAAGGTCTGAGACCTTACAAGTATAGCAGTATGTAACTAGCTGGCTAACTATAACGGTGGCAAGTATATAACTTTTTCAAAGAGCAGAATAATGTCAACAAAAACTGGTGGTAGAGCTCCAGTGACGGAGCTCGCGGGCGTAGGCACCACCGCATTACCTAATATACTTGCCGCTAAATGTTCAACACTATCGTGTTCCGGTCAGGTGGTAATGTACGGCCCTGTAATTTCCGACACAGAGGCATAAGACCTTAGGCCTCAGGAGTGGTAACGCATCTGCATTTTGACCTTGGTCTTTGTGTGGGTGTCTATAGGCTGCAGTCATCACTTAACATCAATGTGAACTGCATGCTTGTTTACCACTTCCATTACATAAAAAAAAAAATCACTTCTTTTTTCTGACTGTATGTACTTGAAAACGCTATTAAAGACTAGCACACATAATTAAATGTATTTAAATTCTTTCTCCTGCAAATATTATACAAACTAAAGCCTTAATGTGCATGAATATTCATTTCAACTAATTACGTCTGTATTCAACCATCCAATGGTTTCTTTTTTCATTTTAAATCTAACCTTTCATTTACAATGAATGATAGCCATTGAAACATGACCCTTATTGCAATGCAAGTGTCCATTTTGTGTTCCGGTGCCTATTGATCAGAAGGCGTATTATGTAGCTCGGTGAACATAATTTCGATAGCCTTTTTGCTGTACATTGCTGTTTAGACGTAGCGTGACAATCACAATAATTTAATGAAAACAGCAGTGTACTGCAAAGTGGTTTTAAAATTAATGGTCATTTTGAGATACAGAATAATGAATACATGAATTTGGTCAAGGTAGTTTAGTCTTGGTCTTCGTCGGTCTCTGCATCCATCCACATTAGTATTGTATATCTGTTTAGTCATTCGCTCATTCGACATTTTTTTTTCGACCCGGTTAGTTCAGCGGTGTGAGCCAACCGTTTGTCGATTTTTGTAGTGTGAGTGTGTGTCAGTGTCGGATTAGCCATATAGCAGGAGTAGCAAATGCTACGGGCCCCGCGTCATTGGGGGCCCCGTGCCTGTGCCCAAAAAAAAACACAAATATGTAATACACCTTAGCTATTCTCAAAGGGAGCGTTGACCACTAATTATATTACCTATATTATTATGTTGCAAGTTGGCAATACCACAATACTTACAGGGGGAATCCCCTTAATTTGTTTTCGATTCCTTTTCGTAAATGTTGTTTTATTTACATCCTAAATTTCAGTAGGCAATGTAACTCTAGGGCCCCATGGTCACATTTGCTACGGGCCCCGCACCGGCTTTATCCGGCACTGGTGTGTGTCATACGTATTTCCCCCGGAAAAAAATGACAGACTGTTTTGCATCGGTAATAAACGCTATGGCTACTCCCCTCCGGTCTGCCGCGACCGGTGAACTGAGTTGCTCTATACTTCTGGCATTTCAAGTATAACCCCGTCCCTTTCATTTATGAATCTGTCATTCGCACACATCCCATGATATAGGAAATTTGCTGACCTCGAGTGACCCCTGTTTGTGCACGTTCATATAGCTTTGATATCGTATAGGTTCATATAGCTCATATAGCTTCACCTACTAACGTATAGAATATTTTTTGCGGATGAAGATCGATTTGGTGCAGCGGTGAGCGACGACCGCTTGATATGAGGGTCGCGGGTTTGATCTCCGCATCGGGACAAATATTTGTATGGACTGCAAGTTGTTTCTTTTGTAAATACTGCTCTGCTCCATGTCGGAAATTATAGCGTATTACCACTTGACCGGAACACCGCATTACCTAATAGACTTGCCGCTAAATGGTAGTGTTCAGCACTATCGTGTTCCGGTCAGGTGGATGACCACCTGACCGGAACACGATCCTGTAATTTTTGGTACAGAGGCATAACCCTGAACCTGAGGCCTCAGGAGTGGTAACGCATCTGCATTTTGACCTTGGTCTTTGCGTGGGTGTCTATAGGCTGCAGTCATCACTTAACATCAATGTAAACTGTATTCTTGTTTACCACTTCCACTACATTTAAAAAAAAGCTTAGATTAGTTAATGCAGTGGCGTCTACAACGCCCACAAGCTCCGTCACTGGACCACCATCAGTAAAAACTTAACAGCCTTTTACGGTTGAACGGCAACATAAGCTGCTTACCGCTTAGGGAATTGCAAGCGTGAACATACTCAGTTAACTAGTCTTTTGACCTAGGTATCGTTGTACAAAAATAATGTTTTTTAACACTACCTTCCCTTTATAGAAACCTGTAATATCCACTCCACCGTTTTATTTCGCTTAAACCAAAACAATGCACGTTCTATTGGAAATGGGTTAAAGTGAAGTAGACAACAGATAGCTGGATCGGAAGCGGCGCGGCACAAAGCTGCGCGCACCTTTGATCTGCCGATAACGGGACACCTGTCCTCGCTTCATTACTGCGCCTCGTTTTGTTGGCATTAACCTGTTGTAGGTGGGTTAGATAACATACTAGTGATAGAGCTTTCGTGTATGCAACATAATCAGTACATATATAACACCGCACCGTATCAATCTGTCTGAAATCGGGACTTAAAAATACTGAACGGATTTTATGTGGTTTTTGTCCAAAAGGAGGATAATAAATTTAAACTAACAGTCACTGTATAGGTACTTCAAATGTACCATTAATTGTATACTTTGAATCGCCTCATAGTCCATAATATAATATGCACACTATACCTGATTTAAAGTAGGTATAGCAGTACGCAAGGAACTTAAAGATAAACAAAAAAGCGGCTAAGTCGGTTTGGGTCATGAATAGTGACGTTTTACTATGAAGGACTATGTAATACTCCCAACTTCTTCTCTTACCCAACTTTTCGGTCGATTAACGGGCAGTCTGCCCGTGAACACGGTGGCTGGAAAACGACCGAAGTGCTGCCGTTTATAAGTAAAAAAACCGCAAATATGAATTCTACAATGTATGAAGCTCGCGAAAACCTGCCAAACGTTATCAACTTGATAACCTCGTCTTTAAGGACGATGGAGCTTAAATTCCAGGTTGAGAAAAATATTTTTTCGACCTAAGCAACCGAAAAGGCGTCACAAACAAAGGGTTCAGTGAAAGAAATATGGCGGGTTTCTGTCCAATGATAAATGTTCTAATTTCATAAGGTCAACATTTGTTGGCACGCACATGACCTTGGGGTTATTATTGACGTTTTGTTTAGGTTAAAGGGTCATAGCTCACTGCAGCCACCGGCACCCGACCAGCACCGCCTGGTTTTACGGCGTCCACTTGTTGGCGACGGGTGGTCCGCGGGTAAACGATGCGATGTTACTTGTGAACCACTCGCGGATCGCGCGCGGTCCACTTGGGAACAGCGAGTTGGAAGTCAACAGTGAATGCAAAGTCAACGCAAGACAAGCTAGTGGTCTGCTCGCCGCGCGTTGACGGCTTGCGATAGAGGCGATACGGAGCGGAGTTGATGTAATGAGCGTAGACCGCTCGAGGCGTTCGGGCTCTGGTTGGGTGCCGGGTGGCTCTAGTGAGCTATGACCCTAAACCTTGATATTGCGATATATTTTGGACTTGGGAGTCCCTTACTTCATTTAAAATTGTTATTCCGAAAATTATCCATAACATGTTTGCAATAAACTTCAGTAAGCACAATGTTCAATAGCTTGAATAAATGTTGGTTTGCATAAATAATTTCATACTTAGAATTATTGTATCGACATGGCAATACTAAAAGAGTTCCTTGTAGGCCACGCAACTATAAAAAAAAACAAGTAACTTTACAAATTCCACTTAAAACATAAACCACAAAGTAACACACTTGCAGGAGTCCAAATATATAAATCAGCAATTCGAAACCGCCATAATAAAATTAGAAAAAAACATAAAACATTCTCAAATCAAATTTACCTCGAATTTCCTAACGTCTACATTTTATTTTGATATGATTACGGAAAGCGAGTTTGAGTATGAAAGAATAATATTATGTATAATTTTATTCCATCAAAAACATTTCCAAGTAAAATGTTGCCAAGACGAGGTCATAACATATAGCATGCACTGTCAAAAGGTTGTGAGATCTCATGTCGAGCCGAGTTTCTAACTTTACATACTCTACTCTTTAGTCAAAATGTGTGGCTTATTAAATTGCATTATTTATTATCATTCAAAATTTGCGCTGGTGTCATGTCAAACTTCCATCTCCTTTTGTAAGGAGTTGAGTTGAGGGAGTTAGTTCCCTTAGTTTTTTGGATTCTTTCGTTGTTTGTGTACTAATACTAACTTAAGTATACTAAATTTCGGCTTTCTAGGACTTTGGGGAATACCTAGCTTAAGAATTTGATCATCACCAGTGAGTGAGTGAGTGAAGAAATCGGAAGTTTTTAATTATCAATAAAATGAAAAGTATTAAAGCTACACAATTGAAACTTTTTACATTTAATAAGTTTACTATTGACATCATATCCAGAGAATTAATTTATCTGGTATCATCCAAACTCAATTTATAAGGGCATAAAAAAATGACGCAGCGATTCGAGAAAAGGTAGGTACTGCCCTTGTGCTTTGCTTGGCTCATCTTGGCGGTGACACTACTGTGCCCGTACATTACACATCGTGAAAATTTCTTAGGGTAACGGGTGTTCAAATAGCTGTATTAGACTGACAGTGCGTTGGAAATATCACTGGTTTTTTTTTTTTTTTTTTTTTTTTTTTTTTTTTTTTTATGTCATTAAGTTGACAGACAAGCAGACGGGCCACCTGATGGTAAGTGGTCACCGTCGCCTATGGACATTTGCAACACCAGGGGAGTTGCCAACGCGCTGCCAGCCCTGAAGGACTCTTTTGACGCCATTTTTGAAGAACCCCATATTGTAGCACCGAGGGAACACCTCAGAGGGAAGTTCGTTCCACAATTTACACGTTCTGGGCAGAAACGAACGAGAAAACCGCACCGTTGAGCACTGCCAGGTGTCCAGTCGGTGAGGGTGAAACTTTTCTCTTCGGCGGGTAGTACGGTGTAGAAAAAGAGACGGTGGCACCATGTCGAACAGTTCGACAGAGCACTCACCATTGTAGAGACGGTATAACACGCACAGACTACCAATATCTCTGCGCAGGCTCAGATGTTCGAGCCTGTCTGTAAGTCCCGGATCGTTAACAATACGAACGGCGCGTTTTTGTAGGGAGTCAAGTGGACCAAGCTGGTACTTGGGGGCTCCCGCCCACAAATGAGAGCAGTATTCCAGATGGGGCCGGACTTGGGCCTTATAAAGCTGTAGTAGCTGCCCCGATGTGAAATACTGCCTCGCTTTGTTAAGCACCCCCAACTTTTTGGATGCCAACTTGGTCTTACACTCAATGTGACTCCCAAATTGCACTTCGTTCGATATGTCAACGCCCAGGATACCGATACTCTTACCAATGGCAAGCGGAGTGCCCTGGAACTGTGGTGCTACAATGAATGGGGTTTTTTTTTTTGGTGCGGCACAATATATTTTTTTAGGGTTCCGTACCTCAAAAACGGAACCCTTATCAGTACGTCTGTCTGTCTGCCTGTCATAACCAATTTACTCCATAAGTTCGGGGCCGGTTTAGGTCAAATTCTAATATAATGTAAATGAACGAAAACGAACATAAGTGTTTTTTTTTTATCAGATCTGCTAATTTAACATGACTATGTTTATGACAAATATTTTTTTTCTATGAAGGAATTTAAAGATTTTGAGTATGAGTTATCGCTTAAATTTTTGGTTACTATTAATACCTATTCAATTATTATTATAAGTCATTAACTTTACATAGGTAGCTTGTAACTTGATGCAAAAGTGTCATTGTAGGCCAATCTATATAAATGAAAATGAATAGCTAAATGTGTTGCTATGTGTAAAACTCGAGAACGGCTAAACCGATTTTGATAACCGAATTGATTGTGTTGTATGTAATTTATAATTTTCCGGAGAAGGTTTGTAAAACGTAAACGTAACTTCACGCCTGTAATCCCCGAAGGGGTAGGCAGAGGTAAATGCATGCATTCAAGCATACATGCAAACACCCACGATTCGCCGGTTACGTTTTTGAAGAAAAAAAAGGGTTCGCGAAGAATTTGAAGTAGATAATAAGAAATCGTAACGACCATATTAACTTTTCTAATATAAGCCTTATGGCGCTTGACATAACGGTCAGTTGACAACTATTGTATTAAATAGTTGGATCGGTAGGAATTGATGATTGAAAATGGCATCAAATTACCAGTAACAATCTACATAGCAACCGCGCGACGCCGGGGCGGGTCGCTAGTCTATATATATAAAAATCAATTGCTATTCGTTAGTCTCGCTAAAACTCGAGAACCGATTTGGCTAATTTTGGTTGTGAATGATTTTTGGAAGTCCAGGGAGGGTTTAAAAGGTAAGAAATTGAAGGGAAACAGTAGAAACCACAATTTTATTTTCCCATACCAATAGACCATATCTATCAAACCTTTGACACATTATTTCATTCTGAGGCAATACGAAGTTTGCCGGGTCAACTAGTTTACAATAAATATTAATTAAAGTTTGAAGTAAAAATACTGAAAATTTTGTGTATAATTTTCTATGCTGTCAAGTTTCATATAGGCCGTTGGAATATTTTTCAACTCAGTTATAAGTTCACAACCGTTCGTGAATTGCAATCTATTCTCGATATTTCCCCGCGGCATAAAGTTCAAAACGAATAAATCTAAAAGAGAACAGGCAGCTTCGATTGCAACTTCGAATTAGAATTAGCGACCAAAAGACTCAATAGTAAACATGCACAAACGGCGTAGTTAAAGGAACGGCGAAAATAACAACATTCCAATGGAATTTGAACCTGTGACCTGTGAGTTTATCGCTTTTTAGGGTTCCGTTGTAAACAATGCAACCTTATAGTTTCGTCATGTCCGTCTGTCTGTCCGTCTGCGGTTTAGCGTAAAAACTAGTGGTACTAGAGACTTGAAATTTGGCACCTTAATGAAGCCGACAAACTGGTAGAACAGAAAAAAATATACGCGAGGCTAATGTATTTTTCGTTTTCTATATAGTGTAGGATATTGTTGGATAGGTCTTTGAAAAATTTTTTTTTTTTTTTTTTTTTTATGTCTGAAGATTGACAGACAAGCAAACGGGCCACCTGATGGAAAGTGGTCACCGTCGCCTATGAACATTTGCAACACCAGGGGAGTTGCCAACGCGCTGCCAGCCCTGAAGGACTCTTTTGACGCCATTTTTGAAGAACCCCATATTGTAGCACCTAGGGAACACCTCAGAGGGAAGTTCGTTCCACAATTTACACGTTCTGGGCAGGAACGAACGTGAAAACCGCACCGTTGAGCACTGCCAGGTGTCCAGTCGGTGTGGGTGGAACTTCTCTCTTCGGCGGGTAGTACGGTGTAGGAAAAGAGACGGTGGCACCATGTCAAACAGTTCCGCAGAGCACTCACCATTGTAGAGACGGTACAACACGCACAGACTCCCAATGTCTCTGCGCAGGCTCAGATGTTCGAGCCTGTCGGTAAGTCCTGGATCGTTAACAATACGAACGGCGCGTTTTTGTAGGGAGTCAAGTGGACCAAGCTGGTATTTGGGGGCTCCCGCCCACAAATGAGAGCAGTATTCCAGATGGGGCCGCACTTGGGCCTTATAAAGCTGTAGTAGCTGCCCCGATGTGAAATACTGCCTCGCTTTGTTAAGCACCCCCAACTTTTTGGATGCCAACTTGGTCTTACACTCAATGTGACTCCCGAATTGCACTTCGTTCGATATGTCAACGCCCAGGATACCGATACTCTTACCAATGGCAAGCGGAGTGCCCTGGAACTGTGGTGCTACAATGAATGGGGTTTTTTTAGCGGTGAACGCGCAGACTTGTGTCTTCGAGGGGTTGAACTGCACTAAGTTGAGTCGACCCCAATCTGAGACCCGCTCCAGAGAGTGCTCGACTTCAGACACAAGTCTAGTCCTGCTTTCTTCGATAAGTGTCCGAGAGGCATTTGCACGGCTTGTATAGTGTGCATCTCCCGTGCTATCATCCGCATAGCAATGAAAATTGGAGTTTTGCTCCAACATTTCATTGATATGCAGAAGAAAAAGCGTGGGAGATAGCACAGAGCCTTGCGGCACACCAGCGTTGATAGGTAGTCTGTCTGAGCGCTGACCGTCAACTAAGACTTGTATATAACGCTCAGACAGAAAGCTGGCTGTCCAGTTGCATAGCCTCTCGGGAAGACCGTAGGATGGAAGTTTCGCGAGGAGTGCCCTGTGCCAGACCCGGTCAAAGGCCTTAGCAATGTCCAGGCTTACAGCCAATGCCTCCCCACTCTTGTCCAAGGCGTGGGACCAATGGTGCGTAAGATATACTAGAAGATCACCAGCAGATCTGCCATGACGAAATCCATATTGGCGGTCACTGATCAGCTGATGATCCTCTAGATACTGCAGCAGTTGAGTATTGATCACACGCTCCATGACTTTACAGAGTAGGGAGGTTATTGCTATGGGCCTATAATTGGCCGGGTCACTGCGATCCCCTTTTTTGGGTATCGGGTGCACGAGGGCGGTCTTCCACGCAGACGGTACGGTTCTTTGATCGTAGGAAAGCGAGAACAGGCGCGTCAGAACGGGGGTCAGCTCGGGAGCGCACATCTTCAACACCACCGCAGGGACGGAGTCCGGCCCACTCGACTTCTTGACGTCAAGGGATAAAAGAGCTCGCCTGACGTTCTTCTGAGTGAATTTGACGTCAGGCATAGAGCTTTCACAGCGCGGGATGGTAGGCGCTGTGATACCCATGTCGTCAAGAGTCGAGTTTGAGGCAAAGAGGCTGCCCA
Organism: Macrosoma leucophasiata; assembly: GCA_036365455.1. Lineage (NCBI taxonomy): Eukaryota > Metazoa > Arthropoda > Insecta > Lepidoptera > Hedylidae > Macrosoma > Macrosoma leucophasiata. Next base: position 3,369,149 of record JAWQUS010000024.1, read on the forward strand.
GAAGGTCAGCTTTCTCTTTTGCCGTGTGGGCCAGGCTATCGTCAATTTTACGCAGTGGTGGGAAAGATGACCGACAAAAATTCCCTTCGATAGCTTTGGCAAGAGACCAATAGGCACGGCTCCCGGGAGGGTGCCTCATTAGTTTCCTGCCAACTCTACCGATGTGCTTCGACTTCGCTTTGGCCATGCGCCGCTTAGTGGACCTGGATGCAGCGTTGAGTGCTCTCTTAAGGCCGGAGGCATTAGGATCCTTACAAGCGTGAGCCGCAGTCCAGGTTCTGTAAGCCTCCTGCTTGTGACTAGAAGCCACAGCACAGGACTTATCGAACCAGGGCTGGTACTGTCCGCCAATGGATACCACAGAGTACGGAATGTAACATTCCATTCCCTGGTGTATCACATCGGTTACAGCATCGGCACACGTGCTCGGATCTTCCGACGAGAAACAAAGCTGCCTCCATGGGTAGGACGTCAGGAACTCCCTCAGTCCATCCCAGTCTGCCGACCTGTAATGCCACACTTGTCGAGTTGCCGAGGGCCGCAGCGGCGCTCGAACCGACAACGAGGTTTTTGTGCGTACCAGACAGTGGTCCGAGGATCCTAAGGGAGCCTCGACCACCACCTGATAGTTGGCAGGATGTGAGGTCAGCAGAAGATCCAGCAAAGAGGCAGTGTGACCCTCAACATCTGGTATCCGGGTAAACCCGGTTACAACTTGTGAGAGTCCATTAGCCAACGCGAAATCGTGTGCAGATCTTCCAGCGAAGTCCGTGATCCGGGAACTCAACCACTCCGTATGGTGTGCGTTAAAGTCACCAAGAATCACCAACTCCGCAGAAGGATACTGCACAAGCACTGTGTCGACCACCTGTTGGATGTGCTCGAATAAGCGGGCTGTCTCCCCGTCTCCGCTATAGGACCTGTACACGCACGCGTATATTCGGGTAGATCCATCGTAATCCACGCGTGCCCACAATAGCGACAGGTCCTTGTCTTCAAAATGGTCAAGACGGCGACAACAGACATCCTCTCGGACATACAGACATACCCCGGCGCGGCGAACGAAAGTGTTCTCCAGAGTATAGCCGGGGTAAGTAAGGTACGATGTGTCAAGTGGAGAGGATATTTGTGTCTCCGTCAGAAAGAGTAGGGCCGGCTTAGCCGTTTCAAGGTGGTGGTGAACGGCGTTAAGGTTGGTATGTAAACCCCTGATGTTGCACATGTCCACAGTAAATGTGGGAGGGGCGTCCGCTGCGTTACTACTCTTTTTTTTCCTTTTGACCATTTTTTTTAATCTTCCTAACAGCGTCGGATAAGGGAAATAATGATGTGCACCGTATCGACCGCCCGAGGGGCAAAGTTGCAGGTGCATCAGACCATCTGCACACAGAGGTGGTGCAATTTGCTGGTCCGGGGGACGGAAGGACCCCCGATCCCCCCCGTGCACAGGCGCCGGGCCCACTCCGGTCTCTTACTCCGGCACGACGACTGCACACGGGACTTAACACCGGTTGGCGGGACAGCCTCCCAGGCCAGAGTTTAATAGAGAGGCCTGGGTTCGGGTCCCCTACTGACCGGCGGGCGGCAGCGGACCGTTACCGTTTCATCGGCTCTCCCTGGCCCCCGGGCCAACATGTTGCGCCCCTGAGCGCAAGATGTCCTTACACATACCGGCCCCGGGGGCGGACAATACGGTGCACATCAAGGATAGGAACGAGGAAGAGGATAGGGGGAGGGGAGGGGGGGACTGGCTCTCAGGCTCGGAAGCCGGAACACGCCCGAAGACGTTTGGCGGCAGATTACGACCTGAGGGTGGTAGCTAGCCAGGCAGGACCCAAGGGACCTTACCACCAAGCAGGACACTAGGAGGGATTACGCTGGTAGTGCCGACCCAGCAACCATGTGGAACCAGTCGCCAGAGCCTTGTTTGCTGGTCGGCAGGGTGCACCACGTGCAGGTAAGGTTGGCTGCGGCACCAGGATGGTAAGGCGCCACTTACACCCCAAAAAAAATGTTAGGGGTGTGCAAACATCATTTTTCGATGCTGAAAAAATGCTGGTTTTAGTAAGTGTACCTATTCACTAATCCTGTAAGGTCTGTCCACACTAATACTGTAGCCTATAAACGTTTTGATGTAAATGCGTGCTGATATCCCATGCCAGGTATCTTGCACAATATGATAAATAACTCATACGGAACCAAAATAACAAATTGAAATTCTTCAAGGCCCCAAATATTCACCTAAAACTACTTTGTCATATATATCACCCATTATTATTATGCAAAAACTTTTCGCATAACGTTCATATTTGCACCCCGCCTTTAGGTGCGCAATAAAAAGAAATTGTCGCACGACATTGCATACGGAGATTGCTCCATTTGTTTGCTATAGTAATTTGCATAATAACACCGCAGCGTAATAGATATAAATGAGTAGATATGGGAGATGTCACTTTTTGGGCGAAACTCATACATTGAAGAGTTTTTTACAATCTTGATCTGCAATGGAAGATTCACACGTTGTGGAACTTTGTGTGAGAAGACACGCTTTTTTTGTATAATTGGTCGTACTGTATAATGTAAATACAGCATTACTGTAATAAAACTTAACAGACATTTCAGCTCAGTTGGAAGAGCGGCTGAAAAGATTCTCAGAGGTCGCGAGTTCGAGTCTCGCCTGAAGTCAAATTTTTCTTTCCATTTTTCTTTAAAAAATATATGACTTTAGCATGTGTTACTGCGAAAAATAATATAAAATTAACAGACATCATTTTGGTGCTGATTCAACATTATTAAATATGTTTTTATTATTTATTTTTTTTAATAAAAGTGAAAAACAAGCATGCAGTTCACATTGATGTTAAGTGATGACTGCTCCCTAAAGACGCCCGCGAGCTCCGTCACTGGAGCTCTACCACTATGTTTAATGGTAAGATGTCGATGGCATTATGGACATTTTCTATGTAAGGAATGTGCCAAACAAGCATTCAGTTCACATTGATGTTAATTAATGACTGCAGCATATAGTCATCTGCGCGCAAACCAGAGATCATAATGCAGATACCAAGCCTGAGATTAAGTTGTTATGTTTCGGTGATAGTTAAGACGGGACCAAACGTAATTACGGGGTCTACTCTCCCTACGTTTTACGAATGTTCAATCAGGTCACGTGTCCTAATAGGAGTTTAACATTTTTTACCCATCACAAAAAGTGCACAAACCCGCTCAAGAAGTTTTCACTCCAAAAAACTAATGAATAGAACAAAAAATGAGTGTACATAAGTACGCACGTAAGAAGTTATATAAAATGACAAAAAAAGTTTAGCAACTAACTTCAGACTTTCTTTTATCTGTTTAGCAACTTACTTCAGGCTGTTGCTTTTAACCGTCGGAGTGGGCGCGCGTTGTAAAAATTAACTTTCATTACTTTCGCCAAAACAAGTATACTTAACCTCAAGAACTAAACGTTTTAGTGAAAACTATCTCCAATTTCAATCTTTGTATACACAACAATTGAATTTACATATCAAAGCGCTCGGTCGAGTCGCGTTGGTATCATATTATCATATTCCACAACATTCACTTGCTACAATATTGTTTTGATGTGACAAGAATAAACATGAACAATTTGTTCAGTATCACAGTTGAATGATAAACAAACAGTGTTTTTGGTACATATTATAGGTACAGTCAAAGAACTAACTCTGTGCAAGATTTATTTTTATAGATTTTATTACCACCGCCAGAGAATATGTAATAATACTACGTATAGAATGGACACTTCGACGTCCCGCCCGATTTCCCCGCTTCACCTAACCTCCTCCCCTCTTATGGGCGACGTTTGGTATTCTCTACGTGGTACGCACACAGGTGCACGTGCACGTCACTGATTGATGTCTGTGTAATAGAAAGAAAAGAAAGAAAAAACATTTATTGGCGCAGCCGATCAAATACTGCATAGAAAAACAATAGAAAAAAAAAAACATTTAAAATATAAGTAGGTAGGTACGACAAAAAACACACCATTTATGAAAGCATTGACAATATAACACAAAAAAAAGAAAGAACACTGTTAATATAAAAAAAAATAGGTACCTTGTTACAGTAGAAAAAAAAACAAGATCTCACGGCTGCACCAAATAGTTCCCAGTTCAGCATAATGTCAAGCCGGAGCCTGACGCTGGTTTTCAACTGGAAACTACTCGGTGGGACACGGATATCAGTCCTAAAAGTCTTTATCAATATAATGAATACTTACTAGGAAAAATAGAGACCAAATTAAGCGTTTGTATGGAATTTTGGCGGAGTGACCGCGGTGTGCCACCGCATAACGTGTCCATGTGGTGAAGCGGCCAGTTCCCTGATAGTATCTTACACTAACCTAGTGCTAGCAGGCCACCACTACGTCACTGGGACACGGGATCGATTCCCGGGTCAGTTGTAAAATCCAACATACCTGGTTCTATTAGGATTTTTCCATTTTCTGGAAGTTCCCCAACACCTCGGATTTTAGTAATAATGTACTGATCTATTTCAAAATTGCTTAGTATACTATGTTGAAATAAAACTATTTTTACGGATTTATCTCGCGTATATTAAACTAAAATGATTACGACGACGATGACGATTAACAACATCATGGGATCCCATACTTAGCAAGATTAAATCCCAGCCGCAGCAGTCTGCAAGACCTCAAGATACCATAATTATTGTGTTAATCCTGAACGCTACGCAAGGCGTTTACGAAATCGATGGAGGTAGCTACATATAATTTTTTCAAACTTCTGTCAGACAAATGTCACCTCAGTCTGCCCGGGACCACGGAAGCTGAAAAGCGACCGAAACGTCGGGTTGATTTTAAAAATCATTTTAGTTTAATATACGCGAGATAAATCCGTAAAAATAGTTTTATTTCAATGAGTGTAGCTCGCGAAAACCTAAGAGTATACTATGTGTTACAACCATATACTCGAATATATACTATACTCATACTCTATATATATATATACTCTACATACAAAATTTCATTGAAATCCGTCAAGCCGCTTTAGCGTGATTGAGCAACAAAGATACAACCATACTTTCACATTATACTAGTAGAGTAAGATATTTAGTACCCATATTTCCACAATGAAGTAGTCAATATGGGTAATATTTATAAATATGGTAATTTTTGTGCTTTACTGCAATATCACTATCTATACAAGTAAATAAAATTGGAGTTGCTTGTAATATTCAAATAACCGCTTTTTACCAAATGCATATTACTATTATGTATGTATACGCGGTACATATACCAAATTAACATTTTTTACAATTTTTGTCTGTCTGTCTGTCGGTCTGTCTGTCTGTTTGTTCCCGCTAATCTCGGGAACGGCTGGACCGATTTTGACGGGACTTTCACTGGCAGATAGCTTATGTAATAAGGCGTAACTTAGGCTACTTTTATACTAGCTGCTTACGGGGACGAAGTCGCGGGCACAGCTAGTCTACAATAAAATGTTATCCTTAACTGATTCAGTTTGCCGACGCCTACGAACCACTTAAGCGCAATATGAAATCAAAAATAAAACTCCAATCATTTATTACGTGCAGATAAATATGAGAGTATCGATTTAGTTAAAGAGCATATTTAAAACGTTTCACATTAACTGTGGCCTTGTCGAAATATCGTTTGGCTGACAGCTGTGGTTATCGTCGAGCATGCAATACGTGTGGTGTTTTCAAATAGCTTTACATAATTTTCGGCAGGCAGTATTTGGTTGGATCGCGGGTATTTTTAAAAGGGGTTGTGTGGGGCATCAAATATATTTGTTATTGGTTCATACCATTGGCCATTTATCTTCCTCTTATATAGTCGGTAGGTTAAAGGTTTAGAAGGAAGGAACTGGTAGAAGTGTTCCTCCGACGAAAAGGGAGGATCCTCTGACCAGGCGAGCTGATAGCGCCTGACGGACCGTGGCCTAACGATTTACGTTGGGCAGTTGTATATATGCTAACTCTTGGGAAAACTTCGTTTGTGCGATGTTGCGCGCCATCTGCCGTACTTAACAAGTACTTTGTATTTCGTCAGTATTCCACTAGGTGGCGCCTTATGTAGTGGATACGAGATAATGGTTTACAGACCCGACACAAGCCGAAGTCTCATTCTCTCTAAGTCTCTAAGGTCGATGTGTGATATTTTTTTGGATACTGTATTTTCTTTTCTCAAATATTTATACCTTATTCACACACATGTTTTCATACGAACACAATGAGTGAGTTATTCTATCAATTGCTCGCGGCGACTACCACATTTGTTTGATTGAAGTGTCAATCACAAAAATCGGGCATACACGTCGTCCGAAAGCAAAACAAAAGAACCATTGTTTGTTTTTACCGAACTGACAATGAGAAACCGTAAATTATTTGCGACGATCGATCCATATACCCAATTATGTTTTATGACTAGCTGTGCCCGAGACTTCGCCCGCGTGAGAATTTATGTTTGTTCAGTATCTATACCCGGTATAGTACCCGGACGAAGTCATGGGCGCAGCTAGTATAAAAGTAGCCTAAGTTACTCCTTATTACATCAGCTATCTGTCACTGAAAGTCCCGTCAAAATCGGTCCAGCCGTTCCCAAGATTAGCCCCACCAAACAGACAGACAGACAGACAAAAATTGTAAAAAATGTTGTTTTGGTATACATAACGTGTAAACATACATATGCATTTAGTAAAAAGCGGTTATTTTTATATTACAAACAAACACTCCAATTTTATTTATTTGTATAGATGAAAAAACTATTTTCATCCATTATATGATCTTATTTCTTATGCCTCTCTGTGATAGTTCTTACGGTCCATACATTGCCATCTAACTAACTACAACACAATGATGCTGAATACTGACATTTGGCGACAGACAGATTAGGAAATGCGGTGGTGCCTACGCCTTCGAGTCCCTACATTAGAACCTACAGGAAAGTTTTATTTCACCAGTTTTCTTCTATGCATAATTTTTTTTAATAATTGAGTTAATAAAAGTACATTTTTTTTAGAATTAACAGAAGAAAAACTCAGAAGCAGGTATCACAAAACTTTTTGTCTAAGATATAACAGAAAAATTGTCATTGTGTATAATCCGACTTTATTAAAAAACCATGTTCTGCGTAGTGCGATCGTGATAAACGTATTTCTTTTTATTTGTTGTCATTATAATAACGTATTCCGTTCGTTTTGTGTTCTTGACCACTACTTCTTTAGGTCGTTTAGAGGAGACATTTTAGAAAACGCATAAGTTAAATTAAATATAAAATAAATATATTGCCAATTACTGTTACGTAATTAGAAAAAAGTATTGTTTATAACTTAATATCTGAAAATAATACAGTATTGTATTGGTATCATTCGTTTTCGGAATGAAGATCGACATTTTTGAACTTAAACTTAAAACTTACCTAAAAAACAACGAATACTTTCTGTCCAATGCTTACTATAATAACATTAAAGGGTGTAGGCAACTCATGATTTGCTCATATAAAGTGTTGGTGTGGTAATTTTCACGAAAACTTCGTAATAAAATTGCGTTTTATACTTAACAATCTAATCTTTGTTCCTTAATTCGGGTCTTAAACTATGGAGTTACAGTAATTTTTTATTAGGTTGTTATGAGCTGATAAACAACACTATTATTAAGGTTCCCGACATCTGAAGGAAAATACCGGCCTAATGCTAGTCGAATTTAGGCTCGTAACATTATTTATAATTTTTCATTACTTAACTACTGTATTGGCCGCGACAGCAGAGAATATGTAATAATACTACGTATAGAACAGACATTTCGACGTCCCGCCCAATTTCCCCGCCTCACCCAACCTCCTCCCCTCTTACGGGCGACGTTTGGTATTGGCTAATATACTTGCCGCTTAATGGTAGTGTTCAGCACTATCGTGTTCCAGTTAGATGATAATGTAAGGCGCTGTAATTTCTGGCACAAAGGCATAACACTTTAGGCTTCAGGAGTGGTAGCGCATCTGCTTTTTTACCTTGGTCTTTGTGTAAGTCTATAGGCTGCAGTCATCACTTAACATCAATGTGAACTGCATGCTTGTTAACCACTTAATTACTTTAAAAAAATACGCCTACTTAATTCGACAAAAGGTCTAAAAGCGTCCAAATCAAATGTCCATCGTCGAGAAAACCAAGTCACGACACAACTAACCTACTGCTTCCATAACATATTAACTCCTATAAACTAATTTAGCAACGTCACGCAATAACTATGTGGCTACAATTTAACAGGTAAATATTCGGAATACATTTTTACATTTATTATAATTTACCGCATTAATACATGGATGGAGTAGGTATAATGAAAGATTGTAAGAAATAAATTGTCATCAGGAATCGAACCCTCAGATACCATACATATTCACTCTACTGGCGCCAAATGTTTCTTTTATGTTACGTTATAGAAGGGGAGCCCAAGAGGGGATTCCTGGATTTATTTCGTGAGAAGATACATATATTCATTTCCTATTGATTCAAACCGTCTTAGAAGCCGGTTTTGCGAGTGAGTATTATCATTTAGTGCCAGTAAAGCTCTTTTTAACTGAGTTATATCCACCGTTAAAAAGCAAAAATCTATAATGGTGAAAGTTTATTCATACCAAAACCTGATACACAAGCATAAAAACTAACATCAACAGGATTGATCTATATCTTGACCCGGTTAGTCCAGCGGTGTGAGTGTGTGAGATGACCGTTTGACTCGAAGGGTCGCGGGTTCGATCCCCGCACCGGGACCAATATTTGTATGGCCTACAGATATTTGTTGCGGGTCTGGGTGTTTGTGTATGTATTGTATTATATGTGTACAACGGCATCTACGACACAGGTTTATATAATTACTAACGTGGAGCTGCGAATGTAAGCGAAAAAAAACACGTGGATGGATCATAAAGGGTTAATGAAGGTGGTAGAGTTTCATTGTAGAGACTCGAGGGCGTAGGCACCACCACATTACCTAATCTATCTGCCGCCAAATGGTATTTCACAAATATAATTCCTAAACCTACCTATACAGATCTTCGAAAATGACATTAAGGTTTCTAAATATTAAAACTTTCAATTAAACTTAGTTTGGATGAGATGTTCTGAACAGTTTTTGAGATATGATATATTTTCAAAATCTGCAAATATTACTTCAGAATCCTTCATAGGAGTCCGAATCGTACTTGGCCTTTTGACTTAACCTTTTTTTCAATTTTCAGCCCATCTATGGTGCAAAACAACTCTGAAATCATATTTTAGAAGCAATCACAACAACATGATAAATCAAAACCTCTCAACTCTGCTGTTAAGAAAATATAATAACTTTCCTTCACAAGTTAACAAGAAAGCAAATTGATCGAGATGCGCTTTATCGATAGTTTAATGAATTTCTGATTACTTACTTACAGGTCCGGAACTTCAAATTGAGAGGCAACGTTCAATAGCTGATCAGTTAACACATTGAAGGACACGACTGCTGGGGACGTCGTATGTTAAGTTTTGTGATACGGCGGACGGCTGTACACGTCATATTTTAGGCACATTTATTTTGTTTTGATCCTTATGGCAGTATAAATACGATCCTTAAGTCTAATAAAAATATCTTGTGTCACACCATAAGGCGTTTATTTTCGTTTAAATGTCACATCGTATCAATTTTTATCCCTTTCAATGTGAGAGTGTCACACAAATACAACGACCTGCGTGAGAGCACACAACGGCCACGAACGTCGCATTTCTTCGCGTCAGTCGGCTGTTGTCACCGCGCAGGAACCTCGCGTTTTCGTCGGCTGATACCTACTCGCGTCGGAATACGGGGTTAGTATTTCCGTGCAAATTTCGAATTATATTATATCGATTAAGTTTACAAGTATTTTATTTCGTATATTCTTATTTAGTGCAACGTATATTGTAGGTAAGAGGCAATATCAAGACAATATACCCACCTACATAATGAAATAACTTCACCTGTTGATTTCTATTTCAGATGGCTTACGAAAGGAAAAGAGATCATATTCAGTGATTATTTGAGGAAGTATCTACTGAGGATGAATCCACAAAGGACCCCTTCAGCGACGAAGATGGAGAATATGGATCTGATCCAAATTATGACTTTGAAAATGAAATCGATGTAGCGTCGTCCGGCTCCGATGTACAAATACTGCCAAAACGACGTCGTGCTCGTTTACATTCATCAAGCCCATCGAGTCCGTCAAATGATTCAGCGTGTACTGAATTTGAAGATCCTGGTGCAATCTTAAATGACCCCGCTCAGTTTATTCCAACGAGTACTCAGTCAATTGATCATCACGGCGATCAAGCCAGCATTACAACAGGTATCTGTGAAGATAGACCTGTATGCCAAGCAGGAGTAATGCGAATACTTGTTATCTACCGTCAGACAATGAGTGGGAAGACAATATTGCAAACATTCCTCATTTTAATTTAATTCTAAAGAAGACCGATTAAGTTCCAAAGTAATTGTTAACATAAATAGATATTGATCTCGTTTATTTTGGGATTTTTGAGATGTGTTACTGATTTTTATACATTTTATTAAAAGTGGAGTCTATTTATGTGTTATTTTATTTCTTTTATTTAAGTAAAAGGCGTGATTAGACCATTTTGTATGATCTAAAAATACATAGTATGAGGACTTTTGCAGACGTCTTGCCATAGCACATGTACAAGATTACATTGTATTGTGACAAGACGTTCTCAGCAGTCGGACGTTTCAGGACGTCCTCTTTTATCACAAGCAAACTTATCATATTAGGGTGACACGACGTCCACCGCCGTCGAAAATATTTGTATGGAAGTTGACAGTGTCACATCCCTATGTATCCACGTGAGCCGACTGTCCTTCAATGTGTTAAGTTCACTTGTTTCATTTAATAAACCTTTTAAGTTGCATCTTTGTCATACTTCATAATTTTTTTCTTTGATGAGGAGAAGTGGATTTAAGTTATTGTAGCATCCATTTTTGCTAACGTTCTGTTTCAATGGTATCTGTTGAAGCTTAAGCCCGTTCTAGGCAGTCTGTTAGTTCATTTTTCATTGAGTCAGTTATATTTAACCGCTAATCGAAACAAAAACGTATCTGATTTTCTGTATGTATTGAGTCCCTATATTAAATTTTTTTTGAAAGTGGCTTGCAAACTCTATTAGTTTTTTTATGTAATAAAGGTGGCAAACAAACTTGCAGTTTACACTGATGGTAAGTGGTAAGTGATGACTGCAGCCTATAGACAAAACAAAGACCAGAGTTCAAAATGCAGATGCGTTGCCACCCCTGAGACCTTAGTTGTCTCTGTCATAGTTTTCACGGGGCCATACCATACCCGTTATACGGGACTCGAAAACAACAGGTTACAAATGGTCAACTTGAGTCCATCTGTGTTGCAAAATAATCCTGAAATCATGTTCCTTTTGCAATCTTAAACAACGGTATAATCAAACGATAAAGCCCAACTCTACTACTAAGAAAATATAATAACCTTCCTTCACAAGCTAACAAGGAAGAAAATTGATCGAGATGCGCATTTTCGATAGTTAAATAAGTTTCTTATTACTTAGTCTAACGCCCTAAAACAGGTCTGGAACTTTAAATTGAGAGGCAACGTTCAACAGCTGTTCAGTTCACTTGTTTGATCTAATACAACTTTTAAGTTGCAACTTTGTGATACTTAACTTTTTTCTTTGATGGAGGACAAATTCATTTAAATTATGTTGGACGCAATTTATATCTTAAGTCGTTTTTTTATGTTATGAAGTGGCAAATAAGCGTACAGTTCACATTGATGATAAGTAAGACTGTAGCCTATACGTAACTTCACACCTGTAATCCCGAAGTGGTAGGCAGAGGTAAATGCATGCATTCAAGCATACATGCAAACACCCACGAGTCGCCGGTTACGTTTTGGCCCATGTAACATGTAGCCTATATATATATATATATATATATAGAGATTTCAGTGTAGATGCGTTACTATTCCTGAAGCCTAAGGTGTTATGCCTCTGTGCCGGAAATTATTATACAAAATACAAAAAAGGTACCATAATATAATAATTATCAATTTAGTACCCTTTTGCAGTATAAAATTGTTTTTCGTCTAGCCATTAACAAATGTAATTGTTATGAACATCAGTTTACCAAAAGAAATGACATCATCATCATCACTCCAGCCAAACACGTACACAGACTACACAGCTGGACAAAGCCTCCCCATAATCGCCACGCTTGGCTAAACATATATTTTTTATCTTGTTTGACATGTATATCAATTGTTATTCACTTTATTTTTTTATGTCATAGGATTGACAAACAAGCGGACGGGCCACCTGATGGAAAGTAGTCACCGTCGCCTATGAACATTTTTTTTTTTTTTTTTTTATGTTATAAAAGTGGCAAACAAGCGTGCAGTTCACATTGATGTTAAGTGATGACTGCAGCCTATAGACACCCACACAATGACCAGAGGTCAAAATGTAAATGCGCTGCCACTCCTGAGGTATTAGGTGTTATGCCTCTGTGCCGGAAATTACAGAGCCGTACATTACCACCTGACCGGAACACGATAGTGCTGAACACTACCATTTAACGGCAAGTATATTAGGTAATGCGGTGGTGCCTACGCCCGTGAGCTCCGTCACTGGAGCTCTACCAAAAACTCTCTGTTTGTTTTTGACGTGTCATAAGAGGTCCCTATCACCCTAAATTAATAAATGAGTTTCTGTTTCTGATTCTGATTCTGATTCTTGGCATGGGGATTGGCGATCGCAGTAGCGGTAGTTTTATCGCAGGACGCTGCTGTCCATCTTGCTTTATTGTACTACCTACAGCTCCATTGAAATGGTTTGACCGCAATTGGGCAGTGGGGTCGTCACGTCCCGGCGCCAGGTATATAAATAACTGAGCCTAAATACAGATGCCACACCGTGGACACTCCGCCCAAATTCCATACAAACGCTTATTTTGGTCTCTATTAGGTATCAATCAGTGATGTGTATTTACACGTACACCTGTGTGCGTAGCACGTACAAAATACCAAACGTCTCCCATAAGAGGGGAGGAGGTTGGGTGATGCGGGGAAATCGGGCGGGACGTCGAAGTGTCCGTTCTATACGTAGTATTATTACATATTCTCTGCTGATGCGTTAACATAACATTCTCAATGAGTATGTTCAAGTTTGTTTTCCTCAGCGATAGTCTCTACCACCAGTATTTACCAGCTTGAAATGTTCATTTAGACTACATAAACGTGTAACTAACAGGATTTCCAGTTCACTCAATTACGGCGAAAGACATTGAGAATGAATTCTTTTCACGTCATTCTAAAAAAAAGTAAAATATTAATTGGGTACTACCAGCCGGACCTTCGATAGCGGTCTGATGAAAAGATAAAACTGAATAAAAATGTACCGACTGACTTCAGCCGACTGTAGTTGGGTAACTGAATTAAAAACACATCGAACACATCGATCATGTACGGCTCTGTAATTTCCGGCACAGAGGCATAACACCTAATGCCTCAGGAGTGGCAGCGCATTTGCATTTTGACCTCTGGTCATTGTGTGGGTGTCTATAGGCTGCAGTCATCACTTAACATCAATGTGAACTGCACGCTTGTATGCCACTTTTATTACAAAAAAAAAAAAAACGAAAATTAAATTCTCCTTGCTATGCTTAGTTTATCTGTAGCGGCATTAATTATCTTTGCTTTTTTACGCTTTTATCGATAAATTACGGCACGGTTAACACCTCAAAGTGTCAAGCTATCATCTTGGGCAGTAGATACTACATTAATAAAATTGACACTTGCGCACTACCGTCGGTTTTTTACAATGGATCATGTATTCCCTTCTCGCCATTTGTTAAAGATTTAGGGATTTACCTGGATTCTACTATGAGTTGGGATAACCAAATTAGCAATGTTAGCAATGTTGTTTGTTTTACGGCCCTGTAATTTCCGGCACAGAGGCATAACACCCTTAGGCCTCAGGAGTGGTAACGCATCTGCATTTTGACCTTGGTCTTTGTGTGGGTGTCTATAGGCTGCAGTCATCACTTAACATCAATGTGAACTGCATGCTTGTTTGCCACTTCCATTACATAAAAAAAAAAAAAAAAATTGTCACGTCTTCGCTGCGGTCTTTATATAGGTTTAAAAACTTTTTACCATCCTCAACAAAAAAGCTCCTGGTTCAAGCCCTTGTTCTGCCCGTTATTGACGATGCAGACGTTTGCTATCCCGACATATCTCAGGTACATCTGAACAAATTGGATCGCCTTCTCAATGATTGCATCCGTTTCATTTTTGGTGTGCGCAAATTCGATCACATTTCTTCCTATCGCCCTAAGCTAAAATGGCTTCCCATCCGTCAGTGAAGATCCGTCAGGATACTTTCTGCACTTTTCAATGTTCTTAACGATCCATATTCTCCTAATTATCTTAACTCTCATTTTCAAATTCTGGGCCACTCACATAATCTCAACCTTCGTTCTTCGGAAAATCTTACCCTACATATCCCTCGTCATAACAATTGCTTTTTTTCAGAGTCCTACATTGTTTGGGCAATAAAACTTTGGAATTCGCTTCCCGTGACTATCAGGCAATCAACCTGTAAGTACTCATTTAAGCGGAAAATTCGGGAACATTTTTTTTATTTGGTAAATTAGAAGCTGACATCGCAAGTCTGACATTAATTGAGATATTCTTAATATAATTTTATGTATTTATCATATCTATTTAGCCATATGTTTATATATTTATAATATTTAGATATGTACATATGTAGGTATTTACGTATAAATTTGTTATATTATGTTTATGTACATTCGTTATTTTGTTTACCATTTTCAAATATTTTTACCAATGCTGCAAAATACTTTCGTTGTTTTTTTAACTACCCAAAGATTGACTGGTAGAAAATGCCTAGAGGCGTTAAGTCCGCCTTATGTATATTTTTTGTGCATAAAAGATTAAATAAATAAATAAATGTTATTTCTTGGATTTTTTAAATAAATTACTTGTACTTTGCTATTCTGTTTGATTCTTCCGAAATACCTTGTGTTTCAAGACACACACATCTGCATATTTTTGTATGCCTAATAGGTATGTCTTGCGTGGTTGTCATTTTCATAAGTATAAGCTGTTTTGGCCTTAAGACTGAAATAACGGGACTATACATTACCATCTAAGCGGTAGTTGTTTGTAGATAGATTAAGTGATAGACTCTATTGAAACTCTATCACGGATGAATTGAAAAATTATTTTGCATGAAATGTTTAATGTCACATAAAAGTATCAACTGGATTTCCAGTTCACTCAATAACAGCGAAAGACATTGAAAATGAATCGAATCCTTTTCACGTCATTCTATCAAGCTTTAAGAAATAAGGAAAAAAATTGGGTTCAATCAGCCGGACCTTCGATAGCGATCTGTAGAAAAGATAAAACTGAATAAAAATGTACTGACCGACCCGAGCCGGCTATTTGGGAAGCGGAATTAAAAACACATCGGATTTAAAATTCTCCTTAGCTATCATTCGGCGAGGTTATCTGTAGCAGAATTAATTATGCTTGCTTCTTTATTACAGTTCATTAACATTGTTATCGATAATAATATTTATCGCTTGGATTTTTAAATAAATAAATTGTTGAAATAAAACTATTTTTACGGATTTATCTCGCGTATATTAAACTAAAATGTTTTTTAAATCAATTTTTCAATCAAATAAATTGTACTTTGCTATTTCGTTTGATTCTTCCGAAATATCTTATTCTTCAAGAGTCTACACATCTGCATATTTTTGTATATGTCTTGTTTGTTTGTCATTTTCATAAGTATAAGCTGTTTTGCCTCTTAGACTGAAATAACGGGGCCATACATTACCATCTGCACTCTCTGCCTACCCCGTCAGGGACCTGGCGTGAAGATACATATACATATATACATTACCATCTTAGCGGAACACGATAGTGCTGAACACATGTGTTGGTGATAGACTCTATTGAAACTCTGGTTGAAATGTTTATTTGCGTCAACTGGACGTGGATCAACTGGATTTCCAGTTCACTCAATTACAGCGAAATACATTGAAAATGAATCGAATCGTCATTCTAACCAGCCTTAAGAAATAAGCAAAAAAAATGGGTTCAATCAGCCGGACCTTCGATAGCGATCTGTAGAAAAGATATAATTTTATCGATATTCGTTATAAAACCGAATAAAAATATACCGACCGACTGTAGTTAGGAAACGGAATTAAATACACATCGGATTTAAAATACTCCTGAGTTAATTACTATTTTATTAAAATTGATTAATGTTTTTATCAATATTCGTTATTAGAAAATTTTACTTTCGAAATCTTCAATATTTATAATCCATAATTTGCAAATAGAGGTCATGAAAATGAGATTAATTTATGCGTCGTCGAATAGGTATTTGCGTGCATAATTAATAATCGCTACAGTTTAGATCTCTTTTTATAGACTAGCGCGTCTAAAGTTTTCTTATTTTGTGGGTACTAGCGTTTACCCACGACTTTGCCCGCGTGATAATATTTCGACTAACTTTCATCCCTTATTATTTTTATTCATTAATTTTATTTATTATTATTCACCTACAGTTACGTTCTTTAAATAATGAGTGAATACTAAGGAAGTGAAATGTATCTTTACGCCTGTAATCCCCGAAGGGGTAGGCAAAGGTGAATGCATGCATTCAAGCATAGGTACATGCAAACACCCACGATTCGCGGTTACGTGTTCGCCCATGAAACAGAGTGCCTAGTGCGAGATTTTATTTACTCTTACGCGAATTCGATTCCGGGAATCGAATCCCGGTTCCCAACGCACCTAGTGGCTACTGAGGCGCGGCAGACAGTGAGATAGCAAGGAAGTGATAATCAGGAACAACGATTTATATTTCCGAAATAACGAAATATTGTTTATAAAACTGAACAAGTTACTAGGGTGTGCTATTTATTTATTTAAAAAAGTGTATAGTTCAATAAAAATAATTATAACTGAAGTATAAATAAATCGAAGGCTTCAACACATTCAGTTTATCACGCGAATATCATCAAAGATTACCATCAAGCTACAACTAGTAGATAGATTAAGTAATGCGGTGATTCCTACGCCTCCAAACTTCTCACAAAATAACTTCAGTTGAGCAGATAATATTCTTCAAGTTTTCCCAACCCGCTATTAATACACCTGTGAAAAAGTAAACGATTTCCAAGATACTTAGCCAGCCGACCCAAGAAAAAGGCATCATAGCAATTTACATGGAAATGAGCGAGAAAACAAATGTCTGTTGGCTTTCGGTGGATAAGCAAAATTAAAAGTTGAATAAATTTGCTTTACAAATGTTAATGCTTTTCGTAGAATTGTGGTCGATTCGCTAATTGGTTTATCGTCTTACTGGGAAAGTTTTCGAAATTAATGGTTTTCACAATTATATGCCGCGTTCTAACTGGTAACCTTGAAGGTTACAAAATTTAGGTTTCATAAAAATTTTCGGACTAGGCCTGAAATATGGGATACGATTTGGAAAAAGGTTATTTATGCTTTTTGTGAGCATTTTTATTTTTATTTTTCAATAAAATATATATATATTATGTAATAAATATAAGATTTACAGTTATACCTACTTAAACAGTTATGATTTTATTAGTAGATATTTTCGTAGATCTATATTATATAGTGACTGTGAAGGAAGAGCAGAACCTCCTAACACAGGTATTGTATACTTAAAAGGGGGTCCTGGCCACGGTTTAATGTAAAACTTATTATCTGTCAAATAAATAATTTTTTGTTTTTTTTTTTTCCAGTTGAAAATCATGATTTTTTTAATATAGAGGAGGCATGACAGGTGTGTTTAGAGCAGGATATTTGGCGCTTCACGCCCTCTGCATATTCCGTTAGGGACTGAATATTTTGTCATTCATCATTTTTGAAAAGAAAAATGAAACAAAAAAAGAAAACACCCAATTTTTACTGGTGGTAAGACTCTAAGGAATTCGTAGACACCACCGCATTAACTATTCCACTGACCGCTAAAATTGTACTGTCCAGCGCTTCCGTATTCCAGACAGGTAGTATGTAGTATATATAGTATAATGTATGTATGTATGTACGTATCTTCACGCCAGGTCCCTAACGGGGTAGGCAGAAAGTGTAGAGTGCCAGATATCCCGGTTCTGACAAACCTCTCGTGCCTCGTCTACTTTCATCATTCTCTTCATACATGCACGCCGATTCCTCAGTCTTAGTATAATGCACGGTCCTGTAATTTCTGGTACAGAGGCAAGAGGGTTTGGATCTCAGGCAACGCATCCACATCTTTATAGTTTATAAGTCAGTTACCATCAATATAGGCTTGCCTGCCAAAACCGCAAGGGAGCAGTAGTACCAATAACTACCGAGGCAGTTACAAAAGCTGTTTTATATATACAAATAAATAAAATTGGAGTGTCTGTTTGTAATGTAAAAATAACCGCTTTTTACTAAATACATATGTATGTATACACGGTACATATGCCAAAACATTTTGTTTTACAATTTTTGTTTGTTTGTCTATCTGTCTGTCTGTCTGTTTGTTCCCGCTAATCTTGGGAACGGCTTTACCGATTTTGACGGGATTTTCACTGGCAGATAGCTGAAGTGATAAGGAGTAACTTAGGCTACTTTTATCTCCATTCATCCATACATACATATATACCTACATACAAATAAATAGAATTGGAGTGTATCTGACTTTGACTTTACTTTCACTGGCAGATAGCTGATGTGATAAGGAGTAAGTTAGACTACTTTTATCTCCATACAACCATACATACATACCTACATACAAATAAATAGAATTTGAGTGTCTCCGATTTTTACGGGACTTTCACTGGCAGATAGCGTGGACGAAGTCGCGGGCACAGCTAGTTAATTAATAAACTACTTCACGATCATTTTAAAATATATGCAGCAGTATAGGACATTAAAACTGAAATAAAACGTATAGTCGCTAGGTATTAGGTACTGGGCAGAGAAGCAATTATGTTTTTGATCAAAGACATTACGAAATTCAAACCTAAAGAGCCATTTAGATGGAGAGAGTTTCTCGAACGTTTTGGTTCGAGAAATCGTACGCTACTATCACGAGCAATAATCGCCATAGCATAATCGTGTCAAAATGTTTACACACAGGCAAGAACTAAAATCTCGTGTACGATTATGTCATACGAGATTCGCTAGGACATATCGCCAGGCGATAATTGCCTATGTTTGTTTACACGATGAAATTATCGTAAGCAGATTCTTGCTTAAGAGAATCTCGGCTTGTCTAAACACGATCTCGTATGACATATTTTCAAGTATCGTACAAATCATTGTTTTTATATTATTTCGCATTAACACATGCTTTGTGAATTTTTTTTTTTTTCAAGAAATATGGAAAGAAAAATTTGACTTCAGGCGAGACTCGAACTCGCGACCTACTGGGAATCTAGTCCAGCCGCTCTTCCAATTGAGCTACTGAAGCCCTACCCGATTTGTCAAATCTTTCCTTCACATCTATTGCATTGCTTTATGGTAGCAGCAGCGCCATCTATTACCAACTATGCTAGTTAGGCAACCGATATAATAGACTTTTCAGTTTATTGAATATCGTAAAGAAGTCGCTTTTACCCTATAAAAACAATTATTAAGGGTAAAAGCGACTTCTTAAGCGGGTAAAAGGGCTTCAGTAGCTCAATTGGAAGAGCGGCTGGACTAGATTCCCAGTAGGTCGCGAGTTCGAGTCTCACCTGAAGTCAAATTTTTCTTTCCGTTTTTCTTTCATCAGTTTGAACCGATTTCAGTGCGAGATAAGTCATCTTTGAAATTCTGTTTAGCTGTTTACACAGATACAATAATATTCCGTTGCGAGGCGATTATCGCCAAAGGCAACGAGCGAAAAGAGCGAGTGTTTAAACGGAAAAGCATGTTTTATATTCCTTCGATAATCGTATCTTCGAGACGAGAAACTATCTCCGTCTAAATGGCTCTTAATTGTCGTCGTTTCGTTTAATGTCTAAATCCTCAAGACTAAATGGTTAGGTCATTTGTAAGTACTAATGTAAGTAATTTAATTATACGGTACATTTATGGATATTGGCAGTAGGAGAAAATGGTCTCCAAGCGGCTTAACTACAACTATGGTTTGAGATCGCAGTTTCGACACTGGGCATTTATTAGATTTTATTATATTTATTTATTTATTTATTTAAAACAGGTTCTTTTGTACTTACAGCTTAGCCAAAACGCACACAACATAAATTACAGTACATACATTTAAAGTTAACATGACGTACATACACTAATTACAAATACATTAAAAACATTACACATTTACTCAAAAAATCCCTTACACTAATGTTAAACAAATCGATATCCGGATTCTGGGCAACCAGAGCGTTGAGCAGACTCAGAGCTTGGTATGTCGGCGCAGAGCGGGCCGCCCGCATGTGCGCCGGGGGCAGTTCGAACAACCGTCGCCGATGCTGCCTCACCAGACGATCAGGGACATACATTGCACAGCGAGACAGAGCGGAAGAGTTATCCACTTTACCGTTAACTAATAGGAAGTAGTGCGACATGATTGCACACTTCCGCCTTAACTCCAAGGTGTCAATCCCTACCATACCCCCAATAAAATGTGATGGATATAAAAATGGATAATATCCGTACATTCTCTTATAGAGATATCGAGCAAACTTTTTTTGCACCTTTTCTATCATAAGTTTATAGTTACTCTCATGAGGGTCCCATTTTATGGCGTATTTTTCGCAGTGTCTCAAGAAAATAGTTTTTGACCAATATGTGTTGCCAGTGATAACATAAAGACACCCACATAAAGACCAGGGGGCCTACCGCCTAATTCGAATGCTTTGGTTTAGCTTTCGATTATGACAACATCTTATAAGTCTCGTGCCACCTAACTTTTTCCTGGAAGTGTTTTCGTCCGCAGGTATATATACAACATGTAACGGGAATGATGCACACTCTCTAACACCCCGATTAAAAAATACTACATACTACTACAGCACGTAGATACTACTACAGTACGTAGATAAAAACACCTCGAAAATATGAATATTAGAAATAATATCAAGACTCCTAAATAGGTAGGGCGAACACGCTCGAAAAATTTGGGGCATTTCCAGCACACTAGTGTTGCTAAACTATCTATAGTTGCACTATCGATAGTTGACCTCGAAAAATAGTCGATAGCGCGATAGCACTATGGAAACTATCGACCCTTGACGATACTATCGATAGTATCGATTGTTAAAAATATGCAATACTATTGCCAAAGATCAATAGCATCAATAGTAACGATAGTATTGTTATAAACACTATCGATAGTATCGATACTATCGATACTATTGATCTTTGGCAATAGTAATGCTTATTGCAGCATGTCGATATTTTCGATAATCCTATCGATAGTGTGACTGTTTATCCGAGGTCACGATAGATCACAATACTATCGATAGACTTTTACTATTGCAACAACACTACAGCACACAGGCATGCCTGTACTCACGACATCAAACTTGTTATTCTGTTTGTGAAGAATCCACGATATGAAAGCTGGAATTAAACTCGTATATGAACGGGGGTATTCGCACAAATTTAGCAAATGGAAGCATAATTTTAGTCCCTTACTTGGATGAATAATCTCTTTTGAGTTTATGTGAGCACGCAAAAATAGTATATTTTTGCATATTTGACACACGAAAGGGTCTTGCAAAATTATATCATTGGCCTTTCGACATTCTCGTTTGGGAGGATTGTATTTATGGTATATTTTTAACAGGCTTTTTTACTGGAACACTAACAGTTCAAAAAAATCAATCAAAATCAAAAATGCTTTATTCATTTTTAAACGGTATTACAAGTAACATCGCAAGGGCCCCCATACTGGGTTAAGAAACCTGTATTACAGGGTACCCCGCTCATCCACCAGGGCAATTAAAGCTATACATATATTGTATTTATCTAAAAGGATTACAGCATTTTGATTAGCATAATAGCAAAATAACTTAAATAAGGTTTTGTGTGTGTGTGTGTGTGTGTGAGAGAGAGTTGTGTGAGTGTGTGTGTGTGTGTATGTGTGTGTGTGTGTGTGAGGGTGTGGGGGTATGGGTGTGGGTGTGCGGGTGTGGGTGGGTTGTGGTTTGTGAGTGCATGGGCGCGCTATTTAAGCTACGTCATCTTGACATACAACATTCAGTTTCATCATAATTGTATGTTAAGAGAGTTGGCGGCAGATAGATTAGGTAATGCAGTGGTGCCTACGCCCTCGAGCTCCTACACTGGAACTCTACCACCAGTATTTATTATTGCTTTTCACGGAATAGACTCATTAAAATCAAACTATTAGGTTTTTTTACTGCCTCGGTAGCCTAGTGGTAGCAGGCCACTACTACTTCGCTGAGATCTTGGTTCGATTCCCGGGTAGGAGGTTATGATGTCATAATGGTGTCAAGTCCTTCATCTCTGGTTCTATTGGGATTTTTCCATTTCCCAGTACCTCGAAGTTTGGTAATATGCCCGGAGATGTCAACAGGCTCGCCACCTGTTACATGGGCCAAAAACGTTACCGGCGAATCGTGGGTGTTTGCATGTATGCTTGAATGCATGCAAAATGCATGCATTCAAGCATACATGCAAACACCTCTGCCTACCCCTTCGGGGATTCCAGGCGTGAAGTTACGTTTTTATTAGATTTTTGTTTAATTTTATTTTTAAAACATACATACAAGTCTCTTTGGTAGGTACAACTACACGTACACAGACTCTAACAAGTTACCTAAACACTGAAACCTCCTAAACTACTGTTCCGAAATCAAAAACAAAGTTATCATAAGTAAAAGGAAGGCTCCCACGAAGCTGTTATAATCAATCACACACTGAGAATCCCACGCGAAGCTGACAGACGTATCCTAATGCTTTGTTATTTTGGACAGCTATAATAATATTCACAACTTATTAACATTTGACTACCCGGTTAGTCCAGCGGTGCGAAATCACCGTTAGATTCGAAGGGCGACCCTTTTCGAGGGTTCGATCCCCGCACCGGAACAAATATTTGTATGGCCTACAGATATTTGTTTCGGGTCTGGGTGTTTGTGTATGTGTTGTATGTGTACAACGGCACCCACGACACAGGTTTAACATACTGTGGGGCTGTGAGTGTAAGCGTATTGTAGCGTATTGTATTGTATACTAGCGACTCGCACTGGCTTTGCACGGGTGCAATTTAGGTGCTAACTTAATATTGCGACTATAAATTGAGATGTAAGCTATCCTATCCTTCAAGTCGGATCCAAATGCACACGGTATGCATAGATTGATTAAAATCGTTTAATTCGATGAAGCAGCAGATGGTCCCTATAACCCTATAGGAACCAAGAACAATAAGAAATCTATTGTCACTTTTTTCTGGTTGCTTGAGGGAACAACTCAAAGGATTTCAACAGGGTTTCGCGGTGGATTACATATAATTAGGAGCGTTGTTGACAACGCAAGTTTTGAAACGTCGTTTTAAATAACTACGTTAAGAAAAACCGTCTTCAAAACTGAAAAGTAAAAAATTATGATTTAATTGTAATTATATACTACCTATTATTTATATGTGCTATTTACTAATAGGTTTGAAGTCGGTGCCGAAGAATTCGGTGAATTCGAAGAAACCGGTCGGTGAAGAATTACGTAAATCGGTCCAGAAGTCTCGTCGAAAATCGCGTACATACATTTAAAAAAATATATACCGGCCGAATTGAGAACCTTCTCGTTTTTTGAACTCGGTTAAAGAAGTTATGGTCAATTGAAAATTTAAATTAAGCTCTGCTTCAGACCTTTTAAACAGAGTTGAATGCGGTATACGTAAACGTATTTAATTTAACATTATTCAGTATCTACACGGACGAAGTCGTGGGCGCAGCTAGTATAATATAAATAACAAAAAAAATATATAATAAATTACATTCTGCGCCAAACCCTTTCCACCACCGGTGTGCCAGCCATATTAGCAGCCCGCTAGCTTCTAATATGGCTGGCACGTCTACGTCCACGTCTATGGCTCGCCTGACACGTGACGTTGGAAGGAGAACGGAAGATTAGCGCCATCCCATCTTCCAATCACGGTGTGTTCCGCTGGCACTGTTGTCGAAGTTGCGGAGACTCTGAAGAACCCTTCCTGAGGACTATACTATATTTAAGGCTTTTGGGGGCGAAACGCTTGGTCCAGGATTAAGAAGTATAAAAATATGACTACATATTATTTATTGTAATAATATCCCCAATCAAATACTACTGAAACTTAAATTAAAAAAAAAATTGAAGTAGTTGTTTACTTACGTACTGCAGGAAACCGTAAAAGAAGTATATGATTTTAAAGGTATGTAACGTAGAAAAAATATAATTGTTAGGATCCTTGTGAATGCGTAAGTAAGTAGGTACGAACGTATTTTGTCACGTTAACCGAGATGTAATATCCTATCTATCCTATAACAGAGAAAAGATAATAACAAGGCTACGCAGGACTTCAAAATACACGTCCAACCTTCCGGGGGCAGGAGGCAATTCAGACGTGACGTCATGTAGCAAACTCCACAAAGAACAAACTAATATAGCTCCAAGTGCCGCCCAAGACTTTGTGCGAAGTTTACTTTCAAGATAAAAGGCTTAACACACTGTGTAACTTTGATAACAACGTTGCTGTCCAAATAACAGAGAATCCAATAACCAATACCGATTACTACCCAATCTACGCTCTTATATACTTCTACATCTACCTTTATCACACATATTACCTATGTATTTATATAATAAGGAGAGAACGTTTGCATTTCATGTAGGCTCAAATACTATTGGACCGATTTTGATAATTATGTAACTCAAGAAAAAGCAAATTAATGTTTACATCGCATGAGCAGGTTTAACCGTTGGAGCTTCACGAGATTAATATAGTGGGATCGGTGCAGAATGTGTCTGTTTCATATACAAAAAAATGTACAGCCGAAATAGTGGACAGTTAGTGATTTGACAGACTTTTCACGTATTTATTAAGATATATAGGTTGGGGAAAAAGTTTCTTCGCTATTTTTAAGATAATTCAAAACATTTTTTAATACAGTTTATTTAAATTTAACTAAAGTATGTATGTACCATTTTGTTCGATAACCTTTTGCCATCTTGTAGGTAGGGACATGATCCCATTGCTATAAAAATTTTGGGACTTCTCATCAAAATACCGCGACAAGTGGATTTGGCAGTCCTCTCGTGATGTTAACCTAACATTGCATAAAGAATTCTGAAGAGACCGAAACGGGTGGAAATCTGAAGGTGCAAGGTCAGGACTATACGGCGGATGCATTAACACCTCCCAGCCAAACTATCTTAATTTTTGCTGAGTGGCTATAGATGTGTGAGGTCTAGTGCTATCATGATGAAACACCACACCCCTTCTGTTGATCAATTCCGGCCGCTTTCTCTCAACTTCTTGCTTTAATCTCATCAGTTGTTCGCAGTAGAGTTCAGAATCGATAGTCCTGCCTGATGGTAACAGCTCATAATGAATAATGCCCTTCCAATCCCACCACACACACAACATCACCTTATTGCGAGTTAACCCGGGTTTTGCCACAGTCTGTGAAGCCTGACCGGCCTTTGACCACGACCTTTTTCGCACGTTCTTGTCGTACGTGATCCACTTTTCATCACCAGTTATCAGCTTCTTCAAAAATGATTCGGTTTCATTACGTCGTAATAAAGAATCACAAATGAGTACACGGTTCATTAGGTTTCTTTCAGTGAGCTCGTGAGGTACCAGCCCAGCTTTTTTCAAATGCGCCAAAACTGTTTTGTGATCAATTCTCAGTTCTTCAGCTTCGTCGTAACTACTGATATGTCGATCTTGCTCCACTTTTTCAAAAATGGCATCCATTTTATCCGTAATAGGGCGACCAGAGCGAGGTGCATCTTTGACATCTAAATTTCCGGATTGAAAACGCTTAAACCAAATTTGTGCTACTCTCACAGACACTGCACTAGGTCCATAAACATCGCAATTTTTTTTCGCGGCTTGCGTTGCATTTTTACCTTTTTTGTAGTAAAATTTTAAAATGTATCGAATTTCTTTATTAGATTCACTCATCTTGACAGTACGAAAAACAAATGAAAATCACACATTTGCCTAATTTGAATTTGGAAATATGTTCTTTAAAATTTTAACTTTCAATGATACCAAAACCAGCCAGATACAAATACTACAGCCAAAGAGATTTTATTACAAGTTCATACATACTTTAATGCGAAAAGACTTTTTCCCCAACCTATTGTTATTCTTTTACAAGAAAAAACGCCTCACAATTTTTTTAACGTAACGGTGTGTACCTATGCATGTTCAACCTTTCGAGGCAATTGATACGTGATGTCATGTAGCCAACTCCATAAAGAACAAACTAATATAGCTCCAGGTGCAGCCCACGACTTTGTGTGAAGTTTACTTTCAAGATAAAAGGCTTAACACACTGCATAACTTAGATAACAACGTTGCGGTCCAAGAAACATTGATTATAATAAACAATATCACTACCCAACCTACACTTGTCTATATCTAGACTACATTAAACTAACTATCTATCTATCTATATAGATAGATATATCATAAAGAGAGAACATTTGCATTTGTCTGTAGCCTCAAATACTATTGGACCTATTTTGATAATACCTTCAACAATGTAGGTAGGTACCTAACTGTAACTCCACAAAGAAGATACTAATATAGCTCCAAGTGCCACTCACTATTCTGGATGAAGATTACTTTCAAGATAAAAGGCTTAACACACTGTGTAACTTAAAGTAGTAACACACGTCCGGATTCGGCCGTACCGAATCCGCCGACCAAATACGCTCTCGTTGCGCACGACCGGAATCAATACGACGGACCGAATCTGCAGACCAAATCGGCTCTCGCTGCTCACAACCGGATTCAATACGATGGGCCAAATCCGCAGACCAAATCCGCTCTCGCTGCACACGACCGGATTCAATACGGCGGACCGAATCCGCCAACCAATTCCGCTCTCGCTGCACACGCCCGGATTCAATACGGCGGACCAAATCCGCCGACCAAATCCGCTCTCGCTGCACACGACCGGACATCCGGACGTGTGCTACTACTATTAGATAACAACGTTGCTGTCAAAATAACATCAAATCCAATGTACAAAATCACCCGATTATCGACAATACCACCGATAGCTTTACTTTTTTCTACTTTTCAAGCTGCTGTGTTTTGCACGTAATGTGTTTAATTTGTATAAATTTCGATTTATTTCACCAAAGATATAGGGGCAATTACTATCATTGCGGGTAAACAGTCGTAAATTGATGCGGTTTGCTTAGGAAAGTCGATGCTTATGCTCTGTTTACACGAATCTAATAATGCCCGGATTCTGGCGTCTGCACGGTTGCCCCTGACCAATGGCCGTGGTTTTGTAGGGTCACCATTTTTTCTCGACCTTATACATTGTCTCGTTTGTTAATATTCTGGCAGTTCTCAAGTAGGACGGCAATGAAGACGTCATGGTACGTCTTTAAAATTTTCTAGGGACTATGCTACGTAGGTAGGTACATTTAGAACTTTCTATTTTAATAACTGAATTGATTTATGGAAAGTCACAACTCATGAGAGTGGCAAACAATCATGCAGCTCACCATGATGCTAAGTGAACACTGGTAAGCTGGTACTGGTAAGCAGCCTATAAAACATTTACATTAAATCTAGCGACTTCAATGAAGTATCCCACTCCTGAGGTCTAAGTTGCTTTGCCTCTGTGTGTCATTACGGGGCTATACATGAATCAGTAAAAATTAACTCTTTCCTGACATTCAAATTGGTAATAATGGAAACTACGTCATACCAAACAAACAGTTATCAAAACCAAACAAATCAGAGGCACCTTTTAATGTACCTAGTTGAAGTTGTGAACATCCTTTGAATGTCAAGTGGGATAACAATCCCTAATTAAACATATACGTACGGGCAACCGTTCTCATAATCCTCGCTAATCTGGATCGTGGACACCCTAGTTTAGGATCACCTGACACTAACCTTTGAGCCGAATGCCCGGCTTATGACGTTGATGGTTTATTGCTATGTCATCAATTTAATTCTAGTGCCGGTGGTGATACCACAACAGTATGGTCGTATGAATAACTACGCTCATTGAAATACTTCATTTTTACTGGTGGTAGAGCTCCAGTGACGGAGCTCGCGGGCGTAGGCACCACCGCATTACCTGATTTACTTGCCGCTAAATGGTAGTGTTCAGCACTATCGTGTTCCGGTCAGGTGGTAATGTACGGCCCTGTAATTTCCGGCACAGAGGCATAACACCTTAGGCCTCAGGAGTGGTAACGCATTTGCATTTTGACCTTGGTCTTTGTGTGGGTGTCTATAGGCTGCAGTCATCACTTAACATCAATGTGAACTGCATGCTTGTTTGCCACTTCAATTACATAAAAAAAAAAAAAAAATACATACGCTTTTTTAGGGTTCCGCAGTAAACAAGGAACCCTTAAAAAGGCGTATGCGAATAGTTTCGCCATGTCCATCTGTCGGTCTGTCTGTCCGTCCGCGGTTTACAGCAAAAACTATTGGTACTACAGACTTGAAATTTGGCACAAGTATTCACTTATACACTTTAATTACGCCGACAAAGTGGAAGAATAAAAACAAGAAAAATAAAATTATTTAGGGTACCTCCCCTACATGTAGCGAGCGGATATTTTTTTTATTTTTCGTTTTCTATGTAGTGTAGGATATTGTTGGATAGGTCTTTCAAAAATGATAGAGGTGTGCTATAATAATTTTTCGTTTTAGTTAAATGTTTGTGACTTATTAAGCTTTAAAATGCCAATTTTCGTTAGAGTCAAGTGTCCCCCCTACCGACTAAACGGTTGTTGATAGAAATTCAAACGTTACGGCAATAGTGGCTACATATAACAATTAAAAGGAAAACTATCACACCTAAGTTGGCTTTACAAGTTTGCGAGTAATAGTCGACCAAATGTAATACTCGATTTTTTTGAACGACTTCATAGAAAATATTTTTTTTAATTACATTAATCAATTGTTTTTTATATTATTTCGCATTAACACATGCTTGTGAAATATATTTTATTTGTTAAAGAAAAATGGAAAGAAAAATTTGACTTCAGGCGAGACTCGAACTCGCGACCTACTGGGAATCTAGTCCAGCCGCTCTTCCAATTGAGCTACTGAAGCCCTGCCCGATTTGTCAAATCCTTCACATCTATTGCATTGCTTTATGGTAGCAGCAGCGCCATCTATTACCAACTATGCTAGTTAGTTGCTCAATTGGAAGAGCGGCTGGACTAGATTCCCAGTAGGTCGCGAGTTCGAGTCTCGCCTGAAGTCAAATTTTTCTTTCCATTTTTCTTTAAAAATAAAATACATTAATCAAACCTAAAAACTACGGAACCCTGCACTACGCGTGATCCGACATGCACACGCCCGTTTTTTTCTTTCTGGTGGTAGTGTTCCAGTGCAGGAGCTCAAGGGCGAAGGCACCACAGCATTACCTAATCTATCTGGCGCCATATGGTAGTCTGCAGAACTATTGTGTTCCGGTTAGATGGTAATGTCCATACATTATAATAACTAACACAGAGACATAACACATAAGGTCTCAGGGATGGGCAACGCATCTGCATTTTGACTTCTGGTTTTTGTGTAGCTGTACATAATCTTTGTCATCAGTTTGTAAAAGGGGAAATGAGACATTCTACTGATATACTTACAGAACTCAACAATTAATAATGCACATCGAGCCTGCGAAAGAGATGATCGCCTCGTTTCGAGAGCGTAGAGCGTTATCTCTGTATCTGTTACGTAAGCACTGATAGTCCGGTATTGGTCAAAACTTGATCAAAATGGTTGACAAACGTCAAAAGGTACGGTGCGAAAGAGATAACGCTAGGCTCGATGTGCATTGTTTATTGTTGAGCATTGTACCTATATTAATAAATTATATTTAGTTATATCATAGTGATATTCTTGATTATATATTTTTTATTTGTAGATTGACATGCATATCAACTGTTATTCGCTTTAATTTATTTTGTTTGTTTGAGACGTTTCATATTACGCTGCTTAAAAAACGAATACAAAATATTGTATTACTTGACACTGGCAAAAGCGTAACAGCAATGCCATAACTAAAAAAAAGGTTGTCTATTTAATGACATAAAAAAGGGCATTCTTGATAACTGTGGTGAGAATTATAATATAGTAATAATAATATCTTACGAATCGCCGCGAATGTATGAAGATAATGATTATTATGTATCTTCACGCCAGGTCCCTAACGGGGTAGGCAGAGAGTGTAGAGCGCCAGATATCCCGGTTCAGACAAACCTCTCGTGCCTCGTCTACCTTCATCATTCTCTTCATACATGCACGCCGATTCCTAAGACTTTTGACCCCACCATCAGACAGAACTCGACCTATTTGGTCATGGTAGGTCAGCCTTGGTCTTCCTGGGCCTCTGCAACCATCCACATTCGCATTGTATATCTGTTTAGTCATTCGCTCATTCGACATTCTTTCTATATGCCCGAACCATCGGAGCATGCCTTTTTTCATTTTTACACCGATACTATCATTCACACAAAGTCTCAAAGAAGAGAATGATGAATGTAGAATAAGCACGGGGAGTGTGTCAGGACTGGGCTATCTGGCGCTCCTCACTCTCTGTACTCCGTAAGGAAGGCGTGAAGATACATACATACACGTATATACGAAACTTTAATAAAAAGGGTCAGCCCTACGTCTAACTATAGTTCATAAGACATTTCTGTAATAGGGTCAAGAATTACGTCGGTGTGTATTCGATTATTTTCGGATGCGTTCGGGCAGCGTCGGCTATTTTCGGCACGGTTTCGACTTTAAAACCGATGCTTTGACTTTGATGTGAAACAAACGTTGTTTATGCGATGTGGTGCGTTACTGAGTTTGCTTGCGGTATGATCATTGATGTGTGTTGAGATTAGTGTGTAATTAGAAATGGCAAATGATTTTTTTTATTTTTTTTCAAAAGTGTTCTAGGTTGGGAGCTTGAGGCAGCTTATTTACCGTAAAATGAAGAACTAAGCACTGTCGTCTCTTAGCTAGACGGTAATGTACGGCTTCGTAATTTTTGGCATAAAAGCAACTGGAAAGAAAAATTTGACTTCAGGCGAGGCTCGAACTCGCGACCTACTGGGAATCTAGTTCAGCCGCTCTTCCAATCTTAATCCAATCTTATCTTCAAATCTTTCTTTAAAAATAAAATATATTTCACAAGCATGTGTTAATGCGAAATAATATAAAACAATAAAAGCAACAGATCTGAACTTTGAAAAAATGACAATATTTCGACAATTTTGATATTTGGAGTAAGTAAATAATGAATGGGTCTTCTCAATTATGTTTTTTTTTAATAAGCTTACGAACTTACACAAAATTGGTGCAACATTACAAAATATTCAAACTGTAAAAAAAAACATCTGTATAATCTGCCTGTAACAAGGAAACGCTTTCTCTTGTCAATCATTATAAAAAACCCGGTCAAGTGCGTGTCGAGCCACGCGCAGTGTAATGTTCCGTAGTTTATAAGTTTGATTAATGTCATGAAAAAAATATATAAATACTTTCTATAAGGTTGTTAAAAAATGTTTTATAAAATAAATAATAAATTTTGTTTTATAAAATAATTATTAAATAATAATAAATTTAGTCGAATATTCGACTCGACTCGCAAACTTGTAAAGCAAACTTAGATGTGATAGTTTTCCTATTAATTTCGTTATATGTAGCTACTGTTGCCGTAACGTTTGAATTTCTAACAACAGCCGTTTAGTTGGTAGAGGGGGAGGGGACGCTTGACCCTTACGAAAATTGGCACTATAAAGCTTAATAAGTCATGAACAGTTTACTAAATGCAAAAATGATGTTAGCACACCCCTAACAATTTTGAAAGACCTATCCGACGATATCTTACACTACATGGAAAACGAAAAAAATAATTCTTGCGCGTTACATGTAGCGGAGGTACCCTAAATAATTATATTTTTCATGTATTTATTCTACCACTTTGTCTCTAGTACCAATAGTTTTTGCGCTAAACCGCGGACGGACAGACAGACAAATGGACATGCCGAAACTATAACGGTTCCTGGTTTACTACGGAACCCTAAAAATTTACGTAAACAAGTACTACGTTCCATCATTGTACTATATATACTAAACAAGTTTTACTGGTGGTAGAGCTCCAGTGACGGAGCTCGCGGGCGTAGGCGCCAGCGTTACCTAATATACTTGCCGCTTAATGGTAGTGTTCAGCACTATCGTGTTCCGGTCAGGTGGTAATGTGGTTGTTACGGCCCTGTAATTTTCGGCACAGAGGCATAACAACTTAGCCCTAAGGAGTGGTAACGCTTCTGCATTTTGACCTTGGTCTTTGTGTGAGTCTATAGGCTGCAGTCATCACTCAACATCAATGTGAACTGCATGCTTGTTGGCCACTTCTATTACATATAAAAAAGTTTATCCATGTTCAAAAACCTTGCAAATTCGATTTTATCGACACGCAAACAAGGTACCGTCGTGACATTTCTTCGATAGTACCTACATATTAATTCGTAGGTTTTCGCGAGCTTCATACATTGTAGAAATTAAACTTGCGGATTTTCTCGCGTATACAACACTCCCAAACTTCTTCATACACCCGACGTTTCGGTCGCTTTCCAGCTACGGTGGTCACGGGCTGACTGAGGAAGTTTGGGAGTGTTGTATACGCGAGAAAATCCGCAAGTTTAATTTCTACAATACATATTAATAAATTAGCGACGGCGACTAAAGGACTTACTACACGGCACGGTATTCAGGGTACGATAGCAAGGGTCAGGTTAGTGTATTAACATTTTGGGAGTTAGGGCCCTAATTAGCGCGACCGGAGCGGCCCGTGTATTTGTACTGTGATTGAGTTAGGGCGCTGTCGACCGGATAGTGTAATAAGCGGCAACCCGAGGCCACGCCCACCCTTTCTGCCGGACCCTGAGTACCGTGTCGTGTAATAACCTTTTATTCGCCAAGTTTTGACCCCACGCCAACGCGTAGGCAGTGCGTGCAAATTAAATGGAAGCCTTATTAGTTCATGGAATAATTTATTTGGTCTAGTTTTATATTGTGAAACACGAATGTACTAACATTCGTGTTAATTTAATCTTAGGCTAGTGCCTATAATGTGAAATTTAAACTATGTTTTACTTTAGTTGAGACCTTGTCGATGTTTCAAGGACAATTTATTTTACATTAAACATTATATTATATCATCTTTTGTGTAACTCTTTGCATTCTTAACTGGTGTACAATAAAGTTTTAACTGGTGGTAGAGCTCCAGTGACGGAGCTCGCGGGCGTAGGCACCACCGCACTACCTAATATACTTGCCGCTAAATGGTAGTGTTCAGCACTATCGTCTTCCGGTCAGGTAGTAATGTATGGCCCTGTAATTTCCGGCACAGAGGCATAACATTTTAGCCCTAAGGAGTGGTAACGCATCTGCATTTTGACCTTGGTCTTTGTGTGGGTCTATAGGCTGTAGTCATCACTTAACATCAATGTGAACTACATGCTTGATTGTCACCTTACCTACATAAAAAAAAATTAAGTTGAAAGTTGGAGTTGAGAATGAGTTCACTGAATTTTTGACAAGAAGACGGGCCACCTGATGGAAAGTGGTCACCATCGCCTATGGACATTTGCAACACCAGGGGAGTTGTCAACGCGCTGCCAGCCTTGGAGGACTCTTTTGACGCCATTTTTGAAGAACCCCATATTGTAACACCTACGGAACACCTCAGAGGGAAGTTCGTTCCACAATTTACACGTTCTGGGCAGGAACGAACGTGAAAACCGCACCGTTGAGCACTGCCAGGTGTCCAGACGGTGAAGGTGGAACGCTCTTCGGCGGGTAGTACGGTGT
The DNA here is from genome assembly GCA_036365455.1 of Macrosoma leucophasiata. Lineage (NCBI taxonomy): Eukaryota > Metazoa > Arthropoda > Insecta > Lepidoptera > Hedylidae > Macrosoma > Macrosoma leucophasiata. The sequence continues at coordinate 3,403,291 of JAWQUS010000024.1, forward strand.
AGGAAAAGAGACGGTGGCGCCATGTCGAACAGTTCAGCAGAACACTCACCATTGTAGAGACGGTGCAACACGCACAGACTCCCAATGTTTCTGCGCATGCTCAGATGTTCGTGGCTGAATAGCGTGAACTTACTATTAATATTATCCCAGATAGTGGCCAGTCGTGGATTAAGATATATTTATATATCTTTACGTACCCGCTAAATTACAGACTCAACTTCACGTGAGGTAAAGTAATTTATGCTTAATTTTGTTCTAAAAGTTTTCATGACTGTACGCGAGTTGTGGCTCGAGGCTTAAGCTCGTTTGAACTTCGTAATTTTATGGTTCCAGAGAGTCATTATTTTTAAATTTATCGAGCTATCATAAAATTTAACAAACTTCACGTATGTTTCGGCATATTTTATGGTTAAATACGAAAATAGTTACAAAATGCAAAGTACAAAATGGAGTATAAAAAATGTGATGATTAATTATTTGAAAACAAATTAAAAACAGAATTTGGATGTTGAATACGATGCGATATTAAGCCTGGATTGCACAACGATATTTGTAAAACTTAAGAAATCAGTTAAAGTTAGAGAAGGATGTGAAATGTTACAATAACTTTAACAAATATCGTGGTGTAACCCAGGCTTAATTTAAAGCTTTTTAAATATCATGAAGTGGCCTGGTATACGGCAGCGTTTTTTTTTTTTTTTTTTTTTTTTATGTAATGGAAGTGGTAAACAAGCATGCAGTTCACATTGATGTTAAGTGATGACTGCAGCCTATAGACACCCACACAAAGACCAAGGTCAAAATGCAGATGCGTTACCACTCCTGAGGCCTAAGGTCTTATGCCTCTGTGCCGGAAATTACAGGGCCGTACATTACCACCTGACCGGAACACGATAGTGTTGAACACTACCATCTAGCGGCAAGTATATTAGGTAATGCGGTGGTGCCTACGCCCGCGAGCTCCGTCACTGGAGCTCTACCACCAGTAAAACAAATCTCTATCTGTACTGGAAACTTTAGGGCATTCGCTTTGCATAGGCTTTTCGGCATCCATGTCACAATGTTAGGCCTCAAAAGAATACCAGCGCTTGACTATTAAACGTATAGTTTTTGTTTTCTTGTTTATTTTTTTTCCTATTTGGTCATTGCTTTTTATCACAAAATGAAATGTTTTTTATTTTTTGTTTATTTTAAGTGTGGAACGTCCGAACAAACATTTTTATCCTTCTTTCTTTAAAGGGCCATACATTATTACCACATAGTATTTGTATGATAGAGTGAATTTCATGTATTGTGATGAAACTGTAAAAAAAAACGATTTTACGAGCGCGATTTCACTAGAATTCGCTTTTAATCGTCCCGGACAAATAATATACTTATTAGTAACTAAATAACATGAAAAAGTAACAGACAGACAGACAGAGTTACTTTCGCACTTATATATATATTTTTTTTTTTAATGTAATGGAAGTGGCAATCAAGCATGCAGTTCACATTGATGTTAAGTGATGACTGCAGCCTATAGACAGGAATATTAGTAGGGAAGTAGGGATTAATCACAAAACACTAATACAAGTAATAAAGAGGGTATTATACACACGAGTACAAGCATTTAATACTTTGCCAATTACTTCTTTGACTTACCAACGACTTATTGGAATAAAGTTCGTTATCGTGCTTATTCCCTCAGCTCCACGATTCCCTTTAAGCTCCAAAAGAAAAATTAAATGTCTTATTCATGAAATTGTTCCCTCGGGCTCCAAAAGCTTATTACTACCAAGTACTTTAGAAAAATCTTCATATAGTAATCCTGAATCGAAAAACTTAAATAGCTGGACGTGGATAGTATGAATATATTCAATATGGGCAAGATGCGATATTACTTAATACTGACTATACCGCTTAGCATTTTAGTCTTACTAAAAATCGAGAAAGGAGACTGATTTGGCTAATTTTAGTTTTTGAAATATTCGTAGTCTTCGTAGTCTTCTTAGATTCTTTTATTTTAGTATTATTCAGTAAGAACTATTTTTGAGTAGGTTTAATCAATACTTTAATATTACTCGTACAACGCTGAAGAGTTCGTTTGTTTGCTTGAACGTGCTAATCTCAGGAACTACTCGTTTTGAAAAATTCTTTAAAGAGAGAGGGAGGAAAGCCTGTTATTTAAATAACATCACGCTAAGATGAATAGAAGAGGGTAGGTAACACTGCAACCGCGCCAGGCCGGGGCGGGCTGTTAGTAAATAATATTAGATAGAAAGGGTTTTTACCAGTTGCTAGTAAAGGCTGAGAGCCTTTTGCGTCTCAAGACGAGCTGCTTACATAAGTTCATTAAAAAAAGTAGCTTGTAAACAATTGAAACATCCAAAGGGTTATCAAAACCTGATCTTCCCTGAAGCACTCCTTTGTCGCCGATTGGGTATTTTTGACAAAGCGTATTTTTTTTTAATTACGTAGGTAGTCCTATAGTAACATGGAAATGAAAAGTATAAACAAAAAAAAATTATAAAATCGGCATCATTTTTGAAAAGGTATAAATATAAAAAATTGAAAAAAAAAATTTATTTCGTTTAAAAAAATTAAATAGTATCTATTACATTCCTTGTACAAATTCCAACAACTTTTACGAAGCAAACTATTTACAAAAACGCAAAACAAACTAAGATATTTTAAGATTTCTTGAATTCGTCATTGATCTCGGTAAGTGTACATGCATGTGACGTCACAAGCCTGTAAAATTTTGTATGAGCCGTTTAAGATCATTTTATAACTTGCAACTTTCGAATGGTGATATCAGAAAAACTATTAAACTTTTGAAATCACTATAAAAAAATATTACCTATTCAAATACCGTATTATTTGGGACAGCACCGTAACAGAATGTCAAGAAAACACTAAGGAGGTATCTTATTCTAACAATTGTACACGCATGTGACGTCACAAGCCTGTAAAATTTTGTATGAGACGTTTGAGATCATTTCATAACTTGCAACTTTCGAATGGTTATATCAGAAAAACTATTAAACTTTTGAAATCACTATAAAAAATATTACCTAGTCAAATACCGTATTATTTGGGACAGCATCGTAACAGAATGTCAAGAAAACACTAAGGAGGTATCTTATTCTAACAATTTACACGTTTTCCGTATTTAAAAAGGTAATGGCATGTCTATATGAACACAGGAAGGCGGACAAACAAACCGTGCGGACCGCCCGAGTGTGGTCTCATCACACTCCATTTGCCGCGACACACTTCGGCCCAGTGGGCCAGAAACATACAACTTTCGACGGCACGCTGGCCCATATGTTTTGCTTTGCATGTTCTAAATTTATAATACACCAGATTACGTGCACGATTCCGCTTGTGCAGATGTTTTTCTAAAATAGATTTGGTTACAGTATTTTTGGATATATCATCCACATCGACATTCTCTTAAGGACATCTTTTGGATATAAAATAATAATTGCTTTATATTATTTCGCATTAACACATGCTTGTGAAATATATTTTTATTTTAAAGAAAAATGGAAAGTAAAATTTGACTTCAGGCGAGACTCGAGTTGGTAATAGATGGCGCTGCTGCTACCATAAAAGCAAGGAAAGATTTGATATATCGGGCAGGACTTCAGTAGCACAATTGGAAGAGCGGCTGGACTAGATTCCCAGTAGGCCGCGAGTTCGAGTCTCGCCTGAAGTCAAATTTTTCTTTCCAGTTTTCTTTAAAATAAAAATATAAAATAATAGATTAGGATCTTACTACAGAATTATTTCGTTCATCCAGATATGCTGCAAACCTATTTTTGACGTATATTTGTAATATATAAAATATGTGTCCACTAGGTTGCCTATAAAAATTTGGCCGCAAGTAGTCGTATTTTTAATTAAATTATTTTATCTTTAACAGCCAGCAACTCTTATTTGCGGTCGATTTAATTTGGCTCCCGTATATCATATTAATGAGAAAAAATAGCTTTAATTTGATGAATTATACATGTACGTTATGGACGTAAAAAGTTATCGGAGCAGAATGAAAATAATAACATATAGTGCGCAACGGCAGCCGTGATTTTGCAGAGTCTTTATACATATTATTTTATTGAATAAACAAGTGAACAAAATTTTTCTTTCTCAAAAAAAAAAATTATTTGATAGGCAATTTAGTGGATATATTTTATATTCTCTAAATGATAAATATGCATAAAAATTAGGTTTGCTGCATATATGGATGAACGAAATGATTCTGCATAATCACAGTATAAGTAGATATTAACATGTTCGTTTTCTTTAGACTGTGGCATAATTAAGTGTGGGTTTACGACTCTTTTAAAGCTTTTCTGATTTTGTATCACGTCCAATTAGTTTTAGTCAATCCCGGTAATCAGCGTGATATGGTTACCACCTTGATGATCGCCACGGAATATTTTTGGACAGTATGGATTATGTAGATGTACGCCCACACCTAATGGTCAAATTTTTGATGGTTTGTAATCCAAAGACCATAAGCCCACACCGCGGACACTTCGCCAAAATGCCATACAAACGCTTAATTTGGTCTCTATTACACAGACATCAATCAGTGACGTGTATTTACACGTGCACCTGTGTGCGTAGCACGTAGAAAATACCAACCGTCGCCCATAAGAAGGGAGAAGGTTGGGTGATGCGGGGAAATCGGGCGGGACGTCGAAGTGTCCATTCTATACGTAGTATTCTTACATATTCTCTGATAACCCATATTGATTTAGATGAAACTCTCTACGGTAAGTCTCATCCTAATTAAATAGTGTCAGATCTCGAGTCTCCCAAGCAGACCTTGGGGAGGTCTATCATCGCAGAGGCGGGGAGCATAGGCAGGACCTGGAGTGAAATGAAGCGCGAAGCTCAAGACCGGCTGTGATGGCGACGCACTGTAGAGAGCATAGGCAGGACCTGGAGTGAAATGAAGCGCGAAGCTCAAAACCGGCTGTGATGGCGACGCACTGTAGAGAGCATAGGCAGGACCTGGAGTGAAATGTAGCGCGAAGCTCAAGACCGACTGGGATGGCGACGCACTGTGCAGAGCATAGGCAGGACCTGGAGTGAAATGTAGCGCGAAGTTCAAGACCGACAGAGATAGCGACGCACTGTGGACGCCCTCTGCCCCAGCTAGGGGAAATAGGACCTTAAGTCAAGTATCAGATCTCGAGTGAGTAGGCACTACCGCATTGCTTAATCCGTCGTCAAATGGTAGTATTCAGCACTATCGTGTTCCGTTATCGATAAGATGGTTATTTAGTATGGCCTCGTTATATGTATCACAGAGGCAAAGCCACTGATGCATGAGGGGTGCCAACTCATCTGCATATTGACCTCCAGCTTTTGTGTAGATATCAATAGGCTACAGTATTTAACTACCATTAATGTAAACTTTAAGTTTGTTTTCTATCACCATTCCATAAAAAATTGGAATCTATGAAATTATTTTTCAAAAATGAGAACAGTGTGTAGTGAATTACAGCATATTTTCAAACAGTATCTCTCAGAGAAAAAGCGAACAGGAAATCACAAAGAAACACACACAACGGGATAAGCAAAGTGTAAATGGAAGTGGGTAACGGATACATTATGTTAATCTCTGGATGCATTTTTGCAGTTCTGTTGCATCAACTTGTCATTTTTTTATGTTATCAAGATGGCAAGCAAGCATGCAGTTCACATTGATGTTAAGTGATGACTGCCAATAGACACCCACACAAAGACCAGATTTCAAAATGTAGATACGTTGCCAGCCCTGAGACCTTAGTTGTTATGTCTCTGTGATAGTTATAACGGAGCCACTCTACTGGTGGTAGAGCTCCAGTGACGGAGCTCGCGGGCGAAGGCACCACCGCATTACGTAATATACTTGCCGCTAAATGGTAGTGTTCAGTACTATCGTGTTCCGGTCAGGTGGTAATGTACGGCCCTGTAATTTCCGGCACAGAGGCATAACACTTCAAGCCTCAGGAGTGGCAACGCATCTGCATTTTGACCTCTGGTCTTTGTGTAAGTGTCTATAGGCTGCAGTCATCACTTAACATCAATGTGAACTGCAAGCTTGTTTGCCACTTCCATAAAATAAAAAAATAAAAAAAAAAAGCCATATATTACCGTCTAACCGGAACATGATAGTGCTGAATACTACCATTTAGCGGCAGGTAGATAAGGTAATGCGGTGGTGCCTACGCCCTCGAGCCCTACACTGGGACTCTACCACCAGTAACAGTGTTGCAATTATCTGATTTTTGAAGTAGGTGTTATTTGAAAGAACATTTTTCATTGAACTTTAGAAATTAAAGAAAAAACGGGAAGTGGGATTTCGGTAGCTTAGTGGTAAAGCGGCTGGACTGGTTATCCTGAGGTCGCAGGTTCGATTCCTGCCCGAAGTAAAATTTTTCTTTCAGTTTTTTCTTTAATTTCTAACACTTTTCATGTTTAAGAGTCGCGCCGACGGCATTCCCCACCTGCTGTGTACAGGGTAAACACAAGTGGAGTCGTTGAAATATGTAAACTTACTATTTACAGTTGTGTCTCGTATGGGACAAGGTTGGACTATTCACTGATTGATTGAAATTGATGGTTTACCTGGAACAAAGAAAACGATTGGTTAGTTTGATATTCTTGATTTTCTTAATAGTATTTTAGTCTTCCTTCACAGGTAATATTATAACTAACCAGCTGACCCGGCAAACTTTGTATTGCCTCAGAATTAAATAATGTGTCAAAGGTTTGATAGATACGGACTATTTGTATGGGAAAATGAAATTGAAGTTTTTACTATTTCCCTTCAATTCCTTCATATTTTTTTACCTTTTAAACCTTCCCTGGACTTCCAAAAATCATTCAAAACCAAAATGAGCCAAATCGGTCCAGCAAATGCCCGCGAATATAAAACAAAATATATTAGCTTTTGTCAGAACACAACACATTGGGCTACATCTACGCACCTCATACAAGTGAAAGACTTTGATGTGAAACTGATCAAGATTCCAAACCATTTAATTTTGGGTGTTTTCAGCTTGACATTATACATTTTAGTTTACAGTGTTAATCTGTAAAGTAAAATGTTTTAGAGTAAGTGAAATAAAGAATTGAAAGAACCCAGAAAAATACAAAAATCCGGTTTTATAATGAAAACAAACCGGTCGTCCGAGTTTTGCGGTTTTCAGTTAACTCATTGCATACGTATTAGAGTCATCCGAGTTTTGCGGTTTACGGTGAACTTATATACATACGTATTAGAGTCATCCGAGTTTTGCGGTTTACGGTGAACTTATATACATACGTATTAGAGACATCCGAGTTTTGCGGTTTTTGGTGAACTTGTGGAGGAACGGGTGGAACTGTTCCTCCGGCGAAAAGGGAGGATCCTGTGACCAGGCGAGGTGGTAGCGCCTGGCGGGCCGCGGCCCAACGGTTGACGTTGGGAAGTTGTATGTATGCCAATTCTTGAGAAATCTTCGTATGTGCGATGTAATTTGACTGCACGCCATCTATCGTACTAGACAAGTACTGTAAGGTTTCATTGTATTCCACTAGTTGGCGCCTTAATGTAGTGGACGCTACATCACTCCCCTCCAAGACCGGAGGTTGATATGATCGAGACAGCTGTCCGAGCTTCTCGCGGAGCTGTGCCAATGCCATATAGTCCCATGCCGCAAATCCCAGTGAGTCGGGTGCGAAGGTCCTCAGTGAGTCGTGGTAGTCGCTGCTGCGGTGATGCGAAAGTCCCCTTTGAGTCGAGGTAGTCGCTGCGCAGTAGCTACTGCGTCCGTCCACGCAGTACTGACGCTGATGTGGCTGCAGGGTAGTCCAGGCATGCGCGGTCGCTGCAGGCGTGTGGAGTATCCCTGATGAAGCCTAGGGTGCTGTGAATGTATAATGAATGAAATGTAGCGCGAAGTTCAAGACCGACAGGGATAGCGACGCACTGTGGACGCCCTCTGCCCCAGCTAGGGGAAATAGGACCTTAAGTCAAGTAAGTCAGATCTCGAGTGAGTAGGCACTACCGCATTACTTAATCCGTCGTCAAATGGTAGTATTCAGCACTATCGTGTTCCGTTATCGATAAGATGGTTATTTAGTATGGCCTCGTTATATGTATCACAGAGGCAAAGCCACTGATGCATGAGGGGTGCCAACTCATCTGCATATTGACCTCCAGCTTTTGTGTAGATATCAATAGGCTACAGTATGTAAGTGATGACTGCCAATAGACACCCACACAAAGACCAGATTTCAAAATGTAGATGCGTTGCCAGTCCTGAGACCTTAGTTGTTATGTCCTGAGACCTTTATTGTAACCGGAACATGATAGTGCTGAATACTACCATTTAGCGGCAGGTAGATTAGGTAATGCGGTGGTGCCTACTCGTGCCCTCGAGCCCTACCCTGGGACTCTACCACCAGTAACAGTGTTGCAATTATCTGATTTTTGAAGTAGGTGTTATTTGAAAGAACATTTTTCATTGAACTTTAGAAATTAAAGAAAAAACGGGAAGTGGGATTTCGGTAGCTTAGTGGTAAAGCGGCTGGACTGGTTATCCTGAGGTCGCAGGTTCGATTCCTGCCCGAAGTAAAATTTTTCTTTCAGTTTTTTCTTTAATTTCTAACACTTTTCATGTTTAAGAGTCGCGCCGACGGCATTCCCCACCTGCTGTGTACAGGGTAAACACAAGTGGAGTCGTTGAAATATGTAAACTTACTATTTACAGTTGTGTCTCGTATGGGACAAGGTTGGACTATTCACTGATTGATTGAAATTGATGGTTTACCTGGAACAAAGAAAACGATTGGTTAGTTTGATATTCTTGATTTTCTTAATAGTATTTTAGTCTTCCTTCACAGGTAATATTATAACTAACCAGCTGACCCGGCAAACTTTGTATTGCCTCAGAATTAAATAATGTGTCAAAGGTTTGATAGATACGGACTATTTGTATGGGAAAATGAAATTGAAGTTTTTACTATTTCCCTTCAATTCCTTCATATTTTTTTACCTTTTAAACCTTCCCTGGACTTCCAAAAATCATTCAAAACCAAAATGAGCCAAATCGGTCCAGCAAATGCCCGCGAATATAAAACAAAATATATTAGCTTTTGTCAGAACACAACACATTGGGCTACATCTACGCACCTCATACAAGTGAAAGACTTTGATGTGAAACTGATCAAGATTCCAAACCATTTAATTTTGGGTGTTTTCAGCTTGACATTATACATTTTAGTTTACAGTGTTAATCTGTAAAGTAAAATGTTTTAGAGTAAGTGAAATAAAGAATTGAAAGAACCCAGAAAAATACAAAAATCCGGTTTTATAATGAAAACAAACCGGTCGTCCGAGTTTTGCGGTTTTCAGTTAACTCATTGCATACGTATTAGAGTCATCCGAGTTTTGCGGTTTACGGTGAACTTATATACATACGTATTAGAGTCATCCGAGTTTTGCGGTTTACGGTGAACTTATATACATACGTATTAGAGACATCCGAGTTTTGCGGTTTTTGGTGAACTTGTGGAGGAACGGGTGGAACTGTTCCTCCGGCGAAAAGGGAGGATCCTGTGACCAGGCGAGGTGGTAGCGCCTGGCGGGCCGCGGCCCAACGGTTGACGTTGGGAAGTTGTATGTATGCCAATTCTTGAGAAATCTTCGTATGTGCGATGTAATTTGACTGCACGCCATCTATCGTACTAGACAAGTACTGTAAGGTTTCATTGTATTCCACTAGTTGGCGCCTTAATGTAGTGGACGCTACATCACTCCCCTCCAAGACCGGAGGTTGATATGATCGAGACAGCTGTCCGAGCTTCTCGCGGAGCTGTGCCAATGCCATATAGTCCCATGCCGCAAATCCCAGTGAGTCGGGTGCGAAGGTCCTCAGTGAGTCGTGGTAGTCGCTGCTGCGGTGATGCGAAAGTCCCCTTTGAGTCGAGGTAGTCGCTGCGCAGTAGCTACTGCGTCCGTCCACGCAGTACTGACGCTGATGTGGCTGCAGGGTAGTCCAGGCATGCGCGGTCGCTGCAGGCGTGTGGAGTATCCCTGATGAAGCCTAGGGTGCTGGCTGGCGTGACTTGGTTACCGCTCGATTAGGTGCTGGTGATGTGAGGGATGACGTCGTCGAAGGTGCTGCAGAGAGTGGCTGGTGAGAAGGTTGCTTCCAATCACGTCGGGGGTCACCACTGTGGAGGAACGGGTGGAAGTGTTCCTCCGGCGAAAAGGGAGGATCCTCCGACCAGGCGAGGTGGTAGCGCCTGGCGGGCCGCGGCCCAACGGTTGACGTTGGGAAGTTGTATATATGCCAACTCTTGAGAAATCTTCGTATGTGCGATGTAATTTGACTGCACGCCATCTATCGTACTAGACAAGTACTGTAAGGTTTCATTGTATTCCACTAGTTGGCGCCTTAATGTAGTGGACGCTACAAACTCACTTGCTCACTTTCCTCTAAAATGGTCGAGGACGGCAATGGCTGTCACATGCGTCATACTCGTAAATGGGTGGTGTTGGTGGGGACTGGTCTGTTCTGGTTTGCAGGAGCTACATCACATTTAGTAGATAGCAGTTTATTTGCATCTATGCTATGGACGTTCACATTATTTGATTTTTCACGATAATTTGTACTAGATTTAAGCTCTCATTTAAAAGAGCTCTTACTAAGTTTGTTGGGTAACGGAGTTCTTCTCAGTAGTGACTGCACTTGGAACTCTGGTAAGTGAATAACTTTGATCTTGACGAATAAGTTTTTCTTTTTCTTCATTTATCATCATTGAAGGAATTGAAAAATTTTGTGATTATTATGCTTTAACTAAGTAGTTTAAATTCTAATTTTTAATTTACCATTAATATATGATTTTGCTTTTACTTTATGTAATGGTTATTCACTCTAGGTATTTTATATATTTCTTGACGTTTTGAAAGTATCTGTAAAGATCTATTCGAAATAAAAATATTTTCTCTTTCTTCTATTTCTATTTCTACTTATTTACATACGTATTAGAGTCATCCGACTTTTGCGGTTTTCGGTTAACCTGTTTACACACGTATAAGAACGCATTCGTATATTAATGAAAGAATTTACTGTCTGAATTTTCCAATAAACCACACCGGAGTTAACACTACAATTTATTCACATATAATATAAGCAGTGGAGCGATATATTAAGAAAGGGTTTATCGACACAACCCCGCACGGGTGAGGAAGTTTGAATGGAAAATCCGGACTCCTGCCTGATATAATCATACAGAATCGCTCGTAATCTTAATAGATTTTTTTAAGATTAATATATTTTGTTACAGTTATGGGTCCAATTATTTATTTAAACATTCTCGCTCAGACAACGAAACTGAGGTGGAATTAATGCTAGGAAGCATTCTTTACCAGTCAACCTTATCTTTATAACTATTAGACGCGAAACGGTAGTATTCAGAACCATCGTGTATTGTTGATGGTAATGTGTGTCCCTCTAACAATTATCACAGAGGTAAAACGACTTTAGTGTCGACGGTTTTTATGTAGATGTACTTATTATAAATTTGCCGCTAAATGGCAGTTCAGCACTATCGTGTTCCGGTCAGGTGGTAATGTACGGCCCTGTAATTTCCGGCACATAGGCATAACACCTTAGGCCTCAGGAGTGGTAACGCATCTGCATTTTGACCTTGGTCTTTGTGTTGTCTTTTGGCTGCAGTCATCACTTAACATCAATGTGAACTGCAAGCTTGTTTGCCACTTCCATAACATAAAAAAAGATGTCTGTAGACTGCAATCGTCACTTACCATCCACATGAGCTATATTCGTATATATCGTAAGCATGTGCATATGTGCATGAGTGCATACTTAAAGTGTTGCCTGCTCAGCCATTCACGATACAGCCTTGCAACTATGTCACAGCCTACATTTAATTATTATAAAGTCATTAACATCAAGACATGCACAATAATTCAAATCCCTTCAAACATAATTCAATTACAACGATAATTAAATCCGCGGATGTCTGTGAATGTTATGTAGTTGGACTAATTGGGAGCGTGAAAGCCTTTATGTGTATGTAGATTACGTGCCAATGTTCATCAGGGTTGTTGATGTCAAAGGGTTTTAACTATAGATATATAGTATAGGTAGAACTTTTAATGTGTGAAACCGAAAATTTGCGATCAAATATTACCTGAAAATTGAACTTATTATTGAACAAGAAAACTTATAATATTTACCACTGAAGAAGTTCCCAGTAATCAAAAATCATTGAAATTTACACTTCTATGAAGGAATTGAAAGATTTGATGATTTTATGATGTATGTATATATCTTCACGCCTGGCCCCTAACGGGGTAGGCAGTGAGTGTAGAGCGCCAGATACAAGAGAGATTTAGATTCAGATTTTATGATGTTGCGGTTGATATCCGAAGTACAGCTACACTCAGATCTATTCGGCTAAATCTAGATATGGCCGGTAGCCGTTGGTTAAGGCTAAGTGTAACACAGACTCATTCACAAAATATTTTTTTCAAATATCCTAATATCACTTTAAATACCAACTCATTAACTAACCGAGTCTACTAGACTATAAATACTGTTGTCTATATAGGTCGTGCCTACGCCAGCAAGCTCCGTCACTGGAGCGCTAACGCCAGTAACCACATTATTTTCAAATAACCTAATATCACTTTAAATACCAACTCATTAACTAACCGAGTCTACTAGACTAACATCAACCAACGAACCAACTCGGAAACCAACAAATGCCTTGACATTTTAGCCGTAAGCAATTCACCTCAGCCAGGCCGCACCTGATTCACGGTTCACTGAACCGCGGCTTCAATAAGGTGCGGTTTGCTAACGCCGAATCGGGACAAGTTGGAATGTTGTGATTATTGGATATATTTGCTTCGTTTGATGTCGAGTTATCGAAGTGAGTGAATTCAAATTTTCTTGAGTAAATAATTTCATATAATAATATATATGGAAATCTGAAAGAGTATTGTATGAGAATGTATCTTTGATTACTGTAATTGGTTATTATGTGTCGTTGTTATTTAAGACCAGATGTGTCCGCGTGAGAATTTATAATTGTTCAGTACTACCCGGCCGAAGCCGAGGGCACAGTTTGTATAAAAGTAGCCTAAGTTACTCCTTATTACATCAGCTATCTGGCAGTGAAAGTCCCGTCAAAATCGGTCAAGCCGTTCCCAAGATTAGCCGGAACAAACAGACAGACAGACAATAATTATAAACAATGTTGTTTTGGTATATGTACCGTGTATAAACACATATATATGCATTTAGTAAAAAGCGGTTCTTTTAATATTACAAACAGACACTCCAATTTTATTTATTTGTATAGATGTATAGACTATTTAATTATCTGTTACCAATTTAAGATGTGTTTCTGTGCTTACTAAAATTCTACTTCTGCATTTAATTACTCAAATGAATTAATTACGTATCAAATAAATAATTTAATTAATATTAACGTTTGAATTGACTTGATTGGTTTCAAAATATACAACAGTTGTTGTTATAAGTTGAAATGCTTTATATCATACAGAGTTAAAGTTTTCGTAGGTTTTCGCGAGCATCATACATTGTAGAAATTAAACTTGCGGATTTTCTCGCGTATACAACACTCCCAAACTTCTTCATACACCCGACGTTTCGGTCGCTTTCCAGCTACGGTGGTCACGGACTGACTAAATTGACGATGTTCAGCCTGGTCTTATATAGCTGAGACAGAATACAACCCTAGTGCGATGTAAACTACTAGTGGCGCCATCTATCGAGAAATTACTGAAAACTACGTTGCCATGTCATGCTAGCGCCACCTGTTTCTGAGACGTCTGGCATAACGGTCCGGATTCACGCAAAAGTTACTAACCGTATCTCGTGGTTTTGCAGATTTACTAGTTTGGGATTTCAATTTGGATATAATGGGATCCCAATTCGTCGACAAACGCCAACCATCCTCTCCATTGAAATTTGGATGCTTTTTAATCTAAATAGCCTCTCTGACCATCCGTGGAATAGGACGATTTTCTTTTGATATTATCTGAACCTTATCAAAACGAATGTAGTGTTACATACGAATGTAGAAGTTTGGGAGTGTTGTATACGCGAGAAAATCCGCAAGTTTAATTTCTACAATCATACAGAGTTATTCAATTAAATATCAACCAGTCCCAGCAAATACTCTTAAGTAGACAGACCTATTTGGAATTTTAAGCAATATTTTGTAAGAAAATAAAACGTATTTTAAAATTCAATTGAAGCAAAATTCTGCATACAAAAGACTCACCGACAGACTTTATCAATCATTTTATTATTGTACAAAACCATTATATAGCGTGACGTCATAGCTACGAGCGACAACCTTTTCCAAGAGTGTCACACCCTTTATGACGTAGCGGCGTAGCATCGCTACGAGTGCTACGTCAGAGTTCGTAGCCATTAGAGCGGTCTGTAATGTCAGTGAGAACAAGACTTTATTCTATTTATCAACTTTTTTTTTAATTATGGCATCGCTATTACGCATATTGCCAGTGTCAAGTAAAACGATATTTCGTATTTATTTAAGCAGCGTAAAAGATAATATAGTCAATCAATTATTCATAAGGTATGACAGTCAAGTAAGTTACAGTCAAATTATTCGAGTAAAGCGATGGCTACTTTACCAGAACATTTACAATGAAGTTTTGGAGGCAACCTGAAAGGTCGTGTTTTCGAACTGTTATTCTATTTCACTATACACGGGCACTGTAATAAGCCTATATCAAACAAAATGCCACCAACTTTATTCAATATAACTTAAAAATACACCAAGAAAATGAAATAAAATAAGAGCACCACTCGCCACTTTCAAGGTTCCCGCCAAAAACCTTTAAAGACGTTGTATTGAAGAAATACTGGGTTAGTGTAGTCGGATGGAACTGTTTTGATGTTGGAAAATTTGTTTTTCAATGTATGGCTCGTAATAATTAACACAGAGACATAATTACTTAACATCCATGTGAACTGCATTCTTGTTTGTCACACTCGTTGCATACAAAAAAATGTCTTTTATTGTAAAGAAAGTTGGAATATACGCATGCTATTTACGTGGTTGGTAATTAAATATTAGAGGTTGTAGATATGTTCCTAATATCAGAGTCTGAGTCTTGGCCTTTGGAACTTTGCCGGTGAATGACAAAGAATGACTCTTTTTCTTTTCTTTTTACTCTTTGTTATCAGTTTGTAAAGGGGAAAAGAGACATTTTACTGATATACTTTTTACATTAGTTTATGACATTTAGTTTTATCTTAGTGATATTCTTGACTTGACATATATTTTTTATCTTGTTTGACATGTATATCAATTGTTATTCGCTTTAATTTATTTTGTTTGTTTTTGACGTGTCATAAGAGGTGCCTGTCACCCTAAATGAATAAATGAGTTTCTGATTCTGATTCTGATTCTGATTCAGAGTACTAAAAGCAAATTTGTTGCCACCTCTGAAATCATCAGTGGCAATGTTGTAAGCCTGTGCTACCTATTTGCATAGGGTTAGTGTAATTTTAGTAAGTGAACTTTATCTATGGCCTTCAAAGTTTAAAAAAATGCTGTCAAGATAGCACAGCTTGATTCATAAGAGATAACAATAACCCACCAAAGTCATAAAATAATTAATTTCCGGCACAGAGGCATAACACCTTAGGCCTCAGGAGTGGTAACGCATCTGCATTTTGACCTCGGTCTTTGTGTGGATGTCTATAGGCTGCAGTCATCACTTAACATCAATGTGAACTGCATGCTTGTTTGCCACTTCCATAATATACAAAAATGTGGAAATGGAACTCAAGTTCAATTAAATGATTCGGTGTCGCTTTCGGCTCCACTGACAGGAATATTGAGATCAAAATGGGTACCAATTTCTGTAGGAACGTAACTTCACGCCTGTTATCCCCGAAGCAGTAGGCAGAGGTTAATGCATGCATTCAAGCATTCATGCAAACACCCACGATTCGCCGGTTACGTTTTGGCCCATGTAATATGGGGAGCATGTTGCCATCGCCGGGCACATTACTAAACTCCGAGGTACTGGAAAACTTCCAGAAAATGGAAAAATCCCAATAAAACCAAAGATAATGAATTTTCAACCGTTATCTCTGATAGCTTTCGACCCGGGAGTCGAACCCAGGACCTCCAGCGTAGTAATAGTGGCCTGCAAGGCTAGGCTACTGAGGCAGTTTCACTCACAGCTACAGAGCAATTTCTGTAGGCAATCCTAAAATTTATATGATTAATTATATAAAAATGTTGAGCATTCTTTAAGTCAATTTAAATATAAGATACTTGCTTCTCTTCTGCTACTACAGTTTGCTATTTGAATATATGACTATTGAAAACTTTAATGAACGGTGCTGCTTGCCAGGTTTCATGTTTTTCCTTGAACTTGGCTTGACACGCTACTGGGTGTCTTGATAAAGATTTGAATCAATTTTTCAATTTGAAATATTTGAATAATTAAGATTTCCAATTTTCTTTTTTCCAACCATTAAAAGAGGAAAAGAAAAGAAATTAATTTGTCAATAGCGAAAGCTTTACAAACAGTCACTGCGATACCCAGATTTAATTAAATCATTTTAATATTATCTTTCAAATGACATCCGGCAAACGGCGTAATTAAATTTCATTTCAATAATACCATAATAAATTATACCAATTCTATTGCATCTCACACCAGTAACCGAGAGATAATTAATTTGATACGTTATTAATATATTTTTCACAGGGACTCACGTCAATTGAGTTGTTTGTAAAAACATAATCATTAAAATTGTGTGTTACAAAAACATCACTGGTGGTAGAGCTCCAGTGACGGAGCTCGCGGGCGTAGGCACAACCGCATTACCTAATATACTTACCGCTGAATGGTAGTGTTCAGCACTATCGTGTTCCGGTCAGGTGGTAATGTACCCCGTAATTTCAGGCACAGAGGCATAACACCTTAGGCCTCAGAAGTGGTAACGCATCTGCATTTTTGAACTCTGGTCTTTGTTTGGTTGTCTATAGGCTGCACTAACCACTTAACATCAATGTGAACTGCATGCATGCCTACCACTTTCAATACATAAAAAAAAAAAAATACCTGTGCCCTTTTGATTAAGAAAGACGTGAAAAGGTTGATTGCCATATTCGTTAGATTAAACAAAAAAAAATATGTTTCTATTAGAAACTAAACTATTAGAAAGTATCAAAATTTTTTGCTACATAAAAAAAATCTACGTGTCTCCTTCTTAAGTAACACTTTCAGATATTTCAAGTGAGGATGTTTATCGCAGTCATAATCCCGGATTAGTTGGACGGACAAGGCAAAGTATCCGTTTGTTTTGTTAGCTCAATCAACTGCGCAAACATATTGGACGTCTATAAAATTCGAAAGGCCGGCAAACAGCTTTCAGTATACATTGTATATTACATTGAACCCATCATTACTTACACTGACGTCCGTGTGAACATTCTCACAGTCAAGGTTTTTTTTAATGTAAAGCCTTGATACTACTTAGACCTGAGGGATTGCTCGGGTTCGATCCCCGCACCGGGACAAATATTTGTATGGCCTACAGATATTTGTTTCGGGTCTGGGTGTTTGTGTATGTGTTGTATGTGTACAACGGCACCCACGACACAGGTTTACACCTACTGCGGGGCTGTGAGTGTAAGCGTATTTTATTTTATTTTTATTATTTATTTTATCTTAATTTACCGCATAGAACCTGAGAACCCTGGCTTCGTACGGGTACAATTCGGTGTTTATTACGAATTGCACCCGTACGAAGCCAGGGCGGGTCACATAATAAATAAAAATAAAGGTAGATAACTAAACATTCTCGCATGTGATTGAACACTACACTCCAACCACAGCTGTAGAACAGCAAGAAAAGGAATATACCATTTTATCTCCGCGAGATAGGTCTTAGGGCGGCCACACAAAACTGCGATGCGATGCGATGCATTCGTGCGAGCTTGCGGATATTTTTTTACTCGTGGTAGAGCTCCAGTGACGGAGCTCGCGGACGGAGGCACCACCGCATTACCTTATATACTTCAGGGACCTGAGGGATTGCTCGGGTTCGATCCCCGCACCGGAACAAATATTTGTATGGCCTACAGATATTTGTTTCGGGTCTAGGTGTTTGTGTATATGTTGTATGTGTACAACGGCACCCACGACACTGGTTTATACCTACTGTGAGGCTGTGAGTGTAAGCGTATTTTATAATTATTATGTCTTTCGTCAGTACGGGGTCCAATTTAAACCTCGGACCTTCGTCAGGCTTGCGCGGGGACATAGGGGTCCAACACGTAGAGGCCCTTTCGAGAATTTAGATTTACTTTGTAATGGGTTATATTCAGCGGGACCTCTCTCTGACTGCATCAATAGTTAATACAGACACAGGCAGACCCCGCAGAATATATGGGACTATTGTAATGATGAGTGATTAGCCAAACTTTGGGCTATGTGGGTGAACTGGGGGGACTAGCTGGCTGGGCCTATGGAGTGAGATCCGGCACCTGCCTATTTTCAACATCTCACATGATCGAATCCTACTTTAGGCAGGTGACTCGCCTCTCCTTGGTGGGCCCCCCAAACAGCCAACCCGATGGTCGACGGGGGGCAACACTGTTGAGAGAGGCTGGGGGAGTCGAGAGGTGTGGCTTCGGTTATTATTATTCTTATTATTGCAACGCGTCTGCATTTGAAGCTCTGGTTTTTGTGTAGATGTGCATTATCCAAAAAAAAATTATGCACATCGACCTCAGGAAGCGACATCGGCTTATTTCGGATCTGTAGAGCGTTATCTCTTTCGCACCTTACCTATTTGACGTTTGTCGACCATTTTGATCAAGTTTTGACCAATATCGGACTACGGATGTTTACGTAGGCAGTGTGTAGCAGAGATAACGAACGTTCTGTGAAGCCGAAACTAAGCCGATTGTCACTTTCGTAGACTCGATGTGCATTATTTCTTGTTTATTTAGCACTGTACATATAATAGTGCTATTTGAAATAAAACAATTATAAACAATTATGAATTATACAAGATAAGTTCTCGTGCTAAATATATTACATTCAAAATCATTTTCAACGTTTCGATCGTATTTCGTCGCGGACTATAGAAACTGTAAAGCGACTGAAATGTATACGCGAGAAAATTGGCAAATATAATTTCTACAATGTAAAAAGTTTGTTACTATAGGACACCATGGTGACGCAACCAGTGGCACCACCGTGGTATCCGTCAGCTACCAAAATTAGATACCATACAGACACCAGAGTTGCCATACCACAACGCCAGTACGGCTGAATGAGCGCAACACTATGGCGTCTCATACAGCGCTACAGTAATCAGTGGTGGCGCGACCAGCCTGGCGGCGCGACCAGTGTAGTTCTGTTCCGGGTCCGAGCTGGTTGCACCGCCAAATTAGGTGCGCTACCTAACGGTCACCAGGTGAATAACTCTCTATTAAGCTGTATACATTTTGTTGGTAGCGGCGACTGGTTGCGCCGCCATGGTGTCCTTGTGAAATATAGCCCTAAGAGTAGGTTTAGAATAAACTCGGATATGAAGTGATACGATGTTACGGAGAACACAGGTGCGGGGCATAGGTAGTGACAAAATATGAGTATTCTTTGTTGTCACGTATTTGAATGTTTTCACAGCACATGCGCCGATGTGCTGTGGGGGCAGGTCGAAGTCCAATTTACATGTTTTATGGATTCATCGTGCTCGTAATTTGTGTCGTCTTGTCCTTTATATACCTTGATATTCTTTACGACATGAGGACAGTAATTTAATTCTGTATCATAAAGGTTATACCGTTTTGGGGTGAGCATATTTATGTTTTCTTATTGAACTGTTGATTTAATTAGATAGACGTGTAAATACGATCTTCCTAGATTTACTCATCAACACTCCCTAGATTAGTGTTTCGCACAGGATCGACTGTATTATAACATTGTTGTGTCGCATCATAGATTTTATACGATTTTTTATGAATGTATGCATCTTCACGACAAGTCCCTTACGGGGTAGGCAGAGAGTGTGGAGCGCCAGATATGTGTGTCAGAACCGGGACACACCGCCCGTGCTTTTTCAACATTCATCATTCTCTTCATGAATGCACGCCTATTCCTAAGACTTTTCACCCCACCATATCCACTTAGTTTCGTAACTCTACGCTAAATGCGAAACTTATTTTAAGATATAATTTATTTTTTCTCTGTAAGTTAATTAGATGTAATTCTTTTGAGAAATAATTTTCTTTAAACAGGACAGTTTTTATTTGTTCTGTTTAATTTAATCTATAATTTTGTTACTTGTCTTTATTATAATGACAAATGGAGAAAGCCTTGTTCGTTTTAAATAATACATGGACTTTAATAATCTGTATAATGAGGTCAAGCTCGATCAGTGTAGTCCAAAATTTGAAAAGAAATTGAAAAACAAAAAAACAAAAAATGTGCAACAAGTTCAAGTTTTCACTTCTGCCGGCAATCGCGGAATCCAACACGTTCATTTTTTTGTATAAATTGATAATATTGACAAAGTAGTATAGGGAGTTTTGGCGGAAACCTTGAAAGAGGCGTATGGTGCTCTTATTAACCTAGTTCAAAAAACGAGAAGGTTCTCAATTCGGGTGGTATATTTTTTTATGTACGCGAATTTCGCCGAGATTAGAAAACCGATTTACGTAATTCTTCTTTTGTTTGATGCGGAATAGTTTCGAATTGGTCTTATAAAAATTTGATTCAGATAAGCCCATCAGTTTTTATTTTATGAGCATTTTTTTACTTACTTTCACCTCAGACTAAAGGAATTAGAATAGACGGCGAGTTGTCATACAGTGCGTTGAATCCACTGACGTCCTAGATAGTCCTAATGCGTATGACAACAAGATGACAACAAGTGACAATGACACATTTACTCATCGACAACACGACACAGCTTATTTACTCCTTCGTGGATATATTTTTTTCATTGATTTCGTATAGTCGTGTAATAATTTTGTATCGGCACACCTAAACAATTTAAATTAGGTATCTAATTGTCACGAAGCTAAAAGAGTCAGATTTTACAAATTTAACTAATGTGAACATTAATCTTATTGACAATGCAGCAATAAACTAAAAAGTATTAAATAAATATAACTACTTTAAGAAAAACCGACTTCAAAACTGAAAAGTAAAAAATATTAAAGATTTAATTGTAATTAGGTATATACTACCTATTATTTATATGTGCTATTAACTAATAGGTTTGAAGTCGGTGCCAAGCCAAAATCACTAAAGTAGGCATTTCATTTTATTAAAACTTAACTTCACGCCTATAATCCCCGAAGGGGTAGGCAGAGGTAAATGCATGAATTCAAGCATACATGCAAACACTGACGACGCCGGTTACGTTTTGTGCAGTGTATTAATTTGCTCGTATTCATATTTAAGTGATTAAAATATAATTATTTGTTTAGGGCTTGGCACCGACTTCAAACCTATTAGTAAATAGCACATATAAATAATAGGTGGTATATACCTTATTACAATTAAATCTTTATTATTTTTTACTTTTCAGTTTTGAAGTCGGTTTTTCTTAACGTAGTTACATTTATTTTATTTAATTTTCTTGGTGTATTTTTAAGTTATATTGAATAAAGTTGGTGGCATTTTGTTTAATATAGGTTTATTCGTATTACAGTGCCCGTGTATAGTGAAATAGAATAACAGTGCGAAAACACGACCTTTCAGGTTGCCTCCAAAACTTCATTGTAAATGTTCTCGTAAAGAAGCCATAGCTTTACTCGAATAACTTGACTGTAACTCACTTTACTGACATACCTACTTAATAAATAATTGACTGACTATACTAAATTAACTTTTACGCTGCTTAAATAAATACGAAATATCGTTTTACTTAAGACTGGCAATATGCGTAATAGCGATGACAAAATTAAAAAAAAAGTAGTATAGCTTAAATATTCCTTCAGATTTTGAGAAACTGACACAATAAACGCTGTCATTTAACGAAACCAGGCCTTCAGGTTGGGTTCACAAAAGGTATCAATGTTGCACACAAAACGATTTTTTGCAGCGTGTCCACTCAGAATGCGCTATTGTCGCCCCAATGAACAATGAGCGCTCGTTCAACTAATGGATGAACAAAATTGTTCTATGCCAGACTATGCAGGGTTGCCACGGAAATAATACCATGTGTCAAAGTAAGTATACAAATTCAGAGTAATGACAAAATATGTATAGCCCCGATCCGTCTCACCCGCTGATCCATTTCTACTGTTTTTACAACACGAAAAAAATATATAAACGCGCGTTACATGTAGGGGAGGTACTCTAAATAAAAATAATATTTTTTTATTCTACCAATTTGTTGGCGTGATTAAGATGTATACTTGTGCCAAATTTCAAGTCTCTAGGACATACTAATAGTTTTTGCGCTAAACCTGACGGACAGACAAACAGACAGACAGACAGACGGACATGGTGAAACTATAAGGGTTCCTTGTGTACTACGGAATCCTAAAAAGAACCCCCCTGAAAAATTTGTAACTCCTAGCACTTGTATTTCCTTAGCTTTTATATTTAACTAGCTGAGCCCACAACTTCGTCCGCGTGAGAATTTATGATTGTTCAGTACTTGTATGAGTGTTGAGGACGAAGTCGTGGGCGCAGCTAGTATAAAAGTAGTCTAAGTTCACTTCATTACATGAGCTATCTGCCAGTGAAGGTCTCGTCAAAATCGGTCCACCCGTTCGCGAGATTAGCCGGATCAAACAGACAGACGGACAGACAGACAGACAAAAATAGTTAAAACTGTTGTTTTGGTATACATACATTTGCATTTAGCAAAAAGCGGTTATATTTTTTTTACAAACAGACACTTGAATTTTATTTATTTGTATAGATGCCTAGATTATTTATAGGTATACGAATAGGTAAAGGGTAAATTAAGACAGTTTGAAAACACATTGTTGTAGTAGTCAGTTCAATTCCATGTTCTACTTTGTTTTGACACATTTTATATCTTCGAATTGAACTTACATAATAATGATTATCACGATTAAGCGATATTACACCGCTTGATCGCCGCGCCATTAGGGGCCCCGTGCCTGTGCCCAAAAAAAAAACACAAATATGTAAAAAAAAACATAAATACACCTTAGCTATTCCCAAAGGGAGCGTTGACCACTAATTATATAGGTATGTATGTTGCAAGTTGGCAATACCACAATACTTACAGGGGGAATCCCCTAAATATGTTTTCGATTCCTTTTCGTAAATGTTGTTTTATTTACATCCTAAATTTCAGTAGGCAATGTAACTCTAGGGCCCCATGGTCACATTTGCTACGGGCCCCGCACCGGCTTTATCTGGCATTGATAATAGACAAGCCCAGTCAAGCCTTCGGGAAGGCCTCGAAGGTACTTTAGCTTAATGATCACTCTCTCGAAGGCGGGCATAGTAATGAGTGGTAGTAATAAAATAGTGTAGAATTTTATAACAAGATCCCAGCTGGGATTGCTGAACTCACCGATGGTAAATTCAAAGCATTAATTAAACGCACTCTATGTAAAAAGGCTTACTATAAACTCGAGGACTATCTCAAGGATAGAAATGTTTGGCTAAATGCTGATCTAGCTCCACAAAGGTGTTAAATGTAATAATCAAAGTGTAATGTTGATATTATATTGTTAATTTTAAGCTTGTTTAAATTATGGAAAATTGTAAAAATAAATATGCCTAAGAGATATTTTTAAAAGAGCCGACTGAGTTTTTTCCGGCAAGTTTCTCTCAGATTATATTGGCCTTTGGAACTTTGCCGGTGAATGACAAAGAATGACTCTTTTTCTTTTCTTTTTACTCTTTGTTATCAGTTTGTAAAGGGGAAAAGAGACATTCTACTGATATACTTTTACATTAGTTTATTACATTTAGTTTTATCTTAGTGATATTCTTGACTTTACATATATTTTTTATCTTGTTTGACATGTATATCAATTGTTATTCGCTTTAATTTATTTTGTTTGTTTTTGACGTGTCATAAGAGGTGCCTGTCACCCTAAATGAATAAATGAGTTTCTGATTCTGATTCTGATTCTAATAGATAATATATGTATAACAGGGATTTATAGAATGATATTATTTCGCATAATAACTCTTATTAAGATTTTCAATTCATATAATATATGAATTAGTTATTTATTGTTTGTGTACAACGGCACCCAAAACATAGGCTTATACTTAGTGTAGGACTGTGAGTATAACCGTATTTTTTTTATAAACAGCACTCAAATTCAATTAAGCTATCAAAAATAACATAATATTGTTCTTTAATTTGGGGTATTCATTAGTTATTTTTAAGGTTGTGGCGATCTTTGGGGGAAATTACATATATTCTTTTCGGATAAAATAAGAGATCGACAACCTTATACTCAGTTACTATTCATAACTCGGATTCATAAGCTAATGCGGCTCGTATACGTCTGTGCGATATAGCATAATGAGAGGCTGACCACATATTGTCTGACGTGACGTTTACAACAGGTTTTCTTTTCTTACTGGTGGTAGAGCTCCAGTGACGGAGCTCGCGGGCGTAGGCACCTCCGCATTACCTAATATACTTGCCGCTAAATGGTAATGTTCATGTCAGGTGGTAATGTACGGCCCTGTAATTTCCGGCACAGAGGCGTAACACCTTAGGCCTCAGGAGTGGTAACGCATCTGCATTTTGCCCTTGGTCTTTGTGTGGGTGTCTATAGGTTGCAGTCATCACTTAACATCAATGTGAACTGCATGCTTGTTTGCCACTTCCATTACATAAAAAAAAAACTATTTTTTTCACCAGTGGTAGAGATCCAGTGTTGAGACTCGAGGACCTAGGTACTACAGCATTACCTAAATGCCGCCAAATGATAGTGTTCGGCACTAACATTAGAAATGTTTAACATTTAAAAGTTGATACTTAAGAGTGCTCAACGGTCCGATTCGCGCGTTCATTGCTGCTCAGAACGTGCAAATTGTGGAACGAACTTCCCTCTGAGGTGTTCTCCCGGCGCTACAATATGGAGTTCTTCAAAACCGGCGTCAAAATAGTCCTTCAGGGCTGGCAGCGCGTTAGCAACTCCCCTGGTGTTGCAAATGTTCATAGGCGACGGTAACCACTTTCCACTAGGTGGCCCGTCGGCTTGTCTGCAATCCTTTGACATAAACAAAAATGGTGTTTCAGTTAGATGGTAATACATGGCCCCGTAATATCTATCACGGAGACATAAGAACGGTAGGTAGGTAATACGCTCTCAATAAAATATATATTTTTAATTTTTTTTTCATGTAATAAAAATGGCAAACAAGCATACAGTTCACATTGATGTTAAGTGATGACTCCAGCCTATAGACACCCACACAATGACCAGAGGTCAAAATGCAGATGCGCTGCCACTCCTGAGGCATTAGGTGTTATGCCTCTGTGCTGGAAATTCCAAGGCCGTACATTACCACCTGACCGGAACACGATAGTGCTGAACACTCCCATTTAGCGGCAAGTATATTAGGTAATGCGGTGGTGCCTACGCCCGCGAGCTCCGTCACTCGAGCTCTGCCACCAGTAAAAATTATATTATATTGTAAAAGTTGTTTTCAGTTTCGAGTCCTCCGAAGCTGTTAGCTTTTATGTTTTATTTAATTAATTTCACATACCGACCACTAATGCGAGCAATTAAAATGAATTATATAGGTAATGATATTATAATTTCAATGAATAAATCCATTTATTACGGTCGTCGCGTTTATCATATTATTTCTAATAACCACAAATCCAGGCGTGTGAAATTGTTTTTAGTTTTTCAGAGGATGTGTGTTGTTTTAATTGAATTTGTTTTTAGAAATGTTCGCATTGCTAGCTTCATGTTGGAAATAGGGTCTTCAATGATTGTGATTCTGAATGTGAAGAAAAGGAGATCTTTAGTTGGTGTAATTAGCGGCCTGATATATAACTGTCACATTAGAAGTATATTTTGTTATTTCTCACTTTTTGACGTGACAACGTCTTAAATTAGGTTGCGGCTCGGAGTCACTCATGAAAAAGTGTAACGCCCGGTAACGTAACGATGAGTCACCGAACGAGAGAGAGGCCTGCCGGACCGGCGAATGCCTTTCTACCGAGAAAAAGACGTTGTCACGTAAAATCTTCGCCCGTAAAACCGACTTTATAGGCAACCAGTTTTTTATGTAACCAAGGTGGCAAGCAAGGATACTGATTACATGGATGTTGAGTGATGACCGCAGCCTATAGAAATCTTCACAAAAACCAGAGGTCAAAATGTAGATGCGTTGCCACCCCTGAGGCCTACGTTGTTATGTATGTGTGATAGTTATCAAGGCCATACAAATCACTTTTAAATATTGCGATTATTTATTTTTTAAGTCGCTATATTTTATAAATATTTTTTTCAATGTTTATATATCCTTTTTTTTGACGTGACAACGTCTTAAATTAGGTTGCGGCTCGGAGTCACTCATGATAAAGTGTAACGCCCGGTAACGTAACGACAAGTCACCGAACGAGAGAGAGGCCTGCCGGACCGGCGAATGCCTTTCTACCGAGAAAAAGACGTTGTCACGTAAAATCTTCGCCCGTAAAACCGACTTTACAGGTAACCAGTTTTTTATTTTTTATTTTATGGAAGTGGCAAACAAGGATGCTGATCACATGGATGTTAAGTCACGACCGCAGCCTATCATCGCAGACATCTACACAAAAACCAGAGGTCAAAATGCAGATGCGGTGCCACCCCTGAGACCTAAGTTGTCATGCACTTTTAAATATTGTGATTATATTGATTTAAAGTCGGTATATTTCTAAAACTTTTTTCAATCTTTATAATCGTCTGTAAAATATACACATTAAGTCAGAGGATTAATCAGAAGATACGTTTTAGATACCTACAAACTAATTACTTACTTATTCCTTCGTACACCATCCAGTTCTCTCACTTGGAGTACCACCAATAATTAATTCGTGGTTTCAGTGTTCAGTATTTTTTTTTTTGTGATAATAAATGATCGAGTTTTGCTACAGGAAACATTCAAAAGCGACTGAACTTTCGTCGTAAATAACCAGTCACTTTTAAGCATAAAAATATTCTACTGTTCTGAATTTGAGTTCTCAACAATGTACAATAAACATTTTGCAATACGGAAACAAAGCAGTGAAAAAGCCTAGCTATACGTAAATAATACGAGTATGTGAAATGTCCGAATAGCAATTTTTAAAATGTAGCGGATACCTCTTACAGGCAACTGTGGTAGAGCCATCATATCAGCCGAAGGATGTCCATTGTTGAACCAAAGCCTCCCCATAAGGGCGATATTCCATAATCACCACGCTTGGCATGCGTAACGTGACCATATCTCCCGTTTTAAACGGGACAGTCCCGTTTTCGTGCAGCCCGTTAGTCTCTTTGCCTGGTGGTTCATTCAAAAAGACCCATTTGTATATTTATATTTTTTTTATGTAATGGAAGTGGCAAACAAGCATGCAGTTCACATTGATGTTAAGTGATGACTGCAGCCTATAGACACCCACACAAAGACCAAGGTCAAAATGCAGATGTGTTACCACTCCTGAGGCCTAAGATGTTATGCCTCTGTGCCGGCAATTACAGGGCCGTACATTACCACCTGACCGGAACACGATAGTGCTGAACACTAACATTTAGCGGTAAGTATATTAATTAGGTAATGCGGTGGTGCCAACGCCCGCGAGCTCCGTCGCTGGAGCTCGACCACCAGTAGAAATATATATACTCTTATCAAAGCCTCACAATTAAATTTGCGGTACACCTAACAGGAATTCCGAATAAACTTTAAGTCTGTCCTTTCCATTAAAACCACATAACCGAGGGTCAAATTAATGATAATTTATTTGTTAACCATCGAACCGTAATCGGGGATTTAACTTGGGTCGTTTTAATGCGTTAAGTTTTAACGGCCAGAACTTTGCTTTAATCTTATAAATGTAATTTGACTTTGTAATTTTGATAAATACAGTATATAAATAATATTGTAGATAAATAAACAGGGTATAAATTTATGCAAAATAATTCGATTTACGCAATTTTGCATAGGTTTGGGAAAAGTTGGATAAAGTGCAAAGGATTTTTGACGAGGGTGTAAAATATCTTTGTTACATAAAAAAAATCAGGGCCAGTACAAAAATAAGGGAGGGAATTTAGAATAACAACTGCAAATAGTTGATAGTCTAACAACTAATAACATCAAAGTGAAACTCAAAGCAAGTTTTCTCACTAATTTACAAAATTTCAAAATAAGTTAAGTCCAACAAAATATCCACCAGACTATTCATTTATTTATTTATTGGCTCATCGAAATGACTCATTGTTAAAATGCGTCATTTTGATAGTAACAATACTTTAAGTATATTTACCCAACTTAGTACATATCTACCTAACTCTTCAACTCTGTATTGCATGTTTTGTTTCCTTCGTAGGTATGTATCTTAGGTTTATAGATTCTTTTCAACTAAATTATTGTATGTACAGTTTTTTTACCTGCCTACCGACATAAATTAGGTTAGCATACTAACAAACCTTAGTGGTTTTTTCAATGCTAGCATTAAGTGATATGATGTTAAAACTTTGTTAATTTATACTATAATAAAAAGGAAAACAAAAAATTAGTGTGATGTAGCTAGAAATTTAAGGTAACCTACTAGATTTGTTCATTAATTTGTGATATTGAACATAATTTCTTGCCAAATCTCCCGATTCTAGTTCAACGGGAAACGTGACATATCAGGCTCTGATGTCTATTCTATAATATAAAAATAAGTCGGGTTTTCCTTCCTGACGCTATAACTCCAGAACGTACGAACCGATTTCCACGGTTTTGCATTCGTTGGAAAGGTCTCGGGCTCTGTGAGGTTTATAACAATAGTTATTTATAAAACGACATCCACGCGGGCGACGCCGCGGGCAACAGCAAGTGCTTGATAAAAAAAATATTTTTTAGAGGGTCTCATAGCTTTTCAACAATCTGAGACATCTTAACTAACTCCTCAAAAGATAATAATAAAATATTTTAACTGATTAATCCACGCGACGCCTCAAATAACACCAATTGAATGTCCCAAACACAACAAGTGAGTTGCTAAATTATTCACGGTGAAAACGAGCGTGCGAGTGACGTTAATCGATTCCCCGACATTCATTAATCGAGATATCGATTCTGTCTTGCTGCACGATGTATGTCGTCGTGATGTAGTTTTTTGACGGTGAATGGTTAGTCCGAATTCGGATAATATATATATAGATTTCATTTTAATCTTTGAATGTACTATCGAATCACATATTTTGATTTTGTTTTAAAATATAAAAAAAAAACAAATATAAATACAGTAAAATAAATCAACTGCAGAAAATCCTATGCATTTTATACTCTATAACAAAATAAATAAAATATCCTTCTTTGTCGATGAAAATATTTTTTCTGCGCTGATATCAACTCTTTCAACCACTAAACAAGCGGACACCTGTTTACTGGTGGTAGAGCTCCAGTGACGGAGCTCGCGGGCACCACCGCATTACCTAATATACTCGTACTTGCCGCTAAATGGTAGTGTTCAGCACTATCGTGTTCCGGTCAGGTGGTAATGTACGGCCCTGTAATTTCCGGCACAGAGGCATAACACCTTAGGCCTCAGGAGTGGTAACGCATCTGCATTTTGACCTCGGTCTTTGTGTGGGTGTCTATAGGCTGCAGTCATCACAACATCAATGTGAACTGCAAGCTTGTTTGCCACTTCCATGACATAAAAAAACTACCTCATCAATATATAATAATAAAAAAATAAACTGATTAAAGCACGCTCCAAATAACAGCAATCGACTTTTCCGAACACAACAGGTGAGTTGCTAAATTATTCACGGCGACAACGAGCGTGCGAGTGACGTTAATCGGTTCCCCGACACTCGATAATCGAGACATCGAATGAACTGTTTTGCAGCACGATGTGTTTTGTGCTAGTGATGTACTCGTTGTTACTTGCCTTTGATGGGAAACGGTTAACCCGAAATTGGATAAAGCCTGCCAATACAATAGGCAGTCTTATATCATGTTATTATATGATGTTCATAGGTATTATTATGTTATATATCATAGGTATTAGGTATGTTTATTGTCTACTAGCTGTGCCCGCGACTTCGTCCACGTGAGAATTTATCATTGTTCAGTATTTTTAGTGGTGGTAGAGCTCCAGTGACGGAGCTCACGGGCGTAGGCACCATCACATTACCTAATATACTTGCCGCTAAATGGTAATGTTCAGCACCATCGTGTTCCAGTCAGGTGGTAAATGTACGGGCCTGTAATTTCCGGCAAAACAAAAAAATAAGAGTTTGTTGTCAGCATCTCAGACATATTTTTTTTATAATTTTTGCATAAACAAATTTGAAGTTATTTAATAAAAACGACGAAAATTGACCATCCCTCCCCCCCTATCTCCGAAACTACTGAACTTAAAGTTTTGAAAAAAATGTGGAAAATAGTTCTTTGCCTATAGATTACTGGAAAACCTATAAGAAGTTTGAGTATTCAAATAAAATCGAAAATTCTTAATAATATAACCCCCCTGCCGGTACCACCGTAACCGCTATGTCCCTGCATTTTAAATCTGAAATATTTTCGAAAATATTTATTTAAATTACGGAACCCTCACCACGCGAGTCGAACTCGCACTTGTCCGGTTTTTTTCTTCTTCCTTTCTTTTACCTGTTACTGGAGTAATAGCATTTTACTTATAGGAAATTTGTAACTATGAAAACTCATTACCATCTTTATTTATTTACCGGCTACCTAGATGATGTCCTTTTTCTTTTCTTTCTTTTTACTCTTTGTTATCAGTTTGTAAAGGGGAAAAGAGACATTCTACTGATATACTTTTACATTAGTTTATTACATTTAGTTTTATCTTAGTGATATTCTTGACTTTACATATATTTTTTATCTTGTTTGACATGTATATCAATTGTTATTCGCTTTAATTTATTTTGTTTGTTTTTGACGTGTCATAAGAGGTGCCTGTCACCCTAAATGAATAAATGAGTTTCTGATTCTGATTCTGATTCTGTATGTACACATATAGAAATGGTACCATTCAGCTATTCCTAATATTACTACCAACGATCCGGTTAGTCCAGCGGTGTGAGACGACCGTTTGATTCGAAGGGTCGCGGGTTCGATCCCCGAACCGGGACACATTTTTTTTATGTATTAAAACTGACAAACAAGCATGCAGTTCACATTGATGTTAAGTGATGACTGCAGCCTATAGACACCCACACAATGACCTGAGGTCAAAACGCAGATGCGCTGCCACTCCTGAGACATTAGGTGTTATGCCTCTGTACCGGAAATTACAGTGCCGTAAATTACCACCCGACCGGAACACGGTAGTGCTGAACACTACCATTAAGTAGCGGTAAGTATATTAGGTAATGCGGTGGTACCTACGCCCGCGAGCTCCGTCACTGGAGCTCTACCACCAGTAAAACATTTGTATGGCCTCAGACATTATTTTGTTGGGTCCGCGTTGTTTCGGGTCTGGTTGTATGTGTACAACGGCATCCACGTCACAGGTTTATACTTAGTGTGGGGCTGTGAGTATAAGCGTATTTATGTTGCTTCACTATTTACCGTCGAAAATTATATCATCACGAATTCAAGGCTGAATCGCTGCAATAAAATTATTTTTAAAGCACAGAAATAGCATTATTTATCGCGTAGCGTGACAAGTTATTGGAGGTAAGTGCGCATAACTGTGACAATGTCATAGATTCTTTGCGATTATAGTTATTTTGAGTTCTATATCTGGGGACATTGAAGCAAAACCTGCAAAAAATATAGAAATTAACTCTCATACAAATATCGCTTCGATTTTAGTTCCATTCAGCCGAAAGACGTCTACAGCTGGACAAATGTCTCCCACAAAGTTTATTTTATGTCATTAGGATGACAGACAAGCAGACGGGCCGCCTGATGGAAAGTGGTCACCGTCGCCTATGGACATTTGCAACACCAGGGGAGTTGCCAGCCCTGGAGGACTCTTTTGACGCCATTTTTGAACCCCATATTGTAGCACCGAGGGAACACCTCAGTTGCCACAGCGAACAATCCTGAGCCGCCCTTATGAATTTATTATTCATGTTTTTGGTCGTGCAAATATTATAAATACGAAAATTTGTGAGTATGGATGGACGGATGGATGTTTGTAACTTTTTCAAGAAAAAACTACGAGACGGATTTGCATGAAACTTTACAGTAATATAGTTTATACATTGTAATAATATATAAGCTACAATTTGTAATGAATAAAAGTAAACGCGGACGAAGTCGCGGGCTAAAACTAGTTATACAGACTACTATGAGCTGAATTAAATAAGTTCGCGAGGCTATTGAGATTAAAAAACATCCAAAATTCAATAGAGAAGATGGTTGGCAATGGTCACCAACATGGGATCCAATACTTAATAGAATTAAGGCCCAACCGCAACCGCGAGATACAATGAGTAACTTTTGTGGTAATCCTGAACGTTACGCAAGACGTTTGCGAAATAGATGGAGGGAGCTGCACATAATATTTTTTTAAACTGCTGTCAGACAAATGCCTGAGGTGGCATTTGTCTGACGACCTCAGTCTGCCCGAGACCACGGAAGCTGAAAAGCGACCGAAACGTCGGGTTCGATTTTAAATAATCATTTTAGTTCAATACACGCGAGATTAATCCGAAAACTAGTTTTATTTCAATAAACGCTCTTGCTACGATCAGACATAATCGATTGTTAAATATGAAATGACTTATTTATGTCGTTCGCATTCGGAAATATTGCGCTGACGCTTGCTCTTATCGTTTCCCTTACAAAAGATAAAGAAATTTATATTCCATCCACCATTTTTACGGAATATTTTGTATAAGTTATGACCACTTTCGTTAGGGAGCTATTAAAAGTGAGAGCTGAGCGCCCTTTCTGATATCAACTTCCATTATTAAATATATCTGATCGTTCCACCATTCCGCTTTTAACGTAGTACTGAAATTTTATCATGTACTGAAAAGAGATGTTTTGAAATGTATCATTTTTTTTCGAAATGTATCAAATAGGCTCGGTATCTTTTTATATTTTGAATAGTTTATGACTTTATAAGTAACTAGCTGACGCGGCAAACTTCGTATTGCCTCAGAATGAAATAATGTGTCAAAGATTTGATAGATACGGACTCTTTGTATGAAAAAATAAAATTGTAGTTTTTACTATTTCCCTTCAATATCTTCATATTTTCTTACCTTTTAAACCTTCCCTGGACTTCCAAAAATCATTCAAAACCAAAATTAGCCAAATCGGTCTAGCCGTTCTCGAGTTTTAGCTAGACTAACGAACAGCAACGTGTCTCTCTCTACCCTCTACGTGTGTTCTTTCTCAAAGTCAGCTTTATTTTAATGAAATTATACTATATATATTACAGAACCGATTTCATTAAAATCGGTTCAGTCGTTTGGACGTGAAAAGGTAACAGACAGACAGACAGAGTTACTTTCGCATTTATAATATTAGTAGGGATTAGACATTTCTGATAACATAATATTTGGTGTTTTCAAAAAAATTAAAACTGTATTCGCTTTGAGGTAAAAAATGAAAACTAATAAAAACAGAGAGTCGAGTCCCAAAAAAATTCGTTTGTTATCAAATAAATATAAAATCGATGTTTGATGAAAACTAAAAAAAAGTGACGCAGCTTAGCCATTGATATACTTCATGTTTAAAAATTGAGAACACTACAATTTAACAAGTGTTGATCACTGGAACCGGCTTAAAATAACGGTGGTGAAAATAGAAATATATTTTTATTCAGTTTTTTGCTATTCAGTTTTGTTAGTTTTATACCGATTTTGATTTTTGTATGTAACGAATGTGGCAATCAAGCATACAGTTTATTTTTTAAAATTTTCGGTATAATGGATTGGTATAATGGATTGGCCATTATGAGAAAGTTTACAAATAATTTAAATACAATTTGGAAAAACAGTATAAAAATACAATTATTATTATTAATTATTGAACATATTAAAATATAAATATAGTTATTACATTTCATTATTATAATATCCAAACCCACATTCTTCACTCAGATGATTTTTTATTTGCCTCTGGAATTGGTGCAAGTTAAGGTGGAAGATGTCAATGTCTCTGTTAGAGACAAGAATTTTATTGTAGTGGCGACACATTCTTACTATGGGATTGAAATAGGAGATATTATTTTTAAACACTTGCAAGGATTTACCTTGCAAGTGTTTAAAAATAATATCTCCTATTTCAATCCGCGTTCGCGCGTATATTAAAGTTACGATTCCGAGATCTAAATCTGGTATTTATATTTATTTGAGTAAGGAGCGATGGCGACTCTAAAGTAGAGTGTAATATCTTGTGAAGGAGGCTAAGATTATAATATATTCTGCGGTTTTCAAGGGAAACAACATGAAAATGTTCCAATCGTTCTTTGTAAGACTGCCTGCGACCCATGCCACATCTGTAGCTAACAATTCTAAGCAACCGTTTCTGAATACTCTCAATTCTGTCACTGTGATTTTTATAGAACGGTGACCAGATGGAGGAATTAAATTCAAGTATACTGCGTATTAGCGTATAATAAAGATATATAAAACTTTTCGGTCTCTTAAAATGTATTGTGCTTCTAGAAATAAAACCTAGTAGCCAAGAGCTTCGTTCCACGATACAATTATAATGACTGTGAAACGTAAGAGAATCATCAAAGATTATACCCAAATCCTTCACCGAATGATTTCGTTGAAGAGATTTATCATTTATTTTGTAATCGAAGATGATTTTTTGTTTTTCTTAGTGAAGCTAATAATTAGACATTTGCTTACATTCAATTGCATTTTGTTTAGGTGACACCAGGCCGTTAAAGAATTCAAATCTCTTTGTAATTTAACTGCATCTTCATTACTGTCAACAACAGTAAAGATCTTTAGATCATCAGCGTAAAGAAGGCAAGGACAAGACAGGCAGTCAACTAGGTCATTGATAAAAAGCGCAAACAGCAAGGGCCCTAAATGACTGCCTTGTGGCACCCCAGATGGGATCGTCACTGGCTGGGAAAGATAGCCGTTCAATACTACTAGTTGACTCCTGTAGTTTAAGTAAGAGTTGATCCACCGAAGTAAGCAACCGTGAATGCCTAATCCTTCTAGCTTTGCACAAAGTATGACATGATTCACTTTATCAAATGCTTTGGCAAAGTCTGTGTAGATGGAGTCTACTTGGCCTCTCCTAGCAAAAGCAGCGCATATATAATTTTTATATTCTAAAAGATTAGAAGTAGTAGACTTGTTAGCCACAAATCCGTGTTGCTCGGGCTTAAGATAGGACTTAAAGTGATTGTAAAGATCATCATACACGACACTTGCAAATAATTTGGAAAAGCAGGATAATATACTGATCGGCCTATAATTTTTACAGTTAGTCTTATCCCCAGATTTGAAAATAGGCACAACATGAGCAACTTTCCAAGCCGTTGGAAACTTACCGCTGTGAATAGATTTATTGAATAAAATCTCAGTATAATAATGGCAACCCATTATACGTCCCACTGCTGGGCACGAGTCTCTCCCCCTTTTTTGGGAGGAGGCCTGGAGCTTACACCACCACGCTACTCCAATGCGGATTGGTGGAGGTGGGTGGGTTAGTGGCCAACCCACTGTCGGATGTTTTCAAACCGCCCATAAGGCCTCCAACAAGGTT
This sequence comes from Macrosoma leucophasiata, assembly GCA_036365455.1. Taxonomy (NCBI): domain Eukaryota; kingdom Metazoa; phylum Arthropoda; class Insecta; order Lepidoptera; family Hedylidae; genus Macrosoma; species Macrosoma leucophasiata. The sequence goes on from JAWQUS010000024.1 coordinate 3,439,196, forward strand.
TAACGACTGCTATCCATCGATAGCAACCGGGACCGACGGCTTAACGTGCCCTGCGAAGCACGGAAACGCGCATTTAATTTGCCACTAGCGGTCACCCATCACTCTACCCGACCGCGCCCGTAGTGCTTAACCGAGCAGATCTACACCAGCCGCTGGGCCATACAGTATATGTATACATAAAAATTATTAAAATTGGTGCATTATTGTAAATAAATTATAAAAAAAAAGTGAAAAATAAAAAAAATAATTGATTTATTTTAAAAATAATAACAGTATTAAAAGTAGTTGGGAATTGTACAAAGAATCTGTAAACGAATTGAGCGAACGAATTCAAGAAATCTTAAAATATCTTCATCGTTAATATGGCGTGTTTGGAAAATAGTTCGCATGGTAAAAGTTGTTAGGAATTGTACAAGGAATCTGTACAATTCCAGATATTATTAGTGTAATGTTTTATTTTTCGCAATAACACCGCATGTGTAATAGCGGAAAATAAAACATTACAATATAGAAGTGAAGTGAATTTAGAAATTAAAGAAAAAGTTAAAAGAAAAATTTGACTTCCGGCAGGCAATTATTATTACCAATCTTACATGATCACCGAAGCGTTCACAATGGGATTTTTTCCCATGGTAACGATAATCCTAAACGGTTTACCGTTCCGCCAAGATTGTAGAAAGCTAAATTCGTGATCCAGCAATCCCGATATGTTATTGAGTTTGTAATATATTCCCCCCTGATATAATATATATTTTCGCAAATGTAAAATGATATGATATGAATGATAACTGCCTCAGTAGTTATAAAGTCCTTTATCTCTGGTTCTATCGGGATTTTTCCATTTTCTGGAAATTTCCCATTACCTCGAAGTATGGTCGGAGATGTGAACAGGTTCGCCACCTGTTACATGGGCCAAAACTTAACCGGCGAATCGTGGGTGTTTGCATGTGTGCTTGAATGTATGCATTTACCTCTGCCTACCCCTTCGGGGATTACAGGCGTGAAGTTACGTTTATATGATATATTTTTATATGAAAATTGATATATTTTTATTGTTTTTAGGGTTTCATTCTTTTAGGTAAAAACGTGACCCTATTACTAAGCCTGTCTGTCACCAAGCTGTATCTCATTAATCGTGATAGCAATTTTTTTTTACAAAGTATCTATGTATCCAGTGCTGCTATAAAAACAAATACTAAAAAAAAATGAAACTATTACGGCGAGAGGATTTTCCATACAATAAACGTGTTGCGTTCCGTATTTTTGCTCAATTATAATTTCTTTTATAGATTATGGTGTGGAACCATTCGTGCATGAGTCCAACTCGAACTTGGTGGTTTTGTTTTTCGTAAAAACACACGTGACTGAAATATTAAGCGGAATATAAAATTACGTCAGCAAACGATTTAAGGCATGTTACTGATTGCTACTCAATCTTCACTCTTGTGAACTGCATTTATTTTTTTTACTTACAACATAAAACTTATTTTTTTCGTGTAGTGAACAACTTTAACCATATGTGGCATACACACGCATGAAGTAACACAAATATTACCAATCACAACTCATCGCCGAAGCGTTTAAAATACGGTAATATTCCGTCGTAACCCTAACCGGTTAACCGTTCCCCTGAGATTAAGGAAAGCCAAATGTACGTGATCCAGCAATTCTGGTATGTTATTGAGCTTGTAATAATATTCTCCCTCAATATAAGTTTTCGCATATGTACCCACCTACTTCTGGGGTGCGACCGCCTATCGACATTACTATTGTCGTTGTCATTGCTGTCAAATTTTCATGTCGATTTTTACTTTAACTAAATAACAAAAATCAAAATAATCTACCATTATCGCTTGTTTCTCACCTACGAAAGCAAGAAAATCAATCAGATTATCACTACTGCTTTTAAAGGAGCTACGAATCGACATGAAAATTTGACAACACGACAATCGCAATGTGGATAGGCGGTCGCACCCCTGGTGAAGGTTGAATAATTGTATCAGTAAACGCTAAAAAAATGTTACGTATTCGAAAAGAGAATTCATATTCAGTTGAGACGACTTGATGTTTTAATGGAAGAAATCAAAATAGGGTAAATTGAGTTTACTCGTATTCTTATTTGGAGGGAACGTTGCGATTGCAATAGAGTAAGTAATTTCATTCTGATTCTATTTTTTTCAACTGTGTTTTATTAAATACGTACATGTATTTATTATAATTAATATGCATATTCTTACATTTTTTAAATATAGGAACAGAAGTATGCCGAAAAATCAGCTGGTACAATTGTTGTACCGACGTGCAAAGGTGTGAACATCATCTCATCATTTTATCTGTCGATTACTGGAGAGGTTCAATGGCAGCCGCAAGTGTACCCTATAATTTCTAGAATCCAAAAGTGAAACCTGAGTATATAATATTGTTATATCAATTTAATAAGAAAGTGCAGGAGTCGTCGGAGAAGAAAATTGTAGCCTACAAGTATTGAATAAACGGTAACAAATGGGCTCTAATCTTTTGTAGCTACGAAAAGTGTTGTGCGTATTGTGAACTACGTTAACCATACGCCGCGTACACTCGTGTGAAGGAACGCCTATAATGCCAATCGCAAGTGATCAACGAAGCGTTTAGAATACGATTTTTACCATGGTAACCCTAAACGGTTTACCTTTCCGCCGAGATTAAAGGAAGCCAAATTCGTGATCCAGCAATTCTGATATTATTGAGTTTGTGATATTATTCTCCTTTGATATATTATTATGTTTTCGCAAATTTACGTACTTCTAGCGAGGGTTGAAAAATTGCGTCAGTAAACGATAAAAAAATGTTACATTATTCGAAAACAGAATTCAAATTCAGTTGAGACGGTTTGATGTTTTAATGGAGGAAAGTAAATTAAAAAAATAGGGTAAATTGAATTGACGCGTTTTTTTTTGGTGGGAATGCTAGGACTGACATGGTTTAATTTGATTCTGGTTCTATGATTTCAGGTGTGTTTTATGAAAAATAAACGTTTATGTCTATACAGGTGGTAGAGCTCCAGTGACGGAGCTCGCGGGCGTAGGCACCACCGCATTACCTAATATACTTGCCGCTAAATGGTAGTGTTCAGCACTATCGTGTTCCGGTCAGGTGGTAATGTAAGGCCCTGTAATTTACTAAGATCATACAGTCGGTTAAAAACATAGTAAACGAAAGAACAACATCGGAAAGTAAGGTAGCTTGTAAACAAAAACATAACATAACTGCTTAACTGGCTTGCACGGAAGCTGGTTTAGCAGAATGAGGTAGACAGAATTAGTTTTGTTAGTTCGCGAAGTTGGTTCTGCAATTTGGTTGTTACAGGTTTAAAGTTCTCATGCGACAATTTAGAGTTTACTTGTGAAGGTCTCATTAATTTGATTATTAACGTATATACGTATAATTACGTATTATTTTACTGGCGGTAGAGCTCCAGTGACGGAGCTCGCGGGCGTAGGCACCGCCGTATTACCTACATACTTGCCGCTAAATTGTAGTTGTTCAGCACTATCGTGTTCCGGTCAGGTGGTAATATACGGCCCTGTCATTTCCGGCACAGAGGCATTACACTTTAGGCCTCAGTAGTGGTAACGCATCTGCATTTTAACTTCATTTTGTCACTCACATCACTTAATATCAATGTGAACTGCATGCTTGTTTGCCACTTCCATAACATAAAAAAAATACACACACTAAAAATATATATGCTGCTTTGACGGTGTAGTCAGTAGTTAAGGCATCGGGATTTAGCAACCCCACCAAGCGGAGGAGAATTCCTCCGCTATTGTAGTGAGTCAACCGAACAATAGCGGTTAAACAATTCCATAAATTTTATTTAAAAAATTTGACCATTAAAATGGAAATTTTATGAAATTTGATATTATGTGATATTAGGTTCGGGAAAGTTATCATTCGATCAAATGTTGATTACTTAGCGGATTCGCACTCCGACACTGGCAATAAAAGTAGTCAGTCAGTTGATCGTCGCGTGCGCGAAGCTCGCGGCACAGAAGCAGCACAAAGGCACACCGCGGACACTCCGCCAAAATTCTATACAAATGCTTAATTTGATCTCTATTACACAGACGTCAATCAGTCACGTGTTACACGTTTTTACACGTGCACCTGTGTGCGTAGCATGTAGAGAATATCAAACGTCGCTCATAAGAGGGGAGGAGGTTTGGTGAGGCGGGGAAATCGGGCGGGACTTCGAAGTGTCCATTCTATATGTAGTATTATTACATATTCTCTGACCGGGGCCATCTCCTTTGCTGCGGCTTCTTCTGGCCTGCCATGCAGGTCCGCGTTCAGTGCCCTTAGGTTGGTCAAGGGCTTTGATGTAGGAGGCACGCATTGCCAGTTGAGAGAGAGTAAGGGCTTTTTTTGTTCTTATTTTTAATACTTTCACTGTTTTTTGGTTCTTTTTTGTTTGTATTTTATCGAACAAAAAAAAAACCTTGTATGTATGAATAAAAGTAGTGTTCAGCGATACAGTGTGCCGATTAGGTAGCAATTTATGGCGCTGTAAATCACGGTACAGAGGCATAATGACAAATTATCATTCAAGCAGTTACCATGTGAACGTATACATACTTGTTTACCACTTCTAACATGAAAATGCAAATAAATATTTGTTGTTTAGTTAGTACCTGTGATATAATTTCTGACATAAAATATCCAATGACAGGACTCTCACGTGTTATGACATACAATTCCGTTCCTAGAGATTATTGGCATCGTTAGTCGGCTTGTTAATTGGCTGTTCGTGAACACATCCAATTACTGAAGTTGTCCAATCATGAGGAACAGCGGACGAGCGGCAACTCGCGTTTTAATTGACGAACTTGTTAATTTATTCAATTTGTTTATGACTTTCTGTGAAGATCGATCGCCTTTAAACTTGGTATAAAAGTATTCGAGATCTAAACTACAGCATTATCTCTCTCTCTCTCTCTCTCTCTCTCCAGCTCTCTCTCTCTCTCTCTCTCTCTCTTAAGAGTAAAATTGATGATTCGTATAAATTTAGTAAAAAAACACTTCACTAAAAATATAGCGTAGTCATTAGACTAGTCGACTCGACGAACTTGAAGCCAACAATATGAGTGGCAATCGCTGCCACTCAGATTGTTCTCTCAGGTTGTCTCAGAGAGGTACCTACACAAAAATAAAAATATTAATAGTAATTCAATCTACCCATTTTTTATTTCCTTTATTTATACAATCCGCCTGGCTGGTGGTGTTCAGCTGTTTGTGACGTTTTAGTGCAGAGATTTTATTTTTAGTAGTTTGTATGGAACTTTGTTAGTACAGGTGCTAGGAGTCTCAAATTATGCATTTACTAACGTACTGTATAGTAGAAGTAATGTAATTAACATGCTCCCGTGCGAAGCCGGGGCGAGCCGTTAGTTATTAAAAAATATTCTTTAAACCCAAAAATCGAGTAGAGAGGAGTATTTGCTAACTGGCGTGTAGGTACATGTATTCTTGAATTCATGTATCTCTGCCTACTGTCTCGGGTTACAGAGGCGAGATATTACGTTTCAAACACTTCTTTAACAATTATAATTTTACCAGGATATAGGCTGGGTTGCAACATCTTACTTTAACTTTAACAAATTTGTTAAAGTTTCGGTTAAGTATAAGAATGAGTTGTTAAATACCGTCATAAATTTGACGACCCGGTTAGTACAGCGGTGTGAGATAACCCTTTGATTCGAAAGGTTTCGGGTTCGATCCCCGCACCGGGATAAATATTTGTAAGTCCTACAGATATTTGTTTCGGGTCTGGGTGTTTGTGTATATGTTGTATGTGTACAACGGCACCCACGACACAAGTTTATACCTAGTGTGGGGCTGTGAGTGTAAGCGTATTTTAATATTTATTAATTTATAAATTTATCTTTAACCGTAACTGGCCGAGTTGCGCTGGTTTTTGTCAAATGTAATAATAACATTACAGCCTGGGATGCACTACGATATTTGTTTAATTTAAAGTAATTGCAACATTTCACATCCTTCTCTAACGTAAGGAAATCTGTTAAAGTTACAGAAGGATGTGAAATGTTACAATAACTCTTAACTTTATCAAACATCGTGGTGCAACCCAGGCTTACTTTAAAGGTTACTGCGGAATGCGTTGCACATAGGTACTTACATATTTTTGACATTGTTAAGGTTACCAAGGTTGACAGATTCCCTTATCATCGGACAGATAATTTTGAGGTTAACTTTAACATTAACCAGCTCAGCCAGTTACAGTTAAAGTTGAAATTATGACGACATTTAACAAATTTGAAATGGTGTAACTAATTTTTTTACTTAATGTACGGCCCTGTAACTTATGGTACAGAGGCAAAACACCTTAGGGCTCAGGAGTGGTAACGCATCTGCATTTTGATTTTGGTATTTGTGTGGGTGTCTATAGGTCATGATCACATAACATCAATGTGAACTGTATGCTTGTTTACGACTTCCATTACATAAAAAACCGGTACTTTAACAAATTTGTTAAAGTAAGATGGTATAACCCAGCCTTAATTGTATCCCGACACGCAATGTTTCAAGAGTTCGCAAGTTCATTATTATTTCTGTAATAAATGGGAACAATTGTAATGTTTCATTGTTTCCGCAAAATATAGACAGGTTGGAGATCTTCAAAGTTCTAAATCTGATTTGAAAATGTAATTCAAATTCCGATTTTAATTCGAATTCAAGTACGGCAAGGTCTTAAGGACTTATTACATGGCACGGTAGTCAGGGTACTATAGCAAGGGTCAGAGTAGTGTTATAATTTAACATTTAGGAAGTTGGGACCCTAATAAGGGCGACCGGAGCGGCCCGTGTATTTGTACTGCGACCGGATAGTGTAATAATCGGCAACCCGGCGCGAGGTCACGCCCACCCTTTCTGCCGGACTCTGAATACCGTGTCGTGCAAAAGCCTTTTTAATTAAGGCCAAATACGAGGTCTTATGTCTATGAATGTTTATTCAATGAAATGTTCATTGAATTTAACTGGTGGTAGAGCTCCAGTGACGGAGCTCACGGGCGTAGGCACCACCGCATTACCTAATATACTTGCCGCTAAATGGTAGTGTTCAGCACTATTGTGTTCCGGTCAGGTGGTAATGTACGGCCCTGTAATTTCCGGCACAGAGGCATAACACCATAAGCCTCAGGAGTGGCAACGCATCTGCATAAATAAGCCTTTTAATCGCTTTGTAAAAAAACAGATTAAAGCTTTTTTACCTTCCATTTCCAATTATTTTAAATAAACCTATCAACGCTGCTACATAACACTAACAAAAAAAGAATAAATAAATTGGAATATATTTGAATATTTTCACTTATAACGTACAACTAACGAATACTCTCTGCAAATGAAACCATAATAAAAATTCGATCAAGTTTCGTGTCTCGTGGCAACTGTGTTTTTTTGCAGTTAGAATACAGTGGTTTCTTGTGTTTAGGGTTCCGTACATACTAACTTTATCATAAAGGCGTTTTTTGTGGAAAGCAGACTGGAGCCTGTTTAAAAAAATCCGTTATCTCTGGTTCTATTGGGATTTTTCCATTTTCTGGAAGTTTCCCAGTACCTCGGAGTTTGGTAATGTGCCCGGAGATGGCAACAGGTTCGCCACCTGTTACATGGTCCAAAAGGTAACCGGCAAGTCGTGGGTGTTTGTATGTACCTCTGCCTACCCCTTCGTGGATATCAGGCGTGAGGTTACGTTTTAAAACATAGAAAAATGCATTGCGAACAAAACGCATGTTTTCATAATACTTTCAGAATGCCTTTTGTATAGAGCGCTGTGATATAAAGAATGCAGCCATGGTTCAAGAGGATCGATAGTTGGTTGAACTCTAAAAGTTTACTGTGGCGGCTCACTGTATCCTTGTTAAGGGAGTTTAAGGGGAAGGCCAACAATGAAACAAAAATTGCTGAATCATTCAGCTTATCACATCAGCGGAACTTTATGAGATTTCTGATCTTTGTTTTGTTTGATGCAAAAAAGTTGAAATATGCTTCTATAAAAAAATAATAATTTGACCTAGTAGCTTTTATTTTATATGCATTTTTGTTAGAAGACGATATTTTTTTCATGTCTACCTACCAAGGAGAGGCGAGTCACCACCTGCGTGATATAGGATTCAATAATGTGAGATATTGAATATAGGCAGGCGCCGGATCTCACTCAGCTGTACAGCTGAATGGGCTATAGTGTGAGTAAGCTATGTGGGTGAACTAAGGGGTGTCTCCTAGTTCCCCCATATAGCCCAATGTTTGATACGTGACGACCCGGTTAGTCCAGCAGTGCGAAACCACCGTTTGATTCGAAGGGTCGCGGGTTCGATCCCCGCACCGGAACAAATATTTGTATGGCCTACAGATATTTGTTTCGGGTCTGGGTGTTTGTGTATGTGTTGTATGTGTACAACGGCACCCACGACACAGGTTTATACCTACTGTGGGGCTGTGAGTGTAAGCGTAATTTTTTTATACGTCAATTTTCATTACAATATTCCCATGTCTTCAGCGGGACCTGTAAGTGTCTGTATTAACTATTGATGCAGTCAGAGAGAGAGGAATGCAACCCTTTACAAAGTAAATCAAAATTCTTGAAAGGGCATCTACGTGTTGGACTCATCTCCCCGAGTAAGGCTGACAATGATCGGGGGTTCGAATTGGACCACGTACTAACGAGAGACTAATAATCTCACAAAAATAATTGCATCACTACTTTCGGAATAAACTGCTGCAACGTACGGACAGAAAGACTGACGCAAGAGTAATCTAATATAGGTTCCATATCCTACAAGGAACCCTTAAAGTTTCGCTTTGTGCATCCGCAGCAATGCCCGTAGATTATTAGTACTAAAAATTTGTAAGTTTCCACGAACTACTTATTAGCCAAGTAAAGAAAGTCGGGCAATAACATGTTTAAAAATAATTTTTTTTGAGTAAGTACGTAATGTTTTTCTACACACACCCCATTGTGTGGGATATCGTTGGATAGGTTTTATAAAAAATAATAATTTGATCTAGTAGCTTTTATTTTATATGCATTTTTGTTAGAAGACGATATTTTTTTCATGTCTACCTACCAAGGAGAGGCGAGTCACCACCTGCCTGATATAGGATTCAATAATGTGAGATATTGAATATAGGCAGGCGCCGGATCTCACTCAGCTGTACAGCTGAATGGGCTATTGTGTGAGTAAGCTATGTGGGTGAACTAAGGGGTGTCTCCTAGTTCCCCCATATAGCCCAATGTTTGATACGTGACGACCCGGTTAGTCCAGCAGTGCGAAACAACCGTTTGATTCGAAGGGTCGCGGGTTCGATCCCCGCACCGGAACAAATATTTGTATGGCCTACAGATATTTGTTTCGGGTCTGGGTGTTTGTGTATGTGTTGTATGTGTACAACGGCACCCACGACACAGGTTTATACCTACTGTGGGGCTGTGAGTGTAAGCGTAATTTTTTTATACGTCAATTTTCATTACAATATTCCCATGTCTTCAGCGGGACCTGTAAGTGTCTGTATTAACTATTGATGCAGTCAGAGAGAGAGGAATGCAACCCTTTACAAAGTAAATCAAAATTCTTGAAAGGGCATCTACGTGTTGGACTCATGTCCCCGAGTAAGGCTGACAATGATCGGGGGTTCGAATTGGACCACGTACTAACGAGAGACTAATAATCTCACAAAAATAATTGCATCACTACTTTCGGAATAAACTGCTGCAACGTACGGACAGAAAGACTGACGCAAGAGTAATCTAATATAGGTTCCATATCCTACAAGGAACCCTTAAAGTTTCGCTTTGTGCATCCGCAGCAATGCCCGTAGATTATTAGTACTAAAAATTTGTAAGTTTCCACGAACTACTTATTAGCCAAGTAAAGAAAGTCGGGCAATAACATGTTTAAAAATATTTTTTTTAGAGTAAGTACTTAATGTTTTTCTACACACACCCCATTGTGTGGGATATCGTTGGATAGGTTTTATAAAAATATATTAAGTTTATTGAAACACTTTCTCGATCAAGGTACCTAACCGTTTGTGAAATATTAAGCATTAATTAAAAGTAAGTAAGTAATTAAATTTTTGTATGAATTAAGTGTCCCTCCCCTCTACCAGCCAACGGTGGGTTTTGAACGCGTAAAAAAAAAGTAATGGTGATAACACAGATAACGAATTTAAAAGGAAAACGCCCAGATTATAAGACTAGAAGTTTAAGAGCAATAATCGTACTAAGATCGAAAAACGAACTTGGAAAACAGAATACATTGCGTGTGTCACGACACGCACTTGCCCGTTTTTTTTGAGGTATATAAAATAAAGATCAACCGTATCAAAAGATAAAGATCTGGCACAAACGTTTATATTTACTAATACATGTGGATTAGTAACAAGATACACATGACCGGCAAATTAACATGACTGTGATAGCTTCCAAATTAATTGGTCCACATAGCTCGGTTAACTAGCTTTGACGGTGGTACGTGGTAATTGGTTTTCATTACGGCCTCGGTTTGACAGATTGAAATATATATTATTATTATATTCCACACAAAGGTGGCAAACATGTACGCATTTCACATGGATGTTTAGTGATGACTGCAGCAACTACAGCCTATAGACATCTACACAAAAATCAGGGGTCAAAATGTAGATGCTTTGCCATCCCTGGGACCTTATTTGTTATGTCTCTGTGATAGTTTTTACGGGGCTATAATATTATATCACCATCTAATCGGAACACGATAGTGCTGAACACTATCTACAATTTGGCGGTAGATAGAGTAGGTAATGTTGTGGTGCCTACGCCCTCGACTCCCTGCACTCTGCACTCTGAACTAGAGGGTAGTTGCAGGGATTATGAATTAGGGAAGAATGATTTCTTTTAATAAATTAGTTTGTGTCCTTTTTATCTGTGCCGAGTCCTTCAGGACTGGCAGCGTATTGGCAACTCCCCTGGTGTTGCAAATGTTCATAGGCGACGGTGGCCACTTACCATCAGGTGGCCCGTCTGCATGTGTGTCAAGCTAAAGACATAATTACGAAAAGAACTACGTAAAAAATGGTTAATTTGTTAATTTCACTTGTTAACACAATATTATCATTATAATACGAGTATTATTCACGGCTAATTTGAGTGGGTAATAGAATATTTACTTAATTATTTAGATGATAATTCAGTAAAGTACTTCATTATTTAGTTCTCCTGAGATCATAGAGCAACGCGGCCCACCGCTCGCAGCGGACTGGAGGGGAGTAGCCATAGCGTGTATTACCGATGCAAAACAGTCTATCATTTTGGGGAGGAGGGTAATGTGTGCGACACACACGCACACTACAAAATTCGTCTATTACTTCGAAACTCACATCTTGACTTTAACAAAATACAGAAACAATTTCACGCACACATTTAAATATCTAGGCGACAGGTATAGGCCCATTTGGTCTTGTACTTTGACAGAGGGGAAAGGCTGCATATGGCTACTCCTCTCCGGTGTTGCTGTATGCTTGAGATAATTCTCTTAATAATATTGAGTGTTCAAATGCGTAGCCAATGAGTATGAAAGCAATTTTAAAGCAATTTCTCGATTTCTTAAGAATCTTTCACATAATTTCTTAAAACAGTGAAAGCCTTAAATTAATGGTTAGCAGAATCAGGATCAAAAAGGAGAAGGGAATAATTTTCTCAACCATGTCCCCCAAATCATGCAAGTCCAGTTGTGTGTACTAACATGAAAAATCTTCCTTAATATGTTTGTATTTAAATTAATAGTCTAGTCAAGTCTAGTGGTAGTAGCTTATTTGACTGATTTATACCCCTACATAAATAGCAAATAGGGATATGTTGCAATATATCAAATACGTCATATTGCAGTTATTCCAGTTATTCCTAGATATGGCAAGGGGATATATTGAAACGATCCAACCATACCTAAAGTTATACGTTTAGCGCCAAGCCATGAACTCGGGTTTTTATGAAGCGATTCGCTTGTGTTATCACACTTTCTGGTCGTGATGAAATTGTTAATGCATTAAAAAAATTGTGTGTAATAAACATAACCGTGTATTTATCAAAACACGGCACGGAAGGTAGTTTTTTTTTTTAATGTAACAAAGTTGGCAAACCAGCTTGCAGTTCACATGAATGTTAAGTGATGCCAGTTACACCTTTATACATTTGCATTTAGACATAAAATTATTATATATGAAATTTCCGACTCCCATTTTCAACAATAACGTTGATCAATACCGCTTGTCCATCAGTTACGAAAGCCAGTACATCAGTCAGATTATAAGTATTGCTTTTAATTTTGTTTATTGCTTTGGGTATATGACAATATCGCAATAACTAAAAAACATAACAACAAAGGTCACAAAGGTGCCAACGCACCTGAATTTTGACCTCTAGTTTTTGTATAGATGTCTATAGGTTGCATTCATTACTTAATATCCATGTGAACTGCATTCTTGTTTGCCTTGGACACATAGAAAAGGAGGTACAAGTCGACATGATAAAGACAGCAATAACAACGTCGACAACAATTTCGATAGGCGGTCGCGGGTGTGACAATATTTTCATGGCCAATCATAAACTTGCGGTATTTGCATAGTTGTTGAAGCGACGATTGAGTGTTAGAGACATTCATGTTTATGCACTCCTAAAATAAATTGATCAACAGGACACATAAAAAGAGTTTTAAGTAGTGGAGTGTCAATGCAAGCGAATTACATCAGGTCATACTGTCCTTGAAGCGGTGAAACAAACAAACTTCTATGCCAATGCAATTGAAAGATACAGCCTCTTATGCCGAAAAACTGCCGTTTTTTTTCGAAACTTGCAAGGAAATCAAAACCTACAGCAAGTACGAAGCAACGTCTTATAGCACAGATGAAAGAAAAATTTTGCGAAAACCGTAAATTTTTAGTTACATTTTTTTACTTTCCTTTATAACTACAAGTCTGTACGAAACCTGCGGGTCCAACTCGCACTTGGCTGGTCTTTTATAACGTTATTGTTATTACACCAAATAAAAATGAAAATAAGTAAATACATCAAAATCAAACCAGCCGTTGTCAAATGATGTATTAGGTTGGGGAAAAAGTTTCTTCGCATTTTTAAGATAATTCAAAACATTTTTTTATATAAATTATTTAAATTTAACTAAAGTATGTATGTACCATTTTGTTCAATAACCTTTTGCCATCTTGTAGGTAGGGACATGATCCCATTGCTATAAAAATTTTGGGACTTCTCATCAAAATACCGCGTTAAACATTGCATAAAGAATTCTGAAGAGACCGAAACAGGTGGAAATCTGAAGGTGCAAGGTCAGGACTATACGGCGGATGCATTAACACCTCCCAGCCAAACTCTCTTAATTTTTGCTGAGTGGCTATAGATGTGTGAGGTCTAGCGTTATCATGATGAAACACCACACCCCTTCTGTTGATCAATTCCGGCCGCTTTCTCTCAACTTCTTGCTTTAATCTCATCAGTTGTTCGCAGTAGAGTTCAGAATCGATAGTCCTGCCTGGTGGTCATAGCTCATAATGAATATGCCCTTCCAATCCCACCACACACACAACATCACCTTATTGCGAGTTAACCCGGGTTTCGCCACAGTCTGTGAAGCCTGACCGGCCTTTGACCACGACCTTTTTCGCACGTTCTTGTCCTACGTGATCCAATTTTCATCACCAGTTATCAGCTTCTTCAAAAATGATTCGATTTCATTACGTCGTAATAAAGAATCACAAATGAGTACACGGTTCATTAGGTTTCTTTCAGTGAGCTCGTGAGGTACCCAAATATCGAGCTTTTTTTTGTACCCAGCTTTTTTCAAATGCGTCAAAACTGTTTTGTGATCAATTCTCAGTTCTTCAGCTACGTCGTAACTACTGATATGTCGACCTTGCTCCACTTTTTCAAAAATGGCATGCATTTTATCCGTAATAGGGCGACCAGAGCGAGGTGCATCTTTGACATCAAAATTTCCGGATTGAAAACGTTTAAACCACATTTCTGCTACTCTCACAGACACTGCACTAGGTCCATAAACATTGCAATTTTTTTCGCGGCTTGCGTTCCATTTTTACCTTTTTTGTAGTAAAATTTTAAAATGTATCGAATTTCTTCATTAGATTCACTCCTCTTGACAGTACGAAAAACAAATGAAAATCACACATTTGCCTAATTTGAATTTGGAATTATGTTCTTTAAAATTTTAACTTTCAATGATACCAAAACCAGCCAGATACAAATACTACAGCCAAAGAGATTTTATTACAAGTTCATACATACTATAATGCGAAAAGACTTTTTCCCCAACCTATTATTTACCAACCAACACAATCTTATTTTTCTTTTAGAAATGAACAAAACTACATTGATATGTTCTTAGGTTTTCGCGAGCTACACTCATTGAAATAAAACTATTTTTACGGATTTATGTCGCGTATATTAAACTAAAAACTACATTACCAAAGAAGATGACAGATATTTTTCTGCATTACTATTATCCTAGGAATTTCTCTAAGATCATTAGTCGGAAATTGACTTCAAAGTTGATTTCTCTCCAATTTGGTACCCGTCCAAATAGTCCCAATAGTTTGCATCGTTGGAATATGATTAAGAAATTGTTGAGAAACAAAGAAAAGTGAATATTTGGCAAAAGGTACACATTAAATACGTGGACGTTTAAATTTACATGTAAATGACCATTACTGGACAAATGCATCCACCAAATATGCCCACACTTGGTTCTTCAAAAATGGCGTCCAAAGAGACCATCAGGGCTGGCAACTCCTCTGTTGTTTCAAATGTTCATAGGTGACGGTGACCACTTTCCATCAAGTAACCGTTTGATTATTAAATTAACTTAATTTATTTTACATAAAAAAGAGGCTACCTATAGTTTGAAACAATTAAAATAGTGAATGAGATACAACAAAAACTACGCACTGGTGATTCACTCAATTACGCTTTCATATACAATTTTCATTGGATGCTGTTCAAAATAATAAATAGTACGACAAATTTATAAACGCTTATAATTATTTTAAGTACACAATTAGTAACTATGAAAAGTTTCCAAACAAATTAGCTCGGCCTTTCGAATATTCTCGCAATTGTGATCGCAATGACGGAAAATAAATATTGCATCCTTCACTAGCAATAGAATAAACTCAATATTTGGTAGCGTAAAACAACGTAATAGGTAGCCCAAAGAGTGTACGGATGGAGATTACTAGCTAATCTGTGATCCGCGCAACTAATTTGCGTTGGGTACAAATCTAATAACAACGCGAAACGTAACTGCACAGAGCAGAGATTCACTAAACTGCGCAACTAATTTCGCTGAAATTTGATACAAAGTTAATTAGACCCCGCGGATGGACCGGCAAACTAAATTACCAGATCATGCTTAGCGACAGTCACTAATTGATCATAATTTTGTTACACGGAAACTTTCCTAAAGAGTAAGCAAATGTGTTAGTTATGTACCTATGAAAAACAACACAGCGTTCGCAAGGAGTCGAAATTGAATAAGGTATTAATTATATCTATTAATATCTTCTATATTATATAATATGCTCATTATTACAGATAAGTGCTACATAAATATAGGTACAGTTTGGTGATGATATTAAATGATACTGCCTGTATATTTTACATATACCTATAGGACGAAGACTCAGAAACTACGTGTGCTATTAGTTTCAAATTTGACATGCTACCTAAGACGGGATTTAGTGAATATGTGTAATAATTTTTTTTTATTTTTAAAGAAAAATGGAAAGAAAAATTTGACTTCAGGCGAGACTCCAACTCGCGACCTCTATTATATCGGTTGCCTAACTAGCATAGTTGGTAATAGATGGCGCTACTGCTACCATAAAGCAATGCAATAGATGTGAAGGAAAAATTCGACAAATCGGGCAGGGCTTCAGTAGCTCAATTGGAAGAGCGGCTGGACTAGATTCCCAGTAGGTCGCGAGTTCGAGTCTCGCCTGAAGTCAAATTTTTCTTTCCATTTTTCTTTAAAAATAAAATATATTTCACAAGCATGTGTTAATGCGAAATAATATAAAACAATTATGTGTAATAATGTACGTATTTTATAGAATCGCCCACCCATTGGTTAGGAGCGATTTAGAATGTATTTTAATTAGACTTCAAGCTCCTGAATTACTCTATTAGCCTAGTAATAATAAAAAATCTTTGAAAATGCAAAATCACAATCTTTTTAATTTCGCAAAATGCATTTTAACCTAGCTTTTATTTTATATTACCAATACATATTCCACACATTTTTTTTAGTTTTACAGTTTTGCAAATTTGCAAAAACCGCACGTTTTGTGGTGATGGGGAATCTTCCTCGGTTCCTAAATCGGTAACGTCGGATGGGATTCACCCACGGTAGCTAGCTGATTCTAAAATTTTATCCGCCGCCGCCCGGCTTAGATGCCTGCCAGTAGTTACAGTGTTAATTAAGAGTCCTAACCAAATACACATAAATATACAATAATTTAAAACCTAAAGTCACCCCCCTTTTACCGCCCGCACCGCTAGCTAGCACACACTTCCTTTCGTTTTTCTGATCAGACTGAATATTCTTCCGCGACCGCGAGTTCAAGAGTGGCGAAAAAACCGACCCTCTTTTTTTCATTTTAAAATAGCGCGTCACTCGCGCGGCACCAATTACGCGGGCGCGCTTTTGGCGGTAAATTTAAGGTACCCAATAAACTACTAGAAAGAGGGGAATAAACATACACAAACTATTGTGATAGATAAAGATGCATGACTGCCCGCGAATATCTATGGCCAATAGAAAATATTGAAATAAAGGTACTAACAATAGCAGCATACAAATTTGGTCACTCAATGTTGGTAACAATACTAAACATGTGGCATGCAGGATGTCAGAACGTAGGTAAATAGCACTCGGACTGGATAACGGTTAGTAATATTTACTTACAGGCATTCAGACGATAAATCGTAGTTTAACTTAGATATAAAGATAAAAATTCTCGTATAATAGAAATCGCAGTGGAGCGTCTGCTTCTTTAACCGGATAAAGGTAAGATTTCTCCAATATAAAACGTGGCCTTTGTGCAAATCCCATCGTAGTCCCTTTGAGGTATCTATTTGAAAATCAGTTGCTACGATTTCCTTTCGCGGTCTTCGTGTTTTAAATTAAATCTTTTGCTCTCCGATTCAGATTCTTGTCTTAAAAATAATCCTTTCAAATCCATAGAAATAATAATGGCAAGAAAATTAACTTTATTTGTGAGTAAGTAGGCATTTCAATTTTAAAAAGGAACACGAACTTGCGGGTTTCTATGTTTTTTTATTTTTTTTATTCTCCATTTAAAGAGCTTGGTCAAAGACCATGACGCTCTATACGTTCACATGAATTACATTCTTCATTTTAAAAAAATAATTAAACAACATTAGCTCATTGACAATTGATATAGTTGCAACAGTATTCTGGCGTCATCCGTAGTAGGATCTGCCAGGACACTGTTGCAATGTCCTATTTCTAATGAAGCCCTGCGATGAGCCTCACCTCGAACACATTCAACCAAAATATGGTATACGTGGTTTCTATGTTAGTACTTGTAAACGTAGCTCTGACGTTGGCGACGATGTGCATTTGCAATGTGACGTGATTAAATATTGCCGTACGTATACATGTGTATCCCCGGTATTAATGTGTCGTTTTTATCAGGGACGTAACTTCCGCCGCATCTGCCAGTAAAAGTTTAAAAACGCAATTTACATTTCTTTTCATTTGATGCAAACATTTTATTTTCGCTTGAGAGAAATCTTTTTTTCTTCTAAGAAGAATTTTCTTCATCATCCATCATTATTTCAGCCAAAAGTCATCCACTGCTGAACAAAGCCCTCCTCCAAAGAATGCCACACCGAACGGTCCTGGGCCGCCCTCATCCAGCGATTGCCCGCGATCTTCACCAGGTCGTCGGTACATCTTGTGGGACTGCCTACGCTTCGTTTTCCGTAACGCGGTCGCCACTTAAGAACTGCTCTACCCCAACAGCCCCCTTATGATGATACAATTTTCTTCTACTGGATAATAATTCTTCCACTAGTGCAGTCAGTCAACCGAAGAATGGAGGGCAAACCATTCCAACCAGTGCAATAACGCAAGCTGGACAGGACAGCAGCATTCTGCGATAAAACGAGCGCCACTACTGGGATCGCCAATCCGCATGCCAAGCGTGGCGATTATGGCATTTCCTCCTTATGATGATACAATTTTCTTCTACTGGATAATAATTCTTCCACTAGTACAGTCAGTCAACCGAAGAATGGAGGGTAAACCATTCCAACCAGTGCAATAACGCAAGCTGGACAGGACAGCAGCGTTCTGCGATGAAACGAGTGCCACTGCGATCGCCAATCCGCATGCCAAGCGTGGCGATTATGGCATATCCCCCTTAAAGGAAGGCCTTGGTCCAGCAGTGAACATCATTCGGCTGATATGATATTGATGAAAACTTCATACCAGTTCCAGAAGTTCTAGGCTGAATTGTACAAAAACATTTGATTAAATTCACGATGCCCTTGTTAAGTTTCAGTCCACCGCGGACACTTCGCCAAAATTCCATACAAATTCTTAATTTGGTCTCTATTACACAGACATCAATCAGTGACGTGTAACGTGCAACGTGCGTAGCACGAAGAGAATACCAAACGTCGCCCATAAAAGGCGAGGAGGTTGGGTGAGGCGGGGAAATCGGGCGGGACGAAGTGTCCATTCTATACGTAGTATTATAACATATTACCTGGTTTTAGCTACAGAAAAATAAATTTTCATTCTGTACTGTAGATAATTAATTCATGTATGTTGGAGACAAGTAAGCTTGTCAACACTGGGGATGCCAATGATTTACTCACTGCAACAATTTCATTTTCATATCCCCCTGAGATCAAACCTGGGACTGAAGCATACTAAGTTAAATGTGATCTGAGGGAGGGGGTTGTTGTCAAGTGTGACGGTACATGTTAAGATAGGAAAAAGCGGGAAAAGGCGTGAAAATACCGATATTTTGCGTGACGAATTTATGAATGCTCCCCTAACCCCTAATTATATTTTAAACAAATACCTATTGTTTTCATGAATATGACTCTCGTTCAATATTAATATTTACACACATTATGTAGGTCAACTTCCAATATGGAATGTCAGGTCAACCGTAGAAAGGGTTCAGGTCAATTCTAAACACATCCAATTTCCTACAAAGGTCTGCCAAGCGTTCAGAATCTCGATAATAATGGAAACCACAATGGACATGACTTGGTCTGGATAAATATTAGGAGTAGACTTGTTAAATTGATTGTGAATACATGATATTGTTTTCGCCTTTTAGCTTGACATTTTTTATACGTAACTAGCTGACCCGGCAAACTTCGTATTGCCTTAGAATGAAAATATGACATGTGTCAAAGGTTTGATAGATACGGACTATTTGTATAGGAAAATAAAATGGTGGTTTTTACTACTTCCCTTCAATTTCTTCATATTTTCTTACCTTTTAAACATTCCCTGGACTTCCAAAAATCATTCAAAATCAATATAAGCCAAATCGGTCCAGCCATTCACGCGTGATGCCGTGACCAAGGAAAACGGGTTGCATTTTTATATATATATAGATAAAGGTGGCAAACAAGCATTCACCTTGTTGGTTCTTTTAGGAAAGATGGAGTGATCCAACATTAAAAAGCTTACTTTTTATGTAATGAAGGTGGGGTTTGGAGCATGCAGTTCACTTAGATGGTTAGTGAAGACAGCATTTTAAAGACTACACAAAAAGCAGAGGTCAAAATACAGATGCGTTGCCGCCCAGAGGCAGACTAATTACAAAGACTAAGGACTAAATTCTCAAGAGACCTTATTTGTTATGTCGCTCTGAAAGTTATTACGTTACAATCTAACCGGAACAGGATAGTGCTGAAGATTGTATTTTCGAGGGAGATGGATTAGGTAATGCGGTGGTGACTACGCCCTCGAGCTCCTACGTTAGAACTACCAGTAAAAAATATTTTTTTGGCATCGTGGTACTGCGCTACCTAGGTATTCACTCTGACAATTATCCGTTCTACGCGCCACGTCGTATTGCAACGCATCCCTCCACCGTCTCGACCCTAGCACGACCCGTGAGTCGTTATTCCAGTTATCGCCAACAGATGATAAGAGCGAAAGTTGCAGCGACTCTAACCCTAACACGAGACACTTATGACTTATGCGATCATGAAATCAAGTGGATTCGAACTTTGACGTCATTTGTTACTAAATTAGTGAGTTCACTAAGCCGAAAATCAAACTCACGCCAAGATACCAAGAGAGAACGCTTGGGCTAGTTGCCCAAGCGTTCTCTCTTGGCATTTGTAAATATTAGATTATAGCTGAGAGCATTCGTTGTACACTAGTACTTAGTAGTTCTAAGTAGAGTACCTACCGTTTTACCAAACGCATAATTTGGTCTCAATTACACAGACATCAATCAGCGACGTGCACCTGTGTGCGTAGCACGTGGAGAATAGCAAACGTCGCCCATAAGAGGGGAGGAGGTTGGGCGATGGAGGAAATCGGGTGGGACGTCGAAGTGTCCATTCTACACGTAGTATTATTACATATTCTCTGGCCAAGAAAAGCCATCTACGTACATCAATAAAAAAAAAAACAGTACCTATCATGCAACGAAAATCAGCACTCTGTTTTCGAAATATCCTTACATATTGACGTCAACCGATTTTAATTCACTGTACGTCATTAAACTACGTATAAAATTCACGCAACCGTCTATAAAAGGACAAGGTGCCTCGGTTATTTATGTAGCGTAAAATAAAAGAAGTTCATACGTGGTATACTCGCCTACTTTATATTTAAATGTCAGCGGAAGAGGCATAGACGTGGCGACATTTTCACTCAATGCACCGAGATAACTTTGTATGGCGGCTACTGTTGGTTTGAACAGACAACAAAAAAAAAACTGCGTGAAAAAATGTACCCTGTTGAATGTGCGAAAACATGAATGTAACCTAGTTGCGTTTAAATATTCAGGCTTTTGAGGTTTACTTGTGAAAGGTTATTCGACGTCCGGTATATTTGTCAGATATACTTTCTTTTCAACATGAGATGGGAACAAGCTCGCCACCTGTTAAATGGGCCAAAAACGTAACCAGTAACGGTTTTTTTTGTGTAATGGAAGTGGTAAACAAGCATGTAGTTCACATTGATGTTAAGTGATGATTGCAGCCTATAGACACTTACACGAAGACCAAGGTCAAAATGCAGATGCGCTACCACTCCTGAGGCCTAAGGTATTATGCCTCTGTGCCGGAAATTACAGGGCCATACATTACCACCTGACAGGAACACGATAGGGCTGAACACTACCATTTAGCGGCAAGTAAATTAGGTAATGCGTTGGTGCCTACGCCCGCGAGCTCCGCAATGGAGCTATACCACCAGTAAAAAAGGTGTTTGCATATATGCTTGAATGCATGCATTTACCTCTGCTTACCCCTTCAGGGATTACAGGCGTGAAGTTACGTTTATACTTTCTTTTCTATTACTGTTTTGAAGGCGTCGGTAGGTACGTGACGACTCCCATCGCTCTCTAGTTGAAGATAATTATTCCACTCGTGCAGTCAGTCAACCATTATTTTTACTGCTTTATTGAACCATTTCAATGAAGAAGTAAACATAACAACGCGTTACGGGCATTCCTACATCGCACCACCCGCCGAAGAGAGAAGTTCAACCCGCACAGATTGGATACTTGGGAATGCTCAACGGTCCGATTCGCGCGTTCATTCCTGCACAGAACGTGCAACTTCTGGAACGAACTTCTGAGGTGTTCACCCGACGCTACAATATGGGGTTCTTTAAAACTGGCTTCAAAAGAGTCCTTCAGGTCTGGCAGCGCGTTGGCAACTCCCCTGGTGTTGCAAATGTCCATAGACGACGGTAACCACTTTCCATCAGGTGGCCGTCTGCCTGTCAATTCTTTGACATAAAAAAGAAGCATCCTGCGATAAACCTACCACCACTGTGATCGCCAATCTGCCGCCTGCCTGTCAAGTGTGACAATTATGGTATATTCTCCCCTAAGACCGGACAACGTGGGTGTCTTTGTGGAAGGCTTTGTCCAGCTGTGGACGTCTATCGGCTGGAGTGATGATGTCACAGTAATAGGTAGGTATGTTAGGATGATATATTATATCATATTAAGAAAAGGAAAAGAAAAATTTGTGTCCCTAAAATCATGAGATCGATGTGTTATGACACTGAATGATGATTTTTATTTTAAATCAAGTGGATTGGAACTTATGACGTCATTTGTTACTAAATAAACTCACGTTCTTTTTTTCTATGTTATACATGACCTTTAAATTTGCAAAGTTGTCTGCAGAGGTGTATGCGTATTTCTGTACACTCGTCCCTGTTATATTTCGCTCTAAGTGTAATTGTAGTATATCTTATCTGTGCAGTTTGGTATATTTAATCTGTGCAGATTAGATATACTTAATCTGTGTCACGGGGACTGGGACGCTCTCTCGCCCTCTTCCGGTGGGATCTTCTGAGAGTGATAACGTGCTCGTTCTATATAAGATATTACTAATAAATAACAGTGTGTTCCGAATTGCGTTGTATCAATTAATTACAACCTACATCCGGGGCGCCGCATATACAATAGTAATGATGTTAGGAATAAGAAAATATTGTTAGCCAAAAATCCAGTTAGTAAAACTACAACTTCGTTGTGTTGTTTCTACCCCAAGTTGTGGTAAAGTGTCTGAACGGTTTAGTCTAGGAATGACTGATTCGCGAAATGACTACATAGTCTAGAAATGACCGATTCTTGAAATGTACAATTCTAAAAATGACTGATTCTCGAAATGACCGTTTCTACAAATGTACTTTGAACACGTGTTACATATTCTCTGGTGCAGGCAAAAACGAGTGCGCTGCTAGCTGCTCCTTAAGTCACGCACACTGACACACCGTACATGAATACATTGTCACGTCTAAACACAATCGAGCGTCAACTGCACACTTTAATTGCAAATTGGCACAAATATAATTGACTTATTCCCTCAATGGCCACAATCAGGTCTCAGTTGTGCTGTTAAACCGTCAAGACCGAAAAATCGATAACAATTCATCGTATAATGCCGCTATTCATTACACATTACAAGAATGGCGCCAATATAGAATTACAGATAAAATATGTAATTCAATTACAGATAAAATATGTAATTCAATATGGCGCAACAATCGTAATTTGGATGGCGTTCAAATATTGACGAGTGTGATATAACAGTGACATCACTTTTTGCGGTTTGAGTTATAGGTACTTATCCGTACTATAATATTATAAATGTAAGTGTTTGTATGTTTGTGTGTTTGTTTGTCCGTCTCTCACGTCATAACGGAGCAAAGGATTGGTGTGATCTTTTAAGTACAGATACTTGAAGAGGTGGAGAGTGACATAGGCTACTTTTTGTCGATCTGACCTTAATATTCCCCCAACCCCCTAAAATAGGGGGTGGAAATGTGTATGGAGCATTCCACAATTTTCAAGTTGGAAATGTAAAACTCGGTATGCGAACTCTTTGAGCCTCATAAATAAACGTTAATATTTTTTTTTTAATAGATTATTATTTTAAATTTGTATATTATATTAGAAAATAGTAGGTATTGGGCTTTCCGCAGAGTTCAAGGTGGAAAGGCAAAAATTTGTAGGAGTGCGTGGGCGTTCAAGTCCACGCCCACGCCGCTAACAAACTTAATGTGACAGACCAAATTCCAAGCGAGCGAAGCCGCGGGCAAAAGTTAGTTTAAATATACTTTCACAAAACACATGCATTCGCTGAAGGGGTAGGCTGAGGCGAATGTATTTATACTTTACTAGCGGCCCGCCCCGGCTTCGCGCGGTGCAATGTTGCCTACCCTCTCCTATTCGTCTTAGCGTGATGATTATACATAGATATAGCCTAAAGTCTTCCTCGATATCTTTTATAGTTTAGGCAGCGTACGCAAAATAAGTAACTTTTCTAAGTTGTTTTTTTACACCTTGTGTCTGAAAAACCCAAATATCTTACGGAACCCTATTTTTTACAAAATAAAATATAGCCTATGTTACCCGTGGATAATGTAGCTTTCCAATAGTGAAATAAACTATAAAATATATCGAGGAATATCTTTTATAGTTTAGGCAGCGTACGCAAGATAAGTAACTTTTCTGGTTGATTTTTTACACCTTGTGTCTGGAAAACCCAAATATCTTACGGAACCCTATTTTTTACAAAATAAAATAAAGCCTATGTTACCCGTAGATAATGTAGCTTTCGAATAGTGAAAGAATTTTCAAAATCGGTCCAGTAGTTATTGAGCCTATTCATTACAAACGAACAAACAAACAAACAAAAATATATTACCTCTTTATAATATATTATTAATTTAGAATATCATGAATCGCCAATCACACTTCTTGTGTCTCAAGTCTCATGTAGTTAATAGGTAACAAACATTCATCGGGCACATTACCAACAGAGGCTTGGTTTACTTATCCCGTGATCCTAGGATCTAACCCCCAATGTCAACGAAGCAGTAGTGGATAGTTACTTATTTTCTTTTTGGGGGTTAATGAGTTGAGGGGTTCGCTGTCACCCGGATACTTTTCAACAGGGGTACGTAGAGCCGAAAGTTTGAGAAACCGTAGTCTACACGACCTACACCTTCGGAGAAACACCGGCTCAGGAGTTATTCGTCATCTCGCACGTCAAAACCTCGCACGATCGGGCGACTTGTTATCTTTTGAATTTAAATAACATTTCTGTCATCAACTCGCCCGATTATAAAATTGTGAGGTAACTATGTACAGTCAACTACAAAAATCCTTTTTAAAAACCTATAATATTTTATAGTTGGTCATTAAAATAAAACAAAATATTATAATATCATAATTTTAGATATACATTTCAATCAAAATTATGAAATAGAATCTACAATATCACAAAAGAATTTGGCTTGTTACTGTAACTACTTCATATAACATACAATAATTGTCAATATAGAGTACGACCGATTTTTTAAAAATCTGTTTCAAATATAAAATAACAGTAGTTATTAGCAGTAGCAATATCGTTTCTAAATTTTAATTTCAAATTTATTTACCTGGCTGTATTTTGTATGAGCGTGCGAGTTGACGACAGAAATATTAGGTAAATTCAAAAGGTGCCAAGTCGCGCAATCGTGCGAATTTTTGTCGTGCGAGATGACGAATAACTCCGGCTCAGTATCCCCATGTTCCTTGCTCATTAAATTACAATGGAGCATGAGACCGGTGTCATTTACTGGACACATTTCTAAAGTTCGGATGGTTACGGAACTTTTCCAATAATCATTGGAGAAAACCCAATAACACAGCTGTCCGACCCTAGAGTTTAAGTTATGCAGGTGCTCAGCCTCATCTGATATATAGCGTTCATCCAGATATGCTGCAAATCTAATTTTTACGTATATTTATAACTAGCTGTGCCCGCGACTCCGTCCGCGTGAGAATTTATGATTGTTCAGTACTACCCGGACGAAGTCGAGGGCGCAGCTTGTATAAAAGTAGCCTAATTTACTCCTTTTTACATCGGCTATCTGGCAATGAAAGTCCCGTCAAAATCGGTCCAGCCGTTCCCAAGATTAGCCGGGACAAACAGACAGACAGATAGACAAAAATTGTAAAAAATGTTGTTTTGGTATAAGTACATGTATACATACATATGCATTTAGTAAAAAGCGGTTATTTTAATATTACAAACAGACACTCCAATTTCATTTATTTTACACATATTATATTTCTTGATTATCAATTTTTATCTCATTAACTGATATAATATGACATTATTGTATCTATTGTAAACAGTAAACAGTAAATTTATTCAAAATCAAATTATACCTATACACTAACGACTAACATAAATACATTTAGTTCGTGAATAACAAAAGCGATACATTATCATTACTTATGAACAGAAATACCTAATTGATAAGTTGGCGTTACACAGATTATTATTTTTTTACCTTCCGTGCTAGTCGAAACTGTGTTACGGCAAGGTAAGAATCTTGTCTGACTATAGTTAAAAAAAAACTGTTTGCCTGTAAAGTCGGTTTTACGGGCGAAGATTTTACGTGACAACGTCTTTTTCTCGGTAGAAAGGCATTCGCCGGTCCGGCAGGCCTCTCTCTCGTTCGGTGACTCATCGTTACGTTACCGTGCGTTACACTTTTTCATGAGTGACTCCGAGCCGCAACCTAATTTAAGACGTTGTCACGTCAATAGTAATTAATTTCGTAACATATCATAAACGATTCTTGTAATTCCAAATGATAAATAAAGTTGTTTCTTTTTTAATACAAAGAAAAGAGCTGTGTCGCTACGTGATATTATTTTAAAAAATTGTGTTTGGGCGTTTTTATGTGTAAAAATAGTTAGATTTTCATCACAAAGCATTCGATCACATTCACGGGTGTAGGAAAGTGATATTATGAAGTGAAAAGTGATTTTTCGTTGTCTTCCAAAATTTCGTAAAAACGCCTAGTAAAGTCCCCATAACATTACTGGAGCCATCTCATCATATTCCACATGGAAGCACTCAATCGTAGTCATCTTCCATATGGATATTCACTAGTATAAGTGGCCGTAAAACGATATAAAAAAATGGTAATCAAGAAATATAATATGTGTATATTATATCCGTAGAATGTCCCATTTCCTTTCTTAAAAGAAGAATAAACAATAATAACGAATATTCTTAATGTAATCTGAGGGTATAAACCTATAATAGGTAATCTTAATAATCCTATTGATCGGAAGTCAAATAACATCTTATAAGTAAGAAACAATATTGTCGTATATTGCGCAGCGTAATATTATGTATCAAGTAATATTTTATGAAACGTGAAGTAAATTTAATTATTATTTGTTTTGTTTCAGGTAAAAATAATTACAGCTTCTATGCTACGGTATAAAAGGTTACTGATGTTTATTTGAGATCGTTTTCGAAGTCGTTTGCCGACTTTATTTATTCGTTCATTTTTAATTTACTTTTTATTGAAAGCTCAATAAAGGCTATTAAAAGAGATATAAATATTTTCTCTAATTAATATATTAATGAGAGTCTCTTTGGGTTCTTACGATTGTTTCAAAAATGGTCGACAAACGTTAAGTAGCGGTGCGAATGAGATAACGCTCTAAAGACCCGAAATAAGCCGAAGTCTCCTTCTTAGGCTCGATGTGCAATATTTATTGTTTCGGTTACAATATCAAAACTACAGTAGTACTATACAGAGTCCCATAAAATCTTGATAATAATAAAAGCAAGGACATCGTTTTATGACTGAGATTGCCTTATATGTGAAACTATCTATCAACCAGCCCAGCTTTGGAAGGGTTTATTCACCATAACTATCAAATTCAATCATTTTTAATCGAAACATCTGATCTTTATGTAAAAAAATCGTCATGAATATTTTGAAAAACATACAGAATTATAGTTTTTACTTAGTTTACCAGCAGTAAAGCCCAAGAGAATTGTATAGTATTCAAAATAACTCAGTGAATTTCTCAATTGTTTAGAACCACGCGAGCCCGACTCGTACTTGGCAGATTTTTTGACAATAGACCTGCATTAAAACAACGACCGAACCGTTAAAGATAACGAGCATAATTTGTATCCTTCCAAATTAAATACGACAGTAAACAGATACAAAACAACCAGATAAGCAGCAAAAAGGTTCATAAATACAACCCTAGCGAGTATGAAAATTATTAACTCACCCGTTCAGTATGAGGCAACTAAAGACATGGTAATAAGGATATATTTCAATAGTACGGAACACTCGGCAGACTAAAATACAACGACCAAACCGCTAAAGGTACCGAGCGTATTTCGGACCCTTCTAAACAAAATACGACAGTAAACAGAGACATGACATCCAGATAAGCAGCAAAAAGGTTCATTAATACGACCCTAGTGAGTATCAAAAATATTAACTCATTTACCCGTGCAATATGAGGCTGCAAGGGTCTGACGATAAAGGAACCAATCTCAGTCTCGCGTCTCAGCGAATTGTATTCAGCTTTTTTACTACCCAACGCTGATTCGATGTGTGAAATCCCTAACGCGATATTATGTCGTTTAAATACAATTTGTGATTATACATGGCAATGACGGATTAATCAGATTACAATTTCGTCACTAATGGCACTTAGATAAAGTTGAAAAAGTAAACATTTGATAAAACTAAAAGCAACGATGTTATTTTATGCTAATATTGTACATACATGAAATGAACAACTTGCTCAGTCCGGGTATATTCCTACAATACGAATAATGAAAAATTTGCCATCAAAACTGTCAGATTGCATACCTTTAAGTTGAAAATTTTCACGTTTTCCTGAAAAACATTTTGTCATGAAGAACATGAAAACTTATATTTTTTTACCTAGTTTATAAAGCAATACTACACCCAAAGCCTAAGCTATTATACCTTTGTAGACAAAGTTTTTAGTATTTAAAATCATTAATTTTCTTAATTGTTAGCAACCATGGGAGCCCGCCCGACTCACACTGTGAGGTTTTTTTAACAATAGCCCTATCATTGCATTATAAAATAACTGAACCGTTAAAGATAACAAGTGTATTTCGTATGCGTCTATATACGACAGTAAACAGAGGCAAAACAAAAATGTTCATTAATGCATCCCTAGCGATCAAAAATATTAATCATCTCATTTACCCGTACAATATGAGGCGAGTATTCATTATTGATGTACCTATAATTAGGTATGTCATCCAAAAGACCAAAAAGTTAGTAATTTCAACTTAGGGCCGATTTCACCGTCGTATTAAAACGCAATCAAATAATGTGAAACGCGTTTTACGTTCTTAAACATGTTCAATAACACTATTTGGATTACACCGACGAAAAATGTTCGTAATAAGTTCTGTTTGGTTACTAACCCACCCACCTCCACCAATCCGCATTGGAGCAGCGTGGTGGAGTAAGCTGCAGGCTTTACCCCAAAAAGGGGAGAGACTCGTGCCCAGCAGTGGGACGTATAATGGGTTGCCATTATTAAGTTCTGTTTTGGTTGACAGACAGACAAGCAGACGGGCCACCTGATGGACAGTGGTCACCGTGGCTATGAACATTATAATATCTTTGATTTGCAACACCGGGGGAGTTGCCAACGAGCTGCCACCCCTGAAGGACTCTTTTGACGCCATTTTCGAAGAACCCCATATTGTAGCAAATTTAAATGCAAAGGTGAACCCTGACATACGCGAATCCGACTTACGCTTGGTCCCGTCTATCGCGTAAGTCCGAGGTATTACTGTAATTACTAGGAGCTAAAGATATCGTTACCTTTTACGATGTCAAAATATTTCCAGAAAACTGTCGAGTATAACAGAATTTGGTTCGCAAATTGAGGATCAAAATGAGAACCGGTTTTTACTTGCTTTGAACATTCGTACAGCTTAGGACTACTAACAGGGTTACAATAAAAAAGATCACACACAAAACTGAGATAACTTTGTCGAGATTATAGTCTTTAGTGCTGTTTGGTATTCCCAATATAGTGTAGAGGATGTAAGTTTGACAAAAAAAAAATACTGACTTTAGAAATATACTCGTACATTCAATGGAAAATGATACTATTCCATTCATACATTTCTGGGCCCAGTGTCAACACTGTACAAATTATGTTATTTGCAATTGACTATAAAATAAATAATCGAAATTCGGGCATTTTTTGAATTGCCAGTAATTGAAGTATATACGATCGAGTAAAAGTTGGGTTAGATTGCTAATAATTGTTAACTATAATTATTAGAAAATGTACTGGTGGCCCGACACGCACTTGACCGGTTTTTATAGATAATGCTGGATCCGGAATCCTTCATGTGTGAGTTATTTTTCGCGCTACTAGTGTTGTTCTACTTATTCGCGTAACTTTTGGCACGATTCTAATAAGCGGAAATAATCGATGCTTTTGACATTATTGACAATACCCTTCGAAACCCAACCCTTTTAGAACGCGGCGAGAATATTAAATGCACCGTTATGGTCAAAGGCTCCGGGAATTACAGTCGACGCCCGTTTTAGTTGGAAAGTCAATGTGATGCTATTGTGCGACATTTTGCTACGAATGTAGGATTTGGAAAATTAAAGTCATGAATTCAAAGCCTTTTTAAAAGGAAAGCCAAAAGCAAAAATGTAAAAACTCACATTCTTGTTAAATTTTTTATGCATTGTGGAGTTAACTTAGTTCACTCGGAGTTCATAAATTAAGTATCGATTGAAAATATCATTACATTAATTGAAATTTAAAAAAACATAAACATTTTTTAAAAAAATAAAAAAAGGAAAAGTAGTGGTAAGCCTTTATAAATCGTTTTCAGTCATCTATTACTGGAGGAAAATTCTTCCGCTACTTCAGTCAGCCAACCGAACTTGAATTGAATGGAATTGTTCGTAAGTCTCGCTAAAACTTGAGAATGGCTGGACCGATTTGACTTATTTTGGTTATGAATGATTTTTGGAAGTCCAAGGAAGGTTTAAGAGGTAAGAAAATATAAAGAAATTGAAGGGAAATAATAGTAAAACCTCCCATTTAAATTTTCCCATACAAATAGCCCGTAGGTATCTATCAAACCTTTGACATATAATTTCATTCTGAGGTTTGCCGGGTCAGCTAGTCTTGCAATAAAACTATCGGCACTGCGATCACCAATTCGCCTGTCAAGCATGGCAATTATAGCTTAATTCGCCTCAGAAAACGCACAACACTATATGTAGGTCACTTTGACGACAGATTTTTGTCCAGTTGTGAACATCTTTCAGCTTAAGATATGACGATGATGAATACTTGATGAATACTTGAACCCATGTTCACGCCTACTTTAATCATTATTTAACATTAACTTTTACATATTTCTTATTACTTTAAATTTATTGATTATGTATCATATATACTTCTTTTGAAGTAAGTTTAGCTAGCATACAATGAAAAACACCTACATCTTACTTAATTTTACAGCTCTGAACTCCTTTGTGATTTATTGACGTGACAATGTCTTAAATTACGTTGCGGCTCAGAGTCACTCATGAAAAAGTGTAACGCCCGGTAACGTAACGATGAGTCACCGAACGAGAGAGAGGCCTGCCGGACCGGCGAATGCCTTTCTACCGAGAAAAAGACGTTGTCACGTAAAATCTTCGCCCGTAAAACCGACTTTACAGGCAACCAGTTTTTTTTTCATTATTGCACATCTTTTACTTTTTGGTAAATTTCGCAATTCGGTGTACTTAACTTTTTCATCAAGAAAGATGAATACTTGTTTCACACACCGCATCAGCGTTGGGTTAAAGAAAATCCGAATACGATTTGCCGAGACGCATCCTTGGTTGAGAGGTTGGTTCCCTTATCACCAGACCCTTTCAGCCGCCTCATATTGAACACGTAAATGAGTTAATATTTTTATACTCGCTAGGGACGTATTAATGAACCTTTTTGGTTTTTATCTGGTTGTTTTGTCTCTTTTTACTGGCGTATTTTATTTAGAAGTCGATGATTACGACGACTAATGATTAAACTTGTAAACCATATAAACAAATCAAGTAATAGTAGTGTAAACATGAGTACCTGACAGATAATATTTTCTGCGATCTAAGTGTATAAATGCATACCTATGCAATTACCTAATTATAATTACTAAGACTGCTCTCAGTGAAAAGAGCCCGAACTTTTTACGAAAAACTTGACTCTTTCCAACTTCCATTACACAGAGTATCTGTTTTCCTTTTACATCTAATGTGGTTTCAAAAGCACTTCCTTCCTTTAATAGAGGACTTAGAGGTAAATGAGTATACGTTTTAATACTGAGGTACATGCAGAGGCAAACATTCAAATTTCTTTTATACGCGAGATGAATCCGTAAAAAATGTTTTATTTCGATAAGTGTTTCGGTCGCTTTCTAGCTACCGTGGTCTGCCCGTGACCCGTGACCACGGTAGCTGGAAAGCGACCAAAACGTCGGGTATAAGAAGTTTGGAAGTGTTGTATACCCGAGAGAATCCGCAAATTTAATTTCGACAATATATGTATTTACGAGTATGTACAACAAAGGTGGCAAATAAATATGCAGCTCACATGGATGTCAACTGATGACTAAAGCCTATATATCGTACATCTACAGAAAAACGAGAGGTCAAAATGCAGATGCGTTTCTACCCGTGACACCTAAGTTCTTATGTCTCTGTGATAGTTATTACGGGGCCATACATTACCACCTAACTGGAACACTGTATTGCTTAACACTACCATTTGGCGGCAGATAACGTAACTTCACGCCTGTAATCCCCGAAGGGGTAGGCAGAGGTAAATGCATGCATTCAAGCATACATGCAAACACATGTAACAGGTGGCGAGCCTGTTGACATCTCCGGGCACATTACCAAACTTTGAGGTGCTGGGAAATTTCCAGAAAATGGAAAAATCCTAATAGAACCAGAGATAAAGGCTTTTTCACCATTATCTCTGATAACCCCCTACCCGGGAATCGAACCCAAGACCTCAGCCTAGTAGTAGTGGCCTGCTACCATTAGGCTACCGAGGCAGTTAGTGGCGGCAGATAGATTTGGTTATGCGGTGGTGCCTACGCCCTCCAGCTCCTACACTGCAACTCTACCACCAGTAGGTAAACTTTTTGCTTGTATTAATTAACAGTTGGATCGCCATAATGCTGACGAGTCATAATTCTCCTATAACAATAGCTTTTAAGTTATAATTAAATCCTCAACTTGAGGGTTTATCTAAACAATGAAATTATTCTAGGTCAAGAACCATTCATATCTGAGAAACTACGAACTAGACAGAACCGCCTGTACCTACTAGACAAGTGTGCACGTTTTACCACAAATTGGCTTTGAGCTCGCAATAATGTTGTAACGCTTCGTACACTTAACCAACGTGCGAGACATTTAATGAAATATCTAGTTTAGCGAGGTACTCCTCACGAAATATGTTAGCCTGGTACTCTCACGTGTATTTGCATCTACACATATATTTTTCACAGCTATACATAGTTTTTCTTGCTTGACATGTATATCAATTGTTATTCACTTTAATTCATTTTGTTTGTTTTTGACGTGTCATAAGAGGTGCCTGTTACCCTATATGAATAAATGAGTTTTTCTTTTTTTTCTTTTTTTTTTATTCTCCATTTAAAGAGTTTGGTCAAAGACCATGACGCTCTATACGTTCACATGAATTACATTCTTCATTTAAATAAATAATTAAACAACATTAGCTCATTGACAATTGATATAGTTGCAACAGTATTCTGGCGTCATCCGTAGTAGGATCTGCCAGGACACTGTTGCAATGTCTTATTTCTAATGAAGCCCTGCGATGAGCCTCACCTCGAACACATTCAATCATCTTAATTTAACTTTAACAAAGAATCATGGCAAATTTACATACATTGATTTCTACAGAAAATATGAAACAAGGTACAAGGTAAAACAGCTTAGAAATACTATCTCTAAATAAAAATCTTTCCTCACAACAGTAGAAGCACTACATACTTAACTTCAATTTTAAACTTTTTTTCCGGTAAGTAAATTAAAAACATTTTAAATACCAGGAAATGTTCTTTAGATGGTAGATGGTACTGGTGGTAGAGTTCCAGTGAAGGAGCTCGCGGGCGTTGGCACCACCGCATTACCTAATATACTTGTCGCTAAATGGTAGTGTTCAGCACTATCGTGTTCCGGTCAGGTAGTAATGTACGGCCCTGTAATTTCCGGCACAGAGGCATAACACCTTAGGCCTCAGGAGTGGTAACGCATCTGCATTTTGAACTTGGTCTTTGTGTGGGTGTCTATAGGCTGCAGTCATCACTTAACCAGAGAATATGTAATAATGCTACGTATAGAATGGACACTTCGACGTCCCGCCCGATTTGCACGCATCACTCAACCCCTTCCCCTCTTATGGGCGACGGTTGGTGTTTTGTACGTGCTACGCACACAGGTGCGCGTGTAAATACACGTCACTGATTGATGTCTTTGTAATAAAACCAAATTAAGCGTTTGTATGGAATTTTGGCGGAGTGTCCGCGGTGTGACTTAACATCAATGTGATGATAAGTGATGAATTGACGAAAAAATATCTTCATCTACGTGACTACACAACACCACGTAAACGTATCGCCGTTATTGAGAGATTTTGTGATGAGTTGAACTCCCTCAGTAGCTTAGTGGTAGCAGGCCACAACTACTACGCTGGAAGTCCTGGGTTCGATTCCTGGGTCGTGGGCAGGAGATGGTAACAGGTTCGCCACCTGTTACATGGGCCAAAACGTAACCGGCGAGTCGTGGGTGTTTGCATATATGCTTGAATGCATGCATTTACCTCTGCCTACCCCTTCGGGGATTACAGGCGTGAAGTTACGTTGTGATGAGTTGTTTTGATCCAGGTTTACAACATCCAATGTTTTGAATCTTCATATCTTTGAAACGATTTGTTATTGAATACGTTTCAAAGACAATATATATGTATTTTCTTATATTTTTGAAATCACTGTTGAGAAGCAAAAAACTGTTTAACATCCCTATTATAGTGAAGGGTTTTCGAACTGCAAAGAAAATGTCTCGACGCAACTAACAGAAATCATGAATGTTATACTAAATCTAGTGGAATCTAAACAAGGATTTTCCTCAATAATCTCGAGGTTCTAAATATCGCTAGAAGCATGAAGCGTTTCCGAGTCGCCTTCGCATAATACCCCGGGGGGAAACGTTGACGCTCCCTCGCCTATTTTGTTACAGCTGGGGTTGCTATACATTATGAGTAACGCAACACACCTGTTGAGACGTTAGGACGTGACGACCATTTGTCCACTACTAGAGGAGATTGTAATGAAAGTGGCTAACAAGCATGCAGTTCACATTGATGTTAAGCGATGACTGCAGCCTATAAACACCCACACAAAGACCAGAGGTGAAAATGCAGATGTGTTACCACTTCTGAGGCCTAAGGTATTGTGCCTGACCGGGACACGATAGTGCTGAACACTACCATTTAATTGTTATGTGGTGGTGCCGGTTGTGTCTACGCACTCTATCTCGAACTCCGTTACTGGAGCTGATGTAATACGAGTATAATAAATTAAAAATGTACAGTTATTTTCCATGAATGGCTACTATAACACATCTGTTTTACACCATCATACATACCGCAATATTATCAGTTTGAACAGTAGGTTTTTTGTTTGTATGTATGTATGTATCTTCACGCCAGGTCCCTAACGGGGTAGGCAGAGAGTGTAGAGCGCCAGACATCCCGGTTCTGACAAACCTCTCGTGCCTCGTCTACCTTCATCATTCTCTTCATACATGCACGCCGATTCCTAAGACTTTTGATCCCACCATCAGACAGAAGTCGACCTATTTGGTCATGGTCAGAGGCCCAGGAAGACCAAGGCTGACCTGCCTTGGTCTTCCTGGGCCTCTGCAACCATCCACATTCGCATTGTATATCTGTTTAGTCATTCGCTCATTCGACATTCTTTCTATATGCCCGAACCATCGGAGTTCAACTTACTTTCATGCTCTTTCTTGCATACCCAGCTCTCGCTTCCATATAAAAGTGTTGGAGTAAGTACAGCATTATGTACGGCTAGTCGAGCCCGCTGGCTGAGATGTTTAGATTCTAGCAGCTTACCCAACGCTTTTTGTTTGTCACGTCCAAAACATAGAAAAGGCAAGTTAACAATGCGAATGTTGATAGTAGTAAGAGTCGATGGGGACCTTCGCTGATCTAATTTAACCAAACACGGAAGGGTTGGAAGTTTATGAAACTGTTTTGTATGTGGAGGGTTCAAGAGGATTAAACATAAGGAAAATTGGGAAGTACAGGGAAAATGTGTCCCATTGTTTCGTCCGAATGGGAGTTATATTCGTAGAAATTATTTCTATGTACCATACGTTAAAGTATCTTCGTTTTGGTTAATAAGTGCGTAACTTTATAATCCTTTCCTTTGTATATTATATACTAGCTGTGCCCGCGACTTAGTTCGCGTGGACTAGTGACTTTGAGCAGCATTTTTTGGATATTACTTTTGGTTAATTTTGAATCTAAACCTGTGTCGTGAGTGTCGTTGTACACACATACCACATACATAAACACCCAGACCCGTAACAAATATCTGTAAACCATTCAGATATTTGTCTCGGTACGGGGATGGAACCTGTGAGCCTCGGTTCATACAATCGTCACCCACCGCTGGACCTACTGGCTCCTCGATATTGCACGCTGCTTTCAAAACAGAAAAAGCAAGTAAACAATGCGAATGTTGATAGTTGTAAGGGCCGGAACCTTCACTGATCTAATTTGACCAAACATGATGGGGTTCAAAGTTTACCAAACTGCTCTGCGTGCATGAAGAGGGTTCAAGAGGGCTAAAAATAAGGAAAATTGCACAGAGAAAATGTCCCGTGGTCTGTCTCGAATAGAAATCGTGAAACTATTTTCACAGAAATACTTATTATTGTTTATTGGCGTCGAGATGTGACGAACCCACTGCCTACTAGCGGAAGAATTGTCTTGTTGTCTCGGGTCTCTTTCCTCCCACCTCACAGACCATGATCTCTGATTTTTTAACATTATATCTGAGACCATTGACACGAGCATAGCCCTCACAGATGGTTACCAGTTTTTGCAACCCACAGACAGACGCACTCAGCAGCACCATGTCATCTGCATCACTGATATTATTCACACAGGTACCATCTATGTGACAACCGACCCTGGTGCTGCTGAGCTCGTCTATCAAATCGTTTAAGTATATGTTGAAGAGCGTTGGAGAACTTAATCCACCCTTCCTCACACCGTACTCATACAGATAGATGAGATACATGTTATAGATACATACATGCTAGAACTACATACATTTCCTTTGTCATACAAATTCCCTCTCCCTCCGATCTACAGAAAATCTTCTTCTTCAAATACCTCTACACTCCTCTTCCTTTATTTCCAATTCTTTCACAGTTACGGCAGTGCGATTGTGGAATACCTTGCCGTTAAAAATTCGTCAAGCTCAGACTCTGGAGTTTTTCAAAAAACAGCTCAATGAGTACTACCTAGCTAAAAATTAGTATTGCTCTTAATTACCTATAATATTGCTGTATTATTATGTATATATCTATCCAATGTTGTTTATCTATATATGTTTTATACTTTGTATTTTATTAATTTAATTACTGTTAGGGGGTCATGCCAGAAGCGTGCACGTCGCGATCCCTGCCAGTCCTTTGGGGCTGCAATTCTGGCACGAAGGCGTACCGCAGTGCGGGTTAGGGCGTCCCCCCGAGGCGACGCGTACCGACCCGTCCCCGTCGGTACGAAAAGCGGCCAAAGCGGCGATGGGGACCGCCACCTGTCACGCCGGGCCCGATACGGCGGATCGAGGAGTGGGGAGTGCCAGATAGGCACGTGGAATGTGAGAGGTGGAATTTGTGAGAAGATGAATGAGTTGACGAACGTAATGAGTGTGAGACGCCTGGATGTTTTGTGTGTAACAGAGACTAAACGAAAGGGCTGCGAGGTCGAAGATCTCCCGGGTGGCGCGATGGCTCTGTGGGCAGGTGTGCAACAGAGCGATCATGCCAGCGCGGGGGTGGGCGTCCTTCTGTCCTCTCGTTTAGTCACTGGAGTGAAAGATTATGGTTTGGTGAACCCGAGACTAATCTGGGTCCGAATTAAATTGGGCGTCACTAGGGTGTTTTTGGTAGCAGCTTATGCACCGGTTAGCTCAGCGACGACCCAAGACCTGGAGAAGTTTTGGGAATCTACAAGGGAAGTTCTCGATATGGTTGAAGCTAATGAAAGGGTAATTTTGTGTGGTGATTTGAATGGATGGGTCGGGACTAGGCGGCCAGGATACGAGGCCGTTCTAGGTCCATATGGTGATAGAAGAGTAAATGATGCTGGTAAGCTGATACTTGACGTATGCTTGGAACGAAGTCTCCTTGTGTCTGACACAGAATTCCGTCATAAGGACATTCACACGTACACATGGAGGAGGAATGAACAAAAAAGTATGATTGATTTGATCATGGTTGATAGTCGTCTTCGGAAGAGCCTGATGGACACTAGAGCCTACAGAGGTCCCACTCTTGATACAGATCACTACTTGGTAATAAGCCGGTTTAGGGGTCTGTTCAAGAAATGGCGACATTGGCGTGTCCGTGTGCCTTTCGGAGGACTTGAAAGAATAAAGAGTGCAAAGTTACAAGACATTAGTGCAAGGAGAGTGTATGAACGTCAAGTCCGTGAAAAGTTAGACAAGGTTTGTCTTACGGACTTGGACGTGGATGAATGTTGGCAAGTTATGAAAGATAGTATGGTGGAAGTTGCGAAAGAAGTATGTGGTTATGCAAAGATACGCAAATCCTTGAAAGGGGATGCGTGGTGGGACAAGGAGGTGCAAGACTCCGTTGAAAGAAAGAAGAAAGCATGGCTGGATTATGTAGCATCTTTGCAAATGAATAATGGTATGAGAGATGAGAAGAGAGAAATTTACCGTCGGCTCAAGAATGACACCAAGATTTTAGTGAATGAAAAGCGTGAGAGAAATAAAGTGGAAGCTGATGAGAGACTGGCGAAGAGCTTTGAGACTAACATCAAACTCTATTGGAGGGAGGTGAAAAAGTCTAGAAGCTCTTCTCCAGTTTCTGGAATGAATAGAATAAAATCTAAGTTGGGTGACATTCTTGAGAACACGCAAGATGTGTTAAAACGATGGAGCGAGTATTATGGGGAAATGTATGATTATGCTCACAACCCTGACGCCGGAGTTGCTGACTTGACAGTGCCGGCTTGTGAGGATATAACAATAGATGAGATTGTAAGGGCGATACGAAGTTTGAAATGTGGTAAGGCTGCGGGTATTGATCAGGTTTCTGCCGAAATGATCAAATATGGTGGTGCTGCCCTTTGGGATTCTTTCTGGGTGTTGTGCAACCTTTGCTGGAGGTCCGGAAGAATCCCAAAGGATTGGCGGTGTGCGGTCATCGTGCCTTTGTATAAAGGCAAGGGTTCACGTATGGACTGCACCAGCTATCGAGCGATCAGTTTGATCAGTTTGGCAGCTAAAGTGTATGGGAAAGTCTTAGAAAGAAGAATGAAAGAGAAGTCCGACGGGTTGTTGTGGGATGCACAGGGTGGTTTCAGAACTGGAAGAGGATGTATGGATCAAGTTTTCTCCCTCCGCAACATCGTAGAGAAGCATCTGGCTGTGAGCCAGAAGGTTTTCTGCGGTTTTGTGGATTTGGAGAAGGCGTTTGATAGGGTATTACGAAAGGAGCTGTGGGACATTTTGCCAGAGTATGGTATTGATGGCAGTCTGCTCCGTGCAATGCAGTCCACGTATGTGGGCTGTCAAGCATGTGTGCGGGTAGATGGTAACATGTCACCCTGGTTTGATGTTAACATCGGTGTCAAGCAGGGTTGCGTGCTTTCGTCTAGGCTGTTTATTATATATCTGGACAAATGCCTCCAGAGGGTGAAGTTGATGGATGTGGGAGTGCGTATGGGTGACTTAGTGGTGAACTGTCTGCTTTACGCAGATGATGCGGTAATTGTTAGCTCTACACCATCTGGGCTACAAGCACTAGTCACAGTCATGAAAGAGGATTGTATGGAGAAAGGCTTACATTTGAATGTGGATAAAACTAAAGTATTAGTATTTGAAAGAGATGAACAGAGAACAAATGCAAGGGTAGTAGTAGATGATGCAGTGTTAGAACAGGTTGATGAAATTGTATATCTTGGATGTGCTTTTAGCAAGGATGGTAGGTACACCACTGACATAGAAAGAAGAGTGCTTGCTGGGAATTGCGTGAATGGAGCGTTGGGTAAGCTGCTAGAATCTAAACATCTCAGCCAGCGGGCTCGACTAGCCGTACATAATGCTGTACTTACTCCAACGCTTTTATATGGAAGCGAGAGCTGGGTATGCAGGAAAGAGCATGAAAGTAAGTTGAACGCGGTCGAGATGAGATCTTTGCGCAAGATCTGCGGTGTATCACTCACCGATCGCGTTCGTAATGAAGATGTAAGAAAGAGACTTTGTGTGAATGATAGTATCGGTGTAAAAATGAAAAAAGGCATGCTCCGATGGTTCGGGCATATAGAAAGAATGTCGAATGAGCGAATGACTAAACAGATATACAATGCGAATGTGGATGGTTGCAGAGGCCCAGGAAGACCAAGGCTGACCTACCATGACCAAATAGGTCGAGTTCTGTCTGATGGTGGGGTCAAAAGTCTTAGGAATCGGCGTGCATGTATGAAGAGAATGATGAAGGTAGACGAGGCACGAGAGGTTTGTCACAACCGGGATGTCTGGCGCTCTACACTCTCTGCCTACCCCGTTAGGGACCTGGCGTGAAGATACATACATAATTACTGTACGTATTATTTATTTAACCTGTACACCCCTACCGTCTTAACCAAATCAAAAGTCTCCTTCCACCTACAGGTAGTCTGGAAGAGATCGCTTTAAGCGATAAGACCGCCTGGTTGTATTGCCTATTTGCTATGCATCTAATTTTATTTTTGTAAAAATTATTGGTGTACAACAAAGAATATTCTATTCTATTCTACATTATTACCCGTATAGAAAATTTTAAGTAGATTCGAAGTTGGAAGTTACAACGACTGGGCTAATGCTCAGGTTGATTTACATCAGACGAGCGAATGCTCATTCAATCCCTACTATAAAAATATTTTAGTGTAAACAGGCGTAGAGCATTATTTCGTTGTTCTTAGTGTGTTTGCAAAGTTTCTATGGAATATTCTAAGAATGCTCGCTCGCTCGATGTAAACGGCGCTAGAGCACGCGAATTGATGTAAATCGACCTTAAAAAGTTCAAATTCCACCTGAAGCCAATTCTTTCTTTGTTTTTCTTTTTGTATTAATATCATATTTCAATATTTATTTATTTACTAGCTGACCCGGCAAACTTCGTATTGCCTCACAATGAAATAATGTGTCAAAGGTTTGATAGATACGGACTATTTGTATAGGAAAATTAAATTGAAATGTAGAGATTCCCGTGGGAATGAGTGATTTTCCCGCAGTAAAAAGTAGCCTAAATGTTGGCCAAGCTTAGTAAACATACACTACAAAAAGTTTCATTCGAATCCGTCCAGTATCTTTGCAGATTAGCCTGGTCAAACAGACAGACAAAAAAATAAAAAATCACTGAAAAGTGTTCTAATACTAATAAAAAAGTCTTTTCGCATTATAGTATGTATGAACTTGTAATAAAATCTCTTTGGCTGTAGTATTTGTATCTGGCTGGTTTTGGTATCATTGAAAGTTAAAATTTTAAAGAACATAATTCCAAATTCAAATTACGCAAATGTGTGATTTTCATTTGTTTTTCGTACTGTCAAGATGAGTGAATCTAATGAAGAAATTCGATACATTTTTAAATTCTACTAGAAAAAAGGTAAAAATGCTTGGCGGCTTTTTTTCGCGGCTTGCGTTGAAGCCGCGAAAAAAGAGAGTAGCACAAATTTGGTTTAAGCGTTTTCAATCCAGAAACTTTTGATGTCAAAGATGCACCTCGCTCTGGTCGCCCTATTACGGATAAAATGGATGCCATTTTTGAAAAAGTGGAGCAAGATCGACATATCAGTAGTTACGACGTAGCTGAAGAACTGAGAATTGATCACAAAACAGTTTTGGCGCATTTGAAAAAAGCTGGGTACAAAAAAAAGCTCGATATTTGGGTACCTCACGAGCTCACTGAAAGAAACCTAATGAACCGTGTACTCATTTGTGATTCTTTATTACGACGTAATGAAACCGAATCATTTTTGAAGAAGCTGATAACTGGTGATGAAAAGTTGATCACGTACGACAAGAACGTGCGGTGTGTGGTGGGATTGGAAGGGCATTGTTCATTATGAGCTATTACCACCAGGCCGGACTATCGATTCTGAACTCTACAGCGAACAACTGATGAGATTAATGCAAGAAGTTGAGAGAAAGCGGCCGGAATTGATCAACAGAAGGGGTGTGGTGTTTCATCATGATAACGCTAGACCTCACACATCTATAGCCACTCAGCAAAAATTAAGAGAGTTTGGCTGGGAGGTGTTAATGCATCCGCCGTATAGTCCTGACCTTGCACCTTCAGATTTCCATCTATTTCGGTCTCTTCAGAATTTTTTATGCAATGTTAGGTTAACATCACGAGAGGACTGCCAAATCCACTTGTCGCGGTATTTTGATGAGAAGTCCCAAAATTTTTATAGCAATGAAGATCATGTCCCTACCTACAATATGGCAAAAGGTTATCGAACAAAATGGTACACACATACTTTAGTTAAATTTAAATAAACTGTATTAAAAAATGTTTTGAATTATCTTAAAAAATGCGAAGAAACTTTTTCCCCAACCTAATATTTTAACATAAACATAACGCCTCAATTGGTTTTTCGTAAATATATACAATGTACAGACACGCGGATTTTACTGTTTTATTATATGTATATATATATATATATAT
The DNA here is from genome assembly GCA_036365455.1 of Macrosoma leucophasiata. Lineage (NCBI taxonomy): Eukaryota > Metazoa > Arthropoda > Insecta > Lepidoptera > Hedylidae > Macrosoma > Macrosoma leucophasiata. The sequence continues at coordinate 3,481,930 of JAWQUS010000024.1, forward strand.
AGATTTATACTTTCAAGCACAAAAATGTAACATGAGGCGGACTTAATGCTAAGTAGCATTCTCAGCCAGTAAACCTTATTATCACTTGTTTTCCAAAATCAATGACAGACGAAGTCACGTGCAGCGCACGTCATTATCTATTTGACATCAAAATAATGTCGTTTTCAGGGTAAACCAATTTAATTACGCCCCAAGGGTACACCTATCTATTAATTTTGTTTTCTTTGGCATTTTTCTTTTGTTGAAATGTTTTAAGCTATCGTGCTTTTATGAAAATATCGGTAGCCCGGAGCCATTAGCCAAACTCGTAACACATTTCTTTCGGTCGACAGACTAAATAACTGAAAATAAATTATTTGGTACGTATCGCAAAATTGATAAAAGTTATTTGCTAGAAGCTTATAACAATATTTACCTACTTTATGTTATAATAAGATAACAATTTTTATCAAAATTATATCAGCTGTTGCATCATTCAGCTCTAATAATACATTTGTAATTTTTGAAAACAGTTTGTTTAATGTAAACTTCCGAAATATAATAAATATTTGTAACCCAAGTCAAAAACACACAAAGCCATACCATTTAGGTACCTACACACATGAAAAGAAGAAATAAACTTTTATTTGTAACTAGCAGCTGCCCGTAACGTCGTCTGCGTGAAGGCTCTACAGCACCAAACATACCTAAGACGCCAGTGTCGCTTTAGCATTATAAGCAAACAACTTTTAAAATAGTATTAAATTAAAAGTATAAGTTTTTTTGCAAGCGAAGCAAAAAAGGGAGTCATATGGGAATCCTGCTGAGTTCAGTAGTATTACTACATATTCGCTGGTTCAGTCATAAGATGTGACTGAAGGAAATAGACAAAATAATGCAGGAATATATTACCGGACACAAAAGAGTAAAATTACGTACAAAGGTATCAAACCTTACAACACTTTCCTATAAACTACGTTGGTAGTTATTCTGCCAGGAGCCAAAATGTAAAAAGAGACAGGACTGGTAACGCGGTAGCAAGCGACGTACAGTTGACCGTGTGAGAAGCAACTTGTCCTGAGGTTAACACCCGCTGACCTCAGTGTCTGCCCCTGGGCCCTGGGACTTATTGATGGTCATCGCGAAGCAAACATTCAACTGTACGCGCTTGAACTGGAATGTGTAGTTATGCGGTATGAGGGGAATGCGTGGTATAAATGCTCCCTCGCCAATGGCGGGTCCCGTTATACAACTTCGGAGGAGATAAGTTCAGTTCAATATTACAGTTTATATCGAGCTTTTTTTTGTACCCAGCTTTTTTCAAATGCGCCAAAACTGTTTTGTGATCAATTCTCAGTTCTTCAGCTACGTCGTAACTACTGATATGTCGATCTTGCTCCACTTTTTCAAAAATGGCATCCATTTTATCCGTAATAGGGCGACCAGAGCGAGGTGCATCTTTGACATCAAAATTTCCGGATTGAAAACGCTTAAACCAAATTTGTGCTACTCTCACAGACACTGCACTAGGTCCATAAACATCGCAAATTTTTTTCGCGGCTTGCGTTGCATTTTTACCTTTTTTGTAGTAAAATTTTAAAATGTATCGAATTTCTTCATTAGATTCACTCATCTTGACAGTACGAAAAACAAATGAAAATCTCACATTTGCCTAATTTGAATTTGGAATTATGTTCTTTAAAATTTTAACTTACAATGATACCAAAACCAGCCAGATACAAATACTACAGCCAAAGAGATTTTATTACAAGTTCATACATACTTTTTTTTTTTTTTTTTTTTTATGTAATAAAAGTGGCAAACAAGCATGCAGTTCACATTGATGTTAAGTGATGACTGCAGCCTATAGACAACCACACAATGACCAGAGGTCAAAATGCAGATGCGCTGCCACTCTTGAGACATTAGGTGTTATGCCTCTGTGCCGGAAATTACAGGGCCGTACATTACCACCTGACCGGAACACGATAGTGATGAACACTACCATTTAGCGGCAAGTATATTAGATATATTAGATACTATAATGCGAAAAGACTTTTTCCCCAACCTATTATGTTTAGATAGAAGATAGATAATGTAACATGAAAAGCACAGAAATACTAAGATTTTTTTTTACAAATACTCATAGATCGTACAATTTCTTATCGTTCTCCTTCTGTGACAAGCCGTATCTTCATTGTCATTGCATTTGAACATAGAGCAACGCGGCCCACCGGTCGCGGCGGACCGGAGGGGAGTAGCCATAGCGTGTATTACCGATGCAAAACAGTCTGTCATTTTTTACGGGGAGAAATGCGTGCGACGCACACGCACACTACAAAAATCGTCAATTACTACGAAACTCACACCTTGACTTTAACAAAATACAGAAACAATTTCACGCTCACATTTAAACATCTAGGCGACAGGTATAGGCTCATTTGGGCTTGTACTTTGACAGAGGGGAAAGCCTGCATATGGCTACTCCCCTCCGGTGTTGCTCTATGCATTTGAAAGGAAACGCTAGTTCTCTGCGCAATGAATAGACCAGCCCCCTGATCACGTGACGCATCGACCACTGTTTGGAAGTGTACCTATTTTTTAAATTAAATATGAGCTTTGGGACCTCTCGGAAAATTCACATCTGGAGGATGTGAACTCGTCCAAATGGCTTGTAGTTTTTTGAAAGATATATTCGTCATTTGAGAGAGACCGCATTGAAATCGGAACACGGAGCTGACCACTGTCATTGAACGCCAGGAAAATTAAGTTATGCTGTGATGCCTACCTTCGAGAAATTAGGTATTTTTTTTTTGGTGTAAGAAAGGTGACAAATAAATATGACATGAGAATACATGGATGGTAAGTGATATCTGCACAAAAACCAGAAGTCAAAATGAAGATGAGTTACCCTAGGGCATAAGTAAGTTGTTTTGCCTCTGTGGCTAAAGTATGAAGCAACACAATCAAACAATTGTGTTTTTGTTTGTATGTTTGTAACGTTTTCACTAATAAACTTCGAGTTCGATTTTAAAAATTCTTTCTCCTTTTTTAGAAAGCCTACATTTTGACTGAGTGGCATAAGCTATATTACATTCATTGCACCTATGGAAAGCCGGGGCGAGAAGCTAGTGTGAAATAGGTAAATACATTGACACTTGTTGTTCAAGATACTGAACCATCTCTAAGGGTGAGATTTACAGACCGCACTACGACTTTACTTTGAGCAAAGTATGCTTAGAACTGTCAGAAATGTATGGGTTTTGACAGTTCGAAGCGTACTTTGCTCGAAAGTAAAGTCATAGTGCGGTCTGTGAATCTCGCCATAAGCAACTTTATTGTAATACTAGCTGTGCCCGCGACTCTGTCCGCGTGAGAATTATGATGCGCGTTATGATTGTTTAGAATCTACCCGGACGAAGTCGTGTGCTAGTAGAGCTAGTATAAAAGTAGCCTAAGTTACTCCTTATCACATAAGCTATCTGCCAGTGAAAGTCCCGTCGAAATCGGTCCAGCCATTCCCGAGATTAGCGGGAACAAACAGGCAGACAGACAGACAAAAAGTGTAAAAAATGTTGTTTTGGTATATGTACCGTGTATACATATGCATTTAGTAAAACGCTGTTATTTTTATATTACAAACAGACACTCCAATTTTATTTATTTGTATAGATAGACCCAAGGAAACGCAGCATTAAAAAATAAGCTGTTTATATAGTTAAACTACAAGTTTTTGCTTTGATGTTTTCTTAAGCAAGCATTTTAATTTTCTTACACAAAGGGACTTCTTTGAATTTATGACATCACGAAAAGTGTGCGCGTTTAATGTGGAAATTTAAATAAGATAGCGTCCTTTGAGCTTTTGTATTTTTTACTTTTAGTAAGATGTATAAAGGGATATTATCAAGATCAATTTTGTATTACACGCTAAAAAGAAATACAACTTTGTTTTATCAAAGTAACCAACCTCAACGATAAGGTAAAGTAATACTGTTGTTTGAAAATACCGTTGTCGACTACAGATAATATTATTTTTAACTTTTGCTTGTCTTTAAAGATTTATTGTTTTATATAGTTCTTTTTTTAATTCAGACTTTCATTAAAGTAGATCTATCTCAATAATTTCTATGTGTTCAGAGAAATTGAATATTCCATATTATGTTTCCCATCACCAAAAGTAATTTATACGGACTTACGGAGTTTAGAAGTTAAAAGACATACGGGTCAATTTGAAGACCTCCGTTTTAACCGTAGACTAAATATCTAATAGTTTAGTTTTTTTATGTAAGTGGCAATCAAGCATGCAGTTCACATTGACGTTAATTGATGACTGCAGCCTATACACACTTACACAAAGACCAAGGTCAAAATGCAGATGCGTTACCACTCCTGAGGCCTAAGGTGTTATGCCTCTGTGCCGGAAATTACAGGGCCAAAATAATAACATAAATTAAAATAATACTTGGCTAATTAATTATGAGTTTTATTTGTACCTACTATTCTCTTCGCATAACATGGTCACCCTATCGCTTAGGGAGTGACTTTTCGGCAAATTCAGACTAATTAATATTTGTTGATATTCGATTAAATGTTGGTCTAGTAATTGATACGCAACGTCTGCGAACATGCCAATTTGTTGTCATTTCAATTTCACACAAACTGTATTGTAATACGGTTCATATTCGATTGTATATTTCCAATTATTTATTTACATTATACTGTGACCAAGTAATGGGTCAACTGGGCGTGTACCAGATTTGTTTATAAACGTAATGCTCTTTCAAACATGTTTGATTCGATTAAAATTACTTTGCAAATAGAAATTGCTGGAGAACACATTGGACATTTATCTTAAGTTTCATTCTATTCCCCAGCCATTTATCCCCCCGAACAAACTGCCACAGTTCATTGCGTAGCACAAAGTTTGGCAAGTAATTTTTCTTTTTTTTTTTTTTTTTTTTATGTTTTAAATGTGGCAAACAAGCATACAGTTCACATTGATGTTAAGTGATAACTGCAGCCTATAGACACAAACACAATGACCAGAGGTAAAAATGCAGATGCGTTACCACTCCTAAGGCCTAAGGTGTTATGCCTCTGTGCCGGAAATTACAGGGCCGTACATTACCACCTGACCGGAACACGATAGTGCTGAACACTACCATTTAGCGGCAAGTATATTAGGTAATGCGGTGGTGCCTACGCCCGCGAGCTCCGTCACTGGAGCTCCACCACCAGTAAAATAAATTATAATAGTTCTGTGTATTCTGCGGACCTTGTATTAACTATTAATGTAGGTACTCAGAGAGAATTCCCACCAAATGCAACCCATTACAAAATTCTCGAAAGAACCTTTTCTACGTGTTGGACCCATGTCACCGCACAAGCATTACAAAGGTCTGGGGCTTAAATGGTCTGACGGGAAACAACTGACAATAATTACCTGTGGAACCTGACATAAGTTAAGTCAAACCCATCATTTAAATATGTTGGAAAAAGACCATTCCCCTTTACCTACTTGTATCCGAAACGACTAGATCTATATTAAAATAAAATAGGAAAATAGTCCAAAAATAACAAAAAAAACCTTGATAATAAGGTATGAGGCACGAGAGGTATGTCAGGACCGGGATTTCTGCCTACCCCGTTAGGGACCTGGCGTGAAGATACATATATATATAAAAAGAAGTAATGTGAAAAAAAAAAATTCAACGAACCCTGTGAACGATTTCCGACAAGCGGTTTTTGTCTTAATTTACTGCTGTTTAAAGATATTTTTTTGCCACCTGATGGAAAGTGGTCACCGTCGCCTATGAACATTTGCAACACCAGGGGAGTTACCAACGCGCTGCCAGCCCTGAAGGACTCTTTTGACGCTATTTTTGAAGAACCCCATATTGTAGCACCGAGGGAACACCTCAGAGGGAAGTTCGTTCCACAATTTGGTGGTTTGATAGTTGGAATATTTATGTTTAAGTTTGATGCAGGTAATGTCATCGCATCCCTAATAGATTAAGATCCCACTGCAGAATCATTTGTTCATCCAGATATGCTGCAAACCTAATTTGTACGCATATTTATAATCTAGAGAATAGGTTGTCTATCAAAATTTGGCCGCAAGTAGTTTTAATTAAATTATTTTATTTTTAATACCCAGCAACTCTTATAGGCGACCGTTTTTATTTGGCTCCCGTATATCATAATAATGAGAAAAAAAAATAGCTTTAATTTGATATATAAATAATACATGAACGTTATGGACGTAAACAGTAATCGGCGCGGAAGGAAAATATGTAAGGGCGGCCAAGTGCGCAACGACAGCCGTGATTTTTCATAGTCTTTATACATATTGGCGTGAAATTAACAATATTTTATTGAAAAATAAGTTAAATAATTCTTACCCAAAGAAAAATTATAAAAAAATACTTGCGGTAATTTTTTGATAGGCAACCTAGTGGATATTATATTCTCTAGATAATAAATATGCGTAAAAAATAGGTTTGCAGCATATCTGGATGAACGAAATGATTCTGCAGTGGGATCCTAACCTATAAGCTTTACTCTAGACGGCTGCAACGTGCAACAGACAACAATCTTTTTAAATTGATACATTTGCTTTACCCGCTATGAATTTTTCTTCAACATGCATTTTTAATTTCCTTGTACACCGCAAAGGTGTTTTAAGCTTTGAATTTATGGCACCTCACGTACTTAAACAAAGATTGAGCATTTTAAGTTGTTATGTTATGCGATGTCGGACACTCAAGTGTTGGAAACATGTCTAGAATTGTCCTTTATTTGTGTAGAATGTGTTAAATTTTACATGTAAGGGTCAAGGTAAGCTGGGAGCCACCTAACGCCTGACTTACACTTTGTTAAGCGTCAAGTGCGAGTAATGAGTTTAAGTGTAAAGTGATTAGTAGAATCAATGTGTAATCGCAGACGATGTTAAGTGGGGCAAGTGACATGCAGGTGCGAAGTTGAGTAAGTAGAGTTGAGTAGTCAAATTTTTACAGCCATGGAGCCTCTAGAAAAAATACTGTGTTTCGCAAAGGTTTGATAGATACGGTATCTATAGGATGTATGGAAAAAATTAAATTATGGTTTTTACTATTTCCCTTTAATTTCTTCATATTTTTTAACCTTTTAAACCTTCCCTGGACTTCCAAAAATCATTCAAAACCAAAATTAGCCATATCTGCCCAGCCGTTCTCGAGTTTTAGCGAGACGAACGAACAGCAATTGATTTTTATGTTTATATAGATTAGTCAATTTTTTTGTTGATATCCTAGCGTACATATTTTTTGTGTTACAAAGTTTGGATACAAGCATGCAGTGCATATTAAGTTAAGTGATGACTGAGGTCATAATGCAGATGCATTGCCACCCCTGAGAGTTAGTTGTTACGTCTCTGTGATAGTTATTACGGAGCCATACATTACCATCTAACCGGAACACGACAGTGCTGAACACTTCCATTTGGCGTCAGATAGATTAGGAAATGAGGACCCCCTCGAGTCCCTACCTACCCCCTGTAAAAATAATTTAATAAAAGGTCGATATTTCCAAAAAAAGTACTTTTTTGAACTGCCACCTCCTAAGAGGCTCACAGACACAGGACGACACAGACAAGAAAAATAAACCGCTAATCGAAAATTCTATAAGAGACATTGGGAGTCTGTGCGTGTTGTACCGTCTCTACAATGGTGAGTGCTCTGCTGAACTGTTTGACATGGTACCACCGTCTCTTTTTCTACACCGTACTACCCGCCGAAGAGAGAAGTTCCACCCACACCGACTGGACACCTGGCAGTGCTCAACGGTGCGGTTTTCACGTTCGTTCCTGCCCAGAACGTGTAAATTGTGGAACGAACTTCCCTCTGAGGTGTTCCCTAGGTGCTACAATATGGGGTTCTTCAAAAATGGCGTCAAAAGAGTCCTTCAGGGCTGGCAGCGCGTTGGCAACTCCCCTGGTGTTGCAAATTTTCATAGGCGACGGTGACCACTTTCCATCAGGTGGCCCGTTTGCTTGTCTGTCAACCTTCAGACATAAAAAAAAACAAACATTTAAAGACAGACAGACATTTTTAGTAGTAGATGATGCAGTTAGAACAGATGGATGAAATTGTATATCTTGGATGTGCTTTTAGCAAGGATGGTAGGTACACCACTGACATAGAAAGAAGAGTGCTTGCTGGGAATTGCGTGAATGGAGCGTTGGGTAAGCTGCTAGAATCTAAACATCTCAGCCAGCGGGCTCGTCTATCCGTACATAATGCTGTATTAACTCTAACGCCTTTATATGGAAGCGAGAGCTGGGAATGCAGGAAAGAGCATGAAAGTAAGTTGAACGCGGTCGAGATGAGATCATTGCGCAAGATCTGCGGTGAATCACTCACCGATCGCGTTCGTAATGAAGATGTAAGAAAGAGGCTTTGTGTGAATGATAGTATCGGTGTAAAAATTAAAAAAGGCATGGTCCGATGGTTCGGACATATAGAAAGAATGTCGAATGAGCGAATGACTAAGCAGATATACAATGCGAATGTGGATGGTTGCAGAGGCCCAGGAAGACCAAGACTGACCTACCATGACCAAATAGGTCGAGTTCTGTCTGACGGTGGAGTCAAAAGTCTTAGGAATCTGCGTGCATATATGCTCTTCATACATGCACGCAGATTGATGATGAAAGTAGACGAGGCACGAGAGGTATGTCAGGACCGGGATATGCACTCTCTGCCTACCCCGTTAGGGACCTGGCGTGAAGATAAATATAAATATTGTTGACAAAGTGTATTCACAAAATTGTACAACACTATATTGTAAAACAAGTTTTGGTATTGACGATACGTGACATTTTGCCTGAAGATATTGTTTGCGATTTCTTTTGCTGCGTGTTTCGAAAACTTGACGCCTTTGGGCGCTCTGAAAACGTTTTCCGGGATCTTCGTTACATTTTCAATATAACTTTGGAGTTCAGCTACATTACATACTAACCAACTTCAGAAAGGAGGGATGTGAGGGTGAAAAAATGCATGCTCCGATGGTTTGGGCAAATAGAAAGAATGTCGAATGAGCGAATGACTAAACAGATATACAATGCGAATGTAAATGGTTGCAGAGGCCATGGAAGTCTACGACTGACCTACTCTGACCAATTAGGTTGAGTTCCTATCGTCTGAGGGTGAGGCCAAAAGTCTTAGGAAACGGCGTGCATGTATGAAGAGAATGACTGAATCGGGAGATTTGGCGCTTTACACTCTCTGCCTGCCCCGTTAGAGACTTGGCGTGAAGATACATACATACATACAAAAAAGAGGAGGTTTTCAGTTCGGTAGGTATGTTTTTTATGTATGTAAACCTACTATGCGGAGAATTATTCTGATATATAATTTACGTGATTGTTTTTATTAGATGCGAAATAGTAGGTAGGCCATTTTGTCGCAATAATATTTAAATAAGTAATTTTTATTTTATGTGCAATCTCTAATAATTTACATCAAATCCAGAGTATTTTGGTTATCTGGTGTAATCGAAATAATATGTGGTTAAAAAAACAATGAAGAATTTGGAGAAAAGTTATGTAAAGCCCTTACGCTTAGCTTGGTGCGTCTTGGCGGAATTACTGCAGTGCCCCCAGATTGGTGTGCCTCTCCCACCAGTTTGTTATTCAAGAGGTTTAAGCTTTAAAGAAAAAGGTTAATTAATGTTGGCTATCGTAGGCCGAAAACATCTCAAATTTAACCACCCCCCCACATTATTAGGTATACCCACGCAAGATAGCAAATGTAAGATGTAGGAAGAATATTACATATATTGATTTCATCAATATATGTAATATTCTTCCTACATTTGCTTTTATTTGTTATTTGATTTAATTTGTTACCGAGTAATTAAAGGAGGACCAAGACTGAACTACAATGACCTACCTTTTGGTAGAGCTCCAGTGACTGATCTCGCGGGCGTAGGCACCACCGCATTACCTAATATACTTGCCGCTAAATGGTAGTGTTCAGCGCTATCGTGTTCCGGTTAGGTGGTAATGTACGACTCTGTAATTTACGGCACAGAGGCATAACACCTTAGGCCTTATTTTGACCTCTGGTTATTGTGTGGGTGTCTGTAGGCTGCAGTCATCACTTAAAATCAATTTGAACATCATGCTTGTTTGCCACTTTTATTACATTAAAAAAACCTAGGTCATGGTAGTTCAGTCAGTTATGAAAAAGGTAACGGAAGGGGTAAACGGAAGGTCAACGAAAAAGGTCGAATGAGTGAATGACTAAACAGATATACAATGCGAATGGGGATGGAGGCCCCGGAAGTCCAAGACTGACCGAGGTCGAGTACTGTCTGATGGTCGGGTCAAAAGTCTTAGGAATCGGCGTACATGTATGAAGATAATGATGAATGTAGATGAGGCACGGGTGGTGTGTGAGGACCGGGATATCTGGCTATCACGCCGCGATGTCACACGCGAGCATAGAGCAACACGGGCTACCGGCCGCGGCGGACCGGAGGGGAGTAGCCATATGCAGGCTTTCCCCTCTGTCAAAGTACAAGACCAAATGGTCCTATGCTTTTCGTCCAGATATTTAATCCTTCAAAGATCGTACGGCCACCGGCGGCGACACACAATTGAATTTCAATTGTCATATTTTTCTCGTGTCTGGAGAGATTAAATGTGTGCGTGAAATTGTCTATGTATTTTGTTTTTCGAGTTTTGTAGTGTGAGTGTGTGTCACACGTATTTCCCCCCGCAAAAAATGACAGACTGTTTTGTATCGGTAATAAACGCTATGGCTACTCCCCTCCGGTCCGCCGCGGCCGGTGGGCCAAGTTGCTCAATGGACGCGAGCATGTAGAGTCGGCTTAAATTTTTAACTCATGTAAACAAATTAAACAACTGGAGTGGTCATTTTGAGAGATGGTCCTCTAAAACTTGAAATGTATTACGTGATTGATTATGATGACAAAAGTATTGCCCACATAAACTAATTTTATGACAATATCCTTAAAACGTAATTAAAAGTTGAGACAGCAAAGTCTACGGCAGCTATACTCTAAGTGTGTTCCGCGGAACCCTAGGGTTCCGGAATTCCTCTGTCGGGGTTCCACAAGAATTTAGAAAAAAAAATCAAAACACCTCTCTCTGGTCGCTCCGCGGCCCCACAAAACGCAATGAACGTTATTTATTTATTTATCTGTATTTTGAATTGGTCAGATATCTCAGTTCGATGCGCGCATCTTTTGAAAAGTATTTTCCCAAAGAACACAATACAAAAGTTAAAGTGAATTCATGGATTCATAATCCTTTTTTACTCAACTTGGAAAAGCCTGAAAACATGTCAAACGAGATACATGAATCTCTTTTAGAAATGTCATCAGACACAAGTATTGAGTCACTGTTCAAAACGACGCCTCTCAATGATTTTTGGTGCAGAATCCAAGATGAATATGAAATGCTTGGCCAAATGGCTCTGGATATTCTTCTCACGTTCCCAATTACATATTTGTGCGAAACAGGATTATCTACCTCCGCAGCCACGAAAACCAAATATCGCAATAGACTGGACGCCGAAGCTGATATGAGACTCCAACTTTCTTCCGTCAAACCTGATATCAACCAATTGATGAAAAATAAAAAACAGTTTCATACCTCCCACTAGTTAGATTTTTTCTTTTTTAATGTTTTCTATTATTGTCCTTGCCAAGTGGTGAAGTTAATAATAATAAGTAACTGCTACGTTGTACTTTTATTATGCTGATTAATAAAAAATAAAAAATACACTTATAAAAACAATTGTTTTATTGTAGGGTTCCATCAAGTATTTTGATTCCCAAAAGGGTTCCGTCATTTAAAAAGTTTGAGAACCACTGGTCTACGGTATAGAAATTATATTTGGAGATTTTCTCACGAATACAATACTGGGAGTAGGTACTGTACACTTCTCTTATCCGACTTTTCAGTCGCTTTCCAGCTACCATGGTCAAAAGTAGACTGAAAATCTAATTTCTATAACGTATGACGCTCGCGAAAACCTGTGAAAACGTTAAAATCTACGGAGTTCCACCATAATTGAGTTCAAAGTCATCGAACTCAATCACCACACCAATGCGTCACGTCACGTAGTTATTTTTCAAAAACAAACAATAGCTTATATTGTTCCATGCGAGTCATCAATCAGCGAGGCTTTGGGAAAGGCCGAGTGTCCCACAATATCCGGACAGTAGGAATCGCCATTAGAATCGATTTCCTGAATTCAACGTCGCGTCGCCACGCTAAATCCGTTGGAGATTTTTTTATAACGGGCAGTCAATTATATTTTTATGTACATGCATATCATACATACATACATATCATAGAGGTTACATTAACAACTAGCTGTGCCCGCGACTTCGTCTACGTGAGAAAAAATATGATCGTTCAGTATCTACCCGGACGAAGTCGTGGGCGCAGCTAGTATAAAAGTAGCGTATGTTACTCCTTATTACATCAGCTATCTGCCAGTGAAAGTCCCGTCAAAATCGGAGACACTCAAATTCTGTTTATTTGTATGTAGTTATGTATGTATGTTTAGTTGTATGGAGATAAAAGTAGCTCAAGTTACTCCTTATCACATTAGCTATCTGCCAGTGAAAGTCCCGTCAAAATCGTTCTAGCCGTTCCCAAGATAAGCCCCGCCAAACAGACAGACAGACATAAAAAAAAATGAAAAAAAATTTGTTTTGGTATATGTACATATATATATATACATATATATATGCGTTTAGTAAAAAGCGGTTATTTTAATATTACAAAAAGACCCTCAAATTTTATTTATTTGTATGTATATAGATTTATTATGGAAGCTACAATACAACATAAGACCTAAAAATTCTGTGAAAATTTAAAGCGTCTACATTATAGCGGTAACAGAAATACATAATTTGTGTAAATTTTAGCTTTCTAGCTATCACTATTTATGAGATACAGCCTGGTGACAGACAGACGGACGGACGGACGGACAGACAAACAGACAACGGAGGATTAGTTATCCGTAGGGTCCGTTTTTACCTATTAGGTACGAAACTCTCTAAAAGATAGAATTAGGATACTGAATAGCTTAAAAATATTCGATACGATTCTTTAAATTGACATAACACAGACGGACGGACGGACAGACAAACAGACAGCGGAGGATTAGTTATCCGTAGGGTCCGTTCTTACCTATTAGGTACGAAACTCTCTTAAAGATAGAATTAGGATACAGAATAGCTTAAAAATATTCGATACGATTCTTTAAATTGACATAACTTTTTTATTTCTAAACCGATTCACATGAAACAAACACTAAATGTTAAGTGAAACTTACCACAATATATTAGTGAAATAACCGCAAATCAAATAAGCCGTTTCTGATATAAGCGTGCACAAACACACAGAAAAACAGACATTTTTCCGGGATAAAAAGTACCCAGTGTTGTGCGCCAAAGGTTAAAATATAATCATACCAAGTTTCATTGTAATCGGATCGGTAGTTTTTATGTGATGCTTGAACAAACAGACAGACAGACAGACAAAAAATTTTCTAATCACATATTTGTGTTTGGTATCGATCTAATAACATCCCCTGGTATTTATTTTTTCAATATTTTTAATATACAGAATTTACACTTCTACAGATTTATTATAAGTATAGATGAATTGTGTCTTCCTTCTCTTAACTTGAAAGAAAAGAAAAGAAAAAAATAATATAAGGGATACTATTCCACAAATGGTTACTTACAGTTTGTTGACAAAAGTATATCCCATACATAAATTAAAACATTGATGTAACAATATGTTAAGTTCATGCACCAAAATGTGCGGGGTTGCACCGTAATAGCGTTTAAAGTTAATGCCAAACTCAATCAGTGCACCCATGCGTCACGTAAAATAGTTTTCTCAGAAAAAAACATTCATATTCGAATTGGACTTGCGTATACGGGGTTCCGTGCAATTAATGATAGACTTTTAATGGTTTCCCTGGAGTTTGGAAGAATATACCTACTTACCTAATTTTTTTTTTCAATATATTAAACCCCGGAATTTTGAAGATAAAAGGTCAAAAAGTGTTTTCGTCTTTTTGCTTGAATAACTTTAAAACAATTCATGTTTTATTCATCCCCAATTAATTCCCCAGCAATAGCCCTAGTGGCCATTTGTTTAAAATTCACTTATTTTTCAACTCAAGTCTAAGACTTCTTAAGAAACTAGACTGACACAGACAGAGAGACAGACAGACACACGAGTGATCTTATAACGGTTTTTTCCTTTTGATGCACGGAACAATAAAATACAATAAAGTCAGCTTATAGGTCGTAAATCCATGTGAGGATATCAATCAGCGGAGCTTTTGGTTAGGGCCGGCGCCCAGTGATGGCGTGACGCATCGCACGTCGGCATGACGTAGGACGGCACTAGTAGGAATCATCCTGTGTGACGTAGATTTGAGCGCTCTCGCTAGCCGCTGAGATTGCTGGCCGAATAAGCTAGATCCAACCCAACCACAACACGACGCAGCTTCACATTCAACCATAGTGTTATACATTGAGCATTCATTTTCATTAACAGAACAGCGCTGTGGTATTTTGTGGAAAGTCAGGACGGGCACGTCACGTGAACCCGCAACATACCATGAATAGGCTTGGTGTATAGTGGAAATTTTTTTCCGACCTTATTTCAATAACATTAGCAATATGTTATTAAAATAAGGTCGGAAAAAAAAATCCACAAAAAAATCCATTACCACGCCATGCCGTGCCGTCCTGTTCATGGGCGCTGGCCTTAAGCCCGAGTGTCCCACAATATCCGGGCGATCGGAATCGGAACCAGAATCGATTTCCGGAATGTACTGTCGCCACGTCAAATCCAATGGAGACATTTTTATACTGGTTAGTCAATGATATCTGATGGGAATGTATATCATAATCATGATAATATCATCGTACAATGATAAGGTTTTATTTTTGTGTAATGGATGTGGTAAACAAGCATGCATTGATGTTAAATGATGACGGCAGCCTATACACTTACACAAAGACCAAGGTCAAAATGCAGATGCGTTAGTACTCGTGAGGTCTACTAAGGTGTTATGCCTTTGTGCAGGAAATTACACGGCTGTACATTACCACCTGACCGGAACACGATAGTGTGCTGAACAGTCTGAACACTGCCATTTAGCGGCAAGTATATTAGGTAATGCGGTGGTGCCTCCGCCCGCGAGCTCCGTTACTGGAGTTCTACCACTAGTAAATTTGTATGAAGAAGTGAAATGTAATATTTAAAAAATAACAGCAAATATTTCAAAATCTTCGATGGCGGTACGTAGTTTGCCGGGTCAGCCAGTGACTAATAAAATTTCATATTGTTTTGATAATTCAGGGAGTAAAATATATTATAAAGCTGAATGGCTTGTATGCATGTATTTACCTGTATATTGTTCCTTTGCCTACCTCTTTAAATGATAATATAATCGTAAAGCAATGTTTTAATTAAGAACCCTCTTACTATAGGGACCGTGCGAAGTACTAGGTGAGGGTAATGTAATCGATCGCAGCGCCCATGGTGGCGAAAAGTAGCAATAATGTGGGACCTGTCATCTCACAGTAATCTGTTTAGACTTGGATATGTAATTTTCATAATCACATTTAACTGCCGACAAAATGGTAAACAGCAGTTTTTGTGTTGTAAACTGCAAAAATATCAGTTAGAAATAGGAGTAAAGGTAGTAAAGGGAGAAAGAAAGAACGAAAATATGTTTATTTCGAGTAAAATTTTACAACCGTTTTGAATAGTCCTTAGAAGTCAATAATAACTTCAAGTGAATAATTACTTATTACATAAAGGAAAAGTAAAACAGATAATTAAGTAAATTAAAATAGGGATAAAATAAACTTACTATTAGGTAAAAACATTTCAATTCCTTCCTTCCAAAAACTATATAAGAAGAGAAGTAAAAACTTATTCGTCAAAATCAAAATCTATGTTATTCACTTGGCGGGGTTCCAAGTACAGTCACTATTGAGACGAACTCCGCTATCAAAGAAACTCAGTTGGAGCTCCCGTCATGAGTAGGTATGGCGCATGACCATGAGCCACCCGCTGTAGTTAACGCAAATTTTATCGATTGATGCCCAAGAGCTACTTGAAAAATTGAACAATACAAGAAATGGATAACAAACACGCAATTAATTACATTTCACACTCATGCTGCATTTTACGAGTACTTAAATATTACGTCTATTACAACCCAATCAAATTGTTTTTAAAGAAAACTGGAAAGAAAAATTTGACTTCAGGCGAGGCTCGAACTCGCGACCTACTGGGAATCTAGTCCAGCCGCTCTTCCAATTGAGCTACTGAAGCCCTGCCCGATTTGTCAAATCTTTCCTTCACATCTATTGCATTGCTTTATGGTAGCAGTAGCGCCATCTATTACCAACTATGCTAGTTAGGCAACCGATATAATAGACTTTTCAGTTTATTGAATATCGTAAAGAAGTCGCTTTTACCCTTAATAATTGTTTGATATTATTTCGCATTAACACATGCTTGTGAAATATATTTTATTTTTAAAGAAAAATGGAAAGAAAAATTTGACTTCAGGCGAGGCTCGAACTCGCGACCTACTGGGAATCTAGTCCAGCCGCTCTTCCAATTGAGCTACTGAAGCCCTGCCCGATTTGTCAAATCTTTCCTTCACATCTATTGCATTGCTTTATGGTAGCAGTAGCGCCATCTATTACCAACTATGCTAGTTAGGCAACCGATATAATAGACTTTTCAGTTTATTGAATATCGTAAAGAAGTCGCTTTTACCCTTAATAATTGTTTGATATTATTTCGCATTAACACATGCTTGTGAAATATATTTTATTTTTAAAGAAAAATGGAAAGAAAAATTTGACTTCAGGCGAGGCTCGAACTCGCGACCTACTGGGAATCTAGTCCAGCCGCTCTTCCAATTGAGCTACTGAAGCCCTGCCCGATTTGTCAAATCTTTCCTTCACATCTATTGCGTTGCTTTATGGTAGCAGTAGCGCCATCTATTACCAACTATGCTAGTTAGGCAACCGATATAATAGACTTTTCAGTTTATTGAATATCGTAAAGAAGTCGCTTTTACCCTTAATAATTGTTTGATATTATTTCGCATTAACACATGCTTGTGAAATATATTTTATTTTTAAAGAAAAATGGAAAGAAAAATTTGACTTCAGGCGAGGCTCGAACTCGCGACCTACTGGGAATCTAGTCCAGCCGCTCTTCCATCGGTTGCCTAACTAGCATAGTTGGTAATAGATGGCGCTACTGCTACCATAAAGCAATGCAATAGATGTGAAGGAAAGATTTGACAAATCGGGCAGGGCTTCAGTAGCTCAATTGGAAGAGCGGCTGGACTAGATTCCCAGTAGGTCGCGAGTTCGAGCCTCGTCTGAAGTCAAATTTTTCTTTCCATTTTTCTTTAAAAATAAAATATATTTCACAAGCATGTGTTAATGCGAAATAATATCAAACAACCAATCAAATTGATTTTGAATTGTTTAAACTGAGATTGTTTATACCTAAAGAAATTCTGTAAGGTGTCAAAATGATGAAGAGAATGATGAAGGTAGACGAGGCACGAGAGTTTTGTCTGAACCGGGATATCTGGCGCTCTACACTCTCTGCCTACCCCGTTAGGGACCTGGCGTGAAGATACATACATCAAAATACATGTTTATCTTACAATGCCAGCTTGAATTATTGATCTCTGTCCTTGTTTTCTTCTTAATTCCACTATATCAAGGACATGTCCAGCAGAAACCAACAATTTTCCTTAAAGATTGTTTGTGGTTGAAATTTTATAGTGTGTGATACTCACAAACCTGGATCCTAAAATAATACTCATTTCAATTTGAAAACGACATTTAATTTATTACTAGCGATACAAGAACAATTCTATATGTTTATAATTATTGCATATAACCCATAAAATTGCTATATTGTCTTGTTTCACTGTAAAACTACAACTAAAAAAGAACTAAACAAACCCTGACATATATTCGAAATAAAACACGCTTTTTGAATAAATTTACTCAACTCATTTGATTTGAATGATCAACAATTGCTTCACAGCCCTTTCTCCACCCAAGTTAAGGTATCAGAGTAATTTTGGAAGAAGATTAATAGATTATTTTCGATTATAATAATATTTTATCAAAATTTCGCGGTAATATGTCATTATGGTCAGACAAGCAACGGTCCCACAAAGTTGCGGACGCTAGGTGGCGCCGAACTCGTGCACGGTCCCTATACTTGAGTTGCGAAACTGAATGAATGTTTTGTCTCGTTTCTTTATATACTCTCTGGATTAAACAAATGAAACAAATACATAACAATTCAGTTGAGGTTCCTAAACATAATTGCAATAATACTTGACAGAACGAACGCGAACGAAAGTCACACCTCATCACGGACGTTATTCAAAAGTTACAACCTCGTGAAAGATATCTGTTTTGGTCAGACACGTCCAAAATTTAGTGACCTTGTCCACCCCTGCGGGAAAATACGGCGTAGTAACGTTTTAAAAAAGTAATTTCGTGTTTTCCCAGCGGTAAACACAGTCCAAATTGAAAACGGTTGTTACTGCGCCAGATGGTTACCTTAAAAAAGTCGACCAACATTTAGGGTAGGAGGGTCGAATTTCCAAGTCATTATCTCGATCAAAGGCACTGTTAACGTCGCTTTTATCTCTGGCGATACTAAAAAACTGACTTTAATTTTTTTATCGCAACGAGCGATATGGAAATTTCTAAAACTGATTTTGCACTTGACACGAACATGAAAATGGTTCGTGTTTCGTGTTTAGTTCTTTTAATGTTACATGTGTGATTGGAATATTATTTTTTGCTCAAAGCAGAATATTTTATAATTTTTGGTCAGTACAAAATTTGTATTGTAAGTTGTTGTTTTTCAGATGTTGGGTCGCAGCCCCACTGCCCACTTTCCAAGTAAGATGATTCTGGTAGTGCAGTTAGTCAATGGAACAATGGCAGTCAAACAATTCCATCAAGGCGGTAGTTAATGCAATAACGCGTGGTGGGCACTAGTGTCCCGCAATAAAACTGCAATCACCGAACCGCGTGCCAAACCTGGAATGATGATTATGGCATATTCCACATGATACACACGTATTGTGTATTTTAGTGAGAGGCTATTTTCCAGCCCTGGAAGTCTTTCGGATGAAATGACGATGATGAATGCTTTTCAGGCATACTCATTCTAAAAAAACACAGACCATAATGAAAGTCTAGCTGATATATCGAAGTTTGAAAATAGTGTACAAATTACTTCAAAATATAATCCCATAAAGGAGATGTTGCAAAAATGTATGGAACTCCGGCCATGTATATAGTACACAATATCATTAAACAGGTAAAATCAATATAAAAACGTTTTTACTGCATATTTTCACTTATTTAGCTTTGTTTGCAGTTACAAAACATTATTTGCAGTTAGAATTGCAACTTAAAACCAACATGGCGAATATGGCGGACGATGTCATTTTGACATTTTCGTTTTTTAAATTGTTTTTTGATTATCTAGTACTTGGAGAAAAAAAAATATTTTATAAATACTATTGAAATCGATTGATACCAAGCGTTGGCTGTATCGCCGCCGTGTCGAACATGGTTGAAAATGATAAAATCGTTTCAATTAAATGTGGTGGTAACTCTAAAATATATTCTTGATTAAATTAATTGTATTTTTTTCGGATTCTGCTATAATTTACCCATTTTTTGAGGACATATACGAACCTGGGCCAAGCTCGCAACATCTCCTTTGAATTTCCGCAGAACTAAATGCCCGTGTGAAAGAAGACTAAAAACTCGTGATCATTATTGGGTGGTCTTCGAATAAAACGAAAATCAGAAACCAGTTAATATTTTAATATTTAAATAGAACGAATGGAAATATAATTTCCTTAGCACTTCATTATTTGTTTGGCTCTACAACGTAATGTTTGGGTGTAGTTTGAAGCGTGGTGTGGGAGTAAATTATTCATGACATTTATTTGTTTGGAACAATGTTCGGATGAAAAACGCGGGCTTGAAGGGCGGGGCGAGGAAAATGTGGATGTAATAAGTACGACTTACGAGTATATGTATCGTATAGTTTTTTTAGTCTTTTTGTTGCTTTTATACCAAAAATATGATGTAAAAATTACGTAATGGTAAACGTAACTTCAAGCTATGAAGGGTCATCGAACGAACGGGTCATTTTCAACGACACGGGTCATTTTTAACTACAGGATAGTACAGATTTGAAGACTCTGTTCTTATGATTCGTTCAATCACGAACGACACGTATCTATACGTGACTCTGTCATTTAGGGGTCACTTCCGATAATCGGTGACCGATATTTTGTAGGAGGAAAATAGAACGTACTGATTGCCATAGTGCAACGCCCACGTCCTACAAAAAGTCGGTGAAAAATAAAATCGGTGCATCCCGACCGATAAAATCGGTGAAAAATGGAACGTTCGGAAATGTATGCGTCAACGCACACTACTCACCGACTCACCGACAATCACCACACCGAGCCGAACCTAGCCTGCCCGAAGTCAAATTTTTCTTTCCGATTTTTTTTTTAATTTCTAAAGATCACTCGCATGTTATCGCGAAAAATAAATAGTGCA
The DNA here is from genome assembly GCA_036365455.1 of Macrosoma leucophasiata. Classification (NCBI taxonomy): domain Eukaryota; kingdom Metazoa; phylum Arthropoda; class Insecta; order Lepidoptera; family Hedylidae; genus Macrosoma; species Macrosoma leucophasiata. The sequence goes on from JAWQUS010000024.1 coordinate 3,502,615, forward strand.
ATTTTTTTTTCTAGCTTCTTTGAAATGTGTAACATTTTTTATTCACTTTAATTTATTTTGATTGTTTTTGACGCGTCATAAGAGGTGCCTGTCGTCCTAAATTAATTTCTGATTCTACAATTCCCAAAGTTTGAGACATAAATAAATGCCGCCCCGGGCCTCATGCGACGGAAGTCCCGTTTTCGTGCAGCCCATCCCGGTGTCCAGGGAAAACTTTTGGGAAGCGAAAATGTCCCGTTATCGGTAATATCAGCAAAAATCTATTAAAAACTATCGCACCCGACTCAAGATTTCCTGTAAATACATAGTCAACCCAAAATTTCACACTTATTGAATTTTATAATAATGAAAAATAGTTATCCCTAGCTTAAAACAATACTTAAAGAAGGTGTAGCTTGGCGTTCAAAAGTCAACCTTTTCCCTCTAGTTTTGAGTGACGATAAAAATGGTCACATTAACCATACCCGATGGCCTTATTACGCCACTGACATAAAAACGTCTTTTATTTATATTGGACATATTTATCTACTGGTACATGTAAACCCCATAGATTTACTATCTACTTCCCGTGCCAGGTGATTTCAAAATATTTGACGGTATCATTGACCTACATGTTTATACAAGTTAAAGACACCCAAACAATATTGTCACACTGACATAATTATATACTGTGGAAATAAAAAATCTTCAAACGGTAATCATATCAATTTACAATCAAGGTTGGCCATAATAATATAGATGTCTCGTATATATTTTTTTATATTTCTAGCGCAGTATGTAGATGTTTAGGACGTAGTATTCACTTACTATCGTGTGAACTGTATGTCAGGTTACTATTTTCATGATATAAAAAACTAGACAAGTGCGAGTCGGACTCGCGCACTAACGGTTCTGTACCATTTATTAATGTTTAAAACCCCAAAAAATCACCTTTTTATATTGGAGCCCTCCTATTAAAATGTATTTTATTCTGTTTTTAGTATTTTCGTTATAGCGGCAACAAAAATATATCACCTGTGAAAATTACATAAGCTATCATGATTCCTGAAATGCTTAATAACAGACAGACAGACATACAGGGTCGCGGAGTCTTAGTTCCTAATAGGGTCCCGATTTTACCCTTTGGGTTCGGAACTCCAAAAAATCATTTGTGGCCTTTGTACCTTCGCTTTCGATTCCCTATGTATGTCTTCACGCGTTGGATTTGTGGCGAAAAGGGAGGTTCCTCCGACCAGGCGAGGTGGTAGCGCCTGGCGGGCCGCGGCCCAACGATGGACGTTGGGAAGTTTTGTATATATGCCAACTCTTGAGAAATCTTCGTATCGATGTAATGTAAGGTTTCATTGTATTCCACTAGTTGGCGCTTTAATGTAGTGGATGCTACAGATTTATTTTAATGGAACCAAAGTATAAAATTGTGGGCTTGGAGGAGATAGGAATATTGGTGAGCGACCGAACCAAAAACTATGAGACTGAAATCGCAAAAAATATATATGTATAACGGAAATGCTTAATTCATTTGAATTAATTTTTTTTTATATATTTTGTTTTACGTTATCCAATAATTTCTAATAAACTAAATTTCTTAAATACTTTAAGAACTAAAATTTATTATTTAAGTAAGTACCTACATAAAAGTATTCCAATCAGTAAAATAAAAATATAAAAAAAAACAAAAAAAAAATTTTTTTTGCAATTTGTGTTGCGCTTAGGTATACACAAATTTTCACATAGATTTTTTTTTATATAAAATATTTAATATAAATTATTAACAAAAGAAACTTTGTTCCTACCTGGTGTCCCATGACATCACATTATTTTGTTGTCATCGGAACCCAATAGTTAGTATTAATAATGGTCCTTCGAGCCGGAAGAATATACAGTCCACTTCTTCTTCAGCTGTCGGCTTTTTTATAATTGTCATTGGAACCCAAAAGTTATAATTTATACGAAGTGAAGTAGACCGCAGGTAGCCACGGAATGTATTCCGCAACCTTCATTCAAATCAAACGAAAGCCCGAACAGATTTGTTTGTTTACGGATTTGAAGGGTCTCTGACCAAACTCTCGCGGTTTAGGATTAGGTCATCATGACCAATGTTTTATTTATTGTTCGTGAACTTTTTGAGTGAGATTAATTCAAATCATAAAAGTGGCTTTGTAGATGATAATTTGGAAGAGCGATGATATCCGTGAATAATATTATTTTCTTTTTAAGTTTAGTTGAAAACTTTGTTCCTTATACATTTAATATTATCAACTTCGTAATTACTCAACATAGTATCCGCGAATTATTATAATCACTACATAGTATAAAACAAAGTCGCTTTTTCTGTCATGTGTCATGTTGTATGTCCCTATGAACGCTCAAATCTTCAAAACTACGCTACGGATTTTGATGCGGTTTTTTTTAATAGATAGAGTAACTCATGAGGAAGGTTTTTATGTATAATATTATCCATTAAATAGTGGACAAATACTGTTATTTTTGAGGTTTCTAATGTAATGTCGCAAATAATTACATTTTTTCCGCTTACATTGCAAACGCAGGCTGAATCCTACGAGATTTATCAAAATAATGTACTAAGTATTGTACACAATGAAAAGGTCTACAGAAAACTCCGCGATGGTATATGTCTATCTCTTATGGATATCCCACAATAACATTTTTTTGTCATTTACTTTTTACGACAAATAATGACTAATATTCGAAGCGATTTTAACCAATACAGCATTAATCCTTATCCAATTAAATACCTTAAATACATTGTTGATTTAATATAGATCTATTTGGCCTTTTACAGCATCTGATTTAAATCAATATTTTTGAAGATGTACAGATTTAAAAATTGCGGAACGTAGCGTTTACGGCGTTTTTACTGCGGGAAAATCACTCATTCCCACGGGAATCTCTACATTTAATTTCATTTTCCTATACAATATCAAACCTTTGACACATTATTTCATTGTGAGGCAATACGAAGTTTGCCGGGTCAGCTAGTTTAATATATATTACTGGTGGTAGAGCTCCAGTGACGGAGCTCGCGGGCGTAGGTACCACCGCATTACCTAATATACTTGCCGCTAAATGGTAGTGTTTAGCACTATCGTGTTCCGGTCAAGTGGTAATGTACTATAATTTCCGGCACAGAGGCATAACACCTTAGGCCTCAGGAGTGGTAACGCATCTGCATTTTGACCTTGGTCTTTGTGTTAGTGTCTATAGGCTGCAGCCATCACGTAACATCAATGTGAATTGCATGCTTGTTTGCCACTTCCATAACATAAAAAAATCACAGTTAAGTAACATTTTTTTTTATTAAAAAAAAAAAGCAAGCTTATCGATGTTTATTGGGTAGCCTACTCAACGAAACCGGTAGTGCTTTCCGACTACTAGACATCAGGCCAAGACGGACTCAAAAACATTAACTATGAAAAGAAGATCCGGACGAATTGAGAACTTTCTCCTTTTTTTAGAAATCGGCTTAAAATCAATTCCCATTCCATTCAAAATTGGTGAAAAACATTGCAACCAGCAATAGGTACTTTGGCAATATAAGGACGTTGAATATTGAATGCGCGAAATAACCCACACTGTGGCTGCAAACTCCGCACAAACCAATAAAATTATAAATACAATCCACACTAATAATATATTAGATACGAAACAAACTCTTGTCTGTCTGTTACAATTTTACGACCAAACCGCTGAATTTTGATGAAATTTAACATGGGGGTAGTTTACATCCTACAAAAGGACATTACAACTATGCCTTTTTAATGGTGGTAGAGTTTCAGTGTAGGAGCTTGAGGGCGTAGCGTACCCACCACCGTATTTATCTGCCGCCTGGATGGTAGTGTTCAGCATGTCGTGTTCCGAATATATGGTTATGTATAGACAGAGATTCTTTTTTTTTTTAATGTAATCGAAGTCAAACAAGCATGCAGTTCACATTGATGTTAAGTGATGACTGCAGCCTATAGACACCCACACAAAGACCACGATCAAAATGCAGATGCGTCACCACTCCTGAAGCCTAAGGTGTTATGCCTCTGTGCCGGAAATTACAGGGCCATACATTACCACCTGACCGGAACACGATAGTACTGAACACTACCATTTAGCGGCAAGTATATTAGGTAATGCGGTGGTGCCTACGCCCGCGAGCTCCGTCACTGGAGCTCTACCACCAGTAAACCAGATTATGTAATAATACTACCGCCCGATTTGCCCGCATCACTCAACCCCTTCCCCTCTTATGGGCGACGGTTGGTATTTTGTACGTGCTACGCACACAGGTGCGCGTGTAAATACACGTCACTGATTGATGTCGTTTGTATGGAATTTTGGCGGAGTGTCCGCGGTGTGGTATAGGTCCGTAATAACTATCACAGAGACATACATACTGGTGCTAGAGCTCCAGTGACGGAGCTCGCGGGCGTAGTCACCACCGCATTACCTAATATACTTGCCGCTAAATGGTTCAGCACTATCGTGTTCCGGTCAGGTGGTAATGTACATAATGCAACAAGCAGTATCATAGCAAACTAATAATTAAAAAAAAAATAACTTCACGCCTGTAACCCCCAAGGGGTAGGCAGAGGTAAATGCATGCATTCAGGCATACATGCAAACACCCACTATTCGCCGGTTACGTTTTTGGCCCATGTAACAGGTGACGAGCCTGTTGACATCGCCGGGCACATTACCAAACTTCGAGGTACTGGGAAACTTCCAGAAAATGGAAATATCCCAACAGAATCAGAGATAAAGGACATTACGCCATTATCTCTGATAACCCCCTACCCGGGAATCGAACCCAGGACCTCAGCGTAGTAGTAGTGGCCTGCTACCACTAGGCTACCGAGGCAGGTATAATCATTTAATTTTGAATGAACCCACAATGTGGCTAGAAATCCGATTCCACAAACCAACTGGAGTATAAAACAGCAGGAAACAATTCCGGGACCGGGAAATTCGGAATTTCCAATAAAATCTGTCTCGATAATAAAATTAGCTGCCAATAACTTCAGCGATTTGCGAGCGCTAACAATGTAGGCACTTGTTTGGGACGCCATTTTGATTTGTTTCGTATGTTCAACATGTGTTTAGATTTTAGCCATTGTAAGACGAATTACACACGGGGCGGCGCGCCGCCGCGGATTGCGGTCACAGTATACTGTGTTGCGGTGGAGGTGAGTAAACCAGTCCGCGCGGTCGGGCGGTGTAGTGTGAATTGTGTATCAACATTTACTGGTGGTAGAGCTCCAGTGATGGAGCTCGCGGGCGTAGGCACCACCGCATTACCTAATTTACTTGCCGCTAAATGGTAGTGTTCAGCAGTATCGTGTTCCGGTCAGGTGGTAATGTACGGCCCTGTAATTTCCGGCACAGAGGCATAACACCTTAGGTCTCAGGAGTGGTAACGCATCTGCATTTTGGCCTTGGTCTTCATGTGGGTGTCCATAGGCTGCAGTCATCACTTAACATCAATGTGAACTGCATGCTTGTTTGCCACTTACATTCCATAAAAAAAAATTAAAAAAAATATATTATATTTAACAGAGAGTCGAAGGAACATGAAATCCGCTTCACCGCCTACCGCGGCGGCGCGCGGTCCCTTTTATGAATCGCCTTACGTCATTAAATTTTTTATGTTTTGTATAAACCCTCATTGTAACTGCAAATTTGTGCAAACAAATATAATTTATGAATACCGTCTACTAAAAGATAGACTTAGAGCAGGGAATATGTAATCTGAAGGGCTTAGAACAACACACAAAGAAATTGTGAGTTTACTAGATGAATGGTAAACTCACACCTAGTGGAACTAGTTCGTTTAATATTGTGTGAGAAGACTACTCATTGACTTTTGCTTTGGTGACCGAGTCGCAAGTCAGGAATAAGCAATTTCAGATTTTTGGGCGAGATACCTGAAGAAACATACCTAAGAATTTTTCTTTTATTCTATTAGCTCGGAAAATAGCGGAAATTCTCAAAAGTAGAATTAGCTGAAGATAACTCTAGCATTGATAGGGCTAACAATGTAGGCATTTGTTTGTGACGCTTTAATGGTGTGATTATAGGTATGATGTCATTTAATTTTAAATGTGTTGAATAAATATTTTGACTGCAAACCACTTAAGTCAATTTAATTATGAATACCATGTTTTTATTATGTCTGACAGACGAGCAAACGTGCTACCTGATGGAAAGTGGTCACCGTTGCCTATGAATATTTGCAACGCCAGGGGAGTTGCCAACCCGCTGCCAGAACTGAAGGACTCCTTTGACGCCATTTTTGAAAATCCCATATTGTAGCACCTAGGGAACACGTCAGAGGGAAGTTCGTTCCACAATTTACACGTTCTGGACAGGAACGAAAGCAAAAACAGCACCGTTGAGCATTGCTATCCTAAAATAATTTGTTCCTTGTACGGTACGGATACCTAAAACGACATTTCTTTCGCTATGTAATCCTCTTTTGTATGTTTTACAGTACGTAGTATAGAATTACAAGATAAGTAACCTGGAGGTGGTGGATAGGATTCTACAAATTACTAGACCGCCTACGTACTTCCTACAATTATTTAACATCAAATTAACTGGAAAATCTAATAATGTTCCTACCTACGCGTAGGTACGTTTACTCGAACAATATTATATACTTCTTAGCCGAATAAATTAATCTATTTATTTATTCGGCTAAGAAGTATATTTAAAAACCCGAGTCAAGAATTATTTTTTATGTAGGTAATGATAATAAACATCTCCGAATAAAAGTGAACTACCTCTTCGATGTGTAGGTACTATGTGCAGGTATCCAACAAGAAATAATGCACATCGATCTCAGGAAGTGACGGCTTATTTCGGATCTGTAAAACGTTATCTCTTTCGAACCTTACCTATTTGACGTTTTGATCAAGTTTTGACTACTGGGCTACGAATGCTTATGAGTAGGCAGTGTGCAGCAGAGATAACGCTCTATGAAGCCGAAACTAGCCGATTGTCACTTTCAAAGGCTCGATGTGCATTATTGCTTGATGAGCACTGTACCTTATTGAAAGTCAAAATATCACCTACGAGTATAACGTAGGACTACAAAAATCTACTTGTGAATGAAAACGCGGCAAATTACATAGGAAATAATCTTATTTTATATAGATCATTAATAAAACTTGAAATTACGGACTTTTTTATGTTTAAAGGTCTATCTTTAGACAAGCAAACTGGTCACCTGATGGAAAGTGGTAACCGTCACCTATGAACATTTGCAACACCAGAGGAGTTACCAACGCGCTGCCAGTCCTTAAGGACTCTTTTGACCCTATTTTTGAAGAACCCCATGTTGTAGCACCGAGGCAACACCTCAGAGGGAAGTTTGTTCCACTATTTACACGTTCTAGGCAGAACGAACTTGGAATTCGCACCGTTGAGCACGGTCAAGTGTCCAACCGGCGAAGGTGGTATTTCTCTTTTCTTTTAACAGAAAGAATCAAATCTTTTCGAAAAGCGCACGGCATCAGCGTTATAGGTCAAGGATGCATCAGATATTCTGAGAGGGAGTAAAATGTGCGCAAACAAAGCTCCTCTCCAAAATTCAGACGATACAAATGTGAAATAAGATCGGAATGAAGTTTTGGAGATTTTTAAAGGCTGTCCTACTTCCACGGTCCTATACAATACAAACCTTGGATTTGTTGGAGGTACCTAACAGCGTCCAGAAATAGCATCATGGGCTCTTCTACTATTAGTCTATCCGTCTAAATGAAAATCTTGTTAAGAAAAAATAATTGATTACAAATTTTAAATGTTGACTATTTAAAAAACACATTAGCACAAACATGAATGCGCTCATTTGTATACTTTGTTCAAAAAAATTGGCACCAGTTCATTCGATTGTTCCAAGTTTGTATTAAATGTTTCTATTTATAGACACAATCAGACAGATAGATTGTGCGAAGTATGATTAAACACATACAATGTTTTACAAAAATCTAACGCAACCTTTTATTCCCCGAAGGGATAGGTTTATGCATTCAAGCATGCACGCAAACATATTTAAATTCTTATTTCCTATTATAGAAGAACATACTCGTACACTATCTCCTTTAAAAAAAAAGAAAAATCAAGCATAATCTCTCGACATTTTCCCGCTGCATTCCCACTTGCCCTGTTGTCTAGACGTAATAAAGTTGATACAGTTAGAGCTAGATTCTTTTACCTGATTGTCGTTATTTTAACAAGTCTGTCGTCGTCTGATCTTTGTCATTTTTTTGTATTGTTTTTGTTTGCCTTGATTAATCGCAGCAATATTTAAGACAGCAACCTTTGTGTTCAAGGATTATCTCAATTAATACTGTAAAAGATGACTCGATTAGTCCAGCGGTATGAGATGACCGTTTGATTCGAAAGACCGGGACAAATATTGTATTGAAATGTTAAAACAGCATTAGCATGCTATCAATTAATGCGAATGCTAATTAATCACTTACTAGCAAACGATAAGAATGACGATTATGACATATTCTCCTTTAATGACGGACAACACTGTTGTGGGCGTCTATGGGGAAGGCGTTGTTCAACAGTGGTCGTCTTTCGAATGGAGTAATGATGATGATGCCCTACTTTCTCAATGACCATCACGGCTCAAGAAAAAACAAAGATTTTTCGAATGAATATATCTGTTGCAATCATAGAGCAACACGGGCCACGGGCGCGGGGGAAAGGAGGGGAGTAGCCATATGCAGGCTTTCCCCTCTGTCAAAGTACAAGTCCAAATGGTCCTACGCCTGTCGCCCACATGTTTTAACGTGTGCGTGTAGTGTAGGTTTCGTAGTAAAAGACGATTTAAGTAAGGTGTGTGTGTCACACATAGTCCCCCCCCCGCAATAAATGACAGACTGTGTGCATTGGTAATAAGCGCTATGGCTACTCCCCTCCGGTCCGCCGCGGCGGCCGGTGGCCCGTGTTGCTCTATGGTTGCAATAATATATGTATGTATGTAGGTATGTATGTATCTCAAGCCAAGTCCCTTAAGGGGTAGGTAGAGAGTGTGGAGCGCCAGATATCTCGGCCCTGACACACCTCCCGTGCTTCTTCCACATGCATCATTCTCTTCATACACGCACACCGATTCCTTAGACTTTTGACCCCACCCTCAGACAGTACTATATATGTCTTGTAATAAAACACGACTACTTTACTATACTACGACTATAACAAGCGTTTTGTTTTCACGAACGTCATTTACATGAACCCTTGCTTTACGACATGTGTTTTACGATTTGCGATGTACGTATAAACGTACCGAAACATGGCCTACGAGGGGAAAAAAGTCCATAACCCATTCGACTATCGTCCATAAACTATGGTGAATAACAAAAGATACACATGAAATTGCAGATTTTTTCAATATAATGGAAGTGGTAAACAAGCATGCAGTTCACATTGATGTTAAGTGATGACTGCAGCCTAAAGACACCCACTTAAAGACCAAGACCATTACCAACTGACCGAAACACGACAGTACTGAACACTACCATTTAGCGACAAGTATTACGTAGAGTATTACGTAGTAGACGCCCGCGAGCTCCATCACTGGAGCTCTACCACCCGTAAAAGTCAGTTTCCAAATGCTAAAATTGATTCAGTTTATTCATTTATTTCATATAATTAGGCTCCTGGAGAGCACTTTTACATCGTCATTTTTTTTAAACTAATCTAGAGTGAATAACCACTAATAATAATCAAAAACACATAATAAATTAAATAGACACTGAACAATTTTGTACAATATGGAAAGCATCAATTATTTAACTACCTCGGTAGCTTAGTGGTAGCAGGCCACTACTACTACGCTGAGGTCCTGGGTTCGATTCCCGGGTAGGGGGTTATCAGAGACGATGGTGTAAAGTCCATTATCTCTGGTTCTATTGGGATTTTTCCATTTTCTGGAAATTTCCCAGTACCTTGAAGTTTGGTAACGTGCCCGGAGATGTCAACAGGCTCGCCACCTGTTACATGGGCCAAAAACGTAACCGGCGAATCGTGGGTGTTTGCATGTATGCTTGAATGCATGCATTTACCTCTGCCTACCCCTTCGGGGATTACAGGCGTGAAGTTACGTTGTTATCAATTATTCACAAATTCCTCCATTTCCCCATTTCAAAAGAAACTGAGAAAGAATGAATTTGGTCGTCATAATAAAGGTTATTCACTTGGCAGAATTATCAAGAAATATCCAAACATGGTAACATAGGTTTTTATTGGTAGTAGAATTCCAGTGCAGAGACTTGAGGCGTAGGCACCACCGCATTACCTATCTGCTGCCTTATTATAGTGTTTAGACTATCGTGTTCCGGTCAGATGGTATTGTATAGCCCCGTAATAACAATCACAGAGAGAACAACTAAGGTCTCAGGGGTGGCAACGCATCTATAGTTAGACCTCTGGTTTTTGTGTAGATGTCTATAGACTGCAGTCGTCACTTAACATCAATGTGGAATGCTTGTTTACCATCATTGTTACATAAACAAATATATAGGTAGTTACTCAATTGTACGAAGCCCTGTGAGTCACGCATGGTCGGTTTTTTATGATTTCATCTTATCCAGTATAGCGGCCGGGCCCCGGCTTAGTCCGCGCCGCTCCTATTAGTCATAGCGTGATAATACATAGCCTATAGCTTTCCTCGATAAATGGGCTATCTAGCACTGAAAGAACTTTTTAAATCGGACTAGTAGTTTCTGATATTAGCGCGTTCAAACAAACAAACAAACTCTTCAGCGTTATGATATTAAAAAAATAAAATTTAAGTACGAGTATAATAGTATAGATTGTGAATTTATAACCTAGAATTCATATTTACCGAAAATGTTTTCTCGTTGGTTCATTACGACCTACAGCGTGTTCAATATCCCGTTTAGTGTCGTATGTGTCATTATAGACGCATTTACACGGACATATTATTTTAGTCTAAGATCCGATTCTAGATCGACCTATACCTTTCTGTTTATTACATGAAACATATTTTTATGAATTTCATACATAAACAAACACGTCTCACATGTATTGCCTATCAAAATATGTACATAGTGTAAAAAGTAAGTAGGTATCACTCATTTTCTAATCTAACTAAAAGTTTTAAAGGTAATAGATGAAGGTCGATCTAGATTCGGATCCGCTCCGCTACCAATACCACAGTAGTAGGGAAACAACGTTCCCTACACCGTGCCGCTGTACACACACAACACACACACAAACACCCAGACCCGAAACAAATATCCATAGGCCATACAAATATTTGTCCCGGTGCGGGGATCGAAACCCCCCTTCGAATTAAACGATCGTCTTACACTGCTGGACGCTGGACCAATCGGGTCGTCGAATTACCCCGCTAATACTAAATTTGCGTGGTGATACTGCAAATTACCGTCAGAAAACAAACGCTTGTGTGAAAGAAGGGTTAGATGTTATAATTAACCGATAGTCAAAGTCCCAAATACCTACAATGTTCAAATAGTAAATTACTAATTGATACATAAAAAATATAATTTATAATGTAAGGATATTGCTGTCCACCTTCAAAATTTGACCTTATTATTAACATAAATCAGAAGAAAATTTTACGACAAATATGAAAAAGTTATGAAAATGGCGGATGTGAAGGTCATTACCGTTAGAAAACAAGCCATTAAAACGTTATTTAAGAAATGATAAATGGATATAGATTTTTTATTGCAAAACACACTTGTAGTAAATATTTTGGGATCATATGTACATAGTAAAGTTATTATTATAAGGGTTTTACTTTACACTCCACGTTTTGACGTGACAACGTCTTAAATTAGGTTGCGGCTCGGAGTCACTCGTGAAAAAGTGTAACGCCCGGTAACGTAACGATGAGTCACCGAACGAGAGAGAGGCCTGCCGGACCGGCGAATGCCTTTCTACCGAAAAAAAGACGTTGTCACGTAAAATCTTCGACCGTAAAACCGACTTTACAGGCAACCAGTTTTTTTTTTTCTTTTATTTATTGAAGATTACATACAAGCATAGAACAACAGGAGTAGGGGAGTAGCCATATGCAGGCTGCCCTCTGTCAAAGTACAATCCCAAATGGGCCTATGCCTGTCGCCTAGATGTTTAAATGTGTGCGTGAAATTGTTTCTGCATTTTGTTAAAGTCAAGGTGTGGGTTTCGTAGTAATAGACGATTTTTGTAGTGTGCGTGTGTGTCGCACGCATTTCCCCCCGCAAAAAATGACAGACTGTTTTGCATCGGTAATACACGCTATGGCTACTCCCCTCCGGTCCGCCGCGACCGGTGGGCCGCGTTGCTCTATGCATACAAGCATGCCGTTCACATCAATGTGAACGGCGTTAAGTGATCACTGCAGCCTATAGATATCTACACACAAACTAGAGGTCAAAATGCCGATGCCCTGCCACCCCTGAGACTGAGTTGTTATAGTTCTTTTATAGTTATTAAGGGGCCATCTTCAACCGGAACACGATGGTGATGAACACTACCATTTGACGGCAGATACATTATAAAGAGTAAGTTGTATTGCACCAAGTTCGCAAAATTTATGGAGTTCTTCATAGTCCTCATAATTAAAATAATTAAATTGCTCCCCTCTCCCGTCTAAATAATGAATTCCTGTAGGAGAGGCGAAATAAACTAACTTTATTGTGCAATTTAAGAAAATTCCTCGCGATAACATCTCATTAAAAGTTTTGCTATAAATTGTAAGAATTAAACCACACAGGTTGTTTTTGATGATCAAGGGATTCAGCTATCACCCGCATTTCAGTCATAATTTTCTTCACGCTTGAATTACTACGAAGGGATAAATAGAGGAGTATGTTTACCCATAATCCGTACTTTTTTTTGTATTTGCCTGGGTTCGATTCAGATATCGGATATAACAGTGTAAAATCCTTTATCCTTTATCTTATTATATTACTACGTTTACAAATAATATCTTTACAAATAAATAAAATTGGAGTGTATGTTTGTAATATTTCAATAACCGCTTTTTACTAAATGCATATGTATGTATACACGGTACATTTACCAAAACAACATTTTTTACAAATTTTGTCTCACAATGGACACTTCGACGTCCTGCCCGATTTCCCCGCATCACTCAATCCCTTCCCCTCTTATGGGCGACGGCGTTGGTATTTTCTACGTGCTACGCACACAGGTGCGCGTGTAAATACACGTCACTGATTGATGTCTGTGTAATAGAAGTTAAATTAAGCGTTTGTATGGAATTTTGGCGGAGTGTCCGCGGTGTGCCAGTACCTCGGCGTTTGGTTATGTCCCCGGGAAATTCAATACATTCAAGACGTGTTTGTTTATGTATGAAATTTGATAAAAATAATATTTCATCCGTTAAACAGATGGGTGAAGGTTCGGCTACCCTACCACATGTACAGACAAAGAAATGTCCGCCTATACATAAATCAATCAAAAACAGCTTTAATTGCCATCGCATTAAGATACGAATACCATATGTACAACGCGACGTTTCTTGGCTCGTACCTTCATGAAATTAGTTCATTCCCATAGTATAAATAAAGACTAAAGAACGCCTTTTTAATGTAATGAAAGTGGAAAACAAGCATGCAGTTCACATTGATGATAAGTGATGACTGCAGCCTATTGACACCCACACAAAGACCAAGGTTAAAATGCAGATGCGTTCTCACTCCTAAGGCCTAAGGTATTTTTTTATGTAATGGAAGTGGCAAACAAGCATGCAGTTCACATTGGTGTTAAGTGATGACTGCAACCTATAGACACTTACACAAAGACCAAGGTCAAAATGTAGATGCGTTACCACTCCTGAGGCCTAAGGTGTTATGCCTCTGTGCCGGAAAATACAGGTCCGTACATTACCACCTGACCGGAACACGATAGTACTGAACACTATCATTAAGCGGTAAGTTTAATAGGCAATATTAATTACCTATAACGTTACTGATCCTTGCGATGCTGCACACGTTGCTTATTCATGCAAAATTGCTCACAAAGCGATAATAGAGATTGCATTCTGGCCATCCGGAGTATCGGATATTAACCGACTTTAGCGAAACTAGAAATAATTATTTTGTTTGAGTGTTTGAAACAACAAGGAATCTTTATAGCTTCGCCTATATGTTATTCTAATGTAGGTATATATTAATACCTATATTACTGTAAAGTTTCATCCAAATTCGTAGAGTATTTTTTACGTGAAAGAGTAACAGACATCCATACTCACAAACTTTCACATTGATAATATTAGTATGATTATCTTTTTTATAAACAAAAATAATTTAATTCGTAATTTTAATATATGCACCTTCACCGGGTAGGTCACATATCCATTGATTTAATTAAAAAAAAAACCGGTCAAGTGCGTGTCGTACCACGCGCAGTGTAGGGCTCCGAAATTTTTAGGTGTAATTAAAAAAAAATCAATGGAGTTGTTCAAAAATTTTGAGTATAACATTTGGTCGATTATTACTCGCAAACTTGTAAAGCCAACATAGGTGTGATAGTTTTCCTTTTAATTTCGTTATATGTGGCTACTATTGCCGTAACTTTTGGATTTCTAACAACAACCGTTTAGTTGGTAGATGGGGGGGACACTTGACTCTAACGAAAATTGGCACTTTAAAGCTTAATAAGTCACGAACAGTTGACTAAACCGAAAAATTATGTTAGCAGACCTCAAATATTTCTTACGCTGTGTAGTAAGGTACCCTAAATAAATTCATTTTTCACGTTTTTATTCTACCACTTTGCCGGCGTGATTAAGGTGTATACTTGTGCCAAATTTCAAGTCTCTAGTAGGTACTTATACGTAGTTTTTGCGCTAAACCGCGGACGGAAAGACAGACAGACAGACAGACGGACATGGCGAAACTATAAGGGTTCTTTGTACTATAAGGGTTTCTACGGAACCCTAAAAATGAGAGGTACCAAATTTTATAGGCTACCTATGTACTGAAATTTGAAAATTGTTTTTCCACTATCTAATAATGTACGAATCAAGCTACATACGTATTAACATAAACACAATGTCAACGTGACGTATAAACAAATCAAAACATAAACTACTAACCTAGAAGCGTTTATAGGCCAATTTATACGAAAATCTAGATAAAAAGATTTCTGGGTGTTGTGCAACCTTTGCTGGAGATTCGGAAGAATCCCAAAGGATTGGCGGTGTGCGGTCATCGTGCCTTTGTATAAAGGCAAGGGTTCACGTATGGACTGCACCAGCTATCGAGCGATCAGTTTGATCAGTTTGGCAGCTAAAGTGTATGGGAAAGTCTTAGAAAGAAGAATTAAAGAGAAGTCCGACGGGTTGTTGTGGGATGCACAGGGTGGTTTCAGAACTGGAAGAGGATGTATGGATCAAGTTTTCTCCCTCCGCAACATCGTAGAGAAGCATCTGGCTGTGAGCCAGAAGGTTTTCTGCGGTTTTGTGGATTTGGAGAAAGCGTTTGATAGGGTATTACGAAAGGAGCTGTGGGACATTTTGGCAGAGTATGGTATTGATGGCAGTCTGCTCCGTGCAATACAGTCCACGTATGTGGGCTGTCAAGCATGTGTGCGGGTAGATGGTAACATGTCACCCTGGGTCGATGTTAACATCGGTGTCAGACAGGGTTGCGTGCTTTCGTCTAGGCTGTTTATCATATATCTGGACAAATGCCTCCAGAGGGTGAAGTTGATGGATGTAGGAGTGCGTATGGGTGACTTAGTGGTGAACTGTCTGCTTTACGCAGATGATGCGGTAATTGTTAGCTCTACACCATCTGGGCTACAAGCACTAGTCACAGACATGAAAAAGGATTGTATGGAGAAAGGCGTACAATTGAATGTGGATAAAACTAAAGTATTAGTATTTGAAAGAGATGAACAGAGAACAAATGCAAGGATAGTAGTAGATGATGCAGTGTTAGAACAGGTGGATGAAATTATATATCTTGGATGTGCTTTTAGCAAGGATGGTAGGTACACCACTGACATAGATTAAGAGTGCTTGCTGGGAATTGCGTGAATGGAGCGTTGGGTAAGCTGCTAGAATCTAAACATCTCAGCCAGCGGGCGCGACTAGCCGCACATAATGCTGTACTTACTCCAACGCTTTTATATGGAAGCGAGTGCTGGGTATGCAGGAAAGAGCATGAAAGTAAGTTGAACGCGGTCGAGATGAGATCATTGCGCAAGATCTGCGGTGTATCACTCACCGATCACGTGCGTAATGAAGATGTAAGAAAGAGGCCTTGGGTGAATGATAGTATCGGTGTAAAAATGAAAAAAGGCATGCTCCGATGGTTCGGGCATATAGAAAGAATGTCGAATGAGCGAATGACTAAACAGATATACAATGCTAATGTGCATGGTTGCAGAGGCCCAGGAAGACCAAGACTGACCTACCATGACCAAATAGGTCGAGTTCTGTCTGATGGTGGGATCAAAAGTCTTAGGAATTGGCGTGCATGTATGAAGAGAATGATGAAAGTAGACGAGGCACGAGAGGTTTGTCAGAACCGGGATATCTGGCGCTCTACACTCTCTGCCTACGCCGTTAGGGACCTGGCGTGAAGATACATACATACATATCTAGATAAAAAAAACTGTACATAATATGTACATAGTATGTGTATTCGTATTAAAATTTTGCATTTTTGAGTTGATATTCTTGGATGGATGATTTGTTAAAAAAATATTAAGTGGATATAGCATTTATTATATTGAGCCCATTCCTAGTTATTGAAAACTTAACCCTTATACATTTTTAAGAGACTCTTAAGATATTCCGCCCGAAAACTGCACGCAATCCTAAAACTTTTCAACCTCTATGTGGTTTTATGGCAATAGCCCATTACCTCCTCTTTGAAGTGTCTATTACGCTGATAACATTTATTATGGAAAAAGGAAATTAACTTATCAGAAAATGTGCTAAGCAAAAATGAAAAATAAATACACATTTCTCAAAAAAGTTTATTACAGCTGGAAAACCTTTTGTCTGCGCTCTAAACAATAGTTTTTGTATTCTTTTTCTAATTTAAAACTTTTGTTTCTTTAATTTGCAATTTTTATTCTTTTCATTAATTTCCTCCTCATTCTAAAAGATTCTTATTCCATATTCTCCCGTTCGACACGGCGTTGGTCCCAACAAAAAAAAATAACAAACATAACTCAAACGTGTCAACTGTATCTGGGTTAAAAAGGACGTCAGCAAGATCACATCTTCCAATGTTCACTGTCCAAGTTTATTTTTACCCGAAAAGTAAACGAACGCTCTTGTATCATGATTTACAGTGGCCTCGTAAACGAGTGATTCACGTTAGCACACAGCGTTAAACCGATTGGTTTTTCAACCAAAAATGCCCTTCCGCGAAAGTTTTCTCAGCAAGGGAAGCGAAAGCAGGCCGCGTGCCAACTCAGAAAAAAAACGTCGAATCAAATATAGATGGAGGTGAACGAACGTAGCACTGACCTCCTTTTTGCGTCGTGTTGAACGTGCGGAGTCTGTAGGAATCCTCATCGGGTTCCTCTTCGGGCTGGTGGGTCGTGCGAGGGACGTCCAAGAAGGCGTTGGAGCGGCGCGGCTGGCTATGCTGACCGGCGGGCGGACGACGTCGGGCCGAGGCTTGCCTCCTCACTTGAGGCGGGGTCTCAGCCTCAGCGAGACGCGGCTCCGAGCTGTACCTCGCCCTGGTCTCCCTATCCAACTGCTGCTGCTGTTGTGTGCGACGGTGTCTCACTGATCTGCCGCCCGTGATCCTGGCGGACTGGGACCGGGCGGCGGGCCTGCGCCGAGGAGCCGGCGTGGTCTCCATCGGGGCCGCCAAAGCTTCCATACTCGCGGAGGCGGGCGCGCATATCGATTGCGAACGCTTCGTACGTCCGTCCGTAGCCATGGTCGCGACAATACTGAACGGGCTCCCGTCTCGACCCTCTCTCCCGACTTGTTGCATTGGGATTATAAGATTAGGGCAGTTTTAAATGTCACTATAGGAACGCCCCGTGACGTACGCTTTCGATTGTTGTTTTACGATGTGATGGTACTTAAATTGTCTATTTATAAGTGTACGGGTTTATTGAAGCGGTTTGTGGAGATTGCTACATAGAGCGAGCTTTTGGGCGGCGTAGAGCTAAATTTAGAGATATGTTTAGTGTTATTAGTCGAACGGTATACCTTAATAGTTACGTAGGAACATGATATGAGTTTTGTGAGATGCTAAATTACAATATGCGTTGTTTTAATTCGAAATAGATTTGATGTCTCTACATATTTACAGATTATGATTCGTATAGAGTTAAGTCGATTTAAATTATATTTTAACTGCAACAATTCCATGTGAATACTATATCAAAATCAATTGTAAAATTACAGTGTTTCCTGAATTTATTTAATTTTTAGTTTTATTTTTATACAGTTTTACTGGTGGTAGAGCTCCAGTGACGGAGCTCGCGGGCGAAGGCACCACCGCATTACCTAATTTACTTGCCGCTAAATGGTAGTGTTCAGCACTATCGTGTTCCGGTCAGGTGGTAATGTATGGCCCTGTAATTTCCGGCACAGAGGCATAACACCTTAGGGCTCAGGAGTGGCAACGCGTCTGCATTTTGACCTTGGTCTTTGTGTGGGTGTCTATAGGCTGCAGGCATCACTTAACATCAATGTGAACTGCATGCTTGTTTGCTACATTACAAAAAAAAATAAGTATCGAGGTTTTTATGTCATTTTACGATTGGACAGACATGACGAATTTATAAGAGTTTAGTTTTTTCCATTTCGTTACAGAACCCTAAAAATTAGCTAACACACATCGTCAGTTTTTCGTTAATAACATCTGACTTGTAATATGACGAGGCTTTTTATATTAACAAATTAAATCAGTATTGTATGCAGTGCATCTGCCAGAATTTTTAATCATTTCTAACTACAGACCAATAAATCTAATTTTTACTGGTGGTAGAGCTCCGGTTTAGGGGCTCTTGGGCGTAGGCACCAACGCATTACCTAATGTATCTTCCGTCAAATACTAGTGGTCAGCACTATCGTGTCCCGGTTAGATGGTAATGTATGGCCCCGTAATAACTATCACGGAGACATAATAATTTAGTTCTCGGGAGAAGCAACGCATCTGCACTTCGACCTTTTTGTTTAGATGCCTATACACTGTAGTTATCACTTAAAATCCATGTGAACTGCATGCTTGTTTGCCAACTTCTTCACATGAAAAAAAAAAAGAGTCTGAGTATATTCAGTAAACAAGTCATTTGTAAATTTGAAATTAACTACATAAAAATTAAATGAACACAGTTCGAAACTCAGCATGACTGCGTTTGTACAGTTCTATTAGCCGCCTTTTGTTCAGTAACTTGTGACGAGCAACTGACATGCACTACATACTCGTACCTACTTCGATAATGAAACATTGTACATCACTTGCAGGGTTAAAATGTTATGTACAGCTAGCTGACCCGGCAAACTTCGTATTGCCTCAGAATGAAATAATGTGTCAAAGGTTTGATAGATATACAGATATAGAGATATTTGTATGAGAAAATAAAATTGTGGTTTTTACTATTTCCCTTCAATTTCTTCATATTTTATTACCTTTTAAACCTTTTCTGGACTGCCAAAAATCATTCAAAACCAAAGTTAACCAAATCGGTAAAGCCGTTCTCGAGTTTTAGCGAGACTAACGAACAGCAATTGATTTTTATATATATAGATGTACTGTGAAGGCTCATCTTTTTACACTCCAGAACATAGTGGTGCCTTAACATAGATATAGAAATATATAAATTTCCGGATTTATCGCGTATACAACACTCCCAAACTTCTTCTTATACGGAACGTTTCGTTCGTCGACGGTCGCTTTCTATCTACCGTGGTCACGGGCAGACTGTAGATGGAAAGCGACTGAAACATCGGGTATAAGAAGAAGTGTTGTATACGCTAGAAAATCCGCAAAGGAGATGTTGCAAAACTGTATGGACCTCCGACCATGCATATTGTACACAATATCATTAACAGGCAAAATCAATATAAAAACGTTTTTACTGCATATTTTCACTTATTTAGCTTTGTTTGCAGTTACAAAATATTATTTGCAGTTAGAATTACAACTCAAACCAACATGGCGAATATGGCGGGCGATGTCATTTTGATATTGTCATTTTTTAATTGTTTTTTGATTATATAGAAATTGGAGAAAAAAGTAATATTTTCTGAATACTATCGATATCGATTTCATGTGTTAATACTAAGAACTTAAACTAATCGATTTCCAATTTAAAGAAGCATCGGCTGTGTTGCCACCATGTTGAATATGGTTGAAAATGATAAAATCGTTTAAATTAAATGTGGTAGTAACTCTAAAATATATACTTGAATAAATTAATTGCATTTTTTTCGGATTCTTCTTTAATTTACCCACTTTTTGACGACGATCTAGAGCCGAGCTCGCAACATCTCCTTATTCTCCTTTAATTTCTACAATGTACGAAGCTCGCGTGTGAATACTGCAGCCTAGAAACATCTACATAAACTGAAGATCAAAATGCAGGTGTGTAGCATGGGAGCACCTAAGCTGGGCTCATGACACTTTAAAAGTACATCTACATACGACTCCTAAAAAAAAATCAGGAGAGAGAGCATATTTCATTTAGCGCATAATTGATTTGAAAATTTGATATGAACCCCATTCGAATGCAAACTCAACAAGAGTGCGTTTGTACAGTTCTATTAGCAGCCTTTTGTTCAGTTAACTTGTGACAGGCAACTGACATGCGCTACATACTTCTATACTGCTCTTTCACTTGAATTCTACAAGTTATACGAGTGATCTATCTACTACATATAATAAAACAGTAAAACCCGCGTGTCTGTACAATGTTTATATTTACGAAAAACCAATTGGGGGCGATGTTAAAATAGTTCTAACACTTTTCAATGATTTTTAAATTTTTTGTCTGTATGTTTGTCCCTTTGTCCAGGCTAATCTCCGAAGATACTGGACAGATTCGAATGAAACTTTTTGTGATGTATAGATACTAAGCCTGGCCAACATTAAGTCTCCTTTTTACTGCGGGAAAATCACACATTCCCACGGGAATCTCTACATTTTATTTCATTTTCCTTTGTGAGGCAATACGAAGTTTGCCGGGTCAGCTAGTCAACAATAAATATTGCACATCGAGCTAAGGAAGGAGACTTCGGATTATTTCGGGTTTTTAGAGCGTTATCTCTTGCGCACCGTACCTATTTGACATTTGTCGACCATTTTGATCATTTTTTTACTAATACCGGGCTGTCAGTGCTTATGTAGGCAGTATGCAGCAGAGATAACGCTCTACGAAGTCGAACGAGCCGATCCTCTCTTTCGTAGGCTCGATGTGCAATATTATGATTTGATGCTGTACAGAGAATAGCCCGGACATTGCCCGTGGCACATTTACTTAGTTCACCACAATGAACTGGTGTAAAATTTTCTACCCGTACCCTACAGGTGCACTTACACAAAAAACACATATTTCAAAGTTATAAAAAATACTTTGCTACTCCTGAGGTCTAAAGTATTATACTTCTGTGTCAGAAATTACATTACTGTACCTATAAATCTTACATTGTTCTTTCTACTGAGCTATAATAATCTGCATTCATATTTTTATATAAAAGAATGTTCATATACCTGTTAAAGTCCTTATATCGGTCGTATTTTTCTCCTCACAGAATAACGGATGTGTAAAACGCAGTCCGCGTTTTACACATCCGTTGATAAATAGCACATATTTGAAATATGTGCTATTTATCAAGTCGCCATATTCTAACGTTCATCCATTAATCAGACCTTTGCCATGCTTCTGTTGGTAAAAGAATATTTTTATGATTTTTTTATGTTATGAAAGTGGAAAACAATCATGCAGTTCACATTGATGTTAAGTGATGACTGCAGCCTATAGACACCCACACAAAGACCAAGGTCAAAATGCAGATGCGTTACCACTCCTGAGGCTTAAGGTGTTATGCCTCTGTGCCGGAAATTACAGGGCCGTACATTACCACCTGACCGGAACATTATAGTGCTGAACACTACCATTTAGCGGCAAGTATATTAGGTTATGCGGTGGTGCCTACGCCCGCGAGCTCCGTCACTGAAAAGATTGAATAATGAAGAAATTGAATATTCCCTTCAATTTCTCTATATTTTAAACCTTCCCTGGACTTCCAAAAAGCATTCTAAATCAAAATTAGCCAAATCGGTCCAGTCGTTGTCGAGTTTTAGCGAGACTAAAATTAAAAAAAAATCAAAATTAATTCGTCTAAAAATCTAATCGTCATAATCATAGTCATTCACTTAGCAGAGTTCCAAGGGCAGGCACTACTGCGAAGAACTCCGCTACCCAACAAACTCAGCATGTTGCTCTTTTGTCAAAACCTTAGATTTAATACAAATATCATTAAATAAAATAAAGATAATGTGAACGTCCATGGCTTATAAATATTTGCATATAAACACATACGCAAATACCCATCAACAGCTTAATATCGTGATAGAAAATAACACCCGCAAATCACAACAGACCAGTCCCCACAATCAGCACCCGTTCACGAGTATGACGCATGTGGCAGCCATTGCTCTCCTCGACCATTTTGAAGGGAAGTGAGCAACCCGTCACACGACGCCGCCGAAGGCAAAGACTTTAAAGTGAGCATGACTGTTATGATTACCAGTGCAAAGATAGCAATATAGATGAAAAGAAAATCTGTTTGTGGCCAGAGCATACACAATATCAATATCTATTAACATAAGTACAATTTTATGAAATAGCCTGGCAGCGATCGCTAAAATCCCAAGGTGTACTATCATTGAGATATTCACAAATTTTATAGTACATACATTACAGTACATACATTACATTTGTATAAACTTTCTTTAATTACTTTTTTAAATTTATTAACAGATAGACTTTGAACATTTTTTGGGACTTTATTATAGAATTGTATACACTGACCTCTGAAAGAATTACTTACTCTATGCAGTCGTGTTACATGTATGGACCACTTGTATTTGTTCCTTGTGTTCTTATGATCATTCGTCCTCGTAGCAAACTCATTAATATTTTTCCGGAAATACAATAAGTTTTCGTATATATTAGGTTGGGGAAAAAGTTTCTTCGCATTTTTTAAGATAATTCAAAACATTTTTTAATATAGTTTATTTAAATGTAACTAAAGTATGTATGTACCATTTTGTTCGATAACCTTTTGCCATCTTGTAGGTAGGGACATGATCCCATTGCTATAAAAATTTTGGGACTTCTCATCAAAATACCGCGACAAGTGGATTTGGCAGTCCTCTCGTGATGTTAACCTAACATTGCATAAAGAATTCTGAAGAGACCGAAACAGGTGGAAATCTGAAGGTGCAAGGTCAGGACTATACGGCGGATGCATTAACTCCTCCCAGCCAAACTCTCTTAATTTTTGCTGAATGGCTATAGATGTGTGAGGTCTAGCGTTATCATGATGAAACACCACACCCCTTCTGTTGATCAATTCCGGCCGCTTTCTCTCAACTTCTTGCTTTAATCTCATCAGTTGTTCACAGTAGAGTTCAGAATCGATAGTCCTGCCTGGTGGTAATAGCTCATAATGAATAATGCCCTTCCAATCCCACCACACACACAACATCACCTTATTGCGAGTTAACCCGGGTTTCGCCACAGTCTGTGAAGCCTGACCGGCCTTTGACCACGACCTTTTTTGCACGTTCTTGTCGTACATGATCCACTTTTCATCACCAGTTATCAGCTTCTTCAAAAATGATTCGGTTTCATTACGTCGTAATAAAGAATCACAAATGAGTACACGGTTCATTAGATTTCTTTCAGTGAGCTCGTGAGGTACCCAAATATCGAGCTTTTTATTGTACCCAGCTTTTTTTAAATGCGCCTAAACTGTTTTGTGATCAATTCTCAGTTCTTCAACTACGTCGTAACTACTGATATGTCGACCTTGCTCCACTTTTTCAAAAATGGCATCCATTTTATCCGTAATATGGCGACCAGAGCGAGGTGCATCTTTGACATCAAAATTTCCGGATTGAAAACGCTTAAACCAAATTTGTGCTACTCTCACAGACACTGCACTAGGTCCATAAACATCGCAAATTTTTTTCGCGGCTTGCGATCCATTTTTACCTTTTTTGTAGTAAAATTTTAAAATATATGGAATTTCTTCATTAAATTCACTCATCATGACAGTACGAAAAACAAATGAAAATCACACATTTGCCTAATTTGAATTTGGAATTATGTTCTTTAAAATTTTAACTTTCAATGATACCAAAACCAGCCAGATACAAATACTACAGCCAAAGAGATTTTATTACAAGTTCATACATACTATAATGCGAAAAGACTTTTTCCCCAACCTATTAAATTGACAAGCAACAGACAAAATGTTTATTTCCTTAAATTTATCTCTCAGAGACACTCTCGGGCTTAGCCCGTAGATAGCACGTACTGCTCTCTTTTGCAAAACAAAAAAAATATTGACTAGTGACTAACGAACAGCAATTAATTTTTATATATATAAATAAGATAAAACAATATATTACATTTTTTGCTCGATGAAAATTATAGCTACAAGGCTCCGACTAATCTCCTGAAAAGGAAACAGATAAAGAAAGCCATCAGTTATAAAAGACCTCACAAAGACTCACATTTTTACATTCAACAACACATCGAATGATTTGAAATATTATACAATATTTCACACATAAAATATTGCGGTACATTCCCAAATAACTCACGTACAAATCTCTTGGCATCTCATTTCTGTTCGTGGTAATTAATAAAGGAACAAAGAAGCCGAAAATGATTAATTATGACAAGCATTCTTTGCTAGTTTTGGAAGATTCATGTATAGTTTACATGAGTTATTGACTAATTCACTAAAATACCTTGCATGCCTCATCTCTCAATTAGTGATTTATTAAAATAACTTGAACTCATCCGAATTTTAAATCGACTTCAAAAAACTGAAGAGCTACTAAGTACATTCGATAGTACGTAGGTATGTTTTTATATTTCGCTAACGATTACCGACACCGTCAATAGTAAACCGATTAAAAAAATCTTTTATTGGTAATTTGTTCGTGGCATCATTGAGAAATTGAGGGAATCTCTGAAAAACCCTACGTTACCAAGATTTAGGCAAACAAGCATGCAGTACACATGGAGGGTGGTGAGCCCATTCTTGAGATATAAAATTACAACGAAAAGTGACATTCATATCTATCTATATATATAAAACTGCAACCCGTTTTCCTTGGTCACGGCATCACGCGTGAATGGCGGGACCGATTTGGCTAATATTGATTTTGAATGATTTTTGGAAGTCCAGGGAATGTTTAAAAGGTAAGAAATTGAAGGGAAATAGTAAAAACCACCATTTCATTTTCCCATACAAATAGTCCGTATCTATCAAACCTTCGACACATGTCATATTTTCATTCTGAGGCAATACGAAGTTTGTGGCGTCGGGATGTGACGACCCCATCGCCCGCTAGCGGAAGAATTCTCTTCTAGTGAAGAGAAATCTTCCCCTAGTGCAGTCAGTCAACCGAACAATGGCGGTCAAACCATGGCGGTAGGAGTATCCGGGATGGGCAGCAGCGTCCCGTGATAAAATTGCCGCAACTGCGATCGCCAACCCGCATGCCAAGCGTGGCGATTATGGCAAATCACCCCAAATGATGATACACACCAATACACAACGGCCCCTAGTCCCCGGTAGCTCCACTATTCCTGGCCATAGTGGTACCTGCTGGTAACTGCGATCGCCAACCCGCATGCCAAGCGTGGCGATTATGGCAAATCACCCCAAATGATGATACACACCAATACACAACGGCCCCTAGTCCCCGGTAGCTCCGCTATTCCTGGCCATAGTGGTACCGGTCATGGTAACGGCGGGGCAGGGGGTGCTAAGAATCAGCGGGAGATGCCAGGGACACCACACCTGACCACACCTGACGACAATTGGCCCTGGCAACATACAACGTACGGACGCTGCGGACTGACGAGAAAGTCATGGAACTGGAGGAAGAATTGAGCAGGTTACGGTGGCACATTATAGGGTTATCGGAAGTCCGAAGACAGGGGGAGGACTCGATAACCCTCAAGTCTGGAAACCTGTTCTATTTCTGGGAGGGCAAACAACTGTCTCAAGGTGGTGTAGGGTTCATCGTCCACAAGTCCCTCGTGAACAACGTTGTCAAGATCGAGAGTGTGTCGTCGAGAGTGGCGTACCTTATACTCAGAATAACCAAACGGTATTCGTTGAAGGTCATACAGGTCTACGCCCCAACCTCCGCACACTCCGATGATGAGGTAGAAACTATGTATGAGGACATTTCCAGAGCCATACATAGTTCGAAGACCCACTACAACGTTGTCAGGGGGGATTTCAACGCGAAATTGGGCGTTCGAGGTGATCATGAGCTGAAAGTGGGACGATTTGGATATAGGCGACGAAACACCAGGGGCCAGACTCTGGCTGACTTCATGGAGAAAGAGAGCCTCTTCATGATGAACTCTTTCTTCAAGAAGCGGGAGTGCCGGAAGTGGACCTGGATCAGTCCTGATGGTGCGACTAAAAATGAGATAGACTTCATTATGTCCACAAGGCGGCATATATTCAGTGATGTCTCTGTGATAAATTCGGTAAAAACCGGGAGTGATCACCGAATGGTAAGAGGCACACTGAATATAAAGGTCAAGATCGAAAGATCTCGACTAATGAAGTCTACGCTCCGCCCAGCACCTGCCCAAATCCAAAACCCCGAGAGCTTTCAACTCGAGTTACAAAATCGCTTTGAATACCTGAGTGAGTGCGTAGATGTGGACGATTACAATAACAGGTTCGTGGAAACTGTCCGTACGGCGGGTTTTAAGTTTTTCAAGACCCGCCCTACGAATAAAACCAAAAAGATCTCCAGCCCAACTCTCAAGCTCATGGAGGAGAGGCGCGGTATGGTTTTGAAGTCCTCTGAAGATGCTTTAGTGTACAGGCGGCTCAACAGACAGATCTCGAAGTCATTGACTCGCGACCTTCGGCACTTTAATACTGATAGTATTAAGGTTATACAGAAGACAGAAGAGTATAACCAGCCCCTATGTCTAGCGTTTGTGGACTATGAGAATGCCTTCGATTCGGTCGAGATTTGGGCTGTGCTACAGTCACTCCAGAGGTGCCAAGTCGACTACCGATACATCGAGGTGCTAAGGAGCTTGTACGAAAACGCCACTATGTCGGTTCGCCTTCAGGACCAGAACTCGAAACCTATCCAACTGCAGCGAGGTGTAAGACAGGGAGATGTCATATCTCCGAAACTGTTCACCGCTGCATTGGAAGATGTCTTCAAGCTTCTGGACTGGAACGGACTCGGCATCAACATTAACGACGAGTACATCTCCCACCTCCGATTTGCGAATGATATCGTAGTCATGGCTGAGACCCTGGTAGACCTTGGCACAATGCTCAATGGCCTCAGTAGGGCCTCCCAACGAGTGGGCCTTAAAATGAACGTGGACAAGACGAAGATTATGTCAAATGTCCTTGTTACGCCCACTCCTGTTATGGTCGAAGGTACTACACTCGAAGTTGTTGACGATCACGTATACCTGGGACAAACGGTCCAGTTAGGTAGGTCTAACTTCGAATCCAACTCGGATGGGCAGCGTTCGGGAAGCTGCGTTATATCTTCTCGTCCAATTTACCGCAGTGTCTGAAGAAGAAGGTCTTTGACCAGTGTGTGTTGCCAGTGATGACATACGGAACTGAAACGTAGTCGCTCACTATGGGCCTCATAAGAAGGCTCAAGGTCACTCAGAGAGCAATGGAGAAGGCTATGCTCGGAGTTTCTCTGCAAGATCGAATCAGAAATGAGGAGATCCGCATGAGAACCAAAGTAACCGACATAGCCCACCGAATAGCGAAACTGAAGTGGCAGTGGGCAGGGCACATAGCTCGCAGAACTGACGGCCGTTGGGGCAGAAGAGTTCTGGAGTGGCGACCGCGTACCGGAAGACGAAGCGTAGGCACTCCCCCCACGAGGTGGACCGACGACCTGGTGAAGGTCGCGGGCAACCGCTGGATGAGGGCGGCCCGGAACCGTTCGTTGTGGCATTCTTTGGGGGAGGCCTTTGTTCAGCAGTGGACATATTTTGGCTGAAATGATGACAAAGTTTGCCGGGTCAGCTAGTTTATAATATACAAGGTATCACCGAAAGGTCCAACAATATTAACAGGTGTTCATTTATATCATGTTTCAAATCAATCTTTGTAAGCAATAAGACAAAAATCACATTTTTTTAAAATACAAAGTTTAAAAATTAATTATTTGTTATTTTACTTGACAACCCTAACAAGTCGTAAATGAAAACGCTCAGCATTTCACAAACAAGTACGCGCTTTGCGTGGTGACGGTGAGGCGAACAGTACACGTGTGTGCGTATGGAATGCAGCATCTCAGCAATTCATACCTACTTACATACGCGTTGCGTTCACCTTCAACTGATACACAGGCAGCTGTTGGTATCAGGGTTGAAATGCATAAAATTTGAATCAAAGTTTATGTATGTATCTTCACGCCAGGTCCCTAACGGGGTAGGCAGAGAGTGTAGAGCGCCAGACATCCCGGTTCTGACAAACCTCTCGTGCCTCGTCTACCTTCATCATTCTCTTCATACATGCACGCCGATTCCTAAGACTTTTGACCCCACCATCAGACAGAACTCGACCTATTTGGTCATGGTAGGTCAGCCTTGGTCTTCCTGGGCCTCTGCAACCATCCACATTCGCATTGTATATCTGTTTAGTCATTCGCTCATTCGACATTCTTTCTATATGCCCGAACCATCGGAGCATGCCTTTTTTCATTTTTACACCGATACTATCATTCACACAAAGTCTCTTTCTTACATCTTCATTACGAACGCGATCGGTGAGTGATACACCGCAGATCTTGCGCAAAGATCTCATCTCGACCGCGTTCAACTTACTTTCATGCTCTTTCCTGCATACCCAGCTCTCGCTTCCATATAAAAGCGTTGGAGTAAGTACAGCATTATGTACGGCTAGTCGAGCCCGCTGGCTGAGATGTTTAGATTCTAGCAGCTTACCCAACGCTCCATTCACGCAATTCCCAGCAAGCACTCTTCTTTCTATGTCAGTGGTGTACCTACCATCCTTGCTAAAAGCACATCCAAGATATACAATTTCATCAACCTGTTCTAACACTGCATCATCTACTACTACCCTTGCATTTGTTCTCTGTTCATCTCTTTCAAATACTAATACTTTAGTTTTATCCACATTCAATTGTAAGCCTTTCTCCATACAATCCTCTTTCATGACTGTGACTAGTGCTTGTAGCCCAGATGGTGTAGAGCTAACAATTACCGCATCATCTGCGTAAAGCAGACAGGTCAATCAAAGTTTGACTCGTAATAACTGATGCTTTTACATTCTCAGGAGAAAAAGACCTTGGGGGATGAAGTCAACATCAGTATAGGCATAGACTGTTGAAATATTGTTGGACTTTTCCGTTACACCTTGTATAGAATTTCGTATTGTAGAAACTAAATTTGCGGATTTTCTCGCGTATACAACACTCCCAAACTTCTCGTAACCGACGTTTCGGTTGATTATCGTAATTTTTATGTAACTATCCCTATTGCTATCAAGGTGAACTGTATGCTTGTTTGCAACTACATTATAAATAATTGTTTTATATTATTTCGCATTAACACATGCTTGTGAAATATATTTTATTTTAAAGAAAAATGGAAAGAAAAATTTGACTTCAGGCGAGACTCGAACTCGCGGCCTACTGGGAATCTAGTCCAGCCGCTCTTTCAATTGAGCTACTGAAGTCCTGCCCGATTTGTCAAATCTTTCCTTCACATTTATTGCATTGCTTTATGGTAGCAGCAGCGCCATCTATTGCCAACTATGCTAGTTAGGCAACCGATATAATAGACTTTGCAGTTTATTGAATATCGTAAAGATTCCCAGTAGGCCGCGAGTTCGAGCCTCGCCTGAAGTCAAATTTTTCTTTCCATTTTTCTTTAAAATAAAATACATTATAAATATTTTAGTTTGGCATATCGCTAACGCAGTTATGTTTTGTAGAATAAAGCTTAATCTTAAACTTCAAATGAGATTATATAAGGTAGGTTAAGGATTCGAGGTTTTTCCATGAATTTCCTATAAATTCTAATAAACATCATTAGTTCAACCTGGTTACTGCCAACGAGTAACCCTAAACTATTGATTACAAATGCGAATGTAATTGTTTGTCAAACTCACCCTCGCCAGAGGATTGAAGCTAAAGTTGAATTGGTTTAATTCACGCGAACCCAAACCAATTTTAGTTGCTACCAAAAACTAGGCTGTGAATAACGGGTATTGATTGAGGTCCAAAAAATTAAAAAAGTACAATTGAACCATCGCAAACAGGAATTAATCTGCACATTCTGGAGACTTATAAAGTGTGTGATGCGATCTTTAGAACATCAAAATCATTTTTTAATCGTCATTTTACGAATACAATATTCTGCTTTTAGGGTTCCGTACCTGAAAAGGCAAAAACCGAACCCTTCTTGCGCTATTGCGTCTGTCTATTTGTACGTTTGTCACAGCCAAGTTGCCTCAAAACGACTGTACTGATTGAGTAGAACTTTTGTACACATATTATGTAATCAATGACCTAATTATAGCGCTAAGGGGTTTGGCGCAAATGCTAAATAGGTTTTTTATATTCTTTTATTTTAGTGGAGGGATTTTTCTTTGTATTAAGTCATCCTCATAATTCTACCTCTAAAAGTTTGAGAATCATTGCTTTATTATTATTTTTATGTAAAACGAGGTTTCAAGTAATTTTCCTCTGTGCAAGAAACTACAGAGCTTTGTAAGTTCAGTCGGTTTTTGTACGTGACACACGTAATTGTGTTCCAAGAAGTTAATTTAAAGTTGCTCTCAGGAGGGTTACCACATCAAACTACCTACACTACCTAAAATTCACTACTTAAAATTTTTGTGAGAGGCTTTATGTGAATCAGAGTATCGGTAAAAAAATATGCTCCGAAAGAATGTAGAATGAGCGAATGACTTAACAGATATACAATGCGAATGTGGATGGTTGCAGAGGCCCAGGAGGACCAAGACTGACCTACCATGACCAAATAGGTCGAGTTCTGTCTGATGGTGCGGTCAAAAGTCTTAGAAATCGGCGTGCATGTATGAAGAGAATGATGAAGGTAGATGAGGCACGAGAGGTATGTCAGGAACGGGATATCTGGCGCTCTACACTCTCTGCCTACCCCGTTAGGGACATGGCGTGAAGATGCATACATAGCGACTTTATGCAACGATTCTGACGCGAGTTTCGTAATCGCGCGTCATCATCATCATAACAGCCGAAGAATTTTTCACTGGTGGTAGACTCCAGTGACAGAGCTCGCGGGCGTAGGACCACCGTATAACCTAAAATACTTGCCGCTAAATGGTAGTGTTCAGCAATATCGTGTAGATACCGATATGGAAGTGATAAACAACCATGCAGTTCACATTGATGTTAAGTGATGACTGCAGCCTATAGACACCCACACAAAGACCAAGGTCAAAATGCAGATGCGTTACCACTCCTGAGGGCTAAGGTGTTATCACTCTGTGCCGGAAATTACATGGCCGTATATTACCACCTGACCAGAACACGATAGTGCTGAACACTACCATTTAGCGGCAAGTATATTAGGAAATGCGGTGGTGCCTACGCCCGCGATCTCCGTCACTGGAGCTCTACCACCAGTAAAAATCACCATCATCTTGCGTTATTGCCCTAACTACCGCCCCATCGGAATGGTTTGACCGCCATTGTTCTACTGACTGCACTAATGGAAGAATTCTCCTCCACTAGAAGAAAATTCTTCCGCTAGTGGGTGGTGGGTCGTCACGTCCCTACGCCAGCCACGCGTATGCACTGCGTTCCGGGTTCCATTTTTCCTTATGAGGAACTCGGCTTATATCACTCTGTATGTTTGCCGTCTGTCATAGCCAGCTTTAAAACTACTGGGCCGCTTGGGTTGAAATTTGATAAACATATATAAATCAATGAAATAAAAATAAACGTTGATTATAAAAAAACACTAAGAGACAATTTCTGATAAATAAGATTTTTTTTAAAGATATTGCCAAATACGTGTATTGTATTTAAAAAATTAAAGAAATTTAATGGTCTTTTTATGAGGATCTCAAACGCTTTTTTTTTCATTCATGTCAAAAACAGATATGTGGAGGAACGGGTGGAAGTGTTCCTCCGACGAAAAGGGAGGATCCTCCGACCAGGCGAGGTGGCAGCGCCTGGCGGGCCGCGGCCCAACAATTGACGTTGGGAAGTTGTATATATTCCAACTCTTGAAAAATCTTCGTATGTGCGATGTAATTCGAATGCACGCCATCTATCGTACTAGACAAGTACTGTGTGTGGTTTCGTCCACTAGTTGGCGCCTTAATGTAGTGGACGCTACAGATATATTTATTTAGGAAAGTTGAAGAAAAATTGACCCATCCTCCCTTTATTTTGGACGCTATTGTTACAAAATAAAGGAAGGATGTATATGTATGTGTGTGTATGTATTTGTTATGGATGTGGATGTATTTACTATTAAGGGAACAGCGACATCTCCTCATATCGGTTGTATAGCTATTAATAAGTTATCAATGGATGTCGTTCACCGAACCTAAATCGGTTAAAAATCAAAAAGGGAAAGCAAATTCGAGTTCGAGTCTCGCCTGAAGTCAAATTTTTCTTTCCATTTTTCTTTAAAATATATTTCACAAGTATGTGTTAATGCGAAATAATAGAAAACAATTATTAAGGGTAAAAGCGACTTCTTTACGATATTCAATAAACTGCAAAGATTATTATATCGGTTGCCTAACTAGCATAGTCTGGCAATAGATGGCGCTCCTGCTACCATAAAGCAATGCAATAAATGTGAAGGAAAGATTTGACAAATCGGGCAGGGCTTCAGTAGCTCAATTGGAAGAGCAGCTGGACTAGATTCCCAGTGGCCGCGAGTTTGAAAAAATTTGACGCATCGGTGTGGGGCTTCGGTAGCTTAGTGGTAAAAGCGGCTGGACTGGTTATCCTGAGTTCGCAGGTTCGATTCCTGCCCGAAGTCAAATTTTTCTTTCCGTTTTTTTTTAATTTCTAAAGTTCACTCGCATGTGTTATTGCGAAAAATAAATAGTACAACTATTGTTCCTATTTTGGAAGACATGAGGAATACTGTGAGGGACTTTTAGTACCTAGTTACTACTTCCAAAAAGGTATAAATTCCGAAAGAGTAAGGAGAATCCGTTTCGTCTAGCAACACAAGTCAACAAGGGTATGTCGTGGTTTGTGTCTTGAGTTCAATACCCACTTGTGATCCCTCCCGAGCTTTTGTTTTGTTTTATCAAGTTACACACTTTAACGGGGGTTCTCTGACATCTGATGTCATAATATAGGTCACAGAGGTCAAGGGATTAAATTCTGTAATATGTACGATATTTTCTCTTTTAACAAGATAACAATTTAATACAATTTACAAATAACATTTGTATGGCCCTGTAATAAGTATCTATAGAGATATATCTAAGCTCTCACGGGTGGTAACGCATCTGTATTTTGACCTTTTTCTAATCTTTATGTAGGTGTCTATAGGCTGCAGTCATCACGTAACATCAATGTGAATTGCGTGCTTGTTTGCTACCATTACATTAAAAAAATGTCGGATGTTACTGGTAGAATTCGAGTGTATAGGCACCAACACATTACTTATCCGTGACTTATCCTATCTGCGGCTAAATAGATATATTTGCCATAATTTCCTGTAATTTCTGGCACGGATAGGATGTAACAGCTTCAGCCTTAAGCGTGGCAATGCATATGCATCTAGTTTTTGTTGTACGGGAGCCTATACACATTTTTTCTGTTTTAGTATTTATTGTTACAGCAGCAACAGAAATACATAATCTGTCAAAATATCATAATTTAACACTTTTATACTTCAAACAGTTTTCTTTTATACTTCAAACAGTTTTCTTTTATACTTCAAACAGTTTTCTTTTATACTTCAAACAGTTATCTTGTATACTTCAAACAGTTTTCTTTTATACTTCAAACAGTTTTCTTTTATACTTCAAACAGTTTTCTACATACCGTGATAGTATATATAGCAATTAGATTGTTACCTACTTTTTATGTAATGGAAGTGGCAAACAAGCATGCAGTTCACATTGATGTTAATTACCACCTGACCGGAACACGATACCTAATGCTGAACACTACCATTTAGCGGCAAGTAAATATAGTAATGCGGTGGTGCCTATGCCCGCGAGCTCCGTCACTAGAGCTTTACCACCAGTAAAACTGGTAACAATTGTAACAATTTTGTAACAATTTTAGTTAATTAATATAAAAGTTTTATTTGGCTTATATATATTAGGTACACTATTCAACAAGAAGAAGCTCGCATGGCCCCGCGGCTGGTGTAGCTCGTAAGCGATCTGCTCGGTTAAGAAATACGGGCGCGGTCGGATGTGTGACGGATGACCGCTAGTTGGAAATTAAGTTGGAAATTAAGTTTCCGTACTTCGGAGGGCACGTTAAGCCGTCGGTCTCGGTTGTTATCGATAGATAGCAGTCGTTAAACCTTGTCGGAGGTCTTATGGGCGGTTTGAAAACATCCGACTGACCACTAACCCGTATCTCCACCAACCCGCATCTCCACCAACCCGCATTGGAGCAGCGTGGTGGAGTAAGCTCCAGGCCTCCCCCCAAAAAGGGGAGAGACTCGTGCCCAACAATGGGTCGTATAATGGGTTGCCATTATTATTCAACAAGAAATATAGCCCATCGAGTTTAGGAAAGAGACTTCGGCTTATTTCGGATCTGTAGAGCGTTATCTCCTTCTAACCTTAGGTACCTGTGACGTTTGTCGACCATTTTGATCAAGTTTTGACCAATACCGGACTATTGATAGTGCTTACTTACGTGGGCAGTGTGCAGCAGAGATAACGCTCTACGAAGTCGAAACTAGCCGATTGTCTCTTTCGTGGACTCGATGAGCAATATTTCACATTTCATAAACTCAGTTTATTTTTCTGCTGTATAAAGTACCTCCCTTTAATCTACCGCTGTACCGTCAGTCAGTCAGTTGATCGTCGCGCGCGCGAAGCGCGCGGCGCGGATGTAGCACCGGGGCTGGGGCTTCTTCTGGCCTGCCATGCAGGTCGGCGTTGGGTGCCCTGGGATTCAAGGGCTTCGGTGGAGGAGGCACGCATCGTCAGTCGAGAGAGGGGTGGGGGCTTTATACATTTTTTTTTTAATTTTTTTTTTTTTAATATTTTTTTTTTTTACTACACTCTTGATTTTGTTAAATTTGTAGCTGTACCGTCATCATATTATCTCAAAGTTGGTATATAATGCTCAAGCTTAAACTTAGGTTGGCACTACTTGGCACTCTTCGCGGTCATTGGTCGATTCTGATAAGAGATCACTGATGTCACCACTGATCGCGATTACCTGTAGCGTATCAAACTTGCAACGGGATAGAAGACGCTTGAAAATCGTTATCCCGAACGCGCGTTTTGTAGCTCGTCCTTTGCCACCCGTGACTCGACACCCCAGCCGGGAGTGAAAACAAGAAAGACTTCGAAGACCACAGGATCAAGACAACATAAATGCCGAAAGCTGGAACCGCACTGACTGGGAGTCCCTGTTTGTGAGGCGCCAACCGAGTAAAACCGGGCCCTCACAATACAACCGCGTTTATCAATTGTTTAATCTAGTTCTTATCTAATAAACGCTTGTATTTTATATTTAGGTTATCAGTTTCATTAAAAGTGTCACAGAGAAGATTATAGGAAAATCGATATAATAGTTTATTCAGTTTATTCATTTATTTCATATAATTAGGCTCCTGGAGAGCACTTTTACATCGTCATTTTTTTTAAACTAACCTAGAGTGAATAACCACTAATAATAATCAAAAACACATAATAAATTAAATAGACACTGAACAATTTTGTACAATATGGAAAGCATCAATTATTTACAAATTCCTCCATTTTCCCATTTCAAAAGAAACTGAGGAAGAATGAATTTGGTCGTCATAATAAAGGTTATTCACTTGGCAGAATTCCAAGGGCAGTCAATACTGAGAAGAACTCCGCCACTGAAGAAACTCAGTACAGCTCTTTTGAATATAAACTTAAATCTAATACAGTCTACTGATATACGCTACATAATTATATGAGTGCAACTGCGATTCATATCCTGAAGTAGGATATGTATGATAAAGTTAAATTCTCATTGGTGATTGAGTTCCAGTGCAGGAACTCGAGGGCGTAGGCACCACCGCATTACCTGATCTATCTGACGCCAAATGGTAGGTGTTCAGCACTATCCTGTTCCGGTTAAATGGTAACTATCACAGAGATATAACAACTTAGGTCTCAGAGATGGCAATGCATCTGAATTTTGACCTCTGGTTTTTATGTAAATATCTATAGGCTGCAGTCATCATTTAACATCAATGTGAACAACATGCTTGTTAGCCACCTTCGATACAAAATAATACTTTAATAGTATGCTTCACTTATTCTCGCCACAAGCTCCCATTGACGGAGCTCGCGGCCGTAGGCACCACCGCATTACCTAACATGACAAGTATGTTGTGTGCTAAATGGTAGTGTTCAGAACTATCGTGTTCCGGTCAAGTGGTAATGTACGACCCTGTAATTTCCGGCACAGAGACATAACACCTTAGGCCTCAGGTGTGGTAACGCATCAGCATTTTGACCTTGGTCTTTGTTTAAATGTCTATAGGCTGCAGTCATCACTTAACATCAATGTGAACTGCATGCCACTTCCAAAATTATTCCAGTGCATGAAAAAATCAGATTAAGTATATTAAATGAAGAATTTTTCAATTATAATAAAACAACACATAACTTAGACAATTCTACTGACGTAAGAACCCGTTAACTCTTATAAAAACAAATTATTGTTACCAAAATACAATGATCTTTATGGCAAAAGAACTTTAAAATATACCGTACCTTCTTTTATAAATGAACTGCCAACAGAATTGAGAAATGAAATAAATAATAAGAACATTAAATATAAATTGAAACATTTTTTTATAAATAAATTAACAACAACAACGTAAGTAATAATACACGAATTCTAAAAAAAAAAAAAAAAAATTACACTCACATTATGTACTTTTATCAAACAACATGCTGTATACACACAAGTCAGGTGGGTCGGTGCAGCGCTCAGGTTCGACGGAGTGCTCGCGCTCGCCACTATATTACCTACTTACCTACATGATTGTAATACGCATGCCTAGTCTAAATTAATTTGATTTTGTAGGTAGGTAATTAATGTTATAAATAATATATTGATGACACTGACGCGCGGTAAAACTCGAACGAGTTTATGTTGCGTCTTACTGTTATTGTATTCACCTAATTATTGTATGTTTTTTTTTATATAAAAAAAAAATTACATAAAAAAAAAAATTCCAAAAACTGATCGGATTCCCAACGGTCTACTTAAGCACAATAATAACTGTTTCAACGGAATATCCCAGTCAATATCCATAATGGATAAGGGGATATCATAAAATTATAATAATGTGAGGTGAGCACGCATTGACGTAAGAGATTGTATGTGAGGTCAGCCAGAAACTAAATAGTAACGTAACTTCATGTCTGTAATCCCTGAAGGAGTAGGCAGAGGTAAATGCATGCATTCAAGCATACATGCAAACAAATCACGATTTGCCGGTTACGTATTGGCCGAGAATATGTAATAATACGTATAGAATGGACACTTCGACATCCCGCCCGATTTCCCCGCAACACCCAACCTCATCACGCATCCCCTCTTATGGGCGACGGTTGGTATTTTCT
This sequence comes from Macrosoma leucophasiata, assembly GCA_036365455.1. Taxonomy (NCBI): domain Eukaryota; kingdom Metazoa; phylum Arthropoda; class Insecta; order Lepidoptera; family Hedylidae; genus Macrosoma; species Macrosoma leucophasiata. Next base: position 3,540,686 of record JAWQUS010000024.1, read on the forward strand.
ACGTGCTACGCACACTGGTGCACGTGTAAATAGAGACCAAATTAAGCATTTGTGTGGAATTTTGGCGGAGTGTCCGCGGTGTGGTTTTGGTCTATGTTAACAAGTGGTGCGCCTATTGACATCTTCGGGCATCCTACAGTAAGGTTTAAAACGAATGATGGCTATTAACAAATCGAGAAGCAGTCTATGGAACTGCCTAAACTGCATTTCATTTGATTTATTTGGACTTCATATTATTTGATTACTCAATTGACTCCAAAAATCGGAAAATCCTCTAGAAATCGGAATACTCTTTTGAGATTCTTTTTACTGGTGCTAGCGGGCGTAGGCACCACCGCATTACCTAATACTTGCCGCTAAATGGTAGTGTTCAGCACCTTCGTGTTCCGGTCAAGTGGTAATGTACGGCCCTGTAATTTCCGGCACAGAGGCATAACACCTTAGGCCTCAGGAGTGGTAACGCATCTGCATCTTTAACCTCGGTCTCGGTGTCAGAACATCTGCAGTCATCACTTAATATCAATGTGAACTGCATGCTTGTTTGCCACTTGCATTACATAAAAAAAGAGATTATCATCTCGGTTGCTCTTAGACATTATTTACCTGCTTCTTATTACAACACCTTGACCTTATAGACAAGTCCAGAGAAACTGTCTAATGTGTAGTATTTTAAATAGATATACGGATAATAGATATATTTCATATAATTACACACTATATCAACATCAACTGCTTTAATGAACCAAGCCAAATTTTCCGTATAAACTTAATTAGATCGATATTGGTATAAACAACATTGTAACTTAACTCTATCTAATAACGTTTCCAATGTCTACTGGGGCTGACTAGTAAAGTTTACAAAGACCAATATTGAAGTTACAGGGTATCGTCAGGTACTTGACTAGTGTGAGCCCACGTGACTCCCAAACCGACTCTAACCGCTGTCGAATCACAAATCTCCGAAAACTTTTAGAAGCATAGTGTTGGAAGTAAGCCGCAGAAATATCGATACTTTTAATCATCCTCTGGGTTCCGTGATTTTAAAATCGATGGAACATTTTATCGACATAATATTATTATTGTTAAGTCGAAATAAATATCTATCGTTTTTTTTTTCACTAAATTAACTTATATTATATATATATTAATTAACACTGAAGAAGACTAGGAAGACTTCTCGAAAGCTAAACCAGAGATAAAGGAAACTAATGGTGAGATTCACAGACCGCACTGCGGCTTTACTCTGAGCAATGTATGCTTAGCTTAGAACTGTTAGTACAGTAGACAGTTCTAAGTAAGTAAAGTCGTAGTGCGGTCTGTGAATCTCACCATTAGATTTCCTTATCTACGGTTTAAATTAGAGAATATAGTAGTTCAAATATACCTACAATACAATACTTTTAACACCATTCTGGTTTTAAAGTTTCGTTGATATATTATAACATAGTATAGCTTATATCGACAGAAATATTCATACTTTTTAAGAATAATGAAGTGAACGATAGTAAAGGATAAATTTCTCGAAAGGCTGTCATGTGTATGTCGTCAAAAATTGAAGAATTTCTAAAACGATGAATAAATTATTATTGAACTTTACAATACGTTTAAGAATTGCGAAGAGTATATAGAATATTGAACGTAATTATACCTTCAATAGACTTCATTCATTCATTATTAATTCGAAGATTATGTAATCAAACAAAGACACGATAATAAATATAGATTTTAGTCATATAAAAATACAAAATATGTTTTAGAAAAAAAGTGAAAATTACAGTAGATACTTATATTAATTACATGACATATTAGTGGATATATAAATATAAATGAAAATGTGTTGCTAACCATAAAACTCGAGAACGGCTAGACCGATTTCACGTATTATTGTATTTATAATAGTCCGTACATACCTTATGTATGAAAAAAATTGATGGTTGCGGAAATAATTAGAAATTTTAAGAAAACCTGACCAGCATACTTACTTTTCTACTGTAAACCTTGAATAAAATGAATGGCGCTTGACATAACGCTCAATCAAAACAGTTGGATCGGTAGGAATTTATGATTGAAAGGTAAGCAAGACAAGATCATCAATCTACATTGCACCCGTGTGAAGCCGGGGTGGCTCGCTAGTTATAAATGTATTTATTTCTATTCATAAAGAATATAACAAAGTAATTTTATTTTTATATCGATAGCTTTATCGACATCATTAGTTGCAGCAGATGTGTGTAATTGGAAGTTCTGCGGTTCGTACTTGTCTGAATTTTATGAAGGCAATCGGATAACTCAATATTGCTGAACCTGCACGTAAGTCCACTTATAATTCACAAAGTCCTATTATAGGAATATCGACCTCCAGTGACGGAGCTCGCGGGCGTAGGCACCACCGCATTACCTAATACACTTGCCGCTACATGGTATTGTTCAGCACTATCGTGCTCCGGTCAGGTGGTAATGTACGGCCCTGTAATTTCCGGCACAGAGGCATAACATCTCAGGGCTCAGGAGTGGTAATCAATCTGCATTTGACCTTGGTCTTTGTGTGGGTGCCTATAGGTTGCAGTCATCACTTAACATCAATGTGAACTGAATGCTTGTTTACCACTTCCATAACATAAAAAAACTAATACAATATTCTAAGAAATACCTATCTAAAATTTGTTCTAACTTAAAAACAATTTTCGTTGTGAAAGACTTCAAATTGGTGGTAAGTGAATACTGTATCTTATTTACACAGATCTTTCTCCACTTACACACTTGTCCCTATGTAATCTCTGTGACGAAAAAAGGGCGCCGCACATTAGTAATCATTGACTTACAGACCAAAATCATTCTGTAGCAGACAGATAAATTAATGTTGTGATATCTGCACCCTCGAACTTTAGGCCTGAAGTTCAACCGACGGTAAAAATATTGCAACTGAATACAAATTTGCTATATGTGTCATCAAAGGCGTCGAAAGTTTTAAATAAAATTTAAAGATTACTGGTGGTAGAGCTCCAGTGACGGAGCTCGCGGGCGTAGGCACCACCGCATTACCTAATATACTTGCCGTTAAATGGTAGTGTTCAGCACTATCGTGTTTCGGTCAGGTGGTAATGTACGGCTCTGTAATTTCCGGCACAGAGGCATAACACCTAATGCCTCAGGAGTGGCAGCGCATTTGCATTTTGACCTCTGGTCATTGTGTGGGTGTCTATAGGCTGCAGTCATCACTTAACATCAATGTTAACTGCACGCTTGTTTGCCACTTTTATTACATAAAAAAAAAAAAGTTCAAATCCGTGTCGGACCACGCGCAGTGTAGGATTCCGTAGATTTTAGGTTTGATTAATGTAAAAAAAAAAATATTTTCTATGGAGTTGTTAAAAAATTTCGAGTATAACATTTGGTCGACTATTACTTTTACTTGTAAAGCCAACTTAGGTGTGATAATTTTCCTTTTGATTTCGTTAAATGTAACTACTATTGCCGTAACGTTTGAATTTCTAACCACAACTATTTAGTTTGAGTTTTGGCGGGAACCTTGAAAGAGGCGTATGGTGCTCTTATTTTATTTCATTTTCTTGGTGTATTTTTAAGTTATATTGAATAAAATTGGTGGCATTTTGTTTGATATAGATTTATTACAGCGCCCGTGTATAGTGAAATAGAATAACAGTGCGAAAACACGACCTTTCAGGTTGCCTCCAAAACTTCAATGTAAATGTTCTGGTAAAGTAGCCATCGCTTTACTCGAATAACTTGACTGTAACTCACTTGACTGACATATATTATACTTGATACTTACTTATCATACTTGATGACTATATTATACTAACTTTTACGCTGCTTAAATAAATACGAAATATCGTTTTACTTGACACTGGCAATATGCGTTATAGCGATGCCAAAATATCAAAAAAAAAAAAATCTATTTAGTTGGTAGAGTGTGGTTGGTTGACACACTTAACTCTAACGAAAATTGGCACTTTAAAGTTTAATAAGTCACAGTCAGTTAACTAAATCGAAAAAAATATTTTAGCCCACCCCTGACATTTATGAAAGACCCATCCAACGATATCCTACACTATAAAGAAAACTAAAAATAAAAAAAAAATCTGCGGGTTACATGTAGAAGAGGTACTAAGTATACATACACCTTAATTACGCCGACAAAGTGGTAGAATAAAACTATGAAAATGGTTTATGTCGGCGTAATTAAGGTGTATACCTACTTGGGCCAAATTTCAAGTCTCTAGTAGGTACCAATAGTTTTTGCGCTAAGCCGCGGACGGACAGACAGACAGACAGACACGGCGAAACTATAAGGGTCCCTTGTTACTACGGAACCCTAAAAAGGTGTTTTTGTTATTTTTTTATGTTACGAAAAATTACCCTCTAGCCATGTCTATGCGAGTGAGTCGCAAGCATTTGAAAGATGTTTTACTTATGTCAACAAAGAAGGAAGCAGCCGTTTAAAAAAACATGTAAACGATCATGATAATTAGGTATAGCAGTTATACCTATGTACGCACTTTTTTACTCCCATGCCCATAGCTAATTAATCCATAATCATCAGAGCCCATCGCTTAAAACAAAATGTATAATATTGTACCTTCTTCGTGTGTTCGGAAAAAAACAAGCGAAGAACAAAATTGATGTCAATAACTTCGTTAACGCTGTCATTATGGACGATGTATACCCGACTCCCGACACATGATATACAGGGTATCAGTAACATCGTTATATTAGGTATACTTATATAGACAAGTTGTCAGTAACATTGTTATGTTACCCCTAGTTTGCACTAAAAACATTAAACATGATGATGTTTCGCAACTCGTCGCATAAAATATGTATTGCGATATTATGTCTTGTTGGTAGCGTTCGCACAGCTGTCAAACCTATCATTTTAGTGAAACATCTCAAGATTTTTTGTTATCTGTGTTTGCATTGACATAAAACATGTATTTTATTCATGTTTGTCTATGACATGTCTAAGTTGACGTTTGCATTGTCACTAGAAACATATTACAAATCACACAATTTGTTCTAAATTAGAGAATGCCGAACCATCCGGTAAACACGAAACATGTAGTGGACAAGATCCAATACCCTGAGTGTAAATCTGACAACCTAATTAAACAACATGTTCCAAGACTTCTGATTGATACAACTTGTTGCAATTCAAGTCTTTGGATTTGTTTCCGCGATATGTGTTTTGCTTTTACATGACAGTGCAAACGCGATACGCGAGACAGTGATTTTAGCATGTTTTTATGTGAATGTTTCATCAATGCAAACTCACGGTTAGGTAGCTTACGCTACGTACACACGGAGACATACCGGATCTATGTTTTGCAGAACTTCTTCTCGAGTCGTTTGCCTCATAACTGAGGGACCGCCTCCATGGATCACCTTCCGTTTCACGATGCTGCGACATCGATTCAGATTTTCAGCTATGTGTATGGCCTCGTGCATTTTTTTGTAGAGTGTGGTGCGGACTTGGTCTGTCCAGCGCGTTGGGCTTCTCCCTCGTGGTCTTTTGCCTTCGATTTTCCCTGTGACGACGAGTTTCTCGAGGTTGCCCCCATCTTTGCGAGCAATGTGACCAAAGTACTCAAGGACTCTTTGTAAGCAGATGGATGACAGTCTAGTAGACACATTGAGTTCCTTGAGTATCGAGACATTTGTACGTTTCGCCGTCCAGGGAATACGCAGCATCCTCCTCCAACACCACATTTCGAATGCGTCCACGCGTCTGCGGTCGTTCGCTTTGAGAGTCCATGTCTCGGCCCCATAGAGGATAATGGAGAATACCAAGGTTTTCACGAGCTTCTGCTTGGTTTTTTTCGTAATATTGCGGTCCTTCCATATCCTCTCTAACTGTCCCATAGCTTTCTAAGCCATCCCTATTCTGCGTCTTACTTCCGTTTCACAGGAAGAAGTTTAGAAAATTTTGCAGAACTAATAAAGGATTAACTACCTCGGTAGCCTAGTGGTAGCAGGCCACTACTACTACGAGGTCCTGGGTTCGATTCCCGGGTAGGGGGTTTATCAGAGATAATAGTGTAAAGACCTTTCTCTCATCATCTCTGGTTTAATTGGGATTTTTCCATTTTCTGGAAATTTCCCAGTACCTCGAAGTTTGGTAATGTGCCCGGATATGTCAACAGGCTCGCCACCTGTTACATGGGCCAATAACGTAACCGGCGAATCTTGGGTGTTTGCATGTATGCCTCAATGCATGCATTTACCTCTGCCTACCCCTTCAGGGATTACAGGCGTGAAGTTACGTAATAAAGGATTATTTCTTTCTTTCAGAATACGGATGTCACGATAAAATTTATATGTACGAGTCCACACGTGATTTCGATTTGAATATTTTTTTTTATGTAATCGAAGTGGCAAACAAGCATGCAGCTCACATTGATGTTAAGTGATGACTGCAGGTGACTGCAGCCTATAGACATCTACACAAAATCCAGAGGTCAAAATGCAGATGTGTTGCCTCCACTGAGACCTAATTTTTCATGTCTCTGTGATAGTTATTACGGGGCCATACATTACCATCTAACCGGAACACGATAGTGCACCACCATTTAGCGGCAGATAAATTAGGTAATGCGGTGGTGCCTACGCCCTCGAGCTTTTGCACTGGAACTCTACCACCAGTAAAAAATATACATTACCAAAGTCGTCAGCCTCTGTGGTTGACAATAATTAAGGGTACAGCGACATCATAACGATATTGTATAAACTGTAGTCTTATCATATCGGTTGTATAGCTATATAGTAATCAATGGATGTCGTTCACCGATCCCGAATCAGTAAAAAATAAATAAAAAAAGAGAAGTTCTGACGCTTGGATGTTGGTTCCGATGGCTTAGTGGTAAAACGGCTGGACTGGTTAGTCGCGGGTTCGATTCCTGTTCAAAATCAATTGTTTCTTTCAATTTAAATTTACTCGGGGTCGGCACCCATTGCTACCCCTAATATTAAGTACGCGAAGAAAAAATGACAATAAAAATGTGTTTTTTAGATTTTTACGTGTTACCTACCTAAATCAAATAATTGTTATATAAATGCATACTGTGTATTTACCTTCCTCATGTCTGTATAGGCCTTCTTTTTTGGTCATAAATATACATTACCAAAGGCAAAGTCTTCAGCGTCTGTAGTTTCAAATTAATATATATGAACAATAAGATCGGCGCCGGCGCATTACCACCAAAATAACAAATTCACGTTTTTATTGAGACGACAGGACAGTGATACTGCGGACCGGTAATACCGGCGGTCATTACCGTGACCATAGACCGCGTAACGAAACAGACGCGACGAAGTTATTTTTAGTAATAACTAGCTGACCCGGCAAACTTTGTTCCGCCTTAATGGCAATAAATAAGCGGAAAAAATACAAAAAAAAATTAAATACCTACATTAATCATTCATAATTATTTCTGTATTTTAGTACATAGGTTGCTCTTCATTTAAGTACCTTGTGATACACGACATTTTTTGTTTTATTATCAGGCGCAAAAACAAACAACGCAGATGGTCTTCCGACCCGTGAACATGCCACGTATTGTATGTATGTGTATAATTGACCATGGGAAAAACATGAATGTTCTAGATTTAAACCACAAACTTTTAAGGATTGGCCTTGTGATTTGTTGATGGTCATGGCAAATGCAAGACGTATCGGAAATTGAAGTCTTTTAAATTCAAACGGCATATCGGTTGGGATCATATGCTGTCGAACGGGATAAAAAGTATCCTATGTCCTTCTCCTGGCTCTAAACTTTCAGCTAAATCGGTTCAGCCGTTCTTGAGTTATAAGTGGAGTAACTAACACGACTTTCTTTTATATATATAGATATCAATGAGCATGTACCTAAATTGTCACTACAGCTTTACTATATATTCTAGGACCATACATTACCATCTGACTAGAACACGATAGTGCTGAACACCACCATTTAGCGGCAAATACATTTGGTCAGTGCTTTCCAAACATTGTTCTACCATGGCCCGGTAATTATGACACTGCCCTTTCGTGACTCGCTTACTATTTTTAAACCGAAGCTGGTTCCATAAAGTAAACTAATACACATTTATTGAGAATACTTACAATGCGTCGATCGATAGTAGCTAATATTTTCAAAAACAAGGCGGAAATGTTGCGACCCGCTATTTTATTTGAAGGCCCGGTACCGGAACTCTACCACCGGTGCTTCGGTGTTTGTAATTTCACAATCGAAAAAACCGAAATGTGTCTAAAAACAGTAATAGTAATGAAAGCTACTATAACATTTCCGTTTCAAAGCTTGCTGTCTTACCTATATCCCGTTTAAGAATGTACCTATATTAGGTTAGGATCCCACTGCAGAATCATTTAGTTCATCCAGATATGCAAACTTATTTTTACGCATATTTATAATCTAGAGCAGAGGTTCCCAAACTATTTTTTCCGTGGACCCCCTCCTTGCTACATTTATATCACATTCCCATATTTCCAAATTTTATTCACGCCTGCGTAGACCCCCATCGGGTCCCATGGACCCCAGGGGGTCTATATGGACCACTTTGGGAATCACTGATCTAGAGAATATATATCCACTAGGTTGCCTATCAAAATTTGGCTGCAAGTATTTTTAATTAAATTATTTTATCTTTAACAGCCAGCAACTCTTTTTTTTTATCTCTGCGGCTGATTTAATTTCGCTCCCGTATATCATTGTAATAAGAAAAAAAATAGCTTTAATTTGATTTATATAAATAATACATGTACGTTATGGATGTAAAAAGTTATCGGGGCGGAACTAAAATATGTAGGGGCGGCCAAGTGCGCAACGGCAGCCGTGATTTTTCAGTCTTTATACATATTGACGTGAAGTAAACAATAATTTATTGAAAAAACAAGAAAAAAGAATTCTGTATGAAATGTTTGAAAGCGCAAACTTCCAAACGTCTGGACCAAATTGGATAAATCTGTCTTTTATATTTTTCGTTACCAGGAGGAGGTTTGTATGGTATTGATGAAGAAAATATATTTATAATCTGCGATGACGGTAGGATGTTTGCCACGTTAGCTAATTTATTATAAAATAATGCAAAACTGATAGACGATAATCATTTTCTATACGCAATATTCATACGACTGACCAATATGTTTGTAAATATATTACATTATCATGTCTATAATATTTTAAATCCATTTTCCTCCAGATGTGTCGGATCAAGACCTCAGTCGCCGTCGAAGCGTGACTGTCGACGGTCGTCATGTATAAAATTATACTTAATTTGCTGACCCTTGCTGCCTTATCGAAGGCACTGGCCCGAGCAGCACAATATACGGTGCCGCCGGCCAAACTTGAAGCTATCTATCCTCAGGGACTCAGAGTGACTGTCGAAGGTAAGCTGTTCATATTTATTTGGTTCTTTTTCCTTAATGTTTTTGTATACAACCTCTGATTTTATTATGATTTTAAAATTCAGTGGTGTCTTTTTGATACTGAATAACCGTCTTTAATCTATTGTATAGTTAACTTTATAAAGGCTATTTCGCAACACTGCCTATCCAGGATAATCTGTCATTGACGGTGAAGCTGCGTTGTGTCGTCGATGTTGACGGTACAAAGCTATTGACAAATTAAGAAAGGGAGACGCTTAGGTATAACCTAAAGAGTGTGTTTAATCATTTTTGAGGGTAAACTTTTATTTTGTGGCCCAAAAGACACTTGTTTGTATAATTATTAAGCTCGGTTGCGAGTAGCCGCCGGTGGGGTCGCGGATGTCATAATACTTATGGCCGAATACTCAAACGTCACTCAATTTTAGGCAACCCTCAAATGTGCGCTATCTCTATCGTTTGAACGTGTTTTATAAAGACAGAAGACTTTTAAATCCCACTTAGATTTAAGTGACGTTTAGCCGTTATTCCCATGACTCCGCCAACTCCGCTGCTGATGGCGGATGCTTTGGATCACCGTAAGGTTTTAGTGAGTAGGAGTCTCACACTACCCGTCGTCTGTTCAACTAGACAGGCCGGCTGGAAATGCAGGGACAGTCTAATGACAAAAAAATGTTGATATCTTTAGGAGATATGACGTAAGCTCCTCTGGTCTATGTCTACGATTGTATGTTTGCATAATTTATCAGTCAATGCACAAGAATTACTTCTATTACGCATAAAATGTTGATTAACCCGCAGCGAGAAAAATATGACATCGACAATATATTATTACAGTATGACAAAATACGTTTTCTGGACTGTGATATTATGACAATACAAAAACTTGACGTGTATTTTAAATAAATAGAATGAAATGTGGCAAACAAGCATGCAGTGCACATTGATGTTAAGTGATGACTGCAGGCTATAGACACCCACACAAAGACCAGAGGTCAATTTGCAAATGCGTTGCCATCTCTGACATCTTAGTTGTTATGTCTCTGTGACCGTGAGTTTGCATTGATGAAACATTCACATAAAAACATGTTAAAATGATAGGTTTGACAGCAGTGCGAACTGCGAACGCTAGCACCAACAACACATTCATCGCAATACATACTTTATGCGACGAGTTGCGGAACATCATCATGTTTAATGTTTTTAGTGCAAGCTAGGGGTGATAGCTATTTCGGGGTCACATATTACCATCTAATCGGAACATGGTAGTGTCGAACGCTACCATTTGACGATAGACAGATTAGGTAATGCGATGGTGCCGATGCCCTCGAGCTACACCTAGCTAGCCTACACTTTAAGTCTACCACCAGTAAAATACAGTATTTCCTTAAAATCTATTTTAAAATTCAGAATATGTCAGAATATACTCCGCTTGGCAATGAACAACACAACGGCAATATAAAAATGACTTATTTACTGCCTTGTCTCTGGGAAAATACGTTAGATTACAGAATTATTGTTATTAGAAACAATACTATAATACAGGGCTTCCCAAACTGTGCGTCGTGGCGTCGCAGCATCTTTCTAAGGGCGTTGTGTGTGTGTGTGTGTGTGTAATACTCTTCTTTTTATGTTATATTTTGCTTTTTTCGACTTTGTTCATATTTTCTAACTAAAAATGCAAATACAGTTTTCTGGTAACATATGATTAGGCTAGTACTAAAATTGGGAGATATTTTGGATGTGATTGGGAGTTCAGGTCATTCAGTCGCAAAAATATATCGCAACTATTAATAAAATATATGATACTATATAATACATAAAATTATAATAAATCGTATGGGTTATTGCATATTCTCTGGCATAGGCCTAAATTTTTAGGGTTATGTAGCCAAATGGCTTAAAACCCTTATAGATTTACATGTCTGTTTGTCTGTCTATCCGTTCACAGCAACTTAACTCCGAAACTATTGGGATATACTTCAGGATTAACTTATATTGTTTGGGGGCCAAGTTTTACACTGGGACACTTCGACCCTTTGGGATTTTTTGTGATCAACCAAAAGACCCTATAACGGTGCCTTTAAATATATCTAAGGTGTGTTTAATGCTGTCTCTGATCAGGCGCTAACACCTCGTCTGGTCGACGGATGCTTCCTTTTCGTTGGAGACACTTCCACCCGTACCTCCACAAATTCTTAGGTAAATATTAAAAGTATGTTCTTAGGTTTTCGCGAGCTGCACTCATTGAAATAAAACTAGTTTTCGGATTTATCTCGCGTATATTAAACTAAAAAGATTATTTAAAATCGAACCCGACGTTTCCGTCGCTTTTTAGCTTCCGTGGTCTCGGGTTCGATTTTAAATAATAATTTTAGTTTAATATACGCGAGATAAATCCGAAAACTAGTTTTATTTCAAATATTAAAAGTCCAACATCCATGTCATCCAGGTCACTGATTTAGACACCTATGTCGACTCAAGCGGCCCAGTAGTTTTGGAGAAAATCGATTGTGACTGGCAGATAAACAGACACACAAGTAATCGACGACTAGGTTAGTCTAACGGTGTGAGTCGACCGTTTGATTCGATGCCCGCACAAATAATTGTATAGCCTAAAGATATTTGTCCTAGGTGTTTTTAATTGTTGTGTGTATATAACGGCACCCACGATACAGGTACCACAGTATAGTTACAAACAGTAATGTAACTACGAACAAATCGTTCGAAACGGCACACTCACACAAACATGCGCATCTATCATGCGGTTCTCGTGGTGCTACAGTAGCGAGCACAGAGTACATTGTATATATGTAGCGAGTGTCGCGTCGAGACGAGCGGTCACGTTGCGATTTGTTTTTGTTTCCACGAGTGTTTTACAGATGCCACGAGCGTATTGCGTGGTATACGACTGTTCGACATGGTGAACTCTGCATCATCGAAACCGGTGGTATCGTTTTTTAAACTTCCTGGTGATTTTGAAAGGCAAGAATAATGTATTGTTATAATATCTAACATATTTAAAAAAATATCGTGTGATAGTGTTTGTAACAATACTCCTCCGCAGCGGCTAGACCGATCAATATTAAATTTTGTGTGTATAGTTGGTAGGTTTGAGAATCGGTTGTAGTCTTTTTTATATCCCTAAATGGTAAAGGTGAGACTCACCATTTTTTTTTCGATTTTTTGGACAGTCAATTTTGTTTATACCTCTAAGGCGATACGAAGTTCGTCGGGGCAGCTATTTATTATGATTGTACTGCCATAAGAACTATAAAAATCACACAAGTAATTAGCACTCAGTCTTGTTATTTTTAAGACCGAATTCACTGTAGCAAGAGGAATTATAATTTGTTAAAATATTTATGAAGAATAAAGTAATTTTTAAAAACAAAGGTTAAAAACAAAGATCTACAAGTTATATCAATATTAAACCCTTTTTTACGTACTTAAAACTATAATAATAATTAGATCACGGTTGGATCATGGGTCTAATACAGAAGGCGGTACTCCTCGGCACGGCACGTATAGTGAGAAGGTTCTTGTCTCTGTGACCCTAACCACTGATAGCTTGGACCCTGTTCCCGCTGCCGGCGGCGCACTATTTTTTAATTTCTTATAGGTATATGTTTGTTTGTTTTATAACTACTTGTGTATGTAAAAAATATTAAATAAGAACAAGAATAAATGAGTGAATAGTAATAATAATCGTATTTTGCTGGGATTAACCAACACCATAAGATTATGTACATAACCTACATATTATTATTTGTAAACTGATGTAGCGCGGTGTGACGTCATATCGTGCTGCAATTTTATATAGGCCGTTTTGAGTCATTTCACTATTCGCAACATTTTGAATCGTTATATCTTAACTACTTTTAAGTACTTATTAACTATATATTATGTTTTAAAGACAAATAGTATTTATTTATCCAATACTATTATAGGGTAACCATTGTTTAAAGGTCAGTAAATGCTAAAATAATAACACCATTATTTAAAAAATATAGTGACATCCCTATTGCTTCAATGAAGTGTAGGTAAATATTTTATAAAATGGGCTTAGTTTCCATACTGTTTGTATCTACTGTGCAGGTACCAGACAGGGACAGGATGCCTAGTGTGAGACTGTGAGTGTATAACTATGCCCGCAAATTCGTCCGCGTGAGAATTTATTATTGTTCAGTATCTACCCGGACGAAGTCGTGGGCGCAGCTAGTTTAAAAGTAGCCTAAGTGTATAAGCTATCTTCCAGTGAAAGTCCCGTCTAAATCGGTGCAGCCGTTCACGAGATTAGCCCCCAACAAACAGACAGACAGACACAAAAACTGTAAAAATGTTGTTTTGGTAAATGTACTGTGTATACATATTATTATGCATGTAGTAAAACGCGGTTATTTTTATATTACAAACAGACACTTCAATTTTATTTATTTGTATAGATAGGTTGGGGAAAAAGTCTTTTCGCATTATAGTATGTATGAACTTGTAATAAAATCTCTTTGGCTGTAGTATTTGTATCTGGCTGGTTTTGGTATCATTGAAAGTTAAAATTTTAAAGAACATAATTCCAAATTTAAATTAGGCAAATGTGTGATTTTCATTTGTTTTTCGTACTGTCAAGATGAGTGAATCTAATGAAGAAATTCGATACATTTTGAAATTTTACTACAAAAAAGGTAAAAATGAATCGCATGCCGCGAAAAAAATTTGCGATATTTATGGACCTAGTGCAGTGTCTGTGAGAGTAGCACAAATTTGGTTTAAGCGTTTTTAATCCGGAAACTTTGATGTCAAAGATGCACCTCGCTCTGGTCGCCCTAATAGACAAGACAAATAATTTACACAGAATAAAGACCGATTATTTAGAATAATTTTATTTTTATTCAGTTAGAATAACATTTTATTCGGATTTATGTTAGTACTTAAGATTATGTTTACCTAAAGTTATAGGTATACAAAATCGTTCAAGTAATTTGGGGGTCATAGATTATACAGTATATAGGGTATAGATTGGCAACTGAACGTAAAGTTTGGGAAAAGTGAGGGGCATTCACCACTAGATAGCGCTTTCATGTGATTTTACGTAGGTACCAATAGATGGCGCTTGTATTTATTTGTATAAAGGGTACCTATATTATTAAGAACTTTGAATATATTTTTTTTAATTCTAAACAAGTGGTTTATTACCTCTTGTTTAGAATTAAAAAAAAAACATTGATAAACAATATTTAAAGGCAGCCGACACGCCGTTTAATTTTCTGTTTAATGTAAATAACAATCAAAAATAAAATAAGGTATATACTTTTGAAGTGTTTTATTTCAAATTTAGTTCAACATAAGAACATATGTAGATATATAATAACTGAGAATATTTTAATTGCTTGTGATACGAAAGAAAAAAAAGTTAAGGGGAAATACAATTGATACATTGACAGTCAATTTTATTTTATTTTTTTAATTAAATAAATAATCGTTCAAAAATTAATACAACTTAAAATAGTTCAATACATCACCAGAATGTTACATTTTCTCTTTTACGAACTGACAAAACATAAGTTTGGCAAAATAAAACTAGACATTCTCTTTCCATACCTTCACTTACAAATAATTTAACAGTAATGATAATAATACATCACAAAATCATTATTTCAACAGTTTTGTACAGCTAAATCAGCATTGAGCCAAGCAACAAAGCATCTTATAAATAATAAACGTACAGTGAAGATTTTCAGATTAAAAAAATTGAATTACTTAAAAAGTAACAATACATCATTTTTATGTGCCATTTGGTAAACAAGAATTTCAAATTCAAAATAGGTATAAAACTTCGGAAATTTATATTTAGAATATTTCCCATCATCACTCCAGCTGAAAGACATCTACTGTTGGACAAAGTCTTCCCCAAAGATGCCCACAACAGAGTTGTGCGGTATTTGAGGAAAAGATTCTTGCATAAGAAAGAAAGAAACATTTATTTGACACACAGCGAGACACATAAAACAGACATAAAACGTTGCTAACAATAAACAAAGAAAAGACAACACAATTTCTAAAATTATTAGGTACATACCTTCACGTAATATGTGCCTCACGGCTGCGTCAAAAATGTGTCCTGTTCAGTAAATGTCAGGTAACTTCGTATATGAGGTACCTGACGCTGGTTTTCAACAGGAACCTTAGCGAGAATGAACCACAGATGTGAAATGATTTATAATGGCACTAATACTTATACATGGTACATACAGATATAATACATATAATAAAACCATTAAAATAAAATACTTAATAAAACGATAAATGTAATAAATACTACCAATAAACAAATAGATAAATACCAGAGTAAATAAAATTACGAGCCATAGACAATACAGGTCAATTCATCATATTTTTCAAAACATTATTAAATGCATTTTTATTTTCTTAAAAAAAAATACTGAGCAATATTATAGTGAATATATAATTACTATAATTATTTAAACATGAAATATTAATTAACAAAATATACAGAGTTACTAGTGACATCTCCTGCCATATTGTGACATTAATTAGCAAAAGTTTATTTTCTGGCGGGGCATTCGTCGCTAGTTGGCGCTAGTGTATATGGAAAAAAGTGTTGAATTATTTTGTACTAAGTTTCATGGCCCTGTTGGGGGTTGTACGTCACGTACGTCTTACTGCCAGTTTGCGTCTGTGTATTTGCTTTCTACCCCACACTATCAGGATCAACGCAATGGAAACCGCAATAAACTACTGGTATTTAATATATATTTAATATAACTAATGTGTTGTGTAAGTGAATAGAATGTAAAGTGAATAGAAAAGAACCAAATTATGATACTATTAATAAAGTCATACAAGAAGTACATAATTGGTTTACAGTAAATAATCTTGCATTAAATAGTAAAAAAACTAAATGTATTCGTTTTACTCTTCCAAATGTCAAAAGTAAAGAAGTTGAAATATTCTTCAACAATGATAAAACACAATTTGTTAGTGAAGCTGTCTTCTTGGGTATAACACTTGATTCAAAATTGCAATGGGGTCCTCATATTAAACTGTTAGGAAAACGTCTAAGTTCTGCTGCTTATGCCGTCAGGAAGATTAGACAGTTAACGGATGTCGACACTGCGAGACTGGTTTATTTCAGCTACTTTCACAGTGTCATGTCCTACGGTATTTTGTTGTGGGGTCGGGCAGCTGAAATTGATTCAATATTTATATTACAAAAGAGAGCTATTAGAGCGATATATAACTTAAATAGTCGTGACTCCTTGAAAGAATTATTCAAGCAAATAAATATAATGACGGTCCCTTGCCAATATATTTATGAAAATATATTGTATGCTAGGAAAAACTTGCACTTATTTAAGAAAATTAATGATATACATACTTATAATACCAGAAATAAAAATAAATTAGTATTTCCAAGTTTTCGCCTATCGAAAACACATAAATGTTTCTTAACATGTTGTATACAGTTTTATAACAAAATTCCGTCCAACATTCTTGAACTTACAGATAATACATTTAAGTCATGTATTAAACGCACACTATGTAAAAATGCGTACTATAGACTCGATGACTATCTAAAGGATAGAGATGCCTGGACAAATGCTGGTCTAGCTCCACAAGACTAAACAATAATTTTGTGAAATTAATGTGCATTGTACTTGATATTGTAAAACATAGTTATAAGTGTCATATTGTGAAAATAGTTTTAAGGAACATATTTTGAAAAGACCCTACTGAGTTTTGTTTTGGCAGGTTTTTTCTCAGTAATGTGGGCTTTGGAACTCTGCCAGTGAATGACAAAGAATGTCCCATATTTTTTTGTTTTGTCTTATTTTGCCGTTTGTAAAAGAAAGTACGGAACATTCTGTTGGTACCTATTTTTATCATTAAGTATTTTTGGACTATTATTTATTTTATTTTGTTTACTTTGACATATTAATCAACGTATCAGTTGTTATTCGCTTTAATTTTATATTTGTAATTTGACCTATCACAAGCAAATTCTATTATTTCCAAGTGATTAAATGAATTTTTGAGTTTGAGTTTGAGTTTGTAGTAGATACACAGAACAGATATTTATCTATTCCGTGAGTAGATACGTCTTCTGAAGAAAAATGCTTAATCATTTAACACCTTATCAAATCCTATCTAGATTTTATAGATCTGATAAAGATAATATAACTGATTAGGTGGAGGCTGCAAAGTTCTTCAAATTGAACCATGAATCTTGAAAGATTTTGACACCTATATTTCTCAGGGGCTTAGGCACATATTATGTGAGATTATAGTAGGTGACCCACACCTAAGCCAGTATAATATCCCTCGGGATGTTTTAGTAAAAAGCTGCACTTATGTATGGCCGTCGCCAGGGGGTGGCAGGGGAGGTTATCAGCCCTCCCCCCCGCCCCCCGACAATAATAACGCATTTTACAGCAAAGACTGATATATTTATAGGTACCAATCTAGTACTCCTCGAGCCAAGCTGCCCTCCCTGAAGCCAAACTGCCCCCTTCTAAATCGGCTGGTGACGCCTTTATGTATATGTGTATATGTTTTATGTCATGAAGTAACAAACAAGCACATCATATATCAGCATATCAGTTCACATTGATAATAAGAGCATACTATAAACCTGTAAACATCTACCTACATAAAAACTATAGATTTCAAGTTAAAAACGTTGCCAGTTGCCACTCCTGAGGTCCAAGTCGTTATACCTAAGTGTCAGAAATATACAAAGCTGTACGTTAGCACCTGTCCAGAACACGGTATCGCTGAACACAACTATTTAGCGACAAGTAGATACTGTAATGCGCTGGTTTCTACTCCCCCGAGGTCCGCCACTGGAACTCTTCCACCAGTGAAAAATTATCTTATAATATACCTAAGTCAGTAAACTCTTCCACTACACCCATCAATCTATCATGCCATGTTGAATTCAATTTAATAGACGCACTAGCCATCTTTTCATTTTCAAAATCAATACATTCGTCTTCAACGACATAACCAAGCGGTAAAACGAATAAAGAAAACATGAGACCAAAATCTAGGCTATCTGCAAACTCTTTTTCAAATAATTTTCTTGGAAAAACAGTGTCAACGTCAATGTTAAAGAAATTAAGGAACTTTGCAAGCATATCGTAGTAGACATTCTTAAGGTTTTCCATATGCATTTTCCTCATTTTAGTGTCGGATGCTGAGTAGAGGAAATATATTAGATCTGTCACTGGTGACCCATAGTGTATAAACTGATAGTCCAATAATAATACTTCTGTCTTCTCTTCATTCTGCAATAGAGAATTTATTGTATAAAGTGTCTTTTTATGTCTTAAAAACAATCATACATGGTAGATGAAGACTGTAGCCTATTATTAATGTAGATATAGATTCTTTGCCACTCCTGGGGCCTAAGTTGTTATGCCCCTGTATCAGAATTTACAATGGTGAACGCTCTGATGAACTGTTCGATCTGGTGCCATTGTCTCCATTCTTTCATCGTACCACCCGCCGAAGAGAGAAATTCCACCCGCACAGATTGGACATTTAGCAGTGCTCAGTTTATTCCTGCCTAGAACGTGCAAATTGTGTCACGAACTTCCCTCTGTGGTGATCCCCCGACGCGACAGTAACCACTTTCCATCAGGTGGCCCGTCTGCTTGTGTGTCAATGACATAAAAAAAAAGAATTTAGGGGCGTACATTACCATCTGACTAGAACACGATAGCTATCATGTGTTCAGCTTCAACCCAATCTACTTGCTGATTGATTGGGTAAATAATGTAAGTAAGTAGTGGTGCTCTATCATTGGAGCTAGTAAAAACGTGCAAAGTTTTTTTTTATTATCAATTCGGCGCGAAATTCCGTTAAATGCATTCGTCGCTGTAAATGCCACTTTTCACATCACGTTATGGACTTTCAGAATATATTATAAAACATTGTAGTACGTCTTCTATCTTAGACAAAATTTAAATATTAGCTATCATACTCACTATTTGCTTCTTCATGAGGTTATTGAATTTAAAATCGCCGTGACATAAACATTTTACGGGTGATGTTTCAGCCCTGTAATATTTTGGAATGTTTTCATACATAGTTGAAGCAAATCTATTGATTTTGTGTTTTATTTCATCACTACAGCCCTCGGTAACAGCGTGACGAATGGAATCCAAAAACTTTTTCCAGGTCTCTCCGAATTCCATCGGTATTTCTTGTGATTTAATTTTCCTTTCAAAATAAACAGGCATACGTTTTTCGACAACAAAAGATAACGCATGAAATTTTGCAATCTCTTTAACGCCTAATTCAAGTAATTTCAATGACATAGAATTATAATCATGCAATGCTGTATAATCCATTTTCACTATGTTTTCCATAACTATGATTTCTGAATTTTTCGTTTTAAATGTTTTTATTATTTTGAATCTATCATCCCCTACTATGTTGGCTTCATCTTGTAGTTTTGTGAAAACGTAACTTAAGTCATCGTAAAAGAATATTTCTTTCAAATACACTTTTGACACTGATAACAGCCCTTCAAAATTATCACCTGGAGGAGCTATTTTCACGAACAAATTTATTTCATGTTCTTCTCTGTCAGTATCTGCATGAACAATGATATCAACTTCATAGAGTGCAGCGATATAGTTAGCACCCCCAGTAAAGACTTTATTTTGTCTAACTTTGTAATATTTTATCTTTCTATCTTTAACAATTTTCTGAACGCACGTCTTTATATTTGGATGAAGTTGCTCAAGAGACATTTTTACTTTTTAAGATAATTCTTGTGTTATTTAACTGTTATATTAACATATGAGAAACGAAGAGAAATCTACACTTTATATATATCATTTGATAAATAAAGGTGGTTTCATAAGGATGCGTAATTGAACCACTTTCAACTAATTTAAGTGCTATAAAAATAATGTGAGTTTCATAATAATTTTACTACATATATTATTACAAATTTTGTGTGTAATTCATAAATTTTAACATAGATGATAGTGTTAATATTTTTTATGTAACATAAAATCGACATTTTGGTCCTTTTTGACTCCTGAATATGAACGAGTATGTGTTGCAGTTGGTTACTGAACGATACCAAAATTGGCATTTTGGCGTCATTGTGATCAAACATTCCACTCGTAGGTATATTAGTATTGTGTTCAAATGTTACGAAAAAATAAATTTCATAATGAAACAGCCTTTAATTAAACTTTGTTTATCTGCTAAATTACAATATAGCTAAAACCTACATCGTTAAAAAATAAAATGAGATAAATATTGATTATTTGATAAGAGATACTATCTGATATTAAAGTAATAAAGAATAACGTCGCATTTGTTTGGAATGTACATAGTTAGCACATCTTATAAACTTATTTAATTAATTTAAATGCTTAAGTCACAAAGATATAATATCAAAACGGAAACAGAATAGAAAATAAACAGGAGATCCAAAACCTATATAAATAGCTGCCTCGCCAGATTTTGTAAGCGGTATGAAAAAATTATTATATTTTATGACCCAACCATATCTTATCTCTATTTTCTACTACTTAGACATACAAATTACATTTTCCTCATTATATTACAAATGACATACTCGTATTATAAAGTACTTTTACAATATTATACAATATTGTAAATACTTGTTTTTTTCTTTTTTTTTCTTTTTATTGTAAATACTGTTTCCCAGATAGGAGATTTTATTGATTCTTTATTAATACGAATATATGCAATATTTGTGATACAGTGGAATTTTCTTATGGTCATCTATCTCATTCACATCGTAATGAGCAGCTTCTGTGCTATTTTTTAAGAAATTATAGTAATAATTTCGTGTCCTTCATGTTTCATAACCCCAAGTGTCATGGACGATATAATACTCTAAGTAGTTGTACAGCTACGCACGCGTAGTGCAAGACATGTTTACAAAAGGATAAAATAAAAAATGAACGCATTTAAAAAAAACATTTATTAGTGCTCTCCAGTGTCTGTTTTGAAAACGAAGCTGATAATTTTCTAAATATCCACCTTTTCACAGTCTATTTATTCGAGAACATATTTCTAAACTCAAGGTTTAACTGTACATACTGTTAGATCCAGCTACTTTGTAATTTCGATAAGGGATTTCGAAAACGGTATTATAACTTATCGGCACGCTTTACATCATTTTACAATATACCCAAATCTGTAAACTCTTCCACTATATCCAAAAACCGATCCTTCCACATTGAATTTAACTGTACAGTTGCTTTAGCTATTTTTTCGTTTTCAAAATCTGGACATTTGTCTTCAAGAACATAACTGAGTGGTAAAATAAATAAAGAAAACATTAGGCCAAAATCTAGGCTGTTTACAAAATCTTTTTCATATATTTTTCTAGGAAAAACTGAATCAACATCAATGTCAAAATATTTAAGAAACTTTGCAAGCATGTCGTAATAGATATTCATGAGGTTTGGCATATATTTCTTCCTCATTTGCGTGTCCGAAGCTGAGTAGAGGAAATATATAAGATCTGTTACTGGTGATCCGTAAAATATAATTTGATAATCCAAAATCATCACTTCCATATTTTCTCCATCCTAAAAAAAATAATTTATAAGTAAATGTGTATTCAAACGTACTTCATGGATAAAAAAGAGTTTAGGTTAGATTGCACCAAAATATTTGTAGAAGTTAAAATTTGTAAATGTAAAATTTTACATCCTTTCCTAACTTAAATAAATTTGTTAAAGTTAGAGAAATGTGTAAAATTTTCGCAAAATTTTAGCTCTCTCTCATCCTTGAACAAAAAGTTCAGTTAAAACTGAGTCAGAAGTTCAGAGAAAAATCCCTAATGCCATGGAACCACGGGTAATTAAAATTACCCGTCAACCCAACGAGACCACGGGTAAACGCCCGAAATTTTATCTATAATATAAAAATAATACTTGAAATTTTTCTCCTAGTGCAGTCAGTTATGTTCATGTCAGTCAGAATGATTTGATCGAAATTGTTCGGTTGACTGACTGCACGAGCGGTAGACTTTTCTTCTGCTGGAAGGGAATTCTACCGCTAATGGGCGGTGGGGTTGTGACGTACCAAGAATAGACTCCGTCTATTCAGTAGTAATCCAGTGTATTTAGACTTTATTTGCAATATATATATTTTAATCCAATTTACTTACAATTTCCTTCATCATGAGATTATTTAGTTTGTAATCTCCATGGCACAAGCATTTCACCGATGATTCGTCACCTTTGTAATACTTTACAATTTTTTCATACATAATCGGCTTGAACTTATCAATTTTTCGTTTTATTTCGTCACTACAACCCTCGGTGATAGCACGACATACTGAATCCATAAAATTCTTCCAGCCCTGTCCAAACTCTATCGGAGATTTCTGAGATTTTATTTTCTTTTCAAAATATTCTGGCATCCTTTTTTCAACGACGAAGGAAAGAGCATGAAATTTTGCAATTTCTTCAATCCCTAATTTTAGTAATTCCAGTGACATAAAATTGAAGTCATGTAAAGCTTTGTAACCCATTTTAACTACGTTTTGCATAACTATGGTTCCTGAATCGCATGTCTCAAATGTTTTTACCATTTTTAATCTATCATCCCCTACTACGTTGGCTTCATCTTAAAGTTTTGCATAAACATAACTTAAATCACTGTAAAAAAATATTTCTTTCAAATATACGGTTGACACTGATAAGATTCCTTCAAAATTTTCATCAGGTGGAGCTATTTTCGCAAATAAATTGATTTCGTAATCTTCTTTGTCTGTTTTTGCAATTATATCGAGTTCGTATAGTGTGGCAACATAGTTAGCACCACCAGTACAAACTTTATTTTGACGGATTTTGTAACATTTGAGACCCCTATCTTTCACAATTTTCTGTAAACATTTTTTAAAATTCGGATGCACTTCTTCAAGAGACATTTTTCACTTTTTAAACGCAAATTTGAACTGACTGATTAGTAAAAATAAGATTGATGAAAACAAAATTAGACTTTATATATCATTTGATGTGTAAAGGTGAATTCATAGTTGCTTCATACTTAATTTAGTTTTATACTTTGATTTTTTGTACGTTTTGGTATCATTTATAAATAGTAAACAATAAAATTAATGCTTAGTAAAAATTACGAGCATTCAAGGCAGGTAATTACAAAATTATGAAGGTTTTTTTTCCTAATTAAAGGCAAGGTTTGGCCTTCTGGAAAATGTGAGAAAAGTCAATTCTCGGTCGCCCATGAACATCTTGTAAGCTAGTGAAAGCTGAATTCGGTTCTTCATAATACTACTAACGTATACGTCAGTGGTATTATGAGAATCCGAATTTGTTTATTTTCAATTTTAAAAAGTTATCTTAATATGGTAGGTATAGTGTGGTTGTATAAATCGTTTCCTTGACTTTAGTGTGAAGATGTACTGAGATTCTAAAAAACCATGGAGTACTAATACATTAAATTAAAATAACCATGTTAATTTGACTTATTTAAGTTCATAAAATGTATTAGAATACATACATACCTAGTTAAAAAAGACTTATAGTATTTTTTAAATATTTACATATCTAATTTTATGATTTGGAAGTATTATAGTGAAACCACCTTTATACAAATACTGTCAATCTCCATAATCTCACCATACCCAGCTGAATGAAGACTATGTTATAATATTATAGGTAATGTTTATGTATTAAAATATTGATGTAATTATGAAAATACTCCACCTTTCTACAAGGATTCAACTTTCTTGGTATTTATGCATGTCAATGTCAGCCTTTAAGTTAACAATTAATGTATCACCAGGGTTTTCCACTCAGCCATCGCTTTGCCACCCCTTCTGTACTCTCTTGACGTCATTTTAGAAGAACCCTATATTGTAGCGCTAAGACAACATCTCAGAGGGAAGTTCGTTCCATTATTTGTACGTTTTTGTCAGAAATGAACATGAAACCTGCACGGTTGAGCTTTTCCACTTGTCCAGTCAGTGTAGGTAGTGTAATCTTCAGCGGGTAGTGCGTACTAGGAAAAAAGAAGGTACTATCATGACAAACATGTAAAACACTCACCATTAAAGAGACGGTAAAAACACAAAACGTGGATGCGTTTTGTTCTTCTCCTGATGTCTTTGCGTAGACTTAGATGTTCGAGGGTGTCAATGAGCCCGAGTCGTTAACGATACGAACGCCGCGTCTTTGTCCATAGCTCCGAACTGGTATTTGGGTATTCCAGATGGGCCCGCACTTGAGCCTTATAAAGCTGTAGTAGTTGTCCTAATATGTGATATTGCCTCACTTTGTTATGCACCCAAAGCTAATTGCTAGCTAGCTTGGATGTCTAATTGGTCACACCCTCATGTGATCCCCGGCTTGCAGTTCGTGCAATGTGTCAAGGCCAATGCCAATTCTTACTAACGGTTACTGGAGTAGATACGCTTCAACGGTGGCGCTACATGGAATGAGGTTTTCCTATCGGCGAACTTATGCCTTCGACGGGTTAAACAGGTCTAAATTAGTAGTCCTAATCCGAGACCCGCTCCAGAGCGAACTCTGTTTCGGATACAATTATATTCCTGCTTTCCTTGAGATGGTGAGCGTATTGTCATTTCAGAGTCTAGTAATATATCCGATATTACCAGACTGCGAGGTACTAGGAAACCTCCAGAAAATGGAAAAATCCCAATTGAACCAGAGATAAAGGATTTTACACCATTGTCTCTGATAGTCCGTAAATAGATAGTAGGAAGGTAATTGGATAGTACTCTTACACTCACTCTTCTGAATAAATATGTAGTCATAATGTTACATAATAATAATTAAATAAATATACCTAAGAATGCTATTTACTTAAATTTTTCATTTGCTGAAAAAATCCGTTACTTATCAATGTTAATGACATTGTTGACATTTTAGTGAAATTCACAATGATGTAGTGTTGTCCTAGTGAACACAAAGATTTCGACGCAACTGTGTGTGTGTGTGCTTATGACAAAAAGTGTACATCATCATTACTTTTCACTGGTGGTAGAGTTACAGTGTAGGCGCTCGGGGATGTAGTCGCCACCGCATTACCTAATCTATCTGCCGCCAAATGGTAGTTTTCAGCACTATCATAGGGATATAACAGCTAAGGTCTCAGGGGTGACAACTTACGATACGTCTCGTCATAAGGAAAAGACAATTTACAACTGATTCCGTATTTTTATTTTATCTATTGCCACTCTCTCTCTGTAATCGTTCTCCTCACTGCTCAGGATCGTGGCACCTTTTGATTTTGTCAACCAGCTATCTCCGTCTTATCTCAGCTATCGTATTGCAGCACATAAGTGGTATCTCCAGCTCACCTCTGATCCGCCCACCTTTTGGGACTGCGGCCTCTGGGTCTCTTTCCCTCCACTTTGCCAGTAATTATTAGGCGTTCCAAGTTTTTATCACCCCTTCGAGCAATGTGGCCAAAGTATCGCAGTATATCTATTACCTCAAACAACTCACAATAATTGTAAAAGTATTATAAAGACTTAGATAAAGACAGGTCATAAAATGCGGTCTATGTATCATTAAACAATTAACATATCTCTAAAAACTTTCCATAATCTTACAATATACCTAAATCTGTAAACTAGCCCCCTTATTCAAAAACTTACATTAGATACGTTTTAGCTATAGAATGCTTTGTCTTTGTCAGTTGCATTGTCAAATGTGCAGGATAGAAAAAGACAAAGGAGAGATTAGCAACACTATAGCTATTTATGAATAAGGGGGTCTGCCATTAAATCAACCTACGTTTTCCGCGATAATTAAACTTGAAGGTAGAAGAGCATCAAGCCACCCGCAAACTGACATCTTGCTGGTATAACAGTCCGTCCGCGACCAGGGCTCGTGCAACCGTGCCGAAACGTCGGAATAAAGGTAAACCGTGCCGAAACGTCGGAATAAAAGTAAAATAGTGTTTTTATCGAAATACCTATCTATAACGCGTCACGATCCGGTTCGCAAAATCAGTGGAATCAGCATGTGATTTCCGGCACAGAAGCATAACACCTTAGGCCTCAGGAGTGGTAACGCATCTGCATTTTGACCTTGGTCTTTGTGTAAGTGTCTGTAGGCTGCAGTCATCACTTAACATGAACTGCATGCTTGTTTGCCACTTCCATGACATAAAAAAAATCGTAATAAACCCGCTAACAAAAACCATAAGCAGTGTTATTATCATTTTTCATCTCTCTGAATTATTTATTTTTAATTAATCATTCGGGAACAATGTTCTATTAGTTAATCTAGTGCCATCTGCATTGTTGACACGTAACTGAAATTCACAATGATTACGTTGTTATCCTAGTGAAAATAAATATTGTTACAAAACATTGTCTGTGTACGATAAGAAATGTATACATCATCATGACACCTCAGTGGTTAGGTCCTTATGTAATAATTTTTAATATTTACCTTTTTTAGGATCTTACATTTTAATATCTTATCTTATCATAAAATATATATATATATTGTTAAATTGTATAAGTATGTGTCGCATGCATAGAGCAACACGGGCCACCGGTCGCGGCGGACCGGAGGGGAGTAGCCATAGCGTTTATTACCGATGCAAAACAGTCTGTAAATTTTTGCGGGGGGAAATGCGTGCGACACACACGCACACTACAAAAATCGTCTATTACTACGAAACTCACATCTTGACTTTAACAAAATACAGAAACGATTTCACGCACAAATTTAAACATCTAGGCGACAGGTATAGGCCCATTTGGGCTTGCACTTTGACAGGGGGGAAAACCTGCTCATGACTCCCCTCCGGTGTTGCTCTAGGGTCGCATGCAATGACGTCGTAAATACCTATTGGCTGTACTTTTTAAAACAACTGTTTATTTCAGCGGTACCTACATCATCTTGGTTGTGCAAACTTTCTTAACCCATTGAAACCACTGTATCAGTATCCAAGAAGAAATATTGCACATCGAGCCTACGAAAGAGACGATCGGTTAGTTTCGACTGCGTAGAGTGTTATCTCTGTTTCACACTAACTTGTCCGGTATTGGTCAAAACTTGATCTACAGATCCGATATGGCTTATTACACGACACGGTATTCATGGTCCGATAGCAAGGATCAGGGTAGTGTAATAACATTTAGGGAGTTAGTCCCTAATTAGGGCGACCGAAGCGGCCCGGTCAGCCTAACGCCCTAACTACGCGCACTAGAAATATGAACAGTATGGAAACTACGTACAAAACGTTCAAAACCACACTCACACAAACATGCGCATCGACGCTCGAGTAGCGAGTGATTCAAGCTGCAGCACCGCGAGAACCGCTTAGGGACCTCGTTGATGCGCGTGTTTGTGTGATTGTGCCGTTTCAACGTAGTTTCCATACTGTTCATATTTGTACTGTGACTAAGTTAGGGCCCTGTCGACCGGACAGTGTAATAAGTGATATGTTCTTAGGTTTTCGCGAGCTACACTCATTGAAATAAAACTATTTTTACGGATTTATCTCGCGTATATTAAACTAAAATGATTTTTAAAATCAACCCGACGTTTCGGTCGCTTTTCAGCTTCCGTGGTCCCGGGCAGACTGAGGTGACATTTGTCTGACAGAAGTTTGAAAAAATTATATGTAGCTACCTCCATCGATTTCGTTTGCGCTACGCAAGGCGTTTACGAAATCGATGGAGGTAGCTACCATATAAGAAGCGACCGAAACGTCGGGTTGATTTTAAAAAATATTTTAGTTTAATATACGCGAGATAAATCCGTAAAAATAGTTTTATTTCAATGAGTGTAATAAGTTGCAACCCGGTACGAGGCTACGTCCACCCTTTCTGCCGGACCCTGAATACCGTGTCGTGTAATAAGGCCAATAAGCCGAAATCTCCCCTCCCTCCTAGGGTCGATGTGTAATACTTGTTGGATACTGTAGTATTATTTTACGAATTACCTACATGTTTAGAATATTAAAAAAACGTAACTTCATGCCTGTGATCCCCGAAGGGGTAGGCAGAGGTAAATGCATGCATTCAAGCATAAATGCAAAAACCACGACCTGCCGGTTACGTTTTGGCCCATGTAACAGGTGGCGAACCTATGAACCTATGTTTAGAATTAAAATAAGTTTATCATTTAAAACTCTGTTTGTTTTTTGGCTTCTTCCAGACAAACCTTCGAAAGTGTTACTGGGTGAAGCCATTTTCTCAAACAAATTTATTTTTTATAAATCTTTTATGTTTGTGTTACAATACTTACAATCATCTTATCTTCATAATAATGTACAAATTTGACAGACCCACGTCTGTCTGTCTCTAACAATTAATTATTATTCTGTGAGTCATTAGAGATGAGAACATCTACTTCAAGATTGAAGCTCCAAACGTACTCCCAGTAATGATATCCAATATATTTGTAATCTGTGAAAGTGTTATAAAGTTACATATTGTGTATATAGGTATATCTAAACCTTATATATAAAAATAAATGAAATTGGAGTCCCTGTTTGTAATTAAAAAATAACCACTTTTTACTAAATGTGTATGTACCTATGTATGTACCTACATATACATATAAACACGGTGCATATACCAAAACATTTTTTACAATTTTTGTTTGTTTGTCTGTCTGTTTGTTTCGGCTAATCTCAGGAACGGCTGGACCGATTTTGACGGGACTTTCACTGGCCGATAGCTCATGTAGAGTTACTTAGGCTACTTTTATTTATGAATTTTATTAGATATACTAGCAGTGTGTGTGATTTCGACCGCGTAGTTCCTGAACAATAATTTTGTTAAATTCCACGCAGACGAAGTCGCGGCTACAGCTAGTTTGAGAATAAAATACTTCACTGAACAATACTCGTACCTATTTTAAATAAAAAATAAAATAAAAATAATTTTTATTTTTTCATTTTTTATTTTATTCCGACACACGTCTAAAATATCTGCTAATCCAACAAACCCGTCTCATATCACCTGTTGGTAACGTCTACCTGTCACGCCATATTTTTGAAATAAAAACAAACACCAGGATTTGTGAAACAAAAATGTACGTATCAACATTTCTGAATAGAATTATAGACAACACCAATCCTTAACATTGAATTGACCCTCATTATGTCATGAAAAATAAATGGAAACAACCTTCACGTCATACCATAAAGTTTTAAAAAAATATGAGAAATGAAATAATATGTAAATCGATCATGTTATTTTGTGTTACGCTTTTTTTCATTTAACTTATGTAGGCATAACTTGTTTAGGCCCCGTTGGTAACATAATATTAAGTAATATCAAAATTCCAACATACTCGTATAATCAAAATTAATATCAGTTCTCGCAAACATTTCTCACATCGATGATGGGACTGGCTTAATGTTTTTTTTTTTAATTTTTTCTAAGGATTGGCTTTAACATTTATTGCTTGGAAGAACGACGTGTGCCGGGTCAGCTAGTATACATATTATATTTAAAAGTCAACATTATATTGAATGTACACTTTTAAATAATGTTGTTCTAAACATATTTTGAATTGGAATGTTAACGCTATACGCGGTAGGCAAAGAGCGTGGAGCGCCAAATCTCAGTTCTTACAAACCTCACCTGCATTTTATACATTCATATTATTATTCTCTTCATGCATGCACACCGATCCCGATGACACCTGACCCCACCTTCAGATAGTAGGTAGACGACCTATATGGTCAAAGTGAAATAAATATGCATATCAATAAGAGATATCAAATGTAATGATGTTGCTAACCATTAGGCCATTGGTGTTTTACCTACTTTATCTGCTGGTTTTTATATAGATTTTATTACTACTTTTTTATTTTTTAACGCCAGTAGCGTAGTGGTAGCATGCCACTACTATTGCGCTGGAGGTCCCGGGTTCGATTCCCGGATCGGGGTCTATCAGAGATATCGGTTTAAAAATCCTTTATCTCTGGTTCTATCGGGATTTTTCCATTTTCTGGAAGATTCCCAGTACCTCGGAGTTTGGTAATGTGCCCGGAGATGTCAATAGGCTCGCCACCTATTACATGGGCCAAAACGTAACCGGCGAATCGTGGGTGTTTGCATGTATGATTGAATGCATGCATTTACCTCTGCCTACCCTTCGGGGATTACAGGCGTGAAGTTACGTTTATTTTTATACGCTTATATTTACACTCGCACGCGGTCTAAATCTGTGCCCTAAGTGCAGTTCCACACACTCAACAAACAAAAAAAAAACCCAGACCGAAACAAATATCTGAAGGTCATACTAATACTCGTATTTATTGAATTAAGCGGTCATCATGCCTATACCTACTGGACCAATTGGGTCATCAAAATGAATTCAAGTAAACTTTAAATTTTTTTACTCAATATTCAACCCGATCTTTTTATTGTATAAATATACCTATATAAATGATACCCATTCGTATACTTTATTATTTGTCTACGAAGTTTCTAAATTCGAATCAATGTCATTTATTTTTTTAATCTGTTTTCCTCATAGGTATTTATAAGATGTTAAACGGCAATATTTATATTTTTCTATTTACTTTATGAATGCTTGTTTTCCTCATCTTAAAATATTCTTATTCCTAGCAGTATTCACATGAGGTAAAATCTTAATATATATAAATCTCGTGTCACAATGTTTGTCCTCAATGGACTCCTAAACCACTTAACCGATTATAATAAAATTCGCACACCATGTGCAGTTCGATCCAACTTGAGAGATAGGATAGTTTAAATCTCAAATTATAGTCGCAATTTTAATTTATTGCTAATTATTTGTCTGTTATTATTTGACAGTCACAATTATCTGTTAACTCCAAATGATTCTAACAGATGTCGATACCTTTCGACTGGGTTGAGTAAGTAATCAATAGATGGCGCTGCTATGGTAAATCTACAAACATGTCATATAAGCTACATATAAACAGCATAATTACCACGTGTTGTTGACGCTATAAATTTTTATTTTGTACCTATTGATTTCGACTTAATATCAAGTGTAAGAACATTTTAATTAATTGTGTTCAACGTACTTCCCCTTCAAATCTCAATCCAGTGAATTTGTATACCAACATCAACATTTTCGTCTTTGTTCGTAAATAATTTCATTGTACTAAAGGGTTATAGTAGTAGAAAGTCAAATAAGGAGATCACCAATTTTTTTTACAAATACCATCTGTGTGAAAAAGCATAGTGGACTCCGTGACTGATGTTCTCTTATTGTTCCTCTTAGATTGTTTACTATAATGTAATATAACAAAAACTTTAGCCACAGCAACGCGTGGCCGGGTCAGCTAGTACATATATATAAAAATGCAACCCGTTTTCCTTGGTCACGGCATCACGCGTGAATGGCTTTACTGATTTGGCTAATATTGATTTTGAATGATTTTTGGAAGTCTAGGGAATGTTTAAAAGGTAAGAAAATATGAAGAAATTGAAGGGAAATAGTAAAAACCACCATTTCATTTTCCCATACAAATAGTCCGTATCTATCAAACCTTTGACACATGTCATATTTTCATTGACCCGGCAAACTTCGTATTGCCTCAGCAGCTAGTATGTTTATATATATGTGTACTTTTTTTTTAATTATGGCATCGCTATTTCGTATATTGCCAGTGTGAAGTAAAACGATATTTCGTATTTATTTAAGCAGCGTAAAAGTTGGTATAATTAGTCAGTCAATTATTTATTTAATTATGTCAGTCAAGTGAGTTACAGTCAAGTTATTCGAGTAAAGCGATGGCTACTTTACCAGAACATTTACAATGAAGTTTTGGAGGCAACCTGAAAGGTCGTGTTGTTCGCACTGTTATTCTATTTCACTATAGGGTCATAGTGCCGGTAACGCGACCGCCTCGAGTACGCGACCACTTGACGGGACGTGCTCCTCTTATTTTGGATATTAACATTTTTTTAGGAGATAGCAATAAAAAGTAAGCATTTAATATTTCTTGAATACTTTTGTGACAAGAATGTCAAAAGTTTGAACCTAATCGCTTAACCCGAAACAAGAAAATAGGGTCTGAATGTGCGTGATGATACAGTTGTAAGTTCACGTGCCGTATATTGCAATTAAAATAGCACGCCGGGCAGCAAACAAAGGTAAATTTTATTGATTTGTACTAATATGACATATAAAAAGGCATTATTATTTCAATATATAGTTGGACTTGTTGTTAGGTTGTAGATTGACCATCTATCATCTAACATTTTATTTTAATCCAGTGGTCGCTTTATTGAAGTACGTACTCGTATTTATCCAATAGGTTAGAAGGCGGCCGGGTGGTCGCATTCTAACATTTGAAGCCTTATAATTATTTTGCTCATTAACAACTCAATGATGTTTTTATGGTTATACAATTAAGAATCTGATGTTATAGAAGCATAAAGATATATGCTTTCAGTTAGCGACCACAAATTTTCTTGTTAGAACTTTGTCTAATTTACTCACTAA
The DNA here is from genome assembly GCA_036365455.1 of Macrosoma leucophasiata. NCBI lineage: Eukaryota > Metazoa > Arthropoda > Insecta > Lepidoptera > Hedylidae > Macrosoma > Macrosoma leucophasiata. The sequence goes on from JAWQUS010000024.1 coordinate 3,573,575, forward strand.
AATAGGTGGTCGCAATCCCAATATGGTCGCAAATGATCATTATGACAGTTTGAGTCCGCCACAATTTAGTATGAAGGAAATGGTGGCCGTCAGACGTGTGATTTTTTATGAAAACAGAACTTAAGGATAATAAATTTAAAATATATATATATATGATACAAAATGTGTATGCATTGTGCAGTCAATTAAAGGAATTAAAAGGTCTTTAACTTCGGGGAATCGACTTGTTTTTGGTTCATTTTGGCACGTTCAAGTGGCAAACAAGCATGCAGTTCACAGTGATGTTAAGTGATGACTACAACCTACACAAGGACTGAGGCCTGAGGTGTTATGCCTCTGTGCCGGAAATTACAGGGCCGTACATTACCATTTGACCGGAACACAGTAGTGCTGAACACTACCTTTTAGCGGGAAGTATAGTAGGTAATGAAGCGCGCATGGCCCCGTGGCTAGTGTAGATCATAAGCGAGCTACTCGGTTAAGCACTACGGGCGCGGTCGGGTGTGTGATGGGTGACCGGTAGTGGCAAATTAAAATGCGCGTTTCCGTGCTTCGGAGGGCACGTTAAGCCGTCGGTGCCGGTTGCTATCGATAGATAGCAGTCATTAAACCTTGTTGGAGGCCTTATGGGCGGTTGGTCTAACCGTCCAAAAAGCTAGGGGTGCTTAAAGCGAGGCAGTATTTCACCTCGGGCAGAGAATATGTAATAATGCTACGTATAGAATGGACACTTCGACGTCCTGCCCGATTTCCCCGCCTCACCTATCCTCCTTCCCTATTATGGGCGACGTTTGGTATTTTCTACGTGCGTGCTGGCAGCACGTTTGCAACTCCCCTGGTGTTGCAAATGTTCATAGGCGACGGTGACCACTTTCCATCAAGTGGCCCGTTGGCTTGTCTGTTGACCTTATAACATAAAAAAATATTTTCTAATTTTTAAGAAGTTCCTCTCACAAGTTGTTACTCTTGAAGACAGGTTGGATGTCATTTTAGCCTGTCCTGCAGAAAAAACAACAATGACTTGATACCAGTCAAAATCCACCAGAAAATAACACTTTATCGAGTATATAACTACTATTTGTGTTGATTATTATAGTTTTTAATCATGTTAAATTGGAATTGGAAAGTACAAATTTAATTCAAAAAATAAATAATAAATACAAATAGTTAAAAACATATTTAATAAAGTCAGCACACTCTGTTTTATTACGATTTTATAAGCTTTTTATAGTGGTCGCAAACTGATTCAGCAGTGGACGCAAACTAGAAAAAGCGGTCGTAAACCGACGTTTTGACTAGTTTTGAACATTTTCGATCATATTTATAATATTTATATGGAAGTGTATTGCGTTATTACATATTCCATAAATAGACAATATTTAAGATTCATTTACATAGACATTATTCAACTTAAGCGTAGATGGTATATAAATTGACGTATCCAAAGTGGGCAAGTCCACTAAGTGGTCGCTAACCAGCACAATGACTCTACAGGGGCACTGTAATATACCTATATCAAACAAAATGCCACCAACTTTATTCAATATAACTTAAAAATACACCAAGAAAATGAAATAAAATAAGAGCACCATACGCCTCCTTCACGGTTCCCGCCAAAAACCATGTATGGACTTAGTTACAGACCAGTGCAGAAACCTTTAAAAACGGTGAAAAGTGAAAAAAATATATACATATTAAAATGAAACCTGTTGGAAAAAGAAGAGAATATCATAAAAAAAAGGAAAAATAATTACGCTCGATTGTAGGTCGGGAAGGGGGAGAGTGGGGGGTTTAGGTATAAAAATCGGTTTGTTTTACCTCGATTTAGCAAAGTCGTCGGTAATAAAAAGATCTACAACTTTTATATTTAATTTTTTTTCATTACCTCAAAGTTCATGTGAAAAACTTAAATAACCAAGTGTTTTGTTTTTTAATTTTATGCTTTACAAAAATAAATTACATTTACGAAATTTGGTGAAGCTTTGCCTTTCTACGTACCAAATACACTGTATTTTTTGGAAATGAAAAATTTATTTATTCGTCTTATATTAAGGTTTTGTATGTCGTTGGGTGTGGGGTACCCTGGCATCTCACGGTGATTCTTAGCACCCCCTGCCTCGCCGTTACCATGACCGGTACCACCGTGGTCAGAAAAAGCTTAGCTACCGGGGACCAGGGGCCGTTGTGTTTTGTTGTGAATAATTTGGGGTGATTTGCCATAATCGCCACGCTTGGCATTCGGGTTGGGAATCACAGTGGCGGCAATTTTTTCACGGGACGCTGCTGCCCATCCCGGATACTCCTACCACCATGGTTTGGCCGCCATTGTTCGGTTGACTGACTGCACTCAGTAGCGTAGTGGTAGCAGGCCACTACTACTACGCTGGGGGTCCTGGGTTCGATTCCCGGGTCGAGGACTATCAGAGATAACGGTTTAAAATCCTTTATCTCTGGTTCTATTGGGCTTTTTCCATTTTCTAGAAGATTCTCAGTACCTCGGAGTTTGATAATGTGCCCGGAAATGGCAACAGGTTCGCCACCTGTTACATGGGCCAAAACGTAACCGGCGAGTCGTGGATGTTTGCATGTATGCTTGAATGCATGCATTTACCTCTGCCTACCCCTTCGGGGATTACAGGCGTGAAGTTACGTTACGTTTTTACGTGTTTCCGTGCTTCGTCAAACCTTGTCGGAGGCCTTATGGGCGGTGGTTTCAAAAATCCTGACAGCGGGTTAGCCACTAAAGCGTGGTGGAGTAAGATCCAGGCCTCCACCAAAAAAAGGGGAGTGACTCGTGCCCAGCAGTGGGACGTCTCAAGGGTTGCTATAGATATGATTAATAATGATTAATCATAATATTAAAAAAACTTGAATATCATAGCAAAATATTGAATCAATATATTGCAGTTTCGAACTAAATTATAGAACTTGGTGTCTGTGACAATAAATGGACGGCTGGTGTTTCAATAAAATTGTACAACTCTAAATTATATACGTAAGTGGTTCGTAAGGTATGGCCTTCATAAAAACTACTCGCAATTGGCAGACCATGACCAGAACCTTCGGGGGTTATCGATCCAGTGCCGTGCGTGAGTTGTATCTCTGATAGTTGAAAACCGCCATCAAAATTAACATTTTATATTTCCTTTCGTTATCATAAAAAAAAACATCGTAATAATTTCACTTGAGTACTTTACGTTAGCCATAGAGCAACACGAGCCACCGGCCGCGGCGGACCGGAGGGCAGTGGCCATGGTGTTTATTACCGATGCAAAACAGTGTCATTTTTTGCGAGGAGAACTACGTGTGATTACACACACTACAAGAATCGTCTTTTACAACGAAACTCACACCTTGACTTTAAAATACATAAAAAATTTCACGCACACATTTAAACAACTGGGCGACAGTACAAGACAGGTTGGTCTTGTACTTTGACAGAGGGGAAAGCCTGCATATGGCTACTCCGCTCCGGTCCGCCGAGGTTGGTGGCCCGTGTTGCTCTTTGACGTTAGCAATAACAGTATTTCTTCTAAGTAAGTACACTTAGGCCCAGGATGTAAAAAAGCCCTCAAGCTCAGGTCATTAACATCGAAATGGTTTGAAGCGTTTAACTCTTATCTGACTAATTGCTAAAGTCGTCTTATCGCTATTGGCTTTCTTGAATCTATTGAATTAAAATTAATGTATATATGTATGTATCACGCCAGGTCCCTAACGGGGTAGGCAGAGAGTGTGGAGCGCCAGATATCCCGGTCCTGACACACCTCCCGTGCCTCTACATTCATCATTCTCTTCATACATGCACGCCGATTCCTAAGACTTTTGACTTATTCAAATTAATGTGATGCAAATTTTTGTAAAGATAAATAGATATTCAAAACTAGCTTTTGCCCGCAACTTTGTGCGCAAACATAAAAATTCCCTAAGGAAACTCTGAACGGGATAAAAAGTATCCTATAAGTTACAGCCATTTATACTTTACCTGTGTACAAAATGTCATCGAAATCCGTCCAACCGCTTAGCGTGGTTGAGCAATAAACAAACGAAAAGTAATAACGACACGCGAATAGTGCCAGGGTTTTTGACGTGACAACGTCTTAAATTAGGTTGCGGCTCGGAGTCACTCATGATAAAGTGTAACGCCCGGTAACGTAACGATGAGTCACCGAACGAGAGAGAGGCCTGCCGGACCGGCGAATGCCTTTCTACCGAGAAAAAGACGTTGTCACGTAAAATCTTCGCCCGTAAAACCGACTTTACAGGCAACCAGTTTTTTTTTTTTAATATTCATCTTCCTCTAACATAATTAGAGACATTACTTAGTAGTTTATTTAATATCTATTTGTAGTTTTACTGTCTCTTTCCTAATGATAGGCATTCCTCTTATTGTTACTAGTTTTATTTTGTACAGACGACTAACATATTATTGTTAAATATAGTGCCAGGGTTGGGGCTGAGCAAGCAACATGAATAATGTTGTACGGCCCTGTGATTTCCGGCATAAAGGCATAGTATCTCAGCCCTCAGGAGGGGCAACGCCACTACATTAAAATCTTTGTTAGGTGCTTATAGCCGACTGCAGTATTACTTACCATCATTTTTTTAAATGTAATTGAAGTGGCACACAAGCATGCAGTTCACATTGATGTTAAGTGATGACTGCAGCCTATCTCCACAGCCACTCCTGAGGCCTAAGGTGTTATGCCTCTGTGCCGGCAATTACAGAGCCGTACATTACCACCTGACCGGAACGCGATAGTACGCCCGCGAGCTCCGTCACTGGAGCTAAAAATCAATGTAAACTGAAATGCTTCTTTGCCACTTCATGACATAAAAAAAGTGTTTATTTTCTGAGCAAAGCTTCGAAGAGTTTTACCATTTTCTTAAAGAAAGAACTAAATTTATGGTCAATGATTTATAGTAAAAAAGCTGATAGCGATTACGAGACAGCAGTAATAAGCTAGCTGGAGCCGTTGACCCTCGCATCCAAATTATCCGCACGATTGGCCACGTCAGAAGCATTTCGTCTGATAAAACTATGAAACAAGTTTTTTGCTATCATAAAATGAGAACCAGTTGAAATTGGTAGATATGAAAAAAGTTAGCAATTTTTATTGCTCCCATAAACATTATACGTTATTATCATAATGGCAGATTTGTAATAACAAAAAAGCTGATCGGTTTGATGGCTGTAATATTAATAAGTTTTTGTACTCAAATCACACGTCTAATCTTTATGAACCAGTATTTTTATTTGATATTTTATAAATTAAGACTAAGATAATAATAATTTTCATTATGTATTTGTGGACGGATGCCTTTTTTTTAATGCCATTTAAGTATTACCGGTGTTACATCCTGGGCGGCCTCTACAGACCGCGCGTTACCGGAATTGCGCAACCCTAATTTTAATTACGATAAAACCGAACTGCATGTTCGTACCGCGCCTTTTGTTGTCCACGAATCGGACCGATAGGACAAAACCTAGTTTTACTTTATGTCTTCTTGTTGCCTAAAATCGGATCATTAAGATATACCTTAATTAATAAGTTATTAGTATATAATATAATAAAATTGTGGACTGTGAAACTGGTTCAAAAAGTGAATTGGTTTTTTTGAGATCCATCGCTGCGCATCTCGTAATTCCGGAAAAAATATTGTTAATGCTTAATATTGTTTTGTGTTTTCTTTTTGTATTCGTATTCAAAAAATGTTACAATGTTTTGCTGTAGTATACTCAGATAATTGATTCGTAACTTCACGCTTGCAATCCCCGAAGGGCTAGGCAGAGGTAAATGCATGCATTCAAGCATACATGCAAACACCCTCGAATCGCCGGTTACGTTTTTGGCCCATATAACAGGTGGCAAGTCTGTTGACATCTCCGGGCACATTACCAAACTTCGAGGTAGATACTCCAGAATAGAAGAAGAACAGAGATAAATTTCCAGAAAATGGAAAAAATCCCAATAGAACCTTACACAATACAACAATACAATAGAACTTTACTGTGTGTACTTTACCAAATGTGTATTACTGCGGCTGTGCCATGCATGACATGTCTCAAGTTTACACACAAACTACAAGTTTAAATGTGATTAAATGTGTGTGTAAGTAATCAGTGATTAAATCTCAGCAAAAAGAGGTATTTGCCATGCTGGTAAATAACTGTTTTCAAGTGGGTCAAAGTTCTATATAATTTCTGGCTTTGTCATTTATTTTTGCCACAACAAATGCCAACCAACAGGAAACCCTTTACTATTTTATTTTACCAGTCGCAACAAATTGATATATATTCGTATGTTTATACGTTTTTTTTCAAGTGTAAGCGTTAATTTCATTGCAAGTGGTAAACTTTTCGTAAAACTGTATTATTCTTTTTTTGTTGTTTTGTTAAATATTTTGTTACTAATTTATATATGTATAGCCGTCTATGACGAAACCTAAAGGTCCTAACGGAAGACCAGCGCTGGTTGTTCTTCAACCAGCATATGCTGAGTTAGGACCAATTTGTAACAATGCAATGTAAAATACTAGACCTATTTATTTTTATTATCCCTCGTGTAACATTGTTGCAAATAAATGTGCTTTCTTCTTCTTCTTCTAAATAGACTGAGGGATTTTGTGTGATCTAATGTCTATACTCTATATTACAGATGATGGCTTCTCATTATTCGCTTTCCACGGCAATCTCAACCAAGAAATGGAAGGGCTAGAGGCGGGGCAATGGGCCAGGGATATCACAAAGGCCAAAGGCGGCAAATGGATCTTCAGAGACAGGAACGCCAAGTTGAAGCTTGGAGATAAAATCTACTTCTGGACTTATGTGATCAAGGATGGCTTGGGATACAGGCAGGATAATGGAGAATGGACGGTCACAGGTAAGATTTTTTACAGCATTGAATCGAGCTGGCTGTTGACTAAACTGTAAATAACCGAATGAATGTCTGCCAAATTAATTTTGTAAGGCGTTGGGACGTCACTCTAGTGGGAGAAATTTCTTTGTCAAGTTTTTTTTTTAATATAATAAATTGGCAAACAAGCAGTTCACATTGATGTAAAGTGAGTCATCACTTAATTTCCGGCCCTGTAATTTTCGGCACAGAAGCATAACACCTTTGGCCTCAGGAGTGGTAACGCATCTGCATTTTGACCTTTGGTCTTCATGTGGGTGTCTATAGGCTGTAGTCATCACTTAACATCAATGTGAACTGCATGCTTAATTGCCACTTCCATTATATAAAAAATAAATATTCTCTCCTCAGGGGTGGCAACGCATCTGCATTCAGACCTCTGATTTTTAGTAGATGTCCACACGTCATCAACCTTGTCAACGAGTTGAAATGCAAGGTTTTTGCTACCTTTGTATGTATGTATGTATCTTCACGCCAGGTCCCTAAGGGGGTAGGCAGAGAGCGTAGAGCGCCAGATATGCCGGTCCTGACATACCTCTCGCGCCTTATCTACCTTCATCATTCTCTTCATACATGCACGCCGAATCCTAAGACTTTTAACCGCACCATCAGACAGAACTCGACATATTTGGTCATGATAGGTCAGCTTTGGTTTTCTTGGGCGTCTGCAACTATTTACATTCGTAACTTTGCTACCACTGCTACCTTTGTAACACAAAAAAATAATGGTTTTTATATTATTTCGCATTAACACATGCTTGTGAAATATATTTTTATTTTTAAAGAAATGAAAGAAAAATTTGACTTCAGGCGAGGCTCGAACTCGCGACCTACTGGGAATCTAGTCCAGCCGCTCTTCCAATTGAGCTACTGAAGCCCTGCCCGATTTGTCGAATTTTTCCTTCACATCTATTGCATTGGTTTATGGTAGATGGCGCTACTGGTACCATAAACCAATGCAATAGATGTGAAGGAAAAATTCGACAAATCGGGCAGGGCTTCAGTAGCTCAATTGGAAGAGCGGCTGGACTAGATTCCCAGTAGGTCGCGAGTTCGAGCCTCGCCTGAAGTCAAATTTTTCTTTCATTTCTTTAAAAATAAAAAAAAATAATGGGTTGGGGAAAAAGTCTTTTCGCATTATAGTATGTATGAACTTGTAATAAAATCTCTTTGGTTGTAGTATTTGTATCTGGCTGGTTTTGGTATCATTGAAAGTTAAAATTTTAAAGAACATAATTCCAAATTCAAATTAGGCAAATGAGTGATTTATGTTGATTATGAGTGAAAATACTGTACTAAGTACTGTGAAACTAATGAAGAAATTCGAAACATTTTAAAATTTAACTACAAAAAAGGTAAATATGCAACGCAAGCCGCGAAAAAAATATGCGATGTATATAGTGCAGTGTCTGTGAGAGTAGCACAAATTTGGTTTAAGCGTTCTCAATCCGGAAATTTTGATGTCAAAGATGCACCTCGCTCTGGTCGCCCTATTACGGATAAAATGGATGCCATTTTTGAAAAAGTGGAGCAAGATCGACATATCAGTAGTTAAGACGTAGCTGAAGAACTGAGAATTGATCACAAAACAGTTTTGGCGCATTTGAAAAAAGCTGGGTACAAAAAAATGCTCGATATTTGGGTACCTTGGGTTTTTTTTCTCGTTATCGTTTCATTATGTTATTATTTTTCTCATTTCTCCATTCAATTAACAAGCATACGTACGTATTAATGTGTATATATACCTGTATATATATTTAAATCTATAATATAAAAATAAGTCGGGTTTTCCTTCCTGACGCTATAACTCCAGAACGCATGAACCGATTTTCACGGTTTTGCATTCGTTGGAAAGGTCTCGGGCTCCGTGAGGTTTATAGCAAAGAAAATTTAGGATTATAAAACGACATCCACGCGGGCGAAGCCGCAGGCAACAGCTAGTAAAAGTATATATTTATATATTTTTTATATTTATGTATTATATTTCTCTTTTAGAATTACTATTCATTTATTTACTTATTCCCCGTACACCCCCATCTTATTTACACAATTCATTTCCTCCACCTGGTTGTCTGGAAGAGATCGCTTTTAGCGATAAGACCGCCAATTGTGCAAAATGTTTTATGTATCGTGAATGTCCTAATTGTTTTGGTGTACAATAAAGAGTTTTATTATTATTATTATTATTATTACCTCACGAGCTCACTGAAAGAAACCTAATGAACCGTATACTCATTTGTGATTCTTTATTACGACGTAATGAAACCGAATCATTTTTGAAGAACCTGATAACTGGTGATGAAAAGTGGATCACGTACGACAAGAACGTGCGAAAAATGTCGTGGTCAAAGGCCGGTCAGGCTTCACAGACTGTGGCGAAACCCGGGTTAACTCGCAATAAGGTGATGTTGTGTGTGTGGTGGGATTGGAAGGGCATTATTCATTATGAGCTATTACCACCAGGCAGGACTATCGATTCTGAACTCTACTGCGAACAACTGATGAGATTAAAGCAAGAAGTTGAGAGAAAGCGGCCGGAATTGATCAACAGAAGGGGTGTGGTGTTTCATCATGATAACGCTAGACCTCACACATCTATAGCCACTCAGCAAAAATTAAGAGAGTTTGGCTGGGAGGTGTTAATGCATCCGCCGTATAGTCCTGACCTTGCACCTTCAGATTTCCACCTGTTTCGGTCTCTTCAGAATTCTTTATGCAATGTTAGGTTAACATCACGAGAGGACTGCCAATTCCACTTGTCGCGGTATTTTGATGAGAAGTCCCAAAATTTTTATAGCAATGGGATCATGTCCCTACCTACGAGATGGCTAAAGGTTACCGAACAAAATGGTACATACATACTTTAGTTAAATTTAAATAAACTATATTAAAAAATGTTTTGAATTATTTTAAAAAATGCGAAGAAACTTTTTCCCCAACTATCTAATTATAGTGTAGATACCTGCTCGTGGGTATCAATCAATTAACCAGTCACTGACTGTCAGATATGTGATGATTAATGAATTAAGTTAACGGTATTTGATAGTGGTAATACATTTGTAATTATATCTTCATTACAGCAGTCGTTGTCTTAATAATATTCATTTGTAATTCAAATTAAAGATTGATTTGCTCATTTGTATAACAGATAAATACAATCTATTTTAGTTGTTACTTGTTTTGGATTTAATGTAGGTATACTTTACTATCAGAATATCAGCAAATAGCTGAGATGGGTGCCATTTTTTCTGGCTTCACAAGACCATACCTTTTAAGTTATTTTCCTTTTTTTTTCTCTATTCTCGTCATTTTCTTCTACTCGAAGAGAATTCTTTCCTAAGTGCTTTTTAAGTATTCCCAAGAAAATCCCTATGGAATTTCAGCCTATAAAGCACTTACGTAACATCACGCCTATAATCTCCGAAGGGGTAGGCAGAGGTAAATGCATGCATTCAAGCATATATGCAAACACCCTCGATTCGCCGGTTACGTTTTGGCGCATGCTACAGGTGGCGAGCCTATTACATCACCGAGTACATTACCAAATTTCGAGGTACTGGGAAACTTCCAGATAATGGAAGAAGCCCAATCAAACCACAGATAAAGGTTTTTCCACCGTTATCTCTAATATCCCCCGACCCGGGAATCGAACCCGGGGCCCCAGCGTAGTAGTAGTGGCCTGCTACCACTACGCGACCGAGGCACTTATCAAGTAAAGCCCTTACGTTCCAGAATACGTGAACGAAGATGGTACTCCAGTCGACCCGAACAGCGTGCCCCCTACACCTGTCACCACCAGACCGACCACTGGCGGGCAGACAGGGCAACCACAACCACAACCGCAACCACAACCACCACCGACCTGCCTCGCCTCGACCACTGCGGTGCAAGGCAGAGCGAGCGTCTGCCGAGGCGTTCTGATATTCAGCGAAGAGTTTGACAAAAATAACTTCAAGGACCTCCCGACCTTCGAACCAGAGATCAGATATCCTGATGAACCAGTAAGTGCATTCATAAAGTTATAAGAAGAAATAATAATAAGAAAATATAAGAAATATCAATATTAGGGTTCCATAACTTCTGTGTGGCAAGTGGGAAAAAACGGAACTCTTATACATTGTCACGTCTGTCTGTCTGGCTGGCTGTATGTCCGTCCGAACGTCCGTATGTCACAGCTAGTTTATTACAAAAAACTTACCTACTTGGAACTAAAACTAAAAAAAAAAAAACGTCAAATCTATACGTATATAGTATATATATATAGATCTTTGAAATAATTACAAAAATCATAACATAAAGAAAATATATCATTAGGTATTACCATAGCGAACATTTTAATTATTTTGTATTCGAACCTCATTATTAAATTTTACTTTTTTTCAGGACTATCCATTCAACGTGTACATGACAGATGGTACCTTGAGCGTGGGTGACAGTGTACTGACCATCAACCCAATCCTGACGGAGAGCCGCTACCACGAAGATTTCCTGAACGAAGCCTTGGATCTCACTCAAACGTTAGTCTGTCAAATATCGATCTAGTTTTTTTTTTAAAAACAACACTGATGTTTTTACTGGTGGTAAAGGTCGAGTGACGGAGCTCTAAAGCGTAGGTACCACATTCTTTGTTTCTTTTTACTGTCGCGTTTTCGTCGTTTCATCGCCTTCCAAATCACAGCAATGGTTTTTTTTAATGTAATGGAAGTGGCAAACAAGCATGCAGTTCACACTGATGTTAAGTGATGACTGCAGCCTACAGACACCCCACACAATGACCAGAGGTCAAAATAAGGCCTAACATGTTATGCCTCTGACTCTCGACACCCACATGAAGACCAAGGTCAAAATGCAGATGCCCGAGGCTTAAGGTGTTATGCCTCTGTGCCGGAAATTACAGGGCCGTACATTACCACCTGACCGGAACACGATAGTACTGAACACTACCATTTAACGGCAGGTAAATTAGGTAATGCGGTGATGCCTACGCCCGCAAGCTCCATCACCGGAGCTCTACCACCAATAAATTAAAGTAGTTAAAGAAGTGTACTCATCAAAAGATAACTACAGTATGTACCCAGAAAGAAATATTGCACATCGAGCTTAGGAAAGAGACAATCGGCTAGTTTCGACTTCGTAGAGCGTTATCTCTGTCGCACACTGCCTACGTAAGTAGATACTGATAGTGCGGTATTGGTCAAAATTTGATCGAAATGGTCGACAATTGTCCCATTAGTAGTGTGCAACAGTGATAACGAGTTTTGGCGGGAACCTTGAAAGAGGCGTGTGGTGCTCTCATTTTATTTCGTTTCCTTGGTGTATTTTTGGGTTATCTATACAAATAAATAAAATTGGAGTGTCTGTTTGTAATGTTAAAATAACCGCTTTTTAGTTATACTAAATGCATATGTATGCATACACGGTACATATACCAAAACAACATTTTTTACAATTTTGTCTGTCTGTCTGTCTGTCTGTCCGTCTGTCTGTCTGTATGGTGGGGCTAATCTTGGGAACGGCTGGACCGATTTTGACGGGACTTTCACTGGCAGATAGCTGATGTGATAAGGAGTAACTTAGGCTACTTTTATTTCCATACATCCATACATACATACATACCTACATACAAATAAGTAGAATTGGAGTGTATCCGCCTTTGACGGGACTTCCACGGGTAGGTAGCTGACGTAATAAGGAGTAACTAAGGCTACTTTTATCTCCATACATACATACCTACATACAAATAAATTGAATTTGAGTGTCTCTGATTTTGACGGGACTTTCACTGGCAGATAGCTGATGTAATAGGGAGTAACTTAGGCTACTTATATACTAGCTGCGCCCACGATTTCGTCCGGGTAGATACTGAACAATCATTTTTTTTTTCACGTGGACAAAGTCGCGGGCACAGTTAGTAATAAATAAAGTTGGTGGCATAGTGAAATAGAATAACAGTGCGAAAACACGGCCTTTCAGGTTGCTTCCAAAACTTCATTGTAAATATTCTGGTAAAGTAGCCATCGCTTTACTCGAATTACTGACTGTGACTCACTTGACTGATACAATAAATAATTAACTGACTGACTGATTTTCACTTTAACGCTAAGAAATATCGTTTTACTTGACATTGGAAAAATGCGTAATAGCGATGCCATTTTATATTTAAAAAAACAAACAGTGATAACCCTCTACGAAGTCAAAACTAGCCGATTGTTTCTTTCCTAAGCTCGATGTGCAATTTTTGCTTGATAGGGACTGTAAGTATTTTTATTTTGCTATTAAAAATAATAAATTCCCTGCTTACTTGCATCACAGATGTACCGGACAAATTGGAACGTCAGAATGTAACCGGACAGCATCAGGTGCGCAGATTCTGCCGCCGGTCATAACCGGAAAACTGACCACTAAGAACAAATTCAATTTCAAATATGGAAGAGTCGAAGTGCGCGCCAAATTGCCAGGCGGTGATTGGTTGATTCCAGGTAGGTCTATGAATACATATCTAATACTAGTTCTCTCGAATAGTTTTACATAACTGTAATACGAAATAGATTTAGTATTAAAAGAAACTTTCTGAAATTCCATTAATATATTATGTTCCATTACGACAGTATGAAGGTACTTAGGCGAGACGTGACAATCCAACCGCCCACTACTAAAGGAGAATTCTTCCGCTCAGTGAGGTATAGAGTAGAGAGCTGAAACAAACAGCCGGTTCCGTTTTTAAATTGATTTGACAGATATTTTGAATGACGTTTTCACGTCAGCTGTCATGTTACTATGGGCAAGTGCAGGTAATTGTATGCAAAAAAACTGGAACTGTATAGGCCATTGCTTCCGCTAGTGCAGTTAGTCAACCGAACAATGGCGGTCAAACCATTCCAATATGGCGGTAGTAAATACAATAACGCGGAATGGACAGGATCCTGCGATAAAACTACCGCCACTGCGATCACCAATCGGCATGCCAAGTGTAGCAATTTTCTCCGAAATGACGCACAAAATGTTGTGAGAAGCCTTCCCCAACGAAGGAAGGTATTTGTCCAGCAGTGGACATCTTTCGACTGAAGTGATAATGTAATTCAAAGCACAATTTAAGTGCGGTCTGTTAATCTCAACCCAATTCCTTTACTGGTGGTACAGCTCCAGTGACGGAGCTCGCGGGCGTAGGCCACCGCATTACCTAATATAACTGCCGCTAAATGGTAGTGTTCAGCACTATCGTGTTCCAGTCAGGTGGTAATGTACGGCCCTGTAATTTCCTTCACAGAGGCAAAACACCTTAGGCCTCAGGAGTGGTAACGCATCTGCATTTTGACCTAAGTTTTTGTGTGGGTGTCTATAGGCTGCAGTCATCACTTAACATCAATGTGAACTGCATGATTGTTTGCCACAAAGTCCTACTTATCCTTATAAGCTACGAAAGAGGTGGATGAAAATTCAAAACGTATTCTTTTTTTTTTCAGAAATCAACTTGGAACCTCGTGAAAAGGTCTACGGGAACCGTCGGTATGCTTCTGGCCTGATCAGAGTGGCGTTTGCCAAGGGAAATGCAGAGTTTGCCAAGAAACTGTACGGTGGACCAGTCTTGTCTGATACCGAACCTTTCAGGTCTTCACTGATGAAGGAGAAAATTGGAATCGACAGCTGGAACAGAGATTTCCACAATTACACTCTCATTTGGAAGCCAGGTACTGTTTTGTTCATCTCTTAGAGTTTTTTTTATGTAAGGAAGGTAACATTAATGTTAAGTGAGGACTGCAGCCTAGACATGTACACATAAACCAGAGGTCAAAATGCAGATGCGATCTCAGTGATAGTTATTACGGGGCCATACGTAACCATCTAACCGGAACACGATAGTGTTATAGCAGAGAATATGTAATAATACTACGTGGCCATGGCCACTTCGACGTCCCGCCCTATTTCCCCGCCTCACCCAACCGCTCCCCTTCTTATGGACGACGGTTGGTATTTTCTACGTGCTACGCACACAGGTGCACGTGTAAATACACGTCACTGATTGATGTTGCGTAATACAGAGACCAAAATAAGCGTTTGTATCGAATTTTGGCGGAGTTTCCGCGGTGTGCCTATAGTGAATTCTTCCATTTGACAGCAGATAGATTAATTTGGTGGTGTTTACGCCCTCTGGCTCCTGCACTGAAACTCTACCACCAGTAGAATATGGCAGGTTTCGTACACCTTTTTAAAATTATTGTGTTAGTAGGTTTGTGTTTTACGTGCGACCGTAGGCATAGTGAGTAAAGTATGAGAGCGTAGGGTTGGTTTACACACTGTTCGTTGAAATTGAAGACAATTTATTTCTTAAATAAACAACACTTAACACATCAACATGTCATTTCAGTACATGTATTAAGATTATAACTCGATTTTCTAATTGGGGTGTTTGAGGGTGTACACTGTTTCCGTTACACTACACGTTGTATTTAACGAAATTAAAAGGAAAACTGTCACGACGAACAGGATTTAATTAACTAGTAGCTAATAGTCGATGAACTCATATACTGTACTGAGAAAAAGATTGTCTGTGACCCGACACGCACTTGGCCGGTTTTTGCAAATTGGATGGTGGTATCGATCGGAGGTAGTCTCAAACGGCCTATATACCATCCTAAAATCAAAGGCGATATCGAGAGAGTTGTGGTGGGGATGTCCCTAAATCGTGAGCTCGCTGGAAGCGATACAACTCTGGTTACAAATTGCCTACACACGAGGCGATTTAGGGTACGATCTAGGGTCCTACCCACCGCTTTTTGTGTAATGAATGTGGCAAACAAGCATGCAGTTCACATTGATGTTAAATGATGACTGCAGCCTATAGACACCCACACAAAGACCAGAGGTCAAAATGCAGATGCGTTACCACTCCCGAGGCCCAAGGTTATGTTATATATATTATATATTATGCCTCTGTGCCGGAAATCACAGGGCCGTACATCACCACCTGACTGGAACACGATAGTGCTGAACACTACCACTTAGCGGCAAGTATTTTAGGTAATGCGGTGGTGCCTTCTCCGTCACTGGAGCTCTACCACAAGTTACTGACCCGATATCGCCTCTGATTTGAGGGTCGTGTGTAGCCGTTCAAAAATGGCTTGTGATCAAAACTAGACTGCTCCAATGAAGACATATCTTTCTTTCTTCCTTCAAACAGTTGGAGCTCCAATTGATTTTGCCTCTTTTCGGAGATAGCTCCGAACAAAAATTGATCCTTAAGTTTTGGTTCCAGATGGAATGCAACTGTTCGTAGACGGACAGCAGTACGGAAGTGTGGAGCCGGGCGAAGGTTTCTACAGCAGTGGTAGACAGCACGCGGTGCCCCACGCTGGGGCCTGGGTCAAGGGCACTATCATGGCGCCTCTGGATCAAATGGTAATACAATCGTTGCTGGGATTGATTTGATGTAGTTACTATTGCAATTGGCAAGTTGATTTTTTTTTCTGTAATGGAAGTGGTTAACAAGCATACAGTTCACATTGATGTTAAGTGATGACTACAGCTTATAGACACCCACACAAAGACCAAGGTCAAAATGCAGATGCGTTACCACTCCTGAGCCCCTAGGTGTTATGCCTCTGTACCGGTAATTACATAGCCGTACATTAGCACCTGACCGGAACACGATAGTGCTGAACACTACCATTTAGCGGCAAGTATATTAGGTAACGCGGTGGTGCCTACGCCCGCGAGCTCCGTCACTGGAGCTCTACCACCAGTAAAAAGCCTTGGGTTGATAATGGATATCAATGGTGTACATTCATCACCATCATTTCTGCCAAAGATGTCCACTACGGGTTCAAAATAAACATTGTGTATCAAATAGGAGGTCCTGCTATAATCGCGACGCCTTGTGGATGCGGATTGACGATCGTAGTTGCGGATGCTGCTGCCCATTCCGAGTAATTGTATTTTCAGCCAACGTCAGTTATAAACATTATACCTCATCATCATCATCATCATTTCAGCCAAAAGACATCCACTGCTGGACAAAGGCCTCCCCCAAAGAATGCCACAACGAACGGTCCTGGGCCGCCCTCATCCAACGATTGCCCGCGACCTTCACCAGGTCGTCGGTCCACCTCGTGGGGGGCCTGCCTACGCTTCGTCTTCCGGTACGCGGTCGCCACTCTAGAACTCTTCTGCCCCAACGGCCGTCAGTTCTGCGAGCTATGTGCCCTGCCCACTGCCACTTGAGTTTCGCTATTCGATGGGCTATGTCGGTTACTTTGGTCCTCATGCGGATCTCCTCATTTCTGATTCGATCTCGCAGAGTAACTCCGAGCATAGCCCTCTCCATCGCTCTCTGAGTGACCTTGAGCCTTCTTATGAGGCCCATAGCGCTCACTATGGGCCTCATACGTTTCTGTTCCGTATGTCATCACTGGCAACACACACTGGTCAAAGACCTTCTTCTTCAGACACTGCGGTAAATTGGACGAGAAGATATAACGCAACATTATACCTAATTGCTTAATATTATATGCGATTTTATTTAATGAAGTGGTAAGTGGTTAAGTGTACGTATAAAGCTATTATTTCTGAATTTTTTTATTAATGCCGCCTACCTTTTTTTTCTCTCACTACCAATGGTTGAATGGCAGAGAGCGCTTTTAGCGTTAAGTCCGCCATTTGCTCATATGTTTGGGTAGGTAACATTGCACCCGCGCGAAGACGGGGCGGCCCGCTAGTCAGAGTTGCCAACC
This sequence comes from Macrosoma leucophasiata, assembly GCA_036365455.1. Taxonomy (NCBI): domain Eukaryota; kingdom Metazoa; phylum Arthropoda; class Insecta; order Lepidoptera; family Hedylidae; genus Macrosoma; species Macrosoma leucophasiata. Next base: position 3,591,219 of record JAWQUS010000024.1, read on the forward strand.
GTCCGGTTTTCGACCGGACTGTTGGATTTGAGAAGGAATTGTTGAGATCAGGTCGCTTACTTCCGGGCGGATTCAATTTGTCCGGTCAGTATTATGAACGTGACGTGAGGCGTGAAGTACCGCGACACCACGACTGCCGCAGCGCGGACTGAACTTCAGTGACTGAAGCTGCACTCTGCACTGCACGAGGCGAGGAGCGCGGCAGACGGGCCGGGCTTTACGGCCCTGTAATTTCCGGCACAGAGGCATAACACCTTAGGCTTCAGGAGTGGTCTTTGTGTGGGTGTCTATAGGCTGCAGTCATCACTTTACATCAATGTGAGCTGCATGCTTGTTTGCCACTTCCATCACATAAAAAAAGGCGGGCGGATGGGGTTCCACTAGAATTACTTTATTCATATTCAATCATTTTACCCAACCGGTTTCGATCACACGATCATCTTCAGGGGTTTGTTGACAGTTGTTAAGTAAACTACCTTTTAAAACACTTAGTAAAACTCGATACAAAAAGTTTCAAAAGAGAAGCTACCCTATTACCCTAGGTTAGGAAAAATATTTGTGAGGGACAAATCAACCTCAAAGAAAAAACTTTTTCATTAATACCTACTTACCGTTTTTTTTCCATTTTGACCAAGTATGATCAGATTTTTTCTTTACTGGTGGTAGAGCTCCAGTGACGGAGCTCGCGGGCGTAGGCACCACCGCATTACCTGATTTACTTGCCGCTAAATGGTAGTGTTCAGCACTATCGTGTTCCGGTCAGGTGGTAATGTACGGCCCTGTAATTTCCGGCACAGAGGCATAACACCTTAGGCCTCAGGAGTGGTAACGCATTTGCATTTTGACCTTGGTCTTTGTGTGGGTGTCTATAGGCTGCAGTCATCACTTAACATCAATGTGAACTGCATGCTTGTTTGCCACTTCAATTAAATAAAAAAAAAAAAAAAAAGATTAAATTTGTTGTCCCGTTATGGCGGCTGGAAAAGTTGGCAACCCTGCCGCTGGTCTGTATATAATATAACTGCAATGATATTACTGGAGCCTTCGCGCGCGAACTCCGTCACTGGAGTCCTGTCACCAGTAATATATTAAAATACGATTTAATTTCCAGTTCTACGTGTCCCTTGGCCTCCGTGTCGGAGGTATCAACGACTTCGCTGATAGTCCACAGAAACCTTGGAAAAACAGGAGCAACAAGGGTATTTTGTCCTTCTGGGACCACAAAGACGACTGGTACCAGACCTGGTTCGCTCCAGAGATGAGGGTGGACTACGTTCGAGTATACGCTTTGTAAATAGAAATTAAACTTTTTAAAAATTGATTTTGTTTTTATTATTTTATATCTTACTGTTATAATGTTGACTGAACCCTCGAAATTTAACGAACAAGAAGCCCGGGTTGCACCACGACATTTGTTTAATTTATTGTAACATTCACATCCTTCTCTTACTTAAATAATTCTGTTAATGTTAGAGAAGGATGTGAAATATTACAATAACTTTAACTTTAACAAATATCTTGGTGCAACCCAGCCTTACCGTGAGTTTGCATTGGCGATAAATTCACTTAAAAACATGTTTTAATCGCTGTTTTCATAAAATGTCTCGAAATGCGTTTACATTGTCAACCAAAATGTTATGTCAATTCATGTTTGACACAATCAAGAACAAGACGAATATCACGACAAGTTTCGCAACACGTTGTGACGATGATGAGCACAACATGATCTTGTCCACTCCATGTTTCGTGTTTACCGACTCACTTGGAAAACAAAACACTTTATAACACGACTTCTAAACGACATGTATTGTACGAATAAAAGACATGTTTTATGTCAATGCAAACACGAAGCGCGCATGGCGCCGCGGCTGGTGTAGGTCATGAGCGATCTACTCGGTTAAGCATTATGGGCGCGGTCGGGTGTGTTATGGGTGACCGCTAGTGGCAATTCAAAAAGCGCGTTTCCGTGCTTCGGAGGGCTCGTTAAGCCGTCGGTCCCGGTTGCTATCGATAGATAATAGTCGTTAACCTTGTCGGAGGCCTTATGGTTTGAAAACATCCAACAGCGGGTTGGCCACTAACCCGTATCTCCACCAATCCAAGTGCTTCACCCTGTGCGAGGCGGTAAGGTCTCGCTCGCGCCACTTGCTTCCTCGCGAAACTTTACGAACGTTTTAGCAGCAAATTTAAATTTGCGGGATCCACCAGATTGATAGGGGGTGCAAGATCCCGCGCATTTGTTAGATCCCATTTTGCGGGATTGCAATCCCTAGTTGCAACTCATTTACTTAACCGGTACTTTATGAGATTTATTATAGTTAAATATTGATGCTACCAAGCCTTAATGTTTGAACGGGACAAATGTTGTTAGTGCAATATGGAGTCATATTAAGCTAACAGTTCCTGGTAGACTAACTTATTTTGATGCGTGCCGAAGGTCGTGAGAAAACCACACAAACTAACTAATTCTGGATACTGGATGTTTGATGAGCAAATAAAAAAACATTTCCAACTAAATACACTGAGTAATTATGTTTAGTCACATGACAGATGTTTTTTACTCATGATGTACCTACGTACCTGTGAGGTACCACTATCTCTGGGTACAATTGTCCAAAAACGTGTGCTATTAGATACCAGTGGGTATTACATCTGTAATACCTTCTTAGACAACCCTTGATACGTCCCACTGCTTCGGCATCCCTTCTTGGAAGGAGGCCTGAAGCTAACTCCACCAAGCTGCTCCAATGCGGGTTGATGGAGATAAGAGTTATTGGTCATTCTTTGTCACTCACAATCATAGAGCAACGCGGCCCACAGGTCGCCGGCGGACCGGAGGGGAGTAGCCATAGCGTTTATTACCGATGCAAAACAGTCTGTCTTTTTTTGCGGGGGGAAATGCGTGCAATGCAAAAATCGTCTATTACTACGAAACTCACACCTTGACTTTAACAAAATACAGAAACAATTTCACGCACACATTAAAACATCTAGGCGACAGGTATAGGCCCATTTGGGCTTGTACTTTGACAGAAGGAAAAGCTTGCATATGGCTACTCCCCTCCTGTGTTGCTCTATGCTCACAATAGGTACTTAATATGTATGCCAAATCTTCCAACAAACATGTTCGCGTATATGCGAAGCTGTATTTACCGGTCTATTCGATATCCAATTAAATTAGCGGTAACGATGAGCGTTTATTATGTCAGCTAATTAAGTGGTGTGTAATGACCCTGGGACGGCACACAAACTGTTTGCCGACTCGTTTGCTGAGGTCAAAAAGCTGAGAAGGTCAAATTTTTAAATATACGTGTAGTCAATCACGGTTATTAATTGTTTGTACGTAGATCAGAGACTGCGTTGGTTCTAAATATAATTGTGGTTGGTATTTTCAAAGCCTTTAAAAATGCTAAAAAGTAAAAAAAAATACTACAGGCTACAGGAAACACTTTAATCTTGTTATTTATCAATATTTGATTGTCAATTATAATAGTTTTGATTTATTCTCGATACTATCTAAAAGTAAGGATTGCAAGGAGAAATATCCACACAGTTTAAATAAAAAAATCTGATTGTAGATATGAGAATTTTCGATTGAAAATAATGATGTTTTGTACCTATAATATGAATGAGGGGAAAAAAATATTTTACTCAATAGAATTACAGTGTTAAAAAATAATTGTAAGGAAAAAAGAACAAAAAAAAAAGTCCAGTTTTTTATTTTTACGTACATTTAGAGGTAATGTGAAAAAAGCGTAAGTAAAAAAATGTAGATCTTTTTACTATCGACAACCTCTTTTCGATAGGACTTGTAATTTTGCTGGAAATCGTTTTCAACCCTTTAAATATCCCCTTCTCCTGTTTCTCCCATTCGTCCTGTTTTTTTGGTCTGAAAATTATGGGCATCAGTCCATTACAGCAACTCCCTTCTTCTAATTGAATTATGGACAAGACAATACGACATTAATTTAAACTTAGCGTTTCCTGAGGCAGCTAAGAGGTCAACCATTACCATAATTTAACCACCATTTTTAGTTTCCCGACAATTATGCGAAACAGTGAGCATTTTCACTAAGCAGTAGAGGAAGTATATAATGCACCCAAAACATTTCCAGGCCCTATAAACATTGCCTGATAATTCGTTATGAAGCTGAAAAACCTGAATCATTAAAAAAAGCCAAAGAAACTTTGAAAAACCCTTTTTTATGTTGGAAGTGGCAAACTAGCATGCAGTTCACATTGATGTTAAGTGATGACTGCAGCCTATAGATACCCACACAAAGACCGAGGTCAAAATGCAGATGCGTTACCACTCCTGAGGCCTAAGGTGTTATGCCTCTGTGCCGGAAATTACAGATCCGTACATTACCACCTGACCGGAACACGATAGTGCTGAACACTACCATTTAGCGGCAAGTATATTAAGTAATGCGGTGGTGCCTACGCCCGCGAGCTCCGTCACTGGAGCTCTACCACCAGTAAATAATAATAATGGCACCAATAATATAAAAATAATGGCAACCCATTATACGTCCCACTGCTGGGCACGAGTCTCTTCCCTTTTTGAGGGGTGGCCTGGAGCTTACTCCACCATGATGCTCCAATGCGGGTTAGTAAAGGAAAATAAAAACACTTAACGCGAAATAGAAGGTAATCACCAAATTTTCATTTCATTTATTTTAGGTACATGACAACACGTTTATGAAAACGAAGCAAAGTTTATTTTTTATAACGTGAAGTGGGAAACAAGCACCCATTTAATTTTTTTATATCACATTTAATTTTATGTCAAGTGAAGGTCTCACCTGCCGATAAATCTTATAATTTCCAAAAAATCTCATGTCACTCTTATTTTTGGGACAGAATAATTATTCTTCACTTTTTAAGATACTTTTACCTATAAATGTAGTAAATATTTAAAAAAAAAACATGATTATAAGCCTTAATTTTGATATTTCTTTTTTACGTAACCGAAGTGGCAAACAAGCACGCAGTTCACATTGATGTTAAGTGATGACTGCAGCCTCACACAAAGACCAAGGTCAAAATGCCTAAGGTGTTATGCCTCTATGCTGGAATTTGCAGGTCCGTACATTATCACCTGAGCGGAACACGATAGTGCTGAACTACCATTTAGCGGCAAGTATATTAAGTAATGCGGTGGTGCCTATTCCCGAAAGTTCCGTCACTGGAGCTCTACCATCAGAAAAGTTAAATGCAACTTCGTTAAGGTTCATAATAAAAGGTCAATAACTGTAATACGACCGTATATATGTAAATAATGTATTATAATGGTTGATCACAACCACATTACAACGTTTTAATCAATCAACGATCAGCGAAATGTTATTACAGAGTTTTTCTTTTTTAAATTTGTCTATTTTCAGTTTCGAAACATTTTAAACGTAGGAAGGTACTTGCGTATTTTATATTTCAGTTCCAAATTCAAGAATCTCGATCTCAGAATGACATATTCCTTGTCTGATACTGTTCAGAATGAAGACAAAAGCATGGGAATAATCTATAATATAAAAATAAGTCGGATTTTCCTTCCTGACGCTATAACTCCAGAACGCACGAACCGATTTCCACGGTTTTGCATTCGTTGGAAAGGTCTCATGCTCCGTGAGGTTCATAGCAATTTTAAGAAAATTAAGAAAAAAATATTTATAAAACAACATCAACGCAGGCGAAGCCGCAGGCAACAGCTAGTGGGGTATAAGAAGAAATTTGGGCGTGTTGTATACACGAGAGAATCCGCAAATTTAATTTCTACAATGTATGAAGCTCGCGAAAACGTTAGCATTGGAATAAGTTTCACGTGATCAAAACTTTGTACGTCAAAGTCATTGCCTTTCCTTAATACCTAACATAACTTCAATACCGAATTCCAATAATTGGCTTCGCATATAAAAAAGCGTACATCTTCACAAAAACATGTTATTATAGTATACCTAAAGATCCGGATCAACAATCTTGTTGTGACCGCAAGTCAGTCCGCGTCCGTAAATAACGAGTATTGGACGTCTTGAAACTACCTCAATTATGCAAGAATTTTGGCGTCTAATGAAGGAATTGTAAAGCTATTTCATTTAGTGAATATGTCTCTTTTGTGTGCCTTTATTTTAACTTTAAGTGTTTGTGGTACGTGGTGTTATGAGGCTCCACCAGCAACTTTAGAAGCCATTTATCCTAAAGGATTAAGAGTGTCTGTCCCAGGTAATATTTTTTATTATTTGTCTAGTTTAATTCTTATTATATCATCCATGATAAGTATTATACTTGTTCGTTATGCGGAAACATGCATCAAATATTCGTAATTCAAGGATTTGAGAATTAGCAATGCTAACAATTAAGATTATTAGCTTATATTAAATTTATATTTAATTATATCGTTCTTATGTTTGTTGTTTCGGTATAGAATTTTTACAGGAAAATGTTAAAATTCTTGTTTTATTAGAATAATAATAATAATGGCAACCCATTATACGTCCCACTGCTGGGCACGAGTCTCTCCCCTTTTTGGGGGGAGGCCTGGAGCTTACTCCACCACGCTGCTCCAATGCTATCAATGTTCGACCGACAGCGGGTTGGCCACTAACCCACCCACCTCCACCACGTGGAGGTGGGTGGATTAGTGGCCAACCCGCTGTCGGATGTTTTCAAACCGCTCATAAGGCCTCCGACAAGATTTAACGACTGCTATCTATCGATAGCAACCGGCACCGACGGCTTAACGTGCCCTCCGAAGCACGGAAACGCGCATTTAATTTGCCACTAGCGGTCACCCATCACACTACCCGACCGCGCCCGTAGTGCTTAACCGAGCAGATCGCTTACGATCTACACCAGCCGCTGGGCCATGCGCGCTTCTTTATTAGAATACAACGTGGAAAAGCTTTGGATTTATGTACACTTTTTAACACTACTTTTATAATTCCGAATTATCAATACACTTCTTTGTATATTGCCGTTCTACGTAGTAATATAACTGAATTAAATTTAAAAAAATAAGCGACAGCACAAAAGTAGATTTGCCATTTTATAATTTAGCACCTAAATCTATACTAACATTATAAAGCTGAAGAGTTTGTTTGTTTGAACGCGCTAATCACAGGAACTACTAATCCGATTTGAAAAATTGTTTCAGTGTTAGATAGCCCATTTATCGAGAAAGGCTTAGACTATATAACATCACGCTAAGACAAATAGTAGAAGTTAGGTAACATTGCACCCGCGCGAAGCCGGGGCGGTCCGCTAGTCTATGGATAAAACGCGATGACACATTATTACATACACCATAATCTAACAATGATCCGATTCCTAACCAAATCAATATCCTAACAATAATAACAAAATAGAGGAGATTCAAATTTCTACCGATATCTTATAAAGGGTCAGGACGAAATAATTTCCCTGTGCAAATTTATAATAAGTTGCTCGATGAAGTAGACAATAGATTGTTCGCCTCAGAACGATGAACTGAAACTGTTTGCCTGAACGAAATATACCTACTACAGGTTTGGAACCCTTTATGAGTGTTGACTTTATTCATATTTGTTTTTGGAATCGTACCAGGTAAAAGAAAAGGTAAAATAGGATTCGCACTATTAGAAAATTAAATGTTAACTGCTAACCGTAACTGGCTGAGCTGCGCTGGTTAAAGTTAACGTCAATTTTAGTCTGATAGCGAAGGAATCTGTGAACATTGATAACTTAAACTATGAAAAAATAACGCTGCGCTGGTGAAACGCATTTTGCAGCCACTGCAAAAGTAAATTTACCCATATTATTAATCTTGACAAAACCCTTAACTTTAACAAATATTTTGATGCAACCGAACCAAGTTCACAAAATGTTCAGTACCTACCTCAAAAAATATCGCACATTTACCTTACCAAAAGGACAATCGGCTAGTTTCGAGTTCGGTAGAGTGTTAACTCACTGCTGCACACTTCATGCCTAAGCATTAATAATCCGGTATTATTCAAAACTTGATCAAAATGGTCGACCAACGTTACATAGGTTGTGTGCAAAAGAGATAACGCTCTACAGCGTCAAAATTATCTGAAGTCTCTCTCTTTTAAGGTTGATGTGCAATATATCTTGCGGTGTACCTACTGTACGATCGCTTAACCCGTCAAGTCACGAGAAAAATATGACAATTGATCCGCCGGCGGCTTTACGTTCCATCTTTGAAGGGTAAACAACAAAAAATAAAATTGTTTTTTTGTTTACTAATCGAAGCTGAAAAGGTTTACCTTTGGCATTTCTAACTGTAAGAAACATATTTCTGCAGATGATGGATTCACACTCTTCGCATTCCACGGTAAGCTTAACGAAGAAATGGAGGGACTGGAAGCCGGTCAGTGGTCCCGAGACATCACCAAAATGAAGGATGGGAGATGGACCTTTAGGGATAGGGAAGCCAAGTTGAATATTGGGGACAAGATTTACTTCTGGACCTTCGTTATTAAAGATGGACTGGGTTACAGACAAGACAACGGGGAGTGGACGGTTACAGGTACGTTTCAGGATCAAAGTCTTCGTTATTCAGGTGTAAGGTGTCAATTTCTTCTATTACTGAAAGCATGTTGTATGTTTTACCTTTTCAAAGGATTACAGCCTACCTTCAATTTCTGCTACTGTCTACTAGTGATGCCGCTCGATACGCTACGATCGATAATCTATCGATAGTCTGGCAATAGTGAGAATATCGAGAGGACTATCGATAATTACCTCATTTACTTGCCGCTAAGTGGTAGTGTTCAGCACTATCATGTTCCGGTCAGGTAGTAATATACGGCTCTGCAATTTCCGGCACAGAGGCATAATACCTTAGGCCTCAGGGGTGGTAACGCATCTGCATTTTGGCCTTGGTCTTCATGTGGGTGTCTATAGGCTGCAGTCATCACTTAACATTAATGTGAACTGCATGCTTGTTTGCCACTTCCATTACATAAAAAAAAAAAAAAAAAATTCGTTACTATCGATAGTAATGATAGCAAGCGACTATCAAAGTTAAATACTATTGATAGTATCGATACTATTGCAGATCATCAATAGTATTATCATATTTTGTACTATCGATTCAATCGATAGTATTTATATCGATACTATTTGACGACCTTGAAAATCAGGATATCGATTGGACTATCAGTCCAATCGATATCCTGATTTTCAAGGTCAACTACCGTTAGTTCGGCACCATTATTTAATGAAGTAGAAAACAAGCGTACCGGGGGCCGACCGCCTACAGCTAATACTTTCGTTTAGAACGTTATCTTGTCAGTTTTTTACCGCCTATCAAAACATTTTGCTCTTAAGTATATATACCTGCGGACGTAAACACTACCAGGAAAAAGTTGGGCGGTACAAAACTGACAAGATGATGTCATAATCGAAAGCTAATCGAAAGCATTAGAGTTAGGCGTTCGGCCCCCAGTTCTCATAGATGGTAGGTAAGTGAATACTGTAGCCTATTGACACCTCTCCCTTGATGGTACCAAAGAAGGGAATCCAAAAAGTTACTAAAAAATATGACATGATTAATGGTCGACCCCTTACTTAGGCACTACAGTACATCTGTCAAAATTTTTATGATATCAGTTTGTTATTTTGTTTTAAGCACTCTCACTAAAACTCCAACAATATAATTGATTTAACTAATTGTGTGGAACGAACGTATAATAAGTCATTATTATTCTATCCATACATAATTTTAGCGGAAACCGCAAATTATTATTTATAGCTATTACTGTTAGTATATCTTATTCTATCGTAGTTATTAACCACATAGTTAGCATTGATTCTTTTTCCTTGTGTTATTTCAGATATAATAATGTCCGAATACTAAGTCATTTACCTTGTAGTTAAATGGAGTCCCTTCAATCCCTTATATTTTATATTGTAAAGAAATTCTTGCAATAGGTCAGTCACCGGTGCAATAGGTCGGCCACAGGTGCAGTAGGTCGGCCACCGGTGCAATAGGTCGGCCACCGGTGCAATAGGTCGGCCACCGGTGCAATAGGACTTTGATGACTCTACTGAGTTACAACAAAGATGTTAAAAGATGCTATACTTATTTTTAACATGCAATATACATATACTCGCCCGCTTCCAGCCTCCTGCAGGATTCGTCCCCCGATGAAGCCCGAAGCTGAGGATCGGTCATAGCCTAGAGCGCATAAAAGTCGAAAACAATTTTTTCTCTCCATTTCTTTAAATTCACTCCCATGTTTTCAGGCTATGTTGATGAAGCTGGTAATCCTGTGCAAGGGGGTGAAGGAGGTGACGTCATACCCGCGCCAGTCCCGACATCAGAGACACCTATCACACCAGCACCTGATCAAGCAGTTCAGAAACCAGATGGTGTCAAATACCCCTGCGAAATATCTCTGTCCAAAGTGTCTGTGCCTGGGTACGTGTGCAAAGGGCAGCTTTTGTTTGAAGATAACTTCAATTCTGGCATCGAAAAAGGGAAGATTTGGACGCCGGAGATTGAATTTCCTGGTGAACCTGTAAGTTTTTTAAGTCTATTCAGTATTTTAACCATAATTCATAATTATGTGTGGCTTTGGATATGAATATTAAATGTGCATTTTCATAATATGCGAGCGAATGGACGACCGATTTTTTTTAACGTAATGTTCCAGTATTCCCTGAAGGATAAACCAGAAAGAGGGCCAGCAATTCTACCAGATACTTTTCTTTTATCTATTTAAACGAGTGTGCTTGTGGACATTCATCAGGCACTTTACCAAGATCCAAAGGGCCACTGAGGATCTTTTCTAAAAAAAATCTTGTCCGCCCATCAGAATTTGAACATAGAACCTTTATAGCATTGCTCAAGCTAAGCTGTGCTCACAATTGATTCTGGACTCCGAGACTACATTACTCTGGAGTCAAAGTAATATTACTAAGGCTTTGACAACTAAGGAACAAAATCCGGAATCACTACAATTGGTCCAGGTTCATAGTTTCTATCAATTACGGAATGAAGATCTCGAAAGCTGACCTATCTACTTCATTAAATCCATGGCGTGAACGTAATCATACTGTAATCATATCTCCAGTAGGTATACTTGAGTGTCAAGAGAGTAATATCAAAAATTTATTTGACTGAGCTTGCTAAAAACCTGAAGCTTGGAGGTTCGCTAAAGTAACAAATATTTAAAGGAAAATATAGGTAATAAATTATTACCTATATTATCTAATTCATTAAACTTAGTTGACTGTTTTAGGTAGCTAGCTGTTCTAAGTCGGCCATACTTATGTGTACCTAAACAAACATACATTTTTTTAACATAAACACATAAAATTTTTGAGTTTCGGTTTCGATTTCGGACAAAACTGATACCAGGGCCGAAGGTTCGTTTTCGGTTTCGGTTTCGGCTGTAAATGATGTTTCGGTCGGTCCCTAGTAATAATGAATCTATAGCGTGATAGATAGATGACATGTTTAAAGGTTTCTAATGTAAACCTATCTAAAGTTTTATAGGTTCAAATCATGTTCAAGATCGATTTCGAAAGGCGTATTATTCTTTTAACTGTCTAACACCGTGTCTATTTGCAGGATTTCCCTTTCAACGTGTACTTGAATGACAAGAATCTCCGAGTGAGAGACGGCAAATTGAGCATCAGGCCAATTACGCTGGAATCAAAATATGGAGAAGAATTCGTATGGCAAAAATTAGATTTGACAGCAAGGTAAAAAAATATTCGTGACAATAGAGAACAAGGTTATTTACAACAGCAAGTCACTGGTAATTTAGTTTTACCATCAAACCCTTTCCACCTGGTAGTGAAACTCAAAAATGAAGGTATGACCACAGTTCTATCACGGCTCTATCATTTAACAACAACGCAAATTCATGCCAATGGTTGGACTGGAGTCGGATGACCTTGGCGGCACCTTTACCGCATAAGATCCCCCTAAAATCCTCAGGAGAGAAGGAGATAGATGAAAAAAGGTTTAAGTATTGCCCAAAGTCGATCTTGTTTATTCTATTTTTATTCATATCTTTGTAACTGATTACAAAGGTCCTTCGTGGTAAATCTTTAAACAGTTCATATTTTTTCTTCACTAATGTATCTATAGACATCTGCGAGAACTTGAAATCTCGATGCAAAACTTTCACCAATCTTGAAATGTGAAATGATAATATGAGGCGCATATTGACGACCCGGTACGACGCACTTTGACGACCCGGTTAGTCCAGTGGTGTGAGATGACCGTTTGATTCGGAGGGTCGCGGGTTCGATCCCCGCACCGGGACAAATGTTTGTATGGCCTACAGATATTTGTTTCGGGTCTGGGTGTTTGTGTATGTGTTGTATGTGTACAACGGCACCCACGACACAGGTTTATACCTACTGTGGGGCTGTGAGTGTAAGCGTATTTTATTTTTATTTTTATTTTATATTAGTATTAACCTAATTTATCACACAAACGGAACATGCTAGTACTAAACAACTTGGAACACTTAGTCTCTTGCGAGAGATTTTGAATTGTTTTCCATAATATCACCATACTAAAGACCAGAGCTTAGATCCATTTCATGGTAAGCACGAGCACTACTCTGCTCTTCGATATTATAGCGAAATCTCATAGCGTTCATTATGAATGTGGTTGTAATAAATAAGTATTTGTTACCTACCCCAACTAACATTTGGAAATACCTACCTTAATCTCTTCAGCTGTCTAACCTATAAGTAAGCTTTCATAGTAAAGATTATTAATTTAACAGATGCACAGGAACAGTCGGCACAAGCGAATGTTATCGGGAAGCCTCCGGCCCTCAGATCCTGCCTCCAATCATAACAGCCAAGGTCACAACGAAGAACAAGTTCAGTTTCAAATACGGCAGGATTGAAGTGAGCGCTAGAATGCCTCTTGGGAACTGGATTATACCAGGTAATAATACTAACTAACTAAATAAAACTTATCTTTTGCCCGCGACTTTGCACGCGTGATATATTTAGGCTGAGATCTCTCTGCGCTCGCTGATAGCCAGGGGAAGTAGCCTAATGCCCAGATACGTACGTCCATTAAAGAAAACGCGTGATTGTTCCGTCCTCGTGAGAATTGCCGGCATTCCCTTTTAATGCTCTAAGGAACCTGCTGAATTTCTGCATTCTCTGACCAGTAGTTTTGGCTATTTGTCAGCCACTCAGTCAAGAAGAATATGTTATTTATATCGCCAACAAAACTAAGTTCATACTTACCGACTTCATTGATCGATTATCACAGGTCAAGTTCATACGCAAACTGTGCATATCGATGTAGGTATAGTTCAAAATAAAACAACAACACAGAATACAAAATAATACAGGCGCATAAAGTACACTACGTAGAATTTGTTTAAATATATGATAATTCTCGTTTCAACACACACAACACACCCATTCTTGTACAAGGATTTAGCGACAGATATAGCTGGTGTTTCTGCAGATATTTCAGCAGTTGTATTATTTTTATTTTTTATGGAATGAAAGTGGCAAACAATCATACAGTTCACATTGATGTTAAGTGATGACTGCATACTATAGACACCCACAAAGACCAAGGTCAAAATGCAGATGCGTTACCACTCCTGAGGCCTAAGGTGTTATGCCTCTGTGCCGGAAATTACAGGGCCGTACATTACAAGTAAGGTACAAGTAAGTTAGGTAATGCGGTGGAGCCTATATGGCGGTGGCTCCGTCACTGGAGCTCTACCAACAGTAAAACACGCCACGCACATGGTGTAGCGTGTTTTCTTTTGCCGTGTCAATCAGGCTCCCATCAGTTTCGAAATGGTGTAAAGCAGCCTATAGACATCCACCTGGTGTTGTAAATGTTCTTAGACGACGGTGACTACTTGGTTCCATCAGGTGGCCAATCAATCTTCTGGCATACCTACAAAAAATCTACACAAAATTAGATTAGATATTATAAATGCAGATTTTGAGCTCCAGTTGACACTTATTCCCACCTCTATGACCTAAGTTGTTTTGCCTCTTGTCACGGGCCATTTCAGGTAATATTATTTTTGTATTACCAAATTTTAATAACGAAGCAATTTGAAAATATTTTATTTATCTTCTCTATCTCTTCAGAAATCCAACTGGAGCCTCGTGACAATGTGTATGGACTGTCCAACTACGCATCAGGTTTGATGAGAATCGCCTGCGTTAAAGGCAACGTGGAGTATTCTAAGAAACTGTATGGCGGACCAATTATGTGCGACTCTGGCGCATACAGGTAATATTAACTTCGTAACGTCTGTATTCTCCGAAGAGGTGAACATAGGTAAATGCCGAACTGGTGCCAGTGTCAGAGCTCGAAGGCGTATGTATCAGCACATTACCTAATCTAAACGTAACTTCACGCCTGTAATCCCCGAAGGGGGCAGAGGTCAGAGATCCCGGTAGGCAGAGATAAACATGCAAACGCCCACGATTCGCCACTTACGTTTTGGCCCATGTAACAGGTGGCGAGCCTATTGACATCTCTGGGCACATTACCAAAGATGAAAATGAAAAAATCCCAATAGATCCAGAGAGATAAAGGATTTTACACTGTTATCTCTGATAGACCCCGACCTGGGAATCGAACCCAGGACCGCAGCGCTGTATTAGTGGCCTGCTACCACTAGGCTACGGAGGCAGTAACCTAATGGTAGAGTACCTAATCTATCTACCGCGAAATGGTAATGGTAAACTATCGTGTTCCGGTTAGATGGTAACGTACGGCTCCAACATGTGCTTGGCCGGTTTTTATATATTTGTGTTTTTGTTTACCATACCGTTACATAAAAAATTAGACGGTGACAATAAATCATAATATTCATATTTTACTGAATTTAGTTATGGTATATAAATAGTGTATGTCTAAACACACGTAAGAAAATTAATAAATTTGTTTCTGCAGGACTGCCTATTTGAAGGAAAAGATCGGATACGATCACTGGAGTAAAGATTTTCATAATTATACATTGGTTTGGAGACCAGGTAAGCTCATGAAAATTGTTTTTTTTATTTCATGGAATTGATGTGGCAAACAAGCTTGCAGTTCACATTGATGTTAAGTGATGACTACAGCCTATAGACACCGCGACACAATGACCAGAGGTCAAAATGCAGATGCCATGCCACTCCTGAGGCCTAAGGTGTTATGCCTCTGTGCCGGAAATTACCGGGCCGTACATTACCACCTCACCGGAACACGATAGTGTTGAACACTACCATTTAGCGGTTGGTTATTGATAGATATAAAGGAAATTCCTTTTTCTAAATCAAATGCCTGATTAAAAGTATCATTCTAATATAATCATCACTTCAGTCGATAGACGTACCTATATATATATTTTTTTATGGATTAAATGTACAACCCGAAATTAGTTTGTTCAGAATCAATATTTTTAATGTAGGTAATATTTTAGCCCAAAATTAATTAGAATTAAGTAAATTATGGTCACCGATTTCGTGAATAGTCAATACGTTGAGACGTGCATTTTATTGAAAATAATAATTATAGAAATATAATAGTGAAAATTAATCTTATTATCAGCGAGTGTTTAATAGGGGTGCGCAGGTTACGTTACAGCACTGCGAGAGTGTGCATGTGTGAGTAGGTTTATGTATTATGTGCGGCCACAGGTAGAGGTAGGGTACGTATGCGTACAATGCCGTCTCTACCATAAGGGCACTCAGGACCGGTGCCCAGGGCCCCCATCCTCAGTGGGCCCCGAAGGACCGACAATTCCTCTGACATAAATATTACGCACGGGTGCATTGTACAGTTGTACCTACCTGCTTTTCTCGTTGCACGAACGTCGATCATTTGATCGACGTGATAATCTAGCTTTTGCCCACGGTTTCGCTCGAGTGGCATTTAGTCTGCCACATTAAGTTTCGTGACGGATTATTTTAAATATATACCTCTTTATTTAGCTACTCGTATATCATGTACCGTAATAATCTTTAAACTATGTATTCTATGATACTATTGTAAAATAGTATCTCATTCAATTAAATTTATTCACAATTTTGATCATAATGGCTTCCACATAAAACTTCTTGACAGTACGAAAAACAAATGAAAATCACACATTTGCCTAATTTGAATTTGGAATTATGTTCTTTAAAATTTTAACTTTCAATGATACCACAACCAGCCATATACAAATACTACAGCCAAAGAGATTTTATTACAAGTTCATACATACTATAATGCGAAAAGACTTTTTCCCCAACCTGTTATGGATTTAAATTTTCTGTTTCTTGAGGTGCAGATTTTAAAAATCCAAGATGGCGGACAGTTTTATATGTTATGTGTATCAATTTCGAGGTTTCTTGAGGTGCTGATTACGACAATGGCATCCATTTTCAGATCCAAGATGACGAACAGGTTTTTTCTTTCAAAATATGATAATTTGGGTATCAATTTTGAGATTTCTTGGGGTGCTGATTACGAAAATGACATCTTTTGTGAGATCCAAGATGTCGGATATAATTGTTTTTCTAAATTGTGATATGGGTATCGATTTATAACTTGGGGTGCTGATTTCGAAAATGGCATCCATTTTCAGCTTCAAGATGACGAACAGGTTTTTGCTTTCAAAATATGATATGCGTATCAATTTGATTTCTTGGGGTGTTGATTACGAAAATGACATCTTTTTTTGAGATCCAAGATGGCGGACATATTTTTTTTCCATTGTGATATCGGTGTCTAATTACGGAAATGTCATCATTTTTCAGCAGCATCATTAGTCAGCACCCCAAGAAACCTCAAATTCGATACAAATATCACACTTTGAAAAAAAAATCTATTCGCCATCTTGGATCTGAAAACGGATGCCATTTCCGTAATCAGCACCCTACGAAACCTCCAAATTTATACCCATATCATATTTTGAAAGAAAAGTTTTACCGCCATCTTGGATCTGAATAATAATTATCTAATCATATTATTTTAGGGAAATGTAAATTGGGAAATGCGGTGGTGCTCGTACGCCTTGGAGCTCCATCACTGAAGCTCTACCACAGTATATAACCTACCCAACACATGATAACAGTTTACATTGGAGAAAACCGATAACCACTTACTGGCAGGTCAAATAAGTAACATGTAGGTGTTCACGCTTTCGAGCTCGTTCATTGGACTTCTATCACCATATATTGCCATGGAACACAATAGCGTTACTACCACCATTTTTATGTAAATAAATAATATATTGAAATTAAAATGTATCAAAACTAGGCCGCTCGCAACCTCGCTATAGAAAACCAACCGTCGCCCATAAGTGGAGAGGAGGGTGGGTGAAGCGGGTAAATCGGGCAGGACGTCGAAGTGTCCACTCTATACGTAGTATTATTACATATTCTCTGCAGTGTTGACCCGACCTGTTAGTAAAATTCATGCCAAATTTGAAGTAAACCCATGCAGTTCTTTTTGAGTTTAGCCCGGACATATACATATACAGGCAAACAGACAAAAATCTAAAAATTTATTGGCTTCGATATCGATGGCAGATCACGCCATCACACAAAATTTCTTTTAAAAAATATTGAATGTGTAGTTGTATGTAACCTATACATTGGAAAGAGAGATCGAGATTACCACATAGCATGATAGGGAAGAGACTCGTGGGTAGCAGTGGGACGCAACAAGGGTTGTTGCCATGTTATGTCCAACCCTTGTTATGTCCAACCCTTGTTATGTCGTTGGGTGCGTGTGTGTGAGTGTGTGTGTGTGTGTGTGTGTGTAGGTATGTGAATGCGAGTGTATGTAAGCATAAGTGATTGTGTGTAGATCACAGTGAAAAAAAAATTAATGGTTTGCTTTCTTTACATATCCAAAAGGGGCCCCGAATTTTTTTGTGCTCAAGGGCCCCAGCATAGCTTACGACGGCCCTGTATGAGTAGAGTGTGCATACTGTTCGTACAAAATGAGGACAACTTATTTCTTAAATAAACAATATTAAATACATAAATATGATATTTCAATTCATGTATGTATGTATGTATCTTCACGCCAGGTCCCTAACGGGGTAGGCAGAGAGTGTAGAGCGCCAGACATCATCAATTCATGTATTTCGATTATAATTCGATTTACTAATCGGGGTGTATGAGAGTGTGAATTATTCCTGTTACATGTTGTATACAAATGAAGAGAAAATAACGAGAAAGTAATGTCGAGATTCACAAACTGCAGTAAGAGAATGTTCTATCCAAAGTAAAGTCAGATTCTGACACGACTGTGACACAAAATAAGCGTTTAAATTTAGACTCCTAGTCAATGTAAAGTCGTAGTGCGGTCTGTTAATCTTGCCCTAAATTCGACGACCCGGTTAGTCCAGCAGTGTGAGATGACCGTTTGATTCGAAGGGTCGCGGGTTCGATCCCCGCATCGGGACAAATATTTGTATGGCCTACAGATATTTGTATCGGGTCTGGGTGTTTGTGCATGTGTTGTATGTGTACAACGGCACCCACGACACAGGTTTATACCTACTGTGGGGCTGTGAGAGTAAACGTATTTTTGTTTTTTAATTAAATGTAAATATGAGCATGTGAAGCATGCTCATATGAGCATGAATGAATTTACGTCACATGCATATTACATTTAATTTTTTACCTATGTATAAAACCAGTAACTGGATCACTTCTAACAAAATAATGTTGTCTCGTTCACACTTAGTGTATTTTGTATTTCGTCACAGCGCGAAAAAGTAATAGAAATATTTAGATGCATATCAAATTTTGTTACTACCTTCGTTAAATTGTATATTATTATTTCTTTTATGTAATGACTGTGATGTTACTGTTGTCGTACCTACATAGATTCGCATAAGCATACCGGACAAGTCTTGGTGACTTTTGGTTTGCTTTGATGTACATATTTTGTAATGTTTTCTTAAATAAATAATAAAAATAAATAAAAAAAACGTGAAGAAAAGCGACACCCATCTCAGCTATTAGTTGCAGCAGGTGCTGCAACGCTGATATGCTGGTGGATATTCTTTAATTTCTAAATAATTTCGTTTCGCAGACAGTATTCAGATGTACGTTGACGGTGAACAGTATGGTATTGTGTCACCAGGCGAGGGATTCTTCGAAGAAGCTAACAAGAACAACGTGACAGGAGCGTCGCAGTGGCTGAAAGGAACAACCATGGCTCCGTTTGACGAATTTGTAAGTTTTTGCGTTCATCCACTTGCGGGAATTTGAAAAACATATTGTGTGATATAGGTGGACCTCTAATTCCAAATATTTAAAAAACAAATCTTTTTTATTTTTAAATAATTTTGACGAATAGACGAAAATTGACGATTCCTTTCATCTCCCTTTCATCTCTGAAAAGACTTGGCCTAAATTTTGAAAAACACAGCATGTGTACTTACATACGCACGTAAGAAGTTATACAGAGTTATACTTCTTTAGCGTAACAATCCAGTATACCAGAAATAAAACGGAACAGACTGAACGCAGACTGTTGCTTTTATCTGTTCAGCAACTTACTTCAGACTGTCAGTATTATCGATTGGTGTGCGCGCGCATCGTAAGATTATCTCTCATAATTTTTCCCAATTGCGCCAAAAGAAGTACTTTTAACTACAAATATTCAATCAACTCTTCTTTAGTATGGTTCTTAGGTTTTCGCGAGCTGCACTCATTGAAATAAAACTAGTTTTTCGGATTTATCTCGCGTATATTAAACTAAAATGATTATTTAAAATCGAACCTGTCGTTTCGTAACTTTTGTGTTAATCGTGAACGCTACGCAAGACGGTTGCGAAATAGATGGAGGTAGCTGCACATAATAATTTTTCAAACTGCTGTCAGACAATTACCACCTTAATGTGCCCGAGACCACGGAAGCTGAAAAGCGACCGAAACGTCGGGTTCGATTTTAAATAATCATTTTAGTTTAATATATGCGAGATAAATCCGAAAGCTAGTTTTATTTCAACTCCTCTTTAGCTTAGGTACGGTATTTATGATAACATTGAAAATTAATTTATTGTACCGAACTCTGTGATCGTGAGTCCAACTCTCACTTGACTTTCATAAGTAACGAAGTTAGCAATGCAGGTCACATGGATGTTAAGTAATCTTAAGCGGCTTCAGCTTATAGACATCTACATAAAAACCGGAGTTCAAAATGCAACCGCCTTGCCCTCAGGGGTACCTTGGTTAGTTGTTATGTCTCTGTGATAGGCAGTGGCGGACTTTAGAGGGGGAGGGGAGCAAGGGCCGTTCCGCCATAGGCATTCGGTTCTGGAAGCTTCCACAAGTCGACTGAGTTTTGAATCATGAAAGTTTTACACCTATTACAGTTAAGAGATGTTTAGAGGAGCCCACGGTGGGAAATGTGGTTTTTTTTTGCTCGCGCATTCTTGTTCTTGATAAATATCATAAATCTCTACCAAATGTAAAAGTAGGAGCCACGCGGAGACGGAGAGGGTAAAGACTTTTTTATGGGCACTAGGGGCCTTCTAATGCCGCCCTGGGCCTCTGATGACCTTAGTCCGCCACTGGTAATAGTTATTAAGAGACCATACAAAAACTCTTTTTTTCTTTCAGTTCTATATCTCCTTGGGGCTGAATGTGGGCGGTATCCACGATTTCGAGGACGGGCCCAACAAGCCCTGGACTAACCGCGCCACGAAAGCCATGCTCAACTTCTGGAACGCGAAGGACGAATGGTTCTCCACCTGGTTTGAAGACACCAACGCTCTGAGAGTTGACTATGTTAGAGTGTTCGCACTATAGGTCAATGAGGTAAGTATTGCAGTTTATCGCGAGAGCTCCAGTGACAGAGCCCGTTACAATTCTTATAAAAGATAAGATTATTGTCAAAGAGTAACACTGACTTTAACAGCAGAATGCGTTGCACCTACGTATTTTCGACATTATTAAAGTTACCAGAATTGACAGATGCCCTTGTCATCTGACAGATAATTGTGAGGTAACTTTAACCAGCGCAGCTTGGCCAGTTGCAGAAAGTTATGGCGTCATTTAACAATTTTCAAATGGTCCAACACATTATCTTACTTAACCGGTACTTTAACAAATTTGTTAAAGTAAGATGATGCAACCTAAGAATTTCGATACGACGTTTTTCTATACTAAACGGATTCTTAACGCCGTGTGGGACTGAGATCTGTGTATCAGCAGAGAATATTTAATAGTACTACGTATACAATAGCATTGAAGCGCGCATGGCCCAGCGGCTGGTTAAGCACTACGGGCCCGGTCGAGTAGTCTGATGGGTGACCGCTAGTGGCAAATTAAATGCGCGTTTCCGTGCTTCGGAGGGCACGTTAAGCCGCCGGTCCCGGTTGCTATCGATAGATAGCAGTCGTTAAACCTTGTTGGAGGCCTTATGGGCGGTTTGAAAACATCCGACAGACATTTATAACTTTTGTTCACTTTTTTTTTCTTTGTTTCAGATCAAAACTCTCACCAGCAGTCAGGAACAAATTAAATTTATATTTTTTATATATTTGCCTTTTAATTATTCGATTCAATAACATTGAATTGAACTCCCACTAGATCCTCCCACATTCTTCTTCTTCGTGTCAACGACTTCAAAGGGAAATGTATTAAGCTTTAAAGAATCTTGACCCAAGGGGTTAAGGTATTTGGGTCAAGATTCTTTAGATCCCATTGATCCCACTAGACAAATATTTATGTCGTTACATGCATATTTGTTTTAAGTGATTAGACCATAGAAATGAATAATAACCCAACGAGATTAAGGGTAGGTACGATTCCGAACTCCGCTGCACGCAACAGTGCTGCCGCCGCAGTGCTGCCCTAGAGAAATATTGTGCTGCGGCAGCATTGCGGTGCAGCACTGTTGCGTGCAGCGGAGTTCGGAATCTTACCTTAAAATGTATAGAGAAGACACGGCGAACAAACAGCCGGTTCCGTTTTTTAAATTGATTTGACAGATATTTCTGTGAGATATTTCCACGTAAACTTTGTGATAGTTTTTTAAAACCCGATAATTGGGGTGGCTTATTTTCATACGGGTAGAAATAAACAATGTTATGATACACAACGACGCCACATTAACAAATCTGTCTCTAATGGGGACCCAGCGAAGGTCTGGAGATTTCTTAAGTCGCTAGGAGTTGGGAAATTGAGTAACAATTCTTCTTTTCTTCTTTCTAATAATGTCGATCTAGATTTACTCATTGTGCATTTTCCTTCGTCTCCTTGTATTAGTAATACAATAAAAACCAATACTATAAATCTCCTTTCTAATTCTCCAACTTCTGATACTCCAATATTTTACTTCGATCAATTATCTGCTCGTGATGTTAAGAGAAACATACTTGCCATTGACTCTGATGCTGTAGGCAGCAACAACATAAGTCGTAAGATGATCCTTCCACTGATTGACATCTTTACTCCTATCATCACATCCATCCTCAATTATTCCATTTCCAGCAGATCATTTCCAGCCTCATGGAAGGACGCACATATTATACCATTGCCTAAAAAATCTAATCCCAAAACCTTTTCAGATTACCATTCCTCTCAAATATACTTGAACGCCTTGTCCATCAACAAATGAATTCCTTTCTGTCCAAGTATCATCTCTTAAATCCTTACCAATCTGGTTTTCGTCAGGGTCACAGTACAACTACGGTTCTTATCAAAATTACCGAAGACATTAGGTGGGGTATGGAGAAACAACAGCTGACTGTGCTCACCCTAATGGACTTAAGCAACGCGTTTACTACTGTTGATTTTGACATCTTATTAGCGATCCTTCTTTCTCTTAACATATCCCGACAGTAATTGAATGGTTTCATAGTTACTTGTTTGGTCGCCGGCACCGTGTTAAAGCAGACGATACCTTCTCCAACTGGTGCGATGTCACTGCCGGTGTACCACAAGGTGGCGTGTTGTCTCCCTTCCTTTTTTCCGTCTTTATCAATTCTATCACGCATAATTTATCTTCTCTCTACCACCTTTATGCTGACGATCTATAGATTAATTACCAATCTAACGTTAATGACTTACCTTTGGCCATCGAGGCTGTCAATGATGATCTCGTAACAATTTCCAAATGGTGTCAAGCTTTTGGCTTGCAGGTCAATCCTGGTAAAAGCCAGGCAATCATAATTGGCAGCTCTCGTTTTATCTCCAAAATTGATTATGCGAATTTACAAACCATACAGTTTGAAGGTGCTACTATTAATTATGCAAATGAAGTACGTAATTTGGGAATAATCCTTGACCGCACAATGTCATGGGCTCCACAAATTAGCGAGGTAAGCAGGAAGATGTTTGCGGCTTTTGGTTCGTTAAGAAGACTGCAGTATTTCTTACCCACTGCCATTAAGGTTGCGCTAGCTAGATCTATTCTTTTCCTTATTTTAGATTACGCTGACATATGCTATCTTGACCTCACACAAGAGCAACTGAATAAACTTGAGCGCCTTCAAAATCTTTGTATCCGGTTCGTATTTGGTCTACGAAAATACGACCATGTTTCAGAATTTCGCGATCAACTCAAGTGGTTACCAATTCGCCTCCGCAGGAATGCACATATTCTTTCATTTCTTTATTGTCTACTATTTCATCCACAGACCCCACCTTATCTTAAAGAACGTTTCCATTGGCTCGGCCTAACCCATCCTCTCTACCTTCGCTCTTCCGTAAATCTTATTCTTAAAATTCCTTCACATAGTTCATCTTTTGTGTCAAATTCCTATACTGTAGAAGCCACACGTCTTTGGAATTCCTTTCCCTTAGATATTCGACAAGCTCAAACTCTTGAGACGTTTAAAAATCGCTTAAAAAGTTTCTACTATACAAAAAGTTAGAAGCTGTTGTTGTCAAGTCATGTAGATAGATATGCACTCATTTAAAATACTTTATCTATTTGGCACTATTATTATTTTATGTATTATTGTATATATTATTATGTTATTCTATATATTATTAAGTACCTGTATTTATTTAATGGAGTAGAATTTTATGATTATTAATATTATTATTTGTCTATTTATATGTAAATCTTTATTATTTTTTTTATTATTATTTATTTACTGTTCTATATTTTGATCTGTACACCCCTAACCTACTCTTTTACATCTTTTCCTCTACCCAAAGGTTGTCTGGTAGAGATCGCTCATCTAGCGATAAGGCCGCCTCTTGTATGCTTTGTAACTCTATTGTGTATTTCTTTGTATTCTTTACTGGTGTACAATAAAGTGTATTGTTGTTGTAAGTATTATGTTATTATATTACTACTAGCTGTCCCGGCAAACTTCGTATCGCCCTAGAAAATTAAAAAAAAAAAATGTCCAAAAATGTTATGAAAAATAGATGTTAGCCGATTCTCAGACCTACTGAATATGCATGCAAAATTTGGTTAAAATCGGTGCAGCCGTTTCGGAGGAGTACGAAGACAAACATTGTGACACGAGAATTTTATATATTAGAAGATTATTACTTACTTGATCCGAACAGCCGTGGTAGGTACATATTGCATGGAACTAAGTCTTGTACCTTGCCAACAAACTATATACTACATCAATTTGAGATTTTTGTAGTAACTCAACTGATTTACGTATCTGTAGAAGATTAATAAATAAATACAAAATCAAGTAATCAGGCTATCGCTATTCGTATGACCTCGACCCCATATCACAATTTGGTCGATTTCGCTCACAGTCGTATTTTAACAACCGCTACATTACGTTAATCATAACATAAACTGAGATGGAGTGGCTAGTATTACTACTGCTTGTAAATTTCAACAATGCAAAGCAAGTAGTGATCTCACATAACAATGAAATGCAAGTAGTGATCTCACCGAAACTAATTTTGGAGCCGCCAGAGTTAGTCAGCGTTACTGGAATCGAACCGAATGGTGCTGAAGTAATTTGGAGGAGCATAGCAGACAGTGAAGCGGATCCAGTAATGGGCTATAAGGTAAAATAAAGACATGTATACCTACTAGTAACAGCAAGATGGTAGGCACCGCTACATTTATTACATCATCCAACATTTTAGACGTCTATTCTCCGAACGCTAGTATTTTCGTGTTCTCATCAATTTATGACATTAAAGAAAAGCTATTTTTTAACGAGTTAGCTGGCACCTATATCCGACTATAAACCTGTCAATAAAGAGATAGGCTTCTGTTAAAATTAAACGTCACTTAAAGCAAATCAGGCCCTAGTTGTCGGCCAGTGCTTAGATAGACTATCAATTAACATGGTGTGTCGCAAGGGTATGTACTATCTCCTACACTCTTTCTTCTGCATATCAATGAAAAATTGGAGGATTTAATATTATACTTTGAGTAAGCTCCAGGC
Organism: Macrosoma leucophasiata; assembly: GCA_036365455.1. NCBI lineage: Eukaryota > Metazoa > Arthropoda > Insecta > Lepidoptera > Hedylidae > Macrosoma > Macrosoma leucophasiata. Next base: position 3,616,553 of record JAWQUS010000024.1, read on the forward strand.
CTCTTCCCAAGAAGGGAAGAGATTCGAGCTCAGCAGTGGAACGTATCAAGGGTTGCCATTATTATTATAAAAAAGCCTGTCTTCATCTGGGCCAACCTTCCCCAAACAAACATTTTAATCCCCTCACTGTCTTTGCATGTCCCGTTTGGCAAAAATGGCATAGGTTTGTTGTTTTTTTTTTAACTATGAAAACATTCATGTTTTTAGATACTTATGTGGCCTTTGGAACTGGAAAAGCGAAGTAGATACGAATTGGTGAATGGAGGTACTGAGCCAGGGTTGACTTCATTGAGAGTGTCCAGACAGGTGAGCGGTTTCAGGTCAAGTGCACTTTCTTTTTAGGGTTACGTAGCCTACATGAACACCTAGGTATAGTTCGCCATGTCCGTCCGTTCGTTTGTCCGCAACCTAATTCAGAGACTCTTAGTATTAGAAAACTGTAATTTGGTATGATTAATATACCTACATGGTAATTATGCCAACAAAACGGTAAAATAAACATAAAATTTTGTTTGTTCCTTTTTTATGTAAAGAAGGTGGCAAACATTCGTGCAGTTCACATGGATGTTAAGTTATGACTGTAGCCTATAGACATCTACACAAAAACCAGAGGTCAAAATGCAGTGCCACCCCACCGCTGAGACCTGAGTTGTTATGTCTCTGTTATTGTTTATATTATAGTTATACTGTAGTGCTGAATACTACCATTTCGTAGCAGATAGATTAAGTACCTATTGCGTGAACATATTTTGATAGGAAATACAGTGCAATAGGTGTGTGTCTGTTTAGCTGTTAGGAAATTAGATGAAAAAAAAACGTTTAATTCAGTAAACAGATGGGTGAAGGTCGATCTAGATTCGGATCTTTGACTATTAGTGAGCATAGAAACTAATAGTTATTTCATAATTTTTATCATTGTTAAATTTTTTTATTATTATTTTCAGCCATTTGGCGCCGATAACATTCCTAAAGTAACACCTTTAGTATTTTACCAATTCGAAGGTACGAGTTTAATCATAAATCAAACTGAAAAAAACACCCTTTACGAGATCAGAGTCCAGGCATTTAAGGAATACGAAGATGGACCATATTCACTCCCCACAAGGTTCATGTTAGTTGATGAACTGGAATTCGACGCTGTATTTCAAAGATTAAAAACAAACGAGTGTCTAATGTCATTGTCATCGAATTTGATGGCCCAGGGAGAAAATTATGACTTCGTGTATAACATTTACGTGTAAAACCTAGGCTGGTATTAATGTTTTTAGTTTTTACAACGAATGTAAAAAAAAAAAAAACTGAAAATGACAGCTGAGGGAATTTTTCTACGATTTCGTTTCGACCAGCAACTTTATATTTGGGCTTAAATTATGGATCAGATGATTATCCTTAGCTAGATTATACTGTCACCAGTGGCGGATTTACAAATTTGCCTCCGGTAGGCTATTATTTTTGCCGCCCCTATATTTTGATATCGTAGTTTACAATCATATCAATTAAGTACATTTTCTATCAATAAAATTTCAACTTTATGTTTTATGCTTCATTATCTTGAAGTTGATGTAAGCAACTTTTTTCCTATGGTAAGAATCATTGGGAACTATGATCTGAGCCTTGATAATTGTAACCGTAATATTGTAAATAGAAATAAAAAAAATATGAACTAATTCTGCCGCCCCTTACAATTTGCCGCCCTAGGCTCCAGCCTACTCAGCCTGCTGGTAAATCCATCACTGACTGTCACCGAATGTTAAATACTGATGAACAACCGGTTAACAGCAGCGTCCTGTCTTTGTGCCTATTCCTGACATGAAACTTGGGGCATAACTTCCTCTGTTGCCTTGCTGAATTGTTAGCCCCTGACTCAAAATTAATAATTAAGATATAATATAGATACAGTATAGATGTAATTTATTTTAATTGTCAACCTCCAAGGTACCTCAAGACCTACCTTGAAGTTTCGAGGAGTATTTACATTTCGCCATATTCTTTCGCACAATAAGTTTTTCGAGTAGGAATTGTCTGGAAATATAATAAAATACCATATTATTCTATAAAAATGGATCTTTAAGACTTTGTGAATGATCTAGGTATATGACACATGAGTTGCTGTCAAAATACAACTAAGAATATGTACCTATTTCGAGGCGTCCTCATAAAGTGTCCTCAGCTGCGTGTGAGTCAAGAAATGTTTCGAGTAACGTCTTGGAATATGGGTGTAAGGATTTTTGGGGCTAAGGAGCTGATTCGTATTACTGTGTAATGTAATACCATATATCAATGAAATTTGTACTATTTTTATTTTTATATAGGATCACTAGGGATACAGTTTACGTTCGAAATAAACGGTTGAGTTGTGTCAAAATTTTTATTATTTGATCACAAAGCCCGGATTTTGACATAGTCAACGACTAGTGCAGGTTGTCGCCATGTCGGCAGCCACGTATTCATGTCGTTCCAAAAGCTCAAGCTGGCCTTACGTCCACGGTTTATCCAAGGTTTGGGCTTACTATTTCCACTGAACGCACTATCTGGGAACTCAGTTACACCACCAGCTGCTACACCCAACGTCAGGTAGAACTAGAAAATTAAAAAAATAATAATTACAACGAAACATCCTACATTTTTGCTGGTGGTAGAGGGTTTCACTGTCGGATCTGAAGGGCATAGGCACCATCGCATTATCCATTATCTGCCGCCAAAGATAAAGTGTACGGCACAAACGTGTTCCGTTAAGATGGTCAGGGTACGATGACTTACTTTAACACCTTAGCTTCAAGGATCCTAACGTATCTATAGACTACAGTATTCTTTTACCATCCATTGAACAGCATGCTTATTTGGTATGTAATGCTCCATACATTTTATCGCTCGACGATGTACATTTTGTATGGAACCACTGATTATTTTTGCGATTTCAGGGTTAGCCCCATAATAAAAGTAATTCATAACGATGGATAACATAACACTTAAAATTTGGATACTGACTTAAAAATAACCATGTATATTTTTTGAACATGAACATGGGAACTTGCGATGTGTGAAGAATTTACAAATTGTGGAACGAACTTCCCTGTGAAACATGCCCCCGGCGCTACAACATCAAGTTTCTTAAAACTTTTTTTTTATGTATTGAAAGTGGCAAACAAGCATGCAGTTCACATTGATGTTAAGTGATAACTGCAGCCTATAGACACCCACACAATGACCAGAGGTCAAAATGCAGATGCGCTGCCACTCCTGAGGCCTAAGGAGTTATGCCTCTGTGCCGGAAATTACAGGGCCGTACATTACCACCAGGGCGTAGGCACCACCGCATTACCTAATATACTTGTCGCTAAATGGTAGTGTTCAGCACTATCGTGTTCCGGTTAGATGGTAATGTATGGCCCCGTAATAACTATCACAGAGACATGCCACCTTAGATCTCAGGGGTGGCAACTGGCAACGCATCTGCATTTTGACTTCTGATTATTATATAGATAGGTTGTTGTCTAGACACTTAACATCAATGTGAGCTGCAAGCTTGTTTGCCACCTTCCTTGCATAAAAAAAAACTTACATAATCATCAAACGGTGCCATCTTGGTGCCTGATCTCAGCAATTGTCGAGGCAGGTCGCAGGTTGCCGGGAACCGACCTTGCAGGCCACTGGCTGCGGGCTCCACTCTCGCCCACTCTTCACCATCGATCATGAATATTAAGCGATCTGCAGACAACGAAAAATTGTTTTCAAAACCTAAAATTTAGGTAAAGTAAAAACAAGCATAATTACATCATGACAGTGCATTGTCATGACGTGATGAAGAAGAAGCTTGTGACACGGCGACTGGTGTAGATTGCAAGCGACTACTCTATTCGGTCTACTCTACTCGGTTGTGCAATACGGGCGCGATCGGGTGTGTGACTATAATAATAATGGCAACCCATTATACGTCCTACTGCTGGGCACGAGTCTCTCCCCTTTTTGAGCATAAGGTGTGTGATGGGTGACTGCTAGTGGCAAATTAAATAGCTCGTGTCCATGCCTCGGAGGGCACGTTAAGTCCCGGTTTCTATCGATAGATAGCAGTCTTTGAACCTTGTCGGAGGCGTTATGGGCGGTTTGAAAACACCCGACAGCGGGTTGGCCACTTACCTGTATCTCCCCCAACCCGCATTGGAGCATCGTGATGGAGTGAGCTCTAAGCCCCCAAAAACAGGGGAGACTCGTGCCCAGCAGTTGCACGTATCAAGGGTTGCCATTATTATTGCATTGTCATACAAACTATACACACGCTCACATTCTAGATCGGCGATTGGCGAGATACATCTCTCGACCGATCCACTGTCAGTATCCAATAACAATGGACAATAAATTAATCGGTGTATTTGTTATTGGTTCGCCTTATTTGGCAAATGGATCTAAGAATCGATCGCAGGTCATCAAAAAAGGACTGTCTCAAACAAAGGGACTCGACAAAGGTCTCTGGGTTCGCATCTGCATTTCGACCTCTTTGCGGCTGCAGTCATCACTTAACATCCATGTGATTATCCATGACGAGCTTGTTTGCCACAAAAAAACATACCTGGTGACCATATTAGCCCATAAACATGGAAGTCTTCATTCCAACTGCGATCATCAGGCGAAACTTTTCTGACCAACAAACTGTCTCGACATGTTAAATCCATTATTGGCCCTCCATAAAGAACCTGAAAGGAGAATTACTGATAAGGTTTGTTAATCACTAGAAGTGTTGCCAGGTGTCCCGTTTTGCGCGGGACGTGCCGATTTTCAGGGCTCTGGAGACTTGTCCCGATTAACACCTGATCGGGACGTTCAATGTAAATCAATCATTATCATTATCTCAACTGAAAGACGTTAACTGGTGCTAGACAAAAGCCTGTTTAAAGATCAATCATCCTTGGGTCTCGTAGCTTTTGATAAATCAATAAATTAATTAATTGGCTTCCTTTTATTATCTCAAGTTTTACCCCTGGTCCCGATTTATTTTATCTATTGTCCCGATTTAAAACAAATCGGACCTGGCAACACTAATCACTAGCAACTCGTCCTGGCTTCGTTAGGGTGCAATGCTTTTTTTTCATTTAAGGCAGGTGACAACCAAGCTTGCAGATCAAATTGATGTTAAATGATGACTGCAGCTTATAGGCATCTACATAAAAATTAGAGGTTTAAAAATGCAGATGCGTTGCCAACCCTGAGACCTAAGGTGCCATGTCTCTGTGTCAGTTGTTATGGGGTTATACATTACCAACTAACCGGAACACGATAGTGCCGAACACTACCAATTAGCGGTAGATAAGTTAGATAATGCGGTGGTGCCTTCGCTCTCAAGCTCCTACACTTGGAACTCTACCACCAGTGAGAATGCTGATTCTAAATATACGACAGAATACTGAAAATAAGGTACTTAATTGCATAAGGATTTATGCTGTAAATATTGCTTAAAATCGCTCGGTTAACAAGTTCATTATTTCCCAAAAAGATGTAACTCCTGTAAAATCTCTGATTACTCGTATCTAATGAGAGATTTTTTTATTCTTACCTTTGTATTATATAATGGTTTTAGTGGTTAATCTCCAAAAGATGACACATATCATTGCGGACGTTTTTGAGATCATTTGTTAAATATTAGTAGTAGTATATTATTTTGATCTATCTCGTAGGGTTCAGTCGTTTGCAATATAAGCGCAAAAATGTGTTTGTTTACAACATCATAATAATATTAGAAACCTGTAAAATAATCAGAGTTTCTTTATCTTAATACCTATGTATATTCTGCGCGCGCCTTTTCCGCGATACCTTGCATAGGTACTATATTTTTGTGTGATTTTACGAACCTTACTACCATACTCCACAGATCCAAGAGTGAATTGTTTATTTCCCAGAGCACCAGCGACGCGCAGCACACCTGATGCATAACTAGAGTCACCATATTTGTTTATAAATGGTGTTAGGAGCAGATCTGAAAGTTGAAAACATGTAACTTCAAATACTTGCAGAAATAAATGCATGTATTCAAGCCTACCTATATACAAACACCAATGATTCGCCAGTTAAAATACATGTGATACATGTGATACATGGTGAGCGAGTTAAAATAAATGTGATACATGGTGAGCGAGTTAAAATCTCTGATGAAAATCCTTGGCATTACAAAACTCCGAGCGTGGCTGTGGGAAAACTACGAAAAGTGTAAATATCCATGGTTCGATATAATTCGAACACACACGTTCACATTCGACCGGGATGTCTACGTGAATAAACTATATTATAGTTTACTATAATAAGTGAAGAAGAAGAAGGAAAAGTGAAAAGTTTAGATGGTACGTTGATACGAGTTTTACGACAGGTGCCTTCTATCAAATATTCGTCTATTCCATACATCGTCCTGCTATTATTCCGTCAGAACTCACACTTAACAATAAGTATTTGTCGAGTATTTTTATAGCATTCTTACAGCACTACCTACATAAGGCGCCACCTAGTGGAACACTGACGTAATTCAAAGTACTTATCTAGTACGAAAGATGGCGTTTGACCGAGTTGCATCGCACATACGAAGTTTTTTCAAGAGTTGCCATTTTTAAACAAGTTCCCAACGTTAACAGTTCAACCGCTGGCCGCCAGTCGCTATCATCTCGTCAGAGGACCCTCCCTTTTCACTCCCCTGCACTCAGAGGAACATTTCCACTCGTTCCTCCACACTCCACGTACTAATAAACTAGCTGACCCATTGACTTCGTGTAACCATACGCAATTATTTTCTAACATTTTTATACAAGCTTTCTCCTGACAATAACAAACGCACAAAATAAGGATCCATTCAATTTGGTGAAGCCGTTTGGAAATTATGCGCTTACAAACATTTCGGTAATTCATTCTTATTTATTTATGTAACATCTAACCTGGATAAAGCCAATCCCCCTGAGGCAGTTTGGCTCTTATTTCAATAACCCCATAGGTAAAGGCAAAGCTTTTGCTGGTGATTCTACCGCTCACTATGGGGGGTAGGATGCTCGCGCCCCAAGCATTCATTGTGCATGATGAAGCTGGCCCTGTACATCTGTAAATAAAGAAATCACATTAAATAGGAAAATATTGCAAGAGAAAATATTGTAACTTGTGGTAGAGCTCCAGTGACGGAGCTCGTGGGCGTAGGTTCCGTCGCATTAACTAACCCATGTGCCAAGTGGGGGGGTTCTGGTACTATCGAGTTTTGATGAGACGGTAGAATCAGAATCATAAATTCATTTATTCATTTAGAGTGACAGGCACCTCTTATGACACGTCAAAAACAAACAAAATAAGTTAAAGTGTATAACAATTGATATACATGTCAAACAAGCTAAAATATATGTACGAGTACATAGTCAAGAATATCACTTAGATAAAACGAAATATAATATACTAATGTAAATAGTTATATCAGTAACTTAAAACAATAGCTATATTAAAACCACTTGAACTACTAATATTCAAAATAAATGTTTTTACCGATAAAATATCAATAACTATCTATTACCATATGCGATATACGATTGAATTAATAAAAACACAAATATATTCTTTACTAGTTGTTGTCCGCGGCTTCGCCCGCGTGGATGTCGTTTTATAAATAACTAAGTAGCCTTTGTTCTTTCCCAAAGTCAGCTCTATCTCTGCACCAAATTTCAGTTTCAATCGGTTCAGTCGTTTGAACGAAAAAAGATAACAGATAGACAGACCGACAGAGTTACTTTCGCATTTGTAGTAGGGATTTGGTAGGTATATTTTAGGTTTGGTGTTTTTGGTTTTTGGTTATAGCAACCAAGAACTGGTTGGTTTAGCAACTTCAGACTGTTTGTTGGTTTTAAATGTTTAGCAACTTACTTCAGGATGTCACATTATCTGTCGTTATCAGTGCGCGCATCGTAAATATTCACTACCATCATTTTTTCCAATTGCGCCAAAAGAAGTATATCAAAAATTTAGACCTCAACAAAGATACAACAATATATTATAACAAAAATAAAACTTTAATAACAATTTACCCACTAACAAGGTCCAGGCTGCCAGAATATATCGATTCATTGGTGAATCCAGCGAGGTTTTGCTGAAGTGCAGGCACAATGTTCAGAAAACCATTCTCGATTTTAATACTTGGAGCTTGGGGTGGTATTTGATATGAAACAAACGGAAACTCCTGTAATCATAAAATATACTTAATTAGAGTTCTCGGCTGTGCAGCGTTCGGGAAGCTACGATACATCTTTTCGTCCACATTACCGCAGTGTGTCAAGAAGGTCTTTGACCAGCGTGTGTTGCCAGTGATGACATACGGAACAGAAAGGTGATCGCTCACTATGAGGCTCGTAAGAAGGCTTAAGGTCAAGCAGAGAGCAATGGAGAAAGCTATGCTAATAGTTTCCCTGCGAGCAGAAATGAGGAGATCCGCATCAGAACCAAAGTACGACGTTGCCCACCGAAAAGCAAAACTAGAGTGGCTGTGGGCAGGGCACATAGCTCAAAGAACCGACGGGCGTTAGAGCAGAAGAATCGTCGAATAGCATCCGCGTATCGGAAGACTTAGCGGAGGCCTCCCACGAGGTGGACTGGCAACCTGGTAGGTACTATAAAGTTGAATATTTCATATACGGATCACTTTATCGAAAAATGTTTGTAACAGAGTCATAATATCTTTCAAAAATCTATCCAACGATAGGTCACTCCACACGGGGTGCGCGAGCAAAAACACCCAATTCAAGTGGAAGGGACACTAAATATTTTTTATCCAGATTTTATTTCACAACATTGTCAGCAAAGCTCAGCCGTATATCCTCCAGCTCCTTCCGTCTATCCGTAGTTTAGCCTCAGAGCTAAAGTACGGATAGACGGAAGGATGGACAGTATGGACATGATGATATCAGCCGAAAGATGTCCACTGCTGGATCAAAGTCTCCCCATAAGAGGGATACCTATGCCATAATCGCCACACTTGGCATGCGGATTGGCGATCGCATTGGCGGTGGTTTTATCGCAGGACGCTGCTGCATCTTGCGTTAGTGCACTTGCTACCGCCCTATTGGAATGGTTTGACCGCCATTGTTCGGTTGACTGACTGCACTAGTGGAGGCATTCTCTTCCAGCAGAAGAAAATTCTTTCGCTAGTGGGTGGGGTCATCAAGTCCCGACGCCATGGACATGGGGACGGTGAAACTATAAGGGTTTCAATAAATCACAAACCGGCGCTCCTGGAATGTATTGCTCTAACTGCCAAAGTTCCTCTTCGAACCGCTCAAAGTTGTCTTCGAGTAAGACTTGGCCCGCGCACGCAGTACCGATCCTGACTCTAGTTAGGGTTGGCGCACATTCTGTCGTTCCTGGTTTCCGTGGGTTGATTTCTGGTCCAGGTTCTGAAAGAGATTTGATATTTTGTAATATTATGATAGAATTTTGTTTAGGCAGAATATTAATTTGGTTCAGATATTTGATGATAAACTAACTAAACGTGCAGACATTCTGTACAAATCATTGTATGGAACCCGCCATGATTCTTTGTAACTACTGGTGAAATTTGTAGCTATGGAGTTTTAATGTTAATTTTATTTAAAAAATCATGTGTGCAATTCATGCTTGGTAGAAGTGAAACCTTAAAAAAATGGCTTCGAAATAATGAGATGATTGTAAAACAATGATAAAAAATCTCTACAAACGTAATAAACGAAAAAATAAATAAATAACGTGTATTAAATACCACGGTTGCGCGCTAATGCTTCCTATCTCGTTTTCTCCTGTTAAATGTTATGAATTTACATGTCTGTCTCTTTTTATTGTCGCTTTCAAAGTTTTCACTTCTGTAAACTTACCAGGTACAGTATACACGAGGTTATCTGCAATGTACCCTTGCCTTTCATATACCACATTGACATAGTAATTGATGACGTCACCAGGTTTGAGCTCGACGTCACGATTATCAAAACTAAGCCTGCCATTGGTCGATGCTATGACTTCACCAGATATATCACCGACGTCATTATTGAGTATTGATTTATTAATGTTACCTTGAAATACAAATAAACCTATCTTCTTATCTCCTGAAAAATAAACAGTTTTTATAAATGTTAAATTTTTAGTTTTGAAAAGCTCCAAGTAGCATATTTTGAATCAAAATCTTGAGAGAATCTTATACTTAAACAAATAAGGAAAATATGTATATCAAATGTAAGAAAGATCATTTTACATCATCACCTCTGATAGATTAATGGGTCTGTGGTTATCGGGACAATGCACGCCATGTGTCTTTAATCGAATTTTCGAAGATAAGCGAGTCCCATCTCCTAACAAACCGTTCTTGTGTGATTTGTTTTTGATGAGAACGTATTGTGCTAAATATAATTCCAAAAACGGTTTGTGTGTACATAATATGTTAAAGTTTTGTGTAAATTGATTGGAATATCAATAAAAGTCGGAAAAAAATCAACCCGCCTGGGAGCTTTCATCGAAAACGCTGCCTAAACCCTTTTAGATGTAACAAAACAATGTATGGTGGACTATTCCTCTTTGAAAGTTCTACAATAAGGCCGTATTGGCCGAATTTTTTGAAGATCTTTCTACCTTTTAAGGATAGCTAACTATATCCAATATATTTAAAAAATTAGATAAGTTAAAAATGGTAATTGGAAAACAATTTATATTTACATAGGCTAAATAGTATTTCAAACAGGCGAAGATGATGGCACCCGTCAGTTTCCCGTTTGTAAGGCATAACGACGAGTTTTGCTGGGTCAGCTAGTATAAAATATTAATAATACTGTATCATCAAATAAAACTGATCGATTAAAGGTTACTGTTCCATTAAAAACATTAATCTATAAACTATTAGTGATTAGTGACGTAACGTAAACAAAAAAGTACCTGGTATGGAGACCCGGATGCCTTTTGGTTTCAAAGGTTCGATGCTCACATTTGGTATCTGGTACGCCGTGATCCATGTTAAGCAATATAACAAAACTAGAGACGAAACACGTCCGACCTTCAAGGAGGCCATTTTATAACTGGATTGCAATTTGCAAGTTCATTGCCGTCCAGTGATCTGTTATCGTATGGTGAGTAAGGCGCATGTGCACTGTGTCAGATTCTAGTAAAATAGAAGTAAATGTTTTTCAAAGAAATTAGGAAATAAAAACAAAAATAAAGTCAACCGATTTTTAAAAGTACAACACTAAAATATTTTTAAATCAATTTTTTTTTTCTTGTTTTAACAGTGGCAAACAAGCATACAGTTCACATTGATGTTAAGTGATGACTGCAGCCTATAGACACCCACACAATGACCAGAGGTAAAAATGCAGATGCGTTACCACTCCTGAGGCCTAAGGTGTTATGCCTCTGTGCCGGAAATTACAGGGCCGTACATTACCACCTGACCGGAACACGATAGTGCTGAACACTACCATTTAGCGGCAAGTATATTAGGTAATGCGGTGGTGCCTACGCCCGCGAGCTCCGTCACTGGAGCTCTACCACCAGTAAAATCAATAAATATAAATACATAATTATTCAAATTACTATATTTTAAAGACGGTCGCCTCAGACTTTTAGAAAAGGTGTCAAAGTAATCAGTTGGTAAACCAAGGAAAATGAAATTATGTATTGTTTTTATATAGGTACTATTTTTACATGTTGTTAATATTTTATCACTTTTCAAACCTTGCTTGGACTTTTAAGAATGAACTTATCAAAATTACTAACCGAATCGGCCGTTCTCGAGTTTTAGTGAGACTAATAAACGTCATTTCCTTTTTACTATTTTTTACATGTTACACACATTATACAATGGTGCTAGATAATAATAACACAGTCGTACGTCAGAACGTATCTATTGTGATAAGAACAAGGAGAAAGCGTAGCCACTTCTCTAACAATGATTCACTTGGCGTAGGTATGTATGTGTGAGTATTCTGAGTATGTTCAGGGGAAAAACCTCAAAACATATTCAACCTTAACGCGTTTGGAATAGGGGAACTTTACGTTTTGTGGATTGATATTGAATATTAAACAGGAAAAAATATATAGTGCTTAAAAATGCAAAACAAAGCCGACCTAACGCGTGTTGGACTCGCTGGTGTAGGGATCTGTACATTAATAGTTTAATCTGTAGTACCATCTAATATGAAGGGTTCCGTAGTACACACTTTTTTAAATGTGCTCTAGGTACCTACAATATAATTTTTCGTTCAGTGAATAATAAGATGCCTACCTTTTGTTTTTCAAACCGTAAATTTGCAGTTTTTAGGGTTCCATAGCCTAAAAAGAACCCTTATAGTTTAGCTATGTCCGTCCGTACGTCCGCCTGTCCGCAGATATACTCGAAGACTTTTTTTTTCTTTCTTTTTTTAATGGAAGTGGCAAACAAGCATGTAGTTCACATTGATGCTAAGTGATGACTGCAGCCTATAGACACCCACGCAAAGATCAAGGTCAAAATGCAGATGCGTTACCACTCCTGAGGCCTAAGGTGCTATGCCTCTGTGTCGGAAATCACAGGGCCGTACATTACCACCTGACCGGAACACGATAGTGCTGGACATTACCATTTAGCGGCAAGTATATTAGGTAATATAGTGGTGCCTACGCCCGCGAGCTCCGTCGCTGGAGCTCTGCCACCACCTTTACCTTACCTTTACCACTTTTAGGGTACCTCCCCGTACCTCTCTATTACTCCCCAATACTCAACATCGAATGTCACAAGAAGTCATTCTCAGTACAGTAATCATTAATTAATATTGCACATCGAGCCTACGAAAGAGACGATCAGCTCGTTTCGACTTAGTAGAGCGTTATCACTGCTGCACACTGCCTACGTAAACACTGACAGTCCGGTATTGGTCAAAACTTGATCAAAATGGTCGACAAACGTCAAATAGGTACGGTGCGAAAGAGATAACGCTATACAGACCCGTAAATCCCGAAATAAGCCGAAGCCTCCCACCCTTAGCTCGATGCAATATTTATTGTTGAGCATTGTAGTTTATTAGGTAAACATCACATACATATATAACCCAAATATTTAAAATTAAAGTGACCCGATGGAATAGGGTTATCTCAGATACTTTTTTATATAACAGTATAGCCTATATTATATTTATATCTAGTTAAAAGTATGATATGCTAAGAAAAAAATAGATAAGGAACTGTATTATTTTTAGTAGAAACATTTAGTTTGTTATGTACAGCCGCGTTCTGCTTATTTCATAATGAAGTTTGAGTTGTGTTTGATATTCTTGACATCAGCAATCGGTATGTTTGTAGCACTTTTTTAGATTTGAGTCTTAAATAAACAAAAGAACAGAAAAACCCGTAAAATGAAATATGTTAATTCATCTTAATTTTCGACAAAATCTATTTTTCATATTCAAGAAAATGTAAAAAATATTAATTTTATAGATATTTATCGGACTTATTACACGAAATAGCCGCTCCGGTCGCCCTAATTAGGGCCCTTACTCCCTAACTGTTATTACACTACCCTGACCCTTGCTATCGTACCCTGAATACCGGGTCGTGTAATAGCCTTATATTTAATTCAATTTCCAATTTTATAAAATTATATTTTTTATTGTTTATTTTGTCAATATCATACCAAAAACGTAACTTCACGCTTGTAATTCCCGAAGGGGTAGGCAGAGGTAAATGCATACATTCAAGCATACATGCAAACACCCACGATCCGCCGGTTACGTTTTGGCCCATGTAACAGGTGGCGAGCCTGTTGTCATCACCGGGAACTTCGAGGTATTGAAACTTCCAGAAAATGGAAATATCCCAATAGAACCAGAGATAAAGGATTTTAAACCGTTATTTTTGATAGCCCCCGACCCGGGAGTGGCCTGCTACCACTAGGCTACTGAGGCAGTAACCTAGTGGTTTGTGGTGGTTTAATATTCTACGTGATTTAAACAATAAGCAAAAAATCCTCATCTGTATTGACGCCCCTTGATACAGTAATTATTTACTAATCATTACAACTTATGACCAACGAAGGGAAGAGTAACGACCTCCAAACAACATTTGCAACACAACTCCCCTGGAGTGGCCAACGCGCTGCCAGCCCTGAAGGAGTCTTTTGACGCCAATTTTTTAAGATAAGCCATACGGTACGTTAAAAGGAGAAAGTGGGTCTACATTGACGGGTATTGGTTTACTGGTCTTAATATGTATATAAGTCTGTTTTACTACATGAAAGAAATAAACCTTGTGTTGCTGAAAAGAAGATTTATTGTTAGTTTTTTTTATACAGAGACTATTTTATCTAGGTAATATAAAACAATATGAACTCAAACCTGAAAAGAAGAAACGACAATGAAAGTTTATTCTTTCACTTTTAAAACATAAAATAATATAATATTAAAATTTTCATTGATTATGTAATTGTCAATCAACTCGTATTTGAATCTGTCTCTGACATTCTGAATTCGTTTCTTCTTTAAAATCAGACAATTAAAAAGTTAAAAACTATAACCAAACTTCATGGTAAATAAACACACAGAGTGCGAAGAAAGAAATAGTATTTCTTTACATCTCCCCCCATGGGGAAGAAAATTCACCCGTGAATTTTCACTCCAGTTCTCCATTTGATACTTGCACATTCTCATCCTCTGTTATCTGTACTGGAATTAGTTTTGTGATATGAAAAAGATTTAACTCTGTTTTTCTATGTCCTGTATCTATCTCGTAAATTGTATTAGATTTCTTTTTAATTATTTTATATGGTCCAATTCTCAATTCATCTAGCTTTTTCCTATTTAGTTTATTCCCATTTTCTATATATACTAGATCTCCCACATTGAATTCTCTTTGTTTTCTATTCCTATCATACCTCATTTTGTTATAGTAATGTGATTTCAAGGTATTATTAAGCGCTGTTTTCTTATCTCCGATCCAGTCACTATTTATACCTCCTTGTTGTAGTTCTTTTGGTAAGACCTTAACATCTGTTCCGTATAACAAATAACATGGTGCATAGCCAGTTACTGAGTGGTTAGTCTGATTGTATTTTTCTACACATTCATGTGCTATTGTAGTCCACGCTCTGTTTTCTCCATCTTCATTGATTTTGCATCTAATTTTGTTAACTATCGTTTGATTCAACCTTTCATTTAGGCCATTAGAAAACGGTGCATTCACTGCTGTAAAAATTATTGTTATTTGTTTGTCAGTAAGGAATTTCTTGAATTCTTTAGAGTTTATTCCAGGATACTGGTCGGTAAGGAGCATCCCAATCTCTTCGGTTTCAGCGACCTTATTTATTAGCTTTATAAAGTCATGTGCACCCTGGGTTTTTGATGTTATAATAAATGCATATCTAGTGAAGTGGTCCACTAAAAGATGTATGTATTTCTTGGTTGATCTTGAACTACCAAAACCTCCAATTGTGTCTATTGATACTATTTCAAAGGGTCTTGTTGCTGGGCCTAAATATGACATTAATCCGTATTTGTGTTGTCCTCTTGTTTTGTTTTTTATGCAAATTTCACAATTCCTACAAACATTTTTAATATTTTTCGTTAAATTTTTTGTTGCGTACAGTGAACTAATAGTCGTTAGCATTTGTCCCACTCCAATGTGACATAGATCTTCATGTATTCGCTTTATAAATTTAATACTGAATTCTTCTGTTATTATTATTTTCTCTTTGTTCCTAATTCTTTTGAAGTATAAATTGTGTTTTTTGATTATTTTATTATTGTTTCTCTTTATTTCTTTATTTTGATTCTGATCTATTACAATATCTTCTAATGTAATTAAGTTCACAACTTTCAGTTGTTCTTCTAGATTATCCTCTGGTTCTAATACAGGATTCCGACTTAAACAGTCCGCTTCTAAGTTATCTTTTCCAGGGGAATATTTGATTTTAAAATCATATTGTGAAAGGTAATAAGTCAAATCACCTAGTTCTTCGTCTGTTCTAGCTTTTAAGTTCATGTTTTCTAATGGTTTATGGTCTGTGTAGACTGTAAACGATTTACCTATCAGCCAGTACTGCCAATATCTTAGTGCTTCTTTAATAGCTAAGCATTCTAAATATATTGCCTTTTTCTTCTTTTGCGCTCCATTCAGTTTTTTTGAAAAATAGGCTACTGGTTTTTCTTTACCATCTAGTTGTACTTGTTTTAAAATTGCTCCAACACCCAGCAGAGAACAATCAGTATAAATATTTATTGGTAGATTTTGATCATAAATTTCTAGTATTGACTGTGAACACAAGAGACTCTTTATTTTTTCAAACGCATTTTGACATTCTTCAGACCAAACAAACTTTTGATTTTTTCTTAGCAAATTATGTGATGGGTCAAGAATTATCGCGCTCCTTGGTATATATTTATGGTAAAAGTTTACTTTTCCCAAAAATTGTCGAATATTCTTCTGGGTTTTTGGTACTGGAAATTCTTTTATCGAAATGAGATTGTCCTTCAGTGGTTGGATAGAATTATATTGAATGATATGTCCCAGGTATTTTACCGAATCTGATGCAAATGTACATTTTATAAATTTTAGTCGAAATCCTTCCGTTTGAATTGCTTCTAGCAACTGTTTCAAGTGACTTATGTGTTCATCAAATGAGTTTGAAAATATCAGGATGTCATCTACATAATTGACAGCAAAATCGGTAAGTTTATATTTTCTAAGTATGTTACACAATATTCTTTGAAATATTGCTGGAGCAGTCTTCAAACCAAACGGTAGGCAAGTCCATTGAAAGTGTCCCTCTTGAGTTACAAACCCTGTCTTCTTCCTGTCCTCTACTCGTAGAGGTATAGACCAAAAAGCTGAATTAACGTCTAAGCTTGTAAAAAAATTGCAATTTCTTGTTTTTGTCATTAAATCGTCAATTAATGGGAAGGGTTGAGCCTGAGGAACTACAATTTTATTTAAATCCCTGAAGTCTATACAGAGCCTTGATTTTTTATTTTCTTCCTTTTTAAATGCCAAAGTTACTGGTGCTGCGAATGGACTATAAGATTCTTCTATAAGCGCATTATCCAATAATTTGGCTATTTGTTCTGCTATCTCTTTTTTGTCTTCTATAGTGCATCTGTATGGCCTCTTCCTGCAGTATTTATCCATTAATAAATCTATTCTTGCTTCATATCCTTTAACCATTCCCACGTCATACTTATTTTTGGCAAAAACTGATTGATATTGTTGTATTAGCTTATTTATTTCTTCCCTTTTATCATCATCTAAATGACCAACCTTTATTTCAAATTCCTCTTCTTTGATATGTTCATTAAAATTAATTTTATTTTCGTTTTCATATTTATGACCTTCATTTTCACCTTCGTCTATCTTTTTCTCCATTTTTTTACTATTCTTTTCATGTAAGTATTGTTTCTGAGTTATTTTTAACTCCTCATTTTGTACTAGCTTGTATTTCTTTATCATATCTAATCCTATTAAGAAATCATATCTGAATTTGTGTTCGTCAATGATGTACACATCCACATTTTCTTCTATTTCAAAAATTTTTATTTTTAAATTTGTCAAACCACTTGTTTTTTGGACACCATTAATTGTTACTATATTTTCTTCATTCGAGTTATGTCCTTTCGTATTTAGTTTTAGTAATTTGGAATTCATTAGAGAAACATTTGAACCTGAATAGTATACTCCATAAACTTCTAATTTATTATTTAACAGTAGATTGATCTTAATTAATGGTGTCACTACTAGTTTTTTTGTTCTGTTTCATTTAACTCTGCTTCAATCACTGAATTATTTACATGTTTAATATATCTTTTATTTAATTTATCATCTTCTCTAACTCTAAACCAGCATGTAGCTTCGGAATGATAGCGAACCCCTTTATTTAATTTTACGCATATTTTGCATGGATAACGTCCTTCATTTGTAATATTTATCCTTTGATTTTCATACTTTCTGTACGTTCCATTTCTATTTTTATTTACCAAATGTTCATACTTTCTCACCTCATTGAATAAACATACTATATCGTTCATTGCTTCTCTATTTATCTTCTCTAATACAAAACCTGGCAAACCTACCGCTATCAGATCCACCAGTGTACCTGTATCAATTGAATTTCTCATGTCCAATAAAAGTTTTTCCTTTTTAATGGCATAATCCACTAATGAACCATCCTTATATTTAAATAACAATGCGTAGGTCACTTGGTTCCAGTTTTGGTTTGCAAATGACTCACAAAACTTTTCCTTCCATAATATCCACTCTGAGTTGAGTGTTAATTTTATAATCATTGAGCTGTACCAATCAACACAACTTTTATCCATAAATAGTCGGAGAATCTCAATTTTTTGTTCATCTTTCATAATACCGAAGCGAGAACATTCTCTCTCAAAAATGTCAATCCATTGCCTTGCATTCGAGTTTTTGCTCGTAAATTTCTCAATAACACACTTCTCTGCGACATATTTAAGATTCTGTTTTTTTAAATCATGTGTATTTTCTATTAATCTTGTAAACATTTCTTCCAATGAATTCGAATCTCTAATTTGTTCTCCAGATGCTCGGTTATGTTCAATTTCCTCCAGATATTGTTCTCCAAATTGTAAGTTACCATCAGCATCTATGTAAATTTCTCGTAATTTATCTGTCATAGTTATCCAAACTCTTCGTGTCTGATGTCTTTTCTTTAAACTATTTTTTACTTTGTTGTACACAGCTGTCTCAATTAATTCTTCGTGAAATCCAACAGACTGTAATTCCTCTGGTATAGCAATTTTTTTTTCATCTTTAGTTGTTATTGAGGTTACACAACGAACATTAGATTTTCCATCATTCGCCGGTAAAAACGTGAATTCAAAACGTAACTGCTCCATTTGCATCTTTTTATAAACAAAATTGTCGTTTTATAAGTCTGTTTTACTACATGAAAGAAATAAACCTTGTGTTGCTGAAAAGAAGATTTATTGTTAGTTTTTTTTATACAGAGACTATTTTATCTAGATAATATAAAACAATATGAACTCAAACCTGAAAAAAAGAAACGACAATGAAAGTTTATTCTTTCACTTTTAAAACATAAAATAATATAATATTAAAATTTTCATTGAGTATGTAATTGTCAATCAACTCGTATTTGAATCTGTCTCTGACATTCTGAATTCGTTTCTTCTTTAAAATCAGACAATTAAAAAGTTAAAAACTATAACCAAACTTCATGGTAAATAAACACACAGAGTGCGAAGAAAGAAATAGTATTTCTTTACATGTATTTGGAGTGTTGTCTCAATTTTTATTTAAATATAGGTTCATGGTAACAAAGGTAACGAGCAAGGATGCTAAAGATAACGTAAGCTGATGCAACCTAGCCTAAAAGTTATTCTAATGTTTTTCAGGGTTGGAGGCACCACAGTTTAATAACATAAAGGCTATTGAACCTCTTGCTCTGCACGTGATGTGGAAGCCCGCGCCATCTTATCCGAATGAAGTTATGGGATATAAGGTACTGGCTGGCTTTTTTTAATAATATATAAGATATAATATAATATAAGAATTTATTTATTTTCTCCACAATGTTTTCTTATGGTTACATCATATGAAACTTATTTTATTTTTAAAAATTATACTGAAATTATTTTTTTTAACATTTTTCTCAGGGTATTGTGGAGACAGGAGCGCTCAAACTAGGTAAACCCTGTGCTATGAGTCTCCTGGTCTCCGCCTCAGGATTTTGTCCACTTATTTACTAGTACAATTTAAGAAATAGCTCATGAGAGCAATAAAGAGAACTAAGTACTATAAGGGAACACTTTGCCAGCCCAAAAGCAAATTTGCATAGTACTTATTATCCCTACATTAGGTATCCATGATGGTTAAACGGCAAGTTCCCTCATAGTACCTATACACAAACAGAAAACATGTGAGATTATCTCAAAGTATGAGAATATATGTATTTGTGTGTGTGTGTGTGTGTGAGTGTGTGTGTGTGTGTGTATGTGTGTGTGTGTGTCAAAGTATGTGTGTATGTGTGTGTCAATTATGGCACATGGAACTCTTAAAGCCTGGCCCTACGATATATATTATCTTGGGATCGGTATAAGCCCCAGTCTTTCGGTTCCCTGTTTGAAAGTAGGTATATTGTGGGTATATAAGATGGGTGATGTTGTAAAGTGTGCAAACAATAGAAACACCTGGCCCTACGATACGTGCGAGCATATCTTGGGATCAGACTTAGCCCCAGGTTTCTAGTTAATGTATAATAATAATCCCATACTTATATCAAAGGATACGGTACCAATTCTTAAAGCTTGTGACACAAGCATAAGCTTAGGAAATGTCATTATGTTGACAGACAAGCAGACGGGCCACCTGATGGAAAGTGGTCACCGTCACCGTAGACTAGTATAAAGTGATCTGTGCCGTCGCCTGTTAACATTTGCAACACCAGGGGCGTTGCCAACGCGCTGCCAACCCTGAAGGACTCTTTCGACGCCATTTTTGAAGAACCTTACATTGTAGCACCGAGAGAACATCTCAGACGGCAGTTCGTACCATAATTTACACGTTCTGGGTAGTAACGAACGAGAAAACTGCACCGTTAAATTATGATCTTGTTGGTAAATATCGGATCTAACAGGAAATATCACACATCGACCGGAGGGAAACTTCAGCTTATTTCGGGTCTGTAGAGCGTTATTTCTTACGCACCTTACTTATGTGACGTTTGTCGACCATTTTGATCAAGTTTTGACCAATACCGGACTATTAGTGCGTAAACAGTGTGCAGCAGAGATAACGCTTTACGAATTTGAAACTAGCCGATTGACTCTTTCATTTGCTAGACATGCCATATTTCTTGATGAGCACTGGACATCGAGCCGACGAAAATGACAATCTACCCGCGTGGATGTCGTTTTATAAATATTTTTCCTGAATTTTCTTTGCTATAAACCTCGCGGAGCTCAAGACCTTTCCAACGAATGCAAAACCGTGGAAATCGGTTCGTGCGTACTGGAGTTATAGCGTCAGGAAGGAAACCCCAACTTATTTTTATATTATAGACTAGCTGTTGCCCGCGGCTTCGCCCGCGTGTATGTCGTTTTATAAATCCTGATACATTTTCTTTGCTATAAACCTCACGGAGCCCGAGACCTTTCCAACGAATGCAAAACCGAGGAAATCGGTTCGTGCGTTCTGGAGTTATAGCGTCAGGAAGGAAAACCCGACTTATTTTTATATTATAGATTATATATATATATATTTTATTTTCAGGTCAAAGTGTGGACCGTGAAAGAAAATATTTCGAGAAATTTTAAGTTACTGAATGGGAAAGGATACCCTGGGTTGGAGAAGGATGACAAAGCAGCCGAGGCAAGTACCAAATATAATAATATGGCTTGTAGAGGCGGGCCCCAATGCACGAATGAGGCTGGTTTTTACTGGTGGTAGAGCTCCAGTGACGGAACTCGCGGGCGTAGGTCGCATTACCAATTATCTTCTTCTTTGTCGTTTCACTCTTGGCAGAGTGGTCGTGGTCGTCAGTCAGGAACAGGCTCAGTGACAAGTTTTGTTATACGGCGCCATTCTTGTCGGACCGCAGCCTTTCTGGTACACTCATGAACTGTGTAGTTTGTTGCCGCCTTGATTTGATCGGTCCATCTCAACGGGGATCTGCCTCGCGGTCTGGTACCTTCCACTTTTCCCTGCACTACTAGACGCTCTATGGAGTCATTGTTGCGCCGCGATACATGTCCAAAGAAAGTAAGGATGCGGGTTTGCACAATAGACGAGAGGCGCTGTCGGATGCAGAGCTCGTCAAGTATGGAGGCGTTCGTACGGAACTCTGTCCACGACACCCTGAGCATTCTCCTCCAGCACCACATCTCGAGTGCGTCTATTTTCTTCTTTTCATTTTCACGCAAAGTCCATGTTTCTGACGCATACAGGAATATGGGAAATATTAGTGAGCGAACCAGCCTGATCTTTGTGGCTTTGGTAATGTGTTTATTTCCCCATATCTTTTTCATCTTGTCCATTGCAGACCTAGTAATCGCCATGCGCCGCTTTATTTCGTCTACACAGCCACCTTTGTTGGATATTAGAGCGCCGAGATAAATGTAAGATTGGACAACCTCACAATTTCCTATTTTTGTAACCTCTGGTGAGTTGTTGTTGACACGGTCAACAATCATGATTTTGGTTTTCGAACGATTTATCTTCAATCCAAAGCTAAGGCTGGTAGTTTCCATTTTATGTAGCAGATCTTCCATGTGGTTTACACTTGTTGCGAATAAGGTCGTATCATCCGCATATCTTAGGTTTGAGATAGACTTTCCACCAATAACAACTCCGTCCGTCCATTCTTCGAGGGCAATTCTCATCACCATCTCCGTGTAGATGTTAAACAAGAGAGGCGAGATAATACAACCCTGGCGTACTCCTGCACTAGGGTGGAAATTATTAGACAATACTTCGTCTGCCCTGACAGATGCTGTTCCGCCTTCGTATAGAGATCTGAGTAAGTGCACAAGGTGTTTTGGAGTTCCCATTTCCAGTAAAGTTCTCCATAAAGTCGGCCACTTCACTGAGTCAAATGCTTTAGAGAAGTCAACGAAGCAGATATAAGTAGGCTTGATGAATTCTCGGGCTTTCTCAATTATTTGTCGTACAGTGAAGATTTGCTCGCGGGTACCTTTGCCCTTGACGAAACCAGCTTGTTCGGGAGCAATTTCCTTGGAGAGAAAGGTCTTGAGTCGCTCATTTAGGATATGCAGTAGAATTTTACTTGCGTGGGATATTAAAGCTATTAGTCTGTAGTTACTGCATACCTTTGTAGAGCCCTTCTTGTGGAGGGGAACGAACACCGTATGAACCCATTCTTTTGGCCATGTTCCTGTCTGCCATATTTTATTACACAGGGTGGTAAACATTTGGACACCGTATTCACCGGCAGCCTTGATGACCTCTATTGGGATAACATCGATTCCAGTAGCTTTCCCAGTTTTCAGATGTTTGATTGCGGCTCGAACTTCTTCCTTCAGTATGTCTGGTTCTAGGTCGTTTTCCGTTGGGTTAGTAGAGACAAAATCTTGAGAATAGGGATCTCGAAATAGAGTCTGGCAATAGTCTCTCCATCTCTCAGATATTTGTTCTATTTCGGTAACCAATTCACCGCTATCATTTTCAATGGCCCATGTTGCCAATTATACTTGCCGCTAAATGGTAGTGTTCAGCACTATCGTGTTCCGGTCAGGTGGTAATGTACGGCCCTGTAATTTCCGGCACAAAGGCATAACACCTTAGGCCTCACGCATCTGCATTTTGACGTTAGTGTTTGTGTGGGTGTCTATAGGCTGCAGTCGTCACTTAACATCAATGTGAACTGCATGCTTGTTTGCCACTTCCATTACATAAAACGTAACTTCACGCCAGTTATCCCCGAAGGGGTAGGCAGAGGTAAATGCATACCATATAATCAACCATACCTACATGGAAACACCCACGACTCGCCGGTTACGTTTTTTGGCCCATGTAACAGGTGGCGAGCCTGTTGATATCTCCGAGCACATTACCAAACTTCGAAGTACTGGAAAATTTCAAGAAAATGTCCCTACCCGGGAATCGAACCCAGGACCTCAGCGTAGTAGTAGTGGAAATTAGTTATTTGGCCGCAACGAGTATTGGAGTGGACTTTGCGGCCCTCGTACGCTGATACTATTGATTTTACAAAAAAAATGGCTGGAAGATAAATGGTAGGAAATTTTCTGTAGTTTAATTTATTACATAACTATTTTTATCGATAAATGAATAGAAACGGAGTAACTCTCAAAAAACTGTATTTGAGAACCATTTTTCCAATATGGCCGCGCAAGCGGCAAAGTTACGAGATGGCAAAGTATAAATTCAAAAAGAACACATCAAAATCTATAATTACACCAATTCGCAAAACTCCCGAAAAACTTTCTAGGTAACTCCCTTTTTGAGCACTAAATGACTGTACTATATCGTAAAACCATAATTTACAATCTTACAGGAATACAATCCAGGCAGGACACCAAAAAGTACGATACGTGAGATTACGCTAGAAGGTCACCATTGGCAAACCACTATAAAAGACATTGAACTCGAAGTGCTGTATGAAATGAGAGTCCAGGCTTACAATAAAGATCGTGAAGGACCCTTGTCTAACCCAGTACGAATAAAAATTGTGAAACTAGACAATACAACTGGAGTCATAACACGTTATGTAGATGCATGCGTGTTTGCTATACATTATCAAAGTAAAGCGAGTGAAATAGATGGCAGAGCTGAAATGTATCCTTCTATATATACCTTGTATTTTTAAGTTTTAAATAAAGATAACTGTGACAATAATTAATCAACGAATTATTTTCAATAAACATACCTTCATCCACAGTCTAAAGCAGTAGTTCTCAAACTTTTAAAATGATGGAACCCTTTTGGGAATCAAAATACTTGATGGAACCCTACAATAAAACAATTGTTTTTATATGTGTATTTTTTTTATCAGCATAATAAAAGTACAATGTAACTTACTTTTACTAATTATTATTTACTTCACCACTTGGCAAGGACAATAATAGAAAACATTTAAAAAGAAAAAATCTAACTAGTGAGAGGTATGAAACTGTTTTTTATTTTTCATCAATTGGTTGATATCAGGTTTGATGGAAGAAAGTTGGAGTCTCATATCAGCTTCGGCGTCCAGTCTATTGCGATATTTTGTTTTCGTGGCTGCGTAGGCAGAGAATCCTGTTTCGCACAAATATGTAGTTGGGAACGGGAGAAGAATATCCAGAGCCATTTGGCCAAGCATTGCATATTCATCTTGGATTCTGCACCAAAAATCATTGAGAGGCGTCGTTTTGAACAATGACTCCATACTTGTGTCTGATGACATTTCTAAAAGAGATTCATATATCTCGTTTGACATGTTTTCAGGCTTTTCCAAGTTGGGTAAAAAAGGATTATGAATCCATGAATTCACTTTAATTTTTGTATTGTGTTCTTCGGGAAAATACTTTTCAAAAGATGCGCGCATCAAACTGAGATATTGGACCAATTCTTCAAACACATCATCTTCAAACATTTCTGAGTCGTTTTCGCTAACAAACTCACTGAGTAACGTAAAGCTTTGTATTTCTTTCTTACCAATGCAAATGATCCAAAAATCTATTTTTCTTTTAAAAGCAGTTATTTTATTATAGGCCTGAAACACTTTTGTCTGTTTGATATGTTCTTAGGTTTTCGCGAGCTACACTCATTGAAATAAAAGTATTTTTACGGATTTATCTCGCGTATATTAAACTAAAATGATTTTTAAAATCAACCCGACGTTTCGGTCGCTTTTCAGCTTGCGTGGTCCCGGGCAGACTGAGGTGACATTTGTCTGACAGAAGTTTGAAAAAAATATATGTAGCTACCTCCATCGATTTCGTAAACGCCTTGCGTAGCGTAGCGTTCAGGATTAACACAATAATTACTTATGGTATCTTGAGGTCTTGCAGACTGCTGCGGCTGGGATTTAATCTTGCTAAGTATGGGATCCCATGATGTTGATAATCGCCATCCACCTTCTCTATTGAAATTTGGGTGTTTTTTTAACTTCAATAGCCTCGCGTACCATTCGTGGAATGGGTTTGTGTTCTCTAGCGAGTATTTGAATTTTATCAAACCGGATGTAATGATTCGGCTTATCCGCTATGTGTTCACAGACTGCAGACCTCCCTGTTCTTCGGTTTTTGACATCAGCAATGTGCTCTTTAACGCGGGTGGATACAGCTCTCTTCGTTTGACCAATATATGAGAGTCCACAATCACAATCTAATTTATAAATGCCAGAATTTTGTAATGGATTATTACTTTTAATGGGTCTTAAATACTGATGAATCTTTTTATATGGCTTGAAAACTGTTTTAATGGAGTTCTTTTTTAAAATGTTGCTGTTTTTATCTGTGACACCCTTAACGTAAGGTAGTATAGCTGGTTGTCGTTCTACTGTAGGTGGTTTCACGCGGCCTCTGTGACGGATGGGTGGTACATGGAGCTTGTTGTTATGTAGCACCTGGCGTAGGTGCTTCAGCTCCCCCTGAAGATTGATTTTAAAAATCATTTTAGTTTAATATACGCGAGATAAATCCGTAAAAATAGTTTTATTTCAATGTTGTCTGTTTACCTTGCAACGATAAATTCAATTCGTTAAGTTTTTGAAAGATATCCGCCATAAAAGACAATCGGAACAACCAAGTTTTATCATACAAACGGTCCTTCAAATTAAAAGAAGTATCTGCTGAAAGAAACATTTGTAACTCGGCTCTAAGTTCAAATAGCCTTGTTAAAGTTTTACCCCGAGACAGCCATCGCACTTCTGTATGGAGCAGCAGTGTTTTATGTTTGCTGCCATAATCCTCACACAATAATGAGAACAATCGGGATTGTAGTGGTCGTGATTTGATAAAATTAATTATTTTTACCGCTTCATCCATAACTAATTTTAGATTTGACGGCATTTGTTTCATCGCAAGTGCTTGTCTATGCAGAATACAATGACTGGAACTACAATTAGGCGCTTTAATTTTCATTCGTGACACTGCTTCTGCTGTTTTACCTGTCATCGCCTTGGCCCCACCTGTACAAATGTCAACGCAATTGTTCCAACTGAGATTATTTTCTACAAAAAATATATTTATTTTATTAAAAATTTCTTCCCCGGTAGTGTTTGTAAGCAGCGATGAAAACCTATGCATGTCTTCTTCAAAAGAACTTTTATATGCATATCTCACAATAACCAGCAGTATAGCCAAACCAACGACATCAGTCGACTCGTCCATTTGCAAGGCGAATCGTGTATTTTGTAGATGTCGTGTGTCTTGTTTGACGAAGCTTGGCAGATCATGGATTCGTCGTGAAACAGTATCGTTTGATAGCGGAACAGTAGAAAGATGCTTTGCAGATTTTTCATCGAGCATACATTTTGTTATGTCTAATACACATGGTTTTATTAATTTCTCAGCGATAGTATGCGCTTCGCCTGCTTGTGCAATGCGATAGCTAACTAAATATGATGCCTCCGTGGCCTTTTCGTTGATAGTTTGTGTTACATGCATCATATTTTTTTGACTTTGTAATAACTGATCATTTTTGCGAACAAAAAAATCTTTATTCTTGTCTTTAGACTCGGGGTGTACAGTTTCTAAATGTCGCCGCAATTTGGCAGGTGCCATGGAACTATTAGGAAACAGTTTACTACAGAGCATGCAGAGAGGTGAGCCGTTGGAATCAACAAATCCGAAACTGATATAAGATTCATCATACTTCCTTCTTTTCGTCTTTGAAACCGTCGAGCTTGACGTCGTGGCATCATCTTCTGGATCGGTATGTATCTTCACGCCAGGTCCCTAACGGGGTAGGCAGAGAGTGTAGAGCGCCAGACATCCCGGTTCTGACAAACCTCTTCTGGATCGGTGATTGCTATATTCTCCGCGCGCACTGCTTTTGAACATTCAGCGTCATTATAAGCGGTTGTTGCAACACCTTTAAGCCAACGTTCCATTCTTCTTTATTTATAATGTTACACGTCAAGATAGTGGGGTTTAAATGATGCACAATCGTTACTGCGTATAAGAGACTAAATTAAGTACCTACAGTGAAGAAATGTACAAAACTGAGAGGACAGAATACAGCAGGCAGTAAAACAATGAACACTAGTTTCTCGCTAGCGAGCTTGTAAGTAGGTAGTAACTTATCGCTCCGAACGCTAATCGTCAACTGACGACGCGCGACGCGCGATCGCCGCTTTTATACCTAGACTCGATCTCAAATATACTCGAAAATACTCGAGTTGGCACCTTTGATAAACAAAAAGCAAAAATAAAAACAGAAATTTAAAAATTGCGTTGTAAACAATATCGACTTTATCCTTTGAAGTTAGAGTCGAAAGTCGCTTGTTGACAACTATAGCGTCTAATTCAGAGGCGGCTTTTATCAAAGAGACTGCGCGCTCACAAGTATACTACCCGCTCGTTTTAAGTTTACCGCTGGCGATAGGTATGACGTTCGAAAAGTAGCGTCAGCAATACATAATATAAAAATATTTTTTATTTAATTGTAACAATAAAAATTGTGTACGTACATATTTGGGTAAAACAATGACACATTGTAAGTTTTGTTGTCACGTGGGGGAGGGTACGCGCATTCCACAGACCGGCAAACTTAGAGCGAACGGGTTGTACAAGTATAAAATTGTTGATACCAAACTTATGAAATATTGTACCAGCTATTGTTACACATGTTTCTACAAATACAAATAAATAAATAAATAACGTTCATAGCGTTTTGTGCTGCTGCGGAGCGATCAGAGAGAGGTATTTTGATTTATTTTTCTAAATTCTTGTGGAACCGCGACAGAGGTATCACGGAACCCTAGGGTTCCGCGGAACACACTTAGAGTATAGCTGGTCTAAAGAAAACGAACGTGTTAATTAACGTGTAATGTCAGAGCAATCGTGCGGGGCGCGCGACGCGCGGGTCGGAGGGGACGGTACCAAGTAGCCCATACAAAAACTGTCATCTACTTGGGACTTAGCGTTAAGGGGTGCGAGATTTAAAATTTCTTTTACTAAGTTTTTGAAAAGATGATATTGAAAAATTTGATGTCAACTTTACTGTTAATATTTGATTCTAATTTTCATTTATTAATAATGCCTGTTATATTTTACACTTTATGTAGGTACATACTTACTTCACAAAACGAAAAAAACTTTAAATAAAACTCTAAATATATTTTTTTGTTTGTATGTATTTGATATTCGGATTATATTGGACGGAGTTAAAAAGGTATGGATGAATATTAGGATCGGTACATTATGATTGTTAGAATTTTGGCGTACTGATGGACCGCCCAACTGGAATACCTACTGGTAGATTGATGGTATATATAATATCTCAACCTATCAACAATTAACCAGTCGTTAATTGTTGATAGGTTGAGATATTTATAGTTTGATAGATTTTTCTATTTTCTGGAGGGTTCCCAGTACCACAAAGTTTGGTAAAGTTCCCGGAGATGTCAACAGACTCGCCGCCTGTTACATGGGCCAAAACGTGACCGGCGAATCGAGGATGTATGCATGAATCCGATTTACCTCTCTCTACCCATTAGGGGATTACAGGCGTCATGTTTTTAGGGATTTTTATATATCGCCTCTTTACAAGAATAATGTGACATTTCATCTAAATCGTTCTTTATGAAATGCAACATTATTCTTACAAGAATAACGTGAAATTTCATCTAAATCGTTCTATATGAAATGTCACATTATTCTTGTAAAGAGGCGATATGTTCAACGTAAACTGACGCGTTACAACAACAACCGACAACCTTAATGAATTTGCGTTTTTATGGGTGAAGGCGGCATATTGCAAAACTTCAAAGGCGATAAACTACTGTATGTACTTATACTGTGCTTCCTCTATTGAATGATATCAAAATCTTCCTCCAGCAGAACATTCTTATAATAAACTAGCTTTGCCCGCGACTTCGTCCGTGTGAGAATGTATGATTGTTCAGTATCTACCCGGACGAAGTCGTGGGCGCAGCTAGTATAAAATTAGCCTAAGTTACTCTTTATAACATCAGCTACCTACCCGTGGAAGTCCCGTCAAAGTCGGATACACTTCCAACTCTATTTATTTGTATGTAGGTATGTATGTATGGATGTATGGAGATAAAAGTAGCCTAAGTTACTCCTTATTACATCAGCTACCTACCCGTGGAAGTCCTGTCAAAGTCGGGTACACTACAATTCTACTTATTTGTATGTATGTATGGATGTATGGAGATAAAAGTAGCCTAAATTACTCCTTATTACATCAGCTACCTACCCGTGGAAGTCCCGTCAAAGTCGGGTACACTCCAATGCTACCTATTTGTATGTATGTATGTATGTAAATGTTTGTATGTATGTATTGATTAATTTTGTCTTTATAGCGGTATCAGAAATACATAATTTATGAAAATGCTTTCTAGCTATCACTATTTATGAGATACAGGCTGGTGACAGACAGACGGACGGACGGACAGATAGACAGACAGCGGAGGATTAGTAATCCGTAGGGTCCGTTTTTACCTTTTAGGTACGAAACCCCTTAAAAGATAGAACTAAGATACAGAATAGCTTAAAAATATTCGATATGATTTTTTAAATTGACATAACTTTTTTATTTCTGAACCGATTCACATGAAACAAACATTTAATGTTAAGTAAAACTTACCACAATATATAAGTCAAAAATGGAAATCGAATTAGCCGTTTCTGAAATTAGCGTGCACAAACACACAGACAAACAGACATTTTTCCGGGATAAAAAGTACCCAGTGTTGTGCGCCAAAGGTTAAAGTATAATCATACTAAGTTTCATTGTAATCGGAAGGGTAGTTTTTCTGTGATGCTTGAACAAACAGACAGACAGACAGACAAAAATTTTTCTAATCACATATTTGGGTTCGGTATCGATCTAGTAACATGGTATTTATTTTTTCAATATTTTTAATGCACAGAATTTACACTTCTACAGTTTTATTATAGGTATAGATTACCTATTTTAAGAAATTTTAAAGATTTTTATTGGAAAAAGCGGCCAAGTGCGAGTCGGACACGGCCAAGAGTTCCGTAGTAGCTAGTGGGTAATATTTACCTATCGAGTGTTTAATTGCTGTGTCTAAAAATATATCTTAGAAAAAAAAATTAAAAATATCTAGTTGAAACTAAATTTTGTTGAATGTTTTTATTAGAAGCTACATCATGCATATTTTATAGATTTTCGCTCTCTTATTTTAAAAGTTTGAGGATAGGGCGTGTGCCCCAACGAATAAGGTGTGTTCCTTTTACCACTTTGAAAGTGTTTAATTTTCAAACGAAGAGAAACGAATTTTCAGAAAAAAATATTATAAAAACGTCTCAATGAAGTTTTCAAAAAAATATCTATTGACACCTGATAGGTTTGATGCCAGTGTTTGTGCGTTTCTCCGACTCGCACTTGGCCAGTTTTTTTTAATTATTGACTTTTAATTTGTAACTTCAATGTGTTTTTTGTATATAATGGCATCGCTTTTACGCATATTGCCAGTGTCAAGTAAAACGATATTTCGTATTCATATTAAGCAGTTAAAAGCAGAGTCAGTCAGTCAAATATCAGTCAGAGTCACAGTCACTAATTCAAGTAAAGCGATGGCTACTTTACCAGAACATTTACAATGAAGTTTTGGAGGCAACCTGAAAGGATGTGTTTTCGCACTGTTATTCTATTTCACTATACACAGACACTGTAATAAACCCCTACTTTATTTAATATAACTCAAAAATTCACCGAGAAAATGAAATAAACTAAGAGCACCACACGCCTCCTTCAACGTTCCCGCCAAAACTCCGACTTCAATATCGATAATTCGAGGCGCGACTGCTTATCGAAATTGCTGTCGAATTGTTATTGCTGTCAATTTTTCATATTAATTTGTATCTTCCCTGCCTCATCTTAATAACTCTTGTTTTCACGTACGTGAGCAAGAACACTCAATCATATTAACACTGTTGCTTTTAAGAGAGAAGAAAAATTAACAGAATTATGAATGTCGACAACAACATTGTGGAGGAACGGAATGTAGTGTTCCTCCGATGACAAGAAAGAATTCTCCGAAGAGACAAGGTGATGGCACCTGGCGCCCAACTGGCCGCGGCCTAACGATTATCATTGAAAAGTTGTAGGTATATAGGGTAACTCGAGCAAAAACTTCGTATGTGCGATTCAGGACGGCAAAGGTTAGAGCGACAAGAGGTTAAGCCTACACGCTTAAAATATCCTTATGTAAATACGTTACGAATATCCTTGTGTGTTGTTCTTATTTTAGCAACTATGCCATCAATTAGTAGATAGATGTAACCATATAACTGCCAATTAAGTACAGAATGCGTTTCCTGGTTGCCTTTACCGTGGGTTCATAATAAAGAAACATGAACAGAACTAAGGTTTCGTACAAGAAACTTTGATGTACCTACCGTTTGAATAAATACTATATTGATTGGACTTTGGACAAGCAGAGAGTTGCCTGACTGTACCTACAGTGCTCCTTTTCAATAAATTGACAGAGAAGTATCTTTTTGTATGCATATAACCACAGCTGTTTTAAATAGACGCTTTGTCCGCGATTCTGCGGTAGCAAGATTACGGTAGAAAATCCGGGTAGGTAAAAGACCAGCTTCCTCTGTAACGTCGCGTTCACGACATTGTCGCAGTGTGCGGCGATCAGCGCGGGGCGACGAGCGGTTAAAACTAAATTATAAAAATAGCTCACGAGACGTCGAAACATCACGCAACTGACGCCGCGCGCCTCTTTGCCCCCTACCACACCGCGGACACTCCGCCAAAATTCCATACAAACGCTTAATTTGGTTTCTATTACACAGACATCAATCAGTGACGTGTATTTACACGTGCACCTGTGTGCGTAGCACGTACAAAATACCAACCGTCGCCCATAAGAGGGGAGGAGGTTGGGCGATGCAGGGAAATAGGGCGGGACGTCGAAGTGTCCATTCTATACGTAGTATTATTACATATTCTGTGCCCCCACGCTGCCGAAGTCGTGAAAAGGCTGTAACTGCACGAACGGGACGTGTACAATCACGCAATACGTGGAAAAAAATTAAATCCAAAAAGTAAGTACAGCTTTCCCTGACACTCCTATTGACGGCAATGATGTTGGCAATCAAACAAGCAGGGGTATGATTCTGATAACGTCATCATCATCACCACTTTAGTCGAAAGACGTCCACTGCTGGAAAAAAAAACTTCTCCAAAAATCACGTAATAAGTCATTATCCTATATGTATCGTACTAGACAGGAGTCAATTTACCACACTTTAATTTACACATAGGAACATGACAGTTGACGTGGAAACGTCTCATATCAGTAAAATCAATTTAAAAACGGAACCGGGTATTTGTTCTTGGTATCATCTCTATTCATATATTAACCTCATTGGTCCTGAATGGTTTTAGTGAGTAATCCCATACTGGACATGAGTGCCGTCTGCTTCAGGATTGTTGTATTTCCATCTAGATAACCACAATTACAAGAGATCTCTGCCGAACTGTTCAAAATGGTGCCACGGTCTCATTTCCTACGCCGTACTACCCGCCGAAGAGAGAAGTTCCACCCTCACGGACTGGACACCTGGCAGTGCTTAACGGTGCGGGTTTCACGTTCATTTCTACCCAGAACGTGTAAATTGTGGAACGAACTTCCTTCTGAGGTATTCCCTCGGTGCTACAATATAGGTTCTTTAAAAATGGCGTCAAAAGAGTCCTTCAGGGCTGGCAGCGCGTTAGTAACTCCCCTGATGTTGCAAATGTTCATAGGCGACGGAGACCACTTTCCATTAGTGTAGTTCCAGTAGTGTTCCGTCTGCTTGTCTGTCAACCTACTGATATAAAAAAGAAGAATAAAATGAGTGCTAAGTAAATGCGAATTTGTCATTGCGAACCCACTGTAATTGTATTAAGTTATCTACTGTGCACCTATTGAATTCTGGCAGAGTACAGACACAGTACACACGTCTAGACGTGCCATTGTCAGAGATATGTAAATATTTGTAAAAAATCTGTGAAATAACCATTCATAATGCGATATTCAGTTTTAATGTTATCTGTGCTCAATGTAGCTCGGGTAGTTACGAAGGGGACGGTATTGACAGCGCCACAGAGTGTGACCGTGAGTGGTGTCGATCCACTTGGATTATTTATAAAGTGGCGACCTTTGACCTACAAAGAGTCTGATCCCGTGGGATATAAGGTATGTATGTATGTATCTTCACGCCAGGTCCCTAACGGGGTAGGCAGAGAGTGTAGAACGCCAGACATCCCGGTTCTGACAAACCTCTCGTGCCTCGTCTACCTTCATCATTCTCTTCATACATGCACGCCGATTCCTAAGACTTTTGACACCACCATCAGACAGAACTCGACCTATTTGGTCATGGTAGGTCAGCCTTGGTCTTCCTGGGCCTCTGCAACCATCCACATTCGCATTGTATATCTGTTTAGTCATTCGCTCATTCGACATTCTTTCTATATGCCCGAACCATCGGAGCATGCCTTTTTTCATTTTTACACCGATACTATCATTCACACAAAGTCTCTTTCTTACATCTTCATTACGAACGCGATCGGTGAGTGATACACCGCAGATCTTGCGCAAAGATCTCATCTCGACCGCGTTCAACTTACTTTCATGCTCTTTCCTGCATACCCAGCTCTCGCTTCCATATAAAAGCGTTGGAGTAAGTACAGCATTATGTACGGCTAGTCGAGCCCGCTGGCTGAGATGTTTAGATTCTAGCAGCTTACCCAACGCTCCATTCACGCAATTCCCAGCAAGCACTCTTCTTTCTATGTCAGTGGTGTCCCATCCTTGCTAAAAGCACATCCAAGATATACCATTTCATCAACCTGTTCTAACACTGCATCATCTACTACTACCCTTGCATTTGTTCTCTGTTCATCTCTTTCAAATACTAATACTTTAGTTTTATCCACATTCAATTGTAAGCCTTTCTCCATACAATCCTCTTTCATGATTGTGACTAGTGCTTGTAGCCCAGATGGTGTAGATATAAGGTGAAGGGAATTTTATACGTTTTTTTTATGTAATTGTTGTGGCAAACAAGCATGCAGTTCACATTGATGTTAAGTGATGACTGCAGCCTAAAGACAACCCACACAAAGACCAAGATCAAAATGCAGATGCGTTACCACTCCTGAGGCCTAAGGTGTTCTGCCTCTGTGCCGGAAATCACAGGGCCGTACATTACCACCAGACCGGAACACGATAGTCCTGAACACTACCATTTAGCGGCAAGTATATTAGGTAATGCGGAGGTGCCTACGCCCTACGCCCGCAAGCTCCGTCACTGGCGCTCTACCACCAGTAAAAATATTACTTTTAATAGTAGGTCATTAATTTCAAGTTATTATGCCCGATAGGTAGAGGATTTTTATGACTTACTAGCGACTTCGACCGCGTGAGAATTTTTGATTGTTTAGTATCTATCCGGACGAAGTCGTGGGCGCAGCTAGTATAAAAGTAGCCTAAGTTACTCCTTATTACATAAGCTATCTGCCAGTGAAAGTCCCGTGGAAACCGGTCCAGCCGTTCCCGAGATTAGCGGGAACAAACAGACAGACAGACAGACAGACAAAAATTGTAAAAAAAATTGTTTTAGCATATGTACCGTGTAAAAAGTAAGTAAAAAGCGGTTATTTTTATATTACAAACAGACACTCCAATTTTATTTATTTGTATGTATAGATGTATAGATTTGTATAGATGGACATACAAGCTTATTACAGTAGAACGCCGATTAACCGAATCGCCAATTATCCGAATCGGTGCCAAGCGTAATATAAAAAAAATAAAATCTAGACATTATTGTCTTATTTTTTGCATTATTATATTAATTTCTATAATTTTTGTTTCGTTTTGTTTAAACAAATTGGATCTCACTGGAGTTGAAAGCCAGAGGCAAGACTACGGTTGCCAGATCCAGACTGATCTATAGGTATCCGATTATCCGAATTTTCGATTAACCGAATTGACCCCGGTCCCAATTAATTCGTATAGTTGGCGTTCTACTGTATACTTCAACGTTTCCCAATGCCATCTCAAATTACTATATTATTATTATTCAAACACTTTTTATTATTATTGTTTTATTTAGATGAAATTACATTATAATTATATTTTAAACTCCAGGTCAATATTTGGAAGCTAGAGGAGAGTAGTCAGGGTTATTATAAACTGGTCAATGGCGAACAATACCCTGGCCTGGTAAATGAAGTTTATCCAATTGAGGTGAGAAACAAAATGACGTGTAGATGTTAAGGTTGTATAGTTTCATTGACAGAAACTTAACGAGTAAGGACCATCGAATTACCTAATCTTTAAATCCAATGAATGCCGCCAAATGTTAGGGTGTAACACCTCATGTTCCGGTTAGATTAATACCTACTAAAATTATAAATGCGAAAGTAACTTTCTCTGTCTGTCTGTTTGTTACTATTTCAGGTCCAAACGACTGAAGCGATTTTAATGACATTTGGTTCAGAGATAGAGCTGACTTTTATAATATATGGCCGCGTAAACAACCTGACGTATCGGTCGCTTTTCAGCTTACGTGGTCCCGGGCAGATAGATGTCAGCAGATAGATATAACAAAATTATACTTAAACCATTTCAATTCAATGGTTGTTATATATTTATATGGATAGGTTAATCGTCTTTTAGTTTTTAAAATTTTTATATTTCAACATTCTTCAATAAAAATCCAAAAAAAAATTTAAAAAAACAAAAAACCCGACTGCAATTATTAATCCATTAACTAAAATCGGAAAAACAAGCGCCATTCTATGCCTAATTTAATTAGAAGAGTATACAGTGCATCGTGATTATATTTTATTCGATACTTACAAAACAACAGATATATAAACCCTTTTGTAGAAATCTAAGTAATCTACTAGGTATCACTAAAATTTATTTGAATTTTTGCTTTGTCCCCGCCTGCAATAATTTTATTTAAAAGAATAAATTCTTCTGTTGCAGTCGGGTAACCAGCCGTTTAGGCTGTAGCAGGGTACATAGAAATCTACATACATACATACACCCGAGAAACATAACCCTCCTTCTGTTGCAGTCGGGTAAAAGATGTTTTACGACGATTGTTCATTTCAGATTTACAATATCGAGAAAATACCAGAACATGAACCTATTGTATATGTAGTTGATGGGAAAAAGCTCAAAATCACTATTAACGACATAGAATGGAACGTACTCTACGAAGTAAGGGTGCAAGCTTGCAAGAAGAACGAAGATGGCCCTTTCTCGACGCCTGTGAGAGTGAAATTAGTGAAATCTGATACATATACCACAACCTTACAAAGAGAAGGCGACGCATGCATGATCACTGTAGCTTCGACTTCAACTATCGGTGATGAAACTTATAGTCATTACGATAACTTTCGCATATAGCTACCTTCCTAACTACTTGCTACCAAGGATCGGAACGGTTTGAAAAGCATCGGTTAGTAATAGTTAATATCGGTTTCGCTTAAAAGTTTTGTACTGAACGAAAGCCGTAATCTTTTCGTTCTTATGATCGAAATAAACGGGTTTATTTACACGCGGCATAATTATTGATAGGTACTTCACGACCTATGAGAACCAGTCCATACTTGTGAAGAAAACGAATATTTGATGAATGCCGATTAATTAGCCCTTATTTTAAAAAAGAGCAAATTAGGAACGAATTTCTCAAAATGCTAAAATACCGGTTAGTACAGAACGATACCGAAAAAAATAGGTATTACGTAGGTACTTACAGCAAAACCGGTATGAAAATTAACCGGTTTCCGAGCTTTGCTTGTTTGTAAAATATAATACATAGATAATACACGGTGAAATTTTTGTAGTTCCGGACAACGCTGTTTGAAAAATGAGAAAAAATATTTTTTTTTAAATCGATAAATTTATAGTAAGAAGGTATAGGTGTTTTATTTAAATAGTGAGATTTTTGTAGAGGTGACGGCTCCTCCCACCCATACCTAAAATAAAGTTATGTAAGTAAATGTTACTTTAAGAGCGGGAGAGGAGAATCGATGAGGATCACGTACTATAGGATAAGTAGAAGATGGTTGCAGAGGCTCAAAAAGACCAACACCCATATTCTAAGTCGTAATCTCGACCTCAACTGAACCTGACTCAATGGAATTGGTATTCTTAGTTGTAACTTAAACATCAACTCGACATTCTGCCTCCATCTTTGAGGTAAGAAAGCAATTGTCAAACTTTACATTTACGCCATATTCTTGCGCTCAATAAGTTTTTCGTGTCGGAACTGTCTGGAAATATAATTAAATTAAATACCATATTTTTCTATAAAAATTGAATTTCAAGACTTTGTGAATTATCTATATGATAATCCGTACACATGAGTTACTGTCAAAATACAACTAAGAATATGGATATAAGACTCATCTATCACAACCAAATAGTGTACCTATCTGGTTAGGTAAATGAGTCGTGTAGTGGTGAGCGATCTGGTGGTAAGTTCAAAGTACTCGAATTCGGCGAAAGAAGATGAATGTAGAAGATGCAGGAGAGGTGTGCAAGAAACACAACATACATACATAAAATAAAAGATATAAATGACTCGTCTGTGGCGCTAGTGCGCTAATGACGCTACCAAATGTCATCTTTGGTCTGTGGGACCATATTATGGTCGATTGTGGGACCGAATTTTAGTCGCCCCACAGACACTATCTCGTCTCCCTCGCATTAGTTTAATTTATTTTTTTTTGCTTAATTTATGGACTTAAACGTTTGTTTAACGTTTTAATATTATTTAAGAGAAAGTACATCGAGTTTTGAAGTTTAAGGTATTAATAACGACTGCAGCCTATAGACATCTAGGCATAAACCAGAGGTCAAAATGCAGATACGTTGCCACCCC
Source organism: Macrosoma leucophasiata (assembly GCA_036365455.1). Taxonomy (NCBI): domain Eukaryota; kingdom Metazoa; phylum Arthropoda; class Insecta; order Lepidoptera; family Hedylidae; genus Macrosoma; species Macrosoma leucophasiata. The sequence continues at coordinate 3,655,102 of JAWQUS010000024.1, forward strand.
TGAGACCTAAGTTGTTACGTCTCTGTGATTGTGATTACAGGGCTATATATTATCATTGAAATAAAACTATTTTTACGGATTTATCTCGCGTATATTAAACTAAAATGATTTTTAAAATCAACCCGACGTTTCGGTCGCTTTTCAGCTTCCGTGGTCCCGGGCAGACTGAGGTGACATTTGTCTGACAGAAGTTTGAAAAATTATATGTAGCTACCTCCATCGATTTCGTAAACGCCTTGCGTAGCGTTCAGGATTAACACAATAATTACTTATGGTATCTTGAGGTCTTGCAGACTGCTGCGGCTGGGATTTAATCTTGCTAAGTATGGGATCCCATGATGTTGATAATCGCCATCCATCTTCTCTATTGAAATTTGGATGTTTTTTAATTTCAATAGCCTCGCGTACCATTCGTGGAATGGGTTTGTGTTCTCTAGCGAGTATTTTAATTTTATCAAACCGGATGTAATGGTTTGGCTTATCCGCTATGTGTTCACAGACTGCAGACCTCCCTGTTCTTCGGTTTTTGACATCAGCAATGTGCTCTTTAACGCGGGTGGATACAGCTCTCTTCGTTTGACCAATATATGAGAGTCCACAATCACAATCTAATTTATAAATGCCAGAATTTTGTAATGGAATATTACTTTTAAATACTGATGAATCTTTTTATATGGTTTGAAAACTGTTTTAATGGAATTCTTTTTTAAAATGTTGCTGATTTTATCTGTGACACCCTTAACGTAAGGTAGTATGGCTGGTTGTCGTTCTACTGTAGGTGGTTTCACGCGGCCTCTGTGACGGACGGGTGGTACATGGAGCTTGTTGTTATGTAGCACCTGGCGTAGGTGCTTCAGCTCCCCCTGAAGATGGTGGTCGTCACAGATGCCTCGTGCTCTCTGAAATAGAGATGAGCCAAAGGCAGATAAATGTGCCGGGTGATGGTGTGATTAAGACCCATTAAAAGTAATATTCCATTACAAAATTCTGGCATTTATAAATTAGATTGTGATTGTGGACTCTCATATATTGGTCAAACGAAGAGAGCTGTATCCACCCGCGTTAAAGAGCACATTGCTGATGTCAAAAACCGAAGAACAGGGAGGTCTGCAGTCTGTGAACACATAGCGGATAAGCCAAACCATTACATCCGGTTTGATAAAATTAAAATACTCGCTAGAGAACACAAACCCATTCCACGAATGGTACGCGAGGCTATTGAAATTAAAAAACATCCAAATTTCAATAGAGAAGATGGATGGCGATTATCAACATCATGGGATCCCATACTTAGCAAGATTAAATCCCAGCCGCAGCAGTCTGCAAGACCTCAAGATACCATAAGTAATTATTGTGTTAATCCTGAACGCTACGCAAGGCGTTTACGAAATCGATGGAGGTAGCTACATATAATTTTTCAAACTTCTGTCAGACAAATGTCACCTCAGTCTGCCCGGGACCACGGAAGCTGAAAAGCGACCGAAACGTCGGGTTGATTTTAAAAATCATTTTAGTTTAATATACGCGAGATAAATCCGTAAAAATAGTTTTATTTCAATGAGTGTAGCTCGCGAAAACCTAAGAACATATCATATATATTACCATCTAACCGGAACGCGATAGTGGTGAACACTACCATTTGGCGGCAGATATATTAAATTTATGCGGTGGTGCCTACGCCCGCGAGTTCCATCACTAAAGCTCTACCACCAGTAAACATTTTTAGTAATTGTAAATGAATTTAATTTGTAATTAATAGGTAAAATAAGCTTAAGGATCACTTCATTTTGAAATAAAATTAAAATAAAACAATATCTTACGTGTTCGTATTTTTTTTACATTTTTAATACATTTAGACACCAAAAAATATATTTTTTAAACATAATGCGTAGGTATTCGAAATATTGGACAAACCCCGGTTTTGGTCGCCATGACGTGATACGTGATCGGATTTTGGTCGCCCCATAGACTAGCGGTATGTCATTTTTTAATCACAACGCTGTCACTTTGATGTAGTCTATAATCATGGATGGTGACCGCCATGTTGGGAGCCAGTTATCCACGTCCTGCCAGAAGGAGTACACTGCCTTTCTGCTACGGTTTCTCCAGGGTTTCGCATGACCGTTGGCGGTCGTCAACTTATCCTGGAACTGGGCAACACCACCCACTGCCACACCCAGAGATATGCGGAACTGCAAAAAATAATGACAAACTTATATTTGCAACATCACGCCTATATTCCTCGAAGGGTATGTTTTCGTTGAAGCATACATTATAGATTTTATACATACATTTTACTGGTGATAGAGTTCCAGTGCAGGAACTCGAGGGCGTAGGCACCACCGCATTACCTAATTTATCTGCCGCTAAGTGGTAGTGTTCAGCACTATCGTGTTCCGGTTAGATAGGAATGTATGGCTCCGTAATAACTATCACAGAGACATGATAACTTAGGTCTCAGTGGTGTGGCAACGCATCTGCATTTTGACCTCTGGTTTTAGTGTAGATGTGTATGTATGTGTGTGTGTGTAGAGCTGCTTGCTTGTTTGCCACCTTCCGTTCATAAAGGTAGGTATTTGCTAGTCGGATCTTAGAATTATTTTGTAAATAATTTAGGTAATCTGTAATATCTACTTATGCCTTTGCTGCACTCTGACAACACCGCAGAATACCATAGGTATGTACCTAATGCCACACCAGAATTTGCCATCATCGCCAAGCTTGGCATGCGGATTGACGATCGCAGTGCAAATAATTTTATCGCAGGACGCTACGTCACTGCATTTACTACCGCCGTATTGGAATGTTTGGCGTTGTTCGTTTGACTGACTGCACTACTGGAAGAAATCTCCTCCATTTGGTGGGTTGACCTGTCACCGACCCGTTTGCCCCTTATTGTCGAGAATGTGCTTACGGTTAAGCAGTGGGCGAAGCATTGCCAACTCATTGCCAAACAATATGAAATTCGAGTAACGACTGAAAGATCTGAGGTTGAGCTAGTTCACAACGCGCTTCCGATGATTAACTATAAATCAACTTGATGCCGAGTCAGAATTAAGGTTAAAACTTACCAAAATTACTCCTAACATTGACTCCATTTGTGACAAAAAACAAATACACCCTTCACATTATATATTTCTTTTGGCACTTAAAATAAAAACACTGTTTTCTTCAACGGTCAATTTTGATTAGGTAGTTGACGGGTTCGCTGTCACCTGGATACTTTTCAACACGGAGCGGGGTACGTGGAGCCGAGAGTTTGAGAAACCCTGATCTAGTTGACTACTCGTTGATACCGAACCGATAGTTCTAGTTGAAGGGTTGATTGGATTGGCGTTGAGTCGGTGTAATGTGATTTGCTACCGCAACTAAATTATGTTGATTATTACTTACATAGTCATCGAATGGGGCCATAGGCCCGCCCACATTCAGAAGGTCGTACCAGGGCCCACGACAGGAAGGTGGTAACCAAGACCGCAAGCCATTGGCGCCAGGCTCATATCGGGCCCAATTCTCACCATCCACATCCAACTCTATTACGTCTGTGAAATAAACGACCAGAAATTAATAATATTTCTTATTTAACTAGAGACAGGTAAAGGATTTTAAGCCGTTATCTCTGATAGACCCCGACCCGGAAATCAAACCCTCCTCCTCCCCAAGGACCTCCAGCGTAGTAGTAGTGGCCTGCTACGAGTACCACTAGGCTACTGAGGCAGTTAAAGAGAGGCTAGATTCGACTTCGTAGAGTTCGTTATCTCTGCTGCACACTGCCTACGTAAGCACTGATAATCCGGTATTGGTCAAAACTTCATCAAAATGGTCGATAAAGGAGATCAGCCAAAATGGTACATAGATTGTACATGAACAAATACTTTACATAAAATTTGTGCGCATAGAGCTGTAAATTTTTCAGTATAATATTATACTGAAAACCATCGGAAAAGTATTTAAAACAGTTTTTGAAAAAAATCTGTACTTTTGATATTTATGATGGCGTAGAAAGGAACGTAACGAAATGTAATAGCGTAGGATATAATTATTGTATCAGAAAGTAATAATAATAATAATAATAATAATATACTTTATTGTACACCGAAATCAGATAAAACATTATAGAAAACAAGAAATACAGTTCACAAAAGGCGGTCTTATCACTAAACAGTGATCTCTTCCAGACAACCTTAGGGTTTAGGAATGATTACAAAAATGGATAACAATAGGGGTGTACCATTCTATGTAAAAATACTAACAGCAACAAAAACAGCAACAGGCAACTTAGTAGTGATCAGGAGTTAGGAAAGGGTTTGGGAAATGTAGTGGTCATACAGACGTTTTTTAAACGTTTCAACTGTTTGAACTTGCCGGATATCCACCGGAAGAGAATTCCAAAGTCGGATTCCCTCAACAGTAAATGATTTGGCGTAAAAAGTAGAGGAATGTACTGGAACCGTTAGAAGGAGGTTGTCGGAAGAACGAAGGGACAAGGGATGGATAGAGCTAAGAAAAGGAAAACGTTCTTTCAGATAAGTTGGGGTGTGTGGATTGAATAAGAGACAGTACAGAAAAGAAAGAATATGAGTATCCCTGCGTGAACGAATGGGTAGCCACTTGAGCTGTTTGCGAAAATCGGAGACGTGATCATATTTAAAGAAAGTATCGATTAATCAAAAAAACAATCAGATGAGGATTTACTGAAATACATTCATTTAGGTTTTAAAATCAACACAAAAGACTAAGTGACCCGATCAATGGATCGATATTCTTAAACATCGATATTTTGTGACAGCCGCCTATGTTGACACATCCTTTTTTGACGCTTTGATATGTCACCTCATGTCTGTCACGTCATTGATGATTGACGTCTCGTCATTCACTTGGCGTTCTGTGACTTCTCTGTGTTTTGACTACTGGCTTGTTTATGTGTTTGTTGAAACGAATTTCGAGTGCTTTTGCGATTTGGAATACGTAGGTAGTGCTAGAGGTTTCTGTTCAAGTCAGTTGATCGTGTTCGTGTGAGTTTTTCTGTAATCTATTTATTATAATCTGCAAAAGCAGACTGGAGTTTGCCAAAAAAAGTGCTCGGTGTTCAGTGAACAGCATTCATAGGTAGGTATTTGTGGAAACAAGCGTGACTATTTAGTGAGCAAATCACTTTCTTAGCGATAATAGCAATCAACAAACCGTCAATTTTAAATTAGCGCCTATTAGTACGAAAATAAAAAAATAATATGGCGGAAAAACGACTACATTCTTACAATTTTTAAATTGGTATATCTCATGAACCCCACGCGTCAACGAAGTGAAATAGGTTTTAAATAGTAGTATATGTATTAATGTCTGAGGGCGAAAAGTTTTATTCATGTACAATTATGTACCAATGCCCCATACAAAGTGGCGGATCTCCTTTACATAGGTAAGGTGTGAAAGAGATAACGCTCTACAGACCCGAAATAAGCCGAAATCTCGTTCTTAAGGTCGATCTGCAAATTTGTTGTTGGATTTATGTGTGGTGATACTATCATAAAATTGCTCATATCATGACATTATATATTCGATCATTTCATGGAATGTGATCATTTCATAATGTGCTCAACTAAATTTGACCATCGTTCAATCGTATATAATTACAACCACGATTGACCATATCGTTCAAGTAGAGTATCCATTTTTTTATTTTAAATCAATTTATTAAACTTTATGGAACTCTGTAGGGTACCATAAAATGTTTTTCTTAGAGTTTAGTTAAGTGTGATGAACGACGTAACAGAAATAACTCGAATAGGTAAATATTTGGAACAATACAAAGGGCGTTACGGTTGTTGTGGTCGATTAATGGAACGCGCCCAATGTCAATTTCAACAATCAGCTGTTGAATGTCGGCCATATTTTGTCCTTATAGCACTGTTATAGTAGGGTTCTGGCCTCTATAACTTTATAGTGGGTTTATAGAGTGCTTTAGCGCTAAAATGCTATTATGAATAACATTTTTCTTAAAGCATACTATAGCGAGCTCTTAGAGGTGTTATACTTTCTATGAATAAGACCTTAAACTTAATTAAACAAAAGATAGAAAATAGTACATACCCTGTGACCATTTTAAGCTATATATATGGAATACGTCATTCCAAAATGTGTTATTTGCCGCTATTTTGTGGTAAAACTCGAGCGCAGTCTTACATTTATCATTAATTATAGGTCCACCTACTAAATTCTGAAAATAAACAATAGATATCTGCAGAACTTCTTAGATTTGTTTACTTATTTGGTTATTTTTAAATATATTTAACATTACAATTTCGAAACTATATAATTGAACTAAATCGGATTCAAAGTATTTGTTTATATCTTCATAAATCTCATGAATGACCCAAATTGGTTCTTAAAATATCCGATCCGAAAACAATTCATTCCTTAATTTTTCACGTAATTTTGTTAATATTTTTTTATTATAAATGCAGAATAAAAGTTTCGGAGAAAAGTTGTAGATAATGTTATCCTACTACTATTATAAAGGCGAAAGTTTGTAAGTATGGATGTATGGATGTTTGTTACTCTTTCACGTAAAAACTACTGAATGGATTTGAATGAAACTTTACCACAATATAGCTTATACATCAGAATAACACATAGGCTATAGCTTATACATCAGAATAACACATAGGCTACAATTTTTGAGGTTTTTAATGTGAGGTCGTAGAAAAAACACATTTTTTGCGCTTACATTGCAAACGCTGACTGAATCCTACAAGATAGATCAAAACAATTTACTACAGTATTGTACAACTTAAAAAGGTCTACAAAAAAGTCCGTGATGGTATATGTTTATCTCTTAGGAATAACCCACAATAACCATTTTTTATCCTTTACTTTGTACGAGAAATAATGGCTTATTTACGAAGCGATTTTAAGCAATACAGTATTAATCCTTATCCAATTAAGTATCTTAAATACATTGTGCATTTAATAAAGATCAATATGGCTTTTTACAGCATGTAAATTAAATAAATATTTTCGAAGATATCACAGATTTAAAATGCAGAGTCATAGCAATTTCGGCGATAAATACCGTTTCGGTGATAAATACCGGCAGCGGCGCCAGGCGAACGGGGCGTGGGGGGAGCGGGGTAGGTGCGGTGGGGAAGAAGTGGCTCATCGCTGAGTGCGCGACCCGAACGCGGGCAGACGCGTGAGGGCAGACGTCGTTGACGGTTGTGTCCGTTTTGCGAATTTTCAAGGCACTAGCGATTTGATAAAAACGTATGGTCGCCTACTTTAAGTCATATAGGCCTAAGGTTAATTATTGCCAGGTTTCTTTTTGGTTAGGAGTTACACGTACAAAAAGATACTTCATTTTTACGAATTACTTCATTGATAATTCAATTACTATATAGATAGGTTACTTACAGTTAATTATAACAAATTATATAAATAGGTTAATTATATAACGAATTACTTCATTGATAATTCAATTACTATATAGATAGGTTATTTACCGTTAATTATAACAAACTAGACGGGACGAACCTGAAGTCCACGCGAACGAAGTCGCGGGCAAAAGCTAGTATTATTATATGTTTTGACGTGACAACGTCTTAAATTAGGTTGCGGCTCGGAGTCACTCATGAAAAAGTGTAACGCCCGGTAACGTAACGATGAGTCACCGAACGAGAGAGAGGCCTGCCGGACCGGCGAATGCTTTTCTACTGAGAAAAAGACGTTGTCACGTAAAATCTTCGCCCGTAAAACCGACTTTACAGTTTTTTACAAAACGTTCATTCATCACAGGGGCCGAACTGTGTGCCCTTGATCCCCTCCACCCGGACGGTATGGGACGCCTGGTGTATGGCATTAAGTTATGAATGCTATACACCAGGCATTAAGTCCAACTAATGTCCCTTATTTACATTAAAGATTAAATTTTTTTCTTAGAGAGGTGAACTGTAGAGGTGAACAGTATGCTTGTTTGCTATTAAATAACAACTTCCGTGCATATTTGAACCCGGCGTGCATGTATTAAGAAAATTATTGATATCGGTAAAAAAAAATATTCCGAATCTCTAATATTCAACTTTCTATTTTGCTTGGATCTCATTCATTTCTTTTGGCTCCTTAGAGCCCTTGTACACGCTAAGAAATTTCACCGTGTCTGCTGCAGAAAAGACCAATTCCTTATGTGCACGACAAGAATTTTGTGACGAAAACTCTTCGTTTCTACTACAGGCAAGACAAATAGAAACGTGTACACGCTAAGATTGTTTTTGGGGAGTCGTGCGTAGGGTGTGGGAGACAACTCAGTATCAGTCATAGCTGGTATTTTACCTACAAATAAAATGTACAAAAACTACCTGATAGCTGACCACCGGCCACCTTACCTTGCCCTACTACGCCCCCTACCGCATCACAGCAACCAAAGATTAATATCTTTGCGGAGGAGTAACGTTCACGCGTCTTGTCTAGCGCAGACAAGATTTTTTTCTTGCTCAGCGCCGAAATAGTGTACACAGTTCGTTTGTAGAAACGACACGAATTCTTACATAGTCCTGGCGACTTTTCTTGTCGTGCACATGAGGCCTTACACCTAGGGTTGCCACCTCTCCCGGAATTCCGGGAGTCTCCCGGATTCGAGCTCTGAAAATTAAAATCTCCCGTCTCCCGGAAGGAATTTAAAATATTCTTAATTCTCCCGGAATAACAAGTTGTTCAAAAGTAATGAGACGCGATGTCGAAATGGCTAAGAGCGGCGTAAATTCTCGGCAGCATTCTTGCAGCCTTCTCGCCACTATCTCGCTACTGATGCCACAACTCGCCAGTGGGTAGCTAGCTAGTTTCGTATAAACTGATTTGCGTGCGTGTAGGTACCTACTTTATTTTATTATCTCTTTCGGAGCCACGTGCGTGAGAGATTGCGTCGTCTGTGTCTCACTCATTTTCGTTCCTCATTTGTTTGTTGTTCGTTTTTTTTTTTCTCTCGGATTTAGACAGCTAAGAGGTAACCCTACTTTCACCCTCTACTCATACGGTACTCACCTGTCCTCCATATAAGTCTACGCTAACATTTTGATTTCCTCTCACCAAGGCTATCTTCATGATTCCTGATGCATAATTCAATGTGCCGTATTTGTAGGAGAGGGGCTCTAGTAGGACTTCTGAAAAGTTTCAATTACATGTGAGTAATATATTTTTTATTTATTTTTATATAATGAAAGTGGCATACAAATATGCAGTTCACATTGATGTTAAGTGATGACTGCAGCCTATAGATACCCACACAATGACCAGAGGTCAAAATGCAGATGCGCTGTCACTTCTGAGGCATTAGGTGTTATGCCTCTGTGCCGGAAATTACAGGGCCGTACATTACCACCTGACCGGAACACAATAGTGCTGAACACTACCATTTAGCGGCAAGTATATTAGGTAATGCGGTGGTACCTTCGCCCGCGAGCTCCGTCACTGGAGCTCCACCACCAGTAAAAATGGTGGTAGAGCTCCAGTACCAGAGTAATAACTGGTCATTTAAGTTAGATCGTCGGCATCGGGACGTGACGATCCACCGCCCACTAGTGGAAGAATGCTTTCTGGAAGATAATTCTTCCGCTAGTGCAGTCAATCAACCGAACAATGACGGTCAAACCATTCCAATGAGGCGGTCGTAAGTGCAATAACGCAAAATGGGCAGCAGCGTCTTTCAATAAAACTACCGCCACTGCGATCGCCAATCCGCATGCCAAGCGTGGCGATTATGGCATATCCATATGGTGGGGAGGCTTTGGTCCAGCAGTAAACATTTTACGGCTGAAATTATGAATAACTAACTGGTCTTTATGTCAGTGTCTATAGGCCGCAGTCATCACTTAACATCAATGTCAATTGCGTGCTTGTTTGCCACCTTCATTTAATTAAAAAAATACAGCGTGATGTTAGCGCATGTTATTTTCACTCATTGGCAGTGAAAAAATATTTTACTGTGATTTTAGGCCGCCTAAAACGACCATTTTTTATATTGATTTTCTGAGTGACACTCGCATCATTAAGACAAATCTAACGAAGTATAATTTATCAAAATAAGTTCATCCGTTTATTTGTAAAGAGGAAACACAGGAACAGACACACATTCTTACTTTCAGGTCAAATACGTCTCTTGGCCCTCCTTTTGGGCTTCGCCGGGTAAAAAGAAATAAAGATGTAGAATGAGATATCACTCTCACCTGGGTAAAGCCAGTCCCCCACTGGAAACTTGGCACGAATTTCCACTTTACCATATTTGAACGCAAATCGCGACGTAGTAACCCGGCCACTTACGACTGGTGGCAAAATGTTTACACCTATGGCTCGAGCTGAGCAGGTACTGTGGGTACATCTGAAATTCAAAGATTTGTGGTGGATTTGGGAGTAAGACAGGAATGTGGAGAAAAAAAAGTTTTAATTTTGTTAGATAACAACTTTTATAGGCTGTAGTATTCACTCAGTCCCAACAACAAATATCGAAAATCGACTTTAGGAAAAAAAACCGGCTATGTGCAGGTCTGTAGAACGTTATCTCTTTCACACACTAACTAACGTGACGTGACGTTTGTCAACCATTTTGATCAAATGTCGCATTAACAGTCCTTACATATGCAGTGTGCAACAGAGATAACGCTCTATGAAGTCGAAACTAGGCGATTGCCTCTTTCCTATAGCTCAATGTGCAATATTTAAAGTTAATTTAAGTACCTACCCGCTAGTTAAATCTAAAAACCCGGTGTAAATAGAGTCGTTAGTGAACCCTGGCAATTTGGACTGCAGGTTGGGCATGATAATCAGTGCTTCATTAGTAGTTACTGTCGGGTTCCACTGCAGACGTTGGTACGATACGAATGGATGCTCCTGTTAACAAAGTCGAATATACAGTCCCCAGCAGAAACATCGCCCATAGTCCTTAAGAAAGAGACTTCGGCCAGAGAATATGTAATAATACTACGTATAGAATGGACACTTCGACGTCCCGCCCGATTTCCCTGCCTCACCCAACCTTCTCCCCTCTTATGGGCGACGTTTGGTATTCTCTACGTGCTACGCACACAGGTGCACGTGTAAATACACGTCACTGATTGATGGCTGTGTAATAGAGACCAAATTATGTATGGAATTTTGGCGGAGTGTCCGCGGTGTGCTTCGGCTTGTTTCCGTTCTGTAGAGCGTTATCTCTTCCGCACCTTAATTATGTGAAGTTTGTCGACTATTTTGATCAAATTTTGACCAATACCGCACTACCAGTATTTAGGTAGGTAGTGTGCAACAGAGATAACGCTCTACGAAGTCGAAACTAGCCGATTGTCTCTTTCCTAAACTCGATGTGCAATTTCTTGCTGGTTACTGTCATTTTATTTTATCTTACATGAAACAATTTCATAACGCAGCCAAAACTGCAAGAAACAGCTTAAACGGCTTCAAATCGGGTGGTAGCTTTCCGATTTCTCCGTCAATTTTAGGGCCACTAAGTACTTTTCGGATATAAATTGGGAATAAAACAAATAGTTTTTCAAACTATTTTGTATGGTATATTATGAGACAGGCCTTATTAATGAAAATTGACCATTCATCCTCGCCTCGTATATTCGGAACCAAGTACATGGCCTAACATTATGAAAAACTTACAAAAATACTTGGTCACCCATACGTTACAGAAAAACCTATTAGAAGTCAATGGTATTTATGATAATGGAAATGAATTAATTGTACAGAACCATGTGAATGCTTTATTTTATTTCTAAGGGGGCAGCTGCCCGCCCTTGCCAACTGCCATTCCTTGCCAACAGTCTTGATGGTGATCCTAACCTAGGACCTTGGACGCACTCACCGGATGATCAATGGGGATGTAATGCTCTATTTGCCATTGGTCTTCGCGTAGGTAATTGAAGTCGTCAAAGAATATAACTTCTTCGGCGCATACTTGCGATCGGCCGTACAAAGATGTCGCTGATGGGGCACACCAAACATCTTTGTCCGGAGGGTCGAGGCCTGTAGTTCAAAAACATTAATAAATAAAGGCAACCCTTTATACGTCTTACTGCTGGGCACGAGTCTCTCCCCTTTTTGGGGGGAGGCCTGGAGCTTACTCCACCACGCTGCTCCAATGCGGGTTGGTGGAGATACGGGTTAGTGGTCAACCCTCCCGGGGCGATTGAGCAAAAATAAGAAAATCCTTATTTTTGCTCATCCACCCCGGGTGCCACCCATGTTAGCTACGCCACTGGTCCTGGCGTGAAGATACTTACATACACAGATAAATTGGGTTGTTTGTAATGATAATTATGCTAACTGTGAAAAATATAAAACCAACCTTTCACCTCGAACGTGTAGAATTCACTCGCAAATCCAACATTTGTGTACGCATGAGTTGTATCATTCCGTCTATCACTTCCTATCTCGCCTTGATTGTGAGAAACAAAGAAACGATATTTGATGTGCTGTCCAATCTCCAAAGGTATCTCCTTGTCTTCAAATAATAATCTTCCATTGCTGGTTTGAGTTCCAACGCCCCATATTTTACTCAGAGGCTCGTTTTCTACATTGCTACTGTTATGGACATCGCCTTCAAATATTAATAATTTAATAGAAGCATCTCCTGAAAGCAGTCAATAAAATATTTGTTAAAAATCAGCACTTCTATTCACTAGAATCTAAATCAGTGATTCCCAAAGTGGTCCACCCTAGGGAATGGAATGGGAATATGGGAATGTGATATAAATGTAGTAAGGAGTCCACCGAAACCACAAAAAATTGAAAAGGGTGTACAAGAAAAAATTGTTTGGAAACCTCTGATCTATATAATATTGACGGACAGACAAAAATTGTGATGAATGTTATTTTGGTATATCTACCTCGTATACATAGGTACACATGTATGTAGTAAATAGCGGTTTATTTATTTAAATAAAGATGTACCAACCTATCTACACTAACATTATAAAGAGGAAAACTTTGTTTGTTTGGTTGTATTGAATAGGCTCAAAAACTACGGGACCGATTTTAAAAATTATTTCACTATTCGAAAGCTACATTATCCACGGGTAACATAGGCTATATTTTATTTAGGAAAAAGGGTCTCGTAAGATATTTGGGTTTTTCGAATACAAGGTGTATAAATTCAACCAGAAAAGTTACTTATTTTGCGTACGATGCCTTAACTATAAAAGATATCGAGATCGAGAAAGGCTTTAGGCTATATCTACAATCTTCACGCTAAGACGAGTAGGAGGTAACATTGCACCCGCGCGAAGCCGGGGCGGGCCGCTAGTATAGATATACAATGGAGGATAATAATGAAATTAATATTTCTCATGTTAATTTACAATCCTTGTGTTATTGACGTAGTCTTTTATGTCCTTCATCAAGTAGAACTAGTTTACAAGGTATCATTTACTGTAAGCCTGGGTTGCACCAAGTTATTTGTTAGTTATCGTAACATTTTACAACCTTCTCTAACTTAAAGAAATCCGTTAAAGTTAGAGAAGGATGCAAAATATTACAATAACTTTAACTCGCCTCAATATGGAGTTCTTCAAAAATGGCGTCTAAAGAGTCCTTCAGGGCTGGCAGCGCGTTGGCAACTCCCCTGGTGTTGCAAATGTTCATAGGCGACAGTGACCACTTTACATCAGGTGGCCCGTTTGCTTGTCTGTCAACCTTCAGACTTAAAAAAAAAAACTTTAACAAATATCTTCACGCACCCCAGGCTAAGTTTTTCAAAGCACAGTCAAAAAGTTTCTAAATATTAGTTATCAAACAACCAACCTGGCAAAGACGCCCGAAAACCTGTTGGCTTCAAAGCTTGCAACGTGAGTCGCGGTATCACATACTCGCCATTCGAACTAACCACACGACAAATGAGCACAAACAATGATATTCTTTCGACGATCATCTTAATACTGGTTATAGTATTGCGCAGTAATAGTTGTTTTTGGCGATGATACAGGATGACCTTTGTGTCAATATCTGCGAATCGTATCGTAATTACTAGAAATATGATAGATATTCACGGATGCCTATAGGTCAGATAATATAATTTACTTGTTAGTGTTCGAGATGTAAGTAACCACATCAGTTAAGTAGGTATATGTAGTAACTATAGATAATACTAGCTGACCCGGCAAACTTTGTTCCGCCTTAATGGCAATAAATAAGCGGAAAAAATTCAAAAAAAATTAAATACGTACATTAATCATTCATAATTATTTCTGTATTTTAGTACATAGGTTTCTTCATTTAAGTACCTTGTGATACACGACATTTTTTGTTTTATTATCAGGCGCAAAAACAAACAACGCAGATGGTCTTCCGACCCGTGAACATGCCACGTATAATTGACCATGGGAAAAACAAGAATGTTCTAGATTTAAACCACAAACTTTTAAGGATTGGCCTTGTGATTTGTTGATGGTCATGGCAAATGCAAGACGTATCGGAAATTGAAGTCTTTTAAATTCAAACGGCATATCGGTTGGGATCATATGCTGTCGAACGGGATAAAAAGTATCCTATGTCCTTCTCCTGGCTCTAAACTACCTCCCTGCCAATTTTCAGCTAAATCGGTTCAGCCGTTCTTGAGTTATAAGTGGAGTAACTAACACGACTTTCTTTTATACATATAGATTGCAGGAAATTTGTTGTTTTTAACAAATTGCAACAAAAGCTAGAAGTTGGTGATTTTATACAAATTCATGTGGCAAAATGTTACCTATACCTACAGCCAATAGCAACACAATATAATAAATTATCTGCCAGCTACTGCCAGCTTGCTAGAAAGGCAGACCCAAACAGATGCCGACAGATGGTTACAGACGATGTTAAAAAGGATGATTTTAGTGGTTGTTTTCTCGCGGCATACTAAAGCTTACTCGTAGAACGAACCTGCTGTTCCGATTTAGGCTGAAACCATTGTGACAGTGCTGTACGTACTCGTACCATTGGTCTGTGCTCGTACCTACTGGAAAAAAATTCGTTCCGATATAGACTGACAGTATTGTCGTCGGTTTCACATGGTAGTATATGGTAATTATTACTAGTGGTAGAGCTCCAGTGACTCGCGTTCGAAGGCACCACCGCATTACCTAATATACCTACTTGCCGCTAAATGGTAGTGTTCAGCACTATCGTGTTCCGGTCAGGTGGTAATGTATGTAATTTCCGGCACAGAGGCATAACACCTTAGACCTCAGGAGTGGTAACGCATCTGCATTTCGACTTTGGTCTTTGTATGTGTCTTTTGTGTTTCGATTCTGAACTAGTTTCGGGTTGTACATTCAATCCTGTTACACGTATAGCTGGGTAGAGATAGTTGGGTCACCGGTCCTACAAATAAAAGTTTAAAATCAATGGAATTAAACAAGCTTAATTTTACTTTCAATATTTTATTTCTTTTTAAGTAAGTTAAAGACAGTTTTGAAGACAGTTTAAAGAATTGTATGTAGAATACAAAATATTGGCTGTGTTACGCGATCGCTTATAGACAGTTAAAAAAATATTATTTTCCTTCTCAAATCAGGATTTAGAACATCATTTAGTTCAGCAACGTAGGTACATATCTATACTTCACTTTGAAATTAAATTAAGATCTCTAATAATTAAGTATGCAATTTATAAGGGAATCCATGACAAAAAATAATAATAGGTATATTGAATAAAATATTTAGGCCTTATCAAATAGACGATCGCATAGCTCATCAACTTTATAAAATACTACAAGTAGGTAACTAAGATATACATTTCGTACAATTCAAATTCAACCTTCTACTTATAGAAATTTTATATATTTTTTATTTTATATATTTTCCTAGTATCTACAGAGATTCAATGATACTAAGTACCTATATAATGGGCATTGACTTACACATATACCTACTAATTTTATTATAATACTTAATAGAGATACCTAACCGCATGCACGATATAGGTTGTGTGATTTTTTTTTATCAAGAGTGGTACAAATCACACTTTACTATGACACACGCTTCGGCTTTACTTTCATTTGAATTAAAGTCAAACTTTCAATACGAATTTTGATTTAGTATATTTTAGTTTACTTACTAAAGGCATGTTTCTCAAAGTTAGAGTTTAGTATTTGTGTAACAAAATCATGCCTACTTCCAAAGTAGTCTGAGAGGTCTAAAAATTTCCCTCCTTGTCACTCAATGCTTATTGGTATAAATTCTACGGACTCCAAGGAATATATTAGGTTGGGGAAAAAGTTTCTTCGCATTTTTTAAGATAATTCAAAACATTTTTTTATACAGTTTATTTAAATTTAACTAAAGTATGTATGTACCATTTTGTTCGATAACCTTTTGCCATCTTGTAGGTAGGGACATGATCGCATTGCTATAAAAAATTTGGGACTTCTCATCAAAATACCGCGACAAGTGGATTTGGCAGTCCTCTCGTGATGTTAACCTAACATTGCATAAAGAATTCTGAAGAGACCGAAACAGGTGGAAATCTGAAGGTGCAAGGTCAGGACTATACGGCGGATGCATTAACACCTCCCAGCCAAACTCTCTCAATTTTTGCTGAGTGGCTATAGATGTGTGAGGTCTAGCGTTATCTTGATGAAACACCACACCCCTTCTGTTGATCAATTCCGGCCAGATACAAATACTACAGCCAAAGAGATTTTATTACAAGTTCATACATACTATAATGCGAAAAGACTTTTTCCCCAACCTATTATTATGTAACAGCTATTTTTTTTTTATGTTGAGAAGTGTCCCACCAATTATACTTAGGCTTACTTACATATAAGTATGATATTATGACATATTTAGACAAAAATGTTGTAGTTCTACTACGACCAACACCATTTCAATACCCCCCATACAAAATGTATGTTTGCACACTTTGCGCATACTTACAGCTTATACGATATGAATATAAATCACAATAAGACATCGCAAATCGCAATACCTATGTTTTGCTGCGAAATCAACAGGGAGTTGCTATCTAGCTACGTAATGAGACTTCAATCCCTACTAATATTACAGATGCGAAAGTAACTCTGTCTGTCTGTCTGTTACCTTTTCACGTCCAAACGACGGAACCGATTTTAATTATATTTGGTACAGAGATAGAGCTGACTTTGAGAAAGAACATGGGCTACTTAGTTATTTATAAAACGACATACACGCGGTAATACTAGCTAGTAATAAATAGAACATTTACTTAGCAACTAAAATAGGTAACAACGACTTATATTCACAATTTTTTTCCTATCGGAGTAATTACTAGGTTAAACATTTCTAATTAGTATTCATATTTTTGTTAACCATGCATGATAGAAAGGAATGCAATTCGAATGAAATGACGCAGATAAACGATATCGGTGTAGATGGTACGGTAGACTTACCTGTTACAGCTTTCGTCTTCTCTACGTACAGTCAGAACTCACCGTGACGCCAATATCTCAATCAAATATATTTTACTAGCTGACCCAAAGAACTTCGCACCATAGTATTCGTATCGTCTTAGGGCTCCCACACATAACTGCGCATTCGAATCGCATCGCAAATATTTACGAGCTCGCGCGAATATATCGCCTGTGATACGGTGATACGGCGCGCGTCGCATCGCAGTTTTGTGAAGCCGCCCTTAGAGCTGAATAATTTAAAAAAATATATATATTTGCAAAAAAATATTTATACCTAATGTACTTGCCGCTAAATGGTAGTGTTCAGCACTATCGTGTTCCGGTCAGGTGGTAATGTACGGCCCTGTAATTTCCGGCACAGAGGCATAACACCTAAGGCCCCAGGAGTGGTAACGCATCTGCATTTTGACCTTGGTCTTTGTGTGGGTTTCTATAGGCTGCAGTCATCACTTAACATCAATGCATTACATAAAAAAATGATCATTTATATTGATGTTTGGAGACATCCATGTCTAGACGACTTTATGATTTTGTGAAATATAAATAACATGTATGCCATCTTCACGAGTAGGCACCATATTGGCGACCACACAAAAAAGTCAGCTGTCAAAAAAATTACAGTAATGAATGAAGTGGTTATGAACATTTTACTTACAAATGAAAAATACTTACTATTATACTTTGAAAATGGTCGATATATTCATAATATAGTGATCAATTTAAATAAGATCTTATATTTTTATGTGACCAACGAAATGCAAACTGTACACAAATACATAGACTAAAAAATGCAAAGGTAAAATAAAAAAGCAAACAAAAAATAATTTGCTATGCAGTTTATTCATTCTAATTTGAATGCTTCACCTAATACCACAAGGCTCTATGAAACTAGATTTAAACTGTCATAAAGTGAAAATTATACAGCGATTTACATTTGACATGCACTTGGTTTTGTTCTACATCCAATATTGTTCTAATAATTATTTGTATAACCTATCGTCAGCTGTGGCAAAATGTGTGACGTCCGACGTCGTCTGTTCAAATCTTGAGATACTCTTGACTAATCGATGAAACAAACGAAAAAACTGCCGTAAAAATGGTCAAAATCATATATCTACATAATTTTACGTGAGAGAGAATGTGATAGAATACCTATATTGTGCGTCCGCGAAATAAGCAAAAGCATCAAAATTCGATTTTATATTAAAACTTATATCTGACTAGCGGACCCGACAGACTTCGTCCTGTCAAAAAGATTTGTTGACTCTTTGACGTTGGGAACACACCTACATTGCTTAGACAAAAGTGAGTGCTAGTAATTCAATATAAACTTTATAACATAGCAATAAAGCTCAAATTTATTCTACGTTTTAGTTAGAGAACGTTTCAAGAACAAGATAAGATAAATCCGTTCAGCCGTTCTCGAGTTTTAGCGAGACTAACGAACAGCAATTGATTTTTATATATAGATATTATTAGATGTTGAGTGAATATTATCCACATAAAATCTAACCATACCATCTACATTAGATATAGAAGACTCGATGTAAACATGTTGCCACTCCTGAGGCCTACGCTTTTATGCCTTTGTGTCGGTAATCACGGGGCCGTACGGGTGCAATGTATGTGATATAGCATTATGTTACTCAGTGAAGATGCTTTTTTTTTACGGTGAAAGAATTTTTGAAATCGGTCCAGTAGTTTTGGGTGTAAACGTTACAAACATACTTACAAAAACTCAAATGTTTCCTCTTCCATAATATTATCACAAGTATAGATTAATAGTATGACATCACCGGGCACATTGCCACAATCCGAGCATGACTTGTATTATTCTTAACGATTTTTTTGAAATTATACTAATGATCCTATTATAACGTCTTCTTTTAGTTCTTTTAATCCACAGTGAGGTTAAATTATATGTTTATATGATACTATGATAGTTCATGTGAATTGTATATCTATAATGCTGTTTGGTATTTTATATTCTAGAGCAGTAATTCCCAAAGTGGTCCATATATACCCCCTGGGGTCCATGGGAATCGATGGGGGTCTGCGTAGCCGTGAATAAAATTTGGAAATATGGGAATGTGATATAAAAGTAGCAAGGACGGGGATCCACGGAAACCAGAAAGAAATTGAAAGGGGTCTACAAGAAAAAATAGTTTTGGGAACTTCTGTTCTAGAGTCTCAATCATAGATAAAATACAAGTAGGGTTCGTTACACACTTTGCCACTCACTACGTTTCCATCTATCTAATAAGATTCATAAGGTACGCCCAGACTTTGAATCAACTGAGGATTGATGCATTTACAAATTTACGTACTAAATTAAGAATTAAAAGTTTAATATAACTTTCAAAACACTCGCGTTTTACATTCATCGCGCACATTTTAAAACCGGGTCGTTTTACGCGATACTATTTTCAGAAAAAAATAAACTTTAAACCTTTATTTTTTATTGAAAATAGCATCGCGTAACGACCCGGTTTTAAAATATGTGTGCGATTAAAAGTTTAATTTTACAAACATAATTTTTTAAATGTCGATTCACATATTTTTCAATTTAAGTCATCAAATATTGAACATAAATAAATACCTAGTTAAGATACTGGTTTTGAAAATATCATCTAATCTAAAGCTACGAATAATAATGTATATTAGATCTGTATGTAACTCATACAATCATCGCTTTGATTTTGGTTCCATTTACGCAAAAAACTAACAGTTGTTAGTACATTACCTAATATACCTGTCGCTAAATGGTAGCGTTCAGCACTATCGTTCCGGTCAGGTGGTAATGTACGGGCCCTGTAATTTCCGGCACAGAGGCCTCAGGAGTGGTAACGCATCTGCATTTTTACCGTGGTTTTTTGTGGGTGTCTATAGGCTGCAGTCATCACTTAACATCAATGTGAACTGCACGATTGTTTGCCACTTCCATAATATAAAAAAAGTAATCACATCATATATTATCCACAATGCATCAGAAACACTTACACTTTCAACACAATGCTTGCATTCGATTGGTCGCGACAAGGTCATTACACCGAGCGGCAAGGAAACGTGCAATAGCATGACGTGCTGCGGTGTGTCCTTTTCATACCCCGCCCACAGTGTGTCTATTTACGTGGTACCTTTTTTTTGGCTTAGTTACACTTCTTGACACTTTTATTTGTAGAAATATAGCCTTTATTACCTCAAGGTTGGCTCAACACCTAGACACACCATATGAATCTAAATATTTAATTGTCATGTTAACACATAAAGTTAATTTAAATTGGTTTACTATTACATTCTTAAATAAAAAATAAATTATTCGCCTAGTGTTCATTGCATATTAAATATATCAAATATAAATTTCATATGCAACAATGACTTAAGCGTCCGACACACGATCAAAATTTTCATATATTTGTATACAAAGTAAAATTTAAATTAATAGTCTATTCTTTTATAGGATTAACGAAAATGATCATGTATTTTATAAATCTGATCATGCGCAGACGCTTTATGGCTGAAAGATCTAGAAAATCTACATGACTACACTTATAATTCACAAGTACTTCCTTATTTTTACCAGCAAGTATAGGACGACAAATATTACTTACAATAATAAAAAATAGTGCAGGGTCAGAATAACTGAAACGACAGGGGCAAAAAGGAGGTCAATGTCCTTTATCTAAATCTGTTCAGCAGTAACCTTGAAGGTTTGTCACCTCTTTGCGGCAGGCTAAAAAACGATTCACACATTTCAAGAATACAATATAAACAAATTAGTTTCACTTTTTATCACTAGAATGAACCTATTTAGATTTCCATAAAATATTATTTTCAAATTATAGATATCCAATCTTTAATGCACAGATTACTAAATTACTAAATGTGTACATAAGGTGGACTTAATACCAGAAGTCATTCTCTACCAGCCAACCTTAGGGTTGTAAAAGAAAAACATCAAAAAGTTACAGAGAAAATAAAATCACTGTTAAAGTTCAAACCAACACTGATAAAAATATATATTTAGTAACTGAGACTTATTCTGAGAGATATGCAGATAAAATGATTTACAGAAACAGGTGATTACATCGGACCTTGATTCTGCTTTTTGAGATCGTTTTAAACGGTCCATATTGTCGTAGACGAGGCACGAGAGGTTTGTCTGAACCGGGATATCTGGCGCTCTACACTCTCTGCCTACCCCGTTAGGGACCTGGCGTGAAGATACATACATACATATTGTCGTAAAATATATGATTTTATCTCCATCATTTCCATATTACACAAAAACAAAACATTAAAATCCGTTTACGACAGTTCATAAATGAAATTTGCTAAAACTGAGCTAATTTTGAAACTGGGATCGAAAATAGGACCAAAGTTGAAAAGACAGATCACAACTACGAAAATACTACACATTGATAAGCGTAAATACAATTCACAATATTCCACTTAAATTATAAACATCAAAAATAATATCTATAAGGGCCTTTTTCCTGTCAAGCGGGTTTGAGTCCGCACGCGGATGTGCCCGCATGTGGGAACTGCGAACCAAACACAGAACAAAAAATCTGCACCGTTGCCAATTTGATGCGTACCGCTACCAGATACAGTCGTTTACAGATTGTACATAATAAGCATAGAGCAACACTGGAGGGGAGTAGCCATATGCAAATATGCAGGCGTTCCCCTATGTCATAGCACAAGGCTAAATGGGCCTATACCTGCCAAGATGTTTAAATGTGTGCGTGAATTTTTTTTTTTGTTTTTATTTTGTTAAATTCAAGGTGTGAATTTCGTAGTAAAAGACGATTTTTGTAGTGTGCGTGAGTGTCGCACGCATTTCCCCCCGCAAAAATTTACAGACTGTTTTGCATCGGTAATAAACGCTATGGCTACTCCCCGCCAGTCCGCCGCGGCCGGTGGACCGTGTTGCTCTATGATAAAAAGCCACGCTCCGCGACCCGCACGCGTCTGCCACGCGCAAAGGAAAAGATTGTATGAAACAATGGGATCCGTGTGACACGCATTCGGGCTACACCCGCGTGCGGACGCAAATCCGCTTGACAGGAAAAAGGCTCTTACGAAAATAAATATCAATTCAAATTGAGTACATTTTAAATATGTCAGAAACAAAAAAAAAATACGCACAAAATTCGAATCGAGCACAATACTGGATTCATAAATTCACTAACAATATACCCGAATCAATCCACAAACTCAAGTACATATACATAACGACAACACAATAAGATCAAAATAAGACTGAGCCGAGCACGAATAAATTAAAAACGAATAGGAATATCGATTTTGCCATCGTAAATGGCGAACGGCGATTCGTCCGTATCGATTCCACCGCACCTACAATTCTCACTGAACACACAACCGTGGCCGGCCGCCGACCTGCCCGCACTAACACCGGACGTGACCCTCTCCAACTCGGCGAGGTAACGCACCGAGGTGGATTTCACAATGGGATGCACGTCGCAAACATCACACTGTCCCAAAAGTCCAAAATTCGAACCGGTGACGTCACGAGACCGCGGAATCGGCTCGAACCGGTGCTCGGCCGGTTCAAACCGGTTCTCGAGCGGTTCGAAGCGGTTCTCGAACCAGTGGCCGCCTACTGGTCCTTCCTCTCGGTCTCGTGTCATACAAAGTCCAGCGCGTCGTGGGCCTTCGTCGAGAATTTGCCGAAGCTGCGCTTCTTCAATGTGCGCTCGATCAACTTCTTCACTTCGCTCACGATGAAAACGCTCGATGTCAGGCACACGAGGAATATTAGGTCTGAAAAACGTTATAGCGTCTTTCTTTTTTATTTATCTTACAGTTATACATCTAGAAAAACTTAAGGCTACTGAATCATTGTCTATGAGTAAATTTTTGGGTAAAATGAATAACGAAAGAAGTTGAAAGATTTATATATACATATTATGATATCTATGACAAAATATAATCAATACAGTAGA
The DNA here is from genome assembly GCA_036365455.1 of Macrosoma leucophasiata. Classification (NCBI taxonomy): domain Eukaryota; kingdom Metazoa; phylum Arthropoda; class Insecta; order Lepidoptera; family Hedylidae; genus Macrosoma; species Macrosoma leucophasiata. The sequence goes on from JAWQUS010000024.1 coordinate 3,678,478, forward strand.
GTGTGGAGAATGCCACCACCCGTTCCTGTCAGTATATCATATTTAGATCAAACTATGCTGAGTGGAAGCGAACGTCGAATTATGCTTTTTCGTTATATTTCCATAACATGGTTCAGTACTCTCAAGTCTTCGAAGTTGGCGTGTATTTATGAGGAGTGATAAATATAGAAAAGGCACAGGTGACAAAATAAGGCGACATTGGGAGCTCCAATACACTTTTATACATTCATAAATATTTAACTGCCTCAATAGCCTAGTGGTAGCAGGCAACTAGTACTACGCTGGAGTCCTGGGTTCGATTCCCAGGTCGAGTGCTATCAGAGATAATGGTGATCCTTTATCTCTGATTGTATTGGGATTTTCTGGAAGTTTCCAAGTACCTAAAAGTTTGGTAATGTACCCAGAGATGTCAACAGGTTCACAACTTGTTACATGGGCCAAAACGTAGCCAGCGAATCATGTGTGTTTGCATGTATGGTTGACTGTATGCATTTACCTCTGCCTACCCCTTCGAGGATTACAGGCGTGAAGTTACATTGTTTTTCCGCCAGTTCACAATAACGCAAGGTGCGGTAATTATATAATATGAACGTACCGTGGGAGGTGAGCGCCTCGGTCTGGAAGACGCGCTGCAGCGGCGGAAAGTAGATGACCAGCATCTGCCCCACCAGGCTCAGGCTCACCGCCAGGAGGAACATCCTGACACATCATCGTTAGAGTAAGAAACTATAGTTCGATTCAGCAATTTACTTTTTTTTTTCTTTTATAAAATGAAGATGGAAGTGAAGCGCGCATGGCTCCGCGGCTGGTGTAGATCGGAAGCAATCCACTCGGTTAAGCGATTCGGGCGCGGTCGGGTGTGTGATGGGTGACCGCCATTGGCCAATTAAAATGCGCGTTTCCGTGCTTCGGAGGGCACGTGAAGCCGTCGATCCCGGTTGTTATGAATAGATAGATAGCAGTCGTTAAAACCTTGTCGGTGGCCTTATGGACGGTTTGAAAACATCCGACAGCGGGTTGGCCACTAACCCTTATCTCCACCAACCCACATTGGAGCAGCACGGTGGAGTAAGCTTCAGGCCTCCTCCCAAGAAGGGGAGAGACTCGTGCCCAGCAGTGGGACGTATCAAAAGTTGCCATTATTAATGAAGGTGGCAAACAAGCATACAGTTCACACCGACGTCAAGTGATCACTACACACAAAAACCAGAGGCCAAAATGCGTTGCCACCCCTGAGACATTAGTTATTATGTATCTGTGATAGTTATTACGGAGCCATAGAGGTCGAGCTCCTACACTGGAACTCAGCCACTGTCATTATACAGGGTTAAATATATCTTACGCATAAATCCAGGTAGAGCTCCAGTGACGGAGCTCGCGGGCGTTGGCACCACCGCGTTACCTAATATACTTGCCGCTAAATGGTAGTGTTCAGCACTATCGTGTTCCGGTCAGGTGGTAATGTACGGCCTTGTAATTTCCGACACAGAGGCTTAACACCTAATGCCTCAGGAGTGGCAGCGCATCTGCATTTTGACCTCTGGTCATTGTGTGGGTGTCTATAGGCTGCAGTCATCACTTAACATCAATGTGAACTGCATGCTTGTTTGACACTTTTATAACATAAAAAAAAAAAAAAAATCGTCAAAGGTGAGTTAGGTACGTTAAGACTAACAAATTTTGTTCTATAAGTTTTGTCAAAACGCAGTACATCGCATGATAAGAATCAAAATCGTTTCAAATGGGACTTCTATCAATTGTTAGCTCTACGTTTCATAGGTATATTTTTACATAGGTATAGACGTCAGCTGTTTACGTAACGTGAAGTTAAGAAGTATTAGAACTGCAAATTCTATTTATTATTTTTTGTATGTGAATAAAAATAGTGAATTAGAAAAAGTTGTAGCACAAAAGTGTTAGTTTTGATGAGCCAAAGCCCTCTTTAAGAATTATGCGCCAGTTACAAATAACTCTGTATAAAAAAAAGGTAAATAACGTAAGGACTGACCTGTTGGAGAAGAAGCCGACTTGGAATATGGACTTGGTCTGCGAGCGGCACGACAGCGCGTTGAACATGTCGAATAGCACGAAACATGTGAATGTCATCGTCGTGTCTCGCGGCGTTATCTTGTTGTCAGACATCTGAAACGTCACATTGAGTAAAAATGTTGATATTTTATGAATACATACAAGTATTGTTCTGTGAGACTTCAAGATACAATTTGTAACTTTTGTGTCAATCTAGAACGCTACGCAAGACGTTTGCGTCAGATATGGAGTTGGAGGTATCTGCACATAATTGTTTAACAAACTGCTGACAGACAAATGTCACTTCAGTCTGCCCGAGACCACAGAAGATGAAAAGCGACTGAAATATCGGGTTAATTTTCAAATCATTACTAATAAAGGGCGTTTTAGGGCTCTTGCAAGTTTGCACGAAAGTAAAAATGATATCCACGCAGGCGAAGCTGCGGGCAACAGGTAGTAATATATTTAAAATGCAACTACAGCTGTACCGTTTTAGCAGTGTTGCCGAAATGTTGCGAAAGCGAGATGACGTCGCTCGGACGCCGCCGTACCACCTCGTGGTCCTCGTGGTCTCCGGTCCCCGGTCCCCGGTCCCCTGCACTCACCTCGCGGTTGAACACCCACAGCGTGCCGGCGATGATGATGGCGGCGGACAGCAGCACCGACAGCAGCAGCGAGCGCGAGATGATGCGGCGCGACGTGTCGCGGGGCCGCCGCCGCACCACCTCGTGGTCCACCGGCTCCACGCCCAGGGACTGCGCCGGGGGCCCTGCGAACATCAATAAATACTCATCATCATCATTTTACTGGTGGTAGAATTCCGGGACGGACTCACGGGTTTAGGCACCACCGCATTACCTAATATACTTGCCGCTAAATGGTTGTGTTCAGCACTATCGTGTTCCGGTCAAGTGGTAATACGGTATAGCGCTGTAATTACCGGCACAGAGGCATAACACCTTAGGTCTCAGGAGTAGTAACGCATCTGCATTTTGATCTCTGGTCTTTCTGTTAGTGTCTATAGGCTGCAGTCATCACTTAACATCAATGTGAGCTGCATGGTTGTTTGCCACTTGCATAACATGCGGCTGGTGTAGAACAGAACGCAAGCGATCTACACGGTTGTGCGACACGGGCGCGGTCGGGTGTGTGATGGGTGACAGCTAGGGGCAAATTAAATGCGGGTTTCCGTGCTTCAGAGTGCACGTTAAGCCGTCGGTCCCGTTTGCTATCTATGGATAGCAGTTATTAAACCTTGTCGGAGGCCTTATGGGCGGTTTGACAACAACCGACAGCGGGTTGGCCACTAACCCGTATCGCCACCAACCCACATTGGAGCAACATGGTGGAGACGATACTCAACAGTGGGCTATTGCTATCATCATCATCAGTCCAACCGAGAGACGTCCAGTGCTGGACAAAGCCTCACATATTATGCGTCATTAGGAAAGTACTAAGCATCACACAGACACTACATAAACTAGCATCAAAGATACAGGCTCGGCCTAGTTTAGATGCTAGTGATCACCACAGTGAACTGTTTTTTTTACATCATACTGCTTAAAACGCGAAGCGCGCATGGCCCAGCGGCTGGTGTAGATCGTAAGCGATCTATTCGGTTAAGCACTACGGGCGCGGTCGGGTAGTGTGATGGGGGGCCGCTAGTGGCAAAATTAAATGCGCGTTTCCGTGCTTCGGAAAGCACGTTAAGCCGTCGGTCCCGGTTGCTATCGATAGATAGCAGTCGTTAAACCTTGTCGGAAACCTTATGGGCGTTTTGACAACAACCGACAGCGGGTTGGCCACTAACCCGCATCACCACCAACCCGCATTGGAGCAGCGTGGTGGAGTAAGCTCCAGGCCACCCCAAAAAGGGGAGACTCGTATCCAGCAGTGGGACTTAAAAAGGGTTGTTGCTATCATCATCATCAGTCCAACCGAAAGACGTCCAGTGCTAGACAAAGCCTCACAACAGTGTTGTGCGTCATTAAGAAAGAATATGCCATAACCGCCACACGAAGATTTTCAATGTACATAAAAATCTTACCATACCAATATTGATTAACATTATCATTCAATGGATTAGGTATGCATATCAGGGCGGCGAAGGCAATCCGAGAGAACGAGGTGACGGACGTCGACAATTAGAAACGCATGGAATTGCGAATTATGTAATCCTTCAAGGATCGTACGGCCACCGGCGGCGAGACACAATTGAATTTCAATTGTCATATTTTTCTCGTGTCTGGAGAGATTAATATACATTATTTTTGTTTTTTTTTTGTTAACTGACGAATGGTGACAACGCACAGTCGATACTTCTGGACGTAAAAACTGAAAGGTACCTATCCTTGAGGAATGAAAAGGAGCTCTTAAAGAGGACTACGCGTTATTTCTTTGGGAACTAAAAATAATCGGGTAAGAAAGTCAGGTAAAAATTTGGTTTACATAAAGTTGACGAATTTTGGGCAACGGTACAGAACATCATATAGCAACTAAATATCTTACCATCCATAATAATGTTGATCCACAGTATCTGCATGGCATTCAGTGGATTAGGTATACCCATCAGGGTGGCGAGGGCAATCAGAGAGAGCGCGGCGATGGACGTCGACAATTGGAAACGCACGAAGTTGCGGATGTTGTAGAATATGCACTTGCCTTCTTCGATTGCTGATCTGTGAAATGTTCAATTCGGATTGCAACAGTTTTGTTCGTTATCGTATCGATTAGAGTTTTACTGGTGGTAGAGCTCCAGTGACGGAGCTCGCGGGCGTAGGCACCACCGCATTACCTAATATACTTGCCGCTAAATGGTAGTGTTCAGCACTATCGTGTTCCGGTCAGGTGGTAATGTACGGCCCTGTAATTTTCGGCACAGAGGCATAACACCTTGGGCCTCAGGAGTGGCAACGCATCTGCCTTTTGACCTTGGTCTTTGTGTGGGTGTCTATAGGCTGCAGTCATCACTTAACATCAATGTGAACTGTATGCTTGTTTGCCACTTCCATAACATAAAAAAAAAAAAAAAAAAAGTTGTTCAAAACCGCTGTGTATAAAATAGTACGGTATAGGCTACATGTAATTTTTTATAGCTTGCTATTTCACACACACTCCGCAACGGCAGTCCGCACTTGGCGGGCTGGATTACTAAGCTATTTTTTATTTATTTATTTAATTCAGGCAACAATACTTAAGATAAACAATAGGCCCATAGAATAAATACCTTACAGACTAACATACATATCAAAACACTGCACTATTTATCACGTAAAGTCGGCGACGTGATGCGCGGCTTTTCTTCAGGCAGTTGTCCCTTGAACTTGAGCTATGACAAAAAAAAATATGCTTCTACCTTACGTTACGTAAAATAGTAAAACGGTATTACAAATTGTTCCCATAATCGCCAATATCTATTTAAAAGAGTCGCGTTTAACGAATATAAGTTAAGTTGGACAGCAACATTTACCTAATTGTATGTTTTTTTATATTTTTTTTATTTTATAAAAGTGGCAAACAAGCGTGCAGTTCACATTGATGTTAAGTGATGACTGCAGCCTATAGACACCCACACAATGACCAGAGGTCAAAATGCAAATGCGCTGCCACTCCTGAGGCATTAGGTGTTATGCCTCTGTGCCGGAAATTACAGAGCCGTATGTATGTATGTACAAGTAATTCAAATTCTAAAATTTGTGTACCTACTGTGCTGTTGTGTATACCTATTTGGAAATGAAGTTAGAAATCTATTGCGTGTGGTAGTGTAATACCTATTTTGATATACTTGTATACATTTTTATTATTGTTAAAATAAATTTAAGTATAAGTCTGATAAGTGATAACACAATCTGTAACCATTTCGTAATGATTCATGGAAGAGCGAGATCCTCTGGCACAAGTACCACTTACTGGTGGTAGAGCTCCAGTGACGGAGCTCGCGGGCGTAGGCACCACCGCATTAGCTAATATACTTGCCGCTAAATGGTAGTGTTCAGCACTATCGTGTTCCGGTCAGGTGGTAATGTACGGCCCTGTTATTTCCGGCACAGAGGCATAACACCTTAGGCCTCAGGAGTGGTAACGCATCTGCATTTCTACCTCTGGTCATTGTGTGGATGTCTATAGGCTGCAATCATCACTTAACATCAATGTGAACTGTATGCTTGTTTGCCAATTGTAAAACATAAAAAAAAAAAAGTAATCATGTTTACTTGAAAGAGGGCCACAGCAACGCGTATTGTTTTTGTCATATTTTGGCTACAGCAATAAACGATATTTTCTTTTGTATTATTTTCAATTTTGTTTAAGCTTTATGTTATGGGGCGCAATTTAAACCTTATGCTACAGCGCGCTATTGAAACAGTAAAGCACACATGAGCGCACAGACGCACTCACACACATCACACTCACATGACGGTGGCGAAGTCGTCGTCGACGAGGATCATGTCGGCGGCCTCCTTGCACACGTCGGTGCCGTTGCGGCCCATCGCGATGCCGATGTCGGCACGTTTCAGCGCCACACCGTCGTTTACGCCGTCACCTAATTAAACATTCCTTTTTTATTGAGTAAAATATTAATTTCTTGTAGAAATTAAATTTGCGGATTTTCTCGCGTAAACAACACTTCCAAACTTCTTCTTATAACCGACGTTTCGGTCGCTTTCCAGCTACCGTGGTCACGGGCAGACTAATTAGTCTGCCCGCACGTTTCGGTCGCTGGAGAGCTGCGGGCAACAGCTAATAACGTAACTTCGTAACTTCACGCCTGTAATCCCCGAAGGGGTAGGCAGAGGTAAATGCATGCATTCAAGCATACATGCAAACACCCACGATTCGCCGGTTACGTTTTGACCCATGTAACAGGTGGCGAGCCTGTTGACATCTCCGGGCACATTACCAAACTTTGAGGTACAGGGAAATTTCCAAAAAATGGAAAAATTCCAATAGAACCAGAGATAAAGGCTTTTTCACCATTATCTCTGATAACCCCCTACCCGGGAATCGAACCCAGGACCTCAGCGTAGTAGTAGTGGCCTGCTACCACTAGGCTACCGAGGCAGTTTAGCTAATAAATAATAAATAAAATAAGCTTACACTCACAGCTCCACATTAGGTATAAACCTGTATCGTGGATGCCGTTGTACTCACACACAACACGTACACAAACATCCAGTATGGCAAAACGACGGTTGCCCAGTCAGTCATTATTATGTTTTATTACCTCAAATAATAAATTAAAAACGATTTCGCACGTTTTCACGAGCTTCATACATCGTGGAAATTAAATTTGCGGATTTTCTCGCGTATACAACACTCCCAAACTTCTTATACCCGACGATTCGGTCGCTTTGCCCGCGTGGATGTCGAAAAGTAGCCTATGTTCTTTCTCAACTCTATCTCTGTACCAAAAATTCATTAAAATCGGTTCAGTCGTTTGGACGTGAAAAGGTAACAAACAGACAGAATTACTTTCGCATTTCATAATATTAGTAGGGATTATTATAGACCTGTACAAACCTGTCATGCCAACGATGTTGCCAAGCCTCTGCAACGACTTGACGATGGCAAGCTTGTGTTTGGGCGTGACGCGGTAAAACACGCTCACAGCGTCTATGATACCGTCCAACTCGTCGTCCGACATCGAGTCCAGTTGCTCGCCGGATAGTGATTGCGAGTGTAGAACGTCTAGGCCGACCATTTGAGCTGAAACAATTTATTGTAATGTCATCCAATGTGGACATATTACAGGTTTTTTATTTTATTACCTAACTATTTTATTCATAATCTAAAATGGCTTTTTTTTGTCCTTATCATCATTTGCATGAATTTTGCCCTGTCCAATTGCAAACACAATAGATTAAGCGAAGTAAAATGCTTACATGTAAAATGATTAATGGAATAGGGAACCTGTTAATATCACATAATAATCCCGAGATTTTTTTTCAGGGACAACTATTTACATGTCCTGACTATTCTGAGCAAAGATGCTCATTCTATGCGGAACTTAATTTTTTTTTGGTGTTTTGTGTTCTCAAAAATTTTTCGATTCCGATAAATAAGCAGGTGGATGATATTTCATCATCATCATCATCATTTGAGCTCAAAGACGTCTACTTCTGGTCTGTCCAGCCTCTCCCAAAGATGAGAGTTGTGCATCACTGGGGGGATGTGCTTATATGCTACGCTTGGCATGCGGGTTGGCGATCGCAGTGGTCATCCCAATCCATCCATGCATCAAACCCCCCCCCCCCTCCCTCTCGGTTAGAAAAACGTTTTTTTAGCGTGACGTATTTTATGTGCGTACAACGACACGACACAGGCTTATACAGTATCCAATAAGAAATAATGCACATCGACCTCAAGAAAGAGACTGGCTTATTTCGGATCTGTAGAGCGTTATCTTTTTCGCACCTTACCAATATGACGTTTGTCCACCATTAGATCAAATTTGACCAATACCGGACTATCCGTGCTTACGTAGACAGTGTGAAGCAGAGATAAGGCTCTACGAAGTCGAAACTAGCCGATTGTCACTTTCATAGGCTCGATGTGCATATTTGTATAAAGTTCAAAGCTCAAGGTGGCTCCCAATTCGTCTTCGACGGAATACTCATGTTCTTTCTCTTTTTTAATGCGTGCTATTCAACCCAAATGCTTCCAACTACCTAAAAGACCGATTTAGCTACTTACATTCCTCGCATCCCCTCACTCTACGATCCTCCACTAATCTGCGACTAAATATTTCCACGCATTCCCATTTTCCACCACCTCCTTCCCTCATTCCCACCATTTTCCACCTCATTCCCACTTCCTTCTATACCAACTCCTTTACAATTGAAGCCGTTCCGGTTATGGAATTCCTTACCCATAGGTATTGGTGATCATTTTAAATTGCTGACGAAATAGTTATCTTCTCCGTTTGATCAATTTAGTGTGACTCTTTGTCCGTTCAATGTGTTGTTATCTTTCTTTTTGCTTTACATAGTTGACATACGTGTTATAAAATTAAATGTTACTTTAGTTAATGTTTTTATTTAGAACACCCCACTCTGATGTATTTCTTTTCATCTGTCCTTAGTAGTAGTTGTCTGGAAGAGATCGCTGCTGAGCGATAAGGCCGCCATTTGTAATGTATTTTCTTTTTGTCTTTGTATTGTCTATGTATTTCTTGATGAGCACTGTACCTATTGTGGGGCTGTGAGAGTAAGCGTACGTTTTAACTGGAGGTAGAGCTCCAGGGACGGAGCTCGCGGGCGTAGGGACCACCGCATTACCTAATAGCCATATGCAGGCTTTCCCCTCTGTCAAAGTACAAGCCCAAACGGGCCTATACATGTCGCCTAGATGTTTAAATATGTGCGTGAAATTGTTTCTGTATTTTGTTAAAGTCAAGGTGTGAGTTTCGTTGCAAAAGATTTTTGTAGTGTGCGTGTGTGTCGTACGCATTTCCCCCTGCAAAAAATGACAGACTGTTTTGCATCGGTAATACACGCTATGGCTACTCCCCTCCGGTCCGCCGCGGCCGGTGGGCCGCGTTGCTCTATGTGTCTAGTGTAGGTCCCCTTACCGACGGCGAGCGCGGTGGGGCGCGCGTCCCCCGTGAGCATCTTGACGTGCACCTGTGCGCGGCGCAGGGCGGCGATGGCGTGCCGCGCGGAGTCCCGCGGCGGGTCGCACACGCCGCACACGCCCTTACTGATGCACTCCGTGTCTAGTGTAGGTCCCCTTACCGACGGCGAGCGCGGTGGGGCGCGCGTCCCCCGTGAGCATCTTGACGTGCACCTGTGCGCGGCGCAGGGCGGCGATGGCGTGCCGCGCGGAGTCCCGCGGCGGGTCGCACACGCCGCACACGCCCTTACTGATGCACTCCGTGTCTAGTGTAGGTCCCCTTACCGACGGCGAGCGCGGTGGGGCGCGCGTCCCCCGTGAGCATCTTGACGTGCACCTGTGCGCGGCGCAGGGCGGCGATGGCGTGCCGCGCGGAGTCCCGCGGCGGGTCGCACACGCCGCACACGCCCTTACTGATGCACTCCGTGTCTAGTGTAGGTCCCCTTACCGACGGCGAGCGCGGTGGGGCGCGCGTCCCCCGTGAGCATCTTGACGTGCACCTGTGCGCGGCGCAGGGCGGCGATGGCGTGCCGCGCGGAGTCCCGCGGCGGGTCGCACACGCCGCACACGCCCTTACTGATGCACTCCGTGTCTAGTGTAGGTCCCCTTACCGACGGCGAGCGCGGTGGGGCGCGCGTCCCCCGTGAGCATCTTGACGTGCACCTGTGCGCGGCGCAGGGCGGCGATGGCGTGCCGCGCGGAGTCCCGCGGCGGGTCGCACACGCCGCACACGCCCTTACTGATGCACTCCGTGTCTAGTGTAGGTCCCCTTACCGACGGCGAGCGCGGTGGGGCGCGCGTCCCCCGTGAGCATCTTGACGTGCACCTGTGCGCGGCGCAGGGCGGCGATGGCGTGCCGCGCGGAGTCCCGCGGCGGGTCGCACACGCCGCACACGCCCGCGAACGTCAGGGCCTCCAGGCTGGTGCCGCGGCAGAGGGCTATTATGCGGAGACCTGGGGTGAAATCATCTAAATGTTTAGAAACGCACGAAAAAAACCGGTCAAGTGCATGTCGGGTCACGCGCAGTGTAGGGTGCCGTAGTTAGTTTGATTAATGTGATGAAAAAAATAAATGTTTTCTATGGAGTTAAAAAAAAAATTCGAGTATAACATTTGGTCGACTATTACTCGCAAACTTGTAAAGCCAACTTAGGTGTGGTAGTATTTCTTTTAATTTCGTTCTATGAAGCTACTATTGCCGTAACATTTGAATTTCTAACAACCACCATTTAGTTGGTAGAGGGGGGGGGACTTGACTCTAACGAAAATTGGTACTTTAAAGCTTAATAAGTCACGAACAGTTAACTAAATCTAAAAATAGCACATTTTAGCACACCCCTAACACTTTTAAAAGCCCTATCCAACGATATCCCACACATATAGAAAACAAAAAATAAAAAATATATCCGCGCATTACACGTAGGGGAGGTACCCCAAAAAATAATTTTGCGTGATTAAGATGTATATTAGAGCCAAATTTCAAGTACATATAGTTTTTGCGCTAAACCGCGGACGGACAGTCAGACAGACATGGCGAAACTATAAGGGTTCCTTGTTTACTACGGAACCCTAAAAAAACAATTTCTATATTGAGACCAGCTATCCCGACGAACTTCGTATCGACCAGTTAAGTTAACGACCGACACCGACATTAAAATATGGGAGTCGGTAAATTTTGGGTTAATTTAGTGTCAGTGAAAATTTAGGGATACTTATGCGTATTGTTTAATGCCACATTATAAAAAAAAGTCCAATAACTAAAAAAAGTATGTTAGAGGTACAAAATATGTACAACCCTCATCACTTGGCGGTATGAAAAATAGATGTTGGCCGATTCTCAGAACTACCCAATAGGCACACAAAATTTCATGAGAATTGATCTAGCCATTAGGGAATATAGTAACTAACATTGTGACACGAGAATTTTGTTTTAGAAAATAAAAATAATAACAGAATCATTACTTAAGAGTAACTTAACTGATAACAATCTAAAGAAAATAATGTACCTACAAGAATTCTTACGTCGACATCAGCAGGAGCCCGCCGGCGGGCTGCTAAACTAGGAGATTAGCGTAAACATGAGCACACAATAAATGACTAGATAATTAATAAATAAGCTATAATATGTACAATATGGGAAAAAATTGTTACGAACAAACTTTTCGCTCTGTAACAACCAGGAAAGGAATGCCGAGATATATGACACGGCATAGAATCTTCTCGACGTAACCCTTAGGTAACTAATACCTTTTCGTATAATTGTAGTAACAAACTCACCCATCCTAGCAATATTGTAGGCTTCGTTCTGGAAATCTGTCTGTTTGTCTGCCGTCATGGGCGCGTAGTTGCCGGCGCTGTCAACGTAGTGCGTACACAGGGGTAGGATCTTCTCGATGGCACCCTTCACGAATACCTCTTCTTTGCCCTTGCCCTCAAATTTGGGGGCGCATTTAACTACCATCATCTTTGTCTCCGAACTGAAATCAACAAGAGACAAGTTGATTATTTTTGAAACAGGTCAACAAGCATATTAACGACTTTAAATCTATACCATTCAATTCAAGGATTAGCATCAGGCTTTCCAATAAGAACAATGCAAAAAAATATGACGAAAAATTTTACCTAAAGGGTATTTCCTGCAGCCTTGTATACTGATCGCGTACGTCGGACATGCCATTCTTCAAGGCGCACGCTAGCAAAGCGCCCTCCGTCGGCTGCCCGTAAAGAACTTCATCGCGAATCACGGCGTTGTTGCATAGGATACCCACCTAAACATAAAAAAAATCAGAATCAGAATCAGAAACCCATTTATTCATTTAGGATGACAGGCACCTCATGACACGTCAAAAACAAACAAAATAAATTAAAGTGAATAACAATTGATATACATGCCAAACAAGATAAAAAATATGTGTAGTCAAGAATATCACTAATATAAAACTAAATATAATATACTAATGTAAAAAGTATATCAGTAGAATGTCTCATTTCCCATTTACAAACTGATAACAAAGAGTAAAAAGAAAAGAAAAAGAGTCATTCTTTGTCATTCACCGGCAGAGTTCCAAAGGTCAATGATTCTTTCTGGGTACTATACCTGTATTCACGTTTTCTTTCAAATGCATAGAGGAACACCGGAGGGGAGTAGCCATATGCAGGCTTTCTCCTATGTCAAAGTACAAGCCCAAATGGGACAATACCTGTCGCCTAAATGTTTAAATGTGTGCGTGAAATTGTTTCTGAATTAGTTAAAGTCAAGGTGTGAGTTTCGTAGTAATAGACGATTTTTGAGTGTGGGTGTGTGTCGCACGCATTGCCCCCCGCAAAAAATGAGTGTTTTGCATCGGTAATAAACGTGTAGGGAACATTATGTTTATGTATATATTACACATACATTATTTATTTCATATGTATTCATCAGTATTACACATTCACTTACACTATACAACATTCATACATTACATATCACACAAATACAGTTACACAAATATTAATATGTAATTATTTATTTGTCGCGAGCATACTCGGGTGAAACCCGTAGTATGCCGCGACAACACAAAATATCACAACGGTTGCGGGTACGCGCGCTTCGCGGGCGTGAGGTCTACCTGCGAATTCTCGCGCCGCCCGACCGCCGCGGTTGCAACGCCAGTCGTGCTTACCTACTCGACGCGCTTTCTTTGTCTCTGCTATTTTTATCATGTTATTATTTCAATTGAACAATTCGTATATTTAGTGTTTGTGCCGTGACCTATACGTACTGTTATATAATATTGTGACTTCTGTTGTGACGTTTATACAATTATAGTTAATGTGAAACAGTGTGTGCGGACTTGTTATTGGTAACGTACCATTTACTCCTTACCACACACCACCACACTGCATACTACAAACGCTATGGCTACTCCCCTCCGGTCCGGTTGCTCTGTGCCCTCAACACCGACCTCGAGCATGCTGCCGACGGCCTCCCTGGCGACGTGCAGGTCGCGGCCCTTGTAGGCGCGCAGCTGCACGTCGCCGCGCGCGCCGTACCCCGCGCCGCTCACCTCCGCGATGTGCCCGCCCGACGTCCACAACGTCGTCACCGTCATCTCGTTCTTCGTCAGCGTACCTGGACACATCGGCGTTGCAGTTGGGTCATTTTTCGAGAACAACTAGTTTCTCATTATAATTTATGCGGTAACTATTTTTTTTTTATTTAAAAAAAAAAAATTGACTTCAGGCGAGACTCGAACTCGCGACCTACTGGGAATCTAGTCCAGCCGCTCTTCCAATTGAGCTACTGAAGCCCTGCCCGATTTGTCAAATCTTTCCTTCACATCTATTGCATTCCTTTATGGTAGCAGCAGCGCCATCTATTACCAACTATGCTAAAAAAATAAAAAAAATGTATTTCACAAGCATGTGTTAATGCGAAATAATATAAAAAAAAACGGTAACTAAATTGTTTTTGTAGCTTTCTGATGTCTTTTTGTTAAAATTATTGACTAACTACACTAGCCGAAGGGGCCTAGTGGGGTTGCCACGAAACGATTTTTTTTAATGTAATAAACGTGGCAAACAAGCGTGCAGTTCACATTGATGTTAAGTGATGTCTGCAACTTATAGACACTTACACAATGACCATAGGTCAAAATGCAGATGCGCTGCCACTCCTGAGGCATTAGGTGTTATGCCTCTGTGCCGGAAATTACAGAGCCGTACATTACCACCTGACCGGAACACGATAGTGCTGAACACTACCATTTAGCGGCAAGTATATTAGGTAATGCGGTGGTGCCTACGCCCGCGAGCTCCGTCACTGGAGCTCTACCACCAGTGGATTGCTCGCATCACTCAACCCCTTCCCCTCTTATGGGCGACGGTTGGTATTTTGTACGTGCTACGCACACAGGTGCGCGAGTAAATACACGTCACTTTTTGATGTCTGTGTAATAGAAACCAAATTAAGCGTTTGTATGGAATTTTGGCGGAGTGTCCGCGGTGTGATAGTGGCCCACCGATAATACTTTAGTGACCTGCTGCCACTAAACTCTGTGGCAGTTAAACCGATCTCACCAGTTTTATCGCTGCAGATGACATTAACACAGCCCAAAGTCTCGACGGTGGGCAGTTTCTTGACGATGGCGTTCCTCTTGGCCATCCTCATCACGCCCAGAGCGAGGGTCACTGTCACCACGATGGGAAGACCTGAAAATAATATTAGCAAATGAAATCCTCCAAACAAGTTTTTCATTATTACATGCAAGTCCAGTGATTCCTAAAGTGGTCCATATAGACTCCCTAGGGTCTATGGGACTCTATGGGGTCTACGTATATGCGTAAATAAAAATGGGATATATGGGAAAGTGATAAAAATGTTAGCAAGGGGGTCCACCGAAACCAGAAAAAAATTGAAAGGGGTCTACAAGAAAAATAGTTTGGGAACCTCTGTGCAAGTCGAAGAAGCGTGCATGGCCCCGCGGCTGGTATACATCTACTCGGTTGTGCGATATGACCGCGTTCGGGTGTGTGTTGGGTGACTGCTAGTGGGAAATTAAAATGCGCGTTTCCGTGCTTCGGAGGACACGTTTAGCCGTCGGTCCCGGTTGCTATCGATAGATAGCAGTCGTTAAACCTTTTCGGAGGCCTTATGCCCATAAGGGCTAGGTTTGATAACATCCGACAGCGGCTTGGCCACGAACCCGCATTGGAGTAGCGTGGTGGAGTAAGCTCCAGACATCGCCCTCAAATCAAAAAGGGGAGAAACTCGTGCTCAGCACGTCCCACACGTCTCATGAGTTGCCATTATTATTATTATTATTCGGCGGCGTCGTGTGACGGGTTGCTCACTTCCCTTCAAAATGGTCGAGGAGAGCAATGGCTGCCACATGCGTCATACTCGTGAACGGGTGCTGATTGTGGGGACTGGTCTGTTGTGATTTGCGGGTGTTATTTTCTATCACGATATTAAGCTGTTGATGGGTATTTGCGCATGTGTTTATATGCAAATATTTATATGCCATGGACGTTCACATTATCTGTATTCCATGTAATAATATTTGTATTAAATCTAAGGTTTTGACAAAAGAGCAACACGCTGAGTTTGTTGGATAGCGGAGTTCTTCTCAGTAGTGCCTGCACTTGGAACTCTGCTAAGTGAATGACTATGATTATGACGAACAGATTTTTCATTTTCTATGAAGGAATTAAAAAAATTGATGATTCACATATCGGTTAAATATTATTATTAAATTTGTTTTATTAATACCTATTGTATTATTATTATAAGTCATTATCTCTAGGTAGCTTATAACCCGACAATGCAAAAGTGTCCTTGTAGACCAATTTGAAATAAATGATTAGAATTTGGAATTTTTTGATTTTTTTATTGCTATAGGCAATATTGATTTTGATTCTGAATAAATTAATTCTGATTCTGATTAGTCCTACTCTCACCTTCAGGTATAGCAGCAACGGCGAGACTGACGCCAATAGTGAACATATCCTGCAGAGCCTTGCCCTGCAGCCAGCCGGCGACCATGATGAATCCGATGATGCAGAAGGAGTACATCGACAGCTGAGCGCCGAGGGTGTCCATGGACCGTTGGAGGGGTGTCTTGGGAGCCTCTTCGGCTTGCATCATACGGAATATGTCACCGAATTCCGAACGTTCACCGGTGCTCACTACAATACCCTGTAAATATTTAATAAGGCGTCGAGTCATAAACGTTTACTATGAATTGAATTAACACGTTTTTCTCTTTAGAAATTATCGTTGCTTTAGTAATACCACCACCGCAATACTGCATTATCTGCCGCTACGGCAATTTCTGGCACAGATAGAAAGAAAAAATGTATTCTAGCATACGATTCCCATTACACGGCTGTAGATGTCCATAAATCTATATCCAAAAGATAAATGTTTATTTTAAAAGTGTACAATTTTATACTTAAATTAAAATACATTTAAAAAGTCACAAAACTAAAAATTAACTATGCTAAGTCAAGTCCGGGGCCTCTACTCATTGTTCCCAGCATGCTAGCTAGCTACGTTTCCCCTCTGTATGGCAAGACTAATTCTCTGAGAGAGGAAGCCGCCAGCCCTGTGATCACCAGATGCATCACATAGTCGTACCACACATCTATATACATTTTATTTTTAAAGAAAAATGGAAAGAAAAATTTGACTTCAGGCGAGACTCGAACTCGCGGCCTACTGGGAATCTAGTCCAGCCGCTCTTCCAATTGAGCTACTGAAGTCCTGCCCGATTTGTCAAATCTTTCCTTCACTATCTCTATCTTTCTTTGGATGAGATGAGATGAGATGGCGCTGCTGCTACCATAAAGCAATGCAATAGATGTGAAGGAAAGATTTGACAAATCGGGCAGGACTTCAGTAGCTCAATTGGAAGAGCGGCTGGACTAGATTCCCAGTAGGCCGCGAGTTCGAGTCTCGCCTGAAGTCAAATTTTTCTTTCCATTTTTCTTTAAAAATAAAATATATTTCACAAGCATGTGTTAATGCGAAATAATATAAAACAATCTATATAAATGCCAAAGATCCCAAGGCAAATACGTTATTCCTCCTACAACCTAATCTCTTTAAGTATGCCAGAAATATCGATCAGCGTTGAACACATCATTAGGTTGTTTAAGTAACGCGATCTACGGCTTCAAACTCCGGAGAAGCTCTAATACTCGTAACAATACGCACTAAGTATCCAATTACCTTAGCATTCCCACATCTGACGAGGGTGCCCATGAACGCGATATTGTCCTTATTCACCCTGCCCGCAGCGGCTTTGTTGGGCATCACGCTCTTCATAGCTGGTTCCGTTTCGCCGGTGAACGACGACTCGTCTATTGCCAAGTCGGTGGAGTCGTAAAGACGGAGGTCTGCGGGCACCCGATCCCCGACGTTCAGGTGGACTATGTCGCCGGGGACCAGGTTGCGGGCTAGAAAGTGCTCGACGCTGCCTTCGCGGAGACTAGAAGAAGATAAAGGTTTGTTGTTTTAAGATTGTATAATTGACTTTGGGAGATATTCGAAATTGGGCTGTTGATCGGGTTTACATTCAGTTCACATTGATGTTAAATGACGACTACAGTCTACTGACATGAACACAAAAACTAGAGCTTAAAATGCAATAAAAACTACGAGCAAAGTAGATTACATTTAAAATCATCATCATCACTCCAGTCAAAAAACGTCCACTGCTGGACAAAGCCTTCCCCAAAGACACCCATAATATGTGGTGCGTCATTAGGGGTAAATATGCCATAATCGCCACGCTTGGCAGGCGGATTGGCGACTGCAGTGGCGGTAGTTTATCGAGGGACGCTGCTGCCCATCCCGCGTTGTTATTTAACCGCCATTGTTCAGTTAACTGACTGCACTAGTGAAAGAATTCTCTTCCAGCAAAACAAAATTCGCTGTGGGTCGACACGCCCCGACGCCAGAGTAACAGTTATTACGGTGCTATATAATGGGAAACTATATTTTAACCAAAAGTCACGAGAAAATACGACAATTGATTTCAATTGTGTCTCCGTCAATATTGGTCTCCTGATCCGTGAGAGATTAAGAAACTACATTAACCATGTGTTATCACATAAACAAAAAATAAAAGGCGCAAAACGATTTAAAAAATGGACGTTAATAAACAACTAGCCACTTTTATTTCCTTATTTAGTTCGCACCATGCTATATTGACCCAAACAGGCATGTCGCTCCAATTAATAACAGTAATCGATTTCTGTTTGCGACGAAACTGAGTATTTACACCATGATATTTGTGGTAAGTAAAAATAAATTTGAGAATAACTTCGTCACGTATGTGCCCTATGTGCGTTAAATTATTAATATATCACAACAAATCAATATATTTTCACATGAATGAGCAAAGAACGTTCGATCAGATGATCCAGCTTACACTAAAAATTCGTCGTTTACACAAAAAAAATATGAAAGAAAGAACGCTCTTGTACTAACTCTAGCTGAATACGAGTTTTCGTATACACTAAAAGATCACGGCAGAATGCTCTTGTTCTAGCTCTAGCTGAATACAAGTTTTAGTTTATAGGTATTAAAAGATCACGGCAGAATGCTCTTGTTCTAGCTCTAGCTGAATACGAGTTTTCGTTCACACTAAAAGATCACGGCAGAATGCTCTTGTTCTAGCTCTAGCTGAATACGAGTTTTCGTTTATAGGTACTAAAAGATCACGGCAGAATGCTCTTGTTCTAGCTCTAGCTCTGTGTTCGTTTGATGTAAATCGACCTTTAGCAGATTTATTAAGTTTGATAAAAAAATAACAACCCTGAAATAAGTTATCAGCAAACAAAGAAAGAAAAAATCTCAATGCCTGTGAACTAGGACAAGTCATACATATGCTGT
This sequence comes from Macrosoma leucophasiata, assembly GCA_036365455.1. Classification (NCBI taxonomy): domain Eukaryota; kingdom Metazoa; phylum Arthropoda; class Insecta; order Lepidoptera; family Hedylidae; genus Macrosoma; species Macrosoma leucophasiata. Next base: position 3,697,493 of record JAWQUS010000024.1, read on the forward strand.
CAAGGATCGCCTTGTTAACCATCATCACATACCATAAATATAATAAGTTCACTATTGTCAGGATTAAACGACTTAGGTCTCTGTCATCTGCATTTTGACCTCTGGTCTTTGTGTAAGTGTCTATAGGCTGCAGTCATTACTGAAGATCAATGTGAACTACACGCTTGTTTGGCAACCTTAAAAGAAATAAAAGTAAAAAATTGAATGTTAGACAAGAAACATCTTTCCATTTTCCAAGAAATACAGGTACGAAGTTATCTTTAAAGAAAATTGCTATTTAAAATGCGTAACTCATCAGGAAGCTTCAAATAGGTAGAAGTTTTCAACGGCCCTGAACTAGTAACCCACATCTCATCAAGGGTAGTCGGCCCAATTTTCGAATGTCAACTCCAACATTTGCTTATCGATATTTTCTGCTTTAAGACTTATTGTCTCGGCTTATATTATATGTTATTTAGTTGTATGTTTGCTTGGTGATAGACATAGAGCAACACGGGCCACCGGCCGCGGCGGACCGGAGGGGAGTAGCCATATACAGGCTTTCCCCCTCTGTCAAAGAACAAGCCCAAGTGGACCCGAGATGTTTAAATGTGTGCGTGGAATTGTTTATGTATTTTGTTAAAGTCAGGGTGTGAGTTTCGTAGTTATAGGGATTTTTTATTGTTTGCGTGTGTGTGTGTTATATGCCTCCCTCCCCCCCCCCGTCGATCATTTTTTATCGACTGTTTTGCATCGGTAATAAACGCTACGGCTACACCCCTCCGGTCAGCCGGTGGCCCGTGTTGCTCTATGGTGATAAAGTGTCATTGCTCGAGGGTGCACCACCACAATACGTTTGTCTATCTGTCATCCGTGTTCCCGTTTGACAGTAATGTATGGGCCCAGGAGTTATTGTCTGAGAGGTAGACCTGAGAGGTGTATTTTTATACACTGTAGTACCTATTCACTTACCATCAATGTCAACTGTTAGTTAGTTTGCATAGAGAAGTCCATAGACTGCAGTAGGTATTCTATTTTTACTGGTGGTAGAGCTCCAATGACTGAACTCGCGGGCGTATGCACCACCGCATTACCTGATATATTTTCCGCTAAATGGTAGTATTCAGCACATCGTGTTCCCGTCAGGTGGTCATGTACGGCCCTGTAATTTCCGGCACAGGATAACACCTTAGGCCTCAGGAGTGGTAATGCATCTGCATTGTGACCTTGGTCTTTGAGTGGGTGTCTAGAGGCTGCAGTCATCACTTAACATCAATGTGAACTGCATGCATGTTTACCACTTCCGTTACATAAAAAAAGTATTAATTTACCATCAATGTGAACTCCTACTTTGCCACTTCATGACATAAAAAACAAAAACAATAAACAAATCGTGATTTTTAAAAAATATAATGAGTTAATTATTTAAGGCTGAAGCAGTATCGTCTCAAGACGAGCCGCCTCCACAGGGGCCGTCTATAAAATAAGCCTTTTCTGACCCCTCCTCTACTATCACACTGTGTCACACTATATATGTGACCTCCCTAAAAATATTACGTAACAAAATCTAAAACTTCCCCCTGAATACGACATTTTTCTTTTTAATCAGGAATAGTCCAAAGAAATAATAATTTAAAATATTTTGATGAGTTGCGAACGTTTTGTCACGCTCAAGTCGAGACCCTCCCTCCCCCCTTTGTATGCGAACGTATTTTATAGACGGCCCCATACTCAATCAGAAAAAGCGCACCTTATCAAGACAATAAAAAGGGAGAACATTTCCAACGTGTTTGAACTACCTAGTAACCTACATTACGCTATCAAGGGTGGTCGTCCCCATTCTCGAATGTCAACTCGAACACTTGCATATCGACATTTTCCGTTTAAAAAATCGATATGATAATTAGAAGAGTACTTGCTTGTTTGCTAATGGTTTATTTTGTATGTAGGTCAGGTAGTTACTGCAGGTAGAGTTCCATTGTCTCGAGGGTCTCATTACCAAATATTTTATATCTGTCACCAAATAATAGTGGTCAACACTATCGTGTGCCGTTTAGATAAGAATGGATGGCGGGCGCCGTGATAACAGAGGCAAATCCACATAGGATGCAGGTGCAGTTGGCTATCCAGCCGTAGGCGTATTCTATAACTCGGTGGACGTCAATTGGAAAGCCGCTTAGCAGGACATTGCAGTTTTTCTAAAATTATCGTAATTAGCACGTTATGTCAAATAAGCAATGTACTGCAAAGTCAAAGTGCATATCGAATACGGGTTCAGGTCGACTGGGTTATGTCCTCTCCACAATTCGAATGTCACCCATCCGCTCGAGGTGACCAATTAAATCGAAACACAAAACATAAATTACCAGTTGCATGACGGCGGGACGAGTTTGTTCAGCTCTTCCAAAGACTTCTCGGAGCGGTACTCCTGCACGAACGCTACAGTCACCACAATGATGATCGCGACAGTGATGGAGGTCGCGTCGTCGAACTGTCGCATACACACGCTCACCACAGCGGAACCTGAGGGAACAATGGAAATTATGCTTAGTTATTTAGCCTTTCACTGTATGGCGACGGGCATTGACAACCCCACCGCCCACTAGTGCAAGAGATTCTTCCTATTTTTTGTATAATTCTAAAAAAACGTGTCCCGTGATATAGGCTACCATTACTACGACCGCCAACCCGCATGTAAGCGTGACGATTATGGCAAATCACCCCAAAATGAGGCACAACTTGTAGAAACGGTCCTCTTCGGTTCCTCTTGTCCTTGGTGGTACCGGTCATAGTGAGAGCGAAGCTCACACTGCCAAGTATATCCAGGAGATGAGAGGGCACCACACCCGACAAGTAGCCCTGGCTACTTACAACTTCAACATATCTAGAAGGCCATAAATATCTTCATCGCAAATGGTGGCGTATGGGTTTTATTGCCATAATTGCTTGTTACGAGTGATGTTGATCTTTAATTGGCCCAGTGGCTCCGAACTATAGATAGACACAACATACGTTTAGCTTGTTTATTTTATTGGCGGTCATCTGGTTCTAGTCCTCCTAACGCATGAATGAGGTTTAGTATCGAATACATAGAGTATTTCGTTAATCTTAAACCGAACGTAACCTATTTTATAAAATGCTGACAATATATTAGCCATATCCATATTTATAATTAAAACGAGAAAAAGAACAAATGGAATAAGTGGTAGAAAGAGGTTTATGTATATTCGGGTGTCAGTAATCAAAAGAGTTCTATTAGCAAATTTTTAATTTCCCTTTCGAGTCACCTTAAAACAGTCAATTTCCAGGCCTAATCGAAAAGACTTCTTGCAGGTTCTTTAATGTAAATATAAGTCATGACCTAATATTGGCGCACCCAGTGAGACTACCTCTCTCTTTCTCTCTCTCTGTCGTAATCTATACTTATAATAAAACTGTAGAAGTGTAAATTCTGTACATTGAAAATATTGAAAAAATAAATACCAGGGGATGTTACCAGATCGATACCGAACACAAATATGTGATTAGAAAATTTTTTGTCTGTCTGTCTGTCTGTCTGTATGTCTGTCTGTCTGTCTGTCTGTCTGTTTGTTCAAGCATCACACAAAATGTACCGGTCCGATTACGATGAAACTTGGTATAATTGTACTTTAATATTTGGCGCACAACACTGGGTACTTTTTATCCCGGAAAAATGTATGTTTGTCTGTGTGTTTGTGCACGCTAATTTCAGAAATGGCTTATCCGATTTTCCGTTTTTACTAATATATTGTGGTAAGTTTAACTTAACATTTACTGTTTCTTTCATGTCAATCGGTTCAGAAATAAAAAAGTTACGACAATTTAAAGAATCATATCGAATATTTTTAAAATAATCTGAATCTATCTTTTTTAGGGTTCCGAGTCTAAAAGCTAAAAACGGACCCTATTACTCATCCTTTGCTGTCTGCCTGTCTGTCCGTCCATCCGTCTGTCTGTCCCCAGACTGTATCTCATAAACAGTGATAGCTAGAAAGCTATAATTTTCACAAATTATGTATTTCTGTTATCGCTATAGCGACAAAATTGAATACTAAAAATAAGAAAATGAAAATATTAAGGGGTCCAAGGAGACAAACAATGAACGTGTTTTTTTTCGTATATGCTTTGCTCGATACCAATAACGGTAGCAAATAGACACTTAAAATTTTCACAGAATTTTTAGGTCTTATGATGTACCTTCCAACAAGCGAGTTAGACTCGTACTTGGCCGGTTTTTTCTCTGTTAGTAACATTAAGCATACCGCAGCAGCATCCCGGCATAAAACAATCTCCGCTATGATCACCATTCAGCATGCCAAGCGTGGCAATTATGGCGTATTCTTTCCTTATGACGCACAACACTTTTAGGAGCATCTTCGGGAAAGGCTTTGTCCAGCGGAGACGGATGGACGTCTTTCGGATGTGATTATGATGGTGATGGTGGTGGTGGTGGTGGTGGTGGCGTTAGTGGTGTTGGTGTCATTGGTAGTGTTTGTAGTGGTGGTGGTGGTGGTGGTGGCGTTGGTGTCGTTGGTGGCATAGGTGTTGTTGGTGACTCTGGTGGAAGTGGTGGTGGTGGTGGTTTTGGTGGCGTTTGTATCAGTGGTGGCATTGGTGGCGTAGGTGTTTGGTGATGGTGATGGCGTTGATGGCGTTGGTGGGGATTGTAGTGGTGGCGGTGGTGGTGGTGGTAGTGATGACATTGGTAGTAGTGGTGGTGATGATAGTGGTGGTAGTGTTGGTGGCATTAGTAGGTAAAAATGCACAACGTTAATATTCAAGTTTTCTCTTCTGCCGGCTCTTACGGAGTGCTAATATTATGCATAGATCTATCTTTTATCTTTAAAAATTGACTGAAAGCTTACAAAAGTTTATAAAAATTTTCTATAAATAATATTATGAATAGAAGTTTAAAATGACCTTTTCGAAAATACGGTTCAGCATAGGATGGATGCGCGATGACACATAATTAGCAATTTTTCGCAAACCTAGCAGCCTGTGTGCTTTTATCCCCGATGGTCATACGTCTCATATCGTGTACAGAGAAGCATTACTGCAAAATAGATTTTTTAAGCTATCCAAAAGTGTTTATGATCCAAAGTTAACCAAAATGTATATCCAAAAGCGCTGCCTAAGTTCCAAAGCCACTATTCCACGCAAACAAAGTTGCGGGCACAGCTAGTTTATAATAAGGAGAAGAAAGACATACCCCGTAAGGGCGAAATGCAGCCAGACCTCTAGAGTCAGTATTTGTAAGCGCTTACGCACTTTTTTATACTGATGGTCGCAAGGTAACTTGCAGCTTACATGGACGTTAAGTGGAGACTGTAGCTTACAATGTAGTCTTTGACTGTAGCCGACAGACATCATCAGAGGTGAAAATGAAAATGCGTTGCGACCTCTGAGGTCTGAGTTGTCTTGCCTCTGTGATAGATTTTACGGCGTCATACATTACCATCTAACCGGAACACGATAGTGCAGAACACTACCATTTGGCGGCAGATAGCTTAGTGAACGCGATGGTACCTACGCAATCGAACTTCGACACTCATATTTTGCCACCAGTACACCCAAAGACTACAAAATAGTCTGTGGTATATTTTCGGGGAAAATAAAGTAGGTAGTGAGATATTGATATCCTCTTCAACTTGAACTGCACCAATAAAACTTAATATACAAGGCCAGCAAAACATTCAGAAACCCACGTTCTGCAGAGCCGGATCTCTGATTCTTTATAATACACACCAGGTTAAAATAAAGCAATAACAAACCCGCCCAGGTGTAGAGATATAAATATTTTCGCACGAACGATATTATTAGAGAACGTTTCGCAAAGTGCAGGTGTTGCAATTATTATGTACACGTTGCTTCTTTCAGCGATGGGAACTATTTTCGAAGAAGTATTACTCGTATTTACTCGGGAGTCGCCTATAATTTCTTGGTCACATGTGACACGATATCTTCTAAATTAGAAGATACTACATTTTGACCAGATATGTACAAAAACATACACATATAGTGACATATACACAAGGTCAATGGTTTAAACTAAGAAATAATTTTAGATAATATTGGTAGAAAAGCCATTTTTATTCCGGTAAAGATATTATAAATACCACGCAATTTTCCCTATGATAGCATTATCACAAAGTTAATTGAGTTAGACGGGTAAGACGGATAAATAAGTTCACCGCCTAAATATGATTACATAATTCATTTTTATATATTGGACACAAATGATAAATGGTATGTAGGCTTTGCGTACCCTTCGGAAAATACAGCCGAAATGTTATGTTTGCTTTACGTATTTTTACTTTACTTTACTTTGTGTGTATTTTTTTTTTCAATGTGTACAGTACACTCGTCAATTGTCAGCGACACGGTTTGTTAGTCGATATGATTGTACAGACACACCAAGGTCGGTTGTCAGCAAATTATACCTGTAACATCTAATTTGACCAATGGAAGAACATACGTAGGTACTATTAAAGCTTACCGGCTACCGGGGACGTGGCAGGTTTGTTGCCAACCATGTTTGTTGGCAACCCACTTTAATTTTGCACACAATTAAATTCAAAGAGGGCAAAAAACAAAACTGGTGGGAGGGAGAGCTCCAGTGACGGAGCTCGTGGGCGTAGGCACCATCGCATTACCTAATCTAGTTCAGCGCTATCAGAATCAGAAATTTATTTATTCATTTAGGGTGACAAGCATCACTTATGACAATATCGTTTTCCGCTCAGGTGGCTTGGCCTGTAATTTCTGGCACCAAGGTATAACAACTTTGAGCTCAGGAGTGGCAACGCATCTACATTGAAGTCCCTAGTTTAATTATAGATCTTTGTAGGCTATAGTATTCGCTTACCATCAATGTGAACTGAATGCTTATTTCATGACATAAAAAAAACCCTTCTACAGTGCGTGCAAAACTAAAAGCCACTAAGTGTGAGATTCACAGACCGTACTACGACTTTACTTTAAGCAAAGTAATCTTAGAACTGTCAGTCTGTCAATAAAGAACGTGTTTTGACAGTTTTAAGCGTTCTTTGCTGAAAGTCGTAGTGCAGTCTGTGAAGCTCACCCTAAGTGAAGAAGCTGCATAAACTTTGCGCCAGTCACCTAGCCTAGCGATCACGCAGACAAGAAAAAAAAAGACGTGTGGCACTCGGGGACTGCCGCGGTAAAGCTATTGCATTTACATAATTATCTAAAATTATGCAAAACAAAATAAAATGCAAATAAAAGAAAAAAAATAGAAAAATGAAACAATAATTTTCTATGAATATTTACCACTTTTTAAATGGAAAAACAAACAATTAAAAAAAATTAACAAAATCAATCTTGGCAGCGGTGGGATTCGAACCCACGCCTCCGAAGAGACTGGTGCCTTAAACCAGCGCCTAGACCGCTCGGCCACGCTACCCTCGAGGTCGGACGGCGAAATTATACATGACTTTCTTTAAATGAGTTTAAAATTTGTAATCCGGAGCGTCCGGTTTTTTGCGTTACGGAATTTCTAAATTCGGTCTCCGCGCTCAAGGCCCGCAATAGAAGCTATGCAATAGCTTAAAAATTTTACGTTGGCCTGATGAAAGCGAACTACACATTTTCAGTGTCATTTTTTGTGTATAACAAAAATCCTTTACCGACTTGTAACTAACTTTACGGCACATAGGGGGCGCCGGTCATAAAATACGTTCGCATACAAGGGGGGGGAGGGGTCTCGCTGAGCGTGACAAAATGTGACAGGAGGGGTCGGGAGTCCTCGGCAACAAGACGTTCGCAGTTCATTAAAATTAATATTTTGTTAGAATATTAAGTAAATTAATTTTTTTTAAATATCATATTCAGGGAGTCTTAGTTTTTCTGACACAATATTTTTTATGGAGTCACAGATAATGTGACAGTAAGGCAGGAGGGAAACAAAATGGCTTATTTTAGCGTGACGTATTGTATGGACGGACTTACTTTACGGACGCATATTATTCTATGTTTTGCGCGTGCTGTACACGGGTATTTTCCCCGAAAATTGGGTAAATGATTGCACACTCTAGTATCAAAAGAAATGGTTGGAGTGGAACAAATATCTAATTATAGAGTTGAATGACATTTTAAAATAAAGAAAAAAAATCACGTCCACTCGAGCAGAACTGTGTAAACAGGAAAATTGGTGGGTTTAAAGAATACAATGCAAGATTAAACACGTATTTAACATAATTTGGATACACCATAGCACCATAGAAATAAATTATTTTTATAGGTAGTTACACAGTAACATATAATTCTAGTTATGTAGTTATCTGAATGAGTGTGATGTGACAAGTTTTTAAAAAACCTTTTATGACTTTTTTCTAGAAGATACGGAAGTCAATCACTGAGTTATTATTTCGAATTAAAGCTATCTACTATTTCGCTTCTAATTCAAAATTATAGCTTAAAATAGCGTTCGATTTGGTGGCGAACACATGACATAATACCGTGGTGCCTATATCCTCGAGCTCCAACTTTGTGGTCAAATACAATAATAATATTTCTGTAATAAATTATCTGCCGAAGAATTGTCTTCACCATAGAAACTCGCTTGAAGCGCGCATGTAGATCGGAAGGGATCTACTTGGTTAAGCGATACTTAACCCTTAACTGGTATCGTAAATTTGACTAACGAAACTAGTATCGTGGGGGCCGCGCGGCCCCCTATTAAAATTAGATTCTAGGATACAAATGTCTACAAGTTTTTTCAAGAATTAATTTGTTAGGATAAATAACAAGCTTGTTTTATGAAATTAATAAGTTTTTATTCATATACTTTTTTTAACTTATTTACTACAAGAGATCACAAAATTTGGTCAATTTTTTGGTATTTTTTTCTTAGCACTATAAAAATAAAAAAAAAACTATTTTTTCGAAAGTCTTTACCTAACATATGTATGTTTCCTTATTTCTTATAAAATAAACTTTGAAAAAATAAACTCAAACATAAGTATTTCAACGTATTAGAAAAAAATTAACACAAAATTATAAACCTAAGTGTACTAAGCGGACTAATTTCAGTCGTACGTAGCTCCGCTCTGGTAAAAGCTTCAGCGCCGAACGTCCGGCACCCGCCGCGTGTCGCGACGTAATGAGATTACTCAAAATGGCAGCCGCGTACTATGCATAGTTTTTAAGAAATTCAAAAAAATATAACGTGTGGGGTCTGCGCGGCCCCCACGATACCGGTTAAGGGTTAATATTATAAATGGGAAAGTAACTCTGTCTGTCTGTTACCTTTTCACGTCCAAACGACTGAACCGATTTTAATGAAATTTGGTACAGAGATAGAGTGAGAAAGAACATAGGCTACTTTTGAAACGACATCCACGCGGGCAAAGCCGCGGTCGACAGCAGTAATAAATAAACATAAGCCGCGAGGCTTGGCAGGCGGCACTGCGGATTGGCTATTTCTATGATAGCTAGAGTGCAACTACGTAACTAAGCTAACAACTACCTACCGAAGTAGCACTTCGGTAGCTTAGTGCTAAAGCGGCTGGACTGTTACAGTCAGTCCCAAATGCTGGGGTCGCAGGCTCGATTCCTGCCCGAAGTCAAATATTTCTTTCCATTTTTGCTTTTTTTACTAAATTCACTCGCATGTGTAATTGCAAAAAATATAAATATTACAGTATGTAAGGCACAAAATTATTCTTTCAATGTGAAAAATACATATACATACTACTTTATATAAATAAAGTTCGTTTTACTGGTATTTTAAAGGAAAATAAATTATATTAATAACATTAAATATACAATAGCACTTAATAATTATCACGTCAACTTAAGGATAACTTTTTTTTTTTTTATTTTAAATAGACATTAACATTATCAGTAGCAACTCTACGTGACTTAACAACAAATTAATTGGAGTAATAAAATATTTATAATGTGCACATTTTATATTGCATGAAAAAATAAATAACTAAATATAAATATATTACCTACATCTTTTTTTACTGGTGGTAGAGCTCCAGTGACGGAGCTCGCGGGCGTAGGCACCAACGCATTACCTAATTTACTTGCCGCGAAATGGTAGTGTTCACCACTATCGTGTTCCGGTTAGGTGGTAATGGCCCTGTAATATCCGGCATCTTAGGCCTCAGGAGTGGTAACGCATCTGCATTTTGATCTTGGTCTTCGTGTGGGTGTCTATAGGCTGCAGTCATCACTTAACATCAATGTGAACTGCATGATTGTTTGCCACTTCCATTAAGTACGTATAAAATATATATAGGTATATATATAATCGGTTTATAAATTAGGCGGCATGTTGTTTGTCTGCGATGTACTCTTAAACTACTTAACCGATTTTAATCAAACTTTGCACACCGTGTGCAGTTTGTTACAACTTCGAAGATAGGATAGCTGACATCTCAATTTATCGACGTAATATTAGACTTTTAGAGATTAATTAAAAAAAAAAAATTAATTCCGGCATCGTTTTGCCGCGCGCGCCAATGTTCGATGGTGTGCTTAATTCGTACACAGCTTTTTGATCAGGGTCACGAGTCCTGACGCGAATTTTTGCCCATCACAATAAGTGCGAGCCGCCGCAAAAAAGTTTACACTTCAAAAATCTTTTCGTCCAGTCATTGTATCACACTTCAATGAAATATTGTGCGAGTTAATTTATATTCTGTTGAATCAGCTGACGAACGACGCCGTTGTTTGTTAATAATTAAAGATCTTTTCCACCGGCGGCGTGTAATAATAACATCGAGAGTCATACGTCAAAGCTAGTTTGATAATAACGATCGCGATATGGTCCCGTAATTACTATGGGGGCGTCCATAAATTACGTGAGGTGGATTTTTTTTATTTTCTGTCCCTACCTCCCCCCTGGTGAGAGGTCGTGAGATTTTATTCAACCCCCTCCCCCGTCCCCCAATCTCACATGAGATTTTTCAAAAAGTAGGTACCTATGTAAGCGCTTTGGATTTTTATTAAAAAAGAAAAAAAAATGCTTCGGAGGTACTCAGGACCTCCAGCGTAGTAGTAGTGGCCTGCTACCACTAGGCTACTGAGGCAGTTACCACAGTCTAAAGAACGTATTTATTCCAGTCAGGTGGGACTTTGTTGACGGCAGAGATCGCAACCCGTCGACGGTCGTCGTTTAGACTTAGGTGACAATTCAGTTGCGACGTTTATAGTGACTAGTTTTTTCCCGCGACTTCGTCAGCGCGTACTTTTAATAATTGCAAATTGTGGCCTATATGTATTTTCGATGGCGATTCCAATGTATAACCTATATTACTGTTAAGTTTCATCCAAATTCGTACAGCAGTTATTTCGTGAAAGAGTAACAAACAAGCAAACATCCATCCATCCATTCATCCATCCATTAATACTCACAAACATCACTCAACACATCGCAGTCATCACTTAACATCAATGCTGCATCCTTGTTTAACACCTTCCCTACATAAAAAAAACCTGATACAAAAAATTACCTGCAAGGTGTACTTACATAAAAATTTTACTGCAAATATTACTACAACATAACAGAGCTTCCAATCAAAATTGCCGTCATTCGGACACCACAGCTATCGAATATTAGACCTTGCATGTAGTGTGGGCATGATAACGGACCTAACAACAGTGAGGCTCCGACAAAGACCTCTTACTTAACGGAATATTGAAATGCGAATAATTGACAACATACTCACTCATTCCACTTGCATGTTTTTTATCGGCCAGCGTCTTGACCACCTGACTTAAAAGGCTATTACACGACACGGTATTCCGGGTCCGGCAGAAAGGGAGGGCGTGGCCTCGCGCCGCCGCTTATTACACTATCCGGTCGGCAGCGCCCTAACGCAATCACAGTACAAATACACGGGCCGCTCCGGTCGCCCTAATTAGGGACCCTAACTCCCTAAATGTTATTACACTACCCTGACCCTTGCTATCGTACCCTGAATACCGTGCCGTGTAATAAGTGCTTTAACGCTTTTGTCTTCGCTTTCGTTATTTTTGGCTTCCGCACCCAAAAGGTAAAAACGGGGCCCTATTGCCACGATCATAGAACATAGATTATGGTTAAACTGTGGACTCAGCGGAGACTATCTGTCTGTTACCAGGCTGTGTACCTCATGAACCGTGATAGCTAGAGAATAGATTTTTTCACTGATTAAGTATTACTGTTGTCGCTATAACAAACACAAAAACCGGTCAAGTGCGTGTTGGGCCACGCGCAGTGTACCCTACACTGTCCGCAGTTACAGAGTAAGAGGTGTAATGAAAAAAAAAATTTCCATGGACTTGTTCGAAATTTTCAAGTAAAAAACATTTGGTCGACTATTACTCGCAAACTTGCAAGGCCAACTAACGTGTGATAGTTTTCCTTTTAATTTCGTTATATAAAGCTACTATTGCCGTAACGTTTGAATTTCTAACAACAACCGTTTAGTCTGTAGGGGGGAGGGACACTTGACTCTAACGAAAATTTGCACTTTAAAGCTTAATTAATCACGAACAGTTACCTAAATCGAAAAATTATGTTGGAACACCCCCAATATTTTGAAAAGACCTATCCAACGATACCCCACTTCATATGGAAATCGAAAATAAAAAAATATCCGCGCAATACAAGTAGGGGGGAGGTTACCCTAAATATATATTTTTTTTTTCATGTTTTCAGATAGCTGGAGTAATTGAGGCAACTTTTATTTTAGAATTAAATTCTACGCGGAAGAATTCGCGGGCACAACTAGTAACATAAAAAACAAAGCTTTTCAATCAATCCACACACATAGACACATCACAAAAACGTCTTTGTATGTTTTTTATAAAAAAAAAAAAAAAAAAACATCGTTACGTATGATAAAACAAGACCGGCAGACAAGTGCACGCCGTGTCAACGACCCGCGGGACGAAATACGACCTTTCATTATCTCGTCAAACAAGAGCAAGTGCCGCAAAAATCCTAGGGTATCTGGTGATTCTAAGCACCTAGGTACCATCAAAGAGATTTCGTGTCGGTGTCTTATTTGTGTTTTTTTTTTTTTTTTATTTAATAAAAGTGGCAAACAAGCGTGCAGTACACATTGATGTTAAGTGATGACTGCAGCCTATAGACACCCACGCAATGACCAGAGGTCAAAATGCAAATGCGCTGCCACTCCTGAGGCATTAGGTGTTATGCCTCTGTGCCGGAAATTACAGAGCCGTACATTACCACCTGACCGAAACACGATAGTGCTGAACACTACCATTTAACGGCAAGTATATTAGGTAATGCGGTGGTGCCTAAGCCCGCGAGCTCCGTCACTGGAGCTCTACCACCAGTAAAAAAGTGTGACGATAAAGTTTAATTTGCAATGACTGCAGGACCGGAAAGTTCGCCGATGGTACATACAATTAATCATAAGACCCTTACCCTATCTATTAAAGAGATTCAAAGGAATTAGGTATGGTGCGTGAGATGTACCGTAGGTATTGATGTAACGTGATAGCGTCTATCACGTTATCAACGTATCATTTTAGGAAAACAGCGATGTACTGCAATATGGCTCTTTAAATTGATGGCCATAGAGTTACAGAATCCGAGTGCAGGTCACATACATACATGGGGCCGACCGCTTAACTGAAATGCTTTTGTGATGCTTTCGATTATGACGCCATCCAGTCATTTTCGTACCACCCAACTTTTGCCTGCAAGTGTTTTCATCACTGTCCAAACTTCGGAGCAAAATGTTTTAATAGGCGGTACGAAACTGGCTAAATAACGTTTTAATCAAAAGCATTAGAGTTAGGGAGTCGGTCCCCTTTTGTCCCGATGCGTAAAAGATCTTTCAAAACAAAGAAAGTCGGTCTATTTTTGTCAAAAAATATTGTGGATACGAGTAAACGCCGCCGCCGATGTTTTTCCTTTTTTTTTTTTTTTTTTTTTTATTTATTGGAAGTTGTAAACAAGCATGCAGTTCACGTTGATGTTAAGTGATGACTGCAGCCTATAGACACACACACAAAGACTAAGGTCAAAATGCAGATGCGTTACCACTCCTGAGGCCTAAGGTGTTACGCCTCTGTGCCGGAAATTACAGGGCCGTACATTACCACCTGACCGGAACACGATAGTGCTGAACACTACCATTTAGCGGCAAGTATATTAGGTAATGCGGTGGTGCCTACGCCCGCGAGCTCCGTCACTGGAGCTCTACCACCAGTAAAATGTAAAATGAATAACAAAATATTTATATTTTGTTATTCATATTAAAAATACTCTCAATAAAATGATATTAAGGCCTTTTAACATGAAGCTATTATATTATTACCTGCTTATCTATTTTATTATCTTGGCATACAATTTGAACGTAAAAAGCTACATAAAAATACACCTGGAGTTATATCTACATAAATTTTTAAGACCGTCTGGTATTTTCCATGTCTGAAAATAACATAATATCAGCAATGTGGATAAAATTATTTAATTTTTTTACTTAAACTTTACTAACTTTACGTTTGGGTTACCTACTTAGTAGAATTAAAACCCAACCGCAACAGTATGTCAGACCTCAAGATAAAATTAGTAACTTTTGTTTTAATTAATCTGTCAGGCCACAAGAAAATTAAGAAAATTGATTTCAATTTTGTATGTATGTATGTATCTTCACGCCAGGTCCCTAACGGGGTAGGCAGAGAGTGTAGAGCGCCAGATATCCCGGTTCAGACAAACCTCTCGTGCCTCGTCTACCTTCATCATTCTCTTCATACATGCACGCCGATTCCTAAGACTTTTGACCCCACCATCAGACAGAACTCCACCTATTTGGTCATGGTAGGTCAGCCTTGGTCTTCCTGGGCCTCTGCAACCATCCACATTCGCATTGTATATCTATTTAGTCATTCGCTCATTCGACATTCTTTCTATACGCCCGAACCATCGGAGCATGCCTTTTTTCATTTTTACACCGATACTATCATTCACACAAAGTCTCTTTCTTACATCTTCATTACGAACGCGATCGGTGAGTGATACACCGCAGATCTTGCGCAAAGATCTCATCTCGACCGCGTTCAACTTACTTTCATGCTCTTTCCTGCATACCCAGCTCTCGCTTCCATATAAAAGCGTTGGAGTAAGTACAGCATTATGTACGGCTAGTCGATTTCAATTTTGTCGCCGCCAATATTGGCCTCCTGATCCGTGAGAGATCCTTAACGCTACGTTTGCGAAATAGAAGGAAGTAGTGGGCTAATATTTTTTTAAACTGCTGTCAGACAAATTTTACCTAAGTCTGCCCGAGACCACGGAAGCTGAAAAGCGATCAAAAGGTCGGGTTGATTTCAAATAATAATTTTAGTTTAATATACGCGAGATAAAGCCGAAAACTAGAGTTATTTTAAAAACGTTTAAGTTACACAGTTCTAGTTTTTTTTTAATACTACTGGCATACCATGGAGATTAATATTATGTTCTGCGAAGCAGTAGATAGAGGTGAAAGCATGCATTTAAACATGCATAACCATGAATCGGTAGTATTTTAAGCATGCAACCGGTGAATTCATGAATGTGGACCCAAGAGCGCCCAAGACACAGTGAAGTATTGTGATGGAAGTAAACTCCAAATGCAGGCAAGAACTAAGTGGTCGACATAGCCCATCGAATAGCGAAACTCAAGTGGCAGTGGGCAGATAACATAGCTCGAGGAACCGACGACCATTAGGGCCAGACAACTCTTTTACTCCAACCGCCATCGATTCTTCGAGTAAGAGTGGAGACCGCGTCCAATACAATGTAAGGACCGCCATGATGTGAACCGACGACCTGACGAAGGTCGAAAGCAATCGCTAGATTGGGGCAGTCTAGTCATTGTAAGCATATTTGGGATAGGCTTTTTTCCAGTAGTCTTTCGGCCTTTCTTTCGGCCAGTCTTTCGGCTATCATGATGATCCACTTCCTGTCCCGTCTTCGATAGTTGCAGATTTTTAATGTTCCGAAGGTAGCAAAGAAACAAAGTACTACTCTACAACTTAGATATACAAAAAGGAGAGACAAAATGCTGATGCGTTGAAACCCGTGAGATCGTAGTTTCTGACACTGACAGAAATTACGGTTTCACAGATCATAATCATATATAAATAATGGCAACGCAATAGAAGTGGGATATGTTAACGATACGTCGTTAACGTCGTCCCACTGCTGGACACGAGTTTCATCCCTTTTTGGGGCGAGGCCTGGAGCTTACTCCACCACGCTGCTCCAATGCGGATTGGTGGACATACGGGTTACTGGCCAACCCGCTGTCGGATGTTTTCAAACCGCCCATAAGGCCTCCGACAAGGTTAAATGACTGCTATTTATCGATAGAAACCGGGACCGACAGCTTAACGTGCCCTCCGAAGCACGGAATCGCGCATTTTAATTTGACACTAGCGGTCATCCATCACACACCCGACCGTGCCCGTAGTGCTTAACCGAGTAGATCGTTTATGATCTACACCAGCCACGGGACTATGCGCGCTTCACAGATTAAAAAAAGTAAAAGAGTGTAAAAAAATCCACAGTTTATACATTCTCACGGACCCGATCTGAGCAGACTGTCTTGTTCAGAAGTTTAGTTAAGAAAACGTAAGCTTGCAGACATTTTTATGGTGTGCATGAAAGAACACTTAAAAAACAAGTTGATCGGTAAGCGAGGAAGTCGAAACAGTTATTCGAGTTGCGTGGTATGTGAAATATATGTAAATGAATGTAAAACACATGGCATCCAAAAATATTCGCGGTGTAAGTGATTCACACGTATTATTTGCCAAAATAAATAGGTACTAGATAAACATTGTAAAAGCAGAGGCACATACCTACTTGCGATCCTGAAAACATACTGGTACATAACTTACTGGTGGTAGAGGGCCAGTGTAGGGGCTCGAGGGCGTAGGCACCACCGCATTACCTAACGTATATTTTTTTTATGTTTTGGAAGTGGCAAACATGCAGTTCATATTGATTTTAATTGATGACTGCAGTCTATAGAAACCTACACAAAGACCAAGGTCAAAATGCAGATGCGTAACCACTCCTGAGGCCTAAGGTGTTATGTCTCTGTGCCGGAAATTACAGGGCCGTACATTACCACCTGACCGGAACACGATAGTGCTGAGCACTACCATTTAGCGGCAAGTACATTAGATAATGCGGTAGTGCCTACGCCCGCGAGCTCAGACACTGGAGCTCTACCACCAGTAAGTAAATGGTAGTGTTCACCACTATTGTGTTCCAGTTAGATGGTAATGTATGTCTCCCCCCCCCGTAATAACTATCACAGCGACAGAACACCTAAGGTCTCTGGGGTAGCAAAGCATCAGCATTTTCACCTCTGATTTTGTCTATAAGCTGCAGTCATCACTTAACATCAATGTGATCAGCATGCTTGATTGCCACCTTCGCAACATAAAAAATATACACCACGAAGGTATATAACAGCTCCTTACGTTACCTACAATCTTTTGGGATGAATGAGTAATGTCAATTTAGAACAATTAAGGACAACATGAACAAATATCACGCAAGATTCAAATTAGACTTCAGATCAAAGAACATTTGGACGTTCAAACTAATGTCCCTACTAATGTGGGGATACATTGGTAGCGTCTGGTGGTTGATAAGAGTGGCTTTTCCACGTATACTCTACTAGTAGGGATAAACGCAATAAAAAATGCACTCTTTCCTACCTTTACGCTTCTGACAAACATGTTCAATATCTTGTAAGACTTTTTTTTATCATTAGAAGAGTATGTACATATATACATAAAAACTAGATGCATCAAAATGTAGATATGTTGTGTTACTTCTGAGGCCAGGGTTGTTTTGACTCTGTAATAGTAATGATGTCGCATCGATTATTTACGGGGCCATACATTACAATATACTCTGTTCGGTACAGTTGCTAACTACTCTGTGTTAACACTCTGGTTATTAATTATCTATGTTTCGAAATTCGAACGTACCCTCAGATTTTGGATTTATATGAGCCGTGCAACCGCATATTAGGAAATTAAAAAAGTAAAAAAGCGCGGGATCGAGAATGATCACGTAATTGCGCGGTGTGATTGGGAGAAACAGGTCATTCGACAGGACACAAATTAAATACCCTTTCTTTGTCTAATATTAAGGTTTTAATTCCCTCCTCTGGGGATCCCTTACCCCCCCATAACCTAGACTGACTGACGGTGACCTAGATACTTCGTGGCAGAAGTCCATCGCATCGGTGAGTACCTAGTGTTAATAGGCTACCGAGTCAGATAGGTAGGTAGGGCGAGGTGTAGCTTTTGCCGTCGGGATACCGAACCCTATAAGTACAGCACATACTCTGAACGCGATAGTGATGAATCTATAACTATAACTATCCTAATCTACCTATTCCTATTCTACCTCATTTGGTATTAATTGGTAATACGCCGACCGGTGGTCCTTACACCCTGGCGCTATGACACATGAACTTCATCCCTAGTAAATTTAAAGAACTCATTTGTATTTTTCATGAAACACCAAAGACAAAAGAAATAGGCTTGCCCATTCAGTGTACTCGGCCGTAATAAGACGTGAAAATCAAGATCAATCTGATGCAGGACAAACACCACAGTTCTGTTTGTTTTTGCGCCACACATCCTCCCACCACATACAGCGGTTGACCTGTCGGTGTATTTCTTATAATATCTTTGTTACAAACAAGAGAAAAAAGACTCACCGAGTAGCAACAGAATGAGCGGGTTTTGGAACTGTTCGATGTACTTCTTCCACAGCGGATCTTGCTCCTTGACCTGGAACTCGTTGGGGCCAACGAAGTTCATGCGGTCGTTCGCCTCGCGCCATGTCAGCCCGCGGCGGACATCCACTTGGAGACGTTCGGCCACCTGTGATAAAATGGAATCAGATGAATTCTGGGATAAAGTAAGAGGAACGTGAATAAAACAGAGACGACTGCCTAAATTATTGATTTGGTTCTGTCTGATCCTCGGAGACATTCAGGCACTTTGAATACAGTAGAACCAGATAAGGTTTGGGTTGTAAGTGGAAGGAAAGATTCCGAAACAGGGGCTCGACACCCTAATGGTCTACTTTGGTTCTGGCTGTAGTTTAATCTATTAAACAGCAGTTGGGCCGATATCGGCCACTAACAATTTGAAATCAATTATCATATTTTTCTAGCGAGCTGAGCGTTAAGGTAATTTTTTCATATTAAATATATATATAACGATAATCGAACTATCATCATTGCTTGTTTCTCACTGAAGAGAGCAAGAACATCTGATTTTTCTGCATTATGCGTTTAAAGGTGAATGGTATAAATTGACATGAAATATTGACAGCAATGACAATAACGAAAGCAATTTCGATTGGCGGACGGCCGCCTAGTCAAGATGGACCGGGTGATTAATACGTTACGTACCTCCTCCCAGCTGAGGATGGAACTCTCCACGGCGCTGATCCACATGTCGCCTGCGCCTGCGCTCACCTCGCTCGTCCCGCGCCGCCCACCCCCCTCCTCCGCGCCCGAATGCTGTAATAAACACATTTCCTGTCAAAAATGTTTTATGTGTAAGATTATTAAATTTTTTTGTAGGTAAGCAGACAAACAAGCAGTCAAGCCTCATGGTGGAAAGCTTTTAACGTCAGCTATGAACATTTGCAACACCGAAGGAACAGTCGCCTGCAATGAAGGACTTTTTTCAAAAGAGTCTTTTGACGCAAGTTTTGCAGGACCCGTTACATAGTATCTCTTAGGGAGGTGTTCTTTCTTATTCAATTTTTTACAGAATTCATATTTAATCAAAGTTCATGTAGAAACCGAGCATGTACGGTGACCTTCTTGAATCAAGGTGTAGGTACCTATGTTACAGTAGTGTCTAACATCTGAAAAAAGTGAATCATTTAAGTCATATTTTTTATAATATAAGGAAGAAAACAGAAAGAAATTATTGTTAATTACTATTAATTGAAGAATAAGTTAAAAAAAACGTAACTCACCCCTGTAATCCCCGAAGGGATAGACAGAGGTAAATGCATGCATTCAAGCATACATGCAAACACCCACGACTCGCCCGTTACGTTTTTGGCCCATGTAAAAGGTGGCGAGCCAGCCTGTTGCCATCTCCGGGCACATTACCAAACTCCGAGGTACTGGAAAACTTCCAGAAAATGGAAAAGTTCCAATAGAACCAGAGATAAAGAATTCTAAACCGTTATCTGTGATAGTCCCCGGGAATCGAACCCAGGACCCCCAGCTTAGTAGTAGTGGCCTGCTACCACTACGCTACTGAATTATTATATTATTAATTTATATCGAAAATGAAAAATAAAGTAATTTTATTCGCAAACAACCTTGAATATCCGACTGATACGATGCAGATTCAGTTTGATAGCAACAGTAAACCCATCGAAGAATCGTGCCGCGGAAATGGGCCCTAATAAAAACGGATCAAACATTACTGTTGAAATACTTCACTGTCCTCTAATTATAACTAAACCCTCCGTAAAAGAAAGTACACAAGCGCCCACAACGGTTAACAAACTTCTAATTGCATAAAATTCAAAATGATAACACCCGGTTGAGCTAGTTCTGATAACAAGCATATAAAGAAAAACATACACGAGTAATGTTAAGGCTAAATAATTGGAATTCGGCGACGGATCGCCTGGGAAGTTTGATAACCGCAGTGACTAGGGTCACGAACGTAGACGGTCTGTTTTTCCACTTTGTATGAGGCGATGTGTCTGGTCTTTCCCGCAGTTACGACGTATACTCCGAGACTTGCGTAAATATCAGTGGAAACAGTTTGATAAGTTGTAACAAACACGACCTAGTGTAGACCTAGACCTATTAATCTCGCGTAGGTAGGTTCTCCTACAGAGAAGGTGGGAGAAATTGCATATTATCAAATTCTACCCCATTTTTGGAAAGTGGCGACTCATACACATTTTGATTATTTTTATTAAAGCGAGGTGGCAAACATGTATGCAGCTCACATTGATGTTAAGTTATGAGCCTATAGACGTCTACATAAAAATCAGAGATCAAAGTGCAGATGCATTGCCTGCCACCCCTGAGACCTAAGTTGTTATGTCTCTGTAATAATTATTACGGGTCCAAAAAATTAATAGAAACTTGGAATCTGCCTCTGGAAATGGAGATACTTCCACATAGAGGCAAACACTTACCAAGTTACCAACTTTGTCAGACACGACACTTTACTATTGACTGGATTGAAGACTCACGCCGTATGGCGGATAAAGCAGCGCAAGCGAACCAGGGTGACACGCTCTACTGGATGTTCTAATAAAACGCTTTTTCACTGTTCACTATTATTTTCCTTCTGATTTCTTCCTTAGGTAGTGATCCGAGTATTCCGAGTGCTGTCGACGAACTGTACCGGCCATACAAAAGTGCCCTACTTTTATTCTAAAATCTCAAGGTCATCGAGCTTAAGAAAACCTTCTGTGATTGGTTGTTGGTTCAAGTAACCAATCACAAGAGATATTTAAATTTCAAGCAAACAAATTTTATTATCTATGATTGGTTGGTTCGAACAACCAATCAGCTATTAGATCTATTTGGCCAATTAAAATCTCTATGTATCTCAGATCATTACCGAAAGGAAACAACAGACATCAAAAATCTTTATTTTCAGATAAAAATGTACATATTACAGTAATAAAACAAACATAAAACTATTTCAAATGTTAAAAACTATAAAACAAAGTCAAATAAACAAACATGCTATGCTAAACTATGAAATTATACACAAAAAACTGTTAAATTAGATAAAACAAAGTAATATTAAACACAAACGAGCTTTAAGTGACACAAAACTATTAATTACACTCTAAATTATCACAACTATTACATAACAAAGTCAAAATCTAAAAATAGAAGTTTTACAATACTCTAACGCTATTGGTCACTTGAGCTCTATCTACGTTCCGATAACGTATACTATTGTGTACTATGCTATTGACGACTACACAACGCGATTGTTATTGGTTGTCTACGCGCTGACAACGTACACTATTGAGGACTGTATGGCCGATCACTATCAAAACTGTTTTTTAATCACTAACACTGTATATTATTCATGAGCGTCCTGCACAAACTTAGACTAGTCACTACACCATGTCTGTGATAGGCGATCTTTAGGGAAGAGTCTCATACGTTAAGGTAATTATTTAGATGGCCCAAAACCCTACAGGTCTTCACTGACTAACATTTCCATGGCAATTATACACACACCCGATTTATCTTTCTAAACCTTTAACCTCTTATTCATAAACGTACATTAGATAAGTTTTAGCTATAGAATACTTTTTCTTTGTCAGTTGCATTGTCAAATGTGCAGGATAGAAAAAGACAAAAGAGAGATTAGCAATACTTTAGCTAAAATACGTTTATGAATAAGGGGGTAAGTCGATACGGATGGATACATACTCGTAGACCGACTCGACCAAAATACCTCCCAAATGCTTGGTGCTTTAAATCAGTGAGAAAATAGATGCAGATTTTTATAAACAGTTGAAAAAACACAAATCATCAACAATATCTGATCATGGAAACGGCTCTTAAGATGGGCAAACTTCTACTTAATGAGAGACTTTTTATTACCTATAAAGTATGTCTTGGTTATGTGTATTTTTCTTTTAACTGAATTTAACACTGCGTTGTACGGCACGAATTGGTTTAATTAAACAATATTGCTCAACTGCGCCTTATCGCTTTACGACTTCTGACGCTTATTTCTTGTAATTCTTATATTTAATTTAAATTCTGATAATAAAATTAATGTGTAATAAAATTATTTTAATGATGGCGAACAAAAAATATAGCCAAATGCCACGTGCGAGTCGTACATTCACAAGGTTCCGTTTTACTAGGTAGATACGAAACTGTTAAGACGTCCTCAAAATCTAATGCATTAGAGTTAGGCGGTCTGCAAGGGGGCCGACCGCCTAACTATAATGAAGTAGTTTAGGAGTTCATCGCGGACAAACACCACGACACGTAATTTATATTTAGGACTAGCTGTGCCCGCGACTTCGTCAGCGTGAGAACTTATGATTGTTCAGTATCCACCCGGACGAAGTCGAGAGACGTGTCGCGGTGTTAATCGTTGCAGCTAGTATAAAAGTAGCCTAAGTTACTCCTTATTACATAAGCTATCTGCCAGTGAAAGTCCCGTCGAAATCCATTAAGCCGTTCCCGAGATTAGCAACGCCAAACAGACAGACAGACAAAAATTGTAAAAAATGTTGTTTTGGTATACGAGTATGTACCGTGTATGTATACATACACATATGCATTTAGTAAAAAGCGGTTATTTTAACATTACAAACAGATACTTCAATTTTATTTATTTGTATAGATTATTCTTATAAAAAACGTATTTTTGAGATCTTTACAATAAGACCAAAAAAAAAATTTTTACCGCAATTTTGTTGCACGTTCATGTTTGGGTCACTGATTTACATGGTGTGTACCAAATTCAATGGGTCCAGAAATTTTGGAGAAAATCAGCTGTGGCAGACGACGCACGAGTCATCTAAGAAGAATACCGTTTTTTTTATCCTTTTGAGATACGGAAATACGGAACGCTAAAATTAAAAATTATATTTGCGTACCAACCGTACACGTACATGATTTGATCAGGCAGTTTATTTGAGACACAATTAAGTGCCAATGGTGGCAGACAATCAAGTCATTAATCCATAAATAGCTTTGAATTAACATTATTATTATTGAATGTTCTCAGGTTTTCGCGAGTTACACTCATTGAAGTAAAACCAGTTTTTGGATCCATCTCGCGTAGGCATATTAAACTAAAATTATTATTGTTAATGTAGTTTATTCCCAAACGACAGGCAAGTGTATGTATACTATGCAATACTATGCATAGGTACATCAGTTATAGAGAAGCCAGAATAGTGCAACTGTTCGCCAACCAACAGCCACATTTTTAAAATACTCTTTTAGCCTTTTCTGCAGTGGCGGACTGGGGCCCCGGGCGGCATTTGGGATTCGTAAATCCACTTTGGAGGTCCCCAGAACCGGAGGCCCGTGGAGGACCACCCCAGCCGCATCAACCCCTCTCCCCTCAGAAAGTCCACCACTGCTTTTCTGAATTATTTATTTTTCGTTTAGTATAAATTAAATGTTCAAAGTCAAGGTCCACGTTGGTAAATAACATAATTCTGGATATTTTCAGCCGACTCCTAGTATTTTCTCACTTATAGGTAAAGAGTCTAAAGAGTAAAAAAAAACGAATAGTCCTATTTTTGTCGGTAGAGAAAACCGGATTTCAATCCGATCCCGATCCCTTTAATCCGGATTTTTTCGGTTTCCGATCAACCCGGTCGAATATCCTTGTTTTCATGCGGATGTACCTACTCATTTCAGATACAATTACGCAAGGAAGTATTGGAGCCCTCGGGCTGCATTTCACGAGATCTACAACCACTAACCAATTTAATGAGTTTCTGAGAGTAATTACATACAAAGGTAAGAAATTGTAATATTAAAAAAGTTTTTAGTTAAATAAAAAGTTTTCCTAATTGTGAACATAATTATTTTACCTTAGGTATTTTTGCCTTGGGTTAACTGAAAAATGATCTTTTTTTTGTCACGACTTGTTGACATACAGCCATACACTGCACAATAAAGCACCATCTTAATGTTGATAAATAAAATATTCGATTACAAATAAATAAAAACTAGGCCGCTCGCAACCTCGCTGCAGAGTACCAACCGTCGCCCTTAAGAGGGGAAGAGATTGGGTGAAGCGCGGCAAATGGGCGGGACGTCGAAGTGTCCATTCTATACGTAGTATTATTACATATTCTCTGCTACTATAACGAAAAACATTACTAGAGCTTGGGTATCGAACTCGGTATAGAATTGAAAAAACAAAGTACTGCGTGTTATTTCTTTGTATAATCGGCATTATACCATCACTTTCAATTTCAGTAACAGGCCATTTAAGTAGACAGCGAGTGTATGATGATATTAATGAGTTTCAGCATCATAAAACTTGCTTACACTTTCATTCCCACAGATTAAGACTTTCTATTCTTATTAGAATCTTTTTTTGCTCTTAAATAGTTAGTTAGTATAGTTTTTCACTAATTAAACCTGTGTTCCAGCAACGAAACGTAAAATGATGAGCTTAAGAATTAATAACATTGTTTTTCATTATCTAATCTAGTAGAAAATGTAAAAGTATTTTTGTAAGAAAACCTCTTTGCCTTTCCGGCATTCCATGGTCGATTCTATTCCGTGATTTACTACGTAAAGAAAGAAAGAAAGAAAAAATTAAATTCTAATTTACTATTAATGTATGTTTTTGCTTTTACTATAGGTATGTAATGGTTATTCACTTTAGGTAATTTATGATTTCTTGGAAAGAGTTGGTATACAAATACAAAATAGTGACGACCCGGTTAGTCCAGCGGTGTGAGATGACCGTTTGAATCGAAGGGTCGCGGGTTCGATCCCCGCACCGGGACAAATATTTGTATGGCCTACAGATATTTGTTTCGGGTCTGGGTGTTTGTGTATGTGTTGTATGTGTACAACGGCACCCACGACACAGGTTTATACCTACTGTAGGGCTGTGACTGTAAGCGTATTTAAAAAAAAATACATATATATTTTTGAAACATTTTTTTTTTAAATATTTTTGAAATTTTTTTTTAAGAAAAACGCAAAGAAACTTTTTTTTCTATTTTATAGTGTTGTTTGCATTAGGACGATCTCATTGATGCCTATGCCTAAGACTGAAACATTAACCATCGCCTGACATCTGTCCCGTGCGTGTACAGTCTAGTATCAGAAACAGTCCGCCTGTACACGTGGTACCTAGGTCAGAGAATATGTAATAATACTACGTATAGAATGGACACTTCGACGTCCCGCCCGGACCCGACGGTTGTTATTTTCTACGTGCTACGCACACAGGTGCACGTGTAAATACACTAAATACACGTCACTGATTGATGTCTGTGTAATAGAGACCAAATTAAGCGTTTGTATGGAATATTGGCGGAGTGTCCGCGGTGTGCCTAGGTACTTTATGGGATCATCAGATGGTAATGTACGGCACAAAGGCACTAGTTTATCTCAGGAGAAGCAACGCATCCACTTTGAAATCTCCGGCGTTATGCAGATGTTTATGGACTACGTGTAGTAATCATTGACCATCAATGTGACCAGAGGTGCGACCGCCTATCGACATTGCTGTCGTCATTGTCATTGCTATCAAATTTTAAAGTCGATTTTCACTATAGCTAAATAACAAAAATCGAAATAATCTACCGTTATCGCTTATTTATCACCTACGAAAGCGAGAACATCAATCAGATTATCACTACTACTTAAAAAGGAGCTACCAATCGACATGAAAATTTGACAGCAATGACAATGCCAACAGCAATTTCGATAGGCGGTCGCACCCCAGTATGCTGGTTTGCCACTTCATGATATAAAAAAATCGAAGTTTTGTTATTGTACTATCAGCAGAGAATATGCTATCAGGCAACTAGCCGCTTAACCACACGGGCACCTTATGCGGTTGTACCTCATCTATACAAATAAATCAAATTGGAATTACTGTTTCGTAATTTAAAAATAACCGCTTTATACTATTGTCTGTCTGTTGTCTGTCTGCCTGTGTATTCCGGCTAATCTCTGGAACGGCTGGACCGATTTTAATGGGACTTCACTAGCTGATGTAATAAGGAGTAACTGAGGTTACTTTTATTTCGGAATTAAATTCTACGCGGACAAATTCGCGGACACAGCTTGTAAATGCGACGTAACGGTATCGATCCGATGCCGAGCGCATTTCGACCCATAATTATCCGGTTGTAAGTTATTTACGCATTCTTCATAACAAAACAGAATGGGCACTGACGGCCGAGAGAAAGCTTTAAGTGGACACGTATTCAATTAGTTTGCAATAATTGTTTCTTCGTTACAATCGGACGCAGTAAGCCAAGTTAGGAGAGCGAATAAAGCTGCCCAATCTGCATATCAACGACGAGTTATGAATTAAATATTTCCAGCTGTCCTGTACTCGTAACTTTTTCGACCATTAGTTATAAATTTCTGATTTTTTTTATTTATAAATATTGTGGGAAAAAATCAGAACTTCCTTCTTAACCCGTCAAATTACGAGAAATATTACAATTAATTGATTTCAATTGTGTCTCCGCCAATATTGGCCCACTGATCCGTGAGAGCCCCTCACGCCTAGAAAAAATGTTTATTTATTTCACATCCTAAATCTATCCTTATGTGTTGTGTACCTGCCTCCTACTGCCGGCAGTCGTACTGCCACTTGATTAACTACCACTAGATAGACCATTGTCGACAAATTGACGAATGTTATATTGACATCTCCGGGTACACAATACCGAACTTCGATGGTAGCATTCGGAAAATTCCGGAAAATGGAAAGATCCGAATGGCACTTACTACCCTGGGGTCACTGAATTACGCTAACGATCTGTAACCCGATTTCCAAATACTTGAATTGTAGTATGACGTGTATTGTTCATCACTCCAGTCGAAAAACGTCCACAGTTGGACAAAGACCTCTCTAAAGACACCCACAACAGCGGTGTGCGTCGTTAGGGGTTAAGGCTGTTGTCTCAAACAAAGCGTCTGGGACAGTAAAATTCAAAGAAAATCTTCTTCTTCTTCCGTGCCGTTATGTCCCATTTCTCTTGGGGTCGGCCCTCTTAATCTTATTTCGCCACTCAGGGCGTAATTGTGTCATTTCGGGTTCAAGTCTTCGTCCTCATATCTTTTTTATGATCCCCATCCAGGTCATTGGTGGGCGTCCTCGACCTCTACTTGGTTCTGCAATTTCTAGAACCTCTCTGGTCATATGGTTTGGCTCCCTTCGCATAATGTGACCGTACCAGCGTAAGCAATTTTCCTGCAGCTTATCCACAATGTTGGCGACTTTAAAAGTACCTCTTATGTAGTTGTTTCTGACCTTATCCTTTAGGGTGACTCCCCCCGACCATCGCAACATTTTCATCTCTGTGACATGAAGTCTCTGTTCATCCGATTTGCGCAACGCCCAACATTCGGACCCATATGTGAGGGCTGGTCTTACTGGTCTCTAAGCATGTGTGCGGGTAGATGGTAACATGTCACCCTGGTTTGATGTTAACATCGGTGTCAGACAGGGTTGCGTGCTTTCGTCTAGGCTGTTTATCATATATCTGGACAAATGCCTCCAGAGGGTGAAGTTGATGGATGTGGGAGTGCGTATGGGTGACTAAGTGGTGAACTGTCTGCTTTACGCAGATGATGCGGTAATTGTTAGCTCTACACCATCTGGGCTACAAGCACTAGTCACAGTCATGAAAGAGGATTGTATGGAGAAAGGCTTACAATTGAATGTGGATAAAACTAAAGTATTAGTATTTGAAAGAGATGAGCAGAGAACAAATGCAAGGGTAGTAGTAGATGATGCAGTGTTAGAACAGGTGGATGAAATTGTATATCTTGGATGTGCTTTTAGCAAGGATGGTAGGTACACCACTGATATAGAAAGAAGAGTGCTTGCTGGGAATTGCGTGAATGGAGCGTTGGGTAAGCTGCTAGAATCTAAACATCTCAGCCAGCCGGCGCGACTAGCCGTACATAATGCTGTACTTACTCCAACGCTTTTATATGGAAGCGAGAGCTGGGGTATGCAGGAAAGAGCTTGAAAGTAAGTTGAACGCGGTCGAGATGAGATCTTTGCGCAAGATCTGCGGTGTATCACTCACCGATCGCGTTCGTAATAAAAATGTAAGAAAGAGGCTTTGTGTGAATGATAGTATCGGTGTAAAAATGAAAAAAGGCATACTCCGATGGTTCGGGCATATAGAAAGAATGTCGAATGAGCGAATGACTAAACAGATATACAATGCTAATGTGCATGGTTGCAGAGGCCCAGGAAGACCAAGACTGACCTACCATGACCAAATAGGTCGAGTTCTGTCTGATGGTGGGATCAAAAGTCTTAGGAATCGGCGTGCATGTATGCAGAGAATGATGAAAGTAGACGAGGCACGAGAGGTTTGTCAGAACCGGGATATCTGGCGCTCTACACTCTCTGCCTACCCCGTTAGGGACCTGGCGTGAAGATACATACATACATACCCTTGACCTCAATGGGCATTTTCGCATCACAGAGGACTCCATTCAACGCTCTCCACTTTAGCCATCCAATTTTAAAATTCAAAGAAAATGTTGAATGAAAATTATAAGTTAGAACCTTGGTTAAGACTCACGACGAAGGATGTCGCCCCGCCGAACGCTGACGGTCAGATTACAGCCTAACGTCTTGAACTAATCTATGTTATCATAACCATAATAAATATTGAAATATTTAATTACAAACAGGCTGAATTGGCATTGCGTGACAATACCGTTTTTATTAGAAACATGCGCATGCGTCATTCACGCACGTCGAAATTATATCGTTAGGTCGATGGCCAGACATCGGCGAAGTGCAGATCAATGCTTCAGTAAATGTTTTATTATGAATGATAATATAGTGTAGATAAAATTTTAATGATAGAGCTTCATTGATCGTGTTTTGATTAGATGGTAGTAAATGGCCCAGTAGTAACGATCACAAAAGCAATACAACTTAGGCCTCAGGCTGCCTCAAGGGTGGCAACACATCTGTGTCTACAGATGGAGTTTTACCTCTGATTATTTGTGTAGACGTCAGTAATCACTTACCGTCCATTTGAACTGTATGCTTGCTTGCTTCATGATAAGTACAAAAAAATCTACTAAGTACTAATTGGTAATTATTAGTGATGCGCCGAATAGTGGTTTCACCGAATAACCGAATACCGAATATTATTCGGTTTAACCTGTACCGAACCGAA
The DNA here is from genome assembly GCA_036365455.1 of Macrosoma leucophasiata. Classification (NCBI taxonomy): domain Eukaryota; kingdom Metazoa; phylum Arthropoda; class Insecta; order Lepidoptera; family Hedylidae; genus Macrosoma; species Macrosoma leucophasiata. Next base: position 3,727,413 of record JAWQUS010000024.1, read on the forward strand.
TATTCGGCCGAATTATTCGGTTTACCATTTCATTGTTTTGCCGTGTAAACGCGGTTCTAACATGTCGCTGCCTGCTAAATAGCCGCGTCTACACCGGACGCATTCTCGGGCGAGGCAGCCTCGTGAGCGAAATACTTGGTCAGTGTCAGTCAATGTGGACGTGCATCTGGGATGGGCACACGGTGTCGCGGCCGAGCATGCCTCGGAGCCGAGCCATGCGGCGGTGGTAAATTGCGCGAGCTTTAAGGCACATCAGTGTGCGGTGTGCGTTCATAATGCTTTCGGTGGGGACGGTAGTACTATAAATAATAGTAATAATAATGTTGACTGCATGTAACCAAACTACATGGCTACAGGTTAAGAATATGTTGATTTGAGGTTTCAAAATAAATGTTGATTTGTAATTGAATGTAACGTAACATCACGCCTGTAATCCCCGGACGGGTAGGCAGAGGTAAATGCATGCATTCAAGCATAAATGCAAACACCCACGATTCGCCTGTTACGTTTTGGCCCATGTAACAGGTGGCGAGCCTGTTGACATCTCCGGGCACATTACCAAACTTCGAGGTACTTGGAAATTTCCAGAAAATGGAAAAGTCCCAATAGAACCAGAGATAAAGGACTTTTCACCATTATCTCTGATAACCCCCACCCGCGAATAGAACCCAGGACCTCAGCGTAGTAGTAGTGGCCTGCTACCACTAGGCTACCGAGGCAGTAACCTAAGTGTAATTTAATGGTTTTATTTTATTAGCTTTATTCAACACATTCTTCATAGGATTTCTTTGGCTTATAAAATACCGTGCTGTGTAGCCAATAAAATAGAAATATTCGAACCGAATATATTCGGCATCGAAACCGAATGATTCGGCCGAATACGAATAGTGGAAATGATGCCGAATATGCCGAATACCGAATACGGACCGAATATTCGGCGCATCTCTAGTAATTATGAAAGAGAACAATACAACAAACAAGGATTAGAATGATAAAATCAGTAGAATAATAAAAATATAATTAATCTCTATAATTTATCTTAATCTTATTATTAATAAAGTTACTCTCTGCCTACCCCGTTAGGGACCTGGCGTGAAGATATAATTAATCATAAATTAAATATATGATTACAACATTAAGGTCAGGTCAGCTTGATAAGATGGGAGTAATATCAGGATGTTGAACTGTTGAACATAACAAGAATCTGAAGAAAGCCCCAGTGTCACCAGTAAAAAACATTTTTAATGTTACCAATGGTAAAAATTTGCGTAAATGTATGAAGAGATGAATGTAGAAACGTCATGGGAGGTGCATAGAGCAACACGGGCCGCCGGCCGCGGCGCTCCGGTCCGTGTTCCTGCATGTGGGCAGTGTGTAATGTGTAACAACACATTCTCTACCCCTTAAGGGATTCAGTGTGAAGGTAGACACTTACACACACACCAACCTTATAGAGAGATGTGTTGGTATGAGGTGTGGGTGATAGGTCTTCAAAAATATTGTGAGTTTAAGAAAGCATCAGAGAGTGATTTTTTTAAGGGAAAATGAAATTTTAAGATCTGAAGTGCTAATTTTTGTTAGACTCCAGTGTCCCCCTCCCTTTTTAACAAACAATTAAATGTATATCTACATACCCAAGTTAGAGGGGTATTCATATTTGATAATACTTTAAAAACTCCAACAACTATCATCAGAATAATTTGTGGCATGCATTGCATGTACGTAAATAGGTAGAGTTCACCTCAGCAGTACATCAATAAATTAATATTTCTTATGTATGTATCTTCACGCCAGGTCCCTAACGGGGTAGGCAGAGAGTGTAGAGCGCCAGATATCCCAGTTCTGACAAACCTCTCGTGCCTCGTCTACCTTCATCATTCTCTTCATACATGCACGCCGATTCCTAAGACTTTTGACCCCACCATCAGACAGAACTCGACCTATTTGGTCATAATATTTCTTAAAATGTATTTATAAAGAAAATTATAACCCCTACACAAATCTATAGCGTAATACTGAGGTTGGCTCTGCCTGTTGTAAATATAATATGCAATACAATACATGCCACCGATCAGAATTTAACTTGTTTAAATTCTGATCGTTCAAACATAATAAAATAAGTAGGTATGTATCCTAATTTCAAAAACTAACTTTTGAGTTGAAATGGAATAATGAAAATCTTTAAACTCAGAACTTATGTGGATTTTTTTAATGTAGTGCAGGTGGCAAACACGCATGCAGTTCACATTGATATTAAGTGATGAGTGCAGCCTAGACACCCACACAAAGACCATAGGTCAAAATGCAGATGTCTGACCCCTGAGACCTTAGTTCTTTTGTCTCCATAAAAGTTATTACGTTGCCATGTTTGAATGTTCCGTAAATAAAGTACATGATCACTTTCAGCACCACCACACTGTGAAATTATACAGAATGATCAGAGCATGAATATACATCATAATTATTACGAACTAACAATGTAATGTCGGCTGATGTTTTCACTTGTTTACAATCATTTAAAAATGTTATTGTGATAGAAGTATTAGATACTCAATTAAAACGAAATCTGACATTTTATATTTTTTATATCAAAATATATTTTTTTTACTTTCTTTTCCTTACCATACATATTCTCTCTAGGAAACATATTTTGGTAGGATTAGCTCTTTTCATGTGGAGATAACAATAAGCTAAATGTCATCATCATCATATTAGCCGAAAGATGTCCACAGCTGGACCAAAGCCTCCCCATATGGGGGATATGCCATAATTGCCTCGCTTGGCGAGGCGGTAGTTTCTTTGCAGGATGCTGCTACCCATCTTGCATTATTGCACTTACTACGGCCTTATTGGAATGGTTAAACCAACATTGATCGGTTGACTGACTGCACTAGCGGAAGAATTCTCTTAGAAGAAAATTCTTCCGCTAGTGGGCGGTGGGTCGTCACGTCCCGACGACGTAGCTAAATGTAGTAACAAATAAAAGGGCTGTGTAGACAATGCTAAGGCATTTCAGCAAAATAAGAATAAGTTATATGTTCAACAAAACGTGAGGTGTGCTTAATCAATAAGTCGTCGTTTTATGTACTTACAGGCTTAATAGTAAAAGTGAGTCACTTGACTCACATGCAGTGAGAAAGATGTGAAAGTGTAAGTGAAATGATAAAATGCGTAAAACGTGTGCGATACGAGACGGCTTTCATTCACTTTACACTGCTAGTCATCACTTAGGACATTGATCAATTGAAAAAAACTAGGTCGCCTAGATTTTTCTATCCGACGACGCATATCCTAGCTAGGATCACGCCCCATAACCAAGAAATAAGTAAACAATTAAGTAAGTATGTAAGTAATTAGCCTACGTTACCATAGCCATGGAAAGCCGCCACAGACCACCACCGAGTTTAAATAGACCAGTGAATCAATATTTTAAAAGGTATACAAACAAAATCAATAATTTCAACAGGCTACTAACCACACTTGCCGTGTCTTGACTATCTAGAGAATATTTGTCAGTCTCTTTGCCGTGGTGGTCGGAGAAATTCTCATATTTGCGCGTGGGGCTACTTTTCATCTTTCACGAAATAACCGGGGTGCAAGCGTTTTAGAGAGACATTTTATTTCACTGGACACAACACAATACACCAACGATACAAAATCCACTGACAATTCAATTCTATTTTGACATTGACGTGCCACTCGTGTCACCAATTTTTGACAAGGAGTGAATGAGGAGTGAATATAGAATGAAAATGAACAAAAACTGAACATATTAAATCGAATAGGTACTCGTACCCAGTGTAGCCAACCCTACAGTTTTTGCTGTAGATCTACAGTTTTTTCCAAATTTTCTCAGTTTTTAGTTTAGGCCTCGAAATCTACAGTTTTTTATTTAAGATGCTCTAGTCATCTATTTTATTTGCTACGTATTCCGTACACTAAATCAGCTTCACTAAAACCTACTACTATCGGACCGGAGGTAATGGTCAACGAATTTCATCAGAAATAAAAAATTGTTTTGAGTTCAATGTGACAATGACCATTTCAAAAAATTCAATAAAAATATGTATGATTTCAACAAAAATAAAGATGAAACGGAAAATCAAGAAGATTTACAAATTTAAAATGAGATAGTAGCTAGCTAGTGACATTATCTACTACTGAAAGCTATGATTTTCAAGGAAAGCTTCCTAAAAAATCGCTAGTCGCATTTCTGAAGTGTTGGATTAACATTTTCATACTAGTTTTAAATATTACAAATTTTATTTATCTTAAATGTTTGAGAATTTTGGAATTTAATTTGATTAAAACTGACAATTACATGATTTTTATTGTTTTTAATTCCTTCGCTATAATGTATTCTATTTATTACTACTATCATTAAATAATATAAAATAATAAAAAGATAAAGATGTAGATTTACTGTCTTTTAATTTGATATTTACAGTTTTCTACAGTTTTTTTCAAGCATATCTGCAGTTTTGCTGTATGCTGAGGTTGGCAACACTGCTCGTACCGTACCTACTCAACTCAAAGTTAGAAGAGCATGAAATAATTGAATTAAATATTATTATGAATTCAAGTATGTAGCCACAGAGTACATTGTATGTAGCTAAAATTCAACTGAGAAAACCTGCTGTATGAGAACGTATGATCAGTCGCAAAATAGAACCAATATAATAGACCTTTTGCAAATAATGCAATGAAAGGGGGTTCTTTTCCACCAGTGTTTTTTTTTTCAGCATCAATTTGAAGTTTTGTACAACGAGGTCAATGAGCAGATGAGCAGATGGGCAGGGGCACTGGGCACTCGGTCATGATGACTTACATGACCATAATTAGAATAGGCATTGCGCGTGTCGTTCGCAAACATAAAATACATCTCAACTTACTTGGAAATTATACTCTCTTTCAGGTTCCTGTGACTCCCATATCTGCACTTTTGTATAATCCTGAGCTCCATCATACCTACTCCTACGAATCATCTGAGATCAAACACACACGCGTACACTTGTAATAATTTGTAAGCATTAAATGGAACAAAAACAAAATGATACACTAGATCCACTAGTCCACGAAAGTAAGAGTCTACAAACACTAACTCGATCTTCATATTATCATCACATTTACCAAAAACATATTTTAATTTAAAAATTACTTAATGCAATAGATAATTATAATAAAACACATAAATAACCTCACTGTAAACACAACTGAAGAGTCCACGCAATACAGGCTTATCTTCTACTGTAGGTATGTCATGCACAATGGTGTTGTGTAATTAGCTTATCTGGCGTTTAGTACGCGATTTATTAATAAAAACGTTTTTTCCAACTCTGATTTGGCTCCGACGTGGAAATGCCCATTAAAATACGACTGATAAATATAATTAGGTACCTATGTCACCTATGCATGAATGAGCATATAAACTAAAATTTATGTATTTGTAAACGTCTTTTAGTAAGTATTTGTGAACGTCTTTTACCTCGTTTTTGTGCAAGGAAAATGTACTTAATTTTGCCGACGACCCGGTTAGTCCAGCGGTGTGCGACAACCATTGTATTCGAGGGTCGCGGGATCGGTACAAATACTTGTTTCGAATTTAGGTGTTTGTATGTATTATGTTGTATGTGGACCTACAACGGCACCCACGATACAGGATTTTAACCTAACCTACATAGTGTGGGGCTATGAGTGTAACAGTATTTATTATTTAGAAAAGAGTAAAAAACTATTCAATCATGATTCAAACTATTTTATTCATTGGAATGACATTTAAACCTTCGTTTTATCATAAACTTAAGTATCATAAGAGATAGTTAATGAAAACTGATTAGGATCTATGTGATAAGAATTATAATGATGATACCAGATAATAAGAATATCTTCGTCGTAAATATTGTTATTGAAAATGGACTGAAACTACTTTTGAATGTTGGCAGCGACGGTCTTAAGAGAAAGGATCCAAGGAGAAGGGGGCATGACTCAAGTCCTCCAAAATCGGGCATAATTAATTAGAAGAAAGTATCAATATCACACGTAAGCAAGTCACAAGTAGAAGACCTTCTCTCCCCACCCCTAAAGATATATTTTTAAAATATTGTCCATCGCAAAAACAACAATTTTAGGGGTAGGGAGAGATTCTCTCCCTGTGAATAACATAGAATATCTCCTTTTCTTAGACTTTTTTTATTAACAGTTTAAGGGAAAATGAGACATTCTACTGATGTACCACCACCACTTCAACCGAAAAACGCTGAACAAAAGCCTTCTCCAACGATGTCCACAACAGTGATCGTTCGACTATGCTATAATTAACTATGACATGTTGCATTTGCCAGTCTTGCAACCTTGGTCAATAATGTCATTAATACGCTTGTGCAACGCATTCCACAGTAACTGTTAAAATGTTAATCACCGTTATATATCCTGAGAAAAAAAACAAAAGAAAGCAAAAAATTGATTCTAACATGATTTTATTTGAATAGTTACTATTATACTTAAAACTTTACAAAATATACAACATCTAGGCCTTCAGACCGTCTTGGAGGCCGAAGCCGGGTCCCGTGGGCTCTTCTGTGAGTGACGTCAGCCCGCCGAGCGGTTCCGCCGCGAATCTACCGCTCCTGCACAAAAAACATACATTTAAATTAATATAATGGCAATGAGATGAGGCACAGGTGTGTCAGGACCGGAATATCTGGCGCTTTACACTCTCTGCCTACCCCTGGCGTGAAGATACATACATACATAATGGCAATGTGCCAGTGGTAGTAAAGTTTGCATTACCTAATCTATTTGCCACCAAATGGTAGTGTCTATAATATAGGTCCGGGACTAGGCTATAATTTAGGTCCGGTATGTTAAAGTGCCATTTTTAAATAATAATCAATTTACAAAAAGGTTTTATATGTAATGAAGGTGGCAAACAAGCAGGCAGCTTTTTTATGTAATGGAAGTGGCAAACAAGTATGCAGTTCACATTGAACAACTTTCACACAAAGACCAAGGTCAAAATGCAGATGCGTTACCACTCCTGAAGCCTCTGTGCCGGAAATTACAGGGCCGCACATTACCACCTGACCGGAACACGATAGTGCTGAACACTACCATTTAGCGGCAAGTATATTAGGTAAAGTAGAGTCATCAATCATAACCAAAATTTAAATGAAGAAATCGGACCAGAGACGTCACATTCCCGACCAACAGATTGCAAAGAAATCATTGAAACAATAAAAATGAAATCAGAGAAAAGCCCAGGACCAGACAAAATCACCAACAACGCCATAAAATCTGCCTGCGGGATACTAGCTGCCCCACTAACAACATTATTTAATTTGATATTGGAGACTGGAGAAATCTCATCCCAATGGTCTGAATCAAATATTATTTTGCTATACAAGGCAGGCGATCCTAAAGACATCACCAACTATAGGCCGATAAGCCTCTTGCCAAGTATATATAAACTTTTCTCTACAATAATAAACCAAAGGATAAGTAATGCGATAGAAATAAATCAACCTATAGAACAAGCGGGATTTAGGAAAAACTACTCTACTATAGACCACATCCATAGATTAGAGTTAATAATTGAAAAATACCAAGAATACCAGAGACCACTCTATATCTTTTTCATAGACTACCAAAAAGCTTTCGATACGATTTTACACGAGAGTATATGGAGCACTCTGAAAGCACAAAATGTAGATCAAAAACTCATAACCATAATAAAGAATATTTACAGAAATAGGTCAAGTAGAGACAAACTGGAAACTATAGGCCCAAGCTTCCCAGTCAGAAGAGGAGTCAGACAAGGCGCCCCCTATCTCCAAAAATTTTTATTGCTGTACTAGAATCTATTATAAGCAAATTAGACTGGAAACCTCGAGGACTATACATACACGATAAATACCTAAGCCACTTAAGGTTTGCAGACGACCTGGTTTTGTTATCAGAATCCAGCAGAGAACTACAATACATGTTAAATTGTCTACATGAAGCAAGTAGACAAGTGGGCCTAGAAATGAAGATCACCAAGACCAAAGTCATGACGAACCACACAAAGTCAAAAATAACAATAGAAAACGTCTCATTGGAATATGTACACCATTATATATACTTAGGAAAACAAATTGGATTCCAAAAAGATAGCAATGAATTAGAAGTGGAGAGAAGAGTCAGACAGTCATGGAATAAATACTGGAGCTACAGGGAGGTATTTAAAAGCGAAATGTCTGTTTCTTTGAAGAGGAAGGTCATGGATTCTTGCCTGATCCCCTGCCTGACGTACGCGTGTCAAACCTAGAAATTCACCAATAAAATAAAAAATAAAATAATTACATGCCAGCGAGGAATGGAGCGTAGTATGCTAAAAAAATACAAAAATAAACCACACTAAAATAAGGTCTAAAACAAAAGCAATAGATGCTCTTAGCCATAGTCTAAAGCTAAAGTGGAAATGGGCGGGCCATATAGCACGTCTTGAAGATTGGAGATGGACTAAAACGGTTTCTTCATGGAAAGGCCCACCGGGCAAACGCTGTAGAGGCAGACCACTCGTTAGATGGGATGATGATCTGAAAAAAACCGCTGGTCCAAAATGGCAACAAATAGCTCAAGATCGAGAGAAATGGAAAGCTTTGGAGGCCTTTACCTGAGAGGGGTTCCAGAAAAAAAAATTCACAGCTACTTAAAAAACTAATAAAAAATTAATAGAATAAAGAAAAACAACATTAGTTTATAGATATAATTACAAATAAGTTCTAACTCATTCTAGTTTAATGTTTATTACATAATCATAGGTACCTCTATAAGCAACAAATTAATGTAAATCTGGAAATAAAAGGCTTTTTTATTTTTATTTATTTATTTATATTAGGCAATCCAGTGGTGCTTACGCCCGCGAGCTCCGTCACTAGAGCTCTACGACCAGTGAAATTAAGTAATGACTGCAGCCTATAGACATCTACTCAAAAACCAGAGGCCAAATTGCAGATGCGTAGCCACCTCTGAGACCTAAATTGTTATATCTCTGTGACAGTTATTACGGGGCAATACATCGGGACACGATAATGCACCAGAACACCATTTGGCGGCAGAGCCTACGCCCTTGAGCTCCGGCAGTGAAACCAATGGTGTCGTCAGCCAACGATTTAAAGGGCAACTTGGCTATAGGGAAAGACAGATTGACTCTAGAGGGACCAGGTTGGTACCTATACTTATGGCACATACAGGGGCTGTAATTTCCGGCACAGAGGCATAACACCTTAGGCCTCAGGAGTGGTAACGCATCTGTATTTTGACTTTGGTTTTTGTATGGGTGTCTTTAGGCTGCAGTCATCAGTTAACATCAATGTGAACTGCATGCTTGTTTGCCACTTCCATTACATGAAAAAGGGCGGCTTAACCTATAGTGCAGGGTGTGCAATGCACACGGGCGCCATCGTCTCAGGGTTTATTCAGTTTATTCATTTATTTCATACTAGCTTTTGCCCGCGACTTCGTTCGCGTGGACTTCAGGTTCGTCCCGTCTAGTCTAGTAATAAGTAAGAAATACGGTAACTAAACACTGCAGAGCCCTAATTTGTACGTGTAACTCCTAACCAAAAAGAAACCTGGCAATAACTAACCTTAGGCCTATATTACTTAAAGTAGGCGACCATACGTTTTTATCAAATCGCTGGTGCCTTGAAAATTCGCAAAACGGACACAACCGTCAACGACGTCTGCCCTCACGCGTCTGCCCGCGTTCGGGTCGCGCACTCAGCGATGAGCCACTTCTTCCCCACCGCACCTACCCCGCTCCCCCCACGCCCCGTTCGCCTGGCGCCGCTGCCGGTATTTATCACCGAAACGGTATTTATCGCCGAAATTGCTATGACTCTGCATTTTAAATGTGTGATATCTTCGAAAATATTTATTTAATTTACATGCTGTAAAAAGCCATATTGATCTTTATTAAATGCACAATGTATTTAAGATACTTAATTGGATAAGGATTAATACTGTATTGCTTAAAATCGCTTCGTAAATAAGCCATTATTTCTCGTACAAAGTAAAGGATAAAAAATGGTTATTGTGGGTTATTCCTAAGAGATAAACATATACCATCACGGACTTTTTTGTAGACCTTTTTAAGTTGTACAATACTGTAGTAAATTGTTTTGATCTATCTTGTAGGATTCAGTCAGCGTTTGCAATGTAAGCGCAAAAAATGTGTTTTTTCTACGACCTCACATTAAAAACCTCAAAAATTGTAGCCTATGTGTTATTCTGATGTATAAGCTATAGCCTATGTGTTATTCTGATGTATAAGCTATATTGTGGTAAAGTTTCATTCAAATCCATTCAGTAGTTTTTACGTGAAAGAGTAACAAACATCCATACATCCATACTTACAAACTTTCGCCTTTATAATAGTAGTAGGATAATTAGGCTCCTGGAGAGCACTTTTACATCGTCTTTTTTTTTTAAACTAACCTAGAGTGAATAACCACTAATAATAATCAAAAACACATAATAAATTAAATAGACACTGAACAATTTTGTATAATATGGAAAGCATCAATTATTTACAAATTCCTCCATTTCCCCATTTCAAAAGAAACTGAGAAATAATGAATTTGGTCGTCATAATAAAGGTTATTCACTTGGCAGAATTCCAAGGGCAGTCAATACTGAGAAGAACTCCGCCACTGAAGAAACTCAGTACAGCTCTTTTGAATATAAACTGTGTAACGGTGCGCCGCGGCGCTCTGAGCTCTCAGCTAAGAGCATCCTCTTGGACCATCCAGTTGTAGATTAGAAATATATAAGTGTAGTCCGTACGTAAGTGCAATAAGAATTTATAATCACCTACCGAACGATATTAAAACCCAGCCTAACTTAAATGTGTTTATAAAACGTCTAAAAAACTTTTTAATAGAGAAATCGTATTACAGTCTGAGTGATTTTTTCAGTGACAACCGTACTCATTAAAATGGACGAAATACACATACTTACTCATTTTCTGTTTCACGTTCACTCATATTTAAAATGCCTAAGTATTATGATTAAGATATAGAATAATAATATATAACTATGTTATTTGCTACGCCCGACGGGTATCATGTCGATACAAATTACTTAAAATAACACCTAAACCACCTACATGAAAGCAATAAAACTTTGAACTTTGAACTTTGAACTTTGAACCATCATCAATACACATACAACAATGATATTATTATGACAGAAGCGACCAGCCAGCGCCGTGGCGGCAGTTATCAAACGCGAGCGCCACATGAGCGACTTCTTTTTCGAACATTTTGTTTCAACTCAAAATACTGGTGGTAGAGCTCCAGTGACGGCACCACCGCATTACCTAATATACTTGCCGCTAAATGGTAGTGTTCAACACTATCGTGTTCCGGTCAGGTGGTAATGTACGGCCCTGTAATTTCCGGCACAGAGGCAAAAGACCTAATGCCTCAGGAGTGGCAGCGCATCTGCATTTTGACGTCTGGTCATTGTGTGGGTGTCTATAGGCTGCAGTCATCACTTAACATCAATGTGAACTGCACGCTTGTTTGCCAGTTTTATTACATAAAAAAAAAAACCTTATTGCACGTATTTAAAGTTTAGAAGCGGCCAGACAGAGCGGTGCCGGTAGTGGGCACATATCAGTCTTTGCCGTGTCAGTAAATTGTGCTGTATTTTGTCTCTACAGTCATCTGCCCCCCTCTGCCATTTCCTGGTGACGCCCGTAAGTGGAACTCTACCACCAATACAATTAATAACCATTTCATCTCTCAAGATCAGAAGAAAAATCCCGGACCGCTGGCGAACCCCCGATTCACATTCACACTCGAATTAAAAACTTTCTAACTCTACCCGGCTTACACTCACACTCGAAAATCAACTTTAACTCTATTACAGAGTGGTATACTTTACCTTGGTCCTGGTTTTGGTTTCTCGTCCCTTTTTAGCTTTTCGATTATTTCTTTTGTGTCTTCTACGCTCAGGTCTTCCTGTAAAAGAAAAGACAATTCATTTGCAAAATGTAATCAAACAAATATTACAGATATACGTGAAAATATGTGATGCGCGCATGGCCCTGCGGCTGGTATAAATCGCAAGCGATCTATTAGCTACAAGCAATAATCCAGTAGAGCATCAGGTAAAAACTTGTCTACATTTAATATAAAATATACTTACGTAATAATCATCGTTGACTTGCACCATGGGAGCATTCACACAGGCGCCTAGACATTCCACCTGAAAGGCATTAAGAAAACGTAATGAGTCAAGGAATCTCTAATCTCAAGTGGTGTATGTATACATATTTTAAGGTTTGAGGCATAGAATATGTAATAATACTACGTATAGAATGGACACTTCGACGTCCCGCCCGATTTCCCCGCCTCACTCAACCTCCTCCCCTCTTATGGGAGATGTTTGGTATTCTCTACATGGTACGCACACAGGTGCATGTGTAAATACACGTCACTGATTGATGTATGTATTATAAAGACCAAATTAAGTGTTAAATTGTCCGCGGTGTGGTTTGAGGTAAGATACAGGCATTAGTGTACAATAAAAATAGTACATAACTGATTTTTCTATTTGCCACACTACCAAACACACCACAATTTCATTTCCAAGTTGGTTATGTCTGCTAAAATTTAAATTAAGTTGTTTTGCCTCTGTAGTCATACATTGTTGTTTTAACGGAACACAAAAGTTAAGAAAATGGTTGCAAATTGCCCTCGGGCCTCGACAAATTTAAAATAGACTAACCTCAGATAAAGAAAACTTGCCGCACGGGCTGTTCCCTCCAACATGGCAGCCAGTTGCTTCTTTGATGGCATTGAGGACGGCATCAGATCCGCGCAACCAGCAGGGGGTTGTCGTACATACTTGCAGATGGTATTTACCGATCGGTCGCCTGTAAATAATGCATCTTATTTTAGTGTCATGTACAGAACTCGATAAAATTAATTATCGCAATGTGCTTATTGCACTTAGCAGGTTGACTGTTGACACTTGTTAAGTTGACTGACTGGATTAGTGGAAGAATTTTCTTCTAGTGGAAGAGAGTGGTGGAGTCGTCACGTCCCACCGTCGAGCAACACGGGACACCGGCTGCGGCGGGTCGGAGGAGAGTAGCCATATGCAGGCTTTCCCCTCTGTCAAAGTACAAGCACAAGTGTTCCTATACCTGTCGCCTAGATGTTTAAATGTGTGCGAGAAATTATAGTAGGTATGATACCCGTGTCGTGGGTGCTGTTGTACACATACATACACAAATACCCAGACCCCAAACAAATCTGTAGGCCATACAAATATTTGTCCCAGTGCGGCCCTTCGAATCAAACGGTCATCTCACACCGCTGGACTAACCGGGTCATCAGTTTTTGTTTATGTTTTTGTTAAAGCCAATGTGTGAGTTTCGTAGTAATATACGATTTTTGTAGAGTGTGCGTGTGTCATGCGTTTTCCCCCTGCCAAAAATTTGACTGTTGTGCATCGGTAATAAACGATGGCTGCACCCCTCCGATCCACCGCGGCCCGTGGCTCGCGTTGCACTATGAGTCCCACCGCCAGCAGTAGATTGTTAGTAAATAACAAAAAACTGATTTACTGCATTTGCATTGCACCCTACATCTTTAGGCTACTTCTTCCTAATCACTTCACTAATGCAAGCAATGTCATATAATAAATAAACAGACAGTATGCAGGGCCACTAAGCATTCCCATTGACCAAAACATCTGGTTTGGATCACCAGTATGGTGCTGTCCATGCAGCAGCAAATGCAAGTTCAGTGTACATTCAACCATGATATGATAGAAAAACAATGACCAATAATAATTACAATTTCTCTTTAACCCGTCAGGTCACAAGAAAAATATCACAATTGATTTTAAATTGTGTCCAGCTGGCGGCTTTAGGTTCCTAGAAGAGTTAATCAGTTGGACCAGATTTCATAGAAAATGATAGCATTGTTAGTCTATTTTCTTATAATGTCTTTGTATACAATATGTAGACATACCTGATAAACATAGTATAAAAAGTTGCAACTTCATACACCCTCATTCGTGGCAGGTTTAGAACTTCAGCGACTTTGTGCATAGCAGAGATGGGCAACCATCCTCCGTTCTGACGCTGAGCTAGGTCCAGCAACGGGATCATGGCAGCTCGCTTGTGACCTTCTGGATATATAGCCAAGAGGGCATCAGCTCTCTGTAATTTTTTTTTGTACATTGTCTAAAGTAAAATGCTTGGTGTTATATCATTAGTGATTAACTCTGTCTACAATCTAGACCAGTGATTCCCGAAGTGGTCCATATAGACTCCCTGGGGTCCATGGGACTCGATGGGGGTGTACGTAGGCATGAATAAAATTTGGAAATATGGGAATGTGATATAAATGTAGCAGTCCACGGAAACCAGAAAAAAATTGAAAGGGGTCTACAAGAAAAAATAGTAAGGGAACCTCTGATCCAGACTATTTGTAAATAAAGAAGATAATGTATTATTCTAATGTTAACACTACATAATTTAATTTGTTTAGAATGTTTTTTAATTGCAAATGGGTTAAGTTTAGCATTATTTTAGAGGCAATGATGTTTTACAAATAAACACATATAGTACTAAGAGACAATTTATTTTATCTTGTACAAATATTATGCCACTAAAAGTATTTTTTATTGTAATCGTAGAGTGGGCAAGCTATATTTATAATATATACCCAATCTGTTGATCTATAGTAAAAAATAGGTTCATAATGGCAACAAGATCAATACATAGAGAAGACACTGGGAACAAGCAGCCAGTTCCGTTTTCAAATTGATTAAGTTATTTATCGAGACATTTCCACATCATCTGTCATGTTACTATGGGAAACAGTGGTAAATTGAATGCAAGAAAAGACAGAGGTACAAAATAAGGTTACTTAGTTTGAAATTTTATAAAAATATACAAAAGCTTAGATGAGTATTGTTGAATCAGTTTATTTTGAATTTCTGGATTATAATGACAACAGACAAATGATTACTTATATCAATATTCTGAATGTTCTAAAAAGAAAATATGATAGTGAACGTCAATACTACCTTTTGGTTTTCCGGTGTAAATTCGAACGGGATGCTAGGGTTGTCTTCGGGAGTGTCTCGATGAACGAACAAGCTATCATGCTGCAAGGTACTGCTTGTCTGCAGAGCCCTAGAAGACGCTCGCCACTGAAAATTTAAAATAATTGTATAGTACTACACTTAACCAAGGTGTAATTATATAATGATTTATTTATGTTATCTGATCTCGTTGTGGTTGACACATACCAAGCCCTGCGCCCCAGATCTAAGGCTGGATAACATAATTACTATTTTTCAACTTTTATGTTATTGCGAAACACTGTCCGCGAACAAGCTCACGAGATATTTTTATTTGTTTTTTTTTTCACACACATGCAAAGTTGCACAGGTCACAAGAATATGTGACACTGACATTGACAGTTTGAGTGTTCAGTGGATATTGACATTGGCTGCGTTCCAGTAATCGACTGTAACAACGACGAGCTCACAAAAAAAATATATAATAAAGAAACACAAAAAAAAAATTAAAAATTAAATTAAAAAAATGTAAAATTATATATAAACCCCCTGGTGATTTCTTGCGCATACGACAATCAAGCTCGTAGGCCCGTACCGCAGCGGCGATGATCCGTTAATTCGTCGGATCGCGTCACTTAAAAAGGCCGCGGCCGTTGTTTGCGAATCTTATAAGTGGAACGCACATCTTGAGCGCTAAGTGCTCAGAATATGGCGGCATGGTGAAATCATTCTTTTTTCGAATTTTGATGAAATCTAAACTGACTTGCCAATATTGTATAGTAATAATAGTGAGCGTAGTGGGTGCGATACGGTCGCAAACAATGATGTCATTGATGTCGACGTCGAACGATCGCTCGCGACGACCACGGGCCTTATGTCACTCCGCCATACATATGATACACCGTGGACACTCCGCCAAAATTCCATACAAACGCTTATTTTGGTTACTTATTACACAGACTTCAATCATTGACGTGTAGTCACACGTGCACGCACACAGCGTAGCACGTAGGATTATGAGGTTATAACTTTAGGCCTCGGACCGACAATATAGAAATAAAATAATACCTAATGTAAAAATAAATAATTTGTACCTACTTACGTAGATATTTCTTTCTTTCTTTCTATTCTTTGACCCGGCTTACACTATGCACCCCGTTAGGCAACGAGAAAAATATGACAATTGATTTCTAATTTTAATGTTCTTGGCCGATATTTGTCAACTGCGGCTCAACAGTAAGCTAAATTTCTATTTACCAGTTTCACCCAGTTTACCGGTGCAATTTAAAAACATAAACACTACTTCAACAAATAGCACAAGTATTGGAAAATAACACTCACTACCTACTCATTACGCGACAAGTCACTTCAATTCAATATAATGAAACCCTTTATGAAATGATAACATTAAAAAAGTTTTTAGTTAAATAAAAAAGATTTGTAATTGTGAACATCATTATTTTACCTTACGTATTTTTTCTTCTGGGAAACTGAAAAAATGATCTTAATTTGTTAATTTGACTTGTTGACTTACAGCCATACACTGCACAATAAAGCACCATCTTAAATGTTAATAAATAAAATATTTGATTACAAATTAATCTAACTAGGCCGCTCGCAACCTCGCTGTAGAGTACCAACCGTCGCCCATAAGAGGGGAAGAGATTGGGTGAAGCGCGGCAAATGGGGGGGACGTCGAAGTGTCCATTCTACATATTCTCTGCTTATGCGGAACTATGAAGAGAGCGTTAATCACTGTGGTCGTTAAGTGGAAGGCACCCATTGGGTACTTAATAGTGATGTACGATTATTCGCATACGTATTCGCGAATAATCATGGTTTTGGATATTTGCATTCAAACAAGTAATGCGAATGAGAATATTTTTTTCCCATATTAACATTTCAATTACCTTTTTAAATACCATACCATTGGACATTGAAACTCTCTGTTTATCTTTGTAAGGACAGTTAATCTAAGACCTACACATAAAAGTTCTTTATAAATTAAATTTACCAGAATTTCAAAGTAATTTTTAATTGTTTGTAGATTGGATATCTTTGGGTAGGTATTTTAAATAAATAAGTAGCTACTCAAACTACTCAGTTTAAATATAGACAAAACTAACTGTAGAGAAAAGAGCACTAGTAAGGAGGACCATCTGTTATGGTGAAATAAGGCAATACAAGCTTATCGATTGGAAACGATTATGCTTATGAAATGATCAACCCGCTTAAACCTATTTACTGACCACAGACCAATATGACATCTATTCAATTTTGTTCATTGGACAACCCTAATACCACACCTAATACCACAGCCACAGAGTACATTTGCCTAATACCTAACTATTGCTAGGGTTGTTTGTGTTGTGTTTGTTTTAAATTTTCATTTTCTAATGAATTTCAAGATGTTTCACGGAATGGCTTGAGTTTGAGAGTAACTAAATAATATTACTAAAGTGTGTCACACGCTACAGACATCTTACAAAATGAGTAGTGAATATAAAATCGCCTTTAGTGAATATGGTGGTACCGCATCTAACGTCGAAGGCGATCATGCGGATCATGCCTTGCTTGAATCTTTGAAAAACGGTAAGTTAGTAATAGTATCTAGTCAACTATTTTTTATTACACCTACACTGCAATGCAAAAAACAGTTTCAATCCTCCCCTGCTGCTGCTCAACAGATCAATGAAGAAAATGAAAGAATAGAATTATTGAGAGTCTATTGAAAAACAATTATAATGATGTATTTGTTAAGCTATTACTAAGAGCATGTTAATTTTCTTTTGGCAATAAATTGACAAATAAAGAACTGATACTTGAGTTGATATTTAGGCATGTAGGTATAATTAAACATCTACTTGTGTTCAATCTGAGCATAAGCCTAGGATTATCTCAATCCAATTCTTTCATCATCATTCAGTTATCTATATGACGGGCCAGTTGGTCTGGCGGTGTGTGACAGGTATATACCTAGTGTGAGGCTGTGAGTGTAAACATATTTATTTATTTATGTAACGTAAAATGAAGAAGTTATGTTAAAAACAATTAATTTAACAATATAATTTTTTGATATCCAATTTACACAGAAATTCAAGATACAGGAAAATGGGATGATTCCACGGTGAAATTGTTATTGGATGAATATTTCATTCGCAAAGATAAATTCAGGGATCCCAAAATTGTAGAAAAAAGTTTATGGTGTGAAATTGCGAAGGAATTTGAAAAAAGTAATAAAAGAATTACCTACATTGATATCAGCGAAGAATTTTCTAAGATGAAAGCCTTATACTTTAAAATAAAAAATAACAATGCCAAGGCAACTTCAGGAAAAGGCCTTATATCATGGCAATGGTTTACTAAGATGGAGGAAATTTTCCATAATGACCTATCAAAAGTGAAAACAAGTATGGCCATGGAAAATGATGAACCTATCAATTTACTCACTCCATCAACAAGGTTAGTTTTTATACAGAGTTATTAGAGCATAATTTATGGATAAAAAATAAAAAAATGTCTCCAATACGCACCTGCAATATATATATTTTTTAATGTAATGGAAGTGGCTAACAAGCATGCAGTTCACATTGATGTTAAGTGATGACCATTCCTGAGGCCTAAGGTGTTAAGCCTCAGTGCCGGAAATTACAGGGCCGTACATTAAACTTACAGCTATGTATCCTGCTTTTGAATAAACAGTTTCATTATTAATCTATTGATTAGACCGTAGCCTTTTTATATCTACACAAAAAACAGGGGTCAAAATACAGATGCATCCTTGAGGTCTAAGATGTTTCAACTCTGTGGTAATATTATGGGGAAATGCATCATCATCTAAATGGAACACAATAGTACTGAACAACCTTTTCACGGCAGATAGATGTAATGAATTGTTGCCTATGTCCTCGAGGTCCGACATTGAGGAGGAGGACTTGCCTCATTTATTTCTGTTATTTTTTCAATCTTCTCTAATTACTTCATTATAGTGGTAAGCCACCATAAGTGTATAGATAAACAATAGAGATGCGCCGAATATTCGGTTCGTATTCGGTATTCGGCATATTCGGCATCATTTCCACTATTCGTATTCGGCCGAATTACTCGGTTTCGATGCCGAATATATTCGGTTCGGATATTTCTATTTTATTGGCTACACGACACGGTATCTACATACTTAACTACAAGATAAAAATTCTCATGTTATTTTATAAGCCAAGGAAATCCTATGAAGAATGTGTTGAATAAAGCTAATAAAATAAAACCATTAAATTACACTTAGATAACTGTCTCGGTAGCCTTGTGGTAGCAGGCCACTAATTCTACGCTGAGATCCTAGGTTTGATTCCCGGGTAGGGATTATCACAGATAATGGTGTAAAGTCCTTTATCTCTGGTTCTATTGGGATTTTTCCATTTTATGGAATTTTCCAAGTACCTCGAAGTTTGGTAATGTGCCTGGAGATGTCAACAGGCTCGCCACCTGTTAATGCACGCAATTTACCTCTGCCTACCCCTTTGGGGATTACAGGCGTGAAGTTACGTTACATTAAATTACAAATCAACATTTATTTTGAAACCTCAAATCAACATAGTCTTAACCAGTAGCTAACATTTTATTGTAAACCTTAAATCAGCATTTATTTCTCAACTTTTATATTTAAACATAAATTAAAATGAAGCTATCCCGAGCCATCCCAGTCTACTCTCAGTACTACCACAAAATATACATTTTATTTTGTGGTACTGAAGCACGCATGGGCCCGCGGCTGGTGTGGATCGCAAGTGATCTGCTTGTTTGAGCGATACGAGCGCGGTCGGGTTTGTGATGGGTGTCCGCTAGTGGTAAGTTAAAATGCGCGTTTCCATGCTTCGGAGGGCACGTTAAACCGTCGGTCCCGGTTGCTATCGATAGATAGCAGTCTTTAAACCTTGTCGGAGACCTCATGGGCGGTTTGAAAATATCCGACAGCGGGTTGGCTACTAACCCTTATCTCCACCAACACCACTCACTGAGGTGCCTTAGAGCTCGCGCGCCTTATCACCGCCGCATGGCTCGGCTCCGAGGCATGCTCGGCCGAGGCACCGTTCGCCCGCATGACCCTGATGCACGTCCACACTGACTGTCACTGACCAAGTACTTCGCTCATGAGGCTACATCGCCCGAGCATGCGTCCGGTGTAGACGCGGCTATTTAGCAAGCAGCGACATGTTAGAACCCCGTTTACGCGGCAAAACAGTGAAATGGTAAACCGAATAATTCGGCCGAATATTCGGTTCGGTATAGGTTAAACCGAATAATATTCGGTATTCGGTTATTCGGTGAAACCACTATTCGGCGCATCACTAATAAACAACCATGTCGAAATTTCTTATAGGCTAGGGAATGTGTAAATAATTAAATAATATAATAATTTATTATTAATTATATATAATTCAGTATAAATAGCAGTTTGTTTTATGTTTGCAGCCAAATAAAGATGAAGAATTTGCAAGCTAAACGCAGACATGAACCCGACAATGAACATGAAGACCGAAAGAAGATCTGTAGCAAGCTAAAAGCTGGATATCAGCAGCCTCTTCTGCCTGATTCTGCTGAAAAGCAACAGTGTCAAAAAGAACAGTAATGGCTTTATATTTATTGCTTTATGCCTACTATACTATAACATTAATCTCAGATCTCTTATTCTCTTTTCTCAGTTATGGTATTTAATCAGTCGAGCCTCTATACCAATTGTTTCCTTTTTAGTCCACAAATTTTTCTCCAATTTCTAAATTCACTCGCATGTGTTATTGCGAAAATATGACAATATATAACAATATTATATGACATTCTTGTTCACTGATTATGAGTGTGATTGATTTGATGAAATTACCTTGCAGAATATCCCCGAAACTCAAAAACGAAGCTCAATCTTCTGATGCAGCAGATCGACGCGTGTTTTATAAATCAGAAAATGAGTGTGATTCTTTACTTAAGCCTAAACTCGAGCCAAAAGATGATTACGAGCCTGATGGAGGCATCGTTAAAGTTGAAATGGAGGGTGCAGCTGATGCTGCGCATAAGCTTAAAGTTGAATATGAGCTTAAAATAGAATATGATCCCAAAGTTGAATACGAGTCTGATGCTGACCAAGAGTTCAATGCTTCTATTGGTATGTATTATATTGTTCTAAAGCAGGGGTGGCCAACTTGTTTAGACCCAAGATCGACTTTTCACTGACGACACTCAGTGTGATCTACCAGTTACACACCTACTTCTTGAAATTTTAAATGAAACGGCATAGTTCGTACACCATTATGGAGTATTTTTATTTTATTATGATAAACTGAAAATTCTTAGTAACTTAGTAATATTAGTGTGAGTATGAACATCTTCCATTAGATAAGCAGAATCAGGTTTGTAGTTGCCCCTTAAAGATCCCAAAGTATGAGCATCTGTCAAGCGAGACTGGTGTGTAATTTCTGTTTGTTATAAGTAGGAAAATGCTGCCATGATCGACTGGACTATTGGTCGCAATCATAGAGCAACACCGGAGGGGAGTAGCCATATGTAGGCTTTCCCTTCTGTCAAAGTACAAGCCCAAATGGGCCTATACCTGTCGCCTAGATGTTTATTTATTTATTTATTTAACTTCTATGCACATAGAAAAGGTACATAAGGCGCACTTAATGCTACTACAAGGCATTATCGACCAGTCAACCTTTGGGTAGTGTTGAAAATTTACCTGGTGCTGACAGGTGAGAATGTTATAAATAATACGAGTATTTAAAATGGATACTTATGAAAAAGTGTATACAATGTAAATAATATACTAAATAGACATACATACATCATAGATAAATAAATATAATATACATACATATTACACAAATATAAACGTACAATAATATAAAAATATATTGATAAATAAATATGAAATACAAGTCTTTCATAAATCAGCTGTTTAAGTGTCATAATTAATACCAACGAGTCATATTCATGCTATAAGCAATAGGGAAGGTCAGAAGAATTCAGAAAGAAGTAACGAAGCTTACGTTTAAAAGCAAATTTACTTGGAGCTTTTTTGATGTCAATAGGTAGCACATTCCAGAGTTTAATCGCTGTAACAGCGAAGGAGTTCGAGATGAAACCAGTACGGTGAGAAGGGATTTCAAGAATAAGATTTGCCGACGAGCGCAGGTTGAGTGAGTGGGAGCCACCTAGGGGTTTAAATTTACTTTTAAGATAAGCAGGAGATTGCGGATCGTAGAGGATAGAGAAAAGTAAACAAAGAATTCTAATCCATCTTCTGTGACGGATAGAAAGCCATTTAAGCTTGGAACGGTAGGAGGAAATGTGGTCGAACTTACGGAGGCCGAAGATAAATCTGATGCAGTTATTGAGTATACGATCCTGCTTATTGAGAAGTTCTTGAGAAATATCGGAATAACAAACATCAGCGTAATCAATGATGGGGAAAATTAGTGATTGTACCAGGAGCAATTTAGTTTTAGAAGGTAAAAATACTTAAATCTATAAAGAGAACGCAGCGTGGCAGTGGTGACCTTACATACATTTGTAATCTGAGAATTCCAATTTAAAGTTGCGTCAACATATAAGCCCAGATCTTTTACATCGCGAGTTACTGGAATTGGGTTGTTATTATAAAGTAGAGGAGACAAGTTATTATAATCCAATTTATTTATGAAATAAGGGCTGCCTAAAATGCAAGCCTGGCATTATTTACTAATGTTAACTAAAATACCAAAATTTTGAGACCAAGTTGATAAGGTACTGAGGTCATAATTTAGTAACGAAATAGCGCTATCAATATTATCAAAATCAGTCTGAACATACATCTGAAGATCATCCGCGTACAAATGGTAAGAACATTTAAGAATGTTCGTGATAGTATTAATAAAAAGTGAAAAAAATAAAGGAGAAAGAATGCCGCCTTGTGGTACGCCAGAGGACAATTCACACCAATCGGAAAAATCACCATCGATTCGAACCGCCTGCAGACGACCACGAAGATAAGAGGAAAACCAGTTCTGGACTGATGGCGAGGTTCCAATTTTTGAAAAAATTGTAAGTAGCAAGTCGTAGTCCACAGTGTTGAAGGCGTTCGAGAAATCGATAAGGACTAACACTGTCAGACTAGAATTTTCCAGTCCCGATCTGACATCCTCAACAACTTTGAACAGCGCAGTGGCTGTGCTATGGCTAGATCTGAATCCGGATTGAAAAGGAGATAGAAGGTTATTTTTGTGAACGTATTTGGTAAATTGTGAATTAACTACGACTTCTAAAAATTTTGAAACGAAAGGTAAAATGGAAATGGGTCTAAAATGGTTGAATGAGCTGGGATTAGGTTTTTTTGGAAGAGGGATAACAAACGCTTTGCGCCAAATAACAGGAAAAGTCCCAGATTCCAACGAATAGTTAATTATGTGGGTCAAGACAGGAAGAATAATATCAATTAAAGGTAGTAACATAGTTCTACCTACCCCATCACAACCAACTGCTTTTGATTTCAGCGACATAAAAATTTTGAGAACCTCGTTACAGTCACAGAGGAAAAAGAAAAAATACTATCAGTTAAATTTGGCATGGAAGTTAAGTAATTAAGGGTATCAAGCTTGATGTTACGATCGAAAGGCAACGCTTTAGCGAAATGATGATTAAGATCATTAATGGAGAAATTCAAAGAAGCCATATTTAAAAGGGATTTTGAGAACCCTATTGATTTTAGGAACTTCCATACATCTGCCGAAGAGCAATTTTTTACATTATCATGAATATAGTGGCGTTTTGCTGCTCTTACCATTTGATTACAGCGATTTCTAGCGCGCTTGTAAAGGTCCCACTTTTCCACGCAGCGATCCCTTCTATAGGCTCGAAAAGCCTTGTCTCTTCAAGACATCGCCATCCGCACTCTCCTAGTAATCCAGGGGGATGCTTAACACGAACTGCGTGAAGAGGAGCATGGGAATCAAACAGCTTCAAAATTGAGTTATTTAGAAAGAATACTTTCTCATCTACCGACTCTGCCGCTTCAACCTGACACCAATCTAACATTAAAGCATCCTGGTTTAGCTTTTCAAAATCGATCTTAGAGAAGTTGCGCATCCAAACTAATGGTGGCTTTATCCTAGGCGCCTTAATCTTATAAGAAATAAATAGCAGGTCATGTCTTGATAGACCTGGTACCGCAAGTTGACCAGAGTTAATAATTTTGTCAGGAGAAGCAGACAGTATAAGATCAAGCCAGGAGTCGTCAGACCCAATGTTATGATGTGTGGTAGATTTCAACATATCTGTATTGAAGTCGCCCATGAGTACGATGTGGTTGTATTCCGAGAAAAGGGACATAAAAAGACTCTCTAAAGAAGAAAAATAGTCTATAGCAGGAGGACAATAGACAACTCCGAGAACAGCTTTGACACCTTTGACTATCAGTTCAATACAGAGATATTCGGGAGTAGCCGAATAGAGAGACAGGGAAGAAGTGAGAATCTGAAAGGGGATGTTGCTACGTAAATAAATAGCCACACCCCCGGCTCTTTTAACTATGCGATCGTTACGGATAAGGACGAAGTCAGGAAGACTAAAAGTGGTCGAAGGAAGTTCAGGTTTGAGCCAACTTTCTGAAACAAGGATGACATGGACCATAGAGTCAGAAAATATATTTTAAAGCTCCGAGTGATGCTGAGGTATGCTTTGAGAATTTATATGACAGATATTAAGGCAATTTATTTATTTATTTATACACTTTATTGTACACAAGAAAACTAAACCAATTATACAAGCTAGAAAAGAAATAAAAGTACAAAAGGCGGTCTTATCGCAAAAGGTGCGATTTCTTCCAGACAACCTTTTAGTCAGGAACGTAAAGAAAGAAATTATTTATTTGCCGGCAGGGTGTACTGAGCAATAGTAAAGATTTAAAACATAATAATAATAATAAATGCAACCAAGTAGCCAGGATAATCCATCAGCAACTTGCCTTGAAATACGCAAAAAAAGGCAATTCGAGTTGCGAGAAAAATCTGCGTTCAATTGATGACTTAGGGTAAAAGAACTATCAAGGGAAGAACAGGACATGGAAGAACTATCAAGCGCAGAATAAAAGCTATCATCATCACACATGTTTAAATGTGTGCGTGAAATTGTTTCTGTATTTTGTTAAAATCAAGGTGTGAGTTTCGTAGTAATAGACGATTTTTGTAGTGCGCGTGTGTGTCGCACGCATTTCCCCCCGCAAAAAATGACAGACTGTTTTGCATCGGTAATAAACGCTATGGCTACTCCCCTCCAGTTCGCCGCGGCCGGTGGTCCGTGTTGCTCTATGGACGCGATCGACCGGTACATCGCGATCGACCAGTTGGCCATCCCTGTTCTAGAGAGAAGCTATTTATACACAATAAAAAAATACGAGTGTGCTTAAGACTAAGTAAAACTTCTTTAACTCCATCTCTTTTTATCTTCACTCATTTATCACTTGCGGTATAGGCTGGTGAATGCGTGATGAGAGCGTTACGGGAAGTAAGTTATTTATATAATTTAGTGAAGATAGAAAGAGAGAGAGAGAGAGTTACGTTTCCTATATTACTGTAGAGGCAAGAGAGTGGAGCGAGCATACATTTTCTCTCTCTTTATCTCATAGCCAGTTTCTTATATCACACTGTAGGAGCAAGAGAGCTTCCTCTCTTAGCCAATTCATGAAATATTATTATATATTATCTCAGTAAGTAGCTCGTTTGCTAGTTTAATATCGTTACGTGAACGTAGATTTTTTATTATTTCGTCATTTAATTTCGTTCTCCAACTAATTTGTAAATTAATATTTTGTTAAAAATATACTA
Source organism: Macrosoma leucophasiata (assembly GCA_036365455.1). NCBI lineage: Eukaryota > Metazoa > Arthropoda > Insecta > Lepidoptera > Hedylidae > Macrosoma > Macrosoma leucophasiata. The sequence goes on from JAWQUS010000024.1 coordinate 3,753,350, forward strand.
CGTTTAGAGTGAATAACATTTAAAATTCATTTTAAAGTTCGTATTTCGGGTGAATAATAACAAATTATGGCAGTGACACAGACTCTGAAGACGAAAACGGTGCTCCAGGACCATCATCTAAGAAGAAATTGCGTACAGCAATTGTGCTCTACTCTCAACTAGGGTAAGTGTGTCTAGTTGCTGTCGTCGTTGCGTGATATGCGGGGTTCCTTTTTCCTTGTTTATTTTCTCCCTCTACTAAACTAATACTCGGCATTCCAATCTTGAAATTAGGGCGCGTTTCACTCTCTATCCCTTTCTTCTCTCTATCTCTCTCCTCTTTCTCCCTCCCTCACTCTCTCTACTCCTTATTTCGATGCCTCCTCGTTCTCTCTCCATCTATCTTTTTGTGTTTCCCACTTGTCTCGCTCTCCCTCTATCATTCCGTGTTAACCCTCCCACCCTCTTTTTACTTTTCCGTATTTTGACCTTGTGTTTCTACAATTTACTTCATCTTTTATAATAGGATAACATCAAATTTAACCGTCATTATTATATAAAATACTAATAAATACAATTAATAATATATTCATTTATAATAGAGATTCACCATTACAAATAATTGGTAATGGGAGTTGATGAAGAGAATCCCACTATAGATCATGTACAAAAACCCAGTCAAATCATTGGGGTTAGCTACACTACATTTTTATTTTATTTTTATCATCATTATAGGCTCGTAATTTACTAAATTATATAATAAAAATAATAAATTATAGGTGGACTAAAGCAGCAGAACGTGGTCGAGAATTCCGAGCACGAAAAGCACTACTTAAACAGCAAAGTAAGCAACAGGAACCAGATGCAACAGTCGGAGTTACTACAGATGATATTCGAAGTCCTGGTTCATCAGAAGACAATCAAGACCCTCGACCCTCTGAAATAAGGGCAAAAGAACGAAGAGCAGAAGCAACAAGGCGATGGAGAGAGAAAAAATAAGCATTAGAAAGTTATAAAAAAAAACGTGCGAAAACTCCAGCTCAACGCATGCGGGAATATCGGAGAAAAAAATTGTAAATATTCTTTTATTCATAAAACTAGCCATTGAAGGTTCGTAACTACAAGTGAATTATAACCGAAATGAGTCTGCCGCAAGACATGGAACAACAATCGACGCAGTTTTCTCTAGACGTGTTTCTAATTTTCAATCGAAAACATATATGTATCTTATTTCTTATACATTATGCCAATTGTCTTACTCTTACAATGAATTACAGTAATTACTGATGTCTCCGATATGAATATAATAAATAAAAATATCTATTAAAAAAAATTCGACGAATTGAGAACCACCTCCTTTTTTTAAGCCGGTAAAAAATTATAATAATAGAAATATTGTACATCGAACCTACGAAAATGACCATCGGCTAGTTTCGCCTTCGTAGAGCAGTTATCTCTGGTGCACACTGCCTATGTAAGTCCAATATTGGTCAAAACTTGATCAAAATGGTCGACAAACGACACATACGACTCCTTAGTAAGGTTGATTTTCAATATTTCTTGTTGGTTTAAAAGACACTCGTATTTTTTATTCCTACGGTGTTTTTTTTTCGTTTGTATTATCTAATCAGTAAATAATTTGTTTCAGGCAATGCACTGCATGAACCGGGATATTTTGGCAACATGATGGGACTAAACCCTCCACTATTACCGACTCAAAACCAATCGAATGACAGAGTCTTACCCGACATAAAACCGCACGATTACTACCAATTTAACTGGAAGAAGAACAAGGGAGTTTTTACTACAAAACGTGATAATTTTACGGGGTTATCAGGACCAACTTTTGACGCAAAAAGCAAAACTCCAGTTGACATTTTCTACAAAGTAATCGACGCGGACTTCATTGACCGACTCGTCATAGAAACCAACCGTTATGCAGAACAAGAGATTAATCGGATGAAAGCGGCGAAGAAATTGACTGAAAGGTCGCGCGCGTATCGATGGTCGGAGACGGATCGTGACGAAATGATAGCTTATTTAGCGTTGTTGATTCTGCAAGGCCTTTTTCCGTTACCGGTGGAGCAAGAGTACTTCAGTTTTAACGGGTTTGGGACCATGCCGTATTTCGCACGCATCATGTCGTATAGTCGTTTCTGTCTGCTTAAAAAGATGTATCATTTCGTCAACGATGAAACTCTGACTGACAAAACGAAACTGCGCAAAATTCGGCCAGTTCTTGACTATTTTAATGACAAGTTCTCGACTTTATACCTGCCTGCCCGAGAGATATCCATTGAGGAGTCTCCATTGAAGTGGAATGATATGGGGTTTTCTCAAAAAAAGACCAATAAGGCTCTTCAAGGTGGAACGAAAATGTATGAGCTTTGCGAGTGTCGCAGTGGCTACCTCTGGAAGTTTTACATGAAAACGACCCTGGATTTAAGGAGGAATTTGAAAAATGGAACAAATGTGTCAGCGCAGAGAGGCACTGCTGGTAGAGGCCGTAATTTCGAACAGCCCACCGAAACTAAATCGAAAATAGCGTATGACTTGATAGAACCGCTGCTTGACCGCGGACACACTGTAATAATTGACAATATTTGTAACAGTCCTCTATTACTGCGGAGCTTGAAAACACGCAGGACTGACTGTTTTGGACCACTACGAATGAATCGCGAATTTGTGCCCGACTCGATAAAGAATCTGACTAAAGATGAACTTCGACGGGGCGAGGTTGTGGCGATTTACTGTTTCGACTTATCTTTGATAGTATGGCGAAGTATTAATTTAGTTTATATGATATCCACGTACCACGATTTACAATCGGGTATTCCTGACAAAAAGCACCAACGGACGTTCAAACCAGAAATTGTACTTGATTACGATAAATACAGGGATGGTGTGAAGAAAAAGGAACAGTATCTCTCAGCTCAACACTTTGAACGGCACAACGACAAAGGTTGGTACAAGAAGGTTTTCAATAAGTTGCTGAACATTGCCGTGTTCAATGCGTATGTCATATTTTCATTGCACAACCCAAATGTTACACAAAGACAGTTCCGGACCACTCTAGCTGAAGATCTTCTGAAAATACATAGACGCATCGATTTGAAGACAGAACCCCGACTTTACATGTCGACTAAGGCACAGGAAATGTTAATACAAACAAGAAATCAACTGCCTGCTGAACACGACCACTTTCCTGGACGAAGCCATCTCAAAAGAGCCCGTTGTTTCTGGTGCATTCGCAAAAAAAACAGTAGCAGAACTACGTGGAAGTGTATTCAGTGTAATGTTAGTTTATGTATAGACCCCTGTTTCAGAGAATATCACAAGACTGATAAATGTTTTTCATAGATCTAAATCAGTATTTAAGAAGAAGGCGTCAGTTAGTGACGACCGCATCGCCCTCTACTGGAGAAGAATTCTTTCGCTGGTGCAGTCAGTCAACCGAACAATGGCTGTCAAACCATTCCAATAAGACGGTAGTAAATATGATAACACGGGATGAGCAGTATTAAACGACCGCCACCACGATGCTCCAATGCGGGTTGGTAGAGATATGGGTTATCAAACCGCTGTCGGATGTTTTCAAACCGCCCATAAGACCTCCGACAAGGTTTAACGACTGCTATCTATCGATAGCGACCGGGACCGACGACTTCACGTGCCCTCCGAAGCACGAAAACGCGGATTAGCGATAGTAGGGATAGTATTACCGCGGAACGCTGTTCCCGCTATATTTTATTTACTAACGCCGTATCTGAAGAGACAACAGTAGCTTTGAGTCAAATACCTACAACTGTGTTCGGACCTCTAACTTCACTACATGGGTACCTTATTCGGTGGTAATAAAAGCTATTTTTGATTGATTTCGTATAAGCGAAGAGTTCCCTGACTGTGCATGTAATTTGGAGAAATAAATATTGGCATATGTATAGAAAAAATTAATGAAGCCAAAGACGTTAAATGTTCTTAAAATTCTATTTATTTGATGTAATTGTTGATTTTAACTATAATTATTAGGTTTCTTCCGCGTTTTTGCATAAAAATTGTTCTGAGAAACTGAAGGACTTCCATTATAACATTGACTTGATTAAAACGTGGTAAATATTTATAGTCTACCATAGTACACAGGAGCTGCAAATAATAACTTTAACAAAGGAGATGTTGCGAGCTCGGTTCTGGTTCGTATACATCCTCAAAAAATTGGTAAATTTAAGAAGAATCCGAAAAAAATACAATTAATTTACTCAAGAATATATTTTAGAGTTACAACCACATTTAATTCAACCGATTTTATCATTAATTTTCAACCATGTTCAACATGGCGGCGATACAGCCGACGCTTGGGATAGCACCTATATATATATAAATATAAAAACAAAACTAATGCTATCAGCGCGCATGGCTCAGCGGCTGGTGTAGATCGTAAGCGATCTGCTCGGTTAAGCACTACGGGCGCGGTCGGGTAGTGTGATGGGTGACCGCTAGTGGCAAATTAAATGCGCGTTTCCGTGCTTCGGAGGGCACGTTAGGCCGTCGGTCCCGGTTGCTATCGATGGATAGCAGTCGTTAAACCTTGTCGGAGGCCTTACGGGCGGTTTGAAAACATCCGACAGTGGGTTGGCCACTAACCGACCCACCTCCACCAATCCGCATTGGAGCAGCGTGGTGGAGTAAGCTCCAGGCCTCCCCCCAAAAAGGGGAGAAACTCGTGCCCAGCAGTGGGACGTATAATTGGTTGCCATTATTATTATAATTAATGCTATCAGCTGCTGCTGCTATGCTACTATCTGTATCTTACTCGTGCATCACATATTATCCAAAAAACGATGTATCAAATCGATCAATTTAAAGAAGTTCCGATGAATTTCTTTAAATTGGAAATCGATAAGAATTAAGTTCTTAGTATTATTAACACACGAAATCGATTTCGGTAGTATTTAGAAAATATTACCTTTTTCTCTATAAAATCAAAAAACAAAAAAATGAAAATGTCAAAATGACATCGCCCGCCATATTCGCCATGTTGGTTTTGAGTTGCAATTCTAACTGCAAATAATGTTTTGTAACTGCAAACAAAGCTAAATAAGTGAAAATATGCAGTAAAAAACGTTTTTATATTGATTTTGCCTGTTAAAGATATTGTGTACTAATACATGGCCGGAGGTCCATACATTTTTGCAACATTTCCTTTGCTAAAGTTAGAAAAACAAAAACTTCTCAAGATGAAGACTAGCTATTTGTAAAATAATATCGGTCAGCACTGAACTTAAGAATTCCAAATTTTGGTCCTATTTTAGCTTTAGTTGACGACCGAGTTGGTCTGACAACAGTTGTTTGACAACTGACAATCCTTGATCCGAAAGTCGTGGGTTCGATGGACGCATCGGAAAAAAAAATTGTATAGCTGGGTATTTCTTTCGGGGCTTGGTTGTTTGTATGTATGCTCGGTATGTGTTGTGTGTACAACGGCACCCGACACAGACTTTATAACTAGTGTGGGGCTGAGAGTGAAAGCGTACTTTTAACAGACTTCATATTTTTTTTATTTACCTCACCTATTCAGTAAAAGTTTTTTTACTACTCACGATGTGGAATAACTTGTTTACGTAAATGACTTTATGTATTAGACCGCGGGTGGGCTCGCGTAAGAAAAGGAAACTGATTTTTCAACTAAAAGTAGTCAACGGGTTATCCCAACCTAGGGTTGCCAGATGAGAATTTGGTAAAGGCTGACAGATGGATCTAAAAAGAAGGATTTTTTGTCAAAGGAGGATATTTTCAATTAAACCAGTTCTTAGATGTTATCTTTTGACGTGACAACGTCTTAAATCAGGTTGCGGCTCGGAGTCACTCATGAAAAAGTGTAACGCCCGGTAACGTAACGATGAGTCACCGAACGAGAGAGAGGCCTGCCGGACCGGCGAATGCCTTTCTACCGAAAAAAAGACGTTGTCACGTAAAATCTTCGCCCGTAAAACCGACTTTACAGGCAACCAGTTTTTTACTTTATTTTGATCGTATTTAGCAGAGCTGCCAATTTTCTCAAGAATTTGTTGGTTCAACAAATAATTATGAAAATCTAGGGAAACTAAATAAAAATTGCTACACTAGTTTCTTAACTAAAAGGAGGACTTCACACAGTAGGTAAGGGAGGGCGGGAGGGTAAAACATGGCAAAGAAGGACATCTCCTCCATGTGGCAACCCTTTTTTTTTTTTTTTTTTTTTTTTTTTTTTTTACCCGGGGAAACCCTCATGGGCACCCGCCGTCTAGGGGAAACGACGGCGGGTAGTGTGAGACTCGTACTCACTAAAACCCCGCGGTGTTCCGACTCTTCCGCCATCAGTGGCGGGGTCACGGGAACGCTTACGCACACATCCGCGACCCCGCCGGCGGCTGCTCGTCTCCGAGCCCTCCGCAGGTTGAGCTCCTTGGCTCCAACCAACACCAGTGGCGTGCGGAACACGTGCACGCCACCCAGCTTGGGACCCATCTCCATTTGGGCGACGGACATCCCCCAGTCCGACACCCAAAGGTCCCCGCCCCGACCACTCACAACGCCAGGCGTCCCAAGACGCCCGGGTGGAGGAGTCCAGGGCCACTCTGTCCGGCCCCGGGGGAGCGGGAGTGACAGGGATGAACTGACCTTCAACCGCCCCCCCGCGGCCCCACCACGTCCCTATCGAGCGGCGGGACCACCGCTAGGCGGCTGGGGATAGGGTGCAGGGCAACGACACACCCATACACCTCCTCCCCAGCCGCCTCCCCACCACGTCCCCATCTTACGGCGGGACAACCGCTAGGCGGCTGGGGATAGGGTGCAGGGCAACGATACACCCGTACACCTCTTCCCCAGCCGTCTCCTCACCACAGCAGCGAGTGGCGGGCAGAGCCACGCCAAACGCCGCCCCTCTCTGGGTTCCTCTTGGCTTCTCCGGTGTGAGGCCAACCACCGGGTACTGAGCCCCCCCGCCACGACAAGACGGAAACCCTCGGGGGGGCCATGTGGCAACCCTACCCAAACCCTCATCAATAAAATTCACAGCAGATAAAGTTTGAGCTCATAATAATGGTTTCCCAGATAAATAAGAATTAGCGGATTTTGGCAAGCAAAATCTTCTATTGAAGATACATACTTTAGTGGTAAGTAGGTGCTTACCTATTTATTTATATGCATGTGATGGATATAGGTACTTATTGCGTTGTTAGTGATGTGTTTAAAAATTTTGAAATAAATAAAAAAAAATCAATATAATTTTATTGAAATTTCAAAAACCTGCCATATCAAAAGCATCTATAATGAACCAAATAAGACATGGATCAAATAGTTAAAAGGCGAACAAACACATTTTATTATTGTACTTTTTAGATGCATTTTTTGGGTCAAGAGTTTCTAAATATTTCAATTTCATTTTTAAAGTGAATTTTTAATTGTTTTAATTTATTGATTTTATTACGTTATATTCACTATTGCATTAGATTAGTAGTATTACTTAATCTGAGATTGGTATACTTTGATACAGTGCAGCAGTGGTCATATGAATCTTGTGTAGTGGACGGATTCTCATAGAATACGTATAAAATATAAGCAGCTTTGAATACATTAAGATAGTAAATTGTAGTACCTAAATTAAAGTAATTTAAAACCATTTATTATATCAATGTATAAGTAGGTATATTGGAAATGTATTTATCTGATTGCGATTAAACACTGGTTATTATATAAATAAGGAGAAGAATATAACTATCTTTATCTTAATTACTTATTGTGTATTAATGAGTAACCGACTACTACAACTAACTATTAGTGATACTTTTGTATTTAAAATATAAAATTTGTGTCTGACTTTTGATTGTTATTTTTACCTTATTCGCCAGCTAGTAATGATGTGCATCCAGGTATTGCATGTGTGATGATGTGATGAATTTATTTAGCCTATAGACAACTACAAAAGTCAAGGTAAAATGCAGATGCGTTGCCACCCCTGAGACCTAAATGGTTGTATCTGTGATGGTTATACGTGGCCTTACATTACCATGAAGGCGCGGGCCCACCGAGACGCATGCTGTGCACGGACACGCGGCGCGTCTTAATTTGATTGACAACGTGGGTCAATGTTTCCACTGGAGTACAATCACCCATGTTAACATGTGTACTCGAATGCATCCATTTACCTCAGCCTACCTCTACTCGTCAAGTTGCGTTCTCTTTGCCAAAAAAAGGTACACCCGCAGATCTCCAAACAGAAACGAATTTATACCAAAGGAAAGATTATCTCTGCTACATATTGTATATTAAGCATTTAATAGCGTAGCACTTTGTTCATTACATTTTAACAGGCATATCTAAGTCGGGCAAGGTAAAATTCCCTTGAAAGCATTCTTCAGGATTCTCAAATGGGAGACACAAATGGCTTCAATGGTCCAGACGAGTCAGGGAAGTGGGGAGGTCACATCGTACTCAAGATTCAAGGCCGGCACCATGTCTTAATGCGATTTAGTTTAAGAAACGGTCGGTGATGGTGGGATAGCTGAATTGCGCTGAAAGCAGTCTACGAAATAATCAATGCCGGTTCGATTGTCCTGCCACTTTAGACAGTGACGATAACCCTCTGTGACCAAGGGCAAATCCAATCTGTTCAAGTGTTTTGACTGGTGGTAGAGCTCCAGTGACGGAGCTCGCGGACGTAGGCATCACCGCATTACCTAATATACTTGCCGCTAAATGGTAGTGTTCAGCACTATCGTGTTCCGGTCAGTTGGTAATGTACGGCCCTGTAATTTCCGGCAAAGAGGCATTACACCTTAGGCCTCAGGAGTGGTAACGCATCTACACATTGACTTTGGTCTTTGTGGGGGTGTCTATAGGATGCAGTCATCACTTAACATCAATGTGAACTGCATGCTTGTTAACCAATTCCAATACATAAATAAAAGCGACGAGAGTGCGGGGGTCGCAGTGGTGCGCCCGCAGATCTCCAAAAAGAAACGAACCTTTAAAGGAATACGCGTATATCTTCACATCACATTTTACTAAAATTGTAGATTCGTGAGTGTGCTATGGACACACCGCGGACACTCCGCCAAAATTCCATACAAACGCTTAATTTGGTTTCTATTACACAGACATCAATCAGTGACGTGTATTTACACGCGCACCTGTGTGCGTAGCACGTACAAAATACCAACCGTCGCCCATAAGAGAGGAAGGGGTTGAGTGATGCGAGCAAATCGGGCGGGACGTCGAAGTGTCCATTCTATACGTAGTATTATTACATATTCTCTGCTATGGATGTGGACAATAACAATCTGCTCCTGCATGTTAAGAATTCAACAGCGTAGCACTTTGCTCATTACATTTTATCAGGCACATCTAAGTCGGGGAAAGCGAAATTCCCTTGAAAGCATTCTTCAAGATTTCTAAATGGCTTCAATGAGTCCATACGAGTTAGAGAGTGGATAGGTCACGTCATACTCGTGGTTCAGAGCCCGCACCATGTCTTAATGCGATTCAGTCAAGAAACCAATATTTTGTTTTCATTATTTTAAAATTGTCCTTAAGTTTTTTCCAATTTTTAACAAGACCTGTTTAGTTTACATTTGCAATTAAAGAACATGGATCTCTCTATAAACAGTGGCAGCGTAAGGCGGAGCCACACCGGCCCACTACCACCCCACTACCTTATGAAAGTTGTTTTAATGATTTTCAGTACAATGCATTTAATTAAACACAACCATAGAAAAAGAGCATAAAAATGCGGTGGGTACTTAACATAAACGCAAATTCATACCTTGATTCTCCGAAGGGGTAAGCACAGGGGCGGATTTCCCTATAGGCCGAGTAGGCCCGGGCCTAGGGCGGCAAAATTTGGTAGTTTTTTTTTTAAGTAGTTGCCTACGCGCTTACGTGTAAAACTCGAAAACCGGTCCATATAGCATCACTTACTGACTATCGTCTTTTTTTTTCATTTTAATTAACTTCTATAGTTTATCTAATTTATAATGCTTTACAGCACAGGGGGGGGGAGGCAATCTTTCGTAGGCCTAGGGCAGCCAACGTATCAAATCCGCGCTTGGGTAGGCAGACTTAAATACGTGTATGCAAAACCCACGTTTCGCCACTCCTTATGTTTATGTGGCGAAGCGAGCATATTGTCGTCTCTGGGCATATTACTGAATGCCGAAGGTGACACTAAGTAACTTGCGAAAAATGGAAAGATTAAAAAATTCTAAGGCAAAGAGCGTGGAGTGGCAAATATCCCGGTTCTTACACACGTCCCGTGTCTCTCCTTCATTCATCCCTCTCTTCTCTCTCCTACAGACAGTACTTGACAGTACAGGTAGGTCTTGGTCCTCCTGAGGCTCTATAGTCTATATTCACATCTATACATCTATACAATGTATAGTGTACATCGATATAAATAAATAAATAAAATTGGAGTGTCTGTATTATGAAAATAACCGCATTTTACTAAATGCATATGTATGTATACACGGTACATAATATATACCAAAACAACATTTATTATGATTTTTGTCTGTCTCTCTGTCTGTTTGGCGGGGCTAATCTTGGGAACGGCTGGACCGATTTGACGGGATTTTCACTGGCAGATAGCTGATGTAATAAGGAGTAACTTAGGCTAGTTTTATACTAGCTGCGCCCACGACTTCGTCCGGGTAGATACTGAACAATCATAAATTCTCACGCGGGCACAGCTAGTTGTATATATATATTGACCTATTACTGTATACTAAAATAAACATTCTGCCCGTTAAAAATGCCTGTAAAATGTTTACGCGTCTAAAATATATCAAGTTGCTAAAATGTTAAATCGATGCCTTCACGTTATCAACGATCGTTACACTAATAACTATGTGCTTTCTAAAAACTCAATTCGGTCCGCATTGTCGTATACGATGTTTAATTCCTTATCAATGGTGCCACAAGTACCGTTATCTAATTTCGTGGCGACCTACCGTGTCCAATCGCATTGGTGATAGCAAGTATTATCTATGGTGCGAGTAGCACCTCAAGACTATCGTGAGTCCCTTTGCTAGACACAGTTACTGATGAATATTGCCAAAAGAATCATGGCAAGTTTCATACATTTATTTGTACAAAAAAAGTTAGAAAAAAGTACAAGGTAAAACGTATTAGAAATATTATCTAGGGAACCTATAGAACATTTTCTGGTACGTAAATTATTTTTAAATCACCGGAATAAAAATCGTCTTTCCTAACAACAGTAGAAGCACTCCATACTAAAGTTCAATTTCATATTTTTTATTCCGGCGAGTTAAAAATATTTTAGGTATCAGGAAATGTTGTTTAGGTTCACTGCATAATATTTCCATGCTGTTTTACCGTGTACCTTTTTTAATTTTTTTCTGTACAAATCTTGCCATGATCCTTTTGGATACTGTTGCATTCTTCTGCTGGGAAAACGCTGGTGAACGAATGCTCATAGGTCGAGAGCCCAGGGCTGACCGCCTAACTCTAAGGGTGCTTTTCCACCAGAGATCTGCTATGTAGCTATACTATGGATGCATTTGATATCCTCCAATCATATTAATTGGTGCAGAGCGCAGTGTGTTTAAAGTATGTGCACCAATGAATATGATTGGTAGATGGTAGAGCTCCAGTGACGGAGCTCGCGGGCGCAGGCACCACCGCATTACCTAATATACTTGCCTCTAAATGGTGGTGTTCAGCACTATCGTGTTCCGGTCGGGTGGTAATGTACGGCTCTGTATTTTCCGGCACAGAGGCATAACACCTTAGGCGTCAGGAGTGGTAAGGGGGCGTCCATAAATTACGTGAGATGTTTAAGGGGAGGAGGGGGTCGAGACAAATCTCATCTAATCTTACGTTGGGGCGAAAGGCGGTCTCGGGAAATATCACGCAATTTTTTTTCTGATTTAGTAGATGTTATTTTTTTAATCGCAATCGTTTCGATTTTCGTACTCTATTGCTTAATCTTCATCACACTTATAGCTATCAGCAATATTAATTACTAGTTTTAACTAGTTGTAAATAAAAGTAAGTAGGTACCGCCGAAGCATTTTTTTTTCTTTTTTAATAAAAATCCAAAGCGCTTACATAGGTACCTACTTTTTGAAAAATCTCATGTGAGATTGGGGGACGGGGGAGGGGGTTGGATAAAATCTCACGACCTCTCACCAGGGGGGAGGTAGGGACAGAAAATAAAAAAAATCCACCTCACGTAATTTATGGACGCCCCCTAACGCATCTGCATTTTGACCTTGGTCTTTGTGTAGGTGTCTATAGGCTGCAGTCATCACTCAAAATCAATGTGAACTGCATGCTTGTTTACCACTTCCATTACATTAAAAAAAAAACGATTGGCAGCGCGCAGCCTTTTAACGATTGTAAGTGATGTACTCGTACCAATTTTTTTTTGTAGTTATTGGTAGAGTTAGAATTACTGTTTATACTTCAGTAGAGAGATAGTGGGGGAGCTCTTTTCCTAATCTGGGTATATCGCCGCGCCGGTGATGTTCAGTACTATCGTGCATCGTGCTTAGCATGTGCTTAGGCTAAATGTGTAGTCCCGTATTTTTTTTAATGTGATTTTGGTGGCAAACTAGCATGCAGTTCATATGGATGTTAAGTGACGACTGCAGCCTATAAACATCTACATAATAATCAGAGGTCAAAGTGCAGATGCATTGCCACCCCTGAGGACTAAGGTCTTTTGCCTCTGTTTTTTTTCTATTACGGGGCCATACATTACCATCTAACCGGAACACGATAGTGCTGAACACTACCATTTGGCGGCAGATAGATTAGGTGGTGCCTATGCCCTCGAGCTCCCTGTAGCTCTACGGCCAGTAAAATTAATATTTTCGTCACAGGGGCAAAGAATTGTAGGTCTCAGGCGTGATAACGCATCAGAATTTTGACCTGTAAGCACTTTTTGTGTGGATATAGGCTGGCATATTAATTTATCATCCATGCGAACTTCATCCTTGTTTATATTAAAAAGTATTTATATAGAAAATTGAATTTCGATACATAAACCAATTGGTTTCTGACTATTCTGACGCTCTGACGCAATATAAAATTTAGGGTCGTTTGACCTTTAACTTTTTATGAGCTTCAAGAATTGTGCTAAATATTCGACCTACAGACGTTCAGAGAATTAGGTACTTAGGTATTTGAGTTTCGTTGCTATAAAATAAATGTAATCTTCCATAACAATAATTTTGGAGTTTGGAATGTTCATTGCCTTTGAGAGGCAGAATTTGAACGCCGAGTGAATAAATCTGACGGATATGGCGCTGCTGCTACCATAAAGCAATGCAATAAATGTGAAGGAAAGATTTGACAAATCGGGCAGGACTTCAGTAGCTCAATTGGAAGAGCGGCTGGACTAGATTCCCAGCTTTGATTATATACACGTCTAGATAGAGCATTTGAGTTCCTAAGCGTCCAAAAAATATCAGTTAACTGTTAGCTGATATCTTCGTTTCGCTCGCTCAGTAGCGACACCGTCATTGTGACGGGAACACGTCCGCATCTGTGCTTTCAATATAACGAGTTGCGCTATTAAAGTGTTCCGAAATTACAAAATAAGAATGAAAACATCTAAAAACATTTCTTACTACCGGTATCTACACATTTCATAGTCCTAAATGTATCCCAGAATTAAATCAACAATATTTAATTTTACGTCGCATTTGTACGATTCATTGAACGCCATGTTTACTGTGTTGCCAGTTTTTGATTTAAAATCTTCCCAGAGAAATATGAAGTTACAAAATAAAATGTATATAATGTTCTAATATATGTTTAATATACCTATATTTATTTTAATAACATTATTTTACTAACCCCCGAAGGAAAAAGAGGGGTGTTCTAAGTTTGACGTGTGTATCTGTTTGTGAGTTTGTAAATTTCCAACGAGTGGATCAATTCCAGATTTTGATTTTGTTCTTAAAAATGTATTTATTTTTCTCCACGATAAAAGTAATTTACACTTAGAACAAATAACTAACAACGAATAACTTAAGCTAATACACGTACCAATACAAACAAAAAATTAAAAATAACTTAAAACGAATAACTAAAGATACTGCGAACGACCCGAAGAATATCGTAATATAATTATGTCACACATGATGAAAAAATTGAACTCGACTTAAGCTTATTTTCCCTATTTTTAGGGGAAAATGTCATAAGCAAGTAACATTTTCACCAGTTGAGTAGTGTGTGTAAAGCGAATAAAATATACATACTAGTGTGTGTTACACGCACACAAGGATTTTCGAATTGGACATTGTTTTTGCAGCGTTTGTAAGGCGACGCTCCATCTAGACGTGTATATAATCAAAGATTCCCAGTAGGCCGCGAGTTCGAGTCTCGCCTGAAGTCAAATTTTTCTTTCCATTTTTCTTTAAAATAAAATATATTTCACAAGCATGTGTTAATGCGAAATAATATAAAACTTTAAAACTTGTTTTTTTTTTATTAAATAAGTTCGTAACAGCTTTTTATGTACTTCGTATTAGGGATGGCGATTCCATTTCCGATTTCGAAGTGTATAAAATTCATCCACGATTAAATCGACATTGAAAAAATCGTTCATCGATTATCGATCTATTTTTGATTATGGCTACGTAATACTAAATTTCTAGGAAAACAGACGACTGAAAAAAAAAACCAATTCAACAGTGTTCAATGCTGGTATAATGCTTCTTATACTCACGTTTAAACGTTAAATCTTATGATCTGTATGTTTCCTATGTCCCTATGTGAAATAACCAAAAAGATCAATCTTCGATTTTCCAGGGTATAGTATCGATTCACTAGATCAATCCAGTACTGTGGATCGCGTTATATAAATTATTATAATAATTTAAACAAGAATAGATTTTTTGGGTCCTAAAGATCGCTTTTCCGATTAATCGATCTAAGGTCTCGGATTACCAACCCTACTTCCTAGTTTTATACTTTGACCTTGACGTATCCGTATCAATTTGACACATCTTGTCACAGAGTATGTAACAATAATGTTTTCTTAAAGACATAGGCAATGGTAACTACTTCATTCCACCATATATGTGACGTCATCACATGTTTTTCCGTTTTATTTTTTTTTCACAGAAATTGAGAAATAAAAAAATACAAAAAATACATATTTGAACTCAGAAAAGAAAAATAAAGAAACGGTATTTTTCTTTTAGGGTCGTGTCAATTTTGAAATGTTGTCAATTGCCCGCCGGCATTTTGCCAGCATCACGTTTGATTAATATTTACAAAGAAATGGAAAATATGCTTATTTTATAACATTTAATAATTAAAAAAAAAAACAAAATACATAGCTACCTATTCATTTGCCAAATTTTCTGGACATAGAAAAGGTTAGTTCTTAAGCTTACTAATAGATGGCGTTAGTCTTCACGTTTATTGCTATTCTGTCTGAGATTGGAAATGATATTAAGATTTTTTATCAAACAATAAGCTCTAAGTCCAACTCTTGGGTATAATAATATCTGAGATTTAATGCGCTGAGTTTATGCGGTGGAGTTGAAACACTAAACCCCTTATTCATAAACGTACATTAGATACGTTTTAGCTATAGAATGCTTTGTCTTTGTCAGTTGCATTGTCAAATGTGCAGGATAGAAAAAGACAAAGGAGAGATTAGCAACACTTTAGCTAAAATACGTTTATGAATAAGGGGGTAAATATCTACGATGTAAAATCTAGTAATTTTCTAAGAAGTTAAATATTTGACGAAGTTTTAATGAGCGTAGAGGGCTATCTTCTACCAAGGACTAATGCGCCACGGATTATAAATCGTAAGCAAATATAGCCCTCCTTTTGTAGACAAAAGACCATAGGTCTGAGAGGTAAGGTAACGCATATGAAATAGGCTGCAATTTGTTTCATGCTTAATTGCAGCAAAGCAAACCTAGTATGATAGTAAAAATCGAGTGTCTTTGCATTAAATATTTTTAAAAAATTTAAAGAAGGCCATTAAAGAAGAGTAACAAAAACCAAAAAATATTTTGTGGCGTTGGTGGCATTGGTGCCATTGGTGGTGATATTGGTGGCGTTGATGGAGTTGGTAGCGTCAGTGGCGTTGGTGGCACTGGTGGCTTTGGTGGCGTTAGTCTAATATCGTGTATAGAGAAGTATGAATGTAAACCAGATTTTTTTGGCGTATTTGTTTTGTATGATCCAATATTAACCAAAAGTTACATCCAAAAAATGGTGCTCAAAGTCACTATTCCACTTGAACGAAGTCACGGGCACGGCTA
This sequence comes from Macrosoma leucophasiata, assembly GCA_036365455.1. Taxonomy (NCBI): domain Eukaryota; kingdom Metazoa; phylum Arthropoda; class Insecta; order Lepidoptera; family Hedylidae; genus Macrosoma; species Macrosoma leucophasiata. The sequence continues at coordinate 3,769,627 of JAWQUS010000024.1, forward strand.
GTACAAAACATCACCGGGCACAAATATAAAAAAAAATATTTTTTTTTTCAATTTTCCAAGTACAAACTCCTCCATTGCAGTGCAAACTCCTCCAAAATTTTCCCAAAATACACGAGTGAACCTTCGCCTAATCTTAGTAGCCAATAGCCGCAGCGTTAGTCTGTTTTTATTTTAAGCGCAGAAGGTACCTACGAAATGGTTACAATCCGCACTTGTTCTAATTAATCTCAATTGATGTATACTTCATAGAATCAAGTATTATTTCGTTAGTCCACACGCGATAAGAACATTTACACAGATGGACGGACGAGCACGTGTAAGTAGTCTCAAATTACAGCCTTCAACTACTGTAATTGAAATTTACCGCATACCTCAGTGACTTTTTTATTTATTTAAGCAAGCAGACTAACATGCTCTTTATGTTAATGATAAGTTCATACTAGAGAGCGTAAGTTTCGGATTCATCTTGCGTAAACTAAAATGTCGGGTTAATTTTATACCCTCATGATAAATCCGAAAACTAGTTTTATTTCTTCTTTTGTTTGAACAACCTGAATAGAGTCGTCACTCAGAAAAAAACTTTTTACAGGCATAGGAAAAGAAAATGACAGGACGCAATGCATTATGCTGTAAAATGATACTAGATGGCGCCACGGTACACCAATTTCTTTAAATTTGACGAAATTAATATTTTTTCGGGGATTGATATAGGTAGCACTACTAGCACTATTTCTGTTATTTGAAATTATTGAGCGTTACGTCCATTCATCAATTTATATTTCTTTTAAACCGATCGCAATGATTTGAATGGAAAAAAAAAATCTTTTTTATTCTTATTACTGAAACATACCAAGAGATGTCACTGCTATGCACTATCTATACAATCACCTAGAAGTAGTTGCCATCAATTTTAAGGATGAATCTACTACATAAATAAGTAGTTACTTAAAAATACTTACTATTACTTACGTAGATAGGCAACATACTGGACGTAATGCAAAGCGTGTTTAATGTTACCTAGTTAAGTCTCCTATTTAATAAATATACTTAAGAGACAGCATACTTAAAGCTATAAACAAAATTATTAAAGAATTTCTTACCATTAACTGTTTTCTTTTCTAATAGAAACATAATTAAATTCAATAACTGACCTAAAGAACTTCGTGTTATTACTTCGTCGCTTTCAATCGTGTTTAATATCATTTTAAAGAGCTATTATTTTCTATTAGCCCTACTTGTTAACCCATTCGTTGAATGTTAATTTTAAGCAAAAAAAAGCAAATCGTTTACTAGGTACCAACGTACCTACGGAATCTCGTGCCTGTTGTTGTTTGTAAAAATCGGATACCTATAAACATTTTTTTTGTAAAAATAAGGGTTTGTGATAAGCTTTTAAAGCTTTGTAGGTATAAAATCATTATTTTTTATCTGAAGATATGAATATAAACATTACCGGTGATAGAGTTCCAATGTCGGAGCTCGAGGTAGTAGGCACCATATAATAGGTATACCTGCGGCCAAATGGTAGTGTTCAGCACTATCGTGTTCCGGTTAGATGGTAATGTATGGCCTCGTAATAATTATCACAGAGACATGACACCTTAGGTCTCAGGGGTGGCAATGCATCTGCATTTTGACCTCTGGTTTTTATATAGATGTCAGTAGGCTCCATTCATCACTTAACATCTATGTAAGCTGCATGCTTGTTATCCACCATCCTTACATAAATAAATACATAAAAACCAGAGATTTCAATGTAGACGCGTTGCCACTACTGAAGTCTGTTGTTATACCTCTGCGCCAGAAATTACACGTACCTACTATCTCACCGGAACACCTACTAATGATGCTGATATCTAGACTTCTAATTAATTGGACTACTTGTAACTAATTGAGCCTTGCCAGCACATGATGGCTAAGCTAAGTGGTAGCTCTGAGCAAGGAGGTGAAAGATCAATTTGCAATGTGCCAAAATCATCCATCAAACTTTTGCCTTCAGTTTTAATTACCCACGTACTAGCGACTCGGTGTTTTTGTATAGGCCGGGAGTCGAACCCGCACAATGGTAACGGTCACCTACAAATCAGATTGTCATTACACGGTGGTTTTGTTGGCTGCGAGCGTACTGGCGCGCAAAAAGTTTTGCTCTTAACTATTGTTGGGGTCAAGCGAATTGGCACGTTGATTGGTTCGGTTAAAATAACTAAATATTTATAACAATAAATAATAATAAATACTCTTTATTGTACACTTTAGGACAAATAATAAACAAGACAAAATTAAAAATATGCACAATAGTCGGCCTTATCACTTAAAGTGATCTCTTCCAGGCAACCTAAAACTAGAGAGATCTAAATCAACAACAAAAAGACGGGGTGTACAAATTAAAGGAATAACATAAAACTAATAAATTTATGTTTAATGCTTGGGTGACTTTCATCTATGGAATACATGTATCAAAACAAACATTATTTGATGTGAACGTATTTTGTGAGATCATTAAATCACATTTGCGTTTTCACGCGTCGTAAGTTATGGGTATAATATTATTTTTCTCATCATTTATTCTTCTCATCATTTATTCTTGTCATCATATTTGATACATTTTTACATGTATATTTAAAAAAGAAAACTATATTCCTAAAAAAATTAAAATAGTGGACAAGGGCCAAACCATCGGAGATTACGAGCCCAGTCAAAGGAACCTCTCAAGGCACACCGTGTAGAGGAGTAATGCCTTCTGCTCCAGGCTCTTAAACCAACCGTCAAGCAAGAGCGTCTTCAGATATTTATCGAAAATCTTAGCTTCAGTCTTACCGTTTACCGAAATTACTATTGGCACAATGATCAATGAATCAACAGGCTGCGTATTATTTTTATTAGGTCGCTCTCCAATTTTAATAATATTAAAAGCGACCAAATGCTGTACATACATTGTTTTTTTTTAATTGCCTTATCAATCACTTTAGAAGTGGCAACGCATTGAAGTCTCTGGTTTTTATAGTCACTTACCGTCAATATGAACTGTAAGTTTGTTTTCCACTTCTTGTCAAAAAAGCATATCTACATAATTGAACACGTACGTTACGTTTTTTTTTTAAATAAATATAAGTAGAAGGTATTGACAACCAACATTGAGTAAATATATACACACAAGAATTTTGTTATTTGGTAAAATGTCGGGCTACCCTTAAAGACAAAACCTTCCATGATTCCCAGCGATCAGTTGATCTTTGGACGCCCTCAGAACCGGAGGTTCGTGGCAGACCACTAGGGGGAACCCTAGTCCACCACTAGTTACGACTACAGCCTTTATACATTTACACAAAAACCAGAGGTGAAAAAAAACCTGAGTCCTAAGTTGTTAAGTCTCTGTGATAGTTATTATACATTACCATACAAGAGAGACTTGTTGACTAGTTTAGTTTTGTTCATTTAAACATTATCAACCATACGGCATTAGTTAAGCCCAATTCGAAGCGTCAATTAAACAACGTAAGTTTTCGTTTCTGACGTGCGGTTACAAACGAAAACCTACTTACCGGACCTGACCCTTGGTCGCGACATGAATCACCCTCGTAACAGAGGTGAGCTACAAGAAATGCAACAAATCAGCGACCCACACAAGAGGGTTGCAAATAGAAACTATAATGCCATGATGGCAAAACCAAGGACCCGACCGTATCAACATCAAAAGGGTATGACAAGCATACCCTGTGGGGTATGGAGTTCGGAGCAGTTGCCCCCTGCGAAGGGTTAACTTCGCCGACCAGGAACGAGTAACGATATTACCAGCGGTAGTTAAGCCCTAGCAAAAAAAAAATAGAAGAAAATTTTAACAAACATCTCAAACTACCAGTACTTTGAGGCCCGACTACATGGAGGCGCCATGACCGCGACAAGTGTTAAAGCGAGGCGGAGAAAGAAGACAAGTACAAAACGAGAACAGTCGGTGAAAGAGACGGCAATAGGAAAAAAACGTCCATTATTGCCTGGAAGCTAACACTTTCTAACTTCTGCGGTGTGGCCGTCCAATTGGAACCAGGAGTTGGTCAGGGTTGTCCTCTTGCCCCGTCTTACTGAATGCTATGACGTCATAATATTTATAGATTTGTGAAAAGCTATAGATAAAAGATGCTCTTGCACTCCGCCCCGCACTTTACACTAGATATAAACGTTAGAAATTAAAGAAAAAATGGAAAGAAAAATTTGACTTCGTTCAGGAATCGAACCTGCGACCTCAGGATAACCTGTCCAGCCGCTTTACCACTAAGCTACATTCTAAATTTCACTCGCATGTGTTATTGCGAAAAATAAATATTACAATTAGATATAAACGTGTTGTCGGTGTCGTTGTACACACACAAAACATACACAAACACACTGACCCGAAACACATATCTGTAGCCATCAATGTGTCCCGGTGCGGGGATACAACACGTTAACCTCAAATCAAGCGTTCATCACACGCTGCTGGATTAACCGGGCCATGCAGGTAAGTTTTTGTTTTATTTTTATGTTGTGGAAGTGGCAAACAAGCATGCAGCTCACATTAATGTTAAGTGATGACTGCAGCCTATAGACACCCACAAAAAGTCCAAGGTCAAAATGTAGATGCGTTACCACTCCTGAGGTCTAAGGTATTATGCCTCTGTGCCGGAAATTACAGGGCCGTACATTAACACCTGGCCGGAACACGATAGTGCTGAACACTATCATTTAGCGGCAAGTATATTAGGTAATGCGGTGGTGACTACGCCCGCTAGATCCGTCACTGGAGTTAGTAAAGGTAAAATAAATGGGAACCCAGGGGTAAAAATCGGGACAGTAAAAAGCAAGCCAATTTATTGATTGAAATTAATTTATTGATTTGCATCTTCGTCGCTTGTCATGAGGCCTTCACTTGTGTTTATTACAAAGTTGTTTAAATCTACTGGTGGTTTGTTTCTGACGACCTGGAGTAAACTGTATCTAAATAGGATCATTCGTCTATTAATTATCAGCTACCCTTTCTAATTAGCGACAGGCTTGTTTTACTGAGGTTGAACCTTCTACAACGGGTTCAGACTATCTTCAGCATTGATATACAAAACATATCAATGATCTTCAGCTTTATCTTCAGGTACAATATGCAATGCACTTCGCAAAGTCAAGAAGCAGTCTCGTCTCATGACATCAGCGATTATGTTTAATTGACAATTTTGACGCTTGGAAAATTAAATATCACCACTAGCAAATGAAGCCCAAACAATATTTTTATTTTATCAGGTTTGGCGTTTAATGTATTACCAGTACGCCGCATATAAATATTTGTACAATCAGCTCCTAATTAATAAAATTCGTCATCGAAATTATCACCAAAATAATCCATTGGGGCTTTTGCTTCGCATGCTGGATCCAATCCTCAGCTTAGGGCGTTGTGGAGGAACACATAAGACACATGCGATTATGGACGGTGACACGCTCTAGTCATCGGTTGCTGGATATCATACATGATTAGAGTTGCTACCTACAATAATAATATTGGGAAAAAAGTTACTTCGCATTTTTTAAGATAATTCAAAACATTTTTTAATACAGTTTATTTAAATTTAACTAAAGTATGTATGTACCATTTTGTTCGATAACCTTTTGCCATCTTGTAGGTAGGGGACATGATGCTATAAAAATTTTGGGACTTCTCATCAAAATACCGCGACAAGTGGATTTGGCAGTCCTCTCGTGATGTTAACCTAACATTGCATAAAGAATTCTGAAGAGACCGAAACAGGTGGAAATCTGAAGGTGCAAGGTCAGGACTATACGGCGGATGCATTAACACCTCCCAGCCAAACTCTCTTAATTTTTGCTGAGTGGCTATAGATGTGTGAGGTCTAGGGTTATCATGATGAAACACCACACCCCTTCTGTTGATCAATTCCGGCCGCTTTCTCTCAACTTCTTGCTTTAATCTCATCAGTTGTTCGCAGTAGAGTTCAGAATCGATAGTCCTGCCTGGTGGTAATAGCTCATAATGAATAATGCCCTTCCAATCCCACCACACACACAACATCACCTTATTGCGAGTTAACCCGGGTTTCGCCACAGTCTGTGAAGCCTGACCGGCCTTTGAACACGACCTTTTTCGCACGTTCTTGTCGTACGTGGTCCACATTTCATCACCAGTTATCAGCTTCTTCAAAAATGATTCGGTTTCATTACGTCGTAATAAAGAATCACAAATGAGTACACGGTTCATCAGGTTTCTTTCAGTGAGCTCGTGAGGTACCCAAATATCGAGCTTTTTTTTGTACCCAGCTTTTTTCAAATGCGCCAAAACTGTTTTGTGATCAGTTCTCAGTTCTTCAGCTACGTCGTAACTACTGATATGTCGATCTTGCTCCACTTTTTCAAAAATGGCATCCATATTATCCGTAATAGGGCGACCAGACCGAAGTGCATCTTTGACATCAAAATTTCCGGATTGAAAACGCTTAAACCAAATTTGTGCTGCTCTGACATACACTGCACTAGGTCCATAAACATCGCAAATTTTTTTCGCGGCTTGCGTTGCATTTTTACCTTTTTTGTAGTAAAATTTTAAAATGTATCGAATTTCTTCATTAGATTCTCACTCATCTTGACAGTACGAAAAACAAATGAAAATCACACATTTGCCTAATTTGAATCTGGAATTAGGTTCTTTAAAATTTTAACTTTCAATGATACCAAAACCAGCCAGATACAAATACTACAGCCAAAGAGATTTTATTACAAGTTCATACATACTATAATGCGAAAAGACTTTTTCCCCAACCTATTATATTGTTGTTAACTTGTGGTATAACCCCTTTGTAACTTTCCAGCTTTGCAGCTTCCTCTGAAGATGTCAGGCTACGAATCTCACTTACCATCCGTGTGAATTTGACTCTATAACAATTTGTTTTAATTATAATGTAACCTTTTAATCATCATAACTGTCAAAGTTGTTCGCGTAATCGATCTGTACGGCTTCCCATCGATTCCTATTATGCAACAATGTGCAAGTAATATCCGAGTTATTGGCCATTAGATGCAAACCTGAAACTGGCATAATAACTGGCATTTAACGAACCCATTTTCGCCCGTGCACACCCAACAAAAGCAAACGGACAGATGATAATGTAATTGTATCGACGTCATCATTCCGATACTCATAACTCCATCAGTTACGCAACAGCAAAAAACATAAACAGCATACCACAGTCCACAACCCGACAAAACGTACGAGACGAACCGTAATTGTTTCAAAAGAACAAAAACGCGTGCGCAACACGAATCAACCCGGCGAGCGTGAATGGGACGCCCCAAACGCCGGGAAAACGATAAAAACGACGTTCCATATTCGAGAAATGATTAAAAAAGAAAGATGGGAAATAAAAGAAAACGAGCAAGACGAACAGTTCGCGGCACGTACCGCGTCTCGTTTAAAAAGAGAACTATCTTACCGAAGCGTGAATGAAAAACGCGCCGGCTACGAGCGTAACCGTAATCTTGTGATTATTATTTTTATTTTCGACTCGCGCTCGCTTTTTTATTATTATTTTTCGTCTTATTATATTTGTTTTTTTTTGTTTCTTTTTATTCTTTTTTACCGCGTGTCGTCGTATGTAGGTCAGGACTGTGCGGGTGATTTTTTTGGTTTTTCGCGGCAAGGTCGGTGCGTTTGCTTGTTTTGTGTGGGTGAGATGAGTTCGCGTGTAATTATGGTATGGCGCGTGGTCAGCTTGCTACGTTGACTTGTTGCTTTTTCTTGTTAAATTTATTTTTAAGCGTTGTCTCCTATAGTCTAAAATCTCTTGTCTCGCTTATAAACTTCGATAGGTATTCAACAGGTTGTTTGCTAATAAATTGCTCACTTCCCTCTAAAATGGTCGAGGAGGGCAATGGCTGCCATATGCGTCATGCTCGTGAACGGGTGCTGATGGTGGAGACTGGTCTGTAATGGTTTGCTGATGCTGCATTTAATTAAAGTGGATAGTTGATGTGTGTCATCTGTGGTGTCACATTACCTGATTTTCATGACTATCTGTATTAGATTTAAGATAAAAATTAAAAAGAACTCATATGGAGTTTGTCTTGAGCGGAGTTTTTCTCGGGAGTGACAAAAAAGCAATCCACTTTGAACTTTGTTATCTTAATTTAAAAGTTTGATTTTGACATAAAGTAGTTCAATGGATTTTGACGAATTTTCTTTTTCTTCATAAGTCATCTGGTTTTTGGAAGGAAGGAATTAAGAAAAGTGGTTTTAGTGTTTTTTTATTGTAATATTAATTTTAAGTAGTTTAATTAATATGTTCCACTTTTACTTTATGGAATAACTATTCAATGTAAGTAATTTTAAATTACTTTTGGAAAAAGTCCGAAAAGATGTATATAAGTATTCGAAAAAAAAAATTTACTTTCTTTCAGGAAGAACGAAGGAGTCTAATGTACTAACTTTATTTAATTAAACTTAGGTACATTGCGCATAGATATTTTTAATTATTTTAAATAACAATTACACACAATACCTACAAGATACGAGATCTATAGGTACGTTCACCGTGGTGTTAATTTAAATAACGGAAACTTTAATAGACATTAAAATTGGTCTTCGAGTATTTTTAATTATCATTATTTATTTTCACCTTCAATTCCCGGCTCTTGTAAGAGATTATTTTTAATGCAGTTCTTTTAAGTAGGTACAAATAAAGAAACTTTTCCTATTACTGAAATTTGCCCACTTCAATATGCGCATAGTCGACTCAATTCCTCTCAGAAGTTCAATTGCAAGAAAATTAAGTGTGATTTCAAGGAAATCATTTAATTTTTAACAATGGTAGAAATGGTAGATGGTAGTGTTCCGAGTGGTGTATCTTTGTCACGATACTCATTACTTTGTTAACTTTTTTATTTTTGTTAAGGTATTTTTACCGCAGTGCTTTCCATGGCAACTGATATCCGTGCGCCAAAGAATGGGTTTCTATTGAAATATAGCGCCAACTTTTTGGCCTTTTATGGAGACACACATTCAGTGCAGCTCGGTGTTGTTTGTAAAATACTTTTGTAACCAACCTGTGATTGCTTTCTGCACTGCTTTTTTACTGGTGGTAGAGCTCCAGTGATGGAGCTCGCGGCCGTAGGCATACTCATATACTTGCCGCTAAATGACAGTTCAGCACTATCGTGTTCTGTGGCACTGCACGGTCCTGTGATTTCCAGCACAAAGGCATAATACCTTAGTTCTCAGGAGTGGCAACGCATTTACATTGAATTTTTTTTTTTTTTTTAGTTGTTTTAAAAGTGGCAAACAAGCATACAGTTCACATTGATGTTAAGTGATGACTGCAGCCTATAGACACCCACACAATGACCAGAGGTAAAAATGCAGATGCGTTACCACTCCTGAGGCCTAAGGTGTTATGCCTCTGTGCCGGAAATTACAGGGCCGTACATTACCACCTGACCGGAACACGATAGTGCTGAACACTACCATTTAGCGTCAAGTATATTAGGTAATGCGGTGGTGCCTACGCCCGCGAGCTCCGTCACTGGAACTCTACCACCAGTAAAAAATCTCTGATTTCCTGCAGATGTTTATACGCTACAGTATTACTTACCATCAATTTGAACTGTCAACTTGTTTGCCACTTCATGATATTAAAAAAAGGATCTGGTAATGCGGTGGTGCACTTTAGCTCTACCACCACTATAAAACATTTTTCAATCTCTAACAATGTTTTTGAAAACCCAAACAGAAATCGACCTTCATTGTCCGAGTTGTTGGGCCACAAAAAACCGAATCGGAATCATCGACGGACAGAAACACATTACGCTACTTTATTCATACAGAACAGTTAACAATGGATACTGGTAATAGAACTATAATTGCCACGCCACTTTTTGTGGTGTTTCGAGGCCAATGGCACGAGACGATGCGCCTTCCTTATAATTATATTCGCATTAAATTTGGAGCATAAATAAGAGACATTTTTTTTTCTTTTTTTTTAAATAAAATACGCTTACACTCACAGCCCCACAGTAGGTATGAACCTGTGTCGTGGGTGCCGTTGTTCACATAAAACACATACACAAACCAGACCCGAAACAAATATCTGTAGGCCATACAAATATCTGTTCCAGTGCGGGGATCGAACCCGTGACCCTTCGAATCAAACGGTGGTTTCGCACCGCTGGACTAACCGGGTCGTCAGTCATTTTATTTTGGAAGTGATATTATAAGGAGCAGTAGCTCGCCACGCGGTCCCTTGGATTTGTAGTCAGAAATGCATTCATTTTTTAAAAATGTAATAATGATGGTAGCAAACACGGAATCTATACTTATAATAAATCTGTAGAAGTGTAAATTCTGTACATTAAAAATATTGAAAATATAAATACCAGGGGATGTTATTAGATCGATACCGAACACAAATATGTGATTAGAAAATTTTTTGTCTGTCTGTCTGTTTGTTCAAGCATCACATAAAAACTACCGGGTCCGATTACAATGAAATTTGGTATGATTATACTTTAACCTTTGGCGCTGGGTACTTTTTATCCCGGAAAAATGTCTGTTTGTCTGTGTGTTTGTGCACGCTAATATCAGAAACGGCTTATTCGATTTTCATTAATATATTGTGGTAAGTTTCACTTAACATTTAGTGTTTGTTTCATGTGAATCGGTTCAGAAATAAAAAAGTTACGTCAATTTAAAGAATCGTATCGAATATTTTTAAGCTATTCTGTATCTTAATTCCATCTTTTAGGGAGTTTCGTACCTAATAGGTAAAAACGGACCCTACGGATAACTAATCCTCCGCTGTCTGTCTGTCTGTCCGTCCGTCCGTCTGTCTGTCACCAGGCTGTATCTCATAAATAGTGATAGCTAGAAAGCTTTACACAAATTATGTATTTCTGTTGTTACCGCTATAATGTAGACGCTTTAAATTTTCACAGAATTTTTAGGTCTTATGTTGTATATTGTAGCTTCCATAATAAATCTATATACATACAAATAAATAAAATTGGAGTGTTTTTTTGTAATATTAAAATAACCGCCCTTTACTAAACGCATATGTACGTATTACACGGTACATATACCAAAACAACATTTTTTACAATTTTTGTCTGTCTGTCTGTCTGTTTGGCGGGGCTTATCTTGGGAACGGCTTGACCGATTTTGAAGGGACTTTCCATGGCAGATAGCTGATGTGATAAGGAGTAACTTAGGCTACTTTTATCTCCATACATCCATACATACATACATACCTACATACAAATAAGTAGAATTGGAGTGTATCCGACTTTGACGGGACTTCCTCGGGTAGGTAGCTGATGTAACAAGGAGTAACTTAGGCTACTTTTATCTCCATACATCCATACATACATACATACCTACATACAAATAAGTAGAATTGGAGTGTATCCGACTTTGACGGGACTTCCATGGGTAGGTAGCTGATGTAACAAGGAGTAACTTAGGCTACTTTTATCTCCATTGATCCATACATACATACATACCTACATACAAATAAGAAGAATTGGATTGTCTTCGACTTTGACGGGACTTTCACTGGCAGATAGCTGATGTGATAAGGAGTAACTTAGGCTACTTTTATCTCCATACAACCATACATACATACATACCTACATACAAATAAGTAGAATTGGAGTGTATCCGACTTTGACGGGACTTCCATGGGTAGGTAGCTGATGTAACAAGGAGTAACTTAGGCTACTTTTATCTCCATTGATCCATACATACATACATACCTACATACAAATAAGAAGAATTGGATTGTCTTCGACTTTGACGGGACTTTCACTGGCAGATAGCTGATGTAATAAGGAGTAACTTAGGCTACTTTTATCTCCATACAACCATACATACATACATACCTACATACAAATAAACAGAATTTGAGTGTCTACGATTTTGACGGGACTTTCACAGGCAGATAGCTGATGTGATAAAGAGTAACTTGAGCTACTTTTATCTCCATACAACCATACATACATACATACATACATAACTACATACAAATAAACAGAATTTGAGTGTCTCCGATTTTGACGGGACTTTCAATGGCAGATAGCTGATATAATAAGGAGTAACTTATGCTACTTTTATACTAGCTGCGCCCACGACTTCATCCGGGCAGATACTGAACAATCATATTTTTTCTCACGTAGACGAAGTCGCGGGCACAGCTAGTAGATAAATAAGGATGGAAAGGCCTTTGCTTCAGTTTATTATTAGAACCAGTATCGCCGCTTTTCTCCCACCATTCAATTTTTTACACAAATGTAACACCATCTCGACAATCACCCACACATTAATCTCAGGGCAGCTATTCGTTTGCGTAAGTTTGCATACTAAGATGTAACGCCCGTAAACAATAAACACGCACGCACACAACAATATACTCACCAATATACTAGTCGAAGTGTAGCGAACGCATTACATGCTGTACATTGCCAGCGGAAACAGTAAAAGCGTCAATAGAGCGAGTGCTTAATGAGCAATGTATTCGCTAGCAGTAACGTTTAAATAATGCAGTTTAAGTTCGAATATTCATATTCCTTTGTATATTTATATGTTTTTTACAAGTATTATAACAATAAATGTTATTTGTGACTTACCGATCAAAAGATATATACCTCCTCGCTTTATACTTGAGGTCTGACATTTCATATTACATGTTAAAATTGGCACTACATGGTATTTTACCAAGAGATGCGTCGTTCGAAGCAGTCTACACGACACTATGAGCGGCGAACGAATGGTTCTGCCGAACTGTGTGTGTTCACGCATAGTTGTCGCGCGCTTGCCACGCCCACATTACCATACCATAATGATCATAGTCACTTAAGGAATGAAGGTTACTGACCTTTAGCCCTTAGATGACGTTGAAATCGATAGAATTGAATAGAATATTTTTTGAGCCTAAATACCTATGAATTATTCTTAGAATAAATCTTTATTTTCCTACTGTTTTTGCAAATTTATAAAATAATGGCATATCCGAAAATTGAGTAAGCGTATCAACTGATCAATAATCAGCTGTTTAAAAAGCGGATACGAATGTTTATCGCACGGGCAGTAATTTGAGGTCTCGCGTAAACCCAGAACGCTCGCGTGTCAAGAGTGGTCAAAATAAATTGATGATGAATTGTGCAAGCAAATTAATTGATTGGTAATTATTGTGCTAATAATATAATGCTTTAAATGGTTACTTTCACTGAGTTATGAAGAAACTGAAGACTTCCTAAGAGTTGTAAAATAAACACACTCTCTTACACACCCACACACACACACACACACACACACACACACACACACACATTTTTTTTTTCATTTTGTTTTAAATAGTTACATATACTTATTGTATTCTTTTATTATTAGGTAGTTCAGTTATTAGTTAACCTGCGTTCTTTGTAAGATTACTGGAACCGGCCTGTGTCGGTTCGGAGGAGGGCGTTGATTCTCGTGACACAGTATATTTCTTACTTTTGCGAAAGTCATTGTTACCATTTTATTTCTGTGATTTTGTCTTATGTTCCAAATAAATAATTTAGAATTTTTTGAATTTTGAATTGTAGCGCGCATGGCCCCGCGGCCGGTGTAAATCGTAAGCGATCTACTCGGTTAATAAATTTTACTTTATTAAAACAACCATTTGATAAGTTACTGAATGGTAGAACTCCAGTGACAGAGCTCAGTTGTAAAATAGTAAATAGTGATAAAAAATAATTGATGATGCATTGAGCTGGAGGAATGATAATTGTTGCATAAGTTAAAAGCGAATCAGAGTGAGAACGTAGCACATATTTGTGTCTCGCCAAGTGTACGTATTAGGTATTAGAGTAGACTAGTCTTCAGTCAGTAGCTAACATGAATAAAACCCGGGCGGATAAGCAAAAAAAAACGGTCAAGTGCGTGTCGTGTCACGCGCATTGTAGGGTTCCGTAGTTTTAAGGTTTGAATAATGTAATGAAAAAAAAACCTATATTTTCTAATAGTTGTTTGAAATTTTCGAGTAAAATACATTTGGTCGCCTATTACTTGCAAACTTGTAAAGCCAGCTTCAGTGACAAGTTTTCCTTTTAATTTCGTTATATTATTGCCGTAACGTTTGAATTTCTAACAACAACCGTTTAGTTGGTATAGGTGAGGGGGACAGTTGACTGTAACGAAAATTGGTACTTTAAAGCTTAATAAGTCGAACAGTAAACTAAATCGAAAATGATATTCAACGATCCTTAACACTTTTGAAAGACCTATCCAATGATATGCCACACTATAGGTATAGAAAACGAAAAAAAAATCATCCGCGTATTACATATAAAGGGTAGGGTAGGTAGGAACCTACCCAAAATTTTTTTTTCTCATGTTTTTATTCTACCACTGTCGGCGTAATTAAGGTGTCCTATACACCTTAATTACGCCGACAGTGGTAGAATAAAATTTTTTTATGTTTTAACCATAGATGTTCACTGGAGAGGGTGTAATCCCCAAACAGGTGGCAGGTGGTCCCTGTGCCGGTTGCCCCCACTGCACCCCACGCCTTTGTTTACAGTAGCTAGCTCGAAACGGCGAACATATCTGTCCTTGCAAATCTTCTTTGAACACTTCTTTCTCTTCCTTTAAACAGTTTTTTTTATATTGGAAGTGGCAAACAAACGTTGATTTATGTTAAGTGATGACTGCAGCCTATAGACACCCACACAAAGTCCAAGGTCAAAATGAAGATGCGTTACCACTCCTGAGGAATAAGGTGTTATGCTCGTGTGCCATTTAGCGGCAAGTATATTAGGTAATGCAGTGGTGCCTACGCCCGCGACCTCCGTCACTGGAGCTCTACCACCAATAAAAATCAGTTTAGTTTAGCTTTCTTCATATTCGCACGCTACTATTGTTTTGAAGACGCTTGTCTACGAATAATATTTGCCTTACTTGAAGTGAATAGATCAGCTTTCATTGTTCATAAATTGACCAGTAAATCAATGGTTTTCAAACGGATGCAAATTCCCTTTGTAGAGCCTTGGGACCCTCTCAGTAACGTCCATAATATGAACCGAAGGTGGTGGCTGTCGAGATGTGATATTACCTCGGTCAAGATCCGTTTATAAATCCAGTGAATCAAGAGCAAAATTAGATTAAATACTTCAAAGAAATTCTAGATCTCTTTCACGTAAAAGAACTATCTTTTTTGAGTGCATTGCTTCCCGACTTACCCATATTTTCGCGCTCTACGATAAAAGATGCCCAAACGCAATAGCAAAAGAGTCAAATACAATCTTATCCTTAATTTCCAATTGTATTTCCAAACTTATAGGTAAGTTAATATAGAATTTAAAAAGGATTACATTTATAACTACATAAATTTAGTACTTATTGCAGAAATATTTAGGTAATTCTAGAAAAAAACTGCAACTAAAAAATATTATTTAAAACATGTACTCATTATCGACGCTTTTCTGTTGCAAAAAAACTCTTTGCATTTACCTATTAGCTAATATAGGTAGGTAGGTAATTCTAAAAACAAACTTTATGCTGCCTGTACGAATTTATAATATTAATAATGATAAGTTCGTAATCTGTGTACCTATGTGTAGGTATAATATGTGCATAGACTTTTTGGTTATGCTCAATTTAATACAACAGTTTAATTGGAATATTGTAATGTTTCTAATTAAATTTTTCAAAAAAGGAGGCTCCTGTTACCATCCGAATGTTTAAGTTTCATCAACCTTTCTCATTAGAAATCTTGAGTCAAATCCGTACTTGTCAAAAAGGCAGAAATTGAAAATCCTAATTAAAAAGTTTTGTTCAAAAACTTAGTTTTTTTGGAACACGTTTCAAATTGGCTACTCAGTCATCGATATACCTTACGTTCGTATTCGTGTACCTACATAACTTAATATACACCATTAAACAAGCCGAAGAGCTCGCCACTGGCTTCTTAACGCATTTAGTCATCGTTCCAAGTAAAAAGTAAAAATAACTCTGACCAGACTCTGCATCTCAGTCTCAAGGCCAAATCCTGACTCCTGACGAAAGAGACGACCATACAAAATAAAGTATACATTAAAAAAGGACGCACAATCCAGTGTCTTCGTCCTTTGAAAAGGGAAAGTGGTAGTTAAAGCACTGGTGAGAGTGAGATGAAAAAATGTCCGAAGGGCAAAACGGGATGCATGTAGTATTTTTAGTGGAATTCGAAAGAGACGGATGATTGGAACCGGTTAATTTTAAAGGGCTTGCTAGCGCGGTCCATGCGATGCTGCGTTAAGACTATGGACGATTTTTGTTTATGATTATGTATTGATTTATATTGAGTTATGATGCACTACGAACGAACAAAGAAAAAGAACTTGGTAATGTTGTTATGAGTTCTTTTTTTATTTGAGGTCGATAGGCATCAGGGATGCGAATGTTTTCGAAAGGAAAAAAGTTTTTTAAGGGTATGATAACGTTCCAAAGAGGATTCATTAAATTTTCGCAGCTTTTCGATACTTTTTTGGGAATGTTTCAAATCTAAGTTGTTTTATTTTGTGTTGTAATGTTTAATTACCGAATAAAATATCTTTTGTATGGAGACTATGATTAGTTTCTAATCAATTATCGATCATTGATCAATAATCATTATGATTTTAATGGTGGGGTGGTAGAGCTCCAGTGACGGAGCTCGCGGGCGTAGGCACCACCGCATTACCTAATGTACTTTTACTTTTACATTCAATGATTATCGACACAACAATTTTTTTTATGTAATGGAAATGGCAAACAAGCATGTAGTTCACATTGATGTTAAGTGATGACTGCAGTCTATAGACACTTACACAAAGACAAAGGTCAAAATGCAGATGCGTTACCACTCCTGAGGCCTAAGGTGTTATGCCTCTGTGCCGGAAATTACAGGGCCGTACAATACCACTTGAACACGACAATGCTGAACACTCCCATTCAGCTACAAGTATACCTATTAGGTAATGTGGTGGTGCCTACGCCCGCGAGCTTTGTCACTGGAGCTCTACCACCAGCAAAATTAAGATAAGGTTCATCATCATCACTCCAGCCGAAAGACGTCCACTACTGGAGAAACCCTTCCCCAAATACGCCCGCAACCAATCCTGCAACAGGGTTATCTATATTATACATCATTACGTGGATGAATATGCCTTAATCACCAAGCTTGGCAGGCGGATTGGCGATCGGAGTGGCTCTAATTTGTCACGGGACGCTGCTGCCCATCCCGCGTTATAATATTTACTACCACCCTATCGGAATGACATGACTACGATATACCATCACCATGTCGAATGAGGGAATGACTAAACAGATATACAATGCGAATGTGGATGGTTGCAGAGGCCCAGGAAGACCAAGACTGACCTACCATGACCAAATAGGTCGAGTACTTTCTGAGAGTGGAGTCAAAAGTCTTAGGGATCGGCGTGCATGTATGAAGAGAATGTTGAATGCAGAAGAAGCACGAGAGGTGTGTCAGGACTGGGATATCTGGCGCTCCACACTCTCTGCCTACCCAGTGAGGGACTTGGCGTGAAGATACATAATTTTTTTATGAAATGGAAGTGGCAAACAATCTTGCAGTTCACATTTATGTTATTATCCCTACTTATATTAAAAATGCGAAAGTAACTCTGTCTGTTACCTTTTCACGTCCAAAAGAGTGAACCGATTTTAATGAAATTTGGTACAAAGATAGAGCTGACTTTGAGAAAGAACAGAGGCTACTTTTCGACATCCACGCGGGCGAAGCCGCGGGCAACAGCTAGTTATGTTATATATTAGTGATGACTGCAGCCTATAGACATCTACATCAAAACCAGAAGTCAAAATGCTGATGCGTTGCCACCCCTGAGCCTTAAGTTGTTATGTCTTTGTGATAGTTATTACGGGGCCATACATTACCATCTAACCGTAACACGATAGTGCTGAACACTTGGCGGCAGATAGAGGTAATGCGGTGGTGCCTACGCCCGCGAGCTCTGTCACTCTCTCTACCACCAGTATAAAATTTCGTGATAGATAGGTTTGTAGCTTTGTGATTGGCGATCATAACCATATTTATATGGTGGTAGAGCTCCAGTGACGGAGCTCGCGGGCGTAGGAACCACCGCATTACCCAATATACTTGCCGCTTTATGGTAGTGTTCAGCACTGTCGTGTTCCGGTCAGGTGGTAATGTACGGCCCTGTAATTTCCGGCACAGAGGCATAACACCTTACCTTAGGCCTTAGGAGTGGTAACGCATCTGCATTTTGACCTTAGTCTTTGTGTGGGTGTCTATAGGCTGCAGTCATCATTTAACATCAATGTGAACTACATGCTTGTTTGCCACTTCCATTACATAAAAAAAAATACGCATGGTATATTATGGTTATCATCGCCAATCACATTTTTGCAAACAAATTGCCATGAAAATCCATGCATTCAAGCAAAAATGCAAACAGATATAATTTTTGCTAGTCACCTCTGCTTACTTCGTACATCTTAAATTCAGGAGGAAAATAATTTCTATGTATTATTATGTTATTTGCATGACTCGTAAGACATAGACAACACACAGGGTGGCCACGCATCTGCATTTTAACCTCTGGTTTTTGGTTTCTGCACCAAATAAAGTTTTACTATTACTATGTCGCCAGCAGTCGACCTAACATCCATGTGAACTACAAGCTTGTTTTTTTTTTTTTTTTTTTTATGTAATGTAAGTGGCAAACAAGCATGCAGTTCACATTGATGTTAAGTGATGACTGCAGCCTATAGACACCCACATGAAGACCAAGGCCAAAATGCAGATGCGTTACCACTCCTGAGGCCTAAGGTGTTATGCCTCTGTGCCGGAAATTACAGAGCCGTACATTACCACCTGACCGGAACACGATACTGCTGAACACTACCATTTAGCGGCAAGTAAATTAGGTAATGCGGTGGTGCCTACGCCCGCGAGCTCCGTCACTGGAACTCTACCACCAGTAAAAGCCTTGTAAGCCACATTCGTACCATAAAAAAAATTACAAAGTTTTCAGGCAACACCTACCTACCGTTACAAAAAGTAGTATCAATAGGATTTCACTAGGCGTATTATTAGCTAGCCGAACCGAACCCCCGTCCTGAGCCGCCCGATTCGCGGGAACGGGTCAACACAGCTCAAGGTCAGGGGAACAAGCACACGGAACCTATGGAGACGTCGCATTATCATTTTTGGATTTATTCTTCATCTATGGAGCGGTGTGACTGCCGTGTCTTAGATCAGACAATGCTACACATATTCTTATGCCTACTGTCTGCTTAAACTTTGAAAGATCTAAAGAACTAAAAAGTACAAATGGTGCAGCTATTGCTGTGGCAAATTATGCCATCCAATGATTGGTCCAGTGGTCGCGATCACGACGCTGAAGCCAAAGGTTCCAAGCTCGATCCCCAGGCCGTGATAAGCAGTGATTTAGTTTATTCTGAGAGGAAGTTGAATTCTGGAACCTGTGAATGGGAGAGCACGTAAAGTCGATGGTCCTGCGCCCGATAACTCTCCGGTCGTGTCGGATTGTCTCAATGGGCTATAGGTAAGGAAATAGAGAGTGCTCGTGTGTTTACTTATACTCTATGCAATATAAAATCTCCTGCGCAGATGGCTGGTCTACGTTGAGATTGGCTATCGTGACCGATACTAATATCGGTATTGGTCCTGAACTCCTGACCTTAGTTTGGAGTTTACATCATTAAATGCCTTGAATGTCAGTAGCAGATCAAGGGGCATTTTGTTTTTTTCCTTCAATAATACTCCAATTCCAAGAAGAAGTCGAATCTTGACAAATTACTTAAAATTACTTACTATTTTAGTGTTCACCTTAATAAAATTTACCCTTAGTTGAGCCAGTCCACTGAAATAAAAAACCACTTGATGAAGCCTCCCTAATCAAATCCCTTAATCGAAATCTGGTGTGGTCTACCACACCAGATTTCGATGTGATGAGCTCTAGTGTAGGAGCTCGAGGACGAAGGCACCACCGCATTACCTAATCTATCTGCCATCAAATGGTAGTGTTCAGGACTATCGTGTGCCGGTTAGATGGCAATGTATGGCTCAGTTATAACTATCACAGAGACATAACAACTAAGGTCTCAGGGGAAGCAACGCATCCGCATTTTGATCTCTGGCTTTTGTGTGGATGTCTATAAGGCTGCAATCATCACTCAACATCAACGTGAACTGCATGCTTTTTTGCCACCTTAATTACACATAGGAAATAGGCTTGTTGTAACCATCTTCTAACGTAATTTTTAAGTATTATGGCCCCACAATTAGTTTCCAAAACATATATGAAAAAAAACGGCTACATATTTGCTTTTGCGTTCTTTTCCATTAGTATATATAATTGGGATGTTATTTTTGTAATTTTAGAAACTTTTGTACTTTTTGGAACGGCGATCATTTTAAGTAGAGCGAAAGTGTCAACACAATTAAATAGTACCTATTTTCTGGTTAATGAACCGATTGTGGTTTTAGCTTTCGTAGCCTCAAGCATTTCATTGTTATTTATATCTTCTATCATTTTATGTTTCTCTTCAAAAGTGTTGAGAAGATATCAATCTCAATTAAGATTTGTCTTTAAGTTCTGTTTTATATAGTGATTCAGGTGTCTTTAAGCAAAGAAGACGAAAGTGTACTGCGTTTTATTCATTACTAGCTGTGCCCGCGACTTCGTCCGCGTGAGAATTTACGATTGTTCAGTATCTACCCGGACGAAGTCGTGGGCGCAGCTGGTATTAAAGTAGCCTAAGTTAGTCCTTATTGCATCAGCTATCTGCCAGTGAACGTCCCGTCAAAATCGGTCCAGCCGTTCCCATGATTAGCCCCGCCAAACAGACAGACAGACAAAAATTGTATAAAATGTTGTTTTGGTATATGTACCGTGTATACATACATATGCACTTAGTAAAAAGCGGTTATTTTTATATTAAAAGCAGACACTCGAATTTTATTTATTTGTATGTATGTATAGTACTCACGACAGTGACAGTAAACAAAATGGCGGACGGTGGTGGTGGCTGCATTCAGTTTTTTGCGACTGTCTCTTTTTGTTCTTATTTTTTTTTCCTTTATTAATATTATTATATTATTATTTCACTCATTTATTCTTTATCTTATTTAGTATTTTTTTACATACATAAGTTTAAAAAAAAAACAAATATATATAAGAAAATAAAAAATAGTGCGCCGCCGGCAGCAGGAACCTCCTCACTATACGTGCCGTGCCGAGAAGTGCCGCCTTCTGTATCAGACCCTTGATCCAACTTCCTAACTTGAGCCTCTTGAGATGTTGGTCGAGGCTCTTTGCTATCAATCCGTTGACCGTGACGACTATCGGCACAATGATGGCCGAATCCACATCCCACATGGCGACAATCTCGTGAGCCAGATCAAGATATTTGATTTCCTTGTCTTTTTCGGCCTTCACGAGATTCCCATCATGAGGGACGGTGATATCGATGATCATTGCGCGGCGCTCCGAGCGGTCTATTACCACTATATCAGGCTTATTGGCTACAATAGTTCTGTCAGTGATAATAGACCGGTCCCAATACATTGTGGCATGGTCGTTCTCGAGAACTGGGTCGGGCACATACCTGTAGTATGGCACCTCCATGGCCACAAGACCGTATCGCAAGGCAAGTTGCTGGTGGATAATCCTGGCTACTTGGTTGTGTCTGTGCAAATATTCGCCGTTGGCAAGACTTGAACAGCCGGACACAATATGCCTGTTAGATTCACCCGGTCGGTGGCATGCCCGACATATATCGACCGTTCCATCTTTCAGGATAAATCTCCGGTAGTTATTGGTCATTACCACTTCGTCCATAATTGCACAGACAAAACCCTCGGTTTCCCCAAATAGGTCGCCGAACCGTAGCCAGGTCACGGAAGCTAATGTGTCAACATCAGGCCCATGAAGAGCCCGGTAAAAACGTCCATGTAGCTCCTTGCCCTGCCACACACTCCTGCGGCCACTGGTCGTGAGCACCTCAGGTTTGCGCCAGTTCTCTTTAGCCAAAGAGAGAGGGGTGAGTCCACTGTCAACTGCCACCACATCCTTATGCATATCCCCGTCGGCGGTAAAAAAGTACTGTCTGAGGCTGCACACCTCACGGTTGTGTAAAGTCTTGGCACTAAGAAAGCCTCGACCTCCACACTTCCGCGGGATGTACAGTCTCATGACCGACGACCGTGGGTGATGCATCCGGTATGCCGTCAGCAAAGAGCGGACTCGCCTGTCAAGGGATTCCAGGTCGGTCTGAGTCCACTTGAAAATGCCGAAGGAGTACATTAAGACCGGCATGACCCAACCGTTGAAGGCACGCACCCTATTACCACCCGACAAAAGACTTTTCAGTACTTTTGTCAGGCGACCAAAGAAACGTTCCTTCAACGACTGTCTCATGTCGCTCTCGTTTATGCCTAAGGCCTCCGACATACCCAAGTACTTATAGTTCTCGGCAGCAGAGAGGGTTCGGAACGGAATGGAACCCGGGGGATTCGTTCCCTTGGATTCTATTATCTGCCCTTGTCGTACATGCATAACTGCACATTTTTCGATTCCAAATTCCATCCTAATAGAGTTACTAAAGTTTTCAGTGACCTTCAGTAGCGCTGTCAGTTGCGAATTGCTGGAACCGAATAATTTCAGGTCATCCATGTACAACAGATGAGATATCATCCGACCGTCTCTGCGTAGCCGATAGCCTAGGCCCGAAGCCTCTAGCAAAGCGCTTAGAGGATTCAAGGCCAGGCAAAACCATAGTGGGCTCAGACTATCGCCCTGGAAAATACCCCTGGTGATTTTCACAGGTTCACCAACCGCCAGGGGCTGCCGAGATCCTGGATAGCGAAGGACCGTGTTCCATTGCGTCATACATGAGCCCAGGAAAGTACGTAGAACTGTATTTACTTTATACAGCTCCAGAACTCTCATGAGCCATACGGAGTCGTAAGCCTTCTTATAATCTATCCAGCAAGTCGAGAGACTCTTTCGGTTGCGATGAACCTGCTGGCTAATTGCCATGTCAATGAGGAGTAGGTGCTTAGTGCCGCGAGACCCGCTCCTACATCCATTCTGAGAGGCAGACAAGATGGAATAATCTTCGATGTGTTTAGTTATTTTCACTCTCAGAATTGATGTAAGGAGTTTATATACTGTTGGCAAGCATGTGATAGGCCTGTAGTTTTTAGGTTCCGGTACTACCTGATTTATGGAGCAGGTGGGTCACACCAGTTGTAAGAAACGGAGGGAGCGTCCCTGACTCCAGAGATGACTGGAACTGGGTTGCCAAGCGAGCGTGCGAACTTTTTAGCCATTTTAACCAGAAATTATGCAGCCCGTCCGGTCCCGGAGTATTATTATTATTTTTTTTTTAAATTATTTTATAAATATTTTAATATTTTATTTTATTTATCTGTTGGTTTGAGTATTTATGTATTCTTTTCAATTTCCACTATTGTGGCTATTTACGTAATTTTACTTCTAAGCTGTATACTATAGGTATTTTTAACATTTTAACTTATTATTATTTTAGGTACATATGTAATTCACCTAATTAAAAAAAACATTTATTTATTACTTTATTATCGTAATGTAATATATTATATGTATTGATGGCAGTTTACTTAAATATGAATAATATATAGGTATGTAGTCTATTATTATTTTTGACGTGACAACGTCTTAAATTAGGTTGCGGCTCGGAGTCACTCATGAAAAAGTGTAACGCCCGGTAACGTAACGATGAGTCACCGAACGAGAGAGAGGCCTGCCGGACCGGCGAATGCCTTTCTACCGAGAAAAAGACGTTGTCACGTAAAATCTTCGCCCGTAAAACCGACTTTACAGGCAACCAGTTTTTTCTGTCTATTTTTTTTATGAGGTTCAGGCATTGCCTGGCAGCTTGAAGTTCGTGATGCCACTAGGACCCACCAGAATATCAGCGCTGCAGTCACTCTGCAGCAATCAGCTGAGGTGGGTGCCGTTTTTCTTGGCTTCCCACAACCAAATATGTTACCCATTGTTTTACTTGATTAGACTTAACTTTAATTATTATTGGCTGTTGTGTGTGTGCCTTGAAAATAAATATTTTTCTTCTTCTTTTTCTTCTATAGATTTTTGGAGTTTTTAAACAAATAGTATTTACTTTATGCTTTTATTTTTAAGTATATATTTTCCTAATTTCGGATGAAGTGCGACTTCTTAGTTGCAAAATTACCGTTCCTATAAAAAAATGGCGAAGTCCTCAGGTGTTGCCCTACTCTCACAGAGGAAACTGCCATATTTCAGCTTCTACGACGAGTTGTTTCGGTTGAGTGATGTTTCTCAATCTGTCAGTTAGTAATGGTAAAGTTTTATATCTGTATTGTTACTAGAATTTTATTTAATAGAAACTCTACTATACATTGTGTTCTCGAGTCAACATTTACCAATATAAGTATTTTCGTCCACACACACACACACAGACATGTTCATCTCGCGGCCGCATGCCTGTGTGCGTGTGTCGTACACACTGCACAAGAATGCAACGCGTTGTTGACACAGCCAACTTCGATATTCCTTTATTTATTGCTATAAAAACCCTTTGAAACGCAGTCATTCAAACACGAATGTTATAACATCTTAACAGAGTTTAGATTCTATCGATAAAATTTAGCGTTAAGCTCTTTCGGAATGGACTAAATCTGAATCTGCATTAAAAGATTTTGAATTTTAATCCAATCACATTACAGTTGTAATTGATCTGTCTGTGGCTTAGTTATTTATGACTAAATGGGGCTGTCGCGTGAAAGGTATATTTAAATAAGGATTTATGCGTTGTGTCTGGCATTTTGGCGAGATTCGTGGATAAAGGTTCGCGGCGGATTAAAAACTCGAGATATGTCCGCTGATTCGATAACCTAGAGGTGGGGTCATATAACATCACCTGACTGATCCTTAGAATTACGTCTTGGAAAACTGAGAAAATTAGGAGAAGATATCTCCGAGGATAAAAAGAAAAAGACCAAGATTCCTCCAAGTGTATTTCCTTCCCTTCAAGTATTAAGTAGTACCTACATCTTACAGAACAAGTTGATTATTAATGAAAACAGTCCAGTAAGTAAGGAATTATGAAACTGCTAATGAGGTTGATTAATCTTTTTCAGCCGGGCGAGTCAATGCTTTATGTCTATTTAATATAATTATAAGACAAAGAAAGAAGGAACTATTGTTGCACCCTGAGACATTAATCTTCCTTGTTAAAGATTTGCTTAAACGTCTTAATTTCTTAAAGCCACTTGGGGTATAAGTGCACGATAGCTCAATAAGACTTACCTACTAGATCTGCGGGTTCGCCTATTTAATTAGAACGTCAATTACGAAAGCATTGTAAAAAGAAAAAATACATTAAATTTTAAGGACCTCTTTTATTTTTAATTCAGTCTAATACATTTTGCCAAAGATGGATTAGATAAGGGTATTTAAGTAAGGCATGAGAATTTGAATAGCTATCTGTAGGTATTAAAAATATGTTGTTATCAGTAAAGAAAACAATTTCAACACTTCGTTTTGTTCATCTCACCACGATCATAATAATTCCATTAGTTAATATCGATAACAATACTTACAAACATTCTCAATCCATTATAATTTACTTCAATTGCATGCAAAACCCATAAAAGTAAATTGAAAACCTATAAAGAATAAAAAAGAAACACTATCAAAAGTAAAGGATGTAAAACAAGAATAATTACAAAAGGCTGCAATATCACTTGTAATATTCGAGCCTGACGCGATAAAATGATAGTCTAAGTACTATCAGAGAACTGACCGTTTGTTCACATATGCACCTTATGCGATGGTATTAAAAGTTATAACCAATTGGTTTTGGATAAGCGGAGAGTTAGTGACTCCAGACATCCATCGGGTTACATACCAGAAACCTGTTACTGTCCCGCTATATCCTACTAATTAAGAATCAGGACGTAGACAGGTGGCTTTTTCTCCCTAATCACATCTTCATTAGTGTTTGCTAACAAAATTAAAAGCGTAATTATCCTGTTGGTTTATAGCGATAGTTGTATTATAGCGATGGGAATTCGGAAGATCTAATGCGTAAATGCAAGTTCGTTTCGTTTTTTTTTATGTATGCAAGATGGCAAACAAATAAGGATAATAAACAAACATGCAGTTCACATGGACGTTAAGTGATGACTGTCCTGCATCCTTGAACAACTACACGAAAACTAGAGGTCAAAATGCAGATGTGATGGACAGAGATATAACTACTACGGTCTCAGAGGTGGCTCTCAGACTGTAGTAGTTATATCTCTGTGAAACTTATTACAACGAAGCCATACGTTATGTCCAAAATTTAGTCTATGAAATTATTGAAAATTACCCATTTCTATTAATCTTTAGAGGATGGATAGCCCTCAGAAGACCAATCCCTAAGAGGTTAACAAAAGCAAATACAGGTTGCTCATCAAGAAATAATGCACATCGAGCCTTTGAAAGTGACAATCGGCTAGTTTCGGCTTTATAGAGCATTATCTCTGCTGCACACTGCCTACGTAAGCATCCGTAGTCCGGTATTGGTCAAAACTGGATCAAAATGGTCGACAAACGTCAAATAGGTAATGTACGAAATTAGCCGACGTCTCTTCCTGAAGTCGACGTGCATTATTTCTTGTTGAATACTGTACATGTAATAGGATCGAGCCACTTATTGAAGACAAATATAAAAGGCCAGTGGCACCTTATCAGTTCCAATACTTCCAGTACCAGTTCCTATCTTCGCGAAAAAACCTTAGTCTCACTATCTATGGGAGACTAAGGTTTTTGCGTAAGGAATATAAGGGTGCATTTCCACCAGAAATGTGCTATGCAGCTGTGCTGCAAAGATGTGAAATCTACGCTACGAAAATATGTGACCGTTTCCACCAATAGGTACTAAACTATGATATAGCTGTAGCGAGGAAGATGCGCTATGAACAACATGCGCCATCACAAAGTGCGGGGCATACTGTAGGTACAGGTACTCTGCTCGGCACATAGCTACACGACTCGCGACGGCCCATAGCACGCATCTATAGCTCGCGTCCATAGCACGCATTCATAGCACACATCTTTCCATATAGAAAACATATCTTAGCTGAATCCGTTTCCATTAGTGCTAAACTATGTGCACCAATGAATATGATTGGTGGATATCAGCATATGGCGCATGGCTATGGAGCCACGTAGCATAGCACATCGCTGGTATGGGTAAAAGCACCCTTAGAAATGCCAAAATATTGTTTCATTTGCTTAAGATGACAGTGCGTATGAAGAAAGATAAAGCTAAGATCAGTTTCGATGAAAGGCCATGGTACGACCGTTTTGCTCTGCAGGCCACTCCGCTGTAATTAAATATTGACCAAGACTGATAGGTTGAAATTTGAACCACAACTATAATTATTAAACCTCATAATTATTTTTAAGTAAATAAAATTCTTGATTACTTAAAATACTAAATCCAATACAATAAACAAACCACAAATTGCTGTCCCATTCGTGAGTTGCCCAAACGAAATCGAGAGTCTCATCTAAAACTATAGTACAACTAAAAACACTTTCATTAAACCTTTCCCACCGGTCCAACCTGTTCCGATATCATCCCACGAAAAAAAACATTATATTAATTTGGGATCCCCACAAAAAACCACGATAGCCACACGAGTAAAAAAGCTAATGGGCAAGAAAAAATAAAAAAGGATTGACTTACAAAAAAAAAGAAGAATCGAAAAAAAAAGATACCTCGAAGAAAGGGTTAGGAGATACAGGTGGTGTCTTTTTTTGTTATTTTTAATGTTTCACGATGTTTATTTACATTGTCACGCTAAATTCTTACGAATTTAAGTTTTGCATTAATATTCAATTAAAAACGAAATATGAACTTTCGTATGACATTGCATAAAAGTTAAGGTAGGTTATGTTCGTATATAATGTAAATATTTTATTTCAGGTGTATATTACTGTATATTATGATATCTAACAAAAATAACAATTCATGGTTTTTTCACGAATTTACAGAATTACTTTTATGCACAAATTATCATTTTTACAAAACAAACATTGTATAAGACGCATAATGTTTTAATTTTCGCGTCTCGGAATGCAGCCTCCGAGATCGAAAGTTGCTCTATCTATTTATAGAAAACAAGTGTAACGATGCTCATGTAGTAGATTTATATACTCGAGATTAAGCCTTAGCTCAAAGAGTATAGGTGTTTTATATTTCTGAATGGTATTTTAAAATATATTGTAACACACATACACCTACAATATTACATTGAAATTTTACAGTATCTACAATACAACGTGTAACAGGATTAAATGTACAACCCGATACTAGTTTGTTCAGAATCGATAATCAAATCGATTTCAGGCGATACCAGTTCACGTAGTTCAAGTATATTAGATAACACGGTGGCGCCTACGCCCGCGAGCTCCGTCACTGGAGCCAGTGCAGTGGCGGATTTACAAATTTGTCGCCGGTAGGCTATTCAATTTTTGCCGCCCCTATATTTTGATATCGTAGTTTACAATCATATCAATTAGGTATATTTTCTATCAATAAAATTCCAACTTTATGTTTTATGCTTCATTATCCTGAAGTTGATGTAAGCAACTTTATTTCTATGGTAGAATCATTGGGAGCTATGCCTTGTCCTGTCTAAGCCTTAATAATTTTAACAGCAATTTTGTAAATAGAATTAAAAAAATTATGAACTAATTCTGCCGCCCCTTAAAATTTGCCGCCATAGGCTCCAGCCTGCTCAGCCTGCTGGTAAATCCACCACTGACTGGAGCTGTACCACCAGTAAAAAGTAATTATAAAAGTTATCATTTTGCGTGAATTAGATTGAATATCGTAGAGAAGCTTACGCTTTTTTTGAGCCAGCCAAGTCCACAGTCCACCAATATTACGTAGCTCTGCAGAAAACTCCAACAAAATATGCATATTATCACTTAAATGCACAAATAAAAACACCTTGCACTAATAAAATAAAAACAAAAACACGTCAGTTTTTTAATTTATATCAAAACACAGAGTATCTAACATCCTGTATGTCTGACATATATTTTGGGTGTCAACGTTGCGCTTCGTTCAGAAATTCCTTGTGTGTCCCATTTTATATTGAAATGCAGATATTTTATACGGCGGACAGAAGAATAATGGGCGGAATAAGTTTAATTGGCTCCTGGAGTCGAGCCACCAAGGTGACGTGACTTAAGGGTGATGGAATACTAGACTGTTGCATGATTTTTTCTCAATTTTTTATGTACTTTCGTAATTTTCATTGGTAGAGTTTCAGTGTGGCCACCACCGCATTACCTCGCTAAATGGTAGTGTTTAGTACTATGGTAATAATAATACTACCGCCGGGTTGATAACGTCGGGTTGATTTTAAAAATCATTTTAGTTTAATATACGCGAGATAAATCCGTAAAAATAGTTTTATTTCAATAATAATACTCTTTATTGTACACTCAACAGAATCACAAAACAGAAATAATACATGGACAGTAAATACAACGGGCGGCCTTATCGCTGCCAGCGATTTCTTCCAGGCAACCATAATTTAACAGAAATGCGCTTAGGAAGAAGTAGGGGTGTACAAATAAA
Organism: Macrosoma leucophasiata; assembly: GCA_036365455.1. Lineage (NCBI taxonomy): Eukaryota > Metazoa > Arthropoda > Insecta > Lepidoptera > Hedylidae > Macrosoma > Macrosoma leucophasiata. The sequence goes on from JAWQUS010000024.1 coordinate 3,799,349, forward strand.
AGCTAAGAAAAAAAAATAAAAAAAAAATAATAATAATAAGTACGTGCTAAAATTAAACAGTGTGTGACATGACAATGATAGAATAGCGGTGAAGGGAAATATACATAATAAGAAAAATAAATACAGTGACAACAGTTGAGACAAAATTAATGAAAAGATAGATAGTGGTCCCTGACCAGGGACTTAAATGATGTTAAAGTTTGGGCACTCCTTATTAATAATGGTAGTGTTTAGTACTATCCTGTTACGGTTAGATTGTAATGTATGGCCCCATAATTACTATAACTTAAGTGATGACTATTAGTTCTTATGTAGACTTAAGACATAAGGTCTTAGATGGAAACACATCTGTAATTGACCTCTGGTTTATGTGTAAACGTCTATGTCACTTAACATCCATGTTAACTGCATCGCTTGTATGCAACCTTCGTTACATAAAAGAAGCAATACTTGACACACGCTCATCTTAACAACATTTAAAAATTGGGTTGTGGAAAAATACCCTGTTTCCACGGATGTTGTTCACTGGTCGATTTACGATCGTCATCAATGCTGAAAATTTGATGAGAATGGTACAATAAGAAGTAACAGATTCGTTAGGTACAATCAGAAGTACCTGACGCCATGAGATTTGGTTGTAAATTCGCTTTAAAGCCGCACGTCGACGCTCCCTTTAAATACGTAAAATAAACGTGACTTCACGCCTGTAATCCCCGAAAGGGTAGGCAGAGGTAAATGCATGCAAGCATACATGCAAACACCCACAATTCGCCAGTTACGTTTTTGGTCCATGTAACAGGTGGCGAGCCTGTTGACATCTCCGGGCACATTACCAAACTTCGAGGTACTGGGAAATTTCCAGAAAATGGAAAATCCCACTAGAACCAGAGATAAAGGACTTTACATCATTATCTCTGATAACCCCCTACCCGGGAATCGAACCCAGGACCTCAGCGTCGTAGTAGTGGCCTGCTACCACTAGGCTACCGAGGCAGTTTAAATAAAGTAAGTATAGATTAAATATATCTACATAAATAAATAAAATAAGTTCGTAGATATGCGATTTTTTTTTTATTTCTTGAATAGCAGTAGAATTTGGATCACTCGGCGGTCATAAGTCCAATCATGAAACACTTCGACAAAATATGCTTCTAATATACCTATGCTGAACTGGAGGCTTTTTGGTGCAGCCGTGAGACATACCGTAGGTGGGTTTACGTAAGTTAGTCGTTATTAGGTATTCTGTGTTAGAAATAAGTTTTTGTTTTTTTTTTTTATATTTTTATTTAGATATCTACCATTTTTTTTATATTTAATTATGTTTTTTACACGTTTTTTAAGTTCTTATGTTTAAGATGTACCTAAGTTAAAATGTAGGTACTTACCTTTGTCATGTCTTAAGGCTGCAGCAAATAAAGCTGTTTCAGTTTCAGTTTCAGTTTTGAAGACTGCACGAAACGAGCACCAAGTATCGGTAACGAACACAAAACTTTTTCGTATTTAATTGAATTTAACAACAAAGTGAGTTAATACCTTAACACAGGTCGGAATCTTTTCATTTAGCTCCTGTAAAAGTTAATTTGAATCCCACAAATTTGTATAAGTAAGTTTTTACCATTTATCAAAACTAGGATCAGGTTTCCTTTGGGAGAACCTAGTTATCTAGGTATGGCACGAGGTTTATAGAGCTTTTCATTAATGCCCATTGAGTAAGCGTAGTAGATAAAAAACCGGCCAAGTGCGAGTTGGCCCTAACGGATGATAAAATGTATTAAAAGCAGTTGCAAGTCGTATAAAGAATCTAAAATTGTTCAAGTAATTTTGTTTTTTGACTAGTTTTCGTCACTTCCTCATCGTCATATGATTTTTTTGTGTAATGTAAGTGGTAAACAAGCATGCAGTTCACATTGATGTTAAGTAATGACTGCAGCCTATAGACACTTACACAAAGACCAAGGTCGAAATGCAGATACGTTACCACTCCTGAGGCCTAAGGTGTTATGCCTCGGTGCCGGAAATTACAGGGCCGTACATTACCACCTGACCGGAACACGATAGTGCTGAACCATTTAGCGGCAAGTATATTAGATAATACGGTGGTGCCTATGCCCGCGAGCTCCGTCACTGGAGCTCGACCACTAGTGAAAGTGATGATTGAATACCTAGGAAACATCCCTATTAAATCTGTGCAACCGATTGCTACCGCGCTCGTATAAGAAATAACTGATCCACCATCCTAACGATTATAACACAGATAATCCTATCTACTATTAAATTGTACTTAGATAATTTTGATAAATTACTAAGGGCGACAAGATTCCAAAATATCAAATACGGCCCGGCGCGAGTCGGACTCGCGCATGAAGGTTACGGTATATGTATAAAACTGGTAAAAAATTACGTTTTTTGTTTGGGAGCCGCCTTTAAATATTTATGTTACTTTGGCCGAATACTCAAACGTCACTCAATTTTAAGTAACCCTCAATTAAGCATATCTCTATCGTTTGAACGTGTTTTATAAAGACAGAAGACTTTTAAGTTCCACTTAGATTTAAAAGACGTTTGAGTATTTGGCCGTTTGATTTCAATTTTTAATGTGTAATTTATAACTAAATTAATATTCTGTGAATATTTGAAGCCTCTACCTGTTACCGTTATTAATATCGTGCAAAAAAATCACGTTTGTTGTGGGAGTTTCCCTTAAATACTTATTTTTTCCGTTTTTTGTAGGTATATGTAATTATAGAGGCCACAGAAATACATCATCTTGGTTGGTGTACGATGAGAAATAAAATAAATATATTTAATCATCTTTTTAAATTTAAACTTTTCGTCTATCACGGTTCATGCGATACAGAATGGTGACAGATAGACGGACAGCGGGGTCTTAATAATAGGATCCCGTTTTAACCCTTTGAGTGCGGATCCCTAAAAATGATAACTTTCCGAAGATCTCCGAAGAGGGCCGAACGGTGCCGAACGCCCGCAGCGCGAACAGGTGCCCTATCCATCTTGATGACCGGACGCTATGTTATAAAACTTCTTGATACTTGAGTCATTTAATGTTTTTATTTTTATCTGTTACACGTTGTATCTTCGAGTTTTACCTGAATGTAACAATCATAATAATATACTGGTGGTAGAGCTCCAGTGACGGAGCTCGCGGGCTTAGGCACCACCGCATTACCTAATATACTTGCCGCTAAATGGTAGTGTTCAGCACTATCGTGTTTCGGTCAGGTGGTAATGTACGGCCCTGTAATTTCCGGCACAGAGGCATAACACCTTAGGCCTCACGAGTGGCAACGCATCTGCATTTTGACCTTGGTCTTTGTGTGGGTGTCTATAGGCTGCAGTCATCACTTAACATCAATGTGAACTGCATGCTTGTTTGCCACTTCCATAACATAAAAAAAAAATACAGAAATAATATTTTTCAATATTTTTTCCAATCTAATTGGCAGTTTCAGATATTACACACGTTGAAAAATGCAATCTTTTTTATCACACACTCACACAAATACACACACACACTCACATACTATGAGATAATCGTACATGTTTTCTGTATGTGTAAGGTACTATGAAGGAATTTGCCGCTTAACCTTGTGGAAACCTCATGATAATGAATACTATGCAAAATTGTGTAAATAGGCGAAGCGTTCCCTTAAAGTATTTACTTCTCTTTATTACTCTTGCATGAGTTATAACTAAAATTGTACAAGTGATTGAAAATAAGTGGACAAAAGCCAGAGGCGGAGACCAGGAGACTCATAGCACAGGGTTTGCCTAGTTTGAGCGCTCCTGTCTCCACAATACTGAGTTAAATGTTAAAAAATATAATTTTGAGAGTAATATTCATATCATATACCTAACAAAATTATTAACTTAAGAAAACATTGTGGAGGGTGTAAATAAATCTTTATCTTATCGCATCTTTATTATATTATAGCGGATAAATATACTATACTAGCGTTCGGCCGCAACTTCGTTCGTTTTCGTAACAAAATGGACGGATGTCCATACATACTGTCATCCCCCTATTTCAAATCTTTAGGATTGATTAAATAAAAACTGTAACATTTTCAATTTCTTAACGCACTCGTGAAAAATGTTGATATACACAGTACAGTACATATGTACAGTATTCAACAAGAAATATTGCACATCGATGTAACAAACTCTACAACCTTTCTATTAAATAGAAAAAAAAAATTAAGTATCAAAACGACTCGAACCCCTACTCATCTCACCTGGATCCGATTGGAGGGGTTAATAAAGAATGTCAGATAATGTTTTTGTATAACATCTATGGGGATGAAGCATTATTATATTGCGTACTAGTTCCGCCCCGCGGCTCTGCACTATAATCTCGAATCTATTATTCATTGTGCGGTAGGTACGCATGCAATATAATCCGATAGAGTCATGTGATATCATGATATTAAGAATTTTTCTTGCTTATTCAAAATGTTCTCGGCTTATGATTATGAAAATGGTAGTGTTCAGGACTATTCTATATATTGTATATATTTCACGTATTGGTTATATATTATTATTAAATTGGTATTTATTCAAACCTATTGGATTATTATTATAAGTCATTCTCTCTAGGTAGCTTATAACCCGACAATGCAAAAGTGTCCTTGTAGACCAATTTGAAATAAATGATTTGAATTTTTTTATATGTTCTGTTAATGTGGGTTGTATGGCTTTGTAATAACTTACACCGGGGAAAAACAACTTAGGTCCTAGGGATGCATTTTGACCTCTTACTGCATCTGTATAAAGACATTCTAAAAAAAAAAAAAGGTCTTATTCAATGCAGGTTGCAGATTTTTGGCCAATAAAGCTTTCAAAAAGAGTAAGTATATCCCTCGTTAGGGACCTGGCGTGAAGATACATACATACGAATATGTATCTTCACGCCAGGTCCCTAACGGGATAGGCAGAGAGTGTAGAGCGCCAGATAGCCCGGTCCTGACATACCTCTCGTGCCTCATCTACCTTCATCATTCTCTTCATACATGCACGCCGATTCCTAAGACTTTTGACCGCACCATCAGACAGAACTCGACCTATTTGGTCATGGTAGGTCAGTCTTGGTCTTCCTGGGCCTCTGCAACCATCCACATTCGCATTGTATATATGTTTAGTCATTCGCTCATTCGACATTCTTTCTATATGCCCGAACCATCGGAGCATGCCTGATGTTTTGATTCTAGACTAAAACGAAATCGTTTAATATGCCTTAAAATTAACTGTCGTAAGTTTATTTCAAAAACAAGATTGTCATAGTAGCAATATGGTGACATATAGTTGTCATACAAAAATTATATTAAATAAATATTTCCGACAAGAAAATAACGATTCAAATTATTTTTTGAGTATTTTCCCACGATTCTACGTATTTTTTTCTTTTGATATAGTATACAAGGGCCCAATGTGGAATTTGTCCTTTAGATGATTCATATTTCTGTGATTGGGCCATTATAGCTTAGATCACAAGTTAAAAATGGTGAAATATAGACGTGGAGGTCGTAAACATACACACAACTGGAACTTAACCACCGGTAAAACTTGGCACAAGTCAGCCTCTCGACCGAGTGATCTCCTTCCTTCACTCTCACATTTATTTAATTGTACATCACCTACACACAAAAACTACTGGACCGATTTCAATTTTTTTTTCACCATTAGAAAGCTGCATTTTCATTTCACGTATTACATTTTCGGCTTGGCTGTATTACATTTATTGCACGCGTACAAAGCCGGGGCGAGCCGCTAGCATTCTATAAAATCGCCATCGAAAAGATGAACTACTGTCAAAATAACCTCAAAAACCCCGCAAAGAGATTAACCGTGAAGCTTTATTTTATTAATTCCAGCTACTTTACGCATAACCGGCGGATCCGTTGATAACCGATGTGGGCGAGTCGAATGCGCCCGCGCAGCCGTTCGCCCGTGACGTCACGCTCCCCATTGTCTTTTTGTGGTAATCACCGGCGAATATAACGGTCAGGTGACATCCGAGATGGTGTTGAGATGGTTTTTAAAGGTCTTGCTCTAAATTAGATTAATTGGTAATAATGTTTCTTTGTTGATATTCCTGGACATTTTTATGTGTAAGTTGCAAATAATATAAGTTGCAAGTTGCAGGAGTTGTCAGAACTCGAGGGCGTAGGCATCTTTACATTGCCTAATCTAGCATCGAACTTATCATTCATTTAGCCAGGGTGGCTTTTGCTTTCCTTTACTCGGGCCCCTCATGAGTCTGACTTGCGGGGCTGGCCACAAGCATGTCTTGGGGCCCACTATCAAGTCTACGTGGGAGATTCACAGACCGCACTACGACTTTACTTTGAGCAAAGTATGCTTAGAACAGTTAGAACTGTCAGTAAAGTATGATGTTTTGACGGTTCTAAGCGTAATTTGTTGGAAGTAAAGTCGTAGTGTGGTCTCTCACCCTTAGGCTCCGAACGTGTTTAGAACCACCCAGCCACCCGGCTCCTTCCAGCTCAGATCGACCCTAGCTCAGATCGACCCTGACCTTATCGATCTGGCGCTAAATAGTAGTGACCAGCAGCGCCGGATTTGGACTTCGGCGGCCCGAAGGCAGAGCATGTGGTAGAGGCCCGTTAGAGGGTACGTTACTAAACAGGCTCCTGCATGCAACCGAAACGGTCAGAGGCTGTATCAAAGCATTGTACTTTGACCGAATTATGAGGGTGGCATTGGAAAATTTCTAGAACATTTTTTTTAAATAATGGAAGTGGCAAACAAGCATGCAGTTCCCATTGATGTTAAGTGATGACTGCAGCCTATAGACATCCACACAGAGACCAAGATCAAAATGCAGATGCGTTACCACTCCTGAGGCCTAAGGTGTTATGCCTCTGTGCCGGAAATTACAGGGCCGTACATTACCACCTGACCGGAACACGATAGTGCTGAACACTACCATTTAGCGGCAAGTATATTAGGTAATGCGGTGGTGCCTACGCCCGCGAGCTCCGTCACTGGAGCTCTACCACCAGTGCCAAAAAAAACATGAAAAAATTCCAATAGCATCTATTCCCCAAACTCGGCAACTCAGATAGCGTCAGTGGCATGATACACCCAGAATGAGGCAGTCAAAAAAGTAATCAATTCATTATCAGACACCTCTTTCAATACATAACAAAACAGGTTGAGTAGCTAATTCATTTATAGTGTGAGGGGAGATAAACTTCTAACTCACAATTAGGGATGGCGCTCTTATTCAGCTCCGATCACGCAGACTCGCTTTAAGGTTATCGCTTATTACATTCTTCTAGCTCAGAGGTTCTCAAACTATTTTTCTTGTAGACCCTTTCAATTTTTTTCTGGTTTCGGTGGTGGTAAATAAAAATGGGATATATATATGGGAAAGTGATATAAATGTTAGCAAGGTTAACATTTATATCACTATCCCATATATATATCCCATTTTTATTTACGCATAGGTATACGTAGACCCCATCGAGTCTGCCATGGACCCCAGGGGGTCTATATGGACCACTTTGGGAATCACTGTTCTAGCTGAACCGGCAAAGGTCGCCGTCGTTATGCCTAACAGTAAATGTTAAATACATTACCGTACAAAATAAGAAAAATGAATCGGTGTGAGCAACGCAACGCGTTTCATTGTAGACATCTACACAAAAAGAGGTCAAAGTGCAGATGTGTTGCCACCCCTGAGATTTAAGTTGTTATTACGGGGCCATACATTACATCTATCTGGAACACGATAGTGCTAAACACTATCATTTGGTGGCAGATACATTAGGTAATGCAGTGATGCTCCTCCTACGCCCTCGAGCTACTACACTGGACCTACCACCTGTAGAACCAGTAGAATGATGAAACCGATAGGTTGCCATAGAGCCGAGAAAGACCAAAATATATAAAATTGTAAGGAGATGGAAGATGGTATGGGCAGATGGCTAGTTACTAGTTTTTGTGTGAGGATTAGAAAGAAATAATGAAAGCAAGAACATTCATTTGTACCAATGTAACAAGTATTTTAAGTGACATCGAATAATATATCATTAATACAAATTGGTGCTAACACAGCATGTGCTGGTTGAAGAACAACCAGCGCTAGTCTGGACCACCAAGATTCGCCATAGACTGCTATACATTCTTAATTAATAAATAAATAATAACAATATCAGAAAAAAAGTACAATTTTACGAACAGACACATTTTAAGAATAGAAACATTATAAAAAAAAAAAGTCCAAAAAGAATCACGAAAAGAAAAGAAATTGGAGTTTTGGCGGGGACCTTGAAAGAGGCGTATGGTGCTCTTATTTTATTTCATTTTCTTGGTGCATTTTTATGTTATATTGAATAAAGTTGGTGGCATTTTGTTTGATATAGGTTTATTACATTGCCCGTGTATAGTGAAATAGAATAACAGCGCGAAAACACGACCTATCAGGTTGCCTCCAAAACTTCATTGTAAATGTTCTGGTAAAGTAGCCATCGCTTTACTCGAATAACTTGACTGTAGCTCACTTGACTGACATACTTAGTAAATAATTGACTGACTGTATTATACTGACTTTTACGCTACTTAAATAAATACGAAATATCGTTTTACTTGACACTGGCAATATGCGTAATAGCAATGCCATAATTAAAAAAAAAATAAAAAAAGAAATTGACTGTTATGATTGACAACGTCATCAGAGTCATCACACTGTCATGTCTGTCATGTCATGGTAATATTGCGTTTAAATTGATAGTAGATTAGGAAGAAACTTAGGAGTACATTGTATAATAATAGGTATACCAAACTACCAATACAGAATATTAATTACTTACTTCAAAACTTTCGATTGAAATCATTAAAATATGATTTTTTAAAAATAATAACAAAGTTTGTTATTTTCCGTGTGTAACTAAGATTCACAAGTACCTATAAAGTCATGATGAGAAACTTTTCTCCAACTTTTTTCCAAATACGCTTAAATAACCAACGTCAAAAAAAAATTGCCCCACCAGACCACCAGACTAGTGAAATTTGAATTACAAAAATGTAGATTAGATAAATACTAATTCTATAAAGCAATAGAAAACGTGAACGAGTAAAATATTGAAAACAAACACACCCCTGGTCGGTTCGGGCGGTCTGCTGTTTTTTCATTTACGAATATTTTCCTTGGCGCACGATATTTTTTCAGTATGTTTTCCCAGTTGTAAGATAAACTACACTCCATCAAATGAACCTATATTTTTTTCCATTCCGCCCTCGCCGTGTCTGGCGGGTTTAAATTTTTACCTACGTATGCCCATATCGATTTGCGGCATCATATTATCTTCTGATAATGTATTCAGATGTAATCAGCTATTCTATCTTCAACAGCATTTGACTGGAAGTTAAAATGTTCGTTTAGATATTCGTACATTATTTCAGCATTACGTATGATCGTGATGTGATGTATGAGAGTACTTCTCTGTGCTACTTCTATAAATCCACAATTTAATTAAATCTACAGATTTATTTTAAGAAAGGTTGCAAATCAGTTTAGAAGGTAATGTAGAGCCCGTAATAACTATCATAGAGACTTAACAACTTTGGTATCAGGGCTGCATTTTGCTCTCTGGTTTTTGTATAGATGTCTATAGGCTGCATGCAGTCATCACTTAACAATTAAAGAAACGAGAATTTCGGCTGTGTAGACTGTTATCTCTTTCCCAGAAATTTATGTGACGTTTGTCGACCATTTTGATGTATTTTTTACCAATACCAGACGCTCTATGATGTCGAAACTAGCCGATTTTAACAATACTTCCGAAAATAAAACTCTTTTACGCAATTCGTTTTCAGCGTCGGCTAAGAAACTCCTCTGGACTGGAAGCCGATATCAGAGCGAATCATGTGCTTAAACTTTTATAAATTCCGTGTTCGAAAAATTTTTTTTTATGTAATAAAAGTGGCAAACAAGCATGCAGTTCACATTGATGTTAAGTGATGACTGCAGCCTATAGACACCCACATAATGACCAGAGGTCAAAATGGAGATGCGTTGCCACTCCTGAGGCCAAAGGTGTTATGCCTCTGTGCCGGAAATTACTGGAGCTCTACCACCAGTAGAGAGATTGATTGATTGTTTAGTGTTATATCCCCCATAAAAACCATATCTTCTAATAAGCAAACATATTTTCAAATACGTCAACTTATTTTCTAATATGTAAACATAACTTCTAATATGTAGACATATTTACATATTAGAAGGTATGATGATGATATATCTTCACGCCAGGTCCCCAACGGGGTAGGCAGAGAGTGTAGAGCGCCAGATATCCCGGTCCCGACAAACCTCTCGTGCCTCGTCTACGAAGACGATATGTCTGATAAGATATTTTATATGATGATAATTGATATGATATAGATTGGTCTTGCTCTTTTATCGAATTTTCATTACGCAGCGATCTGAGCCCAGCCTACACATTGAAAGATGAAGTATGTATGTATCTTCACGCCAGGTCCCTAACGGGGTAGGCAGAGAGTGTAGAGCGCCAGACATCCCGGTTCTGACAAACCTCTCGTGCCTCGTCTACCTTCATCATTCTCTTCATACATGCACGCCGATTCCTAAGACTTTTGACCCCACCATCAGACAGAACTCGACCTATTTGGTCATGGTAGGTCAGCCTTGGTCTTCCTGGGCCTCTGCAACCATCCACATTCGCATTGTATATCTGTTTAGTCATTCGCTCATTCGACATTCTTTCTATATGCCCGAACCATCGGAGCATGCCTTTTTTCATTTTTACACCGATACTATCATTCACACAAAGTCTCTTTCTTACATCTGAAAGATGAAGTAACAACAATAATTTCAGCAATAATTACACCGCTCGAGGTGATTACAAAGATAATAGCTGAGAATAAGCGCGGGATCGTCACGAAATAAAAACACTGTCGAAAATCTCCCTCAGTGTTGTTTTAGGCCCTCCGAAAATATTGAGTTCGCTAAGCGAAGAATAATAAAAAGACCCTCTTCCCTCCCTAACCTTGTTTGGGCACTAGGTTTTGGTGGCAGGACGTCGACGTGTTTGGTCGATGGGAGAGTTTGTAGATCATGTTGTTATTTACGGATTTTTCTTGTACAGAAAGAAGCAAACGATCCAGCATACACTTCCTAAGGTCTAAAAAAAACGTAACTTCACGCCTGTAATCCCCGAAGGGGAAGGCAGAGGTTAAAGCATGCATTCAACCATTCATGCAAACATGGGCGTTTGCATGTATGGTTGAATCGTTTCGCGATTCGCCGGTTACGTTTTTGGCCCATGCAACAGGTGGCGAGCCTATTGACATCTCCGGGCACGTTACCAAACTTCGAGTACTGGGAAAAATCCAGAAAGTGGACAAATCCCAACAGAACCAGAGATAAAGGATTTTACATCGTTATGTCTAATATCCCCGACCCTGGACTCGAACCCAGGGCTCCAGCGTAGTAGTAGTGGCCTTCTACCACTAGGCTACTGAGGTACTTTCTAAGGTCTAAATTGGTGTTACACTACCGCATTACCTCTATCTGCCGCCAAATGGTAGTGTTCAGCACTATCGTCGTCCGGTTAGAGATTACAAATACTACATAACACCTTAAGCCTCAGAAGTGGTAATGCATCTGTATTTTGACCGCCGGTCGTTGTCTGGGTGTCTATAGGATGCAGTCATCACTAAACATCAATGTGAATTGCACGCTTGTTTGCCACTTTTACTATATAAAAAAAATACATAACAACTTAGGTCTCAGTCTCAGTTACCATCATTGTTAACTACATGCTTGTTTTCCATGATCATCACATTAAAAAATAGAGGTACACTTGTACAGGTGTCAGAATTCCAGTGTAGGAGCTCGAGGGCGTAGACACCACCGCATTACAAGTCCATTTTCAGACATTTATGTTTATTTGGGTCCCTGGTACTGGTGATCGTCAGTAACTATATTCTGTCTACCCCTTCGGGGAAAACAGGCGTGACATTACATTGTGTAAAAGACTACAACACCCAAAATACACTCAAATGTGATTGAATTTAAAATCGCAACTTTATAATGGAAAGGTTTGTTTGATAAAAATTAGAATCAGGAATTTTCATTCCACAAGATAATCTTTTCAAGAGATAATGTCCAACAAAATTCAGTTATATATTGCGAAAAGTTCAACATTCGTTTGAAACAATGCCGCCTTGTGAGAGTAAAAAGTTAGGAAATTTGCATCAAATTTTTAGCCGAACCCTACCCTGGCAAGTCCAAAAAGCGCTACAGTTATCAGATAGGCACGCAAACCAATATACTGCTCAACGCAAACAATAGCGAATAACAAAAACGAAAATTATCGACGAGGTACGAGACGGGCAAATACTCAAAAATCGATATCGGCGCGTGGACCCGAATCGATGCGAAATCGATTATTCGATTTTCTCGCACTAGCCGTCGAAATTGGAAAGTTCCGTCTAGATTTTTCGGTCGTTAACATCGAATTTTCAATTTTGAACATTTTTTGCGCCTCGTTTTTTTGAGTTTGGCCGAAAGGAACACATTTTAATAAAAAGTTAGAGTCTTTTGCATTGTCCGTTATGCAATTACAGTTCTGCAGGTGCAGCACGTGTTTTCTCTGATGACTCATTTGGTGCAATGACTTTCCACTCTGTTACGTCCGGTATTTGATGCGATTTGAAAATATTACCTACTTCTCTGACTAATATGTACCTATTGACTATTGTATAGGTATAATATACTAGCGGCCCGACCCGGCTTCGCGCGGGTACAATGTTACCTACCCTCCCCTTTTCATCTTAGCGTGATGTTATATAGCCAAAAGCCTTCCTCGATAAATGGACTATCTAACACTGAAATATTTTTTCAAATCGGACTAGTAGTACCTGAGATTAGCACGTTCAAGCAAAACGAACAAACAAACCAACAAACTCTTCATCTTTATAATATTAGATAGAAGAAGAAGATTAGAAGATAAGTAAATAATCATATATCATCAGTATCATCACACTAACACCAATAAGAGCGGAGCACCAATTAAGAATGTTTCAAAATCGGAGGATTTTTTTTCTTATTGAGAGCTTCTGCTCCGTGCGCTGCGTAAACGGTTAAAGTTTCGCAAAAATGATGCGTGACAGAATTATTTCCCTTTAAAAGTTCTAAAAAAAGTCCACGACAGCATATGTGTATCTTTTAAGGTTAGCTCACTATAACTTTTTTTTATGCTAACCAAAGGAGATGTTGTGAGCTCGGCTCTGGTTCGTACACGTCCTCCAAAAATGTGTATATTAAACAAGAATCCGAAAAAAGTTGGCTTGGGATAATACCTATGTAGATAAAACAAAAATAATCTATTTCGATAGTATTTAGAAAATATTACTTTTTCTCCATGTGTATGAAAATGTCAAAATGACATCGCCCGCCATATTCGCCATGTTGGTTTTGAGTTGCAATTCTAACTGCAAATAATGTTTTGTAACTGCAAACAAAGCTAAATAAGTGAAAATATGCAGTAAAAACGTTTTTATATTGATTTTGCCTGTTAATGATATTGTGTAGGTACAATACATGGCCGGAGGTCCATACATTTTTGCAATATCTCTTTTGTTCTAAAATAATTCATTATTTGCGAAGGTGTTTTTATATTCGCGGTGTATTTCGGAACATAGCAGCGAATACGCATTATTTGTTTAAAATTACTAGCTTTTGCGAGTTTAGCCCGCGATTCGTCCGCGATCTTTTGGTGCTTTTAATACCTTTTTTTTATGTAATGGAAGTGGCAAACAAGCATGCAGTTCACATTGATGTTAAGTGATGACTGCAGCCTGTAGACACCCACACAAAGACCAAGGTCAAAATGTAGATTCGTTATTACTCCTGAGGCCTCGGGTGTTATGCCTCTGTGCCGGAAATTACGGGGCCGTACATTACCACCTGACCGGAACACGATAGTGCTGAACACTACCATTTAGCGGCAAGTATATTCGGTAATGCGGTGGTGCCTACGCCCGCGAGCTCCGTCACTGGAGCTCTACCACCAGTAAAAAACCTCCAAGAATATGTGTACAAAGTTTCATGATGATAGGATAAGTACCTAGTTTTCGCGTGAAAATGTAACAAACATAGGTACGCATTTATACTGTTAAGTATGGAAGTAGGGATAACGTTATATTGTGTTACTTATAGTTCAAATTTACACCTAGGTAGGTATATGTATAATAAATAAAAAATCAACTTAACCCAATATAGCTGTTTTATTAACAAAAGTTTAACAAAATTGATGAATCAAGTAGTGCCGATGAGAATCTACTCCACTTTGTAAAAAAAAGGCTTACTGATTTTCATTTTTAGGGTTCCGTGCCTAAAAGGTTAACGGTATCCTATTACTAAGCCTCCGCTGTCTGTCTATCTGTTGCCACGCTGTATTTCATGAAACGTGATAGCTATAAAACTGAAATTTTCACCAATTATTTATTTTTGTTGCCGCTATAACAATAAATACTAAAAAATTTAAAAATATATTGAGAGGGGGCGGGGGACCCGAAACGTGCTTATTTGTATTTTTTGCTCAATATTTAAATAACGGTAGCAGGTAGACGCTTTAAATTTTCACAGAATATTTTGTTGTATTTAAAATAAATAAAAAAAATTAAGTTAATATTAAAGGAGGGCTCCCATACAACAAAAGTACTTGTTAAGCAATTTTTGACTCTATGTATATATGAAGGTAGAAACTCGTTAAATAACAAACGTTATTTTGTTTAATACTCGTAGATGATTGTACGGAACGCTTCGTGCACGAGTCCGACTCGTACTTGGCCGCTTTTTAATAATATTACATCCAAATATTGAAAATTGGTCGAATACCGAATAGTTGTCGAATATTCGTGGCATCTCTTATCTGCCTATTTATTAGAAACCGTACATGCGTGACATTAAATAAAAAGTGCGCCAATAAGTGGCCATGATTAGGGAACGTCAAATTATAATGAATTATTACACAGAAGCCTAATTGTGCGCCCTGGGCTCGCGTGCTTTCAACGAGACAACTGTGCGTAGGGCCGCCAACTATGTTGGCAAAAAATAAAATAACCTTTACTTCTTTATATCACAAGTGGCAAACAAGCACGCAGTTCCCATGGATGTTAAGTGATAAATTGCCGCCTAGTCCTTCAGAGGTCAAAATGCAGATGCGTTGCCACATCTGAGACCTAAGTCGTTACATCTCTGTGATAGTTATGGGACCATACATTACCTTCTAATCGGAAAACGATAGTGCTGAACACTATTATTTAATGGCAGATGGATTAATGCAGTGGCCTACGCTCTCGAGCTCTTACACTGCAACTCTACCACCAGTAAACTGTATGCTTGATTTCCAGTTTCCTTACCCATAAAAAATTGCTAACATTAATCTGTTAAGTCGAACAACGTAAATGTTACCGGGAGTTTGCATTGATGAAACATTCACATAAAAACATGTTAAATGTATCGTATCGCATTTGCACTGTCATGAAACATGTAAAAACAAAGCACATATCATGGAAATAAATCAGTACTAATACTTCAATTGCAACAAGTTTTATCAATAACAAGTCTTGGAACATGTTGTTTGATTAGGTTGTCAGATTTACACTCGGGGTATCGGATCTTGTCCACTACATGTTTCGTGTTTACCAGATGGTTCGGATAACTTAAAAAACTCTAATTTAGAACAAATTGTGTGATTTGTAATATTTATATAGTGACAATGCAAACGTCAACTTAGACATGTCATAGACAAACATGAATAAAAGACATGTTTTATGTCAATGCAAACACAGATAACAACAAATTTTGAGATGTTTGACTTAAATGATAGGTTTGACAGCAGTACGAACGCTAGCACCAACAAGACATATCGCAATACATATTTTATGCGACGGGTTGCGAAACATCATCATGTTTAATGTTTTTGGTGCTACTACCACCACTGCGATCGCCAATCAGCGTGGCGATTATGGCTCCAGTGACGGAGCTCGCGGGCGTAGGTACCACCGCATTACCTAATATACTTGCTTGCCGCTAAATGGTAGTGTTCAGCACTATCGTGTTCCGGTCAGGTGGTAATGTACAGCCCTGTAAATTCCGGCACAGAGGCATAACACCTTAGGCCTCAGGAGTGGTAACGCATCTGCATTTTGGCCTTGGTTTTTGTGTGGGTATCTATAGGCTGCAGTCATCACTTAACATCAATGTGAACTGCATGATTGTTTGCCACTACCAATACATAAAAAAAACCGCCTTATGAGGAGGCTTTGGTCTAGCAGTGGGCATATTTCAGCTGATAATTATTATGATGATGGTTGGCAACCCTTACCGCGCGACAGGTGCGTCGCCCGGAGCCTGCGATTTTTTGTCGACACAAAAAAACCAAACGCTAGTACAACGTCGACATCCGAATTCGTTGCTTCACTGAAAAACGTGGTGTCGCTGACCGTACCGTTTTTGTAGTGCATTCTTCAGTTCATTTGGTAATTGACTGTTATACTTTAATTCAATACTCAATACTTTATTGCACTCCATAATGTACAAAATGAGAAGGTGTTACATTATTAAGGCATTATGGACCCTGTAGGGCACCGCAAAGTAGGAGAGACGAAGACTAACAATGTACCTACTAAATTAAATACTTATCCCCTCATTCATAAACTTATTTTAGCTAAAGTGTTGCTAATCTCTCCTTTGTCTTTTTCTACCCTGCACATTTGACAATGCAACTGACAAAGACAAAGCATTCTATAGCTAAAACGTATCTAAAGTACGTTTATGAATAAGGGGGTAATTATTTTAACAGATATATTACATACCGTGTTTATATCAAATTCTTATCATAATCAGTAAATTATGATAACAATGTAATATAAGCCGTTTAAACCCTGTCAGTGAATGACAAAGAATGCCTCCTTTTCCTCATCTCTTTGTTATCAGTTTGTGAAAGAGGAAGTGAGACATTCTACCGATTTAGATATACATATTCGACGACCCGGTTAGTCCAGCGGTGCGAAACCACCGTTTGATTCGAAGGGTCGCGGGTTCGATCCCCGCACCGGAACAAATATTTGTATGGCCTACAGATATTTGTTTCGGGTCTGGGTGTTTGTGTATGTGTTGTATGTGTACAACGGCACCCACGACACAGGTTTATACCTACTGTGGGGCTGTGAGTGTAAGCGTATTTTATTTATTATTATTATTTATATTCATTACCTATAAACTTTTGTTACTTGTGACTTTTTGACGTAACATGTGTGTCTTTTGTTTTCATTCACCATAGTTTAAAACATATCATAAGCAATTCATGTATCTAATCCCAAATCTTATATAAAAACATATAATAAAACAGTAAAACCCGCGTGTCTGTACGTTGTATATATTTATGCAAAACCAATTGGGGGCGATGTTAAAATAGTATTAGAACACTTTTCAATGATTTTTAAATTTTTTGTCTAGTGTTTGTCCCTTTGTCCAGGCTAATCTCCGAAGATACTGGACGGATTCGAATGAAACTTTTTGTGGTGTATAGATACTAAGCCTGGCCAATATTTAGGCTATTTTTTACCGCGGGAAAATCACTCATTCCCACGGGAATCTCTACATTTAATTTCTTTTTCCTATACAATAACAAACCTTTGACACATTATTTCATTGTGAGGCAATACGAAGTTTGCCGGGTCAGCTAGTGATAAATAAACTTTTTTATTCTGATTTTGATTTGAAGGGTATCGTAATGCATATTCCTAATCTCTACTGAGTAAGTAGACAATAACATTCAACACTCTCCTCACCTTCACCACGATCTGAAATCATAAAACCGGTCAAGTGTGTGTTGGGCCACACGTACGGATTCCGTAGTTTTTAAGTTTGATTAATGCAGTAAAAAAAAAGGATTTTCTATGGAGTTGTTAAAAAATTTCAAGTATTACATTTGGTCGACTATTACTCGCAAACTAGTAAAGCCAACTTAAGTGTGATAGTTTTCCTTTTAATTTCGTTATATGTAGCTACTATCGCCGTAAGGTTTAAATTTTTGGCAACAACCGTTTAGTTGGTAGAGGGGGGCACACTTGACTCTAACGAAAATTGGCACGTTAAAGCTTAATAAGTCAAGAACAGTCAAATAAATCGAAAAATGATTTTAGGACACCCTCAACATTTTTGAAAGACCTATCCTACAATATCCCACACTACATAGAAAGCGAAAAATAAAAAAAATATTCCCGCTTTACATGTAGGGGAGGTACCCTAAATAATTTTATTTTTCATGTTTTATGATGTGATGAAGATGTACCTATACTTGTGCCAAATGTCAAGTCTCTAGTACCAACAGTTTTTGCGCGCGGACTGACAGACAGACAGACAGACAGACGGACATGGCGAAACTATAAGGGTTCCTTGTTTACTACGGGACCCTAAAAATGAGTAGGTATAAGTAAGGAAATTGTTACACTAAAGTCATTATTTCACTATTTCAACAAAAAATTACAGCGAGATGGACAGACAATTGGTCAACTTTCGATATTTCGTGATTGATGCCTTTCAGACAATCACTGTAATTATTAATAATGATTGGTTCCGAAGACTACTTAGAGCACGATGTGCCAAATACACAGGCATTAATTGGTACCATTACGTCAAAATAAGTGTACCTACTTAACTTTATTCAATTACATTTTTTTTTTTCATTTTAGATAGTCATATAAGGATAAATGGTACTTTAATATTCCTTCTTGGTGTTCGTAATGACATAATTTTTTTTATGTCTGAATGTTGACAGACAAGCAAACGAGCCACCTGATGGAAAGTGGTCACCGTCGCCTATGAACATTTGCAACTCCAGGGGAGTTGCCAACGCGCTGCCAGCCCTGAAGGACTCTTTTGACGCCATTTTTGAAGAACCCCATATTGTAGCACCTAGGGAACAAGAAAGCGGGGAAATAGAAATTACAGGGCCGTACATTAACACCTGACCGGAACACGATAGTGCTGAACACTACCATTAAGAGACAAGTATATTAGGTAATGCGGTGGTGCCTACGCCCATGAGTTCCGTCACTGGAGCTCTACCACTAGTTTTTGGTGCCTATAGGCTGCAGTCATCACTTAACATCAATGTGAACTGCATATTTGCTTGCCACATCCATTACAATAAAAAAACACCAGTAGTAAACTACTACTGCTACTGCAAGCCCTTCTCATCATCCACGCGCTCAGTTTTGAAGACTTCCAAAGCAAAATTTTCCCATTGGAGTCTACATCAGGTTATTGTTCGCTACCGTCACGACGTGGTGATTGGCACTTAGCATTTGGGGTCTGACCACGCGACCTTAGCTTCCGTCGAATCACGCGTCTCTAAAACTTGTGCACCATTGGCAGCTATAAATAAAATTGTAATAAAGCTATAAATACCTACTTGAAAAACCCACCATTAAAAAGTGCAAAATAGTCGTGTCAAAGACTGGCAGCATTTGACGGGCCGACTTCAACGTAGGTTTTCTTTTTATTTTTCACTTTTTTGGGTTTTTTGAAGGGTGTGTTTATATTTAATTTTTCGAGTTTTAGTGTTAAGGTCGATAAGTAACTTACATGTATACGTCTATTCAAATTTGGTTGATAGAACACAACATTGTGTTCTGTCAACCAACGTATTGCAGTATTATCTCCTAATTTTACTAACTCCTCCTTTTTAACCTATTATGATTATGTTTGCCACTAAATAGTGGCAAACATAAAGTATGAATAAATACGCGCAACTGTGACCCTATCTATGTAAACGATGGGGGAGTGTTATATAAATCGGAATAAGTTTTCAAATATATCTTAGAAATATTAGGTAGGTACATGGAAATAATTTAATACCTACTCAACTTAAACATGTTGTCGAAAACAATATTAACTTATTTTTTGTTTAGATATTTACTCGTTATCATTTCGTATTTTACCAACGTTCGTACACGACCCGGATATATGAATATAAGAAATCAGACACTCCAGTATTTATACTTGAACTAAAAAACCCGGGTAACATGAGTATTCCAGAATTGAGTGACTAACAGCTGTGACGTGTTATTCGGAACGCTTTCGACACAATATCACAATTTGTTCTTTATATTGTGACAATATTATGAATTTGTGAACGTATAGATGATACATATTTAGGTACTACATCAATATTCTTATATTATCATTTTTACTGGTGGTTGAGCTCCACTGACGGAGCTCGCGGGCGTAGGCACCACCGCATTACCTAATATACTTGCCGCTAAATGGTAGTGTTCAGCACTATCGTGTTCCGGTCAGGTGGTAATGTACGGATCTGTAATTTCCGACACAGAGGCATAACACCTACTAATGCCTCAGGAGTGGCAGCGCATCTGCATTTTGACCTCTGGTCATTGTGTGGGTGTCTACAGGCTGCAGTCATCACTGTGAACTGCATGCTTGTTTGCCACTTTTATTACATAGAAAAAAAAATAGAAGTCAGAAATAAGCAGAAAAATAATTGTATGTAGGTAAAGGCAGGTATTTTTTTTGTAACGAAGGTCGCAAACTAGCGTGCAGTTGTAAGTCATGACTGCAGCTTATAGACATCTACACAAAAACCAGATTTCAAAATACGGATGCGTTTTCACCCTTTGAGACTTATAATGTCGCTGTGACAGTTATTACCGATAGGCCCGTGTTTTTTTTTTTATTTTTAATTTTATGGCATCGCTTGTTTTGCTTATTGCCAGTGTCAAGTAAAACGATATTTCGTATTAAGCAACGTAAAAGTCAGAGTCGTCAGTCAATTTATCGGTCCGTCAGTCAGTAATTCTAATAAAGCGATGGCTACTTTACCAGAACATTCACAATGAAGTTTTGGAGGCAACTCGAAAAAACGTGTTTTCGCACTGTTATTCTATTTCACTATACACGAGCACTATAAAAAGCTTATATCAAACAAAATGCCACCAACTTTATTTAATATAACTCAAAAATACACCAAGAAAATGAAATAAAATAAGAGCACCACACGCATCTTTCAAGGTTCCCGCCAAAACTCATATAGGCCCGTGTTTCGCACATTACCGTATAACTGGAACGCGAGAGTGCGGAACACTGTCATTGGGCGGCAGATAGATTAGGTGATGCGGTGGTCCCTGGTTGTCTCTGCTGAGCCTTCTTACGAATCCTATTGTGATCGACCACGTATCAGTTCCATAATTACTGGTGGTAGCGCTCCAGTGACGGAGCTCGCGGGCGTAGGCACCACCGCATTACCTAATATACTTGCCGCTAAATGGTAGTGTTCAACACTATCGTGTTCCGGTCAGGTGGTAATGTACGGCCCTGTAATTTCCGGCACAGAGGCATAAGACCTTAGGCCTCAGGAGTGGTAACGCATCTGCATTTTGACCTTGGTCTTTGTGTGGGTGTCTATAGGCTGCAGTTATCACTTAACATCAATGTGAACTGCATGTTTGTTTACAACTTCCATTACATTAAAAAAAAAAATTATATGTCATCACTGGCAACACACACCTGTCGAAGATTTAAGTTTAGATCTTAAAAAAATACAACTAAATAAAAAGACGGTTTTTAGCTGGAACCTTGAAAGAGGCGTGTGGTGCTCTTATTTTATTTAGTTTTCTTAGTGTATTTTTGAGTTATCTACACATAGAAATAAATAAAATTGGAGTATCTGTTTGTAATATTAAAATAACCGCTTTTTACTAAATGCATATGTATAAACGGTACATATACCAAAACAATTTTTTAAAAATTTTTGTCGGTCTATCTGTCTGTTTGTTCCGGTTAATCTTGGGAACGGCTGGACCGATTTTGACGGGACTTTCACTGGCAGATAGCTGATGTAATAAGGAGTAAGTAAGGCTACTTTTTTAGGCGGCTTCGCCCACGACTTCGTCCGGGTAGATAGATACTGAACAATCATAAATTCTCACGCTGACGAAGTCACGGGGACATCTAGTATTAATAAATTTGGTGGCATTTTGTTTGATATATATAGGTTTATTACAGTGCCCGTGTATAGTGAAATAGAATAACAGTGCGAAAACACGGCTTAACAGGTTGCCTCCAAAACTTCATTGTAAATTTTCTGATAAAGTAGCCATCGCTTTACTCGAATTACTGACTATGACTCACTTGACTGACATAACAAATAATTAATTGACTGATTCTAACTTTAACGCTGTTTTATACGAATACGAAATATCGTTTTACTTGACACTGGCAATATGCGTTAATAGCGATGCAATTTAAATAAAAAAAAATATTAATAAAATAAAAAAGACAATACAAAGTAAGTCTTTCTGGAAAATTTTCAGTTTTTTTTGTAATGAACGTGGCAAACAAGCATGCAGTTCACATTGTTGTTAAATGATGATTACAGCCTATAACCAGCCAGACAAAGACCAGAGGTCAAAATGCAGATGCGTGGCTACCCCCGAGAGTTTAGTTGCCATGTCTTTGTGATAGTTTTTACGGGGCCAAGTTTCTAATTCAGACTAGTTCTTAATTATTGAGTTTAATATGATCATTGATTAAGCGATTAAAAACCTTTACCATGAAATTTCACACAACCTTTATTAAGAAGTCCATAACACCAGTATGACGTCACTAGATCTCATCTACACGAGTGGCGATACATCTAATCGATTCTTGACATCTCGAAATGTAAAGTCGATTTGTGATCACGAGTTACCTGTGAAAAGTGGGTCAGTTACGGCCAATCCCATTAAAAGTAATTAAACATCACGATTATGGTTTAATGATATCGTAAGTAGCTTCTATTTATGATTTTGCTAGGTGATACCATCGTTGGGCGTCGGGACGCTGGGCGTCGGGACGCTAGGCGTCGAGACGCTCGACGTCGTGACGCTGGGCGCCGAGACGCTCGACGTCGGGACGCTGGGCGTCGGGACGCAGGGCGTCGGGACGCTGGGCGTCGGGCCGCTGGGCGTCGTGACGCTGGGCGTCGAGACGCTCGACGTCGGCACGCTGGGCGTCGGGACGCTGGGCGTCGGGACACTGGGCGTCGGGCCACTGGGCGTCGTGACGCTGGGCGTCGGGACGTAGTGCGTTGGGACGCCGGGTGTCGGGACGCTGGGCGTCGGGACGCTAGGCGTCGGGTCGCTGGGCGCCGAGACGCTGGGCGTCGGGACGCTGGGCGTCGGGACGCTGGGCATCGGGACGCTGGGCGTCGGGACGTGGGCGTCAGGACGCTGGGCGTCGGGACGCTCGACGTCAGGACGCTGGGCGTCGGGACGCTCGGCGTCGGGACGCTCGGCGTCGGGACGCTCGGCGTCGGGACGCTGGGCGTCGGGATGCTGGGCGTCGGGACGCTGGGCGTCGGGACGCTGGGCGTCGGGACGCTGGGCGTCGGGACGCTCGACGTCGGGACGCTAGACGCTGGGCGTCGGGACGCTGGGCGTCGGGACGCTGGGCGTCGGGACGCTGGGCGTCTGGACGCTAGGCGTCGGGACACTGGGCGTCTGGACGCTAGGCGTCGAGACGCTCGACGTCGTGACGCTGGGCGTCGGGACGCTCGACGTCAGGACGCTGGGCGTCGGGACGCTCGACGTCGGGACGCTAGAGACGGCATCGGGACGCTGGGCGTTGGGACGCTGGGCGTCTGGACGCTAGGCGTCGGGACGCTGGGCGTCTGGACGCTAGGCAACGAGACGCTCGACGTCGGGACGATGGGCGTCGGGACGCTGGGCGTCGGGATGCTGGGCGTCGGAACGCTGGGTGTCGGGACGCTGGGCGTCGGGACGCTGGGCGTCGGGACGCTGGGCGTCGGGACGCTGGGCGTCGGGACGCTGGGCGTCGAGCCGCTTTTCGTCGGGACGCTGGGCGTCGGGACGCTCGACGTCGGGACGCTAGACGCTGGGCGTCGGTACGCTGGGCGTCGGGACGCTGGGCGTCGGGACGCTCGACGTCGGGACGCTGGGCGTCTGGACGCTAGGCGTCGGGACGCTGGGGGTCTGGACGCTGGGCGTTGGGACGCTTGGCGTCGGGACGCTGGGCGTCGGGACGCTGGGCGTCGGCACGCTAGACGCTGGGCTTCGGGACGCTGGGCGTCGGGACGCGGGGCGTCTGGACGCTAGGCTTCTGGACGCTGGGCGTCGGGACGCTGGGCGTCGGGACGCTGGGCGTCGGGACGTTGGGCGTCGGGACGCTGGGCGTCGGGACGCTGGGCGTCGGGATGCTGGGCGTCGGGACGCTGGGCGTCGGGACGCTTGGCGTCGGGACGCTGGGCGTCGAGACGCTCGACATCGGGACGCTGGGCATCGGAACACTGGGCGTTGGGACGCCGGGCGTCGGGACGCTGGTCGGACTTAATGCGAAATAATATAAAACAATTATTAAGTGTAAAAGCGACTTCTTTACGATATTAAATAAACTGAAAAGTCTATTATATCGGTTGCCTAACTAGCATAGTTGGTAATAGATGGCGCTGCTGCTACCATAAAGCAATGCAATAGATGTGAAGGAAAGATTTGACAAATCGGGCAGGGCTTCAGTAGCTCAATTGGAAGAGCGGCTGGACTAGATTCCCAGTAGGTCGCGAGTTCGAGTCTCGCCTGAAGTCAGATTTTTCTTTCCATTTTTCTTTAAAAATAAAACACACTAAGGCTGTCATGCAATTGTGGCTGAGGGAGAGAAATATAGAATTTTCTGAGCAAATGACGAAACCGCAATTGCAAGAATTAATAAAGCGTAATAAACCAACTTCTGAATATGAAATAGATAACCTATTAAAAAGTCATGGCCATTCTGTTTTCAAGTTACCTCCATACCACTGTGTCTTGAACCCCATTGAGATGGTTTGGAGTTCAATGAAGAGAAATGTTGCTGAGCAAAATGTTGCTAAATCTAGTGCTGAAATACCCCAGTTAATTGAGAATGCATTCGATAAAATAACAAAAGAAGAGTGGAAAAAACATTGTCACCATGTTAAAAATATTTAAGAAAAATACAGGGACAGTGATGGAAATTTAGAAGAACCATTCCATTATTCAGTTGCATAGTGATAGCGAAAGCGATTCAAGTGACTCTGATGATGAATTGTGCGAATCACTGGGCGCAGGCACCTCTGGCCCATCGTCGTCATTATCTTACACAGAGATTCCTGGTGTGAAGCCCATCGAAGTCAGAGATCACGATCACAATTATTTTTATAAAATATAAATATTTATAGCTACTAATTATGGTTATTTTTTTATTTCTCTTTCCTGAGAATTCATGTTAAAATTTAAATTTCACTTTGGTAACATAATTGTTTTTTTTACGATGTTTACTTATCATTTGAATAGACAAATACACTCGAGAATTATGCATTGCTATAAATAATATCTTAAGTAATTTTAGTCATCGTATGGTGGTTTTAGTTATTATAGGTGGTAGAACTTTTATGGTACCACCGCTTCACCTATTTCTGCCATGAAGCAAATGAAGGCAATTAAATAATTCCTTTGTATTTCGGTGGAATGGTTCAGATGCCAGCCACACTTACATAAGACGACGATCAACCAACGGGGAAGCAGCGCAACTGCATACAACCTCGGACAAGATTTTAGTTGACTTGAGGTTGGATGTAGATGTCTTGTCCATGGGCGGCAGTGACCACTTAACGCCATGTGGGCTGCATACCCGTCTGATACTCGTTGTCATAAAATAAAACCAAGTTGTGTATATTCGTCGCAAAGCTAGTTACCATCGCTTCATGTGCAACATTTTTATCTAGTAAAAATAATAGGTTTCAAAGTTATTGAGCTCCCTCTTCAGTCGGCAAATATTATGATATGGCAACATTGAACGCTACACTAGCGACGCCGCCAACTGAACAGATAAGTTGGTGGCACTGAAGTGAAAGGGCTTAAATACCTTGACAGGTGACAAGCATATCACGTCATTCTAATCGAACTATTATCTAAGCACAAGTTTTTACAAGCAGCTGCCCATTCTCAATTAGTTTTCCGTTCACTTCGGCAAAAACAAACTTTCATCTACTAAACATTACTTAATTTGTTTCAAAAAGACGTATGGAATCTATATTATTCTATGGAAAATAAATTAAGAGCTGAACAATGTAGAGATTTCAAAATGGTTTAATTTAAATTAAATATTGACCAGGCGCGAAATAAGCAGTTGTTGGAATAAATGGTAAGTCTTACGTGTTAAACGAAATATATTTCTAGACCGGCATAGGTAATGAAGAGACTTATATGTATATATATATATATAATAATAATTATATATATATATATATATATATATATATATATATATATATATACCTATGGTAGATATTACCTATGGTAGAGCCAAAATATTGGGCTTGGATAACTTAATGGTAAAACGGAAAAATATATCATCATCATCATATCAGCCGAAATATCTCCACTGCTACATCAAAGTAGTGTTGTTGCAATAGTCTATCGATAGTATTGTGAACTATCGTGACCTCGAAAAAATTGTCGATAGCGCGATAGTACTATCGAAAATATCGCCATGCTGCAATACTATCGATACTAGCTAGTATCGATACTATTGACCTTATTGACTATTGTTTATTTATAACAATACTATCGATATTGTCGATACTATTGATCTTTGGCAATAGTATTGCTTATTTTTAACTATCGATACTATCGATAGTATTGCAGCATGGCGATATTTTCGATAGTACTATCGCGCTATCGACTATTTTTCGAGGTCAACTATCGATAGCGCAACTATCGCTAGTTTAGCAACACTGCATCAAAGCCTCGCCATAAGAGGGATATGCCATAATCACCATGCTTCGCATGTGGAGTGGCGATCGTATTGACGGTAGCAGCACCCGATCCAGCTATTTCGCCGCTCCGGGCAAAATAATATTTGCGGACTTTCACCCATGCATTATTCTATAAGATGGTGTAATTTTATCCCATAAAAAGACATTTTGCCGGCCCTCATTTTTACCGGTTCGGCAATTGCCCGGTTTGTCCCCCCCTAGATCGGGCACTGGGCGGTAGTTTAAACGCAGAAAGAAGAAATTATATAAAATAATTTAGTTAAAAATAATTTAGTTAAAGACAAAATAATTTAATTAAAAATACTTGCGGCCAAATTTTGAAAGGCAACCTACTGGATATATATTCTCTAGATTATAAATATGCCTAAAAATTAAGTTTGCAGCATATCTGGATGAACGAAATGAGTCTGGAGTGGGATCCTAACCTACTATACCTACTATTATAGTTTTATTTAAAGAAAAATGGAAAGAAAAATTTGACTTCAGGCGAGACTCGAACTCGCGGCCTACTGGGAATCTAGTCCAGCCGCTCTTCCGATTGAGCTACTGAAGTCCTGCCCGACTTGTCCTGCGAGTCTCGCCTGAAGTCAAATTTTTCTTTCCATTTTTCTTTAAATAAAATATATTTCACAAGCATGTGTTAATGCGAAAAAATATAAAAAACAATTACTATTATAGTTCCTGAAAGTTATTTTAGTGTTTTCATATCAAAATACTTTTAAAATATGGGACATGTTTAATAGAAAAAAATAGGAGGATGAAAAAGATTCCGATATTGGATACGCTATCTGCGTTAATCACTTCGAGGCCGGCCAGGTTTAATGAGATGATCTTCAGTTATGCAAAGATTCATGTTACAACGTGTTTTTACTGGTGGTAGAGTTCCAGTGTAGGAGCTCTTGGGCGTAGGCACCACCGCATTACCTAATTTATCTGCCGCTAAATAGTAGTGTTCAGCATTATCGTGTTCCAGTTAGATGGTAATCATATCATCAAACCGGCATCCATCATTCGACAGTTAATAGACAAATTTACTGTCAAAAAAGGATTTATGTTAAGTGGGAAAAGCCCAAAACATCCATCGAACCCAGGACCTCAGAGTAGCAGCAGTGGCCTCCTACCAATTAGTTTAGCTTTGTACCTACTGAAGCGGTTTTTTTTTAATGTAATGGAAGTGGAAAACAAGCATGCAGTTCACATTGATGTTAAGTGATGACTGCAGCCTATAGACACCCACACAAAGACCAAGGTCAAAATGCAGATGCGTTACCACTCCCGAGGCCTAAGGTGTTATGCCTTTGTGCCGGAAATTCCTGGGCCGTACATTACCACCTGACCGGAACACGATAGTGCTGAACACTACCGTTTAGTATAGCGGTAAGGCGATGGGCCTACGCCCGGGAGCTCCGTCACTGGAGCTCTACCACCAGTTAAACTGAACTATTAAAAGAAAAATCACAAACAAGTAATTAAGGTCGCATGAGTAGAATTTGGAGCGAATATTTGGCGAAGTGTTTGTGGTCAAGGAAATTTTATGCAACGGTGTTATGCGGTTAGATGAGCGAGCTAGGGATGGCGATTCTTTCCGGAAAAGATCGATTTTGAAATCGATTCGAAATGTGATAAATTGATCTTTTAAATTTTTTTACTGGTGGTAGAGTTCCAGTGACGGTACTCACGGGCTTGGACATCACTATATTATCTTTTTACTTGCCGATAAACGGGTAGTATTTAGCACTATCGGGTGTCGGTCAAGGGTAATTAAAACAAAAAAATTAACTCGGTTTTCTAGGGTGGAGTATCACTAAATCGACCCATAACTGCGGATCGCTCAAAATACTTGGTTCAAAAAAATCGATTTCCCGATTAATCGATCTCAGTTCAACTTCCTAAAGTGAGCGGATTTTCTTGGGATTCTCAGGTAAAACAGACCACCTTCAAAGATATTATAAAAAAACACCGATAGTACAAATGTTTGGTATGAAATCGCCTGCTAGCAATTTATGGGGAGAGAGGCTTGGAAACCAATATCAATTCATGGAAGTGGTAAACAAGCATGCAGTTCACATTCATGTCAAGTGATGACTGCTGCCTATAGACACTAACACATAGACCAAGGTAGAAATGCAGATGCGTTACTTCTTCTGAGGCCTAAGGTGTTACGCCTCTGTGCTGGAAATTATCATACTTATAACTGCAGCCTAAAGACACAAAAACCAGCGGTCAAAATGCGGATACGTAGTCACATCTGAGACCTAAGATGATGTCTCTCATGTTATTATACATGTCATACATTCCTTTTGACTGCGTTCCTACATTTCTACATTGGGAGTATTCAGACAGAGACCTTTTTTGTAGAAGAGGAATGGTGCTTAGGGTGAGATTCACAGACCGCACTTCTTTACTTAGAGCAAAGTATGCTTAGAACTGTCAGTAAAGTATACGTTTTTACTGGTGGTAGAGCTCTGGTGACGGAGCTCGCCGGCGTAGGCACCGCATTAACTAACCTATCTGCCGTCAAATAGTAGTGTTCAGCACTATCGTGTTCCAGTTAGATGGTAACGTATGGCCCCGTAATAACTATAACAGAGACGTAACAACTTATTCGTTTGCCACCCTCGTTGCATAAAAAAAGTTAGACAGTTCGAAGCGTACTTTGCTCAAAATAAAGTCGTAGTGCGGTCTGTGAATCTCACACTAAGGGCGAATTTCACAGACCGCACTACGACTTTACTTTCGAGCAAAGTACGCTTCGAACTGTCAAAACCCATACATTTCTGACAGTTCTAAGCATACTTTGCTCAAAGTTAAGTTGTAGTGCGGTCTGTGAATCTCACACTTAGACTACTTACTTTCCATTTGCACGACGCAAAAATTATATAACTACACGGATGACGGATGTAGTCATTTCGCGAATCAGTCATTCCTAGACTAAACCCAAAATTCCTATTCAACCGACAGCCCTTGGTAACACCACAGTACAACACTTGGTACAAGTGGGTCAACAAAACACCATTAAACCAATTTGCCTTGGTACGGGATGCTTTTCATCTCTGCCAGGCCCCATATCGCAGCATCTATAACTGTACCGTAATTATTATATTTTCTTTGATGGAATAGATTCGCCAAATATAGCTGGCCACTCACATTCCGGGACCGTTAGCAGGTAAATCGAGATTCAAATTATTTTTTGTTTTGCCTAGGTAAATTATCATACGACAAAGTGATAATGTTTTTTTTTCAAAAATACCCATATACCCATTGTTACAGATTTTTTTTTGTTATGAAAGTGGCGAACAAGCATGCAGGTCACATTGATGTTAAGTGATGACTGCAGCCTATAGACACCCACACAAAGACCAAGGTCAAAATGCAGATGCGTTATGCTCTTGAGGCCTAAGGCGTTATGCCTACCGGAAATTCCGGGGCCGTACATTACCACCTGACCAGAACACTATAGTGTTCAGTTTGCAGTTTGTAGTAACACTACCATTTAGCGGCAAGTATATAAGGTAATGCGGTGGTGCCTACGCCCGCGAGCTCCATCACTGGAGCTCTACCACCAGTAAAAACGAAAGATTTACTGCCGAAAACAAAAAAAACAGATGCAATTGCAGAATATCAGCGCTGTAGCACTTGCAATAAGCAATTAGCTGAGATTGTTGCCTTTTTGGATTCATTCAACCAATCATATTGTAAATTTCATTTATATTTTATTCATCATTTACATGACATGACGTGTAATCTTTATGTATGTGTTACCCAAAAAATAAACGTTAAAGGAAAAGTTTTCTTTCTTTATTTCAATGAAATACACAGAAAACTGTTGGAAAAGCAAAAAAAACATTATATTACACTATGTTCTTAGGTTGTCGCGGGATAAGGTCTTTAGAATCTTTAGGTATTCTGTAAGTAAATAAGTAGTTAATACAATTTACTTTAAAAACAGAATGAAACTAAACGTGAGTATCACATCTAAATGTCGAATTCTGAGATTAACGTGGATAAGATTAAATGAAGCTGATTTGGTACAAAAAAGACCCTCTATAATTATTTGTGAGAACCTACTCCAATTTTGTATGCTGTCGCTACTTATCGGACGCATGCACCTCGAACACGTAAGATGGGCATGACATGCACAACCTCGCCGCCGGACCTGACATTTCTTCATTAAAATTCTATTAACGGAAGCATTCTCCACTCTAACAACTTAAAACCACTTACACCACCGCTCTTCCCAAACTACATTAAACTCTACACGCTTAAAATTCAGTCTCAAATCGCTTAACACCTAACCGCTTTTACGCTTACAGCGAATTTTTGTAAGAGAAAACGTAAAGCGGACCTAATTGAAAAGCGTTAAGTTCCAAATTAGATTGTGCCAATCACAAAAATATTGACGAAAGAGATGGACAGGTTAGCTTTCCACAAGTCCGCGAATCGGAAGTCAATTATTATTTTCAAAACGAAAAAAAAAACGAGTTGGGAACGAGTGGAAAGGTTTTCACGCGGTTTATTTTTGTTCGATAATGTGTAAACAATTTTAGTGGTGCCAATTTATGTTCCTTTTGTATGTATGGTAAAAGATAAGATTGCATTTAAAGTAGATTGTATAGAAAGTACAGCGAGTGAATATATACACAAGAAGATTGAAATTTGAGAGATTAATCCAATATAATTGAAAAGGGCTGAACTAACGGCATTAATAATACAGTCGATCAGTTAAAACCATAGAGCAACGCCAGCATCAATGGCCCGGATTAATCTATGGTAAAAATGGAGTAAGCAAGTCTTTTTTTTATCTAGAGGAAAATGCGTTACGCATACCTATCCTTGGGGAGAGAGGTGGGTTATGTGGGACTCCGGGAAAGAACATCCGTCTACCCATTAAAAATTCCTGGGTGTTCCGACTCGTCCGCCATAAGTGACGGGGTCACGGGAACGCTATCCCTCCTAGAGCCCTCCTCGGAGCCTTTGGGCTCCAACCACCACTAGTGGCCAGCCCGGGAACTCTCCAATTGGGTGACGGACATCTCCTAGTCATAACACTGGGCGTCCCAAGACGCCCGGGTCTATCGGGCACACAGTTTGGCCTTGAGGGAGCGTCGAAGGAGTCCTAGTTTCGTCATCCGGCTCCCCCGCGGCCCCACCCTTTCCATTTCCACCGTTAGGCGGCTGGAGATAGGGTGCTGGATCAACGACATACCCGTACACCTCCTTCCCAGCCGCCTCCCCACGACAGCAGCGAATGGCGGGCAGAACCACACCAAACGCCGCTCCTTCGTTGGGTTCCTTTTAGGTTCGCCGGTGTGGGAAGAACCACCGGGTACTAAGCCCCCGCCACAACAAGGCGGAAACCCTCCGAGGGGGAGTTAGCAAGTCCTACACCAACCTACCACCACCAAACCTACCCTGCAAGATATATTGCACATCGAGCTTGCAAATGAGACAATTGACTAGTTTCGACTGCGTGAGCATTCTCTGCTGCACACTGCCTACGTAAGCACTGATAGACCGGTATTGGTTAAAACTTGATCAAATAGTCGACGTCACATAAGTAGTTGCAACAGAGATAATGCTCCACGGACCCGAAATAAGCCGAAGTCTCCTTCCTAAAGTCGATGTGCATTATTTCTTGTTGGAAACTGTAGTGTGTCAATCAATGATGATATATGGCATATATATTGTTTGTCTAACACGGATGCTCAACGCAGTGGGCACTACAGTGCGGCCGCATGGCACTCGCGCTGAAGTGCCAACAACGTTAATCCAGGCTGAGCTCCCATAGGAGCTATGCGCCTCTCATGTCCGGTTACGCTGTAGAGGCATATTGCCAACAGCAATACTGTCCAAATGAAAAAAAAGGGATGCTCAAAGTCGCTCAAAGACCTATGGACAGGTAGGTCAAAGACCTATATATGATTGGTTTCAATGAGAGGCAGAATCCGGAACGTTCGTATTCGTAGAAGAACCAAAGTTATCGATAAAGGTCAGGGAATTAGCATGTTGAAGTGGTAAAATAGCTAGTTGTGAAAGTTAAGTTAAGGGGTGGCCTTGTTTGTAACAAACAAACATTTAAACATTACAACAAATAATAATACACAAAACAATAATTCAAAATACGTATAACACTTTGAACACACACGAAAAGCAAACATGTTGAATGTAAATATATCGAATAGGTACAGCACCGAACCGGCGACCGGCGGAAGCCCGACTTGGCAAGCGGCCCCAGATCCTTGCCAAGCTCTTTGCCAGCTAAACCGGACTAGATTTATGGTGATATCGCCAATAGCCTGCGTACAGTGCGTCTGAAATACGAGTAAGATTTAGAAGTTCGTTTTTCAGACTAGTTTTTGGCTCGGTTTATTGTGAATGCTTATACAATAACATAGAGCAACACGGGCTACCGGCCGCGGAGGGACGGAGGGAGCAGCCATCAGTCTGTCAAAGTGTACAAGCACAAGTGTGCCTGTGCCTGTCGCCTAGATGTTTAAATGTGTGCTTGAAATTGTTTACATGCACGTATTTCCCCCCGCAAAAAATTACAGACTGTTTTGCATCGGTAAAAAACGCTATGGCTACTCCCGTACGGTCCGCCGCGGCCGGTGGCCCGTATTGTTCTTTGTTAAGTAGTATTCAGTACTAAATGCGAATGTTTAAATAAAATAAATTAGGTACGAATACACTCACAGCCCCACACTAGGTATAAATCTATGTCGTGGGTGCCGTTGTTCACACACATACACAAACACACAGAGCCGAAACAAATATCTGTAGGCCATTCAAATATTTGTCCCGGTGCGGGGATC
This sequence comes from Macrosoma leucophasiata, assembly GCA_036365455.1. Lineage (NCBI taxonomy): Eukaryota > Metazoa > Arthropoda > Insecta > Lepidoptera > Hedylidae > Macrosoma > Macrosoma leucophasiata. The sequence continues at coordinate 3,833,040 of JAWQUS010000024.1, forward strand.
GTACCGGCGACCCTTCTAATCAAACGGTCATCTCACACCGCAGCACCAACCGGGTCTGAGTTTGGGTGGATATTTGTTTCTTTATCACGTCACCTCTCATAACCTCTGAAGAACCGTTCAGCTTCAATCTAAACTTATATTATAAAGAGTTAATATTTTTTTGTTTGTTTGTTTTGAATAGGCTCAATAACTACTGGACCGATTTTAAAATTCTTTCACTATTCGAAAGCTACATTATCCACGGGTAATATAGGCTATATTTTATTTTGGGAAAAATAGAGTTCCGTAACATATTTGGGTTTTTCAGACACAAGGTGTAAAAAATCAACCAGAAAAGTTACTTATTTTGCGTACGCTGCCTAAACTATAAAAGATATCGAGGAAGACTTTAGGCTATATCTATGTATAATCATCACGCTAAGACGAATAGGAGAGGGTAGGCAACATTGCACCGCGCGAAGCCGGGGCGGGCCGCTAGTTATAAATAAGTATATAATATTTCGAACCATCTTTTTAAATTGCAGGGTACGTGCACTACATGTTCCAACCAAAGCACGCCTCAGCTTTTCATATTAAATAATTTATTTCCAGCGCATTCTATTGTTGCCAAACAAAAACCTAAACATGATTGGCAAAAAATATCATCAACTCAGTATTTGTGGTCTATTCAAAACCGCCAAAATGGTCGTCACAATCCATTTCCTTCTACACGTGTCTTCAGGTCATGCCTTCTTTGCTGATTTGGACAAACATTGATTCGCGACGCGTAGGGATGGAAACAATTAGTCGGTGTGTCTAAAACATACATTTTTTTTTTTTTTTATATAATGGAAGTGGCAAACAAGCATGCAGTTCACATTGATGTTAAGTGATAACTGCAGCCTATAGACACTCACACAAAGACCAAGGTCAAAATGCAAATGCGTTACCACTCCTGAGGCCTGAGGTGTTACGCCTCTGTGCCGGAAATTATAGGGCCGTACATTACCACCTGACCGGAACACGATAGTGCTGAACACTACCATTTAGCGGCAAGTGAATCAGGTAATGAGGTGGTGCCTACGCCCACGAGCTCCGTCACTGGAGCTCTACCACCAGTAAAATTCATTCTTTACTGATTTATGGACGACCCAGTTAGTCCAGCGGTGTGAGACGATCGATTGATTCGAAGGGTCGCGAGTTCAAGCCCCGCTAACAAATATTTGTATGGCCTCTACAGATATTTGTTTAAAAAACAACAATGTTTACTTTTGCAAACCCTCGAGGTTTCGATATCGGGGCTCGTTTATGTTCTTGACCTAGCGATACACGTCAAATTTGCTTAATTATTATTTATATTGTCAAAGAAAAATGAAACCTGTATAAAATGAAATAAAATGAAGGCAGTGAAGAAAGGCCAATGATTCTGCCTACGTTTTTTTGATATGAAAATATGATGTTTTGATATTATTTATTACAGACATTTACACAAAAACTTGAGGTCAAAATGCACATGCATTTCCACTCCTGAGGACTAAGATGTTTTGTGTTCAAATATGAACAAGAAAAAATATAGGTACTTACTTATCGATGATTCTTTATGAATGATCGATGTTTATTTTTAAAACGTTTACATCACTAGCGTCGAATTTATTCTGAGTATTTGTCAGACATTTTGGACTCCAATAGTCCATGTTGATCGTAATTGATTACAAAAAGCTGACCATGAGCTTTTTTTCTAGTCAATATGAGGTATTTAAATTGATTTGAGAAAGAGTCAAGTTTTGCGGGTCTACCGGTATATCGCCTATCAGTAAAATAATTACTGAAGAATGAATTCATCTTTCATGATCCAAAAATCTTGAACTCTGAATCAGATTCGGAAACGACAAAAATATTGGTACTTTCTTTAAAATCAATACCAAACTAGGTTATCATCATCATCATTTCAGCCAAAAGAGGTCCACTACTGGATAAAGGCCTCTCCCAAAGATTGCCAACTACTATTTTTAAACTTTTTTAAAAAATATTATATTATTATGTATGTATCTTCACGCCAGGTCCCTAACGGGGTAGGCAGAGAGTGTAGAGCGCCAGACATCCCGGTTCTGACAAACCTCTCGTGCCTCGTCTACCTTCATCATTCTCTTCATACATGCACGCCGATTATACAGGTATATTATATATATACAGGTATTATATGGAGATTACAAACGTGAAGAAAAGTAAATTTTTGATTAAAAAAAATATCCACGACATAAGTCGTTTTATCTCTATGCTATATGTAACAGAGAAGTCATATTTGGTTTTTATATTGTAATTCAATGCGATTAATATTCATCTTAATCCGGAAGCAGCAGCGCGAACCGGCGCGGGCGCATTTCGTGTGTACTAAACGCGCATTAGCAAATGTTTTTTAGTCTAGCGTCTGCATTAAGTCATTAATTTGCGATTACGTACAGACGTGGTACTGTTATGTAGATCTTACGTTACACGCTTCTGCACTTGATAAAAGGTAAGTAAGGCTTCCTGCGCACGAGTTTTATTGATTGATGTTTGAAGTAACAATGGAAGACGTTTGAGAAATATTGAAATGTGTCTAAAATTTACGTATTTTTTATGAAAAAAGTGCAATTTATGCAATCCATCTAATCAGTTAAATAAGCTAAAAGTGTGTTTCACTATATAGCTATAGATCATTCATAATTATCTAATCATCAAGAATTAAGACCCGCTAAAATATGAATAGGATCCTATTCATATTTTATTTACCTAATTGATTTTATTATTTACATCAGTTTGTATTCCTACTTAATAACTTTTTGATGCTTTTATGGTGAAGATACCTTATTCTTGATATGTATTAGAATTTAAATTTGTAACTTAAATAAATTTATCAAAATTAACCGTCTTCCAACGATCACCTAATGTTTAAATTGTGTGAAACAAAAGCTGCGGTAGTTTCATTAATTAAATAAAAAAAAAAACGTAATATTTACGAAAAAATATACTTACAAGCTTACAAGTATCTCAGTGAAGTCAATAAGTTAATCAAGTTAAGGTATTGATTAAAATTTTAATTACATTTTTTTTTCATAACGCGGTGAAGCGCGGTGACTCAATGATCGTATCGAACATTGAATTAACCATGGACAATCCCCGCGCAACGGTGCTGCGAAACCCACTTGGGTGTGACCATTTGATAACAAATTTTACGAGCTTCTGAGTTTCGGAAGGAATTCGTCTCGGACATCACCTAATTGCAGTAATCGGTAGGTTAAAATTCTTACGGTGGTTTACAATATTTTAACAGTAGCTACGGATTGGTGGTAAAACTTTTGGTCAAGAATACTTATAGGTATTGTTTTCGTGGATTGTAAATTAAGAATACTCAACAGGCAATGGTTTTTGTGAGAACGGGCCACATGATCCCCTGAATACTCAAGTATGCTCCGACAAAGATTCGTCCTGGGGAATTGAGCCCTTAGCTTTTTTACATTTTAGGGCATATTGAGAGCATTGCGGGAATTACATATCATGTAGACTCCGCAACGTCTTAAGCCGAGGTTAGGATCCACAGGGGTCTCCCTGAGACAGTTGCGTTAACATTTATTTAGGCTTGGGGGCCTTCTGCGCTCGCCGATTGCGCGGTGAAATAGATTAGTGCCATCTCGAGACGTGCCGCCTACATAAATTCGTCCTTAAAAAAATAATACCATGTACCTAGATTCCATTCCGTCATTCTGTAGCTAATATAGGCTAGGGCTTGAAACCATATCATTCTTTCCCTCTAGAGAAATCACACTTATTAAAAATAGATTTTTTTAACAGTAGTTCTTGGAGATATTAGCTAGTTAGTTCTTTGTTCTCTTGCTCACCGAACATGGGTTGCGATGTTAGTGATAAAAAGACATCGTTTAAAAAATTTATCAATATTTTAAGATTAAATTTACACCAGAAAGGCTACTAATATTATAAATGCGAAAGTTTGTATGTTTGTTTGTTACTCCTTCACGCAAAAACTGCTGAACCGATTTACATGAAATCTAACACAAACATAGACGATAACTTGTATTAACACATCGAATAGTTTTTATCCCGAAAAAATGTTCCTGTGTGATGCCATGGGATGATTTGATGATTTTCCACGGGTAACGCGAAAAACACACTACTAAGAAACTACACGCGGGCGGAGCCGAGGGCAACAGCTAGTAAAAGATATATTGATTTCGAGCTTTCAAGAATTCAAAGTGCACCCATTAATGTATGAAAAAAAATATCGTGTTCAAGTAACTTTATTTAGAACTGAACTGGAATGAGTGAAATAATTTAGGATTTGCATTGAACGCTTTATAGAATTGCTGGTGCTTCAGCTTAGACTGTTTTTTACAAGTGACATTAAAATGAATGAGAAAGCAACACCAAGAATGTTATTTGACCTGCTTATACAGTGTGCTTTGTGTTTGGTTTGAATGCACCGATGACATATTTTAGAATAATTAAGAGGCTATTATATGGATGGATCAGTCAACTACAGTGAAGGTTTTTGTCTGAATGTTTGTATGTTTGTTTGTTACTCCTTCACGCAAAAACTGCTGAACCCATTTTCATTGACACACACACATAGGATGGTTTTTATCCCGAATAAATGTTCCTGTGGAATGCCATGGGATGATTTGATGAGTATCCACAGGTTACGCGAAAAGCGACATACACGCGGGCGGAACCGCCGGTAACAGCTAGTTTTTTTAAATATCTTAATATATATAAATCTCGTGTCACAATGTTTGTCCTCAATGGACTCCTAAACCACTTAACCGATTGTAATAAAATTCGCACACCGTGTGCAGTTCGATCCAACTTGAGAGATAGGATAGCTTACATTACGCTATGACTAATAGGAGCAGAGCAACGCGGGCGAAGCCGGGGCGGGCCGCTAGTTTTTTTATAAAGACTCGTAGTCTTCATATTAGTTTGTAAGTGTAGGAAAGTATCACACATATTCAACAGCGCTGCCACAATAACATATTATCTAGCTGCCAAATTGGTCTTTAAAGTATCAAAACCGCCTAAGCTACTCCAAAACATCTTACTCGAACGTTGACGAGTTAGAGAGGTCATCTACGTCAAAAGAAAGATGTTCAAAAAGAGAGTTTGCTATTGTTAAATATATAGATTAATGAACTTGTGGTAGAGCTCTAGTGACGGAGCTCGGGGGCGTAGGCACCACCGCATTACCTAATATACTTGCCGCTAAATGGTAGTGTTCAGCGCTATCGTGTTCCGGTCAGGTGGTAATGTACGGCCCTCTAATTTCCGGCACAGAACATAACACCTTAGGCATCAGGAGTGGTAACGCATCTGCATTTCGACCTTGGTCTTTGTGTGGGTGTCTTTGTGTGGCTGCAGTCATCACTTAACATCAATGTGAACTGCATGCTTGTTTACCACTTCCAACACATAAAAAAAACATATATATATGTATGCACCTAGTAGGTACCTACCTGGTAAAAAGTGCGTAATTTTTCCACGCCGTAAAAACCAGACCACAGAACAAGTATTATTTGGAGTCATTATAGTTAAATTTATTTTTAGATTTAATAACTAAATGTTATTTGCTTTACCAGTTGGATTTTACCTGTTACCATTTTGCTTACGTATTTAAATCCAGTGTAAATACCTTTGACGTTGGAGCCTGAAGTAGACTTGCTAGTTTATTTAATTGAACCAATACATTTACATACACATTTTTTGTACACCCCACTGTTTGATTATTTATAATTATATAATTGCCTGGAAGAGATCGCTCTCTTAGCGATAAGGCCGCCAATTGTACATTTTTTTTGTTATCTTGTGTTTATATAACTGTATCTTTGAAATGGTGTACAATAAAGAATATTATTGTTAATTGTTTTTATATTATTTCGCATTGACACATGCTTGTGAAATATATATTTTTATTTTTAAAGAAAAATGGAAAGAAAAATTTGACTTCAGGCGAGACTCGAACTCGCGACCTACTGGGAATCTAGTCCAGCCGCTCTTCCAATTGAGCTACTGAAGCCCTGCCCGATTTATCAAATCTTTCCTTCACATCTATTGCATTGCTTTATGGTAGCAGCAGCGCCATCTATTACCAACTATGCACAATTGGAAGAGCGGCTGGACTAGATTCCCAGTAGGTCGCGAGTTCGAGTCTCGCCTGAAGTCAAATTTTTCTTTCCATTTTTCTTTAAAAATAAAAAAAATATATTATTGTTGTTCTTGCGTTGCCACCTCTGCGTTACATGTAGGGGAAGTACCCTAAATAATTTTATTTTTCATGTTTTTATTCTTCCACTTTGTCGGCGTGATGAAGGTGTATTACATGTGCTAAATTTCAAGTCTCTAGTACCAATAGTTCTTGCGCTAAACCGCGGACGGACAGACAGACAGACGGTAATGGCGAAACTATAAGGGATCCATGTTTGCTACGGAACCCTAAAAACTGAACCATGGTCGTGGCAACTAACGAGGTGCGGTGCGTCCCTGCCGTCGGTGCCGTCGGCCGTCACACGGCGGACGGTGTCGCGTTGACATGGGGCCACTCCATAGAGCAACGCAGCCCACTGGTCGCGGCGGACCGGAGAGGAGTAGCCATAGTGTGTATACCGATACAAAACAGTCTGTCATTTTTTGCGTGGGGGAAATGCGTGCGATGCACACGAACACTACAAAAATCGTCTATTACTACGAAACTCACACCTTGACTTTAACAAAATACAGAAACAACTTCACGCACACATTTAAACATCTAGGCGACAGGTATAGGCCCATTTGGGCTTGTACTGTGACAGAGGGAAAGCCTGCATATGGCTACTCCGCTCAGGTGTTGCTCTATGGGCCACTTCCTTAGCCCTGAGTTGTTATATCTCTGTGATAGGTATTACGGGACCATGCATTGCCTTCTAACCGGAACAGAATAGTGCTGAACACTACCATTTGGGGGCGGATAGATTAGATAATGCGATGTTGCCTACAACCTTGAGCTCCAGCCACTGGAACTAGTGGTTTTACTGGTGGTAGAGCTCCAGTGACGGAGCTCGCGGGCGTAGGTAGACCTGATTTACTTGCCGCTAAATGGTAGTGTTCAGCACTGTCGTGTTCCGGTCAGGTGGTAATGTACGGCCCTGTAATTTCCGGCACAGAGGCATAACACCTTAGGCCTCAGGAGTGGTAACGCATTTGCATTTTGACCTTGGTCTTTGTGTGGGTGTCTATAGGCTGCAGTCATCACTTAACATCAATGTGAACTGCATGCTTGTTTGCCACTTAAATTACATTAGAAAAAAAAAAAAAAACTCTACCAGTAGAAACTTGCTAACGATGTGGATTATTACATCCTTTATAATTAAATTATCAAAAGCTTCAATGTAATTTGAATAAAAAATGAATGAATTTGATGGTCATTCAAAGATTCGACAAGACCATTCAACCGACAATGCTGTTTAAACAACCATAAGAATTAAAAAGTTGATAAAAACATTTCAACAGGTGACTTGAACAACATTTTTACGAGCTGCTTTTTATGGTAACAAGTCATTTAGATCTACACGACGTCGATTGCCGGTAGTGAGAAAACATTCCTTGAATTAAGGATACTGCAAAGTATCTATATTTTTTGAACTTATTCCCCTGGTATGACATATTTTACGAAACTCTGCCTACTCAATTCTGTTTTTAACTTAAATCTATACATCTATACTCTATACAAATAAATAAAATTGGAGTGACTGTTTGTAATATTAAAATAACCGCTTTTTACTAAATGCATATGTGTCTATACACGGTACACATACCAGTACATTTTTTTTTTACAATATTTGTCTGTCTGTCTGTTTGTTCCGGTTAATCTTGGGAACGGCTGGACCGATTCTGACGGGACTTTCAGTGCCAGATAGCTGATGTAATAAGGAGTAACTTAGGCTACTTTTATACTAGCTGCGCCCTCGACTTCGTCCGGGTAGTAATGAACAATCATAAATTCTCACGCGGACGGAGTCGCGGGCACAGCTAGTCTGTATTACAAACATAGGTAGCGCCATAAACAATGTGATATAATTTAACACTTTGACGGCATATAATAATGGCAACCCATTATATGTCCCACTGCTGGGCACGAGTCTCTCCCTTTTTTTGGGGGGAGGCCTGGAGCGACTCCACGACGCTGCTTCAATGCGGATTGGTGGAGATACGGGGTACCCGCTGTCGGATGTTTTCAAACCGCCCATAAGGCCTCCGACAAGGTTTAACGGGTGCTATCTATCGATAGCAACCGGGACCGACGGCTTAACGTGCTCTCCGAAGCACGGAAACGCGAGTTTTAATTTGCCACTACCTGCCAAACCTGTCAAGTGCGTGTCGAACCACGCGTAGTGTAGGGATCCGTAATTTTTAGGTTTGATTAACGTAATGAAAAAAAAAAAGATATTTTTTTTCTATGGAGAATTTTAAAAAAATCGAGTAGTTATAACATTTGGTCGACAATTACTCTCAAACTTGTAAAGCCACTTGACTCTAACAAAAATTGGCACTTTAAAGCTTAAAAATAAAAAAAATTCTGCGCGTTACATGTAAGGGAGGTACTCTAAAAATAAATTTATTTTTCATGTTTTTATTCTACCACTTTGTCGACATGATTAAGGTGTATACTTGTGTCAAATTTCAAGTCACTACTACCAATATTTTTTGCGCTAAGCCGCGGACGGACAGACAGACAGACAGACAGACGGATATGGCGAAACTATAAGGGTTCCTTGTTTACTACGGAACCCTGAAAAGAGATAAAGCTATACAGAGCAAACTAAAAAGTGGCAAACAAGCATGCAGTTCACATTGATGTTAAGTGATGACTGCAGCCTATAGACACCCACACAATAACCAGAGGTCAAAATGCAAATGCGCTGCCACTCCTGAGGCATTAGGTGTTATGCCTCTGTGCCGGAAATTACAGAGCCGTACATTACCACCTGACCGAAACACGATAGTGCTGAACACTACCATTTAACGGCAAGTATATTAGGTAATGCGGTGGTGCCTACGCCCGCGTGCTCCGTCACTGGAGCTCTACCACCAGTGAATTATTATCCGTAGTCTCTTCTCCTAAGGTCGATACGCAATATATCTTACTGCATACTGTATATAAGTATGATGATCACCATTTCATCAACGCCCAGAACAACGATAAGGTTAATTCGGCAATAATGCAAATTTTACTGGTGGTAGAGCTCCAGTGACGGAGCTCGCGGGTGTAGGCTGGTGCCTACCTAATATACATGCCGCTTAATGGTAGTGTTCATCACTATCGTGTTCCGGTCAGGTGGTAATGTACGGCCCTGTAATTTCTGACACAGAGGCATAACACCTTAGGCCTCAGGAGTGGTAACGCATCTGCATTTTGACCTTGGTCTTCGTGTGGGTGTCTATAGGCTGCAGTCATCACTTAACATCAATGTGAACTGCAAGCTTATTTGCCACATCCATTCATAAAAAAAAAACATGTAAGTACGAGAATAAATCAATAGAAGACATACTAACAAATGACGGTAAATTTAAAAAAATGTCATGTCTCCTTGTAGTTTGGGCCACGAACTTATGGATCCACCCTCGTATGATGATAACCATTTCATCAACGCCCAGAACAACGATAAAGTTATTTCGGCAATAAAGCAATGAATTTTATTACACTTTATCTCCATCATCAAATGAATTATACGCGAAACATAAATAATTGTATCGTTACAAAAAATCCAAGCTACTGCACTCCATCAAGCCGTACCGTTACTCCCAAACTACTTTTTAGGTGTTCCTTATTTAGTGATTCGTTCTGCTACAGTTCTATTTTCATAAGAAACGTCGCCCGCTTTCTTTTTTCGAACGTTAAGGTGTTTACACACCAATGTTTTCACAATTTTTTACTGGTGGTAGAGTTCCAGTGACGGAGCTCGCGGGCGTAGGCACCACCGCATTACCTAATATACTTGCCGCTAAATGATAGTGTTCAGCACTATCGTGTTCCGGTCAGGTGGTAATGTACGGCCCTGTAATTTCAGGCACAGAGGCATATCACCTAATGCCTCAGGAGTGGCAGCGCATCTGCATTTTGACCTCTGGTCATTGTGTGGGTGTCTATAGACTGCAGTCATCACTTAACATCAATGTGAACTGCATGCTTGTTTGCCACCATTATTACAAAAAAAAAAAAAAAAAATGTCGAAGACATAAATGACTCATGTCGCTAACAAAGTTAGCTGAAAGCAAAGCTTATTCCTGACTGCCAAAACGCCTTCATTCGCCTTTAGGGCTTTGTAGATCTCTAGGCATTTAATTACTATAAGCTAGTTTTTTTTTTAATATTATGGAAGTGGCAAGCAAGCATGCAGTTCACATTATGTTAATTGATGATTGCAGCCTATAGACACCCACACAAAGACCGAGATCAAAATGCAGATGCGTTACCATTCCTGAGGCCTAAGTTGTTATGCCTCTGTGCCGGAAATTACAGGGCCGTACATTACCACCAGGCCGGAACACGATAGTGCTGAACACTACCATTTAGCGGCAAGTATATTAGGTAATAAGATTTGTATGCTTGTTCGCGGACCGTGGTAAAAAATAAATGCACCAATACGTGCTAGTGGCAGCCGTAATGCCTGCTTCCTAATTGGCCGTCGACATGCAGGCTGTAGCGACGTACATTCTTTTCCTGATGTTACACCCATTGTGTCCGCGACAAAGTTTTCCAAATTAAGCTTAGCTATATTTACGTAAAAAAAAAACGTAACTTCACGCCTGTAATCCCCGAAGGGGTAGGCAGAGGTATGTATTCAATGCATGCATTCAAACATACATGCAAACACGACTCGCCGGTTACGTTTTTGGCCCATGTAACAGGTGGCAAACCTGCTACCATCTCCGGGCACATCACCAAACTCCGAGGTACTGGGAAACTTCCAGAAAATGGAAAAAATTCCAATAGAACCAGAGATAAAGGATTTAAACCGTTATCTCTGATAGTCCCCGACCCGGATTCGAACCCAGGACCCCCAGCGCAGAAGTAGTGGCCTGCTACCACTACGCTATTGAGGCAGCTATATTTAGCTGTCATCAACCCACCGACATCAAAGTCACCAACATACTTTGGTTGGGACTTTATTTTTAAGTCATGAATGTAACTAACACAGACATATGTGGCTAACAAGCATACAGTTCACATTGATGTTGAAGGAATACTGTAGCCTATAAACATCTACAAAAAGCCAGAGTTCTTCAATGTAGATGCGTTGCCTTGTTATTTATTACGAAAGAATATAGTGTATTATTTTTGTATGTATAGGTATATATGTGTTGGTTGTAATTGTTTTCCATTTATTTTATTTTGTTTGTTTATGACTCCGTGCTGTATGTCTGAATAAATTGTTTCTTTCTTTCTTTCTTCTTTCTTTCTATAGGATGCAGTCATCATTTAACATCAATGTGAGCTGCATGCATGTTTGCCTTCTTCTTTACATAAAAAAGGTAATGCAGTGACACAGTTCGTGGACTGACGTGAACGCGCCTATGAACTGCGTCACTAAAACACCAACATAGAGCAACACCGGAGGGGAGTAGCCATATGCAGGCTTTCCCCTCTGTCAAAGTACAAGTCGAAATGGGCCTATACCTATCGCTTAGATGTTTGAATGTGTGCGTGAAATTGTTTCTGTATTTTGTTAAAGTCAAGGTGTGAGTTTCGTAGTATTAGACGATTTTTGTAGTGTGCGTGTGTCGCACGCATTTCTCCCCGCCAAAAATGACAGACTGTTTTGCATCGGTAATACACGCTATGGCTACTCCCCTCCGGTCCGCCGCGACCGGTGGGCTGCGTTGCTCTATGAACACCAATGATAGCGATGACTTTTTTTTTTTTTTTTTTTTGTAATAAAAGTGGCAAACAAGCATGCAGTTCACATTCATGTTAAGTGAAGACTGCAGCCTATAGACACCCACACAATGACCAGAGGTCAAAATGCAGATGCGCTGCCACTCCTGAGGCATTAGGTGTTATGCCTCTGTGCCGGAAATTACAGGGCCGTACATTACCACCTGACCGGAACACGATAGTGCTGAACACTACCATTAAGCGGCAAGTATGTTAGGTAATGCGGTGGTGCCTTCGCCCGCGAGCTCCGTCACTGGAGCTCTACCACCAGTAAACTTTGGTGTGTAATGACCATTATATGTAGACAGTTTTTTCAACGTCACATCCATCGCATTGAAAAAGTGGCCTTCGCGATGTGTTAACATTGCTTCACTAGAATCTGATAAATTATTGTTTATGTAGGCACGTGGTTATATGTCAAGTTATTATCTGGCGATCAAAATTATTAACTTCGTTGGTTAACCTCGGAACATCAGTTTGTAATTTGTAAGAAGAATTGAATCTTTCAGTAGTTTAAATGAACTATCATGAAATATACATTAAATCTTTGTTCATGATTAACTTGTTCAATATAAAGGTATTTAGTTAACAAAATTTTATACGTGAAGATATGTTTACATAATATAATAATATGTCAAAGCAAAAAAACATCATATGTTCAGAATAGTATATGATATGGATTAGGGTTTTTTACAGAATATAGCCCCACTAAGTTGTAGGTTAGTTAATGCTTTCCATTGGCACGCCACTGGCTGGCGGCCGGCCAAGTTATGTGACGAATTTATGTGCGTGCTTGTTCGAATCTTGCAATTCTGAAGCTGTATCACGATTCTTATTTCGAATTTAAAAAATGTATTTAACATCTCCCATGGCAATGGAGGCCAGTAATTGTGCGAAGGTTTTTTTTTCATTTGTTTATGTATGAATATGTATGTATCTTATTATTTATGTATTCACTTTTTAGCTGATATGTATGTATATCTTTGCTCGTGGTAGAGTTCCAGTGACGGAGTTTGAATTAGAAGCTACCACCGATTTTTTTTATTTTACAAAGATGACAAACAAGCGTGCATTTCATATAAAATAAAAAATAATGATATCATTTGAAAGGCTTTTGAATAGTATATGGAATCAGGTTATTTCAAAGATATTTCCACATTAAGTTGTAGGTTAGTTAATGGTTTCCATTGGCACGCCACTGGCTGGCGGCCGGCCAAGTTGCGTGACGAATTTATGTGCGTGCTTGTTTGAATCTTGAAATTCTGAAGCTGTGTAATGATTCTTATTTTGAATTAAAAAATATATTTAACATCTTTATGACAATGGAGGCCAGTAATGGTGCGAAGGTTTTTTTTTTTAATTTGTTTATGTATGTATGCTTTTTTTTAAAGTTATTAAGGCATCGCTCTTACGTATATTGCTAGTGTCAAGTAAAACGATATTTCGTATTCGTATAAAAAGCAACGTAAAAATTAGAATCGTTCAATCAGTCAATTAATTATTATGTCAGCAAGTGAATCACAGTCAGTAATTCGAGAAAAGCGATGGCTACGTTATCAGAACATAACAATGATGTTTGAGTTTGTTTGAGGCATCCTGAAAGGCTATCTTTTCGTACTGTATTTCTATTTCATTATACACGGGCATTGTAATAAACCTATATCAAACAAATTACCACCATTTATTTAATTTAACTCATAAATGCACCAAAACATTGAAATAAACTAAGAGTACTACACGCCTCTTGCAAGGTTCCGCCAAAACCCCTTAAAATCTTATTCTGTCACAAAAGAATTTTAAAAAGCTAAGGTACACATGTCATTCAGCCAGAGTGACGACGGGGTCAAGCACACACCGATAGAGCACGTCCGCCTAACATGGCAATCCAAAAACTGCAACAAAACATGCCTGACCTATTTTATAACAACACACTAGAACCGACTTCAAACTTGCTTATATTCTTAATTAGTAAGGTTACTGTATGCATTTATGATACCAGAAAGATAGAATGGTAAGTCTTTTTTTTTTAAGTTCCGGAACTAAAACAACTGTCTTTATTTTAAAATCACGTCGTGGATCGATTTATTGTCTATGTTATGAAAATGGATATTTAAGGTAGTAAGGTACCTTTTGTTTATATTTAGGGTAAGTAAGCGGATATGTGAATACTTAGCAGTTATTGTCTTTATGGGACCTAGCCTATTTTGCAAAAACTTTCTTTTCTTTGATTTAGCTGTGATGTTATAACGATTTTTTTATTTATCTTTACCGTTTATTCATCAATATCTTCCTTTCAACTAAAGTAACATATACATTTTTTTTTTTCAAATTATATGTTTACCTTACGCCAAACTGTTTCCCTACCTCGTCCAAAAAATCTTAAAAGATGAGTGCATCTTTTACTGCGTTAATCCAATGATTATTTGCAAGAGCTCAACGCAAATAAACAATCGATTGACGAATGATATGTAGTCATGCAGAGACAATACGCCGTATTCTTAACAAATCAAACGCGCCTTAACGCTGTAGAAAGGACTGTAGACACCTAGGCGAGAGCACCTTTTCCACATGGGTACCAAATTAACTTAACATCACACAATGCAATCTTCTTCCAATGCGAGTAAAATATGATCAGTTGCACGTGAACCAAATTTTGCTAATTGCCAATTTTCAATCTTGTATTCTGAAACCCTTGCATACAAATAATATTCATGTACTAATAATTTCTCGTGCGTTATTTTTATGCTCTCTCTTGGCACACAAAAGTATTGCCCCCATGAGTCGCTCGCTATATTGTGATACTTGCAAATGTATTCTCGTGCAGCATATCGCACAATGAAAGGATTGAAAAAATTCTGTTTTTTCTTGATTTGCATGACACAAATAAGCTTTTAAAAGCAATAATATCGATGATGATCGGTTAAAGTATTGTATATTCAAAAATAGCTAAGCGCTTATACCGTCAAAAATAGCCATTGCGCTATCGTCTATTAAGTATTGCATGATTTCGCGTCACATACGTGTAAACTAGAACTACGTATAATTGTTGATTTTGAGTGGTGACGCATCGTTGATCGACGCGTGAGTCGTATATGTGTGTGCATTACAGCAAGTGACGCACTGGCGACTCGCCAGCACCCTCTGAAGGATTTATGTAATGCCCAGCGCTATGACTTAGTTCTATTACTAGTCGTGTTTATCGCCTAGTATTGTTAATGCTATTGTTATGTAGGTACGTTGATAATTAAATTGAATAATGAGAAAATTAAAGAAAATTATCTCGCACTGTGTGTCTTTATGCTCAAGTGTCATTGCATGATATCTGTTGAGAGATATGATTAACAATATTGTATAATCATACTAGCCTCTCGCCCCGGCTTCAATGCAGTTCACATGGATGTTAAGTGATGACTGCAGCCTATAGACATCTACGCAAAAACCAGAGTTCAAAATTCAAATGCGTTGTTACACCTGGGCTATCCCTTAAGTTGTTTTATCTCTGTGATAGTTATTAAGGGACTAATATTACCATCTTCTCTATAATATAAGGTACACGATCGTGCTGGACTTAGATTAAGCGGAAAACAGATAAGGTAATGCGTTGGTGTGCGCTCGAAACTCTGTACTGGAACTCTACCAACCGTAAAACTCTACTACCAGTAAAGAATTGACGAAGAAATCGGTAAACATATATAAAATAAAAAAAACATACGTACAATCGAACAAGAGAACCTCTTCATTTATTTTAATTGATAAAAATAAATCAATCAATCCGTCTATGTAACTAAAATATAATTTAACTGAGAAAAAAAATGGTAGCATGAATGCCTACGCCTCGTAGCTTGGGGCTACGAAGCTCGCGGCTGGTGACCTTTGTTAACTACGATAAATTAAAGTAGAGAAACATAAAAAAATATACCTATATACCTAAGACATGAACAAAAGATTCCTTTAGTCTGACCTATAAAATGGACACACTTATTAATTTTGTTTAGATTTCCTTATAGTATAAGATAAGATAATTTCTTTATTTCTCCTTAAAATGCTTAAATCTATTATATTTTTTTTTTATACAATACAAGATTATACATTAAAAAATTTAAAATTATACCATCCTGTATAGGCGAATGCATGAAATCAAGACGCAGACTTGATTGCAGACGCCCACGAATCGCGCTATGCTATGTCAGCTATGTTTTGTCCCATGTAATGTGGTGGCGAGCCTATTGACATCTCCGGGCACATTACCTAAACTGCGAGGGTAGTGCTGGGAAACTTCAAAAAAATGGCAAAATCCCAATACTTTACGACCCGGCCATCGTCGTGATTCGTTGCGCGCGCTAGCGCGCGGCGCGGTATAGGATTCGAGGCACGTGCCTCTTTTCCTCGGCATCTTCTGCTCCCATAGTAATGGGAGCGGCGTCTTGTCTGGGTGGCGCAGTGGTAAGCGCCGCGTCGCCGATTAGGGCGCAGCGACGGAGTAGGCGCCTCCCAAGTGTGGTGGTGCCGCGATGACAGCGGTGCCGCGGCGGTTGGTATTGCGGCGGCGGGGGTGTCGTCACGGCGCGAAGTGGCGTCGCTGCGGCGGCTTCCGTCGCCCAGCGTCGAGTTTTGGGAAGCCAACAGGGGCGAGCATCCACCACTCCAGTGGCAACGCCCGCAGATATTGCGCGGTCGTAGCCCGGACCGTAGTCGGACCCGCGACCGCATCCCCGATGAAAGCCCCCACGTCCGGGAATCAAACCCGGGTCGGGCAGGTTGCGTGACATCGTCACAGAGCTCTGCATCTAATGGCGAGCCCGGCCGAGCTTGGCTCACTAACGTATCGGATCACGATTCGGGATCGGGGATCGGATATACGTCGGCGTCCCGGGGTGTCCGGGTTGATACCACGGAGAGGATTTCGCGCGGGAGTGCCCTCCCGTCAGGCGGCCTGCTATGTAGTGGGGCAAATCCGTGGAGGTGTCCGTGAGGTCCGTTTTCCGCACGATAGTACATACCGCGCGCGAGACGGACCACGAACTCCTGAACGGATTCTACACGCAGGTCCCGTGCGATGACGTCATTTCTGACGTACCTCCCCGCGTTGGTTATCAAGCGTAGACACACGTTTTGCTGTACCTGTAGGCGACGTCGCTGCGTAGTGGAGCACAAGGCGTACCACGCTGGTGCAGCGTACGTCAACCTAGTTCGAATGTAGGTGTTGTAAATCCGCAGCTTGGTGCTCAACGAATCACGACGACCCGGGCATCGAACTGGGTGAAGTTGCCGACGTAAACTTTGCGGCAGTCTCTTAACTCGACGACCACACGAGGAAGAAAGATTCAATGTTGGCCTGATAGAAGCGAATGATTGCCACATTTTTGCCCATGCGTATATACTTGACTTGTTACTAACTTCACAGACGCGTTGAAGCAGAATTACACCACACGCGCAAAGCGTGGTGTAATTCTATTCTATCTACAAATATTTGTTTAGGGTCTGAGTGTGTGTATGTGTCGTTTGTCTGCCTCGTTGGATCAGTGGTCGCAATCGCGATGGTGAAGCCTGAGATCCTGGGTTTGATACCCAGGTCGGGAAAATCTGTTATTGGATTTTTTTCTGTAAGGAAACGCCCAGTAGTAGCCCGGAGCACAGTATAGATACAAACTTTTTACTGTGCCCGGAGTCTGGTCGTGCTTCGTAGAGCACATAAAGCCGTCGGTCCTGCGCCCGATCTCTCGCTGGTCGTGTCGGATTGCCGTCCCATCGGGCTATGAGAGTGAAGGAATAGAGAGAGCATCTGTGTTTGCGCATACACTTGTACACTATAATATCTGCCGCGCAGTTGGCTAGTCTCCGTTGAGATTGGCCGCCGTGACCGAAATTCGGTCTGAAGGACATTATTATGTGTCGTGTATTGTGTTTACAACTTTAACACGCGACACAAGTTTATACCTAGTATGGAGCTGTGAGTGTAAGTGTATTTTTTTGTACAAAACTGTGGCTGCATGCTTGTTTGATAAAACATAAATATCAGGTCCTAAGCGCTAAGCAAAATCATCATCATCATCATCACACCGTCTGAAAGACGTCCACCGCTGGACAAAGCCTTCCCCAACGACGTCCACAACACTGTGATTGGCAAGCGCAGTGGCATTAGTTTTATCGCGGGACGCTACTGTCCATCAAGCGTTGTTATTTTTTCTACTGCGCTATTGGAATGGGTTGACCGCCATTGTTCATTTGACTGACTTCACTAGTGGAAGAATTCTCCTCCACTAGAGTGCGATGGGGTCGTCACGTCCCAACGCCTTCAGTAAGCAAAACAAAAAAAAGAGTCATAGCTCACGACAGCCATTCGGCACCCGGCCAGCACCGCCGCGTTTTACGGCGTCCACTCGTTGTCGACGGGCGGTCCACGGGTGAACGACGCGATGTAACTTATGAAAAGCGTGAAGTCCACTTGGGAACAGCGCGTTGGCAATGCAAAGACAAGGCAAGCAAGTCGTCACCGAGTGGTCCAATCGCCGTCCGCGCGTGGACGCCTTGCGGTCGAGGCAATCCCCAATTAGGACCAAGCCCCCGATGCTTCGAGGGCAGATAGGCCCGGGGTACAAGTATTCTCCTCAATCCTTGAACCATCCCCCTCCCCTTCTTTTGCGCTTTACGTGGAGGGAGGGATGATGAAGATTATTAGTAGTAGTAGGTCGAGGCGATCCGGTGTCGATACGGAGCGGAGTTGATGTATTGAGTGTAGACCGCTCGAGGCAGTCAGGCGCTGTTCGGGTGCTGGCTGTAGTGAGATATGACCCTAAACCTTTCAAATATTCCTTTCAAATACATATTTTGACCCGTCAAAAGTGCGTGTCAAGGCTCCGTTCAACTTTTTGAGGGAATATTTTAAATATTTTATTTTTAAAGAAAATGGAAAGAAAAATTTGACTTCAGGCGAGGCTCGAACTCGCGACCTACTGGGAATCTAGTCCAGCCGCTCTTCCAATTGAGCTACTGAAGCCCTGCCCGATTTGCTACCATAAAGCAATGCAATAGATGTGAAGGAAAAATTCGACAAATCGGGCAGGGCTTCAGTAGCTCAATTGGAAGAGCGGCTGGACTAGATTCCCAGTAGGTCGCGAGTTCGAGCCTCGCCTGAAGTCAAATTTTTCTTTCCATTTTCTTTAAAAATAAAATATATTTCACAAGCATGTGTTAATGCGAAATAATATAAAAACAAATATTTTAAATGTCAGTTAACGCGTTGAAAGAAAAGGGTTCAACAGATTTGGGGTCATTAACGCCATGTCACACGGAGTATTTTTGTTACATCTGCGTACATTAACACTTTTTTTTTCTACTTGAGGAATTAGTCGGTAGGATTCTTCTTTCGTATAAGGGGTATTAATAACGCAAACTCTTTTATCCCATCAACATAACAGCGAATTTCAGCTATAGATGTTTTTATAAGGAAAGTACTGTTGATCATTGACCAATTAATAACGAGTATGAATTCGAGTCAAAAGCTTATAAAAAGAAAAAGGGGTCAAGTGCGAATCGGAAGTTTACAGGGTATTGTACAACTGCTGTGTTGTGTCGTCGATGCGTACAATTAATGAATTGCCGATGTGTTCAAAAATACATAACTTCTTATTGGTTTGAAATATTTTCTAAATTTGTATGTAAAGTACAGTTTTAAAAAACTGCAATCGCAGTTATGCTTACCAGGATATAATAAGCAGCAAACAATACAGCGCCGATATCCGCGGCGGCCACGCGGTGATCCATACTCGTCTCCCCGCGCGCATCAATCTTATGCAACATCCTTATGCTTGCCTAGTATTCGCCACGCTGTGTACTGGAGTAACGTGATATGTGCGAAGTTGCATATCATGTGATCATGATGCACTTAATATAAATGCTTGAGAAAATTTCATCTTTTTAACTGGTGGTAGAGCTCCAGTGACGGAGCTCGCATAGGCACCACCGCATTACCTAATATACTTGCCGCTAAATGGTAGTGTTCAGCACTATCGTGTTCCGGTCAGATGGTAATGTACGGCCCTGTAATTTCCGGCACAGAGGCATAACACCTTAGGTCTCAGGAGTGGTAACGCATCTGCATTTTGATCTCGGTCTTTGTGTGGGTGTCTATAGGCTGCAGTCATCACTTAACATCAATGTGAACTGCATGCTTGTTTGCCACTTCCGTAACATCAAAAAAAAAATGTGCATAGAGTACCTACTCTTTATTTAATAAGTTCTTAGACTCTGGTGAAGGTACATAGGAATTCATCTTTCTTATATCAATGATGGGACGCGTAAGAGGTGTATTACATATAGGGATTGCAATCCCGCAGCATCTTCAATCCCGCGGGATTGATATGCGGGATTGTTCAATCCCGCGCGGATCCCGCGGGATCACGCATATTAAACATTTTGTTATAAAATCAATTGAAATTGCAGGTTTAGTAGGGTTCCGTAGTAAACAAAGAACCCTTATAGTTTCGCCATGTCCGTCTGTCTGTCTGTCTGTCTCTCCGTCCACGGTTTAGCGTAAAAACTATTGGTAACAGAGACTTGAAATTTGGCACAAGTATACACCTTGATCACGCCGACAAAAAGGTAGAATAAAAACATGAAAAAAAATAAAAATATTTAGGGTACCTCCCCTACATGCAATGCGCAGATAATTGTTTTATTTTTCATTTTTCATTATCCACGGGTAACATAGGCTATATTTTATTTTGGAAAAAATAGGGTTCCGTAAGATATTTGGGGTTTTCAGACACAAGGTGTAAAAAATCAACCAGAAAAGTAACTTATTTTGCGTACGCTGCCTAAACTATAAAAGATATCCAGGAAGACTTTAGGTTATATCTATGTATAATCATCACGCTAAGACGAATAGGAGAGGGTAGGCAACATTGCACCGCGCGAAGCCGGGGCGGGCCGCTAGTTATCATATATTATGATCAGTCTTCACTGACAATTATTTTGAATACTTATTTATAAATGCTATGTATAAAACTGCATCATCAGTCAGTCAGTTAATCACCCTATTCTTTTTAGAAACGAGTCCTAGCTTTTCTTTCTGAATGCCTGTTACCGAAAAAAAAACCTACTCATAGTGTTCCCCTATAACTACACAAGTAACCTTAGTACTGCATGCCTCATTTTAGGCAGATGCAAAGCCACTTAGACCTCAAGAAAGGAAACGCGTTCGCATTTTGGTCTCTGGTTTTATGCAGATGTCTATACTCTGCAGTGATTAATTAACAACCATGTGAAGTACATGTATTTACCATTTTCATTACAAAAAATATGTAATACGCAAGCGCTCTCAAACGCTTCACCTCGCTATGCTACGAATTACTAATTTCCTGCTGATATTTGTGGAAGAGTAAAAACCAAGCTCTACATTAATCTGTCATTCAAAATTAATCTCTAACAACCATCTTCTTTCACATTATTACTAATGAAAAGGAAATAATAGAATATTCCGCATTTTAATCATTAAGGAAAATGTATAAAATGATAGAAATGTTCCAATTTACTTTTTTGTAACACTGATGACACAAAAGTAGACTTTACTATTTTGTTATAAGGTTAATTTTTAAGTGTGAACGAGACTAGAACAAAGTTTGGACGCAAGGGTGAAGTCCGGATATTGTACACGGAGATTGTTTTAGATCGGTCTTGCACTCTTTACCTGAGTGCCTCATTTTGGAGTCTCATTTTGATTTTTTTCTATCGTTTCCTTTCATGTTATGAACATTTTTAAGGCGAGGATTTTCTTTACAACTAAATTATCATAGCCTTAATTTATGTAATGTTTACCTAACTTTTGCATAATAGCAATAAAACTATTTTAATTACATATTTGTATGTATGCATCGTCACGCCAAATCCCTAAAGGGATAGGCAGAGAGTGTGGAACGCCAGATTGTCTTATTTAACTCGCGTTTGCTATTCAGCTTCCGTCTAAGCACATAATATATAATAATACTACGTATAGAATGGACACTTCGACATCCCGCCCGATTTCCCCGCCTCACCCAACCATCTCCCCTCTTATGGGCGACATTTGGTATTCTCTACGTGCTACGCACGCAGGTGCACGTGTAAATGCACGTCACTGATTGATTTCTGTGTAAAAGAGACCAAATTAAGCATTCTGTATGGAATTTTGGCGGAGTGTCTACGGTGTGTCTAAGGATTCCTGGCTATACTGTGAGTGACTGACTGACTGACTGTGTTATAATGACATACTGTTTTTCTTATAAAAGATGAAATATGTGGTCTTATTTTTATTAGGCCTGCATTAATAGTATACGATAGACATAAGATCGTCTCCACGATTGAGATTCGTCTTTTACTACGGTCTTTAGTGTAGATTGTGGTATTCATTGTCTATATGAAACAAATTTGCTTAACTTTCAAAGTTAAAATTTAAAATTTTCTTCGAATGAAAACTAACACTAATTACTTTTTTTAACTTATGCTTAGACTGTGATATAATATAGTTAACCATTAGTATAACCAGTGCAGCCGCTTTACCACTCAGCTTCAGTAGCTTAGTGGTAAAGCGGCTGGTCTGGTTATCCTGAGGTCGCAGGTTCGATTGCTCGAACCCAAATTTTTATTTCCTTTCTTTCTGTAATTTCTAAATTCACGCGCATGTGTTACTAAGAAAAATAAAAATATGACTATCATGTAGTTCAATTATTAACAAATACTTATCTTAAGTGAAACTACCATAAAACGTACGTTATAAATCACGGAAGTTGGTTACATAAATTAATCTAACATTGATTTACGATGTCACCAATAAAACTTCACACGCACAACCGCGGTCAGGAGCTATATGCAAGCTTAATATGGAATACATTTTATATGAAAATTCAGATTTCATGACTATATCTGCAATGGAGGCACAAAAAAAAACAATCGAATGTGTTTTTAAAAAAGCAATGCTGCATCCCCGCACAATCACATCACCCGAATGTCAGTATGTGATGGAATATTTAATGTTGTTTCCTATAAACTTTAATGCGACAAAAACCGGAAAGTGCGTGTCGGGCACGGAATAGATAAATAAGGATGGAAAGGCCTTTGCTTCAAATTAGTATTAGAACCAGTGTCGCCGCTTTTCTCCCACCATGCAATTTCTTACACAAATGAAACACCCACACATTAATCTCAGGGCAGCTATTCGTTTGCGTAAGTTTGCATACTAAGATGTAACGCCCGTAGACAATAAACACTCGCACGCACACATATATATACTCACCAATAAACTAGTCGAAGCGTAGCGAACGCATTACATGCTGTACATTGCCAGCGGAGACAGTAATAGCGTCAATTGAGCGAGTGCTTAACGAGCAATGTATTCGCTAGCAGTAACGTTTAAATAATGCAATTTAAGTTCGAATATTCATATTCCTTTGTATATTTATATGTTTTTTACGAGTATTATAACAATAAATGTTATTTGTGACTTACCGATCAAAAGATATATACCTCCTCGCTTTATACTTGAGGTCTGACATTTCATATTACATGTTAAAATTGGCACTACATGGTATTTTACCAAGAGATGCGTCATTCGAAGCAGTCTACACGACACTACGAGCGGCGAACGAATGGTTTTGCCGAACTGTGTGTGGTCACGCATAGTTGTCGCGCGCTTGCCACGCCTACATTACCATTCCATCTTTATTTATCTATTCCGTGGTGTCAGGCCACGCGCAACGTGTGGTTTCGTTTTCAAAGTATATTTTATAATTTCATGGACTATTAGCACACCGCGGACACTCCGCCAAAATTCCATACAAACGCTTAATTCGCTCATCCATCAGTGACGTGTATCTACACAAAATACCAACCGTCGCCCATAAGAGAGGAAGGGGTTGTGTATGTGAGCAAATCGGGCGGGACGTCGAAGTGTCCATTCTATACGTAGTATTATTACATATTCTCTGCTATTAGGTTCATAGCTTACTACAACCACCCGGCACCCGACCAGTACCGCCTCGGTTTACGGCGTCCACTCGTTGTCGACGGGTGGTCCACGGGTGAACGATGCGATGTTACTTGTGAACCACTCACGCGAGGACGGTCGCACGGTCCTCTTGGAAACAACGCGTTGGTAATGTAAAGTCAACGCAAGACAAGACCGAGTGTCCACTCATCGTCCGCGCGTGGACCGTGCGCCGCCCGCGCGTTGACAGCTTGCAGTCGAAGTGATACGGAGCGGAGATGATGTAATGAGCGCAGACCGCTCAAGGCGGTCGGGCGCTGGTCGGGTGCCGGGTGGCTCTAGTGAGCTATAACCTTTATTCGTAATTTGATTTAGTATTCCATCCTTCCAGCCGAAAGATGTCCACTTGCTGGACAAAGCCTACCCCAAAGACCCATTAGGGGAGAATATGCCATAATCGCCACGCTTGGCAGGCGGTTTGAAGATAGCAGCGGCGGTACTTTTATCGGGGGACGTTGCTTCCCATCCTGCGTTGTTATATTTACTATTGCCGTGTTGGAATGATTTGACCGCCATTGTTCGGTTGATTGGCTGCACGAGCGGAAGAATTATCCTTCACTAGAGGGCGATGAGGTCGCCACTTTCCGACGGCTTTGTATTTCAATCCCTACTAATATTATAAATGCGAAAGTAACTGTCTGTCTGTCTGTTACCTTTTCAAGTCCGAACGACTGAACCGATTTTAATGAAATTTGGTACAGAGAGATGTGTATATTGTTCTCGCATGTGTTATTGCGAAAAATAAATCATCATCATCATCATTTCAGCCAAAAGACGTCCACTGCTGAACAAAGGTCCTGGGCCACCCTCATCCAGCGATTGCCCGCGACCTTCACCAGGTCGTCGGTCCATCTTGTGGGAGGCCTGCCTACGCTTCGTTTCCCGGTACGCGGTCGCCACTCTAGAACTCTTCTGCCCCAACGGCCGTCAGTTCTGCGAGCTATGTGCCCTGCCCACTGCCACTTCAGTTTCGCTATTAGGTGGGCTATGTCGGTTACTTTGGTTCTCATGCGGATCTCCTCATTTATAATTGCAGAGAAACTCCGAGCATAGCCCTCTCCATTGCTCTCTGAGTGACCTTGAGCCTTCTTATGAGGCCCATAGTGAGTGACCACGTTTCGGTTCCGTATGTCATCACTGGCAACACACACTGGTCAAAGACCTTCTTCTTCAGACACCGCGGTAAATTAAAATAAATAGTACAACTAAAAATGGTTGTTGCCACTAAGCTCTGAGATAAGCTGCGGACAAACGGACGGACGGACATGAACGAAGGGTTTTCTACATAACACGGTATCCTAAAAACGCACAGCTAGTTATTTGTCGTCCTGGGATTAACGTGTGTTTGTCATGTTGATTTTTTATCTCATAAAAGTGAGATGTAGTCTACATTGATAGACGTAATTGCACGATTTTATTTCTCCATATAAGCAAGAGTTGTATGCGGAACGGCATCCATGTTTGATTTATAATTTACCAGGTTTTGCCCACGACTTTTTAGGCGTGGACTTTAAGTATAAATACCGCTACTTTTGAAACTATTAACGACACTGCTTCCACTTTTCATCGCCAATTACGTATAACAAAGACAATGTTAACTAAAACAATGTTTTTTTTATGTAATGGAAGTGGCAAACAAGCTTACAGTTGACGTTGATGTTAAGTGATGACTGCAGCCTATAGACCACCCACGCAAAGACCAAGGTCAAAATGCAGATGCGTTACCACTCCTGAGGCCAAAGGTGTTATGCCTCTGTGCCGGAAATTACAGGGCCGTACATTACCACCTGACCGGAACACGATAGTGCTGAATACTACCATTTAGCGGCAAGTACATTAGGTAATACGGTGGTACGCCTGCGAGCTCCGTCACTGGAGCTCTACCACCAGTAAAAAATGAATGTTTTTTTTAATTATATTTTAAATACTTGTGGAACGAGTTTCCCTCTGAGGTCTGCCCTCGGTGCCACAATATGATGTCCTTCAAACAAAGGTGTCAAAC
This sequence comes from Macrosoma leucophasiata, assembly GCA_036365455.1. NCBI lineage: Eukaryota > Metazoa > Arthropoda > Insecta > Lepidoptera > Hedylidae > Macrosoma > Macrosoma leucophasiata. The sequence continues at coordinate 3,858,999 of JAWQUS010000024.1, forward strand.
AAAATCCTTCAGGGTTGGCAGCGCGTTGGTGTTGTAAATGTTCATAGGCGACGATGATTACTTACCATTAGATGGTCCGTCTGCTTGTCAACATTTTGACATAAAAAAAATTATAATTTTTACCTTATTTACACGACAGTCTAGGAACGTAGGTATACATATTATCTTTGAACGTATACGTATTTACATATTATTTATCTTTTACTACGTCATATTTCAGGCGTCTTTAAATTAGTAAACATACATTAGTTTGATCAAAAGCGCTTTGCAAGACACGTAATAAACACAATTTAACAATTCAAAATTGAATCATATAAATACGCTAAAATACGCTTACACTCACAGCCCCACAGAAGTTATAAACCTGTGTCGTGGGTGCCGTTGTACACATACAACACATACACAAACACCCAGACCCGAAACAAATATCTGTAGGCCATACCAATATTTGTTCCGGTGCGGGGATCGAAAAAAGGGTCGCCCTTCGTATCAAACGGTCATCTCACACCGCTGGACTAACCGGGTTGTCAATTATGAAAATTATGTCTGCCTGAACTTGTCTTGAAATTATCTCTCCAACACGGAACCTCCTGGCAATAAACAAAATAATCGAAGGCCAAAATCCATTTACAATTAAACTTTGGGTGCTAATATTGTTAAGAGGAGACACTTGTGTTTTCGTATGTACGTATGTTTTTAACGTTTTCACACTAAAACTGCTGGACCGATTTAAACATTCTTATTATCTTATTACATTTATTGCACCCGTGCGAAGCCAGGGCGAGCCACTACTTAGATATACAAATCCAAAAATGCATTTCCTTGTTAACGCAACAATAGCGCATTATTGGCGTTACATGTACGTTGAAAAAAAGAAAAAAAAACTGGACGTCCAACGAAAAAAGTTTATCCTGTCAAAAAATAGTAACAGGAATAATTATCGCGAACATTGCATTAATCAAATTCCGCGCACGGTGCTATCGGGGTGGCGGGGGAGGGGGCAGTGCCTCGGGGATGGGAAAAACGAGTGCTGCGGGCTCGCTGCGAAAAAAGCTGAAAATGTCGGCTGTACAGCAAGACTGGGTCGGGGGATAGATCTTATTGGGGAACGATGCCGGGATAGATGTAGTAACAACCTGGTAAAAAAAAAAGTGAAAAATAAATCGATAAACGCTGCTGCTAGACTCGCGTGGTGAGGGTTGCGTAATTTAAATAAATATTCTTATATATGTATTTAGTAAGTAAGTACATAAGTACATAAGTAAGTAAGTGTAGGTACATCATCTCTTCATACTCTACGAATATTCCTAGCAGCTACCTTAGAGGCAAAGAGCGCTTCTGCTAGGCTTAAGGTGCCACATTCGATGTAATTTATGTGCAATATTTTTTGGTGGGGACTGTAATTTGGTTAAATATGGATATAATCATGTGTTTTCTACACCTTTAGCAGACAATTTGAAGTTATGTACAAATAAAAACTAAACATTCAATTTACCTCACCCCAAGTATACCCTCGTCCATTTTGACATGGCGATTTTTTTCCCATCCGCCGCATCGCAGTGCCGTGTACTGGCGTTTATTTCGTTGCACACACGCGTCCGATCAGACGCGATCGATCTGTCCGTACGTCCGTCACCCGCTTTCCTGTTTTGATTTCATTCCGTCATATCATCATGTATAAACCTGCGTGTAAGCAGTTTCAGGTGTACGTTCCAAATTGCAAGCATACAAGATTTTGGAGACTCGGAAGCACACAGAAATTTTGCCAAAAATTACCGAAGAGACCTCTCTGGTAAATTTTGACGAATATTATGCAACTCCCTCCAAGTGGCAATGATTCGCAATGTTGGTTTTTTGAGTGCCATCTATACTTACAGTTATATTTGAGGCTTAGTAGCAATAACCTATTTTATCTGAAGGGATCCATCTGTTCGTACGTCCGTCGTCCACGTGTTTTGATTCCATTGGGTCCCATCATCGTACATATATTTCCAACGCTTCAACACTTCTGCTTTAGATGTTCCATTGAAAAAGCAGATTTTGAGACATGTAATAAGTTCTAGGGATATTTTGACAAAAATTACCGAATTATATTACCGTGATTGTGACTTCTCGCTTTTTCGTATTTTGGCTTTAATATTCTGCATGTTGTTTTTTCTGTTACGGGCTATTCCACTAGTCCCTGCCAACGAATCCCCATTCGTGTGCAGGGACTAGTTGTCGAGACTCAGGGATGAGGTTCCACTTATCCTTACTACACACGAATTGCGTTCTAATAACGTCAAATTTGCACCAGTAGGTATACGAGTACAATTATAATCATAACAATAAGTGACAACTTTTAGATATAAACCTTTAAAGACAATAAACATAAGCCTTACAAACCATACTCATTCTGAGTTCTCCGATTCGATCTAGTTCCGAGAATTCCCGAAGTCGGTTAATAGAATAATAGAAGGTAATCTACATAAAGTGAAGCGACGGCCTTACAAGTAGGGATGTGGAACGCCGTGTGACGTTATGTAAGCTGTGTCATTCTCACTCGCATCCTTCGCTCCGTTGATCGCATCTGTAGAAAAACTTTTATAACGTAACTTCACGCCTGTAATCTCCGAAGGGGTAGGCAGAGGTAAATGCATGCATTCAAGCATACATGTAAACACCCACGATTCGCCGGTTACGTTTTGGCCCATGTAACAGGTGGCGAGCCTATTTTCATCTCCGGGCACATTACCAGACGTCGAGGTACTGGAAAATTTCCAGAAAATGGAAAATCCCAATAGAACCAGAGATACAGGACTTTACACCATTTTCTCTGATAACCACCTACCTGGGAATCGAACCCAGGACCACAGCGTAGTAGTAGTGGCCTGCTACCACTAGGCTACTGAGCCAGTTGAAAAAAAAAAAAAAAAAATAATAAACGACTTTATAAATTATGGCAATAGCGTGCGAAAGGTGCATTGACATTTTTTACTAATTTAAGTATAAATAAGCCAAATTATTAAAAAAAAATATTTATTTTTTATTATTTTTTTTTAATTAAATTTTATCTCCACCAACCCGCATTGGAGCAGCGTGGTGGAGTAAGCTCCAGGCCTCCCCCCAAAAAAGGGGAGAGACTCGTGCCCAGCAGTGGGACGTATAATGGGTTGCCATTATTAAGCCAAATTAAAAAAAATGTTTTTATACTATATTATTGATATAAATATTTAAAGTTTCTTGAACTTATTTTTGATTGGTGGTACAGTTACGGTGTAGGAGCTCGAGGGCGTAGGCACATAGTGTACAGCACTATCGTGCCTGGTAAGTATTTGGCGGCAGATAGATTAGGTAATGCGGCGGTGTCTGTGCCCTCGTGGGCTCGTGGACACTGGACAGTGAAACTTTACCAGCATCTACTTTGAAATCTGTTGTTTTGTGTAGATGTTTATGAGCTACTGTATTACTTAAAGTCAATTTTAACTGTATGCTTGTTTTAAATATTCATGATATAAAAATAGTAGATAATGTGATATGCTGGTCAGAATTTTTTTTTGTTATTTAATTGAAGTGGCAAACAAGCATGCAGTTCACATTGATGTTAAGTGATGACTGCAGCCTATAGACACCCACACAAAGACCAAGGTCAAAATGCAAATGCGTTACCACTCCTGAGGCCTAAGGTGTTATGCCTCTGTGCCGGAAATTACAGGGCCGTACATTACCACCTGACCGGAACACGACAGTGCTGAACACTACCATTTAGCGGCAAGTAAATCAGGTAATGCGGTGGTGCCTACGCCCGCGAGCTCCGTCACTGGAGCTCTACCACCAGTAAATTATGGCTACTAGTCATATTATTAAAAAAAAAAACGCTTACACCCACTTTAGGTATAAACCTGTGTCGTGCATGGCATTGTACGAGTATACATACAACACATACACAAACATCCAGACCCGAAACAAATATCTGTAGGCCATACAAATATTTATCCCGGTGCGGGGATCGAACCCGCGACCCTTCGAAATAAACGACCATCTCACACCGCTGGACCAAACGGGTCGTCAAAACTATTAATCATTTAGGTGTGGTTCCTATTCCCTTAACTTCTGCCATCAGTAAAATTAATATTTTCAAACATTATTTCAATTCATCTCACTTAATAAAAAAGAGTGTTAGTGTACTTATGTACGCACGTAAGAAGTTATAGGTGTACATCTTTAGTGTAACAATCCAACGTATACCAGAAACACAACGACAAAAAAAGTTTAGCAACTAACTTCAGACTGATGTTTTTATCTGTTAAGCAACTAACTTCAGACTGTTTCTTTTAAAAGCCGGGGTGCGCGCGCATCTTTAAAATTCACTCTCATTTTTTTTCCTAATCGCGCCAAAAGATGCATAACTTATAAAACTATCAAATAAACCCTCTCCCGTACAGTACCGTCCGTTAAAGTGTTAAGAAAGTGCTTATATACGTGATAGAATTATACTTCATTCGAAGTACATACAAAATTAAGTACTCAACGAAATTATATCCAGTCACATCGTTATAATCTCGGCAAATAACTATTTAATCGCCTTCCGAACATTCCCGGGACATTCGACATGACGGGTCAAGTGTACGATAAAAATCAAAGGAGTTATTCATATCGACAATCCCATTTAATATCACTTCTATGTGCATACAATTTAAGTTGAAAATCGCAGAAAAAAACCGTGCATCCTAACATTATCCTTCCTCACAGGTCGTGACTGTCAATAGGGGGGAAGAATCTTCTGAAATCTACTCTATCGCGATGAGCATAAAGTCTTATTTGTTGTGGTGGTTGGCGAGGTAGTCAGGTCGGCGGATAAGGGTGGAATCCAACAAAAAGCAGTCGGACCGGTTGGCGCGGTCGTTCGCGACCGATTCCAAGAGTTATTGGGTTGCGGAGGAATCAAATTGCCTAATAATATATTGATATTTTTTTCTAAGTACAGTCGGGTCGGAGGTTACCCATGGAATTCTTGAAGGGGATTAATTCACTTTCAAAAAACACCAGCGTGATGAGCAAGTTTTCGAATAGAGATAAAGGCCCTGTTTATACCAAAATAACTTGCCTTTGTTTTGGATTCTCCTTATAGAGATATTTAGAATTACGTGTCCCAGTTAGTTGACCGGTGTGAGAGGAACGTTTGATTCGAAGGGTCGCGGATTCGACACCGCGACAAATATTTGTATTGTCTACAGATATTTGTTTACGGTCTGGGTATTTGTGTATGTGTTGTATGTGTACAACGGCACCCACGACACAGGTTTATACTTAGTGTGGGTCTGTGAGTGTAAGCGAATTTTATTATTTATTTTATGTCACTTATTACAGCTAGGCCTGTGGTCTCAAGTTCAGATCTTGGTATAGTACGCTATACGTATATATATAGTGGGTATATATTTTCTAAATAGAAAAATTGACAAATCCCACATTTCCAGTTTTTCAGGTATAGCGAGATGAACATGAATGATGAAGATGAACAGTTTTCCTAACTTTTATATTTTGTAACTGCCTCGGTAGCCTAGTGGTAGCAGTCCACTACTACTACGCTGAGGTCCTGGGTTCGATTCCCGGGTAGGGGGTTATCAGAGATAATCGTGTAAAGTCCTTTATTTCGGGTTTAATTGGGATTTTTCCATTTTCTGGAAATTTCCCAGTACCTCGAAGTTTGGTAATGTGCCCGGAGATGTCAACAGGCTCGCCACCTGTTACATGGGTCAAAAACGTAACCGGTGAATCGTGGGTGTTTGCATGTATGCTTGAATGCATGCATTTATCTCTTCCTACCTCTTCTGGGATTACAGGCGTGAAGTTTTATATTTCGAAAACGAACATTGTAGCAAGCGTTTATGTTAGTGCATGTATATACATATACCTACATGCTGCAGCACCCTACTAATTTCACTTTCACCAGATACCTTTATGTTTTTTTAGACCCAAGCAAGAGAGGACCTACTGACATTCCGACACATTCCTAAATTTCAGGTGGGCCACTGTCAGTCTTCCCAATTATAAAAAATCCTATATCACTTACACCTTATTATCCCAGACTCATCAGTGGTTGCAATTGCGATGATGAGCCTGAGGTCCTGGATTCGATGCTAAAGTCAGAAAAAGCAGTCATACAGTTTTTCTTTATGAATATTTCCTCAGTGAACACATTTTGGTGTTCATGCCACAGAAAACACGTAATCCTTTATCTCTGGTACTGTTGGGATTTTTCCATCTTCTGGAAATTTCCTAGTACCTCGAAGTTTGGTAATGTGCCCGGATATTTCAACACGCTCGCCACCTGTCACATGAGACAAAAACGTAACCGGCGAATCGTGGGTGTGCTTGAATGTAATCTATTTATTTATTTTATGTCACTAATTACAGCTAGGCCTGTGGTCTCAAGTTCAGATCTTGGTATGGTACATGTTGCCTCTACCTACCCCTTCTAGGATTACAGGCGTGAGTCACGTATAATATGAAACAAAAATACTACAGTTTAACTTCAATAATACACTGTCTACCTGAGATCTGACCTCGGAATACCAGTTAAAAAATATAATACCAATACAATACAATACAATACAATACTCTTTATTGTACACACAAATAAAACATATTAAAGAATAAAAAAAAAACAAGGAAATGGCACAAATGGCGGCCTTATCGCTGCACAGCGATTTCTTCCAGGCAACCAACATTGTAGGATTAAACAAAAAAAAAAAACAAAACAACAGGGGTGTACTAAACGCAAAAAAAAAAAAAAATAATAATAATCAAAACACAAAAACACAACAACAAGACATGAAAAAAACAATAAACACAGAAGGAAGAAAGAAGATAGAGATACTTACATAATATAGTAAGATACAATAAAATGAAAATAAGGATAACAGGATAGATAGATACAAAAAACAAGAAAGAGAGAAAAATGGAACGATTAAAGATTCATATAATACTCTTTCACACGAATTTTAAAAGTTTGAACTGTCTGAGCTTGACGCACAGACAAGGGGAGAGCATTCCACAGACGAACAGCTGACACGGTGAAGGATTTCGCCAAAAAATCGGTTGAATGGGAGGGAATTTTTAGCTTTAAGTTATGTGTAGAACGAAGGTAATTAGTTTTAGAAAGATAAAGGTAGTCGAATCGTTCCTTTAAATAGGTGGGAGTTTGTGGGTTGAACAAAATGCCAAAGAGAAGAGATAAAACATGAGTATTCCGGCGAAGATGGATCGGGAGCCATTTGAGCTGTTTACGGAAGTTGGAAATATGGTCATATTTGCGTAATCCAAATATGAACCTAATACACAAATTTTGAAGTCGCTCTAATTTGTTAAGTTGATCCTGTGTTAGATTCAAATAGCAGACGTCGGCATAATCAAAAATAGGAAAAAGCAATGAATTTACTAATTCAATTTTCGTGGAGATAGGCAAGAAATATTGCAATCTTCTCAAAGAACTAACCGTAGCAAACATCTTTCTGCTCACCTGACTAATCTGTGGAGTCCATGACAAACACCGATCCATAGTGATCCCCAAATTCTTAACAGTGTCACTAAATGGAATGATATGGCCATCAAATACAACATTAGGCAATGTTTTCCAATCAATCCTATGAATTATCCTAGAGCTACCAAATAGTATCAACTGCGTTTTAGATGGATTCAATTTCAAGCCAAACGAAATGCTCCACTTCAAAATATTTGATAGATCTTCATTTAATGCGGCAATAGCTCTAGGCAGATCATCTAGAGAAGTCTGTACATATATTTGAACATCGTCTGCATACAAGTGGTAGAGAGAAGAGATATATTGAATAAGGGAGTTTATAAAAATAGCGAAAAGCAGAGGGGACAACACGCCACCTTGCGGGACACCAGCGTAGGTTGTGCACCAAGAAGAGAAACGTTCTCCTGTCTGCAAACGTTGCCGGCGTCCACACAAGTAACTACGAAACCAGTCAATTGTATTCGGAGATATGTTATGAGAACGCAGGATAGCCAACAAAATGTCAAAGTCTACGGTGTTAAAGGCATTGCTGAAGTCCAGCAATGTCAACACAGTAAACAGTTGTTTATCCATACCACACCGAATGTCATCAGTGATTTTAATTAAGGCAGTAGTCGTACTATGACCAGTGCGGAAACCGGATTGGAGGGGATTTAGGATTGCATGCTTGGCAAGAAAGGAATTTAGTTGGGTGTGGATAAGGCGTTCCAAAAGCTTGGATAATAGAGGAAGGATTGAAATAGGGCGATAATCGGAACAAGAGACAGGATTGGTTTTTTTAGGTAGAGGAATAATGTTGGCATCTTTCCAAATATTTGGAAAAGAGCAGGAAGTGATAGAGGAGTTCATGATTGAAGTGATAACAGGAGCGAGGAATTCAAGAAGAGGAAGGATCATATTACGACTAATTCCATCACTACCGACCGCATTAGAATCTATATCCTGAATGATCCTCACAACATCACGATCACACACTTGACATAATGAAAAGGCAGGAAAGTCAGGAGTGGGAAGACGTGAAAGCTCATTTAAGGTATTGATTTTTATCAAATCATCACAAGGAGACGCAGAGGAAAAAAACTGAATCAAAAGATCAGGATCTAGGTCACAAGGAAGAGAATTAGACAAATTTTTCCCAACTCCCAAAGTTCTCAGAAATCGCCATGCCTTAGCAGGGTCTACATTTTGGACAGAGGAATGAATATAGCGTCGTTGTGCATCTCTACACATCTTGTTGCAGCGATTTCGAAGAAGTTTATATTTACTGTGATTAATTTCGGTCGGAAAAAGTTTAAATCTGGCTTTGGCTTTGTTTCTTTTAGACATAGCGTGTTTAATTTCGTCAGTGAGCCAGGGAGCAGGAAGATGCTTAACTTTTACTGGACGAATAGGAGCGTGTACATCAAACAATTGAATAAGTAAAGAATTAAAGATTGCGACTTGCTCATTGATGTCGGTAACACTAGAAACAACAGTCCAATCAATTTTAGATGCATCATCTCGAAGTTTGTTCACATCTATTCCACGAAAATTGCGTTGTAAAAGAATGCGAGATTTACTTTTAGGGGGACGTATTTTATAAGATGCATAAAGAAGGTCGTGATAAGAGAAAGCGTTGGCAGGACATTGACCAAATTTAGCCACATGATCAGGGTTAGATACAATAATTAGATCAAGAAGTGAGGGAGAACAATTAGGGAAAAAGTGAGTTGCAGAAAGAGGGAGAAGATGGAGATTCACAGAGTCAACTACTGATTTAAGACGAGTCGATCTCGTGTCATTTTTCAGGAGACATGTATTAAAATCGCCCATAATGACAGTATGATCGTATGAAGATATAATATTTTCTAAAAGAATTTCAAAGGAAGGAAAATAGTCTACTGCTAAAGAGGGGCTGTAAAAAACACCAAGGAGAAGTTTAGTTTTTGCAAAAATAATTTCGATGAATAAGTGTTCCACTCCATTATTAGGATCAGGCGATTTATGTACTACAGAAAATGGAATATTGGAACGCAGATATATAGCCACTCCACCTCCACCGCGATCGCTGCGGTCATGACGAATGAGATGAAAACCAGGTAAGGCATAAGAAGTTGAGGGGAGACATGGTTTTAACCAAGATTCTGAAACAAGGATTGCGTGGAGGTGAGCGTCTGCAAATGAAGCCAACATGTCGGGATAGTGTGCTGGAATACTCTGGGCGTTAATGTGTACTATATTAAAATTTTTAATCACATCAGAAAAATTCGTGTCAAGCGTAGAAGAGAGGGAAGGCAGGCTATGAAAACTATCGATACTATCCGAAGAAGAAGAAACAGAAAGAAAATCACAAAACGATCCATTATCCTCATTATCACTAACAGAACACATACGTTGTTGTTGTTAACAAAAATACAAATAAAAACTTAAAATAATTAAAAATAATAATTAAAATAAAATTATAATAATAATCCGATTTATTTACGATAACCAATCCGATTTATCCGCATAATTAATCTAAAACTAGTGTTTACTGGTAAAATGGAGTCATAAAATCTCCTTACGAGAAATAAGAAACTGCGTAATTGCGTTGGTAATTTGTGAGTGGGTCTACAAACCTTGCCAAGGTTGCATGCAGCATTGTAAATACCCTAGTACCAGTTTTTACTTTTCAAACATGGACCTGTGTTAAAAGTAACTATTTCTGTTTTTTTTTTCTAGAAATTTCTGGACTAAAAGATACAATTATTTATTTGTCTGATTAGGTAAATTAAACTCTTTAAGACTGGTTCAGCTGGCCAGGAGACCGGCATAGAGGATCTTAGAGATAAGAATAGCACAACAATATACATTTAAAGCAAATTTTACTTATATCTGCCAAAATTTAACATAGTGCTGTTACAAATAGTACAATAACATGCATTCACTTGCAACAAAGTCAGTTTTTTACGTTTTGACCTATAAGTGAACTACCTATGTAAAGTTATTGTTGAGAAAATAAATGTCTTAAACACTTAAACCCTTAATCTAGTGGTAGCTGGCCACTACGGGTACGCCTCCTTCCTTGGTTCAATCCCCGGACGGGGGGCTATCAGAAATGAAGGTTTATTAAATGATGATGAATGATAAATATGTTTATTGTACTAGAAAAAGATTTCATTCATTGTTGCCCTACAATCTGAAGTAGCGTGAGCTGTATCTCAGATGATAATTCTTTCCCTAAATTTGTTAACTAACTAGCGCAACATCAATAAGAGAATTGTTTTTTTTTTTTTTTTTTTGGCGGGAACCTTGAAAGAGGCGTATGGTGCTCTTATTTTATTTCACTTTCTTGGTGTATTTTTAAGTTATATTGAATAAAATTGGTGGCATTTTGTTTGATATAGGTTTATTACAGTGCCCGTGTGTAGTGAAATAGAATAACAGTGCGAAAATACGACCTTTCAGGTTGCCTCCAAAACTACATTGTAAATGTTCTGGTAAAGTAGCCATCGCTTTACTCGAATAACTTGATTGCAACTCACTTGACTGACATATTATACTTGATAACTTATGAACTTGATACTTACATATTGATGACTATATTATACTAACTCTTACGCTGCTTATATAAATATGAAATATCGTTTTACTTGACACTGGCAATATGCGTAATAGCGATGCCATAACAACAAAAAAAAATTAAAAAAAAATAAGAGAATTTATTATATGTTATATTATCCTTTGTCTTTGGTATTATTGGATATTTTCCATTTACTGGAAGTTTCCCAGTGCTACCCTCGGAGATAAGTGATGAGCCTGGAGATGTCATTAAGCTCACCACCAGTTGCCTTATAACGTAACCGGTGAATCGTAGATGTTTTCTTGAATGCATGTATACCTCTGACTACCCCTTCCGGGAAACAGGCGTGATGTTACGTACGTTTTTTCTATTTGAAGTATGGCTTGTCATCATTAGTACAAAAGCACAGTATAAAATAAATGCTCCCTGAGCTCTTACCTCGACGCTTATAAAAAAATATGTATGTAATATGTAGATATGTATCTTTACGCCAAGTCCCTCACAGGGTAGGCAGAGAGTGTACAGCGCCAGGTATTCCGGTCCTGACATATCTCCCGTACTTCTTCTACTTTCATCATTCTCTTCTACTTCCTTTGTAAAATAGAGAGAATCTTCAACACCTAAGAGGCGTCTAAGAGTTCTCCATGGTTAAAAACTCCCCTGGTGTTGCAAAAATCTCGATGATCACTTTCCATCGTATGCCCCTTGTCTGTCAACCTGTAATAAAAACAATAAAACAATAAACAAGACAAGAGCGATCAAGTTTTAAATTTTCTACTGGTGGTAGAACTCCAATAACGGAGCTCGCGGGCGTAGGCACCACCGCATTATCTAATATACTTGCCGCTAAATGGTATTGTTCAGCACTATCGTGTTCCGGTCAGGTGGTAATGTACGGCCCTGTAATTGCCGGCACAGAGGCATAACACCTTAGGCCTCTGGAGTGGTAACGCATATGCATTTTGATCTTGGTCTTTGTGTAAGTGTCTATAGGCTACAGTCATCACTCAACGTCAATGTGAACTGCATGCTTGTTTGCCACTACCATTACATAAAAAAAAAATCCGATCGACCCACAGGTCCTCAATGTGAACTTCTGTTCATCACTTGCATAACATAAAAAAATCCATATGCGAAGACGAGAAGCGTTCGGGAAAGTGATTGGTGCAGGTTTGAGGTAAAGTCGCGGCCTTCAGCAGTTCAATATCAAGGTGGAGCTACGTCACACGAGCCAGTGAATGTTGCTAGACGTGTTTTAAGGTGGAACTGCATTCGTGTCAGGTTAGATTGTCGGCCTTCTTAATTTCTACTGGTGGTAGAGCTCCAATGACGGAACTCGCGGGCGTAGGCGCCACCGCATTACCTAATATACTTGCCGCTAAATAGTAGTGTTCAGCACTATCGTGTTCCGGTCGGGTGGTAATGTACGGCCCTGTAATTCCACCTTAAGCACAGGAGTGGTAACACATCTGCATTTTGACCTCTGGTTTATCTGTGGGCGTCTATAGGCTGCAGTCATCACTTACCATCAATGTGAGCTGCATGCTTGTTTGCGCCTTTCAAAACATAAAAATAAAATACTGGTAAAGTTCCAGTGTAGGAGCTCGAAAGCGGAGGCCACCGCATTACCTAATCTATCTGCCGCCAAATGGTAGTGTTCAGCACTATCATGTTGCGGTTAGATGGTAATGCATGGCCCCGTAATAACTAGGTATCACAGAGACATAACAACTAACGTCTCAGGGGTGGCAACGCAACTGCATTTTGACCTCTGGTCTTCGTGTGTCTATAGGCTGCAGTCATCACTTAACATCCAAGTGAACTGCATGCTCGTTTGCTATGTTCGTTACATAAAAAAAGCTTTTAATATTAAGCAAGACTCCAAAATTTGTAAAATATAAGAGGACATATTTTTGCAAGTTATTTCGATATTTAATTATATCTTCTACTAGCAGTCCCGACTAACTTCGTATTGCCTCACAATGAAATAATGTGTCAAAGGTTTGATATATACGGACTAATTTTATGGGAAAATGGAATTGTGGTTTTTACTATTTTCCTTTCTACACTCTCTGCCTACCCCGTTAGGGACCTGGCGTGAAGATACATACATACATACTATTTTCCTTCAATTTAGTCATATTTTCTTACCTTTTAAACCATCCCTGGACTTCCAAAAATCATTCAATACCAAAATTAGCCAAATCAGTCAAGTCGTTGTCGAGTTTTAGCGAGACTAACGAACAGCAATTGATTTTTATATATATAGATAATAATATTATACCCAGGTCGAACAAGTGTAATTCTACCTTTGATTAATCTGCACAGATTTGGGATTGTAAATTATTGTGTATGAGTATTTATGGACGCTTATTATAATTAATTTGAACATTGTTTTTCTGTTGTCGTTTTAGAGGTACTGGATGAGTATTCATTGAAATGAATGATTGAGAAGAATATAATAATTATTATAATAATCATAATTGTTGAATGTAGGCAGGTGACAGCCAGCTAAACCCCCTAGTTCACTCACATAGCCCGAAGTTTGGCAAGTCAAACATTACAATAGTCTCTGTCTGTATTACCTATTATGCAGTCAGAGAGAGGTCCCGCCGAATGCAAACCATTACAAACATCTACTTACATGAAACTTGTACCATTCAGCGGCAAATAGATCAGGTAGTGCAGTGGTGAATACGCTCGCGAGCTCCATCCCTGGAGAGTTCCAGGAAAATTCTAAATTATACTAGTGGTAGAGTTACCACCAGTAGATTTTTTACCAAGACTTATAATAATTCATAGGTATATTCATATATATGTATACCTACCCCGTAAATTTAACATTATGTTATATATAATTTATAGTATACTACTCGTTTTACTTAAAATGTTATAGGTACACGGCAAAATATTAAAAGTCATGGTCTTATAGAAGACGATTTTTTCTCAGACGGTCGCAGTAAAAACTCCATTCACAATACGACAGAACGAAAGCATATGAAGATGCATTGCTTTGTCACTACTGCAGTAGCTTTTATCCAAATGAGATGTGGGGATTTAAGAATAATTTATATTTTAAAAGATATAAAGTTACTTCGTTTTGAAATAATGACGAGTGCCTTTTATTTATTTTATGAGGAAAAAATATTATTCACCTTATTCCAGGAAACATTTCTACCCCGAATACATCATGAAGTAAATTAAATTCTTACCCCGAATGTAAAAAAAAATGCAATATAAATGGAATTTGCAACTTTTGAGGATTTGTTGTTTTTTTTTATCACAAATTTAAACCCGATTGCGTTCGTAAAACAAGTAAAAAAGAGCCTTTGTTTAACGAATGAGAGTATCAGTGATAAAATTAATAGGAATGCTCTGGTGGTTCGGACCTTAAAAATAATGTCAAATAATGAATGAGCGAATGATAGAACATATACACAACGCAGATGGTTGAAGAGGCCTAGAAAGACAGACTGACCAAATAGGTGGTGTACTATCTGAAGGTGGGGACAAAAGTCTTCGGAATAAGCAAGCATGCATGAAGACAGTGATGAATTTAGAAGAGGCACTAGAGGTATGTACAAACAGGGATATTATGCACTCCACGCTAGCTGCCTTCTCCCTACAGGACTTGGCGTGAAGATATATACTTTTTTGATGTCAAATTATTGACAGACAAGCAGCCGGGCTACCTGATGGAAAGTGGTTAGTCGTCGTCTATTAACATTTGCAACTCTTGGAGAGTTGTCAACGCGCTGCCATGCCTGAAGGACTCTTTGGCCGCCCATAGAGCAACACGGAGGGGAGTGGCCATATGCAGGCTTTCCCCTCTGTCAAAGTACAAGACCAAATGATCTTACGCCTGTCGCCTAGATGTTTAAATGTGTGCGTGAAATTGTTTCTATATTTTGTTAAAGTCAAGGTGTGAGTTTCGTAGTAATAGACGATTTTTGTAGTGTGCGTGTGTGTCGCACGCATTTCCCCCCGCAAAAAATGATAGACTATTTTGCATCAGTAATACACGCTATGGCTACTCCCCTCCAGTCCGCCGCGACCGGTGGACCGCGTTGCTCCATGTTGGCCGCCAGTTTTGTATAACCCCATATTGTATCGCCAAGTAAATACCTCGCGCGAATCGGACCGTTGAACATTTCCAAGTATTCAATCTGTTAAAGTTAATGTTAAACATAAGTACTCGTGTGAGAACAATTATTACATTATCTACATATTTGTACTAAACCATTAAAGTCGCATCGCGTATGGCGCGCATTATGCAAATGCCCACGGACCGGCCCAGTCCAGTTACCTATATTTATCCGTGTTGAGTTAGGTCGCGGTCGCAAGGTGACTAGCCGAATGCATCAGCCCCCTATATCAATTTATGGATTTTTTAAAATAGAATCACTACTTTTCCACACTTTTGCGTCATAGAAAGTTCCACGTTTGAATTTTATAGTAACGTATGAATTTATTCGTGGAATAGTTAGCGTATGTTATATATTAGGGAATGTGTCGTCCTCGTCCACATGTGGAGGAGAATTTTTCCGCTAGTGTAGTCAATCAACTTAAGATAACGGCTTACAAATGACTCTAAAATCAGTAACTACATCGGGACAGTGGTGGTGTGGATATTCGTCCCGAAATCATGAGCTCGCTCGAAGCGATTTAGGAGTTAGGGTAAACAATAAAACTCTGGTTACGATTTGCCTATACACGAGGCGATTTATGGTACGATCTAGGGTCATCCCCGACTACTTCCCCGATATCGCCACTGATTTTACGGTCGTGTCAGAGAACATGTAATAATACTACGTATAGAATGGACACTTCGACGTCCCGCCCGATAGCCCCGCCTCACCCAACCTCCTCCCTTCTTATGGGCGACGGTTGGTATTTCCTACGTGCTACGCACACAGGTGCACGTGTAAATATACGTCACTGATTGATGTCTGTGTAATAGAGACCAAATTATCCGTTTGTATGGAATTTTGGTGGAGTGTCCTCGGTGTGGTCTTGTGTACACAGAGGCATAACACCTTAGGCCTCAGGAGTGGTAACGCATCTGAATTTTTCCTACGTGCTACGCACACAGGTGCACGTGTAAATATACGTCACTGATTGATGTCTGTGTAATAGAGACCAAATTATCCGTTTGTATGGAATTTTGGTGGAGTGTCCTCGGTGTGGTCTTGTGTACACAGAGGCATAACACCTTAGGCCTCAGGAGTGGTAACGCATCTGAATTTTGACCTTGCTCTTTGTGTGGTGGGTGTCTATAGGCTGCAGTCGTCACTTAACATCAATGTGAACTGCATGCTTGTTTGCCACTTCCATTACATAAAAAAACCACGACCCAATGCAGCACGGATCATTTCAGCCGGTAGACGTCCACGGCTGGACATCATCCTTCCCTTAAGATGCTCAGAGCAGGTTTGGAGTCATCATGGGCAAGCGGATTGGCGATCGCGGAGTTGGAAGTTTTATCGCAGGACGGTATTGTCCATCCCGCTTAGGTACGATTCTGAACTCCGCTGCACGCAACAGTGCTGCCGCCGCAGTGATAGCACAGCACTACTGGTCTCCATATATTTATCAATAAGTTTATATGAGATTATATG
This sequence comes from Macrosoma leucophasiata, assembly GCA_036365455.1. NCBI lineage: Eukaryota > Metazoa > Arthropoda > Insecta > Lepidoptera > Hedylidae > Macrosoma > Macrosoma leucophasiata. Next base: position 3,875,680 of record JAWQUS010000024.1, read on the forward strand.
CCGAGCTACGCGGCAAAGTCCCGGCAGCAATGCAGTAGAAAATAGAAAAATATGGTGCTGCGGCAGCACTGCGGCGGTAGCACTGGTGCGTGCAGCGGAGTTCGGAATCGTACCTAAGCGGGATGGACAATACCGTCCTGCGATAAAACTTCCAACTCCGCGATCGCCAATCCGCTTGCCCATGATGACTCCAAACCTGCTCTGAGCATCTTAAGGGAAGGATGATGTCCAGCCGTGGACGTCTACCGGCTGAAATGATCCGTGCTGCATTGGGTCGTGGTTTTTTTATGTTATGGAAGTGGCAAACAAGCATGCAGTTCACATTGATGTTAAGTGACGACTGCAGCCTATAGACACCCACCACACAAAGAGCAAGGTCAAAATGCAGATGCGTTACCACTCCTGAGGCCTAAGGTGTTATGCCTCTGTGTCGGAAATTACAGGGCCGTACATTACCACCTGACCGAAACACAATATTGCTGAAACCTTAGGCCTCAAAAGTAGTAACGCATCTGTATTTTGACCTCTGGTCCTTGTGTGGGTGTCTATAAGCTCCAGTCATCACTTAACATCAATGTGAATTGCCACTTTCATAACAAAATAAAAAAAATCTGGTTGCCTGTAAAGTCGGTTTTACGGGCGAAGATTTTACGTGACAACGTCTTTTTCTCGGTAGAAAGGCATTCGCCGGTCCGGCAGGCCTCTCTCTCGTTCGGTGACTCATCGTTACGTTACCGGGCGTTACACTTTTTCATGAGTGACTACGAGCCGCAACCTAATTTAAGACGTTGTCACGTCAAAAAAATATTTAAAATTTTAGATTTTCTGACATGATAATAGAAAATAGTTCGCTAACGCCATCAAAGAATAAAAGCGAAATATTCAAAACCATAGTCGTGTCGGTAGTTTAGTAACGGTGGGATGGGTAAGTGTACCGGCGAGTGGCACGGAGCTGGGTTTTCCAACGTGAATCATTAAGTACGTGTGTTCTATTGAACTTGATCTTATAAGATTTGATGTAAGTACTCATATTTTTTATCTTTAAAAATGGCAAAGAAACGTACTCATATTCATTAATGACAGCAACTTATAAACATCGTGGATCTGTGATAATGACTACTAGGGTCCCGTTGGAACCATTTTCTAATCTACTTGCCACTAAATGGTAATGCTATCGTGTTCCGATCAGGCGGTAGGTAGGTATTAGCCGGGTCCGAGGCATTTGGCCGAGGCAGCTCGCTCTTTGTGAACGTGCCTCGTTTAGCGCGCGCGACCGAGCACCCGAGCCATCTAGTGCGAGACATTTGCGGCGCGAGGCAGGACGCACCTATTGTAATTTGCGGCCCAGAGGCACAACAAAATAGAGCTCAAGAGTGGCAGTATGCAATATGCAAAAGGCAAATGGTATTGCAAGTCTATCTGTCTAAGTCTGGTATTTTCTTAACAATCTACCTACTGAGCTACCTTCTACTGGGACTGGACTGGTGGTCTAATCGGGTCCACGTCCCACCCGAAGTAAAAATTTTCTTTCCATATTATTTAAAAATATTTTATTCGCATGTGTTTTTGTGAAAATCCCATGAAATAGAACAATTATTACTTAGACCGACTCCTCGTCTCGTCTATATCTGGGTTATGAAAATACTACCTACTAGCTAATCATGAGTACCTATACAAGAGTAAGGATCATAGCTCACTAGAGGCATCCGGCACCCGACCAGCGCCCGACCGCCTCGAGCGGACCACTCGGTGACCACTGTGACAGATTGTCTTGCGTTGACTTTGCATTGCCAATGCGCTATTTCCAAGTAAGTGGACCGCGCGCCGTCCGCAAGTGGTTCACAAGTAACATCGCGTCGTTCACCCGTGGTCCACCCGTCGACAACGAGTGGACGCCGCATACCGAGGCGGTGCAGGTCGGGTGCCGGGTGGCTGTAGTGAGCTATGACCCTAAGGCTGAATTGCATCATCTTACTTTAACAAAGGAGATGTTGCAAAAATGTATGGACCTCCGGCCATGTATTGTACACAATATCATTAAACAGGCAAAATCAATATAAAAACGTTTTTTACTGCATATTTTCACTTCTTTAGCTTTGTTTGCAGTTACAAAACATAATTTGCAGTTAGAATTGCAACTCAAAACTAACATGGCGAATATGGCGGGCGATGTCATTTTGACATTTTCATTTTTTAAATTGTATTTTGATTATAGAACTTGGAGAAAAAAGTAATATTTTCTAAATACTATCAAAATCGATTGATCCCAAGTGTCGGCTGTATCGCCGCCATGTTTGAAAATGATAAAATCGTTTGAATTAAATGTTGTAACTCTAAAATATATTCTTGAATAAATTAATTGTATTTTTTTCGGATTCTTCTTTAATTTACCCATTTTTTGAGGACGTGTACGAACCAGGGCCGAGCTCGCAACATCTCCTTTGTAAAAATACCGCTGCAGTAAAAAAATGTTGCAATCTTTGAAAATTATTAAATGACATCATACATATAACTTTTACCGTAACTGACCGAACAGCGCTGGTTAATGTTAAAGTAAACCACAAAAATTACCTGCTTCGCGTTAATCTTTCAAATCACTTGTATACGAGTAGCTCGGTCAGAATTATGCTTCAAACACTGTCAATACACTTGGTGTGCAATAAAAGCAAGTGCGCAGCGAAGCACGCTTTCCTGAGGTTTTCCATAAATTAGCACTCGGTAACCCGGTGGCGTGACGTCGCCTTCGCCCGCGCCTTTACACCGCAGAATAATTTAAATATACATAATTTACTTGACTTCACATATTGTCCTTAGAGTCCAAAATCGTTATGGATTTTCCAGTTGGTGAAAATGTAGTAGGTAGCTTAATTATAGGGTAATAATCTAGTACGGTTCACTATCTGATAAGAAAACTTCAAAAAACCTGTTATTTCTTTAAACTTATTCGATTATATTTTTTCTCGTAAGCCCTTATAAAAGATTTAGATTTTACTCCTTATTATATCAGCTATCTGCCCGTGAAAGTCCCGTCAAAGTCGGAGACACTCCAATTCTATTTATTTGTATGTAGGCTTGTGTGTATGTTTAGATGTATGGCTAAAAGTAGCCTAAGTTAATCCTTATTACATCAGCTATCTGCCAGTGAAAGTCCCGTCAAAATCGGTCCAGCCGTTTCCAAGATTAGCCCCAACAAATAAACGGATAGACAGACAGACAGACTAATTGAAAAAAATGTTGTTTTGGTATAATATATGTACCGTGTATGGGTATATACATACGCATTTAGTAAAAAGCGGTTATTTTAATATTACGAACAGACACTCCAATTTTATTTATTTGTATAGATGACATTGCAATGAATTAATAGATTAAGATTTATTTATTCAACAACTTCAAATACTGAAATTTTCAGTAACTGCCTTCATGATGGATAAAATAGGCGTGTATTCCAATTCAGACAAACACTGCCCGTGTTTTTTTTTTCTTCAATCGGTGAAAGTGTTAGTTACTCCAAATTTTTGTAATACATCCACAACACAAATTTTCGGTTTCAATTTCTGCAGTGGAAGTGTTAATTATTCAAAATAACACGCAGTCGCTAACAAAATAGGGTGGTGCAGCTGTGGCACACTGCACACAATGTTCTTACAATGTGGGTAATATTTTCATTGTTTAAATATAATAAATAATATAAATAATTATTACTGGTGGTAGAGCTCTAGTGACGGAGCTCGCGGGCGTAGGCACCACCGCATTACCTAATATACTTGCCGCTAAATGGTAGTGTTCAGCACTATCGTGTTCCGGTCAGGTGGTAATGTACGGCCCTGTAATTTCCGGCACAGAGGCATAACACTTTAGGCCTCAGGAGTGGTAACGCATCTGCATTCTCACCTTGGTCTTTGTGTGGGTGTCTATAGGCTGCAGTAATCACTTAACATCAATGTGAACTGCATGCTTGTTTGCCACTCCTATCACATAAAAAAAATCTATCAACTTGAAAATAACGAATCTTTCCTACCCACTACTGGAAAACTTCTGGGAAATGTAAAAAGCCCAATAGAATCAGAGATAAGTGTCTCTGATAGACCCGACACAGGAATCGAACCCCAGCGCAGTAGTAGTGGCCTGGTACTTTAGACTACCGAGGAGTAAGAACCATCGTATGGCTACTTACACAAGTAAAATATAACATTTTTTTAAAAGTAAAATAGAATGATAAAAATAAGTTCTGGCGAAAATTTAAAAAAATCTTTCCATTTTTCTTTAAAAAATATTTTTTCACTGGCTTGTGCTAATGCGGAATAATATAAAAATATAACATTAAATACGATAAACATATTCTCATAGAACCCAATAAAAAAGAGGCTACCAAATATTTTCGACCCAAAGTGTAACGATCCGTCACTAAGTTTTCCATGCATCGTACGAAGACGAATGACGTAAGTTAGAGAGCGCCTCGCAAAAACTTCCCCCACCCGAGAAAAATTCCACCCCCCCACAAGACACACTGGCCGGAAATTTGCACTTTGTTAGGAAAAGAAACTAACTCTACTTCGAAGACTATTGAAAATGGAGAACATTTTGAATTACGATCGAAAAAAGGCATGTTTGACTCATCCATATGATTTGAGCTTGTAAACGAAGCGTGGGTATATACGTCGATATATTGATGTGTTTTCTGCGCTGATAGAGCTCTAGTGGTAGCGCTTGAATACGTAGGCTCTGCGTTACCGTCGTATCTGCTGTCATCTGAACAAAAAGCAAAATATTTTAAACTTCAGCAGTCATGAATTTTCGTAGGCGACCGCATTACGTAACCTATCTGCCCCGCCAATTAGTAGGTTTCAGCACTATCGCATTCAGATGGTGTTGTATGCCACGTAAAGACTTTTACAAAGGCAAAACAACTTAGGAATCGGTGCTGGCAACGCATCTTCACTTTGATCATATTTGATCGGTATTTTGTAACTGTCTTTAGGGTAATATTCCACTATTAATACATAAAACGGCCCTCTTATTTCCGGCACAGAGGCATAACACCTAAGGCCTCAGGAGTGGTAACGCATCTGCATTTTGATCTTGGTCTTTGTGTGGGTGTCTATAGGCTGCAGTCATCACTTAACATCAATGTGAACTGCATGCTTGATTGCCACTTCCATTACATAAAAAAAAGACTTCCATGAACCTGCATGAGAGCAAGCCTAACAGTAATAATACGTCTGAAACGTGACGTGACGTATTCAAAATTAAAACAGTCGCTTAATTGTGTTGCACACTACAATAGGCTGTCGACGAATAGTAAATATCCGACATTAAAACACTGGTATACCCAATACTCACACAAATACGACACACAGGTTATAAATGGGTTTTAAATCAGTTTCGAAAAACATATGCATAGTGCAGCGAACATTGGAGTTGAACAGGGCATAAATTGGAGAGAGCTCATCACAAATTCAATCTGAGTGCATTTGCTTTATTTGCGAGAGCCAATCAATTGCCGAAAAAAAATGGGTAAGCGCGAAGCGAAATAAACACTGTGGATTGATATTTTCTAGTTTTTATTTAGGTCACAGTGTTTTAGTGTATAAATACAGGACTGGTATGATCCGTATAATTTTGCTGATGGTCGAGCTCCAGTAACTGAGCTCGGGGGCGTAGGCACCATCGTACTGCATGCTTGTTTGCCACTTTTATTACATGGGTGAATTTCTCAAGCATACATTTTAGACGGCGTCGCTGAAAATCGTATCTTAAACTACATATATGTAATACAGTTTATTTTTTTTAGGAAAATAGACTTATATTTCTTGATGAGGACATCAATATATTTGTATAAAACATATTGGAAATTAGAGAAAAAACAAAATGTTTCCCATGTTTCTAAGTTTGGTGGCGCGTCCACAATCTGTTTTTCTTGTATTAACCACCGTTCAAATAAAACTACACTGGTTTATCAGAAAAAACTAATGTTATTTCTATTTAGCGCTAGTTATTCTATTCGATGACAATTTTATTATTTTATTTAGTGCAATACTTTATCCTAGGGGGAATCAAAAAGGGCTGTCCGCGCAAAATCTAAAATTTTGGTGGGAATAATAGAATCATTAATTAGGTCGTACACAATACATCCTTAAGGATGACATTTCCACCATTCTCTTCGTTTAGTAAGATGCTCACGGGGAGCAATGACTGTTTCGTGCTATCCTGTTGTTATTTCCCGTCAAAAACGAAAGTAAGTCATTTCAAAGTAATCGGACAAAAAAAGTGCAATATTGGTGTGATGTTTTAAATCGTTCCTTTTAAGAGTATGTGTTATAATACATATTTATAATATAAAGGTTTGGTATCATTACAAAATCACACAAATATAATTATTGTATGTTTAGTGATATTTTTTTAAATAAATATTTTATACAAGTTTCTAATTTTGGTGGTCCAATTTTGGTGATTTTGGAGGTGTTTTACGTATGACAAGAATTGTTTTGCGACACCAAAATTATTAATATTTCTGCATGCTAGGAAAAAGTCGAAGTTAGCACACGCGGAGTACTTGGAGAGGATAAGGGTTGCAGAAAAGAGGAGAAAAGAAAAAAAATTGGTAATTTTTTTTCAAACTAGAAAATTTGCAAAAATGGAAAAGGAAAGTGAATAAACATTTTAATAAAATGTTAATTCACTAAAATTATGAGGATTAATTGATTAATTAAAATTACGTTGTAGTAAAACAATTTTGTTGCCATATTTACTGACTTTGGAGTCAGGTATCAATTTTGGTGTCATACAAATTACAGTGTTGACAATATATTAGAAGTTTTTAGTATTAAATAGATTTCACTTACATTTTTTATAACTCAATAGGTATTTCTTGATAATAAATAATAAGAATTACTGATAAATTCAAAAACAAAAATTTCCACCAAAATTAGGCAAAAAATCGTAGTTGTTGAAATTCACTCACATAAAAAAGAACTGCAAGCTTATTTGCCACTTCCACTACATAAAAAAAAACTATTTATTTTCGTTCACAGCGTTTTAGCACACCGCGGACACTCCGCCAAAATTCCATACAAACGCTTGATTTGGTCTCTATTACACAGACATCAATCAGTGACGTGTATTTACACGTGCACCTGTGTGCGTAGCACGTAGAAAATACCAAGCGTTGTCCATAAGAGGGGGGAGGTTGGGTGAGACGTGGCAATTAGGGGGGACGTCGAAGTGACCATTCTATAATATACGTAGTGTTATTACATATTCTCTGGTTTTAGTGTATATAAATACAGGAGACTGGTATGATCTACGGATCTGCTTGCATCACTGTAAAGATGATTGTATGACCCCATTATATTTGTCGCACAGGCTAAACAACTTAGGCATCAAAGGCAACGCGTTTGATCTTTTGTTTTTGGTTAATTCATAATTTTTGGTTAATTTTTTCTTAATAGTACTTTCATTATCTGTGTTAACTTCACGTTGCTATAATCCGTAGTATGAATATACAAACCAGCGACATGCTTTAACGACCGTTTTAAGAACATACTATTTCCATTTCTTGCTATTTAGAGTTCTATGATTGGGAGGCCGTGCGACACCATTGCCATGCTAAAAAAGATCTTCATAAGACAACACGCGGGGTGTTATGGGAGTTTTGGTTTGGTTTTTGTCACTTTAATTCCGCAAAAGCTCTCGTGCTAAATAAAACTAACAAAAACCGCGATAGATACCTATTCAAGATTAACGAAATTTACAGATTTTTGTAATGTAGGTATATACACTGATACATTTTTTGCTGACGTAAACGCCCGTGAACCGTGAAGATGGAAAGTCTTCATTGTGTCAATAGTCTCATTTTGACAACCAAATAAGTAGGTAGTAAATTAAAAATGGAAAACAAATACGTATTAAAGAAGTAAAAAATATAAAACTCTTACCGCCAGTTTCTCGAACGCTTGTCAATGGAAATTATAACTAACAAACTGTCAAAGTCAAGTACAAATTAGGTTGATTAAAAATCATTGATTTGACAAGCCGAATAGTTAACACCACAATTTAAAGTCTCTTGTTAAATATATAAAAACCCGAGTCAAATTTTTATTTCATTTGTTTTAAGTCATTTAAATTTGAGGCAAATGTCAGTTTAACGCACCTGTTACGTTAATAGAGATTTTAGAAACGTTCCAGAAACCAACTGTTAGTACCATATTAAAAAAATAATTAATTTTCATTAAATAGGGTATACAATGATGGAGAACACATCAGGATGATAGTCACAATCCTATTTATCCATAAGAATAGCATGCAAATGCTTTACATTAGTAGTCAATATGAATCTAAATTGTGTAATTAAGAATAATAGGATAATTAGAATTGATCAAATTAATACAGATAATATTTAGTCATAAATTCATTGATATTATAAAAACATTTGCCAAGTCGCCATTCATTTAATTTATATAATAATCAGTATATTTATATAACTGGCAGAAGAGTTTCAGTGTAGGGACAGAGAATATGTAATAATACTACGTATAGAATGGACACTTCGACGTCCCGCCAATTTCCCTGCCTCACCCAACCTACTCCCCTCTTATGGGCGACGTTTGGTATTCTCTACATGCTACGCACACAGCACACGTGTAAATACACGTCACTGATTGATGTCTGTGTAATAGAGACCAAATTAAGCGTTTGTATGAAATTTTGGCGGAGTGTCCGCGGTGTGGTAGGGACTCGAGGGCGTAGGCACCACCGCATTACCTAATCCATCTTCCGTCAGCACTATCGTGTTCCCGTTAGATGGTTATGTATAGAGTATATAGACCCGTAATAACTATCGGAGACACAGAGAGTATTCATATTTTTAAATATCTTTAACGCGTTTTAAGTGGTAGCAGGCCACTACTACTACGCTGAGGTCCTGAGTTCGATTCCCGGGTCGAGGCTATCAGAGATCCCGGTTTAAAATTCTTCATCTCTGGTTCTATTGGGATATTTCCATTTTCTAGAAGTTGCCCAGTACCTCGGAGTTTTGTAATGTACCCGGAGATGGCAACAGGCTCGCCACCTGTTACATGAGCCAAACGTAATCAGCGAATCGTGAGTGTTTGCATGTATGCTTGAATGCATACATTTACCTCTGCCTACCCTTTCGAGGATTACAGTCGTAAAGTTACGTTTTTTTGTAAATAGTGAAATGAAACCATTATTCTACGGTACCCTAACCAGACCAAATAGTCAGCCGATCCGCATTGCGCTTAATCGGGAAAATCAACATGGCCGCCGATTGAATACGTCGTGTGCACGTAATCACTACAGTCCGTCTGTGCGTCCGTCAATACTATAAAGTAGCTAATTTAATTATGAAACTTCATGGCGAGGGCAGATAAAAGTCTAGTCATATTTTTTTCAAAACCTTTGGAAATCAAATAAATAAAAACACATCTAATATATAAAATTCTCGTGTCACAGTTTTCGTTGCCATACTCCTCCGAAACGGCGGGACAGATTCTCATGAAATTTTGTGAGCATATTGGGTAGGTCTGAGAATCGGCCAACATCGATTTTTCATAACATTTTTGGACATTTTTATTTTATTTTCTAGGGCGATACGAAGTTAGCCGGGACAGCTAGTGTTAATATATAAGTCAATCGTACTGTTATAAAACAGCTCAATTAGCTAGAGCCAAAATCAAGTCACACATTTTGAAGTGAAACTTCTGTGTTCATTTTACCGACAAGGTTTCAAATCTCTTCATTACAAAACCAACGTTTCGTTTCACCTTCCGACATAGTCACATAGAGACGACATAGTCAGGTTAGGTCGAAGGGAAAGAATACCGTTCGGAGTTAGGTTTTTTTTTTGCTGACACTATTTTTTATACATTTACGTAATGAAATGTTTGCGAAATAATTAGTATACGAATCGTTGAGTTGCGATATTACGAAATAAAGTCGTAGTTCGGTCTATGAATCTCACCCAAAGCACCCCGCGGATACTCCGCCAAAATTCCATACAAACGCTTAATTTGGTTTCTATTACACAGACATCAATCAGTGACGTGTATTTACACGCACACCTGTGTGCGTAGCACGTACAAAATACCAACCGTCGCCCATAAGAAGTGTCCATTCTATACGTAGTATTATTACATATTCTCTGCCCAAAGTGTGTAAACACACTATGCCGAAGCTACGCGACGGAAGTTCGGCACTTTTACGCCTGCAATGCTATTTGAATTACTGACGACTTGTCTACTAATTCCGATTTTCCATTTCCATATCAAAAAAAAAAATCATCAAAATCAGTACATTATCGTCTACATGCATCAGTATAAGCTCTATATACATCAGTATTATTATCCTGTCGTTACCATCGAACTCTTAATTGCCAATTATTTTTAAGTACACTCATTTGCGTCGGCCATCCTGTGGTATTCTTTCATTACTGTGTATTCGTTTAACATTGAGCTGTGCATTCAACTGTACCAATTGTGTATAGAGTAATTTTAATGTATGGAAGGTGCCAAACAAGCATGCAGCTCACATTGATGTATTTAAGTAAGTTTTTTATCTACAGAATAGTACATTATTTTTTGCTTTATATTTTATTTATTATGTTTATACAATAACTATATTTTAGGACATGTAACTGACTGACATCCGTGAAACTCAGGGGCCCAGATGAAAATCAGCGTCAAGTAGATAGGTAATATCTGCTTGGCACGAAGCTGATCTGGGTCCCCTTTTGGACCAACCGTGAGACATTTTTGTCTATTTACCTACTTGCCTGTTGTGTATTCGCTTAAATTTATTGTCTAATGTTATTTGTTAAATGTTATACCTACTTTGTGTCTCTGTGTTGTTGTCGAAATAAATAAATTCTATTCTATTCTTCTATTCTATGTTAAGTGATGACTGCAGCTTATAGACGTCTACACAAAAACCAGAGGTCAAAATGCAGATGCGTTGGCATCCCTGATACCTAAGTTGTTATGTCTCTGTGATAGTTTTATTTACTTTTAGGCGGCAGACAGAGGTAATGCGGTGGTGCCAACGCCCACGAGCTTCGTCACTAAAGCTTTACCAAGTAAATCTGCTATTTAACCTCCAGTTACAGTCGTCACTTACCATTCATGTGAACTGCATGCTAGTTTACCGCCATCACTATACAAGAAAAAAAAGATATTGATAAACAGTTTTATTACTAAATCGCGATCACTTTAAAAAATGATCTGTTTATAAAAAAAAACCGCAGAAAATAATATAAAATTTATAAACAAAATTATTAATTTAAACAACAAAACAAACCTTTTATGAATATAGTCCAATTATTGTGCATAATATGGTGCTCGATGAGGTCATGGTATCTCCATCGACGAAAATAATAAAGGCCATTGAGTGACACAGAAAACTTAGGACTTCACAAAATAAATTAATCGATACATATAATAAGACAGTAAAAATGGAGTGGCGTTAATGGCATTGGTGTCATTGGTGGTGGTGTTGGTGGAGTTTGACGTTGGTGGAGTTGGTAGCGTTGGTGGCGTTGGTGGCGTTGGTGACGTTGGTGGCGTTGGTGGCTTTGGTGGCTTTGGTGGCTTTGGTGACTTTGATGGCATTGGTAGCAATGTTGGCATTGGTGGCATTGGTGGCATTGGTGGCTTTGGTGGCTTTGGTGGCTTTGGGCTGTAGTTTAATAATAAATAAGTTTTTTTTAAGACAAACATTTTGCATTTCGTTTTCTTTCAATCCACATGATGCATCCATATGCAAAATATCTTGCAAATCCTTGCATTATCCTTCGTGTAAGAGCAGAATAAAAATTCACTCAAACAAACCCACAATACGATGTTTAATATTGGCAGTATACAAAGGCAAATCCACAGTATATCGGGTCACCATGTTACATATTTATTAGTACCTAAGATCGGTGTAAAGGACGGCGGAAGGTCGATGCAAATCTAGCCACCGCGTTCACGCTCGCAATCAAAATAGAATAATATTTAAATTATTGCATGATAACGGAACTATATTTATTGTCTCACGTAGGTTTTAAATACATGTACAATATACAAAAATGGTAAGAGAATGCTGCAATCTATTTCTATTTATGGTTCAAAGTCAAAACCCTCTTTCTGTAGACTTTTAATGCGGGCGTAGGATATCTAATCAAGTTCTATAGCGGTATCGTACTGTGGTTCGAATGACGTTGGCTCGATGCTCACTACCTCGATTTCCCTACCTCGATGGTATGTTTTTTTACCACGTCATTCGAACCAGAGCACGATACCCGTATTATAGGCCCGAAACTACGGGGCATATAGTCGAAGTTAGCCTTTGCTATACTTGCTTTAGCCTCAGCATGATCGTTCCCACTAAATCACTTGACGATCCCTTTTGTCGCATAAACCGCCTCACAGAATGAGGGCTGTAACTCTCCATTCTCTGTCATACGTTAACATAACCGCTGATATGGCGGGTAACAACAGGTTACGCCCGATCCCTGTCCTCGTCACTTCTTAACTGGCTGGAGTGTAGACGTTGAGCAGAGTTCAGGCCACTGCCACGGCGATGATAGAGCAGAGTTCAGGCCACTGCCACAGCTATGACAGAGCAGAGTTCAGGCCACTGCCACAGCGATGACAGAGCAGAGTTCAGGCCACTGCCACAGCGATGACACTGCGCCGTCACTTCATGGTGTGACTGAGATACTCACAAATACATCCATGTCTGATGAGAATCTGAGTGAAGCTGTTTTTTTTATGTAATGGAAGTGGCAAACAAGCGTGCAGTTCACACTGATGTTAAGTGATGACTGCAGCCTAAAGACACTGACACAAAGACCAAGGTGAAAATGCAGATGCGTTACCACTCCTGAGACCTAAGGTGTTACGCCCCTATGCCGGAAATTACAGGGCCGTACGTTACCACCTGACCGGAACACGATAGTGCTGAACACTACCATTTAGCGGAAAGTATATTAGGTAATGCGGTGGTGCCTACGCCCGCGAGCTCCGTCACTGGAGCTCTACCACCAGTTAAAAATACATACTTACTAATACATCCGTGTCTGATGAGAATCTGAGTGAACTTGTATGTGAATATATCTCATCTCTATTATTCATTCCATAGAGACTTCGTGGCTGGCAGATTAGTACGATGAGTACGTTGGTGCACATGTCACAGCACCATAAGCCTGCAATCAAACACTTGTCTCTGAGGTAACTTTACAAGTAGCAAATTGGCATTGACGCAACGAGCATCGTGGGGTCAATGCCAATTTACCCACATAAACCCATAAAAACTGTTCCATTGATGGGTGATGTGATCCATTGGGCATGGACCTACCAGAATTTTAAAAGGATGTGAAACGAGCCTGAATCCTCGTAACAAGAAAAGATAAATACTGTATGGTATTATCGATGCGTTCAGAATGGCGATTACCCGCTGTAAGCTGATAAGGAAAGCGCGACTAGTGGTAACCGTTAGTGGAACACCACCTGGACATCAGTCACGTATCCAAGATCCGCCGATGAGATATGTCTGAAGTTTTATGCGTCTAGTTATTATGCAGATATCTGTAGTATTAAATTACCATCGATGTAAATTGTATACTTGCTTGCCACTTTCAGGAAATAAAAAGCGGCGCCGATCAGTGCAGAACTGCATTGAACAACAATTTGAAAGTAATACATATTTCTTAAAACACGAATATTAATATGCATTTTAGAACACCCATTCCCTCGTCCACGCAAAGAGCAGACAAGTCAATGTCATTAGCAAATGTCAACACACCAAACTCGTTTGTTATTGCGAATGTGCCCTTAAACATTGAATTACCTATCACTTTGTATTTTATACACCTATTTTTTATTGTTCTTAAAGCTTTTGTTTCCCTTTACCGCGTGGTGTCCATGCAAATAACGATCCCAAATTGGAGTGCGATTTTTTTAAACAGTTATCATTAACAATTATCATTATAAAAACTTTTCTACAAAAAATTTTTTTTGTGCAAGCGAACCTTAGTGACAGATAAGCTACAGAGCCCTAAACAGAGACAACACTAGAAATCTGCTACTCTGTGTCAACATACTTTTTTTTATGAAATGGAAGTGGCAAACAAGCTTTTATACTTGCCGCTAAATGGTAGTGTTCAGCACTATCGTGTTCCGGTCAGGTGGTAATGTACGGCCCTGTAATTTCCGGCACAGAGGCATAACACCTTAGGCTTCAGAAGTGGTAACGCATCTGCATTTTTACCTCTGGTCATTGTGTGGGTGTCTATAGGCTGCAGTCATCACTTAACATCAATGTGAACTGTATGCTTGTTTGCCACTTTTAAAACATAAAAAAAGCATGCAGTTCACATTGATGTTAAGTGATGACAGCAGCCTGTAGACACCCACACAAAAACCAAGGTCAAAATGCAGATGCGTTACCACTCCTGAGGCCTAAGGTGTTGTGACTCTTTTCCGGAAAAACAGGGCCGTACATTACCACCCGACCGGAACACGATAGTGCTGAACACTACCATTTAGCGGCAAGTATATTAGGTAATGCGGTGGTGCCTACGCCCGCGAGCTCCGTCACTGGAGCTCTACCACCAGTAAAATATACTACAAATATGTACTATAGCATAGTATGTTGATACAGAAGCATACATAGGCATACATTTTGGTATTGCACAATAAATACACACCATTAAAGTGCAGCATAGTGTAGTAGACTACAAGTTCAAGTTTAGAGTCATCCGTGACCGAGTCGAACCCGCGATCATATATTAAGGCCCCATCCGCGGCGAACAGGGATTAATGCATCATGCGCCCCGTGCCTGGACAAGACACGAGCGGAAAGCGATTTCGAAACAGAAAATAAGTATGACATGAGATTTTTTTATGTTATAAAGGTGATAAACAAACATGCAGTTCACATAGATGGTAAGTGAAAGCTGAAACAGTGGCAGTCCTAGAATTGTTGTTTATGAAACGCAACGTTGTTTATTGTCCGAATATGAAACGCATATGCCACAAAACGGAGTCCTGTATCTTACCGAAACTTTAATAATATTATGTAGCTGTGTGAACACGAGGTGAAAAATTGTATGAAAAGAAATAAGAACGATTTCTGGAAACTGCGCAAATATGTTTAATCTATTATTTACTAATATTATAAAGCTGAAGAGTTTGTTTGTTTGTTTGCTTGAACACGCTAAACTCAGGAACTACTTGTTTGGAAACTGGACTTGATTTGTAAAATTATTTCAGTGTTAGACAGCCCATTTGTCGAGGAAGGCTTTAGGCTATATAACATCACGCTAAGACGAATAGAAGAGGGTAGGTAATATTACACCCGCGCGAAGCCGGGTCGGGCCGCTAGTTATAAATAAGTAAACACGTATTTCAGCTTTTTTAAATAAGCGAAAAGAATACTAAAAGAGAATGTATTGCAAATTTCACGCAGACGAAGTCGTGAGAAAACTACTCTAAGGCTTCGGCAAACCAAACGCAGGACAGTTGCAGGGCAGGTCAGTAGCAGCGCGGGAGTCGGCACACTGAACGCAGCAGCAGTTTTCAAGCGGTTACAACGCGTGACCGCGTTTAAACCGCGTTCAGTTTGACGTGTGCGGCAGGCAGAAGGCTGCAAGATGTCAGACGACATGAAAAATTTATGGTGTTTTTGGCTCTTAGGCAAAAAAAAAAAGAATTTGGGTTTATGATATCAAAACAAGAAAAAAGAATATGGGGAATTTCATCGTCTCTGCAGAGAGCTGGAAAGTCATGAATTTTTTTTTTCACATATTTTGAAAATATGTGAAAAAAAAATAGGACATCATTAGAAGGAAGTAAATCCGTTAAGTACTTTTTGAGTTTAGCACGGACATATATACAGACAAATAACAACAGACAAACAAACACTATATTTGGCTTCGATATCAATAGTAGATCACTCCCCAAATATTCTTTAAAACAAAAATTCAATATACAGTTTTGACTTTCCTACGATTTTAAAGTTTCACAGCTCTTCCCCCGTAGGAGATAGCGTGATAATATGTAGCCTATATATTGACCGGACCTGTAAGTAATATTCATGCACAATTGGAAGTAAATCCATTTAGTACTTTTTTAGTTTAGCCCGGACATACATACAGGCAAACAGACAAAAAATCTGAAAACTATGTTTTTGATAGATCACGTCCCAAGTATTTTTTTAAAATATATTCAACGTACAGTTTTGATTTTCCTACGATTTTATTAAATGTAGAGATTCCCGTGAGAATGAGGGATTTTCCCGCAGTAAAAAGTAGCCTAAATGTTGGCCAGGTCTAGTATCTATACACCACAAAAAGTTTCATTCGAATCTGTCCAGTATCTTCGGAGATTAGCCTGGACAAAGGGACAAACAGACAAACAGACAGACAAAAAAATTAAAAATGATTGAAAAGTGTTCTAAGACCATTTTAACATCGCCTCCAATTAGTTTTTCGTAAATATGGACAATGTAAAGACACGCCTGTTTTACTGTTTTATTATATGTATAGATTAATAATTAACTTAGAAGGTAAGTCTTCGCGAAAGCACTCTACCAGAAGAGAGAGGTGGACAGGTGGTGCTTCCAGAGTCTCTTGGCAGAGATGTATCCAGCTTAGAAGAACTCATTCTCGGTGTCTACGGGGACATCAGTCGTATACCGCACCAGCAGAATACGAAGTTTTGGTTTACAAATCGCTACATCTTATGCCTTACTACCCGCCTGCACAGGCCCTCCCCGCACACCCCGCCCTGAAGTAGATGGATTACAGTCCTGAGCGTTTGTTACTTACTATAACCCTATTATATTTACTCTCAGATACTCATCTACATAGCGCCTTGAAAAATTGTAATGATGGTCATCTTGTTCATGGTAGTTGGTGGTAGTTCGGGTTTAGGCCTGTTTCACACTGATTGTTGATGATACAATTCATTAATGTATGGAGATTAGTGTGCACTATCTACACTAATCTCCATACATTAATGAATTGTATCATCAACAATCAGTGTGAAACAGGCCTAAACCCGAACTACCACCAACGATGTGGCGATATGGCGATGACTATAATAATATAAGGTTTAAAGACATTTATTTACTCAAAACGGAAAACTTTATTTAGTTTTTTCTCAGAGTTTCGAGTTTGTCAGGCATTTAATTTTTGAGAATGCGAAGACATTACAAATAAATTTCTCACAGATCCCAAATAAAGACAGAATTGAAATCAATTGTATTATTTTTCTTAAAGGTAAAGCATAAAAACTTTTGAATAAAAAATGTATGTATAGTATGGCAATCAGAACGTACGGCCTCATAATTTCTGGCGTAGAATAAGAAGAAAACTTTCGTCCATACATTAGTAAGAAACGCACACGGTTTCTTCTATCTACCAAAAAGGTGAGGAAAAATAACACACATGTACCAACATACAAGTACCTATAACCTATGTCACGAATAAAAGAAACTATTTGACATTATTGCCTATTGACTTCTACATGAATTAGAGATCTCAGTACAGCGCAGTGAATCCGGGGGTTTATTTTTTATAAGCAAATGCAGTAATACCTGCCTCCGACAATGCAAAGAAATCATATTTTAATAAATATAATATCCCTCCACGCGGGCGAAGCCGGGGGCATCAGCTAGTTATCTATAACTACCTCAATAGCCTAATGGTAGCTGGCCACTACTACAACGCTGGGATCCTGTTTTTAAAACCTTTATTTCTGGTCCTATTGGGATTTTTCCATATTCTGAAAGTTTCCCAGTACCTCGGAGTTTTGTAATGTGCGCAGAGATGTGAACAGGCTTGCCACCTGTTACATGGGCCAAAACATAACCAGCGAATCGTGGGTGTTTGCATGTATGCATTTACCTCTACCTACCCCTTCGGGGATTACAGGCGTGAAGTAACGATACTAATATTATCTCCGTCAACAATACAATTGAGCTAACTAGGTGTGGGTACCATTTTTGCCCCTCTCACATCACGCTTTTTCCTATCTTCTTAACATGTACCTACCGATACCAGAGAATATGTAATTATACTATGTATAGAATGGACACTTAGACGTCCCGCCCGATTTCCCCGCATCACCAAACCTCCTCCCCTCTTATGGGCGACGGTTGGTATTCTGTACGTGCTACGCACACAGGTGCACGTGTAAATACACGTCACTGATTGATGTCTGTATAATAGAGACCAAATTAAGCGTTTGTATGGAATTTTAGCGGAGAGTCCGCGGTGTGCCGGTACCCTTGACAACACCCCCTCCCTCCTAATTGTGAATTTTATGAACGATCCTTAAGTAACTTACCATATCACTGAGAAACGTAAAATTAAAACCTGCACTCTCTTTTATACCTTATGTAAAAATAATCTTTCAATCATGCTAACATCAACGTACAATATCCGATATTACCACAAGAATCAGAAAAAGCGTGTTGCATCCAGTATTAACACTAGCTTCAGAAATTCAATTCAGATGACCCCCACAAAAACAAAATGTACTTTAATAGTAAACAAATAAAGCTCAAATCCAAACGCGACTGTCTGATAGGAATTCTTTCAAAAAGCTGTTAGAAAGAGAAAGTACGATCGGTCTTAGATTTCAGATATACATTAGAGCGGGATGAATGGTTTTTCGTAGCACCATCTGTGGATGTCTGACTAATGCACACTACGTCTGGGCACTGACGAAGATGGATGACTCTTTTGCTAAGGAGTTGAATGAGTGCAACGTGGATTGAAGAAAAAGGATTTAACTAATCCTGCATACAACATTTTGTGTCTACATTTTATCTATAATTACTTTTAATATATTTTTCAACTGCCTCAGTAATCCAGTGATAGCGTGCCTCTACTCATAGAAGACCGGAGGGGAGTAGCCATATGCAGGCTTTCCCCTCTGTCAAAGTATAAGCCAAAATGGGCCTATACCTGTCGCCTAGATATTTAAATGTGTGCGTGAAATTGTTTCTGTATATTGTTAAAGTCAAGGTGCGAGTTTCGTAGTAATAGACGATTTTTGTAGTGTGCGTGTGTGTCGCACGCATTTCCCCCCGCAAAAATTACAGACTGTTTTGCATCGGTAATAAACGCTATGGCTACTTGCTGTATGCCTCTACTAATACGCTGGAGTCCTGGGTTCGATTCCCGGGTCGCGAACTATCAGATAAAACGGTGTGAAATCCTTTAATTATAGTTTTATTCAGATTTTTCCATTTTCTGGAAAATTCTCAGTGCCTCGAAGTTTGGTAATATGCCCGGAGATGTCAATAGACTTGCCACCTACATTGGCCAAAACATAACTGGCGAATCGATGGTGTTTTGCATTTATGCTTGTATGCGTGCATTTACCTCTGCCAATCCCCTCGGGGATTACAGGCGTGAAGTTGCTTTCATACACATTTTTTTGTAGCGAAGGTACTTTAATTGACTCATGCAGACGGCACTTTTTGAGACGAATCCGCCAAGCAATTGGCGAGGGGACGTACAGGGGATGCTCTAAGACTAAATAAAATTAGCGCACCTGCCTAATGGCCTTATTACCCAACACGGTATTCAGGGTCCGGCAGAAAGGGTCGGCGTGGCTTCGCACCGGGTTGCCGCTTACAACACTACCTGGTCGACAGCGCCCTAACTCAGTCACAGTATAAATATGAACAGTATGGAAACGACGTACAAAACGCTGAAACGGCACAATCACACAAACATGCGCATCAACGAGTGTCAACGAGGCCGCTCAGCGGTTCTCGCGATGCTGCAGCTCCGAGTCACTCGCTACTCGTCGATGCGCATGTTTGTGTGAGTGCGCCGTTGTGAACGTTTTGTACGTAGTTTCCATACTATTCATATTTGTAGTGTGTGAAGTTAGGGCGTTAGGCTGACCGGGCCGCTCCGGTCGCCCTCATTTGGGACCCTAACTTCCTTAATGTTATAACACCACCCTGACCCTTGCTGTCAGACCCTGAATAACGTGCCGTGTAATAACCGCATAAGAGAGACCCCTGTGGATCCGAATTTTGGCTTAAGGAGTTGCGGAGGGACACACAAGACATATGCGATTAGGGGCGAATTCTTCCGCTAGCGAGCGGTGGGGTGGTTAACAAATATAATCAATACCTACATAAATATAAGAAGTTTGTACATTATTACGTATGGACGACCCGGTTGGTCCAGCGGTGTGAGATGACCGTCTGATTCGAAGGGTCGCGGCTTCGATCCCCGCACCGGGACAAATATTTGTATGGCCTACAGATATTTGTTTCGGGTCTGGGTGTTTGTGTATGTGTTGTTTGTATACAACGGCACGACACAGGTTTATACCTACTGTGGGGCTGGGAGCATAAGCGTATTTTTTTAAATTAAATATTTTTCCAAAAAACTGATAGGGAGTAATTAAACCAAAAAACATTTTTTGGAATTATTGTCTGTCTGTCTATCTGTCCGTCTGTCTGTTACGTTATAACTTCTAAAAAACTCAATGGATTTTCACAGGTGGATTATATATTACATAACTTTGTTTCGTCAAAATCGGTTAAGGGGAAAAGAAGTTATGGTCAATTGAAGTGAACAATCAGTCAAACAAACAGTCGCATAGTTACTGAACAATAATTTTGTTAAACTCTATGCGGATAAAATCGCAAACACAGCTAGTAACACATAAATCAATAAGCTTAAGGTGAGTGGGAAAAGATTGACACGCGTTCCAGCTTATAGAATAACGAGCACCCCTCAACTCATTAGACGCGATACCTATACGTAATCTTGTTTTTATATGTTACACAATAAGACAGCTTTGCAAAAAATATTCTACAATACGTTTTATTGCTAAAATGTAACACTTTTTACGCAATGTTTATCAAATTATCGACCCGATTGGCAAATTTAAATTCTATTCACACTTTAAAAGTTTGTTCGTTTGTTTTTATTTTATTTGTTTCTTTGCTTTAAGTTTAATGAGATGCTCGGATTCATGAAAATAGATTCTTTTAAAATTTCTTGTAAAATTGTTGTACTGGTGGTAGAGTTCTAGTGTAAGGGACTCGAGTGTGTATGCACCACCGCATAACCTTATCTATCTGCCGCCAAACGATAGTGTTCAGCATTATCGTGATCATAGTACACCGCGGACACTCCTCCAAAATTCCTTACAAAGCTTAATTTGGTCTCTTTTATACAGACATCAATCAGTCACGTGTATTAACACGTGCACCTGTGTGCGTAACACGTACAAAATACCAACCGTCGCCAATAAGAGGGGAGGAGGTTGGGTGATGCGGGGAAATCGGGCGGGACGTCGAAGTGTCCATTCTATACGTAGTATTATTACATATTCTCTGATCATAGTAAAGTATATCCCCGTAGTAATTATGACAGAGACATAACAACTAAGGTCTCAGGGGTGGTAACGCATTTGCATTTTGACCTCGGGCTTTTCTGTTGATGTCTATAGGCTGGAATCATTACTTAACATCCGTGTGAATTGCGTGCTTGATTGTCACCTTAGTTTCATAAAATAATAAACAGCCTAGGGACAGAATAAAAAAAAACCATATAACCACGGGCAACGTCTTGTAAAATAAATTATTCAACAAAAATAAAGGTGGTCAAAAGTAAATTAATTACCCTATACACATAAAATACCTCACAGTTAAATTTACAAAACCAATCTAAAACCGTTCAAAACACACCACCACAAGAAACTTGGTAAAACTGTATAACTTCATTGTTATTATGATGTATAATAACCGCCATATCGAAAATTTAATTATTACTCAACTACTCCCAACTCGTAGATAATAATGCATTTGACTCATTTTTAAACTGAAGCCGCACTGTATGACGTTTCAAAACATAAGAATAATGTTCTACTCATAACAGAAATCCCATAAAACTTATTACTTGTGGTCCAAGTGCAAAAGATAAATGTTCTAAAAGTAATTCGAGTTGTAAACCTTCTAAAATTAAGTGTAAGTACATATTTTGACATTATTCGAATATCCATTTAAAAAACATATTGGTTTTTGATATTAGAATATGACTGATGACTGGTTTTCAAACCTCGACGAAACGCGACCGATTAATAAAATGTTATAATTTTTACTGTGTCAAAAACGTTTAATTTTATGTCATTTTTCAGGCCATACAAGCAGACAGGATACCTGATGAAAAGTGGAAATATTTGCTTATAAACATGCATCATATCGGGGTAATTGTCATAATATTATTTTTTAACCGAGTTCAAAAAACGAGAAGGTTCTCAATATATTTATAGCCGCTCAATATATATATATATATTTTTTATGTATGTACGCGAATTTTGCCGAGATTTCTGGACCAATTTACGTAATTTTTATTTTGTTTGATGCGGAATAATTTCGAATTGGTCCCATAAAAATTTGATTCAGATAGGTCCACTAGTTTTTATATTATGAGCATTTTTCTACTTACTTTCACCTCAGACTAAAGGAATAAGAATAGACGGCGAGTTGTCATACAGTGCGTTTAATCCACTGACGTCCTAGATAGTCCTAATGCGCATGACAACAAGATGACAACAAGTGACAATGACATCGACGACACAACACAGCATATTTACTCCTTCGTGGATAAAATTTTTTCATTGATTTCGCATCGTCGTGTAGTTATTTTGTATCGACACACATAAACAATTTAAATTAAGTATCTAATTGTCACGAAGCTAAGAGAGTCAGATTTTACAAATTTAACAGAAATGAACATGAATCTAATTGACAATGCAGCAATAAACTAAAAAGTATTAAATAAATATAACTACGTTAAGAAAAACCGACTTCAAAACTGAAAAGAAAAAAAAATGAACAAATAGGTAATTTAAGAATAGGTTTGAAGTCGGTCCCAAGCCAAAATCACTAAAGTAGGCATTTCATTGTATTAAATACATTTTAAGCTGAACTTCACGCCTATAATCTCCGAAGGGGTAGGCATAGGTAAATGCATGAATTCAAGCATTCATGCAAACACCCACGATTCGCCGGTTACGTTTTGTTCAGTGTATTAATTTGCTCGTATTCATAATATATTTAAGTGATTAAAACATAATTATTTGTTTAAGGCTTGGCACCGACTTCAAACCTATTAGTAAATTACCTATTAGTTTATTATTTTTTACTTTTCAGTTTTGAAGTCGGTTTTTCTTAACGTAGTTATATTTATAGCAATAACATATGCGAGTAAGTTTAGATATTAAAAAAAAAAAATCCTTTTTATAGCTTGGTAGCTTAGTGGTAAAGCGGCTGGACTGATGATTATCCCGAAGTCGCAGGTTCAATTCCTGTCGAATAAAAAAAAATCTTCCATTTTTCTTGATTTTTTTACTTCTGGATAGGTAGGGACTATAAGCTGCCTGCCAAGAAAGTTTCCTTTTTTGATGTGTAAAATTAATTAAATTTTAATTATGTATATTCAATTTGAAAATTTTAATTTGATTATTATTAATACCTACCTATGGAATAATAATAATTATTTATTTAAACTTTCTTGCACTTACAAGTACACGAGGCGGACTTAATGCTATGAAGCATTCTCGACCAGTCAACCTTGGGGTTGTGTTGAGAAAAAAAATATGTTGGTGCATTGAGAATAAAGTTATAAACTAAAAGATTTACTAACCATAATGACATATTATATGATTTAATAAGCAAATAGTAAAATATCGATAATAAACTTACTTATTAAATACATACATACATATATATATATACTACACATATATATATAATACATATATAATAATAAATATACATACATATAAATAAGAAATGTTACATATTATAATACTTAGACCTTAAAAGAATCGCAATTTGATATAAGAATAACGAAATCGAAAGTGCAATAAAAGTAGGTAGATAGGTACTCAAAACATCCTCAGGTAGTGGTCACGGAGCTTCCTTTTAAAAGTAAATTTACTGGAAGCCATTCTAATGTCCACGGGAAGCGGATTCCAGAGTTTTATTGCCGAAACTGTGAAAAAGTTGGCCATAAATCCAGTACTGTGGGAAGGAACATGAAGAGTAAGAGATTCCGATGAACGGAGGTTTAGACTATGAGAGGCGCCCAAAATGTGAAATTTGTTTTAGATATTCAGGAAAAATAGGATCGTTAAGTATAGAATATAACAAGCAAAGTGTCCTGACGGAACGTCGCTGACGGATGCGAAGCCATTTGAGCTTAGAACGAAAGGAGGAAATATGATCATATTTGCGAAGTCCGTAAATAAAGCAGATGCAATTATTAAGAATACGATCCAGTTTATTCAGAAGTGCCTGAGAAAGATCAGGATAACAGACATATGCATAATTATTATTGTAAGTTATTCGCTATAGGTAGCGTGAAAACTGTCAATGCAAACGTATCCTTGTAGACCAATTTGAAATAAAATATTTGCGTTTGAGTTTGAATAATATCAACATTCCGCTCCCGCGCCCGCTCCTGCCTGGGCCAGACGCAAGGAAACGGCGGCAACCGGGCGTCCTTGCGAACCACTCTCGGTTTCTACGGTGCGTGTCCTATCAATAGACCGCCCCGTGTAAAACGATTTTCAGCTTCTATCCAACAATTATATGTTGTAATAGAAGGATTGTTCACTTTAATAATCGTGCTCGGCCATAAATTGTATTTGGGCATTAGGCTTTTCACTTTTTACTTAATGTGTATTGAATGATTAGTTTTTGGATAGCATTCTGTGTTTACGTTACTATTGAACTATGGAAGTTCACATTAGATTTATAAAATTGTTGTTTGAAAATAAAATTGTTGTTTGATTCTGCTCATATTTTCTTAAAAAACTCTATATTTGACATAGCAGAGTCTTTTTTAATAAAAAAAATTGCATGGCCTTTAATTTGACGAACATGAAATATATTTTTTTTGCTCTTGATTTCAATATACCTAACGAAAAGACAAAGTTACCAACCGATGAAAGTTTCACCGCCCCTTATGGCATATGTCTTATATGTGTCCCTCCACAACGCCCTTACTTGTATCATTAGTTGTGTAAAGTAATTTAGACTGAGAGCTTATTTCTAAAAAAAATATAAATCTGCCATTTGTATTGTCCTTCACTGGGAAGCTTTCTGGGCTTCACTTCTTAACTTCACTATTAATTAACTGTAACCGGGCAAGAGGCTTTATTGGTGGTAGAGCTCCAGTGATTGAGCTCACGGGCGTAGGCACCATCCCATTACCTAATGTACTTGCCGCTAAATGCTAGTGATCATCACTATCGTGTTCCAATAATGGTTATGAATCTTCGTCCTCAGAATTTCTGTCATGAAGAGTATCAACGCACCTACATTCAAAATTTCTAAATTAACTACAGTATTCTTCATTCTTTATTCAAAATTGGAGTGTCTGTTTGTAATATAAAAATAACCGCTTTTTTCTAAATGCATATGTATGTATTCACGGTACATATACCTAAACAACATGTTTTACAATTTTTGTCTGTCTGTCTGTTTGTCCCCGCTAATCTCGGGAACGGCTGGACCTATATTGACGGGACTTTCACTGGCAGATAGCTTATATAATAAGGAGTAACTTAGGCTACTTTGGACTAGCTACGCCCACGACTTCGTCCGGGTCGATACTGAACAAACATAAATTTTCACGCGGACGAGGTCGCGGGTACAGCAAGTCATAGATAAAAATCAGACAGCCTGAATATACAAGACAAATGATTAACACTAGCGGCTCGCCTTGGCTTCGCGCGGGTGCAATGTTACCTACCCTCTCCTATTCCTCGTAGCGTGATGTTATATAGCCTATAGCCTTCTGCGCTCGCCGATTGCCCGGTGAAATAGACTAGTGCCGTCTCGAGACAGGCCGCCTACATAAAGCCCGATCAATAAAAAAGATAAATGGGCTAACACTGATATAATTTTTCAGATCGGACCAGTAGCTCCTGAGATTAGCGCGTTTGAACAAACAAACGAACAAACTCTTCAACCTTATAGTATTAGTAAAGAAGTATAGATGAAAATCTAATCTAAAAAGATCTGGTGCCATCGTCCACATTCCTACATCGCACCACCTGCCGAAGATAGAAGTTCCACCCGCATAGATTGGACACTTGGAAACGCTCAACGGTCCGATTTGCGCGTTCATTCCTGCCCAGAACGTGCAAACTGTGGATCGAACTTCCCTCTGAGGTGTTCTCCCGGCGCTAAAATATGGGGTTCTTCAAAACTGGCGTCAAAAGAGTCCTTCAGGGCTGACAGCGCGTTGGCAACTCCCCTGGTGTTGCAAATGTTCATAGGCGGCGGTAACCACTTTCCATCAGGTGGCCCGTCTGCTTGTCTGTCAATCCTTTGACATAAAAAAAATATCTAATCTAGAGCGTACAAGAACCAAGAATATGATTGAGGAGTAAATAAAAAGTGTATAAATGTATTTTTTTTTCATGTAATGGAAGTGGCAAACAAGCATGCAGTTCACATTGATGTTAAGTGATGACTGCAGCCTATAGACACCCACACAAAGACCAAGGTCAAAATGCTGATGCGTTACCACTCCTGAGGCCTAAGGTGTTATGCGTCTGTGCCAGAAATTACAGGGCCGTATATTACCACCTGACCGGAACACGATAGTGCTGAACACTACCATTTAGCGGCAAATATATTAGGTAATGCGGTGTTGCCTACGCCCGCGAGCTCTGTCACTGGAGCTCTGCCACCAGTAAAAGTGTTTCATGAAACTGAATTGTATATGCCTTTTTCTTTCCGCTTTAAATAATACTTCCGTAAAAGTAAGTTATTATTGTAAAAGTTAAAGACATACAAAACATGTCGCGAAAAAACTGTTTAACACAGTGAACGCGTTGTATGACCGCGTGCATTCTGTAGGCGAGCCAGACAATAGTGGTCCCCGCATTCTTGTAGATATCCGAGCGATCCTTCTACAGAAAGTACAACGTGTATGGAGGCTGAGCTTTGGTATGAATTATAAGAAACGTATAAAAATACAGAAACAGGCCAAGTGCGAGTCGGACTCGCGTACGAAGAAGTCCGTACCAGCCGCGGGGCTGGAGGTGACGCAACGGCGATAATGCTCTTTTGAACTTATTTATGAAAAAAAATATTTTGTTTATTTTTTTTTTTTTGTTATTTATCAAGATGTGTAAAAAGTCGTAGCACGAATAAATATTATTGGGATTGATATAGAGAGGCTGCCGGCAAGAGATGATAAGTCGATTAAAAAAAAATGTACTGTATGCGGCTGCCTACAAATTGCGTAACAATAATTTTGACATTATTATGTATCTTTACGTCAGGTCCCTTACAGGTAGGCAGAGAGTGTAGAGCGCCAGATATCCCGGTTCTGACAAACCTCTCGTGCCTCGTCTACCTTCATCATTCTCTTCATACATGCACGCCGATTCCCCTAAGACTTTTGACCCCACCATCAGACAGAACTCGACCTATTTGGTCATGGTAGGTCAGTCTTGGTCTTCCTGGGCCTCTGCAACCATCTACATTCGCATTGTATATCTGTTTAGTCATTCGCTCATTCGACATTCTTTCTATATGCCTGAACCATCGCAGCATGCCTATTTTCATTTTTACACCGATACGATCATTCACACAAAGCCTCTTTCTTACATCTTCATTACGAACGCGATCGGTGAGTGATACACCGCAGATCTTGCGCAAAGATCTCATCTCGACCGCGTTCAACTTACTTTCATGCTCTTTCCTGCATACCCAGCTCTCGCTTCCATATAAAAACGTTGGAGTAAGTACAGCATTATGTACGGCTAGTCACATTATCAATAACATAAACCAGCGCCTCTTGTCCGGTTCCAGTTATTAGTGAAGCCCAGAAGTTAAGAATGTTATTTTTGTATTTACTCGCGCGTCAGATTAAGATATGGGAGATACCTCGCGCCCTATTGGTTACCTCCACTATAAAACTAAAGTTTGTATATAGAGGCGGGCCCGAAGGGAAGCGCTTAAAAAAATTCAAAAGGTCGCTACGATCTTACTCATCTTCCGAATTGTCTGAAATTTGGATAGGAGCCCAAACAGGGCACATTTGACACCCTCTGAGAATATCTGACACGCTAACCATGACGTTGATGCCGCGCCAAAAACATTTGATTCTTTCAAAAATGAAGGTGAGATTTGGTGGAGGTACTGAACAGGGTGCAAGGTATCTCCTATATCTTAATCTGACGCGGTCGAGTAAATTCAAAAATGGGTCAAAATTCAAAGAGGGTCTTGGGCTCCATATATAAGTATATATGAGTGCATTTGACAAAATAATATGATTTTCGTATGGCGTTTTACAGGATAAAGGCATTTTACAATAAACTAAAACTTAAATTAATAAATTACAACTCCACATCCAGGTTGTGCAACCAGTCCATAGCTTCGGGTCTGAGGTCGACGAGGTCCATTGGGTCACCCAGATAACGTCGTCTTGGACACCGTTCTACGATGTGCTGCACCGTTTGATCTTCAAGGTCGCAGTCACATAATGGGGAATCCCTCCCAACCCCATTTATGCTTTATAAAATTGCATCTACCGTGCCCCGTCCGGATTCTGTTGAGGCGGCACCAGTCTCTCCTTGGGAGAGAGAATCCTTTCGGTTTGTTTGTAGGGTCTTGGAAGGTGACACAATGCCCCGCAGTTGCTCTCAACCACTCGTTATTCCAAGACTGCTCTAGGTTAAAGCTCTCAAACTTTCATATATTATATGGACTCAGAATTTGGCTGGCTCTGTAATAGCACTATCGGTAGCTGTCATTAACTCATTAGTAATATGATGCAACCCAGCCGAAGAGTGTACAGAAGTCAATTGAAATGTGATATTATCTAATCACCAAAACGTAACATGTAACTACTTATAAAATATAAGTAAGAGTATCTTCAGGTAAATGTAGACAAAGATATCAATCTAAATTGAATGCCAAATATTACATACAACTCAGTTTCTTGCGTCTCCTCAATCTCCCAGTTCAGATGTGAATGAGACTGTGATAAACCTAAGTCAAAAAACCTACACCGCCATCTTTAAACGCAGGCCGTCACGCCGCCGATTGACGAGCTAGACAAAAACGTGGCAAATTGAGCGACTCAGCTCTGGGCTAATTGAGCCGGCGCGAATAATTGCGCTTTTTGGAAGCCAACGACGTAATTACATCTTGCACTCGATTGCCGGACGATAGAGTTACGTGGATAAGTCGATTTTGGTTTATTGTATACTCCTTATTGTATAATCTTCTAAAACTATGGCATTAAATCCTTTGACAACTGGTAATGAAATATTACTTGATATTGCTGTTGGTCACGACATATTAGTTTTAGAGGCAGTAATGCTAAAAACATGATGGCACGAGCTATTTCTAAACATATATGGACTGTTGGAACTAATACAGGAAAGAAGCGAAATCTGCAACACTATACCATTCGTGGGACTTCGGTAGCTAAATGGTAAAGCGGCTGGACTGATTATTCTAGGGTCGCAGGTTCGATTCCTGCCCGAAGATTTTTTTTTCTTTCCATTTTTTTTTATTTTTAAAGTTTACTGGCATGTGTTATTGCGAAAAATAACATATTACAACTTTACCGTACGTCTTTAAATTTTAAGCGCAGGTCGTCACACCGATGATTGAAGATCAAGACAAAAATCCAGAAATTGAGCGACTCAGATTTGGGCTAATAGATCCGGCGCGAATCATGAGGTTTTTTGGCGACCAATATTTATTGCATTTTGCAATCTGGATTGTTGCAAGTACAAAGTTCAATCCCTACAAGTTCCTCAAGTTCACGCGTACTCAATTCCTGAATGTAAGTCATATACAAAAGTATGAATGCCGAGATCGAATCCGTTGAACACTTCTCGAATATGGCATGTTTTAAATGATTAAATGTAGATATGTCATTCACCTACACTCCGATACATACGAATTTATCTTGTATCCCTCACTAAGCCCCAAATATAGAATTAATAGTAAAAACTAGAATAGGACAAAAACTAGCAATGTTATATCCATAACCTGTTTGAATAAAAATATTTTTAATCCTCAAATTATATGTCAGTTTTACGATTCATATATTTCAAATAAGATAATAGTTATTTTTAGCATAAATAATGTTATGTGTGATAATTATGAAAGTGATTGGCATATCCACGTTAAGTTTATACATCACGTATTGTCCAAGTCTTGATCGCAGTGTTTACATGTTATGTGTAGTGTGCGGTGCGCTGTATGCCCACACTGATATGCGGAGACTAGCAGTTACAGAACTGATATATTATTATTTGAATGAATAATTTTAAGTTGCGTTGATGGCCTTGAACTTACATATTTTAGTTAATACTGAAAAAATTTTTCAGCTTACGAGCTTCTGAAAAACTACTTATCTTGTATAAAAATTTGTGATTTGCGCGACATGAACACGTTTTAAGTTATAAAAACTAAATAGTTTTTCATAATATTTTCCAAAAAAACTCACTTTTAAATATGAGAATGATATTATTTAAAACTGCTTTTTTTGGAAAATTTGTCGTTGTGATTACAGAAATTTAATTCCTGATGGAAGCGCGCATGGCCCTCCGGCTGGCCATGCGCGCTTCCATCAGGAATGCGATGCGGGCGCCGTCGGGTATGTGATGGGTCACCGATAGTGGCAAATTAAAAAAATGCGCGTTTCCGTGCTTTGGAGGGCGGTCCCAGTTGCTATCGTTAGATAGCAGTCGTTAAACCATATTGGAGGTCTAATGGGCGGTTTGAAAAACATCCGAGAGCGGGTTTACCACTAACCTTTATCTCCTCCAACTCGCATTGGAGCAGCGAGGTGGGTTGGTGATGAAGAAGGGGAGAGACTCATGCCCAGCAGTGGGACGGATCAAGCGTTGCCATTATAAGGCCTCCGAAAAGGTTTAACGACTACTATCTATCGATAGCAACCGGGACCAACGGCTTAACGTGCCCTCCGAAGCACGGAAACGCGCATTTTAACTTACCACTAGCAGTCACCCATCACACACCCGACCGAGCCCGTATCGCTTATCCGAGTAGATCGCTTGCGATCTACACCAGCCGCGGAGCCATGCAGACTTCATAAATTCATATCTGCATTCCGTGCCAGGCGCACGGAGATTCCCCAAAGGAGTAAGCAATGGTGTATGGATGTATACTCCTTTGCTTGCATGTATATGCAAACATCCACGAATCGCCAGTTACGTTTTGATCCATATTACATGGACTTGCCGAGCCTATTGACATCTCCGGGCATATTACCAAATACATTTTCGAAAAACGAAAATATCCAAAAACTCTCATCGAGCTTAGGTCCCTAGCGTAGCAGTCTAGCAGTGGAGGCTTCTAGATTACCGACTGAGGTAATGAGTTATGATGAACGGTAAGTAAGAACAGCGATCTTTGGCATAGAGCAACACGGGCCACCGGCCGCGGCGGACTGTAGGGGAGTAGCCGAACTTTACTACCGATGCAAAACAGTCTGTCATTTTTTACGGGGGGAAATGCGTGTGACTAACACGCACACTACAAAAATCGTCTATTACTACGAAACTCACACCTTGACTTTAACAAAATACAGAAACAATTTCACGCACACATTTAAACATCTAGGCGACAGGTACAGGCCCATTTGGCCTTGTATTTTGACAGAGGGGAAAGCCTGCATATGGCTACTCCCCTCCAGTGTTGCTCAATGATCCTTGGCAAATGTTTCTGAATAACAGGCTTGAAGCTCACATTGGCTACAGCTAATTGTAATTTTAACTTCCATGGTAGAGCTCCAGCTGCGGTGGTGTCTGCACCCTATCCACTTCTCGTTAAACGGTAGTGTTCAGCACTATAGTGTTCCAGTCAGGTGGTTATGTAAGGCCCTGTTATTGCCGGCACAGAGGCATAATACCTTAGACCTCAGGAGTGGCAACGCATTTGAAATCTCTAGTCTAATGTAGACGTTTATAGGCTGCAGTATTACTTACCATCGATGTGAGCTGTATGCTTCTTTGCCACTTCATAGTATAAAAACAAATCCTTTAAAATTACTCGTATATTTTTTTACATTACATTTTACTGGTGGTAGAGCTCCAGTGACGGAGCTCGCGGGCGTAGGCACCACCGCATTACCTAATATACTTACCGCTAAATGGTAGTGTTCAGTGCTATCGTGTTCCGGTCAGGTGGCAATGTACGGCCCTTTAATTTCCGGCACAGAGGCATAAAACCTAATGCCTCCGGAGTGGCAGCGCATCTGCATTTTGACCTCTGGTCATTGTGTGGGTGTCTATAGGCTGCAGTCATCACTTAACATCAATGTGAACTGCATGTTTGTTTGCCACTTCCATTACATAAAAAAAAAATTACAAATTCCATAAGCACGTTCCCCTGTACCAGTACTCAGCCGCTACCGTACTCTCGGCCCAGTTATTGACCTCTTTTTATTCGTTTTTTCCACATTTTTTGTCTCGCTCTCGCCTAATAGTGTAGTATTTGGAAGATTAATATGCTCCAGTCTAATGCATATCATTATATTGAGTGGTTTTTCATAAATGTGCTTTCATATGTAGAGGCGAGAGAGACAACCAGTGGATGTAGAGCTGCCGTGATAGTTCATTGGATGAGGAAAATATTCTATTTTTTTATTATTCATATGATCACAATCATTTTTTTTTATGTGGCGGAGGTAGCAAACTAGCCTACAGTTTACATGGATGTTAAGTGATGACTGCAACTTATAGACATCCACATAAAAAACAGAGATCAAAATGCAGATACGTGCCATCCCGATATTAAAGTCGTTATGTCCCTACGGTAGTCATTACGAGGCGAAGCATACCAGCTAACCAGAGCACTTTAGTACTGAACACTACCAACAAAACCATTTAAACTTCTAATACTATTATAACGATATAGTCATATTTATAATTCTTGCGAGAAACACATGCGAGGGAATTAAGAAATTAAAGAAAATATGGACAGAACATTTGTAATGTAGGCTTCTGCCTACCACGATAGTGCTGAACACCACCATTTATCGGCAGTAGATTACACTTGCACCCTCTAGTGTGGAGCTAGAGAGAGAGGTGTAAGTAGAGTAAATTAGAGGTCAGGGTGTAAAGTTTCACCCTTTTTCAGGGTATAAGTTTGTATAAAATAACTACTTGCTGATGTAAGGGTTGCCCGTAAAATCTGTCCAACGTTACACTTATTTACACTTTAAAGGATAATAAAGAAAATGCTCATCGGCCGGCAAGTGACGACCCCACTGGAAGAGACCTTCTTCTACTGGAAGAGAATTCTTCCACTATTGCATTCAGTTAACCGAACAATGGTGGTCAAACCATGCCAATGGGGCTGTAGTAAGGGTATTTCACGCTGCTACCCATATTGTATAACACAAGATTGGTAGCAGCGTCTTGCGATAAAACTACCGCCACGCCGATCGCCAAACCGCATGCCAAGCATGGCGATTTTTTTATGTCAAACGATTAACAGACAACCAGACGGGCCACCTAATGGAAAGTATTTACCGTTGCCTATGAACATTTGCATCATCAGGGGAGTTGCCAACGCGTTGTCAGCCTTGAAGGATTTTTTACTGGTGCAAGAGCTCCAGTGACGGAGCTCGCGGGCGTAGGCACCACCGCATTACCTAATATACTTGCGGCTAAATGGTAGTGTTCAACACTATTGTGTTCCAGTCAGGTGGTAATGTACGGCCCTGTAATTTACGGCACAGAGGCATAACACCTTAGACCTCAGGAGTGGTAACGCATCTGCATTTTGATCTTGGTCTCTGTGTGGATGTCTATAGGCTACAGTCATCACTTAACATCAATGTGAACTGCATGCTTGTTTGCCACTTCCATTACATAAAAAAAAGGACTGATTAGACGCCAATTTTGAAAAACCCCATATTGTAGCGCGGGGTTACCGCGTTACTATACTATTGCACTATTGGAATGGTTCGAACGCAATTGTTCGATTGAATGACTGCATTAGCGGGAGAATTCTCCTCCAATAGTGCGCGATGGAGTCGTCAGTGCCAGTCGGCACAAGTGATGATGACTATAAGGATTGGATCAATGCATATGTACTTTATTCGATCAATGCATACTGAATCGCGCATGGCCCCGCGGCTGATGTAGATTGCAAGCGATCCATTCGGTTAAGCGATACGGGCGCGGTCGGGTGTGTGATGGGTGACCGCTAGTGGCAAATTAAAATGGGCGTTTCCATGCTTCGGAGGGCACGTTAAGCCGTCGGTCCCGGTTGCTATCGATAGATAGCAGTCGTTAAACCTTGTCGGAGGCCTAATGGGCGGTTTGAAAACATCCGACAGCGGGTGGGCCTACCCTTATCTCCACCAACCCGCATTGGAGCAGCATGATGGAGTAAGCTCCAGGCTCCTCCCAAGAAGAGGAGAGACTCGTGCCCAGCAGTGAGACGTATCAAGGGTTGCCATTATTATATATTATTATATACTGTAGCGCCGGGGTTACCACGTCATTATACTATTGCCCTATTGGAATGTTTTGACCTCAATTGGTCGATTGACATACTGCAATAATTCTTCCCCATCAGTGGAGATGCCACAGCCCGACGGCCAAAGTTATGATAGCTATAGAATAGAATAGAATAGAATAGAATAGAATAGAATAGAATAGAATAGAATAGAATAGAATAGAATAGAATAGAATAGAATAGCCGAGAAACACACAAAAACAAAACAGGTTGAAGAACACAGACAATTAATTTTTAAACAGTAACAGCACAAACATTTTAAATAGTAGGTACGGTACACAAAAAAGGAGACAGAGAAAAAAAGAAAAACATAACCAACTGTGTAACAAAGTAAGTACCTTATCTTATAATAGTAGGTAATTGGATAAGTGCATACTTTACGCTTTATTCGGAAAAATTTGGCATTATGCGCGATATTTCATCATACGAGTAGCTTCACCTGTCCAAACCTTCACAGATCAACAAACACTGGTCAATAAAAGTGAAAAGTGAAGTGATGTGGTTAAATATGGAACGCGCGTGATGCACTCATGTTTCTTTTGCGGCTGTACTGTTTTACATAATGTCATTATGTTTGAAGAGGCTATGATGGTGAGCGGCATCAAGTGTTGGATGGATAAGAGATATCCCAAATTATCGCTATCCAATTCGAAGGGACGGGTAACATGTTTTTTATTTTAATGTAATTAAAGTGGCAAACAAGCGCGCAGTTCACATTGATGTTAAGTGATGACTGCAGCCTATAGACACCCACACAATGAACAGAGGTCAAAATGCAGATGCGTTACCACTCCTGAGGCCTAAGGTGTTATGCTTCTGTGCCGGAAATTACAGGGCCGTACATTACCACCTGACCGGAACACGATAGTGCTGAACACTACCATTTAGCGGCAAGTATATTAGGTAATGCGGTAGTGCCTACGCCCGCGAGCTCCGTCACTGGAGCTCTACCACCAGTAAAAGTTAGTTCAATAAAGTCTTTAGTATTTAAAGAAATTTTACTTGTAAATTACTGGTACAGTACCTATGTACCTACGCACGCACAAATGTTATACGTCTTTAGCGTAAAAATCCAAAATACCTACCAGAATTCACTCTCACATTTTTTTCAAATCCCGCTAAAAGAAGTACTCATAACTACAATGTTATATAGTTTGTAATATTAAAATAACCGCTTTATACTAAATGCATAATAATACACATATGCATAGAACAACATTTTTTAGAATTTTTGTCTGTCTGTCTGTCTGTTTGTTCCGCCGAATCTCGAGAACGGCTGAACCGATTTTGACGGGACTTTCACTCACTCGACTCACTGGCAGATAGCTTATGCAATAAGGAGTAACTTAGGCTACTTTTCGCTGCGCCAAATACTTCGTCCGGGTAGATACCAACTGAACAATCGTAAATTCTCAAGAGGACGAAGTCGCGTAAGCTCGTAATATAATAAAAATAACTCGCTTATAAATTTATTTATATATTTATTTATTCTTTATTGCATCAATAAAATTACGGTACAAATGGCGGACTTAACGCTTAAAGCGCTCTCTGCCAGTCAACCATTGGTAGTTAAAAAAAATTGTTGGCGGTGCTTACAAAAAAAATAAACTAATAAATCGAGATATTCAGTTGGAATGGTACAATTAAATACAAAAATAAATATATTATAGAAACCAAAATAAATATTTAAATTATTTCTATACATACGTAATAGGTACACAAATAAATAACTAACTAATATTTTTTTAATAAATGTACAAATTATTAAAAAAATATTATATACGCTTGAATATTATACTTAAGTTAATAGTCAGTCGTACACACAAATAGTTGCGCGTTGATGTCTTTTCACCAAAACATTCACAGCCCGTTTCCAAAAATCCATACATAATAAGGACCAATAAAAATATGCATTCGGAAATGGACATGCAAATCACAAATTCTATATTCAAAAAGAAAAGTGACGTTCGACATGCAAAAAAGCTCGCATATTCCACATCAGATTTTTCGAAGCACAGGAGTACCTACCAATACCATTGGTATCTATCATTCATTAGCACAGCTAGAATCCAATACGACATTTTTTACAATCCCGAAGCACAAAGAACGGGCGTCCTCCACACAGACAAACATGCCCATACAAATAAACCTTACGTGTGTGGGTAGAGAAAAACTTGAAAAAAATCCGACTGACCTGCGCACACACGCGCACTGTAGCGAAAAAAATCACTGACACAAAGAAAGTCTACCGAAAACTTCAATACGAACTTTTGTATGCGTACAGCAGCAGAGCGCGCACACACGCGCCGACTACAAGGAAGTTTGGTGTGTGTGCGTGAGTGCACCGCATCCCTATATGGGCTAAACTTAGCATTTGTGTGTATGTGTGCTCGCAGTTGCAAGAGTCCAAAACTTCAGCGGGACTCGACGACACGCAACGTGCATGCTGACCACGGAGCGAATTAAAATCTTATGCCTAACAAAATAAAGTTGAATTGATAATGATTATATAAACAGTTAGGACACTCTGATACTGAGCTGCAGGCTGCGCAGCGCGGGTAGTTTTCGTATGAAACTTGGTGACGCGAGATGCAACAACAGACAGCTATATACGAGTGTAGCCGTCTCGCTCACACCACCCGCCGCCCGGGGCGGGGGAGGGAGGGCGGAGGGGTGTCGTGTCGCGTTGATGAACATTTTTCTCATTTTTTTTCATTATTTTTACGCGAATCGTTTTTAAAGGGTTTCGTCATAATTGCGAAGCCGCTTGATTACGTTGACGACCGATAAGCTTCTTCGCGAAAACCTATCAAACAACCTTTAAGATTAATTAGCATTTTTAATTAAAATAATATTTGATTAACTTTTGTTAACATCATAAATATGAAATTTATTTAGATCCGTACTACTTAAAAATGATCCTAAACACTCTTAAAACACCGAAGAAATTAAATTCCATACGTTAAAAAGTCAAGATTGTTAAACTATGATGCAGAAAACTAAGCGCACCATTGTTTGTTTATAAAATGAAGTGGCGTAACATAATAGATGAATTAGCGAAATAACTAGAGGTTCGGGTTGCGTACGCATGTCTCGAGTCGACAGTCTCGGCGGGAAACTTATTTTCCCGCCTTCCCTCTGCCGCCATTTTCCGCAAATGTTTAGCCAACATGAATCTAATTAGAATTGAACTGTCAAAGTTCGCACAAGTTTTTTCATGATTTTCCCTCAATACAAAGATGCTATCTAATATTTTACTAACACATTTATAACAACTAAACAATTAATCATAATCTTCTGATTAGTTCATTTGAATATGAAGTGATTTGAGCCGAATTATGATTTTTAATCAACGATTATGAAGTTTAATTAAAACAATACATTGACCATAGTCAACATAATCGTTGCTTTATATTTTAATTGTATAATGATCGAAACGATCGGTTTATCCGTACGTGTTTTTCAGCATCCTCCCGCTAGAAGGGGAAGCAAAAAAACCGCCTCGATCCCCAGTCTCGCCGTACCAGCGGCGCGCGTCGCCCGCATCCAAAACGTTTCTATTATTTTACATTACGTGTTTCATTTCGCGTAGACTTTTGGACGGCGGTTGTTTTGCGGCGCGTCATGTGCACCAAATTGTGACTTTGGACCCTCAAAATCAAAACATGGAACGTGTAAACATTTCGAACAAAAATCATTTCCCTCGGCAAAATTTTTAACCGCAAAACGCAGTTCAAACTAGATTATTTTCAGTTGTATCAGTTATACATTATTTCCGTTTTTTTTTTCACAATCACAAACTAATGCAGTCGACTAAGTTTAAGTTCGCGTTTGAGTTTTTTTCGTTAACCACAAAACTGTAACTTTGAAACTGTAAGCGACAGACGGATATTACATTTTTGACGGGGCTAGAAGAAAAGAGAAGACAAGATGGCACTTGCATCGTCTGTGAGCCTATATTACTCCATAGTGCAACGAGCTGCAAGGCACTATTTGGAAGATTACTGCCACACAGGTAAGGGTCACTGGAGAGCTTGACAAAAAGTTTTTGTTTTCAGCACGCATCGAGTTAGGTCAACTTTTTAGATTAAAGTTGTTGAAACTTTCAGTGGCGCGGATCCCTAAGTACTGGGATGGTTTAACACTGTTTTATTTTCGCTTTTTAAATTAATTAATTAATAAACGATAACATTTAATTATTAAATTTTCGTTTTTATTATATTAATAGACTTAAAAATAAGTTCTATAATTAAAAAAAAATATTTAAATGTTTTTTTTTTAAATAGGATGAGCATTTTAAATATTAATTGGTTTATATCTACGTTTGCCAATACCTTTATTACATTGTAATTAAACCGAAATAAAATCCATTATCGTATGAATATAATTATGCGATTTAATATAGCACACTGTTTTGATTATCCGGTCACAGAATTTATCATTTTTACTTCAGATCGCAAAAATATTGCAAAACAAGACAAGTAAATAAATAAAGAAGTTAGGTACTCAATTTAATGAATAATTTGTAAGTAAAATAATATACGCGTAGACACAGACAATGAAATAATAAAGCAAAAGTTGATCGACGGTGGGACTTAACATTTTTATACCTAGTTTTTTTGTTAATAATTTTATTAATAAGTCAATGCAATAAAATATCGCACAGCTCAACGGACAGCTACGAAGGTATTAAAGCTATAAATTTTCCTTTCGTTTTCTACGAGTTCACATTACTTCTCATACTGAATTTTACTTATATTTTATTAAATTAGCTTATAATAACAATATTTGATTCATAATTATTCTTTTTAAGAACAATCAACTCATTTGATTTTCATTTTTTAAAATGGCATGAATTTTTTTTTACATTTTTTTTTAAATATTATTTTTTTAAATAATTATTTTCACTCTTCTACTTTCACAAACAAAAATCAACTCATTACTGGTCAACAGCTGTACAATACGTACGCTATGTAGAGGTCTTGTGAGGTTCGTAGAGTCGGAAAATTATTATGGTATTGATATGATACTATATAGATAATAAAGAACAGCCCTAACGTGATGATCTGATTTCAAGTAGC
Organism: Macrosoma leucophasiata; assembly: GCA_036365455.1. Lineage (NCBI taxonomy): Eukaryota > Metazoa > Arthropoda > Insecta > Lepidoptera > Hedylidae > Macrosoma > Macrosoma leucophasiata. Next base: position 3,915,339 of record JAWQUS010000024.1, read on the forward strand.
GCTTTTATAACTTATTTATGATGTTAAATTAGACAAATCTATACTAATATTATAAAGCTGAAGAGTTTGATTATTTGTTTGCTTTAACACGCTAATCTCAGGAACTACTGGTCCGATTTGTAAAATTCTTTCAGTGTTAGATAGCCCATTTATCGAGGAAGGCTAGGCTATATATAATATCACGCTAAGACGAATAGGAGAGGGTAGGTAACATTGCACCCGCGCGTAGCCGGTGCGGGCGGCTAGTTGCACATAAATTTATAAGACTTTTTGTGATTTACTACATAAAGACAACACAATCACTGTCACACACAATTTCCTGTTGCAATATAAAGGACTTTGTGTTTCATTTTATATATTTAATTTATACACTCTAATTATATAATCAAGTTATATAATAATAATAATAATGGAGGTCCCGCCGAATATAATCCATTACAAAGTAGATCAAAATTCTCGAAATGGCCTCTACGTGTTGGACCCCCCATGTCCCCGCGTAAGCCTGACAAAGGTCCGGGGTTCAAATTGGACCTCGTGCTGACGAGTTCAAAAATTCAAAATTCAAATCATTTATTTCAAATTGGTCTACAAAGACACTTTTGCATTGTCGAGTTATAAGCTACCTAGAGAGAATGGCTTATAATAATAATTCAATAGGTATTAATGAATACCAATTTAATGATAATATTTAACCGATACGTGAATCATCAAATTTTTCAATTCCTTCATAGAAGAAAATGAAAAATATATTCGTCATAATCATAGTCATTAACTTAGCAGAGTTCCAAGTGGAGGCACTACTGAGAAGAACTCCGCTACCCAACAAACTCAGCGTGTTGTTCTTTGTCAAAACCTTAGATTTAATACAAATATTATTAAATAAAATAAAGATAATGTGAACGTCCATGGCATATAAATATTTGCATATAAACACATACGCAAATACCCATCAACAGCTTAATATCGTGATAGAAAATAACACCCGCAAATCACAACAGACCAGTCCCCACAATCAGCACCCGTTCACGAGTATGACGCATGTGGCAGCCATTGCTCTCCTCGACCATTTTGAAGGGAAGTGAGCAACCCGTCACACGACGCCGCCGAAGACATAATAATAATGTTATAAATAATATAATACTTATCAAAGAATCGATGGGTACCTTAATGAAAGTGCAAACTTTAGCGCTTGTAATAGGTATACAATGGTAAATTAAATAAATTAGTTGATGGATCGAAAATAGAAAATAAACTTGTTATCATTTTCAATTTATATTAATCTTATTATTTATAAGATTTGATTTCACTTTATTATTTTTATTTATAAAAATATAATAATTTAAAATATTAAATTAAAAAAAAAATCTTAATATTCAGTTAATTGGTATTATTTATACCTATTGTTATTATTTTTATAAACTTCCACGTTTAACGAAGTAAAACGATTGGAATTTATGTTTTAGGAAATATTGTTTCATTAAATACTGGTGGTAGAGCTCCAGTGACGGAGCTCACGGACGTAGGCACCACCGCATTACACATACCGCATAACACCTTAGGCCTCAGGAGTGGCAAAGCATCTGCATTTTGACCTCTGGTCATTGTGTGGGTGTCTATAGGCTGCAGTCATCACTTAACATCAATGTAAACTGCGTACTTGTTTGCCACTTTCATAGCATAAAAAAAATAATACAACGAACATTATGATGTGATAGAAAAAATGGTGTCTTTTCCTTACTCAGCTATCACTTCATTTGTCTTGCAGCCGTATACTTTATTAAGATCTTATAAGACCTAGTAAGATCTTACAAAAGTAAGACGACCCGGTTAGTCCAGTTGTGTGTGACGACCGCTCGATTCGAAGGGTCGCGGGTTCGATCACCGCACCGATACAAATACTTGTATGGCCTACAGATGTTTGTTTCGGGTCTGGGTGTTTGTGTATGTGTTGTGTGTGTACAACGGCACCCACGACACAGGTTTATACCTAGTGTGGTGCTGTGAGTGTAAGCGTATTTTATTTATTTCTTATTTATTCACTAAGTCTTAAAAAATAATTATTCTGAACAGTCCCATTAATTAAAATTTGGATGCAATCGCTGAATGCGTGGTCTGTCTACTTCAATTTACAGCTCAAATCCGTAATTGTTTATTGAACTTTGTTTGAGTAACTCTTAATAGTAATTATTTACTTATTCGTAGGTTCCAGCATAATTCTTAATCGAGCAATGACATAAAACAGATGGAAAATTAACCTATCACTAGTATTTTAATACAAATGAATGTTAACAACATCGCTTTCGATACCGATCTGCAATCGTAAAATAAGCAATTCTATAATGATACAGTATTTGTGTTCATTTTGCCTCAGTAGCTAAGTGGTGGCCATTGATTGAAAAATATACGGTCCATGCTTCAATCACTGGGGTAGTGAATTGTGTTTGTTTCTCGGATTATTCCGAGTTGCATATCCTAAGTTTAAGTTAAGTCGACCCTTTTATCATGCTTTTCATTTTTATTTTGAACCTATTTAAAATATCAATTTCAACTTCTTTGGATTTTATGTAAATTGATGTAATTTTATCTTATTGTTATTATTAATGTATTTTGATTCATACTTATTATTTTGCAATCTTAGTAAGCTCCAGGCCTCCTCCTAAGAAGGGGATAGACTCGGGCCCAGCAGTGGGACGTATCTACATATATATTAATTTAAATTGTCTGTACATTTGGGGTTTTTATGTGGTCAGGTTATGTGTAACACAACTCTAAGAAGTATATATTAGTACACATACAGTTATACATATGAACAAATCTTAAATTGTAATAAATAACAATGACATTTGTGACAGAAAGTGGTGAGTCTATGACATTAAAGACACGTCAAATAAAAGTCAATCGCCATGTTTTATTCATGTTATTTAAGCTGTTATTCCGTGGCTCGCAAAAGACGCGCGCGGCCACGTAGTATTTGTATACTCTTTGCGCGCGGCCAACGACTATCGCGAGCCGCGCGCGGCCGTGCGTTTATTTACATCAGAAACGTCATGGATTTCATGGCGCAAACATAACAAACCTCTATGGTGAAACCATTTTACCACTGGCTAGTTACACAGCACATATAATATATATGTGCATATAACCCATTTTTTAGCATATTTATAATCTAGAGAAACTGTAGATTATAAATATGCGTAAAAAAATAGGTTTGCAGCATATCTGGATGAACGAAATGATTCTGCAGTACGATCCTAACCTAACAGGGCCGCGCGCGGCTCGCGACAGTCGTTGGGCGCGCGCGTCTGTCGCGAGCTACGGAAGCGGTTCCATATATTTTCATACTGCATCTATAGTCGCGCGCGGCCGAGTGATCGCGACCCATGGAATTGCACCTTAAAAGTAAATTCATCGACTCACCGGGCATCCTTATTCTACTAGTCTCGTTCCAATCACCAGATTCTGGCAGAATTACCCTGGAGTTGGTAATTGCCATTATACAAAGAAAAGAAAGAAATAAAAATCTTACCAAAATAATTTGTAAAAGACGAAGAAAAAACGACTCAGCGTTTTTTCTTCAAATACAAATCATTTAGGTAGATTTAAAATTAATAGTTAAAAACCATTAAGGAATCATTTATCAGCTACTTTACACAGTGTATAAAGACAGGCAGCTCTGCGCTCAGACTAAAAACATTCTTGAAACATCTCCTTTGAAACAATCAATCGTTTTCACTTCAAAAGCAACAGACATTCATAAACTTTCTCATTTATAAACACTACTAGGATAAAGAGCAAAAGAATGCTTAATTTGGCAATTTGTATGCATGTAGAAGTTAATCCCCGGAACAAAAAAAATCTATCTGAAAGATTCTCTCACCTTTTAATAAATACATTTGAGCGAAAAGCTAAAGTATACCTAGATTTATATCGCCGACTTATGATAAATCAGAAAATGTATTTTTTTAACACTGTCTTCAGTTGCGCAGAGTTGATAGTTAAAGTTGTAAGAAAATAAAGCATGTCAGAATAGTCCCCCTTAAAAAATATACAAAAGGCGCAAAGCGTTAAGATTAGCTGCAACCATAACTATTTGTCTTTCAATATTTAATCAAAAATAATTAATATTTCCTAAAAAGTATGATTGATAAATTGGCAAAATATGTTTATCAATCTTCTAATATATAAAATTCTCGTGTCACAGTGTTTGTAACAATAGGTACTCCTCCGATACGGCTCTACCGATCTTTATATATACAACTTGTCACGAGAATAATGTACACTCTCAAACACCTCGATTAGAAAAGCGAGTTATAATCATCATACATGGACTGAAATTTTATATTTATGTATTAAATATGTTTTATTTAACAAATAAGTTGTCCACAATTTGTACGAACAGTATGTACACCCTACGCATACTACCCTACTGCCGCACATAAAACACAAACCTACTTACAGACACACACACTGTCTCAATGTAATGTAGCGTTACCTACCAAGTGTCAAACGAAGGTGCGCACCTTTGTTTGACACTTGGTAGGATGTAGTTTATTAAAAAAATTGGTTAGAATCATCATATAGACTACAATCAATTCACACACCTACCAATTATACACACAAAAATTTCATAATGATCGGTCCAGCCGTTTTGGAGGAGTATTGTTACAAACACTGTGCGTAATTTAATTGAACCTTTCTATCGATACTATGTGCAAAACTGCATGAGAATTCAAATGAACTCATCCTCGGAACCGATACGAGTCAAGGCGGTAAACTACTAGTTCTGACTGTCAATCTATTTGCCACAAAGGTCTATTTGAAAAATTAGATTACGTATATAATAGAGGGCAATACGTTTAAAATGTACATTCATGAACAAAAGTTTGTAATATGTGAGTATTATTTAATTTTAATGCATATAACATCATGATATATAAGATATCCTCCAAACATTTAAGTAGAGGATACCTATATTTATAGAGCCATAATATGTTTATAATTGTTGTTAAAAGTCCTTCGAGGTCGGCAACGCGTTAAGAGCCAAATATCAATCAATAAACATAATTTTAACGTTTATTTCATTTGATATCCTTTTTTATCCCTGCAGCATTTCTGTTTAACTTTTGATCTAAAAAAATATAGCATTAATAATACTTAATCTTCGTTTTATCTCAGTAAACTCATCATCATTTCAGCCGAAAGAAAGGAAGAAAGGAAGAAAGAAAAGAAAAGGAAAGAAAGAAAAACATTTATTCGGCGCAGGGCGCAAGACACAACATAACATTGTTTAAAAAAACAAATACACATAATGATCAGAGAAAAAAAAACAAATAAAGATTTTAAAAAAAATAATAATAACCTAGTTTAGTAATAAGTAGGTAGTTGGCTGTGTCACACGGCCGCGCCAAAAAGGTACCCAGTTCAGCATGGTGTCAGGTACATAAACCTGACCCTGGTTTTAAACTGGTAGGTACCTACCCGAGTTGATTCACGGATGTCAAAAAGTTTTATGTATCTTACAAATAGGTACATACGATTTATAATTCAATAAAATAATTATTATGTCAACAAGAAATGGTTAAATATCGAACGAAAGACGTCCATTCATAACTCCCCTGTAATATAACTACTTTGATGAGTTTATCTCGCATAAACGAAACTGAAATGTTTTTCAAAACTGCCTCACCTCGAATAAGACATTCTTTAACGGTAATCCCTCGATCAGATTTTTTTAAGCCGCAGTATCTAATTTTATTTAACGATTTCCGCAGTTAAGCGACATGTAGTGATAGATGATCTACGATTTAACATGTAGACATTCAAAATAAACCCATAAAAATTCTGTAACGAAAATAATTTGAGTTCTCTTATATTGTAAACACTCGCTATGTACGAGTAGCTTGTTGCTTTATAATAATATATAAGAGGTACTTATAATATTTTAAGGACTTCAGTAGCTTAGTGGTAAAGCGGCTGGACTGATTTTTCTGAGATCGCAGGTGCGATTCCTGCCTGAAGTCAAATTTTTCTTTCCTTTTTTTTAAATTTCCTAATTTGTTCGCATGAGTTTCTTAGAGAGATTTTTAAAATAAAAATGTTACAAGTTACATTATAAATGAGAGAATATAAAATAGCCGGACGGGAAGCTACGTCCATCTGAGTAGGTACCCATTATTTTCGGTACCTTCTACCACCGATATTTCCTCCTTAGGAATGGTATGCCGTTCGGGGGAAAATAACTAGACACAGCCTGACGAAGACTTGGTAAGGGAACGCAAACGAAGGACAAAAGAAATACAAATCAGATGATGAGACTTGAGATGGCATAAAAAAAAATGTATAAATATTTTTTTCAAGAAATATGTCCTCTTTGAGACACTCTTGAACAGTTTTTAAATCAAAGCTACCTACATGCAAAATTAACACATCTAAAAGGAATGACTAAATACATCAGCCAACGAGATGTCACAGATGTAAAACTTACATGATTTATTTTCTCAGTGTGTTCGATGGTTCAACGACCGAAATGATTCATCATCAGCTTTATCTACGTCGTATTAAATAAAGTCAGTGTGTCTTTTTACGTGTTCAACATACTTTCGCTTTCAATCGGCTTTTTAAGAGTAAGCATTTTTGGAATTTGAACTTTTTAAAACATATTATGGCACTGGCTTCTCGGGTTTTGAGGTATTTGTTTGAACGTGTTACGTTGTTTTTTTACATACGCAGTACACATTATTGATTTACTTACCTTGAATTATGGCATCCAAAAGACCAAAAAATGAGTAATTTGAAACAAATATTTATATGCACGATTTATATGAAGCGCGCATGGCCCGAAGCGCGCATGGCCCAGCGGCTGGTGTAGATCGTAAGCGATCTGCTCGGTTAAGCACTACGGGCGCGGTCGGGTAGTGTGATGGGTGACCGCTAGTGGCAAATTAAATGCGCGTTTCCGTGCTTCGGAGGGCACGTTAAGCCGTCGGTCCCGGTTGCTATCGATGGATAGCAGTCGTTAAACCTTGTCGGAGGCCTTATGGGCGGTTTGAAAACATCCGACAGTAGGTTGGCCACTAACCCACCCACCTCCACCAATCCGCATTGGAGCAGCGTGGTGGAGTTAGCTCCAGGCCTCCCCCCAAAAAAAAGGGGAGAGACTCGTGCCCAGCAGTGGGACGTATAATGGGTTGCCATTATTATTATTTATTATTTATATGCAAAGTTGAACCCCGACTTACGCGAATTCGAGTTACAATGCTATCGATTCATTCTAGATATCGCATAAGCCTGAGGTAGAGGTAACTGTAATCAATCTTCCAAAATCAATATTTATTACTAATCTTTATAATCTCACTATGGCTTTCATGATCGTTAATTTTTTCATATGGTAATATCTCAAGCCCATTGGCTCATAGGATGTCTTCGCTTAAAAATAATCAACAATATGTTCATTTTGTTATTCCCTCATATGTTATTGACAATTCGAAACCTGCTACGCTTTATCACCTCTTTCATTAAAAAATACACATTTCTTTAATTAGCTAAGCCAACACAATTTACAAGCAATAAAAAAGTTACAACTTAAAAGAATATTGAACACATAATATGCGTCGTCGAAAAAAAAAGCAGACTGAGCAAAGCAAGCACGCAAACCAGTTGCGTTCTTCTGTAACCAGTCCGGTCACCGCATCGTGCGTTTTGTATGTAAATGCGATGCATCTCGCACTAAAAGGTCAAGGTCGAGAGATAACACTTTTGCGTTCGATTGTACCTTAGAATAGACTCGCTTTTTGTTAAGCAGTTTGAACTAGGACGGTTTAAATTTAATTAGAAACTTAACTTTTACGAGATACTTAAAATGATTTAGTTATAATTTAATTTATTCTTCCAAGTATCAGAGTAAAAATTGACATCAAGCAATATTTCAAAATGTGTCCGAAATTTAAAAAGAAATTATAGATTATGGATTGATTTTCAGCCTTTTCTTAGTGCAACTTACGTCTCTAAGATTCTTTCACCAGACCACCACATATCTAATATTCGGGCTAAGTAAATTCCAAGTGATATTATTTTTTTTGCAATTTGCGTAGTTTTTTCCGAACTCTCGTTTTTGGTTTTCATTTTGTTTAACGGAAGTTTATTTTAAAAGGCTTTCACTTAACTTCATATTCCTTAAGACAAGTTACTTGTTAAAAATTATGCTATTAATTTATGGTGAATAAGCAGGTGTGCGATAAATGAGACCCACATTTTCAAAAGATTGTAGTTTTCTTTTAAAGAGATATTTAATTATCTCTCCTCATAATAGTCTTATCACACTTGATCTTTTAAAAGTTCAATAGTTGAAAATGGTAATTAATGAATTAGTGATGTTTTATAATATTGTTATATGCCGCCTCAAAAATCAGAGCTGGGGTGCTGCAGTGATTGTAAAGTACAAACTACAGGGAGGAGACAGTCTGAATCGAGAGAAGTCAGGTTCAGTGCGACGTGGATATCCGCGGCGGACGCTAAAATGTATGAACCATACTTATACAGCGAGTTCAGTGCAACGCGGATGATCCGCGTCACGGAGTGCTACAGGTTTGATACATTTTACCGTCCCACTGAACTGGATCGGGCTTATTGGTTGATTTACCTCGAATCTATGATATTAATGAAATATAGTGGGCAACAAACGTGTATATTGTGGAACGAACTTCCCTCTGAGGTGTTCCCTCGGTGCTACAATATGGGGTTCTTCAAAAATGGCGTCAAAAGAGTCCTTCAGGGCTGGCAGCGCGTTGGCAACTCCCCTGGTGTTGTAAATGTCCATAGGCGACGGTGACCACTTACCATCAGGTGGCTTGACTGTCAATTTAATGACATAAAAAAAAAAAAAACAAGCATGCTGTTCACATTGATGTTCAGTAATGATTGCAGCCTATAGACACCCACACAAAGAGGTTAAAATGCAGATATGTTGAACCCCTGAAACCTTAGTTATTTTGTTTCTATGACAGTTATTACGGGGCCATACATTACCATTCAACCGGAACACGATAGTGCTGAACACTACCATTTGGCGGCAGCTGAATTATGTAATGCGGTGGTGCCTACGCCCTCGAGCTCCCACACTGAAACTCTCCCACTAGAGTGTACAACTTACGAGCAGAATGAAGTTTTCACTTTAGACCTCACTTTTTTATTTTTTATACTAATACTAGTTGACCCAGCAAACTTCGTATTGCCTCAGAATGAAATAATGTGCCAAAGATTGATAGATACGGACTATTTGTATGTGGAAAATGAAATTGTGGTTTTTACTGTTTCCCTTCAATTTCTTCATATTTTCTTACATTTTAAACCTTCCCTGGACTTCCGAAAATCATTCAAAACCAAAATTATCCAAATCGGTCCAGCCGTTCTCGAGTTTTAGCGAGACTAACGAACAGCAATTGATTTTTATATATATAGATTACCATGACTTGTAATTAATTACCTACATTCTGCTATATACATAATTAAATTAACTTGAAAACTCTTCGTATATTCCGAGACTAGATATAATTCATAGGTAAAATGGCGCTGTCAATACAGAGTAGGTTTTGCATAATATAAACTTTAACATTTTAACTACTAATGATATCCGGGTTTTTTTATATGATCCTACATTTAACGATAGTTTTTTTTACAAATCGGTGCATTCTAATTAATTTTAATAATATAAACGATTGACTTTTAGCTACACATTTTGATTTGACCTATTGTTATGTCTTCTAGGTAGATAGGTAAGTCTAGAGAGCTCTAGGTAAATATATAGAAAGAATGTCGAATGAGCGAATGACTAAACAGATGAATGCGAATGTGGATGGTTGCTTAGGCCCAGGAAGACCAAGTCTGGCCTACGATGACCAAATAGGTCGAGTACTGTTTGAGAGTGGGATCAAAAGTGTGTATGAAGAGAATGATGAATGTAGCAGAAGCACGGGAGGTATATCAGGATCGGGATATCTGGCGCTCCACATTCTCTGCCTACCCATTGAGGGACTTGGCGTGGATATACATACATACATTTCCTAATCCATGTTATAGTTAAGTGACAATACGCAATTTCATTTCATTAATGGTAAATAAAGCGCGCATGGCTACGCGGCTGGTGTAGATCAGAAACGATCTACTCGGTTAAGCGATAAGGGCGCGGTTGGATGTGTGATGGATGACCGCAAGTGGCAAATTAAAATGCGTGTTTCTGTGCTTCGGATGGCACGTTAAGCCGTCGGCCCCGGTTGCTATCGCTAGATAGCTGTGGTTAAACCTTGTCGGAGGTCTTATGGGTGGTTTGAAAACATTCGACAGCGGGTTGGCCACTAACCCTTATCTCCACCAACGCGCATTGGAGCAGCGTGTTGGAGTAAGCTCCAGGCCTTGGGAGGACCCAAGAAGGGGAGAGACTCGTGCCCAGCAGTGAGATGCATCAAGAGTTGCCATTATTATTATATAATGGTAAATAACTGCGGTCAGTTGATATCTAGATAAAATTTATCCCATGTCGTGTAAAAAATAGATGACGATTGTATATTTGGTAGAGCTTCAGTGATGCGTACGAGCAGAATGAAGTTATCGAATGACACTTGTTCCCCACTTTAAAAACAAAAAATAACTAAATAAATTTCAAGCAGGGGAACATTTATACCTGGGGAACCATGGCGTCCAACATTTCCCTTTTTTCTGCCCGCGTGTACAAAATTTCTCAGCGCCGGCGCATTATTTATCGTAAATTAGTGGAATCAACGCAAATCACGACCAATTTCTGAAGCTTATCAATTGGGGGTCGCAAATTGGTCGATCACGTGGTCCAGTGAAGCATTGTTCCGTTTGTGTAACCACCGCCATTAAATCTAGATTTTTTTTTATAGTCACTGATATCTGAGTTGGTACGGAATAACTGCTTGAACTGCTTAATATAAGCGGCCTAGTCAATTCACAGGGTTCTGTATAATTTGAGAGATTACCTTAGGCTTCTCATAAGCTTTGCAGTTAAATAACTGCTTGACCGTATTTTTTCTAAATTTTATTCCTAGTTTTTTCAAAAGTATTAATTTCAAAATTATTTAAAAATACATTTGAGAAACTCATAATAAAAAAAAATTGTGTCCGTGATCTATCCCACAATATACCTACTTGGCAAAACTTTTTCAATTATGTAATATTTATCACAAGTAGTCAGTCCTGGCTAAAAAGAGCTTAATTAAATCAGTAAGATGTTTACTTTTTATAGAATCAGAATCCGAATTTATTTATCAGATTATTTCGGCTCTGTAGAGCGTTATCTCTTTCGCACCTTACCTATATGAAGTTGGTCGAACATTTTGATCAAGTTTTGACCAATCGAAACCAATGAAAACCTCAGCCGTTGGAAGAGCGGCTGGACTAGATTCCCAGTGGCCGCGAGTTCGAATCTCGCCTGAAGTCAAATTTTTCTTTCCATTTTTCTTTAAAAATATATTTCAGTACTTTTTGTCATATCCGAAAATTTAATGCAAATGGAATGTAGAAGTACAAAATTTAGAAAATCGGAGTATTGTATGAGAAGCAAATTTCTAAAATGCCGAAAAATTATGCCATAAAAGTTAACTGAAAAATTTAAATAATTTCACATTTAGAATCTTTATACAATTTCCAACAAATTTTAGTATGTCAACGTTACAAAAAAACGCAGTATTGACGAAGATATTCTAACATTTCTTGATTTCACCATTCAATTCACCGGTGTCGTACACTCTGTGACGTCATATTATTATTATTATTTATTTATTTTCAATCAACTTGGATCATACAAACTGAATAAAATTATACAACATTATGTGATTACAATTACAATTGTGTTAGTAGTGACTTAACCTAGTGTTAGTAAAAATCATTACAAATTAAAGTTATGTCACAATATTACATGTCTCGATTTCTGACAGCCTGTATCATATTGCAATGATTTAGGTAAAAGCAATCAAACCTTGTCGCAAATACGCTCAGGAGTCCGCCGGCACCACCCCGCACCCGACGCACCAGGGATGCGCACCGCTTTCGCATGGTCGTGTAAAAACAATCTACACGATTTTCAGCAAACATCTCTGATGCGCTACAGAAACGAGGCAGACCCATCAAAATCCTGAACGCATTGTTATATTGAACCCTCAGTGTGTTGAGAGCTCGTTTCGTGTAGCTAGCCCACAGGCCGCTCGTGTAAAATGATGTACAGTATGCCTTAAATAGAGTTATTTTAACTTCTGCAGTACAGCGGGCGAACCTGCGGGCAAGCATGTTAGCACGGATGGATAACGCCCTCCGCTCCCGCTCTATATCTGCATCGTCTTTCAAGTCAGTGGTCACCACATGTCCAAGATATTTCGTCTGTTCAACCATACGTAGTGGAAGTCCATATAATTTTATGGGAGGTATTGTTAACTGGCTTTTTCCACCGACTCGAAAAACCATACATTCGCTTTTCCGGACATTGTAAACAAGACCATGGCTGCGAGCGTATTTCTCACATATACCCAATAGTTTCGTCAATCCACAAGGTGAGGCACTCAGAAGCACCATGTCGTCTGCATAGCTTAAGTTATTTAGACATATTCCATCAATATGACAGCCAACACGTGTGCTGCTGAGCTCCTCCAGCAAAGCGTTCACATACAAATTAAATAGTTTGGGAGATGTAATCCCACCCTGTCTTACGCCGCACTCCAGCTTATAGGGTTCCGAATACGAGCTCGCCCATCTCACAACATTAACCTGGTTCAGATACCAAAATTTAAAGATTTCTACAAGTTCAAATGGCATTCCAGTACCTCTCATTTTCTGCCATAGTACATCGTAATTCACCAGGTCGAATGCTTTGGACAGGTCCAGAAAACTAGCAAAAACAGGTGTATCGCGATCCGTATAGTACTTGACAGTCTGCTTAAGACACAAAATGGCCGATTCCGTAGAGAGTCCTGGTCTAAAGCCGAATTGATTGTTATGTATGTTCAAAAATCTGTCCAGCTTTGAATCAAGCAAACCGTCAAGAACTTTGGCCACAATAGTAGCTAAGGAAATCGGTCTGTAGTTCAATTTCTCACTTACATCACCGGTCTTGTTTTTCACAATTGGTACCACCACAGTCTTCATCAAGGCACTTGGTAAGTGTGAGTGACTAATGCACAAAGAGTAGAGCATGGCTAACACTCTTGGTAAGTGAGAGCCTGCATATTGCAAGTGCTCAATACTTAAGCCGTCGTGACCAGGCGATTTACCCCTTGACATGGATTTTATAACTTTCTCGACATCTTTAGCTAAAACGACTGCGATTCGACCCGTATGTCCCTCAGTCAACTTTGACTGCGGTGGTTCCAACTGTGATTTTACGATAAAATGATCTTTGAACATATTGGCTATACCACTAGGATCACAAATACCATCTATACACGCCGGTAGGCCCGGTCTACCCTTCAACTTGTTTGTAGAATTCCAAAAACTACGAAAATCGTGAGCTGAATGTTGTCATAAAGTGCTCCAATTTCATATGGGCTTTTTGAGTCATTTCACTACTCGCAACGTTTTAAAATGTTATATCACAACTATCACTTATTGACGATATGTTTCTAAGACAAATAGTATTTATTTATCCAATGCCTTTTAGAAAATCAATTAAAAAAAAACTGGTTGCCTGTAAAGTCGGTTTTACGGGCGAAGATTTTACGTGACAACGTCTTTTTCTCGGTAGAAAGGCATTCGCCGGTCCGGCAGGCCTCTCTCTCGTTCGGTGACTCATCGTTACGTTACCGGGCGTTACACTTTTTCATGAGTGACTCCGAGCCGCAACCTAATTTAACGTGGTCACGTCAATAAAATAGTCAACAACTCATCTGGTCATCTTATGGTCTTAAATGATCGTATGGAAAAGATATCTTAATAATCCAGTTATACCGTCGTAAACCGATACCACATTTATGAATATTGAAATGTCAAACACATAAAAATTATGTTATAAATATTTTTATATGTAACTTGAATCTGACTAAATAATATTAAGTTGAAATAAATGTACAAATTTAGAATTTGTGTGTTTAATATTTTTAATACTTTACACGTGTTTTTACTTTGTCTGGAGGAAAAATAAGTTTTCATTGTTCGATAACAACTTAAGACTGCTTAAGATTGTTATGTAAACAACTGGGAAGTGGTAGCTTGCCTCGAATAAAGATATTTCTATACTGTTGATAGTAGCTTTGCTGATGCTACAGTTCCAATGACGGAGTTCCAGGGCGTAGATACCACCGCATTACCTAATCTATCTGCCACTAAAAGGTAGTGTTCGGTACTATCTTTTTACGTTACGTATGACCCCGTAATAACTATCACAGAGAAAACCACTTAGAACTCAGGAGTGGCAACGTATCTGCGTTGGGTGTAATAAAATCAAAACAATAACTGAAAGTCAAAAAGACTCTACAAATATAATATAATAATAGCAACTCTTGACACGTCCCACTGCTCGGCACGAGTCTCTCCCCTTATTGGTGGGAGGCCTGGAGCTGCTCCAATGCGGGTTGGTGGAGATACGGGTCAGTGGCTAACCCGCTGTCGGATGTTTTCCAACCCGCCCATAAGGCCTCCGACAAGGTTTAACGACTACTATCTATCGATAGCAACCGGGACCGACGGCTTAACGTGCCCTCCAAAGCACGGAAACGCGCATTTTAATTCGCCACTAGCGGTCACCCATCACACGCCTGACCGCGCCCGTATCGCTTAACCACGTAGATCGCTTACGATCTACACCAGCCGCGGGGCCATGCGCGCTTCGCTTACAGCATGACCCTATCAAGATTTGCAATTCAGGTATCCTAGAAAAATTGCTGGTATTACATTGTTTTAACTCTAGTCACGTGTCGTATCACGCCTGCAAAATTTACAAACACCCGCCACACGTCCGGCTGATAACTGCGCGTTTACGCTTAAATTCTCGCGACTGTACTTTATTGCTAACCGATCTGACAGGTTTTGTTCTATCAAAAGATACTTGAAGTCAAATCACAAAGTTTTCGTGGGTGTCTACTACGTAAAAGTTTCATTCGAAAAACATTTTTTTCATTGATAATGATGACAAACAAGCATGCAGTTTACATTGATGGTAAATTAATTCTGAATCCTATAGGCGTCTACCTAAAAAATAGAAGTCAATATGCAGAGGCGTTGGCACCCCTGAGGCCTAAATAGTTCTGCTTCTTATTTTTTTTTTTATTCTTATGAGGATCAAACCCCGAGGTTTCAAGCTCAGCAACAATGGCACACTATTACATCAAACTTTTGATAAGATGACATTTCGTAACATTCCAACTGCTTTATTTTTTTCCAGCTCCCATCTGAAAAATACTATACGTCCCAACTAACAACTAAGACTGTAGAGTGGCAACGCCTCAACATTAATTTTTTTGTAGTTTTGATGCAGATGTTTATAAGCCACTAGGACGCCTTCTTTGCCACATCATGCTATTAAAAAAAACACAGCTTTCGTTTTTATGTAATGGAAGTGACAAACTAGCATGCAGTTCACAATAATGTTAAGTGATGACTGCGGCCTATAGAAACTTACAAAGACCAAGGTCAAAATGCAGATCCGTTACCACTCCTGAGGCCTGAGGTGTTATGACTCTGTGCCGGAAATTACAGAGCCGTACTTTCTGTCCGGTCACCCATCTGAAAGTTAATAAATACCAAGCTGACTGTACGATGTTAACTATTCTGAATCGCGTGAGGGCGCACGTGCGGGCGTTATCGCATCAATACCGCATTTGTTGACGCGCGCTTTTATAAACAGTGGTGTTAATGCACCTTTAATTCTATCAACTATGATTTAGCAAGACTTATGAAAATTGTTCATTTTGAACATTTATTTCAAGCATAGCCTGAATATATCTTAGACCTCAGGTATAGTAAAGATGCATTACCACAGCGTTGTGTTTAAACTTTCAGTGTCTATGTAATTGTTTCTGTGCTACCTAGTATATGTAACTATTTTTGTTCTGTAGTACCTATATACTTACAATACATGTGAACTTAGACTGCTTCAGTAGTCTTGTGGTAGTAGGCCAATGCTGCTACGCGGGGGTCGGGGTCGGTAACGGTGATTGAACTAAGGTTCAATCACCGTTATTTTCAACTTTTTTTAAATTCACAGAGCCACTCTCGGAGTTTGGTAATGTTTCCGGAGATGTCAAAATACTCCCCACCTATTAAATGGGCCAAAGACGTACAGGAAATTGGTATTTATAATGCTCTTTTTTTCTTTTTTTTTAAGGGACTTTTGGTTAAATATATATGCTTGAATGCATGCATTTACCTCTGCCCACGTCTTCATAGAATACAGCAATTAATTTACGTTTTTTTTCTATGTGAACTATACATATATCTTCTGTACCTGACTGTACCATAAATATTTCAGAATCACGAGATCACGCGCGTGCGACTGTTATCGCATCGATACCTCATTTGTTGACGCGCGCGTTTGTAAACATCAGTGTTAATGCACCTTAAATTTCTATTATAGATGAAGCAAGACTTTTGAATAAGGTTACAAGATTATATTTTGAACTCAATGTTTTAATTAATATTCAAATGTGATTTCTTGCCTTTAGTTAGAAAATTGCCTTGCTTTTGTTCCATAACATGTCAAAATATTCATACAAATCAATGTTTTTCATGAGCAACGCAAACTGGATACTACGAATGTCACATCGTAGCTTTTATTACCATCGCACAACGCCAAATCAAGCGACCAGATCCGCGATAGTACTGTCAAAGTTTGAGCTTATAGAGATCTTCCTTAAGCAGTAGCTTAAACATTTAATCAGATCCCACAATAATATGCGAAGGCCATAATATGATCTCGCCATTTGCCCGGTCAAGAAGACGATAAAGCCGATAATTACAACAACAAAATTCACAAAAAACATTCAAATGTGATGTGAGGTGTACAATAGATATGATATTAATGCAATAAAAGTTTTGTATTAATATCATGCTTATTGTGGGACATGGCGAATAGTAACAAAAATGTTCTTTAGCTACAGGTCGCGCCAGGTAAAAAGAACGCTGGCGGTCAAGCTGCGCAGTAGACGATTTATCGATCTATTTGGTAGTATGAGGTGCGGCGTTTTCAATCTGCCTACCAATACACGAAACCGCAAGCGAAAGCTAGATCAAAAATAAACCAATAGGGCTAGTACTTTCGTGCGCGAGTGTACCGATGCGCGAACACATCCCTTCTACTTTCTTCCAGCGTTCTTTTTACGTGGCGCGACCTATACTTACACATGTTGTCTAGTAGAGATAAAAAAGCGTTAATATATCCATCAAATGATTGCTAGCAAGAACTCGCGTAGTGTTATGTTTGTAAACCACTAACATTTTGGAGTATTCTGTAAATTTTGCTAGGGTTGTCCCTACATTTATAAACAAACGATTAAGCTTTTTGTTATAGGGTCCAGAAATATAAATATGATAAATAATAATAAGATTCGCCGACATGTGTCGATGCAGATTAAACTGTACGTTGCCTATTTTTACTTAATATGCATACACATTTGGAAAAGAAAACAAGTGCGGCTTTAAAATTTCTGAAATGACAATTATTGTTAACCTTATGGCTACATTTCAAAGTAATTTATTTCATGTTAGTATATATTTGTAAAAAATAATTTTCATATTATTTGTGGGCTACATATCTATAATCTTATTATTAAAAACTAATTAGAATAATTGCATTAGAAAACAGAACGCGTCGTTTGTCATTATATTTATTAGAATCAAATTTGTGTGCTGAAAAGCGATATATGCATGACATTTGTTACAAAATGAATGAGTACGTGAACGCTTGCTTGCAAAAGCTAACATGAAATAATTGCTCAAATATATTGAGACCTGTAGGTATGCAAAAAGGCATTACCGCAGGTACTTATACATAAAACATCAATTTATTCGCGATGTAACTTATGTTTTCAACTCTTATATCGACACTAATTGTTGATATCTCCAAATTGATGAGATATTTTATAATATTTACTTTACTTTACTTCAAATAACAAAATATAACTTACATTATTTGGCAGATCTTATAATTGAATCCAAGACCTTAAGATTACCTATAGTGTATGCAACACTAAGACAAATTTAGAAATTTTCAAATAATATCAAATCAAAATATCATGCAGGAAATTGTCTATTAAGTTTGGTAACAGATCGACAACCCTACAAACAAAGTTAGTGCGACCAAAGTGGCGCTTTGTCGGTATTTCAAATTAATTATTCGGAGACGCGTCAACTCAGCAACTGTCCGAAACTAGTCAATTACACCCTTATTGCCGCCATTGAACTTTGTTTTCTATACTTATTTTGAAGTTTGAAGAAGATTTGTGGCTGCTTTAAAGCTTGTAATTGTTTAGGGCTCAGATACACTCTCGTTAAGTATTTTTGGGACTATATTTTGAATAAGAATTATTTTGGTACTTTAGTCACTTCTCAACATCAGACTTATCGCTAGGATTAGGTAGGATAAAAACAGATTGCTGTCAAAGCTTATAAAGTTTAAAAAAACATATTACTAAAGAAACTAAGTATAACACTTAGGAATAAGGTGACAACCCTACAAACAAAGTTAGTTCGGTGCGACCAAAGTGGTGTTTATTTGGTTTCAAATTAATTATTCGGAGACGCGTCTACTCACCAGCGCTCCAAAACCAGTCAATTACACCCTTATTGCCACTGAACTTTGTTTTATGTACTTATTAAGAAGTTTGCGTGATTAGTGGCTGTATTTTAGCTTGTTTCATAGTAGTGCATAGTTTGAGGTTGTTTACGGCCCAGATACACTGTCGTGAACAGGTTTGTTTAGCTAAGTCATTAAGTATTAAACATTAATAAGTTGCTTTCGACACTTTTTGCCATCAAGTCTGGAAGTAGAGATAAATTTACATAACCTACGTACAATAAAATTCTCAAAACCCAGTGAATAAATAAAACACAGCAGAAAAAAATCATAATCATATCTATCTATCGGTTTTCCACTCTATAAACGGTCTTCGAACCCTTTTTACTGGTGGTCTGGTGGTAGAACTCCGGTAAGGGAGATCGCGGGCGTGGCACCGAACGGCAGTCTAACCATTCCAATGGGGCGGTAGAAAGTGCAATAACGTAAAATGGGCAGCAGCATCCTGCGATAAAACTACCGCTACTGCGATCGCCAATCCGCATGCCAAGCGTGGCGATTATGGCATATCCTCCTTATTGAGAAGGCTTAGTTCCAGCAGTGAACGTGTTACAGCTGAAATATGTAACTTCAAACGTAACTTCACGCCTGTAATCCCCGAAGGGGTAGGCAGAGGTAAATGCATGCATTCAAGCAAACATGCAAACCCACGATTCGCCGGTTAAGTTTTGGCCCATGTAACAGGTGACGAGCCTGTTGACATCTCCGGGCACATTATCAAACTTCGAGGTACTAGGAAATTTCCAGAAAATGGAAAAATCCCAATAAAACCAGAGATAAAGGACATTACACCATTATCTCTGATAACCCCCTACCCGGGAACCGAACCCAGGACCTCAGCGTATTAGTAGTGGCCTGCTACCACTAGGCTACCCAGGCAGTTAAGCTGAAATGATGCGATAAACCTCGCAAAATAGTTTAAATTAAGTACCAACGAATAGTAAACGAAATGATAATAAAACGCCTCAAAAATAAAATATACAGGCTGATTAAAAAAGTTCATTAGCTCGAGCCAAACTTAGTTGCGAGTTGGAAGGAACTCGGCAGCAAGACATCCACCTGTAGGACGTTGCGTAGGGGTCGCTTCCCCCGCCCTTGAACTTGCCTGACCTTGGATACCCCACGATACGGGTCAATACTCACGAATATTATTATTCCGTGTGCACACCCTTTATTTAGACGGCGATTCTTATAATGGGGTCGGTTTAATTCGGCGATTTTGCAGTTTGTCATCTTTTTGGGCGTTGATTTTTGAGGTTGAAGATAGTTTTGAATATGATGTAATATGAGTGTGAATAGGTACCTATTTTAGTTAATTTACAAAACGGATTAACGGACGAACTATTCAACAACATGTAAATTATTTCAATAGAGTTTGAATTATTTCAATAAAATATTTTTTGGCGTACACATACAATGTTTTAAACCTGAAATAGAATAATTAAAACATCTGAATTTAACTCAGGCTTGTCATCCGAAAGCACTCACTCCTACGATCCAAAATACGCCAGTTACTTTTTAACCGACTTCGAAAAAAGGAGGAGGTTATTTTTTTCATTATTTAGTCGGCGAGTGTATTGCGATCTCTAGGCATTATACCAAACGCCGAGAACGACACTGGAAAACCTCTCAAAAATGAAAAATCCCAAAAGCATTATTACTATTAATTGTTATATGCTACTAGTTAATAAATAGTACCTACCTAAAGCCTAACTGCTCCGGGGTCCCATCGAACCCAGTAGGTAGGTAGGTAAGTTGGCCACTACTTATGAATACTTAGACAGTCCTAGGTTTTAGATTATTAGGTTTGTGCATAATGAGACTATTATATTTTATTTATTACATAAATATAACTACGTTAAGAAAAACCGACTTCAAAACTGAAAAGTAATAAATAATGAAGATTTAACTGTAATTATATACTACCTATTATTTATATGTGCTATTTACTAATAGGTTTGAAGTCGGTGCCAAGCCTTAAACAAATAATTATATTTTAATCACTTAAATATGAATACCAGCAAATTAATACACTGAACAAAACGTAACCGGCGAATCATGGGCATGTATGCTTGAATTCATACATTTACCTCTGCCTACCCCTTCGGGGATTACAAGCGTGAAGTTACGTTTTATTACAGTGAAATGCCTACTTTAGTGATTTTGCCTTGGCACCGACTTCAAACCTATAAGTAAATAGCACATATAAATAATAGGTAGTATATAATTACAATTAAATCTTCATTATTTTTTACTTTTCAGTTTTGAAGTCGATTTTTCTTAACATAGTTATATTTATTTAATACTTTTTAGTTTATTGCTGCATTGTCAATTAGATTCATGTTCATTTCTGTTAAATTTGTAAAATCTGAATTAGATACTTAATTTAAATTGTTTATGTGTGTCGATACAAAATAACTACACGACGATGCGAAATCAATGAAAAATTTTATCCACGAAGGAGTAAATATGCTGTGTTGTGTCGTCGATGAGTAAATGTGTCATTGTCACTTGTTGTCATCTTGTTGTCATGCGCATTAGGACTGTCTAGGACGTCAGTGGATTCAACGCACTGTATGACAACTCGCCGTCTATTCTTATTCCTTTAGTCTGAGGTGAAAGTAAGTAGGAAAATGCTCATAAAATAAAAACTAGTGGGCCTATCTGAATCAAATTTTTATGGGACCAATTCGAAACTATTCCGCATCAAACAAAATAAGAATTATGTATTATATATTAGGCGAAATTCGCGTACATACATAAAAAAAAACGTACCGAATTGAGAACCTTCTCGTTTTTTGAACTCGGTTAAAAAGACGACGTAAATAGAAGCTAGTCTTTTAAAAATGTAAAGCTCCGTATAAATTTAGATTACTTCACAAATATAAAAACAAATTCAATTATATTTAGTTCTCTCGGAAGAGAATATTACGAGTCTGTACAGTGAAGACGGCAATTTTTCTTAAGAAATAATAAGTACTTAAGTACTTTGTAAACTGCTAACAGTTGGCCATAGAGCAACGCGGCCCACCGGTCGCGGTGGACCGGAGGGGAGTAGCCATAGCGTGTATTACCGATGCAAAGCAGTCTGTCATTTTTTGCGGGGGGAAATGCTTGCGTCACACCTTGACAGAATACAGAAACAATTTCACGCACACATTGAAACATCTAGGCGACAGATATAGGCCCATTTGGGCTTGTACTTTGACAGAGGGGAAAGCCTGCATATGGCTACTCCCCTCCAGTGTTGCTCTATGCAGTTGGCTAATTTTTGCGAATGCAATGTAGAAACAAAAGCCTTATCTAATAGATTAGGATCCCACTGCAGAATCATTTCGTTCATCCAGATTTGCTGTAAACCTATTTTTTACGCATATTTATAATCTAGAGAATAAATATCCAGTATGTTGTTTATCAACCTATTCTCATTGTTGTGATATACGAGAGCCAAATTAAATCGGCCGCAAATAAGAGTTGCTGGCTTTTAAAGATAAAATAGTTAAATTATTTTTAACCTATATTGACCTCATTGGATAAGAATTAATTTGTATATTACGCAAAGTCGCGGGCTAGCATATTAGGTTACTAGCTAAAGAAAACCTATCTAATACTTAGAAATTAAAGAAAAAACGGAAAGAAAAATTTCACTATACTTTGAATTTGTCCCACACTGGTGGGACTTCGGTAGCTTAGTGGTAAAGCGGCTGGACTGGTTATCCTGAAATCGCAGGTTCGATTCCTGCCCGAAGTCAAATTTTTCTTTCGGTTTTCTCTTTAATTTCTGAAGTTCACTCGCATGTGTTATTGCAAACAAATAAATAGTACAATTATTAAGGGAACAGCGACATCTTAACGATATTGTATAAACTGCAAAGTCTATCATAACGGTTGTATAGCTATTAATTAATTATCAATGGATGTCGATCACCGACCCTAAATCGATTAAAAATCAGAAAGGGAAAGCAAAATTTAACGCATCGGTGTGGTACTTCGGTAGCTTCTACTGGTGGTAGAGCTCCAGTGACGGAGCTCGCGGGCGTAGGCACCACCGCATTACCTAATATACTTGCCGCTAAATGGTAGTGTTCATCACTATCGTGTTCCGGTCAGGTGGTAATGTACGGCCCTGTAATTTCCGGCACAGAGGCATAAGACCTTAGGCCTCAGGAGTGGTAACGCATCTGCATTTTGACCTTGGTCTTTGTGAGGGTGTCTATAGGCTGCAGTCATCACTTAACATCAATGTGAACTGCATGCTTGTTTACCACTTCCATTACATAAAAAAAAAAAAAAAAAAAAAAAGCTTAGTGATAAAGCAGCTGGACTGGTTATTCTGAGGTCGCAGGTTCGATTCCTGCTTGAAGTCAAATTTTTCTTTCCGTTTTTTCTTTAATTTCTAAAGTTCACTCGCATGTGTTATTGCGAACAAATAAATAGTACAATTATCTTATACTTCGAAAGATTTAAAACAACTGTATAATTTTAGGTCTATACATGGCAATATCGAATCAACAACGGGACTCAAAACTGACTCCGGCGGAAACGAGATTAACTTTTGTTTAGGAGATTATTACGTTTCGTTATCAACCAGCAATCGGTGGACTATAATAACTGGATGGAATCAGATCGTCTTCACAATTCCGCGATCAATTCGCTTTTTGACACTGTTTAAGAGGCTGATTTGTATCAGCAATTGGACACACCGTTGCAGGTTCTGTTAGATACCCAATTCATTAAAGCCTGTGATAAAGCTATAGTGTGGACTAGAGAGCGAAGGTACGATATGAGAACAAAAGATCGTTTTGGGAAAAACTGGTTGCCTGTAAAGTCGGTTTTACGGGCGAAGATTTAACGTGACAACGTCTTTTTCTCGGTAGAAAGGCATTCGCCGGTCCGGCAGGCCTCTCTCTCGTTCGGTGACTCATCGTTACGTTACCGGGCGTTACACTTTTTCATGAGTGACTCCGAGCCGCAACCTAATTTAAGACGTTGTCACGTCAAAAAAATACGGCGTAAATGTACGGCTTTGTAATTTCCGGCACAGAGGCATAACACCTTAGGCCTTAGTGGTAACGCATCTGCATTTTGACCTTGGTCTTTGTAAGGGTTTCGATAGGCTGCAGTCATCACTTAACATCAATGTGAACTGCATGCTTGTTTATCACTTCCATTACATAAAAAAAAATGTAACTATGTAAATGTTTTCGTGACTTTTTCCGCGAGGTATTTGGATTTGAGACTACCCCTATATTTTACATTGCGGAAGTCTACCAGCAAAACTGCTATCACCATTTTTGATGTACTTACGAAGGTGGCAAAAAGCATGCAGTTCATGTTAAGTGGTGACTGAAGCCTTTAGATATCTACACAAAACCAGAGGTCAAAATGCAGATGCGTTGCCATCCCTAAGACCTTAGCTGTTGTCTCTGTGATAGTTATTACGAGCCCATGCGTTACCATCCCACTGGAACATGATGACCCTGAACCCATTTTTGGTAGATGGATCAGGTAATGCGGTGGTGCCTACGCCCTCGAGTCCCTACACTGGAACTTGGTAGAGTTCCAGTAAAACTTATTTGAATGTATTGGAATAAAACTATTTTTACGGATTTATCTCGCGTATATTAAACTAAAATGATTTTTAAAATCAACCCGACGTTTCGTCTGCCCGGGACCACGGAAGCTGAAAAGCGACCGAAACGTTTAATATACGCGAGATAAATCCGAAAAAAATTGTTTTATTTCAATGAGTGTAGCTCGCGAAAACCTAAGAACATATCATTATTTGAATGTAATGAACTATTTTTTTGTCTCTAACATAAAAACAATATTTTTCTATCAACTACCGATTCACTCTCATTATTATCTTTTAGATTCTAAATTTAGCAATTCGAATAATTGTTATTGAAATTGATGGGCATTAAATGACAGTGATTGCCAAACGAGGCATGCGATCAGCCCATCCCTAACATATGGCTAGACAACCCTTCGTAGACATAGACCCTCTATTTGCTACACGTTGTTAGTCGATTGACAAACCTCACTTATTTCGAAGTGATAACGTGTTTGTCTGTCCGTATTTGATTTCTTCTTGTACAAACATTAATACAACACAAAAATATGTTTTTTAAAACATTCCATCCTAGCTGCGGCGAAATAGCAGTGCTCCGGTTAGATGGTTTCTTTTTATTGTTTGGAAAGTGGCAAACAAGCATGCAGTTCACATTGATGTTAAGTGATGACTGTAGCTTATAGACATCTACCCAAAAAAACAGTATGTCACGACCGGGATATCTGGCGTTCTACACTCTCTGCCTACCCCGTTAGGGACTTGGCGTGAAGATGCATATATACACAAAAACCAGAGGTCAAAATAGAGATGCGTTGCCACCCCTGACACCTAAGGTGTTATGACACCATATCTTTTTTTTTTTTTTTTATGTAATGGAAGTGGAAAACAAGCATGCAGTTCACGTTGATGTTAAGTGATAACTGCAGCCTATAAACACCCATTCAAAGACCAAGGTCAAAATGCAGATGCGTTACCACTCCTGGGGCCTAAGGTGTTATGCCTCTGTGCCGGAAATTACAGGGCCGTACATTACCACCTGACCGGAACACGATAGTGCTGAACACTACCATTTAGCGGCAAGTATATTAGGTAATGTTGTTTATCTGTGATAGTTATTTTGCGTTACAATAGAATGGTAATGTAGGACCCGTTATTTCTGCCACCGGTACGTTGTGTAAGCATACTCGTATTAGAAATTAAATAAAAAACCGAAAGATATATTTGACTTTGGGCAGGAATCGAGCCCGCGACCTCAGGATAACCAGTCCAGCCGCTTTACCACTAAGCTACACCGATGCGTCAAATTATGCTTTCCCTTTTTTTGATTTTTAACCGATTTAGGGTCGGTGAACGACATCCATTGATTACTAATTATTAGCTATACAGTACATACTCGTATTAACAGACATAATTACCTTACATCCGTGACGTGTGTTTTCTATTTATAATTACCTCTTGATATTACACTGGTGGTAGAGCTCCAGTGACGGAGCTCGCGGGCGTAGGCACCACCGCATTACCTAATATACTTGCCGCTAAATGGTAGTGTTCGGCACTATCGTGTTCCGGTCAGGTGGTCATGTACGACCCTGTAATTTCCGGCACAGAGGCATAACACCTTAAGCCTCAGGAGTGGCAACGCATCTGCATTTTGACCTTGGTCTTTGGGTGGGTGTCTATAGGCTGCAATCATCACTTAACATCAATGTGAATTGCATGCTTGTTTGCCACTTCCATAACATAAAAAATATATATATATATATATATATATATATATATATATATATATATATATATATATATATATACAATTAAAACACAAATATCCCCCAAAAGATGGACTGACTTCCTTTAATCGTTCCCTCAATGCTTAGCATCGTGATGTTCCCGATGTCGATCCTTTTTTCTTGTGTTAGCTGCCGCCATTTCTCACGATCTGGTGCACTGTGTACGATATCACCTAGTATGTCCACCTTAGAAATTGTTGGGTCACCTGGTTAGAGTGGTCAACCCATCTTTTTGAACGATGCAAGTATCGGTGATCTGCATGCTTGATTGCCACTTCCATAACATTAAAAAAAACTATCGTGTTCCCGTTAGATGGTGATGTTGGTTTTTTACTGGTGGTAGAGCTCCAGTGACGGAGCTCGCGGGCGTAGACACCACCGCATTACGTAATATACTTGCCGCTAAATGGTAGTGTTCAGCACTATCGTGTTCCGGTCAGGTGGTAATGTACGGCCCTGTAATTTCCGGCACAGAGGCGTAACACCTTAGGCCTCAGGAGTGGAACTGCATGCTTGTTTGCCACCATCGACACATTAAAAAGGCTAGTTGTCTGGAGGTCGCAATATATCGCAGGTGGATTAGGTAATCCGGTGGTGTCTACGCCCTCAAGTTCCAACACTGAAACTCTACCCTCAGTAGAATGGACTTTGTTCTGATAAAAACAACAAGTATTGTACACAACATAACAGCACAGTATAGATACAAACAGTGTGTTCCCTTTCTCAACCTACTTTTTACTGGTGGTAGAGCTCCAGTGACGGAGCTCGCGGGCGTAGGCACCACCGCATTACCTAATATACTTGCCGCTAAATGGTAGTGTTCAGTACTATCGTGTTCCGGTCAGGTGGTAATGTACGGCTCTGTAATTTCCGTAACAGAGGCATAACACCTTATGCCTCAGGAGTGGCAGCGCATCTTAATTATGACCCCTGGTCATTGTGTGGGTGTCTATAGGCTGCAGTTATCACTTAACATCAATGTGAACTGCATGCTTGTTTGCCACTTTTATTACATAAAAAAAACACAACATAACAGTGTTGTAATACACAACATAACAGAATTCCCTTTCTCAACCTACAATCCAGTTGTATAGTACATCTAACATACCTACTTTAATATGCAGTGATTACAAAACGAAACAGGGGCGAGCAGGCTAACATAGGTATATACCAGTGGGATGTAAGCATATGAGTGATGCCACCCACAATTCAGGTAGGGGAACGATGTCTATATAGAAATCAGTATTTTATCTATCGAGATATTTGTTTGCAAACGATCATCTGAGGATGATTCATTTATGAAATATCTACTAGGTTTTGTCCGCAACTTCGTCCGACTGTACCTTAAATCATATCAAATTTTAGCTTATATGTTATTGTAATGTGTAATATAAAACGTAACGTAACTTCACGCCTGTAATCCCCGAAGGGGTAGGCAGAGATAAATGCATGCATTCAAGCATACATGCACACACCCACGATTCGCCGGTTACGTTTTTGGCCCATGTAACAGGTGGCGAGCCTGTTGACATCTCCGGGCACATTACCAAACTTCGACTTATGGGGAAATTTCCAGAAAATGGAAAAATCCCAATAGAACCAGAGATAAAGGACTTTACACCATTATCTCTGATAACCCTCTACCCGGGAATCGAACCCAGGTCCTCAGCGTAGAAGTAGTGGCCTGCTACCACTAGGCTACCGAGGCAGTTAAATCTATATTACATAATCTTGTATGATCTATATTGTATTTATTCCGTTTACGTTCATGAAATCCATTATGAGAACATCAGAGGCGGGAACTTAGACCGGTCTCCCGCCACAACCGGCTTCCCGTGTAGCACAGGACTTCCTATGATCTATATTACTGTAAAGTTTCATCTAAATCCGTAAAGCAGTTTTTTCGTGAAAGAGTAACAAACATCCATACACACATATTTCCCATTTATAATATTAATTGCATTTTAATTATCACAAAACATTATCATTATAATACTTCACTTGTACCTTCACCTTACACAACAAACCAAATCTGATTGTGGTTCAAATCATAATAGTGTTACAAGTTAATTTGCTATGACATGACGTGGTAAACAGAGGGTCTACGTCTATGAAGGGTTATCTAGCCATACGTTAGGGATAGGGATGGGCAGATTGTATGCCTTGTTACCGCTTGTTTGACAACCACTGTTAAATGACCCTACAATTATTCGCATTGGTGATTTAATCGATTATATTTGATCGAAAAATATTTTTTCTTCATTAAATAGCAGATAGCGATTGTGATGTTGTATATATATATATATATATACAATTAAAACACAAATATCCCCCAAAAGATGGACTGACTTCCTTTAATCGTTCCCTCAATGCTTAGCATCGTGATGTTCCCGATGTCGATCCTTTTTTCTTGTGTTAGCTGCCGCCATTTCTCACGATCTGGTGCACTGTGTACGATATCACCTAGTATGTCCACCTTAGAAATTGTTGGGTCACCTGGTTAGAGTGGTCAACCCATCTTTTTGAACGATGCAAGTAGGTCCAGAGACCTACTTGACCTTGCCGGTTATCATTAACTTCTCTAAATTATTGGCTCATTGCTTGGCAACGTGATTTTCCAGCAGTTTGCCCGCACTTCTGGATAATTTCGTCAGATACTTTTAGCTCTCCTTTTGAAGTGGGCCTCTGGAGGCCATAACATCACAATCGCTATCTGCTATTTAATGAAGAAAAAATATTTTTCGATCAAATATAATCGATTAAATCACCAATGCGAATAATTGTAGGGTCATTTAACAGTGGTTGTCAAACAAGCGGTAACAAGGCATACAATCTGCCCATCCCTATCCCTAACGTATGGCTAGATAACCCTTCATAGACGTAGACCCTCTGTTTACCACGTCATGTCATAGCAAATTAACTTGTAACACTATTATGATTTGAACCACAATCAGATTTGGTTTGTTGTGTAAGGTGAAGGTACAAGTGAAGTATTATAATGATAATGTTTTGTGATAATTAAAATGCAATTAATATTATAAATGGGAAATATGTGTGTATGGATGTTTGTTACTCTTTCACGAAAAAACTGCTTTACGGATTTAGATGAAACTTTACAGTAATATAGATCATAGGAAGTCCTGTGCTACACGGGAAGCCGGTTGTGGCGGGAGACCGGTCTAAGTTCCCGCCTCTGATGTTCTCATAATGGATTTCATGAACGTAAACGGAATAAATACAATATAGATCATACAAGATTATGTAATATAGATTTAACTGCCTCGGTAGCCTAGTGGTAGCAGGCCACTACTTCTACGCTATTCGATTCCCGGGTAGAGGGTTATCAGAGATAATGGTGTAAAGTCCTTTATCTCTGGTTCTATTGGGATTTTTCCATTTTCTGGAAATTTCCCCATAAGTCGAAGTTTGGTAATGTGCCCGGAGATGTCAACAGGCTCGCCACCTGTTACATGGGCCAAAAACGTAACCGGCGAATCGTGGGTGTGTGCATGTATGCTTGAATGCATGCATTTATCTCTGCCTACCCCTTCGGGGATTACAGGCGTGAAGTTACGTTACGTTTTATATTACACATTACAATAACATATAAGCTAAAATTTGATATGATTTAAGGTACAGTCGGACGAAGTTGCGGACAAAACCTAGTAGATATTTCATAAATGAATCATCCTCAGATGATCGTTTGCAAACAAATATCTCGATAGATAAAATACTGATTTCTATATAGACATCGTTCCCCTACCTGAATTGTGGGTGGCATCACTCATATGCTTACATCCCACTGGTATATACCTATGTTAGCCTGCTCGCCCCTGTTTCGTTTTGTAATCACTGCATATTAAAGTAGGTATGTTAGATGTACTATACAACTGGATTGTAGGTTGAGAAAGGGAATTCTGTTATGTTGTGTATTACAACACTGTTATGTTGTGTTTTTTTTATGTAATAAAAGTGGCAAACAAGCATGCAGTTCACATTGATGTTAAGTGATAACTGCAGCCTATAGACACCCACACAATGACCAGGGGTCATAATTAAGATGCGCTGCCACTCCTGAGGCATAAGGTGTTATGCCTCTGTTACGGAAATTACAGAGCCGTACATTACCACCTGACCGGAACACGATAGTACTGAACACTACCATTTAGCGGCAAGTATATTAGGTAATGCGGTGGTGCCTACGCCCGCGAGCTCCGTCACTGGAGCTCTACCACCAGTAAAAAGTAGGTTGAGAAAGGGAACACACTGTTTGTATCTATACTGTGCTGTTATGTTGTGTACAATACTTGTTGTTTTTATCAGAACAAAGTCCATTCTACTGAGGGTAGAGTTTCAGTGTTGGAACTTGAGGGCGTAGACACCACCGGATTACCTAATCCACCTGCGATATATTGCGACCTCCAGACAACTAGCCTTTTTAATGTGTCGATGGTGGCAAACAAGCATGCAGTTCCACTCCTGAGGCCTAAGGTGTTACGCCTCTGTGCCGGAAATTACAGGGCCGTACATTACCACCTGACCGGAACACGATAGTGCTGAACACTACCATTTAGCGGCAAGTATATTACGTAATGCGGTGGTGTCTACGCCCGCGAGCTCCGTCACTGGAGCTCTACCACCAGTAAAAAACCAACATCACCATCTAACGGGAACACGATAGTTTTTTTTAATGTTATGGAAGTGGCAATCAAGCATGCAGATCACATCGATGTCAAGTGATTACTGCAGCATATAGACACCCACACAAAAACCAAGCTCAAAATGCAGATGCGTCACCACTCCTGAGACCTAAGGGGGTTATGCCTCTGTGCCGGAAATTACAGGGCCGTAAAATGCAAAATTTGAAATTCCTTGCACTTGCATTTCATGAGATATCGTCATGAGTCACGATATTATCCACGGTGTATTTTATCCGAATACCGTCTATATCAATTACTTATGTGTAATTTATTTCATGTTTGTTTCTTGCGTTCCGGTAATGTTCATACATAACAGAATCATCTGTGTGAGTGCAGGGTCATAAAATCGAGATCACGGATGTGTTTTTAATAGATATTTTAGTAGTCTCACTACCGTCGTACCCTGTACTGGAATAGTTTGACCGCAATTGTTCAGTTACCTGCAGTGCAATCGCACTAGCGGAGGAATTCTCCCCCACAAGAGGACGATGGGGTCGTCGCGTCCCGACGCCTCCCTACCCCCAGTTATATTAACAATATAAAATTCTTTTTTCTCCTAACTAGAAAGGATAAAAGACAGAAAAATCGAAAACACATTAAACGCAAAGTATCGCATATAAGGCGATAAACAAGAATAAGTCATAAAGTGCAGACAGTGTGTACAATTTTTGTGTACATTGTACATTTATGGGCGGAGCGGCACGTGACGTCGCGTGAACACGGAAAACGGCGATGAACACGCTAAGTGATGCATGGCCTCACTGCGAGCGGATAGGTAAATACTAGGCACAAACAAAATAGACCACAAAAAAGCCGGTTACCACTTTATCAAAATGACTAACCTGTGCCTATATAAACTACAGACGAATGGACAGACATGGCGAAAGTTTAAAAGTTACTAATACGCTACGGCAGAATAAAAAGACTTCCATAATATAAACATGTTGAAGTTTATTTTTTCGTATTCTTATACCTATGAACTACTGTTTTTGGACAATAACAATACAAATCTATGGTTATGTAATTTTTGTGTACATTTTAAATTTATAGACGGAGTGGAACGTGACTTCGAAAACGGCGGTAAACATGCTTTATAATGTGGTATGTCTGATAGCGGGTATACCGTGCTAGTTTAATTTTGACCAAAGAACTCTAACTTTTTAAACGACACACCACTACTTAACTCTTTATTCTAAAAATAAACTGCAGTCATCCTGCCCTTTGTAAAACTTCATCCCATACAAATTAAAATATAAGTCGTTTAAGTGTTTACCTATAATTGGGTTACATAAGACTTACACCTATTAACTGTATTTTTTTACTCAAAGTGAACATGTTAACTGTTGGTGTACCTAATAAACAAATAAAAAAATACCATCTGCCTGCCGATAAACCGCGCATCACGTCGCCGACAATACGTGATAAATAGTATTATATGTTATATTATATATGTATGTTAGTCTTTAAGGTATTTATTTATTTAATCTTTAATGCACATGAAACATATGTACATATGGCGGACTTAATGCCATATGGCATTCTCTCCCAGTCAACCATAGGGTAGTTAAGAGAGTTATCAAAAAGGTGCAGAAGAAAAACTAAAAGTTAGATATAAAAACTAATAGCAAAATTAAAATCAAAAGAGAAATAAATATATACAATATATAAATATATAATAAAAATGGATACATAATAATTATAAATAAAAAATAAATTATTATACACACATAAATACAAATTATATATATGTATACATATATAAACACATATATATTTCGGCAGGAGGGCCTCCAGTCCGGACATGTGGGTAGTATTGTGGGCGTGTCTTTCCATAAGCCGACATGTTACTCGTGTTTGTGGGCATCTGTAGGTGGGTACTCGAGCGGATGATGAAATAAAGCACAGGTTGGCAGAATAAAGTCGTATATTGCCAAAGATCCGCCCATTCGATTACTTCCGGCAGGGAAGAACGGGCAAGAAACCCTTCGGACCGGGCAACCATATTTATCAGGATACGATACTACGAGTACTACTATCACAAGTTCAGGACTACCCGCTTTATATCACTTTAATATCACTGACGTTCACTGTTCTAACTGGCAGCATAACTGCGCTATAATAATTTGATTCAACTGTGTGACTGTGACTGACTGACTGTTACTCTATGACTGACCGTCATGAACTATTTTCTAGCCTTTATAAACCCGATATCGGCTAGTAACTATCCCCTCTAAGATAACAATTTCAAGAACCTACGCCGACCGTGGCGCCACCTAGAATTCTCTATTGAACAATCTACCCTAGTCATAATTAGGTTACGTCTCCGACAAACCAGATGGCGCCAGCAGTCACATTCAGGTTCCACTCCGACATATATATATATATATATATACACATAGAAGCATACATATATATTAATTATTATTATTTAGATAAACAAAATTATTATGAATTAATAAAAATATTATTAACAATTATATGGACCTACTGTTTATTGTAGGCATTGTTGCCTGAAAATAAATAAATAATAGGTTATCAAACAAGAAATGAACCGAAGCGACAAATTATTTCCCAAATTCAACTTAACCGCTCACGTACCCGCTATAACTGCCACCATATCAATAAGTTTATTTTGAGGCTAACGAGGTATAAAGCTTAGAAGTTTTGTGATTTGATATAGACAGTTTTACGGTGGCGTCGTACACTACACGCCTGATTTATAGCTATTTACCCACCATTTTAGATATCTAGTATCTAGTTTAGTGACATTGTTTTTGAATAAGCTAAGGCGCAGTGGGGGAAACAGCACATACCTACACAACACGAAAGCGGGAATCAATAAACCACACCTGTTTCTTGTGTGGTTTTGTACCATGTACCAGTAATTGTCCTCACGTACCAGGTTATTATCATTTTACTGGTGGTAGAGCTCCAGTGACGGAGCTCGCGGGCGTAGGCACTACCACATTACCTAATATACTTGCCGCTAGTAGTGTTCAGCACTATCGTGTTCCGGTCAGGTGGTAATGTACGGCCCTGTAATTTCATACTAAACGCTCCATTTGAATTATTTTGCTCTCGTCACATACCGACGCCAAAGTGAAGATATATATTTACATATATAATTATACTAACATACCAGGACTAGGCTACTTTCTTGCCATAAAATTCCGTCATCAACATTTCCAGAACTTCACTTTCAGTACTCTTGATTCAACGACTCAATTGAACTCGAACATGACACGGTTCCCGATGCATTGAACTTGCGGTCCTTACCCCGCCGTCTGTCCGTCTGTCTGCTTATTGATGTCAAGTAGTAATTGCGTAACGTTGGTTCAATGCCGGTCGTCTCGTACACTTGGCAGCGATTACATGTTATCGCACCTCGATTTTTTTAGCTTACGTGTTGTCTGTTTTGGTGAAATAATGTCTCACCTGTATTTCGTAGGGCGGATACATTGTTAATATTCCTCTTTCTAGTTCTAATAAATGTATCCTATAAGGAATTGGTGAAAAATCTGTTATGATTTCACCATAAAATATTCCACCAGTTTTACCACATTGTGACGTCATAACGTGCTGCTATTTAATATGAGCCGTTTTGAGTTCTTGCACTAACTTCTCGCATTGTTTTGAATTAATATAAATATTAATAATCTTAGAAAGTTTTAATAAATTGACTATACGATCTAAACACAATATATTATTTAATTTAATTTTGGAATTACAATAACGTCAATATGCCTGTAAAGGATTGCCATACACATATAATATATAATGTTATTAGAGTTCCAGCCATTGCTGAAGCTTAGGGACTTCAGGAGTGGCAAAGTCTCTTATAAATATCGTAATTTTTTGCTGTATTAGTAATTAATAGTAAAATTATAACTTAAAATTAATTTCATCATTACTTAGAATTAAGTACTTATGATACATCAAGACAGATTATGTTACAAAAAAATTATTAAACGACACGTGTCAATATATCCTCATCATAAAATAATAAGCATCCAACGATCAAACTAGGAATAAAACTAACGTCCTATACCTCCTTTGACATCTTACATTTTAAAACACTCAATACACAAGTTTCCCAAAAGTGGCACTTGCCAAATGTGCGCTCGACTGTACTTTGAACGTGAGGACACACAACACATTAGTAATATATATTTACTCACAAAAGTCACAAGATTGTTAAGCAATGTTTTATGGAGTACGTTAAATGCCATCACTCCTTAGAAACAGAGCCCAGAAAAAAGAAGAGAAAAGAAAATTGGCAACGTCTTTGATAATGTTACATATTTTATATTACATTAGAGTTTGTGTTAATGTTATATATAATAATACGAGTATAACATTATTGTTTCTATTTAAGTAGAGCCATTAGATCTTTTACTACTTCTCATTCACCAGTATGAGTGAGCGTTAAAGTGAGCTTTCAGCGTTTGGTCTTAAGTGTTTAAGTTTCATGCCGATCAACCGTCGGATCAGAAATGAGCAGATCCGTATAGAACCCAAATTAGCCGACATCACCCACCGAATAGCGAAACTTAAGTAGCAATGGGCAAATCTCATGGCTAGAAGAAACACAGCCATTGAACCAAAAGGGTTGTTCTAGTGATGACCGCGTACTTCAAGATACATGGGCAAGCCTACCACGAGGTGGACCGACGACCTGATAAGGGTTTTAGTTTAGTTTTAGTTTTAAAAAATTACACAAGTTTACACCGAAGTTGGTTGTTTAAATTTTGGCAAAACATATTTACACACAATGATACTTTTTACTCTTACAACACTAATTTGTAAGTAAAACGTTAACTAAAGCGGACATTAAAGCAATACCTCCAAGTCGCCAACAGGGTCATCATACATCGAGCTAAACACTGTACTAGAACTCCTGCTTTACCTACACTAAAAAAAGCTTTTGCTAATTCCAACCGTCTCATATTTACATAACAGTAACCATGAACGCAAACCCTGACCTCGCTAATAGTCGCAAGTGGCTCAATTGATGCGGACGTGACGTCACGCGCACTTCCGACCCTAATTACATGCGCCTGCGCCCCGGCGGGACGGAAAACATATGCATTCAAACTGCAATTGTAGTTCTTCAACAAGTCAAGTTTATATATTTAAGGTGCATGCGCAGTGACTATCAGTGAGGAACTTTAAAAGCGAAACAGAAGCAGAGGACACTCTTCTTCACCAGTGGTTGAATTTCATCGTCTAAACGTATAGGCACCACCACATTAACTTGTCTCATCACTTCAGACGAAAGACGTCCCGCAAGATGCCGTCAGATGACGTGCATCATTAGGGAAGAACAAGCCTCTATCTATGCTATATCAAGCCTATATCTCACAAGATTCTACTGGTGGTAGAGCTCGAGTGACGGAGCTCGCGGGCGTAGGCACCACCGCATTACCTATATACTTGCATATACTTGCCGCTAAATGGTAGTGTTCAGCACTATCGTGTTCCGGTCAGGCGGTAATATACGGCCCTGTAATTTCCGGCACAGAGTAATAACACCTTAGGCCTCAGGAGTGGTAACGCATCTGATTTTGACCTTGGTCTTCGTGTGGGTGTCTATAGGCTGCAGTCGTCACTTAACATCAATGTGAACCACATGCTTGTTTGCCACTTCCATTAAATAAAATAAAATAACCCTAATCGCCACGCTTGGCATGCGGTTGTGTGATCGCACTGGCGGCAGTTCTATCGCGGAACGTCTTGTACCTAAGTGCCCACCCTAAGTTAAAATATTTAGTACCGCCATTATACTATGAGAATGGATTGTTGGCGAGGACAATAAATGTTTATTCTTAGATTATTATTATATGGCTTAACTTAAGGCAATAATTATATATTGCGGTATTAAGAGAGCAGGTACGAGTACGCTTTGGCACCTACACGTTCTCTTTATAAGAAGACGAATCTCCTTTGAAATATTCGTCGCATACGTATACATAATATTAGTAGCATGAAGCAATATAGGAAATCGTACCATTTCGGCCTGCCCACATAATAATGTTTGCCAAACAGATTTTTTGAACAATGATCCAGTCTCAAGACTTTAACCGACTTGAATTGAAGTCTTCATGAACTGAATATAGCATAACTCCAATCCAATTGAATACCAACTCACCATTATGTGCGCCAACTTAGAAACTTTGAACATTATCTATTGCATTTCTTGGTGAAACGTCTTACCGTCCTGAATAGAGTCGGCTCTTGACAGACGATAGCATCACTTACCATCAGCTCTGCAAACAGCAGTATAATGTCAACTCTAGCATACAATTAGTCATCCAGTTCACACCCCCACTTGAAAATGCAATTTCGCATTTCATCCGACAACACATAGGCGTGGATTAATTGAGAGGCAACGCAATGTGACGAGACAGTTACATTATGAGCCGAAAAGAATAACCCGCGAACACTGAAAAATGCATTCGGGAGACAAAAGCAAGCTATTACGGGGTCCAGGATTAGCCCTATTGACACTACGTTACCAATTAAAAAGGGAGGGGTGCTTTTTCGTCTCGGTTTTTTCAGCAGACGCTTTTTCAGGCCGCAGGCGATGCCCCCCCATTCTCCCCCCGTGGCGGTACAGAAAAATCAATAACGCAGCACTTTTTTCCGCGCGTAAAGCATGCACCGACACGAGCGGTCTGTATGTGTGCGGGATGCACGCACACAGCCGCGCGCTGCATTGGGCTGTCACTGTTTTTTCGTGGCATAAAAATTTGCGCGGCATAACCCGCTGTGCCCGTTGATTAGTGCAACTGAAGGGTTTACGCAATATCCCATGCTTTTACTGTACGTGGGCTCTGACGTATTAAAATACGAGACATTTGTTACGTTGAAACATAAAGCCTTGTTTCTATTTAAGGTTCAAATTCGCTGTTTTGCATACCAAATACTACTTCATAGCGAAAGACGAAGATAGACTTTAATATCAAAGTGATTCTTTTTCTTTCATTTGAAAATTTAAACAATGCTCTCATTATACTTTTCGCAGCAATATTTCAATTGTACAACGAAAACAATTTCAAAACATTTTATCACGGGCCTTTTGTTCGAATCCAGCGAGAGATCGCCATAACTCGTTCTAAAAGGATTGCGGTAAAATGAGGAACAGATTGTTAAAGACACCGAGTAGACGTCCTTATCTATAAGTGAGGTGCCTCACGATTGGCAGACTTAATTCTGTCTGGGACGAACTAAAGGCGACCTTGGCAAGATTCGAATGGCCGCTTCCGCAATCATTCATACCGACCCGGGCCCAACAATAGCTGGACCCCGGCGCGGTTAAGCCGCCCATTTGCATAGATTCCTAATTCTCAATACGACAACCGCACATCACTAATTGCTAACGCAGACTAACGTAAAAAAGCATCACATCGAAAAAAGAAAACGCTTTGCACATTTTTATTTCGCATCGCACGTGACAGAAATGGCTCCGTCCCGCTTACGCCCCATTGTTCCCGGTGCGGGGGCTCGGCTCTCGTCATCAGTCCATCTTTGTCTGTCGCGTACTTTTTTTGAATGTGCAAAAATATAAAAACGCCGAATCGGGCGGAGGCGGGGGTGGCCCCCCACTGCATCTGTGTGCGATAATGCTTGTTTTAGGGCTCTGCCCGATCATAAGTCAATACTATAGGTGTTTCGGCTTTTATCGCTATATGTCACCGGTAACGACCAAATAAATCTTGTATTGATATGCCACCGGTAGGTGCCCAACAAAATAAATTCGCTCCGTTTAAATGTCGATTAAGATATTTTCCACCACATTTTATGGTCAAAATCAATTAAATGTTGGATTGTTTATGAAACTGTCTGTATAATGCCATGCTTTTATCGTCTTATAGATGTAATATGACTACAGTAAAATCCTGTAGTTATGTTTTAATCAAAATCACATGGGTTCTTGGAAGAGTCATAGTGTCATAATCCAATATAAATTTCTGGAATAGAATATTTATTAAGCCTCAAATGTGGCAAGGAAACTTGAGATCTAGTTTTATTCAGATGTCTATAGGCTGCATACCCTTTTTTGTGTAATGGAAGTGGCAAACAAGCATGCAGTTCACATTGATGTTAAGTGATGACTGCAGCCTATACGAGTAGACACACAAAGACTAAGGTCAAAATGCAGATGCGTTACCACTCCTGAGGCCGAAGGTGTTATGCCTCTGTGCCGGCAATTACAGGGCCGTACATAACCACCTGACCGGAACACGATAGTGCTGAACACTACCATTTAGCGGCAAGTATTAGGTAATGCGGTAGTGCCTACGCCCGCAAGCTCCGTTACTGGAGCTCTACCAGCAGTAAACTTAACAAAAACACATTTTTTTTTAAGTAATTAAAGTGGCAAACAAGCATGCAGTTCACATGGATGTTAAGCGATGACTGCAGCCTATAGACATCTACACAAAAACCAGAGGTCAGTGCAGATGTGTTGCCACCCTTGAGACCTTAGTAGTTATATCTCAACGATATATTTCGGGGTCATACATTACTATCTAATCGAAACACGATTGTACACTACCATTTGGCGGCAGATAGATTAGGTAATGCTATGGTGCCTACGCACCTACACTATGACTCTACCACCAGTAAAAAAACTGCGATTGTTAATCACTTCAATAGGATAAAAATATGTTAACATGATTTTTTTAGTGTAATGGAAGTGGCAAACAAGCATGCAGTTCACATTGATATAAAGTGATGACTGCAGTATAAAGACACTTACACAAAGACCAAGCTCAAAATGCAGATGCGTTACCGGTTAAGGTGTTATGCCTCTGTGCCGGAATGAAAGGACCGTACTACCACCTGACCGGAACACGATAGTGCTGAATACTACCATTTAGCGGCAAGTATATTAGGTAATGCGGTGGTGCCTGACCCGCGAGCTCCGTCCCTGTAGTTCTACCACCAGTAACATATATACAAAGCTTAATAAAAACCCTTCATCATCATCATTATATCATCCAAAAGGTGTCCACTGCTGGACCAAAACCTCCTCATAAAGGGGATATGCCATAATCGCCACGCTCGGCATGCGGATTTACGATCGCAATAGCGGTAGTTTTATCACAGCACGCTGCTGCCCGTCTTACGTTATTGCATTTACTGCTCCATTGGAATGGTTTGACCGCCATTGTTCGGTTAACTGACTGCACTAGTGGAAGAATTCTCTTCCAGTAGAAGATGTATGGCCCCGTAATAACTATCACAGAGACATAATAACTAAGACCTCTGGTCTTTATGAGGGTGTCTATAGGCTGCAGTCATCACTTAACATCAATGTGAACTGCATGCTTATTTATCACCTTTAATATTTATATAAAAAAAGAAAATTCTTTCGCTATTGAGCAGTGGGGTGGTTACGTCCCGACGCCAAAAAAACCCTTATAATTAACCAATCACGTTTTACCAAAAAATAATTATAAACAACATAATCACGTAATCGATAGCGATCGTTCCCGGATACCCAAAAGAAAGTGCATTGAACAAAAATGACACTTCACAAAAACAAGACAAAATCTTTTAGATGCATAGACAAAAAACAGCGGGCCTTTCTCTGCACCTTTCACCCGCACAATTAGCGGTCTGTTAATCATGGAGTAGCAACTAGACCACATTTAAGAATTGGATGTAACACAATCAATAATTGGACTACCGAAAATCTATTAACATCTCCTATACAGCTTTATAATACAAATGCAAAAGGTTTTTTGTTCGCAAAAACAGCTGAACGAAATTGGATGCAATTGTAATCTATTTAAATATAACAATCAATTGCTGTTCGTTAGTCTCGCTAAAACTCGAGAACGGCTTTACCGGTTTGGCTAATTTTGGTTTTGAATAATTTTTGGAAGTCCAGGGAAGGTTTAAAAGGTAAGAAAATATTAAGAAATGCCGCGGGTCAGCTAGTTCATAGTAAAATAATCCCATATACTTATACAGTCAAAGTAGAATATAGAGTTTATTTTGATTGCATGGTTGCGCTTGTCATAGTAAGTATAACCCCTAGTTTGCACTAAAAACATTAAACATGATGATGTTTCGCAACTCGTCGCATAAAGTATGTATTGCGATAAATGTCTTGTTGGTGCTAGCGTTCGCACTGCTGTCAAATACCTATCATTTTAACATGTTTTTATGTTAATGTTTCATCAATGCAAACTCACGGTAATAAAGAATCTTTAGTACATTTTAAGCTGAACGAGGAAATAGTTCAGTTTTCAACGAAATGTTTATCGATATTATTTATCTATCTACTTTCAGGAAATGGCTCTAAAACAGATGTAAAGTTTAATATTCGTATATAATAACATATTGAAATATCATAACCTAAATTGCTAAATTATTAAAGACATAAAACTAAGACAGAGTAACGAATAAAAAACACTAAACACTTCGACACACTTAATTACAAGAAAACACATGTAACAACGTCACACGGCCACAACTCGGCCGAGAAGATTTTCTTCCCTCGGCGAACATTAAAAAAAAAAGGTTTCCATAAAAAGTTCCGGTCGACGACGCCGACCTTACGCAGTATCGTTTTATTGCGATCGTGCCCCTGGCCTCACTCCTTCTTACCTCATAACACAGTTTCTCTT
The DNA here is from genome assembly GCA_036365455.1 of Macrosoma leucophasiata. Classification (NCBI taxonomy): domain Eukaryota; kingdom Metazoa; phylum Arthropoda; class Insecta; order Lepidoptera; family Hedylidae; genus Macrosoma; species Macrosoma leucophasiata. The sequence continues at coordinate 3,956,828 of JAWQUS010000024.1, forward strand.
GCCTTTTTTTACTTTTCACTCCTTTTTATTCCTCTCCTCTCTTGTGTGTACGAGAACTTTGCCCACCCTTATAAAACTTCTACCTGCATCCGGTAAACTTTAAGCCGAGCGATCTTTGCCTCAAAAAATAACCATTCATTATGCACTTTTTGTCAATTAACTACAGTTTTATAAAAATATGTACATTTTCATTCATTCGTACTGAAGGAAAACCGGGCATTTCATTAAATTTCTTTAAAAAAAAAAGAAATTTCTTTTGAGCATTATAATTATGGCTTCGTTAAACTCTATACTTTGCTGAGTAAAGTAAAAGGCGCTTTGAAAGGACGGTTTTAAAAATTGAAAACGGAGCTTAAAAATACGTTTCTTAATTGACTTTCAGAGCGCAATAAAATCTTGAATGGACATTTATGAAGTATAATCATACAAACTTTTTGTGACGCAGTTAATGATAGTGACTCACCAATAAAATGTTTGCACGTGCAAAAAATTCAATGGAGATGCAAACAATGATTTGAAAAGAACAAATCTAAATATACCTACTCCGAACATAAGCTTCGCTTTGTCATATTAATAGCCATAGAAATTAAGTGTTCTACCGATCTAATTTCAATCTAATTTTAATTTTGTTTGCGAAAATTTCAGATGTTACCTATTTACAAATATATTTCGATAATAGGCAAAGATGAAATAGTGAAGAAGTATTTTCTAATCAGTTTAGAAGCCGCTTTCTTTTTCGTTCGTTATTTCGAAGCTTTTAGCCAACTTTAATGTTTTTCAATTGTTTTTAATTGTTTTAAGCACTTTTTATTAATATAATAATGGCAACCCATTATACGTCCCACTGCCGGGCACGAGTCTCTCCCCTTTTTGGGGGGAGGCCTGGAGCTTACTCCACCACGCTGCTCCAATGCGGATTGGTGGAGGTGGGTGGGTTAGTGGCCAACCCGCTGTCGGATGTTTTCAAACCGCCCATAAGGCCTCCGACAAGGTTTAACGACTGCTATCCATCGATAGCAACCGGGACGGCTTAACGTCCGAAGCACGGCAACGCGCATTTAATTTGCCACTAGCGGTCACCCATCACACTACCCGACCGCGCCCGTAGTGCTTAACCGAGTAGATCGCATCAGCCGCTGGGCCATGCGCGCTTCCTTATTTTTTAATATATTGCGTACAAAAAGTGCGCAATATGCATATTTATTTATGTTTTCTTCAAATGGGTTACTACGATCAACGGACTTGGATCTTACTAACAAAAATGACGCGCGATTGAAAATCAGACATTGTAGATACAAGGAACAGCGCCGCACAAGTCATAATCATTCAAATTACATCCGAAACAATCGGCTAGAAAGACATTCGTTCGAATTTTAAAATGGATACATGATACATGACACAAGGGGGTACCCGCATGCCGTTATCTGTGACTACCCTAGCACTAACGTGCCCAGTTTACATAGACCTCCGCCGAAAAACTGGGTCCCCTCTAGTGTCCCTTTTTTAATATGAACGATGTGAGAGGGTGGAGGTCATTACGGATGGTGTAGGGTATATACGAGTATAATGCACATTTTTGCATGGAGCTTTGCACGCGATGGTTTCAAGCTCGAGCTCTGCAGACACGCACACATCAGTGGGGTGTGTTTATGGGTATACGGTATATACATAGGGATACATTTAAAATGTCGATGGGTTCGCAATTTTTTAAAAACGGCAATGTTATTATTTGCAGGGCTTGGTTTAATTAATCTTATATATAAAATGAATGTTTGTCTGTATAGAATCGTAAACAAGGTACGCATTGATAATCCTTAGTAAAGTTGTTGTGCATGAGCCCACGAAGGTTTTTGAGTTGGCAAATTCGACAGATGGCGCCACTGTATTTTTTTTAGATTGTTGCGTAGCAGGGTACAGCTAGTCTAATATATAAAATTCTTGTGTCACTATGTTTATAAATACTTCTCCGAAACGGCTGGACCGATTATTATGAAATTTTCTTTGTATATTTGGTAGGTATGAGAAACGGTTTTAGTCTTTTTTTTTTGTATATCCGTAAATGGTAAGGGTGATTCTCACCAAATATATATATTTTTTTAATTTTGGGACATATATTTTATTATACCTGTAAGGCGATACGAAGTACATCAGGGCAGCTATTAGGTATTTTATATAAAAATACAATCCAACTACATCCAATAGATAGTCGATAAGCAAATTAATACGGATTAAAATGTAAGATCGTAGCTATTCTTCCATAAAGAAAGATTAAGTAGTATTAGTAGGAGTAGCAGTTAGCATTTTCCATAATGCTACTTCATCGTTGGAAAATGTGATAGAATTAAGATCTAAGGAAGACAGAAGGTTAAATAAATCTTGCGTTTTTTGTAAATCTTGATCTTAATTGTGACATTTTGCTAATTTATTTTAATATACTGGAAGTGGCAAGCTATCATGCTGTTCACATTGATGTTAAGTGATGACTGCAGCCACATAACTCACACAGCATTCATTTTTACTAGTGGTAGAGCTCCAGTGACGGAGCTAGCGGGGGTAGGTATCACCGCATTGCCTAATATACTTGCCGCTATCCGGTCAGGTGGTAATATACGGCCCTGTTATTTCCGGCACAGAGGCATAACACATTAGGCCTCAGGAGTGCTAACTCATCTGCATTTTGACCTCTGGTCATTGTGTGAGTGTTTATAGGCTGCAGTCATCACACATCAATGTCACAATACAAATATGAACAGTATGGAAACTACGTACAAAACGTTCGAAATGGCACACTAACACAAACATGCGCATCGACGCTCGATGTAGCGAGTGGCTCAGTACTGCAGCACCGTACTGAGAACCGCTTAGAGGCCTCGTCGATGCGCAGTGTGACGTTTCAAGGTTTGGTACGTAGTTTCCACACTGTTCATATTAGCACTGTGTCAATGTGAACTGTACGCTTGTTTGCCACTTCCATTACATAAACAAATACAATAAAGAATATTGTTATTGTTGTCATTATCCATTATCCATAAAAACAGAATAAAGTCGTATCACTCTTTAAAAATTTTGTTCAAAAAGAAAATCCTTAAAAATAACTCAAAGTGGTATTTAAATCACAAACCAGGTGTTATTATGTTAATTATAACAAAAACTGTCAGTGAACAGAAAAAAATATTGTATGTATCTTCACGCCAGGTCCCTAACGGGGTAGGCAGAGAGTGTAGAGCGCCAGACATCCCGGTTCTGACAAACCTCTCGTGCCTCGTCTACCTTCATCATTCTCTTCATACATGCACGCCGATTCCTAAGACTTTTGACCCCACCATCAGACAGAAAAAATATTGTTGCTATTTAAGTAAATGTCAACATGTCCCTGTGTTTAACACCTGATTACTTTTACCACACATCTTAAGTTCTGTTGAAGTCGTCGGTATGTGACGATCGCCCGCCAGTGGAGAGGAATTCTTCCGCTATTGCACTCCGTCAACCGAACAATTAATAAGTGGCAAACAAGCATGCAGTTCACATTGATGTTAAGCGATGACTGCTGCAGTCATAGCTATAGATACCCACACAAAGACCAGAGGTCGAAATGCAGATGCCTTGCCACTCCTGTGGCTCAGGGTGTTATACCTCTGTGCCGGAAATTACAGGGCTGTATATTACCACCTGACCGGAACACGATAGTGCTGAACACTACCATTTAGCGGCAAGTATATTAGGTAATGCGGTGGTTCCTACGCCCGCGAGCTCCGTCACTGGAGCTCTACCACCAGTAGTAGTAACTATAATAGCATTGGTCAATGTAATCACCACGTAACACAGAACAATTTTACTTTTAACATATCCATAAATTATCATTGTACATCGAATTTTCGATACATCATTAATGCACACAATCGTACCAGTCGGGAGTGACGGTGGGAAAAAAATCGCATCTCCCCGGGTGCAGACGGGGGGGGTGGGGGCAGGTGGGGTTGCCACTGTTTTTATTTTTCGCGATTGGCGGATTGCAACGGCAACGGGAGTAATGATCGATGGAATTAACGTGCGCGCACTGGCCACCTAGACGTGTCCGATTTGAATTTCGAAGATGAGAAATGAATACAGAAATTGGCGCTAAAATCGCATTTTATTCAGATGATAAGAATTAAAGTTCATTTTAAGAAAGTTTAATTTGTATTTCGATAGTACGAAGAATAAACATCGAAGAACAAACACAATGTAACATTATTTCCGTAAAACAAATTTGAATGTCGACATTATTAACGTAACTAAACGTAACTTCACGCCTGTAATCCCCGAAGGGGTAGGCAGAGGTAAATGCATGCATTCAAGCATACATGCAAACACCCACGATTCGCCGGTTACGTTTTGGCCCATATAACAGGTGGCGAGCCTGTTGACATCTCTGGGCACATTACCAAACTTTGAGGTACTGGGAAATTTCCAGAAAATGGAAAAATCCCAATAGAACCAGAGATAAAGGACTTTACACCATTATCTCTGATAACCTCCCTACCCGGGAATCGAACCCAGGACCTCAGCGTAGTAGTAGTGGCCTGTTACCACTAGGCTACGCAAGCAGTCAGTCAGTCGAGGGAGACATTATTAAATTTACAGTAATTCAATTTTATTTTAGAGATACTATAAGAAAAATTAGGCAAAAGGCACAATCAGCACCATCTTGGGATGAGGTTCAATGACGACATTAAAAATTGACATTATTTAGTTCATTTAAAAAATATATTTTAATTTCATGAATCCCTAATTTCGGTCATAGAGACATTTCAGACATCAAGGGTGGCAAAACGTCTGTATTTTCCTCTGGTTTTAAAAAAAGTAGCAAGTAAAAAAATTAAAGATATTATGAAAAAATTACTTCAATACATAATTACTTCAAGTGGGTAGGTGTTCTGTAACGTATAAAACGCAAGTAATTTAGATCAAGCAAATGAGAGAGAAAAATGCAGATAATATTTCATCACTTCCTCTATTCGGTACCGATTTATATTAACAACTAGCTGTGCCCGCGACTTCGTCTACGTGAGAAAAAATATGATTGTTCAGTATCTACCCGGACGAAGTCGTGGGCGCAGCTAGTATAAAAGTAGCCTAAGTTACTCCTTATTACATCAGCTATCTGCCAGTGAAAGTCCCGTCAAAGTCGGATACTCTCCAATTCTACTTATTTGTATGTAGGTATGTATGTATGTATGGATGTATGGAGATAAAAGTAGCCTAAGTTACTCCTTATTACATCAGCTACCTACCCGTGGAAGTCCCGTCAAAGTCGGATACACTCCAATTCGACTTATTTGTATGTAGGTATGTATGTATGTATGGATGTATGGAGATAAAAGTAGTCTAAGTTACTCCTTATTACATCAGCTACCTACCCGAGGAAGTCCCGTCAAAGTCGGATACACTCCAATTCTACTTATTTGTATGTAGGTATGTATGTATGTACGGTTGTATGGAGATAAATGTAGTCAAAGCTACTCGTTATTACATCAGCTACCTACCCGTGGAAGTCCCGTCAAAGTCGGATACACTCCAATTCGACTTATTTGTATGTAGGTATGTATGTATGTATGGATGTATGGAGATAAAAGTAGTCTAAGTTACTCCTTATTACATCAGCTACCTACCCGAGGAAGTCCCGTCAAAGTCGGATACACTCCAATTCTACTTATTTGTATGTAGGTATGCATGGATGTATCGAGATAAAAGTAGCCTAAGTTACTCCTTATCACATCAGCTATCTGCTCGTGAAAGTACCGGCATAATCGGTCCAGTCGTTCTCAAGATTAGCCTCGCCAAACAGACAGACGGACAGACAGACAGACAGACAAAAATTGTAAAAAATGTTGTTTTGGTATATGTACCGTGTATACATACATATGCATTGTGTAAAAAGCGGTTATTTTAATATTACAAACAGACACTCCAATTTTATTTATTTGTATAGATATAGATAATGAATAATTCCATGGGTAAAATTATTCCGATCATATTGAGTGTGACTCCCAGTAGAGATATTAATTTATTCTGTAAGATAATATCCGCATATTTTCTCGCAAATAATTGCATATCCAACGTACATAATTTTGTTCTTGAGTGGAGACACTAATTGTAGATAATTTATCAACATGTATCACCTCAGTTTGTTATATTTGTGTGGTTTACCCTTTAATTACGTTAGCTTTGTGTAGTTCAGTAAAGAACCAGTTACAGGTTGGGCCCGCACCTTGTACACTATATATAAAAGATTGAGAAAAATACGTAGAATCATTGAAAAATACTCAAAAAATGATTAGATTCGTTGTTTTTTTGTCGGAAATATTTATTTTCTGTAATTTTTGTATTACAACAATAAGTCACCTTAATGCTACTATGACATTCTTGTTCTTAAAATATACCAACGACCATTAATTGAAGGTATAATAAACGGTTTCAATAGCTGAAAATGACTTAGTATTTTATGCGTCTTCTCTCGATATAGCGTATATACAAAGTGAGGGCCCAAGCCCAAATGCGTAAAATTAAGTTTGCAGAATATCTGCATGAACGAAATGATTCGGCAGTGAGATCTTAACCTATTATTATTGTTTGTATATATCTTCACGCCAGGTCCCTAACGGGGTAGGCAGAGAGTTTAAAGCGCCATATATTCCGGTCCTGTCACACCTCCCGTGCCTCACCTACCTTCATCATTCTCTTCATACACGCACGCCGATTCCTAAGACTTCTGACCCCACCATCACACAGAACTCGACCGAATTTCGACTCGAATTTGGTCATGGTAGGTCAGTCTTGGTCTTCCTGGGCCTCTACAATTGTTATTGTTCTATCTATATTATTACCCCAGTATATGTCAATCCAGTTTAAAGCTCTCAAGTGTAGTTGTAAGACAATTATAATTTAAGTTTGAGTCAATACGATAAGCTTTTGTCAATATTTTTAAACTTAATCGATCATAAAATAAATATCTATTATGTACATATATAAAATGGTGTGGCAAATGTGGCAAACAAGCATGCAGTTCACATTGATGTTAAGTGATGACTGCAGCCTATAGACACCCACAAAAAGACCTAGGTTAACATGCAGATGCGTAACCATTCCTGAGGCCTAAGGCGTTATGCCTCTGTGCCGAAAATTACAGGGCCGTGCATTACCACCTGACCGGAACACGATAGTGCTGAACACTATCATTTAGCGGCAAGTATATTAGGTAATGCGGTGGTGCCTACGCCCGCGAGCTCCGTTACTACCACCACCTGCCTAGCTCTACCACCAGTGAAATATTACAGAATATATGATAAATATTACAGATTAACAGATTTTTTTTATTCAAACCATAGAGCTCCCGTTTTATTTTTAATCCAGCACATTACGATTACGTAGTGGGTGCGACAACCACAACATCCATATTCATACGCGTCCGAATTATTTGCTTTGTCCAACGATGCCGTGCCATTAACTCACTCGGCCATTTTTCAATTATGCCAAATGTGAACTGGACATATAAATCACACGGTTACATGTGGTAGTGCAGGGTGGGTAGGGGTGTGTTTAATTTGTAAACAGGAAATGGATCAAAATATATAAAAGCCCACCCCCGATACAGGGAGGATGGGGGACGCGAAAAAAATTATAAATGGACGCTGAAAAGATTTTTTATGCGTATCGCATGCCTTTTTTATGAACTGCAGTTTTTATAGTGTACGTGTTTTTGCTATGGTGTTTTTTATGCTTTCATTTTAATTATTGATGCGGATTCAATTAATTTTTTTTTGACGAAATTCGCGTTGCTTACTTGATATTAAAATGTGAAAACTTGTTTGGAAAAGTGCTGTTTTGGATATGAATGAAATTATTTGTGAATAGTATGAAGTGCCCTTTCAATCATCAAAGTTTACGTGATAGTCAATTTTTTATAGTGTTCGGCTTTGGTTGATGCGTTTGACAAATATTTGCGAGTTTGACGCATTTGATTTAGATCACAGACCAATCAGCCTTCCACAGACCAATCAGATTTAGATTAAGCTAATAGCTTCGATAATTTAATGAAAACGTGAATTTGATAGTTAACAGGGCTGTTTAGAACTTTAATAGAGAGACTCAAGTGTGGAAATGTGCTACGTACATTTAATTGTTATTTTTATTATATCTAGTTATTTATCCACACAAAAAAACGTAGTTGAAGAAATCATCCCTATAAGTATATTTAATTGTTAACCCCTGTTGTTATTAAACAACAGGGGTGATCTTACCATTAGGTAAGATCATCACTACAAACCTTGTTTTGATCTTTGGGACGCATATTTTATTAATCCCAGGAAAGTCGTGAACGCTATTTCTTATAGGGCTGATTTTTTAAGGTTCCGTAGTAAACAACGAACTCTTATAGTTTCGCCATGTTGCATCGTAAATTATTGCTACCGTTTTTTTATAATGCCTATAAAAAATTATAAGAATGTAGGAATAAAAAAAAAATAAAGAAGTTAAAAAAAATGTAGGAATGAAAAAGAAAAAAATATTGGTGAATCGTGGGTACGTCTAACGCTGATTATGGGCCAAGGGTGGCCTGTTAATATTGCCTTTAAAGAAATATGTACACGGCAGAGGCTTCGTAGCACAGCGCTACGAAGCGTAGACTAGCGTAGAGAAGCACTCTATATAAATATTACGATGTCTTTACGAGTTTATTTCTTCCCTGGAATTTGTAAATCCCTTTTAGTTTCTAGTTTTAAAGAAACGGGGAAGACTTGTCATAAAATTTAAAAAAAGCGAAATTAATTTGCTCATGATCGCGTGATTTTTTCGCCGTTTTTGCTACATAGTGGTACGGAAAACTTCGTACGCAAGTCCAACTCGATCTTGACGGGTTTTTTTTATCTTGTTTGCGACTACTGCTAAACGCTTACTCAGTGAGTAATCCACGTCTCGCGCGGTTTAATGGAAGCATCAGCTGTCAAATTTGACATTTTGACAGCGACCTCCCAACTTTCTAAACGTGGAAATGCGTTAACTCGAGTTACTGTTTATGTAAGGTGATAGTTTATGAATGCTTGTATTGTATGACCCAATTCTGAGGATTCTCATGAACTTCCATATTGATGAAGTTCCTGTAGTTTAGGGTTCCATCATCCGGGAGTTTAGGCTTTAACTATCTATGGTAGTGATCATTAATATTTAAAGAAAAAATGGAAAGGATAACAGAGCCGTTATCCTTAGGTCGCAGGTTCGATTCCTGCCCGAAGTCAAATTTTCCTTCCTATTTTTTCTTTAAATATTAAAGTTCACTCGCAAGTGTTATTACGAAAAATAAAATATTACAATTATCTATGGTAGTGTTCAGCGCTACTTTACTCCGGTTAGACGTGTAACTTGATTGGCTGGCGTAGGAAACTGACGACTCCTCTGTCCACCAGTGGAAGATTCTTCTACGGGAAGAACCCTTCTCATCTCATCTTAGCTTTTTGCTGCTTAATGGTATTGTTTAACAAATAAAACAAAAAAGTTATACGTTTTTTACTGCTGGTAGAGTTCCAGTGTTTCGTGGGCGTAGGCACCACCGCATAACTTAATGTATCCGCCGCTAATGGTGCCATAATAACTATCATAGAGACATAAAAATTAAAACTTAACTTAAAACTTTATGACAAATCTTACTAAAGGGTGGCAACGCATCTGCCTTTCGTTCTTTGTGTGGGTGCCTATAGGCTGCAGGCATCACTTAGCATCAATGTGAACTGCATGCTTGATTGCCTCCTTCATTACATAAAAAGGTACTTATTTTTTTTTAAATACGGGAAGTATTGATAAATAATAGTATTAATTTACTGGTGGTAGAGCTCCAGTGACGGAGCTCGCGGGCGTAGGCACCACCGCATTACTTGCCCCTACCTAATTTACTTGCCGCTAAATGGTAGTGTTCAGCACTATCGTGTTCCGGTCAGGTGGTAATGTACGGCCCTGTAATTTCCGGCACAGAGGCATAACACCTTAGGCCTCAGGGGTGGTAACGCATCTGCATTTTGGCCTTGGTCTTCATGTGGGTGTCTATAGGCTGCAGTCATCACTTAACATCAATGTGAACTGCATGCTTGTTTGCCACTTCCATTACATAAAAAAAAAAAATAATAAATAATTCTAGAAACAAAATTAAAGAAAGTGATGGCGTGCCTTAACTCCTGAAACGCTTTCAGCGGTCATTCACCGATCCAGACGTTTGTCTTACTATCAACCCAACCACACCTGTAAACTTTATCACACGAGCCATAAAGATCAATATTCCATAAACATCACCACCGAAACATTGCCCGAATACCTTCTTCCTTTTAACTTTTATGCCGTCACTTCTAAAGTTCATTTTTGTGCCCGTCTTGGTTTACTTTGATGGATTTCTTTTGAAAATTCCAAATTTATATTTGACTTCGGGGGTAAACGGTTCTGAAACAGATGAATTCTTCTTTAATTGGCGGTGAATGCGAAATGACATTTGCGTTTAATTGTTTTAGATGTTTTATTGAGGTTATAATTTGTGATGCTATTTTAATTGTAACTTCACGCCTACTTCCCTGAAGGGGTAGAGCTAAATTCATGCATTCAAGCATAAATGCAAACACCCATGATTCGCCGGTTACGTTTTGGCCCAACAGGTGGCGAGCCTGTTGACATCTCCGGGCAAATTACCAAACTCCGAGGTAGGTACTAGGAAACTTCCAGTAAATTGAAAAATCCCAATTTAACCAGAAATAAAGGATGTCACACCGTTATTTCTGTTACCCCCCGACCGACAATTGATTTCAATTGTTCATACGCCGCCGGCGGTATGTCACAAATCGTCGTGTCGTAAAAATTTTGAAATTATCTCTTAACGAATTATTATTACCAGAAAATTATTTAAATATGTATTTGCCAAAAAATAACAAGATTGCAACAATACAAGACTTTTTTTTTGAAAAAAAAAATCGTCGAAGTCTTGACTTCGATAATGCTGTATGAATCGGAATATTTTTCTATTGTACCATCTCGAATATACCTACAGTTTTAAATGGAAACAAAAACTGTCTCAGTACAGTCAAAAATATCCTTATCTACCACACATTTAAAAACTTGCTTTTTTAAAATCGGCTTAGAACTTTTAAATCGTTTACGTGAAACAATATAATTAACAACAAATCCATGAAAATGTTCACGAACTGAAACTTTAGAAACGCTAAAACTCGATAAAATCTTTTTTTTAATTAATCTCACTTAAACTTACTCTACAATATTCCAAGACCGTATAGACTAACGCTAAATAAAATTTATACCTCTGGTAGGTATAAATTTTTGTGAACGACTTGTTTACCGGGTAGGTAGGTATATAATATAATAATATATATATATAATAAGGAGGGAAAAGTTTGTAAAATAGAATGTGATCTAAAAATAAAGTTTTTGCTCGAGATACTTTTACTGGTTGTAGGATCTTGAGGGCGTATCTGCCGCCAAATGGTAATGTGCCGCACTATCGTGTTCTTATTAGATGGTTATGTATGGCCCCGTAATAACTATCACGGAGACATTTGCACTGAATATGATTTTGTGTTCATGGTGTTATTACACCATTTTAATAATATATAGTAGAATCCCCTAATTATACGAATAAATGAAATATTTTATCCAATAAATGTATATAAACAAACAAAACAATTGAAAAAGCAAAAGAATGTTGTATTAAACGCTCACTCTCTTAAAACTAGCTACAAAAAAGTCTTTCAGTGTTGACAGTGCGTTGAAAATTTAAGTTACCAATTTCATAGCCAACGGTAGCAACCTCTTGTCAAACCAACACAACATTTGCATACATTAAAGCCGTATAGCTCGAAAAAAGCTACAAAAAACCAATTAAAATACCAAACTAACTCAACAAGGTTAGGCCACCCACCATTTTTCACAATAATTGATCATCCCCGCTGCACGGAAGGCTCGCGTGACAACAAACGAAAAGGTTCGTTGCACCCGTATTTATTACTTTTACTTTTTAATTTATTACCGATACGAAAGACATGCGAGATGGTCTGGCAAGTTTTGGGGAGTTCGCTGCAATGCGGACGAGAATTTAGTGTCTAGTAAAGTGAGTAAACTCTAGTTCATAGTCGCAGTTTGAAAAATTCTTCTTTCAATTTATTACTACAATCGCTTTTGTCCGCGACTTTGTCCACGTGGAAATCGTATTTTTGTAGGTAGCTGTATGCTTGTTTGTCTGTTGTCATGTTATTACGTGGCAAAGCGAGAGATCTGATAAAAATGATTTATGACAAGTTCGCGCTTAATGGGTCAACTATAGTCAAAGGAGATGTTGCGAGCTCGGCTCTGGTTCGTACACTACCTCAAAAAATGGGTAAATTAAAGAAGAATCCGAAAAAAATACAATTAATTTATTCAGGAATATATTTTAGAGTTACAACCACATTTAATTCAAACGATTTTATCATTTTCAACTATGTTCAACATGGCGGCGATACAGCCGATACTTGGGATCAATCGATTTTGATAGTATTTAGAAAATATTACTTTTTTCGCCAAGTAGGTACTATATAATCAAAATACAATTTAAAAAATGAAAATGTAAAAATGACATCGCCCGCCATATTCGCCATGTTGGTTTTGAGTTGCAATTCTAAGTGCAAATAATGTTTTGTATCTGCAAACAAAGCTAAATAAGTGAAAATATGCAGTAAAAAACGTTTTTATATTGATTTTGTTTAATGACATTGTGTACAATACATGGCCGGAGGTCCATACATTCTTGCAACATCTCCTTTGATCAACATTTGATTAGGGTTGTCAAACTTAATCACACCTATAGGTAGTGTGCGAAAAAGATAACGCTCTACAGAGCGGGAATCTTTTTCCCAAAGTTGATGAGCAATACATATTTAATTTTCTTGACCGGGACTGTAATTATTTTATGTTTTCAAAAGCAAAATCATCAAAAAAATTATGCCCTCTGTATGTGCACCAGCCTGCAGAATGTTTTATTTATATTAAAAAAAAACGTATATTCACGCCTGTAATCCCCGAAGGGGTAGACAGAGGTAAATGCATGCATTCAAGCATACATGCAAACACCCACGATTCGCCGATTACGTTTTGGCCCATGTAACAGGTGGCGAGCCTGTTGACATCTCCGGGCACATTACCAAACTTCAAGGTACTGGAAAATTTCCAGAAAATGGAAAAATCCCAATAGAACCAAAGATAATGGACTTTACACCATCATCTCTGATAACCCCCTACTCGGGAATCGAACCCAGGACCTCAGCGTGGCCTGCTACCACTAGGCTACCGAGGCAGTTTTTTTTTTTAATTTGAAATGGCATCGCTATTACGCATATTGCCAGTGTCAAGTAAAACGATATTTTGTATTCGTATAAATAAAATGCAGCGTTAAAGTTAGAATCAGTCGATCAGTTAATTATTTATTATGTCAGTCAAGAGAGTCACAGTTAGTAATTCGAGTAAAGAGATGGCTACTTTACCAGAACATTTACAATGAAGTTTTGGAGGCAACCTGAAAGGCCGTGTTTTCGCACTGTTATTCTATTTCATTATACACGGACACTGTAATTATCCTATATCAAACAAAATGCCACCAACTTTATTTAATGTAACTCAAAAATACACCAAGAAAATAAAATAAAATAAGAGCACCACACGCATCCTTCAAGCTTCCCGCCAAAAACTCCACCGAGGCAGTTATTATATTATTCATATTTAATAACGCGCTATGTTTAGTCTTCGTGGATTTTATAGTTCCTGTGACCAAGCATCGTAATTTTAATGAGACGATCGTCTAAAGGAACGCATTTGAACTTGCAAGGTGTTTCGCCCAAGTAAATAATCACCCCCTAAATAATAATTACAGTGGCAAAAAAACTGAGGCCTCAGTGGTGGCAAGCGTGGCAACATCTAAATCTGCATTCTTACCATTGGCGTTTCTGTTGATGTGTATAGGATACGGTTATTTACTTAGCTTCTGACCCTGCATGCTGCACTGAAACTGCATGCTTATTTGCTTAATCGCAATTTTTTTATGATGTGGAAGTGGCAAACAAGCATGCAGCACACTGATATTAAGTGATGACTGCAGTCTATAGACACCCACAAAAAACGAAAGTCAAATTGCAAATGCGTTACCACTCCTGAGGCCTAAGGTGTTATGCCTCTGTGCCGGAAATTACAGGGCCGTTAGTACATACTTGATGATGTATTTTGCCTATTAGTTATGAATTAATTATCTCTGGTACTGGTTTCAGCCTTGACTAGGGAAGTAAAAAGGTTGTCTTACGCTCCTCCATTAAAAAAAAATCAAACCATTATTCAAAATTGTAACTGGCAACTCATTTAACTTTTAATTCAGTGCCTCTATTTCTGAATGGCAGTACACAGTGAACCTACACATAAATTTAGTCATGATTTTTTTTTGTTCTTCTTTCATATTACACCCTCTTTAAGAACTCCCTTAAAACGTATAAATCAGTCGAGTAAGTTTTTGTTCCTTTTTTCTGTCAACTTATATCTTTTACAGTGACAGTGTCACGATGCAGATGAATGAAGAATGGTGCCAAAATATTTATCGCGAACTCAATAATGCATTCATTTGTATAACGTGTCGGATGAATACGCGTGATTTATTATCTTATGACATTTTAAGATTTTTTTTATGTAGCGTAGGTGGCAAACAAGTATGCAGTTCACATGGATGTTAAGTGATAACTGCAGCCTATAAACATCTACACAAAAACCAGATAAATGCAGATGTGTTGAGACTTTAGCTGTTACGTCTCTATGATAGTTATATTACATTACTAACTAACCGGAACACGATAGTACAAATAGTGCTAAACACTGGTAGTGTTTAGTTGCAGATAAATTAAGTAATGTGTGACTTGATATTGGCCACAAATTAGACGCTACCGAAACCACAGACGGTCAAGTGACCGTGAAGTGACCTAAACTCTGTTTCTACAAAATGATTTTTGATAAGATGCCGGCATACTCATTATTTATAGCAAACATGGAGCCAATAACCCAACGAGGCCTGTAAAACAGCGTGCATCGTAATAAAAAATTTGCTAAACAATCTGGACATTCCCGCAAGTCAAATTTTATCCTTTGTAGAATTTCAGTGTCAGAGTACGGGGGCGTAGACATCACTGCATTTCGTTTCTGTCGCAATGTATTCCTGTAAGATGGCAATGTACGGCCCCGTAATTTCTGTCACAATGCCTCATGGGTGGCAACTTTCAGAATCTCTGGTTTTTATGTAGATGTCTATAAGCTATTTATATAAACTGCATGCTTGTTCCAGTCTATTATTAAATTAAAAAATCGTTTGGTTAAGAGACTTGGCATAATAAGTATCCCTAACCTCTCAAACACCGCATAATTCTGAATACAGACAGAAATAACAAAGCCATAATTGTCACAGATGACATGCACATACAGTAAATCTTTTTGTATAATAAAGCATCATTGAGACAAAAATAAAAGCCTGCGGGCGGTGTCGGAGACGATTCTTCAGGAGAAGTGCGCTCTAATTTTACCGTATCATCTTCTGTAGTAGGCACAGAGCAACGCAGGCCGCCGGCCGCCGCGGCGGACCGGATGGGAGTAGCCATAGCGTTTATTACCGATGCAAAAGAGTCTGTCATTTTTTGCGGGGGGAAATGCGTATGACACACAGGCACTATAAAAATCGTCTTTTAGGTACGACGAAACTCACACCTTGACTTTAACAAAATACATAAACAATTTCACGCACACATTTAAACTTCTAAGCGACAGGCATAGGCCCACTTGGCCTTGTATTTTGACAGAGGGGAAAGCCTGCATATGGCTACTCCCCTCCGGTCCGCTGCGGCCGGTGGTCCATGTTGCTCTGTGTAGTAGGTATCTTTCACAAAATTTGTTTTCCAAAAATATTTGCGTATCTTTGCGCAAATATTATATTATAATCGACAGGGGTCAATTCTGGGAAACGGGGGAAACGGATTCTGTTGTCTAATGACTCCGATTTCGAAACAGAGGCTCTCTCATTCTGTGTTCAGTACTTTGGTAAATGCACATGTACATATTGCACATACAGTAAATCTTTCTGTATAATAAAGCATCATTGAGACAAAAATAAAAGCTTGCGGTGACGGAGACGGCCCTTCACAAGAAGTGGGCTCTATTTTTACCGTATTATGCACGGACGCTGTCGGCGCGTGCTGAAGACTGCCTTCGATGCCTGTTTTTATATCGCCTATGAGATCGAATTTTCCAACGTGATGAACTATGATAATGTCGTTACGGTTAAAAGAAGCTTAAGTTGAGTGATTTCCCATCAACTTCACTTAGTTTTAAACTAAATGAAGTTTGCAAGTTCACAGGACTGGTAGAATTCTGTCCTATTTTCTATTGTTACAAACTTACCTTAACCATAATTTTGGCATCATAAGTGTCAAAATCACAATTTTCCAGAATTATTTGGTACCGATAGGGGTGAAATTATTCAGCTTATACGGATTCTCCCGTCGAATGACTAGGTAAACCCAATTGGAACTGAGTCTGCCTCACTGTGACATCGATACTCTGTCGTAGACACTTTATTAAATGAAAAGTTTATTTTAAATTTCTGGATGACAGAGCTACGTGTGTCGGCAAGTTTAGGTACTGGACTGACACGTCTGACAGTGGAAGTCGTTATTATGTATGGCATTGTGTACCTATCTACTGCTGTAGGTACCTTTGAGTTTAACCATAACTTTGGTTCTTACAAATGAGTCATATTATTATAATTCTAAAATCATTTGCGTAAAGGTATTCCAGAAAAAGGTATTCCCACTGGAACAGAGAAGATAAAGAAATTTAATTTAAATTTAGTTCTTAAAAAACACTTCCTTTGTTTTCACAAGCACGGGGAAAAAGTATTTTTCGATTTACAGACGAAACTAAAAAAAAATATGAAGTCGTGTGCAAATACTATATTTTATTTTAACACACACGGCAAGGAAATTGAAATTATACTGCAAAGAATGGATAGCGTTCATCTCTTTAGTTTAGTACAAGACTAATTAACACAGATCCATCTTCAAGAGAGCGCTGACTTTTTGCTATTGTATGCCCGAGTGCTCTAGGATTCATATTTTATTTCACTTTTCATACAAAAACTATATAATACTTTAATCAGGATTAAATCTTTCACGTCTGTAATCCCCGGAGGGATAGGCATGCAAATGCATACAATCAACCATACGTACAAACACCCACGATGGCGAGCCTGTTGACTTCCCCGATAACATTACCAAACTCCGAGGTATTGGGCACTTTCCAGATACCTACCTAATGGAAAATTACCAATAGAACCAGAGATAAAGAATTTTACATTACAGTCTTTGTTAGTCCCCGACCCAGGAATCGAACCCAGCGAAGTAGTACTGGCCTGCTATCACTAGCCTATTGAGCAATTTATTTTACAGAAATAATAATGCGGACTATAATGTGAGGTTCGGAGGATTGTTAAAAAACCAAGACGTTTGGTGCTCCCCGCTCTTTCCACTCACTACACGCTGTTGCCCGTCCCACTTTATTATATTTACTACCTATTGGAATGATTTAACCATCATTGTTAGGTTGTCTGACTGCAGTAAGTAGCGGAATCATTCTCCACCACTAGGGATGTCGTCACGTTCCGACGCATTCGACGAATAAAATCTGCAAGTTGCCAAATCAAACTATAGAACCCAGCAAATAATATTGCACATCGAGTCCACGAAAGAGACAATCGGCTAGTTTTGACTTCGTAGAGCGTTATCTCTGCTGCACACTGCCTACGTAAGCATTGATAGTCCGGCCTTGGTCAAAACTTGATCAAAATGGTCGACAAACGTCACATACGTAAACTGCGTAAGAGATCACGCTCTACAGACCCGAAATAAACCGAAGTCTCCTTCCTAAGCTAGATATGCAATATTTATAAATGGATATTATACAAATCAAAATAATTCCCGGTGCAATATCAAAAGTCGCAAGATTTAAAAATAATTGACTACAAGTGACGCCGAGTGATATACGTCGCGACGTCCGCTATGGTGTGTTCTTCTCATAATTAGCCAGAAATAGACCCATCCTTCTCCAGCAAGAGACGTTTATATCTCGCCTATCCTCTCGCACCTCATAATAACTAATTATACACCGAACGAAGGAACTAACCCATCACTCATAGATATTAAAGTGTCCAGTGATTAAATGTGCGTAATGGGCTTTACTCCGCCTACTTTGTTCGTTATATTACATAGAGCATCCACTGCCATGTTTATGTGCGGGCATAAAACCCTTTTATGTTTATCGATACGGTTTTCTAAAGGAATGGGCGGGGTAAGGTGGAGTTCACAGTTGTTCATGTTTAAGGAATTAAACTTAAAATCCATGAAGATTTAAAAAATGTCTCAGATCATAAGACGCGTCATAGCATTATTGTTTTGACATTAGATTTTCGCCTCTTATTTATTAAGCTCCTCTGTATGGTAACACAGTTAAGAGAATCGAGTATGAAAGCAATGAACAAAAATAAGCATACAGATCACATTGATAGTAAGTGATCGCTGTAGTTTTAAAACATCTACACGACAAACAGACATTTCAAAAGCAGATGCGTTGCTAATCCCGAGACCTAAATTGTTACTCCTCTGTGTCGTATCATTACCAACTTAATCGGAACATAATGGCGTCAGCGCTATTGTGTGCCGATTGTGTGTGTGTAGTGCTCAGGCACCACCATTTATCGGCAATCAAATTAGGTAATGCGGTGGCACCTACGCCATCGAGCTCACTGGAGCTCTACCTCCAATCGCAAGGTTTTTTGTAATTCTAAAAACGAGTAATTTAATTCAGAAACATTTTATTTCATTGAGCCAAGAGGCGCTTGAATTCTGAAGCGATGGGTCACTGTTCCTGTTTTATCTGATGGCAGTTAGATCACCACCTCTGTAAGTGGTGAGCAATTTTTGAAAGCAGCAGAACAAACGTTCAGCTTGCTGAAGCCTGAGGTCCTGAGTTTGATCCCCAGGTCGAGAAAAGCTTTTATTGGGTTTTTCTGCATGGAAATGCCCAGTAGTCGGAAGGTAGCCCGGAAGGTGGTACCCGTGCCTTGGAGAGCGTGTTAAGCCTTTGGTCCTGCGACCAATCTCTCTCCGGTCGTGTCGGATTACTGTTCTACCGAGCTATGAGAGTATGAGAATGGGGGAATAGAATTTACCACAACCTGGCAGGCAAGTATAAGTGTGCCAAATTTCATACTCCACTGTCAGCGTAATTCGTAAAAAGGGATCCTGTTTCTGCTTCACGTATTAATATACCTGACAGATTAAGTGAAAGTACTTTTTAGGTAAAGTTTTTGCGATTTAGAAAAGTTATACAAAGTTTTCGTATTCTATTCACCAAATGACCTACATGACGCCCAGACAAAATGCACTTCGCCAAACATTCGCCAGCATAAACATCTAGAACCGGTCGTGGAGCTATTAGGTATAGTTTATAGTCGAATTATCCTTGCCAGACGCACGAAAGTGACCTTGACTCTATGAGTCATTTACATTTAATTAACTACATAGGTATGTTGTCCACGTGGCTGGCAGACATATACTTACCTAATAAAATATGCAAATATTTGGGGTTAGGCGACGACTGCTTTTTTATGAAACAAAGGTGACAAACAAGCATGCAGTTCACATGGATGTTAAGTGATGATTGCAGCCTATAGACATCTACACAAAAACCAGAGGTCAAAATGCAGATGCGTTACCAGAGACCTAATACTAGTAGCACTTTACTGGTGGTAGAGCTCCAGTGACGGGGCTCGCGGGCGTAGTCACCACCGCATTACCTAATATACTTATATGTAATTTCCGACACAGAGGCATAACATAACACCTTAGGCCTCAGGAGTGGTAACGTATCTGCATTTTGACCTTGGTCTTTGTGTAGTTATATAATGGCTGCAGTCATCACTTAACATCAATGTGAACTGCATGCTTATTTGCCACTTCCATTACATAAAAAGAAATCTACACAAAAACCAGACATCAAAATGCAGATCTCCCCTGACACCTTAGAGTCATAACACACGTCGGGATTTGGTACGGAGCGTACAGCGGATTCTGTACGCTCCGTACCAAATCTGGAGGAGTGTAGAGGAGTCTGGCGGACATAACTATTATTAATCAAGTCCGATGCGGTCCAATCGCGCGGCATTGGTCGGCGAATTCGGTCCGCCGGACCGAATCCGGTCGTGTGTAGCTATAGCGGATTTGGTCGGTCGTATGTTACTACTATAAGTTGTTATGTCTCCGTGATAGATATTACGATCTAACCGGAACACGACTTTGCTGAACACTACCATTTGGCGGCAGATGGATTAGTTAATGCGGTGGTACCTACGCCCTCTACTTTATACTGGCACTCTACCACCAACAAGACTGCTAACTGCTACACCTGCAAGTAAATACTGTAGCCGAAAAAACATCTTCATTAAAACCAGAGCCTTCAAAACACGTAAGTACAGTGCTCATCAAAATATATTGCACATCGAGCCCATGAAAGTGACAATCGGCTAGTTTCGGCTGCACGCTGTCAACGTAAACACTGATAGTCCGGTATTAGTCAGAACTTGACCAAATTGTCGACAAACGTCACATAGGTAAGGTGCGAAAAAGATAACGTTCTACAGACCCGAAATAAGCCGAAGTTCCCTTCCTAAGATCGATGCAATGTTTCTTATTGGATGCTGTAGATTAGGTAATGCGATGCACATTGAACAAACGTTGGTTTTAGTTTTCCAATTTCACAAAACGAATAAAGTATTGACGACCCGATTAGTCCAGCGGTGTGAGACGACCGTTTGATTCGAAGGGTTCGATCACCGCATCGCGACAAATATTTGTGTGGCTTACACATATTTGTTTCGGATCTGGGTGTTTGTGTACGTGTTGTGTGTGTACAACGGCACCCACGACACAGGGTTATACCTACCGTGGGGCTGTGAGTGTAAGCGTATTTTATTTAATTTATTTATCCATTAAGTTTTTAATGGATACCTTTAATCTCTTTGGGTGATAAGAATTGACCTTTTAAATAATTCTTACCACAATCAAATAACGCCACTCATTATTATATCATATTTGAAAATAAAATATTATAATAAATCGATGCAATAACAGACAAATTATAGCTTAAACTATTCTTAGTGTCTAAAGTGTAAGATAATTTGCATTTTCGATCATTTATATTGACAGAGATAAAATGCAGCTTGATTATCGTAATAGATGCACTTTTGGCAAGGTGAAGACCAAGGTCGTTGGACAAGTTCCCGACCATTTCATTATCATATTTATCATAGTATCCGAAAAAGGTAGAGACAAACAATGTTGCAATCTTGATGTGTTCTTATATTCGCGAGCGAGAGTTGCTGGAACTCTGCCCGTGAATGACAAAGAATGACTGTCTTTCTTTTCTCTTTACACTTACATTTACACTGACATTCTACCTATTGATTTACTTACTTACATTAGTATATTAAATTTAGTTTTATCTTAGTGATAATCTTGACTATACAACGTGTAACAGGATTGAATGTACAACCCGAAACTAGTTAGTTCAGAATCGATATCCGAATCGATTTCAGACATTTTTGATATAGGTAATATTTTGTCCCAAAGTTCATTAAAATTAAGGAAATTATGGTCACCCATTTGGTGAACAGTCAATACAACCGAAAATGAGAAACCGAAAATGAGACTAACGTCTATCCAAAATAAAATGCTAGTCTCAACAAGTTAATTAGAACTCGTTGAGACATGCTTCTTATTATTAATAATAATTAAAAAATAATAATTAGTGGAAAAAAAATAATCTTATTACTAGCGAGTGTTAAATAAGGGTACGCAATTTACGCTACATCACTTTTTCGGTTCGTGTTTTATGTGTGGCCGTAGGTAGAGGTAGGGTAAGTATGCATAGGGTGTGCATACTGTTCGTACAAGTTCAGGACTTATTTCTTAAATAAAAAATATTGAATACATAAACATGTAGTTTCAGTTCATGTATTATGATTACAACTCGATTTTCTAATCGAGGTGTTAGATAGTGGGCATTATTCCCGTTACATGTTGTATATATTTTTTTTTAGCTTGTAAATTGACATGTACTTATATCAATTGTTATTCACTTTAATTCATTTTGTTTGTTTATGACGTGTTTAGAGGTGCCTGTCTCACTAAATGAATAAATGAATTTCTGATTCTGATTGTATGGCCCCGTAATAACTATCACAGAGACTTATAGGCTGCAATCATCACTAAGCTGCATACCTATTTACCACGTTTGTAACGTAGAGTAAAGCAACACACATTGAAATAGAACTATTTTTATTTCTCTCTTAGTTTGAAACACGCGAGATAAATCCGTAAAAATACTTTTATAATAATAAGGGCAACCCTTGATACGTCCCACTGATGGGCACGAGTCTCTCCCGTTCTTGGGAGGCGGCCTGGAGCTTACTCCACCACGCTGCTCCAATGCGGGTTGGTGGAGATAAGGGTTAGTGGCCAACCCGCTGTCGGATGTTTCCAAGCCGCCCATAAAGCCTCCGACAAGGTTAAACGACTGTTTATCGATAACAACCGGGACCGACAGCTTTACGTGCCCTCCGAAGCACGGATACGCGCATTTTAATTTAGCTGTCACCCATCACACACCTGACCGCGCCCGTATCGCTTAACTGAGTAGATCGCTTCCGATATACACCAACCGCGGTGCCATGCACGCTTCAAAAATACTTTTATTTCAATGTATGTTGTAATTGTGTTACTTTTGTATATTTGTTCTAGTTACTAGCTGTTGCCGGAAACTTCGTCCGACTGGAATTCGTAATCTTTTCTTTATATAGGTGTATAAAATACTCTTTCGAAACGGCTGAATCGATTCTTATTAAATATTGTGTGCCTATTGGGTAGGTCTAAGAAGCCGCTAACATCTATTTTTCATATCTACTCCTTAGGGATAAGACTGATTCACACATTTTATTTTTTTATTATACCTTTATTTTATTATACCTCTAAGGCGTACATGAGGCGGATTATCATCAAGGATTTAAAACAACATCTACCAAATGTGCCAAATTTGCTTATCTCAAATCAAATTACCAATTAATTCGAATTCGACTTTGCAAAAGACTGTCGCTCGAGGGATCACAAGCAATATATTTTGCCCGACATCAACGGGAGTGTCCCGAATCCCGCTGGAGTGTCTTAGGGGCATTATTGTCGTAAATGTTTGGATATTGCCCAATATGGCGTATCCTCAGCTGTGTGATGACCTTCCCAAAAATATGCGATAAAGTCTCGTATCGCTGAAGTTACCATCAATGAAATGAAACAACAAAAATATAACACGGTTTTAACTTATTCAACATCTATCAAATCCGTCTATTTGAAACCAAAAATTACCAATGAATTCGAATTCGATTCCGTCAAAAACTGTCGCTCGAGGAGATGCAAGATATTTTCCCCGACATCAACGGGAGTGTCCCGCAATCCCGCTGGAGTGTCCTAGAGGACATTAGCATTTGTCGTTGGGCGTTTCAGACGGAAATAGCGCGGGCGGCGCGTCACCAATGCGCGTCGTTTGCTTTACGACCAGTTATTGCAAGCCCAACTTTAATTACCACCGAACGCCATTCGCAAGATTTGTGGAACGTCACACTTGGCGCGAAACTTGACAGATCACCTGCCCATCGCGATCAAAGACAAAACCAGGTCTTTTATCACACAAACATCGAAGAATTTAATTAGCATGCTGAATTGCATTTCCATGTCACGCCACAATTTAGGTGAGCGGCCAAACGGTCCATTTGTTTCAGGAATAACAGACTGCAACCATGTTACATCGGGTGTATTAAACTTTTATTGCCTTCTGTGCCATTCTTTAGTCGGCGAGTGTGCGAACACACCATTAATTACCACCGAAACCATTTAGGAGATTTATTATATTTATTCTGAAATTTTAACGCACACAGGAATTTTGTTCTATTCAAAAAAACATTTAAACAATTGTTAAACCTTTTGACGCACCAACCATCTGACGCATTAAATTTCGTGGCTTGATTCCACATCCCCATACGCGCAGGCCTTCAAACCCTCATCATATATTAGATAATTAAAGGTAAGATGACGAACTCAGCCTTCCGAATTGGGGAAACAACCCCACTTGCGTTCATTAGCCGTGTGCAGCACAAGTGCTCGCAACTACGGCTCATTCACGTCAACTTATATTACCAGCCTTGATTTGTCGTACGTTTTTCCCTTCCCGCCGTTTCGTGTTTACTTTCGTTTATTCAGCGCGGATCTCAGGGCTGCGTAGTGCATTGCCCCGTACCAAAATAAATTGTCGCGACGAATATCGTGTGCGTACAACCGGTGCCGATGTCGTGCCGATAAAGAATTAGTGGTGGTGGCTACTTCATATCGATTTTCAGGTATTTAAAGTATCGGTTTTTATCGTGTAGGTACATTATTTACTAACCGACTTCAAAAAAGGAGGTTCTACGTTCGACTGTATGTATGATTTTTTGGAATTAGATAAAGTAAATAAACATGTGGTTATATCGATAGTTAGTATTTACTGCAAGGACGTATTTCTCTGAAGTCCCATAAGGTTTACTACGTACCTAACCGAAACAAAGTAGTGATGAATTGCCAAACAGACACTTAACTAAAGCAGTAACTAAACCGTGAGCTATTATACTAAAACTTCGTCGCTATAATCAATTAAGCAATAAGACAAACATTTCTTTTTTACCTCAAGTAATCGTCAAGATAACAGTAATAATATAATGTTTTGGTGACTAACCAAATTAATTTTAAAAAAATACCTAGTTCTAATAGAAAAAATCATTGAGCATTTTCTGTATGCTGGTAAGTATCTAGATTATGTTGAAAACTGAACATAATGCTCCACTGTTAACCAAGGTTCTTACACAATTTTAATGTTCTTTAACTCCATTAACTTAGCCATAAATTCGATTAGCTCCCAACTTTTGTTTTGTCGTCCGAAACAAATACATCGCTCGGAAAATACTTAAAACTCTGCCCATTATTTATCGATAACCTGGCAGTGGCCTGCTCGTTATAAAGAACCCAATGGACATGGCGGGCGGGCGAGTTCCCGCCAAAACGAGCTGTCACTTTTGCGTCGCACGCAACGCACTCCGCCGCCACGCTCGCTTGAAATAATACGTTCTGAATAAAAGTTAACACGATGGAAAGAGCTTAAAGTTTATTTTCCCTTGTTTCTCGAGCAATGCGTTGTCCGTATCGGTTTTTATGCGTCTACATGCATTCCGCTTTTTACCAAATGTCTTCATTGAGCTTTGTCGCACGTTATATTCATTTTGCGTGCATCTTAACAGGACAACGCTGCACACAATTTACATTTCTGGTAATTAAATCACAATTTTCATCAACAAACTGCAATTAAGAACTTATGAACATACTTCTCTAGATATATTTGTATAAAATAGTTAAGGTTCTTTAGTGCCCGTAATTTAATGGCTATTGATTCAATCAAAATGTCTTGACGTGACCAACAAACATACAGAAGTGGAGATCTCAATAAGCTCTTATGTTTCTGTGCTGGAAATCTCAGGGCTGTATATTACCACTTATCTTTCTTTCTATTAGGTAATGTGGTGGTGTCTACGCCAACTCCGTCATTAGAGCCTTACCACCAGAAAAAAACATTATATTATAGATGACGACACCTGTCTTTATAAGACTAAAAAAAAGATGGCGCTCCTCTATTTCTTGCCTCCTAAAGGACAATTATCTTGAAGGAAATCTTAAATTGCACGCCATAACTTATCAACTTAGTAGATTTCTTGAAACATCAAAATTCACGGCAAATTAATTAACCGTCCTAACACTTAAAATAAGGAAGTCATCCATATTTGATACAATTAAATCAAAATCAAATGGTCTGTCGTCCTAACACCAAGGGAACCATCACAAAGCAACTTGTGAGAGTGAGTCAGCACCTCAAAATCGAGCATCCTGTTCTCATTGTTGATCGGCCAACACAACAGTGTAAGTTAACGAGTTTTGTGAATCACCAAACGCTAAAATAACCAGTTGCACAGGCACACTAACAAATTGTAGAAGTCAAAACAAAGTATAAAGTTTCAAGAATATTGCATATAACTATATCGCCTTAGGTATAATTAAAGTACTTGTGTTCGAGCTCGGGAGAAATAAGTGCATAAGAATACTTTAGAAACAAGGACCGATAATATGAAATGAAGTTACTCGTGGTAGAGCTCCAGTGACGGCGCTCGCGGGCGTTGGCACCACCGCATTACCTAATATACTTGCCCCTAAATGGTAGTGTTCAGCACTATTGTGTTCCGGTCAGGTGGTAATGTACGGCCTTGTCATTTCCAGCACAGAGGCATAACATCTTAGGCCTCAGAAGTAGTAACGCATCTGCATTTTGACCTCTGGTCTTTGTGTGGGTATATAGGCTGCAGTCATCACTTAACGTCAGTGTGAACTGCACGCTTGTTTGCCACTTTCATTACATAAAAAAAAAATACAGTGCCCTACATTACCACCTGACCGGAACACGATAGTGCTGAACACTACCATTTAGCGGCAAGTGTATTAGGTAATGTGGAGGTGCCTACGCCCGCGAGCTCCGTCACTGGAGCTCTACGACGAGGTAGATTCACATATCCTCAATTCGCAATTTCAGAGTTTTCCATCATCATGATTTCAGCCGAAACTGTGCACTGCTGAACCAAAGCCTCCTCATAAAAAGTATATGCCATAATCATCACGCTTGGCATGCAGTTTGGCGAACGCATTGGCGTTAGTTTTATCACAGGACGCTCTTGCGTTATTGCACACTACCGCCCATTGATACCCCCATGATTTGACAACCATTGTTCGGTTAAGTGACTGCACTGAAGTAATTAGTTCCAGTACAAGAAATTTCTCCCGCTAGTGGGTGGTGGGGTCGTCATGCCCCAACGCCAGCCAGAGTCCTTACAGAGTTTTCATCCGGTACATATCCAAACTACAAATCGCTTGTTAATAAAGAAACCCATTTTTTTCCTGCTGCTTACTGTTTCCTGTGAGAAAGAGAAAATTTCAAAGAATTTTATTATATTAAAAGCTGTTTTACCAAGCTATTTCTAAATCCTTATTAGAATTTCAATTTATATACCTAACGCTTACACTCAAAAGGCTCATCGTTGGGTTTCTCCATTGGAGCTCATCTACAGGTAAAGTTGCTATATTCCTAATGAATTTATTTAAATCTAACAATTTTGAAAAATTTTATATAATGTTGATAGCAAAGCAAAGATTGCTGCAATCCATAATAACATGACAATCTGAAATCACACCTGGTGAACCACTGAGCCTAAAGATGTCACCATATCCAATCAAATTACAACTGCGTTAAGCTCTACTACTTGACAGCATATAGATACAGTAATGCCTTCATCCACCTACGAAATCCCCATCAATATAAAGCCTCTATCACAAGTAACAAGTTTAACGACATAAACAAGTGAAAAGCATAACAATAATCAAGTACACTTCTTCAAATCTAAAACGTGCGGCTAAACGTTAAAATTAAAGAAGTTTCAAGCCTTTCGAATAAATTAAACCCAATCTTTAATCCTTTATCAGACGATGCCATAAAAAAATCAACCACAAGCAACTCCCGTCATACCTCACGCCACATCATCCGTACCATTGAAGGAATCAAAAAATAATTGTCCAAAACCCGTGGGCAACCACAAAAACTCGTGTAGATTATGTTATTTTACTCATTTGATTCTCGATAGTGATGACAGAATTGTTTTTAGTGGTGATAAGTTACAAGGTGACCCTTATGGGGCAAGTAATAAGTATTATGTTAATGTTCAATTTAGGCAAAGCTCGGTTGGTGGAGTTTAATCCAAAGTCGACGCTGCCGGCCGGTTGACGGCTCCGACCATCCGTGAACCCTAAGTACGGTGCGCATATAAGCAGAAGAAATATGCTCCGCTAACACTTCAAAGTTTACTGCATTTTATAATTTTTGCAAGTCAGGAAATGTGAAAAGAGCACAGGGGTCATCCTGTTCGGCTGACGATTTTTACACATTTGACTAAAACAGTTTCAATAAGATTGATATCAGATTGACTGAAAACGTAGCAAATAAGTCCATTTATCTGTGGTTACAAATTATTTACATGAAAATGTTCAACCGAACTACAAGCTACTTACTTATTTTTATATTATTATACTACTTTATTTTCGACTGACCTAATATACTTTCCGCTAAATGGTAGTGTCCAGCACTATCGTGTTCCGGTCAGGTGGTAATGTACGGCCCTGTAATTTTCGGCACAGAGGCATAACACCTTGGACCTCAGGAGTGGTAACGCATCTGTATTTTGACCTTGGTCTTTGTGTGGGTGTCTATAGGCTGCAGTCATCAGTTAACATCAATGTGAACTGCATGCTTGTTTGCCACTTCCATAACATAAAATATATATATGTGCATTTCACATTGTCTATTCGTGGTCAATGAATACTGCTACTAAAGGTCTATCGGCGCACGCGTTACTTCTCCATGCCGAAAAATATAATGTAATACATGTCAAAGTAAAAAAAAGCAAAAGCTTACACCATTGAAATATTATGTAATAACGTAAGGCAACAAGAAATGGATGACAAAACATGAATGATCATGGCATTCAAAACAAATGACGCTGCTGCCGGTACTAAGGAGGACTGGCAGGAAGGGGCGGCAGCCGCCCGACCAGTTTGGCCGCTCAGATCAACCACTTACTTGATCACCTCTCCGCTGAGCCTACTGCCTCACATTCGAACTTATTGTTTTTATGCACTATCGTTTTTATCACGTTTTCGTGCCGTTGGATGTGATAATGCAGTAAGCTGGCGACTTTTCCATGCTCTTTTCATAAGGAGTTCCACAGGGAAGGGTCCTGGGGCCGGTTTTATAAAATTTGATGTTAAAGCTAATCTATACTTATAATAAATCTGTAGAAGTGTAAATTCTGTACATTAAAAATATTGAAAAAATAAATACCAGGGGATGTAACTAGATCGATACCGAACACAAATATGTGATTAGAAAATTTTGTGTCTGTCTGTCTGTTTGTTCAAGCATCACATAAAAACTACCGGTCCGATTACAATGAAACTTGGTATGATTATACTTTAACCTTTGGCGCACAACACTGCGTACTTTT
Organism: Macrosoma leucophasiata; assembly: GCA_036365455.1. Lineage (NCBI taxonomy): Eukaryota > Metazoa > Arthropoda > Insecta > Lepidoptera > Hedylidae > Macrosoma > Macrosoma leucophasiata. The sequence continues at coordinate 3,986,193 of JAWQUS010000024.1, forward strand.
TATCCTGGAAAAATGTCTGTTTGTCTGTGTGTTTGTGCACGCTTATATTACAAACGTCTTATTCGATTTGCGGTTTTCACTAATATATTGTGGTAAGTTTCACTTAACATTTAGTGTTTGTTTCATGTGAATCGGTTCAGAAATAAAAAAGTTATGTTAATTTAAAGAATCGTATCGAATATTTTTAAGCTATTCTGTATCTTAGTTCTATCTTTTAGGGAGTTTCGTACCTAATAGGTAAAAACGAACCCTACGGATAACTAATCCTCCGCTGTCTGTATCTGTCTGTCCGTCCGTCTGTCTGTCACCAGGCTGTATCTCATAAAAAGTGATAGCTAGATTTTCACAAATTATGTATTTCTGTTACCGCTATAATGTAGACGCTTAAAATGTTTTAGGTCTTATGTTGTATTGCAGCTTCCATAATTAATCTATATATGTACACACAAATAAATAAAATTGGAGTGTCTATTTGTAATATTAAAATAACCGCTTTTTACTAAACGCATATGTATGTATACACGGTACATATACCAAAACAACATTTTTTACAATTTTTGTCTGTCTGTCTGTCTGTTAGGCGGGGCTAATCTTGGGAACGGCTTGACCGATTTTTACGGGACTTTCACTGGCAGATAGCTGATGTCATAAGGAGTAATTTAGGCTGCTTTTATCTCCATATATCCATACATACTTACATACCTACATACAAATAAGTAGAATTGGAGTGTATCCGACTTTGATGGGACTTCCATGGGTAGGTAGCTGATGTAACAAGGAGTAACTTAGGCTATTTTTATCTCCATACATCCATACATACATACATACATACATACCTACATACAAATAAGAAGAATTGGAGTGTCTTCGACTTCGACGGGACTTTCACTGACAGATAGCTGATGGGATAAGGAGTAACTTAGGCTACTTTTATCTCCATACGACCATACATACATACATACCTACAAACAAATAAACAGAATTTGAGTGTCTGATTTTGACGGGACTTTCACTGGCAGATTGCTAATATAATAAGGAGTAACTTGAGCTACTTTTATCTCCATACAACCATACATACATACTTAACTACATACAAATACATAGAATTTGAGTGTCTCCGATTTTGACGCGACTTTCACTGGCAGATTGCTAATATAATAAGGAGTAACTTGAGCTACTTTTATCTCCATACAACCATACATACATACTTAACTACATACAAATACATAAAATTTGAGTGTCTCCGATTTTGACGGGACTTTCACTGGCAGATAGCTGATGTAATAAGGAGTAACATACGCTACTTTTATACTAGCTGCGCCCACGACTTGGTCCGGGTAGATACTGAACAATCATACTTTTTCTCACCTAGACGAAGTCGCGGGCACAGCTAGTAACACATATTTGACTTAAACCCAAGTCAGACTAACTGAGACTGATAATAAAAAAAACTGAATAGATCCATATATTGTAACGAACAAATATACCCACATTCGATCTTTTATTTCATAACGAATACATTTTCATTTTTAATTTACAATCCTACTCAAAATTTTACGATCTTCCCAAAGCATACATATTATTTTAAAAGTACCACGAGGATCAAAAGTCAAAACAAACATGAGTAATGTATGTGAACGTGGTAATGAGACTCCCTTTCATTCGTCGTAAACGTAGAGCTTTCTCAGCGTACATGTGTGACGCACTTTCCTGTAATTGTCAACGTCATACTCTACAGCTTGCAAACCATACGCGTTAATGTTTCCTAGTGAAATAATATAACGAAGCCTTTTAACGCAAACGTGAACCGACTCGGGACTCGTTCGGTAAGGGGTGATGCATTCCCATAGCTTCACGTCATTCCAACGCTATAATTTAAAAAGGGTTAAGACAAAAAAAACGTTAATTCGAAATGACACCCCAGATGTGGAGCCATCCGGCCGAAGATACAAGATTTAAGTCCGTCCTACACGTCATTAAAACAACGCTGTCAAGTGAAGAAATGATTTGGACGCTCTCGCATTTCCTCCCGTATTATTTATCTGGTGCTCGATTATAAACAGATGTTATTCGGCAATAAATCTTTGTCTCATGGCACATGAAAGGACTTATGTACAATGTACTTTACCTTTTTGGTTTGTTCCTAAGCATCGCGATTGTTTGCGAATTTCTTATTCATGTATGTGTGTTTATTGCGCTTTGGTTTAGCAATTAAATGTTATTGTGTTGTTATTTTCATGACCACCATATGAAAAAACTACTACTGCTTTTGTTGTTTGTTAAATTCTACACGAATAAAGTCAAAGGTACAGCTAGTCTAAATTAAATACTTATATGTAAAGCGCATTCAACTCTGCTTAAAAAGAAGTTGAGACTCTGTTTTGAAGCAGTGCTCGAAGTAAATTTTCAACAGACCATAACTTATTTTTCCCTTAACCGCAATCCGGCTGTGAAAACCGCATTCAAATCTATTGAGTAGTTTCGATGTTATAACGTACCAGACAGACAGTCAAAAAATTCCTAAGAATGTTTTTTTGGTTTCTGTTACTCTTCTTTAAATTATTTTCCGGAATAGGTACTGATAGGGGGTGTCAGGGGGTATCAGTACCCATTTCGGAAAATATTTAATGTACACACACTTGATTTTTACTGTCCTAATAGATGTATTGATTATATTGTTATGATTCATGTCTCTACAAAGAGAAAAATCTGGAAGTATGAAAATAAGAAGGAAAGGAAGAAAATATGGATTTCATGTAGCTTAACTGCTTCTAGTCTAGCTGCTATGCTCCCCAGCGTCTTGGGTTCGGATTCGACACCCTAGTTGGGAGCTATCAAAGATAGAGTGTATTGTCCCTTTATCTCTGGTCCAATTGTATTTTTTCCATTTTCTGGAAGTATCCCAGCCCCACAATCGAAATTTGGTAATGTGCCCGGAAGTTTTATTAGTTGATCAATTTCGCCACCTGTTAGGTGCCATCGAAGAAATGTCTGGAAGATCATGTCGGTGGCTAATTTGTAAGGCGATACAGACTAACTTGCTATAGATTTGGATTACCGGACTTCTTTGGTACATGGGCCAAATACGTAACTGGCGAATCGATTGTGATGAAATTTAACATGAGGGCAGTTTCTCCAAGAAAAGGACATTGGTTACTTTTCACTTTTAAGTCAAAATCAAATAACACGCTGATCAAGTCAGAAAATACTAGGAGGTACCCACATATAACTCGTGGGCAAAGTTGAAGATAGATAACCTTGCCTATAGAACAGATGCCAGCTTTATCTACGTTAAATATGTTATAAAAATTGAATATTGTATTTTATAAAACTAAAAATATAATTAAATAATAATCAAAACTAGAAAACATCTCATTTATCAATAGATAAGATCTATTCTTCAATTTAATATAAATAATATTTTAGAATTTGTCAATTGCATTAAATTATAAGAACAGGATAGAGCAATAAATACGGCTAAGCAATTAGTTGAAACCATTTATCAAACTAACATTTAATCTTATAACTAAACAAATGCTCTTAAGTCTGTATCTTGAAAATATTTTTTTAATGACAACGTAAGAATAAGACAGCTCATTCGTGAAAAGTTGTGTAATTAACACGTACAAATGTTTTTTTTTCGCCGATGTTATAACAGTACCTATCTATCCACTAAACTATCTCTAAATCTATTATAGGTACACCTGGTCCCCTTCTTTGCAAACATTTGAAAGGTAGGCATATAATAAATGATATATACATGTGTGAAAGTACCAAAATAATATACGATGTTACCCAATTATATTGCAGCTAGACAACGGTTGTCACCCATTTAAAGATAAAATCACACTTTCCGGCGCAGCCCTGGCCGTTCCCGGATATCTTAGAGCGAGTTCGGTCACGTTCTCGAATCGAGATATCGACAAATCGATTGTGGCTCGGATAAGTGTGTAGTAGCACGATTTTATCGGCGTTTAGTCGATCTCGGGGAAGTTATTAACGATGGACGCGACCAAGATAGATGGGGCACGTTTTTTATGAGGAATGACGGGTATAGCTTTTTTAACTCGTTCTTTGTTTGAATTCTTAATCGATGCATGTGATCGATTTGATTTTGTCTGTAGGTATATGTAAATGTGATTTTTCAAAGGCAATGTACTGAACGAGCACGTAGTGCATTTATTAAATACCAACAAAGCTTAGGTAAGCTTTATGTTTATCAAAATTTAACTTTAATATAGCTTGCATCTTTTATGTGACTAGCGGCCCGCCCCGGCTTCGCCCGCGCTGCTCCGTTCCTTTTAGTCATAGCGTGATGATATATAGCCTTTCTCGATAAATGGGCTATCTAACACTGAAAAAACCTTTTCAAATCGGACCAGGAGTTCCTGAGATTAGCGCGTTCAAACAAACAAACAAACTCTTCAGCTTTATAAAGTTAAAAGTATATTAAAGTATAGATATTATTACATACAATTAGAAACACTAATTTTAATAGGTTGTAGCGTCTTCATTGCATAAGGCGACACCTAGTGGAATACTGTGGCAACACAAGTACTTGTCTAGCAGGCTGAGTTGTGTCGTCGATGAGTAGGGGAAAGGGGTACAAAATGACATACTTTTTGTAAAATCAGTCATAAAATCTTTATTTATTAATAACATTGAACACTTTCAGTCTCTATGTATTCTTTGGTTATACACATACTTATAATTATAGAAATCAATCAACTTATTACTAAAACAAAAAAAATATTAATAATTTTTAAAATATTTAAAATTATCCGTTTTGTACGCCCTAGGCGGGTAAAATGACATGCGAGGTGTGGACAAAATGGCATACCAAACCTTCGGTCCTGGTGAATCCAAATAATCTAGTTTCTAATAATTTAATATGTTCAACCAGTTCTCGTTCCATCTCATGTGTGAAGACATTCCTGTATCTGCCCATACCTAAAACAAGAAGATACGCTGTTATATCCATTTAACAATACAGGAAACCCTAATGTTTAAAAATTTACTAAGTAGTTTAAAAATACCTTTTGTAGTTGGACTTAACACCTTATTTTGGTCTAGTGCATGGCGTCGAAGAGTTTTTTTTTTTTTTTTTTTTATGTACCAAAAGTGGCAAACAAGCATGCAGTTCACATTGATGTTTCACAGTGATGACTGCAGCCTATAGACACCCACACAATGACCAGGGGTCAAAATGCAGATGCGCTGCCACTCCTGAGGCATTAGGTGTTATGCCTCTGTGCCGGAAATTACAGGGCCGTACATTACCACCTGACCGGAACAGGATAGTGCCGAACACTACCATTTAGCGGCAAGTATATTAGGTAATGCGGTGGTGCCTACGCCCGCGAGCTCCGTCACTGGAGCTCAACCACCAGTAATTGTGGGACGTTAAACATTTTCGAAGCCACTATCCAACCCATCTCATTATTCTTCACAGCTTTAATTGCATTTTCCATAGATGTTTTATCCCAGCCTTGTCGGTCTGTTTTTCTAGAATAGTTGCGGGGCAATATCCAATGACGGCAAATATCCGAATACCTGGAACAAAACAAGAAATTGAGGTGGGTCAAATGACATAGTATGCCATTTTATCCGATCAAGGTGTATGTCATTTTGTCCACTTAATAACCTCCAACATAAGTAAACAATAAATAAAAATGTAATAAATATTTTGATATAACAAAATGTTCTGGGCATTATTTAATAAATATGCAATACAATAACACTTAATATAAATATATAAACGCAAAAAACTTACTTTTATGAAGAAACGAAATCCACCTGAGCAATACTCGCGACCGCGAAAATCACACAAACACGCGCCCGCACCACGAGACCCTAGGGACGCGACTGAGACCCGCACAGGTTGCGACCTGTTATTAAGCGAGCCCTTACACGACATTTTGAGGAATCATATGTTTGTAGTTTCCGAGAAATGTAGGTGTGCCATTTTACCCGCCTATGCCATTTTGTACGTCCTTCCCCTACGCCCGATGGTATGGCAGAAAAACATTTGTGCAAAACTTTGACGTAATTTGTCAAAATAGAAAGCAAAAACCAAAAAATTTACAAAGTACAGATACACAGTACAGAAACTATAATGGTTTCAAGTTGCCTACGCCATTGTAACATGGAGGATGGTCAAGATCTTAATTGTCGTTGTGTTGTTGTAGTTATTTTGACTAGTTGGGTCTTCAGTTGACAAAAAGAATTATTCTTTTTGTCAACTGAAGACTGAACTTGTCGACAAATTTTTGGTCAGTGTTTTTCATCGCCGATAATCTGGCAGAGCAATCGTAACGCCGACGACGAATGACGGGCTGAATCGCACATACGAAGTTATCACTCGATTTACTCAATATAATAGGTTGGGGAAAAAGTCTTTTCGCATTATAGTATGTATGAACTTGTAATAAAATCTCTTTGGCTGTAGTATTTGTATCTGGCTGGTTTTGGTATCATTGAAAGTTAACATTTTAAAGAACATAATTCCAAATTCAAATTAGGCAAAGGTGTGATTTTTATTTGTTTTTCGTACTGTCAAGATGAGTGAATCTAATGAAGAAAATCGACACATTTTAAAATTTTACTACAAAAAAGGTAAAAATGCAACGCAAGCCGCGAAAAAAATTTGCGATGTTTATGGACCTAGTGCAGTGTCTGTGAGAGTAGCACAAATTTGGTTTAAGCGTTTTCAATCCGGAAATTTTGATGTCAAAGATGCACCTCGCTCTGGTCGCCCTATTACGGATAAAATGGATGCCATTTTTGAAAAAGTGGAGCAAGATCGACATATCAGTAATTACGACGTAGCTGAAGAACTGAGAATTGATCACAAAACAGTTTTGGCGCATTTGAAAAAATCTGGGTACAAAAAAAAGCTCGATATTTGGGTACCTCACGAGCTCACTGAAAGAAACCTAATTAATGAACCGTGTACTCATTTGTGATTCTTTATTACGACGTAATGAAACCGAATCATTTTTGAAGAAGCTGATAACTGGTGATGAAAAGTGGATCACGTACGACAAGAACGTGCGAAAAAGGTCGTGGTCAAAGGCCGATCAGGCTTCACAGACTGTGGCGAAACCCGGGTTAACTCGCAATAAGGTGATGTTGTGTGTGTGGTGGGATTGGAAGGGCATTATTCATTATGAGCTATTACCACCAGGCAAGACTATCGATTCTGAACTCTACTGCGAACAACTGATGAGATTAAAGCAAGAAGTTGAGAGAAAGCGGCCGGAATTGATCAACAGAAGGGGTGTGGTGTTTCATCACGATAACGCTAGACCTCACACATCTATAGCCACTCAGCAAAAATTAAGAAAGTTTGATTGATGTCTGTGTAATAGAGACCAAATTAAGCGTTTGTATGGAATTTTGGCGGAGTGTCCGCAGTGTGCTCTTGCTCTAACAAACGCCGCGCGCATTGGTTAAAACAAGACAGCGGAGCGATTCAATCGTGATCCAATAACAATTGCGACTAATAACGTTAGCAGAATTAGGACCCTGAGCAAGGCAGTACTCAGCTATCTGGTTTTCCATGTCGCACGTATTGGTATAATAGTATCTGTTCTCTGTGTTCCTTTTTTAGTTTTACTTCAGTCGAAGCTCGAGAGCGTAAGTACCTTATTACCTAATGTATCTGCCGCCAAAAAGGTTTTTTTTTTATGTAATGATAGTGGCAAACAAGCATGCAGTTCACGTTGATGTTAAGTGACGACTGCAGCCTATAGACACCCACACTAAGACCAGAGGTCAAAATACAGATGCGTTACCACTTCTGAGCCCTAAGGTGTTATGCCTCTGTGCCGGAAATTACAGGGCCGTACAGGAGTAGCACTATTGCATTTCAGTTAGATGGTGTTGTATCCCATAATATCTTATTACAGAGACAAAACTTCGGCCTTAGCGACTGCATTTTACCCTTCGATTTATGTGAATATGTCTATAGGCTGCAGTATTCAGTTATCATCAATGTCAACTGCATGCTTGCTTGCCACCATAAAAAGGTTCGTCCTTCAAGTGTGTGTGCGTAGGCCAATACCTACAATGCCTTCAGTAAGTAGATGGTGTAGAAAGTTTGGCTGGGACACCTCCCAGCCAAACTTTCTTAATTTTTGCTGAGTGCCTTAATGCATCCGCCGTATAGTCCTGACCTTGCACCTTCAGATTCCCACCTGTTTCGGTCTCTTCAGAATTCTTTATGCAATGTTAGGTTAACATCACGAGAGGACTGCCAAATCCACTTGTCGCGGTATTTTAATGAGAAGTCCCAAAATTTTTATAGCAATGGGATCATGTCCCTACCTACAAGATGGCAAAAGGTTATCGAACAAATTGGTACATACGTGTGGCATTCTTTGGGGGAGGCCTTTGTTCAGCAGTGGACGTATTTTGGCTGAAATGATGTTGATGATTCTAACTAAAACCAGAGAATATGTATGGACACTTCGACGTCCCGCCCGATTTCCCCGCATCACCCAACCTCCTCCCCTCTTATGGGCGACGGTTGGTATTTTCTACGTGCTATGCACACAGGTGCACGTGTCAATACACGTCACTGATTGATGTCTGTGTCTGTGTAATAGAGACCAAATTAAGCGTTTGTATGGAAATTTTGGCGAAGTATCCGCGGTGTGCCAAAGCTAATTATTAGGTTACGGGCCGCCAGACACTATCACCTGTTTAGATAAACCTTCTACTACTACTGGTTCTACTATTCTACTGGTGGTAGAACTCCTCAAACAGACTCGCGGGCGTAGGCACCACCGCATTACCTAATATACTTGCCGCTAAATGGTAGTGTTGAGCACTATCGTGTTAGGTGGTAATGTTCGGCTCTGTAATTTCCGGCACAGAGGCATAACACCTTAGTCTTTGTGTGGGTGTCCCGTTCTTCCAGAAAGTATTCCAACTCTCATTAAGGAACAAAATATCACCAATATCGCTAGGCAAAGAGAGCATCATGGCTCATGAACAGTAAATTAACTACATCAAAGTATAATCGTACATATACCAATAAGATTGGTTGGCACAATAAAAACAAAACATTTTGAAAGCGGAACCAAGATCGCATGTAACTGGTCACGTATTCCAGTAAATGTCAACACCATCTACTTACTGAAGGCATTGTAGGTATTGGCCTACGCACACACACTTGAAGGACGAACCTTTTTATGGTGGCAAGCAAGCATGCAGTTGACATTGATGATAACTGAATACTGCAGCCTATAGACATATTCACATAAATCGAAGGGTAAAATGCAGTCGCTAAGGCCGAAGTTTTGTCTCTGTGATAAGATATTATGGGATACAACACCATCTAACTGAATTGCAATAGTGCTACTCCTGTACGGCCCTGTAATTTCCGGCACAGAGGCATAACACCTTAGGGCTCAGAAGTGGTAACGCATCTGTATTTTGACCTCTGGTCTTAGTGTGGGTGTCTATAGGCTGCAGTCGTCACTTAACATCAACGTGAACTGCATGCTTGTTTGCCACTATCATTACATAAAAAAAAACCTTTTTGGCGGCAGATACATTAGGTAATAAGGTACTTACGCTCTCGAGCTTCGACTGAAGTAAAACTAAAAAAGGAACACAGAGAACAGATACTATTATATCAATACGTGCGACATGGAAAACCAGATAGCTGAGTACTGCCTTGCTCAGGGTCCTAATTCTGCTAACGTTATTAGTCGCAATTGTTATTGGATCACGATTGAATCGCTCCGCTGTCTTGTTTTAACCAATGCGCGCGTCGTTTGTTACGGCAAGAGCACACTGCGGACACTCCGCCAAAATTCCATACAAACGCTTAATTTGGTCTCTATTACACAGACATCAATCAGTGACGTGTATTTACACGTGCACCTGTGTGCGTAGCACGTAGAAAATACCAACCGTCGCCCATAAGAGGGGAGGAGGTTGGGTGATACGGGGAAATCGGGCGGGACGTCGAAGTGTCCATTCTATACGTAGTATTATTACATATTCTCTGGCGAGAGCTAGGCCTCAGAACTCTGAACTTCGGACTTAAATTACTTTCTTGGATTTCCAATTGGAAATACTTAATCTTGCTTCATCCTTAAGCCAGGGACATCAGGACAACTAAGTAATTCGGATCCAAAGATCCCTTTTGGGCCGTTGCTTAAATATGTAGCATGAGAGCCATCTGCGCTCCCCACTTCTCCGTACAAGAATAGCCTCTACATACGTCCGATTAAAAAAGCGGCCATTTCTCAGTCGGACTCGCGTGCACAGGGTTCTTTCTGTACAATGGAGAGTTCCTTATATATGTTACCTTAAATAACATAGATTTCCAGCATTGACACAACGCAGCTTCTCTCCCGTCGATGACTTCCAGATGTGTCATAATCTATAGGCATTACCTATCAATATTTTCGTATTTATTTTTATTTTAGTACTTTAGTTTTAGAAATGAAGGGGGGAATATTATTTTCTTATCGATAAAACAGTAAATTCGAATACGAAAATTATTCGGATATATTATTGGTTTTAGTTTTACGAGTAGGTAGGTTTTTGAGAAGGATCATCAAATCATAATCTATTCCCCTTAAAAGTCATGCAAACAGCCTAATAACCTACTACTACCTAAGCCATCGAAGCTGATCTTATTTGAAATGTTAACCATTTGTGTTTATTTTATAAACACATCACAACGTGAAATATTTGTCGGTACCATCAAAGTATTCTGCATTAAACAAAAAATATATTGTAAAGGTTAATTCACTAATTAAAATCATAAAATTTTATTATTATGTACACATAGGTATATTCGACAAAGGGCATTTTAATATAATAATTATATTATTATGACAATTAAACTTATTGTTAAACATTAAAAAATCAATTAACTTTGTGTGCTGTAGGTAACAAGCTGTGCCCGCAAGAAACCATTTTCCGTTTTTGCAACATTTTTCAGATACCTTCAGCGCTTCTATTAGTCATAGCGTGCTGATTGAATAGGTAATATGGTCTACAACTTTCCTCGATACATTTACTATTCAACATAAAAATATAGAAGTTTTTCAGTTCGACTCAGTAGGTCCTAAGTTATAAGTATTAGTGTGTTCGACCAAACAAACCTAGCCTTAGTTTAGTGTTATTTAATATTAGGTATGTACGACTATACACTGAGATGTAAGCTATCCTATCTTTCAAGTTGGAACAAACTGCACGCGGAGCGCAAAGTTTGATTAAAATCGGTTAAGCAGTTTAGGTCTATCGCGGACAAACAACGTGACGCGTTATTTATATTAATAAGAAGAAGAACACGGTGCGCGTGGCCCGACACGCACTTAGGGTTCCGTATTTAGTGTATTTACAGAGTAAGAAATGTAATGAAAAAAAATTGTTCAAAATTTTCGAGTAAAATACATTTGGTCGACTATTACTTACAAACTTGTAAAGCCAACTTAAGTGTGATAGTTTTCCTTTTTTATTTCGTTATGTGTAGCTACTATTGCTACTATTGTGTAGTAACCATTGATATACATTGATATACAAAATGTATATCAAAGGCCGTAACGTTTGAATTTCTAATAACAACCGTTTAGTTGGTAGAGGGGGAGGGACACTTGACTCTAACGGAAATTGACACTTAAGTCATGAACAGTTAACTTAATCGAAAAATGATATAAGCACACCCCTAACATTTTTAAAATACCTATCCAACGATATCCCACACTACATAGAAACCGAAAAATTTTAAAAATGTCTGCGTTACTTTTATTGGCGGTACCCTAAATAATTTTATTTTTCATGGTTTTATTTTTACCACTTTGTCGGCGTGATTAAGGTGTATACTTGTGCCAAATTTCAAGTCTCTAATATCAATAGTTTTTGCGCTAAACCGCGGACGGACAGACAGACAGATTGACAGACAGACGGACATGGCGTAACTATAAGGGTTCCTTGTTTACTACGAAACCCTAAAAAGAGTGAACAGATAAGAACATCATTGGTTCCCAGCAGCATTTGCAATAATACTTAACCACAGACGGCGGCAGGAAGCTTATCATAATAATTAATCAACTGTGAATCTTGCCTTCATAAAAATGGACACAAGCCATGAGTAATATTCAAATTAGGTACCGACCGCAACATTCGATATGTCCAGGACCTGTCAAGATATGACCACTGGCCTGTTGACCACAAACTTACTCATCTGGTATTCGAACTGTTTTTTTATTATTTTCTCGTTACTATGGGGCTGCTGATGCTTTTATTATAGGCCAGTAACGTCTAGATTATGACTAACCATTTTGATTTTATCAAGTCCAATGCATTTAAGAGAAGCTAAAAAAACGGTCAGTTTCGTGTCGGGCCACGCGTTTAGGGTTCCGTAGTTTTTAGGTTCGAATAATGTAATAAAAAAAATTTGATTAAAATCGGTGAAGTGAAAATGAAGCGCGCATGGCCCAGCGGCTGGTGTAGATCGTAAGCGATCTGCTCGGTTAAGCACTACGGGCGCGGTCGGGTAGTGTGATGGGTGACCGCTAGTGGCAAATTAAATGCGCGTTTCCGTGCTTCGGAGGGCACGTTAAGCCGTCGGTCCCGGTTGCTATCGATAGATAGCAGTCGTTAAACCTTGTCGGAGGCCTTATGGGCGGTTTGAAAACATCCGACAGCGGGTTGGCCACTAACCCACCCACCTCCACCAATCCGCATTGGAGCAGCGTGGTGGAGTAAGCTCCAGGCCTCCCCCCAAAAAAAAAAAGGGGAGAGACTCGCGCCCAGCAGTGGGCTGTTTTTTTTTTTTTTTTTATGTTATGGAAGTGGCAAACAAGCATGCAGTTCACATTGATGTTAAGTGATGACTGCAGCCTATAGACACCCACACAAAGACCAAGGTCAAAATGCAGATGCGTTACCACTCCTGAGGCCTAAGGTCTTATGCCTCTGTGCCGGAAATTACAGGGCCGTACATTAATTATAATGGGTTGCCATTATTATTATTATTATAATAAAAAAATATATTATTAAAATTTGCACTTCAAAGCTTAATAAGTCACGAACAGTTAACTGAATCGAAAAATGATATTAGCACATCCCTAACATTTGAAAGACCTATCCAATGATATCCCACACTATATACAGAAAACGAAAAAAAATATATCAGTGCGTTACATGTAGGGGAGGTACCCAAAATATTTTTTTTTTTCACGTTTTTATTCTACCACTTTGTTGGTGTGAATAAGGTGGATACCTACTTGTGCCAAATTTCAAGTCTCTAGTACCAATAGTTTTTGCACTAAACCGCGGACGGACAGACAGAGGGACATGGTGAAACTATAAGGGTTCCTTGTTTAGTACGGAACCTTAATAAAAACTTACATTATTACAACATGTTACTTATAAAAAATGCTACTTATTTATTTCATTTCGGGTTATCTTCGAGTGAAGAATTGGTTTTAATTCAAATCAAAAACCTTTTTTTTGCAGGTTATGTTGTTTTTTGCTAAATATTAGATATCTACTATAATTATATATAGTATAATATAAAATATAATATACCGTATTTACAGTAAAGAAAAATCTTGTGATGACTCTAAATACAATACATTTTGTTACAGACATACTAACTTAATGTTATGAAACCAAATTTACACGACTCAAACCTAAAGGTTTTTATTTCAACAAATTATAACCTAGTTTGTGTATCAACGAGTGAAAAATCGATATGAAATTCAAACAACAGTTTAAAAAGAACACAGACATAGATAGGTACATTACTTTCAAAGTTGTTGAATGTTACACGAATAATATTGCTGTAGTTTCTCAACTAAAAAACTGTTAAACAACGATGCGATGCATTTAAAATTCTCTATAACATCGTCTTTCGTGCACTTAAAAAGCACTTTTAAATGTACACCAGCATTATTCTTACTATACTTCTGTTAGATAAGTACAATTTACATAATATTTCAGATTTAATCGAGTAACAACGCGGTAGCATCAAAACGATAATGGCTCTGCATTCGCCATTTGCATTTCGCTTTGGGCGGGAAAAGAAAATGGATGTATTTCCCGCGTTTTTACTTGTATGATGAATATTATGTGAAAGTGAATACATAATTTAACAGTTGTTTTTTATCAAGAGGTCTGTGCATAATCGTGACTTGCTGTTTGATAAGTGGATTAAAATTCATTGACATCTTTGATCTCAGTCGGTAGGTATTGCCTCATTAAAAACACATTCGATATCAATCTTTTTATTTTTGAAATACAATTAATATAAAAAATATATAATCCATTAATGTATGCATTTTGAAATAAATTCCGATCGATCAGTTTTGAAATTATCATGAATTGTATCGATTCTTTTTGGATCTGCGTCAATCGGTAGAACGTGTGATAGGGATTAACCGAGCATTTTTTGACATAATTGATATCGATATTGTTCGATATACAATGAATTTTAGATTGAGCACTTACCTACTTTCCTGAAATTATAAGCTGTGGGTAGTAGGGTATTTATTTTAAATGGTATAAAAGCGGCAAACAAGCATGCAGTTTACATGGTACCTAAGTGAATACTCAGCCTATAGACAGCTACACAAAAACTAGAGGTCAAAATGTAGAGAGAAAACTGCCCCGATGAATTACATGTCATGTAGCAGGACACTAACTGCCTTACTTCAAGTAAGGATTAGGGGAACCGGAAAAGGAAGACTGATATTTAGACTTTTCAAAATTTGAAAATGTACAAGCCAAGTACATAAATAGAGTAAAGATTTAAATATATAAACATGAATTCAGTAAACTTGTAATAAAACAAAGCCATTTACTAATAAATGCCCACTATTAAATCCACCTGCTTCTACTCGTATAAACTTTAAAATAACTGGCTTCTTTCAACCGCTCACAAATAGCAGTTTGCAATTTATGCAATTTGAAAAATATTCAGGCATTTTGTATAAATATCGAAAATATATAGCAGTTACGTGATAACACGATTCTCTATTCGCAGGTTTATGATAACTATGCAACTATCAAAAATGTCTCGCCTAGACGTCGTGTGACATTTTATTAAATTCTTATTTGGCAGTGCCACCCCAGGCACGCGAAGGCCCGCCACGCGATTTTGCCAATTTATAATGACATTGTACTGATTTACACAGCATACATTTTTACGATAACCGCAACTTTGAATGCAAAAATAATAGTCGCGAAACGGTTCGCAAATTTATAGTTTCCCTAAGTTTAGTAGTGTAGTTTAAGTCAGCTTTTAATATTATCTATAGTCCATAGTTTTGTTTCTTTCTATAGAAACATCAGTTGTGTTGTTGTCTCACGTAACAGTGAGATAATTCTTATCTAGTACCCATTAGTATCCAGTAAGGATTGATAAAAACAAGCCAGTTTGTAGAAATCAATTTATAAATCGTCCTGCAAGTGCCCAACCAAAGAAGTTCAAAGAGCAAATGGTTTCACCATCCCAAATTATAAATTAAATAATAAAGTTTGCTAATTAAACTCTTCTCCTCTTTTCAGATACGACAGCGCCGTACGTGCTGTACAAAGATGGGGTGGAACGTGCCCCACCTGGCACGCAATGGGGAGGCGCAGTCCTCGACGGGGGCTACCAAGCCATGCAGCACCAAAGTCCGGGAGGCCCTTCCCCGCAACCGGAGCCCCAGCTCGCTTCGCCCGCGCCCTCACCTTACCCTCCAGCGCCACCGCCTCCCGACCCTTCATCCGAAGAAGCGGCCCAGCAAATCGCCCAACAACAAGCACAACAACAAGCTCAACAGCAACAAGCCCAACAACAACAGACCTCGCCCGAACACATGCAAGTGGATCAGCAACTACAGAACCAGCAGCCCCAACCACCGACGCAAGATCATCTCGACCGGACTCCTTGTTTCGTCCCTCAACCCGATCTACAACAACAATATGCGACACCGTACTTCAAGGAGACGAGGCCGACAAGTCACATGCTCGGTACCGGTGGCTTCCCCCTGCACTATCTAAAACAGAACGGCGGCGTGCTATCTCTAGAAGGCCCGCTCGATCAATACGCGGCGCCTGATCTCCGTCACTTGCCGGATATAGTCCAACCGGAGCCGCCAAAGCCCCGGAAACACAACCCGAACTCCGAGCTGCGACTATTTAAATGCCTAACGTGCGGGAAAGACTTCAAGCAGAAGTCGACGCTGTTGCAGCACGAGCGGATCCACACGGACTCGCGGCCGTACGGGTGTCCGGAGTGCGGCAAGCGGTTTCGGCAGCAGTCCCACCTCACGCAGCACCTCCGCATCCACGCGAACGAGAAACCCTACGCGTGCGTGTACTGCCCGCGCTCGTTCCGGCAGCGCGCCATCCTCAACCAGCACCTGCGCATCCATTCTGGTGAGAAGCCATATACGTGCGGCGAGTGCGGCAAACATTTCCGCCAGAAGGCCATCCTGAACCAGCACGTCCGCACACACCAAGGCGAGCGCTATTCACACATATATGCTCCTCCCCGCTCCCCGCGCGCCCCGCCGGCACTGACCCGAGCCGCTCGCGTCACTGCCGGCGCCGCGTCCGATCCCCGCCGCCCCTCTCTCGTTCGATTCGGTCTCGCATCCATTGGCCTTCCTATCAGACAAATTCTCGGTCCCCTCGTCGCCCACTTAGCGAAGGGCGCCCGCGAGACGCGGAACCGATCGCCGGACGCTCCTGTAACCGTCCTAAGTTCGATTAACCCACTCGTCGATAATCCTGAATCGCACGAGTCGGACATGTGACTGACCAATTCGTTTGATTTTTGCAGACGTATCGCCGCATCTTATCTTCAAGAACGGGACGACACCGACCCTGTGGCCCCAGGACGTGCCGTTTCCGCCCGACGAGAATAAAGAGGAGGTGCAATCGACGTTTGGGGACACAGATCAGAACGGGGAGCAACGCGGATCGTGTTTTTCACCTGGCGACACTGCGCAGTACCCCGCCTACTTCAAAGACACTAAAGGTCTTAATCACGCTGTATTCGGTTCCGGACTCTCCCTCCAATACCTTAAAGGTGGAAAACTGCCAGATGTTCTCGGCGGTCGCGCGATGCCCCTTTACGTCCGCTGTCCTATCTGCCAGAAGGAGTTCAAGCAGAAGTCCACGCTTCTTCAGCACGGATGCATCCACATCGAATCGCGGCCGTACCCTTGTCCGGAATGCGGCAAACGTTTCCGCCAGCAATCGCATCTCACGCAGCACCTGCGTATTCACACCAACGAAAAGCCATACGGTTGTGTGTATTGCCCTCGCTTCTTCCGACAGCGAACAATTCTCAACCAACATCTCCGTATACACACCGGCGAAAAGCCTTACAAGTGTACGCAATGCGGGAAAGATTTCCGGCAAAAGGCGATACTGGATCAGCACACGCGGACGCACCAGGGCGACCGTCCGTTCTGCTGTCCGATGCCGAACTGCCGGCGGCGGTTCGCAACCGAGCCGGAGGTGAAGAAGCACATCGACAACCACATGAACCCACACGCGGCGAAGGCGAGGCGAGCGGACGCGAAAACGCCACGCCCGCTTCCCCCGGCGTCGGCCGTCGTCAAGCCAGAGCTGTACTTCCCGCAGTGCTACGCGCCGCCCTTCCAGCAGTTCTCGACGGGTGGGGCCGAGTTCAAGCCCGCCGTGGGGCCCGGCGCGCCGGTGGCGTGTCTTCCGGCCCAGTGACCCGCGCCCCCGCCTCGATGGCACCCGGCGCCCACACACGCGCCGCCGCACCACGACTTGTACGTCGCCGACCGCCTGTACAATTAAGTTTCCCCCGAAACGCTAGGTGGGGCAGCGGGCTAATCGGGCGGCACCCCAGTATACGACTCGTCCTGCGAGCTTACCATGATTGAGATAATCGGATCGCTGTAAAACATGCTTCGATCTGTAGTTAACGATATTGTTTATACTCTATCGAAAGTCTGTCGTGAATGTACAGTTTTAAATGTTCGTCATGAATAGTGTTACCGTTCTGAATGCGAGTACAGATAGCATTTTTGCTCCGTAATATTAAGTTACCACGTAAGAGTTAGGTTTCTCGGTGATTTTTGTCGATACGCTCGAAACGTTCGTCAAATTGCAAGAAGATCGAACCAGAGATTAGGATTTTAAACTCTTCGTTGAAATCTAAGAAGTAAGAATTGCTCTTTTACCACATAACAGTATTTCGCGATGAATGCTTCTGGTACATGATTGTGCCTATTTGTAATAAATATACTATATATTTTGTAGATGTATTAAGTTTATTTTATTTACGAATGATAGGAATAAAAATCTGGCACGCGTAGGATGCGGCGAATGAATTAACGATGCTCAAAATATCTTTAAAGTTAAACTAAACGTTATGAAGGATTTGTTAAATGTTAAGACCAAAAAATCTGATTCGCGTACGAGCGATGCTAAATTATCATAGGGAACAGTTGAACGTGAAACCAAAAACGTAGGTTACCTTCTACCATCAGTACATTTTTGTTTTTTAATACTTACAAAAATGTCTGTGACATTTAATTAATGCATTTACTCATAATGAACTAGATGAGATTAACGATGATATCTTTGTAACACTTTAGGTGCTAATGTAGTGACTCATAAATTTGTTCTGTCAGCTTGTATTTAAATAGGCCTAGTTTAGGTTGTTACCAGTTTTTTCAACGATATGACAATTTGAGATGCATTTACGTGGAAAGGGTCAGACTGAGAAAGGACTGTGATAGCTAGGTAGGTTAGGCGTCTATTTCGCTCACTTAGCGTTAAAATTTCGTGTATTGTAACGGAATGTGATTGAGAATCCCTTTTGGAGAAGAGTGAATGTTAGAAAATTATGTTTTCGTCGGTTTATTTAGATTTTGCTTCTATTATTTAGGTCAACGTGAAATTGCCAAACTATAAATTGAAATTATTTTTCTTTATGTTCCTATGGATTGCTTGCGTCAATTACTTAACTTCCGAATTTGTGAATTTCCAATCGAATTAATCATAGAAATCTAGTTTCGAATTACCTTGTTTTGAGAACTAACAAATTGTCGCAAGCCACCCTAATTGTATTCGAAATTTCGCATTTATTTTCTAAAGGCTGACCGGCGCCGGTTGCTTGAATTCTCTTTATTGACTGATTCGATAATATACTTTAAATTTAAATTAAAAAAAACGAGTGAGATTAGCGAATTTTACCAATTAGACATGGTGTGATCGCGAAGTGCTTTTTGGCCCTTAGCGCAGAGTTCGAGAAATGGGAAATGCCAGAGTAATGTTTTTACTTAATTTAGCTTAGACTATCGACTTTCGAATTACCAAGCAATTCGATCATTCATCGCGAAATAAACATTTAGAATTTAGGAAGATTAAAGATATATATGAATTTGCGGTGTTGTTGGAGTATTCTGGTATTGACGAGGCGTCCTCGGTGATTTCGCGTCCACAATATATACAGGTAGACTAGAACTACACAGAATTATTTGATTGCATACATAATAATATGACGGTGTAATATAAGTTTTGAGCAGAGCGATATATGAAATATATCAACTTTGTTTTAAGAATGTCGTTGTTAAAGCGCCCCTTAGTCTCGTCGAGTCTCATTGACTATAAACTTTTAACTGTTAACAGTATCAGGATATTTCAACAGACTTTTTAACGTTTTATCATCTCTGTTTCCATGTACGAGTATAGACGACTTATATAGCTTATTTTACGATATTATTGTGATGGTTTCGTTTTCCTACGCATAAGTACTGTTACGTAATAACTAGTAGTTTGTAATGGTGTGCAAATTTGTGGGGTGTTTGAAGTCACAATACACTTGGATACCATTTTTAATTATTTGTCACTGACATGTGAAAGCAATATTAAGTTTAATGAGTTGAGTCGGTTGAGTTTATGATAAAATTATCGCCATTGGACTATTATGAAAATTCTAAGCGAGTCAGTTTTGAGGACCAACTTACAGATCGTTCGAAATTACAGTATAAAAATAATAATTGTAAGTAAATAATATATTAATACCTAAGTAACTTAATTAAAACTTCTATAAGAGCAGAACACCTGGCGGTGTCTTTAAGTCAATAAATATGTGGTATTTCTAAATAGAATATACTAATGATAATATTACAAGAACATAAATGGTTTTCATTTATTTACATAAAAAAATAAAGAGACGCGACAGCGTCATATAAAAATCAATAATAGTGGTCTCAAAACTGACAAGCGAACAATAATGAATTTGTGTTTCCGATTGTGTTTCCTATCAAACTTTTGGAGGTTTACAAACGAAAATACACCATTCGAAGAGCATTTGATACCAGTTATCTTCCGTGACTAAAATTTTCCACAGAATTTCCGACGTGTGATCCTCCTAAGGCCCTCAGCGTCGCTCCCGGGTTCCGCACTCGCAATAGTCTAGTATTCTGTTATCGTACACGCCGCGACCTCATCCACGACTCCGCTAATGTTTTGTTAGAATAGAAGCTCGCGACCTTTCGAGGCAAGACGAAAAAATGCTCAAAACGTGAAACGTTTTGCTCACCGCGCAAACATTTGAAAAGCCACTAGCTTCGAGCGGTATCGCCGATGATCTCACGGCGCGTACTTTTAATTTTACAATACAATACTGCAGCCTTAAACAATAATAGTCGATAAGTATTTTTATACATTTTACTATAAAATATTTCCGTTATTTATGACCCGCGGGCGGCGCTTTGGACCCTAGCAAGTTTGAATACAATTAAATACAATACAGTGCCATAGCCGAGAAATAACCTCAGATTTATACTTATTAGATTTTTATACCGATACAAATGGATTTAATTTTTAAATATAAACAAAGGTGATTAAGTATACAGAGATTAAAGATGATATTTTATACATTTATTACAAACAATATTATTAAAAGTAAATGTGAAATAGACTTAAATTTTAGAGTACTTCTGCAACGTGCTAAGTACCTTATCTAAGTATCTTGATTAAAGAAACAGGTTTTTTTTGTAAGTAGAGAGATGTGAGTGGAGAAAAATTGACGGGTTCTATCAGTTTTTCTCTTTTCAAACTTTCTCTGAATTCGCACATGATCGTTTAGCGAATGTTATTGTTTCAACGTGGTTTGTAATTACAGAAATAATAAGGCAGTGTTGCAAGCATTAAATCGCATCGTGGTTTAATTAGATGAATAATATCGATGGAACTCGATAAGTGTTCGGGTGTTCCAGAAAGGATTTGTTTAATCTGTATTAGTCTTCTCCCAGGGCTGTCTGTTTGTGTTGCTCACTGTTTCGTTAAGTTTTGCTCAATTACTCGTGTATGTATACCTTAACGTTACTCATATTAGTTTTACATTTATAAATATCTTTTAACAAAATTTTGTTTTTGTAAAAATACTTTTTAGAGAGCACGGTTTTGCTTTTCTTTGATACTAATTGTTAAGTGCTTGACGTTCTTGTCAGTGTCAGTCTTCAGCGATGCACCAACATTGAGTGTTGCCAGTGACCGGCTGGGGATACTATACCAAAATCGTCATTTTTAATTGTAAGTGTACCGTCCTATTCGTTTGAAAAGACAAATCGATTACCAGCCTTTTTTTTTTTTGCTGCTAATAAATTCCACTGACATTTAGTTAGGTTCGTACCATGTTCCTAGCCTTTAAAATATGTAATATTTATTTATAACTGCAACAGCTATATTATCGACAGTGTAATCCTTCAAATAGGAGAGATATATTGTATTTTATTAATTTCTATGCTACTCTTTGCATCTATCTACATGGAATTAAATTCCATTCAAACGCGTTTGCGTGATATGCCTTTAAATGTGTAATAATTTGCAAATAATGTAATGGAGAATCTTTTTTATTTCATGATATAATCGAGAGCTACCCACTATCAATTAATATACTTATTTTTAAGTTGTTTAAAGGAGAGAATAAGATTGCAACGTGAATTATACTTTGCATTAATACTAATATTGTATTGTCAAGGAATGTCAATTGTATTTAATACAAGTTTTAAGTAAACCATTGCTAAGCTTGGTCACAGAAATAATTTAGTTAAGTTAGAGGATTTCAAGCATATTGACATAATATTAAGGAATCGACGATAATAATCTACGTATCAGTTCAAACGTATTAAAAAAAACACGACAATTAAGAAAAAAAAGTGAAAAAATTACTGGGAGTTGTAAAACTTTTGATAACTAAGAGATAAAAAAATATTTATTGAATCATTTTCGTAGTAAACGAAATTTCATATGAACAAAGGAAATTAATCACATTGGAATTTTATATCCATGATTCTATATTAAAAATACAAAACTAGTTTAAAATAGAAAATACCAGACAGTCATGCATTATTTTTATGATTATGGTGCAATAAAAAAACAACTGGAGTTTTCCTGTTAAAAGACAAATAATATCTGTTAGCTCATCAAATTGTTAAAATGCCAATTTTATGATGAAGAAAAATAGCCGAAATATAAATAACATGAGGTAATTCAGAATGTCTCAAGGTGGAAATATAATAATAATGATTAATATATAGATTACTGTCGTCGATTGTCCAATTTCCTTCTCGAATATAATGCATTTATTTGTGATCTCAAAGCAATCGAAAAGTTTATAATAAGGTAATCGGCGGACTTGAATTCTATACCCTATTCATTTTACTTAGCGCTTACCTACTATGTAACTTGTAATTAATATTTGGCATCGGAATAGAGTTGCTAGAAAGAAGTATTCGTCATATTCGATTCATATATTTTGCGATAAAAGCCAGGGAAAGATAAATTTTCAAAATTTTGAAATTTGAAATTCAGCAACGAAACATACTTACATGCAGCTCTATTCAAAAAATAGTATACGACATAAAATTAATTTCTAAAAAGGATGTTCTTTAAAAATATTTTTCCAGTGCGATAATCTGAAATTGTAGTACTAATTCATCGCATTGCTAATGTAGAAATCAATCATATTCTATAAGGTTCCGCTGGTTTACAAGCGCCATCTATCAAATTGTAAGTAAAACTATTAACATCAGAGGAATATGGAGTCCCCCGTGGTGGTTATACCGCACCCTGTTATCACATACGTTTTTGAGAAAGCCATTTTCAAAGCTTCAATAACTAAGTTAGGCAACTTTTAGTGAATGTTACGGTGATTTTCTTAATGTAATTGTAGTTAATGTCAGCATAGTTACTATCTATAATAACGATTAGATCTATTGGCTATCTGTATGTGATTGAATTTAAGGTACTTACCCTACATCGTTATTCCATTTAGAAGAAACAAACAGAGGAGAACTTCGATCATCTAAAATCGTCTTTTAAAAAAATTGATTTCTTCTTGCTGTCACAAAAATGATTTGCCACCAATTCGACGACAGCCAATACTGTCATGGTCAAGCAAGTTACTGCTACACAATTTGATAAATGGCCGCTTGAATTAGCTACAAAAGTCTTCACCATTCAAACATTTAATAAACCCATATTGTATTTCATATGATCACTATCCATGCATAAATTGGATATTAGTATACTTACTTAAACTTTTACTTTCATTAGATGGTTGGCTACGAATTATTTAATCGTCTTCCATTGTAGTTTTTAAATGTGGCGTTAATTTATCACCAACTTTTAGTTGATGTACACCGAATCATGTATAGTTTACGCGGTTTGAGAAAAAAAAAATCGACAATGTCAATCTGCAGTTGCTGCAGTACTAGTGCAATACATGTGAATTTTGGCGTGTAATATATTATTACGTTTAATCTATATTTTAATTTTCTAGTTATCTGTGTAGGTCAAGGAATAATTGGTAGCCAACGTAGATGGCCTATTATTTTTTACATTAGATGTAACCTGTAACCAAGGAACGTGTACACACTGCCACTCTCGCCAACCGCTGTCACGTATATAAATAAAAAAAAATGATAATTAATTTTTATCACAATAGAGACTTGTTGAAACAGTTCCACGATAAAATAAGAGTTGTTGAATTTTTTATAAAAGATAAAACATATTAGATTTATGATCTTGTAGTCTGGATTGAGTTTTTTTTACAGATTTTATTAGACTCAGCATTTCTGTCGCAGAGGGTCACGTCGCCTATTTAGCTTATTTTTGCTACAATACTTATTTAAAACAAATGTTTACTTATACCGTATAGTACAATAGATATACAGATTTTACAAAATATACAATAGATTTTATACAATAAAGCCGTGATATATTACAAAGATTTTTTTTACAAAGCGTAATGGGCGGCGTGACTGTATTAAGAGAATATTGGTTTCAGTGAAATGGGTGCTGTTATATCATTACTTGTACATATTTATTGTAATATACAACAATAGACTGGTAATTTTACAATGTTGTTAGGTTTCTACAGAGTTATTCGCCGGGGCTGTGGAGAATTGGATTTGCTTCTAGACACGAATGACGTATTTGGCATTTTTTTGCAACACGATTTTATTGTGATATGTTTTTGTCTTCCATTATTAGTTAACATCTTAATATGTATATTTAATTCGACTCAGCAATTTTGCTTTTAAAAAGGATTAGTTATTCTGTGTTAATTAAGCACATCTATATATTTTTTTAATAAGCCGTTTTTGCGCACATTATTTTGCTACCCATATTGTCAATAACAAAAAAATTGTGGCTTAATTGAATTAAACCTACAGATGTAATTGTGTTGCACTTGTATTATAGTATTTAGAAGGTCTAATGACCATTGTTACCACAGACATTAGCCAAATAAGTATGTACCATAGACATGGCCTAAGCAAATCACACCTCTCCAGCCCCTGTCCACGTGTTACAATAGAGTATATTTTCTTACATGCAGAACACAGAAATAGACTATATGAAATTGATTTTAGACAATCCCAGAATACAAGATCGAACTTTTTACACAAGACAGTTCAAAACAGACTTCAGTTTATTTATCCATAGTGTTTTGTTCTTAAAAAAACAGTTGGTTGCGATATGGTCACAGATATCCAGGCGAAAAATTGTAACGTTGGCAAAATGTAATAAAATTAAAAGGTTTTTGAAAAAAATTGTAAATAATATTTTCTAGTTCTTCCAAAATGATATCAGTATTAAATACAAAATTCGACTTTGGTTAGGTCAAAAGTGTAAGTGTGATCTATAGGGAATTATTGCATAGACCTTCTCGGTGTAATTTTTAATATAGTTATTTTTTAATTATTATATTATTTTTCATTTAGATTATATTTTTCTTTGAATTACAATGATCTTGCCTAGATTTGCATTTATGTTAGTTACGTATTATACGTTTGAAGTTGATACCATCGTATTTATGTATATTATTATTGAATTAAGGGTTTTGTTTGTTTTTTTTTTTTTGTCATTAATAGAAGTAAAATGTTGTAAAAAGTAAGCTCGTTGTATTTTATCAAATAAACACTTTTTAGTCCAACTGAAGCAATACGATGCAGTTTTATTTATTATATTTTCCCAAAAATGTTGTTTAATAAACGCCATAATTGTCGGCCTTCTCTATTAGTATGGACCGAAGGGCACGCCCTGTGCTTCAAGTATCCTTACAGTGAGAGTGTGGTAACACAATAAAATAGGTCCAATTATGACGGATCTGACTCAAGTGTTTTTGGAGTACACTTCATTTGGCGCGATTGGAAAAAAATACATCTTAAAAATTCCGACAGATACAAGCGACAGTCTGAAGTCAGTTGCTAAACAGATAAATGCAACAGCCTGAAGTTAGTTGCTTAACTTTTTTGTCGTCTTGTTTTATTTCTGGTGTTTATTGGATTGTTACGCTAAAGCAGTATTCCTTATTACGTGCGTACATAAGTACACAAACTGTTTTTTAAAAACGCATGTCCTTGTTAGTTATAGTCCTTCCCCTGAAAATATTTTTGGGTTTACCTCTTCCCCTTCAGCCCAATGAACATTTTGGATCCACCACTGACGTGGAGTAACACAGTGGTATTATAAAGTATCTCAAAGTACCTCCTTACGATTACAATGCGATTTTTTTACGACAGTTCACTATCATGGTAAGTCAATAACCAAACCTATAAACATCCACATAAAACCCAGAATTTTCCATGTATGTAGACGCGTTAACACTCCTGAGGACTAAGCTGTTATGCCTCCGTGTTGGAAATTACAGGGATGGATATTAAGATGCAGCGCCGTCTATAGCCGAATATCCTTATTATATTTAACAACCAAGAACTACATGATGGAGAATAATGTAGATTGTTAACCGATTTTGAGCAAATTCAGGAGCCCTTACAGACCAAAAATAAATAAAACACTCATATTGAATAACAATCGTATAATTCGATAAATTCTACATGCATAGAATTTTAATTTCATTCACCACGTTTAATCAATTTCAAAATACTCTCCTTATTTAAATAAATGCACACATCCATAAATGTGAGCGCTAATAATAAGCAATGACCTAACATATCCTTTGGTAGGTCTTTTTGAGCCCTAAACATTGACTTTAATTCGTCTCTCATATAAACCTGTTGTCCTGTTGGTTCCTGTTTAATATCCTGGAGCAACATTTCTATCGTTTGGTCCGTTGATACTTTTTCGCTCCCGACCAAGGTTCCATATAACCTGCAATGAAAATATGGTGGTGACATCTGTTGGTAGAGTGTTGAAAATTAAGGGTGCCATCTATTGAGTGATGGCGTAAAGTTTACCGCCATCTAGCGGAAGAATGTTTTTTTTTACTAAACTTTTTTACTGCGTCCTATGAAATTATTTTCGATACTTTCTTTAATCAAACAATTCATGTTGTGTAAAATGCGCATTTGAAATAAGCCTTCTTACCTTTTGTACAGATTAACAATTCTAATTTCTTATTATTTTATAAGGACTCAAAGGAGTTAAATAAAAAGAAAAAAGGACGTAGTGGTAAAATCGATAGTTTTGAAAAATATTCAATTCTTTGATATTGTTTTCATGATTTTTACATAACAGATACACTACGTCCTTTACCCCTCCGCGTACTTCATCAATATCTTCAATATTTACACTCTAACTTTCAGATAATTAAGAAGGTAAGAATAAATAAGAACAAAGTTAGAACTGGTAAAAAGCATGGCTATAGTATAGTCTCTTTCGGATCGGATTCATAATTTCAGTCAACCATTATCGACTTTTAGGATTTTGGTAACACATTCATTTTTTATTTTTCATTTTCGTGTCAATGATTTTTTAAAGAAAATTACGATAGCAAAATTTTGTCCCCAACTAGTTCCTAGAAGCCCCATCGGCTCCATACTACACTACAATTAAACAAGAATCCAAGTACAAACCTGTATGGAAGAGTGGTGCGTAAAAAGTAGACTTTTTGTTCTAGAATGCCGACTCTAACTTCGTTCTCCTCATCTGCGTCATTCAATGACCTGCGGAACCGAATGATACGTTATTGAACGTCAAATAACATTGGTGTCGGGACGTGACGATCCGGCGGCCCACTGGTGGAGGAGAATTCTTCCGCTAGTGAAGACAGTCAACTGAACGATGATGGTTGAACGATTCAAAGTTAATACAATTCGTGGGGTTGGCAAATACATTGATGGTAAGTTATAAGTAGAGATTTCAATGTAAATGTGTTGGCACTGCTGAGCCCTAAGGTGTTATGGCTTTGTGTCGGAAATCACAGGGCCGTACCAACCGAGGCTGGAAGAGGGAGTCATAGGAAAAATTCTTCATTGTCCTGAACCTTCTTAAGATTCACCACCATTGACCTAGGGGTTATTCAGGTCAACTGATTCATAAGGTAGTCGCTTCGGACTTTATCACATAGATGTTATCATAACAAATAGTTCACACACACCCAAATTAGATACTTGTGTACTGATGGTACAGCCTGAAAGCCGACACTATGGCATTAGGAATCTACCTACCGCTTAATGGTCATGTCCCAGGTGTTCAGGCCTGCCGTGTTTCGGTCATATGCTAATGCATCTTACATAGCTTCTGGTACAAAGACAAGAGATCTTAAAGATTGTCTTCTGAATTTGGAGGCCTTGGAGTTGTTTTGATCACCTTCACTGCCTCAAAGGATCCTCGTCATTTATCGTGTATTCCTTTGTTGCTCCAGAAGATAGTTACTCACTGAACTGTACAATAGTGATTCTTTTAGATGATAATGTATGGCTCTTCAGTTTCTTTTTTATGTATGTAGAAACAAGCAGATGGGCCACCTGATGAAAAGTGGTCACCGACGCCTATGAACATTTGCAACACCAGGGAAGTTGCCAACACATTGCCAGCCCTGAAGGCCTCTTTGACGCCATTTTTTAAGAACCCCATACTGCAACACCGTGGGAACACCTCAAAAGGAAGTTTGTTCCACCATTTGCACGTTCTGCTTCGTTCTTCTCAAGTAGGAAATGAGGCAGCAGCATTATATCGAACAGTTCAGCGGAGCACTCACCATTGTAGAGATGGGATGAAACGCACAGACGCCCAATGTCTCTGCGCAGGCTCAGATGTTTGAGCCTGTCAGTGAGTCTTGGATCGTTAACAATACGAGAAGCTCGTCTTTATAGGGAGTTAAGTGAACCAAGTTGGTATTTGGGGGAGCTTAAAAATGAGAGCTATATTGCAGGTGGATTCCAAATATACATTCTGTACTCACCTCTGAAAATTCTCCCTGGCGTTTATAAGGGTAACGATCATGGACACCATTTGAGCCTTCTGGAGGTTCACCGCCAGCACTTTGGGGTTGTTTGGATCGCTGCCACTGGCGCGAAGGGTCGTCGCTTCGGCCTTCATCACGTAGATGTCCGCTTTCGGCAATTTGTTTGTTATGCTCCATGCCTGAAATATTAGTTAATTATTTTGACAACCCAGTTAGTAGAGCGGTGTAAGACGACCGTTTGACTTGAAGGGTCGCGGATTCGATCCCCGCACTGGGGAAATATTTGTATAGCTTACAGATATTTGTTTCGAGTCTGGGTGTTTGTGTTGTACAATGATGTTATATGTTACTAGATTGGCAGTTTACAGCAGCGAAGCGTTGCCACTTCAAAGATGCCCACAGGCATATCTGACCTCAGTTCCCTGCTTGACATGAAGTGCGACAGACGCGTCACGCTCGTCCGTGAAACTTACATAAAATGGCGTAGTGTGTTGTTAAAAAATGTGTATCATGATCCGAAAAGAATGATAATGCAAGTGGCATTACTTTTCACGAATAAGTTCGCATAATTTTGATCATATTGCCTAAATTACATCAGAAAACAAAATAAATACATCGTGCATATGTTTTTCCAACGGTGTTGCTAGTAAAACAATTAGAATTTTTTCCACTTTTTAGGGAGTAAATTTAAGACATTCTATTCTGCCAGTAATCGGATGAATAATATATAATTACTTGCTGTCCCCGCGACTTCGTTCGCGTGGAAAAGTGACTTCGGGCACCTTTTTTGGATATAACTTTTAGTCAATTTTGGATCATAAACACTTTTTAACCAAAAGTAAAAAAAATCTGGTTTACATTAATGCTTCTCTGTTTGACGCATTGATGGCCATCGGAGATGAAAGCATATAGGCTGCTAGTATTGCGAACACGTGACAGAGTCACATGTAACTGACCGTGCGAAAATCTAAACTTAATATTATTTAGCGGAAGAGTTTGTTTGTTTGAACGCGCTAATCTCAGAAACTACTGATCCGATTAGAAAAATTCTTACCAGTACGCTACTGGATTAATATCATATTTATAAAAACACCTTCGCAAATAATGTATTATTTTGGAACAACTTTGGTTAGTATAAAAAAGCTTATAGTGAGCTAACGTTAAAAGATAGACATATGCTGTCGCGGACTTTTGTCCACCGTTTGCACGGCTTCGAGCTCTATCATTTGAGCTCTCTACCTTCGTACATTACCATCGATCACAATAGCTGTGGACACTACCACTCAGCGGTAGGTAAATTATGTGATGCGTTGGTGCTTTCACTCTCGAGATCGGTCAACAGAGCTCTACCACCGATTTCCTATTTAAAAGCCATATTTTTGTGGCTGACAAGAAAAAAACTTCGAACGTTGAAATGTTTTCGCCCTGAAGTCGTTGTTGTTAGTGTCAAGCCATTGTTAGTGTAGTCCTAATTTGGATGGGTGAGCACAAAAAGTCATGTAATTGTTAGTGCGGTGTAAAATTGAATAGATGAGCACGAAACATTCATTTCCATCTCATTTTCTCCCACGTTAAATTTTATGAATTTAGGCGTCTGTCCCTTTTTACTGTCGATTTTTCGTTTCATTGACTTTCAAATCACAACAATGCTAAAGAAGTTTTCACTTTAAAACTTTAAAAACTCGGAAAAGTATTTTCAATGTACAGACACGCTTCCGTTACAGTTTTATATAGTATAGATTGAAAGTTTCATTAAATTGTATTAAAAATACACATTACATTAATCACATCAAAGCAATTAAATACATTTATTCATTAATATATTTTGGGGAAATTATCTCACTCTGACCGACTCTGTCCGTTTCCATGGCAACAATATTGTTGTCTCACTTTCACGGTAATTTGTTAATCAGTGGAAGAAACGAGACAAATATAGTTTACTTTGTACATAAGTATCGGTTTCAAAGCTACGTCTTTTGAACTAGTAAGTGGTTACGCATTTGTGAAAATCGTTTGTAGGACATTGCTTCTCTGTCTCTATTTATAAGCTCATTGGTGTTGTATGTGTACAACGGCATCCACGACACAGGTTTATACTTAATGTAAGCGTGTTTTACTTTAATTATTACTAATTTTTAATCCTATCCTACTCATATTATAAATGCGAAATTTTGTGTATTTGTTTGTTTGTTTGTTATTCCTTCACGCAAAAACTGCTGAATCGATTTTCATTAAATTTGGCAAACACATAGAGGGTAACTTGAATTAAAACATATAGAATAGTTTTTATCCCGAAAAAATGTTACTGTTGGATGCCATGGGATGATTTGATGAGTCCAGCACTCGTGCTTCGACCAGGTAATAATGTATGATCCTGTAATTTCCAGCACAGAGGCACAACACCTCAGGCCTCTGTAGTGGCAAAGCATAGATGTTTATAGGCAACAGTATTACTTACTATCAATGCAAACTGTATGCTTGTTTGCCACTTCATGATATAAAAAAATGTATGGGTCCGTTCCGCCTCAGAAATTTCATAGTTTTACATCTGCTAGCTAAATGTCAACAGCCCCGCGCCACCTGTAGGGGACATGAGTATCTATCTTATAATTTAGCCATGATTTCATAATGGCAACCATTATACGTTCCACTGCTGGGCACGAGTCTTTCGAGACGTCGAGTCGTCCCATTTTTGGGGGGAGGCCTGGAGCTTGATGGAGGTGGATGGGTAAGTGACCAACCCGCTGTCGGATGTTTTCAAACCGCCCATAAGGCCTCCGACAAGGTTCACTCATCGCACTACCCGACCGCGCCCGTAGTGCTTGACCAAGTAGATCGCTTATAATCTACACCAGCCGCCGGGCCATACGCGCTTCAATATTATTAACACATAAAAATTTAATAGACAACTCTTTTCATACATACTTGCATCACATACATTTGATTGATTTGTGTGATACCTCTAGCGCCATCTATCGATGCGGTATTAAAACCCACAGACTCAATTGATATTTCTCAAAAATAACATCTGCCTCTGCTTCATGATTGTATATTGCCTCAACAGATGGCACTGGAGGTATCATGTAAATCAAAGGTATGTAATCAACACCACTTATAACAGGAAACTTAAATAGGGTATGAAACTGTTTCATTTAAGTCTTTTTACTGGTGGTAGAGATCCAGTGCAGGAGGACGTAGGGACCACCTAATTATCTAATCTATCTGCTACCAAATGTTAGTGTTCAGCAGACTATCGTGTTCTGGTTAGGTAGCAATGTAAGAAAAAACGTAACTTCACGCCTGTAATCCCCCAAGGGGTAAGCAGAGGTAAATGCATGCATTCAAGCATACATGCGAACACCCACGATTCGCCGGATACGTTTTGGCCCATGAAACAGCTGGCGAGCCTGTTGACATCCTCGGACACATTACCAAACTTCGAGGTACTGGGAAATATCCGGAAAATGGAAAAATCCCAATTAAACCTGAGATAAAGGATCCCCTTACCCGGGAATCGAACCCAGGACCTCAGCGCAGTAGTAGTGTCCTGCTACCACTAGGCTACCGAGGCAACGTAAGGCCCCGTAAAAACTATCAGAGACGAAACTTAGATCTCAGGGGTTACAACACATCTACTTTGACCTCTGGTTTTTGTCTATAGCTGCAAACTTCACTTAACATCAATGTGAGCTGCAGCAAACTTGTTTGCCACCTATCTTTTATAAAAAAAAGTTACTTACAATATGCAAAATATCTGTGATCGTAAATTTCTTGTTGTCAGGATAATCAATGCCCTGGTACCTCCACTCCAGTACCTCGTAGTTTGTTCTATCGATCAGGCTCCAGCACACTGAATTTACTGTTACATATATGGCCAGGATGGACCTGCAATTCTATTGAATTATTGTTAACCAGATTTTTATCTTTTATGGAGATTACTTACAATTTAGATAGGATTGACAAGGTGATTTGTAATTAGCAATTATTTTATCAATCCCTCATTAAGTCACAAGGAAAAAACATTCTAAAAACACAATAAATACACAAAATGGTGAAACAACTACATTGAGAGCTCCAGATATTAAGTAGATATATTTATGTATTTATCACGTTAGCTGCCATGCATAAAAAGTACTTTTTCCGTTCGAGCCTTGGGGGTCAATGTTGAGCGACATTGAAGCTTTCCATTCAAGCCGCGTCTGACAATGCTGACCGCGCGTCAGGTCTGTGTTCAAAACTCTCTATTGCGCCAACAGACAACAGTATCGATATAAAATATTTTTCACAAGCATGTGTTAATGCGAAATAATATAAAACAATTATTAAGGGTAAAAGCGACTTCTTTACGATATTCAATAAACTGCAGTCTATTATATCGGTTGCCTAACTAGCATAGTTGGCAATAGATGGCGCTGCTGCTACCATAAAGCAATGCAATAAATGTGAAGGAAAGATTTGACAAATCGGCCAGGACTTCAGTAGCTCAATTGGAAGAGCGGCTGGACTAGAATCCCAGTAGGCCGCGAGTTCGAGTCTCGCCTGAAGTCAAATTTTTCTTTCCATTTTTCTTTAAATAAAAAAGTATTGATATAATTCACTTACACGGTGACCCGCGCGGCCCTCTAGTTCAACTTACATAACTTGGTTTTTCTAAAGAGGGGTTTTGACTTAGAAAAAATCGCACTTGAAAAATGTGAATCACTGATTGAGTCTTTTGGGTTTATAATAAAGTAAACACACGTTTTCTAGATAAATGCAACTGTATTAAATAATAAAAAAGACATAATTATACCCGTATCAGTAGAACTTCTTAAATAAATTTAAATTAACTTATAAAAAAAAATTCAAATGTTACAGTTAATGGACTTTAGTGAAACATTCAACACATAGATAGGGTTCATCAGGACAATTAGCACAAAAAGTATTAACTTTTTTTGTCCTGTTTTTAGCTATTAAACGGCCTTGGGAAGTCACCATATCCATATAGCATTTTTTTAAATGTTTTGGAAGTGGCAAACAAGCATGCAGTTCACATTGGTGTTAAGTACTGTTAAGTGATGACTGCAGCCTATGGATACCCACACAAAGACCAAGGTCAAAATGCAGATGCGTTACCACTCCTGCGACCTAAGATGTTATGCCTCTGTGCCGGAAATTACAGGGCCACGGGGGTGTAATTTCGGGGTCGCGAGGGTGAGCGGCAACATGACCGCGCGGCCCTACCAAACGAATATTTCGATTTTTGGCCGCGGAGGCCATGGGGGTCAATGTTGTGCGATGAATAATAAATATTTAAAACAGGTCTATTTCAGTGTATGTTTAAATAAAACATGTTATTTAAATACATAAGGTTTCTAAATATTAAATAAAAACAATATACAAAAAATTAAGAAGTTGAGGGTTTTTACTTAGCCTGAATACGCATTCAAGCATCGCACAACATTGACCGCGTTGGCAGTTAACATGTTATGTATGTATCTTCACGCCAGGTCCCTAACGGGGTAGGCAGAGAGTGTGATGATAAATTTATGTCACATTATTCACTGACCATTAATCCTTCAAGGATCGTACGGTCACCGGCGGCGAGACACAATCATATCTTTCTCGTGTCTGGAGAGATTAACCCAACGAGAAACATAAAGCCACCAGCAGCTATTGAAAATCAATTGTCATATTTTTCTCATGTATTGATGGGTTAATGTAAACTGTAAGCTTGTATGTTACATACATAATACAAAAATTGCATGCATGATGTAAGAAAAATTTACTTGTCTCAATAATTTTTTATGTTATACAATGCAACCCACCTGTCTAACTGTTTCCGTCAATTTAGGATGTAAAATTTGTCCTTTAATCTTTTTCTCAATAGTAACTTTTTTCTTAGACTCATCCAGTATACTATCAACAAATTTCTTTACATTCCTATCTGTGAAACCATCTATTTCTTGTAAATCTGATAAAGATTTAATTTGGCCATATTTATTTACCCATTCTGTATACTTTTTTAACCTTATTTTTGTGATGTCATACCTGTTAGTAAAAAACTCAATCAAACATCAACAATCAAATTTCATTTACACTATTTTTAATACCAAAAATGACATATTCTGGTGACTCTCGGGTTCCACAGTAGGAATAATGAATAAGTCACTAATGGTACTACAGGCAATCAATTCTTGTTGTAAAATTTGCATTTATATAATTACCCCAAATCCATTATTACACATCAATAAAATGTCTATATTATTATGATGTATGGCTAATGTGACCATTTTAACTGTCACTAAAAACGGGACATTCTCAAAATTAACCAGGAGGAACCTGGAACCCATCAAGGAACCAGGGCGGAAGAGGCTTACTAATGAACGCCCAGCTATTACACCCTTCTTTAATCCTTCAAGGATCGTACGGCCACCAGGGACGAGACACAATTGAATTTCAATTGTCATGTTTTTCTCGTGTTTAGAGAGATTAAGTATGTCAGGTATCGCTGTCAATAGTTTTTTAGATAATTATAATTTATTTTAAAAAATATTAAAACTTCGGATTGCTGCCTATAAGACAATTTCAGGCAGGTATGCAAGTTACATACACATTTTTGGTGAGTAACTGATAACGGGACATTTTCGCTTCACAAAAGTTTTCCTGGGACACCGGGACGGGCTGCATAAAAACAGGACTGTCCCATTCAAAACGAAACGTATGGACACGTTATGTATGGCCCCATTATAACTATCACAGAGACATAACACCTAAGGTCTCAGAGGTGGAACGTGTCTGCATTCTAACTTATGGTTTTTGTGTAAATGTTTATAGGCTGCAGTCACCTCTTAACATCCACCTTCGTAACATAAAAAAGGATTATCTCAAAATCATATTAAGTACATTAGGAACAGACCAAGTACCCATACTTGAAGAGCCTATACACAAGCAGTAATATGGCGGAAAATAATATCAGAACACAGCTGAAACTATACGGCACAGCTATAATTAAAGTGTTGATAGAAAAGAGATAGTAAAACATACTGTGAGAGAGTCTCAGCATCATTTTCATTTATAACCTGCAATATTTTTTTCTTCTGCGCTTCATCATATTTGTTTTCTATTTCTTGATTGAAGCACCGGCTGGCTAGTATTTGGCAACTTCTACAGGATGGATACTGTAACAATCATCTAAGTGGTTAACAATAAATTATTATACCGAGGGAAGAATTTCAATAAGAAAAATACAAAACTAACCAATAAATTTCGAGATTTTATTATGCCTAACATTACTAGAGACGTAAATGAAGATATGTTTTTTTGTATTGTGATTTAAGAATATATTATAATGGTATTAAAGCCACAGCAAACAATATTTCATTCAAATATTTGTGAACACAAAACAACTGCACTGCTACGAACAATATATTTATTGTACTCTATGGCTACGAATTTGTTTACATTTCAGATGCTTGTCAGTCAGTCAGTCAATGTCAACTGTCAACGGTCAATGTCATTGCGATTTGAGTACGTCCCATTTACCAAGGCCATGCTATCACGAACAATTAGAATTCCCAAAGCAATGTTAAGTGTTTAGTTTTGCAAGTAGAAGACCACGCTGGTAAACATATAGCAGTAAGAAGTAAGCACAATCTTGATGTCATCTATACAGACTATACAAAGCGATCACTTGCAAGGAGTGGTCCTTACACATAACTTAAGTCAGTAGGTGGAGGTGAAGTATAACTTGTATAATAATTGTTTCGGGCGTTAAAAGGAATGGGGCCAACGTAGCCAACTGTTTTTACCCCAAATATAAGCAACACGGGCTTAGATTAAGTAAGGTGGGATGCATAGAGTTAGAATATAGCTCAATGGTGGGATGCTTAATTCTTTTACAATTGTTTATCATCTGCATCTTGCAAAAATGCAGTACCTGGAAGTAGTAAAAAAAAAATTGCAATTATAAATGAATAAACGCCACAGGCCACAGACCATTAATGACCACGCCACGCGAACTTATTGTCTCTTCCTCTTCCATCAGTGTCAAAGTGTCATGTTAAATGTCAAGTGTCAAACTGTCAAACACGATAAATTAGTCAATAATTGTCTGTTTACTTGTTTACCTACTGTTTGTTGACTGTTTGTTTTGTTTGTAGATGTTTGTCGGTAGATTTGTTATTGCCGCTACGTTATTCGTAAACCCTAGCGATAAAATACAACAAAAACCCTCTAAAATCTACATTAAGAGGCAAATAATATTATATTATTGTGATTATTGTAGTATATGTTGAAAGGAACTAATTAATTACGAAACACAAACTCGATTACCAAGTAAGTGTTATAAAATTAATTATGTTTTATATAATTAAGTATTTACCTATTTTTAAAAACAGCTGTGTTTCATATTTGGAAATAATCACATTGAAGGGGATGTGGTTTTACAACAAACTAAAACAAATGTTCAGTTTTTCGCTAATTGAACGCTCTCTATTGGTCATTATTCAAAACAATAGTTCATGAATCACCTCAATAGTTGGCGCTTTTTTGTGCTCTGATCGCTTATTGCACTTCTGGATAAATGGGATACGATCACGATCATGATCTAAATGGCTCTAAAACAAAACATGACCATAATAAAATAACTGATCTTTGAAGTGATTTAGACAAGTTAACATACTTATATATTCACCGGCCACGGGTGTTTTGGTGAATATCTGAGTCGAATAGGACGTGAAGCGACGGCACAATGCCACCATTGTGGAAGTGATCTGGACTCTGCCCAGCACACGCTCCATGAGTGTCCCGCTTGGGCACCTGAGCGACAAGTCCTTGTCGCACGAATCGGGCGAGATCTGTCTCCGTCTGCTATAGTAACGGCCATGCTTGCGGATGACATGGCGTGGAAATCCGTGGTCTCTTTCTGTTAGGAAGTTATGCTCCACAAAGAGACCGTCGAGCGCGATCGAGAGAGAGCCGATCCCGCTTGTAGGAGACGAAGGCGACGGGGCAATAATCAATAGTCCGGGCGCTGCGCCCTGCAGTACCGCGCTTGTAGAATAGGACTGAGGTATCCTCTGCCTATCGTAAGAGGCGACTAAAAGGGGAATAAATCGCGGGCGGCCGGAGGGCTCTAGCAGTCCAGCACTCGCGGTTCCGGGAAGACGGCGACCGTGGTAGCCGCAGGTCGTTGTGGTATGTGCAGAATGGGGCTGTCAGAGTCCCCGTGGACGAGCCTTATGGAGGCGAAGTGCGTGGGGGAGAACCGGAGCAGTGTTTTAGTGTACCTGGATCCCCTCCCCCTTTGTGCACGGAAGTCGGCACCGATGTGGTTTTAGAAAAAAAAGGGGGTGGGGAGGGTGCGATGGGGCCCGGGGCGCCAAAAATGAGGAGGCGAACGTTTTTTTTTTGCTCGCGCGGGTTCTCTTCTTCAGTTGTATTTTAACCAAATGTAAGAGATTTTAAGAGGCCACACAGGATAGACATTTTTTTTCCTTGCGTTCTTTAACTTATTTAATGACCAAATAGGTATGTCAGAGATTTGATAATTTTTCGACAAAAACATTATCTTGATTCAGCAAAATATACTCAATTTTGATTTCCTTATGGGGGCGACACAATATTCTTGCTCGTTGCTTATAGGCCAGTGCTGATAATTTTTGAGAGTGAGATCACGATTGCTAGCACAACAACGGTCCAGTCCTAGTGTTAAAAATGTTAAATTGTCAAATTGTTGGTAATGGGCAAAAAAGGAACCAGATAATTGTGGGTGCTTGTATAGAGCAAAGAGCTTTATGGAGTACTTGCATGTATGCATATGCATGCATCAAATCTTTCCTTCACATCTATTGCATTGCTTTATGGTACCAGCAGCGCCATCTATTACCAACTATGCTAGTTAGGCAACCGATATAATAGACTTCAGTAGCTTCAGTAGCTCAATTGGAAGAGCGGCTGGACTAGATTTCCAGTAGGTCGCGAGTTCGAGTCTCGCCTGAAGTCACATTTTTCTTTCCATTTTTCTTTAAAAATAAAATATATTTCACAAGCATGTGTTAATGCGAAATAATATAAAACAATTGTTGAGGCTTGTTTCGCGCTCTCACTTGCACGCTCGGCTCAGGAAGAACGTGACACTTTCGTATGTGCAGCCGAATTCATCTCTAAATACATTATCACGTCAATAAAAATTTAAAATGAAATGAAAACATGTATAAACTTGTGTCGTGGGTTCCATTGTACACACACAACACATACACAAACACCCAGACCCAAAGCAAATCTGTTGGCCGTACTAATATTTGTCCCGGTACGGGGATTGAACCCGCGAGCCTCGGTTAATACGGTCGTCACACTCCACTGGACCAACTGGCTCGTCATATTAAACTAAATTAAATATGTTCTTCTCAATTTATCAGTTTTAAATAAAATTAGGGTAATTAAAAAGTTTTGTTTACGTATTTACGTGCCTGCATCACGAGCCGGCCGACGAAAGGCAGCCCTGTGATAGATAGACAGATGGATAGAGGAGTTTTGGCGGGAACGCGGAAAAGAGCTGTGTCGCTGCGTGATATTATTTTCGAAATTTGTGAATAGTCGCGTTTTTATGTGTAGAAATGGTGGGATTTTTATCATAAAGCATTCGGTTACGTTCACAGGCGTAAGAAAGTGATATTATGAAGTGAAACATGATTTTTTATGCTGCCTCCAAAACTTTGTAAAATCTCCTACTAAAGTCTCCATCACTTTACTGGAGCCATCACATCTGGATCTGGAAGCATCCAATCATCGTCATCTTCCATATGGATATTCATTATCATAAGAAATGAAGAAAACAATTTACTGAAGATTGGCTGTTAAGGAATTGCTTCCGTGGCCGTAAAACAATTTAAAAAAAAAGAAAAAAAAAGACAGATGGATATGATATTATTGAATAAGTGCCATCTGTTGGTGAATTTATTTCAGAGTTTAGCTCACGATATCATCAATCAAGATTGTGTTATTGTGTGATCTGAAATGGATCTTATCTAACAAAGTTGCATGTGTTCTTTTAAAATAGTGCATACTTTAGATAAGTGGCTACAATAACTTTTAAAATACTTATAAAGCAGTTCTCTTTTCAGGGAAGAATTATAACGCCATCTATGAACAGAACCTTGTATAGTTTGCCAAAGAAAAATGTATAGGTATGTAATTAGAGCTAAAACAAATGCTCGGCGCAACAACGAGCTCGCGTAAAAACTTTTTTTTTTATGTAATGGAATTGGCAAACAAGCATGCAGTTCACATTGATGTTAAGTGATGACTGCAGCCTATAGACACCCACACAAAGACTAAGGTCAAAATGCAGATGCGTTACCACTCCTGAGGCCTAAGGTGTTATGCCTCTGTGCCGGAAATTACAGGACCGTACATTACCACCTGACCGGAACACGATAGTGCTGAACACTGCCATTTAGCGGCACGTATATTAGGTGGTGCCTACGCCCGCGAGCTCCGTCACTGGAGCTCTACCATCAGTGAAAAATTTAATGTAACTTCATTCTTGCATTCTCCGAAGAGGTAGTAGAGTTACATACATATATTCACGCACAGGGACGGACTAAGCCAGAAAGGCCCGTGTGGCTCAGTGGCTTCTTACATATCTGTGGCCCGGGACCTAAGATGATCAAACGGCTAGACCCGCTAGACAGATCCGTGGGGGGCCCGAGGCTGAGGCCCGCCTGGAAAATCTCACCTCGAGTATGTGACCAGTTCCACGCTGTTGCAAACTTCCATGATTCGCCAGTTACGTTTTGTCCCATTTTAATGGTGGTGAGTCTATTGATATAACTGAGCATTACAAAATTTCGGTATAAACCTGTGAACGACTTTTGTTCCTGTTTTAAATGTTGGAAACAGGGTTTTCTGGTGAAGGTTTATATATCTATAATTTAGCAATATCGTACTTATATTTACCGAGATATCACATTTCTTATCAAAATAGTCGGGCGTGTCCCCGCAATATAATAAATGCAACCCGTGCGAAACCGGCGCGGATCGCTAGTGAATAAAGAAATGTCTTTTATGTGGTTCAGGCGCTATAGGTGTCATTGGGAGACTTTTCACTCAACAAGGTCGGGTCAGAGCTGAAAAACATCACCTAAAAAATATAATGTTTAAAACTTATTTCTGTTTATTTTTTTATGTTTCTTACCGCAAAATTATCGATTTCAGTTCTTTAACAGATTGAACATATTATTATAATAACATTATATTTGGCAGAGTTATGTCCAAATACTCAAACGTCACTCAATTTTAAGCAACCCTCAAATGTGCGCTATCTCTATCGTTTGAACGTGTTTTATAAAGTCTGTCTTTAGACTTTTCAGTCCCTTTTAGATTTGAGTGACGTTTGAGTATTTGGTCGATAGATACCTAAATATATGTCAAAAATTAAAGACTTCAAATTTCAAACCTTTGACTTTCCGCGAACTTGTAAAAATCAGCATTGGTATGCTGATTTCTACAAATATCTTACCGATAAACATCCGATAATTCATATAATAAAATAATTGTCTTGATAATAAGGCGCGGATCCACCGCAGCGTACGTTATGCATAGGCTCGCGACGCGACGCATGGATTCATTTATTTGACAACGTTGAACAGTGTTTCCACTGCAGCACACACTATACACGAATATTAACACAAAAGTCACAACTATGCATAGTTTCAAATCATAGTCTTTTGGAATCCACGCATTTCGAGTTACTCGTGAATATAAACTTATAAAATTCCATCGGAATTAACATTCCTGTCCGTCTCACCCACTACCCGGCCCCGCTTACGTGTACACCGTGTATAGCGTCACCGGCATTGAGCTATACCTACTTCGTGGGTATTCTCTCCGGGCGCTGCGGCACACCGCAGCGCCCGGAGACCCATCCGCGGCTTAACAGTTACTGCGGAATGCGTTGCACCATTTGACATCGTTATTAGCTAAGCGGCAGAACGGCCGCAGGCGGCAGTATGCAAGTACAAAAAAAATCTCAGCCAGGGCAGGGCAATCATCTCAGGGAGTTATCAGGGTTGACATTAATCATTAATACCTTCCACGTCTGCCATATAATTGAGATTAACTTTAACATAAACCAGCTCAGCTCGGCCGGTTACGGTTAGCAGTGAGAGAAAATTCAAGTAATTTTTTGACTAACGGATACTTTAACTTTGTTAAAGCTAAAGTAAGATGAAGGTCATACTTCCTTGAAACACCCGGGACCCGACCAGCGCCTGACCGGAGTGGACCACTCAGTGACCACTTGCTACCACGCGAGGTTTACTGGTTCACCACAATGTTCACAAGTAACATCACGCCATGTTACTTCAGCCGTGGATCACCCGTCGACAATGAGTGGACGCCGTAAAACGAGGCGGTGCTGGTCGAGTCTTGAGTGGCTCTAGTAAGCTGTGACCTTGATCGGAGTGGGAAGTGTCATATGGAGTGACAAAAGGTGGTGTAAAAGGTAAAGAATTACCTTTATATCTTTTGATTGTGATTTTTTTCAAGTTTCATATTTTACTGCCCTGACGTATTGCAGTCCTTTTTACCTCAACGCGAATAAATATTAAGATACCCAGAGAAAGAGAAAAATATATATTTATGTGTTATTTTTTTTAATTATTCTAGTAATAACATTATTTAAATGAATTTTTAAGTTTAATAAAACTTTAAATCAATACTGCGATAGCGCCATCTATCGAAATATACCAAAATTAAATGGACAGTATTGGATCTACGTTAGCTAATAACATTTTAAGGCTTTACTTTCTACATTTGAAATAAGAATTAAGGTTCTCTATGATTTACTTATATAATGATAACAAAAGTTTAATCTAAGTACATAAATAAGATTCGGTTTTACAAACATCGTTTCAAAAAATGTTCAAAAACCAAGACAAGCTCTTCAAGTTGTTATATCAACCTTGAAGTCGCTGCGTAGTGCATGAATAGTTACACAGATGGCGCTACATGAAGCTCGGTATAAAAATAGCTTACATTGTCAAGCTTGTTTACTAATATTCGATAATCTTCATTCGGCTCCATATCACACCACATCCTGCACGGGACAGTACGATAGGTCGAGAGATTATCTATCTTCATTATTGTATAACCATGGATTAAAGTCATACACATTAACACAATTAACAACTGTTGACAATACTGAACACATCGTGCTGGGACATAGTCGATAACGCATTACACGATAAATAAAAAACCTTCTTTTAAATATATTTTTTTAATTCTACCCAGATTCTATCCCTTAACTAAAATACAAAATTATACCTTTTTCTCATTATTATTAATCGTGTAGGTACATCTGGTACAACATACCTCTTTCTATACTTATACCTAAAATATTGACGTTCGTTTTATATTTTTACCTACCTAAGAACTATTTGAAAAAAAAATAAGCTTACTGTCTTACTTTTTTTATTACGTTTTATTCCTGTCATTAAAAGTAGAAAAGTCGAGACACAAATGAAAATTATGACTGATAGGTTAGGCTTGTCAAAAATCCCTCGAAGGACCAGTAGTAAGTACCAAGTACCAATCATTCTTTAATTCAAATCGTATTTGACGTCCTTGTAAATGAAGTTTCGAAATAAATTTTAATTAAGTATTTGTCAAAACAATAGTTTAAGGTTATGTCAATGTCCAATCGACATAACCAAAAAAAGTTGTGAACCCATACGTATGATGGTCCGAAGAATAGAAAGAGTGAATAGATAGAAGAACATAAAACAGAAGTGCAGGTGTAGACTAACGAGATAAACCGCTGCGCGTTATCGAAATGAGATAGAACTATCATACTGCGCCGTTCTAACTCGAGTCGCGCGCCTCAACAAAATGGCGGCGCCTTACTGCCGGTCGCTGAACGCTTGTGTGCATTCGATCATTCTCCCTCCAACGTGATACCTAAGCGGTCAGCGAACGCAAGTCTACTACTTCTGGAAAAGTGATTCGGCGATCTCGACCTAGATTTAGACGGCAGCGCTTTGGAGATTGGTAAGTTCTAATAAATGTATCCATATTTTATTTGCAGATGCTGATCTGCAGCTGGAGAACGACAAATGGATAAAATATTTTTTTCCACAGGAGCTACCCACAAACTTTGAATAGATTATCGCCACATGCGGGATCAGCGATTAGTCATATTTTTTAATGTGACAGGTCATAGAATAACACTGGGTATCTATTATGTATTACCCGAGACTTTCTTCGCGAGGTATGAAAAATGTCCGTCTTCAAGATGCAAGCTATCTTTTTGCCAAATTTTATCAATATTGGTTCAGCCATGACAACAAAAAAGAGACTGACAGCACTTCCGCGCTTATAAAAATATTCCATATAAATATTTTAGTCTACAACAAATAAAATACAGTTTATAATTGATAGTCAATATGTAGGTGACGTAAAATATTTGGTAAACATCATCCAATTCGGTTCAGCCGTTATCAGTATGTTCGCTAGATTAACTTCTGACAGTAATCACTTACCAACTTATCAAACGTCATTGTGACGAAAGTTATGTAATAATGTGACGCTATTA
This sequence comes from Macrosoma leucophasiata, assembly GCA_036365455.1. Lineage (NCBI taxonomy): Eukaryota > Metazoa > Arthropoda > Insecta > Lepidoptera > Hedylidae > Macrosoma > Macrosoma leucophasiata. The sequence goes on from JAWQUS010000024.1 coordinate 4,030,439, forward strand.
CTCCAATCGACTCTGTAAAACTGTACATAACCTAGTAAAAGGCCTTTGTAGATCCGATTCAAATAACTTAAATCATTATTATTTCAAACTGTATACATACGTAAATATATGCACACGCAAAACGTGAATAAAACTTTTAAGGTATCCGGAGTAATCCGGACATAAAATGTCTGGCAGGTATCCGATCTATTATCACTACTACAGCTACACAGTTAGCTATAAACAGCGATATGCCTACGTGCATGCACGATGCGGCAACGTCGCTTTTGGCTTCATTCAACGTTTACATTTTGCCTTCATGCAACGAATTGCGCGGTTGAACACACACAACATTTTGATCATGAAGTCGTCAAAGATAAAGAACACAAACACACACATTCGCACATAATTTTAGTATAATACACTACCGCTTGGTAGGTTAGGTAGTGCGCATGTCGCCACACAATGGCACACATGGATGTGTGTGTATGTGTGTGCCAGAATAGAAGTTTTTCCGGACTCTCTAAGCCCTTGTGAGTTTCTGTGACTTTGTTCTTTGCAAATGCCCATAGTAACTTTTTGCTCCATATTGAGATTCATCATTGATCTTGGACTGACTTACAAAATACGTGCTGCCTAAAATTATTTTTAGAATATTTCCATCGATTGCAGTGGCCGTTACGTATCTAGATCGTTTTAATTATTGAGGTTTAGGGCTTCTTTTCCAGGTGGAGTTTTAATCATGATTTAACCTCTTAACTGTGTCCTTTGTTTGACATTTAGACAAAAATATACGATAATAGTGCATTATTCTGAAAATCATTTAAATAGAAAGTATCTCACTTCTAAATGAAGCGCCTTTTTATGAAAACGTTATTATTTTGTAAAAACAACAGTACCTACGTCGCAAAATTTGCCATTCGCCGTATTTAACTTTCATATCAACGCAACGTCCGCCATTTTGATTTCTAATGTAAGAACGTCTGACGTGAGTTGTTTCGTCTCTTTCCCACTCACATCTCGGCCATTGCCAACAATACGTCTGTCTCGCACTGTTTTGAACACATACTCTATTAATTTTAAAGTAGGTAGTATGATCTTCCTAAAACTATTCATAATACTACTATTTACGAGACTATTCTAATATTTGCTACAATTTGCATCTATTCTGTGTTTTTAGCCAAACACTACCCTTTTCCTTGATAACTTTTAAGTCAGTCAGTTATTAGGTAATTATTAATGTTTGTGTAAATTATAATTTAGCAGCGTTTAATATTATTATAATAATGTAGTCCATCATTTTGTATTCTTTGGTTCTTCGTACCTTCTGCATGGATACGTTTTCGTTACACATTGCGTGATTAGCAATTTTGTATTAGGGGTATGTTGAACTTAGCCAGTAATGTATATTGTGTTGTCGTTTTGTGTCATGACCACATACCACATAATGTTATTATATTTGAGAAGACTTTTTATTTATACTTCACCAATACAGAGGCAAATAATAGATTATTGTTCTTTTTAGGCTTTGTTATAAAAAATACATGGCCTAGTACTAAATGGATATGTAGCTATCTTATCTTTGAATGTTACGATGTTCAATCTATTTCTGTTAGTTTCATAAAAATAAATCAAGCAACATGAATTGCACGAAACTTTTTTTATTGTTTTCTATATTAGGATAAATTATGAATGTTTTAATCAGACTGATCACCAATGGTCGAAATTCGACCGCAATACATACATGCATAAAATATAATTAAGTTCGAATTCTTCAACGAACCTCTTTGCTGAAACCGTTTTACCACAGGCTGGTGCACAGCACAATACATTTTAACTTTAACAATGTGAATGTAATTTACTGTATCATGCACATGGTGATGTGTGTAATGTTTTAATTATTGATTTTATGTACATACTTTTTAAACATTATTATTGAAAAATATTAGCGTTCTGCTGCACTTCTCCTACACATATACCTCCCTTATTCATAAACGTATTTTAGCTAAAGTGTTGCTTATCTCTCCTTTTATCACCGTAATGTTTGTAAGCGCATAACTTCCAAACACGTTCTTGTCAAGAGGGGTTTAAAAAAAGTAAAAGCAAATATGAAGAGAATGATGAAGGTAGACGAAGCACTAGAGGTTTGTCAGAACCGGGATGTCTGGCGCTCTACACTCTCTGCCTACCCCGTTAGAGACCTGGCGTGAAGATACATATATATATATATATATATATAAGCAAATATTTAAAAATCTCCGATGGCGGTGCACAGCTTGCCGGGTCAGCTAGTCTGGAATAATGTAGTACTTAAGCATTAAATTTAATGTTTAGGACACTCAGATTAAATAAAGTCAGAGTTAAGGGCCCCACATATTAACAGTCCGCCGGGAGTAATTAGCCTGTCAGTTAATCGTAGGAGATCACAGACTGACGAAATCGTACGAAGAACTGTGAGTCTGTGATCTCCTTCGATAAACTGACAGACTGATATCTGCCGGCAAACTGTTAATGTATAAGACCCTTTAGGGCGTACCTATACAATAAACTTTGCGGGTTTTGTTATAAGTACGAAACTTATTTTGTTAAAGATATTTACCAACTAATTTATTTTAAAAATTAATTATATTTATTTTTTATTTTTTCCCAAATTTACATTGCTGCGGATTAAAAAAAAAGATCCGGTAGAATTGAGAACCTCCTCCTTTTTTAAGTTATTAATTTCTCACTCTAAATAATGATTATACTTGATTAAAAACGTGTAAAAATGTAGCGTAGTATGTTTAACATCTATTTCCTACGTTATTAAAAGTCATAAAAATCATTTTTATGTAAAACGATACTTTTAATCCTGTATGTAAGTATACATTATTATTACTTAGATGACGTAGAGATTATAATATGACATGGCGCCTCGGCTATCTTCGGATTTTGTCGACAGTGCTCGGGCAATCTCGCCTCTACGTACTATTCAAGTCAAACAGCCCACTCACTCTTACTCTTCACGAGTCGTGAAAAGTGGCAACGTCGCACGATCCCAATAAAATGATATAATCATTTACCACATTTATTTCGATTTTATATTAATGTATCTCTGATGATATTGACTTGACATGCATCGGTTTAATTGTAAGGCTGAGTTCAACATGACGAGTAATTGGCAAACAGTTTGGCTTCGGTTTTTTCGTTTTTTCGATTGTATCTATGTGTGTGTAATCATAATTTAATAAAAACTATTACAATCGTAAGAATGCTTTGACTTCTACACGTCTAATTTGGGTACTGTATCTATCATATCAATAGTTTTTTACTTACTAATCTACTTCTTTAAATAAGTAAAATAGTTAAGTTTCATCAAGTATCATCACAACAGAGCTCAGTGAGTTTTAATTGGGAAATTGGACAAATTAATCTTCTTGATAGAATGTCAACGTAAATCATTGCGCTGAATAATTAGGACAAAAGTAGAACGCAAGAGAACGACACTACGCTATCGTAATGTGACCCCACTCGCGTGGTACTCTCGACACAGACTAATGAACACGACAGACAATTCACCGCGAGTGCCCCATCGTATTGAATCGCTATCTACGTCGCTCTTGTGGCAACTTCATATGGCCGTCTCTTTCACATCGCTGATAACGGTACTCGCGGGCGCCACTCAGTTGTAAATCTACAATGTCTGCATTGCGCCTACACTGTGTCGATTAGTTCGAGTTCTTGCCACGACCCAATGTCGCTACATTTGCGGGCGCCATTTTCTTCTCTCTCTTTCTGCTATGCCAGTGTCGTTAAAGCCGTGTTACCGAACACTCGTATCGTGAAATTTTGTATCTTCTTAATCACTCTTCTTCTGGATTCTCTTGTTCCGTAACAATAGGTAGGTTTTAGTCAATGTGTTACTTGATTTTGTAGTCTTTAATGATAGTTATTTATAAGTTTGTTGAGTTTTATTTATGTACTTTTTGTTTTATTTTCGATTTTTTTCATTTTTTAGTAATTTTGTGTTAGGTGTGGGTAGTTGATTGATTGATGTCTGGATTTACGATTAAGGTTTACTCGTTTTTCGTAATCATAACATTCTACTTTAAGATTTAATAAACCGCTTAGATGTAAGATTTATATTTTGCAGATGTTATTATTTTTTTATATATTTTTCTTTTTTTATGTTCGTCCTGTCAACTGCTGTCTGCACCTGTCTTATATGAAAGCATGTGTGATTATTATTATAATTATTACTATTTCAGTTCCTATTATTATTACACTATAGAACATATACATTAATATTTACATTAAATAGGTAAAGAAACGATTACATTCTGTAACTGCGCAGATCTTACAACTGTTCTGACATTATTTTCACTTTGTTATGATCAGCCGGTCTGCTGAGCTCCGGCTCCGTTCGATAGCCCCGAGTCCGAGTCCCACGTTCCACCTTCACCTCATTCGCTTTTATTTTCGTTCCTACCTATATCCGTCCCGCTCGCTCTCGCCGCCTTGTCGTTTATCGCGCTCACGAACGCAACATGCTGTCAGTTCCGTCTTCTGTTAGCTGAGCGATAATGCAGACCAGTAAGTGGGGAATTTATTCCGGTATTCCGAGCGACAGACCGCCGAGCGCTTCGGCGGCCATTTTGTTTTTACTTCGCGCTCACTGTTTTTGCGTATTTTGTTCGTTTTTTTTGTTTGTAATACTACTGTTGCGCTAGTTCTGTAGATAGGTATATTTTTTATTTTTATCTCACATCGATTTTAGTACTGATTTTTGGTTATCTATTATTATACTCGTATACTATTTTCGTATTTATATTTTGTTCTATATTTTTTGTTTTTTACCTTCTGTAGATATGCTTATAAATATATTTTACGGCGATATAATTTGTATACTTACCTACTGTATATCTACCTATATAGTATTTTAAAGTAGAAACATAAATATATTACTTATGTACTTGTTCTTAGGTTCGGTTGTTCTTTAAATGCTGTTTAAGTTTGTGTAAAATTTTAGATCCTTCTCGAACCTTAACGAATTTGTTAAGCTTCGAGAACGATCAAAAATTTTATATTTACTCAACAATAACTTTAACAAATATTTTTTGGTGCAATCGAGCCATGGTATTTTACGTTGAAAATTAAATAACATTATTTGTTACAATGAATTTGGAGAAATAACCATCCTACTTAACATTTTATGGATATTATTGAGATAAAGTAGGTTAGGACTTAATATCCATTAATATTTGGCGATCAATCGTTCATAATGAAATGAACTGTCCAAAACCGAATTTGCCATCATGTTTTCAAAGATTTTGTCATTGTCATTCTATTTATTTTAAAAATACTTGCATGTTTGTTTTTTTTTCTTCTTTGCATTTCATTTACATATTTTTTGTCTTTTCTTGTATGTGAACGCAAGACATTCAGAGATGGCGGGTTATAGTCCCTTTTTGTTGGTGTTCTGATAATCTTTTTTTTACCTTAGTTTCTTTCCTCCCTCGCAAGGGATTGCGAATTTTGTTACAACATGCATGAACCAAAATTTGCAATGCAATGGTATCTAGATACCTATATCAGTTAAATTTTCTTCATTTTCGTTATTTCTCCTAGTTTTGATACTTTTCCTCCAATGTCACAAAAACAACAAACATAAATTAACATTTAAATGATAACATTTGAATTTGAATGCAAATAAAACAACCTGGATTCAATTAGTGAAGCAAATCACATATAATAATTAAAGAACATTTATTAACGTATCTACAAACCTTATTAAATTAACTTTGAAAAACTTTTAAAAAATCATTGGTTCATTTGTTTCCCATTTTTTAAAGAATAAAAACACAAAATCATGTAAAAGCGATATATACTATAATTTTGTTTTTTTTTTCTTTCGATTCTTATGAGAATAAGACAATAATTATTTACTTACTAACATCGTAAATAGGTAATTATTTTTTTTTTAATTTTGAAAAATTGTCTGCAAGTATTATAGTAAAGATAGTTTCACTGCAAACAGTCTCGATACCATAACATTGGATAACTGGACATACAGGTTGTTCCGATAATATAAATATGAACAAAAACCGGAACTGTGTGTGTTCATTAATCAGATTCAATATTTTTCTAATTGATGCAGTTTTAAAGGATTTCCTCATTGTACACAAATCTCGTTTTTTTTTTTTTGCAAATGCTATTGTTCCTTTTATTTTATTATTTGGTTATTATTCAAATTTAATGGCAAAATATCATCGCCCGGTTAGTAATCAAACGTTAATATATAATGTAGATTATATATTAAGATTAATTTGTAACGTGTAACGTTGATATATAATGTAGATCTACCACCTCCCCCTTCCTCCTTAATGATGTGTATATATTCAAAGTAATTATACCTAGTCGCATATCCATTTTCTAAGAAGAAGGTACGATATTAGGTTTTAGACAAAGGTCATTTGTAGTATTTTGAACAGGGTTTCGCCCATCTACCGAAATAATGTTACTAAAAGCTTTGATATCATAAAATAAGTTTGTTAACTTCGAAGCTAAATTTTAATATTGCAAACTAGATTTTCACTACTTATGCGATTTTTTTTTTATTAATAAGAAGAATAATATTTTAATATTAATAGTTTGCGAAATAAGATGTTGGATTGGAAAATTTCCGCCCTTGTACCTAAAACTTATAGTTATATGTATAAAAAAAAATGTTGTCTCGCAATACTTGAAACTTTTTTTATCGATTTACATATCTATGTGTATCACATCTCAATCAGCCCAGGACTTTCAGTGTAAATTTGCTGTGGCAGGCGAACAGACAGACAGAGAGCTAGGCAATCATAAAAGAAAAAAAAATGGCACCCGTCATAAGTGATTCTTTAAGGATTCCATTGTTTTCTTTTAAACTACAGAACCCCTAAAAAGACAGTTTACATAACCACAGCACGCAATAAATATAAAAATAAAATGCGCATCTATATTTTATACCTGCGTCTCGTCGTACCGTCTATTTAAAAAGTGTCATAGTATGTGTTTGCCTGTAGTGCAAAGTGTCCAAACCTCAAGAGAATTTCCCCTTATCGCAGTAACACCCTAATGCGAGATTCAGACTCACAGGGGTCTCCCTTAGGCAGTAGCTTCAATTTAAGCTGAGAGCCATTTACGCTCGCCACTTGCCCTGTGAAGTAGACTATAAGACTGGCTCGGTATATGGCTATAAGTCCTCTTCATTTGATCAATAAAAAAAAATGAGAACTCACATATAGACGAATTTTACTTAAAATAGATTGTTTTGTGTATATTTAAATTATTCGATAACTCTGCTCTCTTATTTCATTTGTCAAAACGGTCGACTCTAGAGCTGATGGAATGTTAGCTCTTATTTGCCAAATCGTGATCATTTTAAATTAGACGTTTATCGAAAAGAAGGTACGTTAATGAAGACAGTTCGGTAACTGTCTTAGTTAAGGTGAACAAGACCATGTTAATTAGTGCGATAAGTAAGTTAATGTACCATTTCCCGGCACGTGGCCACCAGCATCTTTCTTACATGTTTTCAGTTCGCATCGGGTACGAGGACCACATCGAAAAGATCGGGAATAGAAAAAAGTAGAAAGATAATACTATAGGTATACAGTATTCTCCCTGACATTCGCTGCATTTTTGCATTCGATCGAACCAATTGTTATAGCAGTAATTCCAGTCTGAAGTGGACATAGTCGAAACGGTCGTTTTATAAGCGGCGACTGCCTCTTCTGAGCCTTGAAACCGTTGACCACGTAACATATCTTTGATTCTTGGCAATGTTAAATAATAATTGGGGCTCAGGTCAGTAGGCTGTACGGAGGATGGTGTCTATCAACTCCACGTTTTCCTGATTTAAAAACGCGATCGTTTTTTCAGTAGTATGTGCGCTCGCATTATCGTGGTGAAGGATTATGCGATGGTTCGGATCATTTTTCCGTAGTTCTTTTATGACTTCCGGCAAACAAACTGTTGTGTTGTGTACCAATCTGCAGTAACCGTTCTTTGTTCCTGTAAAGAAATCGTAGCCACTTGTCCAGTTTTCGATACAAAAGTAGCGACCATTTTTTTTATACGCTACGCGAGCGAACTGCTTTTCTCGGCTTGACCTCACTTTCGAAGACCCAAACAGCGGATTGATGTTTCCTTTCTGGCTCATATGAATAAATCTATAATTCATCACCAGAGACGATGTTGTACACTGTATTTGAGCTCCCTCCGTTGTACCGTCGTAGAGCACCGGCACCATCTAACACTAGCCGACTTCTGTTCCTCGGTCAAACGATGGAGCATCAAGCGGGAAACTAACTTTTTGACACCCAGTTCTTCGTGTAAAATGATTTGAATGGCTGTCATACCAATGCTGATAGAAGCGCGAATCTGCTCGTTTGTCACATGTCTATCTTTCATTATTTGTTAATAGCATCGATATTTTCTTGTGTTGCTGCTGTTTTTGGACGACCAGTAGTAGGAACTGTGGCGAGAGACGAACTTCCGCGACGAAACTCAGAACACCAACGATATGTAGTCGTTTTACTAGGTGCTTCAAGTTCATAAAAAGAAACGAGCTCTGCAAGATATTGTTCTTGAGATAAATCTCGACGAAAGTTGTGAAAAATTATCGCACGAAAATGTTCCCGCGTAAGCTCCATTTTCCTCACCGACTTATTAAATTCCAATCAACAAATACTCTGTTGTTTTTAACTTTTTTTAATTAAAAAAATGGAATTCTGTTAAGAATAATATTACATTTCATACACCAAAGAGGTTTTAATCTAATTTATTCCTGAGTATTCTACTTCGATCTTTTTGGTGTGACCCTCGTATTGCTAATCTGTAATACCTATATTTTTATGTAAGGAAGGTGGCAAACAAGCATGCAGCTTACATTGATGTTAACCGATGACTGCAGCCAATAGACGTCTACACAAAAACCAGAGGTCAAAATGCAGATGTGTAACCACCCCTGAGACCTAAGTTGTTATGTCTCTGTGATAGATAACTATATGTAGACTACCCGCCATATTTGAGATTGTTTTCTTCTTGAGGTACTCCTCCGACTAGCGAAGGTTGACGATCAATTTACACACAAATTCTGCCCGATTTCTGACCGCCCAAATATCGAACTGCCCTCGTTATCTTTGTCGATTCCCAGGTCACGTTACCACTATTTTTTTAATCGACTAATGAAATACCATTCGAATTAGTATGAGGGGTAAACGTACAAATTCAAACACTTCTATTTCACAACTCGCATACCTAGTGTATTTTACAATGAATCTGCGCTATCTATGTCTAGCGACGACTAATGAAGGTTAGCGGAGCGGTCGACTTGACATATTCTTTCCGGTTTCCGGCAAAGTGGAATAATTCGGCTGTACTCGCTATCCCTGTCAGTTCCCATAATATACGTTACCAAGATTTTTTTTGACGACCAAGATCAACTCACAACCATACGGATAACTGCGAAAAGTAAACGTAGATGACCCACACAAGCGTAGGTAAAACGCCTCGAGAATCTAAACCGGGGCGTGGCCGGCGGCATCTCTCTTACATTTTGCAACGCCGCTTCGTGTATTTTACAACGAATCTTAATATGTACTATATAAATATGTAATATTGACTGCACGTCATATAGCGATAGTACTTATTCTTCTTATGCATGAGCGTAGAAACGGAGGGGAGGGGGAGACCTGGGAGGAGGGCGTGTTCGTTTCTTTCCTCGACTAACTCACATTTTCCCATCATAACTTGCAGCAATTCCCATCATAACCTTTCAATTCTATCATGTCTCAGTCTTCATCACAAGTCCTATATTAGAAACTTTTTCTTTGTTTGATAGTCTGACGGACTGTAAAAGTTCACCTTACACGTTTAAACAGCGGTCCCTTAACTTATAAGATAGGTGACAGATCACACTTTTATTTGATGGAACCTCTTATCAAATGATGAAATTATATCGTACTGTAATTTATATCACAACATTATTCATCATGCATTGCCTCTGTGCGTATGCTGTGCTGTGCCATAGTCCGAGCTGAAATCACGCTACCTCCCTACCTACTTAAAAGTAATGAGTTACAGAACAAATAACTACGCAGCACCCTGATAATTTTTCTTCGGACACGCCTTATGAATAATAAAAAATAGATAAATAAATAATGATTTTGTAACTACGCTGAACTCTTGTTGCTGATCAATTGGGAACTTAAAATTAAATGAAACAGCAATAAATAAAACTTTTTTTACGGATTTATTTCGCGTAGGTATATTCTACTCAAATCGTTTTTAAAATCAAACAAAAAACAAAAAAGGAAATGTTACTTCAAAAACATATAAAAAAACTTGACGGATTACGTCAAGATCTAAAAATACATTCGTTTTATTTCAATGAGTGTTTGTAGCTCGCGAAAACCTAACGCCTTTGTCTTCTTCCCATTACACACGCCGTCGCGGTAGTATTGCGAAACGAAAAAAGTGTGCGTAGGATGCTGAAATTTGGCATGTAGGTTCCTTGGGGAGCGTACGGGAGCACTAAGAAAGATTTCCCGAAATTCTCACCTGTAGGAAGGTAGGGCGGGACGGAATTTTACGTATCCCAACCAGCGGAAGATAGATGCTTGTAATTTAGAACGATGGTAATACTTAGGGCGAGATTTACAGACCGCACTACGACTTTACTTTCAAGCAAAGTACGTTTCGAATTGTCAAATCCTATGTACCATACGTATTATTACATATTCTCTGACTGTACTGTCAATTCTAAGCGTACATTGCTCAAAGTTAAGTCGTAGTGCGGTCTGTGAATCTCGCCGTTAGTCTCAATGAATCGAAATCTTGGGAAAAAAGCTAGTTTTATGATAAAGTTGGAAAAAATTAAATGAAAACTGTATATTTTAAAAGGGTTTTTTAATTAAGACCTTTTTTTGAATTGTCATGTTATGACAACTCAGTGGAGAGCAGAGGGCAGGGGTGGTCCGCCATGGGCCTCCGGTTCTGGGGGCCTCCAAAGGTCGACCGATCGCTTACCAAGCCGTTGTTCCCAAGACGCACGAATTTTGAATCATGAAAGTTTTACACCAAAAAGATATTTTTAGACGTAACGTGGGAAAATGTATTTTTTTTTGCCCGCGCGTTCTTCCTCAGATCTTCATCAGACTAATTTAGTATGCGTAATTTGAAACTTTTGAAATTTTTATAAAATAATAACCTAACTTATGAAAAATTTGTATGGTCATAAATCATAAAATATTATAGTGTTGTAATCTGTTTAGTAATATGTAGTTATTAATATTAAACCAGCTATCTCGCACAAGTGTTGTATTATTAACCTTACTGTAGTTTTCAGTTGTGCATTTCAATAATCAAAGTTATTTTCCTTCATTCCAGAGTCACCGCCTCAGCCTCCTATGAAATGTAAAAAGGAAATGCAAAACAATGCAATTAATTTTAGATACTGAAGCCGACATAGACATTCCAAGAAACATGTCGACAATTGAACAAGAATCTCTTAGTGAAAAATTTTCTAATAATATAATTGAATTGCCAATATGCAATAAGGAAAATATTCAAAAACCTGGTAATATTATCGACCAATCAGATGACACTTCTATTTCGCTCGCCGAGAAGGACAGTGATAGTGAGATCAATGATATAGAAGCTGTTCTTGAAAATAATGGTAACGTAGAAAAGAGGGAAGCATGTGAAGAAGAGCTAAATGGTATTGAAGACGTAGATAATGGTAATGAGATTGAGGAAAAAACCAATGAAACCCAAGAAATCATAGAATCAATAGGACTCAACGAAGTTGATGATGAAGAAATAATTAATACGACAGAAGAGGCAAAATGTGACGTTGCGGCAAATTTGGGTGCTACAAAAAATACAGAAAGTCAACTTGATATCACTGAAGAGAAACAAAACGAAGAAACTGTACCTGAAATAACTGAACAAATAAGTTTTGATGAAAATGAGATTGGTGAATTGTGTTACGAGGAAAGCCTTTCCGGAAATGAAACACATGACACCGTGAATGGTGACAGTCCAGAACCAAGTAACAACACAAGTAAAGACAATTTGAAAACAGTAAATGATGATACCCTACAAAAAGATGAAATAAATGACAAACATTCTAAAGATGATTCCAAAGAAGACTTGAAAACTGATGAAAATGAAGATATTCTATTAGTCGAAGAAATAACTAACACACTTTCTAAAGATGATGCCGAAGAAGACTTAAAAACTGGTGAAAAAGATGATATTCTATTAGTAGAAGAAATAATTGACTCACATTCTAAGGATGATTTTAAAGAAGACTTAAAAAGTGATCAAAATCATGAGTCTACAATAAATAAAGATTCTCCTACACCACTTATAGAGACGTGCCAGGACTCAAATCAGGACGTCTTAAGAACTGATGCTGATATGGACGCTGAAGTTGATCAAAAAGCGTGTCTTGCAAATGAACGTAGTGATTCTAGTGAAAAAGTAGAAATACTATGCGATGATGTACAAACAGATAATAATATCATGTCTACAGAAATATGCAGTAGTTTAAATGAGGACAATTTTAAATCTGATGATCATGACGTGACAGAAATACAAAAGACCAATGATTCACTTCCTATGGAAGTATTAACTGAAGAAATCTTGAAAATTACTAGTGAGAAAGTCCTGGAAACAGATATGGAAACTGAGGAATCTGAGGATATAAGCAGTCATTCGATTAAACAAACTATGGAAAGCGTGGCAGTTGATGTGGAAATGACTGATGAAAAAAATATTGGAATCCAGAATACTGTGAATGATGATGACGCAGAAATAGGAAAGAGTCTAGAAGAAAGCTCAAACACTGATAGAGTGGAACTCATTGAAAAAGAAAAAAGTGTTGACGTACATGAAGAACACGATGGTGAGCTGGAAACAATGGATATAAGCAGTGAATCTTGTCATGAGCCTAAGAAAAATGTTACAAAAGAATCAAATCAATGTGATGATGTTATTGCCAATGATGTAACAGATGTTTGTGCTAAAAACGAAAATAGTACACAACAGAAAGAAAAAGACTCCATTTTACATAGGAATAATGAAATAGTTGACATTAATGATGATGATGTAATTGACATCGCGGATGAAAAAGTACTGGAAACGAAAGATATTTCTAAACCTATTGACAACACATCTGAAAGTATTAATAGTGCTACTGATGACAGTGAGTCATTGTCAAAAACTGATAATAAGACTGAATTAACAAATAATTCTGTTCCTAGTCCCGTAGATGTAACTATTGACGTAGATGAAAAGGATTTGAATACACACAAAACGGAAACTAAAACACTAGAAGATGAAAATGAAGAACCAGTAAAAAGTATTGAAACTCAACAATTAGAAGTTAGTGAAACCAAGAGCGACAAAAAACTGCCTCCTATTATATGTAAATTATCTAATACTCTAGATATCTTATCAGATGAAGAAGATGAACCCCCTGCGAAATCTCAGACACAGCCGGAAAATATGACAAACAGTGTAAATAAGCAGTCTATCGATTTAGAAGACGATGATGATATTATGCTAATAGAAGATAGTAGTAATAAGGATAGTCAAGAAAATAGAATTAGTGAAAAAATAGAAACAAATGTCAGTACTCATACGAGTACAGAAGAGAAGATTGAATTAAAAGACACTTCCAATGAAAGCGTTCCTGAAGTAATAACACCACCACCTGAAAGTACAAGTAAGTTCAACGTTTTATTGTTTTCAAGCATAAGATTAAAGTAACTACAGTTACAGTGCCTACTACAATGCACTGGCTGGTGATCTCATGAATAGCGACAAAAAAGTGTGTGTCAGCTCCGACGCACGACAGGAGTTTACTGGGTGTGCGTAAGGGGATCGCTAGTATGCGGCCGAGTGAAATACGTCCGCTCGGTCGCAGCGATTGATGGGGAATCGCGCGTATCGCCTCAACTTTCGTGTTTAATTTGATTTATAATTCAAAACGTTTCTTGTGGAGTTTACTCCAATATATCCTATTGTACATGTTTTTATTTTCAATTCTCGTCTATCAAAATTTAATGGTGCCATAAATTTTATCAATCCAATCTTAACTTAGGCGTAGGTAAATATACTAAATATTGCAAACTTGCATCGCACATTTTTGTAATGTTGCGTCATTCTTGGCCTGGGTTGCACCAAGATGTTTGTTAAAGTCATTGTAACATTTCACATTAGCTTAAAGAAATCTGTTAAAATTAGAGAAATATGTGAAATGCTACAATAACTTTTACAAACATCTTGCTGCAACTTAGGCTAAATGTTCTTGGTTAACGACCTTTGATCCGTGGAAGAAATACGCCAAAATGTACAAGATCGTATCGTAGTAATTCGCATCAGTTTTACGCGCTACAAATTTGACATTAGGCGAACAAAATGTCACGGCCCCTGGCGACAAGCCACACTACACCTAAATTTATATGCACAAGACCCACACGACGACGGTTTATTGCGACTCAAACTGCACAAATTTGCTTATATGACGGCGGGTATAAAAAAACCGAGATCGAGTTAACGATTCAGTTTAGTTTAATAATAAAATGTCATTATACGCAGCACAAGTAAGATAAACTTTAGCCGCAAACAGCAAAAAGTGACGCGACATGGGTGTTCGCTCTATAAATAAAAATAAGTTATTCAACACTTCTCGAAGTCTTTTATAATATTACCTGCCGCGAAACAATCTTCTGTGCTAGGCATTGAGTCTTATTGCTAAATTCATGACCTACAAAACAAACGTATAAAATTCTCGTATCACAGTGTTTATACTATACTATACTTCTCCGAAACGGCTGTAACGATCATTATGAAATTTTCTGTCTATATTTGGTAGGTATGAGAATCGGTTGTAGTCTGTTTTTTATAATCCTAAATGGTAAGGGTGATTCTCACCATTTTTTTAAATATTTTGGACACATAATTTTTTTATACATACTTCTAAGGCGATATGAAGTGCAATTCGTCGGAGCAGCTAATAGATAAACGAATGTTTTTCGTGTACTCTTTTTCCTATCTTTCTTTTAATCTTTACACCATTGAACATAGTAACTACCTACCGTATGTTGTAATGATACAAACTTAGTCAATTTTAAAGTTCGTAGTCTTAAGATATTAATAGTGTGGATTTTATTTATAATTCTTATAAATAAAGTTCACACTATTTTTTTATAATTCTTTTCAATTCAATTCAATTCTATTTTCCAGAACCTGAGGAACAGTCTACAGAATCCGAGACTAAGATTGATGAGAAGGTTGAGAAGCAAGATGAAACTCCTGGGACCCCACCATCACCAAAACCTTTATTACCTCAAAACTTCCTGAAAACATGCAAGAAAAATTTGGCAGACATGACGCGTGATGACCTAGAAGAATTCTGTATATTAAAAATTGTCGAGAGCGTCGTGGATAGGAGTAATTTGGGTGAAATTAAAGCCCAACTAAAGATGGTGAAGCAAAACATGGAGGAAAGTGAGAAGAAAGCGGTAATGCTTACCAAACAAAACAGAGACCTCCAGGTCGTTTTGAAATCCGTTCAGGAAGAACTGAAAAAGGGAGCTCAAACTATAACTCCTTTGAAAATTACGAGGTCTGTTGGAATGCAAGTGCTGATGACTGACAAACCAGGATCTAAAAGAAAACTATCTAATTTAGCCAATCTATCTACACCCAATAATAGCATCGCTAACAACCGCACGGCCCGAAGCAGTGCAAATCAAACACGAAGTCTGAAAACACCACCGAATAACCAAACGATTCCAGTTCCCAGACTCATCCCTGCCAATAATAATCCAGCTGTCAAAAGCAATCAAATGCTTCAACAAACTACACCCAACAAATCCCCATCAAATATCAATCCAGTTCAGAACGGTATGAGGAACTCACCTCTACCTATGGCTACAAAAGCTGAAAAACGACCACATAATCGAATACAATCCACCACGGTTGACCTCACCGACGATGAGCCGCCTGCAAAGATTATAACGAAGCAAAATCAGTCTGTAAGGGTTGTACCACCACAAAATTTACTAGCAACATCGAGACCACTGGCACCGACAATGAACAGTCCAAGAAAAGTTTATATACCTATAAGTGGACCCCAAGCCCAAAGCATGAGACCCGGACAGACGATCATGGTGAAAACCGTCACGCAAGGTAAATATATCCGTTTATATTTTGTATTTATAGTTAAAATATTCTTAAGTTGGAATTATAATTTATAATCTGATACAGGACCACCACCGAGAGTGCGATTACCACCGCCACCGCCGACTTTAACGCCAAAGATTCCACCCAGCCAAAACATGTTGAGAGTCAACAGAATGCCATCGAAACACCCCGCGCCATTACCGGACGCGATGAAACAATACCAACCACCCAATTGGAAAGCGTTGCCGCCCGCGCCCGAGCTCAAACTTTCGAAAGTCGAAAACGGAATAGTGATTTCATGGAAAATCGACGGTTACCAAGAGGATAATTACGAACAGATCGCGAGTTATCAATTATACGCTTACCAAGAGACGAATTCGCCACCTAGTACGGCTTTGTGGAAGAAAATCGGCGACGTCAAAGCGTTGCCTTTACCGATGGCGTGCACGCTTACCCAGTTTATGGCTGGATACAAGTATTACTTTGCAGTGCGCGCTGTGGATGTCAGATCTCGACTAGGACCTTTCAGTGCGCCCGGAAATATTCTATTACTGAATAAAATGTAAGACTGATGTATGTTTTGGTAACTTTGTCCGTTAATTTGGTGCCCTCAAATGTCTTTGGGGCAGTGAGTGAATTTATAGTCTGGAAATTGACGTGGTTTTGTTTTTTTATTTATTGAACTGATTGTACAGTACACTGTTTTATTCTTAACTATTCCTGTTGTTCTTTTTTATAATTTCATTAGATTTTATATTGCAATTGTAAATGGTGAATGCTGATTTTAGTTGGACTATTGTTAAAATTATAGCAGTCTGTGTAATTTTAATAGGAACTAGTTAGCTAATAATTATGTTTTAGGTAATATTGCAAAAGGTCATAATAATTGTATAGAATGATGATACTGTAATAGCAAAAGGCAGCTTAATTTAACTGAATCATTTAGTTAAACATTTTTAAACTATACGACTCTTAACTATGAGGAATAATATAACACCTAGTAGGTACAATATGAATACGCTCTTTTGTCATGACTACGTTTGTCAATAAAATAACGTCTAGAGAATGAGTAGTTTGTGTTATTTTTTCCCTTTAACTGTGGATTTGCCAATTTCATACTATCGAAGAAACACATATTACTCATAGATTTATTATCTACTTCTAAATTAATATTCTCGAAATCATTTTCTCCCCGAATGTTACCAAAATGAACTGAACGGTGCTGCATAATGGATGCATTATCGAAGCACTAACTACCTACATCGAATGTAAAACCAATCTTATAAAATAAAATGCCTAATCTTCCTAAAGATAATATGCGCGTGCGCCGAGCATCGACCTCTTATCGTAAGGATACATATTTAATTATTTAGCACTAGCGACCCACCCCGGCTTTGCACGGGTAGCATTTATTATAGTTATAAATCTTCCTCGGAAAACCCTCTTTCTAACATTTCAAACGGGAACAAAATCCGTTCACAACTTTTCGAGATTAGTGCATACTTACAGACAGAAAATAAGGGGACTTTTTACTATACGAGTAAATTATGTAGTGAAGTGATTCTATAGCAGCTATACTCTAAGTGTGTTCCGCGGAACCCTTGGGTTCCGTGATACCTCTGTCGGGGTTCCGCAAGAATTTAGAATAAAAAACAAAACACCTCTCTCTGGTCGCTCCGCAGCCGCACAAAACGCTATGAACGTTATTTAGTTATTTATTTGTATTTGTAGAAACATGTGTTACAATAGCTGGTACTATTTTTGTTTTTTTTTAACGTTTTCTTTTATTGTCCTTGCCAAGTGGTGAAGTAAATAATAATTAGTAACTGTTGTACTTTTATTATGCTGATTAATAAAAAATACACTTATAAAAACAATTGCTTTATTGTAGGGTTCCATCAAGTATTTTGATTCCCAAAAGGGTTCCGTCATTTTAAAAGTTTGAGAACCACTGCTATAGGGTAATCATATGATCAAACAATGCAAATGCAATTGACATTGAGCTTCGCCCATGTTAATGGTATTTTTATTTAAAATACTATGAAATGGTATAAAAACATCCATTGCACAGTTGAGCAGCATTAGTGCTCCTATTACTAAAATATTCTTCGAATTCTAAGTTTTGTTCTTTGTTTGACAGAACGTGTTTAAAACAAAAATAATAAAATTATTGGCTCCACAATAGAAAAAAAAAGTGTGCAATTCACACGTGGTAAAAATGAAATCTTCAAAAATTTTGATAAAAACACAGTATATCAACATGTTCGTTTTCTTTAGACTGGTATAATGCTACCTATCTCATTTTCTCCCACATTAAATCTTAAGAATTTATGTCTCTTTTTACTGTCGCTTTTTCGTTTCATCGACTTTTAAATCACAACGATGCCAAATATTTTACTTCAATTAATGAAGTGAAAATTATAAAATCAGACTAGGCTTGTTGGTGTGTGTGTGATATTGTCAAGGGCAAAAAGAGCAAAACCAAAAACTTAATAACGGACGCGTCCAGAAGTTGCGGGCGCCGCGGCTGAAGACCTGGATTCCGTAGTCTTCTGCCTTATGTTAGTGTTCATCAAGTGTTCATCACTATCGTGTTCTGGTTGGATAGATAGACAAAACAACTCAGGGGTGGCAACGTATCTGCATTTGACCTCTGGTCTTTGTGTAAGTCTTTTGGTCTTTGTTGAACTGCATGGCTGATTTCCACCTGCATTACATCAGAAGAACCTTTTTATTTTCAATATCTGTGCAATATATATTTTATAAATAGCAACCCAACCTAGGTTTTGGCGGGAACCTTTAAAGAGGCGTGTGGTGCTCTTATTTTATTTCGTTTTCTTGGTGTATTTTTGAGTTTTAAATAATAAAGGTGATGGCATTTTGTTTGATATAGATTTATTACGGAACCCGTGTATACTGAAATAGAATGACAGTGCGAAAACGCGGCTTTTCAGGTTGCCTCCAAAACTTTATTGTATTCATGTTCTGGTAAGGTAGCCATCGCTTTACTCGAATTACTGTGACTCCGACTGACTTTGACGGCTATTTAACTGACTGACTGATTCTAACTTTAACGCTGCTTTTGTACGAATACGAAATATCATTTTACTCATAGATTTATAATAGTATAATAAATCTATGGTTTTACTTGACACTGGCAATATGAGTAATAGCGATGCCATTTAAAAAAAACACTCATTTTGACAGATGCTAGACAGTTGTCAATGTGTCATGTGTCATGTCAGCCGTCAGCGACAGCGAGCAATGAACAAGTTTATTTTTTAGTTGGTTGGTAAAATTGTTCCAGTTTTCGTTGGAACTGTGCCGTGTTCGTCCAGTCGCAATTCGCGTTGTAATATTTTGCGGACCTATATTAATCGAGTAAAGATTTAACTGAATATATTCCGGTGAATCGATGTAGAATCTGGATAGTAACTGGTGTTCAACTAACGGAGTTTTCTCACACTCGATTTGGCGTAGATTGGCATATAGTTTCGCAAGTAGTTTCAACGGTGGTGTTTTATTTGTGTACGTAGAGTGAAAAACCGTGAAATATTTTCGCTTGTGATATTGTGCAGTGAATGTGTTGGGAGAGTTTGTGATGTGAGATTGGTTTTCATCTTGTGTTTGTGTTGGTGATCATGGTGGTTTCAAGTAACGGAGTACTTGAAGTGGTGAGTACGAATTGAAGTCAGTTTTGTTGGCCGTTATCTATATTTGTTGACCCTCGACCGTCCGATGGACTGTTTATCAGCACCTGTTTAATTAAACGCCTAATGACCGCGTTATACCAGAAGGACAAGTGTATTATAATTATTTTTTTTCACTCGGTCGGATTGAACGTTTTTTTTTTTTCTTGTATCTGCAATCAGTTTGGTATAACTTGAAGCAAATTTGTTGTGAGGCGTAGGGATTGAACGTAAATACATTTTATTACAGGCATGTTGCTATTTCCCTACCTTCCAAGTTTGTAATTATCCATCAATTCGGTATCATCATCAGTAAGTGAACATTACTTCACCTACAGTCTACGGAATGTTACAATAAACTTAAATCTCTTGTGCTTAAAAACAATACTTCAAGATCATCTTTATCCCTACGCCTTGTCACTGCTTATTTTGTGTGTTACTAAATGTAACAAAATATCACATAACATGTAATTGAACAGCTAACTAATATATGTAAACTTGATAAATTCTTGCATAATGAGGCTAAATAGAGAAAGAGACATGACTTATAATATCTCATAGTTACTAATAAGTTTAATTACCTATACTTCTATAAAATGTTTTTTTAATACTGCTGATAACATTTTTGTATACATAATTACTGTCCATAACAATCTTATTTCAAGGTCGTACAATCTCCATCCAAGTTCTAAATTGTACTATAAACACAATATTGTCGGAGATTTCAATTGTTCACTTGAATGTATCAGTTCAAATCTTGTCTTTTGGGTTTACATTGTCCTATAGGCTAGAATATAGAGTTGGATGCGGGATAGAGTGCAACCCCAAAAAGAAAAATAATCTAGTGACAAAGATTTGATTTAAAAAAAATTAAAGTATCATAAACTGCTCAGCTAACTTTTTTAAAATTCTGTACTATTTATTTTTACATTTTAAAAATGTACGTAAAAATAAAGAGTGTCAGCATATTAAGTAGGTTATCTTTCAACAAAGGTAAAATTTTTAAATTTTGCCTTTGCTGATAGATTTTGGTTGATAGACTCAGTGAATACAAAAATATGTACATAAAGAACCTAAGTACTATAATATTGTGTCCAGACTGTTGTAAAAATGTTCATAGGAAATTTGCCTGCATTTTTTTTGTGTTTAATCCGTTATGGAATGAGAAGCTGCCATCAGCTATGGAACAATTGAAAATCAATTGTCATATTTTTGTGTTGTCATGTTTTGACAGGCTAAGAATCTTGATCAGCTTTTTAAGTCCGTAACAGATGATAATAATAATAAATAAATGATAAGTAATAGATGTGTTTAAAGAGTTCATTGGTAGCAGAGAACTGTGCCTGCAGTGGGGAATCCGTCTCTTATTAAGTTTTATTGGTAGTAGAGTTCCAGAGCAGAAGCTCGAGGGCTTATTCACCACTGCCTTACCCGAGAGTCCTGGTACCCATAACACAACTTAAATCTTACCATGGGTACCAGTGCCTCACAAAAAAAATGACAAAACTGTTTTAAAGCGCACTATTTTATTCAAATTGACTTGAATGTATCAATGTATTGACATAAATGTATCAATGTACATGATGATAATAGTAAAATTTATTCTTATTCTAATCTATCTGCCGCCAAATTGTAGTGTGCAGCAGTGTTGCGTTTCAGTTACATGGTAATTAATGTATGGCTCGTTAATAACTATCACAGAGTCATAACAACTAAGGTCTCAGGGGTGGCAACGCATCTGCATTTTGACCTCTGGTTTTTGTGTAGGTTGCCTTCTATAGGCCGTAGTCATCACTTAACATTGATGTGAGTAGCAAGCTTGTTTGCCACCATCATTACATTAAAAAAAAGTTAGGACTGTTAGTGAACAAGATCCCATAATAACCCGGCTTTTATTTGATAAAAGTATGTGTAGGAGCCATTGATTTTCACACTAAATATTCTATCTTACAGGTAAGATTTTAGAAGCAGGCGGAAGTTATGTGGAAGTGACACAAATGCCTTACCTTATCGAATCCCTGTTGTACGTCGAGATAGCATACTGATGTTGCGGCATGACACGGTTTAGTACTCATGTTAGCCTTTGTAAGATGTCCTCCTCAAAAAATCGGTATTAGCTATAATCAACCAATTGGTCTGGAAGCAGACTGTCAATTTAATGAATGAAAAACTTCTCTCTAAATTATTTAAAAGATTGGATGATAAATATTTCATAGTCCAAAAAGCAATGCAAACTCATGTTTGATCTATTTTAATTACTTTAAATTGTTATGATCTTAATTAATATGATAATGTGCAGGATGTAATGTTAAAAATAGGCATTATTGATAACCACAATAATTTATGTTGACACTAAATAAGTCCGAATACATAGGTACCTACCCACTTAATTTTTATGCGATCATACCGGTTATAGGTAATCTCATAAAAATTATGTTTTCAATGCATCTACGATCTTTGGAGACTATTATCAATTTTATGTATCTTTTTAAGGAAAAATCTTTGAATATTAGGTAGGTATAATAAATGTATGTTCATAAAAAGCTACCTACCTTCCTATTTGTCAATTGTTTATCAGAATGATACCCGCTT
Source organism: Macrosoma leucophasiata (assembly GCA_036365455.1). Classification (NCBI taxonomy): domain Eukaryota; kingdom Metazoa; phylum Arthropoda; class Insecta; order Lepidoptera; family Hedylidae; genus Macrosoma; species Macrosoma leucophasiata. The sequence goes on from JAWQUS010000024.1 coordinate 4,052,917, forward strand.
AAAAAAACGATTCGAACTATAATCTCCTCCGAACTCATAAATGAAATACCGACTTAACTTCTGAAAAGTAGGTAGATAAGCTTCGTCTAAAACGAGCAACAGGCTTTAATGTGAGCTTTCGAGCTCTGGCACTCGTCCTGCTCTACCGCAGGTAGCTCGAGCGGGACAGGATATCTAAGAGCTGGTTCATACTACGTTAAACTGACAGTTTTAGGTTTACCAGCCGGTTCAACCCAATGTGAACAGTGTCGTAGCATAGAGCAACTCGGCCCACCGGTCGCGGCGGACCGGAGGGGAGTAGCCATATGCAGGCTTTCCCCTCTGTCAAAGTACAAGACCAAAAGGGTCCTATGCCTGTCGCCCAGTTATTTAAATGTGTGAGTGAAATTGTTTCTGTATTTTGTTAAAGTCAGGGTGTCAGTTTCGTAGTAATAGACGATTTTTGTAGTGTGAGTGTGTGTCACACGCATTTCTCCCCGCAAAAAATGAGAGACTGTTTTGCATCGGTAATTAACCCTATGGCTACTCGCCACCGGTCCGCCGCGACCGGTGGGCCGAGTTGCTCTATGTGTCGTTGCTGTCGATTTACCACTGCCTCCTCATTCGTTACAAAGCAGTTTTGAGTTGACATTTGCATAGGTACCTACTATAAATAACGACGAAGATGTTATTGTGGTTATGTAATAGTAGGGAAGTGAATAAAGTAATACCTCATGGATTGAACATAAAGCTAAGAGAGAAAAACAGGTACATACCTTGTTCGTTATATCTACAGCAATAGAAAACTGAAGAAAAGTATAACAAAATGTTTTGTGCATGAGACTAAATTTATAATTTTTTGTTTTTGACAGTGTAGCTGGAAAGGCGATCCCGCTCTGTACCTTATAAAGCAGCATGACAATTATTTTTATATACATTTTTTTTCAAGATGGTAATCCTGTCCAAATGTCAGTTTAATGTTAAATAGTTGCCGTAATATGAAGAGCGCTATTGAAAATATTCAAATACATGTTGTTACTATTAAGAATATACATGTGAACCAGCTCTAAGCGGAGGGTGCTCAGACTGCTCAGTGCTCAAGAAAGCGGCGTTTCCGCTTGCGAGTAATAAGCCATACATCCACTTTCACTTATCGGCGGGCTCCTGCCAACTTTCGCTTGTGGTTTGAACTTCACTGTTCCAAGTGCGGTGGCACGGTGGTCGAAAATATGACGGATCGATTCGATTAGTGGTCAAATTGAATGTGAATCGATCACTTTTGTCGCCGCTCTAGTTCGGAAGCTTGCGGAAATATTTAATTATTTGTGTAGATGTAGGTAAGTAGATGTACCTATAGATAGAGAATAAAATTATTGTTCTCAAACTTGATCTCTTGATAAATGAATTATTTTTTTACTTTAAAAAGATTTCTTTATTGTTTATTTTGTGCACTGTACTTAATTATGGAGGTACGACAGTGATTTACCTATATTCGCATTTTTTGTAAATATGTTTTTCATATCACATTTAATTACTCCGCATTAAGTATAGTCTTTATTATCGTCAATGTGTTTTTGTCGCCATTATGAAGGATTTTATTGAAATAAATGCAGTGATTACGGTAAGAAACTGACTTATGTTTTAATTGACGACCCGGTTAGTCCAGCGGAAACCACCGTTTGATTCAAAGGGTCGCGGGTTCGATCCCCGCACCGAAACAAATATTTGTATGGCCTACAGATATTTGTTTCGGGTCTGGGTGTTTGTGTATGTGTTGTATGTGTACAACGGCACCCACGACACAGGTTTATACCTACTGTGGGGCTGTGAGTGTAAGCGTATTTTATTTATTTAATTTGGTTTCGCAGCGGTGTATGAGACGATGATAATGAAAGAAATAATCTTTGTGTTTTTGTAAAATGTTTTTTATTTTCTTTACGTAAATGATGATATATTTACCTTTTTTTTTGCTTTGCAAAATCCTGAAAAACAACAACAACAGTATTAATTTTTTGTAACCTTAAACATAATTATTCAAACATGAGGATTCAATATAAATATTATTATGTATTTATAATAATATATACGGTGCGCCTAAGCTGTTTTAATTTTCTACAAATTAAAACCGCTAAGATTATCAATGTTTAGATGGTTGTGCTCAGGTTAAAGACAGCCACCTTGACTGTCTTTAACCTGAGCACAAAAGCTGCCATCTATATATTATTATTTTTTTCGAAATTACACATTATTTTTAATATTCAGATTTTTTTTTTGGTTTTGGCTTTGGCCGACAATTGAACCTGCTATCTCTGGATAACTAGCCCCAGCAATGGCAATTATGCATTTCTCTCATCACATGGGGCGCAACCTCCGAAAAATACTTGCCTCGTAAAGCTTACCACTTAATTGGGTCGGAGTTGCCAGAGGTCAAAATAGTTTATTGCTCGATGAATAAGACGTTTGATTGCGTGTCCATGATTATTATAAAGTCACGACGAGGGTTTTGATTTATTGAACTTTTTAAGAGCATTCACGCATGATTTTTGTTGCTGGATATCAAATCTATATATATAAAAATCAATTGCCGTTCGTTAGTCTCGCTAAAACTCGAGAACGGCTGGACCGATTTGGCTAATTTTGGTTTTGAATGATTTTTGGAAGTCCAGGGAAGGTCTTATCTTTTAAGGTAAGAAAATATGAAGGAATTGAAGGGAAATAGTAAAAACCACAATTTTATTTTCCCATAAAAATAGTCCGTATACATATATATATATCAAACGTTTGACACATTATTTCATTGTGAGGCAAAACAAAGTTTGCCAGGGATAGCTAGTACATTATAAGAAATAGACATTTGCTTGCAAACGTCATGAATGAAGGTGTTAACAAGCATGCAATTCACGTAGATGTTAAGTAATGACTTCAGCCTTTAGACACCTACACAACAACCAGATGCAATCAAAATGCAGATGCGTTGCCACCCCTGAAGCCTGAATTGTTATGTTTTTGTGAAAGTTATGACGGGGCCATACATTAACATCCTGGTACTGCGTGCGTATTTCATGATGCAAGTCAGGTCAAGGTTGTCACGTTCCAAGAATATCAATGAATATTAAAATTATACGCTATCAGAACTGTGGCGATTGTTTGTGTGTTGGCTACGATTCAATGGATGTTGTTGTCAATTGTCATCAGCCAACCATTAAGTACCTATGCAAATGCAAAACAAACAATTTCATACCTAACGGATATTCATGCACTGAACAAGGTTATTTTAAAACCATTGGCACACACTTCAGGAGGTCATTAAACTCATTTTTATGAACGAATTTTATTTAACAGTCAACCCTGAATTAAACGACCCGGTTAGTCCAGCGGTGCGAAACCACCGTTTGATTCGAAGGGTTCGATCCCCGCACCGGGACAAATATTTGTATGACCTACAGATATTTGTTTCGGGTCTGGGTGTTTGTGTATGTGTTGTGTGTGTACAACGGCACCCACGATAAAGGTTTATACGTAGTGCGGGGCTTTAAAAAAAAACACCGTCATCTCAGGCGCTACAGCCGAGAGCCGAGGGTAAGCTTTGGTCAAGTCCAGAATATCAAATATCTTATGTCCAGAACTTTTAGTTCTTCTGGACTGGAAGTCCAATTAGTCATTTCCGTTTAGACCTCCATCGGTTTTTGCGCCCACACGGCTAACCACTCAGTGAACGTTTTATAGTCGTCGACATGAAGACCCCACCGCTCATTCGTGGGAAAGAATTCTTTTGCTAATGCAGTCAGTAAACCAAAACAATGGCGGTCAAATAATTCCAGGAGAGCAGGGTTTCTCAAACTTTCAGCTCCACGTACCCCTGTTGAAAAGTATCTAGATCAGAGGTTCCCAAACTATTTTTTCTTGTAGACCCTTTACAATTTTTTTCTGGTTTCTGTGGACCCCCGTCCTTGCTATATTTATATCACATTTCCAATTTTTATTCACGCCTACGTAGACCCCCATCGAGTCTCCTATGGACCACTTTGGGAATCACTGGTATGATGTAAGTAAATTGGTACTATCAGTGTATGTGTTGAGATCCATAATCGTGGACCCCCATTTACATTTTGTGGACCCCCAAAGTTTTTTTTTCGTTGATCCAGACCCCTTTCAGGTTGTCATAGACCCCCAGGGGTCGATATAGACCACTTTGGAAATCACTGATCTGGTGACAGCGAACCTCTCAAAAAATTATCGGTACATCGAAGTGTTGAAGTGTCTGTATTAAAACGCCACCATGTCAGTCCGAGTACAGGACCAATGCACGAGGGCGATTCCTTTGCAGAGGGGAGAAAGACAGGGAGGGACTAGGTACCAATGTCAACGGCGAATACATCACTCACCTTCGGTTTTCCGACGATATTATAGTCATGGCAGAGTCGCTGGAAGATCTCAGCACAATGCTCGCAGACCTCAATCGAGTATCCCAAAGAGTGGGCCTTAAAATGAACATGGATAAGACCAAGGTCATGTTTAATAACCTTGTATCGCCCACTACAGTATCTGTTGGGAACTCGATCCTCGAAGTTGTCGTCGAATATGTCTATTTAGGACACACCATACAACTAGGCAGGTCGAACTTCGAGGAAGAGGTCATTCGCCGAATCCAACTCGGCTGGGCAGCGTTCGGGAAGTTAAGGAGCGTTTTCTTGTCAAACATCCCGCAGTCTTTGAAGACGAAAGTCTTTAACCAGTGCGTTTGATGACCTTCGGTGCCGAAACGTGGTCTCTCACTATGGGTCTCTTACGAAAGCCACTCCAAGTCACTCAGCGGTCAATGGAAAGGGCTATGCTCGGCGTTTCCCTACTGGATCGAATCAGAAATGAGGAGATTCGTAGGCGAACGAAAGTCACTGACATAGCCAAGCAGATTTCCAAGCTGAAGTGGCAATGGACAGGGCACATAGCTCGGAGAACCGATAGCCGCTGGGGCAGAAAGGTTCTCGAGTGGAGACCACGTATCGGCAAACGCATCCATCTGGCTGTAGAAATAATGGATGAATACATCCTGCCCGTCGTAGGCGTCCTATTTTGACAACTAAGTACCTACCTACAACGTTATTTAAATTTTAGACGATGTGAAAGATATGAAGATATTATTATGATTGTATGGGCCCGTAATAACTATCACAGAGACACCACGTTAGGTGTCAGAGGTGGCAACGCATCTGCATTTTGACCTCTGTTTTTATTTAGAGATATCTTATATTATAGGCTGCAGTCATCACTTAACATCAATGTGAGCTGCATGCTTGTTTGCCTGCCACGTTTCTTACAAAAAAAAAATGTAATTGGTGGTAGAGTTCCAAGTATAGGACGAGGGCGTAGGCACCAACGTATTACCTAATTTATCTGCCGCCAAATGGTAGTGTACAGCACTATCGTGTTCCGGTAACATGGTAATATATGGCCCCATAATAACTAGCACAGAGACGTAACAGCTTAGGTCTCAGGGGTGGCAATGCATCTGCACTTTGACTGCATCTGGTTTTTGTGTGAACATTGCTTTTTTGCCACCTTCATATCATAAAAAAAGAAATAAGATTTAATTAATTTATATAAGTAGGTAACTATCACGTGTTTTAAATCGTTTTTTTTATTAATCACGTGTTCAAGACACGCGTTCGGCGATGCATTTCGTCGCAGATTTTAAAATTGTAAACTCTTCTCCGATAAAGTCCGCCGTTAACGACATGATAATGGGTTCGTATCGTGGTTTGTTGCAATACAGTTGCGACCTGTCAAGGTTAGATATAATTTTCAATGTTAACCATTTTTTTTTATGACATGAGATCGAAGTTTTGACAGGTTAGGTCGAAGGGGGCGCAGTATGTAATGAAGGTGGCAAACAAGCATGCAGTTCACATTGATGTTAAGTGATGACTGCAGCCTATAGACACACAAAGACCAAGGTCAAAATGCAGATGCGTTGCCACCTCTGAGACTTTAGTTATTATGTCTCTGTGGTAATTATAAGAGGGCCATACATTAAATTTACCTACATTATTGCTGACAGTACAACCTTTTTTATGATAGGTAGCCGTACTTGTATACTTTAGTTCTCACAAAATGAAACAAGGAATCTCAAATGTCGCTACATTGTAGTCTAACAGTCGTAACACACGTCCGGATTTGGTACGGAGCCGACAGCGGATTCGGTACGCTCCTAACCAAATTTGGCCATGTGTAGCGACCATAGAGCAACACCGGAGGGGAGTAGGCATATGCAGGCTTTCCCCTCTGTCAAAGTACAAGCCCAAATGGGCCTATACCTGTCGCCTAGATGTTTAAATGTGTGCGTGAAATTGTTTCATGTGAAAATTAAATAAATATAATAAATTAAAATTAAAGTCAAGGTGTGAGTTTCATAGTAATAGACGATTTTTGTAGTGTGCGTGTGTGTCGCACGCATTTGCCCCCGCAAAAAATGACAGACTGTTTTGCATCGGTAATACACGCTATGGCTACTCCCCTCCGGTCCACCGCGACCGGCGGGCCGCGTTGCTCTATCTATCTAAATTTCGCACTTCGAAATTCAGTAGCTTAGTCGCAACGAACGCATTGAACACATGAAAATAACATGATTGATATGTTCTTGTGCCCCGACAAACCGCGGCTATGGGAGGTTATCATTGTCACCCCCGGGGGTACACTAGTGACTGTGGCACGACCTACTTCTCCCTTACTCTTACGCTCAGTTTAAAGGACATCGTATCATACCTGAAGGTCATGTTCCTTCCCGGATTACCTTTGATAAGGGAACCTTTCTATAGTGACTAGCGCAAGGGTGAAAAAAAGTTTCACTTTAGAACTTGTTCTCGAGGTTATTAAGTGCTTACCTACTTTTATGAAATAAAACTATTTTTGAATTTAACGAGACCTTCGGTATTGAAACCGTATCAAGTATTTTTTTTATATTACGGTAAGTACTTTTAATATAAGTAAGTAAGTACTTAACTGCCTCAGTAGCCTAGTGGTAGCAGGCCACTACTACTACGCTGAAGGTACTGGGTTCGATCTCGGGTCGAGGGCTATCAGAGATAACGGTTTAAAATCCTTTATCTCTGGTTCTATTGGGATTTTACCATTTTCTGGAAGTTTCCCAGGGTACCTCGAAGTTTGAATGTGCCCGGAGATGGCAACAGGCTCGCCACCTGTTACATGGGCCAAAAATGGGTGTTTGCATGTATGCTTGAATGCATGCATTTACCTCTGCCTACCCTTTCGGGGATTACAGGCGTGAAGTTACCATTGTTGCCCTTTTGATATTTCGCATTTCTATCGTAAATCTCGTCAACGTCGAGAAAGGCTTAACCGATTTTGAAATGTTCGTCGAAGTCCGAGGAAGGAATAGTAAAACCAACAATTTCTTGTTTTTTATATTATTTCGCATTAACACATGCTTTTTCTTTAAAAATAAAATACCAACAATTTCGTTTTCCCATACAAATAGTTCGTAGGTACCTACCTGACAAATCTTTGATACCTACAATATTTAATTTATAGCGGTACAAATTTCGCCGGACAGCTAGTATTATTATTATTTTAAACGAAAATGGCTGCATGTTGAACAATCCTTTAAATAAATCTTTAAATTGTGTTTGTTTTGCAAAGATTTAAAATTCCTTTTTGTTCGTTGTTTGTAAAGATTATCTTTCAACATGTATTTTTCAACGGCTTCAACTTTATAACTAAGTAAGTACTCTAAATAATTACCTACTACAGAAAACGTTTCAAAACAATTTAAATAAGTTAGACTGCTAAAATATTTAAATAATTACAGTTAAACTGCATGGAATTAATGTGTTCATTTAACTCGCCTTCTGCGAATTGTTTGATAGCTTGATTAAGACGTTAAATTAACATATCAATTGAAAAAGATTAGGAGTCTGTAATGTAACACTTTCACATGAGATTATGTGAATTAACCCCAATGTGTTTTCCAACTTTCTGATTGAAAGCGTTAAATACTTTTTGCGTACACACAGGATAAAATCTGGCATAGTCAGCTTAAAATTTGATACAAAAACTTTATTTAATTCCCAATAGAGAGCGACACTGCAACGAGCAAAGAGGTGGAAGAAAAATGTGCGACTCCATAACATCCGGCACAGAAACAGCTTAGGCCTCAGGAGTGGCATTGTATTGAGATCTCTGGTTTTATGTAGATGTTTTAAGGCTACCGTATTCACTTACCAACAATGTGAACTGTGTCTGTGGTGAAGGCTCAAGGTCACGCAGAGAGTTACGGCTTTCCGTTTATTTATTTATTTATTTAATAGTATGTATGTATGTATGTATCTTCACGCCAGGTCCCTAACGGGGTAGGCAGAGAGTGTAGAGCGCCAGACATCCCGGTTCTGACAAACCTCTCGTGCCTCGTCTACCTTCATCATTCTCTTCATACATGCACGCCGATTCCTAAGACTTTTGACCCCACCATCAGACAGAACTCGACCTATTTGGTCATGGTAGGTCAGCCTTGGTCTTCCTGGGCCTCTGCAACCATCCACATTCGCATTGTATATCTGTTTAGTCATTCGCTCATTCGACATTCTTTCTATATGCCCGAACCATCGGAGCATGCCTTTTTTCATTTTTACACCGATACTATCATTCACACAAAGTCTCTTTCTTACATCTTCATTACGAACGCGATCGGTGAGTGATACACCGCAGATCTTGCGCAAAGATCTCATCTCGACCGCGTTCAACTTACTTTCATGCTCTTTCCTGCATACCCAGCTCTCGCTTCCATATAAAAGCGTTGGAGTAAGTACAGCATTATGTACGGCTAGTCGAGCCCGCTGGCTGAGGTGTTTAGATTCTAGCAGCTTACCCAACGCTCCATTCACGCAATTCCCAGCAAGCACTCTTCTCTCTATGTCAGTGGTGTACCTACCATCCTTGCTAAAAGCACATCCAAGATATACAATTTCATCAACCTGTTCTAACACTGCATCGTCTACTACTACCCTTGCATTTGTTCTCTGTTCATCTCTTTCAAATACTAATACTTTAGTTTTATCCACATTCAATTGTAAGCCTTTCTCCATACAATCCTCTTTCATGACTGTGACTAGTGCTTGTAGCCCAGATGGTGTAGAGCTAACAATTACCGCATCATCTGCGTAAAGCAGACAGTTCACCACTAAGTCACCCATACGCACTCCCACATCCATCAACTTCACCCTCTGGAGGCATTTGTCCAGATATATAATAAACAGCCTAGACGAAAGCACGCAACCCTGTTTGACACCGATGTTAACATCAAACCAGGGTGACATGTTACCATCTACCCGCACACATGCTTGACAGCCCACATACGTGGATTGTATTGCACGGAGCAGACTGCCATCAATACCATACTCTGGCAAAATGTCCCACAGCTCCTTTCGTAATACCCTATCAAACGCCTTCTCCAAATCCACAAAACCGCAGAAAACCTTCTGGCTCACAGCAAGATGCTTCTCTACGATGTTGCGGAGGGAGAAAACTTGATCCATACATCCTCTTCCAGTTCTGAAACCACCCTGTGCATCCCACAACAACCCGTCGGACTTCTCTTTCATTCTTCTTTCTAAGACTTTCCCATACACTTTAGCTGCCAAACTGATCAAACTGATCGCTCGATAGCTGGTGCAGTCCATACGTGAACCCTTGCCTTTATACAAAGGCACGATGACCGCACACCGCCAATCCTTTGGGATTCTTCCGGACCTCCAGCAAAGGTTGCACAACACCCAGAAAGAATCCCAAAGGGCAGCACCACCATATTTGATCATTTCGGCAGAAACCTGATCAATACCCGCAGCCTTACCACATTTCAAACTTCGTATCGCCCTTACAATCTCATCTATTGTTATATCCTCACAAGCCGGCACCGTCAAGTCAGCAACTCCGGCGTCAGGGTTGTGAGCATAATCATACATTTCCCCATAATACTCGCTCCATCGTTTTAACACATCCTGCGTGTTCTCAAGAATGTCACCCAACTTAGATTTTATTCTATTCATTCCAGAAACTGGAGAAGAGCTTCTAGACTTTTTCACCTCCCTCCAATAGAGTTTGATGTTAGTCTCAAAGCTCTTCGCCAGTCTCTCATCAGCTTCCACTTTATCTCTCTCACGCTTTTCATTCACTAAAATCTTGGTGTCATTCTTGAGCCGACGGTAAATTTCTCTCTTCTCATCTCTCATACCATTATTCATTTGCAAAGATGCTACATAATCCAGCCATGCTTTCTTCTTTCTTTCAACGGAGTCTTGCACCTCCTTGTCCCACCACGCATCCCCTTTCAAGGATTTGCGTATCTTTGCATAACCACATACTTCTTTCGCAACTTCCACCATACTATCTTTCATAACTTGCCAACATTCATCCACGTCCAAGTCCGTAAGACAAACCTTGTCTAACTTTTCACGGACTTGACGTTCATACACTCTCCTTGCACTAATGTCTTGTAACTTTTCACTCTTTATTCTTTCAAGTCCTCCGAAAGGCACACGGACACGCCAATGTCGCCATTTCTTGAACAGACCCCTAAACCGGCTTATTACCAAGTAGTGATCTGTATCAAGAGTGGGACCTCTGTAGGCTCTAGTGTCCATCAGGCTCTTCCGAAGACGACTATCAACCATGATCAAATCAATCATACTTTTTTGTTCATTCCTCCTCCATGTATACGTGTGAATGTCCTTATGACGGAATTCTGTGTTAGACACAAGGAGACTTCGTTCCAAGCATACGTCAAGTATCAGCTTACCAGCATCATTTACTCTTCTATCACCATATGGACCTAGAACGGCCTCGTATCCTGGCCGCCTGGTCCCGACCCATCCATTCAAATCACCACACAAAATTACCCTTTCATTAGCTTCAACCATATCGAGAACTTCCCTTGTAGATTCCCAAAACTTCTCCAGGTCTTGGGTCGTCGCTGAGCTAACCGGTGCATAGGCTGCTACCAAAAACACCCTAGTGACGCCCAATTTAATTCGGACCCAGATTAGTCTCGGGTTCACCAAACCATAATCTTTCACTCCAGTGACTAAACGAGAGGACAGAAGGACGCCCACCCCCGCGCTGGCATGATCGCTCTGTTGCACACCTGCCCACAGAGCCATCGCGCCACCCGGGAGATCTTCGACCTCGCAGCCCTTTCGTTTAGTCTCTGTTACACACAAAACATCCAGGCGTCTCACACTCATTACGTTCGTCAACTCATTCATCTTCTCACAAATTCCACCTCTCACATTCCACGTGCCTATCTGGCACTCCCCACTCCTCGATCCGCCGTATCGGGCCCGGCGTGACAGGTGGCGGTCCCCATCGCCGCTTTGGCCGCTTTTCGTACCGACGGGGACGGGTCGGTACGCGTCGCCTCGGGGGGACGCCCTAACCCGCACTGCGGTACGCCTTCGTGCCAGAATTGCAGCCCCAAAGGACTGGCAGGGGTCGCGACGTGCACGCTTCTGGCATGACCCCCAGAAATTATTTAATAGTAATAATCAGAAATAAAGAGCGGATCTCTTCATCATGAGAACCAAAGTAACCGACATAGCCTACCGATTAGCCTAACTCAAAAGGAGATCGGCAGTCACATAGCTCGAATAACCGACGACCGTAGGGCCAGTAGGTAGAGTTCTCGAGTAGTGACCGCGTACAGTAACACGAAGCGTAGCCAGGTCACCCACGAGGTGGACGGACGACCTAGTGAAGGTTGAGAGCAATCGCTGGATTGGCGGTCCAGGGGGCCGACCGCCTTACTCAAATGCTTTTGTGATGCTTTCTATTATGAAGCCATCCTGCCAGTTTCGTACCGCCTAACTTTTGTCTGGAAGTGTATTCATACATACCTACTTCAGAGTAAAATGTTTTAATAGGCAGTACGAAACAGACAAAATAACTTCATAAACGAAAGTATTTGAGACTATAGTATGTTCTTAGGTTATTTGAGACTAGCTGTGCCCGCGACTTCGCCCGCCGTGAGAATATATGATTGTTCAGTATCTACCCGGACGAAGTCGTGGGCGCAGCTAGTATAAAAGTAGCTTAAGCTACTCCTTATTACATAAGCTATCTGCCAGTGAAAGTTCCGTCAAAATCGGTCCAGCCGTTCCCAAGATTAGCCCCGCCAAACAGACAGACAAAAATTGTATAAAATGTTGTTTTGGTATATATATGTACCGTGTATACATACACATGCATTTAGTAAAAAGCGGTTATTTTTATATTACAAACAGACACTCCAATTTTATTTATTTGTATTGATAGGCGGTCGGCCACCAGGACCGTTGGTGTTGGTCTCATCAAATTGGTAGTTGATGCGGTGGTGCCTACGTTCTTTGGTATCGTTAGCAACTCATTAAGCCGGTTTCATCTCTGAATAAGTATCGCCAAACTTGAGGTGGTCGTTCAACAGATGCGACGAGTTTTCTCCGAATATAGCTTGCCATTTAAATAAATAGTTTTCAATGTTAAAGTATGCAAATTTTAATTTACGGTTTACCTAGTTAAATAATTTAGCATTTTTAAATACATCATTATGTCGATTCATAAGCATTGCCCTCGTTGTTAAAATGTTTTTATTTATTTTTGTTTTGTTTGGACTAACGGCACCCGAGAAAACTCTTTGTTTGGGAGCGCGGAATGTGGAAAGCGGGAGAAACTTCCAGAAAAGCAATTTCAGAAAAGGTACTTAGTAGGTATAATATAACTGCGAGCGAACATGCAAATGCGAGACAAAAAGTCAGGGTCAAAATGAAACTCGTTTCTATTCTTTGATCTCAATTTTATTTTTCAAACGAATTAACATTAAAAAATACTATCAGTAATGAATGTGTGACCCAAAATCTCATTAAAAAAAAGATGATAATGATACTGGTTTTAAATTATCTTCTTCTTCTTAATATATATAAATCTCGTGTCACAATGTTTGTCCTCAATGGACTCCTAAACCACTTAACCGATTATAATAAAATTCGCACACCATGTGCAGTTCGATCCAACTTGAGAGATAGGATAGCTTACATTACGCTATGACTAATAGGAGCAGAGCAGCGCGGGCGAAGCCGGGGCGGGCCGCTAGTGTAGTATACATACTTAATGGCATTCTCTAATATACATGTTTTTCGTTTTTGGATTGACTTGTGTATACATATTATTATGTTGTTGTTCGCCATAGTTTGTTTTATTATTTCTGACGCTTCATAAAAATATGAAGCAAGATTAAAAATATATCGTCGATCCAAGACATTTGGCTAGCCGTTTGATTGAATGGCTGAATATAATTGAATACGGCTTATTTTTACTTATTATACCACGAGTTTCCCATTTTGATCAGGCACCCTAAACTCTGTTGGACGACAGCGGAGTCTTAGTAATAGGATCCCGTTTTTACCCTTTGGGTACGGAACCCTAAAAACAGCAAAATCCTAACAGCACTTAACTCTGACTTACCGGCTCGTGATAGTATTGGCCTTAACCACTAGAGCAGTGTTTCCCAATTATTGTTCTGACCCACTAATATTTAAACCCAAGCTATTATTTTTCCACTAGCTCAAAAAATATACACTTACTAGCCGACCCTGCAAACTTCGTATTGCCTGACAATTAAATAATGTGTCAAAGGTTTGATAGATACTGACGCTATTTGTATGGGAGAATGAAATTGTGGTTCTTACTATTTCCCTTCAATTTCTTCATATTTTCTTACCTTTTAAACCTTCCCTGGACTTCCACAAACCATACAAAACCAAAATTAGCCAATTAGTTCGTTATGCCTCTGTGCCGGAAATTACAGGGCCTTGCATTACCACCTGACCGGAACACCATGATTATGTTCTATTGATCATTTTTGTAATATTTTATTTTATTATTTCTCCGAGTACAATTCGCGTTCAAACTTCATTGCAACTACATTTAGTAAACAAGCAAACAAGCTTTGCAAGTTTGTATAGAAAAGGACTCTTTTCACTCTTTTCCTATAGGTAGTCAAACCATGTCTTTATTTTAATAAATCGTACTTTAATTTGATCGTTTGAAACAAATTTGTTTTATTTTAAAATTTAAACCATTAGGTTTTATCAGCAAAAATATGAGTCAGTTTATTTTCATAATGTAGTACTAGATTTTGTTCGCGACTTCGTCTACTTGACTTTACTGTAAAGTTTCATCCAAATCCATCCAGTAGTTTTTTCTTGAAAGAGTACAAACATCCATACTCACAAACTTTAGCATTTAAAATATTAAGTAGGATGTAATAAACCAGAAGATAATGCTCATGACTGTACCTTTTTTGCAAAAAAAAGTGATAGTGTCCAGTTGGTGAAAACATAAAAGTGGTTTTATTTAAGTTTCACCATGTGGACACACGCAAAAATATTGTCGTGTCCAGACGACGAAATAACAAGTCATTACAATTTAAAGTTTAACCAACTGGACATACGTCTGTCCGGTCGTCCGTGTCGAGTTGACGAATAACCCCTAAACACTATCATTTAGCGGCAAGTATATTAGGTAATGCGGTGGTGCCTACGCCCTCGAGCTCCGTCACTAGAGCTCTACCACCACCAGATAAACCACTCTATCTCAATGTCGTTGAACCAGAACAGAATGTGGGTTAAAAAGTACGTATTTATAGTTCCTATCGGTCAATGACTGGCAGTAAAACGTTATAGCAATGTTTGCACATTCGCTTGGAACAGACAGACGGATACAAGAGATAAATTTAGATTTAGTTTTTGTATGTTTAGATGTTATATTATATTCATCGTGTCGAAAGTCGAAAGAGAAGTTCGCCGCGGGCCAGTCTCGAGAAAAACTGTATTTGGGTAATTCACAGTATTATCCCGGATTATGGTATCCCATGGTACCCGTGACTCCGAGAACACGTATTGTCGTCGGTCCTGTGCCCGATCTCTCTTCGTCGTATTGGATTGCCGTCCCATCGGGCTATGAGAGTGAGAGAATAGAGAGTCCATCTGTGTTTCTCTTTGTCTCCGTTTAGATTGACCCCGGGGGCTAGTTGGTTCTAATCGAATTCGATCCGTAGGACATCTTTTTAGGTTTCGATAGCTAAAGGGTGTCAGTGTCAGGCCTCAAAGTGGAAGTCAGTGTGCGGGCTGCGCCGCTACCATTCAGTTTCTCATTTATAAGAATCTATGCTCTCGCCGCCTAGCAGGCATACAATTTGAGGTCTCAATGAGACCCGACTAAACTAAGGTTTCGCTGTCTGTACGACTGTCACGTGGCCAGAGAATATGTAATAATACTACGTATAGACTGGACACTTCGACGTCCCGCCCGATATGCCGGCATCACTCAACCCCTTCCTCTCTTATGGGCGACGGTTGGTATCTTGTACTTGCTACGCACACAGGTGCGCGTGTAAATACACGTCACTGATTGATGTCTGTGTAATAGAAACCAAATTAAGCGTTTGTATGGAATTTTGGCGGAGTGTCCGCGGTGTGACGTGGCTGTGTCTTGAAGTGAAGCCTAATTCTCATAATTATGTATTGCACCGCAATAGAATCGTTTCGTTGTGTTGTCTAGACCTAGAGCAAGACAGCGAGACGATTCGACTGCGATTCAACGCATATTATGTCAAAAGAATTTTCAAATTTCAAGTGTCGTTGACACTTGCATGTTCATGCTTATTGGACACTGTAGTAATAAGTAAAATCTATTTTTTTAATATATTATAGGCGTAAGTCTGCATTCAATTTTTTCTTTCAAGTCTTTGTTCATTAGTAAGGCATTGTATGGGGCTGTGAGTGTTAGCCTTGTTTACTTATTTGTTTTATTTTATGAACATTTACTTTTATCTGTTATAAAAATAGATATCGAATGGACATAGTTTATCGTTTTTGAACGTTTAATTCCAGGTAAAAATAATGTTCTCATTTAATTTCGTAACCCGAACTACTTGTACCTACCTATTTAAAAACAAATAATTGACAACGCGGCTTTAATTTTTTACTGGTGGTAGAGCTCCAGTGACGGAGCTCGTGGGCGTAGGCACCACCGCATTACTTAATATACTTGCCGCTAAATGGTAGTGTTCAGCACTATCGTGTTCCGGTCAGGTGGTAATGTACGGCCCTGTAATTTCCGGCACAGAGGCATAACACCCGACGACCCGGATACTCCAGCGGTGCGAAACCACCGTTTGATTCGAAGGATCCCCGCACCGGAACAAATATCTGTATGGCTTCAGATATTTGTTTCGGGTCTGGGTGTTTGTGTATGTGTACAACGGCACCCACGACACAGGTTTATACCTACTGTGGAGCTGTGAGTGTAAGCGTATAAAAAAAAAAAAAACACCTAATACCTCAGGTGTGGCAGCGCATATCTGTATTTTGACCTCTGGTCATTGTGTGGGTGTCTATAGGCTGCAGTCATCACTTAACATCAATGTGAACTGCATGCTTGTTTGCCACATTAATTACATAAAAAAAAATCCCAGATTTTTTTGTAAATGCGGTCTTACATGGTATACCAAATAAATTGCATGTTCAGGGAACCCACCGCTTATCCAAAAACAATTGAATAAAGCATTATCTATCACTACCGGATAATGTGCTCATGTGACCAAGCGTCCAGTTCCCTAATTATTGCAGAGTTAAAATCAATTTATCTAAAAGTCCGGCGTAAAACCGGTTACACACGATCATAACGATATTTTAGAATCTTGAATTAGTAGAAATATTACAATTTAAACGACTAATTGTCCTGTTTGTCGTTCAAGGTCTTCATTTGTAAGAATACATTGTTTTAGTTCTATTATAATAATTTTGATGGTTTGTTCATTTTTCTTATTGTTATTAATTCACAAACACAATCAATACCTAAAATATTTTGCAACAAACCAGTTAGTAAAGTAGTTAAGGCGCGGGCCCACTGCGACGCATACTGTGCACGGACACGCGACGCATTTTAGCTGCGTGTATTAATTTGTTTGACAACGTGGGTCAATGTTTCCACTGGAGTACATGAAGACCCACGAATAATGTATAGCGTGGCGTGGCACGGCGCACAGAGGCTACGCACGTCCCACTGCAATCCAAGGACAGATAAGCGAGCTGTACATAGTCGTGGGCCATATTCGTGTACTTTCAGTGGAAACGTAGACCCACGTTGATAGCATTGAGCTATGTAACCGCCTATTCGTGGAAATTTGTATCGAGAAATCTACAATTTTCAAGATAGAAAGTTAAAACTCGGTATGTGAACTCTTTGAGTTTAACAAACAATACATACATCATTTTTTTTAGAATTCTGACTCCATCCCTTTAAAACGGGGGATAAAATTTGAAGTTATTGGGCTTTACGGCAGCGTTCAAGCTGGAAAGCCAAAAATACTTTGTTACTAAAAAAAAAACAACATTTGTTCAACAACACTTATTCTTCAATATTTTTTTTAGAAATCTGCCCCACCCCCTATAATATGAGATGGAAATTTGTATGGAGCATTCCACAATTTTCAAGGTATAAAGTTAAAACTCGGTATGCGAACTCTCTGAGCCTGACAAACAATAAATACATATTTTTTTATTTGATCTACCCCCATCCCTTTTAAAGGAGGTAGTGAAATTTGTATTGTGCTTTCCGCAGTGTTCAAGATGGAAAGCCAAAAATTGGTATGCGGCCTCTTTGTTACTAAAAAAACAACGTTTACTTGATATTTAACTTTTTTGGAAATCTGCCCCACCCCCTGTCATAGGGGGTGGCAATTTGTAGGTTGCATTCCACAATTTTCAAGGTAGAAAGTTGAAACTTGGTATGCGGACTCTTTGAGCCTAACAAATAATATCAAAAAATACCAATAAATTGGTAGTTTCTATGTTAGAGACTTGAAAAGTGATGTTCCAGTCTTTCTGTTAGGAATAAAAAAATAGGTACGTGTATCAGTATTTTGTCAAAATCACCCCTAAACTTTCAAATATAAGGGGTTAAAATTAAATAGAGATTTTTGAAGTTATAGACGTGATTAAGTATATAGGTACGCGACGGGAAACTTGATTGGGACATTTCCATGGGATTGTACAATTTAAATTATTTATAAAACGACATCCACGCAGGCGACGCCGCGGGCAAATACACGCGCGCTACCTCTCCATGCGCCGCGGTGGCTTACGCCTTTATACTTTTGTCAAAAGAGGTCGCCCTGCAATGTCTCTCCTGCTAGTTAAGCTAACTCTTTAAGGATATAATTATTCGAACGAAGAACGATTGGTACGAAGATGGCCGGGTCAGCTACTTAGTTGCAAAATAAAACCTGATAAAAAGTACTCACGCGTCTATTGAAGTTACTTTTTCGGATCAGACTGTCAAACTCTTGCTGATAATTTACTTGTTACGTACGGATTGGAACCGGATCTGAAGTTGACAATTTTCTTATGCCTGTCGCTCGAGTTAAACGGAGGCTTGAACAAAAAAAATCAATTAATTTTAAATAGCCTTGTAAGTTTATCAATTTTTTTTTAATTCATTTTGAGTAACAAAACTTATCACGTATTATAATATGTTTTAAAATCGCGCTAATAAGGTGCCGTCAGGGAACTTACTGCTAGATCAACAGGCTCTTTATATAATAATGACAACCCATTATACGTCCCACTGATGGGCACGAGTCTCTCCCCTTTTTTGGTGGTAGGCCTGTAGCTTACTCCACCACGCTGCTCCAATGCGTATTGGTGGAGATACGGGTTAGTGGCCAACCCGCTGTCGGATGTTTTCAAACCGCCCATAAGGCCTCCGACGAGGTTTAACGGCTTAACGTGCTCTCCGAACGCACGGAAACGCGCTTTTAATTTGCCACTAGCGGTCATCCATCACACACCCGAATGCGCCCGTAATGCTTAACCGAGTTGATCGCTTACATCAGCCGCGGGCCATGCGCGCTTCCTTGTACAATGGTAATAAATGCTGTATTTGATTGATTTTTGATAAGCGGCAATTGCCCTGACTGTACTAACCGTAATTTCCCGCAAAGTCGTCAGCATCTCGAAAACGTTGCAAACAAGTGTTAGGCATAACTTACCTTGTCAGTTGTTCACATTAATTATTCTTTATCAGACCTTTACATTAATTATTATGGTTTCATTTCAACATGTGCATAACGTAAGTTATCTGAAATTAAAAATAGTTAAGATTATCGGAATACTTGTTAAAACGATTTGAAATTGATATTGAGCACCTATTTCAAGACAAGTAGATCTGACATAACTATTCATCGGTTAAAGCTACAGTAACATAGGTGAGTCCTACAGATCTATTATACATTTATGTCATTTTCTACGTCTTTGTTTTGATGAAAAGGTTCTTCTTTATAATTTTTTTCCATGATAGTTATTTTATGATTTTATGGAAAATATATATATATTTTTTATGTAATGGAAGTGGCAAACAAGCATGCAGTTAACATTGATCTTAAGTGATGACTGCAGCCTGTAGACACTCACACAAAGGCCAAGGTCAAAATGCAGATGCGCTTCCACTTCTGAGGCTGAAGGTGTTATGCCTCTGTGCCGGAAATTACAGGGCCGTACATTACCACCTGACCGGAACACGATAGTGCTGAACACTACCATTTAGCGGCAAGTATATTAGGTAATGCGGTGGTGCCTACGCCCGCGAGCTCCGTCACTGGAGCTCGCGGGCGTAGGCACCAGTAAAAAAAACCAGTAATAAATGTGGCGTTATGGATGTTGGCAGTTTGCCATTTGATCGTTGTTAATAAAATAAATAAAATTAAAATAGCCTTTATTCTACCATAATTTGTGTGCTTAGGATTATTGGAAATATATATTATTGACATTTTTGAATTCAGTTAATAATTTTACTATTTAATAAATAAAAATAAATTCTTAATCATTGCGTCATATTTCATTGTTGATTGTTGATACGGTGTAAATATACCCTTGAATATTGTTTCTTCATTATTTTACACACTGTATAATAGTAGGATGATAAAGCTGGGGTGGCAGGGCAGAAATTGCTTCAACACGCACAGCACCGTGGCAGGTGGAGGAAGCTGGAGGAGGCCTACACCCAAAGAGGGGTCCAAATTTAATCCCAACACTCACACAATTTGTAATTTGTTATGTATTTAATAGATTTGGTATAAATGGCCTCATTATTATTATTATTCCACCTATTTATTTCTTTTAATTATTAAATATATTTTTTACATATATATTTAAGTATTAAAAAAACAATAAATGGGTACCTATATATATAATAAAATAAAAAATAGTGTGCCGCCGGCAGCGGGAGCAGGGTCCAAGCTGCCGATGGTTAGGGCAGACTGGAACCCTCTCACTATGCGTGCCGTGCCGAGGAGTACTGCTTTCTGTATCAGACCCTTGATCCATCCACCTACTTATCGCTATATGAGCGAGTAGAAATCGCTCATATAGCGATAAGTCCTATCGTTTATTATTATTAAGTTCTTTCCTCTGTTTTTTTATGTTCTATTACGTGTAGGTACCTACAATAAAGTGTATTGTTGTCGGTCGACTATTCAATAGTTTTTTTTTGTTTCTTTTCTTCTAGAGTACCGGAGTGAAAAATGATTCGATTAATTTTTATGTTGATGTTACTATTTGTGGGACTCGCAGTGGCGTTTCCATTGGATAAACAATATACAGTAAGTAAAGAAATAACTAATATTACTGAACTTGTGAGCAAACAAATACCTAACTAATATTACATAACTTCTAGTTCAGAATTATCACATAGCGACCAAAATGTCTCCGTAATTTTGATTTTTTTAGCTGCTGAGAAATACCTATTTCTTTTTATTCAATATACAGGGTTAATTTAAATTAGTCACCTCTTGCAGGCAGCCTCTCTAGATCCATTCCAACAACATTTATATTGTTCTACAAAAAAAAAAAGCTTGGGCACATTAAATAATTTTAAAATTAAGTAATAAAAAATGGATGAAAACCGGTTCCGTTCACAAAAAAAAATAATTGACAATAATCTAAGAAATAATGTAGCAAGTGTTAAACCATTTTGGAATCCTCATTAAATGCGCCAACTTTTAAAGCTACTTGCCCAACCAGTGTAGTACAATTTTTTTCCAGTAGACTCAGTTGAAATTGATCAAAAAATTCAATTTCACTTTTGATATGGGAATAATGTGTCATTTTCTTTTAAAATTAGAGCAGTTGGGTTAAAATATTAGACTACAAGGTACAGAAGCATTAGTCAGGGTTACAAAACAATAAAAAAATATTAAAAAGTGGAAATTTGTAAAAACGGGAAGTAAAAATGCATTACATGGTGTACATTTTCTGTATTTTTTTCCAAATGGTAATAATTTTTAAAATACATGACATAGATTTTTTTTTGTATTTTTCTGATAACTGTTATAACCTGACCTATCACCCAGTACCGGCTTGACGTCGCATTCTGGGACACCCTGTATAACTCACTGCCAGATGAAATTAAAGAATCCAAATCCCGAATAACTTTAAAAAATCTATTGAAAAAAATTATCGTGTCAGGACATCAACCCGTAGATTAATTAATAAAGTAGAAAAAAAAATATAATAATCAATAACTATTTCCTTATCCATAAATAAAAAAATAATAATTAAACTACATAATAACACATAATTTTACATAAAACAACACTACGTACATAAATTATACCTCAACTAAATACAAACTCACTTTACTAGTTGCCACATCCAGTCGCTAATATTCTGTGTAGTGGCGAACAGGTTTGGCGGTCTGTTCCGATGAGTTGTAAACAACTTGCACTCATTTTGTTAACCCACCCATCAATTTTTATATTTTTATTGTTCACTTTTTGTAATTGCGAATGTGGATGGTTGCAGAGGCCCAGGAAGACCAAGACTGACCTACCATGACCAAATAGGTCGAGTTCTGTCTGATGGTGGGGTCAAAAGTCTTAGGAATCGGCGTGCATGTATGAAGAGAATGATGAAGGTAGACGAGGCACGAGAGGTTTGTCAGAACCGGGATGTCTGGCGCTCTACACTCTCTGCCTACCCCGTTAGGGACCTGGCGTGAAGATACATACATACATACACTTTTTGTAACAAAAAAGTGAACAGTAAAAATATACCTGTTTAATGTTTAATATATTTTAATGCACCTACGTTAGCCGCCTAGCATTAAGTTTTTTTACAATGTTACAGTTTATGTAATAAGCACTTTTCTCATGTATTAAGTGAATTCAATTCTTTTGAGAAATAAATGATCTTTAAACCGAGATATATTAATTGACAACATAACAGACACATTAATAATCAAAGTTACAGACTGTGATAGCGAGAGCGATGAGGATTTATAAAATAAAACATCATGATACACCTACTTGTTTTATTTTTCATGTGCCTGCATCATCAGATTCTTTTAATGTCACATACAATTAGTAAAGAAATTTATCTGATCCATTTAACAGTCATATAAATTATTCAGAAGATATCTATCGATTTATCCATTCAGAAATATAAAATTGTCTGATATAATTAGTTTCGATTCAAGTACTAGTTGTTTATAATATTGTAAACGATTTGAATCGATTCTGAAATATTTCATTTCCGTATCGATTAATTTCGCATCGTCACAATTTAGCAGTTGTCATTACGTTGCAACACTGAAAATGTCAAGTTGGGAATCGAATTAAAATTCCGACCTTAGTAAGACCTCAGGAGTCTGCATGGTCACTCCTCTACATTGAAATCTCTGATGGTTTTTATGTAAATAGATATTTAAAGACAACAGTATTCACTTACCATCAATGCGAACTGTTAGCTTGTTTGCCACTTCAGGGCAAAGCAAAAATAATATTGTAAAACATATTCTTTTTACAGGTATTCATAGAAAAACGTGATGTTCTAGCAGAAATGAATCAGTTTAAAAATAAATTGACGGAGTATGAAAATTACTAACGACCTAACAAGATGTCCTTTCAAAAAGATCAGCAAGTCAGATGTCAGCATTTGTAATTTTCTAAACACATTCTTCATTCCGTTAAATTTTGGAGGAGAGATTTCAATGACGATACAGGGCTTTATTTCACCGGGAGTCCATGGCGGCGCAACCAGTAGCCGCTTTTGGCCGCTACCAACAAAATGTATACAGCTCTACAGAGTTACTCGCCTGGTGTCCATTTGGTTGCGCAACCAATTTGGTTGGCGCCCAGCTCGGACGCCGGTAGTGAATGGTACCTACTGGTCGCGCACGCCGCCGCGCTGGTCGCGCCACCACTAATTACTATAGCGCTGTACGAGACACCGTAGTGTTTCACACACTGGCCCGCCGGTCTGGCCGCCGTTTTCATACTATCGTGGTGGTGTGGCTACTCTGATGTATACAATGTATCTGTGTTGCTTACAGACACCACGGTGGCGCGACTGGTAGCGCCGCCATAGTGTCCTGGTGAAATATAGCCCTTAGATGTTAATACTGTAATAGAATTGTTCCACAGTCTCCTTCGTTTGTTTTTTGGAATATTGCTGAAAGTTACGGTTAATGTATAACTCTGTTTTGTTACTGTTTTCTTAATGTAAAGTTCATTTTTCTTAATGTCACTGTCCCTGTTAATTTATTTTGTACTATTTCAATTCAATAAACCATTTAAGATTATATTTTCATTTCTCTGTATACATCTATACAAGTAAATAAATAAAATTGGAGTGTTTGTTTGTAATATAAAAATAACTCCTTTTTATTAAATGCATATATGTATGTTACATACACGGTACATATACTAAAACATTTTCTTACAATTTTGTGTGTCTGTTTGAGGGGGTTAATCTCGGGAACGGCCTTACGGATTTCGACGGGACTTTCACTGGCAGATAGCTATAGCTTTTATACTAGCCCACGCCTTCGTCCTAATAGATACTGAACAGTCATAAGTTCTCACGCGGACGAAGTCGCGGGCACAGCTGGTATAGTATAAGTTTTTTGGTCTGATACCTAAGTAAACACAAGTCTGGGAAAACGTATATTACCTTACAAATAAAAACTGTTGTTAAGTAAGTAGTTGTTTTAAAAGGTGATTCTACAGAAATTGGGCAACTCAATGTCATCAGTCAATTAGAACGAAAATGACACTCGATTTCTTTGATATTTTATTTCAAAACAGTAGGTAGAGGTTAGGTATATTACTAGTGGTAGATTTCCAATGTAGGATCTCGAGAGCGTAGGCACCACCGCATTACCTATTTTACCTATCTGCCGCCAAATCATATTGTTTAGCACTTTCGTGTTCCGGTTAGATGGTATAGCCCCGTAATAACCTATCACAGAGACCTAACAAGGTTTCAGGAGTGGCAACGTATCTGCTTTTTGAAACAGCACAACTGTTTCGATATAAGTTTGGTTAGAACCACAGTTAGAACGGTGATCACGCAACGCACGCGTCGAGCCGAGAAAGAAGCAAAGCGTGTGCGAAAAACATAATTTAGATATTAAAACCAGAAACGACTACCAGTACAGTTTTTCTTTTGATTATTAGATACTCCTCGCGCAGTTTCCATAGCGTCATATTTTCATAGCCAGTAACAGACAATAGAATCTTTTCTTTTTTTTTTATGTAATGGAAGTGGTAAACAAGCTTGCAGTTCACATTGATGTTAAATGATGACTGCGGCCTATAACCCACACAAAGACCAAGGTCAAAATGCAGATGCGTTACCATTCCTGAGGCCTAAGGTGTTATGCCTCCGTGCCGGAAATTACAAGGCCGTACATTACCACCTGACCGGAACACGATAGTGCTGAACACTACCATTTAGCGGCAAGTATATTAGGTAATGCGATGGTGCCTACGCCCTCGAACTCCGTCACTGGAGCTCTACCACCAGTAAAAATGGGATACTCATCCACACGAAAGATTCTATGGACTACGACGGCGGTTAAATGGCGACCGCTGAGATGAGGAGAGTTCCTCATTTGTTAGAGGTCGCCATTTTGACCTAGGTATAAACAAAGCACTCACAGCGCCTCTGCCTGTAGTAAATGTAACCATTTTACGAATCAAATTAATTTGAACATTTCATGACGTGGACGCGCGTTATCGACCATATCGACGAGCGATTTTATACCACTGATCTGTCCAAGGCCATAGAGCAACACGGGCCACCGGCCGCGGCGGACTGGAGGGGAGTGGCCATAGCGTTTATTACCGATGCAAAACAGTCTGTCATTTTTTGCGGGGGGAAATGCGTGCGACACACACGCACACTACAAAAATCGTCTATTACTACGAAACTTACACCTTGTCTTTAACAAAATACAGAAATATTTTCACGCACACATTGAAACATCTAGGCGACAGGTATAGGTCCATTTGGGCTTGTACTTTGACAGAGGGGATAGCCTGCATATGGCTATTCCCCTCCGGTGTTGCTCTATGGTCCAAGGCACATTATGATGTGGCCAATGGGCTGTGAACATTTCAAGGAATGCAATAATTTCGTGAAATCCTTGACTATTTCATGATATGAGCAATTTTACAACATGGCTACGATATTTACGCTACGAGCCTACGGCAACGAGCGACCGAACGTGTAGGTAACGAGTGTATCAAACTTTCTCAGTCTTGTCCTCACTCGGCTTACAAACGTTTTTCTTATAAAGTTGCGTTAAAACCTTGTGATTCTCGGCTATTTGAAATTATTAAATGTTGTGAATGTTTGCTAATAGAACGAAAAGTATCGCCCTTCGTTCGTGGATGAAATGTAGGTATATTTTAAAAGCTAACAACATTTACCACTTCGTTTTTGAGGAAAATTGGTATTTTTTTGCAAAACTAGTTTTATGCAATACTGTTATAACCATCCAGGGGGGTTGTTTTTATAGACAAAGGTAGGGGCAAAGGGGTGAAACCCAACCTCCTCCCCTCTTATGGGCGACATTTGGTATTTTCTACGTGCTACGCACACAGGTGCACGTGTAAATACACGTCACTGATTGATGTCTGTGTAATAGAGACCAAATTAAGCGTTTGTATGAAATTTTTCGCGGAGTGTCCGCGGTGTGCCGTAGGTTTGAGCCGGCTCGGCAGTGGTCGTTTTTCAACTTAAAGGAGAATGAACTGTTCCATACATTTCTTTACATTTCTTTTCAAATGACTATAAAATGAATAATTTGAAATTCAATCATTTCTTTAATTGACAGTAATTGAAGTACTCGTATATATCAAGTAGAAGTTGGGTTAGATTGCTAATAATGGTTAGCTATATTATAAAATGTACAGTGTAATGTAATGGGTTAACCAGTAACGAATTTGCGGGCCCAAAATTGCCCGTCTCTTTTCCGTCAAAACACACCGTAGACCCTGGGACTCTATAACCAGTAAATTAAAATGAATGAAGAGGCATGATATTGTGTTGGAAATACCTACTAAATGTAACTTGACGCCTGTAATCCCCGAAGGGGTAGACAGAGGTAAATGCACGCATTCAAGCATACATGCAAACACCCACGCCAAAAACATAACCGGCGGGTTATGTTTTTGGCCCATGTAACAGGTGGCGAGCCTGTTGCCATATTCGGGCACATTACCAAGCTCCGAGGTACTGGGAAACTTCCAGAATATTGAAAAAGCCCTAGAACCAGAGATAAAGGATTTTAAACCGTTATCTCTGATAGCCCCCTACCCGGAAATCGAATCCAGGACCTCCAGCGTAGTAGTAGTGGCCTGCTACCACTAGGCTACTAAGGCAGTTTATGGTCAGAAATACCTACTAGTAAAACTATTTAGTATTCCTAATTTACAAGAACTATAATTCTAACATTTAGAAAGTACCCTAATACAATGGAACCACAATAGAACAGTGTCCTTTGCCCGCTCGGTTTAAATTTAATGTACTAAGTTTAAATGAATTTGTTGCTAAGTGCACTGTCTTAACTTTATCCCTTTGTTTACAGGGTGCGGGAGCTGGATTCACCACCACCTTAGCCTCATAATGGTACGTTTCTATTCCAAATTCTATTCCGAAATATTTTTTCCCGTGGCCTATACCGCGTGGAATTGTAAATATTGTAATACATATATTTAAAAATTGACATCTTCTCTACGTTGAAATAAAATTAGTTTTCGGATTTATTTCGCGTATATTAAACTAAAATGATTATTTAAATCGAACCCGACGTTTCGGTCGCTTTTCAGCTTCCGTGGTCTCGGGCAGATCATTTTAGTTTAATATGCGCGAGATAAATTCGAAAACTAGTTTTATTTCAATGAGTGTAGCTCGCGAAAACCTAAGAACATGCTATCTTCTCTACGATTAATAATGTATCATTCCAGCTTTAAGACTTCGGTTGGTTTGACCGCCATTGCTCGGTTGACTTCGGAATTTTATAAGGAAGAAATATGTAGTAGTAGCAGAAAAGAGTTTTTATTATTTATATATTTACCCCCTTATTCATAAACGTACATTAGATACGATTTAGCTATAGAATGCTTTGTCTTTGTCAGTTGCATTGTCAAATGTGCAGGATAGAAAAAGACAAGGGAGAGATTAGCAACACTTTAGCTAAAATACGTTTATGATGTTATGATATGATGTAACGGGTTAGTTACTAGAAAAGAGAAATCAGAGAATCTATCAAAAGTATAATATGTAAAAACAATCAAGTTCTACGAACTTCATGCTCTATCCACATGTAGGTACATTATATTATTATTTCAATAACCATCAGCTTTTCGCCAAATATACGTAACGACATTGTCAATTTCGTTTCGCAAAGAAAAACACCTCAGCTATTTGCATTTGATGGTTCGAAACTACGAATACCCGACATACAACTCAATATAGTTATTAAAATGAAGAATATGTAGTGAAAGACTTAATTACAGTTTTAGTTCCTGGGACATATAGTCCAGTGAGGTTGGTCCAACTTCGTGAAAGAGCTCAATCGCCGAATCTAACTCGGTTTGGCGGCTTTCGGAAAGCTTCGACATATTATAATCTTCTCCAATTTACCGCAGTGTCTCAAGACCAAGGTCTTTGACTAATGACACCATAATAATGGAACTGAAACATAGGCGCATACTATGGTCCTCATAAAAAGGCTTAAGATCACGCAGCGAGCAATAGAGAGAGCTATGCTCGGCATTCCCTACGAGATTGACGAAGAGATTGAGCAGACCCGCATGAGAACTAAAATAGCCGACATAGAGCATGGAACATATATCGAAGAACCGACGGCCATTAGGGCAGAATAGTTGTCGAGTTGTGACCGCGTACCGGAAAACGAAATGTGGACTCGCATCGAGTGGACCGACGACCTGGTGAAGTTCGTAATTGCTGGATGAGGACGACCCAGGTTCCTTATAGCAATTTTTTTGGAGGTAATTGTCCAGCTAAATACGTACTTCGGCTGAAAGTATGAAATATTCATCAGTAATCACCAAATTTTTCGTAACGAGCGTGATAATCTCACTTCGCAAATGAAAACACTTCACCCATTTGAAATTCACCACTCGACAGTATAAGCACACGACATGCCACTCATTACGGTTATGTAAAACAAAGAAGCTGCAGTGAAAGGCTTAATGACAGTTTTAGTTCCTTGTCGATGATTCTATGGTGGGATCATCGGATGTTATTACGTTCGGTAAGAGTTGTGTTATGAATACTGTGAGTTTAAAATTACTTATGAATTGCCATTTTTTAGAAGAAAGTGTTTTTTTTTTCTTAACATTAGGTATAAAGGAATGCAACCGAAATTACTTAGTCTTCACATAGTATGTAGATTTTCTTTAAAGAAAAAAAAAACTGGTTGCCTGTAAAGTCGGTTTTACGGGCGAAGATTTTACGTGACAACGTCTTTTTCTCGGTAGAAAGGCATTCGGCGGTCCGGCAGGCCTCTCTCTCGTTCGGTGACTCATCGTTACGTTACCGGGCGTTACACTTTTTCATGAGTGACTCCGAGCCGCAACCTAATTTAAGACGTTGTCACGTCAAAAAACGTCTTCATTAAATTATGATAATGATTATGAATTATCAGCGCACACTGTTAAGGTATCACATCTCGCCCGCTTTCCCCGACTTGTTTTACGGATACATAAACGTTCAATGTTCAACCGTTCAACGGTGCGGTTCTCACGTTCGTTTTTGCCCCGAACGTGTAAATTGTGGAATGAACTTCCCTCTGAGGTGTTCCCTCGGTGCTACAATATGGGGTTCTTCAAAAATAGCGTCAAAAGAGTCCTTCAGGGCTGGCAGCGCGTTGGCGACTCCCCTGGAGTTGCAAATGTTAATAGGCGTCGGTGACTACTTTCCATCAGGTGGCCCGTCTGCTTGTCTATCAATCCTTTGACATAAAAAAAAAACATAGTACTATTATTTAACACTATTTTTTTATTCACACAAAATAAAATATAGCCTATAACATGCCTGAATAGTTGAGTTTTCTGTTAGTGAAAGGATTTTCATGATTATTGAGATGATGATGATGATTGAGATTCCGAAAATTACCCCTTACTGGTAAAGTCTGGTAAAGTCTCTAACTATATCAATAAATATAGTTAGAGACTTTACCACTCTGTGATATTAGTATATCTAGACTACAATGAAAAAAAATCCTGGGTCTGTAGTCGAAAACCCTCACAAGGCATGTTTTATGTTCGTATCGCGTCACCTAACATTAGGCGCGTGTAAACGTGACATCAAGTCGTAAACACTGGGCGTAACGCCGTAATGTTCCTTTTGTGTTCTCACCATACAACCTTCGTCTTCCACCTGTAGTTATCTGTGGCAAGGTCAATGTCGCCAAACTCCACTTTCAGCTCTGTTCCAACACCGTTAAGTTTCAGTTTTATTTGGCTGTGTAAGTTGGTAATTGCAATGTTTTGCCAGTGGATAAATTGTAATGGGATTCCATTTTTCCTTTTGATACGTTATTGCTTTTATGATACGTTAAACGATGAAAATTATCGTTTTTTTTTCTGTGGAACTGACTTTCTGTGTTATCTACACAGAATAGATAAATAAGGATCTTTATTTATCTATTCCGTGGTTATCAAGTACAAATCATCGACCGTTCAAACTTTCCGTCCGAATTCGAATCCGAACAGAAATTACTAGACGTAATTTTCGAAATCAACTCTGACAGAGTGTAACCGGCCCAGTGTCAAAGAATATGTGATAGGGTTGTTGAGGAAGAGGAGGAGGAAGAGGAATTGTGACGCGCAAATTTAGAGGATGCGGATGAGGAAGAGGATATTTTATGAGGAAGAGGATGCGGATGAGAAAGAGGAAGAGGAAGAACGTACATTACTTCACGCCTGTAATCCCCGAAGGGGTAGGCAGAGGTAAATGCATGCATTCAAGCATACATGCAAACACCCACGACACGCCGGTTATGTTTTGGCCCATGTAACAGGTGGCGAACTTGTTGCCATCTCCGGGCACATTGCCAAACTCCGAGCTACCTACTGCGAAACTTCCAGAAAATGGAAAAATCCTTATAGAACCAGAGATAAAGCATTCTTAACCGTTATCTCTGATAGTCCCCGACCCGGAAATCGAACCCAGGACCCCCAGCGTAGTAGTAGTGGCCTGCTACCACTACGCTACTGAGGCAGTTAATGATATAATAATAATAATAATGGGCGCCGCGCAATGATCGTCGACGTCACCATCCCCCATGACGAGAATCTCGTGAAAGCTGAGAAGGATAAGGAGTTAAAATACCTTGATCTAGCTCACGAGATTGTCAGCATGTGGCATGTGGATTCGGCGATCATTGTACCGATAGTCGTCTCGGTAAACGGCCTTATTGCCAAGAGCCTCGACCAACACCTTAAGAGGCTCACGTTGGACGGCTGGGTCAAGGGCCTGATGCAGAAGGCAGTGCTCCTTGACACGGCGCGAATAGTGAGAAGATTCCTCTCTCTGCGTCCCTAACCACCGGTAGCTTGGACCCTGTTCCCGCTGCCGGCGGCAAACTATTTTTTATTTTTTTATATATATATTTGTTTTTGATACTTATATATGTAAAAAATAGGAAATAAGGTTTTAAATAAATAAGTGAAATAATAATGGCAACCGTTGAAACGTCCCACTGCTGGGCACGAGTCTCTCCTCTTCTTGAGGGGAGGCCTGGAGCTCACTCCACCACGCTGCTCCAATGCGGGTTGGTGGAGATAAGGGTTAGTGGCCAACCCGCTGTCGGATGTTTTCAAACCGGCCATACATATGGCCTGCGACAAGGTTTAACGACTGCTATTTATCTACAGCAACTGAGACCGTCGGCTTAACTTGCTCTCCGAAGCACGAAAACGCGTATTTTAATTTGACACTAGTGGTCACCCGTCACATACCCGACCGCACCCGTATCGCTTAATCGAGTAGATCGCTTGCGTTCTACACCAGCCGCGAGGCCTTGCGCGCTTCAGAAAGATGAAAAGAGGATGATACGAAATTATAAATACTAGCGGACCCAACCCAAAATCCGCTGTCCTGTCTCTATGTACATAACTTAGTACATACATACAAAAAAAAAAAAATCAAAAGGGCATTTTTCAGTGGACTAAACTATGAATCTAAACCATTCTCAAAACACACACAATAATGAATCATCAAAATCGGTCCAGCAGTTAAGGACGAGTTCAGTAACATATCTACACAACATACGCACACAAAAACATTAGTGAATGATACAATTTAATTTAGAAATTGAATTGAAAATAAGAATGCAGTCTTTATTTCTTTGTTAATTAGGTACTTAAGTCGAATATTATTAATCAAAATAAAAGAATTGAATACTATCCTAGAGCAACACCCATCGACTATGGCAACACCGGAGGGGAGTAGCAATATGCAGGCCTAGGCCTATACCTGTCGCCTAGATGTTTATGTGTGCGAGAAATTGTTTCTGTGTTGTGTTAAAGTTAAGGTGTGAGTTTCGTAGTAATCACAGGTAGTAATAGACGATTTTTGTAGTAAGCGTGTGTGTCGCACGCATTTCCCGCCGCGAAAAATGGCAGACTGTTTAGCATCGGTAAAAAGCGCTATGGCTATTCCCCTCCAGTCCGCCGCGGCCGGTGGTCCGTGTTGTCTATGAATACTATTAATCATAATTAATTACAGGGAGGTTATTTTTTTTTAAATTTAATTTGGAACTTGTTTCCCCTGACAACCGGTTTTTTAGCTCATCATATTAATATTAATATGATGAGCTAAAAAACCGATCCAGCATTGCTAAAAAGTCGTTCGTTGGGACATTTGGTGGAAGAGAAGATAGGTATTGCCACAGATACAGTTCCGTAAAGCCCCGAATATTTCGAATTTTTTAGAGGCGTACGCGTATAAACATAGTATTTTATGTAATGTATGTTAATAAAATTAAAACAAACAACCAAGGAACAGCGCCGGTAGCGGAAGGGGAGGTCTCGCTCGCTTGTTCGGCCCGGCATCGCGCTGCGGCGTGTGTGTGCGTTGCCATGGATACTCCTCGTAAATTCCGCTTAAATTTTGAGGAAGCGATAGCGGAAGAGGATTTTTTTTTTTATTTATGAGGATGTGGTAACGGATGAGGAACCCAAAATATTGCGGAACTTCCTCATTATGAGGAAGAGGAAGAGGAATCCTCAACAACCCTAATATGTAATAATCTAGTTCTATATTGGACCGATTAAAGGCTGATTCACACATGTCAGTGAAATCACGGTTCCGGTACAGTACCGTCACCGTGATAATTATTCTTTCATACATTTTCTATGAACGTCACTGACACTGACTCGTGTGGATACGTTCATAGAAAATGTAAACGTAACTTCACGCCTGTAATCCCCGAAGGGGTAAATGCATGCATTCACGCATACATGCAAACACCCACAATTCGCCGGTTACGTTTTTGACTCATGTAACAGGTGGCGAGCCTGTTGACACATTACCAAACTTCGAGGAACTAGAAAATGTATGAAAGAATAATTTTCACGGTGGAGGTACTTTGACTGCACGGATATGTCTGAATCAGCCTAAAATCATGTGAAGGTATACCTTTGCTATGCGTAAAAGAGATCCTCAAATAGTGATCGAAAAACAGGTCGTCTGTGACCAGGTAGACCTCAACCAGAAAGTACAGGAACGGTGAAAGTGCAAATCCGGAGCAATCCACCCCCAGCACGAATTATGAAAGGATTGATGGAATATGGTTATTTTCGAAATATCCCAATAGTGGCGTAGTTTTGAAAATAACCATGTTACATCCTTCAATTTAACGGATCTTTCGGTTAGGAATAGATTTTTTGTCGCAAGTTTAGGGAGATCTCAGAATACTCGAAAAAAACCGGCATCTCCGTACATTATCTTCACTGCTGAGCGACAAAATTTATGGCTT
The DNA here is from genome assembly GCA_036365455.1 of Macrosoma leucophasiata. Classification (NCBI taxonomy): domain Eukaryota; kingdom Metazoa; phylum Arthropoda; class Insecta; order Lepidoptera; family Hedylidae; genus Macrosoma; species Macrosoma leucophasiata. The sequence continues at coordinate 4,086,292 of JAWQUS010000024.1, forward strand.
ATGCTAGCTGATTTTGTTTCGTGATTTCAGAGTTAATAATAAAAGATGTTCATGATGACGAATACAATGACCCTTTCAAATATATAGTCATTATTATAAAAATAACGTGTAATATGGTATGAAATAATTATCTGATATTAAATCATTCTATAATCTTATCTTTTTCGTGTGTATCTATTTTTACATTTTCCATCGGAAATAATCATATCTTTGGCAACCAAATGAAAGTCTTATTCACGAGGCTTTAAAATAGTGTCTTTTAATATAGATTCTTGTTGACTCATTCTGTTGATCAGTATCTACTGGAAAAATACATTTTCACACATCAGTTGTACAATAATAATTGTACTAACTTTGAATTTATATGGCCTTACTGTTCCGTTATTTAATATTCAATGTCGGTGTTCGATCATCATTTTCTAAAGATATCTTACCAGAATCCATAAGAGCAGAAGTTCATTCTACAATTAACACGTTCTGGGCAGAAACGAACGTGAAAATCGCACCGTTGACCACTGCCAAGTGTCTAGTCGGTGAGGGTGGAACTTCTCTCTTCGGCGAATAGTGCGATGTAAGAAGTGAGACGGTTGCCCCATATCAAATATTTCAGCAAAGCACTCGCCGTTGTAGAGACGGTAAACAAACATATGATTTCAAATGCCAATTTGTCTGTGTGTCACGGCGTATGTGACGCCGAGAAGCCGTCCCGCATAGCTATAATAAACTATCTAGGCTGACATAATCAGTCCTCAATCCGAGCGCGTTTACTTGCTCAGCTGTGGAAACAGCTGGAATATCTTTGTAGTGGTGTATTTCGCCCCTAGTGTGACACCTACGCGCCGCCTAAATTGAGAACTGCAAATAATAACTTTGAATTAGTAATATGATTGTGTTTGAAATTGGAGAACCGATCAATCGAGTTCTGTTTAAACGGGTATCATCGGCAGTTTCTGGCACAGAGGTTTATCTCTCTCTCGCAGACAGCTAGACTCGCTGTGACGTAGAGCGGCCGGGCCGTCTCGCCGTGCTATAATAAATAAAAAGGTATCATTTTCAATTCCAAGGTTGCCACGCGTAAATCTTTTTTCTCGTACATAGACAGTAAAAAAATCGTTACTTGGCTAAGTGCACAACCACATCGCAGCGTCAAAATGTGGTCGAGTAGGGGTGACGTGTGAATAGGGTCGCTGCAGCTTTTGTAGTTGCGTTGAGTTTCCGACAACGTCGATGTGGTAGCGTTGTCGTTGTGATGTGGTCGTGTGCAGACACAGTTTACTGTTTGACACCGGGGAGCAAAGGAAACATCCTTCATGGCGTCGACGCAACGTTGTGTTTGCGATGTGGTCGGCCGCTAGGTATCGGTGTACTGGTGGTTGCGTTGTGGTTGCGATGTCGTCAGTATGACAGCAGCGGTCAGTAATGACTGCATAATGTGGTGCCTGTGAATGGTTCTATTCATCATCAGTACAAAACATACGCCCGACCACGTGGTGTGGTTGTGTTGTGGTTGTCGTTGTCGGGTGGTTGTGGTTCGTGTGGAATGGCCCTACCGAATGACGTACGCACGAGCTAAAACAGAACGACTTGACATTACCCCTGGGACTTTGAAATGCGTACACATAACGTTACGTTTACTGGTCGTAGAGTTTCAGTGTAGGGACTCGAGGGCTTAGGCACCACCGCATTAGGTACCTAATCTATTTGCTGCCAAATCGGTAGTGTTCAGCACTGTCGTGTTAATGTATGGCCCCGTAATAACTACCACAGAGACATAACAACTAAGGTCTAAGTGGTGGCAATGCATCTGCATCTTAACCTCTGGTAGTTGTGTAGATGTCTATAGGCTGCCGTCATCACTTAACATCAATGTGCATTGCATGCTTGTTTGCAATCTTGTATCGTAGGTATATAATCTTGTACGAAAAATCTCGTGCGTTTGACAACCCTAATCTATTCTAAATTTGTTTGAGCGTGGGCGTGTTCACCGCTATGTTTATATGTAAACAGACGAAATACCTTTGTGTTGTACAGTGGTTGTGCACTATCTGCCATTTTTACAACAGTAGTGCATATTTTCTAGAGCTACGACTGGAGTGCAACGACGTAACTCGTGACTGTAGACTGACATTTGCTAGTATACCTATACTAGCAAATGTCAGTAGTAGTAGTAGTATCAAAAAATCCAAATAGGTCGCGTGGTTTTTTTTTATGTAATGGAAGTCGAAACATGCAGATGCAGCATGCAGTTCACATTCATGTTAAGTTATGACTGCAGCCTATAGACACCCACACAAAGACCAAGGTCAAAATGCAGGTGCGTTACCACTCCTGAGGCCCAAGGTGTTATGTCTCTGTGCCGTAAAAATTACAGGGCCGTACATAACCACCAGACCGGAACACGATAGTGCTGAACACTACCATTTAGCGGCAAGTATATTAGGTAATGCGGTGGTGCCTACGCCCGCAAGCTCCGTCACTAGAGCTCTTCCACCAGTAAAAATGTAATGAAGGTGGCAAACAAGCACCAACACATAGATGTTAAGTGATGACTGCAGCCTATACATCTATATAAAAACCAGAGTTCAAAATGCAAATGCGTTCCCACCCCTGAGAAATTAGTTGTTTCTGTGATAGTTCTTACGGGGTAATACATAACCATCTAACCGGAACACGGTAGTGCTGAACACTACCATTTGGCAGATTAGGTAATACGGTGTTTCATACGCCCTCGAGCCCCTACACTGAAACTCTACCACAAGTTAATGCATCTTTTAAGGCAATTATCTATGAAATCATTCGGATAATTTGTAACGCGGCTTACATCGGCGTTTTTGTTTTTTGTTCTATAATAATAATAATGGCAACCCATTATACGTCCCACTGCTGGGCACGAGTCTCTCCCCTTTTTTTTTCGGGGGGAGGCCTGGAGCTTACTCCACCACGCTGCTCCAATGCGGATTGGTGGAGGTTTTTTGTTTTACTAAAGGTGTAATAAGATATGTATACAATATAAAAGGTTCATATTTATTGCTAAGTATAGAATACAAATTGCGATGTTTCGGCGACCCGTCGCAAAAAATACGGTTCGCGGCGTTGTTTATGATCCGATGTACCTACTTATCTTATCCACGTTTCTTGTTTTTGTCATTACGTTAGGTGTATTTAGTGCTCGTGTTTTTTACGATTTTTCATAACGCAATTAAAGTTTTGATTCATTACAGCATGTTAATTTTGATTAAGACATAATTGTCTGAGAATTATCTCTTTAAGTTCAAGTCAGCATATAATGTTGGTATCTATTATCGAATAAGTTTCCGGTGATCCAAAACTATTTCTAACTAGCTGTTGCCCGCGGCTCATAGAGCAACCCCGGAGGGGAGTAGACATATGCAGGCTTTCCCCTCTGTCAAAGTACAAGCCCAAATGGGCTTGTACTTTGACAGATGGGCTATACCTGTCGCCTAGATGTTTAAATGTGTGCGTGAATTTGATTCTATATTTTGTTAAAGTCAAGGTGTGAGTTTCGTAGTGTAATAGACGCATTTTCCCCCGCATAAAATGACAGACTGTTTTGCATCGGTAATAAGCGCTATGGCTACTCCCCTCCGGTCCGCCGCGACCGGTGGCCCGTGTTGCTCTATGCCCGCGGCTACGCTCGCTTGGATGTCGTTTAAAAAGTAGCCTATGTTCTTTCTCAAAGTCAACTCTATCTCTGTATCAAAGGAGATGTTGCAAAAATGTATGGACCTCCGGCCATGTATTGTACACAATACCATTAAATAGGCAAAATAAATGTAAAAACGATTTTTACTGCATATTTTCACTTATTTAGCTTTGTTTGCAGTTACAAAACATTATTTGCAGTTAGAATTACAACTCAAAACCATGGCGAATATGGCGGGCGATGTGATTTTGACATTTAATTTTTTTTTATTGATTTTCTAAATTATATCGAAATCGATTGATCCCAAGCGTCGGCTGTATCGCCGCCATGTTTAAAATAGATGAAAATGATAAAATCGTTTGAATTAAATGTGGTTGTAACTCTAAATATATTCTTGAATAATTTAATTGTATTTTTTTCCGATTCTTCTTTAATTTACCAATTTTTTGAGGACGTGTACGAGCCGAGCCAACCAGAGCCGAGCTCGCAACATCTCCTTTCATAAAATCGGTTCAGTCGTTTGGACTACTTTGGACGTGAAAAGGTAACAGACAGAGTTACTTTCGCATTTATAATATAAGTAGGGATTAGCATAATTATCGCCACACAAGTAAGGCACCAACGTGATCTACCGCACATTTCTTAAATGGTAGGTACATGACTGCGATGACATCATAATTTAAGAAAACAGTGATTTTCTACTTCATACTAGCCTTTGAAATTGCTGTCAACCGACTTATATAATTGGCCGGCTAGCGTAAAAGAAGGTAAACTTCAAACCTTGACCTTCCAAATATAATAATCAAAGCCGTCCTTATTTTCTTACTTGTATTCTCGTGCGTATTTTGAAATGTAGTGCAAAATATATGGGTTAATAAGATGTATGTCATTGCCAAGTTCTAAGTATGGACTGCGTTGTTTACATTGAAACAAAAAAAATACTGTCGAGCTCCAGTGACAGTTGACAGAAATAGGTAACTGGCACAAAGACCGCTCTGAAGACTGCAGAGCAGTTACTCATATGCATTGTAGGTACGTATTCTAGGTTTTGGTTTTTGTGTAAGATGTCTATTTGCAGATTTAGTGACTACAATCTTATAGCGCTGCACTGGCATGAGCCTGGACTAAGGCCTAAATAATATAGGAAAGTGGCCCGCCCCGGCTTCGCACGGGTAAAATTAACATTAGCCGCGAGGCTACCTATAACCTCACCGCGGACACTCCGCCGAAATTCCATACAAACGCTTAATTTGGTCTCTATGACACAGACATCAATCAGTGACACATGCACCAGTGTGCGTAGCAGAAAATACCAAACGTCGCCCATAAGAGGGGAGGAGGTTGGGTGAGGCGGGGAAATCGAGCGGGACGTCGAAGTGTCCATTCTATACGTAGTATTATTACATATTCTCTGCTATATTTTTTGGTAGAGCTCCAGTGACGGAGCTCGCGGGCGTAGGCACCACCGCATTACCTGATTTACTTGCCGCTAAATGGTAGTGTTCAGCACTATCGTGTTCCGGTCAGGTGGTAATGTACGGCCCTGTAATTTCCGGCACAGAGGCATAACACCTTAGGCCTCAGGAGTGGTAACGCATTTGCATTTTGACCTTGGTCTTTGTGTGGGTGTCTATGGGCTGCAGTCATCACTTAATATCAATGTGAACTGCATGCTTGTTTGCCACTTCAATTACATAAAAAAAGCACAGTTTTTTGTTGTTTTCGCAATATTTTGTAACAACCCGGTAAGTCCAGCCACAGGGATTCGAACCCGTGAGCCTCGGTTAAAACAGTCGTCACATCCGCTGGACCAAATCTTTGTCTAGAACCTATTACGACAGGTCCCAGGAGACAACCACTTTTTCCTCCGTAACCATTGAACCTAACCTAACGAACTGAACCAACGGGACTCAATTTGTTAGTTAGGTGGACTTGTTGCTACTTCTAAGTACACATCGGTTCAGAAAACCTCAATGGACTACATTTTATGCGTGTAGATACAATTGAAGCGGACCAATCTAATTACAAAAATAACACATTAACCTACTTCTCGTGTGATTGTTCGTTCATTGTTGTTAATTGTTAAACCATTGTATGGACTTTATGAAACTCTCTTTCACATGGGCTCACACGCAAGCGATCATAAAAGTACTTGACTGGTGCAATAAAATATTTAATTATGATAAGTACAGGGACAAAACGATCGTTATACAGTTTATTGTACTTAGGTATATGCAACATACGAGGTTTTTTATGAAATTATGGTGGGTAATACGCATGGGCTTCATATGGATTGTTACACAAAAACCCAAAGGTCAAAATGAATATGTGTTGCCACTTGCCACTCCTAAGTCCTGAGTTGTATTGCCTCTGTGGTAGGGATTACTGGGGCATAAATTACCATCTAACCGGAACACGATAATGCTTACAACTCGCTAAAATACTTGCAAATCGAAAGCTAAGCTAACTTAGTTTAGCTTAGCTCGCGTAGCTGACGTAGTTTATCATACTTGTGTACAGACTGCAAATGCAAACTATGTAGGACGAAAATTTGCGTCAGTGCAAACGAGTTCGAAAAACTGCGTCAGGTTCATATGCAAGCGTAAATAAACTAAGTTACTTTAGCTTTTGGTCTGCAACCCGCATAACACTTGCTCATCTAGTCCATTCAGTCTTTGTTGTTATCAGACAAACAATTAAGCTTTAGAGGATTCTACCTTTGACAAGCACTCTTCAACCCAGCCTCTAACTGGCCTAAGATCTTTTGTCTCTGTGCCTGTAATGACACGGCTAAATATCTAATCTAACTGAAATGTGACTACAGACAGACTTATACCGCTGCACTGGTATGAGCCTGGACTAGGGCCTAAATATGTAGCATAAACGGGACGGAATGGGGTCGTCCACTTAACGACATGAATAATCCACGAGATAAACAGAAACAGCAGTACTTAATACCAGTAACTTTGTGTCTACAATAATACGGTCAAATATCTTCTTTTTTAACCAGGGGAGAGGGGTGGGTTACGTGGGACTCCGGGAAAAGATATCCGTGTACCCGCTAAAAACCCCTGGGCGTTTCGACTCGTCCGCCATTAGTGGCGTGGTCACGGGAACGCTAACGCACACATCCGCGACCCCACCGGCGGCAGCCCGTTTTTAAGCCCTCCTCGGAGCCTCTCGGTTCCAACCAACACTAGTGGCGTGTGGAACACCTGCACGCCAGCCAGCCTGGGACTTCTCCATTCGGGCGACGGACATCCCATTGTCCGGCGCCCGAAGGTCCCTGCCCCGACCACTCAGAACGCCAGGCATTCCAAGACGCCCGGGTGGAGGAGTCCAGGGGCACACAGTCGTGGAAGCGGGAGTTTGGGGGACGAACTGACCCTCAACCGCCACCGCCCCCAGCGGCCCCACCACGTCCCTATCGAGCGGCTAAAATACAACAGCGTTGAGCATGAGCAAGACCAAGACCATGTAGATTAATTATAAAGCGGTGGAAGCAGGAGCTCAATCATCTAAGTTCTTCCACCAATAATGTAGTAGTCTTAGCTGATCCTGTTTCTTTGTTACATACTTATATGACTCATGTGTCTCTCAGAAACGTTTTACAATAATACTAATGTCCCAGTAAAACGACCATCGACCTCAATGTCGAGCTCAAGAAGTGATAAGGACGTGCCACAAGTCATGTTACGGCTAATTTCTGTAATTACTGCCCCGAACAGTGACCCAGTTTGTACTTTTATGATAAGCGATATATGAGCGATAAGTCACTTACTGTTTTCTGCGTTCCTTGTCACTTAATACTACGTATAGAATGGACACTTCGACGTCCCGCCCGATTTCCCCGCCTCACCCAACCTCCTCCCCTCATATGGGCGACGTTTGGTATTCTCTACGTGCTACGCACACAGGTGCATGTATAAATAAACGTCACTGATTGATGTCTGTGTAATAGAGACCAAAATAAGCGTTTGTATGGAATTTTGACGGCGTGTCCGCGGTGTGACTTAAGGTACAAGGTCTTTGATAATATTTCGGCATCATTCTAAAGGGTTATTTACAAATTTATATATATTTTTTTCATCGTAACTTAAGCTGAAAAACGTCTATTGCTGGACAGTAAAAAAGCCTTTCTCAAAGCTGCCCATAATAGTGTTAGGTTAGGGAAGAATATGCCATAGGTATATCTAACTGGTGTTAGAACTTCAGTGACAGAGCTCGCGGGCGTAGGTACCGCCGCTAAATGATAGTGTTCAGCACTATCGTGTTCCGGTCAGGTGGTAATGTACCGCCCTGTAATTTCCGGTACAGAGCCATAATGCATTAGGCCACAGGAGTGGCAACACATTTACACTAAAATCTATTGTTACATGAAAATGCATAATAATATAGGCTACAGCATTACTTATCAATGTGAACTGTACGCTTGTTTGCCACTTCATGATATAAAAAAATCGCCACGCTTGGCATGCGGATTGGAGATCACAGTGAAGGTAATTTATTCCATTCTTGGGACACCGCTGAGACACCGACGCAAGTTACATCTTCACTATTTTGTTACTTAGTATTTATTGATTATAGACCTTGTGATCTAACCTATTGATCGCTTTGAAGTACCTATAAACTAGTTATCCAACAAATAACATACTTTGTATGCGAAATGTTTAATGTTCCATAAAAATGCCACTTAACTCACACATGTGTGAAGTATTGAATCGCGACGAGTGACGTCACGAGGTGCGGACAAATAAAAAGGTGGTAAGTGGTTTATTATGGCGATGATAATGGTCGAATCTGCCACGTGCCATAAAACCTGTAGCTTACATTTTATGAACAGGAAATATTTCAGAATAACTTTTTTATCCGTTGGTTGTGGCAAACAAGCTTGCAGGTTTTTTTTTATGTAATGGAAGTGGCAAACAAGTATGCCTACTTGTTTGCCACTTCCATTCAACAAGTCATCACTTAACTTCAATGTGAACTGCCGTGATGACTGCAGCCGATAGACACCCACATGAAAACCAAAGTCAAAATGCAGATGCGTTACCACTCCTGAGGCCTTAGGTGTTATGCCTCTGTACCGGAAATTACAGGGCCGTACCTACATTACCACCCGACCGGAACACGATAGTGCTGAACTACCATTTGGCGGCAAGTAAATTAGGTAATGCGATGGTGCCTACGCCTGCGAGCTCCCTCACTGCAGCTCTACCACCAGTGAACGTTTTTTTTTTTATATTACTTACTGTTAATGGCCTCTGGCTGGGCAGAGTGCGCAGACGACGAACAGGCATAACATCTTAGGGCTCAGGTGTGGCTACACATCTAGGTACTTTGAAATCTCTTTTCTTATCTAGCTAAATGTTCATGAGCTACAGTATTTATTACTTACCATCAATGTAAACTGCTACTACTGTTTGCTACTTCATGACATAAAAAAAGCTCAGTTTCGCGTTCAAGAGATCTTGCACGCTTGACGACAATTTGTTCAATCATAATATTGTCATCACCTTCTCACGACGCGGAACGTAACAAAAAACAAGTTGACAAGTAATTGGCAGCACGAGTGTCATATTTTTCTTTGTTTTAACGTTCAGAACTAGCTTCCGGGAAGCGTTTAAGGGACATGTTTTAGAGAAGTTACCATCCAAGAAGGCACCATCGCGATGACATCACTGCAGCCGAAAGGTGTCCACCGTTGGACAAAAGCCTTGCCCACATTAGAGATGATTTGTCATTTTGGGGAGAAACGTAACTTCACGCCTGTAATCACCGAAGGGGTAGGCAGAGGTAGATGCGTGCATTCAAGCATACATGGAAACACCCACGATTCGCCGGTTACGTTTCGACTCATGTAACAGGTGGCGAGCCTGTTGACAGGGTACTGAAAAATTTCCAGAAAATGGAAAAATCCCAATAGAACCAGAGATAAAGGACTTTACACCATTATCTCTGATCTCTGATAACCCCCGACCTGGGAATCCAATCCAGGACCTCAGCGTAGTAATAGTGGCCTGCTACCACTAGGCTACCGAGGCAGTTCATTTTGGGGAGAATATGCTACAATCACCACGCTTAGCATTTGGCATACGGATTGGCGATAAATTTTAACTGATTGTGAATCTCGATCTTCATCGTTCAAGAGGTTAAGGCCAGTGTACGTAGCTTCTATAGGCATTCGTTATCTTATACGAGTATCTGGAGTAACGAAACGACCAAGCCACACGTTTTAACTAGAATGTTGAGTATGTGATATGCGAATGTAGGTACGTATGTGTATTTTTACTAATGGGAGAGTTCCAGTGACGGAGCTCGCGGGCGTAGGCACCGCCGCAATACCTGATATACTCTGCATCATGTCTTTGTGTGGGTGTTTATAGGCTGCAATCATCACTTAACATCAATGTGAACTGCATGCTTGTTTGCCACTTTCATAACATAAAAAAAATGTGATGTTAGGTCTGGTAAAGTTAGGGAGGATATATCAAGAATCTTGGCTCTACATGAGGTCTGACCACTTTTTCATAAATTTTGACTAAATTGTAGAGTTTGTGAAGTTAGGGTTTAGTAGGTTTAAAGCGTGTAGTCCTTGGAGCTTAGCTTTATATGATATCTGATAACTTTTTCATATGATAAGCAAACCAGACTCGTCTTGACACTATTTTTACATGAAAATGTTTTTGGAGGAATTCAATTATGCACTATATGCTCATGATTCGCAGTTACGTTTTGAGCTCTGTGAAATAGAGGGACTAACTTATCGACATCTATCGTTAACTTTCTCCGATTCAGAAGGTCTTACTGAAAATTTGCCTAGTTGAGAAAAAAAAGGATATCTATTACTCCGGACCGGGGATCGACACAAAACCTCAGGTTTAATGGCTGATAAATAAAAAAAAACATTCCGGGACAGCCGGCCGAAATGAAAACTTGAATACGTTTTTCATTTTTGACCACCACCACCGTCACCGCCGTGATTGGGCTTATGTAGCGGCTCGTCTCATGTCTCTTGACGATGGTAGTCTAAGTCGAATTCACCGAAAAAGGCTCGCCCACTGAAAAATGTATGGAAATCTTTTGCAGGTAATACACTACGGGCGGATTTCACTGTTTGCTCTGAGAACTGATCTTAATAAAACCCCGTTTAGCTTAAAATTTGCATCCAATTTCAACTTTGTCGCGAACAATTTTCTTCGGTGAAATCCAAATAGTGTTATTGAACTTGCTTAAGAATTTAAAACGCGTTTTAATACGACGGTGAAATTGGCTCTAGGATGAAGCAAATATGAGCGTTGTACGGAGAAGAATCAGTTTCAAAAATTAATACCTTCATTAAAATTAATCAACAAAACTGACAAAGCTTGCATTGTTTTTATATATCCACTTCACTTTATCCTTGTTTTATTTTTACTTTGTTGTTACGTTTATCACTCAATTGATCTTCTGTTATTTAAAGTGATTGAGGAAAATTATGTTTACGGTAGTGTTAAATACAAGAACAATAAAATAAATGTTTATTTCTTAATTATTAAGCTTTATTTCTCGTTTATATAGGTAGTATAGGTAGAGAACAGAGAACTAAAAATCCATAATATTTATTCTAACGTTTACCTGGTGTAGGAGCTCCAGCGACGGAGCTCGCGGGCGTAGGCACCACTGCATTACCTAATATACTTGCCGCTAAATGGTAGTGTTCAGCACTATCGTGTTCCGGTCAGGTGGTAATGTACGGCCCTGTAATTTCCGGCACAGAGGCATAACACCTTAGGCCTCAGGAGTGGTAACGCATCTCTTGATGTGGGTGTCTATAGGCTGCAGTCATAATTTAACATCAATGTGAACTGCACTGTTGTTTGCCACTTCCATTACATAAAAAAACTGTCTATCAATCACTCCTCCATGTGTTGAAAAACTCTAAGATAGAGCATCTAAATTGAACTTGACCAGCCCGCGACTATCCTTCGTTCTATCTATATCAACCTTCAATAATCTCAATCACACTACACCACCGCTGATAAGCCTCATTGTGCACTGATAACAAATTAATTGACACCTACCCCCGTTTACACAATTATCGCGCTAATGCCAAACGTGATAGATGTTGTTATCACGTGCACGTGTCACCTAGCTAATAGATAACGTAGACCTTTGCACAAATATTGTTTATGTCGCTCTTGACATTATTTATAATACGTTTTATCAATCACAGCTATTTTTATTGTTTTATAGCGATTAAATATACCTGTATAGTCGCATGGATTGTAGATATTTATGGTAAAACTAGAGCTTGGCCCGTCAAGGTCGCATTTTTATCAGAGACTAGCGACCTGCACCTTCTTCGCGTGGGAGCAATGTTACCTACCTACCCTCTCCTATTCATCTTAGCATGGTGTTATATAGTCTTTAAGCCTTCTTTGACAAATGGGCTATCTAGCACTGAAATAAATTTTCAAACCGGACTAGCAGTTCCTGAGATTAGCACGTTCAAACAAACAAACTCTTCAGCTTTATAATATTAGTAAATAGAAGTATAGATAACGGTCGCTGTAACGTTGAACACTCACATTGAGCTGTAGTGTAGACCTATAATACGTCTGTAGTAAGAATCTCAAAGCTGTTTTAAGGTTTACACCACTGATTAGACAGACCAATTTCTGCATCATTTCAATTACGTAGAAAGTTGCAAAATATTTATTTTTATAACCAACAATTTATAAACGGTAAAAAAATCTTTTAGTTAAGGACCTTTTGGCATATAAGTAATGAAATTTATAGACTAGAGAATTTGGACCGGAATTTTAATTTAAAATCCAATTGATTGATTATTTATCTTAAAATCAATAGTAGCAACGTGACACATTTATTGTACTTTCGACATTCATTAATTTGTATAAACATTGACATTTATACGAATCGTTGCATTTTATTCCAATGTGATTTATGAACATCCCGTTATCCTCAAGTGTTCTTCAACTTGGAATAATTAATATAATTTAACCATTTATTTTTAATCGGTAATATATTTATTGAAAATCAAATCGGCTCAGTAGGTACCTTACAACCAATCAGACAGGACGGCTAATATATTTGGATTTGTGCGTGTTGTCTTTCTCTGTGTTTACCTACGCATTAACACAACGTAATAACACAATTGAGCGAATTAAAAAACTGTGTCGGCTTTACCAACCAAGCTATTGAGGTTGACTTTATACGCCATTGTTTTTCTTGTCATTGTTTAAACGTTCTTCGGTTCATGCCTCTTCTTGTACCTGTTTTGGTACTACTCACAATAAATTGTGTTTTTTCCTAATGATTGATATTATGTATTTTTCAATTGTTTCAGGAGTGTTCAATCAATCGGCAACATAGTACCGGCAGCCATGCTGCGACCGGAGTCGCCTCTCGCTGACCACCGCAGCCTCCTGCCGCGCCGGCTGCTCCCCGCCAAGGCGCAAATCGCACCCGCGGACAAGCGCAAAAACAGACGCTCCCTGGAACTCAACCCCCCGACCAACGACCACGCCCCCTACGATTATCCCAAACTCCTCATATCCAAAACCACTGACTCCCTCAACACAGAATGCCCGCGCAAACTGATCAACAAGCAAGACTCCACGGACAGCTTGAAACGGGCTCTACTGTCCAAAGAGGAGAAGAAGCTGAAGGAAGCCGACAAGAAACCTCAAGTGTCGAAGCAGGATTCGAGCGAGAGCTTGAAAAAGACGCTGCTATGTCGGCAGGACTCCAACGAGAGCGCCAAGAGGAAAGATACAGATCCGAAATGGGTGCAAAAGCAGGAGGACGTGAAGAGGTTAGAGGTCAAACGCGGCAGTGACAAGAAGTCGTTATTGGAGACTGATTCTGATGATGCTTACAAAAGGATATACGAGAGGAGAACGGGGTGCGCGAGGCCAACTCTGCCTCCTGTGGCAGAAAAAGGTGTATCGCCCAAATCGCCGAATGGGAGTCCCGTTACCCCAGGAGTCGCGGCAGTTGCTGAAGGCGTGGTCCGATGGGGCAGCGGTCTTCTCTCTCCCAGAGAAGAACCAAGACTTAGGCCTGCTCGGAGTTGGTACGGATATGGGACACTTCCGACTGATAGTGACAAGGTAAGATTTAGTTTTTTTTCCTGCTTAATAGTTCTGGATTTTCCCATGATGCCATTATGATGTTTGTTATCGAAGAATATATTCCATTTGCAATAAATCACGTAATCTAATTATTGCGAATGAAATGTATACGATAAGAGTTATTTTCCTACTCCTACTTTACATATTATATGAATTTAATTGAATCGTAATATAAAATAGGTACGTATCGAACATTATGATATCTACGACTTGTAAATGTAGCTGTTATATACTAATTATTTTTTACGATAATAGCATTATCTGCAGACCGGCCTATTATCTGCGGTTTTTACCTGCGTAAAAAAAGAATTCCGTTAGAATTCAAAAAATTGTATTTGAGAATTTCATATTTTTGTATAAACGTATAAACAGATTTATTTGGTAGACTAACAAAATTTTCGGCACAATTTTTTTTTGTTAATGTAATAACGATGGGTGGTAACAAGCATGCAGGTGACATGGATGGCAGGCGAATACTATAGCCGATAAACAGCTACACAAATACTGCAGATCAAGTGCATTTCCACCATTGAGGCCAATTTTTAAAAAATTGTATTAAATGATTGATTGATTGAATTTTCTCAGATCATATTGGCATTTGGAACTTTGCCGGTGAATGACAAATAATGACTCTTTTTCTTTTCTTTTTACTCTTTGTTATCAGTTTGTAAAGGGGAAAAGAGACATTCTACTGATATACTTTTACATTAGTTTATTACATTTAGTTTTATCTTAGTGATATTCTTGACTTTACATATATTTTTTATCTTGTTTGACATGTATTTCAATTGTTATTCGCTTTAATTTATTTTGTTTGTTTTTGACGTGTCATAAGAGGTGCCTGTCACCCTAAATGAATAAATGAGTTTCTGATTCTGATTCTGATTCTGAATTGTGTTGCCTGTGTGATAGTTATAACGGGGCATTTACGGGATTGTTATACATATTATTACATTACCATCTAACTGGTCACAACTTTATGCTGAACATTGCAATTTGCCTATAGATTAAGTAATGCGCTAGTGCCTACGCCCTCGAGCTCCAACACTGGAACTTCTAATGTAGAGTATTAATGATATTGGAAAGAAGATAGCAGTTTTTATACTTGTGAAATATATTTTTAAAGAAAAATGGAAAGAAAAATTTGACTTCAGTCGAGACTCGAACTCGCGGCTACTGGGAATCTTGTCCAGTCGCTCTTCCAACTGAGCTACCGAAGTCCTGCCCGATTTGTCAAATCTTTCCTTCACATTTATTGCATTGCCTTATGGTGGCAGTAGAGCAGAGTTCGAGTCTCGCCTGAAGTCAAATTTTTCTTTCCATTTTTCTTTAAAAATATATTTCACAAGCATGTGTTAATGCGAAATGATATAAAACAGTTTTTATACTGTTTAAAACTTTGAAACGCTCGATTGTTCTACTCTTCCACTGAAATCAATTTAACAACTTCACAGACGGCTGTGATAAACTCTACAGTTTAAGCTATGTCGTAAAAATGCTACTAATTATATGTTAAAACAGCTTAGTTTACTTTTATTGCAATCTAATTATTTAATCGTAACCTGTAATCTGTATAATGCCGTGTTTTATTGCGAACGGTAATTGAATTGTTGGCTTAGTTAGCAGGCTATCACGATCTTCCTGTATAATTTGCTCAACGTCTCTTATACAGCAAATAGTTATATATTAGCGATGGTATTCATTAAACTGATTTTGTTGTGTCTTATGGTCACGTTAACGCGCACTGGTTAGACAGCCGGCGTGGCGTGGCGGGACGAGACGGCGACGCGACGGAAGACTCAATAAATATTGATGTGGACTCAATATTATATATCTATGTAGGTATATAAAATATATGTATGTATCTTCACGCCAGGTCCCTAACGGGGTAGGCAGAGAGTGTAGAGCGCCAGATATCCCGGTTCTGACAAACCTCTCGTGCCTCGTCTATCTTCATCATTCTCTTCATACATGCACGCCGATTCCTAAGACTTTTGACGCCACCATCAGACAGAACTCGACCTATTTGGTCATGGTAGGTCAGTCTTGGTCTTCCTGGGCCTCTGCAACCATCCACATTCGCATTGTATATCTGTTTAGTCATTCGCTCATTCGACATTCTTTCCAT
This sequence comes from Macrosoma leucophasiata, assembly GCA_036365455.1. Taxonomy (NCBI): domain Eukaryota; kingdom Metazoa; phylum Arthropoda; class Insecta; order Lepidoptera; family Hedylidae; genus Macrosoma; species Macrosoma leucophasiata. Next base: position 4,102,220 of record JAWQUS010000024.1, read on the forward strand.
ATGCCCGAACCATCGGAGCATGCCTTTTTTCATTTTTACACCGATACTATAATTTTTTTTTTTTTTTTTTTTTAATGTAATGGAAGTGGCAAACAAGCATGCAGTTCACATTGATGTTAAGTGATGACTGCAGCCTATAGACACCCACACAAAGACCAAGGTCAAAATGCAGATGCGTTACCACTCCTGAGGCCTAAGGGTGTTATGCCTCTGTGCCGGAAATTACAGGGCCGTACATTACCACCTGACCGGAACACGATAGTGCTGAACACTACCATTTAGCGGCAAGTATATTAGGTAATGCGGTGGTGCCTACGCCCGCGAGCTCCGTCACTGGAGCTCTACCACCAGTAAAAATCACACAATGTCTCTTTCTTACATCTTCATTACGAACGCGATCGGTGAGTGATACACCGCAGATCTTGCGCAAAGATCTCATCTCGACCGCGTTCAGAAAAAATAAAATATAGAGACCCATATTTGACAAAACAAGATTTTGTCATTACAAGTTTGTTAGTACCTAATGACAAAATCTTATTATATTCTCGCTACCGACAGATTGATGCCAACTTTGATGCTCGTGTTCATTATTTGTCGACTTACAACAGCGACATTTTCGAAACCCTTGAAAGTCAACCTGAAAGCCGTTGATATTTTTGGATTTAGTCTAAACTCTTTTAATTCTTTAAATCGACAAACGAGAGTATCCCTGTGACTGAACAACATATTATAAGCAAAGATTTTTCTGCCGGTGTAGGCACTCGAGGGCGTAGCACCACCATGTGGTGGTGCCTACCTAATCTATCTGCCGCCAAATGGTAGTGTTCAGCACTACCGGTGTCCGGTTAGTTTTTTATCTAATGGAAGTGGCATACACGCATGCAGCTCACATTGATGTTAAGTGATCACTGTAGCCTATAGACACCCACACAAAGACCAAGGTCAAAATGCAGATACGTTGCCACTCCTGAGGCCTAAGGACAGGTGTTATGCCTCTGTGCGGGAAATTACAGGGCCGTACATTACCACCTGACCGGAACACGATAGTGCTGAACACTACCATTTAGCGGCAAGTATATTAGGTAATGCGGTGGTGCCTACGCCCGCGAGCTCCGTCACTGGAACTCTACCACCAGTAAATAGTAATTTATAGCCCCGTAATAACCATCACAGAGACATAACAACTTAGGTCTCAGGGTTGGCAATGCATCAGCATTTTGACCTCTTTTTTTTGTGTAGACGTCTATGGGCAGCAGTCATCACTTAACATCAATGTGAACTGCATGCTTGTTTGCCACCTTAATTACATAAAAATAGACAACCTCGATTCACGTCTCTAATATCAAATGTGTGATTCCGCTCATGGAATCGAAATCCGAAAGTAATTATGTAATCTGTATTTTATTTAAAGAAAAATGGAAAGAAAAATTTGACTTCAGGCAAGACTCGAACTCGCGGCCTACTGGGAATCTAGTCCAGCCGCTCTTCTAATTGAGCTACTGAAGTCCTGCCCGATTTGTCAAATCTTTCCTTCACATTTATTTCCTTGCTTTATGGTAGCAGTAGCGCCATCTATTGCCAACCATGCTAGTTAGGCAACCGATATAATAGACTTTTCAGTTTATTGAATATCGTAAAGAAGTCGCTTTTACCCTTAATAATTGTTTTTATATTATTTCGCATTAACACATGCTTGTGAATTTATATTTCACAAGCATGTGTTAATGCGAAATAATATAAAAACAATTATGTAATCTGTGTTGCTTTGCCAATATGCGATTTAGGACTACTTAAAACATCTGTATTCACGCTCCGCGCCAATGTTGTTTGTTATTCAAACCGCTGCGTCTCTGAAACAACTGTACAAATAATGAATAACAATTTGTCCTCGCTTCTGAATACGTCGCGAGTGCCGGCGTGGAATGTTATCATCTAGATCAGTGATTCCCAAAGTGGTCTATATCGACCCCTGGGGGTCTAAAGGGGTATGCTTCAGCGAAAAAAAAAATTGGAGGTCCATGAAATGAAAATGAGGGTCCACGATAATGGATCTCAATACATACACTGATAGTACCAATTTACTTACATCATACCAGTGATTCCCAAAGTGGTCCACGGGAGACTCGATGGGGGTCTACGTAGGCGTGAATAAAAATTGGAAATATGGGCATGTGATATAAATGTAGTAAGGACGGGGGTCCACAGAAACCAGAAAATATTGTAAAGGGTCTACAAGAAAAAAGAGTTTGGGAACCTCTGATCTAGATCTAGACGTTAGTTAAGTATAAAATAAACTATCAACGCAGTATTACTTTATTAAGGTACGAGAGCTAGCAATGTTGGGAAAACAAGAATTTTAGGTAGGCCAGTTTTTAAATATGCCATCTTTCAACTCTTCCGGACGTTAGACGTCATACGGTATTTTACTGGTGGTAGAGCTCCAGTGACGGAACTCACGGGCATAGGCACCACCGCATTACCTAATATACTTGCCGCTAAATGGTAGTGTTCAGCACTATCGTGTTCCGGTCAGGTGGTAATGTACGGCCCTGTAATTACCGGCACAGAGGCATAACACCTTAGGCCTCAGGAGTGGCAACGCATCTGCATGTTGACCTTGGTCTTTGTATGGGTGTCTATAGGCTGCAGTCATCACTTAACAGCAATGTGAACTGCATGCTTGTTTGCTACTTCCATAACATAAAAAAAACATATTTAAAAACTGGCCTACCTGAAATTCATCCTCGAAAACGTTGCTAGCTCTTATACCATCAGGGTTCCGTACATGTACCAAATGACCGGACGGACCTTTTGGAGAATCATTCGTGTGTCTGTTCGTCTGTCCTAGATAATTTGCTACATAATTACTGGACCGATTGCCTCGCGTCAATCATGTCTAATGATTTGGCAGCCAGAGTGCCTGGTGCGAGATTTTATAAACGCAGATTTGTATGGAATTGAAGGAGCGTCATCTAGCGGTGAACAGAGGACGCTCCTTCAATTCCATACAAATCTGCGTTTACTCATCGCGATCGAAAATCGCGATCGGAAATCTCGCACTAGGCACTCAGGTGTCTACGAAACACATTATTATGTAAATCAGTGACCCAAATATGGACGAGTGGCGGAAATGATACACCATGGAGGTCACTTTTTGGGTACTTAGGTATAATTAATATTATTTCTTACTAGCTGTGCTGTGCTAGTAAGTAAAAAAGCCTAAGTTACTCCTTATTACACAAGCTTTCTGCCAGTGAAAGTCCCGTCAAAATCGGTAAATCCGTTCCCGAGTACATATACATGTATAGATAATAGGTAGAAAAAAGTATTGTATAGATACGTTATGTAACATATACAAATTGACCATTCCTCCTCTTTGTCCTCTTTCAACGTTGTTTTTTGTTTCCCAGACGAGTTCAACTCATATTTTATTTTACTGTGTTTATTTTATGCTTTACAGTTTATAATTTAATAGTACATAATAATATTTAGCGGTTTCGGAAGACAAGAAATTTATTTTCCAAGTCTTTTCTTTCTTGTTGATTGTCTCGACGTATTCTCATACTTAATTATAAAGTTAAGTTTTTTGTGATATCATCTTTACTTTAAAAACAACACAAACAGTGTTTGAGTCTTAATAATGTAATTAAGACTTCACATCCATTCATTCACCGACAATAGAGTTCATCTAAGTAAATTACTTATCTTTTCGTTTAATTTTAAACCTTACATCTATCGTTTAGAGTTAGAAGTAGTCTGCAGTTTTTGTCTAACCTCTGGGTTACGAGAAGCTCGTTATAACGTGTATTTTCTATTTTGAGGCCTTAGTTAAAACAACTTTAATTGAGGGAGGTCAGTTGCCTAGTTGTGTTAGTTCAAAACTCAAGACGGGTTTTATGTCTTCGGTACAAAAAAGTGTGAGGTGATCATTAATAATAGCGAGAAATATATTTTTGCAGAGAATTCGTATGAATCAATGTTTTTGTCAATATTTGATATCACTATTCTCATTCAATTATAGAATTCAATCCCTGCCATAAATTTCGATCCCGATTTCGGGACTGGACAGATATGATACCGGGATCTCGGGATACTTATTTTTATTATTAACTACCTGACCCGGAAACCTTCGTATTGCCTCAGAATGAAATAATGTGTCAATGGTTTGATACATACGGAATATTTCTATGGGAAAATGAAATTGTGGTTTTTACTATTTCCCTTCAATTCTTTCATATTTTCTTACCTTTTAAACATTCCCTGGACTTCCAAAAATCATTCTAAACCAAAATTAGCCAAATCGGTCCAGCCGTTCTCGAGTTTTAGCGAGACTAACGAACAGCAATTGAGTTTTATATACATAGATGTAGTCTTAAAAAAACATTGCAAATGTAGGTACATTGTTTCAATCCTATAAATGCCAGTATTGGAAAATAGTAATTCCGATATTTTACTGACTGAAGTAAGCCTGGATCCCGTTATTCTATTTTCTACTTGCAATTTTTAAAAATACAAAGATTTAAGTATCTGTCTGTGATCATAATTCCAATCTGTATGAACTGCTGCAGATGAATGACTACCGATTTGGAGATCATCTCGTTCCTTTTTTTTTGTAATGGAAGTGGCAAACAAGAATGCAGTTCACATTGATGTTAAGTGATGACCGCAGCCTATAGACACTTACACAAAGACCAAGGTCAAAATGCAGATGCGTAACCACTCCTGAGGCCTAAGGTGTTACGCCTCTGTGCCAGAAATTACAGGGCCGTACATTACCACCTGACCGGAACACGATAGTGCTGAACACTACCATTTAGCGGCAAGTATATTAGGTAATGCGGTGGTGCCTTCGCCCGCGAGCTCCGTCACTGGAGCACTACCACCAGTAAATTTTCCTGAAACTACCTTCAACTCTATGACCTACTTATAAGATATCTTGAAGATTTCCCGGAAGATTAAGATCTTGAAATTCGCGATCGTTGAAAGCGCGTACCGAAGCCTCTTACAATTAAGTCGTTCAAACCGTTCTGCGTAATGGTGCTCATCTAATTGTGTGCGCCGCTTATAAATAGACCGTGAATCATTTAAATGCTGACCCGTTCATGTGGTTGATCCATTATTAGCTCTTAGATTGGCTTTATGTAATACTAATGTAGAGCGCACATGACACTGCCGCATTTTAACACACTTGTAGCAAAAAAGAAGAGGAAAGAGCAGGTAACACCTTGGAAAGAAATCCCCCAAGCGTCATTAATATGCTTCTGAGAGCTTCTTACTTTTTTTTTTATGTAATGGAAATGGCAGACACGCTTACAGTTCACATTGATGTTAAGTGATGACTGCAGCCTATAAACACCCACATAAAGACCAAGGTCAAAATGCGGATGTGTTACCACTCTTGAGGCCTAAGGTGTTATGCCTCTGTGCCGGAAATTACAGGGCCGTACATCACCACCTGACCGGAACACGATAGGGCTGAACACTACCATTTAGCGGCAAGTATATTAGGTAATGCGGTGGTGCCTACGCCCGCGAACTCCGTCACAGGTGCTCTACCACCAGTAAAAAATACGCTCTAATGCTTCTTTACATCTTGACGATCTATCAGGACCGGGATATCTGACGCTCCACACTTTCTCCCTATCCCGTATTTTTAACTGCTCCTTAAGAAAACGAACTTTGGAGCTGTTTAATAAAATTAAGCCTAATACGGAGGTAATGACGCCAAGTTAAAGGCAGTGAGAATGAAGTATCTGACACTTCTCCAGAAATTGATCTTGAATCTGAAATTAATCTTTTGCCTGTTATATGATTTTAGAGGTTTAAAGGCCAAATACTCAAACTTCATTTAAATCTAAGTGGGACCTAAAAGTCTTCTGTCTTTATAATACACGTTCAAACGATAGAGAAAGGGAGGATTGCTTAAAATTAAGTGACGATTGAGTATTCGGCCATAACTGAGTTAATAGACCAAATGCGACATCAAAAACTTTTGAAAATAATCTTGTCTCTGTTCAACCCTATATATTGTCTTGCTATACCAGAGGACATTAACCTTGGGCGAGATTTCTTCCTATATTTTAATTACGATATTAATCATTATTCTTAAATTATTGAGTTTTTTTTGGATTACATTAAATTCAGCAGACTAACAAAAAGTGAATTTAGAAATTGATTCATATGAATGGTATCAGTTCTAGAAAATGCGGTGTTTGCTTATACATAGTTCAGTAATGAACCGTTACTAATGGAACTCGCAAAAAATGCGCGCCTATCCACGCTCGATCGCGCCAACCATTGACCATCTCCACAAGGAACCGATACGCGGACACGGAACGAGATCAAATAGTTAATTATCACTGATTCTTAAGCTTTTTATCAAGGAAACGTAGCCCTCGTGTACTCTCGACTCACATTTCGCGACGCGTGCTCAAAGCGTGCACACGTATAGAATTTCAATCGAGTTCTAGTGGTTGCGTTTCTGTTTGTGATAGTGCCTCGTGTTGTTTGTATTTGATCATTTTGTATGTATTTCCGTATATATACAAAAATGACGTTCGTTCCGTGTGTGGCTAGTATAGTGTTGTGTTATCAAGGATTCCATTGATAACATGCCGAACGCGTCTTGCACAAGGGTGAGGAAATATTTAATTGTACAAAACAAACTGTGATAATTTGTTATTTTCTTGTGACTGATGTTATCTTATCAATTGTAGATGACGCGTAGGTGTCACCATTTTTAGTGTACTTACAGATTAACAATTTAGTAGCCTCGATGTATTGTAAATAATATGTTGCCTTGTTTAAATCTGATAGACAGGAAACTAGCTTAATTGAATAACATAATAATATATTTAAAAGAATGATATTCATGTGAGAACCATCTAAATAAATATCAGGTTTTATTCAATCCATGTATTATAGATGCAAAAGTCTGTCTACGTGTTATCATAATCCCCAATGAAATAGCAGCCATAAAGTCGTGTAATATAAATTACAATGCTCATCGAGAAATAATGCACATCGAGCCTATGAAAGTGACAATCTTCTAGTTTCGGCTTTATAGAGCGTTATCTCTGCTGCACACTGCCTACGTAAGCATCTGTAGTCCGGTATTGGTCAAAACTTGATTAAAATGGTCGACAAACGTCAAATAGATAACGCTCAACAGATTCGAAATAAGCCGACGTCTCTTCGTGAGGTCGATGTGCATTATTTATTATTGGATACTGTACATTTGTTACAACGTGACACCAACGCCATCGGTGATAAAGCATGTCAGATTCGATATAAAAAATTATAAACAATGTCATCCAGATGCTAGGTCGATCAACTATATTTAGCTTGCAATAAACATGTGTTTACTGGTGGTAGAGCTCCAGTGACGGAGCACTCGGGCGTAGGCACCACCGCGTTACCTAATATACTTGCCGCTAAATGGTAGTGTTCAGCACTATCGTGTTCCGGTCAGTTGGTAATGTACGGCCCTGTAATTTCCGGCCTCAGGAGTGGTAACGCATCTGTATTTTGACCTTGGTCTTTGTGTGGGAGACACCCATAGGCTGCAGTCATCACTTAACACCAATGTGAACTGCATGCTTGTTCGCCACATCCATTACATTAAAAAATGTTGCTATAGGTAGCGTACGAATTGCGCGTGCGCTTGATTAAAAATAATCATGCTTTTTACATTGTACAGATCTCATTTGGGGATACATGTTTATTGCTTTTTACAATACTAACTGACCCGGCAAACTTCGTATTGCCTCAGAATGAAATAATGTGTCAAAGGTTTACGAGATACGGACTATTTGTATTTGATAACAAAATTGTGGTTTTTACTATTTCCCTTCAATTTCTTCATATTTTCTAACCTTTTAAACCTTCCCTGGCCTTCCAAAAATCATCCAAAACTAAAATTAGCCAAATCGGCTTAGCCGTTCTCGAGTTTTAGCGAGATTAACGAACAGCAATTGATTTTTATATATATAGATAATTTCTCCGCAAAGATTTATACTCGGCGAAATTAAGAATGTAGTTTAATCTGGTAAGAATAGTAGCGATCACGTTCAATTGATGAGTTAATCAGATCATGACCGCTTAACCTGTGAACTGAGCGAGCATTGTTTATGAGCGTGCGTGACTCAGGCTTGGGTAGGGTTGTCGACTATTTTTAGCACAAGAATAGTATATTTTGATTAATTAGGTACCTATACAAATATTTAATGGGATTGGGAAATAATAAACAAGTATATAGGAAGTTACAGATGTCCCAGTAAATTGCGTATCGCCTAAGATGTATAAAAAGTAGTAAAGTGAAGCCGTTGCGTAGGAGCGTTGAGGAGGAGTTAGTTTACAAACAATTTGGTAAAAGAATGTTATATAGTCGTACATTAGATTAAAATAATAATATGTACTTCTACACCACTAAATTTTGGTGGTTGCTATCCCGCAGGGCAGCCCTAGGCTTGAGTATGACTTATATAGATAGATACACAATGAAATTTTCTTAATTATTTTTCCGCGAAGCAACCCTAGGCTTGAGTGAGCGATTAAAATTGAAAGCCATTACCGATCACAGAAATACGCGAAATGTTAGTACTCGTAACACCCATAGAGCAACACCGGAGAGGAGTAGCCATATGCAGGCTTGCCCCTCTGTCACAGTACAAGCCCAAATGGGCCTATGCCTGTCGCCTAGATGTTTAAATGTGTGCGTGAAATTGTTTATGTATTTTGTTAAAGTCAAGGTGTGAGTTTCGTAGTAATAGACAATTTTATGGTGTGTGTGTGCGCATACGCATTTCCCCCCGAAAAAATGACAGACTGATTTGCATTCATAATAAACGCTATAGCTACTCCATTCCAGTCCGCCGCGGCGGCCGTGTTGCTCTATGGTACACGACGAAAGCGCCAACGCGTTCTACGCCCCGCGTGGACGTTATTCCGGTTACCATAAATCTTCCTCATCCTTCTTAACTTAAAAAAGCTTAATGTTTTTTTTTTCCTTTTGAGATACGTATCCTCAAAAACAACGAAAGTATGCCTAAACCTATGTAAATATTTTGTTAACAATACTCATAAGTATACGATTCACGACAGTAGGAGTGTTTGTATCCTCGTTATCATAAGGTCGAATATCAAATTACATTATCATATTGCCTAACACGAGGCAATGTCAAACATACGTCCATCCTTGGCGAGATGCAAAAATTGACAAATATATTCTCTCGTCTCCATAGATTTCCATGTCATCAAAATAATGAAGGCAAGTGCCAATCGGCGTCGCGTTCAATGAGTTCTGTATAATCGAGATTTCTTATGCTACCTATAATACCGTAGACTTATCATAGGTAAAGAGCTAACTTTCCATTTTTTTTTTTTTCAATTTAAGACCAATTGTTTTGATAAAACGAAATTACTGCAATCCTGGTGATTTCGGCTCTCAGTCAAGCTGAGTTTCTCTGCCAAGACTCACCATAGCGGGCACAACCTTCAGTTATGAAGAATGCGACAAAAAACAAGATTTGGAGATAAACGAGTCAATTTTCGTGTATTTAAAACAATGTAATTTAGAGTTATTGAAAAAACACATGTTTAATATTCACAGTGAGATCATCTTATGATAAAATATGATACACAATGTACTCAGATTTTTTTTTAAATCAATTTTTCCTACTTCACCATTGGGTTTTAAGATAATTTTTCAAAGAAGTTTCGCCTCCAATGTTTATTCTATTTTATTTACGCTATAGTTGCATGTTTGGGTTACTGATTTACATACGTGTATCAAAGAACTCAATCGGCACATCACTTTCGGAGCAAACTAGTTGTTACAGACGGACAAACAGACAGGCTCTCTACGGATATTACAGGGGTTCCGTTTTTTCCTTTTAATAAACGGAACCTTAATTAAAGACAAGAGGATTTTTTGCTTATTGATACGTTAATATATTTATATTAAGTATGTAAATGATCGTTATTGAAGGTGAGAGGATATTATTATTATAACACGTGTATATATATATATATTTTAGATGAGATGCGCACCAATAAAAGTAAATTTATCGAATCAGATATTGATATTCTATGTCACGAATCTATTAAAGAGTAGATACTTACAGAATTATGTGAATCGGATTTATTCGCATTAGTATATATTGAATTCAGTCTTTATTATTTGACACTATGTTTAGTTAGACAACTATAGGCAATAGGCAGAGGAAGGCCACTCTAAAATATACCTAGAGCAAACATTTTTTTTTTTGCACATTAACACTTGCTAGTGAAATATTCCTCCACAACGCCCTAAACCAAGGATCGGACCCGCAGGAAGATGTGTAAATTTATTTAGGCTGAGAGCCCTTTGCTTTGCTCTCGCCATAGATCAACTCGGCCCACCGGTCGCAGCGGCGGACCGGAGGGGAGTAGCCATAGCGTTTATTGCCGATGCAAAACAGTAGTGTCATCTTTTGCGGGCAGAAATACGTGTGACACACACTCACACTACAAAAATCGTCTATTACTACGATACTAACGCCTTGATTTTAACAAAATACAAAAACATATTCACGCACACATTTAAATATCTGGGCGACAGGCATAGCACCATTGGGTCTTGTACTATGACAGAGGGGAAAGCCTACATATGGCTACTCCCCTCCGGTCCGCCGCGACCGGTGTCCCGTGTTGCTCTATGGCTCTCGCCGATTGCCCGCTGAAGTTGACTAGTGCGGTCTCGAGACGAGCCGCCTACGTATTTTTCTTACATAATAAAGGTGGCAAATAAGCATGCAGTTTACATTAATGTTAAGTGATGACTGCAGCCTATAGACATCTACACGAAAAACAAAGGTCAAATGCAGATGCGTTACTATCTTAGTTGATATGTCTCTGTAATAGTTATTACGGGGTCATACATTTCCATCTAACCGAAACACGATAGTGCTGAACACTACCATTTGGCTGCAGATAGAAAAGGTAATGCGGTGGTGCCTACGCTCTCGAGGCCCTGCACGGGAAATCTGAAACCATTAAAAAATTGATATACTTTTAGATATTTTATTGCTTTTACGAATACACGCCTCACATTGTTTTATCTTGATAGAATTTATAAGAAAGCCTTCAACTGTCTCAATTCTCTTCACCTAGAGATAGTCTAGCCTACATCATTCGTGACCACGGCAAATAAAACTCAGACAAAAGGCAATAAACCCTTCACGAAAGCCTACCGCAATCGACCGCAGACGTTTCCCAGTTCAAGTTTATGAATTATTGCTTCGTTGCTAAAACAAACGAAATCGCCTCGTTTGGGGTTAGCACAAATAGTACTTTAAGCTTTCTAACTATTCTAGAACAAACTTGGTTAGCAGCTTTTACTTGGTCAAGATTGAAGGATTAGTCATAGGTTTGATTTGGCAGGTAAATAGATTTCTTTCTTCAAATATTCCATTAGGTTATTATGTCTCGAGCATGCGGATGAAATGGGTATTCATCTGGAATACTGCTCTCATTTGTGGGCAGGAGCCCCCAAATACCAACTTGGTCCACTAGACTCCCTACAAAGACGCGCCGTTCGTATTGTTAACGACCTAGGTCTTACTGACAGACTCGAACATCCGAGCCTGCGCCGAGACATTGGGAGTCTATGTGTTTTATACCATCTCTACAATGGCGAGTGCTCTGTTAAACTGTTCGACATGGGACCATCGTTTCTTTTCCTACACCATACCAGAGAATATGTAATAATACTACGTATAGAATGGACACTTCGACGTCCCGCACGATTTCCCCGCATCACCCAACCTCCACCTCTCTTATGGGCGACGGTTGGTATTTTCTACGTGCTATGCACACAAGTGCACGTGTAAATACACGTCACTGATTGATGTCTGTGTAATAGAGACCAAAATAAGCGTTTGTATGGAATTTTGGCCGAGTGTCCGCGGTGTGACTGTACTACCCGCCGAAGAGAGAAGTTCCACCCTCACCTACTGGACACCCGGCAATGTTCAACGGTGCGGTTCTCACGTTCGTTTTTGCCCAGAATGTGTAAATTCTGGAATGAACTTCCCTCTGAGGTGTTCCCTCGGTGCTACAATATGGGATTCTTCCCAAATGAATGAAAAATGTCGTCAATGGAGTCTTTCAGGGCTGGCAGCGCGTTGGCGACTCTCCTGGTGTTGCAAATGTTCATAGGCGACGGTGACTACTTTCCATCAGGTGGCCCGTCTGCATGTCTGTCAATACTATGACATTAAAAAAACAATAATAACATTCAAATTGAAATTCGGGAAGGATTTGAGTAATGTGATGAAAATTGCCTAGTTGTTCTCCCTAAGACCTTAGTTGTTCTGCTATATCTATATATACCATCTGCCATTGTAATTCTTTTTATTTTGTATTCAGCAGATATAAAAACCATAATAAAAAAATTTAAGTACCATATTTATGCTGATGATATACAAATTTACATAGCGTGCAAGCCTTCTGATATAGATGCCAGATTTCTTTTTTCGTGTAGCTTTTGTTAGATGTTTAATGAATAATAACTGCTTAAATTGTTCTTTTGTTAATTATAATGTGTATTCAGACGACGGATGTTTTGCTAGTTTTATTTGTGTCACAGAATCGGCCCCAATGGAAGACCAGCGCTGCTAAAAGAGTAGGTTTATGCTGAATTGGGGACCATTTTGTAACAACAATTTGTAATTTATAAAATGTCTTACATATTTTAATTTAGCTCTAAGTTGTTGTTGCGAATACAGTATTATTCTATTCTATTATATCTTATAGGAATACGATAGTGCTGAACACTACCATTTGGCGGCAAATAGATTAGCTAATGCGGTGGTGCCTACACCTTCGAGTCCCTACACTGGAAATCTACCACCAGTAAAAGTAGTGAAACGTTTATAAATGAGAGTTTTTTTAATGTGTTAAGGCTGCTGCTTAATTATAATTGTGTGTCGTTTCTAACTTGATAAAGGCACACCTGCTGTGTGATAGACTTTCGTTTACGTCACAATTTGGTTCTTAATATTGTGCCTCAGGCGGTACGTTTGAATTCGCCGTTTATTTATCGACTATCGTATATTTTTATAGTTATTGATGGATATAAAAAGCAAAATTTAGAAAGTCCTCATTTTAAAATATCAAAGTGTACATTTTTTTATACGATGTGGACACAAGTTTATAAGCGATATAATTTGCTTAATAAAACATGATAAAAATCAAGTATAGTTTAAATTTAGATAAAAACTGGTTATATGAAATAGAAACGAGCGTGTAATGGGTACCAGGAGGCGACAGGGGACTGGTTTGGATAGGTTCCTAAACTGCCTTGCCTTCTTGTCTGACCTTTTCCGATGTTGACGGTATTTTACATAGTTTTGTTTACGAAAATGTTTACTAAAGATGCAGTTATATGGATATATTGGTGGTGGAGCTCCAGCGAGCTCGCGGGCGTAGGTACCACCGCACTTAATATACTTGCCGCTAAATGGTAGTGTGCAGCACTATCGTGTTCCGGTCAGGCGGTAATGTACGGCCCTGTAATTCCCGGCACAGGGGCATAACACCTTAGGCCTCAGATAGAAATACAAGAGATCCGGACAGAATAGTTTTATCCAAAGTGCCTCGGACTGCTATGTATTTAAAAAGTAGTTATGTAATGTGTGGTGTGATCTATAACGCTGTTCCAAGTGACATAAAAGCCTTACCTTTTAGAATATTTGTTAGAAGAGTGAAATTATGATTAATCGAAAAGTGCTTCTATTCTGTATCAGAATGTATTGACTTGAAAAAAAATCTTGACTGTATGTACCTATTGATTCACAATTTTCTGACATTTTGTATCCGTAATTTTGATTATTTTATATTTGACCGAACTATTAGAATATCAATTATTATGTCACTATTTGGGTATTTTATTATTATTTTTTTATAGTTGATTAATTAATTGATGAAATGCCTTAATTTTAATGTAATTAATTTCGTTTATTATGATTGACATTGTTTATTAGATATTATTTTAATAAGATTTGCACGTCATTGTGACAAAATGTACTAGGTTACCAGTATAATCACTTCCATCAATTGTTACCTACATTTTATGCAAATAAATACTTACTTACTTACTCAGGAGTGGTAACCCTTCCGGACTGCCCCCTTATTCTCTACTAGGTTTTAAAAATTCCCTACAGGACCTCTGAAAAGAATAATAAGTATCATATATGTTACAGCCATACAGCTCTGCCTGTGTACAAAATTTCATCGAAATCCGTCCAGCCGCTTTAGCGTGATTGAGCAACACACAAATAAACAAACAAACATCCATAATTTCATCTATACTTATAATAAATCTGTAGAAGTCTAAATTCTGTACATTAAAAATATTGAAAAAATAAATACAATCGGATGTTATTAGATAGATACCGAACACAAATATGTGATTAGATTTTTTTTTTGTCTGTCTGTCTGTTTGTTCAAGCATCACATAAAAACTACCGATCCGATTACAATGAAACTTGCTATGTATATATTATACTTTAACCTTTGGCGCACAACACTGGGTACTTTTTATCCCGGAAAAATGTCTGTTTGTCTGTGTGTTTGTGCACGCTAATATCAGAAACGGCTTATTCGATTTGCGGTTTGCGGTTTGCGATTGCGGTCACTAATATATTGTGGTAAGTTTCACTTAACATTTAGTGTTTGTTTCATGTGAATCGGTTCAGAAATAAAAAAGTTATGTTAATTTAAAGAATCGTATCGAATATTTTTAAGCTATTCTGTATCTTAGTTCTATCTTTTAGGGAGTTTCGTACCTAATAGGTAAAGACGAACCCTACGGATAACTAATCCTCCGCTGTCTGTCTGTCTGTCTGTCCGTCCGTCCGTCCGTCTGTCTGTCACCAGGCTGTATCTCATAAAAAGTGATAGCTAGAAAGCTAACATTTTCACAAATTATGTATTTCTGTTACCGCTATAATGTAGACGCTTAAAATGTTTTAGGTCTTAATAAATAAAATTGGAGTGTCTGTTTGTAATATTAAAATAACCGCTTTTTACTAAACGCACATGTATGTATACACGGTACTTATACCAAAACAACATTTTTTACAATTTTTGTCTGTCTGTCTGTCTGTCTGTTTGGCGGGATCTTGCGAACGGCTTGACCGATTTTGACGGGACTTTCACTGGCAGATAGCTGATGTGATCAGGAGTAACTTAGGCTACTTTTATCTCCATACATCCATACATACGTACATACCTACATACAAATAAGTAGAATTGTAGTGTATCCGACTTTGACGGGACTCCCATGGGTAGGTAGCTGATGTAACAAGGAGTAACAGGCTACTTTCTATCTTCCATACATCCATATATACATACATACCTACATATATTACAAATAAGAAGAATTGGAGTGTCTCCGATTTTGACGGGACTTCCATGGGTAGGTAGCTGATGTAACAAGGAGTAACAGGCTACCTTCTATCTTCCATACATCCATATATACATACATACCTACATACAAATAAGAAGAATCGCGGGCACAGCTAGTTTTAAATAAAATAATACACTTACACCCACAGCCCTACACTAGGTATAAACCTGTGTCGTGGATGCCATTATAACACACAATACATACACAAACACCCAGACCCAAACATCTGTAGGCCATACACATATCCGTCTCAGTGATGGGATCGAACCTGCGACCCTTCGAATAAAAACGATCGTCTCACACGGCTGGTTTTTGGGTAGCTGATTGGGAATTTTGCGTAATCGGGAGTCTTATGAAGGCAGGCTGCTGACTTTGCTGCTTTGTCTGCAAGTTCATTGCCAAGGAGTCCATTGTGCGCTTTTGTCCATACTATTTTGCAGGTGCCTGATCTTTTAATTTGGTGGATGGATTTATGTATAGACACTACGATGGCGTTTGTGCTATTGCGATTATTGATCTCGTATATGGCTGATAGGGAAATAATGTGAAATCTTTGATAACTGTTTCAATGCACCACTATACCAAAAAATAATACAGATAAATAAAAAATAAATAAAAAAAAATCATAACAATGTATGATTAAATGATTGGATAATAATCACTTGTTGAAAACTAAATTAATAACTCATATAAACATGACACTAATTTCTAGAAACTGTTTAAGGCCGTCCGTATACAGAAGCGAGGACCCTAAATAGGCTAACCATCGCCTAAATTCTCCTACTTAAATGCTAGTAAGAGGGGAAAAAAAAAAACACGGCTGGTTTACCCGGGTCGTCAATTAGAATAGTAGTAAGATTTGGACAAATCCGATGTATATTAGGTGGATGACATGACAACCCTAGCAACACTTCTGGGACAATACCTAGTAATCGACGAATATCGAGAACATTCTAGGGTATCTGTAAGCACCAATCTGAATCCGGTATTCGCTGCAGCCCACTGCCTTTCTCGCTTTCTATAAACTATTTATAGGAAATACGACTGGTATGAGCGAATGACTAAACAGATATACAATGCGAATATGGATGGTTGCAGAGGCCCAGGAAGGCCAAGACTGACTTACTTTGCCTTAAAGGTCGAGTACTGTTTGAGGATGGAGTCAAGAGTCTTAGAAATCGTGCATGTATGAAGAGAGTGATGAGTGTAGAAGAAGCGAGGGAGGTGTGTCACGGCAGGTATATAATGTGTATATGGCGCTCTACACCCCCTGCCACGTACGAGTGGCATTTTTCTTATTTATTTATTTATTTATACTTACATTGTACATATGGCGGACATAATGCCACGAGGCATTCTCTGACAGTCAACCATGGGGTTATGGGACAAATTGTCTAAGGTAGGGGAGCAAAAAAAAACAAAATACGAGTTTGTAAGTATGATAAAATTAAGTATGATATCAAGTACAAAACAAAAAAGATTAAAAAATAATGTATCTATTGATATAGGTTCTTACTAATTAAAAAGGGGATGACATCAGTAAATACATAAATACACAGATGTTATATATTAATGTTTAGCTCGATGCTAATATTAATCGTGTTTGGTATACCATCTATAGGACGTCTAGTTATACTAGTTTGTAGAAGGCACAGTAACAAAATTTCGAAAATACGGAATCCTTATAAGGTCACTACTGCACCTGTCTGTCAGTCCGTCTGCTATGACCAATATTCGCAAGTAGTGCGTCGTTTTTTTGAAATTTTGTATTACATTGCGGTAGGATTGGACTGGGGTACTTGTTTTCTTCAGAAATACATTTACTCAGAATGAATTTAACCTAAAATAATGTATACTAGCCGACCCGGCAAACTTCGTATTGCCTCACAATGAAATAATGTGTCAAAGGTTTGATATACGGGCTATTTGTATGGAAAAATGAAATAGTGGTTTTTACTATTTCCTTTCAATTTCTTTATATTCTCTTACCTTCTAATCGTTCCCTAGACTTCCAAAAATCATTCAAAACCAAAATAAGCTAAATCAGTCCAGCCGTGCTCGAGTTTTAGCGAGACTAACGAACAGCAATTGATTTTTTTATATATACTCGTAGATTTAACATTTTTAAAGCAAGCTGGTGGTGAGTGAGCTCTGCCTATTTGCCTATATGCAATACACGTCACAGATATTTATAATAATGTGTAATTATCATCGACCACAGAATACGTAATTACTCACCGAATGTCATCGTACCAAATATTTGGCGCCAAGCAATTGAATGTACTGATCGTTCAACCAGTTGTCGACCTTCCAAGTAGTAACTTTATTGTTATACAATATTCTTTTGTTTGTTTTTTTATCTATTTTCCAATCCATTGTTCATTATCATTTTAAGTTGGTCTCACGCATAAATATACTTTGAGCATGAGATTGCGACCGTGCTTTTGTCCAGTGATTTAAGTAAGTATCTTTATCAGTTAATGTAACTTCGTGTTAATGTATGATGACGTCGTATATATTTTCATAGTAGTCAAAATGGCAACCCTCGATACGTCCCACTGCTGGGGACGAGTCTCTTCCCTTCTTGGGAGGAGGCTTACTCCACCACGCTGCTCCAATGCGGGTTGGTGAAGATAAGGGTTAGTGGCCAACCCGCTGTCGGATATTTTCAAACCGCCCACAAGGTTTTCCGATCTACACCAGCCGCGGAGCCATGCGCGTGTAATTTTTGTTTTTGTAATGGAAGTGGCAATCAAGCATGCAGTTCACATTGATGTTAAGTGACGACTGCAGCCTATAGACACACACATGAAGACCAAGCTCAAAATGCAGATGCCTTACTACTCCTGAGGCCTAAGGTGTTATGCCTCTGTGCCGTAAATTACAGGGCCGTACATTACCACCTGACCGGAACACGATAGTGCTGAACACTACCATTTAGCGGCAAGTATATTAGGTAATGCGGTGCCTACGCCCGCGAGCTCCGTCACTGGAGCTCTACCACAAGTAAAAACATTTATTTCATTACTTTCATAGAAGTGAATGTGGAAAATTACGCCATATGATAGTAAATATAGTAACTAGTAAGTAACCTTCACTGAAAGCAGAGCCTTTTTTATGTTGTGAAGGTGGCAAGCAAGCATATAGTTGACGTTGATGGTAAGTGAATATCGCAACTTACAGACATCTACACAAAAACCAGAGGGCAAAATGCAGATCTATTGCCACATGCCACCTCTTAGGTAGTTGTTTTGCCTATGTGATAGTTTTTTAGTTTTACATTACCATGTAAGCGGAACACTACTATTTGGCAGCACATAGATTAGGTGTATCCAGATATATATCCAGATCTTTGCGCAAGATCTGCGGTGTATCACTCACCGATCGCGTTCGTAATGAAGATGTAAGAAAGAGACTTTGTGTGAATGATAGTATCGGTGTAAAAATGAAAAAAGGCATGCTCCGATGGTTCGGGCATATAGAAAGAATGTCGAATGAGCGAATGACTAAACAGATATACAATGCGAATGTGGATGGTTGCAGAGGCCCAGGAAGACCAAGGCTAACCTACCATGACCAAATAGGTCGAGTTCTGTCTGATGGTGGTGTCAAAAGTCTTAGGAATCGGCGTGCATGTATGAAGAGAATGATGAAGGTAGACGAGGCACGAGAGGTTTGTCAGAACCGGGATGTCTGGCGCTTTACACTCTCTGCCTACCCCGTTAGGGACCTGGCGTGAAGATACATACATACATAGATAGATTAGGTAATGCGGTGGTGCCTATGCCCTCGAGTGCCTACACTGAAACTCTACCACCAGTAAAAAAACAAAAAAACCACACCAGGTATTTACCAAAATTCATACTAAATGAGACAATAGTATACGAAAAGGTCTGTTCTACAATACATAGATTTCCATTCACAGACCATGCAAAAAATACATTTGTGAGATACGTAATAGCATCTGGGAATGGTTCGTCTGATAGAGTACGCTTTCTGAATGATTTAATAGGTATTTACATACAATGGTATTTCTACCAACCGCTTTATGTAAGACTAGCTGTGCCCGCGACTTCGTCCACGTGAGAAAAAATATGATTGTTCAGTATCTACCCGAACGAAGTCGTGGGCGCTGCTATTATAAAAGTAGCCTAAGTTACTCCTTATCACATCAGCTATCTGCCATTGAAAGTCCCGTCAAAATCGGAGACACTCAAATTCTATTTATATGTATGTAGCTATGTATGTATGTATG
Organism: Macrosoma leucophasiata; assembly: GCA_036365455.1. Lineage (NCBI taxonomy): Eukaryota > Metazoa > Arthropoda > Insecta > Lepidoptera > Hedylidae > Macrosoma > Macrosoma leucophasiata. The sequence continues at coordinate 4,121,926 of JAWQUS010000024.1, forward strand.
GATGGATGAATGAAGATAAAAGTAGCCTAAGTTACTCCTTATCACCTATCTGCCAGTGAAAGGCCTGTCAAAGTCGGATACACTCCAATTCTACTTATTTGCACGTAGGTATGTATGTATGTATGAAGATAAAAGTAGCCTAAGTTACTCCTTATTACATCAACTACCTACCCGTGGAAGTCCCGTCAAAGTCGGATACCCTCCAATTCTACTTATTTGTATGTAGGTATGTATCTATGGATGTATGGAGATAAAAGTAGCCTAAGTTACTCCTTATTACATCAGCTACCTACCCGTGGAAGTCCCGTTAAAGTCGGATACACTCCAATTCTACTTATTTGTATGTAGGTATATGTGTATGTATGGATGTATGGAGATAAAAGTAAGTTACTCCTTATCACATCAGCTATCTGCCAGTGAAAGTCCCGTCAAAATCGGTCCTGCCGTTCCCAAGATTAGCCCCGCCAAACAGACAGACAGACAGACAGACAAAAATTGTAAAAATGTTGTTTTGGTATATGTGCCGTGTATACATACATATGCATTTAGTAAAAAGCTGTTATTTTAATATTACAAACAGACACTCCAATTTTATTTATTTGTATAGATGTACAAATAACACATTTTCCTTCTAGGAAAGTTCTTAACCACTGTGCGCATTTGATAAATATAGAATTTAGCGATGTAAAATTATTCTATTCTATTTATATGGGTTAGATTTTTTATGCGATGGTGGCAGTGGCAAATACGCACGTTGTTCACATAGACGTTAAGTGAGGATTGCAGTCTATAGACACTTACACAGACCAAAGGCCAAAATGCTGATGCATTACATTACCATCTAACCGGAACACGATAATGCTGAACACTCTCATTTGGCGGCAGATATGTGGATTAGGTAATGCGGTGGTGCCTACACCCTCGAACCTCCCTAAAGACAAAAAGGAATGTATAAAAAAAAATACAAAAAGAAAGTAAAATTATAAGCTCCCCGGTGATTCCTTGCGCACATGACAACCAACCTATTGTATGGTCACGCCTTCGTGGAAGCGAGGGCAGATTAGCGTTCGCGCGACCCCGCCACTTAGTGCGGACGAGTCGGAACTCCCAGGGGTTTTGTGTGGGTAGACGGACGTTTTCTCTTTGTCCGGAGTCCCACATAACCCACCCCTCTCCCCAAGCGTAACGCATTTTACCATGGTTCAAAAAAAAAAAAGATTATTGCACGGGCAAGAGAGCCATCCTCGTAGGCCCCTACCGCAGCTGCGCGCTTCACGTGCAGTTTTGCGATGAACCATTCATGTTATATCCCTAAAGACGCCCCCACAACAATGTTGAGAGTCATTAGCGGGGAATATGCTAGTGTGTGGCCTAACCAGTTCTATTGACGACGTTTAATTTTTTGGTCCATTTATTTCGATAGCTTATAAGAAAAAGGTGTAGAGCTAACAATTACCGCATCATCTGCTTTACGCAGATGATGCGGTAATTGTTAGCTCTACACCATCTGGGCTACAAGCACTAGTCACAGTCATGAAAGAGGATTGTATGGAGAAAGGCTTACAATTGAATGTGGATAAAACTAAAGTATTTAGTATTCGAAAGAGATGAACAGAGAACAAATGCAAGGGTAGTAGTAGATGATGCAGTGTTAGAACAGGTTGATGAAATTGTATATCTTGGATGTGCTTTTAGCAAGGATGGTAGGTACACCACTGACATAGAAAGAAGAGTGCTTGCTGGGAATTGCGTGAATGGAGCGTTGGGTAAGCTGCTAGAATCTAAACATCTCAGCCAGCGGGCTCGACTAGCCGTACATAATGCTGTACTTACTCCAACGCTTTTATATGGGAGCGAGAGCTGGGTATGCAGGAAAGAGCATGAAAGTAAGTTGAACGCGGTCGAGATGAGATCTTTGCGCAAGATCTGCGGTGTATCACTCACCGATCGCGTTCGTAATGAAGATGTAAGAAAGAGACTTTGTGTGAATGATAGTATCGGTGTAAAAATGAAAAAAGGCTTGCTCCGATGGTTCGGGCATATAGAAAGAATGTCGAATGAGCGAATGACTAAACAGATATACAATGCGAATGTGGATGGTTGCAGAGGCCCAGGAAGACCAATTCTGACTTACCATGACCAAATAGGTCGAGTTCTGTCTGATGGTGGGGTCAAAAGTCTTAGGGGAATCGGCGTGCATGTATGAAGAGAATGATGAAGGTAGACGAAGCACGAGAGGTTTGTCAGAACCGGGATATCTGGCGCTCTACACTCTCTGCCTACCCCGTTAGGGACCTGGCGTGAAGATACATACATACATTATAAGAAAAAAAAGGCGAAAGATTTATGCATTTTGAAGGGAAACCAGAGTGAAAATGTAGCGCGCATGGCCCAGCTGCTGGTGTAGATCATAAGCGATCTACTCGGTTAAGCACTACGGGCGCGGTCGCGTAGTGTGATGGGTGACCGCTAGTGGCAACGTGCTTCGGAGGGCACGTTAAGCCGTCGGTACCGGTTGTTATCGATAGATAGCAGTCGTTAGACCTTGTCGGAGGCCTTATCACCCACCTCCACCAATCGGCATTGGAGCAGCGTGGTGGAGTAAGCTCCAGGCCTCCCCCTAAAAAGGGGAGAGACTCGTGCCCAGCAGTGGGACGTATAATGGGTTGCCATTATTATTATAAGAAAAAAATGTTAAAGTTATATAACAAATGCCACCCCATTAAGTAAATTGAGTAACATCTCTGATCTAATAGACTAATGTAAAATCCGATAATATATGCAAATCTAATAAAGTATGCATGTTGTTCAAAGATAGATTTACTGCTGAATCAGCCTTGGGTGATATTATGGGATCATTTCGACTAGCAAAAGGTCTACGCATAATGCCGTGTCCTTTCGTATAAAAAAGTATATTGTGTGAAGTTCATCGTCTTAAAAAAATTTGCCATGTTCGTGTCGTTGCACGCGCAATATGGTTCCGTGTTTTTATTAGTTTATTATATTATCCCAGTTACCACCAATTCACAGTTGTACCACGGGTCATAATCTTAAATATAAAAAAAAAGAGTTGAACTATGGGTAACTTTACTTCCCCGTAGTACAAACAGTTGAACATCGCAGTTGTACCACGGGTCGGTATCGATGTGAACTGCTACTTGATTGGCAACAACATAACATTTTTTTAAAAATCACTTGTGTGTTGTTGTAATATAGTGGAGATGAATTCCTCGCTAATGCAGTCAGTGAACCAAACAACGACGGTTGAATCATACCAATAGTATTATTACATATTCTCTGCCAATAGGCAGTAAATATAATAATGATATTTTTAGTGACGGAGCTCGCGGGCGTAGCCACCACCGCATTACCTAATATACTTGCCGCTAAATGGTAGTGTTCAGCACTATCGTGTTCCGGTCAGGTGGTAATGTACGGTCCTGTAATTTCCGGCACAGAGGCATAACACCTTAGGCCTCAGGAGTGGTAACGCATCTGCATTTTGACCTTGGTCTTCATGTGGGTGTCTATAGGCTGCAGTCATCACTTAACATCAATGTGAACTGCATGCTTGTTTGCCAAGCCCATTACATTAAAAAAAATAAAAAAAAAGATATAAGGTACCTATTATCGCTTACGGCCGGTCTCAATATGGCACCTTCGGTCGCGCACCAAACTAGATTGCAAAAGATCTTTTGATCGATCCGCTGGTAGAATACACTATTATTCTACCTACAAAATCTTTGTTTACTCTGCTATGGTCGCCTGGCTGAAACAGTTGTTAAAACCGGTCAAGTGCGTGTCGGGCTACGCGCAGTGTAGGGTTCCGTAGTTACAGAGTAAGAGATGTAAAGAAAAAAAAAATATTTTTTCTATGGACTTGTTCGAAATTTTCGAGTAAAATACATTTGGTTTAAGGCCAACTTAAGTGTGATAGTTTTCCTTTTAATTTCGTTATATGTAGCTACTATTGCCGTAACGTTTGAATTTCTAACAACAACCGTTTAGTCTGTACGGGGGGGGGGACACTTGAGTCTAACGAAAATTTGTTATCATGATGAAACACCACACCCCTTCTGTTGATCAATTCCGGCCGCTTTCTCTCAACTTCTTGCTTTAATCTCATCAGTTGTTCGCAGTAGAGTTCAGAATCGATAGTCCTGCCTGGTGGTAATAGCTCATAATGAATAATGCCCTTCCAATCCCACCACACACACAACATCACCTTATTGCGAGTTAACCCGGGTTTCGCCACAGTCTGTGAAGCCTTACCGGCCTTTGACCACGACCTTTTTCGCACGTTCTTGTCGTACGTGATCCACTTTTCATCACCAGTTATCAGCTTCTTCAAAAATGATTCGGTTTCATTACGTAGTAATAAAGAATCACAAATGAGTACACGGTTCATTAGGTTTCTCTCAGTGAGTTCGTGAGGTACCCAAATATCGAGCTTTTTTTTGTACCCAGCTTTTTTCAAATGCGCCAAAACTGTTGTGTGATCAATTCTCAGTTCTTCAGCTACGTCGTAACTACTGATACGTCGATCTTGCTCCACTTTTTCAAAAATGGCATCCATTTTATCCGTAATAGGGCGACCAGAGCGAGGTGCATCTTTGACATCTAAATTTCCGGATTGAAAACGCTTAAACCAAATATGTGCTACTCTCACAGACACTGCACTAGGTCCATAAACATCGCAAATTTTTTTCGCGGCTTGCGTTCCATTTTTACCTTTTTTGTAGTATAATTTTAAAATGTATCGAATTTCTTCATTAGATTCACTCATCTTGACAGTACGAAAAACAAATGAAAACCACACATTTGCCTAGTTTGAATTTGGAATTATGTTCTTTAAAATTTTAACTTTCAGTGATACCAAAACCAGCCAGATACAAATACTACAGTCAAAGAGATTTTATTACAAGTTCGTACATACTATAATGCGAATAGACTTTTTCCCCAACCTATTATTAATGACGTGATAAAAAAACAACATTTGCTCTTATAGGTTAACCCCCTTATTCATAAACGTACATTGGATACGTTTTAGCTATACCTTGCTTTTTTATGCTGATATGTTTCCGATATGATGACGATTTTTTTTATGTAATAAAAGTGTCAAACAAGCGTGCAGTTCACATTGATGTTAAGTGATGACTGCAGCCTATAGACACCCACACAATGACCAGAGGTCAAAATGCAGATGCGCTGCCCCACCTGAGGCATTAGGTGTTATGGCTCTGTGCCGGAAATTACAGGGCCGTACCTTACCACCTGACCGGAACACGATAGTGCTGAACTCTACCATTTAACGGCAAGTATATTAGGTAATGCGGTAGTGTCTGCGCCCGTGAGCTCCGTCACTGGAGCTCTACCACCAGTAAAATTAAAAGATATCCATCCATCATTTTTACTGGTGGTAGAAACTGGTAGTACCAGAATGCAAAGCCTAAATTACTGGTAATATCAAGCCGAAATTTGGCGTTCAGGTTCCTTGAGCAAATGATAATTGCTGTACGCGGTAAAAGCAATTTCATTTCAGTTAAAAATATTAAACCTTTTTTTTAATTTAAAGGAAATTAAAAGGCTTCTGCGTTGTCTTAAACGATGTTTTCATTAAAGTTAAACTTGAGTAAAAGGTTCACAAATCGCATTACTTATTTTGTGTGTTTTCATTTTTATTCAGTTCTTGTTCAGTTTTTAAAGAATTGTCTATTATATTTTTTTTATCGTGGGACCTGGGACTGGTCTCAGGTCGTATAATTAAGATTATCGGAACATTTATGCATTGTACAGGTGTCTTGCTTTTTCCTATCTCATTTAGGGTCCAGCTTAGGGTTTTCGCATACCCGACATTTTTTAATACCCGGGTATCGGGTATTATTTTTGCATATACCCGGGTACCCGGGTATTTACTATTAATACAGAAAAAGAAACAATTTTCTTATAATAATGTTGTATATTACGAAAGAGTGTATGTGTCAATAAGTCTCCTTAACTTAAAGTACAATCAATCACACAGTTAAACAGTTCGGGGGGAAATACCGTGCTGTATAATAATAATAATGGCAACCCATTATACGTCCCACTGCTGGGCACGAGTCTCTCCCCTTAATGGGGGGAGGGCTGGAGCTTACTCCACCACGCTGCTCCAATGCGGATTGGTGGAGATACGGGTTAGTGGCCAGCCCGTTGTCGGATGTTTTCAAACCGCCCGTAAGGCCTCCGACAAGGTTAAACGACTCTTATCTATCGATAGCAACCGGGACTGTCCGGGACCGACGGCTTAACGTGCCCTCCGAAGCACGCAAACGCGCATTTTAATTTGCCACTAGCGGTCACCCATCACACTACACGACCGCGCCCGTAATGCTTAACCGAGGAGATAGCTTACGATCTACACCAGCCGCTGGGCCATGCGCGCTTGTGTGCACCGTCCTGTGCGTGCAACGTATTCGAAAATTTTAGTAGAACGTAGAAAAAAATTGTTGTCCGCGGTCTTTTTGGAACTAGGTTTAAACTTTGTTCTGATTCAGGCTGAGAAAACGATGCCAATGGCACTTCTTTTTCGGATGTAAAGTTCTGTTTTTCGATCTTTATTTTAAGTAGGTACTTTATCTAAATGTTTTAATAAAACGTTTGTTGAAAAACCTCTAAGTGATAATATTTTGGGCATATTGCACACTGTACTGATTCCTTATTCTGTATTTTTTAAATATATTTCCACACTCCAGATACAAATCTATCCATTTTGCCAACGAAAAGTAAACCATCGTTAAGAACATTTTATACGTCCACTAGATTCTTGTTGGTTGACTGGTCGAGAATGCTTCTTAGCATTAAGTCCGCCTCATGTACTTGTAAGTGCAAGAAAGTTTTAATAAATATATATTTTTATTTCTTTTGTTTTAACAACATTTATAACATTTAATTCAAATACTGAGCATTTACTGAACAATATTAAAATTGTCAACAATAACCAACATGTTGTACACTTCTAAGACAATAATAGAAATTAGCGTATTTCAATACCTATGAAAATAAAACTTTCTAATCAAACTCCAACGAAACAAAAACAAAACACAGCGACGTAAACAAGAACGTAATACATAACCAAATGAAACCTCAAATTTACTGCATTTTTCTAAAAAACTACGCCTTCTTTGGATTTATTTTTATTGCGTGTCACGTTTGTTAATAAGTATTATATTTTTGACCTTACTTTGTAGTAATTTGCCGAGGATTTTGATGAATTCCCGAACCAAAGTGGGTGCCCGGGTACCCGGAACTGGCAGTAAAAAATACCCGGGTACAAAAAAGTCCATATACCCGGGTATACCCGGGTCCGGGTACCCGGGTAGAAAACCCTAGTCCAGCTGTTACACTGGAGCTCTTCACCTATAAATATAATCTAACGAGTTTGACGACCCGGTTGGTCCAGCTGTGTGAGATGACCGTTTGATGCGGTGGGTCGCGGGTTCGATCCTCGCACCGGGACAAATATTTGAATGGGTATGTACACACATATTTGTTTCCGGTCTAGGTGTTTGTGCATACATGTGTTGTTTGTATACAACGGCACCTACGATACAGGTTTATACCTTTTGTGGGGCTGTGAGTGTAAGCGTATTTTATTTATTTAACGAGTTCTCTCTTCCAGCACTCATCTTGGATTCATCAGTAATCAGTATAATCAGTATACCAGAGCATGATATCTGGTCCAAGTGAGCTCATGTCTGTTTTTCACTCTTCCCTAGACTAGCTTTAACCATTACGCGCTGTTAGATCTATATATATAAAAATCAATTGCTGTTTGTTAGTCTCGCTAAAATTCGAGAACGGCTGCACCGATTTGGCTAATTTTGGTTTTAAATGATTTTTGGAAGTCCAGGGAAGGTTTAAAAGGTAAGAAAATATGAAGGAATTGAAGGGAAATAGTAAACACCACAATTTCATTTTCCCATACAAATAGTCGGTATCTATCAAACTTTTGACACATTATTTCATTCTGAGGCAATACGAAGTTTGCCGGGTCAACTAGTTAGTTATAGTTATGTTATAGGTCGACGGCGAAACGATTCAATTGCGATGCAATGCATATTATTATTATGGAGTCCATTATGACGAATTTTGAAGCCCATATGAGGACAAAGCTTAATGTCAGGTTTATAGTTTGACTTTGTTAAATAACAAAGTCAAACTATAAACCTGACATTGGCCATTTGGCCACGTCCAAATGAGGATAAACATCTTAATTTCCGTTTTTACTATCAAAATTATATATAATTAGTCAAATAATAATTGCGTAAACAAATAGCATTCCATATTTTTAGTAAGCGATGGCAATAATAAGGTTATAACTATTGCTCTCATGGGCGGCGCAAAAGGACGAGGAAAATAAAATATTTAACAAGGACAAAAGCAATCCTTGTTTTAGAACGATCTAGGGTTTTCTTTCGAATGGACAGTATTACTGTTGGCAAAATGCCTCTACAGCGTAACCGGACATGAGAGGCGCATCTTAGAAGTCTGCAATATATACTTACCAACAATGTACACTGCATACTTCTTGCCAAATAATCAGGCTCCACACGCCAGGATAAGACATTTTATTTACCAATAACATGTATTTACAATTTCCTCAATCAATAAATACGCCAACAATGTTTCCGCTTTCATCGATCACTCGATGCGGAATGACCTTTCTTTATAAGGCAAAGCAGTCGGGGCCGTAATGCGCCGGCGCCGCTTTTCGTCCGTGTTTATAGCACGACGCATTGACCCCGCCGAGTTCATCCGTTTGAGTCGCTCCGGGTCAAGTTTAGGGTTTGTCGGTTTCATGCATTTTGTAAATTTATGTATGTTTGTATCTTCACGCCAAGTCCTTTACGGGGTTGGCAGAGAGTGTGGAGCGCCAGATATCCATGTTGTGACACACCACCCTTGCTTCTTCTACATTCACCATTCTCTTCATACATGCACGCCGATTCCTAATACTGTTGACCTCACTCTCAGACAGTACTCGACCTGTTTGGTCGAGGTATGTATGTCAGTCTTGGGCTTCATGGGCCCCTGCGGTTGCAGATATACAATGCGAATGTTGAATTTATATGGACAAACAGTTCTATATAGTAGTCATTCGCTTATTCGACATTCTAAATGCCCGAACCTTCGGAGCATGCCCATTTTTCATTTTTTCCGCCGCTACTCTCATTCACACATAGCTTCTTTCTTTCAATCTTCATTGTTTTGTAAATATTTGCATAATACATAATTATTTTTATGAGAACAATGATGTTGACCAAATACTGCAGCTGGTTGGTTGATCATGGAGCTCTCGACGCCAAAATGCGCCAGCGCAGCTTTTTCATCTTGTTTATAGGACGCCGTATTGACTCCGGCGATTAAATCCGCTGCACTGTGACGTGGCTCGGGTCATGTTTAGTATTATTTGTAGGGTTATCTCTAAGTCTTTAAGAAAACAAGACAGATTAGAAAAATGTTTTGAGCGCTTTGAGATAGTTTGATTAATTACGAGTAGGTATTATTGAATGCTGAAGATACGTGCGAGGTGTTTAGAACCGGGATATTAGGCTGTTTTTTATTTTAATATACTTATTCGCAACTAGCCTTTTTTCCGCATACCGACGCGCGACGTATTGAAAACCGAGATATGCGCCGGCGCCACTTTTTGTGTATGTTTACACAAACACATTGACCCCGCCGCGTTCGTTCGCTGCGTTGTGAATCACCCTGGGTCAAGTTTAGGTTGGCCAAACTGAATCATAAAAATTGACATATTATTATTTTTTGCGATAACACATGCGAGTGAATTTAGAAATTAAAGGAAAAAAAAGTTGGGCTCCCGTAGCATAGTGGTAAAGCGGTTGGACTGGTTATCTTGAGGTGGCAGGTTCGATTTGTGCCTTCTGGATAGTTATGTTTTTATTTAACGAATAACAAATAGCATATTGACACTAATAAGTTCATGATTATCACGTTCTACTTTTTTATTTTCTATGCATAAAATTCGAACTTTCGTCCCTGTCAAGCTGGAGAAAGCTTATGTCCAACGGTGGACGTCTTTCGGCTGAAGTGATGATTACTAAAACGCCATATTATTTATACTAGTTTTTGCTCGCATCTTCGTCCGCATTCACTTTTAATCATAACAAATTGTATCCTATATGCTATTCCAATGTATAACCTATATTATTGTAAAGTTTCATCCAAATCCGTCCAGTACTTTTTCGTGAAAGAGTAACAAACATCCATCCATCCATGCTCCCAAACTTTCGCATTTATAATATTAATGAGATGCTTTCATAAAATCTGCCGTTAGCAGTATTTATTACTTGACTGTAATAAAAAGCACAATCAATGACTAATTCTATTTTGTCAATTACTTCAAATTAACATAGTCGTTATTTTAATGAGTACGTCAACTGAATTGTTGAATACGGCGATGATGAAACTGTGAAATACGCGTAAGTTACATGAAATAACCATAAATCTGCTTAATAATGGACCCGCATCACCATTGTGTATGGTTTTTAGTGAAATGGAAATAATTTTTCGATTTCATCACATGGGTAGAGTTGTACTGGTGGTAAAGTTACAAGGTGTAGGATACGAGGGCGTAGGCATCACTGCATTACCTAATCTATCTGCCGCCAAATGGTAGTGTTCAGCACTATCGTGTTCTGGTTAGATGGTTATGTATGGCACCGTAATAACTATCACAGAGACAACCACTAAAGTCTCGGAGGTAGCTACGCATCTGCATTTTGACCTCTGATCTTTGTGTGGATATCTATAGGCTGCAGTTATTAGGTACTTAACATAATGTGAAATTTTACTGGTTGTAGAGCTCCAGTGACGGAACTCGCGGGCGTCATTACCACCGCGTTACTTAATCTACTTGCCGCTAAATGGTAGTGTTTAACACTATCGTGTTCTGGTCGGGTGGCCGGTTATGTACGACCCTGTAATTTCCGGCACAGAGGCATTACGGCTATTACTCCTTAGGCCTAAGGAGTGGCAACGCATCTGCATTGAAATCTCTGGTTTCATGTTGACGTCGTTAGGCTACATTACCATCAATGTAAACTGTATGCTTGTTTGTCACTTGAATACATAAAAAAGAACTGCATGCTTATTTGCCATCTGTTATTGATTCCAAATAAAGATTATATTATATTATATCTTCGTTACATAAAAAAAGACAGCTAATGTGAAACTCCTACTCACTAAAACTCTACGGTGTACCAACATCTTGGGCGAATGTATGCCAACCCTAACCTATACGCGTGGCGATTCCGTTATGGAGAAATGAAGGCGCTGTATCATCATGATTTATGAACAGTGCAATACAGGTGGGAATGATTGTCAGACAAACGAATATTAACGGGCCGATACACTCTCACATTGAGGATAAAAGTAAACAAGGGTTGCGTTCGAGGTCACTAACTGCACTTTCGTTTCTGGGATTCCTTTGCGAAGAAGCAAAGATAAGCCTTAAAATTTCATTCAACATCTGTCTTCTGTAATTCGGTGGCCATCAATTTGAAAGTTTTAGCCTGGGTTGCATCCATTATATGTGTTAAAGTTAAAGTTATTGTTACATTTCACATCCTTTTCTAACTTCAACAGATTTCTTAAAATAAGAGAAGGATGTGAAATGTTACTGTAACTTTAACTTTTATATATATCTTGGTGCAACCCGGGCTTATTGCTGTTATTTTGACGTGACAACGTCTTAAATTAGGCTGTGGCTCGGAGTCACTCATGAAAAAGTGTAACGCCCGGTAACGTAACGATGAGTCACCGAACGAGAGAGAGGCCTGCCGGACCGGCGAATGCCTTTCTACCGAGAAAAAGACGTTGTCACGTAAAATCTTCGCCCGTAAAACCGACTTTACAGGCAACCAGTTTTTATTTTAAATTATCGTAATTGTCACGTTACGTCAAAACAGCAATCTACTGCTATAAGTAGATCTTATACTATAGGTACTTTTCTAAGAAGTAGATAAACGTAACGATAAATGTCTGAGGTGTCGCAAAAAGTCAAGCCGCCTGGAAGTCACTTTTTACTGGTGGTAGAGCTCCAGTGATGGAGCTCGCGGGCGTAGTCACCACCGCATTACCTAATTTACTTGTCGCTAAATGGTAGTGTTTAGCACTTTCCTGTTCCGGTCAGGTGGTAATGTACGGCTCTGTAATTTTCGGCACAGAGGCATAATCTTAGGCCTCAGGATTGGTAACGCATCGACATTTTGACCTTGGTCTTTGTGTGGGTGTCTATAGACTGCAGTCATCACTTAACATCAATCTACTAAAAATGTAACTGTGTAAATTCCGGATTATATGGTGATCACCTACGTGGACTTCTCACTATCCATCCCCTACAACCTGAACACGCAGACCCTTCTATATTGACAACTAGACTTACCACCGCCAAACTGAATAAGAATAATACGTCAAATCTAATAAGTTCTGTAAGTTTTTCTTGTCTCAACAGTGGAGTAAACAAAAAAACTATGATTTATTATTAGTAGAATAAACAAAGACATTAATTTATTATAATTTATGAAGTAGCCTCCGTTAATAGCTTAACATAAATCACATGCTTATTATTATTATTCGTGTTTTTGCGACTACCTTCAAGCGGTGTCAAGGGCCATTAGGGGCATAATTAAATTTATAATGACTTTATCAAAGTAAACAGAAACTCATATTGATGGATGGAATATTTTTTTATGGGTCTAATTATTTGTTTCTTGTCCTATGACACTTAGCAAATAACCATTTTGATTTTATGGAGAGTCTATACAACATGCAGCCATGCGAATGTCAGTAGTTATGTTTGAATGATTATAGCTTCATGACCTTTAACAATTATTTAGGGTTTCGTACCTCAAAAGTAAAATGCAGAACTTTTATTGAATCACCCGTCTGTCTGTCCGTCTGTCACAGCCTATTTGTTTCAAAACTACTGGGCCGATTGAGTTGAAAGGTATGTATGTATACATATGTAGATTGTAGAACAATGACCCAAATATGAACAATAATGAACATGTAACGTAATGAAATATATGAATTTCAAATATTTGAGCCACTTTTTATTTGTAGATTTCGGGAAATCCTCTTTAATAAATAAGTCTGATATTTAAAGTAACCTCAGAAATTCCCTCAATTGAAGGGGATCCCGTGTCCGATATGCAATAGGCTGGTTTCTGTAGGCTCCTTACATCTAGCATCTAGTGAATCACATGCACAATGCATATCAGAGGTTTAACAGCCTCAGTAGCCTAGTAGGTAGCAGGGTTTCCGGGTTCTATTTCCATTAACCCTTTATCTCTGGTTTTATTGGGATTTTTCCATTTTCTAGAAGATTCCCAATAAGTTCCTCGGAGTTTGGTGATGTGCCCGGAGATGTAAACAGGCTCGCCACCTGTTACATGGGACAAAAACGTAACTGGCGAATCGTGGGTGTTTGCATAATATACTTGAATGCATGCCTCTGGCTACCCCTTCAGATATGATAGGCGTGAAGTTACGTTATATCAGAGGTGAGAAGACATCTGACCAGCCGTACGGCAGACGATACGAATCCCAGTTCCCTTAGGACAACTCAAGTTGCTGATGTCCGTACTCACCAACGGCTGGTGTACCACGACCTTTTATTGTCAAACTTATCTGAATCGCTATCAGCTTTGTCTCGTTACTTCATGCGCGCTGTCATATAAAACAAATGAAACAACATTTTGTCAGTGCCTAAATTGAATCGCAGTAAGACGTTTTGAAACGGGTATGGTCGCTACAAGGCTCTGCCCTTATTTAAATGATTTCGCCAAGTTATTATTAACTGGTGTATCGAATTGACCGTGTTACCGCATCTCCGTCACCGCCTGAAATAGCCGATCGTAAAGTGCATCGTAATAACGTTTACAAATAATGACACGACCACGCTCTGCTTTATTATGCCATAGGCCACCACAGGCAGAAGCCCATTACGCTGGTCTGACCAGATTCGTTCCTCGTTGGAAACCACAGTTTGCCAAGCCATCCACATCGCCGAAGACAGAACAACATGGCGAAATATCGTTCGTGAAAAAGTAATTCGTCGAGGTCACGACCCTCATGAGGAAATACGACGCAAGGAGGAGGAGGCCACTACCATCTCCGTGGGTACAGGTAGCTCTCATAGAATTTCAATGCTTATTTCAGTCATGAAGTTAACAGGCTAGGTGGAGCCCAGCGTCTCGATCTCCAATCAGTTGGTTTTATGCTCGTTGACTTTTCTTTTGTCGTCTTTGATTTTTCTTATGCATTCGTACCTACTGCCAATGAGAGCAATAGCGATAACCTGTTTTATTCTTAAAGTAGGCTGTACTAAAGCGATAGCAATAATTAGATTATCGCTATTTCTTTCATATGCTACAGAAAATGTCAGGATAAATCAAAGACATTAATTGTTCCATATTCTCTATTGTAAAAGAGAATATGGAACATTCTGTTGATACCTTTTTTAATTGTTAAGTATTTTTGGACCATTATTTATTTAATTTTTGTTTACTTTGACATATTAATCAACGTAGGTATCAGTTGTTATTCGCTTTAATTTTTTATTTGTAATTTTACCTATCACAAGTAAATTGTATTATATCCAAGTGGTTAAATAAATTTTTGAGTTTGAGTTTTAAGGAGCACAAGAGCGATGCAGCTTGGTGATCTAGCCGCTGTTCTCGTTAAAAGCCTGAACGTCTGCTTCAGTTATCAGACATATATTTTCCATAATCTGACATGGTCATTATTGTTGGCACCTACAGTACCTACTCGAGAAGTTGAAGAGATCCCATTTGATGGTGTCACCACTCACTAAATATACGATTCCGAACTCCGCTGCTTCGCTGCACGCAACAGTGCTGCCGCAGCACCATATTTCTCTATTTTCTACTGCATTGCTGCCGCGACTTTGTCGCGTAGCTCGAAATGTAATCTATATGTACATCTATACAAATAAATAAAATTGGAGTGTCTGTTTGTAATATAAAAAATAACCGCTTTTTGCTAAATGCATATGTAATGTATACACGGTACATATACTTGCCATAACAACTTTTTTTCAATTTTTTTCTGTCTGTCCGTCTGTCTGTCTGTCTGTCTGTTTGTTTGGCGGGGCTAATCTTGGGAACGGCTGGACCGATTTTGACGGGACTTTCACGAGCAGGTAGCTTATGTAATAAGGAGGCTACTTTTATACTAGCTACGCCCACAACTTTGTCCGGGTAGATACTGAACAATCATATTCTCACGCGGGCGAAGTCGTGGGCACAGCTAGTCTCATATAAACTTACAGATAATATATGAGTGTGTGTGAGTAGTGCTGCGGCAGCACTGTTGAGTGCAACGGAGTTCGGAATCGTACCTTAAATTGTCAAAAGCTCCTAATGAATTCATCTAGTTACTAACTTTATCAGTATTTGTGGTATCGAATTAACCGAGTTACCACACCAGCGTCACCGCCTGAAATAGCCGATCGTAAAGTGCATCGTTATAACGTTTACAAAGAAAAGAGACGCGACCACGTTTCGCGGTTAATTGTGGTATTTTTATGGGTGACCGTGGTGAAGTAATTTCAAGTCCAGTTACCACCGGAATATGTCTAAGATTTTCAACTTGTCGTATGTTTTTGATTGTAAATGACATGACTCCCTTTAAGAACCGTTTCTGTTTAGACAAGGGTGATAAAATTTAGTTTCGTTTAATTGTTTTAATCTATATAAATGGAAATGATCACCAAAGCAGAGAATACGTATAGAATGGACACTTCGACGTCCCGCCCGATTTCCCCGCCTCACCCAACCTCCGCCCCTCTTATGGACGACGTTTGGTATTTAAATTTTCTTCGTGCGTCACTGATTGATGTGTAATAGAGACCAAATTAAGCGTTTGTATGGAATTTTGGCGGAGTGGCCGCGGTGTGACAAAAGCTAGGAAGCGCTTACCCTTGAAAGGATCTTTAAGTTTTTTGTATTGCTGGTTTTGAGAAACCGTTAGATACCGACATTCTGTTGAGCATTTCAAGCATTAACCGCTTATGAGCTCAGTACTTTAATTTTAATTAATTCGAGTTAACTCATACAAATGCTGAATCGAAAGAACTGTTTTTTCGGGACCTGGTGTGTTGTGAACAGAAGTTTAATGATTTAAAAGGACAAAAAAATTGCGACCTAAATGTTACATACCTACAGAGAATTTTGAATTAATTCAGGATTTGATTTGACATAATAACTTCTGGCATACATTCATTGCACCCGAGCGAAGCCGGGGCGATCCGCTAGTATTTTTTATAAGGTTCTATTGTGGCTCTATCGTTCTTCAGTTGATAATGGTTCGATTGTTTGTGGTATTTGGCTTTGTTTATGAGCTGCATCATCCATTTATATTTACCTACTGCATTTAATACGTTCATGTGTTAAAAATAATACCTACCCATTAAACACGATATATATTATGTCGTATGCTTTGCGATGACGCATTTTTATCGAGTAGTCTGTCGCAGTATGATAGATAAAGTCGTAATATAGCTATGTACCGGAACATAGTCATACGTACTATGTAACCTCGTTTTGGTTGGGACCATGGGCCTCCGACTTAACCAGGTTAGGTCGAAGGTATAAGATTTTTTTTTCTGACAGTTCATTTATAATTATATTCCTAGCATGATAGTAATGAATTGTTATTCCGGTATATAATTATATTCCTAGGTATATTACTATATTACTGCTTTATCTATCATACTGCGACATATCGATATTTGTTATCATTCTGCGGATGTATCGCTTTACTTCGCATGAATGTGTTTAAATATGCATGAATTAAAAATAGCTATTTTAATGTGTTTGCTTTTCTCTCCATTAGATGACGTTTTAATTTGAGTATGTATCACTCGACAATATACCTACACGGTGAAATGTTAGTCTGTAGTTCTAGCTTTCTCTCTCTCTCTCTTTTTAGGGTTCCATAGTTTTTATTAATTTGGCGTATCACAAGGCAAGTGAGCTTAATTTGCTCTTAAACATGATGAATATTCTGTTTTTTTATTTATTTTATAGGCAGCTTGTTGAGTCCTTTCGTTAACCATCATTTCGCAGGCTTCGGTATTATGTTGGTCACTTTTTTCTCTGGATTTTTTTTATTTGAATAATAATTATGCAATAAATAATTGATTTACATTGATGATAATGACGACGTGTTAATCTGAGTGTGCATTAAACATCTACTGCATTTAAATATTGTTATTTTAATGGACTGTTTTTTATTATTTTGAATAGTTATTAAGTAAGTACTAAAATACTTACCAACAGAATTATTATACATTTTTTTAATGTAATGGAAGTGGCAAACAAGCATGCAGTTCACATTGATGTTAAGTGATGACTGCAGCCTATAGACACTCACACAAAGACCGAGGTCAAAATGCCGATGCGTTACTACTCCTGAGGCCTAAGGTGTTATGCCTCTGTGGCGGAAATTACAAGGCCAAACATTACCACCTGACCGGAACACGATAGTGCTGAACACTGCCATTTAGCGGCAAGTATATTCGGTAATGCGGTGGTGCGTAATAGTATGCCTTCGAGCTCCTACACTTGGAACTCTAACACCAATAAATCCTTCATCCTTCTCCATTCTTTTCCATTATTCCAACTATATCAATGTCCAATTTCATCACAAACGGCTAACTGGTAAAAAAGTTACAGACTCATAGTTACTTCCAGAGATATAATATGAAAGTAGATAATGGATTATTAATATGGAATAGGTAATGTTATAAAAAATATTTTAAAAAATACGCTTTCATTTACAGCCCTACACTAGATATAAACCTGTGTCGTGGGTGACACACTGTCTCCGGAGCTCTACGGGCATCGAAAAATCTAAGAAAATTGTGATAACTCCATCTTGTTTTATACCTTACTATAAAAATAAATCTTGATGACCTTAAAAATGAAGTGTAACGACCCAAATTACATCGAATCCAAATTACGAGATCTTATCGATACAAAAGTGGTACACAATATTTGGCACAAGGACTCGTTCATTACAAAAATGAAAATATTTTAACGACAGAGTTTAATAAAACGAAAATCAATTAAAAAAACGCACTTAAGCTCGCACTGAAATTGTTTTATGTATGTAGGTACCTATGAAATTAAAGTTGCAAACAAGTCAGTTCACATCGATGATAAGTTTACTGATGGTAGAGACCCGGTGTTTCCTACACTGGGACTCTACCACCAGTAAACTTATCTCGAGGGCGTAGGCACCACCGCATTACCTAATAGTAGAGGAGCCCAAGAGGGGATTTTTGGATTTACTCGACGCGTCAGATTAAGATATAGGAGATACCTTGTACCCGGTTGAGTACCTCCACCAAATCTAAGGTTTCTATATAGGGCCGAACCCTTATGGCTACCGCCACGAGCTTATGTTTCAGTCGCGCCACTCAATTCAAAGGTCTAATATAAAAATATATTAGACCCTTAAATATTAAGAGCCCAAGCGAAATTCAGTCGCCCAGTTACTATAGATATGAAGGACAAACAGCTCACATTTAGTTTCTAGGTCCGCATTAGGTATTCCATTCGATATTTCCCTAGGTTACCTAACCGATGAGGTAATCGCTATTGGTTCGGATTCGGCGACACGCGTCACCCGCCTCGCGCTATCAATACTAAGTGTACCAACCAATTGGTTTCCGTCGGCATACTGATTAGAGCATAAATAGTCACATACATTCCTGTGGTAATGCGTTCTTCGATTAACGTTATTGGTATTGTCGTTAAGTAATTATTTTTGCGTTGTTTTTTCCCTTTTTTCGTAAATATTTACAAAATTAAGTGCGAGTTGGACTCGCGTGTACAGGATTGCGTACAATTGAGAGGTTTTCGATAGGTTGACAAACAAGCAGACAGGGGAGTTGTCAACACGTTGCCAGCCCTGAAGGATTTGACGCCATTTTTTTATTTTTATTATTTTTTTTTTTTTATGTAATGAAAGAGGCAAACAAGCGTGCAGTTCACATTGATGTTAAGTGATGACTGCAGCCTATAGACACCTACACAATGACCAGAGGTCAAAATGCAAATGCGCTGCCACTCCTGAGGCATTAGGTGTTATGCCTCTGTGCCGGAAATTACAGAGCCGTACATTAATTACCACCTGACCGAAACACGATAGTGCTGAACACTACCATTTAACGGCAAGTATATTAGGTAATGCGGTGGTGCCTACGCCCGCGAGCTCCGTCACTGGAGCTCTACCACCAGTAAAAGTCCCCATATTGTAGCACCGAGGGAACACCTCCGAGGGAAAATCGTTCCGCAATGAACACGTTTTGGGCAGAAACGAACTCGACAACCGCACTCTTGAGTACTGCCAGATGTCCACTGATGAGAGTGGAATTTC
Organism: Macrosoma leucophasiata; assembly: GCA_036365455.1. Lineage (NCBI taxonomy): Eukaryota > Metazoa > Arthropoda > Insecta > Lepidoptera > Hedylidae > Macrosoma > Macrosoma leucophasiata. Next base: position 4,141,402 of record JAWQUS010000024.1, read on the forward strand.
TCCCTTCGGCGGGTAGTGTGGTGTAGGAAATGAGACGGTTGTACCATATCTATCAGATGAGCGGAGTACCTTCTCATCATTGTAGAGACGGTAAAAACGCACAGATATTTATATCAGCGTCCAGGATACCGATACTCTTACCAATGGCGAATGGAGTGCCCTGGAACTGTCGTGATACAATAAATGGGTATTTAGCGGTGAACGCGCAGAGTGTGGCTTCGGTAGGAACTGCACTAAATTAGGTAGACCCCAAATCCGAGACCCGCTCCATAGAGTCCTCTACTTCAGACACAAGTCTAATCCTGCTTTCCTCGATAGGCGTCCGAGAGGCATTTACACGGATCGTGTAGTGTGCATCGCCCGTACTATCATCCGCGTAGCAATGAGAATACCTAGAGGTTTTGTTACAATATTTCATTGTTATGTAGTAGTAAGATCGCCATCCCAGAAGCAGCAGATAGACCCTATAAGGTCCAAGAACAATAAGAAATCAATTGTCATATTTTTCGTGCTGCCTGAGGGACATCCTACTTATCTATCGGTTTTCCTATAATCTATAGACAAAGAACTATTTGTCAAAAACTCCTGTAGATAAGGCATACCTAATATAATATTTAAATAACCTATATTTGTGTTATAAACGTAAATTAATTTTTCAGTAGCGTCACGTCACGCGTAATATTTATTTTAGGAGGCCAAGCGAAGTACTGTCGACCTACTAAACATCAATTACTGATTAGAATCCAAATACTTTCATGTGGTTGCCCAAATAATTTCACGCGTTCTTCTATATGACCTCAAAATAGAGGTTTTAGCACTTTTAGCTAAAAAGACGAAAATTTCTCTGGTAATGTATTTCTGTATTTTTAAACACGGGGACAGAGTACGGGGACATGGAGAAGTAATTTTAATTATTTTATTAAAGTACCGTTGTCCCCGTACGCCATATCCCCGTCACGGGGACAACGGGACGTCTATAAATTCCTTTCCCGCTGTCCCCGTGACGGGGACACGGCGCACGGGGACAACGGGAATAAACCATTTCTGTTGCCGTATAACAACAAACTAAAAACCGAATACAATAAATATTAAAGGGGCTTCCATACGTTAGACGTGTTTTTTGGACGGTTTTTATAAATAGTGATACGGAACTCTTCGAGAAGAACCCTTCCTTCCCTCCCTTCGGAAGTCCAGCACGAACTTGGCCGGTTTCTGGTGTTTTTTTAAATCCCTACTTCCCTACTTAATATTATAAATGCGAAAGTAACTCTATTTGTCTGTCTGTTAACTTTTCACGTACAAACGACTGAACTGATTTTAATGAAATTTGGTACAGACATAGAGCTGACCTTGAGAAAGAACATAGGCTTCTTATTTAATATATTCCAATATTCACTTACCATCAACTCATCAACTCATTGTATCTATTTTTGTATTTTGAGTAAGCTAAGGTTATTTTGCTTAATTCATAACCTACAAAAAATAGTTATATTAGCAAGTATATTATATGCAGTATGCAGGTATGTAAAAACTGAGTTGTGTGTTAGTGTTTCCCTAATTGTCTTTCCTCTATATCTATTTTTGAGTGTCCCTAGTGAATTATATACGTTTTAATTGTTTTTATATTATTTCGCATTAACACATGCTTGTGAAATATATTTTATTTTTAAAGAAAAATGGAAAGAAAAATTTGACTTCAGACGAGACTCGAACTCGCGACCTACTGGGAATCTAGTCCAGCCGCTCTTTCAATTGAAGAGGCTTCAGGGCTTCAGTAGCTCAATTGGAAGAGCGGCTGGACTAGATTCCCAGTAGGTCGCGAGTTCGAGTCTCGTCTGAAGTCAAATTTTTCTTTCCATTTTTCTTTAAAAATAAAATATATACGTTTTATCCTTGGTAAATTTGTTATAAATAATGTTGGTATTATCCTCAAATCGGTATGGTTACTGGCTGCATCATGGCTGGTCACATATAATTAGCAATACCATTATTATTCCTCCTATTATGAGATGATTCATATAAAAAAAAACGCTTAAATTACACCTTCAGCCCCACATTTGGTATTATGACTAATTGTGTTATTAAAAAAAAATAATTTCGTATACCTCTTGTGACGGAGCTCGCGGGCGTTGGCACCACCGGATTACCCTATCTACTTTAGTACCAGATTAACCATATAGCAGGAGGCAGCAAATGTTACGGGCCCCGCGCCTGTGTCCAAAAAAAAACACAATTTGTAAAATATGTAATACGCCTTAGCTATTCTCAAAGTGAGTGTTGGCCACATTGTAATTATATAGGTATATTATTTTATTGCAAGTTGACAATACCACAATACTTACCCCTAAATTGTTTTCGATACCTTTTCGTAAATGTTTTGTTTTATTTACATCCTAAATTTCAGTAGGCAATGTTATTCTAGGGCCCCATGGTCACATTTGCTACGGGCCCCGCACCGGCTTTATCCGGCTCTGATCTACTTGCAGCTAAAGGGTCACTACCACTACCTACCTACCTACATACCTCACTACCTACTTCCCTGTTCCGTTTAAGTGGTTATGTACGATGTACGGACCTGTAATTTCATAATACCTTAGACCTCGGGATCTACATTGAAATCACGGATTTGGATCATGTAGTTTACCGATATTTGTGTATATGACAAGATTTGACAAATAACTGGAATTGGTGTCGAATACTGTCGAAGCGACACCAATTTGCGGCAACAAGTTCACGCGATCATGGTTACATGATCACTTCTGTTTAATTTCTGTGGTACACATTGATGGTATGTAACTATAGCCTATATAAATACCAAAATTATGTGAAAACAATGTTTTTAAGGTCATATTACCCAGCTCGAAGATTTACGTTCAATTTATAATAAGAACCTCCGAATTGTTGACGTACACCGATGTTTACCAACAGTTATAATAAACAAACCGTTGTGCGCGCGGTGAATACTAAATTGCTTGTTTGGATTCCATTTAGCTAATATATTGAGGAAGTTTGGACACAACTAAACTGTACGTGGAATATTGAATACGTATACTTTGGGAACATAACACGTTGGTGAGGTACATGTATACACGGATTATAACTACGAGTACCTACGTTCCCACTCAAGTTTAAAAGTAATGAAAATATTGTTTTATATTATTTCGCATTAACACATGCTTGTGAAAATATATTTATTTTTAAAGAAAAATGGAAAGAAAAATTTGACTTCAGGCGAGGCTCGAACTCATAACTAGCATAGTTGGTAATAGATGGCGCTGCTGCTACCATAAAGCAATGCAATAGATGTGAAGGAAAGATTTGACAAATCGGGCAGGGCTTCAGTAGCTCAATTGGAAGAGCGGCTGGACTAGATTCCCAGTAGGTCGCGAGTTCGAGCCTCGCCTGAAGTCAAATTTTTCTTTCCATTTTTCTTTAAAAATAAATGAAAATATTATTAAGATTTTTTTGTATGTTATGGAAGTGGCAAACAAGCATGCAGTTCACATTGATGTTAAGTGATGACTGCAGCCCACACAAAGACCGAAGTCAAAATGCAGATGCGTTACCACTCCTGAGGCCTAAGGTGTTATGCCGGAAATTATAGGGCCGTACATTACCACCTGACCGGAACGCGATAGTTCTGAACACTACCATTTAGCGGCAAATATATTAGGTAATGCGGTGGTGGCTACGACCGCGAGCTCCGTCACTGGAGCTCTACCACCAGTGAAATTGAACTAATAAATTAGAGTAAATGCGTTCGTGAAAGTTCAACATACATTCATACAACTCAAGATATTTATGTGTATGACAAGGATCGCGAGAAACAGCTAATAAAAAACAGAAATTTCAACACTTGAAATTATATAGTTAAATGTGTATCCTATTGTTTTGAACTTAATTTATTCAGGAAATTCCAAAATGCCAATTTTCGCACATTTCAATAAGCATCGAAAACATTAACATTTGACATCAGGGTCGAGAATAGAAATTCGAAGAAGCGCTACTCGTTATCGGTTTTTCCGATAGCAACATTTGCAAATACAATACCACTTTCATCAATATTCCAATTTGCAAATGAAAGAATGGCACTTGAATTTCTGATATTGCTCGGGTTAACGAACACCTGTATAATGTACAATTATTTGTACCTATAAACGGCTAATGAATATTAATTTAAACCTTGTCGATGAGTCAAACCAAATTGTCGCAATTGCCTGTTATATTTACGTACTAGATGCCCTGTGTGTTGTTAGTTTCAAATACAGTGCTCATCAAGAAATAATGCAAATCTAGCCTATGAAAGTGACAATCGCCTAGTTTCGGCTTTATAAAGCGTTATCTCTGCTGCACACTGACTACGTAAGCATCCGTAGTCCGGTATTGATCAAAACTTGATCAAAATGGTCGACGTACGTCAAATAGGTGCGGTGCGAAAGAGATAACGCTCTACAGATCCGAAATAAGCCGACGTATCTTCCTGAGGTCGATGTGCATTATTTTTTGTTGGATACTGTATATATACCTTTACCTTGAGTTGATGTCGTATATGACATCTATACAAATAAACCAGCTGTGCCCGCGACTTCGTCCGCGTGAGAATTTATGATTGTTCAGTATCTACCCGGACGAAGTCGTGGGTGCAGCTAGTATAAAAGTAGCCTAAGTTACTCCTTATTACATGAGCTATCTGCCACTGAAAGTCCCGTCGAAACCGTACATATACCAAAACAACATTTTTTTACAATTTTTGTCTGTTTGTCTGTCTATCCGTTTGGCGGGGCTAATTTCGGGAACGGATTTCGACTGGACTTTCACTGGCAGATAGCTGATGTAATAAGGAGTAACTTAAGCTACTTTTGTACTAACTGCGCCGACGACTTCGTCCGGGTAGATACTGAACAATAATAAATTCTGACGAGGGCGAAGTCGCGGGCACAGCTAGTAGAATAGTAAGTAGAAGCGTTCTACTCCCATGGGTTTCCAACCATAACATTATGAAGAAAAAATAACGCTCCAGCGCTTCCTTACGCCTCTGATTTCAAGGCGGGCTCATTGTTATTGTGTTACTATAATTGTATCTTTCGTTGTCAGCAGATGGGAGCGGGCGCGAACGGGCCGGGCGGCAGGAAGGCCCTGGAGCTCATATTGAGCGGTGGGCTCAAGTCGTTGGCGCGGCCCGCGAAGCCCGTTCGCCGGGCCGCGTCCAGGGACTCTGTTCTGTCGCAGCCGCAGCCCCTACTCGAAGGTGAGAATCGATCACAGTGAGGTCATTCTGTCAGGTCTTCTTTTTTCTTTCTTCATACAGACCTCAGTGTTACTAGCAACACCATGTAGCTTGAATTCATGTATTTACTTCTGCTTTCCCCTTCGTGGAGCACATGAGTTACGTTAGCTATGTCTGGATGGAAATCAGCACATACCTACTTTTTCGAAATTCGCTTGAAAAAGAAGATCCTGAAATAAAATTTAAGTAAAAGAACAATCAATACCTTATGGCTGAGAATCGTGGCGTAAACTTACGTAGGTGATATACAGTCAAATTTTAAATCCAAAAACATGTATTTTTGACGTCAGTCTAACACTATGTGTGTAAGAATATCTTTAATAAACTGAATTAATAGCTGTTTTATATCGTGTTCTGAAATAACGACCGTGAACATTGCAAAAGTGATTTTGGGCAAAACGTGCAAATTAAAAACATTAAGTTTTTTTGGATTTCAACGCGGATAAGTAATTTGCGAATTGTAATAAAACTGTTTTTACAGATATATTTGCATTTTTTTTTTGTATTATTAAAGTGTGAAGCGGCTGAAGCCCGGAACACGATAGCGCTTAACACTAGACTACGTAGCCTTAAGTAGATAATTTTTTTTAAATTTATTTAATCATTTATTTCAGATCACAGATCCATAGTAGGTACAATATAAAAATATAATATAAAAATAATTAATTTCCACATAAATAATAAAATTAAAAGTCAAATAATTTAAATATTACAATTTAAAACAAAATCAATATTCATCAATCAAATTACATATTAAAATTTGTACAATCAATAATTTTAACAAACTAAACAATTATCAAAAAAACTAAAAAACTAAACAATTCCATATAAATTAAATCTCTAACAACAACACTAATGAGACAGAAATATCACTAACAACACTTTTTTCACATTAAAAATTACTACGCTAAAAAATTTGTGAGTCATTGTCAATTGCTTATTTGTCAATTGATAATGACTCACTCACTCATATTTTACTGGTGGTAGAGCTCCAGTGACGGAGCTCGCGGGCGTAGGCACCACCGCATTACCTGATTTACTTGCCGCTAAATGGTAGTGTTCAGCACTATCGTGTTCCGGTGTGGTGGTAATGTACGGCCCTGTAATTTCCGGCACAGAGGCATAACACCTTAGGCCTCAGGAGTGGTAACGCATTTGCATTTTGACCTTGGTCTTTGTGTGGGTGTCTATAGGCTGCAGTCATCACTTAACATCAATGTGAACTGCATGCTTGTTTGCCACTTCAATTACACAAAAAAAAAAATGATGTATCATCGAGCATTGATTGATATAATGACAATCAAAACGTTCAGATAATAGATAAGGTAACGCGGTGATGCCTACGCCCATTGGATCTCCATCAACAGTCTAGACATACATATACAGTGCTCAACAATAAATATTGCACATCAAGCCTAGGAAGGAGACTCTGGCTTATTTCGGGTCTGTAGAGCGTTATCTCTTTCGCACCGTACCTATTTGACGTTTGTCGACCGTTTTGATCAAGTTTTGATCAATACCGGACTGTCAGTGCTTACGTAGGCAGTGTGTATAAGAGATAACGCTCTACGAAATCGAAACGAGCCGTCGTCTCTTTCGCAGGCTCGATCTGCAATATTAATTGTTGAGTACTGTGATCAAACTTATGAGTGGTGATGTCAATCGCCCTCGTGGGCACAATACGGGTGGCAGCAAAAGAGCATTCTAAAATAGAAATAATATCATCAAAGTGAAATGTGGTCCACTATGCCACGATGTCGTCTATTATTTTGAACATCGATTATTATTTGTTTGGTCCGTATTATACCATTCGAAACAATTCCCAAATTAATTAACGTTGGATGTGAAATAAAAAAAAAACATAAAAAGTGACATTAGTAAATTATAGAAGATGATATTCGCTGATCATATCATATTGATAAACAACTTGCAATATAAAATATTATTTTATACAATTTTCACAAGTCAGAAATTACGATTTCTATCTGCTCAAAATCATTGCAGAACAGTCTCTATTGCTGCGAATACAGGGTCTTCGTGTACAGCATTTTTTGTCGTTGAGCACATATACAAGAAAAGATGGTGAATTTTATTACAACCCATATAAATAAACAATAAACAATCATCTGTCTGTGACATTAAAACCATATAACGAAAGATTTACGGCTTACCTTTCTCTCCATTCTCTGAGAGGGAAAATTTAAAAAAAATAATAAGTTAATTTGTGATGTTTTAAAAGTTAAATATTGACGTTTAATGTGGAGGAATTCTACTGATGTAGGAAAGACTTCTAGTCCGGTGAGATAAAAACATTTTATATACAAGGAAATGTATTTTATGTTCTCTAGACAATATTTCAAAGCTGTTTTACATTGTATATTTTTATTTAATTTCTTCTGACTGTATGTATCTTCACGCTAAGTCCCTTACGAGGTAGGCAGACAGTGTGGAGCGCCAGATATCCCGGCCCTGACACACCTCCCGCACTACTTCTACATTCATCATTCTCTTCACACATGCACGCCGATTCCTAAGAAATAACTTTATTAAGAAACATCGAATTTTTTTGCACTAGCTGTTGCCCGTGACTTTGCCTGCGTGGATGTCGTTTATAAATAACTAAGTAGCCTATGTTCTTTCTCAAAGTCAGCTCTATCTCTGCACCAAATTTCATTAAAATCGGTTCAGTCGTTTGGACGTGAAAAGATAACAGACAGACAGAGTTACATTCGCATTTATAATACTATATATAGTAGGGATTATCTAGGAATAAAGATTTCGAATCATAAGTTTCCCATTGTTCACAGGTCTAAGAAAATGCTCGACGGTCCTTGCGCTGACCGATCGAGAGAAGGCACCTGAACCGATGAGAGCGCACAATAGACTGCGGGCGCCCTCCGTCTGCTCCCGATGCTCTTCCTTGCTGTCACTCGCCGGCGTTGGCGGCTCTAGGTATGTCAGCTTAAAACACCTACATAGAAGACCGGTTGCTGTTAACTTTTTAGGATGCTGCAACCGGTCTCATCGAAGTTGGTACAAAGTAGTGAAAGAATATGATAATAATAGGTTCAGTTGGCTTACGATTAACCCATTCCGGAGCTACAGCTCTAGGTACATTGATGGCTAAATAGAACTGTGAAGATGAGAGCGCACAACAGATTGCGGGCGCCCTGCCTCTGGATGCTGCTTTGTTTTGCCCAGCTTTCACTCGCCAAGGCTAACTGTTTCGTTAGCTAAAAGCTCTACATAAAAGACCAGTTGGGCCAATGAGTTATGAACGAAATATCAGATGGATAAGTAAGAAACCTTATGGTTGCAAGCAGCCCAACACTATCACTCTCCGACTCTGGCAGTAGGTATGTTTACCAGTTAGGGTGGATTTTTAAGTGTCCGATTGACCGCTAGAAGACGTCGAGTCTTAAGAAGGTACGTAACAGCAGACTACGCGCCCTTAGTCACATCGAGATTCAGTTAAATGCAAGCCATTAAAAAGGTGATCTGGTGAAATGAGTACGGCGGCAAACCATCTAGTTTTGATGCTCCCTTGCCCACGTCCCTAAAGTTAACCGCGCTGGCAACTGTTACACATAAGTAACTTTATGACTCTCTTCCAACTAGGCAACTCTCTCTCGATCATTCATTCTTTCCCTCACCGCATTGAGATCATGAAGCTAAATCGTATGCAATTTACGTAGATTTTAACGTATATTTCCTAAACAAACATTTTAAATTTTTCACATCTGCCAGGTGTTAGCAGCTAAATTTATTTTAACTTGTTTGGGTTAAAACTAATGTCTTGATGTACATGACCTTCCATCGTGACATAATCACTCAACACCGTTACAACACAAACTAACAGTCCAGAGTGAACAAAGACCTAAATGTGTTAAACAAGCAACGCCAATCAAATCGAAGGTGAGGTTATATTTTAAGAATGGAGGTCTTTGGAAATAGCAATGAGAAGTCCTCCACACCACTCGGCTTTATATCAAACGTTTATGCACAGTCGACGTTACGCCATTGGCGGCTCGATCTTGACCCCTTTATAGTTTAAGATCCGAACCTAGGTCGACCTTCACCTATCCGTTTACCCAATGAAACATTATTTTTGTCAAATTTCATTCATAATCAAACACGTATTACTCTATTTTCTATCAAAATATGTTCATAGAATTATTTTATTTTATCAATTTTCACTTATTTGTTAATCAATGTGTTTGAAACTAAGAGTTTCAAACATATAAAATAGGTCTATGAGGTTTATTGGTGAATATGTCGGTGCACCTATATCTACTTAGGTACAGGTAGCCATGAACGTAAATACATAGGTAATATATCATAGACCTATTTAACATGATTAAAACTTTTAGTTTCAAACCCATTTCGTTGGTTAACAAATGGGTTAAAATGGAAAAAAAAATTTTTTTCTGAGTAATGGTTACTGGTAACTATGAACATAATATTTTGATAGGCAATTCATGCAAGACGTGTGTGTTCATGTATGAAATTCGATAAAAATAATGTTTCATTCGGCAAACAGACAGGTGAAGGTCGACCTAGATACGACTCCTCTACTATTAGGGGATCGACTTAAAGTGTGCTTAGAACGGGGTCTCTTTCGTCGTAAAAAAAGAGGTTCTATTTTCAAAATGTAATAGAACATTTTTAACGTTTGACTTCGTGTGAAAAGGTCGTATATGTTGACATATTTTTTTATGTTAGTCTTTCACAAAAATTAGACGTGAAACTGCGAAGATCTACTAGAACGTATGTACCATCTATTTTGCGCTACATTATAATAACGTTCAGTGGCAATACCACCATCTTATGGCAGACTTATTCCTATCTTACTTTGTTGTTCACTTAGTGCTAATTTCATGCTGCAAAGTAAATTTTACGCTCAAAATGTACGCTCAATACGTTTAAGCAGAAACTAAATCTGCCAATTTTTTATTAAGCTAGCGATGGTCTTCTTACATAACGCTTACTCGATACAGTGTCAGATCGAAATGTAGATAATTGGCTCAATTAGTGCTGTTGATAAATGAAGAAAAAAAAAGGAAATTCCTTTTTTAACTAACTGCGATTTCAAGATTTCATACCTATCTGGCTCCACATCAGTAGTTTTTTAGTCCTTCCCGAATTTTACTCCCTTCCATTTTACTTAATGTTTGTATGTATGTATATTCACGGCAAGTCCCTTACGGAGTAGGCAAAGAGTGTGGAGCGCCCGATTTCCCGGTCCCGACACACCTGCCATGCTTCTTCTACATTCCGCATTCTCTTCATAGATTTGAAACTCAAAGTCAAACTCAAAAATTCATTTAATCATTTGGAAGTAATAGAATTTGCTTGTGATGACATGACAAAATATAAAATTAAAGTGAATAACAACTGATACGTTGATTAATATGTCAAAGTAAACAAAAACAAAATAAAAAATAATGGTCCAAAAAAACTTAATAATTAAAATAGGTATCAACATCCGGAGTTTCAAAATCAACATAATTCATTGTTTTCGACAGGTATTCCCTAGACGGCGCCGGTGGCGGCTTCGTGCCTGCAGCGCCGATCAACTGCAAGCTGTGCCTAGAAGACGCTACACCGGACAAGGTCACCGTCATAGTTGGCTGCGGTTGCATCTTCTGCACTAAGGTACGTCGATATTCTGTGTTGTTTTTTTTCTTATGTTACTGAAGTGGCAAACAAGCATGCAGTTCAGATTGATGTTAAGTGATGACTGCAGCCTATAGACACCCACAGTCCCACACAAAGACCAAGGTCAAAATGCAGTTGCGCTACCACTCCTGAGGTCTAAGGTGTTATGCCTCTGTGCCGGAAATTACAGGGCCATACATTACCTCCTGACCGGAACACGATAGTGCTGAACACTACCATTTAGCGGCAAGTATATTAGGTAATGCGGTGGTGCCTACGCCCGCGAGCTCCGTCACTGGAGCTCTACCACCTGTGTCTTAACCATTGTGTCTCGGTTTTGATGTTTTTTGGCGTTACTAACACTGATAAGATCATTTCTGCGTTTTTGAAAGTACAAGACCGATTGAGCTGAAATTTTTAAACACATGTAAGTCAGCGACCCAAAAATGAAAGTTTGATATAAAAGTGTGAGTAAGTGAATTTTAAACATTCTGTTAGGTACGGGAGGCTACTTTTAGAGATAAATTGGAGAGTTGTAATAAAAAATTTTTACCTATTAAATTCTATAATTTTACTACGTATCGCTTTATAGTAAAGATAAAAAAATACACTTACAGTCTTAGCGAAACAAACAAACAGAAATTATTGATTTTTGAAAATTGCCTGGCCTGGCCTGTTTCGCTAATACATATACAATACATCAAAGTTTGCTAATGCAATAATATTTATTAAAATGAAATATGTACGTCATAATGGCGGGCATTGATATTTGAATTCATAAAATTATTAATTTTATTTCACGAATTAGCAAACAATACGAATTTAGCAGATAGGATACATGTTCTCGACTCAGAATAATATTCTTTTTACGATCTTAAATTGTATATAGTTTTCGATCGAGTTTTCCATAGATCTGTGGCAGAAAATATGCCATGTAAATCATGGAATGTCTGTGCTTAGGTTTATAATGGCGAATTGTACGATAAAATGTTTTTTTTTTAATAGTTTTTGTATGAAATAATACTAAAAATATGTAAATTTTATTGCGACTATAAATTGAGATGTACGCTATCCTATCTGATAAGTTGGATCAAACTGCACACGGTGTGCAAGTTTGGATAAAATTAAAAAAAAAAACGTAGAAGTCTATAAAAGTAAGTATTTATTAGAAGTTAAATTTGCTTGTGATTTCAAAACGATGATTTTAAATTTATTTAACACTATATCGATAACTTTACTGTCGTGTGAATGTCATTATTTGTTTTACAGTTACGAAATTTCACACATTTATCATTTGTTAAGTATGTACATAAACGTTTTTAATACAATTTAATACGATAGTTGAAGATTTGTTTTATGTGACTAAGGTAGGAAACTTTTTTTATATCACGTATTTGCAAACAAGCATACAGTTCACATTGATGGTAAGTAATCAACAGATCAAGCTCGCATGACTCCGCGGCTGGTGTAGATCGCAAGCGATCTACTCGGTTGAGTGTTACGGGCGCGGTCGGGTGTGTGACGGGTGACCGCTAGTGGCATAATTAAAATACGCGTTGCCGTGCTTCGGAGGGTACGTTAAGCCGTCGGTCCCAGTTGCTATTGATAGATAGCAGTCATTAAACTGTCGGAGTTCTTATGGGCGGTTTGAAAACATCCGACAGCGGGTTGACCACTAAGCCGTATCTCCACCAACCCGCATTGGAGCAGCGTGGTGGAGTAAGCTCCGGGCCTTCCAGGGCTCCCCCCAAGAAGAGGAGAGACTCGTGCCCAGCAATGGGACGTATCAAGGGTTGCCATTATTATTATTGTTATAGGCTTTAGTGTGCACCAGCGTCAGACTAGCCTTTACGGCCAGAAGTGTCGTATGCCAGCCGGGCCTTAGCCTCTAATGGCTTGTATAGATATATATACCAACCTGATTATTTACCTACATTTCCCTGCCATTGCAATGTAGTAAATAAATAAAACTGGCAAATTCTTTCCCTACCTTGGGGCGTAAATTTGTGACACGCAAAATTTCCACTCTCATAACTAAAGGTCACCACACTACTACCTAAAGTAGGGTAAACATGTACTTAAATGTTATGCCCTACAAAGCCTTAATTAATAACTAGTGCTTAGTTCATATGACACCACTCAGGGTTAGGTTACTCACTGTATTATCTATTTGCACAAAAACCTACATTCAATTGTTGATAGTCTGGGGCTTAGACTGTACTATTATGTTTAGTTACAGCTGGGTGTGACATTAATCTCACCTTTATTTCACATAATACGTCCTAGCTGACAGTAGCATGAATGTATCCCTATAGAATATTATTGGTAGAGTTGCATGCAAGTTCAGGGTAAATTTAAATATACCTACTTACTTTGCCAATTCAAAGGCACAGCTTATCGACTGCAATCAATAAACTGAAATACGTATTTAACATTAATTGAGTTTGCGCTCGGTCCGACACCAGTTAACAATATAACATGTGAGAGGGTTTATGACTTAACTAGACATAATTCAAACGAAAGCGTCCACCTCATGAGCGGCATAAGCATTAAGCCTTTCAAAGCATTAAGCCTTCAATTGAAATGCTTAACAGAATGTAAGGGTTTTCTCAAAACCAGCGCTAAAAACGGCTCAGAAACGTTTAGTAAGTAAGCGGTTCCGGATTCGGCCGACCATCTCTTATAGCATATAGTCTTATTGCAATCTTACTTTGTTATGTCGTATGATGAACGTCAACGAAAAGCAAGCAAGGACAAACCGCCAATACAACGCGCCGACGTGTTTCGCGTCGCGCCCGCCCCTAATCCCGACCCTATCCCCGGGCCCACGAGGTTGATGACATTCCGGTTTTCGCCAACCGAATGGAGTAGAGCGAAAATTGCACCGCCCATAATCGCATATGTCTCATATGTCTCTCCGCAACGTCCTAAGCCGAGGCACGGACCCGCATGGGTCACCCTTAGGCAGTTGCGCTAACTTTTTTGCTTAGGCTGGAGCACCCTCTGCGCTCGCCGATTGCCCGGTGAAGTAGACTAGTGCCATCTCAAAACAGGCCACATACATAAGACCGAACTAAAAAAGAAAAAAGAAAGAAAAGCTTTAGCCTGGGTTGCACTACGATATTTGTTAAAGTTAACATTTCGCATCCTTCTCTAACTTTAACAGATTTCTTTAGGTTAGAGAAGGATGTGAAATGTTACAATAACTTTAACTTTAACAAATATCGTGGTGCAACCCAGACTTAATTTAATCTAAATTACATTTGACATTTGTTATACGTCAAGAAAAAGTAGGATTGAAATAAGTCTGCTATAAGAGATGGCGGCATTTCTCCTGGGGCTGAACCGCCTAACTCAAATGTTTTCGTGATGCTTTCGATTATGTCGCCTATCCTGTCAGTTTCGTACCCGCTGACTTTTGCCTGGAAGTGTATTTGTCCGCAGGTACATACTTCAAAGCAAAATGTTTTAAGAGGCGGTACGAAACAGTCATAAATTAGAGTTAGGCGGTAAGTCTCCAGGCAGGCTCGTGATCTGCAACAGTGTGAATCGCCTTACCCGCTTCGGTGGGACTGTTCAAGCGAGAGCGGGTTTAACAACCGAGACATTAACCTAGAACTTGTCGAACTCTCTAGAACGCTAGATAGGATCCGATACTAGATTATGGTAATGGAGCTCGCCCATATCTGTCGTGAATAATTTTTTGATAGGATAATTATATAAATTCTCCCACCGTTAAAAGCAAACTAATAATCAACTAAAACTGAAATATTAGCTTTCCCGCGTAATAAAAAAACTTTCAAAAATCAATTCAATCCGACGCAAATCTCTGTTATAAGCTTAGCATGTATGCTAATAATAAGAAAGATTAATATCATCGGAACTGTAATCAAGAGATACGATGATTATCACCTGCCAGCGTGTAAATTGAATGTTTACAACGCGGCAACGTGGAATAGCAATAAATGCTATACGTATTAAAATACACGGTCTCTGTCTGTATATGTTTTTTTTATGTAATAAAAGTGGCAAACAAGCGTGCAGTTCACATTGATGTTAAGTGATGACTGCAGCCTATAGACACCCACACAATGACCAGAGGTCAAAATGCAGATGCGCTGCCACTCCTGAGGCATTAGGTGTTATGCCTCTGTGCCGGAAATTACAGAGCCGTACATTAAAATAAGAAACAAGTTTTATTTCATTAAAGTAAGAAACAAGCAAACCAAAGATTGTTAGTAGAGAAGCATTCGTCTGTCCAGTGGAGCTTAAGATCGTCCGTACGTCCCTTGAGTGTAACTCTCAGTTTTTTTTATGTAATGTAGGTTGAAGCATGCAGTTCACATTGATGTTTAGACATCTACACAAAAACCAGAGCTCAAAATGCAGATGCGTTGTTTTTCTTCTATCCTAGGATTTCTTTAACATTCATTTAGTCCGTGCGATGCAGAGCTATAGGCATAGATATTAAAATAAGTTTGGATCAAGATCCGACAGTAGAGATTTAGAGATCGGGGTCAATTGTACCCATACAATCTAATAAGATCTACCAATGGGCGTTCCTTGCGCATATGTTAGGTCTAAGGTTAATGTATGTAATTGATGGTCTCCAAGAAGAATAAGTAAGATATGGATATGTTTTTATTATGCTCAGAGTGAATTTTTAGAAAGTAATGTATGGAGTTGGAGCCAGGTGACAGGCGGACGGACAGCGGAGCAAAGAGGGTCTCCTGTTTTGAGGGTTCCAAAGCCTAAAAAGAAACCTAATATAGTTTCGCCATGTCCGTCTAGTAGACTTCTAGTACTAGAAAATTGTAATTTGGCACGAATATAAGTTTAAATTAGTCATGCGGAGAAATTCGCGTACCTGCCGTACTAACTTGCAAAGTGAGATAGTATTAACGCAGTTTAGGTATATCATTGGATGGGTCTTTAATCCTTCAAAGATCGTACGGCCACCGGCGGCGAGACACAATTGAATTTCAATTGTCATATTTTTCTCGTGTCTGGAGAGATTAAGAATCAGGAGGTTTGTGAGAACCATTTTTTGATAAAACTATCCGTTTGTGAAATAATTAGATTTAAAAAGCGAAGTTTTGTTAAACTCAAGTTTTCCCCCTCTACGACCCTAGCGGTGGTAATTTTTTTTTTATATGTCATTAAGTTGACAGACAAGCAAACGTGCTACCTGATGGAAAGTGGTCACCGTCGCCTATGAACATTTGCAACACCAGGGGAGTTGCCAACGCGCTGCCAGCCCTGAAGGACTCTTTTGACGCCATTTTTGAAGAACCCCATATTTGGATGCGTGTATCATTTATTCCAACCAAAAGATGTATTACTTCCAAAAGTTTAACTTCAGCTACTGTATTGAGGAAGCACTAATTGGGAACACTATACAACTCAACAAAAAGCCATTCAAACTATAAGATTTGATTGCTTAATTTCTAAAGCAACTGTAAGAAGCAGCTGCACAATTGAACAAGAAAGAAATGAAGTCCGCTTCGTTCAATGTTTTTTGCTCAACAAACAGCGAAAGAAAGAACAATGCCTTGCATTCGCTTCTCGTTAGAACCAGTCTAGCTTTGAAGGAAACAATAAACAATGTTTCATTTTCTATTGTAGCCTTTGCGTTGGCTTTAGTGTATACCTACTGTGGTAATGTTCGGGGCTATTTTAGCTTCGAACGAACTGATTGATAGACTCGCGTGCTCAGCGTTCCGTAGTTGGGATATTTTCTTTATAAGCCCTATAATGTAAAACGATTGTACTTCCCTCTTAGATGTTCCCGCAGAATATGTGGTTCTTTAAATTTTTGAAAGAGTCCTTCAGGGCTGGCAGCGTTGGCTGCAAATGTTCATATGCGACGGTGACCATTTTCCATAAGATGGCCCGTTTGCTTGTTTGGCAACCTATAAACATAAAAAAGTACTATTTAATTTATTATGTTCGAAGCCAGTTTAGTTTGTCACGGGTTGATTGGATCAAAATGTTATGTTTTAATTTCTATTATTAAAAAGTTACGAATCATTATCATGTGAATCACTAGTTAAATAGAAACAGATAAACGACTTACGGAAAGTCAATTTCAACACTTCAAGTATTATGATAATAAATAACTTGATTCTCATTTTGCATTCAGTTATCTTTTTCGCATGCGTACGGGACTCCTTGTTATTGTGAATGTGTGTGTGAGATAAATACAAAAATATCTTCTTGGTACTATTCCGGTGGATTTTCCAATTATTTGTACGAACCTTTTTCAGACAAATATGATAAAAGTAAAACCGGACAAACCCTTTTAAATGACTTGATGATACGAGTAGTTATTATACACGGCAACTGACTTTAATTTGTATTTATTGAAGATATTTGTACAATTCCTTAGGGAAAAAACAACCGTGAAATTATGTTATTAAGTTTTATGTACACAAATCTAGGAATAAATCGACAAACCGATTTGTTTTTTCCTCAAACTCGACAGTAATATCAATTTTCTCGCACGAACGGGCTTTATTTATTATTTGACCTTTAAGCTAATACACAAAATATATTTTGGACTAACTGAAAATAGAATATATTTACTCGTACTACAAAACCATTCAGGGTATTTGTGTAAATGATTTTACGAATTGTTCGTTTTGTTGACGGTTTTTTGCTAATATTCTTTTGCGAGATTTGCTATTCATCTCGACAATAGGACTTTATTTCGTTTGGTCTCGGTTGAATAATTTACAATATTCACTTTTTTTTTTACAAAAAAATATATTTTTAGACTAGCTGACCCGCAAAATTTCGTATTCCCTCACAATCAAATAATGTGTCAAAGGTTTGATAGATACGGACTATTTGTATGGAAAAATTAAATTGTGGTTTTTACTATTTCCCTTCAATTTCTTCATATTTTCTTTTAATCTTCCCTGGACTTCCAAAAATCATTCCAAACCATAATTAGCCAAATCGGTCCAGCCGTTCTCGAGTCTTAGCGAGACTAACGAACAGTAATTGATTTTTATATATATATAAGACTAGCTGTTGTTCGCGGCTTCGCCCGCGTGGATTTCGTTTTATAAATATTTTTTTCCTGAATTTTCTTTTCCAACGATGCAAAACCGTGCCGGAAATTACAGGGCCGTACATTACCACCTGACCGGAACACGACAGTGCTGAGCACTACCATTTAGCGGCAAGTATATTAGCTAATGCGGTGGTGCCTACGCCCGCGAGTTCCGTCACTGGAGCTCTACCACCAGTAAAAAAGTTATAGCGTCAGGAAGGAAAACCCGACTTATTTTTATAATATAGATAAGATAGATTGATCGATTGATATCATAGATATGTTAGTGACTACTGTCCATTCTAGTAAAATTTTCTAAAGCAAGATAATGAACAGTATCCAATAAGAAATATTGCACATCGACCTTAGGAAGGAGACTTAGGATTTTTTTTTATGTGGTGGAAGTTTTTTTTTGTAAGTGGTAGAGCTCCAGTGACGGAGCTCGCCTGCGTAGGCACCACCGCATTACCTAATATACTGGCCGCTAAATGGTAGTGTTCAGCACTATCGTGTTCCGGTCAGGTGGTAATGTACGGTCCTGTAATTTCCGGCACAGAGGCATAACACCTAATGTCTCAGGAGTGGCAGCGCATCTGCATTTTGACCTCTGGTCATTGTGTGGTTGTCTATAGGCTGCAGTCATCACTTAACATCAATGTGAACTGCATGCTTGTTTGCCACTTCCATTACATAAAAAAAAGATAGTACTGTGTGGCAACGTAATAACTATCACAAAAGCAAACAACTTAGATCTTAGGAATTGCAACACATATGCATATAGACCTCCGGTTTTTTTGTAAATGTCTATTCTATAGGCTGCAGTAGTCACCATTAATGTGAACTGCATGATCGTATGCTAACATCATAACATTAAAAAACTGGAAATGATAGTATATGTTCGGTGACCAAGCGAAGAGCTGGATCTTTTAACCTTACAAAATACATTTGTGACAAAATCTTTGTAGACAATATACACCATTCGTGTTTAAGAAACGATTTAAATTCGACCTTTACAATACATACTTCCTCCATACAAAATGACATCAGCTCTATTTATGTTAAATTACTCTTGTTGTACATTTTCCGTTCTTTTTTAAAGTTCAACGAACTAAATGTTGATTTAAAAGGTTTTTAAAAACGTCAAGATAATTGCGTTGCAACAGCGGAACGATACTTTTAATTCGTTCAAGCAATTGTTATCATAATAATATGATAAAAGTGACTGAAATAAAATTTCCATGCCAAGCTTAATGAACTGATTGCAATCTAAAGAAAAAGAAATGTGAATAATTATGAATGCGAACATCACTGGTTTTAGCATTCATTCACGAGTTTTGTAGGCATTACCGCATTATTTCAAATAAATAATATAAAAACAATTATTAAGGGTAAACGCGACTTCTTTACGATATTTAATAAACTGCAAAGTTTATTATATCGGTTGCCTAACTAGCATAGTGTGGCAATAGATGGTGCTACTGCCACCATAAGGCAATGCAATAAATGTGAAGGAAAGATTTGACAAATCGGGCGGGACTTCGGTAGCTCAGTTGGAAGAGCGGCTGGACTATATTCCCAGTGGCCGCAAGTTCGAGTCTCGCCTGAAGTTTCAAATCTTTCTTTCCATTTTTCTTCAAAAATATATATTTTACAAGCATGTGTTAATGCGAAATAATATAAAAAACACGCATTATTTCATTTAACAGACAGGTAAATCACGGCCGAATACTCAAACGTTACTTAAATTAATAAGTGGGATTTAAATGTCTTCTGTCTTTATAAAACACGTTCAAACGATAGAGATAGCGCACATTTGAGGGTTGCTTAAAATTGAGTGACATTTGAGTATTCGGCCATAAGTCAGGCTGCTGCTAATTGTTAGAGTTCATAGTTGTACAAATTAAATTAAATTAATTAGGTACATCTCTTACTCTGTAACTACGGAACCCTACACTGTGCATAGCCCGACACGCACTTGACCGGTTTTTTAAAGTACAAAGCGGTCATATGTGAACGGTAGGTATACTTGTTTGTAATTTTTCATGATGTGAAACAAAGTAGCGTTTTGTGTTACCACAACTGAACCGTTATACTGGTATTGGAAAAAAGGACACCCACGCGAGCGATTCTTTTTCGCAAAATTTACTTTCACGCGAACGAAGTATACGCAAAACATGATCCAATTTTTGTTTTGCGTTACTTTTTTTTATGTCAAAGGATTGACAGACAAGCAGACGGGCCATCTGATGTAAAGTGGTGACCGTCGCCTATGAACATTTGCAACACCAGGGGAGTTGCCAACGCGCTGCCAGCCCTGAAGGACTCTTTTGATGCCAGTTTTGAAGAACCCCTTAATGTAGCGTCGGGGGTACACCTCAGAGGGAAGTTCGTTCCACAATTTGTACGTTCTGGGCAGGAATGAACGCACGAATCGGACCGTTGAGCATGTCCAAGTATCGAATCTGTGCGGGTGGAACTTCTCTCTTCAGCGGGTGATGCGATGTAGGAATGTAGACGATGGCACCAAATCGAACAGTTAATCAGAGCACTCTCTATTGTAAAGGCGGTAGAAAATGCACAATGGTAGAAAATGGTAGAATCTCTTCAAGTTTTTCGATGTATTCTTCCCTGCTCTAACTGACCCTTAATTCAATCGACAATAAACTACTCCAATAATAATTAACTCAAGATGTCGTCGGATGGATTAAGGTCAGTAGGGTTTTTCTCCCCGTTGCAAGCAAAACTTTGCCGCGGTGAGAGGTGCATCGCTCTGTAAACAGGTCAGCCTGACCTGACCTGTTTGCTCGCACTCCAACTGTAATGAATGCGACTCCATGTAGACGTCTCTGAATTATTTAGTCAGGTGGAACAGGGAAACTGCTCGAAATCAGCGAGGTGTTCATTTTAAGTATTTTAGAGTTAAGTTGCGAAGCATTTTAAGGCAACAAATTGTAATTAAGGGATGATTATTGAAAATTTTGATGTCCCCAATTGATTTTGGCAAAAATGATACCTTCAACAAGTTGTTTCTCACGTCACATTTGTGCTGTCAAGTAAATGTTTTCATATATCACGTATAATCACCAAACGCTCGTCTGGTTAGGTTAGGTTGGCCTGCAGAGAAGCCGCAAAGCTTAACAAAGAAGGATTGTCCTAAAAATATATATCAGATTAATAAAATATCAAATAGTGTTATCAAAACGAATATAACTTATCCGTTAATTAATCTGTGAATTCTGTGATCATAACTAACACAAGACTTCATCGGATGGATTAAGGTCAGTAGCGCTTGCCCCGGTGCAAGCAAAACTTTGCGGTGAGAGGTGCATCGCTCTGTAAACGGGTCAGCCTGACCTGACCTATTTGCTCGCACTCCAACTGTAATGAACGCGACTCTATGCATAGACGTCGCTGAATTATTTAGTCAGGTGGCTGAATATGGGGCTCTTTAAATCAGCGATGTATTCATTTAAAAAGAAACATTTTTAAATTTAAAAGTGAAATGTGATCATTGTATAAGGATAAATCTCGAAAAATGAGAAAGAATATTTATTGTTCACTTGTATGCGTAATTTTTTGTCGTGATGTTCATAATACGGGTTCTTTCTGTGTTGTACAAACGCTTCCTTAATTATTTATTTAATTAGATAATTTGTAACAATATGTTGCTGCCTTGTCTGCTTGCTTAATATGCTTGTTATGATGATCCTTTCATTGTCATTTAATCCTTTTTTCGTGCCCTAAGCCAAAAAAAGCTTCTACATGTGACCGACTTTAATGGACGTCAAATGGCCGACTCCTTGTCTTTGTTATACAATTCCCTTTCATTTCTGTTTAATTTCGTAATATTTTCAGATTTTGGCGCCATTCTATAAAAAATAGCCTTTTGCCATCATTGTTATGTTACACGTTGTTGCACAAGTGCTCACAACTGTTGTCAAACCATGACAGACCATGATGTAAACCACTCAACACGCTTTTTGGCATCGTCCTCTGAGAAGCAACTCATGGAACTGAAGACTCCTGTAAATCTTAGAGATCCTTTTAAAAGTTTACCCTCATAATGGATTGTTAATACAGTCTTGGTTTATTTCCTATGCTTCCTAGGACACATAAAACATTGTCTACAGATTAATCTCACGCCTATTATATTATCTAAAGATTATCTTGAGCCGCGTTCAAATAAAAATTGATATTTAAAACTTCTATTTGTTTTTCTTTCAAACCAAGGTAGCTGACATCACAAGTCTTATCATAAAATCTGCATGGATAATAATCGTTACGTTTTACGTCGTCGTCTAGCGGAATACTACTGGGGAATTAAGGACTATAACTTTATTGGTGGACTCATATACAAGTCAGGGAACTCTTAGGAAACAGTGAACCGCAAATCGAATAAGCCGTTTCTGATATTAGCGTGCACAAACACACAGACAAACAGACATTTTTCCGGGATAAAAAGTACCCAGTGTTGTGCGCCAAAGGTTAAAGTATAATCATAGCAAGTTTCATTGTAATCGGACCGGTAGTTTTTATGTGATCTTGAACAAACAGACAGACAGACAAAAAATTTTCTAATCACATATTTGTGTTCGGTATCGATCTAATAACATCCCCTGGTATTTATTTTTTCAATATTTTTAATGTACCTACAGAATTTACACTTCTACAGATTTATTATAAGTATAGATAAAACTTGATAGTCCGGTATATCCGGTAGTTTATCAGTAGATCTCAACGCCAGGCTCTGTGTTTTTTTTAAAATGAGATATTTTAACGTTGAAAATAGCTCTCGCAAACGATATTAGACAATTTTCACTTTTAATAAAAGTTCATATTCTGTTATACGTTAGGTTGACAGGCAGGTATATATGTTCTCTCAATCTTGCTTAAGAATTAGGTTCTCAGCATATCTCGGAGACGAAATATTTCTGCTGCAGGATTCTAACCTATTAGAATTTATTTGTGTAATAGAACGCTTGTTTTTCACGGAGTTTTCACTAGGATTTTTCCATATTTCTTGCTATGCTGACGCAACATAGTTTTTATGAGTTAATTAAATGACTGAATAAAACTTTATTGTTAATCTAAATTTCATTAGGTTTTTGCTTCGTGCAGTTATTCGTTGTTTTTGAGTTTGTGGAAAATCTTCATCAGCTGTATGGTCACGTAATACAATATTGAAATTTTTATACAACTTAAAAGAGCGGTTAGAAAATTTTTTAAACCTGGTTATTGTTAACTAGTTTTGCTTTTTTTTTTCTTGAAATGTCTTCTGTATTCTATACATCTATACTCTATACATACAAATAAATAAACTTGGAGTGTCTGTTTGTAATATAAAATAACCGCTTCTTATTAAATGCATATTTTATGTATGTATACGCGGTATGTACGATACATAACAGTTTTGTCAATCTTTGTATGTCTTTCTATTTTCTTTTAATCTTGGGAACGACTGAACCGATTTTGACGGGACTTTCACTGGCAGATAGCTTATGTAATAAGGAGTAACTTTGGTAATTGCGTCTCAAATCATTGGCAAAAGCAATCTCGTTTAATAGCGAAATGCTGCGACCCATTCCGCATCATTGCATTTACAACTCTATTCGAATGGTTTGACCGCCATTGTTCGGTTGATTGACAGCAGAATACTGGTGGTAGAGCTCCAGTGACGGAGCTCGCGTAGGCACCACCGCATTACCTAATATACTTGCCGCTAAATGGTGTTCAGCACTATCGTGTTCCAGTCAGGTGGTAATGTACGGCCCTGTAATTTCCGGCACAAAGGCATAACACCTTTGGCCTCAGGAGTGGTAACGCATCTGCATTCCATCATATAAAAAAAAAATCTGCTCCACTATACCTAAGTGGAGTCATCCCGTCCCACCGTCACGTCCCGATGCCTAACACGACATCAAAAAATTAGCAGATTTTGAATACGAAGCATTTTTTTGCTAAAAAGTAGTGTAGTTGCAATGTTATTGTTGGATAACCATCAAAGTATTACACTTTGATGTGAAACTGAAAAGGTAAAATCGCAGTTCTTAGAATTTACCTTTTTTTTCCGACTAGCAAACAATTTAAAGGTTATTATGGTAACGATGTAGCCTTCACGGTACTTCTAAACGTCCGTATTCATGCACATGCACGATTAGGGATAGGTCAGGTGGTTTTTTTTATTTTATGTAATGGAAGTGGCAAACAAGCGTGCAGTTCACATTGATGTTAAGTGATGACTGCAGCCTATAGACACTTACACAAAGACCAAGGTCAAAATGCAGATGCGTTACCACTCCTGAGGCCTAAGGTGTTATGTGTCTGTGCCGGAAATTACAGGGCCGTACATTACCACCTGACCGGAACACGGTAGTGCTGAACACTACCATTTAGCGGCAAGTATACCTATTAAGTAATGCGGTTGTGCCTATGCCCGCGAACTCCGTCACTGGAGCACTACCACCAGTCAACGCAGTTCTTAGAATTAACTTTTTTTCCGACTAGCAAACAACTTAAAGGTTATTATGGTAACGATGTAGCCTTCATGGTATTTCTTAACGTCTGTATTCATACACATGCACGAATAGGGATGGGTCAGGCTGTTTATTGCTTGATGCGGTGTTAGGTAATAAAAGTTACGTTTTCTTGTTTTTTTATAGTAAACAGTTTTACGTTTCCGTACCTCAAAAGGCAAACGGAATCCATTAATCAATGTCTGCCTGTCTGACACAGCATTTGCTTCGAAAGTACTGAACTGGATTAATTGAGATTTGGACCAAAAATTTATAAATTTTTGACTCAAACGCAAACTTGAACGTAAATTCATTTTGAATAGGTACGAAGGTCGCTTTTGGTGTGTAAACTAGTGGCGTAATTTTAAATTTTCACCTCATGGGCTTATTGGTACCTAAGCAATGCACGCCACATGTGTGTATTAAAAAAGCCGGACAAGTGCGAGTTCGACTCGCGTGGTGAGGGTTCCGTAATTTAAGTAAATATTTTCGAAAATATTACAGATTTAAAATGCAGGGACATAGCGGTTACGGTGGTACCGGCAGGGGGGGGGTTATATTATTAAGAATTTTCGATTTAATTTTAATACTCAAACTTCTTATAGGTTTTCCAGTAATCTTTAGGCAAAGAACTATTTTCCATATTTTTTCAAAATTTTAAGTTCAGTAGTTTCGGAGATAGGGGAGGGAAATGGTCAATTTTTGTCGTTTTTCTTAAATAACTTCAAAGTTGTTTATGAAAAAATTATAAAAAAAATATATCTGAGATGCTGACAACAACCTCTTTCATTTGATATGTCACACGACACAGTTTACCAATTTTTTTTTTTAATTTTCTGATTTACCTCCCGAATTGCCCCCCTGTTTAAAATTTATTATTTTACTTGGCGTGTTCATCTTTGGGTCACCAATTTACATATATTCATCAAATTTCAACTCAATCGGTCGAGTACAGACAGACAGACGCACGAGTGATCCTATAAGGTTTCCTTTTTTCCTTTTAAGGTACGGAACCCAAAAAAGGTATTGGAAACCATAATAATCATAATATGTGATACCGTGGTCAGTCTGCCCGCGGCCACGGTAGCTGGAAAGCGATCGAAACGTCGGGTATAAAAAGTTGAGAATGTTGTATACGCGAGAAAATCCACAAATATAATTTCTACAAAGATACCTGTTCGGTAAAACAGTACCTAATGTTACATTTGTTAAAATTAGTGTATGATTTACTAATATGTTTATTCATCTATACTATAACCCCCTTATTCATAAATATATTTTAGCTAAAGTGTTGCTAATCTCTCCTTTGTATTTTTCTATCCTGCACGTTTGACAATGCAACTGACAGAGACAAAGCATTCTATAGCTATAATGTATCATTTGACATGGGCTATATAAATTTAATTCATAGCACCCGTGCGAAGCCGGGGCGAGACGCAAGTATTCTATAAAAGACGAAATAAGTTCTCATCTCATATAAAAAACCAAATAAATTTAATATTTATTAACGCTGGTATTTTTTAATAAACAATTAAGTTTATGGCAAACGAAACCGTCCAAAATTGAAGGCATGTGATTCAAAGTAATTAGGATGTAAGAGTTGCAGGTTTTAAGGAGGTCAAGAACATTCTTATGATTTTTTATTTCTTAATGAACTCAAAACATAAGAAAAAAGTTATATATCTCCAATAGTTAAGGAAGATACCTTATTATTATTTATGCATAAACGTTTTCTAAGAGAAAGTGGATAGAAAAAAATGACTTTGGATGGGATTGAAAAAAGGCGAACTCTGTGTCAATAGTCCAGTATTTTTAACCACCTAACTACCAAAGCTGTACTTAGGTAGCTTGGTGGTTAAATCTGCCGCACCCATCCGAACGACGAATAATTTTTTCCTGTAATAACTTAAAGAATTATTACAATTAATCATGTACTTTTTTGACTTATAAATAAAACAAATGTTTTCTCTAAATAATATTAGTGAAATGAACACGCCATGAAGATACATTAATTTTGCCTTGCCACTTATTTGGGGTCGGGTCGTGACGACCCCACCGCCCACTAGCGAAAGAATTTTAAAGAAGATAATTCTTCCACTAGTGCAGTCAGTCAACCGAACAGTGGCGGTGAAA
Organism: Macrosoma leucophasiata; assembly: GCA_036365455.1. Classification (NCBI taxonomy): domain Eukaryota; kingdom Metazoa; phylum Arthropoda; class Insecta; order Lepidoptera; family Hedylidae; genus Macrosoma; species Macrosoma leucophasiata. Next base: position 4,168,049 of record JAWQUS010000024.1, read on the forward strand.
CCATTCCGATGGGGCGGTGGTAAGTGCAATAGCGCAATATGGGCAGCAGCGTCCTGCGATAAAACTACCGCTACTGCGATCGCCAATCCGCATGCCAAGCGTGGCGATAATGGCATGTCTTCCTTGTGGGGAAGCTTTAGTCCAGCAGTGGACATTTTTCGGCTGATAATGATGACCCCCATGTGAAATTACGGTACTATACATTAGTACCAGCCCGAAACGACACGATAGTGCTGAACACTACAATTAGGCGGCAAGTAAATTAGGTAATGCTGTAGTGCCTACGACCGGGCGCCTCCGAGCTCAGGGGTGCGACCGCCTATCGAAATTGCTGTTGGCATTGTCATTGCTGTCAAATTTAAAAGTCGATTTTTACTTTAACTAAATAACAATAATCGAAATAATCTACCATTATCGCTTGTTTATCACCTACGAAAGCGAGAACATCAATCAGATTATCAATACTACTTATAAAAGAGCAACAAATCGACATGAAAATTTGACAGCAATGACAATGCAACTGCCATTTACTGGTGGTAGAGCTCCAGTGATGGAGCTCGCGGGCGTAGGCACCACCGCATTACCTAATATACTTGCCGTTAAATGGTAGTGTTCAGCACTATCATGTTTCGGTCAGGTGGTAATGTACGGCTTTGTAATTTCCGGCACAGAGGCATAACACCTAATGCCTCAGGAGTGGCAGCGCATTTGCATTTTGACCTCTGGTCATTGTGTGGGTGCCTATAGGCTGCAGTCATCACTTAACATCAATGTGAACTGCACGCTTGTTTGCCACTTTAACACATAAAAAAAAAAAAAAAAAAAAAGCAATTTCGATAGGCGGTCGCACCCCTGGTACTGGAACTAGAACTCTAGCTCCAGTAAACATACAAATTAAACGCCGCTTGGGCGGGAATTGGGCCGCGCCGTAGGTCAGGCCGTCGACCTGCGCTGTGGACGTGGAATAACCAAATTTACATTGCACCGAACTTACAAGGTTTTATAACAGTTTTGTCACACTTTTATTAGGTCAACCTGTAACAAACTAAGTAAGAACGGTGTCATACTATTTTCACACTGGGGCCGTCCTTTATGGACGTCACGTCACGCTAAAGTAAACCTTTTCTGACCCCCTCTCCCCTCTATTGTCACGCTATGTCAAACTATCTGACCCTGACCCTCCCACCCCCTAAAATATTACGTTACAAAAACTAAACCTCCTCCCCGATATGATATGACAATTTCTTTAATTAATGATATTTTAATGAACCGCGAACGTCACGTTGCCGTGGATCCCCCTGTCACATTTTGTTACGCTCAACGAGACCCTCCTCCTTGTATGTGAACGTTTTATTATGAACGAAGTCAAAATCACTAGTAGAAGTGTAGGGCACACTTCTACTAGTGATTTTGACTTGGCACATTTGTAGAATAGTTTTAATCCAACTATATATTCCATGCTTTACCGCCTGGAAAAATAGAGCATGATGAGTAAAGAGAATAGAAGTCAATGGCTTTTATGATTTGTTTTCCTAACTTTGTTGTATCTAGTTTTAGGATATTGTGCCTGAAAATATATTCAGACTACGCTAGACGGCACCGCACGACGCGTTACGGTTTTTCCTTACTACTTTCCTTGCTCTTTTGTTTCTCGACACTTTACTCCATCCCAGTCCGTTTAAGAAGTTGGCAACTTTGGCCCTTTTTCACGTCCCACTGCTTGGCACTAGTCTCTCCCCTTTTTTGGGGAGGCCTGGAGTTTACTCCACCACGCTGCTCCAATGCGAGGCCTCCGACAAGGTTTATTGAGCGCTATCGATAGCAACCGGGACCGACGGCTTAACGTGTCCTCCGACGCATGGAATCGCGCATTTCAATATGCCACTAGCAGTTACCCATCCCACATCCGAACTGTTTTGCTCAACGGAGTAGATCGTAAGCGATCTACTCCGTTGAGCAAAACAGTGGACCAGCCGCAGGCCCATGCGCACTTCAGGCAAGAAGTTACTGAATATATGTTTGTTTGTTTTCAGGTAATGCTTAAATCTGCGCCCAATCAACAAGGTAACGTTGCAATTTGCGTTTGTCAAGAGCCGCAGCCGTTGCCCAAAAAGATAATTGTGGCGGAATGCAAATGTTTTCGTAATTGCCTTATTTACGGTCACAGATACAGCTAGGATTCATATTTGCCTTCAACAGCCTCGAACTCGCTGCCTTGGCCCTATTATGAAATTTGGTAATGTCTAATTAAATTGAAACAAAGTATTAGGCGAAGGCAAGGTTGAACCGAGCCTTCACGGTCCGTTAAAAAAATGCTTAATTGACAATTGGAATACTGAAATTGTGAAATGGAAACTGTATTCTGTATCAGGTGTAGGTACTATTTATTTTTCACAATAACACATGCGAGTGAACTTTAGAAATTAAAGAAAAAACGGAAAGAAAAATTTGTCTTCGGGCAGGAATCGAACCTGCGACCTCAGGATAACCAGTCCAACCGCCTTTACCACTTTGCTACCGAAGTCAAATTTTGCTTTCCCTATTTGATTTTTAACCGATTTGGGGTCGGTGAACGACATCCATTGATAACTAATTAATTGCTATACAACGGATATGATAGACTTTGCAGTTTATACAATATAGTTAATATTTTATCAGCTTTTAACCTGTCAAGGAACGTAAGGCCACCGGCGCCCAGACACAATTGAATTTCAATTGTCATATTTTTCTCGTGTCTGGAAGGTTTAAATGGTGGTGTGTATTGGGAGAAGGGCACACTGCGTCAAGTAAGTACTATTCGGATTTTTGCTGCATATTCATAAGATTCCTAATGGTACTCTCGGAGACTATAAAGGTAAATCTTGGAAATTTTCAGAAAATGGCAAAATCCCAATAAATTTGCAGGTATAGGATTTTAGACCGTTATCCCTGAAAGCCTCTGACCCGCGAATTGAACCCAGGACCCTATATTAGTAGTGACCTGCTACCACTAGACTTCAGTAGCAGAGAACGTAAAACAAATGCAAACTAAAAACGATAGGATTAAGGCAGTATAGGAGGTCCCCGTAATGACTATCACAGAGATATAACAACTGAGTCAGGGGTGGCAACGCATCTGAATTTTTACCTCTGCTCTTTGAAGAAAAAAGAAAAGAAAGAACGAAAGAAACATTTATTTTGACACACAGCGAGACACATAAAACAGACATAAAACGTAGATAACGAAGAAAAGACAACACAATTTCTAAATTTATACATATACCTACACGTAATATGTGTCTCACAGCTGCCAAAAAGGTGTCCTGTTCAGCAAATGTCAGGCTGCAATGTATAGGCTGCAGTCATCACTTAACATCAATGTGATCTGCATGCTTGTTTGCCAACTTCATTGGCATTAAAAAAACAATTTCATATTTACTTCGGAGTGGTTTAGTCCTGTTTGTTCTTGGAAACCCATTGTGTGATTATATGTGAACTTTACCGCGGACTTTTTACAAAGAATAATTCCGGGTTTGAGACCGAACGCATGCGACTGAGTTATCGAACTCAAACTGTTGACCTGGTACTTTGTTGACATTTTAGCATTAACTCACCAAGGCTACCCTGATCATTTTCCGATGTGACTTCGGTGCAATGACCTTTGTTTTCTCGGTCGGTTGTTGCTCCTTCAATACTCCTACAATGCTCACTTCCCTTCAAAATGGTCGAGGAGAGCAATGGCTGCCACATGCGTCATACTCGTGAACGGGTGCTGATTGTGTGGACTGGTCTGTTGTGATTTGCGGGTGTTATTTTCTATCACGATATTAAGCTATTGATGGGTATTTGCGTATGTGTTTATATGCAAATATTTATATGCCATGGACGTTCACATTATCTTTATTTTATCTATATCTATACTTATAATAAAACTGTAGAAGTGTTAATTCTGTACATTAAAAATATTGAAAAATTAAATACCAGGGGATGTTACTAGATCGATTCCGAACACAAATATGTGATTAGGAAAATTTTTGTCTGTGTGTCTGTCTGTCTGTTTGTTCAAGCATCACAGAAAAACTACATTTCCGATTACAATGAAACTTGGTACTCGTATGATTATACTTTAACCTATTTACAACACTGGGTACTTTTTATCCCGAAAAAATGTCTGTTTGTCTGTGTGTTTGTGCACGCTAATATCAGAAACGGCTTATTCGATATGCGGTTTTCTAATAATAATAATGGCAACCCATTATACGTCCCACAGCTGAGAACTAGTCTCTCCTCTTTTTGGGGCGAGGCCTGGAGCTTACTCCACCACGCTGCTCCAATGCGGATTGGTGGAGGTGGGTGGGTTATTGGCCAACCCGCTGTCGGATGTTTTCAAACCGCCCATAAGGCCTCCGACTAGGTTTAACGACTGCTATCCATCGATAGCAACCGGGACCGACGGCTTAACGTGCCCTCCGAAGCACGGAAACGCGCATTTAATTTTCCACTAGCGGTCACCCATCACACTACCCGACCGCGCCCGTAGTGCTTAACCGAGTAGATCGCTTACGATCCACACCAGCCGCTGGTTCATGCGCGCTTCACCAATCACTAATGATATTTTATCAATCAATATTAATAAGAAACAATTGCTTCATGATGCTTCTCATTCTGGTAGATCTTCAGGGTTACGCCTTGCGCCCGCAACGTTATTGTAACCTCATACGAGGAGTTTCTTACCAAATGGCCGAAGGGAACCTGGAATATTGCCCCCTTTCTGGTGACAGTCTCCATGTGTGAATGTACGGCCCCGTCATTTCCACCACGAAGGCATTACAGCTTCGGACTTCATTGAGACTACTAGTTTTCATGTATCTATATATATAGGTTCAAAATCTAAAATCTTCCTTTACCACCGCTACGAATGAAGTTTCCTTGTTTGCAACTTTTATTACGTTAAAATGTATGTATGTATATTCACGCCAGGTCCCTAACGGGGTAGGCAGAGAGTGTAAAGCGCCAGATATTCCGGTCCTGACAAACCTCTCGTGCCTCGTCTACCTTCATCATTCTCTTCATACATGCACGCCGATTCATAAGACTTTTGACCCCACCATCAGACAGAATTCAACCTATTTTGTCATGGTAGGCACCATGGTATATTCAGGATTATTTGAGCGACACCTTCAAATGATATTGTTTAATCTAAATAAATGATAATATTTAACTTTCCCCTTATTACATAAGCTTCCCCTCTTATGTTGCTATACCCTAACAGGGTGTCATTGTACAATACCACCTATGTACCCATATGACATAACGCAATAAATAATTTGAATTTGAATTTGAATTTAAAAATGTACGTTACCCGATCATTCTATATAAAATTCCCAATCAGTCACAGTGTGGGTCCGGTAATGTTTTCACTCCCCTTTTTTGCGAGTTCCATCTCGTCTGCCCTCGACTTCATCCATCACGGTGGGTGACGTGAAAGAAACTGCCTACCGAAGCACCGATTTACAATATATGTGTGTAGCTCGCTGATTAGGGTTGCCAAGGATTTATCGTTATATTTTTTTTTTTAAGTTTGCACCTCCATTATATTTATAGCCCCGAAAATGTTGACAAAGATAAAGGATACACGTAAATAATGGGGTATATTTCAAAATGTGAGTTCTGAGTCTTCTGACAATTCTTAGTGGTAAAGTTCCAGTGTTGAAGCTCGTCAAATGATAGTGTTTAACTCTGTCTTACGCTTAAAACTGTGCCAGGATTTAGATGAGATATGATTTGATTTTTTTTTGAGTTTTAGAGGAGTTAAGCCTCACAAGCTTCGGTCCGTTATAAAGAGCTGGTAGGTTCGAATCCAGCAGAAGAGTTTTTAAAAATACAACATGACAAATATTATACGTCTGCGCGTCCGGCGAATGCTAAAATATTCACTGAAGGTATGTAGAATCATCATAAAAAGAATCAATAACCCTATAACTGATAATTTCACAGTTAAATTTATAGTACAACATAGGCAGCAGTTATAAAGCAATATAATATAATGTAGTGGTTATTATGTTAATGTGGTTTATATGGTTTTAGTATGACAAATGAGTCTCCCATGTGACAGGTTTACATTTGAAGAAATGTTTAATGCAAATCAGACCTTAATGGTTCCGCAATAACTGATTGTGTGTTTTCGAAATTTGGTATTTAATCATCACTTCGGTGTATAGAGCAACACGGGCCACCGGCCGCGGCGAACCCGTGGAGAGAAGCCATATGCAGGCTTTCCCCTCTGTCAAAGTACAAGCACAAGTGTTCCTATGCCTGTCGCCTAGATGTTTAAATGTGTGCGTGAAATTGTTTATGTATTTTGTGAAAGTCAAGATGTGAGTTTCGTAGTAATAGACGATTTTTGTATTGTGAGTGTGTGTCACAATTGGTGTCACACGTATTGCCCCCCGCAAAAAATGACATACTGTTTTGCATCGGTAATAAACGCTATGGCTACTCCTCTCCGGTCCGCCGCGGCCGGTGGCCCGTGTTGCTCTATGCTTCGGTGATGACTAGTGGGCGTTGATTATATTTATTTTGGCAATATTCATTTGTCATCTCCTTCTAGGCCTAATACTTCAAATAAGGTTAATGATGATGGAGTCATGAGTTTGATGACATTGATGAATGTTTAGAAGAAATCAGGGAGGCTTGCAGTGACAAGATATATTGCGATTTATGCAATTCTTGTTTTATATTATTTCGCATTAACACATGCTTGTGAAATATATTTTAAAGAAAAATGGAAAGAAAAATTTGACTTCAGGCGAGACTCGAACTCACGGCCACTGGGAATCTAGTCCAGCCGCTCTTCTAACTGAGCTACCGAAGTCCTGCCCGATTTGTCAAATCTTTCCTTCACATTTATTGCATTGCCTTATGATGGCAGTAGCGCCATCTATTGCCACACTATGCTAGTTAGGCATCCGATATAATTAACTTTGCAGTTTATTGAATATCGTAAAGAAGTCGCTTTTACCCCTAGTTATTCTTTTATATTATTTCGCATTCACACATGCTTGCGTAATATTTTTAAAAGAAAAATGGAAAGAAAATTGTGTTTTGTTCAATTCGCGTGATGATTTATCGAATCAAGCATAGACATTCTATCTTGAAGTTAAGACACTTCAGTACCGAACTACGAACGGTGTATTGCGTGGACAGGATTGATATAAAACGTATTTATCCACGATAAATTTTAATATTATTGAAAAATATTTAGTTAAGTAGGTATATACTAAGGTTCTGTTAAAGTTTCTGTCAAATTTAACAATAACATTGACTTTAACAATGACTGCGGAACGAATTGCACCAGGGTGTTTTTGACATTGTTCAAGTATCAGGGTGTGTCAGTGGGCAACATCTGACAGATAATTGATTTTAGCAATAACTTTAACGAGTGCCTTTCGGCCGGTTACTGTTAACAGTTATTACGTCATTTAACAATTTTGAGATGGTGCAACAATTTGTTTGTTAAATCGGTACTTTTATAAGTTTGTTGAAGCTAAAGTAAGATGCAATCTATCCTTAATGTCAAGACAAGCTTGAAATAAGCGGTTTCAGAGATTACTCTCCATAATCAAACTGACGATTGTACCTCTTGTTGAAACGTCCCAACCATAGTATCATTGGTACTTATTAGAATAAGCTAATATATAAGACGCAATTTGCGACCACAAGCAGTATTATTCACACACCAGCCATCTCTTTAGAGATGACATAGCAACCTTTATGTGAAATCAAAGGAATTTGTTAATTACTTCAGCAATCACAGCGTTAAAGGTCAAGGCTATCAATTTCACGGTTTGTAGGCTTTTGTTAATTTTGTGCGTTTTAATTGGCTGTTGTAACTAAACTTCGTTTGGATAATTATGAGATGTAATTGTTTTCGTTGATGGCAGATATACACGGTAACGTTTTGCAACTCCGTCCCTGCGGTGGTGTTGAAGATGTGCGCTCCCGAGCTGACCCCCGTTCTGACGCGCCTGTTCTCGCTTTCCTACGATCAAAGAACCGTACCGTCTGCGTGGAAGACCGCCCTCGTTCACCCGATACCCAAAAAAGGGGATCGTTGGGACCCGGCCAATTATAGGCCCATAGCAATAACCTCCCTACTCTGCAAAGTCATGGAGCGTGTGATCAATACTCAACTGCTGCAGTATCTAGAGGATCATCAGCTGATCAGTGACCGCCAATATGGATTTCGTCATGGCAGATCTGCTGGTGATCTTCCAGTATATCTCCCGCACCATTGGTCCCACGCCTTGGACAAGAGTGGGGAGGCATTGGCTGTAAGCCTGGACATTGCTAAGGCCTTTGACCGGGTCTGGCACAGGGCACTCCTCGCAAAACTTCCTTCCTACGGTCTTCCCGAGAGGCTATGCAACTGGACAGCCAGCTTTCTGTCTGAGCGTTATATACAAGTCTTAGTTGACGGTCAGCGCTCAGACAGACTTCCTATAAACGCTGGTGTGCCGCAAGGCTCTGTGCTATCTCCCACGCTTTTTCTTCTGCATATCAATGAAATATTGGAGCAAAACTCCAATTTTCATTGCTATGCTGATGATAGTACGCGAGATGCACACTACACAAGCCGTGCAAATGCCTCTCGGACACTTATCGAGGAAAGCAGGACTAGACTTGTGTCTGAAATCGAGCACTCTCTGGAGCGGGTCTCGGATTGGGGTCGACTTAATTTAGTACAGTTTAACCCCTCAAAGACACAAGTCTGCGCGTTCACCGCTAAAAAACCCCATTCATTGTAGCACCACAGTTCCAGGGCATTCCGCTCGCCGTTGATAAGAGTATCGGTATCCTGGGCGTTGACGTATCGAACGAAGTGCAATTCGGGAGTCACATTGAGTGTAAGACCAAGTTGGCATCCAAAAAGTTGGGGGTGCTTAACAAAGCGAGGCAGTATTTCACATCGGGGCAGCTATTACAGCTTTATAAGGCTCAAGTGCGGCCCCATCTGGAATACTGCTCTCATTTGTGGGCGGGAGCCCAGCTTGGTCCACTTGACTTCCTACATAAACGCGCCGTTCGTATTGTTAACGATCCAGGACTTACCGACAGGCTCGAACATCTGAGCCTGCGCAGAGACATTGGGAGTATGTGCGTGTTGTACCGTCTCTACAATGGTGAGTGCTCTGCTGAACTGTTTGACATGGTGCCACCGTCTCTTTTTCTACACCGTACTACCCGCCGAAGAGAAAAGTTACACCCACAATGTCTGTCGCCCAAATTGAGATAGGTCCCAAGCTGGGTGGCGTGCACGTGTTCCGCACGCCACTAGTGTTGGTTGGAGCCAAAGAGCTCAACCTGCGGAGGGCTCGGAGACGAGCAGCCGCTGGCGGGGTCGCGGATGTGTGCGTAAGCGTTCCCGTGACCCCGCCACTGATGGCGGAAGAGTCGTAACACCGGGGGGTTTTAGTGAGTACGAGTCTCACACTACCCGCCGTCTTTTCCCCTAGACGGCGGGTGCCCATGAGGGTCTCCCCGTGTAATAAAAAAAAAAGGTGCTACAATATGGGGTTCTTCAAAAATGGCGTCAAAAGAGTCCTTCAGGGCTGGCAGCGCGTTGGCAATGTTGCAAATGTTCATAGGCGACGGTGACCACTTTCCATCAGGTGGCCCGTTTGCTTGTCTGTCAACCTACAGACAATAAAAAAAAAAAAACTAAAAAAAAAAACACTTCTTTTCGTGGCAAACGACCATAGAGCAACACGGGCCACCGGCCACGGCGGACCGGAGGGGAGCAGCCATACGCATGCTTTCCCCTCTGTCAAAGTACAAGCACAAGATAAGTGCCTGTCTCCGAGATGTTTAAATGTGTGCGTAAAATTGTTTATGTATTTTTTTAAGGTCAAGGTGTGAGTTTCATAGTAAAAGACTGTTTTGTTGTAAAAATACTACAAATATCATCACACGTATTTCCCCCCGCAAAAATGACAGACAGTTTTGCATGGGTAATAAACGCTATGGCTACTCCCCTCCGGTCCGCCGCGGCCAGTGGCCCGTGTTGCTCTATGCAAACGGCCAAATACTGAAACATACCTAAAACCTTTTAAAAATATCTCACATAAAGTTAATGTATGATATGCCACCTCGTTATTGATAATTTTCTCAATTGAAAACCTTACTCATGAATCCTCGAATTACTTACTGTGCCCACTAACATAAGCAGCGTGAGTCAAACTACATCCCTCTGCTCTCTGCAAATCTCTGTGCTCAGGAGAATCTGTGACAAGCCCCATTCGAGAGGAAATGGTAACATATATCAAGGACATAATAAAGATCCGTGTAAGGAGATCCACAAATTCATGGAACAGCCGTTTTATGCGATTCTTGATATTCTATGTTTAGCCACTGTTTAGCCCTATATACCTAAGCGAAAGGGAATGGGAGATGGTGGGAAATATAATATTATCAACAATTATTTGTATCCCCCGTCCTTGTATGTTGTATGGTAACAATCACAGAGACATAACAATTAAGACCTCAGGGGTGACAACGCAACTGCATTTTGACCTCTTGTTTTTGTGTAGTCTATAGGCTGCAGTCATCACTTAACATCCGTGTTAACTGCATGGATGCATGGATGTTAAGTGATGACTGCAGCCTGCTACAACTTGTACGGCCCTGTAAATTCCGGCACAGAGGCATAACACCTAATGCCTCAGGAGTGGCAGCGCATCTGCATTTTGACCTCTGGTCATTGTGTGGGTGTCTATAGGCTGCAGTCATCACTTAACATTAATGTGAAATGCATGCTTGTTTGCCACTTTCATTACAAAAAATAAAATATGATTGATTGCGATTTTCATCACCAGGACCATTCCTAAGGAACCGACATTATTAAATCGCAAATGTGCGAATTCGGGGCCGACCACTAGAAGTAAAAACAAATATGTTTTTCCGTATCCACATAAAGATATAATTAATGACTTACCCACGTTCGCCATATCTAAAGTAAAAGTTGACATTGCGATTTTTTTGTGTTTGAGAATTATAATTTTTCACCATTTCACTTATCTCAGATAAGCGTGTCAGCTGACGCTTTCGACGGACACGGTACATGGCGAAGATTGATAACTAGAGTATTTCGCGTATCATTAAAATTTCTTCTCAAATTTCTCTGGCAAGATAAGGAATGTTAGCGTTGCGTTTTTAATTAGAATTTACCACGTGTTGTTCCGTCTCTACAATGGTGAGTGCTCTGCTGAACTGTTTGACATGGTGCCACCGTCTCTTTTTCTACACCGTACTACCCGCCGAAGAGCGAAGTCCCACCCTCACCGACTGGACAATTGGCAGTGCTCAACGGTTCAATTTTCACGTTCGTTTCTGCTCAGAACGTGTAAATTGTAGAACGAACTTCCCTATGAGGTGTTCCCTAGGTGCTACAATATGTGGTTCTTCAAAAATGGCGTCAAAAGAGTGTTTCAGGGCTGGCAGCGCAACACCCTTGGTGTTCCAAATGTTCATAGGCGACGGTGACCACTTTCCATCGTCCGTTGGCTTGACTTAAGTGAAAAAAAAAACTTACTGCCGTGGTTGGTTTGGGGATATCAGGACTAGTTAGGCCTGTGGTTCCATACCCAGAGAATATGAAAGTGGGATTATGAGATTTTGGGGTTAATCATATAATTAAGTAAGTCGTAAGAAAACGTAGCGATTCATTCGCAACCCAATGACAATTAGGTACGACTAATTACGTTACGAGAATTAGGCAGGTTACACGTTTGGTCACTTTCAAATATATAATAGCTCACAAGTAATAATCCAGCAACATTTTATGAGCGTAATAATTAAGGGCCGCTTCGGTGTCGACATAAAACCCTGAGTTGTTTCAAAGATGGCGCAACAGCGAATAACACAACAATAATGCAACAAATGAGCATGCATGCAACATTTTATAACTCATACAACCCATCGACTACAAGAAAGGTTGTGCTATTGTGCTAGAGCTCCTATGACGCAATGAATACTGGCGAAATTTGACAGAAAACGATGAATGTTTTTCTAAATACCATATCTTTTGTTTTACAATTAAAAAACAAAAGACAGTTAACATGTCATTGAAATCTCAAATGTCAACATTGTCGGTTAAATAAAAAATAATTACGGAAATTGAATAATCAACAGACTTATTGAATTTGTATTGTTGAATGTGTATATTACATTTGAAATAGATTACGTAAATTGTGTGATTTTAGCAGTGTTTTGATAATATTGTTACACTTGTCCATCGACTTTTCGAAGTGAGCAGACGTCAGTATGGGCGTGTGCCGGTCTCCTTAATTAAGTTTCACGTGATACCTATGACCGATATACCTACATGCTCCCACGATTCGCCAGTCATATTTCTTTATGGAGTTCCGTGTAGGTAAGAAGTTGCGCCTCATGTACTTTGTCATACGCTTACCTAAAGTCCGGGGCTGTCAAATTATAAAAAAAGTAGTAGGTAACACGGCTCAGTGGCGGCGCGACATTTAAACTTAACGTTGGCAAGGTACCTACATTTCGAGAGACACCTTGATATGACCCTCTGATGCTCTTTTGATAACTGAATGCGGGATTTGAACTAGTGTGTCGATCCCGGTAAGGGAGAAGGTACCTAAGTGCTTTTGGGACTTTTAATTTTTTTAAGTTTACTAGTGCCTGCCTCGAAGCTTATAATATGCCGGTGATGGCAATAGGCTCGTCGCCTATTACACAGGACACAAACTTTATTGGCATATTGTGGATGTTTGTATGCATGAACACATGTATTGATTTACCTCTGTTTCCTCCTTTGGAGGATAAAAGCGTGGAGTTAGGAACGAAATATAGTTATTAGAAAACTTGCCGTCAAGTTGTCTCCGACCTAACTCTTTAACAATATACGCGATGCCTTCTCTGTTATGAACTTTGTGATTGAGGTTGATTAATTTTACGCCCTGGTTGAATTTATATTTTGGGCGAGGAATTTATTTTGTACAACGTAGATACGGCGGCCAGAACTTTAGCCTACGTTATAGAACTTCACTGACTTTCTGCCGTCGGGACGTGACGACCCCACCGCCCACTAGCGGTGGTACTGTAGAAATGGTGGTTTTACTGGTGGTAGAGCTCCAGTGACGGAGCTCGCGGGCGTAGGCACCACTGCATTACCTAATATACTTGCCGCTAAATGGTAGTGTTCAGCAGTATCGTGTTCCGGTCAGGTGGTTATGTACGGCCCTGTAATTTCCGGCACAGAGGCATAACAGGCCTTAGGCCTCAGGAGTGGTAACGCATCAGCATTTTGACCTTGGTCTTTGTGTGGGTGTCTATAGGTTGCAGTTATCACTTAAAATTAATGTGATCTGAATGCTTGTTTGCCACTTTCATAAAAAAAACTTCTTCTCACTCCATGGGTCGTCTCGTCCCGACGCCTTACAATTTATATCTTGAAATGTGATTAAGATTCAATAGGTGTATAATAAGACTAGTTTAACTTCCTATAAATCCGATGTTCTATAAATACGTTACTGTTGTTAGTAAAGTATAAAAACAAACCATTATCGCCAATTATCGAATGCACGCTCACTACTTAGGGTGACCATGATTTGTGAAACAGACGGATTTAGTACAAAATAAATAAATACGCATACACTAACAGCCCCACATTCGCTGACACGAATTGACGTGTGACATGAATTTTGTGAGTTAATATCAAGGGTAAGTAAGCATCACACTAAATGCATCATGTATTTAAAATAAAAAATCTTGACAATTGTTTGATCAACGTTTTTTTTTCATGCGCTTTCTAGGCTCCAATATTCTAGATAAAAATGTTTTCTCAAAAAATCACACATACATAATGGGCGACACATTCGTTACATTTTAAATGCGCAAATGTAGTCTTCCACGAGTCTTCCTTGGCGCTTGTTGTTTGAATTTGGACAAATATTGTGCTTACACAGTTAACACACGTTACTTAATACTACATATTAGCGCAAATCTAACATAGACGTAATAGAAAACTTTTATATACAAAAAAAAAACTATTTTGTATGTATGTATCTTCACGCCAGGTCCCTAACGGGGTAGGCAGAGAGTGTAGAGCGCCAGATAACCCGGTTCTGACAAACCTCTCGTGCCTCGTCTACCTTCATCATTCTCTTCATACATGCACGCCGATTCTTAAGACTTTTGACCCCACCATCAGACAGAACTCGACCTATTTGGTCATGGTAGGTTAGCCTTGGTTTTCCTGGGCCTCTGCAACCATCCACATTCGCATTGTATATCTGTTTAGTCATTCGCTCATTCGACATTCTTTCTATATGCCCGAACCATCGGAGCACGCCTTTTTTCATTTTTACACCGATACTATCATTCACACAAAGTCTCTTTCTTACATCTTCATTACGAACGCGATCGGTGAGTGATACACCGCAGATCTTGCGCAAAGATCACATCTCGACCGCGTTCAACTTACTTTCATGCTCTTTCCTGCATACCCAGCTCTCGCTTCCATATAAAAGCGTTGGAGTAAGTACAGCATTATGTACGGCTAGTCGAGCCCGCTGGCTGAGATGTTTAGATTCTAGTAGCTTACCCAACGCTCCATTCACGCAATTCCCAGCAAGCACTCTTCTTTCTATGTCAGTGGTGTACCTACCATCCTTGCTAAAAGCACATCCAAGATATACAATTTCATCAACCTGTTCTAACACTGCATCATCTACTACTACCCTTGCATTTGTTCTCTGTTCATCTCAAAACTATTTTCATTAGCATAATGCACTTTCTATTTCTTTCATCACAAGTATTCGACCGAACTGTATCGAATTAGTGATCTTACAATCCTGCCTTTTGTCCAGCAGTGGACATCTTTCAGCTGAAATATTGTGGACAGTCCTAAAAACATAAAGACCGTATGGTTAACCGACATGGGGTGCTCTGCAGCGCAGTGCAAAGACGATAATCAACTCGTCTCGAGTACTCCAATGTGTGTCAATGGTGTATATGTTTATGCTAATAAGCCGTGCACCGTCAATAAATATAATAATCACAATAACACGGATGTTATGTGAATAAACGAGAAGGTTCTACTGGGACCAATAAGCGTACAAATATTTTGGTCAGCTTATCTGTATATAGTTCGACGACCCTGTTAGTCCAGCGGTGTGAGATGACCGTTTGATTCGAAGGGTCGCGGATTCGATTCCCGTACCGGGACAAATATTTGTATGGCCTACAGTTTTCTTCTGTGTCGTGTTCGGGTCTGGGTGTTTGTGTATGTGTTTTGTTGTATGTGTACAACGGCACCCACGACAAAAGTTTATATCTTGTGTGGGACTGTCTGTGTAAGGGTGAAAAAGTGTCTAATTAGCGTCGAGAAGACACATTAGAGGAAAGTTCGTGCCGTAGTTCATGGTAACCCTCATTAATCTTGTAAAGATGTCGGGTATGTGACAACCCTACCGTTTCAAGTGAGGGACAGTTCTTTCGCTAGTACCTACAGTCAGCAACCGAACAATGATCGTCAAACTATTCCCATTGGGTAGGGGCTGACAGCCATTAGGGCTATATTTCACCGGGATACCATTTCGGTGCAACCGGACGCCGAACAAAATGTATGCAGCTCTATAGAGCGTTACTCACGTGGTGTCCGTTTGGTTGCGCAACCAATTTGGTGGCGCGACCAGATCTGACGCCAGCAGACAATGTTATTGAACGCGCCGTCACTCTGTTTTTTTTACGTCAAAGGATTGACAGACAAGCTGACGGGCCACCTAATGAAAAGTGGTTACCGTCGCCTATGAACATATGCAACATCAGGGAATTGCCAACGCGCTGCCAGCCCTGAAGGACTCTTTTGACGCCTGTTTTGAAGATGCTGATGGTTGCGCCACCACTAATTAACTATAGCGCTGTATAGTGTCATACTCACTAGGCCGGCAATCCGGATACCACGGTCAGAGAATATGTAATAATACTACGTATAGAATGGACACTTCGACGTCCCGCCCGATTTACCCGCCTCACCCAACCTCCTCCCCTCTTATGGGCGACGTTTGGTATTCTCTACGTGCTACGCACACAGGTGCACGTGTAAATACACGTCACTGATTGATGTCTGTGTAATAGAGACCAAATTAAGCGTTTGTATGGAATTTTGGCGGAGTGTCCGCGGTGTGATTCGGTGGAGCGACTGGTTGCGCCGCCATGATGTCCCCGTAAAATATAGTATAGACCTTAGAGTCGGAAGAGTCAAAAATTATATTATAATTGACAATGTTATTAAAGTGGCAAACAAGGATGCAGCTCACATTGATGTTAAGTGATTACTGCAGCCTATAGACACCCACAGATAAACCAGAGGTCAGAATGCAGATGCGTTACCACTCTTAAGGCTTAGGGTGCTATGCCTCTGTGCCGGGAATTATAGGGCCGTACATTTCGAAAACTTCAAAGAGCCTTGCATAAATTAAGTCTATTGATAAAAAAAAGTAATCTATTTATTCATGAGAACAAAATATCTTATCCATATACGAGCATTAGAGCAGTAGACGTCTATCAGCTGAAATGATGGTGATGATGAAGCCAACAAATAACACCTAAAATACTGGCGGAAATTATAAGGCCGTACATTACCACCTGACCGGAACACGATTTTTTTTTTTTTTTTTTTTTTTTATGTGATGGATGTGGCAAACAAGCATTCAGTTCACATTGATGTTAAGTGAAGACTGCAGCCTATAGACACCCACACAAAGACCGAGGTCAAAATGCGGATGCGTTACCACTCCTGAGGCCTAAGGTGTTATGCCTCTGTGCCGGAAATTACAGGGCCGTACATTACCACCTGACCGGAACACGATAGTGCTGAACACTACCATTTAGCGTCAAGTATATTAGGTAATGCGGTGGTGCCTACGCCCGCGAGCTCCGTCACTGGAGCTCTACCACCAGTTAAATATAGATAGTTCAGGACTATCGTGTTCCGGTCAGGTGGTCAATGTACGGCCCTGTAATTTACGGCACAGTGGTATTACACCTTAGACCTCAGTAATGGTAACGCATCTGCATTTTGACCTTTGTCTACGTGTGGGTATCTATAGGCTGCAGTCATCACTTTAATATCAATGTGAAATGCATGCTTGTTTGCCACTTCCATAAAAAAAAGAAAAAAGTCCAACAGAAATCCAGTTACAAAGAGGATTAATGTCCAACAATAGAAGCAAAACATTATGATAGCAACCCCAATGTGAAGGGTAAGCTCGACCCTACGCCTACGTAAAAACATGTCTTCACTTTTCCTCTTGTTTACTCTAATGGTAACGCGATATCCCTTCTTAATCTTGGATATCATCCAAATAGGCAGCCATTCTATTAACTTTGCCCTTGGCATAAAACACAGTCACTTGAACCAGTAGGCAGCTATGTAAGAAAAAACAATTCTAAAGAAATTGAGTTTTGAATCTCTCGGGTATCACAGATCAGTAAAAATAAAAATAATATTTATGTAAGAATGTCAGTACCCCATTTATGAGGGTTCCATAGTTGAATGACAACAAGTGGAACCCTTTATGGTTCGTCAGACACACGACTGTCCTTCCGTATTTCACACTCGATTCTAAAACTATTAGGACTAGACTACACAGTTGAACAATTATATTTTTGGTTGATTTTTATATAAAAAATATGGGGGATCTCTCAGATACTTGGAACTGAAACAAAAAAAAAACAGACCTATGTATGGTATGGCTATATAGGTATGTGAGGTGTCTATAGATATAGGTTTTCGAAAATGACATTGAGGTTTTCAAAACATTTTTCATCAAAGTCAATCGTGTGAAAGTTCGCTTCGTATTCGTTTGCACCATCAGCGAGAAGGCGTATTACCAGACGTCTGTCTTGGAGATATGATAAATAAGACAAGCAGTTTAACAACGCGGGTCATAGAGCAACACGGCCATAAAACAATCTGTAATTTTTTGCGGGGGCAAATGCGTGCGACACACACGCACACTACAAAAATCGTCTATTTCTACGAAACTCACACCATGACTTTAACAAAATACAGAAACCATTTCACGCACACATTTAAATGTCTAGGCGACAGGTATAAGCTCATTTGGGCTTGTACTTTGACAGGGGGGAAAGCCTGCATATGGCTATTCCCCGGTTTTGCTCTATGACGCGGGTAAAGCCGCAAGACACCGCTAAGTAAAGTGAACGTTTCGATGATAATATCAATGTGATAAAAAAATCGTCTGTGACGTTTCACATCGGGAAGTATTTCACTCGCATTACGAAAAAAAGCGTACTATTTTTGATTTCCGCAATTGAGTAACACTTGAAATCTCAAGGATGCGAAAAAACTCAGATTTGTTCGCGGATAGTAGATATATTCGAGAAACACGTAAAATTCTATCGAGTATAGATCACATCTGAACATTGCAAAAATAGTATAACAAGTGAAATTTCGCAGTATTGATTAAAAACTCTTTTAGTTTTTAATCAATACTGCGAAAGCTCACTTGTTGCTCGAAGCTAATTTTTTAATATTTATGATAACGAGAATTCGCACTCAGGAAATGTCTGATGTCACGAAAAGATACCGAGTGCGTAGCAAGGTCAAGTAAATTTATACACAATGTTCAAACCACTAACATTAAAAAAGAAGAGTAAATATAAATCACTAGCTTTCTCTTCTGACTTCATTCACATATTCAGACGAAACGACTGCCCAACGGCTTCATTGTCCAACCGAATAGCTTTGGTGGTCGTTAACGTCTTTGATTTTTCTTGTCCGGAGGCCCACCGCCTAACTCTAATTCTTTTGTTTATGACGTTATCTTATCAGTTTCGTACCGCTTATTAAAACATTTTGAGCTCTTAAGTATACCCATACCTGCGGACGAAAACACTTCCAGGAAAGAGTAAAGAGCCATTTAGACGGAGATAGTTTCTCGTCTCGAAGATACGATTATCGAAGGAATATAAAACATTCTTTTTCGTGTAAACACTCGCTCTTCTCGCTCGTTGCCATGGGCGATTATCGCGCATTTGGTCTCTATTACACAGACATCAATCAGTGACGTGTATTTATTTACACGTGCACCTGTGTGCGTAGCGCGTAAAGAATACCAAACGTCGCCCATAAGAGGGGAGGAGGTTGAGTGAGGCGGGGAAATCGGGCGGGACATCGAAATGTCCATTCTATACGTAGTATTATTACATATTCTCTGATCGTGGTATCCGGATTGCCAGGAGGAAAAGATACCGAGTGCGTAGCAAGGTCAGGTAAATTTATACACAATGTTCAAACCGCTTACATTAAAAAGGAAGAGTAAATATAAATCACTTGCTTTCTCTTCTGGCTTCATTCACCTATTCAGACGAAACGACTGCCCAGCGGCTTCATCGTCCAACTGAATAGCTTTGGTGGTCGATAACGTCTTTGATTTTTCTTGTCTCGGAGGCCCACCGCCTAATTCAAATTGTACGGGGTCTCCCGCACTATATTTGTTTGCTTGATAGGATGAAATTAAAGTCCGGCAATAGGGAATACATAAACACTTTATCTCTAATTTGCTTAAGAATAAATGATAACGCGACGCGCTTGATGAGCGAACGGTGTATTGTGAATTGTGAACTGACTTGATAAGTGCAGATTGCTACACTCATATTATGTACGATGCTCGTACACTAATGCTTTTGTTTATGACGTTATCTTATCAGTTTCGTACCGCCTATTAAAACATTTTGAGCTCTTAAGTATACCTATATCTGCGGACGAAAACACTTCCAGGAAAGAGTTAGGCGGTACGAATCTGACAAGATGATGTCATAATCGAAAACTAAACGAAAGCATTTAGAGTTACGCGATTGGCTCCCTGATGTACCACCTATGAGCTATGTAGCCTATGTACTATAGCGATAATCATAAGCGGCGGGAAAGAAAATTTAAGTACGAATCCGAACTCGGCAGCCCGCAGCAGTGCTGCCGCTGCAGTGCTACGGGCTGCCGAGTTTCTCTGTTTTCTATTGCAGTGCTGCCGCGACACTGTCGCGTAGCTCGGAATGTAATCTACATACAAATAAATAAAATTGGAGTGTCTGTTTGTAATATAAAAATAACCGCTTTTTACTAAATGCATATGTACATACACGGTACATACACCAAAACAACATTTTTTACAATTTTTGTCTGTCTGTTTGTTCCCGCTAATCTCGGGAACGGCTGGACCGATTTTGACGGGACTTTCACGGGCATATACACGGGCGATAGCTTATGTAATAAGGAGTAACTAAGGCTACTTTTATACTAGCTGCGCCCACGACTTCGTCTGGGTAGGTAGGTACTGAACAATCATAAATTCTCACGCAAACGTAATCGCGGGCACAGCTGGTAGCAGTAGCGCTGCCGAGTTCTGAATCGTAGCTTTATAAATAAAAAACGTTAATGAGCAACTAAGCCATATCTCTCACAGAAGCTTTGTTTGCGACTGCGTCTGGTGATGCCAAGCGACTCGACTGTTTTTTTTTTATGTAATGAATGTTTGTAAACAAGCTTGCAGTTTACATTGATGTTAAGTGATGATTGCAGCCTATACACACCCACACAAAGACCAGAGGTCAAAAAGCAGATGCTTTACCACTCCTGAGGCCTAAGATGTTATGCGTCTGTGCCGGCAATTAAAGGGCTGACTTTGTTGATGATAGCAATAGTGATAAACTGATTATTATTACTTTGTGTTTCAAAGGGAAAGTAATAATTTTTCCCTTTGTATTTCAAAGGGAATGTTATAATTTTTCCCGTTGTGTTGTGTTCTAACTTAAGTGATAACGACAGATTTTAGCGAAGGCGAAGAAGGGCGAAAGTATAAAAAGGATGTAAACGAGTACAAAATCGATTAAGTTACGCAATCGAGTCGAAGGTTCATCAAAAAACATGCATTCACAATTTTCTCAAGCACGCACACAAGCATTTGTATATTTTTTTCGGATTTTCTAGGTATTTTCATAAGGTACATTTTTCTAGTCGGTACCAGGGCATGATAAATTCAGAAGAGGTCGTCAAATGGCGACTATATACGGCATTATTTGTATGTAGAGGTCTCATTGCGATGGGAATGTGAGCCCGTGTTATCACGCCCCCGGGGCCGGGTACCAGGCAAACAGCATCGTGCGAAGGTTATTTTTATTCAACGTTTTAATATAGAAGCTGTTGAATCGTTTATAAACATTGAAAGGGGTTGGCCATTTGCATCATAGAGCAACTCGGCCCACCGGTCGCGGCGGACCGGAGGGGAGTTTATTACCGATGCAAAATAGTATGTAATTTTTTGCCGGGGGAAATGCGTGTGGCACACACACACACACACGCTAAAAATATCGTCTATTTTTTTTGACTGTAACACGATAGTGCTGAACACTACCATTTAGTGGCAAGTATATTAGGTAATGCGGTGGTGCCTACGCCCGCGAGCTCCGTCACTGGAGCTCTACCACTAGTAAACTATTACTACGAAACTCATACCTTGACTTTAACAAAATACATAAACAATATCACGCACACATTTAAACATCTAGGAGACAGGCATAGGCCCATTTGGGCTTGTACTTTGACAGAGGGGAAAGCCTGCATATGGCTACTCCCCTCCGGTGTTGCTCTATACATTTGCAACATTATCTAGTTGCGCAATAGACTTTTTTCCTACTCAGTTGAGTTTTAAGACTGGCTGTGCGCCAAGTTCGGAGATGAAACAAAAAAGAAATAAAAGTACAACCAATTTTAAGGAACTATAAGTAGACTCAATGATAATAAGAAAGTAATGAAAGAAAATGTTTATAATTAAGTATTTTTGTCGCATGCTCGGTTTTCTTGGATGGCCGCCATGAATATCGTTCGAAATTGGCCATTGAAGATATTATGAATGAACAACATGCTCTTATTAGATAGATACATTTTACAATACAATAGTAGGTTGTAATACAATTGGTGGCACTCGTGATTGTGAGTAAAATTGATGATTAGAAATAGAAATAGAAAATATTTTTTATTTCGAATAGATCTTTACAGATACTTTCAAAACGTCAAGAAATCGTAAAAAACCTAGAGTGAATAACCATTACATATAGTAAAAGCAAAAACATATAATAATAGTAAATTAAAAATTCGAATTGAAAGTACTTAGTTAAAACATAATAATCACAAAATTTTTAAATTCCTGCGATGATGATAAATAAAGAAAAAGAAAAACTCATTCGTCAAAATCAAAGTTATTCACTTAGCAGAGTTCCAAGTGCAGTCAATACTGAGAAGAACGCCGCTACCCAACAAACTCAGTAAGAGCTCTTTTAAATGAGAGCTTAAATCTAGTACAGATTATCGTGAAAAATCAAATAATGTGAACATCCATAGCATAGACGATTCATACAGTGTACAGGAGTTATTGGAAATTAGAGCATCGTTAACCCTTTATATTCCATCGTCCGCGCCCCAGAAAGGTTTCGTCCATCAACGTCCAATGCTGGACGAAGCCAGACATTGTTATTGCTGACAATTTTCCATTCGTCTAGCTAGAGTAGTGATGATTATGATGATGATGATGAAGATGATATAAATTGTATCTACCCTTGATAACTGAAATAAGACACTATTGGAAGTAGCATCTAAGTGACAGGTGCCCAATCTACTCCTTCTTCCCCACTCGACATAGAAATATAGCCCAAATTTACAGCAATTTTGACTGATTTGTGCAATAAATAAATGAATTAACTTGTCTCACTTAGGGGGAGTTAATCTTAAACCTCACCACGTATCACCAAGGGGGAGAACGGGAGACAAAGTGACGCTAAAAACATGACGTGATTAATGGACGACCCCTAACCGGAAGACGATAGTACAATTTACCAGCAGATAGATTAGTTAATGCGGTGGTCACTACGCCGAGGTTTGATATTAGAGCTCTACCATTAGTAAAATGATTTTTTTTATTATTAAGCCTTAGTAAGCGGCATTAAAGCGATAGTGATAGTCGCTATTGCTCCCACGGATTACGAGCACAAAAGCGATTTAATTAGGCGGTCAAACCACAGGACGATGTACTTCCTTCGTTGGGCGACTTAATACAGTGACTTAATACAATACAGTGTAATGTACACCCGTCGAACCTGGTCGGCGGTCAAACGTGTAATACAGGATCCGAGCCGCCTCTGACACCGTGAAGGGCGCCTCTAACATATGATTTTGTTCACGGACACACGCTGCTGAACTGCTGGCCCTCCAAAAAGAAAAAAAAACCTACCAAGTGCGTGTCGGGACACTCTAGGGTAGGGTTCTGTTTTTCCAAGTAAGTACACGTTTTTATAAGTTAAACGTGAAACTATTACTCGTAAAGTCGTGAGTCTAATTGGCCGTGGTAGTTTTTCTTCTAAATTCGTTTTATATGTACTATCGCGGTGATTATTTCAAACGTCTAAGTAAGAATCACTGTTTAGCTGCTTGAGAGGGACGGGAGAATACACTTGTCTCTAATAAAATTTACACTTTAAAGCTGAATATTTCATGAACGGATCGAAATCGAAAAGTGGTCTTCACAAACACCCAATATATTTTAAAGTATTCAACGCAGAATCATTCTGCACAAAAACCATCGTGTGTACAAACACGACGGCATGCGGTTAAAAAAATTGCATCCCCATTATACTGTAAAACAAAATGTGTATATTCACAGCAAATAAAGCTTTCTAGTGGTAGGCAAAGGCAATTGTATCCGAGCTTACCTGCGGACGCCATGGCGTGGCTTTCCTGCCACTACACAACTAAGACAGCTAACAAGAGTACACATTATTTATTCCTTAGATCGGTAGCTGATGGTTAAGTTTGGTTTGTTCATAGGTTTAATTGCAAAGTCAATATGTCAACTGATTAAGGAAGTAAATATGGCGTACATAAAACAGAAGGAAGCCAGAACGTTTCGCGGAAACGATAAAAAGTAAAATGTAGGGTAACATATTCTTCGTAGCGAAATATGATCGCAACCAATCGCGACTTGTCACGAAGCCAATGAAAGTTCTTGAAGTAGGTACATGAATTTTACAGTCGCCTTGGTGAATACTACCGGCGAGAGTTATTGTTTGTGAATAAGTTTGGAAGTTATAATGTGGTTTGCCAAAAATATTTTTCTATTAAGGGAGCACCATCGCATTACCTAATTTACTTGCCGCTAAATGGTTCAAGGATATTTTGTACGGCCCTGTAATTTCCGGCACAGAGGGATAACACCTTAGGCCTCAGAAGTGGTAAAGCATCTGCATTTTGGCTTTGGTCTTTGTATGTCTATAGGCTGCAGTCATCACTTAACATCAATGTGAACTGCATGCTTGTTTACCAAATCCATAGAATAAAAAAAAATGCTATCGTGTTTCGGTCAGGTGGTAATGTACGGACTTTAAACGACGCATAAAACAGTTTATGCCTTAGGAGTGGTAACACTGACAACTAGTTCTTATGTAAATGTTTATAGGCTACGTGTTCATTGACCATAATTGTAAACTGTATGCTCTTTTACCACTAGACATAAAAAAACCTAGCGAAAGATAGATGGTACTTTCTATCTTTCTTTCACGATTCTTGTATCGGAAAACAACCTATTGATACGCTCTGCACTGTGGAAGTGCTTGAGGGCGTAGGCACCACCGCATTACCTAATGGACCTAATCTATCTACCGCTATACAATAGTTAGACGGCAAAGACAATGCCGGATTTCGCCGCGTAAAAAAAAGAAAAACGGCAGGAACTTTCCCAAAACGAAAATTCTAGGTTAGATCCAGCTAGCTGCCACTAAAAATTGCGTATAGTCGGTATCAAAGTCTTTACTTTTTGCATTTGGTTCTAGTTCAACTTTATTAAGTACGGTTTATTTCAACAATTTATCAAAATATTATTCTAGAAGCTAAGCTATACTACTCGTTTAGACGTTGATCTATCGCGTAATTATTAATCACACAGATTAAATTTATCACTGTCGATATCACGATTTCTTAGCAAGATTGTATTGTATAATATATAATTGTGATTTCATTTTTCTGCCTAATTCTATGGATTGGATATTTTAATTGTAAATCATCGCTAGGAAAATGATTAAGGCTGGTTTATCATAGCAGCCGATAGATTTCTACTGCTGTACCAAAGCCTCTCCATGAGAGGGATAAGTCATAATTGCTACGCTTGGCATGCGGATTGGCGATCGCTGTTACGGTTGTTATATTTCTGTCTCTTTTTCGATTCGTCGACGTTCGTTCTTTTTACTGTCGCTTTTTCGTTTCGTCGACTTTCAAATCACAACGATGCTAAAGAGGAATCAGCAATTGACATGTAATTTTTTCATTTAAATATTGTCGACAATGTTTATCGATATTTAATTTCAACCTTGGTGCACGGGTAAATAGGAATTACCCCTCCACCCACCGGTGGGTGAAACCAGTGAGTGCACGGGTAATCCTAATCACTAAAAAAAATCGTTCCATTTCTTTCTTTAATTTCTTAACATATCCTTTTCTTTGTTGTCTCTGTTTCTTTTAGATCTTGATTGCCATTGCAATAGCAGCTCCTACCCCAGTTTCTGCTTTAGTGCATTCTTCTACTTTAGTTACTGCTGGATTTTATTTATTAATTCGTTTTTATTTATCAATAATAAATCGTTTTTAGGGTTCCGTAGTAAACAAGGAACCCTTATAGTTTCGCCATGTCCGTCCGTCTGTCTGTCTGTCTGTCTGTCCGCGGTTTAGCGCAAAAACTATTGATATTAGAGACTTGAAATTTGGCACAAGTATACACCTTAAACACGACGTGGTCAAGTAATCAAAGTGGTAGAATAAAAACGTAAAAAAAAACCTTTAAGGATAACCTCCCTACTAGTAACGCGCGGATATTTTTTTAATTTTCCATTTTCATATAGTGTGGGGTATCGCTGGATTGGTCTTTTAAAAACATTATGGGTTTGCGAACATCATTTTATCGATATCGATTTAGTTAACTGTTCGTGACTTATTAAGCTTTAAAGTGCAAATTTTCGTTAGATTCAAGTGTCCCCCCCCCCCCCCTACAGACTAAACGGTTGTTGTTAGAAATTCAAACGTTACGGCAATAGTAGCTACATAATAACGAAATTATAAGGAAAACTATCACACGAAAGTTTGCGAGTTATAGTCGACCAAATGTATTTTACTCGAAAATTTCGAACAAGTCCATTGAATTTTTTTTTGTTTTTCGTTACATCTCTTACTCTGTAACTACGGAACCCTACACTGCGCGTGGCCCGACATGCACTTGACCGGTTTTTATATTAAATTTTGGTTTATCCATGTTTATTTCTGCTCTCTGTTTGAGAAACTGAATGAATGGTTGTGGACTTAATCCGCACATGGCACACCAGCTTTACGTGATCGGTAATCACAGCAATTTGTTTTCCAATGCGATTGTCAGGTGCATTGACGTCATCGGCATAATGCAGCTCGATTAGGGCTACCGGCGGCCGGCTAATTTTATATTATTATGATTTAACAGATAGTCAATGTTAGCAGTCTAAAGGAGACGGGCAATTTTGGGCCCGCAAAATCGTTACTGGTTAACCCATTGGAGCAGCGTGGTGGAGTAAGATCAGGCCTCATCCAAAGAAGGGGAGAGACTCGTGCCCAGCATTTTACGTGTCGTACGACAATATGCGTTACAAGCATGTCACAAGCCGAACACAGCCTGATCGTGCCTCTCTATCGATTGTGCCGCGCTCTCGCTTGCACGCTTGGCGCAGGCGGAACGTGACACTTTTTTGTGCGTGCAACCAGCATTCATCGATCTATAAGACGTTCATCACTCCAGCCGGATGAAGTTCACTGCTGGACAAATGCTTCCGCCAAAGACGCCCATAACAGCATTATGCGTCGTTAGGGGAGAATATGCCATAACCGCCACGCTTGGCATACGAATTAGCGATCGCAGTCTCGTTAGATTTATCGCGGGACGTAGCTGCCCGTTCCGTGTTTTTATTTTTACTACCGCCCTATTCGAATGATTTGACCGCCATTGTTCGGTTGACTTACACACTAGTGGAAGAATTCTCTTATTCTTCCGCTAGTGGGCGATGGGTCGTCACGTCCCGACGCCTACCAGACGCCTCTAAGACATTACCACGTCAAAATTAATAACATTACAACAGGATTTACAGATGACACTTGACTTTGACATGTCCGCGAAATTAATGCTAAAAATAATAAGTATTTACTATTTTATTATGGTCAACAAGGTGAAGTGACATAATTGCACGCACATTCCTATTAGATAACATGTTTTTTTTCAACATGCTTACATCATGTATCTACAAAAACGAACCGAGCTCAATATTGCCCCGGGACAAATAATGACATCATGTTGGATCTACTAAACAAATGAAAGATAATACAAATGATACGTGCATTACACTGTGTACACTGTTTACTGGTAGAGTTCCAATATGTCCGGAGCTTGAGAGTGTAGGCAGAAAATATGTAATAATACTACGCATAGTAGCTAGCATGCTAGGAACAATGAGTGGAGGCCCCGGACTTGACTTAGCTTAGTTAATTTTCAGTATTGTTACCTTTTGAATGTATTTTAATTTTAATTTAAGTATGTTGAATGTGTATTATTGTTATAAATAAAGGTATGGCATAACAATGGACACTTCGACGTCCCGCCCGATTTGCTAGCATCACCCAACCCCTTCGCGTCATAAGGGCGACGGTTGGTATTTTGTACGTGCTACGCACACAGGTGCCCGTGTAAATACACGTCACTGATTGATGTCTGTGTAATAGAAACCAACAAAGCGTTTGTATGGAATTTTGGCGGAGTGTCCGCGGTGTGGTGTAGACATGCGAGCCGCGCCGGCTAGCCGCCGCCATTCAGAGGTGGCGCGCCGCCGCCGCCGCCGCCGCCGCCGCCGCCGGCTTGGTCAAAACTCGCGCCGCGCGGTCCTCGTGAAGACGTCCACTGCTGATCAAAGGCCTCCCTCAAAGATTGCCACAACGAACGGTCTTAGGTATCCAGCGATTGCCTGCGACCTTCACCAGGTCGTTGGTCCATCTTGTGGCCTACGCCCCGTTTTCCGGTACGCGGTCGCGATTCAAAAACTGTTCTGCCCCAACTCGCTATTAGGTGAGCTATGTAGGCAACTGTGGTTCTCATGCGGATCTCCTCATTTCTGATTTGATCTCGCAGCGAAACTCCAAGAATAGCTCTCTCCATTGCTCTCTGAGTGACCTTGAGCTTTCTTATGAGGCCCATAGTGAGCGACCACGTTTCTGTCCCATATGTCATCTGGCAACACACACTGGTCAAAGACCTTTTTCTCGAGACACTGCGGTACCATAACAGGAGTGGGTGTAATTCGACATGATCTCAGTCTTTTGCATGTTCATTTTAAGGTCCACTCATTGCGAGACTCTACCGAGGAGCATTGTGCCAAGGTCTTCCAGGGTCTCAGCCATGACTACGGTATCATTTGCAAATCGGAGGTGGGAGATGTATTTGCCGTTAATACTGATGCGCAGTCCTTTACAGTTCAAAAGCTTGAAGACATCTTCCAATGCAGCGATGAACTATTTCGGAGATATAACATCTCCCTGTCTTACACCTCACTACAGTTGGATAGGTTTCGAGTTCTGATCCTGAAGCCGGACTGACGTAGTGGCGTTTTCAAACAAGCTCTTCAGCACCTCGATGTATGGATAATTAACTTGGCACCTCTGGAGTGACTAGCACAGCCCAAATCTTGACCGAATCGAAGGCTTTCTTATAATCCATGAACGCTAGACAAAGAGGCTGGTTATACTCTTCGGTCATCTGTATATCCTGCCGCAGCGTGTGAATGCAGTCTATGGTGCTAAAAGCCTTTACGGAAACCGGATTGTTCGGGAGGCTGGAAGTCGTCGAGTCTGCGAGATAGACGGTTCGTAATCACTCTTGAAAACAGCTTATCGAAGTGACTTAGAAGTGCTATGGGCCTGTAGTTCTTAAGAAGGGTATTATCACCTTCCTTAAAGAACAGTACCACCACACTTTCGTGCCGCGCCTTTGGCGCTGCACTGGCCTTCCGCCTGCTGTCAGGAGTTCAGCAGCGATTCCATCATCACCTGGCGCCCTGTTGTTTTTGAGCTGTTTGAGAGCCGTACTAATCTCGCCTTTGGCGCTGCACTGGCCTTCCGCCTGCTGTCAGGAGTTCAGCAGCGATTCCATCATCACCTGGCGCCCTGTTGTTTTTGAGCTGTTTGAGAGCCGTACTAATCTCGTCTAGAATGACGCCCGGGATATCTTCGGTGTAGTGTCGGGTCAGTCCGGTTCCAGGATCTTTAATTGTAATTATTTGTTTAGAACGAACATTCCTTGGTGGTTGCGTAGAGTAGATCATGATTTCCTACCCCGTTTTAAGCGGTTAGGTAGCTTGCGTGATGGTACGAGTTCCTGTACTCCAAGGATTATCTACTCTGTGCGGTTAAGTAAAATCATAAATATCGCGATGGTATCCCGATTTATTGATGGAACAATAATCATTCGTATTTCCTTTACCATAGTAATTTTATTTTTAAACAGTTGGTATTGCTTGATTTCAGCCTAAAAGTTAGATTAGGGTAGAAAATAAAAACGAGCCGCCGGCTACAAGCCGCCGCCACGAAAATGTTGGTGACGCGCCGCCGCCGACTATATCGCGCCCGGCTCGCATGTCTAGTGGAGGACCACCGCGTTTTCTAATGCCGGCACTACACGTCGACAGACGCGTCTGCGTCCGCCGATGTCGTCCTCTTCACGTCAGCGGACGCATACGCCGACGTGTAGAGGAGGCGATTTGAGCGTCTGAGGTAAGTACTTAACGGCGGCGGATGCATACGCAGACGACGTCGGCAGACGCATCTGTCGACGTGTAGTGCCGGCGTAATCAGCTGCCAAATACTAATGTTCAACAATGTCAATGGTAATAAGTAGCCTTGTAATAACTATCAGAAAGGCAAAACAACTTAGGCCTCAGGTAAACTATTTATATGCATTTTGACATATTAGTTTTTGTGTAGATATATATACTGGTGGTAGAGCTCCAGTGACTTACCTCGCGGAAGAAGGCACTACCGCATTACTTAATCTCGTTGCCACTATACGGAAGTGTTCACCACTATCGCGTCCCGGTCAGGTGGTAATATACGGTCCTGTAATTCAGAAAAGCTATCGGCTTGTTGGATTTTGAAGATATTTTTTCTTTTTATGAATGCAATAACATCGATAAGAGTAATGTCCTTCAGTCAATCACATCACTAATGATCGGTTCCTGAGCTTTTCCTAGAAATACCTAATATTCTTACCGCTAAATCGTAGTGTTCAGCACTACCGTGTTCCGGTCAGGTGGTAATGTACGGCCCTGTAATTTCCGGCACAGAGACATAACACCTTAGGCCTCAGGAGTGGTAGCGCATCTGCATTTTGACCTTGGTCTTTGTGTATGTGTCTATAGGCTGCAGTCATCACTTAACATCAATGTGAACTGCATGCTTGTTTGGCACTTGATTACATTAAAATAAAAAAAAATTCAAAGAGTTAGTTGATCAAATAGTTCTTGAGAAGATAAACTTCGTTTTATTTAAAACGTTATTTAACAACATTTCGCCAGTTACATTAACGATAGTTTAACTTTAATTTATGCGTTGTGCGCAAACGCAACAATAAGTTATTGAATCGATAGCTCTATGAAAGTGATACATTACGGTCATAAAATATCTCGTTTTACTTAACTTTTATGTAATCTAAATATCAAATTGCATTTAAACCGTATTTTATCTTGCACCAAGCAAGAGTTATCTGCCTATTGTCTGCTACACGGTTTTCTGAATCACAATGGATTACGAGAAAAATACGCATTGCTTGTCGTTAAAGCCATCGTTTTCCATTTATAAATCGCAACTGTCCTTACGCTCCGTGTACCAGGAGTTCACAATACACGTGGAGGTTTTTGCAAGCGACCTGCACACTTGCACAATGCTCCACGTTCACGCGCCGCGCCGCACACAGCATTGAAAATTACGTCAGGCGTTTTATTTAGCCTTATATGTAGATCTGGCTACGTACGTGCGAACCGGTATGGCACGGCACGACTCCTACGTGCTTATGCTGTCCTAGTACTCGAAGAACCTGCAAGGATACTGAAGGGTTTAAAAGGAGCTAGCTTTGTTCAAAAACGATCTTATTTAATTAAGACGATTTTTTTTTCATTTTGCATATTTTATTATATAGAATTTGGCGGGTGCAAGTTTATTTAATTCAATACAAGTTTTCTTTTTTTGTTTTATTTAATATCCTTGACGTTTTATAAATATATTTAACGTACCTAATTAATTTAAATCCAACCGGTACTGCTTTAACAAATATTAATTATTAAATCTGCTAAACATAATCATTTTACGTTGACGTGGCCGCACAAGTAGGTACCTTTATTTAAAATTTTATAGTTTCAATTAGCAACTAGCTTATTTTTGGATACGAAAGTATGATGTGCAACGAAGCAACGACCTCTCCGTTCTAAAATCGTATTGGAGCCGAATCGCGACTCGTAAAAATGTATGTACGTTATTCGATCTTTTTTTTTAAATAACCGGTTTCGAGCACATCACTTTTCGGCCGTAATGTCAAGTACACTTGCGTGACCGTTCCGCTTTAATGTTTGCTTTTTTTGTTGCTCGTCACTCGAGCTTTGTTACGTCAGGCCATAGAGCATTACGGCTTGGGTTGGCCTCGGCATTTTTCTATCGGCCTCGCAATGGGCCCTTAAGCCTAGTTCACATTAACCTAGTTATTATCATATGGCTTATCGGGGAATGGAATATGCCATTCGTCCTAGTTTGTACGTTTGATGAGAACAACAGTATTTGTGATAATGGTTGAATGATTTACTAATATTTTTTGCATGGGAAGGTGTTAGGAACTGAGAAGAGAAAAAAAGATAATTTAAACAGCAATTGGTAAGTACCGTTTTGCCTTTTTTTTTTGAAGATAATAAATATTACCTTTGCAGAAATCTACAGAAACCCCTCAATATCTTGTGAGAAGATTAAATTTATAAAAAAATAATCATTTTTTAAAAGAAATTAATAGACTTTTGCGCGTCGATACAAATTATTTTAGTTGCTTAAGTAGCCTAGTGGTAGGAGGCCACTACTACTACTCTGGAGTCCTAGGTTCGATTCCCGAGTCGGGGGCTATCGGAGATAACGGTGTAAAAGCCTTTATTCTGAGACTGTTAGGCTTTTTAATTTTCTGGAAGTTTCCCAGTACCTCGAAGTTTGATGACGTTCCCGGAGATGTCAACAGGCTCGCCACCTGTTACGGCAACCGGCGAATCGTGTGTGTTTGCATGTAGGTATGCTTGAATGCACGCATTTACCATTGCCTACCCCAACGGAGACTACAGGCATGAAGTTACGTTATAAATAAAGCAATAGAAGATAGATAGACTTCAGTTGACTTTTAGTGGGATTCGCGTAGCCTCGTGGTAAGGCGGCTCTGCTAGATATCCAATAGTCGCAGGTTCGAGTCTCGCTCGAAGACATTTTTCTGTACATTTTTCATTCATTTCATTAAAAACTTAACTGAGGAATGCTCTGTGCATGCAGAATAAGATAATGTTCAAACTCGGCCTACTCCTTTGGTCATTGTAAAATGCATACATTTTTTTATGTAACCAAGGTGGCAAACTAGCATGCAGTTCACATGGATGTTAAGTGATGACTGCTGTCTAAAGACATCTATACAAAAATCAGAGGACAACATTTTGACGACCCGGTTAGTCCAGCAGCGGTGCCAAACCACCGTTTGATTCGAAGGGTCGCGGTGTCGATCCATGCACTGGAACAAATATTTGTATGGCCTACAGATATTTGTTTCGGGTCTGGGTGTTTGTGTATGTGTTGTATGTGTACAACGGCATCTACGACACAGGTTTATATAATACCTAATGTGGAGCTGTGAGTGTAAGCGTATTTTTTTTTAATGCAGCTACGTTGCCACCTCTAATATATAAATTGTTATGTCTCTGTGATAATTGTTTTTTATATTATTTCGCATTAACACATACTTGTGAAATATATTTTAAAGAAAAGTGGAAAGAACAATATTTTGACTTCAGGCGAGATTCGAACTCGCGGCCACTGGGAATCTAGTCCTGTCGCTCTCTCTCTCTCAGTCCAGTATCTCTCGTCAAGTATTGCCCGATTTGTCTTGTCTCTGTGATAGTTATTACTGGGCCATACCTCATGCATGGATGAGGTTATGTTAATGTGAACTACGCTTTAGAATTACGCTTCATTCATTGCGTGATTGCTTTCCATTGTAATATACGCGCTTAATTCTTATATTTGTATTCATTTTGTATAATCTATCATATTATAAGCTCTGACGCCACCTTGACATTTTGTTGTTCGACAATGAATTGAATTAATTTTGTAATACGCGTAGCACGAATGCAAGATCTGATGATGATAATGATGAAACACTGTTTTTTAATTCGAAGCGCATTCATGCCTTTATCATAATACTAGCGGCCCGCCCCGGCTACGCCCGCGCTACTCCGTTCCTATCGGTCTTAGCGTTATGATGTATAGACTAAAGCCTTCCTCGATAAATGGACTGTCTATTGATCATTTTCGTGATATTTTATTTCATTATTTTATGCCACATATAGCTCCGAGTACAATTCTCGTTCAAACTTCATTGCAACTACATTTAGTAAACAAGCAAACAAGCTTTGCAAGTTTGTATAGAAAAGGAGTGTATCTTTCAAGGGCAAAACTTCTTTGGCTTTGATAATAAATACAGAAATTTAATTGCTACTTTAAATTATGTGTTGGTACTTACCTACTTCATTTTTGTGATATTTGAAGTAATGACTTTAAATTATTATGTATATTTAGAGAATATTGGCTATTTTCACTCTTTTCTTATAGGTAGTCAAACCGTGTCTTTATATTAATAAATCATACTTCAATTTTTTTTTTTATTACTTTAATTTAATTGTTGTTATAATACATATTTATTTTATTTTAATATTTAAAAACCATTAGGTTTTTTCAGCAAAAATATGAGTCAGTTTTTTTTCATTATGTAGTACTAGATTTTGCTCGCGACTTCGTCTGCTTGACTTTACTGTAAAATTTCATCTAAATCCATCCAGTAGTTTTTTTTTGAAAGAATACAAACATCCGTACTCACAAACTTAAGCATTTAAAATATTAAGTAGTATGTAGTGAACGAGGAGATTATGCACATGACTGTACCTTATTTTTGCAGAAAAAAGTGATAGTGTCCAGTTGGTGAAAACATAAAAGTGGTTTTATTTAAGTTTCACCATGTGGACACACGCAAAAATATTGTCGTGTCCAGACGACGAAATAACAAGTCATTACAATTTCAAGTTTAACCAACTGGATACACGTGTGTCCGGTCGTCCGTGTCGAGTTGACGAATAACCCCATTGTTCACCCAGCGTAAAAAAAATATCTATACATACTTAATTTTCGATATTTTTCTATCCACTCAATGTCAGGTACTACATAACATGTCGCTAGGATAATGCATCCCTATGCAAATTTTCTACACATTAATAAAACAGACAATTTCACCGCATTACCGAGCAATTTGCGTATATTATCGTAGTTGTTTCCGTTGTACCTACTGCACATGCGATGCACATAACATTACCGTTCTGTTGTATTACCCATTATGGGAATTTTTAAAATGGGTAGAGCGGAAACTGCAATTTGTTTGCCTACAAATATTTGAAGAACCTGTTGAAGTTTGTTTTTGTAAGTGTTAAGTACTTTTTCAGCAACTGTGAGGCGAGAACTGAAAAGGCCGCTGCTTGAGTAGTCATTGATTGAAGGCCACTATTCTTTGACGACCCGGTTAGTCCAGCGGTGTGAGATGACCGTTTGATTCGGAGGGTCGCGGGTTCGATCCCCGCACCGGGACAAATGTTTGTATTACCTACAGATATTTGTTTCGGGTCTGGGTGTTTGAGTATGTGTTGTATGTGTACAACGGCACCCACGACACAGGTTTATACCTAGTGTGGGGCTGTGAGTGTAAGCGTATTTAATTTAATTTTAATTGTGCGGATCGGTGCTATTGGAATTTATAAATTTTCGGAAGTTTCCCAATATCTCCTGGTGGTATTAGCCTCATTGGCGGTAACATAAAATCCATAGTATTTGCTTAGGTTTTCGCGAGCTGCACTCATTGAATCACTACATTAAAACTAGTTTCCGGATTTATCTTGCGTATTTTAAACGGGAATTATGTATGTATGTATCTTCACGCCAGGTCCCTAACGGGGTAGGCAGAGAGTGTAGAGCGCCAGATATTCCGGTCCTGACATACCTCTCGTGCCTCGTCTACCTTCATCATTCTCTTCATACATGCACGCCGATTCCTAAGACTATTGACCCCACCATCAGACAGAACTCGACCTATTTGGTCATGGTAGGTCAGTCTTGGTCTTCCTGGGCCTCTGCAACCATCCACATTCGCATTGTATATCTGTTTAGTCATTCGCTCATTTGACATTCTTTCTATATGCCCGAAACATCGCAGCATGCCTTTTTTAAGATTTACGGGAAATATTCGTTTTAAATCTATGAAAAATATGTTTTAAATAATCATTTGAGTTTAATGTAGGTACGCGAGATGAACCCGAAAAATAATTTTATTTCAACTTAGAATGCATGTATGAACATGATGATAGTTGCATTAGAATATTTTTTATTTTATTATGGTGTCAAAATGGATGCCGTTCATATTGATGGTATGTGAAAACTGCCTCCCATTGACAATCTACACAAAAACCGGGACTCAAAATGTAGATGCGTTCCCAAAAAGGTATTAAGCAAATATTTTGTCTCTAAGACATTTGTTGACAGACTGTTATTCGGGGCCATACATTTTCACGTAACTGGAACACGGTGCATACGCCCCCGAGCTTGGCCCGACTTTACAACTCTACCACCAGCTATCTCATGAGTTAAAGAATGTAAAATACCTCAAATAGATGATCAGTAGTCATCCACGTAAACACCAGAGACTCTTTACGTATTGCGATACGAAATGATCGAGACTTACATGCAGATTTTTTGCCACCCGACGGTAATTAGAAGATGGAATTTGGCCTGTTTTTTTTTCAGGGTGTTTTCATCTATGATGGCCATGATATGCTTCAAAGAGCACGTGTACGTACATCGCGTTATCGCTTGATCTCGCGTGCCACTTCACACTATTATAGGGCTTGCGGTACTATCGGTTCGTGACTCGCTTCGGTAATTGAAAACAAATTAACTTAATAAGAGACCGCAGAACGTTACGTTAGTACCTATATTTTTATTTTATTCGCGTAATTAATTCATTAAACCGCGCCAACTTCTTCTTCTTCGTGACGATCAAAATTATGGGTTTGTTTTTACCCGACTACAACAAAATCGTCATCATCATCATTTTAGCCGAAAGATGGACCAAAGCCTCCCCATAAGGGGGATATGCCATAATCGCCGCGCTTGGCATGCAGATTGGCGATCGCAGTGGCAATTGTTGCCTTAGGCCTTTTTATTGCAACTGTGATCTAGACACAGTGCCAAACCAAGGTTAATTAAATTAAGGCAAATTATGTAATGCGGTGGTGCCTACCCCCGCGAGCCCCGTGACTGGAGCTCTACCACCAGTGATGCTTATTTCGACATCGGTACACGCAATTTTTAACTTAAGTTCCAAATTGTGTTCAACAAGTAAATATAACTCATAAGTCACGACGTCGATATTCACGACACAAAAAAAAATAATGGTGCAGCAATATTCCCAACCTTTTATGACATGAACGCATGCGACAACAAATATAACTTTTCGAACGGATAATGTAATCGGTGTTCTCTAACGAGTATCTTGATTATGTATGAGTGACCGAAGACCAGGGGTGCGACCGCCTATCGACATTGCTATTGTCGTTGTCATTGCTGTCAAATTTTCATGTTGATTTTTACGTTAACAAAATAACAATAATTGAAATAATCTACCATTCTCGCTTATTTATCACCTACGAAAGCAAGAAAAAACAATCAGATTATCACTACTGCTTTCAAAGGAGCTACAAATCGAACATGAAAATTTGACAGCAATGACAACGGCAATAGCAATGTCGATAGGGGGTCGCACCCCAGAGCGGTTCGATCGTCCAGCAAAGAAGAATCGTGTAACATGTCTCATTCTTCAGTTAGACTAAGGGTGAGATTCACAGACCGCACTACGACTTTACTTTGAGCAAAGTGTGCTTAGAACTGTCAGTACAGTACGGGTTTTGACAGTTCTAAGTCATACTTTGCTCAAAGTAAAGTCGTAGTGCGGTCTGTGAATGTCACCATAAGTGCTGATTACACCGTCGTAATAAAATGCGTTTTACGTTCTTAAACAAGTTCAATAATACTATTTGTATGTCAACGACTAAAATTATTCGTGATATGGTTGAAATCGCATCCAAATTTTAAGTAATAAACCGCGGTTTATTAAACTCTACTCTCAGAGCAAATGGTGAAATCCGCCTTAGCCATAGAGGTATAACGCTTAATTCTATGGCCTTAGCTGAATCGCTTTTGAACGGTTTTACATTTTTGATTCTGCCTGTAATTTCCGCACTTACTTCCTACTGTTTATACATGTCACACGCAATCTTGCCTGGATAAAATACTGATGGTACAGTCCAGTGACGAAGCTGCCGCTAAATGGTAGTGTTCAGCACTATCATGTTCCGGTCAGGTAGTTTTGTCCGGACCTATAATTTCCGGTACAGAGTTATAATACCTTAGGCCTCAGAAACCTTTAATTTAGATGTTTATAGGCTACAGTCGTTTGCCACTTTATGACATAAAAATACATAGGTATTGTACTTGTTAGGCTTTGTACTATCAGGACACGCGTTCCTTGATTATGCAGAGATTTGAAACGGGATAGGTATAATTATTTATATCTTATTGAAAATATTAATTAAAAAGAAAATGCTTCTCCGAACAAGTATAAATTCAATAAACTGAATTTGACGAATCATCAACAATTTTTTCTTCGAAATGGTAGCCAAGAAGCCCTTCATCGCTCAATTCTGATGCCTATGAAATGACATAAGTAAACAAAATCAATATGCTCCTAAGAAATGATTTATTACCTTCGAAACCATTAGCGTCGCGTCGCGATTAATGGATTCATTCGATCATTTACATCTCATTCGATTGCTAAATTATTTATTTGGACTTCACATCAATTTTCACGGTGTCGCAAAAGCACAAATCAAAGTTCAAAGTTAGGGTGTTATTGGTTTTTTTTCGCCTCCCATTTATTTATAATCTTCGTCGATCTTTTCCTTAGTGACCACTCTGTAACTGACGTCCCTTAATAGGATTATGCGGCAGAACGAAATAAAAATTGTTATGTTTGTTGTCACATTATTTATTTCGTATTTTAATTTAGATTTTTAACGGATTTAATTTAGATGAGTCAGAAATTAAAGAGATGAATGTATGAATCCGAATAGGTAGATAATGCCGAAGCCTGTGCACACCAGGATCATAGAATAATGTTTTGCTTAAGGGACTCACAGACCTACAGACCGGTCTGTTTTATTTAAATTCATATAAAACAATTGTGTTTGGTTCTCGTGCAACACACCATTTAAAGTACGTCAACAGTAAATTAACAGCACTAATTCTTTTGTTTCAGTGCATGAAAGCGTACGTGGAGTTTGAAGTGTGCAACGGCGCGTACGAAGTGTCCTGCCCGGACGACCGGTGCGGCGCCGGCGCAGCCCTCTCGCTGGACGAGATCTCCGCACTAGTCTCGCCCTCCGTCATGGAGAAACATCTCAAGTTTCGCCTAAACCACGGTAAGTCGCAAGAAACTAATCCCAAGTTATTCGTCTACGTGTCGTGCCTGTTCATCATTCAGGCAATTCATGTGAACATTTTGTAAGTGCGATTCAGTCGCGCGTTCGTCAAAGTTGAACCGCACAAGTACCCGTGGTTCATACTCGTAGTTTCCTTATGTGTTATACTCGATGGCGCCGTATGTAGTAGACGCTACAGAACTATTAACTCAAGTATATACTGTTTTTATCTAAAATTTATATCGCATCATTGTTTAATTACCCGGAAACCCGTACCCGTATACACCCGGGTAGTTTAAGCAGCGCGAGCGTGATTCGAGATAATGTTTTTATAGGCAAACCGTATTTATAATAATGGCAACCCTTGATAATTCCCACTGATGGGCACGAGTCCTGCGAGGACTGGAGTCACTGGAGCTTACTCCACCACGCTGCTCCTATGCGGGTTGTTGGAGATATTATTACGTATTTAGTCTCAATTTATTCCGACTTTCATGATGCATTTTATCATATCCAATGGTTTCTTATGTTCTTTTTTTTAGTTATTCTTGTACAAAATCAAACATGTTTGATAAACTTTGTATAAATCATATTGTGTTATCAAAAGCAGTGGACACTGAAGTTTGCTTGATTGAAAATACACAGTAGTTTCCAGGCACGGACTTATGGAGCTAGATTAAACCGGCTCGGATAATCCGGACGACGGATATTGGCAATATCTGAGTATACAGATACTTATAGACGAGGATTTGTGGCTTCAAATATCTTTATTGCGACGCCACGGAGGATCTTGTGTCGTACACTGTTATTAGGTACTGTTTCTTGGAATAATTGAAACGGAATTATTCGAAAAAGTAGAGTTTTTTTTTATGTAATGAAGGTGCAAACACATTGATGTTAAGTGATGACTGCAGTTTATAGACATCTACACAATAACCAGCGGTCAAAGTGCAGGTGCGTGGCCATCCCTGAGAACTAAGAGCTTTTGCCTCTTTGATAGTTATTACGGAACCATACATTACTATCTAACCTGAACACGATAGTGCTGAAAACTACTATTTGGCTGCAGATAGATTAGGTAATGCGGTGGTGCCTACGCCCTCGAGCTCCATCACTGGAGCTCTACCACCAGTAGTATACTTGTCGCTAAATGGTAGT
Organism: Macrosoma leucophasiata; assembly: GCA_036365455.1. Lineage (NCBI taxonomy): Eukaryota > Metazoa > Arthropoda > Insecta > Lepidoptera > Hedylidae > Macrosoma > Macrosoma leucophasiata. The sequence continues at coordinate 4,208,201 of JAWQUS010000024.1, forward strand.
GTTCACTATCGTGTTCCGGTCAGGTGGTAATGTACGGCCCTATATTTTCCGACACAGAGGCATCAACACCTAAGGCCTCAGGAGTGGTAACGCATCTGCATTTTGACCTTGGTCTTTGTGTATGTGTCTATAGGCTGCAGTCATCACTTAACATCAATGTGAACTGCATGCTTGTTTGCCACTACCAATACATAAAAAAAGGTACGCAACCCTAAATATATACAACATCTTATGGCCTACATTTAAAAAATATACATGTCAATATACTGACATACTAAAACATACTTAGTATAGTTTGTAGGACATGTAACAAATTGCCTTTACCGTAATAATTAACAAGAATCTCAACTAGGCTTTGCGTGGGGCATCCTACTTCGATTTATGAAAATAGTTTCCTCGGCCAAGGGTATTCCTTTGGTGATATTAGTGTACAATATTGTTCACCTTGCGTCGAGAGAGATGTCTGTTTCTGGTATCCGAATTAAATCTGTATTATATTATATTTAACTGCCTCGGTAGCCTAGTGGTAGCAGGCCACTACTACTACGCTGTGGTTCTGGGTTCGATTCCCGGGTAAAGTTCTTTAAGACCACTATCTATCCTTTTCCATTTTCTAGGGATTTCCCAGTACCTCAAAGTTTGTTAATGTGCCCGGAGATGTCAACAGGCTCGCCACCTGTTACATGGGCCAAAACGTAACCGGCGAATCGTGGGTGTTTGCATGTATGCTTGAATGCATGCATTTACCTCTGCCTACCCCTTCGGGGATTACAGGCGTGAAGTTACGTTTATATTATATTTATGTACCTAAGGTTCTGCTCACCCCATCGGGGTATACAGATATTTAAGTTTTTTCACCATACTTGAGCTCATATAATTTATATTGCAAAATTGCACCCATCTAGTTAGCTACCCTCATAATTCTAGATCTAGATATGAATATCAATTGTACGAAGGAGGCCTTCGAGCTTTAAATGGAAGTCATCAATTAATTATATCTATGACAAGGCTGCATTTCTTTTCAGTTCCTGAAGCTTCTTTGATTGCCTTTGAATATTTTTTTTTTTCATTAAAATGGCATATGGTTTATAATATTGGTTTTTAAATAAACTGCGTAATGATTAATTTCTAATAAAGATGTATTCTTTGTAGTATTGAGATTACACAATATTTTAATTGCCTCGGTAGCCTAGTGGTAGCAGGCCACTACTACTACGCTGAGGTCCTGGGTTCGATTCCCGGGTAGGGGGTTATCGGAGATAATGGTGTAAAGTCCTTTATCTCTGGTTCTATTGGGATTTTTCCATTTTCTGGAGATTTCCCAGTAGGTACCTCGAAGTTTGGTAATGTGCCCGGAGATGTCAACAGGCTCGCCACCTGTTACATGGGCCAAAAACGTAACCGGCGAATCGTGGGTGTTTGCATGTATGCTTGAATGCATGCATTTACCTCTGCCTACCCCTTCGGAGATTAAAGGCGTGAAGTTACGTTTAAAAAATAACACTTTGTGTGCTGTCGTCGCCTTAAATGCCGCCGCGGCCGCATCTCGAAATTCACTTCAATCAATTTTAGTAGATTTTTCTAGACATCATTCCGGATAGAATGAGCTAAAGTAAAAGCCGGATAGTTGCCCTGGTATCCAATGCACCATGTTATATATGTTTCGGGCACCAGCTTTTTTTGCGCATAGAAGCTCTTCCCCTAGAAGCTTCGATACCATCCGAGGCAACTATCCGGCTTTTACCCCTATCGCACGTATTATTATGACTATCTCCATATTTCACCATTTTCAACCTGTGAACTAGACACTATAATGAGACACTCGTTTGTTGACTATGACATAAGAAAACTATAAATATATACTGAAAAACACATACGAATCTCGCTCATGTGCGATCATGCACATCAAAAGAGCAAAACAGATCCATTCTACCTGTAAGTTTACAAAGTCTCCCGGTGACCTTGCATCAACTGTACTGTAGTTTTTACTGGTGGTAGAGCTCTAGTGACGGAGCTCGCGGGCTAAGAGTGCTCAAAAATAAATTGGTAATTTATTCTCTAAGGAACTTAAAGCGTTTGATACTTTTGTTTAATAGCGTGGGTAAAATCAATGTGGGAACTCCCACGCTCCACCCACCACGTACCACGCGTTTACAGCGAATAACACACCCATAATCTATGAAGCTCATACTGACTATATTTATTTATACTTAAATGGTCAATACAAAAGTACATTTGGAATATTTAGTCGGTCTTAGGCATTATATCCTATCAATCATTGGGTAGTATGGATAGGCAATTTTCGATTGATCGAGGTCTATAAGTATCCAATACGCAAAATCCTATAGTACTAATATATACTTGCTATTATTTACTCTCTCAACAAAGCAGCACACAGATGAATTAATAATTTCCGGCACAGAGGCATAACACCTTAGGCCTCAGGAGTGGTAACGCATCTGCATTTTTACCTCTGGTCATTGTGTAAGTGTCTATAGGCTGCAGTCATCACTTAACATCAATGTGAACTGTATGCTTGTTTGCCATTTTTAAAACATAAAAAAAAAAAAAAAATTGCACATTTCGTATCAATAGACCAAAACAGATCCATTCACCTGTCAATTAGCAAAGTCTCCCGGCGGCCTTGCATCGACTCCAAAGAAAAGGAGAGTGTTTAAAAATAAACGTTGATTTATTTTCTAAATCACACAGATTTTTGAATCTTTTGTGTATCCATTTGTATAAAAGCGTGGGTGCAATCGATATGTAAACGCTCACGTGCTACCGAGACCGTTTACAGCGAATGGCACGCCCATAATCTATGAAGCTCTTACTGACTATAATTATTGTCGAGGGACAATATAAAAACAACTGGATCAAATTAATATACAGTGCTCATCAAGAAATATTGCACATCGAGCCTATCGAAAGTGACAATCGGCTAGTTTCAACTTTGTAGAGCGTTATCTCTGCTACACACTGTCTACGTAATAGTTAGGATCCCTCTGCAGAATCATTTCGTTCATCCAGATATGCTGCAAACCTAATTATTACGCATATTTATAATCTATTCTCTATATAATATAGAGAATATATATTCTATTCTCTAGATTATAAATATGCGTAAAAATTAGGTTTGCAGAATATCTGGATGAACGAAATGATTCTGCGGGATCCTAACTTATAAGCACTGATAGTCCGATATTGGTCGAAACTTGATCAAAATGGTGGACAAACTTCACATAGTAAAGTGCGTAAGAGATAACGCTCTAGAAATAAGACGAATCTCCTTCCTAAGGTTGATGTGCAATTTTTATTGTTGGATTTCTCTATGCAACGCGGCCCACCGGTCGCGGCGGACCGGAGGGGAGCAGCCATAGCGTGTATTACCGATGCAAAACAGTCTTGTAATTTTTTGCGGGGGGAAATGCGTGCGACACACACGCACACTACAAAAATAGTCTATTACTACGAAACTCACACCTTGACTTTAACAATATACAGAAACAATTTCAAGCACACATTTAAACATCTAGGCGACAGGTATAGGCCCATTTGGGCTTGTATTTGACAGAGGGTAGCGTGCATATGGTTACTCCCCTCAGGTGTTGCTCTATGGATATTGTTGGTACCTATCTATCTGAATCAAATAATGATAAACTGACTCAAAATGTGATTTAATTGAACGCATGTCGATTAATCGCTTTAATTAACGTGAACTAGTGAGCCGTGTGTAAGTGACCTGACCTTAAATATTTTGCTCATACAACATGAAAAGTTCAAAAATCAATGTATTATATGTCATTGTAACAATTATTTATCTAAAAGGGTCAAATAATGAGGAAATAAACTCCAAATGTGATGGTCGGTGCTTCGACGTTGTCGATTGTGGAATTCTTTTCCGTTTCCGATCGTTCTTGGCAAGGAAATGTGATCTTGCTGTGATTTCCTTATGGATATTTATTTTTAATTTTATTGTTCTGTTTTTTTATTAGGTACCTATCTGCTTATATTATTAGTGCGGCTCCAACTAATTGAATTGTTTTCGTGCGCCTTTCATGATTTCAGCCGAAAGATGTTCACTACTGGACAGAAGCCTCCCCTAAAGATGCCCATTGCATCATATGGCAGGACATGCCACACTTTTACTGGAGGTAGAGGTCCAGTGACGGAGCTCGCGGGTGTAGGCACCACCGCATTACCTAATATATTTGCCGCTAAATGGTAGTGTTCAGCACTATCGTGTTCCGGTCAGGTGGTAATGTACGACCCTGTAATTTCCGGCACAGAGGCATAACACCTTAGGCCTCAGGAGTGGTTACTGCATTTTGACCTTGACCTTGTGTGGGTGGGTGCCTATAGGGTGCAGTCATCACTTAACATCAATGTGAACTGTATGCTTGTTTTCCACTTCCATTGAGTACATTAAAAAAAGTTATCGAGCACAAAAGTGATCAGTTACTGAACTTACCGAGCGAGCCGTTGGTCTTTTCAGCCTGTTTTCGTTAAGATGTGGAATGCTGATTATATTTTTGGCACTGAGCAGTAGTGGAGGAAAACTCTAAAATAATAATTTAAGATGCGGAACTGTTTGGAACATAAATTATCCCACACAAGCATCAGTTTACGGTGATTATGATAGATGACTTCGACCATGCATGAGGAAAGGTTATTTTATGCTTTCAAATACGTTGCAAGCAGGAACATTTACATTACTATCATATTTTATGTATGCGCGTATGTATCTTCACGCCAGGTCCCTTCCGGAGTAGGCAGAGAGAGTGGAGCCAGATATGCCGGTCCTGACATACCTCCCGTGTTTCTTTCACCTTCTTCATTCTCTTCATACATGCATGCCGATTCTTAAGATTTTTTATCACATCCTCACACAATATTCGACCTGTTTGTTCATGGTAGGTAGGTCAATCGTGGTCATCATATTTTATGAAAGTTACAAATAAATAAGCATACCTACCGTTTTCGTTAACGGTCAGTGTATAGTACCTATATTATGGCCTGTAGATACTTAGAGATGCAAAACCACTTATTCCTCAGGCCATGCATTTCGTCCTGCGGCTTTAGTGTAGATATCTAAAGGCTGCATATTAGCCACTATCATAATAAAAAAAGAACATAAAACCAGACATCTCAGTGCCATACGATAGCTAGATAGTGTAGCAGCTGATTCGTCGTTATTTTATTTTAGAATAAGAAAGTTAGAGGGAGCATATTGTTAAATTGATAAGACTACGGTCCGATCACATACCATCTAATAAGTTCAACTTTCTTATGGGTATTTCAACCACACAAAACTGTATAGATTGTCACATAATAGACGATGTATATCACTTATTAATGGAATGTGTGCAGAATGATTGGGTTCGCCCGCCGATCCTTTTAACTTATAATGTTGGTATGTGTAACACCTTACTGTCCAACCCACTATCAGCAGAAATTATGTGGCTAGTTAGGATGTACCTATAACAATTGTTTTTTTTTTTTTTAAATAACGTAATATTGGTATTTATTACAGCATGTCAGTATGTATTTTAGTTTTAGGTATTTATTGTGTTGCTTTTCTGTACGGGGGTGGCATAGTCAACTTATGACTAAACTCCCAGGAATAATGGTTCAGAATAAAAAAAAAAAAAAAAAATAAGAAAGTTTCCTATCACAGCGAAGACTATAACACACTGACGTGACGCACAACTTAAATAGGAAATCCTATAAGTGCATGCTTATTGAATAATCGACTACTTAACTGTTCCTAGCGTGTCGCGTGATAGTTCGTGTTCCGAAGACGTTATCGGGATTGGTGTACTTAACTGATTCCTATTTACCACTTAGCGCGACATGGAAATGAAGGACACTTTTATCTGAAACGAATGTTTCTTTTAAGGGGTTTATTTCGCGGATGACCCTAGGGAAGGAGATGGTCTCCCCCCCTCCCCCATCAAACACGACAATGGGAAATTAATTCAAGAAACTCAAGATAGTATCAAAACCACACATCTACCGACTTTTTTGAAGGAAGAGTTCTGGCCGCAGGGAGTCGTGTTCCGCAAATTCCGGGGACAACTGCCTGCCGATAAGCCGCGCATCACGTCGCCGACAATACGTGATAAATAGTGTTAGTGTTATTATAGGTTATATAATATGTATTTTAGTCTTTAAGGTATATATTTTATATGGGCCTACTGTTTTATTTTAAGCATTGTTGCCTGAAAATAAATAAATAAATAAAATAATAAAATAAAATAAACCGGAGGGTTGACATTTTCAACAAGATTATATCAATGCATCTTGCCCTGACCATTACGATTACAACAAAAAGGGAATCAAACTAAAACACACAAGGGAGTTACCCTCTTATTCATAAACGTACATAAGATACGTTTTAGCTACAGAATGCTTTGTCTTTGTCAGTTGCATTGTCAAATGTGCAGGATAGAGAAAGACTTTACTGGTGGTAGAGCTGCAGTGACGGAGCTCGCTGGCGTAGGCACCACCGCATTACCTAATATACTTGCCGCTAAATGGTAGTGTTCACTATCGTGTTCCGGTCAGGTGGTAATGTACGGCCCTGTAATTGCCGGCACAGAGGCACAGAGGTGTGGGTCTGTAGGCTGCAGTCATCACTTAACATCAACGTGAACTGCATGCCTGTGTGCCACTTCCATTACATAAAAAAGACAAAGGAGAGATTAGCAACACTTTAGCTAAAATACGTTTATGAATAAGGAGATAAGTATGCAATATTATTAGTACTTTTAAGCATATTTATGACCATGAACTGTGTTCACATTTCAACTTAATTCACTTGAATTCTATAAACTCTACAAAGATTTAACATCCTTTTGACAGTTTTTAAATTTCAAGAAAGAGATTATGTTGTTGCCCTTTCACACGTCATTGAGTGTTTTTTACGGGAATCAATCAAAAAATAATCACGACAAAATTAATACGGCATTACAGTCATTAGGCATGCCCACTTAATATGAACATTAAATTGTTACTTTTTTTTTTACAAATGTCACTGACATACTTATCGCCTTCCACCGGATTTCTCGGTAAACGAAGATGCCCAAGTAATGCGAAATATTTAAAATCATAAAGTATTCCGTTACCAGGGAAATTACATATCGAGAACGTTATTTTTATGAGTACAGTAATATCTCGGACTTACGCGATAGGTGTGACCGAGCTATAGCAGTGTAAGTCGAATTCGCGTAAGTCGGGGTTCACCTTTGCATTTATATACTAGGTTCAAATTACTCTTTTATTGGTCTTTTGGACGACATAATTAAAGGTAAATCAATGTATACTCAAACTACTCGTAAACCGATCACTGATCGAGCGGAGTGGGGAAAACAAAACGATGCGCGCGGTATGATAAAAATACCGCGTATCTCGGACTTCACGTAAAACAAGGTAGCGTAAGTCGGGGAATTACTGTATTCCGTTATCATTAAAATTACATATCAAGAACGTTATTTTTATGAGTGCTCACTGACTTTTCTGACATTTTATGATGGACTTTCCTGACATTTTTATTGCTGGACATTGATGATAAAATACATGACATTTCGCTACTTCAGTGTTTTATTTTTTACAAAACATTGCTCACCCTTTGTAACGAACGCGCTTTGTTATTAAATCCTACATTGCCTGTACTAACTAGCAATATTTTTTCGTGTGAGATGTTTTAGTTCAGTTATGAAGAGGTTATGACGGAATCAAAAACTTTTACGAGTTTTTGTTTTTCGATTTTAAGTGTAAATGTCGATAAGTTCTGCAAGCGCTGGCAGCGCGTTGGAAACTCCCCTGGTGTTACAAATGTTCATAGGCGACGGTGACCACTTTCCATCAGGTGGCCCGTCTGCTTCTTCCGTCTGTCAACCTAATGACATAAAAAAGTAACTTACTTGACATTACACGTGCACGTCTATCCAAACACTAACTATATTCTGTCAACATATTGCAGTATTATCTCTAGTTAGGAGTTAACGAGTGAGCTTCCGGCACAGAGCTTGCGAGTTTCAAACATGAGCTCAGTAGCGTAAAATGATAATTTTCAGATGCAAATACTTACATAAAATTAAGAGAACACAAATAAACCCTACATGTTCGTACAATTTTTGAGGGGTTCCCTCATTTTTTCTCATGATGACATAATCAGATCCCAGCTTGGTGGCAAAGAAACCAATTCCAAAGTGTACCCTTTCAAAGGACACAAAAATTAAAAAATCGGTCTTCAATTGCATCATCAATCAGTCATCGGTGAAAATTCATAAAAAACACATTTCTTTTGCAAGGAAGGTGGCAGGCAAGCGTGCAGACGACTGAAGCCTATAGACATCTACACGAAAACCAGAGGTCAAAATGCAGATGCGTTGCCACCCCTGAGACCTAAGTTGTTACGAGTATGTCTCTGTGATAGTTATTACGGGGCCATACTTTACCATTAAACCGGAACACCATAGTCCTGAATTTGGCCTTAGATAAATTAGGTCTTGCTTACGCCCTCGAGCTCCTAAACTGAAACTCTACCAACAGTAAACCAGGGAAAGGGAAAGCGAGCGAGAACTAGTATGAAGTGGAAACAGAAAAATATAGGCTGTGATTAAGTCACAGGTAATTTGTAACAAAAAAAAAAAAAAAACAGTTATTCAGTCGAACATTTTTTTTACCTATCTGCCACTAAATGATAGTGTTCGGCACTATCGTGTTCCGGTTAGATGGTAATGTATGGCCACGGAATAACTATCACAGAGCCATGACACCTAACGTCTCAGGGGTGGCAACGCATCTATATTTTGACCTCTGGTTTTTATGTTGATATCTATAAGCTGCTGTCATCAATTAACATCAATGTGCTGCAAGATTGTTTTTTTGATTGTCCGTCTGCGGTTTAGCGCAAAAACTATTGGTACTAGAGACTTGAAATTTGGCACAAGTGTACACCTTAATCACGCCGACAAAGAAATATAATAAAAACATAAATAAAATTATTTAGGGTATTTTTTTAATTTTCTTTAATATAGTGTAAGATATTGTTGAATAGGTCTTTCAAAAATGTTAGGCATGTGCTTTCATCATTTAGTTAACTGTTCGTGACTTATTAAGCTTTAAAGTGCCAATTTTCGTTAGAGTCAAGTGTCCCTCCCCCCTCTGTACCAACTAAACGGTTGTTGTTAGAAATTCAAACGTTGCGGCAATAGTAGCTACATATAACGAAATTTAAAGGTAAATTATCACACCTAAGTTGGCTTTACAAGTTTGCGAGTAATAGTCCACCAAATATAATACTCGAAAGTTTCGAACATGGAGTTGTTCAAAATATTTATATATTTTTTCATTACATTAATCAATTGTACTATTTATTTTTCGCAATAACACATGCGAGTGAACTTTAGAAATTAAAGAAAAAAACGGAAAGAAAAATTGACTATTAAGCTACCGAAGTCTCACCACTTTACCTGAGTTATCCTGAGGTCGCAGGTTCGATTCCTGTCCGAAGCCAATTCTTCTTTAATTTCTACATTAATCAAACCTAAAAATTACGGAACACTACACTGCGCGTGGCCCAATACGCACTTGACCAGGTTTTTTTTTGTCAATATGTTTAAGTGGTTGATTATTTTTATATATGTTTATATATGTATCTTCACGCCAGGTCCCTAACGGGGTAGGCAGAGAGTGTAGCGCATTGTTTTTATAAAGAAAATAATACAAATTTAAGAAAAAAATTAAGACTTGAGTATTTCAATTTATAACTTTTGCACTCGAAAGTACTCCATGTATACATTTGTTAACAATATTTTATGATCGGTCCGTTGAGACGTAGACGATTTTTGATTTCGGCCGAATGGACTACGGTCCATTCTTTTTGGTCCGTTCAGACGTAGTACCCAAAAAATTAACCTCCTCCTTTTCGTAGTCGGTTAAAATAGCTTTTCGCTTGTCTGAAGGAGTGATGTCGCGAAAATAATTTATTTTTAAATTGACAACTACAATAAATATGCTCGATGTACTTACTATGCTGATGAACTGTATAATTAGACAGCTGAAATGTTTTAATCTTTAAGTGTCTCACAGTCGCCGCATTTTATACAAATAGTAGGTTAATTAAAGTTAATATATGAGTAACGTTACTATGGGTAGGTACTCTTTAATTTCTCCGTTCAAGTGGTCTAGATGTAAGTAATTAAGTATATATAGGTATAATACAGGTAAATTGTACTGGTGGTAGAGTTCCATTGTAGGAACTCAAGGGCGTAGGCAACACCGCGTTACCTAATCTATCTGCCTCCAAATGGTAGTGTTTCACACTATCGTGTCCCAGTTGGATAGGTAGTAGTAATGTATGGTTCCGTACTCAACATCACAGAGACATAACAACGAAGGTCTCAAGTGGGACAACGCATCTGCTTTTGGATCTCTGGTTTTTGTGTAGATGTCTAGGCTGCAGTCATGACTTAACATTCATGTGAACTGCATACTTGTTTGCCACTTTTGTTACATAAATAAAAACCACGGGTTGCACTCCTGGGGGCCGACCGCCTAACTCTAATGCTTTCGTTTAGGACGTTATCTTGTCAGTTTCGTACTGCCTATTAAAACATTTCGCTCTTAACTATATACCTGCGGACGAAAACACTCCCAGGAAAAAGTTAGGACGTACAAAACTGACAAGATGATGTCATAATTGAAAGCTAAACCAAAGCATTAGAGTTAGGCGGGCGAGTCCCTGGAGTTTCTCGAATTCGTGGAGGAGAGAATTGGTATTCCACCAATCTATGGTATCTATGATAACATTGGATAATCATTGTATGAATCGCTGAGAGCGCGAGTCCGACTCGCACTTTGCCGCTTTTTTTAAACGTTACATTTAAATACCAATAAAACACTAAAATGTTATGACACGCTCACTAAGCGCCAATCTCCTCGCACAATAAAGCAATATTTCCATCAAGTACCACAAAGAGCCAGTTGATGTGGCTCCTTTGAATTCATCAAGCATGGTCGACTATACTCGTAAATCTTTTAAGATTGTGGTCGGACCGCAGTGAGCGAAGCTATTACAATTTTTCTTGCTATATACGTATAAGTAACGTAACTTGCCGTCTGTATTTCTCTGAAGCGATCTAAGCATCTGGAGCTTTTTCATACATTACTGATGGTAGAGTTCCAGGGTACTGACCCTGAGAGTGCTGATAGCTAAGGCACCACATCATTATCTAATAAATGAAAGTATTAAGCACTAAGGTATACAGATCAGTAGCTGTAACACCGATATCTGTCTTAAATATTTGTTATCATTCGTTGTTTAGATTGCCTTCCATTAGGGAAGATTTAAATACGCTTTTTTATGTAATGGACGACAAACAAGCATGCAGTTCACATTGATGTTAAGTGATGACTTCAGCCTATAGACACACACACAAAGATCAAGGTCAAAATGCAGGTGCTTTACCACTCCTGAGGCCTAATTTATGGCTCTGTGCCGGAAATTACAGGGCCGTACATTATAACGCGGTTTCAGACCGCTATTCAGCCGTACTCGTTCGGCTGTACCTTACCTACCTAAGATATTATAATAGCATCCGGTTTCAACGCGAACCGCGGGTTTATATAGAAGCCTTCGCGGACCGAATGCCGACGGTCGGCCGTGACTCGGTATTGAATCGCGTCTAGTTTGTGAGTCGTACATCGTCACTTCGCCAAACTCTCGCTAATTGCTTTCGAATCACAATAAAATTGTTATCGGCTTAGCATACCGCCGGCAAATATTCGCTGTGTTGTCACAGTCAATTTACATGTACAATACAAACACGATGTATGTAGAAAATTTTACATTATTATTTTTGTACTATTTATTTTTCGCAATAACACATGCGAGTGAATATTAAAAATTGAAGAAAAATCGGAAATAAAAATTTGACTTCGGGCAGGAATCGAACCTGCGACCTCAGGATAACCAGTCCAGCCGCTTTACCACTAAGCCTTTTTAATTATTATTTTTGCGCCATATTTCGTCAGTTTTGATTTCGTCAGGATAAGCCAATAGACACAAAGGTCACTGCGAGCCTATTGATGGATAATTATTGGAGTATCAGACACACTTTGGGACTTCGGACTTCGGACTGGTACTTATACTATAGAAAAACAGACACACAAGTGTTTCGGATTCCGTTTTTTCCTGTTGAGGTCTGGAACCCCTTAAAAATTGTATTCGTAACTAACTGACGTAACGTAACTTCACGCCTGTAATCCCCGAAGGCAGAGGTAAATGCATGCATTCAAGCATACATATGCAACCACCCACGATTCGCCGGTTGCGTTTTGGCCCATGTAACAGGTGGCGAGCCTGTTGACAATTCCGGGCACATTATCAAACTTCGAGCATTATTATAAAACTATTTTCTCCAATACTGTTAATGAGTTCAAAATTATTTCAAATCACACTTGGATAGAAAAAAAAATCGTGAATTTGTTTCGATCTTTTTTCAATCAGAAATCCAGCCGATTTTTTTTTTACGAATAAGAAAGGTATGTAACAGTCGTCTTCAAACATCATTTCAGCCGAAAGAGGTCCCTGTATACTCTTTGGTCCACTGCTGAAGAAATAAAATAAAGTTTGAAACGTTGTTTCTCTGTAGGGGCTAATGTTCGGAAATACTAAATCATTCTTTCACAATCAGAAAGCTACACTATTCAAGAGTGCTATAGGCTATATTTTATTATGATAGAAGTAATGTAGGAAGTAGGTAACGTTGCACCCGTGCGAAGCCGGGGCGGGCCGCTAGTTTGTGATAAACCGTAATAACCTAATAGGTATTTATCTATTCAATTGATCTAATTATGGAAAAAGTAGAACAGAATAGATAATGTATGGTATACCATTTAATGGGATCGCACTTTCGTTTATATCTCGAAAATCAGCCAAAATGAGACTTGGATTTCTAAGATGCCAAAATCATAATTAAATATTCAATAAGGTTAACCGTGGGCGCCTTTATAAATAACGGAATGTATCATTATGTTAACATTGACCTCAATATTTTTATCGATTTGCTGCAGAAACCAATACATAAATAAACTATGGACGTAGGTATTATTAATTCGCTCCTTTATTATTATAATTTTTATTTACATATATTACTATAAAAACAAATATACGCATAAAAATGTGTACTTAACTTTGTCTGGAAACAATAACTAAGATTCTCTAATGGGAAATACAAGAGAACAGTTATAAAAAAAATGTTTTTTATTAATGTATTAAAAATGTACTTACTTTAGGGATTTTAGGCTCAATGTAAGCGAATCGTCTTACATTCGGTAGGTAGCCCTAAAATTAGTGACTCACCGGTGATATTATATAAAAGTGCTTTACTTTTAAATATGTTGAATAAATGAATCTTATATATATAAAAATCTATTGCTGTTTGTTAGTCTCGCTAAAACTCGAGAACGGCTTTACCGATTTGGCTAAACTTGGTTTTGAAATGATTTTTGGAAGTTCAGGGAAGGTTTAAAAGGGAAGGAAATATGAAGAAATTGAAGGGAAATAGTAAAAACCACAATTTAATTTTCGCATACAAATAAACCGTATATATTTATTTATTTTTTTATGCTCGAAGATGGTACATCAAGGCGGACTTAATGACACAATATATCAAACCTTTGACACCTTCTTCATCAAAACCTTGACCCACCTGCCCAACGCGCTATCTCTCTTTTTTTTCTTTATATAATTTATACCAATTCAATGCAAAAAAAAAACAGAATCCATTTAAGATACCAATCAATAAAATAAAAAATCCCTGAAAGTCAAAAGTGAGTTCAAAGTCATTTGCTTCCTTTTGCTAAATAATTAACAAGTTCAAGTACATAATGCTGTACTTACTCCACGCTTTTATATGGAAGCGAGAGCTGGGTATGAAGGAAAGAGCATGAAAGTAAGTTGAACGCGGTCGAGATGAGATCTTTGCGCAAGATCTGCGGTGTATCACTCACCGATCGCGTTCGTAATGAAGATGTAAGAAAGAGACTTTGTGTGAATGATAGTATCGGTGTAAAAATGAAAAAAGGCATGCTCCGATGGTTCGGGCATATAGAAAGAATGTCGAATGAGCGAATGACTAAACAGATATACAATGCGAATGTGGATGGTTGCAGAGGCCCAGGAAGACCAAGGCTGACCTACCATGACCAAATAGGTCGAGTTCTGTCTGATGGTGGGGTCAAAAGTCTTAGGAATCGGCGTGCATGTATGAAGAGAATGATGAAGGTAGACGAGGCACGAGAGGTTTGTCAGAACCGGGATGTCTGGCGCTCTACACTCTCTGCCTACCCCGTTAGGGACCTGGCGTGAAGATACATACATACATACATTCATGATGATTGAAATTTGTCATATAGATGTTTATGGATGGTAAATGATAACACGTGTTTATACGTTTCATCTACCTTATCTATATACTAGCTTTTGTCCACGACTTCGTCTACGTGCAATTCATAATATAGCGGTGTAGTTGGGAATAACGATGAAACTCCTGTGTTGTATTCTGTAACCCGAAAAACGTTGACGGTGGAGAGTCATTCATGACAAACAGTTATACATGTAGTACACAGTCAACATTTTCATTTCCTAATTTAATTGTATGGCAGTCTGTAGAATAGGCGAATACATAAACTATTACTATAAGTCAGATTTTGCAGATTTTCTAACAGTAACGCCTATTTCGCCGGTTTAGTTGTAGCTAATTTAACACCACCCAGGGGACACGTGCAGGGGTGTAGAAGGTAACTCCTGCGGATGCGAGCAACAGATTGTCCCCCTTCGTCCCTAAGGATGGAACCTTGAGAAAAACTAAAAGAATAGTTTCGTTATTTTGCGATGTTTCAACAAAATCGGTGTATTTTTTTTTCCTGGTACCAACTTTTCCATCACCTTGTCTTGCACCATCATAGGAGATCAATTTTGATTAATCCTCGCCTTCATCCCTTGTGAATAATTACAGCCTTCTTAGTCCAAGAGTTGATCAAGATAGTTTGTCAGTCAAACTATTATTTTTAAATAATATCTATAATACTTGGGATAATTGACTTTTTGCTTTCAAAGTTTCAGAAGCATATACCTACAGCTGTAGCGTTAAAAAATTAAAGGTGTCCTAAGTGTGAGATGTTTTATTGTGGGTTGTGTGCCTTTCTTTACCATATTTGAACTCATAATGTTACAGATTATACAATTTCTTGAACGCCGTACGCCAAAGAAAATTAATGTTAAGTGAACTGAGCTAACATATTTTTAATACTTAAGTACCTTACGTATGTGTTACTTGTAACAGTGTTACATTTAACAGCACTTTAAGTATAAAATGTAATACAATTACATACATTCACAGTTCCAAATTAGGTTATCACAACCTGTGTTTTGGGACCTATGGGTTCCATTGTTAGTACACCCCCAACACACTAACACACAGAGTACCAAATCTATGATGCTACTGTCTATCGAAATTGCTGTCAATTTTTTATGTCAATTTATACCTCCTTTATACCTGTTATAGTAAAAAACTGACTGATGTTCTTGTTTTCGGAGATGATAACTAAACTAGCTAATGATAGATTTTTATTAGATTATCGTTATTGCTTTTAGGTACAAATTGACAGCAATAACAAAGTCTACAACGATTTCGAAAGCGGTCTGGTACTACTATTTTTTGGATACCTGGAAACAAATTGTATGCCGGTAGTTGTGTTAAGTTGTTTCTGTTTTTATTATTGTTTTTTTTTTTATTATTATTATCATTTGTTTATTTAGAGTGTGTATGTGTGTGTCAAAAAATAAACTATTTCTATTTCTATTTACAAATAATAGTCCCTGTACGGTACCTGGATCGAACACGCTAACGCTGGACGAACTGGGGTGGTCTAGTGGTTTGTCAGTAGCTACTATTTTGCGTTATTCGTCGGCCACAGCAGACATTATATGCCTGGTATTATTGGTGGTGGTGTAATAAAAACAATAAAAATGGTGTCATGTGGCAATATTGTGAAATAATTAACACGAATTTTTCCTTCGTTATCATCTCGCAATGATTCCCCGAAAATATGGAGAACGTACGTATTTGAACCGAATGTGTTAAACACGGAAAAGTGGTAAATGACTATTAAATTTAATAGTAAGATTTTTCAACAATCATCCATAATAATCACCGATTTTACCGATGTTTTATTCGTATAAAATACCTTTAAATTAATAGAAGCAAATACCTAATTCGCATCGATTTTTTTAAATATTATTTGTGCGATTTGTCATTATTCTAGAAGTAGGTATCTAACGTAACAAATTTAATTAATTTCAACTAGTGAGCGATTCCTGGTATACACATAAAACAGGCTGCTTTAATAAATTTGCAATTACTATGGCCAACGCTTAAATATCATTGACACACCCCGTAGCTCTATCGGAGAATTTGAAGGTTATACGTATTGCCTATTCCATTTGACCTACAGATAAAACTATACCATAAATATAGGTGTCATCTAATCACATAATAGAAGGCACGATCCTTTTTAAATAAGCCGGCTATGGATACAGGTGTATGCGTCTACATGTGTCAAAATGATTGACAGTTATTACACGATACAGATACGGAAATCTAAAATGGTATAACGAAGTACAATCCGATGCGATCGCGATAGTCAAAACCGCAATATGTATGTATAGCTTTTAAGGTTAAAATAATAATAGCCTTATGTGACGCGCGCATGGCCCCACGGCTGTGTAGATCGAAAGCGATCTACTCGGTTAAGCATTACGGGCGCGGTCGGGTGTGTGATGGGTGGCCGCTAGTGGCAAATTAAAATGCGCGTTTCCGTGCTTCGGAGGGCACGTTAAGCCGTCGGTCCCGGTTGCTATCGATAGATAGCAG
The DNA here is from genome assembly GCA_036365455.1 of Macrosoma leucophasiata. Classification (NCBI taxonomy): domain Eukaryota; kingdom Metazoa; phylum Arthropoda; class Insecta; order Lepidoptera; family Hedylidae; genus Macrosoma; species Macrosoma leucophasiata. The sequence goes on from JAWQUS010000024.1 coordinate 4,225,147, forward strand.
TCGTTAAACCTTGTCGGAGGCCTTATGAGCGGTTTGAAAAACATCCGACAGCGGGTTGGCCACTAACCCGTATCTCCACCAATCCGCATTGGAGCAGCGTGGTGGAATAAGCTCCAGGCCTCCCCCCAAAAAGGGGAGAGACTCGTGCCGTGCTCGAGCAGTGGGACGTATATCTAATGGGTTGCCATTATTAAGCCTTTATTTCGATATAATATGGAACTCTTTATATCGGTGTTTCATATTAAACATTACATTGAACTGTATAGTACTCGTAGATATAAATTAAGATGATTTTATTTTGACTGTTTTGCTAATTTTCAAAGGTCTCATCCAGCATATTCCACAAATCTCTATCCTTGGCAATTCTATCTGATATGCTTACATATAGTACTTCATATACGAATTAACTTATTTATAAGCTGGGTTCAGGCCTTGATGTTGATGCCGTTGCTCAAGTTTTGTTTTTTATTTTTTTTATTTTAGAGGTGGCAATGGACGCGTTGCGCGCTTTCTGCCCGCGGCCCGGCTGCGACACGGTGGTGCAAGTGCGCGCCGCCAGCCCTGCCCACTGTCCCACCTGCCGCCACGACTTCTGCTCGCAATGCAACCAGGAGGTGAGTCATTTTGACAAGGCTCCAAGTGTAGACTGGTCTGGAAAATTAGATATTAGTTACAAGTGCTGATGGCCAACGCCTGATTGGTGCACGTTTTATATGCGGCCCCTATACGACACGGTGAACCCACCTGCCTCCACGATTCACTGCTCACAGTACAACCAGAATGTGGAATATTATAAAGGGACTCCTATCGTGGGCCGAAAAGTAGGGATCCTCCGACTTAAACACGCATAGCACTTGGCGAGCCGTGGTTCAACGTTTGATTTTAATATAAACGTAACTTCAAGCCTGTAATCCCCAAAGGGATAGGCAGAGGTAAATGCATGCATTGCAAGCATACATGCAAACACCGACTATCCGCCGGTTACGTTTTTGCCCCATGTTACAGGTGACCAGCCTGTTGCCAGTTCCGGGTACGTTACCAAACTCCGAGGTACTGGGAAACTTCCAGAAAATGGAAAAATCCCAAATAGAACCATATCTCTGGTTTTTAGATTTTAAACCGTTATCTCTGATAGCAGGACCTTATCGTAGTAGTAGTGGCCTGCTACCACTAGGCTACCGAGCCAGTTGATTATAATCTACTTACCGCAAAATCTTAGTGTTTAGCGCTTTCGTGCTCGGTCGGTTTGACCCCGCAGGGGGTCGCGACCCACAGGTTGAAAAACACTGGACTTTGGTATTCACTTACGGCCAATGTAAACTGTAGGCCTGTTTACCACTCCATCTATACAAAATAAAAAAAAAGATATTCGAAAAATTCACTACCTCTAAGTTTGGTAATGTGCCCGGAGATGTCAACAGGCTTGACACCTGTTACATGGGCCAAAACGTAACCGGCGATTCGTGGGTGTTTGCATGTAAGCTTGAATAAATGCATTTACCTCTGCCTACCCCTTCGGGGATTACAGGCGTGAAGTTACGATTTTTTTAATATCTGAAAAAAAAACTTAATCTTAATGAAATACAAAAAAAACAAAGATATTTGAAAACAGTTACTTTACAGTAAGTAACGCTACGAAACACATGACCGTAAATAAGATCGCGAAGAATTTTAACGAACCCTCAAAAATATCTGATAAGTTTATGTAATTTAAATAAAATTTACGCGATTTTGTACTTTATAAATATATTTTTTTACTTATTTTATAATGCAGATTTTTTCAAACATTAACCGTTTGTAACATTTGTTAAATTACGGACAAGCTGTCCAAGATGCTTTATTGACTGAACGTTGCTCGTGGATATCTGTCAAAAAACAAACCGTAGGTCGGCCTCAATATTGAATTCATTCAATATTTTTTTTTTGCGATGTGAAAGCAGTAAACGAAGATAAAGTTGCATTATAAAATAAATTAAAATACGCTTACACTCACAGCCCCTCACACTCAGTCTAAACCTGCGTCGTGCGCAGTTGTACTTTATAGGAGGGTGGCCTGGAGCTTACTCCACCACGCTGCTCCAATGCGGGTTGGTGGAGGTACGGGTTAGTGGCCAACCCGCTGTCGGATGTTTTCAAACCGTCCATAAGGCCTCCGAAAAGGTTTAACGACTGCTATCTCTCGATAACAACCGGGATCAACGACTTAACATGCCCTCCGAAGCACGGAAACGCGCATTTTAATTTGCCACTAGCGGTCACCCATCATACACCCGACCGCGCCCGTATCGCACAACCGAGTACATCCCTTACGATCTACACCAGCCGCGGGGCCAGGCGCGCTTTGTATTGTATTAATTAGCTTTGTATTCAATGCCAAATACGGTCACGGTCTAAGAATATACGCAGCAAAAGGTGTTTGCCCTAAAAGTTGGCATTCACTGTATGTATAGATACCTGCTTTCCCACCGAAAACAATGGCGGCAAAAGCTAGACGCGAACTACAATGGCTTAGTGTTTCCACGGCATGCCGGGGAAATGGGTCGAGTTCGAGTCGTCACACTGTAGGGTTGGCTTCTATGCTTTGTAATAAAATAAGTACAGTGGGGCGTCGATTATCCGAACGTCGCTTAACCGAACGACCGCTTATCCGAACGTAGAGTAACGTGCGGGTCAATGCCGCCCGCGCTTCAGTTTTCGCCCATTTGTCGCGACTCGTTCACTTGTTATCGTACTCGTATGTTCAGATAATGAAGTTGAAAACATAGTTAGTGCTTCTGAAGCGTTTACTTGCTTAGATATTGCCTTGCGCTGGTTTGAAACATAGGCCGAGAGCGACCAGTATCAAATATCTGTTCTCAAAAAAGTACGCGATCTAGCCGCTCGTAAGCGGGTAGGCTTGCTTCGGCAGACGAAGATTCAAGATTTTTTTAAGCGATAATTGTAATTCGTAAACACTAGTTTTACGACAAGATTGTCTGCACTTTTTTTGATTATTTCCTATTTGTACTATTAATTTTTCGCAATGACACATTCGAGTGAACTTTAGAAATGAAAGAAAAAACAGAAAGAAAAATTAGACTTCAGGCAGGAATCGAACCTGCGACCTCAGGATAACCAGTCCATTATTTCCTATTTGTCATTAAAAATATTCATAAATGTAAATAAGTAATATGGTTTTCATTTACCTGTAAATGTGTGTAAATTTGTATGGCTGAATCAATATATGTATATTAGTTCGATTATCCGAAAATACCGGTTTTCCGCACACATACGTCCCCCAATTAGTTCGGATAATCGACGCTCTACTGTACCTCACTTTTTAGTATAAAATAAGAAGATGAGCATATCGCTACCTGCTGTCTATTTTAGCTTTATGGGTAGTTTATTTATATGTACCTACTGGACATCAAGATTTGGTGAATTTGTTGTAAAATAATCCGCGGTTGGAGACCCATAGCAAAAGGTTTTACCTAATTGGGACATTTATATCAAATCCTGTCTTCATAATGGTTTTGTTATGAATAATCTAATTATTCTAAAATAATTTGTTAATGAGAAAATGAACATCATTATTATAAACTTAATTGATATTGTCCCAGTACCTCGAAGTTTGGTAATGTGCCCGGAGATGTCAACAGGCTCGCCACCTGTTACATGGGCCAAAAACGTAACCGGCGAATTGTAAGTGTTTGCATGTATGCTTGAATGCATGCATTTACCTTTGCCTACCCTTTCGGGGATTACAGGCGTGAATTTACGTTTAATATTGTCTCTAATCTCACGTAGGTATTTTTCTTCATCTATCCTTACAATTGTCTCTATTTTTAGGGTTCTCTCGTGGGTCTGTCTGTCTGTCTGTCCGTCTGTCACAGCCAATTTTGCCCCGAAACTACTCGACCGATTGAGTTGAAATTTGATGAATACATGTAAATTGGTGACCCAAAGATGAACACGTCAAGTAAAATAATAAATTTTAAACAGGGAGGCCACTTTCGGGGTCCAAATCAGAAAATAAAAAAAAATAATTCGTAATCTGTGTCGTGTGACATATCAAATGAAAGAGGTTGTTGTCAGCATCTCAGATATATTTTTTTATAATTTTTGCATAAACAAATTTGAAGTTATTTAAGGAAAACGACGAAAATTGACCACCCCCCCCCCCCTATCTCCGAAACTCATGAACTTAAAATTTTGTAAAAAATGTGGAAAATAGTTCTTTGCCTATAGATTACTGGAAAACCTATAAGAAGTTTGAGTATTCAAATTAAATCGAAAATTCTTAATAATATAACCCCCCCCTGCCGGTACCACCGTAACCGCTATGTCCCTGCATTTTAAATCTGTAATATTTTCGAAAATATTTATTTAAATTACGGAACCCTCACCACGCGAGTTGAACTCGCACTTGTCCGGTTTTTTTTATGATAGGAAGGTTCAAACAAGCACGCAGTAAGTGAATAGGTACTGCAACATATAAACATCTAGAGACACAAATACCAGAGGTCAAAATGCACATCCGTGGCCTGGCCACCCTAGGCTTAAGTTGGTTTGCCTGTGTTATAGTTATTATGTATGTATGTATCTTCACGCCAGGTCCCTAACGGGGTAGGCAGAAAGTGTAGAGCGCCAGATATCCTGGTCCTGACAAACCTCTCGTGGCTCATCTACCTTCATCATTCTCTTCATACATGTAGTTATTATATTTTCTATAATCTGCAAGAAAAATTTGTTAGTATTTGATAGATATAGTAGAAATACTTAGGTACTATATTTTTTCTTCACTTTAATGTAAAAAAGCGACAAATTTTGTTTTAGTAATTGCTACAGTAAATCAATAATTAACATTCTTGACATTTCTTCAAATTTAAATAAACAATGACATATTTATTAGTATACATTGGCAACCCTACCGTACAATGCCCTCTTGTGTCGCTCCTCTTCTGTGCTCGTCACGTTTGCTTTGCCGATGTGCCGTTTCACTGCAATGTTACGATGTAACAGTGTAACAGCCCTTTCACACACCCACACACCGTTTCGGTCAGATGCATGATGCCGTTTGGTGACGTACGTATTTCTATAGGCCTGTTCACATTAGCAGAATGTTGAAAAAAACAAATAAATAGTTTTTTTTTATGTAATGGAAGTGGCAACCAAGCATGCAGTTCACGTTGATGTTAAGTGATGACTGCAGCCTATAGACACCCACACAAAGACCAAGGTCAAAATGCAGATGCGTTACCACTCCTGAGACTGAAGGTGTTATGCCTTTGTGCCGGAAATAACAGGGCCGTACATTACCACCTAACCGGAACACGATAGTGCTGAACACTACTATTTAGCGGCAAGTAAATTAGGTAATGTGGTGGTGCCTACGCCCGCGAGCTTCGTCACTGGAGCTCTACCACCAGAAAAAGTATCTTATATATTTTGGTGAATTATTTGACTTATCCAAAAGCCTTGACTTGAAAAAGACTTGACTTTGAAATAGTTTGAATACCGTTGCTAAGCGAACGTAACCTTCATGAACTAATCTCCCAAAAAGTGGTTAACTTTGGAAAAAATCCATATACCTACTCATCAATTTGCTGATTATTTTTCTCGGTGCATAACCTCTACAATCACAACGAGCTCCAAGGCTTCGCTGGGTATGCATCGAATTAGAAACTCAATTTTATTTAATGAAAAAAAAAAACAATCGAGGAACACGTTTGACCAGTAAATATAAAACTGGACTTTTGCTGATTTTATTTTGAATTCTGCCTCGACGAGCGTGTTTTTCCAGGGGCTAAATCGTATCTAAATATAGTTTATTAGAATTTATGTGTATTCATGCAGCTTTAGATGTTTATTTTTTTGGGAATCAATTGTAGAACGTTCGAGAATTTGCCAAAGATTAACAGGTAGTCATCAACGTTAACAGGACTAAAAAAAACATAAGGGATGAATTGAGAACCTGCTCCTTTTCGAAGTCGGTTAAAAAAGGTTCAAAGTGTCTTTCTATTTATTCCTATGTTTGAACGCCATGGCGCAGGAACCATCGCATCAATCTGGTGCCAAATGGTAGGTAAGTAGTGTTCAGCGCTATCTTGTCTCGCTTAGGTGGTAATGTTTTATTTCTATCTACCCTACCCTTTTATTTCTGTCGCAGTGACAAACTACTTAGGACTGGTTTTAATCCGATCGATTATCACCCCAATACCTTACTATTTGCCCCTGCTCCACATATAGTTCAAGTTCGGATGGAAATTATAAGCATAGATAGATTTAAAAGAACCTGACCTCACAGAAGTGATCTTGTGTAGTTGTCTAGTTGACCTCAGGGTAGTTAATCTGTCTGCCGCCAAAAGTGGATTCTGCAAGCGTTCTCCGACAGATGTTTCTCCTTTGGACTGGACTTTTTATTTTTGAGAGATTCGCCGACAGAACGATTCACCCATGGTTGTTTCGTCGGCAGAAAGGTTCGCATTAGTTTGTATCGGCGACAAGACACGTTTCCACTATGGATCATACACCGATGCATACTGTGTAAATTAATACATAAAAGTGTTGTCACTGCAGTAGACAGAGCTCGCCCACCGCACCTTTCGACCTAATCTGGCTATGTCGGAGGTGCCCACGGTCCCTGTCTCGCCCAACCAACACTGAAAGATGACAAGGCTTGTAGTTAAAAGAATTTTAGTCGTAATTTATTGTCGTGTCGGTGAAACATAGAGTAGGTGAGACGGTGTGTCGTCGCAAGTACTCGCAAGTTTACTGGTGGTAGAGCTCCACTGACGGAGGTCGCGGGCGTAGGCACCATCGCCTTACCTAATATACTTGCCGCTAAATGGTAGTGTTCAGTACTATCGTGTTCCGGTCAGGTGGTAATTTCCGGCACAGAGGCATAACACCTTAGGCCTCAGGAGTGGTAACGCATCTGCATTTTGACCTCTGGTCTTTGTGTGGGTGTCTATAGGCTGCAGTCATTACTTAACATCAATGTGAACTGTATGCTTGTTTGCCACTTTCATTATATTAAAAAAAAAGTGCCATATACCAAAGGCTCTGTCCGCGAACAGTCCATAGGTGAAATACTCTGCTGGGGAAACTGAAATAAATGAATCGTCGTGTCAACGAACAGTCCAATGGCAAATCGGCCGTAGGAGAACGATTGCCGGACCCCAAAAATGGTCATCGTGTTCCGATTAGATGGAAATATAATCATCATTATGATGGTGATGATATTATGTATCTCGGTTGATATAATTTCGATAGCCACTTTGCACTCTATTGCTGGTGTAATGCGGTAATTATCGTCATTTGAGAAATTTAGAAAAACAGAGTTGTATAGCTTTCATATCGATGTCCACGGTTGAATAAACGGATAAGAGGACCTTATGGGAAACAATTTCCAATGTGTATTATCCAGTGGGTATTGTGGATTGAAACATAGTTGGAAGTTTGGGAACCGCAAGCGGTGTACCAACGCTACTGTCCCAAGAGAATGCGGTTACGAAAACAATATATCGTACATGCAGCGGTTCGAAGTGAAGTGAACCGAAATAAACTAATATCAAAGTGCTATCACTAGTTTGGACGGCTTATATAAATAAAACTAGTACGAGATACGGTATCAAACATATATACCCTCATCTGTTTTATGGGGATTACTAAGAGTATTAGATGAACGGTTAGAGGACGCGACTATCTAACCGCCCACTATGGGGATGAGAATTCTTCCGGTAATGCAGTCAGTCAACCGAATAATGAAGATTAAACCATTCCATTACGGCAGTAAATACAAGGATGCGGGGTGCGCGTCTGGGTATCACGATGAAACAACCACCATGGTGATCCCTAACCCGCATGCCAAGTGTCGCGATTATGACAAAATATCCCCATATGATGCAAAAGGGCATCTTTGGGCTTTTGTTCAGTGGATCTCCTTTCGGCTGAAATGATGATGACGATGAAAATTATTTTAATTTATTATCTAGATAACAATGTACATGAAGCGCGCATGGCTCCGCGGCTGGTGTAGATCGTAAGCGATCTACTTGGTTAAGCGATACGGGGCCGGTCGGGTGTGTGATGGGTGATCGCTAGTGGCAAATTAAAATGCGCGTTTCCGTGCTTCGGAGGGCACGTTAAGCCGCCGGTCCCGGTTGCTATCGATAGATAGCGGTCGTTAAACCTTGTCGGAGGCCTTATAGGCGGTTTGAAAACATCCGACAGCGGGTTGGCCACTAACCCGTGTCTCCACCAACCCGTATTACAGCAGCGTGGTGGAGTCAGCTGCAGACCTCCCCCCAAGAAAAGGGGGAGAGACTCGTGCCCAGCCGTGGGATTTATAACAGGTTGCCATCATTATTATTAATGTACATTGATGAATCATAAATGGATTGCCTTGTTAAGTCACGGGCTATTGGTATCTTAATGAATAAACATAAGGTTTGTAATCTATGCAACCAAGGACATAATACGCTTTTGAAAAGGCAACCTGTCACCTCCTGTTTTTTTTTATGTTATGTAAGTGGCAAACAAGCATGCACCCACACAAAGACCAGGGTCAAAATGCAGATGCGTTACCACTCCTGAGGCCTAAGGTGTTATGCCTCTATGCCGGAAATTTCAGGGCCGCACATTACCACCTGATCGGAACACGATAGTGCTGAAAACTACCATTTAGCGGCAAGTATATTAGGTAATGCGGTGGTGCCTACGCCCGCGAGCTCCGTCACTGGAGCTCTACCACCAATAATGATATGGATAAAAAATATATAATAGATAGTTGGAATAAAAGGACATTCCGTTCATTAAACTATGACATTACCTGACAATATTTAGTAACCCATATTTTTCTTATTCTCTCGACTATAGTTAGACTTCCATCAATAATAAATCGAAGACGTTGATATCAAATAATTACTTAAAACCATTTGTCATTTTATTCATTTCATTTCAAATATATTTATAGCCTTATTCTTAACCTTCAAATTATTTCTAATAACATGTAACATTAAATTATGTCGTATCTTAGACTAAAAACTAATAGAATTGGACGTCGTCCAAAATCAACGGTTGGTATCGATGCGTTGTATGCTGTCGTAAACGTTTTTCACGATCGTTCTTGTGTCACTGCACGACACTTTTAGCGTCGGCGATTAAATTCTAATCTTAAAATGAACATTTTGACTTACCCTTGGTAGAGTTCGGGCGACGGGGTATAGAGGAAGAATACAAGCGCTACACGCAACATAATTTATTCCTAGATTTTCACAAATTACGTTGCAATAAAACAATATTTGCGAATATTCTTCTCTTTTATTCCTCATCCGACAGTATAAGGTTGATTTTCTAAAAGTGAGCCTCATATGTGACTGCCTAAATTTAAAACTTAAGTATTTTATTTAACTGTTTGGCCAGTGTTTTATCTGGGCAACCCTATTGCAATTTATCAATATACTTACATGACATGTTCTTCTTCATCATCTCCAAATAACAGATGAGATTATATATGTCTAATGAAGTATCTTGGATTAAAAACTAATAGGATTGGACGTCGCCCAAAATCAACGGTTGGTATCGATGCGTTTCGTGTTGTCGTTAACGTTTTTCACGATCGTTCTTGTCTCACGTCATCAGCATCGGCGATAAAATTTAAATATCAAATTGAAAAATCTTAACTACTCTTGGTAGAGAAAGAGAGAGTTCTTGTGACGGCTTTAAAAGCGCTAAGGCACACCGCGGACACTCCGCTAAAATTCAATAAAAACGCTTAATTTGGTCTCTATTACACAGACATAAATCAGCGACGTGTATTTACACGTGCACGTGTGTGCGTAGCACGTAGAGAATACCAAACGTCGCCCATAAGAGGGGAGGAGGTTAGGTGAGGCGGGAAAATCAAGCGAGACTTCGAAGTGTCCATTCTATACGTACCTAGTATTATTACATATTCTTTGGCTAGGGTATCATTTAGATGGTAACAGTAAGGTGTCAGAACTTTTGTTTGAGGGGGAGAAACCTCTTCAAGGTATCGGAACCAATCGATAGTCGGTTGTTTTAAATTGATATATTTTATGGTATTTCTATCACCGATTCGATTTTATCCAATGTATGCAATTAAAACCAATATTGGCACCTCGCAATTGATGACTGACACATGCTCGTACGATGTGTCAATCATAATATTTTTTGTATAGAAATTTGAGGAACATTATTTCGCTCTACTGAGTCCAATCAATCAGTAAAGTATAACGTTACGAAGTTAGCAGACATTTCAAGACATATTTTTATTTTAAAGAAAAATTTGACTTCAGGTGAGACTCGAACTCGCGGCCTGCTGGGAATCTAGTCCAGCCGCTCTTCCAATTGAGCTACTGAAGTCCTGCCCGATATTTCAAATCTTTCCTTCACATTTATTGCATTGCTTTTATGGTAGCAGCAGCGCCATCTATTACCAACTATGCTAGTTAGGCAACCGATATAATAGACTTTGCAGTTTATTGAATATCGTAAAGAAGTCGCTTTTACCCTTAATAATTGTTTTATATTATTTCGCATTAACACATGCTTGTAAAATATATTTTTATTTTTAAGAAAAATGGAAAGAAAAATTTGACTTCAGGCGAGACTCGAACTCGCGGCCTACTGGGAATCTAGTCCAGCCGCTCTTCCAATTGAGCTACTGAAGTCCTGCATTAACACATGCTTGTGGAATATATTTTATTTTAAAAATATATTTCACAAGCATGTGTTAATGCGAAATAATATAAAAAACAATTATTAAGGGTAAAAGCGACTTCTTTACGATATTCAATAAACTGCAAAGTCTATTATATCGGTTGCCTAACTAGCATAGTTGGTAATAGATGGCGCTGCTGCTACCATAAAAGCAATGCAATAAATGTGAAGGAAAGATTTGAAATATCGGGCAGGACTTCAGTAGCTCAATTGGAAGAGCGGCTGGACTAGATTCCCAGTAGGCCGCGAGTTCGAGTCTCGCCTGAAGTCAAATTTTTCTTTCCATTTTTCTTTAAAATAAAAATATATTTCACAAGCATGTGTTAATGCGAAATAATATAAAAAACAATTTCAAGACATGCTAGATACGAGTAGAAGCTGATGACAAAAATGATTTCTCCATTTGCATATAAATCTTTTCACATTTAAGTAGGATGAATATATACATACGAGAGTGTATGGTAATGGATAGTAAGTACTTATCTTACATAATACAATCCGTATACTATAAATGTGTCTGTCTGTCTGTGACGCTTTCACGGCTAAACCTCAGCACCCATTTGAATTTGGGATTAAAATAGTTGAAGGTCCAGGATCCCCTATCTAGCCTACTTATCCAAAATTAATCAAATTTCGCTTTTATTGCCACAGTATAAGGTACACATATGGTCTAGTGGCCAGTTCCCAAATACATACACGTTAATACGAGTATAATAATTCGTTTGATTGACGTCGCACACTAAGTAAAAACTTAGGTATGTAAATCCGCGCCTTATTATAAAAATAATATTCACCCATTTTGCTAACAACTTTGTTACTTGTTTCTAGCACTGTAAAACCCATATTTCCGTAGATATAACAAAATGTTAATATTGCTGCAGTTTATCGCGGGGTTATTTTAATTAAGCGGATTATCGACAGTGTAGTGACAATCAAAAGCCACGTGTATGTGTGGCCTTAGGTGCATAGGTTATTAAAATTTATTGTATTATATATATAACACTAGCTGTGCCCACGACTACGTCCGCGTATATACTGCTAGTCTAAATTAAATAAGAGTAGGTACAGAAAAAAAACATAATTTTTGGAATGTTTGTCTGTCTGTCATAGGCGGATTATTATAATTAGGAGCGTTGTCAAAACTTGTTTCGTCAAGTCGGTTAAGGGAAAAGAAGTTATGGTCAATTGAAAATTTATCTCAAGCAAAGTTCCGAAACTTTAAAACAAAGTTGACAAGCGGTTTACATAAACGTATTTAATATATAATATATATATATATATATATATTTATATTAACTTCGTTGCCCACAGCAAACATTATTGTGTATTATAATACAAAACATATCTGCCTACCATGTACGACGTCAAAAATATTGAATTAAAATCGAAAATATCAACAAGTTTGCCTGAAATCAATTGACGACAAGGGAAACGTTGTCGCTAACAAATGTCTCCAATTATCGCGGCACGTTCCGTTATTATTGAAAGAAGTGTTTATGTAAATCAAACGATTTTCCGTTTTACCGCTCGCGTTTATTTATTGCTAGCTCACCCCGGCTTTGAGTGCTTTTCCACCAGAGATGTGCTATGCTACGTTGTGTACGTATGTTGTATGGATGCGTTTGATATCCACCAATTATATTCATTGGTGCACATAGCTTAAGCACTGGTGGAAACGGATTCAACTAAGATATGTTTTTATATCGAAGGATGTGTGCTATGGATGCGTGTTAAGGATGCGAGCTATGGATGCGTGCTATGGCAGAGAATATGTACCTAATAATACTACGGTATAGAATGGACACTTCGACGTCCCGCCCGATTTCCCCGCCTCACCCAACCTCCTCCCCTCTTATGGGAGACGTTTGGTATTCTCTACGTGCTATGCACACAGGTGCACGTGTAAATGCATGTCACTGATTGATGTCTGTGTAATAGAGACCAAATTAAGCGTTTGTATGGAATTTTGGCGGTGTGTCCGCGGTGTGGCTATGGGCCGTCGCTAGATATGTAATTAGGTATTATAGTGCAGAGCAGAGTACCTGTACCTTCAGTATACCGCACACTTAGCGGTGGCGCATCTTCCTCTTACAGCTACATAGCTTAGTATTGGTGGAAACCACGGAATAGATAAATAAAGATGGAATGGTAATGTGGGCGTGGCAAGCGCACCACAACTATGAACACACACAGTTCGGCCGAAGCATTCGTTCGCCGCTCGTAGTGTCGTGTAGACAGCTTAGAACAACACATCTCTGGGTAAAAATGCCGTTTTGTGTTATTTTAACACGTAAAATGAAAAGTAAGACCTCCAGTAAATCGAGGAGGTATAGTAAAAGATATTTAATACCACCGTTACCTTAAAAACCCATTAATAATTATTAAATTGAACTAAAACGAAAATCTTCACTAGTGTTGTGATATATACAATATCGATATTTTTTAATGGTCCATATCGATATTTGTATAGTTACATATGTAGATTTTTTTAAATATGACAGTGGTGGATGGAACATTAGCATCTGAGACACTAAACTGTGCCGAATCATTTTATGCATCATTTGGAACATTCGGAACATTTGGAACATTGCGTCAAAGATATGAAATACAGATCAACTGCTTAGTTCCGGGTGGTGTACCCGATGGTATGAAAGTGATAATAAGTTAATGTGACAATGTTTCATTATACTTTTATACACTTTTAAAAAGAAAACTCAATACCGATTACTCTTCATACTTCATCGATCAGCAGCACCGCATTATATAAATATTTGTGTATTTATATTAATATGTCTAGTGGTAACGTACGATGGTAGAGCTTCAATGGTAGAGCTCGAAGGCACACAATGATCATGTGAGTAATATGGGTATGGGATGTCAGTTAACCTATAATGATGGGTGTCAATTTTGTGGTTTCTTGGGGTGCTGATTACGAAAGAGGCAACCGTTTTTGGATCCAAGATGGCGGACAGACTTTTTTTATCATAATGTGATATGAGTATCAATTTCGAGGTTTCTTGGGGTGCTGATTACGAAAATAGCATCCGTTTTCAGATCCAAGATGGCGAACAGACTTTCTTTTTATAATATTGATAATGTGATATGGGATCACATTTTGAAGAAAAAAGTCTATTTGCCATCTTGGATCTGAAAACGGATGCTGTTTTCGTTATCAGCACCCTTTATTCCCATCGGCCCCCTCTGAGACCACCACCGGGGTGGCCGTTGGGAAAAAATAGTGCCAACGGCCACCTCGGTGGCCGTTAGTTTCATTTCCCCCCTTCGTAGTAATACTGCAATGGTTTATTCGCATTTCGCATCGGACGTTAGGTACCAAAAGTAAATTGACTTAGGTGACAATTTTTCAATTTGACAATTGGTGTCAAAATGTAAATCCAAGATGGCGGCTGCATGGAGTTGTCAATTTTTTCGTCATGGGTGTCGTTTTCATGGTTCTTGAGGGTGTTGAATTCGATAGTGGTGTTAAAATGTAAATCCAAGATGGCGGCTGCATGGAGTTGACCACTTTTTCGTCATGGGTGTCGTTTTCTTGGTGCATGAGGGTGTTGAATCCGATAGTGGTGTCAAAATGTAAATCCAAGATGGCGGCTGCATGGAGTTGACTGCTTTTTCGTCATGGGTGTCGTTTTCATGGTTCGGGGGGGTGTTGAATTCGATAGTCGAGATAAAAAGTTCTTTGCGGGGGACAATTATCATAAACTAGAGAAATAACACTACAAAACAATATGGGCTCGGTCTAATAATAAAATACTCATCATCAACATCAACATTTCAGCCGATTTCCATAGGTTTACAATATCTTGGATTCGAAAACAGACGCCATATTCGTAATCAGCACCCCTGAAAACCTTCAAATTGACACCCATATCACATTTAGGTTTTCGCCATCTTGTATCTGAAAATAGAAGTCATTTTCGTAATCAGCACCCCAAAAAACCTCGAAATTGACTCCTCTAATACATTTTCAAAAAATAATTATTTCTGCCATCTTGGATTCGAAAAAAGATGTCATATTCACCATTAACTAAAAACACTTGTGAATGTGCGACCACCTGCGACAATATTAGCTTCTGAGCACGGTTTTCACTAAACATCTCAATTGAGGTCACATTCAATACTCTTAAATAAAATAAAAATAATTCATTAAAATTATTGTTTAACAAAAACACCAATTTCGATAATAAGATAAAAAGTCGATAAAATATAAAGAACATCTCTTAAGCTGGGATACCAGTAAATAATTTTTTCCACGAAATGATTTGTGAAAACTTATTGTCAATATTGGATGTTTTTTATATATCACGATAATAACTATTAGAAATTAATTTAATCGAACGTAAAAAGTATGCCACACATTTATTATCATTATGTCAATGGATTGATGTGCATTATTGGCATTTTTTAAATGTTATCTATGGTTCAGTAATTGCACGATCATTGTGGAAATGTTATAAACTGGTAATACAGTTTGTGGAAATTATGACATTCGAATATTTCGAATCAAAACGTCTTAACTTTGCGAAATCAGAGCATACGAAAAGCAACCGAATTACTTCAGTTGAAAGAGTTAGTTTTGTGAGAAGTAAGTGTTTGGGAGTGGTCTATTTCAATTGACCAATTGCAGTTTGAATTGGCTCTGTAGTGTCAATGTCAATGCGTACAACTGGCGACAGCGGTTTCAATATGAAAATGAGTCTTTAGCCATTCTATCCTTATTTATCTATTCTGTGGTGGAAACTGTCACATATTTTCTAAGCGTATATTTCACATCATCGCAGCATAGCTGCGTAGCACTTCTCTGGTGAAAAAGCACCCTTACTGTGATGTCGGGATGGTATTATTTTCCTATTATTCTAATCACCGACGCAAAAATAAAGTGGGTAAGTACCTACTACTATGTGTGTTACAGTATAAATGAGAGCTGTATATAGAATACAGCTACCATCTCACCGTTAGAATGCATAGGTAATACGTTAATGTGTTTAGACGAAGAAGAATGTTTTATATTCCTTCAATAATCGTATCTTCGAGACGAGAAACTATCTCCGTCTAAATAGCTCTTTATATCTGTATTTAATGTAAGTAGGTACCTACTCGTAATATCGGTACAAACCTATTACAATTTTAGTGATACTTGGTAAAAAACAAATATGATGGGGTCATATTTTTAAATTACAGTTAGGTATACGTACATAAGAAGCGGCTGGTGTAGATCGGAAGCGATCTCCTCGGTTAAGCGATACGGGCGCGGTTGGGTGTTTGATGGGTGACCGCTAGTGGCAAATTTAAATGCGCGTTTCCGTGCTTCGGAGGGCACGTTAAGCCGTCGATCCAGGTTGCTATTGACAGATAGCAGTCGTTAAACTTTGTCGGAGGCCTTATGGGCGGTTTGAAAACATCCGACAACCGGTTAGCCACTAACCCTTATCTCTACCAACCCGCATTGGAGCAGCGTGGTGGAGTAAGGAGGTCTGGAGCCTTCTTCCAAGAAGGGGAGAGACTCGTGCCCAGCACTGGGACGTATCAAGGGTTGCCATTATTATTATTTTATTATATACGTACATACAGACGGCAATTTCGTTATATTAGCGATATTGACGATTAAGTGACAAATTACTTATTTACGTATACTTATTTACCATTTGTTGTGAGATCACGTTTTAAGATCAGTTGTGTGTAGATCGTGTCCAGTTTGTCACTCGACTGCTTTACAGTTATACAGTAATTGCTTATATTTCTGCGGAAAATGTTCCATCGGAAGTCACGGAAGCCTGTGGGTTTAATATGAAACCAATGTCGGTGACGACATTTTCTATAAGAGACTAGCAGAGCTGTGCCCGCGAACTTACAAACGTACACTGCAATTTTATTTATTTGTATAGATGTAAGTATCTATAGATATATTATTTATGTAATGATAGTGGCAAACAAGCATGCATGCAGTTCACATTGATGTTAAGTGATGACTGCAGACTGCAGCCTATAGACACCCACACGAAGACCAAGGTCAAATTGCAGATGCGTTACCACTCCTGAGGCCTAAGGTGTTACGCCTCTGTGCCGGAAATTACAGGTCCGTTCATTACCAACTGACCGGAACACGATAGTGCTGAGCACTACCATTTAGCGACAAGTATATTAGGTAATACGGTGGTGTCTACGCCCGCGAGCTCCGTCACTGGAGCTCTACCACCAGTGAAACAAAGTCGTGAAGTGCCGAACAAACTTACCCTTCACTATTTTAAGTTATTACTGTAGCCTATAAATATCTACAGGAAACCAGAGATTTCATTGTACCTGTAGATGTGTCGCCATTCCTAAGGCCTAAGGTACATGCCTCTGTGCCGGAAATTACAGGGCCGTTAGCATAAAATAAAAGAAGACGAGAATCTAGTGGATATAAAGGAGGTCCTTGTGAAATTGGAATTTGTTGAAACGACCTTATCTTTACGAGTCGAGAAGAAACATACAGGATCAAACAGATAACGAATATTTTTTAGAAAATACGAGGGTTTGATAGATTTTTTTATATTACTCAGATATAGGGCGGTTGTAAAAATAACAACGCGGGATGGGCAGCAGCTTCCCGCGATGAGACTACCGCCGCGGCGATCGCCAATCCGTCTGCAAAGCGTGGCGATTATGGCATGTTCTCCCCTAAAGATGCGCAACAATCTTGTGAGCGTCTTTGGGGAAGGCTTTGTCCAGCAGTGGACGTCAATCGGCTGGAGTGATGGAGCAGATGTTGAATTTAAAGGCGCCCGGAATATTATTAAAAACTCTATGACGTACATTCCTGGGTCATCCATTTTTGTAAACAAATCGAAGCGTGGGCGTAAAGGTCGTAAGTCGAAAGGGTCCGAAATAAAATCCAGAAACAATTAGATTCAGGTCAAAGGGTCGAGCTCGGCGATATCGTTGGCCTAATTATAACAGACAATAGCCTTTTAAAGGGCTAACGGAAAGTGGAGAAACCTTTAAAATTGTTTGTCTAATTTAATTTGCGTCCGAAGTGTTGTTAACGAAATATTCATGGCTTTGCTGGTATTCAATTTTCTATTGACTGTCTCAGTAGTCTAGTGGTAGCAGGCCACTACTACTACGCTGGAGGTCCTGGGTTCGGTTACCGGGTCGGGGGCTATCAGAGATAATGGTTTAAAATCCTTTGTCTCTGGTTCTATTGGAACTTTTATATTTTCTGAATGTTTCCCAGTACCTCGGAGTTTGATAATGTGCCCGGAGGTGGCAACAGGCTCGCCACCTGTTACATGGGCCAAAAAACGTAACTGGCGAATCGTGGGTGTTTGCATGTATGCTTGAATGCATGCATTTACCTCGGCCTACCCCTTCGGGGATTACAGGCGTGAAGTTACGTCAATTTTCTATTATTACGGGCGGTATCTCAGAAACGAACCGGAAATGAAAGCGTCATTACCAACTTCCAAGCCCTGAGATCACTTTCTCATTCAGCTATACCTAATAAATATAAATTATTTTGAATTGCTCCTATTCTGTGGAATCTATACGACTGTTTTACTTGTGGTAGAGCTCTAGTGACGGAGCTCAAGGGCGCAGGCAGCACAGCATTACCTCTATCTGTCGCCAAATGGTAGTGTTCAGCACTATCGTGTTCCGGTGAGAGGGTAATGTATGGCCCCGTAATAACTATCACAGAGATATAACAACTTGGTCTCAGGGGTGGCAACGCATCTGCATTTTGACCTCTGGTTTTTGTGTCATTGTGTCTATAGGCTGCAGTCATCGCTTAACACCAATGTGATTCAAATTTAAGCACACACACAAAAACACAAAAGTCACAAAAAAAACAAAATAAGAAAAAAGATAACACAGTAGGTAAACATATATTATTATGAAAGACGTGTGAAGTGTGAAGCAAAAAAATGGCAACCATCTCAGCAAATTACCTACTGCAGCTGGTGCTAAAAGGCTAATATGATAACGATAATAGATACTTTATTATCGTTATTAGGATAGATAGATGATAAATGCCAGAAAGAATAATTCCAGTGGTATGAAGATCAAGCGTAGGTCATCATATCTCTTCTCCATAACACGCAATATGCTCATCTTCTAAATAGTATTCTTCCATATATTGACCAAACTTTGCCTGCAGTTTTAAAAACCAATATGCACATTTTAATTTAATGAAGAAACTTTCAAGAAAACGTAACTTCGTAACGTAACTGCACGCCTGCTGCAATCCCCGAAGGGGTAGGCAGACGTAAATGCATGCATTCACGCATACATGCAAACACCCACGATTCGCCGGTTACGTTTTAGCCCATGTAACAGGTAACGAGCCTGTTGACATTACCAAATTTTTAAAATTTCCAGAAAATGGAAAAATCCCAATAGAACCAGAGATCCATTATTAGAACACCATTATCTCTGATAACCCCCAACCCGGGAATCGAACCCAGGACCTCAGCGTAGTAGTAGTGGCCTGCTACCACTAGGCTACCGAAGCAGTTTTGCTACCTTTTCGTTTTACTTCTGTGACAATTTTATCAATGCCCATGATCATATTGTCATTTTTCTCTCCCCAGTGGCACGGCGGTCTGTCTTGCGAAGCGGCAGCGGCGTCATCCTCGATGGGCGGTGCGGGCGCGCCTCTGCTCCCGGACTCGGAGTTGATCAAGCTATGTCCGATGTGCAGAGTGCCCATTGAGAAAGACGAGGGTTGTGCGCAAATGATGTGCAAGCGGTGCAAGCACGTCTTCTGCTGGTATTGCCTCGCTTCACTGGATGTAAGTAGCTTTTTACGTAACTTCTACGCCTATATTTCGCCAGACTGGTGGTTATCTACTGGTGGTAGAGCTCCAGTGACGGAGCTCGCGGGCGTAGGCACCACCGCATTACCTAATATACTAGCCGCTAAATGGTAGTGTTCAGCACTATCGTGTTCCGATCAGGTGGTAATGTACGGCCCTGTAATTTCCGGCACAGAGGCATAAAACCTCAGGAGTGGTAACACATCTGCATTTCGACCTTGGTCTTTGTGTGGGTGTCTATAGGTTGCAGTCATCACTTAAAATCGATGTGAACTGCATGCTTGTTTGCCACGTCCATTACATAAAAAGAAAAACACTTTTAAGGCAGAGAAGTGTTTTTTCAATGAGTATAAGTGCGGATGTGCGTCTTCTCCCACACGAAACTGATCAAGCTATAGGTACGCTCCGTAACGTTTCAGTAATCATGGACTAATGAGGTAGACGTATGTTGCAATCTATGGGTGGTGAAGTTGCGTGTCTACTGCGCGAGTCTGACCTGACCAAACTATGTCCAATATGTAGGTTCTCCGAGATTGTCTTGCTTATGGCCTGTGCGAGTGCAGAGCTGATAAAGCTTTGCCCGATGTGCCGAGTGCTCATTGAAAAGGAAGAGGGTTGTGTGCAGATGATGTGCAAAAATTTCTTCTCCTGTCTCTGCCCCGCTTCTTTAGATGTAAGCTGCTTATGTAATGTTTTAATTACCATGGACTAATGAGATTGATGCGTTTTGGGGTGGTGCAGATGCGGAGGAAGGAAGAAAAAGTTCATGGAATGGTTCTCCATGAACCTTTTGCATATTGGGCATAATTTGATCGAGTCACCTAAATCGCGCATCTGCACCACCAATTGAGATGAGTGCGTGGTCTATGTAGAAGAATGAAGATTGCGTAGATAAAGATGCGCAGATGCCGATGATGACGTGCAATGTCGATAACGTCTTCCTCTCTTCTCGGGGATATAAGTTACTATTTGCTTATTTTGACACCTCGGACTGGTGTGAGTGAGTTAACTCTCTCTGACTAAGGATGAGATTCACAATCCGAACTACGACTTTACTTTGAGCAAAGTATGCTTAAGAACTTAGGACTGTCAGTAAAGTGTGAGTTTTGACAGTTCTAAGCATAGTAAAGACGTAGTGCCGTTTGTGAATCTCACCGTAAATGACTGGCGGCCATTTAGTTGTCAGTATACAATACATGTGCAGCCACTGAGCTGATAAAATAGGGTATGAGATTTTTATTTATACTCTATTTTTTTATCTATATGAGATGATTATTTATAACTATATGAGGCAAATGGCGGTTTCCAATTAGCTACATAGGTATATTGAATAAATAAAAAACGTGCTACATGACTTGGCTCGTTTGTTTTGAGTGCAGTAGGTAAAACAGCGTTTTAAGTGTATTGTGCTAATATTGATATGCAAGATTTTCCTCAACAATGACGGTCGAAAACATTTTAAATCAATGTAATTAATGAATTGCTATCAGCTGTCGGTTACTGAGCGGCCTATAAATAATCTCTTATAATATAAAAGTAATTAAATTCGACTCCACACCATTTTCTTTTACGTTTTTTTCATTTGGTAAGCTCAGGGGTGGCAACGTATCTACATTTTGACTTCTGGTCTTTGTGTGGATGTCTATAGGCCGCAGTCATCACTTAACATCAATGTGAACTGCATGCTTGTTTGCCACCTTCATTACATAAAAAAAAGAAAAAATATTTCTTTGGCTCTACTAATTCTACTAATTATAATCCGCATGCCCCTGGATATAGAAGAATGAATCCGGATCAAAATGAGACTAATGGTATTTCTCTAAATTCGATGGAAAATATAAATTCTATATCCAGGGCCATGCGGATTATAATTAGTAGAATTAGTAGAGCCAAAGAAATATTTTTTCTTGTTTTTATGTAATGAAGGTGGCAAACAAGCATGCAGTTCACATTGATGTTAAGTGATGACTGCGGCCTATAGACATCCACACAAAGACCAGAAGTCAAAATGTAGATACGTTGCCACCCCTGAGACCTTAGTTGTTATGTCTCTGTGATAGTTATTGCGGGGCTGTACATTACCATCTAACCGGAACACGACAGTGCTGAACACTACCATTTAGCGGCAGATAGATTAAGTAATGCGGTGGTGCCTACGCCGTCGAGCTCCTACACTGGAACTCTACCACCAGCTCTGTAATTTCCGGCACAGAGGCATAACATCTTAGGCCTCAGAAATGGTAACGCGTCTGCATTTTGACCTTGGTCTTTGTGTGGGTGTCTATAGGCTGCAGTCATCACTTAACATCAATGTGAACTGCATGCTTGTTTGCCGTTTCCATTTCATAAAAAAAAACCTCTACAAACACCCGACTAACGCGCCGCCGCGATCCGCGCCGCGCCCGCTGCCAGCCCTGACTCTAGCACAACCCGCGTGGTCGTTTCCGGTTATCGCCAACCGATAACTAGAGCATAATTTCATTAAAATTTTAAAGACACAACAAATTCAAATTCAAATTATTTATTGCGTTATGTCATATGGGTACATAGGTGGTATTGTGCAATGACACCCTGTTAGTAGTGTCATTGTACAATAGTGATTCCCTTTAAAAAAACATGTAACTTCGCGCCAGAGAGGTACGCTGAGAATGTCTAAGCATGAGCAATACTTACCTACTGTTAGTTATCCTTTGAAGAAGAAGAAAAACTCTTTATTGATGCAGTCGAGAGACGCACATACGAGACAAAAGAAATATATGAGGAAATAAAAAAAAACTTAACTAAGTGTAAGTAGAAACTTACGTTACTACTTACAGATTTACATACCTAAATAACCACCCTCAACAACTGTTATAATATAATATAAAGAAACCCTCCCTTACACTATCAATAGCAAACAATGTCTCACGACTGCACCAAATAGCCTCCAGTTCAGCATAATGTCAGGCTGGTAGCTATTTGGTGATTCACGGATATCATACCTAAAAGTTTACCTTTGCGTTAATTTCAATGCAAAAAAAAATGTGTAACCCATTAAAATCTCATTTTGATCCGCCGTCATTTTCTCCGTATCCAGGGCGGGGACGTGCCGGTTCTGTCCGTCTGTCTGTCACCGGGTTGTATCTCATAAACCGTGATAGCTAGAAGCTTCACAAATTATGTGTTTCCGTTGCCGCTATAACAACAAATACTAAATAAAAGAACAGTAAATATTAAGTGGGGTTCCATACAATAACACAGAGCATAACAACTTCTGAGGCCTCAGGAGTGGCAACGCGTCTATACTCAAATCTCCGATTTATATTTTATATCATCAACAGTTACTGTAGAATGCGTTGCACCAGCGTTTTTTAGACATAGTTAAAGCTACCAGGGTAACAAGTGAAAATAAATAACAGTATCTCACTGATATTTGACAATTACTTTAACAGCACCTCTTGGCCGGTTAAAGTAATGATATCATATAAAAATTTGCAACTGGTACTGTTTTTTAGTTAACCGGTATTTTAACATATTTTTTTAAGTTAAAGCAAGATGTTGCAACCCAGCCTAGGGATATATCACTTACTCCCCTTACAAGCTGAAGAATCCGGCATTCAGTTCTAACTAAATGGTCTTCCACCATTAAGGCACGTATACAAGTACACAGACCCCAATTAGCACGACGTCGTTTTATTATAGCATCAGTCAACAACCATTTCAAATAATTCGCACATATACCCAAACAAAAATTGAGCATACAATGAAATAGACAGAGCGTAAAATACCTCAGAGCAAACATTTTAACAGAGTTTTTGCACTAACTTAGGGATGTAAGAGTCCTTAAGAAAATTGGACTATCGATACATCTATTTTTTAGAATACCACATAATGATCACACAAATACAAATATGGACGCGTAATTACTATCGTAAGAGCAAAACAACTCAGGCCTCACGGGTGGTAACGCATTTGCAGTTTCACTCTCTGGGGTGAGTCTGCCTATCGACATTTCTATCGTCATTGTCATTGCTGTAAAATTTTCATGTCTATTTTTACTTAAAATAAATAACAATAATCTTAATAATTTACCATTATCGCTTGTTTATCACCTACGAAAGCAAGAACATCAATCAGATAATCACTACTGCTTTTAAAGGAGTCTCAAATCGACATGAAAATTTGACACCAATGACAAATGACAATGACGACAGCAATGTCGATAGGCGGACGGCCCCCTGGTTTGTTGTAAATGTCTATATATTAAGATAAGAAGTAATCTGTTGAGCCGCATTTGGCCGATATCGGCCACGAACAATATGAAATCAATTGTCATATTTCGCTCGTGAGCTTACGGGACCCGTCAGGTAGGTTAACCCGTCGGGTTTAGGTACTTCTTGCCACCAAACTAGGGAATATGAAATTGCATTCCAACTTACCTCGCCGCCCGCCTCTTAGAAATTGTCGGAT
Source organism: Macrosoma leucophasiata (assembly GCA_036365455.1). Lineage (NCBI taxonomy): Eukaryota > Metazoa > Arthropoda > Insecta > Lepidoptera > Hedylidae > Macrosoma > Macrosoma leucophasiata. The sequence goes on from JAWQUS010000024.1 coordinate 4,249,134, forward strand.
GCCGACGCTCTTTTGTTGCATGTTTTTTTGTAGTGATCAGAAATATCGATATAATATTATCGTCTCATCCCTACAAAGACCTCGCAAAATAATTACGTTTGCTCAAAGTTGAGTGTTTACGAAGTGATTGCTCAACCACTCGATAGGGACTCGCGTTGTTTGCTTTGGTTTCCACGCGGCCCTTGAATACTAAACGTAAGTATATACCTAAATGTCGCCTATGTGACAACGGCATATACAATTTAATGAAACCATATGGTCAGAATTTGTGTGTGGGTCCGAACTCTCAGTTAGGGTTTGCCGTGTTTAAGGATTATGCCCACTACACCGTATCATCATCACCGTATCACCGTACCATGACGATGCTAGAAGCGTATTTAGAATATTTTGCCGGTGGCGATACACGCTCGTCACAACACTACGAGACGCTGTTGAAATGTTCTAGTAGGCATAGAAGTCCGTATCGTGTTAGTTTCCGCGCTTGATACGGTCCTAGCTCGGTCATGGTATGATACGGTGTAGTGGCCAGTGTCCTTTAAATTATAATAAAATGCACGTCTCAACGAGGTCTATTGAACTTGTTGAGACTAGCAATTTATTTTGTACGTATAACGACGTAAGTCGCATTTTCATTTGTATTGATTGTTCACCAAATGGGCACCATAATTTGCTTAATTGTAATTAATTTTGGGTTTTAAATTAGCGTACGAAAATTGCCTGAAATCGATTCGGTTATCGATTCTGAACAAACTACCTTGAGGGTCTGCGTTTATTGCGTTACACGTTGTAGAAGAGATCAATTTTTAGATTGCCGGACCTTAAAGGTAAAAACGGGAAAACCGCTGTCTGTCTGTCCGTCTGTCCGTCCGACCGTCCGACCGTCCGACCGTCCGACCGTCCGACCGTCCGACCGTCCGACCGTCCGACCGTCCGACCGTCCGACCGTCCGACCGTCCGACCGTCCGACCGTCCGTCCGTCCGTCCGTCCGTCCGTCCGTCCGTCTGTCCGTCAGTCTGTCTGTCTGTCTGTCTGTCTGTCTGTCCGTCTGTCTGTCTGTCCGTCTGTCCGTCTGTCCGTCTGTCCGTCTGTCCGTCTGTCCGTCTGTTTGTCTGTTACCAGGCTGCACCTCATAAACCGTCGCTAAAGCTAGGAAGCTGAAATTTTCACAAATTATGTATTTTCGTTGCCGCTATAACAGCAAATATTAAATATAAAGAAAATTAAAATACATACTAAGGGAGCCCCATACAATAAACGTGTTTTTTTTTCGTATTTTGCTCAATATTAATAACGGTAACAGGTAGACGCTTAAAATTTTCACAGAATATTAAGTTGTTTATATCCCATACATCAAACGTAATTTTTAGGCAATTTTTTTGTACGGAACCCTTCGTGCGCGTGTCCTACCTACTACGCAATTAGTCGGTTTTTTTTGTATTCCAGCTACGGAACCCTAAGAAGCCAACTCAATATAATATATATATATGAATTCAATATCGGTGTGTCCATTCCACGGATTTATACTTGACATGAATTTGTCTGGTCATGTCTAATGCGAGTGTTCAGTTCAGTCCCATTACACAAATCAACAAAGAGGACTTTCGCGAGGAAAGTGTAACACTTTCTATTGTTATTTATTGTCATTTATTTATTGTCATTTATTGTTTGTCACAGGTGTACAGGTTTTTGAAGAATACAATATAGAGTTCCATTGCAACAATACCTTTCGGTGTACAATATTTATAATAGTTTTAAATAGGTTAGGTAGGCATATTTATGTAATGTCAATGGTAATAATAATGGTTAGTGAAGTACAGTCATATTAATTAATTGATAAAACAATGCAGCATTACAATACATTTGGTAAGCACATAAGATAAACTTCAATGTAAACAGATGTCAGAAGGAAAATTATAGTATAATTGCAAATAATAATTTGAATGTCTTAATAATAATGGCGATCTGCTCACATTATTTGACATTTATGAATTCATTTATTGAATAATATGCTTTGTTGATTAACAATTTCTTTAAAGAGGCTCTAAATCCATTAATTGTTGAGTCAATGTTTTTAATGTGGGCAGGTATTTTGTTATAAATTTTCAGAGCCATACAATAATAATGGCAACCCATTATACGTCCCACTGCTGGGCACGAGTCTCTCCCCTTTTTGGGGGGAGGCCTGGAGCTTACTCCACCACGCTGCTCCAATGCGGATTGGTGGAGGTGGGTTAGTGGCCAACCCGCTGTCGGATGTTTTCAAACCGCCCATAAGGCCTCCGACAAAGTTTAACGACTGCTATCTATCGATAGCAACCGGGACCGACGGCTTAACGTGCCCTCCGAAACACGGAAACGCGCATTTAATTTGCCACTAGCGGTCACCCATCACACTACCCGACCGCGCCCGTAGTGCTTAACCGAGCAGATCGCTTACGATCTACACCAGCCGCTGGGCCATGCGCGCTTCATACAAAATATACTGTTATTATATTTTGATGTCCTACATTGTCGTAACGATAATTTATTGTGTCTTTGACTATATGTTGTGTCATAGTTATCAATACTCTTATAAATTAGGGTCGCTGCTTCAAATATATACAGCGATGGTAAAGTTAATATACGATACTCTATAAAATAATGTTTGCATGAGTCAGTTTGAGCAATTCCACTAATAGAGCGGATACACTTTTTTTGTGCCTTAAATACTCTTTCTTTGTCTGTGGCATTTCCCCAGAACATAACGCCAGATTTAAGTATTGATCCTACATAGGCATGATAAGCACTTAACATCGTTTGTAGATTTGTCACTTTCTTCAACATATACAATGCATAGGAAAATTGGTTTAGTTTAGTGTAGCTTTGTACATTCTACATTTTTTATATTATATCCCTTATAATTAATGTCTAATTGATAAGTAGGAGAATTTTTATTACTGTACTTCATAAAGTTCGTTTTGTCCAGATTTATTCTGAGATTGTTAAGTGTTAACCATTCTACAACTGATTCGAGTGCTTTGTTAATATTAGATTCAAAGTGCTTGGGGTCTTCTTCTTTGAAAACTATGGTGCTATCATCGGCAAATAGCACAAGAGGCTCCTTTATGGCATTTGGCAAGTCGTTTATGTAGACAATGAATAATAGAGGTCCTAATATAGACCCTTGTGGAACACCAAACTTAACGATTTTTTTTAACTAATTTCTAAACCAAACTAATCGGGAACCGGATTACTGTAAACTATAGTTCATGTTTCTATTAATTACTGGGGATGTCCGAAATATTTTCTATCCGAATTTGCAATAAAAGTTTTGGATAAATTCGGATATTAGTGCAGCAAGTTACCCGCTGTTTTTTACATTTAAAATTTGCGTATGCGGAAAATACGTGACTGTGTCTATTTTTGTTTATAGAGAATCTTTTAGAGAAGAATTAAGCGATTCAAACCTTAATCTATTCGTAAAGTAAATCCTTCTAAATCTAATAGGTATCCGTAACCGAAAATACCAGGCCATTTATCCATATCTGAATATCATAATATCATATGAATCGCGCATGGCCCCGCTGCTGGTGTAGATCGCAAGCGATCTACTCGGTTTAGCGATACGGGCGCGGTCGGATCCGCTAGTGGCAAAATTAATATGCGCGTTTCCGTGCTTTGGAGGGCACGAAAAGCCGTCGCGGCGTCGGTTCCGGTTGCTATTGATAGATAGCAGTCGTTAAACCATGTCGCAGGCCTTATGGGCGGTTCGAAAACATCCGACAGCGGGTTGGCCACTAACCCGCATTGGAGCAGCGTGTTGGAGTAAGCTACAGACCTCTCCCCAAAAAGAGACTCGTGCCCAGCAGTGGGACGAATCAGGGGTTGCCATTAATATTATTTACATCTAGATCCGAAATATCCTATCCGTAACATCCCTGTTAATTATTCACCTACTTTAAATTGTATTTTTGTTATTTATTGCGTCTGCTAATAAAGGTCACAATCAACAGTTCGAAAATGTCAGTGTTCAATTTAGGGTTCCTTTATCAAATAGCAATAAACCGTGTAATTTTGTAAGTTTAGTCAATCTAAGTTTTTTCAAAATATCTCATGGAACTTGAGGCTGAAAAAAAACTTATTCAAACGTATGAAGGCTAGTATAAATATAAATGTTTAATATTTAATATTTATAAATAATATATTTACTGATTCTTTATCCTACAGTGTTAGTTAAATATGTACTCTGTAAGCTTAAAGAGCTTATTTAAAGTACCTACAGTAATACCCCGGACTTAAGCGATAGGTAGGACCAAGCGATAGCAGTGTAAGTCGAATTCGCATAAGTCGGGGTTCACCTTTGCATATAAATACTAGGTTCAAATTACTCATTTTTTGGTCTTTTGGATGACAATCATAGGTAATGTATACCTACTCTAACTTCTCGTAAACCGAACACTGACCGAAGTGACCGAGCGGAGCAAGGAAGGCGATGCGCGCGGTATGATAAAAAAACCGCGCATCTCGGAATTCGCTTAAGTCGGGGTATTGCTGTAGTTAAAAGTGTTAAAATTGCAGGCTGCTGTGTTTTTACCTTTAGAACAATATGGGTCGAAGATTGCTCACTACTTATGTTTGAGGCTGGAGCGCCTTCTGAGGTCGCCGATTGCCCGGTGAAGTAGACTAGTGCCATCTCGAGAGCTGCCGCCTTCAAAAGTCCGTCCTAAATAAATACTCTCTCTAAAAAATCTGTGTTCTACCACCAGTAGTGTCCGCTTTGCGTTGTCTGTCAATCAATTAGTAATGTTATAATGCATTAGAAGAATTTAATGCCGCATGAACGCTTAGGGACATTACCAGATATTGCTTCCTACGAAAATATAGGTTTCTTCTCGCCTACGATACACTAACCGTCATACGACTCGCACTAGATCGTACCTATGTTTTTTTTTCCTTCAGAGTTTGACCAGATATCAACATTTTGCTTAGCATTTAAAATCGTCTATTCTTTTATTATTCATATCAAATTGTGTTGGTTTCTTTTTCCTCTTTATAACTCTCAATCAACATTAAGTTTTTTAGGTTATCAATTTTTAATATATTCATTTACATGTGTTTAAATATTCACGTGAAGTAATATGTCGTTCTTATTTCTTGTACAAACATAGGTATACTCAAGTGTCATTATAATATACAATTAATAAAATAATTATATACCTATTCAATGGATATTATCATTATAATTTAATAATACAATATTCGCATTGAAGAAACCTGTTTGCATGCGGCGTTCGCGGAGTTTTTGCTATGCTAATCGTGTGTTTGAATAAATTCCTGTTCAAATATATACATTTCCATCTAATAAAACTGTCTGTTTGTTGCTTGTTCAGGCGCAGTTCTTGCCAGCATTTGATTTATGCTCAGAAACTAGATTCTGCGAGTGAATTAGTATTTTGCTGTTAATTTAATGGGGTTTGCAGGAATGTTAATAGCACTCAGTCACACGGTTTTAACTCAAGCTATTTATTGCACGTGTCATTTTATTTTTAGTTATCAAAGGCAATAAAAAAAGTCTTGATGAATTATACAAGGTTTTTTTTAGTTGGTGAAGACTTATAGTGGCTTCAAGGCTAAACACATTTGCACTATTTCTTCTACTAGAGGCAAGGCTTAATCGGTGTGTATATGTCACTATATGTATATGTGTCGGTATATCGTCGGCAATTTTTGAATACTATGTGTGTTAATATAATAAATAGCGGTACGCTGTTACATTTCTTATTTTAAGAGTATTAAAAACGGTATTTATATTTTATCAATTATTATTATTTTTTTATTTTTTTATTCTCCATTTAAAGAGCTTGGTCAAAGACCATGACGCTCTATACGTTCACATGAATTACATTCTTCATTAAAAAAATAATAATTAAACAACATTAGCTCATTGACAATTGATATAGTTGCAACAGTATTCTGGCGTCATCCGTAGTAGGATCTGCCAGGACACTGTTGCAATGTCCCATTTCTAATGAAGCCCTGCGATGAGTCTCACCTCGAACACATTCAACCAAAATATGGTATACGTCTTCCTTATCAATTATTGTTAATGTTACTTTTTTTACACTGCTTACTTTATTTATTATTATTACTGAAACTAGATCTAAACGCTTTCTACTTGTTAGAGGCAAATTGTAAAAGAGAATAATAATTACGAACACACCAATACGGATTTAAAATATGTATGTGTAAAGTAAATGTCTTAGTATTAGACTTATTGAGATTAACGTTAAAAAAAATTCTTAATCATCATAATATGTACAAATGAAATAATAATTAATTAATTAATGCCTTGTTTAAACTTTAATGTTGCCAATATGATTGTCAATATAATAAGTACCTTCCTAACACATATAAATATTGTAAGAGCATTTAAGTAAGGTAGATAAGACACCAAAAATTAGTCAACAATAGAGAGAATAAGGCTGCTTAAGGCTACCCTGCGGCGGAATCCCTGAATTAAATTACTTCGATTCAACTTCTAACATATAAAAGTCATGATGTTTGTGGTCGCATTCTTCTCTGATACATCTCACCAGATTTTAATTATTTGTATTGGATATTTGATAGGTCGTAAAGTATCGTACCACTCAGGCCTCACGAAATTCTCAGGAACAGCCAGTAATTTAAGCGTATTCGCCTACTAGCCGAAATTTGCCGATGCCTTTACGTTTTATTCTTTGTCTTTATTATTATACTTTTATAAAACACTAGCTGACCCGGCAAACTTCGTATTGCCTCAGAATGAAATAATGTGTCAAAGGTTTTATAGATACGGACTATTTGTATGGAAAATGAAATTGTGGTGTTTACTATTTTCCTTCAATTTCTTCATATTTTCTTACCTTTTAAACCTTGCCTGGACTTCCAAAAAATATTGAAGAGTGAAATTAGCCAAATCGGTCCAGCTGTTCTCGAGTTTTAGCGAGACTAACGAACAGCAATTGATTGTTATATATACGAGTATAGATTCTAATTGGTTCAAAGCACATCATGATTCTGAAAAGAGTTTTTAGATTATGAATTTTGATATTTTATAATTATAATTCTCACTCAGATAAAATCTCTACTTTTTAGTGGCAATGATTTATTAGTCTCCTGTGTAATCAATACTATGTACCTACCTATTTTATGATTATATTCACGGAAGCACTTTAATTTCATAAATAAATACAGGCAAATGAGGATGAATTGTTAGGAACATGTGATTAATTATCTTATTAAACAATTCACTAGTTTTTGTATAGACTTCGTTCGTGGGTTTTAGTTGTAAATTGAGGTCTTTATTTCCATATATAAAAATGTAATGACGTTTGTTAGTCTTACTAAAACTCTAGGACTTTCTCTAGGATTTGAATTATTTTCACTTCGAAAATTATAAGAGGACACTAGGTTTCAACATTATAAATTCTTCGGATAAATTGATGTTTAGATATCCGAACATACCTATGTTGATGTGACCTTGTAAGATCACTCGTACGACTGTTTGTCTGTGCGTCATAGACTATTTTCCCCGAAAGTACTAAATCGATCGAGTTGAAATTTGGTAAGTACACGTATCACTAAATCAGTGACCTAAACACGAACGTGTTAAAAATGTACCTATATTTTGAACACAACGAATTAAAAAAATATTTTTTTAATTGTGTGATTTACCTATGTCTAACGAGGCAGGTCTTATTGTAAGGATCTCAGACATCATTTTTTAATAGTTTTAAAGATTATTACAGAAAATTTAACTTCATTTTTCCAAACAGGGCCTAAAATTAATTCAGAAAATAGATCTTTTCCAATGGATTATATTGAACCCTGTGAACGTGAGTCCGACTCGCACTTGGCCGCTTTTTCGAGGAGACCCCTCGATGTTTCGAATAATAATGTTCAGAATAAGACACCAAGTTCACTTTGTCACGTTGTTTAATAAATATATGACGCATATAATGTTGAGATAACCACTTATCGATAAATTCTATCCTCGTTCATCTGCATATTCAGCCGTTTATATAAGGCGTGATTACGTAATGAGGAAAAAGGCTCTAAGTCTATTAAGTTAAACCGGCCAAGTGCGTGTCGAGACAGGCGCAATCTAGATTTCCGTTTTGGGCCGATCATAAAATACGTCACACTAAAATAAGCCTTTTCTAACCCGGGACAATAGGCTTCCTATTGTCACGGTGTGTTATACTATCTGTGCCCCCCCCCCCTAAAAATATACGTCACAAAACCTATGACCCTGGCCCCAAATATGACATTTTTTTTAAATTTCGTAATTATAATTAATAATAGTCTAACGAAATATTAATTTAAAATATTTTTATTAATTGCGAACGTCACGTTGCCGTGGACCCCACGCTCAGTAGAGACCGCTACCCCCTCTTGTATGCAAACGCTATGAAAGAAAAAGTGTAGAGAAAAAGTAACGAGTGTAGAGTCCGAATCATCTGTACCCTCAGTCCTCACAAACAACTGAGTGATTAATTGTTGTATGTGTGTGTGTGTATGTGTGTGTGCATACGTGCGTGCGAGTATGCGTGCGTGCGTGCGAGCGGGCGTGTCTACGGGCGTGCGTGCGTATGTGTATGTGTCTATCTTCACTCCAAGTCCTTTACGGGGTGGGCAGAGAGTGTTCAGCGCTAGATGACCTGGTCCTGACACATATCCCGTGCTTTTTCTACATTCATTATTCTCTTCCTAAATTAATCTTTTGTTGTGTTGATTCCAGGACGACTTCCTCCTGCGGCATTACGATAAGGGCCCCTGCAAGAACAAGTTGGGACACTCACGCGCATCCGTCTTATGGCATCGTGCTCAAGTAAGTATTTTATGCCTATTTGTTTTTCTTGGCCTTGGAAGTCCAATCCACTCAGTTTACTGCTTTGTTGGTTCAGTGGTCGCAATCGCTATGCTGCCTTAGTTCCCGAAATTCCCAGTTGTAGCTCGAAGTCTGATACCCGTCCATTAATCACGTGATTTTTTTAGCGTCGTTTTGACCCCCCACCTCCCCCGTGGTGGATACGTGGTGAGGTTTTAGATAAACCCCCCCACCCCCACCTAAGATCACGTGTATTTTTTTAGTAAAAAAGCTTGTATTTGGGCTGAAAATTGCTTAAACTGGCGACTGTTAGGTGGAGACGAAATTGGCACTTTCCGGCTGAAATTGGGCACTCGAAGCAGAAATGATATCTCTACATATGCCCCCCTCCCCCTTGTGATGTTTCGTGAGTTTTTCCGGATCCCTCCCTCCCTCTTTCGAGCCTCACGCGATTAATGGACGACCCCCTACTTCCAACGGGCTCTGAGAGTGAGGGAATAGGATGTGTACCAAGTACCACTTGTTCATTATATTACATTCATTGCAACGATTTCAACTATATTTTATCTATAGTTAGGTAATTTTAATTTTTAAGCTTTTCGTAACAATACGTGTTATAGATTAGGATCCCACTGCAGAATCATTTCGTTCATCCAGACATGCTGCAAACTTAATTATAATCTAGAGAATCTGCATATTTATAATCTAGAATGTATAGGTCTAGTCTAGGTTGCCTATCAAAATATGGCCGCAAGTATTTTTTATATATTTTTTTTTGAAATTTTGATACTTCACGGCAATATGTATAAAGACTCGGAAAAATCATGGCTGCCGTTGCGCACTTGGTCGCCCCAACATATTATTTTCGTTACGCCCCGTAATTTTTTTACGTCCATAACGCACTTATATTAATAATTATTATTCTTATTATAACAATGGCAAATCTTGACACGTCCCACTGGTGTGCTGTCTATCCCCTTTTTGGGGGAAGGCCGGTAGCTTACATCACCACGCTGCTGCAATGCGGGTTGGTGGAGATATGGGTTAGAGGCCATCCCGCTGTCGGATGTTTTCAAACAGCCCATGAGGCCTCCGACAAGGTTTAAGGACCGATGGCTTAACGTGCCCTCTGAAGCACGGAAACTCGCATTTTAATTTGCTACTAGCGGTTTATTCAGTTTTTCAGTTTATTCATTTATTTCATATAATTAGGCTCCTGGAGAGCACTTTTACATCGTCATTTTTTTTTAAACTAACCTAGAGTGAATAACCACTAATAATAATCAAAAATACATAATAAATTAAGTAGACACTGAACAATTTTGTATAATATGGAAAACATCAATTACTTACAAATTCCTCCATTTCCCCATTTCAAAAGAAACTGAGAAAGAATGAATTTGGTCGTCATAATAAAGGTTATTCACTTGGCAGAATTCCAAGGGCAGTCAATACTGAGAAGCGCGGTCACCCATCACACACCCGACCGCGCCCATATCGCACAATCCAGTAGGTCGCTTGCGATCTACACCAGCCGCGGGCCATACGTCCTCTCTTCCTTATTATTATTGAATAATAATTAATAAGTCATTTACTATACCAAGGTAGCTTGTAAACCGACAATGCAAAAGTGTTCTTGTAGACTAATTTGAAATAAATGTCTGAGTTTCTATAAAAGTAAAATCATTAAATATGTGGTACATTGACCATCAACCTCTGTAAATATACAGACAGAGGTTGCAGGTCCCTTTGCACCGCTCTTGCTTTACGACATCTCTACGTAACGGTAATGAAACTACGTACGGTTGCAGGTGGTGGGGATATTCGCCGGGTTCGGGCTGCTGCTCCTGGTGGCCAGTCCGCTCTTGCTGTTGGCTGCACCCTGCATCGTCTGCTGCAAGTGCAGGTAACGTGTCTTGCCTAGTGTTTATTTCTTTATTACAACGGCGAGCGATACTAGGTATCAGGGGCGGAAACGCATCTGCATTTTGACCTCTTGTTTTTGTGTAGATGTCTCAAGTATGCAGTATTATCTATTTAACTGCTGCCCCCACAGATTATAACTAGACAATTTATTGCAAATTAACTGATATCTGCAATAAAAATACCAACCCCCTTACCTGCTCACCCTTCCTTCCCCCTAGATCCAAACTAGGGTTATTGAGGAAGTGATTATGAGGAAGAGGAATTGTGATGCACCAATTTAGAGGATGCGGATGAGGAAGAGGATATTTATATTTTAATGAAAAATGGAAAGAAAAAATTGACTTCAGGCGAGACTCGAACTCGCGGCCTACTGGGAATCTAGTCCAGCCGCTCTTCCAATTGAGCTACTGAAGTCCTGCCCGATTTGTCGAATCTTTCCTTCACATTTATTGCATTGCTTTATGGTAGCAGCAGCGCCATCTATTGCCAACTATGCTAGTTAGGCAACCGATATAATAGACTTTGCAGTTTATTGAATATCGTAAAGAAGTCGCTTTTACCCTTAATAATTGTTTTATATTATTTCGCATTTTTTTTTTTTTTTTTATGTTATGGAAGTTGCAAACAAGCATGCAGTTCACATTGATGTTAAGTGATGACTGCAGCCTATAGACACCCACACAAAGACCAAGGTCAAAATGCAGATGCGTTGCCACTCCTGAGGCCTAAGGTGTTATGCCTCTGTGCCGGAAATTACAGGGCCGTACATTACCACCTGACCGGAACACGATAGTGCTGAACACTACCATTTAGCGGCAAGTATATTAGGTAATGCGGTGGTGCCTAAGCCCGCGAGCTCCGTCACTGGAGCTCTACCACCAGTAAAAAAAAAATATAAATATATTTCACAAGCATGTGTTAATGCGAAATAATATAAAACAATTATTAAGGGTAAAAGCGACTTCTTTACGATATTCAATAAACTGCAAAGTCTATTATATCGGTTGCCTAACTAGCATAGTTGGCAATAGATGGCGCTGCTGCTACCATAAAGCAATGCAATAAATGTGAAGGAAAGATTCGACAAATCGGGCAGGACTTCAGTAGCTCAATTGGAAGAGCGGCTGGACTAGATTCCCAGTAGGCCGCGAGTTCGAGTCTCGCCTGAAGTTAAATTTTTCTTTCCATTTTTCTTTAAAATATAAGTATATTTCACAAGCATTTGTTAATGCGAAATAATATAAAACAAGGAAGAGGATATTTTTATGAGGAAGAGGAAGCAGATGACATAATAATAATAGAAACTCTTTAAACGTCCCACTGGAGCACTGGGCACGAGTCTCTCCCCCTTCTTGAGGGGAGGTCTGGAGCTTACTCCACCACGCTGCTCAAGTCTGCACGTTCACCGCTAAAAAAACGCCATGCATTGTAGCACCACAGTTCCAGGGCATTCCGATCGTAGTTTGTAAGAGTATCTGTATCCTGGGCGTTGACATATCGAACGAAGTGCAATTTGGGAGTCACATTGAGTGTAAGACCAAGTTGGCATCCAAAAAGCTAGGGGTGCTTAACAAAGCCAGGCAGTATTCACTTTCACTTCGGGGCAGCTACTACTACTCATACTCATTTGTGGGCGGGAGCCCCCAAAAACTAGCTTGGTCCACTTGACTCCCTACAAAATCGCGCCGTTCGTATTGTTAACGATTCAGGACTTACTGACAGGCTCGAACATCTGAGCCTACGCAGAGACATTGGGAGTATGTGCGTGTTGTACCGTCTCTACAATGGTGAGTGCTCTGCTGAACTGTTTGACATGGTGCTACCATCTATTTTCCTACACCGTACTACCCGCGGAAAAGAGAAGTTCCACCCACACCGACTGGACACCTGGCAGTGCTCAACTGCAGTTTTCACGTTTGTTCTTGCCCAGAACGTGTAAATTGTGGAACGAACTCCCCTCTGAGGTGTTCCCTAGGTGCTACATTAAGAGGTTCTTCAAAAATGGCGTCAAGGGAGTCCTTCAGGGCTGGCAGCGCGTTGGTAACTCCCCTGGTGTTGCAAATGTTCATAGGCGACGGTGACCACTTTCCATCAAGTGGCCCGTCTGCTTGTCTGTCAACCTACAGACATAAAAAAAACACGCACACCAAAAAAAAAAGATGAGTGAATGACACAATTTCATTTAGGAATTGAAATGAAAATAAGAATGCAGTCTTTATTTCTTTGTTAATTAGGTATTTAAGTCGAATATTATTAGTCAAAATAAAAGAATTGAATACTATTAATCGAAATTTATTTTAAACAGGGAGGTTAATTTTTATTAAAAAAATATTTAGACGCTGTTTCCCCAACCACCGGTTTTATAGCTCATCATATACCAATACAGCATTGCTAAAAAGTCGTTTGCTGGTACATTTGATGGAAGAGAAGATAGGTATTGTAAAGATACAGTTCTGTAAAGCCCCGAATATTTCGATTTTTTAAGTTGAGTACGCGTATAAACAAAATAATGTATGTCAATAAAATTAAAACAAACAATCAAGGAACAGCGCCGGTGGCGGGTGGGAAGGTCTCGCTCGCCTGTTCGGCCTGGCACCGTGCTGCGGCGTGTGCGTTGCCATCGATACGCGACGCGCATGCGCAACAAAATTCCTCCTAAATTCCTCTTAAATTTTGAGGAAGCGGTAGCGGAAGAGGATTTTTTCATTTTAATTTTTGAGGATGCGGAAACGGTTGAGGATCTCAAAATATTGCGGAACTTCCTCATTATGAGGAAGAGGAAGAGGAATCCTCAGCAACCCTAATCCAAACTGCCACCCCTTCCCTTAGATGATAGGTTAACTTAATAAATTAAATATCAGTATTCCTAATACAGAATCGGTGCTTAATTAATTACATGTCTAATAATCAAATCCTCAATTCTAGAGTCTGCAACACCAACACGAAGAATCTTGAAGAACTGGACGAGATCGAGAGCATCAGTCCAGGTCGCGAAGATGACGGCGACGGCATCACGAGGGCCAGGTACCTCTCGGACTGACCCCGCTACTGAACACTGGTCTCCAACCCACTGGATAAAGGACCCATGGAATCAGCAGAAGATGGAAGAGTATCTTCTAGGACTATGATTTTTTATCTTGTACCATGGGCTTAGAGAAGAAATTAGATCCAGAAAAACGCAGCTTTATTTAGCAAGTAAAAAAGCAGATGTTTTTCACTCGTATTTGCTACTTCTCTGCAGGGCTAGCGATCCTTAATTCTTATAAAGCTACGGATAAATCATTGGGAAGAAATATACCTGTCTTAAAACACGCTGTAAAAGTAGTATCTAACTCAAATAAGCTAACTTTAAATGAATTTCGTGCGAACGCGAAGCAGAAAGAAATTCGTACATTGACCTGTTATTACTTGTCTCTATCGCTCCCTTGTGAATATCTTGCGTCACGCTCTAACAAGTGCAATGAACGCTGTCAGTGCGAGGGTATATACTATCTCTAGTACTCGTAGTAGGTAGTAGGTGGTAGGCGACTTCTATTTTTCTGGGGTCCTAGGTTCAATCTTTAAATCCACGGGTCTACACATAACAATAGTACTTAATAATTGTTTTATATTATTTCGCATTAACACATGCTTGTGAAATATATTTTATTTAAAGAAAAATGGAAAGAGAAATTTTTCTTTGGCAATAGATGGCGCTGCTGCTACCATAAAGCAATGCAATAAATGTGAAGGAAAGGTTTGACAAATCGGGCAGGACTTCAGTAGCTCAGTTGGAAGAGCGGCTAGACTAGATTCCCAGTAGGCCGCGAGTTCGAGTCTCGTCTGAAGTCAAATTTTTCTTTCCATTTTTCTTTAAATAAAATAATAGAACTTAATGTTTTTTTTTTTTACTTTTCGCTGTACCACCCTCAGATTTGGTAATATGCTTGGAGATGAAAGGCTCGCTACGTATTATTTGGGACAAAATGTGACGTGGGCGAATCGTGAATGTTTGCTTTCGCATATGTCATGTATATTAGAATGCATGCATTTGTCTTTTTTAGGGTAATACAGGGGTAAAGTTACAGGCTTTTTATTTCTGGATACAATTCATGAGTGATACATTACATCCCAATAATTTATTCGTCTATATAAAGTGATTTATCGCATTGTTCATCATGAAGTGATTTATCTGTTTAAATTCAGTAGACTAAATGACAAGCCTTCGTTATCGGATTTTATAAATTTCACTATGGTCGTAAGTCTCGTGAAATAGTGTTAATAGACAGTTGCGATGGTACAATTTCGATGTGTAATTATAATTGGTTGTGTCGATGTTAGACATAAGACGTGGTGTTAGATTGTGGTCAATTCATATGTATGCTGGTACCTGACATTTGCTGAACAGGACACCTTTTTGGCAGCCGTGAGACACATATTACGTGTATAGGTATGTATTCATTTTTAGAAAATGTGTTGTCTTTTCTCTGTTACCTGTTACGTTTTATGTCTGTTTTATGTGTCTCGCTGTGTGTCAAATAAATGTTTCTTATTCTTATTCTTATTCTTATTCTGTTGGCACTGTCTACATTGATCGGTGTATATTGATTTGTTAGAATGTTTCGGCTGAAAACTATTATTTTGGCCTAATGATGCTAGTGACAAGTTTTATGAAATCTGTTTCACTTTTAGCAATTTATAGGGTGAAAATTGAATTGAGAAGATGTTGATTTCGTTTTTTGAGCAAATTATGAATTGAGAATGGAAAAGAAGTTAATTTTAGGCAAGATAACAATCCAAATTAGGACAGATGGGAACAAAATGTTCCTTAATATATAAAGTTATGACATCATTAGTTGATAAAGCTCCATCATAGAGCAACACCGGAGGGGAGTAGCCATATGCAAGCTTTCCCCTCTGTCATAGTACAAGCCCAAATGGGCCTATACCTGTCGCCTAGATGTTTGAATGTGTGCGTGAAATTGTTTCAGTATTTTGTTAAAGTCAAGGTGTGAGTTTCGTAGTAATAGACGATTTTTGTAGTGTTCGTGTGTGTCGCACGCTTTTCTCCCCGCAAAAATGACAGACTGTTTTGCATCGGTAATAAACGCTATGGCTACTCCCCTCCGGTCCGCCGCGGCTGGTGGCCCGTGTTGCTCTATGATTCCAAAAATATCCGCTGAGGTTACGGCTCAAATTCGGCTTGAAGTCCAATTTGTTGTTTAAATCTTTAAATTACATATCTGATGTGACATTTCAATCGTTATTGTATCAATATGACTTTATTTTTTAAATTGTAACAACGTTCTCACTGCTCTGGCATTCACATTGAAAGACGGTAATTAAAATCCATTTTCATGTAAGCGAGTTTTGTAAATTTTAAATATTAGTTAACAGTGCCGGATTAGCCATATAGCAGGAGGCAGTAAATGCTACAGGCCCCGTGCATTGGGGGGCCCCGCGCCTGTGCCAAAAAAATCCACAAATATATAATATACCTTAGCTATTCTCAAAGTGAACGTTGGCCACACTGTAATTATATAGGTATATTATTATGTTGCAAGTTGGCAATACCACAATAGTTGCAGGGGGAATCCCCTAATATTGTTTTCGATTCCTTTTCGTAAATGTTCTGTTTTATTTACATCCTAAAAATTCAATTGTAAGCAATGTAACTCTAGGGCCCCATGGTCACATTTGCTACGGGTCCTGCACCGGCTTCATTCGGCACTGGTTGTAAATCAAATAGCAGCAGCACAACGTTTCAAATTTTATTAATTTACTATTCGAAACGTTACCAGTGAATCGTGGGCGTTTGCATGCCTTTTACCTCTGCCTACGCCTTCGGGGATTACAGGCGTGAAGTTACGTTACGTTACTTACCTTACTAGTGGTAGAGCTCCAGTGACGGAGCTCGCGGGCGTAGGCACCACCGTATTACCTAATATATTTGCCGCTAAATGGTAGTGTTCAGTGTAAAGGCCCAAGGTGTTATACCTCTGTGCCGGAAATTACAGGGCCGTACATTACCACCTGACCGGAACACGATAGTGCTGAACACTACCATTTAGCGGCAAGTATATTAGGTAATGCGGTGGTGCCTACGCCCGCGAGCTCCGTCACTGAAGCTCTACCACCAGTAAAAACTGATACTGTTTTTTTAGCGTAACTAAGGAATCGATTTTATTAATGATCTCTGATTTGATACCAGAACATTACAACACACACCAAGGATCGTGTGTTGTAACGTAATAATGTCAATAATAAAATATTGTTAGTTCCTAGTTCTCTGAATCATGTGTCAAATATCTATACTTAATATTATAAAGCTGAAGAGTTTATTTGTTTGTTTGCTTGAACGCGCTAATCTCAGGAACTACTAATCCGATTTGAAAAATTATTTCAGTCTTAGGTAGCCCATTTATCGAGGCATGCTTTAGGCTTAACATCACGCTGAGATGAATAGGAGAGGGTAGGTAACGTTGCAACCGCGCGAAGCCGGGGCGGGCCGCTAAGTTAGTAATTAAAACAAGAAAGAAAAGAAAAACTACAGTATCCGTTAACAAATATTGCTCATCGAGCTAAAGAAAAAGACAATCGGCTAGTTTCGAGTTCGTAGAGCGTTATCTCTGCTGCACATTGCCTAAGAGAGCACTAATAGTCCGGTATTGGTCAAAACTTGATCAAAATGGTCGAAAAAGGTCACGAAGGTAAGGTGCGAAAGAGATAACGCTTTACAGAGCTGAAATTATCCGAAGTCTCCTAAGGTCGATGTGCAATATATTTTGATGTTTATTGTATTATTATGCCCTTTGTGACTTAGCTTTCATTCTTATTTTATGTTGTGGGTTGTAAAATATATAAAAAAAATATGAAAAACAAAATTGTTGTGTTTTACAACATACTGGGCAATTTGCGGTGTACGCGTACATTGAATTTTCACAACCTAATCGTGACTTATATAGTAAAGGACTGATATTTTCTTGTGAAGAGTACGAGACTGATGGATGGATTAAGTCGAGTGAGTGCCGATATTTTATTTTGGCAGCCAATCATTCAAGAAGCTTCCATGAAAGCATCATCGACAACGAGTTGACATTCGGTTTAATCTGTAATCATTCTTTGCTTAACTAACGCTGTTTAAATATGCTTTTAATGAGAGAAAAAATAATGTAGGTACTTCATAAGTTAGTCATTCGAATGTAAAGTAACTATTTGACGGATTATTATATTTTTGTAAAATAAAAAAAAACACAGTGCGCGAAGCATACGGTTTTAGTGTATCACATAGTTTTTATTTTAACGATCTTCTAATTGAGCCCTGTAAAGTTTTGTGTCAATACTTAAAAAAAAAAAATATTCCTACATAATTTGAAGCATGTATGGCACCACACCGCGGACACTCGGCGGCCAAAATTCCATACAAAAGTTAATTATTAAAATAATTAATTTGGTCTCTATTACAACAGACATCAATAAAAAAAACATCCTTTAACTAAGATTCGGCCATGAGACCACTTGTATGAGTTTCTGTGTAAATTCTAATAAGCAGAAATTTCGTTTCTCACATACATGTTATTATTATTGCGATAAATCATAATCACTATGGAACTTGAAAATTGGACTTCGAACCTGAAAAAAATTGTTTTTAAATTTTGACACAATTTTAAATAACGTCAATGGCAACACCATTGGAAAAAATCTATAATTTTAATGAACAGTTAAAAATACATAATTTGACAGTTTTTTAGTAGCAGGCAGCATTTGCATAACATGCACTTCATGTAGCTTTCAATTTTGTCAATTTATTATTATTAGCACTATCGAGCACATCCAGATTATTGTCTCTTTTTCAACGGTGCTGCCACTTGGCAAAATCAAATGTAAAGGGACAATAGTGTTAGAAATTGTAACTGCAATGCAGTGAGAAACAATGCATTATATTTTTAATTGTTTTTTTTATTATCACCTGTGATGGACGAATATCAGAATTGACACAGACTTTCTAGTGTTGTTATTATAAAAAATAAGAGAATGCATTACAGTACCCATCAAAAAATATTGTACATCGAGCCTACGAAAGAGACAATCGGCTAGTTTCGACTTCGTAGAGCGTTATCTCTGTTGCACACTGCCTGCGTAAGCACTAACAGTCCGGTATTGGTCAAAACTTGATCAAAATGATAACTCAGTAGTACACAAACGTCTCATAGGTAAAGTGCGAAAGAGATAACGTTGTACAGACCCAAAATAAGCCGCAATCTCCTTCCTAAGCTCGATGTGCAATATTTGTTGTTGGATGTACACGTAGGTTTATTGACAGACTAAAATATTGTATTTATTATAATGTGGTTTTTGTCTAATTGATGACAGTTTTAGGTCAAAAATGTCCTACTGGTTGTTTAAAGCTAACCATTTTAAATGTAAAATTAAAATAGGTATATATTAAAAAATAAAAACAAATAATTAATGTGATGTGATTGTATGAAAGTCTGTGATCAGCAGTTAATTTAACGTGAATTATACTAAAAACATCCAATCACGCACTGCTTTTCCTGTGTATGGGCACATGGAGCCTTAACTTGTAATTTATTAGTAGAAAGTTAATATTTATGATTTTATTGTAAATAAGGATTAATATTGTACTTAATATAGATGAGGGTTTACTGTGACAAGCTACACTTGTTTCTTTGTAATTGAAGTGAATTTGTGAATTCTAGATCTCAAATATATGTATAGAAATGAATTAAATTTGAAGCCCACCCACAAATAAATATTTTTGGGCAATAAAAGAATGTATTCAATGAAATGCCTAGATAGTGAAAAATACTTGAAACTTCTCACATTTTGTCAAGCAGCCAAAATTGTTGAAGAAGCATTGCATGGTTTGATTAACGTTTTCCAATATCTAGAAAGTCCATGAAATGTTACAAAAAAAATATATAAAAGGTAGGTACAGAAACATATCACTAACTAAAAAAAACTATTTTAATAATTATATTTCCAACTTCCGAGAATGTATTTTGATGTATGAAAAACTGAGATGTTTAAAAAATATTGGGCGTTTCTATAAATCATAAACTGTAAACCCTCTTTAGCTTGTTGTAGCAAGCTAGATGAAGCATTTGTAGACTTAATCAGAAATTGTCAGTAGGTTTATAGGCTAAGTGAAAACAATAGTATCTTCTAAGTGGTCACTTCTATATTTGTAATGATTTCAAATATGATATTCATTCTCATTAAGTTTGATGTATAATTATATGAAGAGAAGCACAGATTTGTATATACAAATTGGTTAAAATCTAAACAAGTAGTCATTTAAATCAAACGTGAATTACATCAATACTAACTATCACAAGTTCAACTTTCATTTTGTCTTCATCAATTTCATGTCTGTGTTTCGTTCTTGAGTCAGTGTATTGTAAATATGAAGAGGGAATTTATTTTTTTGTTATCTATTATATTTCTTGTTTATTTTGTGTTAAACGAGCATTACTTTCCGTTGCAATTATAAACAATTTAATAAAGTATTTTTTTTCGGATAAATTTATTCATATTTTTTATTTAACTCCTCTCAATGTCCTTTAAGTACCAGATACAGCAGCTTTTAAGTACCTTTTATCTACATGAACATAAAGAAACTTATATTTTTACTTCAACGGAAATAAAATCTTTGAATCAGACTTATTCAAAAATATAAAAAGTTCCATAATAATGAGTTTATGTTTGGGGTGATTGGGTATATTTCAAATAAACATAATACAGATTAAAAACATTTTATTTACAAAATACAAACTATTAATTATAACTATAAGAAGTCTACAAGTTGTTCTTAATTTGAACCCAGTTTTTACTATTGCAAAAAGTTCACAGTATAACCCTTATCATGAACCTTTAATTACAAAAAATATGAGTAGTAATCAGCACTCATATTTTTCGTAATGATAAGGTTTGCAATTGCAATGTTTTTGTCTGAAAGACAATTTGCATTTTACAAATTTTGAATTAAGTTTCATGGAAGTAACAGAGTTATTTTTCATACTAATAGACAGACATATAAAATATACATTTTCATCAAAACAGTGGTGTACCATTGTTAACTGAATAAATCATTACAATTTGTTGCAAAATTAGCGGTTTGGTATTTGGTTTTGGTGTTGAACAAATAATTGTGATATCTATCCATGTTAAATAGTAAAAAAAACACCGAAAGAATCATGGCAAGTTTCAAACATTGATTTGTACAAAAAAACTTAGAAAAAGGTACAAGGTAAAACGGATTAGAAATATTATCTAGGGAACCTAAAGAACATTTTCTTGTGTGTAAATTATTTTTAAATCACCGGAATAAAAATCATCTTTCCTAACAACAGTAGAAGCACTCCATACTAAAGTTCAATATCAAACTTTTTATTCTGGAGAGTTAAAAATATTTTAAGTATCAGGAAATGTTGTTTAGGTTCACTGGATAATATTTCCATGCTGTTTTACCGTGTACTTTTTTTTCATTTTTTCTGTACAAATCTTGCCATGATCCTTTATCACCACTTTCTCATCAAACCTGCAGTGCTATCAAACAGCAATGGGTTTTTAAATTCACCTCTCATGTCTAGCATATAATGCATTGCGGTATTCTTCACTTTAAGTGGCAATTGGACTTTCGCCATAGTTCTACTCTCCTTACAGCACACATTCTCAATTGGAACCTGCATTATCCTATTGTTTCCAAATGGAGCGTATGTGACAAATGTCAGATGCCTTCCTCCTTTGTTCAGTATGAGAAACCGGACTGATTTCAGCGTGTACATCCATATCATGGCAAGGGACCCTGTACCTGAAAATAAAAGACATTGTTCAATAATCTATCTGTCTTATTATAACTTCAATAAGGGGTGAGTAGGAGGAGGAGGCCTATGCCATGAGTTGAAATAAGGGACATCATATAAAATCTATTCTACTGGTAGTAGAGCTCCAGTGACAGAGCACGCGGGCGTAGGCACCACCGCATTACCTAATATACTTGCCGCTAAATGGTAGTGTTCAGCACTCAATCAGGACTCAGGTGTAAAAATCGGGACAGTTAAAAAAGCCAAAAGATTTTAGTTAATTTATTGATTTATCAAAAGCCTCGGTACCCAATGTCTTTCGGTTGAGGCAATGATGATGATTGATCGGGACATTTAATAATCGAGACAAGTCCCAGAGCACTGAAAATCGGGACGTCCCGCGCAAATAGGGACACCAGGCAACACTATGACCATAACAAACAAGTGAATACTGTTTGTATAGATTTCATTTTCTTCTTTAACTTACCAATAATGATTGCTAGAGAACCCAAAGTATTTCTATATTTATTATCTCCAAGATTTATCCTCCTAAACCACGGAGTATCGTCAGTTAACTTTGAACGATCTACCGGCGCGTCCCGTAGCGATTTGAAAGCGAAAAAGCCTAAATAGGACCAAAAAATATACTGGCCGACAGCAAAAATGTTCATGTAAGTGAAAAATTTTGGGTTTTCATATTTAAATAGAATCACATCTTTGGCAACGTTTGTGTTCACATCATGTATTGTCCTCCCGACAACAGAACTGAATGATACTGCATTTGACCCCTTATTCACACAACTTTTCACTGTTTTCGGATAGCGGAGATAAACTGCTCGCTTCACTATGTTTGCAGCGAGTGACAGAAAAGACATAGCGCTCTTTTTCTTCTATTTACAAGCGTTTGTTTCTAGACTTTCAATGAAAATCTAATTCTAACCTAAAAACTTGTTATGACATTTTTTTGTGACATTTGCATTATCACATGTCACATTGACACTGGGTGGGCACCGGATGTCCGTAATTTAAAGATAATGTATATGACCAAACATTGTCAAAAGGTATCGTACACGATCAAATTATTGGTTGGAATGTAACCGAGATAAAAAATAAGCTAGAAAAATCGAAAAATTGTTTTATTTCTATGAGATTAGGATTATCAGTGGGTTGAAACTTAGTGTGTGTGTGTGTGTGTGTTTGTGTGTGCGTGTGTGCGAGTGTGTGTGTGTGTGCGAGTGTGTGTGTGTGAGTGTGGGTGTGTGTGTGTAAGAGTGTACGTATGTGCTGTGTATGTGTATGCTGTGCTATCTTTACGAGATTGCAATATAATCATATAAATATATATTTTTTGACATATATATATCGGCATGAGGGCCTCCAGTCCGGACATGTGGGTAGTATTGTGGGCGTGTCTTTCCATAAGCCGACATGTTACTCGTGTTTGTGGGCATCTGTAGGTGGGTACTCGAGCGGATGATGAAATAAAGCACAGGTTGGCAGAATAAAGTCGTATATTGCCAAAGATCCGCCCATTCGATTACTTCCGGCAGGGAAGAACAGGCAAGAAACCCTTCGGACCGGGCAACCATATTTATCAGGATACGATACTACTACTATCACAAGTTCAGGACTACCCGCTATATATCACTTTAATATCACTGACGTTCACTTTTCTAACTGGCAGCATAACTGCCTTACAATAATTCGATTCAACTGTGTGACTGTGACTGATCGACTGTTACTCTATGACTGAACGTCATGAACTATTTTCTAGCCTTTATAAACCCGATATCGGCTAGTAACTATCCTCTCTAAGATAACAATTTCAAGAACCTACGCCGACAGTGGCGCCACCTAGAATTCTCTATTGAACAATCTACCCTATTCATAATTAGGTTGCGTCTCCGATAAACTAGATAGCGCTAGTAGTCACATTTAGGTTCCACTCCGACATATATATATATAAGTCGGCAGGAGGCCTCTCCAGTCAGGACATCTAGGACATCTAGGTAGTATTGTCTGCGTTTCTTTCCATAAGCTGATATGTTATTCGTGTTGGTGGGCGTCTGTAGGTGGGAACTCGAGCGGGTGATGAAATAAAGCACAGGGTTTGGCAGAAGGTGAGCAATAGTCGTTTATTGCCAAAGATCCGCCCATTCGATTACACCGGCAGAGAAGAACGGGCAAGAAACTCTTACGACCAGGCACACAGTTACCGGGATACAAATGTTCATTGCACAATGTAAATCTCTTCTGCCAATCAATTCAATACTACGCGAATCGTCACTATATCTCGTTATCCAACTATTACTGAATCTAGATTGCTATATCGAGTTACAGAATTATATCAAAGAACCGGCGCGGACGCCGCCTTTTCTCAATTCTCAAGTTCAACTGTTCTAACTGACAGATAACTGCCCTATTATAATTCGCCCTATTAAATAGCGGGCTTCCCCGCTATTATGCCTTTATACACTTCCACCCCCGAGTGTATGGTTCTTTCAGAAATTTAGACAACAGCCTATTATCTAAATTTCTGCAAATGCCATACCTCTAGCGCCCCACTCTGACCGGCCAATGAAGGCAAGCCAGAGGTGAGAGACCTGATGCTCTGTCCGGCCGTGCCTCTGTGTGGCGGACGAGGCGGAGCCCAGTTCTCTCGGAGGAACTCGAGATGATGGTAGGGGGTGGTGTCGCTACTCACCAACAGCTCGCCACAAGCTGCTCTGCCCTCTTATTATTATTATTATTTTTTTATAATTAGGAAGGTACAATTATTCAATTTTCAGGTTCCTCATAACTTAGAGATTTAAGCCAAACAGATATAATCTTTTTACAACGATATTTTGGCAGTGAATATATATGTAATTTCTGGTTCACTTTATTGTATATGAATCTGCCCAGAAATCCAAAAAATCTACCAAAAAAAGCAGTTGATCAGTGGTTACCAATTACTTTGTCAGTTTTATGTTGTAGCCGTTTTTTAGGCCGCAGAGGGTCATAAGGCAGAATGGAATGATGTCTCATTATAACATTTAGGATAAATAATTGACGCACCGTCAGGACGTCAGAGAGTTGATACAGATCCTTGGTATGGTATTGGAAAGCGGTAATTGAAGCGTTCTTTTTTTTTATATTATTTATTTTTATTAATCAAAGTAATCAATCACCCTTGCAATCAATGCATCTTTGTCAATGCATTGGTAGCTTATTGATTCCCTTCTTGAAAATTATTCTTTGAAGAAATAACACTAAACGTTGGATGTAGAGCAACACGGGCCACTAGCCAACAAGGGGCGAGGAGCCATATATTACCGATGCAAAGCAGTCTGTCATTTTTTGTGGAGGAAAATTTGTGTGACGCACACACGTACGACAAAAATCGTATGGCACTACGAAACTCACACCTTGACTTTAACAAAATACATAAACAATTTCACAACGCCATCCTGTTGTAAACTTGATGTGGCAGATCAGCAAGAAAACATACCAAATCGGCTTTTTTTAGGACGTCAGTTCAGTCGCACAACTAAATTTAGTCCAAAGAGTATATCTAATGAGCAGTCCGGCTGCAACTAGTTATTATGCGCATAGGACCATTTGGGCTTGTACTTTCACAGCGGGGAAAGCCTGCATATTATTATGGCTACTCCCCTCCGGTCCGCCACGGCCGGTGGCCCGTGTTGCTCTATGAATTTGCACTATTTAATTATATTGGTATAATAAAAGTACGTAGAGTAATGTTTGTGTTCAGAAAAACTAAGACCGTACTTAACTTATTAATTTTGTAAGAACAAAATAATAAACCTCCATTTTGTCTTAATTAAAGCATTTCGACCAGAACAGACTCACATGACGCGGAACAGTCTTGTTTTACCTATTTGTGAAGATTGCTGAATTAGCAATTCTTGTTAGGGCTACGTTTGTACACTGAAATACTAATTTGTACACTGAATTTTTATATAAAATGCCCTATTTTTTAAATTTTGCTGCTCTCACATAAACGTTGGTACTACTACTACTACATTTTGTGTTGGTTAATGATAAAAAAAATATAAAAACTCCCTTATCAAGTAAAGTAAGTAAATATTCTTTATTGTACACTTAATCCTAAAAAAATAAAATAACAAAAATAAAAAACAAAAAGAGAAAGTACATCAAGCTTACCACAAATACATATTTTCATTGTTTACAATTTTCACCACTCGATATCCATGTCTCATTCTACATACGAATAAATAAAATAATTCTATACTTATTTTTCGTTGATTGTTGCCAAATAAATTATCTGTAAACACTTAACTAACATTTGTACCCATAAACAACAAACAATTTCATAGGTTCTTGATAGGTTCAACAAAAAAGTTAACAATTGTCTATTACCACGGCGTCTTTGTCAAATTCGTTATTTCGTCGCGGTCGTGAGAGATTTGCAAGCAGAAATAATTAAAAATGTTGATTTTTAAAAGCTAATATTGCAAACTTCTGCTTTGTCTTATTATCAAGACAATTTGTGCTAAGCGTTGATCGCGCACGTCTTTTAAGCACAACATCTAAGATGGCTGATATAAAGGTAAGAGGTGTCTTGGCGGCATTTTTATTACTAACGGTCGAAATGTAATTGTTTATTTTTACAAACAATATGTTTTGTGTATGGGTACTTTGCCTAATCTAATACATTGTGTAAATGTGCTATTGTTAATGGTAGACAAATGCCGTGGTAATATTCGGTAAGTATGTAATTACTATGCATAAGTACCAGTGTACCTATTTCCAAGATTTACGATTTTAACTTTCATGTCTGCATCTGTTTGTTATCTTTGCCTTCGTATTATCGTTTCATAACCATTTTGAGTGAGGGAATGTGAATTCGAATCGTTAGCATTCGACCACATTTACATTATTTGCTATCTACCTTCATTTTATAGTTATAAATGTAAAAAACCTCCTTTGAAATAGTTTGAATCGTAACGAAAAGTAACGTTTTTTTTCAAACTACTCATTAAGCAAAGTTGAAAAACATCTTTTATTAAATATTGACCTAAATTACATTTCATAGTTTACACAACTCATGTCTAGGGAACTAGTCAAACATTTCAACCAAAATCCAATCCGACTGTAAAACCTGTAAGTGGTAAAATTTTACAACTAATCAAGGTTTTTTTTTATGTAATTGAAGTGGCAAACAAGCATGCAGTTCACATTGATGTTAAGTGATGACTGCAGCCTATAGACACCCACACAAAGACCAAGGTCAAAATGCAAATGCGTTACCACTCCTGAGGCCTAAGGTGTTATGCCTCTGTGCTGGAAATTACAGGGCCGTACATTACCACCTGACCGGAACACGATAGTGCTGAACACTACCATTTAGCGGCAAGTAAATCAGGTAATGCGGTGGTGCCTACGCCCGCGAGCTCCGTCACTGGAGCTCTACCACCAGTATAAAGATCGAGTTACTTAATTTCAATTTTTTCAGTACAGGTTGATCATTGACTGTTTTTTTTTTATAAATTACAGATAATAGTAACTTTTATTTATTTAATACTTAATTGCCACATTATAATACATATTGACAAATGGCGAGCTTAATGCTAAAATTGCTCTAAAATCTGAGCGGCACAACAGTTATAGAAGTTGCATTGTTACTTTGTTAAACATAGTCCTTATTTTGTTTGTTTCAATGTTTTCTTTTTATCTTATTTTTTAAGTTTTATAATAGGTCGGCTAAAATGGTCCTGGACAATGATTATTGACATCAGTTGAAAACATGACTTTCATGAACAATATTTTTTTTTTGTACTTGTTTTGTTTGTCGGCTTTTGGGGTATTTTTGTTTGTCGGAGGTGGGAGGTGAAAGTACTTACACTTTTATTACATTATACATTACAACAGACAACATGTACTGTTGCATGGGCTAATACTTCACTGATTGATTCAAATTATTTTTGGTATACATAGCATGTACTAGCTGTTCACAATAGAATGTGAACAGCTTTATGTGCACACCTTTTTTTTTACCTTGAAACTATTTACCCATAATATATGTATAATTACTTAACATAATTATTTTATACAATTTAACACAAAAATATTTTGTTTTGATCGCACAGTATGGGGGCCTGACTCTCTTAATGTAATTCGTTGTAATTGTTATTTGAAGCAATTGAATCACTTCACTATATTGGCCTAATATTGACTGTGTGCATTTGTAAAAGCAAATGATTGTGATCCAATATAAAAATATAACATAAACTTTCCAAAAGCATAGACATTACTGCTTCAGAAGTAAAAAAAAATAATTAAATAAGCACAAATTAAATTTATCAACAATTTTAGGGTCTGCAATACAAAAATGCTGTGTTAATTTAACATAACAGTAGTCATCATCGTCTCTTCTGCCGAAATATGTCCACTGCTGGACAAAGGCTTCTCCAAAGATGCTTACAAATGTGTCATGAGAGACGAGTATGTGCAAATTGATGTTGAAAAAATTTTGCTGTTGGGGTTTTACACTTAATGTAGGTAAAACTCCATTTGTAATGAATTTCTGCAAGACACATGGTGATGACTGAACCCATAACCTTCACTTAACAGAATCACTAAAAATGCCGTTATCTAGCTACTATACATTTCAAATTGTATGATGATATGTCTAATTCTGTAGATTGTTTTAGTATGGGTTGGGTACCTTCTTTTTATATCAAGTATTTCATAACATAATGACAGCAATCCTTAGTGAGAAACTACTACAGATTAGCTGTACTCTGAACTGCACAGTCT
Organism: Macrosoma leucophasiata; assembly: GCA_036365455.1. Classification (NCBI taxonomy): domain Eukaryota; kingdom Metazoa; phylum Arthropoda; class Insecta; order Lepidoptera; family Hedylidae; genus Macrosoma; species Macrosoma leucophasiata. Next base: position 4,277,497 of record JAWQUS010000024.1, read on the forward strand.
ATAAAAGAAGAGGGTGGACAAGATCACACATCAATTTATGCTGAATATAGGTTGCCTAACACCGTAGCTTTCCAAGTGTGTCTGCAAAATTAAAATTCAGTAATACTTAGTTTAATCATACTTAGTTAAAAACATTTTTTATATTGTAACACCAATTTTTTTGTCAAATTGACAGAAAACTATTTTTTAATATAAGTTTTACGGATTGAACCTGTGACCTCAAGATCCTGAGATCGCTGGTTCGATCCCTGCCTGAATTTTTTTTTAAAATTTTTAAATGAGATAAATGTACAATAAGGAAACTCGCTGCTTGTGTAAATGGTATGCAGTGGTAATAAATGCTATATTTGATTGATTATGTATAAGCGGAAAATCAGAAAACCTGTTCATTTTATATTGCAACAGTTTGATCTTCAAATAGTTTAATAAACGTTTGAAATTAAGCAAAGAAAAAATAAAAAAGGTACCTACATGCTAAAACAGCTTTGAAATATTATCTAGTGAACCTAAAGAACTATTCCTGTTATTTAAAATACTTTTAACTCTCCAGAATAAAATCGTTAAAATTGAAGTTTAGTATGGAGTGCATCTACTGTTCTTAGGGACGATTATTTTTATTCCAGTGAGATAAAATTACCAGGAAATATTCTTTATCCCTAGATAATGTTTGAAAGCTGTTTTACCTGGTACCATTTTTTTTTTTTTTTCTTCCAATACATAAAATTCTTGTGTCACAGTGTTTGTAACAATACTCCTCCGAAAGCCAAAAATTGGTATGCGGCCCTTTGTTACTAAAAAAACGTTTACTTGATGTATTTTTTTTTTGGAAATCTGCCCCACCCCATGTCATAGGGGTGGAAATTTGTATGGAGCAATCCACAATTTTCAAGGTAGAAAGTTAAAACTCGGTATGCGAACTCTATAAGCCTGACAAACAATAAATACATATTTTTTTATTTTGTCTACCACCATCCCCTTAATGGAGGGTGTGAAATTTGTATTGGGCTTTCCACAGTGTTCAAGATGGAAAGCCAAAAATTGGTATGCGGCCTCTTTGATACTAAAAAAACGTTTACTTGACATTAATTTTTTTTTGGAAATGTGTCCCACCCCCTGTTATAGGAGGTGGCAATTTGTAGGGAGCATTCCACAATTTTCAAGGTAGAAAGTTGAAACTTGGTATGCGGACACATGCAGTTCACATTGATGTTAAGTGATGACTGCACCCTATAGACACCCACACAAAGACCAGAGGTCAAAATGCAGATGCGTTACCACTTCTGAGGCCTAAGGTGTTATGCCTCTGTGCCGGAAATTACAGGGCCGTATATTACCACCTGACCGGAACACGATAGTGCTGAACACTACCATTTAGCGGCAAGTATATTAGGTAATTCGGTGGTACCTACGCCCACGAGCTCCTTTACTGGAGCTCTACCATCAGAAAAATTGTTTTTTTTTTTTAATTTGCCTGAAAATTGGTTTACAGGCTTCTTATGATAAGTACGAAAAATAGTTGCATCAATATTGGTATGGGACTTACCGCAATTTTCAAGGTGGAATATTAGCGAACAGGCTCTTTGGTACAAAAAAAAAGATAAAGCAGTATCTATAAATAAAACAAATATTAATACTCTTGGCAAAAGATAAGAGGCAGTGTTACTAATTTCCTTTGATGGATGGGGATCACAAGTTTTTTAAAACGCGCTAACGCTGTCTTCTTGGTCGGGGAAGGGGCCGCGCTACCTATGCTCTGAATTAAACGGTTGTTTCTACATTGATTATTTATTTGCTTTTGATTTTGTAATTTAATTGAAAAATTTAAACTATTGTTCCTTGAGACTTAAAATTTGGTACAAGGATTCCTTTCATGATCTATAAGAAAAGATTTTTAGAGATAAATATAAAGGACTATATGACAACAGGTATAAACATTTTGGATTACAATAAAAAATGATCTGTGCAGACGAAATGGACAAATTCTGTCCTAAAAGGGGAAAATGAAGAATGAAGTGGTATTTTTTTATGTAAATGTAGTGGCAAATAAGCATGCAATTCACATTGATGTTAAGTGATGACTGCAGCCTATAGACACTTACACAAAGACCAAGGTCAAAATGCATATGCGTTACCACTCCTAAGGCCTAAGGTGTTATGCCTCTGTGTCGGAAATTACAGGGCCGTACCGTTATGGAATGTTTCTCATTCCTGAACTAAACAGTATAAAAATTGGTATACAGGCTCATGATTAGGAATAGTAAAAATGATCTGTTTAAGTGAAATGGAGAAAATTTCCTCCTAAATGAAAAATGGAAGGGTATCTACTGTTTGTGTGGAATTGAGGTTAAAATTTGTCTGGGATTTTTCGTAGTTTCTAAGTTCGAGACTTGAAAAGTGATATTCCAGTCTTTCTGTTAGGAATAAAAAAACAGGTACGTGTACAGATCAGTATTTTGTCAAAATCACCCCTAAACTTTCAAATATAAGGGGTTAAAATTAAATTGAGATTTTTGAAGTTATAGACGTGATTAAGTACTCCACATATAGGTAAGGTAACATAAAAAAAAGGTACGCGACGGGAAACTTGATTAGGATAAATATCTTAATCAAGTTTCCCGTCGCGTATGGAAATCCATGGGATTGTAAAATTTAAATTATTTATAAAACGACATCCACGCGGGCGAAGCCGCGGGCAACAGCTAGTTTATTATATACCTCTAAGGCTAATACGAGGGTGGATCCAAAAGTTCGTGGCCCAGACTACAAGGAGACATGACATCTTTTTAAATTTACCGTCATTTGTTAGTATGTCTTCTATTGATTTATTGTGCGCAGTTTCATTCCGATACTGCACAATATAAATTTTCTGTGATTATTTGTTTAAACATATAAATGATCTTACCATGATTCTTTTTCATTGTTATCCAGTTGCAGATTGTCCTTTTTTTAACAGACTTCGAAACGAGGAGAAAGTTGTCAATTAGTCTGAATCTTTTTTTTTGTTGGTAAACTATGGTAAAATTTTGATGTAATTTTTCATAATATGTGATTGTTTGTGATGTGATGATTTTATTTAATATCAGAAAGGTTTAATTGTAATATTGTATAGGTATATTTTAAATTTGTTTATAATATTTGACTAAGTAAGATTACTTACAGACATATTTACTCAAGACAAAAAATATTAAATAATTTTGGTTTACTTATATGTACTTATAAAAATATGAAAATTAATTTAAAATCTTTTACAGTTGTACAACCTTATTTTAAAATAATTTCTTTCTTTCTTTCTTTTGATTGATTCAAATTTAAGACAGGTCTTGACATAAGTCTTAAATTTGATAGAATTGAAATTAAATAATGTCAAAGAAGTATGTTTTCACGTTCATTATTTGTGTAATTTGATTTAAGTTTTAAATGGGATTTCATTTATTTTCAGTCAATGTTCAACAAGATGAACAATGGTACCCAAAATGGCACCGCCGAGGCAGCGCCCGCGGGCAAAGGCCAGAAGTCTACCATTGAGAAGATGTACCAGAAGAAATCACAGCTCGAGCACATACTTCTACGTCCAGACACATACATTGGTTCTGTTGAACGGGCCACTGAGACCATGTGGGTGTATGACAAGGAGAAAGAAAGTATGGTGCAAAAGGAATTGACTTATGTGCCAGGTATAATTTTGGAACAACAAATAATTCTAAAAAAAACAGAATTTGTTGATATAAAAAAATTGAATTTGTATGTTATGATCTTGTTTTATTTACAAAAAAAACTTGTAATTTTGTTAATATTTCAGGTTTATATAAAATATATGACGAAATATTAGTTAACGCTGCTGATAATAAGCAAAGAGACCCCAAAATGGATGTAATTAGAATTGAAATTAATCAGGAACAAAATACAATATCTGTTTATAACAATGGATGCGGTATTCCAGTTGTAATGCATAAAGACGAGAAAATGTATGTACCTACTATGATCTTTGGACACCTTTTGACATCTTCCAACTACAATGACGAGGAAGAGAAAGTGACGGGTGGCAGAAACGGTTATGGTGCGAAGCTTTGCAACATTTTCTCAACAAAATTCACAGTGGAAACAGCATCCAAACAATACAAGAAACATTTCAAACAAACCTGGGGCTCCAACATGACTAAGGCCTCGGAACCTAAAGTTAAGGAGTCCGGCAAAGATGACGATTTCACTAAAGTGACTTTTAGCCCTGATTTGGCAAAATTTAAAATGGAAAGATTGGAGGACGATATAGTGTTACTGATGTCGCGACGAGCTTACGACGTAGCGGCGTCCAGTCAGGGCGTCAAAGTGTATTTAAATGGAGAGAGGCTTAAAATAAATAAATTCAAAGATTATATTGACTTATATATAAAAGGTAAAGAGGATGAAAATGGACAACCTTTGAAAGTAGTTTATGAGAAGGTAAACGACCGCTGGGAGGTCGCCCTAACACTTTCAGACAGAGGTTTCCAGCAAGTCTCCTTCGTTAACTCCATTGCCACGACCAAAGGTGGCAAACATGTCGACACGGTCGCTGATAGCGTGGTTAAGAATGTTCTAGAAGTATTGAAGAAGAAAAATAAGGGCGGAGTTAACATTAAGCCATTCCAAGTGAAAAATCACATGTGGTTATTTATCAACTGTCTCATAGTAAACCCAACCTTTGATTCGCAGACGAAAGAAAACATGACACTCCAAGCGAAGAGCTTTGGATCGAAGTGTAGTTTCTCCGAGAAATTCATCACGCAAGTATCTAAATCCGGATTAGTTGAATCTGTGCTGACTTGGGCCAAGTTCAAAGCGCAGACGGAATTGGTTAAGGCGTCTGGCAAAAAACAGAGCAAACTCAAAGGAATACCAAAGTTGGAAGATGCTAACGAAGCGGGCAAGAAGAATGCACATCTTTGCACATTGATCCTCACAGAGGGAGACTCGGCCAAGACCTTAGCCGTGTCGGGACTCAGTGTGGTCGGCAGAGATCATTATGGCGTGTTCCCGCTCAAAGGCAAACCATTAAACGTTCGTGACGCGTCCCACAAACAAGTGCTCGAGAACGTCGAAATTAATAACCTTATCAAAATCCTTGGCCTACAGTACAAAAAGAAATACAACTCTGTTGACGACTTGAAATCCTTGAGATACGGCAAAGTTATGATAATGGCCGATCAGGATCAAGACGGATCCCACATCAAGGGTCTGATCATCAATTTCATACATCACAACTGGCCAGAATTGTTGAAACTGCCGTTTTTAGAAGAATTCATCACGCCCATCGTGAAAGCTACTAAGAAGGATAAGGAAATATCATTTTACTCGTTACCTGAATTTGAGGAGTGGAAGCGTGATACGGAGAACCATCACACGTATAATATCAAATACTACAAAGGTTTGGGTACCTCCACATCGAAGGAGGCTAAAGAATATTTCCAGAATATGGAAAGGCATAGGATTAAGTTCAAGTATGGTGGAAATACGGATGACCACCATATAGAGTTGGCGTTTTCTAAGAAAGGCGCCGACCAACGCAAAGAATGGTTGACGAATCACATGGACGAAGTTAAACGGAGGAAGGAAATTGGCCTTCCAGAGAGGTATTTGTATACAAAAGAAACTAAAGCTGTCACGTATTCGGACTTCGTTAATTTGGAGCTGGTGCTCTTCTCAAATGGAGATAATGTGAGGTGAGGAAATCATTCCTTATTTGTAAAAGTTAATATACAATATATTCATTATCATGATGATATTGGCCTAAATATTTAACACTAACTAGCTAATGTTTCAGGTCCATACCATCAATGATAGACGGATTGAAGCCAGGTCAGAGAAAGGTCATCTTCACTTGCATAAAGCGTAATGACAAACGCGAGGTGAAAGTGGCCCAATTGGCTGGTTCTGTGGCTGAACACTCTGCTTACCATCACGGTAAGTTTTATTATTCTCGTCAAATCTTTCCGTACAAAAAAATTGCCTAAAATTACGTTTGTTGTATGGGAACTCCCCTTTAATATTTACTTTATTTTTATTTAATTATTACGAAAGGTACGGCTAAAAATTCTGTGAAAATTTTAAGCGTCTACCTGCCACCTTTATTATATTAATATTGAGCAAAAATACGAAAAAAGATCACGTTTACGGTTTATTGTATGGGGATCTCCTTTAATATTTATTATTTAGTATATGTTGTTATAGCAGCAACGGAAATACATTCGTGAAAAATTCAGCTTTCTAGCTATCACGGTTTATGAGAAACATACAGCCTGGTGACTGACAGACAGACAGCGGAGGCTTAGTAATAGAGTTTTAAACTTTTAGGTACGGAACCCTAATAACATTTCACAAGATTTTTTAGTTTATAAATTTTTATTCACCCACCAGGCGAGCAGTCCCTAGCGATGACGATCGTGAATCTCGCTCAGAACTACGTTGGTTCCAACAACATCAACTTGCTGGAGCCTCGCGGTCAGTTCGGTACTCGCCTCAGCGGCGGCAAGGATTCGGCCAGCCCTCGATACATCTTCACCCTTATGTCGCCCCTTACTAGACTCATTTTCCATCCGCACGATGACCCATTGCTTGTGGTGAGTAGAAATAAACTGTATGAGTTTTTATCTTATGTTTGGATTGCATATAATTTGCGTAATTAAGCTATAAATAATAAATAAATAATGGCAACCCATTATACGTCCCACTGCTGGACACGAGTCTCTCCTCTTTTTGGGGGGAGGCCTGGAGCTTACTCCACCACGCTGCTCCAATGCGGATTGGTGGATGTGGATGGGTAAGTGGCCAATCCGCTGTCGGATGTTTTCAAACCGCCCATAAGGCCTCCGACAAGGTTTAACGACTGCTATCCATCGATAGCAACCGGGACTGACGGCTTGACGTGCCCTCAGAAGCACGGAAACGCGCATTTAATTTGCCACTAGCGGTCACCCATCATACTACCCGACCGCGCCCGTAGTGCTTAACCGAGTAGATCGTTTACGATCTACACCAGCCGCTGGGTCATGCGCAAAATTTGACTTCAGGCGAGACTCGAACTCGCGGCCTACTGGGAATCTAGTCCAGCCACTCTTCCAATTGAGCTACTGAAGTCCTGCCCGATTTGTCAAATCTTTCCTTCACATTGCCTTGCTTTATGGTAGCAGTAGCGCCATCTATTACCAACTATGCTAGTTAGGCAACCGATATAATAGACTTTTCAGTTTATTGAATATCGTAAAGAAGTCGCTTTTACCCTTGCTAAATGTGATGTAGCTCCTGCAAACCAGAACAGACCAGTCCCCACCAACAGCACCCGTTCACGAGTATCCCTCCTCGACCATTTTAGAGGGAAGTGAGCAACCCGCCACACGACGCCGCCAAAGGCAAAGACATTTAAGCGTGCATGACTGCTCCGGATATGCATACGGCAAAATAAAAGATGGAATTAATTTACAGCCAGAGTATTCACATTATTCAACCCTTAACAATACTAATTACAGAATACACGAAATAACAGTATCATGAAATAGCCTAGCAGCGATCGCTATAATCCCAAGATGTACTATCATTAAGATAATCACAGGTCTTATAGTAATTACATTTATTATAAACGTTCTTTCATTACTTTCTTAAATTTATTGATCGATAGACTTTGAACGTTTTTGGGGATTTGAGTAAAGAACCGTATACGTTGACCTCTAAAAGAATTACTGACCCTATTCAGCCGCGTTGCATGCACGGACAATTTATATTTGTTCCTAGTATTTATACTGTGATTGTTACCTATTGTAGGAAACTCATTAATGTTTTTACGGACATAAAATACATTTTCATAAATGTATTGCGAAGCTACAGTCAGAATATTTATTTCTTTAAATTTATCTCTAAGAGATACCCTCGGACTCAACCCGTAGATAGCCCGGACAGCTCTCTTTTGCAGTACAAAAATAGTGTTGACGTCGGCGGAATTTCCCCATAGCAAAATACCATAGGACATTATACTGTGAAAATAACTAAAATAAACAAGGCGAGCCGTCTCGACGTCTATTAATAGTCTAATCTTTTTCACAGCAAATGCTGCCGAGCTAAGTCTATTAGCTAATTTGGCAATATGGGGACCCCATTGCAATTTAGCATCCACGGTAATGCCGAGAAATACCGTGGACTCTACGATCTCCAATACTTCCTCATTTATCTTAACATTGGTTTCAACCTTTTTATTTAATTGTGAATTGTATCAAATAAATACTATTATAATTTAATTTTAAATACGGGACAGTCAAGAACAGCTGTTAGCTAGAGCAGTGTTGCCAGCCGAAAAAAAAGATCTATGTCTAATTCGATAATGGATGTAAATGATAGTTATGTAGCTACAAAACTACTTTATTATTACCAGCCACTCTTTGGCAAAAATTAGAAAAATAATCGCATTCCAAATTAACTCATCTTGTGATGCTATTTTTAACTCTTTTCAATTTAGCCTATAGGATATTCTTCATAAAATTTCAGCACGAGTTTGAAGACAACCAGAAAATCGAGCCGATTCACTACATCCCTATAATTCCAATGGTGCTGGTGAACGGAGCGGAAGGTATCGGCACGGGATGGTCCACCAAGATACCCAACTACAACCCGCGAGACATCGTCGCAAACATACGGTCAGTGATAGTTCTAGTGAGGAAAAATGTAGTAAAGAAAGTTCTAAAGAACTACATACCATAAATGGAGAACACTTTCCAAACAATTTTTTGTAGTACGGGCTATGACTTCTGACTTGGCGATTGCTGCGCTAAGTTATGCATCTGCGTCATTTTTTTCTAGTATTTCACGTTAAAGCCGTTGATCCTGGCCTAGTAAAGTTATTGAAGTAATAATAGTCCAATAATAGGCGTGGTTACCACTGTGATAGGTGAACCATTTACAGAATAAAATCGCTATTGGGATCTGACATGGGGCGGGACCTATTCAAAAAAATCAAACATGGCGCTGACATCGGTGCAAATTGCACGGAATACATGGAAGTCAAATTTTTCTTTCCATTTTTCTTTAAAAATAAAAAATATATTTTCATGTAGCATGTGTTAATGCGAAATAATATATAAAAAAAATATATATCAAATGTTCGTGTAAGTCTGGATTGGGAAACAGAAATATTACAGAAACATCTTGCGTTATTTACGCCCCTTACGACCATAGTTTAATTAATGTGAAAGTCGTTCTTGACGGAAGATTTTGTGACGAAAATGTTGCTTCAGTTAAAGAAAGTATACTGGAATATAATGTTGCCCGAGATCTGTTCAAGGAAAAACAATGGAGTTCATTATTTTGATGAAAATCGCAACTCTATTAATGTTTTGTGATAATTTATATCACAAAAAATACCTCACTTGCGCTTTACGTAAATAAAAATGCAGGTAGAATATTGTCAAAAGAGGTTTAGTGATAAAAAAAAAACAGTATTTTTATATATTGTTGAAATTGATTGATATTTTATTTGATACACAAAAGTTACGTGACAGAACATTGCATCGGTGGGCTACTTACAAATATTGCCACCAGGTGCCGTGGCAAAAATGTCAGATCCCAATAATGTCTCATTAATTCGTTGATCCTAATTATCGCTTCATTGCGATTTAAGTTGAAACGATCTCTTACCTCAGGAGAGAAGTTTGCATTTTGTTTTAGATTACCATTAACATGTCTGTGTCCTATCTAGGGATGGACATTGAAAAAAAACATCGATGTTTTTTTCGATGTAATGTATCGGAAAGTTGCATCGATGTAATATCGATATTTCAGAAAATACATCGATGTTTTTCATACATCGATTGTTTTTTTTTTTATAAGTATAAGATTTTTAATATAGGTACCTATGTCATTTAAAAATGAAAAAAACAGGCAATTAAATAAAAGGCTGTTACACTAAGGTTCGGTTGCACCACATTTTTTCAATGTCAAAGTATTTTTTTTTCTAAATAAAAAAACAAAAATTTACATCTTTCTCTTACTTTAACAGATTTGTTAAACATAGAGAAGGATTAAAAAATTGCATCAACAATAACTTTAACAAATGTTTTGGTGCAATCGAATAATCGAACCTTGGGAAAGAGCCGAGTCGCAGCATGATATTATTTTCAAAACTTGTGTACAGTCGTGTTTTGTGTAAAAATGGTGGGATTTTTAGCATAAAATATTCGATAACTTTCACGCGTGTAGAAAAGTGATACTTATTATGAAGTGAAAAGAAATTTTTCATGTTTCCAACACTTAGTAAAAACTCCTAGTAAAGAGCCCATCACTTTACTAGACTCATCTCATCATATTATTATTCCACGTGGAAACATCCAATCATCGTCATCTTCCATATGGATATTCATTATAAGTAATGAAAAATATAAAAACGAATGAAGATTGGCTAGGACTTAAATCCACGGCCGTAAAACAAATAAAAAAAAACAGTTTTGTGGTGAAAAAAATTACAGTAAAATTATGTTTATAAATTCCAATACTTATTGATACTTTGGAGAAACAAAAGTTTCCACAATATTTTCTCCTTTAATCTGTTTCTGCATTGCTACAAGCTATTACATCATTAAAGCGCATTTTTAATCGAGGGTTTTTAATGTTTGCTATCTCCAGAGCAGTAACATGTTCTATGGGACCCATTCTTTTTGCCCGCCCGTGTGCCAATTTGATCATAGACGCGTGTAGACTTAGTAAAAAAAAAAATATAAACCGTGAACTTAGTGATTGTATTTACGTAAAAACCTTTCAATAACAATGACTACCTAGCTAACCAATTTTGTATGTATTTTTTGTCCTTCAATATCCAGTATATATTTTATTGAAAGAGAGGGTGTCAACCCCAAATGGGTAGCACCCGATACGGGTCGCCCCCCCCCCTCCCCCTAGCTACGCCCCTGGTGCCTATCCCTTAGCTATTTTCATTAAATTTTCCAGACGAATGCTCGACGGTGAAGAACCGAAACCGATGCACCCCTGGTACAAAAATTTCCGCGGCACGATCGAAGGTTTCGGCGACAAGTATGTAATATCGGGTGAGGCAGCCATCTTGCCGAACGAGAAGATCGAGATCACAGAGTTGCCCGTCGGGGCGTGGACACAGAACTACAAGGAGAATGTTCTAGAACCCATGCTCGGCACGGACAAAGTGAAGCCGCTGATATCTGAATACAGAGTGAGTTTAATCTTAATATTTTATTTAATATACTTGCCGCTAAATGGTAGTGTTCAGCACTATCGTGTTTCGGTCAGGTGGTAATGTACAGCCCTGTAATTTCCGGCAAAGAGGCATAACACTTTAGATCCCAGAAGCGGTAACGCATCTGCATTTTGACCTCTGGTCTTTGTGTGGTTGTCTATAGGCTGCAGTCATTGTTTACGCCTGTGATCTACGTTTGCCGCGCTCGGCGCGCCCCCTTCATTCGACTTCTAATTGCGCACGCGCTAATGCATATTCTGTTACTATGTACCTATTCCTTTATCGTATAATTATACGTTAACAAAAAGTTTCCTGAGTTCTAATTTCGTAAGACACCACGCAAGCCTCCTCCTCCTCAACAGTCATCACTTAGCATCAATGTGAACTGCATGCTTGTTTGCCATTCATTACATATAAAAATATATATTGGGCCTAATCTATATAAAAATCTGTATAAAATAGTAATATTCACTGCATTGGTAGTCTAGTGGTAGTAAGCCTTTACTCCTATGGTGTGAAATCCTTTAGCTCTGTGTCTATTGGGACTATTCCATTTTCGGGCAGTTTCCCAGTACCTTTAAGTTTTGTAAAGAAACAAGGGTGTTTGCAGGTATGCCTATATGCATACAAGCATACAGGCAAACACCTTCCATTCTCCTAATCGTTTTACGGGGGATTACAGGCGTCAAGTTATGAAATTACGTTACATAATATTAAGTGCAAACCTATTGGTTGAGAGACTTGTATAGCAGGTGCACACAATGAATCACAACTGTCGGCACACCGCGGACACTCCGCCAAAATTCCATATAAACGCTTAATTTGGTTTCTATCCGTCAGTGACGTGTATTTACACGCGCACCTGTGTGCGTAGCACGTACAAAATACCAACCGTCGCCCATAAGAGAGGAAGGGGTTGTGTATGTGTGCAAATCGGGCGGGACGTCGAAGTGTCCATTCTATACGTAGTATTATTACATATTCTCTGCTGTCGGTTTGTGCCAATGGTCTATCATTGTATCAAATTTATTCCTCCCCTCTTACGTCTTCCTCTTAATCACCAAATATGGATCTTTTCTAGTTATGAAGTCACTACTACTCTCAACTCTCACTCTCTCACTACTCAATATCCATGATGATAGTTAAAATATCAATTTTATTACATTTAATTATTGCATCCTAACTTATATTAGGATGCAGTCATCACTTAGTAGCAGGAAGAAGGAGCAGAGGCAGAAAGCCCACTCGGTGGATAGACTCCATCCTGGAGTACCTTAATTGCAACACACAAACGGCAATCCACATGGCCCAAAATAGAGAAGCATGGAGAGCACTGACCCGGGAAGCTACTTTTGGTGGTCACGACCCTCGGTCATGAGGTTACGACAAAGAAGAACTTTTGATTAACTTATTATGAAATGTTACTTCCAGGAATACAACACAGACACGACCGTGAGATTCGTGGTGTCGCTCCTGCCTGGGAAGTTGGCGGAGGTAGAGGCTGAGGGTATTCATAAGGTGTTCAAGCTTCAGACCACCATCTCCATGACATGCATGAATGCCTTCGATCACAATTGCTGCCTTAACAAGTATGTTTTAAATCATTTAATTGTTTAATCATTTTTCTTACTCCTTGTAAAAAATTATAGTAACATGATAAAAATACTTACTGACTGGCAATGGAAGTTGAAGAACTCCAATGTATACTTATCACCACATACCTGAATTATCTTCTCTTTGCTTTATTATAATGTTTTCTAGGCAAATTGAACACTGCTATTCGGGTTAAATTATTTATGGTGGCTTAAAGCTATTTCTCTTTAGCATTTCTTTTTCCAAAATCCTGTTTATTATGGAAATATATGATCTTAAGGTTGTCTCAAAAACTGAGATGTTAACTTGCGTAGCGTACCAACATGGGGGTACTAGATTTAAATCCTGCTTAAAATATGTTAAGTCCTAGCAGGTTATATATTTCGAATGGTTATGGTTCTATATGAACTAGTTTTACTAATTACAATCTTCAAGAGTCACTACTACAGTATTCACTTACCATCAATGTCAACTGTATGCTTGTTTGTCACTTCATGACATAAAGACGATAAACTTACCAATCACTCCTTTTAATATTAACACACTTATGAATCAGGTACGAGAAGGTAGAAGAGATACTCCGCGACTTCTACGCGGTGCGCGTGAAGTACTACTCGAAACGCAAGGACTTCCTGGAGGGACAACTGCAGGCCGAAGCCGACAAGTTGTCGAACCAAGCCCGCTTTATTGTCGAGAAGTGCGACAAGGGACTGGTCGTGGAGAACAAAAAACGGAAGGCTATGGTTGAGGAACTTATTAAGAGAGGTGAGGAATTCGAAAACTAGTTTTATTTCAATGAGGTGAGGAATGATTAATTTTTACTGGTGGTAGAGTTGCAGTGAATTCGAAGGGGTAGGCACCACCGCATTACTTAGTTTATCTGCCGTCAAATGGTAGTGTTCAGCACTATTGTGTTCCGGTTAGATGGTAATGTATGTTACATAAAAAAATATGTGTGCAATGCACAAGAGGAAAAATTGAAACCTTCAAAAAAAATCTGTGTCTGTCTCTTTTTACTGTCGCTTTTTCGTTTCGTCGACTTTCAAATCACAACGATGATAAAACGTATAGGGCTCACGCGGCCGTGTTATTGCGAGCGAGTTTTACTGTTGCTGACTTAAGTGCCTCATTGTTTTTATATCCTTGTTTCTTGTTTCTGCGGAAAAAAATTGCATTTGCCGAAATATTCCCTGTCCCCAAAATGGGATTAGATGAAATTCGTTTCGACCCTAAAACATCACTTAATAAAGGGACGCCTCTTAACTTACGACGCGGACATTTAAGAGATTTTATTAGACTTATGTACATGTATAAGTTTGTAGCTTATTCAGTATGCAGGATTAGATCCCTTTTTTTAGCTTATTTAACAGGAATTTTAAGTGCGTTAAGTCACAGTTTTTTTAATGATTGTACGGTCCTGTTCATAGCACATGAAAATCCCGCCATTAGATATATTGTCAATCATTCATTTATACCACAGATCACCCCCAATAGATACCGCATACAGGGCAACCGACGCGCACAACACGTTGCTAGCTAATTTGCTAGCTTTTTTTCAATGCTCGAAATCGCGACGCCAATGACGCCATTACCGACCAAGCCTCCGACCCGTTCGTACGTGAGAAATAATTCATTTTCTACCGAAAATATCTAGGAAATGGCTTCCCGCGCACTAAAATCATATCTTAACACATCTAGAACATCAAATATTAAAAAAGATGGTATGATAGTTCACCGGTAAGTAAATAATTCATATAAAACACGTATTATCAGAGATCAATTAAACTGGATTATGCACAAGTATATTTTCGCAAAGTCCTGCTCACTCATTACGTTATTTACATTATTTGTCCCTTAAGATAAGAAAGTCGATCGATAGTGTTGTACCGCATATCCGTTAGTCGGTATCGATATTTTTAATAATACTTTAAAACCTTTTATCAGAAAAAATGTAATAATACTACGTTTAGAATGGACACTTCGACGTCCTATCTGTTTTGCCCTCACCCCTCTGAGCTCTTAAGTCAGTTGGGTGATAAACTTAAGGTCGTGACCGGTGTATTTTAAAATAATTTGAAAATTAAATATTTTATGTATTTAATTCAATTTACCTACCAGCCGCGAAGTGTAAGGGTCACCGTTATTGTGTTCGGTGGTAATGTACGGTGATAGAGCTCCGATGAACGAGCTAGAAAACTTGATGAACGAGCGTGAACACCTACATGTTACCTATTTGCCCTGCCAGTAAGTGGTTATCGGTTTTCTCCAATGTAAACCGTTATCCTGTTCCGGGTAGATGGTAATATACAGTGGTAGAGCTCCAGAGCGAGCGAGCACCACCGCATTTACCAATTTACATTTAATGTAAGCGATAATAGTATGTAAGCAATGTGCGTATCAATGTCAGGGTTCCTGGAGGTGATAATTACGATTATATATATATATATAAATATATACAATAAAAATATATATGTATGTATATATTTTTTATTTATTTTTTTATTAGACTTGCTTATCAATAATTGTTTTTCACTTTAATCTATTTTGTTCGTTTTTGACTTGTCATTTTCGATCTGAAAACAGATGCCATTTTCGTAATCAGCACTCCAAGAAACCTCGAAATTGATACACATATCACATTTTGAAAAAAAAAAGGCTGTCCGCCATCTTGGATCTAAAAATGGATGCCATTTTAGTAATCAGGACCCCAAGAAACCTCTAATTTGACACCCTTATCATATTTATTAAAAAATCTGTCCGCCATCTTGGATTAGAAAAATGCACCTCAGGAAACCGTGAAATAGAAATTCTAATCATATTTTCTATAAATAATTATGTCCGCCATCTTTGACTTGAAAGGAGATACCATTTTCGTAATTAAACACCTCAAGGAACCCTAACATTGAACGGAACCTCGCTGTAGAATACTTACTTTGCCAAAAGAGGAAGGAGGTTGGGTGAGGCGGGGAAATCGGGCGGAATGTCGAAGTGTCCATTCTATACGTATTATTATTACATATTCTCTGGCTCTACTACCATACATTACCACTATCACTTAGCGGCAGGTAAATTATATGATGCGGAGGTGCTGATCGAGCTCGAGAGTGATCTTGAGCTCGTTAAGTAAGCTATACCACAAATTTCCTATTTAAAAAATTTTTTTTTTGGCTATCTAATAATTTGAATGTTGATAAGTGCGTGTGGAAATACACGTCACTCAATGATGTCTATGTATACTATGTAATAGGTACCCAGATTTTAAGCGTTTGTGTGGAATTCCATACAAACGCTTAAAAACGGGTAAAAGTATATAGCTTAAAAGTATAAGTAACTTTAAATGTTTGTCAGGCCATCGCGCATGTACAGCACAGCGGATTATGATTATTTATTAAAATATAAATAAAATAGGCCACTTTAAAGCATCTCTTAAATTATAATAATTGTACGGAATGTCTATGTCTATGTAATAGGTAACCAGATTTTAAGCGTTTGTATGGAATTCCAAACACTTAAAATCGTATCGTGTATAACGTAAAATAATTACTTTATTGGCATTAATTTATGCGTTTATATTTACCTACTCAAATGATATACTGTCTTAATTTACCTATTTTTGAAATTATGATTATATTATTTCCAATTACTGACAACTGTATTCTCCAAGTTCTGCTGAATTATCTTTAAAAAAGCAAATAAATGTGGAAAAATATCGATCAGAAATATCGACAGCTTCCCAGCTCAATGAGTGGGCGTATCCAAGTCTCCAATTCAAACAGCCAATCACAGCGCTTTAGTTACGTCTCCCCGCTACACCCGCGTACCTCAAACACGGTGAACACGGCTCCGAACAAATATTCACTAATGCGGTATCTATTGGGGGTGATCTGTGATTTATACTTTAGTTCGTTCGTAGAACATCTCAGGTATAAAAAAATATATATAAAGACCCGGATATCTTGCACATCTTTACATCTTGTGGTCCTTCGAGCCGGATAAAAACCAACGACCTATGGATCTGTATGAGATTTATATGCCTAAAGAAAAATATGCTAAAAAAAGTAAAATAAATATGTATAGTATTTTTTTAATTTTTAAAATGGGTTTGCCATTTACTCTTACTCCATTGCTGTAAAATGTGTACTCATGGTGTATTATTTGTTTGCAGGCTACGCCCCGGATCCCATCGCGGAGTGGAAGAAGCGAGCCAGCAAGATGCAGGGCCTCACCGCTTTGGAAGAGGAAGAACCGGCCGAATCCGAAGATGAGCCCGAACCAGAGCCAGATCCCAAAGGCAAACCTGTGGACCCTGGCAAGTATTTACATCATCTTTGGGGGAGGCTTTTGTCTGGCAGTGGACATATTTTGGTTGAAATTATGATGATAATGATGACACTGTTTCTAACTGAATAAACAAAGTTCTTAGAACATAAGATTTTTTACTTTAAATGGTTGAAATTCTTAAATTACTTATACATCATTCTAAAACACTTTTTTTTCTCTTTTTTTACATACATAATTATTTATTTTTTTCTCATATAACTACAAACAGATTAAACTCTATTTGTAACATTTTCTAAATTAAAAATGTAATAAAATAATATAAATATGTATGGTACACTACAAATATTTAGTAGGTGTCAATCAAATAGGTTTTTTTTATACGCTGACTTATCTACATAAATGAATGTAATATTTTTATTTTTCGCACATGTGAGTGAATTTAGAAATAAAAACAAATGGAAAGAAACATTTGACATCAGGCAGGAATCGAAACTGCGACAAGAGGATGACCAGTCTAGCCACTTACCTGCCTGAAGTCAAATTTTTCTTTCCATTTTTTCTTCATTTTATAGATTGTACAACACTTTAGTGAATTATAATTTTTAAAAAATCTTATTGCTAGTTAAATGAGTGTAGTTTTGAAGGCTTGTTTGGTAATTTATTCTTACAGAAAAAGCATTCCAGCAGTTAAAAGAAGTGAAGAAGTTCAACTACCTGCTCGGCATGTCCATGTGGATGCTGACTAAAGAAAAGAAGGACGAGCTTCTGAAACAACGCGATCAAAAACTAACGGAGTTGAACATTCTCAAGTAAGTTTTACATTTGATGCGATGCCAAGAAATATTACACATCCACTGAAAAAATCCTACTATAACCGGAGAATTTTTTTTTACCGGATTTTTAGTGGTGTTAGAGCTCCAATGACGGAGCTCGCTCGCGTAGGCCACCGCATTATCTAATCTACTTTTCGCTAAATGGTGGTGGTCATCACTATTGTCTTACGGTCAGGTGGTAATGTAGGGCCCTGTAATTTCCGGCACAGAGGCATAACACCTTAGGCCTCAGGAGTGGTAACGCATCCGCATTTTGACCTTGGTCTTTGTGTGGGTGTCTATAGGCTGAGGCATAATACCTTAGACCTCAGAAGTGGCAACGCTCTATATTGAAATCAGTCGTGTAGATATTTAAAAGCTACAGTATAACTTACCATCAATGTAAACTGTATGCTTGTTTGCCATTTGGTAAGATAAAAAAAAATCCTCCTTTTTTCGAAGTCTGTAAAAAAAAAAGTGTTTTACGCCGTTATCTCTGATAGCCCACCCCGGGAATCGAGCCCAGAACCCCAGCTCAGTAGTAGTGGGCTGCCACCACTGCTACTGAGGCAGCTCATAAAAACTGTATAATGTGAATCCAGGGCCAAAACACCGTCGATGCTGTGGCGCGAGGACCTGGACACGTTCCTCATCAAGTTGGAGGAAGTGGAAGAGAAGGAGCGTAACGAAGAGATGACCACCAACAAGAAGAGCTCCAAGGCGCTGGTGAGTCACTCCTTAGTATTTATTCGACTCCCATATAATGGCCCGTGGCTTTGGCCGCGTGGAATAGTTACTGTGAGGAGTATTTTTAATTTTAGTTTTTAGTTAAGTTGTACTGGTGTTGTCTGTCTACTCCAGTGATGGAGCTCGCGGGCGTAGGCACCACCGCATTACCTAATATACTTGCCGCTAAATGGTAGTGTTCAGCACTATCGTGTTCCGGTCAGGTGGTAATGTACGGCTCTGTAATTTCCGGCACAGAGGCGTAACACCAAATGCCTCAGGAGTGGCAGCGCATCTGCATTTTGACCTCTGGTCATTGTGTGGGTGTCTATAGGCCGCAGTCATCACTTAGCATCAATGTGAACTGCATGTTTGTTTGCCACGTGCGTTGGGAGTTTAATGAGATGGGGAAAAAACATTGAACTTGAGACAGTTACTGTAGTAACTAACATCCCTGTATTTTTAGTGAAATTAATTCAAACAGTTTATTTAATAAAGAAATAATAAAAATTAATACCCTTATTTCTTTGGTCATGCTTTCAAAAAGATGGAGAGGATAAAGGTAAAAAAATTGAAGATGTTTTCTAATTATTATAAGATTGACAATTATTATTAAGCATCACTGCATTTTCTGATACATGTAATCAGAATCAGAAACTCATTTATTCATTTAGGGTGACAGGCACCTCTTATGACAAGTCAAAAAAAAACAAAATAAATTAAAGTGAATAACAATTGATATACATGTCAAATAAGATCACTAAGATAAAACTAAAAATAATATACTAATGTAAAAAGTATATCAGTAGAATGTCTCATTTCCTCTTTACAAACTGATAACAAAGAATAAAGAGAAAAAAAAAGAGTCATTCTTTGTCATTCACCGACAGAGTTTCAAAGGCCAATATGATCTGAGAAAAACCTGCCAAAAAACTCAGGTTCTTTTTAAAATATCTCTTATGCATAATTTTACAATTTTCTCAAAACTTAAAATTAACAATATAATATCAACATTACACTTCGATTATTACAATTAATAACCTTTTGGAGCTAGATCAGCATTTAGCCAAACATTTCTATCCTTGAGATAGTCCTCGAGTTTATAGTTTAACTATATGTTTCAGTCTCATATAAAAACACTAGGTAAAGACTAGGAACAGTACGCTTAAAAGATAATTCGTTCGTAAAGATACTATCACAGTTTCCATCAGGTGTCCAGTCTGCGTTTCTGTCAGCCTTTTGACATAAATAAAATAAATAAATAAATAAGCCTTTTATTCTGTATCTCTAGTGTTACAAGTTAACATGTATGTATTATTGAGTTTCTATTAACAAGTTTATGAATTGTGTTATTTGTTAGTTCCTAATCTTAGACTATGTTAGTAGTGTTAGTAAGATACAGTCCCATTTTGGGTGTAGGCCTCCTCCTTCCTTTTCCACATCTCCCGGTTTTTTGGCCAAGTTGAACCATCTACTGCTAGCTGTCTGGGCTATATCGTCAACCCAACGTTTATTAGGTCTGCCAACCTTCCTGTTTCCTAGTGGACCTTTCCAGATTGTTGTTCTCCTTGTCCACCAGTCATCAGGAAGTCATGAAACGTGACCTGCCCATCGCCATTTGAGTTGAAATGCATGTTTTAATGCATCTGTTAATTTGGTTTTGCTTCGTATGGTTACGCTTTTTACTTTCTGTATTTTCCTCACTCCTGTGATGATTCTTTCCATGGATCTCTGGGTGGTTGTAATTTTCTGTTGGATTTTCTCAGTGTGGACCCAGGTTTGACCTCCATATAGCAGACTAGGTAATATGCAAGTGTCCATTACAATTTTATTTAGTTCCAAGGTGTGATTTCCTTTTAAAATTTCTTTCAGTGACCAAAAAAGCCAAATTCTTAATAATGTCGTGTCCGCAGGCTGCAAATAAGAAGAACCGGAAGTCGCTCATGGACGTGTTACCTTCCGACAACGGGCGTCGCGTGGAGCCCAAGATATCTGAGGACCTCATCAAGAGGATTCAGGCTGCCGAGAAGGCCAAGTCTAGGAAAGAGATCAAGAAGGAATACGATCCGGTGAGTAAATATCAGAATCAGAATCAGAAACTCATTTATTCATTTAGGGTGACAGGCACCTCTTATGACACGTCAAAAACTAACAAAACAAATTAAAGTGAATAACAATTGATATACATGTCAAACAAGATAAAAAATATATGTAAAGTCAAGAATCAGAATCAGAACATATATATCACTAAGATAAAACTAAATATAATATGCTAATGTAAAAAGTATATCAGTAGAATAAATAATGGCAACCCTTGTAAGTCCCACTGCTGGGCACGAGTCTCTCTCCTTCTTGGGGGGAGGCCTGGAGCTTACTCCACCATGCTGCTCCAATGCGGGTTGGTGGAGATACAGGTTAGTAGCCAACCCGCTGGCGAATATTTCCAAACCGCCCTCAACCAAAAGGCCTCCAACAAGGTTTAACGACTGCTATCTATAGATAGCAACCGGGACCGGCGGCTTAACGTGCCCTTCGAAGCATGGAAATTTTAATTTTGCCACTAGTATTCACCTATCACAAACCCGACCGCGTCCGTGTCGCTTAACCAAGTAGATCACTTGCGATATACACCGCCGCGGGGCCATGCGCGCTTCACATTTTGACACATTACAACTAATGTTTCCTTGTGATGAAAAATATTCATCTTGTCCAAAACTTAAATACAACTGTCTGTCTGTTTGTTTGTTCCCGCTAATCTCGGAAACGGCTGGACCGATTTTGACGGGACTTTCACTGGCAGATAGCTTATGTAAATATTACAAGGAGTAACTTAGGCTACTTTTATACTAGCTGCGCCCACGATTTCGTCCGGGTAGAAACTGAACAATCATAAATTCTCACGCGTACGAAATCGCGCGCACAGCTAGTACAATATAAATTTAATTACCGTTGTATAACTCGCATATAAATTTCAACAGGATGACCCGACGGGCATTAGCCCAACGAGCGCGGATAAGAAACCAAAGGGGCGTGTAAAGAAAGAGAAAGCTGAGAAACCGGAGAAAGCCGATAAGGCAGAGAAGGACGGCCTCAAGCAGACCAAACTCATCTTCAAGAAGGAACCTAAGAAGGTATTTGTCAAATTTTCTTCTGAAATAAAAAAATACAATTCACACGTGGTAGAAGTAAAACCGTCTAAAACTCAAGCACGCGTGCGTAGTACACTGTATAATGCTTCCCATCACATTTTTTCCCAGGTTAAATCTTATGAATTTATTTGTCTCTCAATTTTTCGTTTCATCTACTTACTAATCACAATCACAAATTGATGCTAAATAAGTTTTAAATTTATAATCAAAGGACATAGAGCAACACCGGAGGGGAGTAGCCATATGCAGGCTTTCCCCTCTGTCAAAGTACAAGCCCAAATGGACCCATACCTGTCGCCTAGACGTTTAAATGTGTGTGTGAAATTGTTTCAGTATTTTGTTAAAGTCAAGGTGTGAGTTTCGTAGTAATAGACGATTTTTGTAGGGTGCGTGTGTGTCGCACAAAAAATGACAGACTGTTTTGCATCGGTAATAAACGCTATGGCTACTCCCCTCCGGTCCGCCGCAGCCGGTGGCCCGTGTTGCTCTATGTCAAAGGTTCAGATAGTAATAATATAATTCAGTCTAAACTTGTTTTGAGATCTCAATGCAGATAATAATAATAATTTATTTATGTGAGATGTGTTGTCACTTCCTCGTGTTAAGTGACAGTTTCTGATTTCATGCAAATGATTTTTGATTGGGGTTGTTCATCGAGAATGTAGTCTAGATGTCATGGCGCTGAAGGCGTCATGCCTACACAATAGGCAATCGGACAGCTATCGAAAATAAATGTAAACTATGATTAGAATGAATGTTTGTGAAATAATACGATGACTCATTAAATATTTTCGTGAAATATTAATGATTTATATTTTTAAATTGCAAAATAAAATGTAATAATTTTAATATTTTTTATCTGTGCTTCATATTGAACGAAACATCAATCGAAGGACGTCACGTCGTATGTTTGTACAACAAATATTTAACACAAGTGATACTATGATTTATTGGCTCTTTTTTTGGATATTTTCTACGTTATTTACACGAAAAATAAGTTATACGAAATTTAACAAAATTAATTTGCACTTGGTTAGTCGTATGAAATTAAAAGATTCACTTTGATTGCAAACAGTTGACGTCACATTGTTCAGAGTCTATCGGCACCGTTTACGCGGCATTTTTGAAATTATAAAATGTATGTGTAGTTACTGGTACTTTAACATGATTAAATAATAAAATTAATATTTTTTATGGTTAAATAAACGTATAAAGAATAATTTTAGACACATTCTCAAAAGTTGTCCGATTCCCTATTGCACACCGTGGACACTCCGCAAAAATTCCATACAAACGCTTAATTTGGTCTCTATTACACAGACATCAATCAGCGCCGTGTATTATATATTACACGTCCTGTGTGCGTAGCACTTAGAGAGTACCAAGCGTCGCCCATAAGAGGGGAGCAGGGTTTTGGCGGGAACCTTGAAAGAGGCGTGTGGTGCTCTTATTTTATTTCGTTTTCTTAGTGTATTTTTGAGTTATATTAAATAAAGTTGATGGCATTTTTGTTTGATATAGGTTTATTACAGTGGCCGTATAAAATAACAGCTAAAACACTGCCTTTCAGGTTACCTCCAAAACTTTAAAGTAAATTGCCTCGGTAGCCTAGTGGTAGCAGGCCACTACTACTACACTGAGGTCCTGGGTTCGATTCCCGGGTAGGGGGTTATCAGAGATGATGGTGAAAAAGCCTTTATCTCTGGTTCTATTGGGATTTTTCCATTTTCTGGAAATTTCCCAGTACCTCAAAGTTTGATAATGTGCCCGGAGATGTCAACAGGCTCGCCACCTGTTACATGGGCCGTAACCGGCGAATCGTGGGTGTTTGCATGTATGCTTGAATGCTTGCATTTACCTCTGCCTACCCCTTCGGGATTACAGGCGTGAAGTTACGTTACGTTTAAAGTAAAAGTTCTAGTAAAGTAGCCATCGTTTTTCTCGAATTACTGACTGTGACTCACTTGACTGACTGACTGACTGATTCTAACTTTTACGTTGCTCGTATACGAATACGAAATATCGTTTTACTTGACACTGGCAATATGCGTCAGAGCGATGCCATTAGAAATAAAAAAAGAAGAGGGGAGCAGGTTGGGTGAGGCGAGGAAATCGGGCGGGGCGTCGAAATGTCCATTCTATAAGTAGTATTATTACATATTCTCTGATCGTGTGTCGTGTGTCGTGTGACAGAAGACGAAGATGACGTTCAGCGGCAGCAGTTCGGGCGAGCTGTCCGCCTCCGACGTGGAGCTGGAGCCGCCCGCGCCGCGCGAGCGGCAGGCCACGCGCCGCGCTGCCACTAAGGTAGTGTGTCCTCTAGGATTGAAAAAAATAATAACATGTGTGTAATTCACATGCGGTAGAAGTGAGACCTTATTAAAATTGGCTTCAAGATAATGAGACTTTTTACTGGTGGTGAAGGTCCAGTGACGGAGCTCGCGGGCGTAGGCACCACCGCATTACCTAATATACTTGCCGCTAAATGGTAGTGTTCAGCACTATCGTGCTCCGGTCGGGTGGTAATGTAGGGCCCTGTAATTGCCGACACAGAGGCATAACACCTTAGGCCTCAGGAGTGGTAACGCATCTGCATTTTGACCTCGTTCTTTGTGTGGGTGGGTGTCTATAGGCTGCAGTCATCACTTAACATCAATGTGAACTGCATGCTTGTTTGCCACTACCATTACATAAAAAAGAAAACATCTACACAAAAACCAGAGGTCAAGATGCAGATGTGTCGCCACCCCTGAGACCTAAGTTATCGGGTCGTGTCTCTGTGATAGTTATTATGGGAACAAATTACTTGTACAATTGTTTCACGTATCGCCTATCCAATCCGCAGGTCCAGAAATATAAGGACGGTTCAGAAGACTCCGACTCTGGCTCGGACGTGGAGTTACACAAAATAGACTCAGACGGTGAAGCACCGCGCGCCATGTCCGTCAGCGATGACGAAGACGATTTCAACGTCAAGAAGAATGCCAATAAGAAACCCGCTGAGATGGACTCTGGTTAGTATCATCTTTATAAATAAACTATTTACTAACCCCCTTATTCATAAACATATTTTAGCTAAAGTGTTGCTAATCTCTCCTTTGTCTTTCTATCCTGTACATTTGACAATGCCACTGACAAAGACAAAGCATTCTATAGCTAAAACGTATCAAATGTACGTTTATGAATAAGGGGGTAAATATTTTACTGCCTCGTTGGCTCAGTGATCGCTGGCTATGAGGAAATTTCTAGTAATAGCTCGACGTCTGGTAACGGTGCCTCGGGAGTGCACATAAAGCCGTCGTTTCTGCGCCCGATCTCTTTCCGGTCATGTCGGATTGCCGTCCCATCGGACTAAGAGAGTGCACCTGTGTTTGCGCATGCACCTGTGCTCTATAATATCTCCCGCGCAGTTGGCAGATGACATCTGACAGATAATTGAGGTCAACTTTAATTAACTCAGCTCAGGTGGTTACGGTTAGCAGTTAAAGTTATGATGTAATTTTACCGTGAGCTTGCATTGATGTAACATTTACATAAAAACATGTTAAAATGATAGGTTTGACAGCATTGTGACCGCTAGCACCAACAAGACATTTATCGCAATACATACTTTATGCGACGAGTTGCGAAACATCATCATGTTAACAATTACAAATGGTGCAAACTCTTTTTTTTTTCTGAACCAAAATAAAAAGTTAAAGTAAAATGATGTAACCCAGCCTTCGATCTCATGCTTATATTTATTTACTGAAGAGATGCTATAGATGTAAATTTAATTATTCCAGACTGCTTATTCGACTCGTTAATCGAAGACACCAAAAAGGAAGAATCGGAGAAAGTGAAAACTAACCATCACCCGACAACGGTGATATCGAGCGACGAGGAACAGGTCCCGGACTCTCCGCCCAAGAAGAAGGCTGCACCCAAACGGAAACTCATGAACATGGACAAGGAAAAAGAGAAGCCGAAGAAGAGGCCAGCGAAGGTCATGCTAAGTCAGGACAGTGATGACGATGACAGTATATTCGATAGTAGAAAGGTGAGTTAAAGTGTTGAATTTATACTCCTCAATTAAGGTTCTTTTTTTTATGTAATGAAAATGGCAAACAAGCATGCTGTTCACGTTGATGTTAAGTGATGACTGCAGCCTATAGACACCCACCCAATGACCAGATGTCAAAATGCAGAGAGTTATAGCGTGATGATATATAGCCTATAGCCTTCCTCGATAAATGGGCTATCTAACACTAGTAGTACTACCCGCCGAAGAGAGAAGTTCCACCCTCACCGACTGGACCACGACTGGCCACGTTCATTTTTGTCCAGAACGTGTAAATTGTGGATGAATTTCCCTCTGAGGTGTTCCCTCGGTGCTACAATATGGGGTTCTTCAAAAATCGCGTCATAAGAGTCCTTCAGGGCTAGCAGCGCGTTGGCGCTGCTAGCCCTGAAGGACTAGCAGCGCCAACAGCGCCTATCCCCTGGTGTTCATAGGCGACGGTGACTACTTTCCATCAGGTGGCCGGTTTGCTTGTCTGTCAATCCTTTGACATATAAAAAAAGTAATTATGGGGCCATAGATAATGACGTAATGCGCCGGTGCCTACGACCTCGAGCTTGTACACTGAAACTCTACCACCAGTAAGAAAGTTTGTTGTAAACACTATCCTACGTTATCGGTTTATCAATCGCGTTAAGTAGATAATAATCTAGAACGTGTAAATTTGCAGGACAAAAAGAAGGCCAATCCAAAGAAGAAGGCCAAAAAGAAGGCCAGCAGCGAGTCGGAGAGCGACGGAGGCAGCGCCAGCGCCGGCGCCAGCCCGGTGCCCGCGCGGGCCAACGCGCGCCAGCGGGCGCTGCAGAAGTACAACTTCAGCGACGGATCCGACTCCGATTAACACACGCTCACGACGTCTGTAGGGTGAGTCGTTCGTTTGTTAGTCGATTTCATTACTTTTTTTTTTTTTTTTTTTAATCTCCATTTAAAGAGCTTGGTCAAAGACCATGACGCTCTATACGTTCACATGAATTACATTCTTCATTTAAAAAAATAATTAAACAACATTAGCTCATTGACAATTGATATAGTTGCAACAGTATTCTGGCGTCATCCGTAGTAGGATCTGCCAGGACACTGTTGCAATGTCCTATTTCTAATGAAGCCCTGCGATGAGCCTCACCTCGAACACATTCAACCAAAATATGGTATACGTCTTCCACTTTACCACATATACTACAATTAGGGGTATCAGATTGACTCAATAAGAATTTAAACTTATTAAATGGCACATGTCCGGAGCGAAGTCTCATCATTGTGACAAGTTCTTTCCTGGACAGGGCATTTCATTACTTGTGATATCTTTATTTGCGCAATAACGCATGGGAGTGAATATAGAAATTAAACAAAAAACGGAAAGAAAAGTTTTGTCTTCAGGCAGGTATCGAACCTGCGACCTCGAGATAACCAGTCCAGCCGCTTTGCCACTATGCTACCGAAGTCCTTAACCAGAACGTCGAATTTTTCTTTACCTTTCTGATTTTTAACTGAAAATTTAGGGTCGGTGAACGACATCCATTGATAACTAATAAATATAAGCTATACAACCGATATGATAGACTTTGCAGTTAATATAATAATATCGTGAAGATGTCGCTATACCTTTAATAATTGTATTTTTTTTATCATCGCAACAGATTTTATCACGTTGTAAAGTGTAGGGGTGAAAAGTATCGTCTTTGCTCCTAAAAGTGTGTCCACATGGATGTTACGTGATGACTGTAGCCAAAGACATCTACCCAAAAACCAGAGGTCTAAATGCAGATGCGTTGCCACCTAGTTGTTATATCTCTTTGATAGTTATTACAGAGCCATACATTACAATCTAACTGGAACACAGTAGTGCTGAACACTATCATTTAGCGGCAGATAGATTAGTCAAAGCGGAGGTGCCTACTCCTCGAGCTCATACACTGGAACTCTACCACCATCTTCTACATATTTCCTGGGTTGCAGTAAGATATTGAAGCGCGCATGGCCCAGCGGCTGGTGTAGATCGTAAGCGATCTCCTCGGTTAAGCACTACGGGCGCGGTCGGGTAGTGTGATGGGTGACCGCTAGTGGCAAATTAAATGCGCGTTTCCGTGCTTCTGAGGGCACGTTAAGCCGTCGATCCCGGTTGCTATCGATGGATAGCAGTTGTTAAACCTTGTCGGAGGCCTTATGGGCGGTTTGAAAACATCCGACAGTGGGTTGGCCACTAACCCACCCACCTCCACCAATCCGCATTGGAGCAGCGTGGTGGAGTAAGCTCCAGGCCTCCCCCCAAAAAGGGGAGAGACTCGTGCCCAGCAGTGGGACGTATAATGGGTTGCCATTATTATTATTATTTTTACTAAGATATTTGTTAAAGTTATTGTAACATTTCACGTCCTTTTCTAACTTTAGCAGATTGCTTAAAGTTAGAGAAAGATGCGATGCAACTTGGTGCAACCCAGACATTTTGTTTACAAATTAAACTATAATTTTAATTATATTTCTCTTTTTTTTTTTTTTCAGAAACAGTATTTTTTACATTGGAGGATGTGGTAATATTAAAAAGAAGATCGGAAACTGCTATCAGTATGCGAGAAGTACCCCCGAGATACATTTTATATTGAACTGACATGCAATTGGACATTTTTGTATTATTTTTATACTGATATTATGTTATATCACATTTTTCGATGGATTCACGAGAGTTGCAATCTCTGTTTAATGCATTACGCATGGTAATTCGGTCGGTTTTTATAATCGGATTGTGAGATAGAGTTAAATTCGTTAGAGGCCCTCACCGACGTAGGCACAATTACTGTATGTAAGTGTATGTTGTAGGTAATTTAGTTCGTCTATTTTACGTCTGGAACGTATCGAATCAAAATTGCCAAAATCTGACTAAAATTCTAGTAAAGAATGTATATTTTATTTGTATGTAATTGGTTTGTAATTTTCTTCAATCCCTATTGTTTCTTCTCTTATTTTTTCTCTGGACGTTGTTCCTTATTTATTTTTCCCGTCGTTTTAATCTCATTGATGGCAATTTTGCTAACTAATATTTAGCGTATTTAATTGTTCGTATCACTATTTTTATTCAGGGGCCGTTTATAAAATACGTTTTCGGACCTCCTCTCCCACTATAGTCGCACACTATCTGTAATATTTTTAGAGGGGAGATGAGGGATTAAAAATATTATGTCAAAAACAGACCTTCCTGAATATAGTAACGTCTCCATTCACACAATATCTTTATGAGTAGCTTATGTGTTGTTCTGATGGATAAGCTATATTTAATTTAAAAACTTTTATTTAAATGAACTGCGAACATCACGTTGTGGGAGACCTCCGTCCTGCCCCCTCGTCACATCTTGTCACGCTCAGCGAGAACCCATTCAAGGGGGGGTTCGCATTCAGGGGAGGAGGAGGGGAGGGGCTGCGAGCGTATTGTACGAACGGCCCCTTAGTACAATTCTTTATTTTGCCATGTTTTCACATTGTGTGTATTTTCATAAGAGCGCTCATTCCAGTTTCATTTAATGTTTTGAATGAATTGAATTTCTTTTTATTTGTTGTCAATTAACTTTCAACAGTGTTGAAAACTGAAATTTAGATAAGAATAATATTTGTTACTTCATAATTTCAATATTTTTTAATGTTTGAACATTAATATTCTCGATTATTGTTAATTCTAAACAATTGTAAATAAAATGACTTAATTTTTTAAGTAATGTTGCCTTTTATTGCCTTTAACCCAAATAAGAATACTTTGCAATATTTTCTCCCCTTCATCAACTCGCCGATCGATGGCCTCCTGTAGGTTATTGTAGCAGTACATTGCTGCTTCGACCTCGCTTGATAATAACCATCATGCTAAGAAAACAGCAATGTACCACCGAAGAAATATCCGGTAGATCATGTCGCTGCCTTATTTCTGTGTCCATAAAGTCTAATTGGCAATCGTTTTGTATCCCCGGAAACTTCTTCGATGGTACATACTACAAAGTGAGCATCAAATTGATATCAACAGACTCTGGTCCGACCACGACCGGCTTGACCGATTGATCGGATTAAATAAAAGATTTACTTTCTCATTTTCTCATCAGTATTCACTATTAGATCCATCGAGAAAAGTCGTGCTCATTGTCGTCTCATCTGACAATAGAAATAAAAAAATCGACTTGGTGGAAGTGGCAAACAAGCGTGCAGTTCACATTGATTAAGACATTAAGTGATGACTAACAGCGACACAATAACCAGAGGTCAAAATGCAGATGCATTGCCACTCCTGAGGCCTAAGGCACAGTACAAATGTGAACAGTGTGGAAACTACGTATAGAACATTGAAACGTCACACCAACACAAACATGCGCATCGACGAAGCCTCTAAGTGGTTTTCGCGGTGCTACAGTACTGAGTCGCTCGCTACATCGAGCGTCGATGCATGTGTTAGTGTGCCGTTTCGAACGTTTTGTACGTAGTTTCCATACTGTTCATATTTGTACCGTGCCTAAGGTGTTATGCCTGTGTGCCGGAAATGACGGCCGTACCACCTGACCGGAACACGATAGTGCTAAACTACCATTTAGCGGCAAGTATTAGGTAATGCGGTGGTGCCTACGCCCGCGAGCTCCGTCACTGGAGCTCTACCACCAGTAAGTACGTGAATTTTTCAACGTACGTGAGCTTGGCTTTTTGAACCAGAAAGAAAAATGTTTTTGGTTGTAATGTTCTGTTCATGTCCCCGTCTCACGGGGACAACGGGAATAAACCGTCCTTCATACTTAACACCTGATTGCCAATACAAACGTCGACTCGCGACTCAGGAGAGGTAAGAAGAGGTTGGATTCAAGCTTAGATTTATTATCTACTTCGTTATAAATCTATGGATTCAAGCATACATGACGCACGATTCGCCGGGTACCTTTTGTGAGATAGTAGAGAACTTTTCAAATAAATTTCCTAAATTTTCTTTGCTATGGCGATATTTTAGATGACCTTGCATTTGTGAAGTTATTTATTATTTAACTGCGATTACATTTGTTGAATTACACGTCGATTTTCAACAGACGTGAACATGTCAGGATGGCCGAGCGGTCTAAGGCGCCAGACTCAAGGCAACTTGCCCGCATATCGCGGGTTCGGGCGTTCTGGTCCTCTTCTGAGGGCGTGGGTTCGAATCCCACTTCTGACAAAATCTTTTTAATAGCCAAATTATAATCTAAAAAGTTTTATTTGGTTAGTAACTTTATTTGCGTAATAACTGCAATCTTTTTTTTCCAGTAGTGTATAAAAAATTAAACAAATAACTATTCTTTATTTTTTATTGTTACAAAATTACATTTTAGATCCTCATCTTATTAATAGAGTTGTATATTATCTGTTTTGATTATTGTACACTGGGTTATTTAAAGTATAATTGCTTATAAAAATATTTATATAATTCTTATCTTGTTTAATTTTATTTCTGATAATATATTCGAATTACAAGACAAATATATTACAATAATGCAACACATTTGGAGTCTACCAAATGCAATATGATTATAGATATTGTTTTTTAAATAACAGATAAATTTAATATGGCATTGTTTCGATGTAACTTATATCCTAATATTATTTACATTAAAGATACACATGAATTTATTAAGTCCATTAACTATTTGACAGATATTGTTAGTGTTTGATTAGGTACATACAACAATGAGTTTCATTAACATTATACAAATAAACGATACGTAACCTCATTTTCATAAGTCGGATAAGGACCTACGGCGAACTGTCCAATAGTACTAATTCTTTTATTTCATTCATGTCAATTTGTAAGTGAAGAAGTTGAGAGAGAAGTTTGCAAGTA
The DNA here is from genome assembly GCA_036365455.1 of Macrosoma leucophasiata. Classification (NCBI taxonomy): domain Eukaryota; kingdom Metazoa; phylum Arthropoda; class Insecta; order Lepidoptera; family Hedylidae; genus Macrosoma; species Macrosoma leucophasiata. Next base: position 4,309,172 of record JAWQUS010000024.1, read on the forward strand.
AGAACTTACTTGCATTAAAATTTAGATAAAATAAAACATTTTACTGGTAAGGTACTTCCGCTACTTTATAATTCAATAAGATATTCCACTAATAAAGAATAATATAATATTCATATTTATTTGTCAACAACTATCATATAGATTTTTTTTTTCAAAGGTAACAAATATATATGTATCTTATAATTATTATTTTCTTCTAAAAATGCACACTTTTTTGACACTTCTAGGAAAATATACGTTGCGCAATCGAGCAAAGCCTATGTGGTAGCCTACTCGAAAATTTGAAGTAGGCGAAACTTGTCAATGTTCTCTATACCTGTACGTATTATTACCGAGTATGCTGTGACCAGTCTGTGCCTGGAGCGATTGATCTGCTATATTAATAATTATATTGGAACAATGTTAAAAATATTCAAAAAATGTCGCTTTGATTATAAAGTGGAATACCCTTTAGGTCTGAAAATTAACATTTGCATTTTATTAAATATACGTATTTAAAGTGAGATCCATTAGTGTAATATATTTTAAAAGGTCTTATCAGGCTTGCCACCAATTATTTTATCTGGGATAACGTAATTTTTAATGTTGCCAGCTAACGATTCTCTATTAATTTTTAACGTTGTTTTTATGAATATTTATTTGCAATGACGACAACGTCAAATTGTAATTTCATTTCATTGAACATGCCTTAATTTTTTATAACATCTATATTATTTGAAAAATTAAATAAAGACATGTACCTTCCTAACGGTGGCAGCCGTTGTATAACCGCTGGATTGCCCGTGCCAACTAGTAGTTAACAAACCGAGAATTTAGAATCGACTATGTCAAGTAGTAGTTAACATAACCTTGAAGGCGGCTTTGCCCGTGTTAACTGGTAGTTGACATTGCATTTCACTCAGTTATGACCATATCAACCTGTAGTTAACATCGCTCCCGCCGTCGAAAAAGCTGATTCTACCCGTCTTTATCGCTCGAAGGCCTAATTTGTATTATTTGTCCCGTTTCTTCGTGAAATTACCCCTTCACACACAAAAGTCAAGAAAAAAAATAAAAACGTTCCGTTTCACTTCAGTTTGGCGGCGCCAGATATTGGTATGGAAACAAAGGCCTTTTAAATAATAAATATCTATGAACAAGTGATCTTTTTTTTTTCTTATTCTATTATTTATTATATTGACAACATAATCAAAGAATAAAAACCATATGTCATCGCTTTTATTTTTGAGGTATGAGCTTTCGAATACAAGACGAGCTTCAAAACGCCCTACTTCTAAGTTCAGCACAGCATAATTTGTAAACAAAAGATAACATTGTTTAGCTAGTTTCATAATAAACATAAATATATATAATACTTGACATTTTTTTAAACAAATTGAGTCACAAGAATCGATTTTGTGAAACCAGACCCGGGCGCTGACGGCGTAAAAAATGACGGGGCAAAGTAGGGTCGTCACGTTTTTCTTCGTGGGGCGTTTGAGGTAGGCACGCGCTCAGGGCCGGGGCAAAGGCACATTGCGCGCGGACCCCCCTTGGGCAAGTGAGCGGCTATGGCATCTTTTCAGAAACATTTGAATAGAAATTGGAGTCTAAACTACTATATGAATCTCGATATTATTTATAATGATTTAATAAAGCTATTACCGCCATATTTTGCCCAAACATTTCGTAGACAAATATTTATTTTTATTAATATTAACCAAAAATAAATCTTATCATCTTTACATTAATATTTTTGTACCTATATGTAAATCACTCATCAGTAAAAATATATCTTTAATGCGACAAGGATTTTTATTAATGTATCCGTAAATAAAACTAAAAATTATCCAATTGATAATTATCTTTATAAAACAATCATGAAGATACCTTTAAGCGTCTCTATTCAGTATCGCTTTCGTAAATCCTACTCGTAAATATCCTTGTTGCACGCATAAAATCATTTTTAAATTCAAATTGCTTCGCCAAACATTTTTTAATTATAACCACGACGTTTCCAACCTTCGCCACGATAAAAGAAAAAAAAGTAAAAATTCCTTTCACCCGCCATTTTGAAATCCAAAACGGCGTTTGTACTGACAATATTTAAATCTATTTGAATCACAATCAGTACCTGCTCAATTTGCTCTCCCTATCGGAATATCCTTTCGCGCTTTCGCGATCTGAATATTTCCCGTTGTATTTATTATATCTATCGCTATGTCCATTCTGCCTATACTGTTTTTCGCTGGCACTGTAATGTATTTCAGATGGGCCGATGGTTTTCGACCAGTGGTGGGTCCAGTAGAAATCATCAGGATATCGTGGGTAGGGGTTCTCTCGGCACAATACCACGCAGTATATCAGACTGCCGACGAGTGTGATGAAGCCGAAGATTAGGAAGACTATCCCTAGGATCCTGAAAATGGAAAATATTATTTTAGTATTATTTTATGTTAAGGAAACCTTGGTAGGTATTTAATTGGTGGAAAAGTACAACAGTACGCGGAATTTTTTTCATGTGATGATGATGGCAAGCAAGCTTGCAGTTCACATGGTTGTTAAGTGTTGACTGCAGCCTATAGACATCTACACCAAAACCAGATGACTAACTAGTAACTGCAGATGCGTTGTCATTCCCGAGCACTAAATTATTATGACATGTCTTTGTGATAGTTATTACGGGGCCATTCATTTTTTTTCTTATATTTATAATGAAATCGCTGTTACGTATATGGCCTGTGTCAAGTAAAACGATATTTCGTATTCATCATAAATATGCAGTGTCGGATTAGCCATATAGCAGGAGTAGCAAATGCTACGGGCCCCGCGCCATTAGGGGCCCCGTGCCTGTGCCCAAAAAAAAAAACACAAATATGTAATACACCTTAGCTATTCTCAAAGGGAGCGTTGACCACTAATTATATAGGTACCTATATTATTATGTTGCAAGTTGGCAATACCACAATACTTACAGGGGGAATCCCCTAAATTTGTTTTCGATTCCTTTTCGTAAATGTTGTTTTATTTACAACCTAAATTTCAGTAGGCAATGTAACTCTAGGGCCCCATGGTCACATTTGCTACGGGCCCCGCACCGGCTTTATCCGGCACTGATCATATGCAGGATAAAAGTCAGAGTCAGTTGGTCAATTATCAGTCAGTCAGTCAGAGTCACAGTCAGTAATTCGAGTAAAGCGATGGCTTCTTTACCAGAACATATACAATGAAGTTTTGGAGGCAACCTGAAAAGCCGTGTTTGGGCCATACATTACCATCTACCCGGAACACGATAGTGCTGAACACTATACCATTTGGTGGCAGATAGTTAACCTAAAGCGGTGGTGCTTACGCCGTCGATCTGCGACACTGAAACTCTACCACCAGTAAAAAAAATACTTACATCAATATTACTATTCACACGATTTTAAAATGTCATATTGTCATCCCAAATTGCAATTACCGTTACAGTTCACTGTTACCAAAAAATGTACATACCAAATTGATTTTTAATGTTCCCTCAACAATCTTGCTTTGTGATTGTGACTTAGTGACGCTTTATGAATAAAAGTTATTTGCTCCAGTTGTTGTGTGATATTACCGTTCTCACGTTCTTCAATTTTTTTGTGGAACTCAATTGTATTTATTCCCAGTTTTCTTTTCTACAGATTCTTAGTCTTTGATGCTGGTATTATTTGGAAGAACCTAAAAAATACAACTAAGAAGAAAGACGATAATCAGTCATCGTCATTATCGTGACGATGACTGATTATCGTCTTTCTATTTTTAGGTTCCATGAGTTCGGAGTTTGTGGTTTGTATAGAGTTTAAACATAAGTCAAGAAAACCAACTTCCAACAGAAGAATGGCTCGAAGAATTGCAGCATAAAGACGAAGGCGAGCGTGACGAGGATCAGACCCAGGTTCAGGAGCACCATGAGATAGCATATTATGTCCTTTGCGTTGGGACATTAGCCAAAGAAGGCACGGGACTTAATGACTTTTGGACATTAGCCAAGGAAAATTATTAACCATACGGACAACGGCTCTAAGAACGGCAGCACGATAACAAAGCCAAACACGACGAGAATCAGGCTCACGTTGAGGAGAAGCATAAGGCAGTACATATCATTTTCGGACATAATCCAAGGAATCCATGAGACAGCGCGTACTCTTATAGTTAGGACTTTTGTCAAGACAACCAACTCACCATACAAACAGCGGCTAGAAGAACTGTAGGACGATGACAAAGCCGAGCGTGACGAGGATCAGGCCCAGGTTCAGGAGAATTACGAGACGTCACATGGCCTTCGCGTTAGGTAGGACATTAGTAAAGAAAGCCACGAGTCTAATTAAGACATTCGGATACTAGTTAAGGAAATCAACTCACCACACAAACAGCGGCTCGAAGAACTGCAGCACGATGACAAAGCCGAGCGTGACGAGGATCAGGCCTAGGTTCAGGAGTAGCATGAGACAGCACATGCCCTTCACATTAGGACAGAAGGGGTTGGGAGCAGCCATCGCATCCACTTTTACGCCAGCCTGCAATATAAGTAATGGATTAGTTTTGATGTGGATTTGTAAGATGTAGAAGATAATTGAGACTTGGAGTGGAAAACGTTGCGTTGGGCCTTCAATGAGCTTAGACTTAGCTGTTAAGCTGCTTACTTAGCTGTTAACTGTTAACCAACCATAGGTTTACTAGACCCTATAGTAAAACAGACTTATATAAATTTAAAATAAAATTTTAGAAACGACTTCGAATTAAACTATGTTATATTTATCTGAAATAGATTTATACACATAAAACTATTTAAAAAATCGACCGTACACTGTCAAAGAGGATTCCGACGCGAAAAGAATAGCGCTCATCTACACCACACCATCGAGCTAAACAGATTTGTGCTCACAAAAGGATAGCGCGATCTTTTTTTATTTACCTAACCCTTTATCTCAATCGTGGCAAAAATCGTGTTCTGTGATAATTATACCTTGTATTATTGTCAATACAATTATTGTATGTTATTATAAGAAGTAACTATAATAAGCTTTTGTGATATTGTTAATTCTAATTGTATTTTGATTACAGCAATCTTACAATGAGAAGATAAATATTATCAAACTTTATATTTAAAAGGATAAAAAAAAAATACTATAAAACAGAAAGAAACTTGTGCTATTAATAAATATATTTCTATCATAGTTACCGAACTCAGACTCGGAAACATAAGTATTGAATTATGTATCGAAAGTCTTGTATTACAACTTTTTGAATATTTTGATTTGACAACCATTATGATATTAATATTGACAATTATTATATTGACAATTATTGAAATGTTATAAGAAGTAGATAGTTATAATAAACCAAATGCTTTTGTGATATTGTTGATTGTATTTTGTACTTTTGTTTACATTTTTATACTTAGATAATGACAAGGCACATTCTTTTGTGATATTACTGATTCTATTTTATATTATTTATTACATCTTTTGATAGAAATATGTATCTAAAATTAATAAGATTAAAGATAATAAGATTATGTTTTATTTTAAAGTCCAACCATAACATATTAATGTTTTTAAAAAAGATTTTTGTAGTTGACTATACACAATCCCCTCACAATTTTATGGTCGGGCGAGTTGACGATAGAAATATTAATCAAATTTAAAAGTTGCCAAGTCGCCCAATCAGGCCAGTTTTTGTCTGGCCCTTATCTAATAACCCTTCCTTTTGGTTTGAGACTTTATTATAATTTATGTTTTACCGATTTAAACTAATTTACAGTGGTGATGGCGGGAAACTTACCTTCCTGGAGACTTTGGATCGGTGTGTGGAAGCGACAGAGGGCGCTACCGCGCTCCTATACGAGTAGACACTGCGTGGCGCTCGAGACTGTCTGCTGGAAATAAATTATCATCATAAGTATAAAAGTCTCACACGTCTAATTTCGCTCTCGCTGGATGAGTGCACTACTAAGGACTATTCGTAGTGGTAATCTTTTGTCCAGCTGTGGACGTCTTTGAAATTTGTTGAAGGTTGAAATTATGATGATTCTGAAAATGGTGGAGCGCAGAGTTCTAATTAGATCTAATTAGGTACTTACTTCTAAAAATCCCCTATTTCATTTTATGACTTGGTCAACTTTTCCAAAAAATTTGTAAACTCAGCTTGGGGACAGCTTATAAACGTGTTTAAGGTATTCGTAGAACTGTAAACGTCAAAACAAACAGGTCCATTTACAAACCATTACATAATTTCTTACAATTCCTACATACAATGTTTATAAGTACTAAATGATACCCGCATAGCCAGGGTAAGAGCATCTATTGACACAGCTATAATACGAACATTAGCATCATCCAGGTATTTTAACCTGCAATCATAGAACCGGTCGGTGGTATCGAAAAGGAAGGATCTTGCCCAGTGCCGAATTGGCCATATAGCAGGAGGCAACAAATGCTACGGGCCCCGCGAAATGGGGGGCCCGATCCTGTGCCCAAAAAAAACTACAAATATGTAAAATATTTATATTTACTGGTGGTAGAGCTCCAGTGACGGAGCTCTACCGCATTACCTAATATACTTCCCGCTAAATGGTAGTGTTTAGCACTATCGTGTTCCGGTCAGGTCGTAATGTACGGCTCTGTAATTTCCGGCACAGAGGCATAACACCTAATGCCTCAGGAGTGGCAGCGCATCTGCCTTTTTCACCTCTGGTCATTGTGTGGGTGTCTATAGGCTGCAGTCATCACTTAACATCAATGTGAACTACATGCTTGTTTGCCACTTTCATTTAATAAACGTAACTTCACGCCTGTAATCCTCGAAGGGGTAGGCAGAGGTAAATGCATGCATTCAATCATACATGCAAACACCCACGACTCGCCGGTTACGTTTTTGGCCCATGTAACAGGTGGCGAACCTGTTGCCATCTCCGGGCACATTACCAAACTCCGAGGTACTGGGAAACTTCCAGAAAATGGAAAAATCCCAATAGAAGCAGAGATAAAGGATTTTAAACCGTTATCTCTGATAGTCCCCGACCCGGGAATCGAACCCAGGACCTCCAGCGCAATAGTAGTGGCCTGCTACCCGCTACTGAGGCAGTTTCATTTAATAATAAATATATATACATATATATGTAATACACCTTAGCTATTCTCAAAGTGAGGCAATATCACAATACATACAGGGGCCCCCTAATATTGTTTTCGATTCCTTTTCGTAAATGTTCTGTTTATGTAACTCTAGGGCCCCATGGTCACATTTGCTACGGGCCCCGCACCGGCTTTATCCGGCACTGACCTTGCCCTATTGGCTCGATTCGATAATTTCCAGTTCAGATACCAACTGCTACAACCCTTTAATAATGGACTAAAGTGGCTGGAAAATGATCAGTTATCATCATCATCCCAGCCGAAAGACGTCCACAGCTGGACAAAGTCTTCCCCAAAGACGGCTCACAGTGTTGTGCGTCATAAGTGGGGAATATGCCATAGTCACCACGCTTGGCAGGCGGATTGGCGATCGCAGTGGCGGTAACTTTTTTTTATGTAATAAAAGTAGCAAACGAGCATGCAGTTTACATTGATGATAAGTGACGACTGCAGCCTATAGACACCCACACAATGACCAGAGGTTAAAATGCAGATGCGTTACCACTCCTGAGGCATTAGGTGTTATGCCTCTGTGCCGGAAATTACAGGGCCGTACATTATCGGACATTATCCACCTGACCGGAACACGATAGTGCTGAACACTACCATTTAGCGGCAAGTATATTAGGTAAGTCATCACTTAACATCAATGTGAACTGTGAACTGCATGCTTGTTTGCCACTTCCATTACATTAAAAAAATATATTTACCTCTGCCTACCCCTTCGGAGATTACAGGCGTGAAGTTACGAAGTTACGTGTATCAAATTTTAAACACGTCGTTTTGATGCAAATCTGCCGTGTTAGACGGACAGGCATGATAAATATGCAAGGATTCCGTTCTTACCATTCGGCTACGGTACCGAAAACACGGATGGTCACATTACCATCACCCAGGTGCTACAACCTGCAATCACAAACCGGTCGGTGGTAACGAAATGGCTGGATCGTGCCCATCGGGTCGATTCACTCGATTCGATAATATAATCAATGGTTGACACGATCGCGCATCACGATCTCTGTATTAGAATAATCGCGGTGACGCCATCGCAATAAACGTCCATGTAGATCGGCTCGCCTAACGTGATTGCTTTTGCGATAATATAACTATCGCTATTGCCTTAGATTAAAGAAAAAAACCGGTCAAGTGCGTGTCGGGCCACGCGCAGTGTAGGGTTCCGTAGTTACAGAGTACGAGATGTAATTAAAAAAATAAATAAATATTTTCTATAGAGTTGTTCGAAATTTTCTAGTAAAATAAAATACAATTGGTCGACTATTACCCGAAAACTTGCAATGCCAACAATATTTGACAGCAATAACAACGACAGTAGCAATGTCGATAGGCGGTCGCACCAGGTGAAACACAGCCGTGACGATATGTTAATGAGGAATGCTCTACTTTCAGGGAAACGGTGTTATCGTGAGGTAGGTCTTCATTGATCAACCCCTACCATCGGAACCGGTTCATTGACTACGGTATTCATCATTAGGCGAATAAATCGTGAGCTTCGTGGGCAGTAGATGATACAGTTCTAGTCACGATACCATTCGTTCCGGCCCCGACGTCGCGTTACATAATGTTTGGCGGTCAAACTCAGCAAGTGCTAATCAATACAAATAAGTAAGGTATTGTCGATGTTGTTCGTTTTTCATTTATTTTCCTATTTGATGTTACTGTTAATTTTTTTTTTATGTAATGGCACTTCCATTACATAAAAAAAAAAAAAAAGTAAACAAGCATGCAGTTCACATTGATGTTAAGTGTTGACTGCAGCCTATAGACACCCACACAAAGACCAAGGTCAAAATGCAGATGCGTTACCACTCCTGAGGCCTAAGGTCTTATGCCTCTGTGCCGGAAATTACAGGGCCAATGTTAATAAAGGGCCAGGGTTAATGTGTACTCATGGTCGAATACTAGAATGGTTTAAAGATCAATTGGCGCATGTAACTCTTTTTTTATCTCTATGATGCATTTTAAACGATAGAGACTACTTGGACTGCAATATGTTTAGATATTAATTTTAGGTGTAATATATTATTATTACAATAAATAATAATAATGGCAACCCATTATACGTCCCACTGCTGGGCACGAGTCTCTCCCCTTTTTTGGGGGTATGCCTGGAGGTTACTCCACCACGCTGCTCCAATGTGGATTGGTGGAGGTGTGGTGGTTGGCCACTAACCCACCCAGGGTTAGTGGCCAACCCGCTGTCGGATGTTTTCAAACAGCCCGTAAGGCCTTCGACAAGGTTTAACGACATCTGGGTGACCGCAAGTGGCAAATTTAATACGCGTTTCCGTGCTTCGGAGGGCACGATAAGCCGTCGCCGGCCCCGGTTGCTATCTATAGATAGCAATAGTTATCGGAGGCCTCATGGGCAGTTTGAAAACATTCGACAGCGGGTTGGCCACTAATCTCCACCAACCCGCATTGGAGCAGCGTGGTGGAGTAAGCTCCAGGCCTCCTCCCAAGAAGGGGAGAGACTCGTGCCCAGCAGTAGGATGTATCAAGGGTTGCCATTATGAAGTAAGCTATCCTTAAAAGATAGATATATATGCCATCGCGGATTTTTTTGTAGTCCTACCAAACAGAAATTATCCACCTTTATATAATAATAATATATGCTTTATTGTACACCAGTTGACAGGAAAATACACAGAAAATATAAAATACAGAATAGGTACAGTAGGCAGCCTTATCGCTCAGGCAGCGATTTCTTCCAGGCAACCTGGTAAAAGGATACAAGACGAAGAAGCAGGTAGGGTGTACGAAATAAATGTAGTACTTAGCTGTGTAGTATACTAATAAAATAAAATCACAAAAAAAAATATAATAATAAAATAAAAGGAAATATCGAGACAGCGAACAAAGGTAAGTATACTAAAGAGGCACCAAGCGGATGAATATTGCAAAAATCAAGAGGGAGAGAAAGATGTGCCTAAAAGTTACAAACTAAGGTAATAATATTTTACTTGATTTTTGAAGGAAGTAATGGTTTGAATCTTACGTATGGAAACTGGCAAGCTGTTCCACAGGCGCACAGCTTCAACAGAAAAAGATTTGTGGTAGAGATGAGAAGATAATATACATTGTTTTGTAATATCTCAAAAGCTTTAAGCGGCGTTTTCGATAAAAGGCGGCTTGAGTTTTGCCGACATATCCAACATTTATCGTAATATTGTAATCAATTTACACAAACCGCGCCCCGCTGCACATGGCGATATTTTGCCTAGGCAAAGGTGGATGGCATACCTACACTTACCCCCTTATTCACAACCGTATTTTAGCTAAAGTGTTGCTAATCTCTCCTTTGTCTTTTTCTATCCTACACATTTGACAATGCAACTGACAAGGACAAAGCATTCTATAGCTAAAACGTATCTAATGTACGTTTATGAATAAGGGGGTAACAGTTTAGAGGCAAAAAAATAATATTGTATAAGAAAATTTACGTAACTACGTAACTTCACGTCTGTAATCCCCGAAAGGGTAGGCAGAGGTAAATGCATGCATTCAAGCATACATGCAAACACTCACGTTTTTGGCCCATGTAACAAGTGGCGAGCCTGTTGACATCTCCGGGCACATTACCAAACTTCAAGGTACTGGAAAATTTCCAGAAAATGGAAAAAACCCAATAGAACCAGAGATAATGGACTTTACACCATAATCTCTGATAACCCTCTACCCGGGAATCGAACCCAGGACCTCAGCGTAGTAGTAGTGGCCTGCTACAACTAGGCTACCGAGGCAGTTAAGAAAATTTAAATTTAAACAACGATGAATTTAAAAAAGAGGTAGAACAAATATTGTTTGGATTGATGTAGAGAGACTGCCTTCAAGAGGTGATGCGCTAATAACAAATAACCCTGTATAAACAAACTTTTCCCAAGAATCACTCTATCTATTTGTGAAAACCGCATGAAAATCCGTGTAAGTCATAAATTAATAAAAATAATAATGGCAACCCATTATACGTCCTACTGCTGGGCACGAGTCTCTCCCCTTTTTGGGGGGAGGCCTGGAGCTTACTCCACCACGCTGCTCCAATGCGGATTGGTGGAGGTGGGTGGGTTAGTGGCCAACCCACTGTCGGATGTTTTCAAACCATAAGGCCTCCGACAAGGTTTAACGACTGCTATCCATCGATAGCAACCGGGACCGACGGCTTAACGTGCCCTCCGAAGCACGGAAACGTGCATTTAATTTGCCACTAGCGGTCACCCATCACACTACCCGACCGCGCCCGTAGTGCTTAAACGAGCAGATCGCTTACGATCTACACCAGCCGCTGGGCCATGCACGCTTCAGTCATAAATTGCTTGATATTAATATGAGTCGTTACTATAATAAAACCACACTGGTCACTCGGACGACGGACGCAATCACGCAACGAAACGAGTAAAAAAATAAAGTAACTACAAATAAATGATTTCCTATTCATCACTAACGCATCTTCTGTAACGTTATAGGACATTTAAAGAGAAAGTGCCGAACTAATCGCTAAAAAATGCCCTCTAACAAGGCACGTAGCCCTTAGTCACGCGACGGACAAAATATTTACTTATAAATGAGATGTCAAGCTACTAACATAAAAGGGACGGATAAAAAATCCTTTATTTATGCGTTGTATTACCAAGGGATAAAAAATTGATAAATACCACTGTACCACTAGATTCGTGTTCGAGAAAGTTGTGAGTTTGTAATAAACTGTAATAAACTGAATATGTAATAAGTCACTGGTTTGTAGCAAACCAAATTGAAGTTTTGGATTAAATAAGAAAACAATGAGGGATGTTTTAAATAAATTATAGTCAGTACATGCTAAGATTATAAATAATTGTTGCCATAATTTTTAAATATTTTTATTTCTATGAAATTTACTTATTTGGAATACGCTGATCGTTTTGGTTTCGTATATTTTTATGGCGGTACCAACATATCTGATTGGGGGGACTTGACAGAGGATTTTTGTCTGTCGGGAGCTTAATCTACTGAGGACAGGCTTCATCAAGGCAAACTGAAAGAACAAAGAATTTGATTTAAAATTTCTCATGTTTTAACTAAGCTGATGATTTGGAGGTCGAGTCGGGTTTGATTCTCCTGGTCTTTCCTTCCATGGATCTGATACTGTACATCAACACAACGATAAATGTTGCGGAAGACATTTTTTCGTAACTAATTATTGTTCAAATTATGAATAGTTTACATTAATACGTTTTAATTCGTTTGAATACAACATAATATTAACTATAATATAACATTAACCACTTACAAAAAAAAAAAACGGAAAGCGTATGATAAAATCGCTTAAATAATATGTAAATTAAATACTGATTTTTTAAGCGATTTCATTATATTTCACGCCTGTAATCCCCGAAGGGCTAGCAGAGGTAAATGCATTCAAGCATAGATGCAAATACCCTCGAATCGCCGGTTAGGTTTTGGCCCATGTAACAGGTAGCGAGCCTGTTGACATCTCCGCGCTCATTACCAAACACTGAGGGTAAATTCCTGTTAATGAAAAGAACCAATAGAACCAAAGAATAAAATTAAACGATTTTATAGCGTTATCTCTGATAGTCACCGGGAATCGAATCCAGGACCCCAGCATAGTAGTAGTGTCTTGCTACCACTAGGCTTCTGAGGCAGTTCAATAATTTCATTGTCATTACTGTGTGAAACAACAATGTCTGTACGAGTTTCAATCGAGTTTCCACGGTAGAAGATCATCGTCAACCGTTTGACAGGCGCTAATGAAGACTTACCTTCGTATATTGAAAGGATTTATTAAGACTTCAAGGTTGAGGTTATATTATCAAACGTTTGGGCGTATTTTGTTTATTTTAAACACTTAATCGTGAATGACAAGGCTTTATAGGATAACGAGTGGATTCTAACATTTTTTTTGTTATGATTTTGATTGACGTTAAGTATACTTAATTTTTAATCTTTTGGTTAACTTTATACCTAAGTATCGTAAAATGGAATCGTGTTGTATGAGTAGGTAGCAAAAAAGCAGGAATCTACTAACGTTATATGATGGCGAGATTTGCGCAAATAAAACACAAAAGAGTACAAGGTAAAACAGCTATGAAATATTAAGATTTCTTTATTTCTGACTAGCGATCCGCCCCGCTTCGCACGGGTAACGTTTATTATAGATATAAACCTTCCGCAGAAAACCCTATTTCCAACATTTCAAACAGGAACAAAATCCGTTCACAACTTTTCGAGATTAGCGCATACATACAGACAGAGAAAATAGGGGGACTTTATAATATGAAGAAGAAGAAAGAAGAAGAAATACATTTATTAACCTGACAACACACAACAAACATCCATAAAAGAGAAAAAAAAATCATTAAAAAAGAGGAGACAACTAACATAAACAAACTTAAACGGTATGGTCATGTGAAGCCAGGAAAAATGGCACCCATCTCAGCTATTTGTTGCAGCAAGAGCTGCAACGCTAATATTCTGATGGGTCCTTTGACGAACGTTGCGAACTGCAAGTGTGGTGTACATACATGTGTGCAAAAAAAAAGAAAAATATAAATAAATAATAATAATACAGAAAAAATAATACAGGGCAAAAATTATACAAAAATTATTTTTTAAAAATTGTTTTTTACACAACCTAGAGATTGACTGGCAGGAGAATGCTACCGAGCATTAAGTCCGGCTCATGTATTTTATTGTGCTTGGAAGATTAAATAAATAAAACAAAGAAACAAAAAGTGGTGGAAGTTAAAATATAATGTTATTATACCTAATATAGATACATTACAAATAGCTAAAGATACATATATATGTATACATACAAATTATAATATTAAATTAAATTAAGCGTACCTACATCATAAAGCAACGCGGGCCACCGGCCGCGGCGGACCGGAGGGGAGTAGCCATATGCAGGCTTTCCCCTCTGTCAAAGTACAAGACCAAATGGTCCTATACCTGTCGCCCAAATATTTAAATGTGTGTGTGACATTGTTTCTGTATTTTGTTAAAGTCAAAGTGTGAGTTTCGTAGTAATAGACGATTTTTGTAGTGTGCGTGTGTGTCGCACGCATTTCTCCCCGCAAAAAATGACAGACTGTTTTGCATCGGTAATACACGCTATGGCTACTCCCCTCCGGTCCGCCGCGACCGGTGGGCCGCGTTGCTCTATGACCTACATTATGCAAACCCAAAACTAACTACAATTACAGCACTAGGACCATAGATAGCGCAAACGCAGTTACAAATATGTAGTGATTTAATAGAGTTTTAGACAACCTCGTGCATTGCATATAGGCAGAACGGGCGAAGCCTACCCATTTGCGGTGAACAATGTATTAAACAGGCGTCGGGACGCGATGACCCCAAAGCTCACTAGCGGAAGGATATTTTTCGGACGGGAAACCTTCCACTTGCGCAGTCAGTCAACCGAACAATTCCAATGGGCTGGTAGTAAGTACAATAACGCAAGATGGGATCCATAGGAACCTCACCGCCACTGTTGGTAGAACAGAAGCCATCCATACTAAACTTAAATTTTATAAGTACATTTTTTTCCGGTGCCAGTGAGTTACTGGAATAAAAATGGTCTACCAACAGTAGCCATCCAACTTGTATTTTAGTACTTTTTTTTTCCGGTGAGTTAAAATATTTTAAGTACCAGACGTCATTCGTATGATTACTGGTGGTAGAGTTCCAGTGTAGAAGCTCGAGGACGTAGGCACCACCGCATTACCTAATCTATCTGCCGTCAAATGGTACCTAGTGTTCAGTGCTAACATGTTCCGGTTAGATCGTAATTTATGGCCCTGTAATAACTGTCACGGAGACAAAACTATTAAGCTCTCAAGGGTGGCAACGCATCTGCATTTTGACCTCTAGTCTTTGTGTGGGTCTATAGGCTGCAGTGATCACTTATCATCAGTGTGAACTGCATGTTCGTTTACCACCTTCATTACATTAAAAAAAATATTGAACTCTTCTCTCCAATTTCTCGCTGTCATGACAGTATGAAGGTACATGTTTTTTTAAGGTTTCTTTTATATTTTACCCAAGATTACAGTACTCAAAGCAAAACAACAAAAAATGACAACTCGAAGAATCCCATGGCTTTCTTTCAAGCGCATTTCATTTTATAATTTGTCCATAGTAAATGGTACGGGCGGCGTTTCAAAGGCGTCACGTTACCAAATTGAGGTGAAAAAAGTGTGTCTGGATTCGAAGCCGGTACCAAATTACCTAATGGCATAATTGTCACGCTGCCAAGGACGCTGGTAGAAAGTAAACGAAATCTGTCATGGCCATGGGATCCATTGGATATGGGTGTTAATGTTGGGTTGTGATAAGCTGAGGGTACACTGGGCATATCTTGAAATCTTTAAGAACTTAAAAAAGCCTTAGGGCCTTAACTAGAACGCCATGACGACGTCGCGGGCTACGTATCCAAGCTGCTAGTATGGAAATACATGAAACCTAACCCACCTGGCCACTTTGTGGCAACGTCGCCACACCATACTAATTGCTTGGATACGTATTCGGCGACGTCACCATAACGTCCTAGAAAGTTAGGGTCCTAACTGCTTGGATACGTATCCGGCGACGTCGCCATGGCGTTCTAGTGAGTTAGGGCCCTAACTGCTTGCATACGTAGCCGGCGACGTCGCAATGGCGTCCTAGTGAGTTAGGGCCCTAAAGATTTTGAAGAACTGTTGATGCGAAGAATTATATAAATTTAGGGTGTGATGAATTTAATAATTGCAACACATACCTGTATAAAATGTTCCTTGGCAGTAAGGTTTGCAGACAGCTGTAATCATTAAACTGGCGAAATTTACACTAGGTATGGCAAAAAGAATCTCGAATTATTTTGGAAAATCTATGGAGCAAGTTAATATTTTCTACAATGTGTTTGTAAATAAAAAAAATGTCAAGGGCGGTCGTTTTTTCAAGTGTATTAAATAAGTTGACCGACTCTTAATCTTTACATTGATGGTAAGCTATACTACAGTATATATATGAAACCAGAGATTTCAATGTAGATGCGTGACACTGAAGGCTAAAGTATTAGGAAATTAAAGTAAAAACGGAAAGAAAAAATTGACTTCTGGCAGATTTCGAACCTGCGACCTCAGGATAACCAGTCCAACCGCTTCACCACTAAGCTACCGAAGTCCCACTAAGGTAGTAATACCCTAAGGTATTAGACAGGAAATTACCGTACATTACCAACTAACCACAACACGATAGTGCTGAACACTCCCATTTAGCTACAAGTAGATGAGGTAATCTGGTGGTGCCTACGCCCGCGAGCACCGTCACTGGAGCTCTACCACCGATGTCGCTAAATTAGTTTCTCTCGGTGTGCCACAATCGGAGTCATCGGATATTTTTTTGTACATTCAAAATTCGAAACGTAATGAAACGGACACCGAGTATCTCACGCATTTAAATAATTTCGTTCACATCCATCATTTGAAGATTTGGAGAAAAAAGGAAATAAAAAAAAAGAAATAATAGGTTGCACTCCGGGAATGCCGGCAGCAGTGAAAACTTGAATATTAACGTTGTCTATTTTTGATATTTTGGTATGGTTTGGGAATAATTTTGCAGGAATTGCTTTAAATTATCAGTATAAAAGTACTATCATTTATATGGTAAAATACCTACAATATTAATTTAATGCGCTACCGTACGCAAACATGACAATTAATATTACATAGCTGTATACATTACAGTATACTGTATATATATATATATATATATATAATAGCTGTATATTACATATATTACGTATATTACATAGCATACATAGCTGTTGCCCGCGGTTACGCCCGCGTGGATGTCGTTTTATAAATAACTAAGTAGCCTATGTTCTTTCTCAAAGTTAGCTCTATCTCTGTACCAAATTTCATTAAAATCGGTTCAGTCGTTTGGACGTGAAAAGGTATCAGACATACAGACAGACAGACAGACAGAGTTACTTTCGCATTTATAATATTAGAAGGGATTAAAAATTTAACAGTTCAGAACACGAGAGAGATTTTATTTGTAAAAATACGAATTAGTTCATTAAAGGCTTACCTACACATTTTGCCGTTGCTTAGTTATAAACAGCGAAGTTTGTAGTCCACACAAATAAAAACTGTGTAAACTTTAACTTGTTTTAACAAATTGGACAAAATATATATTATTTTTTTATGTAATGGAAGTGGCAAACAATCATGCAGTTCACATTGATGTTAAGTGATGACTGCAGCCTATAGACGCCCACACATAGACCAAGGTTAAAATTCTGATGCGTTACCACACGATAGTGCTGAACACTACCATTTAGCGGCAAGTATATTAGGTAATGCGGTGGTGCCTTCGCCCGCGAGCTCCGTCACTGAAGCTCTTCCACCAGTAAAATATGAAATGTAAGCCGCGAGGCATATCAAATAAAACGCGATTAAAATAAGATTTGCTACTCTAAAGAAGCTTAAATAACCGCCGGCTCTGAAATATCAATAAATTCGAGCTCTGTGCCGCGTTATAAAACAGTTATGCGTTGTATTATCTCTAAGCTAACCTGGTTGACGGCGAAGTAGATAGGGTTGTCATCTTAAAATTAGGAACAAGAAATATAATAACTCTATAAACATTTTAACATTTTAACTGCCTCGGTAGCCTAGTGGTAGCAGGCCACTACTACTACGCTGAGGTCCTGGGTTCGATTCCCGGGTAGGGGGTTATCAGAGATAATGGTGAAAAAGCCTTTATCTCTGGTTCTATTGGGACTATTCCATTTTCTGGAAATTTCCCAGTACCTCAAAGTCTGGTAATGTGCCCGGAGATGTCAACAGGCTCGCCACCTGTTACATGGGCCAAAACGTAACCGGCGAATCGTGGGTGTTTGCATGTATGCTTGAATGCATGCATTTACCTCTGCCTACCCCTTCGAGGATTACAGGCGTGAAGTTACGTTTTTGAAGTTACGTATAAACATTTTCAATGGCACCAATTCTGCTAGGCTTGCTCTGATCATGGAGTTCCTGATTGACTACGAAGTATAATCAACCACTTTCCACTTTCTTTATCTAATTCTATGGGTACGGGCCTAAAGATAATTTCAGAAACATACAAAACGCCCGGTTTCCATGTATGTGTTGTGTGCGAGTTAATCTTCTTCCAAAGGTAATCTGCATGATGTACTTGTATTACACCAACAACAAACAGTGGACTGAGCGGAACTAAGCGAGCGTAAACTGAGCGTATCCTATGTTCTGAACCGACTCTGTCTGACATCATCATCTCAGCCGAAAGACGTCCACTGCTGAACAAAGGCCTCCCCCAAAGAATGCCACAACGAACGGTCCTGGGCCGACCTCATCCAAAGATTGCCCGCGACCTTCACCAGGTCGTCGGTCCACCTCGTGGGGGGCCTGCCTACGCTTCGTCTTCCGGTGCGCGGTCGCCACTCCAGAACTCTTCTGCCCCAACGGACGTCAGTTCTGCGAGCTATGTGCCCTGCCCACTGCCACTTGAGTTTCGCTTTTCGCTATTCTTTGGCGTCGGGATGTGACGAGCCCATCGCCCGCTAGCGGAAGAATTATCTTCTACTGGAAGGGAATTCTTCCTCTAGTGCAGTCAGTCAACCGAACAATGGCGGTCAAACCATGGCGGTAGGAGTATCCGGGATGGGCAGCAGCGTACCGTGATAAAATTGCCGCCACTGCGATCGCCAACCCGCATGCCAAGCGTGGCGATTATGGCAAATCACCCCAAATGCTTCACAACAAAACTGTCTGACATGGTCTATCAAAACTTTTTGTTGGTTGAAAAAGGATTCCCTCCCGTTAAGCCACTCCAACATAGGAAAAATATGCTATCCCATCCATTTTTTTCTCGGTAAAACTACCATAACCCGTACAAAATCTTTTTATCTGGTCCTATAAAATGACGTCTCATTGCAATAATAATTATTTCGTTTCATTAGTTTGTATGACAGCGGGTATGAAGAACGAACAAAGCATTAGCTTCAGTTAAGGCTCGCAATAAAAGGCCATGGTGATACATCAATCTTAAACGAAGAGTTTTATGTTTCTCAAAGTTGACAGCCCTAGTTTAAATTGTCATCCTGCTGCCGCCAGAGAATTGTTCGATTCAAAAGGGCTTTGATATGTTTAAAGTGTTAACCGATCTGATTTCAACCATTGTGCACGCCCCGCAGTTATTTCTATTACATTATGAAGCTCTGCAGTCCATCGCGAACATTGCTTTTCAAGGCGGAAGGGATTTTGTACTAAATCTATTTATTTTTTTTTTTTATTTTTTTTTATGTTATGGAAGTGGCAAACAAGTATGCAGTTCACGTTGATGTTAAGTGATGACTGCAGCCTATAGACACCCACACAAAGACCAAGGTCAAAATGCAGATGCGTTGCCACTCCTGAGGCCTAAGGTGTTATGCCTCTGTGCCGGAAATTACAGGGCCATACCGGCCACCACCTGCCACCTGACCGGAACACGATAGTGCTGAACACTACCATTTAGCGGCAAGTATATTAGGTAATGCGGTGGTGCACACGCCCGCGAGCTCCGTCACTGGAGCTCTACCACCAGTAAGAATTTATATTACGTTTTTTATGTTATGAAGTGGCAAACAAGCATACAGTTTACATTGAAAGTAAGTAGTTTCGGTCATCAGGTACCTACCTGATCTTGTAACTTTTTTATTATGTAACTAGCTGTGCCCGCGACTTCGTCGCCGTGAGAATTTATGATTCTTCAGTACCTACGCGGACGAAGTCGTAGGCGCAGCTAGTTTAAAAGTAGCCTAGTTTACGCCTTATTACTTAAGCTATCTGCCAGTGAAAGTCGCGTCAAAATCGGTCCAGCCGTTCCCGAGATTAGCCAGAACAAACAGACAGACAGCCAAAAAATGTAAAAAATGTTGTTTTGGTATATTTAACGTGTACATTTCCATTTAGTAAAAAATGGTTATTTTAATTTAACAAACAGACACTCCAATTTTATTTATTTGTGTTGATGTATTGATGAAGGTGGCAAGTGGCAAACAAGCTTGTAGTTTACATTGATGTTAAATGATGTCTGCAATCTATAGACACCCGTACAAAGAACAGAGGTCAAAATGCAGATGCGTTGCCACCCCTGAGTGCCTGAGACCTTAGTTACTATGTCTCTGTGATGGTTATTACTAATTACCATCTAACCGGAACACGATAGTGCTGAACACTACCATTTGGTGGCAGATGAGTTAGGTAATGCGGTGGTGCCTACGCCCTTAAGCTCCTACACTCAAACTCTACCACCAGTAAAGTTGCAAGGTAGTAGATGTCTAGCTTGCAGTTGTGTTTTAATCTCCATACATAAAGCAACGCGGCCCACCGGTCGCGGCGGACCGGAGGGGAGTAGCCATAGCGTGTATTACCGATGCAAAACATTATGTCATTTTTTGTGGGGGAAATGCGTGCGACACACACTACAAAAATCGTCTATTACTACGAAACTCACACCTTGCCTTTAACTAAATACAGAAACAATTTCACGCACAGATTTAAACATCTAGGCGTGCATATAGCCAAACATATAAGCCCATTTGGGCTTGTACTTTGACAGAGGGGAAAACCTGCATATGGCTACTCCCCTCCGGCGTTGCTCTATGTCTCCATGTGAACTGAAAGCTTATGCGCAACCCTTGTTACTTAAAAAAAGTTTTTTTTTTTATGTAATGGAAGTGGCAAACAAGCATGCAGTTCACATTGATGTTAAATGATGACTGCAGCCTATAGACACCCACACAAAGACCAAGGTCAAAATGCAGATGCGTTACCACTCCTGAGGCCTAAGATGTTATGTTTCTGTGCCGGAAATTAATATTATTTTAAATTAAGCGGCAAGTATATTAGGTAATGCGGTGGTGCCTACGCCCGCGAGCTCCGTCACTGGAGCTCTACCACCAGTAAAATTAGGAAATCACAATCCTTCTGAGCTCCGCTGCAGTCAGTTTAGATGCGACAATGTATACTTTGTATACACCACACAAACACTATGTATGGTATAAATATGCACCACACATTACCCCGTGGTATGAACAGATGAGTCGTGTTCACCGTTGCACCAATTGCACCGGCTATGAGCAATTTTCCATCAATCTTGCCATTTAATGCAGAAGTTTTGTTTTGTATTCGATGGAAGTGCAGACGGGCGTTTTTGTAGCGTTTGTTTGCGGTTGGTAGAAAACGCTCATCACTCCAGAAAGACGCCCACTGCTGGGCAAAGCATTTTCAAAGACGGCCACAACAGTGTTGTGCGTCATTAGGGAAGAATATGCCCTAATCGTTACGCCTGGCATGCGGATTGGCGATGGCAGTGGCCAGGCATCTCCCGTTTAGGACCACGCCCCCGACGCTTCGGTGGCAGATAGGTCCGGGGAAGGAGGACATTCCTCGACCCCCGAACCATCCCCCCCTTCTGTTGCGCATCATGCGCGGAGGGAGGGATGATGAATAAACAGTCAGATGGCAGTGGCGGTAGTTTTATGGCAACACGCTGATGTCCATCCGGCGTTGTTATTTTTTCCTACCCTTAATATATGCCCTATTGGAATGGTTTGACCGCCGGTTGATAGATTGCACTAGCGGTCACGTCCCAAAGCCAGGTTCGAAAACGTTCAGTAATATATTTTTTTACTATAAGTTACATCGCTAGAGCGGCTATTTATAAACGCGGTGATAGTAATAAACGTAATTTTATTTTTGTAGAGTTGTAGAGATTCATTATTTCACTGTTAAATGTGATGTGAATTATTATTGAAACAAATTCACCCAACTTATACTACTATTCTAGTTATATTTATACTAGTAAATTACTCGTAGTTACTAGCTGACCCGGCAAACTTCGTGTTGCCTCAGAATGAAATTATGTGTCAAAGGTTTGATAGATACGGACTATTTGAATGGGAAAATGAAACTGCGGTTAACTACTATTTCCCTTCAATTTCTTCATATTTTTTTAACTTTTAAACCTTCCCTGGACTTCCAAAAATCATTCAAAACCAAAGTTAGCCAATTCGGTCCACCCGTTCTCGAGTTTTAGCGAGACTAACGAACAGCAATTGATTTTTATATACACATATATATATATATATACATATATAAGATGATTTCATGCATATATCTACGTATGTAAACGAAGGCGAAGTTTCCCAAACATTGGTGATAGACTCCTTAACATCGAATCTTAATATATAATTGAGTCCAGGGTTTGCCTCGCAATTTCTGGTACAGAGGCAAAAAAGCTTAGGTCTCAGTCAGGAGTGGCAACGCATTGAATCTCATCAACATAAAATCCACATCTACTTTTATGTACTAACTCGTTTGTTTATACTTGCTTGCCACTTTCATGAGTTGAAATATCTGAGTTCCGGTCCAGTATTGTGACACAATAAGCCACGGAGGAAAATCATATTAAAATATTAAATTAAAATACGCTTACACTCACAGTCCCACAGCAGGTATAAATCTGTGTTGTAGGTGCCGTTGTACACATACAACACATACACAAACACGCAGACTCGAAACAAATATTTAATTTCGTTTTCAGCGTTTCGACCGCTCGTCTGTATAGATTATATAGACGCCTGACGCACCGTAATACAACACGTTTCGCGATCCGTTGTATGGAATTAGGCGAATGGCGAATCGCTCAAGGATTAACGCGAACGCGACCGCCTTAACGGTATCTATCTCATTAACTCGATATTAGGTTTGGTTTTAGTTGAAAATTTATTTATTTCTAATCTAATATTTATAGTATCGAACACACAACATTTCAGAGTTAGCAACGAGGCGACGGCATAGACACTAAAAAGTTCAGAAAAGGATAAGATTGGAACATTATTCCAAACTCTTCCTGAAATGAACTCAGATAGTGTTAGGTTATAATTTAAGCATATGCTTGAGGGCAGTGAGCGTGCTTATTAATAAAGTCACCCTAGATTCTCGTTAATTGTTGTTTAGACTAATGTTATTGTATTTTTTTTTCTTTTAGGTTACAGTGTTATGAAACAACATGCATTTCTTTAGTTGTCCAAATACGGAAACTTCTAAATGGTCTTAAGTAGTTTTAGATTGTATGTAAGCATATATGATTTTTTTTTTTTTTTTTTTTTTATGTATATAATAGTGGCAAACAAGCATGCAGTTCACATTGATGTTAAGTGATGACTGTAGCCTATAGACACCCACACAATGACCAGAGGTCAAAATGCAGATGCGCTGCCACTCCTGAGGCATTAGGTGATATGCCTCTGTGCCTGAAATTACAGGGCCGCACTAATGTACGGCGTGTACTAATGTACGGCCGTACTAACGTATCGTGTTCCGGTCAGGTGGTAATCCACCTGACCGGAACACGATAGTGCTGAACACTACCATTTAGCGGCAAGTATATTAGGTAATGCGGTGGTGCCTACGCCCGCGAGCTCCGTCACTGGAACTCTACCACCAGTAAAAATGATTGTTTGTTCTCCTCAAGAAAATAAAATAAAATAAAAATAGTTAAACAAAAAATTTCAGGAATAGCTAATTGAAATGGTTGTAGCCACTCAAGCATATATCTGAATCTGCTCCTTGTTCTTCGAGGTCTTTAGGAATCACTTATCATTAACGTGAATTTTATGAAGATACGTTTTTCTGGTGAAGGTTGCGGGCCATTGCTGGGTGAGGACCCAAGACCGTTCATTGTGGCAATCTTTAGGTGAGGCTTTTCTGCAGCAGTGGACGTCTTTCGGCTGAATCATGACATTTTTCTTAATAGCATCGTCTTACGGTTGGGAGAAATCTTCTTCTAACTTGCTTCACCTATTGCGGTCTTTAGCGACTCCAAACCAAGCTGATTTAAAGCAGTCGACGTCGTCTCACCAGCGCTTTCGGCCGAACTCAACAACGATGAGCATTTGGAATCTAGTGAGTATATTTGCCCACTTTTCTTGGGGCCTGACAAACTTTTTTACTGGTGGTATAACTCCAGTGACGGAGCTCGCGGGCGAAGTCACCACCGCATTACCTAATATACTTGCCGCTAAATGATAGTGTTTAGCACTATCGTGTTCCGGTCAAGTGGTATTGTACGGCCCTGTAATTTCCGGCACAGAGACATAACATCTTAGGCCTTAGGAGTGGTAACGCATCTGCATTTTGAACTTGGTCTTTGTGTGGGTGTCTATAGGCTGCAGTCATCATTAAACATCAATGTGAACTGCATGCTTGTTAGCCACTTCCATTACATAAAAAAACAAGATCCGTTCACATCCCACTTCGACTTTTAAGCCTTATAAATGTTAATTCATGTTGCCGGTTAATTTCCTCAAGATTTTTGTGTATTCTGGCGTTTCGCTTTGCTCCTATGATGAAAGCAATAGTAATACCACTAAAATGTAACTTCACGCTTGTAATCCATGACGGGGTAGGCAGAGGTAAAACAAGCATACATACAAACACCCACGATTCGCCGGTTACGTTTTGGCCTGAGTCGTGCCTGTTGACATCTCCGAGTATATTACCAAACTCTATTTAAATACTGGGAAACTTCCAGAAAATAAAAAGTAAACTTAATAGAACCAGAGATAAAAGATTTTACACCGTTATCTTTGATAGTCCCCGACCCGGGAATTAAACCCCGGACCCCCAGCGTATTAGTAGTGGCCTGCTACCACTAGGCTACTGGGGTAGTTATTCCACATGTATTAAAGTTAAATATATAAACAGTACGCATATGTTTCGAATGTGATTGCGTCAAATACAAGAAAATAAATGTCATGTTTATGTTTTTGCTAATAAAATAGTGTATTTAATGTTGTTACAACATCTCGGTACAGGTTTATAAACAAATTATGTTTTTCTGGATTATTAAGAATAGATATAGTATAAACAATGTTTGTAGTCAAAATTATGTTTCTTTTCATCACATGATATGAATAAAATGCGTACGGTTTCTGACGGTAACTGTATTTTAATAAAAACAAAGGCTAGGTGTATATAAAAACAGGTCAAGTGCGTGTCGGGCCACGCACACTGTAGGGTTCCGTACTTTTTAGGTTTGAATAATGTATTGAAAAAAAAACATTCTACAGAGTTGTTCGAAATTTTCCAGTAAAATACATTTGGTCGACTATTACCTACTCGCAAACTTGCAAGGTCAACTTAAGTGTCATAGTTTTCCTTTTAATTATAATCATTATATAGAGCTTCTATTGCCGAGACGTTTTAATTTCTAACAAGCGTTTAGTTGGTAGGGGCTTAACTCTTACGAAAATTAGCACTTTAAAGCTTAATAAGTCACGAACAGTTAACTAAATCGTAAAATGATGTTCGGACATCCATAATGTTTTTGAAAGACCTATCCAACGATAGGAATGTGATATAATAAATTTAGCAAGAGAGGTTCACCGAAACCAGAAAAAGATTAAATGGATCTGTCTACAAGATTAGTAAAAGTGTGGGTATCCTGGGTGCTGACATATTGAATGAAGTGCAGTTTCGGGGTCATATAGAGGGTGAGACCAAGCCGGCATCCAAGAAGTTCGGGGTGCTAAACAAGGCGAGGCAGTATTTCACATCGGGGCAACTTCTACAGCTCTATAAAGCTCAAGTGAGGCCCCATTTGGAATACTGCTCTCACCATTGGGCGGGAGCCCTTAAATACCAGCTCGGTCCCCTTGACTCCATTCAAAACCGTGCCATTCGAATCGTCAACGACCCAGGAATCACAGATCGACTCGAAAATCTGAGTCTGCGCAGAGACATCGGTTGTCTGTGCATCTTCTACCGCCTTTACAATGCTGAATGCTCTGATGAATTGTTCGATCTGGTGCCATCGTCTCCATTTCTTCATCGTACCACCCGCCGAAGATAGAAGTTCCACCCGCACAGATTGGACACTTGGCAGTGCTCAACAGCCCAATTCGCGCGTTCATTCCTGCCCAGAACGTGCAAATTGTGGGACGAACTTCCATCTGAGGTGTTCCCCCGGCGCTACAATATGGGGTTCTTCAAAACTGGCGTCAAAAGAGTTCTTCAGGGCTGGCAGCGCGTTGGCAACTCCTCTGATGTTGCAAATGTTCATAGGCGACGGTAACCACTTTCCATCAGGTGGCCCGTCTGCTTGTTTGTCAATCCTTTGACATAAAAAAAAGATAAATAGTTTGGGCACCTCTGGGTTAGATGGTATCTAATGTATGGCCAAATAATAACTAAGGCAGATACATAACTCATGTGGTCTCAGGGGTGGTAACGCATCTGCTTTTTGACCTCTAGTTTTTATATGTGTATCTATATATACATACGTCTCTGGAGCTCTACCACCCGTTAATTCAGTTTACCTGCCTTGTCTGATATTTCTGTCTCTAATTTAATGTACTATATTTTATTTGTATTTAAGTAAATATAATAAACAGAAATAACAGTTATTATTTTAATTACATGCCCAGTTTATCCGCGCTACTAAATTAAATATAATTTTATGTCTTTCTGGAATGACTACAATTTTCTACTGAACTTATATGAGTAACTGCAATAAAATCTAAAATTAAATCTGGTTGTATTTAATTGCCTTGGTATAGTGGTCGCAACGGTGTTAGATTTGGGGTTCTCGCTTCGATTGGGGTGAAGCGTAAATGGAAGAACATTTTATATTTTTAAAATGAAAACTTTTCAGCATCGTTGTGTTTGAAACGAAAAAGCGACAGTAAAAAGAGATAGTCACATGTATTCATAAAATTTTACGTGGGAGAAAATGTGATGGAAAGCATTAAACAGTGTCTGTTATGATTTTTTTTGAACGTTTTACAATAAAAACATGTCTGCAATTCACATGTGGTAGAAATCACATGTGAATTGCAGACATGTTCTTTAGGGTTCCGGAGTAAACAAGGAACCCTCATAGTTTCGTCATGTCCGTCTGTCTGTCTGTCTGTCTGTCCGTCCACTGTTCAGCGCAAAAACGATTAGTACTAGAAACTTAAAATTTTGCACAAGTATACACCTTAATCACGCCGACAAAGTGGTAGAATAAAAACATGAAAAAAAAAATATTTAGGGTACCTTTCCTACATGTAACGCGCGGATATTTTTTTTTGCTTTTCGTTTTCTATATAGTGGGGGATATTGTTGGATAGGTCTTTCAAAAATGTTAGGAGTGTGCTAATATCATGTTTCGAAAATTTTGAAGTACTTCATAGAAAATATTTATTTGTGTATTTCATTACATTACTCAAACCTCAAAACTACCCTACACTGCACGTGGCCCGAGACGCACTTGACCGGTTTTTTTTTAACCGGCCGCTCTAGGTTCCGTTGGAGAGACGAAGTTGAAGGGAACTGCGTGAGCTGCTTTGCAAGATGTTGCACAGTATAGATTGAAGTGGTGGTTTTAATTTATTGTTGGAGGCCAAGAATCATCTTGGCTAACGTTCTCTTAAGGCACACCGCGGACACTCCGCCAAAATTCCATAAAAACGCTTAATTTGGTCTCTATTACACAGACATCAATCAGTGACGTGTATTTACACGTGCACACCTGTGTGCGTAGCACGTTTTTTTTTATGTCTTTAAGTTGACAGACAAGCAGACGGTCCACCTGATGGTAAGTGGTCACCGTCGCCTATGAACATTTGCAACACCAGGGGAGTTGCCAACGCGCTGCCAGCCCTGAAGGACTCTTTTGACGCCATTTTTGAAGAACCCCATATTGTAGCACCGAGGGAACACCTCAGAGGGAAGTTCGTTCCACAATTTACACGTTCTGGGCAGAAACGAACGAGAAAACCGTGCCGTTGAGCACTGCGCGCACGCGTTAAATGTCTTTGCCTTTGGCGGCGTCGTGTGGCGGGTTGCTCACTTCCCTCTAAAATGGTCGAGGAGGGCAATGGCTGTCACATGCGTCATACTCGTGAACGGGTGCTGTTGGTGGGGACTGGTCTGTTCTGGTTTGCAGGGGCTACATCACATTTAGTAGATAGCAGCTTATTTGCATCTATGCTATGGACGTTGACATTATTTGATTTTTCACGATAATCTGTACTAGATTTAAGCTCTCATTTAAAAGAGCTTTTACTGAGTTTGTTGGGTAGCGGAGTTCTTCTCAGTAGTGACTGCACTTAGAACTCTGCTAAGTGAATAACATTGATCTTGACGAATAAGTTTTTCTTTTTCTTCATTTATTATCATTGAAGGAATTGAAAAATTTTATGATTATTATGTTTTAACCAAATAGTTTAAATTTTAATTTTTAATTTACTATTAATATATGATTTTGCTTTTACTATATGTAATGGTTATTCGCTCTAGGTAGTTTAAGATTTATTGACGTTTTAAAAGTATCTGTAAAGATCTATTCGAAATAAAAATATTTTCTATTTCTATTTCTATTTCTGCCAGGTGTCCAGTCGGTGAGGGTGAAACTTCTCTCTTCGGTGAGTAGTACGGTGTAGAAAAAGAGACGGTGGCACCATGTCGAACAGTTCGACAGAGCAATCACCATTGTAGAGACGGTATAACACGCACAGACTACCAATATCTCTGCGCAGGCTCAGATGTTCGAGCCTGTCTATAAGTCCCGGATCGTTACCAATACGAACGGCGCGTCTTTGTAGGGAGTCAAGTGGACCAAGCTGGTACTTGGGGGCTCCCGCCCACAAATGAGAGCAGTATTCCAGATGGGGTCGCACTTGGGCCTTATAAGGCTGTAGTAGCTGCCCCGATGTGAAATACTGCCTCGCTTTGTTAAGCACCCCCAACTTTTTGGATGCCAACTTGGTCTTACACTCAATGTGACTCCCAAATTGCACTTCGTTCGATATGTCAACGCCCAGGATACCGATACTCTTACCAATGGCAAGCGGAGTGCCCCGGAACTGTGGTGCTACAATGAATGGGGTTTTTTTAGCGGTGAACGCGCAGACTTGTGTCTTCGAGGGGTTGAACTGCACTAAATTGAGTCGACCCCAATCTGAGACCCGCTCCAGAGAGTGCTCGACTTCAGACACAAGTCTAGTCCTGCTTTCTTTGATAAGTGTCCGAGAGGCATTTGCACGGCTTGTATAGTGTGCATCTCCGGTGTTATCATCCGCATAGCAATGAAAATTGGAGTTTTGCTCCAACATTTCATTGATATGCAGAAGAAAAAGCGTGGGAGATAGCACAGAGCCTCGCGGCACAACAGCGTTGATAGGTAGTCTGTCTGAGCGTTGACCGTCAACTAAGACCTGAATAAAACTGTATAAAACGCTCAGACAGAAAACTGGCTGTCCAGTTGCATAGAAGACCGTAAGATGGCAATTTCACGAGAAGTGCCCCGAGCCAGACCCGGTCAAAGGCCTTAGCAATATCCAGGCTTACAGCCAATGCCTCCCCACTCTTGTCCAAGGCGTGGGACCAATAGTGCGTGAGATATACTAGAAGATCACCAGCAGATCTGCCTTGACGAAAGCCATATTGGCGATCACTGATCAGCTGATAATCCTCCAGGTAATGCAGCAGCTGTGTATTGATCACACGCTCCATGACTTTGCAGAGTAATGCTATGGGCCTGTATTTGGCCGGATCACTGCGATCCCCTTTTTTGGGTATCGTATGCACAAGGGCTGTCTTCCACGCAGACGGTACTTTTCCATGATCGTAAGAAAGCGAGAACAGGCGCGTCAGAACGGGGGTCACGTAGAGAATACCAAGTGTCGCCCATAAGAGGAGGAGGTTGGGTGAGGCGGAGAAATCGGGCGGGACGTCGAAGTGTCCTTTCTATACGTAGTATTATTACATGGTCTCTGCTTAAGGTTAAAAAAAGTTTTTAGAGCAAACATTTTCACATTCTGAATTTCTTTAACATTCAGTTATAACTCTTAAGTTTTAACATGTTAACGTAGACTGACTCAAGCCTTCCTGAACCCCCTGGGGTCCCATCTAGATCATTTTAAGGATCACTGGTCTAGATTATTCTTGGAATCTAGGTCTGTCTAGCAGCACTGCGCAGCTATAGTTTTCCTTCACTTTTTCAGTGAACGTGTAGCTAGGATAGATACCTGATTTCCGAGGGTGGTCGGTAGGCGGCGCTGGTGACGTAGACCTCGGAGCCGGAGTCCCTGGGCGAGCCGTTTGGGTGCCGCCGTCCACGCTCGCCCGCCGGTGATCGTGTCCGCTCGTCCATTGTCTGCAACAGTGTGGTAGCAGGTTACGTAAAACATAACTTCAGGCCTGTATTCCCTGGGGTAAGCAGAGGTAAATGCATGCGTTACGTTTTCTCTCATACTCTGAAGGTGGTACTGGGAAATTTACAGAAAGTGGAAGCATCTCAATAGCACTAGAGACACGTTTATCTCTGATAGTCCCTGACCCGGAAATTCAACCAAGAACCCTAGCATAACATTAGTGGCCTGCTACCGCTAAACTATTGAGCTAGTGGTAGGAGAGAGTCGAAGAGGGGATTTTTGAATTTACTCCAGTGCGTCGGTTTAAGATATAGGAGATACCTTGCACCCTGTTCAGTACCTCCACCGAGATATCCACAAAGGGCCGAACCTTTTAGGGCTTCCGCCACGAACTTGCTTTGAGGAGCTTTGATTGGGTTCACTTTATATTCTCTCTGAGTTTCTGACATTCTTCAGTTTTTCACCTTCATTTTAGAAAAGAATCGAATGTTTTTGAAAAGAACGCGGCATCAACGTCATGGGTCAAGAGCGTGTCAGATATTCTGAGAGGCTGTAAAATGTGCCCAAACAATGCTCCTATAAAAAATTCAGAAGATTCGGAAGATGAGTAAGATCGTAGCGTCCTTTTAATTGTTTTTAAAGGGCTACCCTTCCGGTGCGCCTCTATATACAAACCTTAGATTTAGCGGAGCTAACCAACAGGGTGCAAGGTATCTCCCATATCTTAATCTGGCCCCGTAATAACTATCACAGAGACATAACAACTAAGGTCTCAGGGGTGGTAACGCATCTGCATTTTGATCTTTGTGTGGTGGTCTATAGGCTTCAGTCATCACCTATTATCAATGTGAACTGCAGCGTATTTGCACCTTTATATCATAAAAAAAAGAAAGCAAATATATTCAAACCCAAACAATCATACAACATCTTTTAACGACTCACAATCTTACCCCGACCGCAGACCACAGAAACAAAACAAGTCAAAAATATCAACATAACGAGCGAATCAATAAATGTATCGAGGGCGAGCGGGTACAGCGCTTAATTTGCTATAAACCCGTGTTATGATTCCAATCGGGAATGTTCCCGATCGGGAACACGGCCAGGAATTAAACATGACTCCCCTGACATTTTGGTGTGGTGTGGTGGCAGTTACAGCGGAATAAAAAACTTTTTCGTTTTACTGGTGGTAGAGCTCCAGTGACGAAGCCCACGGGCGTAGGCATCACCGCATTACCTAATATAGTTGCCGCTAAATGGTAGTGTTCAGCACTATCGTGTTCCGGTCAGGTGGTAATGCACGGCCCTGTAATTCCCGGCACAGTGGCATAACACCTTAGGCCTTAGAAGTGGTAACGCATCTGCATTTTGACCTTGGTCTTTGTGTGGGTGTCTATAGGCTGCAGTCATTACTTAACATCAATGTGAACTGCATGCTTGTTTGCCACTTCCATTACATTAAAAAAAACAATCTCAGTGGGTCGGCATCGGGACGTGACTACTCCACTGCCCACTAGTAGAAGAATTCTCTTTAATGGAAGATATTTTTTCCTCTAGCGCAGTCAGTTAACAGTACAATGGCGTTCAAACCATTGCAATGGGGTGGTAGTAAGTGCAATAACGCAAGATAGGCAGCAGCGTCCTGCGATAAAACTACCACCACTACGATCGCCAATATGCATGACAAGCGTGGCGATTATGGCATATTCTCTTTGCTGGGGAGGCTTTCCTCCAGCAGTGGACGACTTGCGGCTGAAATTATGATATCAGTGGATGCAACACGTTGCGAATATTTTTGCGTTACCAAAATCAAATCTATATGTATACTTATAATAAATCTGTAGAAGTGTAAATTCTGTACATTAAAAATATTGAAAAAATAAATACCAGAGTAAGTTACTAGATCGATACCGAACACAAATATGTGATTAGAAAAAAAATTGTCTGTCTGTCTGTCTGTTTGTTCAAGCATCACATTAAAACTACCGGTCCGATTACAATGAAACTTGGTACGATTATACTTTAACCTTTGGCGCACAACACTGGGTACTTTTTATCCCGGTAAAATGTCTATTTGTCTGTATGTTTGTGCACGCTAATTTCAGAAACGGCTTATTCGATTTGCGGTTTCACTAATCTATTGTGGTAAGTTTCACTTAACATTTAATGTTTGTTTAATGTGAATCGGTTCAGAAATAAAAAAGTTATGTCAATTTAAAGAATCATATCGAATATTTTTAAGCAATTCTGTATCTTAGTTCTATCTTGTAGG
The DNA here is from genome assembly GCA_036365455.1 of Macrosoma leucophasiata. NCBI lineage: Eukaryota > Metazoa > Arthropoda > Insecta > Lepidoptera > Hedylidae > Macrosoma > Macrosoma leucophasiata. The sequence continues at coordinate 4,341,801 of JAWQUS010000024.1, forward strand.
GGATTTCGAACCTAAAAGGTATAAACAGACCCTACGGATTACTAATCCTCCGCTGTCTGTCTGTCTGTCCGTCCGTCCGTCTGTCTGTCACCAGGCTGTATCTCATAAATAATGATATCTAGAAAGCTAACTTTTTCACAAATTATGTATTTCTGTTACCGCTATAACGACAAAATTAATTACTAAAAATAAGAAAATGAAAATGTTAAGGGGTCCAAGGGGGCATACAATAAAGGTATAAGGTTTTTTTTATATTTTTTGCTCGAAAATAACGGTAGCAAGTAGACGCTTAAAATTTTCACAGAATTTTTAGGTCTTATGTTGTTTAATATTACCTTCCATAATAAATCTATACATCTATACAAATAAATAAAATTGGAGAAAAACTGTTTGTAATATAAAAATAACCGCTTATAACTAAATTTAATAAATGTACATATACCAAAACAACATTTTTTACAATTTTTGTCTGTCTGTCTGTCTGTTTGTTCCAGCTAATCTCGGGAACGGCCGGACCGATTTTGACGGAACTTTCACTGGCAGATAGCTTATGTAACAAAGAGTAACTTAGGCTACTTTTATCTCCATACATCCATACATACATACCTACATACAAATAAGTAGAATTGGAGTGTATCCGACTTTGACGGGACTTCCACGGGTAGGTAGCTGATGTAATAAGGAGTAACTTAGGCTTCTTTTAGCTCCATGCAACCATACATACATACATACCAACATACAAATAAATAGAATTTGAGTGTGTCCGATTTTGACGGAACTTTCACTGGCAGATAGCTGATGTAATAAGGAGTAACTTAGGCTACTTTTATACTAGTTGCGCCCACGACTTCGTCCGGGTAGATACTGAACAATCATATTTTTTCTCACGTGGACGAAGTCGCGGGCACAGCTAATCTTAAAATAAAATTCCCTAATCATTCAGCCGTTTTTACATGATAAAGTAAAAACAAACAAACAACGGTTTTTTTAACCTAATGTAGGTTCAGATTTTATCGGAATTCATAATAATTATATAAGTAAGATTAATTGCAAGGTTGTTTTTTCTAGAGGTATAAATCAATTATTTAAATCGCTGTCACTTTGGCTCCACCCTAGCCGTCAATATTTGCTATTAGCATGGCATTCGACGCATTATGTGTTTTCGTGGCATTTAATCGATTTTGAATCGAGATCGATACGAGTCAGAAATAAATTATCGGATGTTTGCCGAGGCACGTGATGGGTAATTTGTAAATCGTGCTAAGTGTTTGAGAGTTTAATCAACGAACTATGGTTTAGGGATTTCTCAATCATTGTCTTCAATTTTAGCGATCAGTGAATACCGGTACCGCCGCATGGCCTAATCTATCTATCAAGCAGTAGTATTTAGAAATGTAGTGTTCCGGTTAGATTTACTGGTAGAGTTCCAGTGTAGGAGCTCGAGGGCGTAGGCACCACCGCATTACCTAATTCTATCTGCCGCTAAAAGGTAGTGTTCATCACTATCGTGTTCCGGTTAGATGGTAATATATGGCCCCTTAAAAACTATCACTTGACACAACATCTAAGGTCTCAGGGGTGGCAACGCATCTGCATTTTGATTTCTGGTATTTCTGCGGGTGTCTATAGGCTGCAGTTATCACTTAACATCAATGTGACCTGCATGCTTGTTTGTCATCTATGTAACATAAAATAAGATGGTATAGTACCGGCAGCATGGCCTCGTAATTACTATAATAGAGGCAAAACAACTTTGGCCTCAGCGGTGGCAACGCATCTGCATCTCATATGTGTAGATATCTTAAGGCTACGCTTGTTTAATACTATTATTAAGTTAAGAAAACGAGTTTTAGACAACTGTAGTTCAAAGTATTTCAATACTAAATTATGAATGGTGTTGCCCACATTGAAATTTCATTCAAACCATCTGTATTAGATGCGCAGTTAATCTAATGTTTACATTGGCAATACCATGACCTTATTATTATTGTACCGTAAAATTCAATGATTATTGCGTCAGGATGTCGTAAATTGAAGTTTTTAACCGTATTCATTGACGGTTCGAATTTAATTATATCTGGCATGGCCGACAGTTAATCTATTTGGTAAATGGTTTTGCGTGAATGCTATGGAACGCGAATTGTTTACTATATGGTTGTGATGAATCCGGATTTATTTTTTGGAAGATCAAATTGATTTGCTGAAAAGTGAATAGGATAATGTGAATAGGAGGATATGGCGCCGTAATCACAAATGTTTTGAAAGAACTGCACTGTATTCTTAGAGGTGTAGATCAGTTTTGTGACACCAATGTGGCGAGTTTATTGACATACAGTGACGGTTTTAAGCAAAGACAACATAGGCATTTGCCAATATTATCGACACGCTTATTAATGTTATATTCAGATGAAAATTATATTATTCAGTTATATATTATATTCAGTTTCTCTCTTCTTTAACTTGACCATAAAATAAATTTTCAATTGTTAACCACAAAATATTTGAGCACATGCTCTGCCTACGGGCCGCCGAAGTCCATATCCGGCACTGTTGACATACATGAAGCACATTGCCAAACTCCGAGGATGCTTATCACTGCCAATCATATGTGTGATTCCCCAATGGGATTGAATTTAATACCACGGGCATGGTAGCCTACTAATACTAAATCTACGATGCTATAGCTTAGTATGTACCTCTTATTGAAATAAAACAATTTTTGACTGATGTATCTCCCGTTTTTTAAACGCGAATGGTACGCGAGGTTATTGAAATAGTAAAATACCCTTTCTGGTGGTAGAGCTCCAGTGATGGAGCTTGCAGGCGTAGGCACCACCGCATCAGCACTATCGTGTTCCGGTCAGGTGGTAATGTACGGCCCTGTAATTTCCGGCACGGAGGCATAACACCTTAGGCCTCAGAGTGGTAACGCATCTGCATTTTGACCTTGGTCTTTGTGTAGGTGTCTATAGGCTGCAGTCATCACTTAACATCAAAGTGAACTGCATGCTTGTTTACCACTTTCATTACAGTAAAAAAAAAAAATAGAGAAGATGGATAGTGATCATCATCAAGGGATCCTATACTTTGTAAAATTAAATCCTAGCCGCAGCAGTCTGCAAGCTCTAAAGATACCATTTATTAAGTCAATCCTGAGGCGCAAGGCGTTTACGAAATCGATGGAAGTAGGTCCAAATAATTTTTCAAACTGCTGTCACACAAATGTCATCTTAACTGCCCGGGACCACGCAAGCTGAAAAGAGACCGAAACGTCGAGTTTATTTTAAAAATAGTTTTAGATTATAAATCCGCAAATATAGTTTTTTTTCAATGAGTGTAGCTCGCGAAAACCTTAGTAGGTATCTGCTGTATCTCGATAATATCGAATCAAAAATACCTAAAGCTAGTTGAAATTTAACTTTATAGATAGTTCTAGCTCTGCCCGCGACTTCGTCCACGTGAGAAAAAATATGATTGTTCAGTATCTACCCGGACGAAGTCGTGGGCGCAGCTAGTATAAAAGTAGCCTAAGTTACTCCTTATTACATCAGCCCGTGAAAGTCCCGACAAAATCGGAGACACTCAAATTCTATTTATTTACTAGCGGCCCGCCCCGGCTTCGCCCGCGCTGTTCTGCTCCTATTAGTCATAGCGTGATGTAAGCTATCCTATCTCTCAAGTTGGATCGAACTGCACATGGTGTGCGAATTTTAATATCGTATAATCGGTTAAGTGGTTTAGGAGTCCATTGAGGACAAACATTGTGACACGAGATTTATATATATTAAGATTTATTTGTATAGATATAGATAAGAAAGTGTGGGTATTACCGTATATTCAGACAATGTCCTCTCAGAGGGTGCTCGGTGGCTGTCATTTTCGTCCCTAGATGATGCTCTGTGCAGATATCCCCCGGACGAAGGTGAGTCTACTCCGGACCGGTGGGTCGCCACGTAATGATTATTCTTCACTTTGTGTGCCATCTTGATTTCATGTACTCACACACATCTTCAAAATCATCAGCTGAACAATGTCCGCCACATTGCTTTAATTTTTTTTAAACCGCCTTTATGATAATGGCCGCTCTGCATACAGCCTAATCTGTCATGTTCGTTCCGATTTCGATTCAATATCGATTTTCACTTTTATCTTGTATCTCGTTTTTGTAGGCCAGTGACACTCTGTAACAAAGGAATGGGATTAGTATGGTTACATTTGACCTTTTTTTATGGTTAACCTTGAAACTAGTAATTTGCGGTTAGGTAGCGGTATTGACCTATACAATTCACTTGTTTTGATTGGCATTTTGATTGCTATGCGCCGGTGATGTTTTTTTGTACTGTCTAAAAATATCCACCGATCTGATTCTCACGTTTTTTATGTAGGATGTAAATATTAATTGAAGCAGATATGATCGATATTATAAATTTGCAATATAGTTACGCGTTAGGAGTTAGGCGGTACGAAACTGACAAATGATGTCATAATTGAAAGCTAAACGAAAGCATTCGAGTTAGGCGGTCGGCCCCCAGTAGGTATGTAGTGTGGTTGTTACTGGTAGTTTTGAAATCATTCTTCTCAATCGTACTTTCACAAAACTTATAGGCTGTTATCATGTTCAATCTACGATAACAATCAATCTGATTCATCATCAAATGCCTATTGAACTAGTTTGGTAAGAGAATGGAGGCTGAGTACAAATGCAACGTAGCTGCACGTTTGTATTCCCCGAAAGAGTTAGACAGTGGTAAATGGACAGTTAAGTATATTTGTAAACAGTTACGATTCACCAACTATGTTTTTTAATCCTATTGAACTAACCCTACTCCCCTCCGGTCCGCCGCGGCCGGTGGCCCGTGTTGCTCTTTGGCATTAGCTAGCTAATGTTTGACATTTTTAACAACTGAGTAACAATTCTAGTTAAATTACCTATACTCCGTGGTTGTCGCTTGTCAACAACATAGAGCAACACGGGCCGCCGGCCGCGGCGGACCGGAGGTGAGTAGCCATATGCAGGCTTTCCCCTCTGTCAAAGTACAATACCAAATGGTCCTATGCTTGTCGGCTAGATATATAAATGAGTGCGTGAAATTGTATATGTAAGTATTTGGTTAAAATCAAGGTGTGAGTTTCCTAGTACGATTTTTGTAGTGTGAGTGTATGTCACACGTATTTCCCCCCGCAAAATATGACCAGACTGTTTTACATCGGTAATAAACGCTAGGGCTTTTCCCCTCCGGTCTGCCGCAACCGGTAGGCCGAGTTGCTCTATGGTCAACAATCATTGTGTTACCGCCGTCGTGGTGGGCACTCGGGTGCGGGGTAGAAAGCGCATTTCATTTGCATCATTGCGAGTTATTTCCTTTCTTTGTGATGCTTTGGGTTCTGTAGGGCCACTATGAGTTTCTATATATCGCCTCTTTACAAGAATAATGTGATATTTCACATAAATCGACGATCTATGTTGAATGTCACATTATTCTAGTACTCAATAGTCGTCCTTGAGTTCCAGTGTCGGAGCTCAAGGACGTAGGCACCACCGCATTACCTAGTCAATCAACCGCCAAATGGTACTGACTGACAAATCATCATCCCTCCCTCAGCACGTGAAGCGTATTAGAGGGGGAGGGGGGCATGGTTCGGGGATGGAGGATTTTCTCATTCCCCGGGCCTATCTGCCCCCGAAGCATCAGGGCGTGTTCGTTAACGGGATACTGACACGCAGGGAAAAGTAGCTGAGGGAGAGGCCGTATACACTTTTTTTTTCCTTTTCTTTAATGAGCTTTTATTAGTTTCTGTATTTTGTTAAAGTCAAGGTGTGAGTTTCGTGGTAATATACGATTTTTGTAGTGTGCGTGTGTGTCGTACGCATTTCCCCCAAAAATGACAGACTATTTTGCATCGGTAATAAACGCTATCGGTAATAAACGCCCTCCAGACCGCCGCGGCCGGTGGCCCATGTTGCTCTATGTTCAAAACTAACCTGAGCTTAAAAATATGACGTCCTCTTTGACGACTTTCAAGTATATTAATTTGCAATCGATAGCGTATATTGACCCAAAGGAACTGCCATGGACCTGCGGAACCCTGACTGCGTAAATGGGTCGTTAGAATCACTTTCCGCCTCTCTAGAATTTGCATATCGACGCGACGCATTGATTTACAAAGCAGGGCTCCGGTAATTAAACAGTCGATGAGTGATTCTGTAATGTTAAGTCATTTCTGTTTATAGACTGTCGAGAGTAATGTTTGAATGAAGATAAATTTCTTTTATACAAACAAGCATGCAGCACATGTTAAATTACATAGGTATGTATAGATGATGAATATGCAAGAAGCATGGGAGGTGTATCAGGATCGGGATATCTGGCTGTCCACATTCTCTGCCTACCCCATAAGGGACTTGGCGTGAATATACATACATACATTAGTAGGTGCCTATACTATACTCGGTGAAAATAGGCACCAGCTGGACTGCAGATCAGTTTTAAAAACCATATGTTCGCTTTTTAAAAATAGAACTACGTTATTTTTTCGTGTTTAAGGCTACCTTCACAAGAACAGATTTGATATAATTTGCGACTATCCACCTCGATTCATTTAACAATTTTTTTAGCAGAATACAAAGCCAATTTCTCATAAACCTAACATGTTATTAAAAATTATGTAGAAAAAAAGTACCGTATTTTATGGCATGGTTACAGTTGTCAGGGATGACAGATTTCCTCACTATCTGACAGAAAATTGAGGTTAACTTTACCCAGCGCATCTAGGCTAGTTATGGTTAGCAGTTAAAATCGACATAATAAAACAAATTTTCAAATGGTGCTACAAATTTTTGAACTTTTTTAACTTTAACAAATTTGTTAAAGTTAAAGGAAGAGGTTAAAGTTGTTAAAGGCAGATGATGCAACCCAGCTTAGGGCGGTTACACAAAACTGCGATGCGATGCGATGGCGCATCGCAGGCGATGTATTCGTGCGAGCTCGCAGACATTTGCGATGCGATGCGAATTCGCAGTTATGTGTGGGTGCCCTTAGGTAGGCGACAGTATACTATACTATCAGGTAGAAATTAACTGTCTACGTTAGCCTTGACCACTTAATTAGTTTGACTTGACCAAGAAATTAATATCAGTTTATACCAATTACTTCACATTTCCATGTCAAAAATAACACCCTATCTCAAAATCTTGCAAGGCAATAACAATAGCTCGTAGATTTGGTTATCGATTAGTAACGCAACACATCGATGCCTATCGATTGCGAGCAACCTTTTAAATTACATGTAGTGTTGCGCCAATATTTTTTTGTATCGATATCTCACATCGCATCTATGACGTTGATATTCTATTTTTTGTTGTTTCAATTCCATGAACGTAATAATACGGATTGTTGATTGTCATTTCTTAATTAGAATTCTTTGAGGAATTAAATCTTTTCCTTGTTAACATAAAAAATGGTTAACGGACGCTTATGTTACCTACGTGATGAAAACATGAACTGGTGGTAGAGCTCCAGTGACGGAGCTCGCGGGCGTAGGCACCACCGCATTACTTAATATACTTGCCGCTAAATGGAAGTGTTCAGCACTGTCGTGTTCCGGTCAGGTGGTTATGTCATCATCATCATCATTTCAGCCAAAAGACGTCCACTGCTGAACAAATGCCTCCCCCAAAAAATGCCACAACGAACGGTCCTGGGCCGCCCTCATCCAGCGATCGCCCGCGACCTTCACCAGGTCGTCGGTCCATCTTGTGGGAGGCCTGCCCACACTTCGCTTTCCGGTACGCGGTCGCCACTCGAGTACTGCTCTGCCCCAACGGCCGTCAGTTCGTCGAGCTATGTGCCCTGCCCACTGCCACTTGAGTCTCGCTATTCGGTGAGCTATGTCGGTAACTTTGATTTTCATGCGGATCTCCTCATTTCTGATTCGATCTCGCAGAGAAACTCCAAGTATAGCTGTCTCCATTGCTCTCTGAGTGACCTTGAGCCTTCTTATGAGGCCCATAGTGAGCGACCACGTTTCTGTCCCATAAGTTATCACTGGCAACACAGACTGGTCAAAGACCTTTTTCTTGAGACATTGCGGTAAGTCGGACGAGAAGATGTACCGTAGCTTCCCGAACGCTGCCCAACCGAGTTGGATTCGGCGATTGACCTCTTTCTCGAAGTTGGACCGACCTAACTTGACCGTTTGTCCCAGGTCTGTCAACAACTTCGAGTGTCAACTCGACCATAACAGGAGTGGGTGTAACATGGACATTTGACGTGATCTTCGTCTTGTCCATGTTCATTTTAAGGCCCACTCGTTGGGAGGCCCTACTGAGGTCATTGCGCATTGTGCTAAGGTCTTCCAGGGTCTCAGCCATGACTGCGATATCATCTGCAAATCGGAGGTGGGAGATGTACTCGCCGTTAACATTGATGCCGAGTCCTTTCCAGTTCAGAAGCTTGAAGACGTCTTCCAATGCAGCGGTGAACAGTTTCGGAGATATAACATCTCCCTGTCTCACACCTCGCTGCAGTTGGATAGGTTTCGAGCTCTGATCCTGAAGCCGGACCGACATTTCATTACTTTAGCTTGAAAGTTGATAAGTGCATATTTTAGGAAGATTTTAAAAACACTTAATGTCAAACCTATAATTCAATAAGAATTATAGGCAATGAATAATAAAGATTACTCTTGTACTGGCAGAGGTCCAAGTGACGGATATCAACCAAACACACCATCATAAATTAAGTGCTACCGCTTTCCAATGGCTCTTTTTTGAAGTCAGTTAGAAATATTTTTCAACTCTGCCCCGACCCTTGTTGCATGACAAGAAAAGAAGCGAATATCGTTTGGATACCCGTAAAAGACAATTTTTTACTATCAAGATACATTTAAAATAATTGTAAACGATAATTATTAGGTAGGTACTCGTACATATTCAATGTATTAATTATACATGGAATATGTACCTAATACTTTGGTAAATATTTCGTATATTTTTACATATATATATAAAACAACATAAATGCAAAATAGGCGGCCGCCGCACCGTTATCGGGAGCAAGGATAATAAGGATATTTTTAGTTTGGACTTATGTAGTCGTCCTGTCTCAGGGAGCAAGGTCCAAGCTGCCGGTGGTTATATAGGGGCTCAGAGAGAGGAACCTCCTCACAATACGTGCCGAATCGAGGATTTCTGCACCAAACCTTTGATCCAACTTCCCTGCTAGAGCCCCTGTTGGTCGAGGCTCTTCACTATGAGTCCGATTACCGTAACAACTATCGGAGCAATTATAGCCGAATTCACGTCCCATCATACGACAATCTCGTGGGACAAATCAAGAGACTTAATTTCTTTTTCTTTTTCCGCTTTCACGACATTCTCTAAAAGATCATTGTAATTATCACGTAACTTCACTTAAATGCATGCATTCAAGCATACATGCAAACACCCACGACTCGCCGGTTACGTTTTTGGCCCATGTAACAGGTGGCAAACTTGTTGCCATCTCCGGACACATTACCAAACTCCGAAGTACTGGGAAACTTCCAGAAAATGGAAAAATCCCAATAGAACCAGAGATAAAGGATATTAAACCGTTATCTCTGATAGTCCCCGACCCGGGAATCGAACCCAGGGCCTCCAGCGTAGTAGTAGTGGCCTGCTACCACTACGCTACTGAGGCAGTTAAATTTTATCACTTCACTTCAAATAGGTACTACTTTTTAATGTGTGAAGCTCGCAAAAACCAGCAAAAATGTAATGATGGAAAAATCATTGTGGTAAACGTACAAGTTTTCTGACCTTGTTCCTAGTATCTTTAAATAAAATTGCCTCATTAAGAAAATATTACTGAAGGCGGTCGTGGTTGGCGGCCACGATTTATGGTTACGTTAGCCTATAATTTGTTGACTTTCCATCAAATGCTAGGAAACTATGTTGGAGTCACCTTTCGAACTAGATCTAGGTTGTCTGTTTAATATACTAAGCATCATTTTACGGCCCTGTAATTTTAGGGCACTGACGCATAAAACCTTAGGCCTAAAACCTTTGAGCTTGATCTTTGTGTGAGTGTCCATAGGCTGCAGTCATCATTTAACATCAATGTGATCTGCATGCTTGTTTGCCACTTCCATTAAATTAAAAAAAAAACGTCTTTAAGGTGCCATAGCCTATTAGGAACCTTTCTAAAGCAACCTAAAGGTAGTTTCGCCATGTCCGTCTGTCCGTCTGTCCTGAGCTTGTAGATTATTATTGCTAGAATGCTGTAATTTGACACGAATATACATATAAGCTATGTGGAGAAAGGCGTGTAATAAAATATTGAAGATATTTTTTTACGGTATCTAGAACTAAGTAAAGTGAAAAAACAATCCTTTCACGCGCATCCCATCACGTGGAGCGTCTCTTTTGGGCTCAAATTGGAGTGTTTAATGTAAAATTTTGGATATTTCTCGTTTTATATACAAAAAACAGTTATTATTGTCATTTTACTCATTAGGTAAAGTACTTTCGATATCATTGTTTTATATTACTTCGCATTAACACATGCTTGTGAAATATATTTTATTTTTAAATAGAAAAATGGAAAGAAAAATTTTGACTTCAGGCGAGACTTGAACTCGCGATCTACTGGGAATCTAGTCCAGCCGCTCTTCCAATTGAGCTACTGAAGTCCTGCCCGATTTGTCAAATCTTTCCTTCACATCTATTGCATTGCTTTATGGTAGCAGCAGCGCCATCTATTACCAACTATGCTAGTTAGTCTATTATATCGGTTGCCTAACTAGCATAGTTTGTAATAGATGGCGCTGCTGCTACTTTCGATATCATTTTAAAGTTTTTTTGATATCTGTTATAGTTACGGAATAATCGCCTGTACTCACTTAACGATTACACCCTTGTAAAATCACCTTCTTCGCAGCGACTTGTAACTAACTTCACTACTAACTAATGGACTTATTACACGGCACGGTATTCAGGGTATGATAGCAAGGGTCAGGGTAGTGTTATATGATTTAGGGAGTTAGGGTCCTAATTAAGGCGACCGAAGCGGCCCGGTCAGCCTAACGCCCTAACTACACACAGTACAAATATGAACAGTATGGAAACTACGTACAAAACGCTCAAAACGGCACACTCACACAAACATGCGCATCGACGCTCCAGTAGCGAGTGACTCGGAGCTTCAGCGCCTTCAGCACCGCGAGAACCGCTTAGGGGCCTTATGGGTTGATGCGCATGTTTGTGTGATTGTGCCTTTTCAACGTTTTGTACGTAATTGTACTATTTATTAAACTGACTTTGGTAGCTTAGTGGTAAAGCGGCTAGACTGCTTATCCTGAGGTCGCAGGTTCGATTCCTGTCCGAAGTCTAATTTTTCTTTCCGTGTTTTCTTTAATTTCTAAAGTTTTTTACGTAGTTTCTATACTGTTCATATTTGTACTGTGATTGAGTTAGAGCCCTGTCGACTGGATTATACTGTGGCTGGATAGTGTAATAAGCGGCAACCCGGCGCGAGGCCACGCCCACTCCTTCTGCCGGACCCTGAACACCATGCCTTTTAAGTTTGTAACTAAGTTTTGCGCATACAGTACCTAACTACAACTGCCTTCACCTGACCATTGATCATTGACCACAGACAAAGGGGTATTGTGCTATCGTTGGCATTGCTCGCATGACGTTTGAAGGACCGCTAATACAGTTTAGTAATAGCTAATTAATTTATCGACTCTCTGCATATTGTTTGGTCTTAGGTCAATCTTGATCAGGGTCGATCGATGGGGATACATCTCTTAATGCAGTACTTTAATGGATTCGGTGATGACACCTCGGTATGGTTATGAAATTTGTAAGGTCAAGGGTCGTTGGTTTTATTTCAGACTAGCTGTCCCCGCGACTTCGTCCGCGTGAGAATTTATGATTGTTCAGTATCTACCCGGACGAAGTCGTGGGCGAAGCTAGTGTGAAAGCGGCCTAAGTTACTCCTTATTACATCAGCTATCTGCCAAAGAAAGTCCTGTCAAAATCGGTCCAGCGGTTCCCAAGGTTAGCCCCGCCAAACAAACATACAGACAGACAAAAATTGTAAAAATTATGTTTTGGTATATGTACCGTATACATATGCATTTAAAAGCGGTTATTTTTATATTACAAACAGACACTCCAATTTTATTTATTTGTATAGATATAGTTTTTTTTATGTATGGTAAGTGGCGAACAGGGATGCAGCTCACATTGACGTGAAGTGATGACTGCAGTCTATAGACATCTACAAAAAATGACAAAATGCACATGCGTTGCCACCGCTGAAACCTAAGTGGTTATGTATCTGTGATTGTTATTACGGGGCCATACATTACCATCTAACCGTAACACGATAGTGCTGAACACTACCATTTGGTGGCAGACAGATTAGGTAGTGCGGTGGTGCCTACGCCCTCGAACTCCTATACTAGAACTCTTCCACTAGTAAAATCTACTGCAAATCGAGAATATCTACTAGCTACAAGTCTAAGTACAGAAACGAAGAAGGTCTGATCGGTTCCCAACTACCCGCATTTTGTTTTTTTCAGACTCGGTAAAAAAGCTCTATCTATTTAAATGCTCATTAACAATCTTTCAAATAAAAAATCCATTTTAGGACAGAAGAATCAATTACAACACAACACCAAGACTTGTGTTGTGTTAACTGCCTCGGTAGCCTAGTGGTAGCAGGCCACTACTACTACGCTGAGGTCCTGGGTTCGATTCCCGGGTAGGGGGTTATCAGAGATAATGGTGAAAAAAGCTTTTATCTCTGGTTCTATTGGGATTTTTCCATTTTCTGGAAATTTCCCAGTACCTCAAAGTTTGGTAATGTGCCCGGAGATGTCAACAGGCTCGCCTCCTGTTACATGGGCCAAAAACGTAACCGGCGAATCGTGGGTGTTTGCATGTATGCTTGAATGCATGCATTTACCTCTGCCTACCCCTTCGGGGATTACAGGCGTGAAGTTACGTTTTTACCAAGACTTGTCAAGTTTGAATTTAGATATTATGTATGTATACATAAGTCAAATAGGAAGACATGAGGCCAAACCATTATCATATCGCTTATGGCACAATTATGCACCGTTTTATATGCCTTTGTGTTTTCCAATGCGGTTTATATCGCTTAAATTTAACCCGACCCTATAGAAAACTGGCAACATTTGCATATCAGTTTAGGTGCATGGTGCATTGGAAACGCTAAATAGCGTAGGTCAGGAAATGCCGAACGAAACGGCCCATTGTAGACATTTCACAAATTCTAACGCCGATGAATGAGTTCGATTCGAGTTGCGAGCGACTAGCGTTTTCTATTCATCTCGCATTAGCCGTCCAGTTATACGCCAAGGTCACAAAATGTGGTCCGCGGAGCATTGGGGCTCCGAAAAACATCTGTCGAGGCTCTAGAACAAATAATTTAAATTACTAAACTATCCTATTTTCTCATTATCCTATTTTCTTGTCGTCTCTGTGATATATACAGGGTTAATTTCCTCCTCGTGTATCCCTTGTATAATATTATCATATATAAAATTGCCAACTTCGCGCTTGCGAAGTAATTGACTTAACTAATAACGGTCTTATTCATAAAAAGTTATAACACCGCTAACTCTGCTAAGAGTTCGCTATTGTGGCTATAGTATGCTTTAAGAAAAACGTTATTCATAATAGCATTTTAGCGCTAAATCACTCTATAAACCCACTATAAAGTTATAGAGGCCAGAACCCTACTATAACAGTGCTATAAGGACAAAAGATGGCCGACATTCAACAGCTGATTGTTGAAATTGACATTGGGCGCGTTCCATTAATCGACCACAACGACAATAACGCCCTTTGTATCGCCCTTTTTTCAAAGTAATGAATTTATATATGTATTAGATCGTTTCATAATATTTTTTTCTTATGACTTGGATCACAAATAAGGGTGTTTTTTAACGACTCATTGTTATTGTATAGATTCGACCACTAGCGGTCTATAGCACAGACTCTTCAGACACATCTCATAGATCGATCAAGACTTGGATAGATTCCCATTCAGAGAAGAGCGGCCAAGTGCGAGTCGGCCAATGCTGCAAGGCACAGCTGTGAGGTGAAGTATATTTGTCCCGGTGTTGGGATCGAAACCCTCGACCTTTCGAATCAAATGGTCGTCTCATACCGCTAGACTAATCGGGTCATCGGTTAGTCCAGCAGTTTAAAATGAGATACAAAGTCTCACCATTGATTTCCAAATACTCGTCTCAAACCTCAGCTTAATTTGCATAGCCGTAATTCACAAGCGCTAAGACACCAAACACGGCTTTGTATTTGAATATAGTGAGAACAGTTCGACCAAAACAATATTGAAATAGCTCGTGGCAATTAATTCTAACATCGATAGCAATGAATGGGCCATTGAAACTGTATTGGTCTTTTTTGTTTTGTTCATACATTGAAGTATCTTAATGTTATGCGTATTTATTTGCATGGAGATTCGAGTGGTTTAGTATGTGGTAGTGTGGTCTAAGTATGTTATTTCTTACGATGTCAAGCGTGAGAGCTTTTTTTAATGTCATGAAGTGGTAAATTACAGTTCACGCTGATGGTTAATTTACTTGCCGCTAAATGGTAGTTCACCACTATCGTGATTTTTTTTTGAGTTTGTACTATTTACCTCTAACGTAATTAGAGACTTTGTATATCTCTGTAGTTTTATTTATTCTAGGATGGATATTACTGCTAGCCTTATTCTATAATCTTATTTTTATTATGTTGCTTAATGCTTTTCTTTTCTTTTTTAACACAATTCTATTTTTTATTTATCGTTTACTTAGCTTATATCTATCGTTGTTATTGTACTAATTCCATTTAATTTTATCATACTATACGCTAATCTATGCTATTACTATATAAAACTACTTATATATATTACATACTACTGTACAATAATCAAGGAAATACTTTTGAAATTCCTTACTTTGTAATAAAGCGGGTAAATTTTGTAACGTTATATTCAAGGAAATTTCCGGCACAGAGGTATAACAACTTAAGCCTAAGGAGTGGTGGATGGTGGATTTTGACTTTGGTCTTTGTGTGGGTTAAGCTATCAAATGTAGCTATTTGGAATGCAGTGAAATAGGCTCTTAAATTTTTTATTTGGCTTGGCACCGACTTCAAATCTATGAGTAGGTAGGTACGTAGCCCATATTAAAGTTATTGTCTAATTATGATTAATAGGTGTCTAATTATGATTAATAGGTGTTTATGTGTCATCTAATTCAGTTTATTTTTCGCTTTCTAGTGTCTTTTGTACTACTCAGTTTTTAAATTTTTTTTAAAGCGGTTTTTTTTTTTAATTTACAGTAGGCAGTCCTGTTTACAATTTGTTGCCGTGAAATGGAATAGAGGTTGAGAAAGAGTTGTGTTGTTATTATACAATTACTAGATAATATAAAGGAGTCTACAATATGCTAAGACATTGGGGGGTGCGCAAAAAAATATATTTTTTATAATAAAATTGTTGTGTCACGCCATCATTAGTAGGTCTATAAAGTAATATGACCTTTGCAAAGCAAGTCACAAGCATTTGTTGTTTATAAATACCCTTTCAACAAAACAAAAATCATCGAATTCGGTACAGGCGTTTTCAAATTATCGGTGAATATACATAAAAAAACTGAGAACCTCCTCCATTTTTCGAAGTCGGTTAAAAACATAAACAAAACAGTAGCCGACACAACTAAATCTAACCATTCAACCGGTTTCGTTGAGCAAAAAAACTAAACAAATTACTAGGAGCACACAGACAGACTTACATAAGAAAGGCGAAAGCTATTAAACTAATAGTTAATTACATAACCAAGCTAATCCATATTAAAATTGGGAGCTCGAGCGATATGAGTAGTTTATTGTTAAGGAGCGTATAGACTGTATTCGATGTTACCTATATTTAATTTTATAGAGACCTGTAATCGTATTGTCGTTTTTGCCCCATTTCTTAAATTTTTAATATTGTTTTTTCAAAGAAACGAACATATTTATTTATTTAATGTAATATAATATTATTTCCGACTTCATCAAAAGTTGCTTTTGTGAATTTTTTATGTTTTTTATGTGCTAAGAATCCAAACATCACAATAAAGCAAATGAAGAAAATTATTTTCACTATTATACAAAATACAGTATAAAGCCGTGCAATCAATGTGCAGTATAATATAATAGATAATAGTTAGTCACTATCGGATTATGACGTATTTTAACTGACTACTTGTAAGGATAGATTGGTGTTTAATTATAAGCATTTTAGGATTAAAGCAATGTACTGCAAAGTGGCTATCTAATTGATGGCCACCGAGTTACAGAATACGTCTGTAGAACAAAGCCATAGTGATTAAGGTATCTGGGTTGAATATATTTTGCATTTCTAACGTGAGCAGGGCCGATAGAATTATTTTGGGCAGGTACGGATTTGCTTCGGTCAATTTATTTTTTTCGAAAATGAACTCACTGTATCCTGGTGTCTGAAGTTGAAAACCACACTTTTAGACTATATTAGACAACATTCCAGGTACTATTCTCTCAAAACAGCTCATATTATAATTGACTAGCGTCCCGCCTAGGCTTCGCACGGGTACCATTTATATTGTGGGGACGCGCTCGACTTCTTTGACAAAAACCATGATATCTCGGTAAATATAAGTACGATGTTGATAAATAATAGATATAAACCTTCCTCAGAAAACCCTCTTTCCAACATTTTGTACAGGAACAAAATCCGTTTACAACTTTCCGAGATTAACGCATACATACAGATAGAGAAAATAGGAGGACTTTATAATATGTGTAGTGATAATCTATACAAGTGTCTAAGCTCCTTAACAAAACAAACGCGGTCGTTAGAAAGCAATCAGAGAAGCATCATTGGCATAATTACAACTGACGCCCTCTTGTGATGATTTTGATTTCTTACTCTGGGGGGCTCAAGTTATTAATATGTATTGGTAACCTCTACGTCATCCCAATACACTCTAGCAAGTACATGCATAAGTATCATGGGGTATTCGAAATATTAAAAGCTAGGACTTGATTAACTACTTTTACTGGTGGTAGAGCTCCAGTGACGGAGCTAGCGGGCGTAGGCACCACCGCATTACCTAATATACTTGCCGCTAAATGGTTCTGTTCATCACTATCGTGTTCCGGTCGGGTGGTAATGTACGGCCCTGTAATTTCCGGCACAGATACATAACACCAGGCCTCAGGAGTGGTAACGCATCTGCATTTTGACCTTGGTCTTGGTGTAAGTGTCTATAGGCTGTGTATCATCACTCAACAGCAATAATTGTTAGCCTGAAAGTGGCATATAAAATAGTGGCATATAAATAGTTTTATAAAAAAAGCTGTAGTCATCACTTAACGTCAATGTGAGCAGCAAGCTTGTTTGCCACCTTCCTTACATAAAACTGCCTCGGTAGCCTAGTGGTAGCAGGCCACTACTACTACGCTGAGGTCCTGGGTTCGATTTCCGGGTAGGGGGTTATCAGAGGTAATGGTGAAAAAGCCTTTATCTCTGGTTCTATTGGGATTTTTCCATTTTCTGGAAATTTCCCAGTACCTCAAAGTTTGGTAATGTGCCCGGAGATGTCAACAGGCTCGCCACCTGTTACATGGGCCAAAACGTAACCGGCGAATCGTGGGTGTTTGCATGTATGCTTGAATGCATACATTTACCTCTGCCTACCCCTTCGGGGATTACAGGCGTGAAGTTACGCTTACATAAAAAAAATCAGATGCGTTGCCACCTTGCCACCTCTGAAGAAAAAAAATTTTATCTCTGGATTAGTATGGGGTGATCCATTTAACCGGCACACGATAGTGAAACACAAGATTTTTTTTCAGTAGATCAATCATGTTATGCGTTGATGTCAATTCAATTTCAATTTAGAGGCTAGGGTATAGTCATCGACGACACAACGCAGCTTTGGTTCTATCACAAAGCGAACACTCCGCCAAAATTCCATACAAACGCTTAATTTGGTTTCTATTGCACAGACATCAATCTGTGACGTGTATTTACATGCGCACCTGTGTGCGTAGCACGTACAAAATACCAACCGTCGCCCATAACAGGGGAAGGTTTTGAGTGATGCGGGGAAATCGGGCCGGACGTCGAAGTGTCCATTCTATACATATTCTCTGGTTCTATCATCGATGGGTATAGTATATTTTAGATATATAATTTAAATCTCTTCACTTACTCATATTTTGGCTGTAATGTTATGTAAGTTTCAGAGATATTCAATTCACTTCCATTCTCCACCCTTTTGTAACTATAACGGTTTTAGCCTGGGTTGCACCACGATCCACGATATTTGTTTAAGTTATTGTAACATTTCGTATCCTTTTCTAGCTTCAACAGATATCTTTAAGGTAGAGAAGGATGTGAAATGTTACGATAACTTAACTTTTACAAATATCGTGGTGCATCCCAGGCTTAGTAGCGTACGCGATGTAAGCAATTTTCTCTTACACCTTGGATTTACATTATGAGAGTTTCTGTACAGATCCCTAATCGATTAACAATATATCTTATGTCACTCTATGATAATGTAGTATTCTTTTCATAATACAATCTATTATGAATAGAACATTATCATATGAGATCATCTAGTATAAAAGTAGCCTAAGTTACGCCTTATTACATAAGCTATCTGACCGTGAAAGTCCCGTCAAAACCGGTCCAGCCGTTCCCGAGATTAGCGGGAACAAACAGACAGACAGACAAAAATGGTAAAAAATGTTGTTTTGGTATATGTACCGTGTATAACATACCTATGCATTTAGTAAAAAGCGGTTATTTTTATATAGGTTGGGGAAAAAGTTTCTTCGCATTTTTTAAGATAATTCAAAACATTTTTTAATATAACAGTTTATTTAATGTAACTAAAGTATGTATGTACCATTTTGTTCGATAACCGTTTGCCATCTTGTAGGTAGGGACATGATCCCATTGCTATAAACATTTTGGGACTTCTCATCAAAATACCGCGACAAGTGGATTTGGCAGTCCTCTCGTGATGTTAACCTAACATTGCATAAAGAATTCTGAAGAGACCGAAACAGGTGGAAATCTGAAGGTGCAAGGTCAGGACTATACGGCGGATGCATTAACACCTCCCAGCCAAACTCTCTTAATTTATGCTGAGTGGCTATAGATGTGTGAGGTCTAGCGTTATCATGATGAAACACCACACCCCTTCTGTTGATCAATTCCGGCCGCTTTCTCTCAACTTCTTGCTTTAATCTCATCAGTTGTTCGCAGTAGAGTTCAGAATCGATAGTCCTGCCTGGTGGTAATAGCTCATAATGAATAATGCCCTTCCAATCCCACCACACACACAACATCACCTTATTGCGAGTTAACCCGGGTTTCGCCACAGTCTGTGAAGCCTGACCGGCCTTTGACCACGACCTTTTTCGCACGTTCTTGTCGTACGTGATCCACTTTTCATCACCAGTTATCAGCTTCTTCAAAAATGATTCGGTTTCATACGTCGTAATAAAGAATCACAAATGAGTACACGATTCATTAGGTTTCTTACAGTGAGCTCGTGAGGTACCCAAATATCGAGCTTTTTTTGTACCCAGCTTTTTTCAAATGCGCCAAAACTGTTTTGTGATCAATTCTCAGTTCTTCAGCTACGTCGTAACTACTGATATGCGATCTAGCTCCACTTTTTCAAAAATGGCATCCATTTTATCCGTAATAGGGCGACCAGACCGAGGTGCATCTTTGACATCAAAATTTCCGGATTGAAAACGCTTAAACCAAATTTGTGCTACTCTCACAGACACTGCACTAGGTCCATAAACATCGCAATTTTTTTTTGTAGTAAAATTTTAAAATGTATCGAATTTCTTCATTAGATTCACTCATCTTGACAGTACGAAAAACAAATGAAAATCACACATTTGCCTAATTTGAATTTGGAATTATGTTCTTTAAAATTTTTACTTTCATTGATACCAAAACCAGCCAGATACAAATACGTACTACAGCCAAAGAGATTTTATTACAAGTTCATACATACTATAATGCGAAAAGACTTTTTCCCCAACCTATTATTACAATAACCGTTTTTTACTCAATGCATAATTTTATTTATTTGTATAGATATAGATGAATTTGATACTACGCTCCAGCGCAGCGTCCTACATTAGGTCTATAATCTTTTTTGTCCTTTCGTACGAGAGGAAAAGCGATAACTTTATTTTTGATATTTAGAAGGTGGTTTGAAAGTGATATCTATCTTCAAATAAATACTTCGTGTGTATGGGTCCATCTGATAAATTTCTTAAATACTCCACTTACCAAGTACCACGGGCGAAATGACTGACTATCCACTCAGTTCCTTATTACGATAGATATTTCGAAGTAACATCTATCGTTTGAACCTTTCTCCACTTATTATCAGATGCTCACAGCCCGCCTCCCTAAAGAGGGTAGGCAGACATCGCACGCTATCTGTAATTACATCGATTAATTTGGTTCACGCCTCCCATTTTACACTGTTCAGGTATCAGGCTTTCATCTTTCTGATGTATTGTTCTCTGACGGACGGAAAGATGTCGTTTTATGTGGGACATTGGCTTCAAGCAAGGAATTTTGATAGCTGAGTCGTCACGGTAATAGAATTATGTCAAGCGTTTTTGTAGATAACCAAAAATAGATAACATTATTTCTGGTAGTCTGGGCCTTGGGGGCGTAGGCAACACTGCATTGTCCAATCTATCTGCCGCCAAATAGTAGTGTTCAGCACTATCGTGTATTGGTTGTGTGGTTATGTATGTCCCGTTACTATCACAACGACTAAGATCTCAGGGGTGGCAACTGCATTTTGCCCTCTGGTTTATAAGCTGCAGTCATCACTTAACCTTTTTTTTTATGTAATGGAATTGGCAAACAGGCATGTAGTTTACACATTGATGTTAAGTGATGACTGCAGCCCATAGACACCCACACAAACACCTAGGTCAAAATGCAGATGCGTTACCACTCCTGAGGCCTAAGGTGTTATGCCTCTGTGCCGGAAATTACAGGGCCGTACATTACCACCTGACCGGAACACGATAGTGCTGAACACTACCATTTAGCGGCAAGTATATTAGGTAATGCGGTGGTGCCTACGCCCGTGAGCTCCATCACTGGTGCTCTACCACCAGTAATCCATGTGATCTGCATGCTTGTTTGCTTCCTTGTTAAGATAAAATAATATTATTTATGTATTTATATGTTTATGTTTCATGTTACAGTACTAAATGTTATTTTTAAAATCTCATCAAAATCTTCGGAATCATCTAAACAGCCCTTCAGAGCTTATATCCAAAAAATGTATCTTGTTAGTCATCCCCAGACGTATTTGAAATTTTGACAGCTTATAATCATCCAAAACAGTCGATAAGTAGTCATGTTTTACGAATGGTGCGCGTGCGCATGTTGATGTGGTAGGAACAAACCTAAGTGGATGTAATTATGGAGAGAGGCGTCGCAGGACAACGGCGTGGTGATGATTATTTTTGGTGTTATTTTTATCTAGGTATGTTCATTTTTTAAAGTACCCAATATTGCAGTTAATATTGGTTTGTCTGGTAATGCTCATTGCATGCCACTGTCTTGTCTGTAATTGATCAGCAGCTAGTCGACCCAACTTAATCTCTGTTTCACTGATTTTACGAACCGGGTCGTGACGCCATATACCTACCTACCTAGATTTTGGATAAAAACACTTTACCTACTCGTATATTCCGACGTTTTTATCAAATATACCTATATGTCAAGACCCGGTCGGTTCGTAAAATCAGTGAAATAAGTGTAAAACGCGAGTGTTTTAAGAGTTTTACTGGTAGAGAGCTGGAGCTCGAGGGCGTAGGTACCACTGCTTTACCTAATCTATCTGCCACCCAATGCCGCTCGTTCAGCACTATCGTGTTCCGTTTAGATGGTAATTTAGTATGGCCCCGTAATAACTATCACAGAGACATAACAACTACATTTTGACCTCTGGTCTTTGTGTGGGTGAATATGCTGCATTCACCACTTAACATCAATGTGAATGGCATGCTTATTTGCCACCTATAGTAGATAAACTGCAATTCGGTAGGCTTGTACAATCTAAACAGACCTTCCACAGTGGTGGACCATCCAAGCTGTAGATGTCCACACTCGTATAATCTTATTGATCATCACAAAACATGTTGAAATTTTAACAGCTTACATTGAGAACAGTAGATATATGCCGTAGGTAACTGCGTGCGCGCATGCTAATGTATTATGGAACACGGGTGCGTGACTGACGGTGTCCTGAGTGGATGTAATTAAGGATGAGAGGCCTTAAGTGCAGCTTAGGGTCGATTCAGTGAATCTCACTGGACCTACACGACTTTAAACGGGGTTAGTATGATGATCGTTCGAGAGTATGTTTGCGAGGATTGAGGTCAAATGAATACAAAGATTAAACATAAAAAAATGCATAATGTTAAGTATATTAATTTGTTACTATGATGTTGGAAGTTTAGGTAGGTAGATACCTATCAGATATTATAGCTGTTTTTTTACCATGTTGGGAGAAAACCTTTTGTAACTCATGTGTTAGGGAAACGTAGGGTATCGTCTGCTGCTGGACAAAAGCTTCATCGTAAGGAGATATGCCATAATCATTAAGAATAAGCGCGCGCGCGATTTTAGAAGCGCGGATGGCCCTGCGGCTTTTCTAGATCGGAAGCGATCTACTCGGTTAAGCGATACGGGCGCGGTCGGGTGTGTGATGGGTAACCGCTAGTGGCAAATTAAAATAAAATGCGCGTTTCCGTGCTTCGGCGGGCACGTTAAGCCGTCGGTCCCGGTTGCTATCGATAGATAGCAGACGTTAAACTTTGTCGGAGGCCTTAGAGGTTTGAAAACATCAGACAGCGGGTTGGCCACTAACCCGTATCTCCACCCACTCGCATTGGAGCAGCGTGGTGGAACCAGCTCCAGGCTTCCTCCCGAGAAAGGGAGAGACTCGTGCCCAGCAGTGGGATGTATCAAGGGTTGTCATTACTATCACGATTACAGAATGGTTTTTGCTCGGGACGCTATTGCCCATGTCACGTTATCAGTGGCGGACTAAGATCATCAGCTCCCCTCCCGTATGATTGATACGGTAGATAGATTCTAAAAAAAATACACATCAAGAAAAACGCGCGAGAAAAAAAATATCCCCGCGTTACATGTAGGGTACCTAGTTACCTACCCTAAATGACTCGCCAACTCTGATTGGCGGACTGCCCATAAGCAGGGAGAACCTTCACCCATCGTCGGTTATCACTGCATAACATCCTGGAGACCTGGAAAGTTATATAAACGATCGTCAAATATGACTACATCGTCGACAGCAGTTGATGTATTTTTGAACGTTAATACCTACCTACCTCCCAACAGCAATGGTATTACAATTTTCTTTAGGCTGTGGTATTCATATTTTTGCATTGGCAAATTATTTTATATATTATTTTTCCTCTTATACAATATTAAATTATATCATTATAAAAAAAATATAAATATAATACATTTCTAATTAACCATTAGCAGTTTTTAATTTTTAAAAAAAGTTACCTTGTATTTGCGGCCTTCAAACATATAATGCAGCAATAGGTATATAACAAGGACGTTCTCCATTTTGTTTATATCTTTGTTTATTTTTCTTTCACTGTGCACCGCCCTTTCCATATGAATATCATTAACTGCCATAGCGTTCCTCTGTAAATTATATAATAAGGATATATGTATAGGTACATAGTGATCATAAGGAGAATTGTTCTCATAAATAATTCATACAAGATGAGTCCACAAACCTTTGTAACGTTGTATACACGTACTACGCCGTATCACTTGTATGGATTGGTACCATGAGTGAAGTATTAAATACTTAATATGCCCACAAATATCGGACGTAAGTTACCTTAACGCGGTTTCACGTACGCGACACCGGCGCATCGGCATCGCAATAAAGCCTGCTGCGCTCGGCCGGTCGTTATCGCGCTGTGGTGCCTGAGGTGGGGATGACGCATCACTCCCGGTGACTCCCAGCTCCCGGCGATCGACGCGCCACCGCACAATTGCGTTATAATTCTTTCATTGCATATTATTATTATGATATTTAATAAGATGTTTTTTATCTACTTATATTTTATTTACTTTGGTATTAATCTATTTATTATTGTTTGTACCTACTAGTATGTATTACATTTATCGTTTAATTAAGTATGTTATTTTAATGGCTTATTATCTGTTTTATATCCGTATGTATGTACCTTGTATAAGTATTAGTACAATTATCCTTTATTATAAATTTGACATCCGTGGTTCACTCACTTAGGGTCCTGTTGAAAACCAGCGTCAGGTACCTTTTACATGAAGGTACCTGACATTTGCTGAACAGGACACCTTTTTGGCAGCCGTGAGACACATATTACGTGTATAGGTATGTATTAATTTTTAGAAAATGTGTTGTCTATTCTCTGTTACCTGTTACGTTTTATGTGTCTCGCTGTGTGTCAAATAAATGTTTCTTATCTTATCTTATCTTAAATAAAAAAAAAAATTTTATTCTACCACTTTGTCGGCCTAATTAAGTTGTATACTTGCGCCAAATTCAAGCCTCTAGTACCAATAGGTTTTGCGCTAAACCGAGGACGGACAGACGGACAGACGGACAAACGGACAGACGGACAGACGGACAGACGGACAGACGGACAGACGGACAGACGGACAGACGGACAGACGGACAGACGGACAGACGGACAGACGGACAGACGGACAGACGGACAGACGGACAGACGGACAGACGGACAGACGGACAGACGGACAGACGGACAGACGGACAGACGGACAGACGGACAGACGGACAGACGGACAGACGGACAGACGGACAGACGGACAGACGGACAGACGGACAGACGGACAGACGGACAGACGGACAGACGGACAGACGGACAGACGGACAGACGGACAGACGGACAGACGGACAGACGGACAGACGGACAGACGGACAGACGGACAGACGGACAGACGGACAGACGGACAGACGGACAGACGGACAGACGGACAGACGGACAGACGGACAGACGGACAGACGGACAGACGGACAGACGGACAGACAGACAGAGAGATAGACGGACATGGCGAAACTATAAGGGTTCCTTGCTTACTACGGAACCCTAAAAGCGACATTTCCCTGCGTAAGCTCTACAAATCTTTCATGATTTCCAGCGACCAGTCGATCTTTGGAAGCCCTCTTTGGGACCGGAGGCCCGTGGCTGACCACTCCAGCCCTCCCCTTAGTCATTAGTCCGCCACTACACGTTATTGTATTTACTGCGGCTCTTATTGTATCGGCTCTACTGTAATAGTTTGACTGCCATTGTTTGGTTGACTGATTGCACATAGTCATATGTCACTCAGTCATAGCATAGTCGGAGAATAACCCTCCACAAATGGGCAGTGGGGTCATCACGTCCCTATATACCGTAAAGAGAGAGAAATTTGAAAATCTCAAATTATCTGTACTCTGATCTTTATACTTCACACCCACAATGATTTTATTACATCAATATTTTGATATAGGTATACATTCGAGCGTTCAGTATGCACACGCAAACTTATTTAACCTTGACTTAAAATAATTCAATATTTAAATTTCAATCGTATTATAAATTACTGAAGCACAAAATCATTTAACACACATCAGAACAAACAAAAGAAAAATTTGTAAATAACCAATTTATATTGAACCTCAATGTTTTGATGTCGGAGTATATTTATCAGATCTATTTATATTGGTTGTGGTCAATAGATCAATCGTAAAGTATTACATTGTTTGTAAGCAATAAATCGATGGGAACTGTATGCCGTGACGAATTGCTATTTCATCCGATTTGTTTAAAAACACTTGTGTTTTTAAATGTTTGTAAATTATTCATACGGGAATTTAATTATTTATACTATGAATAGCAAGAGCACTACTACTTAAAAAATGTAATGTGTGACTTTTTTTATGAAACAAAGGAGGCAAACAAGCATACAGTTCACATTTATGACTGCAGACTATAGATATCTACACAAAAACTAGAGATCAGAATGCAGAAGCGTTGCCACCCCTGAGATCTTAGATTGCCATTTATATGTTAACAACGTTTTGTAGAGCTCCAGTGACAGAGCTCGCGGGCGTAGGCACCACCGCATTACCTAATATACTTGCCGCTAAATGGTAGTGTTCAGCACTATCGTGTTCCGGTCAGGTGATGATGTACGGCCCTGTAATTTCCGGCACAGAGGCATAACACCTTAGGCCTCAGGAGTGGTGACGCATCTGCATTTTGATCTCGGTCTTTGTGTGGGTGTCTTTAGGTTGCAGTCATCACTTAACATCAATGTGAACTGCATGCTTGTTTGCCACTTCCAAAAAATTAAAAAAAAAACATGTTGAAGTACAACAAACTACACATACATTTTATAATTTCAAAAATGCCGCGGTAATGGTGCCGAACATAGCTGCGTTGTGTCGTCGGTGGTGCTAAATGACACTCAACAATGTGACGTCAGCTGTTCGCAATCAAAGTGAAGCTCATAATTCCATACGACTAACCAAGTGAAAATCCGTTTTGTTGAATTTCGTATAACTTATTTATCGTGTAAATAACGTAGAAAATATAAAAAAGAGAGTATCATTTGTGTTAAATATTTATTGTACGAACATATGACGTCACATCCTGTGATTGATGTTTCGTTCAACATGGAGCACAGATAAAAATATCAAAATTATTACATTTTATTTTGCAATTTAAGAATATAAATCTATAATATTTCACGAAAATATTTAATGAGTCATCGTATTTATTTACAAACAATCATTCTAATCATAGTTTACATTTATTTTCGATAGCTGTTCGACTGCCTATTACCATCACAACTAATTTTGTTTTTACATTTAATAATTGTTTTACCTCATAACTCCTTCCAGTTATGACAAGTAATATTGAAACGGGACAGAGAAATGTATTTAATGCAGGAATACATTAATAATGACTTGTCTTCTCCCTGATTTATTATGAAGATAGCGTAGGGTGTTGGCACATCTATATTTAACTGTCAGGTAGCCAATTATATTAAAATTCTTGACTATTTAGTTGCTGGGTTACAACTATGTTATTTATACTTATAATAAATCTGTAGAAGTGTGAATTCTGTACAGTAAAAATATTGAAAAACTAAATACCAGGGGATGTTATTAGATCGATACCGAACACAAATATGTGATTAGAATTTTTTTGTCTGTCTGTCTGTTTGTTCAAGCATCACATAAAAACTACCGGTCTGATTACAATGAAACTTGGTATGATTATACTTTAACCTTTGGCGCACAACACTGGGTACTTTTTATCCCGGAAAAATGTCTGTTTGTCTGTGTGTTTGTGCACGCTAATATCAGAAACGGCTTATTCGATTTGCGGTTTTCGCTAATATATTGTAGTAAGTTTCACTTAACATTTAGTGTTTGTTTCATGTGAATCGGTTCAGAAATAAAAAAGTATTGTCAATTAAAGAATCGTATCGAATATTTTTAAGCTATTCTGTATCTTAGTTCTATCTTTAGGGAGTTTAGTACCTAATAGGTAAAAACGGAACCTACGGATAACTAATCCTCCGCTGTCTGTCTGTCTGTCCGTCCGTCCGTCTGTCTGTCACCAGGCTGTATCTCATAAATAGTGATAGCTAGAAAGCTAACATTTTCACAAATTATATATTTCTGTTACCGCTATAATGTAGACGCTTAAAATTTTCACAGAATTTTTAGGTCTTATGTTGTATTGTACATTCCATAATAAATCTATATACATACAAATAAATAAAATTGGAGTGTCTGTTTGTAATATTAAAATAACCGCTTTTTACTAAACGCATATGTATGTATACACGGTACATATACCAAAACAACATTTTTTTCAATTTTTGTCTGTCTGTCTGTTTGGCGGGGCTAATCTTGGGAACGGCTTGACCGATTTTGACGGGACTTTCACAGGCAGATAGCTGATGTGATAAGGAGTAACTTAGGCTACTTTTATCTCCATACATCCATCCATACATACATACCTACATACAAACAAGTAGAATTGGAGTGTATCCGACTTTGACGGGACTTCCATGGGTAGGTAGCTGTTGTAACAAGGAGTAACTTAGGCTACTTTTATCTCCATACAACCATACATACATACATACCTACATACAAATAAACAGAATTTGAGTGTCTCCGATTTTGACGCGACTTTCACTGGCAGATGGCTAATGTAATAAGGAGTAACTTGAGCTACTTTTATCTCCATACAACCAAACATACATACATAACTACGTACAAATACATAGAATTTGAGTGTCTCCGATTTTGACGGGACTTTCACTGGCAGATAGCTGATGTAATAAGGAGTATCTTACGCTACTTTTATACTAGCTGCGCCCACGACTTCGTCCGGGTAGATACTGAACAATCATACTTTTTCTCACGTAGACGAAGTCGCGTGCACAGCTAGTTAAAAATATAGGGACAGAAAGATAGGGTTACATATAAATCCTTACAAAAGAAACTGTAACACTAATTTGAAGCCTATGTGTATCTATTTCACAGCAGAAGAAAGGTCAGATGGTGATTTTTTATTTATTCACTATACAAACGGCGACCACGTACCGGAAGACGAAACGTAGGCAGGCCCCCCACGAGGTCGACCGACGACCTGGTGAAGGTCGCGGGCAATCGCTGGATGAGGGCGGCCCAGGACCGTTAGTTGTGTCATTCTTTGGGGGAGGCTTTTGTCCAGCAGTGGACGTCTTTTGGCTGAAATGATGGTGACTAAATTGGCTCAGCGATAACATATACCTACGTCACCAATCGGAATGATGCATGGAACTGCCACAGTTTGTGACAATAGAGCTGATCAGCTTTATAGCGTCAGATCATAAAATGATGATGTAAGAAAGAGGCTTTGTGTGAGTGAGAGTATCGGTGTAAAAATGAAAAAAGGCATGCTCCGATGGTTCGGGCATATAGAAAGAATGTTGAATGAGCGAATGACAAACAGGTATACAATGCGAATGTGGATGGTTGCAGAGGCCCAGGAAGACCAAGACTGATCTACCATGACCAAATAGGTCGAGTACTGTCTGAGGGTGGGGTCAAAAGTCTTAGGAATCGGCGTGCAAGTAAGAAGAGAATGATGAATGTAGAAGAAGTACAGGAGGTGTGTCAGGGCAGGGATATCTGGCGCTTTACACTCTCTACCTACCCCGTTAGGGACGAAGCGTGAAGTTACATACATAATAAATTAGCGTCTACGGACTCGATCACTGATAAGAGACCTGATCCTAGCTACCAATCTACTCGTTATCAATAAATCATTCCATCTAAGCTGCAAATTGTTCAGGAATGCAAGATATTCGGCGACGCGGAAATGAAATGCTCGCAATTCTCAACAAACTTGTAAAGGTCGACAAAGCTATAAAAATGCCGCACATTGACGCCACGCCCTCGTAATTGTTGTTTATGGACCCATTTTCGAGATTGATCGAGAGTGTCCTTTTCAAAAATCCAGTTTGAGATTGAACAGTTCCGATATTGAACTAGATCGGGCATTAGAACGTGAAATAATTTTCCATTCAGGTGTCCGTATGATTTTTACGACGTTTTTATGCAATGATGGTTGCGAACAAGTATGCAGTTCACATAGATGGTAATTGAATAATGCAACAAAGGCTTAAGTATATTAATGAAGCGCGCATGGCCCAGCGGCTGGTGTAGCAGTTCGGTTAAGCACTACGGGCGCGGTCGGGTAGTGTGATGGGTGACCACTAGTGGCAAATTAAATGCGCGTTTCCGTGCTTCGGAGGGCACGTTAAGCCGTCGGTCCCGGTTGCTATCGATGGATAGCAGTCGTTAAACCTTGTCGGAGGCCTTATGGGCGGTTTGAAAACATCCGACAGTGGGTTGGCCACTAACCCACCCACCTCCACCAATCCGCCTCCAGGCCTCCCCCCAAAAAAAAGGGGAGAGACTCGTGCCCAGTAGTGGGACGTATAGTGGGTTGCCATTATTATTATTATATTAATGAACTCCCGTTCGTACAGAGGTACTACAGATGTCTACATACAGAGACAAAAAAGCAGAGTTAAAATATCAGGTGCGTTTGCCAACCCTAAGACCTAAATTGTTTTGTCTCTGTGATATAACATCATACGATTATACATATATGAAATTTTACAGTAACATTAAACTCTGTAAAAATCCAGAATTCTTTGTAAAAGTTGTAAAACATTTTATAATAGTCTGTCCTGGACATAATAGTAAAGTACATTCACCTTGCAGTTCTAAATCTTTTCTAACAGCACTGATACAACAGAAGATACTTCACTTGTGCGCATAGCAATACGGGCCATTAGCACCGGGCTTCTTTCCGCGTTGTTACAGTACAAATATGAACAGTATGGAAACTACGTACAAAACGTTCGAAACGGCACACTAACACAAAAATGCGCATCGAAGCTCGGTGTAGCGAGTGACTCAGTACTGCAGCACCGCGAGAACCGCTTAGAGGCTTCGATGCGCATGTTTAGTGTGAGTGTGCCATTTTGAACGTTTTGTACGTAGTTTCCATAGTTTTGTACGTAGTTTCCATACTGTTCATATTTGTAATGTGTGTAGTTAGGGCGTTAGGCTGACCGGGACGCTCTGGTCGCCCTAATTAGGGACCCTAACTTCTTTAATGTTATTACACTACCCTGACACTTGCTATCGGAACCCTGAATACCGTGTCGTGTTATAAGCTTTTTACACTGAAGTCATACGATTGCTTGCCACGTTCGTTACAATAAAGAAAAAAAATATTTACATAAATAACTTAACTGCCTCGGTAGCCTAGTGGTAGCAGGCCACTACTACTACGCTGAGGTCCTGGGTTCGATTCCCGGGTAGGGGGTTATCAGAGATAATGGTGTAAAGTCCTTTATCTCTGGTTCTATTGGGATTTTTCCATTTTCTGGAAATTTCCCAGTACCTCGAAGTTTGGTAATGTGCCCGGAGATGTCAACATGCTCGCCACCTGTTACATGGGCCAAAACGTAACCGGGTGTTTGCATGTATGCTTGAATGCATGCATTCACCTCTGCCTACCCCTTCGGGGATTACAGGCGTGAAGTTACGTTACATAAATAAAAACAGATGTCCATTCGCAACTTCGTTCCCACATTAAATAGAATCGTTTACATAGTAACTTTAACAACGTGCTTCCAATTAAGAACAAACTGGAAGTTCATGTAAAATGACCGCTTAAATACGTTTGTTTGAGGCCGCACCTCAACTTCTAGTTAAAGTAATTTCGCAACACTGAACTGGTCAGCTCAAATTGTTTTAGTTTATAGGTCTTTGTATTTACTAGCGGGCTCTGCTCAGTACGCGTATTATGCATTTACCTACTAAAGTACTGGGCAGGACATTCATTTGAACGTAAATATATTTAATTCTTTAAATCAAGACCATTTGTAAGCGGCACGCGAGGGAATAACGTTGGGGAGGGAAAAAAACAAAAAAACTTTGTATATATTATATATGGCCTCTCTCAGTGAGTTTCCCCGCGTGCCACAATCCCCCATTTAGGACCACGCCCGCGACGCTTCGGGGGCAGATAGGCCCGGGGTACGAGGATTCCCCTCAATCCCCGAACCATCCCCCCCCTCTGTTGCGCTTCCCGCGCTGAGGGAGGGATGATGAAGATTCGTTCGTACAGGACATTCCCCTTGGTGGCATGGTGCCAGTTTTTTTCCTACAATTAACTACACTTTCCCGTAGTAACATGACAGCTGACGTGAAAACGTCACACTAAATGTCTGTCAAATCAATTTAAAAACGGAACCAACTGTTCGTTCATGGTGCCTAGTCTATAATATTGACCCCATTGATTTATGTATCTCGGTTGACATCATTTCATATGATAGCCACTTTGCTGTTTTTCACATTGATTCAGGGAGATTTAAATAAAAAAGATTGTACACACTTACCTATTTTCAAATCCAATTGTCGATGCTTATGTCATTGTTGGTTTAGTGCAAATGCGGATGCAATGTTATCTGCAAAAAGGAAAAGATTAGATTTAGTTTTTTTTTTGGACGAAATTTTTAAATAATTTTAACAACAATAATAGCAAAAGCACGTCAAAAAAGATTTCCGCTATATTTAGAATTGAACGTAATAAATATACACCGCATGCGATATTATGGACCTATATAACACGCCTTTATTTATATTCCTTGTAATCATATTTTTTATCGCAGGTGTATGCGTCCTGATACAAAAAATTCTAGAACTCATATCGGAATATCGCAGGACGGAGAAACGCAACCTTCTACTTCCATTGCGGCGTTATTATCGCAGCAGTGTGTCTGCATGACCATCCTATATTTAGCACCAACCCTTAACAAAATATACTGAAAACAGATATCACAGTAACGCATGCGATATTATCGACCTATAATAACGCTCAGCCTACATGGAATGCAAAGAGGTAAGTGCTATTGCGAATTGTCAATTTTTTGAAAGTTTCCCAGTGTCATCCACGCAGTTAAAAACGTAGCCGGAGTGAAAAATATTGAATATTGAAACTCACGAATTAGGTACGTCTGACATCTATGCGTGTAGACCTGTGTATTGACATCTAATCTTCTCTTTATCTAATATATAAAATACTCGTGTCACAGTGTTTGTAATAATACTCCTCCGAAACGATCATTAGGTATGAAAGGAGATGTTGCGAGCTCGGCTCTGGTTCGTACACGTCCTCAAAAAATGGGTATATTA
Source organism: Macrosoma leucophasiata (assembly GCA_036365455.1). Classification (NCBI taxonomy): domain Eukaryota; kingdom Metazoa; phylum Arthropoda; class Insecta; order Lepidoptera; family Hedylidae; genus Macrosoma; species Macrosoma leucophasiata. Next base: position 4,374,741 of record JAWQUS010000024.1, read on the forward strand.
AAGAAGAATCCGAAAAAAATACAATTAATTTATTCACGAATATATTTTAGAGTTACAACCACATTCAATTCAAACGATTTTATCATTTTCAACTATGTTCAACATGGCGGCGATACAGCCGACGCTTGGGATCAATCTATTTCGATAGTATTTAGAAAATATCACTTTTTTTCTCCAAGTATTATAATCAAAAAACAATTCAAAAAATGAAAATGTCAAAATGACATTGCCCTCCATATTCGCCATGTTGGTTTTAAGTAGCAATTCTAACTGCAAATAATGTTTTGTAACTGCAAACAAAGCTAAATAAGTGAAAATATGCAGTAAAAAACGTTTTTATATTGATTATGCCTGTTTAATGATATTGTGTACAATACATGGCCGGAGGTTCATACATTCTTGCAACATCTCCTTTTCTGTGTATATTTGGTAAGTATGAGAATCGGTTGTAGGTGGTCTATTTTTATATCTCCAAATGGTAAGGGTTTCTAACAATACTCCTCCTAAACGTCTGTTCCGATTCCGGCACTATAAAACTTTGTGTGTGTATTTGGCAGGAGTGAGAATCGACTGTATTTTTTTCCCCCAATTTTTTTTTCTTATTATTGTGACACAATTTTTTATTTAAAATTTTAAAGGTTTACCCCTTTAGTCATAAACGTATTTTAGCTAAAGTGTTGCTAATCTCTCCTTTGTCTTTTTCTAACCTGCGCATTTGACAATGCAACTGACAAAGACAAAGCATTCCATAGCTAAAACGTATCTAATGTACGTTTGTGAATAAGGTGGTTAGTGTTATCTAAAAAATACGTATAACACTTATTTTTTACAATTTTGCCCATTTGTTAATAGCTATATTAGCATCTCCCCTTTTAATCTACTAGGCGATACGAAGTAGGTACGTCGGGATAGCTAGTCAGCTATAAGAATCAGCATCCGTTGATAAGCACCTTTAATGTTTTATACCAACAGTTATTACGGGTCTTTTAATGACATCCCGATCACTTAAAAACATTAAGTACTGGACTTAGTATGTGTATATGTTAATATTGCAATTAATTGCACGCAATATTCGCGTCTAACGACTGTACTTACATTGTAAATGACTTCCTTATCAACAGCGTTTACAAATAATATCAACCAATCAATAAACGGCGGTCGTAAAACCTCTTTGTTTATTCGCGTTGATTTTAAATCGAGAGATATCGTGCTTACGTAGGGTTGTCACTGACTGATTACTGCGGATATTTTTTAATAGCATTGATATAAAAATAATTATTTATCTATTTCTTTTTTTTGTATATATAGTATAGGCCGTATGCTATTGCCGACCAAGCTCAACGCGCTGCTAAGACGGGTAACATGAGGGACCTTTATAAAACAACTAGCTGTGCCCGCGACTTCATCCGCGTTAAAATTTATGATTGTTCAGTATCTACCCGGGCGAAGTCGTGGGTTCAGCTAGTATAAAAGTAGCCTAAGTTTCTCCTTATTACATAAGCTATCTGCCAGTGAAAGTCGCGTCAAAATCGGTCCAGCCGTTCCCGAGATTCAGAATCAGAATCAGAATCAGAAACTCATTTATTCATTTAGGGTGACAGGCACCTCTTATGACACGTCAAAAACAAACAATAAATTAAAGCGAATAACAATTGATATACATGTCAAACAAGATAAAAAATATATGTAAAGTCAAGAATATCACTAAGATAAAACTAAATGTCATAAACTAATGTAAAAAGTATATCAGTAAAATGTCTCTTTTCCCCTTTACAAACTGATAACAAAGAGTAAAAAGAAAAGAAAAAGAGTCATTCTTTGTCATTCACCGGCAAAGTTCCAAAGGCCAATATGATCTGAGAAAAACTTGCCGGAAAAAACTCAGTCGGCTCTTTTAAAAATATCTCTTAGGCATATTTTTACAATTTTCCATAATTTAAACAAGCTTAAAATTAACAATATAATATCAACATTACACTTTGATTATTACATTTAACACCTTTGTGGAGCTAGATCAGCATTTAGCCAAACATTTCTATCCTTGAGATAGTCCTCGAGTTTATAGTAAGCCTTTTTACATTTTTATGTTTATGATTAGCGGGAACAAACAGACAGACAGACAAAAATTGAAAAAAATGTTGTTTTGGTATATGTACCGTGTATACATACATATGTATTTAGTAAAAAGCGGTTATTTTAATATTACAAACAGACACTCCAAGACGTTTAGATATAGATGTATAAACTAAGACCTTGTCTGGAAATAGCAGTTTTAAGAGGAAGCTACGTAATTAAAAAAAAAACACATAAGGAAAATTGAAACGTGAGCTTGAACATTTTGTGCAGATACATATTCCGAAGCTCGCAAACAATATTACCACTTGTGATGCAAGACATTTCATCACCATCAATGACCGTGAAATTTTTCGGTAGAGACACACGTCATGTGCATTTAAAACTCAGGATTTTTATGCTAAATGTCTGTAGGATGCAGACGTCACTCAACATACAGGTGAATGTTGGATGATGAAAAGTTTGTGGAGGAAATAAAGATTTATTTATTTATTTAATGGGAAGTGCGTGTTTGTTTGCTTGCCGATGGAAATCTACAAAAAAATAGAAATTTCACAACAAAAAGCGTTTATATTGATCCTATAAATCAGGATTATATTTTTCCATCATTTTTCATTGCATGAATTCAATGTATTCCATACAACCCTTTGACCGAGAGATTATGCCTAGTGGCATTAAGTCCGCCGTATGTACAATTTGTATAAAACTGTAAATAAATAAACAAAATAGATTTAGTTTAAAATGTCATCTAATTAGGTTACAGCTCAACATGAGCACTACTTTCTAGCGCTAGTGACATAAATGATAATGACAAAATTGAAGCTTTGTCATCGTTTTTTTATGCCATGAATGTAGCAAACAAGCATGCAGTTCACATTGATGTTAAGTGATGACTGCACCCTATAACACCCACACAAAGACCAGAGGTCAAAATGCAGATGGAAATTACAGGGCCGTACCTGACCGGAACATGATAGTGCTGAACACTACCATTTAGCGGCAAGTATATTAGGTAAGGCGGTGGTGCCTGCCTACGTCCTCGAGCTCCGTCAATGGAGCTTTACCACCAGTAAAAGTTAAGGGAATTATTATTCAAATTCGAAACTGTTCATCCAAGTTGTTGTCAACCCTAGAACGATACATATATTATTATCAAAGGCTCTCACGGTCTGTGGTCAATGTGATCGCAATTTATTTATTGTAACTGTTATATAAATTAAATGTTTTGCAAAGTTTATTACGTTTGTAAAGATCATAGTAATATTTATTATAATCTATATAAGTAATATTAATAATATATAGTATATACCCAAACAAGTACGTGTACCGTAAATAAATAAAATCTAAAATGGCAGGCAATTTTGAACTTTTTTAAAAAGTTTTCTAAGTATAATGTGTGACAAATCAAACTCAAAATGTATTATGAAGCTTACCCGTCAGATGTTTATAATTTACTAATGGATTTGTAAGGGCGCATTAAACTGTTTTATAGATGTAGCTTAGTGCTCCTTCTTAACGTATTCCTAGTTCTTGCAGGATTAGAGCTAATGTCATATTGTCCCACCCTACCTTTACCAAAATGCTAGTTAATTCAAATGTTTTGTTCATTATTTTAATCATAGAGCAATACGGGCCACCGGCTGCGGTGGACCGGAGAGGAGTAGCCACATGCAGGCTGCAGGCTTCCCCTCTATCAAGGCACAAGCAAGTTTTCCTATGCCTGTCGTCGAGATGTTTAAATGTGTGCGTGAAATTGTTTATATATTTTTTTAAAGTCAAGGTGTGAGTTTCGTTGGAATAGACGATTTTTGTTGTGTGTGTGTGTCACTCGAATTTTCTCCCAAATGACAGACTGTTTTGCATCGGTAATAAACTCTATGGCTATTTCCTTCGGTCGGCCGGTGGCCCGTGTTGCTCTATGATTTTAATTCACGGATTTTCAAGTTGACAACCCTAGAACATTGAAATATAACTATCGGAGGAGCATCGGCTCGCAACGGGATCGCGGCTTACTTATTGATGTTGTTAAATATAGGTATTTAATTCGTTTTGCAATTGTTTTTGACTTTTTAATATTATTTAGTAGATAAATCTAAGGTCTAAAGTAATATGTATTGTATGTAGTGATGGTGAAAAACTAGCATGGAATTCTTGTAACTAGAGAGTAAGTAACACTGTACTCTCTATAGGAATCTACATAAAAATTGGAGGTCAAAATATAGATGCGTTTCCATCCCTGATAGGTTAGGATCCCATTGCAGAAACATTTCGTTCATCCAGATATGCTGCAAACCTATTTTTTATGCATATTTATGATCTAGTCTAGAGAATATAGGTTGCCTGTCAAAAAATGGACGCAAGTATTTTTTAAATATTTCTTTTTGGGAAAGGATATTTTTTATTTGATTTTCATATGTATGTATAAAGACTGAAAAATCACGACTGCCGTTGTGCACTTGACCTACGTATTTTCGTTCCGCCCCGATAGTTTTTACGTCCATGACGTAGATGTATTGTTTATACCAAATTAAAGCTATTTTTTTCTCATTTGTATGGTATACGGGAGCCAAATTAAATAGGATGCAAATAAAAGTTGAGGGCGGTTAAAAATAAAATAACTTAATTAAACATACTTGCGGCCAAATCTTGATAAGCAACCGAGTGGATATATATTCTCTAGATTATAAAGTTGCGTAAAAAATAGATATGCTGGATGAACGGATGGGATATTAACTTATGAGCCGTTCGTTGTTTTGCCTCGTGATAGACTCCGTGGCGATACATTGCGATCTAACCGACACAGATTAGTGCTAAATACTTTTTTTTGCAGCAGATAGTATTAAGTTACATTATAGCAGCAGATTATGTTATGCGGCGGAGTCTACCTTCTCGACCTCCAACACTATAGCTATAGCTCTACCTTCAGTAAAGATAGATTTTCTTTTGCAACTTTGCATCTGATAATGATCATGACTCTGTTCTGTCTGAAAGGACTACAATCTGAGTAGTTTACCGTTAAACTTACCAATTCATCATCATCATCATCACTCCAGACAAAAGTCATTGCATCATGTATAGTATTTTATGATCATGGTTCTTCTTTTAGTGTACACACAGACAGAACATTATTTTGTAAATCAAATATTCTAAGAACTCAATCTAGTGTGTTGTGAACCACGTAAGAGCTAGCAATTTTACTGGTCTACCACCAGTAAAATTGCTAGCTCCAGTGATGGAGTTCGCGGGCGTAGGCACCACCGCATTACCTAATATACTTGCCGCTAAATGGTAGTGTTCAGCAATATCGTGTTCCGGTCAGGTGGTAATGTACGGCCCTGTAATTTCCGGCACAGAGGCATAACACCTTAGGCCTCAGGAGTGGCAACGCATCTGCATTTTGACCTCTGGTCATTGTGTGAGTGTCTATACGCTGCAGTCATCACTTGGCAAACAAGCATGCAGTTCCTCAATGTGAACTGCATGCTTGTTTGCCACTTTTATTAAATAAATAAGATTCGGATACATTCACTCCCCGAAGCGGTTTTTAATTAGCGTTCTTGTATTCTAGCGAATTTTAAAGTCGCTTATAAATCACTTATTTGGATATATCGACGTCACATGCCCTTGGTTGCGTTATTCCCCAATCTCTGCCTTATTACTTTAAATCTACCGTGAAGCTTCAAGACACGTCTTAGCTTAGGAAGCCTCGCCTCATTTGAACCCTGACAATCAGTATAATGAAGACGCTATTCTAAAAAAATATTTTGAACGAGATCCTATTTAACTCCAGAGCTTCGCTCTTTTAGTGCAAATCCACCAACAGTGTGTAAACGAATTCTTATTCTTGCTAGTTGAGATTCTTTTACTGTCAACGATTATAATAAATCTTTGTTTACACTAAAAGATAAAAGAAAATCGTGTTGATGTTCGTTTGCTCTAAATCCACCTCAAGACCGATTCCGAATTAAAATTGCCTCAAAACGTGCAACAGTCTGGGTGGCAACTGTGGAGTGTTTGCCAACTTCCAAGTAAGCCATTAGCGAAGCAGGTGTGTTGGACGGTTTAATTGGTAGCCATGTCGATTCCGTATCGATTCTGTATCGATGTATCGAATGAGCTTTTACGGACGCGGTCGCTACGCTCATTATCAGGTTTGAGAATGTTTGTAGGGTGGTTTTACATGAGTCCACGAACATTGGTGATGTAGGTAATTTCTTCGGATTAAATTCGAAAAAGAAATACTCAAGACCAGCGTTAATTTGTTACTGTAAAAAAATAACAAATCATCGGTGTGTGATATAAAACGTAACTTCACGCCTGTAATCCCCGAAGGGGTAGGCAGAGGTAAATGCATGCATTCAAGCATACATGCAAACACCCACGACTCGCCGGTTACGTTTTTTGTGTGTGATATACTTATATGCAAATAAATTGCCTTCCTGATATGAACTCATCAAAACAACATGAAATCAGCCATGAGACATTCTTGTCTATTTACCTACTTGCCTGTTGTATTGCTTAAATCTGTGGAGGAACGGGTGGAAGTGTTCCTCCGGCGAAAAGGGAGGATCCTCCGACCAGGCGAGGTGGTAGCGCCTGGCGGGCCGCGGCCCAACGGTTGACGTTGGGAAGTTGTATATATGCCAACTCTTGAGAAATCTTCGCATGTGCGATGTAATTCGAATGCACGCCATCTATCGTACTAGACAAGTACTGTAAGGTTTCATTGTATTCCACTAGTTGGCGCCTTAATGTAGTGGACGCTACAAATCTATTGTCTAATGTTATTTGTTATTTGTTAAATGTTATACTTTATGTCTCTGTGTTGTTGTCCAAATAAATAAATTCTAATCTATTCTTCTAACTAGATATGAAGAAAAAGAGAAACTTATTCGTCAAGATCAATTTATCACTTAGCAGAATTCCAAGTGCAGTCACTACTAAGAAGAACTCCGCTACCGAACAAACTCAGCCAAGTTCTTGATAAATCCAAAACCGTTCAGACCGAGCAAAGCTTTACTATAAAACGAAACAGAAATAATCTATCTGCTTATAACTAACTTTCGGCCATTGACCTGAAATCAGCAAGGGCTGTGCAGTTAAGAGATAACGGTTTCAAATGATAAACCGCCTATGATCTGAGCTGGAATTGGGTCGGAACCGAACCTGCTACCATTATGACGGCGCTGCGATTGTAATCGTTGTAAATAGATACTGTCGATTTATTAGAATGCGAATGATATAATCGATTTTGCTCGGTGGAATAATGTGAAAGGTAATGCTGAATGTTTCTGTTATTCGTATATGTTTTATGAGGAACCTTCTTTTTTTTTAATGTAATGGAAGTGGCAAACAAGCATGCAGTTCACATTGATTATAACTTAGGCCGCAGAAGTGGTAACGCATCTATTTTGACCTCTGTTCTTTGTATAAGTGTCTATAGGCTGCAGTCATCATTTAACATGAATGTGAACTGCATGCTTGTTTGCCACTTTCATAACATAAAAAAAATACATGTATTTCTACCTTCCACAGCGAAGAATACAGGCTTGAACTTCACGCCTGTATTCTTGTATTCACGTGTTAATAAAAAATTCTGTAATGAACTAAAAAAAACTGGCGCTCTACACTCTCTGCCTACCCCGTTAGGACCATTGGAGTGAAGATACAACTAAAAAAAAATACCTTGGACTTACGCGATAAGTGGGACCAAGCTACAGCAGTGTAAGTCGAATTCGCGTAAGTCGGGGTTCACCTTTGCATGTAAATACTAGGTTCAAATTACTAATTCTTAAGTCTTTTGGATAACATAATTATAGGTAAGTCAATAATGTATACACGAACTTCTCGTAAACCGAACACTCATCGAGCGGAAACGTGGGGAAACCGAAACGCGCGGTATGATAAAAAAACGGCGTATCTCGGTAAAACGACGTAGCGCACGTCGGGGTATTACTGTACTGGCCAGAATTTTGTACTCACGTGTTACATAAGTACATTAGTCATTGCAACAAAAGCCGCGAGTCAAACCTAGTCCTTTGATTCATTAATTACCTTCATAGTGTTCAAAAACGGTTCGCATTCCACGACACGACGTGAGAACAGAACTAAAATATAAGGCTGACACAAGTGTTGAGAATCAGCGGAACAATATGCTAATTTATAGCGACTTAATTAATATAATTAATATAATTTTAGACGACCCGTTTAGTCCAGCGGTGTGAAACCATCGTTTGATTCGAAGGGTCGCGGGTTCGATCCCCGCACCGGGACAAATATTTGTATGGCCTACAGATATTTGTTTCGGGTCTGGGTGTTTGTGTATGTGTTGTATGTGTACAACGGCACCCACGACACAGGTTTATACCTAATGTGGGGCTGTGAGTGTAAGCGTATTTTATTTATTTTTTTTATTTTATGTTTGCATAAAACAAAATTTGACTGCACTTCATTGTTATCCGTCTGAAAACCCTGAACGTTTATTTACTTTTTTTTTATCTCATGAAGGGACAAACAAGCATACAGTTTACATTTATGGTAAGTGATACTGTAGCCTATTAGCATCTACATAAAAACACTACTACTCTACAACTACACAAAAATTTCAATGTCGATACGTGGCCATTTCTGAAGTGCGAATTGTTGTGCCACTGTGCCGAAAATTACAGGACCACTATAGTACCGAACAGTATCATTCTAATGTGCTTACGCCTGTGACCCTGTGAGCTCCGTCATTGGAGTAAAATCTTGTTCAAAGTCTATGCTATTAGTCACTGGTTTTAATGGCAACCCTTGAAACGTACGACTGCTGGGCACGAGTCTCTCCCCTTTTTGAGAGGAGGCTTGGAGCTTACTCCACCACGCTGTTCCAATGCGGGTTGGTGGATAATTATTAATTAAACGCACATTTTCAAGTACTAGGTACCTGCATTACCTAATCTGTCTACCACCAAATGGTACGAGAGCTCTTCTTCTTTTTTATTTTATTAAAAAACGTAACTTCACGCCTGTAATCCCCGAAGGGGTAGGCAGAGGTAAATGCATGCATTCAAGCAAACATGCAAACACTCACGATTCGCCGGTTACGTTTTTTTAATTCATTTTTAGTATTTCTTGTCATAGCAGCAACAGAAGTAAATCATCTGTGAAATTTGAATTCTCTAGCTGTCTCGGTTTTTGAGATACAGCCAGGTGACAGATGGACAGGCAGACAAACGGATGGATGGGTGGACAGCGAAGTCTTATTAGGGACCAGTTTTACCTATTGGGTTCCCGGAACCCTAAAAAAATGAAATAAATGAAAGGACAAATTCCAAGTTGGGCCCGCGCCTTGTACAGTACATCAAAAGATATAGAAAGATACGTAAAATCATGGAAAAATACTCAAAACATAATTTGAAAAATGTCGGAAATATTTATTTTATGTAGTTTTTGTATGACAGCAATATGTCAGCATATTGCTACTATGACATGCTTGTTTTTGAAATAAACTTACGACAGTTAATTGAAGATATAATAAACGATTTGAATAACTGAAAATGATTAAGTATTTTATGCTTCTTCTCTCAATATAGCGTACGAGGTGTAGGCCCAAGCTCCATACATTTTGAAACGTCTCCTTTAATTACTTAAATCTGAAAAAAAAAACGCTTCCGCTCATGACTTGACAATTCCGAATCGGATGTATCGAGATGTCGTTTTATACAATTCACAATATAAATGAGCATCGGCCGAACGAACATTATGGAGTCGATTGCAACCTAAATCAGCCGACACAATTACTTCACACGGCCGAGGTCAAATGACCCTATCACGCGAATAAAATTAATGATTTGTTGGATTAACGCTTACTGTTTGAATATGTTCTGTGGCCTAAAGACAGAATCAGATATTCATTTATTCATTTAGGGTGACAGGCACCTCTTATGACACGTCAAAAACAAACAAAAGAAATTAAAGTGAATAACAATTGATATATATATATATCGGCATGAGGGCTCTGCAGTCCGAATATTTAGGTAGTGTTGTGGGAGTGTCTTTCCATAAGCCGATATGTTACTCGTGTTTGTAGGCATCTGTAGGTGGGTACTCGAGCGGATGATGAAATAAAGCACAGGTTGGCAGAAGAAAGTCGAATATTGCCAAAGATCCGCCCATTCGATTACTTCCGGCAGGGAAGAACGGGCAAGAAACCCTTCGGACCGGGAATCCACATTTATCAGGATACGATACTACTACTATCACTAGTCTTCTGCCCATTTGATTCAGAACTACCCGCGTTATATCACTTTAATATTACTGACATTCACTGTTCTAACTGGCAGCATAACTGCCTTACAATAATTCGATTCAACTGTGTGACTGATTGCGCAACAGAGAGGGGTTCGAGGTTCGAGGATAACTTCATTCTCCGGGCCTGTCTGCCCTCGTTTCGGGGGCGTGAACTTACTAAGGGATGCTGACACGCAGGATAACTCGCTGAGGGAGGACACTCACGCAAACATTCGCATCGACGCTCGAGTAGCGATTGACTCGGAGCTGCAGCACCTTATTATTAAAGGAGAAGAGAACCAGAGAACCAGAGTCTTATTAAAGTATGTATATATTGTTTTTTTGCATTTATGTATTGAAAAACATTCCGCATATGAAATTTATTTAATATCAAACATATTACAATATTCATATGTGTAAGATGCATTATTCAAATATGAACGGACCTTTAGAGAAATGACCACGAAGCACCCATTGTATACAACACTACACGGATATTATTATTGAATGCAAATAAACCGATGACAAGATTCAAAAGTATATGAAAACATAGTAAGTAACCACCTGTAAGCGTTTCCAAGTGAGGCTATGGTAGAGCTCCAGTGATGGAGCTCGAGGGCGTAGGCACCACCGCACCTTATTATTATCTAATCTATCTGTCGCCAAATGGTAGTGTTCAGCACTATCGTGTTCCGGTTAGATTGTAATGTATGGCCCCGTAATAACTGTCACAGAGGAAAAAGATCTTAGTCCTCAGGGGTGGCAACGCATCTGTACTTTAACCTCTGGTTGTTGTGTAGATGTCTATAGGCTGCAGTCGTCACTTAACATCAAATCCATGTGAACTGCATGCTTGTTTGCCACCACCATCAAATAAAAAAATACTTCCTTGTAGTACACAAATAAGCCAGCGCTCCTGGACATCAGAGGCCGAATTCGGTGCTAGGAGCTCCAACGTGGTTTGGAAATATGTCTAGTGAATGTCAATTTATAATAGAAAACATAACTGGAGAACAGACGGCGCATATGGTGTGTCTCGTACAGTGGCGGAAGAGGCGGTCCGCCATAAGTCTCCGGTTCTGGAGGCCTCCCAAAATATCGACTGGTCGCTAGTAAAAAAATAACCTCAAAAAAAAAAAACATTAAAAAGTTAAAAAAAATGTGCCCTCAGCGCGTTCTCCTGCTTGTCAGCATCCCTTAGGCTCCTTCCATTGTGCAGCGTGTCGCCGGTCGCGTACTCGCGCGACCTGTGCAATTTGTATGAAGCTCCATTGTGGCTTTCATTGTGTCGCGTGCTTGCCGGTAGCGTTTTTGTACTGCGTATCGACACGCTGCAGAATGAAAGGAGCCTTAGGGCTCCCGCCCACGTCCTACTTTTTGTAGGACAGATAATCGGTCCAATTTTGTGATCGACTCGACGCCCACGTCCGTTTTTTTGTCGGTGGAGCAGCATGTCATAGACAGAGAGCTGAGTGAATCTCATGAGTATAAGGAGGAAGTTTTTTTTCAAATAATCATACATACGAACGTAATTTTAAAGCAATGACGTGTTTGTTCATGTATGAAATTTGTTTAAAAAAATGGTTAATTCGGTAAACAGATAGGTGAAGGTCGACCTAGGTTCGGCTCATAGACTATTCCGATTGTCGGTGAGTCGGTGAGTAGTGTGCGTTGACGCATACATTTCCGAACGTTCCATTTTTCACCGATTATCGGTCGGGATGCACCGATTTTATTTTTCACCGACTTTTTGTAGGACGTGGGCGTTGCACTATGGCTATCAGTACGTTCTATTGTCCTCCTACAAAAAATCGGTCACCGATTATCGGACGTGGGCGGGAGCCCTGAGTACGCGGTACGCAGCGTGAACGCGGTATTCAGCGTCCGCCAGAAAGGGTGTACGTGGCCTCGCCCCGGTTGCCGCTTATTACACTATCCGGTCGACAGGGCCCTAACTCAAAGTATCTCAACAAAAACTTACAATACCTAAAATAAACAACTTCTACGGAAGGCGCACTATAAAATACATGATTCCAAATTTACAAAATGAATTGCCTCTCGATACAGTACAGAACGTTAACGCAATGAACTATAAACGGACATATAAAAAATATTATCAAAACAACATTACCTTAATCATTTTATACCTGTAATAGGTACTAGGATACTGAAAATATATCTATATTTAATTTTATATATACTGTATATATATAGTTTACATTTATATAGTTGGCAATAGATGGCGCTGCTGCTACCATAAAGCAATGCAATAAATGTGAAGGAAAGATTCGACAAATCGGGCAGGACTTCAGTAGCTCAATTGGAAGAGCGGCTGGACTAGATTCCCAGTAGGCCGCGAGTTCGAGTCTCGCCTGAAGTCAAATTTTTCTTTCCATTTTTCTCTAAAATAAACATAAAAACTAACATCAATATATTAAGCAAACAACTCGAACCATTATTAAACAAGCTGCATTCCACGGGTTTTATTTATTCAAATATTTTATTATTTCAATTGAAAATTTTATAAATATTGATGTCTATATTTTGAAACAATTTTATTTGGTTTGAGTGTTAGTCATATGTTTGCTTTTGATCTTTTAATGTTGATGAAAAATGAGGGGAAAAAAAACCGGACAAGTGCGAGTTCGACTCGCGTGGTGAGGGTTCCGTACATACTTCTTATAGGTTTTCCAGTAATCTATGGGCAAAGAACTATTTTCCACATTTTTTTTCAAAATTTTAAGTTCAGAAGTTTTGGAGATAGGGTCAATTTTCGTCGTTTTTCTTAAATAACTTCAAATTTGTTTATGCAAAAATTATAATAAAAATATATCTGAAATGCTGACAACAACCTCTTTCATTTGATATGCCACACGACATTTTTTTTTTTAATTTTTTTGATTTACCCCCCTAATGTGGTCCCCCTGTTTAAAATTTATTATTTTACTTGACGTGTTCATCTTTGGGTCACCAATTTACATATATTCATCAAATTTCAACTCAATCGGTCGAGTAGTTTCGGAGCAAATTGGCTGTGACAGACAGGCAGACAGACGCACGAGTGATTCTATAAGGGTTCCTTTTTTCCTTTTAAGGTACGGAACCTTAAAAAGATGTAATGTATACTCATACCGAGGTTGTCTCCAGGGCAACCTCGGTATGAGTAATGTGGCAAACAAGCATGCAGCTCACATGGATGTTAAGTGATGACTGCGGCCTATAGACATCTACACAAATACCAGAGGTCAAAATGCATATGTGTTGCCACCCCTTAATTGTTATGTCTCTGTGACAGTTATTACGGGGCCATACATTACTATTTAACTGAAACACGATAGTGCTGAACACTACCATTTGGCGGCAGATAGATTAGGTAATGCGGTGGTGCCTACGCCCTCGAGCTCCTACACTGGAACTCTACCAAAGGTAAATAACTACTTTATTCTAATTTACTTGCCGCTAAATGGTAGTGTTCAGCACTATCGTGTTCCGGTCAGGTGGTAATGTACGGCCCTGTAATTTTCGACACAGAGGCATAAAACCTTAGCCCTCAGGAGTGGTAACGCATCTGCATTTTGACCTTGGTCTTTGTGTGGGTGTCTATAGGCTGCAGTCATCACTTAACATCAATGTAAACTGCATGCTTGTTTGCCACTTCAATTACATAAAAAAAAATATTTTGCCGTTCATTATTTACTGTAAGGGGGCGTCCATAAATTACGTGAGGTGTTTTTTTTTTCGTTTTTCTGTCCCTCCCTCCCCCCTGGTGAGATGTCGTGAGATTTTATTCAACCCCCTCCCCCGTACCCCAAACTCGCGTGAGATTTTTCAAAATGTAAGTATGTAAACGCGTTGGATTTTTATTGAAAACTTTATTTTTTTTACAACTAGTTAAGAGAAGAAATTAATATTGCTGATAGCTATAAGTGTGAAAAAGATTAAACAATAGAGTACTTAATTCTAAACTATTGCGATTAAAAAAAAATATCTACTCCAATTCAGCCCGCGCGAAAATAGTCCTAAGTATATTTCTTTGTTTCAATCAGAAAAAAAATTGCGTGATTTTTGCCGAGACCCCTTCTTTCCCCAATGTAAGATTAGACGAGATTTGTCTCGACCGAGGGACGCCCCCTAATTATAAACGAACAATAACCCAGAAACTCAACTTCAATCACATTTTATTAACGATGTACATTATGCAACTAAGTAGGTACATTTACCGAGAATTCCAGAACTTCCGTTTTCCATCACAATCACAGTAACATCAAAGAGAAGCTCATAATCTATAATTAGGTTGAATTCCTGTTTTGATCGTATTTCTCAGAACTTGTCGCTCACCGATCGAAATTCGACCGAAATCACTATCGAAAATTTAAGGAAAATTTATTTGTATGTCGCGGTTTTTTCCCTTTTGTTTCCATTATTATTTTGATATCCCTTATGCTGGTACCTCACACCTAGCAAATATCTACCAAAAAGAAAAAAAAACGACACAAAAAGTCATTTAAGAAGAATAAAAATAAAATGTGTTTATTGGTCCTTCAAATACTTTATTATCCAAGGGTCGCGTCGTCGTGTCGGGTGACCGCTAATATGCATCTATATGTAAAATAAGTAAATTGTTTACTTTATGTATTAAATAATTAGTATATTACTTCAGTACATAAAAGTACTAAACTGTTTTTGTTTTATTTTCTCACTTTACTCAATCTCTCGTCCCCGTTGATCCCTTGACACGGCATCGCAACTCTTAGGTAACATATTTTATTCAATTTTCAATCACAGCTAAATAATAAGTTCACACTGTGCCACAGGCGTGGCACTGAAACGTGGTCGCTCATTAAGAACCTCATAAGAAGGCTCAAGGTCACGCAGAAAGCAATGGAGAGAGCTATGGATCCTTCGACTACACAGCCTTATAGATCGAATCAGAAATGGGGAGATCCGGATGAGTACCAAAGTAACCGACTTAGCATAGAATAGTAAAACTCAAGTGGTAGTGGACAGGGCACATAGCTTGACGAACCGACGGCCGTTGGGGCAGATGAGTTGTCTTTGAAGATAAGCTTTTATTTAATTTGATAAATTGTTACACGTATTAAATTGATTGGTTTAATTAAATTACCAAACATTATTTGAATTGTACCAAGCAATTTCTATTCCATACCCGCTCCCGCTTCCACCTATAACTAAAGCCCAACAACACGGCCGTCCACACTCGTGGAAACGAATAGATTCCGACTCATCTGTCCTCAACTATATTATCTATTAGCACACTTTATTAGCCATGCGTTGCATATGTTCGTGGACAGGATCTAGGTTAGTTGGCGCGGTAATGATGTAGAGAAAGGCAACATCTTCTAATAAAGCGAGAATATTCTACAATCTATCCATGATCTGTCCTTTATTTTCGTTGATCTTTTATTTTTTATGTAATGATGGTGGCAAGCAAGCATGCAGTTCGCATTGATGTTAAGTGATGACTGCAGTCTATAGGCGAAGGCCAAAATGCAGATACATTTCCACCCCTAAGATCTTATAGTTGTTATATCTGTGTGATAGTTATAACGGGGCCATATATTTGTCACAAACATGGAGTACCTTATCTACTCGTACAAATGTATAGGCTCCGCAATTTCTGACAGAGGCGAAACAGCTCTGTTTCTGCTGGTTTTTGTACGGATGTTTTTAGTCTACAGTCAATAACTAAACATCCATGTAAAATTCATGCTTGTTTTCCACCACTATGACATAAAAAATACTGTTCACGTTATTCTAATAAAAATTAAGTAAAGCCTTTGATGCCGATGAGTAACAGTCATCAAATACAGATGACATGTCAATTTAGGCTGGGTTCTCTTTTCCAATGACTACAAGCTAATGTAGAAAAAGTATTATGTGAAGTATTTTGCAATTTCCTACACGCTTCCGCTACCTCTTTCACTTGAAGGCCCGCAACTCGGCCGCCCACTTTCGTGAGAACGAATAGATTGCGCTTAATGAATTGTTCATTTTATTTTAGTTAGTATAATTGAGGATATATGAAGCTAATACACACTTTATTAGTCATGCGTTGTTTTCGCGGACACGACCGAGCTTGCTATAACGATTGGAGCAAAGACATCTTCAAATATTTAAAATCCCAAAATTCTAAAATGTTTTTATTATTTGCCCTGTATTTTCGATCGTTTTGGAATTTTGTTGTACACGTTACAATCTAAGAAATCATAAATACATACGATTAAGGGATATATTAATGGGAAGTGTTAAGGCTTCTAGGCGTTGCCAATGGACATAGAAATAAAATTATAATAAGCAGTTTCTATGTCTTCTGCATTTACCTCTGCCTACCTCTTCGGGGATTACAAGCGTGAAGTTACGTTTTTTTTTTTTTCTATGTCTTATCCGCTCCCGCTTCCTCCTTTAGCTAAAGCGCAACAGCTCGGCCGCCCACACTCGTGGGAACGAATAGATTCCGTCTCATCTATCGTCAACTATATGAACTATTAGCACACTTTATTAGCCATGCGTTGCT
This sequence comes from Macrosoma leucophasiata, assembly GCA_036365455.1. Classification (NCBI taxonomy): domain Eukaryota; kingdom Metazoa; phylum Arthropoda; class Insecta; order Lepidoptera; family Hedylidae; genus Macrosoma; species Macrosoma leucophasiata. The sequence goes on from JAWQUS010000024.1 coordinate 4,391,620, forward strand.
TATTTTCGCGGACACGATCGAGGTTGCAATAATGATGTGGAGTAAGGAAATACATCGTCTGTCTCATGTCTGAATTTAATTAGAAGATAACTTCACGCCTGTGTTCGAGAGATGTATTAGAATATTTTAAATGGTCTGCTGTTATTCACTGCTACAGTGGTATCTTTGTATTCACTCACTAAAGGGTTTACAGTTGGTCAGCAGCTGGTACTCCAAGCACCTCGTAATGGTAATAGCGAAGCTTTCAAGAACGATTTTTTTGAAAGGCAATCGCTTGAAAGATTGTTCCTTCGAAATTAATGAAACATGTGCCCTTCCTCTAACTTGTATGTAAATTCAATTTGAACGAAATATTTTTAACAGTTTTTGAGATATTGCACCTTTAGAATTGAAGTGGCATATCTCAAAAATTAAGAAAATGACTTTTATACATTAAACGACTTAAAAACATGTAATCTATCAAATGACGGAATAATTTATTAATAATTGGATAGATTACATGTTAAACTATTAATAACTACTATTGATTTATTAATAATTTGATAGATTACATGTTTTAAAGTCGTTTGATGTATATAAGTCATTTTATTTATGCCACTTCAATTTTATAGGTGCGATATGATATGTTTTGAACCTACTCATATGTAGTTACGTACTTGTATGACCGTAGCCTTTCGAAAAGTTATTTACGCTTTAAATTATCATCTACTAGTGGTAGAGTTGACAGCGTTGTAAGTCACTGGTGGTAGAGCTCCAAAAATATACTTGCCGCTAAATGGTCGTGTTCAGCACTATCGAAACACGCTGGCGCATCTGCATTTTGACCTTGTACATAAAAAAGAGTACTATTGCAGGAGCTCGTGGGGGTAGGCACCACCGCATTAATGATTCTATCTGTCGCCAAATGGTAGTGTTCAGCACTATCGTGTTCCGGTTTGATGGTGTATGTCCTCGTGAAAACAATGACTATCACAGAGTAATAACAACTTTCAGGGGTGGCAACGCATCTTCATTTTGACCTCTTGTTTTTGTGTAGATGTTTAAGGCTGCCGTCATCACTTAACATCAATGTGAGCTGCATGCTTGCCACCTTCCTTACATAAAAAAGATATCAGAAATTATACATCTATACAAATAAATGAAATTGGAGAGTCTGATTGTAATATAAAAATAACCGCTTTTTACTAAATGCATATGTGTACACGGTACATATACCAAATCAACATTTTTTAAAAATTTTTGTCTGTCTGTTTCTTTGTTCCCGCTAATCTCGGTAACGGCTGGACCGATTTTGACGGGACTTTCACTGGCAGATAGCTTATGTAACAGGAGTTACTTAAGCTACTTCTATACTAGCTGCGCCCACGACTTTGTCTGGGTAGATACTGAATAATCATAAATTCTCACGCGGAAGAAGGCGCGGGCGCATCTAGTTAGAAATAAAATATAAAAGATTGATCATTATCCCATTTTTACGATTGACATAAAAGACTTTTACAACAGACATGTCTTCTCATTATAAATTTGAATTTGATTCCACTTTTACCATACCTTCACACGTACTTAAGAAATTTCACAGACCAATAATCTTATCCCATAAAATAAATACCATGAACACTTAATAGCTGCATGGGATAGGCTTGGGCTAAGCCCGTTCGCGTCTGAGCTATCAATAATGATCACATCCTAGATTAACTAGTTCACCTTAATCGAACGAAATTGTATCTTATTACATTCGATTTAAAGTCCAAAATAGTATCAGTCAGGAAATTAAGGGAGAGAGTAGAAAGCATGCAGCTGCAAACGCATTCGTTGAGGTAGGTCCTTCTTGATGGCAGTAAATAATTATTATTACGATAATTTCATCATTTACATACACGTGACACCATCTTTATGGGGTGACATGGTTAATAATAAATGTCGGTGATGAATTGTTGATATCACTTATTACAACCTACATGGTGTCTGAATGCTACTGCCTGGTTGCACTCAGAAAATACGTGGGTAAGTATACAAAATAATGTGTTTATAAATGAATGTTATGTAGGTAAATTAATAGGCTAGTGTAAACGTTTTGTTTTGTAAATGACTGTAGATAGATTTTTAATAGATAGGCAGTATTTTTTTGTATGTTGTTATTAGTATCTTATGTACTTATTTAATGACTAACTGTGCCCGCAACTTTGTTTGCGTGGAATAGTGGCTTTGGGACATTAGGCAGCGCTTTTGGATATACATTTTGGTTAATTTTGGATTATAAACACTTTTGGGTAGCTAAAAAAACCTATTTTGCAGTAATGCTTCTCTGTACACGATATTAGACGTATGACCATCGGGGATAAAAGCATACAGGCTGCTAGGATTGCGAAAAATTGCTAATTATGTGTTTAAACGCGCATCCATCCTATGCTGAACCGTATTTTCGAAGATGCCATTTTAAACTTCTATGCATAATATTTTTTTATAGAAAATTATTATAAACCTTTGTAAATTTTCAGTCAATTTTTAAACATAAAAGATAGATCTATGCATAATATAAGCACTCCGGAAGAGCCGGCAGAAGAGAAAAATTGAATATTAACGTTGTGCCTTTTGTACCCACTAATGCCACCACCACCACCGCCACCACTACAGGTTTTGGTGGCGTTTGTATCAGTGGTGGCATTGGTGGCGTAGGTGTTTGGTGATGGTGATGGCGTTGATGGCGTTATCAACGCCATCACCATCACCAAACACCCGGGACACCTACGCCACCAATGCCACCACTGATACAAACGCCACCAAAACCACCACTACCACCACAACCAATGCCACTAACGCCCCCAAAACGACCAACAACACGACCAACATCACCAACGCCACCAATGCCTCCACCGCCAGTAAAACCACCGCCAGCACCATTAACGCCACCAACACCACCACCAGAGTCACCAACAACACCTATGGCACCAACGACACTAACGCCACCACCATCACCACCACCACCACTACAAACACCACCAATGCCACCAACACCACTAACGCCACCACCATCGCCATCATCATAATCACACCCGAAAGACGTCCATCCGTCTCCGTTGGACAAAGCCTTTCCCGAAGATGCTCCTAAAAGTGTTGTGCGTCATAAGGAAAGAATACGCCATAATTGCCACGCTTGGCATGCTGAATGGTGATCATAGCGGAGATTGTTTTGTGCCGGGACGCTGCTATGCGGTATGCTTAATGTTACTAACAGAGAAAAACCGGCCAAGTGCGAGTCGAACTCGTGCACGAAGGGTTCCGTACAAAAAATGCCATAAAAATTTCGTTTGTTGGAAGGTACAACATAAGACCTAAAAATTCTGTGAAAATTTTAAGTGTATACTTGATACCGTTATTGAAATCGAGCAAAAAATATACGAAAAAAAAACACGTTTATTGTATGCCCCCTTGGACCCCTTAATATTTTCATTTTCTTATTTTTAGTATTCAATTTTGTCGCTATAGCGGTAACAGAAATACATAATTTGTGAAAATTTTAGCTTTCTAGCTATCACTGTTTATGAGATACAGCCTGGGGACAGACAGACGGATGGACGGACACACAGGCAGACAGCGGAGGATGAGTAATAGGGTCCGTTTTTACCTTTTAGCTACGGAACCCTAAAAAATATAGATTCAGAATAGTTTAAAAATATTCGATATGATTCTTTAAATTGTCGTAACTTTTTTATTTCTGAACCGATTGACATGAAACAAACAGTAAATGTTAAGTTAAACTTACCACAATATATTAGTAAAAACTAGAAATTGGATAAGCCATTTTTGAAATTAGCGTGCACAAACACACAGACAAACATACATTTTTCCGGGATAAAAAGTACCCAGTGTTGTGCGCCAAAGGTTAAAGTATAAATATACCAAGTTTCATCGTAATCGGACCCTTAGATTTTGTGTGATGCTTGAACAAACAGACAGACAGACAGACAGACAGACAGTCAGACAGACAGACAAAAAATTTTCTAATCACTTATTTGTGTTCGGTATCGATCTAGTAACACTCCCTGGTATTTTTTTTCAATATTTTCAATGTACAGAATTTGAACTTCTACAGTTTTATTATAAGTATAGATTAATGTAATTCGTATGTATGTGGATGGTTGCAGAGGCCCAGGAAGACCAAGGCTGACCTACCATGACCAAATAGGTCGAGTTCTGTCTGATGGTGGGGTCAAAAGTCTTAGGAATCGGCGTGCATGTATGAAGAGAATGATGAAGGTAGACGAGGCACGAGAGGTTTGTCTGAACCGGGATATCTGGCGCTCTACACTCTCTGCCTACCCCGTTAGGGACCTGGCGTGAAGATACAGATACAGAAATGTAATTATTATTAAAATGTTATGTTTCCTATCTTTTATTGGAGTGATGTATAAATCAATTTTATACATCTGAGTCTAACACCTATTTCTTTTTTAATTACGGTGGCAATCTAGCATTTCACGGATGGTAAGTGAATATTGTAACCTATAGACGTCTACAGAGAAGGAGGTAAAAATGCAAATGCGTTGCTACACCTGAGACCTAAGTTGTCTCTATAATAGAAATTATTGCCGATGAAGTTAATTCTAGAAACGTTTTTATTTTTCACACATTTCCAGTCTTTGGTATTTCAATTTAGAATCTTGGCGTAGATTGATTAACTTTCAATATCATTTAATACTTGATTATCATGACAAGTCTTAAAAACACTGAAAGATGAAAAATAAAATATTTAGGAAAGGTAATCCAATTTAATATAATAAAATAAATTTAGCCGTTTTATTAAAAACTTTAATCAAAGTAAGTCTCTTTGGTATTCGTTTCAAAATTATAATTATTATGAAACTCGCATGCATATGTATTATTAGACAAGTTCTATTAATACGGTTCACACAAACATATCCATTCTGTTCTCACCTTAATCTAAACAAAAACAAAAAATCTGACATGACCGCACGCGCATCGAACTCAATACTGACTGACGTTTCAATTAAAAATAATTTATTTATAAAATCGAAACCACCCGCGCCTCGATATCGACCTTTTGTTCGTCGGCACATCACCAAAGGTGCTTTTCTTTCGCGGCGCTTTGTGCATCTAGTGTTGTTACATACTTTTCTTTTGTCCGATGCAATCATCGATGTTACTATGAGATGCATGTTTTATTAGAATGATCATTCAATTAACTTTTAATGAACGCGTTTTGTTGATTTACGCTTGATTTTGATTCGATTATGATCATCGATGTTATTGTGTTCAGCTTTTTGTGATACCTACTAATTATAATGACTTGTCAAAGTTTGTGGGAGACTTTTGTGGAATACAAACGCGACGGGGTTTTATTGCTGAATGAAGCCAAGTGCGTGTTGGAATTGGGTTGATAATTTTTGTGCCATAGCACTATGAAAGGGGGAAATAGGATTTTCCATCTTTTGGAAGATCCTAGTGGCATTCTCGAAGTTTGGAAATGTGCGTAGTGATGTCAATAGGCTGGCTATGGGAATATGCGTACAAAAGGTTATAAAAAAAAATACTGCAACTCCGATCGCCAATCCGCATGTCAAGAGTGGCGATAATGGCGATAATGATATATTTGGGGGCTTTGGTCCAGCAGTGGACGTCTTTCGGGTGATATGATGATGATTTATACATTACAGCTCTTACACCTCTGTCGATTCAACCATTTTACGATATGATCAAATTAGTTTGAACATTTCATGAAGTGCGCTTGCGTTTATCTCACCATTTCTATTTACGATTTCTTATCATTGACCTAGCCAAGGCACTTCATTATATGGTCAATGGACAATAAACATTTCATGAAATGCAACCATTTCATGAAATCTCTATCATTTCATGAAATCTCTATCGTTTCATGATATAGACAATTTTATACATATATTTTCTATATGACTAGGATATCGATGGGTCCTATGTATAAGGGCCAAACCAACAATTTGGCCATTTTGACTTTTTTATTGTAAACGCATCTTATCGATATAATGAATCATGTGAGCTTAAAAAAACAAAAGATTTCTGCATAGAAAGAAACACGATATTTTACGACAGTATAACGGCATATGCAACATTAATTTAAACGTACAAAGTCCTAGGTGTAGTTAGAGAGTTGTACGCGGGCAAATCCGGCGCGTTTGTTTATGTTTTGGACCAATCAGCCGATTTGACACTTATACTACGTTAAACTGGGCAACGGCCGCACTGTGATGAATACAAAATCTGATGAACTGGTCAAGTCAAATCTAACCTGCTTTAAGATCTTACATTTTTAAATAACAGCAATTGTTATGGGTATCCAATAAAGTAAAGAAATATAATTTAATACTTGTTCGTATTGTTATTTTGTTCCTATAAATACATCTTTGGATTTTACATAGAATTAGTGTTTACGTTAAACAGATTTTGAATTATGGAGGGGTCAAAAGTGGCAACAAGTGGTTCATGTAATATTACACTCAGCTCTGGCCAGCCAGTTCTTTTTACTATTGAAAATTACATTGAAAAACTTAGATCAGGCATTACGAACAAGAAAGCAAATTACCAATAGACCTTTTTTATAGTGTTTAGGTTGACTTGACAGACAAGCAGATGGTCCACCTGATGGAAAGTGGTCACCGTCGCCTATGAACATTTGCCACACCAGGGGAATTTCCAACGCACTGCTAGTCCTGAAAGACTCTTTATATGGCATTTTGAAGAACCCCATATTGAAGCACCGAGGGAACACCTCAGAGGAAAGTTAATTCCACAATTTACACGTTTTGGGCAATAACAAACGTGAGAACTGCACCGCTGAGCTCTGTCAGGTGTCCAGTCGGTGAGGGCGTGAAAAGAGACGGTGGCACCATGTCAAACAGTTCAGTAGAGCACTCACTATTGTAGAGACGATATAAAACGCACAGCCCCCCAATGTCTCTGTGCAGGCTCAAATGTTCGAGCCTGTAAGTCCCGAGTCGTTAATAATACGAACGTCGCGACTTTGTAGGGAGTCAAGTGGACCAAGCTGGTAATTGAGGACTGACGCCTATTCAGTATTCCAGATAGAGCTCCCTGCAGTCGGGTCTTATAAAGCTGTAATAGCTGCCTCGTTGTGAAATACTGCCTCGCTTTGTTAAGCACCCCTAGCTTTTTGGATGCCAACTTGGTCTTGCACTCAATATCACTCCCGAATTGTACTTCGCTCGATATGTCAACGCCCAGAATGCCGATACTCTTTCCTATGGTGAGCGGAGTGTCCAGGAACTGTGGTGCTACAATAAATGGGGACTTACAGAAATTCCTCTGCAATTATTTTACAACCAGCTGTTACCAATACAACCTTCCAAGAAGAGAGACTTAATTGATTTATGTCGATAAAATATTATAGGGAGAATATTTTTTAGTCATTACCAAAATTTAGTAGCATTTAAGACATTGCAAAAGAATGCAATTAATGAAAGCAGAAATGAAGAAAAATAATGAAAACTTAGTGAGAATTACTGATTAATATTGATTTTGGTCGTTTTATTACTTGATTATAATAAAATTTTAAATTATATTTAGATTTTTCATTTTTTTGTTTATACCAGATAAGTTTATAAGTTTGTTTTTTTTTGTAATTTTATTTAAAAAATAATAATGTGCAGTTCAATATTACATTATTTTATTAATCAGCGTAAGATCTCTTGTAACAGTGTCCTTATGTAATTGATGTCATTTTTTTATCATGTAAATACCAAAAATACGGGTCCATAAGAGTAGATTTAATGGATAAAACTATTGCGTTTTTTTTAATAATTGAAAGAATCTAACTGAAAAGTCAGTTAGTAGGTTAGCAGATAGAAAAACGTATAAGTGTCAATGTGACATAAATGCAAAATTGCAACTTATTTGCAAAATTTTTACAAAATTGCAAATATCGAAATAGCTTGTATTGTAATTAATGATTTATCAATTACTTCACTTATTAATTGATTTTTTGGGTAACAAATTAAAAATATATACATTTTACGCTGATTAGCGTAATACGCGTATAATGGCCAATGTGGCACATTGGCCCTTTTAGGGTGTTCTTAGAAAAAAATAATTTTAACAAAAATTGACGTAGATGGGCTAATGTAACGTAAAATAAAAACCAATAAATGTATATTTAAAATACCATAGCATAAATGACGAGGAAAGTTGTCTTAGCAAACAAGCAAAGATTCGTAAACTTCGGTTTTATCAATCTAAAGTTATAGTTAATTAAAATTTTGGAGGTCTCTCCTGTAAAGTTGCAATTTTGCATTTTGGCCCATATACATAGGACCCATCGATATATATACGACGATTATGTATATTCGTGTTTACATACCAGAGTTCACCTACACGCCTACACAGATTCGGAATTAGATGGTTTCTTTTTTCTTACCCTGGAAAGAAGAAAAAAATTTTTTGTTAATAATTGTACTCTTATCATATTGATACCATAGTATAAACAATATCTGCTCGAATTTTATTTGGTCAATTAGAAATATTTGACCAAACTTAGTACCTACTACATTGTGGGAAAACATGAAAAGGTGAATTGAATGGTTAAATTAAGAAAATTTAAAATATCTTCGCCATTGCTACGTTTTTGTGCAACGTTGAAATATTACTATTTGTTGGAAATCGTGCAAAGATTCTAAAAATGAAATTATTTTAATTTTTAAGTAATTTTTTTTCTCAAAATTTTTCGTCAATTTCCATTTTCTTTCTCATGTTACAATACTCCAATTTTCATAAATTTTGTACTTTTACATTCTATTTACCTACAGTTAACTTTCATTTAATACCTATGTCAAAAAGTAATGATTTCTTACCTAGGAACCATGCCTATATATTCTGACTAGCTAACCCGGCTAACTTCGTATTGCCTCAGAATGACATAATCTGTCAAAGGTTTTATAGATACGGACTATTTGTATGGGAAAATGAAATTGAAGGTTTTACTATTTCCCTTCAATTTCTTCATGTTTTCTAACCTTTTAAACCTTCCCTGGACTTCGAGAAATAATTCAAAACTAAAATTAACCAAATCGGTAAAGTCGTTCTCAAGTTTTAGCGAGACTAACGAACAGAAATTGATTTTTATATACGAGTATATAGATGTACTTCTTTCAGAAACAATCATATTCAAAACTTTAACTATGTTACCGACATTGGTCTTTTGACAAGTAGAGCGCCCGCTTAAAAAGCGTTTAAAAATATAAACATTCTAACACCAATTCCACAGACCAATTCATGCTTTGTGGTTTAAATGTACTAAGTTAACATTTTCATGGTTATAAACATGGCAAAGTAGATTTATTTAAACAGTTACGTATAATGAAATCCCATTATCTCGAACTTACAAAACAGCGCATGCAGATTCTAGATATGTAGGTCTCATTGCTGCGGGCTTATCTATCTGGACTTATCTAGGTTATATCTTCAGGCTTTTAAATCGTTGCCTAAACTATAAGGTTCCATTATTGACTATAAATAGGGGTTTAATGTGTATTTCAGCGGTATCTAGTAGTTTTGTAAGAATTAAGTAAAATAAAATCAATTGACTCTGTAGGTACGTTATAGAGTCGCTAATAATTCGATCCTCTGTGGTGCCTTAACATACTCGTATAATAGGTCCATTTATTTTCATCTTATAATGAACTAGCTGACTCGACAAATTTCGTATTGCCTGAGAATGAAATAATGTGTGAAAGGTTTGATAGATACGGACTATTTGTATGGGAAAATAAAATTGTGGTTTTTACTATTTCCTTTAATTACTTGATATTTTCTTACCTTTTAAACCTTCCCTGGACTTCCAAAAATCATTCAAAACAAAAATTAGCCAAATCGGTAAAGCCGTTCTCGAGTTTTAGCGAGACTAACGAACAGCATAACAGCATAGATGAGTTAAATATAAAGTTATTGAAATAAAACTAGTTTTCGGGTTTATATTATTATTTAAAAACAAACCGACGTTTCGTTCGCTTTTCAGCTTCCGTGGTCTCGGGCAGACTAAGGTGATATTAGTTTTTCTATCAGAAAAGTGTTTATGTGATAATTATTTTCGTTAACTTTTACCCGACTTACTGCGAAGCCCAGAAAATAGGAAGACGTTTGAAATCTCAGAACACGAGTCATGTTAAGTCCTTAACATAAATCCGCTAATCTTGTTTTATCTGCAACATCTGCGCAGGCGCACGGTCCGTCGCATCCAACTGCAGTTGTCAACGGTTTCCGCAACAATTGTTCCATCGTTGTGACAGCTAATAAAACTTAAACTGGACGTGTTTACTGATTAAATAATGTTTTAATGTTATTTGTTGCTACGTGCTTTGTCTTTAACTCTTGTATTGTGGCATGGAAAACGAGAAAATTGGTTCAGAATCAGGATCAGTAAATTATATATTAATTTAGGGTGACAAGCACCACTTATGAAACGTCTCAAACAAACGAAAGAAATTAGATATCTTTTTTTTTTTTTTTTTTTTTTTTTTAATAATGGAAGTGGCAAACAAGCATGCAGTTCACATTGATGTTAAGTGATGACTGCAGCCTATAGACACCCACATGAAGACCAAGGCCAAAATGCAGATGCGTTACCACCCCTGAGGCCTAAGGTGTTATGCCCCTGTGCCGGAAATTACAGGGCCGTACATTACCACCTGACCGGAACACGATAGTGCTGAACACTACCAATTAGCGGCAAGTAAATTAGGTAATGTAACGAAACTGTAACGAAATAGGTATAATTTACTAAGTATACTTCATCAATCCAGCCGAAAGACGTTCTCTTCTGGACAAAGCCTTCCCCAAAGACGCCCACAATAGAGTTGTGCGTGATAAGAGGAGAATATGCCATAATCGCCATGCTTGGCAGGCGGATTGGCGATCGCAGTGGCGATAGTATTATCGCGAGACGCCAATCGGTGTCCAACAAAAATTATCCCCATAAACAAGAATTATCAAAATGTAAGCTTTGTACAACAAGATAATTCAATACAACTCTTAGAAAAGAAGCGACATTAGAACTAACAACATACCTCCTACCGCTCATCCTACCGTTAAGCTAACAAAATAAAAAGGTGGTGGCAGCGAATCCGTTAAACCCTTGTAATGCTTGCCTCTACGTCAGATAAATATTAATAGGCGAATAACTTAGGTACGGCCAACTTGTCGTCTGTCCATCTGTCCGTTCGACGCGGAAGCTCATGGGAATTTCAAATCGTTAAATGACCATCGGACCCCGAACGGAATATTATTTTAATAGGAGACTGGTATGCAGCTGATTGTGGTCTATGTTGCAAGAGATTGTCGATTTCATATATGTTATCAGCTATGTATATTATCCGCTGAACCGCTTGTACCAATATGAAGACTCTTTAATATCAACATGATTTGCCTTTTTTGTTTTTAGAGTGTTCTTAAAAAAAAAACTATTTATTCATTCATTCTTTCTTCATTCTCACTACATTAAACATTTTTACGATATTTTCTCATGTAAAACAGAAGGATATATTTTTTTATGTAATGAAGGTGGCAAACAAGCATGCAGTTCTCATTGATTTTAAGTGATTATTGCAGCCTATAACCCACACAAAGACAAAAGGTCAGAATGCATATCCTTTATAAAACAAACTTTCGTATGCATTTTATTGCTTGGTCTAGTGATTAATAGGTATTATATCATAGGAACCGACGTATTCACCTGGATTTTAAGGTCTTTCCTTAAGAGTATCGACCTGAATTCTAAGGTCTTTCCTTAGGATAAGACTATCGGGGCCTAATTTTCTTATAAATAATAAAATGTAAATCGTCATATGATATAATGTTTTATTCTATGCGTTTATCAGAAGGTCGGTTGAACACAAAGTTAAAATTACTGACAACAATTTATTTCAGGCGTTGTATCACGGTAATGTCGAAAAAATTACCGTGGTTGTATTTTACTTGTAAATCTTATAACTTGTACCATACACCGACTTTAAGCAGATACGCGGTTTACTAGTGTACAAGGCAGATGACAGTGACGATACGTCAACGTTCGCGGCCGGATTATAATGGACGACGTATCGCGGCCTATTACGTTTGTACTCGTCATTTGTGCTTATCAGCCTTCTCTCGGACTATTGTTAACTAGATTGGACCTATTTGAAATACTTACTTAGTTGCAATAGCTAAAATTTGTGTTTAGTTTAGGTTATAGATTGCATTATAAATATATTTTCTATAAATTCCCATTCAGAAAATGTTTTCTGAGGGCCGACCGCCTAACTCTAATGTTTAGCTTTCGATTATGACATCATCTTGTCGGTTTCGTACCGCCTATCTTTTTCCTGTAAGTTTTTTCGTCTGCAGGTATACATTTAAGAGAAAAAAGTTTTAACAAGGAGTCAGAAACGGACAAGATTAAACATAGGTGACAATTCATCCGCAAATGTAACTTATCCGCGGATGAAATGTCTCTCTTTACAAATAGAAGGGGTCGACAGGTCAAAATGCAAATGAGTGCTACTCCTGAGGTCTAATAAGATGTTTTGCCTCTGTGATAGTTATAACCGAGCTATACATAAAAAATATACCGGAACACAATAATGCTAAATTGCCATTTGGCGGCTTAAGATTAGCTAATGCGGTGATGCCTCCGTCACTGGCACTCTACCACCAGTGATTGCGCTATCAAAGCTATCTGAAAATGCTATTACACGACACGGTATTCAGGGTCCGGCAGAAAGGGTGAGCGTGGCCTCGCGTCGGGTTGCCGCTTACTTATCCGGTCGACACGGCCCTAAATCAGTCAAAGTACAAATATTAACAGTATGGAAACTACGTACAAAACGTTGAAACGGCGCGATCGCACAAACATGCGTATCAACGAGGTCCCTAAGCGGTTCTCGCGGTGACACGAGCGTCGATGCGCATATTTGTGTGAGTGTGCCGTTTTGAACGTTTTATACGTAGTTTCCTTACTGTTCATATTTGTACTATGTGTAGTTCGGGCGTTAGGCTGACCGGGCCGCTCCGCAATAATTAGGGCCCTAACTCCCTAAATGTTATTACACTACAATGACCCTTGTTATCATACCCTGAATACCGTGCCGTGTAATAAATCCATAAGCTATCTAGCTATCTAAGTGCTGTTAACGACGTGAAACTTGAAGAAATACTTTCACACTGAATTTCGATAGATCCGGGCTTTATACTTAACTAATGTGAATTAGGTAAAGCCCCACAGATTAGACAAGACAATAATATAGCTATATTATGCTTGGTCTTTTTCTGTTTAATTGCCTGTTGAGTAAGATAGGAAGAGACAAAAGAATGGAGGAGGTGGGTTAGTGTTTAAGAAAAATGGAGGGCATCCAAGTTTACTTAGAATCTAATCTCCAGAACCTTCACACTTAATATTATACAAGATAAATAAATTGAATAAAACTTGGCAGATACGAAACTGACGCGCAATTTATCTACTTGCGACATCCATAGAACCTCTTGCTTTGTGCGTTACATGGATTAGTTGGACGTCATTCGTCTTAGTCACCATCAAAATGAAATCATAGATACACGCAAAACTAGAGGCAATCGTTTGAGACGACGTCTGAGGTTAAGTTACTATTGTTTTTCTTGTGTTTTAATGTAAGGAAGGTGGTAAACAAGCATGTAGTTCACATGGATTTTTACTGGTGGTAGAGCTCCAGTGACGGAGCTCGCGGGCGTAGGCACCACCGCATTACCTTATATACTTGGCGCTAAATGGTAGTGTTCAGCACTACCGTGTTCCGGTCAGGTGGTAATGTACGGCCCTGTAATTACCGGCACAGAGGCATATCACGTTAGGCCTCAGGAGTGGTAACGCATCTGCATTTTGACCTTGGTCTTTGTGTGGGTGTCTATAGGTTGCAGTCATCACTTAACATCAATGTGAACTGCATGCTTGTTTGCCACTTCCATAACATTAAAAAAAAAATGGATGTTAAGTGATGACTGCAGCCTTTAGACATCTACACAAAAGAGGTAAATGCAGATGCGTTCTACCCCTGAAACCTTAGTTGTTAAGTCTCTGTGATGGTTTTTACGTCATACATTGTTATCAGTCTCTCTCTCTCTCCGGGACTATGACTATATCGGGTTAACTCACAGAGAGTCTCTGTGAGTTAACCCGATAGGTTCAGTCCAGTTAATCTGTGGGTTAACTGGACTGAACCTATTTGGAAATTTGGAATACTTTAGTTGTAAGATAACGTTTGATACTTTGTTTGATTATGGGATAGGTTTTTAGCGTTTGTGCAGTTTGTCAGTCAGTTCAATAAGTCAGCTATAGTTGCTACGCTGTTCTGAGATATTTGGACAGAAAAATTTAAAAAGGCCTACGAAGTTTTGAGAATAATTAATTATAATAAAATAAAAGATATGTTGATACCTGTAACTCAATTACATTAACATCTCATGGATGTTATTTTGAAATTTAACAAAATTATTTTATCAAAATATACTCTCATAAATCCATCGACGACCCAACGCAGCTTCCATAAATCTGACGAATCCTCTGAGAATTGTAAATTGATCAAAAACTCACAATTTACAGTTTATTTTTTCACTACAATTTTTGTATACGTTCTCTTATCATCAATAAGAACTACATGTCCGTTTGTCCAGAAAATGTAATAAATAAAAGGGCGACTAACTACAGTTAGGTATATGCACAAAAATGAAAATCTAGTATCAATCACTTCTGATTTTATATTCCGTAACGAATAGTAATTCTTTACCATCATTGATAATTCAGTTTTCACTTATAAGTAAGTTCATAATTTTAAAAGACTACAAAAAGTAATAATCCTTTATACCGTATCCATGGTAACAGCAAAAAGTCGTATCGAGATAAGTGTCGGCGGGCACTTATTTATAAATGTACAAATAAATTGAAACACAACAAAAACCACCGACGACACCGCGTAACATTCTCACAGGAGATTTAACTAAGCATACTTATGCTGTTTTTCTAACAAACCAAAGTATATATCAATTAAATTGTATATTTAAAGCAATAAAGTTAAAATTTCCTTGCAGCGAGTCCATAAGATACGGCGTTATGTTTTCGAATGCGCCCGCGCAGGTGAATCGTGCAAAAACGCAATGAGATCATCATCACAGTGTCATTTAGACGTGACGCGGCCGATCTACGGAGATTGTGATCCATGGATGCGATAGTCTGATGACATACGGTATGGGGTTTCAATGGGGAACATTCCTCAGATGGAGATAGATTGAGAATACTTCAGTTCATTAACGTACGGTATATACTTTGTGAGATATCATCACGATTGTTGAATGTAAGAGGTCTTTATAAGACCTCTTTTATTTTTATGTTAAGTACGTTAAGTAGCAAGAATATGGGCGCGTGTTGTGTTCATATTTATGACTAGCTGTGCCCGCGTCTTCGTCCGCGTAAGAATTTTTAATTGTTCAGTATCTACCCGGACGTAGTCGTCGAAGGTGTTATGCATCTGTGCCGGAAATTACAGGGCCGTACATTACCACCTGACCGGAACACGATAGCGCTGAACACTACCATTTAGCGGCAAGTATATTAGTTAATGCGATGGTGCCTACGCCCGCGAGCTCCGTCACTGGAGCTCTACCACCAGTAAACTTCATGACATAATTATCTGTTCCAGTCAACTAGCATTATTAGACATTCAATGAATAGCCTAGCCTTTTTATAAAATGGCGCCGTTTTACTATTGGGCTGAATAAAAATTTAATTGGTTTAAACTGACGGTGACAAGTTTAGTATATTGGATCGAAGCTATGTAATAAAATTTCATTGTAATTAAATATTCAAAGTCAAATACGAATAATTATTCGATTGAAATAATTCAACTCCATTTATATCTCGAGTGACTGCTAAATTGATATCTCGCTACCGATACGGCGATAACTAAGGCATCGGTTACAAATATGCCCCGCACTTAATTCCTTCCGTACATTTTTGGTACCGTTAACTTTGATTTTCGTGGGAATGGAACAGTTTTGGTACCGTTTATTAGGGTTCTGTAAGCGTCAGAACACTTTTAATTTAGGTACTGAGTACTTTTCGCCAGCTACAATCATTGAAATAAAGATATTTTTACGGATTGATGTCGCGAGGGTATATTGAAATTACAATTTACTTATATCTATACTTATACTAGCTGACCCGGCAAACTTCGTATTGCCTCAGAATGAAATAATGTGTCAAAGGTTTGATAGATACGGACTATTTGTATGGGAAAATAAAATGGTGGTTTTTACTATTTCCCTTCAATTTCTTCATATTTTTTTACCTTTAATACCTTCCCTGGACTTCCAGAAATCATTCAAAACCAAAATTAGCTAAATCGGTCCAGCCATTCTCGAGTTTTAGCGAGACTTACGAACAGCAATAGATTTTTATATATATAGATAAGATATAAGATACGATTATAAGGAGGTAAAGTTTGTAATTTTGTTTGTTTGTAGGGACTAATCTTGTTTGACATAGCCGCTATTTGGAAATGGCGGTATGAGAGTCACCATTGTGGCAACAAGGTCATGCGCTCATAGCCCTTTAATTGTTTTATTAATGATTCAATTATTTTTTTTATTTACATACGGAACTCTTCGCTGTGATTGATCTGAAACACACTTGTTCGAAATCTTAATGATGTCATGGATACATTTATGTTGGTATCGTTCGAATAATACCTTTTCCTCATTTAACACGGCTCACATTATAAAGGTTTGGCACTCAAATTATTTATTAATCTTTTATTGCTTTGTTCCGCTGTATCGTTTGTGACTATCCACATTGGATGTTGTTATGTCAAATAGAACCAAGACTGATTTAGAGATCTTTTTTTGTAAATCAATTTGTGAAAATAAGATTGAATAAAATCAAGTATTTTTAATCACTGAATTCACGGAGTAGTAGAAGAGTATTTATTAGCCAATTCAGATACCAGGCTTGGTGAGTATGGTACGTCCCTTAAGATATTTCTCAGCTGTGGGCATCTTTGAGGGAGGAAGGCTTTAGTCCAGCTGTGGACATCTTTCAGCTGAAGTGATTAATTGATTGATTTATTATATGAACTGCTAAGTTACTCATAATAAAATAATAAAAATAAAATAAAATACGCTTACACTCACAGCCCCACAGTAGGTATAAACCTGTGTCGTGGGTGCCGTTGTACACATACAACACATACACAAACACCCAACCCGAAACAAATATCTGTAGGCCATACAAATATTTGTCCCGGTGCGGGGATAGAACCCGCGACCCTTCGAATCAAACAGTGAATTCACACCGCTGGACTAACCGGGTCGTCAAAATAATATATATACATATATAATGGCAACCCTTGATACGTCCTACTGCTGGGCATGAGTCTCTCGCCTTCTTAGGAGGAGGCCTGGAGCTTACTCCACCACGCTGCTCCAATGCGGATTGAAGGAGATAAGTGTTCGTGGCCAACCCGCTGTCGGATGTTTTCAAACCGCCATAAGGCCTCCGACAAAGTTTAACGACTGCTATCTATTGATAGCAACCGGGACCGACGGCTAATCTTGCCCTCCGAAGCACGGAAAAAATTACATTATAGACTTGACACTATACTACGCGATAGCGCTAAATATTACTATTTATCGGCAAGTATGTATGTACAGTTTTTTACCTGCCTACCGACGTAAATTAGGTTAGCATACTTACAAACCATAGTGGTTTTTCAATGCTAGCATTAAGTGATATAATGTTAAACCGGCCCTGTAATTTCAGGCACAGAGGCCATAACACCTTAGGCCTCAGGAGTGGCAGCGCATCTGCATTTTGACCTCTGGTAATTGTGTGGGTGTCTATAGGCTGCAGTCATCACTTAACATCAATGTGAACTGCATGCTTGTTTGCCACTTTTATTACACAAAAAAAAAAAAAAACTTTGTTGATTTATACTATAATAAAGGAAAAAAAAAGTAGTTTAAGAAATGCGGTGATGCCCATGCATATAAATTATCTTAAGTGCCTTTATACGAGTACATGTAGTTCATTATCCTGGAATAGTCATTGTGTGTTTTGCCTCATATCTGCATGATATACTTCAGAGATTTAAACCACCTACATTTATTACAGTTTTTGAAGTTTTTGAAGAGTAACAATTTATTAAATGTTATAATTAGTTAATTTTTATTACTATTACTAAGCCGGATGCTCCTTGATATTTTAATATTTCATATGTATGGTTAACAGAAACACGACGTATTTATATGTAAATCTTATAAGCAATGTAAAATTCCGTTTTATGAAATATACCAAGTATAGTCTATTTAACCGACTTCAAAAAAAGGAGGAAGTTCTCAATTTGTCCTAATCTTTTATTTTTTTTATTGCGATAATAAAATAAAAGATAATTTGAAACGCCTGTACCGATTTGAATATTTTTGATTTATAATAAAAGCTCAAAAAGATAAACAATAATAATTAAAGCCCAAGTAGTGACCTACCTATGATGGTTTACCTTTTTTAGTTACCTACGCACCTTCCTTAGTGACCACTTCATTTTAAAATATTGATAATAGCGAGTGGACAATTTTTGGAAATTCAGTAGAGGATGACGTTTGTGATATAGACATTAAATTGTAAGATTTTTAATTTCTAATCTAAAATACAACTTCTTTTTAATCTACTTTACAATAATATACTACTACTTTAAAATAATGAAATATTATCCCCTAGAAAAGTAAGTTGTACTTTCAGGTTTAATGCTTCTTATCCTGCTTATAACTTCTTATTGTTTACTGCTGGTAGAGTTCCAAGTGTAGGAGCTCGTAGGCACCACCGCATTACCTAACCTTTCTGCCGCCAGTGTTCCGGTTAGAAGGTAATGTATGGCCCCGTAATAACTATCACAGAGACATGACACCTTAGGTCGGAGGAGTGGCAATGTATCTGCATTTTGACTAGAGTTGCCACGAATAATGATTTGGCCGAATAACCGAACAAAGAATATTCGGCTTCCCCCTCAGCCGAATGGTCGAATATTCGACTACAGACGTGTGCATGAAATAATAATTAGAACGAGGAAGATGTAGAAATAAGTTTTCAAATGAAATTTGATTTTTATGTAAAACTGCTCGCCTAAATCGGATGGCAGACCCATACAAATGGTGGTTAGCAAACGCAAAATCGTGTCCGTTAAAAAAAAAGGTATTTGCTAAGATTTACATATCTATCATCTCCTGGCAGTAGTGTGATGGTGAGAGACTTTTTTCAGAAGCGGGTATTACGAGTATTTATGACGAAAAGGGCAATCGTTTACTGTTAACAAATGCCGAAATATTTTTTCATTTTTCATAGCTTACCATACCATCATTTATTTATTCTGTGCATACCATCATTGAGCAACACGGGCCACCGGCCGCGGTGGACCGGAGCCACCGCTGCCGGTGGGCCGTGTTGCTCTACCATTGGTAGATTTTAAGTATTACCTAATATAGTCATTTGTGACTGAAATACCGCATTCTTGGATAATATGTGGTATTCGCTGGAATACCGAATTTAAAAATTGTGGCCGAATAGGCCGAATACCGAATAACGGCCGAATATTCGTGGCATCTCTAATTTTGTACTATGTTTTTTTATGAATGTAGATATCTATAGGCTGCAGTCATCACTTAACATCAATGTCAGTTGCATGCTTGTTGGCCACCTTCCTTACGTAAAAAAAGGCATTTTCTTCACCTTTTTATGCTGGCTGTACTAGGTTAGAATTTATGACATTGGTCAGCCTCTTTCTTGTTTTATTGAATACTGTTATACAAATAGCTCCCTTGATTGTAAATCTGATTTATATTCTTGGTTCGATGGTAAAGTTGTTATTTTAGTCACAATAGCAG
Source organism: Macrosoma leucophasiata (assembly GCA_036365455.1). Classification (NCBI taxonomy): domain Eukaryota; kingdom Metazoa; phylum Arthropoda; class Insecta; order Lepidoptera; family Hedylidae; genus Macrosoma; species Macrosoma leucophasiata. Next base: position 4,411,555 of record JAWQUS010000024.1, read on the forward strand.
CAAATCAGTCCTAGACAGAGATTAGTAGGGATGTTCCCCCTCCCGCTGTTTAGCGATAAGGCCGCCTTTTGTGTTTAGTATTTCTTCTAAGCATTACTTACTTACTTACTTCCATTAGAAGTGCCAAACAAACATGCAGTTCACATTGATGTTAAGTGATGACTGCAGCCTATAGATACTTACACAAAGAGTAAGCTCAAAATGCAGATGCGTTACCACTCCTGAGGCCTCAGGTGTTATGCTCCTGTGCCGGAAATTACAGGACCGTTCATTACCACCTGACCGGAACACGATAGTGCTGAACACTAACATTTAGCGGCAAGTATATTAGGTAATGCGGTGGTGCCTGCGCCCGCGAACTCTGTCACTGGAGCTATACCACCAGTAAGAAAAATACTATGTACTATTCATTTTTGTATTTCATTTATTGTTTTTACCGTGTTCCAGTTAGATTATAATGGAGGCATGGCCCCGTAATAACTATCACAGAGACATAACAACTAAAGTCTCAGGGGTGGCAACGCATATGCAGTCTGTATGCTTGTTTACCTACATGAAAAAACATCTTCCCGCTAAGTCTGTCACAGGGTAGGCAGGGAGTGTGGAGCGACAGATATATTGGTCCTTATTACTCCGTATACACCTCCCGTGGTTCTTCTACTTTCATAATTCTCTTCATTATTTGCTAATGTGTAATTAAAAAAAATACTTAATCCGAAAGTGACATGGAAATGAAAAGAATAAACATAAAAAATATTAAAATCGGTATATTATTGTAGAAGGGTTAAAAAAAAAAGATTTTAACCAACTTTCGAATCGTGATATCTCAAAATATCGATTAGCTACTTATAGACTAGTGGTTCCCATGACGAAATTTACTAACATTTCTTATACTTTTTGAAATCACAATAAAAAAATATTAGTCAAATACCCTATTATATGATTTCAATGATATTATACTGGAAGTATACGGAACTCTCGAGGTTGCGGTCGGTGAAACGCAACACGGAGAGATAGTTTCATATTATTAACATAATATGATATACTTAAATTACGTAAAAAAAACTGGTTGCCTGTAAAGTCGGTTTTACGGGCGAAGATTTTACGTGACAACGTCTTTTTCTCGGTAGAAAGGCATTCGCCGGTCCGGCAGGCCTCTCTCTCGTTCGGTGACTCATCGTAACGTTACCGGGCGTTACACTTTTTCATGAGTGACTCCGAGCCGCAACCTAATTTAAGACGTTGTCACGTCAAAATATTAACAGCTTACAACGCCATACCGACATTTTACTGGTGGTAAAGCGCCAGTGACGGAGCTCGCGGGCGTAGGCACCACCGCATTACCTATTATACTTGCCCTTAATTGGTAGTGTTCAGCACTATCGTGTTCCGGTCAGGTGGTAATGTATGGCTGTATGGTAATTTCCGGCACAGAGGTATAACACCTTAGGCCTCAGGAGCGGTAACGCATCTGCATTTTGACCATGGTTTTTATGTAGGTGTCTCTAAGCTGCTAGTATCATTTAACATATCACTTAACATCAATGTGAACTACATGCTTGTTTGCCACTTCGATTACATTAAAAAAAAACCGTCATCGGATATTTTTAAATATTTGGTATTATTTTTTAATTTTTTTTTTATACATACACTGTTGACAATAGCGAACACGTTAAAGAAAGATTTATCCAATTTGGTGCAGTCGTTTGGCAGTTATGCGCTTGCAAACATTTCGGTGAATCATTTTTATATGTTTGGTGGAATGCCTGCTGCTGAAATAGTTTTTGTTTTTAAGACCCCGAAAAATCATAAAAAAAAAATTCTAAAAAATATATTTTGTTTCATTTGGAGAAACCTCAGAATTACAAATATCCCGTTCCATTTTTCTATGGACACAGTTGATTCACAACTTATCTATAATATAAAAATAAGTCGGGGTTTTTCTTCCTGACGCTGTAATTCCAGAACACACGTACCGATTTCCATGGTTTTGCATTCGTTGGAAAGGTCTCGGACTCCGTGAGGCTTATAGCAAAGAAAATTCAGGAAAAATTTCAACGCGGGCGAAGCCGCGGGCAACAGCTAGTGGATTATAAAACGCACACATTCTTTGGAATATTTATGTGTCATTCTGATACATCCGGGCCGGAAAAATGGTGATTCCATTTAAGCGTTGATAAGTAATTTACATAAGACTAGCGGCCCGCCCCGGCTTCGCGCGGTGCAATGTTGCCTACCCTCTTCTATTCGTCTTAGCGTGATGATTATACATAGATATAGCCTAAAGTCTTCCTCGATATCTTTTATAGTTTAGGCGGCGTACGCAAAATATTTAACTTTTCTGGTTGATTTTTTACACCTTGTGTCTGAAAAACCCAAATATCTTACGGAACCCTATTTTTTTCAAAATAAAATATAGCCTATGTTACCCTTGGATAATGTAGCTTTCGAATAGTGAAATAAACTATAAAATATATTCCTCAATATCTTTTATAGTTTAGGCAGCGTACGCAAAATAAGTAACTTTTCTGGTTGATTTTTTACACCTTGTGTCTGGAAAACCCAAATATTTTAAAGAATCCTATTTTTCCAAAATAAAATATAGCCTATATTACCCGTGGTATAATGTAACTTTCGAATAGTGAAAGAATTTTTTAAATCGGTCCAGTAGTCATTGAGCCTATTCATTACAAACAAACAAACACATCAAAAATTATTATTTCTTTATAATATTAGTTTAGAAAGGTGATTGTTTTCATTTTTAAGCGATGATACGAGTAAGTAATTTATAAGATAGGTAGGAACGAACAGCTCTCAACAAAACAATGAAAAGCTTACAAAAACTTAAAAATATATTGATTCATAAACATTTCATTAATTTATCATCAGTGCCATCAGTGGTGGCACCACTGTTCTGCTGTATCTCATGAACGGTGATAGCTAGAGAGGTAAAATTTTCACAGTATTTATTGTGTAATCAATTTATTTATTCTTTATGCACAGAAATTATACATAAAGCGGACTTAACGCCACTAGGCGTTATCTACCAGTCAACCTTCGGGTAGTGAGAAAATCGACGAAGTAGATGCAATCGTACAATCAATGTATTTATTTTGCGGCTAAAACAACAAATACTAAACTTAAATAAATAGTTAGGTAAGGGGGGCTCCTATACAATTGCCGTGTTATTTTTCCTGTATTCATAGAGCGACACTGGAGGGGAGTAGCCATATGCAAGCTTTCACCTCTGTCAAAGTACAAGCCCAAATGGAGCTACGTCTGTCGCCAAGACGTTTAAATGTGTGCGTGAAATTGTTTATGTATTTTATTGAAGTCAAGGTGTGAGTTTCGTAGCAATAGACGATTTTTGTTGTGTGTGTGTCATACGCATTTCCCCCTGCAAAAAATGACAGATTGTTTTGCATCGGTAATAAACGCTATGGCTACTCCCGTCCAGTCCGCCGCGGCCGGTGGCCCGTGCTGCTCTATGCCTGAATTTAGGATGCCGTGGCCTACAAGGAACCCTTAGGTATATTTTACCATGTCCGTTTGTCCGCAACTATGCTCGGCTACTCTTGATACATATTAATTACGCCGACTAAATGGTGTAGTAAAATTCCGAAAAATATTTTGTTTTAGATTACCTCCGCTACACTTAAAGTGGGATTGCAATTGTTTTTCACGCGCATCCCACATAATTATGGCTCTGTAATTTTCGGTGATACGTCAAGTCATCGTTTAAGTAACATGTGAACTGATCTTAACAAAACGGAAGAGATCGGTGGATTCATAATTAAATTAGCATAGGTACCTTTTGTCAGATGTGTGATAATTATTTACATTTCGCCCATGTTTATTTAACTAATGTTTATTTAGTATCTATCTGCGTGTGTATTCTGTAAGCCTGTGTAATAAATGTTTATTTCTTTTTTTTCTTTCTAACTGCGTCTGTTAATAATGTACCGTTAGGTTTGGTGTACGAGGTTCGATTTCCAAGTCGAGAAATAAGCAGAATATTATGAATTATGATGATGAGACTTGCTGACTTTCCGAGTAATGGAATATCTCATTTTAAATTAAAGTAAACGTAAAGTTATCTTAGATTATACAAGATAATTTTGAAATTAATCTCGTTTATTCTAAATTCTCCGTCGGATGTGATTAACCTTAACACCTTACAATTACCTACGAATGTCTGAAATGTGTATATGTGATATGTTGGTTTTAAATTTTCATATGTACCTATAGAGGTGCAAGTCTTGGGAAATTTCTTATAGTAAATGATTTAGGATAGATGTTATTTCTTGAAAACCTATCGTGAACTATTGTTATGGTCAAGATGATAAAAAAAAAGAGTCATAATTTCAGCCAAAAGATGCCCACTGCTGGACAAAAATAAAGGGGGTATGTAGTTATGGCCTACAACTTTGCCATTCAACGTTTTATAGTAGGACTTGTAGTTTTTCCTGAAATCGTTTTAAACCTAAAAATTTTATGTTCGTCATTTTTAGATGGAATTTAATCCTGTAACTATTATTCTAAAAAATATCTATACCTACTGGCTAACCATACATTATTACTTGCTAGAATTGAAGGAATTTGAATTTTTATGCAAACGAATTATTAACAGAACTGAGTCGAGTACCTACTAATAAGCATAAAATTCGCATTGATGTTAAGCAGGACTTCCCAACCTGAGGGGTTGGGAAGTCCTGCTTAATGGCTGGGCTCCTAATTGCCAATCCAATTAGGAGCAGTTAAATTTACCTACTACTTAATTTTATTTTTTGGGAAATGTATTTTTTGTACATATCACGTACGCCGCGCCCTCCCTGACATGTCTCTACGCCTCCCCAGGGGGGCGTGCCCCCCAGGTTGGGAAGTCCTGGTATAAATCGTATTGTATAACTATTATAAATGCGAAAGTTTGTATGTTTGTTTGTGACTCCTTCACGCAAAAACTGCTGAACTGATTTTCATGAAATTTGGCGCACACGGAGAGTAACTTGGATGTAACTAGGATAGTTTTTGTCCCCAAAAAATGTTCCTGTGGGAGATACCATGGGATGATTTGATGAGATTCTACAGGCTACGCGAAAAGCGACCTACACGCGGGCGGAGCTGCGAGCAACAGCTACTTCATTCATTCATAATTTCAGGCGAACGACGTTGAAGAAAGCTGGAAGAAAGCCTACCCCAAAGATATTGTACCATATGGAGAATATGCCATAATTTCCACGCTTGGCTTGTGGTTTAGCGACCGCAGTAGCTGTATTTATCGGGACGTTTCTTCTTCTTTTCGATTCAGCGGCTAGATACGTTAATTTTTGTCCGTCCAATACCTTGCTACAGCGATTGCAGCATTATTTGCCTTTTGAGGTCCTTCCTCTAAAGAGCAGGAGCAGGGGGGCAATGGGCATTGGAGCATTAAGTTGCATCATCTGAGAGGGAGCTCCACAATCACATTAAAATAAATAAATAAAATACGCATACACTCACAGCCCCACAGTAGGCATAAACCTGTGTCGTGGGTGCCGTTGTACACATACACAAACACCCGGTTTCGGGTCTGAAACAAATATCTGTAGGCTATACAAATATTTGTCCCGGTGCGGGGATCGAACCCGCGACCCTTCGAATCAAACGGTCATCTCACACCGCTGGACTAACCGGGTCGTCAAGTACCTAAGACGGAGGAGTGGAACCCCAGTTGTGCAAGTTTTGTCTGCAACGGCCTACTTGGGAACGTCATCGGTTAAGCGATTTCCAGAAAGGCCGTTGTAGATCTTCACCTGCAGGGAGCTTTTCTTGTATACTTACATGAGGTGACGGAGGATATTTAATTTTCCACCGTATTATTATCTCCTCAGTGGGACTTTTAGAAGTAGAAAGTGTAATGTAACTTCACGCCTGTAATCCCCGAAGGGGTAGGCTGAGGTAAATGCATGCATTCAACCATACATGCAAACACCCACGCCTCGCCGGTTACGTTTTGGCCCATGTAACAGGTGGCGAACCTGTTGCCATCTCCGGGCACATTACCAAACTTCGAGGTATTGGGAAATTGCCAGAAAAATGGAAAAATCCCAATAGAACCAGAGATAAAGAACTTTACACGATTATCTCTGATAACCCCCTACCCGGGAATCGAATCCAGGACCTCAGCGTAGTCGTAGTAGAAAGTGTGTAACGTAAAATAACTTTTTCGTACCGTTTTTTAGTCTGAATTGTGAATGAATTGTATTTTTCCAATTTTTTTAAAATTGTTATTAATTTCGCATGTTTTATTGCGAAAAATCCACATAAAAAACAACAAGTTTATTGATTTGAAATTGACATTCACTAAAAAGCCAATTTGAGTCAGTCAAATGGTCTATTGTTGAATTAATTGCGACCCACGTCCAATACCCAATTATCAGTCAATCATTGGATCGTGCCTCATTTGCGTATTAACAAATGTTTATTTAGTTCATTAATGTAGCACACGAATACAATTGCTGTTTATTGTTACACGAAATGAAGTCACGACGGGTTTTAGTAATTGTAATGACTTTGTATTGTTATAAGTTGTTATTGAGCGGCCATATTTTTGTTAGAGCGAAGTCTTGAGAGACTGACTGAGGCTCAATAGAGCCGATGACAAGGTCTTTAATCACTAATTCATGTTATTTTCACGCCATTATCTTCAAGTAGAGATAGGCAGAGGTAATAATACATTCATACATAATGATGACAGGAAATATAAAAAATAAATAATGTGAGGCATTATATATTTTTAATGTACGGCCCTGTAATTTCCGACACAGAGGCATAACACCTTAGGCCTCAGGGGTGGCAACGCATCTGCTGCAGTCATCCCTTAATATCTCTGTGAGCTGCATGCTTGTTTGCCACCTGACATTATTAAAATAGTGTTGTTCTTACAAATATGCGATACAATAATCATGACTCACGATTCAAAACTCAAATCTCAAACACGCCAAGTCAATGCCATATAGAACGTAACAAATTTACTTTTTACGTTTACTAAACCAGTATCGTTCTATAATCAACTTAAAATCTATGTGTTAAGGTTCGCATTGTTAGAGTTTGTGTTGAGAATGTAATTTTATTTTGTTTTAGCGATTTTGTGAGATGATTGGCAATGATACGGTTGCATCTGCGGTAGTTATGACGACACTGATATTGTGAAGATAAAAAAGTTAAAATTTAAATCTAGGTCATATCGACTTGGTTTTTATTGTATACTAGCATAACAATATACACTAGCGGATCAGTAGGATTGAATCCTACTGATCTTGGTTCTTCATTTGGATTTAGTTTTGTTTCTTCATTTAATGCATTTTCGTTTCATTTAGGCTGGGTTGCACCAAGATATTTCTTAGAGTTATTGTTACATTTCACATCCTTCTCTAACTTATAAAGATCTGTTAAAGTTGAAGAAGGATGTGAAATGTTACAATAACTTGAACTTTAACGAAAATCTTGGTGCAACGCGGGCTTATTGTTTTTAAAAACTTCAAAAAAAGAGGACGTTCTATGTTCAACTGTATGTATGTTTTCAGATTACTCCGTCATTTATAAACCGTTTTAACGTCTTGTGTTGTTTCAAAGGGTACACTTCCAAGTTGATCTCATAGCCACCTAGTTGGGATCTGATGATCATAAGAAAGTTCAAGGTCACTCAGAGAGCAATGGAGAGAGCTACGCTTGGAGTTTCTCTGCGAGATCGAATCAGAAATGAGGAGATCCGCATGAGAACTGAAGTTGCCGACATAGCTAACCGAATAGCGAGACTCATTAGCAGTGGCAGTGCGTACGACATGTAGCTCGAAGAACTGACGGCCGTTGGGGTAGAACAGTTCTTGAGTGGCGACCGCGTACCGGAAAACGAAGAGTAGGCATCCCACATGATGGACCGACGACCTGGTGAAGATCGCGGGCAATCGCTGGATGAGGGCGGCAGAGGACCGTTAATTGTGGCAAACTTTGATAGGCCTTTCTTCAGCAGTGAACGTCTTTTGTCTGAAATGATGATGACGATGGCCCCATAAAGAACTCCAGAGAGAGAGGTTTTAGTTGTAATTTCTTAAATTACAACTAAAACCTCTCTCTCTTCTTAAATTCTCAACTCAATAGATTAGTGCCCTAATAGTAGTAATACAGGTAATTTCACCCATGTGAAGCCGGGACGGGCCGCTAGTTGTAATAAAAATTAAATTGTGCTGTAACATAGCAGAATAATTTTATTTTTATTTACTATCTAACATTGTTGTATGAGATTGGAGACATTAAGCACACTTGGAGTACAAAAAAGCACAACACTTGAATGGTAGAGACGAATTAGAACGAGATGTAGAGATGGACATTAAAATATCTCCGCGAGCCTTAAGTGGGGTATAAAAAGAGTGTTTTACGTGACTTTGTACTTCATTAGAGCCGCACCCTGTTGGATTTTTTTGGGATCCACGGGCAAGGGTTTTTATATGTTAATTCACAAACAAGCGTAAGTACCTACAAACGTTTTCGCGAGCTTCACGTGCTGTAAAAAAATAGTGTTCTACACGCAAGAGGAATCCTCAAATAGGTATCATTGACACAAGCCGTTGGTAATGTTCAATTTATTTAATGTATGTATGTATGAAGCGCGCATGGCCCAGCGGCTGGTGTAGATCGTAAGCGATCTGTTCGGTTAAGCACTACGGGCGCGGTCGGGTAGTGTGATGGGTGACCGCTAGTGGCAAATTAATTGCGCGTTTCCGTGCTTCGGAGGGCACGTTAAGCCGTCGGTCCCGGTTGCTATCGATGGATAGCAGTCGTTAAACCTTGTCGGAGGCCTTATGGGCGGTTTGAAAACATCCGACAGTGGGTTGGCCACTAAGCCACCTACCTCTACCAATCCGCATTGGAGCAGCGTGGTGGAGTAAGCTCCAGGCCTCCCCCCAAAAAAGGGGAGAGACTCGTGCCCAGCAGTGGGACGTATAATGGGTTGCCATTATTATTACTATTATATGTATGTATGTTTCGTCACGACAGGTCCCTAACGGGGTAGGCTGAGAGTGTAGAATGTCATGATAATAAAACGTAACGCAACTTTACGCCTGTAATCCCCGAAGGGATAGACTTCGGAGGTAAGTAAATGCATGTATACGTTTAAACACCCTCCATTGGCCGGTTACGTTTTGGCCCATGTGGCCTAGATTTTTAACGCGATTTCTTCCACGTATAATTTTAATAATTACAAATTGTAGCCTTTATGATATTCCAATGTATTATATTAATACAAAGTTTCATTCAAATCCGTCCACAACTTTTAAAAAAACTTTTCGTGAAAGAGTAACAAACATCCATACTCACTAAATTTCACGATGGTAGAGCTCCAGTGACGGAGCTCGCGGGCGTAGGCACCACCGCATTACCTAATATACTTGCCGCTAAATGGTAGAGTTCAGCACTATCGTGTTCCGGTCAGGTGGTAATGTACGGCCCTGTAATTTCCGGCACAGAGGCATAACACCATAGGCCTCAGGAGTGGTAACGCATCTGCATTTTGACCTTGGTCTTTGTGTGGGTGTCTTTAGACTGCAGTCATCACTTAACATCAATGTGAACTGCATGCTTGTTTACCACTTCCAATACATTAAAAAAATAACAAAAAAATTATACCTACTGAACCAATCACATTTAAAACGTTTCGCGCTTTGCCCTCTTATGTTTGCTTCATTAAATTAATGCGTCGACATAAAGAGATGCGTAAACGATAGTTAAAGTTTATGAGATAATCCGTGGACAGACGACACAAGTAGTTAAGTATTTAGAAGTTAAACGATGTATTATCTTGAATGTGAACTTAATTGCTTGCTAAAGTGTTTTAATGACGATTATAGAATTAAAGTTCAAGTGAAGGAAAGCGGTTCACTGCTTACGGGACTTTTAACATAACTTAACGCCTATTTCTTAGCGGTGTAGGCAGAGGTTTCTCTATTTTATTTTATGTTATGAAGGTGGCACATAGGCATGCAGTTCACATTGATGTTATGTGATGACTATAGCCTTTAGACAGCCACACAAAGACTGGAGGTCAAAATGCAGATGCGTTGCCACCCATGCGACCTCAGTTATTATGTCCCTGTGACAGTTATTAAGGGGCCACCATCATTATTAGTTATTAAGGGGACATTACCATCTAACCGGAACACGATAGCGCTGAACACTACCATTTGGCGGCAGATAAATTAGGTAATGCGGTGGTGCCTACGCCCGCGATTTCCGTCACTTGAACTCTACCACCAGTAAAATTATTATTGTAAAGGTAGGTTATTTATTTATTATTTTTTTTTTTTTTATGTATTGGAAGTGGTAAACAAGCATGCAGTTCACATTGATGTTAAGTGATGACTGCAGCCTATAGACACCCACACAAAGACCAAGGTCAAAATAAATAATTATTGTATTATTTGTAAAGGTTTTGTAGGATCACTTAGATGATACAACTTTTCATCATCATCATCATTTAAGCTAAAAGACGTCCACAGCTGAACAAAGGCCTTCCCCAAAGATTGGCACAACGAACGGTCCTGGGCCGCCCTCATCCAGCGAGCGAGATTGCCCGCGACCTTCGCCAGGTCTTCGGTCCATCTTGTGGGAGCCTGCCTACCCTAAGTCTCCCGGTACGCGGTTGCCACTCCAGATCTGTTATGACCTAAACTACTGTACAAATTTTAGAGTAATGACTGGAACACGATAGTGCTGAACACTACCATTTAGCGGCAAGTATATTAGGTAATGCGGTGGTGCCTACGCCCGCAAGTTCCGTCACTGGGCCCTACCACCAGTTAATAAATAATAGATAGGTACTTTCTTTGTGTTTATACTGTGACAGTAAGTACTGGATGGAACCTGTAGGCGAATAACTTGCCATCAAGTTCCCGCGGTTGACGATATTGTGACGATATTACGTAATAATACGTCAACACGTGATAGCACATCACACATCACTACACTGCACTGTAGTACAACTCATTCGAGAAATTGGAGTGCAACGAAAACAATTGACTAAAAGCCCAAAAAAGGGGTCGGGGACTATCAGAGATTATTATGTATCTTCACGCCAGGTCCCTAACGGGGTAGGCAGAGAGTTTAGAGCGCCAGACCTCCCGGTTCTGACAAACCTCTCGTGCCTCGTCTACCTTCATCATTCTCTTCATACATGCACGCCGATTCCTAAGACTTTTGACCCCACCATCAGACAGAACTCGACCTATTTGGTCATGGTAGGTTAGCCTTGGTCTTCCTGGGCCTCTGCAACCATCCACATTCGCATTGTATAGATAACTATCACTATCAGAGATAACGGTTTAAAATCCTTTATCTCTGTTTTAATTGGAATTTTCCCATTTTCTGGAAGTTTCCCAGTACCTCGGAGTTTGGTAATGTGCCCGGAGATGGCAACAGGTTCGCCACCTATTACATGGGCCAAAACGTAACCGGCGAGTCGTGGGTGTTTGCATGTATGCTTGAATGCATGCATTTACCTCTCCCTACCCCTTCGGGGATTATAGGCGTGAAGTTACCTTGTTTTATCAATAGGCCTTGGAAAGTGAAGGCTTAATGACGACCGTTCCGTGTTTCAGAAACCTATAGAGACTAGAAAAAAAATATACTTCAATAGAATAGTTTTGAATTTATTCAAAGAATTGGTAGAAAACTGACTATCCCTTCAATCCCGCAAAAATACTTCTTAATATAGATTGCAGGAGGTATGTATGTATCGCACATCTACGAGTACTATGAGCTTCTGCTACATTTAGGAGGTCTGTGTTATTTATGATCATATAGAATACAGAAATACCCTGGACTCACGCGATACGTGGGACCAAACCAAAGCAGTGTAAGTCAAATTCGCGTAACTCGGGGTTCACCTATTTTTTTTATGCAATGGAGGTGGCAAACAAGCATGCAGTTCACATTGATGTTAAGTGATAACTGTGTCCTATAGACACCCATACAACGACCAAGGTCATAATGCAGATGCGTTACCACTTCTGAGGCCTAAGGTGCCTCTGTGCCGAAAATTACAGGGCCGTACATTACCACCTGACCGGAACACGATAGTGCTGAACACTACCATTTAGCGGCTAGTAGGTATTTCAGGTATTGCGAAGGTGCTTACGCCAGCGAGCTCTACCACTGGAGCTCTACCACCAGTATACCTTTATACCAGAGCAAGAAATGAGTAATTTAATTACATTTTTTTTTAGTTTTTTGGATGACATAATTACAGATTAATGTGTTCTCGAGCTTCTCGTAAACAGAACACTGACAGAGCGGAAAGAGGAAGACGATGCGCGATAAAAAAAACGCGTATCTCGGAATTCGCATAGCACGGGGTCGTGTAAGTTGGGATATTACCTACTGTATATCGTAATTGTACGAAAATCTGTGCATGCGCATGGTAGACTACCATTGGTAGTCCGACTGGCACGTGGCTGAATTTATATGAAACTAGCTGTGCCCGCGACTTCGCCCGCTTGTGAATTTATGATCATTCAGTATCTACCAGGACGAAGTCGTGGGCGCAGCTAGTATAAAAGTAGCCTAAGTTACTCATATTACATAAGCTATCTGCCGGTGAAAGTCCCGTCAAAATCGGTTCAGCCGTTCCCAAGATTAGCCCCGCCAAACAGACAGACGGACAGACAAAATTGTAAAAAATATACATGTACATACATATGCATTTAGTAAAAAGTGGTTATTTTTATATTACAAACAGACACTCCAATTTTATTAATTTGTATAGATTAAAAATAATGCACCATTTTTAGTCGAATCAGCAATCTCATATGAACCTTGGCTTACCCATCCCATGTGCACATGTATTGTTTTAAACTTTCTCCCACCTTTGTTCTGCGCGATAAACTGCGTACGAAAGTAGTTTATTTGCATAACCTCGTGGAAACAATGTTTTAATAGCAGCAACAATTATTTTGTCTAGAATTTTTTTTTTTTTTTTTTTTTATGTAATAAAAGTGGCAAACAAGCATGCAGTTCACATTGATGTTAAGTGATGACTGCAGCCTATAGACAACCACACAATGACCAGAGGTCAAAATGCAGATGCGCTGCCACTCTTGAGACATTAGGTGTTATGCCTCTGTGCCGGAAATTACAGGGCCGTACATTACCACCTGACCGGAACACGATAGTGATGAACACTACCATTTAGCGGCAAGTATATTAGGTAATGCGGTGGTGCCTATGCCCGTGAGCTCCGTCACTGGAGCTCTACCACCAGTACAGGAGCTCTACCACCAGTAAAATGAATGAATCTAGAATGTATCTAGTCAAACAAAAAATACATGACATGTATTTTAAGTACGTATTTATAAATATGTGCACTCAATGATCCCTCCGTTTGATTACTTTTGACAGTTTTAGCACAGTCTAAAGAAAACGAACGTGTTAATTACATATAGTGGTTTTAGGATCAAAATGACCTGTATAGGTAAAACACTTGAGGATTAACTTGGACAGGTACCATTGAAAATTTCACCTTTATAGTATCTACCTCTTTTAGAAAATTCCAGTTCGCCAGTGCCCTCATAGTTTCGTAATGACTCCGAAGATATCAATAGGTTCTCTCCAACGTAACTGGCAAATCATGACTGTCATATATGCGTGAACGCATGCATATATTTTTTGCTTATTTCGTTCGGGAAAAACCCGGAATATAAACGTATTTTTTTTAATTTCAATTTATTTAAATGTCCTTTCATGTACCTTTTTTTTGTTTTTTTTTTATGTAATTGAAGTGGCAAACAAGCATGCAGTTCACATTGATGTTAAGTGATGACTGCAGCCTATAGACACCCACACAAAGACCAAGGTCAAAATGCAAATGCGTTATCACCCCTGAGGCCTAAGGTGTTATGCCTCTGTGCCGGAAATTACAGGGCCGTACATTACCACCTGACCGGAACACGATAGTGCTGAACACTACCATTTAGCGGCAAGTAAATCAGGTAATGCGGTGGTGCCTACGCCCGCGAGCTCCGTCACTGGAGCTCTACCACCAGTAAACCTACTTTTTATTTTTAACAACCTTTTTTTTTTTTTCATATAGGTACTATTAGGTTTATTAATATAGGTATTTTCTTTTATTGTAATTGCGGACATGTTTTTTTCATTAATTTCAGTCAAGAGTTAAGATAAAGCGAATAGATAGTTATATTCAAACTAAACGGTTAAATCGTATGCAAAACGAACCTTTTTAATTAATGAAGGTGGCAAACAAGCATGCAGTTTACGCAGCCTATTTTGTACCTAGGTATCAACACAAAACCAGATTTCAACATGTTTCAGTCCCATCACTTGTAAAAAAGGGCTCGATTTTGCAACGTTAGGGTTACCAGACCATTCATAGTCTCATTGTTGTTGAACAAAACTCCACTTGATTTGTCACTGCTAACAAGAAAGCTTTGAAAGATAGGTACCTATATGCAATTTGTTTCCTTGTGCGTTAGTTCATTCGTTGCGTAAACTGTCGCGAATGAATGAATGTTATGTTTTGTTGTGAGTATCTATACAAATAAGTAAAATTGGAGTGTCTGTTTGTAATATAAAAATTACCGCTTTTTACTAAATGCATATTATTATGTATGTATACACGGTAACTATACCAAAACAAATTTTTTTTCAACTTTTGTCTGTCTGTCTGTTTGGTGGGGCTAATCTGGACAGATTTTGACGGGACTTTCACTGGCAGATAGCTGATGTAATAAGGAGTAACTTAGGCTACTTTCATACTAGCTTCGCCCACGACTTCGTCCGGGTAGATACTGAACAATTATAAATTCTCACGCGGACGAAGTCGCGGGGACAGCTAGTGTGTTATTTACTGGTGGTAGAATTCCAGTGCAGGAGCTCGAGGGCGTAGGTAGGAGCATCGCATTATCTAATCTGTCTGCAGCCAAATAGTAGTGTTCAGCACTATCGTATTCTGTGAAGACTTCAGGAGCAGGGGTCGCACGCATCTGCAAAACCAGAGGTCAAAATGTAGATGCGTTGCCACCCCTAAGACACAAGTTGTTATGTCTCTGTGATAGAAATTTCGGGGCCATACCTACAATAATATCTAACCGGAATGCGATAGTGCTGACTGAATGTAAACATTTAGCGGCAGATAGGTGATGCGGTCGTGCCTACGCCCTCGAGTTCCGACACTGAGGCTCTACCGCCAGTAAAAATACCGGATTTAGTATATATAATAATAATGGCAACCCATTATACGTCCCATTTTGGGGGAGGCCTGGCGCTTACTCCACCACGCTGCTTCAATGCGGGTTGGTAAAGATACGGGTTAGTGGTGGATGTTTTCAAACAGCCCATAAGGCCTCCGACACGGTTTAACGACTGCTATCTATCGATAGCAACCGGGACCGACGGCTTAACGTGCTTTCCGAATCACGGAAATGCGCAATTTAATTTGCGACTAGTAGTCACCCGTCACATACCCGACCGCGCCCGTATTGCTTAACCGATCGCTTACGATCTACACTACACCAGTCGCGGGGCTATGCGCGCTTCAATTTTTTATACACATTTGTCTATATACGATTATGAACGTCATAAATAACTTGAGAATCCAAATTATCGGTCGGTATAACGGTATAACGAAGAAAAGATTATTACATTATTTGCCCATGTGTATGCAATTTGTACCTTTATGTGCGCGCACACAATAAATTACCGGTCCACGTAATGTAGGCCTATGAACGTAATAAAACTACTTCAGAAGACAATTTGTAACATCACGAAGAAAAGTGAAAAGTCTCAATAATACTACATGGTGTAGGTACATGTGCGCGCACAATGCATTACCGGTCCACGTCAGCCGGCCATTACCGACGCAATCGCGATCACTTTCACTATGCCCACTTTGTCTGACTTCGTACTGGTCTTTTACGAAAAATGTTTATCATTAACCTTGAGCAAAAAATAAACTTTTTAAGATTGCGTGTACGCATATTTTTATTGGTTATTTACACAGAAAATTAATATGACAACGACACAGATACCATGTTGTTTATTATAGGCAAATTAAGTAAAAAATAAATGAATTTGTGACTAACTAAGCACTAATATGTGTATTTGTATGTCTTTTTCCTTGTACCGCAAGGTAATGTCTACATTCTTATGTTAATATCACTTACATGTTTTTTCAAAGTATGAATTTAGGTTACCTGATAGATTTATTATTTCAATTTACTGCAGATTTCCTCCTATGAGCCTAGCCCGTTTGAGCAATAGAAAAAAAATCCAGGTCT
This sequence comes from Macrosoma leucophasiata, assembly GCA_036365455.1. NCBI lineage: Eukaryota > Metazoa > Arthropoda > Insecta > Lepidoptera > Hedylidae > Macrosoma > Macrosoma leucophasiata. The sequence continues at coordinate 4,427,880 of JAWQUS010000024.1, forward strand.
AGGTTCTTTGATTAGGAATTTATTGTCACAATTTTACGAAACCTGGGACGCAAACAAATGGGACCGCGTCGCGTTAATATCAAAGTTTGCTGTACTCTTTACACCATAAGAAAAAAAAGGCATTAGTCGCATAACGTAATGTACTATAATGTTATTATATTATATTGTGACGTACATAGGTACACAGCAGTAGTTTTATGTAGGTAATTATCGCCGATTTGCTTATGTTATTATAAAAAACCTACTTGTGATTAGGTATTATTATTTCAAAAATCTATAGCATAATTATTATTATCAAGTAAGCTTAATTAAGTATTCTGTTACGTTTATATCATTATTATTTTTAATTACCTACAACATGTTGTTATTCATAATAAAGTCAGAAAATTAAAAAAAAATGAGAAGAGTGGGAAAAAATGAGAAGCATGAATATTTATAAGTGTTTCCTAATAAAATAAATTTTACTGAGATTAGGCTCCAAAAATAAATCATATAGTCAATATGCTTAGATTGCTAAGCTAAAATTACGACACACATTCGGACGATAAATCGCAACAGTTCACCAAAAGATTATTTGCAATTCGTTCAAATTATGCAAAGTGGCGCTTAACAAGCCCAAAGCCTTTATGAGGTAATTCCATAAAAGGCGTAGGACAGTCGCGCGCGCATGTTTGTATCATAGGACACATTGACACAATGCTACCGCTTGCCTACCATTAATGGTATGGCGATGTGTCGTTTTTCTAAACCTATTTCTCAGGTTATGAACCCAATTAAGTTAGAATTGATTACTTTATCTTCCTTGCTAATCACGTAGGTATGTCAAACATTACGTGAGATATAATTAACAACAATAATATTAACAATTCATTACTTTATATGGTATCTACAATTTTTATGAATAGATAATATTTATGTTAAAGATATTTTTAGTTCAAAATTAGTAGAATTAAAAATTTTCTAAAAAAGCGTACATTATTAGTGACGATAAATGACATCCTCATAAAAATTAGAGGTCGTATACGTACACTTCCGTTCAATACATTCACAGTTAAAGTGGAACTCAACTATGATTTTGATTTCACATAATATTTTATTTATTAATCAAGTTTATTCGATGATGTTTTACAAATAGACACGTCATACGCAATTTATATTATCTCAGTTATGTTTGTTTCATGCGGCCCGCCTGGAAAAGAAAGCCTATATTCCAAATCTGTTGATAACTAGATATGGATATCTAATATTTTTAGAAATCTAGTCTAACAGAAAATTATCAGGTTCATTCTTGCCCCTGCAGAAGCGCGGACAACACGTAATAAAATGTGATAGAGGTAATCACAGATTTTTATTATTCTATGCGATCTTTACGAAATAGAAAGAACTTTTTTCCCTAACTGTACACAGTGCTTTCGATTTCCAACACGCAGACTATCACATTACGATATTGAGAGCTATTACGAACGATACAGTCGTGGGTGACAACGCAACCGTTTTCGTAAGGTCTACACTATGTATGCACTGTCGTTACGACTGTCCAATCCGTATGATTATGGCATTCTGTTATGACAGTTGGACAGTTATGATGATTGAATTACGCGTGTATGATTTGAGTGTGGTACGTACCACCATTGTCTAAAGAACGTATCTAATGTTATTATTATACTGTGGCACACCGCGGACACTCCGCCAAAATTCCATACAAACGCTTAATTTGATCTCTATTACATAGACATCAATCAGTGACCTGTATTTACACGTGCACCTGCGTAGCACGTAGAGAATACCAAGCGTCGCCCATAAGAGGGAAGGAGGTTTGGTGAGGCAGGGAAATCGGGCGGGACGTCGAAGCACAGTATATAGAGTCGAAGTGTCCATTCTATACGTAGTATTATTACATATTCTTTTCATAAATATTTTTATATTTCGCCGTTATAGTTTCCGCCGAGTTCTTGACCGAGTGCCCATGGCTTGTTTTGCTTGAATGGTTAGTTATGACCTTAATTATATATCAAAGCATGTGCACAGTTACTGTTAATATTTGTGGTAAGTAAACACTGCAGGCTATAGACATCTACATAAAACTGGTATTGTATGTCATTTCTGGTTAATTGGTTCCGTGTTTCAAGGTAGAGGTGATGGAGACACACTACCGCTATGGCGGTATTTACATTGAGTATTCGATGCCTTTATCTTCAAGCTGTATCTCCTGTAGTATATGCTGTTAAAGTCTTTGCTTGTGTTGTGGTCTTTTTCTTTGGTTTGCTGCGGTTAGAAGCGAATTCCTACAGACAGTGATCACCCTGGGATCCATATATTATTTAAACCATGACAGATTAGCGGGCCTATCGGGTGATGAGCCCTCTCCAAACAACAATGAATTCTGGTCAAAGTCAAATGACCTCAAAAAAAACTGAATACGTCACTTCAGTACGTTTATTTTAAATACTATAGGTATGTGTGTTATGGGGTAATCTAAACTAGGTACATCACGCTATTTATGAAATGTGCTGAGGGCCTACTATTCTAATCTTACTTTAGTTTTGACGTTTGACGTTATTCTTCATCAACGCAAAGTAGGCATGATTAAAATAGAAAGTTGTACGCTCCTGGCCCTTCGTAGAATTTGAATCTGTCATAATTTTCGGAGTCATGACTTTTGTTGCTACAAATAATATTACTTATTATAAAAGAAAGCGATTGACTGGTTAAAGGCTGATGACATATTATAGTGGTGGGAATGAAGCCACGCCACTGGGACAGGCGCGGGCGTGCTGGGATGAGAACAGAATCTTACTTTCATCGCACGACCTCACGACGCGACCCGCGCCTTCATTACGACACGGGTTCACTCCGCACGGCTTATTGTGCTTTTGTTTATTCTACTAATTCGTTGTTTGCTGAACTACATTTAACATTTACAGCTCATTTTATGATTTAAATGTACCTACCTTCCAATTTTTGCTGTGGAAATATATGGTTTTAACGTTGATGCAAAAAGTCAGTCATGTTTTTTCAGCGGGTAAGTTATCTTTCTGAAAGATTTTGTCAAATTCAGTTCATTAATTTAATGGCAAAAAGACTACATGTATACTGGTGGACATGTCAATTTTCTCTTGAATGTGTATTATTAAGTGCGGACAACAGTGAACAGAGGTAGTGATGTCAGTGAAACAAATTTAAAAAAATATCTATAATCATGACGGTTGTTAAAATACTTTTGCAAAGCTTAATGAAATAAAAAAAAGCTTGCAACATTCAAATGGCACGTGTTAAAAGCAGATGCTACATATAGCGGTGGGAATGAAGCCACGCCACTGGGACAGGCGCGGGCGTGCTGGGATGAGAAGACAATCTTACTTTCATCGCACGACCTCACGACGCGACCCGCGCCTTCATTACGACACGGGTTCACTCCGCACGGCTTATTGGGCTTGTGTATATGTTTATTCTACTAATTTGTTGCTTGCTGACTTGAACCTGCTTTAACTGAGCATGTTACTCGTTCAACTGCTATTCGAGAATATTGACTCGACCGAATAGTTTTCAATTTGAAACAGAACAATTTATAGTTTCGTCGATGGTCAAAACCAAAACTGTGTACCCTTAGCTAGTGGTACCTACCTACTTATTTGTTTACAAAATTTTTTTTTTTTTTTTGTCAATGGAATATATTATTCATTCAAATTCAAACAAACATTTTATGAAATTCAGACTGTACCTAAAATAATCAAATCTATACCAAAAATATTATAAAACTAAAATATAAAACTAAAAAAATATAAAACTATTTCAAACTAAAAATAATAACATTTTGAGGTACTTTGTGGAGAACAAATTAATACTTACAAGTAATTTTCTTAAAATTTTGACAAATAAAATTAAATATTTTGTTAATTGTTTTTTAAATACCTGGAATGTTACAGCACAGTTTCACAATAACGTGATAAGGTGATAATCTGATTAGATTCTTATTTTCCTATGAGTACTTTCGTTCGCATTTTGCATACCTGAAACAAAAAAAAAGACATGACATGTAAAATTGTTTTTTGATTAAACTAAGATTTTTTTATATAACAGAGATGGTTCGTGATAAACAAGCATGCAGTTCACATGGATGTTAAGTGGTGACTGCAGCCTATAGACATCTACACAAAAACTAGAGGTCAAATGCAGATGCGTGAGACCTGAGTTGTTATATCTCTGAGATAATTGTTACGGATCCATACATTATCGTCTATCCGGAAAACGATAGTGTTGAACAGTGGCTGAACACTACCATTTGGTGGCAGATAGAAAAGGTAATGGAGTGGTGCCTACGCCCTCGAGTTCATACACTGGAAATCTACCACTAGCTAAACACATACCTCCTTATTCATAAACGTATTTTAGCTAAAGTGTTGCTAATCTCTCCTTTGTCCTTTTCTATCCTGCACATTTGACAATGCAACTGACAAAGACCAAGCATTTTATAGCTAAAACGTATCCAATGCATGTTTATGAATAATACTATCCAGTATTCAATTTGTTGTTTGTTGGCCCACTTTATTATTTTTCTATTATAGAAGGAAAATACTTAGCGCAAGGTCACGTACACAAGTGATAATAAATCAAATAACCAGTCTGTGGCACCTTATATAATACAACACGAATTTATGAGTGTATGACACCGTAGCCAATCATTACAATGCAGGTAGCATCAATGAACGCGCCATACATGTCTCAAGGTTCACAATATATGTCGAGGTTGTATGGGCGTTGTATTGTATGAGCAGTTGATCACCCACGTGACGAGTTAATCATACAATAATGTTATTTAATATAAGAGCAGTTCTTATTATTTTTATCTGACCATCTTAATCTTGTTTGACAATTGGTCCAGTGGTCCTGTATCCTTGTGTATTTTTTTCGCCATTTAATAAACATACAGTTCTCTTGCAGAGATCTACAGCAATGTAAATGGTAAAATAATACTACAGCCACGAGATATTTTTGTAATTTATCTGATTGAAGTTTTGACGGAAGCCTTCAATTTCGAAATATGTCCTTTTTGTAGGATTTATTTATGTCATGAAGTTACAAACAAGCATATAGCTTACATTGATGGTAATAAATACCTTTAAATAAAAAAAACCTATAAACATCTATATGAAACCAGAGATTTCAATGTAGATGCGTTGCCACCCCTCAGGCCTAAGGTGTTATGCCTCTGTGCCCGAAATTATAGGGCTGTACATTTTCACCTGATCGGAATACGATAGTAATGAACACTACCAATTTGCGGCAAGTAGGTAGAGGTAATGATGGTGCCAACGCCCGCGAGCTCCGTCACTGGAGCTAAGCCATCAGTACCTGAATATGCTCACCTATCAAAGTAAACTTGAAATGTCGTGGGACAAAACCCCGTTAAAAAAATATAATTAAAAAAAAAAACAGCTTCACTAAACATACCTATAACTCGAATCATGGGTATAAGCAATGTGTAGGTACGCGTGTACAAATGATTTAACTTCATATTATTTCTGCCCCACCCCTAACATTTTTGAAAGATCTTTGCAAAGATATGCCACACTACATAGAAAACGAAAAATGAACATAAATGTCCACGCGTTACATGTAGGGGAGGTACCCTAAATTAAAAAAAAAAAGTTTTTATTCTACCACTTTGTCGGCGTGATTAAGGTGTAGATATACTTGTGGCAAATTTCAAGTCTCTAGTACCAATAGTTTTTGCGCTAAACCGCAGATGGACAGACAGACAGACAGACAGACATACAGACAGATAGACGGACATGGTGAAACTATAAGGGTTGCTTTTTTACTACGGAACCCTAAAAAGATCAGGTGACATCGTTACAGAGACAATATCTTCCGGACATGTCTAACCGTCCGGGAATGCCAAACCGGTTGACGTGATAAGTTTTCCCGGAAACGGCTAATTGGTCCGGGGAAACGTGGGGAAGTTTTTATCGTTCCCCATTATGTGTAACTGTATCAACTAAACGCATTCACGTATGATGTAGTGCGACTGGTCTATAAGACATCATGCAGTTTCATTCTTTGTTATTGTTACTCCTATTTTGCACTAAAAACATTAAACATGATGGTGTTTTGCAACTCGTCGCGTAAAATATGTATTGCGATGTTTGATGCCTTGTTGGTGCTGGCGTTCGCACTGCTGTCAAACATATCATTTTAGTGAAATATCTCAAGATTTGTCGTTATCTGTGTTTGCATTGACATAAAACATGTATTTTATTCACAACGTTTTCGCAGGTTTTCGGGAGCTTCATACATTGTAGAAATTAAAGGAGATGTTGCGAGCTCGGCTCTGGTTCGTACACGTCCTCAGAAAATGGGTAAATTAGAGAAGAATCCGAAAAAAATACAATTAATTTATTCAAGAATATATTTTAGAGTTACAACCACATTTAATTAAATCGATTTTATCATTTTCAACCATGTTCAACATGGCGGCGATACAGCCGACGCTTGGGATAGTACCTTTGTATATAAAACAAAACTAATGCTATCTGTCAAAATGACATCGCCCGCCATATTCGCCATGTTGGTTTTGAGTTGCAATATTAACTGCAAATAATGTTTGGTTACTGCAAAGTTAAACAAAGCTTATTATATGAAAATATGCCGTAAAAAACAATTTTTATAATGATTTTGCGTGTTAATGATATTGTGTACAATACATGGCCGGAGGTCCATACATTTTTGCAACATCTCCTTTGGGGATTTTCTCGCGTATACAACACTTCCAAATTTCTTCTTATGGTGAGATTTACAGACCGCACTACGACTTTACTTTGAGCAAAGTATGCTTAGAACTGTCATTTTAGTATGGGTTTTGACAGTTCAAAGGCGTACTTTGCTCAAAGTAAAGTCGTAGTGCGGTCTATGAATCTCGCCCTTATACCCGACGTTTCGGTCGCTTTCCAGCTACCGTGGTGAGTTAGGTATCAAGTATTTTCATACTAGCAGCTTGGATACGTAGCCGGCGACGTCGCCAGTTAGGGCCCTTAGTCTTTCAGAAGGGGCAATGCGTCTGCATTACACCTACGATTTTTAGAGTTTTTTTTTAATGTTTTGGAAGTGGCAAACAAGCATGCAGTTTACATTGATGTTAAGTGATGACTGCAGCCTATAGACACCCACACAAAGACCAAGGTCAAAATGCAGATGCGTTACCCCTTCTGAGGCCTTAGGTGTTATGCCTCTGTGCCGGAAATTACAGGGCCGTACAATACCACCTGACCGGAACACGATAGTGCTGAACACTACCATTTAGAGCCAAGTAGGTATTTTAGGTAATGCGGTGGTGCCTACGCCCGCGAGCTCCGTCACTGGAGCTCTACCACCAGTAAAAATTCAATGCATGTGTTGTTGTTATCCTGAGGCTTAAGTTGTTATACCTCTGTGCCGGAAAATACAAGGCCGTAGAAAAACCATAACAAAATAAAAAGGTGCATGAGAAGCCGGGGCGTACTGTATAAATGTATTGTAAACATTCGTATGTGTATTGTGCAATGCCTGTTTGGAATGCAAAATTACTGTGTGTAAGTGTACTTTCTCTGAAAGACTAATTTCTCTTTTTATTTTAACACTGTTTGCGTTTTCGGTATTAGTAGTAGTAAATGTACAAATTAGGTTAAATGTGTAAATATAACAGTTTTTAAGTTTTTATCAAGTTAGTGAAATAGGAAGCTAAACGTTTTCAATTTGTGTTTATATACTGGTGGTAGAGTTCCGACAAAGGGGCTCGAAGGCGTATACCTAATATATCTGCCACCAAATGGTAGTGTTCAACACTATCGTGTTACGGTTGAATGGTTATGTATGGCCCCGTAATAATTATCATACAGACATAACAAATCAGAGTTGGCAACGCATCTGCATTTTGACTTCTGGTTTTTGTGTAGAAGTCTATATGCTGCAGTCATCACTTAACAACCATGTAGCTATTTGCCGCCTTCGTCACGTATAAATCCTTTGTTACGAAATAAATAATAAAATGTAACTTCACGCCCGTAATCCTCGAAGGGGTAGGCAGATGTAAATGCATGTATTCAAGCATACATGCAAACACCCACGATTCGCCGGTTACGTTTTGGCCCATGCAACGGGGGATTTTAGGTGGCGAGCCTGTTGACATCTCCGGGCACATTACCAAACTTCGAGGTACTGGGAAACTTCCATAAAATGGAAAAATCCCAATAGAACCAGAGATAAAGGACTTGACACCATTATCTCTGATAACCCACGACCCGGGAATCGAACCCAGGACCTAAGTGTGTGGCCTGCTTCCACTAGGCTTCCGAGGCAGTTAAAAAATAAATAATAAAGATATCCAATATCTCAATAACCAAGTTAATTGTCAAAAAATATTAATTATATAATGTATAATATATTATCTAAGTTATTCCGCATTGTTTCTCTATCAACTTAAGTAATTGACAGTAAAACTATGATTCACACAAAGCCTGTTGATTTAAATATCGAACTACATCTGGCATGCCTTCAGCCCCTGTCTCCGGTCCAAGGTGAGTGAGCATCGCCCACGTATTGCGTTCGCCAGAAAAATGTCGTCCAATATTGGTAGCGGATCAAGGTGATATTATTGTCGAAACCTAGAGTGGTAGAATTTAAAATGTTACCTATTTAAAAAGCCTCGATAACTTAGCGCCGATTTCATAGCGTTCAAAAGGCGTTTATATAAATACGTCCTTAAACGTGTTCATTAACACTATTTGGATATCACCGACGAAAATTGTTTGTGAAAAGGTTGAAAATGGATGGAAATGCGTATTATCAAACTCAGAGCGAAGGGTGAAAATGGCACCTTACCCTTCTGACGTTTGTCAACCATTTTGATTAAGTTTTGACCAATAACAGACCATCTTACGTAGGCAGTGTGTAGCAGAGATAACGCTCTACGAAGTCGAAACTAGCCGATTGTCACTTTCATAGGCTCGATGTGCTATATTTATTGATGAGCACTATAAATAGACTTTTTATCTATAGGCGCCCTTGACTTTGACAAAGTTGATGTCATTTTTTTTATCAATGAAAAAATCTATAATATAAAAATAAGTCGGGTTTTCCTTCCTGACGCTATAACTCCAGAACGCACGAACCGATTTACACGGTTTTGCATTCGTTGGAAAGGTCTCGGGCTCCGTGAGGTTAATAGAAAAATAAAATTGAGGATTATAAAACGCCAAACACGCGGGCGAAGCCGCGGGCAACAGCTAGTTTGTTTAAACATGTGCTATCGGTTGTTCACTTTAGATAACCGTAGATTTTTACTATATCTTATCATTGGATACCTAATTTATATAAACACCGCTATAGGTACCTACTATTTTATGGGACATCGTTCACATCCATGGACCATTCTTTAAAACGTTATGCTTTTACCACGTTTTACTATTCAGGATGATTCTGGTGAGGCTTCGTCATCCACACATTACAGGGTCATACATTACCATATACCAGCCAACCGGAGCACTATAGCGCTGAACACTATCATTTAGCGGCAGATAAATTACGTAATGCGGTGGTGCCTAGTAAAAATAATATACGTATTCTATGGCCTATGCGATGTAGCGAGTAATAACTGAAAAAATATTTACCTGTTACTGAATTCTCTTATTGGAAATTGAAATACTGAGTAATATATTATTAATAAACCCATGAATAACGTATGACTCATGTCATGTTACAAGTACCTGTTCTCAGTGCCGGTTGGCTGATGTTTTGCACGATGACGTCACCGCTTTCGAGACGGGTTGGGTGACGACATCTTTGCGAAACGTCATGAAAAAAGTGCAAGTTGTATGTAAATTGAGGAAAGAGGCTTTACGGTTGATATTTTCGTTTTGCAAATAGTAAAGGTATGCTCCAATTGTTTGGATACGTACGAGTAGATATCTAATACCTATTTTTACGAGCGAATGGAAACAATTTAAAGATTTTAAGGTTTACGTGAATGGTTTACGTTCAATTCACCAGTAGCAGTGTTTTTTCATTTTATGGAAGTTTCCCCAGTGCAACCCTTTATTTGATAATGTGCTCGGAAATATTAGTAGGCTCGCTATCCTATAAGGGATGAAATGTAACAAAATCGGGGATGTTCGCATGTATGTTTGAATTATATATAATTATATATAATATATAATTATAGTATATTTAATACCTTCGTAGGTATATTTACAACGTCGGAGAATACAACCGTCGATATTAATAAATTTCATGTGATTCAAGAATGCCGTTCATACAGATGTTAAGTTATGACTGCAGCCTATAAACATTTACACAAAAACCAGAGGTCAAAATGCAGATGCGTTGCCACCCCTGAGACCATAAGCGATAGTTATTACGAGGCCATACACTACTATTTAACCGGAACACTAGAGGGCTGAATAGGTATTTGGCGGCAGATAGGTTAGGTTATGCGGCCTACTAGTAATGGATTAATTAGCATTCACATTAATCGATAGCATGCCAATGCTGTATTAGCATTTTACAAATTAAATTAAGTTGTGAAATTCTGCCAAATGTGAAACGCTAATTCGCAATTATTTTGTTATTATCTTCGATTTTTTTTGCATTTAGGATCGTATATTGAATGAATGCGCGAGATTTTAGAATAATAATTATTAGTGTGGCATCCCTTAATATTCTTCGTTAATTTGCATATTAACAGAAATCATATACTTCATTAGTTATCAATTATTTCAATATTAGCAAATAGTATAGCAATAGCAATTAGCATGCTAAGACTTACGATTTTACATGCTTATGAAACTTACGCCAAATAGCATTAATTGCCATCGCGAGTGCCTACGCCCTCCCTACCCTGGAACTCTACCACCAGCAGAATCATGAGAATCTTCTGTCAGGTTTGGCGAAGTTCCCAACCAAGTAACTCATCACAATAGAGGAATACAACGTTTGCACTTTGTACTATCAGAGACAGTAGGTAATCATGTCGTCGGCATATTTTGCGTTAAGGCTATGCCTGATATTACTAAAATAGGTTTATTTTATCAATAACTAGGTGTACCCTGCGTTGCTATGTCACCAACTAAAAAATGTCAGTGGCGCCATTTGTCGAATTTGCCAACTCAGAAACCTTCGTGGGCTCATGCACAACAACTTACCGAGATAGTTTGGTAAAAACAATTGATATTTTATTTTAAGCATTCGCTTTTACTTTTAATTATTAAAAGTAAATAGTTAAAAAATTTAATTAACTTTCTTATTATGTAATGCGAGTTAATTTAAATAAATTATAGAGATATATTATATACGTAACGATGAAATTAAATGAATTAAAGAAATAACGCTATCCTGATGTCACTGATCCAAATCCTTCCCAAACTGTTATATTTTTTTCCATTTAATCTTTAATTTCTCAAACAATTGATATCTTAGCTATTGTAAATATTATACGACAAAAACAGCGTATGACACGGTTGTAACAGGAACATGGAAAGTGTTACATGAGTCAAAACTAGGCACATCACGATCTGTCTGATCCCACAATCACACAACGACATTCACACGGCACTCCGCACTCGTCATATGCGCACGACATTAGATATGAGCAGCGCACGGCACCGTTCGCTTTTGCACACGATTATAGTATAGTATATAAATGACGACGCTTATCAGTCATACAAGTATTGTAGCACACACGCTGTTTACTGTCAGGTGAGCATTTGTTATTTTTATCTACCTATATTTAATTGAGCGTGAAAGTTTGAAATTAGATTTGATGTTCTCTAGGTAAAAATTGTTAATACACTGTGCCCCTATTACTGCGTGGTCCTATTTTATGTTATGGAAGTGGCAAATAAGCATGCAGTTCACATTGATGTTAAGTGATAACTGCAGCCTATAGACACCCACAAAAAGACCAAGGTCGAAATGCAGATGCGTTACTACTCCTGAGGCCTAAGGTGTTATGCATCTGTGCCACAGTAAATTAACATACGTGCCGTTACAGTCAGTGCCGTAAATTACGTGTCACAGTGTTTGTCGGCGATGGACTCCTTAACTACTTAACCGATTTATATCAAACTTGCACACCGTGTGCAGTTTGATCAAACTTGCCAGATGCATTGCATTGATAGATAAATTGCACCCCTCAGAAGTCGGTGCGGGCCGCTAGCAGGCATATAAGTATAAGTAATCAGTAAAGTCAATTACTATCAAAAAAATTAAGTTCATTTTAATAAATTCTAAATTAAGAAAATAAGACGAAGGACGATTTATTTCTCATGTTTTCACAAATCCGTTTTTCTTTTTTTTTCAGAACGATAACAACCCACAAAATGCCTTGCTGTAAAGTGACATTGAACAAGACCCGCCTTTGCGATGTGAAGTGTGACAAAGCAGGTTGCGTTTGCATCTCGACCGGCGGAAAATCCTGCGTTTGTATTTGTGAGGACGACCAGAAAAACATAATCCGCTGTGACGATTGCAAGTGTGACAAATGTGACTGTCAATGTGACAAATCCAGTTGCGTATGCATTCCTACAAATGGAAAGTCCTGTATTTGCGTTTGCCGTGACGGAAAAGGCGGTTACAAACGCTGTGATGATTGTACCTGTACCCCAGTGGGACTTAAAGGGACTGATTTCGGGAAGACATGCTCTAAAACCGGCTGCGTTTGCATACCAACTGATGGCAAGTCTTGTGTTTGCATCTGTGAAGATGACAAAGGCAAAATAATACGTTGTGATGACTGCAAGTGTGGCAAATGTAACTGTCAATGTGACAAATCCAGCTGCGTATGCATTCCTACAGACGGAAACTCCTGTATTTGCGTTTGCCGTGACGGAAAAGGCGAATACAAACGCTGTAATGACTGTAACTGTACCCCAGTGGGATCTAAAGTGACTGATTGCGGCAATACATGCTCTAAGGCCGGCTGTGTTTGTATACCAACCGATGGAAAGTCTTGTGTTTGCATTTGTGAAGATGACAAAGGCAAAATAATGCGTTGTGATGATTGCAAGTGTGACACTTGTAACTGTCAGTGTGACAAATCCAGCTGCGTATGTATACCAACTGATGGAAAATCTTGTATTTGCGTCTGCCGTGACGGAAAAGGAGGCTTTAAACGCTGCGACGACTGTACTTGCACTCCGTTGAAATCTAAAAATTATGATTGCGAAAAAACATGCTCTAAGACCGGGTGCGTTTGCATATCAACTGGTGGAAAGTCTTGTGTTTGCATTTGTGAAGATGACAAAGGAAAGATAATCCGTTGTGATGACTGCAAATGTGACACTTGTAACTGCCAGTGTGACAAATCCAGCTGCGTATGTATACCAACTGATGGAAAGTCTTGTATTTGCGTCTGCCGTGACGGAAAAGGAGGTTTTAAACGCTGCGACGACTGTACTTGCACTCCGTTGAAATCTGAAAATTATGATAGCGAAAAAACGTGCTCTAAGACCGGGTGCGTTTGCATACCAACTGATGGAAAATCTTGTCTTTGCGTTTGTGAAGACGACAAAGGTTACATAATCCGCTGTGATGACTGCAAATGTGACAAATGTAATTGTCAATGTGACAAATCTAATTGCGTGTGTATTCCCACTGATGGTAAATCTTGTATCTGTGTCCGTAAGAATGAAAGCGGCGAATTAATCAAATGCGAAAACTGTTTCTCTTCCGAGAACGCTCCAGGATCTTCATGTTGTTCATAAATATCATCATGCAATAAGATGAAATGCTATATTCGTAATCGAATTAATAGGTACTAGTTACGTATTTTATTACTCTCAAGTAGTCTCAAGCTATTTGTTTTATGCTTTACTCCATGTTTATTATCCAGTTCCCTATTACAGAAATTGAAGTAAATGATTTATGATTATGGTTTCGGTGTTGTATTTTATATTGGGTTTTGTAGTTGGTAGTCATTATATTTACACTTTTAGTTGTATGATTTTAATATAAATGGGTGAACATGATTGATGCCTTTTATTTATTTTCATAAACAAATACTGTTTGTAATTTCACTTGTGGAAGAGTTCTTTTGAATGGATTCGAGGGAGTAGGCACTACAGCAGTGGCGTAGCTAGCATAGGTGGCACCCGGGGTGGATGATTATATGATGATATGATGATTATCTTATTTCTCCATTCTCCGCCGTTGTGCTCCCTTGTTTGAGCAAATTCTGCCTCTGGCGCCCCCTGGTATTATAAAGGCGAAAGTGGGTATTGTGCGCTTTCACATCAAAACAACTCAAGTTTGGGGTATTTAAAGAGAGGTTGTCACCTCCAAATGGGTTCCCCTAGCTACGCCACTGCATCACAGCAATAGATAGCAAACCTAAACAAAAGATTCACCGCTAAAAAAACCCCATTCATTGTAGCACCACAGTTCCAGGGAATTCCGCTCGCCGTTGGTAAGAGTATCGGTATCCTGGGCGTTGACATATCGAACGAAGTGCAATTCGGGAGTCACATTGAGTGTAAGACCAAGTTGGCATCCAAAAAGTTGGGGGTGCTTAACAAAGCGAGGCAGTATTTCACGTCGGGGCAGCTACTACAGCCTTATAAGGCCCAAGTGCGGCCCCATCTGGAATACTGCTCTCATTTGTGGGCGGGAGCCCCCAAATACCAGCTTGGTCCACTTGACTCCCTACAAAAACGCGCCGTTCGTATTGTTAACGATCCAGGACTTACTGACAGGCTCTAACATCTGAGCCTGCGCAGAGACATTGGGCGTCTGTGCGTGTTGTACCGTCTCTACAATGGTGAGTGCTTTCCTGAACTGTTTGACATGGTGCCACGGTCTCTTTTTCTACACCGTACTACCCGCCGAAGAGAGAAGTTCCACCCACACCGACTGGACACCTGGCAGTGCTCAACGGTGCGGTTTTCGGGTTCGTTCCTACCCAGAACGTGTAAATTGTAGAATGAACTTCCCTCTGAGGTGTTCCCTAGGTGCTACAATATGGGGTTCTTCAAAAATGGCGTCAAAAGAGTCCTTCAGGGCTGGCAGCGCGTTGGCAACTCCCCTGGTGTTGCAAATGTTCATAGGCGACGGTGACCACTTTCCATCAGGTGGCCCGTTTGCTAGTCTGTCAACCTTCAGACATAAAAAAAGAAAAAGAAAATAAATAGTTCTATACCTACAGATAACGGAAATATCTCAATTCTTTCAATACGAACCTTATGAAAACGCTTCCGACTCGCACTTGGCGCGTTTCTTATTCCAGGGAAATACATTTAATTTCCGAAGAGATTCCAGGATTGACATAACAATGTTAACCTTATTCCATGCTTACTCCTTTATAGAAGGTCATTCCTTAGACTTAGCTAGAACCCGACTGACTGCATTCCCGCAGTTCAGCAAAACGAAATAATTCAGATTTCAATGGGCATTGTGATTATAATTATGTTACCAGAAATCCAGTTTATTTATACCGTACCGTAAACTTATTTAAACAGAAACCACAATATGATATTACGTAATAACTTGGAGAGTTGTATTTTCTGCGGTTGTATTGACTGCATATAACTTGTATTGTAAGTTACCTAAAGCGGTATTAGTTCCTTTTCCATACGTAATTTTGTGTTGGTCACCCCAATAGGTTAAAAGGAGGTACTAAAATGCATCAATTGAAGCATACATCCAAACATGATTAACCAGATGCAGAACGAGGCGTTCACATCTCCAGGCACATTTCTAAACCCAGGCGTTTGAAAGTGTGAAATTCCAGTTAGAAATTCTCCAAAATTTGAAATTTCTCAAGAGCACTTATTGGTGGTAGAGTTCAGCTCCAGCGACGAACCGCGCGGGCGTAGGCACCACCGCATTACCTAATATACTACTGGTGGTAGAGCTCGGGTGACGGAGCTCGCGGGCGTAGGCACCACCGCATTACTTAATATACTTGCCGCTAAATGGTAGTGTTCAGCACTATCGTGTTTCGGTACGAGTTCCCTATAATATCCGGAGGCGTAACACCTTAGGCCTCAGGAGTCGTAACGCACCTGCATTTTGACCTTGGTCTTCATGTGAGTGTCTATAGGCTGCAGTGTGGGTGTCTATAGGCTCCAGTCATCACTTATGTGAACTGCATGCTTGTTTGCCACTTCCATAACATAAAAAAGCACACTCCCAGCGTAGCATGTGTGGCCAGCTACCAGCTAGGTAGACTACAGACTAATGGGGTAGCACAATCCTTTTCACTACTTTTTTTTTTTTTTGGTATTATGGCATCGCTATTACGCATATTGCCAGTGTCAAGTAAAACGATATTTCGTATTTATTTAAGCAGTGTAAAAGTTAGTTTATTATAGTCATCAAGTATAATATGTAAGTATCAAATAAATAAGTTATGAAGTATAATATGTCAGTCAAGTGAGTTACAGTCAAGTTATTCGAGTAAAGCGATGGCTACTTTACCAGAACATTTACAATGAAGTTTTGGAGGTAACCTGAAAAGTCGTGTTTTCGCACTGTTATTCTATTTCACTATACACGGGCACTGTAATAAACCTATATATCAAACAAAATGCCACCAACTTTATTCAATATTACTTAAAAATACACCAAGAAAATGAAATAAAATAAGAGCACCATACGCCTCTTTCAAGGTTCCCGCCAAAACTCTCTTTTCACTACTTATCTGATGTTAGTCTACAGATCATGCCTATTGCGGCGCCTTAAACATTTTATGCATACACTCACGGTGCGCATTTTAAAATACAGCACTTTTATATTGTGCTGTATTTTAAAATGTACTAAATTAATAAATAAATAAAAATGAAAGAATGCCTTGTAGACTGTTATCCCAAGCGGGTCGGGGAGTAAATAATGTTGAATTTTAAATATCGAAAAGTTTATCCGTCATTCTCAATCAGAATATAAATAGGCTCGGTCTATTCAATGGAACCCACTCCAAAAACAAAACTGGCGCACCGTGAGTGTATGCATAAAATGTTTAAGACGCAATAGGCATGATCTGTAGACTAACATCAGATAAGTAGTGAAAAGGATTGTGCTACCCCATTAGTCTGTAGTCTACCTAGCTGGTAGCTGGCCACACATGCTACGCTGGGAGTGTGCTTTTTTATGTTATGGAAGTGGCAAACAAGCATGCAGTTCACATAAGTGATGACTGGAGCCTATAGACACCCACACTGCAGCCTATAGACACTCACATGAAGACCAAGGTCAAAATGCAGGTGCGTTACGACTCCTGAGGCCTAAGGTGTTACGCCTCCGGATATTAGAGGAACTCGTACCGAAACACGATAGTGCTGAACACTACCATTTAGCGGCAAGTATATTAGGTAATGCGGTGGTGCCTACGCCCGCGAGCTCCGTCACCCGAGCTCTAGCACCAGTAGTATATTAGGATGCGGTGGTGCCAACGCCCGCGCGGTTCGTCGCTGGAGCTGAACTCTTCCACCAATAAACCGGTAAATAATTTGTTAATTGTACTTGAAGGTTGCTAAGAATACGGTCCTCTACCTCCAAGGAGCTCATAACATGTCCGCATCGTCTTGGCTGTGTACCAACTCTATTTTGATAACAGCTAGTGTGTTAAGGCCCTTAGGCTTTCTGTTGCGCACGCGTCGCCTAATAACACCGATAACCGGCTAAGCGGATGTCATAATTTGTGACGTCATTCTGTAGACAGCCATCAGACGTATTATATTCACTTGTACAGTGTAATTAAGATGCGAGATAGAGTTTCTATTGGCTCACTATCATTGAACCAACAAGGTTTAGTAGTAGTGAGCCAAAAGTGATCAAAGGTTCGATTCCAGTTCCTAAGTCTATCTCGACTTGGATGAGGTTTTTTTTTCATGTACCTAATGGAAGTGGCAAACAAGCATGCAGTTCACATTGATGTTAAGTGATCACTTCTGCCTATAGACACCCACACAAAGACCAAGGTCAAAATGCAGATGCGTTACCACTCCTGAGACTGAAGGTGTTATGCCTCTGTGCCGGAAATTACAGGGCCGTACATTACCACCTGACCGGAACACGATAGTGTTGAATACTACCATTTAGCGGCAAGTAAATTAGGTAATGCGGTGGTGCCAACGCTCGCGAGCTCCGTCACTGAAGCTCTACCACCACAAAAAAATATTTTTCAATAAAATTGAGATAGTTCTCCGTGGCATCTGGCAACCTATCTGTTATTACAAGGGGCTCAAATAACTGGTAAGTAATAGGTGAATGTGTAAAAACGTGTATGCGTGTTTATGGAACACTGATTTTAGGACAAGTAAGATTTTGAGAACATATTGTAAATTTTATTATAAAGATATACCTACATAAAAGGAAGACGTTAGGACGTGACGATCTCATCGCCTCCTAGCGGAGGAGAATTCTTCCGCAAGTGCTCTCAGTCAACCGAAGTATGGCTGTCAAACCATTCCAATAGTAGTAATAGTAGGTAGTAAAAATAACAACGCGGGATAGGCCACAAGCATCTCGCGGTAAAACTACCGTCTCCCTATATTCTGAATATTCTCTAAGAATATTCTCCCCTAATGACATATAACAGTCTTGAGGTTGTCTTTGGGGAAGATTTTGTACAGCAGTGGACGCCTTGCGGCTGGAATGATGATGATGACATAAAAGGATACAAAACTTATTCGAAAACAATAGTTCGCGAGACTAAGCATACAGAAGCTGATGCTTTAAATGAAAATGAACACCTAACCTCAAAAACAAATTCAGAATCAAAATTCCTTCGATAAGCAAACCAAAATTAAAACAACATTAGAGCTATATGGAGCTATTTTGAATCGTCTCGGTCCAGATGGTAACCGAGACGTAGATTGCAGATAGGCAAATCTGCTACGGTGGTGTTAAGCAGACCTTGCCTGGCATTGTATTAAACAAGTACTTCTGTACTGTTCAAATTAATGATATTTTTATGCAAAACTTGGAACCAGTTTGCGGATTTATACGTAACTTCACGCCTGTAATCCCCGAAGGGGTAGGCAGAGGTAAATGCATGCATTCAAGCATACATGCAAACACCCACGATTCGCCGGTTACGTTTTGGCCCATGTAACAGGTGGCGAGCCTATTGACATCTCCGGGCACATTACCAAACTTCGAGGTACTAGGAAATTTCCAGAAAATGGAAAAATCACAATAGAACCATAGATAAAGGCCTTTACACCATTACCTCTGATAACCCACTACCCGGGAATCGAACCCAGGACCTCAGCGTAGAAGTAGTGGCCTGCTACCACTAGGCTACCGAGGCAGCTATTAGATGGATATTATGAAAGATATTAGATGGGTTAAAGCTATATATATTTTTATTGACCCGCTTAAAAATCTGTGTAATGAATCTGTTTTGTCTGCAAATATCATGACATAAAATTAAACTTATTTTAACGAAAAATGGCCTCCCCCCCAAAAAGGGGAGAGACTCGTGCCCAGCAGTGGGACGTTTAATGGGTTGTCATTATTATTATTTTATTATAACGCAAAATGGAAAGAAAATATTGACTTCAGGCGAGACCTCGAACTTGCGGCCACTGGGAATCTAGTCCAGCCACTCTTCCAACTGAGCTACTGAAGTCCTTCAATCCTGATTCCCAGTGGCCGCAAGTTCGAGGTCTCGCCTGAAGTCAAATTTTTCTTTCCATTTTTCGTTAAAATAATATATTTCACAAGCATGTGTTAATGCGAAATAATATAAAACAAATAAAATTAAACATTCGTCGGTTCCTTTCTCCCAAACTTTGCTAGAACTCACCCCCATCAGATGAACTAGATTCTAGTTTCACACACTCCAGATAACGTACACAATTTGTAAGGCAATTAATTGTTTAACAAGCACTGTTATTATGGAGTAACGGTGCAATTCGCGTACTTGAATACGGAACTTATATTAGAGCTTGTTGCTTAAGTAATGAATATTGATATTCAGGGGATACAGGCCTTGTTATTGAAACATAATCTTAAGTACTGAATGTGGGTGGTGTTATATTTGTTTGTAAATATCTATGAAACTAATATTTCTTGGTTATTCAGTAATGTAGCTTACAATTTTTTTGTACTACCGATGGTTGACTGGTAGATGCGTTGAATGCGTTGTAGAGTCAAGTCCGTACTCAAATGGTCCGTGTCGAATATTATTTAGTTACTAGCTCTTGCTGTGGTCGCTTTTCGCGTAACCTGTGGCAACTCACCAAGTCATCCCATGGCATCCCACAGGAACATTTTTTCGGGATAAAAAGTCATCTAAGTCAGCCAATACCCCATCTCTACAAGAAATTTCAACAAAATCTGTTCAGTAGTTTCAAACAAGAATCTTTCACTTTTATGGTGCAGTGTGACAGTGTGAAGTGTGATATACATACTGTATCTTCTACTACAAATGATTGTACATCACAGACGCCAGAACAACATTCTGCTTCAGACACCAACTATCCAACTCAATCCCGTCGAAGTAATATCATAGTTAATACCGCAATGTACCCACACAATAACCAATATAACACCATTGTACAGAAAATGCCATGGGGCCCATTCGTGACACCCAGTAACACACTCGGCGCGACTACTAAGCCATGGAGAGTGGAAGTGAAGAAGGAACGAATTATGTGGAGGAGTAAATTGGAACAGGGTCTAGCTGTTGAAGTAAATAGATTGAAAAGTTGAATGGCATCATAGTAGATAAGGTGTATGTTATGCATTTAGCAATGTAGACGGGGTGAAGTTCGCTGATTTTGTTTTATGTAATAAACGTGCAAGACGCAACAACGCAAACAAGCATGCAGTTCACATTAATTTTAAGTGATGACTGCAGCCTATAGATCTACATATAATCCAGAAAATGTAATAGTTGCGTTGCCACTCCTAAGACCTAAGTTGTTATGTCCCTGTGATAGTTATTACGGGGTCATATATTGCCCTCTAACCAGTACACGATAGCGTTGAACACTGCCATTTGGTGGCAGATAGATTAGGTAATGAGGTGGTACCTATACTCTCAAGTCCCTACACTGAAACTTATAAAAATAGTTGGGGAAAAAGTTTCTGATAATTCAAAACATTTTTTAATATAGTTTATTTAAATTTAACTAAAGTATGTATGTACCATTTTATTCGATAAGCTTTTGCCATCTTGTAGGTAGGGACATGATCCCATTGCTATAAAAATTTTGGGACTTCTCATCAAAATACCGCGACAAGTGGATTTGGCAGTCCTCTCGTGATGTTAACCTAACATTGCATAAAGAATTCTGAAGAGACCGAAACAGGTGGAAATCTGAAGGTGCAAGGTCAGGACTATACGGCGGATGCATTAACACCTCCCAGCCAAACTCTCTTAATTTTTGCTGAGTGGCTATAGATGTGTGAGGTCTAGCGTTATCATGATGAAACACCACACCCGTTCTGTTGATCAATTCCGACCGCTTTCTCTCAACTTCTTGCTTTAATCTCATCAGTTGTTCGCAGTAGAGTTCAGAATCGATAGTCCTGCCTGGTGGTAATAGCTCATAATGAATAATGCCCTTCCAATCCCACCACACACACAACATCACCTTATTGCGAGTTAACTCGGGTTTCGCCACAGTCTGTGAAGCCTGACCGGCCTTTGACCACGACTTTTTTCGCACGTTCTTATCGTACGTGATCTACTTTTTATCACCAGTTATCAGCTTCTTCAAAAATGATTCGGTTTCATTACGTCGTAATAAAGAATCACAAATGAGTACACGGTTTATTAGGTTTCTTTCAGTGAGCTCGTGAGGTACCCAAATATCGAGCTTTTTTTTGTACCCAGCTTTTTTCAAACGCGCCAAAACTGTTTTGTGATCAATTCTCAGTTCTTCAGCTACGTCGTAACTACTGATATGTCGATCTTGCTCCACTTTTTCAAAAATGGCATTCATTTTATCCGTAATAGGGCGACCAGAGCGAGGTGCATCTTTGACATCAAAATTTCCGGATTGAAAACGCATAAACCAAATTTGTGCTACTCTCACAGACACTGCACTAGGTTCGGTCCATAAACATCGCAATTTTTTTTCGTGGCTTGCGTTGCATTTTTACCTTTTTTGTAGTAAAATTTTAAAATGTATCGAATTTCTTCATTAGATTCACTCATCTTGACAGTAGGAAAAACAAATGAAAATCACACATTTGCCTAATTTGAATTTGGAATTATGTTCTTTAAAATTTTAACTTTCAATGATACCAAAACCAGCCAGGTACAAATACTACAGCCAAAGAGATTTTATTACAAGTTCATACATACTATAATGCGAAAAGACTTTTTCCCCAACCTATTATAAGTATATTCACGTAGTTTTAGATAATCTAGTTAATATTATCTAGTAAATAACACTACCCCCGGTAGGATTAAGAGACCACCAAGTTTTCACGTCAAAAGCGACCGTCAGTGTCACTTTTGACGTGGAATTTCATCTGTCGTAGTTATAGTTGCATTTATGCAAAGAGCGTCTCGCTAAGGCTAATTGACTAATGTTTCTGAACGCTTATACAGAATTTTGAGTGATTCAAATTATGCCAGAATTATGGATCTGTAATCTACAACTCAGGAGTGGCAACTCTTCCAAATTGAAATTGAGGTGTCATGTAGATGTTGTAGGCCATAGTGTTACTTAACATGACAACAATGGTACCATCTTTTGAGACTACATGACATGAAAAAAAACTCAAGCGAGGTAGCTATACTCGAAGGATACTTTTGCTTGCTACTAATAGATGGTTCTTCTTTGCATCTATCCTCCATACACTAGCTATAAAACCATCAATCGCGTTGCGAGCGTGCCACGTAGTGTAGGTACCCCGTTAGCGACACCGTGATTTAAGTTTTGGGCACATAGCGGGTAGCCTCGTTTAGACTGCGGTCGAATTCTTGTTAGTAAAGGGTGTAGCCATTAGTGCGGTGTAATGTTAGTGTACAGTGGTTTAAGTGATGCACTTTAATTTTTAAGGTTCAGTAGTAAACAAGGAACCCCTTTAGTTACGCTATGTCCGTCCGTCTGTCTGTCTGTCTGTCTGTCTGTCCGTCCGGTTTGACGCAAAATCTAATGGTACCAGAGACTTTCTTAATCACGCCGACAAAGAACAAGTAGAATAAAAACCTGAATAAAAAATTTTGCGTAGGTACCTCCCCTACATGTAACGCGCGGCTATTTTTTTATCTTTCGTTTTCTATGTAGTGTGGGATTATGGGGTCTTATTAAGCTTTAAAGTGCTAATTCTGGTTACCTATTACACAGACACCAATCAATCAGTACACACGCACACAGAAATATAGCAAGTAGGGTTATGACCTAAAACAATCGTTAAATAAATCGTTGCAATGATTACCTACGTGACAAAATTAACTAAATAGAGACCGCTCGCTCGCTCGCAACCTCACTGTTAAGTTAATTCAACTGCCTCTCGAAAGGTGAAGCGAAGCAATCGGGCGGGACGTCGAAATGTCCATTCTATACGTAGTATTATTACATATTCTCTAACTATACCCTCAGTGCCGAACAATTTGATTTGGCGGCAGATAAATTCCTTCCGTCACTAAAACTCTACCACCTGCGAGCTTGTATTTAATACAATTCATCACCCGATAGCTTCTTGCTCTTGTATCTTATAGATCAGTACTTAGGCCCGTATTATTAGACGGATCTCTGTCGAGACGATCTTAATATCACGGTTTTCCCTACTAAACGGTATCTTAATGCGTGTGTTCTAGGACTAAGATCTGTTCAGTTAAACAAATCGACGCGATATCACGATATCGCTAACCGTTATTACTTTTGCCCCCCTTGTCTTGATATTTGTATATAATTCAGCATTTCTTTATAAACGATACCTCTTTAATACTGAGCACCATCCCAAGTTCGAATTCTTTGAGCTTGTTTATTAAAATGAATTGTGTGGTACGAGCGCTTCTGTTAATTGTAATAAATCATCCGCTATCGCTTTTATCTTGTATCTTACAGATCAGAGCTAACACGGAGAGCGGTACACAAGTTAAACAAATCGGTGCGACACCACGATATCGATAACCGTTACTAACTAAACATCACTATTTTATAACAGTATCGTAATAACTTTATATGAACACAAATTGATCAGGTTTTGTTGAACAAATGATGGTGGTAATGGGTTGGGTTTTCTTAGGATAACGTGATTAGGTATGTAGGTAAAATATATATCTTTAAAATGATTAGTTTAGATCTAAGATAAGTTCATATGAATAAAACTGAAGTGGTCAGTAATTTTGATAAAGTTTCAGCAACATCATTACAAAAAAGCTATAAGAAGTGTCTGGTCTTTAAGGTAACATAGGAGATCTCGAAATTGTACGGAAAAATCTGTGATCGACTAGCACTTATTCAGATTAGACAATAATGAATGTGTGCTAGAAACCACATTGCTGATGTGAAAACCAAAGAACAGGAAGGTCTGCAGTCTATAAACACAGCAGCTAAGCCTAACTTCACTATAATTATCCAGTTTGGTAAAGTTTGGATAATCACCAGGGAACACAGATTATTATTAGAAAACACCCAAATTTTAATACAGATGTATGAAGATTATCATCATCATGGAATTCTGAACTTTGTAAAATTAAATCCCAGCCGCAGTGTACAAGACCTCAAGATACGATAAGTCAATTTTGCGTTAATCCTGAACGCTACGAAAGGCGTTTACGAAATCGATGGAGGAAGCTTAGTATAATTTTTCAAACTGCTGTCAGATCTAACGATAAGAACACATCCTAATTGAATATTTATGTATTTACCAGATTTTATTTTATGCTAACAGAGAGAAAATGTGTAGGTTTATAATTATTAGATTTAACAAACAATCAATCACGCAATAATTTATGCTATTGCCAAAATTGTTGATATAATAAATAAATGTGCGAAGGAAATGGTACCATTTATGTCCTTGCCGTCGGCAGGACGCCTCCATCGTCTAATGTAATGGTTTTAATGATGTAATCGGTGTTCTATATTTCATATTTTAAATCTGTGAATAAGAGTATCGGTGTAAAAATGAAATTAGGCATGCTCCGATGGTTCGGGTATATAGAAATAATGTCGAATCAGCGAATGACTAAACAGATATACAATGCAAATGTGGATGGTTGCAATAACCAAATAGGTAGAATTTTGTCTGATGGTGGGGTCAAAAGTCTTAGGAATCGGCGTGCATGTATGAAGAGAATGCTGAAGGTAGATGAGGCACGGGAGGTGTGTCAGGACCAGGTGATCTGGCGCATATCTACTCTGCCTACGCCGTTAGGGGCGTGAAGACACACACAATATTTTATATCTATAGATAGATAGTAATGTTAGGAAGTAATATCTATTAGTAGTTTCATTTTATTGTTGGTACAGTTCGCGTTCAGGAGCTCTAGGACGTAGGCACCATCGCATTATCTAATCTATGTATCTGCCGCCAAATGTTAGTGTTCAGCATCGGTGTTGTAGATCTCTATAGACTTTAGCATTCAATGTACCTATGTGCCTAATGTATATAACAGTATGTTTGTTCACCACTTTCATCTATATTTATAAATCAATTGCTGTTCGTTAGTCTCGCAGAAACTTGAGAACGGCTGGACCGATTTGGCTAATTTTGTTTTTGAATTTTTGGAAGTCCAGGGAAGGTTTAAAAGGTAAGAAAATATGAAGGAATTGAAGAGAAATAGTAAAAACCACAATTTCATTTTCCCATACAAAGAGTCCGTATCTATCAAACCTGTGACACATTATTTCATTCTGAGGCGAGATGCGCAAGATCATATGGCAAATATAATTAAGTAAATTCGTTTTCATCAGAGGCAAGAAAATGGTAAATAGGCTTAAAAAGTGAAACGCGACACTGTAAAAGGCAGGACGACTTACGAATTACATCAGTCTTGTCCATCTTAAAGGTCGAAAACCGGTCGGCCGTATGTACTCTTGAAGAACTGTGCGTTTATACAATAACAAGCAAATATAACTTCTATTACCGACGAATAAAGTGCCCATCTCTATAACCTGACTTCTCGGTGATTTTACATATTGTAGAGTTGTTTGTTAAACATTAAACTTTCGGAACTCGCTGGTTTTGGTAATATTGGATAACATAAAAAGGCAATTTAGGTTCACATTTTGAAATGGAATTTGCAAGACAAATGAGTTTTCTAAACGTGTTGCTATGGTAACGTTCGGATCAGATTAGTTGCCAGGTTGCCAGGTTTATTCAACAGATTTTTGCTGGTTTCTTATATTCAATAGTAGGTAAATCAATCACAATGTAGACATTGGATAGAAATTATCTGTTAATCTATTGTATTCATACATCTTTTGTGGATGGTGAGTAAGGTGGGTGGGCCACGAAAGATGGACAAGAAAACTGCTGGAATGGCAGCCACGACCAGGCCGCACGGTAGACCACCAATAAGACGGAAAGACGAGATCATATATTGGATGATGATAGCTCAAGACTAGACTGTGGGAGATGTCTACGATTGGACAGAGAAAAAGCTAATACAGGTAGACATAATTATAAAACCTTGATCTTCTATGTGCTAAATTATATTCTTGTTACTATCCAAAATTACGGGGCATATCTACGAGTACAACGTCCACCAGGATCGCTTAATATTTGAATACCAACAACGTTAATGAAAACAGGATCGATAAATATGTGATTCTCTTTGCGTGCCAGGAATTATGAAATAATTCCTAAGACACTTTAAGGATAATACAGTGTTATCTATGCCCTTGAGCTACAACCCGAGGAGCTCTACAACCATTAAATTTTGTGCGACATTAATTTAAGAATACTCAGCACGATACGACCTTAAAAACAAACAATTACAACTCAAAGAGACCAACTAAGCATTACGCAAGATACTAAACGAAAAACGGACTATAATTTCATAATATAAGGTCCACTCACACGATTCCGAAAACCTTCTAGCCTACACTATATTTGCATACGCCTACACTTGGTACGGCCTTGTCGAATGTTTAAAGTCTATTTGCCGAATACAACCGTTTGACCTACTCCACCCAACTCAGAATTCCTGCCATAGGAATTTTTGAAAGCATTGACAAAATTGTTTCAGTTTTATATAACTCGATAGTAGCCATAGGGATTAAATTAGTAAATATATTCAAAGGGTTGCTATATAACTTCGTTCTTGTATCTATAACGCCTATTAGATATGCAAATGCATATACCTATGATTACAAAATAATAGGCTGACCTACCATGACCAAATAGGTCGAATTCTGTCTGATGGTGGGGTCAAAAGTCTTAGGAATCGGCGTGCATGTATGAAGAGAATGATGAAGGTAGACGAGGCACGAGAGGTTTGTCTGAACCGGGATGTCTGGCGCTCTACACTCTCTGCCTACCCCGTTAGGGACCTGGCGTGAAGATACATACATACATACATACAAAATAATAGATTTTAAAATTTTGAGTCCCATGTGCACGCATATTACTAAATACTGAGACTTGAAAAAAAATACCCAAAAATCACTTATTTATTTGAAGATCCAAATGGGACATCAGAAGTAGCAATGGCTTACTAGTGGATAATGATATTTGGCTTTTCGATCTCCTGAGAAGGGTGTTCCATGGACCCGTTCGTGTGTTAATTTTTGACCCAAACATAAAAACAGTGGAATGAACTTCCATCTGAGATGTTCCCTCGATGATTCATTAAGGGGTTCTTCAAATATGTGTATAGGCAATGAGTCTTTCTTGTGGTTACTGTTCAAACATTTTCCATGAGGTAGTCCATTTGCTCGTCTGTCTATTGATATAAAGATAGAAACTATCGGAGCTTGCTGCAAACTATGTCCATCAATAAACTGGAGCAGGCTTCCCAACTTTGCTTTTGTTGAAAATCCAACTAAAAATTTTGTATTTTAATGCTTCTTATAAATAGAAAAAGTGCACATAATTGACTTGTCGAACCTTGTATGAAACGACGTCGAGTTTAAAACAGTGGTTGACAGAATAAGTGAACGTGATGTTGTATGTTATTATAATTGTATTATTCTCTTTCTCAAATGCAATCCCCCCCCCGTTGAAGTCTCTCTAAGCCCCCTTGAGCAGCGCACCTTTCTAGTTTGAAACTCTTAAAGTAGATATTGATAAGATTTACTCATTTAGATTTTTGTTTCTGACTAGCTGTGCCCGCACTTCGTTCGCGTGGAACAATGATTTAGGGCAGCATTTTTTGGATATACTCGTAACTTTTGGTTAATTTTAGATCATACGAAAACACTTACATATATTAAAAATAGCTTTAAAAAATCTGGTTTACATTAATAATTCTCTGTACTCTGTATTTTTTTTTTTTATGTAATGTAAGTGGTAAACAGGCATGCAGTTCACATTGATGTTAAGTGATGACTTCAGCCTATAGACACCCACACAAAGACCAAGGTCAAAATGCAGATGCGTTACCACTCCTGAGGCCTAAGGTCTTATGCCTCTGTGTCGGAAATTACCGGGCCGTACATTACCACCTGCCCGGAACACGATAGTGTTGAACACTACCATTTAGCGGCAAGTTTATTAGGTAATGCGGTGGTGCCTACGCTCGCGAGCTCCGTCACTGGAGCTCTACCACCAGTAATATTACACTAACGCCACCAAAGCTACCAAATCCACCAACGCCACGACCAATGACACCAAAGCAGACAGACAGACAGTCCGACAAAAATTCCAAACTTACGCTACTCTTTTTTTAAATGGCCCCTTATCAGTTTTTTGGTAAATATTTAAGGTTAAGACGCTCGATTTTTAATGTCTTCATAGTATAGATGATGCGTCTTTAAATAATGATACATGCAATATTTTTCCGGTTAACTTGATAATAACAACGTAATTGTTGGCAAACAGGTGTCAGACCTTGGCATACTTGACTCTGTCACCGCAACAACATTAGTCATCCATGCCGCGGAAATAATACCTGTTTTTCCATTCATATTTCCGTCATTGATTTTGTTTCTATGTTATTAGGAATTATGGCTTGCAGGACTTGCAGGTATCACACTATAAAATTATAAATGTGAAAGTTTCTTTGTTTGGATGTTTGTCCGTCAATCACGCCGAAACTACTGAACGGATTTTGATCAAATTTGTTATACAGATAGGGTATTAGCTGACTTAGATTATGGGATACTTTTTATCTCGAAAAAATGTTCCTGGGGGATGCCATGGGATGATTTGATGAGTTTCCACAAGTAACGCAAAAACGACCTACACGCGGGTGGAGCCGCGGGCAATAGCTTTTAAGTACTATATAAAATGACAATTCTAATGCACTAGAGAGCGATGTGGTGGTCCCGTCTCACGCCGAACTGCAGCTCTACCATCATTATTGTTTTATCGAGACAATTCCCTAAAATTGGCTCATTTCAAGACGGAAGCCATAGAATATTTTATGTTTTAGCTTTCGAGCTGTAATCACATACCATCAATGGTCTACTTGATTGTTCATACAAACATAAAAACAACGTCTATGGGATCTAATGAATCCAGAAATTCCAGTAGACGTTCGTTTATCGCTTTGCATACAAACATTGTTTGCACGTTCGCACACTTGTATAATGATCGTTATTGACGGCGATACGACATGACAACTTTGGAGATCCGTAGCCGAGTATTAAAATCCTTCTTGGAATAGTATTTAGCCTAGGAAATTAGACCAGTTATGTATTGAAAAGTTTCAGATTTTTTTTATGTAATGGAAGTGACAAAGAAGCATGCAGTTCATATTGATGTTAAGTGATGACTGCAGCCTATAGACACCCACACAAAGACCAAGGTCAAAATGCAGATGCGTTACCACTCCTGAGGCCTAAGGTGTTATGCCTCTGTGCCGAAAATTACAGGGCTGTACATTACCACCTGACCGGAACATGATAGTGCTGAACACTACCATTTAGCGGCAAGTATATTAGGTAATGCGGTGGTGCCTACGCCTGCGAGCTCCGTCACTGGAGCTCTACCGCCAGTAAAAATATATTTTAGCTCCCAAAATGTTGTATAGATACTAAATATGTTATGTGTCATTGTATGATTTTGTGTGTTCGAGGGGAAATAGTGTGAGGCAAGAAGTTGGCTGAGTCTTCATGCGGTTCCGCCAATGACTTCGGACAAATGTTAAACAGACGTTAGAGTTCAATAAAATATAACAATGCTAATTTGGTACGAATTTATGTGACCTATATTGCAATTTGCAATAGATCAGAAAAAGTATTTTTTTATAATTCGAAAATTTTTTCTTCGCAATTCTTAGTAGGTATAGATGGATAACAAAGGAACTTGAAGTTATTAATTTCACACAAATAGAAACTCGGGTACTAAGTATACGGAACTCAAGCTTTTAATCGCACTTCTCCCTCACGCTATATTTTTTATATTTTAATAAGCCATAAATCGTGCTCTCCGCGTGTTATGAAAACAAACTCATACACTATTCATGGATACAGTTGAGAATAAGAACGGGATATTGACAAAAACACATGTTCTGACACGATGCTCTTGTAGTCTAGTCGAGCGAGCAGATTATGATTAAGCATCAACAGGTGTGGTCTGTCTTCAGATGGGTAAAAAATTAATGAAATTTTAGTCTGCCTTTTGCATGGTTTGAAAATGCATTATGGTAAAATTGAGTTTAGAGATAGTCTGGACCAGAGATGGCTAACTAATGGCACGTGAACCAATTTAAATGAGGGTCCCATGATGACCAGCAACTTGTAAAAGAAACTCAGCCAATATTAAAGCTAAGAACTCCACATTTTGGTTTTATGTTTAGTTTCAGTTACATTTTTACAATATTGAACCTATGAATCTTCGATCACTTATTGGTTAAAGCTAAGAATACCAAATAGTGTTTTTATTGCCGCAGAATGATTTGCTTTCAGTATTAGGTATTATCGAAACACAACAGTTAGAATTCAATCAAAAATCAAATAATTCAAAAATACTTATACATTATCTCCAAAACACGAGAAATGATAGTAATTCACTTAACTAAGTGAAAAAAGTAAACCAGTGAATATTCATAAATGTTCAGATCAAAATAAGCTCACCTGCCTTATGATAAAAAATAATATAGATATGCCATCAATACAAAATAACGTTTCTGCGGTAAAATAACCACTTAAATTTGACCGTTATTTGTTAGATTTATATAAATGAGAGAGCCAAACAAGCTACTTACAGACGCGCACCCTTAAGCACCTGTAGGCCGGGTTAAAGTCGGATGTAAGTAAACAATGCGTTTGGCGGGTCGCCAATACGATCCCATTGTTCTCACGCCCACAGATCCGCTAAGGAATAAGCTAGCTCGGTTACCTCCGTGCGATTTTTAATGTGAAGATTTTTGTGCGACTTAACGTGCAATTTGTTATCCGTTTATTAAATAAGTATATTGTAATTGAACTAATATACTTTCATATCCCTTGGCATTTATGCGTCGCATAAATAATCTTACTACCGACATGATTTACCATCTCTCTCGTCAGCACGGGGCCCAATTTGAACCCCGGACCTTTGTCAGGCTTGCGCACATGAGAAGTCCAACACGTAGAGGCCCTTTCGAGAATTTTGATCTACTTTGTAATGGGTTATATTCGGAGGGACCTCTCTCTGACTGCATCAATAGTTAATACACACACAGACAGACCCCGCAGAATACATGGGACTATTGTAATGAAAAATGACTGGCCAAACTTTGGGCTATGTGAGTGAACTGGGGGGACTAGCTGGCTGGGCCTATGGAGTGAGATCCGGCACCTACCTATATTCAACATCTCACATTATCGAATCCTACTTTAGGCAAGTGGTGACTCGCCTCTCCTTGGTGGGCCCCCCAAACAGCCAACCCGATCGACGAGGGGCAACACTGTTGAAAGAGGCTGGGGGTGTCGAGAGGTGTGGCCCCGGTTTTACCATCACGAGCGAGTAATCTCGAGCTCGGAGCGGGCTCCCCGCTATTATGCCTTTAGACACTTCCACCCCCGAGTGTATGACTCTTGCAGAAATTTAAACAACAGCCTATTATCTCAATTTCTGATTTACCATTATTATTATAATAGCGTTTTGCGCTTAGCAACACATTTAGCGATTCATTTTATTATATAGATTATCAGTGGTATTTCCTGTGTAATAAATATATCATTTCAATCCAAGCAGATAGCACAGCTATTTTTTTCGCCATGATCAAGTGTTATACAAAAATGCGTCTATAATAAGCAATAATAGAGTTTTTAAGGAAGATGAGTGCAAAAACATTATCAAAAAATCACTTCGTTAGAATTTCTACATCAAGTTTTATATTGAATGACGTTCTATCGGTCAACTACTGAAATGTCACTTAAATCAAAGTTGGACTATTAAAGTCTTTTGTCTCTATAACACACCTGCAAACGACAGAGATAGCTCAAAAAGCTTATATTTGAGGGTTCTTCAAATTAAGTGACGTATTATGTATTTATTACGTATTATGCCTTATGTATTTTGTGACTATTCAGTCACAAAATACATAAGGCTGCAATGCCTGCAATCTAACATTGAATGACTAAATGACGTAACAGTAATCAGTCTTTAGGGTCGCATTGGTAAAACCAACACTTCTATGTTGTTAACCTTCTGGCCATATTAAAATTCTTAAAATAAATATCTTTAGTGAGTAGTTTGTATGCAAAATGTGATGCGTGCTTGCAATAAGATGCTATCTTTATTTCTGTTTGGATTTGAACATAATAATCATAAAACTTTTATGTTTTGCACATACACTATTTGAATTGCATTTGCATAACCAAAGACAACTCTGAAGTCCATAGCTCTACTTGAAATCTGAAGTGGTAGAGTTCTAGCACACCCCGGTACTCGCCTATAATTCCATACAAACGCTTATTCTGGTTATACAGACATCAATCAGGGACGTGTTTTTACATACAGAAATGTAGCACGTAGGTTAAGACAAAACAATCGCGAAGAAGAGGGCGGCCCAGGGGTGCGACCGCCTTTCGACATTTATTTATTTATACTTTACTGCATCAATAAAACATTGGTACAAATGGCGGACTTAACGCTTAAAGCGCTCTCTGCCAGTCAACCATTGGCAGTGATAAAAAAAAATGTTGTCAAATTTTGATGTCGATTTTTACTAAATAACAGTAGAAATTATAGAAAAAACGGAAAGAAAAATTTGACTTCGGGCAGGAATTGAACTTGCGACCTCAGGATGACCAGTCCAGCAGCTTTACCACTAAGCTACCGAAGTCCCTTTTGACTTCGGGCAGGAATCGAACTTGCGACCTCAGGATAACCAGTCCAGCAGCTTTACCACTAAGCTACAGAAGTCCCACACCGATGCGTCAAATTTTGCTTTCCCTTTTTGATTTTTAACCGATTTAGGGTCGGTGAACGACATCCATTTATAACTAATTAATAGCTATACAACCGTCATGATAGACTTTGCAGTTTATACAATATCGTTAAGATGTCGCTGTTCCCTTAATAACTGTACTATTTATTTTTCACAATAACATGCGAGTGAACTTTAGAAATTAAAGAAAAAACGGAAAGAAAAATTTGACTTCGGGCAGGAATCGAACTTGCGACCTCAGGATAACCAGTCCAGCAGCTTTACCACTAAGATAAATAGAAAAATAAATAGTACAATAAATAACAGTAATCGAAATAATCTACCATTATCGCTTGTCTCATTAAAGCAAGAAAAACAATCCGATTATCACTACTGCTTCTAAAGGAGCTACAAATCTACATGAAAATTTGACAGCAATGACAACGACAATAGCAATGGGTCGCACCCCAGGACCGTTCGTTGTGGCAATCTTTGGGGGAGGCCTTTGTTCAGCAGAAAACGTCTTTTGGCTGGAATGATGATGATGATGATGAATCGTGAAATATGTCGTCGCACTGACTACGTGACCAAATGAACTAAAAACAGACCTCGCTCGCCCGCCGCAACCTCACTGTTAAAGTTTATCCAACTGGCTCTCAATGGGGTGTGATGGGTGAGGAGGGGAAATCAGGCGGGACGTCGAAGTGTCCAGTCTACACGTAGTATTATTACATATTCTCTGGTTCCGGTTTCGAGCTGCATTCGAGGGCAGAGGCATTATCTAATTTATTTGCCGCCAAATGGTAGTGTTGAACACTATCGTCTTCTATATTAGGACAGTGAATAGACGAGTACTAAGGCCTTGACACTAACAAAGGGATGGCCGCACATCTGTATTCTGACTTGTGGTTTTGAAGAGATATGAATCATCATACCTATCAACCGAAAGATGGTAGAGCTAGGTACTGGTGGTAGAGCTCTAGTGACGGAGCTCGCGGGCGTAGGCACCACCGCATTACCTAATGTACTTGCCGCTAAATGGTAGTGCTTAGCACTATCGTGTTCCGGTCAGGTGGTAATGTACCTGTAATTTCCGGCACAGAGGCATAACACCTTAGGCTTCAGAAGTGGTAACGCATCTGCATTTTGACCTTAATCTTTGTGTGGGTGTTTATAGGCTGCAGTCATCACTTAACATCAAAATGAACTGCATGCTTGTTTGCCACTTCCATGACATAAAAAAAATTACATGTCGGAATCCGTTCCGATACAGAATGTTACTTAGGTAGTAGGTACATATAAAAATATTGAACGCATTTTCTAAAAAGAAAAGTCCATAATTCTTTGAGACATTCTTTTATGTCCTCATAACGCGAGGGTAAGATTACTCTTAGATTTATTTACCCATAAATCTGGGATTCGTTTCAAAGGATGTATGATGTATATCCTCTTTAAAAATAAACTCGTAAGTATGTTGTTAAATTATTTATGGTTGTAAATGAACGTTCCGATTCGTTCTTAGTTTATTCTAACAATAGATTTTACTGTTTTATTATTTTCGACTTTGAATAACTACATTTTATTTAGTGCAATGATTTATTTATAATAGATCGTATTTTAATAACGGATAGTTTAAAGTCTGTACATTTATTAAGGTTATACCTAGTTACTGAGTAGACAAAATAATATTTATTTTTTCATGTGTCAAAAATATTAAACACGCATACAATACAGCCATTTACACGCGTATCATTTTATGCTATGAGTTGATTCTCTATACCTACATACCTATCTATCTGATATCAGAGGTCAGATCGACCGAGAGAGGTCGATCCAAATAGGTTGTCACTCTCTATGAGACCATACTTAAATTATTATTACAGTCTTATGAAAACGAACGTGTTATTATTATGTCTACCTACCTACCAGAAACACTCATTCACGCGATTTCGTTTAGGAAATGCCAAAATTTTGTTTAATTTGTTCATTCGTTCAGTTTAGTCGTATTTTCGTTCGTTTTATCACATTAGTTCAGTAATTTTAGGTTTTATCTGTCGAAAAAATCGTAGTGAGCATTTCGGGAACGATAAAAATTTCGATTCTTTATGTACATATAAGGCGTATACAAAAAGATCACTAGGATTTTTTTTGCGCTGATTAAAAATGCCTAAAATGACTGGAATATAATAATAATAATAATAAATAATAAATTTGTTTATTGACAAAAAGATAGTTACATCAATTTATATGTTGAATCCATAGATTCCCGAACTAGTTTTCACTGTATTTCGGGAATCAGTGGCTTCTCCTGTTTATAACATGATTTTATGTCATAGAATGTCGCAAATAATTGTACATACGTTTAAAAATAGAACTTAATTATCAGTATACAATAAAAAAAAATGCAAAGAATATAAATGTACATTAAACAAAAAATATATATATGTTTCAAGTACCTAGCAACGTTAATTATTGTAATTTTGAAACAAAAAAAAACAGGCCTGAAAGTAACTTAAAGATAATTTAGTATTAAGATTCAATGATTACAAAAAAAAGGATAGGTAAAAATGTGTGTGTGTGTGTGTGTGTGTGTGTGTGTGTGTGTGTGTGTGTGTGTGTGTGTGTGTGTGTGTGTGCGTGCGTGCGTGCGTGTGCGTGTGTATGTGTGTGTGCATGTGTGTGTGTGTGTGTGTTTTCGTGCGTGCTATTAGAGTGTCAGTTGTAGTGACGATTCGGTATTTTATTTTGTTATGCATATAGATTTGCCAGCATGTTCTCAGTTCCTTCATAATCATAACCTTTAAGCCATATACATACAATTTTTTTAAAGTTGTTATTGTTAACTTTTTTGATGGGCGTATTACAATTTTTATTTTTTATTTTAAGTAATTTGTTGTATATTTGAGGCACCACAACTTCAAACTGTTTCTGTGCGAATGTAGTCTTAACCCATTTCACTGGAATTCGATCTACTCTTTTCGAAAGAACTGGAAGAGTTGGAATTATCCGGCTATGAAAACGTCGCAGACCTTCATAGATAAATAATTTGCGAACCGTCAGTACATCTGCTTTTTCATACACCGTAGTTGTAGGCTGTCTATAAGGGAGATAGAGCAGAACTTTCAAGACAGCACGTTGAGCTCGCTCCACTGTAATGATACTTGTTTTAGAAGCGCTGCCCCATGCACATATACAATATCTAATAAGACTTTCACACAAAGCCTTATACGTTTGTATGAGTAGGTCATAGTCCGCTACAGTCCGAAGTAATTTAAAGACGTAGATAAGTTTTCGTATTCTGGAGGTTAGTGACAGAATATGCGCGCTCCAGTTCAATTTCTCATCTATATGGACCCCGAGGTATTTAATGACTCCGACTCGCGAAAGAGTGGAACAGTTGCAGTCTTTGGCAAGGGTAACAGTACGATTGCATGGGAATGAATGTATTTTTAGACCAGTTATTACATTACTACCAACAGATGTTAGGGAAAAGCACATAAATTTGGTTTTGGCCGTGTTCAAAGACAAGAGGCTGTTTTCCAACCATTCCAAAACTTTACAGGGGCCTCTCTCTGCCTTCTCTGTTACTTTTCGCCAGTCAAGATCGTGAAACAACAACACTGTGTCATCCGCAAACATTAATAAATCCAGTCCATTAATGTTGATAGAGCAAAGATCATTAATATATATTAAAAAAAGAGAAGGTGCTAATGTGCTTCCCTGTGGTACGCCAAATGTACAAGAGGCACTCTCACTTTCGTGTTCCCCAACACGAACTTTTTGTGTTCTATCAGAAAGGTAGTCTGCGAACCAATTCAATATCGATCCTCTTATACCAACATTCTCCAACCTAGTTAGTAGAATAGGAATTGACACAGTGTCGAAGGCTTTCTGAAGATCCAAGAAGACGCCTATGCATTTATTTCCTTTGTCTATGTAGGACGTTATTAAAGTTGTTAATTTAAGAACTGCATCTTCTGTAGATTTTTTTTCCCTAAATCCGTACTGGTTGTTATTTAGAAGGTTATGTTTTTTAAATAGTTCATAAGTCTTTTCTTGACAATTTTTTCTAGGACTTTAGAAAGAGTTGTAAGAAGGGATATAGGTCTATAATTAGATGGATCGGCTTTATCACCATTTTTTAAGACAGGACAATTAATGGCTTTTTTTAAAATAGCAGGAAAAATTCCTGATTCTAGGCTTAGGTTACAAATAAATGAAATAGGCTCGGCTAGAGAATGAACACAATGACATGTCTTAAGTAAGACTGATGTAATTTTATCCCAGCCAGGCGCACTGTGTGTTTTAAGTCCCATTATGACAGTTTTTACTTCGTGGGGATCTGTTGGTAGGAAAGACATAGATTTGGATGGAGAGTTAAAGTTTTTTGTAATAGTTGCT
The DNA here is from genome assembly GCA_036365455.1 of Macrosoma leucophasiata. Lineage (NCBI taxonomy): Eukaryota > Metazoa > Arthropoda > Insecta > Lepidoptera > Hedylidae > Macrosoma > Macrosoma leucophasiata. Next base: position 4,465,681 of record JAWQUS010000024.1, read on the forward strand.
AAATGAGTCTCTGTACAGTTCATCATATTGAGAGTTTTTTTAGCTAAAGAACCACCAACAGAGGTAAAGTACGAATTTACTTTATTGAGGGATTTAATTGGATCATTTTCTATATTTAATAAATCATGTGATGGCATATTTGAGTGACTGAAGTTGCAAACTTCTTTCACAATCTTCCAAGTTTCCTTTATATTCCTTTTATTTTTTATAAATTGGTTTTTATAATATTGCTTTTTAAGAGATTTTATTATATAATTACATTTATTCCTATATTTAATATATTGATCTTTTAGAACTATATTATTAGGTTTTTTTTTAATTTTAGGTGCATTTTGTCCCTTTTCCGTATAGATCTAATAACACCACTTGTAATCCAAGGCTTAAGGGGTCGATTCTTTTTTTTTACTAGACTTACTTGCGTGTTATCGTTCACTATACTCAGGATTTTAGAAGAAAATAGTTCCGTAGCTAAGTTCACATTATTATGTTTGTGTATTTCTTCCCAAGTTTCCCCCGATAACAGGTCGTTAATGTTTTGGTAATCAACTGTAACTTTTTTGTATGTGGCGTAATTTTTTGCAAGTTTTAATATAATAACTTGAAGAAAAGCATTAAGCCTAATATTTGCCAATTGTCAATTGCTAATCGCCAATTTTTAGCCCGTGTTCTGAAACATCTATCATGTATAATTCTTCATATCCTTTATCTCGTACCGTTTTTCTATAAGTAATTGTATCAAAATAGGCACCAAAAATCCATACCGCTGTTTCGTCCCATAACTTACTATTCTGAAAAAATGTGCTCGTGTATTTTATGGCGATAGATCAATATTTTTTCATAATCAGTTTCGATGTCGGCAAAATCTCGGCAAAAATATACTTAAGCGAAACAAATAGTTTTAAGTGTATAAATGAATGTATTTATCTGATGATGTTAATTTATGATGAGGTGAACGTTTTTATTTTCAACAAAGCCGGTCGTTGACTCGTTTCAACAGAACTTTGTGCTTGTCTGCAGAATGATAAACAAAAGGATTGAAAGACATAATAACACAATCAGCTAAGTGCATGTCGGTGTTTTGCATGTAAGTTTTTTAAGTTGACCGACTATTTGTAAAGTTGTAGAGTCTACATTTACGAGTATGTAACAGTTTTCCTTTTTGAAATGAAAATGAGCTTAGTTGTGATTTGTAAGTCGATGAAACGAAAAAGCAACTGTAAAAAGAGACAGACACATAAATTCACAAGATTTAACGTAGGAGGAAATGACACTATAAATATGTTTCTTTTTAATGTAATAAAAGTGGCATTCAGTTCACATTGATGTTAAGTGATGACTGCAGCCTATAGACACTCACACAATGACCAGAAGTCAAAATGCATATGCGTTGCCACTCCTGAGGCCCAAGGTATTATGCCTCTGTGCTGGAAATTACAGGGCCGTACATTACCACCTGACCGGAACACGACAGTGCTGAACACTACCATTTAGCGGCAAGTGTATTAGGTAATGCGGTGGTGCCTACGCCCGCGAACTCCGTCAGTCAGATCAGTGTACACAAATCAAGTTGCATTTCTCTATGATGCTAAAATCGTTAAATAGGTGATGTTGTCAAGTCTGATTGTAGGCCTAAACTAAATTTAAGCTTATTTGCAATCAACAGATGGTTCAGGGTATAAACTCTGTAGTGGATAATAGTAGGTAACTAGGTACATAACATATAAAGTTACACCTACATTGAGCATATAAAGGAGTACATAAACATTTTATAGCAAGAATGTCAGTCATAAAGTAATTGGTAGTTAAACATCAAAACATGATGCTAGTAAACATTTTAACGTGTTTTTTTACTTGCATTCCATATTATTATCATCGCTTGTTTTTTCATATTTTTAGCTTTAATGGCTGAACATTATATTGCAATGTTGTTTTCAATTTTTCTTGTACTTACCAACAGTCATATTTTAGATCAATTTGGACTGGTGTAGAGTGATAAAGTATGGTGCTTATTTTTAAATAGATCATGTGTAGATCAAAGTGAGACAATAAAGTTCCAGAATACATCACAAAATAATATGAAGAGTGATCTATCGCTAGTATTAATTCATGTCACAAAGTACAGACTCTCTTCTTCTAGGCAGAAAGAGAGGAGGATAGGAGATCTTTCAAGGCAAATGTGATATGAATTTTTATATATATACTAAGCTGACCCGGCAAACTTCGTATTGCCTTATAATTAAATAATGTGTCGAAGGTTTGATAGATACGGACTATTTGTATGGAAAAATAAAATTTTACTATTTCCCTTCAATTTCTTCGTATTTGCTTACCTTTTAAACTTTCCCTGGACTTTCAAAAATCATTCAATGGCGGTCAAATCATTCTAATAGGGCAGTACTAAATATAGCAACGCGGGTTGGGCAGCAGCGTCCCGCGATAAATTTACCGCCACTGCGATCGCCAATCCGCCTGCCAAGCGTGGCGAATATGGCATATTCTCCCCTAATGACGCACAACACTGTTGTGGGCATCTTTGGGGAAGGCTTTGACCAGCAGTGGACATCTTTCAGCTGAAGTGATGATGATAATATTTAGTCAGAGATGATACTGAAAATCTCGAATTGAAAAACGAAACGACTGACTCCTTGACCTAGCTAGGGACCAAGTACAGAACTTTTTACTCTCCGTTTAAAGAGCTTGGTCAAAGACCATGACGCTCTATGAATACAGGACTTCAGTCCTAGTAATAACGACTACTCACTCAGAGGGACCGTTCAAGTATTACGTAAGCACTATGGGGGGGGGGGGAGGCGCGGGGGGGGTCTTTGCTCTGCTTATTTTGGATGACATGGGGGGTAGGGGAGTCTAGATGATGATTACGTCATCGGTAGTTATTTACTTATTACATCAGTAAAATCTAATCTCTATCCTAAATCTATTTTCTTATTTCTAAAATTATAATTATAACATTATAATTATTATTTAAAAAAGAAACAAAGCATTAACTGAAAAATGTTTACGTAAGCTTGGGGGGAGGGGGTAAGAGCTTTGCTTACTTTTGCTGACAAGGGGGAAGGGGGGGTAAAGAATTGTAATAAATCTGCTTACGTAATACTTGAACGGCCCCAGACCACTATATGTTGAAGGTAGCTAAAGTTAGCTAATCTGTATCTAATCAGTAACAATATAGCAGCACTAATCTAGCTCCACTAAAGGCCTGATTAATTATCAGGAAGAATAAAAACACAATTTAAAATAAATTAAAAATTAATCATCCATGCTTAATTCCTATTCACGAGTTAGCAATGCTACTTGGTGTAATGTAAAACAGATACAAGGAAGTGTAAAGACAATAAGATAATGCCAACGCAGACCGGACACCATATTGGGAAGGTCACCTGACATCATATCCTCTGCTCAAGCTATCATGTGGGCTTGTGACCATTCAAGAAAGTGGGATACATCATTTACTAGCCGTTTAGATTTTGCTTACATTCCGTTCAAATTCACAATCAAATCTATACTAACCCCCTTATTCATAAACGTACATTAGAAACGTTTTAGCTATAGAATGCCTTGTCTTTGTCAGTTGCATTGTCAAAGGTGCAGGATAGAAAAGGACAAAGGAGAGATTAGCAACACTTTAGCTGAAATACGTTTATGAATAAGGGGGTAATATTATAAAGCTGAAGAGTTTGTTTGTTTGCTTGAGCGCCCTAATCTCAGGTACTACTGGTACGATTTAAAAAAATCTTTCAGTGTTAGATGGCCCATTTATCGAGAAAGGCTAAATCACGTTAAGACGAATAGGAGAGGGTAGGTAAGATTGCTAGACCTTCGTTTGTGTCTTTGTGATAGTTATTACGAGGCATTTGCCGCGCGAGGCTACTCGCTCTGTGTGGACGCGCCTAATGACGAGCAATAGATGAAGTGGAAGTTTCCGATTTTTTGTATTTAATAAGGGTGGAAAATAAGCATGCAGTTCACATGTTATGTTAAGTGATGACTGCAGCCTATAGACATCACTCCTGAGACCTTTGTTGTAATGTCTCTGTGATATTTATTATAGGGCCATACAATACATTAACATCTGACCGGAACACGATAGTGCTGAACACTTGAATTTGTCAACAGATAGATTAGGAAAAGCAGTGGTGCCTACGCCCTCGAGTTCACACACTGAAACTCTACCACCAGTAGAGTATACAGTACCAGTTTTTTCTGATGGTGGAGTCCCAGTGTAGGAGTTCGAGGGCGTAGGCACCACCGCATTACGGAAAAATGGTAGTGTTCAGCACTATTGTGTTCAGGTTAGATATGAATATTGGCCCTGTAATAAATATCAAGAGACATAACAAGAAAGGTCTCAGCCATCACTATAACGTCCAAGTTTTTTTTTTATGTACGGAAGGAGGCAATCAAGCTTGCAGCTCACATTGATGTTAAGTGATGACTGCCGCCTATAGACTCCTACACAAAAACCAGGGGTCAAAATGCAGATGCGTTGCCACCCCTGAGACCTAAGCTATCATGTCTCTGTGAAGTTGTTTCGGGATGTGGAAGTGAACTGTATGCTTATTTTTCCACCTTCATTACATAAAAAAAATCGGAAACTTCCACTTCGCCTGTTGCTCTTCATTTATAATTTAGCGCACAAACATTCAACGAACGAAATTTTAATAGTTTCACCTCAACCATAACTTTGATAGATAAATGGCTTGGGGTAAGGCGGAGTACGTCTAGGTTGTTTACCTTGGCGTGGGAAATACCTACCGTGTTAACGTGACGAGATTAAAGCTTGATTCGTCGAATTAATTGTATCATTATACACTATGAAATTACTTTGACCTAGCCATAGTGTGAGGCCTTGACTTTTCTTAATGAGTTCGTTCTTTTATTATATTATCGCTTTTTACAAGTTGCAGCCTTTCTAGGATTTTGTAAAATTTTACAGCTCTCTCTAACTTTACCAATTTTTTTCAAAATTAGAGAAGGATGCAATCGAACCTTAGTCGGTCTTGATTTAAGCAAAGGGCTTTTTATATTGTTTTGTACGTGATAATATCCACTAATAATAACACCAAAGTCTAAAGATGATAATACAATTACACCATAAAAAGGGGAAACAGCGCAGTCGATTCATGCGTCATAATTCGCTGGTTAGCAAGTATTATCTGCAAAGTTTACTTACTATAATTATTGGGGTTCAGTCCATTTTGATTATCCAAACGATAACAGCTGCTACCTTTTTGACGGGACAGAGGAATTGCTAAAGCACGCATATACATGTAAACGGTTGGTCAGCTGTGAGCATAGATATGTAAATTTCAGTCAGCATGTAAATAATACACTCAAAAATTATCATTTTGCCTTATCATATTTAACTAAATTGATCTGTAGCTACAGTTTTCGTTTACTTAAAAAAAACTGTTTCGATAGCATTCTTTACATAAAAGACCGTATCAGGATCATTCAGATAATGATCGGAATAAACGAAAGCGTAAGTAGCTTTCTAAACCACAGTTAAGTCACCGTTAACAATTATATAGGTTTTGTAAATAAAGGTTGCGTGTCTTTATGATAATCAAGTTTCACACTAAGTGGATAAGAATATGCAGACATGATCTTAACTGGATTTCATAAGTTTTTATCGTGTGTTTTCATTAAACGGATATGGCAAATAAAGAGAAAGAATATTTATGAATACATTGAACAAAATTGGTCCAATATACAAACCTTGTGAAACGATGTATGATACGCAGTTATTCTTAGAATTAATTTAACTACTTTTTCAGTTTTATATGAGAAAAATCTACTGCTACGTATAGCTAAAAGTGTACCACCACGAGAGAAGATACTTAATGCAAAATTATACTATTTACAGATAGTAAAGTGAATGAATGAATGATAACATGAAACCAAAGGCAGAACCAACTGAATGAAATAATCTTAATAATGCTAAAGAGTAAAGCTCGTTAGTATTATATTATTATATTACGATGAATACCTTCAAGTAATAGGCACAAAAGCATGAAAACTTTATAAGACTTTAATTTAACTTTAATTTATGAAGATTTAGTTTCAATTTCGGCTTTGTTTGTAAATTAAATGGACTTGAGTAATCTTTCAGTAATCATCAACATTGAATAAATAGCCGTTTTCAACTTCAATATTAAAACAAAGTATGACATACTCTGCATACAAATGATCTAATCACAATTAATCAGTCCATGAATCAAGATCCATGTCCAAAGTAGAGACCAGGAATGACACTAATCTTCTTTAGATCAAAAAAATACTCAAGTATTAAAAAGTTTCAATGTTTAAATGGTTCTTGAGTGAGAATCTAAATAGTAATCTACTCTCATGAATACAAGCTTACTGATACGACGTACGTGGGTTTAATTATAACTCTTCTGTAATTAGTGCCTTCGGTGACTAGTTAATGTAAAATAAACATTGATTATATGTTTTCATAAAACACACAGCGTTGAGATGAAGAAGCTGTTATGAATTTGCCTATATTTTACTTATCTGTGGTTAAAACTTACCAAATTGTCTCTTGTTTTATACCTGTCTCTTTCTTGCACCAGCAACTACACCAGCTAGTGTCCCTTTCCCGGACATCTGTCATTCTGACGACATAGCGTTTGTGAATTTTGCCGGTTAGACATCGCAAAAATGTTCAGAAAAGTTTAAAAATTATGTATGTGTGGAAATACAGTGAAATACAGTATTATATTAACACGCAGCGTTATTTCGCATACGTGTTGCGTTTTACTTTACAGTTACAAAGTGAAACTATAGACATGAGGCGAAAATAGGTATAACTTCGAGGGTGAAGCCGTGAAGCACATTCAAGAGTTATCGACACACCCTCGATAATATGTTACCATAGAAGACGGGGTTTGTATTCAATTCAATGCACCTCCTCGCGACAAAAAATGGAAAGACAAGTAAGTGTAAAACTTGTCTAATCTTGTCGTGCGTAGGTACCTACCTACGTACGCTCGTTCAGCTTGCGGGATAACAAAAGGAGATGTTGCAAAAATGTGTGGACCTCCGGCCATGTATTGTACACAATATCATTAACAGGCAAAATCAATATTAAAACGTTTTAATACTGCATACATTCACTTATTTAGCTTTGTTTGCAGTTACAAAATATTTGCAAATAATTGCAACTCAAACCAACATGGCGAATATGGCGGGAGATGTCATTTTGACATTTTCATTTTTTTAATTGTTTTTTGTACTTGGAGAAAAAAGTAATATTTTCTAAATACTATCGAAATCGATTGCGTTAATACTAAGAACTTAAACTAATTAAAATAAACGATTTTCAATTTAAAGAAACGTCGGCTATGTCGCCGCCATGTTGAATATGGTTAAAAATGATAAAATCGTTTGAATTAAATGTGGTAGTAACTCTAAAATATATTCTTGAATAAATTAATTGTATTTTTTTCGGATTCTTCTTCAATTTACCCATTTTTTGAGGACGTGTACGAACTAGAGCCGAGCTCGCAACATCTCCTTTATCCTAATACATATTCTGCTTTAAACTGTCGATATAATACAATCGTTTTAACAGTAAAATATAAGGTGGGTCACAAATACAAACTTCACTGTGTACTGTGTGTGTAATAAATTGATGATGAATGATAATAATTAACAATCAATATAGGCATTACCGAATTAATGCCTCAATGAATTCTCAATTCAAATGAATCTATTAACCACAGTACTTAATAATAAAGTCTATAGTAGAAGTTGGTAAGTAAGTTGGAAGTGGTGGTTGATAAAAATATAAACAATCACACTGATAACCGTTTATGTATGATGGATCACAAGTGTAATGTAAACTTATCTGAGTAGGTAAGCACATTCAGTATTTAAAGCGCATTGATTAACAACAAGTACTGCTTTCAATCCAACGTTACCTACTATAGCCATATTAAATAATTAATTAATACATATTAAATAGCAGAATTCTTGAATTTGGTATTGTAAAATTGCATTATAATTTAAGAGAAAAAGAACACGGCAAATTGTGTTATTTTAGATTGATATCTCTGAGCCAGGGATATTTTCATCTAGCATGCAGGCTTAGCTCACATATTAGAAACTTAGATGTGACTTATTCTCAAAGAGCTGAAATAAAGGGCCTTGGGAACCAAAATATTTATCCAACATTTGGAAAACAGTCCTATATATACTCATTACTATAAAAAAAAAAGTGAGATAATAGTTGGATAGAGGTCTGTAGCCATCTCAGACCACAGAGGTCTTAATTGGCATCGGTCAGTAAAACAAATCAGACCAATGTGTGAAAAAGCTTAAGTTTCCTATGGATTAAATAAAGTAATTTTCACCAAGTATGTCTCATCCAATGATAGCAGAAACTCACAGTGAGTTGTTAGGAATATAAGAAAGCTCCAGATAAAGAATTTAAATGTGATTCAAACAAGTGTTACTGTAAGGACTATTTTAATTAGGTACTTTAAAGCAAAAATAATGAGTAGCTATAATAAATAGCAGGGGGGCCCTCATCTACTTATCATAAAACTAGTTCACCAAATTGAAAATTTTAAAAACTTAAACTGATAAGTACATCAATTTCCTTGATATAAATATATTTAGATATAGTTTCTTGTGGTAAATATTAAAATACTGATTACCTTACAGTCTGGACTTCAATCAGAGTTAAACTTAGTTTGGAATGTTGGGGTAATGTGTAATGTAACCTAAATTAAGCCCATTCGTTTATGAGTATCTACTCTTTAGTGACATACTAAAAAGCTATTAGATAAAATGATACATTTTTGCTATTCATATAACAAGATGGCACTTAACAAACAATATTTTTAAACAAATTTGGTTGAAATGGAAAAACGAGTATTTGAGTTAATTAACAGTGAAACAGAAGTGGTTTACGCCTCAGAGAAACCTGCAAGTTGGAGACATGGTAGTTGTACGTGACGATAACATTCCAGCAGGAAAGTGGGTCATGGGTAGAGTGGTAGATCTACATCCTGACGCAAAAGATTACGTGAGAGTTGTGTCCTTAAAAACAAAGTCCTTCAAAAAGATGTAAACAACATATCTCTACTTCAAGAATTCACGTTAACATCCTTGACAGCCACTAACTTGTTGCACAGCTTAAAACGAACCCAAGACATCCTGTTAGATATATTGGCTAATGTGCATCATGGTCAATTTAACATTCATTTACTGACGCCTGAACAGCTGCAAAAAGAACTCAGCACTATTTCTGCACATTTGTCCGAAGATATTACATTACCTGTCGATCTACAAAACATTACAAAGTTGTACTCACTTTTGAACATAAAAACTCGGATAACGGAAGAATATTTTATTTTTGAGATAAGATTCCCACTGATTAGCCGAGATAGATATAAGCTGTATAGAATTCATTCTGTTCCACATCAGAAAAACAACAACATGATAGAGTTGATTCCCTCGTCCGAATATATTGCGACAGATCTGAAAAGGGATTCGTATGTAGTGATAAAATCTGAGGAGCTCTACCAATGCATAAAACAAGAAGATACATATTTTTGTTATTTAGATATGCCGATTTATCACTTGAGCGACAAAAATAAGTTTTGCATTATTGATCCTAACACAGAGAACTGCAAAACTAAAACATCTCAATGCGAGAATAAGTGGACATCTCTAACAAATCCGTCTATGTATTTGTACCATTGCTGCAATAACTGTACCATCACGATTATATGTGACGAACACATTCATATCGAACAAATAACGAATGCTGGTATTTTATATTTAGAACAGGGGTGCTTACTCAAGGGTCGAGATTTTACTTTACACATACAGAAGAACAGAGAAAGCCGAATTAATATAAGCCCAAACATTTATATACCACAGATGGATCAATTAAATTATATAATTAACAGTTCTATGCCATTGGATGCCATCGAGAACGTAACTGACACTATTGAAATACATCGAGCACTACAACAGTTACACACTCGGATCGAGAACATGAAAAAAAGTCCCGCTGAAGTACCATTTTCTTCTCATGACGTCCATCAGTACGCGGTGATTTACACTCTAGTGTTGGTGGTCGTCGTGGCGGGCCTGGCGGGTTGCGTGGTGGCGTGCCGCCGGTGGCGAGCGCGCGAGCATCGCGCTCTCGTCTCCCCGGTCATCGAGCTTCGACCAACAACTAACATCAGTGCTAGTGATGTGAAGGTCAGTGGTAGTGGCAGTGATGTGTGTACCGGTACTAGTTCACGTGTTAGTGTGGCTGATCGGCATTCTTGTGAACGTTTAAATACGACTGATCCACAGCCAGTGTTCATCCTCGTCCTCGACATATTTACAGCACGATAAACAGGTGTAAAGTGGACAAATCTAGTTCCCCAATTCCGCGAAAGCATTAGGGAATTTAAATTGTTTAGTTTAACATTTTACGATTTAGTTTTAAATATAAATGAAATCATCTTGTTAACATTAACTTTTAATTTAAGTTTTATTGGCATCATCTTTTAAACATTCATGATCATTTTACATTATACTCACTCAATGATCATCCAGCATCCAACATCCTCATCTTTGGCGCCCCGGTATTGTAACCGAACACTCTATTTCGGCTCGAATTGCATCCGCGTGACGCACTTATTAGCCTAATTTTTATATTATAATTTTACCATCAGTGCAATTTCGGCTACCGCGGCACCCGGGTGCATTCATTAACATTTCATAACATTTTAAACATTCTAATATTTAAACATTTTTATAACATTTTTACCTTTTTCCTATTCGCAACATTTTCATATACATTTTGGTTTTAACATTATTTTTGTACTCTTTACTTTTACATTTTTTATACAATAAATTAGTATTTAACAATCAAACATCTCTTTACATTCCAATTACCACTGCAACACCCCATCCGTACCGCACAAGTATCCTATGTGTTACAGCCAAATATACTCTACCTGTATACAAAATTTCATTGAAATCCGTAAAGCCGTTTTATCGTGTTTGAACAACAAACAAACATCCATACTTTCACATTTTAATAGTAATAAGATACTATGAAATTTCAAATAGTCTTGTACTGCGTCGTACGTCTTGAAATGAATGAGAATGGAAACACAAGGTTCTGTTACATTGTTGCATAACATCCACGGGAATACAGGTAGAACTCATAAAAACGTGTCAATAAAAAGAATTACGCGATGATTTACTATCGTTACATCACTCTTCTGCATTATTGCTGTGCAATGAGGAAATTCCATACAATTTTATAGCTTATATGACATTATAAAGCATTTATTTATTACTTTAGATCTCAATTAATTTGAAAATGAACATTTAATTGTAGCGATGCGTTTAAGTGTGTAGATTATAATCATATAACTAAGTTACTTTATAAAATAAGAATATATTATTTAGAGTAGAAAGATTTTGAGTAAATAAACATAGACACGAAAACGGTGTCGCTATATAAGCGTTTGTATCGTTTTTTGGAACGTAGTAAACCTTAAATTATTTTAAGGGTCATAGCTCACTACAAGCACCCGACCGGCACCCTCGGTTTACAGCTACTCGTTGTCGACGGGTAGTCCATGGATTAACGACGCGATGTTACTTGTAAACGACTCGCGGACGGCGCGCGGTCCACTTGAAAACAGCGCGTTGCCAATGCAAAGTCAACGCAAGGCAAGCTTACTAGTCCACTCGCAGTCCGCGCGTGGACCTCGCATCGCACTGCCCGCGCGTTGACACCTTGCGGTCGAGGCGATACGGAGCGGTGTCGATGTAATGAGCGCAGACCGCTCGAGGCGGTCGGGTGCCGGGAGCCTCTAGTGAGCTATGACCCTAAGATAGCTGTTGCCCACTTCTCCATCACACGAAGATTTTAATTGAGCTACTGAGTGGATTCATTAAATTTTGAACGTGAAATAGATTTGTAAGATTTTTGCAGAAAACGAACGTATAGGTTATAAAGTATAAAGGATAAGGTATGAAACACATAAAAATATATTTAAGAAGAGTATGAAAACAAAGTCCCTTATAATATAAGTCTTAATGTAGAAGAGAAAATTAGATCTTGCATGCAGATAATAGAAATAACGGAAAAGCCAATCATTTGCGGTTTTGTAATTAATAAAATTTTTGGAACTAGGTACCGCCACGCATGATATGCAATAAAAGACGAATAAACGTCAATAGTAACGAAAAAGAATTCAAATAAAATAATGTATGCTTATACTATTGGTCTATTATTGACCGTATTAATTGACTTTTTATAATAATTAGGTAAGGTCCATAAAATATATAAAATATCGCCCAATAGAAAGTGACAACATTCGTCTTGGGAGGTTTTTAATGTATTAGCTTCTATTATTTGGATTCTTAATCTTACAAGTGGCATTTAGTTACCTTAATAGCTTGTGCTTATACCTAATAACGGACATTTCATAGTTTCCTCTGTTATTTATGATAAATGATTTTAATTACCTAGTTTAGGAATGGTGGTGTTTTAGACAAAATTGTACGTGTCATTTTATAAATAGGTATGTTCATCCCGCGTTATTATAATACTGGTTTACTCGCTTTTGTTTTGTAGACTTTCTTTACACGCATAAGAATTTTTTCATTAGTGCGGTAGGATTGTCACGTGCCAACGCCATAGTATGAACTATAGAGTAACTTTTTAATATGTAATGGAAGTGGCAAACAAGCATGCAGTTCACATTGATGTTAAGTGATGACTGCAATCCTACAAAGACCAAGGTCATAATGCAGATCCCTTACCACTTCTGAGGCTTAGGGTGTTATGCCTCTGTGCCGGAAATTACAGGGCCGTACATTACCTGGGCAGAACACGATAGTGCTGTACACTACCCTTTAGCGGCAAGTAGATATATTAAATAATGCGGTGGTGCCTACGCCCGCGAGCTCCGTCACTGGAGCTCTACCACCAGTAAACTCTAACAACAGTAAACTCTAACAACAGTAACTTGATGAACACTCTGAATTAAAACTCAGTCACGCAAGTATTGGGCTGAGCTGAAAGCCTGCGTTCGGCGATTGTCCAGTGTCAGATTTTTTTTAATGGTCTACATTTTAAAAACAAAACTCACTCGTATCAAACACGCGGTAATATCGCTGCGTACTCGCTATTGAAAAAACGTAACTTCACGCCTGTAATCCCCGAAGGGGTAGGCAGAGGTGAATGCATGCATTCAAGCATGCATGCAAACACCCACGATTCGCCGGTTACGTTTTGGCCCATGTAACAGGTGGCGAGCCTGTTGACATCTCCGGGCACATTACCAAACTTTGAGGTACTGGGAAATTTCCAGAAAATGGAAAAATCCCAATAGAACCAGAGATAAAGGCTTTTTCACCATTATCTCTGATAACCCCCTACCCGGGAATCGAACTCAGGACCTCAGCGTAGTAGTAGTGGCCTGCTACCACTAGGCTACCGAGGCTCGCTATTGAATACAGAGATATTATATTTCATACGCTACTCGCAACAAGCTCGCCCCGCGCTCGCCTCGCTTTCATCTAGCTTGGGAATCGCTAGTACTCGTATGATAAGAGCCTTACTGCTATAGGTCGCGCCAGGTAAAAAGAACGCTGGCGGTCAAGCTGCGCAGTAGACGATTTATCGATCTATTTGGTAGTATGAGGTGCGGCGTTTTCAATCTGCCTACCAATACACGAAACCGCAAGCGAAAGCTAGATCAAAAATAAACCAATAGGGCTAGTACTTTCGTGCGCGAGTGTACCGATGCGCGAACACATCCCTTCTACTTTCTTCCAGCGTTCTTTTTACGTGGCGCGACCTATACTTACTGTATTGACGAAGTTATATATATTGGAAACGTATGGGAGAGTTTAGAAGTTTTACGTTTTTACGTGGGTTAAAGAATCTCATAAACCTATTATTAGCACTATTTCGTTTGCTTACGTTTACAAACGTTATTAAATAGGCACGTGTAATGACCCAACATCTTATGTGATTGACTGCAGTTACTATTTAGCTATATTTAAAAAATCGGATATTTTTACTCTCAGGTTTAAAGATCTTTATTTAATCTCATACAAACATATAAGTTCTTTTACAATGAGACTTAAAAATTAATAGAATATAATGTTTACACCTCTGGCACTTATAAAACTATTTAGTATTACAACCTTCTTTTCTGTTCCTCACTTCTTTATTATCACTCTCGATAATCATTACCTATTTGTTAGGATCCCACTGCAGAATCATTTCGTTCATCCAGATAGGTATGCTGCAAACCTAATTTTAATGCATTTTTTCGTGTTTCGGTCAGGTGGTAATGCACGGTGTCCTTGTAATTTCCGACACATAACACCTAAGGCCTCAGGAGTGGTAACACATCTGCATTTTTTTTTATAATGGCATCGCTATCCCGCATATTGCCAGTGTTAAGTAAAATGATATTTCGTATTCGCAAGCAGCGTAAAAGTATGAATCAGTCGGTCAATTATAAGTCAGTCAGTCAGAGTCACAGGCAGTATTTCGAGTAAAGCGATGGCTACTTTACCAGAACATTTAAAATGAAGTTTTGGAGGCAAACTGAAAAGCCGTGTTTTCGCACTGTTATTCTATTTCACTACACACGGGCACTGTAATAAGCCTATATCAAACAAAATGCCACCAATTTTATTTAATGTAACTCAAGAATACACCAAGAAAATGAATTAAAATAAGAGCACCACACGCCTCTTTCAAGGTTCCCGCCAAAACTCCCCATCTGCATTTTGACCTTGGTCTTTGTGTGAGTATCTAAAGGCTGCAGTCATCACATCAATGTGAACTGCATGCTTGTTTGCCACTGCAACATAAAAAAAGATTTAAATAAAAATTGCAATTCTATTTATTTTAAGTCAAAAGTAACCTTAACTTAACAAACGCTATGAAGCGTGTCTGTCGTTAACATTGGGAAGTTGGAGATGTTCACTTCGGTTACCATGGTTATACGAGCGTAACAAACGCTAAATCTAATTAAGGCGCTGTTAAATATCTAATTTTAGCGTTAATAGGTCTTCAAAGAACTATGAATAAGTTAATGGTAACGTAACTTCACGCCTGTATCCCCGAAGGGTAAGGGTAGGCAGAGGTAAATGCATGCATTCAAGCATACATGCAAACACCCACGATTCGCCGGTTACGTTTTTGGCCCATGTTACAGGTGGCGAGCCTGTTGACATCTCCGGGCACATTACCAAACTTTGAGGTACTGAGAAATTTCCAGAAAATGGAAAAATACCAATAGAACCAGAGATAAAGGCTTTTTCACCATTATCTCTGATAACCCCCCCGGGAATCGAACCCAGGACCTCAGCGTAGTAGTAGTGGCCTGCTACCACTAGGCTACCGAGGCAGTTAAGTTAATGGTAAGGTCAATTATTTAAAAAAAAAAACAAATTAAACAGTAATAATAAGTACACATCTATAACAGTAACAATACCTAGGTATTGTTACTTTAGGTGTTATAGCTATACGTCAAAATCCAGTCAGCTCAGTTATCTGTCAACTTCAATTAACCTTCAAGCTGTACCTTATAAAAAAGTTACACTTTCTTAAAAATAATTCGTTTGCAGGTAGTAAAAGAAAATCATGGCTAGCTCAATATATTTATTTGTAGAAAAATAATGAAGAAAATATCCAAGGTGAATAAATTGTGGAATGAATCTTGAGAACCTCTTAAAATTTTCTCATTATTTGAAATATTTTTTTCTCACAGTCTTTCCTACCAACACGTCTACCAAATTACCTAGTGGCTATCCATACTGGACTTTCAATTGGATCTTTTCATTTCGGTGAAATCTATTGTCGTTTGTATGTTTGCTTGAACGCGCTAATCTCAGTAACTACTGGTCCGATTTGAAAAATTTTTTCAGCTTCACGCTTTCAGCTTTCAACATCACGCTAAGATGAATAGAAGAGGGTAGGTTACATTGAAACCGCGCGAAGCCGGGGCGGGCCGCTAGTCAGATAATAAAGCTACTGATAACAAAATCTGGGGCTGTATAGCCAGATTTTGTTATTGACATATTTGTTAGTTAGGTGTTATAACTACATACCTATCTATCCAAATAATTATGAGATCCCTCGTCAGCTAAACAATTTCTAAGATTACATACTAAAGACCTGTGATAGACGGACAGATAGCGGAGCCCTAATACCTAGATATTATTTATCTACCTCAGTTGTTTAGTGGTGGTAGGCTATTAAAGCAACGCTAGAGTTCTGGGTTTTATGCCCGGGTTGGGGGTTGAGTTTTGTAACATGTTTTGGAAGTATGAGTGTCACCCTCGCAGTTTGATAAAGTGCCCGGAGATGTGAGTAGGCTCGTGAAATGGACCGAAACGTGACAGACGAATCTTAGGTGAAATATGCATGTGTATCGTTTTGCTTTGCTTTTAATGTAAGTAACGACATACCTATTTGGTTATTTTTTTAAGAAGATAAATAAAACAAAAAAACATAGTACGTGGCTTAAATATCGTGCGTGTATGTATATATGTATCTTCACGCCAGGTCCCTAACGGGGTAGGCAGAGAGTGTGGAGCGCCAGATATCCCGGTCCTGACACACCTCCGTGCGTCACCTACCTCCACCATACATGCAAGCCAATTTCTAAGACTTTTGACCCCACCATCAGACAGAACTCGACCTATTTGGTCATGATAGGTCAGTCTTGGTCTTCCTTGGCCTCTGCAACCATCCACATTCGCATTGTATATCTGTTTAGTCATTTGTTAATTCGACATTCTTTCTATATGTCCGAACCATTGGAGCATGCCTTTTTTTCATTTTTACACCGAAACTATCATTCACACAAAGCCTCTTTCTTACATCTTCATTACGAATGCGATCGGTTAGCGATACACCGCAGATCTTGCGCAAAGATCTCATCTCGACAGAGTTTAATTTACTTTCATGCTCTTTCCTGCATATCCATAAATATCGTGTCATTTTGCTTATCCTATTGTCCCTACCCTGCTATTTTTGGTTATCCAGGAAACAGGCGTGAAAATCTCGTCGAAATCCATTTAATAAAGAACCCGAAAACGTTTGCATTTGAATCGGCAGGGCACCACAAAGTACCGTACCATGATCCCGCCAGGTGACGGCGACCAGATGGTGACCGTTTCTGTCACCACCGACCCGGAACGAACGGTAACTGTAGTGGTAGCTTACAATGTTGAGGTAGTTCATTTTAATGGAATATCTTATCTTGCGGGCTTGCAAAGTAGATAATAGATTAAAATCTAGCGGTTTTGCGTTAAATGGGTATCGTTTGGCGTAACTAGGGTAACGTGAGTTTGAGAGCAGCAAGCTACAGACTTTTTGTAAGTAGATAATTCTGTTGAGCCTTCATTGATAAAAAAAAAATCAACACAAAAAAAGTTTAAATTATTACAGAATACAGATTTCATCAAATATATCAATCCACGTAGTACTTTTTATTATTCACTAGCGACCCGCCCCGGCTTCGCACGGGTTGCATTTACTAAGTACTAGCTGTTACCCGCGGCTTCGCCCGCGTGGATGTCGTTTTATAAATAGCTAAGTAGCCTATGTTCTTTCTCAAGGTCTGCTCTATCTCTGTACCAAATTTCATTAAAATTGGTTCAGTCGTTTGGACGTGAAAAGGTAACAGACAGATAGACAGACAGACAGAGTTACTTTCGCATTTATAATATTAAGTAGGAAAGTAGGGATATTGTGGGGACGCATCCGATTTCTTTGACAATTAAAAAACGTAAAATATATCGGTAAATATAAGCACGATATTGATAAATTACAAATATAAACCTTCCTCAGAAAACCTTCTTTCCAACATTTCAAACAGGAACAAAATCCGTTCACAACTCAGATTAGCGCATATGTACATACAGACAGAGAAAATAGGGGGACTTTACTTTATAATATAGTACAATGTAGTGATAGTGATACTTGTAGTTTAGTAGTTGGCCCACCATACACAAACTAAAGACATCTACATGGTATGATGAATGTCTTAAATTGGCCTAGAATTGACTGTTATCAGTACCTACATAAAAACATACATAGATCGGTTAATATGATCGGTAAATAATAAGTTTTAAAATAGAATAGATGTGAAGTAAGTACACAAGTATTAGCACTTCTGATACTTATTATGTAATTAACATAGGGGTGCTTATTATTATATTTCTGTTTTCGACCACTAGATTTTTTGAAAAAGGAGTGGCAAACTGTGGAGTAGTGTGGTGGTGAAATAGTACAGGTAATATTGATGGTAAGTGAATAATGCATTCATGAACATCTGCGATACAGCCAGACACTTCGGTAAAAATATGTACTCCTAGTTCTAAGAACGAAACGTCTGAAATCTCTGTAGCTGTATTTTTTGATAGCACATTTTTTTAATGACGACTATAGCCAATGGTGTCCTTTACAAAAAAATATCAGTCAAAAATTCAAATACGTTGTCAACCCCGTCTAAGTTGTTTTGCATCTACGAGTATGATAGTTATTACGGAGCCATACATTGGGACCCAATAGTTTCCAGGTATTCTACACGGTGTTTAACTAGCATATATTTTTTTTACTGGTGGTAGAGCTCCAGTGACGGAGCTCGTGGGCGTAGGTACCACCGCATTACCTAATATACCTACTTGCCGCTAAATAATAATTTTCAGCACTATCGTGTTCCGGTCACGGTCACAGAGGCATAATACCTTAGGCCTCAGGAGTGGTAACGCATCTGCATTTTGACCTTGGTCTTTTTGTGGGTGTCTATAGGCTGCAGTCAGCACTTAACTCAATGGGAACTGCATGCATGTTTGCCACTTCCATTACTTACAAAAAAAAAATAGATTATCGTATCATAATGGCTAGGCCAATGTCCTCTAGCTGTTTTATCTAAGCTTTATCTGATGATAAACCTAAGTGTTGTAATAGAGATACCTGTCCCACGCCCTAGTGTGAACAGAGCTTTTAAAGTCAACGACATTGTTATAAGGAAACAATTTTTTTTTTAGTGAAGTTGGCAAACAAGCATTCATTTCACATTGATGTAAAGTGATGACTGCAGCCTAAAGAAACCCACACAAAGACCCGATGTCAAAATGCAGTTGTTATGTCTCTGTGATAGTTATTACGGGGCCATACATTACCATGTAACCGGAACACGATAGTGCTGAACACTATCATTTGGTGGCAGATAGATTAGGTAATGCGGTGGTGCCTACGCCCGCGAGCTCTTGCACTGGCACTCAATCACCAGTGGTTTACGAGAGTGGCGTATTGAGAACCTCTTCCTTTTTTTGAAGTCGGTTAAAAAGCACTTTAAATCGGTTGAATGTTTTAACACTGTAGCTTACAGATATCTAAAAAAAAATCATGCAGATCCGTTCCCACCCCTTAGTTATAAATTGTTTGGCGCGTGTAGCAGGTGGCGAGCCGGTTAACATCTACGGATACATTACCAAACTCTGAGATACTGGAAACTTCTAGAAAATTAAAAACACCCTACAGAACCAGCGATAAAGGATTTTACGACTTCATCTCTGGTAGCCCCCGAACCAGGAATCGAACCCAGGACGCATACGCTAGGGTAGCAGTAATGGCCAGTGGCTACCACTAGACTGAGGCAGTTCAGAGAAAGAAACACTTCCAGAAATGGAGTATGATTGAAAATCTGATAAGAGAGGCATTTTATTGGTTGTAGAGGTCCAGTGTAGGAACTCGAGAACGTAGGCACCACCGCATTACCTAATCTATCTGCCGCCAAATGGTAGTGTTCAGCACTATCGTGTTCCGGTTGGATGGTAATGTATGGCCCCGTAATAGTGGTCACAGAGACATAACAACTAAGATCTCAGAGGTGGCAACGCATCTGCATTTTCACCTCTGGTCTTTGTGCAGGTGTCTATAGGCTGCAGTCATCACTTAACATCAATGTGAATTGCATCCTTCTTTGGCACCTTCATTACATAAAAAAGCGCGGACAACGAGTCATTGCACAAAATCTGCCCACCTCTTTTCGCAACCTGACAGATCTACATTTTAAGTCGATTAATAAAGTAACATAATTATCACATCATTGTTATTGGCTAACGTTTGCACTAACTATAATTAATCTTAAACATTAAGATATTTACGAAATAGCTTGTGATCATAAATCTTTGTTTGACATTTAAAAGAAACCCAATTAAATATTTAAATACACGACACTATCACAACTAAATCAAACGATGTTATAGCTATAATATTCGAATTATTTGAAAGTAAAGAAAAAATTGTGTCCGTGACTTAAATTAGTTTTAATAGCGTTTACATCAAAAACAAATAATGTATGGACGCTGAGCTAAAATTACGAAATGAGTACGAGTTACACTTTCGTTATTCTTCTAAAGAAATTATGTTTTGAATAAAACAGCCCAAGGCTATCACGGTAGGCATTATGTTTTTTGGAATTTATGTCACACGGCTGGATTCAAGGATGACTTTCCACTTCAGAAACAAATTGCGATTAGGCTAACGAAGTCCAGTTCTAAAATTTGACAAATATTGTCAACATTTTCTTTCCATTTTTTTTTTCTTTAAAATGAATTGATTCACGTTTGACTCTTCGGTAGTCCCACATTGATTTTTTTAAAAACATGTTATAGATTTTGTACTTTGCAAAATTTTAAACAATTTTGCACTGTACCTACCTACCTACTTACTTAGTTTGAAAATGTTTATGGAGATGTGACGCTGTTATTACAGGAGGAGTTAAATCTAAAGACAAAGATGCCTCATATTTAGGGCTAGTTATGCTCAGACACTCTTACGTAATTTTCGAGTTATTTTTTTATTTAACCACATAAAATTATGCGTGTCTTTTCGCATTTTCTTTCAGCTTCCTGCAAGAGGTCTTAGAGTTATATCTTCACAAATTGATTGACTCCACGCCAATTTCAGATTCCAAGATAAACACATTTTATTGACCTCACATTTACCCACTATTTAGTCTTGATAATTTCATTCACGTTTGACTCTCCATTTCGCAATTCTAAAGTGTTATAGAGACGACTTAAATAAAAGACACGTGATAGGTACCTAGTTACCTACCTACATTTTAAATATAATAAAAGGTTTTAACTGTAACAATTTAATTGTGGGTAAAAGCTTTCATAGAGATGTAACGCTCTTTTAACCTACCTATAAGTATGTTTTTGGAATGTAATACCTATAAATTATTAAATAAAGTTTTGCCTATCTCTTAAATACAGTATTTTAAAGGTCTAAGATAAGTTTGAACTCTTACAAATAAGTTACCTATAGCATAACAGTTGTAAGAAGCATAAGATGTAAGGCTTAGCAGGAAAAATATTACCACACTCTGTAGCAACGAATTGTTTTGGTAATGCGATGGTACCAAAGCCTTCGAGCTCTACCATTGGAGCTCTATCACAAGTACCGGTGAATGAACGTTACGAACCTCATTGAATATTTTCGACGAGCAGGAAAAGATTGGACTATCAGATCGATCAGAATAAGGCATCGGAAAATTACTTAATTGAGCGCTAATATCAGAAAGAAATAAAAAAACTTAACGACGTCTTAGGATTTTATCCCAACCCAAACCTTCCGAAATACCTATATAGGTACGTGACATAGTGATGTCGAAAATAAACACAAATAAAAAACCGGTAACGATAAAAATGCAAAAATCCGAAACAGGATTAGGCATGAAAGCATTACGAAATCCTTGAATGTCGATGACACAATCGCCATCTTTATAAAAATGAATAAATTATCACCTTAATATCGAGTTTAGGCAATACGACACTCTTGAAATAAAGGCTTTCATCAGATTATTTCGTTTTGCAGAGTAGGTGTGACATTCACGGTTATTAAATGTAAGAAGTGACTCTACATTCTCTTACTAAGTAGGTACCTATCCATGCGAAACCATAAGTTACAACGTTATTGAACCAAGAAATAAATAAGTACCTACTTATATCACACTTAAGGTTCTATAGGTAGTAACATAAAATTTTAAGGATTACCTATATAAATAATTAAAATAAATGTCAGTTGCTTAAAATTACTTTAAAGATATATTTATCACTAAGTCACTTAAACTAATGACGTAGAGCATAATAATTTTTAATTTTAAGTAAGTTAAAATTAAACTCGTAATCAACTCTATGTTAGTTAGTTTATTGTATAAGAAATAGATTGGTAAGTTTTTTTGGTCGCAAAAGAAGTTAATGAGTCAATCAGTTAAAGTTTTCGAACTATCTTGTTTTGAAATTAATTCTTTAATAATATATTTAACAGCTCACCTTGATAATCCGGATAATATTTTGACAGCTGGCAATAGTCAGCAAAGCAAACAAAAACACTGTTATATCGTAAACGGATTAAAAACCAAAACTGAACGTGTATCACTCAAAACTGTCACAACACTGGCCGGTAAGAAAAAAAAATCGTATTCGTTTTTCGAAAATCGAAAACCGAACGTCGTAGAGCGCAGCCGGCGCTCGCAGTCCGAATCGCGCGCAACACTGACTTCTCAACGATCCGCCATTTTCTCGGAGCGTGGTGGGAGTGCTCAGAAATAGGAAATAAATGGAAAAAGAATCACAGGCTGTATTGTGGTACACTGAGTCGTTAGTCATTAGATTACTCTGATCATTTGGGCGCCAAAGAGGTTCACATTTTCAAGCTTGCGCAATATCACACCACATGGCTTTCATGTTTGGACTATTGTCTGATTCATGTGTCAGATCTAGACATCAAATGGAGAACTATTGTAAACACTGTTTGATGTATGTATCCGCAATATTTGGAACAGGATTTGGGTTAAGTCACAAAGGATGAGATCTACGCTGATCGTACATTTGATAGTAGAAAGGATATAGTCTAAGCAGTCAAGGGATTTAAAAACGATCATGTACCTATACGGTTTGATAAACTTTTGTGGGATGAAGAGTAATGATGTCGGTCTACCTGCGCTCAGTGATTGTAAATTCGACATATAGAGCTAACAAGAGGCCTATAAAAAATATCATTAATTACTTACTGGTGGTAGAACTCCAGTGACGGAGCTCGCGGGCGTAGGCACCACCGCATTACCTAATTTACTTGCCGCTAAATGGTAGTGTTCAGCAGTATCGTGTTCCGGTCAGGTGGTAATGTGCGGCCCTGTAATTTCCGGCACAGAGGCATAACACCTTAGGCCTCAGGAGTGGTAACGCATCTGCATTTTGACCTTGGTCTTCATGTGGGTGTCTATAGGCTGCAGTCATCACTTAACATCAATGTGAACTGCATGCTAGTTTGCCACTTACAGTACAAAAAAAAAATAAAAAAATAATCAGACTAGGAGTTTTGGCAAGCACGCGGGATAGAGCCGTTTTGCAGCATGATATTATTTTCAAGTCTTGTGTATAGTCCTTCGTGTTTTTATAATTAAAATGATGGGATTTCTATCGCTAAGCATTCGATAACTTGCATGGATGTATGGGAAAGTGATATTATGCTGTGAAAAGTGATTTTTGTCGTGATGCCTTCAAAACTTCATCCCTAATAGCTCATATTAGGTCCCCATCACATTATTGGACCTATCTCATCACATTCCATCATTCCATATCAAGCCATCTAATCATCGTCATCTTCCATATGGACTATTATGGACACTCGTTGAAAGAAGAATATAAAAATTTCTGAAGATTGGCAGCATAGTACTTCAATTCAAGGACCTAAAACAAATTATTACAAAAACTATGTATATCAGACTAGACCATGACTCCATTCAGACCGAATTACTTACACTTATAATAATCTGCAAGTTAACTTTCTAATTCATCCTTACAAGGTAAACTAAATCCCTAGCCGTTTTACTTTCTCCGGACGACTACAAACGTTATTTTCAAGGAAATGCTACTTCATGACATCACAACAGACAACCTGTCTTTGACTGTCAGTTACTATGAAGCCAGTATCCTCTCAATTTCCGTACGGTTGCAAGGAAGTGCTATATTGCAATAACTGTTAGCAGAATGGAATACTCATACTGTATCCTCTTTTCAATTAGTTGTGCAAAAGGCTTCCTTTCGGATCAGAGATGGTGAACAATATTTAGGGTTGCCTATTACATCCACCCAATTGTTTTATTACCTTTAAGAAGCAAGCCTATTGATGTTGATTGACACAATAATATTAACCCAGATTGCTAAGCCCTGAAGATGCCAATGTTAACCTGTTCGTATATACTTCTCGATCCAGAGAAAAAAAAACGATTCCGAACTAGCAGTAGCAGATTCTTTATTCTTCACTTAAATTTTTTCTTCACTATTATTCACTACTTGTTTCACAAAATCACAGTAAACATATAGGGTAACCTATTTTTTTACCGGACTATTTATTGGTTAAAGGATTTTCATTTACACAGGTTCCCGAATAGGCAGCTTAACACGAAAGTTATTTATTTTAAACTGATCCCACTATGAGAACGTGTCATAAATTGCTTATGCCTAATTACCTAATTGTCCCACTTATACGGCCTATTGACTTACAAAATTCCAATAAGAGATGTGAAGATCTGAAAAATCTAATAAATATAGCAGATACGTCATTCACATTTGCTCGAGGGCGTAGGCACCGCCGCATTACCAAATCTAGCTGCTAATTAGTAGTAGTCGCAGCACTATATCTTTTATTATGTAGGTTGACAGACAAGCAGACGGGCCACCTGATGGAAAGTGGTCACCGTCGCTTATGAACATTTGCAACACCAGGGGAGTTGCCAACGCGCTCCCAGCCTTGAAGGACTCTTTTGACGCCATTTTTGAAGATTCCCATATTGTAGCACCTAAGAAACACCTCAGAGGGAAGTTCGTTTCACAATTTACACGTTCTGGGCAGGAACGAACGTGAGAACCGCACCGTTGAGAACTGCACCGCAATCTTGGTATACTGCCAGGTGTCCAGTCGGTCAGGGTGGAACTTCTCTCTTCGGCGGATAGTACGGTGTAGGAAAAGAGACGGTGGCACCATGCCATCACTCACCATTGTAGAGACGGTACAACACGCACAGACTCCCAATGTCTCTGCGCAGGCTCAGATGTTTGAGCCTTTCAGTAAGTCCTGGATCGTTAACAATACGAACGGCGCGTTTTTGTAGGTAGTCAAGTGAACCAAGCTGTTATTTGGGGGCTCCTACCTCCATACCTATACCATGGTTACTATAGGAACCTTCTGGAAGAATCCAACAATATGACCTGTATTGTTGTCAATTCATGATATGCTTCTTCTACATTCATCTTTCTCTTCATACAACACGAACGATTCCTAAGACTTTTGACCCCATCCTCAGATAGTACTCGACCTATTTGGTCATAGCAGGTCAGTCAATCTTGGTATTCCTGGGCCTCTGCAACTATCCACATTCGCATTGTATATCTGTTTAGTCATTCGCTCATTCGACATTTTTTATATATAGAAAAAATATACTGATGGTGGAGTCCCAGTATAGGAGCTCGAGGTCGTAGGCACTACCGCATTATCTAATTGCTCTGCCGCTAAATGGTAGTGTTCAGCACTATCATGTTCCGGTTAGGTGGTAATGTATGGCCCCGTAATAACTATCACAGAGACACAAATCTAAGGTCTCAGGGGTGGCAATGCATCTGCGTTTTGACCTCTGGTCTTTCTGTGGGTCCCTATAGGCTAACTGCCTCGGTGGCCTAGTGGTAGCAGGCCACTACTACTACGCTGAGGTCCTGGGTTCGATTCCCGGGTAGGGGGTTATCAGAGATAATGGTGTAAAGTCCTTTGTCTCTGATTCTATTGGGTTTCTTTTTTCCAGTATTTGGAAATTTTCCAGTACCTCGGTTAGTAAGTTTGGTAATATGTGCCCGGAGATGTCAACAGGCTCGCCACCTGTTACATGGGCCAAAAACGTAACCGGCGAATGGTGGTTTGCATGTATGCTTGAATGCATGCATTTACATCTGCCTACCCCTTCGGGGATTACAGGCGTGAAGTTATGTCTATAATCTGCAGTTATCACTTAATCAATGTGAACTGCATGCTCATTGCCACCTCAGTAAAATACAAAAAAAAATATGATATGCATCTGGGATACGTACCTGGTTTATCTACTGAACTTGTTTGTAATCCGATTTCATAATATCAACTGTTAGATACTTTGCTAAATAATGTGATATTGGAACTTACAAATTATGAACTGTTTAAAGGGAAACAATAGCATTATCAGAATCGATCTATTTTAACATTTAGATACAATAGATTTCAACATGAAACCTTGTGTGCGTTTCCTGATTTACCAATCATAACTACTAACTTACATTAACTAGGTAATATATTTATTTATGTATGTATGTATGTATCTTCACGCCAGGTCCCTAACGGGGTAGGCAGAGAGTGTAGAGCGCCAGATATCCCGGTTCTGACAAACCTCTCGTGCCTCGTCTACCTTCATCATTCTCTTCATACATGCACGCCGATTCCTAAGACTTTTGACCCCACCATCAGACAGAACTCGACCTATTTGGTCATGGTAGGTCAGTCTTGGTCTTCCTGGGCCTCTGCAACCATCCACATTCGCATTGTATATCTGTTTAGTCATTCGCTCATTCGACATTCTTTCTATATGCCCGAACCATCGGAGCATGCCTTTTTTCATTTTTACACCGATACTATCATTCACACAAAGTCTCTTTCTTACATCTTCATTACGAACGCGATCGGTGAGTGATACACCGCAGATCTTGCGCAAAGATCTCATCTCGACCGCGTTCAACTTACTTTCATGCTCTTTCCTGCATACCCAGCTCTCGCTTCCATATAAAAGCGTTGGAGTAAGTACAGCATTATGTACGGCTAGTCGAATATTTATTTATTTAAGCTTTAATGCACCAAGTACAGAAGGCGGACTCTTAATGCCACTAGGCATTCTCTAACAGTCAACCTTTGGGTGGTAGGAGAGAATAGTGAAGGGTGAAAGTTAACAAATGTTTAAGTATTCATTAGTTATATCTAAATTATCATATTATTTTAACATATTTTAATGTAACTGCTTTAGTAGCCTAATGGTAGCAGGCCACTACTAAAACGCCGAAGTCCTGGGTTCGATGCCCGGGTAGGGAGCTATCAGAGATAATGGTGTAAAACTTTGTTTCTGGTTCCATTAGGATTTTTCCATATTCTGGAAGCTTCCCAATAAGTACCTCGGCGTTTCGTAATATACCCGGATATGTTAACAGGCTCGCTACCTGTTACATGGGCCGAAACGTACCCCGCGAATCGTGGGTGTTTGCATGTATCCTTGAATGTATGCATTTGTCTCTGCAAATTAAAGAAAAAACGGACAGAAAAATTTTACTTCGGGCAGGAATCGATCCTGCGACCTCTGTATAACCAGTCCAGCCGCTTTACCACTAAGCTGCCGAAGTCCCTCTGGGACTCCCAATCCCAGTGGGCTTCGGTAGAATTCCTGCCCGAAATCAAATTTTTGTTTCCCATTTTTCTTTAATTTCTAAAGTTCACTCGCATGTGTTATTGCGAAAAATAAATAGTACAATAATTTATCTCTGCCTATCCTTTCGGGGATTTCAATCATAAGTGGTGCTTGTCACCCTAAATTATAAATAAATTTCTGTCTAATCTACCGTACGTTTGGCGGGAAACGAGCTCCGTCACTGGAGTTCTCCCACCACTAAAGATCTTGTGTAAAGCTAAACTATGTGTTTTGTTATAAAAAATACCTTTGATATTTATATTATTATTATTGGCGAGAACTTCGCAAAATGTGTCAATATCTCATTACGAACTTTAAAATAAATGTTTATAAAAGAGATAAATATATTAAGTTTTTGGTATGTTTTTTTTATTGCCAGAATACATAAACGATTCAGTATTGCCAAAATCAACTCTTGCAAAAAATACGGTAAAGTGCAGGTTGGTCTTGTGCATGAAGAGTTTCGTGCTGTGAATTATCAACTTACATTTAAAACAATGTCCCGACGTCTAGCGTGTTGTTTTTGTATGATCCAAGATTAACCAAAAGTTATATTCAAAAATGCTGCCCAAAGCCACTTTGCCACGCGAACTAAGTTGTGGGCACAGCTAGTAAATAAATAAATATATACTATGAAGCATAAACTTACATTATATCCCGTCACTATTTTTCACTGCACTAATCAGTTACAATAAGAAATAATAGAGAACTTACATAAAATAAAAAAGACTTATTGCATGCATGTCTAACCAGTGCAGAAAAAGAACCCTTTTAAACGCTGGGCGTCGGGACGATTGGCGTCGGGACGTTGGGCGTCGGAACGCTGGGCTTCGGAACGCTGGGCGTCGGGACGCTGGGCGTCGGGACGCTCGGCGTGGGACGTTGGGCGTCGGGATGCTGGGCGTCGGAACGCTGGGCTTCGAAACGCTGGGCGTCGGGACGCTGGGCGTCGGGACGCTTGGCGTGGGACGTTGGGCGTCGGGATGCTGGGCGTCGGGATGCTGGGTGTTGGGACGCTGGGCGTCGGGACGCTGGGTGTCGGGACGCTGGGCGTCGGGACGTTGGGCGTCGGAACGCTGGGCTTCAGAACGCTGGGCGTCGGGACGCTGGGCGTCGGGATGCTTGGCGTCGGGACGCTCGGCGTGGGATGCTCGACGTCGGGACTTTGGGCGTCGGGACGCTGGACGTCGGGACGCTGGGCGTCGGCATGCTGGGCGTTGGGACGCTGGGCGTCGGGACGCTGGGCGTCGGGACGCTGGGCGTCGGGACGCTGGACGTCGGGACGCTGGGCGTCGGGACGCTGTTGGTTACGGATAAACACTTTTGGGTAGCTAAAAAAATCTACTTTGCAGTAATGCTTCTCTGTACACGATATTAGACGTATGGCCATCGGGGATACACACAGGCTGCTCGGATTGCGAAAAATGACTAATTATGTGTTTAAACGCGCATCCATCCTATGTTGCACAGTATTTTCGAAAAGTCCATTTTAAACTTCTATGCATAATATTTTTTTATAGAAAATTATTATGAAGTTTTGTATAATAATAATTAGTAGAAAGTTTCAGTCAATTAGTGCTTTTAATAGAGAATGAAAGATAAAAGATGGATCTATGCATAATATAGGCACTCCGTATGAGCCGGCAAATGAGAAAAATTGAATATTAACGTTGTGCATTTTTACCCACTAATGCCACCTACACCACCACCACCATCATCATAATTACATCTGAAAGACGTCCATCCCTCTCCGCTGGACAAAGCCTTTCCCGGAGATGCTTCTAAAAGTATTGTGCGTCATAAGGAAAGAATATGCCATAATTGCCACGCTTGGCATGCTGAATGGTGATCATAGCGGCGATTGTTTTATGCCGGGACGCTGCTATATGCGGTATGCTTAACGTTACTAACAAAGAAAAAAACCGACCAAGTGCGAGTCGAACTCGTGCAAAAAAATACGCGTAGGTATGCCCCCTTGGATCCATTAATATTTTCATTTTCTTATTTTTAGTAATTAATTTTGTATTTATAGCGGTAACAGAAATATATAATTTGTGAAAATGTTAGCTTTCTAGCTATCACTATTTATGAGATAGGTACAGCCTGGTGACAGACAGGCGGATAAACGGACAGACAGACAGCGGAGTATTAGTAATCCGTCCGTTTTTACCTTTTAGATACGAAACCCGCTAAAAGATAGAAGATAGATACAGAATAGTTAAAAATATTCGATATGATTCTTTAAATTGTCATAACTTTTTTATTTCTGATACGATTGACACGAAACAAACACTAAATGTTTAGTAAAACTTACCACAATATATTAGTGAAACTGCAAATCGGATAAGCCATTTCTGAAATTATCGTGCAACAAACACACAGACAAACAGACATTTTTCCGGGATATAAAGTACCCAGTGTTGTGCGCCAAAGGTTAAAGTATAATTATATCTAGTTTCATCGTAATCGGACCGGTAGATTTTGTGTGATGCTTGAACAAACAGACAGACAGACAGACAAAAAAAAATCTAATCATATATTTATGTTCGATATCGATCTAGAAACAGTATGGTATTTTTTTTTTATATTTTTCAAGTACAGAATTCACACTTCTACAGTTTTATTATAAGTATAGATTATAACTGTACTTTTTTATATTAATTCACAATCTTTATTAAATGTAGTCGAATAGTATGTTACTGAATTTTGCTCGACTTGATTCGCCCGCTATTACATTTGCCTTGGGCGAAACCGGCCCTAAAATATATTCAAAATCTGAAGTAGTCAAAATCAAACTGCCTCAGTAGCGTAGTGGTAGCAGGCCACTACTATTACGCTGGAGGTCCTGGGTTCGATTCCCGGGTCGGGGACTATCAGAGATAACGGTTTAAAATCCTTTATCTCTGCTTCTATTGGGATTTTTCCATTTTCTGGAAGTTTCCCAGTACCCCGGAGTTTGGTAATGTGCCCGGAGATGGCAACAGGTTCGCCACCTGTTACATGGGCCAAAACGTAACCGGCGAGTCGTGGGTGTTTGCATGTATGATTGAATGCATGCATTTACCTCTGCCTACCCCTTCGGGGATTACAGGCGTGAAGTTACGTGAAGTAGTCAGTAGTACCTACATAGTAATAGTGAAATAAGGGCGAAACCGCTACTAGGCCGTAACTAGTGGTCTACTACCACTACGCAATTACAGTCCCGTATCTTTTACATACGGGACCCTAAAAAGACCAGATTGTTGATATCATTTAAATTTGGCATATTTCCACTAAATCCCATATGGACTTGCTTATTTCAATCTCTTTGTTTGTTTATAAACCAGTTTCATTCAACTTGTTTACCCATACCTCGAAATAACCTTTAAAGGTTTTCGACACCGAAGTACCTATATTATAATATATATAATCACCCATAATTAAATTACATATGTATTTTGATTGAGTAAAAATACATTGGTTTTTAGTGTTTTGTAGCCACAACGAAACAACCAGTTATCAATTGTTTTCTTCTGTTAGAGGTAGGAATATTATTACATATTCTCTGGTAGAATATTAAACCTCTTCTATACGGTCGGGACCATCCACCGACCATCATGTCATTGGTCGGGTCAACCGATGTTTGTATTTGTTCTACACGGTCGGGCAGTTGAGTCAACTTGTCAGTTATTTCAGGCATTAAAAACAAAATTCTGATTCACACAAATCCGTGCCGTAACAGTTCCGGCACGGTACCGCCACTTCCCTGATATGTGTAAATCAGCCTTTATGTCTGTCGCGTCGGCCGACATCGTTCCAGACGGTCGGAGCCGACCACGGAAGCAGCTTGTCGGGAGGGATGCGCTCAGGCCGTTGACTTCAACCAAAATTGGTTGGGTCAACTGATTTCTACACTGTCCATCTTTACATCAACCCGACCAAGGAGACGACGGTCCGCGATTGGATCCGACCGTGTAGAAGACCAGTTTTCAATTGTTTTCTTGTGTTAGAGATAGAGGTCTAATACGGTTGGGTTGTAATACTTAGGTACGCTGTAATTTTCAGCATACATCTAAATTGAAACCTCTGGTTTTCACGTAGATGTTTATAGACTCTAGTATTGACTAGGAGCCTCCGGACTTTTGTCCCACGAGTCTCAATTAGGTAGGATTACATGGCCTTTTACCCCTCGACAACTGAGGCAGTCTAGTGGCAGTAGGGTTTGATTCTGGGATCAGCAGGTACCTTAGTTATTGTTTTTGGAAGGAAGTTCCCTATCGCGCGGTACGCTGGCTAAGGGGGTAGGCGAGTTTCACGAAAAATCCTTACCGACACTTTTCCTATAGAGCGTAGGGGGCAGGTCAAGTATAGGATTCGACTTATTCGTTCTCTCTCTCTCTCTCTCTCTCTCTCTCGACAGTGACAAGACACACGACGC
Organism: Macrosoma leucophasiata; assembly: GCA_036365455.1. Classification (NCBI taxonomy): domain Eukaryota; kingdom Metazoa; phylum Arthropoda; class Insecta; order Lepidoptera; family Hedylidae; genus Macrosoma; species Macrosoma leucophasiata. The sequence goes on from JAWQUS010000024.1 coordinate 4,497,670, forward strand.
GGGTGTCTGCTGTGTATGCGTACATTATTTTGTCTTGTTTGTGTGTATGTAGTTTTAGTTGTTTTTAATATTTTAAAAAATAAACAATGTATTGCATACATAACATACGGGTAATCGTGGGTGTTTGCATGTTTGCTTCAATGTTTACGTTTACCTCTGCTTACCCCGAATACAGGTGTAAAGTTACGTTTTGAATAGAAATTACGCTCTGTCTTGGTAAATATTGAGACAGAATCGACAGTGAATTAAAACAAAATAAAATTTGATATTCATAGATTTACTCAGATCACTTATTTTTCTTAGCCCTATAGAAGATAATTTTGCATAACACCGCCATCTTGTATCTTATCCCAGAACTATGTTAATGTAATGGTGCAGAAGCTTGAGGATGCTTGAGGGCATAGACACCTCCGCATGTCCGCATTACCTATTCAATCTGCTGCAAATTGTAGACCGCTCGACACCGCCACTCCCAGTTCCAGTTTATTTGTAATATATGGCGTAATTATCTTTAATTAACATGGAAATCGAATGACAACTTGTAGCTTAGTGGAGCTTTGATATTCAAAACGATCGTCAAGTTAGAGGTGGTCTCGCACTTGACAGGGGTGATACTTTAGTTTATAATTTCGGAAAACATAATTAAATCTGGCTCCGGTTATCCGCGAATTATTAACGAGCGGTAATTACTAAGCCTCGTAAGATTGTTTCTTCAAGCGAATACCAAATTTTGACTCTATGTTGGCCAGATGGTTACTACTAGTTACTAGGTAGGTATGTAACATAATAATATTAACGTCACCTGAATTATCGCTTCGATGTGTGTTATCAATATTGAGGACTCTTCTAAACCAGTTTTAAAGATCTACGTTTTGTAAATAATAAATAAAAGCAATAAATAATGACACTTATTTATTAACTCCTGGCGTGATAGATGTATCTGTTAACCATAGAAACATTTCGTGTAGGTACCTTACTAACTTAATTTTAAGAATGCTAAGATCATGGAATAGAAAAGTTACCATTATATGACTTGGCACGTATAATAAAGGCATTACGGTAGACTTCATTTTGGGTCAGGTTTTATCATTTAGTACATGTAGCGCCATCTATCCAAGTGCAGTAGAACTAAACGTGATCGTATGTTTGCATCAGGCGCATACAGCAACGCGGGCCACGGGTCGCGGCGGCTCCGGTCCGCCGCGACCGGTGGCGTTACTCTATGCATCAGGCGCAATAAGATTTATTTAAAGGCTTTTTGCACATTAATGATGTACATAATTACGTCGCCCAATGATCTTGTGTTAGATCAGAGCAACAAACAGCGGAATAGTCAATAATGAGTGATACAAGCGGTTGAACCAAGAGTCAGTGGCGGACTAAGGGGGCTGGGGTGGTCCGCAACGGGCCTCCGGTTCTGAGGGCCTCCAAAGATCGACTGTTCGCTGGGAATCGTGAAAGATTTGTAGAGCTTACGGAGGGAAATGTCGTTTTTTTTGCTTGCGGGTTTTTTAATGTGTATTTTAGAATCTATCTACCGTATAAATCTTCCGGGGGAGGAGGAGCAATATGTGCGTGGACGGGGACCCTTAATTTGCCAAATGCCGCCCTGGGCCCCTGATGAACTTGGTCCGCCACTGCCAAAAGTGACTTTTATCTTGGTCGGTAAAAAGGGCTTAGCGTTAAAGGGCACGTAGAATTTACCATTATTAACAATTTTTTTGTTCTCAGCCCCACACTAATGGTGAGATTCACAGACCACACTACGACTTTACTTTGAGCAAAGTATGCTTAGAACTGTCAGAAATGTATGGGTTTTGACAGTTCGAAGCGTACTATGCTCGAAAGTAAAGTCGTAGTGCGGTCTGTGAATCTCACCATAAGTACCCATAACCTGCGTTGTGAGTGCAGTTATACACAAACAATACACAAACTCACACACGCACATAAACCCCCAGTCTGGGAACAAAATAAATATGACTATTGACTATTCAGCGGGGATCGAACCCACGACCCTCCGTTGGACCAACTGGATGATTTCTCATTACTCTGTACTGAATTTAAAAAAAACAAAAAAATGTTTCTTTGCATGGCGCGGGGTGCGTTAACAAAGTGAATGTCAACGACACCTATTACGGAAAACAGTAAGAGCATGACCAAAGTAGTAACATGTTGACAGTTCCAGTATACTTACCTTCAAATTAGCTCGGGAATGTTAAAACGTCACATTTTAAAGGTTCACTTTTAAAGGGCAAAATACCTTTAACACTTATAAATGACAATCAAGTATCCGCGGTCCACATTAGTAAATTATCATTTGAGTATACATTCATAAATTAACGGTAGGTTAATCTTGAAGGTACTTCGTAATCGTAAACGAACGAGGTTTCAGGGGTGGCGACGCACTTTGGGGGGGAGGCTGTTGTCCTGCAGTAGATGTCAATCGATTGAACTGATGGCATAGACCGAAACACTTGTTGCGCCCAGCAGTTCCATCAACGCAACTGTACGTGTCCAGACTGCACTGGTCGACGAAAGTTGAAGATCTCGTCGACTACATCCGCGTCAAGATGGATTTCACTCTGAGAGTCGAGAGGTTAGAGTCTCGCCATAGAGTGAATTTCAATTCCTATTTGGTGAGAGTCCCGACGCAGCACCTGCCGACTTTCATGAAGGAGGAATTCTGGCCGCAGGGAGTCTTATTTCGGAAATTTCGAGGACAGCTCCCGACAGAAAAACCGCGCATCACGACGCCGTAATCACGTGTAGTGTTAGTTCAAAGTGTTATTAATATGTATGTTAGTCTGTAAGGTATATATTTACGTGGGCCTTTGTTTTACTTATAGTCTTACATTTGTTTCCTGAAATAAATAAATAAAATAAAATAAATAGAGCAACACGGGCCACCGGCCGCGGCGGAATGGAGGGGAGTAGCCATATGCAGGCTTTCCCCTCTGTCAAAGTATACAAGTACAAGTGGGCCTATCCCTGTCACCTAGATGTTTAAGCGTGTGCGTGAAATTGTTTATGTATTTTGTTAAAGTCAAGGTGTGAGTTTTGTAGTAATAGACGACTTTTGTAGTATATGAGTGTGTCATACGGATTTCCCGCCGCAAAAAATTACAGATTGTTTTGCGTCGGTAATAAGCGCTATGGATGCTCCCCTCTAGCAGAGAATATGACATGATACTACGTATAGAATGGACACTTCGACGTCCCGCCCGATTGCCCCGCCTCACCCCCTCTTACAGGCGACGTTTGGTATTCTCTACGTGCTACGCACACAGGTGCACGTGTAAATACACGTCACTGATTGATGTCTGGGTAATAGAGATCAAATTAAGCGTTTGTATGGAATTTTGGCGGAGTGTTCGGGGTGGGCCTCCAGTTCGCTGCGCCGGTGGCCCGCGTGGCTCTAGGACTGATAGTGATGCTGAAGCTATTTTTTTTTATTAGTAAGACTATCGATTATTACAATTAGAGAGTAGATAATGAATTCTACGGGCGATATAAATTATCGCTTTTATTGCATTGCATACAAAATAAAAGTGGTTTGGTCTGAACTTGAAAGATTTGCTTAGGCATTAGGGGCATTAACCCATTCGATCCCTTCTGGGTCCTGTTATTTTTGTTTAGGTGGAATTAAGCGATAAACAGGCGAGATCAGAAATAATTCTTCTCCAATTTTTTTCTCCTATCTGAATCTCCTACTTGTACAAAATAGCAATATAGTCAACTGTGTATTGAAAGAATAATTTATCAGGTACAGAATAATTTAAACATATCTCCGACAGTAATTGATTAGTTTTATAGTTACTTATTTGGTCGCCGGTAGCGAATTCGAGTGGATGACATCTTTTTTACTTGGTGCAATGTCACTGCTGGTGTACCACAAGATGGCGTGTTGTCTCCTCTCCTTTTTTCTACCTTCATCAACTTAATTACTCAGAATATATCTTCTCTCTACCATCTTTATGCAGATGATCTTCAAATCTATTGCCAGGCCGATCTTGCTCATTTGCCGGAGGCCGTACAGAGTATCAATGACGACTTAAAACGAATTTCTCTATGGAGTGAAGCCTTTGGATTGCAGCTTAACCCATCCAAAAGTCAAGCAATAATAATTGGCAGCTCTCGTATGCTCGGCAAGGTAGATATGTTACAGCTGCCATCTCTTACTATTAATGGAACGTGTATCCCATATCGTGATAATGTCAAAAATGTGGGCATTATTATTGACAAAAAATTATCTTGGACGCTACAAATCTCAGAAGTAAGCCGGAAGATGTTTGCTGCCGTTGGCACTCTGAGAAGACTCCAGAATTTCTTGCCTACTCCCAAAATTACATTAGCTCGATCAATTCTCTTTCCAGTTCTTGACTATGCCGACATACGCTATCCAGACTTAACTCAGGAGCAATTAAACAAACTTGAGCGGCTTCAAAACCTTTGCATTCCATTCATATTTGGTCTCCGCAAATATGATCACGTTTCTGATTTTCGTAAACAGCTCAAGTGGCTACCCATTCGTTTTCGCAGGGATACACACATTCTTTCTTTTCTGTACTGTTTATTGTTTAATCCCCAAACCCCAACCTATTTGAAAGAGCGTTTTCTTTTTCTTGGCTCTTCACATACCTTGTCCCTTCGTTCTTCCAGTAATCTCCTTCTTTCGACTCCTTCACATACTTCTACCCTTTACTCCAAATCTTTCACAGTGCAAGCTATCCGCCTAAGGAACTTGCTGCCTGGCGAAATTCGACGTACTAATTCAGTCGTAGCATTTAAAAAACGGATCTACGACTACTATGTTGCCCAGATCTTTTCCTTGCCAAATTAATATACAAATACCTTGTAGTTACCTGTTGTAATAGTTTTGTAATATTATTATTTAATATTACATTAACTTGAACTGGTACACCCCTTTTACTTTTTTCATTTCCGCAGTTTCCTAAACCCAAAGGTTGTCTGGAAGAGATTGCAGTTTTGTGATAAGACCGCCTTTTGTATAGTGTATCTCTTTTATCTTTGTATCTTGTATGTTTTGGTGTACAATAAAATATTAAATAAATAAATAAATATACTTCATTGTGTATGCATTTTAAAGGTATAATGTATTTTCAATCTGTATTTTGTAGTAGTTAAGCCATTTACTTTCTAACCTATGAAAAATTTATAAATATCTACTATCGTTTATTATATTAATATAAAGGAAGTGTAAAAATATCTGCAAATTGAAACAAATATTTATTACAAATTTATTTCGCATACGTTTATCCAGTTTCAATTGAGCGTAGATTGATAAATAATAAAAAAATGTACTTAGCGGTAGCCTGCAATTTTTTTTTCTAGAAACAGAAGTAGGTAGCCAACTTCGTATCTAGAATAGAATCTTCGTAATAGAAATATACTTACCTACTTAACAAATTATTATGATTTTCTACTTTGAGACTTTAAATAATTTTCCAGGTTGAACCTACTATTAACTACCTTAGAAACCGTTATCTACACGGAATAGATTTATCTATTCTGTGGTTATCTATGACATACCTAGGTTATTAAAAATAATTAAACATAATTTAAACTGCCTCGGTAGCCAAGTGGTTGCAGGGCACTACTACTACGCTGAGGTCCTGAGTTCGAATCCCAGGTCGGGAGTTATCAGAGATAATGGTGTAAAGTCCTTTATCTCTGGTTCTATTGGGATTTTTCCATTTTCTGGAAATTTCTCAGTACCTCGAAGTTTGGTAATGTGCCCGGAGATGTCAACAGGCTCGCCACGTGAGCCAAAACGTAACCGGCGAATCGTGGATGTTTGCATGTATGCTTGACTGCATGCATTTGCACCTCTGCCTATTCCTTCGGGGATTACAGGCGTGAAGTTACGTATTTTTTTATAATTAAAACTTACCTATCATCACTCTTATGATATAACCGCAAAAACACATAAAAGTCATTTTGGAGTACCTACCTACCTACTTATTTATCAAAATTAATAGGGTGAGTGGAGCTACGCGTGGACTTATCGTATACTACGAACAATACGAAATCAATTGTCATATTTTACTGCAGTTAAGAGGTTAAAAATAGAAAAACATTTTACATTTTGATTTGTAGGCTGCAGATGTATGTATACCTACCATCAGTGTGAACTGTAGGCTGTTTGTCATTACATAACATACAAAAAAAAATGTTAACATAGGTATATCTCAAAATTAACCTTGTTGTGTTACATTTATGTTCAATATGAAATGGCAAGTGAAAGTCCGTTTATCATTAATCACCAATAATTATGGTAACTAGGAAGTAGGTATATTTACCACAACAATTCGATACCAATCACAGTACCTTTAGGTATAGGTATATGGTCTCAATCTGATATGAACTCGTTTAGCGAGACGGATGGAAGTTTAGTACCAGAAATGAAGGTTAACGTGATATATTTTGGAATTTTTGTTATTTGAGGAAATTAATTTAAATGGCTGATTAACATGTAACTGTCTCAATTTGTTAGATTTAATTATTTTTGTTTTTAGTCAACTTACTTAATTCTTTGTATTTTTTTTTTGTTATGATGGTGGTAAACATGCAGTTCACTTGTAGGTATTGAAAGGGACGAATGCATCCTATAGATACAAAAAACACAGGCCAAAAAGCAGATGCGTGGCCACCCCTGAGGTCTAAGTTGGTAAGTATGTAACCGTAACACAATAGTGCTGAACACTACCAATTGGCGGCAGATATATACATGTCGGAGTGGAACCTGAATGTGACTGCTGGCGCCATCTGGTTTGTCGGAGACGTAATAGATTAGTAATTAGTAATAGACGTAGATTGTTCAATAGAGAATTCTAGGTGGCGCCACGGTCGGCGTAGGTTCTTGAAATTGTTATCTTAGAGGGGATAGTTACTAGCCGATATCGGGTTTATAAAGGCTAGAAAATAGTTCATGCCAGTCAGTCATAGAGTAACAGTCGATCAGTCACAGTCACACAGTTGAATCGAATTATTATAGCGCAGTTATGCTGCCAGTTAGAAAAGTGAACGTCAGTGATATTAAAATGATATAACGCGGGTAGTTCTGAATCAAATGTGCAGAAGACTAGTGATAGTAGTAGTATCGTATCCTGGTAAATGTGGTTTCCCGGTCCGAAGGGTTTCTTGTCCATTCTTCCCTGCCGGAAGTAATCGAATGGGCAGATCTTTGGCAATATACGACTTTCTTCTGCCAACTTGTGCTTTATTTCATCATCCGCTCGAGTACCCACCTACAGATGCCCACAAACACGAGTAACATGTCGGCTTATGGAAAGACACGCCCACAATACTACCCACATGTCCGGACTGGAGAGCCCTCATGCCGATATCAGAAGTGGGATTCACTCGAGCGAAAATATGATGAAAATATGCAGAGCGGAAAGTGACGTCATCTTGCGCCATGAAGAATCGGTGGTTATTTTTGGACCAACGAGTTGACGACCTACCCTCAACTGAAAAAAAAAAAAAAAGTGTCAAATTTCAAAGAGCATCAAATCGTTCAAACTATTGCTGCCGAGTTCGCTGGTCGCCTCAGCTGGGCCTCCCTTATGGGTCTCACCTGGCTGGGTGGACCGCACTGGCCACAGAAAGAATGAGGTAGTCCAGTGCCAACCAAAAGTGGTTAACCTAGAAAACCAAACCAAAGTATTGGGATTTGAAACTACAATAGACTTAACACCGTAGTGCTGTGATTGCATGGTACACTACTTTGCCAATATACCTGGCTGGAAGTTGAAGTATGCAGCAGAGGTTGTGGTGCGCATACCACTGCAGATTGGGTCATGGAAATCTATGCTGGAGAGCGATGAGCGGATTTCAACGTTTCAATCGGACATGCATTCTACATTTGGTGAGTCGTTTTCATTGTGTTATGACCTCGCAACAGCTGATGAATGGGTTCAATTCCCAGGTCATGGTGAATCGGTACAAATCACCAATTTGTGGCATTTCCCGTTGAAAATGTTTTCAATGTAATCCTATGCCTAGAGTTGAAATTTAACCTAACACATGGTTAAGTTTAGAAAATGGCTAATTTCATTCCCTCTATTGGGGTAGATAGTTTGAAAAAGTTAGTCAAACGGTAAAGTTGATAATGGTTTCACCTGTGGGTAATTACGGGAAGAAATTATAGGATCCTTGTGATTTAATAAGTGTGGTCTCTCCTGCTTTAGTGGGTGACGACTATCACTGTTATGTGGTCTTTCCTGCTTTTGTGGGTAACGATCATCACTGTTCGTTTAATGTGTATGTGGTCTTTCCTGCTTTTGTGGGTAACGATCAATCTTAATTCTGTAGGAATCTTACGATTAGGTAGCGGACACTGAGACTCAAGTACCAATTGATATGATGTGACGAATATTGAAAACGTTATGTGTGAGCATGTGAAGAAATTATAGGATCCTTGTGATTTAATAAGTGTGGTCTCTCCTGCTTTAGTGGGTGACGACTATCACTGTTATGTGGTCTTTCCTGCTTTTGTGGGTAACGATCATCACTGTTCGTTTAATGTGTATGTGGTCTTTCCTGCTTTTGTGGGTAACGATCAATCTTAATTCTGTAGGAATCTTACGATTAGGTAGCGGACACTGAGACTCAAGTACCAATTGATATGATGTGACGAATATTGAAAACGTTATGTGTGAGCATGTGTGTACAGGTTCTTGGTTCACGGGTTTCGTGACTATGCCAGAGTATCAGTGTGTTGACTCTGGGTGGAATATGAGATGATTTGGCATTCCTGGAGGGAAGTGCTGGTTGTTGAGTTGTTGGCCATGAACGAGACACCTGTGTTAATTTGTTCGATAATGTAAATTTCGTTGTGATGAGATTTTATTAACATGAAGTCTGTCAATGATACTTGATCTCAAAATGTTTTGTCTCTTTGTGAGGGAGTGAATAATTTGTTTAAAGCGTTACTAGCTATCTGAGATGCCGAGAAAAGCACAAGATGATTTGTGGTAGTGATAACTTGAGATCGATTCTAGTAATGTCAGGTAGGCCGAGCTAAATACGGTTACTACCTGTCTTTTGGGCTTAAAAGCAATACCTTACTTTAGTGGTTGATAATGACGAGTAGATACAACGGCGAATTAATTACGTCATAGTTGGGCCAATAAAGGCCTAGTGAACTATCATACTCTCAGAGATGTTTCCTTGTTACAGGTAATCGCATCGCACGAGGACGTGCGAATTGTCAGTATGGCCGTGTCGGAGTGGAACCTGAATGTGACTGCTGGCGCCATCTGGTTTGTCGGAGACGTAACCTAATTATGACTAGGGTAGATTGTTCAATAGAGAATTCTAGGTGGCGCCACGGTTGGCGTAGGTTCTTGAAATTGTTATCTTAGAGGGGATAGTTACTAGCCGATATCGGGTTTATAAAGGCTAGAAAATAGTTCATGACAGTCAGTCATAGAGTAACAGTCGATCAGTCACAGTCACACAGTTGAATCGAATTATTATAGCGCAGTTATGCTGCCAGTTAGAAAAGTGAACGTCAGTGATATTAAAATGATATAACGCGGGTAGTTCTGAATCAAATGTGCAGAAGATTAGTGATAGTAGTAGTATCGTATCCTGGTAAATGTGGTTTCCCGGTCCGAAGGGTTTCTTGTCCATTCTTCCCTGCCGGAAGTAATCGAATGGGCGGATCTTTGGCAATATACGACTTTCTTCTGCCAACTTGTGCTTTATTTCATCATCCGCTCGAGTACCCACCTACAGATGCCCACAAACACGAGTAACATGTCGGCTTATGGAAAGACACGCCCACAATACTACCCACATGTCCGGACTGGAGAGCCCTCATGCCGATATACATATACATTATGTAATGCGGTGGTGCCTACCCCTTCGAGCTCCAACACTCTACCATATTATTACATATTCTCTGACTCTACCAAATGAATCGCTTAAATCTAACAAAATGATAGGTCTCAATCTCTAATCACATACCTACCTACAGTTGATTTGCAAGTTGCAACACTTCTATTAAAAAAAAAACAATATAAAATAATTTAAGAAATCCGACGTAAAAAAGTCATCTAAAAAGTACAAAACCAAAATTTATTTGGTGGTGCTTTTTCAACTATTTGAACCAAGCGTCGTCGAACCGAGGGATTCTCAACCTTTTTTTTTAAATGTAACTACTTAAAACATTTTTGGAGAAAATGTATTTCTTGTTTTTTGGAAATATATTCATGTTTTTTTGAAGTTGGACTTTTGATTTAGTACCTACTTGTCTGCTTTACGTGGAATGCCCCGTCGGTAGGTAAATTAAACAATTAATTTGTTGCGAAGTCTTACGAGCTTCATTACCTACTGGCTCTGAAAATAATAGGTGGGTTACCTACACGACGACCCGGTTGGTCGAGCGGTGTGAGATGACCGTTTGATTCGTAGGGTCGCGGGTTCGATCCCCGCACCGGAACAAATATTTGTATGGCCTACAGATATTTGTTTCGGGTCTGGGTGTTTGTGTACGTGTTGTATGTGTACAACGGCACCCACGACACAGGTTTATACCTACTGTGTTGCTGTGAGAGTAAGCGTATTTTATTTTATTTATTTATACCTACATGTTTAAAATGTTGAATCAGAATAATCTCCATAAAATAAAGAAGCTTTTATAGGCTCATTTGTCAAGCCGAATCGTTACAAACTACCTTTAAACCTATCAAATTATTCACTACTTATACCTTTGCATTAGTAATTACAAGTGCTTGGTATACATGGAATTTGAACCTGACTGTGGAAAAAATGTTTGAGAGACGGAAGAAATTTGCATATATTTTTATGCAGCAAAACAATAATTATTAATTTATTTAGTTGAACTCATTATATTGAGCTAACGGACTATCCATAAATCAACATTAACGAATATTAAAACAGAGTTTATTTTAATAACGAAATAATTAACGTAATATTTGGACGTTTTTAAATATTTACTTTAATTGCTGGCTAGACAAATTCACGCGATAAATCATGTTGATTTTTTTTGCAAACAAAAATATTGTTAACAACTACTATTTACGAATATATTTGCGCACTGACAATGTTAGTGCATAAATGTAAATCTAATTCGGTTAACTCGCAAAAATAATTGTAGATACGTTCTTAAAATCAATTTTAGAGTAGTTTATGTGCATGAACTCATTATTCCAAGCAGGTTATTTTATTATTCGATGTTCGATCTTATTTGCGAATAATTAGTATTATTGAATGTCAAGGAAATTATAAAAATAATGGCGTTAATAATCTATAGAACTAATATTATAAATGAATGTCAAGGAGACTACAACAGAATGAAAAAAATCTGTAATGATATACAGTACCCAGTAAGAAATATTGCATATCGAGCCTACGTAAAAGAAAATCGGCTAGTTTGGACTTCGTAGAGCGTTATCCTACCTACGCATAGAGCAGTGATTCCCAAAGTGGTCTATATCGACCCCTGGGGGTCTATGACAAACTGAAAGGGGGTCGGCGTCAACGAAAAAAAAATTTGAGGGTCCATGAAATGAAAATGGGGGTCCTCGATGATGGATCTCAACACATACACTGATAGTACCAATTTACTTACATCATACCAAAGTGGTCCATGGGAGACTAGATGGGGGTCTACGTAGGTGTGAATAAAAATTGGAAATATGGGAATGTGATACAAATGTTGCAAGGACGGGGGTCCACAGAAACCAGAAAAAATTGTAATGGGTCTACAAGAAAAAATAGTTTGGGAACCTCTGGCATAGAGCAACACGGGCCACCGGCCACATTCCGGTTATCGCCAACCGAATGGAGTAGAGATGTCTCATATGTCTCTCCTCAACGTCACAGTATACAACGTCCTAAGCCGAGGCACGGACCCGCATGGGTCACCCTTGGGCAGTTTCGCTAACTTTTTGCTTAGGCTGAAGCGCCTTCTGCGCTCGCCAATTGCCCGGTGAAGTAGACTAGTGCCGTCTCGAGACAGGCCGCCTACAATTCAATTCATTTCATTTATTCAATAACAATTTTACGTTGTGTTTGGAATTACAATCTCGATAGTTAATATAAATACAAATTAATCTCCTCGGTACACAATAATATCTATAATAATAATTGTTTTATATTATTTTGCACTAACACATGCTTGTGAAATATATTTTATTTAAAGAAAAATGGAAAGAAAAAATTTGACGCCTGAAGTCAAATTTTTCTTTCTATTTTTCTTTAAATAAAATCTTTAATAATACACAAAGCCCTATCTAAAAAAAAAGAAAACGGACCACCGTGCAGGCTTTCCCCTCTGTCAAAGTACAAGCACAAGAAAGCGCAATGTCACAAATAGAAATTTCTTCCTCGTGATCCGCGATGGAATCATCAGCTTCGTTGTGGTCCTCTTGTGCCTAGATTTTATTCGGGATACCTAAAAAAAAACGCACCACTTAAGCTCTCCCTCATAATGGTGTGGAAATCGCGCGTTGGAGTGGATTTTGCGGCTCTCGTACGCTGAAACTATTGATTTCACAAAATAAAAGGTTAGAACATAAATTGTATGAAAATTTTCTAGTTTAATTTATTACATAACAATGTTTATCGTAAAATAAGTACGAACGGAGATACTCTAAAAAAACTGTACATGGGCGCTATTTTTGAGTGCGAGTGGCAAAGATACGAGGTGACAAAGCGAAAATTCGAAATGAGCACGTCAAAATTTATAAAATCACCAATTTTCAAAACTCCCGGTAAACTTTCTAGGTAACCCTCTTTTGGAGTACCAAATGCCTACTAATAGCCTGCAGTCATCACAATCAATGTGAGCAGCATCGCATGCCTGTTTCTTTACATAAAAAATAGACAGTTGAGGGTATATTTTATTTAAAGAAAAATGGAAATCTAGTCCAGCCACTCTTCCAATTGACTTTAGTAGCTCAATTGGAAGAGCGGCTGGACTAGATTTCCAGTAGGCCGCGAGTTCGAGTCTCGCCTGAAGTCAAATTTTTCTTTCCATTTTTCTTTAAATAAAATATATTTCACAAGCATGTGTTAATGCGAAATAATATAAAACAATTATTAAGGGTAAAACTTCTTTACGATATTCAATAAACTGCAAAGTCTATTATATCGGTTGCCTAACTAGCATAGTTGGCAATAGATGGCGCTGCTGCTACCATAAAGCAATGCAATAAATGTGAAGGAAAGATTTGACAAATCGGGCAGGACTTCAGTAGCTCAATTGGAAGAGCGGCTGGACTAGATTTCCAGTAGGCCGCGAGTTCGAGTCTCGCCTGAAGTCAAATTTTTCTTTCCATTTTTCTTTAAATAAAATATATTTCACAAGTATTTGTTAATGCGAAATAATATAAAACAGTTGAGAGTATACCTAAATTGAGTTGAGGTACCTTTATACTTATTTATTATGAGATATTATCATATGAATCTCTGGACGCAACAATCCTGCACGGATATTTATAGAACAAAGACACATTCTGCTTAAAACTTAACATCAAGTTAGTCCGTGACCTTAAACACTAAAATAACATGTTTTTCATTTAAGTACATTATAATTTTCTACTTACGAGACAGGCAGGGAGGTTATATATAAAAAAAAAAATCCGCCAATTTGTCCGTCTTGTTGAGTGAAATGTTGTCTGTAAACCTTTTTAACGACTACTTAAAGGTTGATTGAGAAACAAGTGAAATGCATATAAGATGAACGTACACTTATCCGGGCCCAATGAATCGACCGCACTGATAAAATCAAACGTGCCGAAAGAAAAGTTTTAATATTTAATTAAACCCAGGGGGGGTAATTTCTATCATAAAGGCGAAATAAGTTAGATTTTAGGGGCGCAAGTGTCGCAACGCATCTGCATTTTAAGCTCTGGTTTTTATGTAAATGTCTATAGGCTGCATGAATGAGTCACTTAACCTATCCAAGTGTACTACATGCTTGGTTGCCACCGACTAAACAAGTAATAATCTTTTTCGATTCGTTCTATGCGTACGGTTCGGATAAGTGTCCGTTCACCTTAAAAACGAAAGACATTTAGTCCTTGGAAGCGTTCTACCTTAAAAGCATAAAGCATAATCAATGAAATAAGGCTTTGTTTGACTAGACAAGATGTGATAAAAATACTTTATATACAGTCTCTCTCTGTCAACTCTTTAATTAAATACCTACATTCCTGCATTCTTCGATACATTAATTATTATTATCCGTGAATATACAAGTATTTACAGACTTCATAATTTTTTTACTTAAACTGCTTCAGAAGTCTTGAGGTAGCAAGTTGCTACTGCTATACTGGGTTTTTGGGTTTGATCCCCGAGTCGGGAGCTATCTGGGATACCTTTTATCTTTTTCCTACTACGTCACCTATTCCTTCCTTTTATTGACGACCCGGTTAGTCCAGTGGTGTGTGACGACCGCTCGATTCGAAGGGTTCGATCCCCGCACCGGGATAAATATTTGTACGGCCTACAGATATTTGTTTCTATTTATTTACTTATTTATTTATTTACTTACTTTATCTCTAGTGCTATAGAATATAGAATTTTCTATTTTCAGGTTGTTAAGTGTCATTCGGAAATTGGTAATATGCCCGCAGGTGTCACTAGACTTGCCACCTGTTACATGGGCCAGAACGCAATCGGCGTATCGCATGTCTGCTTATTTTTTAATGCATGTAATTTACCCCTGCCTATCCATTAGGGAAATACAGACGCGATGTTCAGTTTATTAATATTTTTCAAGAGGAAGAAAATGATCCTTAGAGAGATCACTCGAATGTCTGTCGATCTTCCTCACCTCCAAAACTATTAGACCAATGAGGTTGATATTTGGTACATACACATACTATGTATCATGTAAATCGGTGACCTAAACATGGACGTGTCAAAATAAATAATACATTTTAACTGGGGCAACTTTTGAGGTATTAATTAGAAAAAATTAAAAAAAGAATGTTAAAACCGAATATTATTTTCAAGACTCAAGATCTTTGCTCGTCTGTGGCTTTCTGCCTGAGACGTACGTACGCTATACTTGTTTTCTTTCGGCCAAAATGCAGTCAAAATACAGCTGGAACCTGTTCTACCTTCTGGCGCATACTTTTAAACCAGAAGTCCCTTTTCACGTGGTCTTCGGTTTTGTTAATACCGAAATTTCCTCGGTTGTATGCCCTCTTCACTACCTGCATCTCCATAATCTTGGGAACCACTACATTTGTATAGCAGTGTCGTCTGCGTACATGACAATATGTACGTTTTTGCGTAGATACAGGAATATCGCTTGTATAGAGCAAGAATAGGAGGGGGGATAGTACGAGGCCTTGGGGAACACCTATTGTACCTAATGGTGTGACAAAATATTACATAAGCGCTGATCATATTGTTTTTAGGGTTCCGTACCTTAAAAGGAAAAAAGGAACCCTTATAGGATCACTCGTGTGTCACTGTCTGTCTGTCCGTCTGTCACAGCCAATTTGCTCCGAAACTACTCGACTGATTGAGTTGAAATTTGATGAATATATGTGAATTGGTGACCCAAAGATGAACACGTCAAGTAAAATAATAAATTTTAAATCCCCTATTTAAAATTTATTATTTTACTTTTGGCCACTCTCGGGGGGTAAATCAGAAAATTAAATATATATATATATATATATATATATATATTCGTAAACTGTGTCGTGTGACATATCAAATGAAAGAGGTTGTTGTCAGCATCTCAGATATATTTTTTTTATAATTTTTGCATAAACGAATTTGAAGTTTGAAAATAGTTCTTTGCCTATAGATTACTGGAAAACCTATAAGAAGTTTGAGTATTCAAATTAAATCGAAAATTCTTAATAATATATGCCGGTACCACCGTAACCGCTATGTCCCTGCATTTTAAATCTGTAATATTTTCGAAAATATTTATTTAAATTACGGAACCCTCACCACGCGAGCCGAACTCGCACTTGTCCGGTTTTTTAATGTTTTCTTCTTTTTGAAATGTTGAATCTGCATTTTATTGAGATGTTTACTTCATGAATTTAATCAATTAAAGTTGTGTGAATTCGCATTTTTATAATATTAGTAATCATTTTAACTTTTTCTGATAATAAGATAAAAAGTTGAACTATTACAAATTCTAACATAAATTATTATATTATATTATTATTATTACGCTTGCACGGCTAACCCGTATTACCGATTTAGATGAAATGTAGAATGAAAAAAGTTGAAGACCAGGGTCAAACATAGGCTCATGTTTTTTTTTAATAAAAAAAATCTCTAAAGGAATGATACAGGGTCTGAAATCTCTGATTTTTATATAGATGTTTATATGCTACAGTACACACTTATCAAGAATGTGAACTGTTTGCTTCTTTGAGATTTCATGACAACACAAAAAACATTTTTGAAATTTCAACCACAAGGGGATGGAAGTTTACGTAAAAGAAGCCGCAGGCTATAGCTAGTAAACAATCTTTAGCGAATGGCATGAGTTTTATCGCGGGACACTGCTGCCCATCCCGCGTTGTTATGTTTACTACCGCTTAATTGAAACTATTTGACTACCATTGTTCGGAATAGTAACGTCACAGAAGGAAAATATCATTAGTCATGCAATTGATGCAATCGTTCAACGATACGCATTGCTCGTAAAATGTTACTTAATTAGATAATGATTTATTATTTTTTAAAGCAATTACCTATTTATCATTATTATATGACGTTAAAAAAGTCACTTGTTAACGTGTCATATAATGCACGAGACATGAGAACAGATGATCTCATGGTCATATACCTACGGTTGTATTTGATAATTAATCGTTATTTTCATGTATTTGTGGCAAACAAGTAGGTATTCAGTTCATATGAATGGTAAGTGATGACTGCAGCCTATAGACATCTACACCAAAACCAGAGGTCAAAATTCAGATGCGTTGCCACCACTGAGACCTAAGTTGTAATGTATACCTATGTGATGGTTATTACGAGGTCATACATTACCACCTAACCGGAAAACAATAGTGCTGAACTACTAATTGGCGGCAGTTAGAATAGGTAATGCGGTTGTCCCTACGCCCTCGAGCTCCTACACTGGATATTTACCACAAGTTAATACCGCCTGAGGGATTAATTATTAATATATATATATATATATACAGGGTGTCCCAAACATCAACGATAAACCGAAAACGGAGGCCAAGCCGGGACAGTTATTAGAAAAATGTGAAAAAAAAATTGTCACTGAATGATATATCTTGTGATGATCTTTAAATCCCTAAGAATACAAATATTACTATTTTGTACTTTTTTTTGCGTGTTGTAGTCATGACTAAAAAAAAAAAAAAAAAGTAAATTACAGTTTATAAAACAACATACCTGCCTGAGTTTTCAATAAAATGGCGTGTTTTTGCCCAACAATAAATACAAAATAATTACTCCACTCTCACTCAACTTTAATCTTCTGTACTGTAAAAAAAAAATACTACAATATTTTGGCAACGCGTAACGCGTACATAATAATTTCCCGTAACATTAGTATAATATTACGCCCTTATTCATAAACGTATTTTAGCTAAAGTGTTGCTAATCTCTCCTTTGTCTTTTTCTATCTTGCACATTTGACAATGCAACTGACAAGGACAAAGCATTCTATAGCTAAAACGTATCTAATGTACGTTTATGAATAAGGGGGTTTCTATATAGGTATGTCGTTATAAGGTAAGAGAAATACGGAAGTGCTGAGAGTATTGATCAGTCTTCGATTTGCATATTTTATTTGGATTTTGTGTATCACTTTAACATAATATATATATGAATGAATTCTAATATATTATCCACTAGTAACTTAACGTTGATTATTTCATTCTAGTAACATTAAAAATATATTTAAATTAATTAAAATAAGTGAATAATTTGCATTAAAACACTGGTATAACGCGTTCATTAGTATTTATTTGTAGACGGTACAGTACGAACGGAAATAAGATTATTTATAAAATGATACGATTCCTAAAACCGGTAAACGCATAAGAAGGTTATAAATATGGCGTCCTGTCTTTTCCGCGCTCATCATTCGTTGTGTACTAGTCCTAAGAGATAAAGGCTTGTTGAAAGGACTATAATGTAACAAACTGTGCACATTGGGACATTGACATTGAGTGGGTTAACACGTTTTGTTTATACGGAAATTTACTATGTGTAATGAGGTTTATTTTATTTTTTTATGAGGACTTTGTGACCATGATGCGTTATTGTGTTCTGTGCTTTATATTTTGCGGCGGTGTTATCGCGGCGATCGATCCCAACAAAATCGATGGATATGCTACGGGGTTGTTTTCTAATTGTGAGTATTTTGTTCCTATTATCGTCCAATGGTCGAAATTCGACCGCAAACATGAAATGTACCTAAAGCTAAATTCTGAAACGAACTTCTATGATAATTTCTACTTCGCTTTATGTAATCGTTTTACCAAAAGCTATGTTTTGATTTTTGTGTTTAACAATGTAAACGTAATTTATTGTTTGACTAATGCATGGTTCTATTTCAATTTTCGCGGTGGCATAGATTTATCTATTTTTTAAGGATAGCTATCCTTAAATAATAGATAAATCTATTTTATAGGATTATACTAAGTAGGTAGGTATACCGATTTAATCTTCGCAAAACTTGGTAACTTTTACCGGTTATCGGAAAGCTATTTAGACCAATGCAGTGTTAATCCTTATCAAAGAAATACATTAATCACCTTAAGCATTTCATGCACATTATTATACCTATAACATAAATAGTTTAATGAATATAACTACGAATATCTAAGAACTTATTGCAGAAAATTACCGTGCGAGACTACTCGAACTCGAGATAAATGTTCATCTGTGTGATGGTGATGGAACCCGCTTGATTTAAATAAATATATTAGGTATACAGCCGCGTTTTCCGGGTGTGTGCTAGTGCCAAATTTCATACTCCTCCTTCTGCGCAATTGTCAGTAGGTAGGCTAATTGTCGTGAAGTGATAAAACGCTTTTCCTTCAGCATTAAATCTCTGAAGCAACCAGAAAAATATAACAATAGATTTCTTATTGTTCTTGGACCCTATAGGGTCCATTTGCTGCTTCAGGGATGGTGATTATTTTACGTATCAGAATCTAAATATTAATAAGTAGACTTAAATCAAACAGCTCGAAGCAATTTTCTCATCTGATTAAGGAGAAAAAAAAAACTAAAACAAATACTTATTAAGTTGAAGTTGAGTTAAAACGTTTGTCTATTTTTCGCAATTACGCGAGTGAGTATATTAAAAATATTTTGTTCGAACCTGTGACCTTTGGATAACTAGCCCATCCGCTTTACCACTTACCTACCGAAGCCGATAGAGTTTCGATTCTTTCCATTTTTACTAAACAAATCTTTAAAGGAAATGCTTTGAAGATGCAATTTCATAAACTTATTCTAGCAAAGCCTATTTTTATTTTTTCGACTGTTGTCGAATTTTTACTTTCTTCTTCTTTATTTTTCTTCTGCTCACAATAATTTACACAAATTTCAATTCCTAACTGAACACCAATTTCCAAGTTTCCAACATTTTCTTCTATTTTTTTATAACGAAAACCTTTTTTTATACCTACCTAATACGGCCTACAACGCTATTTACGGAAATTAATTAATTAAAAGTTTTTTTTTAGATTGACGTCATTTGGTTTCGCTGGAAGAAATATAAGTCGGTTTTCAGGGCTAAATGCAATAAATAATCTTTTGAAATGGATTTTGTAACGTTGAACTCTACCACAGTAGCTCTGCCACCACTCTACAAGTTCATTGATTTTTGATAATAACATTATACGTTTACGCCTCGTCTAATTGCAGCTATAAATGTATACAATAGCTATTATTTTTATATTTTTTAATGTACGGCCCTGTAATTTCCGGCACAGAGGCATAACACCTTAGGCCTCAGGAGCGGTAACGCATTTGCATTTTGACCTTGGTCTTTGTGTGGGTGTCTATAGGCTGCAGTCATCACTTAACATCAATGTGAACTGCATGCTTGTTTGCCACTTCAATTACATAAAAAAAAAAAAATTTAAGAGGTTGGAAAACATGTTTTACTAGAAAAAAATGCATTGTAATATCAATAAGTGGCATTCTTGTGATTTTAATAATGTCATATGGGACGATTCTTTCATTCTTGTTTTTTGCGTCATGAGGTAGACATAAAAAATATTTTTTTTACCTATAAATTACGGCCAAACCCATAGACCAACACGGGCCACCGGTCGCGGCGGACCGGTGGGGAGTAGCCATAGCGTGTATTACCGATGCAAAACAGTTTGTCATTTTTTGCCGGGGGAAATGCGTGCGACACACACGCACACTACAAAAATCGTCTATTACTATGAAACTCACACCTTGGTTTTAAAAATATACAGAAACAATTTCACGCACACATTAAAACATCTAGGCGACAGGTATAGGCCCATTTGGGCTTGTACTTTGACAGAGGGGAAAGCCTGCTATATCGCTACTCCCCTCCGGTGTTGCTCTATAGGAAAACCTATAAGAAGTCTGGGGTATATAGGGTAGTATAGGAAATTTCTCAATTGCACGGAACCCTGGGAACGTTACTGGTGGTAGAGCTCCAGCGACGGAGCTTGCGGGCGTAGGCACCACCGCATTACGTAATAAACGTGCCGTTAAATGATAGTGTTCAGCACTATCGTGTTCCGTTGGTAATGTACGGCTCTGTTATTTCCGGCACAGAGACATAACACCTTAGGCCGCAGCAGTGGTAACGCATCTGCATTTTGACCTTGGTCGTTGTGTAAGTCTATAGGGTGCAGTCATCACTTGACATCAATGTGAACTGCATGCTTGTTTGCCTCTTCCATAAAATTAAAAAAAAACGTGAGTCTCACTCACCCTCAGCCGGGTTTTCGCTAAGGGCGAAGTTCACATGGCTTTTTTTCCACGAACGAACTAATTATTTAATTTACATAATCATTAGCCATGGCAATGATTTTAGTAAGAATTTTATTACTGAGACCTTTCACCCTGATATGATAAAGTAAAAAATAATCCAATAAAAACCTAACGGCTGCTTTTTTATTATTACCTATAGCTCGAATAATAAATTAATATTATGTATTAAGATACAATCTATACATATTAATTTCTTATCAATGTTATGGCGTCATAGAGCAACACGGGCCACCGGCCGCGGCGGTCTGGAGGGGAGTAGCCACATAGCGTTTATTACCGATGCAAAACAGTCTTGTCATTTTTGCGGCGGGAATTGCGTGCGATAGACACGCACACTACAAAAATCGTCTCTTACTACGAAACTCACACCCTGACTTTAACAAAATACAGAAACAATTTCACGCCCACATTTAAAAATCTAGGCGACAGGTATAGGCCCATTTGGGCTTGTACTTGGACAGAGGGGAAATCCTGCATATGGCTACTCCCGGTGTTGCTCTATATTATGGCGTCGGGCCGTGATCGATCCTACCAACTAGCGAGATAATTTTCTTCTACTATACCTACCTTGTACATTTTTTTAGCATTAGACAGAAGGAATTAGGTGTTTTTTAAGGTAAGTTGTAAGTAAAAAGTTCAAAAATGTCGATCTTCATTCCGAAAACTAATGATACCTATACAATACTGTATTATTTTCAAATACTATGTTTTAGAGAGTACTTTTTTCGAATTACATAACAGTAATTGAAACTTAACTTCACGCCTGTAATCCCCGATGGTGTAGGCAGAGGTAAATGCATGCGTTCAAGCATACATGCAAACACCTACGATTCGCCGGTTACGTTTTTGGCCCATGCAACAGGTGGCGAGCCTGTTGCCATCTCGGTCACATTATCAAACTCCGAGGTACTGGGAACTTCCAGAAAATTGAAAAATCCCAATAGAATCAGAGATAAAGGATCTTAAACCGTTATCTCTGATAGCGCCCGACCCAGGTATCGAACCCAGGACCCCAGCGTAGTAGTAGTGGCCTGCTACCACTAGGCTTCTGAGGCAGTTACAGTAATTGGCAACATATAAATTTTATATTTAATTAAACTTACGCGTTTTTTAAACGTCTCCTATAAAAGACCTAAAGATGTAGTGGTCAAGAACACAAAACGAACGGAATACCTACGATAATATTATAATGATAACAAATTAAAAAGAAAACGTTTATTACTTAGCGATGTAGAAACCCTATATTCTTATTCGATGTAGTCTGTTACCAATAAACCAGAATTTGAATCCCACAGCGTAAAAAAATAAAAAACTAAATCGTTTTGTATTAATATGCATGTAATGTTGGAAGCATTATGACTTTTATCTTTTTTTATGAAGCATATTTTTATCTGTCGTTTTACTTTAATAATTTAAAACCACAAAATCTGCATACCTACACGTGCCGGCCTTTGTCTTACATGTTTCCTGTACCTAGTCGTCATGAGGATATTGTAAAAAATATTGTGATTCCTATCTAAATAATGAATTTCAAAATATAATAAGGTACTGAAGTTAGATCCAGTGACAAAGAACGCGGGCGTAGGCACCACCGCACTACCTAATCTACTTGCCGCTGAATGATAGTGTTCAGCACTATTATTTATTTATTTATTTATTTACACTTTCATGCACACAAAAAAAAATTACATAAGGCGAACTTAATGCTACATAGCATTCTCTGCCAGTCAACCTTTTGGTTCTGAAGAAAACGCAAAAAGATTATTGTGATCTGGGCAATTAAATCTTTACATCTGTACAAATAAATAAAATTGCAGTGTCTGTTTGTAATATAAAAATAACCGCTTTTTACTAAATGCATATGTATGAACTTATACACGGCACATATACCAAAACAAATTTTTTTACAATTTTTGTTTGTCTGTCTGTCTGTTTGTTTCCGCTAATCTCGGGAACGGATGGACCAATTTAGACGGGACTTTCACTGGTAGATAGCTTATGCAATAAGGTGTAACTTAGGCTACTTTTATACTAGCTGCGCCCACGACTTCGTCCGGGTAGATACTGAACAATCATAAATACTCACGCGGATGTAGTCGCGGGCACAGCTAGTACGTAATAAAATGACGTAAATTATGAACTTGCACTTTGATTCTTATTTAAAATCGGTTTAAGATCATGGGTCCGATTCCCCGTGTACACCGTAGATCGCGATTCGCTACCCATCTGTTATGCTATGATAAGGTAATAATGGTAGAGCTGGACTGACCCGACACTACACCGATGATATCCCGGACGTCAGTCTAGACGAGATCATAGTCACGTCTACAAGCTGTTTTCGAGAGTGATTGCGAACCGTCGATCTCTTATCCATCTATAACTTCCAGCCTCCCGCACAAGCCGGTTTTCGTAAGGGTCGGGCGTCGGGACGCTGGACGTCGGGACGCTGGGCGTCGGGACGCTGGGCTTCGGGACGCTGG
Organism: Macrosoma leucophasiata; assembly: GCA_036365455.1. Lineage (NCBI taxonomy): Eukaryota > Metazoa > Arthropoda > Insecta > Lepidoptera > Hedylidae > Macrosoma > Macrosoma leucophasiata. The sequence continues at coordinate 4,521,156 of JAWQUS010000024.1, forward strand.
GCTTCGGGACGCTGGGCGTCGGGACGCTGGGCGTCGAGACGCTGGACGTCGGGACGCAGGGCTTCGGGACGCTGGGCTTCGGGACGCTGGGCGTCGGGACGCTGGGCGTCGGGACGCTGGGCGTCGGGACGCTGGGCGTCGGGACGCTGGGCGTCGGGACGCTGGGCGTCGGGACGCTGGGCGTCGGGAAACTGGGCGTCGGGACGCTGGGCGTCGGGACGTTGGACGTCGGGACGCTGGGCGTCGGGACGCTGGGCGTCGGGACGCTGGGCGTCGGGACGCTGGGCGTCGGGACGCTAGGCGTCGTGACGCTGGGCGTCGGGACGCTGGACGTCGGGACGCTGGGCGTCGGGACGCTGGGCTTTGGGACGCTGGGCGTCGGGACGCTGGGCGTCGAGACGCTGCGCGTCGGGACGCTGGGCGTCGGGAAACTGGGCGTCAGAACGCTGGGCGTCGGGACGTTGGACGTCGGGACGCTGGGCGTCGGGACGCTGGGCGTCGGGACGCTGGGCGTCGGGACGCTGGGCGTCGGGACGCTGGGCGTCGGGACGCTTGGCGTCGGGACGCTTGGCGTCGGGACGCTGGGCGTCGGGATTCTGGGCGTCGGGATTCTGGGCGTCGGGACGCTGGACATCGGGAAGCTGGGCGTCGGGACGCTGGGCGTCGGGACGCTGAGCGTCGGGACGCTGGGCGTCGGGACGCTGGGCGTCGGGACACTGGGCGTCGGGACGCTGGGCGTCGGGACGCTGGGCGTCGGGACCATGGGCGTCGGGACGCTGGACGTCGGGACCATGGGCCTCGGGACGCTGGACGACGGGACGCTGGGCGTCGGGACGCTGGGCGTCGGGACGCTGGGCGTCGGGACGCTGGACGTCGGGACGCTGGGCGTCGGGACGCTGGGCGTCGGGACGCTGGGCGTCGGGACGCTGGACGTCGGGACGCTGGGCGTCGGGACGCTGGGCGTCGGGACGCTGGGCGTCGGGACGCTGGGCGTCGGGACGCTGGGCGTCGGGACCATGGGCGTCGGGACGCTGGGCGTCGGGACGCTGGACGTCGGGACGCTGGGCGTCGGGACTCTGGACGTCGGGACGCTGGGCGTCGGGACGCTGGGCGTCGGGACGCTGAGCGTCGGGACGCTGGGCGCTGGGCGTTGGGCGTCGGGACGCTGGACGTCGGGACGCTGGGCGTCGGGACGCTGGGCGTCGGGACGCTAGGCGTCGGGATGCTGGGCGTCGGGACGCTGGGCGTCGGGACGCTGGGCGTCGGGACGCCGGGCGTCCGCACGCTGGGCGTCGGAACGCTGGGCGTCGGGACGCTGGGCGTCGGGACGCTGGACGTCGGGACGCTGGGCGTGGGGACGCTGGGCTTTGGGACGCTGGACGTCGGGACGCTGGGCGTCGGGACGCTGGGCGTCGAGACGCTGCGCGTCGGGACGCTGGGCGTCGGGAAACTGGGCGTCGGAACGCTGGGCGTCGGGACGTTGGACGTCGGGACGCTGGGCGTCGGGACGCTGGGCGTCGGGACGCTGGGCGTCGGGACGCTTGGCGTCGGGACGCTGGGCGTCGGGACGCTAGGCGTCGGGATGCAGGGCGTCGGGACGCTGGGCGTCGGGACGCTGGACATCGGGAAGCTGGGCGTCGGGACGCTGGGCGTCGGGACCATGGGCGTCGGGACGCTGGGCGTCGGGACGCTGGACGTCGGGACGCTGGGCGTCGGGACGCTGGACGTCGGGACGCTGGGCGTCGGGACGCTGGGCGTCGGGACGTTGAGCGTCGGGACGCTGGGCACTGGGCGTCGGGACGCTGGACGCCGGGACGCTGGGCGTCGGGACGCTGGGCGTCGGGACGCTAGGCGTCGGGATGCTGGGCGTCCGGACGCTTGGTGTCGGGACGCTGGGCGTCGGGACGCTGGACGTCGGGAAGCTGGGCGTCGGGACGCTGGGCGTCGGGACGCTGGGCGTCGGAACGCTGGACGTCGGGACGCTGGGCGTCGGGACGCTGGGCGTCGGGACACTGGGCGTCGGGACGCTGGGCGTCGGGACGCTGGGCGTCGGGACCATGGGCGTCGGGACGCTGGACGTCGGGACCATGGGCGTCGGGACGCTGGACGACGGGACGCTGGGCGTCGGGACGCTGGGCTTCGGGACGCTGGGCGTCGGGACGCTGGGCGTCGGGACCATGGGCGTCGGGACGCTGGGCGTCGGGACGCTGGACGTCGGGAAGCTGGACGTCGGGACGCTGGGCGTCGGGACGCTGGACGTCGGGACGCTGGGCGTCGGGACGCTGGACGTCGGGACGCTGGGCGTCGGGACGCTGTGCGTCGGGACGCTGGGCGTCGGGGCGCTGGGCGTCGGGGCGCTGGGCGTCGGGACGCTGGGCGTCGGGACGCTGGGCGTCGGGACGCTGGGCGCTGGGCATCGGGACGCTGGGCGTCGGGACGCTGGGCGTCGGGACGCTGGGCGTCGGGACGCTGGGCGTCGGGACGCTGGGCGTCGGGACGCTGGGCGACGGGACGCTGGGCGTCGGGACGCTGGGCGTCGGGACGCTGGGCGTCGGGACGCTGGGCGTCGGGACGCTGGGCGTCGGGACGCTGGGCGTCGAGACGCTGGGCGTCTGGACGCTGGGCGTCGGGAAACTGGGCGTCGGGACGCTGGGCGTCGGGACGTTGGACGTCGGGACGCTGGGCGTCGGGACGCTGGGCGTCGGGACGCTGGGCGTCGGGACGCTGGACGTCTGTACGCTGGACATCGGGAAGTTGGACGTCGGGACGCTGGGCGTCGGAACGCTGGGCGTCGAGACGCTGGGCGTCGGGGCGCTCGACGTCGGGACGCTGTTTTGTGTTCGGTATCGAACTAGTAACATCCCCTGGTATTTTTTTTTTATATTTTTAATGTACAGAATTCACACTTCTACAGTTTCATTCATCATTTCAGCCAAAATACGTCCACTGCTGAACAAAGTCCTCCCCCAAAGAATGCCACAACGAACGGTCCTGGGCCGCCCTCATCCAGCGATTGCCCGCGACCTTCACCAGGTCGTCTGTCCATCTTGTGGGAGGCCTGCCTACGCTTCGCTTTCCGGTACGCGGTCGCCACTCGATAACTGCTCTGCCCCAACGGCCGTCAGTTCGTCGAGCTATGTGCCCTGCCCACTGCCACTTGAGTCACGCTATTCGGTGAGCTATGTCGGTAACTTTGGTTCTCATGCGGATCTCCTCATTTCTGATTCGGTCTCGCAGAGAAACTCCAAGCTTTCCATTTCTCTCTGAGTGAACTTGAGCCTTCTTATGAGGCCCATAGTGAGCGACCAGTTCATTATAAGTATATATTTGGTTACATTTTAATTTCATTAACGTGTTTATTTTTATGGTTAAACTTAATTACACACTAAAACAAGACCCATTGTTAACAATGGTACACAGTCACAGTCACAGTCACCACCCGGTACACAGTGAGTTCATTTTCATTTTCAAGAAGAAGGTTTTTTCTAGTGATTTCTTTTATTGGACGTGATTTGTTTAGTAGTAGTGTAAACCACTCTGACTAATTAATTTTGAGATAGGAGGTTTCAAAAGAAATGATCCATTGGTTACTGGATGAGTCATAATGGTGGAAACCCTAATTAGAAATATACGAGACCAATATTGTGGTAGTCTTAAAAATATTAGCATTTAAACAATACACAAAATTGTTACTAGTTTTAAGTTCTTAGTCATAATTTTCACACAGAAACAACAATGTCACTGTCACCTATCCTGTTATTCACATAACGTTGGAGCATCGTTTAATGGATGTTAAATAATTAAATATTTACTAACTGCACACATCCTACCGATACCTTGGACAAACATTGGTGATACATACCAAACCTTCTATATGAAACAGTTGGACAAACATCCCTTACCTTGGTAAGGTTTAAGAAGTAAAGGTCGTGTTTCGTAATTTCTTCTTTCTAATGATATTTTTTTACCTTTAACTATGTTTTTTTTAACCCTTTCGGATCCTAGTGTGTTCCCGAAGAGGCATATTTTTTGGTTATACACAACAAAGTTCTCGCGAGTCTTTACGGGCAACTTTATTGTTTTTTTTTTGTCTGATTGCGCGTATTCCTTTTTTTTTCCTTTAACTATGTTGTCGATTAAAAATTAAAAAAAAAGTATTAGGCGGCTAATCCTGAGACGGTCGCAGTCAACTTCATTGGGTAATCGGCGAGGGCAAAGGGCTCGCAGCGTAAAGCCCTCTTTGGCTCCGAACCTTGGCTAAGAGCGTTGCTGGGGAATGTAAAACATTATACAATTAAGTAGATGGCCAATTGGCTATTCATTAAATATTTATCAAATTGTTATATATAAAAAGTATTGGAAATGGTTGTACCGTCATCATATTATTTCAAAGTTGGTATACAATTCTCAAGCTTACACTTAGGTTGGCACTCCTTGGCACTCTTCACGGTCATTGGTCGATTCTGACAAGACGTCACTGACGTCACCACTCGCCACTACCTGTAGCGAATCGAACTTGCAACGGGAAAGGAGACGCTTGAAATTCGTGATCCCGAACGCGCGCGTTTTGTGGCTGGTCCAGGGCCACCCGTGACTCGACACCCCGGCCGGGAGTGAAAACCAAGAAAGAACTCGAAGACCACAGGATCAAGACAACATAAATGCCGAAAGCTGGAACCGCAGGTTAGTCAGACGACCTATTAGACCGTTCTCCCTTGTGGGAGTCCCTGTTTGTGAGACGCCAACCGAGTGAAACCGGGCCCTCACAATACATTTTGGTGCCGAAACCCGGGAATTATCCATTTTTCATTAACTTTCGTAAAACCATACACGTACAATTTTTCTTCCTACCGACTTTTTTGAACTCCCTAATTTCGGGAAAGTTGGGAGATTCTGCCCTGTACACGTAACAATTATATTCAATTAACGTGTTGATCGATCGTTAACATTGGAAAGATATCCTCATCTTACGCATCCATATATATATATTTTTTTTCGATTTCGATTTCTATAAATGAACGATTCTGAATAAATTAATAAATTCGATTTCTATGTAAAAATTTTTAGGTCACCAGGAGTAACATACCTACCTAGTGTGATCTAGTAATCCGAAGGTACAACCGTTGCAAATACCAAGTGTTCCGTTCGGCATAATTATTGTGTGTAGCTACCTAGTTTACAAATCGTTTTCAATATTCAACGTTTAGCGGTTTGGATATAGGTAGGTACGTTTTACGTGAATATACACAAACCCGGTAAAATCCTATTCGTCTAACTGTTGTTTATAACATCGTATCATACGCGTATTTAAGTTTTTTTTTAAGTAAATAATTGTTCTTCGCTCCTAGGTACATACCTACGTACAACACAATAATACAATTGCTTGCGCCTTTCACTTATTCGCTTTGGTAAAAACCTATCGTAAAGAGGAGCAGCATTCTATTGTTGTTTGTTGACACAGGTTTGCCTTAATTACGTAGGTACCTAAAATTCGTCGCTTATCTCATAGACCTACACTATGTAAAAGTGGATAGGTATTCAAGTTGCAATTTATCGTTGCCTAGCGTTGTTTATACATTCTATTTATATCGCGGTATAACATCGCTGGTTCTCGCACTTGTTTATCTGATTCTTTTTAGTGGTGTAGGTAGGTAAGTATGCAACTATCGTAGTTAGGTCGTTTTTTATCGTAATTTACTTACCTATTATAAATGGCTCGTAAATAATTCTGACGTCCTATTCATCGAGTGACTTACCATAAGCGAAATTATTCAACTGCAAACAATAACAATCGTGTTTACGTAACTTAGCTCATTAGGTACTCTAAAGTGATAGGTACCTATCGTGAAGCACCATTATTATTATAATAATAGTGCTCGATCGCTCTCGTAAAAACTGGACCGTGCTATACCTACATATCGTTTAATTAGGTATTCTATTGTTTAACTTTTAATTATTCTCGTATAGTTCCACATCCCCTCGTAATTATAAGAGGACGAGTTCGGTTGGGAACCTGACTCGCGGGATATCGTAACACTAAATCGTTTTAATAGATAAATGGTTCTTCAATTCTTTTAATTAAATTATTTTTCACGTTTTTTAGCATTGCGCGTGCTAAGCCGTAGCTTGTGTACACTGCTTTGTCGTATTTCGTTTGTACTAGTCTCTCACAACGATGTACGCAACTCGGCGACGTTCTAAGCACGACACAACATCGAGGCGTGGCTCACATGCTACTTCCGAATTAACTATGCAAGACTTACCGGTTTTACGGAGGAAGCGTACACTAGCTCTGCGACGTCTTGAAAAAACTTTGGAGGCAGCTGAGCTAGCTCAAGATGATAGATCTCTTCTGAACACGTTTCTTTCTCATCATGCTGTCATGCCGCGACTTTGTGAAAGTTTTGAGCAGGCTCATACGGACATTCTTGGCATTATTGATGGCACATCGGAAGAGAAAGAAGATTTAATACGCGAACAATTTGATGACATTTACATTAAAATTGCTACTATTTATAGGGAACTTATTCCTAGTAACGATGAACAACGTACTGAACGTGATCGCTCGAGCGTCTGTAATGTTAAATTACCAAAAATCAAAATTCCAACGTTTTCAGGAGCTATTAAAGAGTGGCCTGAATTCTATGATGTTTTTAATTCGTTGATCCATAATAACGAAACATTGTCAGACACTGAACGTATGCATTATCTTATATCAAGTTTGTCAGGTGACGCACTTGGTCTTATTCGTACGTACCCAGTTAAGGGTACTTTCTATAGCGAAGCCTACCAAGCCTTGCTCACTAGGTATCGTGATAAGCGTGAGTTGGCTTTTACGTGCTGGAAAGAAATATTAAATATTAATTTTAAATCGAGTTCTCCTTCAGAATTCCGTCGTGTACTTGATTTAATTAGTGAAAATTTAAATATTTTGAAAAGTCTTGATTTACCTACGGATCAGTGGAGCTTTATTCTGTGTTATCACATATTATCGAAACTCGATTCTAAGACTCGCTGTGCATTTGAACGAAGTCATTCAACTGCCGAACTTCCCGAATTTAAAGATTTGTATAAATTTTTAAATGTGAGATGCGAGGCCCTTGTTCGAGATACACATTTTTTGTCACAAGAGCGTAGTCACTCTACTACCAACCGTGCACACGATAAATCTATACCTAAAATACCACCAAGTAATAAATCGTTTAAATCGAAACCGACTACGGTATTCCTTTCCAGCACTAGCAACACTAAATCTACTGCTGATAAACCTAAAATTCGAACGATTACGGCATCTGAAGCATCAGTCACAACACCAATTGTCAAGTGCTCCTTCTGTTCAGAAAATCATTCGATCAGTTATTGTGAACGGTTCACAAAGCTTTCTGTTGCGGAACGGATTGAATTCGCTAAAACCAACCGTTGGTGTTTCAACTGCTTAAAATCTTCGCACAGTTTAAAGAATTGTAGATCATTTTTTAGTTGCCAAAAGTGTCGTCAACGTCATCACACCCTGCTTCATCGAGATGATGATGATGCTAATTTATCTGCTTCATCAAGTCAAGCCGATTCGAGCAGTAGTCCAGAGCAACCTGTAAGAGTACTTACGAGCATAGGTGATAATTCTGTGGTGCTGTTATCAACAGCCACTGTGCAACTTCGTGATTCCTCAGGCAACTTCCAATCGTTTCGTGCTCTCATAGATTCGGGTAGCCAGGCTCACTTCATCAGTGAACGTGCTGCCACCATCTTAGGTGTCGCCCGCACACTTACTTCTCGTCGTGTTCGTGGTTTGGGACAAGCATCTTCGTCTATATCAGGTGCAGTTCGCCTTGAGGTTGGTGCTAACAGCAACAGCCTCTTTTCTATCGACGCGCTCACGTTGCCTAGCATTTGTGGTAGGATACCTTCAACTCGTATTAATAAATCGTCGTGGCATCATATCAAGGGTCTCGCCTTGGCTGACCCTAACTTCGACAAGCCTGGTTCTGTAGATCTGCTTCTCGGCGCTGAGGTGTTTACTTCTCTTCTCCTTCCTGGCCGTGTGGATGGCGGTCCAAATCAACCCTCAGCTCTGAATTCAGTGTTTGGCTGGCTCTTACTGGGTGGTGCCGGCTGTCAGGACGAAGTTCAATCATTTTTCAGCCAAGACGATGATCTGCTTCATGAGGAAGTCAAGCGCTTCTGGGAGTTGGAATCATTTCCGTCACCTCGACATCTAACCCCTGAGGAAACTCGCTGTGAAGAAATCTTCGCAACTCATCATACCCGTGATTCGGTTGGCAGATACGTGGTCACTCTGCCTTTCAAGGAAGAAGAGCAGGATCGTTCTTTTCCTGGATCTCGTGACATCGCTTTGCGTTTTTTTTCACTCAATCGAACGAAAACTCAGGAGAAATCCAGAGTTGCATCACCAGTACAACGACTTCATGAAAGACTATCTCGATAGTGGTCACATGAGTCTTGTCCCTGTAAACAAACTTACAGAGGGAAAGTATTACATCCCTCATCACTGCGTTCTGCGTCCCGAGTCCGCCACAACGAAACTCCGTGTGGTGTTTAACGCTTCAGCTAAAGATGCTAGGGGCGTATCGTTAAACGACACTCTGCTCGTCGGTCCCAAACTCCAATCAAACATTGCTGAAGTTCTTCCATGCAGTAGTCTTTTCGCGTGGTCTGATTCTACCGTTGTGCTTGCGTGGCTTCGCTCTCACTCTTCACGTTGGAAGACTTTCGTTGCGAATCGCGTAGGGCACATTCTTGATGTCATCCCTGGGGCTCGATGGGGTCACGTGGCCTCTGAGGATAATCCAGCGGATGTAGTCTCCCGTGGACAGCTTCCATCAGCTCTTGTCACTAATCGCTTATGGTGGGCGGGTCCGTCGTGGCTCTCTCAACCGCTTTCATCTTGGCCAAGTTCTGATGGTATTCCAGACTCAGACATTCTAGCTGCAGAAGTAAAAGCTCCTCGCTCGTTCCTTACTCATGGTGACGTTCCTAGTCCGTTTATAGACACTCTGTTAGATCGCTATTCGTCGATTCGTAAAATCCAACGCCTTTTGTGTGTATGGATAAAATTCATTGCATTCATTCGTTGTAAACGCACTCGCTGTTCTGATCCCATATCGACTCGGGTAGAACTACATAATGCCCTTATGATTATTGTGAGGTACGTTCAATCACATCATTTTGCATCAGAGATAAGTCACTTGCTAGACAATACTCTTCTTTTGAAACAAATGCGTAAGTTAAATCCGTTTCTCGACGCTAAGGGAACTCTCAGGGTGGGTGGCCGATTGGCCAGATCGGGGCTCGAATTTGAGCATAAACACCCCGCTCTGCTCCCTCGCGAATCGAAGCTTACCTATTTAATCATCGAAGCGTTTCATCGTGAAAATTGTCACGCTGGCGTTAACACGATGCAATACCTTCTAACACAACAATTTTGGATCCTTTCACCCAAACGGGCAATTCGTCATTGCCTTTCGAAGTGTGTTCAGTGCTATAAAACGAACCCGACTCCTCTTGAACCGTTTATGAGCGATCTACCTGCTACTCGCGTCAATCAGGTTAAGCCTTTTTCTGTTGTGGGAACGGATTACGGTGGTCCTTTCCGCATCAAACTCGCAAAACATCGCGGTGCGAAAATCGGTAAGGCTTATCTCTGTTTGTTCGTATGCTTAAGTACCAAAACAGTGCATCTCGAAACTGTTTCGGATCTTTCATCGGACGCATTCCTTGCCGCTCTTCGTAGATTTGTCGGTCGTCGCGGTAGGGTCAACGTCATCCAATCCGATTGCGGCACAAATTACGTAGGCGCGAATAATCAGCTTCAGTCTCTCATGCAATCTGCCGCTCAAACCGAACTGATTGAGTTTCGTTTTAACCCGCCTTCGAGTCCTCACTTTGGAGGAGTTTGGGAAATTCAAATTAAAGCAGTAAAATCGCACCTTTATCGAATTATCGGTGATCAAGTCTTAACGTTCGAAGAACTAAGTACGGTCTTCGTGCAAATTGAGGCGATACTCAATTCGCGACCCCTTTGTCCGTTGAGTTCAGACCCCAATGACTTGGTTGTAGTGACACCGGGCCATTTCTTAACCTTGGAGCCTCTAACTACCGTTCCCGATGAGGACTTAACGTCAGTTAATATTAATCGACTTAGTCGTTGGCAGCTCATTCAACGTTTCCAACAGGATTTTTGGAATCGTTGGAAGTGCGAATACCTCCATACTTTGACTCAACGGGCAAAGTGGACTAAACATTCTAAGCCGCTAATCGTGGGATCCGTGGTAATTCTGAAAACCGAAACTTCTCTTCCGTTACATTGGCCTCTGGCTCGGGTCGAGAAATTGCACCCTAGTCCGGACGGAATAGTTCGTATCGCAACGGTTCGTACAGTCGATGGTTCGTGCTTAACTCGACCGTTGGCTAAGCTATGTCCGTTACCTAACCTAGATTAATCCGTAACTCGTTAATTATTAGCTTTAGTCGTAATTAAGTCTTTTCGTAGGTTAGTTATTCGCTAGTTTTAGAAAATACCTATAACGTATTTTGGTGGGCGGAAATGTACCGTCATCATATTATTTCAAAGTTGGTATACAATTCTCAAGCTTACACTTAGGTTGGCACTCCTTGGCACTCTTCACGGTCATTGGTCGATTCTGACAAGACGTCACTGACGTCACCACTCGCCACTACCTGTAGCGAATCGAACTTGCAACGGGAAAGGAGACGCTTGAAATTCGTGATCCCGAACGCGCGCGTTTTGTGGCTGGTCCAGGGCCACCCGTGACTCGACACCCCGGCCGGGAGTGAAAACCAAGAAAGAACTCGAAGACCACAGGATCAAGACAACATAAATGCCGAAAGCTGGAACCGCAGGTTAGTCAGACGACCTATTAGACCGTTCTCCCTTGTGGGAGTCCCTGTTTGTGAGACGCCAACCGAGTGAAACCGGGCCCTCACAATACATGGTATTTGATTTTATTTTTGTAAAACGAGTAAAAATATTACCTACGTACGATTTGAAAAAAATCCAAAGACAGGCATGAAAATCAGTTTTGAAAAACGCGGAAGGCAGATTGTGACGTCACAGTGTAAGGGTCACGTGACATAGCGTTTTAGCGCGAAATTTAATTAATTATCCATTGTTAAATAATTATTTATCGATGATACAACATGATAATAAAATAGTCTGCTCTTAGTTTAGGTTAGGTTTTGAATGTCATCGACTTTGTTGGTCTTAATTTGTATCTATTTGAATTAAAATAAGTTATGAGCCTTGAAATTAGATATTTATTTAAAGTAATTAGGAACAAAATATTGTGTTGAATAATTGTATGTAGATTATAATTTTAAATGAGTTCTCTTGCACCGTCGGTACTAGAAGTGTATATACCGTATAAAAATATAAAATTGATTGCATCATCATACATTACTTAGATTAAAAAAAACTTAATATGATGTATGACTTTTTATTTACGAAGAGGTAGGAGTAGACACAGGGCCGACACATATATCTTCTTTTTTATACCATTGGGAGTTTTTAGGAATCCGTTGTTGGAAGTACCACATAAAAAAATTTGGAACAATTTATAACTAGCGGCCCGCACCGGCTTCGCTCGGGTGCAATTTAGGTACTAACATAATATTGCGACTTTAAATGCAGATGTAAGCTATCCTATCTTTCAAGTTGGATCAAACTGCACACAGTATGCAAAAGTAAGTGATTGAGAATATACTACATATGATTGATATGATATGATGTTCCATGTGTGTGTTTGTGTTTGTGTGTGTGTGTGTATGTGTGTGTGTGATATATTTAATCTGATTTATGTGTTTTATTTGTTTAAGTTTATTTTTGTGTAGGTAATTATAAATAAATATACATTTTATAATAATACATTGCATTTTATTTATTTCTCAATTTTTTGTAAACAACTGTACTTAAATTAAATCTTTCAAATCAGGTATTCATATGTGTGTGTGTGTGATATATTTAATTTGATTTATGTGATTTATTTGTTTAAGTTTATTTTTGTGTAGGTAATTATAAATAAATATACATTTTATAATAATACATTGCATTTTATTTATTTCTCAAATTTTTGTAACCAACTGTACTTAAATTAAATCTTTCAAATCAGGTATTCATATGGGGAAGAATCGCCCTATAATAATGTAAGCAAAATAGTCACATCTTCGCTGCGGTCGCTGTATAGATTCAAAAACTTTTTGCCATCCAGTACCAAAAAACTTCAGGTTCAAGCTCTTATATTACCCGTCATTGACTATGCAGACGTTTGCTATCCTGATGTATCTCAGGTGCACCTGAACAAATTGGATCGACTTCTTAATAACTGCATCCGTTTCATTTTCGGTGTCCGTAAATTCGACCATATTTCTTCATTTCGCTCCAAACTTAAATGGCTTACTATCCGCCAGAGAAGATCTGTTAGGATACTTTCCCTACTGTTCAACGTTATCAATGATCCATGTTCTCCCAATTATCTAAGTTCAAATTTTCAAAAACTGGGCATCTCACATAATCTTAATCTCCGATCTGCGGAAAATCATACTCTTAGTATTCCAACACAACACGAATTTTATTTCTAACCCTTATATCGTTTCGGCAATAAAACTTTGGAACGCGCTGCCCGTGAATATCAGGAAATCAACCTGCAAGTATTCATTTAAGCGGAAAATTCGGGAACTGTATCTCAATTCGGTCGGCTAGTAGCTTCCCAAGTCAGACTTTCTTTTATTTATTATTGTGTATATTTGTATATATCTTTAGTATAGTTATACATGATGTTATGATATCTTAAATATGATATTAGTATGTCTCTTAATTGCCTATCAATCTTTACCAGTAACGTAATTAATTATAGGTACATACAGAAGAAGAAGAAGAAGAAAAAAGTTTTATTTATAACAACATGACTGAAATAACAGAACACAAACAAACATAATAGAAAATAAGTTGTTATAAATTGGCCTACAACTCAGCGTAACGCTGATCTCTCGATCAGCGCTGATCTTCCGTTGTAGCCGTTACTGCTATGCTATAATTGCCAGTAAACGTCTGTTAACCTCTAATTATAAAACACAAACAAATATACTACTTTACAGGAAATAAAAAAAAAATAATAAAAATATATAAATATATTTTTATTATTTTTTATTATATTATATATTTTTATTATAATAATAAGAAAACAGATTTAGGTACCGCATTTACAAATACTGCAAAAAGTACACATACCTACATTATTTATGCATACTGCACACAGACTTAACTATAAGATTAAAACACAAAAAATTACTAATATTAATACGTACAAATAGTACGACTTCAACTATTCATTATATACTAAACTCTGACTATTATGAATGGTACATTACGTAACTTCACGCCTGTAATCCCCGAAGGGGTAGGCAGAGGTAAATGCATGCATTCAATCATACATGCAAACATCCACGATTCGCCGGTTACGTTTTGGCCCATGTAACAGGTGGCGAACCTGTTGCCATCTCCGGGCACATTACCAAACTCTGGGGTACTGGGAAACTTCCAGAAAATGGAAAAATCCCAATAGAAGCAGAGATAAAGGATTTTAAACCGTTATCTCTGATAGTCCCCGACCCGGGAATCGAACCCAGGACCTCCAGCGTGATAGTAGTGGCCTGCTACCACTACGCTATTGAGCAATGGTACATTAAAAAAAAAAAAACTAATAAAATAAAATTGATAAATAAAATCAGTTGTACTTATATTTTGTTTTCGCTAATAAGTGAGATAATCACCCGATCTCGACTCAAATATGAAATAAAGTGCAAAAATTTAATTAGAGTACCTTAACCTACCCTATTACGATTTAGTCTATTTAATGTACAAAGAAACCAGTTTACTCGTATTCGTTCATAACGCTTGCAAATCACATCTTTAAGAAATTTAGACATTATATTACAAGACAAGACAAGAACAATATATTTACACGTAGGTAGTATTACTGTTAACCAATAAGAAAGTAACTTATATATTAATACCTACCTATCGAAATATCACTAAATATGTAATCAGTATAAAAATAAACAGGATGCCTACATACCTACCCCAATCTTGCCCCGAAATAATAACATCTAATTAAATATATATTATATGTATATTGTTGAGATAAAGATGACATAATTTAAAGCATGTTACATATTCGAATACATTTTATACTCGTTATACCTATTGTTAATAATAAACCCCAGTGTACAAAGTATAGTGAATATCAGAATGTCCATTAGAGATACCTATGTAATGATATAATTATGTCGAATATAGATTATGACATGACGAACAGATTTTTCTTTTCATTTATGAAGGAATTGAAAAATCTGGTGATTTATTTGAATTTTACTTTTACTGATACTCACGAATACATATTGGATGATTATTACAAGTCATTCACTTTAGGTAGCTCGTAACCCGACAACGCAAAAGTGTCCTTGTAGATCAATTTGAAATAAATGATTTGATTTTGATTTTGAATGTTTCAATTTAAAAAAATACAATTTAAAGACTTAAATAAATAACATGTCGGTAAATTAAATGTGCTTTGATATATTTCCTATATCCTGCGCAACAAAAAATAATTGCTGATCGTAGAGATAAATTACCTATTATACATACATACCTATTATAAATATGTATTATATCTTATGTATATTTATTTTTATATGTATATAAATATATTATTTTTGTATTATTTGAATATTATTCCCACGCATATTGAACATTATTTCTTTATCAATATTTTTAGTTGTCACTCATATTATCGCTCTTTGTACGATTGCACCTACTTCGTCGATTTCCTTACTACCCGAAGATTGACTGGTAGATAACGCCTAGTGGCGTTAAGTCCGCCTTATGTGTAATTTCTGTGCATAAAATAATAAATAAATAAATAGTAAAAATATGGGGTGATTCGTCACGCAGATCGAATCGACCCATTCAGAAGGCATTGTTAGGCCGAAACGCCCCAAGATCCGACCAAATAGGTCGAGTGCTGTCTGATGGTGGGGTCAAAAGACTTAGGAATCGGCGTGCGTGTATGAAGAGAATGATGAAGGTAGATGACGCACGGGAGGTGTGTCAGGACCAGGATATCTGGCGCTCCACACTCTCTGCCTACCCCGTTACGGACCTGGCGTGAAGATAACCAATCCCTCTAATTAAAATAACTAAATAATTGTAGTTGTGAAATAATAAAGTAACTTCCGTTTGCAGTAGGTAAGACAGCCACACTAGTCTCCAGTGCCGTTGTAGGACGACACAAAAGGCCTCATTTGAAAGATCCCAAAGGATTTGTGCAGCTCTTCTTCGTAATTCATCCAAGTGCAATCCAACGACAAGTCTTTTAGGTGTTTTAGTTTTTACCTTAAGAAATCAAGATTTTATTTATGTAATGAAAATGGCAAACAAGCATGCAGTTCACATTGATGTAATGACTGCAACCTACAGACACACACAAAGACCAAGGTCAAAATGCAGATGCGTTACCACTCCTGAGGCCTAAGGTGTTAAGCCTCTATGCCGGAAATTACAGGGCCGTTACAGTTACATTACCACCTGACCGGAACACGATAGTGCTGAACACTACCATTTAAGCGGCAAGTATATTAGGTAATGCGGTGGTGCCTACACTCGCGAGCTCCGTCACTGGAGCTCTACCACCAGTAGAGTCCTTCCTCAAACCCAGAATCAAGTCTCCAAAATAAATAGAATACTTATTTTGCTACCATAATTAGGCAAATATGATTTCAGGCGAGACTCGAACTCGCGACCTACTGGGAATCTAGTCCAGCCGCTCTTCCAATTGAGCTACTGAAGCCCTGCCCGATTTGTCAAATCTTTCCTTCACATCTATTGCATTGCTTTTATGGTAGCAGCAGCGCCATCTATTACCAACTATGCTAGTTAGGCAACCGATATAATAGACTTTTCAGTTTATTGAATATCGTAAAGAAGTCGCTTTTACCCTTAATAATTGTTTTTATTTTGTTCGAGTCTCGCCTGAAGTCATATTTTTCTTTCCATTTTTCTTTAAAAATAAAATATATTTCACAAGCATGTGTTAATGCGAAATAATATAAAAACAATTATTAAGGGTAAAAGCGACTTCTTTACGATATTCAATAAACTGAAAAGTCTATTATATCGGTTGCCTAATTAGCATAGTTGGTAATAGATGGCGCTGCTGCTACCATAAAAGCAATGCAATAGATGTGAAGGAAAGATTTGACAAATCGGGCAGGGCTTCAGTAGCTCAATTGGAAGAGCGGCTGGACTAGATTCCCAGTAGGTCGCGAGTTCGAGTCTCGCCTGAAGTCATATTTTTCTTTCCATTTTTCTTTAAAAATAAAATATATTTCACAAGCAT
The DNA here is from genome assembly GCA_036365455.1 of Macrosoma leucophasiata. Classification (NCBI taxonomy): domain Eukaryota; kingdom Metazoa; phylum Arthropoda; class Insecta; order Lepidoptera; family Hedylidae; genus Macrosoma; species Macrosoma leucophasiata. The sequence continues at coordinate 4,537,586 of JAWQUS010000024.1, forward strand.
GTGTTAATGCGAAATAATATAAAAACAATAATTAGGCAACCAACCAAAAACGTATTTCAGTAGTTGTAGTAGTTTAGTATTAAAACCTTAATTCTAATGGTTTCATGGGCAGTATTTTTTTAATGTGCAGTTATATGTAAGGCAAAGATATTTTAGGAGGTCAGTTACAACATAACCTTTTTTGATGAGTTTGTTATAAAAAAAAATAACAATAGTTATTAAGGACAATATAAGTTGATAAGGAAAAACAGCAAGTCTATTTGGTGTCATTGAAGTGGTTAACAAGCATACATTTCACATTGATAACGGAATACAGTAGCTTATAAAAATCTACATAAAAACCAAAGTTCTTCAAATGTAAATTCAAAAGACTTTGGTCCATCGCTGCTGAAGGGGTTAACCCCCCACCCCCACCTAAGATCACGTGATTTTTTTTGGAATTAAATAGGTAGGTGCTTATTTTTTCGTGTGTTTTTATCGTGAAAATTGCTTAAACTGGCGACTCCGTTTTCATATTCAAATCGTCTACAATGACAAAAATCAATCTTAGCAGACCTCCCTGTTCGAAGCAAGACATTTTAGACTTCAAGGGTGGCAACGTATCTGCATTGGGAACTCTGATTTTTGTGTAGATCTATAGACTGCAGTAGTAACTTACCATCTACGTTAAGCTTGCTTGCTAAAATACCGTTTAAGGGTCATAGCTCACTACAGCCACCCGGCACCCAACCAGCACCGCTTTGTTTTACGGTGTCCACTTGTTGTCAACGGGTGGTCCACGGGTGAACGAAGCGATGTTACTTGTGAAACACTCGCGGACAGCGCGCGGTCTACTTGGGAACAGCGCGTTGGCAATGCAAAGTCAATGCAAGACAAGCTAGTGTTCGCCGAGTGGTCCACTTGCCGTCCGAGCGTGGACCGAACGCCGCGGTTGACGGGCTTGCGGTTGAGGCGATGCGGTGTCGGTAAGGAGCGGAGTTGATGTAATCAGCGCAGACCGCTCGAGGCAGTCAGGTGCTGGTCGGGTACCGGGTGGTTCTAGTGAGCTATGACCCTAAGTAAACACTAGGAACTTTATCAAACATGTTTTAAGAATTAAGTTATTATAAGTATAATAATCATGTTTTTTCTGTTAAAAATGTTGGATGAGATCCTTTTTTTTACTTACATATATGATATAATATATGAAAATAACAAAGTAATATGAATTAAACATTATGTTTTTTCCAATAATAACCCGGATAACATACGTCTCTTTAAATGAGTTAGAATAATGGGGAAAAATACTTTACGCTAATGTGATTATAAAATGCAAAGAAGACGCATAAAATATTATAAGATTTAGGTATATTTTTAAATTATTATGGTACATAGAATCAGTCTACATGCTTTGTACGAGTACTAAGTTTGCCCAAGTTTCTTAAGATTTAATGATTTTAAACAAATTAGTGGAAAAGGACAAAATCATACTCATATTCTTAAAATCACACAGACATGACTTTCAGTTCAATCACGGTGCTACGACTCCAACCGACGAATAGAGTGAAAGTTGCACCGTCCCTAATCGCTTATGTCTTATGTCCCTCCGCAATGCCCTAAGCCGAGGTTCGGACTTACAGGGGTCTCTCTTAGGCAGTTTCCTATAGCAAAACGGGCCGCCGGCCGCGAAGCGAGACCAGAAGGAAGTTGCCATATGCAGGCTTTCCCCTCTGTCAAAGTACAAGCCCAATTGGGCCGAGATCGTGTTACACGTTTACAAGTTTTTGCTTCACGTATTCGAGTCTAGAACTAGAGTCATAATGACATTTTGGATTGCATTTTGGTTGATCTTTACAATAATTTCGAAAGCTTTGATGACGATGAACGAAGTACGGCACGTGTTTAAAAATGTTCGTAAGTGTTTATATTTTTCATTGGAATATTATTTATACAACGGCTTTTTATTACGCTATAAAATTTGAACCTCGCCTATGACATATACATTTCATGCTACAGATTTTATTTATGAGGAAAACCTTGGCAAATTGACAGGTTATGGTCCGTCCTTTCATTTCCAGATACCTATTAAATTGGTTTAAAAAAATTAAAGGCACTTTTTCTTTTCATAATATATTAAAAGATAAACGTGGTAGTTTATTTATCTTATGGCCACCGAGACTACCTATAGACTTTTCTATCGAGCTAAAAGCTAGCTGTCATCTAGTTTCAGCACACTTTTTGTTTATTTTTTACCTCTATACCGCCCAGTAACTTGACGCGTGGTTTCAATATGGCCACTAACTCACCACTGATTCCATCATGTACGGCGCGTACATGTCCCTGTCCCTTCATTCGTCGAGGATTTTAGCACTGCGATCTCTTACTTAAAGCGTGCTGCGTGCAAATAAACCACTTTCTTCATTCAATTTCAGGTCCAGGCTCCACTAAAGAAGCTATAATCACGAGGAAGAGCCTCAAGCATCTCACTCTAACAGTCCAGGGTCCAGGAGACACCATGAGCGCTACGAGGACCAGATACAACTACTACCAGATGAAGCAGCTGGCCAAAGATCCTGAAATCGACTTCGCCACCAGAAAGACTCTGGTCTATGTGGGTGGATTTCTTGATAGCCCAGTTTTCCCATTGGCCAGGAACATCGCTGTGGTATATAAGGAGATTGGATACAATGTTCTACTCTTGGACACCAATACTTTCACAACTGTTGAGTATCATTTGTAAGTGTTGGCATAATCTAAATTGTGGTCTTGAAAAGACTATTAAGTTTAGTAAGATTTGAAATGCAAATTTGACCAAATCATTTATTTCAAATTGTTTTTATGTTGTTGTTACAAATAAAGTTTTTCTATTCTATTCAAATGTAAATGAAGTGAAATTTTCAAATTGTTTTTATGTTGTTGTTACAAATAAAGTTTTTCTATTCTATTCTAATGTAAATGAAGTGAAATAAAATACTAAATCTTCATATATAAAAATTAATTGCTGTTCGTTAGTCTCGCTAAAACTCTACAACGACTAGACCAATTTGGCTTATTTTGGTTTTGAATGTTTCCTGAAAGCCCGGGGAAGGTTTAAAAGATTTCCATTGTTAGGTTCTATCCTTCCTAACCTTAACAAATTTGTTAAAGTTGGAGAAGGATGTAAAAATTCACATGAACAATAACTCGTGACAAATATTTTGGTGCAACCGAACCTTAGACTGGGTTGCACCAAGATAATTGTTAAAATTGTAACATTTCACATCTTACTCTAACTTAAAGAAATCTGTTAATGTTAGAGAAGGATGTCAACTGCTACCATAACAAATATCTTGGTACAACCCAGGTTTAATGTCGAAATGTCAAATCTATTTACATTTGCTGTGTACCAGCCTATGGTAAAACGGTTTCGTTATGGAATTCATACTTAGTTATATTGTAGGTATGCACATGTAACATAAGATGTATTGCGGTCGAATTTCGACCATTGGATGATCGCTAGTAATAGTAGATATACCATTAGCTTCAATTTTTTTTACCCATTGACCAATTGTCTTCCGGGCGGTAAAGTTAAAGTTATTCGGCATAATAAACCCTGTGACCTTTGTCCACGGCCTTTGTCCATAGTCCATAGTCAATACCTTCATCACAGATAGATTACAATGGTCGTCCAAGACGCCCTTGGGTAGACTTATTTTCTTGAACGCTTTGGGCTTTGCGCATGTCAGCCTATCAGTCAATCACGGAACGAAAAATTACATTGTGTGTTTTAAAACATAAACTTAAATTCAGTGTTATGCAGATTTAAGCAAGGTTTTTGTATTTTACTATAAGAAAAGATTTAATTTTATCTTCTTCCAGATAGGAATCGAGTAATTTGTTTAAAGTTTTAACGCACAGATCTTCATATGTATTGTGTGTATTTGCGAAATATCCTTGCGGTATTTTTCAAAAGATAAGGTACATACTAGACTGAGATTAGAAGAATCTCTTTATTGAGAGAATGCAAGTTTGACAGTAAAGTTAAACCAAAGATTTCTTCTCAAATTACAAACACGTTGTTTACTGCGTCCTTAAAAAAACTACATAAAAATAGAGGTCGCTATATAGAGTTATATTAGCATTCCTATTTTAGGCCCACAATGTTTTGCCAAAATATATGGAGCTAGAGATTGCCATCTTAGCAAAACATGATAGCGTACCTATTAGGTAGCAAACTCTTTTCCTATTTATTATTATTATTATTTTTTAATTTGTGCTTAACAATTAACACCAAACTCATATCTTTTATCTTACCTCTGAACTCCGCAGTCAAAATACTCACATCAAAATATAATCATCTATTTTTCTCCAATTCCAGAGCCGCACGCTTCATGAGACCAGTGGGCAAGCATGTCGCCGAAATGCTGGCTGAACTAACGAAGCTTGGTTTGGATCCCAAAAGAACTGAAGTGGTTGGGCTCAGCCTCGGCGGTCAAACCGCGAGCTTCATCGCCAAAGGCTTCCAACAGCTAACAGCCACAAACTTCTCCCGGCTAACAGGATTGGACCCCGCTGGACCCTGTTTCAGAAACCGTGGCCCCAAAGACCGAATAGACAAGAGCGATGCCGATTTAGTGGATATTATCAGCACGAATATAGATGGTTTTGGGATGGCAGCCCCGGTCGGGCATATCAATATCTACATTAATGGGGGTGAATACCAGCCGGGAGAGTTCTATTGGCTGTTGTGTGATCTTCTCTGTTCGCACACACGTTCCTTCAACGTATGGCTGGCAGCAGTAAGGTTTCCAGATAAATTTATAGCGATGCAGTGTGATTCTGTGCAACAAGCAAGGGATAAGAACTGTTATGACAGACGGCCTTTAGTTACAAACTTGCTTGGTATGAAGACTGACCCGACAAAACAGGGCATATTTTATCTGTCGACGACGAATGCGTACCCTTTCTATCTAGGTGTGAAAGGACTGAGAAGGGAAAACGATTTTGTTGTGAAGAAGATTAAATTGAATGACGTTGAAGTGATTAAAATGTGATTAAATTTTAAGATAATTAGGAGACGGTATCTTTATTCTATGATTTATTGCGTGGTAAGACTGTCTGTCTACTCTGTGAGAGATAATTCCAGTTTAAGATGTATATCTGATGATATAAGAAGCCTCATTGGTTTAATGGAAATTAACATACTAGACTACTCCTACGATAGAGGTTCTGGGTTTGACACTATGATTTTTATTTGTGCAAATTATTGACAAGATTGATAATATTAAGAACCTATGGAACCCTCCGAGCAAAGGCGTCTTGAAATCGTAATAACATTACTGACACGGAAATTATAAACGTCTGTGTGCCTCTGAGGCGTAAGCAGAGGTAAAAAATGTATGAATTCAAGTATACATACATTAAGGCTGACAGCCTTTTGCGCTCGCAAATTGCTCGGTGCAGAAGACGATTGCCGTCTCGAGACAAGCAACCATCATAGACATGAAAAGTATTAAAAAAAATCGAACGTTGGGAATTTGCGAAATTTTAATTATGTAGGTATCTCTATAGCATACATTCCCGACCCGTGGGTCGAACTCAGAGCCTCAGTGTAGCCGTAGTGTTATGCTATCATTAGACAATTGAGGCAGTTAAAATCCAATTAAAAACCAATGATTGAATGGAGTGAAAGATTCTACAACATAAATCATGGAATAGAAAAAAACGGGAACATTTTTTATGATATTGTTTAATATAGAATTATAAATGGTTTAGGATAATTTGATATTACAATGTGATCTAGTTCCTAAAGCGGCATTACATTATTTAAGATTTTATAATACGTAGAGCTATAAGTACGTTTTTGTAGTGTAAATATAAATTCCTAAAATTAAAAAAAGGCTATCTCCATAAATTGACGATTTTAGAATTATTTAATAAACAACTTTACAAACTTATTATTATTTATTAAGTGATTACGTTACATTAAATAATAATAACTTTGTAAAGTTACACAACTCCATATTTACCTAGAGCACATTTAATTAAAAATTATATACCCAGAAGCAGGTATCACAAAACTTTTTGTATAATATATAATACGAGTATAACAGCAAATTGTCATTGTGTTATACACAGACTTTATCCGACTTTATTAAAAATACAATGATATGCGTTGTGCGTACGTGATAAACGTATTCTTTTTAATTTGTTGTCATTAAAATATCGTATTCCATTCGTTTTGTGTTCTTGACCACTACATCTTTAGGGGTGCGACCGCCTATCGACATTGCTATTGTCGTTGTCATTGCTGTCAAATTTTCATGTCGATTTATAGCTCCTTTAAAAGCAGTGGTGATAATCTGATTTTTTTTCTAGCTTTGGTAGGTGAAGCAAGCGATAATGGTAGATTATTTTCATTATTGTTATTTAGTTAAAGCAAAAATCCCAACGCACCCCAGGGGTGCGACCGCCAATCGACATTGCTATTGTCGTTGTCATTGCCGTCAAATTTTCATGTCGATTTGTAGCTCCTATAAAAGTAATATTGATAATCTGATTGATGTTCTCGTTTTCGTAGGAGATAAACAAGCGATAATGGTAGATTATTTCGATTATTATTATTAGGTTAAAGTAAAAATCGATCTTTAAAATTTGACAGCAATGACAATGACGACAGCAATGTCGATAGGCGGAGGCACCCCTGGTCTTTTATAGGTGACGTTTCAGAAAACGCATAAGTTTAAAACAAATATGTTGCCAATTACTGTTATGTAATTCGAAAAAAGTATTTTTCAAAACCTAATATTTTAAAATAATACAGTACTGACCTAGTTTTCGGAATGAAGAGATTCCTTCTGTCTAATGCTTAAAAAAATGTACTATAAAAACACGAATTTTTATTCTGTTTCAAACATGGCCATTTCTATACTGGACTATAAATATAACGCGCCAATACCATCTCGACCAATCACGACGCAGTATCAATGTACCTAATATGCGCCATTTTAGAACTAATAAGCTTTTGTTACAACAGGTGCTTTTATAATAATAATAATAATATATATTACAATATAAATCGCAAAATTTGCCATAACTAAAAAACTAGAAAGAAAAGGGTATTTATCAAAAAACTAATTAAACTGAAGTAAAAGAAAGAAAAACTGTAATTATTTACATTTTTAACTGTTGAGGTGTAACTTTCCTATAATTTTTTTTTCTTAATTATCGGCTAGGGTTGTCAATATATTATGACGTTTAGACAGTTTTATACTTTTTTTATAGTTTATTTTTTTCATTAAATTTAGTCATAATATATTTATATACCCAGATGTTTTATTTATGTTAATTCTGATTATAGTAGGACCGTAATTTTAAATCATACTTAGTCTTCCAACTCAATTTTATGTCAAATCAAACGTAGCCAAATTTTGTTCATAGGTACATTGAAATCAGATATGGCCATGTCCACAAACGTAAGTGATATTTAACAAAAACTAATGTATTAAGAACTGTTTATAGGGTTTACTACTACTACGCTGAGGTCCTGGGTTCGATTCCCGGGTAATGGTGTAAAGTCCTTTATCTCTGGTACTATTGGGATTTTTCCATTTTCTGGAAATTTCCTAGTACCGCGAAGTTTGGTAATGTGCCCGGAGATGTCAACAGGCTCGCCACCTGTTACATGGGCCAAAACGTAACCGGCGAATCGTGGGTGTTTGCATGTATGATTGAATGCATGCATTTACCTCTGCCTACCCCTTCGGGGATTACAGGCGGGAAGTTACGTTTATATGGTTTTAGTATTAACTGTAAGTTAAAACAATTGTCAATAATACCTGAAAATCTGCAGTCATCGACTGGATATTTTGGTAGTGGAATTTATGAGTTTCCACGTTTACATGTAACATGGAGATGGTCACGTTTGAATTTAAGGGACTCCTATACCTGTGGCCCTGTGAGTAAAATGTGTCACTGTGACATATCTTTTTTTTTATGTGACGAAGGTAACAAAAGAGCATGCAGTTCACATGGATATGGGAACACGATAGTGCTGAACACTACTATTTAGCGGCAGATAAATTAGGTAATGCGGTGGTGCCTACGCCCTCGAGCTCCTAAATTGGAACTCTACTATCAGTACTGGATAACCACAGAAAAAGTAGCCGCCGAGCTATTTTAGAGAACGCATAGTGTTTGCATTTAGAGAAAGTGAGGTTATTATAAAAAAAAAACTGATGGTAGAGCTCCTGTGACGGAGCTCGCGGGCGTAGGCTCCACCGCACTACCTTATACTTGCTGCTTAATGGTAGTGTTCAGCACTATCGTGTTCCGGTCAGGTGGTAATGAACGGCACAGTAATTTCCGGCACAGAGGCATTACACCTTAGGCCTCAGAAGTGGTAACGCATCTGCATTTTGACCTTGGTCTTTGTGTAAGTGTCTATAGGCTGCAGTCATCACTTAATATCAATGTGAACTGCATGCTTAATGCCACTTCCATAACATAAAAAAAATGTAATAAGACAATAACTTAAAACTTCATGGATTTAGTATAGTAGTGAAGAAGAGTACTCGTATGATAATTATATCAATAATGATATGAATGAAGAAAGATTTGAAATAAATAAACTTACAAGATTTTGAAAATCCTCTGGAATGTTATTTGGTTCCAAATCCAATTTCCTTCTTTTAATTATCTACATCATCATTTTCTGGGAAATAGGTAAGCGCATAAATATTATGTCTATTTCATAATTATATTACCTAGTTAATAATAGGTACATTCCATATTATTAACCTTAATTCAACACACTAAACATAGAACTCGAAACAATTTAAAAAATAACATGAATTAAGAACATTGACAAATTCAATTCAAGAGTTCCACGGTTTCGAAATTATTGTTACTTACCTTAAAAAAACATCGAATTTCCTTCTGTCTAATGCTAAAAAAAATCTACTATAAACAGTAAAAATCACGACCGTTATTTCTTATTCTGTTTCAAACATGGCCATCTCTATACTGGACTATAAAACAAAACGCTGTATGTATCTTCACGCCAGGTCCCTAACGGGGAAGGCAGAGGGTGAAGAGCGCCAGATATGCCGGTCCTGACATACCTCCCGTGCCTCATCTACCTTGTTCTTAATCATTGAGGTAAATAGTACATAGGTTTATACCGAAACCGTGGAACTCTTAAATTGAATTTGTCATTAAAATTTGTCAAACACTAGAGTGAACTATGCAACATAAAACGGACCATCACATAGCAGGATTAAACTCTATGAGACTGCATAGTAAAATAAAGAAAAAGAAGTGCTGGATACAGCCGGTGTGGGGCCCGTAGCAAATGTGACCATGGGGCCCTAGAGTGACATTGTCTACTGAAATTTAGCATGTAAATAGAACAGAAGATTTACGAAAAGGAATCGAAAATAATATTAGGGGATTCTCCCTGTAAGTATTGTGGTATTGCCAACTTGCAACATATAATAATAATATACATATATAATTACAGTGTGGCCAACGTTTACTTTGAGAACAGCTAAGGTGTAGGTATTACATAATTGTTTTTATATTATTTCGCATTAACACATGCTTGTCGCTACTGCCACCATAAGGCAATGCAATAAATGTGAATGAAGGATTTGGCAAATCGGGCAGGACTTCGGTAGCTCAGTTGGAAGAGCGGCTGGACTAGATTCCCAGTGGCCGCGAGTTCGTGTCTCGCCTGAAGTCAAATTTTTCTTTCCATTTTTCTTTATTAAAATAGGTTTTACATGTTTTACATATTTGTGTTTTTTTTGGGCACAGGCGCGGGGCTCCCCAATGCACGGAGACCGTAGCATTTGCTGCCTCCTGCTATATGGTTAATCCGGTAGTGAGCTAAAGTGTAGTTTATGAATTGTATGGCTTGACATGACGAGCGCATAGCAAAAGATCATTATTTGCTTAGTGTTTCTTCGTTAGTTATGCAAGTGTGCATCTTGATAAAGTGGATAAGCCGACAGGGTCCGCCAAAGCGTTGCCACGCGAAATGAAGTTAGGCGAGCGCGCACGAAAACTTCCGATTTCAGTTTCGGTTTCGGCAAAAGTTTCTACTATGATATGACTATAATGTAACAAACTATGCACATTGGAACACTGACATTGAGTGGGTTAGCACGTTTTGCGGAAATTGACTATATGTAATGAGGTTTATTTTATTTTTTTATGAGGACTTTTTGACCATGATGTGTTTCTATGTTCTGTGCCTTATTTTCTGCGCCGGCGCTTTTGCGACTATCGATCCCAACAAAATCGATGGATATGCTACAGGGTTTTTACCCAATTGTGAGTATTTTATTCATTCTAATATATATCGTCCAATTGTCGAAATTGGACCTCAATACGGGAAATGTACCTGAGGCTAAATTCTTTATCAAACTTCTATAATAATCTCTACTTTTTTATGTAATGGAAGTGGCAAATAAGCATGCAGCTTACATTGATGTTAAGTGATGACTGCAGCCTACAGACACCCAGACAAGACCAAGGTCAAAATGCAGATGCGTTACCACTCCAGAGGCCTAAGGTGTTATGCCTCTGTGCCAGAAATAACAGGGCCGTACATTACCACCTGACCGGAACACGATAGTGCTGAACACTACAATTTAGCGGCATGTATATTAGGTTTAGGTAATACAGTGGTGTCTACGCTCGCAATCACTGAAGCTCTACCATCAGGTGAAACTGACTGTGGCCGTACTTAAAATTTCTTAAGAAAAAAAATTTTATAGATAAATCATCAAAATGGACATCAATAATTGTTTTCATTTAGTAACAAGTTCAAAATTAATTAATTAATTAACATTTTTCAAAACAAAGTATACGATCTCTTAATGTATGTATACATATACCATTCACTGGGGATTATCTTTCATTTGTAAAAAAAAAACATAGGAATTTTAGGAATTTCATAATTATAATTATATATTATAATTATAATTCATCCGAGATGAACGAAATAATTATGAAATTCCTAAAATTCCTATGTTTTTTTTACAGTGCAAAAATATTTTATTTGTCGTTAAATTAGATTGACGACTGAAGTCAAATTACCTATCTACTTCGACCACAAAGCTTCTTCCCGTGTCTAGTACCTAACATGCCAAATTCCAGATAATATTTATTTAATTAAACCTTTTAATCCCTTACATTACAATTTAATAGTTACATATAGTGATTCTATTCAATTTGATAAATTACATTTTTTATTATATTATTAAACTAGCTGTCCCCGCAAACTTCGTATTGCCTCACAATGAAATAATGTGTCAAAGGTTTGATGTATACGGACTATTTAAAACTGCGATATCTCCCAAGATATTGATTTGAATCGAATGAAGTAAAGGGCAATTTCGTTTTAAATGAACGAAATAATTGTATACTTGTGATGAATAACATATTTATTTCTATAAGGATTTATAATAAAATATCATGTTTTTATAAACACCTTCGCAATAACTGCATTATTTTGGAACAACTTTGGTTAGTATAAAAAACCTTATAGTGAGCTAACGTTAAAAGATAGACATATGCTGTTGCGGATTTTTTTTTAGAACTTTTAAAGGGAAAAAAACCTGGAGTACATGATTTTTATTTTTATTATGGACCTCTCTTCGAGTAAAGGCCTCCTCCATGTCTCCAGACAGTTCGGTCTTTTGCCTTATCTAACCAGTCTGTCCCTGCTGACTGCCATCTTTCCATTGGTCTTCCCCTTCGTCTTTTACCGGTAGGACCATCCCAAGTGCTTACCTTCTTAGTCCATTTGTCGTTTGGCATACGTGCGATGTGACCACCCCATTGCCATTTTAATTTATTGCAATGCGTTATGGCGTCTATTACGTTTGTAATTTCAGCTAATATAGGTACCTATCACTTATCAGTACATTTATTATAAAGTCCTCTTAATATCTATATCTAGTAGGTATATGTATGCGCTAATCTCGGTAAGTGGTGAACGGATTTTGTTCCTGTTTAAAATGTTGGAAAGAGGGTTTTCTGAGGAAGATTTATATCTAAAATACATCAATATTGTACTTATATTTACCGAGATATCAGGGTTTTTGTAAAACAAGTCGGTCAAATACGGCTTGAAATGCCGTTTTTCGCGTGCGCATCTTAAACGGTTTGATATCAGTTGAAGTAACGTATGACAAAAATTAGCCCTTAAAAGATCTACAAAAAAGTCCGCGAGGGTATAGGTATGCATCATATTTATTTTATTTTATTTATTAAGTCTTTATTGTCACAATACACATACAATATTAACTTAACGCTAAGAGCGTTCTCTACCAGTTAAACCATTTCTAGTTTAGAAAGTTATATGGCGGTATTACGACACAACAAACATACAGAGCATAATAATAATTCATACTTAGATATAACTAGTACATACAAATTTATACACATTTATTACATATATAAACATATATATAAATATATATAACATAAAAAATATACACATATAATTATGTTGATGATGATTACAAGGTCATCGTAAAAGATAGATCTTGAGGTTCTTTTTAAACGTAAACCTTGAGTCAGACCTCCGAAGTGTATCCGGCAGCCCATTCCACAAGCGAGCGCTTGAACACCAAAAGAATTTGAAACAAAGCTCGATCTATGGAGAGGAATAGAGAGTGTGGAAGAGTCATTAGATCGTAAGTCAAGTGAGTGAGCAGAACACAGGAATTGAAAGTAGGATTTTAAGTAAAGAGGAGAAGTATTGTTGAAAAGAACTGAGAAGAGCTGACAGAGAATTCGTAATTGTCTACGTTGGCGGATCGTAAGCCATTTTAATTGTGCTCGGAAAGTAGCAATATGGTCAAACTTGCGAAGACGGAAGACAAATCGAATAGTATTGTTAATGAGCCGATCTAACCTATTAAGACATGTTTCATTTAGGTCCAGATAACACACATCAGCATAATCTATTATGGGAAAAATTAGTGCCTGAATCAGACGTACTTTAATGTTAGTGGGAAGAAAGTTTCTCAGTCTATTCAGAGAATTCAACGACGCATAGGCAGCACGACACACTTCACCTATTTGCACGTCCCAACTAAGGGTGGAGTCAATGTGCAGTCCCAAGTTCTTAACAGATTGAGAGAAAGGGATCTTCTGGTCTTCAAACATGACAGGTGCAACGGAACTGGTAAACACCAGTTCCGTTGCACCTTAGCTAACTGTCTAGAACTGCTAACCACAATAGTCTGACACTTATTGGGATTGACTTTTAGACCAAATCCTTTTGACCACATGCTTATTTTATGTAAGTTACAATTAATCTTACTGATACAGGTACCAATGTTCTCAATATCAGACTGGCAATATATTTGTAAGTCATCGGCATAAAAGTGGTAAGAGCAGTCAAATAAAGCAGATAGAGAATTGATGAAGACAGTGAACAGCAGAGGAGAGAGTATACCACCCTGTGGAACACCAGTCGTAAGGTAACTCCAGTCCGACATTGTTTTGTTCACTCGTACTGCTTGTTGTCTATGTTTGAGGTAGGAGGCAAACCACTCAATTGCTGTCGAAGAAAATTGTAGATAACTTAGTAAAGCAAGGAGGATATCGTGGTCAACCATGTTATACGCGTTAGAAAAGTCGATTAAAACTAATACTGTGACCAATTTACCCTCCATGCCATTTTGAATATCCTCAGTGACTTTAAGTAGAGTAGTTGTGGTACTATGACCCGTGCGAAATCCAGATTGAAAAGGGCTAATAAGCTTATGTGATTCAGGAAAGGAAGAAACCTGCCTGTGGACTGTTGCCTCTAGGATTTTGGAAAGAAAGGGCAGTATTGAGATGGCCCTATACTGATTTAATTCACAGGGGGTGTTAATTTTTGGAATTGGAATCACAAAAGCCTTTTGCCAGATCAAAGGAAATTCCCCAGACGTGATTGAAAAATAAGGGTATGAGATATAACAGGAAGTAAAGAATGGAGAATGGGCATAATCATAGCACGACTTACATCATCGCTGCCAACTGCATTAGACTTTATAGATTTTATAGTTTTTAGAATATCATCTACAGAAATATTGCAAAACGAAAAAGAGTCAATAGAGGGTGAGCTTTGTGCAAGTGCAAAAAATGAGAATTGAAATCAGTCGCTGTAAAGGGAGAACTAACAGGTGTTTGTACTGATTTGTCAATACCGAGTGATTTCTAAAAATTTCCAAATTTCAGCTGCCGAAGAGGTTTTAACATTCTCCAGGATGTAACTGCGCTTGGCTGCTCTCACCAACTGATTACACCTGTTACGAGCAACTTTATAGAGACACCACTTTTCATCACATCTGTCACGCTTAAAGGCACGAAAAGCTCTGTCTCGACGAGACATGGCTATCCGTATGTCCCTAGTCATCCAAGGAGCTGGAGGACGCTTCAATCTAACGGCCCTAACTGGCGCATGTGCATCATACAAGGCCAAAATAGTAGTATTGAAAATAGACACTTTTAGATCTATTGATGATGCACCGTACACCGCAGAAAAATCAAGACAAAAGAAGCTTCCTCATTTAATAAATTGTAATCAATTTTAGCAAAGTTCCGAATCCATATTACTTCGGGCTTAAATTTTGGTACCTTGAGTTTATAACTAATAAAAAGTAAATCGTACCGAGAAAATCCAGGTGCCAGATGCAGGTGCTGTCCATGTTTTATTACGCGATCAGGAGATGTGATAATTAAGTCAAGCCAAGTGTCTGGAGAATCAATATTGTGGTAAGTAGGGCCAGAAGGCAAGACAGAGAGATTGACAGACTTGACGATATTCTGAAGTTTAACTGTCTGGGTTGTGATCTTCAGAAGATCTATGTTGAAATCTCCCATGATTATGCGATGTGTGTAATCTGAACTATGAATATCTAGTAACTCCTCTAAATCTGAAAGATAGCTAATTCCAGGTGGACAGTAGACTACTCCAAGAAGAACCTTAACATGCTTGAAAATAACCTCCAAGAGAAGGTATTCAGCAGAGGCAGAGTAAGAGGAAGGAGAAGAAGAGATAATAGAGTATGAAATATGGCTACGTAAGTATATCGCCACTCCTCCTCCAGCCTTACCAGTGCGGTCATTCCTCAAGAGTATATAACCTGGGAGACTGAAAGAAGTGCTTGTCAGAGAGGGTTTTAACCAACTCTCCGATATCAACACTGCATGTACAGTTGAGCGGGTAGAGAAGGTGTCAAGCAGATCATTGTGGTGAGCGGGGATACTTTGTGCATTTATGTGACAAACGTTTAGAGAAGATACGTTACCTAAAGACCTGTGTAAAGCCATGCCTAGTGTTTCTATATCCTGAAAAGATTCATCACTTGATTCGCTTAGATCACAGGCAGAGTGAAAAGAGTCATCATCAGACATTGATAAATACAATAGATAAGTATAAATGTATAAAATATGTAAATAAATATAAAATACTTAATAATAATTAAATAAAGTATAAACCTTAAAAATAGATCCAAATATTATAAAATAAAATAAGACGAGACTTTCTAGTCCCGCCGCTAGTTCATATTACCAGTAACAATATACCTACATTGCACCCGCGCGAAGCCGGGGTAGGTCGCTAGTATTAACTATAGCTAGGTAGGTATATTAGCTAGTAAACATGTTAATTTATAACATTTCATTTATTTATGCAGATTTCAGAATTAAAGTAAAAAAGAATACGACTTAAGATCCTTGTAATTTAGCAAAAACACAAAATGAAACATCTAATCTAACTAACTAAACGATCATCTTTTTTTATTAGGTATTGATCTCAGAGAATTTTCAGAATTTTCTCAGAGGTATTTACGGTTGCTCTTCGATTAATCCTCTTTCTCTGAGATAAAAATATTTCATTTATTTTAAACTAGCTGACTCGGCAAACGTCGTAATTTCTTAAAATAAAATAATATGTTAAGGCCATTGTATTACTAAAAAATAAAAAAAAAATCAAGCGAATCCCATTATTGGCGTACGCAAGCTTACCAGGAAAACATCGTTCTAGAGTTTTGGCGGGAACCTTGAAAGATGCGTGTGGTGCTCTTATTTAATTTCATTTACTTGGTGTATTTTTGAGTTATATTAAATAAAGTTGGTGGCATTTTATTTGATATATGCTTTATTACAGTGCTCGCGTATAGTGAAATAGAATAACAGTGGGAAATCACGTTTTTTCGGGTTGCCTCCAAAACTGCATTGTAAATGTTCTGGTAAAGTAGCCATCGCTTTACTCGAATTACTGTGACTCTGACTGACGGACTGATAAATTGAGTGACTCTGAATTTTACGTTGCTTAATACGAATTGGAAATACCGTTTCACTTGACACTGGCAATATGCAAAACAAGCGATGCCATAAAATTATTAAAAAAAAGATCGTTCTGTCATATGCACATTAGGCACAATAAATATAAAAGCCACTGCTGCACGAAAAAAAAACATAGGTGGTGCCGGCACGCCGGTGTCGGGTGGCTCGTGGCTCTACTGAACTATGAGTCTTTGTTTTATATTGATTGATCGTTTTGAAATTGAATTTCCGTAATTTGCGAAATCCCGTCTTGTATTAAAATTCG
Source organism: Macrosoma leucophasiata (assembly GCA_036365455.1). Taxonomy (NCBI): domain Eukaryota; kingdom Metazoa; phylum Arthropoda; class Insecta; order Lepidoptera; family Hedylidae; genus Macrosoma; species Macrosoma leucophasiata. The sequence continues at coordinate 4,554,165 of JAWQUS010000024.1, forward strand.
TATACCCCTTTTTTTCTACCGCATAACTAAAAATATTAACATCATAAGTGGGTAATATTTAGCAGGAGATATATAGGTACCTAATTGAATATTTTATTCATTGTTCGGTTCATGCAGAAATGTCTGCGACTTTTTGTGCAATGATGCAATTGTTTCTTTGCACAAAAAGTGTCAATTATTGACTGAGTGAAACATGATGTTTTTACATTGCAACCGAGAATTTTTGTCAGTTCTACTGCTTTTATTTGTTTTTGTGTCTCGTACCGGGTCGCAACCCACAATAAAAAAACAATAGTATAATTTCAATAAATAGGTATGTTAATTAAATGGCTTGAGTTATTTTAACGAACATAATTAATTTTTTAGCAAAAAATAAAGTATTTTTAAACTAAAAAAAAACCCCTTAAAAAAAAATTCAAAACTGTAACAAATAAACAAAAAACACTAAAAGCGAAAAATAAACTCAATTAGATCATTTAATTTTTAAGGGAATAAACCCGTAACCTATTAATTATAATAAGACAATTACTATAATATGGGCTACGTACCTACCTACTCATAGGTTTGAAGTCGGTGCCAAGCCAATAGTGCGGCCCCCGCGTTAGGACTAATGTATGTTGTGGTGTTGCAGTACCTACTACTACCTGAAACCTAACAAAATTTAGAGCCTATTTCACTGCGTTTCAAATAGCCGTACTTGACAACTTAACGTAGTAGGTACTGCAACAACACAACATTAGTCCTAACCCTAACGCGCGGGCCGCACTATTGGCTTGGCACCGACTTCAAAAATGAAATTATCTACTTGAGTTTATTTTTCGCTTTTTAGTGTTTTTTGTCAATTTTTTAGTTTTGAATTTTTTTTGAAGGCGGTTTTTTATTTTAATTTAAAAATAATTTATTAGTGTTTTAACTCAAACAATTCCGTTGCTTTTGCCAACAAGGGTATTCGCCTGTTTTTTTTTATTTTTTTTGTATGGCAACGGCTTCATCATTCAATTTTATTGTGTCTATGGCGTATGCCGACGTATGCCGGATAAGCTTGCTCACACCGTTGATAAAACTCGCTGCATGTGTTTTTCTTATTTTTTTCTAAGGCATTAACATTAACATTTATTGTTTGGCAGAACGACGTTTGCCTGGTCACCATCTCATAATCGAGGTTCAAATTTGATTGTATAACAAAAATCTGTTGTGTAGGTGTATTTTAATGAAAAATATAAACACATTCGCGACCCTCCTTATCACGCGTTTCCGTACTTCGTTCGCCCTTAATGTCTCAACCAAAATGCAATCCATAATGTCATGGCTCTAGTTATAGACTCACAAAACTGGTTAAGCGATATCGTAACAGTAGGTACTCGTGAAAATGAGCGAGTAAAACTCAAAAGATACGCTACTAAACGGAATCCTGGAATCCATGGAACTGAAACGGTGTATAGCTCATTGAAAGCGCTGTTAGTTCTATCTCCCTCCACTGAAGATTTCCTCGATAGGTCCAGCAAAAAATCTGCTGCCTGCTTAGAAATTCCTTCGCGGCGCCACCTACCGGATCTTATTGTGAACTGCCCGTGAAACCTTCGCGAGACTTCGCGTAGAAGATATTATCAAAATAATCAGTGTATGTATGTATGTATCTTCACGCCAGGTCCCTAACGGGGTAGGCAGAGAGTGTAGAGCGCCAGATATCCCGGTGATCAGTGTATACAAGCATAAATCAATCTTCATTCAATTTCAGGTCCAGGCTCCACTAAAGAAGCGATCATCACGAGGAAGAGCCTCAAGCATCTCTCTCTAACAGTCCAGGGTCCAGGAGACACCTTCAGCGCTATGAAGACCAGATACAACTACTACCAGATGAAGCAGCTGGCCAAAGATCCTGAAGTCGACTTCGCCAACAGAAAGACACTGGTCTATGTGGGTGGATATCTGGATAGCCCAGGCTTCCCATTGTCCAGGCGAATCGCTGTGGTTTATAAGGAGATTGGATACAATGTTCTGCTCTTGGACACCAATACGTTTACAACTGTTGATTATCATTTGTAAGTTTGTCGCCATAATCAATCGGCTAAACTAAATTGCAGTCTTGAAAATACTAAACTTAACAAGTTTAGTCAGATTTGAAATGAAAAATAAACTGAAATAAAATTCAAATTTATAAATCAATTAACACTAACCCCCCCTTATTCATAAACGTTCATTATATACGTTTTAGCCATAGAATGCTTTGACTTTGTCAGTTGCATTGTCAAATGTGCAGGATAGAAAAAGACAAAGGAGAGATTGGCAACACTTTAGCTAAAATACGTTTATGAATAAAAGGGAGTAAGTATTTTTTGGTTGAGCGTATGTAGGCAACTCGTCTCGAGATGGTACGAGTTCACCGGGAAAACGGAGAGCACAAAGAGTGCTCAGCCTTAATAAATTTATATGGTGCTTAATTATTAACGCCAAGATAGTATCTACGATCTTCCCTCTGAACTCTCCTAATAAAATACTCGCACCGAATATAATCATCGCCTTGTCTCTAATTCCAGAGCCGCACGCATCATAAAGGCAGTGGGCAAGCACGCCGCCGAAATGCTAGCTGAACTAACGAAGCTTGGTTTGGAACCCAAAAGAACTGAAATAGTTGGGCTCAGCCTCGGCTCTCATACCGCGAGCTTCATCGCCAAAGGCTTCCAACAGCTAACAAACACCAACTTCTCTCGACTAACAGGATTGGACCCTTCTGGACCCTGCTTCAGAAACCGTGGCTCCAAAGACCGAATAGATAAGGGCGATGCTGATTTAGTGGATATTATCAGCACGAATATAGATGGTTTTGGGATGGCAGCACCGGTCGGGCATATCAATAACTACATTAATGGGGGTGAATACCAACCGGGAGAGTTACATTGGCTGTTGTGTGATCTTCTCTGTTCGCACACCCGTTCCTTCAACGTATGGCTGGCAGCAGTAAGATTTCCTGATGAATTTATAGCGATGCAGTGTGATTCTGTGCAACAAGCAAGGGATAAGAACTGTTATGACAGACGGCCTTTAGTTACAAACTTGCTTGGCATGAAGACTGACCCGACAAAACAAGGCATATTTTACCTGTCGACGACGAATGCGTACCCTTTCTATCTAGGTGTGAAAGGACTGAAAAGGGAAAACGATTTTGTTGTGAAGAAGATTAAATTGAATGACGTAGAAGTGATTAAAATGTGATATAATTTTAAGATAATTAAGAGACGGTATCTTTATTCTATTAAAAAATAATACTACTTAAGTGGAAATTAATATGACTACTTCTTGGTTAGAGGTCCTGGGTATGATATTTGGTTTGGGGAGGCATATTATTTTTTTCGCAATCGATTCTGAAGATGCATAATGGTACCTACAGTGTCCAATAAGTACATATCGATATAAATATGGAATACCCCTTCCCCTTTAAGCATAGGCCTCTAAAAATTAACATAACTTGTTGGGAAACTAAGAACGTCTGTGTGCCTAGGGGCGTAAGTAGGTAAGTAAAAACAAATATCTAACGTCTACGTTTTCCAATTATTTTTTTTAATCATTATTGACATCTTCAGACACATTAAGAAACTCTGAGAGGAGCGCTGGGAATTAGCAATTTTTGAACTATCTCCATAGCATTTATAGCATAGGATCGAACTCAGACCCGCAGTGTAGCTGTAATGACCTGCTAATAGTTAAAAATCCATGATTGGATGGATTGAAAGACTCTACAACATAAATCATGGAATAGAATTGGAACAAACGGGAAAAAATTTTGAAACTATTGTTTAATATACTCGTAGAAGGATAGTTTGGTATGTTATGTGATCTAGATCCTAAAGCGACATTAGGTACATTATTTATGTTATTTAAAGCTACAAGATTTTCTAGTGTAAATACTCCTTGAAGTACATTGCATACATTGGGACTGTTCGTGTGTGTGTGTTATTTCATTTACTGGTGGTAGAGCTCCAGTGATGGAGCTCGCAGGCGCTGGCACCACCGCATTACCTGATATACCTATCGCCGCTAAATGGAAGTGTTCAGCACTATCGTGTTCCGGTCAGGTGGTAATGTAAGTAATTGCCTTGTAATTGCCGGCACAGAGGAATAACACCTTAGGCCTCAGAAATGGTAACGCATCTGCATTTTGACCTTGGTCTTTGTGTGGGTAGATTCAATATGCTGCAGTCATTACTTAAGGTCAATGTGAACTCAATGCTTGTTTGCCACTTCCATTATAAAAAAAAACAACCCTGAAATTACAACCACGAACGCAGTCTCAAGAGTGCAACTACTAAGAAGAAGAATACTCATCAAGTAATAATCAAGGCGTCGGGTCGTGACGACCCCATCGGCCACTAACGGCAGAATTCTCATCTAATGGAAGGCAATTGTTCTATTAGAGCAGTCAGTCAACTGAACAATGGCGGTCAAACTGTTCCAATGGGGCGGTAGTAAGTGTACCTAATAACGCAAGGCAGCAGCATCCTGCGATAAAACTACCGCCACTGCGATTGCCCATCCGCATGCCAAGCGTGGCGATTATGACCACTGGCATATACCCACTTATGGCGAGGCGTTCCCTGACCCGCAGCGCTAGTGAGCTTGACTCGATCTAACCTGCTGATAGGTAGGACTAATATCACCCAACTTGGTTTTGAGACCCGGGTGAAGGGGGTTTCCTGGGGCGCGGCCATAAGCCCAGCTAGAGGCAGGGCAACGGTTGATCCGTATAACTGTGGGCGTCGTCATGTTGGTGGGGACGCCCGCCACGCTTTGTTGTTGCAGCTGAATGCCGAAGAAGCCCGCTGCAACCATCGCTGATACAGAAGAGGTTGAGAGCGCAGCAGGATCTGGATGGCAACACCATGGCGACATGAGTCCACGGCGCCCACCTTCTCCATCACAGCCCTGAAGGGGGTGCCAAACGCCGCCCTGCAGCAGCAGGGCAGAAGAAGCTGCAGCAAAGGGGAATCCCCGGTGCCGCGTCGCGCGAATACCGGTGATGATGATGGCGAAGCTTTGGTCTAGCAGCGGAAGCTTTTTCGGATGAAGTAATGAATACTCATCATAAGATACATAATATATGTACATGAGGATTAAAAACAAAGGCATTCAACCAGTGTATCCTACCCGTTTTAACATACGCTGTACGCTACATATATTTTACTGGTGGTAGAGCTCCAGTGACGGAGCTCGCGGGCGTAGGCACCACCGCATTACCTAATATACTTGCCGCTAAATGGTAGTGTTCTGCATTATCGTGTTCCGGTCAGGTGGTAATGTACGGCCCTGTAATTTCCGGCACAGGCATAACACCTTAATCCCTCAGGAGTGGTAACGCATCTGCGTTTTGTCCTCGGTCTTTGTGTGGGTGTCTAAAGGCTGCAGTCATCACTTAACATCAATGTGAACTGCATGCTTGTTTGCCACTTCCGTAACATAAAAAAAATACGCAGCCGATGCGCATGCGATACGCAGCAGTACGTGGACTCTGACCGCGAGACTGGTCCATAAGTTCAACGTCGTACAACGAGCAATGAAGCGAGCTATGCTGGGTGTCTCTTTGGCGGATAAAATACGAAATGAGGTTATCCGTCAAAGAACTAAAGTGACCGACGTACCTCGCAGGATAAGTCAGTTGAAGTGGCAATGGGCCGGTCACGTCTGTAGAAGGGCTGATAGCCGCTGGAGCAGACTTGAATGGAGACCACGTCTAGGTACCTAAACGTAGTGTAGGACGACCAGTTACGAGTGACGACTTAAGAGAAGTGGCTGGAGTCGGTTGGATGCGAGCTGCTCAGGATCGGGATACTTGGCGTGCTCAAGGAGAGGCTTACGTCCAGCAGTGGACGGCTATAGGCTGATTAGTAGTAGTTAGTATAGGTACATGAAACGAGAGATTTGGATGAAGTTATGTTGACGCTCCTGAGGACTTTAAAAGGCTGGTTACGCTTTTCAGGTAATACATTTGCTAGGCACAAACGTTTTATCTAAACAGCGCTGCGATATTTAAACTTTGACCACTAAAAACATGTATGGGGTAAAAAATAAAATAAATCTGTTTGTTGGCTGTTCAACATTTTTATTAGGTAAAGGTTTTTGTGACGCGTGTTATTATTTTAATTAAATTTTTCTTACAAATAGTGTGATTTATTGCTAGATGTTATTATGCTATGACGCTATGCAACATTTGCCTATTTATCTAAGATGCAAGTAACATCGTGTATGTAGGTACTCTACTACGTAGGGGAGAACAGGGTAATGGGAGCCATCGGGCAATGCGAGCGGTGGTGACTAAACCGAATCTAGGCACTTTCGCGCGATCGTAACTACTCGGCCGTTTCCGTCCACTATCGAGAAGCTTCCCCTTACGCGCACGAGTCGATTAGTCACGCGGGAGAAATGTGTGTTTTTTGCTCTACGCTTATAAAAAATTGCCGATTGCGAGTGCCAAGGTATTATATTCTATTATTTTCTTTCTATTATTATATTCTTATTTAATTATGTTCATACATATGACAGCCCTAGATTCATTTACTAACAGATCCCATTGTTAAAATTGTGATTGAAAGTAGAAAAACGTATATAAGTTATCACTTTCCAAAATGGTGGTCAGCGGGCAATGGTAGCCTAAGCATGGCTCTCAATACCCGACGTGGCCTCCATTATACCCCAATAGCTTTCATTATGATATTTTAGTGTAATTTTATATATAAGTACGTGTTATATTTATTTTCCTAATAATCTTTATGGCCTGACAAGAGATATTAATGATTTAATGAGCAACCTTATGCTAGCCCTGCCACAAGCCCTGGTATTTTTTGTGATATAGCAATTCTCCCAGAAGTGATAGAAGAGGAAGCTACTGTGAGCCCAGCTCTATCGAATGCAACACCAGAACGGCCGGTAATTCAAGAGGCACAAACCGTTGAATATATTGCAACTTCGTCCAAACCAAATGAGCCTAATACTAATAAAGATTAAATAATTATTGACTTAGCTACTATCATGTCCGATGTAAGTCCACTGCTAGTGCAAGTTATCGCTAGGAAAGACAGACCAATGATGAGCAAACAGCATTCTGAAATTTTGACTAGCAAGCACATATTTGAAAACAGTATTAGAAGAAAAGGGTTGAAAAAGAGAATTAGATAAAGACAGTTAAAAAAGATATAGGAAACTGTAATAAAGAGAATTGTGCCAAAGGAAACCAAAAATGAAGGGGCTTAAAGAAATAAAACTACAGTTGGAAACAAAAAAGCTAAAAGGGTAAAGAAAATTTTAAAAATGATGATGGACAGTAGATTCTTACTGATCAAGTAGACGAAAATACGATTTGCGACGATGAGTCTGAACACTCAAAAAAGGACACTTTTTTGTTTAGATATGGAGAAGAGTGGAGAAATGTGGTACCGATGTAGAAGTTGCGGAAAATGGGCCCACGAAGAATGTTCTGGCAGTGATAGTGCAGATTCTCATATTTGTAGTTTTTGTTTAGAACCGTAAATATTTTGATTTCTTAAATTAATTGTTTTGTTCAAAAAGTGGATTTTTTATTTGCGTTACAAATAGTTTGTTGTATTAATAACTAAGATCTCATTACAGTATGTTTAATTACGATTTGGAAGAGAAAAATTATATCATGGCTCCCATTTTCCATATGATCATTACCCGACACAAGCGGGTAATGGGAGCGACTGACTTTTTTTAAAAAACCGGTATTACCCCTAATCATTATTGCTTTAATTGATTAGAACTATGTTTAAAATATTCTTAAGTAATCAAGGTAAGAATCCATAACAAAAAAATACAAGAAAGTTAACAAATGTGGTTTTTACCATAATTTTCCCTTAGTAGGCTCCCATTACCCTGGTCTCCCCTACGTAGGTAGATTTTTCGACTTGTTCAAACGTTTTGGCACTCAAGAAAAGAAAAAAAAGGAAACCAAGCCTCATAAACAGCGACGAGTCATCTGCGCCAGCCATCGCAAGGGAAGGCGTAGATATATATATAGGCCTTTTCAGCGTTAGGCGACTATCTCTCATATTCCTCATAGGCAATATGAAATCACATCATACCTACTTTTCTTACATAATTCAGTTAAAAAGTAGGTACATTCGAAGGGGAAGAGACAGCGCCGATTGTGTTGCTGAGGATTCCTCTTCCTCTTCCTCATAATGAGGAAGTTCCGCAATATTTTGGGATACTCAACCGTTTCCGCATCCTCAAAAATTAAAATAAAGAAATCCTCTTCCGCTACCGCTTCCTCAAAATTTAAGAGGAATTTATGAGGAATTTTGTTGCGCATGCGCGTCGCGTATCGATGTCAACGCACACGCCGCAGCACGGTGCCAGGCCGAACAGGCGAGCGAGACCTTCCCACCCGCCTCCGGCGCTGTTCCTTGATTGTTTGTTTTAATTTTATTGACATACATTATTTTGTTGTACTCAACTTAAAAAATCTAAATATTCGGGGCTTTACAGAACTGTATCTTTACAATACCTATCTTCTCTTCCATCAAATGTACCAGCAAACGACTTCTTAGCAATGCTGTATTGGTGTATGATGAGCTATAAAACCGGTTGTTGTGGAAACAGGGTCCAAATATTTTTTTTGTAAAAATTAACCTCCCGTTTTAAATAAACGTTTAAAATAAATTTCGATTAATAGTATTCAATTCTTTTATTTTGATTAATAATGTTCGACTTAAATACCTAATTAACAAAGAAATAAAGACTGCATTCTTATTTTCATTTCAATTCCTAAATGAAATTCTGTCATTCAGTCTGGTTTGACTGCCCTTGGAATTCTGCCAAGTGAATAACCTTTATTATGACGACCAAATTCATTCTTTCTCAGTTTCTTTTGAAATGGGGAAATGGAGGAATTTGTAAATAATTGATGCTTTCTATAATTTACAAAATTGTTCAGTGTCTATTTAATTTATTATGTGTTTTTGATTATTATTAGTGGTTATTCACTCTAGGTTAGTTTAAAAAAAAATGACGATGTAAAAGTGCTCTCCAGGAGCCTAATTATATTAAATAAATAAATAAATAAAAATATGTTTATTTGGGAACATTACAACCGTTGTGTACAATTTTTATAAAAACGATGAATATCTGCAAAAGTTGGAAACTGTGTCGCAGATACCATCGCCCACCTCGAAACATTGGGTTCTGATTTTACACAATAGACTAAATTTAAATTTCAAACTAGACTAAGCTACAAAAAAAAAGAACATGTTATACTAGATTTTTGAAAAATATAAAAAATATTGTATAATAAAAGTGTAAGTGTATGCGAATGTTTGTGTGTGTGTGTGTGTGTGTGTGTGTGTGTGTGTGTGTGTGTGTGTGTGTGTGTGTGTGTGTGTGTGTTTGTGTGTGTGTGTGTGAGAGAGAGTGTTTATGTGTTATTGTGTTGAGTAATTAAACTATTGGTTTCAAAAGGCGTTCTGTGTCTTCGTGAGTTAAAGTAAGAAGCCAGTCTTTGCATTTCTGTTTTAATTTATATGAAATAAATGAATAAACTGAATAAACTGAATCTTTTTTTTTTGGTGTGCGTGTGTTTTTTTATGTCTGTAGGTTGACAGACAAGCAGACGGGCCACTTGAAGGAAAGTGGTCACCGTCGCCTATGAACATTTGCAACACCAGGGGAGTTGCCAACGCGCTGCCAGCCCTGAAGAACTCCTTTGACGCCATTTTTGAAGAACCTCTTAATGTAGCACCTAGGGAGGAACACGTCAGAGGGAAGTTCGTTCCACAATTTACACGTTCTGGGCAAGAACGAATGTGAAAACCGCACCGTTGAGCACTGCCAGGTGTCCAGTCGGTGTGGGTGGAACTTCTCTCTTTGGCGGGTAGTGCGGTGTAGGAAAAGAGACGGTGGCACCGCGGACGGACAGCGTCCGCGGTTTAGCGCAAAAACTATTAGTACTAGAGACTTGAAATTTGGCACAAGTAGGTATACACCCAAAGTGGTAAAATAAAAACATGAAAAATAAATTACACACCTAGGTTGGCTTTTAGCGATCTACTCATATATCACTATAATACTCGAAATTTTTGAACAACTCCCTAAAAATATGTTTTTTTTTCATTACATTAATCAAACAAAAAACTACGGAACCCTACACTGCGCGTGGCCCGACACGGACTTGACCGGTTTTTATTATTAGTTAGTAGGAGGTATAGGAACATGATTAGTACAAGAAATATGAACATGACAGAAAATTATCTAACTGATTGTGATATTAAAGTGGCAATCGCCGCGGGGGTAACTGGGAATAATTCAATTTTAACTATGATAAAAGTAAGTACAGTGAAAATAAATAAAAACTATAACGAAAAATTAAAACCATCTACTAAAATATTTCACGCCATCTATACGACATAATTTGACCTTGCTATCAGCAGATTAGAAAGAATTCTAAGAGTTATTCTCCGGACAGTTGATAGATGGCAGTAAAATAGCATAATAAAGATTTATTTTTTATCAAATGGTATTTCTATAATTAGGTATCTTTTAGACATAATAATATTGTAAGTTGCCACATATTTCGACGACCCGGTTAGTCCAGCCAGCAGTCTGAGATGACCGTTTGATTCGAAGGGTCGCGGGTTCGATCCCCGCACCAGAACAAATATTTGTATGGCCTACAGATATTTGTTTCGGGTCTAGGTGTTTGTGTATGTGTTGTATGTGTACAACGACACCGACGACACAGGTTTATACCTACTGTAGGGCTGTGAGTACACGCGTATTTTATTCATTTTTATTTATTTTAATTGTTAATTTTGTTCTTTTGTTGTAAATAATAATTACTGTTCAACATTTGAACTTCAATAAAAACACCACTACGCAAACCTCAAAAAATCCTGTAGAGAGCCATCTAGTGAAATAAGACATAATTACGTGTTCCGGAGTATCTGAATACTTTATCGCGTAATTTACTAGGTGGCGTATCCTTAACTCATATTAATGTTTTATTTGTGCGATGATAGATGACGTTGTTTACAATTACAAAAAATATCAATTTGTTCCGTCTTGATTGGTTTGAAAAATAGTCGAAGTAGTTATGTATGTGCGGTAAATTAAAGCATTATTTCAGTACATACTTAAATAAATAGTATATCAATACTTAGCAATATAAAATCATGTTTTTTACTGGTGGTAGAATTCCAGTGTTGAGACTCTAGGGCGTAGGCACAATCGCATTACCTAATCTATCTGCCGGCAAATGGTAGTGTTCAGCATTGTCGTGTTCCGGTTAGACGGTAATGTATAGCCCCGTAATAACTACCACAGAGGCATAAGAACTAATGTCTCAGGGATGGCAATACATCTGCATTTCATCGGTCAACGCATAAGCACTTTGACCTCTGGTTATTGTGCAGATTTCTATAGGCTGCAGTCATCACTTAACATCCATGTGAACTGCATGATTGTATGCCACCTTCGTTACATAAAAAAAGTTAACTCTATGTTAGTTGGCTAATTTCATGATTAAAAATCTAACAGCAGCTGTTTACCTGGCCGGTCATTGTTTAAGTATCGCTATTTAACCTTATTATGCATGTCAAAATACCCTTAGAATACGCGAAGGGTCAATCACAATGGTCTTTTTAAATGATATCCATCAGAAAAACCAACCTTAACACAAGCAGATAAAAGCGTTTGAATTATAAAGGGTCATAAGGTCAGTAAAGAAGTATTTCTGACAATGAATCCGTTTTTTACTTCTAATAGCCACCTGGTAGAGATGTGAATAAAATTATTGTTGACCGTTTTTTTAGGTGGTTTCAGAAATAATAGATCACCCTATATTGGGTCGTCTTATGCAAATATCCACGTTTTGTTACCCTATTCTATTAACAAACTATGATGCCCTTCACCCGAATTGCAATTCGGTTTGAATAAACGGTAAACCTTTACGTACGTATTACAATTTGCTGTCGATTAATAGGACCATGAAGCGTGACTACCCCATTGGCCATTGCCCACCGGTGGAGGACATTTTTATATGTTATGGTGGTGGCAAACAATCATGCAGTTAACATGGATGTTAAGTGACGACTGCAGCCTATAGACATCTACATTATAACCAGTGGTCAAAAATATAGTGTGTAAGTGTTTACGTAACAACTGTGTACCAAGTTGAAGATTTGTGACAAATAAAGACAATACTGGCGTCTGACATAACCTAACGTATGTAAAATTTGAATTACTAACTCACAAATAAGGTGTAAGATTATTATTTCCTCTAACTCACTTCAAAACTGTCCAACAACCTCTTGTCATATTTATCCTACTGTAATAATTAATTTTATGTTACATTAAAATGATGACTCGCAAGGCTTTATCTCGTCAAGAGGAGTCCAGACTTCAAATTACTTTGAGTGAATTAAGGAGTTAGTTGAACAGTTCCACAGGGAAAGAGATGACAATGAGAAGGAACTGCAAGAAGTGTTAGCCAGCCATACTAAATTAAAAAAAAGAATTGTCACAATTACATAGTAAATATTTATTAGCTTGCGAAGTACGGGACAAACTACAGTTGGTAGTAAACGGGTTCAACCAGTGTAGTGATGAGTATGAACAGGCCCTGAGGCGCATCACACGGAGCATGGAATTGGAGCTAAGTGAGGCCTATTCACATATTAACAAGCTTCAAGCTGAAAACCTTAATATTACAGCCTCGCAGAACCAAAGTTTATTCGACGAGTTGGTCCAAAGTTCACCAAAACATGTAAATGTCAGTCAACCATCTGTCACAATTGACTTAACCTGTGACACACCTGTACATAAGATTGCATATAGTCAAAATAAATTAAAAAAATATTCAAAATTAAATAAGTTTATTCAAAAAACTCAAAATTTAATTAAATTAAACAAATACACCAACAAAATTAAATTAAATTCAAAATCTTACCAATATCTGAAAATGCAATCTGAACAATTAAAATCAAAAGAAATTACTTAAATGTCTGAAATTGAGAAATTGGAAAAAGAATGTAATAATTATATGGAGTGACTGTCATCTATGACATATAAATATGAGTTGTCACAAAAATAAATTCAGGAACATATTCAGGCTTTGACTGAGTTGACTGATTTATGTCAATATAACTCAGAGCGTTTTGAATCTTTGACAAACAGCTACAAACATTGTAGTTGTACACTCACCCCATCTGGTTCAAAGCCTGTATGTGCTTCACCTACAAAGCCGCCCCAGCTGCCCCAGAGCTCATCTAACACATTCTCTGGCCGTTCCTTACAACCAAATCATGTCAAACATAAATATGTGATGTTCAGTGATGAGATTGGCAAAGACTTGGGCCATTTATTTAAAATGCATTCGAGACAGTCAACCTTCATTAATTACTGCTTGCCGGGCGATTTAGAGACAAAAGAGACAGCCTCTTGCTCACATTTTCCAAAGGGAAATGTTTATAAATCTAGTAAGTTGCTTCATAATAATAATAACATTGTAAACTTGGTGCATAAAAATATACAAGGAATATTGGGTAGTTATTTTTAAACATTAATGACATACAAATTTGTTGTTTTACTGAACATTGGTTGAAAAATAGTGAATTAATATTCAATTTTAGTGGGCACCAGGTAGGCAGTTCGTTCTGTAGGTCACATGCAATACGTGGTGGCTCTCTTATATTGTTAAAAAAAGACATTAAACATAAAGAACGCAGAGATATAGTGAGTCTTTCCGTTGAACGAACTGCAGAAATAGCTTGTGTGGAGCTTGAGCGCTTGATTATTGTGTCCGTATACAGACCTCCAAATGGATCTTATGAATGTTTTGAAAAAAATTTAGATGTTGTACTAAACAATCTAACTGCTTCAAAAAAACGTGTCATTATTTGCGGCGATTTCAATATAAATTTGTTGGAGGAAACTCCAACAACTGTGAGGTTTAAATCGTTACTTATGTCATTTAATCTGCATAATTTGTTCTCAGAACATACTAGAATTACACAGAACTCAGCGACATGCATAGACAATATTTTTATCGATTTTGAACCTACACATAAAAATATTTTGACTGAATTAAGCTCCGACCATTGTGGTCAGTTAGTTTCCTTCTGTGGTCAATTACATAATGATAAAAATAAACGAGCAATTGTATTTGTTCCTATTAATGTAATTTATTTTTTACCAACAAGACAATAAATGTAAGAAGTCATAAGTCGTTCAATGAATGGGCGACGGTTGGAATACATAAGAGTAGACAGAGATTGTATGACCTGTATGGAGAAGAGTCATATAATCACACAAATTCGTTTAAAAATCATGTTAAATTATATTCGAAAATATTCAAGAAAGTGTGTTCAGCAGCCAAGGCACTTCACATTAAAAATAAAATTACAAAATCAAATAATTTGATTTGATAAATCAAAAAAGTTAAAGCGACTTGGAATGTAATTAATAGTGAAATTGGGAAATTGAAAAAAAATGTACATCAAAGTAAAACTAAATTTAATTTTAAGTTAGTTAATACTGCGGATGTTATACATGCCTTTAAGTCTATTAATATTAAGAACACAACTGATTTATGGGGCTTATCTGTAAAAGTTGCATATGAAATAATGGATGTGATTGCACCTTACCTAGCGGCTATGTTTAATAATAGTATTGTAAGTGGTATATTTCCTGATCTAATGAAACATAGTAAAGTTATTCCATTATTTAAATCCGGTAGTACAAGTGACCCCACAAACTTTAGACCAATTTCTGTACTACCTGTCTTAAGTAAAATTTTTGAAAAGCTCATTTTAATTCAACTACTTGCACATTTTAACCATCATAAACTTTTACATTGTCGACAGTTTGGATTTACTAGGGGTCGTTCAACTACCGATGCAGGTGTTGAACTTGTCAAACACATTTTTGAAGCTTGGGAAAAATCACATAATGCGCTAGGGGTATTCTGTGACTTATCTAAAGCACTAACCACATAAACTATGCCTAACTAGCATAGTTGGTAATAGATGGCGCTACTGCTACCATAAAGCAATGCAATAGATGTGAAGGAAAGATTTGACAAATCGGGCAGGGCTTCAGTAGCTCAATTGGAAGAGCGGCTGGACTAGATTCCCAGTAGGTCGCGAGTTCGAGCCTCGCCTGAAGTCAAATTTTTCTTTCCATTTTTCTTTAAAAATAAAATATATTTCACAAGCATGTGTTAATGCGAAATAATATCAAACAATTATCTAAAGCATTTGATTGTGTTCAGCATGAAACATTGGTCAGAAAGTTATATCACTACGGCCTTCGAGATACCGCTCTCGAGCTTATGACTTCATATTTAAACAACAGAAATATGTGTGTTGATGTAAATGGGACAAGATCTCCCGGGACTTCAATGGATATGGGGTCCCATAGGGCTCTATCTTAGGGCCAATTCTTTTCTTAGTCTATATTAATGACTTACCCTACATTATCAATGATGGCCAAGAGATGGTATTGTTTGCTGACGATACTTCTTTAGTGTTCAAAATTAAAAGACAGGAGGTAGATTTCGACGGTGTAAACAATACTCTCTCTAATATAGTACATTGGTTTAGCGCCAATAACCTTTCGTTAAATAGCAGTAAGACAAAATGTATTAAATTTACTACTCCTAACGTAAAAAAGGTTGAAACCAATGTTAAGATAAATGAGGAAGTATTGGAGATCGTAGAGTCCACGGTATTTCTTGGCATTACTGTGGATGCTAAATTGCAATGGGGTCCCCATATTGCCAAATTAGCCAATAGACTTAGCTTGGCAGCGTTTGCTGTGAAAAGGATTAGACTATTAACAGACGTCGAGACGGCTCGCCTTGTTTATTTTAGTTATTTTCACAGTATAATGTCCTATGGCATTTTGCTATGGGGAAATTCCGCTGACGTCAACACTATTTTTGTACTGCAAAAGAGAGCGGTCCGGGCGATCTACGGGCTAAGTCCCAGGGTATCTCTTAGAGATAAATTTAAAGAAATAAATATTCTGACTGTAGCTTCGCAATACAATTATGAAAATGTATTATATGTCCGTAAAAACATTAATGAGTTTCCTACAATAGGTAACAATCACATAATATAAATATTAGGAACAAATACAAATTATCCGTGCATGCAACGCGGCTGAATAGGGTCAGTAATTCTTTCAGAGGTTAATGTATACGGTTCTTTAATCGAATCCCCAAAAACGTTCAAAGTCTATCGATCAATAAATTTAAGAAAGTAATGAAAGAACGTTTATATAAATGTAATTACTATAAGACCTATGATTATCTTAATGATAGTACATCTTGGGAGTATAGCGATCGCTGCCAGGCTATTTCATGATACTGTTATTTCGTGTTTTCTGTAATAAGTATTGTTAAGGGTTGAATAATGTGAATACCCTGGCTGTAAATTAATTCCATCTTTTATTTTGCCGTATGCATATCCGGAGCAGTCATGCACGCTTAAATGTCTTTGCCTTTGGCGGCGTCGTGTGGCGGGTTGCTTACTTCCCTCTAAAATGGTCGAAGAGGGCAATGGCTGTCACATGCGTCATACTCGTGAACGGGTGCTATTGGTGGGGACTGGTCTGTTCTGGTTTGCAGGAGCTACATCACATTTAGTAGATAGACAGTTTATTTGCATCTATGCTATGGACGTTCACATTATTTGATTTTTCACGATAATTTGTACTAGATTTAAGCTCTCATTTAAAAGAGCTGTTACTGAGTTTGTTGGGTAGCGGAGTTCTTCTCAGTAGTGACTGCACTTGGAACTCTGCTAAGTGAATAACTTTGATCTTGACTAATAAGTTTTTCTTTTTCTTCATTTATCATCATTGAAGGAATTGAAAACTTTTGTGATTATTATGTTTTAACTAAGTAGTTTAAATTCTAATTTTTAATTTTCTATTGATATATGATTTTGCTTTACTTTCATTAATGGTTATTCACTCTAGGTATTTTATATTTCTTGACGTTTTGAAAGTATCTGTGAAGATCTATTCGAAATAAAAATATTTTCTATTTCTATTTCTAAAGTGCTCATGCGTTGACCGCTGAGGACTAAGATCTTTTGCTTCTGTGATAGTTATTACGGGGCAATACCATGTAACCGGAACACGATAGTGCTGTATGCTACCATTGGGCTGCAGATATATTAGGTAATGCGGTGGTGCCTACACCCTCGAGATCCATTACTGCAGTTCTACTACTAGTGAAAAAATTCTGCCGATAGCGCAATCAGTCAACCGAACAATGGCGAATGTTTGATAAAACCATTCCAATGTGGCGAGAGTAAAATATAATAACGCAAAACAACCGATATTGCGATAGCCAATCTGTATGCCAAGAGTGACGATTAAGGTGGACCTTTATGGGCTTTATTAGTTTATTTTATTTCAGATACAAATCCATAGTACATCAATCAATCACTAACATCTAATTATAATTAATTCAAAACAAAAACATTTAACTTACAAATAATATACATACCTACATGCAAAATTCAATTACATACTAAAATATTTGGCATTTCAATAATAATTATAAATTCTTCATTCGTTATTAAATAAATACATAATAATAATTAAAAATAACACATGTTAATCTATCTTAATTTATATTTAGGTTTGGATCCTGAGTGCTCAGTATGCAGCTTATTCCAGTGCTCCATGATTGGACAGTCTAAATCCATCCTCCACGAAAATAATTGCATAAAATAGGTTGGGGAAAAAGTATTTTCGCATTATAGTATTATGAACTTGTAATAAAATCTCTTTGGCTGTAGTATTTGTATCTGGCTGGTTTTGGTATCATTGAAAGTAAAAATTTTAAAGAACATAATTCCAAATTCAAATTAGGCAAATGTGTGATTTTCATTTGTTTTTCGTACTGTCAAGATGAGTGAATCTAATGAAGAAATTCGATACATTTTAAAATTTTACTACAAAAAAGGTAAAAATGAAGCGCAAGCCGCGAAAAAAAATTGCGATGTTTATGGACCGGCCCTAGTGCAGTGTCTGTGAGAGTAGCACAAATTTGGTTTAAGCGTTTTCAATCCGGAATTTTTGATGTCAAAGATGCACCTCGCTCTGGTCGCCCTATTATAGAATTCTTTATGCAATGTTAGGTTAACATCACGAGAGGACTGCCAAATCCACTTGTCGCGGTATTTTGATGAGAAGTCCCAAAATTTTTATAGCAATGGGATCATGTCCCTACCTACAAGATGGCAAAAGGTTATCGAACAAAATGGTACGTACATACTTTAGTTAAATTTAAATAAACTATATTAAAAAATGTTTTGACACATACACAAAACGTTTTTAACGGTTTACATAAATGCATGGTAACTTTTGACCCCACATGATGGTGGGGTCAAAAGTCTTAGGAATCGGCGTGCATGTATGAAGAGAATGATGAAGGTAGACGAGGCACGAGAGGTTTGTCAGAACCGGGATATCTGGCGCTCTACACTCTCTGCCTACCCCGTTAGGGACCTGGCGTGAAGATACATACATACATAAACGCATTTAATTTAGCTAAGATTATTATTACCCGCAACTTTTTGTTATAGACAGTATCTACGCGGACGAAGACGTGGAAACAGCTAATATAAAACTATGCGTAATTCAGGTGGAGTAAGCTGATACGGTGAAGCTTCTGTCCACAAGGTGGACACCAGGTGCTCGTTTTACATTGTAGACTCTTAAGCGTCCTTACGCACTAGCGGTTCGCCGTGTGATTTTACAATTTAATAATATTAAATTGTAAAATCACACTATACATAACAGGCGGTTGCATAATATGCAACCGCCTGTTATGTATAGTGCGTACAATAACAGGCGGTTGCATATAAAACTGTAAAAGCGGCTACCCGAGCGGCTACCCGCGCGGCTACCCGCTCCCGCGACTAACCGCTAGCAGAGAATATGTAATAATACTACGTATAGAATGGACAATTCGGACATATTTTATTAAGTTTATGGATATTTTACACACCATTGTAATGGTAGAATGTGATAGTGCTATAATGTTATTACCTCACCATCTGTACCTACATGTACCCACTACATTCTGGTAAATAAATGATTATGATTATGACGTCCCGCCCGATTTCCCCGCATCACCCAACCTTCTCCCCTCTTATGGGCGACGGTTGGTATTTTCTACGTGCTACGCACACAGGTGCACGTGTAAATACACGTCACTGATTGATGTCTGTGTAATAGAGACCAAATTAAGCGTTTGTATGGAATTTTGGCGGAGTGTCCGGCACACCGCGGAGCTAGTGCGTTAAGGCGCTTAAAGACCTTGTCGTATACGCGGAAAGGTGAAACGCGTAGGTGGAAATTAATTATATCAACGCGACTTTTTGCTGGTGGTAGAGTTCCAGTGTAAGAGCTCGGAGTGCGTAAGCACCACCGCTTTACCTAATCTGTCTGCCACCAAATAGCAGTGTTCAGCACTATTAGGTTAGGATCCAACTGCATTTCGGTCATCCAGATATGCTGCAAACCTAATTTTTACGCATGTCTATAATCTAGAGAATATGTAACCTATAAAAAAATGGCCGCAAGTAATTTATTATATTTTTTTGGGAAATGTTTTTTTACTTGTTTTTGTTTTTCAATAAAATATCGTCCACTTCACGGCAAAATGTATAAAGACTGAAAAATCACGGCTGCCGCTGACCGCCATTATTTTCGTTCCGCTCCGATAACTTTTTATGGGTTGAATGTGAAATACATGCTTTTTGCGTCTTATGCGTTGAAATAAGGAGCATTTACCACCACATTTATTTCTCTATCGTCTTTGTTCCGTACAAAAAGCCTTCAAAGTTTAAAGTGAGTCAGGTGAAGTAAGATGATATGATTATGGTTCTGTCCACAAGCTCACCAGGTGATCGTTTAACATTGTAACGTCTAAGACCTTGCACGTCCAGGTGCGCACAAATTAGTATAGACTCGATAGGTGCGAAATATCCGAAGGTTGGCGTAACATCTGTCATTACATTCGGTATTCATTTGTTAAATGACCCACTTTCACTTTCGGTGGCAAATGAGCTTGAACACCTTGGTTCACCTTAATAGAGGTTAGGGAGTGTCCTGTTGACATTCCCATCTGAGAGCTGATGAAGACCTTTCGGTCGCAAATGAACAGCTGAATACCTTCATCATCATTCCAGTCGAATGACGTCCACTGCTGGATAAAGCCTTCCCCAAAGACGGCCACAACAACAGTTCTGTGCGTCATATGGGGAGACGAACTGCCTCAGTAGCGTAGTGGTTGCAGGCCACTACTACTATGCTGGGGATCCTGGGTTCGACTCCCGGGTCAAGAACTATCAGAGATAACGGTTTAAAATCCTTTATCTCTGGTTCTATTGGGATTTTTCCATTTTCTGGAAGTTTCCCAGTATCTCGGAGTTTGGTAATGTGCCCGGGGATGGCAACAGGTTCGCCACCTGTTATTTGGACCAAAACGTAACCGCCGAGTCGTGGGTGTTTGCATGTATGCTGGAATGCATGCATTTACCTCTGCCTACCCCTTCGGGGATTACAGGTGTGAAGTTACGATCATATGGGGAGAATTTGTCATACTTAATCTCCGCACTTGGCAGGAGGGTTTTTTATCGTTGGACGCTGCTGCCCATCCCGCGTTGTGATACTTATTTACTACCGCCCCATTGGTATCGTTTGAACGCCATTGTTCGGTTGACTGACTGCACTAGTGGAAGGATTCTCTTCCAGTAGAAGAAAATGTACCGCCAGTTCGTGGGGTTGTCACGTCCCGACTCCTTCGTGGAACACCTTGGTTCATCTTATTTAAGAGAGAAAAATGTAGAGAGGGGATTTTTTTTAATGTTATGGAAGTGGCAAACAAGAATGCAGTTCACATTGATGTTAAGTGATGACTGCAGCTTATAGACACACAAAGACCGAGGTCAAAATGCAGATGCGTTACCACTCCTGAGGCCTAAGCTGTTATGCCTTTGTGCCGGAAATTACAGGGCCGTACATTACCACCTGACCGGAACACGATAGAGCTGAACACTACCATTTAGCGGCAAGTATATTAGGTAATGCGGTGGTGCCTACGCCCGCGAGCTCCGTCACTGGAGCTCTACCACCAGTTTTATAACAGCTTAATATTTAAGCTGTTATAAGCTGCCATGATATTTCACGAACCTTTCACTCAATATATCTTTCTCCGATCAGTTGTTAACTGACATCAACAAAAGTTCTAGTACCTAGGTGCCTATAGTACTTCACACAAGTATCATTAGGTTATCCGACACTTGATCACGGAGTTGCAGCAAGTATCTCGCTAATTTATTGAACGGATCTGAAAGGATCTGAGACGAGGTTTGTTTAAGTTTGTGTAAATATCGATTTTATTTTTTTAACTTTTAACTAATTTGGTTGAAGAAGCACGACGTCTATAGCGACACTGAGATCCTATTATGAGCTAGAGAAATATTTGAAAAAATCTCGATGTCACTTGCTTCCTAACCTGGCTTAAGGCCCAACAGTACTGTAGAGGTCTGAAGCAAGTAACATAGGATAGCTAAATAAATAAATCTTTAATCTGGCCAGATAATATGTAATAATACTACGTATAGAACGGACACTTCGTCGTCCCGTCCGATTTCCCCGCCTCACCCTTCTTATGGGAGACGTCTGGTATATTCTACGTGCTACGCACACAGGTGCACGTGTGGATACACGTCAATGATTGATGTCTGTGTAATAGAGACCAAATTAAGCGTTTGTATGGAATTTTAGCGGAGTATGCGCGGTGTGACCAGGTCCGAAGCAAGTGACACAGGACAGCTAAATAAACAAAGCTTTAGCTAAAATAATGTATGTACGTATCTTCACACCAAGTTCCTTACGGGGTAGGTAGATAGTGTGGAGCGCCAGCTAAAATAAGAACACTGAATATAAGCCTTAGTATAAGGAATTTGTTTCGAGCTCCGCTGTTATACTTAGTTCTATGTGCAGTAAAAAAGTTTTGCATATTTTTTTTACCTTAACAAACATACATACATACATAGCTATGACATGGCTATGTAATATCAGGTTTTTGGCACTGCACGTTCTCTGTTTATCCCGTAAGAAACCTGGCGTGATACATAAGTATATCAACAGTCAGCACGGACATATTTAGAGGTGGTGTTCATTCCGCGCACTTAGTTCCATTATACATGGGGCGGTAGGTCCCTCGCGAAAAAGAAGTAAGCGTGTCTACATACTGCGACGGAATAGTCTTCATACTTTGTTGGGTTTAATCCAGACACAACAACACACGTCACTCAATTCTAAGGCCTATGATTCCGGGCATGAAATTGTGGAGGTGTAGGTAAATAAAAGTGGATTTGGCGTTGGGACGTGAAGACTCTAACGCCTACTAGCTGTAAAAATTTCTTCTACTAGAGAGAATTCTTCGCCTAAACTATGCTCGAACAGTAGCGGTCATACTATTCCAATGGGGCTGTAGTAAGTGCAATAACGCAAGATAGGGAGCAGCGTCTTGCCATAAAACTACCGGCACCGTGTTCGCCAATCCGTATGCCAAGGAATTATGGCATATTCCTCTTATGGATGGGCTTTAGCCCAGCAGTAAACATATCTTTCGGCTGACATGATGATGATGATGATGACATAAAAGTGATAGATATCCAGTGATGGAGCTCGAGGGCATGATCATCACCGCATCAATCTTCTTGCTGTTAAATGGAAATGTTTAGTTTAAAGTATATTTTAAAGTACGCCTAAACTTGGCAAGAAGACATTTACACTGAAATAAAAAAAACAAGTAGTTACAGAACCTCAATAAATATAACTCTTTTAGAACATTATTTAAATAATTATGCTCTTTATGAACGCGTACTTTCCATTGATGACCTTAACAGAAATAAAAAAAGACATGCTTCTAAAATTACGGGTTGGTCTTTTTAACTCATTTTTCAACGCACGTCACACCTGAAGTGTGGTTTCGTTAAAAATAATAATTGAAATTATTGATTAATGAACTTAAACGATCGTTAATCACTCGTCCGTGGGCCTATATTTAAAAGTTATTACGGTAGTAATTAA
The DNA here is from genome assembly GCA_036365455.1 of Macrosoma leucophasiata. NCBI lineage: Eukaryota > Metazoa > Arthropoda > Insecta > Lepidoptera > Hedylidae > Macrosoma > Macrosoma leucophasiata. The sequence continues at coordinate 4,577,292 of JAWQUS010000024.1, forward strand.
AAATAGCTGCAACGTCAAATTATCAGACTTAAATAAGAATACCTACTGGTTTGATAGCTTCTTTTCACATTCACGTAGTTAGTGCTCTTTCTCTCTCTATCAATTAGAATTCGTGTTCTTTTTTTATTTATAAATTCAGTTTTATAAACTATTTGCTAATATTGTAAATGTAGTTTAGATTGATTCACTTAAAAAATGTAGATGTGTTGCCACTCTTGAGGTATAAGTTGCAATACCCCTGTGTCAGCCAGTAATAACGGTGCCGCACAATTGTTTTATATTTATTTTCTAGAAAATCTACTACTACTTTCTTTTTTTTTATGTAATAGAATTGGCAAACAAGCATGCAGTTTACATTGCATTGATGTTAAGTGATGACTGCAGCCTATAGACACCCACACAAAGACCAAGGTCAAAATGCAGATGCGTTACCACTCCTGATGCCTAATGAAATGAAATTACAGGGCCGTATTTTCAGGACAAGTAGTAAGTCACAATAAATGTAATGTGCAGAACTGTATTCTAAATATCACGTCACTGAGGGACATGATCTGAAGATAAACATAGATTTTGCCCGGGATACAGGCCTTGCCTAGTGTGGGCAGCACCGTCAAAATTGTCTGTAAATTTACCTCTGCATAAATAATTTCCAATTAAGTATGTTTTGTTAGTTTATGCTGAAATAAATATATTTACATTTCATATTTTCATTTTCAGATATAGTTTCAAATAAAGTAAAAATAGTAGGTACTACATGAATATAAAAGAAAGCATACAAATATAAAGTATCAAGACATCGCTGTCTTCATACGCAATCCCGTTAATAAGGAAAAGCGTAGCTACAAGGGATCTTCAAGCGAGGGTGGTCCAAATTTTTCTTTTTTCGGCTCCCTCCGGGGTGGCTCAAAGCGAATGCCTCAACGGGTTTTTAATGCCATAAATATTTGAGAAAGTGGAAGTCTCCACCCTTTTGTGCAACATTACTTTATGATGGACTGCGATTTTTTATGAAGATGAATGTTACCTTTTGTGGTCACAGACAGGGAATGGACAGTTGAAAGTGTATGGGAAAAGGATGAAAAATATGGATGAGAAATGTTTTGTTTATTAATTTAAAATGGATGTTTTGTTATGTTTCCAATCTCCTGTAATGAAATAGAACAAATAACTAGATATTTTTAATAACTTCATATATTTCTAGTTATTTAGGATATAAAATATTTCTAATATATTTCTAATCTTAATATATTTCTAGTTGTTTAGTTAGGAGGTAATGTACGGCCCTGTAATTTCCGACACAGAGGCATAACATCTTAGGCCTCAGGAGTGGTAACGCATCTGCATTTTGACCTAGGTCTTTTTGTGGGTGTCTATAGGCTGCAGTCATCACTTAACATCAATGTGAACTGCATGCATGTTTACCACTTCCATTACATAAAAAAAAAAAACTTAAAATGGGAAGTTTATGAGCGATTTGGTCATCGTTATTAATATTTTAGATATCTATTGTAATAATAAAATTCATAAAAGATGCTTAAAAAAACTAACGTGAATAAATACGAAAAGAAATACCCCCTTATTCATAAACGTACTCGTACATTAGATACGTTTTAGCTATAGAATGCTTGTCTTTATCCGTTGCATTGTCAAATGTGCAGAATAGAAAAAGACTAAAGGAGAGATTAGCAACACTTTAGCTATAATACGTTTATGAATAAGGGGGATAGTGTTTATTTTATCGGAGAACTCGGCAGTGAAATAGATTTTTTGACCAAAAGATATTCCTGATGGGTGCTAAAAACAATGAATTAAAAAACATTAAAACGAATTTATAAAGTTTCAGAAACTACTATTTTAAAATTATTTACCTTTGGTGTTCAATAAAGTTTTGATGTACGGGTTGAAACTTTATTCGTAAAAAGGCTACGGCAATTTGTAACAATGTAAGATGTGCTTATGTTTTCAATAAACATACCAAATGATTTTACATTGTCAACTGATCTCTTATGTACGTCTTCTTTCTTTCAAACTGTTTGGATTTTTTTGCAACAGGATGACACAAAAAAAAAATATTTACAAAAAAAAATTTTTCTTTTGTTTAGGTTTGAATTGGCAAATCGCCAATTCAAACCAAACACAAAGTAACTTATATATTTAAACACAAAATAAGACGTCCCTCCCCTTCCCATTTTCTCCCCTTCTTCGTCGACAAGAAAATCAACTGAGTGAAAAATATTCTAAAAGCTCAGTACCACTTCCAAATGTTACTTCGTGCGGAAACTCTTTGGTTCCTTTAGAATACTTGCAGTCACGGTCAAATGATTTCGGTGGGTTTTGTTTAAATACCTTCAAGTATCACTTGAACCGTCAGTAAAAGGATGGAAGGTAAACAGTTTTAAGGAATTCATACGGATATTAATTTTTCTTTTAATTTCTTTAAAGGATTGAACTCACGAACCTGAAGAAGGTTGGGCGATATCGGCGTCGAGTGTTTTATGGCAAATATTTATTTCGTACTAGTTGACCCGCCAAACTTCGAATTGCCTCAGTATTAAATACTAAATTATGTCAAAGGTTTGATACGGACAATTTGTATGGGAAAATGAAACTGTTGTACTTATTTACTACTTCCCTTACAATTTCTTCATGTATTCTCTTCTCTCTCTTCCCTTTAAACCTTCCCTGGACTTCCAAAAATCATCATTTTAGTTTAATATATGTGAGATAAATCCTTAAAAATAGTTTTATTGCAATGAGTGTAGCTCGCGAAAACCTAAGAACATATCATGAACCTATCTCATCAGGGTGTGATGTCTGTTCGGTTGACTGACTTCCCTAGTGGAAGCTCCTCCACTAGAAGGCGATGGGGTCGTCACGATCCTTCGATGATTTCACATATTTACTGGTAGCAGGCCACTACTTAGTAGTAGTGGCCCGCTGAGGTCCTGGGTTCGATTCCCGGGTCGTGGGTTATCAGAGATAATGGCGTAGTCCTTTATCTCTGGTTCTATCAGATTTTTCAAATTTTCTGGATATTTCCCAGTACCTCGAAGTTTGGTTATGTGCCCGGAGATGTCAACAGGCTCGCCACCTGTTACATGGCCCAAGACGTAAGCGGCGAATCGTGGATGTTTGCATGTATGCTTGAATGCATACATTTACCTCTGCCTTCCCCTTCGGGGATTACAGGTGTGAAGTTACGTTTAGATAAAAGCTGTTTTTGACTGAATTGGAAAAGTGGAGAGTTCTCTAATTGTACGTATTAGTATTATTCTTATACTCTATTTCGTAAATAGGCATGTTCCATTGACAGCAAACGCTCGTACTTTCTTAAATCTTCGCTAGATAGTATCTATCGTAGATTTAATCTACCTATCCTATATTTGCGAGAGTGTACGACCCTGATGGCGTGTTACTCCTGCGTTATTTTATTAATTAGCGCAAACCACATCTTGTGTTTGGACGTCGAGACATGTTATTTAATTATGTTCGTAAATGTTTAGACATAACTCGTTTAGGCCTGGGCGAACCCTTTGAAGTTTGACATTATTTCATATTTGTTTTGCGATAAAGGAATTATTTTAAAGAAAGTAATAGATGGTAGAAGCGCGCATGGCCTCGCGGCTTGTGTAGATCATAAGCGATCTACTCGGGTAAGCATTACGGGCCGGGCGCGGTCGGTGTGTGATGGGTGACCGCTAGTGGCAAAATAAAATACGCGTTTCCGTGCTTCGGAGAGCACGTTAAGCCGTCGGTCCCGGTTGTTGGATAAAAGTGGCAAAAGAATTGCAATTTACAATACGGTAAATACGCGCGACCACTCTAGATGGCTCGGGCGCTTTGTCGCGCGCGCTAACCGAGGCACGGCAGATGCCTCGTGAGGCTGCTCGCTCTGTGTGGACGCGCCTAATGAATATTTCATAGAAAAAGGAGGTGGGGGAGCTTCTTCCTAATACAGCGCGACGCTTGATAAGAGGCACACCGCGGACACTCCGCCAGAATTCCATGCAAACGCTGAATTTGGTTTCTATTACACATACATCAATCAGTGACGTGTATTTACACGCGCACCTGTGTGCGTACCACGCATAAAATACCAACCGTCGCCCATAAGAGGGGAACGGGTTGGGTAATGCGTGCAAATCGTGCGGGACGTCGAAGTGTCCATTCTATACGTAGTATTATTACAGATGCTCTGTAAGAGGTGCAACTAGACTTTTCCATATGTTGCTGGCATTACCTTCTAACTGGAACACGGTAGTTATGACATTGTGATGATGATGATAGATATTACACTCTCGTAGCTGATCCTGAGAACACTGTAGCACGACCGCATAACAGCACCTCCCCCTCCCTTTGTTTTCTCTTCTTATATGTTTGTCACATCATGACAGTAGTAGGAATGCGTCATTAGGGAAGAATTGGCATGCAGATTGGCGATCGAAATGGCGGCAATTTTGCGACACTGGTCTACTTTAGGCCAAGAAGAGTGGTCTACTTCAACGGATACTAAATATTTAGACTCCGGTGGGTGTGAAATTCAAACCTCGGCTTAGTGCCTTATTGGGAAGGGATACGCAAAAGATGCTTTATTCATCAGGTCAAAAATTACCGTCGAATCGTTTTTTTTTATGTAATGGTAGTGGCAAACAAGCATGCAGTTCACATTGATGTTAAGTGATGACTGCAGCCTATAGACACCCACACAATGACCATAGGTCAAAATGCAGATGCGTTGCTACTCCTGAGGCCTAAGGTGTTATGCCTCTGTGAAAATTAGGGTTCTGAGTATTAGGGTCAGACTGCGATGTTGAGATCAGGATTTTCGGAACTCGACTCTTTAACATAGTAAAAAATAAATAAAAGTTGCATTAATCAAATGCTTATATCCTACTATTGGATTCCATTACTTGGTGTAATGGGCGTTAGTGAGGTAATGAGAGCGGAAGTGCGCGTCGGCAGTCGGTGGCGGCCGGATTGAGCCGGATATTGCCAGTTATACCCGGGAATCATATTTCATCGGTAGAGTTTGGACAGCGTAACATAATGTATGATGATAGAAAGAAACAATTTATTTAAACAGATAGTACGGAGACATAAACAAACAAAATAAAATAAATGGAAAACAATTTAACAAATAACACATGTTTGAACCTATACGTATAAAAATCAAGGGTAGACATTATGTCTCATGGCTGGTTAAAAATGGTGCCCAAATCAGCCTCATGTCGATTAGATGATATTATCTAATCGAAGCTGGCTTTCATCTGGTAGTGTAGTAGTGTGTAGTTCTGATGGTAGTGTTTTCACAAATAAGTAGACGGAGGTGTACTACATGCATTATTCATTCTATTTTTCTAAACACACAGATACAGTATTACATACATATAAATTAAGAAACTTTCACCAGTCGTAAAAGACCAGCTATTGTACGGAAAACTTTTTACACGCCGCCGGCGGTCTCCCGTGTCTTGACGGTCTATTAATATACTAGTAGATACCTTTTGCCGGTTCCTTTAATCGCAAGTCGGGATATATCATAAAATCTAGAAAAAAAACTACCACCTGGCAATCGTAAACCAAGAAACAGTGGCCTAACTCTAAGACACCGTTCATATTTATCAAAAAATGGTAAAACGTCGACAAACAACAGTTCCATTAGATCAATCAGCAGGATTCCAGTCCTTGGTGTAATGGACATTAGTAAGACAACGAGAAAGGAAGTGCGGGTTGGAAAACTACATAAGCCCTCCACATAGTGGACCGACGACCTGTTGAAGATCGCAGTCAATCGCTGAATAAGGGCAGTGCCTATAGATGCGGACTTTTGGCTAGTTGTGAACGTCTTTCGGCTAGAGGACGACGACAAAATAGTCTTACTGCCCTTAAACCTTTACAGGCCAATAATTGTGTAAACTTGTGTACACCTCTCTCTATTTCTATTTAAACAATTCTCTCACAGACTTCAATTTGTCTGATAGCTTTTTACCAAACTACTACCCATTATCCATCACTGAACACTACAGCAATTGTTCAAGAATGGATTAAAAAGTGGCAGTACATAGCAATTAACGTCGCATGCGGCCACAAGCTATAAAAATGATTAACGTTCGTCCGTCTGATGGTAAACAATTAGAGCACGCCATCTGACGGATCGATAAGCTGTGATAGAATTAACAAAACGAGTGCACTTAAAAAATAAACTCGCACCATGAATTGAAAGTAGGGTTGCCCATAATAACGTGTTATTTTTACTGCTGGTAGAGTTCTACTGTAGGGACTTGAAGGTGTAGGCACCAGAAAGAAGAAAACATTTATTGGTGTAGACCACATAGGTATCCATCCATATTAGGTACAGCATTGAAAAAAAAACAATAGAAAAAAATAAATTTTATTTTTAAAGAAAAATGGAAAGAAAAATTTGACTTCAGGCGAGGTTCGAACTCGCGACCTACTGGGAATCTAGTCCAGCCGCTCTTCCAATTGAGCTACTGAAGCCCTGCCCGATTTGTCAAATCTTTCCTTCACATCTATTGCATTGCTTTATGGTAGCAGTAGCGCCATCTATTACCAACTATGCTAGTTAGGCAAATTTTTCTTTCCATTTTTCTTTAAAAATAAAATATATTTCACAAGCATGTGTTAATGCGAAATAATATAAAACAATGAAAAAAATAAATGTTTAAAATACACAACGTGACACAAAAAACAAAAAAAAGGGTTGACAAAAATATCTTATGTAAAAAAAATACCTAAATAAAATACAAGATCCCACGCCTGCACTAAATAGTTCCCAGTTCAGCATTATGTCAAGCCGAAGCCCGACGCTAGTTTTCAACTGGAAACTATTTGGTTATTATCTTTTTTTTTTTATGTAGTGGGCGTGGCAAACAAGCATGCAGTTCACATTGTTTTTAAGTGATGACTGCAGCCTATAGACACCCACATGAAGACCAAGGTCAAAATGCAGATGCGTTACCACTCCTGAGGCCTAAGGTGTTATGCCTCTGTGCCGGAAATTACAGGGCCGTACATTACCTGACCGGAATACGATAGTGCTGAACACTACCATTTAGCGGCAAGTATATTAGGTAATGCGGTGGTGCCTACGCCCGCGAGCTCCGTCACTGAAGCTCTACCACCAGTAAAATCATCTTATCCGACTGACGTCAAATGTTCAGCACTATCGTTTTTTTCTGTTAGATGGTAATGTAAAGACCGTAGTAACAATCACAGAGACATATCAACTTATTATCAACTAAGGTCAAACAACTAGGGGCGGCAACACATCTGCTTTTTGACGTCTGGCTTTTGTGCAGAGATGTCTATAGGCTGCAGTCATCACTTAACATCCATGTGAACTGCATGCTTGGTTGCTATAATCACAAAATAGTGTAATATACATGAACGGACACTTAATGTGATATATCAATTTTTGCTATTTTCTCTCTATGTGTTAAAATAACCAAAGAAATGAATGTTTTGTTTTTTTTTTATGTAATGGAAGTGGAAAAGAAGCATGCAGTTCACATTGATGTTAAGTGATGTCAGTAGCCAAAAAGACACCCACACTAATATCAAGGTCAAAATACAGATGCGTTACCACTTCTGAGGCCTAAGGTGTAATGCCTCCGTGCCGGAAATTACGGGGCCGTACATTACCACCTTTTCTAAATTATTATAAAAATAAAATTTTCTATTTTATAATTAAAAATAAAAATTATCTTCACAAAATGTTTAACATCAATCATATCAAAATTCTTATTGATACAAAAATGTCACAGTTAGGATAAAATCAGTTTTCACGAAAAAAACAAAAAATGAAACCCACCCTAAGAATAACTACATAAAGAATCGCTTCGCAAGAAAGCATAGAAGAAACGTCCAAGTCAAATCGCCAAGTCTATACCCATGACTTATTTACCCATCGGACAAATCGATCTTCGACGGGACCGGCCAAGGCGCGTGCGTGTTAAAAATGGCGACTGAAAAAATGGTGGGAAATAAGAGAAAGAAGTGCCGGGGGGTCGGCCCTGTTTGAAAGGAGAGACTAATTTTGCGACCCGACTCTCGACGTCGTTTTGTTTTGATTCGCCCGTGAATGCTAAGTTGAATGACAATTCGACAAATATATCGCCAATTTTCCTTTTTTGGTAAATGCTGTCAGACTTTTGGAGACCATACTGTTGCAAGACAACAATGTGGATATCTAAGATGCTTGCTGAAGTAAGAATGATAAGGTTATGTACTTATTCATTTTTATATTTTTATAAGGCTCTTATGTAATTAAATAATAATAATTTATTATTGTAGTAAAAAATATAGTACGAAACTTTTGGTGAATTTGTTTTGTTGGAAATGAGGGTACTTCAACAGTTTGTGGTTTTTAAGCATCTAATGATTTTTCATTTAATATGAATTAAAATATGTTTTGTAAATATTAATTATAAATTACAAGCAAGATCTGGCAAGTTTGATTACCTACAAGTGCTATTTCAACCAATCTAACAAAAAAAAAATTTTTTTGTCTGTTGAAATTTTTTATTAAAACAAAAAACAGAGAATTATCCCTGAGCTTCAAACAATATTTAATAAGCTGATTCATATGTATAGGAACGTAATTAAGTATCCGCAAGTTATGGAAACATTCTCGTTGATAGATATAAATTAAATGATATAGGTACCTACTTAGAAATAGCGTCTCAATTAAGTTTTTTTTTATGTAATGGAAGTGGCAAACAAGCATACAGTTCACATTGATTTTCAGTGATGACTGCAGCCTATAGACACCCACACAAAGACCAAGGTCAAAATGCAGCTGCGTTACCACTCCTGAGGCCAAAGGTGTTATGCCCCTGTGCCGGAAATTACAGGGCCGTACATTGCCACCTGACAGGAACACGATAGTGCTGAACACTACCATTTAGCGGTAACTATAAGGGTAATGCGGTAGGTAATGCGGTGGTGCCTACGCCCGCGAGCTCCGTCACTGGAGGTCTACCACCAGAAAAAACTTTAAGACTAATGATTAGTAACAGTTTCCCGCGATTTTCTCCGTGTCAAATAGGTACATACGTACCTATTTGGTTTTGGCACAAAAAGTACACACGAATGGCTTTTGATAAGATTCAAACTATCTCCATGTTAAATTTCATCATAATCAGCTTAGTTGTTTGGTTGTAAAAAAGTAATAGACAGTTACCTACCTACTTTCACATTTAAATTAGGTATTATAGATAAAATATGAGTTTTTTTTAATAAAAAACTCACAATTCATATTACTCTATTATTGATTAATATACTCGTATTTTATTTAGTTTTATCACCCAAACAACAAAAAAAAATCACACACCATTAACAAAATACGAAACCGGTAAAAAAAATGTTTTAATATAAAAATAATCGAGTCACATTTTTCAACTGGACAGACGGTAAAACAGTAACGTCAGTATTTATTTATGAGAGCGCTACCGAAGGGGTGTGTCTTCCCCTCGGTCGCCGCCCCTCGGGAGGGGTGCGATGCCCCTACGCGCCTTGACACGGCCTCGTGATGCGTTTGAACGCGATTCAGGGATTAGTTGGCGAGCAAGTCAACTTGGTAGGAAAGTTTTGCTTGAGCTACATACCTACACGATCATGTATATTTTTTTATGTCAGGAAATGGCAAACAAGCTCACAGTTCAAATTGATAGAGAGTGAATATTGTAGCCTATCAACACTTTGACGGACAGTAGACGTCTATAGCCGTTATTAGTAGTTAAAACAATAAAACTTTTGACGTGACAACGTCTTAAATTAGGTTGTGGCTCATGAAAAAGTGTAACGCCCGGTAACGTAACGATGAGTCACCGAACGAGAGAGAGGCCTGCCGGACCGGCGAATGCCTTTCTACCGAGAAAAAGACGTTGTCACGTAAAATCTTCGCCCGTAAAACCGACTTTACAGGCATCCAGTTTTTTATTGTGTCTCGTACACTGTCCGGATATACAATGTGTTAAGTTTTTAAATTTTTGCAAGAATTACTTCAACGTGCGAAAGGAACGAAAGGAAAATATTTTGTATACGAAAGTATTTTTCATAGCAAAAATATTTAAATATAAAAATTAAAGTTTCATGATAAATAGATGTTCCTCTAGTTTTTTTAATCCCATACTCTTGATTTTAATACAGCGAAGAAGCAAATTGTCAAATAATAAATATTGTAGTAAGCTTTCATTATAACATTACACATTAACCAATATAACACATGTCATACAAACCCAAGATTTGAAAACAGATGCACGGTTAGGTACTCCCAATGACATTTTTGTCATTAATTTCCATCTTTTTAAAAAACAGCTGCGAAAATCACATAATTTTGCATTTACGAGACATGTGTGGCGATACAATGACGCCTAATCTATTAAGATTATTTAACTGACGATTTTTTTACTTCTTGAACGTTATTGAATTGTATTTGTAAATTAAATTTGTGTTGTTATTACAATTATTATTAGAAAATAATTGATGTCTCATGTTAAGCATACCCCATCTGATAGTTGTTATTTTAATTTCATTAAAATATCTGTATGTATAAATATCATCTCACTGTCTAAGGAAATCAACGATTCAGTTCTCGGATATAATCCAGTCAGTGACCGGATAATGACGCTGCGAGTTAACACCAAGCCATGCCGTTTAAATGTAGTTGTAGTTTATGCGCCTACATCTGCATCATCAGAAGAAGACATCGAAAGCTTTTACCAGGAATTAGAAGATATTGTGAAAAGTCTACCCAGGAGAGACATTACTATGATTATGGGAGACCTCAATGCTAAAGTTGGATCCACGAGAGCCAACGACCACCTAAGGGACGTAGTTGGTAAAAATGGACTAGGAGAGAGAAATGAGAGAGGCGAAAGATGGCTACAATTCTGCACAGAGAACTCTCTTACTATACTGAATACCTGTTATGAGAACCATCCTAGGCGGCTCTACACGTGGATAATGCCTGGAGATCGAGCCAGAAATCTAATCGACTATATTGCAATAGCTAAGAGGTGGAGATCATCTGTAAGTAATACAAAAACATACCCTGGGGCAGATTGTGGTAGTGATCACAAGTTACTGGTAGCTGAAATGGCACTAAAACTGAAGAGATGCTGTCGCCAAGTACACAAATCACAAATTAGACCATCGCCCGCTCAGTTGTCTGAACTTCAAGACTCGTTTAAAAGTAAATCGGCCCATTTCTGTCGAAATAGTAATGCAGATGTAGACGCGCACTGGAACGACGTGAGGGATCTCATATTATCCTCTCGTAAAGCAACTCAAGGCAAAACAGAACACCCAAAGAAAGTGTGGATCAGTGATGAGACATGGGAAGTTATACAGCACAGGAAGAACATCAGTCAGGCCGAAAGCGATCCTGAAAAATATCGTACCAGATTCTTCAGACTTGGATCTCTACTTACCGACCAAGGAGGAAGCGAGAAAAAAGTCCGTCGAAGAATCCAAATGGCCAAGTCTGCTGTGAGCAAGCTCACGCGAATCTGGAAGAGCAGGCAAGTCTCCAATAACACCAAAGCGAGGATAATGAGAACCCTGGTCTTCTCGATTCTATTGTACGGATCTGAGTCGTGGACAATTAGATCGGTAGAACGCAAGAAAATTAATGCTTTTGAGATGTGGTGTTGGCGACGAATGCTGCGCGTCTCTTGGACGGCCAAAATAACAAATGTGTCGATTCTCAAACAGCTCAGAATCAAAACAAGACTCTCCACCATTTGCTACCAGAGAGTCCTAAGCTACTTTGGACGCATAGAACGCAGGGAGCCAAATAATCTGGAGAAACTTATAGTTGTTGGAAAGATAGAGGGCAAACGACCTCGGGGCCGATCTCCTACCAGATGGACTGACCAAGTTGCCAAACTCACTGGCCTGCCATAACAAAAGCCATGAAGAAGGCCGTAGACAGGCTAGATTGGAAGAATCTGGTGACCGAAGCCACCAAGACACTTCAGGACGGGCACGACCTTCAGTAATGAAGAGAGCGACATTGATGATGAAAATATCTGTACATTAAATTGTAAATCTACAAGAAATAACTATAACTTACATTCTAATACATACAAATCATTTCAAAAACCACAACCACCAAAATAATGACACGATATTATTAACTAAAGCTTTACTCTTTAGTTGAAAAAAAAACAATGATGTAAACAAACAAAAAATGCCTACTCAAAAACCAGATCTTTTCAAGATCATGTTCAACTTTACTTACAACGCTTTTATAATTCTTACAAGTACATCTATAAACCGGTACCACAAACCGGTGGGTACCGTAATAGAATTGGATCCAGGCATGTTATGTCATATGTGGGGACCGGTTATAGTTCAACGAGATGACAATAGTGCAAGTATCAACTTTTTTTTTTTTTTAAACAATTCATTTAGGTGCTTTAAACACATTATTAATCTTCTTGTACATGATACGTAGCCAACGATCACCTCTAAACTTTTCAAAATAATTTTAAAAAATAATTCGTAATAATCTAACCTGCTTACTTCAATTTAGATAATCTTCAGTTGCCATGCCGAAATCAAGTAAAAAAATAAAAGGGATGAATTTATTTCGATGAAATATGTTTTGTGAATTACATTGTTTTCTCTGATATCCAAAATTTATAAATGGATACGATTCGTGTGGCTGGAATCGGATAGGTTAAGCCACTAGCCTATTTTCTTAAATTGGAGTTAACAGGTTTAATTATTTACCACACTATATTGTAATTGACATGATAAACATATTTTTTTCCAGAATCAGAATGGAATTGATAGTTAGCCTGTTTGGATCATAGTTAACTTGTGACCACTTAAGTCGTCCACCGAGAAATAATTTAGGCCTATCTCTACCCTTAAGCCATGTGCGGGTATATGACAGATGTAAGATGTAATTTTCTTGTTATTGCTGGTTTTCATTTACCTACTCCGTTTTAAAGCCTTGTTAAGAACGTTTAAGCGTACATAGCATGTGCACATATTAATTGAATAATTGCTGCGGGCTAACGATTATCGTGCTACTTGGTTTTTAATAATACCGTCGATTGCAGCTTGGAAAAAATCTTAAAAATTAGATGTTAAAAATAATTCTATGAAAGTCCTGGCATATTTTAAAGTAAAGCTACTGGTAGTTGTTATGTATTTAGTATCTTTTTAGTACAATATAGTGACTTAACAGCTGATATCGATAGGAGGTAAAGAACTATGTAATCTATTTATTTCTATCTATCTTAGTACGTTTGACATTCAGTGTATCTTTTTAGATGATTTTTATTGAACAAATAAGCCGATGTATCTACATATATTAATTGAAAACATGTATACCTACACTCTATCTATGTATATCATATGCAGCTTTATTTTTTAATTTTTGTAAGTAGGTATTTGGTATTAGTTTAGTAATGGAGTGTATAAAATAGATCGTTTATCGTAACGAACTCTTCAGTGAAATCATTCTCACTCTCTTCAGAGAATTTCGATTGATAAGTTATTTTAATCTAAAAATGTTTGGATAAAATAATAAGTTCTCACTGTAGGTGCGTAGCCAGTCCTGAGGCCTATTGGCCCTAGAAATTATCATCTAAAGAAAACGTAACAGTGCTATACTGTTACGTTTTCTCACTTTCTTTCAGTCACTCTACCACCAACTGTCAGAATATCGGTTCGGCACAACTTCCACCTAACTTGCTCAAGTGGTCTAATCAGACTAAACATTCGCTGAAAGTGTCACACATCGATCTTAGCCTTTTCTTGATGTTTGATAAAATAATGTTATGAAACCTACGTTCTTTATTACAGTACCTCTTTTTAATTATTTTTGTATATTTTACAGAATTTTTGTACAATTCATAGGCATAGTGAATAAATAAAATATAATTATCATTACTCGCTAAGATAGTAATATTCACAGAAATAACACATTTTGTTTCAATCGTAAACACAAATTTTAATGGTATTTATAGCACCTTCCATATTAATATAATTATCTTGTGATAACAATATAATTTTATGTAATTCATTGTTTACAGCGAAGTTGGATTTATCATATGTACATAATTACTATGTACATAGATTGGATTAAAATAATGAACAAGTTTATAATACTTAACAGAATAAAATATATTAATTAATTTGAATTAACTACCATAAAAGAGATAAAATATTAGACGCAATATAAACTTATCATTTGTATTTCAATTTATTGTTAATTATTACGTTCTAGCTATTTCCTGCGACTTCGTTCGCGTGCTGTTTGGTTTTGGCACAATTAGTAGTTAATTTTGTAATTTCTTACGGTTCGTATGCGTTACCACTCCTGAGGCCTAAGGTATTATGCCTCTGTGCCGGAAATTACAGGGCCGTACATTACCTGACCGGAACACGATAGTGCTGAACACAACCATTTCGCGGCAAGTATATTAGGCAATGCGGTGGTGCCTACACCCGCGAGCTCCGTCACTGGAGCTCTACCATACCATAGCTTCACTTCATTCTCATTATAACTTACCGCAAATGTTAACTAGTGCTTGACAGTGTCTCAGTTATTTAGATTGTAATATCTTATTAATAATACCTAATGATTTGAAGTCACGTCTATTATTAATATTGGGAAAGATGCAATGTTATGTGTTGTTGTAATTTATATTACAGGCAAATTAGAGGTGGCAATTGCCAACGTAGCTGCATTTTGACATCTGGTTTTTGTGTACATGTCTATATGCTATGTTATTACCATCCATGTGAACTGTCTACTTATAGGTATCCCACCTTCACTAATTTAAAAAAAAAATTCAAAGCATAACTTGAAGATATTCAGAAATTAATATAAGTCAATATAAACTGTTTGCTTGTTTGTTAATTGAATACTTACAAAAATATGAAATACAGACTTATCCAAATGAGCGTACAGGAACGTAGAAAATTGGAAAAACTGAGTAAGTATACTCAAGTATTGGTTAGCCAAATAACTCAGCCAATTATAAAGTACAATCGCGAACAACTTACAAAACTTTGTTTTTTACTTAACTAAAACAGAACTTTGTGCAGTTTCGAACGCGAGGCGACAGGGGCAAATGCATAAATAGGGGATGAGGGAGGCAAGAACACAAAAATAGGGTGCTAAGAGGCACGGCGGCCATCTTGGATCGTCGCCCCCGCGTCGATTTTTGCGCGATGGAATTTTTTGTAGGTAATAATTTTGTGCAGAGCCATTGTTTGACATGTTTGAGTTTTTGTTGAAATTGTATTTTAGTTTTGAACGCAATTGACACTTTTTGTAAAGTTAACAGAAAGTTTATGCATAGGGTTGTCACCTGTTGATTTCGACTTTGACATACGTTACAATCATAGTGATGTACATAATTGATATTTTTTTTTATGTAATGGAAGTGGCAAACAAGTATGCAGTTCACATTGATGTTAAGTGATGACTGCAGCCTATAGACACTAACACAAAGACCGAGGTCAAAATGCAGATGCGTTACCACTCCTGAGTCCGTATCTATCAAACCTTTGACACATTATTTCATTGTGAGGCAATACGAAGTTTGCCGGGTCAGCTAGTTTATAATAAATAGCACGTTTTTTTTAATGTGATGGAAGTGGTAAACACGCATGCCATTCACAATGATGTTAAGTGATGACTGCAGCCTATATACACTAACACAAAGACCGGGGTCAAAATGCAGATGCGTTACCACTCCTGAGGCCTAAGGTGTTATGCCTCTGAGCCAGATGATGCTACCACCAGTAAAAATAATACGTATTTTGTTGTTTATAAAAATATTGGTAAAATTAAAAATTTGTTACTGTATCAACCCATATGAGTCACATAATTAAATAAGTACATTTTTTATTTGTCCGCTTACTACAAAAATCATGGTAGGTGTAAATTTTTTTATGGTAGAGCTTTAGTTCAGTTATAATGAGATAGGCCGTTGTACATTAGGTACCTATCTAATATTATAACTGTGAGGCTGCATGATGGTGGTCAGCGTTATCGTGTAACAATTTAATTGTAAATTGTTGCCCTATAATTACTGGTACAGCCACTAAAAGGATTTAGGCCTCGTTATAGACAAGTACCAGAATTGTGAATTCTGATATCTACCGTGGTCTTGACGTCTTACTATCAACCTAAAGATTAATAGGGAACAAGTTTGTCACTTATTAAAAAAAAACTAGCAGGATTACATCTCAAATGTTATAAAAAATAACACATAAAACACAAACCTTCTCACACACGCACACTGTTGCAATGTGATGTAGCGTAACCTGCGTAGGTAGCCTTATTCAACACTCGCTAGAAATAAATATATTTTCCACTATTTTATTTCTTAAATAATAATCTATATTTATATGATAATCAATTAGTTAGTCTTGCTAAAACTCGAGAACGGCTTTACCGATTTGGCTCAATTTGGTGTTGAATTATTTTTGTAAGTCCAGGGAAGGTTTAAATGGTAAGAAAATATGAAGAAATTGAAGGAAAATAGTAAAAACCACAATTTCATTTTCCTATACAAATAGTCCGTATCTATCAAACCTTTGACACATTATTTCATTGTGAGGCAATACGAATTTTGCCGGGTCAGCTAGTTTATAATAAATAGCACGTTTTTTTATGTGATGGTCGTGGTAAACACGCATGCCGTTCACAATGATGTTAAGTGATGACTGCAGCCTATAGACACTCACACAAAGACCAAGGTCAAAATGTAGATGCGTTACCACTCCTGAGGCCTAAGGTGTTACGTCTGAACGAGTTCCAGCTTTCGTCCAGCTGTGAACATTTTTCGGCTGAAATGATGATGACAGGATAAAAAGATTGGAAACTTATAATTAATCCCAATCAAACAAAAACAGCTTTTTTACTGGTGGCAGAGCTCCAGTGACGGAGCTCGCGGGCGTAGGCACCACCCCATTACCTTATATACTTGGCGCTAAATGGTAGTGTTCAGCACTATCGTGTTCCGGTCAGGTAATGTACGGCCCTGTAATTTCCGGCACAGAGGCATAACACCTTAAGCCGCAGGAGTGGTAAAGCATCTGCATTTTGATCTTTGTGTATGTGTCTATAGGCTGCAGTCATCACTTAACATCAATGTGAACTGCATGCTTGTTTGCCACTGCCATTTTATAATAAAAAAGCTTACATAATGTCGCTAACTAACTGTGCAAATGTACCACAGTACCTAATATAAAAACCCTAAACGTGATAGGCAGACCCAAAAATCGATACCTATTATGTACCAATAACACAACAATCAGAATGTGGGGTGAAGCTATAGAAAAAACCGGTGAGGGTGGTACCCCAAAAGTTTTTATATCGCTTTTTTCATAGGGGAAGCCAGGCCTAATCGGAACGACGGTTTAATACGACATCTTTATGTGTTTATTTATGGGTATAGAGGGAAGAGGAGAATGGGGTAACTGGTCCTCAATTTTTTTGCGAATGTGGGTGGTGACCTTTTGCGTATTTTATGTGTTTGCTTGAGAACTTTTCATCAAACCTATGCTGAGAGGAGTGGAGAGCGGTTCAAAACATTTTAAAATATCTTCACCAGCAACTGCATTTTTGTAAAAACATTAGATACATTAAAAAAAATGTTGCAAATCGTATAAATATCCTAAAAGTGAAAATATTTTAGGGCGTAGGCACCACCGCATTACCTATCGTATATACTTGCCGCTAAATAATAGTGTTCAGCACTATCGTGTACCGGTCAGGTGTTAATGTCCGGCCCTGTAATTTCCGGCAAAGAAGCATAACACCTTAGGCCTCAGGAGTGGTAACGCATCTGCATTTTGACCTCCGTTCTTTGTGTGGGTGTCTATAGCCTGCAGTCATCACTTAACATCAATGTGAACTGCATGCTTGTTTGCCACACACACATAAAACTTTCAGCCTAAAACAACCCGTCTGTACTTCACATGGTAAGCAAGCGGTGGAACTGCTTTTGTACAGCCACGTCGACGACCCACCGTTTCGGATTATTCTAATGTCGTGTAGTGGCAAACAAGCATACAGTTTACATTGATGGTCGCACTTACGTCTCTGTCCTCGAGGAACTGCAAGTTGTGACTCGCCTCTCAACTATCTGTCTACTGAGATCACTTTCTTTCTGTTCCGTAGCCCCATGTGATACGGAGAACCTAGAAAAGCTAATCCTAACAGGTCACGTTGAGGGAAGAAGGAGCAGAGGTAGAAAGCCAACTCGGTGGATAGATGCCATCCTGGAGTACCTTGCAACACACCAACGGCAATCCACATGGCCCAAAATAGAGGAGCGTGGAGAGCAATGACCCGGGAAGCTACTTTTAGTGGTCACGACCCTCAGTCATGAGGACACGACAAAGAAGATGAGATTATATACTGCGGTGATGCCTACGCCCTCGAGCGCCTTCACTGGAACTCTACCACTTTTCACTGGTGGTAGAGCTCCAATGACGGAGCTCGCGGGCGTAGGCACCACCGCATTACCTAATATACTTGCCGCTAAATGGTAGTGTTCAACACTTTCGTGTTCCGGTCAGGTGGTAATGTACGGCCCTGTAATTTCCGGCACAGAGAAATAACATCTTACGCCTCAGGAGTGCATTCTGCTGCCATCTGCATTTTGACCTTGGTCTTTGTGTGGGTGTCTATAGGCTGCAGTCATCACTTAACATCAATGTGAACTGCATGCTTGTTTGCCACTTCCATTACATAAAAAAAGTTGAATCCCGTTGTCCCATGCTGAATCCCGTTTAGTTACGCATGTATTTTTATTCGCAAGATCACACGAGCCTACTTTTGCGAAATCGTCATGCCAGTTTCTAGCAGAAAACCTGTAGAGCCAATGTGAAAATATTGAAAGGACGTGCTTTCTTTCCACAGCACTGGATCAGTAAAATACAACAACTGTTCGCAACATACACATTTAATCTAAAAATAATTAAAGCTAGCTTACACGGCATAACAAGAATAAACAACTGGCCCTTGAGCGGAGACGGTAAAACTGGTTTGCTTTTTGTGCAAGTTAAAAAGAATCGGAGTTCATTCATCGAAGAAACCCTATAGGAACGGGTAGAGCACGGCATGTACAATAGGAAATGAAAGAAATTAATACATTTAATTAAAATGTACAGCTGATTGTATTGTATTAATAGCAAGCTAAAGAAAGTTTTTTGTGACGAACGTACAACCTACTAATCCCTGGAATGTCCAATCGGATTTCAAAACATTTGACGAGCGAGTTGGTCCAGTGGTGTGAGACGACTCTTTGAACCGAGGCTCATGGGTTTGACTCCCGTTCCGAGACAAATAATATCCTGTTTCGGGCCTGGGTGTTTGGGTATGTGTTGTGTGCGAACAACGGCAGCCACAACGACGACACAGATTTATAAAATACCTACCTAGTGTGAGGCTGTGAATGTGATCGTATATAGGTATATTTATTAGTATGTTTATAGTCTACAGTTTATTCAGTTTATTCATTTATTTCATATAATTAGGCTCCTGGCGAGCACTTTTACATCGTCATTTTTTTTTAAACTAACCTAGAGTGAATAACCACTAATAATAATCAAAAACACATAATAAATTAAATAGGCACTGAACAATGTTGTATAATATGGAAAGCATCAATTATTTACAAATTCCTCCATTTCCCCATTTCAATAGAAACTGAGAAAGAATGAATTTGGTCGTCATAATAAAGGTTATTCACTTGGCAGAATTCCAAGGGCAGTCAATACTGAGAAGAACTCCGCCACTGAAGTAGTATAACCTACCATTAATGTTAACTGTATGCTGGTTTCCCACTTAATGGCAAAAAAAACTAGAACTTTTAAGTTTTTACACACGACACGTTTTTACAAGTTTCGTAGCACGATTTTACTACCGGCCATCCTGAATACCGGTTTGCAAGGTCAAAACCGCATATTGCCGTCAAGTTCCTTCCTCATATTCTTTTAGATGTGCGAATCGATGTAGCTACCGATATGGGATGGAGGATGTTTTAAAATCGTATATTTTTTATACGATTTTAAAACATCATTGATTGCCGTTGAAGGCAAAAGGTTGGAAGGTTTTAATAAGGTTTTACTGTTGGTAGATTACCAGTGCGGGAGGTTTAGAGCGTAGACACCACAACATTCTTTTTTTTTTTAATGTTACGGAAGTGGTAAACAAGCATGCAGTTCACATTGATGTTAAGTGATGACTGCAGACTATAGATACCCACACAAAGACCGAGGTCAAAATGCAGATGCGTTACCACTCCTGAGGCCTAAGGTGTCATGCGTCTGTGCTGGAAATTACAGGGCCGTACATTACCACCTGACCGGAACACGATAGTGCTGAACTCTACCATTTAGCGGCAAGTATATTAGATAATGCGGTGGTGCCTACGCCCGCGAGTTCCGTCACTGGAGCTCTACCACCAGTAGATATTATCTAATCTATCTGCCTCCAAATGGTAGTGTTCAGCACTATCGTGTTCCGGTTAGATGGCCATGTATGGTCCCGTAATAATTATCACAGAAGCAAAACAACATAAGCCTCAGGGATGATGTAAGCCTCAGGGATGATGACGCATGTGTATTTTGACCTCTGTTTTATGTGGCCATAGGCTACATCATTCTCTTACCATCCCTGTGCACTGTATGATAGTTTGACATTTTCATCTTATCTTCTATCTATCTAAATATATAAAAAAACAATTACTGTTCGTTAGTCTCGCTAAATCTCGAGAACGGCTGGACCGATTTGGCTTATTTTGGTTTTGAATGATTTTTGGAAGTTCAGGAAAGGTTTAAAAGGTAAGAAAATATGAAGAAATTTTAGGGAAATAGTAAAAGCCACAATTTCATTTTTCCATACAAATAGTCCGTATCTATCAAACCTTTGACACATTGTTTCATTGTGAGGCAATAGGAAGTTTGCTGGGTCAGCTAAATAAAATATTATTTTGTTAGCATCCACTGTAACTTATTAAACGTACCTATATGTACGTTGTGCTACCTTTAACGACTTGGGGGAAACTTTATTTTAATTAAATTAGGGTAGATTATTTGTATGATCAACCCTAATTGCAATTAGTTAAAAGCTCGTTTATCACAATTTAAATTATAAATACCCACTGTGTATCTACTAAAAAACACGATCTACTTCCCCGTGACCTCACAAAACGTTCAAAGGTCTTTTTCATTTAAAGTTACATTATCACAATCTGATGTTTATCCCTCTCTTGGGAGATATAATTCACTCAAGTTTCACTTTTACGGTCGTCTCCCATAATTTTCTTCGTCTAAAGCGGTGCGACAACGCTTTTTTTAACTGTGGTGTACCAGAGATAAAAATATATTAGTGTGATGATATTTTTATGTTTGTGTCTATATTTTGATTCTTTAGATCCTAGCTTGTTTATGAGTTCATTTTCTTACATAAATTTACGTCGTTGCTTGAATAAGCATGATATAAATGTAATAAAATGTAAATCTGACGCTGTAATAGTTTAAGATCCCACTGCAGAATCATTTCGTTCATCCTGATATGCTGCAAACCTAATTGTTATGCATATTTATAATGTAGATCCACTAGGTTGCCTATCAAAATCTGGCCGCAAGTATTTTTAATTAAATTATTTTATCTTTAACAGCCAGCAACTGTTATTTGCAGCCGATTTAATAGCTTTAATTTGATATAAAAATAATACACGTTATGGACGTAAAAAGTTATCGGGGCGGAACGAAAATATGTAGGGGCGGCCATGTCCGCAACGGCAGCCGTGATTTTTTACAGTCTGTAGGTAGGTACATATTGCCGCAAAGTAAACGATTAAAAAAAAAACAATACTTTTCTAAGGTTTTTTTCCAACAAAAAAAAAATATAAATAATTACTTGCGGCCATTGTTTGACAGGCAACCTAGTAGATATAATTATATTCTCTAGATTATAAATATGCGTAAAAATTAGGTTTGCAGCATATCTGGATGAACGAAATGATTCAGCAGTGGGATCCTAACCTATAAGTTGTTGCTTAAAATAACGGTGCCATACGTAGGTGCTATTTTAATGTATTGAATATATTCACTAGAGAGTTTCAGTGTAGGGACTCAAGGGTGTAGGCAGCACCGCATTACTTAATCAATCTGCCGCCAAATCGTTGTGTTCAGCACTATCGTGTTCCGCGCTAAAATGGTTATGTATGACCTCGTAATGACTATCACAGAGATACCTATAAAAACTACAGTTGCACTGGTGGGAACGCATCTGCGTTTTGATTTATAATAATAATATAATAATGGCAACTCATTATACGTCCCACTGTTGGGCACGAGTCTCTCCCCTTTTTGGGGGGAGGCCTGGAGCTTACTCCACCACGCTGCTGCAATGCGGATTGGTGGAGGTGGGTGGGTTAGCGGCCAACCCGCTGTCGGATGTTTTCAAACCGCCCATAAGGCCTCCGACAAGGTTAAACGACCGCTATCTATCGATAGCAACCGGGACCGACAGCTTAACGTGCCCTCCGAAGCACGGAAGCACTAGCAGTCCCATCACACTATCCGACCGCGCCCGTAGTTCTTAAGCGAGTAGATCGCTTATGATCTACACCAGCCGCCGGGCCATGCGCGCTTTCTAGCCGCCGGGCCATGCGCGCTTCCTAGCCGCCGGGCCATGCGCGCTTCCTAGCCGCCGGGCCATGAGCGCTTTCTAGCCGCCGGGCCATGCGCGCTTCCTAGCCGCCGGGCCATGCGCGCATTGCACCGGTTACATGGGTCAAAACGTAACCGGCGAGTCGTGGGTGTTTGCATGTCTGCTTGAATGCATGAATTTACCTCTGCTTACCCCTTCGGGGATTACAGGCGTGAAGTTACGTTTTTTTTATCTATAGGTGTAGCCTATAGATATCATACTTTAACATCATTACTTTACATCTATGTGAACTGCATGCTTGTTTGCCACCTTAAAACATGAAATTATTATAAACTTACAAGTCCATGCCGTAATCATCTTTAGTTTTACGCACAGGAAAGTTAAAAATATTTTATGCAATAGAGCATAAAAATAACAGAAAAAAACAGATAACACGTTACGTTAAAAACAATACAATGGATGGGGCGGGGTTAGATGGTATAATTACATTTGTTTTCTGCCATTGGTCGAGAATTACCGAGGCGTTGCTGACTAGTAAAGGTGGAAAGTTATGGTACACTTTTTAGTTGATTATCGCGTGCTATTAAGTCATTTGGTGCAACCGATCACGACACGAATGGTCTATTATTAGGTTTAAGTGAAATTAGGTCAAAAGAATTAAATTAGGTACTATGCATCTTCACAGCTAGTCAGTGCCGGATTAGCCATATAGCAGGAGGCAGCAAATGCCAGGGACGCCGCGTCTTGGGGGGCCTATATGTAAAATATATAGTAGGTACACCTTAGCTTCTCAAACTGAGCGTCAGTTACACTGTAATTTTTTTTTATGTATTGGAAGTGGCAAACAAGCATGCAGTTCACATTGATGTTAAGTGATGACTGCAGCCTATAGACACTTACACAAAGACCAAGATAAAAATGCAAATGCGTTACCACTCCTGAGGCCTAAGGTGTTGTTATGCCTCTGTGCCGGAAATTACAGGGCCGTACATTCCGGCACAGAGGCATAACAACACCTGACCGGAACACGATAGTGCTGAACACTACCATTTAGCGGCAAGTATATCAGGTTATGCGGTGGTGCCTACGCCCGCGAGCTCCGTCACTGGAGCTCAAAAGTAAATGTTGCAAGTTGGCAATACCACATCACTTACAGGGGGAATCCCCTAATATTGTTTTCGATTCCATTTCGTTAATGTTCTGTTTTATTTACATGGGCCCCATGGTCACATTTGCTACGGGCCCCGCACCGGCTTTATTCGGCAAGTCTTTCGCGGGGTAGGTAGAGAGTATAAGGGTGCTATTCCACCAGAGATGTGCTATGCTACGTTGCTGGATGCGTTTGATACGAGTATCCACCAATCATATTCATTGGGGTACATAGCTTAGCACTGGTGGACACGGATGCAGCTAAGATATGTTTTTAGGGTTCCGTAGCAAACAAGGAATCCTTAAAGTTTCACCATGTTCGTCTGTCTGTCAGTCCGTCCGCGGTTTAGCGCAAAAACTAATGGTACTAGAGACTTGAAATTTGGCTTAAGTGTACACTGTAATTACGCCGACAAAGTGGATTATTTTTTGGTTTTTATTTAAAAAATAATGAAAAGAGTAATTTGACTTTAGACGGAACTTGAACCCGTGACGACTGGTATATCTGCCATGTTTGTACTTAATTAATTTGTAAGCTCATTAAAGGCATCACTTTAACATACTTTACGAAAATACCTTTAAATCTGTAGAATTTATTAGTAAGATAACACAGTATTTAAAATAATAAATGCATACCTATTATCTTACTTAAGATATTTTTAGTGGATAAATTAAATTTAGAAATCGCTTTATTCCACCGGTGGTCACCGACAGTCCCCGTAGATTACAAAAAAAAAGGCAAAGTGCAACACAGACTCGCGGTCACAAGGTTCTGTACATGTTTTTCTGCGTTACCGTTCATATCATAGACTTTTCATATATTTTCCTGTAATACATATATAGGTAAAGGTATTTTCTTAATTTTTTTTCATTACTTTAGGTCCAGCAGTTTCGGAACAAAGGGCCTAAAGTTAATATTTGTTTATTTTAAAAAAATAGATTAGATTAGATTTTATTGCAAACTATTCACAGTTTTGCAAATAGTTCATTGTTAGAAATAAATAAAAACTTAGGGTCTATGTTAGTAGTAATTATATACCTAACATATAAAAAATTGAAGTAATTATCTCGCAATCTCTTAATAAGTTTCTTAACTATTTGAATAGTCCAGCGGTGTGAGATGACCGTTTGATTCGAAGGGTCGCGGGTTCGATATCCACACCTGGGTCAATATTTGTATGGCCTATAGATATTTGTTTCAGGTCTGGGTGTTTGTGTATGTGTTGTATGTGTACAATGGCACCCACGACACAGGTTTATACCTACTGTGGGCTTGCTTGTGAGCGTTAGCGTACTTGATTTATTATTGCTATAAAATTATGTATACTTACATCCTATTATTATATAAATCACACAATGTTATTTATAAAACTTAAAAAAATATCTTATTAGTCTACTGAAAGTGGTTCCTCCACATAACTCATTTACCTCATACGTGTCTTATTTGGGTCGCAACCACAGAGTCAAAGTACCTATGGAACCCTATAAAAAATTTAATTGTGACTCAGTTTGTTTCATATTTGAAATTTATCTTAGAGCAGAAGCAAACGTTTTTTTAGGTGGTAAATTACTGTTGATATTTTTCGGTCGGTCTTTAAATATTTATCTTTTAAACTCTCAATTAACGATAAGCCGATATGATTTATTATTTAATTAATAGCTGCCCCAACTTCGTATCGCCTTAGAGGTATAAAAAATTAAATGTCTAAAAATTCTAAAAAAAAAAATTGTGGAGAATTATGACGACCCGGTTAGTCCAGCGGTGTGAGATGACCGTTTGATTCGAAGGGTCGCGGGTTCGCTCCCGCACCGGGACAAATATTTGTATGGCCTACAGATATTTGTTTCGGGTCTGGGTGTTTGTGTATGTGTTGTATGTGTACAACGGCACCCACGACACAGGTTTATACCTACTGTTAGGCTGTGAGTGTAAGCGTAAAAAAAAAATCCTAACCATTTAGGGATATAAAAAATAGACTACAACCGATTCTCATACCTAGGAAATACACACTCAAAAGGATCATGGCAAGATTTGTACAGAAAAAATGAAAAAAAGGTACACGGTAAAACAGCATGGAAATATTATCCAGTGAACCTAAACAACATTTCCTGATACGTAAAATATTTTTAACTCTCCGGAATAAAAAGTTTGAATTTTAACTTTAGTATGGAGTGCTTCTACTGTTGTTAGGAAAGACGATTTTTATTCCGGTGATTTAAAAATATTTTAAATACCAGAAAATGTTCTTTAGGTTCCCTAGATAATATTTCTAATCCGTTTTACCTTGTACCTTTTTCTAACTTTTTTTGTACAAATCAATGTATGAAACTTGCCATGATTCTTTCATAATGATCGGTCCAGCCGTTTCGGAGGAGTACTTGGGAGGCGCCTATTCCGTCGCTGCGCCCTAATCGACGACGCGGCGCCCACCACTGCGCCACCCAGACAAGTCGCCGCTCTCATTCTTATGTGTTGTATGTAAAAATTGTAAAACTATGCCTAAGAGATATTTTTAAAAGAGCCGAGGGAATTTTTACCGGCAAGTTTTTCTCAGATCATATTGGCCTTTGGAACTTTGCCGGTGAATGACAAAGAATGTCTCTTTTTCTTTTCTTTTTACTCTTTGTTATCAGTTTGTAAAGGGGAAATGAGACATTCTACTGATCTACTTTTTACATTAGTTTATTACATTTAGTGTTAACTTAGTGATATTCTTGACTTTACATATATTTTTTATCTTGTTTGACATGTATATCAATTGTTATTCACTTTATTTTTATTTTGCTTGTTTTTGACGTGTCATAAGAGGGGCCTGTCACCCTAAATTAATAAATGAGTTTCTGATTCTGATTTTGATATGAGAGCAGAAGATGCCGAGGCAAAGGGGCACATGCCCCGAAGCCAATACTATGACGAATCAACGACGACGAACCACCATTGCTATTGCTAATCCGCCTGCCAAGCGTGGCGATTATGGCATATGCTCCTCTAATGACGCACGACACTGTTTTGGGCGTCTTTGGGGAAGGCTTTGTCCAGCAGTGGACGTCTTTCGGCTGAAATTATGATGATGACCAGCTCTATCAGAGAATAAAATGGTGCAATATTTTTCTTTTCGCAATTACACATGTCATGCGAGTGAACTTTAGCAAATAAAGAGAATTGAGAAAGAAAAATGTTACTTCGGGCAGGAATTGAACCTGCGGCCTCAGAATAACAAGTCCAGGTTGGACAAAATGGTGTCGCTACATTTTACAGACACTTTAATAAATTCATCCGTTTAGAGCGATTTCAGCATATTCACAGGTCTTAACTCGAAGGTGACGTCATAATGTCCAATCATTGTATATCAGCCATTTTGAGTCGTTTCACAACTCGCAATGAGAAACGTTAAACTTTTGAATCGTTATACCTATATATTGAGTGGAGGGTTACACAAGGAATAGGGTTGTAGAGTTAAGTACTCTTGTACCTAGTTATAAGCTTAATATTATCATTAGCTTAAGTCTATATTGATTAAGTGATGATTATTGTAAATTAAATAAACAAAATATAGAAATTAAAAAAATATATACGTATTTATTTATTATTCCCATACTTTTTAAAATTACAAAAATTAAAAAAACCAGTCATCATCTACTGCCCGTTGAAGTAGACTAGTGGCATATCGAGACAAGCTGCCTATGCCCATTAAAAAAAATATAGTGGCTTCTCCATAATTTAATTACTTAATTTTGTTTAATCATTCTCTCAATTTCGATGAAATCTCTGAATGAAAATGAGCATCTTCTCTTATCACGAAATAACTTTAAATAAATTAAAACTTCAAATTACATTAACTACTCACTTGTTATTAATTTATTCAAATCTCATTTTAAACTCGTAAAAAGGGGTTATCTATTACTATTGATTATTAAGTAGGCACATCAATTAAACATATCAAATACATTTGAATCGGGTAAAACTTTAACTGCCCACTTGAACATTAAAAATAACATTCTCGACATACTGCATTCATTTTATATGCATTAGTTAGACGATTTCAGGGTTCATATTGGCATCAAAACTTCATTACAACAAGGCATAGGTCAACACCTTAGGCCTCAGAAGTGGTAACGCATCTGTATTTTGATTGTGGGTGTCTATAGGCTGCAGTCATCACATAGCATCAATGTGAACTGCATGCTTGTTTGCCACTTCCATTACTTAATAAAAAAATATAAAATAAAAAAAGACAGAGTCACATACAGATTACAAGAGAGATTTACAGATAGAATTTAATTTGTTTTCACAAATTTCAATTTTAGTTGAATTTGTATAATTCTCACTTAAAGTAGGGGTCTCGACAGTAGGTAGGTAGTTTACTTTGCATGGTCTTGAATTCCATTGTTTCGTCGTTTATTTTTATCCTTATATCGTGTAAAAAAGAAAGAAATTAAATTTACCTAGACAACATTAAACTCAAAAACAAAAGTAAGCGAGCCTTATCTTAGCAAGGTGTTTCAATATTAAATGCCATGAATTGAGTTGTAATTTATTCTAATCAAAACTGAACATCTTATTTATCAAAAGAAACTTTGTATTTATAAACTTTTTATTGTAATGTATTTATTTCATCAGCCAATATAATCAATACACTCATCCGTGTTCAACCGTGAAAGGACCCGTGCCGTTTCATTTTATTGAACAACAAGTAACTCGTGCCTTCAATATTATTTTTCAATAGATCAATCGGTGTTTAAGAAACGGTCTATCACTATTCAGGTAAAAACCGCAGAAAATAAAGTCTTTCGAATTTGAACCATATTAACTTCGCCTAGGGTTCATAGAGTATCGCTGCCATTTTTTTTCTATTGTTAACTTTTTTTTTCGGTTCGAATTGATCCGACGTGTGAACCGAATTTTAATGTGGGACACCTTTTTTGTTGGTTTTTTTATTATTTGCCACTTAACTCGCTCACGGTGGATGCATTTTGAATGAAATGTTTATGATCGTGTCATTTTTTTCGACTTTCAACTTTTTCTGAGATTAAACTTTTTTGTGAAACTTTTTTGGAACACAAAAACGTGTGAGTTTGGCATGGAAGATTTAATATTGTATATTTAATTTTGTTTGTACAGGTTATGCAGTAGCAAAATATGTTACCTGTGTTTTATTAGATCAACATATTTTTGGTGAGAATAAAACGAATGAATTCTGTGCTAACGATTATATATTTTTCAGCCGCAACTCAATTAAAATAATTATGTTGAAGCACATATTCCGGCGAAAAATTTGGCGAGTTCGCAAACTTCGCTCATTACTCGTATATGTAAAGAAACAGCACATACGTAATTGATGAAAAAAAATAACGGAGGCCCCCTCAGTGGAGAAAAAAAACCTACATATTTACCTCAATAAGCCCCTCTCAAATTAAACGCGGCATCTAGAGAAAGGAACGTGTTCGCTAATTAATTTTCTAGGGACGAAAGAAATTGAATTAAGGGGTGGAAATTTTTGTCGAAACTTAAATAAAAATGCAGATAGGTAGAAGTTTGTTAACAAGGGGGTGGTATCCCCCTCCTTTGAAGTTCGGGACGCACGCGAGGGGTGCATATACCTACTTACAGATGAAAAATAAGTCGGTCCCTTAAATAAGATATTCCCCTGATTGGGAGTTGGTGAGGTGAATTTTCTCGGCTCGGTAGGTATTTGTTTGGTTTACCTAAACTTTGCTTTTGATGTTTAGTAAATCATTCAGGTAAAACACAAAATAACAGCAGCTTTTTGGCCAATCTTTAAATATTTGTATTTATAAGGTTATTGGGTAGAGATCTGTGGAATAGTTATGACAAAATACAGTTTCAAATACGTTTACGTAATTGAAAACCCAAGTCGCAGAATCTCGTTACCTAATTGTCACATCGTTTTTTTCGTATGAATTTAAAGATTTTGAAGGACAAAACTGTGTATTACCAATTTTATAACTCAAGAACGATGATTTTATCGATTTTTAGTTTGCTAGATATGACAATGCCTGGATTTGTAAAAATATCTATTAGGACTTCAGAAAATATGAGTAAATATAAACGAATATTACAAGGCGATAGTTCGTCGTTTCAAAGGCGAAGTTAAGGCGTGTAAAAAGAAACAAATTTGAAAATAAATTGGCAATCACATTTTGTTAGTAGGATGTAGGTATATGAACTGAAGTTCTATGACGACTAATACCCAGAGTACAGATACACCAAGTTCTAGTTTGCTCAATGTAGGTGTCGGCTACTCCTAGACTCCTTTTTTTATGACATGAAGTGGCAAACAAGCGTACAGATTACATTGCTAGTTATTAATACTGTGGCCTATAAACATCTACATGAAACCAGCGATTTCAATGTAGATGCGTTGCCACTCCTGAGGCCTAAGGTGTTATGCCTCTGTGCCAGAAATTACAGGGCCGTACATTACCACCTGACCGGAACACGATAGTGCTGAACACACACCGTTTAGCGGCAAGTAGATTAGGTAATGTGGTAGAAATTTTGTGTGTCTGAAACAAAGTCGCAATATTGTGTAAGTTAATTTGGTTAGGTTAGGTAGTTTAAAAAAAACATTAACTATTCTGTAACACCTAGGGTGTAGTGCTAGAACTAGGTGTAAGGGGGGGCCTTCATACATAAATGTAATTTAAGAGATTGACGTACGATTCAGCATACCGCTTCATGTAGGTAAACTAGCTGCCTCGACGAAGTTCATATCGCCTTAGAAGTAAAAAAAATAAATAAAAATCTTCAAAAAAATATATTTAGTGACTCATGACTCTTACCATTTAGGGATTTAAAAAAGAGACTACTAACATCCGATTCACACAATTTTTTATAATGATCGGTCCAGCCGTTTCGGAGGAGTATTTTTACAAACACTGTGACACGAGAATTTTATATATTAGAAAGATTCACTTCCTACAGGCATATTTTAATTTACTCCCGACCCGACTGTTCCATAGAAAAGAATTTTTCAAATATTTCGCGTTCTTCAACACTTAGCACTAGTATTTGAAAAGCATTGTTTTTAAAAGATGCTAAGTCAGCATTCGCACCCTTATCAAGCACCCCCTGTTTGATTTCCATAATAGCAATACCAATTGATGAAATGCTCTTTCTCGGGGCTCCGCCGTGGGTGTTTACCGAAATGATTTCTTGCTGAAATTCGGTACGATCAGAAAAAACATTTTTCGAACATTTAAATACATAGTAAAATTTATTTGCTTCTAAATAAATTCAATCTTGAAATACGTCTTTTTTTACAAGTTGCACTATTTTTACAACAATTAAAGATACTTTCTTTCATTTATAAATATTTGCTGATTCGTCACTTGAGTCGTTTCACAGTAATAAACTTACATAATAAATAAACCGAAAGTCTTATGATGTAAGTAAGTAGTCATAGGCAATTATTAAGAATATATTATTTTAAGACATAATTCATATTTAAAAATATAAAAACATATACATATAAAAATTAAGGTATTTTTTAAATTAAACCATTTTGACGGACTTATACGGTATTAAAATAATTTTTAAATAGATCCGACGATTTGTTCTCTTTTCGTTCCGTGGTCCCGGAGAGACAAGTGGTATGCCCGGAACCACTCAAATATCTAAAAAAAACAATTTCTCATTGAATGTAGCTAACAAAAAAACTTAGGACACAATGAATTCAATAAATTGCAAGCTGTAGTAAGTACAAGATGTCTTATTTACATTCACTAAAATAGAGCGACGAAGAAAAAAAAACGAAGCTGCTATGATTGTAATATTGTGAAGAACTGTTCTTCTTATCAGATGGACAAAAAAACCTGCTATTCAGAATGCTGAAATGATTTCAATATCTAAGCTTAAAAAGGATTTACGTTTCAAAAAGACTTTAAATGATTGGATGGTTGACTGTAGAAAAAACACAAACCATTAATGTAATTAATATTTCCGTATACTGTATTAACACCTTCAATGTACCTACTATAATATAAATGTATATATCCGTTCACCGTGAATCAATTTTACGACTTCAGCATTTAAATAAAACGGACTTCGAGAGTTATAGTAATCATGGAAATTTGATGTCAATATCACTTTAATTATGAAAACGACCACTTAAACTAAAGAGTTATCAAAACACAGGCAAAGTTAAAAGTATAATAAAGATAGCAAAGTTAAGATTAATATGACATTTGTATGAGAACGATATATTTTATTTTATGTGTTTATATAATATATTTGTTTGTTTTAGTTAATATTTTTTAGTATAACTATTAATTTACTAAAAATTGCTTCCCTATTTCTCAGTGTTCAGTCACATAATATTACTTTATTGTTCTTATAACTGAAAACTGTATACTTACAAGAGAACAGTTGCTATAAAATCCGGAATTGCCGGTATACGGAAAATTAAAAAACATAGATAAGCAGTGTACTCTTTTTGCCAACAGTACAATATGCTAAATCCGAGTAGGCAACGGGACCACTCTATTCCTTTAATTATTTCTTTTTCCTCGTCTTCTATTAATAAATGCAAATAATATCTAATACCCTTACGAATTTGTTAAAATGCAACATGCTTGACGTCTTTTCAAAAAATAATCTTCTTTATGTTTACTTATTTATATAAAAAACCCTATTTTCCTTGCTCACGGCATCATTTTGAACGTCTTTTTATACTAATATTATAAAGAGGAAAACTTTGTTTGTTTGGTTGTATTGGATAGGCTCAAAAACTACTGGACTGAATGTAAAATTCTTTCACCGTTCGAAAGCTACATTATGCACGGATAACAAAGGCTATTTTTTTTTTTTGAAAAAAATAGGGTTCCGTAAGATATTTGGGTTTTTCGGACACAAGGTTTAAAAATTCAACTAGAAAAGTTACTTATTTTGCGTACGCTGCCTAAATTATAAAAGATCGAGGAAGGCTTTAGGCTATATCTATAATCATCTCGCTGAGACGAATGGGAGAGGGTAGGTAACATTGCACCCGCGCGAAGCCGGGGCGGGCCGCTAGTCGTATATAAAAATGAGTCACTATTTTACTTTCTCTCGCCATCATGCGTGAACGACTTAACCGTATTCGATAATTCTTTTTTATTCTTGTGTTTGTTTTTGTAAGGAAGAGTTTCATATGATAGTAAATATTAAGAAATTTGGACAGAACAAACATATTTTAAGAAAACTTAACGATCATACAATGCAATCCTAGCGCTTTTTGTCAATACAAACTATTCTAATATTTCCAATGTAATAGCTTTGAAATATAAATAAACATTGGTTTAATAATAAATTTTCTAAGGCTAATAGGTTACATCGTATTTTAAGTAAAAATATCTGCTATATACGCTTACCCCGAAGGAGTAAGCAGAGGTAAATGCATGCATTCAAGCATGCATACAGACACTCACGATTCGCCGGTTAGGTACGTTTTGGCCCATGTATGGTGGCGTGGTGAGCCTGTTGACATTGCCGGGCACATTACCAAATTCTGAGGTACTGGGAAACGTCCAGAAAATGGAAAAATCTCAATAGAACTATAGATGAGGGATTTTACAACGTTGTTACATCTGCTTTATCATAGAGGTACACCAACATCTATAGATATACCGACTGATAAATCACTGTAATAAAACAATAAAATAATAATAATAATAAAATACGCTTACACTCACAGCACATAAAAATAGCATGTATTGAGATATTTTATTGACTGTAGTAAATTAGTAGTTTTTCATTAGTATTTTGGTAACCCGCAGGGAACCAACAGCACTTCAGCAACAACGTGATATATTACTATAAGTAATTGCCATTAAGTATCGTTATGTTAAGTTTTTTTTATTTACAAATTAATTATAATATTTAGTATGTTACACTTGATATAATAGATACTCTATTAGTTTTATTTCCATAAACAACGGAAATATATGAAATGTTCAGATTTGTGAATAGTAATTAATTTGGTTTTTATATAACACTAGCTGACCCGGCAAAAAAAAAATATCTTGGTGGTATACTTGTTTGCCACCTTTCACACAAAAAAAACACAATTTTATTTTTTTTATGTAATGAAAGTGCATGCAATTCACATTGATGTTAAGTGATGACTGCAGCCTATAGACACCCATACAAAGACAAAGGTCAAAGTGCAGAGTTACCACTGCTGAAATATTTTGAAAAGACCCTACTGAATTTTGTTTTGCCAGGTTTTTTCTCAGTAATGTGGGCTTTGGAACTCTGCCAGTGAATGACAAAGAATGTCCCATATTTTTTTGTTTAATCTTGCCGTTTTTAAAAGAGAGTATGTAACATTCTGTTGATACCTATTTCTATTATTAAGTATTTTTGGACCATTATTTATTTTATTTTGTTTACTTTGACATATTAATCAACGTATCAGTTGTTATTCGCTTTAATTTTATTATTATAATTTGACATATCACAAGCAAATTCTATTATTTCCAAGTGATTAAATGAATTTTTGAGTTTTAGTTTGAGGCCCATGGTGCTACGCTTCTGTGTCGGAAATTACAGGGCCAATGCCTAATTTACTGGTGGTAGAGCTCCAGTGACGGAGCTCGAGGGCGTAGGCACCACCGCATTACCTAATATACTTGCCGCTGAATGGTAGTGTTCAGCACTATCGTGTTCCGGTCAGGTGGTAATGTACGGCTCTGTAATTTCCGGCACAGAGGCATAACACCTAATGCCTCAGGAGTGGCAGCGCATCTGCATTTTGACGTCTGGTCATTGTGTGGGTGTCTATAGGCTGCAGTCATCACTTAACATCAATGTGAACTGCACGCTTGTTTGCCACTTTTATTACATAAAAAAAAAAAAAAACATTCAAACCAAAACGGACTCTTGTATCAAAATAAAGTAATAAAGCAAACCCATCTAACATTTCTCCCCAGAGATTTGAACATAGTTACATTATTTAACTAGCTTCGTAAAGTATAACAATACTTATGTACAACGAATCAGTAGTAGGGTGAACCCCATTATATCACCCCCGCACATGAATAGACCCATCAAATATGGTGGTATTAGAAAAATCGATAACTCTGCCTGCACTCTTTTACAATGGTCGTAATTTAATACTATTTAATTTGCAGCGTTGTGTTACGCTTTTTAATCATGAGATTGTATTCTACGGATAATTATTTGTCTGATATATATATCTATACTAATATTAAAAAGAACTGTAACTGCTTCAGTAGCCTAGTGGTAGCAGGCCACTACTACTACGCTGGGGTCCCAGGGTTCGATTCCCGGGTCGGGGGATATTAGAGAAAACGGTGTGAAATCTTTTATCTCCGGTTCTATTGGGCTTTTTACATTTTCTGGAAGTTTCCCAGTACCTCGAAGTTTCTAATGTGCCCGGAGATTGTCAATAGGCTCGCCACCTGTACTATGGGCCAAAAACGTAACCGGCGAATCGTGGGTGTTTGTGTGTATGATTGAATGCATGCATTTACCTCTGCCTAACCCTTCGGGGATTACAGGCGTGAAGTTACGGTATTATAAAGAAGGAACACTTGTGTTTTTATATGTAAGTTTGTAACGTTTTGACACAAAAACTACTTACTGCAACGACTTTAAAAATGCTTTCACCTTTAAAAAGCTACATCATCTTCACTGAGTAACATAGATAACTTATATAACTAATATATTATATTGAGAGAGATATATATAAGAATCAATTTCTGTACGTTAGTCTAAGTAAGGCTAAATTAAAACACGAGAACGGCGTCACCGATTGGTTTAATTTTAGTGTTGAATTGTTTTTAGAAGTCCAGCGAAGGTTTGAAAGGAATAAGAAAAATTGAAGTTTTTATTAATTTGAAGATAAAAACAACAATTTTATTTACCCATACAAATACCTGGTACCTATATCAAACCTTTGACACATTATTTGATTCTGAGGCAAACAAAGTTTTCCGGGTCAGCTAGTTATATTATATTTGCAAAAATTGTAAATAGAACTTTTGAAAAATATTATTTGCTACTACGGAACACTATGGGCTCTGCTAACTCGCACTTGGCCGCATTTTTAATAAACTCTACGTTCCGCAGAATTTACAGTAGTGACCCCATTGAAATCAAATGACTCCCCCAATATTTATCAGGAGTGTGCTAAAGACAAGAGCGATGTAGGAAAGTTCGAGAATTATTGTTTGAGATTGTTTTTAATAGCTTTTTCTTTCTTCA
This sequence comes from Macrosoma leucophasiata, assembly GCA_036365455.1. Classification (NCBI taxonomy): domain Eukaryota; kingdom Metazoa; phylum Arthropoda; class Insecta; order Lepidoptera; family Hedylidae; genus Macrosoma; species Macrosoma leucophasiata. The sequence goes on from JAWQUS010000024.1 coordinate 4,613,354, forward strand.
CGATTTCGGCGACACTTTATTATGTCTGCCATTTTTATCTCGATGACTTGACATTTAATTTTTTTTTGTTTGATCTCTATGTTTGAAATACCTAACTGGCATCAGGTCACTTTAACTTTTGAAAAAATTTTAAAGTACGGTATGTACCTCCTTAACAATTTTTTGTTAAAGTACATACTCGTATTACTGGTATTAGTATTTATTACTGGTGGTAGAGCTCCAGTGACGGAGCTGGCGGGCGTAGGCACCACCGCATTACCTAATATACTTGCTCGCTAAATGTTTAGCACTATCGTGTTCCGGTCAGGTGGTAATGTACGGCCCTGTAATTTCCGGCACAGAGGCATAACACCTTAGGCCTCAGGAGTGGTAACGCATCTGCATTATGACCTTGGTCTTTCTGTGGGTGTCTATAGGCTGCAGTCATCACTTAACATCAATGTGAACTGCATGCTCGTTTGCCACTTTCATTACATAAAAAAAATATTGTTGTGAAGTAAAATAATGAGTTCGACCATATTTTGCAAATTGTTAAATGACGTCATAACTTTCTGTTTAATGTTAAAGTTAACCTCACTTTTCTGTCAAATAAGTTATCAATTAATCTTTTCAAACTAGAGCCATTATTTATTGAAATCAAACAGGTAAATAATTTTATGAGTAAAAATATGCCTTGATATAAAAATGATTTGTTTCTTTTAGTTAGCTAGTAGACCATATTATTTTAGTAAGATAGAATAAAATTAAAGAAGTCATATAGTAAGATCACTAAGATCTTTTTATGTACGTTGTCTACATAGTAGGTACCTAAAATATGCCTTCAAAGTCTTACGAAGAAGTAAATAAACTTTATTTTTATTCCGCCTAAGGCTTTTTATATTCAAATGCGATTCGCTGGCGCATTAATGTAACATGGAAAAATTGCTTCCCCCACGAAATATTTAAAAATCTATTGACAGGCTGTATCTACACGCCTCAAAGAAGGGATTCGTTAAAGAAAATGAACTTTTCATCTAAGCAAGTGGGGTCTTAGTTAGGTACAGTCGAAGAGGATTGTGTAGGTAGACATTCTCATATTTTGAAATTTTGTTTTTTTTTTTTTGCTCTTTTTAATTTACTGGTGAACTTGATTATTGGAGTCGATATATACGATTTCAAACGACCATTCATATTTTTAATTTCTTATGATTTTTTTTATTTTTATACGTTTGTTTCGTTTTGGGAATAGTGGTACTACCCAGATACTCAGTATTTGGTACGAGCTGTCGCTTTTCGCGTAACCTGTGGAAACTCATCAAATCATCAATTGCATCCCACAGGAACATTTTTCGGGATGAAAACTAACCTATGTGTTAACTCAAGTTACCTTCTATGTGTGTGCCAAATTTCATGTAGGTACTTATTTTCACGTATACGTTCTTGAGTGTTGCTTATGTAAAAATGTATTGTTTAGGATACAATATTTACCTACTGATATGTGTGAGTGAGTGGAGGTGGCATTGACGTGAAGATTTATCATAAGAGCAAAAAATAATTTGTGTTCAAATGTTATTATTCCTACCAAGTCGACTAAAAATAATTATTATCTGACTCGGTATGAATATACAAATTAATTTATTATTGCATATATAAAACACGAAATATACCGGTATTGAAGAAAATATTAGTTTTTCAGTACGAAATTGATTTTGTGTACGACTGTACCCTAACCTTATAAGCCGCACCCTACGAGATGAGTTTTTTCCCTCAAATCGGATGCACACCCCTGCTTGTTAGTACGTGCTTAATACATATGTATATATTTACTGTTAATAAACCTGTCTATGTACTGATTTTTGCAATTCTCGTCTCTCCAGGGAACCTTCAATATACTGTTATGGTAAGTAAGAGAGATAAATCAAGTATTGAGTCTTTATTAGTGGTAAGTTGATACTGTTATCGACTCTTTTTGAAAACCAAAGACCTTAAATAAGTTAATAGCAACTGCGTATTTTAGAGGTTTACTGGTCTAATGAGGTTTGTCTCTGAATCTGGATCGGTTTCATCGGTGAGATAGTAAAGTATGCCACACTTCAACGGTATATATATAAGTAGTATTACTTACTACTACTACGCTGAGGTCCTGGGTTCGATTCCCGGGTAGGGGGTTATCAGAGATAATGGTGAAAAAGCCTTTATCTCTGGTTCTATTGGGATTTTTCCATTATCTGGAAATTTCCCAGTACCTCAAAGTTTGGTAATGTGCCCGGAGATGTCAACAGGCTCGCCACCTGTTACATGGGCCAAAACGTAACCGGGGAATCGTGGGTGTTTGCATGTATGCTTGAATGCATGCATTTACCTCTGCCTACCCCTTCGGGGATTACAGGCGTGAAGTTACGTAGTATTACTTATAATATAACTTAGATACATAACATCAAATAAAACGAGAGGTAAGTAAATTTAAGTTGATAAAAACAAAATCTTTATTACTTAAGTTTTTACTGGTGGTAGAGTTCCAGTATGGGAGCTCCTAACCACCACATTGCGTAATCTACCTGCCGCCAAATGGTAGAGTTAGATGGTAATGTACGGCCCCGTAATAACTTATCACAGAGACATAACAACTTTACAACTAAGGTATCAGGGGTGGCAACGCATCTGCATTTTGACCTCTGGTCTTTGTGTGGGTGTTTATAGGCTGCGGTCATCACTTAACATCAATGTGAACTACATGCTTGTTTGCCACCTTCATTGCATAAAAAAAACTTAAGAAGTAAGCTTCTTTCGCAAACAATAACACGGTTTTGAAACGTCCACGCTTAAAAAAGTAACATATTCCAAGGTACGAACAATACTCACAAGACTCACTCATCTGCATTTTGACCTTGGTCTTTGTGTGGGTGTCTATAGGCTGCAGTCATCACTTAACATCAATTTGAACTGCATGCTTGTTTGCCACTTCCATAACATAAAAAAAAAAAAAAAAAAACTATTTCAAATGCCAACCATCTGTACCATAACTAAATCAACGTGGTAATTGAACAAAAATAACTGTCGACTAAAAAAACAATAGAGTATCGCACAATAAAACCCAACGTCCGAAAAAGGGGTCAATGTTTCCCATGCAAGAGTGTTGTAACTCAAAAAAAAAGTAATTTTAATCTCATCTGCATATTTCACTTTTCACTAAGACAATAATAATAGGCATCTGTTCTTAACCCTTCATTCTCCATTGTCTATATCAAAGGTGAAATTGAACAATGCAACTGCGTTGACACAATTATGGTCCCCAAAAAATTCTGGCTGTTTTAAAACAAAAAAAAAAAGATTGTTATATGAGGAACAGGTTTGAATTATCATTAAAAAGGGTAAAGTGAGACGTAAACTAGTGAAGTGCTGTTTAGGGTTAACACTTGTGTATGGTTTTGATTTTATCACAAGCAAATGTAAATTCGAATGGGATTATAAAAAAATGATTCGCCTGTTTGAAATATTGCGTAATTTAAGCTACGTAAAAAAATATAAGTAATATTTTCGGAACATACGATTACTAAGATTTTTTTTTCTTCACAAATTTTTCAATTTACTTAATTTTTTATGACACTCAATGAGTGTCAATCATTAGTAGTAGGTAACACACGTCCGGACTTGGTACGGAGCGGACAGCGGATTCGGTACGCTCCGAACCAAATCTGGCCGTGTGTCTCCTCTACACACGGCCGGCCCGTGTGTAGAGGAGACACCCGGCGGACATAATTATTATTAATCATGTCCGATGCGGTCCACTCGTGCGTATTTAAGAATCCGGTCATGTGTAGCGAGAGCAGATTTGGTCGGCGGATTTGGTTCGCTGTACCGAATCCGGTCGTGTGTAGCGAGAGCAGATTTGGTTGGCGGATTCGGTCCGCCGTCCAGAATCCGGTGTGTATCGTGAGCGGATTTGGTCGGCGGATTCAGTCCGCCGTTCCGAATCCGGTCCTGTGTATCGTGAGCGGATTTGGTCGGCGGATTCAGTCTGCCGTACAGAATCCGGACGTGTGTTACTACTATAACTAGTTCGTTGATCACGGACTAATCAAAACATTATACCTAATATCAAAATATTCAGAATAAGACTATTAAAAAATCAATATTTAATTTTAATAACACTATTACACTAATGAATGTCAATCGTCAACTAGTTCGTTGATGACGGACTAATCAAGACATTATACTATCAAAATAAGTATAATATCAATATTTCATTTTATATTACACAGAATGTTAATGTATTTGATGTCACTTACCTATACCTGCACTTAATTGTGTCTTTACCTTCGGCGGCGTCGTGTGACGGTTTCCTCATTTCTCCTCAAATGGTCGAAGAGAGCAATGGCTGCCACATACGTCATACTCGTGAACGGGTGCTGATTATGGGGACTGGTATTTAGTGGCAGAGAATAATGTATATTAGATTTAAAGAGTTCTTCTTAGTAGTTTTTAAAGTACCTGAATTAAGACTATTATTAAGACGAACAGAATTTTCTTTTTCTTCCACAAAGGAATTGACAATGTTAATGATTTATCGGTTCAATTAATTTCATTTATAAGAGGTTATTATCTATATTTATCGATTTTTTGTTATAAATCATTCACTATTATATACCTAGGTAGCTTGTAACGCGACAATGCAAAAGTGTCCTTCTAGACCAATTTGAAATAAAACTTTTTGAATTTTAATACTTTTAACATTGATCAAAAGTGAAGCTTAGTATTTATATCAAAAATGGTATCCAACAATAATAATGCAAGTACACGGAGTAAGTTATTTACTAGTTTTTTTTTAAAGCATCTTAAATAAGATCGCCAACCCTATTTTGTATTTTAATTACACCTTTTCCCCCAGCTTCTCGAAGACATTGTAACAAATAGTAATATATTCATAAAATTCATCAGAAATTATACCAAACGGGTGACGCATGCAAATGAGACGGAATTAAAATCATAGACAAATAATTTTTTTTTTCAAATCAGTCTGTCATTGACATTCCCACCAAACAAGAATCCACCGTTTTGTTTTCAATTTGAATGCCATGCGAAATATTTTTGAAGCTTACTGTTCATTTTTTTTATAAATGTCATATTTTGTGCAACTGTACATTTTTGTAGCAGCGTTTTGTTTTTTACATCATATTTTTTATCGATTCGATTTCATTTAATATTTCAAGGCAAAAAATGCGGTAGTACACCTGTCCCATATGTTCTTATTACGAAAATACTTGTTTTTTTTTCGGTGTAAGTTCGCACTGACTATTCACATTAATATGTTTATAAATCTGCGTTTTGTGTTCGCTAATGGTACTTAAAACAACTGTTTGGTAACTATCCTACTGATGGTAGAGCTCGCGGGCGTAGGCACCACCACATTATTTAATCTACTTGTCGCTATATAGTAGCGTTCAGTGCTGTCGTGTTCCGGTCAGGTGTTAATGACGCTTATTTAATTTCTGGCATAGAGGTATAACAGCTTAGACCTCAGGGTTTTCAACATATTATGTTGAAATCACTGCTTTTTATAAAGATATTTATAGGTTACAGTTTACTTACTAGCTACCCTCTCCCATTCATCTTAGCGTGATGTTATATGGCCTAAAGCCTTCCTCAATAAATGGGCTATCTAACACTGAAATATTTTTTTTATTCGTACCAGTAGTTGCTGAGATTAGCGCGTTCAAGCAAACAAACAAACGATTTCTTCAGCTTTATAATATTATTATTATAGTTTATGTATTATTATTACTATTATAACCATTTACTGTCATGCATTCATGCGTATCAAATCTATATTCTTACTTCCGAATTTTTATTTACCTTAATCTATCTGCCGCGAATTGGTAGTGTTTATGGCCTTATTACACAACACGGTATTCCGGGTCCGGTAGTAAGGGTCAGGGTAGTGTAATAACATTTAAGGAGTTAGGATCCCTAATTAGGGCGACCGGAGCCGCCCGGTCCGCCTAACGCCCTAACTACAAACAGTACAAATATGAACAGTATGGAAATTATGTACAAAACGTTCAAAACGGCATCCAAACATGCGCATCGATGCTCGGCTCGGGGCTGCTGCACCGCGAGAACCGCTTAGGGACCTCGGGCCCTTGATGAGCATGTTTGTGTGATTGTGTGGTTTCAATGATTTGTACGTAGTTTCTATACTGTTCATATGTGTACTGTGACTGAGTTAGGGTCCTGTCGACCGGATAGTGTAATAAGCGGCAACCCGGTGATAGGCCAAGCCCACCCTTTCTGCCGGACCCTGAACACCGTGTCGTGTAATAAGGCCTATAATGGTCTTATGACATAGATGGTAAAGTATACCCCCGTAACTATAACACAGACATAACAACTAAGGTCTCAGGGGTGGCAACGTATTTGCATTTTGAACTCTGGTTTTGTTAAGATGTCTATAGGCTACTGTCATCACTTAACATCCATGTGAGCTGCATGTTTTTTTTATGAATGGAAGTGGCAAACAAGCTTGCAGTTCACATTGATGTTAAGTGATGACTGCAGTCTATAAACACCCTCACAAAGACCAAGGTCAAAATGCAGATGCGTTACCACTCCTGAGGCCTAAGGTGTTATGCCTCTGACCGGAACACAATACACTGTGCTGAACACTACTACTTAACGGCAAGTATATTAGGTAATGCGATGGTGCCTTCGCCCGCGAGCTCCATCAGTGGAGCTCTACCACCAGTACTCAGGTCTCAGGGGTGGCAACGTATTTGCATTTTGAACTCTGGTTTTAAAAAAAAAACTGTTTTAAATAAGAGTGATAATTTGTCTTAAACATGGATTAACTACATGTTTCTTTGCTGTTTCACAATCGAAAATTAAATAAGAATGCCAATTAAAGAATTTATTGACACAACTTAATTACGGACAAGAATTTAATGATGTATTTGTTCAGTAAAACCATTGCCATTTAAAATTTTTCAACTTCCCGAAAGAAGCCGCGGGCGGAAGCTAGTTGCAGTTATCTACACCTTGTAGTCATTCCCACAAGGCGTTCACTACATAGCTACCGTCAATACCAACTTAATGATCCATGACCAACAGGTGGCTATGTATGATACTAGACCAGTTCTTGAAGTCTGATCCAAAGATAATGTGTTTTGCAAAACATCTGTCTAACTATTTTCAATGACTTCCTACACTGTCTCATTATGTATTGATATATGTTATTATTCAGGATCTAATGGTCGATCTGACATTTGCTTATTGAATACTTAATGTTACCGCCATGATAGGTTTGATGGAGGATAAATATTAAACGGAAAAATTGTCTTTGAAGTTAGTTCTGAAATTAGTTGTTACATTTAAGCTGGGCTTTTTTACCAGGGAAAAACGCGTTACGCATACCCATCGTTGGGGGAGTGAGGTGGGTTATATGGGACTCCGGGAAACGACATCCGTCTACCTACTAAAAACCCTTGGGTGTATGGACTCGTCCGCCATGAAGTGTAGGTACCGACTCTAACGTGATACTCGATATATATGTACAAATTTACTTTTTCTTTTTACACAATTGGTTTAAACACGTAATACGTATAAAAAGATTTATTGTTAGTATATATATGTTTACATTGTATTAATAATATAGATATATATTAAACACGTCTACAATATAACCTATTACGTTATTGTTATGTAAAATGGCTAGTTTAATTGTCCAACCTGCTTGACATCCGTGGAACTCAGGGTCCCAGATGAAAATCAGCGTCAGGTCGATTGATGTTATCGACCTGACATGAAGCTGATCTGGGCTCCCATTTGGACCAGCCGTGAGACTTAATCTCTATTTTGTGAACTTTTACTGGTTTTTTTTCCCCTGTCCAATGAATTGTTTGTAATGTAATAATTTTGCTTTTCTCTTTTTTTTTTTTTTTTATGTCTGTCTCTGTGCTGTCCAAATAAATGTTTTCTTTCTTTCTTTTTCTTTCCATCAGTGGCCGTTACGGTAGCACTTACGCACACATCCGTGACCCACCGGCGCGGCGGCTGCTCGAGCCCTCCTCGGGGGCTTTCGGCTCCAACCAACGCTAGTGGCGTGCGAAACACCTGCACGCCAGCTAGCTCGGGACCTCTCCATTACCACTCCATTTACTTACAGTTTCCGCAATCGGGGAATGGTTTTCGAAGATCAAATGAAGATAAAAAGAATTTCACAACTTTGACGGCGTGACAAGTTACAGCGGACAGACGGACGGACGGACATGGCGAAACTACAAGAGTTGTTGGTAGGCCACGAAACTCTTACAATCATGTCATTATAGCGTCACAGCTTTTTTTTATATAATGGAAGTGGCAAACATGCATGCAGGTCACATTGATGTTAAGTGATGACTGCAGCCTATAGACACCCACACGAAAACCAAGGTCAAGATGCAGATGCGTTACCACTCCTGAGGCCTAAGGTGTTATGCCTCTGTGCCGGAAATTACAGGGCCGTACATTACCACCTGACCGGAACACGATAGTGCTGAATACTACCATTTAGCGGCAAGTATGTTAGGTAATGTGGTGGTGCCTACGTCCGCGAGCTCCGTCACTGGAGCTCTATCACCAGTAAGCTGACTACAGCCACCCGGCAATCGACCAGCACCGCCTCGTTTTACGGCGTCCACTTGTTGTCAACGGGTGGTCCACGGGTGAACGACGCGATGTTACTTGTGAACCATTCGCGGACCGCGCGGTCCATTTGGGAACAGCGAACAATGAAAAGTCAACGCAAAACAAGCTGGTGGTCACCGAGTGGTCCATCTACTCGCCGTCTGCGAGTGAACCGCGCGCATCCCGAGCGTTGACGGCTTGCGGTCGAGGCGATACAGAGCGGCCGCTCGAGGCGGTCGGGCGCTGGTCGGGTGCCGGGTGGCCGTAGTGAGCTATAACCCTTAGACTACCTATATTTTCAGATAATGTTTACGGTGGTACGCCTTGAGAATCTTAACCGATGGGTCGCATTATCTAATCTATTTTCTACTAAACGGTTGTGTTTCCCGCATTCCGGTGACATGATAATGTTGTACGGTTTTTCATTTTAGTAAAATAGCGGCTAAGTACGTGTCGGGCCATGCGTGTCTATTAGTTGATCGACGACTCCCACAATTGTAAACGCCTACTTAAGCGGTGATAGTTTTCCTTTTCAATTCGTTGTTACCATGCTGTCAATAATAATCACCTGTCGAATAACATAACTACAACAAAAAACCACATCATAAGTCCTTATGTATATACCTATATATTTTTTTTCATTTCAAGAACGGTTACCTTAATCGAGAAGTGGTTAAAATTCTCTATATTTTTGAAAGTCCCAATGATACCCCACACTATATGTAGTGTGATACCAAATTACAACTAGTATTAAAGATGGACGGATGGACGTTACAGAACAACAAGGGTTCCTTGTTGGTTAAATAATAATAATAATGGCAACCCTAGATACGTCCTCCTGCTGCGCACGAGTCTCTCTTCTTGGGAGAAGGCCTGGAGCTTACTTCACCACGCTGCTCCAATGCAGGTTGGTGAAAATAAGGGTTAGTGGCCAACGCGCTGTCGGATTTTCAAACCGCCTATAAGGCCTTTGACAAAGTTTAACGACTGCTGTCTATCGATAGCAACCAGGACCGACGGCTTAACGTGCCCTCCGAAGCACGGAAACGCGTATTTCAATTTGCCTCTAGCGGTCACCTATCACACACCCGACCGCGCCCGAATCGCTTAACCGAGTAGATCGCTTCCGAACTACACCAGCCGCGGGGCCATGCGCGCTTGTTGGTTTGCGGTACCCTAAAAGTGTTTTGTTCCTATTTAGATATGTTTTAGATAACGCTTAGTCTAACTACTACTACTAACTACTACTAGTATGTATGTATGTATCTTCACGCCAGGTCCCTAACGGGGTAGGCAGAGAGTGTAGAGCGCCAGACATCCCGGTTCTGACAAACCTCTCGTGCCTCGTCTACCTTCATCATTCTCTTCATACATGCACGCCGATTCCTAAGACTTTTGACCCCACCATCAGACAGAACTCGACCTATTTGGTCATGGTAGGTCAGCCTTGGTCTTCCTGGGCCTCTGCAACCATCCACATTCGCATTGTATATCTGTTTAGTCATTCGCTCATTCGACATTCTTTCTATTTGCCCGAACCATCGGAGCATGCCTTTTTTCATTTTTACACCGATACTATCATTCACACAAAGTGTCTTTCTTACATCTTCATTACGAACGCGATCGGTGAGTGATACACCGCAGATCTTGCGCAAAGATCTCATTTCGACCGCGTTCAACTTACTTTCATGCTCTTTCCTGCATACCCAGCTCTCGCTTCCATATAAAAGCGTTGGAGTAAGTACAGCATTATGTACGGCTAGTCGAGCCCGCTGGCTGAGATGTTTAGATTCTAGCAGCTTACCCAACGCTCCATTCACGCAATTCCCAGCAAGCACTCTTCTTTCTATGTCAGTGGTGTACCTACCATCCTTGCTAAAAGCACATCCAAGATATACAATTTCATCAACCTGTTCTAACACTGCATCATCTACTACTACCCTTGCATTTGTTCTCTGTTCATCTCTTTCAAATACTAATACTAGTCTACTTAACAAAACTACTACAAAAAGGCCATTCAATTCAGTGTGACAAACCCAACAGATATGCCGTCATATTGATGGTAAATGAAGAAAAACAATGGTTTCAATGCTACTTAGGATTTTTTTTGCATTGTGCCAGTAATTAAGCGTCCATTGGATGGTCATATAATAAGAGCTTAATTACACCTACGTTTATTATGTAACCGGATCTGCTATTAAGTTGCTTCTATTACAATCAGAGGTCTTTACCCTCTGGACATAACAACATAAGCTTTAACTTTTAAAAACAATTTGTAAATCTCTACATATAATAAAACAGTAAAACCCGCGTGTCTGTACATTGTATATATTTACGAAAAACTAATTGGGGGCGATGTTAAAATAGTATTAGAACACTTTTGATGAATGATTTTTAATTTTATTGTGTGTCTGTTTGTCTGTTTGTCCCTTTGTCCAGGCTAATATCCGAAGATACTGGACGGATTCGAATGAAACTTTTTGTGGTGTATAGATACTAAGCTTGGTCAACATTTAGGCTACTTTTTACTGCGGGAAAATCCCTCATTCCCACGGGAATCTCTACATTTAATAAAACCGTAGGAAAGTCAAAACCGTACATTGAATATATTTTAAAAGAATACTTGGGACGTGATCTACAATAGAAATCGAAGCCAAAAATATAATTTTCAGATTTATTGTCTGTTTGTCTGTATGTATGTCCGGGCTAAACTAAAAAAGTACCTACTAAATGGCACCTGTTAGTAATATTCATGCAAAATTTGGAGTAAATTTTGCATGAATATTACTAACAGGTCCGGTCAACATATAGGCTACATAATATATTATCACGCTATCTCCTACGGGGGAAGAGATGTAAATCTTTAAAATCGTAGGAAAGTCAAAACTGTGCATTGATTTTTTTTGTTTTAAAGAATACTTGGGGCGTGATCTACTATCGATATCGAAGCCAAATATAGTGTTTGTTTTGTCTGTTGTTGTTTGTCTGTTTGTATGTGCGAGCTCAACTCAAAAAGTATTGGATCTTAATGGATTTACTTCTAATTTTGCATGAATATCAAGGACACCGCATTGAGTAATATTTATAGGTACCGTGCATCCAAATAATGGCGAAAGCTTTTTCCTGCGGTTGTTACTTCACACGGTCCGTGGCCCAACGTATTTCACTTTTCTGAGGTCATTTGATGGCGTGGAGTTTTCCACTTACCGCGCAGCCTGCGTAGCACGTCACCTTCTCGACGGTTACCAAAACTGGGATTACACCCTCGCGGAGGCAAGCGTCAGTGACGGAGAAATATCGCCAACATCTGTCTGAAGATTTTCTACGAGCTTTGAGACACGTGCTACTGGAGACGAAGTCGAAGTAACTAATGAACGCATGCTGAACACCTGTATTAGTTCAGTTCAAGATGTGGTCATTTCCACCACCGATTGAACTATCGAATATGGGTTACCAGCTCTCCAAATCATCACCGCATCAAGACCGTAGAAATTGGGAGTATAACGCTGAGACAAATTACGAGCCGGGCGAAATGAATATTAGACGAAAAATTTCAATTAAAATAATAAAACCTCACGATACTCTCCTAATATGCAATGACCTAACAGGGCCCTGTACCATACTAACCCATACCCCTAACACCTTTCACTAATTGTACATGGAGGCAAATAAAGAATTATGAATTATGAATTATGACCATGTCGCTTTGTTCTCTTCAGAGCAAAAACAAATTTATGATACCGTCCTTGAAAGCGTTGAGCAAAACCAGGGTAAAATGTTTTTCTCCTGGATTTTGGATGCTCCTGGTGGAACAGGAAAAACATTTGTTATCACTGACATACTTGCAGAGGTCGGGAGGCAAGGCAAAATTGCTATTGCTGTAGCGTCGTGGGGAATTGCTGACACACTGCTTCCGGATGGCAAGACAGTACATGCCATGTTTAAAATTCCCTTATATTAAGAGAACGCCGAAATGACTGTTTTTGGTGTGTCATGTAACAGTGATAAGGGACACGTAGTAGACAGTAGTACACGGGAGTGTACGATGGCCAATAGAAAGGCAGTTGAGGCCATGGACAGAACCCTGCAGGACATCCGCAGGAACGAACATTTGAGTGGGTGGTGTCACGTTACTGTTCACGGACGATTTCCGGCAAATGCTTCCCGTGGTGACGCGAAGATCGAGGGCTGACGAGATGAATGCTTTGTTGAAACGATCTTAACGAGTTCGTACCTACGCTGCGCTTGACCATTAATATGAGGGCTTGGCTCGACGACAATGCACGTACTCAAGAATTTTCCGATGTCCTTCTAAGTCTTTGCGGAAGCACTCTACCAGAAGAGAGAGGTGGTGTTTCCAGAGTCTCTCGACAGAGATGTATCCAGGTGAGAAGAACTCATTCTTGGTGTCTACGGGGACTAAGTCGTATACCGCACCAGCAGAATACGACGTTTTGGGTGTGTAAGCGGGCCATTTTGACGCCCAAAAATGACCAGACTGCAGCAATTAATAGGCAATGAAATAGAAATAGAAATAGAAAATATTTTTATTTCGAATAGATCTTTACAGATACTTTCAAAACGTCAATAAATCATAAACTACCTAGAGCGAATAACCATTACATATAGTAAAAGCAAAATCATATATTAATAGTAAATTAAAAATTAAAATTTAAACTATTTGGTTAAAACATAATAATCATAAAATTTTTCAATTCCTTCAATGATAATAAATGAAGAAAAAGAAAAACTTATTCGTCAAGATCAATGTTATTCACTTAGCAGAGTTCCAAGTGCAGTCACTACTGAGAAGAACTCCGCTACCCAACAAACTCAGTAAGAGCTCTTTTAAATGAGAGCTTAAATCTAGTACAGATTATCGTGAAAAATCAAATAATGTCAACGTCCATAGCATAGATGCAAATAAACTGCTATCTACTAAATGTGACGTAGCCCCTGCAAACCAGAACAGACCAGTCCCCACCAACAGCACCCGTTCACGAGTATGACGCATGTGACAGCCATTGCCCTCCTCGACCATTTTAGAGGGAAGTGAGCAACCCGCCACACGACGCCGCCAAAGGCAAAGACATTTAAGCGTGCATGACTGCTCCGGATATGCATACGGCAAAATAAAAGATGGAATTCATTTTCAGCCAGGGTATTCACATTATTCAACCCTTAACAATAGTAGATACTAATTACAGAATACACGAAATCACAGGATCATGAAATAGCCTGGCAGCGATCGCTATAATCCCAAGACGTATTATCATTAAGATAATCACTGGTCTTATAGTAATTACATTTATATAAACGTTCTTTCATTACTTTCTTAAATTTATTGATCGATAGACTTTGAACGTTTTTGGGGATTTGATTAAAGAACCGTATACATTGACCTCTAAAAGAATTACTGACCCTATTCAGCCGCGTTGCATGCATGGACAACTTGTATTTGTTCCTAGTATTTATACTGTGGTTGTTACCTATTGTAGGAAACTCATTAATGTTTTTACGGACATATAATACATTTTCATAAATGTATTGCGAAGCTACAGTCAGAATATTTATTTCTTTAAATTTATCTCTAAGAGATACCCTCAGATTCAACCCGTAGATAGCCCGGACAGCTCTCTTTTGCAGTACAAAAATAGTGTTGACGTCGGCGGAATTTTCCCATAGCAAAATGCCATAGGACATTATACTGTGAAAATAACTAAAATAAACAAGGCGAGCTGTCTCGACGTCTGTTAATAGTCTAATCCTTTTCACAGCAAATGCTGCCGAGCTAAGTCTACTAGCTAATTTGGCAATATGGGGACCCCATTGCAATTTAGCATCCACGGTAATGCCAAGAAATACCGTGGACTCTACGATCTCCAATACTTCCTCATTTATCTTAACATTGGTTTGAAGTGGATGAATGAATGAAGTGGTCTATACCTCCATAAATACTGTCGTCAAGCAAGATGATGCCACACATTATCCCATGGCATTTCTGAACTTCCTGTCAGCAAACGGACTTCCATCGCATACCATCAAGCTGAAGGTAGGTGTCCCGATTATGCTTCTTCGAAACTTATCTCCTCCGAAGTTGTATAACGGGACCCGGCATTGGCGAGGCAGTATTTATACCACGCATTCCCCTCATACCGCATAACTACACATTCCAGTTTAAGCACGTACAGTTGAATGTTTGCTTCGCGATGACCATCAATAAGTCGCAGGGGCAGACACTGAGGTCAGCGGGTGTTAACCTCAGGACAAGTTGCTTCTCACACGGGCAACTGTACGTCGCTTGCTACTGCGTTACCAGTCCTGTCTCTCTTTACATTTTGGCTCCTGGCAGAATAACTACCAACGTAGTTTATAGGAAAGTGTTGTAAGGTTTGATACCTTTCTACGTATTTTTACTCTTTTGTGTCCGGGAATATTCCTGCATTATTTTGTCTATTTCCTTCAGTCACATCTTATGACTGATCTCAGCAGGATTCCCATATGACTCCCTTCACTTGCTTCGCTTGCAAAAAAACTTATACTTTTAATTTAATACTATTTTAAAAGTTGTTTGCTTATAATGCTAAAACGACACTGGCATCTTAGGTATGTTTGGTGCTGTAGAGCCTTCACGCAGACGACGTTGCGGGCAGCTGCTAGTATATAACATAAAGTTATATTTTTTAACAAAATAATAGGTACCCTAAATCCAAATTTAATAGAATCAGAGTCTGTTATAAACTACACTTGTTATACAAGTGATAAATCTTTTTAACTAGTTTATTTACCACGATCTTATTTAAATATTAATCTGTTGTAACACAAACAACAAGTTAATTTATTAATAATTAAATATAATTTATACAAATTATCTTCAGAGTTTTTCATTATAATTTTATAGTACGCGAAAATGACGTCCTCAAATGTGTTTTAATCTAATTTTTATTTCCATTTCCGTAGTTATTTCAAAATAAATATAAGAATTGAGTTAGTTACTCTAAGTTTATATTATAAATATAAAGGAGGTTTCACACTAAGCTTCGGATTCCTGAGCAATTATTTAACCTAAATTGTAGTAATGTTTGGTCTCTTTACATCGCTAAAATAAAACCATGTACATTTTTTTAACATGTAGTTCATGTTAAAGAAAAGTAGGTAATATTTACAAAATATAAATAATAGAACAAAAGAAAAACACATAAATGTTAAAACTCAAAGGAATACATAAATTTCAGGTCTAATAATATTATGTCTATTCTTAAATCGCTGGTGGGATCTGTTTTGTGTATATTCAGTTGGTAGGTCTGAGAACAGATCAAAAATTATTTCGTATCGTCTAACATTACGAAGTTCGCCGGGAGAGCTAGTAATAATTTATAATTTAAATTAAAATTAATATCAATAATTTTATTTCAATAATATTCAATCAAGACTCAATAAAGGTGTGCAGTTTAGTCTCCAGCTTAATGCTATTTGAGTTTTAAAATATCAATGAATAAAATTTTTAAATGTTTTAAAATTACTCATCAGTATCGCCGTGCACATTTTCATTAATATTTAATTTTATTGTACTTATTCTGGCTCAGTCAAAGTTTGTCAAAATTTGTTTAATTTCGTGCTCACATAGTTAGTTTTTTTTAATATTGACTATAAGAAAAACTAACTATGTGCATGAACCTAAACAACTTTAATTATTTCTGATCACATGTCCCCTTTGTCATATTTATAGGACAGACTGACTCAGCATTAAGGGCATTGTTTTTATTTTCTTTATGTGTATTTGTATCTTGTACATATTTTTTTAATAAATAAAGAGTAGTTTTTTTAAAAACCTTAATCAAACTATCTTAAAATTAATTATTAAATAAATAAATCGTTACATGCATTAAAAAAAAATCCACTTCGCCGTCGTAATTAATAATTTAAAGTAATCACTGTTGTACAATATCTTTTTTTTTTCTAACTGTATAAATATTACGACCGTTCGAAACAGCAAAAAAGAAGAGATTGGGACAAATTATCAGCCTCTTTTATAGCGGTAGTGTAACGTAGGAACAAATATTTTTTTTAATAATATAAAACTTTTTTTTAATTATATAAACCAACAGTCAACTCAGTGTTGAAGTACCTTTATTGCTAAGATTTTAATTTCCGTTCGAGGTGAACGGCTATTTAAAATAATTGTTATTTCATATTTTATTTGACGTAGTAATTTCACTATATCGCTATTTTACATTGATAGCTGACTTGTTAAGACTTGTTCACACGGAACCGACAGGGCGTTTCTTAACAGAATCTTCATTATTGTAATTGGCTTTAGTTTTGCTAATTAACTACGTAGATTCTCATTACGTTATCTTTGGTTGAAGAAATTATATTAATTCTTTGCTTAGCTGTCTCTTTGGATTAAGATAATGTGGAGAATAAAGGCCTTAACCCTGCCGTGGTCACGTGGACTACATGTTATTTCGTAGTCTACAGGCTAGGTCAATAAAAAATATTTATATATTTAAACTTTCTTGCACACAAAAAAAAAATTTGAAGCGGACTTAATGTTTTATAGCATTATCTGCCTCTCTGCCTCTCTGCCTCTCTGCTCAGTAGGTTACGAAGTAGGCAGTTATTTTTGCAAGTTATTTCCAGTTTTGTCAATATACGATTAAAAACTATTAAGAATTTCTTGTTCAAACTAGAAAAACTAAACTAAACTATATTTCTCGTAGATCTTGCCTCATTTTAAAAGTATTGAACTTTTGTCATAGATTAAGAATTTTGGAATTGTTCAGATACATGTCAGATGCGATATACTAGGTAGGATAATTAAATATACCTCATGGATAAAAAATATGACATAATCATAAACTGCTCTTAGTATATACAATAGGGGTATTAATAGATAAATATAAGATTTGATTATTGTTTCTTTGTCACTCAAACAATTATGTATCGTAAACAATAATAATGTATCTAAATTTTAATATCATAATTTTATAACAATTAGGTATTCTTAAGTAACCTATTATAAAAAACAAGAAAGAATTAAGTATCTAATGAAAGTATTACATTGATTAGTGTATTGCTTATTTTGTCTCATGAAATCAACAAGGATGTAGGTAAGTACCTACTGAAGAACGTCATTATCTTCATTTGAATCTTTATCAACGGGCACCGACGCGATCTTAACATTGAATCTGTCAATTCAACTTAAAAACGGAACCAGATTGTTCCATCTAATGTCTACTCTAAATATTTATTAACCTCATTGTATTTGCTTACGGGCATAAGCTGGTATACCTGACGAACGCATAATTAATTTTGAAGCATTGTACAATTTATAGGCATTTTGTATAGCATATTAACTTTTTTTTTTTTATTTATAGCTGTCAACGGACTTGCCGTTAGAAACAAACGGTTTTATTGCGAGCGTTAGAAGTTTTTGTACTTCATTATAATTATACTTAATACTGCGTGTTAGGGGGTTATATGGTTTATTTATAGACTAGATGGCTCCCCCGATTATGCGTGGCTTGGAACATAAAATGAAGAGTTCATTTTGCGTATATAAGTGGGTACTAGGTAAATTGTTATCCAATATATAAATATATATATATATTTTTTATGTTATAAAAGTGGCAAACAAGCGTGCAGTTCACATTGATGTTAAGTGATGACTGCAGCCTATAGACACCCACACAATGACCAGAGGTCAAAATGCAAATGCGCTGCCACTCCTGAGGCATTAGGTGTTATGCCTCTGTGCCGGAAATTACAGAGCCGTACATTACCACCTGACCGGAACACGATAGTGCTGAACACTACCATTTAACGGCAAGTATATTAGGTAATGCGGTGGTGCCTACGCCCGCGAGCTCCGTCACTGGAGCTCTACCACCAGGAAAATATTGGATATATAGTAATAATACACGGTGAATGTTCATTGGACTTAATCTATTTATATGGCTTTATGATGCTCATAGAGAGAGACCACGTTTCAGTTTCATAAGTCATCACTGGCAACACACATTGGTCAAAGATCTTAGTCTGGGGGCACTGTGGTAAGTTGGACGAGAAAATGTATCGTAGCTTCCCGAACACTGTCCAATCGAATTGGATTCGACGATTGACCTCTGTCTGGGCTGTTTGTCCCAGATATACCTACATAATCGTTGACAACTTCGAGCGTAGTGCCTTCAACCATAGTAGGAGAGGGTGTAACTTGGATGTAATAAGAAGGATCAAGGTCACACAGAGAGCAATGGAGAGAATTATGCTCACTGTTCAGAAATGAGGAAATCCGCATGAGAACCAAAGTATTAAGTTTTACTGGTGGTAGAGCTCCAGTGACGGAACTCGCGGGCGTAGGCACCACCGCATTACCGAATATACTTGCCGCTAAATCAGAGGTTCCCAAACTATTTTTTCTTGTAGACCCCTTTCAATTTTTTTCTGGTTTCCGTGGACCCCTCTCTCCTTGCTACATTTATATCACATTCCCATATTTCCAAATTTTATTAACGCCTACGTAGACTCCCATCGAGTCTCCGATGGACCACTTTGGGAATCACTGGTATGATGTAAGTAAATTGGTACTATCAGTGTATGTGTTAAGATCCATTATCGTGGACTCCCATTTTCATTTCATGGACCCCCAATTTTTTTTTTCGCTAACGCCGACCCCTTTTACTTTGTCATAGACCCCCAGGGGTCGATATAGACCACTTTGTGAATCACTGCGCTAAATGGTAGTGTTTAGCACTATCGTTTTCCGGTCAGGTGGTAATGTACGGCTCTGTAATTTCCGGCACAAAGGCATAACACCTTAGGCCTCAGGAGTGGTAACGCATCTGCATTGTGACCTTGGTCTTTGTATAAGTGTCTATAGGCTGCAGTCATCACTTAACATCAATGTGAATTGCATGCTTGTTTACCAATTCCATTACATAAAAAGGTACATAGCCCAGCGGATAGCGAAACTCAAGTGGCAGTAGGCAGGACGCATAGCAAGAAGGACCGATGGTCGTTGGGGCAGAAGAGGTCTCGAATGGCAAACCGCGTGCTGGAAGAAGAAGCGTAAGCACCCCACAAGGTGGACCGACAACCTGATGAAGGCCGCGGACAATCCCTGGATTAGCGCGGCCGAGCGCCGTTAGGTTTGGCAATCTTTGATGGGGCCTTTAATGCCCTGTAATTTCCGGCACAGAGGCATAACACCTTAGGCCTCAGGAGTGGTAACGCATCTGCATCTTGACCTTGGTCTTTGTGTTAGTGTCTATAGGCTGCAGTCATCACTTAACATCAATGTGAACTGCATGCTTGTTTGCCACTTCCATTACAAAAAAGTATATATAAGTTTTTATTTAGCGTTAATCCGACGTTAAAATCGATTTCCTACAGGAAGCCAAAATACGATCGTGACGTCGGGTTTATTGTCATTTTAGCTTATTTCATATTTACAAAGAAGATAAATCCGTAGAAACATACAATATCTAAACATAACAAGCTAGCATGCTTGCTAACCCCTAAAAACACATCACGGTGAATATTATTCGTTCTGCACTCTAAACTTTTCAAAAATGGGTGCAAGCTCGCCTAGCCCCTTAAGCCAGCGTACCGCTCGATATGGAAATTCGTTCCAAAACTTCGTTAAAATTCCATAAAAAAATTTTGCTTCGAAACTGCAAATACAACTAGATAAATATTACTTGCTACTGCGGAACCCTCAATGGGCGAGTCTGACTCGCACTAGGCCCATTTTTACTATTGTCTTCAATAAGTAAACTCTTCAACATTAATATAGAGTTTTGGCGGGAACCTTGAAAGAGGCCTATGGTGCTCTTATTTTATTTCATTTTCTTGGTGTATTTATAAGTTATATTGAATAAAGTTGGTGGCATTTTGTTTGATATAGGTTTATTACAGTGCCCGTGTATAATGAAATAGAATAACGGTGCTAAAACACGACCTTTCAGGTTGCCTCCAAAACTTCATTGTAAATGTTCTGGTAAAGTAGCCATCGCTTTACTCGAATAACTTGACTGTAACTCACTTGACTGACAAACTTTATAAGTAATTGACTGACTATATTATACTAACTATTACGCTGCTTAAATTAATACGAAATATCGCTTTACTTGACACTGGCAATATGCGTAATAGCGATGCCATAATTTAATATAAACAAAAATATTATTATATAACCTAGTAAAAACAACACCTGTAACTTAAGGTCAATGAGCGTACGGCCCATTTATTAGGCATATGCATGGCATATGTTTCTAGCTCGATCCTAAACAGATGTTTTTTTATGAGTTACATATGATAATGTTATTCAGTTTGTTTAGTAAACAGATTTACATAGTTGTGATGCAGATCCAATAAAAAATTAAATTCAAATTATATTAATTTAATTGGTTGAGATATTACAAATAAATAAATCAGTTGACGACTTTATGAGTCTATATTATCAGCGTCAGATATTAGTTACTCTACGTCTTTGCTGACTTCATATCGATAATTACTGGTGGTAGAACTCTGCATTGCATTATCTAATCTGTATTAGATTATTATTAAAAATTCTTTAAGGCACCTCTGAACCGGATAGAAAGCATCCTATGTGTTATAGTCATATTTATTTATATATTATACTCTTTTTTACTGGTGGTAGAGCTCCAGTGACGGAGCTCGCGGGCGTAGGCCCCACCGCATTACCTAATATACTTGCCGCTAAATGGTAGTGTTCAGCACTATCGTGTTCCGGACAGGTGGTAATGTACGGCTCTGTAATTTCCGACACAGAGGCATAACACCTAATGCCTCAGCAGTGGCAGCGCATCTGCATTTTGACCTCTGGTCATTGTGTTCGTGTCAATGGGCTGCAGTCATCACTTAACATCAATGTGAACTGCATGCTTGTTTGCCACTTCCATTACATAAAAAAAAAACCTGTCTACAAAATTTCATCGAAATACGTCCATCCGCAACAAACAAATAAACAAACATCCATACTGTCACATTTATAATAGTATAGTTAGACTAGCTGCCCCGAAGAACTTCGTATCGCCTTAGAGGTATAAAAATTTAAATTTCCAAAAATCGAAAAAAAAAATTTTGTGAGATTCATTCGATTCACAAGGGTATGAATAGATGTTGGCCGATTCTCAGACCTACCCAATACACAAAATTTCATGAGAATCGATGAAGCCGTTTCGGAGGAGTAGGTAGGTACGGTAACTGACATTGACACGAGAATTTTATATATTTTTTCTTTATGTAATAAAAGTGGCAAGCAAGCCTGCAGTTCACATTAATGTTAAGTGATGACTGCAGCCTATGGACACCCACACAATGACCAGAGGTCAAAATTTAGATGCGCTGCCACTCCTGAGGCATTAGGTGTTGTGCCTCTGTGCCGAAAATTACAGAGCCGTACATTACCACCTGACCGGAACACGATAGTCCTGAACACTACCATTTAGCGGCAAGTATATAAGGTAATGCGGTGGTGCCTACGCCCGCAAGCTCAGTCACTGGAGCTCTTCCACCAGTCAAATTATTATTATTACTATATAGATTATAATCCAAGATTATATTTATATGATTATACATATCATTGATAGCAACAGTATTACTCTGTTCAGGTGATTTAGTAGCAAGATGTTACTACTATATTAAGGTTATAATTAATAAAAGACGTTTAAATTTCTAGCACAGAATCAAGAAGGCCTAAACAAAAAAAATGTGCGGTCTCTACACAGTCGGCGCTGATAAAATTTGATGTTCACAAGGTGTGTGTGTGTATGAAAAGTAAGTGAACGGTATAATTTGTATTTATTTTAGGTGTATATGGTTAATCTGTTCGATTCCCACCCTAAAACATAAGGATAAATTACAATCTTCATAACCCAAAGGTTGACTGGGAGATAATGCCTAGTGGCATTAAGTCCACCTTTATGTACAACACCATCTTCGTGCATAAATAAATAAAAATTACACAAATTAGTAAACAATAAAATTTCACCAACTGCAATGGACACTTTAAGTCCCCCATTTATACTAGTTTGCTTTTTGTTTTTATTGATGTGATATCATCATTCAGCCAAAAGACGTTAACTATCGGACAAAAGCCTCCTTCCAAAGATTACCATAACGAAGGGCCGGTCCTGGGCCGCCTCATCCACAGATTGACCGTAACTTTCTCCAGTCGGACCACCTCGTTTGGGGCTGCCTACGTTTCATCTTTTGGTTTTGGTATGCAGTTGCCATTCGAGATCTCTTCTGCCCTAACGGCTGCCAGGGGTCTTCAGTCAGTCTTTGGGCTATGTGCTCTACCCACTTGAATTTCGCTATTCGGTAAGCTATGTTCTTGTACGTTGGTTCTCATGCGGATCTCTTCATTTCTGATTCGACCTCATAGAGAAACTCCGACCATAGCTCTCTCTATCGCTCTCAGTGGAGTGTGCATGATATATTAGGCATATTAAAATACATTGGACTGCCTCAGTAGCGTAGTGGTAGCAGGCCACAACTACTACGCTGGGGGTCCTGGGTTCGATTCCCGGGTCGGGGACTATCATAGATAACGGTTTAAAGTCCTTTATCTCTGGTTCTATTAGGATTTTTCCATTTTCTGGAAGTTGCCCAGTACACCTCGGAGTTTGGTCATGTGCCCGGAGATGGCAACAGGTTCGGCACCTGTTACATGGGCCAAAAACGTAACCGGCGAGTCGTGGGTGTTTGCATGTATGCTTGAATGCATGCATTTACCTCTGTCACCCTTTCGGGGATTACAGGCGTGAAGTTACGTTTAAAATACATTATGCATTGATTAATTTAAGCAATGTGTCTAATTTATACAGGTGTTTGATATTGAAAAGATAATTAATCAATGTTAAAGCTTTGTTCGAAGTAATACAACATACATAATTATTATGTTAGCAAGAAATAAAACTTTCAAGTTTAAATCTAAAAAAACCCCACCACCACCACTAAACTATATTCAACCTAAACCACTTAACTATATTCAACCGTTGGAATGGTGACATGTGTATTTTGATATAATTTAATGTAAGTTGTTTTTTTTTTAGACGCATTAATATTTGTTTTTCCTAAATTAATAGGACAGTTGCTACCATAAAACGAATTACAGACATGTATTGTGAACCATCGATTGCGAGTTAGAAGTATCATCGACACATTTGGGAAATCCATACTCCCTACTTATATTATAAATTCGAAAGTAACTCTGTCTGTCTGTTACCTTTTCACGTACAAACGACTCAACCGATTTTAATGAAATTTGGTACAGAGATAGAGCTGACCTTGAGAAAGAACATAGGCTACTTAGTTATTAATAAAACGACATCCACGCGGGCGAAGCCGCGGGCAACAGCTAGTATACTTATAAATATGTATTAGTTAATGCTTTATCAGTAGCATTTTTAGGGTACCGTACCCAATAGGTAGAAACCCTGTTACTAAGACTCCGCTAGCTGCCCGTACGTCCGTCTGTCACCAGGCTGTATCTAATGAACCGTGACAGCTACAGAGTTACAATTTTCACAGATGATGTACCTATATATGTTGCCGTCATAACAACAGTTAAAAATAGAATAAAATAAATATTTTTACAGTTTTTTAAGGATAATTAGACTTTGCTGGCGACTTCGTCCGCGTGTTTTTTTTTCTTTTAACAAAAAGTATCCTATGTTACTTTTAATACCTTCAAGAATTTGTGTACCACGTTACATGATGATTGATAGGTAAGTGGTATTCGCGTGAGAGTGTAACAAACAAACTTTCATTCGCATTCTAATGTTAGTAGGGATGGTACGGAACCTTTCGAGCGCGAGTCTGACTCGCTATTATACATTTCAGAGATTTCAATATTACGTTACCTTTAGAAGAATCATGGCAAGTTTCATACATTGATTTGTACAAAAAAAGTTAGAAAAAGGTACAAGGTAAAACGTATTAGAAATATTATCTAGGGAACCTAAAGAACATCTTCTGTGGTATTTAAAATATTTTTAAATCACCGGAATAAAAATCGTCTTTCTTAACAAATGTAGAAGCACTCCATACTAAAGTTCAATTTCAAACTTCTTATTCCGGAGGGTCAATCAGGAAATGTTGTTTAGGTTCACTGGATAATATTTCCATGCTGTTTTACCGTGTACCTTTTTTTTTTTTCATTTTTCTGTACAAATCTTGCTCCTTTTCAGTCTTGAATGATTAAAATTTATTAATGTCGAGTTAGACAATATATATTTTTTTCATATAACGAATTGAATAAACGTGCTAAGGTGATAAAATTTTAAAAGTAGAAAAAGAATGTCGATCTTTTGCTCGCCTGCTCATAAGTCGGAAAAAAACTCAGAAAATTGTTTCAATTAAAATACTTTCTGTAAATGAATGTCAGTTCTAGGGTGAATGATCTTTTATATCTTTGGATATTTTATTGCGATCCGTTCACCGTTTTTTGTAGTAAAACTAATTACAAATACATATGCAGATTTCACTGGTGGTAGAGCTCCAGTGACGGAGCTCGCGGGCGTAGGCACTAAAGCATTATTTCTGCTTCCTAATAAAATAGTGGAAACTTATAAAACGTTATTTTGTTTAATTAAAAACCAAATACCGCAGTGGCACCCAGAAACTAATACATGGTTGTGATTTTAAAAAGCACCTTATACAGGCTTTGCAACATGAATTTAGTCTTGGTCTCAATTATTACTGAAATACTATGTAAAAGTGATTGCCTAACTAGCATAGTTGGTAATAGATGGCGCTGCTGCTACCATAAAGCAATGCAATAGATTTGAAGGAAAGATTTAACAAATCGGGCAGGGCTTCAGTAGCTCAATTGGAAGAGCGGCTGGACTAGATTCCCAGTAGGTCGCGAGTTCGAGTCTCGCCTGAAGTCAAATTTTTCTTTCCATTTTTCTTTAAAAATAAAATAAAAGTGATAAGTATTGTTGTTACAGAGTTAAGTAGAATGATTATTATTTGTGAAATTATACATTTTAGCCCTTTCAGCCCGAAAATTTATTTTTGCTTAATTTATTATTCTTTCTATAAAGTCTCGTTATTTAAGTCCTAATAAACTCTGAAAAAACGAAATAAAAAATCTAGGACTCATAGGTTGCCTACAAAAGCACCCGCACGATTGTATAGGTTCGAGTTCTAGTAGACAACACGCACGATTGTGCATAGAGCAAATTATAATAATTTAAGATGATAAAATAAAACAATTTTAATACCATGAAGTATTCATATTAATCAGCCTTTCTATAACATATCAGTCCTCATTTCACCTTTTTATCTTAAACACTAGAAGTAACTAAAAAGTAATATTTTTATAATAGAACTTAAATTGTTTGAATATTTTAAAGAATTCAATGTTAATAAATTATAATCCATTTAAAAAAATGTTTTGCTTCGTATGATTTTCGCATCACTTCTACAAGGAATAGCAATTTTTAGCTCTGGACAAACACAAATAAACTTTGCACTTAATACACATAACATTGGATCGACTATTACAGGATTCTAATTTGCAACTTCGAGGAGAAGTTATTTTGTCGTCAAAAAATGGTAATTGGTGGAACCCATCGTAACATTTGGCCCCAGTTGGAGTTGGTTGCTTAAATTTTTTATTGCAAGGAACATTGTCGTCATCATTATCTTCTTCGTCGTCGCTTGTCACGAGGCCTTCACTTGTGGTTATTACATTTTTTTTAAACCTACTGGAGGTTTGTTTCTGACTACCAGGCGAAAACTGCATCTGCCAGTAAATAGTTCATCTGTTCGTCTATTTCGTTCGTATCAACAAAAAACCAGGTACACTTTCTAATTCGCGACAGGCTTGTATTACTTAGTTGATTACAGGTTGAACCTTCCACAAAGGGTTCAGACTGTTCAGACTTCCAGCTTTATCTTCAGGTACAAAATGCAAAATTGCACTTCGCAAAGTCAAGAAGCGGTCTCGTCTCATGACATCAGTGATTATGTTTCAGCGACAATATTGACGCCGATATGCAAAATAAGCTTGAAAAATTCAATATCCCCATTAGCAAATAAAGCCCAATCATTTTTTTTATTTCATCAGATTTGGCGTTTAATGTGTTACCAGTACGCCGCATATAATATTTATTAGTACAATCACCTTCTAATTGATAAATTAGTCGTCGAAATAATCCACAAAATAATCCAATGGGGCTTTTGCTTCGCATGCAGGCAGAGATGGAAAGTCATGGTGCTTATTTAAGTAGTGTGTTTGCTCTCAAGGTTTGGGCTGGTTTGGGCTGGTTTGGGCACTACAACTCGGTGTCCATGGTGACAGACTAGATGAACTAGCTACAGGTACAGGTTCATCTTCTATGTTTTGAGGTGGATGATTGTCTAAAGACTCTAGAAAATGTTCAGCCTCATTTTCTCCCTCTAGTTATAAAAATATGTGTTCCTCCTAAATCTCCTCAATGTCGGAGTCATTACCATCACCCAAAATACTTAATATGATATCGTCGCTTAGTCCGAATGCAAATGAATAAATACTTGTAAAAAAAAACAGAACAAAACTATTTATTTATTGTAAATAGCTGTAAAACACACCCGCACGGTCGTGTTAATTTAACTGTCAGAACTGCTCTATAAACCCACTTAACATGATCGTGCGCATTGTTTTTAAATCATCAAATATCATAGAAAATAAATCAATTATGAAGAATTTCATTTACTATATACAAGAACATATTATTAAATTAATAATAAGAGAAAAAACGCATAAAATAATCTTAATTAATATCAATTATCTTACGTTCCTGTGCGGGAAGTGCCTGCCAAAAAACGCAGCCATCCTTTACAGTGTCGGTGACGCCACTGGAGTGCTCGTACTTTGTATTTTTTTTAACACGCGTTACTAATCACACTATCGTTGCGTATCGGTTTAGTTCCGAAACATAGCAAAAAAGGTATAGAAATATTTTATTTTTTCGACACGCACGCTCGTTTATGGTCGTGCTGAAAGGGTTAGAATTGTGATGCCATAATTACGCTCTCTGCCATAATTTTTGTGATATTTTAAAATAAAAAAATAATAAAAAACAGTACAATTCTCGTTCAAACTTCATTGTAACTACATTTAGTAAACAAGTAAACAAGCTTTGTAAGATTGTATTAGAAAAGGTGTGTATCTTTCAAGGGCAAAATTTCTTTGGCTTTGATAATAGATACAGAAATTTAATTGCTACTTTAAATTATGTGTTGGTACCTACTTACATAGGGGTAATTAATTTAGGGGGTTTTTATACTTACATGCGAGTACTTCATTTTTTTGTGATATTTGAAGTAACAATTTTAAATTATTATGTTTATGTAGAGAATATTGGCTATTTTCACTCTTTTCCTATAGGTAGTCAAATCGTGTCTTTATATTAATTAATCATAATTTAATTTGATTGTTATTATAATACATATTTGTTTTACTTTTAAATTTAAAAATCATTAGGTTTGTTTCAGCAAAAGTATGAGACAGTTTTTTTTTTCATTACGTAGTACTAGATTTTGCTCGCGATTTCGTCTACTTGACTTTACTGTAAAGTTTCATCTAAATCCATCCAATAGTGTTTTCTTGAAAGAGTACAAACATCCATACATACTCACAAACTTTCGCATTTAAAATATTAAGAAGGATGTAATAAACGAGGAGATTATGCACATGACTGTACCTTTTTTGCAAAAAAAAGTGATAGTGTCCAGTTGGTGAAAACATAAAAGTGGTTTTATTTAAGTTTCACCATGTGGACACACGCAAAAATATTGTCGTGCCCAGACGACGAAATAACAAGTCATTACAATTTCAAGTTTAACCAACTGGACATACGTGTGTCCGGTCGTCCGTGTCGAGTTGACGAATAATCCGCAAATTGCAAATTTGATGATTTACATGTCTTTACAAATCTTATTATTAATTTGGTATTCATTAATACCTATTGGATTATTATTATATGTCATTCACTCTAGGTAGCTTATAACCCGACAATACAAAAAATAAATAAAAATATAATACGCTTACACTCACAGCCTCACAGTAGGTTAAACCTGTGTCGTGGGTGCCGTTGTACACATACAACACATACACAAACACCCAGACCCGAAACAAATACCTGTAGGCCAAACAAATACTTGTCCCGGTGCGGCGATCGAACCCGCGACCCTTCGAATCAAACAATGCAAAAGTGTCCTTGCAGACCAATTTGAAATAAATGATTAGAACATCGAATTTTGATTTTTTAAACTTTAATATTTGTTGAGGGTTGGTTCGGTTTCGAATATGCCACCCTCATTTTGAATGGGTCTTTGACCTGTTAAGATACAGGGCTATAAATTACCACCTAACCGGTACAAAAAAGTGCCTATTAGGTACTACCGCTTAGTCACTAGAATACTACCATAGGTAAAATCAAGTTCATTGATTAAGTCAAGTAATAACTGTCATAATAATAATAAATAGGTATTTAATTTATCAAAGTTAAACTAGGTATGTTTTAAATTCGAGATTTTAATATGTAATTGTTAGTTTTTTATAGAGAATATTTCGTTTCGCTCAAATATTCAGTTTACAATCATTGTTAGAGTACAGTAAAAAAAAACTAGCATCCTGCCGCGAACTGATTAAAATCACAGTTGTATCCCGTAAATTATAAAAAAAAAAGATTCGCGCCAATAAAAAAATGGCTCATTGTCTCAGCAACGAGTCCCGCATTCGTTTTGCACTCAAACTCTTTCAAACGTCCGCTCTAAATCAAAACTTATCAAAAGACGTAGTCAAATTTCGTTGGCCATTGTTTCATTTTCATTGCAACGAAATAAGGGGATTTTTTTGCTACATTTAAATTTAAAACTTTTGTCACCATGTTTTTTTTTAATTAGAATCACCCGAGTCATTTTTCATGCATCGGTTCCTATCTGATTTACCTGACAGCTTTTGTTTTTTTTTGTCTTTTTTTTAAACTACTGTGCTGGGCTGTGTAATGCCTAGAGGCAATAATTTCATTTCATTTTATGTGTAATTGTAATAATTGGGTTGCATGAAATAATTTGCATATTTTTTTTCTTGCGTTCCATGTGGAACTTGCCCAATTGTAATTATACTGGAAATGGTGGATAATTAATAAGCAATGAAGCTACGGTCTCATTTATTCGTTAACAAGCGTTTCAATGCAATTTTTAAATTCATATTCAGAATACAGTGTTGGTAGGTACTAGTTAAAATTTCTGTTGTTTGTAATTTTTTTTTTTGTGAAGTAAGAAAACATTTCTTTAAAAAATCCTTTGGTTTGATAATTCACAGGAATTAATAAAAATGAGTCTAACCTGTTCAATGCATATGTGTAAAGATTTTTTTTATGCCAGGAAAGTGACAAACTAGCATGGAGTTCACATAGATGTATACATATATGTTAAGTGATGGTTACATCCTATAGACATCTTCACAAAAACCAGAGGTCAAAATGCAGATGCATTGCCGCCCCTGGACCTAAGGTGCCATGTCTACGTGATAGTTATTACGGGGCCATACATTACCATCTAATTGGAACACGATAGTGCTGAACTTAGCGGCAGATAGATTAGGTACTAGGTAGAAAATACATTAAAAAAAGATCCGGACGCATAAAATTAATACTACAAATGTTATTTTTAACATTTGTTATTTGCTATAATAATATTATTATGACTTATATTACAAACATAATTTGTTGTGAATTTTATTTTCTTACTTGATGTTGTACTTTGGTTTTCGCGAGCTACACTCGACTCTACACTGAATTATTATTTATTTACGCTCTTTAAACTATATTAAAAAAATACTTATTTAATATGATTGGACGTGTAATCTATACGTCTACTATGGATAGAAACAGAGAGAAATATATATTTTATATTCTGTAAGCAGCAAACAAGCATACAGTTCACATTGATGGTAAGTGAATACAACTATAAATATCTAGAAAAAACTTAAAGATTTTAAGGATTTGCAGTCACTTCTGAGGCCTTAGGTGTTGCCTCTGTGTACGTTTACATTAATAACAGATCTAAAATACCTATTCCTTTGGAGAAAAAAGGCATAAAATTATGTTTTGCTAGTTTTAGCTATATTATTAATGTAAGCTCTACTTAGGGGTGTCCAAATATCCGGTTTTATGAAGAGACTAGCTCTGCCCGCGACTTCGTCCGCGTGAGAATGTATGATTGTTCAGTTTCTACCCGGACGAAGTCGTGGGCGCAGCCAGTATAAAAGTTGCCTCAGTTACTCCTTATTACATAAGCTATCTGCCAGTGAAAGTCCCGTCGAAATCGGTCCAGCCGTTCCCGAGATTAGCCCCATCAAACAGACAGACACACAAAAATTGTAAAAAATGTTGATTTGGTATATGTACCGGGTACATACGCATTTATATGCATTTAGTAAAAAGCGGTTATTTTTAACTGACTTCCAAAATAAGGAGGAGGTTCTCAATTCGTACGGATCTGTTTTTTTTTTTTATATATATTTATCGATAATTTGAAAACGCCTCTACCGATTTGGATAATTTTTATATTACAAACAGATACTCCAATTTTATTTATTTGTAAAGATTAACCTACTTACAAAAAGGTGTCTGTGATTGAATCTGAATAACTATATTTCTTGTATCCTCACCAATATCTTCGATCGATGTTAATTTTAAACTAAAGATGACAAGTGACTATAAATTAAAAGTATTGTTATTTTGGATTAAATGTAAATTTAGTTATAAATATTTAAACTAACATATTGTATGATTTTTTAAGTGCGGTATTTTTTTGCAAAGATTTTTTTTTTCTTTTTACTGGTGGTGCTTTACTGAGGCAGTGACCGCGTCTATCTGCCTCAAAATGATAAAAAAAAATTATTACCTATTCGTCGTTAAAAATAAATAATAACATAAATATGACTATTTTCACCAAGGTAAGTAATTAATTTTAGTTAAGTAATGACACATTTTCTTTGCTTGAAATTTTGAATAATATTCCTACTTCAGCATAGAATAAAAATATTTACCGACGTATATTCTTAAAAAATCTTTAAACAGAAATTATAGAAAAATATAAGACTTAAATTTGCTTCCGATACAGAAGTAAAATTTCCCTGCACTAATGTTTTCTTCCCATTTTGTGAAATAATTTCTTTAAACTCGCATGTGTGAGTGCAAAAAAAGAACAATATAACATTTATTGTACACTTGAGACGAGTGACAGAAAATGTACTTATAGACAAAACGTATTTAATTTTATTAAATCAGAATTTTATTAATTGGTGATAAAATTGAACAGAATTATTGAAGTAATGGCATTCAAAATATTATAAAACAACAATGCCTGATAAATATGTTTTGCGAAAGCATTTTGATTTCCACGATGCATTCCACAAAAAGTACGGAATGTTTTAAAAATGCCGGTTTCGGCCATAAGGGTATTTCAAATTTCGGCCGCCACGTTCCACTCACACATACAAAGTTTTGCAGGGATGGTGAAATGGCATTGTCGATAAAGCAGTTTTAGACGTACTCTTTCTATCCGATACAAGATGGCGCTGATATCGTATTATATACGTGATTCTTATTTTACAGAAATATAATTTTAAATTATTCAAACTATTATAATTAAATAAAAAATATCGCAAATAAAATAATAATGAATTCATTTTAATAAGCTCCATAGAGATTAGCTTATTACTATCAAAATATAGCTAACTAGTAATTCTACTCGACAACAGATGGCGCTAGTAGTTTCAAAATTCTAACTTAGACGCGTTAGTTACAATAATAGGTATCTATGTATAAACTGAAACATTTGTGCAAACCTAACGCCTCTAGTACGTGACTCTCAAGGTAAACTGTCTCATTTTCCATCCAAATTGTCTCCTCACATCTTATTTGGTACGCTTTCACGCATTTATATTCATTTCCTGGTGTTCTTATAAAGATATATGAACTTACAAGTCTTATCGGACATTTGCGATATTCAATTACATTCTTATTAGAATTTAATGTAATTGAACGAATTGGATTATAAAAGCTAAGTTCACATTCATTAACAAATTTCAAATTAGAAAGTAAAAGTATTGGGTACACCATAGCAATGTTAAAAATTAACAAGACTCCTTACATTGGTACCTGCTATTCATTAGGCTTTTATTTGCTATTATTTTCGATACCTTCATTTTTTTTATGTTGTGGAAGTTGCAAGCAAGCTTGCAGTTCACATTGATGTTAAGTGATGACTGCAGCCTATAAACACCCACATAAAGACCGAGGTCAAAATGCAGATGCGTTACCACTCTTGAGGCCTAAGGTGTTATGCCTCTGTGCCGGAAATTACAGGGCCGTACATTACCACCTGACCGGAACACGATAGTGCTGAACACTACCATTTAGCGGCAAGTATATTAGGTAATGCGGTGGTGCCTACGCCCGCGAGCTCCGTGACTGGAGCTCTACCACCAGTAATACCTATCTACCAGAAAATTATAAAACTGTACTATGCAAAAAATATGAATTTTATCTACCCTATACTTTAATCATACCTATTGGTACAGTCAAAATTTTTTTTTTTGTTATTATGACATTGCCATTAAAATAATAAACGATATTTCGTATTTATTTAAGCAGAATCAAAGCTAGTATAATATCAAGTATAATATGTAACTATCAAGTATATAAGTTATCAAGTATAATATGTCAGTCAAGTGAGTTACAGTCAAGTTATTCGAGTAAAGCGATGGCTACTTTACCAGAACATTTACAATGAAGTTTTGGAGGCAACCTGAAAGGTCGTGTTTTCGCACTGTTATTCTATTTCACTATACACGGGCACTGTAATAAACCTATATCAAACAAAATGCCACCAATTTTATTCAATATAACTTAAAAATACACCAAGAAAATGAAATAAAATAAGAGCACCATACGCCCCTTTCAAAGTTCCCGCCAAAACTCCCCAATCAAAAGTTATGAGGTAGGTATTTTGCGTAAAATGAAAATGTAATTACGTAACTTCACGCCTGTAATCCCCGAAGGGGTAGGCAGAGGTAAATGCATGCATTCAAGCATACATGCAAACACCCACGATTCGCCGGTTACGTTTTGGCCCATGTAACAGGTGGCGAGCCTGTTGATATCTCTGGGCACATTACCAAACTTTGAGGTACTGGGAAATTTCCAGAAAATTGAAAAATCCCAATAGTACCAAAGATAAAGGCTTTTTCACTTTTTCACATTATCTCTGATAACCCCCTACCCGGGAATCGAACCCAGGACCTCAGCGTAGTAGTAGTGGCCTGCTACCACTAGGCTACCGAGGCAGTTATTACTTATAAATGTAATAAGTAATTGTTAAAAAGGTCTTTACCTTTTGAAAAAAAAATATTTAGCGAACTTTACTTGCTAAACAACTTATTATAAAAGTGGATAATAGCCGCGGAGTTGGGTATAAAAAATATCTTGTTCTGGTTTAAGGCCATATCCGAGTTGTAAAACGTACCCACTACTATTGTTTTGGGTCAACATCCTTTTTATGTTCGTATTTATTCATAATAATTTCAACAATAAATTAACGTCATACTGAGGATGGAAATAATTTTATTGCACAATTTAATTACGCATGCCAATTATAGTAGTTTTTATTGCAGTTTTTAATAGTATAATCGTAAAAACAATGTTGATTTTTCCTTTTAAGACAGTAATCCGATGTTTTTTTTGTGATATTCCACTGTAAATAAAATTTATCACATTTTATTGAAGAAAATCACTAGCGTGTTTTTATATTTTATTTGCATTTTTTACTCTTCCGTAATGATAAGGTACTATACTATGTGTTCCACATATTTATTCATGAATATTTTCACAATATTTTTCAGGATAAATGTAATATTTTAATAAACAACCTAATCGGTGAACACCTTAATGTTAAAAAGAGAAAGTGATATACCTCCATCTCATTCTACTCTCAAAAGTTTTTATGCATATTTTTTTCAACATTCTATTTCACTCTTACCTATTATAATAAGTCCCACCCCTTGCTAAGTTTTTGCAATGAAGGGGATAGGGAGTTTTTTTATAGAGTTTGTATTTGAGCTGCGCAAGAGTCGACGAATGCGAGGAAAAATCTGTTTGATATGTGTAATTCATGTTGTGATTAGTGCCTATTTTATTGTTAGAAATATACTTTATTAAACATGTTAATTGATGGTCAAGTGTTAAAAAAAATATAGATTGAGTCAGGTGTGTGTTATACCAACTGGCTAGTTCTATCTCATGCTAAAAAGGTAATATTCGAAGTTTAAGTATTATCGTGTTCATGATGAGTTCAGTAGGTGTTATTGATATAGTAATATGATATAACTGCCTCGGTAGCCTGGTACTGGTAGCAGGCCACTACTACTACGCTGAGGTCCTGGGTTCGATTCCCGGGTAGGGGTTTATCAGAGATAATGGTGTAAAGTCCTTTTTATCTCTGGTTCTATTGGGATTTTTCCATTTTCTGGAAATTTCCCAGTACCTCGAAGTTTGGTGATGTGCTCGGAGATGTCAACAGGCTCGCCACCTGTTACATGGGCTTAAAAGTAACCGGCGAATCGTGGGTGTTTGCATGTATGCTTGAATGCATGCATTTACCTCTGCCTACCCCTTCGGGGATTACAGGCGTGAAGTTACGTTTAATATGATATTAGAGATATTAGAGGTTCAAGGAATAGTCGTAGGTACCTTCTAGAAATGTTACTACTTATATCCTGAATACCATTTTCTGTTGATAGAGCTCCAGTGGTGCAGCTGTAGGGTGCTACACCCTGCCTACGTGCTATAGTTATCACTGCAGATAGGCATCTAAAGGACTTTTTGGAAGGTGGCAAACAAGCATGTATCTCACATTGGTGTTAAGTGATGACTGCAGTCTAAAGACGTCTGCACAAAAACCAGAGGTCAAAATGCGAATGCGTTGAGACCTATGTTACTACGGGGCCATACATTACCATCTAACCGGAACACGATAGTGCTGAACACTACCATTTAGCGGCAGGTAGAGGTAATGCGGTTGTGTCTACGCCCACGACCTCCGTAACTAGATCTCCACTACCAGTAAAGGTATCAACAGTTCCGCTCTGCTTTGTTCTGTTTGTAGATGTTTCTTAAGATAGCTTAAGATAACTACCCTGTCATAGTGATGTACACACTACCCTGTCATAGTGATGTACACACTACCCTGTCATAGTGATGTACACACTACCCTGTCATAGTGATGTACACACTACCCTGTCACAGTGATGTACACACTACCCTGTCATAGTGATGTACACACTACCCTGTCACAGTGATGTACACACTACCCTGTCATAGTGATGTACACACTACCCTGTCATGGTGATGTACACACTACCCTGTCACAGTGATGTACACACTACCCTGTCATAGTGATGTACACACTACCCTGTCATAGTGATGTACACACTACCCTGTCATGGTGATGTACACACTACCCTGTCACAGTGATGTACACACTACCCTGTCATAGTGATGTACACACTACCCTGTCATAGTGATGTACGCACTACCCTGTCATAGTGATGTACGCACTACCCTGTCATAGTGATGTACACACTACCCTGTCATAGTGATGTACACACTACCCTGTCATAGTGATGAACACACTACCCTGTCATAGTGATGTACACACTACCCTGTCATAGTGATGTACACACTACCCTGTCATAGTGATGAACACACTACCCTGTCATAGTGATGTACACACTACCCTGTCATAGTGATGTACACACTACCCTGTCATAGTGATGTACGCACTACCCTGTCATAGTGATGTACGCACTACCCTGTCATAGTGATGTACACACTACCCTGTCATAGTGATGTACACACTACCCTGTCATAGTGATGTACACACTACCCTGTCATATTGATGTACACACTACCCTGTCAAAGTGATGTTTATTATGTTCATTAAATATTTTGTTGTTGTATATAACGGTAACAAAACTAGCATGCAATGGACATGAATATGTTATATATTATGTCCAAAAGCAAAAATGCTAATCATTCCACCCTAGCCTAATGTTATTTTGCCTCTGTGACAAAAATAACGTGATCATATATCTACCTATCAGGTGAAAGCTAAAATAGATAACCATGCTTGTGCTCTGACACTGTCATTCTAAAATTATTTCTAAAAGATAAGTTCTATAATTATTAAGACGAATAGGAGAGGGTAGGTAACATTGCGCGAAGCCGGGGCGGGCCGCTAGTTATACAGATAATTGATAGGTATGAAGGAAATTGATTCGTACCGGCGACAGTATCTAGTCCTTTAGGTATTTCTTTAAAGAAATCGCATTTTTTTAAACTAAGAAGTCGAATAAGTTATCCTTTAAAACCAAGCATACATTCGAGGAAACAAATTTGAAGTAAAAAACCTTCGATCAAATAAGCTTCGACGAAACAAGGTATCGGTGAATCGTTTTCGATCAAACGCACATCGAGCAATGAAGCTTCGGCCAAATAAAGCATCGCTCAATGAAGTCTTCGATGTATAGTTAACGCAGTAACGTAGGGAACCCTATATTTTCACTGTAAAGTAATTCATACAATTATACTCTATTTTTAACATTTTGAATCTGAAAGGAGACGTTCCGCTATTAAAATCGTTTATTACATATGTATCTTCACGCCAGGTGCCTAAAGGGGTAGAGAGTGTAGAGCGCCAGATATCCTGGTCCTGATATACTTCTCGTGCCTCGTCTACCTTCATCATTCTCTTCATACATGCACGCCGATTCTTAAGACTTTTGACTCCACCATCAGACAGAACTTGACCCATTTGGTCATGGTAGGTCAGTCGTTTATTATACCTTCAATTAATTGTCGTTAGTATATTTCAAAAACAATCATGTCATAGTAGCAAAATGGTGACATATTGTTGTCATACAAAAATTACATAAAATAAATATTCCCGACAAAAAAACAACGATTCTAAGTTTTTTTTTTTTTTATGTAATAACAGTGGCAAACAAGCATGCAGTTCACATTGATGTTAAGCGATGACTGCAGCCTATAGACACCCACACAATGACCAGAGGTCAAAATGCAGATGCGCTGCCACTCCTGAGGCCTAAGGTGTTATGGCCTCTGTGCCTGAAATTACAGGGCCGTACATTACCACCTGACCGGAACACGATAGTGCTGAACACTACCATTTAGCGGCAAGTATATTAGGTAATGCGGTGGTGCCTACGCCCGCGAGCTCCGTCACTGGATCTCTACCACCAGTAAAAAGTTTTTTGAGTATTTTTCCATGTCCCTATCTTTTGATTTAGTGTACAAGGTGCGGGCCCAAAGTGTCACTTCTCCTTTCAACACACCACTTTTTCGAACGCTATTTAAATACGGGTCATTCTCGGTCACAACAATATTATTATTATTAATATTTTTGTGACCGAGAATGATCCGTTTATATTAGTATTTTAGAAATTAAAGAAAAAACGGAAGGAAACATTTGACTTCGGGCAGGAATCGAACCTGCGACCTCAGGATAACCAGTCCAGCCGCTTTACCACTAAGTTACCGAAGTCGGATTCCTGCCCGACGTCAAATTTTTCTTTCCGTTTTTTTCTTTAATTTCTAAAGTTCACTCGCATGTGTTATTGCGAAAAATAAATAGTAAAATGAATATATAAGTAGTTAGTGTTAGTATATTGAATATAATATTTTATTTTAAAGTAAAATGGAAAGAAAAATTTGACTTCAGGCGAGACTCGAACTCGCGGCCTACTGGGAATCTAGTCCAGCCGCTCTTCCAATTGAGCTACTGAAGTCCTGCCCGATTTGTCAAATCGAAATAATATAAAACAATTATTGAATATAATGTTGAATTTTTATCTTCACGATGCGTTGCGTATCCCAGTATTTAATTAGGTATCATTTAACATAATATATTACAATGTTAATAAACCTTTGTTCATAATCAGCGACCATCATTACGTTTCTTTGTGTGGGTGCAACACCGTAAAGATTATAATCAGTTTTACAAGGCTCTGGCTGTTGCGATTGGTCATTTTGTCGTGTGCGTGTGTGTAATTCTATTGGTGTAGAGGTAATATTGTAATGGGGTTTTATGATTTGAATTTGTTTTTCCGTTTATGTTAATTTAGCTTTTTAATTTAGTTTTTTTTTTGTTTAACGTGTGTCAGTTCGATTTGTTGTGGTTATGTTGAAATATGTTCATGAAATGAGTATGTCATTGAATTCATTAATTTACTAATGATTGATAGGAAGGTATTTATATATTATGTTCAATTCAATTCAATAATCTATTTGCATTCTGCAATTTTAGTGTCGTTGGACAATAAAATAATATTTTCTGTATCACATTACAGACCCATTTGGGCAAGATTATATAATAATAGGAGAGGAGAGGCTATTCATAGCAAAATAAGGTTATGTTGATAGCCTTAATCATTTTATGAGGAATGGCTTTTATTTTAGTCCTACGTTTTCGAGATCTTAATTTTTGCTGAACCAGGACGTTTACTGGTTTTATTGATATATCGTTTACTTCCACTACTTTTCTAATACTTTAATCATGTGTTGTGTTTTTACTGGTGGTAGAGCTCCAGTGACGGAGCTCGCGGGCGTAGGCACCACCGCATTACCTGATTTACTTGCCGCTAAATGGTAGTGTTCAGCACTATCGTGTTCCGGTCAGGTGGTAATGTACGGCCCTGTAATTTCCGGCACAGAGGCATAACACCTTAGGCCTCAGGAGTGGTAATGCATTTGCATTTTGACCTTGGTCTTTGTGTGGGTGTCTATAGGCTGCAGTCATCACTTAACATCAATGTGAACTGCATGCTTGTTTGCCACTTCAATTAGATTTAAAAAAAAATGTAAGTTCTTAACAACAATAAAGTATACGTGTCATTTGTCGACCAAGTGTTGACGTAGGCAGTGTGCAGAGATAACGCTCTAGCAAGTCCAAAACAAGCCAATTGTCTGTTTCGTAGGCTCGATATATTGCAGATATCTTGTTCAATACTTGTACCTGGTATGTAATATTAAAATATATTTAGAACTTTATAATTGTTATCAAATTACTGCTGGTAGTATTTTTGTCATCAGTCAGACTTGACGGACATAGTCCATTGAAAAGTAACATTTAAGTTTGCGTTTTTCAGAGGACGTAATTTTATTTTATAAAGGGTCAAAAATGAATTATTCTTCTGCCCCCCCCCCCCCTCCTACCAATAAAAATGTAAAATTGCATCCTCTGAAAAACACAAGGTAATTCCTAAAAAATGGAACATTTCAATGGACTACGACACGAGTCTGATTGATGTCGAAAATTTCATCAGTTCATTAACCTCCATAGAACAATGGTTAATTATTTTTAATGTATTTGAATCTCGATGCTTATGAGATAAGATATACATCGGAATATATAAAAATAATTGCGAGGTTGCGATTATAATTGTCGAATTAATATAATAGAGCAGTTCTAAAATATAAACATACCCGTATTGTAAAGTTCCGCCTATTTGCTCCATTTAATTGAATAAATTTCATAATATTATGCGCAAGTTTATAGCTCGGTATACTTATATAGAACAAGTAAACGGGAAGTAGATTCAAATTAAAAGAAAATTAAACGTCACTTTTGATATGCTAGTAATCTGATAAGGTGAATAACTTTAGAACATATATACTTTAATATATTATATATATTTAGTGGCGGAGTTCTTCTCAGTATTGACTGCCCTTGGAATTCTGCCAAGTGAATAACTTTTATTTCAAATTCATTCTTTCTCAGTTTCTTTTGAAATGGGGAAATGGAGGAATTTGTAAATAATTGATGCTTTCCATATTATACAAAATTGTTTAGTGTCTATTTAATTTATTATGTGTTTTTGATTATTATTAGTGGTTATTCACTCTAGGTTAGTTTAAAAAAAAAATGACGATGTAAAAGTGCTCTCCAGGAGCCTAATTATATGAAATAAATGAATAAACTGAATAAACTGAATAAACTGAATAAACTTAATATTACATTAGTTACCTACAGAAAAAAGTTGTCGATGTAAATATTAAGAATACAGGCACAACAAACACATAGTCACCATCACAAACGCCCAATCTATACAAATAAATAAAATTGGAGTGTCTGTTTGTAATATAAAAATAACCGCTTTTTACTAAATGCTTAAGTATGTATACACGGACTACACGGTACATATACCAAAAGAACATTTTTTACAATAAATGTCTGTCTGTCTGTTTGTTCCCGCTTATTTCGGGAACGGCCGGACCGGTTTCGACGGGACTTCCACTGGCAGATAGCTGATGTAATAAGGAGTAACTTAGGCTACTTTAACTAGCTGCGCCCGTGACTTCGTCCAGGTAGATACTGAACAATCATAAATTCTCACGCGGGTGAAGTCGCGGGCACAGCTAGTCTTAAATATTTCTGAAGGAAAAATGTTACGAATTAGTTTTCGCAAACTTTAGCGTACAAACACTTTTTAACGTCAACTTATAACGGATCATTCCCGGTCACTTCACATTATGTTTATTGACTGTCCAAGAAAATTACGTAAGTTCACGTGTGTGTTCTCCGAACGGGTAGGCAGAGGTGCATGTATTTATCCATACGAACGTAATAAGCTGCAGTCATCAATGAGTGAACTACTATTTGTCGGCAAATAGATACACCAGAACTCTACCACCAGTAAGAAAAATATAATCATAATGTATTTGAGATCCTTACAATAGGACCTTTTCTTTAATTTGTCATTCAATCTACATTTAAAAACTTTTTTTTGCCTTGATAGTCCAATAGATAGACAGACGTACGAGGTCTTACAAGGGTTTCGCTTTCCCTTTTCAGGTACGGAACCCTAAAAATTTACGTAATTACCACCAAATGACGTCATATTTCCCAAATTGCGTGTCCAGTTACCGATTAAGGTTTTAACATTAATTCCACTGTCAACTACATTATTATCACATAGGTTATAAATAATGCTTGAATTCACAATATTTTGTTAAGGGCAGTTGATTATTTATTTTTAGTTTTCGTGCCAAGATCTCATTGTTTGTGTGTTTATGGCGGCGATAAGCCTGATGTCATTTTTAAGTCTTATGTTTTATTGCTTCATCGGAAGAGTACATTATATCGTAGTAATGCGTTTATATAGTAGCCAATTTATTCCCTTTCTTTACCTTTTTTTATGAAACGAAGGTGGCAAACAAGCATGGATTGTAAGTGATGACTGCAGCCTATAGCAGTGTTTCCCAAACCTAGTTCTGCTATGCCCCGGTAATTTTCACACTGCCCCTTCATGATCCACTTACTTCTTGCTTGCCGTATGGTTCCATTAGGTAAAATAATACTACTGCCTCAGTAGCCTAGTGGTAGAAGTCGACTACTACTACGGAGTAGTCCTGGGCTCAATTGCCGGGCGGAGGCTATCAGAGATATCGGTTTAAAATCCTTTATCTCTGGTTCTATTGGGATTTTTCCTTTTCTGGAAGATTTCCAATACCTCGGAGTTTGGTAATGTGCCCGGAGATGGCAACAGGCTCGCCACCTGTTTTTTACATGGGCCAAAAACGTAAACGGCGAATCGTGGGTGTTTGCATGTATGCTTGAATGCATGCATTTACCTCTGTTTATCCCTTCGGGGATTATAGGCGTGAAGTTACGTTTTTTTATGTAACTAAGGTGGCAATAAAGCAAGTAGCTCACATTGATGTTAAGTCACAAAAACCAAAAGTCAAAATGCAGATGCATTGCCACCCCTGAGACCTAAGTTGTTACGTCTCTGTGATAGTTATTACAGGGCCACACATTACCATCTAACCGGAACACGTTAGTGCTGAACACTACCATTTAGCGGCAGATAAATTAGGTAATGCGGTCGTGCCTACGGCCGCGAGCTCCGTCACCAGACCCTTACCACCAGTATAAATATTTTATTAGTACGAAGTATGGAGCTCCTGCTTATTTTTTTTTCTAAAGAATCTGAATTCGCCGAAAATGACGAAAGTTTCATCCTAAGGTTTGTTTCCAATCCAAGTCGGTTTTTACATTTATTTTTAAGTTAAACTAGATTTGAAAATAAGTTTCGGTACATAGTAGGTAATGTTTTTAAAGCAAGGCGGAAATGTTGCGACCAGGTATTTTATTGACGGCCCGGTACCATGTCGCGACCCGGCAAATGGGGAAACTCTGGCCTATAGACATCTCACAGAAATCAGTAAATATGTGTTCTTTCCATATTATGCTTTATGCTTGCTATTTTTATGCTTACCATATTATACAAAATTGTTCAGTTCCTATTTAATTTATTATGTGTTTTTGATTATTATTTGTGGTTATTCACTCTACGTTAGTTTAAAAAAAATGACGATGTAAAAGTAAGCTCCAGGAGCCTAATTATATGAAATAAATGAATAAACTGAATCTCCTGGGTTCTCCGGGTGTTTGATGCATTCTTCAAATTTTCCGGAAGTTATGATAACTTTCAGGATGATCTGGTATTAAGTACATTACATGCATTTACCTCTGCCTATCCCATCAAGGAATACAGGCATGAAATAAGATTTAATGAAATCTAATCTAAAAATAAACATAAAACCTAAATAAACTTACAAGAATTTTGCGTTCAATATCATAAGAATTCAATCATAGCTATACCATTACAAATAATATCAATGTGAAATATTATTATAAGCACAGCATTATTTAATTTTATAGTCACGACTGGAAGCTGCAAGGAATCTCAGAAGATCTAGGCTTTAAAGTATGTTAAAAACCTAAAATATTTATTGGATA
Source organism: Macrosoma leucophasiata (assembly GCA_036365455.1). NCBI lineage: Eukaryota > Metazoa > Arthropoda > Insecta > Lepidoptera > Hedylidae > Macrosoma > Macrosoma leucophasiata. The sequence goes on from JAWQUS010000024.1 coordinate 4,656,905, forward strand.
GACTAATGTACGAACAGAAATACATCGGTGAATTTTCAAAGAGGATTATTTAAATTAATTATTTATTTATTTTAAAGAGCATTTTTATTTAAATAAATTATGTATTTCTATGTTGAATATTTATTTTTTATATTTCCCAATGGTGGCAGCGCATTGGTGTTGTGACTCCTGGTTTTTGTGTAGGCTGTGATGACTTAACATCCGTGTGAACTGCGTGATTGTTTTGTCACATTTAATCTACCCATAATCTACTTACTACTGAATGGTAATATTCAGTATCATCGTGTTTGGGTCGGGTGGTAATGTGTGGCTCTGTGATTTCTACTACAATGGCAGACCTACAGCTTTGACCTGTCAGAAGTGGTACCAACATCTTTTTTTAATACGCTTACACTTACAGCCCCACACTAGGTATAAACCTGTGTCGTGGGTGCTGTGGTACACACACAAAACACCCAGACTCGAAACAAATATCTGTAGGTTATACAAACAAATATTTGTTCCCGTGCGGGAATCGAACCCAGATCAGATCGAGCCCTTTGAATCAAACGGTCATCTCCGCTGGACTAATCGAGTCGTCAGTCGTCATTTGCATTGAGAGATAACAGACATAGAATTAAATTATACACATTTATTTCTACTTTAAGATAACAGTTTTGCACTTAAATTTTTATCAGCCTAACCTGTTCAATAGTAGTCCTAGTATTTCTGGATTAAAAGAGCACTGCTGTCTGAGATACAAACTTTTCGATAAGTTCAGACGCAGATGCATATTGTAATAATGAGGTTTGTTTGAAGTGAATAAATCAATTCCTTATTTTATTGTTATTATTATTTCACTAACTTATTTTCTTTCCTATTATTATTTTTTTTATGTAAGGAAGATGGCAAACAAGCATGCAGCTCACATTGATGTTAAGTGAAGACTGCAGCCTATAGACATCTACACAAAAACCAGAGGTCAAAATGCAGAAGTATTGTCAACCCTGAGACCTACGTTGCCATGTCTCTGTGATAGATATTACGGGGCCATATATTACCATCTGCCCGGAACACGATAATGCTGAACGCTGCCATTTAGCGACAGATTAATAAGGTAATGCGGTGGTGCCTACGCCCTCGAGCTCCTACACTGGAATTCTACTACCAGTATTGAAATCACTGTTTATATAGATGTTTTTAAAGAGCTCGCGGGCGTAGGCACCACCGCATTACCTACCTAATATACTTGTCGCTAAATGGTAGTGTTCAGCACTATCGTGTTCCGGTCAGGTGGTAGTAAGGCCCTGTAATTTCCGGCACAGAGGCATAACACCTTAGGCCTCAGGAGTGGTAACTCATCTGCATTTTGACCTTGGTCTTTGTGTGGGTGTCTATAGGTTGCAGTCATCACTTAACATCAATGTGAACTGCATGCTTGTTTGCCACTTCCATTACATAAAAAAAATCATTTTTAGATAAGTTACTGTAATCACTACCAATGTAACTCTCATGCTAGATACTCTCATGAGTCATGACATAAATTAAAAATCTAGTCAAATTAAATTGGAAGTTCTGATATTATTGTCAAAACCACAACAATTGGACGTGCCTATGATTCCATTCTATCGTTTATCTTGAAATGAGATTGAGTATTTCGTAACAGCATCCATAACTCGAAAACTGGAGGGCACTAACGAGCGGAGATACACAGATAAAATAGATTTATAATCGGGCCAGAGTGGCCTCGGTTGCGTCTACGTTTTATTACACTGTGCCCAGTTGTAATTGGTTGGGCGATGTACGGTCTGTGTACAGGGGAATGGTGTTGCGGATTGCATTATTACTTTTTATTATAAAATTAAATGTGTTAGTAATATTTTTAGGAAATTCTTTTCAAGAGTGGAATCTTGATTTTTGATTTTTTTGAAGTGACGAACAAGCATGCAGTTCACATTGATGTTAAGTGATGACTGCAGCCTATAGACACCCACACTAAGACCATGGTCAAAATGCAGATGCGTTACCACTCCTGAGGCCTAATGTGTTATGCCTGTATGCCGAAAATTACAGAGCCGTACATTACCACCTGGCCGGAATACGATAGTGCTGAACACTACCATTTAGTGGCATGTATATTTGGTAATGCGGTGGTGCCACCGTATAAAACACCAGTAAAATAATCTTAATTGTTGAACTCAAGCACTCGTAGACATGGTCACCATCATGATGGGTGAAATAGTTTTCTCGCTGCTGCACTCAGAACACGAGCAAGCGAGTTATCGTTCATGATATATCTGTTATGAGTTACGATAATAATATGTGAATACCTACTGCAGCATACAGAAATATATGTAAAAAGTAGAGATTTCGGTGTAATACGTAGTTCATAATACTGCAACAATCACAGTCCTGTGATTTAGGCTGGAGCGCCTTCTGCGCTCGCCGATTTCCCGGTGAAGTAGTATAATAGTCCGTCTCGAGACGTGCCGCCTAACATAAGTCCATCCTAAAAATAACAGTCCTGTGATAAGTGTACCTGTACCGGCACGCGGTACGCAGGACATTACACTACCGCTCGGAGAATGTCCGGACACTGCGAGTTATCTGATTGCAACGTCACCTAGTCATTACCCTGTGAAAAAGATGTTTTAAATGTGGTATGCAGTCCTTTATCTGTTTTCAATCAAAAACTTCCTTAGCATGATGTATATTCACGCTAAGTCTATATCTGAATGTGCGGTAAGAATCTGCATAAGATTCTTGACGTTCTTTTTTAGTTATATTCGTCCTATTTGGTAGGATTTAAGTCTGCAATTCCTGCATCTCTGTAATAATATTCACTTTATTACGTCATTCTTTTATTTGCTAACATTTTTCGAATTCAAAACATCAGAAATATTAAGCTGACGCCCAATATTCTATATATCTAATATATAAAAATCAATTGCTGTTCGTTAGTCTCGCTAAAACTCGAGAACGGCTGCACCGATTTGGCTAATTTTGATTTTTAATGATTTTTGGAAGTCCAGGGAAGGTTTAAAAGTTGGTTTACGAAATTGAAGGGAAATAGTATAAACCACAATTTAATTTTCTATCAAACCTTTGACACATTATTTCATTCTGAGGCAATACGAAGTTTTTCGGGTCAGCTAGTACTTTATATTATACATAAAGAACACGCTTAAATGAAAAAAAAATTGGACAAAAATTGGACTTATTAGGCACTATCAAATAACCTTATTGTAAAGACTCGTGCAGTTAATATTGACGGTAAGTGAGTACTAGGAGGCCCTATCGAAAAAATCACCCACCAAAGACCAGAATCTGAAAAAGAAAACATATTTCAGTCTGTTACTTTTAGATCTTAAAAATAAAGTCAAGTTTACTATTATTTCTCAATTAATAATTAAAATTATGTTAATAACATAACTGCCTACTCTCAATACAGTTTTCACGAAAAGATAAGTGGTAAGGCACTAAGAAAGAGTGTTTTAAGAATTCAAATTCTTTGCTTTAATTGGTCTTTTTTCCCAATTTTCGCATACACTTCCAAAAATGCTAACAAATAAATGGAAAATTCGAATCGAGTGCATAAATCAACTCGTAAACGCGTCGCCAAATTGTCAATACTCAAATATAATTTTCCTCGAGCGCACATCAAAAACACCCCATACGTACGTGTTCGCACTGCAAATACCGTTCATTCAACCCTCGCAGAACTTACATGACATCAAGTCATAAGGCATCATTAGGAATGCGAGCGAACGCACCGACCCTAATTTCGCTACCAAGACCGAAAAACTTCCATATACCACGTTTGCACAAGCATTTTTGATAATACACCCCCAACGGATAAAGCACCTTGCAAACATATACCCACGACCGACAATTGAACGAGACGCGTCGAAGACAATCGTTCATATGTCAATTTGGTGTCCAACCGAAATTGACGCGTGCCGAAACGGTGTAGCGCACAAATTCGCTTGACGGTGTGTTTAGTCAACAAAAACACACGCGAGCGAGAAAAAACCGGGCATCTTTTTGCGTCATTCTCTCGTTCCCCTAAGCCGGGTGGGTGGGGTGAAGAAAAATCCTCGTGGCGTGGGATGGGTGGCCCGTAGTAGTTTTTCGTTGGAATCACGCGTCCGCGACACGCTCAGTATTGATTTTCTGGCACATGCTTGCGTTCAGGTGTACTTTTTTTAAGGATGCCTGTTGTTATGTTTTTATATTTTATGCGGCTTGCTTATTTGATGGTGTTCGCTTATGTAATGGGAAACGCTAGGTAATGTTTGTTTAACGGGATTTTCGTCTGAACATATGTTACTTAAAGCTTTTATAACGTTATTTTATTGCATTTAAAAATAAAGCGGTTAAAAATGGCGCGAATTCACATTGAGCCGGTTTGCAAATATTATGCAAATTACTTAAAGGTGTCGAAGATTAGCATCTTATTGTGATTTGTCGATTAGTTCCGAGCACTCAATGTTTGTTCGCAATTCGATACGGACCGGTGTGCTGTCGCCTTTACCCTGTATACTTTGTTAATTTTGTTTTGCATTAATGACAAATATTAATGTAAATAAAGTTTTTACTTGCAGCATACTTCATTTTTACCTTTTTTTACTGCCTTTTTCCGTCATTTCGTCCACGTGATCTTCTATTTGGGGATAATAATTTGAACCAGTTATTTCTTGAGATGTAATGTTTCTGTTTAGCAAGTTTTGTCCAATCCAGTTGGGCAGCGTAGTCTTAAAAAGTAACTGAAAGATATACGTGTAAGTGGTACTATGTTCTCATTACTATTATGAAATATCTATCTATATACATCTATATATATAAATCAATTGCTGTTTGTTAGTCTCGCTAAAACTCGAGAACGGCAGGACCGATTTGGCTAATTTTGGTTGCGAATTATTTTGGGACAAGGTACTATTTGTATGGGAAAACATTTTAATTTTCCCATACAGAAGAGTCCCTTAGTTTGTACCTGTCCAATCTTAAACACATTAATTATTTTTAAGATGATATGGTTCACAGTTGGCTAGGTCTAGTTCTAGTCCCTAATGGACTAAAACAAGTGCTTAGTAAGGATACATTTTTAACATTTTGAATTTAGAATAAGAGTATGTGACAGACGAATATTATTATTAACTGACCTTGATTAATAAAATCTGATCAGATCTTCATAATGTACGGCACTGTAATTTCCGGCACAGAGGCATAACACCTTAGGCAGACAGTGGTAACGCATCTGCATTTTGACCTTGGTGTTTTTGTGGGTGTCTATAGGCTGCAGTCATCACTTAACATCAATGTGAACTGCATGCTTATTTGCCACTTCCATTACATAAAAAACTACATTAGTGCATTAGTGCACTTATGTTTGTGTGCAAATTGTCCCCACATCTTAAATCACATACTACAATTTTCATGTAGTTATTAAAAAATTTACACGTGTTTTTATTATAGTGAATCATTTTCACCCAAAACACTTAGATAACAAAGTCTATATTCCCATAATGAGCACACACTGCACAGAGTTTCGAAATGAATACGAGATGGGACAAAAAAGGTGAACTTATTGTTTCGAGCCGACGATTTTGTTTTCAATTTAAATATTTTATACCCGCGCGACAATAGACAAAAATAAACCGGTACTTGTAACAGTAAAAAATTAAATATCAAAATTATGACGGTTGGCCTTTTGTCTCTTAATATATGTAAATGCAGCTCGGATGTGACGCGCGGAAGCTGGGCCGTGATTTTTTTTATTAATGTTATTATTTCGTTTTTTTTTGTTTCGTTTGACACAGAAATATTTGTTTCGGGTGATTTATTTTTAAAGGTGTTGTGTTTTAGGTGAGGTCATGTGAAATGTGTTGCGAAGCTTAATCTAAAATTAGTATTCTAGATCAACATCTCAAACAGGTTTTTTTTTCTATAAATACCTATCTCTTAATATGTTCTAGAATAAATTATACAGATTTTAGTACATTATGCATTTTTATTATTTCTTGGTGTGAAGATACACGTTACTACCTATGCCTGTTTTTATTATTCTATTGACTGATTGCACTACCGACCGGAATAATTTTTCGCTTCTAGAGGGCGGTGGAGTCGACATGCCCCAATGTCTTAATTGTATCAAAGCCATAATTATAAATAAATAACATGTATATGTATCTTCACGCCACGTCCCTAACGGGGTAGGCAGAGAGTGTAGGAGTGTAGAGTGCCAGATAGCCCGGTCCTGACATACCTCTCGTGCCTCGTCTTCCTTCATCATTATTTTAATATATGCACGCCGATTCCTAAAACTTTTGACCCCACCATCAGACAGAACTCGACCTATTTGGTCATGGTAGGTCAGTCTTGGTCTTCCTGGGCCTTTGCAACAATCCACTTTCGCATTGTATATCCGTTTAGTCATTCGCTTATTCGATATTCTTTCCGAACCATCGGAGCACGCCTGTTTTCATTTTTACACCGATATAATCATTCACACAAAGCCTCTTTCTTACATCTTCATTACGAACGCGATCGGTGAATGATACACCGAAGATCTTGCGCAAAGATCTCATCTCGACCGCGTTTAACTTTCATGCTCTTTCTTTTTTTGCTCTTCAATAACATATAATATTCAAAAATCAAAAGTATTAGGAATCGGTGTGCATGTATGAAGATATTGATGAAAAATCACGAGAGGTGTGTACCGGGATATCTGGCGCTCTAAACTCTCTGCCTGCCCCATAAAGGACTTGGCATGAAGATACATACATACATACCTACATACATATATGCAAAGTAAAGGAAACCTAAGGTGACTACTAGAGACTTAAGTTATCATGCTTAACTACTATTTGCTAAGTGCAAAGAAAACAAAAATATCCTTGTATAGGTAATTACATGATTTCTACTTTTAAAGTACAAACAGCACTTTGCGATTTTATTTTCACTAAGTTCTTGTCTAGCTAAAAAGAGAACAATACAAATGTTTAACCAGTGTAGAGTTCTATTGAAGGCACCACCGCATTATCTGATCTACCTCTCACCCAATGATAGTATTCAGCACTATCGTTTTCCGGTAAGATGGTTATGTATGGCCCCGTAATAACTATCACTGAGACATAACAAATTACGTCTCTAACGGGTGGCAACGCATCTGCTTTTTGACATTATTGTGTGGGTGTCTATAGGCTGCAGTCATCACTTAACACCAATGTGAACTGCATGCTTATTGCCACCTAAAAATAATACCCAAAAGTGGTTTAGGCTGAACAATTGTCAAGCTTTTCATCGCAAGAAAAAAACAAAGTATTAACATAGATGTCGAAAAATAATATCCCTTTCAACACTGGGCGTTCATTTTCAGAGAATTATACTCCGTACATAAATAAAAGTATCATTGGGCGGTAAGACGCTATATTTTAGCAGTTATTCCCAAGCGATTAACCTGAACGACGGTTTTTTTTAACGAACGATTTATTTTCTCTTCTTTATGCTTTGTTACGTCTAGTTTCAGGTCTGTGTTTTTATTTATTCTTTGATTTTGTAGTATTTTGTTTAAAGCACCACCGCATTATCTAGGTACTCTGTCTATCGCCAAATGGTAGTGTTTAGAACTATCGTGTTTAAGTAAAATGGTAATAAATGACCCCATAATAACTATCGAAGAGACATAACACCTTAGGACTCAGCGGGTGGCAACGCATCTGCATTTTGACCTCTGTTTTTTGTCTAGATGTCTATACGCTGGAGTCGTCACCTATCATCAATTTTTTATCACTATAGTTATATATAGAAAATCTCAATATACTACTTTATGGAATCTTAAAATTATACCTACTTAAATGCCATAATCAGTATCGTGTTCGGGTTACAGAGTAATTAATTAAATACTGGTGGTAGAGCTCTAGTGACGGAGCTCGTGGGCGTAGGCACCAACGCAGTACCTAATATACTTGCCGCTAAATGGTAGTGTTCAGCACTATCGTGTTCCGGTCAGGTGGTAATGTACGGCCCTGTCATTTCCGGCACAGAGGCATAACACCTTAGGCCTCAAGAGTGGTAACGCATCTGCAATTTGACCTCGGTCTTTGTGTGGGTATCTATAGGCTGCAGGCATCACTTAACATCAATGTGAACATGCTTGTTTACCATTTCCATTACATTAAAAAAAAATTGTAGGGCCCTGTCATTGCAACTAAAGCAAAAAACTGCATACATTTTGTAGGTGGGTAAATAACTATCAAACAACAATATGATATTTACATTAAACATCCATTATTCAATTGAATAAAATGAAAAATAAAAACGTCAATCGACATCAATTGAAAATTAATTTATTCAAAACCCATTTTTATTATCTGCCAACTATATAAAACCATTGTTTACAATAAAAGTTAGAATAAATAAAACATCATTGTATTGTTATTGAAATACTTCAATTAATCTTGTGTTTCTGGAACAAGTGATTATTACTTCAATATTTTATTTATGGTTTGTAATTGATTGAATTATAAATATTAACAGCTCAAATGAATGTTGTTTTTTTTCCCTAGTATTTAGACTTTTAAGGGTTCCATAGTTATAACAGAAAATACGGAACCATTTTAAGATCACTGGTTTGTCTGTCTGTCAGTCACAGACGCTTATCTCCGAAAGTAGGTACTAGACCAAAAGAGTTGACCTTTCGGATACCATGTAAATCAGTGACCCAAACATGAACGTATAACAAAAATTCAAATTGTGAATTTGAAAACTTAAGGACCACTTTTGTGTCACAGATAAGAAATTTTTAAAAAAGAAATTGCAAACCATGTTATGTAATGTATTTTAAAACAAACCATAGTGTAACTGACAAATTTAATCTTTGTACGTCAAGTAGTTTTCAATATTTCGTAACACATATAACCTTACTTTAATATATTTACCTATACTAGCTGCCAAGACAAACTTCGTACTATGGCCTTAGAGGTATATAAAATGTCCAACATATTTAAAAAAAAACATACAGGCGAATTGAGAACTTCTTTTTGAAATCGGTTAAAAAATAAATATAGGTATTTGGTGTATCACCCTTACTTTTTAAGGATATAAATAATAGACTACAACTGATTCTCATACCTACCAAATATTCACACAAAATTTCGTAATGATCGGTAAAGCCGTTTCGGAGGAGTATTGTTACCAATAATACTCATTGATTGTTACAAACACTGTGACACGAAAATTTAATATATTATATGTTTAGAGATATAGAGACTTATAAATAAGTGCTCTTATGTATAATTTGAAACAATAAGTATAATTGTTTCTTGTTCTAGATGCAATGAATACAAATTATGTATGACCATATAGATAGACAAAGACACATCTATTATCTAGAAACTTATTTTCTATTGATACTTAACATATTCTACACCCATCTGCCACAGACCATGGGAACCGATCTATCATCACAGACCTAAAATACATCACGCATCCATAATTTAAAAAATGTGACAACTCAACAAAAATATTTAATCTCATTACCCAAACAGTATCAAGAAAAATCAATAGCTAAAATAACCTTTGTTACTTTGTAGTTCCGTGCGAAAAGTTAAAATACACTCCCTTCAAGACATAAAAATGACATAGACATGCAAAACAGATATTCGATATTCAAATGAGAAAGCGGAAGAGCAATTTTGACACTTGGAAGAATGGTTAACCCTTCCTTTACTTTCAAATTCAAATTAGTTACGGGCGAGTTTGAAAGATAAAGAACTTTTTTTTTTAATAAACGCGGAAATGCATTCATGGGTTTATCTGCCGTGGGAATCGATGTGTAGTTGTATGAGAATCTTGTGATATAATCGATAGGGTTGGCTGTTGTGGAAAGCTGTGTCAACATTAGCAGTAATATGCAAATCGCATAATAAATGTGCAAGATCGATATCTCAGATCTTCTTGAAAGATACAAATTATTGCTGTCCAATGCAAGTGTTTAAAGCTGTTTCCTTGTAAATTATTGATGTAAGCGAGCTTGTAAATCATTTGATGGATTCGGAACATTAATTTAGATAGGTGACAGCCAACATTATAGTGCACTCAGTCTTTGCGATTACAAGTCGTGGAGTCTCAAATCATAGATAATCTACTAGATTACATAAAATATAACATATTTAATTTATCTTTAGACAGACACATTTGCAGTCATTGCCAGTTCTAGATTGCAAATGAATATATTTTATTGCTGTTACTGTTTCAAATTTTGACATCTTTGGGATATCTTGTTCCTTCAGTCATGTTAGTATTACCGTGAGTTTGCATTGATGAAACATTCACATAAAACATGTTAAAATGATAGGTTTGACAGCAGTGCGAACGCCAACCAACAAAACATTTACTGCAATACATACTTTATGCGACGAGTTGCGAAACATCATCATGTTTAATGTTTTTAGTGCAAACTAGGGGTTATGAAGATTGTAATTGCCTTTTTTTGATGTAATAAAGGTGGCAAACAAGCATGCAGTTCATATTGATGTTAAATGATGACTGTAGCCTGTAGACACCCACACAATGACCAGAGGTCAAAATGCAGATGCGTTGCCACTCCTGAGGCCTAAGGTGTTATGCCTCTGTGCCGGAAATTACAGGGCCACCTTAAAGTGAAAGTGAAATATCTTTCTTCTTTGTGCTATCTCAGGAGATGGTGAGGCACTATTGATAAATCACCATTTTTTTATTGAACGAAGGTGCCAAACTAACATTCAGTTCATATGGATGTTTAGTGATAACTGCAGCCTATAGACACAAATACCAGAGGTCAAATGCAGGTGCGCTGCTACCCCTAAGCCAATAGTTCTTATATCTGTGTGATAGTTAATACGGGACCATACATATCTGACCGGAACACGATAGTACTGAACACTACTATTTGGCGGCAGATAGATTATGTAAATGCGGCCTACGCCCTCGAGCCCTTACCTATTTGACGTTTGTCGACCATTTTGATCAAGTTTTGACCAATACCGGACCCCGGATGCTTACGTAGGCAGTGTGCAGCAGAGATAACGCTCTATAAAGCCGAAACTAGCCGATTGTCACTTTCATAGGCTCGATGTGCTTTATTTCTTGATGAGCACTGTATATTATATTATTATAAGTCCTGTTGTGCGACCGCCTATCGATATTGCTATTATCGTTGTCATTGCTGTGAAATTTTCATGTCGATTTTTGCTTTAACTATTTAAAGAACAATATTACACTGATTTTACGAACCGGGTCGTGACGCGATATATAGATATTTCGATAAAAACACTATTTTACCTTTATTCCGACGTTTCGGCATGGATTTTAAAAGTTATAAATAACAATAATCGAAATTATCTACCATTTTTGCTTGTTTCTCAACTACGAAAGGAAGAAAAACGAACAGATTATCACTACTGCTTATAAACGAGCTACAAATCGACATGAAAATTTGACAGCAATGACAACGACAATAACAATGTTGATAGGCGGTCGCACCCCTGAAAGAAATATTAGAAAACATATTGGTTAATTCCAATAAATATGGAATAGCCAATACAAGCTTTTTATCGGTTCTACAGATTTTTTTAGTCTTACAATACAAAGGCAACACTTCTCATTGATTAAAATGACAATAAAGTACCCATTGATATTTTTTTTGTCTTCAATTAGGAGATAATTGACAGCAACATACAAAATATTGTAAAGACCAAAAGTCTTTTAAAGAATGCATTCGAGATTTGAATACCGAATCCGTTGGCGTTTTTAAAGTAAAAAAAAAGTAAACTTCTTGAACCCTTCCGCGTTTGAATTCAAATGTCCCCTCGCGGGCAGGTGGGTAGTGTCTTTGAAAGAATTTCCTGCCAGTGTTTTAGCCTATAATTTTCTTTTAGAATGTTCGGTATTTAAAATTTATGAACACAATCGACAGTGCTATGATTCGTTAAAATTCTTTGGTTACATGTGTTTCGAGGTTTAATGGTGTGTTAATTAGTATTGATGTAATGATTTATGTCGGTAGTAAATGGGAAATGTTATTTGATACTTGTAATAATCACGGCTTACAATTTTGTTTAAAATAAATACTTACAGCTTATAATAAATTCTTAATTGACGAAAGTCACGTTTAATAAAGTTTTTATGATCATTCGCTAATGTTGCTTCGGTAGCGTAGTGGGTAAGCGACTGAACTGGTTATTCTGAGGTCGCAGGTTCAATCTCTCGCCCGAAGTGTTTTTTTTTTTTTCATTTTTTCATTTTATTACTTAATTGCGAAAAATTGTGTTGAAGCGAAAAATTAAAATTGGAAAACGATTTACATGTTTAAAAACATAATTGAAAAGAAAAAACGAAACGTAACTTCACGCCTGTAATCCCCGAAGGGGTAGGCAGAGGTAAATGCATGCATTCAAGCATACATGCACACACCCGCGATTCGCCGGTTACGTTTTGGCCCATGTAACAGGTGGCGAGCCTGTTGACATCTCCGGGCACATTACCAAACTTCGAGGTAATGGGAAATTTCCAGAAAATGGAAAGATCCCAATAGAACCAGAGATAAAGGACTTTACACCATTATCTCTGATAACCCCCTACCCGGGAATCGAACCCAGGACCTCAGCGTAGTAGTAGTGGCCTGCTACCACTAGGCTACCAAGGCAGTGAAAAGAAAAACATTTTAAAAATTGCAAAATCGCAGAAGTCTTTGTTTCTTTTTGATGAAGAGTTATATTCGGTAAACACAAAATAAAAAAAAATACGTTAAAAAACCAGTAACTCTAGTAGTGTGCGCAGTGACAAACTTATTGTTATTTCATTGTATCTAAAATAATACACACCTGGGTAAGAAATACCGGACCAAGTTCCCATTCACATTCGCGCCTAATTTGCATCGAAAGGGTTAATTCTTCGCGATTATTTGAGCTCACGCATATTTTTAATTATTCAAGGGTTAGACATAATGTATTCTATTTTTAAAATGTAGAGTCGATGCGAATGCGTTGATTTTTTTTGTTGCACAAAACATCTTTCAGTTTGTCATTGAGTGTTGTGGAGTGTGGAACTTATGAAGTCATTAGAAATTTAGCGATATTCATTAAATTACCTTTATTTTGTTATAAGTGTAGTGATCATTAAGAGGTATGTGAGTTCATTTGAACTTTAAATTATTTTTTATATATTATTATAGGCTTTATGTATTCTAGACTACTTTCTGACCTAACATCTGTGCTAACCTGTTTGTTTCTTAAAGCTGAAGTGTCAGTGGTGGAGTGGAGAGTGATGGAGTAGGGAGTAATTGAGTAGAGAGTGATGGAGTAGAGAGTGATGTAGTGGAGAGTGATGGAGTGGAGAGTCCATCATTCTCCACTCCACGTCCATCATCTCGTGAGGAGGTACGGCGTAGGTGCCACCGTTAATGACAAATGATATAACATTTAATTGTAGTGCTCAGCGTTTTCGAGAGTAGTGGTTAGTTATTAGTAATGTAGACTCTATAATTTCCGTATCTGTTGGACTAAATGGCTATTTTACTCCTGAGGCCTAAGGTGTTATGCCTCTGTGCCGAAAATTACAGGGCCGTACATTACCACCTGACCGGAACACGATAGTGCTGAACACTACCATTTAGCGGCAAGTATATTAGGTAATGCGGTGGTGCCTACGCCCGCGAGCTCCGTCACTGGAGCTCTACCACCAGTAAAGAACTCAAACTATTGCGCACATAATAAATGTACATTAGGCGGGCTTAATTTCTAGTGGTATTTTCTACCAGAGAAAAATAATAAATTTATGTTCAGTCCCTGAGAGACAAGGACTACTGGTGCCAGTAATTACAGGCTTGTATTTATTAATTACTAGCTGACCCGGCAAACTTCGTATTGCCTCAGAATGAAATAATGTTTCAAAGGTTTGATAGATACGGACTATTTGTATGGGAAAATAAAATTGTGGTTTTTACTGCTTCCCTTCAATTTCTTCATATTTTTTACCTTTTATATCTTCCCTGGACTTCCAAAAATCATTCCAAACCAAAATCGGTCCAGCCGTTCTCGAGTTTTAGCGAGACTAACGCACAGCAATTGATTTTTATATATATAGATAAGATATAAGATAAGATAAGGGAAGATAAAAACGGCAACCATTTTTATTCTTAAAGAAAAAAATATTAGGTACGATTAGTATCTGCTCCTGAGTGAACTCTTGAGTTCGTTTGCTACAAATAAACTTCCTTGAGAATTTTTATAAACATAATGAAACTGACTTTAAATTATCAAAAATTGAACAAAAAACGAATTTCCAAATTCGAAATTAAGACTAGTGATGTACCAACGGCCATGCATCACGGATAATGATTGGATTTGCCCCGCCTACGTCATCAATCACTGAAAACGAGTGACGAGGAGTGGGTGGGTTACCCGACCAGCATTCGGTGAACCTTGACTTCGTATGACATTGTATTTTTTCGTCACAACTTTTCAGTATTGCAAGGGAGATGAGAGGTCTTTGAGAAACGGTGTGGTCACATGCTAGGGGGGACGCTATTTCGCAAAGCCATTGTGTCTTGTTAGGGCCATGGTAATGTCTTGGATGGTTGGGTATAAGTAAATTATGTTTTTTTCCGCCGTGTATCAGGGGTGGTTTTTATATTTTTGTGTTCTATTTAGTTTTCTTGTATGAGAGGAAAAGTGCATTATTGTCGTTTGGCTCATTTTTATCCGTTACTGAAGAAAATGATGATAGAGCTGCAGTGACGGATCTATGTTGTGGGCATCTTAACTTATGGTATGAAGTGGCAAGCAAGCATAGTAGTATACATTGATGGTAAGTAATACTGCGTTTCTCAAAGTGTGCTTTGCGGGGAGCCTTTGTAAAATAAGAAATTATAAATTCGAAAAGAGAGAATATTCTTCTTCTTCTTTTAGTGCCTCTCCAACTAGTGAAGGTTGGCTGTCAGTTCGGAAAACTTTAATCTGTCCTTCGCGAGACGAAATAGTTCAGCGGCGCTGTTGATGCCGGTCCACTCGCGAATATTGCTTAGCCACAACTTTTTTCTTCGGCCTACTGGTCTTTTTCCAGCCACTTTGCCCATCATTATAAGTTGCAGCAGTTGGTATCTGTCATGTCGCATAATATGACCTAAATAACCAACTTTTCTCTGTTTGATGGTTTGCATGATTTGGCGCTTCTGACCAGCTCGACGGAGAACTTCTTCATTTGTCACTTTGTGTGTCCAGCTAATAACCAGCATGCGTCTGTAGGTCCACATTTCAAAGGCTTCAATTCGTTTCCGCAAGTGCTCTTTAATTGTCCAGGCCTCACATCCATACAATAGTATAGGCCATATATAGCACTGCAGCAACTGTACGCGTAGGAACATCTTTAACTGACGACCGCATAGTACCTTTCTCATAGAATTGAATGCACTACGGGCTATTTCTATTCGAGTTTTCACCTCAGGATCGCTCTGCCAGATATCATCCATCCATGTGCCTAGGTATTTATACTTGTGCACCCGTTCCAATCGTTTACCTTCCACAGTGGTACCAGGGTCGGCACTTGGTGTCTTTGAGATGATTATGACTTTGGTTTTGTTGACATTCATTCTAAGGCCGGCTTTCAGGCTACACTCATTTACCCGGTTAACAATTTCCTGCAGCTCAGACGCTGTGGACGCTATTAGGACGGTGTCGTCGGCATAGCGGAGGTTGTTAATATACCGTCCGTTCACTTGTACACCACCCCTTAGTCCCTCCAATGCCTCTGCGATTATCGATTCCGAGTAGAGGTTAAAGAGTATCGGTGATAATATGCATCCCTGCCGGACGCCTCTCTTTATCTCTACCTCACTGGTTTCTTCGCCATCGACGCGAACAGTAGCCTTTTGGTTCCAGTAGAGGTTTCGAAGAGAGAATATTAAATATATAAAATAATGGCAACCCATTAAACGTCCCACTGCTGGGCACGAGTCTCTACCCTTTTTGAGGGGAGGCCTGGAGCTTACTCCACCACGCTGCTCCAATGCGGGTTGGTGCAGATAGGTACGGGTTAGTGGCCAACCCGCTGTCGGATGTTTTCAAACCACCCATAAGGCCTCTGACAAGGTTTAACGACTGCTACCTATCGATAGCAACCGGGACCGACGGCTTAACGTGCCCTCCGAAGCACGGAAACGTGCATTTTAATTTGCCACTAGCAGTCACCCAACACACACCCGACCGTGCCCGTATTGCTTATCCGAGTACCCAGATAGCTTACGATACACCAGCCTCGGAGCCATGCGCGCTTCTTAAAATATAATGAGAAAAAATACACCTCTTCTATCCATCAGTGTTCTGATTCGGAGTTTTTTATGCATTCGATTATGTTTAAATATCTACCTATGAAAATGAACATTCATACAAGATACCTATCGTACGCGACACGCGCGCTCACAACTAATAATGTAGTGTAATTTCGGGCACAGGGGCATAATACCTTAGGCCTCATTAGTGGCAACGCATCTATATTAAAATATCTTTCATGTAGATGTTTATAGGCTATAGTATTACATCATCAATGTAAACTGTATGCTTGTTTACCACTTTATGACATATAAATGTATTAAATTGATGGTAGAGCGCATTTTTTAATCTACCTGGCAGTGTTACTTTAGTTATTTGGCATAATTTTTTATGTAATGTTTATTTTTCTACCATTTTTTAACGTTACCTTGGTGGGATTATCTCTGCAATAAATAATTCAGTTACGCAACCTAAAAACGTATGATTTACATAAAAACACGTAAAATAATATTGAAATACCTACCGCGTTAAACTTCAGCTATATTTCACCTTAACACACAATTTGTTACATACATTTTTATATAGGAAGGGAGGGAAAAAAAGGCACTATGTGAGTTGCCACAAATCTCCTCAAAGTAATATCTTGGAGAAAAATAAATTCGTAAACCGGGAGTTTGAGCGCACCTGACGTATATTTATGTATAGCGGGATACGAGGTAAGCCGGTGTCCACATTGTAGGTGTTTTTTATTGTATTTTATTGTGTTAATTATTTATGTTTTTTAAAAAGTTTCTTAGATTGTTCTTATAATGTTACAAACAGGCATGCAATACTCGATGTAGGTTGTATGGTCTAGCGACCTCCAATCCAAACAAAAAATATTAATGAACCGTATAAATTTGACATGCAAAAAAATTTACACTAAAATAGCAACGGAACCTAAGGTAAAATTTGAATATGCGCTGGCTCCTTAGTCCGAAATATGTCTTAGATTATCAAACTCTGGATTTAAGGCTCTGAACTAAGACTCTGCCGTATTGGTTTACCGATTATCTTTATAAGGTCAGGCATTTATCAGGTAAGCTATCACCCCATCCCCAGTGATATATGGATAATCCGATAGGACTTTAACCACTAAAACACGGTTCACACACACTAGTTCATGTTCTTTTCGAGCTTCCATCCTCCTGTGACCAAACCAGTGAATTTGACAAACTGATAAAACACTTCACCTTATAATTTATCATTATATGTTATATATATTTTGTATTGCGTTATATTGTATATGCGTAGGCATGGTTCATTGTAATATGAATCTAAGGCAAAGCGGATACCAGCAGCATAATTACATATTATTACGATATCGTAATCCTATAAACAAGTTATATGTATGTACGAGTATGTCCTAATAATTAATAATTAAATCATACGATTACATAAAACATACCTTCATGCATTTTGAAATAAACTTATAAAAATAATTAAAAATATTAACCGTGTTGAACGCGGCCTTACTTCGTCGTGAGCTTAGGACCCTATTTCCATACATATGAAGTAGACATCGCGCGAGATGGAAATCGCCGAAACGAGACTTACACCCCGTCTCTTTGTACTTGGTATTTTTGTTTTTTTCTCGTTTATTTCTTTGTTTGAAGTTTACCTTTGGGTACGGTTAGGTAGTTGGTTGAACTATTTGCGTTGTTACTCTTTTGAATTTTAAGCCTGTAATCTTATTTGTTTATGTTTTTTTTATTGGCGCATCGTCAGTGTTGGCATATATGCTTCAATGCATGCTTTTTACCTCTGCCTACCCCTTCGGAGATTACAGATTTTGTTTTTACTTGTTAATTGATATTTTACCCACTTTTATAAGGTAAAAAAGTGATAGGTAGGGATGAAGAGATTTGTTGAGTACATAAATCGGGTAGGTATTTATATAAATATAGAATTGAAACTATTTACTATTTCATTAAGAAAATAAATGTCAGATATTCAATAAAATATTTTAAAATAAAAAAAACAAATTCCAAGGGAAATATGACATTACGAATAATATTTCTACATTATAATAGGTACCTACCTACCTACATCTTTATACCGTCTCTGCGTGTTTCTGTTCTCATAACATTTCTGCTTTTGGAGGGTGTTTTTTCGCGTAAGCGGCTATAATGGTGTAATGGAAGGAAGCCAATATATCACGTGACGTCATTGCCGGCGCATGCGGATGACACGAAAATATGACGATGCATCAAAAGTGCCAAGAAGGAAGGGAGAAAAACGATCTTGGAAATCCGTGAGGTTCAAGTTACGAGCGACGGAGTTGTGGTATATTTTTTTTTGGGTGTGGTTAGATAAGGCAATGTGTAAATGTACGGTGTGTCAGTGTGCGTGGCCTACTGAGCGAACAGTCGCGCGCGCAGTCTGTCTTGTATTTTTACGTATGCACATATGTCCTTACTACATCCAATCTTGGACAGCGTTTGTGAATTGCATATGTATGTATGTATGTATGTATCTTCACGCCGGGTCCCTAACGGGGTAGGCAGAGAGTGTAGAGCGCCAGACATCCCGGTTCTGACAAACCTCTCGTGCCTCGTCTACCTTCATGTGAATTGCATAGACTGTTAATATTGATGTATGGAAGGAAGCAGATATATCATGTGCCGTCATATCCGGCATATAGATGACACGAAAATATGACGATGCATCGAAACTGCCACACTATACACGATTATAACGATTCATGGCAATAAACTAAGTCAGAAGAAAATAATGCTACCAATCTCGAGACGGTTTCAATCAAAAGAAGTAGGAAAATTGAGACAACCTTGATAGCTAAGTTGGTAGAAAAGGCCAATTTCATGTTAGTCTTTGATTTTTCACGTTGAAAACGATATAAATCTTGTTATATTTTATACATATTAATATTTTATATATTTATATTTCTATTTAAGTTGTGTTTTATATTTATTTAAATATATATATATATATATATATATATATATATATATATACGAGTATACTACTACGAGCTACTCTCGTATATAACCTGCGATTTTATTTAAAATATCTACATTATAATACTTGTATGAATTTATATGAAATTTTGATGTTAGTATATTTTTTTATTTCACTTTGTTTTTTTCTTGATCTCTCACTGCACCTCAGTTAAATTCTCACCACTACCCAAAGGTTGACTGGTAGAGAATGCTTTTTAGCATTAAGTCTGCCACATGTACCAATTTGTGCAAGCAAGTTTAAATAAATAAATAAATACGAATTTCATATAAAATTGCGCCACAAGAGAGTTTATACCGTACGAGAGTGGTTTGTGTCCGGCGATTTCAGAAAAATTCTACGCGCCGTGGTTTACAGTAAATGGGTTATGTAAGGCTACATCCTGTTAGAGCGTTACTATCTTGATTACATTGCTCTTTTTAATGCTACCTTTGTAGCAGGGACAAATTGTAAGATTCATGGGGTGATGTAAATAACTTTTTGTTTTAATGTAATGGAAGTGGCAAACAAGCATGCAGTTCACAATGATTAAGTGATGACTGCAGCCTATAGACACCCACACAAATACCAAGGTCAAAATGAAGATGCGTTACCACTCCTGCGGCCTAAGGTGTTATGCCTCTGTGCCGGAAATTACTCCCATTATTATTTTGTTATGACAGTGAAACGACACTCAATCATTGAATTGATTTTTTTTTCAATTAAATTTAATCACGGTAGATTTGATAAACGTATCGGTTATACACTTCTATAATTTTTTCATAGGTACATATTTTGAACCGGGTTATTACGCGATCAGAGATAACGGTTAAAAATCCTTTATCTCTGGTTTAATTGGGATATTTTTTTCTGGAAGTTTCCCAGTACCTCGGAGTTTGGTAATGTGCCCGGAGATGGCAACAAGTTCGCCATCTGCTGTTCGCTACATGGGCCAAAACGTAACCGGCGAGTCGTGGGTGTTTGTATGTATGCTTGTATGCATGCATTTACCTCTGCCTACCCCTTCGGTGATTACAGGCGTGAAGTTACGTATGTCGTAGACAAAACATCCAACGCAATAGTCTGATTGCCCATAAAAAGTTCGGATGCAAATGACACAATATGTCTCTTCCAATATCCGATCCTAAACTTCGCTACCTATACATACGAACTACACCTGTCTACCTTTTAAATCGTACGAGCGGCGAAACTCTCAAACATCTATTGAAAACCCAAAACAGGGGGTGTGTTCCCCCGCCCCACCCCCCTCTCGTTATTCTACTTCTCCCCTTTCTTTCCACTAACTTCGCATCGTCATCCGTATTACTTGGGCCTGAACTTATGTGAGGGATACGCTTCGCAATACCAAACGAAATCTAATCTTCATCCTCAACGACAAAGTCCATTTTTGAACGACGCCAAAATCCAATTTATGAGCATCACAGTCACGCCATACTCGTCTGTAATTTGAGGGTACTAAAGACGTTTATAGCGTGAGATATCATAGATCAATTTTGTGATAGTAGTTGGTACTGATTCCTTTGCATTACTTTTTCGTTCTTTGCGGAGGTATTTTATGGGAGTTAAGGGTCTTATGTGGATACTGAAGCGTTGATAGCTTTAGATGTACTCGTGGATATTCTTGGAGTTATTTCATTTAAAACGTCGTTTGAACTTCGACTTAATTTGTGTCTGATATGTCCGAGCCTGATTTACATCTTTGGAAAGCGTTCAATGCTAGTCATTGTGTTATGAAGCACGTTATTCAGTTCGAAAATGCGCAAACTATGTAGATTACATATTGATCGAATATTTCTGTTGGTTCAATGACTCTTCAATCTACTGAATTATTTGCTTTGTTGTACTGGTGGTAGAGCCTTATTGATGAAGCTCTAGGGCGTTGATTTCAGCGATATAAGTGTCCAGCACTATCAGATCTTGTTCAGGTCAGGAGGTACTAGGTATTTGATTTTGAGATAGTGTTAATAATATATTGTTAAAATTGATAGTAAGTGAAAACTGTAACAAATAGAAATCTACACAAAAACTAGGTCTATTATACAGATGTAATGCCACTCCTGAGGCTCAAGTTGTTTTTTGCCTCCGTGATGGTTATTAAGGAGCCATACGATGTATCTACTTGCCTATAATTTTCAGCACAGAGGCTCTTGCCTCTACATTAAAGCCAGCTTAGGCCTTCAGATATCTGTTTTTTTATGTAGATGTTAATAATCTTCACCTACCATTAATGTGAATTGTCTGCTTTTTAGCCACCATCACTACATAAAAATATAATTGTAGGCCTTTTTGCCACTTTCATGTATTTTTTTATGTAATGTGGTAAACAAGCATGCAGTTCACATTGATGTTTAGTGATGACTGCAGCCTATAGATATCTACACAAAAACCAGAGGTCATAATGCATATGTGTTGTGACCCTTGAGACCTTAGTTATGTCTCTGTGATAGTTATTACGGGGCCATACATTAATTAACAAGGTACAAATTTAAAATTGCAATTCTGT
The DNA here is from genome assembly GCA_036365455.1 of Macrosoma leucophasiata. Lineage (NCBI taxonomy): Eukaryota > Metazoa > Arthropoda > Insecta > Lepidoptera > Hedylidae > Macrosoma > Macrosoma leucophasiata. The sequence continues at coordinate 4,678,712 of JAWQUS010000024.1, forward strand.
GATGACGGTATGTTTTTTTTTATTAAAACTGTATTAAATTTATGAATTTGTAATATTTTTTTATTCACAGGTATTGTTTGCCTTTTAACATTACTTAGATCAAAAGAACCCTCAACTCGGAAAACAAAATGGGTCATAAATTGAGACAGACTTTGTATAAAAGTATTCTTTCTAAAACTTAAACTTTAACTGCAATTCCAAGCCTCATTAATTAAAAAAAAAAGATCCGGAATCAACGGAAATCTCTGCAAACAATGCGTTTAAATTTTGCATAAAATTACAATGAACTTGTTGATACTTAATAAGCCGAAACTCAGTCCCTTTTAACTCAATGTAACAGGCAATTAGTGGGCTTGACAAATAATTGCAGATATCTAGGGTAGAAACAAATTAGCGGGTGATAAAAAGTGAAAAAGAATCTTATTGTTAGTGTTGTTAAATTGAAATTGGGTTGGAGACGGCGAGTTTAAAGGACAATGCAGCCAAGAAAAAGATGTTTGTGTAATGACGTCATTAAACGCTGTCATAACGCTGTCCAGACGGGGATTATCTCGGAATGACACTTGAACATTGAATTAGGTCTTTTTTGTTTAGCGTTTATTTAAGGATTTCTTATTTTTGATGGTCTCTCAAGAGTATTAGATTGGTATTTAAAAAAATAACTTAATTTACGAGCCATTTCGTTTTTTGAGTTGAACTCTTGGTCTATTTTATCTTTTAGAGTGTCTTTCGGTTAGTTAATACTTGGTTATTGGCTTACAAAGACAAGCAATATCTGTGTATAAAAAAAAAAGGAATTGCCATTAATAAAATAAGGCAATATAACCTATACAGAATAACAATTTTAAATTTGTACCTTATTTATTAATTTTTCTTTTCAGCTAAGGCCTTAAGTTTTCTGTTTTTTTTTATGTAAGTACATGTTTATAAGCTTCAGTATTGACTCATCATGAATGTGAACTGTATTGCCACCCTCTCAAAATAAAAAAATACTACCTAACCTGAACACGATATGATAAAACTTATTGTCATTGTAAAAGAATCGACACGTTCCTTTATCATACGAAATGCTACATCAGTTTCTATTCAAATCTGAGCAATTTCAACATTTTATACTTTTATGATATTTATCACAAATGGAAAAAAAAGTCTATGAGAGAAAATAAAATGCAAACTTTTTGATGACGCTTACCACTGAGCAACCAAATTCCCTCAAGAGAAAAACGTCGTGAATCCGAGTTATTAAGTGTATTCATTTCTAATAAATGTCATTGATGTATTAGCGAAACTGGACAGGCTAGGCAATTTTCAAAAATCAATTGCTGTTTGTTAGTTTCGCTAAAACTGTAAGTGTATTTTTTATCTTTTCTTTATATATTTATATAATACGAAGTTCGCCGGGTCAGCTAGTTTAATCATATAAATGAATGTAGTAAATTAAGCTGTAAATGCAGTTACTTCCTTCGATTTATAGTTATGAATCTCTACTGTCATCTCTAAATAAAAATATGTTTAAAGAATACCTACAGTTAACCAATTACGATAATATCCAAAGCAATGAATGAGCAACTAATTTTAAACCATCGATTGCAAAATTTGGTTCAAGGTCCAATCAATATTACTGTTTGCCGGGTGTAAATTAAGAGGGTAATCCCCTGCGTTAAATCCACCAATGGGAACATGACCTACCCTTAATGAATTAACTGAGATATGGCCGACCTACTTTGCTTATCTGCTGATAATTTTGAAGGTTTTGTACAATGACATTGAGTGTAAGAATAAGCGTATTTTCAGCGTACTTTTGACAAATAGACGATCAAGTATTATGACCCTGAACAGCGGTAGAGTTGCGATGCAGGAGTTGGAGTACGTAGGCATCACCGCATTATCTAATCTATCTGCCGCTAAATGTTAGTGTTCAGCACTATCGCGTTCCGGTTAGATGGCAATGTATGGGCCCGAATATCTATCATAGAGACATAACTTAAATTTCAGGGGTGGCAACGCATCTGCATTTTGACTTCTGGTTTTTGTGTATCTACACAAAAATAGATATATAAAAAAACAGATATCTATCTATTTTTTTTAATGTAACGAAGGTGGCAAACAAGCGTGCAGCTCACATTGATGTTAAGTGATGACTGCAGCCTATAGATATCTACATAAAAACCAAGGGTCAAAATGCAGATGCGGTGCCATCCCTGAGACATAAGGTGTCATGTATCTGTGATAATTATTACGGGGCCAAACATTACCATCTAACCGGTATACCATAGCACAGTAAATACTCGTAGTTCATATTTACATTGTGACCATAGTGCCGAACACTACCATTTAGCATCAGATAGTTTAGGTAATGCGGTGGTGCCTACGCCTAAGCTCCTACACTTGGAACTCTACTCCAAAAATATGCTGCAGTTATCCCTTAACATCCGTGTGAACTGCATGCTGGTTTGTCATCGTCGTTATATAAAAGACAGCTTCAATGAGCGCGTGACACGGGACATCTATTGTTTTGAAAGCATACAGGCAGCAGAGGGTTGTTTTTGGGCTCATGTAAAACAAAAATATTTATCGTGTACGCAAAAATCATAAAATCATCCTCAGATACTAATTTACCACGTAGATAATTTAATTAAAACTCGTCGAATTTAAATCTGATCATTTTAACCTCACGATACGATTTTCAATTGATAGTTCATATAGGTACGATATTTAAACGGCACTTTTTACTGCTGGCGGTACAGCTTCAGTGACGCTAGTCTGCACTGTACCTATTACCTAATCTATTTGCCGCTTAATGGTAGTTTTCAGTACTATTGTGTTCCGGTCAGATGGTTATGCTGTAATTGCCGGCACAGAGGCATAACACCTTCAACGCATCTCATTTCATGTAGATGTTGATAGGTTTAAGTATATCTTAACATCAATATAAACTATACAGTTTAAATACTCGTACGCATACGCTTATTTGCCACTCCGTGACATAAACAAATAACTTATAGAGGTGCATAATTGGGAACCGTCATCTAAAGGGTAAGGGACTCATTTACGTGCTATTTTAGGTAGCGTGAACCCTTTGGGCAGCTGTCAGGGAATGTTTGGGGGTTTAATGGTGAAAACAAGTTTTTATTAGGTTTCAATAAGAACTTAATCTGAATCACTTAATTTTAAGCAACCTCAAAATACCTACATACGCTATCTCTGTCGTTTGCACGTGTTTAATAGAGACCAAAGACTTTAAAGTCCCATTTAGAATAGACGTATTATTTTAAACAACAGGTTTTATTAAATCCCCTTAAATTATCTCTACCATTCTACGTACCTATTAAATTATGATCCGTAAAATTGTGTTTGATTCTCTCTTCCTTATATGCATTTTTAGTTATTTGTATATGAAATCCAATATTTTGTTTTGCAGTTATTTTCACCGATAGCACATAATATACCTTCAATGAATATGCTAAGCTCCGTTTAAATTTATCTTTCTTTTTAATTTTCCAAATCGTGGCGTATAAAAGACCCGTATTAAAAATGAATGAGTTATCAATTGGCTAGTGGATTTGCAATAATTTCATCAACGAGCACATAAATGAAATTCCCATACGTTATTATTGAATAAACAGTTATTTGAGTAATTTATTTTGTTTACAGCATGTATGAATTAAAATTTCATGGCATGTAATTTGTGTGAAATCAATAAAATTAAATTTCTGTGATGTGCCGTTTATGGAAACATCTTTATAGATACAAGTATCTTTAGTGGTGGTAGAGCTCCTGCGACGGTGCGTAGGCTCAATCGAATTACACAATCAATTTGCCGCAAAATGGTAATATGAAGCGCTATGGTGTTTCGTTCAGGTGGTAGTGCCCCGTAATTGCCGGCACAGAGACATAAGCGCTTCTCAGGAATCTTTTGACGACCCGGTTAGTCCAGCGGTGCGAAACCACCGTTTGATTCGAAGGGTCGCGGGTTCGATCCCCGCACCGGAACAAATATTTGTATGGCCTACAGACATTTGTTTCGGGTCTGGGTGTTTGTGTGTGTTGTATGTGTACAACGGCACCCACGACACAGGTTTATATACCTATTATGGGGTAAGCGTATTTTATTTTATTTATTTATCTACGTGAACTCTCTTTTCTCTTTAAACGGATTGACAAATTTTCGACTGTTCCCATAGAGTTACAGCAAATGTGTTACAGTGTTACTACTTGGGACAAATCATAAAAAAGGGTTCAATCAGTTTTTTTCAACCAGTAATACTGTAACTTGAGTATCAGTGCAGTAAAACAATAGATGTACGTTTTTTTACAATTCATTCCAACGAGTAACACTGTAACGTGTCTCAGTGTTACTCGTTGGGACAAATTGTAAAAAAAAGTCACAGTGTTCTTTAGAAATAATAGAAAAAAACGGAAAGAAAATTTGACTCCGGGCAGGAATCGACCCTGCGACCTCAGGATAACCAGTCAAAAGCCACCAAGTAAATTTAGATTAAAAAAAAAAGGATAACCAGTCCAGCCGCTTTACTAATAAGCTACCGAAGTAATTTATCTTACCGTTTTTTCTTTAAATTTCTTAAGTTCACTCGCATGCGAAAAATAAATATTACACGTTACAGTGTTACTAGTTTTTTTTTTTTTTTGTCTCCTTTGTATAATTAAACAAGAGGAGTAAGTAATGTTGTGGATGACTTGACAGAAGTCCTCGCTACGGTTTACGGGCGACTTAAGTCAGTATCAAGATGAAAGGTGTGTATAGAGTGGGTTAGATATGTATTTTGAGTTTAGTTATTATGTGATGATATCTCATGTATTGTTGAACTGCTTTAAGGTGTTGACAATGTGTTTAGTGAACTGATTGAATGTGTTTCTTGTACTTTCTTTTTGTAGGATGCTTTCTAATTTGAATGGGTCTATATTGAGCATATTGCATGTGTTTATGTGAGTGTAGCGAGCGTTACTTTAGCGAGGACAATCAGTTAGATGGTGGATGCTTTGAATTGAAGTGTCATCACAGGGACATTTGTCCGAGGGAGCAGTGTTACTAGTAGTTGGAACACTTTTTCAAAGACATCATATTTACGGATTTTCTCGTGTATACGTGAGAGACTCCGATTCCGCGTCACGGGAAGGCTGCCCGTGACCACGGCAGAGAATAATTATGTAATAATACTACCTACACGGCAAAGCCCGGAAAGCCCGGAAAGTGACCAAAATGTCGTGTCGGGTATCTTATCTGCGAATACAACAAGAGAAGGAGTTGGTAGTGGTGGTATACGCGAGAAAACGCGTAAGCATCCTTACTAATGTTATAAGAGCGAAAGTAACTCAGTCTGTCTGTCTGTTACCTTTTCACGTCTAAACGACTGAACCGATTTTAATGAAATTGGTACAGAGATAGAGCTGACTTTGAGAATGAACATAAGCTACTTAGTTATTTATAAAACGACATCCACGCGGGCGAAGCCGAGTGATTTCTATAAGTATGAAGCTCGCAAAAATCTGCGAAAACATTTCCTATATTTTTTGAAATTACAATTTGAAAATATCAGTCAAATACCTACACCTATTTAACTTGCATGCGGAAATGGATATGTTTTTGGGTTTAAATGGAGACTTAAAACCAGTTAATAGCATTACAATGATTAACAATTCTGATAATTTGTAGTTTATCTTGAATACGCCAACTAATACAACAATATGTATCTCTCAAATTTTAATACTCGCCCATATTTTCCGAGTCGCGAAACGCGAAATCTTCGAATATGGTCGTAAAAGTTTACGCTATACCCGGGGGGTGGTTATTACTCATTTTTGTACACTCAAATTTAGCTAGGGCTCTCTAATGTACCACTCCAGAATCAGCCCCTACGAGTTTTTCGCGACCATGTTTTTTCCTGCACAATTTTTTGTTTATCACTCCTCCTTTTCTATCTCATGTTATCCGTGTAATCTGTCCCGCTCCCCCTATCGCGTCGAAGCGTGGGGTGGCGGCAGAAAATATGATACGTTCTTTTGGGGGTTAAATTGATTTTTCGGAAGTGTGTGGAAGCCATTCCGCGGAGGTACCGATTGTCGGTATAAATCGTCAAATTTTATTTCTTAATAATATCATTTTATTATTAACGATAAAACTTAAGACATGATCATTTGGAGACAAAATTTAAATATTATCTAACATCTTGTTGACATAATTTTGTTCTAAAAAAAGGCAACATTCGAACATCAACAAAATGAATCCCCAACCTACATTGGACCTACTCGTAGTAATACTTAATCATAGCAGTAGCACAGTCTACAGAAAACGAACATGTTAAATGCCAGTAGAAGCTAATCTGTTAACGGTAAACCACCACAATTTTCAACCTAATAAGTTATATGCGTCATTTTAACAAGAATGTACTCTACCGGACACTATTGTTAAATTGTAAATGGACTTGGATATTTATTTTATATTTTACTTATTGGTTGGGAACTTACTCGTAGGTATGTCCTTAAAGTTTTAATAATTCGTGTTGTACGCATAATTGAAGCTGCACAACAAAAACATAAAGTACTTACCTACGACTTTTTATTTATAAAAGTAAGTGGAAAACAAGCACATCATTTATATTGAACACTGCAGGTTAAATACATAAAGATAAATTAAATGTAAAATAGACGTTCTAACAGATTTGCGTGTCCTTTTTAAGGTACTAATGCACAAATTTTGGCGCGCTATGTTCACCCTTAAACATTCATGAAGCATTCCCAAAGACTTAAAATTAATTGGCGCAGCGTAATTATGTCTCTTAAAAAGAAACTATTCAATAAACCTCAGCGCCCATTAAAAGTACACTAAACTTGACATTCATCGAAATAATTAACATCTTCAGACGCACCGTGAAAGAACCTTCATAACGAATCGCTCTTTACATAATTATAACATAATAGGCTACCCATTACGAGGGTAGCTATAAAACTTACACTTTTAATTATAACGAGGCAACCATTAAAAGATGTTCCGGAATTAACGAGCTATCACAAATATATTGTCTCCAAAATTAATTGCTTATGAAACGCCATTATAAAAGTATAAAAATGTGAAAATTAACGGCTTATTTCGGTTATTCTTATCCTTTTATAGGTTTTTTGGGTGTCTAATGGTTGGGGAACCCATAAATACTTGATATAGTTTTAATCGGAGCATTGTGCTCTCAAGACGGAAGCCAGGTGGTTTTTTATGATAAATAGATGATTTTATAACGATATTAATGTAACGGAATTTTATGATAAAGCATTGCGATGTCCTATTTAAAGCACATTGGCGTGACTTATTTATTAGAAACTGGTGTTTAGGTATAGCAATCATCAAAGATTTTTTTAAATATACCTACTGTGGCTGCTCTGCACATTAATTTAAATGTGCCTTATTTATTACTTTACCTAATTTTACATACCACAAACTGTTTTCTATGGTGTTCGAAGTAATTTTATTGCCCAGGTACCTACTTGATACTCGTAGTTTTCTCTTCAGTAAAAGATTGCTCCGACCGACAGTTTTACACAGTGTGATGTTATTTACCTAATTTAAAGCAAACCAAAAATCGTGTTATTTTGCTGGTGGTAGAAGTCCAGTAAGGCGCTCAGCTCGCGGGCCCACTGCATTAAATTACCTAATAGACTTGCCGCTAAATGGTAGTGTTCAGCACTATCCTGTTCCGGTCAGGTGGTAATGTACGGCCCTGTAATTTCCGGCACAGAGGCATAACACCTTAGGCTTCAGAAGTGGTAACACATCTGCATTTTGAACTTGGTCTTTGTGTAAGTGTCTATAGGCTGCAGTCATCACTTAACATCAATGTGAATTGCATGCTTGTTTGTCATTTCCATTACATAAAAAAATTCTACAGTCAGGTGTGGACTTCGATAATTCTGTTGGGAGAGCGGCTGGACTAGAGATCCCAGTAGTCACGTATCAAAGTCCTTTTTTATCCAGGGGAAAATGCGTTACGCATACCCATCCTTGGGGAGTGGGGAAGGCTTTTTTTTTTTTTTCTCCTTTGTTTAATTATGTAGTAGTGGATGACTTGACAGAAGTCCTCGCTACGGTTTACGGGCGACTGAAGTCAATATCAAGATGAAAGGTGTGTATAGAGTGGGTTAGATATGTATTTTGAGTTTAGTTATTATGTGATGATATCTCATGTATTGTTGAAATGGTTTAAGGTGTTGACAATGTGTTTAGTGAACTGATTGAATGTGTTTTTTGTACTTTCCTTTTTGTAGGATGCTTTCTAATTTGGGGTGGGCTATGTGGGACTCCGGACAAAGAGAAGACGTCCGTCTACCCACTAAAAACCCCTGGGTGTTCCGACTCGTCCGCACGAGGTGGCGGGGTACGCTTTAGCACACATCCGCAACCCCGCCACGTATCAGTCCTCCCTGAAGTCAAAATTTGCTTTCCGTCTTGCTGTAAAAATATGTATTGTTCTTAATCTAAAATATCGATGTATCGACGAATTGATGTTTATCGACACCATGTTTTCATCCCTAATTGTACGCTATGCGCCTGAGCCGATCGATCATTCGCATCGCATTGCGATCGTATCGCCCTCTGCCCACTCTTGCATTGTGATGAATTTTCTACTTATATGACTAATTTATACAAAAAATACAAAATTTTGTACAACACTTTTTATTTTCGATGATATGAGAAATTACACATTCCTTTGAAGGCAAGTAATATATAAAATGTCACATTTATTATGGGGCAGCGACATATAATAATATTGAGTCAATCTTTCACACTTTTTGTAGCAATATACAGAACTTTTTGTCATAGGTAATGTAATGAATTTGAAGTGTCTGTTTGTTGCGCAAGAATATTTCTATTTCAACTGTAGAATAAGTTTTTATTTATTTTGTTTAAGACGCTTTTTTAAGAATATATTGTATTTTTTTTTTGTTTGCTTACTGTCAATAATTTGACAGGTAAATGCAAAATTTCCGTTTATGGCCATATCAAAATTAAAACCAACCCAAAAATAAATAAATTATTGTTGGACTTGAAGAGTACTCATACTCTGCAAGTCAAACAATAATTAAAGATCATAGATTCTGATTTTTTTTCAAATAATATCAAGTACTACCTAACCCGGCAATCTTCGTATTGCCATTCATGATCCACTTGGAGGTCTGTATACGGACACAATAATCAAGCGCTCAAACTCCATACTCAAGCGCTCAAGCTCATTTCTGCAGTTCGTTCAACGGAAAGACTACTACTCACTATATCTCTGCGTTCTTTATGTTTAATGTCTTTTTTTAACAATATAAGAGAGCCACCACGTATTGCATGTGACCTACAGAACGAACTGCCTACCTGGTGCCCACTAAAATTGAATATTAATTCGCTATTTCTCAACCAATGTTCAGTAAAACAACAAATTTGTATGTCATGAATGTTTAAAAATAACTCAATTTCTAATTCTTTACCCAATATTCCTTGTATATTTTGATGCACCAGGTTTACAAGGTTATTATTCTTATTATGAAACAATATACTAGATTTATAAACATTTTCCTTAGGAAAATGAGAGCAAGAGGCTGTCTCTTTTGTCTCTAAGGCTAATTTAAATGATTTAATTGAATGTCCACATTATTAGATGTCGTTTGTAAACTATTATTCACAGTATTGGTAGTAAAACTACTCAATACTGATTTGTCATTTACTGTGCTAATATTTGAAATACTTTCCAAACTCTGTATATTGTTACACAATTGCCCAATAGAGGCAGTCGGCATAGCCAAATTTTTGGCTATATGGTCAATATAATTTGATAGCGATACAGCTAACTGTCGTTTCAAAAATGTATTAAGATAGTAATTATCTTTGGTCAAATAAAAACTATTTTCAAGAATACAATTTATGTCCAATTTATAAAACTTGTTATTATATCAAATTAGGTTATCTTATGTCAAATTTAGCTTATATCTAGTATTATTTTCTATATTTGACAGACTCTTACTGTATGACTTTGATAATTTACAAACCTTAAAAATTCATAATTTTATTTTATTTACGTAGTGTAAATAAAATAAAATAATGAATTTTTAAGGTTTGTAAATTGTCAAAGTACTCAATTAATTGTTTTTTATTTACATTGCCTCTGTTTCCAATACATGTAATTAAGGTGGTATCCTGGTTGAAGCTAAAAGCTGTTATTTTTTTAATATGTCATCATAGGTTAACCCCGGCATGCAGGAATGTTAATGAAGGTTGACTGTCCCGAATGCATTTTAAATAAATGGCCCAAGTCTTTCCAATCTCATCACTGAACATCACATATTATTTTAACATTTGTCAAAGGTTTGACAGATATGGACTTTACTAATTCCCATCAATATAAATATATATCTCTTTTGTCTCTAAATCTAATTTAATTGATTTAATTGAATGTCCACATTATTAGATGTCATTTGTAAACTATTATTCACAGTATTGGTAGTAAAACTACTCAATACTGATTTGTCATTTACTATGCAAATGTTTGGAATACTTTCCAAACTCTGTATATTGTTATGCAATTGCCCAATAGAGGCAGTCGGCATAGCCAAATTTTTGGCTATTTGGTATAATATATTTAGATATAATATATTTTCTTACCTTTTAAACCTTCTCTGGACTTCCAAAAATCATTCAAAACCAAAATTAGCCAAATCGGTCTAGTCGTTCTCGAGCTTTAGCGAGACTAACGAACAGCAATGGATTTTATATATATATATATATATATATATATATATATATATATATATAAAATCCAAATAATCTATATATATATAGATTATTTTGTGTACATGTTGTAAGTTATATTTATTTTTTTTTGGCGATAACTTTCATATGGAACTTCATATATGGAATTGTCAAATCGTTGACTAAATTATCTAACTGGCTAGCTTTATTTAATATGGCGTCGATAAGTAGCAAACAAGCATACCGTTCGCATTGATGATAAGTGAATACCACAGCTTATAAATGTCCACATAAAACCAGATATTCCAATTTAAATTTTAACTATCTTAAATGTGAAGCGCAAGACTCGCTAATGTCTTGAAAAGGCTTGACTAATTTCGATAAAAATAATTGTGTGTATTAAAAACAAGCAAGGATGGTTAACAATAGGGATGGCGATTCTTTCTGAAAATGATCGATCTATGAATCGATTCGAATCGAAGTGTAAAAAATGGATTGTATCGACGTCTTAAAAATCGATTTCCGATTAATCGATATTTTTTTAATTTGGTTCATGTAATACTTCAAATTCAATCAAAGATAAGTGACGAGCAAAAAAAAAGGAAATCAATATTGCTTCATATCTCCTCACGTTAAATGTAATGATTTATGTGTCGTGTATCTTTTTACTGTATTTACTGTATGCTTCCTATATGTGATGAAGCAAAAAGATCGATCTTCGATTATCCAAGGTAAAGTATCGAATCGCTAGATCGATCCAGTGCTATGAATCGATTTAAATAATCGATCTTTTCGGTCTAAAAGATCGATCTTCCGATTAATCGATCTCAGATCGCCATCCCTAGTTTACAATTAAACCCGACAGGTAGCGCTGCGATCTAGCCGGACAAAGTCTGCCGAATCCACTTGTTTATTATCTGATTTATTCTGCATTTTACTGGTGGTAGAGCTCCAGTGACGGAGCTCGCGGGCGTAGGCACCACCGCATTACCTAATATACTTGCCGTTAAATGGTAGTGTTCAGCACTATCGTGTTCCGGTCAGGTGGTAATGTACGGCTCTGCAATTTCCGGCACAGAGGCATAACACCTAATGCCTCAGGAGTGGCAGCGCATTTACATTTTGACCTCTGGTCATTGTGTGGGTGTTTATAGGCTGCAGTCATCACTTAACATCAATGTGAACTGCACGCTTGTTTGCCACTTTTATAACATTAAAAAAAAAATTGAAATAAGCAAGTTAAATTATGTAGAGTATGACCCCGTAATAACTCTCACAGAGATAACATACCACTAAAGTCTCAAGGGTGGCATTGCATCTTCATTGAAATCTCAGGCTTCATGTAGATTTTTATAGGCTAGTATTACCATCAATGATTTTTTATATGTACCTACGTTAGGTGGCATATAAGCATATAGCTGACATAGATGTTAAATGATGACTGCCACCTATAGAGGTCGGAATGCAGATGCGTTGCCACCCCTCAAATCTAAGTTGTCATATGTCTGTCATAGTTATTACTGGGCCAAAAAAAATACAGCCACGAATAATAATAATGGCAACCCTTGATAAGTCCCTGCCATACTGCTGGGCACGAGTCTCTCCCCTTCTTGGGAGGAGGCCTGGAGCTTACTCCACCACGCTGCTCCAATGCGGGTTGGTGGAGATAAGGGTTATAAGGGCTAACCCGTTGCCGGATGTTTCCAAACCGCCCATCAGGCCTCCGACAAAGTTTAACGACTGCTATCTATCGATAGCAACCGAGAGCAACGGCTTAACTTGCCCTCCGAAGTACGGAAACGCGCATTTTTAAATTGCCAATAGCGGTCATCCATCACACACCCGACCGCGCCCGTATCGCTTAACCGATTAGATCGCTTCCGATTTACACCAGCCGCGAGGCCATGCGCGCTTCAGCAACTTATAATAAATGTTAACAATATGCTTATTTGCCATTTCATAACACAAAAAAAAACTGAATTAACAACAAAATATCGTTTCTCGAATTCCAAAACAAACCGACCACCGAATAACTTCGCGTGTGGACTCACCCATCTGATATACAACGGCGGTTAACCATCAACTGGTTTCACAATTAACCATTCAGATTCTACAGATAAGGTCGAATGCAAATTAAGTAAAAAAAAATACGGTGACGTAGTTTGTAGGCTTTTTAAAGTTATGGCGTCGTTGTTAACTGCTGGGTTAATTTATGCTCTTTTGTTAAGTGGCCCGAGTGATTGATATGTTAGCTTGGCTGACTCCGGTGTGAACTGGTGATTTGGGGTGGTACGTGTGAATTAATTGGTGTTATAGATCTGGTTCAATGGTTGTATAGTTAAACGTAACGTAACTTCACGCCTTTAATCCCCGAAGGGGTAGGCAGAAGTAAATGCATGCATTCAATCATACATGCAAAACACCCACGATTCGCCGGTTACGTTTTGGCCCATGTAACAGGTGGCGAGTGGACTTTTTACTGGTGGTAGAGCTCCAGTGACGGAGCTCGCGGGCGTAGGCACCACCGCATTACCTAATATACTTGCCGCTAAATGGAAGTGTTCAACACTATCGTGTTCCGGTCAGGTGGTAATGTACGGCCCTGTAATTTCCGGCACAGAGGCGTAACACCTTAGGCCTCAGGAGTGGTAACGCATCTGCTTTTTGACCTTAGTCTTTGTGTGGGTGTCTATAGGCTGCAGTCATCACTTAACATCAACGTGAACTGCATGCTTGTTTACCACTTCCATTACATAAAAAAAAAAAAAAAAAATCGTGTTCCGGTCAGGTGGTAATGTACTGCCCTGTAATTTCCGGCACAGAGGTATAACATCTTAGGCCTCAGGAGTGGTAACACATCTGCATTTTGATTTTGGTCTTTGTGTGGGTGTCTATAGGCTGCAGTTATCACTTAAGATCAATGTGAACTGCATGCTTGTTTGCCACTTCCATTACATAAAAAAGAGGCTTTTCCACCGTTATCATACCGACCTAAGTTTGTTATGTCTCTTTGATAGTTATTCCATCTGTGCGGAACACGGTAGTGCTGAACACTACCTATCATTTGGCGACAGATAGATTACGTAAGGCGAGGGCCTTCGCACTCGAGATCCTACACAGAAACTCTACCACCAGAAAACTTGAACAAAATTATAAATACCTGATTCATGCGTCGTCGAGTTTAAGAGCATAGCTGAGATGTTATTATATTTTCTGTAGAGTATACACCACCGGATTTTCTAATAAAATGAACCCTTCATTGTGTTAAGCGTGTTTGGAAGTTAAGAAGAATTAGAATTTTGTAGTCTCTTTTAGGCGCAATAGTTTGCATCTATATTAAGAATCCGTAGTTTTATTCCGGTTAGAGATCAAATCACATCTTTACCAAAGATAAAAAGGTTGGGTAAAGAATGGAATTATTTCCAATGACGATGATTTTTAATATTTATTTTTTTCATTTCAGGTACTTTGGTGCTGACAACGACTTTCTAAAGCTGTATGATTTTACTATCATAATATCAATAATAAAGACATATTTTCTTTTACTTTCTCTTTTTTACTCAAATTCCTTGAAAAAGTATGTGAACAAAAACAAAAGACAAATCAAAGAGGCATGAAGATATGTAGGTAGGTACCTACTCAAATTTTATAAAATTGCTGTATACACGAACCATAAATATTAAATATACGTATGTATATCTTCGCGCCAAGTCCTTTACGGGGTAGGCAGAGTGTGGAGCTCCAGATATCCCCATCCTGAAAAAAATGTTAAGTGAATCACAATGGATGCACTTTGTCAATATAATAGGCAATCGGACAGCTAACGAAAATAAATGTAAACTATGATTAGAATGAATGTTTGTGAAATAATACGATGACTCATTAAATATATTCGTGAAATATTAATGATTTATATTTTTAAATTGCAAAATAAAATGTAATAATTTAAATATTTTTATCTGTGCTCCATGTTGAACGAAACATCAATCACAAGACGTGACGTCATATGTTTGTACAACAAATATTTAACACAAGTGATACTTTGATTTATTGGCTCTTTTTTGGATATTTTATACGTTATTTACACAAAAAAAAAGTTATACGAAATTCAACAAAATTAATTTGCACTTGGTTAGTCGTATGGAATTAAAAGATTCACTTTGATTGCAAACAGTTGACGTCACATTGTTCAGAGTCATTCGGCACCGATTACGCGGCATTTTTGAAATTATAAAATGTATGTGTAGTTTCTGGTACTTTAACATGTTTAAATAATAAAATTAATATTTTTTATGGTTAAATAAACGTATAAAGAATAATTTCAGACACATTCTTAAAAGTTGTCCGATTCCCTATTCTTACGTAGATAAAACAAATAATCTTCCAATAAATTATAACTCAAAATGTTTAAGTAGGTAGGCTTTTTAACAGAATGTTCCATTTTCAACTGTCTTGCCCATGGAAGATTCTACCTACTCCATAACCTTAACAGTATCAAGGTAACTTGATAACTATGGTAACGGATAAAATGAAATTAGTTTTGCACTAAAATTCAAGTACAGAACCTACCCTGAAAAAAATATTGCACATGGAGCCTACGAAATAGACAATCGGTTAGTTTAGAGCCGCGTTTCTCAAAGTGCGCTCCGCGAAGCACCAGGGCTCCTTTGTTGGGGTTCCGTCAAAAAAATCACCAATAAAGGTTGAGAAACGCTGTATTAGAGCGTTATCTCTGCTGCACACTGCCTACGTCAGCACTTACAGTCCGGTATTGCTCAAAACTGAATCAAAATGGTGGACAAACGTCAGATAAGGTAATATATACATACATATATGCATACATACACACATACATATATACATACATACTTAAATAGATACTGTAACCATACAGGTTCTACTTCGTCCAGTAATGTTATAATCCAAAACGTAACTTCACGCCTGTAATCCCCGAAGGGGTAGGCAGAGGTAAATGCATACATTCAAGCATACATGCAAACACCCACGATTCGCCGGTTACGTTTTTGGCACATGCAACAGGTGGCGAGCCTGTTGACATCTCCGGGCACATTACCAAACTTCGAGGCAGTGGGAAATTTCCAGAAAATTGAAAGATCCCAATAGAACTAG
The DNA here is from genome assembly GCA_036365455.1 of Macrosoma leucophasiata. Classification (NCBI taxonomy): domain Eukaryota; kingdom Metazoa; phylum Arthropoda; class Insecta; order Lepidoptera; family Hedylidae; genus Macrosoma; species Macrosoma leucophasiata. The sequence goes on from JAWQUS010000024.1 coordinate 4,694,583, forward strand.
AGATAAAGAACTTTACGCCATTGTCTCTAGTAAGCCCCTACCCGGGAATCGAACCCAGGATCTCAGCGCAGTAGTAGTGGCCTGCTACCACTAGGCTACTAAGGCAGTTAAAATCCAAATGCCTTTAAACAGGAAACAGTGAAATGGTCGTCACATAATTACGGAGTCAAACTTCGACGTCAACCGGTACTATCTTGATGATATCACTAATTTGGGTTCATTGTGCAGGGGCACTAAACCCGAACAATAGTGGAATAGTTAATTTTATGGGGCGCAAAGCAACGCTTCACGATCGTTAATTTAAGTATCGGTATTTATTTGGTTCCGTACAATTTTTTTTACTTGTTTACGATTCTTTGTGTAGAGGTAAGCGTTAACTTATTTTACTATACTACGTCTTTATTATAAGTTTATGTTTTTTTTTATTACGGGTGACAATGGACATTCTTTGGCTGTAGTTTCGCCAGTGGTCAATGGATGGTCTATGGTTAGTCTCAGTTTTAAATTTTATAGTCGTTTTTAAGGGTTCCGTAGTGAACAAGGAACCCTTATAGTTTCGCCATGTCCGTCTGTCTGTCTATCCGTCCGCCGTTTAGCGCAAAAACTATTGGTACTAGAGACTTGAAATTTGGGACAAGTATACACCTCAATTAATCACGCCGACAAAGTGGTAGAATATAAACATGTAATAAAAATATTTAGGGTAACCTCGCCTACATGTAACGCGCGGATAATTTTTTTTATTTTCGATTTCCATATAGTGTGGGTTATAGTTGGATAGGTTTTTAAAAATGTTACGGATGTTAGAACATCATTTTTAGATTTAAATAACTGTTCGTAACTTATTAAGCTTTAACGTGCAAATTTTCGTTAGAGTCAAGTGTCCCCCCCCGCCCCTGCTACCAACTTAACGGGACATTCAAACGTTACGGCAATAGTAGATACCTATATATATTTTTAAAAGGAAAACTATCAACTGTAGTTGGCTTTACAAGTTTTTTTTTTTACTTTTTTTAAGTACATTTTTTTTCATTTCATGTCACACTCTGTAACTACGGAACCCTACACTGCGCGTGGTATGCCCGACACGCACTTGACCGGTTTTTTTAATGTGTTGTGAAACTGACAGACAAGCAATAAATTGACAGACAAACAAGTTCTTTCATGTTTTTAAGGTTACGTAGTCAAATAGCAAGAAAAAGAAACTCTTATAGATTCTTCATGCTTGTCTGTCTGTCTGTTCGTCCCTCCGTATGTCACAGCCACTTTATTCCGAACTTATTAGAAGAAAGGGGTAAAAATGGGGATCTCAATACTTGGAACTGAAACTAAAAAAAATCGGGTAGTGTAATAACTGTCACTGAGGCCAAAAAAGTGACAACGCATCTGCATTTGGATCTATGGTTTTTGTGTAGATGTCTATACGATGCAGTCATAACTTACCATCCATTTGAACTGCACACTTGTTCGGCACATTCATAACATAAAAAAGATACAATGTTTTATAATTATATAAAAACATAATTGTTGGGAATAAAATCCGAGCCAAAATAAAATCATTTAATTCATGCATTTTTTATCAACAACATCACAAAAAACTAAACAGTCAATGAAGTTGTAAATATGCAAGTTTAACAGATTCATTACACCAACATTCAGAATTAAGAGTCCATTAACTTAACCTTAACTGGTAGATTGCGAATTTATGCAAGAGAAACATCGGGTTATGTGGTACACTCGTTTGAAAAAAACTTATTTAAAACCATGTTAATAATTCTCTTGCAAAATCATAATTACTTCTGTTTTAGTGTTACATGATAATTATACATTATAAAGACGGTAAAATATATCTTTTTTGACGTCAGGATTACGTTCAATTAAAATTTCATCCGATAATAATCGGGATCGCGTGTTTGAATACGTGAGATAATTCATTAAAATGAATACCCAATGCTCTTTAATAACGATAATTATCATTTTAATGCGTATATAAATATCAGTTTGGGTATCAAAATTAACATGAGATTAATATGTCTAAAACCCAAAACATGCGCTATACACAAGACTGTTTACAAACTCATTATGTTCATATGATTATCTCATAAACAAAAATAATGTTTGTGCTACGGACTTGAACAAGCCAAATTAACGCTTTCACTCTGTATACATTAATAAAAAATACTTCTTATAAATATTTATACAATAAATACGTCAGGGTGAACCGAGGTATAGGTGGTCATTTAATTCGAGATATACATCTATGCGTATTAACTTATGCTAAACGGATTAAAATGAGACATAATTTATTTTGAAATAGAACTAGATTAATTAAAAATAATTTTATTTCGACGAGCGTTAAACGTGAAAACTTTGGCAAAGACAAGCCTTCAGTTCATATGGATCTTAAGTGACAGTTGCAGTCTAAAGATGTCTATCCTAATATAGAGGTCAATATGGAGATGCATTTTCACCTCTGGAGGCAGATTGCTAAGCGTATTCGATCAAGTTACGGGGCCATACATGAATATTAGAATTTTTAATAAACTATAAAAATAATGACACGAATTAAAAAACCAAAAGAGACGTTTTAAATCACATAATAAATACAAACAGTTAACAAAGCAATTAAGTACTATGAAAAAATAAATACTTGAAAACTTATGACTGTTTTATCCAAACCCACCCTAATTAATGGTGGTTGAAATTCGTGTTTAGTACCAAAACGCGGGAAATTACTTACGCCGCACCGTTTTATCGGCGATCTTTTAAAAGATAATAATTTTTATGCGTTTGAATTTTAACTATTGTGATTAAGCGCCGAAAGAGTAACGGGCTATTTAAGATATCAGAGGCTTGTTTTAATTTTATGAGTTCGTGTGTACACGGGTTTGGTCGAAGTTTTAGATTTATTGACCAATATTATGTTCTGCTAGGTAAATTTCGTAGGGTGAATGCACATTATACGCCGTTTTATCATTTTTAATGCAGTATTTGTCAAATGAGCTGGCTGGTTCATTTGTTTTAACATGAATGCAGCTAATTATACGTTGATAGTTGATGATAATTGTCGGCTATAAACACACAAAAAAGTAAACGTGTTGCTTTGAAATGTTCCTGTGATGCACACATGTGTCACGTTATTTTTTTAATGTAATGGAAATGGCAATCAAGCGTGCAGTTCACATTGATGTTAAGTGATGACTGCTGCCTATAGACACCCACACAAAGACCAAGGTTAAGATGCAGATGCGTTACCACTCCTGAGGCCTAAGGTGTTATGCCTCTGTGCCGGAAATTACAGGCACCTACATTACCACCTGACCGGAACACGATAGTGCTGAACACTACCATTTAGCGGCAAGTATATTAGGTAATGCGGTGTGCCTACGCCCGCGAACTCCGTCACTGGAGCTCTATCAAAATATTATGCTCTTAAAAATATTATGTAGTTTTTTAACTGTTTCAATAGTCTCGTGGTAGCGGGTCACTGTAGGTACCTACGCTGGGGCGTAGGGCTCGGTTCCTCGGATCTGCAGGTCGGAACGTGAGTACTATTGAGATTGTTCTGTTTTCCGGAACTTTACCAGTGCCACCCTTAGAGATTGGTCATACCAATCTCTAAGGGTGGCACATCTCCGGGTACAAACGTCCGGAGATGGCAATGGGCTCGCTCTCATTACATAGAATAAAACATAATTGGCGGATCGTGGGTGCTTGTATGTATGATTTTGAATACATGCATATATTATTACTACTGTCTTCTCTAATAAAGGCGTGAAGTCACATAGTTTTTTTTTAAATAAGGTAATAAAAGTGGCTAGTAACGTTCTTGGTGGTAATGGATTACTGCAGGCTATATCACCTTTTGTGCTGATCTTATTGAAAAAACGTTAGCAACGAGTTTCTGAGACCTAAGATTTTTTTTACTCAGTGCCAGAATCATTTACATGAACAGAATACCCACCATATCATTACCTTACCACCTAACTGGGACACGAGAGCGCTTAACTACCATTTGGTGGCATAAAGATTAAGTAATTCTTTAATGCCTCTGACACAGTAACTTGGAAACTTGGAAACCAGGGACCCTTTAATTTCGACCAAACGCCCTGCTTCAATTGCAATAACTATCCTAAGCTTGGGTTGCAGCAAGATATTCGTTAAACTTAAAGTTATTGTACCATTTCACATCCTTCTTTAACTATAACAAATTTCTTTAAGTTAGAGAAGAATGTGAAATGTTACAATAACCTTAAGTTTAACAAATATCTTGGTGCAACCCAGGCTAAACAATTGAAATAACTATGTCTTAAAAAGGGAAAAAAACAGACTTACTTATTAAAAAAAATGTCAGACTCATAATTCATGCCAGCACAAATACAGGGTTGCATTCAAAACTCCTTGTTTTAGTAACATCGCATTTACACGTTACCGCGCTAAATAATGAGACCGTTTCTAAAAATACACAGCGCAATTAATGTTATTGCACTAATTGCGCTGTGTAGTAAAAGTGCAAACTGGCCAAAATGCGGTGCTAATGACGGCCCTATGTCGCCGGTGACATGTTAATGTGACAGGTTAATCGTTGGAGAAATGTCAACATAGCTTGGAGTGCACTGCAAGCTAGGCTATGAGGGTCAATTGTCAGGCAGTAGACTAGTGTTGCCTCGAGACGAACCGCCTACATCTGTCTATATCTATATCTTCTATCTTCTATATAGGTATATAAAAATCAATTGCTGTTAGTCTCGCTAAAACTCGAGAATGGCTGGACCGATTTGGCAATTTTTTTTTTTATGTCTTTAAATTGACAGACGACAAGCAGACGGGCCACCTGATGGTAAGTGGTCACCGTCGCCTATGAACATTTGCAACACCAGGGGAGTTGCCAACGCGCTGCCAGCCCTGACGGACTCTTTTGACGCCATTTTTGAAGAACCCCATATTGTAGCACCGAGAGAACACCTCAGAGGGAAGTTCGTTCCACAATTTACACGTTCTGGGCAGAAACGAACGAGAAAACCGCACCGTTGAGCACTGCCAGGTGTCCAGTCGGTGAGGGTGAAACTTCTCTCTTCGGCGGGTAGTACGGTGTAGAAAAAGAGACTCTTTTGGGTATTGGATGCACAAGGACATTCGACATTCTTTCTATATGCCCGAACCATCACAGCATCAGAGCCAGTTCTGACATGTTTTCGATTTTAATATTTTAAGGATCGCAACGTAGTGTGGCTGCACCTTTTGCAAGATAACCAATTGCATTATTACATAGGTAATTTTTACCTCCGTATGCTGTAAGGTGCGGTAAAAATAAAATGTGATATTTTAATATATGTTTCTTTTCTCATATTTGAATTTCTCAAGCGTAGTACAATTAGGTAGTAATAGTGCTGCGCATATATATATTTTTAAAGTATTGTTTTTCCAATTTTCAATTCCGAAAAAGAGACTTAAAGACTACTGCATTATTTGATCGATAACCTACGCAATGATTGCGCCCAAAACGTTTACGTCTCTGTGCCGGATGACAGGGCCGTACATTACCACCTGACCGGAACACGATAGTCCTGAACACTACCATTTAGCGGCAAGTATATTAGGTAATGCGGTGGTGACTACGCCCGCGAGCTCCGTCACTGGCGCTCTACCACCAGTAAAAATCGATATCATCGATGATACCACGTAAGCACTGATTGTCCGGCATAGGTCAAAACTTGATCAAAATGGTCGACAAACGTCAAATAGGTAAGGTGCGAAAGAGATAACGCTCTACAGACCCGAAATAAGCCGACGTCTCTTCCTGAGGTCGATGTGCATTATTTCTTATTGGATACTGTAGATACTTGTATTAATGAGTTGATTTTGATACAGACATACAAGAAGTTCTATGTTTGCTATGAGATTATTGATAAGCATAATTTGTTACGATATGCAGACGTAGTGGTTAAAATATCCAATCTATTATAGAAAGAAAATATTGATTACTTCATTAAAATTAATGAATAACAAATAACAGCTTAAGAAAGACTAATTAAAACCTTCATCGTAGATTAATTCAATGTTTATGACATGTGACAACTAATATTTTAATAAACTGGATAAACACGCAGTTGTCAGCAAGTTGACTGGTCACTACATTGCATAATGCAGTTATTTTTAGCGGGGTGGTCAAATGAAGTTATGTTTAATAATACCGTAAAATTTCAAAGTGCAGCACTAGCACTAGCCTCATGTTTATTCTAGTCTTTAAAAAAGCGTAAGCTATAATAATCGAGAAAAAAGCGAAAGCCAAAACAAAAAAACACTTAAACGCTGTCACATAAAATGCCTGTTAATTTTAATGACAATATCGAAGCCATATTTTATGTAAATCGCAAAACCAGCGTTAATTGGAAAATAAAGAAATAAATTTGCAAGGGTATTCGAAAAAAGCAGAAATTTCGCCTCATTTCAGTGCTCACTATTGGCGCAACATAATATAATTACTATTATAAATTTTAAAACAATATGGCGCAAGATGGCCGGACGATAGTCGATGGTGGAGCTTAATAAACTGTTTTTAATGACTCACAGGCACCTGCACAAATTTGTCTCTTGGACATTGTCCTTTTATTAAAGAAAGTAGATCCGATGAAACCGGACACGCTATAATCGTATTCATAATACGAGGCGTTCATTTTAATAAAATTATCGATTCAATAAACTTTGATGATATCGATTTTGAAGAGGCATATTATATTTTTCATTTTGTTTATTAAACTGTAGGTAACTACGTTTTGTACAAGAATACACTCAAGAGGTGTATAGGTATAGGTTTTTGTGTAGATATCTATAGGCAGTCGTCACTTAACATCCATGTGAAATGCACGTTTGATTGTCACCTAAAAAAAGAACCACTAAGTTTAGTGGGTTTAATAAAGACCCGTTACAAGCAGGTGGTAATGTACGACCCTGTAATTTCCGGCACAGAGGCATAACACCTTAGGCCTCAGGAGTGGTAACGCATCTGCACTTTAACCTTGGTCTGTAGGCTACAGTAATCACTTAACATCAATGTGAACTGCATGCTTGTTTGCCACTTCTATTAAATAAAAATGACTAGTTTTTTAAACCTGTCTACTACTTGCTACTAACAAGTATAGTTGCATTTTGCTTATTACACTGAAAGACATTTATTATTTGACAACAAACAGACTTTTGCCGCTTTTTCTTTAAAATTACTTACTTACAGACTAAACAAAAACGAAACGTCAACAAAACCCCGATTTAAAAGAGAAAAACAAACGACACAAATTGACCGTCGGCGACAGACGAGACAAATGTCGGCATTCCCGCAATCACCAACAGACTAATCACTAATTACAGACTGCGACTGAATTTAAGCAAATTGAAGGAAGAAAAAACGAATGCTTACGGCATTTCGACTTTTCTTCTGGTGTGGAGTCTTTAAAAAATTGGATGCGGTAATATTGTATACCAGCGGCCCGCCCCAATTTCGCGTGGGTGCAATGTTACTCACCCTGTCTTATTCATCTTCGCGTGATGCTATATAGCCTAAAGCCTTCCTCGATTAATGCGGAATTCAAGCAAACGACGAACAAACAAACTCTTCAGCTTTATAATATTAGTATAGATTTACTATCGTCCATAGTTATGCAAATACAAATATCCAGTGGGTACATAAGAAACAAAAAAATCCTCAGATCTTTATATACCTATTTGATGATTTCTTCCTCGACACCGAATCAGGGCAATTCCTATAATTGTAATTGACAATAATTGACCAATGTCAATTTGCCTGAAAGACTCTATAGAAGAGCACGGGAGTACCTATAGCTGTATTCTACTAGTGTACAAAATTTCATCGAAATCCGATCAGCCGTGCTAGCGTGATTGAGCAACAAACAAACTACCATACATTGACATGAAATTTATAATTGTTGTAAGAAGTATCATCCTTTCAAGCCATTCAAAAACGTTGCAAATAAGGCTGTATGGCGACATAAATAAGTCACCAATGTGACCGAGCGAAAATTACTTCGAAGGTACATTCATATGTAAACTCCAAGGATGAACAGGGAATCTTTCGAAGAATGGGAAAACGCTGAGCAGTGTCAAAGAAACCGGTGGCGCTGCTACCGAGTAAAACGTTGCTCCCGTGTAATAAATTTCTAAAAAGTATAAAAAGTGTGAGAACTATCGTAAAAACTGTGCAAGTGAATACTATAAGACTATTCTTAGAACTGTGATTGTTGGTGATCTTAAATATAAACAATTTTATGAAATACAGGCCTAACTTTATATGTTAGTGATTTCGACAAAAAAGACAGTGTTCGTGCCGTGAAAATAACATTGTTTCAACAAAACTATCAGAATATCAAAATAAAAAACATAAACATCAATAAAACTGCTATTAAAAGTGAAAAAATTTGTAAAACTTAAAATTCAATAGTGAACAGACCGTTGCGAGTTATTAGTGCAATTTAAATACGTGGATGTTTAGAATGCGTTAGTCATAAACCGATGACAGTGTCAATGAACTGCAAGAGGGTGTAAGATCAAGCCTACTCGGACTTGCTATTAAATATTTTTGTCAGCATATTAATATTTGTTCATAAAAACATTTTTAAAATTTTATAAAACATATTGAAAAGACATCTGCAGAAATAAGTAAAATACAAACAAAGTTGTGGGTTTGAACATAACACCGATTCTTGGTAGATTCCGTTGAATTATAACAGAGATCGCTATAAGTGTAATAATGGAAGGCACAGAAAACATTACGTTGCGATCGCACCAAATACCTAGAACAAAATCACTTGAAAGAAATAGCTCACTTAGTCCTATATCATATGACGATGTATTAAGCAGGAGTCTTGATCTGTCTACAAATATTTACACATCTCAAGTAGAAGACATGAAATCCGAAATACATTTATTGAAGAATAGCCTTGAGAGTACGCAAAACGAACTAGAAAATGTAATTTTAGAAAATAATGATCAAAAGAAACAACTACACTCTATGAAACAAGAATTATATGTATTGAAGCAATTATGCAGAAGTCCAATGACATCGTTATCTGAAAATATCTCTAGAAGTTCTAAAAAAAATGTAAGACGGCGGACAAACTCCGAAAAGGGAATCTAATTTACCTTTGATTCAACCTACTAATCAAACACAAACATTAAATACCGACGGCACCCAACCATGTGATGACGAGAGAACTTCAAATAAACCAAACACTCAAAATGAACAGTCCACAAAGGAGCTGAATAGTAAAATAATGAATATTACCCAACGGAGATTATTTATCCTTGGAACACAACAATGTTCAGGGCTGGCTACGCAATTGATAGATTCATGACAGAATTCGAAGTATGAAAAATATAGTATAAGTAGCTTTACCAAGCCTAATGCTCAATCTTCAAATTTACTACAATGTAATGAATATATGAATCTTAATTGTAACGACAAATTGGTGTTATTCGTTGGAGAAAATGACTGCAATCCCACGAAATTATTTATAGAATTAGTATTTTCTTTAATAAATGTACTGACTGGTACTTACTTGGATATAATGTGCCTTACGGAAATATTTGTGAAATGTGGTGAAGAAAGAATTATACAAATTAAACAATTTAAAATAGCTGCTTCTTTCACTAGAAAACATGAAAAACGTGGGGGATCTTCTATCTTATGTCGAAGTTATATTGAATTTATAGAATTAACTAGCTTAAATGATATTGCATGTCCCTACGTCTTCGAATGTTGCGGTATCGGTATTCCTGCCTTTAAAAATATTGTTATATGTATATACAGAAGGCCTAAAAATTACAATATTACCTTATTTTTCGAAAAATTTGATCATATGTTATACATATTAAGCAAAAAAAGAAACAGAAAAATTGTTATTTGCGGTGATTTAAATATTAACCTTCTAAAGCTGACTAAAAACTCTGAGAAACTTTTACAAATCATTAAAAATTATAAATACTACTCGCACATACAAGACAAAACACGTATAAACTCTTGCTTGGATCTAATTATTAGTAATGAGGAAGAAGCGGTAGGCAAAATCCGGTCGACACAGGTCAGACAGTCGAATTTTTAATAACTGATAAACCCAAACCTCTGCGGACATGGTTTACATGGAAACGTGACTTTAGCGTTGATAATATAAAAAAATTTCGCAATGGCTTGCAAAGTTTGTCATGGAGTGAAGTACTTGGAAAAATTGACCTCAATTGAGCTTTCTCCATTTTCCATGAAATGTTGATTCTATTGTATAATTTATGTTTCCCACTAAAAAAACATAAAATTGTAAATAAAATGAGTAAGTCGCGATGGATGACTAGAGGTATAAGGAAGTCATGTATCACAAAACGTTTGCTGCGATTAAATTATTATAAAGCAAAAAGTTCAAAGTGTAAAAGTAAATACATAAACTATAATAAGGTTTTAAAAAAAGTTATTTTCTTATCACAAAAAAACAGCAATTCAAACATCGAAAAATAAGTGATGAGCTTCGTGGGTGGTAATTAATAATAAAATACAAAAACCGATTAATTCTGAAATTAAAATTAAATATTACAATAATATAATAACTGATACTATTAAAATTGCTGACATTTTTAATAATTTTTATATCAATCTAGTTGAAAATAAAAAAAAAATCTCAATCGCAAAGTATATTTTTGAAACCCTGTGATCACAAGGAAGTTGTTAACATCATTCGATCGTTAAATAAAACAAACTCTGTCGGATATGATGGAATATCAACTAATATAATAAAATAATGTGCGTCTGAACTCTCTACGGTATTAAGCTATTTAATAAATTTGTCTTTTGAGCAGGGTATTTTTCCAGACAAACTTAAAATATCTATTGTAAGACCTATTTACAAGAAGAACAATAAACTTGACATAAATAACTATCGCCCCATAACACTTATCAATGTTATCTAAAATATTTGAAAAAGCCATGCACGTAAGACTAGATAATTATTTGTTAAATTTTAATATAATAAAAAAAAATCAAAACGGTTTTCAAAAAGGAAAATAAATGTGGAGTTCCTCAAGGAAGCATATTAGGGCCTTTACTGTTTCTAATATACATAAATGACCTCCCAGATATCACTAAACATGAGTGCGTCCTATTTGCTGATGATATTTCTATCATAGTTAACAATGATTCGGAAAGGGAGCACATTGCAGAATTAAATGCAATTGTAAGAGCATGTATAGACTGGCTTTCCCAAAATAACCTAAAAGTCAACGTCAACAAAACTAAATTCCTACAGTTCTACAATAGAAAACCAAAAAGTAACCAAATACGTATAACTTACGATGGTGAGGATATTCATGAATCCCATGACACAACGTTTCTTGGAATCAAAATAGATTCTAATTGTTCATGGAAACTCCATATAGAATCAGTTAATAATAAATTGAATGGTTTTGTATATGTATTGTGGAAATTAGCACGTACTACAGACTATAAGACTGCTCTTATAGCGTATCACGGACATGTAGCCTCCTTACTGCGTTATGGAGTGATATTGTGGGGTAACGCAGTTAATGTGAGTGATCTTTTCATAACACAAAAGAAATGTATACGCGCTATTTTTAATAAACCACCTTGGGGTTCATGTAGACCATACTTCAGAAAGTATAGACTGTTGACCTTACCATGTATCTATATTTTGGAAACTTGCAAATTTGTGAAAACTCATAAGCATTTATTTACTAAATTTAGCGAACATTATAAATATAGTTCAAGGCATTTTGACAGACTAGTTGTACCAAAATATGTTAAATCTAAGTTACAATCTCGCAATTCTTACTCAACAGCCATTAAAACTTATAACAAGTTACCTAAATCCTTAAAAAAATTGAATGGAAACACTTTTCACTGTAAACTGGGTAACATATTGACTGAACAATGTTTTTATTCACTGGACGAATACTTAAACTATAAATTTTGACTTTAAAATAATTATTTTTGTTGACATGATATTATGTATGATCAATTTTTTTGTTTTGTAAATGTTCCAATATAATTTTTTCTGTGTTTGATATTTGGATAGTAATAACATTTCATTTTGGCTAGCAAAATGAAATGTTATTATTATCCAAATATAATTTGATCAATGTTTAAATGGAATGGTAATGATTATAATGTAGTAATTGATGAAATATATTATGATCTGAACAGTTATTTGCATGCTAATGAAGTGGTGAAATATGAAAGGAAATTATTATATTATACTGAAGATCTCGTGTACTATATTTCTAGCAAATAAATTCATTCATTCATTCATTCTGAGGGCGTTGCAGACGTAGCCAGTAGACATTTAACCCATAACCCCCAAAAAAAACCCATTTGCCAAATGTTCCATTAGATTTTTTTTATTAAAGGAGATGGTCCAAACATGTATGGATTTGATCCCAATTAAAGTACAGTTCGTAAAATCAGAGTTAAAACTATTCTGAACAATTTCCCACTATCAATATTTAGTTAATGTTGTGTAGGTTTTTCGTTTAAAAATAATTCAGTTCACACAAAATGGTGATACAAAAATATGGCGATGGCGATTGACAATTCTTTGACAAGTGTATCATCTCATGTCACTAGTTTCTTGAGTGTACAAATTGCCGTAATCAGTAAAAAAAGAACTCGATTAAATTTCATCTTTGTTTTAATCAAATGAACTCTATTTTTCCTGAAATCTTTGAAATAGCTTTCTTTTGAGGTTCATCCACTAAGAACACCACGTTTCCAATCCTTTTATAACCACATCCATATTTATGGTTCCTCATAGACAAAATCGTTAAAACTCTCCGTCGAAAGAAGAAATGGAATTACCGAAGACCGCCTTCAAGCTGTGTAACAGAGTTATCTTAGGCACCTGTTGATAGCCTAATTAATTCAATTGAAGACTCATATTTGGGATGCGAAAGCTGCGCGTGGAATATTTTTTGTCTTTTTTCAGCTATGCGCCAAGTAAACGTTATTCTTTCTTGCTTCATTTCACGCAGAACTTACTTACCAGTCGTTTAGGGTAAGTCCAATTGTATTTTTTTATGTTATGAAAGTGGCAAACAAACTTACAGTTCACATTGATGTTAAGTGATGAATGCAGCCTACAGACACCTACACAAAGACCAGAGATCAAAATGCAGATGCGTTACTACTTCTGAGGCCTAAGGTTTTATGCCTCTGTGCCGGAAATTACAGGGCCGTACATTACCACCTGACCGGAACACGATAGTGCTGAACACTACCATTTAGCGGCAAGTATATTAGGTAACGCGGTGGTGCCTACGCCCGCAAACTCCGTCACTGGAGTTCTACCACCAGTGTAAAAGTGGTATCTTGCTGGGTTTTTAAATAATGCTGGTGTCAAATAAGCATGCAGTTCACATGAATGGTAAGTGAATACTACAGGCAGAATTACGGAAGACCAGATTACGTACTGGGATTCTACACGAAAACGAGAGGTCAAAATGCAGATGCGTTGCCATTTGAGTGGCATGTATTACTGTCACAGAAGCAAATCTGCTTAAGCTCCAGAGTTTCCCCGTAATGACGGGGCCATGTAAATGAAATACTATAGTGTTGTGTACTTACATTTTTTTATGTTACGAAGGTCCCAAACAAGCATGAAGCTCACATGGATGTTAAGTGATGACTGCTACCTGTAGACATCTACACGAAAATCAGAGGTCGAAATGCAGATGCGTTGCCACCTCTGACCTAAGTTGTTATGACTCTGTGATACATAAAGCAATATTTGGTGCTTACACCCTCGAGTGCATCCTACTAAAAGAAAGTACAAGAATCTCATTCAATCACTTCACTAAACACATTGTTAACACCTTAAAAAAGTTCAATAATACATGATATATCATCACATACATATACACCTGAACTCGAAATACATACCTAATCAACTCTATACTCACTTTCATCTAGATATTGACTTAAGTCGCCCGTAAACCGTAGCGAGGACTTCTGTCAAGTCATCCACAGCAATACTTACTCGTCTTGTATAAATATACAAATACATAGGAGATTAAAAAAAAAAACACTGGCACTTTACCCTTGTGAAAGTGGTTCATTGAATGCAGTTTCAAAGACATTTTGTTCTTTGACGTATTAAACTTTATGTCCACGAATATATAAAACTTTACCTACCTTCCGTCCATAATTAAATCAGCCATATCTACAACCAGTATCACTCCACCCTTTGAGCATGTAGCAAACTGATTTATGTTACGGTGTGTCCGTACAGGGCGGTTCGACTGCTGGTAATGGCCGCCCCACACTTCCGGTGCGCCGTTTCCGCCGTTTTCCTTCAAAGGAAAGCTGTTCTTTTTATGAAATACATGCTAATTTTTTTCTATATTATTTACGTGATAACGTGGTTTTATTTACAAACATTATTCTATCAGGTATTTCTCCTGCGTTACAATATGGGGTTCTTCAAAACTGGCGTCAAAAGCGCTCTTCAGGGCTGGAAATGCGGTGGCAACTCTCAACTACCCTCACGTGTGCGTGAAATTATAAGTCCCAAAAATATTAAATGCAAGCTTAAAACATTCTTTAATGAAAATTGTAAAGGGACGAATTGACCATTGTTAACCGTTTTGTTTAAATTTTATTTATTACTAGCTGACCCCGCAAACTTTGTATTGCCTCACAATGAAATAATGTGTCAAAGGTTTGATGTATACGGACTATTTTAAACTGCGATATCTCCCAAGATATTGATTTGAATCGAATGAAGTAAAGGGCCATTTCGTTTTAAATGAAATACTTGTGATGAATAACATATTTATTTATAAGGATTAAAAATATCATGTTTTTATAAACACCTTCGCAAATACTGCATTATTTTGGAACAACTTTGGTTAGTATAAAAAACTTTATTGTGAGCTAACGTTAAAAGATAGACATATGCTGTCGCGGATTTTTTTTAGAACTTTTGAAGGGAAAAAACCTGTAGTACATGATTTTTGTGAAACTTTTACCGTTTACGCAGTGCACGCAGTGGAAGCTCTCAATAAGAAAAAAAATCCCCCGATTTTGAAACATTCTTCTTTGGTGCTCCGCTCCTATTAGTCTTAGCGTGATGATATATAGCCTAAAGCCTTCCACAATAAATGGACTGTCTAACACTGAAAGAATTTTTCAAATCGGACCAGTAGTTTCTGAGATTAGCGCGTTCAAACAAACTCTTCAGCTTTATAATATTAGTATAAATATGATGGAACAACACCTATACGGGTATGTTTGTAAGCTTTGGAGCGCAAACCGACGTTGTCATTTGAAAATTGGCTTCAGAATCACGTTGTATATATTGATAAGGTAATTATCTCATTGTATGAACATTATAGCTGTATACTCAATACCATTCCACTATTTGAACATGTAGCAAACTGATTTATATTACGCTGTAAATACACAGAGCGGTTCGACTGCCGTTAATGGCCGCCCCACACTTCCGGCGCGCCGCTTCCGCCGTCTTTCTACGAAGAGGATGGAAGATCTTTTATCATACACTTTTTCTTTTCATGCATATTTAATTTAACGTTACCTCACGCCTGTAATCCTCGAAGAGGTAGGCTTTGGTAAATGCATGCAAACACCCACTATTCGCCGGTTACGTTTTGGCCCATTTGACAGGTGGCGAGCCTCTCCGGGCAGATTGCCAAACTCCCAGGTACTGGGAAACTTGCAAACAATGGAAAAATCCCAATAGAAGCAGAGATAAATGATTTTTACACCGTTATCTCTAATATCTCCCAACCCGGAAATCGAACCTAGGCCCGCAGCGTAGTAGTAGTGGATATTTTTATTATTTGTGTGAAAAGTATGTGTTATTTATAAAAAGGAAACTATAATCATAGTATACACAAAAAACCAGACACGTGCTTGTCGGGACACTCGCAATGTAAGGTTCCGATTTTCCAAGTACATTTTATAAGTTGAACAACTATTAATCGTTACTTTAGACCGCTTAGCCGTGAAGTTTTGATATTAAATTCGTTAACATTACTGTGATATTTCCACCTATCTGAGTACCACCGTTTAGTTGTTAGAGAGGAGGCAATAGGGCAACACAACTAAAATAAAAAAGTGTGTGTGTACTTTTGCACGCAAGTAAGAAGTTATACTTCTCTAGCGTAACAATACAATATACCAGAAATTAAACAGAATGACAAAAAAAGTTTCGCAAGTAACTTCAGACTGTTGCTTTTATCTGTCGGTGTGCGAGCGCATTGTGAAAAATCACTCTGAAAATTTTTTCAATTGCGCCAAAAGAAGTATTTAAGTATTACTTCAAAAATTGCACTTTAAAGCTTAATATTTCTATTGGTATACATACGTACTTATTATGCATGTATATAATAATATTAGTAGTGAATATACAAACCGAGGATGCTTTCTCGATTGTCTTTACCAACATTTCTATTCTTTTTCTTATGAAGACTTCTGTGTCAAGCACCAGCTAATCTATGCCAAATTACCACTGAAAAAATACTACTGTAAATAAAGAACAAAAAACGCCGTACCCCCGAAATCCACATCATATTACCGGAATAAGGACCGAAGAAAGTTCAAGGGACAAACCCCATGTCGCTCGACGCTATAAATTTTGCTAATGCGAATCATAAATTTCGCGTAGCACTAATGTAGCGTAGTGCTAAAATGGAAATATCGTTTCTGTTACCCACAATTGGCACCACACTGTTCCAAGGTGTATTAGAAAGTTTATCTATACTTATAATAAAACTGTAGAAGAGTAAATTCTGTACATTAAAAATATTGGAAAAATATACAAAATAAAAAAATACCAGGGGATGTTACTAGCACGATACCGAACACAAATATGTGATTAATTTTTTTTTCTGTCTGTGTGTCTGTTTGTTCAAGCATCACACAAAATCTACCGATCCGATTACAATGAAACTTGGTATAATTATACTTTAACGTTTGGCGCACAACACTGGGTACTTTTTATCCCGGAAAAATTTATGTTTCTCTGTGTGTTTGTGCACGCTAAGTTTAGAAACGGCTTATCCGATTTCTGATCTTCACTAATATATTGTGAAGAGTTTCACTTAAGATTTAGTATTTGTTATATGTGACTCGGTTCAGAAATAAAAAAGTTACGTCAATTTAAAGAACCATATCGAATATTTTTAAACTATTCTGAATCTATCTTTTTTAGGGTTCCATACCTAAAAAGTAAAACCGGACCCTATTACTAATCTTCGGCTGTCTGTCTGTCTGCCAGTCTGTCCGTCTGTCTGTCGCCAGGCTGTATCTAATAAACAGTGATAGCTGCAAAGTTATAATTTTCACATATTATGTAAGTATTTCTGTTACCGCTATAACGACACAATTTTAAACTATAAATAAAAAATGAAAATATTAAGGGGTCCCAGGGGGCATACAATAAACGTGTTTTTTTTTAATATTTTTGCTCGATATTAATAAACGGTACATAGCAAGTAGACGCTTAAAATTTTCACAGAATTTTTAAGTCTGATGTTGTATATATAATTACCTTCCATAATAAATCTATATGTATAAAAATCTAATGCTGTTCGTTAGTCTTGCTAAAACTCGAAAACGGCTGTGCCGATTTGATTAACTTTAGTTTTGAATTATTACTGGAAGCCCAGGGAAGGTTAAGAGGTAAAAAAATATGAAGAAATTAAAGGGGAATAGTAAAAAAACACAATTTCATTTTCCCATACAAATAGTCTGTAGGTATATATAAAAAATTTGACACATTATTTCATTCTGAGGCAAAACGAAGTTTGCCGGGACAACTAGTATTACATAAATTGTCTGTAGGTCTTCGTAGCGTTTGAATAGAGTTTTATAGTGGCATTATAAAATAAATGGTCGGGAGATGGCCAAAGTGGTATTGACTGTTTCTCACAGAGTATGTATATTACATTGGCTCCCTGGGAGTTCGATAATAGGGTGATGCCAATTTACAGACCTATTTTTATACTATAAATGTGATAAACAAGTATATTAAGTTCCCATTGATGATAAGTGAATCCTGTAATGTATGAACATTTATATTATAATAACAGGTATTTATTACATTTAGATATGTTACCAATCCTGAAAGTTCCTAAGCCTATTATGCCTCTGTACCAGAAATTACGGGAAAGGACGTTACCACCTAATTGAAATACAATAGTGTTGAACAATATCATATTTTATCGACCAGTTAATAAGGCAATGCGGCGCGGCGGTGGGTATAGGTAGCCAAAAACACTACCACTAGAGCTTTTCTGCTTTACCATAAGTAAAATAAAACCTAACCCCCTTATTCATAAAGGTATATTAGATACGTTTTAGCTATAGAATACTTTGTCTTTGTCAGTTGCATTGTCAAATGTGCAGGATAGAAAGGGACAAAGGAGAGATTAGCAACACTTTAGCTAAAATACGTTTATGAATAAGGGGGTAGATCTATATTGAAGAAAACTGTACTGTAAACATAGAATAAAAAATGCCGTATTCCCGAAATCCACATCATATTACCGGAATAAGGACCGAAGAAAGCTCAAGGGACAAACCCCCTGTCGCTCGACGCTATAAATTTTGCTAATGCGACTCATAAATTTCGCGTAGCACTAATGTAGCGTAGTACTAAAGTGGAAATATCGTTTCTGTAACCCACAATTGGCACCACACTGTTCCAAGGTGTAATAGAAAGTTTATATTACTATTCTATTCTATACTATTCTATTCTATCGTAAATATGACGGCGGTAGTTGAATCAAATAGATGGTCTAGATTTGTAGGTCTTAACGGATTCCTAGAGCTTGGATAAGGGTTTTATAGTAGCTTTATAAGATTGGTCGCTGGTATCATTGATGTCAACTTTCTAATATGACCCGTAAGTAACATTGTTTACTACATCAGTAGGTACGTTCTTATGTAATGAAAGTGGCCTACTAGCATGCAGTTCATATTGATGTTTAGTGATGACTGCAGCCTATGGACACGCACACAAAGACCAGAGGTCAAAATGCAGGTGCGTTATCACTCCTGAGGCCTAAGGTAATATGTTTCTGGGCCGGAAATTACAGGGCTGTACATTACCACGTGACCGGAACACGATAGTGCTGAACTCTACAATTTAGCGGCAAATATATTAGGTAATGCGGTTGGTGCCTACGCCCGCGAGCTTGGTCACTGGAGATCTACCACCAGTGAAAAAATGTTTCCCAAATATTTTTTTAACGCCCTACTCATGACAAAACTTCATGCGTAGGGCAGGTACCTAACCTATTTTTGTGACGATTTTATTTAACCTTATTGTTAGTATAGCTAATAACATTTCATATGCTTTATGAGCTGAGCTGCGGGTAGACAGAACCCCTTAAAGTTATGAAAAAACTAAAAAAAACGACGCTTAAATTAAGGTCGATTCCTTCTATTCAGGGTAGAAGTAACCCTCTCTTGAAGATATAGATATTAACATAACTACCTATTAATTTGTCAATTACTTACCTACTTTCTTAAAGTCACATACAAATTAAAGTATAGCCATTGACGTACAATTTGTATTGAATTAATATTATACACAATTAATATTGTTTGATCAAATATTATCAAAGAACGCGAGGAGTGTACAAAATTGGATATTGTGTTCGAATTGAACTGCGAGACGTTTCAATGCGATATAAAGAGGGTGTCGTATAGATATATCTTTGCTAGTATCTAGTGAGATTCAAGTTGAACTTGTTTTACACTGCAAGCTATGTTTTATGTAAATGTAAGAGAATTAACTACAGGTAAATACATGCCTGCAATGAAAAATACCTGCGATTCGCAAGTTACATTTTGTTCCATTTAAATATATGGCGAACCTATAAATATCGCTGAACTACCAAACTCCTAGTTTGATACTGGGAAACTTCTGAGAAATTGAAAAATATCAATAGAGCTCTGAGCTGTTCCTAATGGCCTTTTATCGATAGACTACTGGGGCACACTGCATAATATTAATCGAAAAACATTAACTAAATTAAATATTACTGTAAGGATTGCAAAATCTTTGGCTTTAACTCTTTCGGTAGTGGCTGCAATGATGGGACGAAAAAAAGTAATCACCAACTAATGACTTGAAGGACAGCTGCACCTTGTAATGTTTAACTCTCCTCAAAAATGGCTCAAGCTGAGATTCAGTTCTTTGGTAGTTTCTTAGTTATTAATTAGGCTGTGAGAGATTTACGCTCGCAACTTGCTGTAACC
Source organism: Macrosoma leucophasiata (assembly GCA_036365455.1). Lineage (NCBI taxonomy): Eukaryota > Metazoa > Arthropoda > Insecta > Lepidoptera > Hedylidae > Macrosoma > Macrosoma leucophasiata. Next base: position 4,714,876 of record JAWQUS010000024.1, read on the forward strand.
CGAAGGGTGCTGCTTGGTGAAATCAATCATGAAGGTGTTGAAATGATAGTTTCCTTGTACACTACGGAACCCAAAGAAAAGAGGGTATTAAGAAAAAAAAACCGATGTAAGAATCATAACGATTCTCGATCTCAAGTTCGATTCATAATTCTTATTGTAATACATAATCAAACATACAAAATATTATTGTAAACATCATTAAGTGATTAACGTCAATCACACTGAAAAGCTACGGAGACATCTCTACTAATATTATCCCTACTTCCCTACTATATACATTTATATATAAATATATTATATATTATATATTATAATATTCATAATATTATAATATATAATATATTGTATATTTATCCGAAAGTAACTCTGTCTGTCTGTCTCTCTGTTACCTTTTCACGTCCAAACCACTGAACCGATTTTAATGAAATTTGGTACAGAGATAGAGCTGACCTTGAGAAAGAACATAGGCTACTTTTCGACATCCACGCGGGCGAAGCTGCAGGCAACAGCTAGTACAAAATATTTTCCAATATGATTAAAATCTATTAACGATTCCATTCATAACAACCTAATATACACCTTTTGTATAGCCTAAAACTATCTTCCAATAGCTTTTACTCGCATAGCTGCATAAACAGCGTAATCCTACCAAGAAAATGTTTTCCCCATCCTTTGTTCCGGGGTAAAAGATACAGTAGCGTTCACACACGAATGCTTCCCTTTTTTAATCCGCCGTGGATTTCTTTGGCAAAGGAATAAAGCTGTGGAATGTTAAGGGTGGGGTTTGGTCTTAAGTTAATACGAATATATACCAACGGTATAAGGATACGTTTTGTTATTTTTTGCTACTTACTTTCTAAAAGATAGTCCAAACTTCTTTGTAGTAATTTTTGCTTTGATTCCTTGATTTTTGAAGAATAATGGTTCCTTATTTTAACGTCTTCTTTTTATATCACACTAGCTGACCCGGCAAACTTCGTATTGCCTCAGAATTAAATAATATGTCAAAATTTTGATAGATACGGACTATTTGTACGGGAAAATAAATTGTGGTTTTTACTATTTCCCTTCAATTTCTTCATATTTTCTTATCTCTTAAAGCTTTCCTGGCAGCATTAGCCAGAAGTATTATACAGCATAAGCATTCAAAACCAAAATTAGCCAAATCGATCCAGCCGTTCTCGAGTTTTAGGTAGACTAACGAACAGCAATTGATTTATATATATATATATGTAAAGAAATACTATTATATTTCTTTCTTCGCACTCTGCGTGTTTATTAACCATGAAGTTTGGTTTATAGTTTTAAACTTTTTAGTTGTCTAGTTTTAAAGAAGAAACGAATGCAGAATGTCAGAGACAGATTCAAATACGAGTGGATTGACAATTGCATTATCAATGAAAATTATAATAAAATACTATTTTATGTTTTAAAAGTGAAAGAATAAACTTTAATTGTCGTTTCTTCTTTTCAGGTTTGGGTTCATATTGTTTTATATTATCTAGATAAGATAGTCTTTGTACAAAAAAACTTACAATAAATCTTCTTTTCAGCAACACGTGGTTTATTTGTTTCATTTAGTAAAATAGACTTATTTAAATATAGATAGGTGGCTAAAAGCGTGTAGCTCACATTGCTGATAAGAGTATGTTTTATGGCCCCGTAATATCTATCACAGGAACATAAAAGATTTGGTTGCCTAGGTCTTCCCCTCTTATGACACGTCAAAAACAAACAAAATAAATTAAAGTGAATAACAATTTTACTGATATACATGTCAAACAAGATAAAAAAATATATGTAAAGTCAAGAATATCACTAAGATAAAACTAAATGTAATAAACTAACGTAAAAAGAATATCAGTAGAATGTCTCATTTCCCCTTTACAAACTGATAACAAAGAGTAAAAAGAAAAGAAAAGGAGTCATTCTTTGTCATTCACCGGCAAAGTTCCAAAGGTCAATATGATCTGAGAAAAACTTGCCGGAAAAAACTCAGTCGGCTCTTTTAAAAATATCTCTTAGGCATATTTTTACAATTTTCCATAATTTAAACAAGCTTAAAATTAACAATATAATATCAACATTAATACACTTTGATTATTACATTTAACACCCTTGTGGAGCTGGATCAGCATTTAGCCAAACATTTCTATCCTTGAGATAGTCCTCGAGTTTATAGTAAGCCATTTTCCGTCGTGATCTTGCTTGTTTTATTAGGACAGTAGGAGAGATCGGTCTCGTGCTGTTTTGTCTTCCATTTGGCGTAGATCATCGTGTATGTTATCAAGTAACATCACGTCTGTAATCAGGTGTAGGCAGAGGTAAGCGGGTGAGTAAGTACGGTAAGCGTTTAAAAAAAATGCATGCATTCCAGCATATATGTAGACAGTAACATGTAGCGAACCAGTTAGCCCCTGGACGCATTACCCCGCATAACTCCAAGGTACTAGAAAAAATAACAATAGAATCAGGAATAAGGGATTTTAGACCGGTATCTCTGAAAGCCCCGGGATGCAACCCCAAGACCTCAGCGTAGTAGTGCCTGGTACCACTAGACTACTGAGGCAGTTAGGTAGTTAGTTTAGGCTAATTTTTATAGATGTATGATTTTACTGGTGGTAGAGTCCAGTGACGGAGCTCGCGAACGTAGGTACCACCGCGTTACCTAATATACTTGCCGCTCAATGGTAGTGTTCAGCACTATCGTGTTCCGGTCAAGTGGTAATGTATGGCCCCGTAATAACTAGCACAGAGACGTAACGACTTAGGTCTCAGGGGTGGCAACCCATCTGCAGTTTGAATTATGGTTTTGGGTAGATGTCTATAGGCTGCAGTAATCACTTAATATCCACTTGAATTGCATGCTTGTTTGCCTCATTGGTTAGGTATATAAAATTAAATTTCATCAGTACCTAATATGCCGAGAAAGATTCTAAACAATGGTTAAATAAAGAAAAAGACCGACCCCGATTACCTAACAATTTAGAAAGTAATAGGTAAGTAATAGGTATTGAAAACTAACTCGATGTGAAACTTTAATTTTAGTAAAGAATGAAATTGAAAAATAAGGAATACCAATCTAGTTACTATAAGACCTAGGCATAAACAAAAATATCTCAAAGAAAAAAGCTCTAAAAGACACCCTAAACGCATAGTACTTTACCGTCGGCAAGTTCAAAGGGATGCGGCGGCCGGCGGCGCTTTGATGTCACGGCCCGTCGGCAAACGTCTTTGATGTCGCCATTGGGTGGTTATATGTAGTTTTTCTGACCCAATTATTACAAAAAGCCGACATATTATTATTTATAGAAGACTGTAAACAAGAAATTAATGAAAGCTTTATACTTACACTTCCATGTACCTAATAGCTGTTCTTATTGGAAATTAGGTTTTATTTATGGGTGAAAGGTGATGTTGCGAGCTCGGCTCTAGATCGTACACATCCTCAAAAAACGGGTAAATTTAAGAAGAATCCGAAAAAAATGCAATTTATTTATTCAAGTATATATTTTAGAGTTACTACCACATTTAATTCAAACGATTTTATCATTTTCAACCATATTCAACATGGCGGCGACACAGCCGACGCTTCTTTAAATTGGAAATCGATTAGTTTAAGTTCTTAGTAATAACACATGAAATCGATTTCGATAGTATTCAGAAAATATTACTTTTTTCTCCAAATTCTATCTAATCAAAAAACTATTTAAAAAATTAAAATGTCAAAATGACATCGCCCGCCATATTCGCCATGTTGGTTTGAGTTGCAATTCTAACTGCAAATAATATTTTGTAACTGCAAACAAAGCTAAATAAGTGAAAATATGCAGTACAAAACGTTTTTACATTGATTTTGCCAGTTAATGATATTGTGTACAATACATGGCCGGAGGTCCATACATTTTTGCAACATCTCCTTTCAAAATATAATTCTGCTGCCAAATTGTAGAGTCGGCACTGTCAGCACTATCGTGTTCCGGTTAGATGGTTACTGTTACAGAGACATAACAACTTAGATCTGAGGGGTGGCAGCCCATCTGCGGTGTGACCTCTGGCTGTTGTGTGGATGTCTATAATAATCACTTATCACATCAATGTAGCCTGCATAATAATAATAATGGCAACCCATTATACGTCCCACTGCTGGGCACGAGTCTCTCCCCTTTTTGGGGGGAGGCCTGGAGCTTACTCCACCAACCCGCTGTCGGATGTTTTCAAACCGCCCATAAGGCCTCCGACAAGGTTTAACGACTGCTATCTGTCGATAGCAACCGGGACCGACGGCTTAACGTGCCCTCCGAAGCACGGAAACGCGCATTTAATTTGCCATTAGCGGTCACCCATTACACTACCTGACCGCACTCGTAGTGCTTGATCGAGTAGATCGCTTATGATCTACACCAGCCGCGGGGCTATGCGCGCTTCACTAGCATGCATGCTTGCAAAAAACAAAAAAAATCTAGGCACAAGATACAATGTAATTTGTATATCCGTTTGTGTTAACAGTTTTAATTTTCAGCACACGGATTAAACAGCCTTGAGTTTAGTTTAACGAACTCAGAAGTTGCAGGCAATGCACTGAGACTTCAGATTTCGTGTAGATGATTATAAACTACCTGCTCGTTTACTACTGTAATCAAATTAAAAGAAAAACACTAAAACTTACCTAGGATTCATTTATTTGATAAAAGACACTAAGTCAATAATATGTTAAACGAAGTAGGTATACATTGAAATAAAAAGATCCGGACAAATTGAGACCCACCTCCTTTTTTGCAGTCGGTTTATGTAAACTATTGGGATGGAATCATGTCGCATATGTCGACGTCAGGTACCTTTGAAAGAATTTTTAAAAACAACCCGACCCGAGCTTCGCTATGTTGGTAGACATCATTTTATTTCAATATAGGTACGAAGATAAATTCGTAAAATAATGTCATAATTTTATCACCCTATGAAATATACCATATTGTAATAACATAGATAAATATTTAATAATATTTTAAACAACATCAGTTGATCAGTATTGACAAACAAAATATTTCCAGCTATTAAAGATAACGAAGCACTAAATAAAGAATGACAGTAGATTTTTACCCAATTCGAACAACATTGAACCCTTTCGACCCAGTTCTCGGAGTACCAGGGCGACAGAACTGGGGTGAAAGTTCAGAGCTGGTCAAGGTGAAGGCGACGCCCATTAACGTCTCCACTTAGAACAACTCCGCCGCCTTAAGATTTCTACCACGGCCATGCTGCCTTGGTACTTTAAGTAACAAATTTTGTATGACTTGTTGTCAAGACAATTGAGTATAGAGCTTTATTTTTAAAGGATGTTCATAGATAAGACATAATGAAGTCGGCCGTATGTTTTACTTTAAAAATGATTGTTAAATATATAAAAAATAGACGAATCCAGCCGTTTATCTTTTCAAATATTATGACGTGTTCGTGTAAACCCTCCAGACACGAGAAAAATATGACAATTGAAATGCAATTGTGTCTGGGCGCCGGTGGCCTTACGTTCCCTGACAGGTTAAGAATAAAAAAAAAAACTCTTAACCCAACACTAGTTATAATAAACCTGTGTCGTGGGTGCCGTTGTACATATATTGTATTATATACATTGTACACAAATTCCTGTAAGCCATTCTAACCTTTGTCCCCGTGTGGGGATCAAACCTACGACCCTTGGATCAGACCGTCGTCACACACTGCCTGATCGATGATCAACTGGGTCGTCCAATAATTGTTGAATGTGTGTCTATGTAAACCATAATAAAATAAACCTAATAGAGTCCAACCTTTTGTTTTTTCTTTTGTTTCCAATATCCACTTGAGGTTAAGAATGTCTCCAAAATTCAGGAAATGTTAATACTTACGTCAAATTATATGAAAATCATAGACAGTTTTATTCATTTATGTACATTATATAAAGATAAAAGTAGACTTACTCGTACTTGACACCGACCCTTTTCACGAATAAACAGCTGGACTTTGACAAAAATTGCGACATGAACTACATCGATCCTAAAGTTGAACATGTGATGTATCAAATAATTTTAAAGATAAACAACAGCAACCAGAATAACATGTTATTATATCTTCATTTTACATAAACCCGCGCATAAACGACAAGAGGAAGTATTTAATAGTGACACATGGGTGAGCGTGTAATGAAATGAATGCGCATTACCACAATTTTCATCAACATTACACGCATAGGTACTCGTGAAAAAAACGAAAAAACAACAATAACGTGTTTCATAAATATTTTCATGTACAGATTCAAAGTTATGACAGCAACGCTTAAACCACAAACTAATATGAGTAACAAAGGTTTTAAATATAAATTCGTTGCAGTATAAAATTTAAAACAAGTGTCAAGTGTCAGACGTCGCAGTTCACGAAGTTAGCTAAGTAATAAGATAATGAAGAACAGCGGGGCCGGGGTACGAATTAAAACGGGAATCGTGTGCATTAGGCCAGCGGGACTGGAAGACATGTAAATATTAAAAGCGGACTTAAATTATATTTTATTATAAAATCCGTACTGTAGATGCGTTGCCATTACTGAGTTCTAATATCTTCTGTTGCTGTAAAAAAAGTGTAGTGTCATATTATTATTTAGCGTGTCATATGACAACTTTATGCCACTGTAACTGAACCTAAAATACTGCCAATACTTTTAAAATAATTTGTTTTCTTCATCACATGAAACAACAGTCATGAAGTTTATATTTTAAATTTATAAATTAATATTCAATTAATACACTGTACCTACTTATTTGTACTAAGTAATATTTTATACTGATGTCTTCTCCATTCTAATTGGAAAGGGGAATTCAATTTTGAGAGATTGAAGAAAATGTAATAGAGTAGATAAATTGGATAATATCTTTTAATTTAAGTTTTCGTGTTCATTATGTTAACGTAGGTATTTAAATAAGTGTCAGTCAAAGTTGGTGATATAACATTTATTAGTAATATATTTGATAATCCGTTATACGACTTACGCCAAACACATACCAACAATGTTGTTACGTAAATAATAATAATCGTTTGTTCGCATTAAATATGACAAATACAAACTAATAAGTTTGTATCTAAAACATTTACTTTGAAAAATACGCAACAACTTCCAACTGTTCACATTTTTGCAACCTGCTGCCGCCGGCTTAACGTACTTTTTGTTCCTTGTTTATTTAATGAGTGAATCTGAAAGACGACCTCGTTATGACGTCACTTCTCCGACATTCGGCGGAAGCGAGACAGATAGTTTTCCAATATAAAATCATAAAGAGCAGAGTGAGACAAGTGAATCAGCTGACTTGAATGAATAGGTTTTCTTAAGGAGTTGCTAATGAAATGGAAATGAAATTGGTGGAATGCTCGGAGTTTCTTCAGAAGTTTAAAGTGAGGAATAGTGCAGTAGGTACTTAGATGTTTTCTGGTATATAAACTTTTCGTTTGTTAACGTACGTAACATGCCATCACGCATGTAATCTCCGAAAGGGTAGGCAGAGGTAAATGTACGCACTCAAGCATACATATGATTACAACACCCACGATTCGCCGGTTACGTTTTAGCAAATTTAGCAGGTGGCGAGCCTGGTGCCATCACATTACCAAACTCCGAGGTACTGGAAACTTCCAGGAAATGGAAAATTCCCAATAGAACCAGAGATAAGGGATTTTAAACCGTTATCTCTGATAGCCCCCGACTCGGGAATCTAACCCAGGACCTCCAGCGTAGTAGTAGTGGCCTGCTACCACTAGGCTACTGAGGTAGTCGTTGGTTTGTTAATTGTTAAAATGATGGGACCTGGCGTGAAGATACATACATACTTACATACCTACACTACCACATCTGTTATGTAAAAAGTGGCGCACAAGCATGTAGTTTACATGGATTAAGTGATGACTGTAGCATAGACACCCACACAATGACCAGAGGTCAAAATGCAGATGCGTTGCTAGGTTGCCACCCCTGACACCCTAGTTGTTATGTATCTGTGGCAATTATTACGAGGTCATACATCTTAACACGATAGTGCTGAACACTACCATTTGGCGGCAAATGGATTGGGTAATACTGTGGTGCGTACGCCCTCCTACACTTGCATTCAAGCAACGATTTTTTTAATGTAATGGAAGTGTCAAACAGCCATGCAGTTCACATTGATGTTAAGTGATGACTGCAGCCTATAGACACCCACACAAAGACCAAGGTCAAAATGCAGATGCATTTCCACTTTTGAGGCCTGACATCTTCACTAAAATCAGAGGTCAAAATGCATATGCGTTGATTTTGAGATTTTTCCCTGAGATTTTAGTTGCTATGTCTCTGTGCCGGAAATTACAGGGCCGTACATTACCACCTGACCGGAACACTACCATTCAGCGGCAAGTATATTAGGTAATACGGTGGTGCCTGCGCCCTCGAGATCCGTCATTGGAGCTCTACCATCACTAAAAACATGATAATCTTTTCAGTGAAAATAAAAAAAAAATTTGCTAACTTTGATCCAGGCATACCTACAACCCGGATCCACTAGAAGCCCGCTAGCACAAAACCAGGGGATCAGCAACATTTTTACTTATTTTTTATTACTAAATACCTAACAGAATACAGAGTTTACCTAGATTTGACAGCTTCGAGTTTTGTCAGTATATTTTAGTTTTGTAAATGTTATCCAATGTAATCCGTTAACTGGTAGTAAAGTAGGCACTCCAGTGCATAGACCGCATTACCTAATCTATCTGCCGCTAAATTGTAGTATTCAGCACTATCGTGTTCCGGTTAGTGGTAATGTAAGGCCCCGTAATAACTATCACGGAGACATAACAACTAAAATCTCAGGGGTGGCAAAGCATCTGTATTTTGACCTCTGGTTTTAGTTAATATGTCTATAGGCTGCAGTCATCACTTAACATCCATGTGAACTACATGTTTTTGTTGCCTTCGTCGTAATATAAAAAAAAGTCCAATGACCTGCAAACAATAATTATTCTATTTAGAAATTATTTTACAACCGAAATCTGTTTCTACATTGTAACTTACTCGTATTAGTCTTTATTCAAATGATATGGGTTGCCAATTGGAACCCATTGAAAGTGTCAAAATCTATCGCAATAATTTCATTGTCGATAAGAATTTAACTGAAAATATATTGAATATTCCCGAGCATTATTGTACACGCGTCTTCTTTTTAATTTTCTCCTAAATTTATGTTGATTTCGTTACCAACATAAACCCATTTCAGGATTTCTTTTTTAACATTCGCGAAGCTCGGTGCCGTACTTATAGTTCTTTTCTGGATAGCAAAAAAAATCGAGTACGTTATCGAGATATTGATTGGTTAGGCTATATTTATTGTGATGGAAGTGTTTGTGTAAAAACACGATAGTAAAAACGCTTCTGCACAGCAATCAACACCTTTGTGTTTTATAATAAATCGCAGGATAAGCAACGCATTTATATTTAGATTTTTGTCATAAAAGTGGTAAGCATACAAAATTAAATATATTGAGCTTCTATCTCTATGTCTAATTATCGCTTTTTCGGATATACCTATTGGATAAGTTAATCCAGTACTGAATTCCCTCCATTAGAATGCCTTGTAGAAACAATAGTCTTAAGAAGTAGAAAAAACCATTAAATTCTATTTATAGAAAACTAGCTGTTGACCGCGGCTTCGCCCGCGTGGATATCGTTTTACAAATAACTAAGTAGCCTATGTTCTTTCTCAAAGTCAGCTCTATCTGCGTACCAAATTTTATTAAAATCGTTTCAGTCGTTTGGACTTGAAAAGGTAACAGACAGACAGAGTTACTTTCGAATTTATAATATTTGTTAGGGATTAGCGGTTAGAAATACTCAAGATAAATGAGTGGCTGGTCCGTCGATATAATTCTCTTTTAAGTACATGTGACATAAAAAAAACATCATTGTATTTGTACACTATTTTTAGACAAGCTTCTTTATAAATTATTGTTTCTTTTGTGCTCTCAAATAAAGATATTTAGCCTCTTTTGCCATAATCTTTCAGGCAATCAAAATAATTTAATATCGATGTAATTTAATTGCCTATCATATGCCTAATAAGTCTTGAATTAAATACCATACCCATAACGAAACGAAAGTATTTGTATAATTTAATGTAACGTTCAGCAGTGATGTTGTAAAAATGCAGCTTATAAAATAAAATAAGAAATTGCAGGTAAGGTCGACAGATGGAATTCAACTGGGTGGTTTATTTAAGAGCGATTGAAAAGTTAAGTGCTGGGTGTGTTGAATATTTTAATGAAATATAACAGAAAACATTGTGATGATTATAGATACCTTGAATAATATAGACGTTTCAAATTAATGACTTTCGTAATATCAAACGGGATGGGAAGAATTAATGATAGGTTATTTTATCCAAGAAGATATTTAATTCAAAAATGTTTCTACATTTTTAGGTTCCATAACCGAAGATCTGCTTGCTTACGTTATTCGGTTGTAGATGAGATATCTTGAACCATAATAGGCAAGTATTTGAAGCAGTTGTAGGTATAATTAAATGGTACAAACAATATAAACTAATAAAAGTAACTAACCCATCTCGATCTTATTTCATTAAGTTCATACGTTTTTTTTTAAAGTGATATAGTGTCGATCCAACACACAATAATAATAATAATAATGGCAACCCATTATACGTCCCACTGCTGGGCACGAGTCTCTCCCCTTTGGGGGGAGGCCTGGAGTTTACTCCACCACGCTGCTCCAATGCGGATTGGTGGAGGTGGGTAGGTTAGTGGCCAACCCACTGTCGGATATTTTCAAACCGCCCATAAGGCCTCCGACAAGGTTTAACGACTGCTATCCATCGATAGCAACCGGGACCGACGGCTTAACGTGACCTCCGAAGCACGGAAACGCGCATTTAATTTGCCACTAGCGGTCACCCATCACACTACCCAACCGCGCCCGTAGTGCTTAACCGAGCAGATCGCTTACGATCTACACCAGCCGCTGGGCCATGCGCGCTTCAAACCCAAATGTAAATCCGATTTGATCCAGAACACTTACAATCATCATTAAAATAAAAGTGTAATAGTGGTGGTAGATATATCATTATCCAGGCTGTAGAGACAGAAATATCATTATAACTGAGGTCTAAAAGGAACTCTATTATATTAAAAAGTTTCTTCGCATTTTTTAAGATAATTCAAAACATTTTTTAATATAGTTTATTTAAATTTAACTAAAGTATGTATGTACCATTTTGTTCGATAACCTTTTGCCATCTTGTAGGTAGGGACATGATCCCATTGCTATAAAAATTTGGGACTTCTCATCAAAATACCGCGACAAGTGGATTTGGCAGTCCTCTCGTGATGATAACCTAACATTACATAAAGAATTCTGAAGAGACCGAAACAGGTGCACATCTGAAGGTGCAAGGTTAGGACTAAACGGCGGATGCATTAACACCTCCCAGCCAAACTCTCTTAATTTTTGCTGAGTGGCTATAGATGTGTGAGGTCTAGCGTTATCATGATGAAACACCACACCCCTTCTGTTGATCAATTCCGGCCGCTTTCTCTCAACTTCTTGCTTTAATCTCATCAGTTGTTCGCAGTAGAGTTCAGAATCGATAGTCCTGCCTGGTGGTAATAGCTCATAATGAATAATGCCCTTCCAATCCCACCACACACACAACATCACCTTATTGCGAGTTAACCCGCGTTTCGCCACAGCCTGTGAAGCCTGACCGGCCTTTGACCACGACCTTTTTCGCACGTTCTTGTCGTACGTGATCCACATTTCATCACCAGTTATCAGCTTCTTCAAAAATGATTCGGTTTCATTACGTCGTAATAAAGAATCACAAATGAGTACACGGTTCATTAGGTTTCTTTCAGTGAGCTCGTGAGATACCCAAATATCGAGCTTTTTTTTGTACCCAGCTTTTTTCAAATGCACCAAAACTGTTTTGTGATCAATTCTCAGTTCTTTAGCTACGTCGTAACTACTGATATGTCAATCTTGCTCCACTTTTTCAAAAATGGCATCCATTTTATCCGTAATAGGGCGACCACAGCGAGGTGCATCTTTGACCTCAAAATTTCCGGATTGAAAACGCTTAAACCAAATTTGTGCTACTTTCACAGACACTGCACTAGGTCCATAAACATCGCAAATTTTTTCGCGGCTTGCGTTGCATTTTTACCTTTTTTGTAGTAAAATTTTAAAATGTATCGAAATTCTTCATTAGATTTACTCATCTTGTCAGTACGAAAAACAAATGAAAATCACACATTTGCCTAATTTGAATTTGGAATTATGTTCTTTAAAATTTTAACTTTCAATGATACCAAAACCAGCCAGATACAAATACTACAGCCAAAGAGATTTTATTACAAGTTCATACATACTATAATGCGAAAAGACTTTTTCCCCAACCTATTATTCCTACAAAAAAAGGCAATTTGCGTTTGTGTCCTGTGCTTACCCGAGTAACTTTATCAATTTACTGCTTATCTCGTTACCGTGAGATCCATTGAACTGTCTTTACCCAATTATGATTTGGAAAAAACCATGTATAAAAATACAGATGGCCAGAAAAAAAAAACAAAAAAAAATATTATAATATTTAAAGTTTTTATAATGTTTTTATAATATTTTTTTGTTTCTACATAAATGTCATGAGGGGATTTTTTTCTAAAGTAGGTATACATATGATCCAATTAGTCTTCTAGTCTAATAAGACCAACTCATATGTTACCACTTCTTCAAAAAGAAAAAAAAACACGAAAGAACTTTCTCACAATAAAATAAAATAAAAATGATTTCCATATATGGACTATAGATACAGCTCAAGCGTTTTTCATTAGGCTACGATCACATTAGGCGGGCGGACAGACGGCAGGATTATTGGATCCGACGGACGAAAGACTTCGATCCGTTGCCTTTTTTCTTTTTTTTTTCTCTTTTTCCCGGGGCAGGCACCGTCTGGAAAGCCTTTTCCTCTTATTTATTGCTTATACGAAGCCCGAATTGGATATTTGTGAAAGGTTGAGTTGTTTGCCAATGAGAAAATATTACTTTTTTGTACCTATATCAAATAAGTCTGCGTACTTTGAAATGGGTAGGGACGAGGTCTTAGCAAGATGGCAAGCCATGACATTAAAAAAGATACAGCGAATTCGATATTCGAAACTGTGACTAACATACTTGTAAAATTATTTTTGTTCCATTTTTGTAATACGAGCGCGCGTCTCTAAGTGTATATAGAGGGTGCTATTTTTACTATTAATTTTAAAATAAACATCAGTTTTACTTGAAGGCCTTGTAGGTACCGATATTTATTTACAATATTTAGTAGGAAGATTTAAATATTTTTTTTTTCATCTTCACTGAAACTCTACCAACATAATAATACCCATTGACCTATAAATACCTTTTTCATGTAATGGATGTGGAAAATAAGCATGCAGTTCACATTGATGATAAGTGATGACTGCTGCCTATAGACACTCACACAAAGACCAAGGTCAAAATGCAGATGCGTTACCACTCCTGAGGCCTAAGGTGTTATGCCTCTGTGTCGGAAATTACAGGGTCGCACATTACCACCTGATCGGAACACAATAGTGCTGAACACTACCATTTAGCGGTTAGGTAATAGCGGTGGTGACTTCGCCCGCGAGCTTCGTCACTGGAGCTTTTCCACAAGTAAAGATCCAAAATTACTAGACACGACACACCCCTTGGTAGCACGGTTCCAGTTTCCAGTAGTAAATTTTCCACACTTCCACAATGATATAGTAACATGACAGATAACGTGGACGCGTTTCAAATAAAAATCTGTCAAATAAATTTATTATGTCACCGAACTCCGAGGTACTGATCTATCTGAGGTAAAAATCCTGTTATCTCTGAAAGTCTCCGACCTCGGAATCGAACTCCAGTGTAGTAGTAGTGGCGTGCTACCACTTGACTACTGAGGCAATTAACTGTTTTTTTTCATAAATATATTATTCTTAGAACTCGGGATTTTAGGATAACTAACTAATACTAGGTAGGCCGAAGTTCTCAGTTCAATTCCATGTCAAGGTTTGAGGAGTATTGTGTTTTTAGGAAATTTTTCAGTGACATACATTATCTGCGTTTTCATGGTTCCTTTTGGATCTATTATGATATGAGCTTATCAACATGCAAGTTCCAAGTGTCCCACGCATGAAAGAATGCTATAACTTTATTTATTTTCTCGACAACACTTGTACGCAAGGTACGGCAAGGTAAAGTTTTTATTATTTAAATTGCCAATAAGATACATACCAAAAGACAAATAAATGTATTGTAGAGTCTACTGGGTCCTAGCAATTGTTTATAGATATATGTATACTTTGTCAAAGAAGTAAATATTTTTTTTGATTTAGGTTTGATTAAAATAGAAAACAACATAATGATGAAAAATAATAATTGGCAGACGTCTCATGGGCCACAGATTAAAGCTCTGAAGAGTATTGATAAAATGCCCCATCAAAATCATTACCTAATCATCAATATGTAGTAATAATATCGAACACCCCCAGTGAACCCACTAACTAATCCAATTAGAAGGACAAGATAGGTACAAGTAGAATATTAGAAATTAAAGCAAAAATTGTAAAGAAAAATTTAACTTCGGGGAGGAATCGAACCTGCGACCAGGATAAACAGTCCAGCCGCTTTACCACAAAGCTACCGAAAAACTCCGGTTCCTGTGTGAAATTATTTTTTTCTATTCTAGCAAGATATTCAATAGCAAGCGACAGAGACAGGTATAAATAGGTCAATGTACGAAAATCTTTCTAATCCGCGACCGCACTGATATTGCAAGTTTATAAGGTTTGTTTTATGTATAGGTAACAAAAAATTAAAACTTAGGTAGTTAAATGATGGTACTACTATTACCTACCTACTGGACCCATTGATTAGCTGATAGAAGCCACACGGAGAGCCGGATGTATTGCCGAGCATAAAAAATGCAATTAAAATTATTAACAACTTTGCAACACCTCAAATGAATGCATCACGTTATTCCAATTAGAAGGCTATACATACAAATAGTGACGTTAGTGTTTCACACTAATTAAGAATATGTCCCAACATGGTCTCGATGAAACGGCAGTCGAGGGCGCGACTCATTAGTGGTAGTGCTGAAAGGGAATGGAACGGAATCCAGACGAGCCGCTAATTAAGCGATTTTTGGCGGGAACGCGACATAATAGCGTGGTCGCAAAGCAAGAAAGATTTCATACATAACCGTTCGTGCATTGCACCTGTGCGAGGGTGACGCAAGATATTAAATAGCAAGCGACAGAGACAGGTATAAATAGGTCAATGTACGAAAATCTTTCTACTCCGCGATCGCACTGGCATTGTAAGTTTGCAAGGTTTATTTTATGTATAATAAAAAAATATAGATAATCGCCATTATAACTCAGGTAGATAAGTGATAATGGTCAGTGACAAGGCCCGTTGATTAGGTGATAGACGCCACACGGACCTCCGAATGTATTTCCGAGCATAAAAAAATGCAATCAAAATTATTAATCTTAAAAAATAAATATACTAAAACTTTGCAACACCTCCAATGAATGCATTACGTTATTCCAATTAGAAGGACAACGCACAAGTAGTGAGTTAGTGTTTCACACTAATTAAGAATTTGTCCCAACATGGTCTCGATGAAACGGCAGTCGAGGGCGCGACTCATTAGTGATAGTGCTGAAAGGGAACGGAACGAGCCGCTAATTAAGTGATTGTTGGCGGGAATGCGACATAATAACGTGGTCGCTAAGCAGAAAAGATTTCATACATAACCGCTCGTGCATTGCACCTGTGCGAGGGTGACGCAAGATATTCACGAGGAAGCGACAGAGACAGGCATATACAGGTAAATGTACGAAAATCTTTCTACTCCGCGACCGCATTGGTATTGCAAGTTCACAAGGTTTGTTTTATGTATAGGTATGTAACAAAAAATTAAATCTTAGGTAGTTAAATGATGGTACTACTATTACCTACCTATTCGACCCATTGATTAGCTGATAGAGCCACACGGAGATCCGGATGTATTGCCGAGCATAAAAATTGCAATTAAAATTATTAACAACTTTGCAACACCTCAAATGAATGCATCACGTTATTCCAATTAGAAGGCTATACATACAAATAGTGACGTTAGTGTTTCACACTAATTAAGAATATGTCCCAACATGGTCTCGATGAAACAGCAGTCGAGGGCGCGACTCATTAGTGGTAGTGCTGAAAGGAAACAGAACGGAATCCAGACGAGCCGTTAATTAAGAGATTTTTGGTGGTAACACGGCATTATGGTTATGGAAAAGTTCCTTTCAAGTACGGTTTTTGCAAAAAAAAAAATAATGTAATGAACCTTAATGAAAGTACAACTATTATTCGATCCGGAGATCGAATCCGTTTACAAGACTTAGGACGGATCCTAGGGGTGTATCCTGTTTGAATTGGGGGTCGCAGATTCGATTCCCGTACGGTGGTGTGTGTGTAACATCACTTACAACTTGCGACACAGTGTACACCTTAGTACCCCACGAGAATAAACGTATAGATAATCATACTCCTAGATTGAATAGAGTTGCAATGATATTTTACCCAATGGCAATTCCAAAGTTTTAAGACGTGCTTGATGGATGTCCACTTGTTCGCCATAAAAAAAAAAACAAAATTATGCAAATCTCTGCCCGTTCGTTGGAGCATTTACTTTTTCTAATATTTATTTTATGAGAGATCAAATCATATTTAATAAATGATACTATAATATCCTATCAAAAGCCATAAAAACATCCTTTGTGGTGGTAAACAAAATATTTTACCTCATCGTGCACTCCAAAAGTGTACTATAAAAAACTTCCTACTCAAGCTCCCGTTATAAAATTGACATCAACGTATAAACTCGTAGCTAATTTAAAACTCGCAAAACACATTACACGCAACGGGAAATTCCCCAAAAACTTATCTGCGGAAAGCCACCGTACAATCCATCATCATTATGCCAAAACTCCTCTTGCCGAAATTCAATAAAAAAAACTTTCTTGAATACCCCCATCTAGCGGCGACGCCGCGAACCTCAACGGCCCGCCTCGCGGGGTGGCAACCACCCCACGTCGTATCCCTTTTTTCTTCCCTCCACACCCTTATCCACCTGAGCTTTCTTTATCCGTGGCCTGAACTTTTTCTGTACACCCATCCCACTCTGACGCGCGTATATCAACTATACAAATGTGACAGCCGGTAATCCATCTCACTCTAACGCGAAGAAAAAAATCTGTTTATAAAAATGTGAGCGTAGACGCGTTCGGAGCATGGCTCCATTGGACGCATTGTGGGGTAATGTTTCATATGCAGAGGGGTGTTTTTTGTACACGCGTTTTGGATTGAAAAAAAAATGCACCCCAACAGAAGCCGAACTTTCTTTTAGGTACCTACGGATATATTCGTTTCATTTCCAATTTCGATAACAAAGCTCATTTTTTCACCGTATTTCCTTTTGTTCGTCTCTCACGAAATAATTGTGCGCGCTCAGGGGCTAATTCGTTTGGGCTTTTTCATAAATTTTCAAAGGATCATCCTGTATCTTTGACCGTCGGAATATTCTTGTGTGATCGGAGATGCTCATATGCTTGGTTAACTTTAAAAAACTTTCATTAAAAACCGGGCCAGTATTGCACAATAAAATTATGTTTCTATTGTAGGTATATATTTACATGAATTTAGGATTGTAATTAGGTATTATGTATTCAGAAATAGTTTTTCTATTCAAAACTTCGTTATACGTCAGTCAATTTAGACATAATCATAGTAAACAATAAACAATTTGTAAAGTTTTTGTATCTACCATCATTTTTTTCTACGATATACGAAACAATACATCTTTTGGTGAAAATCTCCATGCATATTTTGTTCGTTTGTTTTAGACTGTATAGCCATTGGACAGCCAACCACAACGTATTTTGTTTCAATATTTCTAATGATTTACTATCCAATACCACGCATTATAGTGAACCGAAAAAGTGACACTTACTGGTGGTAGAGTTCTAGTGACGGAGCTCGCGGGCGTAGGCACCACTGCATTACCTCTATCTGTTGCCAAATCTCAGTGTTCAGCACTATCATGTTCCGATTAGGTGGTAATGTATGGCCCCGTAATTACTACCACAGAGACATGAGAACTTAGGTCTCAAGGGTGGTAACGCATCTCCATTTTGACCTCCGGTTTTTGTGTAGAGGTCTATAGGCTGGAGTCATCCCTAAACATCAATGTGAACTTTTTTTTTTTATGTAATCGAATTGGCAAACAAGCATGCAGTTCACATTGATCTTAAGCGATGACTGCAGCCTATAGACACCCACACAAAGACCAAGGTCAAAATGCAGATGCGTTACCACTCCGGAGGCCTAAGGTGGTATGCCTCTGTGCCGGAAGTTACAGGGCCGTACATTACCACCTGACCGGAACACGATAGTGCTGAACACTACCATTTAGCGGCAAATATATTAGGTAATGCGGTGGTGCCTACGCCCGCGTGCTCCGTCACTGGAGCTCTCCCACCAGTAGTAAATAAGGTAATGCGGTGGTGCCTACGCCAAGAACTGCATGCTTGATTGCCACTTCCATTACTTAAAAGAATAAAAAGATACCCACACAAAGACCAAGGTCAAAATGCAGATGCATTACCACTCCTGACGGAAATTACAGGGCCGTACATTACCACCTGACCGGAACACGACAGTGCTGAACACTATCATTTAGCGGCAAGTATACAAGGTAATGCGGTGGTGCCTACGCATCTCATAAAAACTACCGCTCCGATTACAATGAAAGTTGGTATAATTATACTTTAACGTTTGGCGCACAACACTGTGTACTATTTATCCCGGATAAATGTCTGTTTGTCTGTGTGTTTGCGCGCGCTAATTTTAGCAACGCCTTACCGATTTGCGGTTTGCACTGATATATTGTGGTAAGTTTCACTTAACATTTAGCGTTTGTTTCATGTCTATCGGTTCAAAAATAAAAAAGTTACGTCAATACAAAGAATCATATTATTAACGAATGTTTTTAAAATATTCTCTATCTTCTATCTGTTTTAGGCTTCCGTAACTAAAAGGTAAAAACGGATCCTATTACTAATCCTCCGCTGTCTGTCCGGGCGTCCGTTTGTCTGCCACCAGGCTGTATCTCATAAGCAGTGATAGCTAGAAAGCTGTAACGACAAATTCAATACAAAAAATAAGAACATGAAAATATTAAGGGGTTCAAGGGGGCATACAATAAACGTGTTTTTTTTCGTATATTTTTTGCTCGAAATTAATAACGGTGTTGGTGGCATTGGTGGCGTAGGTGTGGTTGGTGACTCTGGTGGCAGTTTTGATGGCATAGGTGGTGGTTTTTAGTCGCGATGGAGGCAATAGTGGCGTTGGCATGGCAATTTTTCACATCATTATGAACCTGAGCACAGACATTACATGTCATGTTTTATGCCACAGATCTACGGTAGACTCGATCGTAACCTATTTACAATTAAAAATCGTAAAAAATTAATTATTCTGAGTCGAGAACATCTATTCTTACATAAAAAATCATTTAACCAATTCAAATGTCAATGCCCGCCATTATGACGTACACATTTCATTTTTAGTAAATGCCATTGATGTATTACCGAAACTGGAAAGGCCAGGCAATTTTCAAAAATCTATTGCTGTTTGTTACTTTCGCTAAAGCAGTTGTGATTTTTTTTTCTTTACTTTAGAGCGATACAAAGTTCGCCGCGCCAGCTAGTTATAATAATAAAATTGGTTGCGTTATGCTCCGACCGCTTGGTCCAAGAGTCGAGGGTTCGATGCTACCTTAAAATATTTGTATGGCCAAGCCTATTCATTTTGGGTCTGGCAGTTTGCTTATGTGCTATAATAATATGTTTGAACTACGACTGGTTACATTTCCATAAAGTGGAGCTGTGAATGTTAGCATATTTAAAATAATTACTTAAATAAAATAGAAGAGAAATAGAGCTTCAAATTCAATAGGTTTTCTGTTATCTATTTTGCGCGGGATTCATTTTTATTCACATTTTAAACAAAAATTTTGTTTAAATGTATTATACATAATTTTAGTATGACTGTGACTCTAGAAATAGAATAATTATGCTGGTTTGTACGTCGGAGCTTGAATACCATCATCATGCACTTGATACATATCTAATAGCGGCCTCAAACAAATGTCACCACAAATAACGTTAACTATCACAAAATGTTTAAGTTTATCTCTTTGAATAACTACTATTGCTAATATATGACAACAAACTGTAGCTAATTAGCTGCATAATTGTAGGTATGATGATCCAAAATCTTCACTCCACGTTAAGCGGATGGAACGTGGTAATGTGGTGGTACGCATTCATGCAACTGATGATAGAGTTCCAGGACGAGCGTAGGCACCACCTAGCCTACTGCCGCCAAATGGTGATGTTCAGTTCTATCGTCTTCCGGTAAGATGGTAGCGTATGGCCCCGTAATAACTGTCACAGATATGATATGATATGCCAGATTTGCCATATAGCAGGAGGCAGCAAATGCTACGGGCCCCGCGCCTGTGCCCGAAAAAAATTACAATCTGTGTAAAATATACTATATGTACTTAGCTGTTCTCAAAGTGAGCGTTGACCACACTGTTATTATATAGGTATACCTACTAGCTATAAAAAAACGATGTATCAAATCGATCAATTTAAAGAAGTTCCGATGATTTTTTTAAATCGGAAATCGATTAGTATAGTATTAACACATAAAACGATTTCGATAGTATTTATAAAATATTCCTTTTTTCTCCAAATACTATACAATCAAAAAAACAATTTAAAAAATTAAAATGTCAAATGACATCGTCCGTCATATTCGCCATGTTGGTTTTGAGTTGCAATTCTAACTGCAAATAACGTTTTGTAACTGCAAACAAATCTAAATAAGTGCAAATATGCGGTAAAAATCGGGTTTTAAGTGATTTCGCCCGTTAATGATATTGTGTACAATACATGGCCGGAGGTCCATATATTTTTGCAACATCTCCTTTGTACACAGAGAGTATATGACTGTAATACACAGAATACTTTTTATCCCGTTCAGAGGTGCCTAAAGCAATTTTAACGCATCTGCATTTCACTCTGGTCTTTTTGTGGGTGTCTATAGGCTGCAATCATCACTTAATATCAATGTGAACTGCATGCTTGCTTGCCACTTCCATAACATAAAAAAATTAAGTACACCCGGATGAAGTTGCGAGCGAAAGCTAGTTAATTATAATCATCTGATTTACCGAAACCATATACAGCAATATGATCGTTATTCGATGTCTGATGAAAAAAATATGTTTTTTTTTAACTACCTCTAATCACTTACCAACCCTTAAAATCATTAAAAAAAAAGGAAATCGGAAGTCACTATCATCGGGTATCTACATAATTGAATTGACGGTTGACAATATGTTTTGAGACAAAACGACATTATAATATCACAATAACGATTTACGAGACGTGTTTTATTGTAGAAGAGGTGCCAAGTGCGAGTCGGACTCGTTCACAGAGTCCCGTACAATCAATGAATTTCCTATCTTATAATTAAAACTGTAGACTTCTTTTACCATACCATAGGTTTCCCATAATCTGAAGCTAAAGAACTACTTCTTGTTTATTTTTTTTCAAAATTGAAGTACCGTATTATTGGTGGTAGAACTCCAGTGACGGAGCTCACGGGCACCACCGCATTACCTAATATACTTGCCGCTAAGTGCTAGTGTTCAGCACTATCGCGTTCCGGTCAGGTGGTAATGTACGGCCCTGAAATTTTCGGCACAGAGGCATAACACCTTAGGAATCAGGAGTGGTAACGCATCTGCATTTTGACCTTAGTCTTTGTGTGGGTGTCTATAGACTGTAGGCGTCACTTAACATCAATGTGAACTGCAAGCTTGTTTGCCACTTCTATAACATAAAAAAATGTATTTCAATATTAGCTGCTTGGTTACGTAGCCGGCAACCTGTCAATGCCATCCCAGTGAGTTAGAGCCCTAAGAGGTGGTAGTATTGCCAGAAAATATGTACTACTAGCTGTTGCCCGTGGCTTCGCCCGCGTGTATGTCGTTTTATAAATAACTAAGTAGCCTATGTTCTTTCTCATAGTCAGTTCTATCTTGTTAGATACTGTAAGCGACTGATGAAAAGCGACCGAAACGTCGGGTTGATTAATAAAATACGCTAAAATAAAATACGCTTACACTCACAGCCCCACAGTAGGTATAAACCTGTGTCATTGTACACATACAACACATACACAAACACCCAGACCCGAAACAAATATCTGTAGGCCATACAAATATTTGTCCCAGTGCGGGGATCGAACTCGCGACCCTTCGAATCAAACGCTCATCTCACACCGCTGGACTAATCGGGTCGTCATACCATCTCTGTACCAAACTTCATTAAAAACGGTTCAGTCGTTTGGACGTGAAAAGGTAACAGACAGACAGACAGACAGAGTTACTTTCGCACTTATAATATTAGTAGGGAATAACGTATAGAATGGACACTTCGACGTCCCGCCCGATTTCCTCGCCTCACCCAACCTCCTCCCCTCTTATGGGCGACGTTTGGTATTCTCTACATGCTACGCACACAGGTGCCCGTGTAAATACACGTCACTGATTGATATCTGTGTAATAGAGATCAAATTAAGCGTTTGGATGGAATTTTGGCGGAGTGTCCGCGGTGGTATTGCCCCATTACATTCGGAATAATCGTCTATAATAGACGGACAGACAGACAGAAGCACGAGTGATCTTATAAAGGCTTTCCTTTTGAGTTACGGAACCCTAAAAGGCACTATATTATTAAGTGCCATTTTATTTATTACTTTCGCCGGGTGTTTGCTATCAAAACCTCTATAATAACAGGCTACTTCGGGTTTAAGCGTCGCCGCGTCGTAGTAATTGTAAGGTTTAGCTACTTGTAGCTAGCTAGCGAAATAGATTGTAAAATTATGAACAAATATTTTTTTATTTATAGCGCGATATTTTTTTTTTGACGTAACATCGGCTTTTTTATTTAAAAGGTTAACGGGAATAATTTAACAGGAACAGAATACAGATCGGTTACATTATTTTTGTTCATAGGTATTTATTATGACAGAGTGGTGTACACACAGATAGAGCGGATCCGTAGAGACGACACCGGTGGTAGAGCTCCAGTGACGGAGCTTGCGGGCGTAGGCACCACCGCATTACCTAATTTACTTGCCGCTAAGTGGCAGTATTCACCACTATCGTATTCCGGTCAGGTGGTAATGTACGGCCCTGTAATTTCCAGCACAGACGCATAACACCTTAGGCCTCAGGAGTGGTAACGCATCTGCATTTTGACCTTGGTCTTTGTGCGAGTGTCTAAAGGTTGCAATTATCACTCAACATCAATGTGAACTGCACGCTTGTTTATAGCTTCCATTACATAGCGTGCAAAGTGCACCAGTGTTCCGGTTAAATAGTGTAGGATCCCGTAATAACTATCCCAGAGACATAACAATTCAGGTCTCAGGAGTGCAACGTGTATGCAATTAGACCTCTGGTCTTTGTATGGGTGTCTATAGGCTGCAGTCATCACTTAACATCCATGTGCATTCCATTTTGGTTTGCAACCTTCGTTATATAAAGAAAAAGTAGCTTCTATTTAATTTTGATTCTTAAACTACCTCCATAAAGAATTTCATTAAGATCGGTGCGGTAGGAAAGCGTAACAGATAGACAGACTTACGAATTCCAAATAATAGCTTAGTGTTGATTTAGCTTTGAATGCTTAATGCTAGGTAAGGGAGTTTTGGCGGGAAACTTGAAAGAGGCGTATGGTGCTCTTAGTTATTTCATTTTCTTAGTGTATTTTTAAGTTATATTGAATAAAGTTGGTGGCATTTTGTTTGATATAGGTTTATTACAGTGCCCGTGTATAGTGAAATAGAATAACAGTACGAAAACACGACCTTTCAGATTGCCTCCAAAACTTCATTGTAAATGTTCTGGTAAAGTAGCCATCGCTTTACTTGAATAACTTGATTGTAAATTGTAACTCACTTGACTGACATATCATACTTGATACTTACATAATATACTTGACTTGATATTATACTAACTTTTACGCTGCTTAAATAAATTCGAAATATCGTTTTACTAGACACTGGCTATATGCGTAATAGAAATGCAATAAAAAAAAATGCTAGGTAAGTATGTGAAGTAACTATAACTTAGCATTCATAAAAATACAATTATTTTGATGAATATGTACTATGTGACTACAATAGATGTGCAGATTATTTTAAGAGGACAATGATTGATTACATCTCATACGTTACAAGTTACGAAACATATCTTAAACGTAATACGAGTATATAAAACGTGTTTTTGCTGCAAGGTTTAGCATTCGTTGGAAAGGTCTCGGGCTCCGTGAGGTTTATAGCAAAGAAAATTCAGGAAAAAATATTTATAAAACGACATCCACGCGGGCGAAGCCGCGGGCAACAGCTAGTTACTTAAAATAAAAACGTTTTACTGGTGGTAGAGCTCCAGTGACGGAGCTCGCGGGCGTAAGCATTACCGCATTACCTAATATACTTGCCGCTAAATGGTAGTGTTCAGCACTATCGTGTTCCGGTCAGGTGGTAATGTACGGCCCTGTAATTTCCGCCACATAGCACCTTAGGCCTCAGGAGTGGCAAGGCATCTGCTTTTTGACCTCTGATCTTTGTGTGGGTGTCTATAGGCTGCACTTAACATCAATGTGAACTGCATGCATGATTACCACCTTCATAACATCAAAAAAAATCCGATCACTGTTCTTAATTATTTTAATTTCAGAGAAACTCACACACACTCATATCACCACGTACCACAAAACCACATGGAAAATACAGAAATTAAATTAATTCTATGTATTTCATCAACAAGTGCATCAATACTATGTCAAAATATTACCAATCAAAAAGAAGGTTACACAATACTCTTTTGTACCATTCAATATCGATGCACAAAAGCATGATTAGGGGGCTTTCAATCGATTCGATTCGAGTCAAGTGGCTTTTATCGATTCATTCTATAACGATTAGCAAATCGATCTTTTGTCGACATAGGGGTGTATTGTATTTTTTTATACGTTGCTGAAGTGGCATGTGCTTAATTTGCAAGAATGTAGTTTTTCTCCTTTACTTTTGAAGCAATATTCATTGAAATATTACTTACTTTGTACAATATAGAATAGCAAAATGTATTATCGTAATTGATTTAGAAGGCCAATTACGGAAAAGATTGGTGCTTCGTTTGTATATTCATAATTCTGTAGATACTCAGTTTGATTATAAATATACTTACTGTATTTTACTAGTGGTAGAGTTCCCGTGTAGGGACTCGAGGGCGTAAGTAATGTTCGCCAAAATGGTATTGTTCAGCACTCGTTTTCTTTGACGACCCAGTTAGTCCAGCGGTGTGAGATGACCGTTTGATTCGAAGGGTCGCGGGTTCGATCCCCGCACCGCCACCAATATTTGTATGGCCTACAGATATTTGTTTCGGGTCTGGATGTTTGTGTATGTGTTGTATGTGTACAACGGCACCGACGACACAGGTTTATACCTACTGTGGGGCTGTGAGTGTAAGCGTATTTTATTTATTGACGTGACAACGTCTTAAATTAGGTTGCGGCTCGGAGTCACTCATGAAAAAGTGTAACGCCCGGTAACGTAACGATGAGTCACCGAACGAGAGAGAGGCCTGCCGGACCGGCGAATGCCTTTCTACCGAGAAAAAGACGTTGTCACGTAAAATCTTCGCCCGTAAAACCGACTT
Source organism: Macrosoma leucophasiata (assembly GCA_036365455.1). Lineage (NCBI taxonomy): Eukaryota > Metazoa > Arthropoda > Insecta > Lepidoptera > Hedylidae > Macrosoma > Macrosoma leucophasiata. Next base: position 4,740,837 of record JAWQUS010000024.1, read on the forward strand.
TACAGGCAACCAGTTTTTTTTTTTAATTTAATTTTTAGACTGTAGCACTATCGTGTTTCGGTTAACTGGTAATGTACGGCTCCGTTATAATAACTATCTCAGGGGCATAACATATAAGGTTACAGGGGTGGCAACGGTGGGTGTGAATTGCAAGCGTTCTTACCAACTTTTTAACATACAAAAATGGCGGTTTAGATAAGGTTATATCTAAGGTAATGTCTTTACGCCCCCTAGCCTAAGTATTGGCACTTCACTGACATTAAAAAAACTATGCATTCAATCTATAAAATATATATAAAAATCAATTGCTGTTTGTTAGTCTACCTAAAACTCGAGAACGGCTGGACCGACTTGACTAATTTTGGTATTGAATGATTTTTGGAAGTCCAGGGAAGGTTTAAAAGGTAAAAAAATATGAAAAAATTGAAGGGAAACAGTAAAAACCACAATTTCATTTTCCCATACAATTTGTATTGTAGATACGGACTATTTAGTCCGTATCTATCAAACCTTTGACACATTATTTCATTCTGAGGCAATACGAAGTTTGCCGGGTCATCTAGTTTAATTTAAAATCCATTCTCAAGTACTGCGAGTACTAAGTAGATAATGCGGCGTTACCATCGTCCTCGAGTAACGTAACTTCACGCCTGTAATCCCCGAAGGGGTAGGCAGAGGTAAATGCATGCATTCAAGCATACATGCAAACACCCACGATTCGCCGGTTACGTTTTTGGCCCATGTAACAGGTGGCGAGCCTGTTGACATCTCCGGGCACATTACCAAACTTCAAGGTACTGGGAAATTTCCAGAAAATGGAAAAATCCCAATAGAACCAGAGATAATGGACTTTACACCATCGTCTCTGATAACCCCCTACCCTAACCAACCCAGGACCTCAGCGTAGTAGTAGTGGCCTGCTACCACTAGACTACCGAGGCAGTCCTCGAGTACCTTTATTGAAGCCCAACCACTAATATACACTTGTAAAAAAAATAAGCAACTAAGACGTTGAATACAGCTCTGACTTACCTAGTACGCAAATGACAATTACTTTATTAGTTAAGGTGTTACAAAAATAATAATGATACTTAATTGAAATTGCAAAAAATCTTGCAACGTGGGAAGAAGAATTCAAAAGCATGCACGAAATTTAATAACCCAAAGAATTTGCATACGCATGACGCATTCTCATCTACATTACTATGCAAAACAGACGTTTTTAAAAGTAACGAACGCACTTTATTAAGGACTAGTTTACAAAAAAAAAGTTCTTAAATTTCACTTCCTTATAAATATTTATTCTTCAAATAATATGCAAAACACCATAATTATAGGGCAACGAGAAATGGGTTAACTGTTTTGCATACTGCGTCTTTTATTGTGAAACGATGTATGGTCGAAGGGTGAACCTGTAAAAAACATCGTAAGGCAAACGGCAGTAAGTCGCAAATCGTAATTACCGTGATCGAGTTCGATGGAATTAAACTCTTTAAATTTGCAAATTTCACACCTTGAGTCGAAGCCACGACAGGTTTTCAAAGACGGACGCTATAAAAATAAAGAGTTGTCGCCGTGTGACGCAATTTTCTTGTATGAACCTGTAATAATTTAGCACAATTTATGCACGTTACTCGTTAGACAATTAGTGGGCAGATGTCTATTTGAAATTTATTTAGCTAGCTCTTACTGTGGGAAATGGGGTTGCTTCCTTCTTTGTTGATAATACTTAATTTAAAAAGAATATTTTATAGTAAGTATTTCATGTTAATGAAGCCTTCATGTTTTAATTTTTTTGCAGATGCATTAATTCTTATATATGGTAAATGATACGAATATATTCGTTAGAATCAATTAAAATAATTGTATGCTACAAAACTCATTTTAAAGTTGATAACTAATAAATAAACGTGTGTTTTATAGAATTAAATATTCCGTCATTTAATTTTATGTCTACTCAAGGAGTGTATTTACTCCTTATTTAAAATAAAATGAGGCTTGTTATTATCAAGGAATCATTGAAAAAGTAGAGTTTCTTTGCAAAATTAAACTAAACTAAGCAATTTGGGACATATCGACCTAAAACAGGGATGTTGACATACTCATGAATTATTTTATTTAATTGTATTCTAGTAAGATGATCATAATCAAAAAATATGTTTTGATCATAATTATAAAACGATCCGATGATTTTACGTCGTATTTTGTTTATATTGTCCGCCATAAAAGATAACGTCTCCTTAACTAATTGATACTTACACTATTTTATAGCGCAGGTGCTAAGGCAGTGCTCTTTCTTTTTTTTAACCGAGTTCAAAAAACGAGAAGGTTCTCAATTCGGCCGGTATATATTTTTTATGTATGTACGTGAATTTCGACGAGATTTCTGTACCAATTTACGTACCTAGTTCTTTTTTTGTTTGATGCGGAATAGTTTCGAATTGGTCCCATAAAAATTTGATTCAGATAGGCCCATTAGTTTTTATTTTATGAGCATTTTTTTACTTACTTTCACCTCAGACTAAAAGAATAAGAATAGACGGCGAGTTGTCATACAGTGCGTTGAATCGACTGACGTCCTAGATAGTCCTAATGCGCATGAGAACAACATGACAACAAGTGACAGTGACACATTTATACGCATCGGACATCCGGCACGTGTTGTGTGGACACTGCTTACAGTGCTTATTCAGCAACCTAGTTTTAAGTTGTTATTTTAGTTTACTTTATAGATATCTTTTCAATTGTAATTTAGTCTTGTAGTAATAATTTAACATTAAACATCTCTCTTTGTAAATAAATATATTTTTTTTATAATAAATTCTTCCGCCGTAACTTAACTCACACCTAAACAATTTAAATTAGGTATCTAATTGTCACGAAGCTAAAAGAGTCATATTTTACAAATTTAACAGATGTGAACATTAATCTAATTGGCTATGCAGCAATAAACTAAAAAGTATTAAATAAATATAACTACGTTAAGAAAAACCGACTTCAAAACTGAAAAGTAAAAAATAATAAAGATTTAATTGTAATTATATACTACCTATTATTTATATGTGCTATTTACTAATAGGCTTGAAGTCGGTGCCAAGCTTTAAAGTGTGCTGTGAGTTAAGTTACGGCGGTAATAAGTTATTTACTAATTAAATAGCACATATAAATAATAGGTAGTATATAATTACAATTAAATCTTTATTATTTTTTACTTTTCAGTTTTGAGGTCGGTTTTTCTTAACGTAGTTATATTTATTTACAAACACTAGTTCGAAAAAACCTTTCATTTGTGCTTTTGACTCTAAAGTCAAAATGTAATAAAAATATTTAAATCGCTAAACCAAATATTTTCGGATGTACAGAAAAAAAAACAATGTCGCGAAAAAAATGTACCAGCTGCGTTCCAATTTCAAAAATACGACTAATGATTTAGTATTATTCATAGCCGGTTTTTGGATGGAAAAAAAATTAAAGGACGTAATGATATGCATGTCCCACTTTCGAAGCGCATTTGAGATAGAAAAAAAACAAAACTATCTATGAATGGCGTCTTTTTTTTGGTGAATAATTTAGATTCGCTCCCAAGGATATCGGTTACCGGGATGTATTCAAAAGGTGTTATTGTCTATTGCTTTTATGCAGAATAGATGATCGTTATTTTTAAATGAATCTACGGTACGGGTGGCGCTATATTCAGAGGATCAGTGGTTAAAATAAGATTGCGATAACACCCTTTACGAAATTCTAGTATAAAATATTTTCGTTCCACAGTGTTTGCGAATTCCTCCGAAACGCCGCTTTGGAGCAGATGTAGGCTGGGTCTTAGACCTATCTAAAAATAGGTCGTTGACTATATTTACAAGCTAGTGTCCGAGCCCTCCACAGAGCACTTCGGCTCCGACCAACGCTAGCGGCGTGCGGAACACCTGCACGCCAGCCAGCCCGGAACCTCTCCATTCAGGCGACGGACCCCTTGTCCGACGCCCGAAGGTCCCTGCCCTGACCACTAACTACATTACACCAGGCGTCTCATACCGTCCGGGTGGAGGGTTCTATGGATATACAGTTCAGCCCCGGTGGAGCAGGAGTATCAAGAGTTCGACCTGGAGTGAAAAAAATCTGTTCTACTAGAAGATATTCCACTAATGAGGGGAAAGGGGGGAGGATTCGTCACGTTTCGACGCCCAATATAAAATATCATTCATTTAATACAATGGTAATGTAGACTGCATGACTGCCTGCTATTTTAATGTGCTAAAAATAATAAATGAATAACTGTTTTTTCGCATTGTTGCTTATATACAAAAAATGTGTTACTTTCTTAGAAAGCATTAATCTTAACTGCAAAATAAACATAATCTATTGTTACTAATCACCTATTTGCATGACTGCCAAAGATAAAAATCTTTTGGCGACAATTTTTCAATTTTCCACTCGTTTATTATATGAAATTGGTATTGAAAATAAAACAAGGTCTGATGTGAAAATATTTAGTGGTAATTTTCACTATGTAATTTTGTATATTTCTTGAAAATATTTGGGTTTAACCTAATGGCTTGATATAATCTGACGAATTCAGGAAAAGATGTAACTAAAATTTCTTTATGACTGTATTTTGTATTGTTTTTGTATAATACTAGCTGCCCGCACCCGCTTCGCACGTGTGCAATTTAGGTACACTAACATAATACATATTACGACTATAAAAAATATTGTACCACCAAACTTTTATTAAGTTTGGAGAGTTCCATCGATAAATGATTTATTAGGAAAGAATAACTTAAATAAATAAATAACATTAATTGAGATGTAAGCTATCCTATCTTTCAAAGTAAATCAAACTGCACACGGTGTGCAAAGATTTATTGTAGTTTAGGATTCCATCGCGGACAAACAATGTGACGCATAATTTATTCATAGCTTTTTTTTATCTCTGAAGATTGTCATACAAGCAAACGGGCCATTTGATGGAAAGTGGTCACCGTCGCCTATGAACATTTGCAACCCCATGGGAGTTGCCAACGCGCTGCTAGTCCTGAAGGACTCTTTTGACGCCATTTTTGAAGAAACCCATATTTTAACATAATTTACACGTTCTGGGCAGGAACGAATGTCATATCTATGACGATAATTGCAATTATGAAAAAATACATAGAATAATGATAATATTCTCTGTATTTACGAATCAGCTATGTAAATAGCAGGGAAATGTCACAAAAAATGGAAAACAGCTCGATATAGAATGATTAAATTTGGCAGAGAGCCAGTTTATATTATTATATAGGTAGTAAACGTCCGCTTAAAACGGATCTTGCGACAGGGAGATCTAAGGGCTCTGGCAACTTAGCTTGAATTTAAAACGGCATCCACGTAGGTGAAGTTGGAGCCAACACCTAGATTTTGACGAAGATGAAGCGTAGGCAAGCCTCATACGAGGTGGACCCACGGGTTGTCGACAATCGCTGGATAAGGGCGGCCCAGGACCGTTCGTTGTGGCAATCTTTAGGGAAAACCATTGTCCAGCAGTGGACGTATTTTAGCTGACATGATAATGATGATGATCTGGCCTCGAATTGCTATGCATTTTTCATCAGAACTCAACCACCAGTGGACCGCCAGTAACAATCCTGCATTCTTTGTCTTCGTCCATGCAAAATTTCAAAGACATACCTACATACATTACGTACATATCAAAATCAAATATCATCCAAATAAAAAAGCATCGATTGCTGTCAAAAACACGATTACCTTTTCCAAGTATAACTTTACCATAAAACAGACTGAAATAATGCTTTCAAATACGCAAAAACCAAACGCAATCTGATAACTGTTTGTTTCTAGCAACCCTTCTAAACGAATTTACATTCTTTTATGTTGGGAGTCGAAACAAAAACCTTTTTTCGTCCTATTCGCAATGCGTTTGGGAACTTCCTGCAATTATTTCGAGTACAATGAGGCAACTGTTGAGATGTTAATAAGCCGTGTCTTTGAATCCACTATTATATTTATGTTTTTTTTGGACTTGTATCTCTTTAGTGGCTTGAAAACAAAATGCATATCGAGGGGTAACGGACTATTTGGTTTAAGCGACATTTTGGGTAATATTGAGTTATATACATATTTGGAATCAGCGAATTTTTCTCCGTCGAATGATGCCGGATAAAATCGGAGCACTTTTTTTGGCGTTTCAAACAATACTATTTTCGTGTCGTTTCCAAAGTGGCAGTGTCTTAAACGACGAGGATTTTGCACTTTTTATTAAATCATATACTTGAACCATACCATCATATTAGTAACCGAGACATAAACCAGTCACCCTATCTCTCATAAATAAGTGAATAAGAGTTAAAGCGTTTTTCCTGACTCTAAATTTTATTAAGAAGTAACTTGAATCATTTTGACTTCCCTAATCACACGGTGTGATGTCGCTTAAACCATTTGTCCGTCACCCAAATACGATATGGGTCGTCGCTTGAACTCTTTTAGCTGCATCTATTTTTTACGCCGGGTGCTACTTGAATCAAATACTCGTTTTTATTCAGATATTTTGTTTAGTAGTTAAACCATTTAGTCCTACTTTATTTATAAATATATACTTGATGTTCCTACATTGAGACTGATTTATTTAATTATCATATTTTGCTGATTAAGACTGAAAAGTAAAATTAATATAATTGATGTTCCTAGTGAGACTGTTATATAATAATAATAATTCTAAATAAATACTTTGATTGATTATTATGTTGTGTTTATTTACTCATTTATTCAATGTAAGCACCTGAAATTTTCGTTGATTGCAATATATCCTGGTTGTTTTATCAGCCATTGATAGTCTTAGATGTAAATAAATCATAATTATTACTAAACATTAAACGTTACAATTTCAATGTTATATGTCACATAAGTAAATTAGCCTGACAGTCATTTTAATCTTAATTGGTAGTTTAGATTTATCTAGCTTCTACTAATTTTGGGTTTCGTTACTTCATACCTTTTGGCTTGCTCCGTAAATAGAATGCGTTGTCGCTTAATTGTTTCCCCTGTAGCCAGTTGTAGTTATGAAGTCACTTAAATCGTTTTTCCTGTCTCTAAAAAAGAGCACGTTGTATTAAGCGACATTTATCTTTGTAAATAAAGGCCCGCTTTATTTGGTATTAGCATCAACAATTACATATTTTAAATTAAATTTCAATGCAGTTTACCTCGTTTAAATAACTGCAGAAGTTTTTTTGTTACGAATTTTATTTCGAAATTTCAAACTTTAAAAGGCTCTCCTGTAAAGTTGCAAAAATGTCCCTTAAGCCAAATAGCCCGTTACCCCTCGATATGTATAATCACCTGGCGGTAGCCTCCTGATCGAGTGGCGTAGGCACCACCGCATCACCTGATTTATCTGACGCCTAGTGTTAGATGGTAATGTATTTTTTAATCTATACTAATACTAATTACTAATTTACTAATTTACGGAATGCTAATTACTTATGTACTAATAACTAATTATTATTTATTATATTAAATTATATTATTATTATTTAATATTATAAAGCTGAAGAGTTTGTTTGTTTGTTTGTTTGAACGCGCTAATCTCAGGAACTATTGGTCCGATTAATTATCTAATACTAATATTAATCTATACTAATACGAATTACTAATTTACTAATTTACGAAATACTAATTACTTATGTACTAATAACTAATTATTATTTATTATATTATTATTATTTAATATTATAAAGCTGAAGAGTTTGTTTGTTTGTTTGTGTGAACGCGCTAATCTCAGGCACTATTGGTCCGATTTGAAAAGTTTGTTCAATGTTAGATACTCCATTTATCGAGGAAGGCTATAAGCTATATATCATCACGCTATGACTAATAGGAATGGAGGAGTGCGAGCGAAACCGGGGCGGGCCGCTAGAGTCAAATAATGGCAAACTGTCAAACAGTTTACATTAAAGGTAAGTAATAGGTACTGTAGCCTATAAATAGAAGGATTTCAATGTAGATGCGTTACCACTTCTGAGGCCTAAGCTCTGTGCCGGAAATTACAGAGCTACTTATATCATAAATGTGAAAGTTTGTGAGTGTTGATGTTTATTACACTCTTACAAAAAAAAATAAAGAGAATGATGAAGGTAGACGAGGCACGAGAGGTTTGTCAGAACCGGGATATCTGGCGCTCTACACTCTCTGCCTACCCCGTTAGGGACCTGGCGTGAAGATACATACATACATACAAAAAAAAAACTACTGGACGTATTTGCATAAAGCTTTAGAATAACATGTAGGCTACGCAGGTCGTGTTAGGGTCGCAGCTAGGGGCGGGCGCGGAGGAACGTGGTCGCTCACTATGGGCCTTATAAGAAGGCTCAAGGTCACTCAGAGAGCAATAGAGAGAGCTATGCTTGAAGTTTCTCTGCGAGATTGAATCAAAAATGAGGAGATCCGCATGATAACCAAAGATACCGACATAGCTCATCGAATAGCGAGACTCAAGTGGCAGTGGGCAGGGCACATAGCTCGAAGAACTGACGGCCGTTAGGACAGAGCAGTTCTTGAGTGGCGACCGCGTACCGGAAAACGAAGCGTAGGCAGGCCCTCACAAGATGTACCGACGACCTGGGGAAGGTCGCGGGCAATCGCTGGATGAGGGCGGCCCAGGACCGTTCGTTGTAGCATTTTTTGGGGGAGGCATTTGTTCAGCTGCGGACGTCTTTTGGCTGAAATGATGATGATGATGACTTTTCAAAAAGTACCAATCCTATACTGATATTTTATGAAGTCAATAATAATATTGTAAAAATGTCTCAGACTCAGTTAAGCATTTTAATAATTAAACACATGTTCACAGTATTAGGTACATAAACATATATATATAATAATAATTTTAAATTGTATAGAACATATCGCAAACACGTAATCCAACTCAATAAATATTGTAGTACGTAAATTGTTGGTTAATGAAGAAAGAACAGGCTTCCCTTCTTCCAAACTGGTTTCCATTGATAGACTTCCAAGACACGGTCCTTTGTGTGACCAAACATGGACATGGGTTGTAAAACTTTAGTGTAATGCTAAAACAGGACCTCATATGAGCAACCGTTTCCCAAAAAAAAAATTCTGGTGCTCGCCTTAAAAAATGTAGACCAAAGGACCATGGCCAGATTTGGATAAATATTAAAAAAAAAAACAAGTCGAAATATCTCTGTAATATTTTTTGCAGAATCTGACAACATTTTTTTTATGTTATGGAAGTGGCAAACAAGCATGCAGTACACATTGATGTTAAGTGATGACTGCAGCCTATAGACACCCACACAATGACCAAGGTCAAAATGCAGATGCGTTACCACTCCTGAGGCCTAAGGTGTTATGCCTCTGGAAATTACAGGGCCGTTCATTACCACCTGACCGGAACACGATAGTGCTGAACACTACCATTTAGCCGCAAGTATATTAGGTAATGCGTTGGTGCCTACGCCCGCGAGCTCTGTCACTAGAGCTCTACCACCAGTAAAAGTAGTATATTCCGATGTTTATATCTTGTTATATTTTAATACATTATAATGTTTATATGTGTACCTAAGCAAAATAAAAAGCTTTTTTTTGTATTGGGGTGACAAACAGGCATGCAGTTTACATGTATGTTAAGTGACGACTACAGCTTATATCTACACAAATTCTAGAGGTCAAAATGCAGATGCATTGCCTGAGGGATGCATAGTTTTTTCCTCAGTCATAGATATTATAGGGTTACACATCATCATGTCTTTAGGTTGAGATTTAACATCCACGCGAACCATACGCTTGTTTGCTACTATCATTACATAAAAAAATAGCAAACGCGAACAGTGTGAATCAAAATCACATGCCTAAAGATGATTTATTTAAATACTACTTATCCCTTTATTCATAAACGTACATAACATACGTTTTAGCTATAGAATGCTTTGTCTTTGTCAGTTGCTATGTCAAATATGCAGGATAGAAAAAAAAAGGTGAGATTAGCAACACTTTAGCTAAAATACGTTTATGAATGAGGGGGGTTATTGTTTTTTTTTCTTGAAATAATTTAAAAAAAAAACTTTTTTCATTTTTTTTTTATTTTTTTTTATGTAATGGAAGTGGTAAACAAGCATGCAGTTCACATTGATGTTAAGTGATGACTGCAGCCTATAGACACCCACACAAAGACCAAGGTCAAAATGCAGATGCGTTACCACTCCTGAGGCCTAAGGTCTTATGCCTCTGTGCCGGAAATTACAGGGCCGTACATTACCACCTGACCGGAACACGATAGTGTTGAACACTACCATTTAGCGGCAAGTATATTAGGTAATGCGGTGGTGCCTACGCCCGCGAGCTCCGTCACTGGAGCTCTACCACCAGGAAAGTTCATTGAAGTTTTATTTTGTTTCTCAATAAAAAAACACGCGCATAATTTCGCGGTCAAAAGCTAGTATTAAGTAAAACACAATCTCACTTCCTACTTACATTATATGGATGAATGGATGTTTGTTAATCTTTCACGAAAAACCTGCTCGACGGATTTCTATCAAACTTTACAGTAAAATAGGTCATACATTGGAATAACATATAGGCCACAATTTGCAATGATTAAAAGTACACGCGCACGAAGTCGCGGGAAAAAACTAGTATTAAATAAAAAACACAGAAAACATGATCATAATAAAGAAATAAAATTTGGTAGTAAATTTGGGTAAATCCATCAAATCCAGATTTTCAAACTACTCAAAAGTGTATAAGATCCAAAATTAGCCAAAATTTATATCCAAAAGAGCTTCCAAAAGTCCCAAAGTCACTATTCCACGCGATCAAAGTCGCAGGCACAGCTAGTCTATAATAAGTATTTTATATAACAAACAAGTTTTAGAACCGCAGTCGCCATCCTTTATTTAAACGACTGAATATTTATAAGAGGTCCGCAATTTGTCCCGGGCGAAGGTGATACGCACAAAAACTGGAATTCATTACGGTCGGGAAGAAAAAAAAAATAGTTCCCCGAGTCAACTCTCACGGACGCATTAAGTGACGGGTTGTGATTTGTGAAGGACGTGTTTTTGAAAAACGACTAATTAAAAAAAAAGTAAAAATTGACAAAAATTTAAAAAGTGCAAGTGTTTGATTGGAAAACAAACGCTAATCCGTTGAACAAGGTCTAATAAAACGTGTGCATGTATCCGGAATAAAAAGACAGGCTTGTTATTCTATTTGAATAAGGCACAAGTAAAGCTGTGTGTATATAACGTATATAAGCCCGCATATAAATTTGAACGCATTTTTAGTAAACACGCCTCGCTGGGAGGGAGATCAGAGGGTCGTAGTAATGGCTGCCGAATGTCGTGAGGATCCATTTTGTTTCCCACCCTCTTCAACAAAGTCGCGTTAGCGGGCACGACATCGGTATTTTTAGAGGCGGCTTAAACTTTTCGTATTTGTTTTCGTAAGTATTCTTGGCGGAAATCTTTTTATTTTAATAATTCTTTTATATTATTTATATTATAGAACTACTTTATAAATGTGTGATAAAAAATGTACTATACCGATTATGAATCAATAAACTTTTACTTTTTTGTAGCATTCCAGTGATGAAGCTCGCGTGGGATAGGACTAATATTTTATGTTAAAGTTCAATTCCTTGTAGTTAATAATATATGTTTAGGCTGTAGCCTTTACTTATGACCAACGCTAACTAATTGTATATTTACTTTGTTCATGACAACCTAAAAAACATCTTTGTCTATTTGTCTGGTTGTCTGGAAAAATCAATATTCTAGCAAGAAGGCCACACATTGTATCACATATCTTTGAAATGTATTTGTTGTGTGTAATTACTTTGATTTATGTTATGCTATGTTATGGTACCATGTAATAATATTATTTTTCAAGTTCTACCGTTCTTAACTCTATGGACACCGCGAACCGCCTAAGTATTGCCTGTTAACGCAAATGCATGGTTAGAAATAATTTAATTTTTCTCTCCTTGTGACATTCTAAGTTTAAAATACGGATCTTATGAATGAGGACAAACATTTGAACTTTAAAGTGAAAATTACTGGATACTATAAGTTTTTTATGTGTAATAGAAGTGACAAACAAGTTTGCAGTTCACATTGATGTTAAATGATGACTGCAGCCTATCGACACTTACACAAAGACCAAGGTCAAAATGCAGATGTTTACGCGTTACCACTCCTGAGGCCTAAGGTGTTATGCTTTTGTACCGGAAATAACAGGACCATACATAACCATCTGACCGGAACACAATAGTGCTGAACACTATCATTTAACGGCAAGTATATTAGGTAATGCGGTGGTGCCTACGCCCGCAAGCTCTGGTCAGCTCAGCTCAGTCACTGGAGCTCTACCACCAGTAGAAGTATAATTAAAATGCTTTTCAACCTTTTTCATGACCATCATAAAATGAAGAAATACTCGCGCCGATATTTTACATTTTGCGTGAACTCACATGGGTGTTAAGTGATGACTGCAGCCTAAAGATATCTAAACATAAACGAGAGTTCAAAATGCAGAAGCGTTGCCACCCCTTTGACCTTAGTCGTTATGTCTCTGTGTTAGTTATTACTGGGCCCATACAACTGGCGGCAGACAAATTAGGTAATGCGGTGGTGCCTACGCCCTCGAACTGGGACTCTACCACCAGCCATACTGGTATTTGTGTTGGTGTCTATGGGCTGCAGTCATCACTTAGCATCGATGTGAACTGATAATTCCCTACCCGGGAATCGAACCCAGGACCTCAGTGTAGTAGTAGTGGCCTGCTACCACTAGGCTACCGAGGCAGTTACAGAGTACATAACTCTATATAATATCTCTAGATAATCTCAAAATACCATCGTCTGTCCGTTTGCGTTCACTATATTCCCCATTTCAATGAATGAATTATTTTGAATTAAACGTATTGTTAAAGCACTAAAAAAGATATACAATAAACGAAAAAACAAAGCAAACAGCTATAATTACAGTGAACAAATTTCATAAAAAACATATTTAATCTGTAATTAAAAATGACACCCGAAAGGTATCTCAAAACGAATGAAACCTAAACATATCCATTAAAATTAATACAATAATTATAAAACCAAGCGATGTAATTAACACGCTTGTGTCATTATATTTTAAACAGCTATAATTATAGTTTACATTGGATTCCATGAAAGTAAATTTAAAGTGACACCCGAAAGCCATCTCAAAGGGCCATCAAAAAAAAACATTCTAAGTTCGAGTCGTCATGAACTGATGCGCCGTGGGTTCAGTACAAAGTTAAATTAGGTACCAAAAAATATTTTGACGAAAAAATAAACTGGATTCGAAGACAAACTTATATTAAGTCATTGGAAAACTATTGTTCGCATACATCGATATAGGTCACGGCCACTATATCGACTTTCAATAGGTGTTTTGTGATATGCAACAAATGCACTGTTTTCTTTTTTTTTTTCTAAAACTCTTTCTCAGGAGCAATGAGGTCAATCTATACAGCAGACACCGGGATCAAACAGCCGGTTGAGTTTTGGCGGGAACCTTGAAAGGGGCGTATGGTGCTCTTATTTTATTTCATTTTCTTGGTGTATTTTTAAGTTATATTGAATAAAATTGGTGACATTTTGTTTGATATAGGTTTATTACAGTGCCCGTGTATAGTGGAATAGAATAACAGTGCGAAAACACGACCTTTCAGGTTGCCTCCAAAACTTCATTGTAATGCCATCGCTTTACTCGAATAACTTGATTGTAACTCACTTGACTGACATATTTTGCTTGATAACTTATGTACTTGATACTTACATATTATACTTGATGACTATAATATACTAACTTTTACGCTGCTTAAATAAATATGACATATCGTTTTACTTGACACTGGCAATATGCGTAATAGCGACGCCATAATAACAAAAAAAAAAAAAAAGACATCCGGTTCCGTTTTTAAATTGATTTGACAGATATTTTGTATGACGTTTTCACGTCAGCTATCATGTTACTATGGGAAAGTGCAGGTGATTGTATGCAAAAAATTGGAACCACACTCTTAAGGGGAATATCCAGTCTAGAACTTTCGTAGGTACATATAGGTCTATGTTCAGATTTTTTTTTTACCAAATTTGATGAGTTTTAATCAGCTCTAAAGTTCCTCATGGGTTTCAATTTCCCAAAAAGGGTATAAATGTGTACATTATCAGTCGTATCTTATATTTTGTTGATTCAAAAGTTTCACATTTTCATAGCTCCTAAGGATTGCCTACGCCCGAGAGCTCCAGTTACAGAGCTCGCGGGAGTACCTAGGCACCACTGCATTACCTAATTTACTTGCCGCTAAATGGTAGTGTTCAGCACTATCCTGTTCTGGTCAGGTTGTAATGTATGGCCCTGTAATTTCCGGCACAGAGGTCTTCGTGTGGGTGTCTATAGGCTGCAGTCATCACTTAACATCAATGTTAACTGCGTGCTTGTTTGCCATTTCCATTACATGAAAAAAATACTTGTAGAGCCAATACAATGGAAGTCGTCGGGTCGTGATGACCCACCGCCCTCTAGTGGAGGAAAATTCTTCTGCTAGTGTAGTCAGCAAAAAACTACCGTCACTGCAATCGCCAATCCGCCTGCCGCGCGGCAATTTTATCATATTCTCCCCTAATGACGAACAACACTGTTGTGGGCATCTCTGGGAAAGGCTTTGTCCAGCCATGGACGTCTTTCGTCTAGAGTGATTATGATGGATCTCGAAGACGTTTACTAGCCTAATCTACTTGTGGTAGCGTTCAGTATGTAATATTGTGTTCCGACAGAGGTACAGTACCCAGCAATATAAATATATTGCACATCAAGTCTACGAAGGAGACAATTGACTAGTTTCCACTTCGTAGAACGTTGTTTGCACACTGCCTACGTAAGCACTGATAGTCCGTCATGTATTTTGATCAAAACTTGATCAAAATGGTCGACAAACGTCATATAAGGAAGGTGCGAAATCTTTTTCTCGTCACTCATACATGGGCATGAGCATAAATAGAGGAACACGGGCCACCGGCTGCTGCGGACCGGAAAGGAGTAGCCATTTCCTGCTGTCGCTCAGATATTTAAATGTGTGCTTGAAATTGTTTATGTATTTTGTTTAAGTCAAGGTGTGAGTTTCGTAGTGATAGACCATTTTTGTAGTGTGAGTGTGTGTCACACATATTTCCCCCGCAAAAATTGACAGACTGTTTTGCATCGGTTATAAACGCTATGGCTACTCCCCTCCGGTCCGCCGCGACCGGTGGGCCGGGTTGCTCTATGCTCATGCCCGAAATGAGCCAAAGTAGGAAACTTTGGCTCGGTTAAGTCGATGTGCAATATTCCTTATGGATACTGTATAACAGCTTAGACATCAGGAGTGTCAACGCAACTTTATTTCAATCTTTTGTTTCTATGACAATTAATATTGCACATCGAGCCTACGAAAGAGGCGATCGGTTCGTTTCGCTATCTCTAAAAAAAAAAAATTAAATTTCAAATTTCTTTATTTAGATAATTAGTATGTACAAATCATCTCTGCACACTGCCTACGTAAGCACTGACAGTCCGGTATTGGTCAAAACTTGATCAAAATGGTCGACAAACAGGTACGGTGCGAAAGAGATAACGCTCTACAGACAAGAAATAAGCCGAAGTCTCCTTCCTAAGCTCGATGTGCAAATATTTATTGTTGAGCATCAATGTATGTACCATCAATGTGAACTGTATGCTCGTTTGCCACTTTCATGACAAGTGAATATTTTGACGTTGTCACCAAAGGTAGCAAAAAAAAGGGTCTTGACAGACAGATCCACAATTAAGCGATCCTTTATTCCGTTTCGCCGAGATCTGGAACCCTAAAAAGCGAAGCTAAGCATTGGTCCATTAAAATTAATACACTCATTATGGAACCAAGCTGTCAAATTAAAAATACCCTCAGGTCATCTTTTTTGGGGTATCAACGTATCAGTACATTCTCGGCCGATTATACCCAATTAAGAGCGGCTGTAATTTTGCGTGTTATTATAGAATAATAAAGTTTTTTGTTGTAATAAAACTCTCATCCCTTCGGCCCTTGTTATGGCAGTGACATCTTATTAAAATTCAGCCTAGGGCCAATCCCTGTTTCTTACATTTAAACGTGCGGCCAGGTTTACGTAAAAAATATATATTTTTTAAACAATACATTGAGTAAACTGATGTATCTTTATGCATGGAATGGTTGTTGAGGGGTACTTATATTGGTCAGTGAAGTTAAAAAAAGTTTAATTTTAAAATATTTTTTTTTTTAATTTTGGCGGTGATTGGACCAAGGTAATCCTGAACAAAAACGGACGCCCTGTATCAATCCTTCATCGCACTAGGGTTGTGTTCTGTCTCAGCTATATAAGACCAGGCTGAACATCGTCGAATTAGTCAGCCCGTGACCACGGTATCTGGAAAGCGACCGAAACGTCGGGTGTATGAAGAAGTTTGGGAGTGTTGTATACGCGAGAAAATCCACAAGTTTAATTTCTACAACTTCATACGGTTTTTTTACCGTCTCTATAATTATGGTGAGTGCTCTGCTGGACTGTTTGATGTGGTGCCATCGTTTTCTGTTCTATACGATACTACGCGCCAAATAGAGGTTCCACCCGTAGAGGAACGTAAAAATGCTCAACGCTGTAGGTTTCGCTTTCATTTCTGCCCAGTACCTATAAATTATGGAACGAACTTCTCTATGAGGTGTTTCCTTAGCAATACGAGCATCTTCAAACTGCATCAAGCGTCCTTCAGGCCTGGCAGCGCGTTGACTGAAAAGTGTTGCAAAGTCCATAGGCAAAGGTGACTTTCCATCAGTGGTGCTACTTTGTAAGTGTCACTTTTAGCACGAAAAAAAAATAAGGTGGAAGACTGGTCTATTCGCCACAAAATACTTTTTTTTTATCTGTACTACTTTCTGAAAGTTCGCGGCAACTCTACCACCGAGTTTTGGCGGGAACCTTGAAAGAGGCGTATGGTGCTCTTATTTTATTTCATTTTCTTCGTGTATTTTTAAGTAATATTGAATAAAGTTGGTGGCATTTTGTTTGATATAGGTTTATTACAGTGCCCGTGTATAGTGAAATAGAATAACAGTGCGAAAACACGACCTTTCAGGTTGCCTCCAAAACTTCATTGTAAATGTTCTGGTAAAGTAGCCATCGCTTTACTCGAATAACTTGACTGTAACTCACTTGACTGACATATTATACTTCATAACTTATTTATTTGATACTTACATATTATACTTGATGACTATAATAAACTAACTTTTACACTGCTTTAATAAATATGAAATATCGTTTTACTTGACACTGGCAATATGCGTAATAGCGATGCCATAAAACCAAAAAAAAAAAAAAAAAACTCTACCACCTGTAATAAAAACACCGCAAAGTTTTAAAAATTAAATAGAACTCTATACCTACACTTTCTCCGGCCTCAAGTGTAATAGTCACCTTTCGACCATCTCCAAAATTCCCGTTTATATCTTTATTTCATTTCAATAAAGCGCAATGACGAGTAGTCATTTGAAAATGTTTTTGTTGTGCCCATCCCTTGTCTTATACACAAATATATCCCTTCGTACATTATAAATAAGGTGGATAATAGCGTTCCGAGGCGTATATTGTATTAAATATTATCCTAATAACGCGGCAGGGTGAGCCCGACGAAATTGATTGTTGTTTGATATAAAATGTATACGAGATTGTTACTCGAGAGACACGATTTTATGCAAAGTCTAGCATACAATTTTAGAAGATATTATATGAAAATTTCACTTTGACTGGTAATAGAGCTCCAGTGACGGAGCTCGCAGGCGTAGTCAACATATTACCTAATATACTTGCCGCTAAATGGTAGTGTTCAGAACTATCGTGTTCCGGTCAGGTGGTAATGTACGGCCCTGTAATTTCCGGCACGGAGGCATAACACCTTAGGCCTCAGGAGTGGTAACGCATCTGCATTTGACTGACCTTGGTCTTTGTGTGGGTGTCTATAGGCTGCAGTCATCACTTAACATCAATTTGAACTGCAAGCTTATCACTTCCATTACATTAAAAAAAAATCTTTACGACTGAATTCCTCAAATAAATCAGAGTTTGATAGAGTTTGTAGAGGCATTTATATTTTTGATATTTTCACAACCTTTATCAAACTGGGAGGGTGGCATTGAAATTTTCGACAAATATAGAATAAATCAGTCCCGATGTCAACTTAGCTGCAGTTGCACATTATCACTAAACTACTACTGGCCGAATACTCAAACATCACTCCATTTTAAGCAACCCTCAAATGTGTGCTATCTCTATCGTTTGAACGTGTTTTACAAAGACAGAAGACTTTTAAGTCCCACTCAGATTCAAGTGACGTTTTGAGTAGTTGGCCGTAAGGCAATTAAAACTGTTTTCTTTTTAAAGTGATGACTGCAGCCTATAGATACCCATACAAAGACCAGAGGTCAATATGCAGATGCGTTGCCACCCTTGAGACCTTAGTTGTTATGTTTCAGTGATAGTTATTACGAGGCCATATATTACCATCCAAACGGAACACGATAGTGCTGAACACTACCATTTGGCGGCAGATAGGTCACGTAATGCGGTGGTGCGTAGGCACCTAAGGGCGTAGGCCCTTGAGCTGCTACACTAGAACTCTACCACAAGTAAAATGTG
This sequence comes from Macrosoma leucophasiata, assembly GCA_036365455.1. NCBI lineage: Eukaryota > Metazoa > Arthropoda > Insecta > Lepidoptera > Hedylidae > Macrosoma > Macrosoma leucophasiata. Next base: position 4,759,574 of record JAWQUS010000024.1, read on the forward strand.
TTTTGATTATTTATTGGCTATCCAGTAAGCCTGATCCAGAATATTCAGTCCGATCTGTTTTTGGCTCGTTCTCTTCAATTTTGTAGGTACATCCAGAATTGTAAGATTAGTCATTTGAGTTTTGGCCTGCCTTGGTAACTTTTTTTTTTGTATGTTATGGAAGTGGCAAACAAGCATGCAGTTCACATTGATGTTAAGTGATGACTGCAGCCTATAGACACCCACACAAAGACCAAGGTCAAAATGCAGATGCGTTGCCTCTCCTGAGGCCTAAGGTGTTATGCCTCTGTGCCAGAAATTAAAGGGCCGTACATTACCACCTGACCGGAACACGATAGTGCTGAACACTACCATTTAGCGGCAAGTATATTAGGTAATGCGGTGGCGCCTACGCCCGCGAGCTCCGTCACTGGAGCTCTACCACCAGTGAAACTTCTACTCAGTTTACCATTCAAATGCCGCAAAAAGCGACGGTGTCTTGTTAAGTATGTAAGTATGATTCCTTTTCCAATAAAAACAAGAAAAGTATTTTTATATCATGAAGTGGCAAACATGCATATAGCTGCTTTTACTGATGGTAGAGCTCCAGTGATGGAGCTCGCGAAAGGCGAAAGGCTCGAAGGCACCACCGCATTACCTAATATACTAGCTGCTAACTGGTAGTGTTCAGCACTATCGTCGTTTCGGCCAGGTGGTAATGTACGGCCCTGTAATTCCCGGCACAGAGGCATAACACCTTAGGCCTCAGGAGTAGTAAGGCATTTGCATTTTCACCTCTGGTTTAACATCAATGTGAACTTCATGCTTGTTTGCCACTTTCAATAAATAAAGAAATCTTACATTGAATATAGTAGGTCAACATTAGAATCAGCAATTTTAAAAAGATGTGTTGCTTTACCTAAGATCTCATTTTGAGATTAGGTAACCTACCACCAGTAATGAACCCCATGTGAGACTCCCACTTATTTATTTTCTCATTTATTAAATTTCTTCATTCCTCTGTATCCGATCAACCACCAATCCACATTTTTGATCCCCAAATAGCTATTTATTCGATTTAATATAAAGACGATATTAAAAAAAGAATCTCCTTATCTCAATTTCCTTTCAGACGATGCACCGAACGGCATATATTTGTGGGGGAGGCAAAATACCATTAATAACAGGATTAGGGTGCTACTAGAAAGAATAAATTGTGGAGAAACCACCTCCGGGCCCAAGATTTATCGGATACTTAGCATAAGTTTGACTGTGATGGGTTTTTCATTAATTTTTCATTGGTCCTACGTACTTTGCGTCACCGGATTATGTATTAAAAAATGTGACGAACAAGCGTCCAGTTGACATTTATGGTAAGTAATATTGTAGCACACAAATATGTACATGAAATCAGACATTTCAAAGTAGACGCGTATTATGCCCCTGTAATGAATTTTGTACTCAGGTAGAGTACCTATATATCGCAGTAATACTTTACCGTCATATAGGATAATTTTTATCCCGTTCAGAGGTTCCTAAGACATTAAGTACACGGGGATGAAGTCGCTTGCAAAAGCTAGTAATACCTAATCTATATATATAAAAAACAATTGCTGTTCGTCTAAAAGTCTCGCTAAAACTCGAGAACGGGTTTACCGATTTGGCTAATTTTGGTATTGATTTTGGAAGTACAGGGATGGTTTAAAAGGCAAGTAAATATGAAGAAATCGAAGGGAAACAGTAAAAACCACAATTTTATTTTCCCATACAAATAGTTCGCATCTATCAAACCTTAGACACATTATTTCATTCTGAGGCAATACGAAATTTGCCGGGTCAGCTAGTACCTATATAATATATTTTTCTTGTGGGATTAAAATTTAAAAAAAATATTTAGCCTTATTAGTGATAGAGTCTGCATACATCTACATACCTATGCAATGGTAAGTGAAGGCCATTACATTCACTTACCATTAATGTCAAACTATATACTTCATGGCCACATTCGTGGACAAATAGTTGTATAGAAAGAAGTTTTTTTTCGAGTCTTATTTTTTTGCATACATATGTTATACATATTTATAACATAATCAAGGAAAAATAATAAAACACAGACACACAGAGGATTTACAATAGAAATTAAAATTTAATATAACGATGCTATAAATTATGAATAGATTGGGGATACTTGAATTTTTTTTCTTATATCTCAATCACGTTTTCTACCAATTATATTATCAGCATTAATCAAAGCGATTGGCGTTTGGTTACAGAAATATATAGAGATGATAGTACGCTTTTGAAAAAATCGTAAATATATGGTGGCTTGGTTCAGTTAAAATATTATTTACTTTAATTATTAAGTAATAATAATATGTACGTTGAATATAATAAAACAATTTATAATCGTGTTAGATAAATAGAGCCTAAGCACGAATATTTTTTTATATTAGGACCTCAGCCTAGCGGTAGTGGCCTGGCCGCTGAACTACGAGTACTGAAGCAGTTTAAAATAAAATTATTTAATTTAGTGTTTCCCAAAATCGGTCTTGGTCTTGCAGTCTTGGTCTTGTTCTTGCATTTTTGAACCAAGAACAAGACTGACGGTGCAAGATTTGAGAAAGACCAACGTGAGCAGTGTGGTCTTTCTCAAATCTTGCACCGTCAGTCTTGTTCTTGGTCTTGCTAAAATTAGGCAGTCTTGCTCTCGGTCTTGGTCTTGCAAAAATGCAAGAACAAGACCAAGACTGCAAGACCAAGACCGATTTTGGGCAACACTAATTTAATTGTCAAAAAAAAATTACGTCATAACTATCAGCTCTATAAACATACGGCAAAGACAAAACGTCGTTCAACTAATTGATAATTACCAAGTATTAGTACCCTCGATTGGCCGCGAGCCGACGAAGACAAAAATTAGCAACCCCCGGGGGTGAGTCGGGGTATTATTTTATACCGTTGTCAGGTAGGGGATGATTAGTGGCTGGGTTAAATGCGAACCGAATTATCTTTTCGTGACGTCAAAAAATTTTTTTTTGCGTCAATCTCGGAATGCGTGTACAGTTCGTTTTTGTGGTAAATTAATATTGTAGCTAGGTTAAGAAAAGTTGGAAATCATAACGCCAGTGCGTTGCCGCTTCTATTGGTTACAGATTAAGTAACAGAGGGTTACAGAGCCCTAGGTCTAGCTATAAAGAACTCTTATGGCCGAACTCTTCAACCTTGAAATGTGAAAAATCTCTCTCGTTAGAATGTGTTTTATTAAGACAGAAGACTTTTAAGTCCCACTTAGGTTTAAATGACGTTTGAGTACCTATTTGGCCATTAATTAATGACAATGACAATCCGTTTTTTCGCAGCTAACCTTTAAACTTTCTGAAGAAGAAATATATAATTTTGAATACATTTATACACGTATGTATGTATGTATCTTCACGCCAGGTCCCTAACGGGGAAGGCAGAGAGTGTAGAGCGCCAGATATCCCGGTTCTGACAAACCATTCGTGCCTTCATAATTCTCTTCATACATGCACGCCGATTCCTAAGACTTTTGACCCCACCATCAGACAGAACTCGACATTTTTGAGTAAGCGATCCGTTCGTAAAATATTAAACTGTTAAGTGCAAATTTTTGTTAGAGTCCTCCCCTGCCTCCAGTTTTTATGAACGTAAGCTAATCGACAAAGTGAACTGTAGGTACGATTGATTGTTACTTTCATTATATAAACATATGACTAGAATATTATTACTACTATGACAAAGTCATATGTTACGTTAAGTTTAAGTGTAAATAAAATTACATGTGACAAGTATACCTACTTAACATAAATTTATCAATAAAATAACTAATGGACGAAAACTCAAACGTCACTCAATTTTAAGCAAGCCTCAGATGTGCGCTATCTTTATTGTTTGGACGTGTTTTATGAAGACAAGACTTTTAAGTCCCACTTAGATTTAAGTGACGTTCGAGTATTTGGCCGTAAGTGTCTGTAAATAAAACACCGGTTAACAAAACACAATTATGTATTACAATACAAGTAGCACGAAATAAATCTTTGCCATGACCACAAACATAACCATCTTTTTTTCAGACTTCAAGTAAGTATATACCAAACGTTCACTACAATTTGGCACATACGTAAATCAAGAATGACACACGAGTATATAATTCTCCTCCGTTGGCCATGACAACGCATCCCCCGTCGAATGTAATATGATGGGGTCACCCCCGCGACGAGGGTGCGCTTTTTTCATCATGACAAAACTCCATATTTTTTTCTTAACCGAACCTCATGATATTGCGGCACACGACTTAATCGTGGATTGCGAATATTAGGGTTTTTTTGTGAAGTTCTCCACGCAACATTTGGGTAGGTATATAATTATTTTTAAAGAAAAGGAAAAGAAGGAAAGAAAACTTTTCTTATATTAATAAATGTGAAGGAAAAATCGACAGTCATTTGTTCACTTCATTACTGGTGGTAGAGCTACAGTGACGGAGCTCGCTGGCATATGCACCACCGCATTATCTAATATACTTGCCGCTAAATTGTAGTGTTCAGCACTATCGTGTTCCGGTCAGGTGGTAATGTACGGCCCTGTGATTCCCGGCACAGATTCATAACACCTTACGCCTCAGGATTGGTAACGCATCTGCATTTTGACCTTGGTCTTCGTGTGGGTGTCTATAGACTGCAGTCATCACTTAACATCAATGTGAACTGCGTGCTTGTTTGCCACCTCCTTAACATTAAAAAAAGAAAATTTCACTTCAGACGGGACTTGAACTCGCGGCATCCCAAGGCAAGACGATAAATGTGGAGGGAAAATTCGACCAGTCGGGTGTGGAATTCGTCGCAGGTTCAAGTCTCACCAGAAGTCAATTTTTTTTCAAAGTCAAAACTCTTCGCCTATTTTCCTTACATAGTTTTTTTATCAGTAGTACTTTAACAGAGAAATGTATATAAACAACATAAAAAAATCTTTTCAGGTATTATTTTATTCGTTTGGAATAAAAAATACTATGAGGTATGATGAAATAATTTGTGTGTGATTTCTATTTACTGTTATTTTATTCACATACTTAGTTTTTAAAACGTGACATTTAAAAAGTATGTATCTTCACGCCAGGTCCCTAACGGGGTAGGCAGAGTGTGTGGAGCCCCAGTAATTCCGGTCCTGACTCACCTCCCGTGCCTCATCTACCTCCATCATTCTTTTCATACACGGACGCCTATTCCTAAGACAATATAACATAGTAAAATGATAACGTAAACATATTGAATCAAATAAAATAAAAAAGTTAATGTTTATCATTATAAATAACTTTATCTTTAAATCTGTTTTTGTAAAAATTATATTTGTTTTATATTATTTCGCATTAACACATGCTTGTGAAATATATTTCTTAAAGAAAAAATTGAAATTTTTTCTTTCCATTTTTTCTTTAAGAAAAAAAATTATTGTTTAATAAAATAAATAAACATTTTAAATAAAATTTTCTTTTTCGTTACCATTAACATATCTTCCTATATATCTATACCTCAGCATTTATTCGTCAGTATATTTAAAAGCTCAGTCAACATCGAAGCCAATAAATAATTCAACAAATGCAATTTCTCCACTTACACGTGAAGCCAATGAACTCTCCCAATATTTCCCCTTAAGGTGAACACATGATTGGACTTAAAAAAAACAGCCCCAGTTCCCTCCCTGTCACGAAGAAATAAAATTCAGAAAAATCTTCACGAAATCGTATTGTGACATAAGTGGAATGCACCAGTATTATTGGATACGTGTAGGGATGCAAGGTGGTTCTAATATCTATAAATATATCGAGGTAGGTAATGAAATTATCGAGATTCGATGATTTACTACCCAAAGGTTGATAGGTAGAAAATGCCTAGAGGCGTTAAGTCCGCTTTATGTATAATTTTTGTGCATAAAAGTAAAAAAAAAATTGACAAAAGTCAAAAGTCTAAAATTTAGAAAAACAAAGGTAATTCGCTAAGATCTTGTTGAATTAAAAAAAAATCGCAATATACTATCTCAAGTGGCAGAATTAAAAATAGGTTTTTTGTAAATATTTATTTTCCAATATTAATTATCAAATATTAAGAAGATGGCAGGACGAATTAAAGCTCACAGCGGGTCCGAACTGTAGACGAGTGGCTCGTGATAGAGCCTAGTGGAAAAAGCTAGAGGAGGCCTTTGCCTTGAGGCATACTGAATTAAGAGACATACTTCAACTTAGAAACCTACAACAATTCAGTATATAAAGGCTTTAATAAATAAATAAAATTTACAATCTAAAATACAAAATATTTGTGAGAACAAAATTGTGGAAAGTTATTAATTTCGGTAAAAAATATCGACACGAACATATTTTATAAATACATTTCATAGTTGACTTTCGATGTAATACATAATCATATAGTTTTTTCGATAAATCGGTGCAACCCTACGTGTATGTATTGCATATACTTTACAGAAACCCAGGGGTCACAATAAAATGGTATTTCTTTGTTTTTCATTTGTGCTGTATTTGATAAAGGCATGTCGGGAGGGTCGTGATTGCCAGATCAAACAAGATGGATTTTTTTAATTGGCGAAGCGTGCAGATTCGTTCATTGCTAAGGTTTTAGGAACGGATGATCTAATATTATATGTACAGCAAATCAGTTTGACAAACGAAATAGAAACGAGCCAGCCGACAGTAAGTGCAGTATGTATCTTCACGCCAGGTCCCTAACGGGGTAGGCAGAGAGTGTAGAGCGCCAGATATCCCGGTCCTGACATACCTCTCGTGCCTCGTCTACCTTCATCATTCTCTTCATACATGCACGCCGATTCCTAAGTCTTGTAAGTACGTGCAGTGAGTTTGCTATTTAATCTAAATAAGTTAGGAAGAAGTTAGTTCGTTTCTTATTTAATATAATGGAAGAGGCAAACTAGCATGCAGTTCACATTGATGTTAAGTGGTAACTGCAGCGTATAAACACCCAGAGAAAGATGTGGTGTAAGAACTTTATTTTCGAAAAAGAATTACATTAATTCACTTATTGAGAAAAAACTTTTAACATGAACAAAAATGATGAGTATACAATTAATAACAAGATCAAGGTCAAAATGCAGATGCGTTACCACCCCTGAAGCCTAAGGTGTTATGCCTCTGTGCCGGAAATTACAGGGTCGTACATTACCACCTGACTGAAACTCTACCACCAGTAAAGTCTCTATAATGACGCGTTAGATTAGGGAAATGGAATTTCACCTACTTCACTGGATATAGAAAGTACTAGATAGACTCTTGAGATGAGTCTGAAGTCCTGCTGTAGAATAAAGATAGGCAGATTATTCGTCATGATGTGTTAAGATTTTGCGAGCTATTTTGTACAGTCCTGTAATTTCCGGAACAGAGGCATAATAAGAAGCCTAGGTTGACTGGGAGGCATAATCTCCCAGTCTACCCAAAGATTGACTGGGAGATAATGCCTAGTGGCATTAAGTCCGCCTTTATGTACCATCTTCGTGCATAAAATAAAGAATAATAATACCTCAGGCCTTAGAAGTGGTAACGCATTTGTATTTTGACCTCTGGTCTTTGTGTTAGTGCATATAGGCTGCAATCATAACTTAACATCAATGTGAACTGCATGCTTGTTTGCCACATTCACTACATAAAAAAAGCTACACTCTGCTAAGACCACTAAAACTTAAAAGCGGTTAAAACATCGCGTTAATTCTTAATGTCTGGCATCGTAATAACTCGCCACAAGCTATGAGCCATTTGGTCCAGTCGTGTGTGTCGACCGTTTTAACCGAGGCTCACGGGTTCGATTTCCGTACCGGGATAAAGATTGGTATGGCCTACAGATTTTTTTAATGTAAAAAAGTGGCGAACATCCAAGCAGTTCACGTTGATATTAAGTGATGACTGCACCCTATAGATACTTACGCAATGACAAGAGGTCAAAACGCAGATGCGTTACCACTCCTGAGGCCTAAGGTTTTATGCCTCTGTGCCGGAAATTACAGGGCCGTACATTACCACCTAACCGGAATAATATAGTGCTGAACACTACTATTTAGCGGCAAGTACATAAGGTAATGCGGTGGCGCCTACGCCCGCGAGCTCCGTCACTGGCGCTCTAACACCAGTAGAATATGTGTCGGGTACGGTCGTTTGTGTACGTGTTGTGTGTATATAATATCACCTACGACACAGATTTTTTTTTTTTAGTTTTTTTTTTTATGTAATAAAAGTGGCAAACAAGCTTGCAGTTCACATTGATGTTAAGTGATGACTGCAGCCTATAGACACCCACACAATGACCAGAGGTCAAAATGCAGATGCGCTGCCACTCCTGAGGCCTAAGATGTTATGGCCTCTGTGCCTGAAATTACAGGGCCGTACATTACCACCTGACCGGAACACGATAGTGCTGAACACTACCATTTAGCGGCAAGTATATAAGGTAATGCGGTGGTGCCTACGCCCGCGAGCTCTGTCACTGGAGCTCTACCACAAGTAAAGTTTTTAGTAGTTTTTATGCAACCACTTTGTCGGCGTGACTAAAGTGTATACTAGTGCCAAATTTCAAGTCTCTAGAACCAGTGGTTCTTGCGCTAAGCCGTGGACTGACAGAGACGGACAGACAGACAGACAGACAGACGGATATGGCGAAACTATAAGGGTTCCTTCTTTACTACGGAACCCTAAAATAGCTATTACAGAGACATATCAAACATGGTCCCAGTGTTGGTAAAGCATTTGCATTTTGACCTCTCGTTTTTGTGTAGATGTCTGTGATGTAGATGAACTGCATGCTTATTTGCAACCTTCGTTGCATAAAATAAAGGAATCATCCATTGCAAAGACCAAGGGATACTGCAGTAATAAAGTTTAAATACAAACGTTACTTCACGCCTGTAATCCCCGAAGGGGTAGGCAGAGGTAAATGCATGCATTCAAGCATACATGCAAACACCCACGATTCGCCGGTTACGTTTTAGGCCCATGTAACAGGTGGCGAGCCTGATGACATCTCCGGGCACATTCACTTCGAGGTACTGGGCAATTTACAGAAAATGGAAAAATCCCAATAGAACCAGAGATAAAGGACTTTACACTATTGTCTCTGATAACCCCATACCAGGGAATCGAACCCAGGATCTCAGCGTAGTAGTATTGGCCTGCTACCACTAGGCTACCGAGGCAGTCATTTAAATACAAAACACAAGTGTTGGTTTTACTGGTGGTAGAGCTCTAGTGACGGAGGTCGCGGGCGTAGGCTAATGCATTACCTAATATACTTGCCACTAAATGGTAGTGTTCAGCACTATCGTGTTCCGGTCAGGTGGTAGTGTACGGCGCTGTAATTTCCGGCACAGAGGCATAACACCTTAGGCGTCAGGAGTGGTAACGCATCTGCATTTTGACCTTGGTCTTTGTGTGGTCTATAGGCTGCAGTCATCACTTAACATCAATGTGAACTGCTTGCTTGTTTGCCACTTTCATTACATAAAAAAAAAGTAACCGCTGTAATTTTGGGAAAAGAAACAAGTTCTTTTTATAAAAAAATAAACATACGCCTAATGAAGTCGTGACACGATTTGAAAATTATAAATGTCAAAAGTTAGCCCTAATTACTTCGGAGCTGTCACAGAGACCCCCAATTAGGGTGATCCTGTAATTTTGTATAATCATCCCCGTGTTATGATAGCTAAGTTCAGTTTTGATGTCGGATTTTTTTTTTTTTTATGTAATAAAAGTGGCAAACAAGCATGCAGTTCACATTGATGTAAAGTGATGACTGCAGCCTATAGACAACCACACAATGACCAGAGGTCAAAATGCAGATGCGCTGCCACTCTTGAGACATTAGGTGTTATGCCTCTGTGCCGGAAATTACAGGGCCGTACATTACCACCTGACCGGAACACGATAGTGATGAACACTACCATTTAGCGGCAAGTATATTAGGTAATGCGGTGGTGCCTACGCCCGCGAGCTCCGTCACTGGAGCTCTACCACCAGTAAAATTATCAGCTATAAGTATAATAATATAGTGGGGATGGAAGTTTAATTTTTATTTCATCATATTTTTTATATTACCACTCCTGAGGCCTAAGGTGTTATGCCTCTTTGCCGGAAATTACAGGGTTGTACATTATAGTAAGTAAGTTTATTAAGTAATGCGTTGGTGACTACGCCCTCGAGCTCCATCACTGGAGCTCTGCCACCAGTAAAAAATTGTTTAGGGTTCTTCAGTTCACATGGATGTTAAGTGATGACTGCAGCCTATAGACATCTACAAATATACCAAAAGTCAAAATACAGACCATAGCTATATTTTTAAATGTTATTTGGGTGGAAACAAGCATGCAGTTCACATTGTTGTTAAGTCATGACTGCGGAATGGGTATAGGCACAAAACCCAGAAGTCAAAACGCAGAGCCTTGCCACCCTGAGACCTAAGTTGTTATTTATGTCTCTGTGATAGTTAATACAGGGTCATACATTACCATCTGACCGGGACACGATAGTGCTGAACAGGTGCTGATAGGCCACACCGCATTATCCTATCAAATGTATTTTTTTTTTTTTATGTAATGGAAGTGGTAAACAAGCATGCAGTTCACATTGATGTTAAGTGATGACTGCAGCCTATAGACACCCACACAAAGACCAAGGTCAAAATGCAGATGCGTTACCACTCCTGAGGCCTAAGGACTTATGCCTCTGTGCCGGAAATTACAGGGCCGTACATGGACCGGAACACGATAGTGGTGAACACTACCATTTAGCGGCAAGTAATGCGGTGGTGCCTACGCCCGCGAGCTCCGTCACTGGAGCTCTACCACCAGTAATTGTATTAGGTACCCAATATTTATTTTTCTTGGATATACCATAACGGTGTTATCATTAATTACAAATTGATTATATAACATTACATTATACAACATGATAACAGCTTAAAAAAAAAGCAGCAATTATTTTTGAAGTAATGAAATATTATAAAGATACTTATCAAAAACGTAACTTCACGCCTGTAATCCCCGAAGGGGTAGGCAGAGGTAAATGCTTGCATTCAAGCATACAAGCAAACACCCACGATTCGCCGGTTACGTTTTAGCCCATGTAACAGGTGGCGAGCCTGTTGACATCACCGGGCACATTACCAAACTTCGAGGTACTGAGAAATTTCCAGAAAATGGAAAAATCATAATTGAACCAGAGACAAAGGACTTTACACCATTATCTCTGATAACCCCCTACCCGAGAATCGAACCCAGGACCTCAGCGTAGTAGTAGTGGCCTGCTACCACTAGGCTACCGAGGCAGTTAAGATACTTATTATTTCCCTATACCTATAAGTTTTTAGTTATACCTACTATTTACTCCTGACTCTACCATAATATGGTATTCATGAGCAACTTTTTCGAATCATTGTACCATAATAAGATAATAAATTTATATTATGTATTTAATAATACTAGTTTTTAATTTAAATGAAAAAAAAATCTCTACATATTTTAATTCATAAATTAATTGCTTGTGGCTCTACAAAATTATATTAAAAGCCAGCAACTTATGAAATGTTTTTAAAAAGTCATGCAATAAAATGCTTCCTAATAGGTACTTTCACACATCAAAACACAAACATTTCTCCAAACTAAATTTGCCAGCACTACAATATTTTACAATCGCATACTTTTGTTAACTTTATTCAACTAGTAGGTACTTTCTGCTAAACGAAAGTTGTATAGAAAACTCGTGAAAAATGGTTATTACAAACTTTTTAATGCAATTATGAAGAACTTTTGAATTAAATTCTGTTTGAAACGTTCGTGAATGTGCGTCCCGAAGCATTTCTGGGGACTGCTTTACCGTCACGCAATTTCAATAGTTGATTGCTATTCGCTACTAGATGGCGGTAGTCGCTTAAGCACTAATTCGAATAAGAATGTTTTGCACAACATTCTTAAGAATCTTATTAGAGGTGAGTTGATGGCTATCATGTTATGATTAAAATACATTTAACTGAAATTTGTAACAATATTTTCACGTATTTTAATAAAAAGATAGAAATGTTCTTACAAAATGTTTTTGAACATCACATTTTTGTTTTGAAAGCGTTAAAATCTTATTTAAACGGGAATATTGCCCTCCACAACACCAAAATAATAAAAATTAAGATAGCTATTCGGAGTTACTTTTTACTCTAAATTTCATAGTAGACTTTTCCATTAGATTACAATTTCTAATAAGATTTTAAACCATTGCTAGTTTTACATACCCTCATAGAGATGGCGCTACTAATGTAATAACATTTTGTATTCTGCTCTGACAGATGGCAGTAGGAGTCCGCACAGGAAAGTTTAGTATTTTAAAACCTAGTCATAACTTTTTAATTGGTAGCATCTTCATAGCAAAGGTATGTAGTCATACAAAAATGAAAATTTTTACCCATGTTTTATTTTGATATCATGATGTTCTCAGCTTGCAAATATCATAATTATATCTAAATTACAGGAACTCCTACAAGATCCTATAATTTACCCTTGAGCTGGATATATTTAATACCTAAAGATTTGAAAACCTTCTCGATATGTTAGGAACTTTTTTTATTTTTGTACTACATGCGAACACAGACAAGTCCGAAAAGTTAGTCTAAGGGACTAAGGTCCTGGGTTCAATTCCCGGATCAGGGAGATCAGTGCTATTGTTTTTTTTAGCAATTCCTGAACTTCACTATCGTAAGTGGGTGATAAAATCTAACCGGCGGTTGTTTGCAATTATGTTTGAATGTCTATCCCTTCAAGGACAACAGGCGTGAAGTAACGTTACGTTATTAGATTTTGTACCGAAGTGGTTTGCAGGGAGCATATTATACAGGGTGTAAGAAGACCGCTTACGAAGCCGACACCAGGATGTGAGAAAAAGCCATACAACATATGTATAATATTATAGCTATGATAGAAGGTAGATACCTAATTATGTAGATTCTGTTGTATTTTCTTAACAATGTTATATTGTGAAGGTGCTGTTCATGAGCATGTATGTATGTATCTTCACGATAAGGCCCTTACGGGGCAGGCAGATAGTGTGAAAAACGTTTTTCATGTGTCTTTCTTTTCAATGTACAAACCTATTTATTGGAAGTTTTTGCTATAAAGCCGTTGTTGATTAGCATTTAAGACGAATGGAAGTACCTTGACAAACCTATTCAAGGTTTTACACTGTATGTACTCCTTATATTGAAATAAATAAATACAAATACAAAATACATTTTGAAAAATTGAATTTTAGAAAATGGTTTTTTTTTATACGTCATTGTATCCAGAATCATGAGTACAAATACAAGTTTTTTTTTTGGAAGCGTTCCCTTGACACCCAGTATAAAACTTGGTATTAGGCCTTTCGGTTCGATGACTGGGTCAAAAAGTAAGTAATACTGATAGTCTTCTTAGCAGGTTCTTAGAAGCTTCCTCGGCGTTTGTTCATTTACTAGAGAAATCTCAAGAGACTCTAGATATGGATGGAAGACGGGCTACTGCAGGCTATAGATATCTACAGAAAAATTATATGTCCAAATTCAGATGAGTTGCCACCTCTGTCTCAGACCTAAGTTGTTATGTCTCTCTGATAGTTTTTTTTTTATGTCATCGAAGTGGCAAACAAGCATCCAGTTCACGTTGATGTAAAGTGATGACTGCAGCCTATAGACACCCACACAAAGACCAAGGTCAAAATGCAGATGCGTTACCACTCCTGAGGCCTAAGGTGTTATGCCTCTGTGCCGGAACTAACTAACTACCATTTAGCGGCAAGTATATTAGGTAATGCGGTGGTGCCTACGCCCGCGAGCTCCGTCACTGGAGCTCTACCACCAGTAAAAATTATAAATTAAATTATTGCGGGGCCAGACATAACCATTTTACCGGAACACGATAGTGCTGAAAACTACCATTTAGCGGCAGATTAGGCAAAGCCCTCTATGTCACCTACTGGAATACTACCACCAAGTAAACTGTCACCTTCTTTGTCACTTTCATAACATTAACAACCGTGTCAGTAATTGCAGATACATTTTTTAAGTCATGAAAGTAGCAAACGAGCATGCAGTTCACATTGATGTTAAGTGATGACTGCATCCTATAGACACTTGCAGAGGTCAAAATGCAGATGCGTTACCACTCCTGAGGCCTAAGGTGTTATGCCTCTGTGCCGGAAATTACAGGGCCGTACATTACCACCGGACCGGGACACGATAGTGCTGAACACTACCATTTAGCGGTGCCTACGCCCGCGAGCTAATTCACTGGAGCTCTACCACCAGTAAAAAATAATAGGTTGGGGAAAAAGTCTTTTCGCATTATAGTATGTATGAACTTGTAATAAAATCTTTTTGGCTGTAGTATTTGTATCTGGCTGGTTTTGGTACCATTGAAAGTTAAAATTTTAAAGAACATAATTCCAAATTCATATTAGGCAAATGTGTGATTTTCATTTGTTTTTCGTATTGTCAAGATGAGTGAATCTAATGAAGAAATTCGATACATTTTAAAATTTTACTACAAAAAAGGTAAAAATGCAACGCAAGCCGCGAAAATAAATTTGCGATGTTTATAGTCCTAGTACAGTGTCTGTGAGAGTAGCACAATTTGGTTTAAGCGTTTTCAATCCGGAAATTTGATGTCAAAGATGCACCTCGCTCTGGTTGCCCTATTACGGCTAAAATGGATGCCATTTTTGAAAAAGTGGAGCAAGATCGACATATCAGTAGTTACGACGTAGCTGAAAAACTGAGAATTGATCACAAAACAGTTTTGGCGCATTTGAAAAAAGCTGGGTACAAAAAAAGCTCGATATTTGGGTACGTCACGAGCTCACTGAAAGAAACCTAATGAACCGTGTACTCATTTGTGATTCTTTATTACGACGTAATGAAACCGAATCATTTTTGAAGAAGCTGATAACTGGTGATGAAAAGTGGATCAAGTACGCAAGAACGTGCGAAAAAGGTCGTGGTCAAAGGCCGGTCAGGCTTCACAGACTGTGGCGAAACCCGGGTTAACTCGCAATAAGGTGATGTTGTATGTGTGGTGAGATTGGAAGGGCATTATTCATTATGAGCTATTACCACCAGGCAGGACTATCGATTCTGAACTCTACTGCGAACAACTGATGAGATTAAAGCAAGAAGTTGAGAGAAAGCGGCCGGAATTGATCAACAGAAGGGGTGTGGTGTTTCATCATGATAACGCTAGACCTCACACATCTATAGCCACTCAGCAAAAATTAAGAGAGTTTGGCTGGGAGGTGTTAATGCATCCGCCGTATAGTCCTGACCTTGCACCTTCAGTATTCCACCTGTTTCGGTCTCTTCAGAATTCTTTATGCAATGTTAGGTTAACATCACGGGAGGACTGCCAAATCCACTTGTCGCGGTATTTTGATGAGAAGTCCCAAAATTTTTATAGCAATGGGATCATTTTCCTACCTACAAGATGGCAAAAGGTTATCGAACAAAATGGTACATACATACTTTAGATAAATTTAAATAAACTGTATAAAAAAATGTTTTGAATTATCTCAAAAATGCGAAGAAACTTTTCCCCCAACCAATACTAGATACTATGTAATAATCTATACTCAACAATGAGAAACCACCAGTAACAAAATATCACACGAAAGAGGCCACGGGCAAAACCTAGCTATATAAATAGGTAGGTTGTAGAGAACTCCGTCATTGATTTTCTTATAAGACTCTTGTTTACCGTCATGCATGTTCAATCACAGTGTGTATTTCCTCCTACGGATTTGCATAGCTCGTACAGTCGGCTCCAGACAGAAGATATGTCCCGTTGAATAATTTCTTATTCAACGCGTTGAATATCAGTTTCGTCATGAAACATTTTAAAATTGTACTTATTTAAATACAATTATTATTTAAATAGTCAGTGCATGTTTAAGGAAATAATTTTCGTTTATTCAAAAATCATCGACCAGGATCGAATGGTACTGATATCATCATTTTTAATTCATATTTTTTCTGCACAGACTGTTTCTAAGTTATTATTTGGGATTATGGAGTTTTTTTTATGTTTTATAAGTAAGGTGGCAAACAAGTATGCAGCTCACATTGCTGTTAAGTGATGACTGCAGCCTATAGACGTCTACACAAAAACTAGATGTCAAAACGCAGATGTGTTGCCACCCCTAAGACCTAAATTTTACGTGTCTGTGATAGTTATTACGGGGCCATACATTACCATCTAAACGGAACACGATAGTGCTGAACACTATCATTTGGCGGCAGATAGAGGTAATGCGATAGTGCCTACGCCCGCTAACTCCGTCACTCTACCACCAGTATAAAGGGGTGGGGTTGGGTAATAAAAATAATTTAACGTTACAAAAACGCTCTTCAGGTAGGTACTTACTTGTATGTTATATATGAATTAACTAATAAACCATAGGCATACAGTGAAGATTAGACGGATATTTATCCCTTTTACTTTCATGTAATATAGAACGAATCTATCAAAACCAAACCTTGGGTTGGGTTGGATTATGCTCCACGGGATGGATGTATAGGAAAAAGGCAAATATTTATTCTAAAGTTCGCAATTATTTTGATTCATTAAAGATTTTAAAAAAGATGAATTTATCTTCATTGCTTCAGCAAGCACTCAACTTACCCCAAAGTTCTAAGATATACGCGGCTGACTGTACAGGCCCGTCGCTCTCCGCAAACTAACCTCATAATGGATCGCTCGATACACCATCTATCTTTATGATAATGTGGCTTATTGCCTAAGATTGTGTCCCGGACAAATGGTAAGCCATTGTCACTATATTTACTATATTTACTGTCCGAAATATCTGTGACGAACCCATCACCCTCTAGTGGAGGAGATTCCGCTAGTGCAGTTCGAATGTTCAAACCATCACAAATAGGGCAGTAGTAAAAATAACATCGATGGATAGCAGTCGTTAAACCTTGTCGGAGGCAGACAATATGTAATTTTTTTTTTTCTAGACAAAAATGTTTATTAGTTATATGCCACAAAAAGAAAAAGAAACATAGCATAGCATAGTAATAATACTACGTATAAAAAAAATTAAAAAATTAATACGCTTACACTCACAGCCTACAGTAGGCATAAACCTGTGTTTGTGTATGTGTTGTACACATACAACACATACACAAACACCCAGTCCCATTGCGGAGATCGAACCCGCGACCCTTCGAACCAAACGGTCATCTCACACCGCTGGACTAACCGGGTCGTCAAAATAGTATAGAAACGTATAGAATGGACACTTCGACGTCCCGCCCGATTTCACCGCCTCACCCAACCTCCTCCCCTCTTATGGGAGACGTTTGGTATTCTCGTGCTACGCACACAGATGCACGTGTAAATACACGTCACTGTTTGATGTATATGTAATAGAGACCAAATTAAGCGTTTGTATGAAGTTTTGGCGGAGTGTCCGCGGTGTGTCGGAGGCCGATAAGGGCGGTTTGAAACATCCGACAGTGGGTTGGCCACTTACCCGTATCTCCACCAACCCGCATTGGAGCAGCGTAGTGGAGTAAGCTCTCTCTCTCTCTAAAAAAAAAGGGGGGAGATTCGTGCCCAGCAGTAAACGTCTTTCGGCTGGAGTGATGACGACTCTCCGAAAGTTGGGTTAAGAGTCTTCGGTATAGGTGAAAATGTATGAATGTAGAAGAAGCTTATCGAGTTTATATTTTTAAGGTCCTGTACATCAAAAGGACAAAACAGAACCCTAATAAGATCCGCATCTGGATGTTAGTCTATCCTTCTGTCACAGTCGCTTTTCCCAAAAGTACTGGACCGATTCTATTGAAATTTAATACGTGTGAATCAGTGCCCCATGTTTTTAGACCATTGGTTTTGGTTTTTGTGTGCTGCTTTATTTAATTACCATCAATGTGAACTGCAAACTTGCTTGCCACATGCATAATACCTATACAAAAATGTGAGAGACACTGGCAGGAGATAGAGAATAGTAAGTTATTATATAGTAGATTATAAGTTGATGAATATCATAAAAGCATTAATTAAAATCAATTACCTACCAACCCATTCCAAAGAATAAGGCCTCAATATCATTGACCACACATATCCAACCAATATATTGTATAGCATTAAAATGTAACATCACTCATAGTATTAACATGAAAAAATATATTCATACCATTTCTAAGCCTCTAGGAACGCAATAATCGAGATTTGAACTGATCTGGTTGATACCAGATCACCATTAATAGACGCTTATAACCATAAAACTATCACATACACAAATCCAAAACATTTAACACTAAAACGGGCCCATTTAACAAAGCCGGTCGTAAAAAACACCCTCCGGTCATTTCCGTCATGTACACTTAATAACATCTAAGTATTATAAAACAGATAACAGGAAATTCAAAAAGCTGACACGATAGCATTAAAGGGTTAGATCGCCTACGGTCTTAGAAAAAACTTGAAATGTGTAACATCTTAAGAAACACTGAAACGACAAACGATTTTCGTCTTTATTTGTTTCAGTGTATAACTGAATTTAGATTATCAGAGACACAAAGAATTTTTTAAACCATCCGATGCACACGGTGCATCGCGTCCACTTCCGAGTATATTTCTGTTACGGTATGAATAATTGTCTATAATGATATATTATTTTTATCTATTCATCGGTGTGTCTACGCAGCCAGATAGACATGCACTTAACGTTTTATGATATTCTCTAATTACACCCTATTACATCCATATTATGTTGTGAAAATTATTCTAAAGAATTCATTCTGTATAAAGCTATAAAAATAAATAGTTTGTTACAAACATACTTTAGGGTTATTATATGTTTCACTTTATTGCTTTAGGATCTAATATATTTTATGGTACATTTAAGGCGCTTGTGGTATGGCGAGTCTCAATGTCCGACATACTAATTCAGGTTGAACAGGATATTGTATACAGTTTACAATAAATGTAACAATTTTACAGTCACAATTAGTTGTTTCCATTACAATCACATTTAAAAGATAAATACTAATTGAATTGTTTAGGGAATCTTCTCGAAAATGGAAAAATCCCAAAAGAACCAGAGATAAAGGATTTTACACCGTTAGCTCACGAACCGGGAATCGAACCCAGGACCCCAGCGTTATGCTAGTAGTGGCCTGCTGGTGCTTTATACATAATATGGGACTTTTTGGAGGACATGAGTGACATAATCTGTCCTTTGTGATCGTTTTATGTAGATGTGTATTAAAGTAGGTAGGAATCTAGTAAGCTATGTTAGGTTTTGTAGTAAGTAGGTAGTACTTACACTTTTAATAATTATACAGCAATGTTCTTGATCTCGTATAATAGCTATAATGGAAAATCAATAAAACACTTGTACTATTTATTTTTCGCAATAACACAAGCGAGTGAACTTTAGAAATTAAAGAATAAACGTAAAGAAAATTTTGACTTCGGGCAGGGATTGAACCTGCTACCTCAGGATAACCAGTCCAACCGCTTTACCACTAAGCTAGCGAAGTCCCACACCGATGCGTCAATTTTTCGGACTTCGGTAGCTTAGTGGTAAAGCGGTTGGACTGGTTATCCTGAGGTCGCAGGTTCGATTTTCAATTTTTTCTTTCCGTTTTTTCTTTAATTTCTAATAAAATACTTACTAAATTTCTTTCTAAATTAAACTTACTAATATTTTATAGACTATTTTGTTCTACGTAGACATAAAGCCCGTTTTGAGTCTTGCACATCTCTTTATTGCAGAAAAAGTAAAATAATACACGCAAATGTAAAACGTCATCTCCGAAGGGGTAGACAGAGGTAAATTCATGCTTTCAAGCATAAATTTGTATTTGTATGGGTACACCTACGATTTGCCAGTAACATTTTGGCCCATGAAACTGGTGGGGAGCCTGTTGACATCTCCGGGCACATATATGCAGACTCCGAGGTACCTACTGGGATACTTCCCGAAAATGAAAAAATCCCAATAGAACCAGAGATAAAAGATTTTGTATCGTTATCTCCGATAGCTCGCGACCAGGGAATTGAACCCAGGACTCCAGCATAATGCTAGTGGCCTAGAATGCGGCCCTCCTGGCACTAGAATATTAAGACAGTTAAATAAAAAAATAATGTTGTTATTAATATATTTCTTACTGGTGGTAGAGCTCCAGTGACGGAGCTCGCAGGCATAGGTACCACCGAATTACCTAATATACCACCTTGCTGCTAAGTAGGTGGTGTTCTGGTAGTGTTCATTCAGCACTATCGTATTCCGGTCGGATGGTAATGTACGGCCCTGTAACTTCCGGCACAGAGGCATAACACCTTAGGCCTCAGGAGTGGTAACGCATCTGCATTTTGACCTTGGTCTTTATGTGTTTGTCTACAGGCTGCAGTCATCACTGAACATCAATGTGAACTGCTTGCTTGTTTGCCACTTCCAATACATAAAAAAAATATTAATCTAAAAAATAATTAATCATATTATGTTTGTTTAACACCGGTCCTTTTATCACTTGCAATATAATTAATAATAAAAAATAAAACTAGGAAACGGAACCGCACGCCAGATGTGCGTGATTCTTTTCTTTATAAAAAAATCTGTATGCAAATGTCACCTTCATTTACATAATACTAAAGTGTTCGCTTTCAATCATAACCCTTTACCTTTTTTGTTGTACGTCGACTGTACAAGTAATTAGAATAATACGTTCAGCGCACTGTTTGTCATAGTTTTTGTCGCACAGATGCGTGAGGTTCAGGAAGTGAAGAAAAAAGCGAAAGATCGAAAGTAGAGGGTTAATTTAGTGACAAAAAATATATAAAAACTTTCATTGTGCGCATGTCAGTTTAGATATTTTTTATGGCTTATGCCACAGTTTTTATCGATTGTAAAAAAATCTACAGGTGGCATGCCTAATATGTGTTTTACATAAGAGCTTAAAATATTGAATTCTATCAAAAGAAAAAAAACTAAAAACATACGCAAAAAAAAAATCATCAATTTTAGGTAATTTGTGATTTTTAAAAACCAAATGCCAAATAGGTTTTTTCTCAATAGGTCAGTAGTACAGTGCTCAACAATAAATATTGCACATCGAGCCTAGGAAGGAGACTTCGGTTTATTTCGGGTCTGTAGAGCGTTATCTCTTTCGCACCGTACCTATTTGACGTTTGCCGACCATTTTGATCAAGTTTTGCCCAATACCGCACTGTCAGTGCTTACGTAGGTAGTGTGCACCAGAGATAACTCACTACGATGTCGAAACGAGCCGATTATATGTTTCGCAGGCTCGATGTGCAATATTAATTGTTGAGTACTGTAGCTGCAATTGTATGACGTTATTATAAGCAGACAATCATTCGGTTATTTTAAGTTTTTCCAACATGCCCAGTAACAAGCCTGGAAGTTGGAAATAGGTATATCCCAGCAACATAAATTGTAACGTTACTTCACACCTGTAATCGCCAAAATACCCACGATTCGCCGGCTACGTTTTAGCCCATGAACCTGTTCACATCTACGTGTATATTATCAAGCTCCGCGATATGGGGAAACAGCCAGAAAATAGAACAATCCCAGTAGAACCATAGGAGGCTTTTACATCGTTGTCTCTATTAGGCCCCGACCCAGGAATCGAACCCAGGACCCGTTTTTTATTAGCGTGGTAGTAGTGGCCTGCTACCACTATGTTACTGAGGCAGTAAATAGTTAGCCTGGGTTGCAACACGATATTTGTTAAAATTATTGTTACGCGTTAAAGTTAAAGTTATAGGTCGCGTCAACTGACCTGGTCAAGACCGTTCGTTGTGGCAATCTTCGGGAGAGACTATTATCCAGCTGTAAGCTTCTTTAAGATAAAAATGATGGTGACGATGACTCATCAGCTTAGCAATCTTCACAAGATCTTATATATATCAAAATCAATTGCTGTTCGTTAGTCTCGCTAAAATTCAAGAACGGCTTTACCGATTTGGCTAATTTTGGTATTGAATTATTTTTGAAAGTCCAGGGTAGGTTTGAAAATAAGAAAATTTTAAGAAATTGAAAGTAAAAAGTAAAAACCACATTTTAATATTCCCATACAAATTGTCCGTATCTATCAAACCTTTGACACATTTCATTGTGAAGCAATACGAAGTTTGCTGGGTCAGCTAGTTCGTAATACGAGTAAAACAACATTAACAATACAATATGTTTTATTAATTTTAACAGCTGAACGTAGAGAATATCATACATAAAATTGACTCATATTATAGGCTCGTTGAGAGAGTAGAGTAGAGTCCATTCTGTTTTTTTTTACTACAAAATTAAACCATAATCTTCAATCATTCAAATCACAATAAAAAAATACAAGTAATCTTGAAACGTTTGAAAAATACAACATACAAATTATAAATATAATACCTTGTTACTGCATAAAAAGGGTTGATCTGAAATTATTATTAGAGATGGTTCCAAAATCTCATTCAATGCTACTTTCTTGGGAACAAAATTTGAATATGCATTGAAATTGTAATTTATTCAAATCTGACTACAAAAGAAGTTGTAATTTAATAATTTTCATTCGGTTACTGTTGTGGATTAAACTTGGGGTGTGATGGTGTGAAGAAATCTTTATAATTTGTTGTCTCTTTGTAAGAAAGGATTGCAACTTTGCAACCAAATACTTTCGGTAATTTTTTTTTGTTATATAATTGACTATGAATTCGGTCTTATGGTTTGCTTTGTTGTTAGTCAGTTCTTAGTTTTTGATTAATATTTTATTGGAAATCGATTTACTGTTTGGGCTTTCGTTACCTGCAAGGAACTTTTATAGTTTCGCGATGTCCGACAGTGTAGCGCGACTCTTGTATGTGAGTATTCACTTACCATCAATTTTAAGTGCCAGAGTGATTGCCATTATTATGACGATTGTTTTATTATGAACAATGAACATGTTACATATACATACAATTTATGTTGATGGTAATACTACAGCCTAAAAGCAGAGCCTAAGAGCAATGTATTCACAGTAAAGCTGTAGCCGCTTTTTTATGTAATGAAAGTGGCAAACAAGCATGCAATTCACATTGATGTTAAGTGATGACTGCAGCCTATAGACACCGATGGAAAGACCAGAGGTCAAAATTCAAATGCGTTACCACTCCTGAGGCCTGTGTTATGCCTCTGTGTCGGAAGTTACAGGGCCGTACATTAGAAGCCTAAGTCATATTCAAGTACCTACAGGAACATTTTTTCGGGATAAAAGGTATCCTATAATCTAAGTCAGCTAATACCCTATCTGTATAACAAATTTCATCAAAATCCGTTCAGTAGTTTCGGCGCGATTGACGGACAAACATCCAAACAAAGAAACTTTTACATTTATTAGTGTGATTTTGGAAAATATACTGTATGTTCTCAGAATAATATTTCACAGCATGTACCCTTTAAATTTGTTTTGGAAAAATCTTATCATGATCAGATTTACTGGTGGTAGAGCTCCAGTGACGGAGCTCGCAGGCGTAGGCACCACCGCATTACCTAATATACTTGCCGCTAAATGGTAGTGTTCAACACTATCGTGTTCCGGTCAGGTGGTAATGTACGGCCCTGTAATTTCCGGCACAGAGGCATAAGACCTTAGGCCTCAGGAGTGGTAACGCATCTGCATTTTGACCTTGGTCTTTGTGTGGGTGTCTATAGGCTGCAGTCATCACTTAACATCAATGTGAACTGCATGCTTGTTTACCACTTCCGTTATATAAAAAAAAAAAATCATTTAATTACTGGAGTTCTATCATATTTAACCTGTTGTGTCAATTAATATTTTATGTGATTTGATGAAGCCATGTCGCTGCACATAGAATCTGAAACAAAAAAAAATTTTTTGTTAATCAACTGTATAAGTTATAGGCACAATGGTACCTATACCACACGAGCCTAGCAGTGGTAGGCCACTACTGGACTCTTGAAAGTAAAGAAAAAACGCAAAGAAAAATTTGACTTCGGGCAGGAATCGAACCTGCGACCTCAGGGTAACCAGTCCAGCCGCTACCATATACCATATACCATGCCACACCGATACGTTACCACTCCTGAGGCCTAAGGTGTTATGCCTCTGTGCCGGAAATTACAGGGCCGTACATTACCACCTGACCAGAACACGATAGTGCTGAACACTACCATTTAGCGGCAAGTATATTAGGTAATGCAGTGGTGCCTACGCCCGCGAGCTCTGTCACTAAAGCTCTACCACTAGTAAAAATCCTGAGAAATGAATGCTAAATACTTATTCAATCTACGAGTATCTCTAATTTAAATTTCATCACACTCGCTTCTGATATAGACATAACAGATAGACAGACATAATTAATTTCGCATTTACACCTATTATGTATCATTAATGATATGAAAGAACAAAATTGTGAGCCTAATTTTGGGCATCGCTATTATTCGCTATGGTAGGTATTCCGTAGGTATCTACAATTTGCTGAGATTTCAATTAATTTCATAATAAAAATAAGAGTGCGGTAGTAAAAGAAACAACGCGGGATGGGCAGCGGCTTAGAGCGATAAAACTACCGCCACTACGAACGCCAATCCGCCTGCCAATAGTGGAGATTATGGCATATTCTCTCGTAATGACGCACAACACTGTTGTGAGTGATAAGTAGGTATGTACATATTAATTTTGTTAATACAAAGCCCAAATTACACATTTTTTTTTTTCATATAACACATAAAAGTTCTCAATGAAGTACAACTTGAATATAGAAAACAAGAATACAAAACAAAAAACGATCATTACTACCAAGCAACTAGATTTTTCACAACACTTCCTAATTAGGTATGCCTCTAAAAAGCGGAGGAGTTTCGTGTAACCTGATTTTGAAACTATTTTCACCAAAAACACTTACTCACATATGACATTAAATTACATATTTAACATAATTAACACTCACAATGCATAAACATTGTTTTTTTTAACTTTAATTGTCGAAAATCGAACATCGAAACCATGACGAGTCAAAATGGCGCTTCTAGCTTTGCCGCCATATTGGAAATGCGCGGCAACGTGCGCAGTGTAGCGAAAACTAACAACCCCTTTCGGACACTATTGTATGGCGTACAGTCACCCACGCCGCTATCTTAATTTGTAATTTTACAACTGAAAACATACTCTACATCTCTAAGAATAAAGTTGATTTTTCTATATATACCAAAGTCTCACATTTTCAACACGCAATATCAAAAGAGTGTAACTACCTGAAATAACCAAGGAAAATGGTACTTTGTCACAACTGAATTGTAATAAAACTCGATTGCACAGATTATCGTCTAATTTCGCGTTTCTTTTCAACAAAAACAATTTCTACACAGCCGAGAATAAAGTCCAATTTGATAAATCTACATATAAAAATACATACACAATAGTGTGCGTGCGATGTCATCACAGAAGAAAACCTTGTTAGGAATACGTGTGTGGTATTTGATAAAGAAAGGGTAAATGTCATATCTAGATGTTGAAATTTCACCTATGAATGTGACATTCGGTATGAGCGTATATTTTCCCTTGTGTGTGTGCTGTATGGATGAGACGTTGTTACGAGTGTATTTTAATAAAAATGTATTCCATTTTCCATGTCACCGGTTGTGGAGTATTTTGAAATTCGAATGCCAAATTAAATGTGCCGCCAATACTTTGAACCATACATTCTAGAGGACTCACATATTGGCTGCCTTTTTAGTAAGTATGTCTGTAACAAAGTGGTAGAGTTCCAATGCAGGAGCTCGAGCGAGTAGGCACTACCGCATTACCTAATCTATCTGCAGCCAAATGGTAGTGTTCAGCAATATCATGTTCTGGTTAGATTTTTTTTTTATTTAATTAAAGTGGTAAACAAGAATACAGTTCACATTGATGTTAAGTGATGAGTGCACTTACACAAATACCAAGGTCAAAATTCAGATGCGTTACTACTCCTAAGGCCTTAGGTGTTATGCCTCTGTGCCGGAAATTACAGGGCCGTACATTACCACCTAACCGGA
This sequence comes from Macrosoma leucophasiata, assembly GCA_036365455.1. NCBI lineage: Eukaryota > Metazoa > Arthropoda > Insecta > Lepidoptera > Hedylidae > Macrosoma > Macrosoma leucophasiata. Next base: position 4,785,654 of record JAWQUS010000024.1, read on the forward strand.
ACACGATAGTGCTGAACACTACCATTTAGCGGCAAGTATATTAGGTAATGCGGTGGTTCCTACGCCCGCAGCTCCGTCACTGGAGCTCTACCACCAGTAAAAATGAAAAATCAGTAAAGATGGTAATGTATGGCCCCGTAGTAAGTTACTACCATCTACTACTAGTAATTACTAGTAACTGTCACAGAGACTTAACAACTTAGGTGTCAAAGGTGGTAAGGCATTTGCATTTTGACCTTTAGTTTTGTGTGTCTAAAGGCTGCAGAAATCATTTAACATCAATATGAGCTCTATGCTTAGGTACTTGACAAAGATATTAGATGAACATTGGTACTTGCCATCTTTCTGATACAAAAAAAAAATTAAACAACCCAGCTTTTGTGAGAACGTATTTATACGCACCTACAGTAATTCATTTTTCAACTTTTCTTAAATTTCTTAAATTCTCTTAAAATTTTAGGTAATAATTTAAAAAATCGTATCAAACGGAGGTTCAGATTACAAACGAAAATCAAGTAACTAAGATTCGAAAAGTGGGTTTTAGTTACAATAAAATAAATACATTCCACCAAATAAAATGTTATCTCACTAGCAGCTATATAAGCGCATAATACCAAAAAAATGTAATCTAAGCAAATTAAAATTTTGCGTGTCAAAAGGTTACTTTTACGATAATCATCAGGAATAACCCAGGTCTTTCATTACATGTTTATCACGGGAAATACCTAAAAAAATAAGGTATTAAGAATAATGGTAGGTACCTAGAAAATGCTAAGTCGTAAACAGTTTAACAAAATTTGACGTAAGAAATGAGATGGCGTGGCCATACGGAACCTCATCTATACACTTTATGCTACACGCAATGAAATTGTACGTTCGTGAATAGTAAATAGGTAGTAGGGATGGGTGAAAAAATCCTTTTTTTTATTTTTAAGTTTATACTCTATAATATCTACGCGATTATAGATGGGTACGTATGAAAAAATGAACGTAAAAGAAAAATGCAAAATAAGAGAGATATTGCATTAATTTGTTTGATTTTATAAGACCCAAAACGATTTTTCATCGAAATTTTCTCTTGAATGTTTGCCAAGATTGTTAAGTTGATTATAGCTTCGAAAAAGCTATAAACTCAGGTTATCAAAGCACCCGAATCAGCTGGTGGGTCAGCTCACAATCCCGGAGACCATACGTCGTCTTAAAAAGAGGCGGGATATCTTCGATGATTACAAGTCCTGAAATTATACAGGCACAAAGAAAGGCCAACTCCAATGGGTGTTGCGCCTTAAGCGACAAAACGCACCCAACCCATCTGCTTATAGTCTGCGGACTGATTGCAAGATAATACCGGAAAAAAAAAGTTTTTTCGTATTAGTCAGGGTAGGTATATCATAATAATTTTTTCGTAATAAACATTTTATCTTTAGGCTAATTATGTTACAAGGCAGATTCAGAGTTTAAGAGTATCTTGAGTTCGCAAATAAAAAAATTATTCTAGAAATCATTAGTGAAACTTATTTTTATATTTAATTATGAATAATTATTGATTAATTCATAAATAATGACTCCATAAGTAAATTATTGACAATAGGTATATATAAATCCCGAAAGATTATCGACCCGAATTCACTAAACAATAAAGAACAAGCCACTTTTTCAATAAAAGTAACATCACTAGTAAATTCGAAGTAAAGAGGGCCATAAATAAAAACAAATGTACTACCCCACTAAAGTGTTGTTACTTACGAAAACGTTATTGATGGTGGTACGTCACAAACAAAACTGTACGCATTTATAGTAGCCCTGAAATTCTACGCTTCAACGCGATCCGCTTCCTCATTGGTTTAGGGATGTAAGTGACAATATCGATAATATGAAACATGAGTCATAATGAAGAATGAATTCTCGGTTTACATAAAGCCTTGTATGCAAAATGAACCTATTTGTAAAAGAGATACATTTCATGAGGATTTCTGTCGTTTCCCTGAGTTAAAGTGATGCGCTTAACCAGTTTTTTATCTAAAGCAGACTGCAGCCATTTTGATGAATTTGTATTAGAACCTTAGAACATTTTTGGTCCTCGATTCAAATAGGTATGATCAAGGTCTTTGAAAATCTGAATAATTTTTGTAAGTTAATGTTTCACAAATATATAATAAAGACTAAGTGGAATTTTGCGAATGGAATAATTATAATTATTGGTGTTAAAGTAAGGAATACTTCAATGGTTCCCATTAAGAAAAATAATTAATGATATGTGACCGAGTTACTAAACAAATAGATAGATGTAATCTAAAAAATGTTGTTAAGACACGCAAACTGTCGATAAACCACCACCACAACACTAAACGAAGAATACGGAACATTTGTTTCAGCCGGCACTCGATTCCACTCTTTCTGTCGGTTACCCGAATGTAAGCGCTGCGCTAAATCTGCTCACAAATTACTTTCCTTAACAGCTCACTACTTTATTGCCCGTGATATGACGTCTCCTACAGAGTGCCTAGTAAGAGTTACACAAAATCACATTCGAATAACTTTACCATCGCGTAAAAATAACAATGAACGTAACCTGTAGTAATTCCTCAAAGGGTAGGCAGAGTTGTCGTTGGTGCCGTTTCACACCATCACACAAAACACGCACGAACACCGAACAACAAATATCTGTAGGCCATACAAATATTTGTCCCGGTGAGGGGATCGAACCCGAGACCCTCGAATCAAGCAACCGTACCTATACATTTTCTTTACTATAAACTATGACCGGCGAATATCGTACCGACATTTGAGATTTTTGTTTATTTGCTATTCTTTTTTAAATATATTTTTTTCATATAAACCTTCTCCTGACAAGAAAGATTTATCCAATTTTACAAGTTATGCGCGTATTAACATTTTAGTGATTAATTTTATTTAAATAGAAGATAGATAACTGTTGATACCTACTTAATTTAGGTGAAAAATAGCTTACAGCTAATAGCTTACTTCTATTCAGCTGTACACACGCACATATTTCATAGGTGCGTGTGTACAGCTGAATAGAAGTAGCATTAGTATAAATTACATTTTATTTTCATTGGCCTAAGTTTAGCAGAATTAAGTATTCATTTTGTTTCGTACCATTTTTTTTATCACAGGTCTACCGAACAAACACACACATTAACGTCATCGTGGAGTATTTAATTCCATGATATTTTGCTTACACGTATAAAATGTATGTTTATATTAAATTTTTTAGTTAGTACTGAATAGATGAGAATGAAATATCGAAAATAAATAGACTATTATCTTAAATGGCACCAAAATGTTCTTCGAGTAAGTAACAAAATGCAATTATAGAGTCGCAGAAAAACGTTCTCACTGAAATAATGAAGAGAGAAATGAACGTAACGTAACTTCACGCCTGTAATCCCCGAAGGGGTAGAAAGAGGTAAATGCATTCATTCAATCATACATGCAAACACTTACAATTCGCCGGTCACGTTTTGGCCCATGTAACAGATGGCGAGCCTATTGACATTTTCGGGCACATTACCAAACTTCGAGGTACTGGGAAACTTCCAGAAAATGGGAAAATCCCAATAGACCCAAGCAAAGATAAAGGATTTTACACCGTTATCTCTAATATCTCCCGACTCGGGAATCGAACCGAGGACCCCAGCGGCCTAAGTAGTGGCCTGCTACGAGTAGGCTACTGAGGCAGTTGAATAGAAATGAATATACCTTTATACCTACCTCTGTCTACCTTTTCAGCAGCACAAACATCAAATTACGCAACATAATTGGCTATTGCCAACTGAACCTTAATACCCACACAAACGATCAGCTTTTTAGATGTACCCACGTTCTGAAACCGTCACAATACCGCTCCGTACAAGCAACGTCTATTTTATTTATTTCCAATTCCTTTGGAGCTAAACTAAATTTTCCGATAGTGAATGGTTTCAAGATGGCCGCCGACCCCATGTGTGGCGCGTGTGTGCGTGCTTGTTATCCAGTCACTCTTTCTCGCATATTTCCCATTCGTTTTGACAGGCGACCACGCTTGCTCGGAAGAAGAAAGTAAGGGTGAATTTTTGGTACGTTTAGTTTTGAAACTAGGTATTTATGATATTTTATTTGAATTAGTTACATCTCAATTAGAGCACACACTATTATGAAGCAATGAAACACAGATGAAACGCAAGACTTCATTACTGACTTTTTCCAACCAATCATTTTTTTCGAACTCTAATTAAATTTGTATTTTTTGGGAGTTTACTTCATTCTTGTTCACAATGGTCACAGAAGTAGGTATTTGCTTGGATATTAAATTTAGCTTATCTTTATTAGGGTTATGCCTTCTGAAACATTGTTGTCTATTCTAAATGAATCTTAATTTTACTCCATTTTAAATGTGAATATCCGAAATAACTGATTATTAAGAAGAATTTAGTCATATTAAATGGCATAGGTTATTCTAGTACTAAGAAAAATAAGGACTCTTCCAACAAAAAAACTGTAACATCTATAATATAAAAAGTATATTTCGAGTACAATCTAGTTGATTTTAATGCAACTGAATGAATGAATGTTCGAAATAGTATAATTTCAATAATTTATCGCAATTACAATGCATCAAATAAATGATGACCTCAAAGTCATGAAGGCAAAAAGGTAATTACCGGATCGCATTCGTTTTAACTCAACTTTGGAGAAAATAATAATATGACCATAAACTCTACAATACAATAAAGCAATCTCAATGTCACATTTCAAGTGAAATTATTTACTCTTATAAGATTCCAATAAGAATTGAAATGGGAATATCGATCAGGTACGTCGTTTTCCTTTGCTAGCGTAATGTAGTGCTCCCCCATCGACATCTCAAGGGTTGCTTGTTAGACGACAATATGCAGCCACCGATCGTATGTGGAGGCTGAATTATTATTATTTACAATACTCAGAAAACCTAGCGGATTATGGAGTTGAAACTTTACTACGAAGATTTTAATTGTAGCTAGTTTGCAATACAATCTTTATTTTCAGCCCTTTTTATTTCTAATTTATTTATTTTATTTAATTAACTCAATGTTGTGATTAAGTTGCACTGGCCGTGAATATATATTTTAGTGAAATGCATTTTGAATATACTTTTAGTGACACTGATGTAACCATTTTCTCAATTTCAATCAATCGTCATTTTATAAATGTCGATTGATTTTCTATGATTTTCATCTTATTACCTGACTCGCAATTTTCACCCATATTTTTTTGTTTTTCTGCTAAAAGTTTGACTGACATTGCTATGTTCGTAGCGCTACGAAAAAGGTAACTCGAATCTTGTTGTTAAATATTGTTCAAAGTCGAAGAGAAGAATCAATGTTTTGTATATTTTTGACTAGTGAATTCGTGAAAGGCGTATTGTCTTCCATATTTACAAGTGACGTGTTTTAAGATAAGGGTCGTGCCTTTATTTCATTACCTATGCGGTGAACTTGACGAGTGTCAAAAATTTTAAGACACCCATTATATGTCAAGAGAGGTGAGAATGTAAAGTCTATTGATATTTTTTAAAGAAAGAAAGCGCGTAAAAATCTTAATATTCTATTAATTCATATCACAGACTAACGTAAATCCTCGTAAATCATAGTTTGTCAAACCTAAAATAAAAATTGAAACTTTTTGAGGTATACTAAAGTGACAACAGTATGAATGTTATTTAATGACTTGTAATGAGAAATTTGTAGTTATTTAAAAGTTCTATTTTTAATGACATGTCATGAAGTAGCAAACAAGCATACAGCGTAAATTGATTAGTAAGTAATACTATGTAGCCCACCAACATAATTTTTACTAGTGGTAGACCTCTAGTGACGCTAAATGGCAGTGTTCAGCACTATCCTGTTCTGGTAAGGTGGTAATGTACGGCCCTATAATTTTCGGCACAGAGCCATAACACTTTAGGCTTCAGGAGTGGTAACGCATCTGAATTTTGACCTCTGGTCTTTGTGTGCCTATATTTGCAGTCATCACTTAACATCAATGTGAACTGCATACTTGTTTGCCACTTTCATAACATAAAAGAAAACATCTTTAAGGAACCAGAGATTTCAATGTAGATGAGTTGCCACTCCTAAGGTCTATATCTCTACTATTGTACTCTAAGTTGTTATGCCTCTGTGCCAGAAATTACCTGACCAATAATACGGCACTGAGCACTAACATTTAGCGGCAGAGGCTTAGTAACGTGGTTGTGCTGTAAGCTCTATCACTGGAGCTCTTCCACCAGTAAAAATGTACCTAGTAAAATAATCATATTTTATTTCATGTACGTATGTATATTTAATACATACTGAAATGGCCTGAAACACAGGTTCAACCTAGTTCAGGTACAAATACAAAACCATCTCATATTTTATATAATTAAGAAATTTGAATGTATATCTTCTTTGTGATCTATTTTATAAATTAACAATTTTATTTTATTTAATTTATACTACACGTGACGGGGGTCTTAGGGTAAGGGAGATCCCTTTTTCATTGCAATATGGTTAAATTGACGAGTGTCAAAAATTTGCAGACATTCGTACCGCTACGAGGGAACTCTACATTGCTATCTTACAACATACAGAATGTGAGATTTTAAAAATTTGACTATACAATGGCGCTACCTCCTAATTTTCAAAATAAATAGGTAGATAAAATTTAAATACAATGGGTTTTTCTTGGATTTTTTATATTGAATTATACATTTTGTGATAAAGACGTACATATTTATATTTTTTTAATTAAATTTTCTTTCTTTAACAACGTGAGAATGAAATATCCTTAAAAACGAATAACACTTTTTTTGTGGGAATTTATGTGTTGTTTTTGTGTAATAGCGAATTTAACGTTTCTCAAGTCAATATCGAAATCTTAAATGTTGCTATGTATGATTTTAAAATACTTTTGATAAATTGAATGTGATTAATACTGAATATTAGTAACGTAAAAACTAAGCATTTTCTGTTCTTATTATGAAACACATAAAAAAATTACGGATGTTTTGTAGACGTATATCATCCGAACATCTAAATGGACGATAAAAATTAAAATTTGTGTTATATCTCTTTTCTTACAATGTAATCTGAATAATTAATGAACAGATTACAAAAAAGTTTTTTAACATAAATTATATTTCAAAACTAATTTACATTTTTTAAAAGTTCTTTATAGGTTTTATGTTTTATGAGTTAAAAAATGTTCGTCATCATTTTAAGATGTATTAAATATTAAATTCTTTTTACTAGGTAAACCTTCTCTATAGGTATATATGAAATTCTCGTGTCACAATGATAGTTACCATACTATATGAGTAGAGAGTATGGTAACTGCACCGATTTTCATGAAATTCAGTGGATCTGAGAATCGGCCAACATATATTTTTCATACCCCTAAGTGAAGTGATAACAGTGATTTTTAATTTAAAAAAAATCAATATCTTTGACATTTAAAAAAAAATGTATAAGAAGTTCGTCGGGGTTGCCAGTTCTTATTCCCTTAATCTGAGCTAGTCTTTATATATAAAAAATAATGTTAGTCTGTTTATCCTTTATAGAATCGTAAACTACGCATTTAATCATGTGATGAGTTGGCAAATTCGACAGATGGCGCCACTGTCATTGTTTAGTTGGTGGCGTAATAAGGTACAGCTAATATTATATCAAATTATCATAAATTAGTATGTTTCTAGGTTTTTGCGAGCTACATTAATTGAAACTTGTTTTTCAGATTTATCTAGAGTATATTATTGAACTGTACTCGCGGTTCGCTTTTCAGCTTCCGTGGTCTCGGGCAGACTGAAATATTTGTCTGACAGCTGTTTGAAAAATTATTATGTGTGTTATATTTTCTGTTGGTAGAGTTCTAGTGTAGAGATTCAAGGGTGTATGCACCACCGCATTACCTAATCTATCTGCCACCAAATCGTAGTGTTTAGCACTATCGTGTTCCGATTAGATGGTAATGTATGACCCCGTAATAACTATCACAGAGATATAACAACTAAGGTCTCAAGGGTGGCAACGCATATGCATTATGACCTCTGGTTTTTGTTTTGTCTGGCTCCGCATTATGTCCATAGGCCGCAGTCATCACTTAACATTCACGTGAACTGCAATCTTGTTTGCATTACTTACTTTAGTTACTTAAAAAAAACATACATGTGTTTCGTACACTTCTTCACGATTAACTCAAAAGTGACTAATTGTTGCGGTTAGGGTTTAGTTTAACTAATATGTGATCCCATTATAGTTAAAGCGACTGAAACATCGCATCAATTTTAAATACTAATTTTAGTTTAATAAAACAAAACGGTTTTATTTCCTCACATTTAAATCATAAATTAAAAGATGTTTTTTTTTGCAATATTTACCAAAATTACATTTTCATGATTTTCTAGTCACGTCTATTCCTCCCCCTGGAATGTGTAGCAATATTATACTATTTTACAAAGCACAATTATATTTAATTGTGATTCATACTACGTTAACAAAATAAAAAGCCAATGAACTAATCTCATTATCACATGTAACAAACTCTTAAATTCACCCCTAAGAGATTCAGTTAACCCAGTAACCGACATACTAATAAAATACCGACGCCAATTTAACCTTGACACAGCCCTAGTTAGTATGCACAAGCTTTCTTTTAAAATCTGATGTATTAATTTGCAAAGTTTCTTAACAACACAAAAAAGTACTCTACTTAAATAGCCTTAAGGATTAAAGTCACTAAACTCAAGATTTCATCACCGCTTTTCATGCTCAGATATCGAAAATTTAAACACAATATGAATGTATCCAGTGCAAATTCTAATTCAAATTCAAAATTGCAAAGAATAAAGTCAAGAATCGCAACAAAATCCTTACCTCATAGGACCTTTTAAATATTAAAAAGTTATTTAGCACGTGGTTCTCGTGACGACGTTCGCAATTTGAGTATAAATTAGAACACTTATCTCGTCGTAGTCTAGTCTTTTCTCTTTTTCTCACCAACGTTACCTATGAATTGTTGTCTTACTTCCTCACACTGTCAAGGAATAAAGTAGGGGTGTCTGCTACGTCAGCATTTCGCTTTATCGATATTTCACGATAGCACTCCAAGCGTTCATCTGGGGTGGGTAAGACGGGCTTATAAATTCTGAAATGATAAATGTATACCATCCAAGGGATAGACTTATTTCGGGCGAAATCTAATATAAAAAAGCGAGGAGATAGTGTAGCGGGAGCATTTTTATGAAGCTAGACGTGACAAATCGAAATAGGGCTAGGGTGATTCAATTCGTTTAGAAGTATCGATAGTCGATGGTGTCTCAGCTCGCTCGTATTTAATTTAGGAGCGGAAGCAACAGGTTATTAGCACGGAGCATTCCCGCCTAACTTTCCGGGCGTTCACTTTTTAAATTCCGCTCCTTCCCTTTCTAATTGGATTGCGTTCTCCCTTGCCCGTGAATGAATGAAACTTGTTGCTCGCGCAATCATTTCGCATTTATTTTAAGACGTTTATATTTTAAAGTGTGTCATTGCATTTCTCGGGCTGTCGGGCCCGTTTCGCCATTAGAGGTCACTTTGAACAAAATTTTCCGGTACCCATAGCCGTTTACCCGTAAAACTTATTTCAGCGTATAATTTTACACACCACTGATAGCACCTCGGGCGTAAAAATTAACACGTTCGGTGGCTTATAATTTTCCGCTCATTAGTTCTATTGAACCCATCTAAATTTATTGAGACCTATTATGATATAGGGAAATTAGGTTGTGGAGCGGATGACAAAGGGAAGCCCGAGTGTGGCCGAGACAATTTAATTTTTATATGACAATTGTTCGATAAGAATTCACATACCCTTTTTGTAGATACAAATAAAAGGCTACGACGCACGAAGCCCACCGTATCTCCAAGTCGAACCTACACGAATCTACATACATAAATATATTCGTATTCACCACCCAATACATTTTATCTATGTTACCGTTGCCTTACTAGAAATGTTCGTGTGACGAAAGGTCGGATGGTGGGATGAGTGAGGGTGATTTGTGTACGTATGCGTTCAGTGATAGGTTCGAGATTGGCGTGCGGTGTCGGCGTCGGTTGGCGACGAGGCATTGTCGGGCCGCGATCAAGTCTCACGAGGTATTCTCAAGGGGTGAGCGTAGTTCTTGTGCTTAGATATAAAGAAAGGTAGATACTTATGAAATTCGAAGGAAAAACCACCCTTCTCTATACTTATACAGCGCAGTCGATTCGGTTTTCGCGGAGGATATTGTAGCGTAGTTGGAACGACATTCGGCCGTTGTTCGCCGGTTAGAGACGACGATTTTCACGAATTTCCTTCGGGACGTCTTTCGTTGTACGAATTTGATTTTTTTTACTGTGCCCAGCATGATTGAAGCGGGACTTTGTTCTTGTTAGAATCATTTTGTTTTTCTTTTATTGTGTCTATAAAATAAACTCGCGTCGCTGTAAAACAATTGAAAAACTTCGGCGGTGGAGGTGAGTAATTAGTTAACTTTTTGGCATTTACGTAAAAAAATATATAATGTCTTAAAACTAAGTTCGCTGTAAGAATAATCGGTTCCTTATTTTATTTAGATACTGAAGAAGATATAAAAAAATAAATTTAAGTGTTATAAAATTACTTCAATCATATTTGCATTACGTATCCCATTTTTAAACTTTATTGCTCTAACTAAAATTTTATTATAACTCATGAATTCATAAAGCCATGCACAATATTATCATCGTTCATCATATTATCATATGTTTGATCATCATATTATTATATGTTTGATCTGCTTGACATCCGTGAAACACCAGGGTCCCAGATGAAAATCAGCGTCAAGTCGATTGATGTTATCGACTTGAAATGAAGCTGATCTGGGCTCCCATTTGGACCAGCCGTGAGACTTAATCTCTTTTTTTTTCTTTTTTAATTGTTATTGTTTTTGCTTTTTGTTTAATTGTACCTGTGTACCAATCGACTGGCAATTTGTATCGTCATGTCTCTGTGCTGTCCAAATAAATGTTTTCTTTTCTTTTTTCTTTTTCTTTTTTATTACCTAATTATTTTACTTTTTTGGAATTAAACAATATCAGTAGTAAATTGAAATATTTTCATTTGAATATTTTATTCTTTTCCATTTACAATAAAAGTAAAGAATACATTGAAGTACACTATTCTCATAAGACTTTTTGTAAAATTAATCATGACTTTTTAACAGCCCCAATTTTCAGAAGACTTCTTTTCGAGCATTTTCACGTAATAAGTAAAGTAAACTATATATTAAAAAGTAAACGGAGATAGAGTTCAGACAATTAAGATACAGTGCATAATACTTATAGTAGAAATTATGCACTTGAGTGAAATTAGTTTTGATTTAGTGATAAAGTTTTAATAAACTTAACCCTCTCTCGTTCGCGCCCGTGACTTTTTTAATGGACATTGTTTTGCCTTTTGATCATATTTCTTTGTATAAGTATCAATTAAGCAGATACATTATGAAACAATTTTCCAATAAGTAATACATAACAGTATTGCAATCTCATCAAATCTATTTGAAACAGATACTACTCTACCAGCTCTAACAGCGTTCGTATTTGGCGGCGTTTTTGTTAAGAGTTCTTCGTGTGTATTTTAAAATTTACTTTTAGATATTATGAACAAAATTTAGACGGAAGTCTTACCGTGAAATTTATGATAAGAATAGGTAATTAGGTTAATGTTTCTGACTTACAATTACCAATTACCAGCCAGTAAACTATGTTATACAGTGGTTCATACGACCATGAGCTTCGAGACTCTAACACGGGTGAAAAATATTTTAAACGTGCAAATTACAATAGATTAATGAAATATTAGAGTGTCATTGAAATTAAGTCCCTATGAAATTGCCTTGTTTCTAAATTAAAAAATACCTGTATATGTTTTGTAGCATATCAACATGTTCAATATAGGATGTCTACAATGTTGCGTGACATTTTGCGAGCAAAAAGTTTTACTTTAGACTAATACATTACCTTTTTCAGAAACAAAAAAAAGGATAATGACATCAAATTACATTTATGAGCTACTCGCGTAAAATGGAAGATATTAAATATAGGTCTATGTAAAGTGAAAGGTTAACGTTCCATGTAGATAGTCCTTCAAAGTTATATTCCTTAGGAAATCAATATAATATTAAACTATTCTATGAGTAGTACCGACTGAGTTCCTTACAGACGACGCGCAATCACAATCACCGATCTTATAAAACTGAAGTTAAATTCTTTGGGAAACAGGGTAGCACTAATAGAAGATTTATATGTATGATATGTATCTTCACGCCAGGACCCTAGCGGGGTAGGCATATAGAGAGATATAAGATTAGAGCAATAGAGGATTTGTCTTAATTAATTACAAAATGATCCGATCGGTCGGCATGGAAGTCATTGGGGAAGGCCTATGTTCAGCAGTGGACGTCCTATGGCTGATATAATGAATTACAAAATGGAACAAACTAGATTCCTTCGTTTTACAGTTGAATTGCGGCAAATAGGAACTCGACATTCAAATACGTTAAAGGTTCCATCCATCCAGCGGATCCAACCATTAACGAAGATGTGGTCATGTTCATTCCAAAACTGCTATATTTTTGCTAGTCTAACACAAGATTACAGTATGATGAGTTTGTGTGGAAATGCCTCCCCATATGAGATCTGGCTATGTCCGAGAGGAGAAAGAGAAAGAAAGAAAGAAACAAATGTTTATTTCTAACAATGTACATGAACAGCACATTTTTTTAAACATATGTAGGTACTTAATAATTACACATTTGTTACAAATTGGCCCCAACTCATCGTGTGCTGGTTGTGGGACAACCAGCGCTGGTTTTCCGTTAGGGCCATTTTCTTCGTCATAGACGGCTAAAGCTAAGCTAAGCGGTAAAGGCTATTACTAACTTGGCGACGAATTGGTTAACAACATTCAAACCATGATTCACAGGATTTTTTAAACCCTGTAATTGAGTTATCCTTGTAATATCCTCTCAGCCTCTATGAAGGTTGTAAGCATGTCCACCTTCTTTTAAAAAAATATTCGATAAAACAACCGAAGGAATATTGAAGCTAGAAATTAATTTAGATACTTACGGTAATACTACTGGTGGTAGAGCTCCAGTGACGGAGCTCGAGGGCGTAGGCGTCACCGCATTACCTAATATACTTGCCGCTAAATGGTAGTGTTCAGCACTATCGTGTTCCTCTCAGGTGGTAACGAATGGCCCTGTAATTTCCGCCACAGAGGCATAACACCTTAGACCTCAGGAGTAGTAACGCATCTGCATTTTGACCTTGGTCTTTGTGTGGGTGTCTCTAGACTGCAGTCATCTCTTAACATCAATGTGAACTGCATGCTTGTTTGCCACTCCCATAGCATAAAAAAAAATAAGTTGCAGACCGAAAGATAAGCTTACTTAGTTTAGTTAAGCTCGCATAGCTGACGCAGTTTTTTGTACCAGTTTCCATAGTTTGTTGTCTGCACAGAAGTAAAAAAAACTGCATCAGCTACACGAACTAAGCTAAACTAAGTTAGCTTAGCTTTCGGTGTGCAACCCGAATTAAAGTCACAAAATATTAAATGAATAAAAAAATAAAATACGCTTACACTCACAGCCCCACAGGAGGTATTAACCTGTGTCGTGGGTGCCGTTGTACACATACAACACATACACAAACACCCAGACCCGAAACAAATATCTGTAGACCATACAAATATTTGTCCCGGTGCGGTGATCGAACCCGCGACCCTTCGAATCAAACGGTCATCTCACACCGCTGAACTAACCGGGTCGTCAATATACCTACAACAGCTACATATTTCTCATAAAATCATCATCCATAGAAGAATCGATTTTGTCGAATTGACATTTTATACATAAATCGAAGTTTCCACATTTGAGTTGATAGGGTGAACGACATTATATATATACGTACTTTATACGTACGGGCAATAGTTTATCATGAGGGTGGGTACCTCAACCCTCTGCGTGCATATAGGTACTATACGTAGGGTAGAGGCCAAAATCGATAGGGATACTCCTTTCTATAATATTGTTGACATGTGCTTCTTGCAATGGAAATTTTGGATTTTCGAAATTCATCTCTAGGTAATGCAACCAAAAAATATTTTTCATTCAACTTGATTTCACCATCCGAATTTAAAAGATAAAATCAATTGACGTCACTGATTGTATTTTTTTTTCTTTAATCTAAAACGCCTTGGTCTTTTAAACGACACAATCCGTCTAACTCTAGCCTCATTGGCGCATCAGCCACGTTGGAACCCAATGGCTTGGCGCGTGACAGTGGCAAGAGACCAGACTGTATATTACTTAAGCCTAGGAAGGTAGAGACTTTTTTTATGTAATGGAAGTGGCAAACAAGCATGCAGTTCACATTGATGTTAAGTGATACTGCAGCCTATAGACACTTACAGAAAGACCAAGTCAAAATGCAGATGCGTTACCACTCCTGAGGCCTACGGTTTTATGCCTCTGTGTCGGAGATTACAGGGCCATTCATTACCACCTGAGAGGAACACGATAGTGCTGAACACTACCATTTACCACATACATTACCACCTGACCGGAACACGATAGTGAGCTGAACACTACCATTTAGCGACAAGTATATTAGGTACCTAATGCGGTGGTTAAATGCCTACGCCAGGGAGCTCTGTCACTGGAACTCTTCCTCCAGTAAAACCACCAGTAGTACCACCTGTATTTGGTTGGGTCTTACACCAAGGGCGGTAGGCCCTAAATAAACTAAACAGTCTCTCAAGCGGCGTAAATATAGTAATCTCTCTAACGACTATATTATTACATATTTTATTTAAAGAAAAATGGAAAGAAACATTTGACTTCAGGCGAGACTCGAACTCGCGGCCTACTGGGAATCTAGTCCAGCCGCTCTTCTCTACTACTATACTATCTACTTCAGTAGCTCAATTGGAAGAGCGGCTGGACTAGATTCCCAGTAGGCCGCGAGTTCGAGTCTCGCCTGAAGTCAAATGTTTCTTTCCATTTTTCTTTAAATAAAATATATTTCACAAGCATGTGTTAATGCGAAATAATATAAAACAAATATATTATTACATGTTACATACTCCCAGACGAGCTAAGTGGAATATAAATGGTAGGTCGTACTAGGTAAAATAAATGTTACATAGTAAAATAGGTTATTATCTAGAGAACCTGAAAAAAATCCGTTAGTTTCAATTCACTGGAATAAAATAGTCTTTCCTTAGAACAAGAAAAGTCATCCATACTAAATAACTTTTTTTTTTATTCTTGTTAACTAAGTTATTAGTACGGCCCTGTAATTTCTGGCACAGAGGCATAACCTTAAGCCTCAGGAGTGGTAACGCATCTACATTTTGACCTCGGTCTTTGTGTGGGTTTCTATTGGCTGTAGTCATCACTTAACATCAATGTGAACTGCATGCTTGTTTGCCACTTCTATTACATAAAAAAAAACATCGGGAAATTTCTTGAGCTTCTCAAAAAAGGATTTAAAACAGTTTTACCTTGCACCGTGTTTCAATTTTTTATGTAAAAATATTGCTACGGTTTGTTTGTTCAGTATTGCGGTTTCTTCATCAAAAGTACTTCTAGCTTTTAAAATTAGTCAATAGTAGGTACTTTTTTGTTCTTAAAAAAACTACTCTACGCTTCTCGGAATTGGCAATTGAAGAACATAATGGATTTTTTTTAATTGTTAAATTTTCAAACACAACGACTCCTACAATTTTTTTTCAGTTAAACGTCTTATTACACTTGTACCATGCAAACATGCATGTTTTGAATCATGGATCTGGCAGTGACGCTATTGATATGTCAAACTCCAAGGGTGGCACTGGAAAATTTCCAGAAAATGGAAAAATCTCCCCAGAAAAGATACTAGTAGTATTTGATGACACACCTTTGTCTTTGATTGTCCTGACCTGGCCCCAGGACCCCAGTCTAGCAGTAGTGGGCTACTATCACTATCCTAGGTACTGAGGCAGTTTTGCCGTTAAAACTACTTAACACCCGATTTAAATTTGGAGTGCAACAGAAACACGGATAAACCGATGACCGACACATGATCGTAATTTATTTATACTTTAGTTAACCGGTCGATTAATGTCTTCATACGGGTTTTATGCAATCGACTATAATTGGCAAATCGAGAAAAAAACTGGCCAAGTGCGAGTCGCACTCACACACACAGAGTTCCGTCCCATTATCTATAGTAACCGAAAAAAGAACACGTTTGTTGTATTATTATCTGCTGTGCTTATCACGGTCCTTAAATATTAATTTGATTTTAATTTAATTATTTATTTTTAAAGTGAATGGGAACATACATAATTACGAGTAAATATTCTGAAATATTTCAAGCATCTTCTGTTACCGTTATTAATATAAATAAAAAAAAAACACGTTTATTGTATGAAAGCCTTAAAAAATTATTTCATTTTGTTTTTAGAAATACGTTATCTTTTGTTCGAGATTCATTAGCTACAGCCTGGTGACAGACGGAGAGCAGAGTCCTAGTAAAAGGGTCCCGTTTTATTTTTACCCTTTAGGCACGGAACCCTACCCATATCGAGTTGCCATAATACGTCGTTACAGTAGACAAAATAATATTAAAAACGCACATCTAGTGTGACACAAGAAACTTGTATTTAATTATTTAAAACAACTCTCCGTTGGTGTTTTTTTTACACGCCATACTTAATTTATTGCATGACCAAACAGAGAATCGAACGCGTAGCTATTTATTTAACGGTAAATAGTCGGGTCGTAAAATTTTATTTTGTTGTTTGTATTTAAAAGATGCCTAATAAAGAACTCGCTTAATCGACTAGAATCGCTACCGACGATTATAGTTGCGACTTTTTTCCGTTTAAACCCCGATACTTTTGAATTTCGAATTTATTAAACATCATTAAGTGAGGTTCTGATGATGAAAAATCGTAACTCATCGCCGGTAACGATATCGATATAATTATAATTCGATTATTATTGACTAGTATTATACTAATGAATTAATTTTATTAACAATAAAACATTATAGTTTATGTAAATAGCGTTTTATGAGTTATGGTATTAAAATAAATTTATTTTACGTTACTTATTTGTCTGTCAATGAATAATAGTCAATTCAAATTAGACAATAAACTTAGATAATTCACAACAGTATCAAGTTACAAATTTTAATATATAATTCTAACACAAAACGAATGAATTAGCATAAAACTATGGTCGAATCGCGAAAAATGTAGGTACACATGTTAAACAAACTAGCAACACTTTGTTATAGGATTCGGGGGTAATATTATTACAAAACCCCACCCCCAAGTTGTCAATCGATCAAACATGTGCAAACAGTATAGGGGCCATCGAAACATCATACGGGCTTAACTTTGAAACAAAGAACACGCCAACATAAGCCTTAAAAGCAATAATTTACGAGCGAGAATCGCTAGGAACGAATTTCCCTCAGTTCAGTTTATTTCGACGTTTGCGATTTGGACATATTTCTCTTGTACATAGGAGTCATAAGAGCGATGGAAAATGTATTGACAAATATATCGAGTTACCATTCCATTAGGATATTGTTTATTCCAATTTATGAAGTAGGTAGTCTCGACTTTGTTTGCATTATTACTTTATTTCTATATACTAACGTTTTAGGCTAGACACATAAGATTCAATTTCATCTTTGTTATGTTTATTTGCAAAAGTGATGTTTTGCAAGAGCTTGTTGAGAGACGATTAAAAAACGATTAAGTTACAACACTACCTTTTTGCCACTTCACACATCACTTTTCACGGTTGCTGAAAAAGGAAATATAAAAAATAAAACTTAACACTTAAACACGTCTGAACACTGTTGTCGAACAATTTTGAATGCCACTAAAACTGTCCTGTGATCTCTGTATCTTTTAACGTGAATAAATTATTACCATTTTTTGTACCCCTTGCCGTTAAAGGGTTAACTTTCTATAGGAACTTATGGGTCGTGAATTTGCATATAATTTCTAGTTTATTATTTATTTTTGAAGGGGTCCCTTTTGTTATGTTAACGTTTTTCAGGGTTGATGAATTGGGTATATTAATAAGGATTATGTGGGTTTGCGCCATGTATGGATGAGATTATTATCTAGTTGGTAGGATTCTATATCAGTTAACACTGCAAATGGCAAATATTAAAGTATGAAAAAAGTGTCAATTCGTATCTGTCATTACTTTAAGGGATCCGTACCTAAAAAGGAAAAAAGTATAACCAAGATCACTAGTGCATGTGTGTCTATCTGTCGGTCAATCACAGGCGATTTTCATCGAAACTTCCGGATGATTGGATTTGAAACTTGGTACACATATCTAAATCAGTGACCCAAACATAAACATGTAACAAAAATAAGATATGTTCTTATTTTGGGGGACATATCTATTTTAGAAATGTATAAAAAAGTTTCTCAAACAATTTTATGTGAAATATTGTGAAGCAGACCGTGTCGTAAGGAACTCAAAGATGATTTTTTCTAATAATCATAATAACATTAACACTTTTGAAGTTATTCAAGGAAACACGTGGAAATTGACTATTGCGCCCATTTATCTCCGAAACTACTTTTGTGCATCTTTTTACAAGTTCAGAATAAGACCCTATGAATTAAATTATTTAAGGCTACCGCTACATAATAATACCGCTACATAATAATATGTAATTATATTAATTTAAATTATTTTTAATTTTCTTTTATGTTCCAAATTAAATTGCTCATCTTTTCATATTTATTTCTGCACCTTTACGTTGCATTTCTTTCCTACCCAATGGTTGAATGGGAGATAATGCCTAGAGGCATTAAGTCCGCCTTTTTTATGTGCAATAAAGTATAAATTAATTAATTAATTAAAAATTGATTCGTCGCTGTATTTCCATGTCTGTATGAACAGTAAAATAGGCTCGATTTTTTTTCATCAAACGCTTATTTACATAGCGGAATTTGGGTATCTTTCCATCCTTATAATTAAATACAGGTGTAATATCAACTAATCAAAAGATAATCAAAAGTCACTCTAAAGCTTATTCTACATTTTTTTTAATGTCTGTCTAAAACCGGAAACATCACTTTCTATACAATTAATTTCCAAAATAGATTGCACATTGTGTTGGCATTAAAATCAAACTTAGAACGAATTAATTACACAAAAACTATCTAGATTGCTAGCCTACTTTTTTAAAACATGTCATGTCAATGCAGCTGCTGTTAAAAAAAAATATTGGAACTTTATCGAATGAAGTAAAAAATTAAGTTTACGTTCGAGGTTATTTTATTTTTATGAGACGCCATGCTTTCACCAAGATGTCATTTACATTGGCCCGCAATTTTACGACTGTCTGTATGACTTCCGAGACAAATAAAGTGTTTGTCGTATAGAATAACTATTGTTTCTTCCACTATCTATTCACTACGCTTTATATCTAAAAAGTACGCGATTTACACATAATGCTATAATTTATAAAATAAAATAAATAAAACGGATATATTCACAACCTCACATTAGGCCCATAGCACACGGCGTATTTTATACGCGCAGACGACGCGCAGATGACGCGCGTATACGCGCTTCATACGATATTTGAACGCAATCTTGTAACCTGAGCACACAGAGCGTTCGTGAAACGCGTCTCTACTGCGCGTATACGCGATGTAGTCGCTCTAGCGTTTGAGTTTTGATCAGAGACTCCTCCAATCTCCAGTTGTAGGTACAATGGCGTCAAAACTGCTTACGCGCGCCAAAGTACTTCTTTTAAAAATTAAAAAAACTTAGAGGACGTATAGTTTGTAGCGCATTAAACTCGCGTATACGCGCTTCATGCGCGCTTGTATCATCAATGCAAATGCAACAATCTGCGTCAACAGTGCCGAAGAAGCGCGTTCCTAATACGCGCTTCGTCTGCGCGTATAAAATACGCCGTGTGCAATGGGCCTTAGGTATAAACCTGAATGGTGGGTGCCGTTGTATTCACACAACACATACACAAACACCCAGACTCGAAACAAATAACTGTAGGCCATACAAATATTTGTCCAGGCACGGGGATCGAACCCGTGAGTCTCGATTAAAACGGTTGTCACACACCGCTGGACCAAATGGCTCGTCAATTTATGATACTCTTACAGGTAAAAATTGTCGAGATAACATTATTTCAAGAAAGATACTGCTCTTCTACAGCTCCACTGGGATCCTGGTTTGTCCTTGGGTTGGGAGTAAATTATCATCAACATCATCATGTCCACAGATGACAATAGGATAGATAGACTATTAGGAAACATAAGGCAAAAACGTAAAGGAATGTTGTTGGTTAAATGTATACTTGAGTGTTCTGTCTACCTCTATAGGGGAATACAGGCGTGAGTCGTAATATAAAAAAGGTAAGAGCATGGTATTTAATTCACTAAAACAAAGATTATATATCCTAAAATTGCAAAACAATCACACAGCTCACATAAAAAGTTTAAATCAATAAATTCAAACTACATCATGAAACGGTATCGATATTAAAATACCGCAATCCATATCTTAGCGTCGCCGATACACCTCATGCCTAACAAAACAGATACGATCACATTTCTTATTATCTATAATTATTAATATTCAAACCACAATGCGTCCGACGAACCGGAAGTCTGATCTTTTGTAACTAACGCTCAAACCCTTTCGATTTTATTAATACTGCCTTCAATGTCTGTCTATTCATTACGACCCTATCTCGAGCCATCTTTCTTTATAACATACTAGCTGTTGCCAGCGACTTCGTCCATGTAGAATTCGTAATAATAATGTTTAAACTTTCATTCCTTATAAGACAAGAAAAAGAAGATTTTGGAAAAAAAATGGCTGTTATAATTGATCCTATAATTGATCTTCTTACCAAATTTCATAAAAATGATAATTTTCATGCGGTGAAGCCGTCGACCGCCTCGGACACCATGGGCTTTCCTGCAGTAGAAGTGCCGGTAGATCTGCAAGACACACCCAATTGAATGATATCCTGCGCCGTGCTCTTTCCACCGTCGGCGTGCCAGCTGTTTTAGAACCTAATGGTTTGACACGTGACGATGGAAGGAGACAGGACGGCATGTCATTAATGCCTTGGAAGCTGGGCAGGCCTTTGGTGTGGGACGCAACATGCGTTGACACCCTAGCGCCTACCCATCTTCCAGGCACGGCGTCCGGCACTGCTGCCGCATCAGCGGAGACCCTAAAACGGCGCAAATACAGTACTCTTTCAGATGATTACCAATTTGTGCCCTTTGGGGTTGAAACGCTAGGTCCATGGGGTCCCAGTGCTCGTCTCCTATTTGGAGACATTGCGAAACGATTGGTCGACAATTCCCGTGACCAGAGGGCTGGCCAATATTTTGGGCAGAGAATAAGCATTGCCATTCAACGTGGCAATGCTGCCAGCCTTCTGATGCATAACTGCTTTATTTATTTTAAGATAGTTTATTTAAGGTTTTTTTTTTTAAATATTGTAATGAAGTGTCAAAAATTGATTAAGCGTTTTTTTTACATAGAAACTTTCATCCCCTTTGATCCCCTTATGGGTTGATATTTCGTATTATTTTAAGTACTATGTGTTTAACTCTATGCTTTCAACTATTTTATTTTGTTTGTACGATACCAATAAATATAACTTACGTTAAGAAAAACCAACTTCAAAACTGAAAAATAAAAAATAATAGGTAATTTACTAATAGGTTTGAAGTCGGTGCCAAACCTTAAACAAATAATTATGTTTTAATCACTTAAATATAAATACGAGCAAATTAATACACTGAACAAAACGTAACCGGCGAATCGTGGGTGTTTGCATGTATGCTTGAATTCATGCATTTACCTATGCCTACCCCTTCGGGGATTACAGGCGTGATGAAATGCCTACTCAATGCAATTCAGTGCATTCAACGCACTGTATGACAACTCGCCGTCTATTCTTATTCCTTTAGTCTGAGGTGGAAGTGAGTAAAAAAATGCTCATAAAATATAAACTGGTAGGCCTATCTGAATCAAATTTTTACGGGACCAATTCGAAACTATTCCGCATCAAACAAAACAAGAATTACGTAAATCGGTAAAGAAATCTCGGCGAAATTTGCGTACATACATAAAAAAAAATACCCGCCGAATTGAGAACCTTCTCGTTTTTGAACTCGGTTAAAAACAATGAAAGCAGATCAACTTTTATTTAAAATGCCAAAATTTATTTAATCTGGCGGTTTAGATTTTTCATACAAATTTACATACCTACTCATTTCAAGCAATTAGGGGTGGATTTTTTAAAAAGTAATCTGTCTCTTTGACATTAACCCCCTTGTTCATAAACGTACATTAGATACGTTTTAGCTATAGAATGCTTTGTCTTTGTCAGTTGCATTGTCAAATGTGCAGGATAGAAAAAGACAAAGGAGAGATTAGCAACATGAATAACGGGGGTAAGTCTTCAACAATCTTAGGTAGTTTAAAATTATATCCAAATCAAAGCTGTGGTTTGGCCATGAAAACGCAACAAACGGACAGACAATGACATCAAAAATATCATGTATAAATTACACCGAGTATTTTTTATAAGATCGGTCACGTTGAATCTATTTGGTGAGATAATCGATTGAATTGATTCTTGATTGCAGGTTAAGGAAACATGAGTTATAGTGCTGGCAGATAGAAGATATTTTATAGTTTGTAATATATTATACCTGTTGCTAGACTTTGATTAAATTAATAATGATTATGTTTGGAAATCGATGAACTTTTTTATTTGAACTATTAACTGCCACGTATTAGTGACTATGACTGCTTGGCCTGATGTTCTCAATTTGATTCCCAGGCCAATGATATTTATTTTCAGAGCTCGAAAATTATGATACCTAATAAGCTAGGCATTGTATGAGGGTGTATGGAATATGGATAAGGATTCATATATTCATACAAATTTACCTGCTGCTTACTTAGAAGGTAAGAAGTCAAACTAAACTGATACTTCAAAAATATTCACACTGTGAAGTTCTGTTTACTTTGTAATTTTAGTATCAATAAATTCTTTTTAAAAACTTGAAACTATCTCTTTGTAAAGAAAAGGATCAGATAGTAACGTACAAGTTTGACCAAATATTTGCAACCAAAACACACTTCACAAACAAAAAACTCATCCGACCACTCGATACATGTTCGACTATAAAAAAAAGTGCAAAAAATAGCAACCACTACACGCACCGCTAACAAAACAAACATTTCACGGGTTTATGATAACAAAAAAAAATATTATAGTCTATGCACAACCGACCCCTGGAATTTGACTAACCTTTGTTTAAAATGCTGATTTATAGGCTATTAAACCCTTTCTATTAATGTATGGATAGATAAATTTATGCGTATTATTTGTTGTTAAAAAATGTTGGTGATATTTTATAGGGACTCTATAAAATATGGTGCGTCGCTTAGACAGGGGTAAGAAAGCGTTTGTGTTGTTTAAAAGGTGATATGTTTTAAATTTTTTGTAGGTTGGCAATAACTGCGCGTCAAGATTTTTAATTAAATTAAAAACAAAAGATATATATCATATGATAGTTATTTATGACCGCAATTAATTTGAGAGCATAAAAATGTTGTGCGTAAATTGTAATCGCCTTAGATTTTTTTGTGGCGTCTTGAACAAAAAAAATTGTCAAACGGAAGTGCGTTCGTGTGCCTTTGTTGACAGAAATTTGAAATATAAGTGCCATTAAATGTTCTTTGTTGATCCCTTTGAGCCTTTGGGTTTATTTTAAAGGGCATACACTGGTTTTTTGGTAATAATAATCCTTTGAATTGGTATTCTTTATAATGTATAAATTGTTTAAATCACAAATATTATAGCAAGTCAAAGTGTAAGTAGTTAATAGGTATTTTAGTTTTATATTTGCTATTAAGATACGCAAACATCTAACATGCAGCTCGCGCTTCTTCACCACACAAGAAATAAAGTGAGATAAATTACCTACCTACTTAATAATAAAAATAAAATATTAAATGTATTTATTTGCTTATTACAGTTGACAATTATACAGTAATTGTTTTTATATTATTTCGCATTAACACATGCTTGTAAAATATATTTTATTTTTTTATTTTTAAAATTAATTTTTTTTAGCTCAATTGGAAGAGCGGCTGGACTAGATTCCCAGTAGGCCGCGAGTTCGAGTCTCGCCTGAAGTCAAAATTTTTTTTCCATTTTTCTTTAAAAATAAAATATATTTCACAAGCATGTGTTAATGCGAAATAATATAAAAACAATTATTAAGGGTAAAAGCGACTTCTTTACGATATTCAATAAACTGCAAAGTCTATTATATCGGTTGCCTAACTAGCATAGTTGGTAATAGATGGCGCTGCTGCTACCATAAAGCAATGCAATAGATGTGAAGGAAGGAAAGATGAAGGAAAGATTTAACAAATCGGGCAGGACTTCAGTAGCTCAATTGGAAGAGCGGCTGGACTAGATTCCCAGTAGGCCGCGAGTTCGAGTCTCGCCTGAAGTCAAATTTTTCTTATCATTTTTCTTTAAAAATACAATTATACAGTAAACACAGTTGTTCATAAAAATAGCGTTAATGCATATTTCATCAATTTCATGTGTCGCAACTGGAACTTTTGCTAAGTTATACATATATTATTATATTGATGAATACTTTGTGAAGCATTTACGCATTTGTTATTGATCAAATGACTTTCTTTATCTATAAACAAATGTGTTCATCTCTTCGGTAGGTTCTCTTACTCACAGATATCATATATTTCGTCAAATCAGCTGAGACGTCCGCTGCTGGACCAAAGCCTCCCCATAAGGGGGATATCTGTATCATAATCGCCACACTTGGCATGCGGATTTGCGCTCGCAGGGGCAGTTTTATATAGTTTAGTTTTATAGAAGAACACTGCTGACGATATTGCACTTACTACCGCCTGTTCGAAACTACACATAAATTGATAGCTTGATGACAGATGTCAATATTAGAACTCATATAGAAGTCTTAGAACCGTGCCTATTACTTGTGTTCATAATTTAATAATTTGAGGTGTATCCTATCAATTTGCTTAAGGAAATACAGTTATTTCATGTTTATGGTGTTTAAATTATTGAACAAGAATAAACCATACCATAAATGGTCCTTCGAGCCGGATTGATTTGCCTATAGAAATACAGGTTTTTCACGTTTATGTTGTTTAAATTATTAAACCAGAATAAACCATACCGTAAATGGTCCTTCGAGAAGGACCGATTTGCCAATGGAGATACAGTTATTTTATGTTTAAGATGTTTAAATTATTGAACCAGAATAAACCATAACATAAATGGTTTTTACTGGTGGTAGAGCTCCAGTGGCGGAGCTCACTGGGGTAGTCACCACCGCATTACCTAATACTTGCCGCTAAATGGTAGTGTTCAGCACTATCGTGTTCCGGTCAGGTGGTTATGTATGGCCCTATAATTTCCGACACAGAGGCATAACACCTTAGGCCTCAGGAGTGGTAACGCATCTGCATTTTTATCTTGGTCTTTGTATGGGTGTCTATAGGCTGCAGTCATCACAACATCAATGTGAACTGCATGCTTGTTTGCCACTTCTATTACATAAAAAATAGTCCTTCGAGCCGGATCGATTTGCCTATGGAAACACAGTGATTTTATGCCTATGTTGTTTAAATTATTGAACCAGAATAAACCATGATACCACCCCATCGGTATAGTTTAATCGCCATTGTTCCTTTGACTGACTGCAGTAGTGGAATGATATATTATATGATTCGAAAAAACAAAAACATTGACAGTACCTATCCCAAAGAAAAAAGGTATTAAAAAATAAGTTTTTCAAAACACTGAACGTTACCACGCAACCCGAATGCAAACAACTTTCACCTATCTCCTTATAGCAAAAGAAGAAAAACTAGCGTCCCTGAACTGTGTAAATGGCGTGAGAAAAAGTAATTTTCATTCATAAAACCATTTTCTTAGAAAGCACGAGCGGGACAGAGATACTACTCACCGTATGCGGCCGTCCCATTCACACCCACTCAATTTTAATGCACTTTCCCTACTTCCTTTTATACTTCTTTTAAGACTTGCAGGCAAGATATTTTTTAAGTTTTATTTTTTAAACGCTTGCGAATTTTCACTTTTACTGTGTCAACGGTCGGTATACTGTCTAACTTTTTTATTGGGCTCTTAAACTCTCATCGCCCATAATGTTTTAGGTAGCGCCCAGTGAACATAAAAAGATTGCATATTTTAAGTATTACGTAAACATTTTTTTGTCCCTTGGGTATAGGCACAAGGAATATGTGAACAGGGCACATATAGGTATGTGAATATAATATAGGTATGCATAATAATGTCTACGATTTGACTGTTATTGTATATTTTTTGTTATTTGTGGTGGCGGTACAGTGCTCAACAAGAAATAATGCACATCGAGTCTGTGAAAGTGACAATCGGCTAGTTTTGGCTTCATAGAGCGTTATCTCTGCCTATGGGTATTGGTTAAAACTTGATCAAAATGGTCGACAAATGTCAAATAGATAGGTAAGGTGTGAAAGAGATAACGCTCTACAGATCCGAAAAAAGCCGACGTCTCTTCCTGCGGTCGATGTGCATTATTTCTTGTTGGATACTGTAGATTGATTAGATAACTAAAACAAAAAAAAAAACAGTTTTTTTTATCAATCATTTTAAAAACATATTTATGATAACCACTCAAAAAAGATTGCATCTTCAAAAAATCGTTCCAATTTCAAACTAACAGAACATTAGCCGCATCAAGCACAGCCAATAAAGTTCTATTTAAATAAACCAATCAATTGTAACGATTTTTGAATATCGACTATAGGATTAATCCTTTGAGTAGCTCTCTAACTATAAAGGGATGTTCCGTGTTATCATTGTGCTTATATAATTTATTGTCAGCATTGTCAATGTGCTCTATTTTATAGTTCAGGGTGCTCGAGTGCCGTTCAAACGGTGTACTTGGTTGTTGTACAATTTTTTGGGGTGCACACGGCTTGTTCTTCTTTTATAAATCTGGTGTACCTAATTATCTTAAGATTTGAGGCAAAAGTTCGTTCTTATTAAATGGAAAATAAGTACATGACAGTGAATTGTAGGAAGATAAATTTATATTTTTAGCCTGTGAAAGTAAAGATATGTATCTTTTTATCTTATGTATATAAATCAATTGCTGTTCGTTAGTCTCGCTAAAACTCGAGAGCGAGAATAGTAAAAACCACAATTTCATTTTACCGTACAAATAGTCCGTATCTATTAAACCTTTAACACATTATTTAATTCAGAAGGAATACGAAATTGCCGAGTCAGCTAGTAAAATATAATTGTGCCTAGGTATAAGACATTTCGCGGAGAAAATTTTATTTAAAAATCAAAACATCTTGGTTGGGTTAGAACGATGATCACTGCTAGAAAGACATTTTAATATGTCGAACTAGACACTGTTCTGTCAACGAAACGTACATGGGTTCCGTCGACAGATCTCTCAAAAATGAAAAGTCCTGTTATTGATCAGTACAAAGGAAAAACGACTATCGGAGAAAACTTGCAGATTCGTCGAGCAGATGATGTGTCACCAGCTAATGAAAGTACAAAGGTTAATTTATTTGCCATAAACCAAAGAGTTTACTGGTGGTAGAGCTCCAGTGACTGGAGTAGGCAGCTCGCGGGCGTAGGCACCACCGCATTACCTAATATACTTGCCGCTAAATGGTAGTGTTTAGCACTACCGTGTTCTGGTCAGGTGGTAATGTACGGCCCTGTAATTTCCGGCAAAGAGCCATAATACCTTAGGCCTCGGGAGTGGTAACGCATCTGCATTTTCACCTTGGGCTTTGTGTGGGTGTCTATCTGCTGAACTGCATGCTTGTTTGCCACTTCCATTAAATCAAAAAAAAAAAAAAACACGCATGAAATCGAAGGCAAAAGCTAGTATCTATTCAATAAAAGGCAACTTCAACATCAAGTCCAACAAATCCTACTTTGCCATTCACATCACAAAACTTACAAATACACAACATTCGCATATGTTGAATACGAAACTTCGGTACATATATTAAACAGCTACGAAGTTTTTGTTAAGAAACCGTTATAAATAAAATGATCACAACCGTAGTATGCACAACTTATGACTAAGTTGAAAACCACTCGGGAAAAGTCGAGAACTTTTACCAACAATATATTTGTCTGGGAACGTATCGCGGTGATAAAAGTTTGGAGGTATTGTACGCGAAAGCGAATAGCGAGTGAATAAAAAATATGACTTAACACTTGTACTTTTCCAAAGCATTAGCAGAAAAAAGAATATCTACTGAAAATCTTGGAATTGTTTTGAAAGTAACGTTTTAAAACGAAGGAAGAAACATTCCTGTTTTTATGAAATCGAAAAATTAAATCTGTCAGCGGTATTTATAGTTTGTATAAAAATATCAGAATTCAATTTATTCATTTACTAGCTGACCCGGCAAACTTTGTGTTGCCTCACAATGAAATAATGTGTCAAAGGTTTGATAGATACGGACTATTTGTATAGGAAAATAAATGTAGAGATTCCCGTGGGAATGAGTGATTTTCAGGCAGTAAGAAGTAGCCTAAATTTTGGCCAGGCTTAGTATCTATACATCACAAAAAGTTTAATTCGAATCCGTCCAGTATCTTCGGAGATTAGCCTGGACAAAGGGACAAACAGACAGACAAAATATTTAAAATTCATTGAAAAGTGTTCTTATACTATTTTAACATCGCCCCCAAAAGTTTTTCGTAAATATATACAATGTACAGACACGCGGATTTTACTGTTTTAATATATGTATAGATGACTATTGCAGCCTCAGTGACAATTTAAATGTTATGTTATTGTTAATTTTATCTATTTTAAATCTAGTATCACATGTCATACTTACCTATTTGCAGAACGCCATTCTATTTCCTTCTGACCATACATTCAATGGAAAATCTTCGGTAAAAAATATTATTATATCAGGGTTGAAAGCCTCAAATAAAAAACTTGATTAGAGTTAGTTTTAAAAAAATATATATTAAAAAGGATTTTATAAATTAACCCTCTTATTCATAAACGTACATTAGATACGTTTTAGCTATAGAATGCTTTGTCTTTGTCAGTTGCATTGTCAAATGTGCAGGATAGAAAAAGACAAAGGAGAGATTAGCAACATTTTAGCTAAAATACGTTTATGAATATGGGGGAATAAGTACAGATTTTAATAAAGAGTTGTATTACATATGTTATATTTGGAAGTACTCGTATTAATATTGATAGCGCTAATTACGAGTTTGACTTTTCGTTCTCCCATCCGCTCATTACGCCAAAACAGCTTCTAGTAGACAGAAAGGTGGCAAAGGAGCATGCTGTTCAATTGGATGGCAAGTGTTTAAACATCTACACAAAAACTGCAGATGCGTTTGGCACTCCAGAGGCCTATTTTGCATCTGTGACAGAAATTATGGGACCATTACTGTCGAACAGGAACACGATAGTAGTGATGGATATAGCTTTACTTAAATGTGGTGGTGTTTACCCCCAGCATTATACAAACCTTTATGTATTTGTATTGTCACATTTACTGGTGGTAGAGCTCCAGTGACGGAGCTCGCGGGCGTAGGCACCACCGCATTACCTAATTTACTTGCCGTTAATGGTAGTGTTCAGCACTATCGTGCTCCGGTCAGGTGGTAATGTACGGCCCTGTAATTTCCGGCACAGAGGTATAATACCTTGGGCCTCAGGAGTGGTACCGCATCTGCATTTTGACATTGGTCTTCATGTGGGTGTCTATAGGCTGCAGTGATCACTTAACATCAATGTGAACTGCATGCTTGTTTGCCACTTCCATTACATAAAAAAAGTACTAGTCAAGACCCCTTTGTTGCACATTCATAGTCAGCTGAAGTCAATTTACCACACTCTTACATAATAACAATATTGACTGTTGACGTGGAAACGTCTCTGTCGTGGCCATATTGTTAAATTGATCATATCATGAAATGGTTGCATTTCATTGTAAATAATGTTATGTTAATTTTAAGCAGATGAAGGTGACGTCATTAATTTGTCTTGATATTCCAAAAATTGTTATTCAACTAATGAATAAACATAAAATGATTTCTTTACAATAAAGACAGCAATCTATTCGTCAGACAATAACGAAGCCTCTTCCAATTTATTTCATACACCTATGAAACCTTAAAAATTCTCGGTACTATCCAAGTATATCGATACAAAGGCGAAATGTACAAAAATACACCAGTATAGAGGGTGTTTTGTTTAAAAAATCGAGAGATTCCCTACTTTCGTCGGGTGGCGTTTGACAATACAACCCCCGCCTTACCAGTAACACATTATCTATCAAGGAATAGAATTGGAAAGCGTGGAGTGGAATTAGGTGATATACCAAAAAGACAAATGTTGGTCGCTCCTGTTGCTGTAGGTTGATATTTATTATTGAGGGCTTTTTTTTTTATGTAATAAAAGTGGCAAACAAGCATGCAGTTCACATTGATGTTAAGTGATGACTGCAGCCTATAGACAACCACACAATGACCAGAGGTCAAAATGCAGATGCGCTGCCACTCTTGAGACATTAGGTGTTATGCCTCTGTGCCGGAAATTACAGGGCCGTACATTACCACCTGACCGGAACACGATAGTGATGAACACTACCATTTAGCGGCAAGTATATTAGGTAATGCGGTGGTGCCTACGCCCGCGAGCTCCGTCACTGGAGCTCTACCACCAGTAAATATATATATAATATTGTAAGTAATACTATAAACATCTATATCAAAACAAAAAAAAAACTATATACGTTGCGACTCCTGATTTTAATCCGTCTAACAGTCTCGGAAATTACAGGGCGGTTCAAAAAACTGAAGCTACACGATAGCGCTGAATAATCTAAGTGACAAGTAGGTTAGGTAAGGTTTGAAACTATCCCTATTTCTAAGGTTAAGGTAAAGGTAATGTTAACCGTTATAGGTACATATTTCATGCCTGAGCCCTAAGCTGTTATGCCACTACGCCTGAAATTACAAAGCCGTTAGTGTTCAACAATAAATATTGTACATCGAGCCTAGGAAGGAGACCTCGGCTTATTTCGGGTCTGTATAGCGTTATCTCTTTCGCACCGTACCTACTTGACGTTTCTCCACCATTTTGATCAAGTTTTGACCAATACCGGACTGTCAGTGCTTACGTAGGCAGTGTGGAGCAGAGATAACGCTCTACGAAGTCGAAACGAGCTGATCGTTTCTTTCGTAGGCTCGATGTGCAATATTAATTGTTGAGTACTGTACGTTGATTGCGTAATGCGGGTTTGCCTACGCTATAGCACCGAGACTAGAGCTCTTCCACCAGTAACTGGTGTTTGTATTTCTTTTAACATTATGTCTACCTATTTTGGGTGTTATAACCCGTGCTAACATTATCATACTGCCCGTTTTAGCGGAAGATAAAATGGTAAATATTTAGAGATTAGTTGATTTTGTACAGGTAAAGGATGAAAAAATATATTTCTATTTAACCATGTAGTAGTCTCCACTCATTTCTCTGTTCGTATCCTACCGTATGACATATGTGCGGCATAAAGAAAGTAAGTATTGATCTAGTACTGCTTATTTCCTTTGTGAGATAGTAGTAGACGTGTATCATTTATCTTTCATACATACCGTATAAGGCTTCGTATTATTGATATATGTTTGTTAAGGCTAGTTAGTCAAGGCAGTCTAAATAATTGAATATTCAGTTGAATCCTTAATTGTTCATGTTTCATGTATATTGAAATGTTTAACATGTGTTGCCTTGAATTAAATTATCATTAACTGGTGGTACAGCTCCAGTAGCCCGTGAACTGAGTTCAGCTGAGGCAGCACCGCATTACGTAATAGGTATGTACATAATATATTAGTGTATATTAGTTATCTTATACCTCATTATTTAAATAAACTACCTATAGATTTGCAAAGTATGTACAGTAAAAATCATAACCATTTTTGTAATAAATTAAAAAGGTACACTAATGGCCGAATACTCAAACGTCACTCAATTTTAAGCGTCCCTCAAATATGGCGCTATCTCTATCGTTTGAACGTGTTTTATAAAGACAGAACACTTTTAAGTCCCACTTAGATTTAAGTGACGTTTGAGTATTTGGCCGAAAGCCTAAAATTAGCGAATCACCGGCGCTCAGATAAACCCTGTGAGATTTTCGTGGTGCGGAATTTGTTATATAAAAGTACTGTATTTTTAATGTACTAAATAAATGAATAAAAAATAAACTAACCCATCTATTTGCCGCTAAATGGTAGTGTTCAGCGCTATCGTGTTCCAGTCAGGTAATGTATGGCCTTGCAATTTCCAACAGACCTAAGAAGTGACAACGGTTGTTGCTGGTTTTATGCAGATATGTATAAGCTACAGTATTTACTTACCATCAACATAAAATGTGTGCTTGTGTCGTTTCGTGACATAAAAAAACGCGTTTGTAAAATTATTGCAACTGACTTTTTCCTAATCCGACTCTATCGACTCTAACATTTAATTCAACATTAGGACAAGCGATTTTGTGAACATTCTTGCCACACGGTTGCATCTCGCCAAGAAAATTACATCAAAGTTGGCCCGAACCGATAGCCACAAACTACGCGGTGGAACCAATCAACGCGTGGTATAAGCCACCTTGATTGATCTTTATTTTGTGGTTTCAGTTATGGATCTCAGAAATCCCAGAGTTTCTCTGATACTCGTACATATGATAAAGGCTACCGTTGGAAATTTTGCGAGTAGAAATCTGTGTCCAAAAATCATTGAAATTCAATTCAGTCAAGAATGAAATGATTCTTAGCAAAAAAGGAGCCAAATACTGGATTCATTTGAACATGTGTGTGCGGCCCTGTAATTTCCGACACAGAGGCATAACGCCTTAGGCCCAGGAGTGGTAACGCATCTGCATTTTGACCTTGGTCTTTGTGTAAGTGTCTAGAGACTGCAGTTATCACTTAACATCAATGTGAACTGCATGCTTGTTTGCCACTTCCATTATATAAAAAAAACATGACCTTAAATTAATTGGCATTACATTTCTGCAAAACGTGGTTGAGCGAATCAGGTTGCTAAATATTAGGAACCTACTTACATTAGCACAGCATACTATTAATAGGTAGGTACACAGCATACTTACCATTAATAAAAAAATACGCTTACACTCACAGCCCCACAATAGGTATAAACCTGTGTCGTGGGTGCCGTTGTACACATACAACACATACACAGACACCCAGACCCGAAACAAATATCTGTAGGCCATACAAATATTTGTCCGGTGCGGGGATCGAACCCGCGACACTTCGAATCAAACAGTCATCTCACACCGCTGGACTAACCGGGTCGTCAAATACATATTCTATATTTAAAATGACACTTCGGACGGTTTTATTTCATATCAGATTTACACTGTCTTAATAGATCGACCCTAAGGGCTCTTTCAGATTATGCGTTTTGTGTCGGACCGCTGCAGTTCCGAAGCGGTGCGTTTGTCGTATGGTGCACGGACGGTCATGTGTTTTCATAAAAAGTGCACGGTGCGTCAACAGTACGACGTCGGTACCGCAAACGCTCGACAACAGGAGTGACGCCAAACTGTTGCCACACCGTTCGTTTTGTATGAAAACAAATGACCCTCCGTACGCCATAGGTACGACAAACGCACCGCTTTGGCACTGCAGTGCGAGCGGTCCGCATAAATTGAAAGAGCCCTGAAGTATCCTGGTTTCAAAGAACTCGTACTACAATTTGGTCGTACGAGCTGATACTATTTAAAATATAACCATTCTCGCTAAAATTTGCATGCCCGTTTACTACTTCAGTCATAAAAGACCTAAAGTGCGCGGGGTCATTACCCCACGAACATATTGTTAACATTTTTGCCATACGGTTGCATCTCGCCAAGAAAATTACATCAAAGTTGGCCCGAAGCGATAGCCACAAACTACGCGGTGGAACCAATAAACGCGTTGTCATCCCACCCTGATTGATCTTTATTTTATGCGCCAAACTATCTGTCTGTCTCGCTCCCCCCCGTCATGGAGCTCAGCCAAAGAATATTTCTCCGCGATGCGGTGTAGAAAATGTGGCGTTTCCGTTTTTATTTGAATTCGGAATTGTGATAATGGTGCTTGCTGTTAATCTTGAGTGTTAAGTGTTTGTACTGTTACTGGAATGTTGTTGTGAATAGTTGCTGCGTTTTTTTATTGAGTTAGTCATCGTCTTTTTTTATTTGTTTTTGGATGTTTTTGAGAACCTTAAGATTTGGCTCTTTGGGCCTTTGCAAAGTCTGTTATTTTATTGAGTATGGAAAAAGAACGAGATAATAACTTATCTTTAGAAACAAATGGATCAGGACTCTACCAAATAATCATAATGTCACTTTACTTCCAGTTGATCAAAATGCAGCATCCTCCAAATTACTTTCGAGGGACCTACTTAAGTCAATTGTATGTATTGGTATAAACCAGACATGCAAATAGGTACATGTTTATGACAAGATTTCAATGGAAATTTGAAATACACTTCATGTCCAGATTTTACAGTGAGGGGCTCAATATCGACCCCTGAGGAATACCAAATTTCTCCTGCCGTCAGTCTGTTATATCGACAGGGTTCCTTATTTATATGCTTCCGCCATTACAGATATATCATATTATAACAAATACACACGTGTTTGTTATTTATAATTATGCCCCATATTATTACACTCATCCTAGGAAACTCGTCTTGATCAAATGTCTCCTGTCAAAGTCAATTACTAGTTGAAATAAAACTATTTTTACGGATTTATCTCGCGTATATTAAACTAAAATGATTTATAAAATCAACCCGACGTTTTGGTCGCTTTTCAACTTCCGTGGTCCCGGGTAGACTAAGGTGACATTTGTCTGACAGAAGTTTGACAAAATTATATGTAGCTACCTCCATCGATTTCGTAAACGCCTTGCGTAGCGTTCAAAAATAGTTTCGTAAAAATAGTTTTATTACAATGAGTGTAGCTCGCGAAAACCTAAGAACAAATCAATTACTAGCTGTTATGTGGACCAACCAAGCGTAAAGTGAAATTATTTATCAGGTTCATCATGTATTGGTTAGTTGCTCCCTCAATATTTACTTAGAATAGGAACTACAATGTTCAAAATAGTGGAGCAAGTAAGAGCAATCCGCGTCGTTATCGTTTAAATAATTCCGTGTTAAAATATTAAACGATCATATACTCGTATGTAATCTTCTAATTCTAGTCCACCAAATTATATTGTTTTAGACTAAAGATTACATTTAATTTCATTATAATACCAATACTAAATTAATAATTTGTCTACAAACGTATCAGGTACGATTTTGTTTCTAGTACGAATTAATAAGGTACACATTTTTACACAAATGTGCTAGCTTTCTAACACAAATAAAATATAAAACTTCTAACTGACTTCAATTTCCAACACATACTGACTTCAACTTTGAAAACATTTACAATAAAAACACAATATTCCTTTGTATAAAAAGTAAAACCGTTACTAGGCGTAATATACGGCTACCGACTAGGCATGCGGTTGACAGCCAGCCAAAAGGATTTATGAATGTTCCCCTTTACGTTTTAAGAAAAAAGAACATGGCGGTTACTGACGTGTGATATCGTGAAGAAATCATTGCTTCAGCGTTACTGTATTTTAAAGTGGTGAAACATATACCTTTTATTAAAAACACGTTGTATTTATTATTGATTTAGACTTAATTGTACATATTATTTTCTTTATAGCTTTAATCCGCGAGTCAACGTTCACAGGCTCATTACGTTTAGCATTTGTTTATTCGGAGTTTAATAAATAATTGTTTTTTTATTTACCTAAATTCCTATAAAATATAGGAAAAATAAAAATAAGTAACGTCAACTCAGGTTTTCATTCAGGTTAATATGTGTCGTGTAGAAAAAAATGAGCTGTCAACTTTTTCAAAGTCATGTTACTTGTGACTAGATAAAATTTTACATATTGCTTTGAGATAAAAATGGCATTCCGATAGTGACCAATACATTCACGTAGCATTATCTACCAAAAGGTGGTCAACTGAAATCTCCGAACATCAAACTCCAAGGATGACAATGGGGAAAATTCCGACCCGAGATCGACACTGTCTTAGGTTTGACCCTCTGACGAGAAGCATTTCAGTATTGCCGTAGCAGTAGCAGCCGGGTAACATTTGATTGCTACCACCGATGAAGTTACAAGACTACTGAAGCAGTTATTAACAATCATCGATCAGTTGAAATAAGACCAACGAAATCGATTATTAGGTTTGAGTAATATAGAAGACAGCGAAATCAATTATGATGTATCTATCCCGTAAGGTTGCTTCAGGGTTAAAATCCTTTCAGTTCCATAGATAAAAATGTTTGCAATATTTGTTTGTAACAAGACAAATATGTTTTACAACCAAATCTAAAATCCAACCATCATGCTCACATCAAACGCATGTAGTTACGGGTAATTTAGTATAGTGCGTCAAGCGTATGTAATATTATGCTGTATGCACATTATCATGCAAATCACCACCAATTAGGTGCGTGCCCACAACTCTGGAGCCGGGATTGAGTCGCATCTGCTTGCTAATTTGACTAACAATGAAGTTTTATATTCAAATACACCTTTCGAATGTTTGGCTTCGGTGTACCTTTAGGGAGCTTTTTGTGTTCGAACGGGTTATGAGTTATAAAGTTTTTTCGTGTTTTAAATCGTATGACAAGTTTTTAATAGATATTGATTTTATAGCCTTGTCCTGCGACATCGTTGGATATCATTTCCATATTAAAAAAGTAAAAATATATATTAATTGTTAGTTGATTCATTATCTGCAGATGATCTTTTCTCTATTAATTTTGCCTTTTAATCTAATAAAATCTAATAGTAGAAATCACAAAACAAAGTAAATGATTAGAGCTTAATTGATACAATGCAAAAGTAGTCTACATTGAGGTAGATGGTTCGTTGCTCCCGGGGCTTTCATTGGATTGCTTACATTTAGGAAATGATATAGAATACGATACCGCAAAGCTAATTGCTTTTTTTTCTAGCATTATACATGTTGACGTACTAAACTTTTCTGATTCTGATTCTGTTGCATTCATTGTATTTTTTATTATTATATCAACGATATGCTTTCATACATTTAATGGCCAGCAGTAACCGGTAGTCTTTCAATAGTTCTGTTTACTAATTAATAAAGATAAATAACGACTTTCTATCATCAAAAGCATTTTTCACATATTCCATATATGTAACTCAATTGCCATAAAAAGTCGGTACAACACATGAATGATACGCACTCGTAATATTCTTTCGCCAGTATAGATAAGCTTATGAGGTTATTTCCTGCCAAACTGATAGCAGCTTCATGATCATCCCTGAAGATATAAGGGTAAGGGTAAAAATGATGGCGGTAAACGTATCATCTTCTGAAGTATTAAGAAATGTGACATTGATAATACACAAAACTGAATTAACATTTTGACATATTTCATTTTATGTTAATATCAGGTAATTTTGTAAAATATTTACATATTTAAATAAAAGATTCAATACCTACTTACAATATATATAATTATACTACCAATAGCGTACTTTGCGTAAAATATTTTGAGAAAAATCATAATAAAAAACTTCTAGTGCCACAGAAGTAGTTTATGTGTGCCAACGGATGTTTGGCATTCATCGATGTAACATGAACTGAACATACGGTTTTTTCTCGTATAAATGAGCAAGAATGAAAATAATGTACACGTAAAATAATTTAAAGCAGGACCAAATATTTTCATTAAGTCCCAACTCATAAAATAAGATAGTCATTGTAACCAGTTAATCCTAAACCCGACAGAATTAAGTCTGATATCACTAAAGAAAATCTCTACACAAAAATCCAAAACCCAAGACATTCCAATAATCCTTTACTTGAGTAGGCACTCATCCTATGTCATCGCAAGATTAAATTCTTCAACATTATAACTACTGTACGCAGAAAATATTTCACATGCGGACCGCTTTTTAATATCGTATGTTGTGGCAGCCTTTTTTATACCGAATATAAAATATACAATTTTAGCATAGCGCCAGTGACATTGTGTGTGCCATCCATCTTTTCGGGTTTAACGTTGCGTCTCGCTCTAACTTATAGCCGTGTCACCTTCCCGTGGATTTGTAGTTCCCCCCTTTCAGGGGTGTAAGAAAGGAGTCGTTTGGAACAGTCAACTCTTTGCGCATTTTTCATTCGAAATACGGAGGATATGAAGAAATGTATCGCGTACTCAAGCGTGTTATGATTTTTCTTGTTCTATTTTGAGTGTTAGTATGAGGTAGCGAGGTTATGAAATTTGAAGATGCTAGGATTATGTACGCTTTTCCTAATCTTGTATTTTGGTTGAGATTATAGATAGATAATATTACTGGTGGTAAAGATCCAGTATCGAAGCTTAAGGGCCACCGCAATACCTATCTGCCGTAATGTCGTAATTTACAGCAGTATCGTATTCAGGTTTTATGAAGATCACTTGCCACTTACCGTCGAAATGAACTGCATGCCACCACATTTTATTTTTTATTTTTTTTTTACAATCTTAGGGTAACTAACAGCTAGTTATAACAACAAATAGACATGTAGATACATGTAACCGGGAGTTACAGAAATGAAGGCCAATTATAAGTTACCGCATATATTAGATGTAGATACTTGAAACGTAAACAGTAGACGAACGAAAATTAAAAAAAAATACAAAGTTCAATACAAAAAAACAACAACACACGCACATATAGATTCGTACAAGAGTTAATAATGCCATCTAATTATTAAAATAAGCATTTAAGTCTACGTACGGGAGTATTAAATAAGAATATATCCAAATTTGCCTTAACTAGGGTATTAAATAAGCGAAACGCTCTTATTAGAAATGAGTTCTGCCTATAGTTAGTCCTAACTAAAGGAACACAAAGAATGTTGGGTTTCCTCAATGCAACTCGAGCACACAATCCAATTTTTTCCAAAAGTTCAGGGCAATCTACAATGCCAGTACAAATGTTTAAGAGAAAGTTCAGGTCAGCTATTTCTCTTCTCTTATGTAGGGGGAGGAAATTAAATTTGCGACATCTAGCGTCGTAATCTGGTAAGTAGATATGGGCTCGATATTGCAAGTATCGTAGAAACCTTTTTTGTACTGCTTCCAATCGTGCTGTATAGATTTCGTAACCAGGGTTCCACACCTGTGAAGCATATTCTAGGTGACTACGCACATATGCGCAATAAAGCATTTTAAGTGTTTTAATGTTTTGTTTTTAAATTCAGACGACATTCTTAAGACGAATCCAAGCGAACGATATGCCTTTTTAACAATAGAATTAATGTGATCATCAAAAATATTTTTTTCATCGAATATAACACCCAAATCTTACGTACATAACATAAAAAGAAAAAAGTATTTGAAAAAGTAATAGGTATTTAATTGTGATAAAATTTATCGCCTGCACGAGTAAAGCCGCATTAGAATATTTCAGAGCAGACGTGTTATTAAAGAACTTTAATTGATAGAGCAAAAAATATATTTCATGTGGACTTGGTATAGTTGTGTTTAATCCCTAACTGATGAAATATAGTGTTAAGTTTTTGTTGGACTAATTTTGAATTGCATTAAACTAAAATTAAAACCATGTTAGGAAGATAATTAACATACATCTGTATTAAAATATTTTTCAATTAACTGAACAAAAAGTGTTTGTGTGTGTTGCTTGACTCGTCATTCGTGAATTCAGAAAATCTGCTTTTTTATTGTAAAGATCATCTACAACTTTTAGTAAATATCAAGAATGGGATAGTAAGTAAGAGAAGTAGAAACAATATTTTTGAAATGTATTCTCATAGCCACACTCTGGTAAATTTTAAAATAATTTTAGTTTATATCTGAATCTCACTCACCGATCGTAATGTTATCGTATCGTAGCGTTCGTAATGAAGATATAAGAAAAAGGCTTTGTGTGAATGATAGTATCGGTGTAAAAATGAAAAAAGGCATGCTCCGATGGTTCGGGCATATAGAAAGAATGTCGAATGAGCGAATGACTAAACAGATATACAATGAGAATGTGGATGGTTGCAGAGGCCCAGGAAGACCAAGACTGACCTACCATGACCAAATAGGTCGAGTTCTGTCTGATGGTGGGATCAAAAGTCTTAGGAATCGGCGTGCATGTATGAAGAGAATGATGAAAGTAGACGAGGCACGAAAGGTTTGTCAGTACCGAGATATCTGGCGCTCTACACTCTCTGCCTACCCCGTTAGGGACCTGGCGTGAAGATACATATAAATCTGAATAAATAAATCAGTACAAATAATATTCTGAAATTTCTTCCTAATGAATTAATACTGCATCACTAGTAGCAGGACGCTACAGCTAGGTTGAGTTTCGGGTTTGATCGACGGTAATGCGAGATCTCATTTTCAGAAGATTCCTAGTACTGTTCTTGGAGATCAGTAATATTTGCAGTGATGTCAATATGATAACCTCTTAAGTAAGACAAAACGTTAAAGTTACGTACAATTCACCAGTATCGTGGGTGGTTAGAGTGTTTGGAACTGTATACCTCTATATATCGCGAGGTCACGATTTCTTTATCATATTCCTCAGTCTATCATACAATGAATAAGGAAGCAGAAGCACAACGAACATTCCTTAATCAACTGCACCCACTCAACAATTGCCGTTTATTCAAGTCACAATCCAGTTATATTTGCTAAAGAGCCCGTCGAATCCACCACGAGAGGTTTAAAAACCATCGATTCGGTGTTCGTTATTCCGGTCACGTGATTTGGCGGCGTACGTGACACTGCCATCTCACGGGCGCGGACGGTACTATTAGAGTTAACGTGGTTTGAGTCTGAAACGGTTTACTTATGTTCAAACGTGTTCGGCGTACTATACGTTCGATTTCAGGTGTAGGCAGTGTAGGCACGTTGTGACGTGGTGAGACTTGAAATGAGTTGTGATTCCTGTGTATTATGAATTGTTAGGCGTGCTCTTTCATTACCAATCGAATGTCGTTGTCTCAGAATGGAATTCCAGTGCAATTTTATGCTTTCTTTGTGTTATAATGATGTTACTGTTTATTCGTATAGAATGAATAGAAACATAGATCTGAGTATCTTTCCAATTATTTTGTCCTAGTCACTTGCTATTTGCTGTGCTTATTTCTTTTTAATAATAAATTTAGTTTGAACTTTGACATAAAATAAAGGAACATTTTCATAAAACAAAATAAATAGAGGAAATAACGAAACTATTTTTAAACCTCTTGCTTGCTTTCCGAAAAAAAATCTCACCTATTTTGAAAACAGACGGACCGACAGCATAGTGATCCTTTAGGGTATTTTCATAATATAATTTTACTAAACAAAGCAATCGAAACTTTCGGTTGAAAAGTCCAGAATTATCAACAAGTCCATATCACATATTCAGGAGTATAGTTTTGATACAAGTAAATCGATCTATCAGTTAATCAACTAAACCAAAAACACTAAAAGCGAATAAGACAACGAGTTAGTTTATTTGAACGTAATATTTTTCCACGATAGAATAATTCGAATTTCACCCGCAGACAACGTACGCACGATCTTGTAATGTAAATACGCCCTTAACCAAATACAAAGGAACCTCCAGAATAGGTAATGTGGTAGGTAAAGAAAACATGGAATTTCCATGCCATTCGAATGCCAATCTACATGACTAGCGACTTGCTAGCGGGTTATATATTTTTCCAATAAGCCAGGATAAAGTCAAGATGTATTTGCTTATGTATTACGATTTGATTATGTCTATGTCATTCCTCATATTATATGAGTTTTGATAATGATTGTTAGGAACTTTTGAAGGTTATTAGTGATGACAGCAAAATTAAGAAAGTAATGGGCACGTTCACACAGAGCGAGCAGCCTCGCGCGGCAAATGTCTCGCAAGGTTGCTTGCTCTGTGTGGACCCGCCTAATGGAGAATTATTAAATTATATCAGAACATAACTATCCTCTGAGTTTTCCCTCTATCGACACGTATAGAAATTTCTAAATTGTAAATTACGAATATAATATGTCAGGCAGTAAACTCAGTATCAAGGTTTGCGTATAATTTAATTATGTGTATTAAATTATTGATTTGCAACAAAAATACAAATCGTAGCGACCATCTTTAATTTACAAATGATAGGTACGCATTTAACATTCAATAGCACCTACCTGCATAAATTTCAAAATTTATCAAAAATACGTAAATGCAAGGACCAAATTGAAAGAACAATAAAGAAGTCTAAGGTTCCTATAACTTACCTAATTGATAGGTTTGCCAAATCGAGATTATTTTTAACACGAATCAAGTGAATGTAAACGGTCTTTAAGTTATTTACCCCTTTACTTACCATAATTGAATGCTACGCCTACTAATTTTGTTGCTTCAAAATATCTAAACATGCTTGTAGGCACATAATATGTTAGCAACAAAAACTGACATTGAATCAAAGTCTTCAGAATTCTTGGAAATACTTAAGATTTACTTTTAAAAAACAATACACCATTTTTCCTCTATAAACACATTCAATTTCAGATTCCATACATTATTCACAGAAATAAAAACAATGAAATATGAACTACCGAGATACTACGAGACACTCGATCCACACGCGTTCAAAAAAGGAATCCCATCCATCAACAAAGAAAATAACGATTCTCAGACAAATGATTGACAGCGAGCGAGAAAAAGGAAAAAAACGATAAGAAAAAATGTACGAAATGATTCTTATTCAAATTTTCACGGCATTCGATTTTTTCCTTTGTCGTTTCGACGTAGCATTTTGTTTTCATTTGTAATTTGTCGGTTTGCTCTGAAACTCTGGTTTCGAAGCGTGAAACTGTTCGGGCAAGTTCTTTTATTGGTCCATTATGGAGATATACGACGTATTAGCGCAAGAGCAAGGAATTTGTTATGTCCTTATGTCTCGATATATTGTTTCCGTGAACTACCGTATTTCTTGCAAGTTTATTAGGTAGTTTAGTTTGAGCTATTACATTTTCATCGTACTGTTTGCTTCCTACTTCGTTATTTATTTTATTAATGTCCAATTATAATTTGATGACGTTCATCAACATTATGTTCAGACACTAGTAGTGGGCAAATGTACATTCAGTTGTGTACAGAAACAACACAAGACCTCCAGTTTTTGTGTAAGTGTGTTTAGGCTACAAACATCACTTAACATCAATGTGAACTGCATGCTTCTTTGCCACCTTAATTACATAAAAAAATATCCGCAGGAGGCAGCATTAAAGAGTTTTTTTTTGTTTCATTACAATTGATTAGTGCTATTGTCACTTCAAAATATAAATGACTCGTCTCTACAAAAACCTTTTTTAGTTTATTATATTGATCAAGTTTCTTCAAAGAACATACCAATATATTAATTGCAATGAGTTAGTGAATTAAGTATTGACATTCAACAT
Source organism: Macrosoma leucophasiata (assembly GCA_036365455.1). Lineage (NCBI taxonomy): Eukaryota > Metazoa > Arthropoda > Insecta > Lepidoptera > Hedylidae > Macrosoma > Macrosoma leucophasiata. Next base: position 4,829,395 of record JAWQUS010000024.1, read on the forward strand.
TATCTTAACAAAACCGCTCATGTTGACACTCCTTGAAAATTATTAGTGTTAGTTAAACTATATCCTTCCTTAACACAAATCCCGCGACCGAATATAAAGACAAGACTTTCCACACTTGCCTCAATGACGTCACAATTTGGTACCCAAACATCAGTCGTTCACAGTTTAAACTCTCTGACCTTGTTAGCTAATTCACCCCCTCCGGTGTAGCAACCCCTACATAATTTGCGCTTACCGTAAAACTGATTACGAGTACAGTAGACGTATACCGTCCTGCTCTGTCGTTTCCCGTCTCTGTTCCTCCCATTCATGAAACGTTTAATTATACCGCGCCGGGATCGCTTTATGCGCTAGTGAAAGTGCAAAGTTTGATTGGACTTTCCCTCAGAATCGCGACAGTGTGCGCGATTGTACGCTCTACTGTAATGAACTACTGTGACACTGTGTCACACGTGTACAGTTGAAAACAAAAGTGTTTTCAATCAATATTACTATGAATAGTAATTTGTTTGTACCCTACCGAATAACTTTGACAGAATCGGTTTCTACGTAGTTTAAGTTTTTAAACGTCAACGTCACTTCACGCCTGTATTTCCCGAAGGGGTGGGTAGAGGAAAATGTATGCATTCAAGAATATATGCAGACCTCCTATACGTTATGTTTCGACCAACGAAACAGGTGGCGAGCCTATTGACATCTTCGGGCATATCACCAATCTCCGAGATACTGAAAAAAAAAACGTCCTTACAATATAAAAATCCCAAAAAAAAACCAGAGATAAAAGATTTTATACCGTCATCTCTGATAGTATTGGCCTGATACCACTACAATGAGGCAAAGTTTTTTTTTATTATCTTAGTAAATAAAATATGTAAATGTTCTTGGTAGCTGTATGTATGTTGACACGAAGTTAAAATTAAATATGCATACTTTCACATCTAAACATAACGACATCAAATCTGAGCTATCTGTCAGTCAACTAACTACTAACTAACAATAATAAAAACTTTTATGCCTAGTTAACGTGAATAATATCACCATTGACATCAATCTCAAACCACCCATCCAAATGTCTTGTTAGTGAAAGCATAATCAATAATTCATTTAAAACGACACAATTTTTAGTATATCGCCACAAGAGCCGTCATTTTTTATTATTTGTATCAAATTTATTTAGCCTCGTAAAATTGATTTTAGTATAAAGTTTAAAATTGCGTATTAAGAAATACATTTACAGTTAATTTTCTATTTATTCTTATAAGCAACCTTATTAATAATACTGATTTTTTAAATTCTGTTCCTAAGATCCTCCGTTGTAAAGTAATATTTGTTAAAGTTTTGTAAAATTTTGCATCCTTCTTTAACTTCCATAAATTTGTTTTTTACTGGTGGTAGAGCTTCAGTGACGAAGCTCGCGGGCGTAGGCACCACCGCATTACCTAATATACTTTCCGCTAAGTGGTAGTGTTCAGCACTATCGTGTTCCGATCAGGTGGCCCTGTAATTTCCGGCACAGTGGCATAACACCTTAGGCCTCAGGAGTAATAACGCATCTACATTTTGACCTTGGTCTTTCTGTGGGTGTCTATAGGCTGCAGTCATCACTTAACATTAATGTGAACTGCAAGCTTGTTTGTCACTTCTATTGCATAAAAAACAAAAGGTTAATGACGATGCAAAATTTTAAAAGGACGATAATTTTAACAAAGGTTTTCGAGCACCAGTATAGATTGTTATCAAAAAATTATGCTGAACTTTAAACTAAAATAATTTTCAAGGACCATTAAAAAGTTGCATAAACACATCCCAAACGTTACTTACGGCCACTTCTTTCGTTTCTTAAATATGGAGCGAACGCCCCGAGCGAACTCGGAACTCATTTATCCTCACTTTCGCCTTGTCTCCCGTAACCTGCTTAATTTTAAATGTGGGACGCGAATGTTGTGGCAGGTCGGGTCCATTAGGCCTCAGGCGTAATGAGCGAAGAGGGTTGGAAATTAATGTTAAGATTTGAATCGGAAATGTTTCTTTTTAAGTGGGTCGATGGATCATTCACCAAGGGTTGTGCTTTTTTTGTGAAATTATTCCGGTATGGAAAATTGTTTCGTGATTAAATATCACAATGAACTTGACTTTGCCAAACATTCATTCATTTCAATTCAATCAGTTATCAACTAAGTTTACATAAAGGTCTTAAGTAATATTGCTACATTACCTCCTTAGCTGCCTTTTCTTATTTTCTTATTAAATTCATATTTTTTTTAAATGAATTTTCTTATCTTATTATTATTACATTATATTCAAGTCCCTGTGTACAAAATTTCATCGAAATCCGTTCAGCCGCGTTAGCGTGATTAAGCAAAGCAACTAACGAAACAAACCTCTATACTTCACCATAAATAAAAGTGTAATAAAATTTAAAAATGGCCAATCTAATTTAAGTACCTAATACTTAAGTCTATTGTTAATTTAAAAATCAATATAATCTAACGGTGTTTGTTAATCAACCGATTAATCTTAAACTCACTCTAATTAGTGTGCTCTAATATAAAGTTGTTTCAACTGATAATGTTAAATTATTCAAGCCCAGTAGCAGTATTCATTAATGGTCTATCATTAAATTTTAATGACATTAATGATAGCAGTAAAATTAACTTGAATCCAACACAGTAATGATTATCTGAATGTGGTATTTTAAGGACTAAATTAATTTTGATTAGGTCTTTATAAGGCATTTATTTGATGACTTTGTATTGCTATTAGTGGAAAGAGGTCGTATCTGACAATTCATGTAGTTTCTGAAAAATGTGTCTTAAATAGCCTTGATTTTGATACTTACCTATTTATATGTGGAGATCTGCCACCAGTGGCATATAGTATAATAGAAAACGAGTTTATTAATATTCATAGGCTTGAGATAGAGAAATTTCATGATATAAAGAAATGTAGTAGGAAACTTGTTTTTCAACTGAGGATCAAATACGGACTTCAGGTTTAGTTAGCATTAGCCTGCAACTACTAAGCCTATATTTTCTTGTTAGTAAGTAGCAATTAATTATAGCCCCGTAATAACAGGCAATATAGCTAAAATAACTTAGGCTTCAGGAGCGGCAACGCATCTGCATTTTGACCTCCAGTTTTCGTGTTATCTATCGTTGTATATCGTCTTTAAGTTGTTTAAGTAGCAATACAATCTTTTCATCCCTGTTCATCCAAATATAATGACGGCAACGATTAACGATGTCTGTGTCAACTTAAACGATAGCCCATTGAACCTTGAGCCTTACATTTCCAAACACCTGTATGACAGTAAAGACTCTTTGCCCATTGTAATTTAAGAAATCATGTCATTGAAACGTGAAGAAGAAGAGCACCGTACATATGAACTGCGAGCTTGTTAGCTACCATCATTACATAAAAATATATATTATTCTTGAAGCGCGCATGGCCTCGCGGCTGATGTAGATCGTAAGCGATCTACTCGGTTAAGCATTACGGGCGCAGATGGGTGTGTGATGGGTGACAGCTAGTGGCAAATTAAAATGCGCGTTTCTGTGCTTCGGAGGGCACGTTAAGCCGTCGGTCCCGGTTGCTATCGATAGATAGCAGTCGTTAAATCTTGTCGGAGGCCTTATGGGCGGTTTAAAAACATCCGACAGCGGGTTGGCCACTAAACCGTATCTCCACCAATCCGCATTGGAACAACGTAGTAGAGTAAGCTCCAGGCCTCCCCCCAAAGAGGGGAGAGACTCGTGCCCAGCAGTGGGACGTATAATGGGTTGCCATTATTATTATTTACATATTATTCTTTGATCGACGCTTCTCTCATTATTTACCTAGAATTCTATGAACGCTACAATAGCAAATCACCCTTTAATTTCCCCAGTGCTGTTCGCAAAGGCATAATATTTTATCGAAACCCGTTTCCTTAAATAATCAGATATCTACTATAATTTCGTGGCATGTCGTTATTTGTGTCGATAATAACAATATCGATTATTTATATCACGATTCCGTTAATATTACTTTGAAGACAGTAGGTACCGTGCAGCAAATTGGTTTGGTCGGAAATACGTTTTGAGTTGTAGTAAATGAATGATTCAGTTTCGTAATATCACAGTTCAAGAAAAAACAGAGCGAAATTCATAGACCGCACTACGACTTTACTTTGACTTGGTGTCGCGAACTTTCAATGTGTGTTACGAGATGAGGTAAATTTTACTTTACTCTACGGTTTGAAAACATCCGACAGCGGGTTGGGCACTAGCCTGTTTCTCCACCAACCCGCATTGGAGCAGCGTGGTGGAGTAAGCTCCAGGCTTCCCCCCAAAAAGGGGAGAGACCCAGCAGTGGGACGATTCAAGGGTTGCCATTATTAAGTAAAGATGTATCTACTTCCCAAAACAAAACTGAATTGAAATAAAATTAGTTTTCTGATTATAAAAACAAAACTGTATGTATTGATTTTAATAACTGTATGTTTGCTGAATAAATGAAAATAAAATACGCCTTAAGAGGTACTCCTCAGCAGGACAAGCGTAGTGAGGAGGTGCCTGTGTCCGTGTCTCCAAAATATGCAACTTGGGCCATACTCCCTGCTAGAGGCGCGCAATTATTTAAAAGTTCTTAAAGTTTTTTCTTTGTTTTCTTTATCTATTAATATTGATGAAAAGTATTTTATATATTTGAAGCTCCTACACTTGAAACTCTATCACCTCCTACTGGTGGTAGAGTTCCAAGGAGCTCGAAGGCGTAGGAACCACCGCATCACCTAACCTAACTGCCGCTAAATTGTAGTGTTCGGCACTATCGTGTTCCAGTTAGATGGTAATGCATGGTCCCGTAATAACTATCACAGAGACATGACACCTAAGGTCTCAGGAGTGGCAACGTATCTGCATTTTGACCACTGGTTTTTATGTAGATGTCTATAGGCTGAAGTCAACACTTAACATCAATTTGAGCTGCATCGTTGTTTGTCGCCGTCCATATAAAAAAAAAATTGATACGATAAAACGTTATGCCATAACTGTCACGCAAAAGAACGGCCCCGTAATTTTCGGCACAGAGGCATAACACCTTATTCCTCAGGAGTGGTAACGCATCTGCATTTTGACCTTGGTCACTTAACATCGATATGAACTGCATGCTTGATTGCCACTGCCATTACGTAAAAAAAAAGAAACTGCGATCTCTTAATTGATTACAATCACCTCAGTCACGTTATTATCCATTGAAACACCGTCGAAACAAAATTGATCAATTCTGTAAAACACCCAAGTAATTGTATCACATTTTCTCTTCATAAAACCTTAAAACAAACATCAGAAAATATACAACAAAAAACTCTTTGAGACGACAGCAGATAATCCTTCTGAAACCATGTCTCCAAACATTGACCTTAATAAGAGGGAGCCAAGGCGACCCGTGTCGAATTATTCAGAAATATATATGTCAGGAATAGGGTATACATATTATACATGTATATTACACGTGGTACTCGGTAAATCCTTCACGGTGAAACGAGATGGGATGGGGTGGCGTCATTTCCCAGAGCAACCCACTATTGCCACCCGGCCCTCACCTATACAATGTTTAGGGATGCTGACGATACATTGATGTCTGAAACATCGATGTTTCCCTAGAAAATGACCGATGAATCGATAATCGAATTAACTATTGCAATCCATCGATTTACCTATGGATGCTATTCCTTGTGATGTTTTACCAACGTATTATCAATAATTTCAAAAGGCCAAGTGCGAGTAGCTTTTGCTTTCACATGATTCCGTATAATTCATGAATTATTCCATATTATCATTATTACCATACACTTCTTATAAGCTTTCCGGTATAAACAGGTAAATAACAGTTTCTTAATTTGAAGTAGACTTTTTTCGAAATGTCCCGTAGCTTCGGAGATAAAGAGTTTCTTGCCCGTTCTTCTCTGCTGGCGTAATCGAATGGGCGGATCTTTGGCAATATACGACTCTTTCTTCATCTTCTGCCAAACCATGTGCTTTATTTCATCACCCGCTCGACTTCCCACCTATAGACGCCCACAAACACGAATAACATGTCGGTTGAAGGAAATAATATGTTCTAAATTATATTTTTATCCATTAATGTTTTGAAAGCGATATTTTGTCCATCGATGTTTTTGCGAAGGATTGACATATCGATACATCAATGTTTTCCTCCGCGATGTTTGCATCTCTACCAATGTCTCCGGGTTTGAGAGGCCCCTCCGTGAGGAAGGGTTACCTTGGGAGCGGAATAGAAAATAGTACATAATAAAAATTCAAAATATACCCCATTCTTTGGAGGCACCAATTTTCCGGAATACCCGAAGGGTTCGTACGCATTTCGTTCCTTTTGAATTTACTTTTTTTTGATGTTCACCGTTTCGTGATCAAGGCAAGGGATGGCCGACTTGTAGTGGCGTTATTTGCATGTAGTATATTCAATTGGATTCAATTCCACTCTAAAATAAGGTCCGAGATTTTTGAAAAGGCAAAAAAGCATAAAGTTTACCTACATTTATGGTAAGTAATGCTGCAGCCTAATAACATCTACTTACGTAGAACCAGAGATTTCAATGTAGATGGATTTCGGCTCTCCTGGGGCCTAAGCTAATATTCATCTGTACCCGAAATTAGGGGGACATAATTATATTAATTAACTCGGCGTTGGAACTTGTTTGTAATTTCCGGCACAGAGGCATAACACCTTAGGCTTCAGAAGTGGTAACGCGTCTGCATTTTGACCTTGGTCTTTGTGTGGGTGTCTATAGGCAGTCATCAATGTGAACTGAATGCTTATTTGCCACTTGTATTACCTACATATAAAAAAAACGTGACGACCCCACCGCATATTAGCGGAAGAGTCTTTTAGTTGCAGAGCATTCTTTCGGTGTAGTCTGTCAACCTTACAATGGTGGTCAAACTATTCCAACGGAGCAGTCTTCTTCTTCTCGTGTCAGCGGTTCGACTTAAATTTTATCGGCCCAGTATTTTGCCACGGTAATTGCTGCATTATTTGCGGTCCTTAGGTCCTCCAACGAGCAAGAACTGGGGCAGAGCGGGGATTAGAGCATGTGTTGCATTGTTTGAGCGATCGCTCCACAGTCACAACGCTCCATAGGCGATAAACCCCCACTTGCACTAGTTTTGTCTGCAACGGCCTACCTGCGTGCAGAGTCGGTTAACCGGCAATGAAGCAGTAGTGAGTGCAAACAAGCTCAATGACGCAAGGTGGACAGCTGCGTCCGGCGATAAAACTACCGCCTCTGTGATCACCAATCCACATGCAAAGCGTGTTTATTATGGCATATTCCCCTTACAAAGTGGCTTTATCCAGTTGTGAACATATTTCGGCTGAAACGATGATGATGATTCAAGAAAGTAATACTTTACTAATAAATCTTTCTTTACTTCTATTTTTACTTCACTTGCCTCTAAATGGTAGTGTTCAGCACTATCGTGTTCCGGTTAGTACGGCCCTGTAATTTCCGGTACAGTGGCATAACACCTTAGGAGTGGTAACGCATCTGCATTTTGACCTTGGTCTTTGTGTGCGTGTCTATAGGCTGCAGTCATTACTTAACATCAATGTGAACTGCAAGCTTGTTTGCGACTTCCATTACAATAAAAAAATCACAGGATAATAAACGAAGTCTATGATATAAATGACAACGTAGGGAATTGATTAATTATACGGAACTCTATCAATGCGAGCCTGATTCGCACTTGGCCGCTTTTTTCTCGTCTAACTCTAGGCCAGAGGTTCTCAAACTATTTTTCTTGTAGACCCCTCACAATTTTTTTCTGGTTTCGGTGGACCCCCTTGCTAACATTTATATCACTTTCCCATATATCCCATTTTTGTTTACGTAGACCCCATCGAGTCTCCCATAGACCCCAGGGGGTCTATATGGACCACTTTGGGAATCACTGCTCTAGGCTATCGATCATAAGTTAACTCAAAACCTTGAGTTACTGAGATTATGAGAACATAATGGGACGTTTACGATCGTTAATGTGTATGTTGACCTTCTCGATAGAAGCTTTGCAATCAATGCATTTATGATACAACATCTATAGACCATGTCATTTCATACTTCCACTGTATGTTTTTATCTTCACGCCAAGTCCTTTACGGGGTAGTCAGAGAGTGTCGAGTGCCAGATACCCTAGTCCTGACACACCTTCCGTGCTTCTTCTGCATTCATAATATTATTCATATATAATTATTTTCATACCTTCACGTCGATTCCTTCTATTGTCCTGAGGTTCCAGGTTCGAACCCTAAGTCAATTTGCACGGAGAACGTCAATAAACTTGCCAAGTTAATGGTTAAGTAATGCAAAAGTTTAAGTTTAACCAAAGTAATGGGACCTCAAAATGAAAATGGCAAAGAGTGGGTGTTTGCATACATTTTATTGCATCTATTGTTTGCCACTTCGGGAAACACGACGTTAACTATATATATTGATCCGATTTTTTTCCATCCAAAAATTAAATCCCCATATTAAACTCGTAACTGAATGAGTTACTAGTACTCTACGAGTATTTTAACCACAAGACATATTGATAAGTATGTTTCCATGATCAAATTGACGCAAATTTCAAGATTCTTAACAAACGAAATGAGGAAATTGTGGTCTGATCCAACATCCTTCATGTCAGGTACGGACTCGGAAAAGAAATTCCATTTTCAGAAACGAAAAATCCATTCAATACAATATATCACACGGTTCTAAGCCCGTTAGGAATTGAGCAGGCCCGCGATATATGATGGCGGGCGTGCGGGAGTGAGACGGAATCAAATGTCCCTGCGAAATGGAACGTAAGAAGATTGAATAGAAGTCACACTAATGCTGTACGGGTTACCTTTACGCACACATGGACAGATGTAGCATAGCATTTTGTTAAGGGTGAGCGCTAAAACTGTATGCGATTTTTGAAATTTTCAATTACAATGACATAATATGCATAAGGAATACTACGGTTTTTACGAAATTGCTAAAAAACCAAGAGATGTAAAGTACTTAACAAAAAAAGTTAATAACTTTTTAGAAAAAATCGTCTTCCGACATCTGTTTAGAGTTGGGTAATTTTTACGGTTAGATTGAATTTGATACTAATAATAACAATCCACTTACCATATTCGGTAAAAAAGTAATACAGAAACTCTTACTTTAAACTTTTTAGACAACACCAATTTCACACAAAAGTCACGGACGTTTTTGTTTTGTGTTTTGACCCTTTGTTAAGAAAATAAATCAAAACGTATAGAAGATGCAGTTTATGAGAATAATGTCATAATAATAAACAATACATTATGTTTATTTACTAAGTCTGAGCTACAAGCAAAATAGTATACCTATTTAAAAACCGACTAAGTGCTTGTCGAGCCACGTGCAATGTTGAATTACATTTTTTCAAGTTCATTATTAAGTTGATCGACTATATTTATACTATATACTTATGTAGAGCCTACTTAGCTGTGTATAGTTTTCCTTTTAAGTTAATTGTCTACCAATACAATACCCGTGATTTTTTGAAGCGTTATATACCACCACTTAGCTAGTAAAGGGGGGCTGTAATTGTGCCTTGTAGGCTACGAAACTCTCTCTAATGCAAATAATTTATCAAGAGCTCACTCTATAGTAAAAACTTATATTCGCAGGCTACAAACTAGTACTGATCAGGACGTCGTTTTATTTGCTATAACAAAGTTACCAATACCTTATCCCCAACATGTACACAAATATGTAACCAATATAAAATAATACCTTACTTAAACATTCACCACACTTTGTTCAACCAAACTTAGATGGATAACAAACAAAAAATATTTACCAAAAGAACCGTCATTCCCTTAACAAGCACCTATGTGTGCGCCTAAGTACACCAATACATGGAAAAATTCAGATCAGCCGTAAAGAAAATCACACACCCACAAGCAAAAAGAAAGGCTTAGATCACACACACGTACGCATTCTCTCGTGCACGTACAAGGCAATCTTGTTTCGTTTGGGTGTGAGGGTGATTTTCGCGATATAGTGCCTTTGAATACTCACACATGTTCGTTATTTATTTTCTTGCATTTGTTATTTGCAAGAATATTTGAATATTGTACGCATGGAGCATTTTGTATGTAGTTATGTGACGTACGTTATATCTTCGTGCTTCCAATCAAGGTGCCTTTTGTCAGCTTGTTGTGATGAAGGATTTGGGGAATATCTAGTACATTTACAGCATATAATAAAATAGAAAAAAGATAGGACTCTACGATTTTATTTCGATCGCGTTTGTATTCGCCATGTTAGTTTTGAGTTGCAATTTAAACTGCAAATAATGTTTTGTTACTGTAAACAAAGCTAAATCAGTGAAAATATGCAGTAGAAAACGTTTTAATATTGATTTTGCCTGTAAGCGATATTGTGTACAATACATGGCCGGAGGTCCATACATTTTTGCAACATCTCCTTTAAGTTACTCTTAATATTAGAAAGTATCTTTGTCTCTGATTTATTTATTTTTCCTTTGGAACGTTGGTAATGTAGTTATCTTAAATCACAATATATTTTTAAAGTTATTTTTCTGATTAAATGCCCGAAGTTATACAAGGCAGATATAAACCAAGATTCGTGCAAGCTCATTCAATTCTATAACATATTCTTATAAGTCTCATTTTCTTCAATAATTAGTACATAAAATATGCAAATTATTTTCGGTATATAATCTTGAAAGTGAAGGCTTAGTTAATATATTAAAATTATATTATTAGTACGAAATAAGAAAAAACTAAACAAAATTCATTACATAAGTACTTATATAATAAAAAATATCCTATTCAAATAGTGGTTTATTTGATTAGGATATTTTTCTCTGGACATTCCCGGAGCAAAGGAGCTCAAAATACTGGCAGCGATGCCCCTTTGAATAGCAGTGGCCAGCCTCTACACCAAGAACGACTCTGAGCGATAGTCATAACAAAAAGTAATCTCATTTGGTGAGCTTATTGATTTCATCGGACACTAAGGTAATCCAAAAAAAGAAAGTGTGTTTTTGGGATTTTTTTTTATTTTGGGCTTCTGATTGCATGTCATTAGGTCCATCAATAGGGATCTTCTTATGAACAAACCCATCTTCAATTATGTTCAATTATTTTGACAGATATTATGATAAAGAAATGACAAGCATGTACCTACTCGTACTTTAATATTCACATTGGTAGGGATGATGACTAGGTATGAATTTCACTACCTTGTATCATATCACATAAAAGCGACTTGCAAATGAAATATAAAGATACAAAAAATATGAAAATTCTAGTTGAATCATATGCGATAGAAGAACTTAAAAGTGACGAAAATTCGGGACCAAAAAGTTAAGTTTCAAATTAAAAAAAAAACACTTTTACATTCTTTGTCCGTTATCCAACAAATTTTAATAAGAAATGTTATTTAAAAGGGCAGGATTGACGAAAATATTTTGAAATGTTTTGATGTCACCATACAATTCCCAGGTTTTTACTCTAACGTGACGTCATAATAGAGCGACATTTTATAGGAGCCGTTTTGAGTCGTTTCACAACTCGCAACGATTTCAATCGTTATATCTTTAAAATTATTAGCTCTTGAACAGACGTTTAAAAGACAATATTTATTTATTCTGCCTATACTTTTTGAAATAACAATTTAAAAAACTAGTCATCGTTCCTATTAATTCATAAGAATCAAAGATTTCGATGTTGATGCTTAATTACTTTGGAGCCTAAGCTGGAGCTAAGAGGCATCTGTGCCGGAAATTACGGAGCCGTACCTTATTATAACCACCTGGAAGGTAAACGATAGCAGAGAATTATAATAATAGGTTGGGGAAAAAGTCTTTTTGCATTATAGTATGTATGAACTTGTAATAAAATCTCTTTGGCTGTAGTATTTGTATCTGGCTGGTTTTGGTATCATTGAAAGTTAATTTTTTTAAGAACATAATTCCAAATTCAAATTAGGCAAATGTGTGATTTTCATTTGTTTTTCGTACTGTCAAGATGAGTGAATTTAATGAAGAAATTCGATACATTTTAAAATTTTACTACAAAAAAGGTAAAAATGCAAGGCAAGCCGCGAAAAAAATTTGCGATGTTTATGGACCTAGTGCAGTGTCTGTGAAAGTAGCACAAATTTGGTTTAAGCGTTTTCAATCCGGAAATTTTGATGTGAAAGATGCACCGCACCTCGCTCTGGTCGCCCTATTACGGATAAAATGGATGCCATTTTTGAAAAAGTGGAGCAAGATCGACATATCAGTAGTTACGACCTATCTGAAGAACTAAGAATTGATCACAAAACAGTTTTGGCGCATTTGAAAAAAGCTGGGTACATAAAAAAGCTCTATATTTGGGTACCTCACGAGCTCACTGAAAGAAACCTAATGAACCGTGTACTCATTTGTGATTCTTTATTACGACGTAATGAAACCGAATCAATTTTGAAGAAGCTGATAACTGGTGATGAAAAGTGGATCACGTACGACAAGAACGTGCGAAAAAGGTCGTGGTCAAAGGCCGGTCAGGCTTCACAGACTGTGGCGAAACCCGGGTTAACTCGCAATAAGGTGATGTTGTGTGTGTGGTGGGATTGGAAGGGCATTATTCATTATGAGCTATTACCACCAGGCAAGACTATCGATTCTGAACTCTACTGCGAACAACTGATGAGATTAAAGCAAGAAGTTGAGAGAAAGCGGCCGGAATGGATCAACAGAAGGGGTGTGGTGTTTCATCATGATAACGCTAGACCTCACACATCTATAGCCACTCAGCAAAAATTAAGAGAGTTTGGCTGGGAGGTGTTAATGCATCCGCCATATAGTCCTGACCTTGCACCTTCAGATTTCCACCTGTTTCGGTCTCTTCAGAATTCTTTATTATTCCTTAAAGGAGATGTTGCAAAAATGTATGGACCTCCGGCCATGTATTGTACACAATATCAATAACAGGCAAAATCAATATAAAAACGTTTTTTACTGCATATTTTTACTTATTTAGTTTTGTTTGCAGTTACAAAATATTATTTGCAGTTAGAATTGCAACTCAAACCAACATGGCGAATATGGCGGGCGACGTCATTTTGACATTTTCATTTTTTAAATTGTTTTTTGATTTTAAAGTACTTGGAGAAAAAAGTAATATTTTCTAAATACTATCGAAATCGATTTCATGTGTTAATACTAAGAACTTAAACTAATCGATTTCCAATTTAAAGAAGCGTCGGCTTTATCGCCGCCATGTTGAATATGGTTGAAAATGATAAAATCGTTTGAGTTTAATGTTGTAGTAACTCTAAAATATATACTTAAATAAATTAATTGTATTTTTTTCGGATTCTTCTTTAATTTTCCCATTTGTTGAGGACGTGTACGAACTAGAGCCGAGCTCGCAACATCTCCTTTAAATAAACTATATTAAAAAATGTTTTTAATTATCTTAGAAAATGCGAAGAAACTTTTTCCCCAACTATGTAATAATACTAGATAGCTCTCAATGTGATGGTGCCTAAGCCTTCGAGTTTCGTTATTGAAGCTAATGTATAATTTATTCATTCGCTCCAATTAACTACAATTCTCATAGGTGCTACTCAATATAAATAATATTCTGGTATTCATACATTTTTATGAACGACATGCACGGAAGTCCGTGGTTAAGCGGTAACGACCAAGATTTTAGATTTGAGACCCATTCAAACTGACAAGTTCACTTTCTCGTGGGTTTAAACTGGTGATAAAACGTTTTAGTTTATAAGATAAAGTTCAGATTAGAAAATATGTTAATCAGTATAAGATGACACTTGACATGTTAGAATAATTTCATGAATTAAACATTCAGTTCCATACTCAATATATTTTATAGTTTAAATCTGATGTCGTTCGTATTCTTAATTCATAATGTATTTTTTGTGTTAAAGAAAATGGAAGAAAACTTAAAATTTACATTAATGTTAAGCGAATAGGAACTAAATACATATTTATTCATATCCACATTTTACCTACTGGTGGTAAAGTTCTCGTGCTGGAGGGCGTAGGCATCACCGCATTACCTAATATCTATCTACCGCCCGTAGTGTTCAGCACTAGCATGTTCTGGTTAGATGGAAATATATGGTCCCGTAATTACTATCACAGAGACATAACAACTTGGGGCCGGATGTGGTAGCTTATCTTCATTTTGATCTCTGGTATTTGCGCGTGAACTATACGCTTGCTTACTGCTTTAGTTACGTAACAAAAAAACATAAAATTAGAAGGTTCCAGGCGGATTTTGCCACTCCTGGAACATAAGATATTTTATACGTGTGCCAGAAATAATGAATTTATTTTCAACCTATCATTTCCACATAAAATATCGGTAATAGTAAATTGCGTTAAAAATATCGTTATAGACTGCAGCAAAGCCTATAAAATACGTAGCATTACGTATCTTATATTTAATCCAAGTAAACCTGTTGGCAGTATAACAACTTAATAATATGTACTTTTATGTTATGGCCCCAAAAGACTTGACTAGTAAATATTTTTGCCAATAATTATTAATCTTTTCTTAACACTTAAGGTGGACACAGTTTGCCAGATAACATAAACTAGATGTACCTACTATCTTGTAACATATTTATGTAAACTTTATTCAACGAATTTCATTTCCGTAATTATCTTACATCATTCATCCAAGTAGCTAACCTAATTCAAAGGAAGCACCATATTGTTGTCGTGTTCCAAGCACATTGAGTAGCGTATGCGTTACCAGTCCATGTGATGTAAATCATTTGTGTTTTATTTGGGATTTGTTGCTTTGTGTGAGCAGGCAACATTGAATTTCCTGCCCTTAATCTTAAATTAGTATGAGGGAACCGAGTGATTATATTTCTTTACTCTTCTAATAGTTCGTTTTACGCCTTCTTCTGCCAAACCGTGTGTTTTTATTTTAACAACCTTTCGAGTGTGTACCAACAGACGCCCACAAACACTAATTATGTGTCAGATTATGGAAAAATATGCCAGATAACATAAAGTAAATAAACGACTGGACCTTGTATGAAAACATATGTAATATTTGATTTGCTTTTTTAAATATTTTCCGTTATTTTCTTATGTATTATATATCATTTATTCAAGTAGCTAACCTAATGCAAAGGCAGCATCATATTGCTGTCGTGTTCCAAGCACATTGAGTAGCGTATGCGTTACCAGTCCATGTGATGTAAATCATTTGTGTTTTATTTGGGATTTGTTGCTTGGTGTGAGCAGGCAACATTGAATTTCCTGCCCTTATTCTTAAATTAGTATAAGCGAACCGAGTGATTATATTTCTTTACTCTTCTAATAGTTCGTTTTACGCCTTCTTCTGCCAAACCGTGTGTTTTTATTTTAACAACCTTTCGAGTATTTACCAACAGACGCCCACAAACACTAATTATGTGTCAGATTATGGAAAAATATGCCAGATAACATAAAGTAAATAAACGACTGGACCTTGTATGAAAACATATGTAATATTTGATTTCCTTTTTTGAATATTTTCCGTTATTTTATTATGTATATCATTCATTCAAGTAGCTAACCTAATGCAAAGGCAGCATCATATTGCTGTCGTGTTCCAAGCACATTGAGTAGCGTATGCGTTACCAGTCCATGTGATGTAAATCAGTATAATACTGGGTGATTTGTGTTTTATTCGGGATTTGTGGCATTGTGTGTGAGCAGGCGATATTTTACAACATTTTTATAGTGTTGCGCTATGCGGTAATCATTACCATCGGCTGCCAGATTTTCAAGCCTACTCATGAGTCATGTGGATAAAATATTGTTGTGTTATTTTTGATACAAAAATATATATATTTGTTAATAAACAATACACTAGTACACTAGCCAACATTATACGCTTAAATACTTTAAGTTGGTATTATATATTAACTGCTAAAAACTTTATAAGTATATATATATTCTTATAATTAATCCAAATTAACTTAAAATCCCAACACATTTGCAAATTTCCCACTAAATGTAAATAGACATATCTAGTATTAAACTACGCTCAGCGCACTTTGTATTTGTGGTTGCTCGATCAAGTACGCAAAACTGTCGACAATTTTTATTGTTTATCAAAATAATATTTGTTTGTAACCGATGGAAATGTTAATAATTGTATACTCATCATGTTTTTTGTTTTACATGTTAGAAGTTTTTTCTCAGTAAGTGAATTGATGTAATTCTTTTGAGAAAATAAAAGTTCTTAAACCACAAGTGCGCATGGCCCAGCGGCTGGTGTAGATCGTAAACGATCTACTCGGTTAAGCACTACGGGCGCGGTCGGGTAGTGTGATGGGTGGTCACCCATCTAGTAACAAATTAAATGCGAGTTTCCGTGCTTCGGAGGGCACGTTAAGCCGTCTGTCCCGGTTGCTATCGATAGATAGCAGTCGTTAAACCTTGTCGGAGGCCTTATGGGCGGTTTGAAAACATCCAACAGCGGGTTGGCCACTAACCCACCCACCTCCACCAATCCGCATTGGAGCAGCGTGGTGAAGCAAGCTCCAGGCCTCCCCCCAAAAAGGGGAGAGACTCGTGCCCAGCAGTGGGACGTATAATGGGTTGCCATTATTATTTATTATTAATACACTAGTACAAGCTTAAACATAGTTTTATTGTGGGACACTGCTGCCCGCATCCCGCGGTATTGTATTTTCTACTATCACCCTATTTGAATAGTTTTACCAATGATATTATTTATATACTGTCTTAACACTTTTACCGCCGTTGTTCTGCGGACTGTCACTATCTGAAGCATTCTCCTCTACTAATGGGCGATGGGGTCGTCACGTCCCTTCGCCGTGTGAACCAAGAATATCTCCCAGATAAATGAAAATCCACAAAGATAAGCACAGAAAAAATAAAGCAGGATAAACAATTGTTTACGAAACGGGAAAGCTAAATTTGACGTATCCGTGTGAAACTTCGGTAGATTAGAGGTAAAGCGGCTGGACTGGTTATCCTGAGATCGCAGGTTTGATTTCCGTTTTTTCTTTAATTTCTAATTGTTTACGCATTATAAATGTTCACATTTATGATGTAGGTATGTACTAAGCTAGGTTTGTTCCTGAAATTTCATAAAAAATCAAATCATAAAATTACGTTCTTAATTTGCTTAAAATTTGGATAACTATCACATTTTATAACAACAAGGAACCCAACATAAAACTTTTATGATATCGTAGGCAATATACCTACTTACTACAACAGCCTAAAATAACATAAAATAACGTCCTATACATTCAAGCATCCATTACCAGATTGCGAAGTGAAATTAGTATTTGCAAGTACATTAGCACGAGAGCAAGAATCGTTGTCGTGCCAAAAGTCTAGCATGTTCCTACTGAACACCCAAACAACAGTACAGAGGGGTTGTAGTGCAGGAGTTGACAACGTGCGTGCTCTGTAAACGATTTCTTGACTATATTATTAGAAAAGAAAGAATTTTACAAATTTGACATAATTAAACAGTCAACTTTAGAATTATTTGTTGTAATTTGATTAAGGGTGATGAATGTAGAAGACTTGAAGTGAATACACAATATGAATACCTACTACTACCTTTTGATAGACTTACGAATGTTTAAATATTACAATTCCTGTGTTCTGTTATTTTCTGTTAACTGTTCAATATCAAAAAACTCTTAAAATACAAAAACATACAAAATATTGGTATTTCCATATATTTTAAATATACAGTATAGATATTGTGTGATAGCAATCAAAAACTATTAGACAATAAAAAGAAACAACATATCTTACGTAGGTAATTTGACACCTATTACCCAGGTGTATGCTAGACATATTTTAAGTACCTCTTTAATTTATATGATGTTAAACTGCTTGATTCAAACTATTTCTACAGGTTTGTGCGGTGTAGCCATACCTACACTATATTCATACCTATGTCTACCAAAATGATATACTCGGCTTATTATGATTTTTGTATGTTTAAATAAACTTATAATTATTTTTGGGAAAAAATGCTGACAAATAATCCACATTTCGACCTCCTGCACTACACAAAACATAAACCTACGTTGGCAAGCGGGTGCAATAACGCTGAAACGTTGTATTGATTGTAATGTATTCGAATGTTTATGCCTTCCAAAGTACATGCTTTACGTTCCGATGCTTAGCGTATATTGTTACAGTGATCATAAAATAGATCGGGGCTGCGTTTGTCAATTATTTTTTATCGATAGGTATATCCAAATTTGGGAACTGGATTTAAGTTAGAGGTACAACCACATTACTTATACGACTAAATGGCTCGGTACTACTGTTGGAGTTCAATGATTTAGCTGGAGTGAAATTGTTTTGTTTCTAATTATTTACTGGTTTACGTAACTGTAATCCCCGAAGGGGTAGGCAGAGGTAAATGCATGCATTCAAGCATACAAGCAAATACCCACGATTCGCCGGTTACGTTTTTGGCCATGTAACAGGTGGCGAGCCTGTTGCCATCTCCGGGCACATTACCAAACTCCGAGGTAGGTACTGGGAAACTTTCAGAAAATGGAAAAATCCCAACACAACAGAGATAAAGGATTTTAAACCGTTATCTCTGATAGTCCCCGACCCGGGAATCGAACCCAGAACCTTCAGCGCAGTAGTAGTGGCCTACTATCACTACGCCACTGAGGCAGTTGTACCATTACGTTGATTTCAGAATTATACATAATTTTAAGTAGTAATTTTATTTTTCATTTTATTCAGGCTCACAAATTATCTTGCATAATAACTACATTGCTGCATCATCAATAGGACACAAATAAATATATTAGAGATAATTTTTCATTTCAACACGTGTCGTTAATCAAAACGTCCCCTACCAAAGTAAACAGTAACAAAACCTATTTGTTTAAACCTTCGATCGGACATCCCGTCCAGACGATCGGCGATATTAGAGTTTGGTTTAGGAAACAGAAATGGATGAGATGACAGCACCGATAGCTTTTCGGTAGCCATCATTTATCTGGATTCAAAGTTACGATTCCATTTTGGGGGACAACAATATAGGGGGGATCGGATGATGTCAGCGTTAGGTGTATTAAATATACTTACTTATTCGTTTGTCTTTTTTTGTACTTTGTACAATAGCGTTAGGCGTTAGGTTTTTACGAAATCAACGGGCATATGCTAATCGAAGTTGTTACATTGATTAGCATATGCCCGACTGCTAAAATTATATTATGTACTAGCTGTGCCCGTGACTTCGTCCGCGTGAGAATTTATGTTTTTTTTTTTTATATTATGACATCGCTATTACGCATATTGCCAGTGTCAAGTAAAACGATATTTCGTATTCTTATTAAGCAGCGTAAAAGTCATAGTCAGTCAGTCAATTTATCAGTCCGTCAGTCAGTCACAGTCACTATAGTCAGTAATTCGAGTAAAGCGATGGCTACTTTACCAGAACATTTACAATGAAGTTTTGGAGGCAACCCGAAAGGACGTGTTTTCGCACTAATATTCTATTTCACTATACACGGGCACTGTAATAAGAATATATCAAACAAAATACCACCAATTTTATTTAATGTAACTCAAAAATACATTAAGAAAATGAAATAAAATAAGAGCACCACGCGCCTCTTTCAAGGTTCCCGCCAAAAACTCCGAATTTATGATTTTTCAGTATCTACCCGGACGACATCGTGGGCGCAGCTAGTATGAAAGTAACCTTGTTCCTTGTTAACTTTCTCCTTATTACATAAGTTATCTGCGAGTGAAAGTCCCGTCAAAATCGGTCCAGCCGTTCCCGAAATTAGCGGGAACAAACAGACAGACAGACAAAAATGATAAAAAAATTGTTTTGGTATATGTACCGTATATACAAACATATGCATTAGTAAAAAGTGATTATTTTTATATTACAAACAGACACTCCAATTTTATTTATTTGTATAGATAATGCCATTGTAATGTAGTAGGATGGTATAGACTACCTACTGTTCTACTTCTACACTGTACTTTCTACTACTACTCCGTAAATTACTGACATTGGCCTTAAAAGTGATTGTCTAAGGGCAATGTCAGTTAGTGTATCTTCGTCCGAAAAACACATAATAATATTAAATACAAGCTATAATGAACGTATCTATCTCCATAACTACTTATTTAAAAAAAGCGGACAAAAAACATACCTAACATCCTATTAGGTATATAACAATTTGTAAACTTAGATATTTAATTAAACCATCAAGACACCTGCTACCAGTACCCGTAGGCACATGCACATTAATTCTATAGCAATTTATTCAAAACGTTACCTGTAATATGTCCGTCTATCTGTCCACTTTAAGGGCCTTCTGTCTATCTAAAAAGTCAGCGCACTAACAAGTGGTACCCCGTTGACATTTAAAACCTATTGTCCTTATGTACACGAAGACAAATGCTGATAAATTTGTTACGTCTCACATCTGTTGTTAACCGTCTATACTAATCACTTGATTGTTCAAAACGTCCGATCTCTCTGATATTTTCTAACTATAATTATTATAAGAATCGATCGTAATTGCTTTCGAACTAAACTTATTGGATAGCTGAAATGCCATCGGTTCATTAGTTGGCCTAAGAAGGATTCTGCGATGTAGGTTCAGGAATGTTGGTAGGCGAACAGTAGAAACAATTAGAAATTTATCGGGACAATAGCAAAAACGGCCATACAATGTATATTGCATATACTAGACATATAGTTAAGCTGTTAAACAAAGTCGTCGCAAAGTCGCTGTCGTCTTTCTGTTCGCGATAATTTCGGAAATACTCGTGGGATTGTGACACGGTTTGATCTATAAGTATAGGAAATTTATTATGGAAAGTTAATGTATAAGAAACATAGCAAGGAAAAGCTATGTTTCTTTGGATAGAAATATTATTTAGTTGTTTACGTAATTGTGTCTGAAACTAGAGAGGCGATTGTGTCCTGTTTTGTAAACGTCTTGCCAAAGAAATAAACATATCTGTATAATGCAAAACCAGTCAGGACTGTTACTTTGATTTTTGCAAGCTCCATCAAATATATACTTATAAAACAAATTTTACGGATTTTTGTATTCTAACCTAATAATACGCGAGAAATAATTTTATGTCAAAGAAAAGTCCTTATTTACTGACAGACATTTAATGCTCAGTCTCCCTTGAACCAAAACTTTCGCTTAGGGATGCAAAGTTATTTGTTGGAGAAAACATAAAAATACTTCTATTGCCTTTAAAATTTGCACAATTATACTTCATTATGAACAAATGATTGACGTTTTTCACCTTTTTGAATATTCATTCGATAAAGGTGATAAAATTACATGAAAGTTTGTAACAAAACAAAGCCGAGAGCAAAAGATAGTTTTTAAATTTTACTCTAAAGATAGCTGTTGTTTTGTCGACGTAGTGAAAAGTTATCACTATTGAGGGTGGATTTTAACGTTTGTTCAGAGATCTGAACTTATTAAAACGCGTTTTAGCATCCAATTTCAAACTTATCACGAACAATTTTCGTCGGTGAAATCCAAATAGTGTTATGGAACTCGTTTAAGAACGTAAAACGCATTACGAAATACAGTTCTTTTAATAAGCTCCACAATTAGCGTGGTCACCTAACCGACAAGTTTTATTTGGAACCCAATAATGGGGCGAGATAGCTAAATTCTAGATATTTTAGTGCCTATCTAAGTTCGATGCGAATCGGGATCGTAAGTTAGCCTATTGTTTCATTGTTAGATGCCCTAGCTTTGAACTGACTGTATTGTTATCGGACCTCATTGTTAACGGCTGCTTTGGTCTTTACCGAGGAATTATCATTGTAGCCTTTACTGAGAAGTGTTCGAGAATGGTAGTAACAATATTACCATTATGATTCTGAATCGGTTAAATCTAAAAGGGAAAGAGAAATTCGACGCTCGGAAGTGGGCTTCGGCAGCTTAGTGATAAAGCGGCTGTACTGGTTATCCTGAGGTTGCAGGTTCCATTCCTGTCCGCAGTATTATTTTTTTTAATTTGAAAATGGATTCGCATGTGTTTTTGCGAAAATTAAAAATATGACAATTACAGTTGCCGAAATTTTAAAAATTTGAATTTTGCTGCCTTGATTTGTACTTAAGGTCATCATTAACTGCCTGAGTAGACTAGTGGTAGCAGGTTTCTACTGCTATGCTGGGGTCTTGGGTTGAATCCACGCATATTTTTATGTTACGAAGGTGGCAAACAAGCATGCAGCTCACATAGATGTTAAGTAAGTAAGATAAGTATTCCAAACCGTGGACTTGATGGACAAATCAACAAATCGTACCAAAATTGGTCTTGTCCTGCCTTCTGAATTGCCGCCGAGTCTGTGACAGACTGTGATTGAACTTGAGTGACTGTCCTTGAGCTCAAGGTTTTTGTGTATAATCTGGATTACCTTTTCAATCACCACCTCTCCAGGCTTCTCAGGCACCCCAGTAAATAGAAGAAACTTTTTTCTGTCCGAGTCTCCATGAAATCAAGGCTTCTGCTAACATTGGCTATTTGTTGTTGGAGGTCGTTCAAAACACTCCCAACATGTAGTTTGAAAGCGGTGAAATCATCAATGAGAGTGCCATGACTGCTGCCAGGTGAAGAGCTCTTCAAATGGTTCTCAAAATCACCCATACGTTTATTCAGAGACTCCATAGCTGTTCTCTGGAACTCAGCAATGTCAGAAATTGTGGTCATTATTTATCAGTGTTGTGGCAATCCAAAGACCAAAGTAATGTGCAGTGAGTGAAATAGTCGCCGGCAAGTAAGTACAATAAGACTGTTTAAGGCATGAAGATTCTCAAAATAACTTAAAACTGATTGTTATTATTATTGTTATTATGGAAAAGATTTATAATATTTTCATAAACTTTTATATACTTTATATATTATAATTTAAAAAAGAGATATAGAGCACATGTGTACTATTTATTTGCACCTACCCGAAAAAATTTTTCCACTCATCACACACCCGACCGCGCCCGTATTCGCTTAACCGAGTAGATCGCTTACGATCTACACCAGCCGCGGTCAAGCCAAGTTTTACCACACGCTGTGTTGTGGTGTGATGGCGTGACAATTGTTCTCAGCATAGCGTGCTATAATTGCCTTGATGCAAGGGAAAAACTCATGGGTTTTTGCAATGACCTATTTTATGCTGGAATTGCTCTTTTGTTTGAAAACTAGAATAGTCAAGAATGATAACCGTATTTTTTAGTTTTTCAGAACTTTTGAGTGAAAGTGTGTGTATTTTAGTATGTGTCTTCATGCCAAGCCCCTTGCGGGGTAGGTAGAGAGTGTAAAACGCCATATTTCCCGGTTCTGACACACCTGCCGTGCTTCTTCTACATTCATCATTCTTTTCATACATGCACGCCGATTCCTAAGGTTGATATGCTTAGAACTGTCAGTAAAGTATGAGTATTACTCCAGTAGTGTTCCAGTGACGGAGTTCGCGGGCGTAGGCACCACCGCTTTACCTAATACACTTGCCGCTAAATGGTAGTGTTCAGCACTATCGTGTTCCGGTCAGGTGGTAATGTACGGCCCTGTGATTTTCGGCACAGAGGCATAACACCTTAGGCCTCAGGAGTGGTAACGCATCTGCATTTTGACCTTGGTCTTTGTGTAGGTGTCTATAGGCTGCAGTTATCACTTAACATCGATATGAGCCGCATGCTTGTTTGCCACTTCCATTACATAAAAAAAAAGTTTGGACAGTTCTAAATTGGCTTCACACTTTCAACTATTTCATTATATTTGTGCACATGACTTTCTACTTTTCCGGTTTGGTGTTGTGTTAGGCAAAAATTAAACTTTCTTTCCTTTGTAATAAAATCTATAAATTTAATCTTCGATTTAGACATCTAGTCCGTGAAGTAGTGACCTATTCCTATTACCACATAATCAATTCAGTTTAGTGAAAGAAATAGCCTATTATGAAACATCTAGCTATAAAAATATCTTTGTATCGAAGGGGTTGGAAAAAAGGAAAAAGTTCTAACCCTAGGACATTCAATGTAATTGCTGTTATTCACGCGGCAACTGTTGTGTGTTCACCTATCGTTGTACTATATCTAGAATGATTGCGTCTGTCATTAACATAATATGTTCTATATTTAGTAATTTATATTTGCGTATGTAGGCTGTAATAGAAACGAACGAGTAATAGAAAAGAGTAGAAATTCTCTTTTTAATGAATGACACACAAATACATAGTGTCATCAATATATCTATCTATATGATCATGAGCACTCGCACGTGTGCCTTAATTTTTCGGTTGTGGTGGTGTCGACGCCATTGAGCTCTGTCAATGGGCCAAAAATGTAACCCACGACTCGCCGGTTACATTTTTGGCCCATGTAACAGGTGGCGAACCTGTAGCCATCTCCGGGCACATTACCAAACTCCGAGGTACTGGGAAACTTCCAGAAAATGGAAAAATCCCAATTGAAACAGAGATTAAGGATTTTAAACCGTTATCTCTGATAGCTCCCGACCCTGGAATCGAACCCAGAACCTCCAGCGTAATAGTAGTGGCCTGCTACCACTACGCCACTCAGGCAGTTAACCGGCACACATTCATTTCATCGGCATCACATTTTATAGTTGCAGTTATTTATTCAGGAAGGGTTTAGCTCAACTACATTATTGATACAATAGACCAAACGATTGTAAAAACCGTTTTATGCTACATTAGCTAGTGTTGTGACATTGATAACGGTTGATTATATAACGATATTCCTAATGAAACGTTTTATTTATAATTGTATAAAAAAACTTGACAGACAGGCAGGCGTTCGTCGTGACGATTACAACCACGCCTATTTATAAGTATTTGACATTGACAACACAAGTTGCTAACGTTCTTTGATGGTTGTTTTTTTAATGCCCTATTAGGTATTTCTGTACAATGGAAATATATTTGAGACTCTCATGATATTGAGGTCAAGAACAGTGAAGATCTTTTGATCTGTTAATGATGCATATTTCGAATTCTCGACGAGTTTGTTTGTGATGTTGCCATGGTTACATTTAACACTGGTGGTAAGCGTATACTACTACCAGTAGAACCCAGTTTTTTTACTAGGTGTAAAAGTGCTAGGGCGATAAAAGCTAGAAAAAATTGATTGCGTTTGGAAACACCGAAGGCAAAAGATCGCGCTGTTATCCACCAAGTAGATGGATCAATCAAATAAAATACTCTTCATTTAGTCTACACGATCATGAGAGATATGGACAGACAGAGGTGGAGACATAATCCCCTCCAGATGCATCCCTGATGCTGACCACGATCCAGGCTAAAGTACCGACCGCTAAATGAGTCTGGTATCGGTACCTCATGAGAGGGTGAACATGACATGGTTAATTACCATTAATATTGCTTAGGATACCATGAGAGAAATTATGAAGCCGCTCATTGGGTAGCTACATGATATTGAAAGACAGAAAGAAATATTGAAAAAAAAATATATATTTTTTTTTCGGCATACACACAACAACTAAACAATGATAAAAATTAGAGACAAGTAAGATAATTGTAATATGTTTGGCTGTGGGAAGCCAAAAAAACGGCACCCAACTCAGCTGATTGCTGCAACAGTGGCTGATATTCTGGTGGGTCCTAGTGGCATTACGAACTACAAGTCGCCAGGGAATGCCTATTCCACAAAAAAAAAACAAAACAAAAACAATCTATCTGATATGTATCTGAAGAATGAAAGCAACGAAACGAATTTTATCAATTTCTATACATTGTAGTTAAGTTTTACCGTGTAGAAAATAATTAGGATCGTTACCAGCATTCTGTTTACACAACTAATTAATGGTGCCTTTAAAGTTTATTGAGTTATTAATTAATAAATTGTAATTTTTCGATCATTTATAAAAAACTACTTCTTATACAAAACATTATGTTTGATATCCTCGCGGCTAGACCTTTTATTGCATATCACATTTTTTTAAATTTATAACTCTTCGCCTAACAGTGGTTCTTCTACATAAAATGCGTTTATTTGCGTTACACATACAGATTTGAGGCACTCATATAGGTACTTTATTACCAAAATTCAACTTAATCAGCCGACTAGTTTCGCACCAATTTTTGTGTGTAGAGCCATTTATGTTATACATGGAAGGTTGTCAGTTTGACTAATGTTCAAGTGACCAGTAGGAAAAGATTGGGTCTGTACCAAGTACGTGGTAAGTTGTTTTATTATTTCTCTAAGCCATGAAAAGGCGGACTGTTCTACAGTTTAAAAATATGGAAGTAACTTTTCTTATCAGAAATCCAGATGACGTGACGGGTTGATCCTTGCTAGAATTGATATTATATGTTACTATCGTAAGCTCACTGCTTGCTAGGCGATGGTTTTTGTAGTTAGCATGTTATGATTCAGCCCTACAAAAATTTCTAGCCTTTCAGGACCGACGTTGCTCGGAGGGTTCAGTATCTCTCTATATGTTATTAGCGCCTTGCAAATCATTGCAACGACAAAAAAGATCACAAATAGCGCAAAAAATATACCACATTACACTTTCACTAGACCTGTGTGAGCCCTCCAAAAAAAAAAAGTATTTCGTGCCACCTGAGATTACGGACAAAGGGATGTGTAAGCATTTTTTGTAATCGACAATTGTCAGTTAACCCTTTCATTTGGGGCAGGAAGTCTTCGGGGTCGTTCAGACACCTGCGTAGAAAGTGAATGTTTATGGGTTCAATTTGGGCGATCTATTTCGGTTAGATATTTTACTATCTTTTGTTCCCCGTGATTTAATGAAATCCTTTCTCAATATAAATATCTGCTAACATATGTTTAATCTAAAATATGAAAAAAATGCGTAGTGTTGACACATTTCAGATGCAATATTGCTTTTGAATGTTCTATTAGTACAAAAAAGCTGTAGAATGGTTTAATGATAAATTTCACACTATTTTATTTGTATGTATGTATGTATGTATTTTCACGCCAGGTCCCTAACGGGGTAGGCAGAGAGTGTAGAGCGCGAGATATCCAGGTTCTGACAAACCTTTCGTGCCTCCTCTACCTTCATCATTCTCTTCATACATGCACGCCGCTGTATTTTATTTGTATGTGTATATTATAAAAAAGAACAAAATGGAAAGAATTGTTCTTTCCATTTTTCTTTAAAAATAAAATATATTTCACAAGCATGTGTTAATGCGAAATAATATAGAAACAATAAAGAACAGTACATTCATATCTTATTTATTAATCAATTATGTGCACTGTTTAACTAACTGTATTACGGTTTATACCGTGAATGTTAAACATTCTCATAATAAGAACATGTCCGTAAAATAAAGGATTTATGTCTGAACTATTAAATATAAAACACAGCAAAAAGCTTGCGCATATAACGATAAAGAGAAGTAGAAATACAGTAAAAACTAGACATATAAATGAAATACATTCATAAATCAATCAACGTCATACAAATGGTGTATGTGTACAAATTACAACCGATACATTTAATGAGTGTCATCTAGAAACGGCGTATTGAAAAGGAGGAAAAAATTAAAGAGCCAGTAAATTAGTGGTGGCAAAAAGTTGACTGTCTTACAATCTTAACAGCGTAGTGTAACAAGAAATATTCACACGCATATTAAATAGACTACTCTCAAACCCTCAGTTAGTAACAATAATGGGAATATATTTTTTACGATATCCATTGTGACAGTTCGTCGGAGCACCTGAGAGGATTTCAATGCGGCATTGTGATTTTGTGACTGCATGATTTATATTTGCATACGGTTTTGTATAAGTTCGTTAGCTCCTAGAAGGGTTCGATTGAATCGAGAAATCGAATCGATTGAGAAACATCGATTGTAATGTTCGCGGGTCGCGCAGACCGCCCGGGCCTGGAGAGGGTTTGACAAATGTTAGTTAAAATAAATGGTGAAACTTTTTCTACAATGAGCCTATTAATATCCTTTCGCGGACATTTGCATATTGATTGTAACTTTCATTGTCACATTGATTATACTGGTACGACCTGTTTGCCATTAAATTTATTAATTATGGGAACCCTTGACACGTCCCACTGCTGGGCAAGAGTCTCCCCTTTTTGGGCGAGGCTTGGACCTTACTCCACCACGCTGCTCCAATGCGGGTTGGTGAAGATACTTACTGGTCAACCCGCTGTCGGATGTTTTCAAACCGACAAGGTTTAACGACTTCTATCTATCGATAGCAACCGTATACCGTATTAAATTTGTTAATTTACTTAGGCACTCACTCGAAGTGAGTTTTTTTCGTTAGCCTTTAATGCACCTGTAGCAGGATACCTATATAATAACGTAATGTCGTATAGAATTAAGTTATTTTTCCTTATACGGCTAATTTATGCCGGTTTTTTCTAGTGTATTTTTGCAGTATATTTTAACAATAATATTCAATATTATAGGTACCTAGTAGGTACATATTTTTAATTAAAAAATTGCACTCGAAGTGAGTTTTTTTCTTTAAATAATCAACGTAATGTTTATAAGGAGTTCCTTGTGTTAATTAATTTATAACTAAGACATAACTTGTTTGATGTTATGTTTCATTTATGTGATACGAGCAACAAGCGGCCATAATAATTATTATACAGTGTCCATTATGTATGTATGTATGTATCATCAGGCCAAGTCCCTTAAGGGGTAGGCAAAGAGTGTGGAGCGCCAGATATCCCGGTTCTGACACACCTCGCGTGCTTCTTCTACATTTATCACTCTCTTCATACATGTTCGCCCATTCCTAAGCGCCCTAACGCACTAGCAGTTAGTTATGTATCGTGCCAATAACAGACGGTTGCATATGAAATTGCAAAATCGGTAAGCCGCGCGGCTACCCGCTCCCGTGGCTAGCCGCTAGTGCGTTAGGGCGCTAAGACATTTGAGTCCACCCTCAGGCAATACGTCATGTCCAATATGGTGATGACTAATGCAAATACCTATCAAAATGTGATTGAAAAATTGAGCATTTTGATCGAAGATATTTCTCTTCTCTTATTTAAAGAGTCACGTATGTTATACTAGTATCAGAAAATATGCAAACAATCATTCATACAAGTAGATATACAAACTCAAACTCAAATGCAAAAATATATTGCTATAGGTATATGCATTCGTATAAAATTCATCATCTAAGCTTAAATTAACTATGAAAAGTACGTAATGCTTAAAACGTACAGGTATGGTCAGAGAATCGTCCATTTGTATAAAAACTATCGGGTACCTTCTGTTTCTATTAACAGGGAATAAAATCCCAATGGAGTTGAGTCGTCATCTGAAGGTGGCAACGCATCTGCGTACCGTCGGTTTATGTGTAGATGTCTGTAGACTGCAATGTTCACTTATCGTCAATCTAAACTGTATCCTTGTTTGTCACCATCATTACGTATTAAGTGAATTAATATCCAAAAATAAACTTATTTTATCTTTAACTAAAACGCACGTCACTAATGTAAATATGTACAATAAAGAAAAATATACCATGCTGTTTACTTACGGACACATATATTTCCAATTTCGCTAACTCGCAAAAAAAAATCCAGTTCAGATATAACTGTCTGCGTATAAAGCCTAAGTTTTTTAATAAAGTTAAAAAAAATAACACCCTGTATCCACAGGTAACATAACGTCGCACATTGAATAGTATTTTGTTATGCAAAAAAGTAAATTTGTAACCCAATATGCAAATGCTGGGCCCATTGCGATGCAAATACGTTGTTTGGTGTACAATGAAGTTTTGAACAAAAAGTCGATGGATGTCGTTAGGGCTTCACTTTCGGGATCGGATCAACACGGCTATTGATTATTAGAGTGATTTATTGGCTTATAAGCCATGTGCACATCCATGTTCTAAAGATAAGGGTGAATGTTCTTCGCGTTTGAAACGAAGCTTAATATATCTATACATCCATACATCTATACAAATAAATAAAATTGGAGTGTCTGTTTGTAATATTTAAAAAAACGCTTTTTACTAAATGCATATGTATGTATACACGGTACATATACCAACACATCTATACATCTATACTACCTATATACTACAAATAAATAAAATTGGAGTGTCTGTTTGTAATATTAATATAACCGCTTTTTACTAAATGCATATGTATGTATACACAGTACATATACCAAAACAACTTTTTTGTTAATTTTGTTAACTTTTTTGTAATGTCTGTTTGTCTGTTTGGCGGGGCTATTCTTGGGAACGGCTGGACCGATTTTGATGGGACTTTCACAGGCAGATATCTAATATGGAGTAACATAGGCTACTTTTATGCTCACTTCGCCCACGACTTCGTCCGGTTAGATACTGAACAATCATAAATTATCAGGCGAACGAAGTCGCGGGAACAGCTAGCAAAATAAATAAATAGGTGTTTTTTCCATCATTACTGTACTTGTACTGTAATACCTTCTTTGATGCAAGTTAATAAATTTTATTTTAAAGCTTGTTTGCCATTTGATGACCATAAAATTGTGTTGTGTGGGTAAAACGAACCAACTAACACTAAGTACTAATTTATCCACATAAATTATATGATTAACGACAGCGGAAAAAAAATCCAAAAAAAAAACGTACAAAGTGTATTTTTTATATAGGAAATAGAAAAAAAAACCAACGTAATAATAACTTTAATAGACTGGCCTATCATTAGTTAAATCGTCACGCACATATCATAAATGCCTAATAAACTGGCCCCCTCACGAAATAGTTAAAGCGGGGGGTGACAGAGGAAGTGGGCCGAGCCCGTTTTGGGGTAAAACCGGCAAATGTAGGAATTAGAATAGTGGGCGGTGAACCGACAAATTGGCTTTTTATACGTTATTTGGGTGTTTCGCGATTGTTGATTTATGATTAAACCTACGTTCTTGATATATACATTTATTTTAGGTACTGACTTTGTACCAGTGTAGGGGCTCGAGGGCGTAGGCACAATATTACCTAACTTTTCTAAAGCCAAATTGCCAACTGCCTCAGTAGCGTAGTGGTAGCAGGCCACTACTATTACGCTGGAGGTCCTGGGTTCGATTCCCGGGTCGGGGACTATCAGAGATAACGGTTTAAAATCCTTTATCTCTGCTTCTATTGGGATTTTTCAATTTTCTGGAAGTTTCCCAGTACCCCGGAGTTTGGTAATGTGCCCGGAGATGGCAACAGGTTCGCCACTTGTTACATGGGCCTAAAACGTAACCGGCGAGTCGTGGGTGTTTGCATGTATGATTGAATGCATGCATTTACCTCTGCCAACCCCTTCGGGGATTACAGGCGTGAAGTTACGTTACGTTACGTTTTTTTCTAAAGCCAAATTGCAATATAAAAAATAAAATAAAATTTTAAAATACGCTTACACTCACAGCCCCACAGTAGGTATAAACCTGTGTCGTGGGTGCCGTTGTACACATACACAAACACCCAGACCCGAAACAAATATCTGTAGGCCATACAAATATTTGTCCCGGTGCGGGGATCGAACCCGCGACCCTTGGAATCAAACGGTCATCTCACACCGCTGGACTAACCGGGTCGTCATATTTTTTTTTTTTTTTTTTTTTTTTTTTATGTCTGAAGATTGACAGACAAGCAAACGGGCCACCTGATGGAAAGTGGTCACCGTCGCCTATGAACATTTGCAACACCAGGGGAGTTGCCAACGCGCTGCCAGCCCTGAAGGACTCTTTTGACGCCATTTTTGAAGAACCCCATATTGTAGCACCTAGGGAACACCTCAGAGGGAAGTTCGTTCCACAATTTACACGTTCAATTAAGCACTGTCTTACTATATACGGGTGGTAGAGTTCCAAGTGTAGAAGCTCGAAGACGTAGGCGTCACCGCATTACCTAACCTATCTGCCGCATACCGCTAAATAGAAGTGTTCTGCACTATTGTGATTTGGTTAGATGATAATGTATGGCCACGTAATAACTATCATAGGGACATGACACCTTAGGTCTCAGGAGTGGCAACTCTACGTCATCTTGCATCGAAAATAATAGAAAAAAAAGTAAGCATACATGCAAACCATCACCGGTTATAGCCCATGTAACAGGAGGCCAGCCTTTTGATATCGCCGGGCACATTACCAAATTCCAAGGTACTGCGAAACTTCCAGAACCAGAGATAAAGGCGCGGGCCAACCGAGACGCATGCTGTGCACGGACACGCGGCGCATTAAGCTGCGTGTATTAATTTGTTTGACAACGTGGGTCAATGTGTCCACTGGAGTACATGAAGACCCACGAATAATGTATAGCGCGGCGTGGCACGGCTCACAGAGGCTACGCACGTCCCACTGCAATCCAAGGATAGATAAGCGAGCTGTACATAGTCGTGGGCCATATTCGTGTACTCCCATAGGAAACGTAGACCCACGTTGATAGCGTTGAGCTATGTAACTGCCTATTCAAGCTAGCCACGCATGTGTCAATGACGTTAATTCATGTGTAGCCTAGCCTATTCGTGGGTTGCAGTGGACACTACCACATACAATGTCATATAAAGCGAAGCCTAATACACGTAGCCTCTCCGTGCGTTGCGGTGGGCCCGCGTCTTAAAGGATGTTACAACTTTATATCTGATAACCCCCGACCCGCGTAACGGTAGTAGCCTACAACCACAAAACTACAGACACAGTTGTGATTATTCTTTTTTTTTGGAAAAAAAATCTTACTTTGCTTTAAAATGGTACGCTTAATAATTATTCTGTGTAATGTAACCGAAATTGGCAAATTAAATTAAGCGATACATCAATATTATTTATAAGCGAGCTATAATTTAACATTATTAAATAAATTATCACCAGCAGTGTAATGTTATTGAGATTCAATTGTTCGTTACAATGTTTGCATGGAATGAGCGGCCATTTATAATACATACTTTGTATGAAAGATTAATTTTCAGATATTTCCTTTCACGTATGCCTCGAGCGAGCAACAAAGTAACCACGCGATAATAACAGTAACCTTATTTAGTTTTAGAGTTCCGTACCTAAAAGGTAAAAACGGGACCCTTTAACTAAGCCTTCACTGTCTGTCTGTCTGTCCGTCACCAGGCTACATCTCTAGATATATATATATATATATAGCTGATAGCTAGAGAGCTGAATTTTTCACAAATCATGTATTACCGTTGCCAACATAACAACAAACAAAATACAACAAAAAACGGGGAATCCCCCTTGTCTGCTTGTCTGTCAACATTTTGATATCTATAGTAATAATGTCATAGAGAGGTAAAAAGAAATGTTGCGAGCTCGGCTCTGGTTCGTACACGTCCTCAAAAAATGGGTAAATTAAAGAAGAATTCGAAAAAAATACAATTAATTTATGCAAGATTATATTTTAGAGTTACAACCACATTTAATTCAAACGATTTTATTATTTTCAACTATGTTCAACATGGCGGCGATACAGCCGACGCTTGGGATCAATCGATTTCGATAGAATTTAGAAAATATTACTATTTCTATAAGTAGGTACTATATAAAAAAAAACAATTAAAAAAATGAAAAAGTCAAAATGACGTCGCTTGCCATATTCGCCATGTTGGTTTTGAGTTGCAATTCTAACTGCAAATAATGTTTTGTAACTGCAAACAAAGCTAAATAAGTGAAAATATGCAGTAAAAAACGTTTTTACATTGATTTTGCCTGTTTAATGATATTGTGTACAATACATGGCCGGCGGTCCATACATTTTTGCCACATATCCTTTGTTGCATTGATTGTGTGTTTGTCTGTTTGTGAGACTAATCTCCTGAAATACTGACCCGCTCATAAAAATTCTATGATAATCAGAAAACTTTGCTATAGACCATATCTATGAGCACATACTTTATTTTGATAGTACTAATAAAGCTACGGCAACAGCTTGTAAGAATTAAACTAAATTACTAATTTTTACTGTAGTGGTAGAGCTCCAGTGACGGAGCTCGAGAGGCGTAGGCACCACCGCATTACCTAATATACTTTCCGCTAAATAGTAGTTCAGCACTATCGTGTTCCGGTCAGGTGGTAATGTACGGCCCTGTAATTTCCGGCACAGAGGCAAACACCTTAGGCCTCAGGAGTGGTAACGCATCTGCATTTTGACCTTAGTTTTTTTTGTAGGTTTAGTACCTATAGGCTGCAGTCATCACTTAACATCTATGTGAACTGCATGCTTGTTTGCCATTTCCATTAAATAAAAAAAAACTCGCCTTAAAACTATTGACAATAAACTAAACATGAATGACAAAAAAACTTTCAATTACTAAACGTTTTTGTTAAAAAATAATATAAATTAGGCATAAAGAAAAATATATTCGGAAATACATATCCGCTAAAAACATTATACCACAAGTAGACTAGATACAACTCGTTTTTAAATACAACACTAAACATTAGTTTAATATCACTCTGTCATCCATAAACCAAATTAAACAAATAGCAGAAAACGACCAAAACCAATTACGAACCAATTTTCGTAACTGACATTAGCGGTGAAAAAAAAGGTCACTTACATATTTTACTTCGTCACCCCATAATTTCAAATAGTGTCGTTGAAAAAACTGCCACTGGATGACCCTAAAAAACCCCACCTTGGCAACGCGGGGTGACGCCCATCGATTTTTTTGAGGGGGGATGCACAACCCTCTTTAGTTTGGGGTGACAGCTGTTGGTTTCTTATAAGTATTTTTTTTATCGATACCGTGTGAATCGATTTTGGGATCGGATTATAATCGATTCCTTTGCTAATTAGAATCAAGGAGAAAACTATACTTATAATAACAAATATCATATTTAAAATTCTAGTAAGCTGTATGTAT
Source organism: Macrosoma leucophasiata (assembly GCA_036365455.1). Classification (NCBI taxonomy): domain Eukaryota; kingdom Metazoa; phylum Arthropoda; class Insecta; order Lepidoptera; family Hedylidae; genus Macrosoma; species Macrosoma leucophasiata. The sequence goes on from JAWQUS010000024.1 coordinate 4,864,308, forward strand.
CTTCACGCCAGGTCCCTAACGGGGTAGGCAAAGAATGTAAAGCGCCAGATATCCCGGTCCTGACATACCTCTTGGGCCTCGTCTACCTTCATTCTCTTCATACATGCACGCCGATTCCTAAGACTTTTGATCCCACCATCAGACAGAACTCGACCTATTTGGTCATGTTAGGTCAGTCTTGGCCTGGGCCTCTGCAACTATCCACATTCGCATTGTATATCTGTTTAGTCATTCGCTCATTCGACATTCTTTCTATATGCCCGAACCATCGGAGCATGCCTTTTCTCATTTTCACACCGATACTATCATTCACAGCTTAGATTACACGCTTAGACTGTTTACTATATTTTGTTGGAAGTACTGCGATACATGCGAGTGTAATATATTTAATTAACCAAGAAATGGAAACTTTAATTCCCACGACCACTGGACTCCAAAGTGATGCAATCTCAATCAATTTTATACTGGTGGTAGAGGTCCAGTGACGGAGTTCGCGGGCGTATCCTGATGCGGTGGTCCGCATTACCTAATATACTTGCCTCTTCACCACTATCGTGTTCCAGTCAGGTGGTAATGTACGGCCCTGTAATTTCCGGCACAGAGGCATAACACCTTATGCCTCAGGAGTGGTAATGCATCTGTGGGTTGTTTTGTGTGGGTGTTTATAGGCTGCAGTCATCGCTTAACATCAATTTTGACCATGTTATAACTTTCTTATTAGTAATTGAACACATTCTTCTTTTGATCTTTGATTCTTTGATACTTGTTAGACTGGTGGTAGAGTTCCCAAAAAGGAGAGTGTCGTGAAGTCGCGATGCCAATGCATGTTTTAGAACATTATTTTATTTTGATTTCGTACCCACTTTACCCATTGCTACCTTTATTTATCCAATTCCAGTAGCCTAAAACAAATATAATGATCAACAAGGTTTTAAACGTGACGTGTGATTTCTATCGTCAATAAAATAACAAGAAAGTCAAGTAAAGTTATAGCTAGTTTATTATCTGTTTAAACATTTATCTCAGTCTAGAATTAATTAATTACCTACATACTACTTTAAAGGCAGTCTGAATAATTTAAATTTCTTGTTGCAGGTGTAACTACCCCTTAGCGCCATCTAGTGACAATCGTAAGTATGTGTTTGCAAGCTACATGGGGTACTGTGCAATGTCGGCAATGCGGAATAGAGATCCGAATCTTTTGCTTGTGTATAGCGCCATCTATTAATATTCATCGGAAACATCACGAGTCCTTGCAACAGTATTTCACTCGTACTTTTCCGATGTTCATTTTCATTGAGCTCAAGTTAATTTATAAGCTTTTTATCAGTTAATCTGAAAAAAGCTTATATCATCATAATATGATATATGATCATATGTATATATCGTATATGATCAATGTATTTTGACGCATGATCAATGACTGATTATGAATGAGTATTCGTTCAAAAGGCATTGACAATTTTTCCAATTGGAAAAACCCAACATCATTTTGAAGTTCCTTTATTTCTAAACACTATTTTAGTCAATTAAGTTGCTCTCACATTACCTGATCTAGCTACCACTAAATGGTGGTGTCCACCATCCACCTAATCGGAATACGGTAGTGCTAGACTACCGTATTCCGATTAGGTGGATTTTCACCCGGTCATTAGACCGGCGATAGATGCCGGTATAGATGCGAAATAGCTAAGACTTAAGACATGGCGATACACCGACATTCAGACCTTTAGTTTTATGAAGATATTATGGACTATAGTATCCACTTCATCAATGTCAATTGTATACTAATCAACCACTTTTATTTAAAAATATGAGTAAGAGAATCGTAATGCCACCTCACGTGCTATGCTATTTCAAATTCGCGTGCTCCCAACACCAATACAAAGCTTATCCTTCGATCAGCAATAAATCTATCAGTTATGTTACCTAGAAAGAATAAAATAAAATTACACCGTTAGTTATATAGTGTTCATTGCAATTCAATTAAACCATTTTCCTCAGCTGTAAGTTGCAATAAACAAGGCAATAAAAACGACATATATTTATTTACGTCACTTACAACAAGATGAAAAACAGCAGTCTATAATCACTCCGTTGATTTCTAGATCATATTAACTATCGTCTGGCAGGTCAAGTTTTTAGAAATAGGACTGGAATTCTATAGAAATCACAGTTGAATAATTAGTACAATTACTTCCACATTATTGTCTCACGCTATAGAAATGAATTTAAAAGAAGCCTATGACACGATAGAATGTTCTATTTGTGCATACTATGTTGTATGCAGAGGCCTTGTGTGGCATCGTAAATTGCATGGCACGTGTAAACCTACTACCAATGTATGCAGGAATATGTACGTGACTATTTTGCGTTAAAGACTGACTCGATAAGTGGAGTCACTCAGGGATCTTGTTATGAACCGACGTTTTTAATGCTCTTTGAATTTTCAATGCAACTAATAATATTTAATGTAAGTGAAGCTCTTCTACTGAAATTCTTCTATGTAAACATACACTTTTTGGTTATTTGCTGTAGAGTAAGGTTTTGATAAATCGTGCTTAGTAGAATGGTTCTGAAAATACTGCGGTTAATTAAATAATCGTCTATTTCTTCCAAATACTGGGTAAATTCGCTGTACTTAAGTAGAATCATATACCTAATAACGAAAGTTTAATATAATTATATGTACACATTTATCATAAGTATTACTTTTGTTTAATATATCTCGTATCAATATACTGTATCCAATATTTTTTGCACCCCCACAAATCATGTTACACAACCCCAAGGTTGACAGTAGGAGAATGCCTAGCGGCATTAAGTCCGCCGATGTACATGTTGCACAAAGTGTAAATAAATAAATAATTAACTTCGGTAAATTTTGTAATGGAACACTATCTAGCTAAGTCGTAGTCCTCAACCGGAGGTAAAGTCTTTGCTTATGTTGTTATAAAAAGAAAATTCAAAAGTCTAATAGATAGCCTTCACATGTCGTTATTTCAATAACTCAGTCTCCCATTTTATTATAACAATATCTGAACAAATAACTTCTGCAATCTCATAAGCCTTATTACGGTATTGCCGAGTAATTCTCTTTAACAGCCTCCTACGACTACAATGTCTGTGATTTATATTGATATTAAATTCAGAGTATCATAAATATATACAAATTTGATTGCTATGCCGACGTTATTGAAGTTATATTTGAATGGGATTGAATTGATAAGTTACCTTCGTACCGTAACAGTGTATCAGACACTCGCAGGAAAACATATGGTTAAAATTACTCCGCCTCTGATTATTGGAATGGAAAGGAATGGATTGAAACCTTTATTATTGTATGAATTGCATGATCTGCATGATGCACCTTTACAGCGATGTTATTAAAACGTAAATGGTAAGAGATTTCTTAATACTGACTCAGCATTTTGTGGTAATGAAGTATTTAATAAGAGTGGATTTCTTTTCTGTTAGACCTTCTCTGGATTCATAGAAATAAATGATGCTCATTAAAGTCTCATAATAGTTTTATATATTTAGTATTTATAAACAGTATATTTTATACAATTGTTCATTACAATCCTTCCAGAGAGAAAAACAGTCGCTTAATAAATTACGCTTTATTTAGAGTGTGAAATGTGATACATAGTCACGAAGAGCATCATTTGAAGCTCATTGAGACCATAAATTATATCATCAACCAAACTCGTCACAAAAAATGCAACATGAACTTTATTTAGTCCATTATAATCTACATCGTCAAAATCAAATATGGAATACTTTTTACGAACATTATCTGTAATCATCGTTGTAATATCGATGTGTTGATCAAAATCGCAAATCATTTTATGTCGACTTTTGCTTCGGACAAATGCATTGAACGGTTGTCACGCTATTTATTTGCGTATATGATTTGCGAAACATTTCTTAATGCTAAGTGTTTCGACATGACATTGATCTTGCTTCGTGATCTGCTATTTTATTGTAAGTCGATTTTATTCGTTGCCTTATGCATTCAGTTCTGTTAGTAAAATTGAATTCAGATTTACGAGTGTTTGTGTTAATTTGAAGACATGCAATGAAAATATAATGAGTTTGTTTAAAGTGGAAGTATGAACAAATAAAATTTGTCACATACAAGATAGGGCTGAATAATTTGAATACGGTTAAACTAAGACTTCTCCATACGTTTTTGCAAAGTACGTTGAAAATTAATTTTCTCATAAAATTACCATCTTAGCTCCATAAGTGGGGCTATACGTTTGTAATAAAAATTCAATAAAGTTGTGCAACTTTCACAAGCATTCTTGTTTAGTACTATAAATTCAAGTTGATATTATACATTTGGAAGAAACTCTGCTTGTCTCTTACGCTTTCAAGGCCAAACTGCTGATCCAATTGAGATGAAATTTATATAACTAGCTGCCCCGACAAACTTTGTATCCCCTTAGAGGTATAAAAAAATGCAATTTTTTGAAAACAAAAACATTTTTTTAAAAGTAAAAATAGTAAAAAAGCATCGTAATCATTAAGTTCAATTCTTTTACTACCTTTGCTCAATGGCGTCGATTGTTGGACCGCGACTGGTTTCTATTTCTATATACATCCATTTGCATTTGATAAGCATGATGGAATAATACCTAGGTATGTCATTCTCACGATGATTTTATGAAAAGAAGCATACATAAATAAGTTGACAAGTAATAAAAAAGATTTAACTATAAAAAAACATACTTAAAGCAAAAGCCGCAAGAATCCGATAATATCCTACTTAAACATTCTCGTTTCTGCTTAATATGGAATTTGAATAAAACAAAACACATCACATTTACATTCTTACAGTCTTTTACGATGGCCGCGTCGGCAACAAGAAATTATCCAATTAAATGTGAGGATGTAGTAAAAAATCTGAAATAGCAGCAGCATGCGACTTGGAGTTTTAATCATTCATCATATTAATTAGCCTTTGTTAAGGAAAATCAGCTCTCTGATTGGTAATTGGGTTATGATTATGTAAATAGTCTTACTTATGTCGACCTCTGTTGATAACAGCAATTGTTATTGCTGGGTTTACACTTAATTTGCATAAATGACATGGTAATAATATTTTTTGACAGTTACCAGGAAGAAATATTGCACATCGAGCCTAAGAAAGAGACAATCGGCTAGTTCCGACTTCGTTGAGCGTTATCTCTGCTGCACACTGCCTACGTAAGCTCTGATAGTCCGGTATTGGTCACAACTTGATCAAAATGGTCGACAAACGTCACATAAGTGAGATGCGAAAGAGATGACGCTCTGCAGATCAGAAATAAGCCGAAGTCTCTTTCCTAAAGTCGATGTGCTATATCTGTTGATTCTGCTATATGTCCTCAACAATCGTACAATGCCCTCAGTGTACATTGTTTCAATAACCTCGTAAGGATATTTGTCATCTGTGATCTACACAATTACACTTAAGGAGTTGACGCCATTTTTTTTAATGTAATGGAAGTGGCAAACAAGCATGCAGTTTACATTGATGTTAAGTGATGACTGCAGCCTATTGACACTTACACAAAGACCAAGGTCAAAACGCAGATGCATTACCACTCCTGAGGCCTAAGGTGTTACGCCTCTGTGCCGGAAATTACAGGAATGTACATTACAACCTGACCGGAACACGATAATGCTGACTAGATTATCATAATAAGATTAATTATATTATTTTTTTACATTCGAATTATTTATTCTTCAATTTTATTTAATTATTTTAAATTAAAGTGATTTAAAATTCACATTAAAAATAATTTTATAATTTTTATTAATACTTTTACTTTAATTTCTTTCTACACGATAGTGCATTAGATACCATTTAGCGGCAAGTATATTAGGTAATGCGGTGGTGCCTACGCCCCCGAGCTCCGGCACTGGAGCACTATCACTAGTAAAAAAAAGTTAGGATTTTGTATTGCATTAGAGACATTCACGTAATCTTACTACCACACTAATAACATTATTTACATGAGTAGGTATTATGTAGGGTGTAGAGTTCTGATGTAGGAGCATGGGGACGTAGATACCGCCGCATTATTATCTATCTGCCGCCAAATGGTATCGTTCATTACTATCATGGAGGCTTTAGTCTCAGATGTGGTAACGCATCTGCATTTTGACCTGTGGTTTCTCTGTAGATGTCTTTAGTCTGCAGCATCCATGTGAAGTGCATGGTTACATAAAAGTATAATTTAATAATCCCTACTTATTAATATTATAAATGCGAAAGTAACTCTCTCTGTCTGTCTGTCTGTTACCTTTTCACGTCCAAACGACTGAACCGATTTTAATGAAATTTGGTGCAGAGATAGAGCTTACTTTGAGAAAAAACAAAGGCTACATAGTTATTTATAAAACGACATCCACTCGGGCGAAGCTGCAGGCAACACCTAGTTAAGAATAAAAGTACATGGAAAAAGAAACGCGAATGAAAATATTATATTAAGAAAATGAATAGATCATTTTGCGCTTAACTTACGTTCGGTCCCCAGAGAATTGGAGATAATAATCAGAGGCTTTAGGTTATCGCGCCCATCAAGCTGTCCATCATGACTGGCGTGTGTTCAAACATGTCACATAAGGTTGTTTCTACATCTACTAACAAATAAAATTGGATAGTGTGACGTACTAATAAAGGGCGAGGAACGCGCGCACGGACGGAGTCATAGAGCAACACGGAGGGAAGTAGCCATATGCAGGCTTTCCCCTTTGTCGAAGTACAAGACCAAATTATCTTACGCCTGTCGCCTAGATGTTTAAATGTGTGCGTGAAATTGTTTATGTATTTTGTTAAAGTCAAGGTGTGAGTTTCGTAGTGACAGACGATTTTTGTATTGTGCGTGTGTGTCGCACGCATTTCCCCCCGCAAAAAATGACAGACTATTTTGCATCGGCAATACACGCTATGGCTACTCCCCTCCAGTCCGCCGCGGCCGGTGGACCGCGTTGCTCTATGGACGGAGTGAATCGAGTGATGCCGCCACGAATCGGAGCTGTCAAATAAAGTGGCAATGGCATTGGCGATCGCAGTGGTGGTAGTTTTATCGCAGGACACTGCTGCCCATTCCGCGTTATTGCACTTACTACCTACTACCCCATTGGAATGAGTTGACCGCCATTGTTCGGCTGACTGACTGCACTAGTGGAAGAATTATCTTCCAGTAGAAGAAAATTATTTCGCTAGTGGGCGGTTGGGTCGTCACGTCCTCGACGCCAGAAGAGACCTTCTCCTAGCTTAACATTGACATCACGCCAATATTCCCCGAAGGAATAGGCAACGGCTGACATACATATATCCATGATTTAATTACGTTCTGACCAATGTCGTGAGCCTTTTGGTATGTCCAGGCATATTACCAAATTCGGAGGGTAGAAATGGGAAAAATCTTAATAGCACCTATTCCACCCGGGAATCGAACCCAGAAACAGCCATCAGAGTTGAGAGTTTGCGTTATGAAAATTGATTTAAGTTATGGCTCAGACAAAGGGGATCATTATTCAAACATTTTTTTTGCTTTCTGTTTTCGTAAATCAGTTAAACATGAGTCAATAAAATACCGCAAGTGTAAACCAGGCTTAACCCAAGTCATGCAATGATTCGTCATTTACAAGCTCAGATAAAACTCGCAATGGAATCCGATTGGAATAAATATCAGCTGATCAAGTCTTTAAGCGCATAAATACGTATTCTCTGATTCGAATTGCATATGTTACACCATTCTTGCATGATTTTAACAACATTCTTGTTGCTAAGCCGGCATACCATGCACATAATAATAGCAACCCATTATACGTCCCACTACTGAGCACGAGTTTCTCCCCTTTTTGGGGTTTTTGGGGGGAGGCCTGGAGCTTACTCCACCACGCTGCTCCAATGCGGATTGGTGGAGGTGGGTGGGTTAGTGGCCAACCCGCTGTCGGAAACCGTGTTTTCAAACCGCCCATAAGGCCTCCAGCAAGGTTTTGATGACTTAACGTGCCCTCCGAAACACGGAAATGCGCATTTAATTTGCCACTAGCGGTGACCCATCATACTACTCGACCGCGCCCGTAGTGCTTAACCGAGTAGATCGTTTACGATCTACACCAGCCGCTGGGCCATTCGCGCTTCACCATGTACATAATATAATATATTAACTAAGTTTTTGTTATTATTTTTTTCTATGATAATAAGCAATGGAACTCTAATATTTATGCCTGCCGTTGAACGTATGTATCGATGTACATAGACCCAAAACTTGACAGCGTAGGCACTATCGCGTTATCCCCATAAACAGTACCTTTCTACTCCACTGGAATCCTGTAATAAGACTCGATGGTATAATTTCTAGAACAGACGCAAAACGTCATAAACCTGATCTGCATCAGGTTTAAGACGCAATGCATTTAGGTATCTCTTAAAATCTCCAATTTTTATTTACAGTGCTGTCAACAAGAGCTGTATGCTTGTTAACCACTTTCATGGGATTAAAAAGGCCTTGCGACTAAATAGTTATTCCAGGTAATAGATAATTGCGAACACATAAAAACAGCGAACAAAAGACTTATGACATAATAAGCATAAGAACTGTGAGATATTTACAACGTGCATACGTAATTGCGCACCGAGAAACAAGGCGGTGCACAAAATTACAACTGAACAGAAATTTATTGTGGCATAACTTTAAATACTGATCTCATAATAGTTGAGAAACGAGCTGGAGCAAGTACTGATGATTGGTCGGAAGACTTCAGATAGCCCGATATAGACACCCATAATGTAGATCCGATCATAAAGGATGAACAAGGAAATACGTGTAAGAAAAGTGAAGTCATATCAACCGTAGATCGTTTTCTCATAAATGGACGCGTTAAAAGGCATGCGCATAATTTGATTTATATCTTCATTACATTAATACAAATCAATGTACACAAATTGTACAAGCTCCCAATTTACGACTGTCCTAGTGCAGTTTTATCTGGATTAGAGGAATTCCGTTTTCACCAAATCGGGCTTTGAATCTTGGTTGTGTTGCAATGAGTTGTGACACAAATAACTTGATTAAAGTTGACAGTAAATCTGTTAACTTGGCCAGTTTATGGTGGACCGCGGGCAGAGATAGGTGTCTGTTGTTTTGGTTTATCTTGTTTGTGGATGTGGTGAGGGGGAGAGATCAGATTTGGGTGGCACTACCCACTGCCAGACAGACCGTTGTCCGATAGGCATCGGATTGAATTTTGTTGCAATTGTGTTGAGTCCCGTATCCAAGGCCCGAGCTTTAGCATGCGTCGCAATGTCTCGGGTAAATAATGCAGGCGTTTAAGGTATTTTAATGTCGATTATGTAAACGAAATCGCTATTGTAAAACGCGATTACATTTTATCGTTCTATTCTCGTTTCTATCTCGTTTGATATTTTATTGACGTGAATAAATTGAATGTTTGAAATTATTGCTCTCCGAGATTATTTATTGAATCGAATGAGGAATTTAGGATTGTTGGACGATTAACAGCCTCGTTGACTAAGCGGTAAACGTGTAAGGGAGGAAGTCTTAGATTTGATGCTTGGCTACAAAAGAATGGTACAAGTTCTTTCCAATAAGAAAAAGTCTTATTCAGTTTACTCGTAGTTCACGTAGAATCGAGTAGTTCACTGAATCTTCTTATCGCTTTGATTAGTTGGACGATTTGTTAGCCTAGCGGTGGCAGGCCGCTACTACAACGCTTGGAACCTAGGTTTGATCGCCGGGTGGGGGCTATCACGTAGAAAATCCTTTATCTCTGGTTCTTTTGAGATATCTATAATTTCTGGAAGTTTCTCAGTACCTCGGAGTTTGGTAATGTTCCTGGAGATGTCAACAGGCTTGCCACCTGTTACATGGGTCAAAACGTAACCGGTGAATCGAGGGTGTATGTATGCTTGAATGCATGCATTTACTTCTGCCCACTCCTTCGTGGATTACAGGCGTGAAATTACTTTTAAAAGAAAGAAACCTAAATTGGTTTCTTTCGTGCAATTGTTTGGAAGTTGATGATTCATTTTTGTTTAAATAGATAGATAAACGAAACATGATAGTGCTGAACACTACCATTTGACAGATAGACTGGGCGCCTACGCCCTATAGCTCCGATACTGGAACTCTTCCAGTAAAACCTACCTACATATTGAAAAACAAACAATAATATTCATTCAAATCACTGTCCATTTCTTCCATGACAATACGGTAGCTAAAGCAATCATTACCGGTTCCCATTGCTTATTGTTTCATACAATTCATTTCACATCTACAACCTTTTGTTGGACGCCCACATTATCTGTATTTAGGGTTGTCAACTTTTTAAATTTATTTTTAGGACGGACTTAATATTATGGCAGCGGCACGTCTCGAGACAGCACTAGTCTACTTCACCGGGCAATCGGCGACCGCAGAAGGCGCTCCAGCCTAAGAAACAGTCTTTTTTTGAATTAACGTTTTCGCAGGTTGTCGCGAGCTTCATACATTGTAGAAATTAAATTTGCGGATTTTTTCGTGTATACACGTTTTGGCCGCTTTCCAGTCTGAAACGTCGCATATAAGAAGAAGTTTGGAAAAAAAAATATTCTACAATGTTTTAAATACATATTTTAGTGCTTCTGGTATAACTTATCAATTTAGAATATTTCTAAAGCCTCTTCTTATGCTTTATTGTGATGTTAACTACAATAAAAGAATTGGGAACTCATAAATATATCTACATATAGTAAAACTGTTCTGAACAAAACTCATACAAATGATCAAACGTAACCAATTTTCAGCCAATCAAAGAAAGACAATAAGTCCGATTTAAATCAACCACTGTACTGAGCACTTATCTACACATTTGATGCTGATAACAGTATCTTGTAAACTTCATTTTTGTTAGAACTGTCTAAAGTATAATGTACTGAAAAACAGTAAAATGCTGTTTTTATCAGAATAGTTGGCAACCCTATCTATTGTACAGTCGAATGCGTAATACAAAGAACTTAATTCTTTCTTGTAGCATTAAGTCCGCCCATTCCGCATATTTTACCAGTACACGATAAAAGAAAATAAATCAGTATGATTGTCTATGATAGAAATTAATTATCTATATAGGTATTTTTGGGGTTCTGTACCTCTAAAGGAATACTTAACAGACAGAATACTTTTAAGATCACTCGTGCGTCTGTTTGTCAGTCTGTTAAAGAAAATTTTCTTTGAATGACGTGGAAAGACAAAGATGCGCTTTTAAGCAAAAGGTAAATTAGTTATGTATTAAAAAAAAAAAGTTTTTCATAAATATATTGTTTGCAATATTTAGTCAAAATAATTGAGACAATCTCAGTTTTTAAGAGTAATTGATCTACAATTAATATCAAATTACGTTCCGATAACAGCTCTAGTTAAGGGAACAGTTCTTGAACAAGATATTAACGGTCACTAATAACGAGTTTGGATTAGTTATTCGTATCGTTACCGGTTACATGTAATAACTATATTTTATGTAATTAAAACTGAGATTAGAACATTAAATAAAATGATAGTGTATTTAAGCATGCTTATGGGCATTTTATATTATGCGATGAGTTTGTAGTTTATTAATTAATATCCGGCTGTGAGGTTTATCTGAACACTGTGGTAGGTTATCTTTATTTTATACTGACCCAATAAATGTTCAAGCTAGGGCCTTAAAAATAAATTTAATAAAAAAACAGGCGAGTGCCATCGTTGGCGACAAATTCTACGATGTTAATTTTAATTAGGTATACGGTTTAATATATTATAATAATGTGCATAAAATTCTTATGGTACCTAACTTATGTATGTATCTTCACGCCAGGTCCCTAACGGGGTAGGCAGAGAGTGTAGAGCGCCAGATATCCCGGTCCTGACATACCTCTCGTGCCTCGTCTACCTTCATCATTCTCTTCATACATGCACGCCGATTCCTAAGACTTTTGACCCCACCATAGCCTAACTTAAGTATTTAATTTCATGAAGATTAATGCTGTATTGATGTAAATACCTTTCCAATTACCGCATTGAATATAGTAAGCTATCCTCAAAACATAGTACATAATCCCATCGCGGACTTTTCTGTTGATTTTTCAAAGAGATAACATTGTTTCAACATGGTTTTGTTATATCTCAAAGAGTTTACGCAGTATCTTCGATGACAGCTCCGGCGCAACCTCAAGTTTTCCAATACTTCCAACATTAATTTACATATTCTAAAGTACAGTACCAGCTCAACAATTGATATTGCACATCGAGCCTGCGAAAGAGACGATCGGCTCGTTTCGACTTCGTAGAGCGATAACTCTGTTGCACACTGCCTACATAAGCACTGACAGTCCGGTATTGGTCAAAGCTTGATCAAAATGGTCGACAAACGTCAAATAGGTACGGTGCGAAAGAGCTAACGCTCTACAGACCCGAAATAACCCGAAGTCTCCTTCCTAGGCTCGATGTGCAATATTTATTGTTGAGCACTGTACATATATTATTACGTCAATGTATTGCAATTAATATATAAAACTTTAGCAAATTATATTTCGACTAATTAAGTTATATAGGTACAACTCTGCTTAAGGAATTTCGGATATTTCAGCGTCTAAAGTATTAAACAGGATTATAATTAAGTAAGTAAAGAAACAAGAAAGCAACATTTTATTTGGTCATACAGAACAGCGACTTAAACGAACAAAATAAAATACTGAACAATTAAAAAAAATACATGGTACGTAGGTATGTCTCACGGCTGGTTTACAAGGGTGCCCGGATCAGCTCTATGTCGATTAGAAGATATATACCTATACTCAACGCTGATTTTCATCTGTGTGCTACACAGACGTCAAAAAAAAATCTCGTCAGTAAAAAGTGTTAGTAATGTCACAGTCTAAAGAAAACGAAACTTATACTGTGATAACATTACCTATTACTATAACGTAACTCTACGCCTGTTTTCCCCGAGGGGATAGGCAGAGGTAAGTGCATGCATTTAAGCATACATGCAAACACATCTCCGGAGATGTCAATATCAAAATTCTCGAAAGGGCCTCTACGTGTTGGCCCCCATGTCCCCGCGCAAGTCTGACAAAGGTCCGGTGTTCAAATTGGACCCCGTACTGACGAGAGACATATTAATAAGTAATATCATTAAGACTGTGATAATATGAACACGCAGATTAGGTACCAATACGCTTATTCATTAGTTGAGACATAACTTATACCTAATTGCTGTATTGCTGGTAACCCGAATTTCATCTGGTGGTAGAGCTTCAGTGACGGAGCTCGCGGGCGTAGGCCTACCACCGCATTACCTAATATACTTGCCGCTAAATGGTAGTGTTCAGCACTATCGTGTTCCAGTCAGGTGGTAATGTACGGCCCTGTAATTTCCGGCACAGAGGCATAACACCTTAGGCCTCAGGAGTGGTAACGCATCTGCATTTTGACCTTGGTCTTCATGTAGGGTGTCTATAGGCCGCAGTCATCACTTAACATCAATGTGAACTGCATGCTTGTTTGCAATACCAAAAAAAAAAAAAAATCTATTAGTGCAATGTCACGCACATGAAATATTAAAAAGGAATCTAAATGGACGTCTAAAAAATGATGGCATACAATTTTCTTGGCAACGCGCTAACATTGTTGGCCAATATTTACGAGCGTGTTGTGCAGGATAAATGTTTCTATGTGGTTATAGATACGCATAGTCGGTCATGACAGAGAATATGTAATAATGCTACGTATAGAATGGACACTTCGACGTCCCGCCTGATTTCCCCGCATCACCCAACCTCCTCCCCTCTTATGGGCGACGGTTGGTATTTTCGACGTGCTACGCACACAGGTGCACGTGTAAATACACGTCCACTGATTGATGTCTGTGTAAAAGAGACCAAAATAAGCGTTTGTATGGAATTTTGGCGGAGTGTCCGCGGTGTGGTCATGATGCAATTTAAAATTTAAAAATTCTGTATTTCGAAAATAATATAAAGGAGTTGTTGCGAGCTCGGCTCTGGTTCGTACACTACCTCAAAAAATGGGTAAATTAAAGAAGAATCCGAAAAAAATACAATTAATTTATTCAAGAATATATTTTAGAGTTACTACCACATTAAATTCAAACGATTTTATCATTTTCAATATGAATATTAGTGGAATTTGTCAAAATGACATCGCCCGCCTTATTCGCCATCTTGGTTTTGAGTTGTAATTCTAACTGCAAATAATGTTTTGTAACTGCAAACAAAGCTAAATAAGTGAATATATGCAGTAGAAAACGTTTTCATATTGATTTTGCCTGTTAATGATATTGTGTACAATACATGGCCGGAGGTCCACACATTTTTGCAACATCTCCTTTACAAATCATTACTTACCAACTAGGCTTAGGTATGCGTTCCCGCTTAAATGAGAATCCGGTACCATTAGGTATCGGGCTATAGGAGATATTGGGATTTAGGTATCAGCTGTAGTATAGTCTTCTACTACAGCTGATACCTGACTACTTCACTGAGCAATTGGCGAGCGCAAGGGCCTCTCAGCTTAAACAAATTAACACAATTGCCCAAAAGAGACCCCTGCGGATCCGAACCTCGGCTTAGGGCGTTGTAGGACACATAAGAGTCATAAGATATATGCGATTAGGGGCGGTGCCATGGTTTTCGTAACATAATAGTCACTGTATAGTGATTAAATCTTTCCGCTGTCATGCTTTCACCAATGCGAGCACTATGCTAGAGCGAGACAGCAAAACGATCGAATTAGGATTTAAAGACTATTATTCCAAGACTATTATACATACATCTGGTCATAAAATAATACTTGAATCAAATTCAATTTCCATACAAAATTTAGAACAGTGCCACAAAACAAGTCTTTAACATAAAATGACATCAACGACTAGGGTTGCCACTCGTTAGTAAGTAATAATGAGACGTATTGTTATATTTTTTTAATGAGCCACAATAAACTGTGCAACGAAACACTTAACTTTTAGATGTTTTTTTTCCACTACTGTCTGCTATGCTTGGGTCCTGGGTTCAATTCTTGGCTACCAGAGATAAAAGCGTAAAGTCTTATAAATCTGGTTCTATTGAAGTTTTTTCTATCGAAAATTTTCTGGAAGTTTCCCATTACGTCAAAGTTTGGTAATGTAAGTGGAGATTCCAAAGGATAGTGTTCGTTGTTTGTTAGTGTTGTTAGCGTTGTGTGTGTAGTGTAGTGTTCAGTACTATTGTACCCTGTTGTTTCCGGCACATAGTCATAACAAGTTAGGCATCAGGAGTGGCAACGCATCTACATTAAAATCTTTGATGTAGATGTTTACAGGATATATATTACTAAGTCTGAGTTGCTCCACGGTAGTTTTTAAAGTTTTTAAAGTAAATTAAAGAAGTCTGTTAATGTTAGAAAAATATGTAAAATGTTACAATAACTTTAACTTTAACAAATACCGTGGTGCAACCCAGGCTTAGTATCAATGACCTTGTTACTACATGATATAAAAAATATCAATATAAATAAGTTTATTATCATATTTTTATTAGTACATATCGTTTAATACTGTTTTTTCTCTTGTATCTTCTTTTTACATGAACAAATGTCCTTTGTCCAAATTATAATCTTTTCTTTCTTTCTTTATTTTCAATAAAACGTTGCCAACCCTAAAATATAACATTAATTTCAGACTAGGTTCCATTGTACATTCAAACGACTTTTAATAATGATATTGTTTGTATTAGCTTCAATCATAATCAGGAAGACAGTAACAGGAGAAAGGATTCATTATAGGTTATTCAAATCGCGAATTCATTGTTCGATATTGCGTGGGCGCATCGTAATTGTGAATGTTAAATAGCTGAGCCAATTTCTCAATGATAAGCTCATTGTAACTGAGACATTCATATACTAATGTAGTCCCCACATTGTGCCTAGTGCGAATTTAAAGTTTGGTCATGATGTGTTGTAAGGTTTTCGCGAGTAACATTCGTTGGAGGTGGACCGACGACCTGGTGAAGGTTGCGGGCAATCGCTGGATGAGTGCTGCTCAGGACCGTTCTTTGGGGCAATCTTTGGGGGAGGTTTCTTTTCCAGCAGCGGACGTCTTTCGGCTGAATGATGATGATGATGACACTCATTGAAATAAAAAAGTGAAGAGAAAGTCTCGCACTGGTGCGACTGGGATTTAATTTTGCAAAGTACAGGATCCCATGATGTTGAATATCGCCATTCGTCTTCTGTATTAAAATTTGGGCGTTTTTTTTAATTCAGTAAATTCGCGATGTGTCAAACTGCTGTCAGACAAACGTCATTTTAGTCTGCCCGGTACCACGAAAGCTAAAATGCCACAAACGTCGGGTTGATCAAAAATAATTTTCTATACATACAAATTTTGGAAAAACAAAATTGGAGTGTCTGTTTGTAATAAAAAAATAACCGCTTTTTACAAAATACTTGAGTATGTATACACGGTACTTATACCAAAACAACATTTTTTTTTTATTTTTGTCTGTCTGTCTGTCTGTCTGTTTGTTCCCGCTAATCTCGGAAACGGCTTTACCGATTTCGACAGGACTTTCACTGGCAGATAGCTTACGTAATAAGGAGTAACTAGACTACTTTTATACTAGCTGCGCCCCCGACTTTGTCTGGGTAGATACTGAACAATAATAAATTCTCACGCGGACGGAGTAGCGGGCACAGCTAGTTGGTTAATATACGCTATAAAACAAAAAATAGTTATATTTCAATTAAGGGTCACTCGTGTGTCTGTCTATTCATCTGCCACAGTTTTGATAACTTCATTATGTGACATAACAATAAAAAACCGTCAATGTGAAACAAAAAAACTTAAGTGTGATAGTTTTCCTTTTAATTTCATTATATGTAGCTACTATTGCCGTAACGTTTGAATTTCTAACAACAACCGTTTAGTTGGTACTGACTATAACGAAAATTTGCACTTAAAACCTTAATAAGTCACGAACAGTTAACTAGCTAACTTTGAAAGACCTATCCAACGATAGACCTATCCCCCACACTATATGGAAATCGAATATGAAAAAATATCCGCACGTTACAAGTAGGGTCATCCTAAATATATATTTTTTCATGTTTTTATTATTATTCTACCACTTCGTCGGCGAGATTAAGGTATACTTGTGCCAAATTTCAAGTCTCTAGTGCCAATAGTTTTTGCGCTAAGCCGCAGACAAACAGACAGACAGACAGACGGACATGGCGAAACTATAAGGGTTCCTTGTTTACTACGGAACCATAAAAACTTGTCGAGAATTGAACCCATAACCTTAACCAATAACAACTGCCTACTGCGAACTATTAATTAATAAATCATTAGGACATGTCAGTTCCTACATGAACTGGTACAAATACTTTAAAATCCTTGAAAAGTACATTAAGACACGTAGTAGGTGTTTATAGGGTTGCCCCAAAGATCATTTCCCGGGTGATTCTACTAATACTACAAATTTAACTTTCGCGCCGTATTATAACCATACTAAACGTAACTTCACGCCTATAATCCCCGAAGAAGTAGGCAGAGGTAAATGCAAATGCATTCAAACATACCTATGTATATATATATATATATATATATATATATATATATATATATATATATATATATATATATATATACATACATATATATATATATATATATATATATATATATATATATATATATATATATATATGTTAACACCTACGATTCGCCGGTTACATCTTGACCCAGGTAACAGTTGACATCTCCAGGCATATTACCAAACTCTGACTGTACTGGACCCCGGCAACTTCCAGAAAATAGAAAACCCAAAAGTAGGTACCTGGTATTAAAGATTTTACAACATTATTTCTGATATCCTCCGACCCGGGTATCGAACTCAGGACCCGCGTAGTAGTGGACGAAATAAGTGACTATACTAATATTTATAATTATCATCATTTCTGCTGAAACACATCTGCTGCTGAACAAAAATCTGCGCAAAGACCAATAGGGTCTCCTGTGTTTATTACTATGCCATAATTGCCACGCTTGACACGATCCATGTATGGTGGAAATAACTATAGATGCTTGTGGCGAACATTGCATCTGGCAAATAAGTAGAACTCACATTAGATTAGAAAAAAAAAGAAAAGTGAAATACTTCCTTGAATGTGTTACAATTTTACGTTTAATTCATTTATATTAAACTAGCTGCTGCCCGCAACGTCGTATGCGTGAAGGCAGTACAATACCAAACATACCTAAGATGCCAATGTCGCTTTAGCATTGTAAGCAAACAACTTTTAAAATAGCATTAAATTAAAACTATAAGTTTTTTTGCAAGCGAAGCAAGTGAAGGAAGTCATATGGGAATCCCGCGGAGGTCAGTCGTAAGATGTGACTGAAGGAAATAGAGAAAATAATGCAGGAATATATTCCCGGACACAAAAGCGTAAAAATACGTACAAAGGTATCAAACCTTACGACACTTTCCTATAAACTACGTTGGTAGTTATTCTGCCAGGAACCAAATTGTAAAGAGGGTCATGGCTGGTGACGCGGTAGCAAGCGACGTACAGTTGCCCGTGTGAGAAGCAGCTCGTCCTGAGGTTAATACCCGCTGCCCTCAGTGTCTGCCCCTGCGACTTATTGATGGTCATCGCGATGCAAACATTCAACTGTACGCGCTTGAACTGGAACGTGAAGTTATGAGGTATGAGGGGAATGCGTGGTATTAATTCTGCCTCACCAATGCCACAACCCGTAAAAATTTCCGCCTCAATGGTGTGTGTGGAGCGAGATGGCTTTAAGTCCCGTTATACAACTTCGGAGGAAATAAGTTCCGAAGAAGCATAATTGGGACACCTACCTTCAGCTTGATAGTATGCGATGGAAGTCCGCTTGCTGACAGGAAGTTAGGAAATGCCATGGAATAATGAGTGGCGTCATCTTGCTCGACGACAGTATTTATGGAGGTGTAGACTACTTCATTTCCTATTAAGTGCTGCAGCCTGATCATTTTTGGGCGTCAAAATGGCCCGCTTACACACCCAAAACGTTGTATTCTGCTGGTGCGGTATACGACTGATGTCCCTGTAGACACCGAGAATGAGTTCTTCTAAGCTGGATACTTCTCTGCCGGAAGACTCTGGAAGCACCATCTGTCCACCTCTCTCTTCTGATAGAGTGCTTTCGCGAAGACTTAGAAGGACATCAGAAAATTCTTGAGCACGTGCATTGTCGCTGAGCCGAGCTCTCATATTAATGGTCAAGGGCAGCGTACGAACTCGTTAAGATCGTGACAACAAAGCATTCACCTCGTCGGCCCTCGATCTTCACGTCACCAGGAAGCGTTCGCCGGAAATCGCCAGTGATCAGTAATGTGACACCACCCACTCAAATGTTCGTTCCTGCGGATGTCCTGCTGGGTTCTGTCCACGGCCTCAAATCACGAACACATCAAAAACAGTCGTTTCGGCGCTCTCTAAATGTAAGGGAATTTTAAACATGGCATGTGCTGTCTTGTTTTCCGGAAGCAGTGTGACGGTAATTCCCGACGCTACAGCAATAGCAATTTTGCCTTGCCTCCTGACCTCTGCAAGTATGTCAGTGGTAACAAATGTTTTTCCTGTTCCACCAGGAGCATCCAAGAAAAAAATTTTACCCTGGTTTTGCCCAACGCTTTCAAGGACGGTACCATAAATTTGTTTTTCCTCTGAAGAGAACAAAGTGACATGGTCATTTCGCCCGGATCGTAATTTGTCTCAGCGTTATACTCCCAATTTCTGCGATCTTGATGGGGTGATGTTTGGGGAGCTGGTAACCCATATTTGATAGTTCAATCGGCGGTGGAAATGACCACATCTTGAAATGAACTAAGACAGGTGTTCAGCATGCGTTCATTAGTTACTTCGACTTCTTCTCCAGTAGCACGTGTCTCAAAGCTCATAGAAAATCTTCAGACAGATGATGGCGATACTGCTCCGACACTGACGCTTGCCTCCGCGAGGGTGTCATTCCAGTATTGGTCACCATCAAGAAGGTGACGTGCTACGCAGGCTGCGCGGTAAGTGGGATACTCCACGCCATCAAATGTCCTCAGAAAAGCGAAATACGTTGTGAATACGACCGTGTGAAGTAACAACCGCAGGCAATAGTTTTCGCCATGATTTTGATGCACGACACCTATTAACCTTACGCAATGCGGTGTCCTTGAAAATTCTCGGATATTCATGCGAAATTTGTAATTTTGAGTTTAGTCCGGACATACATACAGACAAACAACAACAGACAAACAAACACTATATTTGGCTTCGATATCGATAGTAGATCACGCCCCAAATATTCTTTAAAACAAAAAAATCTATGTACAGTTTTGACTTTTCTACGATTTTAAAGATTCACAGCTCTTCCCCCGTAGGAGATGGCATGATAATATGTAGCTAGATGTATATATTGACCGGACCGGTTTGTAATATTCATGCTCAATTTGAAGTAAGTCCATTTAGTACTTTTTTGATTTAGCCCGGACATACATACAGACAAACAGACAAAAAATCTGAAAACTATATTTTTGGCTTCGATTTCTATTGCAGATCACGTCTCAAGTATTCTTTTAAAAATATTCAATCTACAGTCCTTATTTAATTACGATTTTATTAAATGTAGAGATTCCCGTGGGTATGAGTGATTTTTCAGCAGTAAAAAGTAGCCTAAATGTTGGCTAGGCTTAGTATCTATACACCACAAAAAGTTTCATTCGAATCCGTCCAGTATCTTCGGAGATTAGCCTGGACAAAGGGACTAACAGACAAACAGACAAACCGACAAACAGACAGACAAAAAAAATTAAAAACGTAACTTCACGCCTGTTATCCCCGAAGGGGTAGGCAGAGGTAAATGCATGCATTCAAGCATACATGCAAACACCCACGATTCGCCGGTTACGTTTTGGCCCATATAACAGGTGGCGAGCCTGTTGACATCTCCGGGCACATTACCAAACTTCGAGGTACTGGGAAATTTCCAGAAAATGGAAAAATCCCCATAGAACCAGAGATAAAGGACTTTTAAACCATTATCTCTGATAACCTTCTACCCGGGAATCGAACCCAAAACCTCAGCGTAGTAGTAGTGGCCTGCTACCACTAGTCTACCGAGGCAGTTAAAACACAAAAAAAATAAAAATTATTGAAAAGTGTTCTAATACTAGTTTAACATCGCCCCCAATTAGTTTTTCGTAAATATTATATATACAATGTACAGACACGCGGATTTTACTGTTTTATTATAAGTATAGACTAGCTGACCCGGCAAACTTCGTATTGCCTCACAATGAAATAACGTGTCAAAGGTATGAACAACAAGATATGAACTATTTGTATTGAAAAATGAAATTGTGGTTTTCACTATTTCCCCTCAATTTCTTCATATTTTCTTACCTTTTAAACCTGTAAGTTTATACTGTAACTATCTAGTGTTGAGGTGTGAGGGAAACTTCATAGAAAGAGAGTTGCTGTTACACATGTTTTAATGACCGATCAGAGTGCCAGTCACAACGAGACTGGCTTCGTCTTGCTACATCACCATAGGTGTAATACCGTAAAGTTAAGTGCCGTTTACACTACACTTATGATTAGATTATGTTTACACTGTCCGTTACATCATCCCCCCCCGTACAAAAAAAAAAGTCCATTACAAACCTTCCCTGGACTTTCCAAAATTATTTAAAACCAAAATTAGCCAAATCGGTAAAGCCATTCTCGAGTTTTAGCGAGACTAAGATTTTTATGTATATAGATTAATTTTTAAAAAAACAAGCACCACAATCCTATCACTACGTATATATTGAGGCTATTATCAAACTCCGAGTGCAGCTTTGGAAAAATGCCGAAAAATTGAAAAATCCTAATAGCGCTTACCCCTGATCCCTGGTTAGAAACCAGGACTCCAACCCAATAGCCTAGTGGGGCTAAGACGGATAAGACGATGAATTCCCGGACAACCCCGGATTTCCTACAGCAACCCTAGGTGTATGACCGTGGCTAATTGAGAATAGATTTATTAACCTGTGTAGGCCGCTATACACTGGGCGTAAGTTGATTACAATTTCATTTCATATTTATATCTACAAATGAGATATGCCGCCTAGGTAAGAATAGTTGCATACAATATTTTACATTAATATGAGTTAGTGCATTGATAAGTAAGTACCTAGACTTAGATGAAGAGACGTAACGACCCCTACGCTCATTAGTGGAGAAGAATTCTTCCGCTAGTTTTTTTTTTGTTACGAAGAGGACAAACAAGCTTTCAGTCCCCATATATGTTAAGTGCTTACTGCCTATAAACATCTACACATAATACAAAAGGTCAATATGCAGAGGAGTTGCCACTCCTGAGACCTGCGGTGCTATATCTCGGTTTTTATTTTCTTTTTATGTTACAAACATGGCAAACAAGCATGCACTTCTGATTGATGTCAAGTGATGACTGCAGCCTATAGATTTCTTCACAAAAACCAGGGATCAAAATGCAGATGCATTGCTAGGTGTTCTGCCTCTGTGATAGTTATTACGGGGCCATACATTACCATCTAACCGGAACACGATAGTGCTGAACTCTACCATTTAGCGGCAGATAAATTAGGTAATGCGGTGGTGACTACGCCCTCGAGCTCCTACACTGTAACTCTGCTACCAGAAATACGTACAGTTATAATTATTACGCGGCCAACGGCAAAATTAACATACCTACTCATATTACCTAAACGTTTCATTTTTTTATTTTTCGCTTTTCGCTCTAATACATTTGAGTTTATTTAGAAAAAAAAGCAATGGAAAGTAAAAAGTGACTTCGGGCAGGATATAATAATAATGGATGTATCGGTATAGATATGGGTATACTGTATTATAACATTGCCTGGCAGGCTTGCAATAATTTTAAAGTACCTTATAATCCCTTGATGTTTTGTGTAGGTGGAATCATATAAATTTTCATTTCACAAATTGAAAGACCACAAACGGTGACAGCCGCTTTACAACGATTTTGAGCCGTGTTTATCTCTATACTAGTTGTGCCTGTGCCCAATTCGAGCAATCTTTCTATAAACAAAGTGAGTGGGCCAGATTTCAAGTAGATTTTGAAGATTTTCCAGTTTACTAATGCGGTCGTTGCTTGGTAGTGTTTAGGTTCGATAATGTGCGGCGTGACTGTGTGCGTGCCTCACGTAGCGACCAATCGCGCGTCTTCTTTATGAGTATGTTATGAAGTGGCATAACAAATACAGTTTACAGTTCATATTTGTGGTTAGTAATAATATAAACATGAAGCCTATAAACAAGAAAATAGAGATTTCAATAAAGATGTGTTGCCACTCCTGAGACCTAAGGTACTGCTGATCACTACCATGTTGTGACAAGGAGACTAGATAATGTGGTAGTGCCTATACCCATGAGCTACGTAACTGGAGATCTACCATCAGTAGGTGTTATATTTCCACGAGTACTAGAACAATTTTATCACAACTAAGCGTGGGGTGATCATTCTTAAGTTTTAGATTAGCCTCATTAGTTCATTATGTAAGTCCAACTCACTTCAGCTATAATAACCAGGATGATTTTTGCGTCTGTCAAAGCAGACAAAAAAACTCACATCAAATGAGTGTTATATGTTTCCATATCGGTAAATTCAGTTTAGTGGCACTGAATAACCCCTTTTATGCGGGGAATCCCATCATGGGCTACAGTCCGAGGGGAGTAGACGTCGGGTAGTGTCAGACAATACATGTACTCACTAAATAAAGCCATCAGCGACGAGTTCACACTTCCACGACCCTACCGACGGCTGCAAGCTTCCGAGACGCCACATTGAGAGTTCTTTGGCTATCACCACCAATGGCATGTGGAACACCTGCTCGCCAACCAACTCGAGATCTCTTTCCTTTCGGGCAGCGAACCTTCAATGGGGTAAACACTCTATACATGATAAACTTTTAAGACGATAATTATGTCCGATAAAAAAAGTTAGGGGCTTCCGTGTTACTTACAACTAAGTTCTACAAGAGTAGGTATATTAAAACTATAGTTTTGATAAATTTAACCTACAATTTCCTTACAATAACAGTAGGAGGTTTATCTTAGACACAAAATACGAACATGCATGTAATCAACAATTATAGCTGGTGAATACTTCTAGTAGAATTTAGATTCAAGCTAATAAGCTCAACCTGCTTCAAAGACAAGTTTAGCACAAACATGACCAATATAGCACGTTGTAGAAATTAAACTTGCGGATTTTCTCGCGTATACAACACTCCCAAACTTCTTACACCCGACGTTTCGGTCGCTTTCCAGCTACCGTGGTCACGGCAATCCGCAAGTTTAATTTCTACAATGTACGAAGCTCGCGAAAACCTACGAAAACGTTAATATAGCACGTGTTTGGTGATTCCCTTGATTAAGTATTATTTAACGATATAAATTCCAAGTCAAGGTTCTTCTCCTTAAATCACAGTTCTGAACCTCACCTCTACTCCTGCAGTTCATAAAAATATATAGAAACTGTATTAAACTTAAACCGCAGATTTGACTTTGACGGGCTGTTAGACATTGTTCAAGACGTAGTTGGTGCAACTGGCCCTTAGTGAAAATAAAGCTCATAAAACGATAATAAACTTAACGAATCGAATTCATCAAAAACACACGTCTGCTAATTGCATATTGATTTTATTGATGTCCCTTCCATTCAATTTGGTTTTTTGATAAATTTTATAACTTGCCAGTTATTATAAGTAATGCTAATGGATTGAGGCCGATGCTTATTATAAACAAATAAAAGTCTCTACAGGTGATCTGCTTCATTTATGGGACAGCTTTTTTTATATAATGAAGGTAGCAAACAAACATGCAGCTCACATTGATGATGAATGATAACTTGAGCTTATAGACATTTACACGAAAATCAGAGAGATTTCAAAATGCAGATGCTTTACCACACTTGAGACCTAAGTTGATGTCTCTAGGATTAGTTATTACGGGGCCAATTAACCGGATCACGATAGTGCTGAACACTACCGTTTGGCGGCAGATAGATTAGGTGATGCGGTGGTGCCTACGCCCTCCAGCTCCAGCACTGAAACTCGACCAACAGAAAAATGCTATTAAACTAAACATTTAGAAGACTTTTTACTGGTTGTAGAGCTCCAGTGACGGAGCTCGCGGGCTTAGGCACCACCGCATTACCTAATATACTTGCCGCTAAATGGTAGTGTTCAGCACTATCGTGTTCCGGTCAGGTGGCAATGTACGGCCCTGTAATTTCCGGCACAGATGCATAACACCTTAGGCCTCAGGAGTGGCAACGCATCTGCATTTTGACCTTGGTTGTGTGGGTGTCTATAGGCTGCAGTCATCACTTAACATCAATGTGAACTGCATGCTTGTTTGCCACTTCCATAACATAAAAAAAAAAAAAACTATCTTTATAATCGTTGAGATATAGCTCTTAAAGAAGGGCACGTTAAAGAATTGGTGCGTATTTTAATAAATATCAACTACAACTATCCATACTTACTTTCAAACATAGGTACCTATTAATATTATGGACTTGAATAAAAACTTTATTCGTCATCATATTATCCTTGCAATATGAAAAAGCTGAGTAGAGTAAAGAATTTAATATGGAAATAGTTTGAAACCTAATGCTCGGTCTACACTAACGTCAACGTTGTTGTTAAAGTGAATGCCGAGCAACGCGATAAGTATCGCGATCAATTATCGGTGCACTTATACCGGCCAAACCATAACGCGTTAAACAAGGCCCTAAAATCACTGATCAGTCAAAAAAACTTACAATACATCTCTAATGCCATTAGTGACTCTGTTAAAAAACAACGCGTTAGAGTTTTTTTTTATGTAATGAAAGTGGCAAACAAGCGTGCAGTTCACATTGATGTTAAGTGACGACTGCAGCCTATAGACACCCACACAATGACCTGAGGTCAAAACGCAGATGCGATGCCACTCCTGCGGCCTAAGGTGTTATGCCTCTGTGCTGGAAATTACAGGGCCGTACATTACCACCTGACCGGAACACGATAGTGCTTAACACTACCATTTAGCGGCAAGTATGCTAGGTAATGCGGTGGTGCCTACGCCCGCGAGCTCCGTCACTGGAGCTCTACCACCAGTCGAAGAGAGAGAGAGAGAGAGAGAGAGAGAGAGAGAGAGAGAGAGAGAGAGAGAGAGAGAGAGAGAGAGAGAGAGAGAGAGAGAGCTAGTCACTCTTACGAAATGCATTGAATATCGCGTGAATCAACCCGTTAGGATGCTAGTGTAGCCTTGGCAATTTTATGCCGAAACCAAACATCTATCACGATCGCACTTTCATTACAAATTTATGAACTCCAACTTTTTGAGTCAAGAAAAGCTGTGATTCGCAAAACATTTATATGGGCAACCTGCTATGTTATTTAGTCTATATTTATTCAAATGGTAGCACGCGGAACTTTACCGTAATACCCAAGTACACACAAATATGCAGGGTTGCTGCAAATGGGAACGTGTTGCATACTTAATCGATTTTATGTGATAACACGGGATGCAATCACGTCCGTCAACGCTTGGTTTGTTAACAAATCCTAGTACGACCCGAGATTCGGTATTCCGGCTATCACCAAGATACAAACTGATGAGTAGAGCGAATATTACACCTCCCTTAATCGCATTTGTCTTATATATTTCCCAAAAACCTAAGCAAAAAAAAATCATTTTTTTTATAAAATATTTTTCAAGACTTAATTGCCCGTCTTTTTTTGCATATCTAATTTATAAATTTATGCTACAGTTTTATAGTACGAATAGTCTACGAGCGTAGCTGCGGACAGAACGATGAATTGACGGACTGCCCTGTTTGTTATGTATTTAATAGGAATTGTATCGTTTGTCACGTCCTAACATGGGACGCAGGCATTGTTTAAATGGAACAGTTCAATTGCGATGCCGTCCTCTCTCATAAATTTGATTAGGCAACACGATCCATTTCCACCCCGCACATTATTATTTATCTTTGCTTGGATATTGCGATGAAGTACCGTAAACTACCGCGTGCTATCATTTGAATGAAAAAGAAATATAAATTAACAAGGAACTCGTATAATGGGATCGGACAGTTTGTTAAGACTTCATATAAATTGATAGGATGTTTTCGGCTTTTTAATATTTTTTAATATTATATTCTGTAGCCTGCATGGAACCCTTATAGTTTCGCCCATATAATTGTTCCACATGGCGAAACTATAAGGGTTATAACTATCAGGGCCCAATTACCTTCTCTTTTAACATCAAAAATAATTGTCAGCGCGTCTGTCCCAATTACCACCCGTACGTCCACATTTATAAAGAATCAACTGTCTCCATCGCACTGGTTTTATTCATAGCAACGACACTTTGTTACCAGTTGACAAGCTAGAGTTCCGCATGAGGCTTAGGAAACCATGTCACGTAGTCAACCCTACCATTGGCTCGAGGCACTTCCTAAAAGGTATTGTATAATTTACGTATCAATTTACAACTGGTTTTCGATATAAATGTTGGAAAATTATGGTGTCTTGTGTTGTTTTATAAAACGATTAGTTCGTGTGATGGCCTGACGGTCACGATGGCTCTGACTGAAGGCCAGCGCTGTTCTATAAGCCAGTATAATAATACTGAACTGGAGACCGTTTTGAAACAACTATGCGTATCATTTTTTTAAATAATAATATAATAGAATAGAATACATTTATTCGGATAGCAACACAGAGACACAAAATAGAATAACATTTTTTTTTTTTTTTTTGTTATGGCATCGCTATTACGCATATTGCCAGTGTCAAGTAAAACGATATTTCGTATTTATTTAAGCAGCGAAAAATTTGTATATTATAGTCATCAAGTATATATCAAGTATATTAAGTATATAAGTTATCAAGTATAATATTTCAGTCAAGTGAGTTACAATCAAGTTATTCGAGTAAAGCGATGGCTACTTTACCAGAACATTTACAATGAAGTTTTGGAGGCAACCTGAAAGGTCGTGTTTTCGCACTGTTATTCTATTTCACTATACACGGGCACTGTAATAAACTTATATCAAACAAAATACCACCAACTTTATTCAATATAACTTAAAAATACACCAAGAAAATGAAATAAAATAAGAGCACCATACGCCTCTTTCAATGTTCCCGCCAAAAACAGAATAACATTTAACAAATAACAAACAAAAATAGACAACAGATAAAAGCAATTTGGAACAACAGACAGGTAGTTGTGACGTCGAGTATGTCTCAGGGTAATAATAACAATGGCAACCCTTGAGACATCCCACTGCTGGGCACGATTCTCTTCCCTTTTTGGGGGGAGGCCTGGAGCTAACTCCATCACACTGCTCCAATGCAGGTTGGTGAAGATACGGGTTAGTAGCCAACCCGCTGTCGGAAGTTTTCAAACTGCCCATAAGGCCTCCGACAAGGTTTAACGACGGCTATCTATCGATAGTAACCGGGACCGACGGCTTAACGTGCCCCCCGAAGCAGAGAAACGGGTATTTTAATTTTGCCACTAACACTAGGTCACCGATCACACACCCGACCGCGCCCGTATCGCTTAACTGAGTAGATCGCTTGCAATCTCAACTGGCAGCAGGATCATGCGCGCTTTTTAAAAATATTCAGTGTTAAATTACTTGTCTTAAGAAATTAATTATTTATATTTTATTCTGCATACTTTGTCTAGTATCCACGAAGGAGCAGTAGCAAGGGTAAATTAAATCTTAAGCAATTGATAATTTGTCATGGGTATAAGCATTATTATGTAAATAGCTATGCAGGATAAGTAGTTGTGCTTTTTGTTTCCTCGGATATGACTTAGACAGGACGGGAGACTTCAAACAAACTGGTTTTTGTAGTCTTCCAATACGCACTGAATAATTTTAGCTTTAGTCATTTTGAAAATTCTGACTTCTTTCAGTAAACCTAATTATTTACATACGTTTATTTCGGTCGATGCCGTGCCCGTGCCGTGTTAAAAAGAAACGTGTTAAAATTAAAAAAAAAAATAAAATACGCTTACACTCACAGCCCAGAGTAAGTAAGTATAAACCTGTGTCGTAGATGCCGTTGTACACAAACAACATATACACAAACAGCCAGACCCGAAACAAATATCTGTAGGTCATCCAAACATTTGTCCCGGTGCGGGGATCGAACCCGCGACCCTTCGAATCAAACGGTCATATCACACCGCTGGACTAATCGGGTCGTCTTAAATATTGTGATTCAGTAGGTTCGGAGAACAGGAGGCACTATAAGATAATTCTGACTGTTTCCAATAGCAAAAACTGTATGTATGGAAGATTGAATTTTACAAATCTTCCTGACAATATTTGTGTGGATTTCTAACTAAAATAATGAATAATATAGCTATAAAAGGTGTTTCCTTTCTTCTATTCAATAATAATATACATTTATTCTCTTTTGAAATAACATCTTCAACTACACGTACAGAAGACCCAAGCAAAAACATACGAGAAAATAAATCTAAAATGTATAAAACATTACCGATCTAACCCTAAACAGGTTATACTGAATCCAGAATGTTTTAACGAATCGCACTTGCTCCCATGTTTTTGTTTCGTCCCATATACATGGTGCTCACAAAAAAGGAAATGTTGTTTTTTGCACCGTCATGTTCAGAAACTAACAGAGTTCCAGTAACGCTGGATAACCCGTTGAGTGTTCAGCTAATTTGTCATCCTTTAGCCGTTTGTGGGATGAAAAAGTCCCAGGTAATATAGTGCTATCATGTATTATAAACATAGCCTTTTGTGAGTGCAAAAACATAGCGAAGATTTACTGTTTAGATATGATACTATGAAGAGAAAGTAACCGTAAATTCGAGTAGGTATATTGGAGATATTTTGAATTTACTAGGTATCTAATAAATCTATTTGTTAGCTGTAACGTCTCCAAGATTGCTTTCTGTTACAATATAATTTTACTGCTATGTTGCTTTAGTAAAAATATATAACCTAAACGATAATGACATAAAAAATACCTAACTTCACGCGTATAATCCCCGAAGGGGTGACTTACTTATGGTCCTATGTCCCCTAGATGGGGCAGAGGGCGTCCACAGTGGTTCTCCATCTCGATCGGTCTTGAGCCTCGCGCTTAATTTCACTCCAACACTTCCCGATCTTCTTCACATCGTCAGTAACTGTTCGTCGCCAAGTCTGCTTCGGACGACCACGCTTTCGCTTTCCTTGGGGGTTCCAGTCCAATGCCTGTTTTGGTATGTGATCAGGACCCCGTCGGAGTGTGTGGCCAATCCAATTCCACTTACGGCGCCTAACTTGTTCCTCGATTGAAGTCTCGTGGCAGCGTTCAAGTAGGTTCACATTTGAGATTTTCTCGGGCCAGTATATCCCGAGAATTTTGCGAAGACAACGATTAACGAAAACCTGGAGTTGGTATGAAATGGCCTTGGTGACCTTCCAGGTTTCGCAGCCATACAATAGCACGGACTTCACGTTGGACTTGAAAATTCTGAGCTTAACTCTACGAGTCAGTTTATTTGACTGCCAAATGGGCCGCAGCTGCGCGAAAGTCACTTGGGCTTTAGCGATACGTGAAGTGACGTCATCTTCCGTACCTCCCGTCTCTGATACGACGCTACCCAGATACGTAAACTTATGAACGCGCTCCACTATGTCGCTGCCTATCCTCAACGGTGTCGTATTCGTCACTCCACTACGCATCTCTTGGGTCTTCCTAGTGTTAATCTTTAGGCCAGTATTTAATGCGGTAGACCTTAGGTCGTCGAGCTTAGCCTGCATGTCGGCGAGTGTATGACTCAGGAGGCATAAGTCATCGGCATAGTCCAAGTCTTCCAAGATATTGGATATACCCCACTCTATCCCGCGGCGCCCATTCCGATACAAGCTATGCATAATTCCATCTAAGGCAACTAAGAAAAGGAGCGGCGACAAGAGGCATCCTTGACGAACACCAGAAAGCACGGCGATATCTTCAGAAATTAGGCCATCATGCGTTACTCTGCACGAGTAATTCCTGTAGACAGCTTTGATGAGGTTGACGATTTTCGGCGGTACACCAATGAACAGAAGGCGCGACCATAGACTGGACCAACTCAACGTGTCAAAAGCTTTTTCAAAGTCAACAAAGGTAACATATAAATCCCTTTGCCATTCTGAAGCCTGCTCAAGTATAATCCGTAGTGTATTGATTTGGTCGGTACACGAGCGGTCACGCCGAAAACCAGCCTGCTCATTTCTCAGAAGCGGTTCTACAGCCTTGGATAACCTATTCATGATGACTTTACAGAAGACCTTAGACGGAATCGAGAGTAGAGTGATACCTCTCCAGTTGCTGCATAGACTAAGATCTCCCTTCTTGGGCAAAGTTATTAGTAGTCCCTTATTCCAGTCATCAGGTAGTTCTTCGCTATTCCATATGGATTCGATTAAAGGCGTCATAGTCTCTACAGCGAAGGGAAAGTCAGCTTTAAGCATTTCCGCAACCGCGTTCTTCAACGATATGATAGCCTCTGCTACTTCGTCCTGATTAGGAGGAGCAGTGTCTATATCAAGAAGTCGAGGCGGCGATATAGTGTCTTGCATCTGAGGTGGTCTCATGATCACGGAGCTTTGGAAGACGTCCTCAAAATCCCCGAAGGGGTAGGCAGAGGTAAATTAATGCATTCAAGCATTCGTGGGAACACCCACGATTCGCCGGTTACGTTATTGGCCCATGTAACAGGCAAGCCTATTAACATCTTTGGGCACATTTACCAAACTTCGAGGTACTGGGAAACTTCTAGGAAATTGAAAATCCCTATAGAACCGGAGATAAAGGATTTTGCACCGTTATCACTGATATCTCCTGACCCAAGAATCGAACCCAGGACCCCAGCGTTGTAGTAATGGCCTGATACCACCAGGCCACTGAGGCAGTTAAAACAAAAAAAAATTAACACATACCTAATAACATAATACTAAAGTATCAAAATCGCTACATCGACTACTATAATTTGACGTTCATAATATTTCTATCAAGTAAAGCATGTGCCAATTTTGATGCACAGTGAATGCACGACTGTGTACAACGATCACGACACTAGGTCTGTGACAATATTACACTTGCGGCCACGCAACCCACTGAATCATTGGATTTTATACTTTATTCCCTTGAGTTAAATAAGTATTTCTGCATGATAAATTAAATATACGTAAGGACTTTATGGGTCGAATGAATGACATTCCAACATTGTTCTGAGCTCAGTCACTTTCAAGGTTAAACGGCACTTAACATTTAGTTTATAATTATATCTCAACATGTTCCACTCGCTATATACCGATTAAAATGGTTCTGGAGGTTTGTTGTGCAGTTTATGAAATTATGTTATTTTTTTATTTTCTTAATGTAATGGAAGTGGCAATCAAGCCTGCAGTTCACATTGATGTTAAGTGGTGACTGCTGCCTATAGACACCCACACAAAGACCAAGGTCAAAATGCAGATGCGTTACCACTCCTAAGGCCTAAGGTGTTATGCCCCTGTGCCGGACATTACAGGGCCGTACATTACCACCTGAACGGAACACGATAGTGCTGAACACTACCATTTAGCGGCAAGTATAGTAGGTAATGCGGTGGTGCCTACGCCCGCGAGCTCCGTCACTGGAGCTCTACCAATTATAGGTATAAAATTGAGTAGATTTTGATTACTTAAGTGATACGCAGTTACCTACTATGGTCGTAAAACAAAATGGATAAAAATGATGGTCTTATTCCAATAACTGTAATTAAAATGAATTTACGTCCAGGAGTTATTGATGTTCGACTTGATTGAAAATATTCATAAAAGCTTCCTCAGAGTTCATGTGCCGAATTGACATATTATGAAATGTCAATTGGTGTAGATCAATAAAAAGACAATTGACTTCGGGCAGGAATTGAACCTGCGATCTCAGAATAAAAAGTCCAGCCACTTTGAAGTAATTTTTTTTCTTTATTTTCTATTTTTACTCGCACATAAAACTAATTCAAATGGCTTGTCACAATAACCTTTGGAGTTGGGTCAAAAAAATACACCTCAAAAATGTTTAATATAGGTATGTATTTACAAATCCAGTGACTGCTTATGCCTCTGCCAGAGAATATGTAATAATACTACGTATAGAATGGACACATCGACGTCCCGCCCGATTTCCCCGGCTCACCCAACCTCCTCCCCTCTTATGGGCGACGTTTGGTATTATCTACGTGCTACGCACACAGGTGCACGTGTAAAAATATACATCAGTGATTGATGTCTGTGTAATAGAGACCAAATTAGGCGTTTGTATGGCATTTTGGCGGAGTGTCCGCAGTATGCCACTGCTTACCCTTTAAATGCCATACAGTCATGAAGCTAGTTTTTAAATAAACTACCTATAAATTTATGTGGAAAATTTACTGACGGCAGATGGAAGTTATTTCATTCCTTGACTTAGCACTTACTATCAAAACTAGATACTAAAAAAAGTGTTAATGCGTAGTTTCGAAGTACCTATCGCATTATTTTATGATTAATTAGTAAGTTTTATTTGATAAGAATGCAGCTGTTCATATCGTTATTTTTCGACACATTTTTGTATTTAGTGAACGTAACATACAAATATGCAGGATTAATGGTGAGCATTCATCTGTATGCAGAGAGCAATGGAGAGGGCTATGTCTGGGAGATAGAATCAGAGATGTGCATCAGAACCAAAGTAACCGACATAGCCCACCGAATAGCGAAACTCAAGTGGTAATGGGCAGGGCACATAGCTAGAAGAACTGTCAGCCATTGGAAGAGAAGAGTTCTAGAATGGTCACGTACTGGAAGACGAAGCGTAGGCAGGCCCTCTACGAGGTGGTCCGACGATCTGGTGAAGGTTGCAGGAAATGGCTGGATGAGGGCGGCCCAGGACCGTTCGTTGTGGAAATCTTTGGCTGTAGTACAGCATTACACGTCTTCCAGCTAAAATGATGATTCATCTGTAATAAGCAAACACTGCTAGAGACAGAACAGATGCTTTAGCCATCTGCATAAAACTTAAAAGTCTCAATGTAAATGCTTTGCAGTTTCTAAGCCTTAAGATTTTTCAAAGATTCAATGGAACTGTTCAGCACTATCGTGTATCATGTAGATGTTTATAGGCTACAATATTACTTACCATCGATGTGAACTGTACGCTTGTTGCTGCTTGCGACTTCATAACATACAAAATACATAGGTACATATGACAGCTTTTTTTTTCAGAAATTAAGACCTAGTTGTATCTACAAGACATATATACAGTAGATGTCTATAGACTGCAGTAGTCACTTAACATATATGTGAATTGCACGCTTTAAGCCAAATTAGTAACCGTTTATGAATACTGGGCAAACATATCTCTTGGTGTTATTTTAAGCCAACTTCAATGAATTTGACCTTAATTAAAATAGTCGTGATAATTAAAACCCATGTGACCCGTTAGTCATACTAACATACAAACATAACTAAATGTTATTTGTAGATGTTGTTGCAATTTGTGATAAAATAACTAAATGCCCGTAAGCTTCGTTCACGTCATTTTCGATACATTTCCTAGCGAACGCAGCGTTTCATCTCGCTCTAGATATAAGTGACATTGAGGTTCGTCAACCATTTTTTCTAAGTGAATCATTTGAGAATACACTTCCAAAATGGTAAAAGGTATGTCCATCGCTCTCTAGCTTTACAAATTAGAGAGTGATTTTTTTTTAATATTCATAAATGTTGTGCTGTAGTAACGAATGAAAAGTTTGAACAAAAATTTTATGAAGAATATGAAAAAAAAAAATTAATTAAAACTTTCAATAAAATTTAGTTTATAAGAGAGATATCCTAATTTTTTTTTAAATACCTATGATAATTTTCAAAATTTTCTACGGAATCCTTATAGGGCGAGTTCGATTCGCACTTGGTCGTTATTTTCTTCCTTGAGGTTCAGATTGAGCAACACAAAAAGTTCATGACCATATTTTAAGATTAGAAAATATTTGTACTAGTTTGTCCAGCTCGACACCAAATAGACACTCATTTTAACAATTTATGGCCTCTAAATAACTTACCTAATACTTTTTCACTGGTGGTAGAGCTCCAGTGACGGAGCTCGCGGGCGTAGGCACCACCGCATTACCTACAGACTTGCCTCTAAATGGTAGTGCTCAGCACTATCGTGTTTCGGTCAGGTGGTAATGTACGGCCCTGTAATTTCCGGCACAGAGGCATAACACCTTAGGCCTCAGGAGTGGTAACGCATCTGCATTTTGACCTTGGTCTTTGTGAGGGTGTCTACAGGCTGCAGTCATCACTTAACATCAATGTGAACTGCAAGCTTGTTTGCCACTTCCATAACATAAAAAAAAACTTTCACAGAGACATAACAACTTAGGTCTCAGAGATGGCAACGCTTCTGCATTTTGACCTCTGGTTTTTGTGTAGACGTCTATAGGCTGCAGTCATCACTTAACACTAACAAGAGCTGAATGTTTGTTTGCCACCTTCCTTGCACCAATTGGAAACATTAACCCAGATAATAATACTAAATAAATCTTGATTTACAAATTAATTAAACAAAAAGAAATTAATGATTTCTTGAAACCATTACATTGATTTATTAAACCCACTAATGTGATTCATTAAATTATTTAAAGTATTGAAACCTGACAAAATCGATAGACATTATTTTTTATCGATAAAACACATCACTAATTTAAGAATCAGTGAGAATAATTATTCTTCGTAGTCTCATAGTTTAACATTTTTGATAATTTATGCTTACAGTTGTTTTAAGAATTTACGTTATTTGTCAATTTTAATTATTATGTCGAAAGGAAATGGTAGTGATAACATGTATAATTTGTCAATTTTATTAGTTTCTATTATTCATTGAAAGTTGGCCAAGCACGAGTAACTTATGCTTTAGTTGTTCTATAAGTTGTAGTTTTTTTTATGTAATGGAAGTGGCAAACAAGGCGAAAAAACAAGCAAACATAAAAAAAAAATATATATAAAATGCAGATGCGTTACCACTTCTGAGGCGTAAGGTATTATACCAAAGGATATTAAAACAAAAGGACAATAAAGTTAAGCACCTAACTTCAGCCTGTTGTTTTTCTTTGTTTAGCGAGCAACTTCAGACTGTCGCTTTTATCTGTCGGAGTGTACGCGCATCGTATAAATTCACTCTCATTATTTTTCTTACCGCGCCAGAAGAAGTTTTACTTCAATAACAAAGAGCTGACCATATAGAACTGTGCTTGACCTCCGCGGCCAACAAATTAATTTTCAAAGCCATCACAACACTATTTGTATGGTAATTCGTATAAACACAATTAATATTACACGACAGGTCAATAAAAATCATTACCGCGACAGCTGCCCACGAGTGGTGTGTGGGATGACGTAACGTCAAGTTATGTTAATGATGTGTATATACACAGAAATCGTGCCGTATGAATGTTAGTCCTACGCATTTACGTAACTTGGTAGTCGAAAAATAAAATGTTAGTTTGAGATGCTAACGAGCGCACCTACAGTCCACAGTTTTATTGAGTAACGAAGGCAAATAAGCATGCAGTTCACATAGATGTTATTTGATAGCTGCGGCCTATAGAAAATCCACACAATAACCAGAAGTCAAAATGCAGAAGCGTTGCCATTTTAGTGACCTAAGTTATGTCTGTGATGTGATAGTTATTATGATGCCATACATTACCATGTACTCGGAACACGATAGTGCTCAACGCTACCATTTGGCGGCAGATAGAAAATGAAATGGTTATATTTTAAATCATGAAGATCTGACTTAAATCAATCATCTAATCTGCATGGCTATGATCTATAGACATTCACGCTTGTTTGCCACTTTCATTACCTAAAAACCGGTCAAGTGCGTGTCGGGCCACGCGCAGTGCAGGGTTTCGTAGTTTTTAGTTTTGAATAATGTAATAAAAAAAATATATAACAATTTGGTATTTGGAGTTCTGCAAAATTTAAAATACATTTGGTCGACTATTACTTGCTATCTTGAGTTTCTAATTTCTAACAACAACCGTATGGTTGGTAAGGGGGGGGGGGGGCACTTGACTCTAACGAAAATTGGCACTGTTAGCTAAATCAAAAAATGATGTTTGCACACCCGTAACATTTTTGAAAGACTTTTTTAATGGTTTTACTCCACCTCTTTACCGGCGCGATTAAGGTGTATACTTGTGCCAAATTTCAAGCCTCTAGTACCAATAGTTTTTGCGCTAAACCGAGAATGGACAGACAGATAGACGGACAAACGGACATGGCGAAACTATACGGGTTCCTTATTTACTACGGAACCCTAAAAGAGAACTCGGCAACTCAGGCGTAGCATCCAGTGGCCTGCTACCACTACCTATGCCGAGGCAGTCAATTACGATCATTTACCATTTCGTGTCTGTTTTGTAAAATGGTTTCGTCAAATCACGTTGTTATGTTGACGATAGACTGATATTTCTTAACCGATCTATCAATTTTATTATTTGATCACGACAAATACATTATATATAATATTCGTATTATTGAAGCAACTATATCGTGGATAATGAAGGATTGACTTTCACCTAGATATATTTTTTTTAATGTAATGGAAGTGGCAAGTGAAAAAGCATGCAGTTCATATTGATGTTATTATAACTGCAGCCTATAGACACCCACAAAGACCAAGGTCAAAATGCGGATGCGTTACCACTCTTGAGGCCTAACGTGTTACGCCTCTGTGCCGGAAATTACAGGGCTGTACATTACCACCTGACCGGAACACGACAGTGCTGAACACTACCATTTAGCGGCAAGTACCTATTAGGTGGTGTCTACACCCGCGAGCTCCGTCACTGGAGCTCTACTACCAGTAATTAATAATAATCTTATTATAACACTAAACTAGTCTAACATCGAGCTAAGTGGATTGGAATAAAATCACTTTTCACATCACCACCGAAACGTGTCGCGTAGATTTAAAATACGTTTTTTTTTTGTTGAATATCAGCGATATGAATCTGAGAAATTTGAATATTTACTTTTGAAAATACTGGTTATGTGACGTCCGCTGAAAGGAAACCTCTTTGGCTGCCCTTTAGCACACAGCTCTTTGAGCTATGATCCTTGCTAGAAATGGAGACCAAGAGGATAATTTGAATTTCCTCGAGCTCGAGATACTTTACATCCTTTTGAGTACCTCCACCAAATTTCAAGTTTCTGTACAGGACCGAACCCTAACGCACCCTAAGGTCTGTCATCATGAACTCGCTTCACATACTCGTACGTCAGAAAATTAAATGGGAGCTTTAACCGAGTTCCCTAATATACTTTATGAGTATCTGACATTCTTAATTTTACACCTTCATAATTGAAATTGCCAACATTTTTCGAAAATTTCACGACATCTACATCACGGATCGATGATGCATCAGATGTTCTCAGAGAAACTATAATTTGCCCAAACAAAGCTCCTAAACAAAAGTCAGCGTGTGCGATGACATTTTGAAAAATTTGAAAAGCTGCCATTCGGGGGACACTCCGAAGCAGAGGTACTCAGGTGATTAGGATGTTGGCGATATCTTGCACCACAAGGTATCTCAACATACTAATCTGATACTTAAGTTCGAGTGAATCGAAATTCTCATCTTTGGC
Organism: Macrosoma leucophasiata; assembly: GCA_036365455.1. Classification (NCBI taxonomy): domain Eukaryota; kingdom Metazoa; phylum Arthropoda; class Insecta; order Lepidoptera; family Hedylidae; genus Macrosoma; species Macrosoma leucophasiata. The sequence goes on from JAWQUS010000024.1 coordinate 4,903,122, forward strand.
TCTCACCCAAGACGGGAATTTTGAACTACTATGCCTACTGTAACTTGAGTTTCCCTTTTTTTATGTTATGGAAGTGGCAAACAAGCATGCAATTCACATTGATGTTAAGTGACGACTGCAGCCTATAAGACACGCACACAAAGACCGAGGTCAAAATGCAGATGCGTTACCACTCCTGTGGCCTAAGGTGCTATATGACTGCATGAATGGTATTATGACAGAATTACGGCTATGTAGTTTCCGGTCCGGGTGCATAAAAGTTTAGATCTGAGGAATCAGCAGTGCCACGTCAGGCTGGAGCGCCTTCTGCGCTCGCCTGACGCTCGATGAAGTGGACTAAGCGCCGTCTCGAGACGTGCCGCGTACATAAAACCCGTTCTAAAAAAAATGCCCCGTCTTTCAATAGTTTTATTTTTACTAGCTGTGCCCGCGACTTCGTCCGCGTGAGAATTTATGATTGTTCAGTATCTACCCGGACGAAGTCGTAGGCCCAGCTATTTTAAAAGTAGCCTAAGCTACTCCTTATTACATAAGCTATCTGCCAGTGAAAGTTCCGTCGAAATCAGTCCAGCCGTTCCCGAGATTAACCCCAACAAACAGACAGACAATCAGACAAAAAATTGAAAAAAAATGTTGTTTTGGTATATGATATGTACCGTGTATAGGTACATACATATGCATTTAGTAAAAAGCGGTTATTTTTGTATTATAAACAGACACTCCAATTCAATTTATTTGTGTAGATGTTTATAGGCTGTAGGATGATGTAAATACTGGAGGTTATAATTTACGTTTTTGACTCCTTTCCAAACGTTCCAGGGTCGTATAGTCAGTGAACCTTATGTCCTTTAGTGGGAAAATAAATAAGGTACGTAATACGATGCCGCCAAGCTCACAACAGTGCTCTGTCATTGGAGCTCTACCAAATCAAAAAAGTTACGTAACTTGCCGATATTGAGCCATCATTCACCTAACATGCGTAACACTCAATAACACAATCATACCAAATTGACTCAAGCTAATTTGTCCAAGATGAATTATCTTTACAAGTTCGTTTACATTACCAAGCCCGGCTGTTATAAAGCACTTAACCCTAATTACTGTTCTGATAAAGGGAAGAGATAATATGACGTTTTTATCTACCTATTTCAGTTAATCTTGTCGTGTCTTGCGGGTCTCGATAACATTGACAAGACACTTATTGTAGATTTGGGAACTTTGTGGGTGTAAACTCTCTCTGTCATTATTTTTTTAAAGATTTTCTGTCATTTTTAGGGTTCCGTAGTAAACAAGGAACCCTCATAGTTTCGCCGTGTCTGTCTGTCTGTCTGTCTGTCCGTCGGCGGCTTAGCGCAAAAAACTGTTGGTACTAGATACTTGAAATTTAGACACAAGTATACACCTTTATCACGCCGACAAAGTGGTAGAACAAAAACATGAAAAACAAAAATAATTTGCACACCATCTTTATATGTAAAGCTCGGATAACTTTTTTTCCTTTTCTATATATAGGGTATCGTTGAATAGGATTTTTAGAAATGTCAGGGATGTGCAAATATAATTTTTCGATTTTGTTAACGGTTCGTGACTTAAGTGCCAGTTTTCGTCGAGTCAAGTGTCCCCCACCTCTTCCGACTTGTTAGAAATTTAAACGTTATGGTAAAAGTAGTTATATATAATGAAATTAAAAGGAAAACTGTCATACTTAAGTTGGTTTTACAAGTTTGCGAGTAGGTAATAGTCGACCAAATGTATTTTACTCAAAATTTCGAACAACTCCATAGAACATTTATTTTGTTTCATTACATTATTCAAACCTAAAAACTACGGAACCCTACAATGCGCGTGGCCCGACACGCACTTGACCTGTTTTTTATGTTTCAAGGGAGCAAAGAAGCCTACAGTTCACATTGGTGTGTGTGTAAATGATGATGAGGTCTTAAATGTTGCGTCTCGTTGAGCGTTATCTCTGCTACACACTGCCTAATTATGCACCTATAATACCTACGGTATTGGTCAAAACTTGATCAAAATGATCGACAAACATCACATAGATAAGGTGCGAAAGAGACAACGCTCTACAGACCCGAAATAAGTAGAAGTTGCCTTCCTAAGGTCGATGTGCCATATTTCTTGTTAGATGCTATAAAACAAAACATCACAATTAGCCACAGCTTATAACCTAATTGGCTTTGATAGAAGACACGACTTTTTATGTCGACCCTTAAAAACTGTGGAGACGCAGTATGTTTTGCAGCAAGCGAAGGATTTATATTTTATGCGGCCGCAAGCACGCGGAATCAGACCAAAGTAAGGTCTTTTTACGTCTAACGTCTTAGGGCTACCTCGTGTTATAAAAATATAGAAGTATAAGAACGGAATCAATGCATATATTTTTATGGTAGCTACTAGATATCTATAATATAAAAATAAGTCGGGTTTTCCTTACGCTATAACTCCAGAACGCACGAATCGATTTCCACGGTTTTGCATTCGTTGGAATGGTCTCGAGCTGCGTGAGGTTTAAAGCAAAGAATTATAAAACGACATCCACGCGGGCGAAGCCGCGGGCAACAGCTAGTGATTCGTAATTTCGTATTGCCTCACAGTGAAATAATGTGTCATGGGTGTAATAGATACGGACTATTTGTATGGGAAAATGAAATAGTGGTTTTAATTATTCTTCTTCAATTTCTTCATATTTTCTTACCTTTTAAACCTTCCCTGGACTTTCAAAAATCATTCAAAACCAAAATTAGCCAAATCGGTACAGCCGTTCTCGAGTTTTGGCGAGACTAACGAACAGCAATTGTTTCTTTTATATATAGATAATTAATTTCATAGTGTAGCCAATAACGATAAAAATCTTTAAAATAGAAAAGAGTAGGTATACAAAATATTAAAAAAACAGTTATTAAGTTAGAAAAAATAAAAATCAATTAATTGTAGCATTTATTACAACAACATAAAGTATTAATTTAGAATATAATTATACATGGGCAAATAAAGGGAAAAGTCCGTAGTACGTCACGGTAGTCCGTGTAGCCGGACTTTTTCCTGATAGGCAAAATAGGTATAATATTTTTCGCATTTATAGTTTTATCCGTCGTATTTTTTTAAGAAGTCGAATATTATAAATTTCGAATCATATATATTAAAGTCGAAATTAAAGATATATATCACTAACAGTAGGTATATTTTAAAACAGTCCGCCGATTACTGAAATATGAATGTAATATAATAATTATGTAATGCTACTAAGCTCAATGTAAGTGAACGAAGTTTTTGTTGATTGATGTTTTTTGAGTAAAAATGTCTTTAAACCTTAACCTCTAATTTTGACTAAACATCTCAAAGTATTTTTTTTTTATTATTATTATGGCATCGCTATTACGCATATTGCCAGTGTCAAGTAAAACGATATTTCGTATTTATTTAAGCAGCGTCAAAGTTAGTATAATATCAAGTATAATATGTAAGTATCAAGTATAATATGTCAGTCAAGTGAGTTACAGTCAAGTTATTCGAGTAAAGCGATGGCTACTTTACCAGAACATTTACAATGAAGTTTTGGTGGCAACCTGAAAGGTCGTGTTTTCGCACTGTTATTCTATTTCATTGTACACGGGCACTGTAATAAACCTATATCAAACAAAATGCCACCAACTTTATTCAATATAACTTAAAAATACACCAAGAAAATGAAATAAAATAAGAGCGCCATACGCCTCTTTCAAGGTTCCCGCCAAAATAAACATCTCAAAGTATTTCGTTTTATTTCCAACAGTGAAAACCCTAAGTATGAGTCGCGCTAACGTTACATTGAAATTTGTTCTAGGTAACAAAGTACCCGAGATTTGCGGCCCGACAGAATCCGGAAAGGCATGCGACTAGTTAGCTCGTAGCGTCAGCAAATAAGTGAGTACATTTCACTTATTCACACTTAATTGACATTTTAATGGTTGACTATTCGGTTTATGACCGTGATTTCGTTCAACAAGCTGCAGAATCAGATAAGGATGGCACAAGATTAATTTTAGGTAGCAGGACGCTGCAGCTGCGCTGCGGGTCTCGCGTTTTATATTCGGTCATCCTTGGGTTGGGGATTATGTGTATATGCGATTTTTCCAACTCAAAATATCTTCACTGTGACCCTCAAAGTTCGGAAATGTACCCAGTGAATGATAACAGGTTCATAATCTATACCATGCGCCTGCATACATGTCTTTAACAGCTTCTTATTAAGGAGCATAAGTTTGCGTTTTGTCTACACTTGTAGCGTATTTAGAGAGTTAATGTTTTAGAAATTTAGATTTATCCAATGTGAATACCCTAATCAGGCTAACGTAACATAAAATTTTGTTCTAGATAACAACGTCCCCGAGTTTTGTGGCTCGAAAGAATCCGGAAAGGCATGCGACTAGTTAGCTAGTAGCGTCAGCATAAAAGTGTGTACATTTCACTTAGTTACATTTCACATACTTTTGATATATTTTTTTATGTATTGGAAGCGGCAAACAAGCATGCAGTTCACATTAATGTTAGGTGATGACCTCAGCCTATAGACACTTACACAAAGACCAAGGTCAAAATGCAGATGCGTTACCACTCCTGAGGCATAAGATGTTATGTCTCTGTGTTGGAAATTACAGGGCCGTACATTACCACCTGACCGTAACACGATAGTGCTGAACACTACCACTTAGCGACAAGTATATTAGGTAATGCGGTGGTGCCTACGCCCGCGATCTCCGTCACTGAAGCTCTGCCACCAGTAAATTTTGATATCTGATATTGATATCTCTGTTTTTATGTATATTTGATAGACTACAGTATTACATCAATGTAGGTAAACTGTATGCTTCGTCATGACATAAAAGATTTCATCTGGAATACTGCTCTCATTTGTGGGCTCCCGCCCCCCCGCCCCCAAATACCAACTTGGTCCACTTGACTCCCTACAAAGACGCGCCGTTCGTAGTGTTAACGACCCAGGACTTACTGATAGGCTCGAACATCTGAGCCTGCGCAGAGACAATGCGAGTCTTTGCGTTTTATACCGTGTCTATAATGGCGAGTGCTCTGCTGAACTGTTCGACATGGTGCCACCGTCCCTTTTCCTACACCGTACTACTCGCCGAAGAGAGAAGTTTCACCCTCACCGACTGGACGCCAGGCAATGTTCAACGGTGCGGTTCACACGTTTGTTTTTGCCCAGAACGTGTAAATTGTGGAATGAACTTCCCTCTGAGGTGTTCCCTCGGTGTTACAATATGGGGATCTTCAAAAATGGCGTCAAAAGAGTCCTTCAGGTCTGGCAGCGCGTTGGCGACTCCCCTGGTGTTGCAAATGCTCATAGGCGACGGTGACTACTTTCCATCAGGTGGCCCGTCTGCTTGTGTGTCAATCTATTGACATAAAAAAATAGCAAGTACCATTTTGTTCAATTATCTTTGATAACTTTTTGATATAGATTTCTATGCAGTCTGTCCAATTTCCAATCAAGAGCCCAGATCAACTAATAGAGTTATGATGGCTCGCGAATGGTCAGTGTGCGCGCTCCCTTACCTGATGTGATTGCCGACAAGGACTCGTTTAAGCTGCATTTACACTTGCGTCAATGAGTTATCGAGATCTAGTTAGTTGACTAGAACATTTAAAAACAAATATTAATACCTATCTGTATTAGTGGGATAATACCGAGATATTAAAATAAAAATGAATGCTTAGAACTCTTTGACTGTGATATCTTCGATATACCTGCTGAACTGCCTCGGTAGCCTAGTGGTAGCAGGCCACTACTACTACACCGAGGTCCTGGGTTCGATTCCCGGGTAGGAGGTTATCAGAGGTAATGGTGAAAAGTCCTTTATCTCTGGTTCTATTGGTATTTTTCGATTTTTAAAAGAAAACCTAGTACCTCGAAGTATTGTAATGTGCCCGGAGATGTCAACAGGCTCGCCACCTGTAACATGGGCCAAAACGTAACCGGAGAATCGTGGGTGTTTGAATGTATGCTTGAATGCATGCATTTACCTCTGACTACCCCTTCGGGGGTTACAGGCGTGAAGTTACGTTCTTCGATATGGGCGTGTTATTTAAGTATCAATCGAGCATTGTTAAAAAAATAAGGTCAGTCATCAAAATAAAGATAAAAGAAAAAGTATGTTCCAGTTAATGCGGTGGTACCTACATCGGGCTCCTACACTGAAACTCTACCACCTTTGTGTATAATAAATTCTCTTCATATTTGATCCAGTTCAATAAAGGCTGAAGTAATCAAGTGTGAACGAACCTTAGTCATTCACATACCTTAACTCGACAAATATACAGGCAAAGATGTTAAGGCGGGTCTACGCTAGACACACCGAGCACGAGCGAAACACAAGCGGAGCCGTTCTCGGCTTCGTCGTTCGCGACGTCAAGTGTGGACGTACAACCAACCTACAACGATCATTGTTTTCGAACGTAGTTTTCCGCAGTGAGTTCGCGGCTCTTGGCGAATATGGACGATATTAATAATATTGCAGTTGCCGCTGCTGTTGCTTATTTTTTTTATAGCAAACCTCATGTTTTGGATCCCATATCAATGGATTATTATGATATAATTCAATTAAATGCACGGAAGTATCTTCGGTCCACGTTTCCATGATGCTCGGCTCGAGCGACCGACGTCTGTCACTAAACACGTCCACGAGCGCACTGCGAGCGCGAAGCAAATCCCTTTGTGTTCGTCAAAAAACCGACAACAGGCGGAACGCAGCCGAGCACGAACGAAATGCTCGCAGCGCGCTCGTTCGAGGCTTGTAAGTTGGTCCACACTAGACGAATTGTGTTCGGCTTGTGCTCCGCTCATGCTCGGCTCTCCTAGCGTAGACGCACCTTTAGATAAACCCAAAATAACATGCCTTTGATAAAACATTATACAAAGACATTTAAATTTATAAGAATAGTAGTAACTAATGGTATGGTTGAAGACTGTGCCAGATTGAAGCCAACGGCTGTGGCAGATATGCATCAGTTTAGACTAAGGTTTTATTTTATTAGCAACTAGCTGTGCCCGTGACTACGTCCGCGTGATAATGTATGATTGTTCAGTATCTACATGGACGAAGTCGTGGGCGCAGTTAGTATTAAAAGCCTAAGTTATTCCTAATTACATAAGCTATCTGCCAGTGAAAGTCCCGTCAAAATCGGTCCAGCCGCTCCCAAGACTAGCCCCGCCAAATTGTAAAAATGTGGTATTGGTATATGTACCGTGTATACAAATATATGCATTAAGTAGTAAGCATTTATATTAAAAACAGACACTCCAATTTTATTTATTTGTATAGATGTAGATTTAGTCAGTGAAGAGTAATTTGTAATCAAGTTTGTGTTATTAAAGTCATAAAGTGTTAAATAAACATACAGTTAACATTTATGGTAAGTAAATACTAGCCTCTAAATATTTACATTTAAACGAGAGATTTCAATGTACAATTTTACGGCAAGTAACCAATATCTATTCTATTTCAACTTTAAAACCTTTTTTACTTTCCGATCTCTTTCAACTTTTGTATGGCTCCGTAATAACTAACACAGAGACATAACAAATTAGGTCTTAGGGGTGGCAACGCATCTGCATTTTTACCTTTGATTTTTGTGTAAATATTTATAGGCTGCAGTCATCACATAACATCAATGTGAGCTGCATGGCTGTTTGCCACCTTATTTATATAAAAAAAAAATACTAGAGCCAACATTCACACATCAAATAGATTTCCAATGAGATATCTTTTTATATACGACTCGTACACGGCGAGTTTTAATTATGGAAGTTTATTAATTACCTTAATTGGTCACGGCTTTTAAGTTCAAAAGGCGTACTTAACCCGCCCCCGAATTATTGTGACCACTCCTACGATGCCACTCGCGTAGGCGGTAGAGGTTAATAAGTTCTGTAATGTGGCCATTAAAATATTTCATACCTAAATGACTGAATGTGTATACATATAGATAAGTATTATTTCTTTGCTTGAAGTAACAACAACAAATTGTTATCTAAGAGTGTACGCAAGCTCAGCTTGAATTTAATTTAATTTAAAACGAACAAGTTTTCCAGTGACGGAGCTCGCGGGCGTAGGCACCACCGCATTACCTAATATACTTGCCGTTAAATGGTAGTGTTCAGCACTATCGTGTTCCGGTCAGGTGGTAATGTACGGCTCTGTAATTTCCGGCACAGAGGCATAACACCTAATGACTCAGGAGTGGCAGCGCATTTGCATTTTGACCTCTGGTCATTGTGTAAGTGTCTATAGGCTGCAGTCATCACTTAACATCAATGTGAACTGCACGCTTGTTTGCCACTTTTATAACATAAAAAAAAAAAAAAAAAAACAAAATATTATTTTCTCGGTTGGATTGCTTCAGTCATCTACGCATTATTACGTAAAGCAACTACAAGAAACTTGTTTTTCAAATTATCAGCAATCTAATTAACATTGGTTTAATACAGTAGGTTACAGATTTCTAAAAAAAAAAAGTTAAATAGATCAAGCATTCAATATAAAGCATACTTTTTGTGCAAACATAAAAAAAATCGTTTACAAATGCGGTCGAATTGAAAAACGTCTCCCTTTTTTTAAATAAATTGAAAATGGTTTGACACTTTGGGAGCCTGTTTTCTTGCCATCACCATTAACCCTTTCAGACCTAAAGTTTAACGGTAATGGATATCAAAATGAAAGTTACTATTTCTGGATTAAGAGGGGTTTCTGAAAAATAATATGTAACTGAAAAAGAATGAGGAATAATGAAAAACGTTTTTTCCTGAAACTCACAATTGTGAGGGATCGGGCCCAGTTTTGACATACTCATGATTGTGAGGGTGGACCAATAAGACCATTTTATGCAAGATAAAAAACTTTAATCATCATCGAAGCAGTCATAATTATCATAAAACGAACAGTGACAGGCCATTACTACTACACTGAGGTCCTGGGTTCGATACCCGGGTAGAGGATTATGAGACATAATGGTGTAAAGTCTTTATCTCTGGTTCTGTTAGGATTTTTCCATCTGGAAATTTCCGAGTACCTCAAAGTTTGGTAATGTGACCGGCGATGTCAACAGGCTCGCCACCTGTTACATGGGCCAAAACGTAACCGGCGAATCGTGGGTGTTTGCATGTATGATTGAATGCACGTTACTGCAGTTAAGTTTATGTGATTTTTACATCATCCATTGCCATAACTGGGATTGGAGCTGACTGATAACTAGTTTCTTTACTAGTGGCCGGATACTCAAAAATCACTTAATAAAATTAAGTGATTTTTGAGTAACCCTCAAATATAAGCTATCTCTGTCGTTTCCACGTATTTTATAAAGACAAAAGACTTTTTAGTCGCACTTAAGATTAACTGACGTATTTAGCCAAGACGAGTGAAAGTCAAGTAAAGTCAGCTCCAATAATAATATTACCTAATTGTGCCTAAGTCAGATTAAAATTAATTAAATTATCGATTTACGAACACGGTCGGCCGTGAAACGTGTTAAATAAATAGTTGATCACAATTAATGTAAATTATACAATTTGAATCAATAACCGATCAACCTTCGAGGCTCGTTTTGTAGCGTAATTTGTAAATAGATTTGTTGGCGGTAGGGTTACTACGCCATTTTGATTTGTCGTTTAATTATTTGAAAGTTTTAAATTATTTTGATATTTAATGTTGGGACATTTTTGACATATGTATTGGAAGTGGCAAACAAGCATGAAGTTCACATTGATGTTAAGTGAAGACTGCAGCCTATAGACACTCACACAAAGACCAAGGTCAAAATGCAGATGCGTTACCACTTCTGAGGCCTAAGGTGTTATGCCTCTGTGCCGGAAATTACAGAGACGTACATTACCACCTGACCGGAACACGATAGTGCTGAACACTACCATGTAGCGGCAAGTATATTAGGTAATGCGTTGGTGCCCGCGAGATTAAAAATACAAACCTTACAGGTTTGTATTTTTAATTGTATATTACTTTTTAAAATATAATTCATTAAAACATATTAAAATATTTTGATAAGTGCTTCCCTTTTCCGTGTTATTAAACTAAATAAAATTGTTACGGACTGACAATGAATTAAGAATAATTGAATTGTTGATGTTAAAAAATGTAGTCTTAATCCAGGCCGTAGGTGATGATACTGATCTGTAGATTAATAAGTTTTTTTTTTCTCAATCGAAAAAATTTATCAGTATAAAAAGTAACATAAAATACTGCGTTTGTTGGTACATTAAACATACTCATACTCATGATTGTTTGTGGCTCATTCTAGTCCCGACTAATAATTCTTTGGAAGGGACTTTTTCTAAGATTCCTTTTGACCTCTGCAGCTTTACATTTTGGGGTCGTATTCAAATTGGTCTGATTAATTAAGGACGTTACAATTTTGTCACAATCAATGTACCTATAATATACAATTTGAATCAAAAATCAATCAACATTCGAGGCTTGTTTTGTAGTGTAATTTGTTAATCGCTTTGTTGGCGATAGGGTTACTGCGCCATATTGTTTTGACATTTAGTAATTAAAATTTTGTTTACTATCTACAATAGTTGTATTTATATTTTTAAAGAAAAATGGATAGAAAAATTTGACTTCAGGCGAGGCTCGAACTCGCGACCTACTGGGAATCTAGTCCAGCCGCTCTTCCAATTGAGCTACTGAAGCCCTGCCCGATTTGTCAAATCTTTTTTGTGTTGTTTGCCTAACTAGCATAGTTGGTAATAGATGGCGCTACTGCTACCATAAAGCAATGCAATAGATGTGAAGGAAAGATTTGACAAATCGGGCAGGGCTTCAGTAGCTCAATTGGAGGAGCGGCTGGACTAGATTCCCAGTAGGTCGCGAGTTCGAGCCTCGCCTGAAGTCGAAGTTTTCTTTCCATTTTTCTTTAAAAATAAATATATTTCACAAGCATGTGTTAATGCGAAATAATATAAAACAATAGTTGTATTCACTCCCCAGCGTGACAAATAAGCTTGCATTGTAGGATACATAAAGTATATAGGATAATATGGTTTAGGGTCTCCCGTCCACAGGGGGTCAATTTACAGATCCCATCAATATCACTTAGTGACGAGAAAGGGGCTTTGAATTGATTTCCTCAAGGAAGTGAATTTTCGTGTGTCTGAATGTCACTTTGGATTTTCTTTAAATTGTTTTCTTGTTGACCCGGTTAGTCCAGCGGTACGTGGTAGACGTTTTCTAGGGTCACGGGTTCGATCCCCGCATTAAAACAAATGTTCTGTATGGACTACAGATATTTGTTTCGGAATTGTGTGTTGGTGATGTGTTGTGTGTGTACAACGGCACCCACTAAACAGGTTTATATACCTTTTATGGATCTGTGATTGTAAGCGTATAATCTTAACAGCCGGTGGGGTGATTGTAGGCTACCATTGCTATGTTGAAGTCCCTAGTTCGATTATCGAGATGGGTCAGTGCTGTTAGATTTTTTAACTGCCCAAAAATTTCAGTAACACTTTTACGGTTTTTACGTTACTTACGAGGCTATACGTTTCCTTGATTTCCATCTAACCAGAACAAGATAATACTTATCACTGCCATTTAGCCGCAGATAGATTAGGTAATGCGTTGGTGCCTACGCCCTCAGTCAACCACTAAAAACTAAGTAATATAATTTTCAAACATATGCCGAGTCACTTGCCAATGAGCAACATGGTAAAGATATCAAGAGAGTCCCTATACTTACCTTATTAGTAATCATTAAAAATAAATTCTCGTAAAAATATGCTACAACCCTAGTTATCGACGAAATGTAGGTAAAGGTATAATGTTAAATCAGGTAAAAGGCGCCAGCTACTGCGCCGTTTTAATTAGATTGCTATTATATATTTACCCGTTTACCTTCTCATTAATATCTTTGTTTAAACTATACTATAATGCAGCAACCAGCTATTACCACAGTCGTAAGAAAACGAACGTGTTAATTCATTATTAATTATACTACTAGGTACCTACTATCTAAATGTACTACTACTATCCAACTAAGGTCACTAGTGGTAGAGCTCCAGTGACGGAGCTCGCTGGCGTAGGCACAACCGCATTACCTAATATAATAATAATAATAATGGGAACCCATTATACGTCCCACTGCTGGGCACGAGTCTCTCCCCTTTTTTTGGGGAGAGGCCTGGAGCTTACTCCACCACGCTGCTCCAATGCGGATTGGTGGAGGTGGGTGGGTTAGTGGCCAACCCGCTGTCGGATGTTTTCAAACCGCCCATTAGGCCTCCGACAAGGTTTAACGACTGCTATCCATCGACAGCAACCGGGACCGACGGCTTAACGTGCCCTCCGAAGCACGGAAACGCGCATTTAATTTGCCACTAGCGGTCACCCATCATACTACCCGACCGCGCCCGTAGTGCTTGACCGAGTAGATCGTATACGATCTACACCAGCCGCTGGGCCATGCGCGCTTCATTACGATCCGGTTAGTCCAGCGGTGCGAAACCACCGTTTGATTCGAAGGGTCGCGGGTTCGATCCCCGCACCGGAACAAATATTTGTATGGCCTACAGATATTTGTTTCGGGTCTGGGTGTTTGTGTATATGTTGTATGTGTACAACGGCACCCACGACACAGGTTTATACCTAATGTGGGGCTGTGAGTGTAAGCGTATTTTATTTATTATTATTTATTTATTACCTAATATACTTGCCGCTAAATGGTAGTGTTCAGCATTATCGTGTTCCGGTTAGATGGTAATGTACGGCCCTGTAATTTCCGGCACAGATGTCACCTTAGGCCTCAGGAGTGGTAACGCATCTGCATTTTGACCTTGGTCTTTGTGTGGGTGTGTAATGGTTATAGTTTTCGTCATCTTTAACAATTCAACAATAAAGTTCGGTAGTACAAAAAAAAATGTTAAAGTTTTAGTATAATTTTACGTTTAGCTTGGGTTGCACCACGATTTTTGGTTAAAGTTATAAAAGTGATTTTAACATAACACACTAACACACACACACACTTTAACAGATTACTTTAAGTTAGAGCAGGTACAGTTAACACTTTAACAGATTTCTTTAAGAGCAAGATGTGAAATGTTACAATAACTTAAACGTTAACAAGTCGTGGTGGAACCCAAGCTCAGGGAGGATGTAAAATTATAACTAAAATAAATATTTTGGTGCCACCGAAACCAACAGTAATATTTATTTTAACAGTGACTGTATATTGTGTTACACCATCGTATTTTTTTGGACAGTTAAAGTTATCAGGATTGACAGATTCCCATCACCGTCTGAAATTTCTTGCTGCTGCATTTTTAGGGCACGAAAAATTAATCAAATAGGGAAAATATAATTAATTACATAGTGTAGGTTTTTGCGCGCTACACGCGTTGAAATAAAACTATTTTCTTTTAATTTATCAGCGGTTAATTTAAAAGATAATTTATTTTTATGCTCGGGAAACAGGTCACCATTTTTTTTATTTATTTCAATAAACATAATTACAGTGTTTATTTTTTTACTGGAGTTAGAGCTCACGTGATAGAGCACGCTAATGAAGGCTGTTCCTCTCTAGATACCTAATTTACACTATTGTGCTTTGATAAAATAGTAAGACTATAGCTGGCATAACAGCATAGGTCTCAGAAGTGTTAAAATCTTTGTATCACTATAACGTTTTTATGGGAATTTTTATAGGCTGCAGAATTCAGTCAAATAGAAAACCGGCCAACTGCACAGGGCTCCGTATAATTAGTTACGTAATTTCACGCCTGTAATTCCCGTAGGGGTAGCAAATTACCAAAATTCGAGGTACTAGGAAACTTCAAAAAAATGGAAAAAGCCCAGTAGACCCAGAGATAAAGGAACTTAAACCGTTATGTCTGATATCCCCCTGTCCGGCAATCGAACCCAGGACCCCAGCGTAGTAGTAGTGGCCTGCTACCACTAGGCTACTCGTTAGTTGACAATTAAGGAGACCCTGGTGATGTTTGTAGGCCACACTATTCCCTTACTTTCAATGAGAAATATAATTTAATATTACTGTTTGTCACTGTAAAAAAAATTTAAAGCCATTTATAAACTCTATTAAAATAACGAACCCCATAACTTTTCTATTTTCCAACTAACCTGTCAACATCTAAGTATGTTACTTTTTTCTTTAGGAACGTAGGTACCTACCTATAACAAGAATTGCGTAACAACATTCAGTGAAAAACATATCAGAAGAAGATGTCATGTCTTTAATTAAGATACACGTAACTTTAATAGTGCAATGAGTGATGTGGATCACGTCCACTGATTTTTTTATCAAATTCAATCATTAAATTTTCTTTCCCCACTCTAATCCCGGCCCCAGCCCGACCGGATTACGTCCCGCTGGTTTAGATAGCGGCGTGCAAATAAAATGCTAATTTGCTGCAAAATCTCTTTTGATTAAATTGTAAATAGACATGAAACGTTCTTTCCGCAACCTACCGGTTCTATAATTGACTGTTATAAATGGTTTCACTTACAAACGGCACGCGACTATGTGTGCTTAGCATCTCAAATGGCGCTGACGTCGCGTGGCAAAACCTCGAACTATATTCCGAAAACAACCCCTTTCACAGTGCTGCCATCCCAAAGAAAGTTGCTCCACGGCGAACCCCTTTCACTTGCAAGTTCAGCTATTCCCCACGAGATGGCGCGCCACCGTTGCGTCCCGAAGCATTCGGCCACGGCTCGCGTGTGTGCGTGACAGAGCGAGATCGCAAGTGAAAAATAAAAAAGGAGTAAAATAGACAGCAATATGCGTATACAAAGGCGTGGTTACGTGCATGCAAACGATTTATTTTATCGCAAAAATGGCCGGAACTTTACATGTTTGCCGTTAGATCGTAAAGTCATAACTACATTATGCATCTCATAACCTGAACTCTATCGGTAGGTATTAAGGTTGAAAATGTAAATATATGATAATTCAACTTGTGTTTAGCAACTAGAGGATGGCAAAATAATTGGCGTCACCGGCGTCGCGGCGTCACTAGACAGAGAAAGTATAGCGTACTATCGCGGTGTTAGAATAGCGCTGCCGGACCGACCGTTAGGTGGAGGGGGACGGCGAATTGGCGCGTGTCGACGTTAGAGTGAGACATCGCGAAAAAATGCACGAAAAAATACATTTTCATTTAAAGGTGCGCGCCGCGATAGAAATTACAGAAACATGGGCGCGGTTTAAAAAATGCTCGGGGCGCCTGCGCCCTCGGCAAAAAGTCGGTGCGGAAGTAAAGGGGGAAAGAGACGTTGGCGATGACTATGTGAGGAGTTGCAGTGCGCCGGTACGCCGCGAGCGGTCGCCACTGATGCAGACCAACGAAAACACCGCTAATTAGTTATTGCAACTAATCAGCGTGTACCGTTTGTGTTCATGATGCAAGCGCTAGTCTGTAGTGATCGCTGAGTTCGAGATTTGAGTGTGATTGTGTTGTATACGTGTTGCAAGATTTTTTTGGGCAGGATTTCTAAAGGTAAATATTTTGTTTGGAAACTCGCGATTTGGGTAATTCATTGATGAATAGTGATGACGTTGAGTAAAATTTTAGTTATCAATCAGTGTAAAATTAGTACGAAATACGAGTAAAAATTAAATTTTCTTACAACTCAACTCCTAATTTTACATTTATCTCAATTGAACAACACGCTTTGCGTCAATATGAAAACAAACTCTCGTGTTATTGCAAGGAAAGGTTATAAAAATAATGTAGGCACAAAATTTAGAACTAATTAGACAACTTTAAACACATTTTTTTTTGCACTAAACTTTTGAAGTTAGTATGTTGGTTATCAAATTTAGAATATTTGTTTTATTAAATGAATTAGAACAACAATTTAGAAATCATCTATGCATATAATGGTCATGTAGGTACAACAACCCAATTATAAAAAAATATGTCTGTCCTATAACATACAATAATAAACGAGCTATCATTATAACAGCTACTACATTTAAAAAGGATAGCAAAGACCTAGACTCTACATTCTTTTGATAGAAAAACGTCTATTGAAGAAAAATCTAAAGAATTAGCAGATTCTATAACATAAGAAACTATAGGTATAAATTGTCACGTTTTAACAAAACACCCATCACCATAAGAAACAATATTGTTCGTTTAGAAAAACTTATTGTATGGGCTTGTCAATTAAAATGTGGAAATATCAGTAAAATCAATGATATGTTCTGAATGTTCAATTGTCATGTACTTGACAAAAATCGCACCTTCCATACA
Source organism: Macrosoma leucophasiata (assembly GCA_036365455.1). Taxonomy (NCBI): domain Eukaryota; kingdom Metazoa; phylum Arthropoda; class Insecta; order Lepidoptera; family Hedylidae; genus Macrosoma; species Macrosoma leucophasiata. The sequence continues at coordinate 4,919,416 of JAWQUS010000024.1, forward strand.
AAAACATTCAAAATCGTTATCAACAAGAACGTAGAGTCGCTATCTTACGGTAAAGCCGATAACATGTCAGGTGAATTGATCATATATTTTAAAGACTTTCTTCGCGTTTCTCAGCTCTCCAATTCTTATTTATTTTCATTGCCTTTAGACTAAAAGTTTTATTAAAACTAGTGATCGCCCAATGCTCGAAATTCGACCGCAATATGCATAAAATACTAAGTTTGAATTCTATAACGAACCTCTTTGGTGAAACCGTTTTACCACAGGCTGGTACACAGCACATGTAATTATGATTGGCATTTTAACAAAATCAATGTGAACGTAATTTATGGTATATTCGACTTTTGACGTAAAGACTTTGGAGTTTTGGCGGGAACCTAGAAAGAGACTTTTAGTGCTCTTATTTTATTTCGTTTTCGTGGTGTATTTTTGATTTATATTAAATAAAGTTGGTGGCATTTTGTTTAACATAGGTTTATTACAGTGCCCGTGTAAATTGAAATAGAATAACTGCGAAAACACGGCCTATCAGGTTGCCTCCAAAACTTCATTGTAAATGTTCTGGTAAAGTAGCCATCGCCTTACTTGAATTACTGACTGTGACTCTGACTGACTGACTGACTGACTCTGACTTTTACGCTGCTACAAATACGAAATATCGTTTTGCTTGATACTGGCAATATGCGTAATAGCGATGCCATAACAATAAAAAAAAAAACGTAATTTATTGTGTTGTCAAATGCATGGTATTGTTGTATTTATTGATTGATATTATAATCATTATTATCGAAAACTATTAGCGTTCTACACCTCTCCTACACATCGCCAAATTTCATACTCCCCCGTGAGCACAATTATCGTAAAAAGGAGTCTTAACTCCTAAGTTCTTGCATCACGTTTTAATAGATATTATGATGGCATTTAATTTGACTTGATAATCTGAAAATTTATAAGAAAATATCTAAAAGTATGTCATTGCAACAAACAGGATTTTTTCTCATAAGAATGTCATCATCTTGTTGTTCTTTTCTTAATTTTGAGTTAATTTGAATTTTTTTTTTTTAAATTTATTATTGACATTAAATTATTGACTCTTGTTCCATTACTTAGTTATTTTATGTATGTTCTTATTTCGATAATGATAGTAATGTCACGTTAGTACAACCTTGATTATTCGGTCTTAATTTTTTTTTATAGTAGCCATATTGATCGGGACCCCTGTTTTTATTTTATTAATTTAATACTAAACCTAAAGGCCCTGTGAGTAAGTAATAATATTTTTAATTTAAATTACAAACTTTGATCGTACTTAAATAGTTGGTAGAATGTGCGCTCACATTTAAGCAAAAAAAATGTAATAAATTTTTATTCAAAAATATGAAAGTAGGTACATTATAATTGTGTTTGATTTTGTTCACTGTTTTAAGACGTATCATATCAAAAAATTCTAAGCTGTTTTTCTCATTGCACCCACACAACACCTATGTTTAATTGCTTTAAAGATAACTGTTACAATATCAGTATTGACTTTTATTTGTATCAAGCATACAGTAGAATTAATTTTACTTAAATAACTAAGTTTCTGATAAGTTTAATATCATTTGATAGATTAGGACTCTATCAAACATACCTAGACAGTAGATTCCTACTATGCGCATAGCAATTATATTTGTACATTATTGATCTAAATTATTATAAAATATCCAAGATCTTGGTCCTGGAATTATTATTGTAACTTTTATTTTTCTAATTTATCAGTATCGATGTGGATGTAGACAAAACACAGCATAAAATTATTCCAGTATACCAAATTATGCACATATAAATAGGCCTCAACTAATCTATTATTTTGAATATAGAGTAGGATAAGTATTATGTTAAACTTGCTCTCATCTTGGCATTTAAATTATACTCAATTTGTCTGACTTAAAAGGAACTTTTTCTTCATTTCTATCAGCTTCCCACGTGGTTATTATTAGTATTTTAAAAATAAATTATATCATATATATTTTAATTTGTAGCAGTTCGAATTAACATTCTAATTCCTAAATAAAATTCGGACCGCTCGTTATGTTATCCCACACTGTTTTTGCCTACTGATTTTAATATTTTTACAAATCTCAACTATTTCATTATTAATGAGCTTGACTGAATTTTAAGAGCTATTGATTTAAAATTTTATAATTCCCATGTAAATGATTAGTATGAGTGGAACTTACTTGGTTGTAAATGGCTAAAAATATGCCCATTCTAAATTTTCTGTGATCAGTATTACCTACTGATTCAAATTTAAACACAACTGGTAGCTTATTAAGCTTGAGTATCCAACTTTCTAAAATTTCTTATTACCACGTTTGTATTAGTTTGATGATCATGAAAAGGACTTGACCTGGTTATATAAATGTAATGAGTAAGTTTCCAATCATCGTACAATGTTTTTATTGTGTACATAAATACAATTCACTCCAATCAGAAATAACATGATTCGATGATAAATTTTGAAAAAAATATTTTTTTATCTTATAAAAATGTTTTTGCTATTTGTTATGATTCTACAGTCAATTATATAATTACATCATTTATGAGTAATGTAATGTAAGAAATGAAATTATTGATATGTGATTCACATACCTACAGTACATTTATTTGTGTATACTTATGTATGTATGTGTCTTCACACTAAATCCCTTACGGGGTTGGCAGATAGTATGGAGCGCCAAATATCCCAATCCTTACATACCTCCTGTGTTTCTTCTACACAGCGCCTTATTTATTCGTCACTTTCCAAGTTTCGTTCCCCACTATCTCTCAAATTTAATAATGTAGGTACCTGGTCCATATCTGTGAAAAACCCACCATATTATTCTTATTTAAAAAATATTGTCTATCTCTTCAAAAATATTTTTGGTCTATTTGAGTTTACTGTCTTATTTATTCACAATGTTCTAATTGCTTTCTTATGTCTGTGTAACCAAAGTTGGAAAAGTGGCCTTGACTGTTTTAATTCATCAGAAACGATCAGCTTTAAAGCTCTACTATGAAGCTTTACTAACGCCCGTCAAGAGTTAATTAAATGTACTAAGCGCTCTGGCTTGTCAGCTAGAAATGTGAGCTTACATATTGTCTAGTAAATTAACCTCCGCAGCGTTCAGTGGCCCGTATCAATTAATAATTTCAGTTTGTAACTCGTATCGTAACATCTTCACACCACATGACGCGGTTTAAAGTATCAGATTCAAAATGTAAGAGAAGATGACAGAGCCTTCTTTATTAAAATTTCAAGACACGCCACTTTTCATCCACGCGTACTTACAGAGTCTGACACTGGCGCACTATTGCCGCGACACACATGCGTTACGCTCGGGCGATGCTCCGTCTCGTTTGCGCGCGCACGCACTATCGTCCGTCCTGCTCGGCACGTACGTTCGGTTGCGGTCCGTTCGTCGCTTCCCTCGTTCGTGTCGTATACCTAACGCATAGAAGCTAGATTGGCGCGTCGCGTATTTAAAATAGGAGCGTTAGTGGAGTAATGGATGGGAGCCGTGTACGTAGGGGTGGATGTGTGCGTGCGGCCCTCCCCCGCGCGCCTGCCCCCGCCCCCGCCCGTCCGCCGACGCCGACCGAGCGAGTGGCGCGCGTTTACACAATCCGTTGGCTTGGCGCGGACGAAGCTCGTCGCGTAGCGCCCTTCTTGTCACGACAATCGACGCGCGAACACCTATCGACGTGTTTTTTTTTCCTCATCTCGAAACTCATGCCACAGCGCAAAGCGGTATTGGGACTTGTAAAGAATCAACTACAATTCACCTTTATAAAAATAAAATAGACATCTAGGATAGTGATGCGAAGTGATCTATAGGATGCGGCAATTTTAATTTTAAATTTGTCTCCACTTGTTTCTTATCAGGAATGAGGTCTAGAGAAAACCGGTAAATGAACGGGTTTGATTATTTAAAAAAAAAAACATGAATCTAAAACACTGTGAAAAAGTAAACTTTACAAGTGAAGACCAGTGCTACAGTGTCGGAATTTTATGAAACAAGAAAAAAGGCGCAAAATACAGTGCCATGGATAAATAAAAAATAAGAAAAACAATAAAGAAAAAAGTTCAACAAACACACCAAGTTCCTGAAAATGGTGAGTGACCTTTTTTAATTTTAACTCAGTTTAAAACGAAGAAGTTAGTTTTGAATATAAAGAAGAAAAAAATAAATAATGTTAACATATTAAAAAAAGTGAACTTACTATACTAAAACTAGTAGGTACCTATTCTCATTTCAAATACAGAGCACATAAAATTAAATTTAGAAAAAATAGCCATGCGTGAAATAAAGTATGGCAATAATTTTTATCTGTGCTCGTTATTGAAATAATCTATCTTAAATATATTTTTTCGGGCAAGGAATTGTTGCCTAGATAAAAACAGCTTATGTAAATAGGCATTAACTCGCTTGGCAACAGCAACTTTGGTGATAAATAATAGCCACATGTTTTTATTATCATCTTGACGCGATAATTTTTTACCTTACTGTATGCTTATATTATACCTTATCTAATACTTACGTATGATAAGGTTTTAGGAAATAAAATAAGAACAGAATTTTTACTGCAATTATTGTAGCTTCCAAGTTTTAATTTCCATTTCAAGAAATTTCAAAAATGTCGTAAATCCTGGGCACTATATAACTTTTTAATTTTTTTTAATCATTTAAGTACTGCAGTTGTGCAATTCAGAGTCTTTTCTACCGAATGAATAAGTAAACAATTTTGTTACTGTGTAAAAAACTCATTTTCTAATTTTACAAATACACGACTGCATTAATATTATTTTGAATCTCTCACGTTTCTCTAATTTACAGCAATAATGATATCTATGCAAGTGCTAATTATGTCACTCGTCAAATGCAGACACAACAACATATTTATTACTCACTACTACAAAACGCTATCATGCCTTATCGCAGTTGCTATGCCGGCTCTTTACACAAAACATGTGACAATCAGCAAGTGCCAGCTTAAAATGTAACTAACAACACACTTTTTATAATAATGAGTCATTTACGATTATAGAAGTATCGATTATTACTGAATTTTTCGTCAACATCAACTCTCTTGAAGATGAAAAAATTAAGTAGCTAGTAAATAAAATAGAACACTTTACTCGTGTTGTAATTTCTGGCCCAGAAGCAATCCATTTTTAGTCATATTAATGCAGCTGTATTGAGGTTTTTACTTTTGTGAAACACTGTGAACTTAGATATCTATGAGCTGAGCTTAGCAGTATTCATTTACCATCAATGTGAACTGCGTGATTTTGAACCAATTCTTTAACATAAAAAAAAGTGTTTTTTTTGCTAAGCGCCAATTTGCTAGTCAGCAAATAAAATATTATGCGGCAATAAGAATAAAAAATCTAGACTAATCATCTTCTTTAATACTTAAAAAACCTCTTTAGAAACAAAGCATGAAAAACAGACTTTCTATAAATTTAATGAAAAATGCCACTATTAAGAGCAACAAGTCGATGATCATTTCTATGTAGCCTATTATTAGCAGCCATCAACACCGAGTGGTCATGATAGATAATTGCTATTTATATAAACTACACAAAAACAATGCCGACCTTAATCACTAGAAAATAATTCAGTTCATTAACAGTAAGGTTGTTTGGACAATGTTCAGAAAAAAGTAAAATTCTTTGATGAAGTGTTTCGTATTCTTTTCATTTTTAAGGCTGTAGTTGAAAGCATCTTTACATCTAACATTTAAACTTCTAGTTTTCATTTAGGCAGGCTAATAAAGTAGATGTATTCACTTAACAACAATGTGAACTACATGCTTGAAGGCCACTTTTATATGAAAAATATTATTTAAGTTATAGGATCATAAGATTACTTTGTAAACTTTTCCAAATTAAAATAAAACAATATGTATCTGTTAACACGTTCAATATGCAACCATGAGAACAAAATAAAGTAGATGTTATTTACTTATAAGGGTTAATTTTATAATTAAAAAATGATGTTTCGTTACCACTACTTATTTAGGTAGTCTGTAATTTTAATATTAATTAAAAAAAAAACATTTATAGATAGCTGTGTAAACCCAGCACTGCAATATATTTATATCTACGGTGTACCTTATGTAAAGTCATTAAACATCGTCATTAATTTTGTATCAAGTTTAAGATATGTAATTCAACGCCCACCTGGATTTTTCATCTGGGAATAATTTGGGAGTGTAGTTTGAAAAATAGCAGCTATTATACGGCTGTAAGCGTAGAATTATTAATTTAGTTTGGCCGTGGGCATTTTTTTATGATTATGTATTGGGTCTCAAATTTTATTGTTACTTTGATATTTGGACCCGATCTTTAACGCCGCGGGCCTTTTTTAGTTTTTTCAAAGGTTCTAATTTAGTCTAAATTTATCACTGCAGCTATGAATCTATCATTTCCTTCAACTACATAAGCTATTTTTTGTTGGTCATATCAATCAGAAAAAAAAAAATTGTATAAGCCATAATCACCTTTAATGTTATTCATTACTTTTAATAACAACTTGTCTTGGATAAAGTATTAAAATATGGTTGTAGTTTCATTCATGAGAACTAATTATTATTTATGGGCCCAAATCTTCTGCCCGAGGCTATGGGTAGTGCTACGAAATATTGAACGTCGTTCGGCATAATCAGTGTTGTTAAGCTGTTAATTGCCTTATCCTAAAGTTGATATTAGTCATCATTTTTATTGCAGCAACTTAAAAATGTTCTCAAGATATTAAGCTTAGCTGAGTAGGTATTCTTAGAACAATTTTGAAACCAATTTTAAGTTTATTGGTTCTGTTAGCAATGCGCACTACAACGACGATAGTCTCTATTTATAAGATAAACAAAGTACGTGTTTGATTCTAATATAAAAATTGCACATTTATATCTAATCAAGTGCATAAATCCACTTGCTACAAAAACACTTCAAACATTTAGCCGCATGAGGCGATGGTAATTTTAAGCACGCATAATGTGTTTTCGTTGTCAGTTCATAAATTTCCTTTAATTTTCTACTCGGCTCATCAATTTCACTTACTGACAACTTTATTTGTCGTAAATAGTTTGGCCATGTGCCATATTCGGGCGTAATTAAAAATATTTTTGTCTCAAATACTTGCTTGTAAAATCATCTAGGTATGTAAAATAACATATTAAAACAAAAAAATAAATCTACAACATTTTTATCAATCATCGGACAGACACTTAATAATTTTTTTTTATAATAAGTGGTCTATGTTTATTTTTATTTATAATATCATCCATATGGGGGCTGATACTTATCCATTTTATCTTATAATAATTTGCCAAAAACCAATGTCAATGTCAACCTTGTATCCAATATAGGTACAACTGAACTTTGAACTATCATATCATCATTCCCAAATGGAAAGCAGCACACAACAAAGTTGCTAACTTTTTATGTCAACACACAAGTTAGTTGGCACACCTACACTGTTCCACCGGAGCATTTGAGCTATGCAATTACGGACTCGTGCAAGCCATTATAAACTTAATCACTCGTAGATAATATCTAAAATTATTTCCATCTTCACTATCACTAGTGCAATATATTGTTTGGATTACCCGCATATATTTTTACCACACCACAAAGTAGAATGACATTGATAGTTTTTACATTTTATTGCTTTTAAACTCATTCTATTTATTTTTGTCTCACGAGTGCCAGTGTCGTCTTCGAAAGACGTTCTAAAATGGTGAATTTTATTGTTGCTTATTTAATGAAATATCTTATTTGCGACTCTTTAATTTGTATCGTTAAGTAAATATAAAATGTATCTACTTGTTTTTCTGGACGTAGTATTTAGAACGTTATTAATTAAAATGATGAATGTAGATAAAAAATCTCCACATACAACTCTTTATATCAAATATTACAATGTAGGTAGATGTCGTCTTGATAATTACTTTAATTAGTGATTCCAATTAAAATGATTATGTACGAGAACCAGATTTAACGGTTGTCCACAGCATAACTCTTAGAAACGCACAAGAAATACAAGTAACTGTTAATTAATAAGAGTTTAATATGTTTTAACGACCAAAGTGGTATCATTACCGGGACCACTACTGGTTGTAAAGGATGTTTGAAGAATATTACCAATAATTTTGTAATACGTCCTATGTGATGAAGTTTATAATACAGAACTACTAAAATAAAGTAAAATAACTTAGATTTTAGTAAAGCTACGTCTTTATGGAACACCGGTCGTACTAGAATCACTACAATAGACAGTAATTCATTTTTAATTTAAACATGTTTTTTTTAACTATTGTGCACAAATTATTTGATTCAACAAATTAATATTTTATGACAATGAATAACAATTTCATTTATCAATATATTTATTTGTAGGCTAAACATCAAAATTAATATTAGCGATTGCTTCTATAATAGTATAATAGCATCTATTAGACAAGTAATCGAATTAACTTTAACCTAATCTGTCACCGATTGCACCAAGTAAAACTTCATACTTGATGGGTTAAAAAATAAAACTTGAACTTAAAATGTTCGTCCAAACAGATTCCTATTTTCAAGCTTATAGTATCACAGTGTTCTATTTTAGTACGTAGGTAGTTTTAACTAAAAGGGTTATCCAAGTATGTTGTAAATAACTATCACCTCGTTAATACCGTTATATGCAAATAGAAACATATAAAAATATATTTTCGGGCTTCTCACACAGCGCTGATAGAACTTTATCAATACCAATCAGCATTTGAATTATTAAAAGCATTTAATTCTGAGCAGTTATGTTAATTTAGCCATTGGTTTACTTAAATCAGAAAATGTATTATACATAACCCGTAGGGGTCATTAGATTTATCTACTACTGTATTTTTATGATCCGTATTTAATGTGTTAATCAGAAAAATGTGAAACGAATTACTATTTATTACAATCCCTTTAAAATAGTGAAAGGAATACGTTTTTCGATTAAAAGAAAAATATGTACATATATCATCAACTTTTCGTACTAGGTGTCTATTTTTTTTTCAAATAGTTCGCTTAATGTGTATGCTTTGACCATTTACAGCTGAACACATTTTCACAATATTATCATAGTAAGGTAGAATCCTGAAGGAGTAAGAGGTTGCCCTTCTTAGCAGCAAAAACTAATTATCATATTATGTAAGTTAGGTATATTTTAATTTTAAAAATTAATCAATACGAGATTTATTCTTCTATATTAGACTACCCAAAACATGATTTTATATTTGCTACGTTTCACATGAACATGTTGACTGAAGATAGTACTATAAAGTAAATATTTATTATTCACTTTGTATTATCTACAATCAGTATATTTTTGTTCATCTAAGAAACGTCAATTTGAGCATTTCAAATACAATTTTCCTTGTTTTACAAGATTTTGTGAATAACAACCGATGACCTTTTTTGTAAATAAATGTCACACCTCTTGATTATTGGTTTGAAGGATTTCACTATATTCTGTTAATTATTTAATTTGGACATTTTGTCTGCCGGTCCCTATGGATGTAAAAAAATATATCACATAACACAATGTTTATTGAGAATAAGAAAATTTTGTTCATTTAAATAGTTTCATCGGCAATGGCCATTTTAGTTAGGTAAGTGAAACTATCCCTAGACCTAACTTTATAGATTCAGAAATTTTATTGTGAAATTTATCTTACTGAATGAAACGATTTCTTTTACCAATACTATTCCTGAATTATTTAATTTTCTACAATCTATGCACGGTGAAACCACGTTGTGTTGTATCGCTTCTGACAGATCTCAACAAATGAGTTCCGCAAAACATCAATTGGTGACGAGCCATAATACTATTTGTGATACACTGAGCATTTGATACAAACTTGCTTTTATTTCAAACAAATATAAATATAAATAGTTTGAAAATTTCTCTAAAATCTTCTTTAAGTTCCAAAATGCACACATTCAAAAATATGCACTGTTTTATATTGTGTATATATATATCTATCTGTTACATGGTCATTTATTTCATAACCTAGTCTAACTTATCGAAAGAGTTGAAACTTCTTCAATATAGGTATATTTCTACGTTTTACGTAGAAAACAAACCCGGCTGTTAACATTAAATACAAACCGAAAAAGAATAAAAGAAGGCAAGTAGTCCAACAAGGATTATCTGGAGCATCCTCCAATCCTTTACTTATAGCTTTTTTTTTTCACTTTTTAATGAGAAATAGGTATCTAATGTATATTAATATTATAAGTCTGATATTTTTACATTGATCACAGTTGTGCATATATTATCAAAAATGCAATCTAACACAAAGGCAACTGGGGAACCGCACCCTTCAACCTAACCCGGTAGTTTCGGGTTGCTATATTTTATTATTCGAGAAAGTGTACACGATCTAGCCCATTTTGCAACATCTCCTGTGTTAATAATCACTTGGATTCGAGTGCCTAAAGAAATCGAAATTTATACACCCTAAGGCGCTTTGCTCATAGAGCAACTATTGCAGCAGCTGGCAACTGTCCGCCAACTAGCTGTTTACATAGGTACCTATATTTACTACGCACACATAGGAACTTAAGTTTCGAGTTTCGGGGATCGTCAAAAGTTTTCAGTTGCTGTAATCGATGACAAGGTTAGTTCCTAATTGCCGCAACTAGCAACTGTTTAATATTATACCGGTTTTTAAAGTTGCCGGTTTACGCAACCAGAGAATATGTAATAATCCGCAACTGTCAATCGCATCGCGTCGGGCGATTTCACATCCTTCCCTCCGTCTCGCCACGTCTCGCTGTGCCCGGAAATGCAAGTGTCGTTCAAAATTGCGCAGATTGCTATAAAATTGAGACAACCGTAAACGTTACCTCAACTTAAGTTGCTCCATGTGCAAAGCGCCTACGTGCCTACCTATATGTAAGTTTGTAATTATTTTCAAAGCGTAGAGATCTCTTTAGATTATAAATTGCACTTCAAGTTGACTATAAACAGGTTCCATTTCATTATATGTTTAATACTAGTATTTAACAGTAATTTATGTTTCTACTTATAAGGAATGTTACCTCAGTATCAAGTGCTGTCCGCATAATTGTATAAAATCACTGTTACTGTAACTGCTTTCAGAAAATCGCGGCTATAATTTGAATATCATTAATTTGTATTGCCGATAGAGTGTTGCTGCTGACAGAATTTGAACAGCGAAAAGAGCTAGCTTATTAGTTTTACTAGCTAGCTAGCTAGATACCTTCCACATATAGTCCATTAGACCTTAAACGGATGGATGGATCCATTATTTTTGATACAAAGACACAAAATTTCAATCCATTGCATAAAGATTTCTGTTTTTTTATGCATGCCTAAAGGATGCAGTATCACTTGCTATTAATGTGAAGTTCTATATTATTTGGTATGCTTCTTTGCTACTTGTATGAATTTAAAAAGATATAGGTATAAGCAATTACTTCCCATTAAATTACAGAATTCGAATCCTGACCTCTCAATTTGCAAGCAAATTTAAAGAAACATAGAAACTTTCACCAGTAACTGAATACTATCAAGGTGCCATCCAGCAAATTCAAGATTTTATTTAACACTAGTTGACCCGGCAAACTTCGTATTGCCTCACAACTTGAAAAAAATAAATTGTGGTTTTTACTATTTCCCTTAAATTTCTTCATATTTTCTTAACCTAAACCTTTCCTGGACTTCCAAAAATCATTCAAAACCAAAATAAGCCAAACCGGTCTAGCTGTTCTCGAGTTTTAGCGAGACTAACGAACAGCAATTGATTTTTACATATTATAGATGATGTTACTGCGTTTTATGAATTCTTTACAGTCTCTTTACAGTTCTTACAGATACCTTTCAATAACACACTTTATTAGCGATGATGCCACAAAAGTGAAACGAAATATATTCACTGCATTAGCGTCAGAGTAAGCTGCCTCAGGCTTTACCGATTTAATCCTCAGATAGACTATTTAACTTGGAACTGGTTTATGCAGTATTAAATAACCGCGGGCATTAAGTTCGTTAACCAATTGATTAATATTTTAATTTTAGCATTGCGAAACTTGAACGATATTTTTGTTTTCACCTCGGAGATTGAATTACAACCGACTACAATGTTGATCCGGCTATCGAAACTGCTTGACAAGCCAGTTGGTCTAGCGGTATGAGACGACGGTTTTAACCGAGGCTCATGAGTTATATCCTCGTACCGGGACAAATATTTGTATAGCCTCAGGAAATTTGTTTCGGGTCTGTGTGTTTGTGTGTGTGTGTGTGTTGTGTAAGAACAACGGCACCCACGACACAGTTTTATACCTACCTAGTGTAAGCTGTGAGTGTAAGCGTATTTTGACGTGACAACGTCTTAAATTAGGTTGCGGCTAGGAGTCACTCATGAAAAAGTGTAACGCCCGGTAACGTAACGATGAGTCACCGAACGAGAGAGAGGCCTGCCGGACCGGCGAATGCCTTTCTACCGAGAAAAAGACGTGGTCACGTAAAATCTTCGCCCGTAAAACCGACTTTACAGGCAACCAGTTTTTTTTATTATTGATTTATTTGATACGAACAGATTCATCAAACACATATTATTTTAAACGTATTTGACACTTACCTTCTTTATTAGTTTTTTTTTGTTACATATGGAAACCACTTTAGCTATTTCAATCAAATATTATTCTCATGTAGGTAAATGTCTTATGAGTAATAAAGATTCTTTAAACCCAAAAAAAATAAACAAACAAAAATGATTTGGATACGTTTTTGAATTTCTTGGATGTTTAAGATTTGCTTGAAAATTAAAGAAGTAAGGATCATACGGGAATATTGATCCTCGTTTTGTGAAAAATAATAAAAGTAGGTATCTACTCATAAAACAAATGTTAAATAGAACTTCTGTTATAAAATTTTAGGTATTTCATTTTTGATAATTCGATACAAAATAAACAAAGACATTCAAGAATACAATTGATTATTTTGCTATTTGGCATACAACATTCAGCGAGAACGAAACTTTACATACCTACAATAGGTAGGTATCATGATTCATATTGAAAATTACTCCATACAAACTATTATTATCGATATAGGTAATATGTTTTAGAGACCTCAGGGCCATTTGAAAAAGGAAACCTAGAGCATTATCATACCAATCAAGGCACACTACTTTGTTTATTGTTTCCTATGATTATAGTAAATATAGTGTTATAGTGGATAAGCTATGCTCTGAGAAGATGGTTTGTTTTTTTTTTCTTCGTTGAAACAAAAGACAATCTAGGTATGAAACCAAATAACGTCGAAATCTATTCAGCAATTTAGTTAAATATATTGAAATGACATACCTACATATATTCTATCTTTTATTTTAGATTTTTTTATGTACCTATTGAAGATGGCAAACAAGCATGCAAATCATATGGATGTTAAGTGATGACTGCAGCCTATAGACATCTACTCAAAAACCAGAGTCAAAATGCAGATGCGTTGACATCCTTGATTATTGTCATAACGTTCCATAAAAATAAAAAAAATAAAAAAAATAATTGCAATAAAATTTATTTCAATTCATTGTTTCTGATTTAAAACTATTTTTACGAATTTATCTCGCATAAGTATAAAAACTGAAATTATTCAAAATGGACCCGACGTGTTAGTTGCTTTTCAAATACAAATCGTAATCTCAACAGCTGAATTCATCAAAAAAATAGTTTCAAAATACGCGAGATAAGTCCATAAAAATAGTTTTATCACAATGACTATAGACTAGCTCACGAAAACCTATGTCAATAGGCTCGTTCTAAATAGGATTCAAAACCATAACTTGTGAATCGTGGGTGTATGCATACACAAAATTTTAACACCATAAAAAATTGTCAAACATTTGATCCAATACACACATCCATTAAATAATGACCAACGTTTGCCCAACGCTCGGCGATAGCAGGTCGGAAAACATGTTTGTTATAACGTTCAAAATGACTCATACGCGGTCACAGCCCGGAATAGAACGACACTAGCTTACACCTAACGAGGATTAATGTCGATGTATTAAAATTATCGATTTTACAGTACACTTGATTCTGAAACATCGATATTTTTTATCTAAGAAAGGCAAAGCTTGCAGCTCACATTGATGTTTAGTGATGACTGTAGCTAATGGACATTTACAGAAGAACCAGAGGTCAACATGCAATTTTTTTTTTAATGGAAGTGGCAAACAGGCATGCAGTTCACATTGAGGTTAAGTGATGACTGCAGCCTATAGACACTTACACTAAGAACAAGGTCAAAATGCAGATGCGTTACCACTCCTGAGGCCTAAGATGTTATGCCTCTGTGCCGAAAATTACATTGCCGTACATTACCACCGGACCGGAACACGATAGTGCTGAACAATACTATTTAGCGGCAAGTATATTAGGTAATGCGGTGGTGCCTACGCCCGCGAGCCCCGTCACTGGAGTTCTACCAATGTAATGGCGTGAAACAACCCCTGAGGCCTAAGTTATTATGATAAGATCAGAACACAATAGCAGAGAATATGTAATAATACTAACGGTAGTTTTGAACAGTAGGTCCCATTTTGCGGCAGATAGAAGGCAGCTGTAGATTTCTATAGGCTGCAGTCATTACATACTATGTGAACAGCTTGCTTGTTTGCTACTTTCGATACACAAAAAAAATGAGCACAGCTTTTTCTGCTCCGATAATCTGGCAAAGCGATTGTAACGCACACGAGAGCACGTCTATATTCAAATAAAGTTAATTTTGTTTTTGTAACAAAGAATCGTAAAAAAATTACAATATATTTAACATTTTCGTAGTAATTTTCCACGTAATTATCATGACTAACTTATCATCGCTGATGAGTCTGTACTTAAAAAAAAAATACAAAAAAAAACTTGAATTAGTATGAAAATACAGTCGTTCAATAAACAATAAAGTACGAGTATTAATGAGTTTATAACCATTAGTGCAACCTAAAGTCTACATTAACATTTGATTACAATTTTAATGCAACCGGCACGTTTCAAGGTCTCACTGAAATTCACATAGTGACAGTAAATTGTTCCAATTTTTACATTTAGAATAATGTTATAGTAATAAATGGGACCGTATACTACGAATTTGATAAACTGCCTCGGTAGCCTAGTGGTGGCAAGCCACTACTACTACGCTGAGGTCCTGGGTTCGACTCCCGGGTAGGGGTCCTTTATCTCTGGTTTTATTGGGATTTTTCCATTTTCTGGCAATTTCCCAGTACCTCGAAGTTTGGTAATGTGCCCGGAGATGTCAACAGGCTCGCCACCTGTTACATGGGCCAAAACGTAACCGGCGAATCGTGGGTGTTTGCATGTATGCTTGAATGTATGCATTTACCTCTGCCTACCCCTTCGGGGATTACAGGCGTGAAGTTACGTTTTAATGAAGAATTTATTTTTTTATCGATAGTAGAGGTCTAGTGATACGAAGATCAGATAGTTCAATGCAAATGCAGTGTTAGTTCTCAGAGATTTTTAACTATCAATGACTTGAGACGATAAAGACTGTTAATATTGATCAATTAAGGTGACAAGGTGATCCTTTTGCGTCTAAGGACTCGAAAAAAAAATGTAATTGGTTATGCGTTATTAGAATCTTTAATCTATACCAATATTATGAAGAGGTATATTTGTAACGATTTCACACAAAAACTACTGGACCGATTTCAAAATGTCTTTCACCATTAGAAAGCTGCATCTTCACCGAGTGACATAAGCTATATCACATTTAAAAAAAAAATAGAATTCCCTAATAAAAATGCAATAATGTAGGTAATTCAAGATGTGACCAAATTAGTCAAATTAGTCATAGTATATGTATGTACCGTTGTATACATACATGTGCATTTAGTAAAAAGCGGTTGTTTTAATATTACAAACAGACACTCCGATTTTATTTATTTGTATAGATGTATAGATGATAAATAATAATATATCTAGAGATATTATATACCTATAAATATATATTAAATGATTTTAAATTCAAAACTGTTTAGTTATGGATTAATACGATTCCGATATAATAAAATAAAATATATAAAAAAATGAATGTATTCACAAAGTGCAATTAACCTCGATTCCGTCATTAGTCATTTTTTGCCACGTAAACTTAGTTATTTCAACAAGTAATACAACAAAGAACAAGTAATTGTCGAATAATGCCAATGTTCTTTTTGTTTTCATCGACATAGTCCTCTGTAGAGGACATATGACACATACATACAAATTAATTTCATATCATTTTTGACCTTTTGTTTATTACGTTATCTCGTTTTTTGTCAATCGTTGCATTAACGAGTATTTGTAATTAACGTTTTCTTTATAAAGGTCTTTTGATTTAATTAATACAGACCTCCATTAACACCTAAAACTATTATCGATCAGATTTCCTTTTTTTTTCGAAGACTGTTTCAATTAAGACTCGGTTCATTATAAAGAACCTTTAAAAATAGCTTTCGAATAGATCAATGCAAGTTGTCACAACATGTTGAACGTCGTAAACTTACAAGCAATTCATTACTGTCATAAACACAAAAGAGTCTATACACCTCGACACACAAAAGGGACAATAATATTAAGTGTTTCTATATACTTACACGTGTATTATAGTCTCGGAAGTAGACTATTGTTAGTTATTGCCCTCGTTGACTCGTACTGTCTTGAAGTGCTGCCGCAAAATTTGCGGTCTTCTTTCTTTTTTGCGGACCCTAAAGACTTCTTAAGTGGATTTTATTAATTGTTATTTCAAAATCAGGGGTTTGAGTGTTTTTTTACGACTGTCACATTTTTATTACGTTTGACAGTTACAAATACGAGTGAACTGTTTCAATAGAATTTTATTTCAAATACACGGTGAAAGTGTACGTTATTTTTGAACCGTTAAAAACCAAATATCAATTTACAGAGTTTACTCCACTCAGACCGCCATATTGCGTTCGTTTCTACGAAGTCTTGTTTAGCAACATGATATTTAATTTTCGAGATACAATGTTGTGTTGTAAGTTCAAGGCAAACGGCATAAGATCATGTTACGTGTTACTAGTCTTCGAAAAATCGACGTTCAAAGTGTTAATATAACAAACGTGTTTCCACCGCAGAGTTGAAAGTTAACAATTTCTTCGTCATGATTTTGTGCCAACTTGCAAAATATTGAAAAATATTGAAAAATATTTTTTTCATCTGACATTTTAAATGCTTGAATACATAGAGCAACACGGGCCACCGGCCGCGGCGGACTTGAGGGGAGTATCTATCTACTGTGGCCATAGCGTTTATAACCGATGCAAAACATTCAGTCATTTTGTACGGGGGGAAATGCGTGCGACACACACGCACACTACAAAAATCGTCTATAACTACGAAACTCACACCTTGACTTTAAGAAATACAGAAACAATTACACGCACACATTTAAACATCTAGGCGACAGGTATAGGCCCATTTGGGCTTGTACTTTGACAGAGGGGAAAGTCTGTATATGGCTACTCCCCTCCGGTGTTGCTCTATGTCTGAAGATGATACACTCACCCGTGTAACTTCCACCAAATTTTTAGTGTTCAAAGCCATCTTGATGCTAATGTATGATATTATTTTTAAAAACAAAGAGGACGCGAACACCTCTCGCTTTTTTTATGTACGTGTCAATTACAATATTTTCATCAGTATTGCCAGCATTTGTTGCTTAGCAACTTTTGCCACATAAAAAAACAATCATCATCATAACTTTTAATACTTTTTGAATTCAAGTTCTCGGCAGATGCGCATTGTCATTTATAAAATTATGCACGAAAAAAATAATAACTGTTTACGCATGCAACACGATTACACAGCGCGAACATTGTACTGGTTAACCCTTGAAAGGTTTGATGCAAATTTCTCGCATAAATAAATAATGTATGGGCCTCGTGGACAGTTTGATATCTGCGACCGATAAGCCGAGTTAGACAAAGATGGATGGCGAAATAAGATTGCTTGACACCTCTACCTGATAAACATTTTAATAAGTTATGTGTTCGGATTATTTATAATGCCGGCCTGGACTCGCATGATACCAATTACAAGTATTAATAAATACAGCTACAACACTCACTGCGGACAGTAGTTGGTTGACAATTTATTCCTTTTGTACTAAAGTATATTTAAATAAACTTAAGTTTGTTCACTTACGATACCTAGTAAGTTATTGAATTATTATCGCTTGACATTGAATATTGTAACCCTTCGTTTCTATTCCAGTCTAAAAGTCAGTGTTAATATTCTATTTCTATTCCATTTGCACACATAAAATGTCACATAAAAACCAAATCTTATTAAAGCGAAGCTTAACCGCTCTCATAGCTAACTACAGTCTGACAAGAGCATTAAATGGCAACAATAAAACTATAGAGGTCTTAAAACTGTCTGTCGCGTATTCTAAGTGGCTCAGTCACGATATCTGGGGCTTAAAAAGTGAATTTGGTGGTTTCTTTTGCTAATAAAAATGAAGTTCTTTTGTTCTACGATGTCATATTTAACGAAATTTCAATTCAGTTTTTATTTTGTTCAATAATACCCAATTTATGCTTTTGTACTCGAACAAATTTTTAAATATTTATCAAAATACTAATTATATTTTTCTTTTGTTTTCAGATTAATAGTGACACAATTGGATTGTAACCTGTTTTGCACAAAAAGGTAAATATCAGATATTTTATCTCCTTTTATTAACAATATTAAATGATAAAAATATATGAGATATATATCGTACCTCACGTTTAACTAAATGATAGATAGTAAAATTGAGGATGTTTTACCGCAAACATTGTTTGTTCATAACGATTACTGATTACCTACCTATCTAAAATAACTTACTGATCATATAATCTACTATCAATGTATCTATGTCATTATGTAAATGCTCATCAATTTACAATATTAGCTAACATAACTAGTTAGTAAAAACGTAAGATCGTGTGCAAATCCTAATTTCTAATTGTTTCTAAGTCACAGACTGCTAACATTACATTAAAAGGTGAGTTCGCAATCGAAAACATGCTACGAACGAAAATATGCCTTAATGTGGTCAACATAACATTTAATTCTTGATTACATTTCCTATCTACTTCTAAAGTACCGAGTACAAATGCTACGTATCTTTCAGTAAAATTATTAGCATCGAACAATATCTGTGTATTATTGTTTATCAGTTTTACTTTATTTGATTTAAATTAATTATTACATTATATATACATACGTGGCCATAGAATACTATGTCAAGATGACGTACCTATATCTACTTAAAATACTACGTATATTGTAATTTCTTATTATTGATTATAGTATTCTACGGCTAACGGTATTAATAATATAATAGTTAAAACAAATGAACATTAAGAACTTTATTTTATTTTGTAAACTAAAAATGTAGGTATGAGTATCATTCACTTTTTCATCGTGTCTCGTAACGTTTTCGGTAGCCTGTTGGTTCGAACGTTCGTGTTTACGTATGCGGTTGTGAGTTCGATCCTAGGCCTTTCATCGAAGCTACATATTTCTGTTGAATATGTTAGTCAGTTTAAGGCCAATATAAATAGGTGTCCTTCGGTCGCGTTTCAGGCCATAATGTCTTTAGCGTATCACCAAGGAAGCCGACATTTTTTTCAAAATTCCATGACTGTTCTTCCATGCCTGAAAATGTACAAAGGTATTGCTCCAAATATCAAGATTCAAGATTTAAGATTCAAAATTTATTTAATCATTTGGAAATAATAAAATTTTCTTATGATAGGTGATTAAATAACTAAGAAAATTAAAGTGAATAACAACTGATACATTCATTGCTATAAGTGAACAAAAAGAAATAACATACAGGCGAATTGAGAACCTTCTTCCTTTTTGAAGTCGGTTAAAAACCATTTACCTACTTATTTATTTAAACTTTTTAACCGACTTCGAAAAAAGAAGGAGGAAATCGTCGGAATCTTTTTTTGCACATAAATGATACACATGTATAAGGCTGACATAATATCAAATAGTATTATCTCCCAGTCTACCTTAGAACCTAAAAGAACTGCCAAAGAGACGCAATGATTGGTAGTAAAGGAAATAATTGTGAGTACCTTTATCAGTTAAAATTAAGTACCTATGCTTATTGTTAGTTAGTTTTTCTCGTCTGCTTTGATTTCTCTTCGTAAATATTAACTGTATAAACTGCAGATGCTATCTGAGGTCCGCAATGGACGCGACCATCCATGCAGACATAGATATCGCGAGCATTATCGCCACTGCGTCCTGCTGCACTTATAAGACCACCGCAGACCCATGATAACATTTTTTTTTAATATTAAAAAGTTTACATTCTAGTTAAAAAAAACTAAGTTCTGACTTTTTTTCAATGTAATGAAGTTGGCAGGCAAACAAGCATGCAGTTCATATTGATGTTAGGTGATGACTGCAGCCTATAGACACCCACACAAAGACCAGAGGTCTAAAAACAGATGCGTTGCCACCCCTGAGATCTTAGTGGTTATGCCTCTGTGATAGTTATTACGGGGCCATACATTACCATCTCTCCGAAACACGATAGTGCTGAACACTACCATTTGACGGCAGATAGATTAGGTAATGCCACGACTTATCTGTTCTGTGGGTAATGCGGTGGTGCCTACGCCCTCGAGTCTACACGTCAAATTTTGTCAGGTACACATATCGTAATGTTATTCGAATATTATCGCTACTGTGTCCCAAATAAAAGTCGTTCATCTCACAAATAACATGTTTATTTTTAATCATGACCTTAATTATGTTGAATTTTTTGCTAATCACAAATTCTATTTTTGAGCAAGGTAAATATTTATAAAAGAATTGCGTGTGAGAAATAATTTATTGCGGCCAAAGAGTGTCGTAATAAGATAAATTAAAAGTATAATGTTTTTTTTCAGTCGATTACAAAATTTACTTTTTCAATACATTTTTTTTTATTATACATTTAGTGGCTTGTACGTCAATATGTGTCTTTTAAATAGTTCATATACTGAGGATGCTTAGCATCCATTTGTTTTATAAAGTACTCTATTATTTGTTATTTAACTTACGGCTCTACATTTTTTTATTCTGTCCAAGGTCGACTATAAGAGAATGCCTAGTGGCATTAAGTCCGCCTTATGTATTAATTACATATGGCGGACTTAATGTCCGGACTTACATACGTACATAAATTAAAAATTCATGAGACTGAAAATGTCCTACGTAAAGCCCAAACATTTTATTAGAATTGGATGAGCCCAATATTTGTTTGTCCTAGGCAACCTGTTTCGATTACGTTATAATAATTTATGAGATATGAATTTATCCCATGAAAAATCAACCACAACGTAAGTAAATAAAAAAAACATTAAAAATATATTTTTGATATTAGTAAATAAAAATTAAGGAAAATTCTAAATACCGCTAGGTATAAATGTGGTAGTAACATGTGTACCTAGTATCGTAATAAAATTTGAATATTATCGCCCGTGTCCTACATGAAGGTCATTAATCTCACAATTGCAAGTTTATTTTTAATCATATGACCTCACTATGAAGGATTTTATGCTGATTGTTAATTCTATTTTTAATTCGTGTGTAATATTTCTTTTAAAACATACACGTGAGAAAGCATATTGAGGTCGAATTATTTCAATGAGTAGAAATATCTAATTAATAAAGCGAGATATTTGCATACACCTACAGGCGTTAAATACTTGAGTAACGTAGGTACCTACCTACTTCTACACTAAGGAGCTAGTGAGAGGTCAAAAAATAAAGTAAATAACTTAATTTAAATATCTTCACAGAACTAATTTAACATAAATAGTAGGTACTTACCATTTATTTATTTCCATTGCAAGTGTCTCTATAATGACTACATCTTGCTAAACATATTCATATTGTAAGAGTATTGGAATGTGACCTGTGTCCCAAATAAAGGTCATTAATCTTAAAATTTATTTATTAGATTTTAAACTTATCAAAAATTCTATTTTAATTTTTTTAATCTATCGATTTGTTTGAGAAAGTTGGTATTACAGAGGTCAAGTAATGTAATAGATACTTTTAATTAATTAATACATTTAAGTGATTTGTTTTTATATTTCGTACAAAGGTAATTTAGAAATAATAATTCCTATTATTTTATTTCCAATCCCTTAACAAAGATATTTGAGGAGTGCTTAAAAGAATGATGAAGGTAGACGAGGCATGAGAGGTATGTCAGGACCGGGATATCTGGCGCTCTACACTCTCTGCCTACCCCGTTAGGGACCTGGCGTGAAGATACATACTTAAATAAATCAATAGATAATGAGTCAATGTTGATGTGCTTATGAACGATTTAGTTTTTTTTAATTTAAAATATTGAGTTTAACGGTTAGTCCAGCGGTGTGAGATGACCGTTTGATTCGAAGGGTCGCGGGTTCGATCCCCGCACCGGGAATAATTTTTGTATGGCCTATAGATATTTGTTTCGGGTCTGAGTGTTTGTGTATGTTTTGTATGTGTACAACGGCACCCACGACATAGGTTTATACCTACTGTGGGGCTGTGAGTGTAAGCGTATTTTATTTTATTTATTTATTTTTATTTATAACACAAACAAAACTAAGGTGGGTATTTATCAAATTTTTTTTCGCTCATCATCATTACTCCAACTGAAAGACGTCCACTCCTGAACAAAGCCTTCCCTAAAGACGCCTAAAATAGTGTTGTGCGTTAGAGGATTTGCCATAATTGCCATGCTTGGCACGTGGATTGGCGATCGTAGTAGTTTTATCGCGGGACACTGCTGCTCATCCCGCGTTGTTATTTTCCCTACTATTGGAATGGTTTGACCGCCATTTTTCCTGTTGATTGAATGCACAAGCGGAAGAATTCTCCTCCATAAGAGAGCGATGCGGTCATCACGTCCCAACGCCTTTTTTCCGCTAAATAAAAAAATATAAGCCGCAGTAATAATAAATAATAATAATGGCAACCCTTGATACGTCCCACTGCTGCGCACGAGTGTCTCCCCTTCTTGGAAGGAGGCCTGGAGCTTACTCCACCACGCTGCTCCAATGCGGGTTGGTGGAAATATAAGTCGCAGTAACACTAGCAAATTAATACCTACCTTGTCACAGATATTATGTAGGTTCTGTACACTATCAGAGCGAATGTACTTGCTTGGCGTAGGTTGAAGCATGATGCAATTGCTATGAATACGTAAGTAGAACCCTTGAATAGGTATAATGTTTCTGTTGACAATGCTTAACACAATAATTTGGTCAGAAATATTCAGATGTTATAAGCACGCGATAGCAAACATCAAAAATGAGTTTAAAACAAGATATAAAATTATTAATTATCCAAGCAAATCCTAAAATTTTATGAGTTGAAGTTAAATGAAATCCGGAATGATTTTGAATTTAAATTTTCACTAGAAATTAGTTGTAAGTTATTTATATTAAAAAACCTTATCTTAATCTACATAATAAAATAAAACATTCAAATAATATCAAAACCTAAATAACTTTACATATAAAGTTATATCTAAGGCAGTGATGCCGGAATTTTTAGACGCATGCTGTTTTTAATTTAGATATAACTATATGTAAATATTATATCGATTTTAATTTTATTTTACAACTAATTTCACAATATACCTAGTACACATATAAAAATGTTCATTAAGAGTCGATACTAGTAGGTACTATAAAAACTGTAAGTCCATCTTGTCCGTCATAAAACTTTCACGGATAAATTGATTGTAAATATGGTTGTATAAGTAATTTTCCGGGGTGCAAAATCCAATTATAGGTTATATCTTGCGTTTACAAATTGATTCTGATAATTAACTTTAAGAAGTACTTACCTGCCTCAGTTATCTAGTGGTATCGGGGGACTTCTATTAAGCTGGGGTCTTGGGTGCAATTCCTGGGTCGGCTATCAGAGATAACTGCGTAAATATCTGGTTCTATTATTTCGTATAGCTATGTCTGGTATATTTTCTGGCAGTTTCCCAACACCTCGGAGATTGGTAATATGCCCGGAGATGTCAACAGGCTCACCATGTTAAATGGCCAAAACGGAACCGGCGAATCCAGGTTGTTAAGTAGTAAGCTTAAATGCATGCATTTACCTCAGTCTATGCAATATACTAACATGAAGTACGCTTACACGACACAGGTTTATACCTAATGTAGCCCACATTATAGGTATAAACCTGTGTCGTGGGTGCTGTTGTACATACACAATACGTATACAAACACCCAGACCCGAAACAAATATCTGTAGGCCATACAAATATTTGTTCCGGTGCGGGGATCGAACAGGCGACCCATCGAATCAAACGGTCGTCTCACACCGCTGGACTTTAAAAAGAGACCGCAGTATTGCACTCTATTGTCAGTTGTCAAGCCAGTTCCTCTCAGGCAGAGCTTATACAGTACTCAACAATTATTATTGCACATCGAGCCTACGAAAGAAACGATCGGCTCGTTTCGACTTCGTAGAGCGTTATCTCTGCTCCACACTGCCTACGTAGGCACTAACAGTTCGGTATTGGTCAAAACTTGATCCAAATGGTCGACAAACGTCAAGTAGGTACGGTGCGAAAGAGATAACGCTCTACAGACCCGAAATAAGCCGAAGTCTCCTTCCTAAGCTCGATGTGCAATTTTTTTTTATGTATTAAAAGTGGCAAACAAGCGTGCAGTTCACATTGTTGTTGAGTGATGAGCAGCCTATAAGACACCCACACAATGACCAGTGGTCAAAATGCAGATGCGCTGCCACTCCCGACGCATTAGGTGTTATGCCTCTGTGCCGGAAATTACAGAGCCGTACATTACCACCTGACCGGAACACGATAGTGCTGAACACTACTATTTAGCGGCAAGTATATTAGGTAATGCGGTGGTGCCTACGCCCGCGAGTTCCGTCACTGGAGCTCTACCACCAGCAATATTTATTGTTAAGCACTGTACCGTATAAGTTGAACGCGGTCGAGATGAGATCTTTGCGCAAGATCTGCGGTGTATCACTCACCGATCGCGTTCGTAATGAAGATGTAAGAAAGAGACTTTGTGTGAATGATAGTATCGGTGTAAAAATGAAAAAAGGCATGCTCCGATGGTTCGGGCATATAGAAAGAATGTCGAATGAGCGAATGACTAAACAGATATACAATGCGAATGTGGATGGTTGCAGAGGCCCAGGAAGACCAAGGCTGACCTACCATGACCAAATAGGTCGAGTTCTGTCTGATGGTGGGGTCAAAAGTCTTAGGAATCGGCGTGCATGTATGAAGAGAATGATGAAGGTAGACGAGGCACGAGAGGTTTGTCAGAACCGGGATGTCTGGCGCTCTACACTCTCTGCCTACCCCGTTAGGGACCTGGCGTGAAGATACATACATACTGTACCGTATTATTAAATTGAATCAATTTCTCCGACATCACTCCCCACAATAAATAAGCACATGACAATTGCATAAGAAATATTTTCACTGGCATATCAATTGGAAACGACACCACGAAAGTGTTCGATAACCGTTTGATTGATGACGGCGATACACCAAGTAAAAGCCGTCATGTTATCATACCCGATTAGATATCGGCAAACCGATATATTTTGCGGGTACCCTTGACCTTAACGTATCCTCAGAATGTAAGGTCGTTCTCAATGACGCGGTATTTTTTTGCTGAACCTACACCGTGTCCTTTTGTTATCTAATCATCTTGATTAATTTCATTTCTCATTGAAATGAGCAAAAAATATTGGTGTTCAATTATTGTTGAATAAATGGATATGACTTCCAAATATCACGATTTAATGCAAGTTTTTTTATGTAATGGAAATGACAAACAAGCATGCAGTTCGCATCGATGTTAAGTGATGACTGCAGCCTATAGACACCTACACAAAGACTAAGGTCAAAATGCAGATGTGTTACCACTCCTGAGGCCTAAGGTGTTATGCCTCTATGCCGGAAATTACAGGGCCGTACATTACCACCTGACCGGAACACGATAGTACTGAACACTACCATTTAGCGGCAAGTATATTAGGTAATGCGGTGCCTACGCCCGCGAGCTCCGTCACTGGAGCTCTACCACCAGTAAAAGTTCTTTGACACACACTGATTTATGTTACCAAGATGGCAAATGAGCATTAAGTGATGACTGCTGCTGGTTAATCCGGGCCCATACATTACCATCTCACCGGAACACGATATATATTAAGTTAGTGGCTACGCCCTCGAACTTCTACACTGAAACTTTACCACCAGCGTACATTTATATATATGTATATATATTCTTTATTATTTATATCAGAAAACAAACAGTTGATTTAACAATATGGAAATAAAAACTTATAAACTAACAACCATTTACATATTTCCGCATTTAGAAATCGAATTACATCTGTTCAGACCTTAATAATAGAAACATATTATATACCTATTTATTTATTTAGCAACAGGAAAACAAAGCAATATACTAAACCCTATTAAAAAAAAGTGGAGATATCGACTTGTTGTTATTTATTTTAACTTAGTTTTGGTACCCATTATTAGATATTGTTTAATAATATTATTTAATACCTTACTCCCTTAACCTTCCGCGAATGTTTCAAGGTCTGTCGTTGTATGACAGTCTGGTATCAATGGTGTCATTCAATTCTATTAGATGTCTTAAATTTTACCTTTTAAAAAAATATTAGCTATGATAGTAAACAGCGACTATAATTCATCCGTAATGCAATGTTTCACCCATTATCCTCATTTCTTTGTACAACACAGCCGCTTCAAACCCTAACCCTTCACCGCCATACGGTGTCTTTAATACCCCCGACTTTCACATCCTTCCTGTTTTAAATGTATTCATAACGCGACAAAAAACTAATGCGTATCATTTGACGGTTTGTAGACAAAAGGCCGGTATCTATTGTGGGGTTAAAAGGATTTTTTTCTAACTAAAGTGGATCGGAAGATGCAACCGATACTTTGTTTAGGGTTTTCGAAGGCTACTTTCATTTTTTAACGGTTTCTTTTAATTAACTTTCGCTATTTTGGTTTCTTATCCCAAAAAACACCAAGGCGAAGAGTCATACAATGCAAATAAAAAATCAAACAACTTACAAATCAAATTGGTGATTGAGAATGATTTAGTGAGCAATTAATTTCAATTACATTGTAACTGGTTGCGCCTTTGAGTTACATTTCCTTTCATGACAACTTCTTGCAAACCACCATCACAAAGTGCATCATTGTTAGACTGTCCCTTATCTCGAAACACAATAGAGCTACCGTGCGCATCAAATACGGCAGGAATCAGGGCTACTTTGAATAAAACATCCCATTGTCAATATTATAAATATTATGCTAATGCGATAAAGGAAATTTTTGACTCCGGCCCTAAACGGCCAGGTGTCGTTTTGAAAGGGTTAACTCATGAGATTCAAATGTCTTTTGACCCTAGTTTGAATGTGATCATTTATTAAGATTTTGTTCCATTGTTTAGTTTCTTATTCCCATATACATGCATGCATGGTTAATAATTTATGTGAGAACAATGTAAGTGATATATATTTTTTTTAATATTCTAATGCGTTCACGGCTCTGAGGTTTTTTGTATTGTGTTTTGAAGATGCAAGATCGTAAAATTTTGGGTTCATCCATAATATACGGCTATTGTTATTTTTCTTGTCTAGCTTAAGGATTTGATAGTATCGTATGTCTTGTACAATATGTTATACGTAATTTAAATTCTATTATAATATTACTGCTTTGCTGAGCTCGTTCACGTAGGCAGTAAAATCAACCATAATTATTATCATATCTCCCACTACTGTGTATTAGTCACTGCTGTGTATTGCAATTTAATGGTAACGATACCTAATGATGCCACAATAACTGGCAAATAGGAAAATCTGTAGTTTCAAGATAAGCTACGCTTTGTCATCATTGTGAATCAAGTGAATCGGGTATACAGAAATGTTGGTTTTCCAACCAGATTTATTTTTCAATCAGATGATTCATTAAAAATGATTGACTGCAGTTCTAAGTTATTTAATTATTATAATATTATGTTCTTAGGTTTTCGCGAGCTACACACTCATTGAAATAAACTTATTCTTACGGATTTACCTCGCGCATATTAAACTAAACTGATTTTAAAAATTATTTAATTATTGATTGATTTTTTATTTTATTAAGAGGAAGGTGGTAAAGAAGTAGTTTACATGGATGTTAAGTGATGACTGCAACTTATAGACATTTACACAGAAACCAGAGGGCAACATACAGATGCGTTGCCACCCCTGAAATTTTAATTGTGATGTCTTTGTGGTAGTTATTACGACATTATTAAATAATATTACCATCTAACCGGAACACGATAGTGCTCAACACTACCATTTCGCCTACGCCCTCGAGTCCTTATACTTGAACTCGACCATCAATAGATTGATTTTATTGGTCTTCATAAACTTTATATACTTAGATATACAGTTTTATCGAACAAACTGCGAAGTGATTACCCTTGTGAGAGTAAGAAATAAACTGATCTTTACAAAAAAAAATACTATTTTTATATTATTTTTCGCAATAACACATGCTAGTGAAACATTTTTTTTTTCAAAGAAAAATGGAAAGAAAATGGTCATACGGCCATGCAATAAAATTCACATTTTATTTTAAAAAATTAGGAAAAATTTAACAAATCAGATGTGGATTTCGGTAGCTCAGTTGGTAGAGCGGCTGGACTAGATTCGCGAGTGGTCGCGAGTTTGAGTCTCGCCTGAAAACAAATTTTTCTTTCCATTTTTATTTCAAAAAAATAAATATTTTTACTATGGTTTTCCCACCTTTGAATTTATTTTTTTGGATAAATTCACTTACAGACAGGTGCCCTAACTTATTTGTCTTTGTTAATAAGCCATTAACAAAGACAAATAAGTTAGGTAGGTTTAACCTGCAGACCTCACAGATTCTTCTTCCTTACCAACTGTAAGTCGTCTGTTCAAGACGTCTCGAATTATATGTTTCCTTACCACGCCACTAACCGAATCTTCGAGATAAATGATACCTACACATGCGAAAAACGTTACAACTTCCGTTTTGCGTGCTTCTGGTACACAAACGTGAAATCATGTAATTGCACTTACGCTTTTTTTACTTGTATACGTATGGAATTATACAATTTTGTAAGTTTCGTTAACGTTATTTCAATTTGAACGTTTTCCATAATAATTATCTAGTTGTCGTTTGTTCACTGTGAAGACTACGAAAATCCATCTTTAGAAACCAGAAAATTATCATCGTACACTACATTGTACACTACTGTTCATGAGAAGGTGTGGTTTTCTGATTTTTGAATTCATATGTTTTAGTTTTTGTTTTTTTTTGCTGATATTTCTTTATATGAGTTATATCGATAAGTAATTTATACATCAACGTCGATCCAAAAATTGTTGAGTATTTTTGCACACACCAATGTCTGCATCAATCTCACTCGACCCTCACTTATATAATGAGTAAAGCTTGATAATCAATATTCCTATGTAGTCTTATATCAGGAATTTCTTGGACTAACTTCGTCATAGAATTAACCTTTTTTTCTTCATGTTTTTGATATAGGTATCACTGCATTCCTACCTAACGTAAATTGTATCTGACGTCAAATCGCAGTGTTTCGCGCTATCGTTTTCGGTTAGATCAGAGGTTCCCAAACTATTTTTTCTTGTAGACCCCTTTCAATTTTTTTCTGATTTCCGTGGACTTGCTACATTTCCTTGCTACATTTATATCACATTCCCATATTTCCAAATTTTATTAACGCCTACGTAGACCCCCATCGAAACTCCGATGGACCACTTTGGGAATCACTGGTATGATGTAACTATATTGGTACTATCAGTGTATGTGTTAAGATCCATTATCGTGGACATTATTATTACAATGGACCACCATATCTATTACGTTTCTTATTACTTAGTCCATTTATAGATCTACCAAAGCCTCAGGTTTTATACTTACTCACACTACCGTTAAGACGGAAGCAAGCAACCCGACATGACGTTTTCTTATGTTTAATATTTGTAGTAAAATAATTATCAATTTTTTGTTGTTTATTCACAAGCGGCAGTAAAATATAATTATTTAATATTTCACAATTAACGCATACATAAAATGTTAATTAATACTTAAGATATAGCTTATTATATTTGCCGTTATATAATTATTACATCTTTATAATTTTTGCTATTAAACATAGGAATTGCTAAGTCGGTGTAATTGCTTCCATTTTCTTGCATTTCCTACCTCTCTAATTATGCAATTATTGTTCGAAAAGAATAGTGCAGGTTTGGTTGCTAAAATTTTGCACATACACCATTTTGTTCAGGCACGCCAACTTTTACGGCGAGATAATGCTACAATTTAGTAACCAGCCAAGTGGCAAACGGCAGTCAACTAGTAATTTTGCAAAAGCTTATACATCCGACAAAAATTTAATGAAACGTCTGAATGATACTTTGGAAACGTTACCTCGTTAGGTTTACCGTAAAATGTAATTTACTTTACAACCGAGAGTTATACTAAGTAGTACCGCGTAACAAATTACTTACTTGCTACGGAATTTATTAGTTTTATGATTGCATTTTATGAAAGTAATAAACGTAACTTCACGCCTGTAATCCCCGAAGGGGTAGGCAGAGGTAAATGCATGCATTCAAGCATACATGCAAACACCCACGATTCGCCGGTTACGTTTTGGCCCATGTAACAGGTGGCGAGCCTGTTGACATCTCCGGGCACATTACCAAACTTTGAGGTACTGGGAAATTTCCAGAAAATGGAAAAATCCCAATAGAACCAGAGATAAAGGCTTTTTCACCATTATCTCTGATAACCCCCTACCCGGGAATCGAACCCAGGACCTCAGCGTAGTAGTAGTGGCCTGCTACCACTAGGCTACCGAGCAGTGCATGAAAGTAATAAAGCTATCACCTTACGCAGTTGAGATAATTAAATTATGACTAGTGAACACGGTTGGATACTGTGAGTGAATTGAGAGATGGCAGAGAGAAATCCTCTGAGAGGAAAGGCATCACTGCATTGCCTAATTCATATACCAAATGGTAGTGCATTCTCGTGTTCCGGTGACATGGTTGTGACACATTACTCCGTTATTATTATCGAAGAAAAAGAAGGCCTTAAAAGTACCCAAACCACCGTACACACACTGTACGCACAGTACCGTCACCCAATTGTACCATATGCGGTACTGTGGAGGATGTTTAGGTACCATATTTTAATGGAATGTGTCCGAAATGAGAGTATGAGAAGGTCTATGTTCAGTATTAATGAATTGTTGCAATCTACCGGTGGTTTGAATATAATGTTGAGTGATATTTTCTCAGATTCCATTAGGTATTTGATTGATTTATATAAATTCGGTGTGGAAGCCCGAACTATAATTAGTAATTAGGTTATAATTTTCGATAATATTTAATGTAAAAAGTGTGTTCTTAACAGAGCGACGTCGTCGCAATGGCGACCAAGCTCTTTAAATAAAGATTAAAAAAAAAAAAAGTGGCAATGTATACGCATTTATGCCACCGGTTTTTACGTACATATCTACATCTTGGATTATTCACTTACCTTCAATTTAAACTGCACAAACTATTTGCCTTTATCATAACATAATAAAGATAGTAAAATATGCTTCGATACTGCAAATCCGTCAGATTACCAAAGCATCCGCTTATACACTGCAGTGTCCACTAAGATGACATTTCCAGTGACGGTGCTCGTGGGCGTTGACATCAGCGTATTATTTGGTCATGCTGCCAAATGTTAGTTTACCAATACGAGTATAATGTGTCTAAAGGTCTTAGATCTCGCGAGCAAGGTGCACAGCAGTGAATTCGAAAATATCATTATGGGAGGATGTTTTGACCCACAATTTATATTGAACTAGCTGTTGCCTGCAGCTTCGCCCGCGTGGATGCCGTTTTATAAATAACTAAGAAGCCTATGTTCTTTCTCAAAGTCAGCTCTATCTCTGTACCAAATTTCATTAAAATCGCTTCAGTCGTTTGGACGTGAAAAGGTAACAGACAGACAGACAGAGTTACTTTCGCATTTATAATATTAGTAGGGAAGTAGGGATAGTAGGAATTGAAGCTTGACTTCGACTAATATATAAAACATAACCAAAATAATAAGTAAGATTTGCCATAATTTGACGAGACCCGTTAGTTCGTTGAAGTATAGCTAACTTCGTTTATTTAGATGACGTAAAACATCGAAATTACATTTATAATTAATCATGTCAATGGTGTTTATGTCGACCATCATCATATTCACTGAAGCGTCTATCCTGTTATAAATCCCGAAATCAATCTTCAATAATTAAAAATGGATGCACGATTTCATTATTTTAATTTCCGTCATAAACTATTGATGTTATTTATTACTTTTAAGTTGGAAAGGAACACAAGTTCTTCACGTTGAGTAATTATTTTACCATATTGATTATCATTCTCATTTTTTCACATAATTTATGCAAATATCCGAAGACTGTAGTCACAGTACAATTATGAACAGTATGGAAACTACGTACAAAACGTTGAAAAGGCACATTCAACACAAACATGCGCATGTTAGTTTACTGTAATGTACTGTGCTGTAGTCTTCCGATTTTTGCTATAAATTATGTATCATTTAAAGGTAAGCAAAAATCATCAGTGAATCAAATGTAAACTAATCTCTTGCAC
This sequence comes from Macrosoma leucophasiata, assembly GCA_036365455.1. Lineage (NCBI taxonomy): Eukaryota > Metazoa > Arthropoda > Insecta > Lepidoptera > Hedylidae > Macrosoma > Macrosoma leucophasiata. The sequence goes on from JAWQUS010000024.1 coordinate 4,952,279, forward strand.
TCGTTACGATCACGATCCATATTTTCTATCTTTTTCCCGGTCCTAGAACTCAAACTAGCTTATTACCTGAAGCAGATGTCCACGTATAAAACCTAAATACTCAATAAACAAAGATATAAGTTATTTGAGGTGAGCATTGACCAATTTAAGATAATAAATTCAATAATGATGAATAATATTCCCTCTAAAATAAACGGCCAACACCGACGGAATCGATTATCAGGCTCTCAACGTTTTTAACAGATAATCGCGGCGAATTCGTGAGTTCCCAATTAAGGGGCCTATAATTTAAATTTTAGTTCACTTTCACGTATACACTGTAATAACAAGACGTACAGATGGCCGGCGAACACAGCTGTTCCTTACTATTCTTATGCAAAACAGCCGTTCATTGTACTCTAGCGCGTAACCAGTGTACATACATATTCGTATTGGTTTTTTTTTAGTTTGAGTTTATATCTGTCGGTTCAAGTACGTATCTTTTGAGATTTCTAAGGTAGCCGCTTTATCTTGGGGTGTAGACGATGACCTAATTTATCTGCTGCTAAGTATTAGTTTAGAACAGATTGAGTTCAGTATCTTCTTTAGATCTTAATACCTGTGGCATCAGCTACAGAAACAATGTTTTTCTTTAAATTATTTTTTAATTATTATAAAAACTATAATTATGCTGTCGGAGACTGGTGCCTAAGCTAAACCGAGGTAAGTATAATATATCTTAGTGACCTAGTAAATACGTATTAACATTGATGTTTAGTTTTTTACAGCAATATCTTTATTTGATTCGTATGATTCTGAAATATAAAACATGCTAGTTTAATACTTTTATTACTTACTTTAACAAATTACTTATCTAATCATCTTTCTATTAGTGACTTTAACTGATAAGAGGATTTCGGGTTCATTATATTATATTACATTTATTATATTACATTCAATACGGCCCTGTACCTAATTTCCGGCACAGGGGCATAACACCTTTGGCCTCAGGAGTGGTAACGCAACTGCATTTTGACCTTGGTCTTTGTGTAAGTGTCTATAGGCTGCAGTCATCGCTTAACATCAATGTGAACTACATGCTTGTTTGCCACTTCCATTACATAAAAAAACGTACTAATGTAGGTACGCTCTTCTTGTAACTATCACAGAAGTAAAATAACTTAGGCCGTAGGATTGGCAACGCATCTGTGTAAATATCTATAGGCTGCAATAAAATAAAATAAGTAAATGTAATTTATCATCAATGTGAACTGCATGCTGCCTTGCCACCATCATGACATTATAAAAAGTCACTAATTAGACAACAACAAAACGATCAATAATCTAAAATTTAAGGTTTGTGTTAATTATAGTTTAACTAACTATAAAACTGTAATCCGACACAGAAATTCAGCCATCAACGTGACGTAACGTGCGAAGCCGTTAACCATTAGTTAACAAACACTTGGGTGAAGAAACGCCAAGTTTTATGACGCTCATAAATAATTTACGAGTGTACGCCATTATTACAACGAACCATCTTCATTCCTGTTACGTCCGGTTCTTAGTGACCACTGGCTTAAAGTTGGTCTTCCTCCTGTAATTCTTCATTCTTTTCTTCAGATATTTCTGGTTTTTCTCTTCAATTTAATTAATTTTCTTACCAATCCAACTGTATGTAACCTATATTAAATTCTGCTCAGTGCTCGATTCTCCGAACGTATTCCAGTTTCGTAATAATTAAAGACCTTGTAATTTCTGAAACATGAGTGAAAGATTCAAGGAAATAATTTACAAGTTACAACATATCGCTTTTGATAATTCAGTTTTATACATGAAAACACAGGTTATTAATAAGTATGTAAAGAAATTCTCATTTCACCTAAGTAACGCCAGATAGTTGTAGACTATTCTAACAATGCAAAGTAATTAAGATTTTGTTAGTTCTCCTCTCATTCATTTATTCATTTGTTTTTTCTTTATTGTCGTCCATGTCATCACATTAGTCTGTAAGTTTTTTACGCTTAGAAAAGCGGTAAAACTCAAGTATCTAGTCATAACCTCTGTATATCTATAGACCTGTTCTATCCGCCGTATGGTATACATGGTCGTATATTATGGTTATTATGGTCCTGTTCAGACCCAATGTGCACTGCAGTACCTATTATACAATATACTTATTTCTAACAAATATAAAACCTTTAAGAGTTCAAGGGTAACAACATATTTACTTATATTGGGAGGAAGTGTAAACAGACATAAAATGTATTCTCAAAATTTGTATAATTGCTTTTGTTAAACCACTTTCTCAATGCGTTTTCTGTCAATTTCAATTTATAAATCAAATCCGTGGACCCGCTATTAAACTGCACTTTGTAAGAAAGTTACATTTCCTCTCAAATATATTTTCGTAGAGACTTCTAATTTAATATCTATAGGCTGCAGTATGCACATACAATCCGAGATCTCTTGGCTTATCCAAAGCCAATCAAATATAGCTTTCATCACCATAGAATAAGGTCGGGCACCTTGTGATCAAGCGGCCAGTTCTCTAATAGTACCATCAATGTGAACATTATCTCCAATTTTATTACACAAAAACAAATCCTTTTGTAGTCTTCCAAGTTTTTAGTGAACATATAAGCTCGTCACACATGTCTCCACATCCTTGCACAGTGTCCCTCATTCGTTGTTTCCTCAATAAAATTTTATAGGTAATAATTAACCCAATGTGGCCCACACGCGTCTTCCAACGTTGTCTTTTTCACACGATAATACTGATAAAAATGTGAATCATTATTATGTGCCTCGTGATAAATGATTGGGAGCTGCAAGTGACAATGATGATTGTTAAAATGACAATAACGATGAGATATTATAGGTATTATAGTTTAATAATGATAAGACTAATAATACAAAGAAGTTTGATGAGTAATTTTAAATTATCATACACTAGCTGACCCGGCAAACTTCGTATTGCCTCAGAATGAAATAATATGTTAAAGGTTTGATAGATCGGGCTATTTGTATGGGAAAATTACATTGTGATTTTATTATTTTCCTTCAATTCCTTAATATTTTCTTACCTTTTAAACCTTCCTTGGACTTCCAAAATCATTCAAAACCAAAATTAGCCAAATCGGACCAGCCGTTCTCGAGTTTTAGCGAGACTAACGAACAGCAATTGTTTATTATTAGATATAGATTTCTCTCTAGTGCCTATGAGATGAAACAATAACAATGAGATTGTAATAAAAAATTAAACATTTAAAATTAAAAAAAAAATATTATGGTTTGTCTTATGGTTATGACAACTCGTCGAATCTGTTGAATTGTTCTGAAGTAGGCTACTTGGATAGATATACATGTTTCAATAAATGGCTTTCATTTTCATGAAAGATTTCAGTGTTGAAATAATCTTCTTACGTTAAAATTTCCATAGAAAGAAACTCATAAAAACCTAATAGAAATATTAAGAATTATGGATTTGGGTCAAACTCTCAATTAATCTTATACATACTTATATATATTTTTTTAAAAAGTGTATAGTTTTTCTTATTAACATATTTCAAAACAGAAATACGTGATGATAAAAAAACTATTTTGTGGTGCATAAGAATTATGAATATACCCCAATAACGAACGCAACCAAATAAAACAAACAAATACAAACATGGATGTTATTCATGGTACATGTTTACGGAATTTTGTACAACTATTAATCATAATGAAAAACAATTAAACAGTTTTTTTATCTTGACATTTTTATCAATTGAGTAACAAACAAACAAGTAGTTGTTTTATAATATTTCACATTAACACATGCTTGTGAAATATATTTTATTTTTAAACCTAACTAGCATAGTTGGTAATAGATGGCGCTGCTGCTACCATTAAGCAATGCAATAGATGTGAAGGAAAGATTTGACAAATCGGGCAGGGCTTCAGTAGCTCAATTGAAAGAGCGGCTGGAGTAGATTCCCAGTAGGTCGCGAGTTCGAGTCTCGCCTGAAGTCAAATTTTTCTTTCCATTTTTCTTTAAAAATAAAATAAACAAGTAGTTGCTGCAAATATACTATGCTATTAGGAAATATATATACAATTAGGAAAGTAAACTGAATCGCTAATACCCTGTCTCGTTTTTTCATACACGCCATCACATAAACAAATGAAAAAAAAATCGATTGTGTTAAAGTTTCTTATCTATTAATGTTGTAGACTATAATATGTATTACATAGTGTAGTATATAATAATTACTCGTAAATCGATTGCTCCTTTATGATGGAACTAGTAAAAGTAATATATTTTTCTATAATTGATATGAATAATTCATAATTCATATAAAATTTTTAGATCAAGGATCAAAAAATTTTGAGAGCTGCACAGTACAATTTTGTCAGTCTGATAACTAACACTTCAACATATAATTTCCTATGGAAACGTGTATTGTGTTGGGGACGTTGAACGGCGGAGACGGACTGGACGTGGCACATTGGGTTTAGTTTCTTTGTTGTGCTTTAATAAAAAAAAAAAAAAATAATAATAATCAATGTGAATTGTATGCTTGTTATCAGGTTTTATGGTAATGTTTTAATTATAAGTGTCTATTTTGATTTTTATTGGAGCATATTATTATTCATATTATTTAAATATAAGAACTTGTATGATTGTAATATTACTCATCTAATAATTGTAAATAAATCGGTATCTTCTGATTTCCTATTGTTGTTATTTCGATCAACGTGATGGTAAAGTCATTCGAATTTTATTGTATAACTCGCATCAGGCCAGGCACTCTGTGTAGGATTTGATAGAAATTTAAATGCACCCGATATTTGTTAAAAGGCTTGCTCATATATAGAGCTTAAGAAAAACGTAACGTGGGAATTGTATGGATCAAGTCATATATAGGTAAAACACAGACTATTACTCAGACATAGTTCAGACTATATATTATTTAAACCAAGCTCATTTCAACGGTCAACATTTTTAAATGAATACATGTACCTATATTTTACTATTATGTTTGCTACTTTCACAAAGGGCTACATAATGAAGAAATAAATCGATATAAATATTGGTTTTATTATCCGCTAACAAATGGCGGAGTAATCGCCCAACTTATATGTTAGGTACCTTAAGTTCAACACAGGAAACAGTAGGCTTGCTATTGTAACAAGTTTTAAAACAACAATGAAACAAATACCAACTTAACCCCTAATTAACACGATCGATTTATACCCACCTGATATTCGATTACATCGATTTCGTAATTCGATGTCAGAATGGATGCCCTCCCGATTGAAATATGGGATCATTAAAAATGTAAAATTGAAACATAAAATCGTCATAAAGATAATAACGAATGGCCATTTTATATTGTATTTGTTTTTTACTCGTCACGAAATCGTTAATAAAATTGTGAAGTGCTGGTTACTTTTGGTATAAATAACATTAACTGGTTGTTTAAATAAATAGATATGTACTTTCATATTAAAATGTTCAATTTCCTACTGTAGATTACAATGAGATCCAATAAAACCCATCTTATTACCTTATATGGAATTATGTTTTTCTTACATACCTACAATTATTATAATACTTTATTAGGTAATTATGCATATCTATATATATAAAAATCAATTGCTGTTTATTAGTCTCGCTCAAACTCGAGAACGGCTTTACCGATTTGGCTGATTTTGGTTTTGAATGATTTTTGAAAGTCCAGGGAAGGTTTAAAAGGTAAGAAAATATGAAGAAATTTAAGGGAAATAGTAAAAGCCACAATTTTATTTTCTTATACAAATAGTCCGTATTTGTCAAACCCTTGACACATTATTTCATTGTGAGGCAATACGAAGTTTGCCGGGTCAGCTAGTTTATTAATAAAAAAAATAATATGAAATTATTTATTCCTTTAAAAATTTTGTATGAAAAAGAGTAGTTATATTAACAATACCTATTAATTTTTAAGTACGTACTTGGTAAAAGCCGTGGGTAATTATTTACTGGACTACTCGAAGTACTAGATCACCATTCAATCAGAATCTTTCTGTGACAAAATTCCAAATTTTTTTGCTAAACATGTTACGGTTTAGTAATTCCATTTTAATTAAAAGTGGAGGAACTTTCCGGCCATCCAAAACATAACAATTTTTTTTTAATTTTCATACAAAAAAATACAAATAACCGAACGCGCAGATTACTCATGCTACGTTTTATCATCTAACTTATTCTTATTAAAGTGCTATCTTATTAATTTAATTTTCACCAACCTAATCGTATTATTTCGTCAAGTATTTCACGGGTTTACCCAATCGGACTCGAAAATATAAATCAGGCAGTGGGTCATTTTATCGGCTGTCATCAGGCCGGAGCTAAGTACTTAATTTTCTGCGGCACAACAAAATAAATACGAGTATGGGAGTCACGCCATGTCAGTAGGGGTGAGATATATCGATGTTTTATGAACATCGATGATTTGTTTGAAAAACATCACTCATCGATATCGTTAATCGACGTTGATTTTTTGATGATGTTGTTATTTAGAAAATGTCTTTGATTAGAAACTTTTGGATCTTTACGTCAAGTCCATTACGGGTTTAGGCAGAGAACGTGACGCGCCAAATATCCCGGTTCTTCTACTTTATGATTTGTGTTATTACCTTTTTTTTATATATTTCTAATTGACCCCATATAACATTATTGTACGCGAAGCCGGAGCGAGCTGCTAGCTTAACATAATTTAAAAAGTCTGCAAAATTTTACTAGTCTGCAAAGTTATAATTGTTATTTTCTTACGCATCGATATTTGTATCAATACATCGATGTTTATTTCTGTACGCGTCCCTAATCACGCAACCCTCTCTTGCCAATCCATCATGACAAAGGCGGGGCTGGGTATGACGCGACATGGACTAATCGCTCCCCCGCAGATAGCCGCCATCTTGGATTTCCTTTTTTAAAACGCTCTTTTCTTTTTGCTGCGCAAACGCAATTAAAGCGTCTTGTTTTGTTTAAGCGGTCTCGTTTATCGGCCTTTGGTTCACACTGTTATAAAAAATGAAGGAATCATTTTTTTAATTAATGTCCGATAGTACCTAACTAACGATTTGGACAAGTATGTAACCCCATTCACGTAGGTGGATAAAAGAGCGGTTTAAATACGGTCTGTTTTTTTATTTCCACTAAATATATTTTTTTTTCAAATAAATATCGATAAAATCGCCCTCAATAGATACCGATATATTATTATAAGTTTATCAGTTCACATCAAAATCTTATTTTATTGATAGTCACCGATTTTCTCAAAATGGCTTCACCGATCTTTTCAATGGAACATACCTAATTAAAACATTTTGTAAACAGCGTTTTGTTTTTAGAAACAGAAGCAACTATCTCGACCTACTTCATCCATAATTTTTATGCATGAGGTAGGTCATATCCTACCTATGTAGACAATAAATTAAAAAAAAAATATCTGCAATAAACTTTATTTTGTATGCAATAGGTATATATAATATTCGTAGTCTTTGTACATTTTATATGTCCATCAATATCCTAATTTTCATATAATTGCAACGGCTAAACAGCCGTTATATTCACAAGAACCCCAAAATTCACTCAGCATCCATATCAGATCTCTTGATTTTGCCCAAAAGTTTCATTTCCAGTTATTTCATGATCCATGATAAAACCTGTATACAAAATGGTGGACGTGTAAAGCTGTATCGGAGGCGGCATCGCTTTGTAGATCGGCTTCAACTCTCGTAACCAGACGTTTGACAAACTTGAGATTATCCCGTTGACTGGTTAACGGTTTGGTGGAAATCGTCCGATAAGCCCAAACTTAAAAGGGGTAGAGGGTAACTAAAATGTGTACGAGAACATGTTACAAACGAAATAACAGAATCAATGCTACAGAACACTGTCCGCGTAAGTCTTACTCGCCCTTGGCGGTTTTTTTTAAACGGTAGCCGTTCTTTTGATATTTATTGGACACATTTCCAAATTGCAACAATAGCAAAAAAAAAAAACTACTTTTTTTAATGTAAGGAAGGTAGCAAACAAGCATGCAGTTCACATAGAAGTTTAGTGATGATTGCAGCCTACAAATATCTACACAAAAACTATAGGTCAAAATGCAGGTGCGTTGCCACCTTTGAGACCTTAGATATTATTTCTGTGATAGTTAGTACGGGGCCATGCATTACCAACTAAAAAAGAGGGGAACACTATCATTTACTGGTGGTAGAGCTCCAGTGACGGAGCTCGCGGGCGTAGGCACCACCGCATTACCTAAAATACTTGCCGCTAAATGGTTGTGATGAGCACTATCGTGTTCCGGTCAGGTGGTAATGTATGGCCCTGTTATTTCCGGCACAGAGGCATAACACCTTAGGCCTCAGGAGTGGTAACGCATCTGTATTTTGACCTAAGTCTTTCTGTGGGTGGTCTATAGGCTGCAGTCATCACTTAAAATTAATGTGAACTGCAAACTAGTTCGCCACTTCCATAAGATAAAAAAAAATGGCGACAGATAAATTAGGTAACGCGGTGGAGCCTACGTCTTGGAGCTCCTACACTAGAGCTCTATCATGTTTTTATTTTCGTTTTTAACTCTACAAAAATTAAAAATTTAATTATTCATTTCAAATTCTACAGGAAATCAATAAGAGAGAGATACAATGTCAATTTATCGTCTTATCGAATAAATGACATTATGCAAGATAAAAATATCAGAAATTGTTGTAAAAACAATCTGGCGACACTGGTTTGTACTTTTTTATTTTAATTACATGCCAATGACCGTACGATCGTTTACGAGTACAAATGAAAACACCATAAATGTACACATTTATATTTTTAAGAGCATTTAAATGTGCTTAATAAATCTTAGTCTTTACCATTATTTATTAGTTTTATTACGCATGTAAAACACTACTATTTATACGATGTAAACATATAAAACCTTTTTTTTTTTCGCTTATTATATGTATTTTTTGACTGGTGGTAGAGTTCTAGTGACGGAGCTCGCGGGCGTAGGCACCATCGCATTAACTAATTTACTTGCCGCTAAATGGTAGTGTTCAGCACTATCGTGTTCCGGTCAGGTGGTAATGTACGGCCCTGTAATTGGCGGCACAGAGGCATAACACCTTAGGCCTCAGGAGTGGTAACACATCTGCATTTTGACCTTGGTCTTCGTGTAAGTGTCTATAGGCTGCAGTCATCGCTTAACATCAATGTGAAATGTTGTTTGCCACATCCATTACATAAAAAAATTGTAATACTTGTACCGTGTACATATTTTCCAAAAAGGAATGTTTCAACTCAATTATCAATCAACACAGATTTTTAGAAGTAGGTAGTCCTGCTGATTAAGATTTGTTTAAAAGACCAAAGGTAAGATTATATATTGCCGAAAACAAAAATTCTGGGCACAAATTCGATATGGGCAACCTGTCGCTATCACAGGGACATTTGGTGAGCGTTCAAATTTATTCTTTACCCTTTTTTGTTCCACTTTTTGAGGCAAAAAATGTAAATAATACGATCCTTTGAAAACGTCGAGATACGAGTGGGGAAAGGTTGGGGGTACACTGGTTGAAAATTAAACATTTATTGACTCGTTGATTTAGTTTTTTGAAAATGTATTTTGATTTGGATCGACAAATAAAGAATTTTTTTAATAGTCGAACGATTTTTGGCAAAATTCTCGGAGTTTTTCTTAATAGCGTAGAAGCATGGAAAAGACATTCAAATAAGTTCTTTTAATTCAGTGAAAGCGATACTTTTGCATTAGATCATCTTTTCCGCTATTTATTGAATCATTGTTATTGTATAATAAAATGATTCTCAATGTATTTCTCATAAGCAAAACTAGATGTCGAACTTTTATGATTTACTTATTTACATGTATTTATTTCTGACTAAAATGACTACATAAAATATTTAAGAACCGCGGGTTATTTAAAGTGATCACGAAATTATTTCTGAGATAGCCCGAACCCCATTCTCTGAGAATATTAATTATTTCTTAATCAACTATAAAATATGAATCAAAAAATCAAATAACTCAGTATACCAAAACCTTTAAACTCGTTTCGACTGACGGGACCACTCTCGAGGTAAAGTGCAGGTATCTTTATACTTTTTTATGCCCCTCAAAAATAGGTTATAACCTATTTATTTTGCTTTTAAAATTGGGGAAGGATAGAAGTTAATTTGATCGCATGTGACCCAGAAGGGTTATGAGTTTTCTTGTTTTTTTTGAGAAGTGGTTATTTAGATCCAACAATTTTTAAAGGGTTCTTTTTACGAAATCTTAAGCTTGAACGTAAATATTTTAGTGTCGATGTCTTATTAAGTCTTTTTATTGATACCTATTGGAAATCATAACAATATTTTTTTTACAACATACCTATAGGTATTTAACTTTACGTCAGATCGTATCAAACGTATCGGATGTAGGATTCTAAAATATTATTATCTTTTATGCAGTTTTCCTTAAGTGTCCATTTTATGCAGAGAATTAAAGCTAGAATTACCGTGGCCGTAAAGCTAAATTAATTTTCATTTAAGGTTTTTATTATTGCTTAGTCGTTTTCTGTTAGGTGAATAGGTTTTAAATTATATACACAGCTTTGATGGACACTTTGCTACTAGATATCCTATAACCTATATCCTATTACATGGAAAAGGAATGTGGCCTGTATCTCTTGGGAATAGAGAATGAATTTCCTTTAATTATTGTATGCGACGATTAAGAAATGTTTCAAAGAAACTCATGTAAATTGTTATACCCGCTATGACTTGAAATGCGGATGTTTTATGCAATAAGTCCAAAGTTATCGTCACATTTATCTAACAACATAGAATTATAACGCTAACAAATATTGTAACAATCACAATGATAATTTGTGTCTCCTTATATTGTATTTTCTTACTTAGCCTAATAAATGTTTGAATAACATAATTTTCTTTTGTAAAACTTTATTCGCCCATCTTCATTCGTCCATTCTTTTTGATCCGTTCAGCCGTAGTACCCATACCTAACTAGTTGTTATGTTTAATAGAAGTTTGGTAAAATATTATTGTAAGTTGTCAATTTGTGTTTCGGTTACGTCTCGCATAACACCGTGCCACAGCACGTGTTCAAAAGACTAGTCTAGTCAGAAATAACTTTTTATGTTTTTTTATTTTAAAAACAACAATTTGTAAAAAAAAACTAAGCCGTGGGAGTGCTTGCAGCGTTTAAAATATTAAGGCGTTGCTGGATTGTTTTGTTTATAAGAAGTTTACGCGGCGATGACAGGCTGTTTTTACAAGTTACGATAAATAAATAAAGTGCATACCTATTATGTGAAAAATTAAATTGAACGTTGTAGGGGAGATTTATCGATAGAACCGAAAACACGTTTAGAAACTACTTTTAATTACCAACTAACAGAAAACGATGCTTAATCACCGTCATTTTTTAACGTGTTTAATTCCATCTGATGAAAAACTCCCGCAAAAAGCCTTAGCAACTAAACCATAATAAATCATTACGCGTTTTGAACAGTTGAACTTGTAATATCTATACTAGTTTTCTAAAAGTCTCTATACTCGAGTCCGCATTTTTAGGGTTCCGTACCTAGAAAGGAAAAAACAGAACCCGTTGGTAAGTATAGGATAACTTTGTTGACCGTCCGTCCATCTTTCAAGACCCTTTTTCTCAAGGACTGACCTAAGCTCAAATTTATGTCAAATACTCAAGTCTACTGTCCCTTTGAGCTGTGAAAAAGTTCACAAATTTCTGAGCCAAAGCAATCAAAAGATATAGCCGTTTATGCCGGCAATTTCGACAAGTTTTCTTAACTCGCAAAGGAATCAGAACCTACAGCGTACTCCCCTTGAACTCAGAATCTTGAAATTTGGCACGAAGCAACGTCTTATAGCACAGATAACGGAAAAATTGCGGCAACTGTACATTTCATCATATCAGTCCAAAGATCTCCATTGTTGGACCTAAGCCTACCCCTAAAGTGGAAATGCCATAATCGCCACTCTTGGCATGCGGATTGGCGATCGCGTAAATAAATAAATAAATATGAATGGCCTACAGATTTTTTGTTTCGGGTCTGGATGTTTGTGTATGTGGTTTATGTGTACAACGGCATCCACGACACAGGTTTTTTATAATACCTAATGTGGAGCTGTGAGTGTACCTAAGCGTATATAAAAAAAAGTATATACTTACATATATAAATTAAATATAATATTTTTTTAATCGAGCTTTTCATATTGTATTGCATTTTTTGCAATAAAAATGCCATCTATGACTCGATTGTCGTGATGGATGAACTTTTACTTACAAGTTTGTACGGACGGAACCTTCGGTGCGCAGTCCGACTGGGACTTAGCCGGTTTTTTAATAAAATGATACGTTTCGAGAACTCCAAACGCTATTATTGTAATTAGGAACCGGTTTCGTCTTTTTTTTTTATTCTCTGACGAAATGCGCGAAGCAATTCGTATTTTTTATCTGTTGAAATTAAACGATCTTTGATTATTAAATTGTGCATTTTATGCTTCTTTTGGGGAGTCCATTGAGATCAGAAATGACTCGGCCGACCTTCGTAATTACAATTAATATCAAAGGTGGACGGCTCCGTGGGTTTTGTGTCAATTCCTTTTTTTTTACATTCTGTTCGAACTGACGTGTAAAAAATCGTTTGAATCATGGAGCTTTATTTTTTAGGGGTCTGTAGTTACCCTTTGGGTATTATTTATACTGGTGATAGAGCTCTAGTGTTACAACACTAGAGCTCTATCACCAGTATAAATAGTTTAGATGGTGCCTTCGCCCTACAGGGCGAAGGCACCATCTAAACTATCAGCCGCCAAATGCTAGTGTTCAGCACTATCGTGTTCCGGTCAGGTGGTAATGTACGGCCCTATAACTTCCGGCACAGAGGCATAACAACTTAGGCCTCAGGAGTGGTAACGCATCTGTAAACCTTTGTCTAAGTGTGGGTGTCTATAGGCTGCAGTCATCACTTAACATCAATGTGAACTACATGGTTGTTTGCCACTTCCATTACTAGACACTACTAGACAGACAGACAGACAGCATAGGAGCCGATGCTGTCTGTCTGTCTGTCACAGCGTTATTATCTTTTGAATTGTAAAAATTGGGCACTCAAATAACTTATCTATTTCATCACCAGAGTGCACTATTAAAGACAGTAAAAGCACCAAACGATAAAAACTGCTTTGCAGGGATTTTCGATGATTTTTACTAGTTCATAACAGAAACTAATACAACTATGTTAAATACTACAAATTGGTGACGAAAAATGCTCCTTAGCCACGATTCCAGCTCGCAATTAGTCTGTTTTTTTAATGAAAAAATAATTTGTAAGTAATACACCTACTTACAGGCGTAGCTGGGTAAGTATATAATTATGCGTACCAATACATAGCGAATCTTTTAATATTTGTTGCTTCTTCATTAGAAACTATTTCTTGGTATTGTTGTGGTAAATGTAACCTAAATTTATAATTGCTGGTGATAAGACACTGATACGATGAGCATTATTTTGAAGTCACCCATTATGTCTTGGCCTTTAATTATTTTCAAAGTGCCTCCTCTATTAGTTTATCTCCTGGAGTCATATCGCGCTATTAACTGCATTTTTACGATAAAACACCTGTTTGGAATATTACAACAATATGTGTTTTAGTATCAAAAACATATTTGTATCGATCAGTCGTTTGATTCGTAGTTCAAATTAGTGAAGGGATCGAACCATTTTATTTTGTCAATTGCTGTGTTCGCGACTTCGTCCGTCTAGAATTTAATTCTAAAATAAAAGTAGCCTAAGTTACATCAACTACCTATTTGCTAGTGAAAGTCCCGTCAAAATTAGTTAAAGGGTTCCAGAGATTAGCCGGAACAAACAGACAGACAGACCGATGTAATTTGGTATATGTACCGTGTATACATAGGTAAGTATATATGTATTTAGAAAATCAGGTAAAAAGCTGTTATTTTTATATTACAAACAGACTCTCCAATTTTATTTCTTTGTAGGTATAGAAAGAAAATTAGATATAGAATATAGATGTATAGATTTCTGACTGTATATAAAATCATTTAGCGATTAATGGATTACGGCCAAATACTCAATCGTCACTTAAATCTAAGTGGGACTTAAAAGTCTTCTGTCTTTATAAAACACGTTCAAACGATAGAGATAGCGCACATTTGAGAGTTGCTTAAAATTTAATGACGTTTGAGTATTCGGCCATTAGTAATAAATATGACTAATGATAGTCAGGTTATGACTATTCCTTTCATAAGAGGTATAAAAGGACCTTATAAAACCCAAAACCGATTAAGTCAGGCGGTCGATTCAGGTTCTACAAGATTTGTGATCGCCATTTAAATCGATTTCGGACACTATCGAGACAATCGTTAAAACGTTTTGGTTTGCACGGTGCGAATTAGTACACAAAAAATATTAGAGGACAGGCCTAACAAAAACATAGGTCATATAGGTCGCACCGGGCGTTGCACGGGTGTAAAAAAAATAACGCAAAATCATCGCGAGTGCAAAAAACATTGAGTGAGTCATGCGTTCGTTTGTTGCCGGTGTTGCTACCAGTCACAAAGAAATTCATCGACCTAGTGTAAGATACGCTCACGGGTATATTATCCATATGTTACTGTGACAATACTGTTACGGTATTAGAAATATATATGTACATTAATCTACACATACCCTTACCCTTGAAGAAGTGTGCTGTAATTTGAAGTAAGCAGTAAACGCGCTAATTTTGATACCGAGGTATACATTTTGTTAACGGTCTAAATGTTCTTGACATTTTTTATGATATTACACTTTTTCTACTTTTATTCTACTACATTTTCCGATTTGTTGCAAAAATCATTTACGTGTAGCACACTACTGAGACATAACTGAATTCATCTTAGGTGCACATGTGCACCTAATTCAGTAATGTCTTTTTTTTAATTTAAGCTTGTTATGTTCTATATTCAACTGGCCAATAATAATTAAGTTGCCCTCTCAAAAGCATTGAACAGTCGTAGTTGCCTTGTTTTTTAAAGTTTATTTAACAATATTGGCGCGTGATTTAGTTAAGCAACGCTTTAACGATTCATCAGTTTATTTACATGACATGTAGGTAATCTGAAATATAACTGAATAACGGATGACAGTTTAAATTTCTAAAACCGTATCTCACAGTATCTTAGTATCGGTAATTTAGTATACGGTGATCGGTCGTATTTGTCACGCTGTAATGCTAATAGCCAGTATTGTCACTACAAAAACTAAATAAGATAACAATTTGCACTTCACAAATAGTTTGCGTCTGTAAGACGGCATACATTTGTGTCCTCGCTCTTTATTCGGCCCTGAGGACGAAAAAAAAAGAATATTCCTCATGACGAAAAAAATCAATGTAAGTTTTTTATAAAATGGCTGTCAATTACGCTTTAATACTGCTAATTGCGTTTTCATTAATTTTAATATCTGCTATAAATAACGAATAGGATGCATAACATCTCTTCAACAGGTGGTATCACTGGTGGTAGAACTCCAGTGACGGTGTTCGCGGACGTAGGCACCACCGCATTACCTAATATACTTGCCGCCAAATGGTAGTGTTCAGCACTATCGTGTTCCGGTCAGGTGGTAATGTACGGCCCTGTAATTTCCGGCACAGAGGCATAAAACCTTAGGCCTCAGAAGTGGTAACGCATTTGCATTTTAACCTCTGGTTTTTGTGTAGGTGTCTTTAGGCTGCAGTCATCACTTAACATAAATGTGAACTGCAAGCTTGTTTGCCATTTTCATAACATAAAAAAAAACATAAAACATGTATTTTAAAACTAACTTGCTTATTGAAATAAAACTATTTTTACGGATTTATCTCGCGTATATTAAACTAAAATGATTTTTAAAATCAACCCGACGTTTCGGTCGCTTTTCAGCTTCCGTGGTCCCGGGCAGACTGAGGTGACATTTGTCTGACAGAAGTTTGAAAAAATTATATGTAGCTACCTCCATCGATTTCGTAAACGCCTTGCGTAGCGTTCAGGATTAACACAATAGTTACTTATGGTATCTTGAGGTCTTGCAGACTGCTGCGGCTGGGATTAAATTGCTAAGTATGGGATCCCATGATGTTGATAATCGCCATCCATCTTCTCTATTCAAATTTGGGTGTTTTTTAATTTCAATAGCCTCGCGTACCATTCGTGGAATGGGTTTGTGTTCTAACTTGCTTGTTCACATAGGTTAAGAACATAAATCATGACTTGCAATACATGTAAAAAGAGTAAAACTATCAGTGTTGCTAAAAATAACGTTAAATAATTATGACAGGATTAATCGCAATCGTCCGTACAATTACGTGCCTTGGAAACACCACGTTAATACGTCTTTATCGGAACCACAAAAAAGTATACAAAAAAAAACAATGCGGTAGGTATAAAAATACCTATTTAAACTAGGCTAAAGAGTCTGAAGTTGACCGTGGCAAGGTCGTGGGTATTTTGAACTTGGAACAAAAAACAATACTGCATTCGGTTGATTTGGTACGTCTTACGACTGATTGATGGGTTTTCTTCTCGTGACTTGCGATTGATTTAAGTTTTTTTTAATAGTATCTCATTCATGCGTATTGCGGTACGCTATTGTGATGCGTTTCGATATAATATTCGGTTGTTTTCGTTACGCTGTGTGTACTTATACAGAATTCTTTTGTTTCAGGACTTGAACCCGAGTGGAGGTAATACACTTCTGTGGTATGTATTCAAAAAATTCCTACTGACAATTGAATGTCAACTGGGTACAGAATGAGTCACGTAAAAATAACTGTTTTTTTAACTGCTCCGGTAGATTAGACGACTACGCTGATTTAATGGATTCGATTCCCTGGTCGGCGTCTAAGTGATGTTGGGACTTAAAAAATTTTTAAGCAGTTTTTGTCCGGAGATGGCAATAGGCTAGCCATGGATTAGGTACATAAGACAAAATAAAACTGGAAAATCATGCGTGTTCGAAGGTGCTGGGAGTAAAACCCGTTTTTACTCTCGGCACCCTAAAAATACATAGGCACCCCCTATTCCTGTCTGTCTGTCACAGAATAAAATAAATATTTTAGGAGGGCTCTATAAGACTCTATAGGCGGTTATAGGAAAATAACAGATAGACAAACAGTTAAACATTTTCACATAACATTTAGTTCCTTATATTAGGTATAATCTCTTAATTAAAAAAATATCGTTTCTAATAGATAATGGTACGGAACCCATAGCACAGTATATAGTCCAAAGTGCGTGTTTTAGACTCGCATTTGACTTGATTTTAGATGTAACAAAAAATGTAAATCGAATGCGTTGTTATTGTAATAATCCACTTGTTTAATTGACCGCGAAATTATTTCTGTAATTAGTTATCAGCAACGACAAACAATTCTGATAGTAACGGGACAGCAACATGTTTCGATTATCAAAAATAATTGTGGACATCGTTTTTTAATTGGCATCGAAATTAATCTTTTATCGATTGGTAAAAATTCCACTGATTTAATTGCCTTTAGGAATAGTTTGGACTGTGCTTGTCACTTTGTGGAATGTTTTAAGCGCGTAAAATTTTCGTACTCTAATGAAGTTAGGGATTCAGGGTGTATTGTGTAATCCTAATTCTGATGCAACTATGCACTTACTGTTGGAACGTTACTGGTGGTAGAGCTCCAGTGACAGGGCTCGCGGGCGTCGGCACCACCGCATTACCTAATATACTTGCCGCTCAATGGTAGTGTTCAGCACTATCGTGTTCTGGTCAGGTGGTAATGTACGGCCCTGTAATTTCCGGCACAGAGGCGTAACACCTTAGACCTCAGGAGTGATAGCGCATCTGCATTTTGACCTTGGTCTTTGTGTGGGTGTCTATAGGCTGCAGTCATCACTTAACATCAACGTGAACTGCATGCTTGTTTACCAAAACCATTACATTAAAAAAAAAAAACTTGTGTAGTCTTGAAATGTCGCCAGTAAACAACACATTTGCATACCTATTGTACTTTTGATTTTTAGTATGTAAATGTGTGTTTCGTATGCATTTTGATACAATGGGATAGTCGTGTCAAATTGACAAAAATCTCCACTTTAATAAAGATATTATATAAAAAAATCAGTTAGGTACTTGGATATTTAGAAATGTCTACTTCTAGAATAAATGTTTTCTAGGTTACACACCTAGGAAATATCACAACTTCTTATCATATAGTTATGAAAATGACTTGCAAATGGGATATAAAGATGTTGACGACCCGATTTGTCCAGCGTTGTGAGATCTAACCGTTTGATTCGAAGGGTCGCGGGTTCGATCCCCGCACCGAGACAAATATTTGTACCTATGGGCTACAGATATTTGTTTCGGGTCTGGGTGTTTGTGTATGTGTTGTATGTGTACAACGGCACCCACGACAAAAGTTTATACCTACTGTGGGGCTGTTAGTGTAAGCGTATTTTATTTTATTTATTTATTTTTTCTAGTATTTTTACTTATGTTTCAAAAACATGAGGACTTCCTGACTGATCATGTGGTTAGTACAATACAGTGATAGGTAGTAATAGGTGCATCCTAAATGTTCCAAATAGAAATAGAAATCTATAATTGGATTTCCAAATAGAAATCTATAATTGGAGCTGCTATCAGCAAATGTGAGCATTTACATTATTTACTAGTTAAAAAATGGTAATTTTTTATTCCATAATGTTTTTGGGTTTGCCCATCAAACGATTAGAGGACCACTTTAAAAAAAAACACCCTTAAATCTACACGTAATAAAATGTATACTGTTCTCATCAGTACTACTAAATTCGCACTACTATAAAGTAAACAAGAAATAAATAAACATGAACTTTAAGGTTACAATAGTAAAGGCGAAATTTTCGTAACGCTCATCGCTAATTTGTTTTGACATTTCTAAAACGTACGACCACTTTTGCCCGCCTACGACCCGTTCCAAATTCAAAGGGGTTCGAATTTTGGATGAGCTGGTACAGATACAAAATATTACTAAATAAGAGGGAACGGAGTTCAAATTCTATTGACCGGCAAAGCTCGTTTCATTTTATAGTTGAACGCAATAGAGTTTTGGCATTATATTTGGGGCCCTTTCGGCGCCCGTTTTTTTGGGTCAGAACATTTTAGGGTCGATCCCTATGCACGCGTGCCGTATTGCGTTTCGTTTCACAAAAACTTATTTCGTGGTGCATCAATGGTGGCAAAAAATGTTTATAGATTTTTACGCGTGATATTACGAAAATAGAGTTGTATTCTTTATAGTATGCGCAAATGCTTTTTACATCATTGCTTAAAGTCCTAACCTAACAGCTAAGAACTGTATCTATCGAAAAAGGAAAATTATATAATTTCTGTTTTCCTCAAAGTATTTCCACTTTTTTCCCCATAAGGAACTTCCTTAGACTTATATTTGAAATAATATAAGTATCAGAATTGGTCCTGCCGTTCTAAGTTTTGCACTTAGCAACGCATTTAGCGTATCATATTTATTAATATGGATTTATCTCGTCCCTTGATATAAGACAAGACAACAACATATATTAAATATCTCAACCAAACCATTTCCGAACGCATGTAATCAGTCCAAAATATAATCCATTATAACAATAACAATTTCAACGAAAATCAAACGTTTAATAGAAAATAACGTATCATTCGAATGTCATTATAGAATATCCACTATACGACTAATTACCTATTAGAATAAACGTAACACTTGGGTCCCTCGACAATGCACAAAGACAGCCATTGTGTTACACACAATAGCGTGACTCATTCTTGACGCACCAAAAGACAATAAGACGCTACGTGTGCACTAGGGCCCGTAAAAGGTACGTAACGGACTCATGAGTCCCAAACGACGAGCCCCGAATGCAACTGGCAACATTTATGAGAAAGAAAAATCAGAGAGAGAGTTTTGACAAAGAAAAGAGAGAGTTTGGAAAAGAGCTGTGTCGCTGCGTGATATTATTTTCATAATGTATGTATAGTCGCGTTTTTATGTGTAAAAATGTTGGGTATCATAAAGCATTCGATAATTTTTTACTGGTGGTAGAGCTCCAGTGACGGAGCTCGCGGGCGTAGGCACCACCGCATTACCTAATATACTTGCCGCTAAATGGTAGTGTTCAGCACTATCGTGTTCCGGTCGTGTGCCAGAAATTACAGGGCCGAACATTACAGGTGGTAATGTACGGCCCTGTAATTTCTGGCACAGGCACAAAACCTTAGGCCTCAGTTGTAGTAACGCATCTGCATTTTGACCTCTGGTCGTTGTGTGGGTGTTTATAGGCTGCAGTCATCACTTAACATCAATGTGAACTGCATGCTTGTTTGCCACTTTCATTACATAAAAAAAAGATAACGCTCACCGGTGTTGGAAAGTGATATTATGAAGTGGAGAGCGATTTTTCGTGTTGCCTCCAAAACTTCGTAAAGACTCCTAGTATAGTCCCCATCACGTTACTGGAGCCATCTCATCATATTCCACATGGAAGCATTCAATCATCGTCATCTTCCATCCTTCATAGGCCATCGGTTTTTATGTGATCTTTCGCCTGCAGTATTTACTTTAACGGTAATGTGACCTGCATGCTTCTTTGCCACCATAATTACATAAAAAAATCGCTTACAACACCACTAAGTTGCGAGTTTAATTGATAATTGCAAGCATTATACCTGAATGGCGCTAGACATAAATATATATGACATCATAATTCTTTTTTATCGACGTGTAGGCGGCGGATATCGAATATCCAATGTATAAGTTTTATTATAAAGGATTTATGTTACTTTTTTTTTGTTAAATGCCCATTTCCGATGCGAAAATATTAAATTATTCCAAATATATCTTTGTAATGGTTGTCTGGCGTATAGGTGTGGCATAATTGGCGGGCGGTCAATGACTTTTTTTTTTAATTGCTATGGCTCGAACAGTTTCACGCGACATTCTGCATTTTAAATTATTATTTTTTTAGCAGTCGCTTTAGTGCTGTGACATTTTTTTAATGTTAATGAATCATGTTTATACCGTGATATCTGGCGCTTCACAGTCTCCCGTAAGGTTTTAAGGACTTGCCGTGAAGATACGTAACTACATAATAAAATAATTGACATTTTCATATTTATACCGCCTCGGTAGCCTAGTGGTAGCAGGCCACTACTACTACGCTGAGGTCCTGGGTTCGATTCCCGGGTAGGGGGTTATCAGAGATAATGGTGTAAAGTCCTACATCTCTGGTTCTATTGGGATTTTTCAATTTTCTGGAAATTGCCCAGTACCTCGAAGTTTGGTAATGTGCCCGGAGTTGTCAACAGACTCGCCACCTGTTACATGGGCCAAAAACATAACCGGCGAATCGTGGGTGTTTGCATGTATGCTTGAATGCATGCATTTACCTCTGCCTACCCATTCGGGGATTACAGGCGTGAAGTTCCTTTTTTTTTTTTCATGTTCATAAAATTGTGACTTAGCGCCCTAACACACTAGCGGCTAGCGGATATCCGCGGGAACGGCTAGCCGCTCTTACAGTTTAATAAGCAACCGCCTGTTATTGTACGCACTATACATAGAATTATAGTAGTTAGAATTGACACCTGTGTAACTTATAAAGCCTACACTTAATACTTTTGTTTATTTCTGAGAGGTTTATCTTGTTTTATTATTTGTGATATTATAATATTTAACGGCTTATATAATTTATCTTTATTTGTTAATGCCAACTTATCTATTAGATATGTCTTACACCAAATAGTCACCAATCTGTCTCTTTAGATCTCACAAATATTTTTAATACGTACCTACAAAATTTAACATTTCTATTATATTCAAAATATTAAATTACTTATTTTGAACATCTACATGAAACCAAATACCTATTTCAATGTACCTACATGCGTTGCCACTCCTGAGCCCTAAGGTGTTAGGTATGCCTCTATGAGAAAATCACAAGACCGTAGGTACATTGTCACCTGACCGGGACACCATAGTGTTGAACTCTACCATTTATAGCCAAGTAAATTAGGTAATGCGATGGTGCCTACGCCCGCGATCTCCGTCACTCGAGCTCAACCACCAGTAACAACACAAAAATCTTATTTATACCTAATCTTAGCTATTGTTTGTGTCTAATACCAATAAGCCAGTGCCCCAGTTCCATAAAATAGATAAACCAATAGCCACAAAAGATCGAATCATCAAAATTGGAATTACGAAATTGCTTATGAGTAATTCAAATATCCAATGATGAGTGGAGTGGGTGGCGTCCTGATGGGGTAAAAATTACCCTCGGGGTGATTGGGGTGCTACCCTATGTGCCATGTATGTACGGGGGCTAAAGTAGTGCGTATGATAAGAGATATGTGTGCGTATTGTGTATGTGTGAGATGGCTCGATAATTTTCTATTCGTGTCCCTCGACGATGTTTGAAACTATTTGACAGTTAGGTTTTCATGTTTTTAACTGCTTATAACGCGAATAAATAAACAAATAAAATACGCTTACACTCACAGCCCCACAGTAGGTATAAACCTGTGTTATGGGTGCCGTTGTACACATACAACACATACACAAACACCCAGACCCGAAATAAATATCTGTAGGCCATATCTACAAATATTTGTCCCAGTGCGGGGATCGAACCCGCGACCCATTCGAATCAAACGGTCGTCTCACACCGCTGGACTAACCGGATCGTCAAATAAAATTTAATATTTTTGTATTTTTTCTGCTTTATAATTAGTTTAAAATAAAACAGCATTTTACGACAATTAATCACTTAAATGTAGCAAGTAAAAAAAAAATATGACGTTTAAAACATTTTATCTAAAAACCGTGATAAATTGATGTAAAAAAATATGTAAACCTGTGTAAAATAATGTATATCTGTGTCATAATTTTATAACTTACAAGTCTAATGTGTCATAATATATCCTCCTTTTATACTTATATCTTTTAAAAATCCGTTAAATATGTATTAAGAGAACAACCGACACTCCTATCGAACGTTTACAAAATACGCAATTTTACATTTTTATTATCGCCCATAAACGTAACATATATCGTACAAAGCGGCCATTAAAATTGTTCAGCTTGAACTACACTATTGGCTTGTGATGTGGCGCATTCGTGTATTTGGTATCTCGTCGATACTGAAAATAGGGATCTATATTTCTATACACTTTATTTTTATTAAAAGCTCCTATTTAATGACTATCTAAAGCTCCTATTAAATTTAAAGTGAATTGCCACATTTTTAATATTAAAAAAAATGGTTACTGATATTGGATTAGGAATAATAATCTGAGTAGGATTGTCATTATTACAAACATCAGTGAGACACAGTCTCACAGGCTGCTCGCTCTGTGTGGACGCCCGGACAGACAATGCCTGGCTGAAAGCACTAGCTGATGGCCGTAAACAGGCATAATTTGTCGTCCTTAGGTAAAGTTCAGAACGCTGAGTCAATGAACATTGCCTGAAAATCTTATAAGCACGGGAATTATCCACATAACGTACCTATGAAGTTTCGAACAGAAGCTACTCTTTATTATAAAGCATATTTTTTTGTAACAATAAAATAGTAAAAGTTAAAATGTTCGTATATATCGTGTTTAAAAATTTAAATGTCACGTTACATACCAGCCATCACATTAGTTACAGTTATAACAAAAACTGATGACATAAAAAAGAATGGTGGCACATTTTTCAAATGTGATACCCGTTTTAACCGAACTGTGGAGAACACGGGTGCATTTCGCGATCGTAACTCAAAAAACAAAATGAAAACAAAGCGAAGCTAAAATGCAACTTCACACATAATTACACACGCGTTTAGTGCTGTCTTTAGGGTTCCCCAAGGTGTAGTTTTAACGCGAGCGTTCGACAAGTGTCGACGAAGTTAATGGTTGCCGTTTAACAAGATTTTTTTTTATTGAAAAACTTTCACCGTTATTATAAATGAAATGTTATAAGCCAATTCGTGTAAAAGGCAAAAGTGCGCTGTTAATTACTATGAAATAATTATAAATTAATTCAATGGGCTGTAATAGTATTCATCTCCACAGTAGCATAACAGGGAAATAATAAAATTCTAAACACGAGCATTATAACGAATTAAATTTCGTTTATTTATCTTAATAATGTGGCGATACTAATTCGTACCTCAAACGCTGCGGTATCTTAATTTTGTTTATTTTATATCAAATTAAGGAACATTTATATGTTTAAAATGGGAGACTCTCACAGAATATGACGTCTATAAAAATACCGTGCGACTCGATTATATCAATAATTCAAATGGGCATTGCCATCGAATTCTCCGGTCCCCATCACAGCATGTGTTTCGATTCGTCTTTTTTAATTGTACCCATAAAAATTTGAATATGGAACGGGGAAATGTCAGCCATAAAGCGCATTCCCTTTTGGCGCGGCCGCAAATGGGTGCACAAGAAATCACAAAAACTGTTTATGGTATACCAGTTACTGTTCTATTTTCGACCGACAATTATTCGCCGCGCATATCAGTTTCAATGTGAATTATTAAGGTTACTATCAATTAATTTAGTTTTCACAATGATAGACTATTTCGATCGATACATTTTAATAATTTTGCATCTTACTGCCGAATTGTAGTAAGCCACTTAGATAAAAGAGTATATCTAAGAGCAATTAGTGAGATTGGGTGCAAATTGTTGTAAGACTTTACTTATACCAGATAAGACATTGCAGTAGAGAAAATGTAATAATTTGATTTGTAAGTAAAATCACTGTAAGTATACCTGACGATGAAAATCGTAATAGGTAACTAAAAAAAATCAACTGACGTTGAAAACATTGTAGGATGTCTTAAAATGTTGGGTTAAAGTCTACCTAATGTCTTACACTAATGAAAATAACAACAGATTATCTTGATGTTTTATGATTTCAACCTCAACGGCTGAAGTACAAGTTTATACAGATAAGATTAAGCTAAAATTAAAAAATGAAAACAAAATTGCTGTGGCAACTAATGATAAGATGTAGTAAGTAATGACAGATTTCAATAAATTATTAAACGTCATCGGCAACATTATGAACACTTATTGAGATACCATAAGACCAAAAACAAGACATTTAGATAAAATTGATGAAATGACTAAAATGTGTATAGAATAAAACATGACAGAAGTAAAGTGTTTTTAAAAAATAATTATCATTTATTTCTGACAACACTTGAATACTAAAAGTAAAACTAAAGGCTCATATCAATATGTAGGTAGGTACCTTAAAAACTAACATATTAATTAAAATATAACATAAAGTAACGACTAATCACTTTTCATGGGCGGCATTCCTTCGGACCAGGAAAACAACTAATGAAAATTTGCAGATGTGTAGCAGTCACACGTAGTCACACGTAACTTGAAAGAGCAGAATCCTGTAGGTTTTTTAATTTTTTTTTAAGGCTTTTATCTCTCCCTGTATCGTTTCCTCATTCCAACCACTGATCTTCTCAGCCATATACTTTTGAACGTCGGTGATAGTCGTATTTTCATTCAACCGAGAGAGTTAAAGGAATAGTTACATTTACTATTACTACATTTGAATTCATATCTTACAGAAACTAATATTATTACATTTTCTCGTCATCGTATGTTCATCAACCAAGTTCTGGGCGCAAGAAATCGAATTTCAAACAGGAATCCGCACTTAACAAACGTGTCACTCGGTGAAGCGGAACAACCAGTTTGTGTGATCCCTGCTGGATACCTTGCATGAATGCAGATTGATCAGAACACATAATTTGAATGATACAAAATTGTGTAGTTGATGAATATTATTAAAACTTCAGTCAAACATTTCCATATTAAGATTGATACACAGCCGTTTTTCAGGCTGTAAATCGTTAGTGATCTGTATCACGTATATGCAAATCAAAAAGACTTTTTGATTCTGCTTCTGTGAAATGTCTCATTTATGGTTCCTCAGTAGTTTTAACTTTCTAAATTTCAATTAAATTTACTTATTTATGCGCATCCTTAATTAAGATACAGTTCAGTAGAGCTTCTAGAGATCTGCAATTGACGCTTACAACTTCTCTTCTTTAATTAGGGTTGCGATCTATAATATGTGAAATGTAATTTATGCAAAAGCATGATAAGATCAGGTAAAGTCATGGCAAAAGTATTGTTATATGCTACTGCTGCCAACTGTCAGGGGTCTACACTATCTGGTGATACGCACGTCACACGCGTATTTATTGGGCATTCGGTATGCTCACAAACTGCAAGTACGCACGCGAGTTTAGCCCGCATTCACACTATCTAGCATTCCGATCGTTACTATCTTTAGGTATAGTAATTAATTAAACTGATAACACTTTGATAATATATACTCGCCTTCGGATTGTTCGGATATATTAAAATACTTTTGTGTTAATTTAGATTGTTCTGTATCGTTAATTTTTAGTTAAAGAATCGTGGCTAGTTCCATTCATTTAATTGTATAGAAAAAATGGATAAAGGTACAAGCTAAAACAGCTTGAAATATTATTCGGAGAACCTCTGGAACATTCCCTGGTATCTATAATATTTTTACCTCACCGGAATTAAAACGGTTTCTCTTAAGAACAGACGCCCTCCATACAAAATTTCCATACTTATATATTAAACTTTTTGTTTCGGAGAGTTAAAAAATGTAACCAGGAATTGTTCTTCAGGTTCCCTAGATATATTTCAAAACAGCTTTACCGTTGTGAAACAGGATGTGTACCATTTTTTTTTTCATTATTTTATTATTTTCGGAAAGCAGACAGTGAAAATATAACTGCATACAAAAATAATATATATGTATATGTATATATATATATATATATGTATATATATATATATATATATATATATATATGTATCTTCACGCCAGGTCCCTAACGGGGTAGGCAGAGAGTGTAGAGCGCCAGACATCCCGGTTCTGACAAACCTCTCGTGCCTCGTCTACCTTCATCATTCTCTTCATACATGCACGCCGATTCCTAAGACTTTTGACACCACCATCAGACAGAACTCGACCTATTTGGTCATGGTAGGTCAGCCTTGGTCTTCCTGGGCCTCTGCAACCATCCACATTCGCATTGTATATCTGTTTAGTCATTCGCTCATTCGACATTCTTTCTATATGCCCGAACCATCGGAGCATGCCTTTTTTCATTTTTACACCGATACTATCATTCACACAAAGTCTCTTTCTTACATCTTCATTACGAACGCGATCGGTGAGTGATACACCGCAGATCTTGCGCAAAGATCTCATCTCGACCGCGTTCAACTTACTTTCATGCTCTTTCCTGCATACCCAGCTCTCGCTTCCATATAAAAGCGTTGGAGTAAGTACAGCATTATGTACGGCTAGTCGAGCCCGCTGGCTGAGATGTTTCGATTCTAGCAGCTTACCCAACGCTCCATTCACGCAATTCCCAGCAAGCACTCTTCTTTCTATGTCAGTGGTGTACCTACCATCCTTGCTAAAAGCACATCCAAGATATACAATTTCATCAACCTGTTCTAACACTGCATCATCTACTACTACCCTTGCATTTGTTCTCTGTTCATCTCTTTCAAATACTAATACTTTAGTTTTATCCACATTCAATTGTAAGCCTTTCTCCATACAATCCTCTTTCATGACTGTGACTAGTGCTTGTAGCCCAGATGGTGTAGAGCTAACAATTACCGCATCATCTGCGTAAAGCAGACAGTTCACCACTAAGTCACCCATACGCACTCCCACATCCATCAACTTCACCCTCTGGAGGCATTTGTCCAGATATATAATAAACAGCCTAGACGAAAGCACGCAACCCTGTTTGACACCGATGTTAACATCAAACCAGGGTGACATGTTACCATCTACCCGCACACATGCTTGACAGCCCACATACGTGGACTGTATTGCACGGAGCAGACTGCCATCAATACCATACTCTGGCAAAATGTCCCACAGCTCCTTTCGTAATACCCTATCAAACGCCTTCTCCAAATCCACAAAACCGCAGAAAACCTTCTGGCTCACAGCCAGATGCTTCTCTACGATGTTGCGGAGGGAGAAAACTTGATCCATACATCCTCTTCCAGATCTGAAACCACCCTGTGCATCCCACAACAACCTGTCGGACTTCTCTTTCATTCTTCTTTCTAAGACTTTCCCATACACTTTAGCTGCCAAACTGATCAAACTGATCGCTCGATAGCTGGTGCAGTCCATACGTGAACCCTTGCCTTTATACAAAGGCACGATGACCGCACACCGCCAATCCTTTGGGATTCTTCCGGACCTCCAGCAAAGGTTGCACAACACCCAGAAAGAATCCCAAAGGGCAGCACCACCATATTTGATCATTTCGGCAGAAACCTGATCAATACCCGCAGCCTTACCACATTTCAAACTTCGTATCGCCCTTACAATCTCATCTATTGTTATATCCTCACAAGCCGGCACCGTCAAGTCAGCAACTCCGGCGTCAGGGTTGTGAGCATAATCATACATTTCCCCATAATACTCGCTCCATCGTTTTAACACATCTTGCGTGTTCTCAAGAATGTCACCCAACTTAGATTTTATTCTATTCATTCCAGAAACTGGAGAAGAGCTTCTAGACTTTTTCACCTCCCTCCAATAGAGTTTGATGTTAGTCTCAAAGCTCTTCGCCAGTCTCTCATCAGCTTCCACTTTATCTCTCTCACGCTTTTCATTCACTAAAATCTTGGTGTCATTCTTGAGCCGACGGTAAATTTCTCTCTTCTCATCTCTCATACCATTATTCATTTGCAAAGATGCTACATAATCCAGCCATGCTTTCTTCTTTCTTTCAACGGAGTCTTGCACCTCCTTGTCCCACCACGCATCGCCTTTCAAGGATTTGCGTATCTTTGCATAACCACATACTTCTTTCGCAACTTCCACCATACTATCTTTCATAACTTGCCAACATTCATCCACGTCCAAGTCCGTAAGACAAACCTTGTCTAACTTTTCACGGACTTGACGTTCATACACTCTCCTTGCACTAATGTCTTGTAACTTTTCACTCTTTATTCTTTCAAGTCCCCCGAAAGGCACACGGACACGCCAATGTCGCCATTTCTTGAACAGACCCCTAAACCGGCTTATTACCAAGTAGTGATCTGTATCAAGAGTGGGACCTCTGTAGGCTCTAGTGTCCATCAGGCTCTTCCGAAGACGACTATCAACCATGATCAAATCAATCATACTTTTTTGTTCATTCCTCCTCCATGTATACGTGTGAATGTCCTTATGACGGAATTCTGTGTTAGACACAAGGAGACTTCGTTCCAAGCATACGTCAAGTATCAGCTTACCAGCATCATTTACTCTTCTATCACCATATGGACCTAGAACGGCCTCGTATCCTGGCCGCCTGGTCCCGACCCAGCCATTCAAATCACCACACAAAATTACCCTTTCATTAGCTTCAACCATATCGAGAACTTCCCTTGTAGATTCCCAAAACTTCTCCAGGTCTTGGGTCGTCGCTGAGCTAACCGGTGCATAAGCTGCTACCAAAAACACCCTAGTGACGCCCAATTTAATTCGGACCCAGATTAGTCTCGGGTTCACCAAACCATAATCTTTCACTCCAGTGACTAAACGAGAAGACAGAAGGACGCCCACCCCCGCGCTGGCATGATCGCTCTGTTGCACACCTGCCCACAGAGCCATCGCGCCACCTGGGAGATCTTCGACCTCGCAGCCCTTTCGTTTAGTCTCTGTTACACACAAAACATCCAGGCGTCTCACACTCATTACGTTCGTCAACTCATTCATCTTCTCGCAAATTCCACCTCTCACATTCCACGTGCCTATCTGGCACTCCCCACTCCTCGATCCGCCGTATCGGGCCCGGCGTGACAGGTGGCGGTCCCCATCGCCGCTTTGGCCGCTTTTCGTACCGACGGGGACGGGTCGGTACGCGTCGCCTCGGGGGGACGCCCTAACCCGCACTGCGGTACGCCTTCGTGCCAGAATTGCAGTCCCAAAGGACTGGCAGGGGTCGCGACGTGCACGCTTCTGGCATGACCCCCTAAAAAATAATACAAAAATAATAGTTCAAACTTATCTCTTATCAACATTATAACTGTACAAGTCTTGGTATGATTATAATTTGTGAAACGTGCTATTTTTTGCAATGTGAAATCGATTAGGCAACCATGATATTCGACCGAAATTTTAATGTGCTGGTTAAGCGCGCATTTAAATAGGTTTTTTTTTTCCGTCATTTGTTCTTATATTTAAAGCTTATTTTACCTCTCACAGCAGTGTACAGCACTATCATGTTCCGGTCAGATGGTAATGTACGGCCCTGTTTCGGCACAGAAGCATAACAACTTAGGCCTCAGGAGTGGTAACGCATCTGCATTTCGACCTTGGTCTTTGTGTGTCTATAGGCTGCAGTCATCACTTAATATCAATGTGAACTGCATGCTTGTTTGCCACTTCCATTACATAAAAACAGTCTCATCACCATATCGTGCGTACGGTGTCGATAGAGCCGTTCATACATATTTAGCTGGCATTAGCCGTATTCCGTTTATCGTGATATACGCAACTTTCTCACAAACATTCCGATACAGTAGGTAACTGAGACGAGGCACGTAACGTCAACACGTTCGATATATTTTATACGACGACCGCGTTTGTCCAGCGGTGTGTGACTACCGCTTAATTCTTAATTTAAATAAGGAAATTATTTAAATTAAGGTCGCGGGTTCGATTCCCGCATCGGGACAGATGAATTACAGATATTAGTTTCGGATCTGGGTGTATGTGTGTGTATGTGTTGTGTGTGTACAACGGCACCCACGACCATCACACAGGTTTATACCTAGTGTAAGGCTGTGAGTGTAAGCGTATTTTTTTTTTACTGGTGGTAGAGCTCCAGTGACGGAGCTCGCGGGCGTAGACACCACCGCATTACCTAATATACTTGCCGCTAAATGGTAGTGTTCAGCACTCGCAGCATCGTGTTCCGGTCAGGTGGTAATGTACGGCCCTGTAATTTCCGGCACAGAGGCATAACACCTTAGGCCTCAGGAGTGGTAACGCATCTGCATTCTTACCTCTGGTCATTGTGTGGGTGTCTATAGGCTGCAGTCATCACTTAACATCAATGTGAACTGTATGCTTGTTTGCCACTTTTAAAACATAAAAAAAAAAAAGATTATTGTCTACTTTCTGCATTTTTTATTGTTTTAACTATTATTGTTTTGTTGGAACCGATGACGTCACGTTTCGGCAGATTTCGGTTTTGTGAGACAAGTGTTGATGAGACTTATTGTTGTTGTGAAATTATTTTGGCTCTAAACAAAGTTGCAATCGACTGAATTTTGAACATACCTATCTGCAATTAAGTAGTAAAATAGCCTGTGATAGGTGATTTAAAATGTTATTTTTACCTATATACGAGTATATTATAGACACCTATTTAAGCATGATTTGAAAAACACTCACAAAAAGTTATATGTATTTTGATGATATGAAATATTTCATTGATAATTCAAAGAAAACATATAAAAAAGTCTTAGAATGATTTTGACTTAATTTGACAAAAATACCTACTGACTTACCTAAGCATTGTCTAGTGTAGTAGTTAAATATACCATAAAACGCAAAAAAATAGGTAGGTACTTTCTAAATTACATGCTAAATGCGTAAATTGACGTTAAAAATACGAAATCTCATCTCATACTCACAAATGTCGAAAAGGAACATTCCACACGTAAGCAATGGATATAAAAAAAATACAATAAACAACGGGAAACTCATCCCTTCTAGTATTACTCATCCCTTTAGGTACATCTGTAACGGGGGTCGAGGTAAGCCTGAGATTTGCGAACTAATTTCAACAGAAAATCCCCAAAATGAGCCGGATTTGCACAAGACGGCTCGCGCCTATCTACCTACACCTTTATGATAATTCGGGGTAAAGCTGTGTTTATACTGCCGATAACACCTCTTGGTTTGTTTCTGTGATTTAGTTTTTTTTTAAACTAGTTTTATTGTCTCTCTGTATTATAGGTAAATATGACACATGTTTATTTTATTTTGTTTTTTAGTTGTTATAGTGGCAACCGAAATACAAGACGGACGATGGACTGCGATGTCTTAGTAATGATGACGACCGTTTTTATTAATGACGAGCGATTTGGTAAAGCTGTGTGTGGCGAGCGTTTTAACCAAGGCTCACGGGTTCGATCTCCGTACCTGGACAAATATTTGTATGGCCTACAGA
Organism: Macrosoma leucophasiata; assembly: GCA_036365455.1. Taxonomy (NCBI): domain Eukaryota; kingdom Metazoa; phylum Arthropoda; class Insecta; order Lepidoptera; family Hedylidae; genus Macrosoma; species Macrosoma leucophasiata. The sequence goes on from JAWQUS010000024.1 coordinate 4,984,654, forward strand.
TATTTCTTTCGGGTTTGGTTATTTGTGTATGTGTTTTGTGTGATTGTTCACACGACACAGGTTTATATAAAAACTGATTTCTGAACTAGTGTGGGGCTGTCAGTGTAAGCGTGTTTATCCGCACCCTTTAGGTGCGGCACGCTAAAAGAAATAAAACACAGAATTGACAGTCGCCGCAATAATTATTATCCTATCTCTATATTAATTATTTAACAAGTTATAAAAACCGAGCTGCAAATTAATTACTCGTATCTTAGAAATGGATTAACTAGAAACTTATTTCACGGTATCGTAACATTTTATTAATCATTATAAATAATGAGATGTCATCTTTCATATGTCGACGAAAGTGGAACCCCTCGAAACTTATCCAAACTGGACTTTTGTTCCATGGAATTAAAAAAAATTCAAGTATTCAATTAAACAGGTCCCACTGCTGCTCAAGTCAAATTTAAATGCAAGCATCAAAATGAATAGGTCGCACCATCGCTTGACTAATTATAAGCAGGGTACAGACATGTCAGTTGTTGTCCTTTTTACGGCTCATTAAAAATAACTTTAAAAGCATGTGTGCTAGACTTAAGCATTACACCCGTTACAGACGTTCGAAAACTATATTGTTTTTTTAATTACCTGTTAAAAATAAACACAGTAGACACGGACATATTTCGTTGGTTCATAAAACTCGCTTAACGATTACAAGTGAGTTTACTCTATGAAATAAGTATGTTTAGCGGTTGAAATGTTGAATGTGTCAGTTTTATGTTCTATTTCATTACAATGTTGCCGTATTTGCTCAAGATCGAGGTTGATTACATAGTTTTTATTATCAACTTACAGTCGTAAAATTTCGAACACGGAAACCTAATGATGGGCCAGGAATAGCCAACTATCTAATGAATTGAAATGGATGCGAAACAATCGAATAATAAATCACTTTTCGCATAAAAGTGACTCATTATAAGATCGATGAGTGGTTTTATTCTTCGCCCTTCACGTTATACGTGTACCGTCACAAAAATATTTACATCGTGTGAACCGCACTCAAATCAGCCAAGTCAGTGGCCATTAACATGATTTCCACGAAATTTGTCACCTTCCGCAACATTATGGATTCAAAAAAAATCATAACAATGTCGTCATGAACTCGATTTCTAATCCGCTCCCAGGATTCTTCATATTAAATACAACAGTAGCAAGTAGGCAACCTTCGACGCTTTATTATTTTGAATTTCTTATGCAAATCGGAAGCGGCTTCCCACGGAGCGTTTACAAAAATTTGCATACCTCGAAGGGGTTGCAAACTTATCTGCTTACAACAAATCCCGTCTCTAGGATAAATTATGCTAATTGTTGAATATCCACGGAAATTAATTACTTGAGTTTCGTTGGCAGCTGTTTTATTCAAATGTTAATTTTGATATTTGAAGTTGTAACCCTGGCTTTAGGCTTGTGACACCTGTATTTTTTATGTGCGTCGCATTTTTTTTTTATTCTTTTCCGATTATTCTTGTTTCGATGACGCAAACAAAGTTATTTGCATTGACATCAAGTTCAGTGTAAAATTTATTGTTATTTAATTAATTAATTGAAATTCTAATTATGTTACACACCTACTATAATAATAATGATGATCTCTTTTCCCATCTGGAAAGATTGCTGCTATTTGATAATATGATTTACATACAAATTAATTTGATTTAAAATAATACGAGTAAGAACAATGGTAGGTAGCATATTTTTGATCATAAAAACATGCAGTAGGTACAACTACCTACTACAGCAACTCATAATCAAGTTGAAATATTATAACATTTCGAGATTTTTAAATTTTAATTTCCATTTTAACTCCAGCTTCCGATTCGGGAATCTGGAGCCGATTCCCGGGTCGACGGCTATTTGAGATAACGGTGTGAAATCCTTTATCTCTGGTTCTATTGGGATTTTTCCATTTTCTGGAAGTGACCCAGTACCTCGGAGTTTGGTAATGTGCCCGGAGATATCAACAGTTCGCCACCTGTTACATGGGCCAAAACGTAACCGGCGAATGGAGGATGGTTGCATGTATGCTTAAATGCATGCATTTACCTGTACCTACCCCTTCGGGGATTACAGGCGTGAAGTTATCTAGAAGGGCTTTGTTAAATTTAATAAGATGTTTCGTAAATCACATCAATAATAAACAAACGCGCAGAGCACTAATTCTGATTTTGTTTTGACAATGTTACTAAGCGCACACAAAGATAAAAAATGTTAATTGTAATAATTCACAATTAAATTGAAGATCAAGACAATTTCCATTACGTCCAGTTATAAGTGAGAAGAATGAGAAAAAAGAACCAAGAATGAAGAGCACAGAAGATCGCGTCGTTCTAGAAGATTAACTGGTGATTGCCACTAGCGAGGTATAGAGTTCCTACGTATTATTAAACTGTAGGAACTTCATACCGTGCTCTTGGGATAGCCAGATTTCTGCATTTACATCTGGAAGAAGGAGAAATAAGATGAAGATTTATTATTATAAGATTTAGGTAATACCTATATAATCGTCAATACGATTGTTATTTATCAACAAAATATGAGAATATTGTTGCTGTACTACAATCTATACTAATATTATTAAGCTGAAGAGTTTGTTTGTTCGCTTGATCACGCTAATCTCAGGAACTACTAGTCCGATTTGAAAAGTTATTTCAGTGTTAGATAGCCCATTTTTTGAGGAAGTCATCACGCTATGACTAATAGGAGCGGAACAGCGCGGCGAAGCTGCGGGCTGCTAGTAATATAATAATAATATACAAACCTAATTCATGTATTAAGTAACTCATTTGTTAGAAAAGGAGAATGATACTGTTCCATACATTTCTGGGCCCGCAGCGTTAACACTGTACAAATTATGTCGTATTCAAATTACTTTAAAATAAATAATTTGATATCCGGGCATTTTTTGAATTGCCAGTAATTGCAGTGCATAATTATGATCAATTACAAGTTGGGTTAGATTGCTAATTGTTAACTATATTACAAATTGTACTGTGTAATGGGTTAACCAGTAACGATTTTGCTGGCCCAAAATTACCCGTCTTGTTTGTATTTAGTACTATGTTAGTTACAATCCATATTATTCATTCAGAATAGTATGGATTAGATAATAATATATTCTATGTTTGTATCGAATTTATTTATTAGCTTACTTTTTTCTACGACTATTATTAATGTTTTGCTTGATGTGGAAAAATATTTAGCTGTTAATTTAGTTTATTGAACAACTCTGGGCTTTGAAAACAGAATAATCTCTTAGCAAATGTATTAAAGACTAGCGGACGGGTGTAGTGAATGTAATATAGCCTATATCACTCAGTGAAGATTCAGCTTTCTAAAGGTGATTTTTTTTTAAATATGTCCAGTATTTTTTTGTAAAAATGTTATAAACATACATTACGCATAAAAACACAAATGTTTCCTATTTATAGTTTATTATAGTAGGTATAAATAGAAATACAATGTTTACGAATCTGCGGGCATTGCCCTTTGCGTTGTTATGAGTTTTTTAAAGACCTTTTAGTGAGCATTTTAATATAATAATTGGCTAAAAAAATACGTATAACCCAGGCAGCGAGAAAAATAATACGACAACTGATTTCTTATTGTTCGTCTACGATATTGTCTCCGGGTTGCACAACCTATTACTGTCTGTATTTGGTTTTGTGATATTGGAAATTAATTTCTTATTAATGAAAATCATATCGAAGGTATCGTCGTCGTATCATTTAATTTTAATGATTAAAAAGATAACTTCAAACATTTATAAAACATATTATTAATAATAACATGTAGTTACCTACTGAACATTTCCATATATTATATAATTATGCATCCAATATAAAATAATAATATATTCATATTTATACTATAAACTATGGCTTTATATTGAGCCTAATATCATGTAGTTTAATAAATTTACATAGGTATGTAATTTAACATTTAGAATATCGTAATATAGATTTACATGGTATTTACTATTTAATTGGAGAATAATAACCCGTGCTATTATCATACACGTAATATATATTTAAATTACGCGTCACGTTGTTTGTCCACAATGGACTCATAAACTACTAAACCGATTTTAATCAAACTTTGCACATCGTGTGCGGTTTGATCCAACTTGAGAGATAGGATAGCTTACATCTGAATTTATAGTCACGATATTATATTAGTACCTAATTGCACACGTGCGAAGCGGGTGCGTGCCGCAAGTGTCATTATATATTGTTATGTTTAGTTTTATTTCAATATAGGTACCTATTATATGTAGAAACAAGATCCTTCCTTCCTTTGTTCCTTTTTATATTATTTACTAGCTGACCCAAAACTTCGTTATTTCTCAGAATGAAATAATGTGTCAAAGGTTTGATAGATACGGACTATTCGTATGGGACAATTAAATTGTGGTTTTTAATATTTCACATCAATTTCTTCATATTTTCTTACCTTTTAACCCTTTAAGGGAGGAACCCAGGGAGGGTCCCTGGACTTCCAAAAATAATTCAAAACCAAAATTAGCCAAATCGGTCCAGCCGTTCTCGAGTTTTAGCGAGACTAACGAACAGCAATTGATCTATGCAATCTATATATATAGATTGCATACTAAAAAGCAACCCCTTTCATACTAGGTAAAAGTAAGTTCTAAAATTGTACCTTTTATTTTAAATTAAATTTCATTTCAAAGTATACCTACCTACATTATCAAGTTTGTACCCAGTATTGTAGACATTAGTGTTGAAACAAGCGTGTCTTATAATTAGCAATTCAAAAATTTTATCGGTAGGTATATAATAAAAAAAAAAAAAATTTTTGTTGGTTGGGGAAAAAGTCTTTTCGCATGATAGTATGTATGAACTTGTAATAAAATCTCTTTGGCTGTAGTATATATCTGGCTGGTTTTGGTATCATTGAAAGTTAAAATTTTAAAGAACATAATTCCAAATTCAAATTAGGTAAATGTGTGATTTTAATTTGTTTTTGGTACTGTCAAGATGAATGAATCTAATGAAGAAATTCGATACATTTTAAAATTTTACTACAAAAAAGGTAAAAATGCAATGAAAGCCGCGAAAAAAATTTGCGATGTTTATGGACCTAGTGCCAGTGTCTGTGAGAGTAGCACAAATTTGCTTTAAGCGTTTTCAATCCGGAAATTTTGATGTCAAAGATGCACCTCGCTCTGGTCGTCTATTACGGATAAAATGGATGCCATTTTTGAAAAAGTGGAGCAAGATCGACATATCAGTAGTTACGACGTAGCTGAAGAACTGAGAATTGATCACAAAACAGTTTTGGCGCATTTGAAAAAAGCTGAGTACAAAAAAAAGCTCGATATTTGGAAGGAAAGATTTGACAAATCAGGCAGGACTTCAGTAGCTCAATTGGAAGAGCGGCTGGACTAGATTCCCAGTAGGCCGCGAGTTCGAGTCTCGCCTGAAGTCAAATTTTTCTTTCCATTTTTCTTTAAATAAAATTGTTTCACAAGCATGTGTTAATGCGAAATAATATAAAACAATTATTAAGGGTAAAAGAGACTTCTTTACGATATTCAATAAACTGCAAAGTCTATTATATCGGTTGCCTAACTAGCATAGTTGGCAATAGATGGCGCTGCTGCTACCATAAAGCAATGCAATAAATGTGAAGGAAAGATTTGACAAATCGGGCAGGACTTCATTAGCTCAATTGGAAGAGCGGCTGGACTAGATTCCCAGTAGGCCGCGAGTTCGAGTCTCGCCTGAAATCAAATTTTTCTTTCCATTTTTCTTTACATAAATATTTTTTTTATCACCAAAAAAAACAAATATAATCTAAAGCCATCTCCTCTTCGCGTGTTTTTCCACATACCTAGTAGGTACCTATACCTTTTGACTAAACTTTACTATATAATATTAATGTCACAGACATTTGTTAAAACATTTAATCCCCGTAGGGGCTAATAGTCGGGTTAGGGATATGATTTGATTAGGTATTAATAAACAGTGGCACAAAACAAGGCTTTCGTCTTATTTTAAAGCTTCGTCAGTTATTTGGTTTCTAAAAGGTGTTCAATTTTCAAAAAAGTTGAGAACCACTATTAACCATACATTCTTGAGTGTTTACATTTGAATTTCCAATACCCACCGATTAACCTTCTAACCCTCGTCTATTACAATCTCGTCGAGTTAAAGATATAAATGGTTCCATTAATTTTATTTCTTACATCGCGATAACAAATTATCCGTTGACGTAATTCTTTAGCTCAACTAAAACGCGCCATGCATTTAACATATGTTTTCAATAATGTTCAAGTAATTAACTATACAAACAAATAAGCAAGTTATCCTGTTACTATCATGTTTATTTGTCATGCTATGTCGTTTTGTTACAACGTCCCCGAGCTGCCTGTTATTAATGCCTGCATCTGTGGATTTCTAATTATTATAAATTAATAATAACATTTTATGATAATATTTAGTAATAATTAATAATTATAACAAATTAAAGAAAAAGGGATGTTTTTTTATTTCTATAATTTCTAATGTTCACTCGTATGTATGTGTAACTGCGAAAAATATAATATTTTATTATATACATCCTAGAAATAATTCTAGAATGTATTTTATAAAATGTTATATTAATTCTGAATAATTTTATAGAAAAGAAACAGACAGTTTTAATATTACTATTTTAGAAAATTTAGACAATATTAATTTTAATTCAAGAAATATTTTACATGAAATAATTAAACCCGATGCCATTTTATATAAATAAATTTGTATATATAAAAAGGATATACAAGAAATGATAATATTTTATTTAATTCGTCTGTTTCATTTCTATTAAATATTGTATTTAATGTAAACTGTTTAAAAGAGTATCTAGATATAAACATAAATTTATGTTTTATGCATAAAAGTTAGAAGGTGTATAAAAACGCGTCTGGTATTATTATATTACGCAAATTATTTCTTGAATTGCAATTCATATTTTCTATTGATTCGGTTAACGATTCTGAATTATTATTTACTAGTTAGTGACTTGCCCCGGCTTCGATGTAATATTCAGTGTAGATGCATCTTTCTAATGGTAAAAGATTTTTTTTAATCGGGCCAGCAGTTTTTGTGTGGAAACGTTACAAACATACCTACAAAACCAAAAAATGTTTTTTCTTCGTAATGTTATATATATATAATAATAATAAAGTACGCTACTAGAGGCTTCGGGGCTTGGCTATCGGTTGCGAAGAGGTGGTCGGACGACATCTCATCTGCTATACATGGATGATCTGAAATTGTTCGGTTCCAGTAATTCCAATCTATCTGAGCTACTGAAGGCAACTGAAAACTTCAGTAACTGTATCAGAATGGAATTCGGAATCGAAAAATGTGCTGTTATGCATGTACAACAGGGGCAGATAATGGAATCCGAGGGAATGAATCTCCCAGGTTCCATCCCGTTCCGAAACCTCTCTGCAACCGAGAGCTATAAGTACTTGGGTATGGCGGAGGCCTTAGGTATACGCGAGGTCGAGATGAGGCAATCGTTGAAGGAACGTTTCTTTGGTCGCCTGACAAAAGTACTGAAAAGTATTTTGTCGGGCGGTAATAGGGTGCGCGCCTTCAACGGTTGGGTCATGCCGGTCTTGCTGTACTCCTTCGGCATACTCAAGTGGACTCAGACCGACCTGGATGCCCTTGACACACGAGTCCGCTCTTTACTGACAGCGCACCGCATGCATCACCCACGGTCTTCGGTCATGAGATTATACATCCCACGGAGATGTGGGGGTCGTGGCGTTCTAAGCGCTAAGACCCTACACAACCGTGAGGTGTGTAATCTCCGAGAATACTTCCTAGGGTTCAAATTTGACCCCGTGCTGACGAGAGACATAATAATAATGGCAACCCATTATACGTGCTACTGCGCTTTTTTTTTTGGGAGGAGGCCTGGACATTACTCTACCACGCTGCTCCAATGCGGATTGGTGGAGACTTCGAAATATTAGTATAAAAATATTATAGATTATAATTTTATAATGATTTCATAATTAAAAAAAAAACATTCTTCAATCCTCGAATGTTAAACAAATCTGAATGGTATCTATTTTATAGACTAAAAACGTTCTGTGCATGCTTTGGAAAGTACCTATTATATAACAGCCAACCAAGCTAAAGTAACGGAAGTAGAATTAAAAAAACGATAATTTTAGTTAAAATAATTTATGTTTGAACAAATTTGGACGATAATAACAGAGTTTCATAAAAAAAAGTTTCCTCATTCGTGCGTCTGTGCGAATGATAACGATCATAGTGAATCTATGTTAAAAGAGTTTCATGAATAGCCGAAAATTTTAGGTAACATTAATTAACACTAAGAATAGTTTTTAAATTCTCGATATCAAATGTGTCAAATTACATTAATGTCTCATTTTGATATGATAAGAAATAAAACTAGAATGTGACGCAATAAATGAGAAACATTTTATAACCTGAGAATGATGTCGGTTAGACTATCATAATTTAATATCACGCTGGGCACCGGTAACTTAAAATCATTTTAATATTCATTTCATGACGGTGACGGTGGATTTGGTTCATCACAGGGTTTGTTACCAGTTTTTTTTCTTTTTTTCATATTGCATTGTTAACTTGTTTCTGACTACCCTTTTCGACGTCCTAATGAAACAAAAAGTAATTTAAAACGTAACGTAACTTAACTTCACGCCTGTAATCCCCGAAGGGGTAGGCAGAGGTAAATGCATGCATTCAATCATACATGCAAACACCCGCGACTCGCCGGTTACGTTTGGCCCATGTAACAGGTGGCGAACCTGTTGCCATCCGGGCACATTACCAAACTCCGGGGTACTGGGAAACTTCCAGAAAATGGAAAAATCCTAATACAAGCAGAGATAAAGGATTTTAAACCGTTATCTCTGATAGTCCCCGACCTAGTCGAACCCAGGACCTCCAGCATAATAGTAGTGGCCTGCTACCACTACGCTACTGAGGCAGTTAAAAGTAATTTAACCTCAGTGTAAATCTATATCACTTCTTAATATAAAGTAAAGTCCACCTATTTTCTCTATCTGTATGTATGAGCTAATCTCGGAAAGTAGTGAACGGATTTTGTTCTTGTTAAAATGTTGGCAAGAGGAAGGTTTATATCTATTATTTATCAATATCGTACTTATATTAACCGAGATATCACGGTTTTTGTCAAAGGTCAAATACAGTTTAAAGGCCACAATTATAATAAATGGTACCGTGCGAAGCCGGGGCGGATCGCTTGTTATGTATAAGCTCTGACTTTTTCATTATGACACCTGCAGTCGAACAAACTTGATTATTATACATACCAATACAAATTCCATACATTTTAAATTTTTCACTGGTGAGAGTTACATTGGAACTCTACTTAATATTACTTGATAAATTAACGTACAATCTCGAGCATTCTTGCTAAGTTCACACGGAAGGTTGGTCTTTGAAGTAGTGTCTCTGTGTATATATATAGTTATTACGGGGCCAAACATTAAATTATCGTTCATTATTATATACATATAAATAATTAAATTATTATTAAAAATCGTCCTTCATTTATTTTACGTAGGTATACCAAACATTTCTTTAATTTTATGTTTATAAGAATTTTCATTTGCACCTTCCACAACGCTGTTCCACTACCCAAAGGTTGGCTGTCAGAGAATGCCTTGTGGCATTAAGCCCGCCTTATGTACTGAGTGCATTATAGTGTAAATAAATTAATTAATTAATAAATTGACCTAATTTGTAAGTTTACTTGTAAAGAAAATAAAAAAAAAAACTACCGTTTGGCTGCAGATAGATTAAGTAATGCGGTGGTGCCTACGCCATCGTGCTCCTACTTAGACTGGAGCGCCTTCTGCGCTCGCCGATTTCCCGGTGAAGTAGACTAGTGCCGTATCGAGACAGGCCGCCAACATAAAGCCCGATCTAAAAATAAAAAAAAAATAAAAGAATCTTGCTACTTCACCAAAACTCTACCATCAGTAAATTTTAAAAAAATAAATTCTGTTATTTTTATTGCATTGGGAGCGTTGATTTATTTAAAGCCGTAAGTATAAAAACTCTTTGGTCTTATAATTGCTGCACGGTTAGATGCAGTCAAATAACGACTGCAATAAAATTAACATGGAAATTTTAAACTCATCGCGGATAAAGACATTTTAACACACAAAGCACGTTAATTATAATATAATTATAATAAGATTAAAGATAAATGGGTGCTAAAACTTAATTAATTTGGAATTTATAAAAAAAAAATAACATTGTAGCGTGCTTATTAGGTAAGTGTTAAATGTAGGTGTTTATTCAGTTAGACAACAAAAAATTGGTATGTTATTAAAGATAATCTTCCTTTGTACCTACACATATTATACAGCCACGCATATTATTTATGCAACATATTAAAATAACTCTTTTATAAGTGCCTATTTAATAAAAAATATGTCGCAATTATGCCTTTGTTTGGATAATTATATTAATTATAGCAAAATCAGGATTATGTCAGATGTTACTGCAAGTCTTAAGGTTCCGTAGCCAACAAGAGACAATCAATGAGAGTCCTAGTTGAGTTTCTAGCCCTTCTTGGGTTACAAACTCAACTAGGACTCTCATTGATACACATATAGGTACACTTCATATACCTACATTTTTTCTGCCAATGCAAAAGTACAACGCGGCCCACTGGTCGCGGCGAACCGGAGGGGAGTAGCCATAGCGTGTATTACTGATACAAAACAGTCTGTCATTTTTTGCGGAGGGATATGCGTGCGACACACACGCACACTACAAAAATCGTCTATTACTACGAAACTCACACCTGGCCTTTAACAAAATACAGAAACAATTTCACGCACACATTTAAACAGCTAGGCGACACTTATAGGCCCATTTAGGCTTGTACTTTGACAGAAGGGAAAGCCTGCATATGGCTACTCCCCTCCGGTGTTGCTCTATGATGTAATGCAATACAATGCGATTCATCATTACTTAACATTTGTAACAACTGTATGTTGAACTACAATCCAGGATCCTGCTCCTCCTTCTCCAGTATATCTTACGATTCTTTTTACAAAAAAGGGTGGTTAGATATTTTAGACATTAAAGAAAAAACGGAAAGTGTAGTTTGACTTTGAGCAGGAATCGAACCTGCGACCACCACTAAGCTACCAAAGTCCCTGAAGTTCACTCGCATGTGTTATTGCGAAAAATAAATATTGCAATAGTTAGATATATTAAGTAGTTTTTGAGTTGTACAACACTTTTCATTTTAATCCGTAAAGTACACGACAATCCATAAATTTAACGTACACAACGTTCCAAATGATTCAAAGAAAGTGAAACTGCAAGTAAAAATATGCGCAATGAAATACCTAAACAAAAAACCCTTCAAATATTTGTAATGTTAAAAAATAATTGAATATTTAAAATACTTAATTATTCGTTTTGTGGTAAGATGACTGGCAAGTGTCAGTGAAAACTGACGCGGAAAAACCAAAATAACTCACATGGTAGGTACCTATCTGAGACAACAACAACAGACAGGGAAATTCTGTTTGTTTGTTTGTCGATGTTTCTGAAAATTCCAAGCTGATTACATAAATCTGTATAAGGAAAACCCAGCCAAGTGCGTGTGTGTGCGTCTACGTTGTGCGTCCACGCACAACGTAGAGTTCCATTTTCAAATGATAAAAAAAAATTGAGCACACATTTTGATCTCGAATACCTGAGATCTTTCACAACGTCTAGAAATCTTAAATTAGCCAAAGATACTATTACTTATATAGTAAAAATAAAAACAGATATTAAAAAAGGCACAATTGCGACAATATTTTTTATTAAATAGGCACATATAAAAGAGTTTTTTTTTTAATAGGTTAGGCAAGATTATCTTTAACTATTGTTTTTTTATGTAACAAAAGTGGCAAACAAGCATGCAGTTCACATTGATGATAAGTGATGACTGCAGCCTAAAGACACCCACACAATGACCAGAGGTCAAAATGCAGATGCGTTGCCACTCCTGAGGCCTAAGGTGTTATGCCTCTGTGCCGGAAATTACAGGGCCGTACAGTACCACCTCACCGGAACACGATAGTGCTGAACACTATTATTAAGCGGCAAATATATTAGGTAGTGCGGTGGTGCCTAAGCCCGCGAGCTCCGTCCTAGAGCTCTACTACCAGTATTGTATGTCAATATTAAAATTAGTCTATTATTACAGTATTTGTCTTCTGATCTTGTGTTGTTTTAAGCGTTCGTTCGTTCGTAGACAGATTCTACCCCTAAAGGAAAGAAATAGAAGATGAAAGCTTGTAAAACAAAATTTAAACTGTGACGATGAATTTTAACTTAAATATCATTCATAAACTGTTTGTTTGAAAAAACGAATTACACTGCTGAAACCATTTCAATAACTATTGTCAAAAAAATTGTCGAAAGCCATTCAAACATTCAAATCAATTTTTTTTAGAAAACCTAATGAGCTGTGATTAAAAAAATAGATGCTTATGCAGTGTGTAAAAACAACAGATGTACTCTTGCGAGCATATTTGAAAGAAAAACCAACAGTAGGTATACTGTTGCTATTATTCATTGTAATATTGTTAATATTGCTTTTACTTGAAAAACCAACAAAAAAACAATACTTGATCCAATGTATCATGAAGTGTCACGATTTGTCGAAAGTGGCTAGGGTTGACAATGATCAATTCATACCTTTATATACCTTTTTATATATAAACATTAATTTAATACGTATTGACATAGTGTATTCTTATCTATTATTGTTTACTTTAAATTTCCCTTTTGTAATTAGTCAATTATCTATGTACTATAGACAACTGCTTAATATTATCGATAACAGCTACAGACGCTGGTAGAAACTTCTATAATATTTTTTGAATATTAATAATTAAGTAGAAATGTTCTTTATTTATTTAATAATTGGATTCTTTAATTTATGTACCTACTTATTCAAACTTTGAACCACCTGTCTCGTATTGACTTACAAGAAACTTTACACCAGCAGTAGCAGCAGTAGTAAACGGGCTGAACAATATCTGCCTTAATGTTATTATATAAAAAAACTATTAGATACCTAAGAAGTGGGTTTCAAATGTAAATATATGACAAATTGATAGTAACACCTTTCATCAAAATGTATTTATATCCAATTAGAACGAGGTTTCGACTGTGTTTTGACGTTACAGATCAAAGATCCGGGTATACATTACACACTCGGTAAAACCAGCAGCGAATGTAAATTATATATTATTAAGAAGGCTTACGAGTTATTCTCCACGGAAAGTTTATCAAATTACTATGTGAACGTATTTCTAATACATAAAAATATAATCTCTTAAAACTTAGCGACTTTTGTATTTTCCCTCCTACTTGGGAAGGCTTTTGACCAGCAGTGGACGTCTTTAGTCGAAATTATAGTGATGATTTTTTTTTAAAGAATAAACAAGCGATAGACACAAAGGTAATTTCATATTAATGGATGGAAGCAGTACAAACTTACATTTACTTACAAAAATACATAACAAAAAATAACATCTCCAATTACGTGTAATTACAAGACAAGAAATTAAAAAAAAACTTTTAGAGTTCGCAGGTTCTCTCTCTCAGTCATTCGGCCCGGGCGTCGGGCGATTGCCTAACTTTAGTCATAATTTTATTTTTGGTCATCATCAAAACTCTTCCTTCTGAGAGTTTTCCTCGGAAAAACTGGCTTCTAAAGAGTCCTGTAAGATTGGCAGGGCATTGGCTCCCTAATTTTGTAAATGTCCTTAAGCGCCGGTGACCACTTTCCATCAGGTAACCCATCCAGTTCTCTGTCAACTTCCTGTCAAAAAACAATAATTAACTCATCAATTAATATCTTTCTCTCAAATAACAGAAATTAAGATACTTTTTGGTGCGAAAAATGAGATTCAATAAACATATAAATAATAATGGCAACCCATTATACGTCCCACTGCTGGGCACGAGTCTCTCCCCTTTTTTGGGGGGAGGCCTGGAGCTTACTCCACCACGCTGCTCCAATGCGGATTGGTAGAGGTGGGTGGGTTAGTGGCCAACCCACTGTCGGATGTTTTCAAACCGCCCAGAAGGCCTCCGACAAGGTTTAACGACTGCTATCCATCGATAGCAACCGGGACCGACGGCTTAACCCTCCGAAGCACGGAAACGCGCAATTAATTTGCCACTAGCGGTCACCCATCAGACTACCCGACCGCGCCCGTAGTGCTTAACCGAACAGATCGCTTACGATCTACACCAGCCGCTGGGCCATGCGCGCTTCATAAACATATAAAAATTAGGCAAAATAAAATTTGAAAATTATAATTCGCTCGCAGCCCTAATAGTCACTGTCACGTGCCAAAAGCTCCCAAAACTGGCTCGAACTGGTTCAACTGATATTTATTTTTTGCCATATCCATTGCCATGTGCAAACGTCAATGTATCTAAATTACCTTCAGCTACCGACCGCGGATGGAAGTTGTCTCGAGCCTTTTAGAGATGCTAACCATATGCTTTTTGGTAGTTATTCAACCTCCAAAGGCAACGTTGAAAAATTTCAACCTTTCAACATTTGAACATAACTAATTAAGTGTGTGTTTTACCCATAGAGCAACACGGGCCACCGACCGCGGCGGACTGGAGGGGAGCAGCCATAGCGCTTATTACCGATGCAAAACAGTCATTTTTTGCGGGGGGAAATGCGTGCGACACACACCCACTCTACAAAAATCGTCTATTACTACGAAACTCACGCCTTCACTTTAACAAAATACAGAATCAATTTCACGCACACATTTAAACATCTAGGCGACAGGTATAAGCCCATTTGGGCTTGTACTTTGACAGAGGGGAAAGCCTGCATATGGCTACTCCTCCCCGGTGTTGCTCTATGGTTTTACCCCAAGAGATAGGCAGAATGCTGAATATACAATGACTCTGATTGGGGACACAAAAGCGGCAGAGGAGGTGGCCATTTGTGAAAACAGCCTCAGTAGCCTAGTGATAGCAGGCCACTACTACTGCGCTGGAGGTCCTGCGTTCGATTCCAGGGTCGGGGGCTATCAGAGATAACGGTTTAAAATCCTTTATCTCTGGTTCTATTGGGGTTTTTCCATTTTCTGGAAGTTTCCCAATACCTGGGTGTTTGGTAATGTGCCCGGAGATGTCAACAGGCTCGCCACCTGTTACATGGGCCAAAAACGTAACCGGCGAATCGCGGGTGTTTGCATGTATGCTTAACCTTTCTCCCTTCCCCCATTCACAGAATGTCCTGCTTTCAAAAAACGTAAAACGTTTACGATTTTTGAAAGCAGGACATTTTGTGAAGGGGGAAAGGTTACTCTGTCGTCTTTCTGGTAGGTACGATGATGGAAAAATGTACCTGACTTACCGTATTATCAGCAGCAACAGATGCAGTGCGGCGGTATGTTGTATATATCTGAACATTATCAGGACATTGCCGGACACCACCTAAAATCCCATTATGACCTCTGGTTTTTGGGATTTGTGATTGATGTCTATAGGCTGCAGTCATCACTTAACATCAATGTGAGCTACATGCTTGTTTGCCACCTTCCTTACATATATTAAAAAAGTATACTGTCAGTCAGCAACAAATTAATTACTAATATTCATGAGTTTTTAGGGTTCCGTAGTAATAACGAACCCTTATAGGTTCGCCATGTCCGTCTGACTGTCTGTCTGTCTGACCGTCCGCGGTTTAGTGCAAAAACTATTGGTACCAGAGGCTTTAAATTTGGTACGAGCAAACTGATAAAGTGGTAGAATAAAAACATAGTAAAAAAAATTTTAGGGTACCTCCCCTACATGTAACGATTAAATATTTTTTTTTATTTTTAGTTTTCTATATCTTGTTCTTCTTGGGGTGCCTCTCCGACTAGCGAAGGTTGGCGGTCACTATGGCATATTGTTCCCGGTTTCTGGCGAGACGAAACAACTCTATATAGTGTAAGATATTGTTGGATCGTTGGATAGGTCTTTCAAAAAATGTTAAGGATTTTCTAACATCATTTTTCGATTTAGTTAACTGTTTCGCGACTTATAAAGCTTTAAGCCAATTTTCGTTGGAGTCAAGTAACCCCCCCCCCTCTACCAACTAAACGGTTGTCGTTAGAAATTCAAACGTTTCGGCAATAGTAGCTACATAATAATATAACGATATTAAAAGGACAACTGTCAAACATAAGTTGGCTTTACAAGTTTGCGAGTAAAAGTCGACAAAATATATTTTACTCGAAAATTGTGAACAACTCTATAGAATTTTTTTTTGCTTTCATTATAGTATTCATACCTAAAAACTGGCCCGACACGCACTTGACCGGTTTTTTTAATCATTTCGTTCGATGATAAACTGAACGAGGATTGAAATATTACCTTATAGGTAGGTATATGGAATAACGACTTACATGACGAAACAGCGGTAATTCCATCATGTTACCACAGTATAAGTACATAAATTAACACGTTCGTTTTCTTTAGACTGTGATGTTACTGTCTAAAGAACTGGGTACTGTCAGAGAGTAGTCTAATTAATTTTGCATAGGCGTAACCTCACTGTACGCGTATTTCTTCTATCTCGGTCTGCATTTTTTATTAATTTGTTTGGAGATTGTCATTAGTTGTAGAATTGTTAGTAATAATATATTCGTCGAGGTGTCATTAACATAAGAATCAAGATATTTGAGCAGGAATAATATTTAGTTCTCAAACTTATAATACATTTATTAACATCTTCATATCATGAATTTTAAAAAACAAATGTACAAATTAGCTAATATTTTGCACCTATCCCACATAAGTATTCATCAAGCGATGTCTATCTTTATGTTTCAGCCAATAGATGGCATTCTTGAATATTTTATTCCATTTAATAGATTAAAGATAGATAGGCACCTATATTTGTTGCATGAGACATAATATAATTTGAATGTTATTCTGCGACTAAAAATAAATAATAACTGACTCTAATATTAATAATTAAAGCGAGTTACGAAATTGGCCACAATGTTATTAAAATCATTAAGATCAAAAATATCATTCTTTTTTATGATTTCATTAAAAACGACTGATCCCCTAATCATAAACGTATTGTAGCTAAAGTGTTGCTTATCTCTCCTTTGTCTTTTTCTATCCTGCACATTTGATAATGCAACTGACAAAGACAAAGCATTCTATAGCTAAAACGTATCTAATGTACGTTTATGAATAAGGGGGAAAGTGTAAAAAGTGTCCTTTACCGAAATTGAGGTTCATTTCTGAGTGAACCAATAATTTATAGGTATTTATTAAAGTGACGAAGGTGACAAGCTAGCATCAGTTAACATGGAAGTTAAGTGATGACTGCAGCCTATAGACATCTACTACTTTATATTACTACTCTATTATACTCTATATTATTACTCTATTATACTCTATATTACGGGACCCTACATTACCATTTTAATTACCGGCACATGATAAAACACCATCATTAAGCGGCAGATTTAGGGAATGCGGTGATGCCTTACTACACACACTACAAATATGAACAGTATGGAAACTATGTACAAAACGTTCAAAACGGCACACTCACACAAACATGCGCACCAGTAAAAAGTAAACTATATGTTAATCTAAGAATTCTCTTCTCCATAAAGAATTGAAAAAGACTTACAATAAGTTGAAAACTAACACACGCCCTCCAAAAAGGGGAGAGACTAGTGCCCAGCAGTGGAAGTAGTTTAACTGCCTCAGTAGCGTAGAGGTAGCAGGCCACTATTTTTACGCTGCAGGTCCTGGGTTCGATTCCCGGACCGGAGACTATCAGAGATAACGGTTTAAAACTGTGCCCGGAGATGGCAACAGGTTCGCCACCTGTTACATGGGCCAAAAACGTAACCGGCGAGTCGTGGGTGTTTGCATATATACCCCTTCGGGGATTTCAGGCGTGAAGTTACGTTTTTACACGCAAGTATTTCGCAATCTCGGATAACTTCAATGACATCGGAGTAATACAATGAACAAATATTAAATTATGAATCTATTTATCTACGAGTGCAAGATAAAATTTTACACGTGTTCTAATAGTAAACTATTTCAACAAATAGTTTAAAATGTAACAAGACAGTGAATTACATTTACCTATAAAATAGTACCTACTTAATGACATAAACTCTAAAAAATTGATAATGTATATGTATAAAAATCAATTGCTGTTCGTTAGTCTCGCTAAAACTCGAGAACAGCTGGACCCATTCGGCTAATTTTGGTTTTGAATAATTTTTGTCGGCCGCAAATAAGAGTTGCTGGCTGTAAAAGACAAAATAATTTAATAAAAAATACTTGCGGCCACATTTTGATAGGCAACCTAGTGGATATATATTCCTTTTCAGCATATCTGGATGAACGAAATGATTCTGCAGTGGGATCTCAACCTATATTGGGTTGGTTTGACCGCCATTGTTCGGTTGACTGACTGCGCGAGCGGAAGAATTCTACTCCTCTAGAGACCAGCAGCAGAGAATATGTAATAATACTACGTATAGAATGGACACTTTGACGTCCCGCCGGATTTCTTAGCCTCACCCAACCTCCTCCCCGCTTATGGGCGACGTTTGGTATTCTCTACGTGCTACGCACACTGGTGCACGTGTAAATATGCGTGATTTTTTTTTAATGTAATATAAGTGGTAAGCAAGCATGCAGTTCACATTGATGTTAAGTGATGACTGCAGCCTATAGACACCCACACAAAGACCAAGGTCAAAATGCAGATGCGCTACCACTCCCGAGGCCCAAGGTGCCATACCTCTGTGCCGGAAATTACAGGGCCGTACATTACCACCTGACCGGAACACGATAGTGCTGAGCACTACCATTTAGCGGCAAGTATATATTAGGTAATGCGGTGGTGCCGACGCCCGCGAGCTCCGTCACTGGAGCTCTACCACCAGTAAAATCAGTCACTGATTGATGTCTGTATAGAACCCAAATTAAGCGTTTGTATGATATTTTGGTGGAGTGTCCGCAGTGTGCCAGCAGCGTCCCGCGATAGAATTGCAGCGACCGCGCTAATGACGCTCAACACTGTTGTAAGCGTCTGTAGAGAAGGCTTTGTCCAACAGTGGACGTCTCTTGAGTGATGAAGAAGCAGGAACTAATGCAGGAACTTCAAACTTAGGTTAAAATCTTCCACTTACTTGCTACTAGATGGCGCTAATACGCATTAATTCAAATACACATTCTCGTGCCTTTGAATAAGTTTCCATGTCAATTTAAATACTAATATGCTCCGTAAAGGTATCCTGCTACCAAATAGGCAACTTTACGACGTCACAGTATTAAAAATAAGACATAATTTCTCGTGTGGAAACGGAATGACGAACATACATAAACATCAAACCGCGACCGCCATTTTGAATCGTAAAGAAATCAAACGGCTTTGACATCTCACTCAATAGTAGATTTATACGTGAAGTCGTTTGCATATATTATTATATTCGTATGTAAAGAACTGCATGTAGGCGTTTTACGATTAGCATACAGATGGGAGTGTGGGTTCGATTCCGGTGGTTTTTAGAAAGTTCCAATGATATTTATTATGACAATCGCTGAGTACTTGTCTTGGAGTTATGAGTATGGTGTAACTTGATATTGTGTTTTGTCTCTTTCCATCTTAGGTGGGTGTGTTGAGAGGCAGGTTAAAATAATAGATTACCAACTTTCTTTTGAAAGAGTGTGCATTTGGCTTTATCTGTTCAAAATTAAAGGGAACGTATCTTCACGACTATTCGTGAAAGGGACATAGAGAATTAAAAACCCTGGATCTGTATTTTGACTTCAGGTTTTTGAGTAGAAACTAACCTACCAGTGCAGTCAGTCAACCGAACGATGGCGTTTAAACCATTTCAGTAGGTATGGTAGGTAGTAAATACAATAACGCGGGATCAACAGCAGCGTCCCGCGATAAAACTACCATCCCTGCGTTCACCAATCCGCCTGCCAAGTGTGGCAATTATGGCATACTAGCTGTTGCTTGCGGCTCCGCCCGCGTGTAGGTCGCTTTTCGCGTTACTAGGGTTTATTATTTCGGGATAAAAAGTATCCTATAATCTACGTTAGTTAATACCCCTATCTGTATCACAAATTTCATCAAAACCCGTTCTGTAGTTTCGGCGTGATCGACGGACAAACATACAAACATCCAGACAAAGAAACTTTCACATTTTAATATTAGTGTGGTAGGGCGATTAGTGTGAAGTGTGATAGTGTGATTCTCCCCTAATGACGCACAACACTTGTTGGCGTCTTTGGAAAGCCTTCTTCAAAGACGCCAACAAGTGTTGTCCAGCAGTGGACGTCATGTCACTGGAGTGATGATGATGACTAACCTACCTTAACCAAATAGGTCGAGTCCACCTATTGTCTGAGGGTGGAGTCAAGAGTCTTAGAAATCGGCGTGCATATGTATGAAAAGATTGATCTTCTTCTTCTTTTTCTTCTTCTCGTGTCAGCGGTTCGACTTAAATTTTATCGGCCCAGTACTTGGCCACAGTACATTGCTGCATCATTTGCGGTCCTTAGATCCTCCAACGTACAAGAACTGGGGCAGAGCGGGCATGGGAGCATGTGTTGTATTGTTTGAGCTAGGGCTCCACAGTCACAACGCTCCATAGGCGGAGAGATAAAACCTCACGCGCAAAAGTTTTGTCTGCAACGGCCTACCTGAGTGCTGAGTCGGTTACGTGATCTCCAGATCGGCCATTGCAGATCATGTCCTGAGCCCTTCTCGCCGGTTTGAAAAGATTGATGAATATAGAAGAAGCACGGAAGATGTGTCGGGACCGGGATATCTGGCGCTCCGCACAATCTACCTACCCTGTAAGGGACTTGCCATGAAGATACAGATATCGCGGTCCTGACACACCTCCCGCGCTTCTTCGAATCCGAAGACTTTTGTCCACACCCTCACACAGTACTCGACCTGCTTGGTCAAAGTAGGTCAAAAAGTATCTCAAAAAGATGTAATAACAGTCAAGACACAATTTTTTTCCTACCAGTAATCTTAAAAAAAGACCACGGCAAATCTCAAGAAAAGTCCAATCAATTAGCGTAAAATAACCTAAAAGGCCAGCCTCTTAATCAGGATGCTACTCAGTAAAAGGTGATAAGGATTCCGCAGTACACTTTTAATTAGGTATAACAAAAATATTTAACCCAGCATGACACCATCCGTTTCTATTTCTCAAATAGGAGTTGACATCAAGCTAATGTAGATGTAGAACTAGTTTGGCAGGATTACAACTCCTTGGTATTCCACTAATAGACACTAGTCGTTGATTAGATGAATACATATGTTAAAACAACATACTTGTTATTTATAAATCAACTGGCTTGCAGTTTTCATAAGCAAGCTATTGCAATATTTATTTTTCGCAATAACACATGCGAGGTGAACTTTAGAAATTAAAGAAAAAACGGAAAGAAATATTTGACTTCGGGCAGGAATCGAACCTGCGACCTCAGGATAACCAGTCCAGCCAATTGATGCTTTCCATATTATACAAAATTGTTCAGTGTCTATTTAATTTATTATGTATTTTTGATTATTATTAGTGGTTATTCACTCTAGGTTAGTTTAAAAAAAAAATGACGATGTAAAAGTGCTCTCCAGGAGCCTAATTATATGAAATAAATGAATAAACTGAATAAACTGAAGCCGCTTTACTGCAAAGCTGCCGAAGCTACTTCGGTAGCAAAAAATAAGGAAAAAATAATCTTGTTTATTATAGAAATTAAAAATTCTGGAATAAACGAGTTATTTTTACTTAACTTTAGGTATAAAAAAACATGTAGGTAGGTGCAGTTCCACCATTTCAGCCGAAAGATTCACTGTTGGATTTAAAAAAAAACCAAAGATGATCTCAATGATCAAGAAAGATCATATGGTGCTGCTTACTATCTTAGGGTGCTTTTCCACCTGAGATGCGCTATGCAGCTATGCTGCAAAGATGTGAGATCTACGAGTACGCTACGAAAATATGTGACTGTTTCCACCGATACTTTCTAAGCTATGTAGCTGTATGAGGAAGATGCGCTATGAAGATGCGCCGCTGCAAAAGTGCAAAGTGCGTGGCATACTGTAGGTACTCTGCTCTGTACATACTCGTACCTACACCACTTGCGACGGCCCATAGCCAGGGTTGCCAAATTCTCCAGCCACCATAACCGGACAACAAAGGAGATGTTGCAAAAATGTATGGACCTCTGGCCATGTATTGTACACAATATCATTAACAGGCAAAATCAATATAAAAAGGTTTTTAACTGCATATTTTCACTTATTTAGCTTTGTTTGAAGTTACAAAACATTATTTGCGGTTAGAATTGCAACTCAAATCCAACATGGCGAATATGGCGGGCGATGACATTTTGTCATTTTTATGACATTTGGAGAAAAAAGTAATATTTTCTAAATACTATCGAAATCGATTATTTTTGTTATATCTACATAGATACTAGGCCAAGCGTCGGCTGTATCGCCGCCATGTTAAAAAGGATAAAATCGTGTGAATTAAATGTGGTTGTAACTCTAAAATATATACTTGAATAAATTAATTGTATTTTTTTCGGGTTCTTCTTTAATTTACCCATTTTTTAGGACATGTACGAACCAGAGCCGAGCTCACAACATCTCTTTTAATCTGATTACTTGGTCAAAATCGAAGAGAAAACGTTAGGTGTTCATGAAAAAGTTTTTTCTTTAAGATTGATTTGTTCCCCAGGTTTTTGTTAATACTTTGTATAGTGCTAACATTTTAAAATATTTTTCTTAACCTACCCTTTCTTTTGAAACTTTTTAAAAAGGTAGTTAACTGTCAACAAACCCCTGAAGATGATCGTGTGAACGATACGTGTGTGTGCGACCTGACCCCAACAATTCCTTCTTAAACCCAACAGTCCGGTCGAAAACCGGACGGTCGGGAACCGTGCCCATAGCACGCATCCATGGCACACATCCTTCCATATTAAAAACATAATCATGATAACATCTTACTTGAATCCGTTTCCACCAGTGCTATGTGCAGCAATGAATATGATTTGTGGATATCAAACGCATCCATAGCAACTTAGCATAGCACATCACTGGTGGAAAAGCACTAAACTGGATGTTTCTTGTAAGCACGACAATGCGTGTGAGGAAATAAGACAAAACTAATAGCGATTCAGTTTGAGTTGACGATCATTATCATCATTTCAGATGAATGATGTCCACTGCTGGACCAAAGCCTCCCCATACGAGGAATATGCTATTATCGCCACGCTTGGCAAGCGGATTGGCGATCGCAGTAGCGGTAGTTTTACTGCAGGTAGCTGCTGTCCTTATACGTTTTTACACGTATTACCACCTATTGAAATGGTTTGACTGCACTAACGGAAGAATTGAACGTGGGGATTTTTCGATCGTCATCACATTGTTTCGCGTTCTGAACAAAGTAATCACTGACTGACACAAGAACGATCAACTGACCATGTAGGTATGTGTGTCGGCAAAATCTATACATCTATACAAATAAATAAAATTGGAATATCTGTTTGTAATACAAAAATAACAGCTTTTTACTGAATGCATATGTATGTTTACACGGTACATGTGCCAAAACAACATTTTTTACAATTTTTGTCTGTCTGTTTGTCCCGGCTAATCTCGGGAACGGCTAAACCGATTTTGACGGGACTTTCACTGGCAGATAGCTGATGTAATAAAGAGTAACTTAGGCGTTTATACTAGCTGCGCCCACAACTTCGTCCGGGTAGATACTGAACAATCATAAATTCTCACGCGGACGTAGTCGCGGCCACAGCTAGTATTAAATATTATCACATCGGAAAACCCATCATACTAATATTGGCGATAATAATATAGTAAATACGATATATCAATCGAATCCTTATCTATCTATACTAATAAATAAAATTGGAGTGTTTGTTTTTAGTATAAAAATAACCACTTTTCACTAAATGCATATGTATATATACACGGTACATATACCAAAAAACATTTTTTACAACTTTTGTCGGTCTGTCTGTCTGTCTGTTTGGCGGGGCTAATCTTGGGAACGGCTGGACCGATTTTGACGGGACTTTCACTGGCAGATAGCTGATGTCATAAAGAGTAACTTAGACTTCCGGGTAACTGAACAATCATAAATTCGCACGCGGGCGAAGTCGCGGGCACAGCTAGTTTGTAAATAAAAGTAGGTAAGTATAGTAATCAACAAAAAATATTGCATATCGACCATAGGAAGGCGACTTCGGCTTATTTCGGCTCTTTTGTACCTATATGTGACGTTTGTCGACCATTTTGATTACGTTTTGACCAATAAATACCGGACTATCAGTGCTTACGTAGGCAGTGGGCATTAAAGATATCTTTCTACAAAGGTTACTTTCTCCATACATTTTGGAACGTCTCCTTTACCTAGTTAAAATTCCTGCTGTAAAATATAATGTCAATATAAGAACTAAAAAAAAATCAAGTATATCTAAGATAAAACTGAATATAATAAAGGTACTAATGTAGGTGTAAGTATACCTATACGTAGAATATCTTTTCTCATTTCCCCTTTTACAAATTGATAACAAAAAGAGACATCATTGGTCATTCACTGGGAGAGTTCCGAAGGTCAATATAATCTGAGAAAAACTCAGTCAGCTCTTTTTAAATTTTCTCTAAGAGAAAGACAGTAGGTACCTATATGATGTGGCGTACGAGCACATGCGGTTTACACTATTGTAGTTTTATGGACAGACCCACTGAATACCAAAACCACAGGAACCGCGGGTTCAACGTACCCCACTCATTAGTTTTTGATCACGGCATATCGTATAACATAAGGGTACAACCTTCGTCGAACGCCCAATCAATTTTTTATTTTACCACCCAAATCACAAAGCTTACGTTCGTCTGGAACCATCTCAGCGAGATTTTTTTTTTCGAACCCAACTGGTTTTCTACTTTTAGACCGTCGAAATGATAAAATTCCTCCGTTGGGTACCTATAGATTAGAAAATTCTTCTAAGCTGGCTATAAGTTTGAAATGTTTATAGGCTTCGCTCGACAGCCGGTTTTGTGACCAAAAATATGGTCAAACGCCTCAAACGAGAATGTACGGTTTAATTTGTATGAGCATTACGATTGCCTTCGTGCGAGAATGTTCATGTTGAAAGATCTTCGCGATTTACATTCAATCGATTTTAAAATAAAATATTCAACAAACGAAAAACAATTGGCCTTGGTATTTTGGAATTCTTTGTGTGTTAATCATGTTAGAAATTGATTTAGTATTTTATTTAATACGACGGTTGATAGCATGACTCAATAATATCTAAACAACTGAGCAAGCATTCTTGTTAATCATTTGCTTACAGTGTTGCCAATCTATTTTAAGACAATTCTTGCTTAAATATCAACAAATGATACATTCATAAGGTAAGCTATGATAAAAGTTATTTTATAATCTATATACAAATAAATAAAATTGGAGTGTCTGTTTGTAATATAAAAATAATCGCTTTTTACTAGATGCATATGTGTGTATACACGGTACATAGGTATACCAAAACAACATTTTTTACAATTTTTGTCTGTCTGTTTGTTCCCGCTAATCTCGGGAACGGCTTTACCGATTTTGACGGGACTTTCACTTGGAGATAGCTTATAGCTTATATAGTAATAAGGAGTAACTTAGGCTACTTTTATACTAGCTGCGCCCCCGACTTCGTCTGGGTAGATACTGAACAATCATACATTCTCACGCGGATGAAGTCGCGGGCACAGCTAGTCGTAAATAAAATGCGTTTAAATGCGAATAAATTACTTCACGCAAAAACTGCTGAACCGATTTTCATGATAACATAGAGATAATAGAGGGTAACTTGGATTAATAGGAGTTTTTATTCCGAAAAATGTTCCATTGGGATGCTATGGGATGATTTGATGAGTTTCCATAGGTTACGAGAAAAGCGACCTAAACGCGGGCGGAGCCGCGGGAAACACCGAATATTTTATTTTATATAAATCTGAATGCCATTATTTTCTAGGCTTATTTATTTTATATTATTAGATTGTTTTGCCTGCGTGACCATAATTATCATTCCAACCGAAGGATGTCCACTGGACAAAAGCCTCCCGTCCTCAAATAAAGATTGGCACAAATCCTCGACCACCTCGAGTGGCCTGCCTACGCTTCATCTTTTGGTAGGCGATCGCCATTCGACAACTCTTCTGCCCCAACGGCCGTCAGTTCTTCATGCTGTGTCCTGCCCATTGTTACTAGTGTATCGATATTCGGTGGGTCAATGTCGGCTACTTTGGTTCCTCCGTGCATCTCCTCATTTCTGATCGATCCGATGTCGCAGGGATATGTCGAGCATAGATCTTTCCCTTGCTCTCTGCGTGACCTTGAGCCTTCTGTTGAGGGCTATAAAATATAAATAATGAGCGTCCACGTTTCAGTTCAGTATGTCAACACTCGCAACAGACACTGGTGAAGTTGTTGATAACGAGTATGCGCTTACGCGCCGGGTGACATACGGACAGACAGACAGATAGAAGCATGAGTTATCTTATAAATATTCCATTCTTATCTTTTTAGGGTTCCGTACCTTAAAAGGAAAAAAGGAACCCTTATAGGATCACTCGTGCGTCTGTCTGTCTGTCTGTCTGTCCGTCTGTCACAGCCAATTTGCTCCGAAACTACTGGACCGATTGAGTTGAAATTTGATGAATATATGTAAATTGGTGATCCAAAGATGAAAACGTCAAGTAAAATAATAAATTTTAAACAAGGGGGCCACTTGGGGGGGGTAAATCAGAAAATTAAAAAAAAATAATCGTAAACTGTGTCGTGTGACACATCAAATGAAAGAGGTTGTTGTCAGCATCTCAGATATATTTTTTTTATAATTTTTGCATAAACAAATTTGAAGTTATTTAAGAAAAACGACTAAAATTGACCATTCCCTCCCCCCTATCTCCAAAACTACTGAACTTAAAATTTTGAAAAAAATGTGGAAAATAGTTCTTTGCCTATAGATTACTGGAAAACCTATAAGAAGTTTGAGTATTCAAATTAAATCGAAAATTCTTAATAATATACAGCATGGGTGCCGGTACCACCGTAACCGCTATGTCCCTGCATTTTAAATCTGTAATATTTTCGAAAATATATATGTAAATTACGGAACCCTCACCATGCGAGTCGAACTCGCACTTGTCCGGTTTTTAGGTAGACATCCCTAAAAATGCACCAAATATCGTCCGGCAACTAGAGTCCGGAGACTATACTAATTGCCTCACTATAACTTTATTGTCTGCAGCACCATTAGTCGGGCGGTGTAAATTATGCGAATTTGCACACAAACTCTTGTTGTATTCACGGCCAATGATTACTAAATGTTTGGGTCATGAAACACTGGGAACGTTTCAAACGCTGCGTTTTTATGTCCAAAATCAATCTTCGACTTCTTATTCCTGAAATCCAGGTCTGGGATGGGTTGACATAAGGCGATTCAACTTAAGAACTGATAAATTTTTGTTTAATTCATTAATGAATAGTAAAATACAAAATGGAGCTCTAGAAAACTGTAGTAAGTACCTGTGCATAACATTTTCAGAATATTTTTTAGTTATTTTAACCTAAAATTGTGTTCGTTACAAAGTTTACTTTAAATTGGTGCAAATCAAAATGTTCTACTAATTGATGATATATTTTATTTGAAAGTAGGTAAGTACAAAAATAATTTCACAAAAGAATCTGTTTTATGCATGTGATACATAATATAATAAATTCGTAGACACTGTGATTTTTTTTTACATTAAAAAATGTGTAGGTTTTGAACTCTCGTCAATAATTTTATTAAGCACTTATTTAATCATATATTTGGGAAACCATTTTTCCGCCGCCAGGGCTATATTTTTTAATGAAGTTGATATATTTTTCAATATAATTAAGTCAATAAGAAACTGAACATCGTTATCACCGTTTAATTCCATAACACCTTCAATAAACAACTTTACTATAGCTATCACAGTAAACAGTGCAGTCCAAACGCGATGGGTCTTGTTACACACTATCATAGCATTACTTTAATCATTTTGAGAAGTCTATTTTTCTGATAGATAGGTACACGGGGCAGTTTTATTGAGAACCCTCCATCGTCCAATGCCAGTTTCTGTGAGATAAGAAAGAATTAATGAGCTTAATCCGAGCATTTCAAAACTAAAATAAACTGTAAACTGTTCATCCAGTTCCTGCTCCATTTTCTACAATTCTTCTTGAAATTAATAAAGTTAATGATGAGGGTAATAATCAAAAACTTATATTATTTATTCGGGGGAAAGCTATATCAGGAGCTCCTAATATTATACCACACTAAAATAATACTTGTCGGAATAAATTTCAAGTCAAAATTGCTTACAATTCAATTAGCGCGCAATGCTAGTAGGTTAACTTGACTCAATGCTTTGGTGAGGGAAAAGTAGAAAGCTGACCATGGTTCAAGTGGAACCTTATTAAGATAAGTTTAATATAAAATATAAAAGAGGTTCAGATTTAAAATCCTTTCATCGCTAAATTTTAAACGTTATTAGTAAGAATAAAGGTATTTTATTATATCCTGTCAAAATGAACGTGTAATAAAATAAAGCATTCAATTTTGTTCAATAATTTAATGTAGTACATCACTCAAGGATCTGAAATCATCCGTTTGTTAATACTTACACTGCAAGACAGTTTTCTGACGTGTCAGTATTAAATTGCAACACTTTGCGAACAAGGGAGCATTCAGATGTCAGTCTGTCTTTTATACTATACGACAGGGGGCGTTAGGGTATTGAGCTGAGACAGAGACCGTTTCCTTGATGGATTTTCTGCAACAAGCCGGAATGAGTTCACAGCAGGGTTGATGCACGCAATCGGGAACAGCGTCGAAGGGGATGTACCCGTCGCAGATGATTCTAGCGAGGCACTTCGGTATCATGATACAGGGAGGCTCGTGTCGACAAATCAAGTTCGGCATACTTCTTACTTGTGTGCCAATATTTTCTCTAGCCGTCAGCACTATATACTTTCTCGAACACAACGGAAGATCTTTGTTCTTGGATTCTTGTTGTTTACTCTTGTTGAACTTTTTTTGTTTACTCTTGCTATTATTTTTCATCTTACGTTCTTTGTCCAGAAAATATTCTGGTAACTGCTGATGAGTAGGGACATACACACATCGATTTTCAAGCTTCTGGTTAAATTTAGGCTTGTAACAACCACGAACAACTTCACAGGGCGGGTTATGATTGCAAATACTTTGGATAATCTTTTCTAATTTCACTTGCGAAGTTTGGCACTGCTGAACTTCGACAAACGGGGGATGATACTGGATAGCTTGCTCACAGTTTTTTTTCTGACGTTTCATCTTTTTGCATAGTGCATAAAAACTTGTTTTCTTTCCTTGCGTACCCGACCAAATTCGTCGATTCGACTTCTCCTTTGGCGGTGGTAAATGAAGACAACCATTTATCAAAATGCAAGGTGGATTGTGAATGCATAGTATTTCACCATTGTATTTGTCACGGACAACTTTGGTCACATCTTCATGGGGTTCTTGACATTGGCAAAGTTTCGTAAGGTCTTCAGCTTCTGTCAATGTATCTTCATCTAGTATCGACTCCTCCACGTTTATGTTGCATTTACATTGATGCTTCACGGATTTATTTTGTTTTAGTACGTAATTCCCCAGTGCCTCAGTTTGACAACAGTTGCTGTTAATTTTTGCACAAGGCTCAGTCCATGTCACATTATCTTCTTTTTGAGACTGTAGATTTTTACAGTTTTCAAGTGAACACGAATTTTCTGAATCAGGAGCCAGTGGTTGGGAACAATTACACGGTTTTGCATCGTCTGTTTGTTTCTGATACATCTTTGCAACTTTTTCAATAAGATGGTTCCAGAAACTGGATGATGAGGATGGCATTACAGTTGAAATGTTATCTTTTGCCATATACACTGGTGTAGAAAATACATCGTAAGGTGTTTTAGTTTTGCGAGATGAGAACCCAAAGTTATCGTTACTAACTTCTATAGTTGTCTTATTCTCCTCAAGGTTTACTTTTATTTTATCATTTAGTCTTGGCTTAAAAGAACGTTTCATTTTAGATTTCTTGTTTTTTATTTTATCAATTGCATATTCAGAGGACTCTAAACTGCAACTAGTATTTGAACACTGGTTATTCGTCAACTTAAGATTACATTGTGTTAACGGTATTAGGCCATTTGTTTGCCCAAACAAAACTGGTACCTGGACGTTGCCGTCAACGGCGTAAACTGGTTGAACTGCATAGCGACGGCATGTATTATATTTTTTTAATCTCCGACGTTCACAATTTGCACAATATGCTTTGTTACCGTTACTGGAGTTCATGTCGTTTTCTTGAATACTTGCCATCGGGTTCACGTAACTGTTGGATCGTCCCAACATTTTGGATAGGTTCTTGCCTATGATATTGTGAACCTTTTTAGGCTTCAAGTTTTTAATATTGCATATTGATTTTTGATCACCTTTGTTTTGGTTTATGATATTGGTAAAACTTTTGTGGTCTCGAACTAACTTAGTCATTGTGATATCTTTTTCAATATTGTGAGAAATTCGCTGTATTCTTCTGACTTTCCTTTTTTGAAGAGGCCCATTGTTGTGCTCTAGGTGTTTGATTGACCTTGTGTATTTCTGCTTCGCTGTTTCATTAACGAGCCGATGATAACCGCTTTTTGGCGTCACAATGGGCAGATTAGAATCTTCAAAGTCTGAGCTATCGGAGTGTCTATCTGCATATTCAGGATTATAGTGCATTAAGAAATTGTCTATACAGATGTCGTGTATCATCTTGACAGCATAACGTATTCATTCAAAAAGATGGAATGGCCGACATACGCGTTGATTGCATATTTATAATCATGTTGTTTATTTATTTTTTGATTACATTTTTTGTGATTTCAATACTTGTTTACAATTTTATGGCACTGACATGTCACTACGTCTTTTCATTCTTATTTTTCTATGGTCGATGCAATGTCTATCAGGAATATATACAAACTATTTTTATTAGTATCTTCAACGTATCATTATTCTTAGGCAGGTATTACATAGTATTTTTATCGTAATCAACTTCTGATAATAAAATAATTGTGATAAATTATTCGTCGGTTTTTAGTCCTATGATGGATACAGATATCAATGGACAACGTATCTTAATTACTACAATAGAGGAGTTTATTTTGTTTGTTACATTTCTGGATCATTCTTTATCTTTCATTTTTTCTTTCAACCGTACGTATAAAATAGGAATCGTATTTGCATTTCACACAGTTTTCAACATTATATCGTCGCTCTTGTTAAGTAAAAAATAAATAAATGTAAAGCAGGGAAATAAATACAATTTCTGACACAAATATTAATTTCTCGATATAAAAGTTGCCAAGAACATAACTCAGCCGATAGTACAATGCGATTAACGAACTCGATAGCGCATTAAAAATATTATAATCAGAATCGTCATAAATCGTAAAAGAATGTATTGTAGAGTGAGTTGTGAATAGAACGGCGACACGGGGTTGGTTTAAAACAAAGAGTTGGGGGTTGGTATTATTATTATTGGAATTAAACGCTGAATTAATATGCAGAGGTGATACGTCATGCTGGAAGCGTTGCGCATTGGACTGAAGGGGGATTGTACCGCGCGCGATACTGCTTGAGACTTTTGGTACAAAAATGGAATGGAAAAAACCAAACCAATACGTTTTCGTAACATCAGTAGCAAAATTGGGAATACCGTAACTTATAGACATTGATAAAAAAAAACGAGAGTTACAAATACAAACGCGTTACCTCCCTCTGAAGCCAAAATTGTATTGCCTCTGAGGCAGAAATGACAAGGCTGTAAACTGTCCATTGTAACATTACTATAATAGTACTAAATACTAGTTCTGGGCTGCAGACGGATTACATATTTCGGTGGTACCTACATCCTCCAATAACATAAAATCTGCCAGTGACAAGCTTATTGTAAATTGATATCAAATTTGGGCATAGGTTGTAACGACCGCTCGTCACGAATTCGATCTCTTTACCGAGATAAACATCTGTTTCGCTGAAAGATGTTTGTTCCGGGTGTAACATTGTAAAATAACCACGATATAATTTAAAAATCCTTTCTACTGTGAAATTGTGATTGTAGGCGTTATTTATTTACCATTATTAATGTAACATAGAATAATGTTTTATTAGTGTAGATTCAAGGAGAATAAAAATATCAACGCATTATGATATGGGAATGCAGATTAAACGTAACTTAATTTAGAGTAACAACAATGATAAACACTCGTATACCATAAACTAAAAAAAAACACCAAATTACCAAATATATACTGACATTGTAGGAAAAGATCAATCTATAAATTTAGCATTACAACTGTAAGTTTTTGATGTAATACATTTACTAAAATATACTTTTTACTTAGACTATGTGATTTCAAGAAGTAATTCAAAATAAGCACGATATCACTAGATCAAGAAATTAAACATACCTACAGCTGTTATATTATAAGGGCTAGATAACCAAATCTTACAGATCGCGCTACAAACGATAAGCAACGCGTCACACTATAAAATAATAGGAAAGGAATAAAAAAAAATAACCCAAGGTGAATGCCAGAACACGTAGGTACGTTTTAGAAATAATGAATCGACCGAAAGGGTTCAAGCATATTAATGTAATAGGGGCGAACAACCCTCCATAATCATAGGAGATCTGCCGGCCGCTCTGTCCTTTTTTATTCACAAAATTAAACGTGGAACGGCTATTAAGTTTCGGCCAGCACACATGATGGTTTTTTTCCTATTTTTGAACCGTGTGGTCTAAGCTTTAGTTGGAGAGTATTTTGTTTGAGAATGTTTGTCGTTTCGTATTATTTCGATCAACGGTGAAGAAGGCAAGGTTGTTTATTCATATTTAGGTTGAATAACGCAGAAGGTATTACAGATAGTAAAAAAAATGGAAAAAGGTTTTTCTTTCGGCTGAAAAAAAAAAGAATGTTCCTGTTTGAAATCTATATCTATGTACTTATATAAAAATCAGTTACTGTTCGTTAGTTTCGCTAAAACTCGAGAACGGCTGAACAGATTCATCTTATCTTGGTCTTGAAATGTTCGTGGAAGTCTAGAAAATGTTTAAAAGGTGAGAAAAATAGAATAATTTCCGGGCAAACCCTTAAACCAGCCCTTTTCTTTTTCCCATACAAACGTTTTCTAACTAAAACGTAGGCCCAATTTGAGCTTTATTGCTGTTGTATAAAGTTCATTACAAGCACTCACTGTTGTCTAAGCAGTGTAGGTGTGTATCGTCAAAGAGCCAACAAATATTTTTGACAGGCCGAAGTCTGTCGGGTCCGCTAGTTTCCAATAAAATACTCTATAATTTCAACGAATTTTACTTAAAAACATATTATATAGGTAGGTACCCGTCAAATCGTGAACATTACATCAAACAAAGGTAATTAAATGGGTTCAAGCATAGATTCAAACATCTACAAACTCCATGGGTGACACTGGAAAACATCCAAAAAATGGAAAAAAAATACTTGCAGTTACCCAGTGATTTAATCAATTCAATCGTAGTTGTAGAGGCCTGCCACTACCAAATTTCTGAAGCAGTTATAGTTTACCAACTCTATAGTTACTACAGTTATTTATTTTCGGACGTAACTTCACGCCTGTAATCCCCGAAGGGGTAGGCACACGTAAATGCATGCATTCAAGCATACATGCAATCACCCACGATTAGCCGGTTACATTTTGGCCAATGTAACAGGTGGCAAGCCTGTTGACATCTCCGGGCACATTACCAAACTTCGAGGTACTTACTGGGAAATAACCATAAAATGGAAAAAAAATAAAACCAGAGATAAAGGACTTAACACCATTATCTCTGACAGCTCCTTACCCGGGAATCGATCCCAGGATAGTAGTAGTGGCCTGCTACCACTAGGCATCTGAGGCAGTTGTTTAAGTCGATTTTAAAAATGAACGCTAATGGATAAACGGTAAAACAAAACGCGTCAATATACGAAAATAGCGCTAGTAATTTACTTATAATCAACCTACAATACATATCCGTTTTGTTTAAAGCAAAAGAAAACTGAATTCAAAAGGTTGGGTATGCTGACACAAAACTGCGATGCGATGAAACGCCGCATTGCAGAAACTTGCGATACGATTTTGTCTGACATATTGAAAGTACATAGAGCAACACCAGAGAGGAGTAGCCATATGCAGGCTTTCCCATCTGTCAAAATACAAGCCCAAATGGACCTATACCTGTCGCCTAGATATTTAAATGTGTGCGTGAAATTGTTTCTGTATTTTGTTAAAGTCAAGGTGTGAGTTTCGTAGTAATAGACGATTTTTGTAGTGTGCGTGAGTGTCGCACGCATTTCCCCCCGCAAGAAATGACAGACTGTTTTGCATCGGTAATAAACACTATGGCTACTCCCCTCCATTCCGCCGCGGCCGGTGGCCCGTGTTGCTCTATGTTGAAAGTATGATCAATTGAATCGCATCGCAACAATTCGCAAATTCGCATCGATCACAGTTTTGTGTAAGCACCCTTAGGTAGGTATATCAAGTATTTTAAGGATGATATTTGCTTCTATAACAGTCCACCGATCGCTGTTTAAATTTGTTTGCAAGGTACGCGGAGTGTCGTACAAAAAGTTGAATTGTAAGAAATCTGGTTGGTTTTTAATAACAAGTCAACACATGTCGATGGCGGACCACATGGCGTTTATCCTGTTCTATACAATACCTATATTTAATCGGGAGTTTGTTTCAAGGTCGTGGTATTGTAAACATTCTGATAATAAACGTCCATTGGAGAGTATCTTCTGATTAAGGTAAAGAATTGATAACGTAACTTCACGCCTGTAATCCCCGAAGGGGTAGGCAGAGGTAAATGCATGCATTCAAGCATACATGCAAACACCCACGATTCGCCGGTTACGTTTTGGCCCATGTAACAGGTGGCGAGCCTGTTGACATCTCCGGGCACATTACCAAACTTTGAGGTACTGGGAAATTTCCAGAAAATGGAAAAATCCCAATAGAACCAGAGATAAAGGCTTTTTCACCATTATCTCTGATAACCCCCTACCCGGGAATCGAACCCAGGA
Organism: Macrosoma leucophasiata; assembly: GCA_036365455.1. NCBI lineage: Eukaryota > Metazoa > Arthropoda > Insecta > Lepidoptera > Hedylidae > Macrosoma > Macrosoma leucophasiata. The sequence continues at coordinate 5,020,031 of JAWQUS010000024.1, forward strand.
CCTCAGCGTAGTAGTAGTGGCCTGCTACCACTAGGCTACCGAGGCAGTCGGCAGAATTGATAGTCCATCATAAATTCATAATGTCCGAAATGATAATAAAGTATCGAAGTTTTGAACAATACATATTTTCTTCATTTTAATTGATCTTTTTACGGATACAACACTGGTTGAATTTCATTCGTAGAATGGTAGTTGATTGACCACTAATTATCATTATGGTTCAATACGAAAAAAGTTTTTACGTAGGAAACTCCTTTGTTCGTTCTATATAATACTAGCTTCGCCCGCGCTGATCGGTTCCTATTAGTTATAGCGTGAAGATATATAGCCTACAGCCTTCCTTGATAAATGGGCTATCTAACACTGTAAATACTTTTCAAATCGGACCCTACTGGTCCGATTTGTTTTTTGATTCCTGAGATTAGCGCGTTCAAACAAACAAACAAACTTTTCAACTTTATACTATTAGTATAGATATGTACATGCATGTATCTTCACGCCAGGTCCCTAACGGGGTAGGCAGGGAGTGTGGAGCGCCAGATATCCCGGTCCTGACACACCTCCTGTGCTTTATCTACATTCATTCTCTTCATACATACACGCCGATTCCTAATGCTTTTGACCCACCATGGTAGGACAGTCTTGATTTTTTTTTATGTTATGGAAGTGGCAAACGAGCATGTAGTTCACATTGATGTTAAGTGATGACTGAAGCCTATAGATACCCACAAAAAGAAAAAGGTCAAAATGCCGATGCGTTACCACTCCTGAGGCCTAAGGTGTTTTGCCTCTGTGCCAGAAATTACAGGGCCGTACATTACCACCTAACCGGAACACGATAGTGCTGAACACTACCATTTAGCGGCAAGTAGGTATATTAGGTAATGCGGTGATCTTGATCTTCCTGGACCTCTGCAACCATCCACATTCTCACTGTATATATATTTAGTCATTCGCTCATTCAACCTTGTGGATATAGGTATATTATTTAGATCGTAACTGTGCGTAAAAATATTGCTTGCAGCATATCTCGATGAACGATATAATTTTGCAGCGGGATTCTAAACTACTAGGCCCCTGAGTTCTATAACAAGAGCTCTACCACCAGCTTTTTAAATGTGTACCTACTGTAAACCGATACTAGGCCCCTGAGTTCTATAACGAGAGCTCTACCACCAGCTTTTTACATGTGTACCTACTCTAAACCGATACTAGGCCCCTGAGTTCTATAACAAGAGCTCTACCACCAGCTTTTTAAATGTGTACCTTCTCTAAACCGAAACATACATCTAAATGGTAAAGTGTGAAAAAAATTTATGTATCAAAATAAAAAAACTTTAATTAATGGTGTCCATTAATATTTATAGCTGCTATTAATAGATAATCTAGGGATACGTTTATAGTAATATGACGCAAAAGTTTTTGTATTTAAATGAATACCCAAATTTAAATAATTTAATAAGCTTAATGTTATACCTACCCATCCCCAATTTAGACCTCTGATTGCAATCTAACCTTCGCAACCCTTACACCTGAGTTCCAAAAAATATGATACACAAAAAGTAATAAAAAAAAAAGATATTTTATATTTGACAAACCAAACCGGAAATTACTTTTATTTAATTATGTTTAAAAAAGTATATATTTTTTATCTGGATTACGCGTCAAGTGAATCCGTTGTTAATATAAATTATCTATATTAATTTATTCATAGGCTATTAAAATAAATAATAATATGGCTCGCACACACATTATTAAGTTGTCTTAGTCAATTTTTTTTAAATTAAAATTTAAAACTTGTTGACAGCGACAAATCCAACTTCGATAGTATAATTAGCACCTGGGATAGAATTTACTTCATTTCGCATTTTTTTACATTTTTTTTTTTTATGTAATCGAAGTGGCAAACAAGCATGCAGTTCACATTGATGTTAAGTGATGACTGCAGCCTATAGACACCCACACAAAGACCACGATCAAAATGCAGATGCGTTACCACTCCTGAGGCCTAAGGTGTTATGCCTCTGTGCCGGAAATTACAGGGTCATACATTACCACCTGACCGGGACACGATAGTGCTGAACACTACCATTTAGCGGCAAGTATATTAGGTAATGCGGTGGTGCCTACGCCCGCGAGCTCCGTCACTGGAGCTCTACCACCAGTAAAAAAAAAACCTGAGCCTGAGCCTGAGGCTGTAAACATATAGGTAACTATTGTTAATCTTAACCATGTAATATGACTTCCTGAATGAGACATAGAAATAATACTTTTTAATATTAATTGTCTGTCTTCTTGCTTAATGGTAGTCAATGTTTTCTATAGGCCTGAGCCTGAGGTTGGACGCTAGCGATGGCAATTAATGCTATTTCTCGTATATTTCATAAGCATGTGAATTAATCAGTCTTAGCATGCTAATAGCTATTGCTATGCTATTTTCTAATATTGTAATCATTGATACCTAGTGAAAATGATTTCTTTTAATATGCAAATTAATTAATGTTAAAGGGTGCCACATTAAGCCTGGGTTGCACTATGTTTGTTAAAGTTATTACTAAATTTCACATCCTTCTCTAACTTAAAAAAAACTGGTTGCCTGTAAAGTCGGTTTTACGGGCGAAGATTTTACGTGACAACGTCTTTTTCTCGGTAGAAAGGCATTCGCTGGTCCGGCAGGCCTCTCTCTCGTTCGGTGACTCATCGTTACGTTACCGGACGTTACACTTTTTCATGAGTGACTCCGAGCCGCAACCTAATTTAAGATGTTGTCACGTCAAAAAAATCTGTTAAAGAGAAGGATGTGAAATGTTACAATAATTTTAACTTTAATATTTGTATTATAAATTATAAATTTTATCTTGGTGCAACCCAGGCTAATTATTATTCAAAAATCTCACGCATTCATTCAATATACCTACGATCCTAAATGCAAACAAACAAGTTGAAGACAATAACAAAAGAACTCGGTTAATAATTGTAAATTATCGTTTCACTTTTTGCAGAATTTCACATCTTCATTTAATTTGTGAAATGCTAAAACAGCATTAGCATGCTATCAATTAATATGAATGGTAATAAATCCATTACGCTGAGATCGGTCAAGTAGACTTCGTCCGTCTCGAGACAAACTGCCTACATATATTATTTATGTCAGATAAAAAAATATTTTTTTGGTTTAGGTATTCTAGTTGATACTAAATCCCCTGTTTTGGTTCATTCACAGGAAGCAGTGAACCGCAATGTGTATCGCAAACTTATTCGCGCATTAATCCTATTGGCGTAAAATTTCGCGAAATCATTTCGGTGCTCCTTTAGGTATACATACTCCCCACGACTATGCGTAGTCTTTCAGTCATTCAGTTTGTAAGTAAGGTTTTACATAACTTCTACAATTTATTACTTATATAAGTCGAGCAATCATTAAGTCACATAATAGGTATATATTTCTGATGAAGTATCTCGTAATTTTATTTTATGTAATGAAAATGGTAAACAAGCATGCAGTTGACATTGATGTTAAGTGATGACTGCAGACTTTAGACACCCACACAAATACCAAGGTCAAAATGCAGATGCGTTACCACTCCTGAGGCCTAAGGTGTTATGCCTCTATGCCGGATTACAGGGCCGTACATTATCACCTGACCGGAACACGATAGTGCTGAACAATACCATTTAGCGGCAAGTATATTAGGTAATGCGGTGGTGCCTACGCCCGCGAGCTCCGTCACTGGAGCTCTACCACCAGTTATACCTAATGGTCGTAATATAATGGTCTTATAGTTGCAATGAGTCTTAGCAGCATCCCTGTAGCTTTAAAGTGTGACCATTGTCAATATTTCTCTGGGAACTCGAATTAAATAACTGATGAAACAGCCATGCGGGAATACCACCTCTGCCTACCTCTCAGATCAAACACAGACGTAAAGAGAGAATAAATGACAAAAAAAACTAAATAGTTCCTACCCATCATATTAGCCAATAAAGATAGGGACATATCTAAACTACACTAAAAATATATGAATTATTTAATATAGGTATGTAATACCTATCTAGTTCTTAATGTCTAATAATAAAGTAGGTAATCATAAGTTACCTTATAACTGTCTCCAATAAAAGGAATTAAATACTTTTATAATACGTTTTATTATACTCGTAATAACATCTGTATTTGTCTACAATTCTGGTGTACAATAAATAATATTCTATTCTATTCTACGTTATTTAAAAGCGATAAATTTCACAATAAAATTGTAACCACGCGATTACGAAAAAAAGAACATAATTCCAAATTCAAACGCCGGAACGTCAATCGCGGATTTAATTTGATTGGACGATCTCCCACGGGATGTGCTTATAATGCCCGAAACAGGGGAAATCGGGGAAAATAAAAGTTTTATGGCATCACACGTGCTTCGTTGCCAGTATGAATGACCTTTTTCCCCCGTTTCTTTCCATACTTTTGTAAGCTCATGAAGGGTGTTTAGGAGGTCAGGTTACGCTGGAGGGTGATATATGGGGTAACCAATCATGAGTCGATATCTCGATTGATTGGCAAAGGGCGATTTGGCAATACTCCAGTGTGCAGGGGTAGTTCGTGTGGGATGTGGGTGGGTCGTATGTATTTTTATTGAAATCTGCGTCATGTTGGTGTTAAATGTATTTTATGGTATGATAGGTTAGCTTTTTACGATTAAAACTAAACATTATTGTGAATTTTAAAAATATGGGTTTTCTAAAAAATCTAGTGTGTGTGTGTTTTATGTATACTTAGAAAACAAATTTTAATTTACATAATAATATGTATGTACGTTAGAATCATCACGCCAGGTCCCTAACGATGTAGGCCAAGAATGTAGAGCGCCAGATATCCCGAATCCTGACATACCTATCGTGCCTCGTCTACCTTCATCATTCTCTTCATACATGCAAGCCGATTCCTAAGACTTTTAACCCCACGATCAGACAGAACTCGACCTATTTAATTTACATATTGGTATAAATATAGGTATTATTACTAAGTATCTATTCAATGGTATTGCAGACACGCTTAGTTATTTAGTTAGTACCTCACGTACGTATGTCATAATGTTCAGTTACTTACTTATTTTTTACTAGCTGAGCCCGCGACTTCGTCCACGTGAGAAAAAATATGATTGTTCAGTATCTACCCGGACAAAGTCGTGGGCGCAGCTAGTATAAAAGAAGCCTAAGTTACTCCTTATTACATCAGCTAGCCAGTGAAAGTCCTGTCAAAATCGGAGACACTCAAATTCTATTTATTTGTATGTATGGAGATAAAAGTAGCCTAAGTTACTCCTTATTACATCAGCTATCTGCCAGTGAAAGTCCCGTCAAAATCGGAGAGTCTTTTCACATCTCGCAATATTTCGAATCGTTATAATTATCTTAAAAATATTAGCTGTTGTGTAAAGTTTCAAGAACAATATTTCTTTATTTTTCTATACTTTTCGAAATTACAAAAAAAACTAGGACCAAATCGTGGACCTACACGTAGGTACAATATAACAATTTGTAAGAACCTGAGTCCCCGACGACCCGGTTAGTCCAGCTGTGTGAGATGACCGTTTCATTCGAAGAGTCGCGGGTTCGATCCCCGCACAACCGGGACAAATATTTGTACGGCCTACAGATATTTCCACTAAACTTTTGTGACACAATTGATGTACAATAGTAAGTAAGATTCAAAGTTTGTGGAGTAAATATTTTTTTTTTTATTATTATTATGTCTCTCGTCAGCACGGGGTCCAATTTGAACCCCGGACCTTTGTCAGGCTTGCGCGGGGATATAGGGGATCCAACACGTAGAGGCCCTTTCGAGAATTTTGATCTACTTTGTAATGGGTTATTATTATTATTATTATATTTGTTACTGGGTGTGTACAACGGCACCCACGATGCAGGTTTATACCTAATGTGGGGCTGTGAGTGTAAGCGTATTTAATGAGTTATAAGCGAAAATTTGTTAAATCATTAGTCACAGAGACTCAGGCGCATAAGTCAACTGATGACATTTCTATTTTCCACAAGCACTTGAGATCGCAGAATGAATTTCGATGCAAAACATGCAATGTGGTAACACACCATCACGGTTTGAATAATCGATGATCTAATTTAATAAAAATTATAGTTTGAAAAAAAAACTAAAAAACACGCCTTCAAAGCTAATTCAACTAAAAAGTATATATAAAACAGTAGCAATCAATTGAAAAATTAAAACGTAACCGGCGAATCGAGGGTGTTTGCATATATGCTTGAATGCATGCATTTACCTCTTCCTACCCCTTCGTGGATTACAGGGCTGAAGTTACGTTTTATAAACTTATAGATTACTAGCTGTTGCCCGCGGCTTCGCCCGCGTGGATGTCGTTTTATAAATAACTAAGTAGCCTATGTTCTTTCTCAAAGTCAGTCTCTATCTCTGTACCAAATTTAATTAAAATCAGTTCAGTCGTTTGGACGTGAAAAGGTAACAGGCAGCACTGCACCGTTGAGCACTGCCAGGTGTCCAGTCGGTGAGGGTGGAATTTCTCTTTTTGGCGGGTAATACGGTGTAAGAAAAGTACCATGTCAAACAGTTCAGTAGAGCACTCACCATTGTAGAGACAACACGCACAGACTCCCAATGTCTCTGCGTAGGCTCAGATGTTCGAGCCTGTCAGTAAGTCCTGGATCATTAACAATTCGGACGGCACGTTTTTGTAGGGAGTCAAGGACCAAGCTGACGAGAGACGTATTCCAGATGGGGCCGCACTTGGACCGTATAAAGCTGTAGTAGCTGCCCCGAATTGAAATACTGCCTCGCTTTGTTAAGCACCCCTAGCTTTTTGGATGCCAACTTGGTCTTACACTCAATGGGACTCCCGAATTGCACTTCGTTCGATATGTCAACGCCCAGGATACCGATACCAACGGCGAGTGGAGTGTCCTGGAACTATAGCTTATTCGTAGATATACAGAGACGATCTCAAATAGAATCATCCATTTTGTCATCTATGTCACAATACATTAATATTAACCACATGCACTACTTGAGATGGAATATATCTCGCAGAAACCGATGCGCGGTAAGATTAACATACCGAATATATTAGAATACGAAACAACGATTAACATAAAGTATAATCGAATACTGTATTGTCACGTCACTACGCCGATTTTTTTTCCCACGGGTTCATATGTAAATTAAGACCGGAAGCTAAAATATTCAAACAGTTTTGAATTCATAAGATTTCATTGAAGAATGTCCCTTTTAACCAGTTTGAAAACGTATCATTCACACACAAAGATCTAAAACTGACTACTGAAGACCGGTCGTGTATCTAAAAGATTATTACCAAATCAATCTCAGAGTAGGTACCTAACTATCTCAGAGTCATGAATAATTCTTTAACATTTTTTAAATCATGAGAGTAGCAAACTAATCCTAGTATGTAGGAGTTTAAATGTTTATGTACAGTGTGAATACTAAAAGTATTTAAGTATTTTTTATATCATAAAACAACAAGTACACCTATAGATCACATTGATGGTAAGGATCTTATAAGATTTGTAAGATCTTAATTGCTCCGAATTATTTATTAGGACACAGAAACAAATGATTAAAGCCTCTTGCGTTACAATGCATCTGCATTATCGCGTCTAGTCAATAACAGACAGATAAATGCATGTAAATAAAATAAATAAATATACGCATACACTCACAGCCCCACAGTAGGTATAAAACCTGTGTCGTGGGTGCCGTTATATACAAACAACACATACACAAACACCCAGACCCGAAACAAATATCTGTAGGCCATACAAATATTTGTCCCGGTGCGGGGATCGAACCCGCGACCCTTCGAATCAAACGGTCAACACACACCGCTGGGCCAACCGGGTCGTCAAGGAAAATGTCTAAGGGTCTTTTTATTTTTAGGTACAGAACCCTAAAATTTATTTCGAACAATTCGAACATATTGAATAATAGTCATTTTAGTATTATTTTTTAATGTAAGAAATGTGGAAAACAAGCATACTGCTCACACTGATGTTAAGTAATGACTTCAGCCTATAGACATCTACATATTAGAGTTACTATGGACTAGAGGTCAAATTTTTGCCACCCATGAGACCTAAGGTGTCATGTCTCTATAATGTATGGCCTCGTAAGAACTATATTACGATCCCATACATTACCATCTAACTGGAATACGATAGCATGATAGTGCCGAACACTACCATTTAGTGGCAGATAGGTTAGGTAATGCAGTGGTGCCTACGCACTCAAGCACTTACACCTGGCACTCTACCACCAGTAAAATAACTTTTAACCAAAACGTTTTTTAATGCAAAATGATGTTAAATCATATTATTTTAAATAAATCGCATATATTATAATAATGTATGGACGACAAAACACGGAAAACCGCTGCATCTAAACACTAAACTTCGTGAAACATAAATAAAATATAAATTTCATATTTTAGATCGAATTGATACCGCCATTTTAAAAAATACAATATATTTTATTACGAAAATAAATTACACTTTCTACAACACTGTAACCCGTCACTGCAATTGGTTATATTTCAAAATATATTATTTTTGATGTTCACTAAAATTCTCAAAGATCCAATATAACTGTAAAAAACTGGTTCCAACTGGTAAACGATATTGTAATCACACGCATATAAGGCCGCATAATAAAAGGCGGGTCTCATCACTCCTTAACTTGGATGTTTGTATTAGTAATGAAAACTGAGTTATTATTCAGACCTCCTAGGGTCCATAAAAAGTCACGTGCACTCCATGTGTTACCATTATGGCGTCAAAACAGTGCAACTTACAGTCTGTCCATGTCTTTATGTCGATAAAAAAGTAATTAACCTTTTAATCCTAGCTCCTGCCGTTTATATTACTAGCTTAGTATGCCCACATTATAGGAACGTCGTAAAAAGTGAAATATCTACTGCTACTTCAAGACTATTATGTACATTTCATAAAGCCGCAGATGTATTTCAAATATGCGATGTAATAGTCTAATAAATTTGCTTGTAAATGCAAATTAAAAGTCGCAAAAAAAACCTTCATACGTTGTTATAACATGACAATAAAACCGTTTGAAAAACGGCAGATGTATTTTTTATAGAAAAAAACGCGTATTTTTTTTCATTTCCCTATATCATTTTAATGACAATTATTTTTTGGTAGCAGAAAAAACTTAACCCTGTCCACGTTTTTTCCAAGTTGATAAAAAGTACCCAGAAAAAAAGTACGGGATCGAATTAACGCATATGCAAATAAGCTGAGAGAATTCGTGCACGAAATATGGTATTGAAAACAACGCAAGGGTTAAGTTGGGGTCTCTGAGTGCAATGTGTGAGATTTGTTCATTGTGTTCATCTGATTAGATCTTTTGAGAATATTATTAACATTTAGATATGAACGGAGACTACAAAATAATACCGAAGAAAAATTTATAGTTTTGTCGTTAAGCAGAACATAATGATAGGAAAGTTCAGGAACAACTTTACAGCCATTCGCGAAGGGAGGACCAAAGATATATATATATATATATATATATATGCCGATATAATAATATACACGTTTCATGTTCCTACGCCACGTACCTATATACATACAAACTGTAGCTCGTGTACAACTGTTAGCAGTCATATTATAGTTTAAGTAAGAAGTCTTATTGCAAGTTAAAGACCACTGATGAAGAGAAATCATTTGTTTTACTGTATTTACTCTATTTTTTTTTCACACAGGCATACGATTCTGCGGAGAATGGTTGCTAGCTACTGTCGCCGGTGTATAGCTAATTCCGAGATAACTTTATAGGCTACTTCACCAAGCAAGTAGCGAGCACATATGGCTCTCAGTTTCAATATTTTAAGCAACGCCTTGAGAGACCCTTTGGATTCAAGCCTGTAGGACGTTGCTGGAGGGTAAGGGTACGACATATGTGGTGGTATACCTAACGGTCGCTTTGGTCAGTTGCTGGTAAGGTTCCTATTGATACTGTCAGGTTTATGATGGCGCGGCCGTCTCTCGAATCCCGCCACTGATCTAACGTTCGGAATTCGAAGGCTTCACTGTACACCTGTCTCTAACACAAGGTATATGAAAATTTTCTTACAAATCGCGAATCAATCTATTTAGTACTATCCCTGCAGGAAAATTATATTATAACATGATTAACCTACACTGTTGGATAAAAATACCCCGCTAAATTGATTTTCCGAGAGCGTACTCGCATAAAAACATTACTATTGTCACATCACAACACTTTACCTGATAATTGTATCCAGTTTCAATATGAAGTTGGCAGGAAAACACATCACTGACTCATGTAGGATTTCTCGTACTACATAATTAGGTTAAATGCTACCTACCGCTGATACATTCCGCTTTGTTCCGATTGATACTTTGTAGTTGTATTTTTTATGTACCCACACCAAAACCAAGGTCAAAATGCAGATGCGTTACCACTCCGGAGGCCCAAGGTGTGAAGCCTCTGTGCCGGAAATTACAGAGCCGTACCTTACCACCTGACCGGAACACGATAGTGCTGAACACTACCATTTAGCGGCAAACATATTAAGTAATGCGGTGGTGCCGTCGCCCGTGATCTCTGTCACTAAATAAATTTCGTTTTTAATATTCTGTTTTGAACAAATAAAACTAATTACCATACCAGTATCTGTGTAGATAATATATTCGGGTATTGTAGTGAATTATTGCGAACCTAAACCAAATCGCTATAAGCTTTGTCTCGTTTCTTTATACGCGCTGTCATGAAAACAAATGAAACAAAAGTTTGGCATCTCTTAATTAAACTAAACATTAGTCATGTTCGTGCCATGATAACTCTATTGAAATTCAGTTACAATAACCAGAGCCTGCAGGCCCTGGACTTTTTTTTTCTGATTCTCTCATCTTATTTGATTATGATTTGATTTTATGATAGATTTTTTTCCAATCAGAAAAACTCGATGGCACTCTCGAAAGTTAAATATACTCATGAATCTGAAGGTAAAAATGGAGCCAACACTATGAACAACAGCTTGAGTTTACTCAAGACTTTAGTCTTCAACATCTGTGGTCGGATCTCTATGGATATCTGTGATATCATTTTCTCTTACACAGAAAAAGTGGGGCCACATCCACGGGGATAATCAGTTTTACCAAACTTCAAATAGGTATTTAGAGTGTTGTCACCATTTATTTGCAGCTTCATGAGTGTACCCGATATTTAATTTACAGTAAGCTCACATTATAAGCAGAGCTAGCAAATTATGTGTGATAATAGGTACATATAATGAAATGACAAATGTGTCTTCACATAAATCAGTCGTCAGTAGGTTTAGTCAGTGAATCTACTGGTAGAATTAGGCTTGTTGTTTCTATGTACGTTAGTTCAAATACAAAAGCGCTTCGAAATCATTCTCTACGGGAATGAAATATGCATGTATTAGATACTTCATTAATAATTCACGGATTGAAGCATATCGAAGCGTAAAAAGTACAAGTTTAAATGCACAATGTTTATGCACCAGTATGATATTTTTAAAATATTTTTGTGTACTTTCCATGTAGGTATCTTTTCTCACTCTACTTTGAACCAAGAAAACACATCACGGATTCATGTACCAGGTGATACATAATTAGGTTAAACTGTACAGCAAATACGTTCTTCATGTTCTAAATGGTTACGCTCGGTTGATACAAGCAGATTGTTTGGTTCGATTTTTTTAGGGTTCTGTAGTCGCAAAAATAATGCCATCAGCTTGTCATACGTGTACCTACATTTGGGGATTTTGGGGCATTAAGTGTACTAATCTTATTACTTTCATTCCGCAGGTTTCGGATTAGATTGAACTTACAGAATTATAGAAAAATTAACTTTGAAGCATCGAACGATCTACACAATCGATTGACAATACCTACGTGTTTTATAAGTCTTATGAATGTTCGACTTATTTAAATCGAAATTGGCTATTTAAACCTTAAAACTTAAATTATAAATTTTACTTTGATAGGTACATTATTAATATATTTTTTTCCTATTTTTATTTATATTAATTAAAAAAAAATCAAAATTCAAATCATTTATTTCAAATTGGTCTACAAGGACACTTTTGCATTGTCGGGTTATAAGCTACCTAGAGAGAATTACTTAAAATAATAATCCAATAAGTATTAATAAATACCAATTTAATAATAATATTTAACCGATACGTGAATCATCAAATTTTTCAATTCCTTCATAGAAGAAAATGAAAATTCTGTTCGTCATAATCATAGTCATTCACTTAGCAGAGTTCCAAGTGCAGGCACTACTGAGAAGAACTCCGCTACCCAACAAACTCAGCGTGTTACGCTTTTGTCAAATCCTTAGATTTAATACAAATATTATTAAATAGAATAAAGATAATGTGAACGTCCATGGCATATAAATATTTGCATATAAACACATACGCAAATACCCATCAACAGCGTAAAATCGTAATTGCAAATAACCTTTCATTTTTATTTAGAAGTTTGATAACACAGAGGATTTTAGTCGTCCGTAATAAATAAATTGGATTGAATTTAAATTTGATATCATCATTGGCGAAAAACAATTTGACTGATGACAAACTTTTATAGATTTTTTTCGTGCATTTGTTGTTCTTGGTGAACTTTAGATATTTTTGTTGTCTTTACGCAATTGATACGCGGAACCTTCATGCAAAATTCATATTCGCACATGATTTTTGTTCATCCTGACCGCTAAAATGTTTACGGCCTGCACCACATTCTTCTATCACATGTTTATGGCTCAATTGTATTAAATTTATAGCTTGCTGCTACTGTTATTGCTTTCTCGGGTGTTTTGTGTGAAGTGCTCGTTAAATATAATACACATGTCATGTGTCATAATTTTCACTCAGAGTTGAAAGTATAATTAAGTCACTTCTTGCACTTAAAATGTAATAAAAAATCTAAATCCAGATGGTGATTTTATATTATTGGCTTTTATTTTACGCTGTTCATACTACAAGAACTACATATATAAAACATAACTTCAAATATTATCAAAAAGCGCGCATGGTCCGGCGGCTGGTGTAGATAGTAAACGATCTACTCGGTTAAGCACTACGGGCGCGGTCGGGTAGTGTGATGGGTGACCGCTAGTGGCAAATTAAATGCGCGTTTCCGTGCTTCGGAGGGCACGTTAAGCCGTCGGTCCCGATTGCTATCGATGGATAGCAGTCAGACCTTGTCGGAGGTCTTATGGGCGGTTTGAAAACATCCGACAGCGGGTTGGCCACTAACCCCAACACCTCCACCAATCCGCATTGGCGCAGCGTGGTGGAGTAAGCTCCAGGCCTCCCCCCAAAAAAAGGGGAGAGACTCGTGCCCAGCAGTGGGACATATAATGGGTTGCTATTATTATATTCTCATTTATTAAGCTTTTTACATATTTTGTATATTTTTACATACATATATTATTACAAAAATAAAAAAAACATACATATATAAAAACATACAAAATAGGTTCCGCCGGTAGCGGGAGCAGGGTCCTAGCTGCCGGTGGTTAGGGGCTTAGGGAGAGGAACCTCCTCACAATACGTGCTGTGTCAAGAAGAACTGCCTTCTGCACCAAGCCCTTGACCCAATTTCCCAGCGAGAGCCTCTTGAGGTGTTGGTCGAGGCTCTTCGCTACGAGTCCGTTAACCGTGACGACTACCGGTACAATGACAGCAGAATCCACGTCCCACATGGCGACAACCTCGTGGGATAAGTCAAGGTATTTTATTTGTTTATCCTTTTCAGCCTTCACGAGGTTCTCATCATGAGGGACGGTAATATCAACAATCATTGCACGGCGCTCCAATCGATCTATCACCACTATATCAGGCTTATTGGCTACAATAGTCCTGTCAGTGATGATAGATCTATCCCAATACATTGTGACATGGCCATTTTCAAGTACTGGGTCGGGTGCATACCTGTAGTACGGCACCTCCGCGGCCACAAGGTTGTATTTCAGGGCAAGTTGCTGGTGTATAATCCTGGCTACTTGGTTATGTCTGTGCAAGTATTCGCCGTTGGCAAGACTCGAACAGCCAGACACAATATGCCTGAGAGATTCGCCCGGCCGGTGGCATGCCCGACATATGTCGACCGTGCCATCTCTCAGGATAAATTTCCGGTAGTTATTGGTCATCACCACTTCGTCCATAATTGCACAGACAAAACCTTCAGTTTCCCCGAATAGGTCCCCGAATCGTAGCCAGGCTACGGATGCTTGAAAGTCTACATCTGGCCCATGAAGGGCCCGGTAAAATCGTCCATGCAGCTCCTTGCCTTGCCATACATTCCTGCGGTCGCTGGTCGTGAGAACCACAGGTTTGCGCCAGTTCTGTTTAGCCAGTGACAGAGGGGTGAGTCCGCTATCGACCGCCACCATATCCTGATGCATCCCACCTTTGGCGGTTAGGAAGAATTCTCTGAGGCTGCACACCTCACGGTTATGTAGGGATTGAGCATTCAGATAACCTCGACCCCCACATTTCCGCGGGATGTACAGCCTCATTACCGATGAGCGTGGGTGGTGCATCCGGTATGATGTAAGTAGAGAGCGGATTTTCCTGTCTAGGGATTCCAGGTCGGTCTGAGTCCACTTGAGTATGCCGAAGGAGTACACTAAGACCGGCATGACCCAACCATTGAAGGCACGAACCTTATTACCGCCTGACAAAAGACTTTTTAGTACTTTTTTCAGGCGGCCAAAGAAACGCTCCCTCAATGATTGTTTCATGCCAGCCTCACATATACCTAAAGCCTCTGACATACCCAAGTATTTGTAGGTTTCCGTTGCGGAGAGCGATCGCAGTTGAATGGAATTCGGGAGTTGGACCCTCTCGGATTCCATTATCTTTCCTTGATGTACATGCATAACCGCACATTTTTCAATTCCAAATTCCATCCTGATGGAGCTACTAAAGTTTTGAGTCACCCTCAGTAGCTCTGTCAGTTGTGAATTATTGGAACCGAACAATTTCAGGTCATCCATGTAAAGCAGGTGAGATATCACCTGACCGCCTCTTCGCAACCGATAGCCAAGCCCCGACGCCTCCAGTAGGGTACTGAGAGGGTTGAGAGCCAGGCAGAACCACAATGGGCTCAGACTATCGCCCTGGAATATACCTCTAGCAATTCTCACAGGTTCGCCAACCGCCAGGGGCTGCCGAGATCCTGGATAGCGAAGCACCGTGCTCCACTGCGACATACATGCCATGAGGAAGGTGCGTAATGTTGTATTTATTTTATACAACTCCATCACCTTCAACAGCCATGTATGCGGTACGGAGTCATAGGCCTTCTTATAATCTATCCAGCAAGTCGAAAGACTCTTTCGGTTACGTCGAACCTGCTGGCTAATGGTCATGTCAATTAGCAGTAGCTCCTTAGCACCGCGGGACCCGCCCCTACAACCATTCTGAGAGCTAGACATGATGGAGTGGTCTTCAATATGCTTAGTAATTTTCACTCTCAGAATGGATGTTAGGAGTTTATAGGCCGTTGGAAGACAAGTTATTGGTCTATAGTTTTTAGGTTCCGCGGTGCTACCTGATTTATGGAGCAGGTGGGTCACTCCAGATGTTAAAAACTGTGGTAGCGAGCCTGAGTCCAGAGATGACTGAAACTGAGCAGCGAGACGAGCGTGCGAGCTTCGCAGCCGTTTCAACCAAAAGTTATGCAGTCCGTCCGGTCCCGGAGCTTTCCAGTTCGGCATCGGACGGACTGCATGTGCTACGTCATCTGCAGATATTAATACTTCGTCCATTTCACGAATCGGCTCGCACGCTCTCTCGATATCCAGTATCCAGTCATCCTCAGAGTGCCCGACAGGTTCCGACCAAATGCTGCGCCAGAATGCAATCATGGCATCATCATCCGGTCGGCTCGTGTCAGCCACTCCAGGGTCAGATCGCTCCCACGTTCTGTAAACCCACCTTTGGTCACTTTTGAACATCCTGTTCTGCATGTATCGGTCCACGCGTTCTTTATAACGCCTTATTCGGCTTGCCCATGCACAGACTTTCTGCTTCAGGAAGTCAATGCGTTCTGTGATGTGAGCTAGATAGTTTTGTGGACTGACTCCCGTCCCTGAGAACGCTCGCCTCACAAAACGCATCACTCTTGGGCGTGTGTTGCCCATCCTGAAGCAGAGTAGCTTGCCAATGAGCGCTCTGGCCTCGGCGATACGGCGCTCAATCCGGCACTGCCAGGCAGGCACGGCGGGTTTCGGTCGTGAGGTCATGTCAAGATTTGGGAATTTGACACGAGCCACACGACATGCCGCGATCGCCGCGCAGTACAGGATCGAGTGGGTATCGCTAAGGTCTTTACTATTATCTATGTACTCGGGTAATAATGAGTCCAGAGCGCCCACTAGCGCCACATTTCGTCTATGCATAGGCAGCCGGGGCAACCGCGGTCTAAATTCGGCCAAGGTGGACCGATACTCAAGAAGAGCATGTTCCAAAGCGGCTCTCAGTTGCTCAATGTATTGGTTACTTACGGTTGTGGTGACCTCGTCTATCTCCCCCCCGTCGGTACGTTGCGACACATTCACGACACTACCATGCTGTGAGTGCACCACACGCGGCGGCGGGGTGGGGACAGAGCGGTCACTCGCCGTCTCGGAGCGTAGCCGATCAAGTACAGTGTCATCGAACATGTGACCACGCTGGATGACACGCACCTGATCCGATAGACGTTGGCTCGAAACACAGACTGTTGGCTCAAGTACCTGGAACAGAGAGAGCATACGACTGCGGTACGCAGTGAGGTTAATTCCTCCCTCTGTAGCCCCAAAGAATGCGCGCATCACGTTTTCATTTATTGTCCGCGTCCATTTCATGCGCTGCACGTTACCACCGGCAGCGGGGACCCTGCTCGGGGCCGGTTGGCCTCGAGGTCCCAAGCCGGCCGGTAGCCGGGGTCTTCCACGCCGACGCGCAGGTGTTGGTGTCGACGGCGGGGAGTGGTACTCGTCGCTGGAGCTCGACGCGGCTGCGGTGGCCGGCGGCGATGCACTCACGGAGGAGGCGGCGGCCGGCGGTTGCGAGGCGGAGCTCAGCGGCGAGCCCGGAGCTGGTGTCTGTGCTTCTAGATGTCTGGCTTTTGCTCTAGTGATCATCTTTCCATTTCTTTCTTGGTATCATTGTATTTATCGGTGTAAGTTACATAATTTCCTTTTCTATTGTATTTGTTGCTGACAATGGTGACATTTCTTTCTTGTCAATTTGTACATATTTATGTTTATTTCATTTAAAATCTCTATTAAATTGTAAAATGTATAGTAAACCTTTTCACTATATTGCTGTTTATTGTAAATTTATATTCGGGTTTGTTTGTTTGAGCAGATTTATATTTTTTAGAGTTGCGAATATTCGGAGAAAGGAATTTTGATGTCACTTAGTTGGAGGGTTGCCATATTATTATATTATTTATTATAATTTTATTTATTTATTTTTTTAAACAAAATAATAATAGTAAAAAAACAACAGAGAGCAAAATTGTAAATGAAACAAATTAAACAAAAAATATAAAGTCCTAAATTAAATTAGGTAGGTATGTTTATTAATTAACAAGTAACAAACTATACATGTCTATAGCTGATTTAGTTTCAGTTTGAATTGAAAGGTTGGTTTAGTAAACTTTTTTATCAACCTTTAATTTTAAATTGAACTATCAATAATAAAGGATCAAAGTGGAACAAACCAGTCAGTTTACTGGAATCCGCTCGTAGGTAAATTGTACTGAATCATTCTATCATTCTGGTTAATTACCAACAAAGAAATCTTTTCCTTTGTTACCAGCTTCATTCCCATCACTCTCACCTCGTCTGTGTTTTGGTGTTTATTATCTTAATCTGATTGCATCATGGTTGATGATGACACATCACGTACCTGATGTTTTTGTCATTAATTGCTTTTATAATATACACTGTAGGTTTTTTTAAATTGATTTAGTCATCATGATAGTAACAAGGGTACCATTATAAATTGCGTACGATAATCCAAAATGAAATACTTTTTTGAAGCATTTGTTTCCGTTTGTAAATTTCGGAAAATGTTTTTTTTATGTAATGGAAGTGGCAAACAAGCATACAGTTCACATTGATGTTAAGATTGTTAAATGATGACTGCAGCCTATAGACACTCACACAAAGACCAAAGTCAAAATACAAATGCGTTACCACTCCTGAGGCTGAAATTACAGGGCCGTACATTACCACCTGACCGGAACACGATAATGCTGAACACTACCATTTAGCGGCAAGTATATTAGGTAAATCCTTATACACCACCTTCCTATTTCATCTTGGTAGTCTATGAAATGACATAATCACGACAGTAATCATTCTCGATAATCATTGTATGACTAACATCAATGCTATGTAATTTATTCACATAGTATCTACAACATATCAATCAGAAATCGTCATACTTAATTGCAAACATTCTAATAAGTTATTTCTTATGAGGATACTAAAAAAAAACATTTGTTTGTGTTATTTTCTAATTGAATTCATATCTATACAAATAAATAAAATTGGAGTGTCTATTTGCAATATAAAAATAACCGCTTTTTACTAAATGCAATTTTTGTCTGTCTGTCTGTTTGGCGGGGCCAATCTTGGTAACGGCTGGAGCGATTTTGACGGGACTTTCACTGGCAGATAGCTTATGTAATAGGTAGTAACTTAGGCTACTTTTATACTAGCTGCGCCCATGACTTTGTCCTGGTAGATACTGAACAATCATAAAATCTCATGCGAATTGTGTGCGAAAGAGATAACGCTCTAGAGTCTAGAGAACCGAAATTTACCGAAGTCTCTCTCCTGACGTTGATGTGCAATATTTTTTGGTGGACACTGTAAATGTCTTGTCTCGGGATGGCAGTAGTTTACATCAGCTGGCTTTCAGCAAGCTCAGAGAACTCTCAGCCACGTCCCACTGCTGGGCACGAGTCTCTCCCCTTTTTGAGGGGAGACCTGGAGCTTACTCCACCACGCTGCTCCAATGCGGATTGGTGGAGATACGGGTTAGTGGCCAACCCGCTGTCGGATGTTTTAAAACCGCCCATAAGGCCTCCGACAAGGTTTAAGGTCTGCTATCTATCGATAGCAACCGGGACCGATGGCTTAACGTGCCCTCCGAAGCACCGAAACGCGCATTTAATTTGCCCCTAGCGGTCACCCATCACACTACCCGACCGCGCCCGTAGAGCTTAACCGAGTAAATCACTTATGATCTACACCAGCCGCCGGGCCATGCGCGCTTGAACCAAAAGTAAAAACTGATAAATTGGATAGTGTCTCTTAAAGCGTCAATTATACTTGCTACCAAAAACGGTCATCATCTTGAGGATAACTAAGTTTTCTTGTTTTTTTAAATAATTTTCATTGAGTTGTCATTAGAATGAAAATGCCTTCGATTATGATTAACTTCGTATTATGCCAGAGTAATCTCACGAATACACAACAGAATCTTATACCAATTCACAAACCAGGAACAACCACCATCTAAGATGAATACCCTAATAAGGCCAGTGCACACGTGCACGACACCCGCATGATTCATTTCAATGGTGAATCGACTAAAAATAATTTACATAATAGAAAGGAACGATGGAACATCGCGGGGCGCCGACAACAATTAAAACTATTGTTCTAAGAGCGTTTTAAAAAAATATAAAACAAAAGCGCCAGTGTGCACTCGGCCCTCTTTTTTAAGTTACTAATGCGGGCATTTTTATTGTACCGAATTTCCATAAAAGAAGTACGCTATTAATGTTTTTTTAGATCGTAAGTTACTGAAATTCGATTCGGTAGTTTAAGAAATAATAGAAAAAGCAATACAATAAGTTGCCGTTTGTGGAATATCAAGGTACCTACCTACATTTCGAGATTTCCTATGTCAAGGAAGGTGGCCAACAATCCTGCAACTCACATTGATGTTAAGTGATGACAGCAGCCTATAAACAAAAAAAAACCAGAGTCCAAATGCAGATGTATTGCCACCCTGAGACCTAAGTTGTTTTTCTGTGTGATAGTTATTACGGCACCGGGACCATAAAGGATGCAGCAAAGCTGTGTACTAAAATATTTTAAAAATCAGAACACACTCTACAAATTTTAATGTCAAAAATCCGATGCCGATTGCATTCTAGCAAAAGAATTCCTCCCGCACTAGTGAATGATGAAGAAGACTTCTCTCCAAAATGATGCACAACCCTGTTTTGTTGATGTCGTTGGAGAAGACTTTCGTGGATGTCTTAGGGCTGAAGTGATGACAATAATCATGATCCAATTACTATTGAGAATCAATTGCAACGCCTGGTAATTCTATCGTAGCTATGCGGTTCACTTATTTATGTCGGCGATAAGACGTGACGACCCTACTAGACTACTCTAGATCTATCAGACGAACGGAAAAATGGCGGTCAAACCATTCCAATTGGGCGGTAGTAAGTGCGATACCGCAATTTTATCGCAGAAAGCTGCGCCTGCTACGCTGCGAAAACTACCGCCACTACGATCGTCAACCCGCGTGCCAAATTAAGACAAAAAGAAGAAGAAGCTTTGATCCAGCAGTGGACGTCTTAAATCCCTTCTGTTCTACACAGTCGGATCCAACCGCCGACCATCGCGTCCTTGGTCGGGTTGATGTAAAAATGGACAGTGTAGAAATCGGTTGACCCGACCAATTTTAGTTGAAGTCAAAGGTTTTGGTCGTGAGCGCATCCCTCGCGACAAGCTACGTCCGTTGTCGGCTCCGACCGTCTGGAATGCTATCGGCCGACGCGATAGACATAAAGGCTGTTTCACACATATCAGTGAAGTGGCGGTACAGTGCCGGAACTGTGACGGCACGCATATGTGTGGAACAACCTTTTACTTTGAAAATCTGAAATAACTAACAACTTGACTCAACTGGCCGACCATGTAGAACAAATACAAACATCGGTTGACCCGACCAATAACATGATGGTCGGTGGTTAGTCCCGACCGTATAGAAGGGGTTTTAGGTTGAAATGTTGTTATGCGATTCACTAAAGCTCCACCGCCTTTGAACGAAGAACAGGAGGTCATCCTATTTCACGAAACAGTCACAGGTGTTCCCACCTCCATTATTTAAGAACCAATAAAACTCCACACATATTAAATGCCCTCTAAAGTGGCAATAAAAAGCATTTGGATCTATTTCTATTTTGGTCAGGATTATAAAACTTTTACAACCAACAGGACTTAAATTTACGCAACACTTGTCAACGTGAATGTTATAAAAAACGACCATCTTAAAATGGCCTTCGGAATCATCCCTGCTGCTTTGAATTGGTTTGAAGTGGAGAAATTTGACGGGTCTTCTTAATGAGAGTATATGTTAATGAAGATACATGATTCATTAAAATCACATTTAAAGTTTAAGTTGTCATAAATAAGTTCGTGACAAGCTGTCGACATGAATGCAGTATTTATTGCCGTGAGATTTTTGGGTATTAATCAATAATTTAATTAAGATTTATCTAAGGTTTTCTCACACTGAATATAAAATGTTGACTTGTGCTAAGTTTTCGTTTTTTTTTAATATCGTGAAAGCCGCTTCAAATAGGTACCTATATCTAAATGTATGGACTCGAAATCCCAGTGGCCGCTTGTACAAATCTCGTCTTAAGTCAAAATTGTCTTTCCATTTTTTCTTTAAAAAGGTATACCTGCATATCATCATATTCGTCGGCAGATAGCCCAAATTAAACTACCTTAATTCACAATTTTTTAACGAACCTCTTTTAAACCTAAAGGATACTTGGTGAAATATCTTGAGAACTTGAAGAAGAAAAAAAACTTGTACATAGGTAGTACCTAAATGTTAAAATAAGGGTTATTAAGGTACGATGGAACTGGCGTGAACATGTGCTCAAAAGTTCCTCAATAATTAAAATATAAAATTAAAAAATAAAACATTTGTACATATTTAAAATATTTTTATTCCACCGGAATAAAAAAAAATGGTCTCTCCTGCCAATAGTATTTAGGTAGTGGCCATCCCTAATATACTTTTATTTTACACATCATTCTGGTACCATAATTTTTTTCCAAAATTGGGAATATTTTTTTATATTCTCACCTTCACCTTTTGTACAAATCTTGCCATGAATATGGGGCTCATCAAAAATGGCGTCAAAAGAGTCCTTCAGGATTGGCAGCGCGTTGCCGTCACCCCTGGTGTTGCAAATGTTCATAGGCGACCGTCCGTCTGCTTGTCTATCAACCTATAGATTATGTTAGTTACACCATTTATAACTTATGAACAGGTGAAAGGAGAAAATGATACTGCTCCATACATTTCTGGGCCCAGTGTTAAAACTGTACAAATCATGTCATCTTCCAATGACTATAAAATAAATAATTTGAAATACGGGCATTTTTTGAATTGCCAGTAATTGAAGTATATATTATATGATTAAGTAAAAGATGGGATAGATTGCAAATTGTTAACTATATTACAAAATGTACTGTGTAATGGGTTAACCAGTAACGATTTTGCCTGCCCAAAATTGCCCGTCTCCTTTACTATAAAAGAAAACACTATCTCAATTATTTTGAAACCAGTAAGATTTCAACATATCACACTATCTTATTAGCGCACACGAAACAAAATACCTTCTCATTGTACCTATAAGTAATTTTCCGTTTATACGACCTCTCGAGCTTGACCGAACGAAATGACAGTGATTGAACGAATGTTAGAATGTCCTATTAGAAGCGTACTAATTATATTATTTTAAATTAGATAGACGATGTTGCAACTGCACCAGTATAGGCTGAATTCTTTCACGTATACTCATCTTTTCTAATGAGAGATCTAGAATTTTTGGTGGTTCTAATACGAACTTGAAGTGAAATGGAATGAGATAGAAGTGAACGCGATTATATGTTATCTGACATTCAATTCTCGTAATTAAAATGGTCAAAATATAGTAAACATAGTTGTTATCCGTTTTTAAGGTTGTTATGTCAATTTCATTTATGTTTGTAATAAAATTAGACGTGGCTTATGTTTGTAAGTGTATCAATTTAATTAGACGTATTCTTTGATATCGTAATTAAGTTTTGTAATAATTATATTATAAGAGTTTCGTAAGCTTCACTCATTTTTTATGGTATGATGGTGGCAAACAAGAATGCACAATTCACATTGTGGGTGAAGACTGCAGCCAACTGCAAACAACGACACAAAAACCATAGGACGATATACTGATGCGATGCCACCCTTTAAGCTTAAGATGTTTTACCTCTGTGATAATTATCATGGGGCCATACATTACCATCTAATCTGAATACTATAGTGCTAGACTACCGTTTGGCGGCAGATAGATTAGGTAATGCGGTGGTGCCTACGTCCCCGACTTCGCCACTAGGACTCTCTCAGCGACACAACTTAGGTTTCAGGTGTGACAACGCATCTGCAATTTTACCTCTGGTTTTTATGTATAGCTGCAGTCATCACTTAAAATCTATGTGAACTGCATGTTTGCCACCTTGGTTACACAAAAAACAGTGTCTGTACTTATGTACGCACGTAATCCCTACTTCCCTACTATCCCTACTTCCCTACTTACGATATTATAAATGCGAAAGTAACTCTGTCTGTCTGTCTGTCTATTACCTTTTCACGTCCAAACGACTGCACCGATTTTAATTAAATTTACAGATAATTTTTAGGTAGAGAGATAGAGCTGACTTTGAGAAAGAACATAGGCTACTTAGTTGTTTATAAAACGACATCAACGCGGGCGAAGCCGCGGGCAACAGCTAGTAAGTTAAATATCTTCAGCGTAACAAACCAATATACCAGAAATAAAACAAACCGACAAAAAAGTTTAGCAACTAACTTCAGACTGTTGCTTTTATATGTTTAGCAACTAACTTCAGGCTGTTGTCAGCGGTACATATGTCGGTGTGCGCGCGCATCGTAAAAATTCACTCTCATCGTTTTTTTCAATCGCACCAAGAGAAGTATCATTCCTGTGCCGGTGTTATTGACTTGTCCATCCTCAAGGTCCATTACATAACATTAAGGATTCCGCGCGGTAGACACACGTACGGCCTGTGAATCGCTGTAGTCGGCCCCATAAAACCGTTGACATTTACACAATAATGTTTAAAAATACCCGCCCAAGGACAGTGGGTTCACACCTTAACGCCATAAAAAAATCTACGCGTTTATTGAACTAGGCTCAGTCGAAATTTGATGTTGTAGTTTTTTTTTAATGTTAGGTACTCAAGTTCTTCTCTAAGATTCCGTAGCCAAAATAGGTTTTTAGTGGTGATACAGCTTCAGTAACGAAGCTCGCGGGCGTAGGCACAACCGCAATACCGAATCTACTTACCGATAAATGCTAATGTACAGTACTGGTGTTTTCCGATCAGGTGGTTATGTACGGAGCTGTAGGTTAATTTTCAGCAAAAAGGCTTAAAAAACTTTGGCCTCAGGAGTGGCCATGCATTTCTAAAATCTCTGGTTTCATGTAGATGTTTATAGGTGGGTGCAATTTGAGGGTGCAACGACCGACAACTAACTAGTTTAGCAACGCTAGAATATTTAGCAATGTTTGGCATTAAATCGGCAAACATGCATGCAGTTAATTTTTTATGTCATATGTTTGACAAGTAGACGAGCCACCCTAAGGAAACCACCATCCAAGGTAGTCACCATCGCCTTTGGACATTTGCAAACAAAAAAGACAACGCGTTGCCAGCCCTGAAGGACTCTTTGATCGTCATTTTTTAAGAATATTGTAGCACCGAGGGAATCTCAGAGTTCGTGCTACAACTTACACGTTCTGGGCTAAAACGAACTTGAAAATAGCACCGTTGAGCACTGCCAAGTGTCCAGTCTGTAAGGGTGGAACTTCTCTCTTCGGCGAGTAGTGTGATGTAAGAAGTGAGTCGGTTGCACCATATCAAATAGTTCAGCAGAGCACTCGCCGTTGTAGAGACGGTAAAAAAAATAATATGTCATATGATTGACAAGTAGGCAAGCCACCTAATGGAAAGTGTTCACCGTCGCCTTTGAACATTTGCAACACCAGGGAAGTTGCCAACGCGTTGCCAGGCCTGAAGGACTCTTTAGACGCCATTTTGAAGAATATTGTACCATCGAAGGAATCTCAGAGGAAATATCGTTCCACAATTTATACGTTCTGAGCAGGAACGCAAAAACCGCCTCGTTGAGCACTGTCAGGGATCCATTCAGTGACAGTGAAACTTCTCTCTTCATCGGTTGTTGTGATGTAGGAAAGGAGAGGTGCTTTTCCGCCAGAGATGTGCTATGCTACGTTGCTATGGATGCGTTTGATATCCGCCAATCATATTCATTGGTGCCCATCATGATAGCTTAGCACCGGTAGAAACGGATTCAGCTAAGATATGTCATTTATATGGAAGGGTGTGTGCTATGGATGCGAGCTATGAATGCGTTTTATAGCGGATCTTCCTCGTACAGCTACATAGCATAGCATCGATGGAAACGGTCACATATTTCCGTAGCATAGATTTCACATCTTTCCAGCATAGCTGCATAGCATATCTGTGGTGGAAAAACACCCTCATACAAATCGTTATTTAGCATGTCAACCTCAAATAGGTAATTGATTAGTTGACAATATTGGTTTTTCATCAATTCATTACTACAGTTTCGTGAAAATTTACGTGTCTGCGTAAGGAGATTTGAAACAAGCAATTTTAATGATGTTCAAATTTGTCTCGGCATTTTGCTTATTACCTGATAATATTTATTATCTTTAGGGTTCCGTACCCCAAAAAGAAAACGGAACCCTTATAGGATCACTTGGTTGTCCGTCTCTCAAATTATTAAAAATATTTCATGATGTAACAAAAAATTTACGGTTATCGCAATTATTCCTTTAGCTGTGATGTAAGACGTTGCATTGTACCAAATTTCATGATTCTGAATTCACGGGCAGTACCCGTAGGTTTTGATTCCCTTGCCTATATCGAAAATTTGCGTAAATTTGCGACATAAACAGCTGTATCTTTTGATAGCGTTGGCTTAGAAGTTTGATTTTTTCCCAACTATAAGAAACAGTAGACCTGAGTATTTGATATAAATTTCAGCTTAATACCTCTAATAAGTTGTGGCACGAACTTCCCTCTGTGATTCCCTCGGTGCTACAATATTCTTCAAAAATGGCGTCTAAAGAGTCCTTCAGGCCTGGCAACGCGTTGGCAGCCCTGAAGGACTCTTTTGTCGCCATTTTTGAAGAATATTTGTTTGCAAATGCTCAAAGGTGATGGTGATCACTTTTCATTAATTAGGTGGCTCGTCCACTTGTCAAACATATGACATAAAAAATTAACTGCATGCTTGTTTGCCAATTTAATGCCAAAAAAATATATTACATACAATCGCTATTCTAGCGTTGCTAAACTAGTTAGTTGTCGGTCGTTGCACCCTCAAATTGCACCCATTAAGTCATTTGATGGATTTTAATTAACGTTAAAAACTTCCAATTAAATAGCAACATGTTACGCCGAGTGGTAAATATGAGTGATTATTTTTAAAAAGTTTGTGTACAAAATTGGGTTGCACGTGCCAATTTTTTTTTCTAGAGGCGTGTTTTAAAAACAAAGTTGAATTTACTCGGAGTACGATCCAGGTAGGTTGCTGTACAACTCGAATTGCGCTGCTCTTGGAGCATTGGAAGCAACTCAAATATTTAACCTTCAGAGAGAATCTGTTCAAATTTGGAAACAAAAAATAATAATTTTAACTGACGAAATGTCCAACAATTTTTCTAAAAGTGGTTGGTCATTTCGCCATATTATCTTAATAACGTGATGTTTTTTTTAATATTTCCTTGTTTTTTTTTTATTTTATTATTTTTTTACATTTTAAAAATAAATCGAGTATTTCAAAATAATTTTGATTAGTACGAATATGATTCAAACGTCTTCTTAAAAGAATAACAATTCTAAACCCTCCACTTCCATCAAGTGACTTGAATATATCTCATGATTACGAGTCGTCACAGTCAAGTTATTTTACTACTTGCCGTCCATTTGTCTTAGAAAAAATAAATTTTACGATCTTTTTATTGGTAGGCGGTGTAACGTAACGTGAACTTAGTTAAATATCCAGTTAAATCTACATGGCACATGGTTAATTAATGATGTACTTAGCTTGAACCATTCTTATGAACGCCGACGCTATATTTCTTTTATTTTATTTAACAATGTTTTTGTTAAAAAATCTATGTTACATTTAGTTGCCAAAAAATATATTTTTTATTGTTTTGTATCATGCTTAAAATATAGTCTTTCAAATCCAAAGTCTTCAGAATTGCCTAACCCAGGGAAACCTAATTTTAAGCTTATTCCTTCTGAGTTATGTTAAAAAAGCCATAATACAAAATGTTTGGGTCGTCATATTGCACGTATTGCATAGAGAAACGTATCGTAACTTCACGCCTGTAATCCCCGAAGGGGTAGGCAGAGGTAAATGCATGCATTCAACAATACATGCAAACACCCACGACTCGCCGGTTACGTTTTGGCCCATGTAACAGGTGGCGAACCTGTTGTGTTACCTGTATTACTAAACTCCGGGGTACTGGGAAACTTCCAGAAAATGGAAAAATCCCAATAGAAGCAGAGATAAAGGATTTTAAACCGTTATCTCTGATAGTCCCCGACCCGGGAATTGAACCCAGGACCTCCAGCGTAATAGTAGTGGCCTGCTACCACTACGCTACTGAGGCAGTTAAACAGTTGCACGTAAGAGAGTTTGGGCTTATTATTATCTCTGAATTTCTTTAATCGCCTCCTTGTTTGTCACGTAAACCATATAAAAATCGTAAGATTCTAAAAATAAAAAAAAATTGAACAGAATTAATTGCTCAACCCAGGCAAGTATAATTAACCACATTCCACGTAGATTTAACTAGATGTTTAATTTAGTTCACGTTACATTACACCGACCAATAAAAAAATCGTAAAATTTTCTACATAATAATTTTCTTAGACAAATGGACAGCGAGTTGTTTTATAGGCTGTCCATGGCGACTCTTAATCGTGGGATTATGTGGGTATACTGTTAATATCATCATTTGAAATTCAAGATACTACTCGAATTGATTACAATTTTATTTAACACGTTTTATTTTATGACGTTCGAGCGTTCCATTCGGTTATTCATGAAATATTCTGAATAGTTTTATACAATGTTTTTGTGTATTTTATTTTAGTACCTATTTCTCGGCCGTAGGCATTATGGTTAAGGCCTCAAGAATATACTTTTGCATTTAGTCCTTTAGTTTAAGACCCGTATTGATAGACAGGTCTTAGAACCAGAACACGGCATAACATCCCGTTTGGTATGGAAACACGTCATTTTAAGATCGGCTTACTGAAAAGTATTTCAAATCTGAGTGGAATTCAATAGTCTTTAGTCACTATAAAACACATGCAAAGCACAGAGCTAGCTTAATAAGTAAAATAATTGTTTAAAGGTATTTTGCATAGGCAATATTACACCTTGCCTTTTACAAATTTACGAAAAACTGCTACTTAATACCAACATCAAAATATTTCAAAAGAAAATACACGATTTTTTAACCGATGTAGGTACCTATATCATTCACTGGCGATCATTATCTTTCATATTCAAATCACTCATTCTAAAGACCTAGATCACACAATGATTTACATCACTAATTTTATCGGCACGCCATATAAATTTGTTTATTTTTGCTTTTAGCCAAGTATAATTTGCGATTCGCAGAAGTCAGCTCCATCTCTGTACCAAATTTCATTAAAATCGGTTCAGTCGTTTGGACGTGAAAAGGTAACAGATAGACAGACAGAGTAACTTTCGCATTTATAATATTAAGTATTGTATTCCAATATTTCGCTCGTTATCTTCACGTTTCCGTAGTGTAGCGGTTATCACGTGTGCTTCACACGCACAAGGTCCCCGGTTCGATCCCGGGCGGAAACATTCCTTTTTGATATTTTATTACTATTATTTTATTACTATATTATCGTTTATCCTATTTATACATATTAGTTTTTTTTATTGATTTAATTTGAATACGCTTTTTTGCTATCATCAAAATTCCTATTTTAATTTATTTGTCTTTGCTAGATTATGAAGACAAATTAATGTATACATATTTATTTCTAGACTAGTTGTACCCGCGACTCCGTTCGCGTGGGAGTCGAAATACGCGCGGTTTTAACGTTATTATAATATTTTTCGTTGCTGCGCCGATCCTATTCATCATCATCAATAAAAGCCTCACCGAAAGATTGTTACATCGACCGGTACTGGGCCGCCCTCATCAGCGATTGCTTTCGACCACCAGGTCGTCGGTCCATCTTGTGGGAGACCTGCCTACGTTTTCCGGTACGCGCTCGCCATCAGTTCTTCGAGCTATATGCCCTGCCCACTGCTACTTCTACTTCTATATCGGTCACTTTGGTTCTCATGCAGATTTCCTCATTCCAAGAATAGCTCTGGAGGTCAATCGCCGAATCCAACTCGGATGGGCAGCGTTCGGGAAGCTGCGTTATATCTTCTCGTCCAATTTACCGCAGTGTCTGAAGAAGAAGGCTCAAGGTCACTCAGAGAGCACTGGAGAGGGCTATTCTCGGAGTTTCTCTGCGAGATTGAATCAGAAATGAGGAGATCCGCATGAGAACCAAAGTAACCGACATAGCCCACCGAATAGCGAAACTGAAGTGGCAGTGGCCAGGGCACATAGCTCGCAGAACTGACGGCCGTTGGGGCAGAAGAGTTCTAGAGTGGCGACCACGTACCAGAAAACGAAGCGTAGGCAGGCCCCCCACGAGGTGGACCGACACAAAGTGGTGGAGTGTAAACAAAGCGTAAAAGTATGTTTAAGGCAAAAATATTTATAGAAAATACACTCTACAAATGAAGGTCACTCAACAATTAATATTGCAACATCGAGCCTACAAAAGAGACGACCGGCTAGTTTCGACTTCGTAGAGTGTTATCTCTACTGCACACTGCCTACGTAAGTACTGATAGTCCAGTATTGGTCAAAACATGATCAAAATGGTCGACAAACGTCAAATAGACATGGTGCGAAAGTGATAACGCTCCACAGACCCGAAATAAGCCGAAGTCTCCTTCCTAAGCTCGATATGCAATATTTATTGTTGAGCACTGTACGTTCACGCGCTCAAAGCCAACATTGAGTTGTCCTTGAAACGTCGCCTGGAGTCGCTCGCCTCGGATAATTTTGGGGTCAGAACAATTCGCTTGACAGCCGCCCCCAGCGCTCGCTCTTGTCTTTATTTGGTTGCGCGATTCCGCAAACATAAGCGATAAACATTTTTCGATGAGTTTATTGGCCGGTATTACGCCTACATGGATATGAAGTGCATTTTATTACCTATAATAATAACGTATCGAGGCTTATAAAATATAATTTATTTTGAAAGTAAATTCGTAATATGTATGATATGGTTGCAAATGTGTTATTCGTGGATCGCTTTATTTAACTGTTATGGATAAATATATTTTATGTGGCATAAGAAATGATGTTTTAAACTTTTTACAGATTGCAACCGTACTGGCTGGGACACGGTTGATCTTTGACTAAAGTCATGGATTACAAATCTACAAAATCTAATAAAATTGTGGAAAGGCAAGTAAGTAAAGGTAATATGTAATAATATAGCGCTGTCACACAACCAAGGTGCTGTTTTGGTCAAATGGTTTGTATATATTTTGTTTTGGTTATAAAAGAATTTTCAATGAAGAAAGAAATTACAATGAAATTTTCATAGATTTCACTTCTACCACGTGTGAACTGTACATATTTTTTGTATGTCGTAGAGTAGCTTTTTTTGGTGGCTAGTTTTTATCATC
The DNA here is from genome assembly GCA_036365455.1 of Macrosoma leucophasiata. NCBI lineage: Eukaryota > Metazoa > Arthropoda > Insecta > Lepidoptera > Hedylidae > Macrosoma > Macrosoma leucophasiata. Next base: position 5,051,032 of record JAWQUS010000024.1, read on the forward strand.
ATCAAATATTACAAGAATCGCCCAACGTTCGGTGCGTGCGATCACGAGCGTAGTTCGTCGTGACGCGGCGGTGTCATTACGGACGTCGTGAGCCCCCGTTTGGCAATACATTGTTACTACCTATGTGTATCTGGAAATGGTTATGTCAATTATTAGTTACGGTGCTGTGTAACAATTTTGATCGATCTGTGTTGCAGTCTTGTTTTGGCAGTTGGAGTTCATTGCTAGAGTGAGGTCACGAATTCAGTTTATTGAGGTTATATTTTGCCTATAGGGCAATCACATAAGTACATGTCCCGTCCTTTCGAATCTCCTGTACCTACTTAATATTTATTTATCACTCTCTTCAAAATATCTACCGGCTATATGCCGGTTTCATCTATTGGCTTATTGGTCCCTAGTTCTTGTACTTTACAGATCCTTTAAAAAGCAATGCTGCTGTAGCTGTACCAAAATATTGAGTCAACAATGTTTTCACCTTTCGGCTCGACAAAAAGAAGCTGGTTTCGACAACATTCTCGGATGATTCGAGCTTGAAGTCAGCCTTAGCTATGGCTTAAATGGGCTTTACCTATTGAAAACTTATTTCTTAAGATATTGTTTACCGTTTTATGTGCATTCTAGCCATCATTATGAAACTTACTAAAAGTAAATTGAAATAATTTGTTAAAAGCACACTATTTAGAAATGTCTATTATAAACTCAATGATTAAATTACACGGGGCGTAATAATGCTCTACCTTATTTAAACTATGTGCATTTTTTTAATAGATTCAAACAAATTAAGAGGACAAATAATATGAACAAAGAAAGTAAGTAGGTACCTATGTTACTTTAAATGTACCTAAATATACATTTGTATTTATTCGAAGTTTTAACTCTCTTATATCTCGGCAAAGAGTTGAGTGTAGGAAGACACTTGTAACGTTATTGGAAAGTAGGAAGTTCGGAATAAAAGTAGTAAGAGCCACCCACGTCACTCATAACGCATAAACGAATGGCCGCCCACATTACAAACTCGTGCGTAAAACGCAGTGTGTTATAAATATAAAAGGACATTAAATACATATAAATATTCAGTAGTGATGAGTTTTGGAACACGTGTAACGTCTATTATTACGCAACCGTGTAACGCGTGGCCACGATATTTCAAATCAACTTATTTCCGTAGTATTAAGTGATTACTTTATGAAATCGTTTATCTCAGAACTGTGCAACGCTTTTCTTCTCTATTATTCACTGGTGGTAGAGATCCAGTGACGGACCTCGCGGGCGTAGCCACCACCGCATTACCTAACATACTTGCCCCTAAATGGTAGTGTTCAGCACTATCGTGTTCCGGTCAGGTGGTAATGTACGGCCCTGTAATTTCCGGCACAGAGGCATAACATCTTAGGCCTCAGGAGTGGTAACGCATCTGCATCTTGACCTGGGTCTTCATGTGGGTGTCTATAGGCTGCAGTCATCACTTAACATCAATGTGAACTGCATGCTTGATTGCCACAGCCATTACATTAAAAAAAAATCTATGTTATATAGATATTTCGTAGTTTTAGCTTCGGGATAGCGAATAGTCCTAGATCGCATTTATCGATTGTACGCACCAGTACGCGATCGTAGGCGATCGTCGGTTCTTTGTTGCCCCTTGAGTTTTGTTCATTTCTAATACAATCTCGCAAGGAAATGCCAAGAAAAACTCTCTCCATTGCTCTCTGTGTGACTTTGAGGGTACATTCCTCCTTAGGGTTAATGCTATTCACAAATTTGATCAACGCTGGTTTCTAATAGAGGTGACAGGTTTTCAAATATTCTTAACGCTATTGCTTATCAAATCGCTAACGCTGTTATCGTGGCTTGGTCATACACAAGCCTCAGACCTACATTCGAACTTGAATTGACTATAAAACCTCCCGCAGAGCATATGCCCCTTGACTTATTTAAAACGGATTCTATGTCAAAAACATTCCACAATTAGCATAATTGATATTTGATAGATTGATATAGATAATGAGGCACATACTTACAAAAATATATATATCGGTGATACCTAAATGTCAGGTTCATTTACGTCGTCAATAGATGTCGTTCACCGATCCCGAATCGGTTCAATCAAAAATGGGAAGAGAAATTCGACGCTCGGATCTAGGCTTCGGTAGCTTAGTGGTAAAAGCGACAGGGCTGATTATCTTGAGGTCGCAGGTTCCTACCCTACGAACATTATTGTCTGGCCAGTATTCGACAAATTTGCCGATCCATCATAGTAGAAATCCGCTAGAAAGGTTCTATTTTTGCCATTCAGCCACATATAATACCTGACTACCCGGTTAGTCCAGCGGTGTGAGATGACCGTTTGATTCGAAGGGTTGCGGGTTCGATTCCTGCACCGGGAAAAGTATTTGTATGACCTACAGATATTTGTTTCGGGTCTGGGTGTTTGTGTATGTGTTGTATGTGTACAACGGCACCCACGTCAAACCTACCTACCTTATATACCTACTATGGTGCTGAAGTGTAAGCGTATTTTATTTTATTTATTTATTAAATTTATAATAAATCGCTTTAATTTTATATTTTGTAATTTAACCTATCACAAGCAAATTCTATTATTTCCAAGTGATTTAATACATTTTTGAGTTTGAGATTGAATGAAAGTGTCCAACAAGCATGGTATTCAAATTGATGTTAAGTGATGTCTGCAGCCCCAACAAGACACCCAAACAAAGACCAGACACCCAAACAAAGACCAGAGGTCAAAATGCAGATGCGTTGCCACCCCTGAGATCTTAGTTATTATATCTCTGTGATATACCATATAACTGAAACACCATAGTGCTGAACACCACCATTTAGCGGCAGATAAATTAGGTAATGCGGTGGTATCTACGCCCTTATTAACCGACTTCGAAAAAAAATAGGAGGTTCTCAATTCATCCGGATCTTTTTTTTTTTATGTATGTATGTATCTTCACGCCAGGTCCCTAACGGGGTAGACAGAGAGTGTAGAGCGCCAGACATCCCGGTTCAGACAAACCTCTCGTGCCTCGTCTACCTTCATCATTCTCTTCATACATGCACGCCGATTCCTAAGACTTTTGACCCCACCATCAGACAGAATTCGACCTATTTGGTCATGGTAGGTCAGCCTTGGTCTTCCTGGGCCTCTGCAACCATCCACATTCGCATTGTATATCTGTTTAGTCATTCGCTCATTCGACATTCTTTCTATATGCCCGAACCATCGGAGCATACATTTTTTATGTATGTTCCCCGATAATTCGAAAACGCCTGTACCGATTATGATAATTTTGAAATTGTTTCGTTTGAAAGGGTGTGACTCCCAGTTGGTCCCATATTAACCATGTCAATATGTGATGATGGGACCCTGGAGAAATCGAGGGAACTCATCAAATTTCATAGCACACTTGAAAGATTTTCGATTATTTTCTTAATAATAATGTTCCGTGCCTTGTGGCCGTATACCTCACAGGTGGGCCCATTGTCACCATGACAAGATGTGATGATGGGATCCTGGAGAAATCGAGGGAACTCTTCAAATTTCATAGGACACTTGAAAGATTTCGATATTTTTTATATAATAACATTGTTCCGTGTGTTTGCTTGATAGCTTAACATAGTAGGTACTGCAACACCACAACATTAGTCCTAACGCGCGGGCCGCACTACTGCCTTGGCACCGACTTTAAACCTATGAGTAGGTAAGTACGTAGCCCATATTAAAGTAATTGAGTTTAGTTTTCGCTTTTTAGTGTTTTTTGTCTATTCAGTTTTGAATTTTTTTTGAAGGCGGTTTTTTTAGAACTGTATATTATTAATTATTAATTAACAAAATTAATGTCAATAATTCTCACTGTTCTGTTACGTAGTTACAAAACAAACTCAAAGCGTAATAAAAACAATGTATTGTTAGCAAAGGGCAATGTTTTTAAAAATGTACAATGGACTTCCACAATTGCATTTACAAAGAATAATTAAAATAGTAAAATATAATTTCCACCACAGTACAGTTTATTTGACCACATAAATCATATCTAGTTGGCATTGTACGTGATAACAGCGTATGTTCATCATTAAAAATTACAATACACGACACCACGTCGCGCTGGTAGCCGCGATGACTAATTCAGATACTGTTCACTAGCTCTGCCTCATGGTTTTACGTGCTTATTAATTATATTATTATCATGTATGTATCCTGCAAGCGAAGCGCGAAGATGAAGCGCTCATGGCCCCGCGGCTGGTGTAGATCGTAAGCGATCTACCCGGTTAAGCGATACGGGCGCGGTCGGGTGTGTGACCGCTAGTGGCAAATTAAAATGCGCGTTTATCGTGCTATCGATAGATAGCAGTAGTTGAACCTTGTCGGAGGTCTTATGGGCGGTTTGAAAACAGCCGACAGCGGGTTGGCTAACACACTAACAATTATCTCCACCAACCCGCATTGGAGCAGCGTGATGGAGTAAACAGGCATTCCTCCCCCCAAAAAGGGGAGAGACTCGTGCCCAGCAGTGGAACGTAGGTATATTGGGTTGCCATTGTTATTATTATGAATCCTGACGTCATGTCCCGGGGAAGGTTGTGATATTGGATCGCCAAATATCTCGATCCTTACACATTTCCTGTGCGTCTTCTACCTACATACCTACATCATTCTTTTCATACATGTAGGTACAATTCTTTAGACTCTTGATCCAAATATCTTTTTATTCCACGTACCTACATGAGGCACCACGCTTAACATGGGGTTTCCTAAATATTTTTTTATGTTTTTATTCTACCACTTTATCGGCGTGTTTAAAAGAAATATATAAAAGACGCTTACACTCACAGCCCCACAGTAGGTATAAACCTGTGTCGTGGGTGCCGTTGTACACATACAACACATACACAAACACCCAGACCCGAAACAAATATCTGTAGGCCATACAAATCCTTGTCCCGGTGCGGGGATCGAACCCGCGACCCTTCGAATCAAACGGTCATCTCACACCGCTGGACTAACCGGGTCGTCAATTAAGGTGAATACTTGTGCCAAATTTCAAGTCTCTAGTAAGTACCAATCGTTTTTGCGCTAAACCGCTCACGGACAGACAGACATACATGGCGAAACTAAGTATAAGGGTTCCTTGTTTACGCGGAACCCTAAAAAGAAGGGATACGTGAGTAGGGAAATGTGCAGTACTTCCCATTCATCAGGCCAACATTTACACTGGCTCTCTTTCTCACCTGTGTAGTCGTTGTGAGCTAAGAGACTGGCGCAAAATGAATTCAGGCAGTTTCAGCCAGAGGTGAAAGTGCAGATGCGTTTCCACCCCTGAGGACTAACATCTTTTGCCTTATGATAGTTATTACGGGGTCATACATTACCATCGAACCGGTACACGATAGTGCTGAACACTACCATTTGGCGGCAGATAGATTAGGTAATGCGGTGGTGCCTACGCCCCTAGTTTAATATACGCTAGATCAATCCGAAAACTAGTTTTATTATTATAAAATGTTCTTGTTTGATTTTGTCTTGTATCTTCACATGCGTTGTCATACAAGGAAATGAAACAAAATATTGTCTGATTGTCTATTTTAAAATTGAATCGGGCACAGGTCACTATTGTTAGATATTTACATCACTCATCGTACATTCATGTTTAGAATTCTCATTAAAGTCCAGCTTTTGACAAGCCCTTCCGAACTAACAATGCTCGCCCACCAATAGTTATACAGCCTAATCTACTATCAAATGAAAAAATCAAATACGACAATAAAAATGGGGCATGCTAATGTGTAAATATGTCTGTGGCGCGATGTCCATCACTGTGCGTAACTCGAGCTGACACAGGTTCAGTGTTACTGGATGTGTTCTTTTTATGTTATGGAAGTGGCAAACAAGCATGCTGTTCACATTGATGTTAAGTGATGACTGCAGCCTATAGACACCCATAAAAAGACCATTACCACTCCTGAGGCCTAAGGTGTTATGTCTCTGTGCCGGAAATTACAAGGCCGTACACATGTGTCATGTTGTTGAACTATGATTTTGTAGGAGTATGACTTTTAAACAGTTCAATAAGAAATTCGGTGGTGGCTTCGCCCTCAAGCTTCGTCACTAAATCTCTAGAAAAAGAAAATCTCTTCGTCAAAAATATTTGTCATTCATATCATAAATTGGCCTTGGCAACTTAAATGTGGCTAACACGGAGCTTGAAGGCGTAAGAACCACCTCACTTCTTAACTCCTTACTAGTCTGGTAGAGTTCAGCTCTATTGTGTTCCGGACAGGTGGTAATGTGCAGTTTCTTTATATCTGGACCAGATCATTATAGCTTAGTCTTCAGGAGTGGTTACGCATTAACGTTGAAATTGCTGAGTTTTATATTCATAGTATTCCGCCTATTATTAACGTGAACTTGCTTGTCACTTCATGATTTATCTTTACTTCATTATCAAACCACTTTATCAAAGGACTCTTTCGCTCCCTGACCTCTGAGGCCTAAATTGTTTGCCCCTGTGATAAAAATTACAAAGCCATATTTTGGATCAAATCGGAACATGGTGGAGCTTCCACACACACACAACACACTTCCATTTGTATTATGTGGCTACGACCTCAAGCTCCGGCACTAGAACTATACCATAGGGCAGTACATATTTCTGTCAGTTTCACCACGTATAAATTCACACTGTTACCTGCAGAAGTACCTACTGTCATGTCACATCTAGTGAACCGACATCCACGCAACCTAGGGTAGAGAGGCAGCGACCCGCGATAGAGTCATTTCCTGATTTCGATGTCGCAATGCGCCGTGTATATGCACGCTTCCGAGATGAATACTCAAAAAATATGTTTGTGAAGCGCTTTAGCTCATTAATGGTACATTTCCGGTGGTAATCGGGCGGCTAACAAAAATATACTGTTATTTTCAACGTCCGATTGTATTGAGAAATATCGAGATGAAAAATAAACATACGATTTGATATATGCTTTTCTATTTTGAAGCGGTTATGAAGTCTCCACTTCGAGCGGATATCCGCGTTGCTGAGAGAAATCAGAGAAAATGTATTGATAATTTATATTTTTTATTATTGTTTAAATGACTTGCCTTGGTGTAAGTGTTATAATGCGGGATATAGCGGGAGATACCTCTGCTTGACTCGGGATTGGTTAAAAATATATAATGGCAATGAGTTTCTTATTAATAGGAAAACTCACATTGGATTTTGAACTTAGGTATGATTGTTTAACAGTTCATGCCCTGTTGAATAGATCTGGAAAAGTACTAAAGAATCTTTTATTTTAAAGAAAAATGGAAAGAAAAATTTGACTTCAGGCGAGACTCGAACTCGCGGCCTACTGGAATCTAGTCCAGCCGCTCTTCTTGAATAACTAGCATAGTTGGCAATAGATGGCGCTGCTGCTACCATAAAGCAATGCAATAAATGTGAAGGAAAGATTTGACAAAATCGGGCAGGACTTCAGTAGCTCAATTGGAAGAGCGGCTGGACTAGATTCCCAGTAGGCCGCGAGTTCGAGTCTCGCCTGAAGTCAAATTTTTCTTTCCATTTTTCTTTAAAATGAAATATATTTCACAAGCATGTGTGAATGCGAAATAATATAAAACAATTACTAAAGAATCGTTGGTGTATGCGACTACAAAGGCAACATAGATAACAGCGTCTCGCGATAAAACTACTGCTACTGCGATCGCCAATCCGTTTGCCAAGCCAAGCGTGGCGATTATAACAAACATATTCTACCCCAACGACTCACAACACTGTTGTGGGCTTGGGAAGTCTTTTGTCCAACAGTGGACGTCTTTTGGCTGAAGTGATTATGTGTAGTAGCGTGGATCTGTATCCATTTATAAAACGTTAGTTACGAATGTTCTCTCACTAAATCTCACTAACCTCTAAAATAGAAAAACAAAAATCTTGATAATATTCATTAATTACATTTCTATGTCTATGTGGATGGCAACACAGGTCGAGGCGTATATTTTTTATACTTGCAAGCTTCCGCGCACAAAAAAAGTGGATCGTAAAAATTTTATGTGGATTTTAAAACAAACCTCTCGTAATTTTGTAAAGAACGTGTTACTACTGTGAAAGCCTTTAAAAAGAACATTAATCGATTTGCTTTTTAAAAGCTTTCAATTTTATTTCACATTCATTTTGAATAGCCTGAGCCGAACGTGCAAGCGAGAGCGCCAAAAAAGCGATTGAGAAGCATGATTGGCATAAGCGTTCCGCTTGTGTGTCGCAATGTTCGTTCTCGTACTCCTCCGAAACGGCTTGACCGATTCTCATGAAGTTTTGTGAGCATATTGAGTAGGTCGAAAAATCGGCGAACATCTATTTTTCATACCCCTAAGTGATAAAGGTGATTCTAAAAAAATATGTTTTGGAAGTCTTGACCTTTTTTTAAAATATTTCCAAGGCGATACGAAGTTCGTCGAGGCAGCTAGTATAATATATTATATAATATTTTTGTATGGCTTTGAAACAACTATCACAGAGACGTAACAACTTAGGTCTCAGGAGTGGCAACGTATCTGCATTTTGACATCTGGTTTTCGTGTCTGAGATGTGTATAGGCTGCAGTCATCACTTAACATCAATGTGAGCTGCATGCTTGCTTGCCAACTTGTTCAAATAAAAAATATATTCAAATGTAGCATGTGATGATTTTCCCTGTACTGTGCAACAGCAACCGAGTGAACAAGGATGTGGCTAATACCTAATTTCGGGTAATACCATCCGATACAGTGCCGCAAGCAAACCCATTGCCTGCCCAATTCGATGATCATTTACGATGTGTTCAAACCTTATATAGATTACAGTTTATAATAATTATCATAATTCAACGGTTAGTGTGAGACGACCGTTTGATTCGAAGGGTCGCGGGTTCGATCCCGCACCGAGACAAATATTTGTATGGCCTACAGATATGTTTTTCGGTCTGAATGTTTGTGTATGTGTTGTGTGTGTACAACGGCACCCACGACCCAGGTTTATACCTAGTGTTGGGCCTAGTGTAAGCGTATTTAGTTAATTTTATTTACTAATAGCTGTGCCTGCGACTTCGTCAGCGTGAGAATTTATGATTGTTCAGTATTTACACTGACGAAGTCGCGGGCGCAGCTAGTATAATAGTAACCTAAGTTGCTCGTTATTACATAAGGAATCGGCGTGCATGTATGAAGAGAATGATGGAGGTAGACAAGGCACGAGAGGTTTGTCTGAACCGGGATATCTGGCGCTCTACACTCTCTGCCTACCCCGTTAGGGATCTGGCGTGAAGATACATACATACATAAGCTATCTGCCAGTGAAACTATTACGCTTATGCATTTTCCGGGATTAGGTATGGTGTCTTTCTGTGGGGGCACAGTACAGACGCAGAGGATATTTTTATCCTTCAGAAAATATGTCTACGTATCATATACAATCTAAAATCGAGAACAAGTTGTAAACCTCATTTTGTATCAAATAAAATCTTAACATTCCCATCCATATATATTGTTGAAACTGCAATATTAGTGAAGAAAAATTTAGAAAAATTCGAGTTCTGTTCCAACATAAGACGTAACGATAAGCTTAAACTCCCGACACCATTGATGCAAATATACAAAACAAGTCCACATTATAGAGCAATAACTATTTACAACGCTTTACCAAAAAACTTAAGAGACGAACCCAATCCTAAATGTTTTAGCAAAAAATCAAAAGAGTTTCTCATACAAAAGTGTTATTATACAATAAATGAATATCTAACGGAAAAATCAAATTTTAAAAAATATGGTTAAAACCACAATACAAAGATTTTACGAAAAATTTACCTTAATATTATACGAAAAATTTAAATTAAAATAATAAAACCTCACGATCCGCTCCTAATTTGCAATGCCCTAACAGGGCCCTGTACCATACTAACCCATACCCCTAACACCTTTCACTAATTGTACATGGAGGCAAATAAAGAATTATTAATTATGAATTATTATGGATTATGAAAGTCCCGTCGAAATCGGTGAAGCAGTTCCCAAGATAAGCCCCGCCAAATAGACAGACAGACAGACAAAAATTGTGAAAAATGTTGTTTAGGTATATGTACCGTGTAAACATACATATGCATTTAGTAAAAAGCGGTAATTTTAATATTACAAACAGACACTCCAATTTTATTTATTTGTACAGATAATGTATGTACAGTATGCGCCCACCGAGGGTTTTCCCCCTTTTGTACCGCAATGTAGGTAGGTATTAGGTATATCTGTAATCCAAGCTAATGATAAGTAAAACGTCTTTCTTCTGTTTATTTTCAGGTTTCAATTCTTATTTCTCAAAAATTAAAGTTAAAGTTATCTAACTGCCTGAGAGCCGTTTAATAAAACGCGTTTTACGTTCTCAAACAAGTTCAATAATACTATTTAGATTTCACCGACCAAAATTGCTCCTGATAAGTTTGAAATTGGATTCAAATTTTAAGCTCAACCTCGTTTTATTAGACTCAGTTCTCAGGTGAAATCCGGCCTAGAAGCCTAGTAGTAGCATGCCACTAGGTACTAGTTGTAATAGGGACCTGCTACCACTTGGTTACTAAAGCTTTCTTTCTTTCTTTGATTTTGAGCGTTGAGGAGAGGAGAGCATAGAGATAGTGTTACTCTTTGGAGAATACTCTTTGGAGGAGAATAACAGTTGTTTTTAAAAAGATGTGATTGACAATAGGAAGTCTTTATTTTTTCAAATATTGGAACGGATAGACTATTAAATTTTTCATAGTATTTAAAAAAAATTAGTTTGACTATCATATCATAATCCTGCATTTCATTATAAAATAATGCTTGGAGAGTGGGTTACTATCATCAAATTTGAAACCATCTCAATTGAATTAAGGATACAATGCCGCTTAACTTTTCGAGTGCATCAAAGTCGCATGACCGAAACACATTATATTTTTACGAGCTCTGTACACAAAATTACAGATAATGTCCAGAATAGACCTTCCATTGTGTTGAAGGATTCACGGGCCGTAGCTTATAACGTCAACGATGTGGAGCCGCTGTTATTTGGTGATAGTAATTGTACATTGTTACACAATTTTATAGTTTTTAGTGTTCCGTTTCCGAAAAAAAAATAACTTGAACCTATTTGACATTCTGTCATGTCTTTTGTGAATTTAAAACAAAAACTGGACAAGTGCTAGTCGGACTAAGGCACGAAGGATTCCGTATCTATAAATTCACAAAAGCATTCTGTAGCGGGATCGCCGCGAGTAGTTTACTGGTGGTAGAGCTCCAGTGACGGACCTCGCGGGCGTAGGCACCACCGCATTACTTAATATACTTGCCGCTAAATGGTAGTGTTCAGCACTACCGTGTTCCTGTCAGGTGGTAATGTTCGGCAATGAAACTTCCGGCACAGAGCCATAACACCTTAGGCCTCAGGAGTGGTTACGCATCTGCTCTTTGACCTCTGGTCATTGTGTAAGTGTCTATAGGCTGCAGTCATCACTTAACATCAATGTGAACTGCATGCTTCTTTGCCACTTTTATTGCATAAAAAAGTGCTAGTGGGGCTCACGCACGAAGGATTCCGTATCTATAAGTTCACTACAGCATCCTGTAGCGGAATCTCCGCGGGTAGATACTAAACTGTATCGATGATAGATACGACAAAAACCATTACCGTCCAAAATACGTAATACGTGCGAAAGGGTTATTTGTACAAAAAACTTACTTCTTTAAGACAACTAGAAGAACGGCGAAATATCATCCTTACACAGTGAATATCCCACAATTTCGAACGAAGGGTTTCGACTCTACATTTATTATACGTACAGCCAAGATATGAAATAATTTGCCAGCTCCCTTGTTTCCACAAAACTACAATCTGGGCATCTTCAAATCTAGAGTGAATAGGTATTTTCTAGACCAACATGCTTCATCTTCGGCTTCATTTTCACCTTCCATCAGGTGAGTTGGTGGTCAACAAAAAAAAGCTGCCTACGGATCCCTTTAATACGCATAATCCGCTACACTCTTAACCGATTTTTTTGTTAACCGATAACATCTATGGATGTTAATAGATTGGATTACGTTGCGTGGCTGGAGCTACGGGCCGTGTGATTTTATTGCGGACTAAACAATGAGAGTTATATTGTGTTCTAGAGTAGTTTATTCGTGTTGTTATTAGACTTATTAGGGACTGGTCATATCTGTTCGGACAAAAGTTCGAAGTGACAATTTGAAATTGGGATGATGTTACTGGTGGTGTGTTATGTTGTTACCGTTTAAAAATAAAAATAGATCGCTCAACAAACCTATCAAGTTAAATAGTGAACAAGAAATAATGTAAATAGGTATAATCAATTAAAATTGTCACATAGAATGGAGAGCATATGCCAAACTAACAAACAAACATGACATGCTTCGTGTAACGTAAAATATTGGGAATCGAAAGGAGTAGGTATACAAGCCAAGAGTTTCGAAATTGCTGAACCAAATTTTAGAATCCTTTCATAGGGAGACGTGAATGCTGCCTCGCATTTATTTAAGATTCTTTATTTTTCATATTTTAAAACTAATAAATAATGACATGTCTGTATGATTATGTACTGCACAAGTTTCTAAAAACATTAAGAGAAAATTGACTTCGAGCAGAGATGAATTATCCAAACACAATACCACTTTATTTTGATTAGAAATCATGTATTTATGCGTAAAACACACTAAAGTATAGACTTTGTATAGTGTTTTCATATAGATTTCTTACTTTAAGCTTTTTTTTATGTAATAAAAGTGGCAAACAAGTGTGCAGTTCACATTGATATTAAGTGATGACTGCAGCCTATAGACACCCACACAATGACCAGAGGACAAAATGCAGATGCGCTGCCACTCCTGAGGCATTAGGTATTATGCCTCTGTGCCGGAATTTACGGAGCTGTACATTATCACCTGACCGGAACACGATAGTGCAGAACACTACCATTTAGCGGCAAGTAAATTAGGCAATGCGGTGGTGCCTACGCCCGCGAGCTCCGTCACTGGAGTTCTACCACCAGTAAAAATACATAAACGTATTTTAGCTAAAGTGTTGCTAATCTCTCCTTTGTCTTTTTTATCCTGCACATTTAACAATTCAACTGACAAAGACAAAGCGTTCTATAGCTAAAACGTATATAATGTACGTTTATGAATAAGGGGGTTTGTGTAGTGGTTTCATATAGATTTCTTACTTTAAGCTTAAACAATTCGAAGTCAATTATTTCATCGTTAAGTATAAATGCAATTGTATATTCGTTTTATGTATAAGAAGTACTCTTAAGGAATCGTAGTAACACTAGACCGCGGCGATTGAAAGCGGACAGGTACGAAAAATCCCCCTTTTGGTTGTGACGTCACGGGGCATACTTTTTATAACTTATTCAATACAGATACATAAAATATTTAAACATTAATTATAATCACAATGACATCAAAAAATGTAGGAAAATAAATGATAAATATAAAAGACAAGTGTATTGAAATGTATGAGATTTTTTAAAGAGTAATGTAGAGAACCGAAAGGCCATGTAATGAGCTCTGAGAAGTTCATTGCGGTTTTTAGTTATCGTGACAATAACTTACCTATCAGAAAATCAGCAAAGTAATCAAATTGATGTCAACTGAGTTAGCTATCGGTTTATTTTGGTTTTAATAGTTTAAAGCCTGTATTATAAATGTAAAAGGAAATGGATACTATTGGATGGACATTTTGACATTTTGACCTTGGTCTTCGTGTGGGTGTCTATAGGCAGCAGTCATAACTTAGCATCAATGTGAACTGCATAGTTGTTTGCCACTTCCATTACATAAAGCCCTGTTAACACGTCCAATAGAAAAAAAAGAATTCTTCATAACTAGAATATAATTGCTATCGACTCCTGCGCATTTATGCGTGGATGATATAATGTGCTACATCCATTATTCTGTTATACACCGTGTAGTTGTACCTACACCTACCCCTTCGGGGAGTACAGGCGTGAGCGAGTACGTTTTTTTTAGAATATAATTTTATTCAACGAACAGGTGATTGGACTAAGAACTTCAGTACTTTAGTAGATAGTAATGGTTTACTAACACTAAACAGTTAAATCAATTACACCGATTGTTATCTATAATAATTCCACCTTAGATAGGTAATGTTAACCTTAAACAGGCAGTACCACAAAACTGATTGTATCTGTCCAACGGTACATCTTACAACTAAACGGTGTATAACAGAATAATGGACGCAGCACGTTATATCATCAACGTGTAAATGCGCAGGAGTCGATAGCGATCAAAACTATTAAGGTTGGTGAAGACTTAGCGTGCATGTGATTCGTTGGTAATATATTTTAGACTTTAATACACCAGGTACTTTAGGCGGACTTAATGCTATAAGGCAATCACTACCAGTCGACCTTGTGGTAGTGGAACCAATTGTAAGGGGTGCAATATAAAAAACCACACAGAAACAGAAATTATAGGACAATGAAGAATCTTAATATATATATTTTTTTTATCTTATGAAAGTGGCAAACCAGCATGCAGTTCACATTGATGTTAAGTGATGACTGCAGCCTATAGACACTTACACAATGACCAGAGGTCAAAATGCAGATGCGTTACCACTTCTAGGGCCTAAGGTATTATGCCTCTGTGCCGAAAATTACAGGGCCGTACTACAATCTTAATTTACACTTTTTTTGAGACATGGTAATGGTCTTTTTCTGTAATGTATTTTTTTTTGGGTAGTAGGTGTAGTGCAAAAGTATAAATTTTAATATACGAGTATTATCTCCCTTGATTTAAGACGCTTAAAAGCGACCTTAACAAAGATAAATAGATTACGGTTACGTTACACAAACGAATACAGGACTATTTTTTCTTATTGAGAATTCCTCCTTGCGTCGTTTTCCCCACTACTGAGGGTCGTGAGCCCTCCACGGATTACTTTTTTTCGGACGATAGTACGCCATTGGGTACGATTTTCAGCAGTATGTATAGCCTCGTGCATCTTGCTGTTGAGAGTGGTATGGATTTGAACCGTCCACCGTAACGGGCTGCGCTCGCGTGGTCTCTTTGCCTGTGATGATAATCTTCTCAAGGTTACCTCCATCTTTTCGAACAATGTGCCCGAAATATTCCAGTACTCGCTTTAAACAGATGGATGACAGTCTTGTGGTCACTTTGAGTTCCTTAAGAATTGAAACGTCAGTGCGTTTCGCAGTCCAGGGTATACGCAACATCCTCCTCCAACACCACATCTCGAATGCGTCCACCCGTCGGCGGTTATTGGCTTTGAGCGTCCACGTCTCGGCCCCGTAAAGGAATATGGAGAAAATCTGCGGTATTGAGAATTAACCATGCTTAATTTCATCACAATCGTCTCAGAGGTTTTCGTGGAAACTTAGAAAGAAATAGACAGAGAGAAAGAGTTGTCTTTACATTCATAATATTAATCTGAATTTCCTTTCTTGATACAGTATGAACAATTGAAATAAAACTATTTAATATCTATCTAAATAAATTTACTGTTACTAACGAATGGTACCTACTCAATATCAATGATATTCCCTTATAATATTTTATAACTAAAGAACCTCAATGACTCGACTGGAGTCAGTACTTTAGTAATAATGGCCTCTAATACTAAACAGTTACATCGACTACATCAGTAGTAATCCAAAACCATTTCGCCTAACAGAATATTCGTGTTCGTAGTAAAGTCGGTAACATTAACCTTAAACAGGCAGTTTCTCAAAACTGATTGTATCCGTCCAACGGTACATCTTACAACTACACGGTGTATAACAGAATAATGGACGTAGCACGTTATATCATCCACGCATAAATGCGCAGGAGTCGATAGCAATTATAACTATTAAGAAGACTGAAGCTGGGTTGCATTATCTTACCTTTTTTCACTTCGGTTTTTATCAAATTTTACAATAACAGTAACATTTACTTTAGCAGGAACTGCGTAATGCGTTGCACCAGCGTACGTATTTTTTTTGCATAGTTAAAGTTATCAGGGTTGTCAGATACCCTCATCCAGGTGATAAGGTAATCTGTCAACCCTGATTAAAGGTAAGTTATTAGCCACTTACGATAAGCAGTTAAGGCAAAACGTCATTTAACAATTTTCAAATGGTTCAACTTATTATTTTACTTAACTGGTACTTTGAACAAACTTGTTAAAGTTAAATTATGGAACCCCTTTTTTACGCAGGGAAACCCTTATCGGGGTCACCCCCCGTCTATGGAAACAGCCGACGGGTAATGTAAGATTCGTACTCGTTGCTCGTTTCCGAGCCCTCCAAGGTTTGAGTCCATGGACTCCATCAACGATCCACAGCCACCTCGAGACCTTTCTCATTCGGGCGACGGACATCCCCTAGTCCTCTTCCCTAGCCGTCTCCCCACCACGGCAGCGAGTGGCAGGCACAACCATACCAAACGCCGCTCCCTCGCTAGGTTTCTCTTGGCTTCGCCGCCCGCTGTGGAAATAGCCACCGTCTACTGAGTCCACCATTACAACGTGGAAACCCTCGAGGAAGAAGAATAAGCAACCCAGTCTAAGTAATCTAAGTATTTTTTTTTATGTAATGGAAGTGGAAAACAAGCATGCAATTCACATTGATGTCAAGTGATTACTGCAGCCTATAGACACCCACACAGAGACAAAGGTCAAATACAGATGTGTTACCTCTCCTGAGGCCTAAGATGTTATGCCTCTGTGCCGGAAATAACAGGGCCGTACATTACCACCTGACCGGAACACAATAGTGCTGAACACTACCATTTAGCGGCAAGTATATTAGGTAATGCGGTGGTGCCTACACCCGCGAGCTCCGTCACTGGAGCTCTACCACCAGTATTATTCAACGACATCAATTAAATCTGTGCCAGCCCTAACATAGAAACGTAGGTAATCGCCGAGCAAATAGATTTCGATCGGATTCATTACCTCGTAATTATTCAGTTCTAATAATTAACCGTTTCGTTTTCGCCCACAGTCGGGATGGACGGTAACAACGGTAACAAAGCGCCGGATGTGCTGTGGGCGGTCCGTTGAACGCATTGTCATACAAAAAGCTTGGGCTTTATAAGTGTGACCATGTCGTTGGATTGTTATTGGACTTTTTTGTTTATTTATTTATTTATTTATTTAATCTTTATTGCCACAAAATACATAATATTTGAGCAAATGGCGGACTTAACGCTAAAAGCGCTCTCTACCAGTCAACCATTGGTAGTGTAGAAAGATTGGTTGGCGGCATTAATGAATAATTAGGAAAAAAAAAAAATGACTTAATACATACACTCAACAGTACGTACATATTATAATGAAATATACTTAAATACATATCTAGATAATATTCTGAATTTTATGAATATAAATATAATACTAAAATTATGAAATTATAGTACATAAATATATAGTTAAAGATATATACATATGCTTATAATAGATGATGATTTTGCTGATACTTACTATTTTTGAAAGTATGCTTTGACTCTTTTTTTGAAAGCAGCCTTTGAAGTGAGTCGACGTATATCCTCCGGAAGAGCATTCCACAAACGTACTACTTGAATGCCAAATGAGCTGGATATAAAGCCGGAACGATGAAGAGGGATGGAAAGGATGTTAGAATCACTAGAGCGTAATTGTAGTGAGTGTGAAGATGAAAGATGTTGAAATTTACACTTTAAATAAGAAGGAGTACAAGGATCTGAAAGAATAGAAAAGAGTTGAGAAAGAAGCCGTGTTTGTCTTCGTTGTCGAACTGGGAGCCAATTTAGTTTTGATCGAAATAAAGAGACATGATCAAACTTACGAAGACAAAAGATGAAGCGGATTGCATTATTTATTAATCTATCAAGTTTGTCTAGAAAGGTCTCATTCAGATCCAAATAACACACATCAGCATAATCAATAATGGGGAAAATGAGGGCCTGAACAAGACGAATCTTAGTATCAATGGGCAGAAAATTTCTAAGTCGGTTCAAAGAATGTAATGCGGCATAAACGGCTCGACTTACCTCGCTGATCTGTACTCTCCAACTTAGCGTTGAATCAATATGTAAACCCAAATCTTTAACAGCTGTAGAAAGTAAAATTATTTGGTTTTCAAACAGGACAGGCGCGATGGTACTATAATTTAATTTCCCTAGTTGGCGTGAACTACCAACTATAATGGCTTGGCACTTATTAGGATTAACTTGGATGCCATATTTGTGTGACCAAGAACTAATTTTATGAAGGTTACTGTTAATCCTATGAACAGCACTATCAATATTTACTACACTCGATTGACAATATAGTTGCAAGTCATCAGCGTAGAAATGGTAAGAGCAGTCCAAAATAGTCGAAAGAATGTTAATGAACAACGAAAATAATAAGGGTGACAGAATACCGCCCTGGGGAACACCCGCACTTAGATAACACCAATTAGAAAACACCCCATTGGCCCTAACCGCTTGCTGTCTATCTTTAAGGTAAGAGGAAAACCATTCAACCACTACAGGGACAAAATTAAAGTGTTTCAAAATAGCAAGGAGGATATCATGGTCTACCATATTAAATGCGTTTGAGAAATCTATAAGTACCAAAATAGTGACCATTTTATCCTCCATGCCAGTCCTAATATCCTCTGTAACCTTAAGAAGTGCAGTGGTGGTACTGTGTCCAGGTCGAAAACCGGATTGAAACGAAGATATTAAATTGTTTGCATGCACGAAAGATGACACCTGTTTATGGACAACAGCTTCGAGGGTTTTTGAGAGAAACGGTAGTATTGAAATAGGCCTATACTCCTTTAATTCGCGGGGGTTATTAACTTTTGGAAGTGGGACCACAAAAGCTTTTTGCCACATCAAAGGGAAGACCCCCGACTCTAAAGAATAATTAATGATATGAGTTAAAGGGCGAACAATGAACTGGAGTATAGGCATAATCATCATTCGACTTATGTCATCACTGCCTATCGCATTGGATTTTATGGAGTTAATAATTTTTAGGGTGTCCTCTACATCGATTTTAGAAAATTTAAAAGAGTCAGTGTAAGTTTGAGTAAAGAGAGAAATATCCGACAGAGTACTTATTTTTATAGAAGAGTTAAGGGGAAAGACATGAGAAAAATAAGAATTTAAAGTATTGGGAGAAAAAAGGTTAGTGTCCACAGGCTTGGCAGCTTTGCCGAAACCTAGAGAGTTCAGAAATTTCCATATTTCTGTTGTAGAGGAATCTGCAACTTTATCAAAAAAGTATCGACGTTTGGCTGCTCTTACCATTTGGTTACACCGGTTTCTAGCAGCCTTATACAAACACCAGTTATCGTTTATTCACAGTGAAACCTGGATAAGTAAGAAACTTCTGTTTTTATTTCTGTTTGTGGCAGTTTATAAGTGTAACCATGTCGTCAAATTTAAAAAAATAACTCAAAACTCAAAACATTATTTAATCACTTGGAAATAATAGAATTTGCTTGTGACAGTTCAAATTATAAATATAAAATTAAAGCGAATAACAACTGATATGTTGATCAAAGTAAACAAAAATAAGATAAATAATGGTCCAAAAATACTTACACTTGCACTTTTTTTGTTTATTCACAGTGAAACCTGGATAAGTGAGAATCCTCTGTTACTGATAATAACCGATCAGTCAATATTGAGACACTTTTGCATTGAAATATCTCTGCTTCAGAGAGTTTTCAGGCATTTGTAAACACAACACTTGAATTTCTAAATTTTTCTATGTTTGCCTCCTTAATCTAATTAAGGAGGCAAACGTAGAAAAATTTAGAAATTGTAGACATTGTAGGTCAATAGCTCGTATAAGGGAGAAAAATTAACAGGAAAAACAGATTTAGACAAGCTATGACGCATTCTCTCCCGTTTTATAGTAAGACCCTATATAAATGAGACAACCATGACATTAATCTGCTTATTTAGAAACTTAGGTTGGGGAAAACCTCTGTGACGAACATTATATACCTAAGTCCCTTCAGATTCCACGTATTGTTTTTCAGTTACCTTTTTCTTAAACTGAATGTTACTTCTTTTGCCAGAAAAGAACTTTAGAAATGAAGTTGCAGGCGTATATTTGAATTTTTAATAATTAATAGTTCGTAATTAACTGCCCCGGTAGCCTAGTGGTAGCAGGCCACTACTACTACGCTGAGTTCCTGGGTTCGATTCCCGGGTCGTGGGTTATCAGAGATAATGGCGTAATGTCCTTTATCTCTGGTTCTAGTAGGATTTTTCCATTTTCTGGAAATTTCTTAGTACCTCGAAGTTTGGTAATGTGCTCGGAGATGTCAACAGGCTCGACACCTATTACATGGGCCAAAACGTCACCGGCGAATTGTGGGTATTTGCATGTATGCTTGAATGCATGCATTTACCTCTGCCTACCCCATCGGGGATTACAGGCGTGAAGTTTCGTAATAGCTCGTTTTCGCCCACAGTTGGGATGGCCAATTATAACGATAACAAATCGCCAGATGTGCCATTTCCAAAGATTGGGCATCATAAGTGTAGTCGTGCTCAGTGTAGTCATAGTCAGACTGTTATTTTGGACTTTTTTGGATATAAAATGTCCAACCAATCTATGTACAATAATATTTAACGTCAAAAGTCTAAAGTGGAGTATAGTTTTACCGATTTAAGGAAATGATTATCTAAACTAGCACCTTCTTCTTCAGTTTTATATCTCTATGGCCATGGCAACAGTAGATAGTAAGTTGAGACGTAATGTTAACTTCAAGCTTTTTCTAATTTAAATATGGTCACATAATGGTCAAAGTAACAATATCCGTTTCATAAATAAAGATTAACAGAACGAATAAAGATAACACTAAAATATTTGGAACATTTTCGTAATCAAATAATGTTATTTCTGTAATAGATACGGTCACAGAAAAAAAAACACTTAGTGCAGTTTATTTAAATAAACTGAAATTCTGGTTTCTTCATATCTTAATTGCAATAAAAGTCCAAGCTATCGGATATTTGTAATATCGATCCTATTTATTTAGCATAATGTTAACGCTAAGTGTTATTAGCGAGTGTTGCCACTAAATAACATTTTGGACACTTTTTATTTTAAACAATATTCTAGAGTGTTAATAACATTTAATTAACGTTAAAATATGTTTAGACAAGGAAGTGTTAAATATTATTTTATAATTAAAAAGAATCAAAATTATGTATAATATATCTTTTAAAAATATGTCGATTCGATCACGAATATTTTGGTTTCATTCACATTAAAAATGCAATAATATGTATTATTTTAAAAAACTAATAAATTGGAACATTCCGTTGATAGTTTGATACTTACATAGCTTTTTTGAATAATTATTTAATTTGTTTATAAAGTCTAGCTAGATTAACATATCAATTAATGTATCACTTTAACTTTTATAAATTATTATTTGTCCTGACACAAGAAAATGTTATTATTTCCAAGTAATTGAATTAATTTTGAATTTTCGTTTATCATTAAGTAAAGTAAGGTTATTTTTCTTAATGACAACGGCAAAATCGTAGTATTATACTGGTAAAAGAATTATCAAAATCGATCTAGTATTTTTTGTATCCAATCGATACAAACATGTAGGTAACTTTCTCACATGATCTTTCTCTAAAATTTTGTTAATCAATATCTAAAACTGCAATGCTATTTTGACTGAGTAAATTAAAAATAGTATTAACAAGAACATGCGTAAATAGATTGAATATAATACAGTTAGGTAAAGTATTAATAATGTTTTTCCCAGTTCTTACAACGAACGGTCACCCTACAATCATCGAACAAACCCTATTGTCTTGGTTGATGCCATTAACAAAATGATTATTTACTCGATTCTATTACCGCACACCGCTCATTACATGTTGTCGGTGCAGCCTCTTCCGTTATCGTCGGGTACCAAGTTTTCATTAACTCTTTATGCTCTCATTCCATCATTCAATCGTTTAGGGATGCTACATTCAATTCTATGGGGGTATTTATTATGGCTATACTGGTGGTAGAGCTCCAGTGTCGGATCTCGCGGGCGTAGGCACCCCCGCATTACCTACTTTACTTACCGCTAAATGGTAGTGTTCTGCACTATCGTATTCCGGTCAGGTGGTGATGTACGGCCCTGTAATTTCCGGCACAGAGGCATCAGGAGTGGTGACGCATCTGCATTTTAACCTTGGTCTTCGTGTGGGTGTCTATAGGCTGCAGTCATCACTTAACATCAATGTGAACTGCATGCTTGTTTGCCTCTTCCATTACATGAAAAAAAATGGAAATTGTATGGAACAGGTCGACGGGTCTTCATGCGAGTCGATGGTCTTTCTGCTCGGAGGTGACGAGCCCAGGCCTGGCTCCCAGGCCTGGCTCCCATGACGGTGGTCAGTAGGTTACTTGCTGGAGCTTGAATTCTTAAGGATTTGTGTCCAAGGAGTTTCTGTTATACGTTTACACATACGCACAGCCGCTAATAGAAGAATATTATAGTCACGGAAGTCCACGCGTGGTACTCAGCGTGGGCTACCGCGATCGACAAAAGTTTATGAAATCTTGAGATTTGAGAATACAGCGTAGTAGGTTATGATCCCACTGCAGATTCATTTCGTTCATCCAGATATGCTGCAAATATATTTTTTACGCATATTTATAATCTAGAAAATATATAGCCACTAGGTTGCCCATCAAAATTTGACCGCAAGTATTTTTAATTATTATTTTTTTTCTTTAACAGTCAGCAACTCTTATTTGCGAGTATTTGCGACCGATTTAATATGGCTCTCGTATATCATAATAATGAGAAAAAAAAAACCTTTAATTTGATAATAATACATGTACGAGATGGACGTAAAAAGTTATCGAGGCGGAACGAAAATATGTAGTTGCGGCCAAGTACGCAACGGCAGCCGTGATATTTCTTTATACATATTGCTGTGAAGTAAACGATATTTTATTGAAAAATCAAAATGAAAAAAAATCTCACTCGCCAAATCGCACCAAACAAGCTATAAATCTAAACACAAGTTGTGTTTTCTAGATAATAATCATTCTACAAGATGTACCGTTTCAGCTGTACTTGGAAATAATATAGTGATATTTCTGCAATTTTATAAGGTATGAAAATAACAAGATCATTGCATTGATATAAGAGTGAATACTGAAGCCATAAATAAAATAATGCGAGTACATAAAGGCTTATGTAATGTAGGAAAGAAGTTTGGGATTTGAAGTCTGTTGCCCGAATGGAGAAAGGTCCCGAGCTAGCTAACTTGTGATGGTATGGCGAGAGATCCCGCGCTGGCTAACTTGTGAAGGTATGGCGAAAGGTCCCGAGCTGGCTAACTAGAGAAGGTATGGCGAAAGGTCCCGCTCTGGCTAACTTGAGAAGGTATGGCGAAAGGTCCCGAGCTGGCTTACTTGTGAAGGTATGGCGAAAGATCCCGCGCTGGCTAACTTGTGAAGATATGGCGAAAGATCCCGCGCTGGCTAACTTGTGAAGATATGGCGAAAGGTCGCGAGCTGGCTTACTTGTGAAGGTATGGCGAAAGATCCCGCGCTGGCTAACTTATGAAGATATGGCGAAAGATCCCGCGCTGGCTAACTTGTGAAGATATGGCGAAAGATCCCGCGCTGGCTAACTTGTGAAGATATGGCGAAAGATCCCGAGCTGGCTAACTTATGAAGATATGGCGAAAGACCCCGCGCTGGCTAACTTGTGAAGATATGGCGAAAGATCCCGCGCTGGCTAACTTGTGAAGATATGGTGAAAGATCCCGCGCTGGCTAACTTGAGAAGGTATGGCGAAAGGTTGCGAGCTGGCTTACTTGTGAAGCTATGGCGAAAGATCCCGCGCTGGCTAACTTGTAAAGATATGGCGAAAGATCCCGCGCTGGCTAACTTGTGAAGATACGGCGAAAGATCCCGCGCTGGCTAACTTGTGAAGATATGGCGAAAGTACCCGCGCTGGCTAACTTGTGAAGATATGGCGAAAGACCCCGCGCTGGTTAACTTGTGAAGATATGGCGAAAGATCCCGCGCTGGCTAACTTGTGAAGATATGGCGAAAGATCCCGCGCTGGCTAACTTGTGAAGATATGGCGAAAGATCCCGCGCTGGCTATCTTGTGAAGATATGGTGAAAGATCCCGCGCTGGCTAACTTGTGAAGATATGGCGAAAGATACCGCGCTGGCTAACTTGTGAAGATATGGCGAAAGGTCCTAAGCTGGCTAACTTGTGAAGGTAAGGCGAAAGGTCCTGAGCTGGCTATCTTGTTAAGATATGGCGAAAGGTCCTAAGCTGGCTAATTTGTGAAGGTATGGCGAAAGGTCCCGAGCTGACCAACTTGTGAAGGTATGGAGAAATGTCCCGAGCTGGCCAACTTGTGAAGGTATGGAGAAAGGTCCTGAGCTGGCTATCTTGTGAAGGTATGGAGAAAGGTCCCGAGCTGGCTAACTTGTGAAGGTATGGCGAAAGGTCTTTAGCTGGCTATCTTGTGAAGGTATGGAGAAAGGTCCCGAGCTGGATAACTTGTGAAGGTACGAATCCGAACTCCGCTGCACGCAACAGTGCTGCCGCCGTAATGCTACTGCAGCACTATTGGCCATGGCCATTGCGGCGCACTGTTGCACGCAGCGGAGTTCGGAATCGTACCTTAAAGCTACTACACACTGCCGGCGGCAGTACCGGTGGACTGGCTTACGTTATTGTTGCCGCTAATACCGCTGGTACCGCCGCCGGCTTAGTGTGTAGCTAGCCTTAAAAGGTACGATTACGAACTCGACAGCACGTAGCAGTGCTGTAGCAGCACCATATTTCTCTTTTTTCTATTGCATTGCTGCCTCGACTAACGATAACTGGCATTGTTTTACGTACGAAATCCATCTCATAACAACGACACATGACAATGTGCGTCATATTTTCATGAATAGTACAAACGTGCTAAGTCGTGCGGTAAATAAAAAAACAAGCCTCACTGATTCAGTTACATCCATACACAACCAATATCACTAAACAAAACGGCAAACAAAAACTTATGGTTTAATGAAATGTAATTCCATTTGCGTACTGAGTCGAAACTGACCCGAGTTTGACAATGGTGTGAAAATCAGACAATTTTATACCTTAAATTATTAGACATTGGTGTACAAATGCATCATAATCATAACTTTGTCACCTTGGGCGTGAGTTCAACAAACTTGGTAATGATTTGGAATTCTGGACGCGTGGGCAGAAGCCGAAATATTGTGCCCTGTACACCCTCCCTTGACGCGACTACAATAGTCTATAAATATTGAAAAAAAAAAGAATTAGATAATCTATTGGCATCGCTTGATATTCTTGCTATGCGCCTACTTTGTATGCTTTCCCATTGAGATAGTATGGGGGTATGACGCGAAATGTTGTATATGAAATACTTAATGTAGCACTATATCGGGAGTATAATAGCGCCTTCTGTATACAGGTAGTAACAGCTTGTTTTGAATTAATGTTATGTTTTATTCATAATGAAACACAAATGTATCGGGTGAGGATCAGCAAGCTTTGGCGTGTTATACATGGACTGATCGACGTAAATGGTAGACCTTAAATATGCTATTACGGCGATCGACATTTATTGTACAGTATTAAAGTGCTATTTGTATTGTATAACGTTTTAAAGACTTTAAACACATTCCCCCTTATTCATAAACGTACATTAGCGACGTTTTAGTTATAGAATGCTTTGTTTTTATCAGTTGCATTGATAAATGTGCAGGATAGAAAAAGACAAAGGAGAGATTAGCAACACTTTAGCTAAAATACGTTTATGAATAAGGGGGTTTCAATTTACATTACGATTTAAAGTCACGTGCTGGATAATTTAGTAGGTACATTGCTCTAGGATTTAACTGGTAGTAGAGTTCCAGTCTCGAAGTTCGAGAGCGTAGGCACCACCGCATTATCAATCCTATCCAAATTATATTATGTATATATCTTTAGACCAAGTCCCTCATGGGGTAGGCAGAGCACCAGATATTATTATCACGGTTCGGCCGTACGTCACGTGCTGCTTCTACATTCATCATTCTCTTCATACAAACACGTCACACTCTCTTTTACTGGTGGCAGAGCTCCAGTGACGGAGCTCGCGAGCGTAGGCACCACCGCATTACTATACTTACTATACTTGCCGCTAAATGGTAGTGTTTAGCACTATTGTGTTCCGGTCAGGTGGTAATGTAGGGCCCTGTAATTTCCAGCACAGAGGCATAATACCTTAGGCCTCAGGAGTGGTAACGCATCTGAATTTTGACCTTGGTCTTTGTGTGGGTGTCTTTAATCTGCAGTCACCAATTAACATCAATGGGAACTGGATGCTTGTTTGCCACTTCCACACGCAGAAGGTCCTTTCGAGACTTTTAATATATATGTATACAGTCGACGCTTTCAAATATCTATCTTAAAAATAATTTATCAATTTTCCAATAATTAATACAAACATAATGTTAAACAATATACTCATATCAACATTACACATTAACATTTTGATTTTACCAATCATGTGGAGATAGACCATTTAGCCAAGCAATTCCATCCTTGAGATAGCCCTCAAGTTTATAAGGTACAAGTCAGGGCCCCTAAAATGCAACAATTCTCATTAGGATCGAACCTGGCTCTGTCTTAACACTTATGTTTTAATGTGATCTTTTGCGTTAACAGTGCTTAAACCAGAAATTACCCATAAATAAAGTTTATTGCGTTCTACTAATAAGTTTGTATTTACTATCTCATATAAACGCGTAACGGTAGAGCTATTAAATTGAAATAGAATAACGGGGAGGTCAACATTTGTAGCTTATGCCTCTCCCATTCTCAGTAAACCAACAAATTTATATTTACAATCTCCAAATCAAATATCACTCCAAACGTGACTTTATTTTAAATGAGCTTAGGTTCGTGTTGTATTTCTTGGGGACAACGCGATGATTGTCAAAGTGATTTGAATGGTTTTCCAATTTTGGTCGTGTCACAGGTCAGGTGTCGTAAACATTTGGATGGCGAGAATCGTGTTTTGACTTGTTTTACTGCAATGAGCTTTTGTCTTCCGTGTTTTGTGGTCAGTAACTATTAATGGCATAGGAATGGTGCTGCTAAGCAACTACATTTTATACTTGTTTTATATTATTTCGCATTAACACATGCTTGTGAAATATATTTTATTTAAAGAAAAATGGAAAGAAAAATTTGACTTCAGGCGAGACTCGAACTCGCGGCCTACTGGGAATCTAGTCCAGCCGCTCTTCCAATTGAGCTACTGAAGTCCTGCCCGATTTGTCAAATCTTTCCTTCACATTTATTGCATTGCTTTATGGTAGCAGCAGCGCTATCTATTGCCAACTAAGTTCGTTCGTTAACTAGTTCGAGTCTCGCCTGAAGTCAAATTTTTCTTTACATTTTTCTTTAAATAAAATACATTTTATACTTTTTTTTTATGTAACGGAGGTGGCAAACAAGCATGCAGTTCGAATTGATGTTAAGTGATGGCTGCAGCCTATAGACACCCACACAAAGACCAAGGTCAAAATGCAGATGCGTTACCACTCCTGAGGCCTAAGGTGTTACGCCTCTGTGCCGGAAATTACAGGGCCGTACATACTCTCAGTTAAGCTTTAAATAAACGTAACTTCACGCCTGTAATCCCCGAAGTGGTAGGCAGAGGTAAATGCATGCATTCAAGCATACATGCAAACACCCACGATTCGCCGGTTACGTTTTGGGCCATGTAACAGGTGGCGAGACTATTGACATCTCCGGGCACATTACCAAATTTCGAGGTATTGGGAAATTTCCAGAAAAGCCTTAAGTGCACAATAAATTTGTTGTAAAACAACGAAAGGTGCGCCCTCACGCACTAGCGGCAAGCCGCGGGAGCGGGTAGCCGCACGGTTACAGTTTTATATGCAACCGCCTGTGATTGTTCGGCGGTTAAGTGCGCATTCACAGGCGGTTGCATATTAAAATGTGAAAGCGGCTAGCCATGCCGCGCGGTTAGCCGCTTTTACATTTTAACAGCCGCTCACGCGGCTAACCGCAAGTGCGTTCGGGCGCTTATCATATTTTTCATATTCTCAAGTATCTATTCCGTGAAGTTACGTTATATTAAAATCTATGCCAAAAAAACTGTACGCAAATTCTAAAATCACATAGATATTATCAATTAAACACCACGGTAACCCTATGTTTACGCTAAACCGTTAGATATCTGAGGTGGCCTGATACCTCTCCTATATTATTAAGATAGATCTATAATAGCCGTGTAATTTTGTTCATATTTGCATAAAATAGTGATGGATAAGATTAGACAGACCCATGATAGATAAAAAGCCTCGTCAGTGAGGGTGAGATGTCTGCATAGCTAAGTTTAAGTTGAGGCTTCTGAAGTGATTTCCCTTTTAATATAAAATCTGATTCAAGTTCAAAGAAACTCTGAGAACAATAATGAAAAATAAACACAAATTAACGAGCACAATGCGTTCCAAGGACTCAAGGACTCTAATTATACCTTACTAGCTGTTGCCCGCGGTTTCGCGAGCGTGTAGGTCGCTTTCAACTGAATGGTGTAGGTAACTTGTATTAAAACTATCCTATGTGTTAATCCAAGTGTGTGCCAAATTTCATGAAAACTGTTTCAGCTGTTTTTGCGTGAAGAAGTAACACACAAACAAATATTCAAACTTTCGCATTTATTTATACCATACGATTAATAGATTTGAATTGAACCTTTTTAAAAGGACAATTTCAACAACCGCGATGTGCATTGACTTAGGTTTGGTGGCTCCACAGTAGTAATTAGTTATAGATTATGACAAAATTAACAATAACACTACTGGTAGTAGAGTTCCACTGACTCCTCCGTCCGGACGGTATGGGACAACTGGTGTAGTGAGTGGTGGAGACAGGGACCTTCGGGATAGGTCTCGGTCAGACTAGGGGATGTCTGTTGCGTGAGTGGAGAGGTCCCTTGCTGGCTAGCGTGCAGGTATTCCGCACGCCACTAGCGTTAGTTGAAGCCGAAAGGCTCCGAGAAGGGCTCGGTAACGAGCAACCGCCGGTAGGCTCGCGGATGTGTGCGATAGCGTACCCGTGAGTCCGCCACTGATGGCGGGCGAGTCGGAAGTAGTCGGAACATCCAGAAGGTTTTTAGTTGATAGACGGATGTCCTTTGCCGGAGTCCCACATAACCCACCTCTCTCCCCCAGGGTGGGTATGCGTAACGCATTTTCTCCTGGTACAATAAATACCTTCTACAGATAAATGAGGTTAATTACAACATTAACCAGATCAGCTTGGCTGGTTACGGTTAAGCAGCTAAACTTATGACATCATATGACAATTTCCAAATGGTGCAACTAATTTTTTGGTTTGCCGGTACTTTTAAAAAGATTGATATTCCTAAAGTAAAATTATGCAAAAAAAAAAGCCTTAGCCTGGGCTGCACCAAGATATTTCTTAAAGTTTTTTAAAGTTATATCCTTAAAGTTATATACTTGAACAATAACTTTAACTTTAACAAATATCTTGGTGCAACCCAGGCTTAAAGTAAAGAGCTAAAGTTATAA
Source organism: Macrosoma leucophasiata (assembly GCA_036365455.1). Classification (NCBI taxonomy): domain Eukaryota; kingdom Metazoa; phylum Arthropoda; class Insecta; order Lepidoptera; family Hedylidae; genus Macrosoma; species Macrosoma leucophasiata. Next base: position 5,080,697 of record JAWQUS010000024.1, read on the forward strand.
CGTCATTACAAACAATTTTCAAATAGTGCGACTATTTTTTGCTTAACCGCCGGTACCTACTACAATAATATGTTTCACTAGCTGTCCCCGCAACTTCGTCCGCGTGAGAATTTATGATTGTTCAGTATCTACCCGGACGAAGTCGTGGGCGAAGCTAGTATAAAAGTAGCCTAAGTTACTCCTTATTACATCAGCTATCTGCCAGTGAAAGTCCCGTCAAAATCGGTCCATCCGTTCCCAAGATTAGCCCCGCCAAACAGACAGACAGACAGACAGACAGATAGACAATTTTTTTTTTAATGTTGTTTTGGCATACGTACCGTGTATACATACGTATGCATTTAGTAAAAAGCCCTTATTTTTATATTACGAACAGACACTCCAATTTTATTTATTAGTATAGATGACTAAAGGAAATTGATACAGCCATAATGCTTAATAAATATAACTACGTTAAGAAAAACCGACTTCAAAACTGAATAGTAAAAAATAATAAAGATTTCATTGTAATTATATACTACCTCGCGACTTCAAACCTATTAGTAAATAGCACATATAAATAATAGGTAGTATATAATTACAATTAAATCTTTATAATTTTTTACTTTTCGGTTTTGAATTTCATTGAAGTCGGTTTTTCTTAGCGTAGATATATTTATTTAATACTTTTTAGTTTATTGCTACATTGTCAATTAGATTAATGTTCACATCTGTTAAATTTGTAAAATCTGACTCTTTTAACTTCGTGACAATAAGATACCTAATTCAAATTGTTTAGGTGTGTCGATACAAAATTATTACACGACTATACGAAATCAATGAAAAAATTTTATCCACGAAGGAGTAAATATGCTGTGTTGTGTCGTCGATGAGTAAATGTGTCATTGTCACTTGTTGTCATCTTGTTGTCATGCGCATTAGGACTATCTAGGACGTCAGTGGATTCAACGCACTGTATGACAACTCGCCGTCTATTCTTATTCCTTTAGTCTGAGGTGAAAGTAAGTAAAAAAATACTCATAAAATAAAAACTAAGGGGCCTATCTGAATCAAATTTTTATGGGACTTATTCAAAACTATTCCGCATCAAACCAAAAAAAATACGTTAATCGGCCCAGAAATCTCCGCGAAATTCGCGTACATACATAAAAAAATATATATATATACTGGCCGAATTGAGAACCTATTCGTTTTTTGAACTCGGTTAAAAAATTATAGCAACGTCCATACTTTAAAAAGTAGAAACAACTATGTTTTGTAAGGATTGAAACATAATTGAATAGGCACAAACTTTAATACATTATTGAAATGTTTCTTCCGTCAGTGTGAACACGGACTCTTAAAGTTTCATAATAAGCAATTCCATTTCAATAAGCCTTCGTTTATGGCTCCAAACAAAGCGGTCTATTCAATTCTATAGGTAATCTTTACACGCGCGGACCGAATAATTCCAAACAATGTAAATTCACACATATCTCACCGGGAACAGTTTGAGGCCATACAATTTATTTTACGTGTTGCTCCCACAACATCCGTCTTTTTATACCAAAATAATTGTTTAGGCGTACATAAATACTATTTCTGAGTTTAGCCTTTTCAGTAACTACAATTCGGATATGAAATAAAGTCAAACAAGTCAAGAGGTTTGTCAGAACCGGGATGTCTGGCGCTCTACACTCTCTGCCTACCCCGTTAGGGACCTGGCGTGAAGATACATACAAATAAAGTCATTTTTTGGGGTTCCTGTCTGTCCGTCCATTCGTTTCTACCCGTGGGACCTTAGCTGTTACGTCTCGGAATACGATAACGCTGAACACTACTATTCGGCGGCAGATAGGTCAGGTGCCTCGAGTCCCTAAACTAGAACTAAACTACCAGTAAAAATTATCTACTCAAAAGAAAACCACTGATTTATCCTTATCCTTCTATTTATTATTTCATTATATTAGGCAGCTCTCGTTTGATTCACAAAATTGACTTAGATAAGCTTCCTTCTATTTTCTTTAATGGGACATTAATTAAATTTAGTATGACTGTTAAAAATCTGGGTGTAATAATGGACAGTTGCATGACATGGGCTCCTCAAATGAATGTAGTGAGTAGGAAGATGTTTGCTGCCGTAGGCTCTATTTATAGCTTGACGGACAAGCAAACGGGCCACCTGATGGAAAGCGGTTACCGTCGCCTATGAGCATTTGCAACATCAGAGAAGTTGCCAACGTGCTGCCAGCCCTGAACGACTCTTTGGACGCCATTTACAGAGACAGAGCGTATTCGTTTCACAATTTACATGTTCTGGGCAGAAACGAACGCGAAAACCGAAACATTGTGCACTGCCATGCGTCCAATCTGTATGAAACCATAGGAGTACCTAGTGACGGATTAACGAGCAGGCTGAGTAGGCTGGCCTAGGGCGGCAAATTTTAAGGGACGATTTTAAGGAACGGATTTCGTTCATATTTTTTTTATTTCTATTTACAAAATTACTGTTCAAGTTATCAAGGCAGACCATAGTTCTCAATGATTCCAACCATAGAAAAAAACCGAACAAGTGCGAGTTCGACTCGCGTAGTGAGGGTTTCGTAATTTAAATAAATATTTTCGAAAATATTACAGATTTAAAATGCAGGGACGTAGCGGTTACGGTGGTAATGGTTACATTATTAAGAATTTTCGATTTAATTTGAATACTCAAACTTCTTATAGGTTTGCCAGTAATCTATAGGCAAAGAACTATTTTCCACATATTTTTAAAATTTTAAGTTCAGTATTTTCGGAGATAGGGGGGAGGGAATGGTCAATTTTAGTCGTTTTTCTTAAATAACTTCAAATTTGTTTATGCAAAAATTATAAAAAAATGTATCTGAGATGCTGACAACAACCTCTTTCATAACGTTTTCGTAGGTTTTCGCGAGCTTCGTACATTGTAGAAATTAAACTTGCGGATTTTCTCGCGTATACAACACTCCCAAACTTCTTACACCCGACGTTTCGGTCGCTTTCCAGCTACCGTGGTCCAGCAGTCTGCCCGTGACCACGGTGGCTGGAAAGCGACCGAAACGTCGGGTGTAAGAAGTTTGGGAGTGTTGTATACGCGAGAAAATCCGCAAGTTTAATTTCTACAAAACCTCTTTCATTTGATGTGTCACGCAACACAGTTTACGGTTTTTTTTTTTTAATTTTCTGATTTACCCCCCGAAAGTGGCCCCCTTGTTTAAAATTTATTATTTTACTTGACGTGTTCATCTTTGGGTCACCAATTTACATATATTCATCAAATTTCAACTCAATCGGTCGAGTAGTTTCGGAGCAAATTGGCTGTGACAGACGGACAGACAGACAGACAGACAGACGCACGAGTGATCCTATAAGGGTTCCTTTTTTCCTTTTAAGGTACGGAACTCTAAAAAAGTTGATGTCACGAGAATGATGAAGCCTACAACATAAAGTTGGAATTTTATTGATAGAAAATATAATTGATATGATTGTGGACTACAATATCAAAATATAGGGGCGGAAAAATTTGTAGATCCACCAATGCCTATGATGTGTTGAGGAAAAGACATACGTGAAGTTATTCCAGTTGCAAAAGTACAAAACAAATATTTAACTAGTACTCGTAAAACTTAGTTTTATGATGATGCGACTGCAACGAACACCAATCTTTGATCTCTGGCGGTAAACAATGTGTGTGTCGATTCATTGTTTCCACATACATATACATAATATATCATGAATGAAATCTCACCAGGCGTTAATCTCTTGACTAACATTGTTTTATACAATACGTGCGAGGTAATCGAGGTCCATCGTGTTTTTATGCGTCCAAGGTCTTAACCCAGCGACATGGGGATAGAAATTTGATGTAAGAACGTTGGGGTTGGGTCATTATAACCTACACATTAAAACTATGATTATTTAAAAATACAGCTATTTTGGAATTTTCTTTAAAAATCTTTATAATATTCTTCAATTTATATAAATGTGTTGTAAGTTGTGATAATAGATACAATACAACGTTAAAAATTATTTAAAAGCATAGCGACATCTTTATGATATTTAACAAAGTGAAAAAAAATACTTTATCGATTGCATAGTTATTGGCAATAAATGTCGCTACCACCACCTCAAGGTGATGCAATAGAACGCGAAAGAATAATTCTACAGACGGGTCTTTAATAGCTTACTAGGTAGAGCGATTGGGTGGGCTAGTCATAAAGTGGGTTCAAGGATCGCCTGTAGTCAATTTCATTTCCATGTTTTTCTACAAAAATCATTCAAATATTTCACTTGCATGTGCCATTGAAAAAATATGACAACGATAATTTTGTATTACTTAAAAGACTAAACTACTCGTATATACCAACATCGCGGGTCAATTCGACCGATCCTTGATGGCGGCGCGTTACACATTAACGTTTCTGTGCGCATACGCAACTATGTTAATAAGTGAGTACAGTTCTAGGAAGATGCGAACATGGCTTCCATGAATCCATCCAGGTATGGGAGCTAGCGATCGCGGTTTTGCTATCCCACGCAATCAAGATTCATCTTTAGCCATATTTTATTTTATATTTTACATATCGCCATTTTTTGTGTTTTTTTATTGTGAGATGGAGTTCAAATCTAGAAATACAATACAAAAAAGTCGATTCTAAAATTTTGTAAGTAACAATGTTCCTGTTCTTTGTTGTAATGTTTTTATAGATTTAATAATATTACATTATTTAGCTTTAAATTTATAGCACCCATTTCGTTGATCTCTTTTCTACCCAAAGGTTGACTGGTAGATAATGCCTTAGTTGCGTTAAGTCCGCCTTATGTACAGTACCTTCTTTTGTGCATTAAAGTTACATAAATAAATAAATAATTACCTATCGCAATAATCTCATACGAAATCTTAGTACTATGACAGATATTACAAGGATTCAAAGGCTTAGCAGATCACAGTTATTATTCTACGTAGGCTAGAAATCCTGGCACAATAAAAAATGTACCCCAAGAACATTTTCCGGGAAGCACAATGAATAGTAATGGAAACATACCAATTTTTGAGGAGAACAATAAAACATTATTATCATTATAAAACATTAGTCCTCGGTAATCCCGAAAATGTACGCAGTTCTTTTAGTCCATCATGTGTATGATGGATCTAGGTTTTAACCAAAAATGTACCCCGAAGATTGTTCTTCGTCTGTGTAGACTTGCTTGTTTTGAAATTCGAAGAACTAGATATTACAACGCCTTTTTTAATCGTATGTATTCAAAGTCATATTTCAATTGATTTCACAATTGAATACAATCAGTATTACCTTTGAAAACAAATCTGTTTTCAATCGAAGTGAGTCATTCAGTGCGTTGGTCGACCATGATTCCGATCTAACCTTGCCTCACTTTACTACAAGTGACCCATAGTACGTTCTATCTATTGTTGTCGTTCTTCGGTTGTGACCTGTAAATCGTTTATTTTTAGATTTTTTTTACCATAGCGGGCAATGCTCCTTATTTATATTACATAGCCTAAATAGCCAAATTTGTTATGAACTATTGCAACAGTAATAAATTCTATGCTTTTTGGGGCGTTATTTAATTCATCCTATAGCACCCACGTCACACAATATGAAAGCATACTCAGCTGAATAATATTGTGTCAAAGAGACATAGGATGACAGACAAGCAGACGAGTCACCCCATGGAAAGTGGATCCCATCGTCAAAGAACATTTGCAACTCCAGGGTGGTCGTCAACATGCTGGCCTCAAAAGACTCTTCTGCCGCTAATTTTGAAGAAACCCATATTGATGTACCAATGAAATGTCTTACAGGGATTTTTGTTTCACAATCTGTGTGTACGTTCTTGGCGGAAACAAACACGAAATCTGCACCTTTAAACACTGTTACGTGACCAGTCGGTGCGAGTGGAACCCCTCCGTGGATACACAAACGGTGGAAAACAGTTCAGCAGAGCACTCACCCTCATAGAGGTAAAAAACGCACAGACTTCCAATGATATATCCTTGTCAAATCATACAAATCTGGTCCAAATAAGTCACATCTTATTTGGTGATTACCTCCATTACCAATTAAAGATAAATAATTTATGGAGGGTAAAAGGGATACCATCTTCAATGTCGTCGTCAGTTCATTTCCAGAATTTTGGAAATTGGAGCTTGAAGAAGCTGAGCTTACTATTGACATTCCAATTCAATCACGATTGTGGATTGAGATTGGCAACTGATCAATTAGTACTCTTAAACGGTACACTAGCGCACCATTTAACATTATTGAGTATCCTCAATCACGTATAAGCCATACGTGATTGGGGATACTCAATAATGTTAAATGGTGCGCTAATGTGGTGGATCAGTTCCAGTGTTGGAGCTTAAGAGCGTAAGCTCCACTGGATTATCTGCCGCTAAATAGCGTATTCTATCTCTGATATCCTACCTATTAGTAAAATTTATAGAGACAAGTTAACTGCCTCAGTAGCCTAGTGGTAGCAGGACACTACTACTACGCTGGAGGTCCTGGTTTCAATTCCCCGGGTCGGGGGCTATCAGAGATAACGGTTTAATATCCTTTATCTCTGGTTCTATTGGGATTTTTCCATTTTATGGTTGTTTCCCACTACCTCGGAGTTTGGTAATGTGCTCGAAGATGGCAACAGGCTCGCCACCTGTTACATGGGCCAAAACGTAACCGGCGAATCGTGGGTGTTTGCCTGTATGCTTGAATGCATGCATTTACCTCTGCCTACCTCTTCGGGGATTACAGGCGTGAAGTTACGTTTTTACGTTTACAAGTTAACAAGAGTCGTTCATTGTCACATGCCATGAATTCAAAACCGATTAACTACCTACTTAAGTATCACATCGCGCTCGAAATACTCGGTGTCAGAGTCGAATAACAAATTCATAATTGGCTGTTTGTGATTCTAACTCTGAATTTCAATTCGTTATAAAAGTTAAAGAGGATATTATCTAATACGTTTTTTATTCGGGTAATTGGATACATCGGGTGGACGCGTAGGATTTAAATTGTTTGAATCAATGACATTGTTTGCATTTTATGATCAATCCACGCGTTATTAACTTAGAATTATTTTGTAAGTATATGTCGCAGTATGGTAAATAATGCCGTAATATAGCTATATCCCCAGGAATATTATTATATACCGGAACATAGTCATACGTACTATCTTACCTCGTTTTGGTTGGGACGATGGACCACAGTACAATTAATATTATATTCCTAGGGATATAATAATAATTGTACTGTGGTCCTACGGCTTTACCTATCACATTGCGACATATATAAATAAAATGGAGTGTATTAGTGTCATTAAAACTAGACATCGGTTCAACTGATTGACTAATTTTAGTTTTGAAATATTCGTAGAAGTCCGAAAATGATTTTAAATGTGGAAAATATGAAAGCAAGGAGCGGCCTTTGGTGTGGCTCTGTCCGCCACTCGTTGCTGCGGTGAAGAGACGGCTTGGGAAGAGGTGCACGGCGTGCGTGTTGGTCCTGTATCCTATCCCCAGCCGCCTAACAGTCCCGCCGTCTGATAGGGACGTGGTGGGAGCGCGTGGGGCGGCTGAGGGTCAAGGTCCTTCGTGATCGGAACAACTGGTGTTCTGAGTGTTCTGGACACGGACCTCCAGACGTCGGACTAGGGGACATCCGTTTTTGAAGGTACAAATTAATTAAAAGATGTCCCTTAACTACGTTAAAGCATAGTTACATTAAGGTTCACGCAATAGAAAGACGCAATAGAAGTATAAAATTACTTCACTACTTAACTGTCTATCAACTAAGAGTTACTGCATTATTGAATTCAAACAAAGAAACGCAATCCACCGCAATTACTCACGATGCCAGGTGTGTAAAGATAAACCCAAAGCTAAAGGGCAGTACCTGTTAGTACAAGTTATTCGATTTTAAACATTGGGCCTTGAAATCTACTTATGTACTTATTTTCTTGATAGATCAGAGATATGAGTAGAACCTTGACTTTTTTATAATATGTTTTAACTGCCTCAAATCCCGAGTAGGGAATTATCAGAGATAGTGGTGTAAAGTCCTTGAATCTGGTTCTGTTGGGATTTTGCGTTTTCTGGAAATTTCCCAGTACCTCGAAATTTGGTAATGTGCCCGGAGATGTCGACAGGCTCGCCACCTGTTACATGGGCCAAAAACGTAACCGGCGTATCGTGGGTGTTTGCATGTATGCTTGAATGCAGGTTTTACCTCTGCCTACCCCTTCGAGGATTACAGGCATGAAGTTACGTATGTTTTTATGTAGCGGTGGTAAACAAGCATGCAGTTCACATAGATGTTAAATGTTGACTGCAGCCAGAGAATATGTAATAATACTATGTATAGAATGGACAATTCGACGTCCCGCCCATTTGCCGCGCTTCACCCAATCTCTTCCCCTCTTATGGGCGACGGTTGGTACTCTACAGCGAGGTTGCGAGCGGCCTAGTCTTGATTAATTTGTAATCGAATATTTTATTAATTAACATTAAGATGGTGCTTTATTGTACAGTGTATGGCTGTATGTCAACAAGTCGTGACAAAAAAGATCATTTCCCCGAAGGAAAAAATACCTAAGGTAAAATAATTATATTCACAATTAAAAAAACTTTTTTACTATAATAGTTTCTTACCTTTACCCTATGTGAATGCATTTCATTAGAAATAAAAGTGTTTCAGTATATTGAATTGAAGTGACTTGTCGACTTAATGAATAGGTAGTGAGTGTAATTTTCCAATACTTGTTCTATTTGTTGAAGTAGTGTTTGTGTTTTTATGTTTTTAAAATGCACCGGTAAACTGTGTGAAACTGGTCCATAGAAATTTGCTTTACTGTTGAGCCGCAGTTGGCCGATATCGAAACAGTAAAATTAGAAATCAATTGTCATATTTTTCTCGTGGCCTGACGGAGTGCGTACTGTAAACCGGGTCAAAGAATAGAAAGAATGAAAGAAATATCTACGTAAGTACATAGTATTATTTTCAGTATTATTTCTATATTGTCGGTCCGAGGCCTAAAGTCATAACCTCATAACCCTACGTGCTACGCTGTGTGCGTACACGTGTGACACGTCACTGATTGATGTCTGTGTAATAGGTAATCAAAATAAGCGTTTGTATGGAATTTTTGCGGAGTGTCCGCGGTGTGCTGCTGCCTATAGATATTTAGTAAAAACCAGGTATGCAGTCGCCACCCCTAAGACCGTATATTCAGTCTGTGTGATTGATTACAGTCCCATAAATTACTATCTCACCGGAACACTATAGTGCTGCACCATTCGGTGGCAGATGGATTAGGTAACGCGGTGATGCCTACGGCCTCGAACTCCTACACTTGAACTGTACCAGTAAAAATGTTAAACATCGGGCCTTGAATTTTGTATAATGTACTTATTTCTTCATAGATCAGGGAGATATAATTAGAATCTTGACTTTTTTATAATACTATAGGTAGATGTGGAAAGTAAAATAAGGGGAAAAGCATTTTTTTTTAATGTAATGTCACTATCAGTGGCAAACAAGCATGCAGTTCACATTGATTTTCAGGGATGACTGCAGCCTATAGACACCAAAACAAAGACCAGGGGTCAAAATGCAGATGCGTTACCACTTCGGAGACTACTAAGGTGTTATGCCTCTGTGCCGGAAATTACAGGGCCGTATATTAATTACCACCTGACCGGAACACGATAGTGCTGAACACTTCCATTTAGCGGCAAGTATATTAGGTAATGTGGTGGTGCCTACGCCCGCGAGCTCCTTTACTGGAGCTCTAATACCAGTAGAAATCCCATAATAGAAGTCCCATGATCAAAACTAAAGTTTTTACTGGTGGTAGAGTAGAGCACCTCAGCGATACCTAATCCATCTGCCGCCTGCCGCCGAATATAATGCGCAGCACTATCGTGTTTCGGTTAGGTGGTTGATGTAAGGTTCCGTACTTAAATAACTAACACAAAGGTAGATACAGTGCTCAACAATAAATATTGCACATCGAGCCTAGGAAGGAGACTTCGGCTTATTTCGGGTCTGTAGAGCGTTATCTCTGTCACACCGTACATATTAGACGTTTGTCAACAATTTTCATCAAGTTTTGACCAATACCGGACTGTCAGGGCTTACGTAGGGAGTGTGCAACAGAGATAACGCTCTACGAAGTCGAAACGAGCCAATCGTCTCTTTCGCAGGCTTGATGTGCAATGTTAATTATTGAATACTGTACAATAAGTTATGCCTCATGGATGGCAACGCATCTGCATTTTGACCTCTGGTTTTGTGTAGATGTCTATAGGCAGTCCTAACCTAAGGTGCCACGTGAACTGCATGCTTTAAACAAAGTAAAACAAACTATCTTGACATTTAAAACGATCATTTTTCTTCTGCATTATAAGAGTTATCTCTAAAATCATGAGAAATCTTTAGCTTATATTGAATTCGAGTTATTTAAATATTCCTCGAAATATCGGTCTTCAGATCACTCAGATCTGCATGCCGACAATCTTATTATTCGATCAAAATATCATTAAAATATTAAAGACTCGCTCTTGTCCCGGAATTGACTACAACTATATAATTGACTAATGGACGAATACTCAAACGTCCCTCAATTTTAAGCGGCCCTCAAATGTGCGCTATCTCTATCGTTTGAACGTGTGAAGAAGTGAAGAAGTGAAGTGAAGACTTAAAAGACTTCTGTCTTTATAAAGACAGAAGTCTTTTAAGTCCCACTTAGATTTAAGTGACGTTTGAGTATTTGGCCGTAATTAAAACATGTTTACTGGCAATTACAATCATTATACTAAAACGTACGTAACTCCAGGTGAACATGCATTCAAGGATAACATTTATAGGATATTGCAAACACCTATGATTCGCCCATGTAATGGGTGGCGAGCGTGTTGACATTACCAAGCTCCAAGGTACTGGGAAACTTCCAGGAAATCTGAAATACGCAATAGAACCAAAGATGAAGAATTTTACACATATAATATATTTCTGGTAGCTATAGTGGCGGCAATGGTCTTTTAAACTTTTACAAACATTTTTTTTGTTTATTTCTTCTTGTAATTTATCTATTTTTTTATAAAATTCGTAGAACAAAATGTTATTGAGATTGATCTAGAGAGGCTGCCTACTAATTTAAATTAACCCTGTATAAATAATAACCACAGTGTATCATTAGCACCAAATAAATAAATTACAAGTGGCAGTGGGCAGGGCACATAGCTCGAAGAACTGACGGCCATTGGGGCAGAGCAGTTGTTGAGTGGCGACCGCGTATCGGAAAACGAAGCGTAGGTAGGACCCCCACAAGATGGACCGACGATCTGGTGAAGGTCGCGGGCAATTGCTGGATGAGGGCGGGCCAGGACCTTGTTCAGCAGTGGACGTCTTTTGGCTGAAATGATGATGATGAGATAAATTACACCCTCCACAATATCATTAGGATACTTAAGTGAAAACAAACAAACCAACGGATATTTTTTTATTTACAACGCAAGATTTATGCAGCAAGCGTACGCACAAAAACTGAATTTAACTTTCTCAATACGATCAGCGGAAGCTTACGTCGATACCGCGACATGATATGCCTGTCACTCATCCAGCCATACATTGTACATCAGATAACCTTTTGAGATTAAAAAAAATATAATTACACTTTCCATGTTAAGTGAAATTCGAATATTGAAACTGCAAGTATTTTATAACCACCCAATTTTAATGCTATGGTAATTGTAAAATAATGGTGTCAATTTAAAAAATAGTCATGTTTAATTCATTGGCGTACTTATTATTGAAATATTTTATTTTTCGCAATAACACATGCGAGTGAATTTTAAAAATTTAAGAAAAAAGGGAAATGAAAATTTGACTTCGGGCAGGAAACGAACCTGCGACCTCAAGCTAACCACTCCAGCCGCTTTACCACTAAGCTACCGAAGTCCCACAGGAACGCGTCAAATTTTGCCTTACTTTTTTTTTATTTTTAACCGTGAACGACTAGTATTTATTAGTAATTTAATTGTAAGGTTTGACCAATTTGTCTACTTACGTACTTCAATCTTTATATTATTATGGAGATGTCTCAATAGCTTCTCCGGTTACCTAAGATCGATATCTGACAGATCAAAAAGATATAAGATACGTGATAACGTTGAATACTAGCGATTTGAAATAATGAATGAATGAAAACTTCTTTATTTTCCCTTTCCAACTCTGAAATCTTTTTTTAAGCGTAATATAATCCCTGAAAACCAACCAACTAAGAAATATATTTTTTTTTAATTGTGTTTATGAATGATCAATCGTTCCACAATTTGCACGTTCTGGGCAGATATGAACTCGAAAACAGTGCGCTCCGTTGTCAAAATGTGTCCAGGCTATGTGGATACTTTCTCTTATAGGTAAGTAGTCCAGTACCATATCAAATCGTTCAATAGATTACTTACCATTACAGAGACGGTAAAAACACACAGACTCCTAATGTCTCGCATGCTCAGATGTTCGCGTTTATCATTAAGTCCTGTACCTTTACCACATCCCTGCTGTATCTGCACGAAAGACCTAAACGATTACTTTAGAAGTTAAATCCTTCCTTTAATAGCAGTCGTAGTGTAGTGTGGAGTAATCTATTTCATGAGTCAATGTCCCAACTGTTCGCAATCAAAACACTAACTACAGCTGTTTACCAACTATTTACGACTGTCCCATATTATGTAAGACATAATGAAGGGAACGTCCGTGGGTGGCAACCGATTTGTATAGATTCCTTTTTCAATGAACTGTAAATCTCTCGGTGCCCACTAAATTTTGAGGCTGATGATCGGATTTTATTGCGGTATTAAGAAATACATCGGACAAGGCAATTTACGAGGACAATTTAAATTAAATGAAGGTAACTAGTGCGATTGCTCGATTACTTATTTGTTTTTCTAAAGAAATAGTTCAACCTTCTTATAAGTGACATGGGTTAGTATCCCTACTAATATTACTGGTGGTAGAGCTCCAGTGACGGAGCTCGCGGGCGTAGGCACCACCGCATTACCTAATTTACGTAACTTCACGCCTGTAATCCCCGAAGGGGTAGGCAGAGGTAAATGCATGCATTCAAGCATACATGCAAACACCCACGATTCGCCGGTTACGTTTTGGCCCATGTAACAGGTGGCGAGCCTGTTGACATCTCCGGGCACATTACCAAACTTTGAGGTACTGGGAAATTTCCAGAAAATGGAAAAATCCCAATAGAACCAGAGACAAAGGCTTTTTCACCATTATCTCTGATAACCCCCTACCCGGGAATCAAACCCAGGACCTCAGCGTAGTAGTAGTGGCCTGCTACCTGCTACTACCTAATTTACTTGCCGCTAAATGGTAGTGTTCAGCACTATCGTGTTCCGGTCAGGTGGTAATGTACGGCCCTGTAATTTCCGGCATAGAGGCATAACACCTTAGGCCTCAGGAGTGGTGACGCATCTGCATTTTGGCCTTGGTCTTCATGTAAGTGTCTATAGGCTGCAGTCATCACTTAACATCAATGTGAACTGCATGCTTGTTAGCCACTTCCATAACATAAAAAAAAAAAAATATATAAATGCAAATGTAAGTCTGTTTTTTACACTATCACACAATTACACTACTTATAACAGTTACAATAAACATAGAGACACAGAGACATAGCACTAAGGTCTCAGGGGTGGCAACGCATCAGCATTTGACTGCTGGTTGTTGTGGAGTTGTCTATAGGCTGCAGTCATCACTTAACATCCACGTAGACTGCATGCTTGGTTGTCACCAAATTCCCGAGACAATAATTATAGTGCTTCTGTGATAGACACTAGGGGTCGTAAATTACCTTCTAAATGGAACACGATCGTGTTGAATCAGTGTCTACGCCCTCGGGCTCCGATTGTAACTCTACCTCTAGAATGTCCTTCTTAGCCTGGGTTGCACCACAACATTTGTTAAAGTTAAAGTTATTGTAACATTTCACATCCTTCTCTAACGTAACTTCACGCCAGTAATCCCCGAAGGGGTAGGCAGAGGTAAATGCATGCATTCAATCATACATGCAAACACCCACGACTCGCCGGTTACGTTTTGGCCCATGTAACAGGTGGCGAACCTGTTGCCATCTCCGGGCACATTACCAAACTCCGGGATACTGGGAAACTTCCAGAAAATGGAAAAATCCCAATAGAAGCAGAGATAAAGGATTTTAAACCGTTATCTCTGATAGTCCCCGACCCGGGAATCGAACCCAGGACCTACAGCGTAATAGTAGTGGCCTGCTACCACTACGCTACTGAGGCAGTTCCTTCTCTAACTTTAACAGATTTCCTTAAGTTAGAGAAGGATGTGCAATGTAACAATTACTTTAAATTTAACAAATGATGTGGAGCAACCCAGGCTTATTGAAACATTTACAACAATCATTAAAATCAAGTAGCTATTCGACACTTCACGCTTCTGAGCTTCGAGTTGAAAAAGTTAAGTAACATTAGCATTTGATAAATGAGAACAAGCAGACGAAATATAATACGCATGTCAGTCACTACTGGCATATTTTACATGCGCATTCGCTCGAGCGGTCTTTCGATTACAACCGAGTGCAAGCTCACATTTAACATTAATGTTTGCGTTCTCCATTCATAAATTATACAGAGGCTCACGTACGTAAACGTCGACGTAAATATTGGACATAATCCGTAGATATTATTTGTTCAAAAAACAAACAGCTAAAGCCTATATGTACGCAACGTTAACGGGTGTACACGAAATTTAACACTCGCGGGAACTACGAAAATTTTGCTACGCGTAGGCGGGTGTTTGATGGAATGGTGTGAAGTAGTGTTTAAACTGTCGATGTCGACAGTTATCGTGTGTTAAAGCAATGGACAGAAATTCTGTTCCTGATAATTTTATCGTTAGACTGCGTTATCCGCAGTTTCGTATTTAGGGTTAAGTACCCAAAGAGTAAAAACGAGACACTATTATTACCCAGCTGTTCATTCGTCTATCTACGTTTGTCACCAGACTGTATCTCATGCAATACTAGGAAGGTTATGTACATCTGTTGACGATCTCTGGTCTTTATGTGGGCGTCTATAGGCTCCAGTCATCACTTAACATCAATGTGAACTGCATGCTTGTTTGCCACCTTGATCATTACATAAACAATAAATTCATAGCAGAGAAGTGGAAGTCATGAGACGAATACCCTTACGCACTCTTGAGATGTGATAAGTTTGGGAAAACAGTTTCAAAACGAAACTCTAGTCCAACCAGGGATAGAAATGAAGCATGACTTTGTATCTATCTACTGTGATGACATCAAAAAAATCGATTAAATTTGTTCTTTTAACAAACGTATTGGGCGATTATGTAAATCTGTATTGAAAAAGAAAATATTTGAATTCAATTGAAGGGCATACTATTCCAATTGCCCATGAATAAATAAATCTCTGATATTATCAG
Organism: Macrosoma leucophasiata; assembly: GCA_036365455.1. Taxonomy (NCBI): domain Eukaryota; kingdom Metazoa; phylum Arthropoda; class Insecta; order Lepidoptera; family Hedylidae; genus Macrosoma; species Macrosoma leucophasiata. The sequence continues at coordinate 5,096,212 of JAWQUS010000024.1, forward strand.
AGAGAGGCTTTGGGCTTACTATAAGTAGATTTGGAGTTCTCGTTACCGATTGGTAAATATGACAACAATTGCACCATACAGTAAACTTTTAGGGTCCTACTGACCCTGTATCGCATTCACAGAGCCACTAATCGGTCCCATGCAGAAACTATTTGCTAATGCCAACCGTCGCCCATTTAGTGGAGTATGTGCTTCAGAAAGACGTCCGCGCTGAACGAAATTCTTTCCCAAAGATGCCTACAACAATCGGTTCTGGACCGTTTTCATCCAGCGATTGCCCGCAATCTTCATTCAGATGAGTGCGTATTATCTTGGCCATCATTTTGAAAGCCAGTTTTCATAACATTGCTGTTGTCAAATAACGTGATCATTACGATCATGTAGGAAAACAGCGATGTACTGCGGATTGGCTTTTAAATCTATGACATCCGAGTTACAGAATATGCCTGCCGGTCATCGGTACCAACCTAGGTTTTATCTAACGTTAAGTGCTCGCCACTCGAGAACCCTTTTGCCTCAAGTTCTTGATGAACTTGCCCCACTCACACACAATCCACTGTCTCTTGAGTTTCTTCATCGACATAAAATATGCAAACTATATAATAAAACCAGAGAATTACCAATTTAGTAGGTATCTATCTTATAGCACTTACTGTCGTAATTATAATAACAAATAATAACTGTTTGCAGTAAACCGAACAACTAATTACTTAGAACATAGCTGGTCATTAACAAGGAAATAAGATTGTTACGGTAAAAGCAATTAATACACTTATTTTAATTTGAGTTGTTATTGCGTTATAAAATATAATATAATATCTGTTCTTCGTAAAAGACCAATAGGCATATCTACATGTTTTCGTGCAAATATGCATACACTCACAATTAGATACTTACAGTGCTCAACAGTAAATATTGCACATCAAGCCTAGGATGGAGACTTCCATATAGCAACACGGGCCACCGGCCGCGGACTGGAGGGGAGTAGCCATAGCGTTTATAAATGATGCAAAACAGTCTGTCATTTTTTGCGGGGGGAATTGCGTGCGACAGACACACACACGCTACAAAAATCGTTTATTACTACGAAACTCACACCTTGACTTTAACAAAATACAGAAACAATTTCACACACACATTTAAACATCTAGACGACAGGTAAAGGCCTATTTGGGCTTGTACTTTGACGGAGGGGAAAGCCTGCATATGGCTACTCCCCTCCGGTGTTGCTCTATGGAGACTTCGGCTTATTTCGGGTCTGTTATCGTTATCTCTTTCGCACCGTACCTATTTGACGTTTGTCGACCATTTTGATAAAGTTTTGACTAATACCGGATTGTCAGTGCTTACGTAGGCAGTGTGCAACAGACATAATGCTCTACGAAGACGAAACTTGCCCATCGTCTCTTTCGCAGGCTCGATGTGCAACATTAATTGTTGAGTACTGTATATTTTCCTAGACAAATTACTAAATAAAGAGGTTTGACCCCGCAATATCTATCACAGCAATTTCAAAAGTAAGTAGATAGTTTCTTACCATCCATGTACCGTAAACTGTATACTTGTTTCGCATATTTATAACATGAAAAAAAAATTACAAGTCATAAAAAAACTTTTAATGATTATGTGCAAGAATTAGAAATGTTGGTGCAACCGAAATTAAGAAGAAGAAGTATATTGATAATTGAAGTTAAAGCTGCTATAGATTCTGAAGTCTGACATGTTGACTGTATCATCATCGTCATTATTTCATAGTATGTTCTTAGGTTTTCGCAAGCTGCACTCATTGAAATAAAACTAGTTTTCGGATTTATCTCTCATATACTTATTAAACTAAAATGATTATTTAAAATCGAACCCGACGTTTCGGTCGCTTTTCAGCTTGGTGGTCTCGGGGAGACTGAGGTGGTATTTGTCTGACAGCAGTTTGAAAAATTATTATGTACATCTATTTCGCAAACGTCTTGCGCAGCGTTCAGGATTAACACAAAAGTTACTAATTGTATCTTGAGGGCTTACAGACTGTTGCGGTTGGGCTTTTATTCTACTGAGTATTGGATCCCATTTTGGTGACAATCGCCAACAATCTATCTAATCTCTTTTGAATTTTGGATGTTTTTTAATCTCAATAGCCTCGCGAACCATTCTTGGAATTGGTCTGTATTCTGTGGCGAGTATTCGAGTTTGGTCAAATCGAATATAATGAGTTGGTTTGTCCGCTATGTGATCACAGACTGCAGACCTCCCTGCTCTACGGTGTTTGACATCAACAATAATATGTTCTTTAATTCTGGTGGAAACTGCTCTCTTTGTTTGGCCTATATAAGAGAGTCCACAATCACAATCTAGTTTGTAAATACCGAAATTTTGTAAGGGAATGCTACTTTTGATGGGTCTTAAAAACTGGTGTATTTTCTTGTGAGGCTTAAAAACCGTTTTTAAAGATGATTTTCTTAAACAACCAATAAGCGTATATTAAACTTAAATAATTATTTTAGTTTAATATACGCGAGGTAAATTCGAAAACTAGTTTTATTTCAATCATTATTTCAGCTAAAAGAAGTCCACTGCTGGACTAAAGCCATAAGGGGGATATGCCATAAACGCCACACTTGGCATGCGGATTGGCGATCAAAGTGGCGATAGTTTCATCGTAGGACGCTGCTGCCTACCTCCCGTCATTGGACTATAATTCATAAAACAGAAGGATATTCAAAAAAGAGCACAAGATATGGATTAAAGCATGATAAAAAAGACCAACTCAAGAGAAAGTTTTAAAAATATAACAAATTAGGGTATTATCAATCAAACTTTATTAAAAGTAATAGTAGGCGTAACAGACGACACAAACTAGTTTTATGTATGGACGTTTAATATATTGTAATTATCTTTTTCGAAGATAGATGCGACTCGCCCGAGGCGTTATGAAATATTAAATTGTAGCTTTCTATAAAATCGTGATTGGATACATGGAAGCAAGTGTTGGTACATCATTTGACGCTGGTCCGTGAATGTAATTGAAAATACTGTAATAGATTTATTATTTTCAACTTTCTGTCCGCAAGTTTGATAAATGAAGCAGTTGTTGCCGGAGGGTTCTTGTCCAAAATTTAAATAGCTGTGTTACACGAGTGTGGTTACAAGGTACTAAAATTTCAGATGACATAATTTCTAAACTTGGTGCATTGGTTTACTAACCAATAATCCAAGTAGCTTCCGACACTATCGCTAGACCGGCGGACCGGAGGGAAGTAGCCTTATGCAGGTTTTCTCATCGGTCAAAATACAAGCACAAGTGTACCTGTGCCTGTCACCTAGATGTTTAAATGTGTGCGTGAAATTGTTTCTGTATTTTGTTAAAGTCAAGGTGTGAGTTTCGTAGTAATAGACGATTTTTGTAGTGTGTGTGTGTGTGTCACACGTATTTCCCCCCGCAAATAATGACAGCCAAACAGTAATAAACGCCATGACTACTTCCCTCCGTGTTGCTGAATGCTAGAGTGAGATCTTAGATTTCGAAGAAGTAATTAAAGGTTTCCTAATGAGTGCGGCTGACGCTTAGTTATGGTTGATGTACGAGTATACGTAAATGTAAGTGTGCAAGCAAAAGCGGGAACGTGAGTAGCTGCTCGGTAAGAAACGCACACTGACACACTGTATAACATTCATTGTCACTTCTCACCACGATCAAGTACCGAACGCACTCCTAAATTGCAATTACTTACTGTATCTTAAAAATATGTCTGATTAATAATAAGTTTCCAACACACACTTAGCTACTTTTTTATTTAATACCCTTGGTTAGACATCAGAATGATATCCATAAGGAATGCTACTGCTATGTCTGCGCAAGATAATTTTTTTTTTGACATGGCGCACAATTTGTTGTCTATTACCGACAGGCGCTGGAGCTTATTAACATCTTCATAAAAATTAGTTCCAACGTACATGCATCGCGTTACCTGCGGCAAACATTACGGAGGCGTACCTACCTATTTAACCGGAATACAGAAGTACATGCCTATAGTATAGCCATCGGGTTCTTTCACCAGGCAACTTTTCCTTCTAATGTCTTATTCATACAACTTCACCAGGTACCACAACTAGTATAATTATTTTGATTATCGTCACTGATTTAGAAATAATAAGGGTGTTCCGCACTCTAGGTATTATTGTAAACGTTTTTAATAAATGATAGGTAACGAAGTAAGTACTCTAATATCTATATTATGATAAGTAGTATGTACATAGTATATACGATAAGTAGTATCTATCTACATAAATAAAAACGAATCATCTAAATGTTTGTAAGCGTCCAAACGACTACACCAAAATGGATAAATCTTTCATATTAATGTGTTCGTTATTATCCAGACAAGGTTTGTATGAAAATAAAATATTAAGAAAAATATGTTTTTAAACAAATCTCCGATAGCGGTACTAAGTTCACCTCTCTCACTGTGTGTGCTCTACTTGTCTGCCACTTTCTGGACATAAAATAAATATTAAGAAGAAATTAATGCCACAATGACCTCAGGCATTCCGAGATGAACGAACGTGAAATCGGCATTCGCAAATTTGTCCACATTATCTAATTCTACGATACTTATAATTGAACAACCTGTTTCCTACATTATGCAAATTATATGTGTAAGCAAATGGCGAGTTGACAGACGGCCTAATCTTGGACTTAAAAATTATATGTGTGTGATGTAATAGCCTTTTTATGTGTGTTTGATGGGTATTAAAACTGCAAGGAGAACTTAGTAGGTGAATAAACTAATGGCAGAGCTTGACGGTGTAGGCACCGCATTGCTGTCTCTGCCGCGAAATCGTTGCATTCAGCACTATCTAGCTATAATAATAATAATAATAGCGAAGAGCCTCGACCAACATCTCAAGAGGCTCTCGCTAGGTGGATGGGTCGAGGGTCTGATACAGAAAGCAGTAGGTACTCCTCGGCACGGCACGCATAGTGAGAAGGTTCCTTCCTGTCTCTGTGTCCCTAACCATCGGCAGCTCGGACCCTGCTCCCGCTGCCGGCGGCACACAATTTTTAAATTTATATTTGTATTTATATGTATATGTTAAAAAAATATTTAATAAGTAAAAAATAAATAAGTGGAATCATAATAAGTCCCAGCGCAAGCCTGACAAAGGTCCGGGGTTCAAATTGAACCCCGTGCTGACGAGAGACATACCTAATAATACTAATAATGGCAACCCATTATGCGTCCCACTGCTGGGCACAAGTCTCTCCCCTTTTTAGGGGAAGGCCTGGAGTTTACTCCACCACGCTGCTCCAATGCGGGTTGGTGGAGATGGTTAGTGGCCAACCCGCTGACGGATGTTTTCTAATAGCCCATAAGGCCTCCGACAAGATTTAACGACTGCTATCTATCGATAGCAACCGGGACCGATAGCTTAACATGCCCTCCGAAGCACGGAAACGCGCATTTTAATATTTGCCACTAGCGATCACCCATCACACACCCGACTGCGCCCGTATCGCTCAACCGAGTAGATCGCTTACAATCTACACCAGCCGCGGGGCCATGCGCGCTTTATTTTTATTAAATACAAATATTTCAAAAATGATATGTTATAAGTTCAAAATAAAATATAAAGTTATTATAATCAATGTTTTTTTTTCTCCCGGACTTAGACAGTTAAGAGGTACCTTAGTAGTCTCACAGGCAATACCGCATTACTGTAAGTAAGTAAGTAAGTAAGTAAGTAAAACTTTATTTGATGCAGAAAGAAAACACGGGATGGTTACAGAGAAAAAGAACATAAAATCACTTCAAAAATAGCACAACATACTGGATACATAGATCTGCTCTGAATGTGTGTCTCCTTTTAGCACCAAAAAGGTGACCGATTCAGCAATATGCCAGGCGTAAGCCTAGCGCTGATTTTCAATCGGAACCCATTCGTTGACGCACGGATGTCAATTACCATTTAAAGCCAAATTATTACACAAAAACGAAAAAAACAAAAGTTAACAAAATAAAAGATATCGCGAAATTAAAACAAAAATGAAATACACATTACTATGCTCGAGATCTCTCATAGTCTCAATCTCGCATTGATACCATTCTCACTGGCCTTGCTTCCTACGTGGTTTGTACTCTACACACTTTTTTTGCGTAAAGATGGTGGCAAACAAGTATGCAGTTCACATTGATGTTAAGTGATGACTGCAACCTATAGACATCTACACAAAAACCAGAGGCCAAAATGCAGGTGCGTTGCCACCCCTGAGACCTAAGTTCGTATATCCCTGTGATAGTTATTACGGGGCCACACATTACCATCTAACCGGGATACGATAGTGCTGAACCAGAGAATATGTAATTATACTGCGTATAGCATGGACACTCTGACGTACTGCCCGATTTCCCCGCCTCACTCCTTCCCTCTTATGGGATACGTTTGGTATTCTCTACGTGCTACGCACACAGATACACGTGTAAATACGCGTCACTGATTGATGTCTGTGTAATAGAAACCAAATTAAGCGTTTGTATGGAATTTTGGCGGAGTGTCCGCGGTGTGGCTGAGCACTACCATTTGGCGCCAGATATATTAGGTAATGCGATGGTGCGTACGCCCTCGAGCTCCTGCATTGGAACTCGACCACCAGTAAAACATGAAACTAAACAGTAAAACACTACAGAAAAACATGTACCTACACTCAAACTGTAATCCGCTAGTTTTATCCCAGAAACAGGAACGCTTTACAAATAGAAATATTAAAAAAAATATCCAAATCGGTACAGGCGTTTTCAAATTGTCGCTGAACATACCTACATAAAAAAAAGATCCTTACGAATTGAGAACCTCCTTCTTTTTTCGAAGTCGGTTAATAAAAAACCGCCAACAGTTTCTCGATCAAAAGATTTGAACGTTGATAGATGAGTCAGCGGTTTTATATCTTCTTCGCGAACTAGTTTACGAGGTGGTCGTGAGGTTTTAATTTGTAAACGTACCCTGGCGTTAGAATAAATTTATCAATAGTCACCTGTTACAATAAATTCGAGAATGACCATACAATAGCGTAAAAAATGCAGGTGCGTGCGCGCTCACTTTGTACGCACCTTGTGCTTTTTTTTAAAAGTCCGTTAAAACGTTTTTCGGTGCCGATTCTTGTAGTTTAGAAGCTCGTGTAGGCTTTAATGACGCTATTCATTTTACACTAAATAAATCTTCGCGGTTTTTTATGGATGCACGGTGGCACGATTGTGCTTTAAGTTTTGGGAGTTGTAACACATATACAACACTGTTATTGATCAATGATAATTTATTATTCTTGGAAAATATGTAACAGAATTTATACATTATGCTTTGCTTACATTTGATAGTATTTATTTTTAATTTACTTAGTATTTGTTTCATAAATTCTTACCTACATTGCTAATATTTGTAAAAACTGTTTTTATCTTGACTCGACATTATTTTATATACAACTACTTTTGATCGCGATTTCGTATACGTGTAATTTCTACTTCCAATTCTCTGGAAGTTTTTCCCTACAATCACCAATGATGCCAAATATTTATTTTCTGAGACCACTAGTTTATCTGTCAAGTATGTCAACCACTTAGACAGTAAAAGAATAATACAATATAATTGATTGATCATTAAGAATTACGAGTGATCGAGTATTATTTAGCACGAGGAAGGACTTGTACTTATAGTACGTAATGGATATTCTCTGCTTATAGTACCAAAGTCACATTTTATTTTATTTTCAAACCATTACCAGCACCACCGCATTATCTAATATACTTGCCACTAAATGGTAGTGTTCAGCACAATCGTGTTCCGGTCAGGTGGTAATGTACGGCCCTGTAATTTCGGGCACATAGGCTTAACCTTAGGCCTCAGAAGAGGTAACGCATCTGCATTTTGACCTTGGTCTTTGTGTAAGTGTCTATAGGCTGCAGTCATCGCTTAACATCAATGTGAACTGCATGATTGTTTACCACTTCCATTACATAAAAAATGGGGCTCCAATATTTCAAATTATTTTAAGAATTAGTCTGCTTGCTTGGATGGAATTCTGACCACTACTCTGAGATATCTACTTTTAATCATATCAATTATTAATCTGTGGATCTAAATATTTGGTATTTTGTATCTTAAAATTCAACAATAACAAAAAATTATACAATATAAATTATGTTAACCACGCTTAAACCAATAACGTTTTCCTTTTAAAAATATTTATTCACAAACGAAATTGAATTCACTCCTCGATGTCAAGATAACCACCTCCCGGCCTATTCCACAGAGCGTAAAAATGATCTATAATGCGCGCCGACATCTCGATTGAACGACAAGTTTCACCGATTAATCGATTATATCCATTACTTTTATTTCTAGTTGTCCGATTCGTAATGCATTCTCATTATTTTCTTTGCATTGAATGGCAATTAAAAAGTATAATATCACCTGTGACGAATTTCGAATGGGAAATAATAAATTATAATTCAATAAAGTTAATTCAGGTTCGGTGAATTTATTAACAGCAATTTTATTTATTTTCTTCCAACATTTCTTTAGGCGTCGGTCGTGAAGTTCAGTCGTTTCTTCAAATGTCACTTCTTTATTTATATATTCTTGGACGCGTTAAAATTCGCAAGATGGACAACTTTAAGGTATACATCCGTTGGGTGGCAATGAATTATTTTTACAGCAAATTATCCGACCTTATTATGTTGTATTTGTTTTATTATTATTTTATTTTTTTATGTAATGGATGTGGTAAACAAGCATGCAGTTCACATTGATATTAAGTGATGACTGCAGCCTACAGATTCCCACACATAGACCAAGGTCAAAATGCAGATGCGTCACCACATAGGTTGTCACAGCTAAGACAGTGTCTCCGTGCCAAATTACACTAGGGTTACCACAAGACCCCACTAATAAGGAACAAATAAGAGAATATTTCAGGGATTCTTAAAAAACGTTATTTAAAGTTATGTGACGGCCCGCCACTGCATCCGCGTGGAATCCATAATAAAAGTTAGTATAGATTTTCATCCTAGAATTCATGTTATTTCCAGTTCATGTTTTGGTCTTGAACTATTTAATTGAAATCGGTTCAGACGTGAAAGTCGAACATATAGACAGACAGACAAATATACAATTTTTCGCATTTATGGCATTATTAGCATAACGCCATCTATCAAAACTAGCAAAAACTACTTCCTTCTTCACGTTGCGGACACAGCCCTCATTTATATGGACCATAACAGTAAACGTTATGCAATAAATCATAGGGTGGGCAAACAAAAATGTCAATGATAGAAAATATAATATTAATAAGTTTATTTCAAGGTACAAATTTTAGGTTAGTTTTTAAATATTGGTTGTGTCATGCCTTATAATTTATCTTAGCCCATTTATATATACTGTTAACTAATGACATACTCGTTATCAAAACTCTATTGGCAGCAGGCCACGAGCTAAGTTGAGGTCTCATTTCGATCCAAAATATGCCCATTGGAAATTATGCGCATGAAGGTTTCCTTACAGTTATCTACAAAAAAATCGATCAAATGCGTGTCGGGCCACGCGCATTGTAGGGTTCCGTAGTTTAGAGGTTTGAATAATGTAATGATGAAAATAAATAAATATTTTCTATGGAGTTGTTCAAAGGAGATGTTGCAAAAATGTATGGACCTCCGGCCATGTATTGTACACAATATCATTAAACAGGCAAAATCAATATAAAAACGTTTATTACTGCATATTTTCACTTATTAAGCTTTGTTTGCAGTTACAAAACATAATTTGCAGTTAGAATTGCAACTCAAAACTAACATGGCGAATATGGCGATCGATGTCATTTTGACATTTTCATTTTTTAAATTGTATTTTGATTATAGAACTTGGAGAAAAAAGTAATATTTTTTCTAAATACTATCAAAATCGATTGATATCGGCTGTATCGCCGCCATGTTTAACAAGGTTGAAAATGATAAAATCGTTTGAATTTAATGTGGTTGTAACTCTAAAATATATTCTTGAATAAACTAATTGTATTTTTTTTGGATTCTTATTTAATTTACCCATTTTTTGAGGTCGTGTACGAACCGGGGCCGAGCTCGCAACATCTACTTTTTTTAGAGTATGTGTGTGCGTGACACGCGCATTTCCCCCGCAAAAAACGACAGACTGTTTTGTATCGGTAATAAACGCTATGGCTACTCCCCTTCGGTCCGCCGCGACCGGTGCTGGGTCGAGTTGCTCTATGGCGGTACAAGCAAACAAAGTTACAAACTTTACGTCTTTATAATATTAATATTATTAGTATAGATAGGTCAATGGAATCGGGATATTTTCCAGGTCGACGCGTCTTTTATTCACTTTCATTTATCATTAAAAGCCTGAATAATTAATTAACAACAATTTTTATTATCTCCAATATTTTAATATTTACGCGAACGAGTTTGTGTATGCAATGTATTATCTTTGTTCTTTGTAAAGTACAAGGACGAGCAAAAACCAATAATTGCTAAAATTATGCACTCTTTAATGATGCTTTTGTATTTTTAGGGGTTAATTAAAGATTTTTATCAGTTGACTGTGTTAATGCGTAATTGCAACCGGCTTTATACACAAACTGACTTTTTGAATGCAATTAATAACGCATCTTGAAATTGGCTATTGCTTTTTTAGGGTCGTTATGGAAACAATTATAAAGTGATCATGGCATAATTGAATATTTACTACAGCATATTTATTTTGGCTGAAGCGCGAATGGCCCGGCGGCTGGTGTAGATTGTAAGCGATCTACTCGGTTAAGCACTACGGGCGCGGTCGGGTAGTGTGATGGGTGACCGCTAGTGGCAAATTAAATGCGCGTTTCCGTGCTTCGGCGGGCACGTTAAGCCGTCGGTCCCGGTTGCTATCGATAGATAGCAGTCGTTAAACCTTGTCGGAGGCATTATGGGCGGTTTGGCGGCGACACCGGGTTGGCCACTAACCCGTTTCTCCACCAATCCGCATTGGAGCAGCGTGGTGGAGTAAACTCCAGGCCTCCCCCCAAAGAGGGGAGAGACTCGTGCCCAGCAGTGGGACGTATAATGGGTTGCCATAATTATTATATTATTATTTATTTTGGCTTTAGTGCAAGGCTTTTTACCGAATTCAAATAGGAGGAGGTTCTCAATTCGGCCGGTATACCTATATTTACGTCTACATGTGAATAATTCCGAGCTATCAATTAACACGTTCGTTTTCTTTAGACTGTAGTGCTATTGTAATCCGGTTAAGTTTTTATTGGTGGTAGAGGTCGAGTGACGGAACTCGCGGGCGTAGGGACCACCGGATTACCTAATTTACTTGGCGCTAAATGGTAGTGTTCAGCATTATCGTGTTCCGGTCAGGTGGTAATGTACGGCCCTGTAATTTGATGTTGCACAGAGACATAATACCTTGGGCCTCAGGAGTGGTAACACATCTGCATTTTGACCTCTGGTCTTTGTGTGGGTGTCTATAGGCTGCAGTCATCACTTAATATCAATGTGAACCGCAGTTGTTTGCCACTTTCATTACATAAAAAAATTAGGTGGCAAACAAGCGTACAGTTCACATTGATGGTAAGTAATACTGTAGCCTTTAAACATCTACATGAAACCAGAGATTTCAGTGTAGACGCGTTGCCATTCCTGAGGCCTAAGCTAACGTCTCTGTGCCGTAAATTTCAGGGCCGTACATTACCACCTGACCGGAACGTGATACTGCTGAACACTATCATTTAGCGGCAAGTAGATTAGGTAATGCGGTGGTGCCTACACCCGCGAGCTCCGTCACTGAAGCTCTACCGTTTCAAGGAATACAGGGGTGAAGTTACGTTTTAAGTACCTATTGTCGTTCGCGAGCTATGTTACCAAAACCCAAATGTCGAACAAAATTGATTATTGAGTGCAAACCGAGGTTATTTAACCACTTGACACTACTTGCATACATAATTGGTATTACGACCTAACCAACAGCGACGCGCGATGCGCTTGCGCAACCGTCACTTAATCAACGGTTAATCTTTAATTAACTAAATTGCCCGTTTCGTGCCATTAGTTTGAAATACTGGTATAGGCGATTGTACTCATTTCTGTTCAGGAATAAGAAGCTCGTTAAATATTGAAAGTAACGTCTTATCTAAATAGATTTTGCAAATTATATTTATTTTATTTTTTCTCTCTCTCTGGTTTCTCTTTCTCTCTTTGATTAGCTGGGACGTTATATGCAACTAGCGAATCGAGAATACACTGTAGCATATATGCTTGAATGCATACATTTGCCTCTGCATATTCTACTGGGGAATGTAGGCGTGAAGTTTAAAAGAACAGTTTTCTGCTTTTCCGTACTCTAGTATTATATATCTATATCTATTACATATTCTCTGCCCAGGGTATCGCACGCGCCTGCAGCGCCTTTAGTGCCGTCAGAGAATATGTAATAATACTAAGTATAGAATGGACACTTCGACGTCCCGCACGATTTCCCTGCCTCAACCAACCTCCTCCCCTCTTATGGGCGACGTTTGGTATTCTCTACGTTCTACACACACAGGTGCACGTGTATAAATACACGTCACTGAATGATGTCTGTGTAATATAGAATAAATTAAGCGTTTGTATGGAATTTTGGCAAAGTGCCCGCGGTGTGGTGCCGTGTCGAGACAGGGCGCAATCGTACGAGTAAATCCGTCCTTGAAAAAGAGTCCCTTACTTTTGTCACTGAAGCCATATCACCATATTGTAGAGCGAATAAATAATTGAGAATACTTCTTCTCGTTGCTTAGATATTCGAATGGATCATTCATAAAAATGTCCTTAATATTCTTAGTTACCCAATACATAGGTAGCGATAAATATAAAACTCTTTCACAACAAATATACCTTTTTTTTTTTATAAGTCTGAACTAACAAAACTATGTTATACTAGCAGTGCCCGCGACTTCGTCCGCATGAACATTTATGATTGTTTAGTTACCCAGACGAAGTGTCGTGTGTAAAAAGCTAGTATAAAAGTAGCCTAAGTTACTCCTTATTACATAAGCTATCTGCCAGTGAAAGTCCTGTCAGAATCGGTTCAGCCGTTCCCGAGATTAACGGGTACAAACGTCTGTTTGTAAACAAACAGACAGACAAAACTTGTAAAAAATGTCGTTTTGGTATATGTACCGTGTATTGATTTACTAAATGCATATGTACATACATATGCATTTAGTAAAAAGCGGTTATTTTTATATTACAAACAGACACTCCAATTTTATTTATTTGTATAGATTTAGAAGTCGGGCCGCAGATCTTTAGTAAGTTAACCCAACAAAGTTCACGTCAGTGATTTATAAGATGAACTCAGATCTAAGCATAAACTCACAATTAACCCGTAAGCGATTCAATATTCCCGTAATATGTACGGAACAATAAATTAACCTATGACCGAAGTCCGATGGGCAATAAATATGATGCCCCGTGACCCTACGGTGTTAAAGGCCCATTTCGCAAACTGGACGATGTGCGATGTGCCAAGTGAATAATGTTGTACATCTTCTATTCCTCGCCTTTCTACTGAGGTGTATAATTGCAATACTATATTTCTTGTTGAGCAAGATCGAAATCCATGGAGTCGTTTATGATTTGGTTAAGATTAGCGACCCGCTCCGGCTTCACATGGGTAGCATCAGCTATCTGCCAGTGAAAGTCCCGTCAAAATCGGTCCAGCCGTTCCCAAGATTAGCCCCACCAAACAGACAGACAAACAGACAAAAAATGGTTAAAAAATGTTGTTTTGGTATATGTACCGTGTATACATACATATGCATTTAGTAAAAAGCGGTTATTTTAATATTACAAACAGACACTCCAATTTTATTTATTTATTTATAGTGGAAACGGGGCTTAAGACTGAAAAAAAAGATCCGGACGAATTGAGAGCCTCCTCCTTTTTTCGAAGTCGGTTAAAAAAGCGCCACAAACCGAACGCTTAAACCGAGCGTGTCTCTGTATCGCCTGATCCACGATCACACTTGCACGCTCAGCTGAAGCAGAACGTGACACTTTTTCGTGCGTGCAGCTAGCGTTCATCGATTTTTATTTTTTTTAATATTAAGACGTCAAATATCAAACGCTAAGGTACATGAAATAAAATTTTACGACTTACTCAATGTCATAATATGCTGTTGATAGGAGTCTTAAAGCCACTCGATGACGTAACGGACCTATTTGCAAATGGGTCAACATTAAACACACATCTGTTGCAATAACATTCAACATTTTATCTCTACTCATATTAATGTTATTCGTAGTCATGTGTCCAATGTTATGCTGTATGGTGTGACACAAAACTGCCAAAGACATAACTTAAATGCGGCAGTATAATATTAAGAATTTCTTGTCACAACAATATGCAGTGGAGCTGTTATAAAGTTTTATCTTACATTTTTATAAAATATTTATATAGGGGAGAGTCGGATATATTGTACCAGTTTTCAGATTTTGCAAAATATATTTTTTTGATATTAATTTAAATAAGTTCTTTATCTTGATTCACATAGTTTAGAATCTCATTTAACATGTGCCGCAACGTCAACACCATACTCTTATCGGATTTCACACAATATGCGTTTCCCTGAAGGCTTTCCTTCGGTACAATTTACCCAACTAGTCGGATTCATTGTACCACAGGTTAGATAAATCGTACCTCAAGACATAAGAGACTTATTTACATGATAATAAATGAAAATAAAGAGGTTTAATAAATAGGCAAAATAAATTGATTATATTTTAATTATTAATGAAAAAATGTTGACAAAAATTTCAAATTTCTGCAATATTTACTATAATAATGTGACAAAAGAACAAATGTATTACAGATTAAAAAAAAAACATTTATGAAACTTAAATACATTATTCTGCATAAATTAAATATTGTATGAAAATAGAATTAATCACTTTAGAATATTATTTCCGTTAGTCAAACAAATTATTTATTTATCTACTTGTGTACTGAGATCAAACGCTTTATTTTCTTTTACCATATTATAATAGTATAAAGAATTTCGTATATATAATGATTCAATGTACAGGTTCCGTGAACCCATTTACAACAACGAACGTACTTTGTCTTGTCAACATTTGACCCTCAACTTATTTCACATTCTGGTATGACGTTAAATTGTTGGTTTTGAAAGCGAATTCGTTTCAGATATGTGATTCTAGCTCATCTTCTAATTTTCAAGAGCCAACAGTATCTTTCCAAGACCTCCTTCTTTCGTTTTATAATACTATTTATGATCAACATTAATCTAAAAAAAATATAAAATAATTAATATAGCAACAAGTTGGGTAAATTGTACCAGTACAAATAAAACAACTGCTGGTGGTACAATTTACCAAACTAAGAGATTTCAAAAATAAATATTTGTCACAAAATAACCGCTGAACATAATACATTCGCAACGTCATGGTTGAAACGGTGATTATAGATCTAATCAATAAAATATATAACAAAATTGTAACTTACATTTTCACTTTGTAATCTCCTTAGCTACACACGTCAAAATTTGTATGAAGAACTCTCAAAACACATTTTTTTCTCTAAAAACGAATGTTGTTCCGGAGGCCGTTACAAAAAGACAAGTAGTTGAGGGCGCTGTCGGCGCTCAGTTTCGTGTTGCCAGAAAAGAAAATAAGTTACAGTAAGTGTAAAATTTTAAGGTGGTACAATTTATCAGGCAGTTCAATATACCAGACTCTCCCCTACTATCCGCTATTTTTAGCATTTATTATTAAAATATACCACCATATACCTATGCACGTTTCTTCAGAAAAATAGTTTGAGTACCAACATAGAAACCAACAATTTATTATACACTAGCTGTTGCCAGCGGCTTCGCCCGCGTGGATGTCGTTTACAGAGTAGAATATGTTCTATCTCAAAGTAAATTTTATCTCTGTACCAAATTTAATTAAAATGGGTTCAGTCGTTTGGACGTGAAAAGGTAACAGACACACAGACAGACAGACAGAGTTTGTTTTAGTAGGGAAGTAGGGATTACTAATGCAGCGTTACGGATTGGTTGTTAATTTACTGTCTCTTAATTACATACACCAAAGCGAAGCATAATTTGGCTTTAAAATTCATACTCATATCGCTCTCTGTCTCATTTTCACTTGCAATAAAAACTAAACAATAGACAAAAGTAAAGACAATAGTAAAGACAACCAACTGTATCTCTTGCGCACATTCCATTTAACCCTCGTCTTCCATTTAAGTCATGATATTTCGCTGAAGAAAATGAATACGTAATGTAAAACAGAAATTATCGCAACTTTTTTCACGATAATCAACATGCCCGCATGATAGGTCTCTATGAAATTTAGGAATGTGCACAGTTAATTTAATTAAAATAGTAAACATACTCTGTTCTTTTTGTTTCATCGTGATATTCAACTTAAAAGTCAGAGTTCCGTTTTAAGGCTGGTGGCCTCTCGGTGGCTTACCAGTGTTGCATGTTTTTGTCGCGCGATTCGAACGAATGTCGCACGTTCGATCTTTTTTGTAACGCGTTTATGACCCGGTCCGGCGGGTGTGCGTTCCCCTTTAAGCGACAACCGCTTTTTGCACACAATCGCCAATTATGTGTCGACTTACACAAAATTCATTGAATGATTTCGTATTTTCGAGTTGAATGGTCGATTAAATTTTCGTGTGGTCGCATCTCAACCCCCTGTTGATGCTCGTTTTATGTTATTGGTCGATGTTACAAACCTAAATGATAGATAATTTGACGTTCGACCAGTAATACGCTCGGCTGATGTGAAAGTTAACAAGATTTTTAACCCAAAAACAATACAAGTTTAGTTAGTTTTTTACGATTTTCGATCAGTCTTCTAAAGGAATTACTGAGGCTGGCAACATTAGCGTTTTATGGCTTAAATAATAACAATAAATGTTCAGGCCGCACATATTACGATCGCATTACACGTAACGCAACTGACATAATCCTCACTTACAAGGTGAGCTATAAAATTAAATGTCGTATCGTCGTTCGTAAAATATTAATCCGTAGGTATATCAATAAAAATCGTGGCCATACTAGAATTCTGGCCGAACTTATGTGTGCTTTGGTCAAATGTTAAAAAAAAAACTCGACTTGGCAACTCGTAGAAACTGAGAAACGATGGCGTAATGTAGAGTTCGATGACCTGTTTTTTTAAGATGGCGTCTCAAACTGCCGCCACTTGCGTTCACTACAAATTAATATTGTTTTAATTAATTACTCGTCTGTCAGATTTGTTTAGTATTTTGTTTTTGATGTAAATAGAACGACATGTGGGGAAGGAGAAGCCATTTTGTAATTTGTTATTGCAAAAGTTAATTGCGTGAAAGAGATAGAAATAACTGTTACTGGTAGTAGAGCTCTAGTGACGGAGCTCGCGGGCGTAGGCACCACCGCATTACCGAAACTAAATGGTAGTGTTCAGCACTATCGTGTTCCGGTCAGGTGGTAATGTACGGTCCTGTAATTTCCGGCACAGAGGCATAACACCTTAGGCCTCAGGAGTGGTAACGCAGCTGCATTTTGACCTCTGGTCTTTGTGTAAGTATCTATAAGCTGCAGTCTTCACTTAACATCAATGTGAACTGCATGCTTGTTTACCACTTCCATTTCATACGATAATTGATAATTGATTCTCCATTTCTTATGAACCGGATATTATTTAGGTGTCCCAAGGTGAATATTCGCTCCAATGCGGTTTTTTCAGTTTTTTCAACTCCAAATTGTAGAACAAACTATGCTAAAAATAGATTTTTGGTCAGAGCTTGCAACATACATACGATATAATCACAGTGACATGTTCAACTGCAAACTGTGTAATTTTACTCTATCTGTGAAAAAAGTTAATACCTAATGTTTACTTTTTGTCTATTTCCTACAAATAACTTTTTGATGTATTGTATACACGAAATAATTATTTGTACTAAAATTTTTTGAATGTACTTAAACTTATTCAAAATTCTGTAGTTTTCGCTATGTAATTTTTAGCATTGGAACTATTTTGGCTAATGAATTATTCATGTCCTACCCCATAACCATATGTATTACAAAAAGCTGTAAGTTTCCTTAAATAAATAAATAAACACTACCATTTAGCGTAGAGCTCCAGTGACGGAGCTCGCGGGCGTAGGCGCCACCGCCACTTTTGTATTACTAGTGGTAGAGTGCCAGTGCAAGAGCTCGAGGGCATAAGCACCACCGCATTACCTAATCTATCTGCCGCCAAATGGTAGTGTTCAGCACTATCCGATTAGATGGTAATATATGACCTCGTAATAACTTTCACAGAGACATAACCACTAAGGTCTCGGAGGTTGAAGCACCTGCATTTTGACCTCTGGTTGTTGTGTAGGTGTCTATAAGCTGCAGTGATCACTTAACATCAATGAGAGCTGCACGCTTGTTTGCCACCTTCATTACATAAAAATAAATAATAACAACTTAGGTCTCTGGCAATGTTTAGTTGTCACTAGGCTGCATCCCTTAACATCAATGTGAGCTGCATGCTTTTTGCCATCTCTGACCATCCTTACACAAAAAACCTCCTTCTTTTTGAACACGTTTTAAAAAAACAAAACTTACCTAATAAATCAGAATATCAGCTATCCGTTAGCGACCGACCTCTATGCAACGCAATAATTAGTGTCCCTTCACAAGAACTAACGGGTCATGACTCAATTGGGCTAATTCGTCTTTTACATTTACTATTATTTATAATTAATTGGCATTCATTCCGCCGCTTCCAGCAATAATTTCTTGGCTATCTGGTTTTAACTGCGAATGCTGAAAAAAAATTGACGTATTTCATACGACTAGTTTTTAGGGTTCCATATCTGAAGAGGAAAAAACGGAAACCATATAAGATCATTTGTGTGTCTAAACAGACGCACGACTGAAACAGACAGGCAAACTTATGTTTAATTTAGTGGTGGTAGAGCTCCAGTGACGGAGGTCGCGGACGTAGGCACCACCGTATTACCTAATATACTTGCCGCTAAATGGTAGTGTTCAGCTCCATCGTGCTCCTGTCAGGTGGTAATGTACGGCCCTGTAATTTCCGGCACAGAGGCATAACACCTTAGGCCTCAGAAGTGGTAACGAATATGCATTTTGACCTTGTCTTTGTGTGGGTGTCTATAGGCTGCGGTCATCACTTAACATCAATGTGAACTGCACGCTTGTTTGCCACTTTCATTACATAAAAAAAACGTCTGCCATAGCCAATTTGCTCTGAAACTACTGGTTAAGTTCAAAGTTGATGAAAAATATGTAAATTAGGGTCGGAAATATAGACGTAGGTACAACGTAGGTATATCGTTAATAAGTAAATTCCAAACATTAAATTGAAAAAGAAACACTTTAAAAGTGTACTCAAGTATTGTGTGAAATATCAGACAAAAGGCTTTATAATAGGTATAACAGGGATTTAAAATATCGTTTTCTAAACGAAAGCGATATTTTAGATCCAAAAATCCAAAAATAGTGAATATTTTTGAACGAAAAAAGACAAACATTGACCATTCCCTCCCTTCTTTATTTCCGAAACCATTTAAAAAGTCTTTGGTATTTTAGGTAGTTTAAGAAATCTCTTTATTATACGAAACCCTGTAAACGAGCTGCTGACTCGCATTTGGCTGGTTTTTTTTAAATTTTCTAATTACAAACTACGACAAATCTACGCGCCGCGTTTAGGATTTGCTGGGATTAGGCAATGTTGCTTTGCTGTATATTTTACTGATTACTAGCATGTGTTATTGCGAAAAATAATATAAAAACAACGAACGTATAACCTACTATAAAGTATTTTTGACTGTACAAACAGAAAAATATTTTTGAATTAACGCGTTGGTGAAAATTTGATTTAACTTCTAGCCTTTGGTTTTATTTTTATGTCATGAAGTAGGAAACAAGCATGCAGTTTACAATGTTCGTAGGTAACTGTAGCCTATAAACGAGAGAATTCAATGTAGATGCGTTGCCACTCTTTAGACCTAGGTGTTATGGAACTCAACCTGGATTATTAAAGTTCAAATTAAGTTTCAAAACTAAATTACAAGAATAGGTACTTCAACGATGTCTGTTCGTTATATTAATCAACAGTGATTGTATTCAGGTTCGATCCAATTACCTATTTGGCCATTAAAATTACTGACGTTCCATCTCTAAGCTCAAGAATAGCAATACGTCCTCACCGACTCATGTACTCTTTTTAAATATTCATCTGCTGCAACAATTACCTACTATTTATGTCTGATAAGCGAAGCGCGCATGGCCCCGCGGCTGGTGTAAGATCGGAAGCGATCTACTTGGTTAAGCGATACGGGCGTGGTCGGCTGTGTGATGGGTGACCGCAAGTGGCAAATTAAAATGCGCATTTCCGTGCTTCGGAGGGCATGTTAAGCCATCGGTCCCGGTTGTTATCGATAGATAGCGGTCGTTGAGCCTTGTCGGAGACCTTAAGGACGGTTTGAAAATATTCGACAACGGATTGGCCAGTAACCCTTATCTCCACCAATACGCATTGGAGCAGCGTGGTGGAGTAAGCTCCAGGCCTCCTCCCAAGAAGGGGAGAGACTTGTGCCCAGCAGTGGGACGTATCAAGGGTTGCCATTATTATGTCTGATAAAAAAAGTTAAATAAGTAAGCGCACCGACCTAAGTACGTAAACTGTTGTCAAAATGTCAGTGAACTTTTACGGCGCGAAAAAGTGTTCACTCCTACGCCTATATAAAAATTACCATAACAATCTGTGAAAGCCGTAAATGATGATTTACAACGTGAATCTAAGATAAGTATAAGAAATTTCATAATTTCGACACATCCATAAGATACGTTTATTGGTTATAAGTTGTATCGGCTGTGTAGTCTAATGCCGTTGCCTTTTATTACTTTTAAAAATGTCGGACAGATGTTTATGGTCTGTTACGAAATTTGAATATTGTAGCTTGTAGTGTTATTAGTTTTATATTTTTCAAACAAGATGTTTGTTATTCGTTTTAATTGATGTAAAAGCACCCAGGTTTTCTTACTTGAATATCGAAATTCTCATAATTTGATTTCATTTTACGACATATTTTTTTTATGACTGGTAGATGAGCATTAAGCCTTATTGATTTATTCTAGTGTTCATTAAGTGGGCGATTAGGAAATATGGGACGATTTTTATGATAGCAAAAACATAAAATCGTTTAATTTAGAATAATTTCTCGTAGATAATAGCGTCTAATTAAATATTTTAGTAACCATAACTTTTCATTTTCATGGGAATTTTGTTTTTATCGTTTAATCTTGAAGGTTTTGATGTAAACAAAATGGTGTTTGATCACCTTTATTAACATACGAAACTAACGTCTTCGATATGTAACGGCTATTAAACATTTGAACTAATCTTAAAAATAAAGTGACGTAAACGTGAAAGAAAAGCAATTTGGGTTGTATAACACTTTGAGATAATACGGTCATACTTTTATACGAACCTTAACAGTTTTGTTTACTTTTTTAAACTCAATACTTTTATATTAAAAAAATGATAACAGTGACCGTGTTTCACAAAACCTTGCTAAAAGCTTTCAGATTATTATGTTTCGAAAACAATGGATCTTTCGATAGTATTGACTCTCAGAAGTGGGTTTTAAATTTCGCTCATATGATTTATTTAGTCTTAACTTGCCCTTTGTAAAAGAGAGTATGGAACACATACTGTTGATACCTATTTTTATTATTACGTATTTTTGGACCATTTTTAGGGTCCGTAGTAAGCAAGGAACCCTTATAGTTTCGCCATGTCCGTCTGTCTGTCTGTCTGTCCGTCCGCGGTTTAGCGCAAAAACTGTTAGTACTAGAGACTTGAAATTTGGCACAAGTATACACCTTAATTACGCCGACAAAGTGGTAGAGTAAAAACATGAAAAACTTTTTTTTTAGGGTAACCTCCCCTACTAGTATTTTTTTTTATTTCGATTTTCATATAGTGTGGGATAGGTATTTTAATATTATGGGTGTGCGAACATCATTTTTCGATTTAGTTAACTGTTCGTGATTTATTAAGCTTTAAAGTGCAAATTTTCGTTAGACTCAAGTGTCCCCCCCCTACAGACTAAACGGTTGTTGTTAGAAATTCAAACGTTACGGCGATAGTAGCCACATATAACGAAATTAAAAGGAAAACTATCACACCTAAGTTGGCCCCGCAAGTTTGCGAGTAATAGTCGACCAAATGTATTTGACTAGAAAATTTCGACCAACTCCATAGAAAATATATTTTTTTTCATTACATCTCTTACTCTGTAACTACGGAACCCTACAATGCGCGTGGCCCGACACGCACTTGACCGGTTTTTTAATTTTATTTTTGTTTAGTTTGACATATTAATCAACGTTTATTTTTTATTATATATTAAATATTTTTTTCAGTTTAAGTTTGAGTTTATGAGTGCTATAAAAACTTTATTCGAATTAGATAGTTGGATAGGTTATGACAACAAAACAAATATGGGCAAAATCAAAAGATCTCGTCGTTCTTAATAATTAAAAAGCAAAGGTAAATGCGTGCATAGAAGCATACATGCAAACACCAACGATTTGCCAGTATTATTTTGCTTATTCAGACATCTGGGCCCGTTTCTTAACTCGAAAGGACTTCTTTGTGTGAGCTTAACAAAGGTCCATATTATAAAAGACAACATGCTAATAGAAGACAGACTTACGCGCGTTTTCAAAATTTCTTTTTCAATTTTTTTTTCCGTTAGAAGAGACCTAAATATAATTTACTACACTTAGCCACTTAGTCAGTAATTTCTTTCCCTTATACGTATGTTTATCCAATTAGATACCAGATTTAGCATAAGAAAGAAACAAATCAGCATTCCCATATAAGTATGACAATAATATGTTTCAAATTATCTCTTAGCGCATAGCGCGTGAGTTGCTTTAACAAATGTAGACTTAATGACATATAGATATAATTACATCAAAAAATCTAATACATTTGATAAGAAACCTTATTTACATCAACTTACAATTCAAATCTGAATGAAGTACAGAAGTAAATTATATTGGTCGAACATAAATCATGTAGCCGCGATCAACAATCAGAGAAAGAGCAAACAATCAGATAAGCAATCTTCAAAAAGAGAATGTTAATTGAAAACTGGTGGTTGCCGTTCTAAGATCGTAAACAAAGGTAAAGGTACCGGCACACTGCACTCGCACGCAACTCACGGATCGCTTCTTATAAATTTATTTTTATTTGAATAGACTCATGTAGGCGGCACGTCTCGAAACGGCACCAGTGGTAGAGCTAAGTGACGGAGCTCGCGGGCAATTGGCACCACCGCATTACCGAAAATACTTGCCGCTAAATGGTAGTATTCAGCACTATCGTGTTCCGGTCAGGTGGTAATGCACGGCCCTGTAATTTCCGGCACAGAGGCATAACAGCTTAGGCCACAGGAGTGGTAACTGGTAACGCATCTGCATTTTGACTTTGGTTTTTGTGTAAGTGTCTATAGGCTGAAGTAACTTAACACTTAACATCAATGTGAACTGCATGCTTGCTTCCAACTTCCATGGCATAAAAAAAGTCTATCGGCGAGCGCAGAGTGCGCTTTCAATCTAATTTATTATAGCGCAACTGCCTAAGGCAGACCCCTGTGGGTCAAAAATTTAGTTTAGGGGATTGTGGAGGTACATGTAAGCTCCAGGCCTCCCCCCCAAAATGGGGAGAGACTCGTGCCCAGCAGTGGGACGTATAATGGGTTGCCATTATTATTATTATTATATCTTATATAAATAGTCTCTCCCCTTTTTGGGGGGAGGCCTGGAGCTTACTCCACCACACCACTCCAATGCGGATTGGTGGAGATACGGGTTAGTGGCCAGCCCGCTGTCGGATGTTTTCAAACCGCCCATTAGGCCCCCGACAAGGTTTAACGTCTGCTATATATCGATAGCAACCGGGACCGACGGCTTAACGTGCCATCCGAAGCACGGAGCCGCGCATTTTAATTTGCTACTAGCGGTCACCCATCACACACCCGATCGCGCCCGTAATGCTTAACCGAATAGATCGCTTACGATCTACACCAGCCCCGGGGCCTTGCGCGCTTCTATATATCTATTAGGTATATTATATGCGATTAGGGGCGTTTGTTGCCTGTGTAAACTTTGCGCCAATGCTTTAGCCCGCTACGGCTACACACAATATCGCAAGCAATAATATTAACTTAAACATTATTATAATTCGGTAGAAAAATAATGAAGAATATAAAGATATTCTTTCATAGCAGTTGATCTCAATTATACCCATCGACCATATAGCTTTAAAGTCGATGATTATCCCATAACTTTGCGCTGCGACGCCACTTCGGACTTCTTAAAAGCCACATAAAAATAAACTGATCGTAAAAATGTCCATATTAATACTTATTATAATGAAATGGGTTTGAAGGCGTTGAAGACTTGCATCAGTTTTCTGAATTGACTGCCATC
Organism: Macrosoma leucophasiata; assembly: GCA_036365455.1. Lineage (NCBI taxonomy): Eukaryota > Metazoa > Arthropoda > Insecta > Lepidoptera > Hedylidae > Macrosoma > Macrosoma leucophasiata. The sequence goes on from JAWQUS010000024.1 coordinate 5,120,786, forward strand.
TTTGTGCTGAAACCTATCATCATCGACTGAATGATCCTTTGCTGCTTTATTTTTAGAAAAATACTTTTTGTGTCCACTTGAGAGCGACTTATCAGTATTCATTTTAATTTGATACTCGTGTATTAATGTCTTTGTTGGCTGATTCAAAAATTCAGCCACAAAATAATGAAAAACTTTTCGTAGATCCGCTAAATGAATACGTGTACCATGACCACAGAGTAACGATATCGCTGGCAGCAAACGGCTTTTCAGATTCAGCGATTCAATCGCCGCATTGGCAGTGAAGATAAATCGCTGTTATAATCAACAGCGATATTATCATCGCTAGCGAGTCGCCATCGATCAAAAGTCGCTACCGTATGTAGACATATAAAACATAAATACCAAATAACATTCCACGACTTGGTTGAACCATAATAATAATAATAATAACCTGGCAACCCTCCGTTTGAACACTGACATAATTCTTTGATCCGAAAATTTACACAAATAAAATATAAAAATCATACGAACATCCCAACCCGCAATCAAAACCACAATAAAAGGAACAGCGAAAAGGTTCACACCAAAATTAAAGGTATTTATTCCATTAAAACCGACAACAAATACAATGATATTTTCGTATAAAATGACAAGAAAGAAATGTCACAGAAGTCACAATATTAACAATAAACATCGACATACACAACAGTAAAATGGCAATATAATGAAGAATTATGATCACAAGAGCGAAAGCCAGACGTGAAGCACACCCATCAGCACCGGGCTCGTCGCTGAGCCCCGCCTCGCAACCGTCGGCCGCCGCCTCCTCCGCGAGTGCAGCGACGTCGACCACCGCAGTTGCGCCGAGCTCCAGCGACGAGTACCCCTCCCCGCCGTCGACACCAACACCTGCGCGTCGGCGTGGAAGACCCCGGCTACCGGCCGGCTTGGGACCTCGAGGCCAACCGGCTCCGAGCAGGGTCCCCGCTGTCGGTAGTAACGTGCAGCGCATGAAATGGACGCAACCAATAAATGAAAACGTGATGCGCGCATTCTTTGGGGCTACAGAGGGAGGAACTAACCTCACTGCGTACCGCAGTCGTATGCTCTCTCTGTTCCAGGTTCTTGAGCCAACAGTCTGTGTTTCGAGCCAACGTCTATCGGATCAGGTGCGTGTCATTCAGCGTGGCCACATGCTCGATGACACTGTGCTTGATCGGCTACGCTCCGAGGCGGCGAGTGACCGCTCTGTCCCCACCCCGCCGCCGCGTGTGGTACAGTCGCAGCATGTTAGTGTCGTGAATGTGTCACAATGTGCCGGCGGGGAGGAGATAGACGAGGTCACCACTACCGTAAGTAACCAATACATTGAGCAACTGAGAGGCGCTTTGGAACATGCTCTTCTTGAGTATCGGTCGACCTTGGCCGAATGTAGACCGCGGTTGCCCCGGCTGCCAATGCATAGACGTAATGTAGCGCTGGTGGGTGCTCTGGACACAATATTACCGGAGTACATAGCTGATAGTAAAGACCTTAGCGATACCCACTCAATCCTGTACTGTGCGGCGGTCGCGGCGTGTCGCGTAGCTCGTGTCAAATTAGCAAATATTGACACAGCTACACGACCGAGACCTGCCGTACCAGCCTGGCAGTGCCGGATTGAGCGCCGTATCGCAGAAACCAGAGCACTCATTGGCAAGTTATTCTGCTTCAGGATGGGCAACACACGCCCAAGAGTGATGCGTTTTGCGAGGCGAGCGTTCTCAGGGACTGGGGTCAGCCCACAACACTACCTAGATCGCATCACAGAACGCATTGACTTCCTGAAGCAGAAAGTCTATGCATGGGCAAGCCGAATTAGGCGTTATAAAGAACGTGTGGACCGATACATGCAGAACAGGATGTTCCAAAGTGACCAAAGGTGGGTTTACAGAACGTGGGAGCAGCCTGGTCCCGGATTAGCTGGCGGGAGCCGACCGGATGATGATACCATGATTGCATTTTGGCGCAGCATCTGGTCGGAACCTATCAGACACTCTGAGGATGGCTGGATACTGGGCATTGAAGGAGCGTGCGAGCCAATTCCAGAAATGGAGAATGTTTTAATATCAGAGGATGACGTGGCCAGTGCAGTTCGCCCGCTGCCGAACTGGAAATCTCCGGGACCGGACGGACTGCACAACTTCTGGCTTAAATGGCTGCGAAGCTCGCACTCTCGTTTGGCTGCCCAGTTCCAGTCATCCCTGGACTCGGGCACGCTGCCACAGTTCTTAACAACTGGCGTGACCCACCTGCTCCACAAATCAGGTAGCACCGCGGAACCCAAGAACTATAGACCGATCACATGTCTTCCAACCGTCTATAAACTCCTTACGTCCATTCTGAGAGTGAAAATTACTAAGCATATAGAAGACCACTCCATCTTGTCTAACTCGCAGAATGGATGTAGGGGCGGGTCCCGTGGTGCTAAGGAGCTACTGCTATTTGACATGGCCATTAGCCAGCAGGTTCGTCGTAACCGAAAGAGTCTCTCGACTTGCTGGATAGATTATAAGAAGGCCTATGATTCCGTACCGCATACATGGCTGATGAGGGTGATGGAGTTGTATAAAATCAACACAACCCTACGCACCTTCCTCATGTCATGTATGTCGCAATGGAGCACGGTGCTTCGCTATCCAGGATCTCGGCAGCCCCTGGCGGTTGGCGAACCTGTAAGAATTGCTAGAGGTATATTCCAGGGCGACTGTCTGAGCCCTTTATGGTTTTGCCTAGCCCTGAACCCTCTGAGTACGCTACTGGAGGCTTCAGGACTCGGCTACCGGTTGCGAAGAGGTGGTCGGGTGATATCTCACCTGCTTTACATGGATGATCTGAAATTATTCGGTTCTAATAATTCGCAACTGATGGAATTATTGAAGGTGACTGAAAACTTTAGTAACTCTATCAGGATGGAATTTGGAATTGAAAAATGTGCGGTTATGCATGTAACTCGAGGAGAGATAATGGAATCCGAGAGAGTACAACTCACGGATTCCATTCAACTTCGATCGCTCTCCGCAACCGAAACCTACAAGTACTTGGGTATGTCAGAGGCCTTAGGTATATGCGAGGCTGACATGAAACAATCGTTGCGAGTACGATTCCTTGGCCGCCTGAAAAAAGTTCTTAAAAGTTTCCTGTCAGGCGGTAATAGGGTTCGTGCTTTCAACGGTTGGGTCATGCCAGTCTTGATGTACTCCTTTGGCATACTCAAGTGGACTCAGACCGACCTGGATGCCCTAGACAGGGGGGTCCGCTCTCTGCTGACATCATACCGGATGCACCACCCACGCTCATCGGTGATGAGATTGTACATCCCACGGAAGTGTGGGGGCCGAGGCTTTCTTAGTGCTAAAACCCTCCACAACCGTGAGGTGTGCAATCTCAGAGAATACTTTCGGGCCACCGATAGAGGTATGCACCGGGATATGGTAGCAGTTGACAGTGGACTCACACCTCTCTCACTGGCTAAAGAGAACTGGCGCAAACCTGTGGTGCTGACGACCAGTGACCGCGTGAGTGTATGGCAGGGCAAGGAGCTGCATGGACGATTTTACCGGGCTCTTCATGGGCCCGATGTAGACTTTCTTGCGTCTGTAGGCTGGCTACGATTCGGGGACCTCTTTGGGGAAACCGAAGGTTTTGTATGTGCAATTATGGACGAAGTGGTAATGACCAATAACTACCGGAAGTTTATCCTGAAGGATGGCACGGTCGACATATGTCGGGCATGCCACCGACCGGGGGAATCCCTCAGGCATATTGTGTCCGGCTGTTCGAGCCTTGCCAACGGCGAATACTTGCACAGGCACAACCAAGTAGCCAGGATAATTCACCAGCAACTTGCTCTGAAATACAACCTTGTAGCCACGGAGGTGCCGTACTACAGGTATGCACCCGACCCAGTACTCGAAAATGACCATGTCACGATGTATTGGGATCGATCTATCATCACTGACAGGACTATTGTCGCCAATAAGCCTGATATAGTGGTGATAGATCGCTTGGAACGCCGCGCAATTATAGTCGATGTCACCATCCCTCATGATGAGAATCTCGTGAAAGCGGAAAAAGACAAACAAATTAAGTATCTCGACTTGTCTCACGAGATTGTCGCCATGTGGGATGTGGACTCGGCTGTAATTGTACCGATAGTCGTCACGGTAAACGGACTCATGGCGAAGAGCCTCGACCACCACCTTAAGAGGCTCTCGCTGGGAAGTTGGATCAAAGGCTTGGTACAGAAAGCGGTTCTTCTCGACACGGCACGTATTGTGAGGAGGTTCCTCTCTCTGAGCCCCTAACCGCCGACAGCTTGGACCCTGCTCCCGCTACCGGCGGTAACCATTTTGTATTTTTTTATATATACGTTGTTTTTTTTTTTTTTTTTTTCCTTTATATACATGTATATGTAAAAAAATAGAATAATGAGATTATGAATAAATGAGTGAAATAATAATAATAATATATACTTTATTGCACACCAAAAAATAAGTTTACAAAAACAAAACATTTCAATTACATGTGATAAAGCGGGCGGCCTTATCGCTAGAAGAGCTATTTCTTCCAGGCAACCCAAAAAATAAAAGATAATTCTTAAAAAGAAAAGGTAGGATGTGCGTAGGTACATAAAACAAAAGTAGTACTTATACAAATTAAGAAAATAAATATAAAATGTTAATGATGACGGTGAACAAAAACAAGTCGGAATAACACAAGATATTAAGGAAGGGAACATAAATAATGAGACTTCACCTGGTGTTTGAACGCTTCAACAGTCTGAGCTTGTCTTATACTAGAGGGCAAAGAGTTCCATAAGCGTACAGCTTTTACTGCGAAGGAATTAGAGTAAAATTTGCTAGAGTGTACAGGAGTATTTAGACGCAAAAGTAATGAGGATCGAAGGGAACGCGAATGAGAGGTAAAATCAAACAAATCTTTTAAATATTTGGGACTAATAGGATTAAATAGCACGCAGTATAAAAGAGAAAGAATACGTACATTCCGGCGATGTTGAATGGAGAGCCACTTGAGCTTATTGCGATATTCCGAAACGTGATCATATTTGCGAAGACCAAATATGAATCTGATGAAAACATTTTGAAGGCGCTCAAGCTTATTTATTTGCCCTTGGGTCAAATTGAGGTAGCAGACGTCAGCATAATCAAGTATTGGAAAAAGTAAGGAATTTGCAAGCGCAATTTTAGTAGGTATCGGTAAAAAGTTACGTAATCGGCGCAAAGAACCAATCGTGGCAAAAACCTTCCTGCTAACTTCACAAAGCTGTGGAGACCATGACAGATGCTGATCAAAAATTATGCCCAAGTTCTTAACTTTGTCAAGAAACGGTATATTAATTCCATCGTACAATACCCGAGGCAACTTATCCCAGTCGATTTTACTCACAAGCCTTGAGCTACCTATAATAATTAATTGAGTTTTTTCGGGATTAACAGTAAGGCCAAAAGATTTGCTCCACGATGAGATGCGGACAAGGTCATCATTTAATTTTTTAATCGCATTAGGTAGATCATTCAAAGAAGATCTTGTATATATTTGTAAATCGTCTGCATAGAGATGGTAGAGAGAAGATATTTGAAGGCAAACAGAATTAATGAATATAGAAAATAATAGAGGGGACAACACGCCACCTTGAGGCACACCAGCATCACTGGCACACCAGGTCGAGTGATGTTCCTGAGCCTGAATGCGATGCCGGCGGCCATACAAGTAATTGCGAAACCAATCAATTGCAGACGGAGATATGTTAAGAGAGCACAAACTCGCTAGTAGAATGTCAAAGTCAACAGTATTAAAGGCATTACTGAAGTCTAGCAATGTTAATACTGTTAACTGTTGATTATCCATACCAAAACGAATGTCATCGGAGATTTTCACTAAGGCAGTCGTCGTACTATGACCAGGACGGAAACCGGATTGCAAGGGATTGAAAAGATTTTGCTGGGAAAGGAAGGAACTCAACTGCTGGTGAACAAGGCGTTCAAGGATTTTAGACAAGAATGGTAGGATTGAGATAGGTCTATAGTCGGAAAAAGTGGAGGGATTAGATTTCTTGGGGAGAGGAATTATATTGGCATCCTTCCACAAAGTAGGAAAGATGCCAGTGGAGATAGAGCAATTTAGAATGGAAGTGATTACAGGGGTAAGGATATCTAAAAGAGGAATGATCATCTTACGACTGATGCTATCACACCCGATAGCATTCGAATTGATAGCTAATATGCTCTTCCTAACATCACGTTCGGCAAATAGACTAAACATGAATTCTGAGTGACCGGGAGTGGGCATTTGTGTGAGGGCGGACAATGTATGTGTTTTTGTAACATCATCGATTGATGTGGAAGATGAGAAATGCTGATTAAGCAGGTCAATGTCTAAATTGTTAGGAAGAGAGTCATTACGAGATTTCCCAACTCCTAGTGTTTTAAGAAATTTCCAGACTTTAGCTGGATCTTCGTTATCTACAGAACTATGAATATGGCGTCGTTGTGAATCTCTACATACTCTATTACAGCGATTCCTAGCAGACACATATTTTAATTTATTTTTTTCGGTTGGTACAGATTTATATTTTCCCTTAGCGGTAACCTTTTTGTTCATAAGTTTTTTAATATTGTCGTCAATCCACGGCGCAGGAAGGTGTTTTACACGCACAGGTTTGACGGGTGCGTGGACATCATAAAGGCCAATCAATGAGGAGTTGAATAACGCAATTTGATCATCTACATGGCCCGCGTTGGTCACGGCAGTCCAATCAATATGGGCTGCATCATCAAGTAATTTATCAGGGTTCATACTACTAAAATTACGCTGCAGAAGAATTTTGGATTTATGTTTGGGAGGACGAATTTTGTAGGACATATAAATAAGGTCATGATAGGAAAAAGCATCAGCAGAAAGCTGACCATGCTTGACAACATGTTCTAAGGAAGAGACAAATATTAAATCTAAAAGCGAAGGAGTACAATTTGGAAAATTATGAGTAGGAGATAGTGGAAGAATATGCATATTGGAGGAATTTATAATAGTTTGAAGTTTGACGGACCTTGTGTCGTTTTTAAGGAGGCAAGTATTGAAGTCGCCCATCAATACAGTATGACTGTATAGAGGAGTTAAATCTTCTAACAAGTTTTCAAAGGAAAGGAAATAATCGACTGTATTAGATGGACTGTAAAATACACCTAAAAGTAGTTTGGTATGTGAAAAAAATATTTCAACTAACAAATGTTCTGCACAACCCTCATGTGACTCGTTTGAAACGCCTACAATCGAAAAAGGTATATGGGAGCGAAGATACATAGCTACGCCCCCACCACCGCGGTTGCAACGGTCATTCCGAATTAACTGATAGCCCGGCAAAGAATAGGAAGTTGAGGGAAGGCATGGCTTGAACCAAGACTCTGAAACTAATATGGCATGGACATTAATATTGGAAAAGGTTGCTAACATATCTGCATAATGTGCCGGAATGCTTTGGGCATTTATGTGGACGATGTTAAAGTTTTTCAGTACATCTGAGAAGCTCGAGTCAAGACTTTCACGTAAGGAAGGGAGACTTTTGAAACTGTCATTACTACTTAATCCTACAGAGGATAAGGAAAGGAAATTAGATTGATCACTGTCATCATTAATTGACATAATAATATGTACCTATAAAATATAATCTACAAACTAAAACAAAACTAAAATACACAAAAAATAAAAAAGTTTCTTACAACCAATTTACTTACCGGCTCTTATTAATTTAAACAATCTAATAATTAATTAAACGAATCACAAGCAAATAGAAGACATGCTTATCCCACTACAACAACAAAAAAAAAACAATACTATGACTTGGCATAATCAACATGATGTCATACCATGTTGCAAAAAAAAAATGATAGATAAATGATATGACAGCTTGTCAAGTTGACAACTTAGAACTTCTGAACATTACAAACAAAGTCAAGACTACAATTTAATTAATATTACAAAACAAGCGAAGTGATTTCAAATTGGTTATTGGTCTGTGCTTTCAAAACTAAAAACAAAAATATAAAGTGCGGTGAAACATTAATAAAGTCATAAAAATTATTACAGTCGACGGTAACCATGAAAAAGTTAAAATACTAATTACTATCACTACTAGCATACAAGAGAAATGGTTATTTATGTTTTGTGATGTTTCTCTTCGATCTCTCTACGGCTACCTTGTCCGTCGAAGCCGAAGTAGACTGTTTGACCGTTGTTACGGAAGCAGGTACTGCTTTAACTGCATCGGTCATCTTACCAGCCGCGATAGTGGATATATCTGCCATACATTCCACGCGATGACGACTTCCATCTGGGGCAACCACGAAGATCCAGCCATCGCGTGTCCAGCACTTAGTGATGCCAAAACGCCTCCTAGCTTCAAGAAATACTTCGTGCCTAGTTTTGGTCAGATATTCCGAGAGAGTGATGCCAGAACCCTTAAGCTTGGTCTTTGAGAACCAAACCGCATCTCGAGTAGTTACATCTGTGAACTTTACAATGATGGGTCTTGGTTTACCATCCACAGGCCGCCCCAACCGGTGACATCTGGATGCTGCAAAGTCAGACACTTTCAGACTCTCAGCAACGATTGAGGCCACCGCATTTGAAGTGTTCTCATTCCTGTCTTCGGGAACACCATGGAGGAGGAGCATTTTTCGTCGCCGGCTCATTTCCATCCTATCCAGCTCTCTGCCCAGGAACTCAACTTGCCGCTGCAGGGTGTTCATAGCGGCAAGAATGAATTTGATTTATTATAAAATATAATCTACAAACTAAAACAAAACTAAAATACACAAAAAATAAAAAAGTTTCTTACAACCAATTTACTTACCGGCTCTTATTAATTTAAACAATCTAATAATTAATTAAACGAATCACAAGCAAATAGAAGACATGCTTATCCCACTACAACAACAAAAAAAAAACAATACTATGACTTGGCATAATCAACATGATGTCATACCATGTTGCAAAAAAAAAATGATAGATAAATGATATGACAGCTTGTCAAGTTGACAACTTAGAACTTCTGAACATTACAAACAAAGTCAAGACTACAATTTAATTAATATTACAAAACAAGCGAAGTGATTTCAAATTGGTTATTGGTCTGTGCTTTCAAAACTAAAAACAAAAATATAAAGTGCGGTGAAACATTAATAAAGTCATAAAAATTATTACAGTCGACGGTAACCATGAAAAAGTTAAAATACTAATTACTATCACTACTAGCATACAAGAGAAATGGTTATTTATGTTTTGTGATGTTTCTCTTCGATCTCTCTACGGCTACCTTGTCCGTCGAAGCCGAAGTAGACTGTTTGACCGTTGTTACGGAAGCAGGTACTGCTTTAACTGCATCGGTCATCTTACCAGCCGCGATAGTGGATATATCTGCCATACATTCCACGCGATGACGACTTCCATCTGGGGCAACCACGAAGATCCAGCCATCGCGTGTCCAGCACTTAGTGATGCCAAAACGCCTCCTAGCTTCAAGAAATACTTCGTGCCTAGTTTTGGTCAGATATTCCGAGAGAGTGATGCCAGAACCCTTAAGCTTGGTCTTTGAGAACCAAACCGCATCTCGAGTAGTTACATCTGTGAACTTTACAATGATGGGTCTTGGTTTACCATCCACAGGCCGCCCCAACCGGTGACATCTGGATGCTGCAAAGTCAGACACTTTCAGACTCTCAGCAACGATTGAGGCCACCGCATTTGAAGTGTTCTCATTCCTGTCTTCGGGAACACCATGGAGGAGGAGCATTTTTCGTCGCCGGCTCATTTCCATCCTATCCAGCTCTCTGCCCAGGAACTCAACTTGCCGCTGCAGGGTGTTCATAGCGGCAAGAATGAATTTGCGGAAGTTGCTGAAGTCCGATGCAAGTGTAGTCGTAGTTGCAGATGAGGGGGAGGTCTTACGCAAATCCTGCTGGAACTCATCCATCCTACTGTTGAACAGTTCAGCCATAGACATGATTGACTCTTTAACTGAATCCATGTTGTCAGTGATTGTGTAGTGTGCTTCAAGAATTAATATTAAGGAAATTAAGAGCGCTAAGGTTGGTATCACATGTAAATAATATAAGTTAAGTAGTATTAGAGTAGTAGGTATATAAATTAAGAATTAATGTGTAATATAACTATTTTAAATTTAATTATATTATAGGAACTTATAAAAACGTGTCAGTTAATTTCGCGCCTACCCACACAAAAAAAAAAAAGAAAAAAAAAAAAAAAAAAAACCATACCGTAAAAACATAATACATTTTTCTATAAATATTAGGTTGGGGAAAAAGTTTCTTCGCATTTTTTAAGATAATTCTAAACATTTTTTAATATAGTTTATTTAAATTTAACTAAAGTATGTATGTACCATTTTGTTCGATAACCTTTTGCCATCTTGTAGGTAGGGACATGATCCCATTGCTATAAGAATTTTGGGACTTCTCACCAAAATACCGCGACAAGTGGATTTGGCAGTCCTCTCGTGATGTTAACCTAACATTGCATAAAGAATTCTGAAGAGACCAAGACAGGTGGAAATCGGAAGGTGCAAGGTCAGGACTATATGGCGGATGCATTAACACCTCCCAGCCAAACTCTCTTAATTTTTGCTGAGTGGCTATAGATGTGTGAGGTCTAGCGTTATCATGATGAAACACCACACCCCTTCTGTTGATCAATTCCGGCCGCTTTCTCTCAACTTCTTGCTTTAATCTCATCAGTTGTTCGCAGTAGAGTTCAGAATCGATAGTCCTGCCTGGTGGTAATAGCTCATAATGAATAATGCCCTTCTAATCCCACCACACATACAACATCACCATATTGCGAGTTAACCCGGGTTTCGCCACAGTCTGTGAAGCCTCACCGGCCTTTGACCACGACCTTTTTCGCACGTTCTTGCGTACGTGATCCACTTTTCATCACCAGTTATCAGCTTCTTCAAAAATGATTCGGTTTCATTACGTCGTAATAAAGAATCACAAATGAGTACACGGTTCATTAGGTTTCTTTCAGTGAGCTCGTGAGGTACCCAAATATCGAGCTTTTTTTTGTACCCAGCTTTTTTCAAATGCGCCAAAACTGTTTTGAGATCAATTCTCGGTTCTTCAGCTACGTCGTAACTAATGATATGTCGATCTAGCTCCACTTTTTCAAAAATGGCATCCATTTTATCCGTAATAGGGCGACCAGAGCGAGGTGCATCTTTGACATGAAATTTCCGGATTGAAAACGCTTAAACCAAATTTGTGCTACTCTCACAGACACTGCACTAGGTCCATAAACATCGCAAATTTTTTTCGCGGCTTGCGTTGCATTTTTACCTTTTTTGTAGTAAAATTTTAAAATGTATCGAATTTCTTCATTAGATTCACTCATCTTGACAGTACGAAAAACAAATGAAAATCACACATTTGCCTAATTCGAATTTGGAATTATGTTCTTTAAAATTTTAACTTTGAATGATACCAAAACCAGCCAGATACAAATACTACAGCCAAAGAGATCTTATTACTAGTTCATACATACTATAATGCGAAAAGTCTTTTTCCCCAACCTATATAATTTTTGTATGTTATGAAAGTGGCAAACAAGTATGCAGCTCACATTGATGTTAAGTGATGACTGCAGCCTATAGACACCCACAGATATACCAGAGGTCAAAATGCAGATGCGTTACCACTCCTGAGGCTTAAGGTATTATGCCTCTGTGCCGGAAATTATAGGGCCGTACATTACCACCTAACCGGAACACGATAGCGCTGAACACTACCATTTAGCGACAAGTACGTATATTAGGTAATGCGGTGGTACCTACGCCCGCGAGCTCCGACACTGTAGCTCTACCACCAGTAAAAGTAGTTTTCTCAACAAATAATTAATGTCGCACAAAATACTTATTTGTAAGCATTGGTTGTAAATGTTTAATACTTAATAATCATTTTGCCGTAATCGATAATTTTGCAGCTGACACCCGAGGCGAAAATGTGTTTACGATCGGTTTTGTACCAAATACAGTTGATAGAGCCAAAGTAATTCTTAAACAATTTTCTTCACTTAGTCAGAAAAATGAATCAGTAGTGTCATAATACCGATGGTTTTTTTTTTTTTTTTTATGTAATGGGCGTGGCAAACAAGCATGCAGTTCACATTGATGTTAAGTGTTGACTGCAGCCAATAGACACCCACATGAAGACCAAGGTCAAAATGTTACCACTCCTGAGGCCTAAGGTTATGCCTCTGTGCCGGAAATTACAGGGCCGTACATTACCACCTGACCGGAACACGATAGTGCTGAACACTACCATTTAGCGGCAAGTATATTAGGTAATGCGGTGGTGCCTACGCCCGCGAGCTCCGTCACTGAAGCTCTACCACCAGTAAACGAAAGTAGCACATAGACCTTAATAAATCATTGGATGACAATGGTACTGGTGGCAAAGATGCACTTAATAGTGTTGTGCATCATTAGGCTAGAACATGCAATTTCCGGCACAGAGGCATAACACCTTAGGCTTCAGGAGTGGTAACGCATCTGCATTTTGACCTTGATCTTTGTGTGGGTGTCTATAGGCTGCAGTCATCTCTTAACATCAATGTGAACTGCATGCTTGTTTGCCTCTTCTAGGACATAAAAAAAACATAGAGCAACGCGGGCCACCGGCCATCGCAGCGGACCGGAGGGGAGCAGCCATAGCGTTTTGTTACCGATACAAAACAGTCTGTCATTTTTGCGGGGAAATGCATGTGACACACACTCACACTACAAAAATCGTTTATTACTACGAAACTCACACCTTAACGTTAACAAAATACATGAACAATTTCACGCACTCATTTAAACTTCTAGGCGACAGGCATAGGCTCACTTGGGCTTGTACTATGGTTGCCCGTGTTGCTCTTTGGTCTAGCTAGAACATGCCAAAGTCACCACGCTTTCCATCTATTGCGGTCATGGTAAGTGACTGAAACGTCGGGTAAGAGAGGAAATTAGGTGTATTATATATGCGAGAAAATCCTCAAATATAATCTACAATTTATGATTATACTCGTAGTATACTAGTAATTCGGAGAGTAAAATCAAGCCTCGTATTCATGGTAAACATTTTTGTTTAACAACATGGTTGCATAAACATGTTGCTGAGTAGCTGTCAACATATTTTCGGGCAACAATTGTGTTGCGGAGTCGATCACGTCATGTTTTCCAGCAGCATTTTCACCGTTCATCAACAACGGCCGGAACACGATAGTGCTGAACCATTTAGCGGCAAGTATGCGGTGGTGCTTACGCCCGCGCTACCACCAGTATAAATTCCTTCCCATTTCACATGACCTATAAAATAGATCATTTTACTGACGAAAGGTTAAAGGACTAAACCATATTTTTAACGACACAAGTAATCTTTTTTAATCTCTAGTTTACTTGATACTCCATCGTTTTCTTTTTGGATAAGGTAAAAAATAAACTTGATATTCATTTCATCATTTTCTGAAAGAATGCTCACCACACGTGAGCTTTATGTCTGTACTATATCAAATATCGGATTAAGTAGGCCGCTTTAGAAAATGTAAGACAGGGGAGTTAAACATTTTTCTGATTTTAATATTTTTATCGCATAAATAAGGACTTCAGCAGCTTAATGGTAAAGCGGCTGGACTGGTTATCCTGAGGTCACAGGTTCGATTCCTGCCTGAATTTTTTCTTTCCGTTTTTTTTTTCAATTATTCTGATATGTCCATATTATTATTATGATATTTAATAAGATGTTTTTTATCTACTTATATTTTATTTACTTTGGTATTCATCTATTTATTATTGTTTGTACCTACTAGTATGTATAACATTTATCGTTTTATTAAGTATGTTATTTTAATGGCTTATTATCTGTTTTATATCCGTATGTATGTACCTTGTATAAGTATTAGTACAATTATCCTTTATTATAAATTTGACATCCGTGGTTCACTCACTAAGGGTCCTGTTGAAAACCAGCGTCAGGTACCTTTTATATGAAGGTACCTGACATTTGCTGAACAGGACACCTTTTTGGCAGCCGTGAGACACATATTACGTGTATAGGTATGTATTAATTTTTAGAAAATGTGTTGTCTTTTCTCTGTTACCTGTTACGTTTATGTCTGTTTTATGTGTCTCGTTGTGTGTCAAATAAATGTTTCTTATCTTATCTCTTATCTTATCTTATCTTATATGTTAACAAAAAACGCGCATGGCCCAGCGGCTGGTGTAGATTGTAACGATCTGCTCGGTTAAGCACTACGGGCGCGGTCGGGTAGTGTGATGGGTGACCGCTAGTGGCAAATTAAAATGCGCGTTTCCGTGCTTCGGAGGGCACGTTAAGCCGTCGGTCCCGGTTGCTATCGATGGATAGCAGTCGTTAAACCTTGTCGGAGGCCTAATGGGCGGTTTGAAAACATCCGACAGCGGGTTGGCTACTAACCCACCCACCTCCACCAATCCGCATTGGAGCAGCGTGGTGGAGTAAGCTCCAGGCCTCCCCCTAAAAAAAAAAGGGGAGAGACTCGTGCCCAGCAGTGGGACGTATAATAGGTTGCCATTATTATTATATTATTATTATATGTCTGCACTATATCAAATATCGGATTAACTTGGCCGCTTTAAGACAGTAACACGGAGAAGTTAAACATTTTTCTGATTTGTTAACAAAAAAAAAATATTAATTATTTAATATTAATTTTATTAATATTGTTATAAAAAAAAACTGATAAAAATTTCATCGTTCTCTGAAAGAATTCTCACAACAATTATCTTTTATCGGATTAACTAGGCCGCTTTAGTAAATTAAGACAGGGAACGTAAACATTTCTTGTACTTATTAACAAAAAAATATTTTATAAGTCTTATAAATTATATGTAGCAGCAAGTGTGCAGTTGATATTTTAGATGGTAAGTGACTGCAATAGTCAATATATACCTACATAAAAACTTAAGGTAGAAAAAAAAACAAAATGCTATGTTGCCACTTCCAAGGCTTAAGGTCTTTTATTGTGCTACAACTCTTAGGGGTGGTAACGCATCTGCATTTTGTCCTCTGGTTTTTGTGTGTGTTGGTGTCTATAGGCTGAAGTCATCACTTAACATCAATGTGAACTACACGCTTGTTTGCCACTATTATTACATAAAAAAAAAGTGACTACAGATATCTTCACAAATCCTCAAAAGCAGCGGTCAAAAGACAGAACTTAAGGCCTGTGTTGCTCTTGAGCTACCACAGCAGGCAGGGTCACAATTAAATTTATTACTTTTTACGTACAATAAATATATTTTTGTTTGTTTGTTTGTGTTGTTTTACCTCTATAGGGATTAGTACATACATACACAATCACATTAATAACAATAAGAAATATGTTGTAGTGTTATTTTCGATTGGTTTCCATCACGAGCTTCATAATTACATTTTTTTTGTGACATATCGTTTTTTAATGTTTCTAATGAGATGACCTTTTGACCTTGGTTTGTTATTGCGATATAAATAAGCTTATATGAGTAATGAGGAATAAAAAAGTACCTACCTCAATTTTTTAAGACATGTTTTTAGGGTTCCATTGCCAAATGGCAAAGAACGAGGCCCTTCCAAAGAGAGAGATTCGTCTGTCTGTTTGTCTGTCCACTTATCCATCCGTAAGACACAGCCACTTTACATTGAAATTATTTAGACTACATACTCGTACATGAAACTAGGGTAGGATACATACATGAACCTACCTAGGGTAGGCCCTCGTTTTCACTATGTAGCCTAGTTTTAGGTAGGTAGATTAATTAATTCAGTGAACCGCTTTACGATTTTTACATAAAAATTGAAAAAAAAAATATTTGGAAGGGAAAAAAAAATTTTTTTCATCAAATCTAAACAAAATCCTTAAACCATTTTTTCTAAAACCAACCTTTGAAAAACAGACACTTCCAAAAGGATGAAATGTATCCTCCCTCTAACTTTCAAAGTAAGTGTGCGAAAAACCTAAAAAAAATATACGCTAGTTCTTTTTAAAAACTTTTAACGTTAAGTATAAACGAGATATTTAAGAGATTTTGAGCTATGCTGTAATTTAAAAAACTGCAAATAAAACATTATTAAAGGTACTTGGGTAAGGTTTTACTGGTGGTAGAGCTCCAGTGACGGAGCTTGCGGGCGTAGGCACCACCGCATTACCTAATATACTTGCCGCTTAATGGTAGTTCAGCGCTATCGTGTTCCGGTCAAGTGTTAATGTACGACCTTGTAATATCCGGAACAGAGGCATAACACCTTAGGCCTCAGGAGTGGTAACCCATCTGCATTTTGACCTTGGTCTTTGTGTAAGTGTCTTTAGGCTGCAGGCATCACTTAACATCAATGTGAACTACATGATTGTTTGCCACTTCCATTACATAAAAAAAAATTAAAAACGATTACTTGCTATTACGGAACCTTTCATGGGCGAGTCCGACACGCACTTGGTTTTTTAAATAACGTGAGTAATAGATACCATCGATCGTGATTTTGTAATTCAGTTAGGTGTAGAAAACATTTGACAGCTTATAATTTATGCAACGATATTTATTCATTTATGTCACGGAAACATGCGATGCATGCGTGTACATATTATTATGTAAAAAGGGTTATTTTTATGTATATTTGCTTTTTGTAGAGGTATTTCAAAATGATTGACGATTCCTCAATATTCATGAGAGATTTTCCCACCAACAGTATAATATTGAAAAATATTAATAGGTCTCTGTGATAGTTATTACAATACCGGAACACGATAGTGCTAAACCCTACCATTTAGCGCGTCTACTCTCTTTTCGTCTTACGAATTTTCAATCAGATCACGTGTTCTTACGTGAGTTTAACATTCTTTACCCATCATAAAAAGTGCACAACGCCGCTACAAAAGATTTCACTTCAAACATTTTTTAATTATACAAAATGTTTTTATTGAAATATTTTTTTTATTTTTTTATATTACTGTATGTATCTTCACGCCAGGTCCCTAACAGGGTAGGCAGAGAGTGTAGAGCGCCAGATGTCCCGGTCCTGACATACTTTTTTTATGTAATGAAGGTTGCAAACAAGCATGCAGTTCACATTGATGTTAAGTGATAACTGCAGCCTATAGACACGCACACAAAAAAAGGGAAAATGAAGTCAAAATGCAGATGCGCTGCCACCCTTGAGACCTTTATATCTCTGTGATTGGTAGTTATTACAGGGCCATACATTACCATCCAACCAGAACACGATAGTGCTGAAAACTACCATTTAGCGGCAGATAAATAAGGTAATGCGGTGGTGCCTACGCCCTCGAACTCCGTCATTAGAACTCTACCACCAGTGAAACTCCCTGAATACTTCCTTATATTCCAGTAAAGCCAATAAAACATGAAATACCCTCGTTTTGTAGACCAAATGTTGACAACCCCGCGCCCAGTTCGACCACAGAAAGGGGTTGGTATTTCTACCTGCACGATTTATGCGATCAAACCACCTGTATCACGGAACCCACGCCCAACCATTCATGTTTCTATTATAGATATTCACATTGCATGTTTTTTTAAAATCATTTTGAACATTAATTACATCGTCTTAAACATTACTTAACTTTAAGTGGTTCGACCAAATGCTACCATTTGGTAGAACGATTGAAATATGAACCTTTATTTTATGGATAGTACAAACAAATAAAAGGCACCGATAAACAGTTATGACCATGCAAATCAACTTCGATTTGTATGAACTTATTAAAAAGGAGATTTATCAATAGGTTATACGCACGTGTTGTGATGATTCGTTTTCATAGGCTTTATGACAGCTTTTCCAAGAATGTATCCATTTTTTTTTTTATTTTATGGCATCGCTTTTACGCAAATTGCCAGTGTCAAGTAAAACAATATTTTGTATTCGTAATAAGTAGCGTAAAAGTCAGAGTCAGTCACTCAATTTATCAGTCCGTCAGTCAGAGTCACAGTCAGTAATTCGAGTAATGGCGATCGATGACAACTTTACCAGAAATTTTCAAAAAAAAAAAACGCTTACCCTTACAGCCCCACAGTAGGTTCATACCTGTGTAGTGGGTGCCGTTGTACACATACAATACATACACAAACACCCAGACCCGTAACAGATATCTATAGGCCATACAAATATTTGTCCCGGTGCGAGGATCGAACCCGCGACCCTCCGAATCAAACGGTCATCTCACACCGCTGGACTGACCGGGTCGTCAAACATTAACAACGAAGTTTTGAAGAAAACCATAAAGGACGTGCTTTTCCATTGTTATTCTATTTCACTATACACGGGCACTGTAATAAGCCTATGCCAAACAAAATGCCACCTACTTTATTTGATATTACTCAAAAATATCCTATTTTATATCAATAACATGAAATAAAATAGGAGCACCACATGCCTCTTTCAAGGTTTCGGCCAAAAGTCAATGTAGTCTAATGTGCAAACCTATCCTGACAGTTGAGGCTACAATAATACGAAAATTTTATTTTTCTTTTTTAACTCTTATCTGGCAAAGTGTCTAAATGTGTTGCAACACTGACTGAGTGACATTAATATTATTAAAAAAAAAACGAAGTCTAGATTATAATATGTACTCAATTAAATCGCGTTTATCCAAGTCTGTGGTTAACAAAATCAACTAACAGCACAATTACTGAACTTAGACGGAGTTCACATGGATTTTCTTTATACATATTCTCTTGCCCAAAAGTTTGTTAGATATATTTTTAGAGATGATTATAAAAAGGCGCGATTCTATTTAACAAGGTCCTGTCATGGCACTTAAGATCTTTCTTAATACAATATAATTTTGTATGTACCTAATGAGGTAGCAATAATAATAGTAATAATAACGGCAACCCATTATACGTCCCACAGCTGGGCGCGAGTCTCTCCGCTTTTTGGGGAGAGGCCTGAAGCTTACTCCACCACGCTGCTCCAATGCGGGTTGGTGGATATACGGGTTAGTGGCCAACCCACTGTCGGATGATTTTAAACCGCCAATAAGGCCTCCAACAAGGTCTAACGACTGCTATCTATCGATAGCATCCGGGACCGACGGCTTTTAACTTTCCACTAGCGGTCACCCATCCCACACCTGACCGCGCCCGTATTGCTTAACCGAGTAGATCACTTACGATCCACACCAGCCGCGGGGCAATGCGCGCTTCGAGGTAGCAATAAGTTCTGGCAATGCAGCTCATATGGATGTTAAGACTGCAGCAGAGAATATGTGACTGCAGTCTACACAAAAACCAGAAATCAAAATGCAGATGCGTTGCACTTCATCAAACAACCAAGCTATTTTACGCAAAAGTAGCCTATACCTTGCTCAAGGCTCAAACTATCTCCATGCTATATTTATTATACAAACGCAAAAAATATATATATTTAAAAAAGAGCTCCTACCCTCCCTCAACTGGCGATGCGTCCCTGCTCCACCGAAGCCCTCATTCAACCTAAGGGCACCCAACGCGGGCCTGCATTGCAGGCCAGCATAGGGGGCCAACCCCAGTGCTGCTTCCACGCCGCGAGCTTCGTGCACGCGACGATCTACTGATGATGCTATATTTCATTACTATCGGCTCAGCACTAGCATAACAGACAAACAGGCAGACAGATTTTATTTCTCATTTATAATGGAACAGTGGAGAGAATAGTTTCACACAAAATCTATCTTAATATATATAAATCTCGTGTCACAATGTTTGTCCTCAATGGACTCCTAAACCACTTAACCGATTATAATAAAATTCGCACACCATGTGCAGTTCGATCCAACTTGAGAGATAGGATAGCTTACATTACGCTATGACTAATAGGAGCAGAGCAGCGCGGGCGAAGCCGGGGCGGGCCGCTAGTAGAATCATATAAACCTAGCCTTACCACACGGGCCTTGACTAACGCAATTGATAGTATGGGAGTGAAATATGAAATGTCAAGAGGTCTTGACACGTATGTGTCATTCATCTAACTCACGACGTGGTTCATGTGTTCCTAGACCATTAAATCACTTGACGTTTGATACTTTGACGCATGACATGATTGTTTTCTTAGGGTTTTGCATTTCAAAATAGTACTGAGATTTTTGTGTCATGATTTTTGCATCACATGCATAACCTTTTCAACTTTTTTTTTTCGTCTATAATTTTTTAGGGACTTTGAGTCGTCGTGCGATTATTCCAGCCCTGTGGTAGCTTTTCTACTTAGGGGCCATCCATAAATTACGTCACACGTAAATGGGGAGGGAGGGTATCACCGAAATGTGACAATGTGTGACAAGGGGCAGGAGGGGTCGAAAGTTTTGTGACGTCACATGTTAAAATTTAAAATACTGAAACGTGAAATCTAGATGTGAATAAAAAACTCTAAAAATCTACGAACTTGATCTATATTTATCAATAATTCACTATATTTATTGATTCGAGTGAGACTCAACTTCACAAGAATTTTGAATGGTAAGGGTTTAAATAGGTTTAAGTCGTCTGCGAGTGCTCGCTCGCTTTTCTACCGTTCCGCGCGTCGGTTGTTAGCGAGACCTGCGACAAGTACTGCCACATGCGCCGGCGCAGTGACTTCAATACGTTCCTATTGTTTAGTGACAGTCAAAATAAGCAAAAAATGGAAAAAGCTGTTTTCTCTCGATTATTTTTGAGTACATGAATAAATTTTAAAAATATGTGACGTCACATCAGGAGGGGGGGCTTATAAAAATGTGACAACCTGTGACAAGGACGGGGGGAGGGGTCCAAAAGTCCCGAAATTCGTGTGACGTAATTTATGGATGGCCCCTTATATGCTTTGCTGCTTGATTGATTTACAGCATTTTTATTTAATGTAACTGCTACAGTGGCGTAGTGGTAGCAGGCTACTACTATTACGCTGGAGATACTGGGTTCGTACCCGGGTCGGTGGCTATCAGAGATAACGGTTTAAAATCCTTTATCTCTGGTTCTATTGGGATTTTTCCATTTTCTGGAAGTTTCCCAGTACCTCGGAGTTTGGTAATGTGCCCGGAGATGGCAACAGGTAACCGGCGATTCATAGGTGTTTGCATGTATGCTTGAATGCATGCATTTACCTCTGCCTACCCCTTCGGGGATTACAGGCGTAAAGTTAAGATTTTTTTTATTTAACGTAATGAAGGTGGCAAACAAGCATGCAGTTCACATTGATGTTAAGTGAAGACTGCAGCCTATAGACACTTACACGAAGACCAGAGATCAAACTGCAGATGCGTTGCCACCCCTGACCAGTTGATATGTCTCTGTGATAAGTTATTACCGGGCCGTACTAGACGTAATTACCATGTATGGCTATGTTATTAAACGCCACAAAACAAATGGCGGGTTCAAGTCCCGTCTGGAGTCAAATAATCTTTCCATTTTTCTCCTAATACGAGTAAGAAATTTATTAATTGTACGGCACTTTGTGAACGCGAGTCTCGTCAACTCGCGCTTGCCTGCTTTTTCTTGCTGATCTTAACTTAACCTAATCGTCGTAGTTACGTTTGGTTTCACCCTTTAAATCACTATCAACGTTTCACCAACAATTTTTCATATCATAGGTATAATCTGCCTTGCCCAACTTTTTATAAGATGCAGCAATTAATTCAAGACAAACCCACTAACATTAGAAGCGAGAAAGATTCACAAAAATCGATTTGTCACAGAGTCGATGATAAATCATCAATTTCGAAATAGTGAATAATATGTCACTTTGGAACACGATCCGATCGATCGATCATAAATTATGTCAAGATGAAATGCTCGTAAATCAATTAGTAGGAAACGAGTAGTTTGTCGCTAACACGGATTTTAATCATTATACGCCTTGTTCCGTCTTTTCACTTTTCATTTTTATTGATTAATCTGTTATGTTACCTTTGGTTTTACCGACCGTTTTAATTTTGTGTTGCTTGAAACTAGCTTATGATTGGTACGAAATCTGGTGGTGATTGACAGTAGGTAATTCTGCTGGTGGTAGAACTCCAGTGACGGAGCTCGTGTGCGTAGGCACCAACGTATTACCGATTTGTCGCTAAATGGTAGTGTTCAGCACTATCATGTTCCGGTTAGGTGGTAATGTATGGCCCTGTAATTTTCGACACAGAGGCATAACACCTTAGGCCTCAGGAGTGGTAACGCATCTGCATTTTGACCTTGGTCTTTGTGTGGGTGTCTATAGGTTGCAGTCATCACTTAACATCAATCTGAACTGCATGCTTGTCTGCAATGACTTCAGCCTATAGACATCTACATAAAAACAAAGCTTAAAAATCAGATGCGTTGCCATTGCCACCCCTGAGACCCAAGCTGTCACGTCTCTGTGATAGTTATAACGGGGTCATACATTACCTATCAACTAACCGGAACACGATAGTGCCGAACACTATCATTTAGCGGCAGATAAGTCCTAACTTATGTATTTGATATTTGCATGCCTAATGGTTGAATTTGGATGGCTACTTATATTTATATTGTAAGATCTTCATGAAAATTGTTCCCATTTTCTCAAATAAATTAATTGAATTGAAAACTTGTGTTGCATTACTTAGAATACGGTGGTGCCTACGCCCACGAACTCCTACACTTGGAACTCTACCACCAGTAAGCTAAAACTAGATCAATAATAAATTACGAGACGCGTGACCTAAGTAGCTTATTATTGCACGGCGTGAAGCTAGCGGGCGACCGTTGGCATAGTACCTACTAACTTTACATTTTGCTGAACACTATCACTACCGCCAAGTGACAGTGATCAGCACTATCGTGTTCCGGTAAGATGGTAATGTATGAGACATAGCAACTAAGGTATCAAGGGTGGCGAAACAAATGCATTTTTCTGCAGTCACCTCATAACATCCATGTGAAATGCATACTGCATGCATTTTGACGACCCGGTTAGTCCAGCGGTGTGAGATGACCGTTTGATTCGAAGGGTCGCGGGTTCGATCCCCCACCGGGACAAATATTTGTATGGCCTACAGATATTTGTTTCGGGTCTGTGTGTATGTATTGTATATGTAGAACGGCACCCACGACACAGGTTTATACCTAATGTGGGGCTGAGAGTGGAAGCGTATTTGTTTTAAATTTTATTTACTTGTTTAACGTTACAGTAACTTTGGTCTAACTCTAGAATTTTAACGTTCTCCACTACAAATCGAAACTATAAACTAGAAGAAAAACCTTAAACAAGGTAAATAATAAGTTCCGATTGTGACCCCTGAAGTAAAAACCGAAGAATGGTTAAAGCATAATAAAATTACGTCCAATTTTGTAGTTAATCGCCGATTTCTCAAACGTAATTCACGATTTAGCCTTAATTTGTCAGTAATTCCACTATCTGAAAAAAAAATCGAAATAACCCGTATTATCTCGCAATTAACGATTCAGGAGTTCCGCACAATGCCAGATTATCTGTACGTTTAGAACTTCACCAATATATAAAACGAACTTCGGGCGTTGCGTGCATTTTGTAACTGCGTGGGTAGCCATTGCTAAGGCTTCTACATACAGCAAGCGAAAATTGGCCTATAAAATACAACTGCAATGTGAATAGTTTTTAGGAATAAAAAGACAAAAATCGAATGAACCCTTTTGTAGGAAGAAATAATAATACAAATAATAGAAAACTTCGAAAATGAGTACAAAATATGATGAGGCTGAGAATCTTGAACGCTCGCCTGGTGATGTAAACTACGCTGCCGTTTTACCGAAAAAGGGCACAACTAACACGTTTTTTTGAAATTGAGTTATATTACGGTCTGCTGTCTCAAGCGATCCATCAATGTAAAATATCATCTTGAAAATATATTATTCAAAAACGCATTATTGAAGCAAGGCAAGGCCTTGTTGTCGATTAATCTGTACAATCCGCTTACTGTTTATTGAAGCGCGCGAGCTAGGCGGGGTGGAAAAGATGCGGTAATGGCCGCCTATTTGCGAACGGTCGCATGAAATAAAGGTGGCATAAATTATCGCTGCAGGCACATTACTGGGCCAAATTAAGGTATCATGCCATTGGTGTTTCATGTGTGGTGTTATATAACCTACATTTCGTCAATAACATTACTGATGTGACAATTTTATTATTTCGTGGAAAAGCTAAAATAAAATTAACAACTGCTGGAACTAAAGTGAAGGTATCATTTTAAAATATTACTTTTAAGTTCAAGTCTTTATGTCTTTTTAAGGATTTTTTATTAATAATGTAGTAGAATCTTCAATTTATGTCTAGGAGAAAGATTTCAAAATCTGGAAGGGTTTGTTTTAAATTAAATAAATTCGATTTAATCATAATTATAGCATTAAAAACACAACAGTCCAAAGTAATATTCCCGCTCCACTTCCCCAGGAACCTACATGCCAAGCTCAAGCTATCTACGACCAGTCATTTTGGCTTTGCGTTGCAAACTTAGTCAGTAACGGATGATATAAATTAATTGATGCATGATGAATATTAAAATGCATTTGTTAATGGCGTAATTGAAACAGAATATCACGGAGTAGCTCAAAATCGCTTTTTAGAAACAACCAAATCAACGAAATCGCGTACTGTGATTTTAAGCTTTCATCAAGCTCACCCGGTTTTATCCGACCATTTAGATACAACGAAATTTACAGCGCCAGTGGCATTTGAGATTTAGACAAGCAACGATGACAATAATGTCACAGTTGGCTTTAGGTCAAGATAAGTGGTGTTTATGGAAAGGAGTAGGGCTTCGTGATTGTAGCAAATTGAAGGTTTGTACGGGCTAATAAAATATGTGGATAGTTGTAATTTTGTTTACAAGTAAGCCCACGTTTCGATACGTTTGAACGGAATAATCTTGAAATACAATGTATATTTCAACTGACTGTTAAGGTTTAGAATAAGTAAGCCAATATTTGCAGACTTGTAATAGGGACCTGAGGTTATAGTGCAGTTTGGAAATGCATCTGATCAATGCTGCAATAAATTTAATAGCCTTGTATGTAATTAAAAAAAATGAAAAATATTGTGTATAACTGATGCATGACATTAGTGGTGGATAAAACATTACGACACTCAATGAAAATAAAAAAATGACTAGTCATACTGTTGAACAGATTTTTTTTTTATTTAAAAAAAAAAATATGCTAAGAGTCCTTTGCGCTTGCCGATTACCCGGTGACGGACTAGTGCCGTCTGGAAACGATCCGCCTATGTAAGTACAAAAAAACTCGCTTATTATGAAAACTGGCCAAGTGCGTACAGGGCCACGCGCAACAACTTATAAATTTGAAAGAAAGAAAGAATTGCCTTTATTGGGGCAGTCCTGAGGCAATTTATAAGTTAGTTAACTATTACTTGTAAACTATATTTAAAGCCTACAGAGCTACAGAGCAAGATTTTAACTTTCAATGATACCAAAACCAGCCAGATACAAATACTACAGCCAAAGAGATTTTATTACAAGTTCATACATACTATATAATATTATATCAAAACACAAAACTTCACTCAGTTACACAGACTAACCCTCTTATTCATAAACGTATTTTAGCTAGAGTGTTGCTAACGTCTCCTTTGTCCTTTTCTATCCTGCACATTTGACAATGCAACTGACAAAGACAAAGCATTATATAGCTGAAACGTATCTAATGTACGTTTATGAATAAGCGGGTTAGTGTACTGGTGGTAGAGTTACAGTGCAGGAGCTCGAAGGCTTAAGTACCACCGCATTACATAATCTATCTGCCCCCAAATGGTAGTGCTCAGTGCTATCATGTTCCGGTTAGATGATAATGTATCGCCCCGTAATAACTATCACAGAGGCATTACAACTAAGGTCTCAGGGGTGACAACGCATGGCCTCTGGCACACCGCGGATACTACGCCAAAATTCCATACAAACGCTTACTTTGGTCTCTATTACACAGACATCAATCAGTGACGTGTATTTACACGTGCACCTGTGTGCGTAGCACATAGAGAATACCAAACGTCGCCCATAAGAGGGGAGGAGGTTGGGTGAGGCGGAGAAATCGGGCGAGACGTCGTAGTGTCCATTCCATACGTAGTATTATTTATTACAAATTCTCTGCCTCTGGTTTTTGAGTAGTTCTCTTTAGGCTGCACTTAACATCAATGTGAGCTACATGCTTGTTTACTTTCGTTACATAAAAAGAGACACACCCGGCTCTACTTCCACGAGAATGAAAATAATCTAAACATGAATCGTAAATAAGGAAGATCATTCTATTTAATCGATAGTCCAGACATAGGCACTCAACCCAGATGAATCAATAAGTCGATTTAACATACAGATAATGAAACGGTGTCATATAGGTCCCTCCTACGGCGTCGGCACCAGATTACAGATTAAGGGATTTATTTGGACACCACAATAGTCCCATAAAACTTTTATGTAGGTGTTTATTGCTATTTACATGATAAACACTTAGTATATATCTCCCCGACTTGGCATTTATGTAGTGAAGTAAAAAAGATTGATAAGTTTGATCAATCTTATTTACTTCATTGTTTCTTGGGTCTGTATCTTTTTATATCTTAAAAATTAAGTTTGAACATGAACCTTGATTGCGGAATTTCTTAGTTGCAAACGCTGCAGTATGTCCATAACGATTGCCAGGAAAACCTTCAAATATAATAATGACTACCCTTGATATGTCCCACTGCTGGGCACGACTCTCTCCCCTTGTTGGGAGGAGCCCAGTCTCCATTTTTTATGCTGAGGTACATAAGCAATCAAAAAATATAGACTCTGTAGATGAATTAAAGATACATTTCAAATCCGATGTAGATAAACTGTATATCTAGTAACTCAAAATTCGAAAGCAGAATTCCTAGATAACCACTAAGATAGAAATGATTTAAAGACTGTCTCGCATTGATTTTATCAAACTATCTAGAAACTACAAATAATAATTAATGTGAATCAATTCAGTCATAAATAATTCTTGTTTATTCCTAACAAGATTGCATGTTTTGGTTGGAGTATCAGTTTTACAGTTTCTCTGGTTACAATGCAATCCGTACGGTATCCGGTCTTTGCTATTAAAATACGGTAATACCCCGACTTACGCTATTTCGTTTTACACTAATTCCGAGATTTTTTTTAAGGAATGGAAGTGGCAAACAAGCTTTCGGTTCACACTGATGCTAAGTGATGACTGCAGCCTATAGACACTTACACGAAGACCAAGGTCAAAATGCAGATGCCTTACCACTCCTGAGGCCTAAGGTGTTATGCCTCTGTGCCGGAAATGACAGGGCTGTACATTACCACGTGACCGGAACACGATAATGCTGAACACTAACACCGCGGTAATGCGGTGGTGCCTACGCCCGTGAGCTCCGTCTCTGGAGCTCTACCACCAGTGAAACACATTGGTTTCCCCACTCCGCTTGGTCCGTGTTCGGTTTACGAGAAGTTCGAGCGCTCGCCGATTGCCACGTGAAGCAGACTAGTGTGGTCTTGAGACGTGCGCCAACATGAGACCATAACAAAACATACTAATTGCAAAGTGAAAAATCACATAACCTCAAAATGATTGTATGCGAACACTTACCCCCTTATTCATAAACGTATTTCAGTTTAAGTGTTGCTAATCTCTCCTTTGTCTTAATCTATCCTGCACATTTGACAATGCAACTGACAAAGACAAAGCATTCTATAGCCTAAACGTATCTAAAGTACGTTTTTGAATAAGGGGGTTAAACTATTACAAAAAAACCGAACTTTTTAGAGTTTCGTTGCCTACAAGGAACCCTTATAGTTTCGCATTGTCCTCCGTCCGACTGTCTACAGCTATGCCGGGAGACTCTTAGTACTAGAAAGCTGTAATTTGTCACGCATATACAGAATATAATAAAACCTCGACACTTTTTTAGGGTACCTTTTTTTTGACGAAATTCCCATCGTGTGTTGCAGTTTTTTGAAGATTGTTTGCCGATTAAATGCTTTAATTTCAAAGTGCAATTTTTTGTTAGATACATGTTCCCCTCCCCCCCCCCCTCTGTGCCAGCTAAAAGGTGGTATTTGGACGCATGAATTTCCTTTTGAGTTACGGAACCTTACAAAACAATGAATTATCTACAATACTAACGACTGAACATACAAACAACATTTCAGCGCAATCGATCTCCCTTTTACAGTGCTCAGAGAAACCTTGCAACTAACAACCTCCGCGATAATATCAACGCAGTATATACTTTTAAGAACTTGTAACAGACCTGCAATACTAACGAAACAAAGCCACTGTAGGCGAACATGTATTGACAGATGTCTGAACAAAAGGTCTTAACTCTAACGCTTGCAGAACCCGTTATTAAGCTCGGGATACGCCAGTGCGATTCTTGTAATCGGAATTGCGTTTGAACAGTCTGAAAACAGCCAGATGGTGTTCTAAATATTTCAGTGCGTTTGTAATGACTGTAGGAATAATAAAGCTGTGGATTTCATTTCAACCCATTCGTCGGCGAGCGCAGAAGGAACTCCCAAAAGCAGAAGTATTACGGTTTTTTACCTTTTCAGGAAAAACCGATGGAATATTTTATTTCATATTTATCTGTTATAAGGCCCTAACTATAGATATTAATTCTGTTCAAAACTTGAAAGGGTTTCTGATCTAATAACTCACATATTAATATTTAACTGTCAGCAGGTGTCTAACAGGTAATAAACATGTTAGATTTATCTATAGTCGTAGCTCCACCCCAAATACAACTACAATTGATTTTTTAAATACATTTTCAACAAACAGTAACAAAGTCAAGTCATTACAAAGTCTACAATTTGGTTCAATCAAACATATTATAGTCAGAGCCCTGTCTTAAGGTAGAGAAGAAATTGCACATAATTATCCTTCTAGCAGCACTTTGTAGAAGGTAAGAGAGAGCTTTAATAGAACTTAATAATCTGTTGAAAAGATAAATGCAATACAACTCTATCACACAACGTCAATTTATTTAAGTTATTAAAGATAATGTCTTTGTACAACGCGATGTATTACAACATCAAAAAACTAAATAGCAAAAAAACAAATAAGCATTGACGTAATCCCAGCTTAAACCATGCCGTACAAAAGATTAAATGGCAATGACAAATGAAACTAACAAATGTGTTCAACTAAAATGGTAGATACTTGTTGAACAGGAATGGACTAACCTAAAGCCCTTTTACGAACTACAGTCGTATAGTCGAAGCAGTTTGTCTCGGCGACTGTACAATTAAATCTTGATCCTCAGGCATTAGACGAAACGGTGATAGACAACTCAATGAGGTACGTGTACTAGCAATTTAGTCCTCTCGTTCTATTGTTTGAAGTAACTGCCTGTGCACTTGGACTTGAGTCATGGGCTTTGTTTTCGAGTGTACAGTGATGTACGTTAGTCAATTTGACATGAGAACATTGTTTGCTATTATGCTCAATATTATTTTACATTGCATTTAGGTTAACGGAATACCCTGCAAATCCTAAGTTTCACAGTTAGCTTAAACTCATATATGCATCGCGTGTTTTGCATCACGTAACGTACATACCTACATAGGCATTCAAATATTTAATTGGCAGTGTTACTGCGAATGTGGATGGTTGCAGATGCCCAGGAAGATCAAGACTGACCTACCATGACCAAATAGGTCGAATTGTGTCTGATGGTGGGGTCAAAAGTCTTAGGAATCGGCGTGCATGTATGAAGAGAATGATGAAGGTAGACGAGGCACGAGAGGTATGTCAGGACCGGGATATCTGGCGCTCTATACTCTCTGCCTACCCCGTTAGGGACCTGGCGTGAAGATACTTACTGCGATATAGATCAGTAACAGAACCAGTTTGCGGGCCTGTTGCGGGATTGGAAGTGATTCTGTATACACACCCAGACATCATGCTTTAGTAATCTATGTATTTATGTGTATTATATATGTTTTACAAAATAATTGTAGCACGCAAGCGCAAGCATGCAGTTCCCATTGTTGGTAAATGAATACTGCAGCTTTTAGACATATCAACATAAAACCGAAAGTCAAAAAGCAAATGCGTTGTGATTCCTGTGACTAAGTCATTTTGCCTCTGTGACAATTATTACAAAGCCAAACAAATGAAAATACTTTTCACTCAGCACTGCAGTAAGGAAGTATCATATTGTAGCATTACACATTTTTTTTTTTATGTAATCAAATTGGCAAACAATCATGCAGTTCACATTGATGTTAAGTGATGACTGCAGCCTATAGACACCCACACAAAGACCACGATCAAAATGCAGATGCGTTACCACTCCTGAGGCCTAAGGTGTTATGCCTCTGTGCCGGAAATTACAAGGCCGTACATTACCACCTGACCGGGACACGCTAGTGCTGAACACCACCATTTAGCGGCAAGTACATTAGGTAATGCGGTGGTGCCTACGCCCGCGAGCTCCGTCACTGGAGTTCTACCACCAGTAAGAAACTATTTTTCTGGAATGCGATATCGCTAAACAGTAACATTTGGCACTAGATCAATTTTTTTTCGGGTATTTACGCCCTTCATATTTTTTACTAACGATATATTACAAGAACTGGCGTCAGGACGTGACCCCGTCGCTCACTAGTGGAAGAATTTTCTTCATTCTTCCGCAAGTGCAGTCAGTCAACCGAACAATGGCGGTCAAACCAATCCAATAGGACGGTAGTAAATATAACAACGCGGGATGGGCACCGGCGTCTCGCCCAAAAACTATCGTCACTGCGATCGTCAATCCGCCTGCCAAGCTTGGCGATTATGGCATATACTGCCCTAATGACTTACGACACTGTTGTGGTCGTTTTGGGGAAGGCTTTGTCCAGCTAATAGGAAAAAGCATAAGTCACAAATTTTCAATGCCTGTGCTCAATAGCCTAGTGGTAGCAGGTCACTACTACTGCGCTGGAGGTCCTGGGTTCGATTGCCGGATCGGGTGCTATTAATAATACAACAACAATTTAACATCCTTTATCGCTGGTTCTATTGGGATTTTTCCATTTTTTGGAAGTTTCCAAGCACCTCGGAGTTTGGTAATGTGCCCGGAGATGGCAACAGGCTCGCCACCTGTTACATGGGCCAAAACGTAACCGGCCAATCGTGGGTGTTTGCATGTATGCTTGAATGCATGCATTTACCTCTGCCTATCCCTTCGGGGAATACAGGCGTGAAGTTACGCACGTTATAAAACAAAAAAGAATAATGACTAGTTAATTCGAATAAATCTTGTAACTTTCATACAAAAGTATAAAATATTTCAATCTTAACATAACTAATTGGTGCAAGTCACCCAAAGATAGAATAATTGCATGCATTACAAGTTTTTTGTTCATATCAAAATGGAGTTATAAATCATAGTTAATCAAAAATATAATCTAGAAGATAAAAGTTCGTAATAACTTCGTGTCTGATATTTATCGTTCACTTTTCGGTCGTTGCATTCGAATACATATAAAATATTGTTATCGTGGAAATCAGTTCTTTGCCTTCAAGAATAAATGTCGGGCTATTTATTATATTTGGAAACTCTTAAAATTCTCAAACAATACAGTGAACAATTTTAATGTTTCTATTTAATGTTACTGTGGATGGGTAAGTTCGCTAACTTTTATAGATATTCTAAAGTTTAGATGCAAAATATGTTAATGGAGGTTTACATTTTTTTTAGTGAAAATTAAATTGGTGAATGCTATTAAATATACAAGATATTATTGATACAAGCTAACCCGACGAACTTCGTATCGCCTTAGCTGTATAAAAAAATTTAATGTACAAAAAATGGGTGAAAATTTCATGAGAATCGGTCCAGCCGTTTCGGAGGAGTATGGTAACTAACATTGTGAAACGAGTATATGTATAGAAATGTATATAAATATCTCCCTAAATAAAAACCAGAGAAACAAAATAAATAGTAGTGTTCAGCACTATCGCGTTCCGGTCAGGTGGTAATGTATGGCCCTGTAATTTCCAGCACAGAGGCATAACACCTTAGGCCTCAGTAGTGGTAACACATCTGCATTTTGACCTTGGTCTTTGTGTCGGTGTTTAGGGGCTGTAGTCATCATTGTTAAATGTGAACTGCATGCTTGTTTACCATTTCCATTACATAAAAAAATTCAAGGTTTAATAAGCTATACTTTACTATACGTCTCTGGAAAAAAAAGTATAACTAAAAATAAATCATGATTGTTACAAATTCAGCCATGCCGAGAGTTTTCACCACAAAAACATCTGGTCTGTATTCGCCGATATGTTTTTACTCCACCACCATTTTACCGCAAATGCCTGCGATACAATGTTGCTATTCCTGGCTATCTCATGGTTTTTACATTCAATAGCTTATAATTAAATAATTATCTTGAGGTTACCTTCCATTTAACTATATTTTCAATGAAACTCTCTGAGTTTTGAGAGCTAGAAATAAAAAACGATGAAATGTGAGTTGGACTCGTATTCATAGAATTGTAATTTAGGAATTTCCTGTGTTACCATACCTATATATCAAAATATTTTTAAAGGTTTAGCGTTTTCGTAGGTTTTTAATGGTTTGCTTGTAATCTAGAGGTAAGGAACTATTCTTCATATATTTTTCAACTGTCAATTTTCTTAAATAACTTCAAAGCTATTTATTTTTTAAATTATTAAGCCTGGTTTTCACAATTGTTTGACGAATCACTCAATTTGTTTTTAGGGTAGAGCTCTTTCTGCGCTTGCCAATTGTCTGATTAACTAAACTGGTGCCACCTCGAGATGTGCTACCTACATACAGACGAACTACAAACCGGACAGATAGTCAGAAGCACGATCAGTGATCTATTAAGGTTCCAATTTTTCTCCATTTGAGGAACCCGAACCCCTAAAACAATAATAGATACGATAGTGATGGGCGAATGTGAATGAATCATTGGAATGATTTTTCTGATTGGCAGGTATTCGAACTATTCAATTGTCAGAAAGAGCCATTCGTATGATACAAATCATTCGATCTATAAAAAACTATTCGAGCCATAAAAAATCATTCGAATGATTTAACATCACTCAAATGACTCTTTCTCACAATCGAATGTTTTCTCATAAATAAATTAATAATAATATTATGTAAGTCTTACTGGGAACCTTGTAGTTGGTGTCAAAATAAAGAAATGAGCTTGTCATATTTTATTTTGACTAGTGCTACCGTTAAAGACAAAAAGAAATAAACAAATCTTAAAACAATACTAAACTGAAATAAGGTTTGCTACTTTAATGTAAAAATATTTGTAGTAATAATATTTATTTTAATATTTTTAGGTAGGCACAACTGCTACCCTTTTAAAATTTCGAATGAAAAAAAAACCATTCGAATACCGAAAATTCATTCGAATGAAAAAAAACATATATAGTAACAAAATTCATTCGAATGAAAAAAAAATATTCGTATGACGAATGACTATTCGAATACTAGTCACAAAATAATTCGAATAATTCGATTGTTACTTTCATAAACAATCGCCCATCATTAGATACGTACCTAATGGTTTGGATGATGTAAAAGCTGTACGATCAGAGCATAGAAAAAGGCAAAGGAGAGATTAGCAATAATTTACCTAGACTCAGTTAATGAAAAGGGGGGTTATTTTTCAGAGTCACAATTATTTAAAGTTTTAAAGTATTTGGTAAATAATTGATTAAAAAATGCTGAAGACTTAACATTTTCAACATAATTCAAAATTGGATGACGAATAAGTAAATGCAAGAAACAAATATTCTTTATGCATACTTTTAACAGAGAATATGTAATAATACTCTTAATACAATTGACGACCTGGTTGGTCCAGCGGTGTGAGTTGACCGTTTGTTTGGAAGGGTCGCGGGTTCGATCACCGCACCGGGACAAATATTTGTAGGGCCTACAGATATTTGTTTCGGGTATGGGTGTTTGTGTTGTTTGTATATAACGGCACCCACGACACAGGTTTTATACCTACTGTGGGGCTGTGAGTGTATGCGTATTTTAATTTTATACAATCTTTTCTATTCATTAAATTTTATTGACCACACGTACCAATTTAAATTTCAAATAATGATATATTCATAGTAATTAAAATACCAATTTCAGTATATTGATCGAATCTATCAGGTGCGAGCTCTATTAAAACCGGAGATAATAATCATCTGATGATATTTTGTGAATGATGCATCGAAATTAAGATATTTAATTAAAAAAGACAAGCGTATTCTCACCTGATAAGCTTTATCAATCAACAATAAATTACATATAAGAATATTAATAAGTACGTAATTAAATGTTTTCTCTTGAAAGTGTTCACATATCATCGATAACAAAAAAAAACTAAACTCCACGCCTGTAATCCACGAAGGGGTAGGCAGAGGTAAATACATGCATTCAAGCATACATGCAAATACTCACAACTCGCCATGTAACAGGTGGCGAAACTGTTGACATCTACGGGCACATTAACAACCTCCGAGATACTGGGAAACTTCTAGAAAATTTAAAAATCCCAATAGACCCAGAGATAAAGGATTTTAAACCCCCGACTCGGAAATTGAAACCAGGACCTCCAGCGTAGTAGTAGTGGCCTGCTACCACTACGCTACTGAGGGAGTTAATTAATGGTAACTATATCTTAAAATCACTGTAGCTTCATCATCATCATATCTGACGAAAGATGTCCACCGCTGGTCTAAAGCCTCCTCATAAGGTAGTATTGTCGCAGGACGCTGACCATCTTGCGTTATTGCACTTACTACTGCCGCTCCATTTTTTTTTTTTATTGTAATGGAAGTGACAAACCTTGATTTAAAGTGATGACTTCAGCATATAAACACCCACACAAAGATCAAGGTCAAAATGCGGATGCGTTACCACTCCTGAAGCCTAAAGTGCTAGTACTGGAGCTCTACCACCCAGAGACAAAAGATGTTATGTTTTCGCCGCCATTGTTCGGTTGCACTGCGGGGCAGTCAGCAGATAGGCCAACCACCCCCCCCCCCCCCCTTCTGTTGCGCTTTACGCTCAGAGGGAGGGATAATGATGATTAGACCATCTTATTGAGATTCAATTTAGAGAAGACTAAAATTTGTCTCATTTTTTTGATGTGCCACGCGGCCTGCAGGAATGTTCGACTGCTTGTTTGTAACTTTTTGACATAGAAGTGTAAAGTTTCGGTTCTTAGGGGCATGATTATAAATTTAGTGACCCTTGGAGGGTATCCGCTAAGAAAGCACGGTGGTTGGCAGGGCTCGACCGGAACCTGCGCGTGAGAACGGCCGTGTCGTCGACGTGTACACAACTTGTTGGCACTGTCCACATGATGCTTGTTACGCGCATGTTATGAGATACGGGCGGGCAATTTTGGTAACCAATTTAACCCGCATTTTTTAAGAAGAGTTTAAAGAAGTGTTTATTAAGAAGGTAACGTCCAATTTCCAAGAAAAATAATCATGTATATTTTCCTTCGTTTATTTCTTTGGGTGGAGAAAATGAGTGATTTGCTGTGCATTGTAGTTCTTCACATGAAAGTGTGGTGTTCGCTCAAAAAGGGGACCACCCGTATATTTCCGTTTATGTCATTGGTCTCTTTTGTCATAGAGGGGAGAAGTAAGAATCCAGTCCATATTGGTGATTAGTAACATCTCATTTTTTATGCGTTGCAACTTATTTTTCTACGGCCTTTGGTTTTCTTT
Source organism: Macrosoma leucophasiata (assembly GCA_036365455.1). Lineage (NCBI taxonomy): Eukaryota > Metazoa > Arthropoda > Insecta > Lepidoptera > Hedylidae > Macrosoma > Macrosoma leucophasiata. The sequence goes on from JAWQUS010000024.1 coordinate 5,156,571, forward strand.
TTGGCCTTCAAGGACCTATGTTATTTATCCCCCTGTGACCCTTGGAGGGTCCGCTATGAAAGCACGGTGGTTGCCAGGGCCTGACCAGAACCCGCGCGTGAAAACAGCAGTGTCGTCCAGGAACATGTACTGGTTGACTTGAACCCGTAACTTGGAGGATTACGGGTTGAAATCAACCAAACAATGGTGGTCAAAAGACCAGTTTTGAATACAATGCCATAAGATCAACAGCAGCCTCTCGCGATAAAACTACCGCCTTTGCGATCGCCAATCTGCATACCAAGCGTTGGCGTTATGGCATATACTCTCCTTATGACGCACAACAATGTCAGTGGTGGTAGAGCTCCAGTCTCGGCGCTCGCGGGCATTGGCACCACCGCATTACCTTATATACTTGCCGCTAAATGGTAGTGTTCAGCACTATCGTGTTCCGGTCAGGTGGTAGGGTACGGTCCTGTAATTTCCGGCACAGAGGCATAACACCTTAGGCCTCAAAAGTGGTAACGCATCAGCATTTCGACCTTGGTCTTAGTGTGAGTGTCTATAGGCTGCATCACTTAACATCAATGTGAACTGCATGCCACTTTCATTACATTAAAAAAGATGTTGTATTTAAAGGGGAAGGATTTTGTCCAGCAGTAGATGATTTGGCAGAAGTGATGGTCATAAATCCGCTGCCGCTTATGAACATTTGGACCACACAATGTCTCTTTGACCGCCGCGTTGACGGCTCGGCACAAGGTCGTCGCCCCGTCTTCCGGCTCCGTTCGCAAATATCCACAACAAATATTATGAAACTGGACAATTTCATCCATGTTTATATATATGTAGGAAAGCATACAGTCTTTCCAGTTTTTGTGGTGTGAGATTGATTTTTTTATTTCCTAATGGTCGAAAAGGATTTGTTGACACAACGCCGTTGGTGGTATTTTTTTTATGTAATAGAAATGGCAAACAAGCATGCAGTTCACATTGATGTTAAATAATGACTGCAGCCTATAGACGCCCACAAAAAGACCAAGGTCAAAATTCAGATGCATTACCACTCCTGATGCCTCTGTGCCGAAAATTACAGCTCCGTACATTACCACCTGACCGGAACACGATAGTGCTGAACACTATATATACCTATGTGTTGTGTGTACAACGGCACCCATGTCATGGTTTCACCTAGTGTGAGGCTGTAAAAAAAACCAAAGGATTTAATGGAGATTCGTTTGTTACTGGTGGTAGAGCTCCAGTGAAGGAGCTCGCGGGCGTAGGCACCACCGCATTACCTAATATACTTGCCACTAAATGGTGGTGTAGCACTGTCGTCTTCCGTTAAGATGGTAATGTATGGCCCCATAGGCCCGTAATAACTATCACAGAGACATAAAAATGACTTTACAGACCAGGGGGCCCACCGACTAACTGAAATGCTTTCGTTTAAGACGTTATCTTGTGCATTTCGTACCGCCTATTAAAACATTTTGCTCTTAAGTATATACCTGCGGATGTTGTCATAATCGATAGCTAAACGAAAGCATTAGAGTTAGGCGGTTGGCCCCCTGGAGCCCTAAAAAGTGATAAAATGCCACTTGTGATTGCACCACTTATACTTATTAACCAATTTTCATCAAAGAGATAATGTATCAGTTAAATATATTGGATACTTGTGTAATCTGAATTCAGAAGAACATTTGTTTAAATTAATTCAAGCTTAAGTTAAAATCGCCCAAACCAACAGCAGGTCTGCTACATATTGCTTCATGAACTAATGATTCAACCAATCGATTATTCATTAGGTTAATCGATAAATTAATTGAACAGGATCCCGTTCTTAATTCGAATACTGCTTCTTATGGTCCAAGAGCTGTGTATTGAATATTAAATGGTGGTTATTAAAAAATATTCAACCGCATCAACAAGAATCAGAGAGGTTTCAGAAAGTATTTAGGTTTAATATTTTATCTTTAATGCAGTTCCATACCTCAAAAGGCAATAACAGAAGCCATAAGATGAAGAAAAAAAAATGTAATTATATTTTTTCTCTTCATGTGTACATAATAATATGTTGTGTTACGTCACAACGATATTGGTTGTATGTTTGTATCTTCACGCCAGGTCCCTAACGGGGTAGGCAGAGAGTGCAGAGCGCCAGATATCCCGGTCCTGACATACCTCTCGTGCCTCGTCTACCTTCATCATTCTCGTCATACATGCACGCCGATTCCTAAGATAATAGAACAATCCAAAAATATAACAATATTGTGTATGAATATAATCACTGTAATAAGAAAAAAATGTCACGAATCATCCAAGTCAATCAATCCAAGAATGTCACCAAGAGCATGGTCGTAAGTGTCCACTACGATAATGTTCTTGGTGTGTCTTAACTTTTTTTAATACAAATAAGATCAGCTTAGTAAAATAGGGGATTTAACCAAAAAAAAACAAACTAATAGAAGTGACCCGAGTCAGGGCCTAAATAGGACAACCCAGGGAAGAAGGCGAGTTGTGCTCTTTGTCAAGTTAAATAGCTACATGTGCACTTACACTAATGTATACCAGTTTAACACTCGTTGTCAATCAGAAAGAAACGAAAATACAATGGACAAACAATAGAACGGTAGTTAACGAGCAGGCATGGTGTGATAGTGCCTTAACGCTAGCGTGTTAGCTTCTTGTTTTTTTAATGGACTTTTAGTAGGCTGCTTGTCTTGACACTGCACTAGTCTACTTCACATCGGCAAACGGATTTATACAATGCGAATGTGGATAATTGCAGAGGCCCAAGAAGACCAAGACTGACCTACAATGACCAAATAGGTCGAGTTCTGTCTGATGGTGGGGGACAAAAGTCTTAAGAATCGGCGTGTGTGTATGAAGAGAATGATTAAGGTAGATGAGGCACGGGAGGTGCGTCAGGACCGGAATATCTGGCGCTCCACACTCTCTGCCTACCCTGTTAGGGACCTTGCGTGAAGATACATATTCATACATACATACCTACATCGGAAAACGGAAGAGGCTTTTATCCTAAATAAATTTACACAAATACCTAAGGGAGACCCCTGCTCGTTCGCTCCTCGGCTTAGGGCGTCATGAGGGGTCACAAAAGACTCATGCGATTAGTCATTTTAGCTCGTTCTTCATCACTGGTCTTACATAGTCGAAGCTCCATCTATACCATAATCTACACGAATCTTCTAAAGCTGTTTGTTTGTTTGCTTGAATGCGCTAATCTCAAGAACTACGATTCCGATTTGAAAAAAATGTTTAGTGTTAGATAGCCCATTTATCGAGGAAGGCTTAAAGCTATATAACATCACGCTAAGATGAATAGGAAAAGGAATGAATGGTAGGTAACATGGCACCCGAGCAAAGCCAATTAATATAAAAGTAATAAAAATTGCCTATTGTGCAAACAACATATTCCGTACATATTGACAAGGTGTTTATATTTAAATCAGCTGCAAGCAAGGATACTTATAAAATTCATTAAAAGTGCTCATCAGTAAATGAATAAATAAAGAATTAAAGTACTATTTTAATGTGGCAAGACAGGTGTATCACGTCATTATTTTTGTCACATTCATGTCATTAATTTAAAAGCAAACAAAGTGAACCACCACCTTTACACCTAACGACATTCAATCACAACCAAATTGTAATTTATCATGCATTTCACCTGTATTTTATCATACAACTTTTTACAGCGCTCTCCAGGCTTATTACAATCATATATTTAATGGGACCATTACTAAGAAATTAATGCGTTTTCAACCATATTATCATAAGATAAATACTTATAATCTATTTAGAAGAAGTCCATAGCAGTTGCATCGTCATTTCTAATGCCATAAAATGTTATAGATATTGCACTAATTGATAAGTCCCGAACGAAGACACTTAATTGGTCAATGCCCTGCGTGTCTGCTATTAAGTTAGCAATAATATTAAAATATCCACATACACACAGACTCTTAACTAACTAGGCTCGGACAACATTTTATAAAAGAGTAAAAATTAGTGTGACCATAACTGTCTTGGAAGTGGAATTAAAGATAAGCTTCCTTTTTTGTGTAAATTTTTAAGCGGATCTTTTTTGTGCAATAACTCTTTACCGCTAACTTTTTTATGTGACTTAAAAGTAGTATATTATTGACAACGATTTAGTGTAGTGTGTTATATACTGGGTAGAGTTATAGTGAAGAAGTTATTGACACGCCGTAATACCGAGTGAATCTGTTACTATTTTTTTTTTATTCAGGTATTTCAGAGCTCGTATAAACTGTTATAAAAAGAAATTTCTAGAAAAAATACACACAACGAACGTGTTTTATAAAGACAAAAGACTTCAAACTCCCACTTATATTTAAGTGACGTTTGAGTATTTGGCCGTAAAGTAACGTTTATCCTCGGAGACAGAAAATAAGAAGTGATTTTGTATGAATAACAACAATTAACTTTTAAGCGTGGCTTCTATTAAGTTAGCGGTCTGAAGCGCGCATGGCCCCGCGGCTGGTGTAGATCGTAAGCGATCTACTCGGTGAAGCACAACAGCGCGGTCGGGTAGTGTGATGGGTGACCGCTAGAGGCATTTTTTTTTCCGTGCTACGGAGGGCACATTAAGCCGTCGGTCCCGGTTGCTTTCGATAGGTAGCAGTCGTTAAACCTTGTCGGAGGCCTTATGGCTTGAAAACATTCGACAGCGGGTTGGCCACTAACCCACCCACCTCCACCAATCCGCATTGGAGCAGCGTGTTGGAGTAGGCTCCAGGCCTCCTCCCAAAAAGGGGAGATACTCGTGCCCAGCAGTGGGACGTATGATGGGTTGTCATTATTAACTTTTAAGTAGTCTAGTCAGTCAGACTCGGCTGAAATCCTGGGTTCGATCCCCGGATCAGGACTATCAGATATAAAGGTGGATAAACCTTTATCTTTTTTGCTATTTGGATTTTTTCATTTCATGAATAGTTATCCAGTGCCAAACTCAGAGTATAGTAATGTCCTCGGAGATGTTAATAGGCTCACTTTACATAGGCCAAAGCGTAACCAGCAAATTGTTGATATTTGCATGTATGCTTGAATACATTTTGCCTACCCTTTGAGGGAACACAGACGTGAAGTTATGTTATGTATAAATAACATCTATACATCTATACATGTAAATATAATTGGAGTGTCTGTTTGTAATATAAAAATAGCAGCTTTTTACTAAGTGCATATGTATATGTACACGGTACATATACCAAAACATTTTTTTTACAATTTTTGTCTGTCTATCTGTTTGTTCAGGCTAATCTCGGGAACGGCTGCACCGATTTGGACGTTACTTTCACTAGCACAAAGCTTATGTAATAAGGAGTAACTTAGGCTACTTTTATACTAGCTACGCCCACGACTTTGTCCGGGTGGATACTGAACAATCATAAATTCTCACGCGGACGAAGTCGTGGGCACAGCTAGTCCCTAATATAACTATGTTAAATTCATGGTCACCCTAATAAAGAGTATAACACATCGGCCGGACGGGATGCAATCAGCATGTAAATGCAGCTCTCACTCGACGAAGCAAACGTCGAATATTGATCGGCACATTATGATAATGCATGAATTTTAAATGTTACCGCGAGAAAAGCGGTTGCGAATCGCCGCTTCTCATTCTAGTGTAAAGGCCGCTTAATTTTTTTATGACCATTTCAATAAGGACACCATTTGTTAGAGGCAAGTGCTAGTTGACTAATACATCTTTAATGGATATAGGTACTTGGTAAGAGTTGCACTTGGTGCTGTAGTGGAATAGTAAGTATAGAACAGTGGTTCTCAAACTTGTTTGGGAGCCCTAACATTGAACAAAGCCTAGTAAACCTTGTTTTATGTGTAAGCCCCTACTATTTTATAACATTCAAATCGTGGTTCAAAAATAAGGGATTGAAATCGGACTTAGGACTTGAAATCTGGGATATCAACTAAAGCAAAATTTAATCAACGAAATGTGTAGTGTATTATAAAACACACTATTACTTTAGGTACTTAAGTAGATAATCGAAATTTTACATTGATTTTATTTTATGCATGCATGGAATTACTAATGTATGGCCAAAATATTGCATAAGTAGTCATATTTCAACTTATTTTTTTCAATTAATTTTCATTTGTCAAAACAACTTTTCGCAATTTTACAGCTAGCAATACTATATTTGGCAAGTTATTGTTTAACAAATAATAACATGGCAACAATTTACCAAGTATGATTATATTACATATTTATTTATAAAGTCAAATAAATAAATATGTGTTGGAACAGAAGATCTTACTTTACTTTCGAACTAAAGACGTTTTATTACAACGGAGCACACGTTGAGAATAGCTGGTATATCATGTTATTGATGGTGTGTTAAAACTTTATCGTATCTAATCGCTGCAAATCGCAAAACGTTTCATTAGTAAATTAAGTGTGCAATGAAATTGATGCAGAATATTTTATCTTATTCATACCATTAATAAGTATTAAGGAAGTAAATTATAAGCATCTGTAACGTAGTGCGTAAAGGCTAATAACACATGGGTATGTATTTATATTTATTGGCGGTAGAGTGGTGGAACTACCACTCTACCGCCAATAAATAGTGACAGATGTTTACGGATAATTATTACAATAAACAGTATCAGCATTACCAATTTATTACCACTTGAGTTTAGTTTGTAATACCTATAATTAATTCGTGTGATTAGTACACCCTACCGGCGAAAAATTTTCTTTTTTTTTTTATTATTCCTGACCCGAAGGTTGTCTGGAAGAAATCGCAGCTATGCGATAAGGCCGCCTTTTGTACTAATAGCTATTTTGTTAATATCTGTTGTAAAGTTTCTGGTGTACAATAAAGTGTTTCGATAAAGTGATTCATTCGTTCATTCATTAACCACTCTCATATTCGCACCATCAACTGAACTGTCTGTCCATGATGATTAATTGCTGCCACTACTAAAATGTTTTGTTAGTATTTTTTTTTAATGTTTTCGTAGTTGTCACTGGGCAGGTGGGCGAATATCCGAAAAATCATCACAGAATTTGAAAAGGACGGTACATACCGAATCAATGTCAACGATAGCTGTAATTAATACTATTTCGGTCCCATACAGTGTGGTGTAGGGGAGGGTAATTAGGATTTTTTTTTAAATTCTACATTATGAACAGACAGATAAGTATGTAATATTTCTACTGATACTACATTGTTCCAAACTTAAAGAGGTTTGGAACAATGTACGACTACATGGTATCTCTTAATGCGTACGTAATGGTGAAAATAAATAAAATGCATGCACAATGTTACTTACTAATTTGACAATGAGAAAACAACCAAATGGTTCGGCTTGCTCTTGAAATAAGTGAACATTTACTTATTGTTCAATTTATTTCTTTATTTTATGTTGTATTAAAAGTTGATTTAGTTCATTACCTTTATTAATTTACTTTGAGCAATATAAGTTAAGACGTTTCCAATTACACAATTCGTTGTTTCAAGTGAACTAAAGCGGTGATTCAGCAAAAAAACATTAGGTATCGTCACAAACCGAATACTCGTGTGAAAAAAGGATAACGTGCGATTCCGTGGGTCGCGATCGATCGCGGCTGCGCGCGACTATAGATGCAGTGTGAAAATGTATGGAACCGCTTCCGTGACTCACGACAGACGCGCGCGGCCAACGACTGTCCCGAGCCGCGCGCGGCCATGTTAGGTTAGGATCCCACTACAGAATCATTTCGTTCATCAGATATGCTACAAACTTATTTTTTACGCATATCTAAAATCTAGAGAATATATATCCACTAGGTTGCCAATCAAAAAATGTCCGCTAGTATTTTTTTATATTTTCTTTTACGAAAGATAAAACAAACAAATTATATGTGCTGTGTAACTAGCCAGTGGTAAAATAGTTTCACCATAGAGGTTCGTTATGTTTGCGCCGTGAAATCCATGATGTTTCTGATGCCAATATACGCACATTTTCATACTGCATCTTTAGTCCGCGATCGATCGCGACCCACGGAATTGCACCTTAACTGTGAAAATACATAACAATTCGATAAATAAGTTATGAAGTTATTAATAAAGCGATGAATTTTTGTCCTTATCTACAATATTAATAAAAAATCTTCTGTTAAAGTTTAAACATTAGTTCATTAATCAAGATGAATGGGATGGAAATTGAATAAAATGTGACGAGACCCCGACACTCACGGTGATAATGTGCACATATTTAGTGCCTACAAAAAGCGCCGCCATTTTATGACTTCAAGTATTATTGTGGGTATAATTAACACCTTTCGGTTCTTAAACTATTGAAGTGTTCTCATGTGTCAGGTTCATTTACAGGGTTATTAATTGCAACACGTGAAATGTAATTTTTATTTTACACAAACATGCAATGCAGGGTATAACAGTGCTTAGTTATTTTTTTTACTTGTGGTAGAGTTCCAGTTTTATACCCTGACCTATCTGCCGCCAAATTATAGTATTTAGCACCATCGCGTAATATAAGTCCCACCAAAAACATTTCCATGTAAAAATGTTGCCAAGACGAGTCTAGTTTGCTTATCCTGTGAAAATGTCGTCAGATATCGTATAAAGCCAAGCTCCAAGGACTACACACTCTTAACCTACATATGCTGGTGGTAGAGCTCCACTGACGGAGCTCGCGGGCGTAGGCACCACCGCATTACCTAATATACTTGCCGCTAAATGGTAGTGTTCAGCACTATCGTGTTCCGGTCAGGTGGTAATGTACGGCCCTGTAATTTCAGGCACAGAGGCCATAACACCTTAGGCCTCAGGAGTGGCAGCGCATCTGCATTTTGACCTCTGGTCATTGTGTGGGTGTCTATAGGCTGCAGTCATCACTTAACATCAATGTGAACTGCATGCTTGTTTGCCACGTTTATAAAATACAAAAAAAAAAAAATGCGACCTAACTTTACTAAACCTAACTTCACATACTCTACATTCTAGTTAAACGTGTGGTTTGGCCGTTTTGCTACCGTCACTTAGATTTCATAGGCATTCGTTATACCTATTATTTCTAGATTAACGACACGGCCTGGTCAAGGTCCTGGGTTGATTCCCTGGTCGGGGGCTATCAGAGTAAACGGTATCTCTAGTTCTATTGGGATTTTCGGGCAGTTTCCCAGTACCTCGAAGTTTGGTAATGTGCCCGGAGATGTGAACAGGCTCGCCACCTGTTACATGGACCAAAAACGTAACCGGCGTAAATAATGAGTGTTTATATGTATGATTGAATGCATGCATTTACCCCTGCCTACCCCTTCGGGGATTATAGGCGTGAAGTTACGTTATTATATATACATATTTTTTTTATGCAATGGAATTGGCAAATAAGCTTGCAGTTCACATTGATGTTAAGTGATGACTGCAGCCTATAGACACCCACAGAAAGGCCAAGGTCAAAATGCAGATGCGTTACCACTCATGAGGCCTAAGGTGTTATGCCTCTGTTCCGGAAATTACTAGGCCATACATCCTGATCGGAACACGATAGTGCTGAACACTACCATTTAGCGGCAAGTATATTAGGTAATGCGGTGGTGCCTACGGCCGCGGGCACCGTCACTGGAGCTCTACCACCAGTAAAAAATTAAGTAAGTATATATAAAGATATCACATAGAAGCATATTACAAATACAGAAAGATGCTACGAGATAATGAGATCCCATCAATAGGCTCGCTAGAGGACTTATTCAAAACCGTCAAAGCGAATATACAAATTGGAATCAAGATTTTCAATCTACGATTGAAGCAGGCGTCTGATACGCCCCTTGTAAGCCAACGAGTTCAATAGAGTCGTTACTCTTGGTGTTGCCACATAGCACAAACAAAAATATAGGATAGATGATATTTTTGAAGTGTAGTGTTCTTTATCGGCGCCTTGCACTTATTGTATTTTTTTTTTTTTTTATGTAATGAAAGAGGCTAACAAGCGTGCAGTTCACATTGATGTTAAGTGATGACTGCAGCCTATAGACACCCACACAATGACCAGAGGTCAAAATGCAAATGCGCTGCCACTCCTGTCGCGAATTGGCAGTGTCCTGTGCCGGAAATTACTGAGCCGTACATTACCACCTGACCGAAACACGATAGTGCTGAACACTACCATTTAACGGCAAGTATATTAGGTAATGCGGTGGTGCCTACGCCCGCGAGCTCCGTCACTGGAGCTCTACCACCAGTTGTATGTATGTATCTTCACGCCAGGTCCCTAACGGGGTAGGCAGAGAGTGTAGAGCGGCAGATATCCCGGTTCTGACAAACCTCTCGTGCCTCGTCTACCTTCATCATTCTCTTCATACATGCACGCCGATTCCTAAGACTTTTGACCCCACCATCAGCACTTATTGTGATGGTTAAACATTTATAAACCCGTGTCATTACACGTGACCCTGATCAAAAATATGTAAGACACGTGACCGGAATCGCATCTACCTTTTGGGAACCCAATCACAGCTGTCATGTTGGTGGTGGGGGTGATCAAGAATGCACTACGTTAATATTCAAGTTTTCACTTCTGACGGTCTGCAACTCCCGGAGTGCAACCCGTTGTTTTTTTTTTAATTTTTCTACGTAACGAAGGTGGCTAATGTTCGATGGCGAGTATGCAGCTCACGTGGATGTCAAGACTGCAGCTTACAGATATCTACACAAAAGCCAGATCTCAAAATACAAATGCGTTGCCATCTCTCGGACCTTAGTTGTTATATTATTATCTCTGAAAGTTGTAACGGAGCCATACATTACCATCTAACCGAAACACTGCCAGTGCTGAACACTGCCAATGCGACAGATAGATTAGAAAATGCGGTGATAGATTAAGTGTTCAATTGCACCAAATTAAAAAAAAAGGTATAGTTAATGTTAAATTTTACATCTTTTTCTAACTTTAACAAGTAAACGTTAGAGGAGAATGGAAAATTTAACATTAACTTTAACTTTTACATAGTTTTTGGTGCAACTGAACCTTAATGATTTATTATTACTATTATATTACTCTTTAGTACCAAACAAAAAAACAAGGGCCAAGGGCCATTTGATAATGCCGACATATTTACAAGGACCCTATGAAATAACAAAAATATTTCTGTTCGTCACATCTGTCTCTGGCAACACTCCGCAGTAATATTCAGAAGCGGTAGCGTCAGATGGACAGCGCGACAGTTATGCGAGCCGGTTGCTATTGTATGGTAATGCGCCTGTGATACGCATGCGTTAGTGCTGCTAGGATTTTCACTCCACGTGGCTCGGAGCTCGATGAGACTGGTCTTTAATCGGTGTGAAAAATCCAATGATACAACTTGAGGTTACAAACGAACTGCACTTGCTCTACCTGCTGCTAAATGGTCATATTCAATGTTATAAATTATAATGTGCCAAACATTTTTTTTATTTGTATAGACCAACGTTTGACCACCAACTCACCTTATGGAAAGTAAAGATGTTGCCGACGGTGAAGCAAAAGCGTTGGCCAAGAAGTGGAACAAGTTGAAGATGCCCAGGTTGTAGGTTTTCGGAAACAAAGAAGCTGGCAAAGTATTCCTTCGTATATCTTAGCTGTAGGTATCTACAATAAATGTTAATGTAGAACCAAAACGCTTGGTTCATTTTTTTGGGATATTTACAGTGTAAGGATGATATTTCGCCATTCTAAAGAGTTTTAACATATGTGTTTACTACTAAGCATTTCCCTCAGTCACCTTCGAACTCTCTCATCCAGTCCTCATTATCAGAGAAAATGAACAAAGCTAGTCACTTGATACAAATCTAAGGAGTACAAGCTCAGTAATGTGGAATATCTAGGAATACTGTTAAAGTGTTTATGTGTTGTATTGTGTTATTAAAGAGTTTCTAGGAATACTACTTAAGTGCTATAATGAATAAAAAAATGATGAATTTTACATCTTTGTTTCCCCAATTCACCCATTTTAGTATGTATGTATGTATGTATCTTCACGCCAGGTCCCTAACGGGGTAGGCAGAGAGTGTAGAGCGCCAGACATCCCGGTTCTGACAAACCTCTCGTGCCTCGTCTACCTTCATCATTCTCTTCATACATGCACGCCGATTCCTAAGACTTTTGACACCACCATCAGACAGAACTCGACCTATTTGGTCATGGTAGGTCAGCCTTGGTCTTCCTGGGCCTCTGCAACCATCCACATTCGCATTGTATATCTGTTTAGTCATTCGCTCATTCGACATTCTTTCTATATGCCCGAACCATCGGAGCATGCCTTTTTTCATTTTTACACCGATACTATCATTCACACAAAGTCTCTTTCTTACATCTTCATTACGAACGCGATCGGTGAGTGATACACCGCAGATCTTGCGCAAAGATCTCATCTCGACCGCGTTCAACTTACTTTCATGCTCTTTCCTGCATACCCAGCTCTCGCTTCCATATAAAAGCGTTGGAGTAAGTACAGCATTATGTACGGCTAGTCGAGCCCGCTGGCTGAGAAGTAAAATTAGTAAAATATCTAAATTATTTTCTCAGTACTCGCACAAATAACGAGCAATGTAAGTGGTTTCGCCACACCAATTTTAGTGGTTTAAACGTAATGTTGGTTAATCTTCCACCTATCAACATAAAGTTTAAAATTTAGATTAATCTAACAACTATTTAAAAACCTTGCCTGCCAAAAAATTACGTGTACAGTCAAAACAAATATTCAATTCATATCAAATATTTCACTAAAGAATTAGCACGGATTAGTATGGACATAACATCAATTAACAGAGCCACATCATAAAATAATTGTAATTTAGTAGGGACTCTTGTCTTATTCTTTAATCTCCTTGCATTGCAATCGCCACTTAAATTAATAGGCACTCTCCGTATGCGTCGATGGAATTCAAACTAGCTCATCTTAGCTTTATTACTATTGCTTAGATATGTTCTAATGTGCGTGTCTCAGTACAAATAACATCTACGCATAATAATTGTTTTATATTATTTCGCATAACACATGCTTGTGAAACATATTTTATTTTAAAGAAAAATGGAAAGAAAAATTTGACTTCAGGCGAGACTCGAACTTGCGGCCTACTGAGAATCTAGTCCAGCCTCTCTTCTTTAAAATATAATAACATCTACGCAGTACCAGTTTTTACTGGTGGTAGAGCTCCAGTGACGGAGCTCGCGGGCGTGGGCACCACCGCATTACCTAATTTACTTGCCGCTAAATGGTAGTGTTCTGCACTATCGTGTTCCGGTCAGGTGGTAATGTACGGCCCTGTAATTTCCGGCACAGAGGCATAACACCATAGGCCTGAGGAGTGGTAACGCATCTGCATTTTGACCTTCGTGTGGGTGTCTACAGGCTGCAGTCATCACTTAACATCTATGTGAACTGCATGCTTGTTTGCCACTTTCATTACATAAAAAAACCACGTATCACGTCGGTGTTAAACGTTGATGTTAAAGTGATGACTGCAACATATGGAGATCTACACAAAAACCAGAGGTCAAAATACAGATGCGTTGCCACCCCTGAGACCTTAGTTGTTATGAACTCTGTGATAGTTATTAAGGGGGTTCCTATTCCATTGCCCTTATCCCCAAACTTGCCGACTAACGATACCAACAATTATTATTGCTGTTTACATTAAATGCTAGAAATCTCTGAACACCTCGATAATGATCTAAGAACACAATCATAGGACATAAAAATTGATTCGCCAAGTAAATACACAATTTACTATAGCAATCAATATCGAGAGGCTTCTATAAAATAAAATAACTTAATTGATTATTACAAACATTGCCCCAAGGGGCATGTAAATTGAAAACATCATAAAATTTATTCAATTAGACTTGTAAATAATAGTGTAAGGTACTATGATGGCGTCTGTCGGAGGTTAATTTATTGTTATTAATTTAACGATAAGAAACAACTGTTTTGAAATTATTAGCTTGGAAATAAATAACTTTGATTACAGTCGTTTTCAAAACGAAACTTTTAACGCGGCTTGCGGTAGGAGTGAACTGGAAATAACATAGGATCTCATAAATTAAACACAACAAAATTGTTACAATTAAGCGTAACGGGACGTTCGGTTCCATCCAGGATGGTTAGTACCATATCGCCGAAAGATATCCACTCCTGCACCAGAGCCTCCTTATAAGGGAGATATGTCATAATCGCCACGCTTGGCATTCTACTGGTGGTAGAGCTCCAGTGACGGAGCTCGCGGGCGCAGGCACCACCGCATTACCCAATATACTTGCCGCTAAATGGTAGTGTTCAGCACTATCGTGTTCCGGTCAGGTGGTAATGTACGGCCCTGTAATTTCCGGCACAGAGGCATAACATCTTAGGCCTCAGGAGTGGTAACGCATCTGCATTTTTACCTCTGGTCATTGTGTGGGTGTCTATAGGCTGCAGTCATCACTTAACATCAATGTGAACTGTATGCTTGTTTGCCACTTCAATTACATAAAAAAATAAAAACTTACTTACACCCAATTCGAACGGTACCTATGACCGCGAGTATTATAGTGTCTCTCGGTGTAATACATGACAAAGATTAGACAAAACCAAATGTCTCGGTGTGGTGTTGGACCAGAGATTATCCTGGCATGCGCACATATACTTGATCGTTGGCAGACTTAGAAAATTCATATGGATTTTTAAGGAACTCAAACATGTTGCAGGACCAACCATACTGAAACGAAAACTAAAATGGTTACCTACAGGTATTCCAAACCGTTCAAGTTTCCTACTAAAGACCTCTATTCTACTTGCAACGTTCTCTCACTGAGAAAATTGTATATATTGCAAACCGTCTTGAGAATACATAGACAGTAGATGTCTATAGACTATATTCCACCTTCACTACATAAAAAAAAACAGTCAGACGCTTCGTTGTCGATGGATGTCGCCCAACCGCACAACTTTTTAATTCGAGATCTACATCGAAACGTTTTCAGAGGAAATTTTAGCTTCAATGGTTTCAACCACTTAATAGTAGTACTTAAAAATATCATGTTGTGGCTAGATGGCAATGGAGAGTAATTACAAGAATCACAGCTTAAAAATGTTGTGGCGTTGCACCAGTAACTGTGGGAACATACATTACTATCTAACCGAAACATGGACTTTTTTACGCGTCAATGCCAGTAATTGCGAAGCGGTGTCTCGTAAACGTATGATACTATTGGTGATAAATACCATTTATCCGTAATGACGTCGAAATGTTACTTCTGAGATTAATTTTATAAGAATAAGGCGAAAAGGCATCACATCTTTGGCCTCAGGAGTGGTAACGCATCTGCATTTTGACCTTGGTCTTTGTGTGGGTGTTTATAGGCTGCAGTCATCACTAAACATCAATGTGAACTGCATGCTTGTTTGCCACTTCCAATACATAAAAAAAACGTTTTCGTTGCTTTTGAGCTCATTTACTGCAGTAACATTCAAATTCTAAAACTTATTCCAACTAGGTACTTTTACAACTCATAAAATGTAACTTCCCAGAGGACTGGAAAACGATGGGAACGTTACATTTGGCAGTTCGCGGTACACCGCAACATGTCGCGAGACCATCCTACCATTAATATTTAGTGCATATTTTATGTCTAACTGTAAACTACTGAGCTTGAATTTTTCTTGCTTTGAGACACACTGCTGTTAAGAATAAACAATCTTTTGCTTGATTTTTTTATTTAAAGGAAGTGACAAACAATCAATCTCAAATTTATACATATAATAAAAACGTAGAAAATTCAACACTGCACATAGAATACTTTTTTAAAATAATACTTGGGGCGTAATCTGCAATCGATATCGAAGCCAAAAATACAGTTTTTAGATTTTGTTTTCAGTTTTTAGAGGAGCTGTAGAGCTTTTACGCAGACGACGTCGCGGGCAGCAGCTTGAGATGAGATGATAAAATAACACTTTTTAACATCTTAATTTATTAATTACTACCATTTTTTTAAGCTTTAAATTATTTGTATCTGTAAAATCCATTTTTTTTTCATTGCACTCTGAACTACCTTTCTCTGTGTCTCAGAGTACTATTTCTAACGTCCAAACTGAACTGATCTCTGTTTTCTAATAAGATCATTTGCTTAGAAGGTCAATAAATAATGGTGAGAATGATAATAAATACGTATATTGTAGGAAAAGTGCCACTCTGCTTGGCCATTTGTGGTCGATTTACAGATGGGATTTTCGTATTTTATTGTTCTGTCAAAGGTATACCTTTCCGGTAACAATATTAAGTGTAAACTACATATAAATTCCTTGGTTAACATTAGTCACAGGCTGTATTCAATATCTTCTTGACCATCACTGATGCAGAGGCCTAGGAAGACCAAGATTGACCTAGCTTGACTAAATAGGTTATATTATGAAAAGGTGGTCAAGAGTCTTCGAAACTAGTGTGCATGAAGAGAGTGATAAATATAGAAGAAGCACGAGCCTATATACCTTATATGGGACCATGGGGGACCTGGCCTGAAGATAGATCATTATCATCATCATCAGTTCAGATGAAAGACACGCACTTCTGGATAAAAGACTTCTGTATTACTTACAACAGTGTGGTGCATTATTAGGGGCGATTATGTCATGAAGCACGAATGCCCCGCAGCTGGTGTAGATCGGAAGCGATCTACTCGGTTAAGCGATACGGGCGCGGTCGGGTGTGTGATGGGTGACCGCTAGTGGCGAATTATAATGCGCGTTTCCATGTTTCGGAGGGTACGTTAAGCCGTCGGTCCCGGTTGCTATCGATAGATAGTCGTTAAACCTTGTCAGAAGCCTTATGCGCTGTTTGTAAACATCCGACAGCGGGTTGGCCACTAACCCTTATCTCCGACCCCCATTGGAGCAGCGTGGTGGAGTAAGCTCCAGGCCTCCTCACAAGAAGGGGAAAGACTCGTGCCCAGCTGTGGGACGTATCAATAGTTGCCATTATTATTATTATTATTATAAGTCATAATCGTCATGCGTTGCATGCGGATTAGTGATAACAGTGGCGGTAGTTTAATCACGGAATGCTGCTGCCCATCCCATGTTGACAGTCAGTCAGTGACTATTGACTGCGGCAGCAGAATTCTCCTCCATTAATAGTGAATTCGTCACGTGTCAACGCTAAAAATCCTTCTTATTTTATTGAAGCTACTTAACTGCACGACAAAGTGCTCGACTACAATCCATTTTTTTCGACCTTCGATTAACACTTCGACATGTTTGCCAATAACGCGTGTTAAAATTCCAAATGCAGGCTTATAAGCCAAAAAACAGTCAAATCAGCTAAGTGATCAAAATCACTATAAACTAAATTTTCAGCTGAATTCGATTCACAACTTTATCAAGATTATCATTGTCGATAATTTAAATAAACAATATGAATTAAAAGCAACAAACGATGATAAATGTATATCAAGCTATCAAATAATAGTCTCGAATTATCAAGCCACAGCCCACTACTCCGAAAATTAAGCATGATTAGGTGTTTGCATTAGACACTACACGACACAATATAAATACACCCCTGTCATAACAACGAGTTCAGAAGTTAGAAAATGTGATATTACTCCTCAAATTAGAAAACAAAATAAATTAACTCTGTGTGAAACCACCCTTAATGTTACTAAGAGATACACTCTTATTACATGGTGTTAAATATTACAATTGCTTGATAAAAATACATCGTGTTTTGTCGGATTAAGCTCGTATGCATTAGAATAATTGCAATGGGTAACCTCCATGGTGCGGTTATTAAAAAAACATTAGACTTTGTCAAATTAATTCGTTTAGTATAAACTCGCGTGTGATGGTGTCCAGACATTATAAGTAGGTAATATTATAAACACGGGTAAATGAACGCATAACTTGTCTTAAAAGAATTTATATACAACATTTTTAAAAACTCTTTCTCTGGCTAATTACCTTCTCACATCATATAAGTAACCTATTATTTAAGATTCAAATATTCATAATTCATTTCACTAAGTAGGAACTTGGAAATAATTTAAAATTATTGTAATAGGTCAAATTAAAAAAAAAATGAATAACATTGATTGATATGTCAAATTAACCTTAAAAAAATAATTGTCCAAAAATAGCTAAAAATTAAAATAGGTATCAACAGAAGGTTCCATTTTCTCTTTTGCAAACGGACAAGATAATAGAAGGATGAAGATTCTTGTGATGCTAGATCAACCAAATTCCAAGCGTCTATATCCTTAAGAGATAGTCATCGAGTTTATGATAGGCATTGTTACATAGTGAGCGTTTGATGTATGCTTTGAACTTAAACTAAATTTATATATCTAAAATAGCCCCATTATATGATTGTTATTTTTAGTGAAATTCTCTGAAAAGATATACTCAAATAAGTTACACATTTAAAGAAAAATAAAATGAATGGTAACTCTATACTTTTCTTTATTGGACATGTGAAAGGTGTGACGCTCATAATTAAAGAGTGACACCCCACAGTCTTAAATAACACAGTGAAATATTATTACGAGTACATACCCATTGTTGACTAGTCAGACATCATATTATTTAATTCTTTAATATTTAATATTATCGCATGTACTATAATTAAATGAGAACCTAAGTACAATAATTAAAATAGAACTATTTTTTATTAGATATGTATCGTATTATATTATATTATTATAGCGTATATATATATAAGTCTGTTTTACTACATGAAAGAAATAAACCTTGTGTTGCTGTAAAGAAGATTTATTGTTAGTTTTTTTTATACAGAGACTATTTTATTTAGGTAATATAAAATAATATGAACTCAAACCTGTAAAGAAGAAACGACAATGAAAGTTTATTCTTTCACTTTTAAAACATAAAATAATATAATATTAAAATTTTCATTGATTATCCAATTGTCAATCAACTCGTATTTAAATCTGTCATCTGACATTCTGAATTCGTTTCTTCTTTAAAATCAGACAATTAAAAAGTTAAAAACTATAACCAAACTTCATGGTAAGTAAACACACAGAGTGCGAAGAAAGAAATAGTATTTCTTTACATCTCCCCCATGGGGAAGAAAATTCACCCGTGAATTTTCACTCCAGTTCTCCATTTGATACTTGCACATTCTCATCCTCTGTTATCTGTACTGGAATTAGTTTTGTGATATGAAAAAGATTTGACTCTGTTTTTCTATGTCCTGTATCTATCTCGTAAATTGTATTAGATTTCTTTTTAATTATTTTATATGGTCCAATTCTCAATTCATCTAGCTTTTTCCTATTTAGTTTATTCCCATTTTCTATATATACTAGATCTCCCACACTGAATTCTCTTTGTTTTCTATTCCTATCATACCTCATTTTGTTATAGTAATGTGATTTCAAGGTATTATTAAGCGCTGTTTTCTTATCTCCGATCCAGTCACTATTTATACCTCCTTGTTGTAGTTCTTTTGGTAAAACCTTAACATCTGTTCCGTATAGCAAATAACATGGTGCATAGCCAGTTACTGAGTGGTTAGTCTGATTGTATTTTTCTACACATTCATGTGCTATTGTAGTCCACGCTCTGTTTTCTCCATCTTCATTGATTTTGCATCTAATTTTGTTAACTATCGTTTGATTCAACCTTTCATTTAGGCCATTAGAAAACGGTGCATTCACTGCTGTAAAAATTATTGTTATTTGTTTGTCAGTAAGGAATTTCTTGAATTCTTTAGAGTTTATTCCAGGATACTGGTCGGTAAGGAGCATCCCAATCTCTTCGGTTTCAGCGACCTTATTTATTAGCTTTATAAAGTCATGTGCACCCTGGGTTTTTGATGTTATAATAAATGCATATCTAGTGAAGTGGTCCACTAAAAGATGTATGTATTTCTTGGTTGATCTAGAACCACCAAAACCTCCAATTGTGTCTATTGATACTATTTCAAAGGGTCTTGTCGCTGGGCCTAAATATGACATTAATCCGTATTTGTGTTGTCCTCTTGTTTTGTTTTTTATGCAAATTTCACAATTCCTACAAACATTTTTAATATTTTTCGTTAAATTTTTTGTTGCGTACAGTGAACTAATAGTCGTTAGCATTTGTCCCACTCCAATGTGACATAGATCTTCATGTATTCGCTTTATAAATTTAATACTGAATTCTTCAGTTATTATTATTTTCTCTTTGTTCCTAATTCTTTTGAAGTATAAATTGTGTTTTTTGATTATTTTATTATTGTTTCTCTGTATTTCTTTATTTTGATTCTGATCTATTACAATATCTTCTGATGTAATTAAGTTCACTTTCAGTTGTTCTTCTAGATTATCCTCTGGTTCTAATACAGGATTCCGACTTAAACAGTCCGCTTCTAAATTATCTTTTCCAGGGGAATATTTGATTTTAAAATCATATTGTGAAAGGTAATAAGTCAAATCACCTAGTTCTTCGTCTGTTCTAGCTTTTAAGTTCATGTTTTCTAATGGTTTATGGTCTGTGTAGACTGTAAACGATTTACCTATCAGCCAGTACTGCCAATACCTTAGTGCTTCTTTAATAGCTAAGCATTCTAAATATATTGCCTTTTTCTTCTTTTGCGCTCCATTCAGTTTTTTTGAAAAATAGGCTACTGGTTTTTCTTTACCATCTAGTTGTACTTGTTTTAAAATTGCTCCAACACCCAGCAGAGAACCATCAGTATAAATATTTATTGGTAGATTTTGATCATAAATTTCTAGTATTGGCTGTGAACACAAGAGACTCTTTATTTTTTCAAACGCATTTTGACATTCTTCAGACCAAACAAACTTTTGATTTTTTCTTAGCAAATTATGTAATGGGTCAAGAATTATTGCGCTCCTTGGTATATATTTATGGTAAAAGTTTACTTTTCCCAAAAATTGTCGAATATTCTTCTGGGTTTTTGGTACTGGAAATTCTTTTATCGAAATGAGATTGTCCTTCAGTGGTTGGATAGAATTATATTGAATGATATGTCCCAGGTATTTTACCGAATCTGATGCAAATGTACATTTTATAAATTTTAGTCGAAATCCTTCCGTTTGAATTGCTTCTAGTAACTGTTTCAAGTGACTTATGTGTTCATCAAATGAGTTTGAAAATATCAGGATGTCATCTATATAATTGACAGCAAAATCGGTTAGTTTATATTTTCTAAGTATGTTACACAATATTCTTTGAAATATTGCTGGAGCAGTCTTCAAACCAAATGGTAGGCAAGTCCATTGAAAGTGTCCCTCTTGAGTTACAAACCCTGTCTTCTTCCTGTCCTCTACTCGTAGAGGTATAGACCAAAAAGCTGAATTAACGTCTAAGCTTGTAAAAAATTTGCAATTTCTTGTTTTTGTCATTAAATCGTCAATTAATGGGA
Organism: Macrosoma leucophasiata; assembly: GCA_036365455.1. Lineage (NCBI taxonomy): Eukaryota > Metazoa > Arthropoda > Insecta > Lepidoptera > Hedylidae > Macrosoma > Macrosoma leucophasiata. The sequence continues at coordinate 5,177,966 of JAWQUS010000024.1, forward strand.
AGGGTTGAGCCTGAGGAACTACAATTTTATTTAAATCCCTGAAGTCTATACAGAGCCTTGATTTTTTATTTTCTTCCTTTTTAAATGTCAAAGTTACTGGTGCTGCGAATGGACTATAAGATTCTTCTATAAGCGCATTATCCAATAATTCGGCTATTTGTTCTGCTATCTCTTTTTTGTCTTCTATAGTGCATCTGTATGGCCTCTTGCTGCAGTATTTATCCATTAATAAATCTATTCTTGCTTCATATCCTTTAACCATTCCCACGTCATACTTGTTTTTGGCAAAAACTGATTGATATTGTTGTATTAGCTTATTTATTTCTTCCCTTTTATCATCATCTAAATGACCAACCTTTATTTCAAATTCCTCTTCTTTGATATGTTCATTAAAATTCATTTTGTTTTCGTTTTCATATTTATTACCTTCATTTTCATCTTCGTCTATCTTTTATTTAATTTTACGCATATTTTGCATGGATAACGTCCTTCATTTGTAATATTTATCCTTTGATTTTCATACTTTCTGTACGTTCCACTTCTATTTTTATTTACCAAATGTTCATACTTTCTCACCTCATTGAATAAACATACTATATCGTTCATTGCTTCTCTATTTATCTTCTCTAATACAAAACCTGGCAAACCTACCGCTATCAGATCCACCAGTGTACCTGTATCAATTGAATTTCTCATGTCCAATAAAAGTTTTTCCTTTTTAATGGCATAGTCCACTAATGAACCATCCTTATATTTAAATAACAATGCATAGGTCACTTGGTTCCAGTTTTGGTTTGCAAATGACTCACACAACTTTTCTTTCCAAACTATCCACTCTGAGTTGAGTGTTAATTTTATAATCATTGAGCTGTACCAATCAACACTACTTTTATCCATAAATAGTCGGAGAATCTCAATTTTTTGTTCATCTTTCATAATACCGAAGCGAGAACATTCTCTCTCAAAAATGTCAATCCATTGCCTTGCATTCGAGTTTTTGCTCGTAAATTTCTCAATCACAAACTTCTCTGCGACATATTTCAGATTCTGTTTTTTTAAATCATGTGTATTTTCTATTAACTTTGTAAACATTTCTTCCAATGAATTCGAATCTCTAATTTGTTCTTCAGATGCTCGGTTATGTTCAATTTCCTCCAGATATTGTTCTCCAAATTGTAAGTTACCATCAGCATCTATGTAAATTTCTCGTAATTTATCTGTCATAGTTATCCAAACTCTTCGTGTCTGATGTCTTTTCTTTAAACTATTTTTTACTTTGTTGTACACGGCTGTCTCAATTAATTCTTCGTGAAATCCAACAGACTGTAATTCCTCTGGTATAGCAAATTTTTTTTCATCTTTAGTTGTGATTGAGGTTACACAACAAATATTAGATTTTCCATCATTCGCCGGTAAAATCGTGAATTCAAAACGTAACTGCTCCATTTGCATCTTTTTATAAACAAAATTGTCGTTTTATAAGTCTGTTTTACTACATGAAAGAAATAAACCTTGTGTTGCTGTAAAGAAGATTTATTGTTAGTTTTTTTTATACAGAGACTATTTTATTTAGGTAATATAAAATAATATGAACTCAAACCTGTAAAGAAGAAACGACAATGAAAGTTTATTCTTTCACTTTTAAAACATAAAATAATATAATATTAAAATTTTCATTGATTATCCAATTGTCAATCAACTCGTATTTAAATCTGTCATCTGACATTCTGAATTCGTTTCTTCTTTAAAATCAGACAATTAAAAAGTTAAAAACTATAACCAAACTTCATGGTAAGTAAACACACAGAGTGCGAAGAAAGAAATAGTATTTCTTTACATATATATATATATATATATATATATATATATATATATTTATTACTAAAATTTAATGATTTTTTAAAATCGCTTTTCATCTTCTGTGGTTTAGGAGAGACTGAGGCCACATTTGCCTTTAGCGTTTATTACCGATGCAAAACCGTGCAAAACAGAATATTTAGTATGAAACTTAATCTTTAGACTTTTGCGAAATTATTGTGTCCATCTATTACGCAAAAGTATATGGCTAGGCCCCTCCGTAGAAGTTGAAGACCAAAGGTCAAAACATAAACTACTCCTTTTTTAAAAAATCAACGCCTGGAGGGTATATCTTTTTATTCTATGCCCGTCATTTTTGTTCCGAATTCCACGCGGACAAAATCGCGGGAAAAGCTAGTACTTAAATAAAAAACGTCACTATTCTAGCCTTAAGTAGTAATGCAGGTTCCATAAAATCTACAGGTCGCGTGCTATTCACACATAATATATACAAAACATATACACAATAATTTTTCTAATATTTTTTTTTACCCATGGGTATACTCGTAATATTGTCAGCATTAATCTTCTTTAATTTGCTAATAAAAAGGAGTTCTCAAACTGTCACTCACTTTACACGTTTTTTGTATAAACTTAATCAATTTGTGACTCATACTCTCAACGGACTGCGGAGTTGAAAATAATTCACCCAGTTAATATAAGTATGCACAAGGGGCGTTTTATGTCATTCCACAGAACATGTCTACATTCGAGCGTACAGTAGATATGCGCAAACTTAAAATGCGTCCACGAATTTTTTATGACAAAAGGTTGACAGACAAGCAAATGGAATACCTTATAGAAATTGGTCACCATTGCCTATGAATATTTGCAACAGTAGAAGAGTTGCCAACCCTGTTGGCAGCCCTAAGAGACACTTTTGCCGCAAGTTTTGAAAAACTCCATATTGAGGGGAACACCACGGAAGGAAGCTCATTCTACAATCTGCAAGTTCTGGACAAAAATGAATGCGCAAATCGGATTTTTGAGCACTTGACTGACAACTGTTGATATATATCCTGCCGGTGCGATCCCTTCTCTCCGGCGGATGCGATGTAGGAAAGAAGACTATGGCACCTGATCAAACAACACATGCATTCATCATTGTAGAGGCGGTAAAAATACATAAATACCCTATGGGTGATATTCACAGACCGCACTTCGACTCTACTTTGAGCAAAGTATGCTTAAAACTGTCAGTACAGTATGGGTTTTGACAATTCCAAGCGTACTTTGCTCAAAGTAAAGTCGTAGTGCGGTCTGTGAATCTCTCCTTTAGTCTCTGCACAAACTCAAATTTGAGTCTATCTGATTTCTGGAACTGGAACTTCGAACAGCGCTATGTTGTATATTCAGTCAAGTGGATAAAGCCAGTAATAATGACAAGTTCTACTTTTTAAGAGTTTAAATAATGAATCAAATTTTGTACAAAAGTCCGTCATTTTTATTACGAACTCCATGACGATAAAGTCGCGGGCAAAAGCTAGTTCAATATAATTTTCAGTTCAGTAACAGCCTCATTAACCCGATTCCCTGGAATTAGTACATTTAGCATGTAATCTTTAAAACATTTTGAATTATCTAACTATCGACTGGAACGGAATCAACTGACGGTACAGACCCTGATGTCTGATATATCTGACTTTACGTCTCGCTGTCCGTCGAAAAGGGACCAACGCAATTAATTTTACCATTTGCAAAAAGATTGGATTTCCCGACACAACAAAGCTTGATAATGGTGGCGATAAGTTAGCCGACATTGTTTTAATTTACCATGTTAATGTTACATTGTTGGGCTAACATTTTACGTACTGACATAAAAGCTTTGATGAACGCATCGAAAATTTTGTGGTAGATAAGAAAAAATACAGTTGAAAGTTTTAATTTTGTGTTTTGCTTTGCTTTTGTACTCCAGATCCCCATTATGTAATTATTTTTTTACATAAAAAGGATATGAACAAGATTCATAGTTGGGTTGCTCAATTATTGGCAGTACCTAATAAAGGCAATAAAGTACCTAATGACTCACTGGGTGTCAGACCAATAAGTCAATGAAGAGATAGTAAAAAGAAGCCACCTCGTAATCTAAATTTTATCAGATAGTAATGGCTACTAAGAACTGGAAAAGTCAGAGACAGCAATGAAAATCCCAATGAAGAAGAATAAGATTAGAATTAAGGGATCGAAAAAGTTGTGTTCCTCTTTTCTTATACAATATTGAACACTAAACTTGATAAGAAAGTGGTATAGTAAATAGACGTAGAAAACACCACATAGCCAGGTCTAGCAGGGTGTTGGCATATAATGGTAGTATTCAAGACTATTATGGCTGTTCTGGTTAAAGGTTAGAGGTTAGGCCCGATAAAAACCATATTATCAGAAATGTTTTATCCAAGAATAGAAGCAACAGATCCTAGGAATCAGGCGCAGAGATAACATAATATCAGCATTAAGATGAGACCTTTAAGTTTTATTAAGGAAGATAGAAAGAAAGAAAAAGATATTTATAGATTGCACTATTCACTTACCATCAATGTGGAATATTAAGGCTCCTTTACAACTTGCAAAAAAAAACCTTGACTGTTTGATCTCAGAACACATATGCAATGAGACCTTTTAGTTCTTATAAATATCCATTATTGTCCATGGCGTGCAGTAATTTTATCCTTCTCATTAAATTGAATAGCATACTCATTTGATTACAGACTTAAGAAATGGAAAAAATGGCTGTGCCTTGGACGCGTGTTTTACATCAGTCCGTAACGGGTAATATTATGAGCGTATTATATTGTATGAGTACACCCTAAGCAATGCCAATTAAACTGGATCTACTGATAGTAGAGTTCCAAGTGTAGGAGGGCGTAGTCACCACCGCATTAAATTACCTAATCTATCAAATATTCAGCACTGTCGTGTTCAACTTAGGCTTCGGATGGTAACGCATCTGCATTTTGTTCTACGGTTTTAGTGTAGGTGTCTATAGTCTGCAGCCATCACCTAAAATCCTGCATGCTTGTTCACCACTTGGTTACATAAAAAAAGAAAAGCAAGATGGGCAGCATTGGCCTGCAATAAAACTACTCCCACTGCGATCGCCATCCATATGACAAGCATGGCGATTATACTATATCCCTCTTATGAGCCTCTCATGGGCTTTGGTCCACCAGTGGATATCTCTAGGCTGATATGACGATAAAAATGACACAAAAAGATCAGATAAACAAATATTCACCCTAAAAACTTTCAAACCATCAAGCTCCAAAAGAATACAAGATAGACAACATCTCAATTACGTTCGGTCAACGTATCATTATCACCTGTGCCTACGTTGTTTTTAAGTAGCCTTAATTTCTTCCATGCCTTATTTGGAGGCCTAACCATAAAAAATTTGTTCCGTTATCGTCAACATAAAAAAATGCTTTATAAATTATTGACGTTGTTGCTTCGTAGAAGACGATGTCATGTTTTCGTGTAAACATGTTTTTTCGTTTCATCAATTATAATTTTGCGTGATGCAAGTACTGGCGAGGAATACTTAAGTTGGTTAAATTGAAATTAAGACTGGTTAAGTTAGAGTTGATCTTGCGAAAAGGGTTCCGCTGGTTTTTAGTTTAATGCATTTCGTTTCCTTATGGAAGGAAAAATATGGTAATGGAAAAAGAGGCAGTCCCGACACAGTGGTGTAAATCAAACATAATGCTACTTTATAAAAAAGGTAACCCACTAGATGTAAACAACTACAGGCCTATTAGTCTTCTTTCTACAGTATATAAACTATTTTCCTCAATTGTTCTGAGCAGAATATCACCAGAAATTGACAAAAACCAGCCAATAGAACAAGCGGGATTCCGCCCACACTACTCCACAACCGACCACATACATGTCATAGAACAGCTAATAGAGAAATTCAAAGAGTATAACAAACAACTATATATAGCCTTTGTGGACTACTCGAAAGCGTTTGACAGCCTAACGCACCCTTCTATATGGAAAGCTCTAAAAGAAAATAACATAAATGAAAAATACATAAACATAATAAAGAATATATATTCAAAAAGCACAAGTACAGTGAAACTTGAAAAACAAGGGGAGGAGTTCATGATAGGAAGAGGAAGGAGACAGGGAGATCCTCTCTCTCCAAAGCTGTTCATAGCTGCCCTTGAGAATACCTTCAAAAACATTGACTGGAAAAACAAAGGCATGTGGATATTGAATAAGAGGCTTACACATCTAAGATTTGCAGATGATATAGCACTTTTCAGTGAATCAGCCACAAGCTTAGAAGTAATTATAAATAATTTAAACAAAGAAAGCAAAAAAGTTGGTCTGCATAACAAAACAAAAATCATGACAAATAGCCATACAAACCTCAAAACCATAAAAATCGATGGGAAGCCGTTGGAATATGTGAGCGAATATGTGTACCTAAGAAAATTAATCTCCTTTGATGCAAACAGTAACATAAAAGAAATAGACAGAAGAATAAACATAACCTGGAAGAAATACTGGACACAAAAGGAAATTCTAAAAGGAAATTACAGTCTTAACATGAAGAAGATAATAATGGATTCCTGCATACTTCCCAGTCTAGCCTATGCAAGTCAAACTTGGGTATTTACTGAAAAGGTAAAAAACAAAATCCTATCATGCCAACACGCCATGGAGAGAAGTATATTGAAGCTGAGGAGAAAACAGAAAACGAGAAATGTAGAAATTCGTAGAAAGACTAAATTAACAGATGCACTACAGAACACTTTGAAACAAAAATGGAAATGGGCAGGACATGTGGCAAGATACAAGGACAAAAGGTGGACTAGACAAGTAACCAAATGGAAGGGTCCGTTAGGAAAAAAGAGTGTTGGTAGGCAAAGGAAAAGATGGGCAGACGATATAATACAGATGGCAGGGAAGGAATGGATGAATGTAGCCACAGATAGAAAGAGATGGCTTCAGATGGAGGAGGCTTTTACCCAAAATGGGACCGTATAAAGTATACATACAAATATAATTTATAACCATTAAAACATGTACACGTATACGGAAGACAAAGCTAAATAATAATAATAATAACACAAGGAATATATTTTAACTGCATGAATGTATGTCTAATAATTTAAAAAAATGTAATTTTTTTTTTTTCCCCCTCCTTTGTTTATTTATACAAGAAGAGTAAGTATTGATGTGGATGACTTGACAGAAGTCCTCGCTACGGTTTACGGGCGACTTAAGTCAATATCTAGATGAAAGTGGATAGAGAGTTGATTAGGTATGCATTTTGAGTTCAGGTGTATATGTATGTGATGATATATCATGTATTATTGAACTGTTTTAAGGTGTTAACAATGTGTTTAGTGAAGTGGTTGAATGAGTTTCTTGTACTTTCTTTTAGTAGGATGCTTTCTAATTTGAATGGGTCTATATTGAGCATATTGCATGTGTTTATGTGAGTAAAGCGAGCGTTACTGTAGCGAGGACAATCGGTTAGCAGATGGTGGATGCTTTGAGTTGAAGTGTGACATTTGTCCGAGAGTGTGATTTTTAGTCTATGGAGATATTGTTTGTGGTAACCATGCCCGGTGAAAATTTGAGTGAGGTGGAAATTTGGGTAACCTATTTTGTGTAACTCGTCTATTGCATTCAAGTCGGGTAACCATTTTCGGGTGTGTTCGCCAGTTCGAGATTCGGTGTAATTAAAAAATGTAATATAATATTAAAAATAGCTTTACCTACCTTACTTGTTTCTAATGTAAAATATATTTTTTTTTTTTATGTAACGTAAGTGGTAAACGAGCGTGCAGTTCACATTGATGTTAAGTGATGACTGCAGCTAGACACCAACACAAAGACCAAGGTCAAAATGCAAATGCGTTACCACTCCTAAGGCCTAAAGTGTTATCCTCATAATTCTGTGTGCTGGAAATTACAGGGCCGTACAAATATAAGTAGTATGTGTCTTCACGCCACCACCACGCTACCATCCACCACGTGGATAGTTTCAGAGGCCCAGGAATACCAAGACTGACCTGACCTACCTTGACCAAGAGTCTTAGGAACCGGTGTGCATGTATGAAGAGAATGATGAATATAGAAAAAACACGGGAAATGTGTCAGGACCGGGGATATCTGGCGAACCACACTGCGTTCTGCCTACCCTGTAATTATGTAAGTATTTAAATAATCTACGATACTTCTTCATTTAGTTAAATATTTTAATATTAAATAGGGCTTATATCAAATTTTTCACAATATCATTAATTTAAAAAATATTTTTTTAATTGTATTATTTGTTATCAATATTTTTATTTGCCTATATTTTATGTGTTCATCTGAATTTAGTTAGGTAGTTAATATTTATGCTACTCATGGAATCACTAGTAGGTACTATCTTTCTATCAGCTGTTTAATTTTACAAAATACCTGTCGCATATTCTTAAAATATTTAATAGCTTATTAAATAAACTAATAAAGTACTAAAAATAAATATTTAATTATACTTCTAAGAAAAAAAATTTAAACAAATATTGACCTTATTGTAAAAAAGACGCGTGTACTGTAGTGTTAAGCCTACGAGTAGGTACTTAGCTGTGATGGTTTTCCATTTAAATTCGATATATGAACTATTACCATTATTTTTTACACGTCCAAAAATAAGGTTAGATTATATAAGGGTTCCTTTCAGGCTATGGATCCCTAAAAACTGTCATTCCCTATATTAAGCGGACAAACATTGGATAATATTAAGACAACAAAATTGGACGAAAAATACCGTTTATAAATGAGTTGGAGGCATTTATTTATTTGTACTTATTTAATAACGTAAGTACGTAATTGACAACCCAATTGACGCAGTTATTACATAAAATGATAGGTCATGGGTTCGATTTGGACATGAAACATTTTTCAAGATCATTATTTTCATTTCGACGGGTGTGTAGCGGATATCTTTATAATGGGAATCGTAACATTTTATGATTAAATTACGTACTACTTTATCATGGTAAACAGGGGTAAGTACCTTAATTATATATATATACATTGAAATAAAACAAGTTTTCGGATTCATCTCGCGTATGTATATTAAATTAAAATCTGTGTTAGTGTCTATAGTTATTCTAGTCTATAGTTATTGCCTAACTAGCATAGTTGGCAATAGATGGCGCTGCTGGTACCATAAAGCAATGCAACAAATGTGAAGGAAAGATTTGACAAATCGGGCAGGACTAGCTCAATTGGAAGAGCGGCTGGACTAGATTCCCAGTAGGCCGCGAGTTCGAGTCTCGCCTGAAGTCAAATTTTTCTTTCCATTTTACTTTAAAATAAAATATATTTCACAAGCATGTGTTAATGCGAAATAATATAAAACAATTAGGGTCTATAGGTTGCAGTTGCAGTTTATAAAAAAACTAGATTTATTTCAATGAGTGTAGCTCGGGAAAACTAAAAAAGGTACTATATAACGTACATACAGATTTAAATATAGATATGAACATAAACTTCTCTAACTTCTCTCTTCTTCTCATAAAATCTATTTATTATAAGGGTAAAAACCCAAACCAATACGGAGTGCAAGAAAGGCGGGAGAGCTTACTCAGCCCGTTACACCATTCATAACTTGGCTGTTTCGGGCTGTTCAAAGTTTTCGTTCCTCGTATACATTACCTGTCTTGTTAATTTAGCATGAATCTTGATAGATCAGGAGATATTATCATTGGTTGTAGCGCTCCAGTGACGGAACTCGCGGGCGTAGGCACCACCGCATTACCTAATATACTTGCCGCTAAATGGTAGTGTTCAGCACTATCGTGTTCCGGTCAAGTAGTAATGTACGGCCCTGTTATTTCCGGTACAGAAGCAGCACCTTAGGCCTCAGAAGTGGTAACGCATCTGCATTTTGACCTTGGTCTTTGTGTGGGTGTCTATAGGCTGCAGTCATCACTTAACATCAATGTGAACTGCATGCTTGTTTGCCACTTCCATAACATATATTTCTACGTTTAGCCGTAACATACAATATTTAACATGACATGTATTCACCAATTCACCAGTTATTTGTACTTGTTTGATTACTGCGTATATTTAGAAACATTACGTTATACCTACAGTCGTCTTCACCCCCAGTTACATCATTAGAAATGTACCACTATTAAAATCATCAAAAGGACTCATCACCTACTCAAAACTTTTATTAATAACGAATTAATTGTATACGTTTGAATTTGACTCGGCTTACCCCTTCGGTGAATCCAAGCTTCAAATTGCGTTCTAAATAACTTGAGGTATGTTTTGCCACCACAGTGGTTACATTCATTGGTAATTATTTGTTTTAATCAGCCCAGCCGGTAGCCGGTAAAATATTTATCTGACAGCGCAATCTGATGCGCACGATGGGTGTAGGCAGCTATCTAAGTGCGATCTTTAATTATTTAGACATGAATTTATTGTTTGTACAGACGACGGACTTTCAACGGTACTGGTATAGTAATATGGCAATTAGTCGCGATTTTTTATTAATCAGTTTGTTAGTTAATTAAATAAAGAAACTGACAAATACGCTAGTACCAACCAATCAACGGTTGCTATCGATAGATAGCAGTCGTTAAACCTTGTTAGAGGCCTTATGGGCGGTTTGAAAACATCCGACAGCGGGCTTCGAATTATTTCGGATCTGTAGACCGTTTTTTTTTTCGTATATCGATAATGTTACTGTTGGCAAAATGCCTTTACAGTGTAACCGGACTTGAGAGGCGCATAGCTCTTATGGGAGCTCGGCCTGGATTAACGTAGTTGGCACTTAGCGCGAGTGCCTTGCGGCCGCACTGTAGTGCCCACTGCATGGGGAGAGGGTGGCGACGAGCCTAAGGGCACCTCCGAATGAGTTACGGACCTCGGCTTAGGGCGTCTGCCAGGGGGGGAGGGTAGAAAAATGGGACCTCGTCGGCGCCGGCGCGGACGGTGAATCTGCGTGGTGTGTGACTGTATGTTCATTTTGTGGGGAGCCTCTTCTGACAGAGGGGGGTTGTGCACTTTGGGAAGTGGTATATATGCCAATTCTTGAGAAAACTGTGCATGTGCGATGTAATTCTATTGATACGCCATCTTCCGTACTAAACTAGACAAGTATTTTGTATTTTGTCCGTGTGGAGTTATCTCGTACAAAAAACATTGTTATCTCGCTCTCTCGCTTCGCTAACTGATTCAGATTTAAATGTTTCAAAATGTCAAGTGTCTCGGTTGCGGTCATGCGGTCACACTCAATCACTCAAGCGACATAAACGCGCTAAACAGAGAGCAATAATGTTCGAGTTCCAAATGATGCAAATGATGCATTTGAAACAGTATTGGTGTTCCAATCTTTCGGAACTTCGAAATGTTTCGTAACTGTGATTCGAAACAGTAAAGAGTTACACACGTCTATCGTTAAACCTAAGATCTCCCATTAGAAAGATCTCTATCACTAGCAGTTAACAATGATCAATATTCAATCAACTCTGCACCGCACTTTATCTGGAAGATTGGTTTAATCAAGCACATTCGTGTACCCATTAGTAATCAAACCGAATAAACAATGTGTTGTAAGAAACTGTTTATTATTAATGATCTAGTCTGTAATGCTACCACGTCTTAATTTTACATTTTACATTGTTGCTGTGTAAAGAAAATCGATAAATAATGTGGATAGTGTAATTACAGTCGTGGAAGTACATGTTTATTTTAAAAACAACTATCAACGCAATTAACTAGGCTTTTTACACCAAGAAGCTAACGGAACTACAGCGACATGGTGATTGATGAACATCAGAAAGTAGGTTTTAAGTAATATAAAAACTGTTGTTTTATATTATTTCGCATTAACACATGCGAGTTCGAGTCTCGCCTGAAGTCAAATTTTTCTTTCCATTTTTCTTTAAATAAAATATAAAAACTGTTGTTTTTTATTTTTTTATTCCAATAATGTTAATAGTTTAATTCCAATGAAATATCTTGTGAAAACCTAGGTAAACATTGTAATAGTATAAGTAACAAAACGACGACAAATACGGCTACATATGCCATTATTCTTTTTTTCTACACCATTATTATTTATACAATGTGACCAGTTAACGTTGAGCTATGCTGTGCTACGCTATGCTCCGAAACCTATAGACTTTTAAAAAACCTTACGGCGCGGAATTGCGAGTATAATTATGAGATGTGTGAGGAATGTGGGACGTCGCTGTCTCATATCTCGATTTATCGATAGCAATAAAGAAAGAAAACATTTATTTGGACAGCACAGAGACATGACAATGCAAAATTTCCAGAGGATCAGGTACCTACATACGTACAATTATACAAGAAAGAAAAACAATTTACTGGTGGTAGAGCTCCAGTGACAGAGCTCGCAGGCGTAGGCACCACCGCATTACCTAATACTTGCCGCTAAATGGTAGTGTTCTGCACTATCGAGTTCCGGTCAGGTGGTAATAAACGACCCCGTAATTTCCGACACAGAGTCATAACTCCTTTGGCCTCAGGAGTGGTAATGCAGCTGCATTTTGACCTCTGGTCATTGTGTAAGTTTTTACAGGCTGCAGTCATCACTTAACATCAATGTGAACTGCATGCTTGCTTGCCACTTTAATTATATAAAAAAAAAGAAACGGATCCAAATGGGAGCCCAGATCAGCTTCATCTCAAGTCGATAACATCAATCGTCTTGACGCTGATTTTCGTCTGGGACCCTGTGTTTACTGTATAAGTACAGGAACGTCCGTTGTGGCAATCTTTGGAGGAGTTTTTGTCCAGCAGTGGACGTGTTTCGACTGAAACAATAAAACAGTATTATCAATAATCTCCCAATTGCTTATCACTTAATTCGCGCAGGTAATTGTGAGACCAACTGAAGTGGATGAAAGTTGAACGAAGAAGTTTACATTGATGGGTACTCATTTATTAATAAGCGGGTGGTTGTTTGGATTTAATTGTCAATTATGCTGAAATTAAACAACGCTGCTCTTTCAAAATGAGATACACGGAAGACTGAGAGGACACCGTGATATTCAGTAAGTCAGCATGTGTCGAACAAGGTCCTTAGCAGCAAGATTTGTATGTGTATTTTTTCATTATTTATAGATTAGCATTTCGATTCGTTATACCTATAAGATTGGTCACACTTATTCATTCTAAAGCCATTTTACCGGATATTTCCTTAGCCCAATAGATTATAAAAATGTTTTTGTATATATTGCGGCTAATATCCGAAGTACGCCTACACTCAGTTCTATCCGGCTAAAACAAGGTATGGCCGGTAGCCGTTAGTTAAACCTAAGTGTAACACAGACTTATTTATCCACGGTCATTACTATAGTACTGTCTGTATCTAACAATTTTACTATCAGCAAAAAAATACTGACACCGAACGGTACGGCGTCCCGCCGAAGGTTTGTAGGTAGTGTGCATTGTTTTTTTCATATGATTGCGATGATTCTGTGGTGCACATGAGGAGAATAACTTCTTCAAAGTTACGCAAATATAGTGTTATCAGTTAAAAAACTGATAACAAAAATAAGTCATCTTAAAGTCCCACTTAACTGTAGTTACACCTCTTATCACTGTAATCGACTAAACTCGCATTCCTCGGATTCTGGTAAGGTCGATAATACGCGGGTAATTGACAGCAATGGCCGGTCATTACGGATCCATAGAATTGGTGATTGTACGTTGGCCGTATAATGACGCTTCTAGATGCTTGGAAACCGTCGACGATGCTGCAATGACTGTATCGTGTCTGATGCTTTTTTCCACTGACACTTTGTAAAGGTACCTAAAAAGTTCTCCAACTTCATTTTTTTTTTCCTTTTATTATTCAATATTTATATTTTGAGAGAGAAAGTAATGTCTAGAAAATAGTATTCCTAATTTAAGAATAAAACATAACTTCACGCCTGTCATACCCGAAACCCCTTCGGGTATGACAGGCGTGAAGTTATGTTTTATTATACAGAATGCATGCATTCTAGCATACATATAAGCACCAGTTACGTTTTGGTTCCTAATTTTATATCAAGATATTATTATAGTTGATGCTAAGAATGTTTATATAGCTTTTTTTCTATTTTCACTATTTCAAAATCTTAACAAATATGAATATGATTTAAACGATATTTTATGAGAATGACAACATTACAAAACATAACAGTATCACTTAGGTACATTCATTTTACACTTCTACGAAATGAACAAGAAACAAATTGATAGAGATTTAAACGGCCTACACACCACCCTAAAATCAAAGGCGATATCGGGAGAGTTGTGGTGGGGACGACAGTTCCTAAATCGTGAGCTCGCTAGAAGCGATACAATTCTGGTAACGATTTGCCTAGACACGAGGCCATTGAGGGTACGATCTAGGGTCCTCCCCATCACTGCCCCGATATCGTCTCTGATTTTAGTGTCGTGTGTAGCCGTTCTTAGCATGAAGATACGTGCATAAAAATATATCCTCAACTGACTCTAGACATGGTACTACTGTTGACATTCAAACATACTTGAAAATATTTTTAATATGTTGACATCCCAGTTATGCAGCGTACAGTGCACAAAGATGCTCATAATTGCACATGTAACCAAATGTTTGGTACAGTTACATAATAAATAAAATGTCATTTGTAGTCGGTAAAAACTGAAAATCTAATTTATTTTCACTCGAATGTACACCATAACATGTTATTTCGAATGTTGTTAATATATAAAATGACAACAGGAACAAACAGCCGGTTCCGTTTTCAAATTGATTTGACAGATATTTACACGTCATCTGTCATTCTACAATGTGAAAGTGTGGTAAATCGACTTCTGGAAACTGAAACTACGCTCTAATGTCCTGTCTAGTACTTTAAGGCATACAGATTACAAAGATCATTAATTTTCATAGTTTTTAAAATGAAATTCGTGGATTTAATACTGATCTACAGTGCTCATCGAGAAATATTTCACATCGAGCCTATGAAAGTGACAATCGGCTTGTTTCGACTTTGTAGAGCGTTATCTTTGTTACACACTGCCTCCGTAAGCACTGATAGTCCGGTATTAGTAAAAACTTGATCAAAATGGTGGACAAACGTCACATATGTGAGGTTGGAAAGAGATAACGCTCTACAGTACCGAAATTACCCGAGTCTCCTGCCTAAGGTCGATGTGCAATATTTCTTGTTAGATACTGTACTTCATATTTGATTAACTTTCAGATTTATTTTATCATCATCATCATCATTTCTCCAGCCAGAAGCCTTCACCTAAGACGCACAACAATGTTATGCATCATTAAGGGAGAACATGCCATAATCATACGGGGGAGGGACACTTGACTCTATCGAAAATTGGCACTTTAAAGCTTAATAAGTCACCAACAGTTAACTAAATCGAAAAATAATGTTAGCACACCCCTACATTTTTGAAAGACCTAGCAAATGATATCTTACACTATGTAGAAAACGAAAAATAAAAAAATATCCGCTCGTTGCGTGTAGGGGAGGTACCTTATATAATTTTATTTTTCATGGTTTAATCCTACCGCTTTGTCGGCGTGATTAAGGTGTATCACTTGTGCCAAATTTCAAGTCGCTGGTACCAATAATTTTTGCGCTAAACCGCGGACGGACAGACATACAGACAGACAGTCAGACGGACATGGCGAAAGTATAAGGGTTCCTTGTTTACTACGGAACCCTAAAAACCAGTTGCAATCTCCCGTATTACTATTTTCCGATAATGCAATTGCCATTAAAACTCCTTGTAAAACTCCTTGTTATGCAGTAACCATGTGGCAACCGTTCATACTTATTACATGTCATACGGACTTCACGGAATTAGTTAATAACGATAATAATTGATTTGGCGTGCTTAAACTTCAGTTCCCATGAGCGTGGGGTCAACAGCACATAGCACTTACACGGAACTGTTATTATGGGAATGCGAATAGGTACAGTATTTCTGTTTGTTGCTTTTTATCTACTCTCACTGCAATTATTTCGTTAATGGTTGGTAAGATTATTTTTTCATTATTTTTTTTTTTTTCTTTTTTTCAAATTCAAATTATTTATTGCGTTATGTCATATGGGTACATAGGTGGTATTGTACAATGACACCCTGTTAGGGTATAGCAACATAAGAGGGGAAGCTTATGTAATAAGGGGAAAGTTAAATATTATCATTTATTTAGATTAAAAAATATCATTTGAAGGTGTCGCTCAAATAAATTTTTTACTGGTGGTAGAGCTCCAGTGACGGAGCTCGCGGGCGTAGGCACCACCGCATTACCTAATATACTTGCCGCTAAATGGTAGTGTTCAGCACTATCGTGTTCCTGTCAGGTGGTAATGTACGGCCCTGTAATTTCCGGCACAGAGGCATAACACCCTTAGGCCTCAGGAGTGGTAACGCATCTGCATTTTGACCTTGGTCTTTGTGTGGGTGTCTATAGGCTGCAGTCATCACTTAACATCAATGTGAACTGCATGCTTGTTTGCCAGTTCCATTACATAAAAAAATAATAATAATAATAATCCTGAATATTATAGTAACACTTTTTTTTTTTTTTTTTTAGGTCGGTCTTTGTGTAGGCTGCCTGTCTCGAGACAAAACAATCTGTCATTTTTTGCGGGGGGAAATGCGTGCGACACACACGCACACTACAAAAATCGTCTATTACTAAGAAAGTCACACCTTGACTTTAACAAAATACAGAAACAATTTCACGCACACATTTAAACATCTAGGCGACAGGTATAGGCCCATTTGGACTTGTACTTTGACAGAGGGGAAAGCCTGCATATGGCTGCTCCCTTCCGGTGTTGCACTATGATAGTTACTGATAACTGCCTTGGTAGCCTAGTGGTAGCAGGCCACTACTACTGCGCTGAGGTCCTAGGTTCGATTCCCGGGTAGGGAGTTATCAGAGATAATGGTGTAAAGTCCTATATTTATCTCTGGTTCTATTGGGATTTTTCAATTTTCTGGAAAATTCCCAGTACCTCGAAGTTTGGTAATGTGCCCGGAGATGTAAACAGGCTCGCCACCTGCTACATGGGCCAAAACGTAACCGGCGAATCGTGGGTGTTTGCATGTATGCTTGAATGCATGCATTTACCTCTGCCTACCCCTTCCGGGATTACAGGCGTGAGGTTACGTTTTTTTGTATGATTGTATTTTTTCCTTTCTTATTTTAAAAGTAAGAAAATAATCAGAAATAAATATTTAGGAATTTCAATGTCATCTCAAATATCTATAGACCCCGTATGAAATACGTATAGGTCAAGGTACAAATAGACATGCAAAATTGACTACAATCGCACCCCAGGCCGTTCACCTCGTATTGAGCCTGCACACATTTCATTTATTATTTTTAAATATTTACCGAAAACTACGGGGTTTTGTCAGTCTCACAAGTTAAAACATATTATCAAATTATTACCTGTAGTAATTACTTACCATCAATGTCAGCTCGTACATGCCCGTTCTCTCCAATTACCAAAATGTAACTTTGACGTATTCATAATAATTGTTTATCGATAAGTACTGGTTGTTTTAACTGACAAATATGAATATCATCTGTTCACCCTTTTAAGATAATACGTGAAGATTGTTTTATGTCATGAACTGACAAAGAAGCTGACAGTTCACATTGATGATAACTGGGTATTAAATGTAAGACCTCAATTGACCAATATTAGAAAAAAAGGATATCACTTGAAAATTTCTTCTCCTTTATGTCTTCGGAGGCACAAGGCCGCGCTTTTACGGCTAAAAACAGCTCCATTCATAGAAGCGCCACATTTTCAGAGAACTCAACACACCTTCAGTAAAAGTGTTTTTACCCTGGACGTTAATATTAGGTAATTCTGGCATCCAAGAAACTCGGGCTGCTAAACAAAGAGAGGCTGTATTTTACATTGGGACATGATATCCCCATACAGTGCAGCTCTTTGAACCTTAAGTGAGGCCCTCTTTGGAATACTGTTCTCATCTGTGAGCCTCGAAGCCGAGCTTGGCCCACTTGACTCCATTCGTAATGGATCATCAACCACCGAGGAATCACAGATAGACTCGAAAACCTGAGTCTACACAGAGACTTTAGATGTCTGTCCATTTTCTACCTACTACTACATAACAATGATGAGTGCTCTGCTGAACTATTTGATCTGGTGACATCGTCTCCTTTCCTACATCGCACTAATTGTATACGTGGAAGTGCTCAACAGTACGATTCACGCATTCATTTTTGCCTAGAACATGTAAATTGTGGAACGAATTTTCTTCTGAGGTGTCATTCACACGACACTACAGCATAGTTTTCTTCAAAACTGGGGTGAAAAGAGTCCTTCAGAGCTGGCAGCGCGTTGGCAACTTCTTTGGTGTTGCATATGTTCAAAGGCGATGGTGATCATTTTCCATCAGGTGGCCCGTTAACTTGTCTGTCAACCTTTTAAAAACAACCTCGTATAAAAACAAATTGAAAATATTAACTAGTAATTACCATTAAACTTATCAATACATAAAAACACTTCACGCTTAAAACCAATAACTAAATTCCGGGTCTAAAAGTTTAACGACACGCAACTGATTAAGTACATTATTTATGCATAAACTATCATAGATGAAATTTGAATTTAACATTTCCCACATGTCTTAACATTAACGATTTATTTCCAAGTAATAAAACAGTAATCACGATTCTAGAATATCTAATGCGGGTCATAAACAGAACGAAACCCACAAAAACGTCAACGCGTCCAATCAGTCTGTAGTCGGTGAAGTCGCCGTAACTCATAGTAAAAAACCGGCCAAGCGTGAGTCTGACGTTTGTGCACAAGGGGCCGTATAAACAGAAATTTTCTGTTTTCATAAAAACCATGATTTTCTTTGAATATAAAACATTTTTTTACAGTTCAAAAGACGGCCTTATCACTTGTCAGAGATCTTTAAGGCAACTTTTGCTGAGGAAATAAAAATAAAAACAACATACGTGAGGTGTAGTAATAAACGAAACCAATAACTAAACTGTGGAGGAACGGTTGGAAGTGTTCCTCCGGCGAAAAGGGAGGATCCTCCGACAAGGCGAGGTGATAGCGCCTGGCGGGCCGCGGCCCAACGATTGACGTTGGGAAGTTGTATATATGCCAACTCTTGAGAAATCTTCGCATGTGCGATGTAATTCGAATGTACGCCATCTATCGTACTAGACAAGTACTGTGAGGTTTCATCTGTGTTCCACTAGTTGGCGCCTTAATGTAGTGGACGCTACAAAACTAATATTTAATAGTTTAAGTAATTTTTACTTGCGTGTCACTACTAAAAAAGAATACAACATAAGAAATTACAAAGCCAGTCGTCTACAAAGAATCAATCAATCGATCTATCGAATACAAAAACTCACCTTTTAATATGTACATAAAGAGAAAAAAGTTTTCACCTGGTCCACTTAACTGCCTCGGTAGCCTAGTGGTAGCAGGCCACTACTACTACGCTGAGGTCCTGGGTTCGATTCCCGGGTCGTGAGTTATCAGAGATAATGGTGTTAAGTCTTTTATCTCTGGTTCTATTGGGATTTTTTCGGGGATTACAGGCGTGAAGTTACGAAGTTACCTGGTCTACCTACTTTCAATTGGTGAAAATATTGTATCTGACCAATAAATCAATGTAGATGAGGCACAGAAGGTGTGTCAGGACCGGGATACCTGGCGCTCCACACTCTCTGCCTACCCCGTTAGGGACCTGGCGCTAAGATACATACATACATACCAATACATCATCACTCCAGCCGAAAGACGTCCACTGTCGGACAAAACCTTCCCCAAAGACGCGCACAACAGTGTTGAGCATCAGAAGGGGAAAAACTGCGATCAATCCGTCTGCCAAGCTTGGCGATTATGCACGGAATTCCATATTCGGACGCCCGGGATAAAAGTAACCTTGAAAAGATTCCGGTTTTGGTACGTCTATTTGAAGTACGGAACCCTAAAACTAGATAATTCGTTTAATAGCCCCACCTTTAGAAGACCAATCACTTCGATACAATAGGCACAAAGTTGACACAGCATCAATACATCACATCTCGCATTGACAGCTAAATTACTCCTGTATGGTTAGCAGCTAAGATCGGGTTTCCGTGAATGGCCAGTCTTTTTCTTTGATTAGCATTTATCTAGATATTGGATCCGAATTATTCTGTTTCTTGCTGCCGTTTCTGACTGTCAGATGTGTGCTGGCGTGCTGACGTTGCCGCTCTTTTATGGTCGCTCATTTTGTTGGGATTCCGGATAGTGATAGCTGAGTCGCTGCATTAGGTTGCGATTTTATCTATAATTTTCTTGATGTTCTTGATAAATTCAGGTTTATGTCATAAGTGATAAGCAAGCATAAGTACAGTTTTCATTGATTGTCAGTGAATGCTGTACTTATAAACATGTGCATAGAAACCAGAAATTTTGATGTAAATACGTTGTTACTCATGGTGCCTAAGCTGTTTTTTTATGTGATGGAAGTGGCAAACAAGCATGCAGTTCACATTAATGTTAAGTGATGACTGCAGCCTAAAGACATCTACACGAAGGCCAAGGTCAAAATGCAGATGCGTTACCATTCCTGAGGCCTAAGGTGTTATGCCTCTGTGCCGGAAATTACAGGGCCGTACATTACCACCTGACCGGAACACGATAGTACTGAACACTACCATTTAGCGGCAAGTAAATTAGGTGAAGCGGTGGTGCCTATGCCCGCGAGCTCCGTCACTGGAGCTCTACCACCAGTGAAAACCTGTTATGCTTTCATGCCAAAAATGCAAATTCAATCACCCAGAATTTAGCAGTAAATTTTTGTCCCTTGTAACATTATTTATATACACTTACCCGCGATCTGGGAATCGAAAACAACACCTTCGCAGTAATAATATAGTAGCACGCTATCAGTCGACTACTTAGTTACTATAACAACCAGGGTAAAACATATGAATGCCATTTGTAATAAAAAAGTATTTTTATGAGCATATTAGAGATAAAGTTAATGGTGATATCGCATCTATTTTAATTACTTGTAATTGATTAGTCAAAATATTTATACGTGTTTTTAAGTTACGACAATTATAAATACATCTGCCTAACTGCAAATGTATGGCGATGATAAAATTTATTTCATTTTCAATGCAACAAGAATCGTTAATTAATTAAAGATTAAGAAAAAAAATTCTTCAAGTATTTGAAGGCGATATTTCTATATGAATGTTGCTTGTTGAGTAAACCATTATTTTTACTAAATTACTAATATCATTACTAACAGTTCTGCCCGAGAGCTTTGTCACTGCTGCTAGAGTTCTAAAGATGGAGCTCGCTAGCATAGGCACCACCACATTACCTAATCTGCATGCCCCCAAATGGTAGTGTTAAATATGTTCCCGTCAATTGGTAATGTTCATGATTGTAATTTCCGGAGATATAACGCCTTAGGCCAGATGCGTTGCCACCCCTGAGACCTAAGTTGTTATGTCTCTGTGGTAGTTATTACGGGGCCAACTATATGCTTGTTTACCAATTCATGACATAAAAAAACCATCAGCGTAGATTCAGGTTAAATTTTGTAGTTTTACATCATTAGACGTTTCATTATGACCTTATGACCAATTATTTGCATGCTCTAACACCATATTCTAATTAACCTCGACTTTAACTCAGAATTGGTATTCCATTCATCATTATATCAGCCATAGGACGTCCACTGCTGAACATAGGCCTCCCCCAATGACCTCCATGCCGACCGATCGGAAGCGATGTGCATCCAGCGGGTACCTGCAGCCTTGACCAGGTCGTCGGTCCACCTTGCAGGTGGACGCCCTACCACAGTAGATAGATTACATCTACTGTGGCCCTACGCTGCGCTTGCCGATGGCGATGGTATTCCATTATATTAGTTGTAACTAATTTCGTTAACTCGACATTCTGCCTCCGATTGAGGTAAGAAAGCAATTGTCAAACTCCAAGGTACGTCACGACCTACCTTGAAGTTTCGAGGAGTACCTATTTACATTTACGCGATATTCGTGCGCTCAATAAGTTGTTCGTGTCGAAACTGTCTGGATATATAATTAAATACCATATTTTTCTATAAAAATGGATTTTCAAGACTTTGTTGTACACACTACAAGACCGACAAAGTGCAACTAAGAATATGGATTTCAAGGCGTCCTCATAAAGTATCGTAAGCTGAGTGTGAGTCAAGGAATGTTTCGAGTTATGTCTTAGTATATGGGTGTAAGTTGCGCGTTACCTACCTTTTAACAGAAAATCTCTAGAAAAAACATAATACGAGTAGATACATGTAATGAAGGAAAGATGCATTGAGAATTTGACATTTGTGTCATTTTTTACCACCCTTACATGAAGCTGTTAATAGTATAAGGAACAATAAAAAAACTCGATCAGTAAAGTAGCTTATAGTTTAGTAGTTGCAATTCTCTTACCTATTTTATTTATAACACTACAAGTTTAGTTTTTCTATAATCGTAATAGGAGATGCCCTTTGAGCGTAGTAATGTATTTAATTAATAATACATCACAGACAAATTGGATCATGTAATGAAATACTAACAATTAAAAGGCAACGTTTATGGTATAACTATATTACGCAAATACAATTAGATATTATGTTTAAAAAAAGCCTTGACCATGAAGGGTTTCGTAGTAATTAGATCTGCATGAAAAAAAAACGGATAAGTGCGAGTTGGTCTCGACCGTGAAGGGTTTCGTGGTAGCATGTTGGGAAATCAATTACAAAGTTATATTTGCAGTTTTCGAAAATACATTGTATCTCAAAAATTGTTAAGAATATCTCGTTAAAACTATTTTGTTGAATGTTTTCATTAAGAACTACAGCTTCTTTTTATAATTCACTCTATAATTTTAAAAGTAAGAGACAGAGACACGTGATACCACTTTGATTGTGTATATCTTTCAAGCGATTGACTTTGAGAAAAAACTGTTTAAGAAATCTTGTTGTTATTTTCAAAGACAATGGTTATACACGTAGGCTTAATAAAAACACTTTTTTTACTTTCAGTTCCAAGTAAAGAGAAACTCTCGAAATTTTTTTTTGTATATAAATCTTATAGTATGCTGTGTACTGCTGTATGATTACCTACCTTATGATTACCTAAGAATGCTAAGTCCAGAAACAACTGCTTTTGGTAATTCGTGAGCAGCACGAAAAACACACACATTTATCTTGGTGGAAAGATAGGTACGTTATATTCATACTACGCTTAAAACTAAATTGAGTTGATGTTTGCTATTAATCCCCGATTTGCATGCTTACTGTTCACTGGTGGTAGAGCGCCAAAGACGGAGTCTGTCACTGCATTACCTAATCCACTTGCCGCTAATTCGTAGTGTTGAGCACGACCGTGTTCCAGTCAAGTGGTAATGTATGGATCTGTTATTACCGGCACAGAGGCGCAACAACATGTGGCAACGCATCTACATTAAAATCTATGATGGTGTGGACTGGTCTCTTCTGGTCTGCTGATGCTTTATTTAATTATAATGGGTTGTTTTGAACTTATACAAATATATATGCTATTAAGATGCTATTGACGTTTAAATTATTAGATTTTAATGACTATCTGTAGTAGTCATAAGTTAAACGTTTTTAAAGAGCTCCTACTGAGCTTGTTGGATAGCGGAGTTCTGCTCAGTAGTGACTGCACTTGGAACTCTGCTAAGTGAATAACTTAGATTTTGCTTTGACGAATATATATTTCTTTTTCTTCTTATCTAATTTTTTGAAGGAAGGAATTGTTTTTTTTATTTTTCCTGTTAGTTTTTTATCACTATTTCAATTACCAGAATAACTGTTTTACTTTATGTTATTATTAGTAATAGTCACTCTAGGTAGTTTTTTTTTATGTAATGGAAGTGGCAAACAAACATGCAGCTCACATGGATGTTAAGTGATGACTGCAGCCTATAGACACCCACACAAAGACCAAGGTCAAAATGCAGATGCGTTACCAATCCTGAGGCCTAAGGTGTATGCCTATGCCTGTCAACAGACATTTTGAATTGAGTAACAAATAATCATAATCAATTTGTTTCTTTTATCTGCTGTCGGTACAAACATTGATTTAAAGGATCTGAAGATTTATGAACAAACTGCATAATACCCAATAAATTACCCATTCGAATTATATTTAAAATAAAAAAAACTCAACATTGCATTATCTCATTATGTACCTACTTATGAAGGACTCTTTCACGTCAGTTTTGAACCCTATAATGTAGCGCTGGGGGAACACCTCACAAGAAAGTTTGTTCCCACAGTTTGCATGTCCTGTAGATTTACGTTTTTTTTAATGTAGGTAATGAAGGTGGCAAACAAGCATGCAGTTCACATTTATGTTAGGTGATGACTGCAGCCTATAGACATTTATAGACTTGCACTGGAGCTCTACCACGAGTAAGATACTGGTGGTAGAGCTCCAGTGACGGAGCTCGCGGGCGTGTAGGCACCACCGCATTACCTAATATACTTGCCGCTAAACGATAGTGTTCAGCACTATCGTGTTCCGGTCCGGTGGTAATGTACGGCCCTGTAATTTCCGGCGCAGAGGCATAAAACCTTAGGCCTCAGGAGTGGCAACGCATCTGCATTTTGACCTTGGTCTTTGTGTAGGTGTCTATAGGCTGCAGTCATCACATAACATCAATGTGAACTGCATGCCTGCTTGCCACTTCCATGACATAAAAAAAATTAAAAAAAAATCTTCACCAAAACCAGAGGTCAAAACGCAGATACGTTGCCACCCCTGAGACCTAAGTTGTTATGTCTCTGTGATAGTTATCACGGAGCCTTACATTACCATCTAACCCGAACGCGATAGTGCAGAACACTGCCATTTGGCGGCAGATAGACTAGGTAATGCGGTGGTGGCTACGCCTGGAGTCCCTACACTCCTAACTCTACCACCTACCACCAGTGAAAATAATTTCACAAATGGTTTTTGTCCGCGACTTTGTTTGTTTCTGTAAGAAAGGTGGCGGGTAATTTTGTTTCTGAAAAATCGTTATTTGGTTAGAAAATCACGTGATTCGTAGTAATTAAAGAAAAAACGGAAAGAACAATTTGACTTCGGGCAGAAATCGAACCTGCGACCTCAGGATAGTCAAGATAAGCTACCGAAGTAGCTTAGTGGTAAAGCGGCTGGACTGGTTATCCTGAGGTCGCAGGTTCGATTCCTGCCCGAAGTCAAATTTATCTTTCCGTTTTTTCTTTAATTTCTAAAGTTCACTCGCATGTGTTATACATAAAATAAATGTTACAATGATTCGTAGTGTTAATACCTGGGCACAGAAATGTATGGAGCAGTATCATTATCCTTACGGGAAACCCTTTTCTAGTCTCCCATCTGCCGAGTGTCAACTTTCTACAACCATTGGTTTAGGTTGCCGTCTCTCAGACACTCAATAGGTAACAGCACAGTCGTAAAGAAAAGAAAGAAATAATCCTTTATTAGTGCAGTCGCGAGACATGCTTATTACACCACCGGACACATTCCGCTGAATAAGTTTGGCTACCTCATGAAAAAAGTAAGTTCACCAAACTGTACGATGTGTGGAGTAGTAGAGGATGTCCAACACTTGATCGTGGAGTATGTCCGGTACTAATCTGATAGATGTAATTTATTTCATACTTTTAGTGTAAATCGTTTAGATATAGGTTTAGTTCATAGTATAGTAAGTAGTCCCTGTAGTGAGAGTGCTAGATATATTTAATGTATTCAGGTATGATGGGGCTGACATGGTTTACCAAAAGTCCCTAAAAAATTAATAAAAAAAAAATGACTGCACCAAATAGATTCCAGTTCAGCATAAGTCAGGCCGAAGCCCGATGCTGATTTTCAACTGGAAGCTATTTGGTGACATACGAATATCAGACCCAGTAGTCAGTACACTAAATACTAAAAAAGGGAAAACTTCCTCAGGCGTGTGATGCAGTGGTTGTCATCTTCTGACCTTGAACCTAAATAAAACCACCTATCTCACTTTTTCTCAGACCAGTCTTAGCCAACCGCCATTGGAAACATTCACGCTCAAAGCACATTCTTGCTCAGATAACATCTCCACCATATCTTGCAACTGCCCAACCTTGACTAGATCTGACCAAATAAAATACCTAGGTGTTTATATTGACAACCTCATGACATGGAAATATCAGATAGCAAATCTTACTGCCCGTGTCCGCAAGATGATATTTATTTTTAAAAGACTGCGATATTCAGGTGACTCTGACACACTGCGCTTGGTTTATTACGCTCTATGTCAATCTATAATGACATACTGCATAACAGTATGGGGTGGAGCAGTCAAGTCATTATTGCTGCCCCTTTAACGTGCACAAAGGACAATACTAAAGATTATGTATTTTAAGTCTTTCAGATTCCCCACAGATCAACTTTTTTCTGAATGTCAAATGCTGACCGTAAGGCAACTCTTTGTGCTCGAGACAATTTGTAGAAAACATGCCTAGTATATGACCCTAATATATTAAATAAACGTCGCGCGCATAAAGTGTGTCGTCTCCCGGTCTTTAAGGGCGCCATTGCTGCACGACATCATAGCGTCATAGGATGCCATCTTTATAATCTAGCTAATGAATACTGTAACATTTATCCTTTGTCAAGATCTCAATGTAAGAAACAAGTGAAAAATTGGCTCATGACCAAATCTTATAGTGATACTGAAAATCTGCTAAAACTTTCAGTACTTTAGGTATATGTTCAATGTACTGTAGGTATCTCTTATGTCCAATCCTTGCGTTCTATCTCTTACGTACGTAAACAGGAACACACACACACACACACACACATACACCAATTGATTTCTAATTTCATGTAATATTAGTGTATATTCATGTAATCTCTGCCTGCTCTGTTGATTTCTATTACTCTGTTTAGTTATTACTACATATGTAAAATTGTCTTAAATAAGATACACCGACACGGAACCGTAAAATAATGAATTATGTAAGGTTTGAGAGCCCTGGTACCCATAACACAAGTTAAATCTTACTTTGGGCACCAGGTGTTCAACATTAACTTTGTACAAAAAATGTTTTGCTGTAACCACTTGTGTAAATATGTGTATCTTTTACGTTAATAAACTATTACTAAACTATTACTATAACTAAATACCTACGCGTAACAAGAGAAAAAAAAACATAATAAACATAATTAAGTATGTACCTACCTTATTACATACTATATTATACAATATTTATAATACGTTATATATTATTGTAAATTAGAGTGTATACATATAATCTTGGATGTGCTTTTAGCAAGAAGGTAGGTACACACACCACTGACATAGAAAGAAGAGTGCTTGCTGGGAATTGCGTGAATGGAGCGTTGGGTAAGCTGCTAGAATCTGAACATCTCAGCCAGCGGGCTCGACTAGCCGTACATAATGCTGTACTTACTCCAACGCTTTTATATGGAAGCGAGAGCTGGGTATGCAGGAAAGAGCATGAAAGTAAGTTGAACGCGGTCGAGATGAGATCTTTGCGCAAGATCTGCGGTGTATCACTCACCGATCGCGTTCGTAATGAAGATATAAGAAAGAGACTTTGTGTGAATGATAGTATCGGTGTAAAAATGAAAAAAGGCATGCTCCGATGGTTCGGGCATATAGAAAGAATGTCGAATGAGCGAATGACTAAACAGATATACAATGCGAATGTGGATGGTTGCAGAGGCCCAGGAAGACCAAGGCTGACCTACCATGACCAAATAGGTCGAGTTCTGTCTGATGGTGGGGTCAAAAGTCTTAGGAATCGGCGTGCATGTATGAAGAGAATGATGAAGGTAGACGAGGCACGAGAGGTTTGTCAGAACCAGGATGTCTGGCGCTCTACACTCTCTGCCTACCCCGTTAGGGACCTGGCGTGAAGATACATACATACATACATATAATATTTGCTATACTTAGTTGTATTAATATAAATATTATAATTTATCAAGGCAAAAAGGCAATATACTATGCAAATGTGTAATTAAATAGTACATATTGATTGATTGAATATTCAAGTCAATTGTGACATGTAATCGAACTCATTAGGGCAGGCAATAAAATTAAATGAGAACAAATAAGAGTTCTTAGGTAAGTCAGTATGCGATTGATTTAGACTGCTAGTCTTGGCTTGTACCCTGCCGGACACTTCTAATCTATCAATGCTGGCGTTAATGGTGGTTTGAAATACGGAATTAGAAATATATAGCCTCATCGGTCATTTGACGATCACTCGAGTGTATATATGAAGCCTTATTTACAGCATGAAAGTAGTTTCACGATATTGTTTATAAATTGCTTTGTCATCGTAGCTCTTACAGAAAATTAATAATCTTATTTACGTAATAATAATGTTCAATTTTTTTATGTTTGAACTCTATATTGCAGCGCCGGGCGAACACCTCAGAATGAAGTTTGTTCCACAGATTGCATGTCCTGTAGTTTTACGTTTTTATTAATGTAATGAACGTGGCAAACAAGCATTCATTTCGCATTGATGGTAAGTAATACTGCAGCCTAAAAATGTGGTCCCAGTGACGGAGCTTGCGGGCATAGGCACCACCGCATTACCTAATATACTTGCCGCTAAATGATAGTGTTCAACACTACCGTGTTCCGGTCAGGTGGTAATGTACAGCCCTGTATTTTCCGGCACAGAGGCTTAACACTTTAGGCCTCAGGAGTGGTAACGCATCTGTATTTTGACCTTGGTAAGTCAAAACGCAGATGCACATGGGCTGCAGTCATCACTTAACATCAATGTGAACTGCATGCTCGTTTGCCACTTCCATTACATAAAATAAAAAACTAAACCGGCGAATCGTGGGTGTTTGCATGTATGCTTGAATGCATGCATTTACCGCTGCCTACCCCTTCGGGGATTCCAGGCGTGAAGTTACAAAGTTAAGAAATTATTTAATTATTATTCAAAGTAGATAATTCAATTCAAACATCTGTAGTTACAATGGATAAACTTTCCTGGACTTTTTGGTTTGTTCCAAATCGAGACAATGGTAAGGTCGACGGGATACCGAGCACTTATCCAGCTTCACATTTCCAGTGTTGCAATTTGTTTCGATCCTATATCCTGAGCAACCGCGATTCAACTCCATATCAAGAACGGTAATACTAAATGTGGGGTACCAACGCCACTCGTGGACACTCGTGGTGTACCTTTAATTTTTTTTAACACTCAATGTTTACGGCTCTCTGCCCCGCCCTAATCTGCCATTAACAACGGCAGGGTTCAGTACAAGCCTTTTTTTTACGAGGTTGAAATGCTTTTGCATGCAACCGACTCTTTGGGGGAAGAGTCGGGATATGAGCGACTTGGACCCTCTAAAACCACCTCGATGCCGACTTCAGTGCAAAAAAGGAGGGGGATCCGGGTACACTATATCAGTACAAGCCCTAATAGAGTAATAGCATAAATTGGAAGTATCGTTAGCATCTTGGAAACCAATGAGCTTGAGAACATTTCAAAAGTACAATTTTTTTTTTTTTTTGTAATATGACGTTTCAAATGTACTTACTATGAAATGCTGACTGTATTTTTAGCCTCAGGAACAAACGTCATATTGCTTGATGCTGATAAACTAAAAAAAAGTGTAGAACTGCAAGCACATTCATTTGCCGGCACTTTAATTACGTATTTCGAAAAAAAAGTGTTAATGAAAATATAAAATGCGAAGTGAAGCTAGCGTTCCCGTCGATCTGTAATTACGAATGAAGCTTCATTTTTCATTTTTCCAAAGCATATTTTTATTTGAGATCATGTTTTGTTCAATAGCACCATACAGTAAAAAGTGTCTATAATTGATTCAAAAATTAATATCATCCGATAAGAATAAATTGATTTTAAGCTCTGTTAACATGATCTAGAGTTTGTAATTGTATACCACTTTAATCGTAACTGAATAATACAGTGTCAGCAACTTTGTTGCTAATTGCTCAGTCTGTTTACCGCAGGTATACGTGTGTAGAGATCAATCAATAGTTTAACGCTCACTTACAGCTATAATTATATCATTATACCGATTATGTTCTACTTATATGACATTTTAAGGATGTCTATTTTCTCGTGTCTATAGGTATTATTAACGTACAAGGAAAAAATATGATTATTATATTTTTTCTAACATCAAGTTGAGATTTTCAATGTGTTATTGAGCACTATTTCGACATATTTTTCGTCTAAGAACTTGTGAAAATGCCTACATGGTGTTGCGAAAAGTGTATACTCTAGCTGCACTTTATTGTTTCATATTTTATCAATTTTTTTGTTAGCCTTTTTGATAATATGTAAAAATTGGAGGAAATGTAAAATAGCAAAAAACTACTTCAAATTATATTTTGGAATTAATGATGAAGGATGAACCATCAGCATAGGTATAGGTAATAGAAATAAAATAAATAAAGATTCGAATATGAATATGTGTTTGAGGGTGTGTTTATTAACATAGTATTAAAATAAAAAAAAAATGTTTATCATTTGGGATTACAAGAATCCCGTATGATATTTTACGGCATTAATTAATTTTTTGAACAATGGTGAATAACAATAGACACACATGTTACGTCAAAAAGTTACAAGTTACAAAAATTGATAATCAAGAAATATGCACTTATATATCAGTAGAATACTAATAACAAAGAGATGAGGAATAGAAAAGGAGGCATTCTTTGTCATTCACTGACAGGGTTCAAAAGGCTGTAGGTATATGTACTGACACAAAAAATGTAAACACCGCCGAAAAACCTCAGTGTATGCTATTTTAAAAAATAATGTTTTGTAAATAATTTGACAATTCATTATCTGTTTACAAGTCCACGCATTATCCAAAAAATGTAATGTTGACAGTTTATTTTAGCACGTTATTTAATCATATTCTGTTTCACCAGCGGAACTTGATGCTGGTAAGCTTTACTAGCATACAAAGGAAGTTCATACGCACCCATATTTTATGAACAAACTGTTGTCCTTTATTTTTT
The DNA here is from genome assembly GCA_036365455.1 of Macrosoma leucophasiata. NCBI lineage: Eukaryota > Metazoa > Arthropoda > Insecta > Lepidoptera > Hedylidae > Macrosoma > Macrosoma leucophasiata. The sequence goes on from JAWQUS010000024.1 coordinate 5,208,904, forward strand.
TTATGTAATGGAAGCATACAAGCATTCAGTTCACATTGACGTTAAGTGATGACTGCAGCCTATAGACACCCACACAAAGACCAAGGTCAAAATGCAGATAAGTTACCACTCCTGAGGCCTAAGGTGTCATGCCTCTGGGCCGGAAATTACAGGGTTGTCCTTTATAAAGGACATTTACTTTTTTACTCACTCTTTACGTATAAAGTCGTATAACATGCATTTTGTTGTTCATAACAATGTTAAACATTGTCAAACCATTAATTTAGTGCTAGGGATTATATTATTTCTGATGATGTTGCGGACGCATCAAGAATAAAATGCACAAAACACTAATTACAATTTTATTCATCTGCTAAGTGCCTTCATCGTCACTGGTCTTCGCGCGCACCATTCGCGCGAGCTTCTTCTGCCCTACGGCTGCAGGGCGGCGTTTGGCACCTCTTTGGGGACGGATGGAGAAGGTGGGCACCGTGGACTCGTGTCGCCTTGGTGTTGGCACCCAGGTGCGGCTGCGCTCTCAACCTCTTTTGTATTGCCGATGGTTGCAGCGGGCTTCTTCGGCACTCAGCTGCAACAACAAAGGGTGGCGTGCGTCCTCACCAAGGTGAAGGCTCTAGTTGGGCTTATGGTAGTGCCTCAGGGGGGAACCTCGTTCACCCGGGTCTCGAACCGGGTGTCTGCATTCAATGTTAGATAAATATATCAACATCTTATAGTTACCCAATTATTTTTTTTTCTGGAATTGAAGTGGTAAACAAGCATGTAGTTCACATTGATGTTAAGTGATGACTGCAACCTATAGACACCCACACAAAGACTAAGGTCAAAATGCACATGCGTTACCACTCCTGAGGCTTAAGGTGTTTTGCCTCTGTGCCGGAAATTACAAGACCATACATTACCACCTGATCGGAACACGATAGTGCTGAACACTACCATTTAGCGGCAAGTAAATTAGGTAATGGAATAGAATAGAATAGAATAGAATTCATTTATTCGGAGACAACAGAGACACAAAGTATAACATGTAAGAAGTAACAACAAACAACAACATTAGACAATAGATAAAAATAATAAGGTATAACCGGTACACAGGTACAACAGTTACACCGGTATAACAGGTACGTAGGTATGAAGACAAGTATGTCTCAATGTCGATCCGAATGGGTACCCAGATCAGCTTATGCCAAGCAGATGTTACCTACCTACTTGACGCTGGTTTTCATCTGGGTCCCTGTGGGTGTTCCACGGATGTCAATCAGTTACACGATAGTATATGACAACAAAATAGGTAGCAATAATAATATATATTAGGTACTTAGCAACAGCAATATCTTAATATATATAAATCTCGTGTCACAATGTTTGTCCTCAATGGACTCCTAAACCACTTAACCGATTATAATAAAATTCGCACACCATGTGCAGCTCGATCCAACTTGAGAGATAGGATAGCTTACATTACGCTATGACTAATAGGAGCAGAGCAGCGCGGGCGAAGCCGGGGCGGGCCGCTAGTGTAATTATATAAAATAAAAGTAAAACCTTAGATAAACTTACGTAAATAGTAAAAACATGTTAAAAATGCTTAAACACTCCATAACACACTCAAAATAATAATAAAAAAAAATAACATAGGTAATAATATAATAATATGTACAAATACATATACTTACATATAAGTATTTCAAACACATGTATAATAATAAAGGCGTAAATGTGACAGCCCAATATAGGTAGGTATATATATAATGCGGTGGTGCCTATGCCCGCGAGCTCCGTCACTGGAGCTCTACCACCAGTAAATGTTCTTAATGTTCTTACGTCAGAATTACTTGATACCTACCATTTATATTAATACCAACATTTTATCAATTAATAGCCAATAATGGTCTAACGTCGGGTTCAATTTTCCGTGCCGTATCTAAATGTCGACAGGGACAAATAACAGAGATAAATGGAGAGCGGTACTGTCTGGAGTAATAAAGAAACTCATTTCACTTGAGATGCGTTTCACGTATAAGTTTATTTGTCCAATCTTGCCTCATACCTGCTTAGTTTCTTTTTAAGCAAGCAAGGCGGCAAGCAAGCATGCAGCTCATATTGATGTTAAGTAATGTAGCCTATGGACATCTACAAAAAAACCAGAGGTCAAAATGCAGTTGCGTTGCCACCCCTGAGACCTAAGTTGATATGTCGCAGCCATATATTACTATCTAACCCGAAAACGATACTGCTAAACACTACTATTTGACGACGGATAGATTACTCAATACTCAATACCTTATTGCACCATAATGTACCTACAACATTAGGATTATGGACCCTGTTGGGCACCGCAATGTAGGAGTGAGGATGATTTATACTCAATTAAATACCTAGTATTTTAACATATACAGACCTACATTATTTATATTATTACTATAATTTATTAATATTTTAATTTAATTTTACTTTGTACTTATATCTTTTTCTTGAATTCATGAATGCTGTAATAGGATTTATTTAATAAAATTTTCTTTAATTTGGTCAAAAATGTTTTATCATTATCTAAGTTTTTTAATTTTTCAGGTAGATGGTTGTATATTTTAATGGACGTTGGATAAGTGCTGGAAGAGTGGAGGTTTAGTCGAGGTACTATGGTGGTGCCTACGCCCTCGAGCTCCTGCACTGGAACTCTGCCACCAGTAAAATGATTACCGCAGCCTATAGACATCTACACAAAAACCAGAAGTCAACATGCAGATGCATTGCCACCCCTAAGATCTAAGTTGATATGTCTCTTTTTTTTTTTTTTTTTTTTTTTTTTTATGTAATGGAAGTGGCAAACAAGCATGCAGTTCACATTGATGTTAAGTGATGACTGCAGCCTATAGACACCCACACAAAGACCAAGGTCAAAATGCAGATGCGTTACCACTCCTGAGGCCTAAGGGTGTTATGCCTCTGTGCCGGAAATTACAGGGCCGTACATTACCACCTGACCGGAACACGATAGTGCTGAACACTACCATTTAGCGGCAAGTATATTAGGTAATGCGGTGGTGCCTACGCCCGCGAGCTCCGTCACTGGAGCTCTACCACCAGTAAAATATCTATCTATTACGGGGCCTTACATTGCCATTTAACCGGAACGCGATAGTGCGTCCGCAGAGGACTCACAAACCTGGAAGGTTAAATAGAAATTTTGCATATTTACACGGCACGGTATTCAGGGTACGATAGCAAGGGTTAGGGTGGTGTAGTAACATTTAGGGAGTTAGGGCCCTAAATAGGGCGACCGGAGCGGCCCGATCAGCCTAACGCCCTAACTACACACAGTACAAATATGAACAGTATGGAAACTACGTACAAAACGACCAAAAAGGCACACTCACACAAACTTGCGCATCATCGCTCGAGTAACGAGTGACTGGGCGCTGTAGCACCGCGAGAACCGCTTAAGTGCTTAGTTTGTGTGATGCCCGGCGCGAGGCCACGCCCGCCCGCCCTTTCTGCCGACCCTGAATACCGTGTCGTGTAATAGCCTTTTTACGGATTTTGTGAATTATTGACGACAACACAATCACATGCATAACCTCTAACTGAAACTTCATTTTCACTACCTTAGAAATAACTTTACAATTCGTTTGTAGCATTCAATGCCAAAACATAGTGGTGTCGCTTTTATGCATAGTGCAAATGTTCAATGGCAGATACAATGATTGTCAGTTCCTTGAGTTTGTTTGCATGTTGGGTACACGTGCGTCGGCTGTCAAGTCGTGGGCGCAGTTTGTTTTACAACGGTGATGTGGGTATATTTCCATCAATCAAGTGTCTTCTTTATACAGCCAACCTTTACAAGGTTTGTAATGAAATCAGATTAATCATCAGATATCGGGAGTGTTACACTTGTTATATTGATTTTGGTGAATTAGGCTGGATTGTATCAACTTACTTTAGCAAAAATACTTAATTAAAGTACAGGTTCAAACAATAATTTTGGATTTGCATCAAAATATTTGTTGAAGTTACCCAGTCTAAGTTGCATTAATTGAAAATTGTAATATATTACGTCATAACTTAAACATTAACCCCCTTATTCATAAACGTATTTCAGCTAAAGTGTTGCTAATCTTTAATTTGTCTTTTTCTATCCTGCACATTTGACAATGCAACTGACAAAGACAAAGCATTCCATAGCTAAAACGTATCTAATGGACGTTTATGAATAAGGGGCTTAGTAATTGATATATGATATATATATGATTGATGATAAAAAAGATGCGCAAGTTAAAGTGTTTTTTTTATGTTATGGAAGTGGCTAACAAGCATGCAGTTCACATTGATGTTAAATGATGACTGCAGCCTATAGACACCCACACAAAGACCGAGGTCAAAATGCAGATGCGTTACCACTCCTGAGGCCTAAGGTGTTATGCCTCTGTGCCGGAAATTACAGGGCCGTACATTACCACCTGACCGGAACACGATAGTGCTGAACACTACCATTTAGCGGCAAGTATATTAGGTAATGCGGTGGTGCCTACGCCCGCGAGCTCCGTCACTGGTGCTCTACCACTAGTAAAATATGATAGTATAGTATAGTTGTTATTTAGATCTATATGTTGATCGTCATCGTCATCACCATCGCTTCATCCGAAGGACGTCTACTACTGATACTTCCAATCGTGAGTTGCATTGTACAAAATCCAACAATAAATAATGCACATCGACACTACGAAAGGGAGATCCTACTCAGCACTGTCTTCCATTTTTTCCCAGGTTCACGCTGCACCAAACCACAGTACAAATATAAACAGTGTGGAAACTACGTACAAATGTTGAAACGTTACACGCACACAAACATGCGCATCGTCGAGGCATCTAAGCGGTTCTCGCGGTGCTGCAGTACTGAATCACTTGCTACATCGAGCGTCGATGCGCATGTTTGTGTTAGTGTGCCGTTTCGAACGTTTTGTACGTAGTTTCCATACTGTTCATATTGTACTGTGACCAAACATTTCATTTGCCAAACAAAGAATACTTCAACTTGGACTCCAGTTTTGACAAATTATGTACACATATTAAAACTACTGAAAGTAACTTATTTTACACACCTTGCAATGGCACGTACTAATAGATAAACACTACGAGTAACACCTGCCATAATTTTTACCCCAATTAGACTTATTAATGACTAAAGCCTTCGTTACGACTAGCAAGCGAGATGAATATAAATCGACCAATTTTTTTACTCGTTAATCAGTTGTTAAGTCATTACCATGATAAAATATAGAGACATCCAAATGTAAACATATTTGTATTGCTGTAAATGATGATGTCTTTTCTTTTAAAGGTCTTTATTAACATATCATACAGTGGACGCTAATGAAGCATCGTTAACATGTGAAATTGGTTCATTTATTAAATGCATGTATGGTTTGTATGCTTTTTTAAGGGTCCTGAGTATATTAAAAGAGCACCATGTCTGAGCAATATTTTTTTTTATTCTAGTTAATTTTTGTAACTTGAAAAGTACGCTGTTAAGAAAAGTCGTAATCAAAATAACTAAAAAAAGAGTTTAGATTCAAATTAAGACGAAAGTAAAGCTTAAGAATAGAGAAAATATTATGTACTTGGTACATATATACCTATCCTATTGTGTTACAAAAGCAAATCTACAAAAAATTTCTTCAGTATACTTTCTTAAAAGCAAATGATTAAAGAGAGAAAATTTGTGAAAGAAAACAGGAAGTACCGACAATGAGTTAATAATGTACTCTTATTTTATATTATTATTCCCTATATCAATCTCGTCCAAGTATTCCTAGTCATTTTAAATGATGATGATTTATAATAAGATGCTAAAAGTTGAATATTCCAACTCAAATATAGAACGGATACCAAAGATAGAAAAATAATCAATCAAAAATATGTATGGATTTGAAGAAGTAGTTCTGATGTAATTATAATAATATCCTACTAAAACCTTAAATCTATGATACGACTCGTTGATTCAAGTCTACCCTTTTATTTTTGTAATACCTATTAATATCTAAGGTTCATAGCCAGAACATCCCGATGATAAGTTACCCTGACTCGTCCCAGTACTCCTAGTCCTGTTAAATGATGTGATTAATTACAAGTCTCGTATAAATTGCTTCCTTGGAGCCAGCATCAGCACAACGTACTATTTGCAGGTTGAAGGATTACCATCGTTATTCACGATTGTGATGCATTAAACGATCATCGCTTAAATAATGGCCGGTCGCTTGTATGGACAAGATTAAAGTTTGTTTGATTTGGTCATGCTACAGTCTGCTATTTGTTATACATAGTTTTGGCATGACTAAATTAAGCAATGCAACGGTTTCACTGGTTTTATTGTGAGGAGAAATCAGATAGATGCAAAACAAATTGTCCTTTAGTCATATGTTACACTAGACTACTGTTTGGTATATAGACAGTACAAATTCAGACAGTAATAGTTAAAAAAACAAGCATAACATAAGTTATTGCGAAAAATAATATAAAAACAGTTTAAAAGTACCAGTTAAATACTGATTTAGAAAAAAATGTTATTGATTAGCTCTGATCAGCGCTTAGGGCTATATTTCACCGGGACACCTCGCCACCTGGCAGCGCAACCAGCCGCGCTATCTTGCTGTCCGGACTGGCGGCCGAGTGAGTAAGATACCATACAGTGCTATAGTAATTATTATTAGTGGTGGCGCAACCAGCGGGGTAGCGCTACATTATGTGCCGACGACCGAGCTAGTTGCGCCGCCAAATTGGTTGCGCAACATTTTTTGGTGGCGGCGACTGATTGCGCCGCAATGGCGTCCCTATGAAATACAGTCCTTAGTCGAAAAGTCGTAAAAGACGATATACCTCAGAAAAACTTAAAACGAGCATTAGTTAGTAAGGCACGGGCTTTGAAGCACCTAATGCGTACTCAGTGTAACATTAGCGTAGCAGTTTTATTACACTGTCGTTTTTTTATTACACACAGACGCGTTGTGAATACCAGGATATAGATTAATCCAACAGCCAATGGACAAAGTAATTGATGAAGCAATATTTAAAGACCGAACGTGACTGCGCATCGATCATGAACCTTTCGCCCAACAAACGATTACAGCTTCAAACTTGTGTAACAATTGCTGGCACCAATTGTTCATTCTGAAAATAGAAAGATTAATTTGTCCGTATCAAAAATAGTGGTTTTAATCAATCTCAATTGAGCGGAGCGCTTATCAACACCCGTGCACTTCCTGTAATTGTTTTAATCTACGAATCAACTGCGTTGTCAATTGTGGAAGCGGTGTTTGCGGAAATTGAGCTTTAGGGTCCCGTGATAGAGTTGCACTTTGGAGGCAATTTGGAGTCCTAACGCAAAAATCTGTGACGTTATACAACTGGTACTTCACAAGTCACGCAATGGTAACAGAGTAGTTCAATGGTCAGTTTGCACATTTAGGTGATGGCTTCACAACTCTGCTAATTTAAACAAAACAATGATTTATTATATTGTTAACAAATTATGTGCCATCCACTTTCCACACAACAACTAACTTTGTCTAGAGGTCAAGTGATAGACCCCATAAGAGCTAGTCATCTTGAGACCCTCGTTTAGATATTGTTATAAACAATGCTATTGAAACAAAATTAAACTTGGAACCAACATTTTGAAGTCTTAGCTTTTACATTAACAGAGATACTTTCAAAAGTCTGGTCGTCATCATCAGACCCCCATTTAAAGATAATAATAATAATAATGGCAACGCTTGATACGTCCCACTGCTGGGCACGAGTCTCTCCCTTTATTGGGAGGAGGCCTGGAACTTACTCCACGACGCTGCTCCAATGCGGGTTGGTGGAGATAAGGGTTAGTAGCCAACCCGCTGTCGGATGTTTTCGAACCGCCCATAAGGCCTCCGACAAAGTTTAACGACTGCTATCTATCGATAGCAACCGGGACCGACGGCTTAACGTGCCCTCCGAAGCACGGAAACGCGCATATTAATTTGCCACTAGAGGTCAACCATCACACTAGAGGTCAGCAATCGTAGCTGCTCATAATCAGACCCTCATTTAGTTAGTTACATTTAACATGCAACTAAAACTGAACATAAATTCTTAATGCCGTAACCACACTGAGATCAGTCTAAAACACCTAACAAGACTAAATCAAGTACAACTTACAGCATTAAGTACATTAAAACTACCCATAGCATTAACATTAACGTTCCTAATCTAAACAAACCCAAAACTCTAATTACACGTCACACCTTAAATTAAACACAATCAGAGTTCCCTGACGCTCCCACCATAATGGGTTAGATACGTTATCAGGTTAAGTCATCCACTTTCCAGACAACTTCTAACTTTGTCTAGAGGTCAAGTGATGGGCCCCATTAAGATGATTAGGCCGGCAGGCGACAACGGGTCAAATTTTATTATACGGGCCAGAATTGCCTTAACTGATCTTTTGAAGGGCCCGTATCATTAAAAAGTCTTCTGCGATGTCTTTCTTTAGCACGATTCGACTTTAAGTGCATTAGTTTTTGTCTGTGAGGCGTTATTTCGTACATGTTGTCAAAAAATAGCGTAATATATACAGTTTTTTTCGCAATGGATGAAAAGTAAAGAAAAGAAAATATTTTTATTTCGAATAGATCTTTACAGATACTTTCAAAACGTCAAGAAATCATAAATTATCTAGAGTGAATAACCATTACATATAGTAAAAGCAAAAACATATATTAATAGTAAATTAAAATTAGAATTATGAACCATTAAGTGCCCTGTCCTTTGGTACGTATGATTGATTGATAATAGCGATGTAATTATTACCAAATAATTGACCTTGGTGATGGTAAAATTTCTGTATGTGACCTCTAGTTCACAAATAAAAGTCTAAAGGACTTGTTTGCCTCTTTTATGTCGTAACAAGTAAAAAAAAATCATTTAACTATTTTCACCAAGTAATTTCCAAGTGTGAGTATATTAATTAGATCTAAAACTCAGGCCATTTAGGCCAGGCCGAAGGTGGCAAACAAGCCTATAGTTCACATTTATGTTAAGTGATAACTGCAGTCTATAGATAGACATCTACACAGAAATAAGAGGATAAAATGTAGATGCGTTGTTACCCCTGAGACCTAACCGGAACACAATAGTGGTGAACACTACCATTTGGCGGCAGATAAACAATAATAAAATAAATATTTCTACACTCACAGCCCCACGCTACGTATAAAACTATATCGTGGGTACCGTTGTACACACAACACATACACAAACACCCAGACCCCAAACAAATATCAGCAAGCCATACAAATATTTGTCCCGGTGCGGGGACCGAACCTGCGACCCTTCGAATCAAACGGTCGGCTCATACTGCCGGACTAAGCGGATCGTCGAAATATTTAGTATTAAATAGATAAGGTAATGCGGTGGCGCCTACGCCTTCGAGCTGCTACACTGAAACTCTAGCACCAATAAAAAAGTTAAAATGTTTATATGATCGCATAAATATTGGTTTGTAACACCTAAAAAAACTTTACGCCAATATCACTCCTGCACTCACCAATCTACAATTCGACAGTTATGTTTTTGATCCTCTTGTAACAGCAACTCACAGTTCAAGAGTAACCTCTTTTTCAGCTGAAATAACAATACAAACTTGCATCATAATCAAAAGCTTTGCAGTTTATTTTATTTACTGAGAGAATATATTTAATGTCTGAGACATAGCAGCATATTTTGCTTTTCTATCTCTCTTTTATAAATATAAATAGATCATATAATTACCTAATATTCATTATGGATTAGATCCATAATTATAATATCCATGGTAAAAATACACATACACAAAAGACAACTACAATTTTGCACTTATTTAAAAGTGCTGATTTATCGTTTTCATATTGTCTTGTTACATTCAAATTATGTAGACTTTTCAAATAAGTATTCAAGCTTCTGCAATCAACACATTTACAATTTAACATGATTACCTTTCTAGATATACGCGTTGTTGCAATCAGGATAAATGAGGATGTAACAGTTAAATAAAACTAACAAATTGTATTAATTTGTTTTATTTAAAATCAACATTTCTTGTGATCACGAAAAAACCTGGTGAAAAACGTAGTCCTGTACCTGCAAACAAAGGTTTTGAATCAGATAATGTTGAAATGAACCTTATTGTTGACGTGGGAGAGACTGAAATGAATGAAGGCAGTGGTATATACGCTGGTATCAGTAACAACGCTCATTTGACTGGTGCAATTTGTCGGGGTCGTCAACATTGTAATGGATTAGTTCAATTTACTTCAGAGAATCTACGGGCTGACGGCCAGAGGAGCTTGGCAAATTTAACGTATAAAAATTGGATAGATTACTGTTGAGAGGTATGTGGATAGCAAAATAAAAATGATGATGGAATTTGAGTGTTTTACTTCAAGATTGGATGCAACTTTCCTAAAAAAGGCTACAAGCATTAGCTCACTATTTTTACTTGATTCGGTGGTCTAGAAGTAGTTCTAGTAGTAAGTTGCTCTGGGTTACTATTAGCAGCAAAAAAAAAGAGTAATCTCAATAGAACGTTGACCCCTTATTCATAACCGTATTTTAGCTAAAGTGTTGCTAATCTCTCCTTTGTCTTTTTCTATCCTGCACATTTGACAATGCAACTGACACAAACAAAGCATTCTATAGGGGGTTAGAATATTAGTTTCGATTTTAAAAAACTAGTAGTCTATAAATGTCGGTTTGCAAACGATAATTTCACGTGATAACGTCATAAGGAAAAAATGCGTCACAAGTCATTTCAATTCTCATGACGTGTACAGTGCTCCACAATAAATATTGCACATCGAGCCTAGGAAGGAGACTTCGGCTTATTTCGGGTCGGTAGAGCGTTATCTCCCTCGCTCCGTACCTATTTGACGTTTGTCGACCATTATGATCAAGTTTTGACCAATTCCCGACTATCAGTGCTTACGTTGGCAGTGTGCAACAGAAATAACGCTCTATGAAGTCGAAAATATTAATTGTTGAGTACTGTATTTACCGCGCGTTACGTCATAATGTTCAGTCATTTTATATGAGCCGTTTTGAGTCGTTTCACAACTCCTAACATTATTATATCACAAAAAAGTACATATTTCAAATACAATATTTATGTATATTAATAAAAAAAAAACTATTCGCGATACTTATTTATTTAATGACATAAAAAATATATTTAATGACGTAAAAATATATCAATATGCTGATCATTGTCCGACGGTCCTAACAATTAATCCAACAGTGGCATAATTACAGTTGAGCAATGACATAAACCGGCGCCTGCACAATTACTTCGCCACGCGTCTTGACCTTACTACTACTGCTATTCTAATTATAATCACTTTTGAACTGTCTTTTGTTTACTTTTTTATTAAGTCGTTAGCGAAAAAGTCTCCCACTACGTCTTAAAAGTCTGTCTGTTCGCGACAAAATAAAAAACGCACTGATTTTAATTCGGTTTCCACTAATAGATGGAGTGATTTATGAGCAAGCGTAATTTTGTAAAACATTTATATTATTTGGTTGGTATTTAAGGAGAATAAATAATAATAAATTGATTTATTATCTCAGAAAAAAGGTTGATATAGTTATCATACAATAAACACAGATAATAATAGAGCTATTTTCTTATATTCACCCTATTTCTGGGAGACTGGTGCCTGTGCTACTCCTTCAAGGATTATAGGCGTGAAGTTGATACGTTTTTATATCTACATTAATAAAGACAGTTGGATAATTTAACTGGACAACTGAAAAACACAGAAAAAGACATTATACTAAACAAAGAAGATATTTGTATGTCATTACATTAAATCAACTATTTATCTAACTTGACATTTTTTTTACAACCCTACATTAAAAGGACTAATTAACAGTTATTCCAAAACTGAATTTTAAACACTGTCATGCAGTTATTATACGCATAATGAAATACATTTAGCACATAAACTAGGGAGTTACAATACATCGTACGTTAATATATTATACGTAGAGGTGATATTCGTTCTCGTAAAGATATTAATTTTTAAGCCGCTTATGAATATGCACATTCGAAATAATTAATCGAGTACTCGACTCTTAATTATCTCGATAATTACACGTCATTAGCGGGTACACGATACAGGTGACATTTCGATTAAGTGAAATCGATCGTATTAATTATCGAGCAATCGAATAATTGGTGTTTACTTGTTGGTTTAAAGTTCTGTAGGCAAAGGCAAAAACGGAACTCTCATGGATTCGTCCAGTCTATCTGTCCGTCCGTATGTCAAAATCACTTCACTCCAAATCTATTACGACTACATGCTTAAAACCGCTAGATGTAGCCTGTAAAAGGCTTTAAGATTTTTATACAAAATTAAAAATATGACCTCTCTATGAACTGCCTCGGTAGCCTAGTGGTAACAGGGCACTACTACTACGCTTGAGGTCCTGGGTTCGATTCCCGGGTCCCTTACCCGGAAATCGAACCCAGGACCGTTATCAGAGATAATGTTGTAAAGTCCCTTATCTCTGGATCTATTGGGATTTTTCCATTTTCTGGAAATTTCCTAGTATCTCGAAGTTTGGTAATGTGCCCGGAGATGTCTAAAGGCTCGCCACCTGTTACATGGGCCAAAACGTAACCGGCGAATCGTGGGTATTTGCATGTATGCTTGAATGCATGCATTTACCTCTGCCTACCCCTTCGGGGATTACAGGCGTGAAGTTACGTTACGTTAAAAATATGATGGTTTCCATATTGGACTGAACCTAAAAAAACGTATTTTCATCAAACCCATGGGATGACTATAGATAAGTTAAAATGACATTGTGGTTTCTAAAACCACTTTTTCTCGAAGTGAATCGTTTGGAAGATGAACACTTCCAAACTTGAAAAAAAAATAGTGTTTTCCCCCCCTCCCCATCCCTACAACTTACAAAATAAGCATATCTACAAGGAACACATAAAATAAAGATTCATGCAATTTCGTGTATGAATGGCCATTTAATAACCATCATTAAGAAATAACAAAGGTCTCGGGGGTGAAAACACGTCTGAATTTTGACCTCTGGCTTTTATGTAGATCTGGTTCTATGTGCGTTCATAAGCGGTTGTTTGCCACCTGCGTTGCATAAAAAAATAATCAAAACATACATCACGTGGTCTTTAAACTATTAGTTACACAATTCATCATCCAATATCACAATCAAAAAACAATTTTCACAGCGAAATACTAATTTAGAAGAACACCGACCCACCACAACTCCATAATAAAACGTTGTACCTACGTCTTTACGCAGTCCCGAGCAAAACGCAGGCGGTTGTTAAATCGCAATTTGTAGTTAATAATCGATTTTTGATGAATCTTGCGCATCTCAAGTCAAATTGGGCCGACTTTTTACGTCTACTCCATATTGATTGTTTCGCCGTAATAATTTTAGCGTGTAATGTGCGAATATTATTTTTACTGTGGGTACCATTTGAAAATGATTAAAATATGATCAAGGATTTATGATGGATATAATGCTCTTACGTATCATTATATGCGTAAAACAAGAGTTTAAGTTGACGATATTTTTTACTGTCATGTTATGAGAACTCATAATTCGACGAATTCATAATAACTAGCCGTTGTCCATTCGTCGGAGTTAGCAGTTGCCAATTCCAGCGTAATTCATAAAATTTGTAAAAGAATCATGGGCCAAAGCAGATGTTGCGAGCTCGGTTCTGGTTCGTAAACGTCCTCAAAAAATTGATAAATTAAAGAAGAATCCGAAAAAAATACAATTAATTTATTCAAGAATATATTTTAGAGTTACAACCACATTTAATTCAAACGATTTAATCATTTTCAACTATGTTCAACATGGCGGCGATACAGCCGATGCTTGGGATCAATCGATTTCGATAGTATTTAGAAAATATTACTTTATTTTCTTCAAGTACTTTAAATTAAAAAAAAAAAACAATTTAAAAAATGCAAATATAAAAATGACATCGCCCGCCATATTCGCCATGTTGGTTTTGAGTTGCAATTCTAACCGCAAATAATGTTTTGTAACTGCAAACAAAGCTAAACAAGTGAAAATATGCAGTAAAAAACGCTTTCAAATTTATTTTGCCGGTTTAATGATATTGTGTATAATACATGGCCGGAGGTCCATACATTTTTGCAATATCTCCTTTCATACCTTTATTGATTTGTGCAGAAAAAATGAAAAAAAAAATACAATTAAAATTCTCTAGATTGTAAATATGCGTAAAAATAGGTTTGCAGCATATCTGGATGAACGAAATGATACTGCAGTTGGATCCTAACCTTTAAAGCTTTTTGATTCTACTTGATACAAACATTGGTTAAATAGTGTACATGTTTAATTAAGCACAGCAAAACGTAAAACTTAATTTATATAAAAAATGGAGCAGTTTTAAATAATTTTAGGTAGCTTCCAAATGTTTGAACAGAGAATTTCACTGAATCCAACAAAGTACAATCATTATCAATCTTTATCATCAATCTTTTCCGCAATCTCGTTAAAATATTGCATATGACAAGAGAAAAGACACTGAAACGGTCTATTAACACTTTTTAAGCCAATACCATACCATATAACTTGTATATAATTACGAGTGTAACAATATAATTGGTGTACCACGAGCTCTCTACATTATGGGACAATTTACTACAAAATTAAAACCACGTAAAGTATTTTGATGTCTCGTTCCATGTCACCTGATTACCGTGTGTCATGCGATTTTGTACATTCGCTGTAAAAAGTGAAGTGGGCTTCGTAAGTATCATTTAAAAAATGTATAAACTTCTGTAATGTTCATGGCTGCGAATACGTAATTAGGAATCAGAGTGACTATCATACAAATTACGACAAAAAAGTGGCAGCTCGGATTTGAGCTGTTAATTTCATTTGACAGACAATGCACTGAGCAATTGTCTAGCTTAGGTTAAAATCCTTAAATTTAGTATACAATTATACTAAGCGGCCCGGCCCGGCTTCGCGAGGGTGCTATGTTACCTACCCTCTCCTTTTCGCCTTAGCGTGATGTTATATAGCCTAAGACCTTCCTCGTTAAATGGGCTATCTAACACTGAAAGATTTTTTCAATTCGGAAAATTAGATTCTGAGATTAGCGCGTTCACACAAACAAACAAACTCTTCAGCTTTATAGTATTAGTATAGATTTCAGGATTTTAACGTTTGACGACACTTTTTACTGGTGACGAACGCTCCAGTGACGGAACTCGCGGGCGCAGGCACCACCATATTACCTAATTTATCTGCCGCTAAATGGTAGTGTTCAACACTATCGTGTTCCGGTTAGATGGTAATGTATGGCCCCGTAATACCCAACCGTCACAGAGACACAATATCTAAGGTCTCAGGGGTGGCAACGCATCTGCATTTTGACCTATGGTATTTCTGTGGGTGTCTACAGGCTGCAGTTATCACTTAACATCAATGTAGCATGCTTATTTACCACCTTTGTAACATAAAAAACACACTCACAACATCAAAAAAATGTTTTGATATGGATTTGTTTTCTACATTTTATGTATAAAAATTTAATAGCAATACAAGTGATATAAGAAATTATCTTCAAGTAGTCGATTTTTTCTCATTTTTCGCCTCCAGATCATTGGATACACTAATAAAGCCACTATGCCGCCAAAGAACCACCATGACACTGATGATGACCCTTCGTATTGAAACATACGATGGTATCGAGATCAATGAATTGATAATTGTTCCGTACTAAGTGAATTGAAACTATAAATCTCACACTTTATACAGTATCGTAAAGATGTCACTAATCTTCCTTTTAGGTTAAACTCACAAACAAGAAATTCGAGTGATTCTATAAAGGTTACGTATTTCGGAGGTAGAAAACACTAATAAAAGACAACCTCTTCCAGACAAGCTCGTTAGAGGCAAGCACGTTAAACTGAAATAATTAATATGGGGTGTACTGATTACGGAGAGAAATAAACTAAAACCTAATCTAAAACATGTAATTAATGTATGTATGTATGTACGTATCTACACTCTAGGCCCTTAACGGGGTAGGCAGAGACTGTAGAGCGCCAGATATCCTGGTCCTGACACACCTCCCGTGACTCATCTAATGAAATTAATAAAAAAAAAACGTAACGTAACTTCACGCCTGTAATCCCCGAAGGGGTAGGCAGAGGTAAATGCATGCATACAATCATACATGCAAACACCCACGACTCGCCGGTTACGTTTTGGCCCATGTAACAGGTGGCGAACCTGTTGCCATCTCCGGGCACATTACCAAACTCCGGGGGTCTGGAGACTTCCAGAAAATGGAAAAATCCCAATAGAAGCAGAGATAAATAATTTTAAACCGTTATCTCTAATATCCCCCGACCCGGGAATCGGACCCAGGACCTCCAGCGTAATAGTAGTGGCCTGCTACCACTACGCTACTAAGGCAGTTTTAAAACTGATGATTCTTGAAAGCAGGCTAATCACGGCACTTTCTGTCCGACAACAGGACAGCTGTAATTACTTTTGTCGTTGACAGTACATTTTCACCAGTGGAATGAATTCAGGTAAATGCCAGCAAAATTGGTGAAAAATGTGTTTTAAGTACTTGCAAGGTAAAAGTTGTTCCACTAATTTTTATAGCCGAGATTCTTTCCAGTAATGAGGTTACAAACTGGTAATTTTTTAACTTATTTATATACTTAATAGTCAGATTTTATTTTTCGGAATAGGTGTAATCAGATATTCAATATAAATTGAAAAAAATGGATTTCGGGCAGGGATCGAATATGCGACCTCTGGATAGTAGCCCAGCCACTTTATTACTAAACTACCGAAGCCCCACATCCGGCAGTCAATTTTTTTTTTTTTGTTTTATTTACTTTTGGGGTAGTTGAACGACACAAACGAAGACGACGAAAACGTGATCCAATGGGTTCCGTTTCTTCATTTTATGGTACGGAACCTTAAAATTATCTGAGGAAATACCAATCTTAAAAAAATAAAATTCGCTTACACTCACAGCCGCACAGTAGGTACAAACCTGTGTCGTGGGTGCCGTTGTACACATACAACACATACACAAATACCCAAACTCGAAACAAATATCTGTAGGCCAGGCCATACAAATATTTGTCCCGGTGCAGGGATCGAACCCGCGACCTTTCTAATCAAACGGTCATCTCACACCACTCGACTAATCTTAAAAGTGTTAAAAGCATCATCTCCAAATAGTTCTTACTAACTACTAACTACGAAGGCTTATTAGCTATACTTTAACATAAGGAATGTGTACAATTTTTGTTAACATGAATAAAGAAACCCATAAAATTACATTACAAATTCTTCATTCCACTTTTGTTTCTTCACAAGCTGACACTTTGACTGACATTTTCTTGTAGCGATGATATTTTTTCACTGTTTCAATTGTTTATTGAATTCCATTCTCCAAACACCGGCAAAAACATTCTCCCCTTTGTAAAATAAATACAACTATGCAGCACTTTGATATTTTATGCATTTGCCGAATTAATGTATTCTTGTATTCATTATTGTTATTCTAATTGAATGGATTACAAGAGATTCAAACAAAAACAATATACGAGTTTCGTGATATGATAGATAATATCATCATCATAGTTCTCGTCTTTAGTAAGACGCGTCCACTGCTGGACAAACGCCTTCCCCAAAGTGAGTTATTTTGGCGAAGCAACAGCTTTGAGCATCATAAGAGGAGAATAACCCATAATCGCCACACTATTGCTCTCTGATGCAGCATCGGGGCATCCCCGTCTGCTGCAGCTTCTTCTTTCCTGCGTCTGCAGGACGGTTTTTGGCACCTCCTTCTTGGGGGCTGTGATGGAGGAGGTGGGTACAATGTTCACAGTGGTGTTGGCATCCAGGTCCTGCTGCGCTCTCATACCTCTCTATTACCGATGGTTGCAGCGGACTTCTTCGTCACTCGGCTGCAACGACAAAGGTTGACGGGCATCCCCACCAAGCGTGGTCCACTTGGGAACAGCGAGTTGGCAATGCAAAGTCAACGCAAGACAAGTTAGTGGTCACCGAGTGGATAAGACTTAAGGATAAGTCTTTGTACTGGCGAATTTAGGAGGATAGAGATTTGTGGCGCGACCTCAAAGAAGTGAACCAACTGACAACACCACAATTATACGGCGCAACCGTTGCCCTGGCTCTAGCTGGGCTGGCCGCGCCCCTGGAATCTCCTTCACCCTGGTTTTGAACCCAGGCCGGTTGATTTCTGTCCTACCTATCAGCAGGTCAGATCGAGTCAGGCTCGCGCTAGCGCTGTCACGAAACGCGGGTTCGGACCAAAATACCTCGTCGTCCCGGGGTGCACGGATTATTGCCGGAGCAGTGAGGAAATTGCGAGGGATGAGCAACATCAGCTGTTGCTCATCTCGCGTTGTGGTTTGACCGCCAGTTTGATATTATAATAATCATTTTTTTCATGGAGACTCTGTCCGTACCTAATATATCTTACTGGTGGTAGAGCTCCAGTTCCATTTCGGGCGTAGGCACCACCGCATTACTTAGTATACTTGCCGCTAAATGGTACTGTTCAGCACTATCGTGTTCCGGTCAGGTGGTAATGTATGGCCCTGTAATTTCCGGCACAGAGGCATAACACCTTAGGCCTCAGGAGTGGCGACTGCATTTTGACCTTGGTCTTTGTGTGGGTGTCTATAGGCTGCAGTCGTCTATAGTGCATCCTTGTTTGCCACTTCCATAACAAAAAAAAATGATAAAAATCTAGTCATCAGAACATAATATCTTGTTTGGTCACCGCACACTACATTATTTGAGCTTAGCCACGCGTATTAAAGGGCAATGGAGCAGCTATGAGGCCTTTGCGATTAACATTCAATTAATTTAAGCCTTGACATTTTAGTAGTCAATTACATTTTTGTGATGGCAGGAATATCAAGAAGTTTTTTTTTGTGGCATATAATCATGCAGTTCACATGGATGGTAAGTAAATACTGCAGTCCATGATGCCTGCCAGTCTGGCCGTAAGACATTCACAGCAGCAATAAACCAGATTGTGAGAGCCTAATACGCTCGCTGGTTACCCGGTGAAGTAAAATCGTCTAGACGAGACGGACATACATACATACATAAAACAGGAACCGTACACCGTACACTACCCTATAAGCACACTAGTGCTGCACACTACCATTCGGGGCAGTTAGATTTACCATCGCGTTGATTGAAACAACGACAATACCTGGTCGTGTTTTTTTAATATCAAGAAATGGCAAACACAATGGCAAGACCAAATTGAACATACATAATGTTCAAATTGGTCTTGAGTGAATGCTAGACTAAAGACATCTGCAAAAAGACGATCATCAAAATGCAGATGCGTTGCCACGCCTGAGGCCTCGTTTTGACTCTGTTATAGCTATTAGAGAGCCGTATCTTACGAGCAGCATCTACCCGAAACACAATAGTGCTAAACACTACCGGCGGCAGATAGATAAAGTAGATATGTTGCCATTCTTGAGATCTAAGTTATTGTGCCTCTGTGCCGGTAAATCATAAGGCCGCATATTTTCACATAACTGGAACACGATAGCGCTGAACCGTACCTTTTAGCAGCAAATAAATAAGGTAATGCAGCCGTACGTACGTCCGCGAGCTTCGTCACTGGAGCCGTACCATCAGTGTAAAAGCTTCCGGAAAACTATTTCAAAACATATCTATATACTACAAATCGATAGATAGTGTTGCTAAAGCAAAATTTATCGATGTTTAGTGCATTTGCATTATGGAGGTGGGTAAGTGAAATATACGTAAAATCGATTGGGTGCGGGTGAGGCATTGCCTGCAAGCTCGCTCCGTGTACGCCGGATTATCATGGATTATACAGTACACGATAAAATTTCAGATAATTATATATATTTTTCACAGTCCGCAAAACGTGAAACATAAATAAACGTTTATTTACCGATTAAATAACTGACAACTTTATATCAGTAAAGTTAAAGTACACTGATACTTTTTATGTGCTTGTCTCACGACGGCTCTAGGAAAATGCATTTTTTTACATTCTGATCACGCTGAAAGAAGACGTGCGAAATTCGGCCCAGCATTGTGTCACGAATATCTCCGGATTAAAGCTATTTCAAAAAACAAAACTTTACATTTAACTTTTTATGTACAAATCCGTTTTTCCAAATTCATGGGATAAAGACACACGAAAAAAAAAGAACTTCAACAGCACAGTTGAAATCGGTCCAGTAATTTTTGTGTAAAAACACAAATATTTATAATATTAGTATATATTTCTGGAACTGGACTATTTTAACGTGTATTTAAAATATTTAATACATAAGTATCATAAATTAATTCCCTATCTTTTTTAATAATTATCAATCACATAATGAGTCCAATGACCTTTTTTATAGTGGCTTAATGAATTTATGACATTAATTTTCAAATAAAACTATTTATGTCTTTATAATCAAGTGCTTTACCGCTAATCATAAAACTATTCCTCCGAAACACACCTCTAATGTATATGAAGTGACAATAAATCTCAGAAGAATTCATCTATAAAATTTATTTGTACCTTATGGGACCGAAAATGTTTTATATTTTGCCGTGAAATTGTTACAACATAAAATTAAATATTTGACTCCATTTATTTTTTTTGTAAGACAATGTTTTTTTTTCTAATATATGATACCAAATTTTATTACCCTTTCACATTTAGTGTAAATGACATTTTATCAATAATTTATTGTACTGGCTGTACTAAATCAATATTAATTTGTTTCCTATGCAAAATTTTATTTTACATATGATATGGAACACACCCATATAATAAGTTGAAATATGATGTGTCTATTTTTTGTACATTGTTTTAAATTTGAATCTTTTTATGATTTTATTAATACTATGAACCATAATAATATCAATTCAGATTTTGCATGCGTTATCTTTTGATATTTCAATATATTGTATAGTAGTCTACAGTGAATTAAAAGCTATCTGATAGTTATAATTAATTGCATGATAATCTATATAAATAAAAATTAATAGCTAAATGTGTTGCTAAGCGTAAAACTCCAGAACGGCTGGACCGATTTCGCTCATTAATTTTGTGTTGCACTTATTTATAATAAAATTGGAGGTGTGAAAAGACATCAAATTACCAGTTACAATCTGCATTGCACCCGCGCGAAGTTAGGGCGGGTAGATAATTATAAATATATTACAGTAAGTACAGTAGTATAGTTAAATTATATCACATTTTTTGCCATTAAAAAGTGTATATTAAAACTTATTAAACATGAACATAAAAATACTACATACATAACCCTTTTTTTGTTATTTTAATCTATAAAAAAGTTTAAGTATATTAAAACGTGATAAACATATAAAACTCGATAAGCAACCCTATATTATTAATTCCTTATTTGTCAAATTTGTGATCATTAACTTGATCAGTCAACGTGACGATACTAACAAATCCAGACTTGTTACCAACAGCGGCAAAGATTACCTATCATAGTATCCTATATTGAGGCCTCAAAGGAGATGTTGCAGAAATAGACCTCCAGCCATGTATTGTACACAATATCATTGAACAGGCAAAACCAATATAAAAATGTTTTATACTGCATATTTTCACTTATTTAGCTTTGTTTGCAGTTACAAAACATTATTTGCAGTTAGAATTGCAACTTAAAACCAAAATGGCGAATATGGCGGGCGATGTCATTTTGACATTTTCATTTTTTTAATTGTATTTTTATTTTATAGTACTTGGAGAAAAAAGTAATATTTTCTAAATACGATCGAAATCGATTGATCCCACGTGTCGGCTGTATCGCCGTCATGTTTAACATAGTTGAAAATGATTAAATCGTTTGAATTAAATGTGGTTGTAACTCTAAAATATATTCTTGAATAAATTAATTGTATTTTTTTCGGATTCTTCTTTAATTTACCTATTTTTTGGGGACGTGTACGAACCAGAGCCGAGCTTGCAACATCTCCTTTCCTTGTAATTGTCTTTGGGAAATAATCTCTTATAATCAATGTGAGTTGCCACTTTTATAACAAAAAAATATACATTTACCTACACCCCAACTCCGTGATCAAAGCCGGGATCTCGGGCCGAATAAATAAATCCAGGTAATTGAACATGAATTGTTATAGTAAAGTATTACTTTACTATAGCCAAAATATAATGTCGCTTCTGGATTGTCGCCGTGTACTACACCTCAAAGTAATCCTATCCCCCAACGCGGCGCGTCTCACCTTTCGGTTTTCAATCAAAAGCCTCCATCGATAATTCGGATGAGTACCTCTCACGGATACTCTGCTCATAAGCCACAGATATCCATCGTCGATAAAAAGTATATCGTTGATGCGCCATTGATCTCTAACCCCCTTATTCATAAACGTATTTTAGCTAAAGTGTTGCTAATCTCTCCTTTGTCTTTTTCTATCCTGCACATTGGACAATGCAACTGACAAAGACAAAGCATTCTATAGGTAAAACGTATCTAATGTACGCTTATGAATAGGGGGTAAATCTTTATTTGTTTCATAGTTTTTTAATCGCAATCAGTTTGATACTTGGTTGACTTACAAGCAAACGGGTGGATAGAAAGTGGTCACCGTCGCCTATGAATTAGCAACCAGGAGTTGCCAACGCGCTGCCAGCCCTGAAGGACTCCTTTGACATCAGTTTTGAGTCCTATATAGTGGCGCTGAAGGATAGCCTCTTTAGGAAGTTGGTTCGAGGCAATCACGCAAAAATTTCAATAATTTTTAACCAACTACAAAAACAAAATCTAGAGTTTTAAGTTTTTTTATATAATGATAGTGACAGACAAAAATTTACATTGGTATAAAAGGCATACCTATTGCAGCTTTTAAACATCTTAATATACAAAGAATGTCTAAATGCATGTCTTTTCCTTGCAACACTTAAGACCTAAGATCTTGGTAAGAACGTTTCAGTGGATACATGGCAAAAGTAGTTGCATCAGAAAACTCATCACTCCAGCCGAAAAATCTCCACTGCTGGAGAAAGCCTTCCCGAAAAACGCCCACAAAGATTGTTTTGTGTCGTAAAATTCAAAAATCAAAATTATTTATTTGGAACATAAGATAATCACATCACATCACAGAAAGAAAATGGAAACGATGACATTCGCAAAAGTAAGAAATATACTGTGCCACGAGAATCAACGTCGTTCCAGTAATCTTACGAGAACGCAGGTTAACTATTAACTTAACTACCTAATAATAAAATAATACAATAAGATTATGTGACTATTTTTTTTATTGTTTTGGCATCGCTATTTCGCATATTGCCAGTATCAAGTAAAACGATATTTCGTATTCGTAATAAGCAGCGTATAAGTCAGAGTCAGTCAGTCAATTTATCAGTCAGTCAGTCAGAGTCATAGTCAATACTTCAAGTAAAGCGATAGATACTTTACCAGAACATTTACAATGAAGTTTTGGAGGCAACCTGATAGGCCGTGTTTTCGCACTGTTATTCTATTTCAATTTACACGGGCACTGTAACAAACCTATATTAAAAAAAAATGCCACCAACTTTATTTAATATAAATCAAAAATATACCAAGAAAATATAAAAATAAAATAAGAGCACCACACGCCTCTTTCAAGGTTCCCGCCAAAACACCGTGACTATTTAAAACAAAATAAAACGTAAAGGAAGAATATGCCATAATCGCCACGCTTCGGTTTTTTTCGGTTAACTGACTGCACTAGGTAGTGGAAGAATTATCTTCCAGTGGAAGAAAACTGAACTTGAATGGTTCAACCTAAGCACTCGTTCTCTATTCCGTGCTGCAGCATCAAAAATTAGGATTGCCATGATGGTCGCCAACCTTCGTAGAGAAGTGGCACTTTAAGAAGAAGAAGAAGAAAGCTCTTCCGCCACTGTGCGGTGGGGTCGTCACGTCCTATCTATAGAACAACTAATAGAAAATTATGCGTGCAAAGTCGCTCGCAAAGTGATAACTTTAGGAAAATATAACAAATATCTGATATAGCCTCGGGTAGAGAAACAAGAGACCTGTCGCAACGTATCGCGTTTCGTCCAATTCGTTTTTATTTGTTTTAACCCTCACACCAATGATTCACTTTTGATATTGCATCGAAATATTACTTTTTTTCTATTTTTATACCCGTGAAGTAAATACCGGTTACATTGACAATTTTTAATTATATTTTTTGGTGTCGTGTAAGTTGTAAATAAGGATGCGTCTCATATTGAAGGAGGTGTATGTACCTATATAAGTATTTATTTTTAAGTAATGAAGGTGGCAAACAATCATTCTGCTCACGTTGATGATAAGTGATGACTGCAGCCTATAGACATCTACACAAAAACCCGAGGTCAAAATGCAGATGCGTTGCCACCCCTGAGACCTAAGTTTTTATGCCTCTGTACCGGAAATTACAGGGCCGTGTGATAGTTATAATGTTACGGGGCCCTACATTACCATCTAACCGAAACTCGATAGTGCTGAACAATACCCACAAAAAGACCAAGGTGTTATGCCTCTGTTCCGGAAATTACAGGGCCGTACATTACCACCTGACCGAAACACTATAGTGCTGAACACTTCCATTTAGTGGCAAGTATATTAGGTAATGCGGTGGTGCCTACGCCCGCGAGCTACGTCACTGGAACCCTACCACTCTCTGTAATGTCCCGACACCGACTTACCCGGAATTACCGATTATATTACTAATATTATTCTACTCAAACTGCTCCAGACAAAAGGTACCAAAAACAAACAAACAATGAATCTCCCTTAACACGACTATAAATAAAACGAAACTACGGCATACACACCATACGCAGCCTGTAAATAAATAATAAATAAACGAGTAATACTTTATAACATACAGTTAATTGTAAGTCCGTCTTCAATAGATTTACTGTTTGTGATACTGCACCAGGAAATGCAAAGAAACATAAAATCAATTACACCATTCACTAGCTAAATGCAAATTGGACGCACTTGCCTCCGGATGCATAAAGAGGATGTAACACGGCCGCTAATAACGCTATGAACATATTACCATAGAATAAATAAAACCAGAAAGCCAACTTGATACAGACGGACTACAAATAAATGGAAATAAAGAGAAAATGTTTTAATTATAAATGTACAGAATTGAAATAATGCTTTCCAGTAACAATATTTTGTTAGCTTTACGATTAACACACTATTACTTATTTTAACAGTTTGACTAAACTGGTGGTAGAGCTCCAGTGACGGAGCTCGCGGGCGTTCCGTTCAGGTGGTAATGTACGGCCCTGTAATTACCGGCACAGAGGCATAACATCTTAGGCCTCAGGAGTGGTAACGTATCTGCATTTGACCTTGGTCTTTGTGTGTGTGTCTTAGGCTGCAGTCATCACTTAACATCAATGTGAACTGCAAGCTATTTTGCCACTTCCATTATATAAAAAAATACGAAGTTTTTGTCGCTATTTCTCTTAAAGCGATGCTTAAGTCATTTGATTGACATTTTGTATAACTAGCGCTAGGCACTCGAATGATACAGTGATTAAACTCGAATGAATAGGAACTTACGCATAACATATCTATTAGTCATATAAATAGTAATATTCAACGCTACAGAGCCATTAAATGCCGCGGGAGTGAACCAATCTATAGTAATCCAATTGCATACATACGTAAATAATATCATTGTAACACTTTTTAAGATTCTCTTCATCATTTCAACCGAAAGACTGCTGGACAACGACTACCACCTCATCTTCATTCAGCGATTAGCCGCAACTTTCACCAGGTTGACGGTACACCTTGTTGGGGTTTGACTACGCTTCATTTAGATCCTAGAAGCAAGTATCTATTTGAAACACTCATTATGAGCGTATACAGCTGTGCGTCTATATTTCGCCCGTTGTACGAGAATGGCCTTCTGGTTCATTATTCTGTGGCATTACTAAAGAGGGCTCAATGCACTTGCACAGCACTATGCTATACGTTTGAATAACGACATCCTTCTTTAATTACAGCCCACCCTTGTGGTCGTGAAGATGTTACGGAAGATTTGAGGCCACTATCATTTGTCAAAACTCGGCTACTGTATGAAAAGGATATCAGATCGCTAATGTGAGTGCATTTTGAAATTGCATTTATTTTGTAGAGGTAGGCTGGAGTGGCAGCGATTTTGTAAGCTTTTAAATATACATTTAAATTATTTGTGGAAAGTACCGTCGCCTGTGAACATTTTCAAGACCAAGGACGTTGCCAACGCGCTGTCAGACCTGAAAGACTCTTAGCGCCCTAACGCACTAGCGGTTAACCGGAGCGGGTAGCCGCGCTTATAATAATGCGAAAAATACAATATTTTTTTTTTTCGCAATGATATAAATAATTATTTATATATAGGCACATTTAGGGAACTCGTCGCACAGGTGGATCTTATGCGACTGTAATAAAAGCTATATTTGACTGAATTTGGACAAGCGAAGAGTTCTCTGAGTCTCAAGGAGATATCTATAAAGACGAATGAAAAAAAGCACGGGAGGCGTGTCAGAACCGGGATATCTGGCCATCCTCACTCTCTGCCTGCCCCGTCAGTATCTTGGCGTGAAGATACATACATACATATCAATATAATACAAATACACTATTTGTAAACGTTAAGCGTAAGGTCAACCTTACGCTACCCTTTACCCGCTTTTGTTTGTTTCTTTTTCTCGCTTTCAAACGGACCCCAACCCTTCGACAACCAGAAGGCCATGTGAGGTCATTCATTATTATTATATCGGACAACGTGCGAGCGATGACCTGATTTTTTTACCAACTCAATTTTCCTGCAGTTTGCAAAATTCAACTTAATATTGAAGAACATAAGATTAATTCTCAAACTGATGCAAGTATGAACATTTTTTGTTAATGATTTACTGTTTTAAAATTTGCGCAAGTGCATTGCTCTTTTGACATTTAAAAGGGAAGATTCTCTTTTTAATATGCTCTTCATATTTTGAGATGACTGATTACAGCCAATGTCCTGATAATAATATTCATTTTAAGTCCTTTACTTTAAGCCAAAGGTGCTTTTATATATATTGATAAGCGAACTGTAAAATTTTCTCCTGGCGTCGTGACGTGACGACCCTACCGCCTACAAGTGGAGGAGAATTCTTCCACTAGTGCAGTCAGTCCACCGAATACGATAGGCGATCAAACCATCCTATTATGCGGCGATAAAAACAATAGCGTCCGCCACTGCTATGGCCAATCTGTATGCTAAGCGTGACGATTATGCAATACTAGCTGTTGCCTGCGGCTTCGCCCGCGTGGATGTTGTTTAAAAAGTAGCCTATGTTCTTTCTCAAAGTCAACTCTATGTCTGTACCAAATTTCATTAAAATCGGTTCAGTCGTTTGGACGTGAAAAGGTAACAGACAGACAGACAGACAAATGAAAATTAAAGATGCTTACAGTATTTGTGACGTTATTAGGGAATAATCCCTACTTAATTAATAATTAATAATAAAGGACTAAAGTAAAGGACTTAAAATGAATATTATTATCAGGACATTGCCTGTAATCAGTCATCTCAAAATATGAAGTGCATATTAAAAAAAGAATCTTCCCTTTTAAATATCAAAAGAGCAATGCACTTGCGCAAATTTTAAAACAGTAAATCATTAACAAAAAATGTTCATACTTGCATCAGTTTGAGAATTAATCTTATGTTCTTCAATATTAAGTTGAATTTCGCAAACTGCAGGAAAATTGAGTTGGTAAAAAAATCAGGTCATCGCTCGCACGTTGTCCGATATAATAATGATGAATGACCTCACATGGCCTTCTGGTTGTCGAAGGGTTGGGGTCCGTTTGAAAGCGAGAAAAAGAAACAAACAAAAGCGGGTAAAGGGTAGCGTAAGGTTGACCTTACGCTTAACGTTTACAAATAGTGTATTTGTATTGTATTGATATGTATGTATGTATCTTCACGCCAAGATACTGACCGTGCAGGCAGAGAGTGAGGATGGCCAGATATCCCGGTTCTGACACGCCTCCCGTGCTTTTTTTCATTCGTCTTTATAGATATCTCCTTGAGACTCAGAGAACTCTTCGCTTGTCCAAATTCAGTCAAATATAGCTTTTATTACAGTCGCATAAGATCCACCTGTGCGACGAGTTCCCTAAATGTGCCTATATATAAATAATTATTTAAATCATTGCGAAAAAAAATTTTTTTTATTGTATTTTTCGCATCATTATAAGCGCGGCTACCCGCTCCGGTTAACCGCTAGTGCGTTAGGGCGCTAAGAGTCTTTCAGGTCTGACAGCGCGTTGGCAACGTCCTTGGTCTTGAAAATGTTCACAGGCGACGGTACTTTCCATCAAGTGGCTCGTCTGCTTGTTTGTCAATCATTTGACATAAAAAAACTAGTTAAATTATTAATTAAAATAATGGTAACAAAATTTCTCATACAGATTTTGTCCCCGTTTTTCACCTCCTTAGGGGAAGATTTTTCGAAAATCCTTTCTTTCGTATGCCTATGTAATGCCAAAGAACACAAACGCCTGGTTTCAGGCTACTACGATCAGCGGTTTAGGGTGTGCGTTGAACCGTCAGACAGCCATTCGGAACAAATAATTTAAATGTATATTTAAAAGCTTACAAAATCGCTGCCACTCCAGCCTACCTCTACAAAATAAATGCAATTTCAAAATGCACTCACATTAGCGATCTGATATCCTTTTCATACAGTAGCCGAGTTTTGACAAATGATAGTGGCCTCAAATCTTCCGTAACATCTTCACGACCACAAGGGTGGGCTGTAATTAAAGAAGGATGTCGTTATTCAAACGTATAGTATAGTGCTGTGCAAGTGCATTGAGCCCTCTTTAGTAATGCCACAGAATAATGAACCAGAAGGCCATTCTCGTACAACGGGCGAAATATAGACGCACAGCTGTATACCCTCATAATGAGTGTTTCAAATAGATACTTGCTTCTAAGATCTAACTGAAGCGTAGTCAAACCCCAACAAGGTGTACCGTCAACCTGGTGAAAGTTGCGGCTAATCGCTGAATGAAGATGAGGTGGTAGTCGTTGTCCAGCAGTCTTTCGGTTGAAATGATGAAGAGAATCTTAAAAAGTGTTACAATGATATTATTTACGTATGTATGCAATTGGATTACTATAGATTGGTTCACTCCCGCGGCATTTCATGGCTCTGTAGCGTTGAATATTACTATTTATATGACTAATAGATATGTTATGCGTAAGTTCCTATTCATTCGAGTTTAATCACTGTATCATTCGAGTGCCTAGCGCTAGTTATACGAGTACAAAATGTCAATCAAATGACTTAAGCATCGCTTTAAGAGAAATAGCGACAAAAACTTCGTATTTTTTTATATAATGGAAGTGGCAAACAAGCTTGCAATTCACATTGATGTTAAGTGATGACTGCAGCCTATAGACACACATTTTCAAAGAAATACGAAAGACGTCCACTGCTGGACAAAAGCCTTGTCAAAAGGATGTCTTTGGATTTAAGCAATGATGATAATTTCCTATAGACTTAAATAAACTATAGGCCTCAATGAATATGCACCACTAGGAGGTAAGATGTATGATAATTTAAAAACAAACAAACGAATAAACATGTAAAACTTCTTTAAAAAAAAAAACGTAACTTCACGCCTGTAACCCCCGAAGGGGTAGGCAGAGGTAAATGCATGCATTCAAGCACACATGCAAACACCCACGACTCGCCGGTTACGTTTTGGCCCATGTAACAGGTGGCGAACCTGTAGCCATCTCCGGGCACATTACCAAACTCCGAGGTACTGAGAAACTTCCAGAAAATGGAAAATTCCCAATAGAACCAGAGATAAAGGATTTTAAACCGTTATCTCTGATAGTCCCCGACCCGGGAATCGAACCCAGGACTCCCAGCGTAGTAGTAGTGGCCAGGGAAAACCTGGTTAAGCTGGGTTTCTCAGCCGATACGATGTGCGACTGTGGAGAATCCGTTCAGACGGTGGCTCATCTGATGGTTTGCCCTCTGTGTCCCACTAGCTGCTCCACAAGCGATCTTAGCGGAGCTACGGATAATGCGGTGGCCATTGCCAAGTTTTGGGTCAAGATTCTTTAAAAGGACGACCCGGTTAGTCCAGCGGTGTGAAACCATCGTTTGATTCGAAGGGTCGCGGGTTCGATCCCCGCACCGGGACAAATATTTGTATGGCCTACAGATATTTGTTTCGGGTCTGGGTGTTTGTGTATGTGTTGTATGTGTACAACGGCACCCACGACACAGGTTTATACCTACTGTGGGGCTGTGAGTGTAAGCGTATAAAATTATAAAAAAAAAAAAAAAAAAAAAACTTAATACATTTCGCTTTGAAGTCGTTGACGCGAAGAAGAAAAAGAAGTAGTGGCCTGCTACCACTACGCTACCGTACCACCTGACCGGAACATGATAGTACTGAACACTACCATTTAGCGCCAAGTATAGTAGGTAATGCGGTGGTGCCTACGCCCGCGAGCTCCGTCACTGGAGCTCTACCACCAGTTATCTCTAATAGTCCCCGACACGGGAATCGAACCCAGGACTCCCAGCGTAGTAGTAGTGGCCTGCTACCACTACGCTACAATAAACATGTAATAGGATTAAAGTCTTAAAAGGATGACTTCCCAGCAAACATCTTATCTTTCGTCCATATATGTCACACGTTTCGCTTAAAAAAGGGTACAAAATATTATTTTTATGTCCATTTTCAATACTTGAATTCGATTTGAATAATTTCAGTGATGTTAATTCCAAATAGCACTTACATTAATCTCTGTCGTTAGAGCTGAATCAGAATCAGAAACTCATTTATTCATTTAGGGTGACAGGCACCACTTATGACACGTCAAAATAAAACAAAATAAATTAAAGTGAACAACAATTGATATACATGTCAAACAAGATAAAAAATATATGTAAAGTCAACAATATCACTAAGATAAAACTAAATGTAATAAACTAATGTAAAAAGTAAGTAAAATGTCTCATTTCCCCTTTACAAACTGATAACAAAGAGTAAAAAGAAAAGAAAAAGAGTCATTCTTTGTCATATATATTGAATATAATCTTTAATTAGCTAATTATTTATATATTTATGAAAATTGATTGTACGTTTTTAAAGATACGTATTAATTGTCTTTTTTTCTAAATGTAGAAGGTTATTCGCGCCAAAAAAAATACCTGCCAAAAATGCGTCTTCCCCACGTTTCAGATTCATTAATTTCGCTAAAAATATGTTGATATCTTGGTGCCACTAATATATTTCATATTTGTACAAAATTACAGGAATTTATAGGATTCCGTACAATTAAGAATTTTCCTATCTTGTGTACCAAATTTCAACTCAATCGGTCTAGTACTTTCGGAGAAAATCGGCTGTGACAGACGGCCTAACAAACGCACGAGTGGCCTTACAAGGATTCCGTTTTTTTAATTTGAAGTACGGATCCCTACAAATCGCGCATATTTTGCAATCCATTTAAGCTATATCCTCCCTATTATCTATCCCTCAACTTATAGTCTAAAAAAAAAGTCTGTCTACTCCACTTGCTGACAAACGACAGAACGTGTTGACTTTCACTCTACAATCAACTTCAAACTCAACAAAACTTACCTACGCACATTTGTCCGCACAATAGCCAAGTACCTACCAAATTCACGTATAGTTCATCAATTACTTTGTATCGGCAGGGTGCACACTAGTGTGACCATACGTCCCGTTTTTGATGAAACTGCCCCGTTAAGTCTGTCTACTCCAATCAAACAGTAGAAACCCATTGAGATTTAAGTAAACCTTTGTTTTTGGTATAAATCTCTATAGGCTGATAGACTTACAAGGCCTCATTAATTTATTTGTGGTAGAGCTCCAGTGTCGGATCTCGAAAGCGTAGTTAAGACCGTATTACCTACTCTATCATTCGCCAAATGGTACTAATGAATACTATCGGGTTCCGGTTATTCCGGTTTAGGTAGTGTATGGCTCTGTAATTTCTATCAATATGGTGACATAACTTAGACCTCAGGGGTAACGCATCTGCATTTTGACCATCGGTTTTTGTGCAAATGTCTGTAAGCTCCAGTATCTATTCAATTACCATCAAATACATAACAAAATAGGCGGTCGATACCAACTCATTCCACGTCCAAATATAACCCTCCATCCCACACAGTACTGTCCCGTTTTGACGACAAAAAATGGTCACTTTAGTGCACACTCAATATACCGAGATTACCGCGTCAACGGACCGATGTGTAGTGGCCCTTAAGTGTTGTTTAATATCACTTATTGGTTTTATACTACACTTATTAGATTGTACTTTTGTGTACGGGTTACCCCTGATGGATGAGTTTGTATGTGATTAAATGATCAATTTTCCATTGAAATCAATCACTAGCCAATCCTAGGATAGTTTATATCTTTGTGTCAGAATTAGATTAAGCTGTCTTGTCTTTTCGAGTTTTGTAGATGTTTTTTTTAACAGCCCCATAATTTTTTAAAAGTAGCCTAATTTTTAATGATACACTTTACATCAGAGAAGTAAAAGTATTTCAAATATCGGAAAGTGTTCTGGTTTTCAAAATAATATTCTAAAGCTGTTTTTTATGTGCAGTGGCAAGCAAGCATATAGTTTGCATTGATGGTAAGTAGGAGTGTCAATAACAACACGAAACCAGATATTTCAATGCCACTCTTGAGGTCTAAAGTGTTATGCCTCTGTGCCGGAAATTCCAGGCCCGTAAATTAACACCACTACACGCCACTCCGCGTCGTGAATGCCACTCCGCGTCGTGACACCCCTCGCCCCCGACGCCGCAATACCAACCGCCGCAGCACCGCTGTCTTCGCGGCACCACCACACATGGGAGGTGCCTACTCCGTCGCTGAGCCGTAATCGGCGACGCGGCGCTCAGACAAGACGCCGCTCTCATTTCTATGGAAGCAGAAGATGTTGAGGCAAAGGGACACGTGCCTCGAGGCCTATACAACGCCTAATCCACTCTATACTCACCTTTCATCTTGATATTGACTTAAGTCGCCCGTAAACCGTATCCACGCCGAGGACACTCCGCCAGAATTCCATGCAAATGCTTTATTTGGTCTCTATTACGCAATTACATCAATCAGTGACGTGTATTTACACGTAGCATGTATGTAATTAGCACGTAAAGAATACCAAACGTCGTCCATAAGAGGGGAGGAGGTATGGTGAGGCGGAGATATCAGGCGGGACGTCGAAGTTTCTATTCTATACGTAGTATTATTACATATTCTCTGCCGTAACGAGGACTTCTGTCAAGTCAACAATTCTTGTGTATAAATAAATATACGAGTACAAAGGAGATGAAAAATAAAAAAAATATATACAGTTATACCTTTTTCCTTTTTTTTTGTAAAATTATTTAATTTTTTAATGTAACGAAGGTTGGCAAACAGGCAGTTCAAATGGATGTTAAGTGATGACTGCAGCCTATAGACATCTACACAAAAACCATAAGAGTCAAAATGCAATGTATCTGTGATAGGAGCGAGCCATACATTGCCATCTAAGCGGAACACGACAGTCACAGTAAATAGAACAAACGACAGTGCTGAACACCATATGGCACCAGATATATTAGATAATGCAGCAGTGCCTATGGCTATGTGCCTACCCAGTAAAACTTTTTAAACAACATTGCCTTCGAACTCGCATAAAACCGTTACTCCATACCAAAACAAAGTACATAACAGAGTACAGAATATGTTTACAAAGAGACAGCTGGAGGCTGCGCTCGCCAAACTAGTTTTATTTTTTAATTATTGCAATCCTCACTCATTATGGTGAATACCTCAAAGCTTATCGGCCTCAAAGGAGCATTGCTACAAAAAGAGCCACACGCACGAACAAGAAAAAATTGGCTAAGTGTGTATTGGAATACTTACTGCGTTGGATTCCGTGTAAAATAATAATGTTTATTTCCAAAAGATAATTGGTATGCTAACAGTACTCAGAGAGTTTTACAAAATAATTTTATGTATTAAGGATTTATATTTTATAGGTATAAGTAGTCTAGTTATACATAATACAATTGAAATCCAAATGAGATTACAGTTTATTCATTTTATTAACAGTCCTAAACTAAGCATTAAACTGTGTCTTGAAATTCTGAGATACGGTTTTACAGATATTATTTTATTATTTATGCAGATAGGTGTGGTATAAATAAAGATATCTTATCTAACTTAGAAACTCAAGTAAGGTTAAACTCAAGTTTTATTATAGTGACGGACTAAACTGTACTATTTTCAAAATGTATGATTTCACGGAACATTTATAAAATGTGTTCTTTAAATTTTATTGATATTGAAATACAATTTCAAGACATTATTTACCGGTGGTATAGTTCAGAGGTGAAGGTTGACAGACAAGCAGACGTGGCCCTGGTTACGAAAAGTAGTCACCGTCGCCTATGAACATTTGCAACACCAGGGGAGTCGCCAACGCACTGCCGGGCCTGGACTCTTCTAACGACATTTTCCAGTTCGTTCCACAATTACTGGATCTTCATGCCAACTTCCTTACGGAGTACTTAGACATAATGTTTCTACAATTAGATACAATTACTGAGGTAACTATACGACTTTTATAAGGAGATTTAATAACATCATAATATTGGTATTATGTTAGTTTAAAGAACATCCTTAACTTTTGAATTTTTAAACTAGTATTATAAAAAAACTTAAAACATTGCAATTAATAGGCAGGGAGAACTACTACTTTTCCCTGCTATGTGTAAGTGGTTTCTTAGCCACTTTCTTACTGAACCCTAAAAAGAGAAGTGATACACGTTTTCCATATTACATATCGATCTAACAGGCAACTTTACTAATACGTCGGCCAGTCCAGCAGACGTGCCTAAACAAAACACTTAACAACTTTTTCATAATGAGAACTGACAGTTTCCTTACCAGACTTCTCATCGAACCGAGCATGAAATGCGAGTGTGGAATACTGCAAACCATTAATTACGTACGCCCATACAAGGGCTCTAGTACTTCTCTACTTCGAGAAATGACCACAGTGAAAACTACAAAGCTTTCTAAAACACGCGATACCCAACTTTAAGTTGACATGCTCAAAGTCAAATATACTTTATTTCAGATCCACCACACTTGGATGACCGTCGTGGGAAAAGTCCGCAGTGACACGCTGACGTTGTACAAAATAACACACCAAATGATTTTGAATTTTAAATAGCACGCACCAAAGTTGTGTTTTATACAACATATGGGGAACCACAGCCAATTAATGGGAAAGTGTTTGTACAAGTCGCAATTCGGCGCACAAGCCGCGCCCTCAAATTCTTCGGGTCACAAAATTCTAATTATGGAATCTTACATTTGACTGATTAAACGCTTGTGTTTGACCGTTAAATGTCAGTCTAACAGTACGCGTCTTTACACAGTATTCCTAATATTAGCTCCCTCAAACAGTGAAGTTCTCACACAAGTGAAGGTGTTATGGAAAAATTTGGACGCACAAATAGAAAGGCATGTTGTAATGTTAGTACATCGTATTGTTGACATTGTTGTTCAAAGCTACAACGATGCTGTAAAAAAATTTCACTGACGTCCTCTATTTGTGCCCTTTGGAGTCGAAACGCTAGGTCCATAGGATCATAGTGCTCGTCTCCTATTCGGAGACATTGCAAAGTGTTTGGGCGACACTTGCCGTGACCAGAGGGCTGGCCAATATTTCGGCTAAAGAATAAGTATTGCCATTCAATGTGGTAATGCTGCCAGCCTTCTGGGAACATTTCCGCAGAACCTAAATCATAGATTTGAACGTACTTCCTTTTTGAATTCGGTTTAATAGAAGTTTAAAAAAGGCTAGTATCATTTGCAATTCTTGGAGTTAGAAACAAAACATGTCATTAAGTTTAATTATAGCAGTAGTAACGTATACACATACTAATTTGACCAATAATGATAAAGGGGATATGATATAGTAATTATTCTCTTGTTTGCACAATAGCCTAGAGCAGTGCGTTCAATCATTGATCACGTATAAAAAGAGAAAAATACACTGACCTATCTTCTAGTTATTGGAAACAATTTGTGATGGAACCAACAGAAACGTGCTGTTTATGAATGTCGCAAAATAAGACGAAATTTCGCTTACGTCAAGCAAATTGAAAATTCATAAAGTATAGTTTGATGAAGAATAGTAAAGTTGTTTTGGATTTAAAAATTCGGTTTAGTTAGGAGTCAAGCAAATTTTGTTATCGAAATTTGGAAGGTCGAAAAAATTTTCGCATTTTTAAAATCGAAAACCAAGTCTATAATTTTGATTCCAGAGACCATACCATATCTAGTAGTCATGATTTCATCCTTAGAGGTTGGACCATGCCTATACATAACTAAGTAAAATGATCTCATAAAAACAGTTTACTCGTGTCTATAATTCAACCTAATTGAAAATGGTACTCATAAAGCCTTTGCGGTCAGTATTTCAAGAAGACTCTCAACTAGCGTGCGAAGTAAATTATTCATCCTTTACTTCTACGAATATCTCACAATCAATTTCTTGAAAGTTAAAGGCAAGTATGAACAAAAATAAAAAATTACAGGAAACCTCAGAACGAGAATAGCCTGCGGCTTACCAATGCTAGTTACTGTTACTACCACGCCGATAACTCTCGGTGGTTCCTAGAAACAGTCACACCACCGCTTAAATGTTATTATCCACACCAATTACACTTCACTTTACCAGTGGTGATGGTTAGGACACGCCTTGGTGAATCAAGCTGATAAATAAGCACCGTACACCGTACCTGTTTTATCATTTTGTTGCGAGTACAAGTTATATATTGTCTGCACGTAAAACGCGACTACTTAATAACATTCGCTATATTTTCGTAACATTGAACCTTTTATATCGTACATTTAATTTAAATATCAATCATACGATACGATTCAATTGAAAAATTCATTTTGTTCCACATATTTACTGGTGACAGAGCTCCAGTGACGGAGCTCGCGGGCGTAGGCACCGTCGCATTACCTAATATACTTGCCGCTAAATGGTAGTGTTCATCACTATCGTGTTCCGGTCAGGTGGTCACGTAACGGCCCTGTAATTTCCGGCACAGAGGCATAGCACCTTATGCCTCAGGAGTGGTAACGAATCTGTATTTTGACCTTGGTCTTTTTGTGGGTGTCTATAGGCTGCAGTCATCACTTAACATCAATGTGAACTGCATGCTTGTTTGCCACTTCCATAACATAAAAAATACATAGTACCAAGGATAATCCCCGGCGCAGTAGTAAAAACCTATTTCTAAGCCATCACAATTGGGGAACCAAAGTTAGGAACTTAGTAAGTTACAAAACAATACTGGTGGGAAAGTTCGACTGACGGAGCTCGCGGGTGTAAGCACCGCCGTATTACTATTAGGTAATACGGCGGTGTTTACACCCGCGAGCAGACAACAGAGGACAAGCGAGGAAACGATTTTGCAACAAGTATATTAATACTTGTTGCAAAATATACGGTCCTGTCGTTTCCGGTCGACCTCAGGAGTGGTAATAGAAATAGAAATAGAAATAGAAAATATTTTTATTTCGAATAGATCTTTACAGATACTTTCAAAACGTCAATAAATCATAAACTACCTAGATTGAGTAACTATTACATACAGTAAAAGCAAAATCATATATTAATAGTAAATTAAAAATTATAATTTAAACTACTTGGTTAAAACACAATAATCATAAAATTTTTCAATTCCTTCAATGATAATAAATGAAGAAAAAGAAAAACTTATTCGTCAAGATCAATGTTATTCACTTAGAAGAGTTCCAAGTGCAGTCACTACTGAGAAGAACTCCGCTACCCAACAAACTCAGTAAGAGCTCTTTTAAATGTGAGCTTAAATCTAGAAAAATCAAATAATGTGAACGTCCATAGCATAGATGCAAATAAACTGCTATCTACTAAATGTGATGTAGCTCCTGCAAACCAGAACAGACCAGTCCCCACCAACAGCACCCGTTCACGAGTATGACGCATGAGTCAGCCATTGCCCTCCTCGACCATTTTAGAGGGAAGTGAGCAACCCGCTACACGACGCCGCCAAAGGCAAGGACATTAAAGCGTGCATGACTGTTCCGGCTATGCAACTATATATAAATAAAAGATGGAATTTCAGCCAGGGTATTCACATTATTCAACCTTTAACAATGGTAGATACTAATTACTGAATACACGAAATCACAGTATCACGAAATAGCCTGGCAGCGATCGCTATAATCCCAAGACGTATTATCATTAAGATAATCACAGGTCTTATAGTAATTACATTTATATAAACGTTCTTTCATTACTTTCTTAAATTCATTGATAGATAGACTTTGAACGTTTTTGGGGATTTGATTAAAGAACCGTATACATTGACCTCTAAAAGAATTACTGACCCTATTCAGCCGCGTTGCGTGCATGGACAATTAGTAGTGTGATTACTGTGATTGTTACCTATTGTAGGAAACTCATTAATGTTTTTACGGACATATTATATAATACATTTTCATAAATGTATTGCGAAGCTACAGTCAGAATATTCATTTCTTTAAATTTATCTCTAAGAGATACTCTTGGACTCAGCCCGTAGACAGCCCGGACAGCTCTCTTTTGCAGTACAAAAATAGTGTTGACGTCGGCGGAATTTCCCCATAGCAAAATGCCATAGGACATTATACTGTGAAAATAACTAAAATAAACAAGGCGAGCCGTCTCGACGTCTGTTAATAGTCTAATCTTTTTCACAGCAAATGCTGCCGAGCTAAGTCTACTAGCTAATTTGGCAATATGGGACCCCATTGCAATTTAGCATCCACGGTAATGCCAAGAAATACCGTGGACTCTACGATCTCCAATACTTCCTCATTTATCTTAACATTGGTTTCAACCTGTTTTACGTTAGGAGTAGTAAATTTAATACATTTTGTCTTACTGCTATTTAAAGAAAGGTTATTGGCGCTAAACCACTGTACTATATTACAGAGAGTATTGTCACCTCCTGTCTTTTAATTTTGAACACTAAAGAAGTATCATCAGCAAACAATACCATCTCTTGGCCATCATTGATAATGTAGGGTAAGTCATGAATATAGACTAAGAAAAGAAATGGCCCTAAAATAGAGCCCTGTGGGACCCCCATATCCATTGAAGTCCCGGGAGATCTTGTCCCATTTACATCAACACACCTATTTCTATTGTTTAAATATGAAGTCATAAGCTCGAGAGCGGTATCTCGAAGGCCGTAGTGATATAACTTTCTGACCAATGTTTCATGCTGAACGCAATCAAATGCTTTAGATAAGTCACAGAATACCCCTATTGCATTATGTGATTTTTCCCAAGCTTCAAAAATGTGTTTGACAGGTTCAACACCTGTATCGGTAGTTGAACGACCCCTAGTAAATCCAAACTGTCGACAATGTAAAAGTTTAAGATGGTTAAAGTGTGCAAGTAGTTGAATTAAAATGAGTTTTTCAAAAATTATACTTAAGACAGGTAGTACAGAAATTGGTCTAAAGTTTGTGGGGTCACTTGTACTCTTTAAATAATGGAATAACTTTACTATGTTTCATTAGATCAGGAAATATACCACTTACAATACTATTATTAAGCATAGCCGCTAGGTAAGGTGCAATAACATCCATTATTTCATATGCAACTTTTACAGATAAGCCCCATAAATAAGTTGTGTTCTTAATATTAATAGACTTAAAGGCATCCGCAGTATTAACTAACTTAAAATTAAATATAGTTTTACTTTGACGTACATTTTTTTTCAATAATGATTCGGCGACGGTAGGCGATGAAATGAGGTCTCCAGTCAAAGAAACTGGAATATTAGCAAAGAATGTTTCAAATGCTAAAGTGACGCATCTACATTGAAATATCCGATTCTAATACTGATGTTTGTACATGCTATTACTATCAGTGTATGCACTTACCACCAGTGTGAACTGTATGCTTGTTTGCCACTTCATCACAAAAGAAGAAACACAATGCTAATTATAAACATTGAATCGTTGGTCATTCATACTTTTATTAGAAGATTTGAAATTGTAAAAAATATGTGACTTTTTAATTATTAATTACAATATATAAATTCTAAATTGAAAGTCGCTTCAGTCGCCCAGGTGTGTTTGTGACTATGAATTGTAAGTATAGAACGGAGAACACTAATTGTAGAGTTTACAAACATCGCGCTCGGAGATAATTGTGTTCATAAAAATTCATACTTATGATTACGGTGTCTTATTTTATTTTAAGACGAAATGACAACCTATGAAAATTACCCTTTTTATAAGACTTTCATATATTCATATTATTTATTAAGAAAAGTATTGATATAAGAGTTCCAGAGTCGGAGCTCGAAGGTCCACGTTACCTAATTTGCCGCCAAATTGTGTTCAACAATATGTTCGTCCTTCCACAGGGGCAAAATAATTTAGGCGTCAGGCGTGGTATGGTAAAGCATCTACATTTTTTTATGTTATGGAAGTGGCAAACAAGCATGCAGTTCACATTGATGTTAAGTCATGACTGCAGCCTATAGACACCCACACAAAGACCAAGGTCAAAATGCAGATGCGTTACCACTCCTGAGGCCTAAGGTGTTATGCCTCTGTGCCGGAAATTACAGGGCAATACATTATCACCTGACTGGAACACGATAGTGCTGAACATTACCATTTAGCGGCAAGTATATTAGGTAATCCGGTGGTGCCTACGCCCGTGAGCTCCGTCATTGGAGCTCTACCACCAGTAAAAGTTGACCATCGAGTAGTGTAGATGTCTATAGGTTCACTTAATATTAATGGGATAAACTGCATGCTTGTTTGTCACCACCATTAATTTTAAAAAATCTTAGCGTTGCATTACCTGCGTCCGGCTTCGGCCTGACTTATGCTGAACTGGAATCTATTTGGTGCAGCCGTGAGACACTGCTTCTTATATTTGTTTTTTTTTTCTCTTGCAACTCTGTATGTACGTCGTGTATGTGTTCGTTTTGTTATTTTGTTTATTTTTTTTTTCTCTTTAAATTCGAAATTAGATTTTTTTTAATGTTAGATTATATATATAGTTTTATTAATGCATTGAAAGTAACTTGTCAGATAAATTTATTGTGTCGCAGGTTCTCACGACTGTATCACTAAAGTTTTTTTCTTTCTTTCTTTTGTTACCTAATCTATCGGCCGCCAAATGGTAGTGTTCAGCACTATCATGTTACGGTTAGACGGTAATGTATGGCCCCGAAATAACTATCACAGAGAGATAACAACTAAGGGGTGCAAAGGTCTCAGGGGTGGCATCTGCATTTTGACCTCTGGTTGTAGTGTATGTATCTTCACGCCAGTTCCCTAACGGGGTAGGCAGAGAGAGTAGAGCACCAGATATCCCGGTCCTGACATACCTCTCGCGCCTCATTTACCTTCATCATTCTCTTCATACATGCACGCCGAGTCCTTAGACTTTTGACCCCACCATCAGACAGAACTCGACCTATTTGGTCATGGTTGCAGAGGCCCAGGAAGACCAAGGCGGTCAGCGGCCACCACCACTGGTTATTAGGTAGGTAGTTTGGCAATAGATGGCGCTGCTGCCACCATAAGGCAATGCAATAAATGTGAAGGAAAGATTTGACAAATCGGGCAGGACTTCGGTAGCTCAGCTGGAAGAGCGGCTGGACTAGATTCCCAGTGGCCGCGAGTTCGAGTCTCGCCTGAAGTCAAATTTTTCTTTCCATTTTTCTTTAAAATAAATATATTTCACAAGCATGTGTTAATGCGAAATAATATAAAATAAAAATAAGTAAATGAAAATATCAAGGGGTCCAAGGGGGCATACAATAAACGTGTTTTTGTTTCAAATTTTTTGCTCGATATCAATAACGGTAGCAAGTAGACCCTTGAAATTTTCACAGAATTTTCGATCCTATATTGTATATTACCTTACAACAAACGTAATTTTTATGCCATTTTTTTACGGAACCCTTCGTGCACGAGTTCGACTCGCACTTGGTCGGTTTTTTCTCTGTTAGTAACAATAATTACCGCATAGCAGCGTCCCGGCATAAAACCAATCGCCGCTTTGATCACCATTCAGGATGGCAATTATGGCGTATTCTTTCCTTATGACGCACAACACTTTTAGGAGCATCTTCGGGAAGGGCTTTATCCAGCGGAGATGGATGGACGTCTTCCAGATGTAATTATGATGATGGCGATGGTGGTGGTGGTGATGGCGTTAGTGGTGTTGGTAGTGATGGTGGTGGTGGTGGTAGCGTTAGTGTCGTTGGTAGCATAGGTGTTGTTGGTGACTCTGGTGGTGGTGTTGGTGGCGTTAGTGGTGCTGGCGGTGGTTATTAGTGGCGACTGGACGCCACCAATCGCGTTAGTGACGTTGGTGGTGTTGTTGGTAGTTTTGGAGGCGTTGGTGGCATTA
Organism: Macrosoma leucophasiata; assembly: GCA_036365455.1. Taxonomy (NCBI): domain Eukaryota; kingdom Metazoa; phylum Arthropoda; class Insecta; order Lepidoptera; family Hedylidae; genus Macrosoma; species Macrosoma leucophasiata. Next base: position 5,251,570 of record JAWQUS010000024.1, read on the forward strand.
GTTGTGGTGGTGGTGGTTTTGGTGGCGTTTGTGTCATTGGTGGCATTGGTGACGTAGATGTTTGGTGATGGTGATGGCGTTGATGCCGTCGGTGGCGATTGTAGTAGTGGAGGTGGTAGTAATGACAGTGGTGGTGGTGATAGTGGTGGTGGTAAGGATGGTGGTGGTGGTGTTGGTGGCATTGGTGGGTAAAAATGCACAACGTTAATATTCAATTTTTCTCTTCTGCCGGCTCTTACGGAGTGCCTATATTATGCATAGATCTATATTTTATCTTTAATTCTCTGTTAGAAACGCTAATTGACTGAAACTTTACAAAAGCTTATACTAATTTTTTATAAAAAAATTGTGCATAAAAGTTTAAAATGACTTTTCGAAAATATAATTCAGCATAGGATGGATGCGCGTTTGAACAAACACATAAATTGCAATATTCCGCAATCCTAGAAGCCCGTGTGCTTTTATCCCATACGTCTAATATCGTGTACAGAGAAGCATTACTGCAAAGTAGATTTTTTTAGCTACCCGAAAGTGTCAAGATAGAGTCAAGCACTATCATTAAATGGCAGAAGATTAACAGTAACATGATGATATCTTGAGCGCTTTTATAAGGACCAAGGCTGACCGCCTTGGTCTTCCTGGGCCTCTGCAACCATCCACATTCGAATTGTATATCTGTTTAGTCATTTGCTCATTCTCAAATGGTTGTTGTGACATTGTATAAAGGCTGCAGTTATCACTTAACATCCATGTGCACAGCATTCTTGTTTGCCACTTTCTTTACATAAACATTTTTGTAAGTAATTTATTAATATTAAGAAATTGGTAGAGCTTTTATAAAAGCGCTCAAGATATCATCATGTTACCTTAATCTTCTGCCATTTAATGATAGTGCTTGACTCTATCGTGGGGTGGTTAGATGGTTTATAACCATGTGCCTGTAATTATAGGCACAGAGGTATAATTGCTTCAGTGGTTAAATGGTAATAGGCTACAATGACTAGCCCGGGGAACTCAGTTATGATACCTGGGTTGGCAAACGAATACAGATTTTTGTTTTATTTTTAACTAGCTGTGCCCGCAACTTTGTTTGCGTGGAATAGGCTTTGGGACTTTGGGCAGCGCTTTTGGATATACATTTTGGTTAGTTTTGGATCATAAACATTTTCGGGTAGCTAAAAAAATATACTTTGCAGTAATGCTTCTCTGTACACGATATTAGACGTATGGGATAAAAGCACGGCACTTTTGGCAATTCCCACCCTCGGGTTTTGGTTTTAGGCTCACCACCTTACTACATGGTAAGAAACGCATCTGGCGAATCCTGGGTGTTTGCATGTATGCTTGAATGCATGCATTTACCTCTGACTATCCCTTCGGCGAATTAAGGTGTGTTACAAATTAACAAAATAATATTCCCACGCACTAAAAAGGAAGATTCGAATTCACAGCGGCACTACTCTTAATCACCGTTGGTCTACTTACTTTTTTTTAATTGAGTGGTGATTAACGGCCGGTACATCTTAATATTACCAATGGTGTGTTTTTATTGTTTTATTGCACATATAAAAAACTAATCAAGTGTGAGTCGCACTAAGTAGGGTAGATATATTTTTTTAATTGAAAAAGGCAATTACTTCCGGCTCTATAAAATAGAGTTGCTTAAATCTTTCACTGGTGATAGAGTTCCGATATAGCTCAAGGGCGTAGGCATCATCGCATTACCTAATCTATCTCATGGTATCTATATATAGGTGTACTAGCTGTGCCCGCGACTTCGCCCGCGTGAGAATTTATGATTGTTCGGTATCTACCCGGACGAAGTCGTGGTCGCAGCTAGTACAAAAGTAGCCTATGTTATGTCCTTATTACATCAGCTATCTGCCAGTGAAAGTCCCGTCAAAATCGGTCCAGCCACTCCCAAGATTAGCCCCGCCAAACAGACAGACAGACAGATAGACAAACAGACAAAAAATGAAAAAGATGTTGTTTTGGTATATGTATCGTATATACATATGCATTTAGTAAAAAGCGGTTATTTTTATATTACAAACAGACACTCCAAATTAATTTATTTGTATAGATCACATGGTAGTATTTCACAATATCGTGTTCTGTTCAGGTGGTAATGTACGGCCCTCAGGCCTCAGGATAAGCAACGCATCTACATTGAAATGTCTGGTTTCATATAGTTGTTGATAGAATTCATGGTTCTACTTACCATTAATGTGAACTCTACGCTACTTTGCGACTTCTTAAAATAAAAAGTTGACGTATTTGAGTCTGTACGAGTATATGCCAGTCCAATTTACCGCAGTGTCTGAAGAAGAAGGTCTTTGACTAGTGTGTGTTGCCAGTGATGACATACGGAACAGAAACGTGGTCGCTCACTATGGGCCTCATAAGAAGGCTCAAGGTCACTCAGAGAGCTATGGAGAGGGCTATGCTCGGAGTTACTCTGCGAGATCGAATCAGGAATGAGGAGATCCGCATGAGGACCAAAGTAACCGACATAGCCCATCGAATAGCGAAACTCAAGTGGCAGTGGGCAGGGCACATAGCTCGCAGAACTGACGGCCGTTGGGGCAGAAGAGTTCTAGAGTGGCGACCGCGTACCGGAAGACGAAGCGTAGGCAGGCCCCCCACGAGGTGGACGGACGACCTGGTGAAGGTCGCGGGCAATCGTTGGATGAGGGCGGCCCAGGACCGTTCGTTGTGGCATTCTTTGGGGGAGGCCTTTGTCCAGCAGTGGACGTCTTTTGGCTGAAATGATGATGATGATGAGTATATGCCCGTGAATTTTCAAGTTTTCAATCCCTACTTCCCTACATATATATATATTATAAATGCGAAAGTACTCTGTCTGTCTGTCTGTCCGTCTGCCTGTCTGTCTTTCTGTTACCTTTTCACATCCAAACAACTGAACCGATTTTAATGAAATTTGGTACAGAGATAGAGCTGACTTTGAGAAAGAACATAGGCTACTTAGTTATTTATAAAACGACATCCACGCGGGCGAAGCCGCGGGCCAAAGCTAGTATGCCCATATTTGCCGAAATGCTTGTTGTGTTTGCCAAAAATATGATCTACTTTCTGATGTTTGGATCAAAACATTCGTTAAAAACGTTATGCATTCATCTTATTAGCATCGGCCTAACAAAGCAATAATTGTAGTATATTGTAAGTAATTTGCAACTTGCAAACTTCCATCTAATCAACGGCGCGGTAGGCGGCAACGACTAAAAGACGAATGTTATTTTTGCCCGTTCATCTTTCTTTTACGACGAGAACTTGTGTGTACGCATCACAACTGACGGGTAAAGTACAACCGTTGTCCATATTAACTGAATTCAGAAAAGATGGAATCTATTCGTCCTTTTAAGCACCTAATGCCACGATAATGCCCAATTTCAGTCGATGACAATAACAATACCTATTCACTTTTTATTGAAGCTAAACACAAGATTAAAATGAGAGAGTTAACTGTTTTTGTAACGACATTTAATACTGATAATTATAGACTACCGTAGTGCTGGTGTTTTTTTTTTCCAATTTGGACATGAAAATACAAGTTGATTTTTATTTTTTATTCTAAGGGATAAACGACAACCAGTAACTTAATATTCGAATCATGCAGGCACTTTCTGTAAATCCATATATATAAAAATCAATAGCTGTTCGTTAGTCTCGCTAAAACTTGAGAACTGCTGGACCAATTTTCCAATTTTTTGGAAGTCCAGGGAAGGTTTGAAAGGTAAGAAAATATGAAGAAATTGAAGGGAAACAGTAAAAACCACAATTTTATTTTCCCATCCAATTAGTCCATATCTGTCAAACATTTAACACATCATTTCATTCTGAGGCAATACGAAGTTTGCCGGGTCAGCTAATTATAGAATTAATAAATGATGTACCTATTAAGGAAACTTATGTTAAACTAACGAAACTATTCCATAATTGTAGTTGATTGTAAGTAATCAGCAACTTGCAAACTCACATATAATCAAAGGCACGGTAGGCGGCAACGACTAGAAAACGAATGTTAACTTTGCCCGTATATCTTTCTTTTACATCGAGAACTTGTGTAGCGTGCATCGCAACTGAAGGGTAAACTGATATTAGTAGAAACGTTATCTGAATAAACCGAATTCAGAAAAGATTTTTTATTTACTTTAGGGTCTCTCTGTCTGTCTGTTTTCTCCAAAATCACTGGACTGATTGAGTTGAAATTTGGTTATTTGGAACTTACACGTGTAAATCAGTGAAATGAATGTGTAGTAAAAATAGGTGAATTTCAAACCCTATGGCTCCGTGACTCCTACAAGTTTTGAGGAATTAAATAAAGAATTAAAAAAAAATAAACTGGAAGAAAAGAATCGTCTTCAAACAGGGATTCAACTTGAAACCTCAAGATAATCAGTCCAGCAGACTACTGACCAACTACTGAAGCACTACTAAGAAATTCGTTTATTGGATTTTTACAGGTCAGACATTTATACAAGATTATGGCATGGCTACTGGTGGTAGAGCTGTAGAGCTCCAGTGACGGAGCTCACGGGCGTAGGCACCACCAAATTCCCTTATATACTTGCGGCTACATGGTAGTATTCAGCACTATCGTGTTCCTGACAGGTGATAATGTTTTTATGGGAGTGTCTATAGGCTGCAGTCATCACTTAACATCAATGTGAACTGCATGCTTGTTTGCCACTTCCATTACATAAATAGAAATTCTTTTTTTTATATAGTCAATGATAAATGGTAACATGTTTGCCCTTATGGTGCTTCTTGCTTAAGTAGGTGCATCACTCTCTTGAAACTTGCACGATGATTGAATGGTTTGCTACTTCGCGCTCTATGCCTCGTTTGTGGGATATTGGCTATGTTATACTTACCTACTTGAGATTGAAGAAATGTATAATGAAAAAGAAATATGAGATATATAATAAACGTCAGTCTAAACCATCTAAACCTAACACGTCTTTGATTCACACGTATATGACATCGTTTGGACCCGCGAGGCCGATGACATTCCGGTTATCGCCAACCGAATGGAGTAGAGCGAAAGTTGCACCGCCCATAATCGCATCGCATATGTCTCATATGTCTCTCCGCAACGCCCTAAGCCGAGGCACGGACCCGCATGGGTCACCCTTAGGCAGTTGCGCTAACTTTTGTTTAGGCTGGAGCGCCTTCTGCGCTCGCCGATTGCCCGGTGAAGTAGACTATGCCTCGCTCCCTGCCTACCCCGTAAGTAACCTGGTGTGAAGATACATACATACAGACTTGTAGATACTGAAATTTATACGTAATATATAAATTACAGAAGTCTATCAACAAATACAAACTTTTTAGTACTAACGAGATAAATTATTACCTATCTAATTGTGCACAATATAGGGTCATTTCGCCGGTTCGCGTCTATAAGTCAGATCGCGTCCATTTTACGGATCTCGCTTACAAAAATCTCTACAATAAGTGTAATAACTCACCAATCAAATGAACAATAATTACCGCCAATACCTCAACGTGTAAGAGGAACGCAGATATAGAGAAAAGTTCTGTGCGCCTTAAAAATTGTGCTTTAAAAAATAGTTCATTTTAGTTTTTTATACAAGCGGGATTTTGATAAAAAAAAATAGTGTGCAGCGGCGCGTTTGTCGGTAAGTATTTTATTGTTTTATGTGAATTTTAAGATACAGAGCTTTTTCTAGACGTTAATAATGAAAAAAAGAATGATATTCATTATGAATTTGTATGTTTTTTTTTATTTTTAACGGTTAAAATATGGTGAACGCGAATTTTATAAAACTTCCACTTTGCGTCCGCAATAGACGTGAACACATAAATTAATGTCTTAGTTAGTTGTCTATTTATACGTTTAAAAAATAAAAATAAAAATAAAAATGTTTTGAAGTTAATTTGAACATTAATAATATGCAATTGTATTGGCCAATTTGCGTCCACATTATGATGATGATGGTAGAAAAAGATACGAATGTTGATAATCACATCACACAAAGGCGCAATCTAGGCATAGTACTATGCAATTTTATAGAAAATGTCGTAGATTTTTTCATTAAATACTGTTTTATTTCATGAAATAATAGCATACATTTATTTTTAACTTGTCTCTAAAAATAATTTTAAATATATTAAACATTTATGACTATGAAAACGAGTTCAAATTACTTTATAAAGGAGATGTTGCGAGCTCGGCTCTGGTACGTACAGTACCTGAAAAAATGGGTAAATTAAAGAAGAATCCGAAAAAAATACAATTAATTTATTCAAGAATATATTTTAGAGTTACAACCACATTTAACTCAAACGATTTTATCATTTTCAATATGGTTATTAGTGGCATTTGTCAAAATGACATCGCCCGCCCTATGCGCCATGTTGGTTTTGAGTTGCAATTCCAACTGCAAATAATGTTTTGTAACTGCAAACAAAGCTAAATAAGTGAATATATGCAGTAAAAAACGTTTTTATATTGATTTTGCCTGTTAATGATATTGTGTACAATACATGGCCGGAGGTCCATACATTTTTGCAACATCTCCTTTGTTTTACGAATTTTGTCCAATAAATGCGTAATTTCATTATTTTGTTTTTAAATTTTTTTTTTGTGTTTAAGGTGAGTTATTCGGAGACAAAAAGAAGAATAAAAATAAAATACACTCAGCAGATTTCAAAAGAGTGTTAGATAACATTCGTGAGAAGCACTTTAGTCATAATAATAAAATATTCTTTGAAATTTTTGGATATCTGAATTATTATTAACTTAAGTACTAAAAAAATGTATCTAACGTATTTTTTTTTATTTTAAGCAAAAAGATTTGAATAGTATAAATGTTTTTTTTAATTTTATTATGCGATTTCTTTATGTGATAGTTAGGTTGATTATTAGTTTATTAAATTTTTTTGTTAAGAAATTAAAAAAAAAAAACAAATTTTCTTTACATTATCCGACGATCCGGTTAGTCCAGCGGTGTGAGATGACCGTTTGATTCGAAGGGTCGCGGGTTCGATCCCCGCACCGGGACAAATATTTGTATGGCCTACAGATATTTGTTTCGGGTCTGGATGTTTGTGTATGTGTTGTATGTGTACAACGGCACCCACGATACAGGTTAATACCTACTGTGGGGCTGTGAGTGTAAGCGTATTTAGCGTATTTATTATCGTACAAATATCACCCCTATTCCTTCTCTAATCAGGTGGACGCATAACGGTCCACAGGTGGACGCAATTAGGAAATGATGGACGCAAACTGGGTATAACGCCTAATTTTGAAGTTTGTCTATTTAAAAATAAAACAAAAGATGTTTGCAACAAAATTACTATATAATGAACACACTACATGATTTACGCACTGAAATTAGTGCTGGGACATTTTTATTTTCCCCTCCAAACTCACCAACTGCACTAAATGGACGCGAACTGGCGAACCGACCCTTTTATCATCAGAATTGTTAGCCAGCTTGTCGCTCAAAGCGCTCAGTTGTAGGAATTTATAGTTGCACATTTGCATAGCGATTAGCTGCATAATATGTATTCCCTAATGCCAGTGATAAATGGCTCATTTAGAATGCCACTAGTTTTCAATGAGGATGGAGATGGGATAGAAAGTTGTTCATGTGCAATTTACTTGACTGTAAGCTGTTGAGCAGCGTCCGAATGTATGCGACCTTAATGCGCACGCGCAATAAATATTAATTAATATTTGATGCTTCAGTTGCTAGCAAGTGTCAAGTGGGCCAGAAGAATTGGGTTCATGGCGTCCAAAATATTCAAATCTGGCGGAAGTAATATCAGAGTTTGATTGGGCGTAAATTTTTTAATTTTGGATTGGAGACGTTTCCACGTCAACTGTCAAAATGTAGTTATATAAAAATGTGGCAAACTGACTTCTGGAGACCAGAGTCCAACCGAAGGCAGTGTCTTGTCTAACATCTATAGAGGACCCGTTTTATGACTGAATACACTTTTTGCCAATTTCTTATGGGTAGATTAGAAAATCTTAAAATTTACTGTAGTCAATGCTATATCAGTAACATAGCAAAGTCGTGAGGCGTTGAGAAACAATACTCACGAACGTTAAGTACACAATTAGATTTCTATTGCCTTCCGAAGAGTGATAATGATGAAATATTGTAGAGACCTTCCTGTTAGAAATGAGAAATGGATGTGCGAAGACTGTTAGGGCGTGTACACATTTTGTTGAAAAGGCTTCAGTTTGGTTAATAAAGATGGTTTGGTACTAAAGCTTAATTTTTCCATGTTTAATAACAAAAGTAGAAAATATTTATGTATGTATCTTCACACCAAGTCCCTTACGGGATAGGCAGTGAGTGTGGAGCGCCACATGTCCCGGTCCTGACAGTAGAATAAGAAAGTAGAATATTGAGCTAAAAAATAAAGCGTGCAGTTTACACTGATGTTAAATAATGACTGCAGACTATAGACACTTACACAAAGACCAGAGGTCAACATGTAGATGCGTTGCCATCCCTGAGATCTTAGTTGTTATGTCTGTGTGATAGTTATTACGAGGCCATACATTACCATCAATATCGGAACACGATATTGCTGAACACTACCATTTGACAGCGGATAGATTAGGTAATGCGGTGGTGCCTTTGTCCTCGAGCTCACAGCAACCAAATCTACCACCAGACGAAAAATTCTACATTAAGTCCAGAAACTAATTCTCTTTCTACTTCAGTAAATTCATATAGAGTAGGAATAGTTTAGTTTATTCTTGAAGATAACGAATTTATTATAACTTTTAAAACACTCGCGTTTAACACTCATTTTACTAATTTTACGAACCGGGTCATGAAGTGAAATAATATAAGTACAAAAACAATTTCAATCGTGAAGATGGATATAAATTGTCCCCGACCTGGACACCGGTCATAAACAATTTAGGATCGCGGTATGTAACATCGGACCTTTCGTCGGAAACAGTGAGCGTTGTGTGCCTCCACAATAATCACGCAACTTGTAGGTAGAAGAACATCAAGCCACCCGCAGTTTGACATTTTGCTGTTACAACGGTCTGTCTGCGACCACGGCTTGTGCAACCGAGTCGAAATGTCGGAATAAAGGTAAAAAGTGTTTTTACCCAATATCTATATCGCGTCACGACCCGGTTCGTAAAATTAGTAAAACCAATTTATTCTCAAATATTAAAAACTAATAATTTCTTTTTTTATGTCGTCAATCAAGAACTTTGACGTAATAAACCACGAAACCTTTGATATTGTCGCTTTCGATTAGCCTTTGTTATAGGTAATAACAAAACACACAAATGTAAAAAACTACATGTTTAACGTTATTGATGTAATATTAAATATATTATTTAAATATTAAATATGATATATGATTTAAATTGACATTTATAGGTATCTAACGAAGCTTTATTAAATAAATAATGTGGTATTTATTTATAATGATTTTAATATTAAATAAAGAGTATTTTCGTATTACCAATGAGTACCTAGCACATAATACTACGCCACAAGGCAAATCCACAAAGGCCATCAATTTGTCTTCTTTCATTTTTATCAAACACGGCAACTAAAATGTTGATCACACCTTCACTAAAGTATGCAAGAAACCATCAACATTTATTTTATGTAATGGTAGTGGCAAACAAGCATGCAGTTCACATTGATGTTAAGTGATGACTGCAGCCTATAGACACCCACACAAAGACCAAGGTCAAAATGCAGATGCGTTACCACTCCTGAGTCCTAAGGTGTTATACCTCTGTGCCGGAAATTATAGGGCCGTACATTACTACCTGACCGGAACACGATAGTGCTGAATACTACCATTTAGCGGCAAGTATATTAGGTATTTAATGCGATGGTGCCTACGCCCGCGTGCTCCGTCACTGGAGCTCTACCACCAGCAAAAATTTTATACTACTACGCCACAAGGCAAACCCGCAAAGGCCATCAATTTATCTTCTTTAATTTTTATCAAACACGGCAACTAAAAGGTTGATCACACCTGCACTAAAGTATGCAACAAACCATCAACATTTTGAATATCACCGATACTGAGCATCAAGTCAGAGAATACAAACATTTTCATTGATCACATCCCCACGCCCGCGGCGCTGTGGCACCGTAACGAACCCTATTGTAACACTAGAATGCACTATTGATACCTCTTTACAATCTTTTGTATTTAATCTCACCTCTGCATTGTGATTCGTGAAGACGGTCTGAATGAATTGAGATTGTTGTGAAGTGTTTAACAAATAAATACTTTTAGAAAGGTTATTGTTGTTAGAAAACCTTACGCACTTAGAGTTGAAAATATGTAAACATGTAAACAAATATTTGATGTTACTAGTAGTCCGAAGACTTTAGATATGGATGCGATGCCTGATGAATAGTGAATTGCTTTTTTATATCATTGAAGTGGCAAACAAGTATAATGTAATAATTTCCAAGTAAAGTGGCTGTGACATACAAATAGACAGACAGACATGCAGAATCTGTAAGGGTCTGTTTTTTTGCCATTTTGTTACGGCACCCTAAAAATAATGAGGTTTAAAACACAAGTAATTGCCAGTATTATGGTGCAGTACTATTATAACAAAAAAATGTTGCAATCCTTTCCACTTTTAAACCCTTTGAAAGAATTCTCGTCAATATTTTACCATTTCCCATTTTTATAAGTTTTTTTTTAATTTTTCAATCTTTTCCTTTACTTTTTTACTTGACGAGACGAACATCGTCCCATTAATATAGACTCCCCTGTGCATAAAATTTCACTAACGACTACCAAATATTCTACGTCATTTACAAAGAAAGCTATATGAAATCGTGTTGCGTATCAAATAAAAATGGCTACAGAAAAGATTTCATATAAACCAATATAAATTGACCTCTAAAACACGGTTCATCACATATCTGCCTTTTCTTTTTAAATTTTCATCACGACGCGAGACAAATAAACGAATAACAAAACAGAGACGACTTTAGACGTGTAGCAGAAAAAGTATAAAAATCTACCCACGATATGACGTGCTTTTGAATCTTTGAAGTGTGGGGGAGCCTCCACTTTTTCTTTTACTCGGTATTATGCTGGCTCATTCCCCGTGGAAACATTTTAAGAGTTTTAGTGAGATTTTGGCGTATTTCTTTCTCATACATAACTGCATAACACTTGACGTGCGTGTATTTTACCATAAGAGAAGATGAAGGTATTCGTACAATCACGATCTTACGATTAGGTTTGTACACGACGGTTAATTGATGTTTTGTGCAAAAGCATTCGTATTAACCATAGAGCAATACGAGCCACTGGCCGCCGCGGCGGACCGGAGGGGAGTAGCTATATCGTTCATAACCGATGTAGTCTGTCATTTTTTGCGGTGGGAACTACGTGTGATACACACACAAACACACTACAAAACTCGTCTGTTAATGCGAAACTCACACCTCGACTTTAACAAAATACATAAACAATTTCACGCACACATATATACACCTAGGCGACAGGCATGGGCCCACTAGGGCTTGTATCATAGAGCAACACGGGCCACCGGCCGACTGGAGGGCAGTAGCCGCAGCGTTTATGACCGATTATAGGCGTTTATAGGCGACAGGCATAGGCCCACTTGGGCTTGTACTTTGTCAGAGGGGAAAGCCTGCATATGGCTACTCCCCTCCGGTGTTGCTCTATGCATTTATATCATAAAAAGGAAAATTAATTATTTTAAAATGTTTAAAGAAAATAATGCATGTGACTTTACAAAGAAGTAAAGGCACCATGGGTCGCTCCATTAAACAATACTTTAGCTTATGTTGACAACAAATACCTTTTACTATGCAACAGGTAACAAGCACGGAAATCACATTAGCTACTGCTTAAGTAAGCAAGTATTGGATTTAGTGTCTAGAAATGTGAAACTCTGTCGAACTACAGGAAACCGTATGTTTCATGTTTTTTTTTACAGTTATGGCATTGCTATTACGCATATTGGAAGTATCAAGTAAAACGATATTTCGTATTTGTAATAAGCAGCGTAAAAGTCAGAGTCAGTTAGTCAATTTATCAGTCCGTCTGTCGGTGTCATAGTCAGTAAATCGAGTAAAGCGATGGCTACTTTACCGGTACATTTACAATGAAATTTTTGAGGCAACCCGAAAGGACGGGTTTTCGCACTGTTATTCTATTTTACTATACATGGGCACTGTAATAGGCCTATATCAAACAAAATGCCACCAACTTCATTTAATATAATTTAAAAATACACCAAGAAAATGAAATAAAATAAGAGCACCACACGCCTCTTTCAAGGTTCCCGCCAAAAACAAATGTTTCATGTCAAAACAAAGTCTCTTCGAAAAGAATTCCAACAAGAAAGTAGGCAGGAAACTTCGGCTTATTTCGGCTCTGATGAGCGTTATTATCTCTTTCGTACCTTACCTATGTGACGTTTGTCGACGATTTTGATCAAGTTTTGACCATTACCGGACTATTAATGCTGACGTAGTAATGCAGTGTCACAAAGCGGACACTCCGCCAAAATTTGGAGGAGGTTGGGTGAGGCGGGGAAATCGGGCGGGACGTCGAAGTGTCCATTCTATACGTAGTATTATTACATATTCTTTGGCAGTGTGCAACAGAGATAACGCTCTGCAAAGTCGAAACTAGCCGATTTTTCTTTCGTAGGCCCGATGTCTAAAATTTCGTGCTCGGTACTGTATCATCTTGTTCATATGTCGAAAATCAACCGTGGGTAATTCGTGGGTTAGTACAATACACCTTAATTCAGACAGAAAAACAACATTATTTAAATTTAAGACTATATTATTTTTCGCTTAATATTTGCCGTGATTTAGGTGTAATTTATATCTGATTGAAATACATTAAAACTAGCTAGTAACGTAGTTATTATACGTCCATGAATAATCTCAGAACCGTCTTTTTTTATCTATATTAATTTAGGGGTTTTTATACAAAGGATATGTCAACCCCATCGTACCCTTTATAATAAATTATAACTCAACTTACTCACTAGTATAGGTCGCGCCAGGTAAAAAGAACGATGGCGGTCAAGCTGCGCGTCATGTGTTTTTGACGTGACAACGTCTTAAATTAGGTTGCGGCTCGGAGTCACTCATGAAAAAGTGTAACGCCCGGTAACGTAACGATGAGTCACCGAACGAGAGAGAGGCCTGCCGGACCGGCGAATGCCTTTCTACCGAGAAAAAGACGTTGTCACGTAAAATCTTCGCCCGTAAAACCGACTTTACAGGCAACCAGTTTTTATTTCATTTTATGTAATATAGTTTTCAATCTGCCTACCAATACACGAAACCGCAAGCGAAAGCTAGATCAAAAATAAACCAATAGGGCCAGTACTTTCGTGCGCGAGTGTACCGATGCGCGAACACATCCCTTCTACTTTCTTCCAGCGTTCTTTTTACGTGGCGCAACCTATATTAACTTAACTTCAACAATAAGTTTCAAGTAGGTACATATTACATACATGAGATGAACGACAATCACTCCTGAAGGACAGTGATTAAAATACATAACCGTACGCGACCTCTGATGATGGTGACGAAAGTATGGATTGAACTATCCCTACATCGAGTTTATTGATACTAAATTCCCTCATGAACAATGTCCGCTCGTCTCCGTTTCGGACACACTCCATCAGCAAGTGTTGCACGTCTTCGATTTGACCGCACACCGTACAATTGGGAGATTCAGATTTTTTACATTTCGTTACGACTAGCTACGTTTAGTTATTTTACATCAATGAATAATCTCAGAAATGAATTTGAATAAAAAAAATCGGTGCTATTAGGTACCTACTTATCTATAGAAATCTGTTAATATGGTACTTTTTGGATTTAAACATAGGTATTTTATTGTCATTTTAGACACGCTTTCTCCTTATTCCAAATTGCCCCTCGATATACACTAGTTCAAGCCTGTCACCCGTCATACTCAATATCTGCCCGTCACCCACCTGGAGAATAGCCAAAAAATGAAACGTGAAAGCCCTCAGAACATGAAGCCTGCATCGGGCTCACAATAAAAAAGATAAGAGCCACCCTCAAGGCTCTCGTCGCCTCGATATAACATTCGAGTGGCGCACGCCTCGTCGCGTTTTGTACGTCTGCAGTATTGCGACTTATCACGACTATCTTTACAAACTGGTGTAGGCAGACAGTGTTTTTTTTTTATGTTATGAAAGTGGTGAACAAGCATGCAGTTGACATTGATGTTAAGTGAAGACTGCAGCCTATAGACACCCACAAAAAGACCAAGGTCAAAATGCAGATACGTTACCACTCCTGAGGCCTAAGGTCATGCCTCTGTGCCGGAAATTACGGGGCCGTACATTGCCACCTGACCGGAACACGATAGTGCTGAACACTACCATTTAGCGGCAAGTATATTAGGTAATGCGGTGGTGCCTACGCCCGCGAGCTCCGTCACTAAAGCTCTACCACCAGTAAATTGTCACCAAGTTTTCACGTCAGATCGTTTTTTTTCCCAAAAATAAACTGACCTATACCAGAAAAAAACTAAGAACTGAATTTGAATGTAAAAAAAAATAATGTACAGTTTCTTGTGTTTTTAATATGTTTTATTGCAATTTTCAAACATATTTCTTCATTGTTCCAAATTGCCTCTCGGCACATACTAGTTCAAGCTAACATCTGTCACTCGTCAAAAACAAAATTATCTAACGACGAGCGTTTCGTGCGTCTGTACTATTATGATTTGTGATATTGTGATCTATCGCGACTGTCTTTACAATATTGTGTAGGCTTTTATTTTGTCTCCAAGTTTCCACCAGGAAATCGTTTTTTCTCTAATAATTGATACCTCCAAACACGTCGAAACGAAATTAAACTTGTACCATTTATTTTTCGCAATAACACATGTGATTGATCTTTAGAAATTAAAGAAAAAATTTGGAAAGAAAAATTTGACTTCGGGTAGGAATTGAACCTGCGACCTCTGGATAACCATGCCAGCCGCTTTTAGAAATTAAACTTATTCACATCAGAAAAACCTAAGAACTGAATTTGAATTGAGAAAGTTTTTGAGCATACAATTAATAATTCCATCACTGAAGCTTCACCTCTGCAGTATGAATGTTAAACACGTAATTCCAAGTTTTCAAGCTTTAAATTCACTGTCGAAAAAAGGTTGCATTTTTTAAATGGACACGGTAAACATTAAAATCGTCAGTTTGTAGTCTTTAGGAGCTCTTGCATTTTTAAAGAGGCGCAAATGAGAGTCGGTTCGGTTACGAACGAGTGAACCATACGTCCAGCTCTTTTGTTTTTGCCTACTTTCCCTCTTAACCAGCGTACACTGACCCTCACAACACCCTTCTTTCATGCATAAGTGTTCACTTGCAAAGGAACCTGTATAGAATATCGCGGGGCACGTTACCCTGGTTGCATACTGCGCAGCGGTAGCGAAATAACATAAAAAGAAAAATTAATGCACTGAAAAAGAAAATGGGAATGTCGAATGAGAAAATGGCGCCAAAATGCTATGCTTCACTTTTTGAATTCCTTAGTGTTTAATATGAGACTTGTATATGTATCGTATGTTTAGTAAATACAACCAAAATATGTTTTTATGCCATAAAAGCTGAAAATAAAATTAATGAGTGAATATATTTCTTTTATCAAGTGGCAAATAGGCATACCTGCAGTTTAAATTGATGGTGAATAATACTGTAAGCCTATAAATATCTACATAGAACCCCTGATTTCAATTGTGGCGGGTTGCTCACTTCCCTCTAAAATGATCGAGGAGGGCAATGGCTGTCACATGTGTCATACTGGTGAACGGGTGCTGTAGGTGGGGACTGGTCTGTTCTGGTTTGCAGGAGCTACATCTCATTTAGTAGATAGCAGTTTATTTGCATCCACGCTATGGACGTTCACATTATTTGATTTTCATGATAATCTGTACTAGATGTAAGATCTCATTTAAAAGAGCTCTTACTGAGTTGGTGGGTAGCGGAGTTCTTCTCAGTAGTGACTGCACTTTGAACTCTGCTAAGTGAATAACTTTGATCTTGACGCGCGCATGGCCCAGCGGCTGATGTAGATCGTAAACGATCTACTCGGTTAAGCACTACGGGCGCGGTCGGGTAGTGTGATGGGTGACCGCTAGTGGCAAATTAAATGCGCGTTTCCGTGCTTCGGAGGGCACGTTAAGCCGTCGGTCCCGGTTGCTATCGATAGATAGCAGTCGTTAAACATTGTCGGAGGCATTATGGCTGGTTTGAGAACATCCGACACCGGGTTGGCCACTAACCCGTTTCTCCACCAATCCGCATTGGAGCAGCGTGGTGGAGTAAACTCCAGGCCTCCCCCCAAAGAGGGGAGAGACTCGTGCCCAGCAGTGGGACGTATAATGGGTTGCCATTATAAATAAGTTTTTGTTTTTTTCATTTATCATCATTGAGGGCATTGATTTTTTTTTTGTGATTATGATATTTTTAACAAAGTACTTTAAATTCTAATTTTAATTTACTATTAATATAAGTTTTGCTTTTACTATATGTTATGTAATGGTTATTCACTCTAGGTAATTTATGATTTCTTGACGTTTTGAAAGTATCTGTAAAGATCAATTCGAAATAAAAATATTTCCTTTCTTTCTTTCTTTCAATTTCGTATGCCGCCAATCCTCGGGCCTAACCTCATATCCCTCTGTGCCAAAATTACGCGGCCGAGTTTTATCTCCTAATCAATACACGATTGGATTTTTCAAAATTTTTGGCCTGGTAGTTACAGAGATAAGGAAGGGGTCAAATTTTATTGAAAACCTTCAAATCTTTTTTTTTAGAGACGTCCGTCTCTAAAAAAAATTTTTTTTTTTTGAGACAAATGCACAAGTTATCTTATAAGGCATCCGTTTTTCCTTTTGAGGTACTGAAACCTAAAAATGTATTGCTTGTAATAGAAGTCTGACATAGGTTAATATTCTTTGTTAGACTTATCTAATCTAAAGCTAATTAAATGTTTTTACAATAGTCACACATATGTCTTGTTGCTGTTGTTTCAATACGAAATTAATATTTACGACCAGTATTCGCATTCACAAAACCTAAAAATATGAGCAGATATTTTTAACTGGTGGTAGAGCTCCAGTGACGGAGCTCACGGGCATAGGCACCACCGCATTACCTAATATACTTGCCGCTAAATGGAAGTATTCAACACTATCGTGTTCCGGTCAGGTGGTAATGTATGTCCCTGTAATTTCCGGCACAGAGGCATAACACCTTAGGCCTCAGGAGTGGTAACGCATCTGCATTTTGACCTCGGTCTCTGTGTAATACACGTTCGTTTTCTTTAGACTGTGGTGTAAGTGTCTATAGGCTATAGTCATCACTTAAAATCAATGTGAACTGCATGCTTGTTTGCTTTTTCCATAACATAAAAAAAGATAAGTAAAAAAAAAACCATTAACAGTTGTGTACATGCAAAATGAATCAGATATTACCTACGGCGCGTAATGACAGTATGACAAATGTATTGTGAACCTGTGAATAAAACTCAAATTGCGTGTCGGACAGATTACGAGGATTCTTTCATTCGAAATGCACGCTGAGAAGAAAATGGCGGGATGGTAGCGTGTATTACAAAAGGTTTGGGGTAGGCTCTAACCCCTTAGGCCCCCACCTGCCGTGATAAAGGGATGTTTGGGGTAAAGGCGACCACAGACTGCACGATCGGTGAGAACGAAATATTTTTACTTCGTTCGCAATCACAGATATATTTGTGTTCGCTGTTAAAGAAAACATTATTCCTTTGAGTAGGTGTTCAATCTCGTTTATTGTTTTCCCTTTGTATATCATGTAGGTTCAATTGTAGTCGGGACTCGTGCGTTATATCACATTCCAAATGTCTAGTTTGTTCCATAATGTAATATCGTTTGTAATCATGCTGATTGCACGTCATCTTTAGTGCTATAGTACAGACAGAGAAGAAAGATTATTTTATCTCTCGTACAGATAAGTTAAAGACTTAAAATGCTTTTATCAATTTAACGAGGTTCATTTTAGTAGAGTTCACTAGTGGCGTCTACAAACCTGTAGACGCCACTAGTGAATGACCCTCACAATTGCTATCGCTTTTGCCATGAAAGTGGAAACGAGCATCAGTTCACATTATAGACATCTAGATTCATAAAAACTGGAGGTTAAGCATCGTTGATGCCTCTCGAGGAATTCACTAGTCTCTACACTAGTGTTGCCTCAGGCCTCGAATCCGGCCTAAACCTATACCCGTATTTTATTCGCAATAAAATCTTACATTAGTCGCAGAACGTAATAACTTCAATCGATATTGTGTAATAAGCCTTATTGCGATAAAAGAATGCAGCACTGCGAACGAATGAGGTGTGGGGTACAGAACTCTCTTATTATTATTTCATTCGCCATTGTATCGTATAATTGCCACCAGTCAATTATAGTTGCCTCTTCAAATTAATAATATGTAGATATACGGTACTAGCAACTAGGATAACTGCCTGTACCGAGGGGTTGGGTATTCAATCCGTGTTTTATCTTTACCGAATTATAAAATTGTAAGATGGTAATGACGCCCTTAAAATTAATGTCACAGATGCATTAATGCATTAGAACATTAATACATTTTCAGTTTTTCACCTCTCACGGTAGCTCATTTGTGAATTAGGTATATTGAATGTGATCCTGTATCGTGATTTTTTGTTTTGAAATAAATTGTGTAAGCGGTGTTTGACTGTCACAGATATAATAATATGTACGAGTATATAATGAAAATTTAAATTTCATTTAGATGCACTTTTATTGAATAGCAGTAATAATTTCATTCCTCTATAAAAGTATCGTTTTTAATAAGTATAGCTAACCTAAATTTAAGAAAACGTCTACGCTAGTCTCAAACATTTTCAGCGCATTTTTGTACCCGATTATAATTTCAGGGGAGGGTAAGTGCATTTTTCGTGCTCAGTGCATAGTCAGGCGCGTTCGTGACCCCGCATTGACCAATCTCGAGTGCCGCTTGTTTGCTCGCTCTGGAATATTCATACGTGTACCAATTTATTGCACGTCTAGAGATTCTAAAGCGTTCTTATAATACATTTTTTATTGTAATTTTTGTAAGATAAAAAATCTAGGTGTTAACTCTAACATTAATTTACGTATAAGGTCACTATTGTACTCGACTTTGAATCCAAAAAAAGCTCTGGCTTATTAATAAAACTATTTATTCTCGATAAAAACTGGATGACAGCCATTTTATTCCTCCTTAGGAGTTCCACACAAAACTGCGAATACCCATCGCATCGCAAATATCTGCTCGCACGAATGCATCGCCTACGATGGCGTCGCATCACATCGCAGTTTTATGGCCGCCCTTAACAACATTTTCGTCGTGAACAGCTAACCAAAATATAGGAAAATCTCTAAGCTAGTCTAAACAAAATTCAGCGCATTTTTGCGTCCGATTATCTCAGTTGAGGGTTCGTGCATTTTTCGTGCTCAGTGCATAGTCAGGCGCGTTCGTGACTCCGCATTGACCAATTTCGAGTGGCGCTTGTTTGCCCGCTCTGGAATATTCATACGTGTACCAATTTATGGCACGTCTGGAGATCCTGAACTGATTTTTCGAGAGAATAGAATATTTTACAGTGTGAAAAATGCTGCCGTCCCTTTATATGAAATTATGAGTTTGTAAGTCGTTTGATAGTACTGTGTTTTTTAAAAATTCAAACAGATTGCTCAAAAATGTTGAATCATATATTTTGTTTTTAGAACTTTTGTTATGTGACACCAAATAATTATCATGACAGAATTACCTATTCTGTAATCGTCTTCTGTCGTTTTTTTAGACGATGATAGTGGCAAGTAAGCATTCATGCACATTGGTGGTGTAAAAATACTGCTGTCTATAGACGTCGATATAAAAAACAAAGACAAACGCGCAGTGCGCTTGCTTTCAAAGAATAAGTTGAGCTTATCTGCGGAAATCAGCTAATTCAGTACCTACTATACAAGGAAAAAAGTTCATCACATACTCGTACATATACCCTGTGAAACTCATGCACCATCTCTATTGTAACACTAGAAAAAAAAAGCGGTCAAGTGTGTGTCGGGACACGCGCAGAGTAGGGTTTCGTAGCTTTTAGGTTTGATTAATGTAATGAAAAAAACATATAAATATTTTATGTCGAGTTGTTCAAAATTTTCGAGTATTTCACTATTATTCGCAAACTTGTAGAGCCAAATTAGGTGTGATAATTTTCCTTTTAATTTATGTAGCTGCTATTGCCATAACATTTGAATCTCTGACAACAACGGTTTAGTTGGTAGAGGGGGGGGGGACACTTGACGCAAACGAAAATTGGCAATTTGAAGCTTAATAAGTCACGAACAGTTAACTTAATCCAAAAATGATGCTAGCACACCCCTAACATTTTTGAAAAACCTGATAACCCACACTATACTACAGAAAACGAAAAATAAAAAAAGTATCCGCTCGTTAGGTACTCGAAGTACCCTAAATAATTTATTTTTTCATGTTTTTATTTTACCACTTTGTTGGCGTGATTAAGGTGTATACTTGTGCCAAATTTCAAGTCTCTAGTATCAATAGTTTTGCGCCGAAAACAGACAGACAGACAGACAGACGGACATGGCGAAACTACAAGGGTTCCTTGTTTACTACGGAACCCTAAAAAAGTTCTTCACATACTCGTACATATACCCTGTGAAACTCATGCACCATCTCTATTGTAACACTAGAAAAAAAATAAACCACACGAAAAATCCAAAAAATATTTTCGGGCTACAAAGCGTAAGGCACTCGAGGTCGGCGAGCACTCCAGCGATCTACTCGATACCCACTCACCGCTCGCGATCCCGAGATAGTGCATGTTCCCAATTTATACACCGCTCCTACTCTTTCAAGTCCTTGATTCGTAGGTTAGCAAAAAAATGAAACGCGCCGTATAAACGTAATATTCGTTAATTAGTATATTATTTTGTAGAGTTGTTATTTACCAAAGTGACAAACCAGCAAGCAGCTCATAGTAGAACCTAAACAAAATAGTGAAGTATAGACTTCTGTCTACAGAGATATCTACACAAAAAACTAAAGTAAGATGCGGGTGCACATTTGTTTTGGCAAGAATTGTGACAGCTTAGGTGGCTTAGGTATATGTGTTCAGTGCTAGTAGATATACAAGATAACAAACTACCTACTTTACATGCATGCCCGTTGTCTACCTAAAACCATTAAATAGGTACTATTATACCTACAATAGAACAAACAAAGTGATAAAAAATATCTCAATAAAGTACTTCATTAATAGGTATATACAACGCAGGGTGATAGGTTGAATGCGAGGATGTAATATATTTATCAATATTAATAACAACACAAATAAATAGGTAATGATTAAATACGGCTTTGTTGGAAATAAAATATAATGTCTTTAGATATACTGCGATATACAAACGCAATAAAAAACAAAACATAAAAAGGCAGACGAAAAATTCCTAACAAAATATAACCTATTATATGAATGAATAAAACTAAAACGTCTTCTAACATCCTGAAAAAAACATAATGTACTTACCAAACATAAAAAATTTGATTCATGTTACACAACACTATAATTTCGTTTCTCTTATTTAATCCACATTACTGAAATACCAAGCATATGTAACAATTTTAATTTGTGAAATAACACAAATTCTCAAACAGTACAATCACATAAAACATTTATGTTTACACACCAAGGATAAGTACCGAGTTAAATCATTTGTTAACCAAACAAAAGTGTGAACAAGACAATTTACGACATAGCATGAAGCATAACATGAGTTCAATCGAAATATTTGAATAAATTGATACTGAATTCATACCAGCCTACACTGGGAACGAAATCTTTAGCGTCTAGATAATATATCACCGTTAATAATTTAATTTTGTCCTTATTTGAATATAATAAATATATTTTATAATAATTATTGCGTTCCTAAATTGTATTTCATTCGGGCGACGTTCGATACTTAGCGATTATCATTCTGTTCATTATTGAATTCTTGCTGACATAACTATCAAATTAACCACCAATTTACTTTTTAAATAAACTCCAAAAGACTTCCAAGTCAATAAAGTGAATGCACTATCTACCATATATGCCACTTGATTGATGTCTGTGATATATACTTACAATACAATATAACGGTGCACAAATATTCACTAATACGGATCTATAGGAGGTTATCTGTGTCAGTCAATTCAGTCCATATAAAAAATCTAATGTAACTTAAGTATAAGAATCAATAAAAAATGTAGTCTGCTATTACGAATAAATATCCAGTCAGCAACCCAATAGAGCCAGACAGATAGATGTATCCTCTGCAATAAATAACTGAACAGCAATCAATTGCATCCTCAAGCTACCACATAAATATTTGCAAACATAATTATGTAATATGTCAACGTCTAACCATTTACTTTGAATGACTTGGCTCTGCTCAAGTCGTATGTAACACTACGTCAAGCCGTCCGTGCTTTGTACATTACGCAAACTAATGAACAATTAAGCAGTTGACAGCACCATCCGTCACAAACGTCAGGTATTATGTACGTAAAGTGGGATAAGTCGAGTTGTGTTGAAGTAAATAAATCGCACTTGAAGTATACAGGATCGAAAGATTTGAACATTTTCGAATATTATTTGGAAACGTACAGTAGATTATCACCTAATTTGAAAATGACTGATACTGAAACTAAAATAGTGGAAAGGTACCTTGGTATTGTACCTTGGCATTATAATACGAACAGGAATTGCTTTATGGAATGTGTGGATGCTAAACGACGATAGTAGATTAGTCCTACCAGGGGCAGAAATGAAGCTGTATTGGTCACACACTTTATGAGGTCCCGACCGTATACCTAAACAGGCAATGGGCTGGAATTCCCAAGAAAAATGAAAACGTGGCTGCCCCAAACAGACTTGTCGCTGTACGGTAATAGACGACGGGAAAAAGATCGGGAAATGCTGGAGCGTAATAAAGCGTGAGGCTAAAAATCGATCGAGATGGAGATCAACAGTGGACGCCCTCTGCCTCACCGAAGGGACATAGGATCTTAAGTCAAATAAGTCAGTTGAAAAACTAACTTCACGCTTGTATTCCTCGAAGGAGTAAGCATATGCATACATTCAGGCACGATTGCAAACACCCACGAATCCTGCACTCGACAAGGCAGCGCGCGCTAAAAATTTATTACACGGCACGGTATTCAGGGTACGATAGCAAGGGCCAGGGTAGTGTAATAACATTTAGGGAGTTAGGGCCCTAATTAGGGCGAACGGAGCGGCCCGTGTATTTGTACTGTGATTGAGTTAGAGCGCTGTCGACCGGATAGTGTAATAAGCGGCAACCCGGTGTGGGGCCACGCTCACCCTTTCTGCCGGACCCTGAATACCGTGTCGTGTAATAGCCTTTTAAGGCTGCATTGGTGTTAACACAACTTCACTGTTTATTAAACAATCACAACAAACTATCGGTACGGAATAAAATTCACGCAATACGGAATGCATAAGGCAATCCTGTGTTATGCGTCAACTTGGTCGTCTCGGTACGGACAAAGCAAAAATCTTTATATTGATCCTTTTTTTTTTATTATTCTGGCATCGCTATTACGCATATTGCCAGTGTCAAGTAAAACGATATTTCATATTTATTTGAGCAGCGTAAAAGTTAGTATAATATAGTCATCAAGGATAATATGTAAGTATCAAGTATATGAGTTATCAAGTACAATATGTCAGTCAAGTTATTCGAGTAAAGCGATGGCTACTTTACCAGAACATTTACAATGAAGTCTTGGAGGCAAACTGAAAGGTCGCGTTTTCGCACTGTTATTCTATTTCAGTATACACGGGCACTGTCATAAACCTTTATCAAACAAAATGCCACCAACTTTATTCAATATAACTTAAAAATACACCAAAAAAAGGAAATAAAATAAGAGCACCACACGCCTCTTTTAAGGTTCCCGCCAAAACTCTAAACTTGCCTACCGTCCAGCAGCTTATGACAAGTGCATCCATGAGATATTTTGACACCGAGAGTTATTTTGTCATTGCAAAATGCGCTTTGCGAAAATGGTTGTTATTATTGTTGACATTGTTGTACAATTCTGCATCGCAATTTTGATACAGAGGCCTACAATTAGCATTAAAATCAAATTGCATTCGACTTCAAAAAAGGAGGAGATTCTGTGTTCATATTCGGCTGTTAGAAGTCGACCTTTTTTTAAAGTTATTTTTAATTTGATAGGGTAGTTTGGCTAGTTTTTAGTTTTGGTAGACATCAATTAGTTTTAATAAAAGCTATGCATTTTCATTTCATATCTCACACTCGAACCCAAAACTTTGTGCCGCCCATCTATAGTGTTGCGCTTGCATGATTCTCACGCCGCATGTGATTTATCGAATAGTGTTGCACTGTGGGCGTTATGCCGACAACTAGTTACCGCAATCGGAATGTCGATAACTAGTTATTGTCTTTTCTTATAGTTATAATTACTCATTACCTTTCGTAAGAATCAGCTGATTGTACGATTTATAGATATTTTACTTTCATTACGTCTCTCTACAAAACTAGCACAAGAGCCTCCAGTTTCCCTATACATATAGACCCTAAGTGAACACTGTACACCATAGATATTTACTTTAAAATATAAGTCTCAAAGGCATTGATTCTTTCCTGCCCAAATGTAATTACTGTTGCCCGTATAATTAAGGAACCATGCGAAGTGGTAAATTATTATTCACTGCAATAGGAAAACAATATTATGTATAGGTATGTATTATAACCAGAGGTCTGAAGTCCGGCCCTGTAATTTCAGGCACAGAGGCATAGGCCATAGGCCTCAGGAGTGGTAACGCATCTGCATTTTCACCCTGGTCTTTGTGTAAGTGTCTATAGGCTGCAGTCATCACTTAACATCAATGCGAACTGCATGCTTGTTTGCCACTTCCATTACCTAAAAAAAAAAGAAAGGAATATTATAATTCTTGAAGCTTATCAATATATTATGCATGAACTACAAGCTCTATCTCTAACAAATACCATATTACCCGATTATCGAAACACGGCGATCTTCACTCGGCCTCACCTTTCAATAGTAGTGAATAAGATAGCAAGTGTTGCTCAAGGCAATCTAACTCTTTTACGAGAGAATGGTAAGTGGCCAGTTCTGTTTGTCTAAAACAATTTATAATGCCATACATTTTATCAATCAGCTGCATTTATGGGATACTGATTGGGAGTGAGGTATGTCGTTTGTATGGTGGTCTATTTTATTGTGATGGACTGGCTTCATTTGGTTTTAAAACGAATCTAATTGCAGCTATTTATTTTTAGACGAATTAAGTTTTAGTGACTGTTTGATTATTTCTATTAGACCAAGATTTTTTTTTTAATTGGCATAAAATAAAGAATTTAGTCACTTCTTACCGACACTATTAATTACATTTATAATGCAGTTAATTACAATTATGTCAGTTTTTGGCCCTAGGTTTTTAATAAAAGAAACTCGATTATACATGAATTAGAAATCGATGTACAAAATTATCATCATCATCATCATCAGCCTATAGACGTCCACTGCTGAACATAGGCCTCCCCCAGAGACTTCCACAATGACCTATTCTGGGCGGTCTGCATCCAACGGCTCCCCGCAACCTTAATTAGGTCGTCGGTCCATCTCGTGGGGGGCCGTCCTGTACTGCGTCTTCCTACACGTGGTCGCCACTCGCGAACCTTTCCTACCCATCGGTTATCGGTTTGTCGAGCGATGTGGCCTGCCCATTCCCACTTCAACGTACTAATACGCCGGGCTGTCGGTTACTTTGGTTGTTCTACGAATATCTTCGTTCCGGATTCTGTCCCGTGGAGAAACTCCGAGCATAGCCCTCTCCATAGCTCGTTGAGCGACTTTGAGCTTTTTAATAAGACCAACACTAAAAGACCACGTCTCAGAGCCATATATCATCACTGGCAACACACATGCATTAAATACTTTAGTTTTTAAACACTGAGGAATATTGGACGAAAAACACTACGCAATTTGCCGAACGCTACCCAGCCGAGTTGAATTCTTCGATTTACCTCTTTGTCGAAGTTTGACTTACCTAACTGGATTGTATGTCCTAGGTATATATAGTAGTCAACAACTTCGAGGGTAAGTACAGTTCTCAACATTTATCGGCATTGGCGCTACATGGATGTTCTTCATTATTTTTGTCTTTTCCATGTTCGTTTTTAGGCCTACCTGCCAAGAGACTGTATTGAGGTCACTGAGCATGTTGGTAAGGTCCTCCAGCGATTCTGCTAGGATTACGACATCATCCACAAATCGAAGGTGAGTGACGTACTCACCATTGATGTTGATGCCTTGACCTTTCCATTCCAAGATTTTAAAGAAATCCTCCAGTGCCGCTGTGAACAGTTTTGGGGAAATGACATCTCCCTGTCTCACACCTCTCTGCAGCTGGATTGGATTTGTGCTCTGGTCATGTACTCGGACAGACATGGTAGCGTTACTGTACAAACACTTTAGCACTTCGATATATCGTTAATCAATGTGGCACCGCTGAAGAGACTGACAAAATTATATTTTCTTTGAATTTTATTACAACCTTTCTTATAGGTACCTACGTACAATTTTTGAGTGTCTCCCTCGATTTCTCTATGACCCCAACTTGTCGGCAATTGAACCATCTTCGAAGTGTAGTCTCTCTAGTAACAACACATGAAATTTAAGTCGTTTCACAATTGACGGAGTAATCGATTAACATACACAAAAAACATACATACAAATCAAACAGAGAACCTCCTCCCTTTTTGAAATCGGTTAAATATTTGAAAATAATTATGCGAAATAAAATGAACTAAAACAACACGATGATAATATTGAACCAACCAAACACCCTTTACCTTAAATTACACACCGAGCAGAACCTTTAAAAATAATATCCCAACAAAAAACAAAAAAAAAACATTAATAGTGAACCTTGATTTGAATGTTCTTTAATAAACCTTTCTTGATATGCGCCTGCGCGCTAAGCAACACAGTTTCTTATAATCCCGTACATTAACATCATATTCATTCAACGTAGAGAATGGATAATAAAAATTTATTGGCCGATTTGTATGTTGCAAGCTATCAGCAAGCTATTCAGATACAAGTTGCCTTTAGGATGATTGAGGTACATAAGCAAACAACTATTTAATGCGGTAACATTAAGTAAGACGACAAGGTTTGTATGTAATGATCGATAAATAATTGTGTAATATATATTAATGAAACTACGTGATGGATCGATGGTTGAATTTTTATGCCATATATTTATTTTATACGTATGCTAACTTCTAATTTATTGATACTGATGATTACTGATGGAAGAGCTCCAGTAACAGAGCTCGCGGGCGTAGGCACCACCGCATTACCTAATATACTTGCTGCTAAATGGTAGTGTTCAGCACTATCGTGTTCCGGTCAGGTGGTAATGTACGGCCTTGTAATTTCCGGCACAGAGGCATAACACCTTAGGCCTCAGGAACGGCACGCTTGTATGCCGTTTCCATCACATAAAAAAAAACTAAAAACAAATAATGCTGTTAAAGCTTCAGAATTACATTAGTTTGATAGGCATTGTGCTGAGTGATTTTTTGACATTGAGACAAATCACCTTCGGCCAAGAATGACAACGAATATCTATGAAACATATTTCGGAATATAACACATAATTAAGTCATACATAGTATGACTTTATTCCATACAAAATTAGGAGATTCAAACATGATTCAAATATTATTGTGTTCAATATTATGACTTATGATAATTTATATGTAAAATTTATAACGCAAAACAACATTTAGAACTTTCGAAGTTTATATTAAAAGTATTTTAGATACTAACATGTGAAAGTAAGGGATTCTTAAAAAAAAATATTTATAATATTAATACAATATCCAATTCTATTAATACGACCCTATTTATACCAACGGGAGTATTTATAGTGAATATAGTAAAGCTTGTCACCCCAAACCCGAGACATGAAGATTGGAACCCACATGTGGGCGTATTCGATACTATCGCGCGTCGATTCCACGAAAATCGGCAAATTCCGCGAATGGGAGCATGGGTGGCGTTACACATGTCAACGTAATGAAGGCGGGGCACCCTTCACGGAGTTTTTCTTGGAGCCTATCCCTTGAAGGCGGTGTTATTGTTATGTAGTTACCTGAAGGATTCTTTCTTGATACGTTTGTAACGAATTGTTTACTTTCACGCTTGTAATATCAATAATTTCAGTCAAAGTTTCATACATTGAATTGTACAGAAAAACAATGGCGATCAAACTATTTTAATAGGGTGGCAGTTAATGCAATAATGCAGGATAAGTAGCAGCGTCCTGCAATAAAATTACAGCCACTTCCATTAGAAACCCGTATGCCATGTGTATAAAATAAAATAAAATACGCTTACACTCACATCTCCACATTAGGTATAAACCTGTGTCGTGGGTGCCGTCGTACACATACAACACATACACAAACACCCAGACCCAAAACAAATATCTATAGGCCATACAAATATTTGTCCCGGTTCGGGGAGCGACCCTTCGAATCAAACGGTCATCTCACATCGCTGGACTAACCGGGTCGTTAGTGTATGGCAACAAATCCCCCATGTGATGCAATAAGGCATCTTTGGAGGAGGCTTTTATCCAGCAGTGGTCTTTCGGCGGAAATATGATGATGATAAAAAAAGAGGAGGGATGGGTAGGTATTTTTTTATTTACTTAAGTATTTCCACGAATCATCTTCAAGACAACATTTTCAGCTAATACCACATCACAAGAGTGACCTATGGTTACATAATAAGAGTAAGTAATAAACCTTACCTATATCTATACAAATAAATAAAATTGGAGTGTCTGTTTGTAATATAAAAATAACCGCTTTATACTAATTGAATATGTATATATACACGGTACATATAACAAAACATTTTTTTTTACAATTTTTGTCTGTTTGTCTGACTGTCTGTTTGGCGGGGCTAATCTTGGGAACGGCTTTACCGATTTTGACGGGACTTTCACTGGCAGATAGCTGATGTAATAACGACTAACTTAGGCTCCTTTCATACTAGCTTCGCTCACGACTTCGTCCGGGTAGATACTGAACAATCATAAATTCTCACGCGGACGAAGTCGCGGGACAGCTAGTCTAATATATAATCTTTCGAATAGGTAAAGTACCTACTGAGTATCATTTAACCTCTGACACCTATTTATTTAACTAACTCTCGGGTAAAGGAACAGGAACAATTGCAATTTAATGTGGCAATAACACTAAAACAAAGTTTTCCACACCCATTAGGATTATAGATTTGAATAGTAAATCTTCTTAATCTTTGTAATTTATTTAAATTAATTCAATAAAACCATGGACATAATTGATATCTGATTGTTAATTAAAGGTTATTGTCTCGTGAGAGGTGGTTATTTGGAAAAGGATCACTTCCTCCTCTAACTTCTAACTCCTTTACTGATGGTAGAGCTCCAGTGACGAAGCTCGCGGGCGTAGGCACCACCGCATTACCTAATTTACTTGCTGCTAAATGGTAGTGTTCAGCACTATCGTGTTTCGGTCAGGTGGTAATGTACGGCCCTGTAATTTCCGGCACAGAGACATAACACCTTAGGCCTTAGGAGTGGTAACGCATCTACATTTTGGCCTTGGTCTTCATGTGGGTGTCTATAGGCTGCAGTCATCACTTAACATCAATGCGAACTGCATGCTTGTTTGCCACTTCCATTACATTAAAAAAAATGTATAAATTAATCAAGAATATAATTATGTATGCAAGTGTATTAACGCTGCACCTTTACATAGAAACCGGCGTGAAATTATGTCTTTTAAATTAAGTACGATTTTATTAGTAATCATGGCCGACAGTTTATTTTTTAAACGATTTTTTATGCTATTAAAGTGATAAAGCTTATAATTTACATCCATGGTAAATTTCAGCCTATAAACATATAATGAAGGTTCAATTTTGCTTGACATGTAAAATTTGCTTAATATCAACTTGTATTATTACTCACGATGTGCCAATATAAGCGTCAAGTAGCACGCAGCTGCATAGAAGCAATTGGTTAGTAAGTCGCTGTGCTTCTTGAATCGTAAATTAACTTAACCCATGTTAATCTTGTTAATAAAATCTATACGATGTTGTCCGATCGCCACTGCGTCTCAAATTTTAAATTTATTCCTCATAAACGTCTCTTTTGCGATAATTTGAAGAGGAACCTTTAACCAAAACATTTTTGTATATTAGGTTACTTATAATGGTTTACGTTTTTTATGTCTTTTGTTAGGAAAGTAGTCAACACGTATATAATACATATATAGAATAGAATAGAATAGAAAATATTTTTATTTCGAATAGATCTTTACAGATACTTTCAAAACGTCAATAAATCATAAACTACCTAGAGCGAATAACCATTACATATAGTAAAAGCAAAATCATATATTAATAGTAAATTCAAAATTAAAATGTTAACTATTTGGTTAAAACATAATAATCATAAAATTTTTCAATTCCTTCAATGATAATAAATGAAGAAAAAGAAAAACTTATTCGTCAAGATCAATGTTATTCACTTAGCAAAGTTCCAAGTGCAGTCACTACTGAGAAGAACTCCGCTACCCAACAAACTCAGTAAGAGCTCTTTTAAATGAGAGCTTAAATCTAGTACAGATTATCGTGAAAAATCAAATAATGTCAACGACCATAGCATAGATGCAAATAAACTGCTATCTACTAAATGTGATGTAGCCCCTGCAAACCAGAACAGACCAGTCTCCACCAACAGCACCCGTTCACGAGTATGACGCATGTGACAGCCATTGCCCTCCTCGACCATTTTAGAGGGAAGTGAGCAACCCGCCACACGACGCCGCCAAAGGCAAAGACATTTATGTTTTTTTATGTCTGAAGGTTGACAGACAAGCAAACGGGCCACCTGATGGAAAGTGGTCACCGTCGCCCATGAACATTTGCAACACCAGGAGAGTTACCAACGCGCTGCCAGCCCTGAAGGACTCTTTTGACGCCATTTTTGAAGAACCTCATATTGTAGCAACTAGGGAACACCTCAGAGGGAAGTTCGTTCCACAATGTACACGTTCTGGGCAGGAACGAAAGTGCAAACCGCACCGTTGAGCACTGCCAGGTGTCCAGTCGGTGAGGGTAGAACTTCTCTCTTCGGCAGGTAGTACGGTGTAGGAAAAGAGACGGTGGCACCATGTCAAACAGTTCAACAGATAATTTACCTAGTATATCAATTTTAAAATACCTTTATTGTTTAAAATATACGTTTTCGCAGCTCCGATCTTGATATTCCTGATATCACCCAGTTGTTAGGGGTCCAGTTGAAAATCAGCGCCAGTTTTAATCTGGCAAATGCTGAACCGGATACCCTTTTAGTGCTACCGTGAGACACCCCTAAAAAAGGAATTATGTATATATGTGTTTTTGTTTCTTTGTATTATGTCTGTTCCTAAAGAAATACCTTTTTGTAATCTTACGTACTGTGTTTTTTTGTGTTTTACTTTTATATGCACATTTTTTTTGGTTTCTTTTTTATGTGTCTGAGGCGCATTAAATAAACGTATTTTCTTTTTCTTTCTTTCAAATAAGTATCAACATGCAGAATAATGTCACCAACATTACTTTTTAGCATTAGGTATGTTACATTCAAACTTAAAACATTGAAACTATGATCTATATCTCCATAATAGTAGACTAAAAGGGCAATGTTAAGATTAACAAGCAAAACTCAAGAAAATATTCAAATGCGGGTCAAATATCAAGAGTTTATCAAAATGGCGATCATATTGTCCATTTTGAAAAGGATATTCATTGCTAAGAACACGACTTGGTGCTCATATTATTATTATTATGAATGCATAGTGGTAGAGATACTTAGTAGCGATGGCAATTAATGCTATTTCTTGTTAATTTCATAAGCATGTGAATTCGTGAGTATTAGCATGCTAATTGCTATTGTTATGCTATTTGCTAATATGGGAATAACTGACACCTTTTTTTATGTTATCGAAGTGGCAAACAAGCATGCAGTTCACATTGATGTTAAGTGATGACTGCAGCCTATAGACACAAAGACCAAGGTCAAAATGCAGATGCGTTACCACTCCTGAGGCCTAACGTGATATGCCTCTGTGCCGGTAATTACAGGGCCATACATTACCACCTGACCGGAACACGATATGCTGAACACTACCATTTAGCGGTGAGTATATAAGGTAATGCGGTGGTGCCTACGCCCGCGAGCTCCATCACTGGAGCTCTACCACCAGTAAAAAAAACCTAATTAAATAATATATGATTTCTGTTAATATGCAAATTAATTAATGTTATGTTGTTTTTCCTCAAATCGTAATAAACATCCTTTCACTTGCCGACCCCATTCATGTTAAAGGGTGCCACACTAATAATTATATACGATCTTAAATGCAAAGAAATCGAAGACAATAACAAAATAATTGAGATTTAGCGTTATTATTTCGCGGAATTGGACAACTTCATTTATTTTGCGAAATGCTAAAACAGCATTAGCATGCTATCAATTAATGTGAATACTAATTAATCCATTACTAATATGTACTTACGTATATATAATAATATGGCTGGAGCACCTTCTGCGCCCACCGATTGCCCGGTGAAGTGGACTAGTGTCGTATTGAGACAGGCAGCCTTTTTCTTTTTTTTTTTGACGCGGGGAAACCCTTATGGGCACCCGCCGTCTAAGGGGAACAGACGGCGGGTAGTGTGAGAGTCATACTCACTAAAACCCCGCGGTGTTCCGACGCGTCCGCCATTAGTGGCGGGGTCACGGGAACGCTTATGCACACATCCGCGACCCCGCCGGCGGCTGCTCGTTTCCGAGCCCTCCGAGGTTTGAGCCTATTGGCTCCAACCGACAATAGTGATGTGCGGACGCCACCTATCTAGGGACCTCTCTCCATTCGGGCGACGGACATCCCCTAGTCCGACGCCCGGAGGTCCCTGCCCAAACCAGTCACAACACCAAGCGTCCCAAGGCGCCCGGATGGAGAGGTTTAGGACAGTTCGGCCTTAAAGGAGCAGCAACGTCGAAAGAGTTCGACCCTCAACCGCTCCCCAGCGGCCCCACCACGTCCCCATCTGACGGCGGGACCACCGTTAGGCGGCTGGGGATAGGGTGCAGGGCCAACGAAATACCCGTACACCTCCTCCCCAGCCGTCTCCTTTCCACAGCAGCGAGTGGCGGGCAGAGCCAAGCCAAACGCCACCCCCTCTCTGGGTTCCTCTTGGCTTCGGCGGTGTGGGGACAACCACCCGGTACTGAGCCCCCCCGCCACGACAAGGCGGAAACCCTCGGGGGGGGAGACAGGCAGCCTACATTAATAAGTCTGTACTGAAAAAAAGAACGTGTATATTCTGAGATCGGTTTGATCAACGAAATTGGCGTTTTAGCTACAAAAAAGGTTTTTTATTTTTCTTATATTATTTATCGCGGTCACTTTTTGCGACAATTTTGGTACTCGTATATTATGTTAATGAAAGTTTACAACTACAGCACACCTATCTGTAAAAAACAGGTGTCCGAACACAGTTTCATTACAGACAATTTTAAACAGAACTTGTGGGCGTGCTTGTGTCTCACCAAGGATACCGGGGTAAAGTGACATAAAAAACTGAATAAAAAATGTTTTCAGTATATTTTTTTCTGCTCTGTAGCCTAGTGGTAGCAGGCCACTACTACTACAGTGGGGTCTTGGTTTCGAATCTCTGGAGACACACACAGAGATAGTGGTGACAAACTCTTAATCTTTGGTTCCATTGCGACTTTTCCATTTTCTGTAAGTTTCCCAGTACCTCGGCGTTTGGTAATATGCCCGGCGATGTCAACAGGCTCGTCACCTGTTACAAGTGCCAGAACGTAACCGGCGAATCGTGGATGTTTGCATGTATGCTTGAATGAAATGCATGCATTACCTCGGTCTACCCCTTCGGGGACTACAGCAGTGAAGTTACGTTTTCATTTTTCTTTTCAAAATTTTGATTTATTTCGAAAATATTCGTATAGCGTTTTTTTTTTCATTTTTCAATGGATCATCGCCACTTACCAATGATGGTTAGTGCAAATGTCTATAGGCAACAGCATAGAGCAACACGAGCCAACGGCCGCGGCGGATCGGAGGGGAGTAGCCATATGCAGGCTTTCGCCCCTGTCAAAGTACAAGACCAAATGGTCCTATACCTGTAGCCTAGATATTTAAATGTGTGCGTGCAATTGTTTATGTATTTTGTTAAAGTCAAGGTGTGAGTTTCGTAGTAATAGACGATTTTTGTAGTGTGAGTGTGTGTCACACGTATTTCTTCCCGCAAAAAATGAAGCATAAAACTACATGCACTTGTTTTTTTAATTCACACATGCATACAGGAACGGGAATTATGTGCGATTCACATATAAAATCTTATAATTATATGAGCATAGAGAAAATTAATCGATTCATAACAAGCTCAGGAAACATAAAGACCAAATGAGGTCAAGTGAGGTTCAAGTTTATAGGACTTCAGAAAAGAAATCAATGAGTCAGAGTGCTACGAATAAACCTTTTGATATTAATGTTGCTATATTTAAGTAAAGTTTTACTGGTGGTAGAGCTCCAGTGACGGAGTTCGCGGGCGTAGTCACCACCGCATTAACTTATATACTTGTCGCAAAATGGTAGTGTTCAGCACTATCGTATTCCAGTCAGGGAGAAAAGGCCTGTGAATTATATGGCCTTGTAATTTCCGGCACAGATGCATAACACCTTAGGCTTCAGGAGTGGTGACGCATCTGCATTTTGATCCTGGTCTTTTTGTGGGTGTCTATAGGCTGCAGTCATCACTTAACATCAATGTGAACTGCACGCCTGCTTGCCACTTCCATGTCATAAAAAAATATATATATATATACCTAAAACAAAGTAAGTAAGTATAGTCTATATTTTCAACCAAAAAGATCTTTAACAAAGCTTTCGATGTGTTTGGATATGGAAAACTTTAACAGTAGGTCTTTAACAGTAGCCTAGTGGCACCAGACCACTGCTACTACGATGGGGTTCTGGTTTCGAATCCCAGGTCGAGGGCTATCGACCCCGGCGCTACAATACGGGGTTCTTCAAAACTGGCGTCAAAAGAGTCAGCGGTCAAGAGACAGCGCGTTGGCAACTCCCCTGGTGTTGCAAATGTTCATAGGCGACGGTAACCACTTTCCATCAGGTGGCCCGTCTGCTTGTCTGTGAATCCCTTGACATAAAAAAATGGGAGAAATCGGTGTATGTTGTAGTGCAATTTTTCCCTTTCTAGAAATTTCTCAGTACCTCAATTTCTCAGTAGGTCAGGTTGCCAATTCGAGGTCGTTGTCAACATGCTCACCACCTGTTAAATTGGCCAAAAATGTAACCGGCGCAGCGACTCGGGGTTGTTTGCATGTACGCTTACGCATTTTATTTTTTCTCATTTGTAATTTGACATGTATATCAATTGCTGTTCACTCTAATTTATTTTGTTTGTTTTGACTTTTCATAATCAGTGCTTGTAACCCTAAATGAATTTCTGATTCTGATTCTGTATACCTCTGCCTATACCTTCGGGGATTACAGGCGTAAAGTTACGTTACGTTATAAACAATCCACACAATAACCATAGATTATTTTTAGTAGGTTTCCATACTTCTGTGCCAAAAATAACAGGGCCATACATTATTACCACCTTACCGGAACATTGAACCGCTGAACATTATGATTAAATAGTAGTTTGATTAAGTAGTAAGAAATGTATTAAAGTAATTTATTTGACTGAATAATTTCGTATCCAATCCCAGAATAAATATCCCGGCTTACTTATCAGGTAATAATTAAGGTGATTATAATATAATAAGTTTATTCGTATCGTGACTGCCTAAATATAAGTTAGTCGACATAATGTTATTATATTTCAACAAAGAACTCAATCAAAGCCGACGCCCAAACTAGTAATTTGGTAAGAAGGCTAGTGAACTTACAATTTTGACGGTATGATATAGATAAATATAACTAACTGCCTCGGTAGCCTAGTGGTAGCAGGCCACTACTACTACGCTGAGGTCCTGGGTTCGATTCCCGGGTCGTGGGTTATCAGAGATAATGGTGTAAAGTCCTTTATCTCTGGTTCTATTGGGATTTTTCCATTTTCTGGAAATTTCCCAGTACCTCGAAGTTTGGTAATGTGCCCGGAGATGTCAACAGGCTCGCCACCTGTTACATGGGCCAAAACGTAACCGGCGAATCGTGGGTGTTTGCATGTATGCTTGAATGCATGCATTTACCTCTGCCTACCCCTTCGGGGATTACAGGCGTGAAGTTACGTTACGTTTACGTAAATATATCTAGTTCTACTGGTGGTAGTGCTCCAATGACGGAGCTTGCGGGCGTAGGCACCACCGCATTACCTAATACACTTGCCGCTAAATGGTAGTGTTCAGCACTATCGTGTTCCGGTCAGGTGATAATGTACAGCCCTGTATTTTCCGGCACAGAGGCATAACACCTTAGGCCTCAGGTGCGGTAACGCATCTGCATTTTGATCTTGGTCTTTGTGTGGGTGTCTATAGGTTGTAGTCATCACTTAACATCGATGTGAGCTACATGCTTGTTTGCCACTTCCATAACATAAAAAAGCTGAAGGCCTAACGTGGAACTTGTCCTTTCTAAAACTTAGAGAAGGATTTACAAAGGAGATGTTGCAAGAATGTATGAACCTCCGGCCATGTATTGTACACAATATCATTAAACAG
Source organism: Macrosoma leucophasiata (assembly GCA_036365455.1). Classification (NCBI taxonomy): domain Eukaryota; kingdom Metazoa; phylum Arthropoda; class Insecta; order Lepidoptera; family Hedylidae; genus Macrosoma; species Macrosoma leucophasiata. The sequence goes on from JAWQUS010000024.1 coordinate 5,288,575, forward strand.
GCATAATCAATATAAAAACGTTTTTTACTGGCTATTTTCACTTATTTAGCTTTGTTTGCAGTTACAAAACATTATTTGCAGTTGGAATTGCTACTCAAAACCAACATGGCGAATATGGCGGGCAATGTCATTTTGACTTGGAGAAAAAAAGTGATATTTTCTAAATACTATCGAAATAGATTGATCCCAAGCGTCGGCTGTATCGCCGCCATGTTGAACATAGTTGAAAATGATAAAATCGTTTGAATTGAATGTGGTTGTAACTCTAAAATATATTCGTGAATAAATTAATTGTACTTTTTTTCGGATTCTTCCTTAATTTACCTATGTTTTGAGAACGTGTACGAACCAGAGCCGAGCTCGCAACATCTCCTTTAGCATAAACTCTAACAAATATTAGTAATAGATTTGCAACCAAGCCTAAAACGCTTCTTTACAAGAATAATGTGACATTTCATCTAAATCGTTATTTATGAAATGCAACATTATTCTTATAAGAATAACGTGAAATTTCATCTAAATCGTTCTATATGAAATGTCGCATTATTCTTGTAAAGAGGCGAAAACTACCACCAGTAAAATTTCCTAGAAATCTAATCAACTTGATTTCATTAAAACATTAACGTTAGTTGCACCAGTAGTTAGTTGTTATCTGCCTCAGTAGCGTAATGGTAGCAGGCCACTACTATTACGCTGGAGGTCCTGGGTTCGATTCTCGGGTCGATATTAGAGATAACGGTTTAAAATCCTTTATCTCTGCTTCTATTGGGATTTTTCCATTTTCTGGAAGTTTCCCAGTACCCCGGAGTTTGGTAATGTGCCCGGATATGGCAACAGGTTCGCCACCTGTTACATGGGCCAAAACGTAACCGGCGAGTCGTGGGTGTTTGCATGTATGATTGAATGCATGCATTTATCTCTGCCTACCCCTTCGGGGTTTACAGGCGTGAATTTACGTTAGTTGCACTATCGAGTTTCCATCATGAAAGACTTAATAATGTGTTCGCCTAACAAAGTGATGATGTGTTTCGAACGAATGTGCCGTTTTGCTGATCATTAGATTTAAAATCCCTATTAAGGCTTGTTAATCAGCCTTTGCTGATCGACATATTATTTCGAACAACTGGCCCGATACGTGTAAATCGTCAAATAAATTGCTCCTTTCCTTTCCTTTCTGATTTTATGATTTGTATATGATGTTCGTGTAATGTTGGATGTGTTGGAACGAAATTATTTTTATTGGTCACATTAATTTTAAATTGTGAGGTGAGCTTGTTTGATTATAGTGAGACGTATAACTCTTCAATTTATCAAATAGTAGCAGACGCGGAAAACATCCTTCTGTGATACAATAAATAATAAAACTATAGCCGTGCAAAACATTTTTAATAATCAAGCGAGTGCCGTCTTTCGCTATCAATGTAAGCAACGCGTTTGAATTAAATTTGTTTTCACGCGCGCTTTTTTATTGCGACGACTTCTAAAATATTCATTTTAATTACAGTAATACGTATGAGACCCCTTAATACTGTGAATTAAAAAACTAAAAAACTGTAAATTGTTTTCAATTGCATAGTACGTTACCATTTTTTTTTTAAGAACTGATAGGTTAGCTATCTTATTCCCTATAATCCCTTAATAAGTTATCCTTAAAAGATAGATTGCCATCGCGGTAATTTTGGAGATCTATCAAAGAGAAAATATTCCAGTTTAGGCAGCGTCTTCGATTAAAACTGCCACGCGGCTTGATTTTTTCCGACACCTCTTTTTTATGTAGTGGTAGTAGCAAACAATCATGCAGTTCACATTGATGTTAAGTGATGACTGCAGCCTATAGACACCCACACAAAGACCAAGATCAAAATGCAGATGCTTTACCACTCCTGAGGCCTAAGGTGTTATGCCTCTGTGCCGGAAATTACAGGGCCGTACATAATACTCGAACTTTTATCGTTATTTTTCCCACCAATCTACACAAAACAGTGCTCATCAAGAAATTTTCCACATCGAGCCTATGAAACTGACAATCGGCTAGTTCCGACTTTGTAAAGCGTTATCTCTGCTACACACTGCCTACGTAAACAGTGATAGTCCGGTATAGGTCAAAGCTCGATCAAACCGGTGGACAAACATCACATAGGTAAGGTGCGAAAGAGATAACGCTCTACAGACCCGAAATAAGCCGAGTCTCCTTCCTAAGGGTGATGAGCAATATTTATTATTGGATTCTGTATATACACAATCACAAACTTCTCACCCTATCTATCGGTGAAAACCGCATGGAAATCCCTGCAAGTAACGATCCAGGACTTACTGACAGGCTTGAACATCTAAGCCTGTTCAGAGACATTGGGAGTCTGTGCGTGTTGTACCGTCTCTACAATGGCGAGTACTCTGTTGAACTGTTCGACATGGTGCCACCGTCTTTTTTCCTACACCGTACTACCCGCCGTAGAGATAATTTCCACCCTCACCGACTGGACACCTGGCAGTGCTCAACGGTGCGGTTCTCACGTTCGTTCCTGCCCAGAACTTGTAAATTGTTGAACGAACTTCCCTCTGACGTGTTCCCTAGGTGCTACAATATGGAGTTCTTCAAAAATGGCGTCAAAAGAGTCCTTCAGGGCTGGCAGCGCGTTGGCAACTCCCCTGGTGTTGCAAATGCTCATAGGCGACGGTGATCACCAAAGAGTATACAAATAGTAGATAGTAGATCAGTTTCCATCAGGTGGCTCGTCTGCTTGTCTGTCAACCTAATGACAAAAAAAAATGTGGACGACTTTGTATTATAATAAGTTTGCATAGATAGATTAATTAAAGCTATAGTTATTAACATCACAGGTCAAAAGAACCCTTAAATACTTAGTTATTGGTATTTAATACAAAGTTTTATTTCGATATCGTTAATTGTTAAACCGTGATCGATAACAATCGGTGAAACGGTCCCAACAAAACCTCACACAAGTCGACCTTTCGGTAATGTTAACACCCTAGCAATCTGAAACGTTTACGGCGAATCGTAAAAATCTTTAGGTATTCACGAGCACCAATCTCACGAAATTTATCAGCTAACACTTTCGCATGCGCTCGTACTTGTTTCAAAACAGTACAATCGAGAACATAATTCTTATCGATTTTGATTTAGAGTTATTTTTCTATTGAACTTTTAGAGCACTTGCGCCGTTATTCTTTGGAAAACATGTGAGTTCATATGTGAGGGGGTAAAGTACAGGCACATTCAGTGTGTGGAGGCGTAGGTTAAGATTTGCGATTTTTTCTCATGCTCGCCTACTATTGGTGAAGATGCTTCGTGGGGTAGATTCATGAATAAAAATCGAAATACTTTTTTCGCACAGAATAATGACGTCATGTGTGATATGTATCAGAACTTCTTTAGAGTTAGGTAACCACATTTTTATTTAATAACATACTTTCGGTTAAATAAAAATTAATCAATAATTTTAACATTAACTGCATCTCTGTCGTTTTAAATTTGAGTCTTAAAACAAGGTACTCAATAGGTACCTATCTACGTATTATATTTTTACTATTTTTTAAATATATTTTTCTCTATTTATTGTAAAGATTACTTTACCATTGTAGCGTGCCCAATAGAAGTTTTGTAAAGAAAAAGTCATGTTACTAGGACCCTTAATTTATCTAAGTAGGTACTTAGGTGTACCTACCCATTTTAAACAAAAAAATTTTTTCGTATGAATCAAATCTTGCATATTATTTAAGTATATATTTATTAAGAATGTATTGTAATATTTATTTTTCGCAATAACACATACGAGTGAACTTTGAAAATTAAAGAAAAAACGGAAGAAATAGAAGTAGAAAACAGAATAAACAGAACAGAATAATAGAATTTTTCTTTCCGTTTTCTCTTTAATTTCTAACATTTCTTTCCAATATCAGTAAATCTCTACATTTAAAAACTGCAAAAATTTCATTGTCAAGTATTTTTTGTAATTCACACACATCTTACCGCGTAAAATATTAAGCATATTAAAAACTTCACTGTTTCCTTTCATCTTAAGTGTTTTTCACATAAAATTGAAATAATACACATCACAAATGCAAATGTAACAGAAATTTTCCACTCCCACGACGAATATATTAAAAACCTCTTAGCGTTATCGAAGTGATTTCGTTTTCTCAATACTTCCATATTTTTCATACACCAAGATGATATGTCATTTTACATTAATCTTAAAATATTGTCAGGCGAAAAGCATGTCTATTTCACTAGAATAAGATTAAAATTTGAGTAACGAAGGTCATAATCCCTCCGCGATTCCATACGATTTCACCAAGTAATGATTTGCTTTGTAATGAGGGAGACGCGGGAATAATATTCTAAGAGAGTTTACAATGACTTAAATGTCTAGATAAGAACTGCCCAATGTAAAAATTTAAATAGTAAAAATATTTTGTCAATTATTTTTTTTTTAATGTAATGAAAGTGGCAAACAAGCATGCAGTTCACATTGATGTTAAGTGATGACTGCAGCCTATAGACACCCACACAAAGACCAAAGTCAAAGTGCAGATGCGTTACCACTCCTGAGGCCTAAGTTGTTATGCCTCTGTGCCGGAAATTACAGGGCCGTATATTACCCCCTGACCGGAACACGATAGTGCTGAACACTACCATTTAGCGGCAAGTATATAAGGTAATGCGGTGGTGCCTACGCCCGCGAGCTCCGTCACTGGAGCTCTACCACCAGTAAAAATTATTAAAAATTAATTATTTTGACTGCCTCGGTAGCCTAGTGGTAGCAGGCCACTACTACTACGCTGAGGTCCTGGGCTCGATTCCTGGGTAGGGGGTTATCAGAGATAATGGTGTAGAGTCCTTGATATACGGTTCTATTAGGATTTTTCCATTTTCTGGAAATATCCTCCATTTCCTCGAAGTTTGGTAATGTGCCCGGAGTTGTCAACAGGCTCGCCACCTGTTACATGGGACAAAAACGTAACCGGCGAATCGTGGGTGTTTGCATGTATGCTTGAATGCATGCATTTACCTCTGCCTGCCCCTTCGGGGATTACAGGTGTGAAATTACGTTTTTATTTATTCAACTAAGGTGGCAAAGAAGCATGCAGCCCACATGTTAAATGATGACTACAGTCTATAGACATCTACATAAGTCAAACTAAGTAGTTATGTCTCTGTGATAGCATTACGGGGCCATGCATGCATCTAATTGAAACACGTTAGTGCTGAATACTACTATTTGGCAGATAGATTAGGTAAAGAGGTAATAAGGAACTCTACCGCCAGTACTATAATATATCTTAACTAGCTGTCCCCGCGACTTCATCCGCGTGAGAATTTATGATTGTTCAGTATCTACCCGGACGAAGTCGTGGGCGAAGCTAGCATAAAAGTAGCCTAAGTTACTCCTTATTACATAAGATTTACCAGTGAAAGTCCCGATGAAATCAGCCGTTCCCGAGATTAGCCGGAACGAACAGACAGACAGACAGACAGGCAGACAAAAATTGTAAAAAATGTTGTTTTGGTATATGTACCGTGTATAGACACATATGCATTTAGTAAAAAGCGGTTATTTTAATATTACAAACAGACACTCCAATTTTATTTATTTGTATAGATTGAGAAAATGTTCTTTATATCTTCAAATCAACGTTAAAACTTTTAGTTTCGGTACAATATTGCCATGATACTTGCCTTAAACAAAAAATAATAATAATTAATATTGTCACTAAGCCCAATCCAGTCGGAGCATGATCCATGGAGGAAAATGATCGTCCTTCCGAAGTTTATTATTGCTGTTATTGCTTCTACACGTCAAACAGGCTTCTTTGCTTACTTTGTGTACGTACTTATCCGTATCCGAATTATACGTGTACACGCGTACACCCTCGTACTAATTGTGTCTTGAAAAAATCCACGAAAACTCAATTGTTTGTGCTGTTAGAATTTTATTGATATGGCAACTCTCTTGACGTTGCAGATGTCTAATTAGTGACAGCGACACTATTTTTTTAATGCCATGAAGTGGCACACATACATATCTACAATGAATTTTAGGTATACCTTTGACCATCAAACTTCCAAACAGAGTAAGATTTAAATTAAACTGCTATAAGAGATGATAGTATCGCCTCTTGTAAACCGATACACGACCAAGTTCTTGCATATTATGTGCATAATCACCATTACAATCGCCATATATAAATGTAACGAATCGTTAACGCGTAACTGACTATGAAAATTAAGATCAGATTAAAGGTTTAGCAAAGACAGAAATGTTAGAGCCAGCGCGCTTTCTGCAATTGGACCGATATCGGTACACGAACAATTAGAAGTCAATTGTCATATTTTTCTCGCGGCCTGATCATCGATTTATTATACTACTACAAATCTATGGGCCTGACAGATTACGTAAATCAGTTTCCAATAATTTGATGGCCACCATACAGTACATTGTCAAATGCTTGTCAAATTGATATCAACCGAAATCATTATAGTAGACACACCAATTTGCGACGCCGTTCCAGAATTTTACTAATTATATGAGGACAAAGGCACTACTAAATATAATCGAAAGCGTTATCTATTTACGATGAAATGTTGCGCTATAGATTTATTGGACAAAAGATCAAAAGAATTTCGCGCGAACGAAGCCACATTAAAAGTCCTCGCCGTGCCTTCAAACGTCAATTCCTAAAAACAATGTCAACTTTTGACATTGTTATTATGATTCGTACAAATACCGGCGCAGATCCGTGTTAGATACGGCATACGGCCGGCGGCCCACACAGCTAATTCCCGGAACACGTGGGCGAACCTAACGAGCAGTGGCAACTTTCATCTCATTATTGTTGGAAACTGTTGCATTACATAAAAAAAGCTTCAAGCACTGTCGTAAAGACGGTTACATTTTTCATAAAATACTTGTCCAAATGCCTCCCACATAGCCCCGGGGTATGACGTAACGAGTACCCGTGTATGAGACTCTCAACTCGAAAGCCACTCGACATCACCCCGCTCCCTCCCGCTCTACTACCCAACTAAAGAAAGAGACGGCCGCTAACGCGACTCTCCGTCATATTTTTCCCTTTACCACCCTCACCATCTGAAGCGTTCTTTTACATAAAAGAGGTTCTCGAGAAAATAATAACGGGACTGCTCAAAGGGCACCCAACTTTCGCTATTTCGTGCTTTGATTTTCGACTTCGCAAAGAATTTCCGAGACCACAAAGGGAATTCGCCCGGGAGATATTAAGCAAGGATTTAATTTCCAATTTATTACGTTACTATCCAATAATTGTTCGCATGTGAAAGATTTACCTGACGATAAGTCGGTGTGTCGAGAGGCATCGGCCGCGGTCCCGATGACTTTTAAAAGGCAAATTGGCTCAAGTTGGAGCTCGACTTACAAATTACTCGGTTACATGCGAACCTCTTTATTTTATACGCGTTTAATACCGACGATTTGTTATCGAAGCAAACAAAGTATATTATAACTGTTATTAATGACCAATTGGACGAAAAAATCCTTTACCCTCATAATTCTGTGGAAATGGGAAATTATCGCTAAATACCTCTTTATAATGGTGAATACAAGTTCAAATCACTTTAACTCGCCAGACGTTATTATTTTATGCTTTTTATGCCATTTACATAGTTTAGTAGAAGTTTGTTCTTCGTAATCAAAGCATTCTTCTAATGATTTCTTTGTAAATACATTTCGAATAGCAAGTGTAGTGTTGAGTATGCATAGTACATAGTAAATAGTAATATTGTGTATAGACTAGTAGATATGAACAGTTGAGTTCTGCACTACAGTTTTATTTTTGTACTATTTATTTTTCATCGCATGTGTTATGTGTGAACTTTAGAAGTTAAAGAAAAAACGGAAAGAAAAAATTTGACTGACTTTGACTTCGGGCAGGAATGGAACCTGCGATCTCAGGATAACCAGTCCAGCCGCTTTACTACTAAGCTACCGAAGTCCCACACAGATGCGTCAAATTTTGCTTTCCCTTTTTGATTTTTAACCGATTTAGGGTCGGTGAACGACATCCATTGATAACTAATTAGTTTTATTTTCTCTGTAAAATTTGTAGTAAATCAGGAACTTAAGATACTGGTAGTAGAGTCCCAGTGTAACTCTCAAGGGCATAGGTACCACTGGATTAGATACTTACCTGATCTATCTGCGCCAAATGGGAGTATTCAGAACTATTGTGTATCGGTTAGATGGTAATGTATGGCAATATATATAATTATGGAAGTTATTATATATGTATATAATAACTACAATAAATATATATCAACTAAGATCTCAGGGGTGGCAACTGCATTTTGGTCTTTGGTTTTTGTGTAGATGTCTATATGCTGCAGTCGTCATTAAACATCCATGAGAACTGCATGCATGTTTGCCCCCATCATTACATAAAAAACTGAATGATCTTTAAACTATGAATGAACTGTTGGTTTAGTTCTTTCAAAGTGTGGCATTGATTGCCATCTTTTCGCCACTGAAACGAGTTTTGTTTGTGATTAGAATTTCAATTCAAAACCATCATGGCGAATATGGCTATGTCATTTTAACCAATTCATTAAAATATTTTTGTGTACTCCATTTAATATTAAAAATGGTAACTACCGCTTATTTAGTAATTTTTCATTAACCTCATTTTAAATCTCGTCCATCGTTTTTTGTTTAAACGTAATGACACTAAAAAGCTTTAAAACTTATGTTATTCGTATTTTCGGTATGCGTATTTTTTTTATTTATTTATTCTGTATCTCTTAATATTTATGCGGATCGCATTGTTTATTTGTATTTTTTTTTTCAAACTCAGCTAGATTGTTTTAAAGTGTACATAATGTAGCCGATTTTGCAACATCTCGTGTATTCCAAAACGCTTTACACAAAACCAGACCGCGTCGCTAATAGGCATAAAAGTTAGTACAACAACGAGTGAAACGTAGAAACTGTAACCGCACGGAATCTTTAAAAGAAACTAACCACATACAAAGTCAGTCTGCACAAAAAGTTGCACCACAACTTCTGTCTATACTTAAAGTTAATTTATTTGCTAAGTCAGATTTCATCGCGCCTTAATCGCTCTGCAAAAACGTGGCAAAAACATTCGATCGACGATAAACATTTCCGTTGGATGACCAAATGTCTTAGGAGCGATCATTGGACTTCTAACTTAAACCACAATCTTTATATATATCAAAGTCAACGTCTCTGTCTATCTGACCGTTTGTGTCTTTTGACAAGACAATTTTTTATATTAATTCCGTCATAAGACATATATACTCATAAGACATATTTTGTATCAAGAAAATACGATTCGACGACAATTGCAAATTAAGTCGAAAAAAAATGCTTTGAAAAAAAATCACTTAATCGACAACGTTTATTATATTTTGTTTCTAAAAACAAACAACAATCCTGTAGTCGCCATGAGAAAAGGTACCGTTTATACTAATTATGTAAACAAAGAGGTATTTTAAGGGCTTGGGTCAAATGTGACAAAAATCATTATCAAAAAGTAAAGGTACCAGAAACTGTATCAACTGTGTTAACTGTTAAACCTGCTAATTTTACAATTTCTGTCAAACGCAAATATTTTTTTAATACCCGAATTTAATTGCATCCCTCAAATGTATTTGCAATTTTTCTACTTGGAATTTGGAGCCCAATGTTAAACATACATCGTGAATGTTTTTAGATATACCACATTCCCGCACGTGGATCCATCCACGCCTAAAACGTCAACATGGTTCTCATAACGCCAAAACATTTCTGTTCCTCAGAAGAGTGAAGAGAGATTTTATGACGACAAATGATAAAAATACTCAGCGTTTCATTGTAAGCATTTTTGTATGCCCTCTACACTATACATGTATGTGTACAGGGCGAAGTTATTTGCCTTCGCTTCTCTTCCGTCCATTTTGCCCCCACTTCCCCACCCAAGTTTCCGGTTTCCATATTCCGCACTGCCACCCGTCTCCAATGTCACAGGATACAAAACTCTATGTTCACACATTAGACAGCAGAATCGAGTAGCAGCAAGTTCACTATTTTTCTTTGGCCTCCGAAAGTAATGCGACGTTTCGCGCGAAAAATGCAATTTGAACTTTCGAATGGCGTTCGCACGTTTGAATTCGGTGTCTATACGCGATTGGTTGTTATGACACTTCGCTGCGCGGTTGGCACCCCCTACGCGGGCACGGGCTGTACGAAAAACATATTTTTCAGATAACGACAATGAGAAAGGAAAATATTCAGATGAAACTCTCCGATACGGCGCGTCTGGTGCGTCCGCGTGGAAGATATTAAGGGGCGGGTGTGCTACTTAGCGATATTTTTCGACATGCTTTACTTTTATTACTTACTCACGATCGGATACCCGTTTGTCGTATATCATACGCCGACATTAAAAATGTATTATGGACCCAGACGAACGTTTAGGGTTAGCGCGTCTAGCGTCCATTTAATTCTTTGTAACCTCATAAAGAAAACTCCGACGAATTGCAGAAGTGTTCCGAAAATTATTATACGAGGAACCCAGCGGGTATTAAGTAACATGATATTAGCATCCCCGTTTTGAAAGAGACAACGGCAGGATTAAATGCTTAATTGGAGGGAGACAGAGCGACAGAGGGGGCGATCTTGTCTAAAGGACATTGGCCTCTGGGGCACGCGACCGTTGATTCGAACTCCTTTTTAATTCTTTTTTATTAATTATACCGCGACCAAGTAATCTTGTGCTTTTGAAAATCGTATTATATTTTTATAAGATTGAAATTAAGTCACCAAAATAACGTACTTTTATCTATTGAGTATAACAACAAATAAATAAATCAATTATTGATTTATTATTTAAAAAGTAACATTAAACATATAATTAACTTAAAATATATCAAATGATTCCCCACCAAAGTAAATGTTATCACAACTGATACTCAATGAACCTTATCAAAAACAAAATAAAATTGTAGTGATCGCCACAAGGAACAACATGACATGAATGCCGATACGAGCGGTTCCACTTAATATCTTGCAAGTATCAAAACCGTTTGGCCGCGCGACATTTCTTAAACGTCCCAGCTTCCTCCGTCTCATTAAAGAGCTTTTTCTCAACGACACCGGTTATATTCTCGACTTAATGGGCAGAGCGGTCGGTCTCTTTAATGTAAACTTGGCAATGAACGGTGCTAACTGAGGGGAAACTCGGCAAAATTGGGTCAGCCTTTGACTTAATTTTTTTCACCAAGGTCACTAATAATCAATACGAGGGCGTTCTAAATTTACACCCGCGAGTAATTAGATATCTGGGGTATCGATTTTGAGGTAGGTCGGGGAAATCGATGATGTTTAATCGATTCTCAGTTAGGGACGCGATTTAATTAAATGCTGGGCGTTTAGAATCAATTTTACGGCCATTGATATAATTGAATGTGATTTAATTATTGTGTTATGATATCTTATTATTCAATGTTAGATAGTTAAATTTCGTTTTAGTGGGAATTCAATTAGAAAGTCATTATTACTTGAATAAGTGTCAATTTTAATTTTCACCATATATTGGATTCCGTTCGTGTTACATAATTATCTATTCATCAATACAACTATTATTAAGTCCACTGTTATAAATAATATGAAATCAAGGTTTTTCATTTCAGTGTTTGACTAAAAAATAATTTCTATCAAACAATGCGGATTTCTGCACTTTTCTTGTTTTCCACTTCTGCTAAATGGTTGACCGCTATGTAATATCTGTGAAATGAAGTTCGCCTTATTTATAAAAAGCCCATAATAGTATCATATGATATCAATTATATCATAGACTATACTGATATAATATTTTAAATGTGAAAGTAGATTTGTTTGTGAGTTTGTTGCAGGTAGGGTTGCTAGGTCGCTAAACCTAATAGCCGGACATTTGGGTATAAAGTCCGGACACCCACGATAAGAGCGTTAAGGCAGTGCTCGGTGCTCGCTCTTTTAAGAAATGTAGCAAGCCTAACAAAAGCCGAACACCGTATATTTTGAACGGACATGCAATCTAATGGCCTTACTATGTCCGGCTTTATCCGGACGCCTGGCAACCCTTGTTGCAGATAGTCTGAAGCCTAAAACAAGGATGTATGCTACTTTTTGTGCCAAAACCAAAAAGCATGAAGCTTGAAACAGCAAGTATTTGTACATTGTGTGACACAGGATAAAGTGATATATTTCGGTCTAGTTTCACCACCTCATTTCGGGATTGCATTATAATAACTTCACTCGCCAAATTTAATGGGTATAAACTGTGTATATTTCAGTAACAAAATATGTATAATATAGAAATTTAAAAAAAAACGAAAACAAAAATTTGACTTCGGGCAGGAATTGAACTTGTGATCTCAGGATAACCAGTCCAGCCGCTTTACCACTAAGCTACCTTCTAAGTGGGACTTAGGTAGCTTAGTGGTAAAGCTACCTTCTAAGTGGGACTTAGGTAGCTTAGTGGTAAAGCGGCTGGACTGGTTATCCTGAGACCGCAGGTTCAATTCCTGCCCGAAGTATAATTTTTATTTCCGTTTTTTCTTTAATTCCTAAGTTCACTCGCATGTGTTATTGCGAAAAATGTTTAGTACAATTATGTATAATATAGTTAAGTTTACCCCCTTCCCCTCTACCACCAATACATTGAAAAACATTGTCCTGTAAAATCGAAAAGCTAATTTATGTTATTATTAACGATAACCCTATATGATATTAGAAGCAATAATGAGATAAGACTAAACTGGAGATAACTTACATCTAATCCTGCCCAGCTCATTTATTTGATATGTTAGATACATTAGTTTAACGACGCAGATGTCTGTATCTGATAGAGTACTCTATAACTGCTCATGAATAAATATATCATCAGATTGAGCTATATAAAATAACTTCATTGCAAAACAAGAACTTCCACTCTATCTACATACTGATGCAAATGAGTAATGAAGTAACGTAGAGCCTGGGGTTTTTACATTGATCGTAAGTGATTATCTACCTACAGAAGAATATCTACAAGCCAGTAGGCTTGCAAGGCTCAATAAAGATGAAAGCCTGTATTCTTATCATGAGTTGTTTTGTCATCATTCGTTTTATAACGCAACTTGATTGATAAATTATCTCTATCTGGAAAATTTACTTCCATTCTAATTCCATTTTTCACTCTCTTGTTAGTAATTCGCCACTGTCTAGATGTAAAGGGCCTATATTGGTCCCATTTTTTTCTGAAAATCCGTAATGGGTAAATGAAGTTAACGATTTTTCTGACTGTGACAGAAGAGAAGTATCTTTTCGTAGAAGTTATACACAGTTTAAAATTGCAAATTAATTTGCATCAGTTCAGAGATCAGAACATGTTATAAATACATTTATTTTTTCGCATAAAATTACATGTCATAATTTAACATAACATACAATTACTTAATGCAAGGGTAGTAGTAGATGATGCAGTGTTAGAACAGGTTGATGAAATTGTATATCTTGGATGTGCTTTTTAGCAAGGATGGTAGGTACACCACTGAAATAGAAAGAAGAGTGCTTGCTGGGAATTGCGTGAATGGAGCGTTGGGTAAGCTGCTAGAATCTAAACATCTCAGCCAGCGGGCTCGACTAGCCGTACATAATGCTGTACTTACTCCAGCGCTTTTATATGGAAGCGAGAGCTGGGTATGCAGGAAAGAGCATGAAAGTAAGTTGAACGCGGTCGAGATGAGATCTTTGCGCAAAATCTGCGGTGTATCACTCACCGATCGCGTTCGTAATGAAGATGTAAGAAAGAGACTTTGTGTGAATGATAGTATCGGTGTAAAAATGAAAAAAGGCATGCTCCGATGGTTCGGGCATATAGAAAGAATGTCGAATGAGCGAATGACTAAACAGATATACAATGCGAATGTGGATGGTTGCAGAGGCCCAGGAAGACCAAGGCTGACCTACCATGACCAAATAGGTCGAGTTCTGTCTGATAGTGGGGTCAAAAGTCTTAGGAATCGGCGTGCATGTATGAAGAGAATGATGAAGGTAGACGAGGCACGAGAGGTTTGTCAGAACCGGGATGTCTGGCGCTCTACACTCTCTGCCTACCCCGTTAGGGACCTGGCGTGAAGATACATACATAATACAATTACTTATCCTAATAAAAATAACCTAACACAATATTTTTCATTTTGGCATAATTGTTTTAAGCATAATAATAGTTAAGCATACCTACTAGTTTAAAGCATCAATTTGTTGCATTTTGTGAAATATTATAATAGTGTTTAAGAGTGGCCCTAGAGCCAACCCCGCCGCTCTCTTACCTATTGTTACACTACAGCTAGCGACTCCCAAGTTACGTTTTATGCTAATCAAAATTAGAGCAAAAAAAATATGATGTAAATGATATTAATTCCTACTGAAATAGTATTCCAAAACAACATTATGTCAAAATATTTATTAGGACATAAAAAATGACGAAAAAAGGGACCCAAATGACGAATACAAAAAAACATGGTATAAGACAAAAGCCAAATGAACTTATAACATAAGGTTTACTTAAATGTGCAGAAATAAAACGAATGCTATTAACGGTTACGTATGACGAAATGTGATCATAAAAAATGTTTTATTACAAGGTGAAGCCTTTGCAAACACCGCCATAATGTACGTTATCGAATTCATCCACAGATTATACTAGTAGGTAAACACGAATACTCAAAACGTTACAGTCAATAAGTATGTAGTTACGTAAATTGTAATCACACTAACGGACACAGCCAATGAAATCGATATAAAAATCAAATATGAACCAAAGTGTACTCGAATCACAAGTGGATAAGTCGAACCACACAACTGTCAAAAAACGTGACACTAAATTCCAAAAGGACCTAAATGGCCTGTAAATGCACTGAAAAATAATTGTTATTCGTACATACTTAAAAGTGATTGTCGCCTGATCATCGATACGTGTAGTGACAGCAAAAAGGAATATAATGAAAAGTACAAAGACTTCTTACAATATTTGTTTGGAAGGCGGAATGCGGTAGCAAGGCATTGTGCAAATATAGGTATTGTGGAAACGGTCAGCACACACACATCATGCTTCGATGTTTGAACAGACAACACGAGTACTGATGACAAAAAGGGTGTTAAATAAAATATTTAACGGTAAAATATTGGCCGTTTGAGGCTTATATTGAAATTAAATACGAAACATTTAATTTCAAAAGAGATTTTCACTTATTTCATTGTTGGTAGAACTTCATTAATGGAGCTCGATGGCGTAGACTCTATCACCTCATCTAATCTACTTATCACCTTCTGTTCGGTGGTATATAGGCTTTATGATTTCGGACGCAGACGCATAAGCCTCGGCCTTTAAGAGCGGCAACGATCTCTAAATTGGCATCTCTAGTTTTTATGTATATGCTTATTTGATATACTATTCACTTACGACGAACGTAATTTACCTATATGCCTGTTTACCACTTTCATAAATCGTAACTTCACGCCTTTTATCCCCGAAGGAATTGGTAGAGACAAATGCATACAAAACACCTGCGATACGCTGGTTACACTATGTAACAGAGTACCTAGTGCGAG
The DNA here is from genome assembly GCA_036365455.1 of Macrosoma leucophasiata. Lineage (NCBI taxonomy): Eukaryota > Metazoa > Arthropoda > Insecta > Lepidoptera > Hedylidae > Macrosoma > Macrosoma leucophasiata. The sequence goes on from JAWQUS010000024.1 coordinate 5,304,204, forward strand.
ATTTCCGATCGCGATTTTCGATCGCGATCGCGTAAGAGTAAATAAAATCTCGCACTAGGCACTCAGGTGACAAATCTATTGAAATCTCCGGGCACGTTACCAAACGCCGAATGTAGCACTGGGACTGGGTAACTTCAAGAAAATGGAAACATCCCACCAGCTACTATTTGACTGAATAAAAAATTTATTCAAAAAAATAACCGTTATAATAATGTTGTTGCTGTCCGTATAGTCTTCACCTTAATTTCTCTCATCTTAAAGCAAACAGCCCGAGCAAATTATTAATATAATACGTGCTCGAATGGCGGCGTCATATTCGTATTTTGAATCATCTGTGGCTCTTCGCGTTTTTTATCACAAATATGCTATATCACACTCAATTAATATTTTTAAAAAAGATCTCGACGTTTCAATTGAACAGTTTTGTAATGGAATACATTTATATAACTCTACCTTCATGTGTTCTTATGTTTTCACGAGCTGTTCTCATTGAAGTACAACATTTTTTATGGATTTCATCATAAGTATCAACCGAAAAATGTTTACTGATGGAGCAAAGCCTCCACATAAAGGGGGATATGCCATATTCGCCACGCTCGGCATGCGATCAGTCGCTTTTCAGCTTTTGTCAGTTCTTTAAGCCCGAGACGGGCTGCTACAATGACATGACATCATCGTCATCATCTCAGCCGAAAGACACCCACTGCAGGACAAAAGCCTTCCACAAAGATTGTTACAACGAACTGTCCTGGACCACCCTTATCCAGCGATTGTTGTCTATCCACCTAGTCGGGAGCCTATATACACTTCGTCTTCCGGTACGGTTGTTCATTTGAGAACTCTTCTGCTCCTGCGGCCGTCAGTTCTTTGAGTTATGTGCCCTGCCCGCTGCCACTTGTGTTTCGCTATTCGTTGGACTACGTCGCTTATCATGGGCCTCATGAGAAGGCTTAAGGTCACTCAGAGAGCAATGGACAGATAAATGCTTGGGGTTACCTTGCAAGATCAAATCAGAATGAAAAGATCCCCATGAAAAGCAACCGAGCAACCGAAAAGGTAACCGACATTATGACAGAAGTTTCAAAATTATTTGCAGCTAAAAATATATCCTCAGTCAGTAACAAAAAAAAAGTGTTGTTTTAATATTTAATCTGTCATTCTTTTATCGCTCTTTCTGTATGATGGTATTTCTCACAAATAGTCAAATAGTTTTTTTGGCGGGAACCTTGAAAGATACGTGTGGTGCTCTTATTCTATTTAATTTCTTAGTGTATTTTTGAGTTATATTAAATAAAGTTGGTGGCATTTTGTTTGATATTGGCTTATTATAGTGCTCGTGTATAGTGAAATAGAATAACATTGCGAAAACACGTCTTTTCGGATTGCCTCCAAAACTTCATTGTAAATGTTCTGGTAAAGTAGCCACCGCTTTACTCGAATTACTGTGACTGACTGACGGACTGATAATTGACTGACTGACTCTGACTTTTACGTTGCTTAATACGAATACGAAATATCGTTTTACTTGACACTGGAAATATGCTTAACAAGCGATGCCATAAAATTAAAAAAAAAATAGTCAAATAGTTCACAACTATCTTCAAAATATGAACATCGTATAAGCAAATATAGAAAAAATGTGTGCAGAAAATCGAGATTCGTAATTGTCTACGTTATTTATTATCCAAGCATCGTGAAAGATTTATAGCTGATATTGGTTTACTGCAAACAGCGTCTGAGGTGACGTGGAACACCCACTCCCTTCTTCATTACACTGTGTGACAATGACAGTCGTAAAGGTCTGAGCAAACCATCGGCAATGAGCCAATGATACGTTTAATAATTAATATATGTATTGATAAGGCATTTGATCCGTGACCATATATTCAGTGGTTCCAGTCGAAAACCAGCGTCAAATTCTATATTTTATGTTATGGCATTATGCTGAACTGGATATCAATTTTGGTGTATACGTGCGACACATAATCTTTATTGTAGTCGGGTAAATGGTTAACTTGATAGATATGTACATTGTTTTCTCTAAGTTAAAGTTTATCCAGTACAACATTTTTTAAGCGTATTAAAACAGATTCTTCATTAACTTAAAGGCTCCACCACACAGGCGCGTTATATAGGTCGATAATATCGCATGCGGTATTGCGATAATGCGTTCCCGATTCGTCGGTCGTTTGCGTCCTGATACAAAACATTCTAGAACTCATATCGGAATATCGCAGGACGGAGAAACGCAACGTCCTACTTCCATTGCGACGTTATTATCGCAGCAGTGTGTTACTACAAGACCATCCTAATACAAAATGTACTGAAAACAGATATCGCGGTAACGCATGCGACATTATAGACCTATAATAACGCCCTTAACAAATTTTGTTAAAGTATCGGTTAAGTAAAAAAACTGTTGCATTAATTGAAAATTGTTAAGTGACGTCACAACTTTATCTGTTAGCCATAACTGGTCGAGCTGCGCTGGTTAACGTTAAAGTTAACTGATAACTTTAACTATGGCAAAAGATACGCTGGTGCAACGCATTTCGCAGTCACTGCTAAAGTGAATGTTAATGTAATTGTTAAATTTGACAACAACCATACCTTTAACAAACATTTTGGTGTAACCGAACCTAAGTCGTAACACAGTAAAAACATTTATCACGCATGCGCAACTGCAATATTTTATTCCACTGTCCATTAATTGCGGTGCCACGATCTTACCATTGTTTTGAGTTGGCGACAGGTAAATTATGATCGTGCCAAATAAGTTAACTACATTTGAAATATTGATGCATAAAAAACATGAATGCAAACACGGATTATTTATGTCAGCCAATAAAACTAAATACAAATTTTATTCAATCAACGCGTAATTTATATCAGCAATCGGATTTAGTGAGGACACACCTTGCGCAGACACAAAAATCGTCTATCCAATCAATATCAATACTTAGAAGAATAAGACAAAGTAAAAATCGAGCGTCTGTCTGTACAAACTGTACATACTGATAGGCGGCGATTAAAGAAGAATAACAGAAATAAAAAAAAAAAAATTTGAAATTTTTGTCTGTCAGTCTGTCTGGTACGTTATAACTTAGAAACTACACTCAACGGATTCGACGCGGTTTTCACGTATGGATTACATATAATTAGGAGCGTTGTCAAAACTTGTTTTGTCAAAATCGGTTTAGAGAAAAGGAAGTTATGGTCAATTGAAAATTTACTTCAAGCACTGCTCCAAAACTTTAAAACAGCGTTGAATGCAGTTTACATAACCGTTTTTAATTTAGACTAGCTGTTAAGAATTTAATAAAATTATTATTCAGTTCTACGCGGATGAAGTCGTGGGCACAGATAGTATTCTAACTTTTGTTTGAATGAAATGAAGAAATATAACCTCTTAAAAAACAAAAAAGACAAAAAACCTCACGCATAAAGTTGTTTTTTCATGAAGTGGCAAATAAGCATTGAATTCATTTTTTTTATGTAATGGAAGTGACAAACAAGCATGCCGTTAACATTGTTGTTAAGTGATGACTGCAGCCTATACACCCACTCACACAAAAATATAGGTTGAATATTATAAAACGCAGGGGAGGTTAACGAAGATTTATTTTTGACCCCTCAAAAATTCATGCCTCAAGCTTGGCGTGATCACACATTATCATTTCCTAGCGGAGCATAATTGAAACAAGGCGGAGTCTTTTTATCAAAATCGCGTGATTCCTCGCAAAATAAGTTCGTGTAGTTTACGAGCAATAATTATGAAGAGCGTCGTAACAGAGGCAATATTTCCAACTGCGTGTAATGGTTGACAACCACTGACTTCAAGAGTTATCGCCGAAGTTTTGAAACAGAAGTATTGTTGGTGAAATAATGTACACTTAATGAATTTCAAAATAGATAGTGAATTACAATTTTATGGTTGATTAAAACAGTTCTTTTTTTAAGATTTGTTTTTCGATGTTTTGTTAAATGATAATATTTAAAAAAGGAATAAATAAGTAAGTAGTAGGTGGCAGTACAGTAACTGATAATAGAGTTCCAATTTGATTGGAGCTCGAAGGCCTAGTCACCGCCGCATTTTTGTATTGTCATGAAGTTGTAAACAAGCATACAGTTGACATTTATGATAAGTAATACTGTAGCGAAGCGCGCATGTCCCAGCGGCTGGTGTAGATCGTAAGCGATCTACTCGGTTAAGCACTACGAGCGCGGTCGGGTAGTGTGATAGGTGACCGCTAATGGCAAATTAAATGCGCGTTTCCGTGCTTCGGAGGGCACGCTAAGCCGTCGGTCCCGGTTGCTATCGATGGATAGCAGTCGATAAACCCTGTCGGAGGCCTTAGGGCTTAGGCCTTGGGCGGTTTGAAAACGTCCGACAGCGGGTTGGTCACTAACCCACCTCCCCCCAAAAGGGGAGAGACTCGTGCCCAGCAGTGGGACGTATAATGGGTTGCCATTATTATTATATAATACTGTAGCCTAATACTGAGAGGGACCCATGCTATTGGAACATAATTTCGCATCATAAATAAATAATACTACACATAAAACATATAACATTCATTAATAAATCAAATAAAATGTAAATGTAATAACATTTAAATAAGTTACTAATATAACAAATGAATAAAAATGATCTGTTAATGAATAATAAGTCTTGAAATTGCTATTATAATAATTGAATAAAACAATCTAAAAAAATTAAATGAAATCTTGAAATTGTTATAACAACTGAATAAAATTATATTAAATCTTAATTAAAACCAATAATTAAAAATAAATCTTGAAAATTTATGTATAATGCTATAACATAATAATTGAATCAAAATTATCAAAAATTAATACGAATCTTGTAAATGTAGGTATAATGCTATCCAATTTATTTAAAATTACTTATTAATGTTAAATGTTTGACAATATGTAATAAATATGTTTTTCTAATTGTACTGCAATTTATTGCTAAAATAGTATGTATGTATGTATCTTCACGCCAGGTCCCTAACGGGGTAGGCAGAGAGTGTAGAGCGCCAGACATCCCGGTTCTGACAAACCTCTCGTGCCTCGTCTACCTTCATCATTCTCTTCATACATGCACGCCGATTCCTAAGACTTTTGACCCCACCATCAGACAGAACTCGACCTATTTGGTCATGGTAGGTCAGCCTTGGTCTTCCTGGGCCTCTACAACCATCCACATTCGCATTGTATATCTGTTTAGTCATTCGCTCATTCGACATTCTTTCTATATGCCCGAACCATCGGAGCATGCCTTTTTTCATTTTTACACCGATACTATCATTCACACAAAGTCTCTTTCTTACATCTTCATTACGAACGCGATCGGTGAGTGATACACCGCAGATAAAATAGTAAGCATGGAATAAAAGGCTATTTTATTTTTTATTTTATTTTATTTTATTTTATTTATTTTAATACTGTAGCCTATAAACATCTACAGAAACCAGAAATTTCAAGGTAGATAGATGCGAGAAACTATTTTAATAGGTACTAAGGCACCATAAAAGTTTGGGTAAACATTGCTATGGAGGTTCTATTGGCACCTTTTTAATTTTTAAAACAATTAGTATGCCTGTTTTTGTGGACTATCAAGAAAAGTTCTTTCTAGATTAAAATTCTTATATTGATCTTAATCAACTTCATAAAGGAGAAGATTGTCAATTCGTCGTGATTTCTTTTTTTTGCACACCTTTTATGTTTTCTCCCCAGATGGATTGAGTTTAAAGGCGATTTTTTTAGTATCGATTTATTGATTTCGCTCAGTTGGTCCTGTCCCTGATACAAGATGTTGGAACACATCCATATTTGATGACTATCCAAGTGTACATTCGAGCGCTACTCGCCATCAATAACATAAATTGTTAAACACTAAACAATTCCCGCAATACGCAAACAAACTTAGCAAATTGCACTGAAGTGAAGTTAATTGAAGTTGAGCTAATCCTTTTAAGAACACAAATACTGTGGTATGGTCTAATGAGGCGCTGACGGAACAATGTGGGATAACTGTTCTCGATATGGTGTTAGCCTTTACGCATTTCAATGTCTCTTTACTTATACCTCGCTCTATAGTGAACGTGAGTTACAGAGACGATTTGCTTGGAGCTAAACTCTTTGATAGTTTTGTTGAAGGATGAAAGGATTTTAATGAGTTTAATTATTTATAGTCAATAATCTACTTGTAGAGTTTTTGACAAGAAATTGATGACACTCTCTACATACCCCGTAAATGACCTGGTATGAATATTCATAGCAGAAATTACACAGCATTTTAGACTAGGATATTCAGTGTAGCAACGGAGTGCACATACTCGTATTCGTTACTTGGCATCTAACAAGTTAAACTTTAACCCCCTTATTCATAAACGTTTTTTAGCTAAAGTGTTGCTAATCTCTCCTTTGTCTTTTTATATCCAGCACATTTGACAATGCAACTAACAAAGACAAAGCATTCTATAGCTAAAACATATCTAATGTACGTTTATGAATAAGGGAGTTAGCAACTAAAGAAAAAATGGTAAGAAAAATTTTAAGTCCTTAAAAGTTTTCATGATTTCAGGGTAGCTTAGGGGTAAAGCAGCTGGACTGGTTATCCTGAGGTCGCAGGTTCGATTCCTGCCTGAAGTCAAATTTTGCTTACCATTTTTTCTTTAGTTTCTAAATTCATTCGCATGTGTTATTGCGAAAAAAAAAATTACAAACTTTAAGCAGTGAAAAAAAAACCCGCATCACCTAAACAATCCCAGAAAATTGGAGCTAATCAGATTTAGTTAATCCTTTTAGGAACACAAATACTGTGGTATGGTCTAATGAGGTGTGGACAGAACAATGTGGGCTAACTGTTCTCAATATAGTGTAAGCCTTTACGCGTTTCAATGTTCGTCCAATATTTATACATCGTACCCATAGTGTTTGCAAATTGTAGAGATGATTATTTGGAGCTAAACATTTTGATCATCCATCTAAAGATTCCAAATGAGATCCTCAAAGTTTGATCCAATGAACATAAAATGATCATAAACTCGCGACCGGACTGAACGGAATATAACAGGAGAATCATGGGTTCATGTATATATACTTTACCTATTCCTTCAGGTAAAATAGATGTACCTAGGTATAGTATCCAACAAGAAATAATGCACATCGGCTTATTTCGGATCTGCAGAGCGTTATCTCTTTCGCACCTTAGGTACATATTTGACGTTTGTCGACCATTTCGATCAAGTTTTGACAAATACCGGACTATGAATACTTACGTAGGCAGTGTGCAGCAGTTGATAACGCTCTATAAAACCGAAACTAGCCGATTGTCACTTTCATAAGCTCGATGTGCATTATTTCTTGATGAGCACTGTATATGCGCGAAGTAACTTTCTTCTTTTTTTTAACTTTTGAATAAGATTGAATGACCTGAAATCGTGGAATGTTACCAAAACAAGCTTTACTAATACTTCACACACCAAATTAGCCAAAGTGTATACAGCAAAAGGTTTGCAATGACATTAATTATTATAATTAATTAAATTGTATATATTCAAAACGAAAGATATTCGCATGCATAAACCATCTCCATCAATATTCACCCACGTCAATAGTCCATACAGGAACGCTACCAGACGATTACTGATATTAATTATTCAAATATACTGTCATCGCATCTGCAGTGCGCAAGGGACATTAGAAACCAGCTAATATACATGAGTGTAGTGCGCCTTCAAGTCATTCACGAATCTTGTATTCCTGGTTCATACCGACTGCCTGAGCCACGGCAAGCGCGTGAAGCGGTAGCGGACACGGGTTATTATTTTCATGAATTACGTAAATTTCAGTTTTTATTTACGGGACCGCATTATTTTCATTTTACATTCAGTCATTCGTATACGTCTTTTTTTTTAAAACTCATGAGATTGTTTCAAGCTACTAAAAACAGCACTCCAATCTGTGGATTGAAGTGCTGTTTTCAGCTTGATTCAGAATTTTGAAGCAACTTTTAGGGACCTCGAATAATATAGAAGTTATTATAATTAAGCGTGTCCAAAACATGGGAAGTGAAACCATTAACAAAATGGTACATACATACTTTAGTTAAATTTAAATAAACTATATTAAAAAATGTTTTGAATTATCTTAAAAAATGCGAAGAATTTTTTTCCCCAACCTAACCACAGCCTAACCTATACACAGTACCAAATGTCCAAGCCTAGATCTTAAATGTATATTCATAGCATCTGCAGTACACAATTGATATTAGAAACAATCTAATGTAAATGAGCACACCATAAAGTCCACGCTTTATTCACGAATCTTGTATTCCTGGTTCATACTGGCTACTGCTAGGCCACGGAAAGACCGGAAAGTAGAAGTTGATGCGGGGTTAACATGTGTTAATATTATCTTTTACTTATTTATTTTTTTATATAACTTGAAAAACAATCATCAACAACAGAATCAAACATTACACTAGTTTTGTTATATAGACCTAATCCATATTTTTTGAATTAGGTGATAAAGACCATCGCTCAACGCTTATCGCTTCGTTTAAAATCATGACCCACACCGTACAATCGTGTTGGCATCCAACCCGGCACAATGCATTACAATGATAGAGACACACTCTCAATTCGTAAACCATCTTCAGATTCTACTAGATTCAATTTTTAGAGTTCCATAGGCAAAGGGAAGCGGAATGAACTCCGCTGTCCATCAATGTGTCTGTCACCGGGCTGTATCTCATGAACTGTGATAGCTAGAAAGTGGAAATTTTCACAGACGATGTATTTCTGTTGCTGCTATAACATCAAATACTAAAACCGGAATAAAATAACTAAAAAATTAAAATAAAATAATAAAAGAATCTCGAATCGAAAAAAAGAAATAAGAATCGATATTTACTTGTCATTCGATGTATCAGAAAGATAATCTAATGGCCAAGTTAATTATTTACTGTTGTTTGTAATGAGTAAGTGTCATCAATAACAGACAATTCATATTTAGCTAAATAGTATACAAATAAAAAATACTTGATGGAAATGTGCTTTTAGGAAATAATATTATTCATTTGGTATAAAATGTATAAATGGCTTACTAACGTTTGATCTCTCGGTTTGCGCTGGAAAATATCTCTGTATGTGGTCAAATCCTCACACCATAGAGCAACACGGGCCACCGGCCTCAGCGGACCGGAGTGAAGTAGCCGTATGCAGGCTTTCCCCTCTGTCAAATAACAAGCACAAATGGTCGCCTAGATGTTTAAATGTGTGCGTGAAATTGTTTACGTATTTTGTTAAAATAAAGGTGTGAGTTTCATAGTAATAGACGATTATTGTTGTGTGTGTGTGTATGTGTCACACAAATTTCCCCCGCAAAATATGACAGACTGTTTTGCATCAGTTATAAACGCTATGGCTACTCCCCTCCGGTCGGCCGGTGACCCGTGTTGTTTATGCCTCACGCGAACGAAGTTGCGGGAATCAGCTAGTAACATAGTTGCTGGTTCTAGGGCTATTCTAGGGCGCAGATCAACGATGCCCTTCCCCTTGTATGAAAGGCTATGCTCGCAGGTCTGACTCGCACTCGACCAGTTTTCTACTTCATTCACATAACAAAATGAACTTCATCAATGTATAAATGAATAAACTGAATAGAACAACATACCTAACTTAAATACCGTATAACGGGATACCGTTTTAAAAACCTGTTTTCTGTACACGCTTAGTAAACGTACACTAATGAAGTTAATATGGTGGTATTTACTAATTAACTTAATCATACATAAAAACATGTAAGTACAGTCGAGAAGACTCGTCACACTGATGAGCAATAGGTGAGTATACGTATATATATATTTATACGCAGCCATCGTTCTCAAACACTTTTTTAGAAAGCAGAGACCATGTATCGATACCACTTCTTTTACTGGTGGTAGAGTTCGAAGTGTAGCACCTAGGCAGAACCGCATTACCTAACCTATCTGCCGCTAATTGGTCTTGTATCGTGTTCCGGATAGATTGTAATGTCCAGGCCCAGTAATAACTATCACATAGACATGACACGGATGACACCTTAGGTCTCAGGGGTGGAAACGCATCTGCATTTTACCTCTGATTTCTGACGATGCAGATTTGTAAAATGTTTACTTCATAGCGATATGGGGTTAATTGTCCAACTTTGTGTAAAGGTCAGGTGGAACGGCAATCCGCCACGATAGGAGAGATCGGGCGCAGGCCCGATGGCTTTACCTACTCTCCGAATCACAAGATCCAAACTCCGATCTACTACTGAGAACTGGTTCACGAAAAACCACAGATCACCCCCAATCTGTGAGAAAAACCCAATAATACTTTCGTTAGCTTAGTGGTAACGCGGCTGGACTGGTTCTCCTGAGGTCGCAGGCTCAATCCCTACCCGAAGACATTTTTTCTATACTCTCCGACCCGGTTGGTCCAGCGGTGTGAGATGACCGTTTGATTCGAAGGGATTTCGAATGAATTTGCGCTTGAAGGTTTATCAAAGAAAGAATTTCTCATAAGCGAAGGGCTCGTCTAAACATATAGGATCATGCATTAGACAATCCGAGCTATGTATTCATTATAAAATGATTAAGAATCTGTCTTGATACTCGATTGTTCAGAAGCAAAAACTATTTCACATCCATGTAACAATTTAAGTGCTTAAGGTAACTTGGAAACAAGCAACTTCTTTAAATATGTGGTTCAAGATTAAAAATAACAAAGAAAACCTTATCACTTAGTATGATATGTGCACCTGTAAGCTATTCGGATAAAAAGGACCCTGCTGGATTGAAAGTAACTTCGACGACCCGATTGGTCCAGCGGTGCGAAACTACCGTTTGATTCGAAGGCTCGCGGGTTCGATCCCCGCACCGGAACAAATATTTGTAAGGCCTACAGATATTTGTTTCGGGTCTTGCTGTTTGTGAATGTGTTGTATGTGTACAACGGCATCTACGACACAGGTTTATATATAACCTAATGTGGAGCTGTAAGTGTAAACATATTTTAAAAAAAAAAATGAATAGAATTTTTGCTTCTCTATCAACAATTCCGTGCTTCGGAGGGCACGTTAAGCCGTCGGTCCCGGTTGCTATCGATAGATAGCAGTCGTTAAACCTTGTCGGAGGCCTTATGGGCGGTTTGAAAACATCCGGCAGCGGGTTGGCCACTAACCCACCCACCTCCACCAATCCGCATTGCAGCAGCGTGGTAGAGTAAGCTCCAGGCACCTCCAAAAAGGGGAGAGACTCGTGCCCAGCAGTGTGACGTATAATGGATTGCCATTATATCAACAATATCTGAAAATTATTGAAATAATCGAAAGGTAATAAACATCGTTTGAAATAATTGGAAGTGGTTTAGCCTTTTAACGAAAAAGTACCTTGAAGGCTTGTAATCGAAATCATATATCTACACTTGCGACCTATACTGGAATGACTGGAATCTCATTAACTGGGTAAACAATATAAATAAAACGATAATAACACATGATTGAACAACTCCCGTTTATGTGATTCCAGTTTAAAGCTCGCAAGTGTAGTATAGTATTTTTAATCTATGCAAATATTTTAAAAACACAAAAGGTTTTCTACTGGTGGTAGACTTCCAGTGAAGGAGCTCGAGGGCGTAGGCACCACCGCATTACCTAATTTATATGCCACTTCCATTACATAAAAAGAAAAGTTTTTTTTTTATGTTACAAAGGTGGCAAACAAGCATGCAATTCACATTGATGTAAAGTGATGACTGCAGCCTATAGACACCCACACAAAGACCAAGGTCAAAATGCTTGCGTCACCACTCCTGAGGCCTAAGGTGTAATGCATCTGTGCCGGAAATTACAGGGCCGTACATTACCACCTGACCGGAACACGACAGTGCTGAACACTACCATTTAACGGCAAGTATATTAGGTAATGCAGTGATATCTACGCCCGCGAGCTCCGTCTCTAAACCTCTACCACCAGTAAAAAGTCGTGCTTATAGTAGTCTATATTATAGTAGGCTCCATTGAAAAGGCATTTAATTTACTTAATAACGGCTTCACAATCTTATATTTGTGTTTCGAACATTCATTAGACAATTACATAAAAGGACGAACCATATCACGTATAAAATCGAGGATCGTCCGAGAACCGTATAAAATACATGGAATACGTGTTTCCACTCCTTAGGGTGTCAAAAGCAAAAATTCAAATTAACAATAGTGGATAGGACCGAACACCGCGAAGCATGAAAAAGATAGCTACATTATCGTAAAAGAATTCGCTCCGAGCAATATCTCAAAGAAAGAATTTGCAATAAAATCCAGCCCGGGCCCCGCCTCCGTACACACACATGTCGTATTGGCGTATCGGAAAAATGGGGAAATGGGGGAAAATAGCGTGTGGAGAAAGAGTTGGGTGGGGTCTTGTGACAAGACGGGGGAATCTTATGTGTATTCCTTTACAGATGTGCTATTGTTCGATTTTATTGGCTACGTGACTGCATTAACAACATATAAAAAACGGTTAAGCGCGTGTCGGGCCATACGCATATAGAGTTCCGTTTCTAAATGCTTTTGTCTCTGTACTCGAATTATGGCTACATACTCGTATTAGCACTTTGTTACCTGCTGCTAAATAGTGCTACCTACGCCCTCGAGTTCAACTCCACTATCAATAAACAATATACATATTGTTTTAATCCTATTAGCTGGAGATTGATATCGCAGTGCGAACGTACGAGTCACGGTGTATCGTGCGACACATCGCGTGTACCTACGTAATCAGAAGACCATGATGAGCTGACGTCATCGCTCCTAATTCACGGTAATGACGGACAAGGGTTGTACAGCGCATTCCTTATACCATCCAATTCGGAATCAGCTCAAAAATCACTGCATTAATATGGAGTATACAATAAAGGGCATTATTATTATTATTATTCTAACTTCAGTACAGTTACTTCAACTTCAATATCCATAAATAATATCATAAGCATCATATTATTTTAATCCTATTAGCTGAAGATCAGTATCGCAGTGCGAACGCACGAGTCACGGTATCGTGCGACACATCGCGTGTACGTAATCAGAAGACCACGATGTGCTGACGTCATCGCTTCTTATTCACGGACACCACGGACGGTTGACGGTTCACGGTTGTACACTGCATTCTTTATAACATATCAGTCTGTATCTGTATAGCCCTGTGATTTCTGGCACAGAGGTATAACCACTTAGACCCTAAAAGGTAACGCATCTACATTGAAATTTCTGGTTTTATGTAGTTGTTTATAGGCTACAGTATTTACTAACCAGATATTCGAAAAAATAGACTTATTTTATTTTGCAAAATATCGATTATTTCATTCTATTTTCGATACCTATACTACAGTCTAAACATAACGAACGTTATGTACTCATAATGTGCCTATACAAAATAAAAGCAGAACAAGGTTGTCATCATTGAAAATAAGGGCAATGAGGAAGCACTGGAAGGATAGGGTTGCATCATGACCCTACCGACCTCAGTAAAGCGATTGTCATGATTTAAATTATTTCAAACTCCTCAAACAGTACTTCAAAAACGTCACAGAAATCAAATTAAATACAAATTTAACCTCTACAAACGAGGTTTTATAAAAACTTTTTTAAAAGGCCGATTAGCCCTTCTATAGACCCGGACATTTTACTAAACTTTTTACAAACTTTGCAATCTATGCAAACGTGTCGAATTAAACAGCGCGAGCGTATACACTAACTAAAAAGAATCATGGGAGCATGCAAAACACGGGCTTCCAGCGATTTCATACTTGTCCGACATTCTTTGCTAGTGTTGCCAGTTTTGCAAATTTTGGTCAGATCTGGTCAGATTTGAATTGTACTTTTATAGTGTTAAAATATTTCGCTGCTTTTCGGTGTTTAAGTACCACTTACAACTTAGTCTTTCGATTCCTAATTGATAATTCAATGATAATCATAGGTTTAACACATTATTTACCTACATAATATAATCTTTCATGAATATCAAAATATGCAACACCGATTCGTGCAGTTAGAGATATTAGTATCACTGAAGGACTCTTTCTGTTTCAACCGATTAAGTTTTCGGACACTTGTAGTCAATCCACAATTCTTTAACTAGTGATTAGTTTGTCCGAAAACGAAACCATTTGAAACATCTTCCTGATAGCCATTTTAATTCATTAAAGTACCATTTCCATTCAAAATTATAAACATGTTTGCTACTATAACAAAAATTACTACGTATCAAACAAAATCGTACGAGTATATTATGAATATGAAGTATAGAGTTCGCAGTGAAGGCAAATAAAATTGAATCTTAAACATCGACACGTCTATAGATACGTCATCACTCTTGGCCTCAGATGTTTTGCATTTGTGTGAAATAACTAACTAAAGTAACAAAGTACCTGCTCTGATTGTGTTACTTTAGTAAGTTATTTGACACAAAAATCATCTTACTAAAACTCAGTACCGAATATAACTAATATTTCGCGAAAGACAGATTTAGTAACATGACAGTGTCTACCACGGCATAAATAAATGGGATAAATTCCGTGCTGCCTCTATCCTCAAGCTCGGATATTGGATCTTTTTCGCAAATAGTGCATGTAACGGTTTTTTTTATGATGTTTTTGGTGACAAATAAGGACACAGTTCACAATGATGGTAAATTAAAACTGCGAGTTTTGGCGGCCAATTTGAAAGAGGCGTGTGGTGCTCTTATTTTATTTCATTTTCTTGGTGTATTTTTGAGTTATATTTATTTGATACAGATTTAATACGGTGCCTGTGTATAGTGAAATAGAATAACAGTGCAATAACACGCCCTTTCGAGTTGCCGCCAAAACTTCATTGCAAATGTTCTGGTAAAGAAGCCATCGTTTTACTCGAATTAGTGACTGTGACTCTAACTGACGGACTGATAATTAATAATTAATTGTCTGACTGACTTTTACGCTGCTTGAAACACCGTCTTTCTTGACACTGGCAATAAGCGTAATAGGGTACCCAATACTAAAAAAAAAATGAATACTGCAGCCTATAGACATAGCTACACTAAAATTCAGATTCATTGTCTGTACTTGAGTTTGCCTCTGTAATATTCATTACGGGGCGATAGAATTGGTAAAACTATTTTTATTGAGCTAGCAACACTGCTCTGCGATAACGAATATTACCTCAACAAAATTATGCAAGTTCCCTGATTTCGTATGAATGAAGGTTCTGTCAGTCTATGGCGATATTGCGAAAGTTTGCGGCACGACTTTTTATTAATGGCCTCAGAGGCACGTCTGAGGCAAGCGTCTTTTGTTCTGAGTCCGAACTCCTTTTTAGTCTTTATTTACATGGAAGTTGTAAATTCAACACTTTTTTGAGTTCCCGTGTTAACTGTAGCTTGGCAAGCTAGCTTTTTTAGGGTAACGTTGTAAAATTGCAATAATTATTGAAATGTGGAAATTATCTGCCGCCAAATGGTTTGCAATTGCAACTGTCTATAGGCTGAAGATATCTGAAAAATGTATCTTAAAACGTTTTTTTTTTATTATGAAAGAAGCATACTGTTTCGGTACAAATGAATATGACAATCAATTAATCTAATACTTAGGTTTATAAAATTCTCGTGTCACAATGTTTGTAACAATACTCCTCCGAAACGGCTGGACCGATCATTATGAAATTTTGTATGTATATTTGGTAAAGGTGATTCTCACTAAATGTGTATTTTGTTTTAGATTTTTTAGACATTATTTTTTTTATATACTTCTAAAGCGATAAGAAGTTCGTCGGGGCAGCTAGTATCTATATAAAAATAAAAGATCTCTACTATGAAATCAGGCTGGAGCGCCTACTGTGCTCACCGATTTCTCGGTGAAGTAGACTAGCGCCGTCTCCAGACGTGCCGCCTACATAAGTCCGTCCTAAAAAAACTACTTTGAAAAACATTACTGCTCTTGTGATTTCAGCATCCTTCCACGGACCGTACGTTACTATAAAACTGGAATACGGTAGAACTAAAAACTACCAAACAACGCCAAAACCATGTAGGTACCTTTTTTATGTTAGGAAGGTGGTAAACAAGCATGCAGCTCACATTGATGTTAAGTGGCGACTGCAGCCTATAGACATCTACACAATAACCAGAGGTCAAAGTACAGATGCGATGCCACCCATGAGGAACTAAAATCTTTTGCCTCTGTGATAGTTATTACGGGGCCATACATTACCATTTACCGTCTATCTAACCGGAACACGATGAAGCTGAATAGTTTTTTGCTAGATAGGTTAGGTAATGCGGTACCCAAGCTCCGTCTCTATCACCATAATATATGGTTAATAATTTTTAGTAATATTGTAAAAATAAATATAAAAATATGTTTAAGATATTCTATGCGTCAATAACTTTTGGTAAAAAAAAATAAAATTCGGTAACACTCTGTAATCCACGGAACTCTTCAATATTTATCCGATTCGCACTTCATTTTTTTTTTGTCATCTTTCCCCTTAAACGTGAGTTTCTGACGTAATAATTTGGATGTTTTTCTGTTTCCGTAAGTGGCAATTCTTGTTGTTTACGTCGTAATTACGTATATGTTTTACGATCGTGTGTTGGTAGACAATTAAATGTAATTAATTATGTTTTGCAATCTTACAGTCGATATCGGGACAGCGATGCGTGTTCGACCAAGATATGGTTACAGGTGAATTTATCGAATGAAAATAATATAATTTTAAATATTTGATTTTAAAATTACTCAAACAGTATAACCATTCACTGAGTTTTGAATCAAGTCAAAAGAGATAATTTTCCATAGAATTAACTGCCTAGTCTTTTAATAGCAGGCTACGCTCTATGTTCGATCCCCGGCCCGGGAACTATCAGAGAAAGAGTCATAGTATCCTTAAGTGACT
Source organism: Macrosoma leucophasiata (assembly GCA_036365455.1). NCBI lineage: Eukaryota > Metazoa > Arthropoda > Insecta > Lepidoptera > Hedylidae > Macrosoma > Macrosoma leucophasiata. The sequence continues at coordinate 5,321,169 of JAWQUS010000024.1, forward strand.
TAAGTCTTGTGCCTCAGCTTGGTATTGTGCCCGGGGATGTCAATATGCTTAAAGTTAACGGCGAATTAACCGTTGTTGGTCCAACAACGGTCCCGCGCACCTTGACGAATATTTATTTGTTCGGCCTATAGATATTTGTGTATGTGTTGCGAGTCTACGGCACCCACGGCACAGTTTTACACACCTAGCACTTTTTTAACATTACGGACACTACCAATATTTTTAATAAAAAAAAAATATATAAACACTACCTATCCGACCCGGCGATCAAACCTAGGTAGGGCCTCAACGTATCAGCAGTGACCAATACTGTAACCAAGGCAGTCATTTTTTTATATAATGAAAGTGGCAAACAAGCATGCAGTTCACATTTATGTTAAGTGATGCAGTCTATAGACACACGAAGACCAGTGGTCAAAATGCAGATGCGTTACGTTAAATGCGTTACCACTTCTGAGGACTAAGGTGTTATGCCTTTGTGCCGGGAATCACAGAACCGTACATAACCACCTAACCGGAACGCGATAGTGCTGAACACTACCATTTAGCGGCAAGTGTATTAGGTAATGCGGTGGTGCCTACGCCCGCGAGCTCCGTCACTTGAGGTCGCGGTAAAAGTCAATTCGAAATAACGATCCATGTTTTCAACTTCTCAACCTGAACAAAGGACATATCCATAACGACCCGTAGGTCATATCATACAATTTACAACAAAAGAAGCAAATCGTTAGTTGATTGCAGTTTGATGATACGGGCAATTAGACGCAGACCACCCAGACTACACTAATGAATACAAATTTAAAACATAGCATCACGCCCGTTTTTCCCCGACGGTTTATACCTCGTTTAAGTTCCATTGAATGGAGGGAACATAGAGCAACACGAGCTGCCGGCCGCGGCGTACTGGATGGAGGGGAGTATCCATGTGTAGACTTTCCTCTCTGTCAAAGTACAAGCCCAAATGGGCCTATCCCTGTCGCCTACATGTCTAAATGTGTGCGTGAAATTGTTAATGTATTTTGTTAAAATCAAGGTGTGAGTTTTGTAATAATAGACGATTTTTATAGTGTGTGCGTGTGTGTATGTCACACGCATTTCCCTCCGCAAAAAATGATAGACCGTTTTGCATAGGTAATAAACAATATAGTCGTGCTTGACTACTCGACGCGTTTTCTTTGTTCCGCTATTTGTTATTTCTATTCTGTACAATTATTTAATTTGGACTATTTCTCTACTCAGTGTTTGTGTTGTACAGATTATTATTATTGTATTGTGACTATTCTTCTCGTGCTGTACCTTTTGTGTTTGTGACGTTAATATGATTATAGTTAATGTGAATCAGTGTGTGCGGACTTGTTATTGGTAACGTACCATTTACTCCTTACCACACACCACACAGCTTACTACATTGGTATAGTGGACGCTACACTATGGCTACGCCCCTCCGGTCTGCCGCGGCGGGCGGTGGCCCGAGTTGCTCTATGGGAGGAAAGCATCTTAACACGGGCATTCTATACCGCAATAGTATGTACCACTAAACGGAATCCTGCATGAAACCGAAACTTACGGTTGATAGAGTTCCAGTGTAAGAGCTCGAGGACGTAGGCACCACCGTATTACCTGATGTATCTGCCACTAAATGCTAGTGTTCAGCACTATCGTGTTCCGGTTAGATGGTTATGTATGGGCCCATCATATCTATCACAGAGACAAAATCACTAAGGTCTCAGGGGTGGCAAAATGGGGTATATCCATACTTGGAAACGAAAAATAAGTATTGACCTACTACCTCTACGCTACTGAGGCAGTTCCTTAAATGACGACCCTAAATAACGACCTAAGGAATAAAATAACACAGTAGTTATTATAAAATATGAAATTGCGCCCAGTTTATGAGTAGCACGCGTGGCCCCGCGGCTGGTGTAAATCGTAAGCGTTCTACTCGGTTAAGCGATACGGGCGCGGTCGGGTGTGTGATGGGTGACCGCTAGTGGCAAATTAAAATGCGCGTTTCCGTACTTCGGAGGGCCCGTTAGGCCGTTGGTCCCGGTTCCTATCGATAGATAGCAGTCGTTAAACCTTGTCGGATGCCGTATGGTTTAAAAAAACTTTCGACAGCGGGTTGGCCACTAACCCGTATCTCCAACAATCCGCATTTGAGCAGAGTGGTGGAGTAAGCACCAGGTTTCACCCCAAAAAGGGGCAGAAACTCATGCCCAGCAGTAGGACTTATAATGGGTTGCCATTATAATTTATTATTATGAAATTGCGCAATCGGCAATCTCAATCCATATTCGCCAAGTCTGTTGCGTTCAAAGAATACAACCAGTAGTTCCAATCCACTTAAAGTAATCTAAATAAACAAGGCAAATCCAATGTCGGCAAGAAAACCGCATTTTGTATTCATGGTTCAGATCTTGTTTGCTTATTTTTTCCAACGCCTTCCATTTTCATCTCTCTCACTCAAATAAGTCTATCTGTGGGCCACTTGTATTTAATGTTCAATCTATATAGAAAGTCTGTGTACATGCATTTCATTTACTCGACACCTTCTCTCCCTCTCTCGCCCATTTGTTGTCTCACCCGCTGGATTTCCAAGCGCCAAATCCTACTTATAGCGTTTCTTGGCTCAGCTGAAATAGATTTTTTCTGATGTATGTCTCACAATCCGTTTTGATACTTGTATTTAAAAAATGTATCTAACACCGCTGAGTACATTGTTGAACCGTAAACAGCTCTTGTTTTGTAGCTCGGAATTAGAATTACACGTGTTGGCTGCACGCCAAGCGTAATATTTATCAAAGTATCGCATTCTTAATGCGCCATTTCATTGAAAATTACACCCTAATGAATAATAATTACTATGAATATATGAATGTTATGATAAGGTTTAATTTGTGTTGTTTAACAGTAAAATAACTAATGTATTTCAAACGTCGACTGGTGTTTAAAATTCGAAATCGTTATAATAATATGAATAAAACAGTTCCGTCACATAAATCATTTATTAAAAGAGATATTAATGAACCTATGGCTTGGGTAAGAGCCAAAATGATAGTCATCAATTTGATCTCGAAATGAGGTGCAATTGCCCATTTTGAAGATCTGAGAGTCAGTTTTCGTATATTTAATGGGAAACTGTCGTAACCTATCATAGGTATAGTTATTATATTAAATAATATGTTCAATATTCATCGTCAAAGCATCTTAATGTAAAAAAAAATATAGTTTAAAAAACTGAACCTATGATAGGTTATGACAGTTTTCCATTATATATGAAAACTGAGTTTCAGATATAAAAATACATGATTTGGACAAAAGCTGTTTCAATTGGCCCCGTAATAACTATCACAAAAACATAACAACTTAGGTCTAAGGGGTGGTTGATTCTGCATTTTGAACTCTGGTTTTCTGTTAGATGTCTATATTAAATACAGGCTGCAGTAATCACACAACTACATGCTTGTTTGACACCTTCGTTACATAAAAAAACGTAACTGAACGCCTTTAATCCCCGAAGGGGTAGCCAAGGAGTAAATGAAACGGTAATGTAGGGGTAAATGCATGCATTCAAGCATACATGCAAATACCCACGATTCGCCGGTTACGTTTTGGCCCATGTAACAGGTGGCGAACCTGTTGACATCTCCGGGCACATTACCAAACTTCGACGTATTAGGAATAGAACCAGAGATAAAGGACTTTACACCATTATCTCTGATAGTCCCCAGGCATCGAACCCAGGACCCAAGGGTAGTAGTAGTGGCCTGCTACTACTAGGCTACTGAGGCAGTTACATAAAAAAATAATTAATTAATACTCATTCGTAATGCAAAAAAATTACATCATAATATATAAAAACCATCAAAACATCTCATCATCTGCTACATAAGAAGAAACGCTACGGAACGCACTCAGAGAGATATTTCTTTATATTCCACGACGCAACCACTCCGGGGAAATAAATATGCGCTAGTGCCTCGCTAGGCACAATACTGTCGCTGATCGTTACTGGGACACAATTTTGTGACAATCCACAACTAATGATTTTTAATTGTGGTAGAATTCCAGTGTAGCAGCTCGAGGGCGTAGGCACCACCGCATTACCTAATCTATCTGCCGCTAAATGGTAGTGTTCAGCTCTATCGTGTTACGGACTACGGATGCTTACGTAGGCAGTATGCAGCAGAGATAACGCTCTATGAAGCCGAAATTTGCCGATTGTCGCTTTCAAAGGCTCGATGTGCATTATTTCTTCATGAGCAATGTACAGGTCTACAAAATCAGCCGTCAGTCCATCATTCGGTACCTTTTGTACGGCCTTGTATTTTCCGGCATATAGGCATTACACCTTAGGCCTCAGGAGTGGCAACGCATTGAAATCGCTGGTTTCGTGTGATACCACCAGTATATCGCCACCAATGTATATTTTGATCACTTGAGATCAATCGATTGACAACTGAAACATGAAAATCGGACTAAGATTTCACATTCTAGAGCAGTGATTCCCAAAGTAGTCTATATCGACCCCTGGGGGTCTATGACGACAAGAAAGGGGTCTGCGTCAGCGAAAAAAAAATTTGGGGATCCAAGAAATGAAAATAGGGGTCCACGATAATGGATCTCAACACATACACTGATAGTACCAATTTACTTACATCATACCAGTGATTCCCAAAGTGGTCCATGGGAGACTCGAGGGGGTCTACGTAGGCATGAATAAATAATGAAAATATGGGAATGTGATATAAATGTAGCAAGGACGGGGGTCCACAGAAACCAGAAAAAATTGTAAAGGATCTACAAAAAAAAAATAGTTTGGGAACCTCTGTTCTACAGCGTCAAAAGAACAACCCTCCTCCGCGATCCGCAGTCGGGTAAAAATACATTCCAATTAGCCAAGCCATAAAGTGTGAACAAGCCCCAGCTAATTTGCTGTAGTAAAGTTCACACTAAATTAGTGAACGCTAAGTTGAACATTGGTCGATATGAACAGTATGGTTAAATACCAACAAGCTTGGGCTTGGTTAGGGAACACTAATGAACTACCTTATTTCGGAAAATAGATTAGGCCGATGGATTAACTCGATATTAATTTATTGGTGGTAGAACAGCTGCGTTGAAGTAGTAACACTGCATTGCGTAATTAATCTGTCGCTACAGGGTTATTTCCGTTTAAACAAAGACGCGTGAGAGGACGTTTTACTGGTGGTAGATCTCCAGTGACGTAGCTCACGGTATAATATACTTGCCGCTAAATGTTAATGTACAGCACTATCGTGTTCCGGTCAGGTGGTAATGCACGGTCCTGTAATTTCCGACACAGAGGCATAACACCTTAGGCCACAGGTGCGGTAACGCATCTGCATTTTGATCTTGGTCTTTGTGTAAATGTCTATAGACTGCAGTCATCACTTGACATCAATGTGAATTGCATGCTTGTTTGCCACTTTCATTACTGCTCGAGCAAATATTTCATAGTTTCTAATATCATTATCTAATATGCATATCGCAGTCCATAACGATTACCGTATAAAACAAAACACGTAAACTTCTACCATTGCAACTGAATTACAATAGACGCCAATATATTCACGCGATCATTATTCGCAGTACGACGAGCAAAGACAAATTTTAATCGAAGGATGTACGTCTCTCCCATTTCGTAATCTATTGTATGGAAATAAGATAGGTTATAAAGCTTTTAAGGTATTGGATAATTTAATTTGTAAGCTAGTTGCCATCCTGTACAGGGAATGCGCGGTGGCTCCTTATGGGTTGAGATCGAAATGTTCGTTATTTTAATGTATTATTTAGAAAAGGAGTTATGAGCTTGACCTGACTTAATCCGCATATCATCACGGATCGGTTTATGGCGTGGATTAGTTCTCTGTAGGGGACTGTTTACACGGGGAACCCGTGTCGGATCGGCCGCATAGTCGAGATGGCATTTACCAGCCACGGCCCCACATACTCCACACATTCACCATTGATACATACCACATACACCACATCATTCTTAGGCTCTAGGCTCTGCCGGCTAAGTCCGATCCTGCAGGAAACTATTATCAGGCTAATATATATTAGCTTGTGTATATTTAATAGATAAACAAGGCCATCTTCTCATATTACCGTCACTCATGAACATTTTAAACACTAGATTGATAATAAACAGTGTTTGCGGGAAATTACAGGGCCGTACATAACACCTGAGCGGAACACGATAGTGCTGAACACTACCATTAAGCGGCAAGTATATTAGGTAATGCGGTGGTGCCTACGCCCGCGAGCTCCGTCACTGGAGCTCTTCCACCACTATTTGTTGATTATCGGTTGTTTTAGACCCTGATTGATGATTCGAACACATTTAACAATTAGCAATCTAACCCAACTTTTACTTGATCATAATATGCTTCAAGAACTGGCAATTCGAGAAATGACCGAATTTCAGTTTATTTATTTTATAGTCATTTGACACCCCAGAAATATATGAATGAGTATCATTCTCCTACACTATATTATACCCAACACGGCAGCTTACCTCAACGCCAACACTAAATATGATAATCCTTACAACACTCACACTTTACCTTCTCATGTTGGATTACTTATGCCTTAGAATTGTGGCAATCCAAAGAAAGGATTTTTGAGCACAGGACGTATTTACACAACGCACAGGATTTTTGACTAAATTTGGTCGTCCTCAAATAACTAATACCTATAATAACAACCCTTTCATATAGTTGCATATGAAATAATTTAAATGTTCGTTTAATTATAGTTAATTAATTCCTTGAAATACAAAATTAAAAAGAAACTAATAATGCAGCTGCTCATACAGTTTCACAAAAAATGTATTGCACGCTGTCTTCGAAGTCAATATATCAATGTTTATTGTTATAAATGAAGCCAGTGTGTGTAGTCCCTTTATCAAGCGTGTTTTTTATTAGGCAGATTCTCAATTGTTTCGACGAATCGTCACAGACAAAGTTGCTGAGTGAGTATTACAATGTTACCCGCACCGATAGTGTCGTTTGACCATAAACGATTAAATGTCTTGGATGTAACATTTTATTGGTGGTTTATCAAAAAAAAAAATTTCACATCCCAACGCTTGTCCGCCACTAATTAATCACTTGGATATTAAGTTAATAAACTCACGCAGAACCTAGAAAATGTTTCTCTCTTTCTTTGTTTTTTATTTTATTTATTGATTGTACAAAAATATAAAAAGTAGAAAGTCACCCATATTTCTTTCACTTATTTATAACCATTTTCTCCCTCAATTGCTATGAAAGCAATATATAATTTTACTCGTAACTGCAAAAAGCAGGACTTGTTCTTAGAAATTTTGAAAAATCATGACATTTTAATATTTTTTTTAATTAATAAATATTCTTTTCTGGTTTTGCTCTTGCTCGTCATAGGGACAATTGTTGGCATGTCCTGAGCCTGTCACCCCTGCGATCTTAGTTTTTGTCTCTGTGACAGTTATAGGGCATACCTACATCACCACCATCTAACCAGAACATGATAGTGCTGAACACTCATTGAAATAAAACTAAGTTTTAGGACTCTACGATAAAGGTACCTTACCTACCTTACCGTACCTTAAAAATAACCAATGTAAAGATGGTTAAACCAAACTAGGTGCATTATAGACCTACGATATATTTAATATCAAAAAGTGAAGTGAAGAAGTTTGAATCTTTAATATTGGAAGTGCAAAAACTTGTTTCCCTACAAAGAAACTAATAACATTAAAAAAAGGCCAAAGAAAGAGTTTCCGATGAACTTTTCCCCTCTCAAAGCCGTTGTTTGGTGCCCACTAAATTGTTTGAGGCGTTTTCATAGGAACTTGAAAAAAGTACACGAAGCAAAGTTGTCCGTTGGCGCTCTGAAGCAATATTGAACTTAGATTTATACCCTTGTTTTGTTTCTTCCTTTGCATTAAATAACTTTTCTTTTAGCTTTAAAGTGACTACCACATAACGATGCTTTTTGTACCTCTTTGTAATAACTGGAAGTCTCTGTACCAAATTTCATTAAAATCGGTTCAGTCGTTTGGATGTGAAAAAGGAGTGAATCCCAACTAATATTATAAATGCGAAAGTAACTCTGTCTCTTACCTTTTCACGTCCAAACGACTGAACCGATTTTAATGAAATTTGGTACAGAGATAGAGCTGACTTTGAGAAAGAACATAGGCTACTTTTCGACATCCACGCGGGCGAAGACGCGGGCAACAGCTAGTTTGTTATAAAGGGTAGTGAAGTGACATTTGCTGGCACTGCTTCGATGTTTTTGTAGCAGGCTATACCAATACATATAATACAGTATCCAACAAGAAATAATGCACATCGACCGTTGGAAGGAGACTTCGGCCAGGGAATATGTAATAATACTACGTATAGAATGGACACTTCGACGTCCCGTCCGATTTCCCCGCATCACCCAACCTCCTCCCCTCTTATGGGCGATGGTTGGTATTTTCTACGTGCTACGCACGCAGGTGCACGTGTAAATACACGTCACTGATTGATGCTGTGTAATAGAGACCAAATTAAGCGTTTGTATGGAATTTTGGCGGAGTGTCCGCGGTGTGCTTCGGCTTAGTTTGGGCGTAGTATTATTACATATTCTCTTGTTCGGGTCTGTAAAGCGCTGTCTATTGCACCTATAAATTTTCTTGAAAGGAGATGTTGCGAGCTCGGCTCTGGTACGAACCAGAACGAACGTGAATGAACACGTCCTCAAAAAATTAGTAAATTAAAGAAGAATCCGAAATAAATACAATTAGTTTATTCAAGAATATATTTTAGAGTTACAACCACATTTAATTTAAACGATTTTATCATTTTCAACCATTTCCAAAATGGCGGCGATACATCCGACGCTTGGGATAGTACCTATGTATATAAAACAAAACGAATGTTAACTGTATCTTACTAATAGTGCATCACATATTATCAAAAAACACGATGTATCGAATCGATCAATTTAAAGAAGTTCCGATGAATTTCTTTCAATTGGCAATCGATTATAGTATTAAGTTCTTAGTATTAACACATGAAATTAATTTCGATAGTATTTAGAAAATATTACTTTATTCTCCAAGTACTATATAATTAAAAAACAATTTAAAAAAATGAAAATGTCATAATGACATCGCCCGCCATATTCGCCATGTTGGTTTTAAGTTGTAATTCTAACTGCAAATAATGTTTTGTAACTGCAAACAAAGCTAAATAAGTGAAAATATGCAGTAAAAAACGTTTTTATATTGATTTTGCCTGTTAATGATTTTGTGTACAATACATGGCCGGAGGTCCATATATTTTTGCAACATCTCCTTTGTAATTTTTCGCGCAACGTTTTTTTCTTTTCTTTCATACAAACCTTCTCGGGATAGTTATATATAATACTAGCTGTGCCCGCGACTTCGTCCACGTGAGAAAAAATATGATTGTTCAGTATCTACCCGGACGAAATCGTGGACGCAGCTAGTATAAAAGTAGCCTAAGTTACTCCTTATTACATCAGCTATCTGCCAGTGAAAGTTCCGTCGAAATCGGAGACACTCAAATTCTATTTATTTGTATGTAGGTATGTATGTATGTATGGTTGTATGGAGATAAAAGTAGCCTAAGTTACTCCTTATTACATCAGCTACCTACCCGTGGAAGTCCCGTCAAAGTCGGATACACTCCAATTCTACTTATTTGTATGTAGGTATGTATGGATGTATGGAGATAAAAGTAGCCTAAGTTACTCCTTATTACATCAGCTACCTACCCGTGGAAGTCCCGTCAAAGTCGGATACACTCCAATTCTACTTATTTGTATGTAGGTATGTATGGATGTATGGAGATAAAAGTAGCCTAAGTTACTCCTTATTACATCAGCTACCTACCCGTGGTAGTCCCGTCAAAGTCGGATACACTCCAATTCTACTTACTTGTATGTAGGTATGTATGTATGGATGTATGGAGACAAAAGTCGCCTAAGTTACTCCTTGTTACATAACCTATCTGCCAGTGTACCTAAGTCCCGTCAAAATCGGTCCAGCGGTTCCAGAGATTAGCGGGAACAAACAGACAGACAGACAGACAAAAATTGTAAAAAATATTGTTTTGGTATATTTACCGTGTATACATACATATGCATTTAGTAAAAAGCGGTTATTTTTATATTACAAACAGACACTCCAATTTTATTTATTTGTATAGATAAACAACACAAAACGAATTAGCGGAATCGGACCCGCCGTTCTCGAGTTTTGCGCTTAACAACACATTTAACGATTCAGGTTCTCAATTCGTCCGGATCTTTTTATTTATATAGATAGGTTGACAGATAACCTACATCGTGGGTAAAAAGAGTGTCAGGTAGGTACGAATACATTGTTTTTTTTTTTTTTAATCTCCATTTAGAGAGCTTGGTCAAAGACCATGACGCTCTATACGTTCACATGAATTACATTCTTCATTTAAAAAAATAATTAAACAACATTAGCCCATTGACAATTGATATAGTTGCAACAGTATTCTGGCGTCATCCGTAGTAGGATCTGCCAGGACACTGTTGCAATGTCCTATTTCTAATGAAGCCCTGCAATGAGCCTCACCTCGAACACATTCAACCAAAATATGGTATACGTCTTCCACTTTACCACATATACTACAATTAGGGGTATCAGATTGACTCATTAACACTTTAAACTTATTAAATGGCACATGTCCGGAGCGAAGTCTCATCATTGTGACAAGTTCTTTCCTGGACAGGGCAATACATTGTTATTTTCTTGAATCAATTGAGAAGTAAATATCTGCATTCGAGTAATTTTTTTAATTCTGTTCATCGTAACTCAAAATACTGTTACCTACCGTACAAATGACAAAAGAAGTCAAAGTAAAACAAACGGCTAGTTTTAATGCGGGTTAAAAGTACTTGCAGTTTACGACGCAAAATCCTTTGTCGGCCCGACAGTTTTCTGGAAAGTAATGAATTCGCTAAAATCTTGTCTAGATTAACGACACTCTGCAGTAACATAAACTCAACAGATATACGAGTTATGGGAACACTTATATTCTTACAAAAATCCCGTATCACGATGATGACTCGTGATGGACTCCGTAAGCTAATTGGCTAAACAATTATCGCCTTATTCGTAAACGTATTTTAGCTAAAGTGTTGCTAATCTCTCCTTTGTCTTTTTCTATCCTACGCTTTTGACAATGCGACTGATAAAGACAAAGCATATTATAACTAAAACGTATCTAATATACGTTTATGAATAAGCGGGTAATAATTTCCATAACCAAAACATAATATTTAAAAAAAAATAAATCAAAAACGTATAATAAATTAAAAACTTACAAGAGAGACAAACCTCATCGAATTCAACACCTAGTCATTAAGAAACTAGGATCAAAATGTCGCAATTAAACCCTAACCCTAACTGAACTCCACTTAAAATTAATATAATAACCTGGGCTATATCTCTAAAGACAGTTTAAACGCGTTAATTGACTTTGAAGTTTGACCTTTACTGACCATCCTGGTTTGACCTTTTGCTGACTATGGAGAGTAGAGGTGACGAGAACCGTTATTTAAGTACCAAATAAAAAATAGTTAACATTCTGTGATTGTGGTACGTAAAGTAAGGTAGTAACTACAAAAAAATAGAGTACCTATTTAAATGTAGGTACATACATATTTGCAGAATCTCAATAAAGAATTTATAAAGCTTACAGTGGAGCGTGACATTTCTTTTGTCACGAAGTGGCAAACAAACAAACATTGGCTTAAGTTTGCATTGATTGAAAGTGAATAATGTAAACATCTGCATAAAAAAAATTAGAGGCTTCAATGAGATGCGTTACGTCTCCTGAAGTCTAAGTTGTTATATAGGTCGCGCCGGGTAAAAAGAACGCTGGCGGTCAAGCTGCGCAGTAGACGATTTATCGATCTATTTGGTGGTATGAGGTGCGGCGTTTTCAATCTGCCTACCAATACACGAAATCGCAAGCGAAAGCTAGATCAAAAATAAACCAATAGGGCTAGTACTTTCGTGCGCGAGTGTACCGATGCTCGAACACATCCCTTCTACTTTCTTCCAGCGTGCTTTTTACGTGGCGCGACCTATACCTCTGTTCCGGAAATTATAGGCCTTACCACCTGACCGGTATACAATAGCGTTGAACACTACTATTTAGATTAAGTAATGCATGCAGTCCTCTGAAAAGATTTAGGCGCCAATGTTCAGTTGACTTATCGCGCTATCGGACCGATTTTCCTTCACTAGTGGACGGTGGGGTCACCATGTCCCACCTAACCCTACCCTACCAGACACTCTTTTAGTTGAGAGAAATTCCATTCCAATATTAAAAGAACTGTGGTGGACGTTTAAAGTCTGAGCGATTTCTACTATAAATAAATATGGTTGCTTAATTTTATTGACAAGTCTAAGTAAATAACTGACTCAGCATTTACAGTCTGCGTCGATGTAGTTTTATATCGAATTGAAGCTGAACCAACATTCCGTTCACCTCGGTCTAAAATTAAATTTAAATGAAATAAGGCGAAACGAAAGAAACGTCTGGCGACTGGGGTGGCGATGCAATTGCTACAAATTGTCGTTTTAGAAAAGTGTAGATGAAAATGGGTTTTTTAATGTTTTTGTAATAGTTTTTTAAACGGTAATATACATGCGGATGTTAATTCTTAACTTAAAAGTTTGAATAGTGAGTTTTGGTAGTACAAGTAATTAATGTTTAGGGTTGTATACCGTAAAAAGAAAAAATGGAACCCTCATAGGATCACATTGTTGTCCGTCTATAAGTCAGTCTGATTGTTTCTCTGTCGAGACTATATTTCAGAAGTGTGTGAATGACAAAAAGCTCACCATACGAGGGACATGGCATAATTATCACTTAATACCTATAAATTATATATATTACTCACTTTTTTACATTAATATAAATAAATAAATACTCAATGACAACGGCAGGGTTGTTTGTCGTTCTGGTCAGATAAATAAAGATCATTTTGTTACTCTTTTCATAACCATTTTACGAAAACTTTTTGAATCAGTTATGGTTCTCTTTACCTCTACCCTCCATGCAACTAACAGCACTACAGGGCACAGCTTAAAACAACTTTGCTAACAACCACCAGGCGATTTGAGCAACAAGTTACGAAAATGTTTTGTTACTTCTAAACTATAGGTTTTCATTATTTTGAACTTCCATCTGTATTGGAAACTGACACTTAAATTACAGATTTGTATGATGTTTTGTGAAAAGATTAAAATAGTGACGTGGACATAGTCAACAAAAATGATAAAAAAGTAATTTTTTTAGTAATATATCTGTGGAATGCAACGATACTTTATGCATGCACCTAGTTTTTTAAATGTACAACCTTCCCGCCTTGTTTTTATTAGTATTATATTAATAGGGGAAATGAGACACTGAATGACACTACTGATATACTTACCTACATTAGTACCTATAGTATACATGTTTAGACTAATATCTCAGTGATATTCAGTTCATTCATATAATTTCATCCAAGTAAGGTGATGAATAGCAGTTTTTATATCGACAAAATTTATTATTTTATAACGAATTACCTATAGATATAAAAAATATAACATCCATAACCATATTCAAGAATAAATTAACGGAATATTTGGACCGGACCGGAACACGATAGTGTTGAACACTCCCATTTAGTAGGAGAGTTTCGTCTCAGTCGTAACTTCACTTCGACTTCTGCTAAGTGCACTTTATAATGACGAATAAAATCTTTCTTATCCTTTATTCCTTTGTTTAGTTTTGAAAATAATTCAGGGGTTTATGACATTTCTTTTCTCAACAAGAACTTTACATAGTTCACTTAAGCGAGAAACTTAAAAAACGAACTTATAGGTACAAAATTTCTCTGCCATTCGGCTTAACAACTTTAATTTCTAATGGATTAGGCGAATCGTTATTTACATTATACAATATTAATTTCTATCTACTATGATAGAAATGAATATTGTATAGTGTTGAAACTCTCCTACTAAATGGGAGTGTTCAACACTATCGTGTTCCGGTCCGGTGGTAATGTACGGCCCTGTAATTCCCGGCACAGTGGCATAAAACCTAAGGCTTCAGGAGTGGTAACGCATCTGCATTTTGACCTCAGGTCTTTGTTTAGGTGTCTATAGGCTGCAGTCATCACTTAACATCAATCTGAACTGCATGCTTCTTTGCCACTTTCATTACATTAAAAAGATGTACCTAACCTGCTGCCACTAAACCAATTTGACTTTATTAAAACCAGCAGTTTTAATAAATTCGCAGCTTTTGTTAAAGAGACAGTAGATAAGATGAAAGATCAGTTATAGATAGAGGCAGAATTTGGCTGACGGTATTGATTTCAGATCCGACTCTCGCAGCGAAAAAATATGCTTACATCACATAGTCTTTGTCTCCGACTATAGATAATATGAATGCTGAATAAGTGTGGAAAGATGTTTTTTAATAACAAAAATAACGGGTCTGGGTGTTTGTGTTTATGTTGTATGTGTACAATGGCACCCACGACACAGGTTTATACCTACTGTGGGGCTGTGAGTGTAAGCGTATTTTATTTATTTTTATTTATTAATGTTACGGCCAAATACTCAAACATCACTTAAAAATCTAAGTAGGACTTAAAAGTCTTCTATCTGTATAAAATACGTTCAAACGATACAGATTGCGCACATTTGAGGGTTGCTTAAAATTGAGTGACGTTTGAGTATTTGGCCATTAGGGTACTGAGAAATGTTTTCATTAAGTGTTACAAGGAAAAAGTGAAATCAAGAATATCATAACTTTGACACCGTAATAACTATCACAGAGACATAAGATCTAATATCTCAGGGGTGGCAATGCATCTGCATTTGACCTCTGGTTTTTGTGTAAATGTCTCATCACTTTATAACCTTGTGAACTGCAAGCTAGTTTTTTTTTTTTCGTTAAATAAAAAAAAATCACGGATGTATTTCCGAAGGTTTGAAGAAAATTTAATGCATACATTCAAGCATACATGTAAACATCGCCAGTTACGTTTTATATCCTGTCCCTATATAAAAGATGGCGAGAAAAGTACTGCATTGCAATAAAGTTTGTCATTTATGCCGTACCTAATTATTCAAAAACTTATATAGTAGGATCATATGTAGGGTAGGTATCAATAGACATTCACAAAAAGATAGATACTTGCTGCAAAATAAAAATATTATTCTTTTAGTGTGACTCCCACCTTCGGCTAGATTTTGCAATACAAGAACTTTTTATACAGCTTCTATGAAATATTTTTATAAATAGTTACTAACTTGTTGTGTCCGTAATAAAAAACTAACAAACGTCTCTGTATCGTTATAAAAACTCTCTCCAATGTAGAGCTATTATCTAAAGTCCTCGAAAACGAACGTAAGTATTACAGCATGACTGAAAAATATCGCTAACTTGTATTTAGTTGGAAGATAACATTGATCCTACTTATTTCATTTGATATCCATTTTATATTCTGCAAGATAAAATAAAAAATAAGAACATATTATATATCATAGCATGACTTATTGATTTTAATGCTATTCTGTTCGTATTTTTGTTTCACAATAATTTCAAAACATCTTAGCAACTAACTGCATAGTTTTTAAAATATAATAAAGACCAATCAAGAAGCCAACGATAAAATTATACGATGCAGCAATTTTATTTTAGTTAATATTTTTGGTGCATCAAAATTTTAATTGAATAATCGTTCTTAAAACATCCACTCTGTGTAATGGACCAATTAAATAATTAAGAGAAACATGTAAATGGTACAAGTTACATAAATATTTTTGCAAAATTCAAGTACTTAGTTATTTTTCCATGGGTAATATTGTTTTTTGTCGTCGTCAACCTATAACATTTTTTTTTAATTTCCAATTAAATCTCGATGAGTTGTTATCTTAATTGGAAATCATTATTTAATTTATATAGTATTCAGGTGTAATATTAATTATGGATAATCATTAACATAGGTATATAAATCTGATCGGTCATTTTATTTTTCATTCGAGTAATGACCTCTACAGTATCATACTAATCAATGATCGCGAACAGCTATGAATTCAACAATTTATGGACGCATCGTAAACACAAAAAGCAATTTTAATGAAAAGAACATCTCGGTTTATGATCGCGATTGTTTATGGTAGTATTCAATTATTACAGCAATCTGCAACTAATGGGCGGCTAATTGCTGTAATTTGGTGCATCTATCAATTCGTGAGGTAATATATCCAATAAAGATCAATATCAATCGTCATTAATACTTACTTTCCTTATGTTAACTTCCTTACTATCTTTATTAATATTAAAATGCAAACATAACTCTATCTATCTGTCTGTGGATTACGTTCCGCGCGGCAGATCAAGGAAAAAAAACACAGATCATGGAATTCATGGAAGTAAGAAGCTAAGAAGCTAAGAAAGGACATAGGATACTTTTTGTATACAAACCAAAAACCACGCGGATGAAGTCGGAAGCAACAGCAAATACATAACTCTTCCGCTACCAACTGAGCAAAACTACTGGCCGTAGAAAGCTACAATTTGGCTTGTAAGTTTCTTGCGGATTCAAGGAAGTACTAAATGTGAATAGAAAACGGATTTTTGTGTATAAAATGACCGATAAAAGCTCCGATTTTATTTTAGAGTCCCGTTTCTTTTTTTTTATCTAATGGAAGTGGCAAACATGCATGCAGTTCACATTGATGTTTAGTGATGACTGCAGCCTATAGACACACACACAAAGACCATGCAGATGCGTTACCACTCCTGAGGGCTAAGGTGTTATGCCTCTGTGCCGGAAATTACAGGGCCGTACATTACCACCTGACCGAAACACGATAGTGCTGAACACTACCATTTAGCGGAAAGTATTTTAGGTGATGCGCTGATGCCTACGCCCGAGCTCTGTCACTGGAGCTCTACCGCCAGTAAAAATTGAGAAGCGTAATATTAAAAACCACCCACTAAAACCACCTCAGTGCCGACTTCAGTGCAGAAAGGGGAGAGTACACTATAAACACTGCTCCGGTTCCCCCCTCGCACTTCGTCTTTATCCAAGGCTCGTCCACGGGGGCTTTGTGAGCTCAGGTCTGAATAAGGCTTAATACATGCATATTTTTGTACCCATATTTTTGCACTCAGGTGAGATGAGTTTACAAGTTTTAAAAAGAATCACCTCCATGCTTGGTTAGCGAAAATATATCAGGGCATGGAAGAAAGGGATGCGGCGCTACACGGGAGCGAGAGCGAAACCATAATCCACTTATACGTCACGCTCGGGTTGCTCCCATACATTTTTACTGGGGAAAATTGGGGAATATCCGTAATGCACATTAAGCTGGGTCCAGAGTTATTTGCAATGGTAGGTACCGGGCCAAGTATTGAAATGAAATTTTCCGCCGCGTGGATTTAAGGGATAACGAAGGTTCCGTACACTTTTGTCGGTAAGAATGTGACCCTTCCCGAGTTTGCGGGCCGGATTATTGTTTCAAGTACTTTTTTATTACTCGTAATAATGACCCGGATTTCGGAGTCCCCTTTTCAGTGAAATACTGTTGAGTTGTGTATTTCGTAAATAAAAATGTTTTAGTGATTATTTCGTTTATTTTGGTCACAAAGGATTGTAAAACAGTGTAATACGAATAATGACTTAAAATATTTATTATTTCATAGAATGTATTAGGGACCGTAATTGAAGAGAATTCTTCTACTAGTGGGTGATGACGTCACGTCTAGAAGCAAGCAATTTATGATGCATTTGATGTTAAGTTTTTTTTTATGTTAGGAAGGTGGCAAACAAACATGCAGCTCACAGCCTATAGATATCTACATAAAAACCAGAGGTCAAAATGCAGATGCGTTGCCCCCCTGAGATCCAAGGTGTCATGTCTATGTGATAGTTATAACGGGGCCACACATATATTTTTTTTTCATTGCATTGCCAATCCTCTGGTCTAAGTTGTAATGCCTCGGTGCCAGCAATTATTACCACCATCAGCCATCACTACCTGATCGAAACACAATAACATTTGATACTACCATTTAATGGCACAAAAGTTTACTAATTTTGGACTAAAGTTATCAAAATTGGTAAACAAATTTTTGTTGCAGCCCATAGCTACATAAATATTGATATATATGTAACCTAACCCCCTTATTCATAAACAGACATTAGATACGTTTTAGCTAAGCTAAGCAAAGAATGCTTTGTCTTTGTCAGTTGCATTGTCAAATGTGCAGGATAGAAAAAGACAAAGGAGAGATTAGCAATAAACGTATTTTAGCTAAAGTGTTGTGAATGTGAATAAAGTGTAAATAAAAAATATTTCAAATATGAGAATTAAATTATTCAACGTTTACTAACCATGTTATTGTAAAATACTCGTTGCTTTGTCTTCCAGTACCATTCGAACAACTTGTTGCACCTATTAACACAATCACTTCATGTAGGTACTCCTATTTGCGATGCGTTACAATATTTCACAACACTATTTTGATATCCAATGCTTTACGAAGTTGTTCTTCATTCTATTTTAATAAATTAGTAGCACAGTTCTTATTATATGTATAAAATACAAATTTTATACGATAACTGCATAACTGTCAGTCACAATTAAGTTTCGTTCACAATTAACTTTTGAAATACTTTTTTCTCACAACACTTCACTTTTTTATCACTTTATGCTAGTGGTACATCACTAGTTTGTCATAAATACTGATTTCAGCAAACGTTTAGGAAGTTTTCCTCAAACATTACACATTTTTCACACGCTGTAGCTTTGCAAAAACTGTATCTTTTGCACGACATAAACTTTAGGGTTAAGTACTTCTGATTTGGAAAGTTCGCGTCAACTCCACGAAACTAACTTCTTGTTTGTCCAAGTTTGCATTGGCTCGTTTTAGGGTTACTTCACAAATTCACGGTACGTAAGGTCACTTGGCAGATCGCGCTGTCACGAATTAAAAAGTAACAAAAAAAAAATACTTTTGTTCGAGACCAGATAAGTGTTTTGGCAGCACTCTGGTTATTAATTACAGAGACGTATTTAAAAAGCAGTGTGTACGCGACAGCTTCCCAGTCAGCACTGGTGGGCTAAATGAGAAAGATTTCTCCTATTTCTTCCCATTCGAGAGAGAATATAAAACTCTTTTTCGCCTCTTTTTACTTCCAACTTCGTCTTAATATGCCACCCGCTCGGACCTTGGAGTGAAGCTATATGAAACTCTCAGAGCTGAACGGTGGAAAAATATGAGCTCGTTTTTTTCCGATAGTGGAAATAATCGTTTTTGCTATTAATTCGTACTCGTGGAATAGCTACCTATATAAAGGATCTTTAGATAAATTCAAGGCTGTGTCCCTAGTTCCAAAAATTGTTTTAATATTATATAATAAATCCATTAAAGAAACAATTTCATCTTAGCCTAAGGACTGAGACATAAGATTCCACCAAAATGTTGCCAAGACGAGTTTCTAAATCTACAATCCCGATTTCACAAACTCTACACCTAAGTCAAAATGCGTGGCGTTACCACAAGAAATATTTCGTATACTAAATCCCTAATAATAAGTAATGAACTTTGGGTAAACCCAAAAAAGGGAAGAGACTCGTGCCCAGCAGTGGGACGTATAATGGGTTGCCATTATTATTATTGTTCATATACCAACTCATTATGGCTATTGTAATCTGCGCAAAACCGTAAATCAAAAATATTTTAGTTCATTATTTATTTATTTTTTACGTATTAAAATCGCGAAAGTTAAAACAAATTTACGCTCTCAAAAGACGACGACGACGACGACTCGTAATTTATATACCAACCAGAACGTCAGAAAATATCGAGTATCTGTATAAATACCGATTACCTCTCTGGCAGGATAATCGGGGCAAAAGTTACGGCTTACTTGCACCTGAAACACATAAAATGAAAAACTAGAAAAATAAAACATTTTTTATACCTACACGACACATGTATTCCCAAAAAAACATACGAGTAGTAGTATTATTTTATCTTGGTATAAGTCTTCGGTCATCATCATGATGAACAATGATTAACACTGGATGCTACTGCCCATCTTGCGTTATTGCACTTACCACCGCCCCATTGAACATCGCCCCATTGGAATGGTCCGACCGCCAGGTCGGGGGGCCAATGGGGCGATGTTCAGTTGACTATATGCACTAGTGGAAGAATTCTCTTCCAGTAGATCAAAATTCTTCACGTCCCGATGCCAGCGTAATTATGTACTTCATAAATCAGGTCTAGTACGTTAGTAAGTCTTCGTGCAGGGGGTGGTTGTGTTAATCGCGGGGCGCCCCCGGTCTTCGTTAGTCTAGAATTAATTCGTTGATAAGACGCCGCGCCTCCCGGCTTCACTGTCTTGGCTCAGGGTTGCCAACTGTGAAAACATTCGGGAAAATAATAGAAAACTTTTGGCGCTTTGTTTACACTACTTTGTAATGCGATTTTTATTCTGATAATATAATATAATGTTGCACTACGAGTAGTAGTGTGACATGATAATGAGGTCTGTTAATTAACAAAATAACCAACCTATATTCAGTTTTAGTTTCTCTATCTTCACACTAAGTCCCACGGGGTTGACAGACTTATTTAGGCTTCCGTATCTCAAAAAAAAACACGGTTTAGTTTTTCTTTTAAATTCATTATATTTTCACCGTGATTTTTTTCATATTAGTGGGGACTTGAATGTAACAAAACTTTGCACTTTAAATCCAAATATTTTACAAACGGTTCCTTTTATCGGAAATGGTCTCCTAACCGAACAATATTTTTGAAGACCTATCCAAGGATTCCGGAGAGTTGACGAGCCATTTAGGCACGCGTTTTAACCGAGGCTTTCGAATTTTTTCGAAGGGTTTCGATTCCCTTACTGGGACAAATATTTATATGACCTACAGATATTTGTCTGGGTTTTGCGTATGTGTATAACGGCACCCACGACAGTATTATTCCTAATGTATAAAAAATACAAATAACAATTTTAATAACTGCCTCAGTAACCTAGTGGCAGCAGGCCACTACTACTACGCTGGGTTCCTGATTTCGATTCCCGGGTAGAGGGCTATTAGAAATAATGGTGTGAAGTCCTTTATCTCTGAATCTATTGGGATTTTTCCATTTTCTGGAAATTTCTCAGTACCTCGAAGATTGGTAATGTGCCGGGCACAGATATCAACAGATGTCAACAGACTGGCTAGCTGTTACATGGGCCAAAACGTAACCGGCAAATCTTGGGTGTTTGCATGTATGCTTGAATGCATTATACCTCTGCCTACCTACCTTCGGGGATTACAGGCGTGAAGTTACGTAAATACCGGGCAATGTTCTTAAGGGCCAATAGATAATATATTATTACAAAACTGCTTTGCTTGTACTCGGCCCAATAACCCGCGCCCTACACGCACCCGCTATCTGTGTGAATAGCGCTTTAGAAGCAAATTAACAAATGGACTTATTTATTGACAGACAGACATTAGACATTTTTTTTATGTCGTGGAAGTGGCAAACTAGCGTGCAGTTCACATTGATGTTAAGTGATGACTGCAGCCTATAGACACCCACACGATGACCAAGGCCTAAGGCCTAAGGTGTTATGCCTCTGTGCCGGAAATTACAGGGCCGTATGTTATCACCTGACCAGAACACGATAGTGCTGAACACTACCATTTAGCGGCAAGTATATTATTGTATAAGTGTTGTATGTGTATAGGTAATGCGGTGGTGCCTACGCCCGCGAGCTCCGTCACTGGAGCTCTACCACCAGGAGCAAAGACATTAGACATTAGTTCTGTTGTTTCTTGTTGAGGTACGGAACTTTAAAAAAAGTTTAAGGGACCAAACTCAATTCGTCGATACGACCAAATGTAAAATTTGAGGAAAATTCAACAGACGCAGCCCTGAAATCCAAGAACAAATTAAAAAGACGACCACAGGATCGCCCCGGGGGACAGGGGAGAAATTACCCCCCTCCGTTGACCCTCTTTAATGAACATTGCACTCTATCGCCGTCTCCCTTACACCCACCAGGTGCCCCGTAAAAGAATTGTCCGTTTCTTTCGTCTGGATATTCGCTGTGATACCTTATTGTAGCCCGGAGTGCATTATAAATATACGAATATTGAATTTTAATATTAATACGTAATAATATTAATTTTAATACGAAAATTAATGTATGGTTCGTTTTGATATACAAGTTTGTAGATTCCTTGTATGGCCTCGTAATATTTTTACTATCACATAACAACTACGGTCTGAGGGTAGCCAACGCATCTGCATTTTAAACTCTGTTCTTTGTGTGGGTGTCTATTAATGTCTATAGGCTGCAGTCATCACTTTACATCAATGTAAAATGCATGCTTGTTTGCAACCTTCATTACATTTAAAAAAAACTTAATTACGTCAAACATCATTACATACCTACCTAAAAACTTAACACGTTGAAAAGAACGTGTCGAGTAGTTCGTAATTGAATGAAATCTAATGAAAATTTAGTTCCCTCCTCATTTATTTTTAGTATTAATAAGCTATTTTTTGGCATTGACTCTTTATTAGTGATGTAAATATCTGGATTTTGAATCGATATTTTTTAAGTTGTCACTTAGTCCGGTCAAAATAGAACAAAAAATAAGAGTGACGCTACATTGTACAAGTAAAATTGTTCAAAACACAATCAAAAACATTATTAGATTATTCAGAATTCCCTAAAGTGCCAGTTTAAGGAAAAAAAATACTCGAGGTCAAAGAGGAAAAAAATGGGGTTTTCGCGATTTGGATTTTTTTCTAATTTGACTGGACTAGCATGGTATGGCCAGAGAATATGTAATAATACTACGTATAGAATGGACACTTCGACGTCCCGCCCTATTACCCCGCATCACCCAAACTCCTCCCCTCTTATGGGCGACGGTTGGTATTTTGTACATGCTACGCACACAGGTGCACGTGTAAATACACGTCACCATCGACTATAGAAGGAAGGCTGATTGGTCTGTGCACGTCACTGATTGATGCTGTGTAATAGAGACCAAATTAAGCGTTTGTATGGAATTTTGGCGGAGTGTCCGCGGTGTGGTATGGCATTAAGACGCCGCATGGTATAGCAATTGCTTTTCCTCTGTTTTTTTTTTCCCCTTTTATATCCATGAAACTTCTTTCGATTCCCTTGTCGCCGGGTCACTAGTAGCTTATGAATAAAGTACCGAATGTGTTTAATCTGCACGATTGTATTAGATTTAATAGCAGGCGATGATCTAAATATACAACAATTGATCATCAGACAATGTCTGCATGTAAATGTTTCATTTTACGAGTATAACGCGATACTAATTTTATTCTTTATACTGATAAATTAAGCACTTGCGTAGAGTTGATGCTGGTTTGATGCCTTTTTAGGGTTCCGTTCTTCAAAAGGAAAAAAGACAAAAACTTTATAAGATCACTCACATCTGTCTGTTTGTCTCACACACACACACAGCTAATTATCTCTGAAAGAAGAGGGATTGAATTAAATTTTATCGAAATCATTAAGAGATATTTTCTGGAACCGCTGTGATAATAAAGGATTTGTCAAAGTTATATGTACATAAATAAAGGATCGTCATTCTTGACCTAGTTTGACTAATTTATCTAAAAGATATGAAGTACCTTACTCGTCATACAAACCAAATGAACGGATGATGAATACATGGGCGCACCAAGTATGACATTTATATGTTTTAATAAATATAAAACATACAGTTCATAAATACTTATCTAAGTACAAATGATAAATGGCGGGTACTGACATTAGATGCAGGAACGACTGCGAGGTTTTTATATAAATTATACATGTGGGAGGGATTGCAGTACTTTTATTAAGGTATGGCGTAATAAACTTGCTTTGATAGTTTTTCAATTTCACTTTATTGTTTTTAAGTTCTTATGTAATTTAAATGGACTACAGCTTAAGGACATCTATACAAAAACTAAAAGTCAACATGTTGCTACGTTGGCACCCCAAAGATATTAGTGGTTTTGCCTCTGTCCTAGTAAATACGTGGCCATTACCAATTTACCAATTACGTGTCAGTGGTAAAACTAAGTCTCAGGTCGTTAACTGCCGCTTTTAGGGTATGTTGAATAGTCTCGGGTGATCTGACGAATATATATACCCAATATGTCGTCAACTTTATATAAACAGGTAAGTTGCTAATATAAAGCGAGAATAAGAGGGGAGATAGTGCGCAGCCTTGGGGAACACCGATTGTTATGGTGCGAGCGACAAAACGTTACTGGCAAATCCTGGCTGTACGCATGTATGCTTGATGGATGCATTTACCTTTGCCTACCATTTAGGTTTTTTATCACTTACTTCTAAAACCCGGGACCTCAGGCGTAGACGTACAAAATTATATTCCTTTTTATCATGTAGGTTCTTAAACGAAAAAATGAATTTAAACTCGGCTAGTATCTGCAACAACCTGTTGTTAAGGTAATAAAACTATTGAAAAGATCATCGAAAGTGGAATATAAGACCCGAGGCGGACCGGTACGATGTTATCAGTGTAGCACAAATAAGAAAAAACCGCTGGAAAATAATTTACGCAGCATTATAATAATTTATAGCTTCATTCAGATCGATTACTGTCCGACACATGCGCAAATATTATTTTTTAGAGATCCGCAATCATTTTGAATCTCACACTGAGCCATGATTGATTTATTCCAAACGCATATAGAACTAAAGCAAGAATGTTCTTTTTAATCTTTATGTACGGCCCTGTAATTTCCGGCACAGAGCCATAACACCTTAGGCCTCAGGAGTGGTAACGCATCTGCATTTTGACCTTGGTCTTTGTGTTGCAAGGTTCACGTCTATAACATTATATTTTATATACAAAACGTAGTAATTTAATAGAATAACACTATTGATAGGTGGTTAAGTTTATGGTTTATAGCTTTGAATAATTGAACTTTTGATTACATTAACAGTCTTATTATTTAACAATGTTACTTAACAAAATAATAATCTGTCAGTGTGAACAAACATTATAATTTTACATGTTCGTTTTCTTTAGACTGTAATAATATGTTATTATCAATTATGTAAGTACATCAAAATCATCCCAAGGACACTTATGCTGGTCATATAGTTCTAATGTCTGAATTCGCGGGCGTAGGCACCCCCGTATTACCTAATCTATTTGATGCCAAATGGTGGTGTTCAGCACAATCCATGTCCCCATAGAGCAACACCAGAGGGGAGTAGCCATATGCAGGCTTTCCCCTCTGTCAAAGTACAAGCCCAAATGGGCCTATACCTGTCGCCTAGATGTTTAAATGTGTGCGTGAAACTGTTTCTGTATTTTGTGGTGTAAGTTTCGTAGTAATAGACGATTTTTGTAGTGTGCGAGTGTGTCGCACGCATTTTCCCCCGCAAAAAATGACAGACTGTTTTGCATCGGTAATAAACGCTATGGCTACTCCCCTCCAGTCCGCCGCGGCCGGTGGCCCGTGTTGCTCTATGCATGTCCGAATGAGATAATAATGAATTAAAAAAATAAGTTTTTACTTTAATTTTTTTTTGTTCCCTGGCATGTTTAATTATAATTATAAATGTTCTTTAAATGTATTTAACTTGAGCGAGAGTCCTGGTACCCATAACACAAGTTAAATCTTACCATGGGTACCAGTGCTTAACAAAAAAATTGTCAACAATACTTTTTGGCGCCATATTTCATTAAAATTGACATGAATGTATCAATGTACATAATGATAATAATAAATTGATTCTTATTCTTAATAATGTATGACCAGTGCCGGATTTAGACTTCTTGCGGCCTTAAGCAATCTATGAAGGGAAATGAGCAAATTCAATCACTAGGAACAGAGATGCTCTCTCTTGGTAAACACCAAAAGAATCTGACGTAGTGAGCATAGAATGAGCATTCGCACGCTTGGTCTAAATCCATTAGAAGACGAACAATGTTAAATGGGGACTTAAAAAGGAACTTTTTTTTTAGTGTATATTTACCATCAATCTGAAGTGCATACTTGCTTGCCACTTCCATTTGAGCTCACCATATTATTATGTCCAATGTAGAAGATCATAAGATATTATTACATGCAACAAAAAAAACCGTGCCTCTGAGGAGTAAACTGTTGCCTCTGAGGTAAAATCCGATTTAGCTTTTGTAAGACCTCTTTAAAAATGATAAGGAATGCCGACTGAGTGAGACGGAATGAGTTTTTATTTAGATTATACCTAAATATGTTTATTTCTAAAAATTGTTTGCAAAATGAATTTCGTAAATTTATTATGTACGAAACTCTCCACACTTTGGAGCGATTCACTCATGTTTTACGCATAATTCACTATAATAATATCACGTAGCCTCACAATTTTTTAAGTTAATTTACGACAAAATAATTGGTTGGAGCATCGTGAGCCCCTACTAATATAAACATTGGATTATGAAATTATATCGCGAGAATTACCGTGAAAATCATGTTATTATGTGATCATATTAAAGTAACGTCATGAAACCAATATAGTTGGTCTTATTATTGAGCTGAAAAGCGACCGAAACGTCGGGTTCGATTTTAAATAATCATTTTAGTTTAATATACGCGAGATAAATCTGAAAACTAGTTTTATTTCAATGAGTGCAGCTCGCGAAAACCTAAGAACATACTTATTATTGATTTCATTGTACTATAAATATTTCATACAGTAATCGACGATTGAACTTAAACGACGACATTCGAGTCATAAATTTATTAAGTTTACGGTACAATGATAACACACAGTCGACAGTGTCATAAATACAGAATTTATGACATAACGTCGTGGTGTCGACAAAAACTAAAAATATTTTCCATATAATTTTACAAAAAGTAACGTTATTACCGACATTATTTCAGACTTAGTTATTAAGGAATGGAACGTTCTTTGGAAATAAAATTGATCTAGATAAAAACACCAATCCAGAAATTGTTTATCAAGTTTCATGGCTTATAGTCAAAACTATTGGAAACTGTTTCTCTTACGAAGACTACAAGTCAATACTTTGCAAATATTATGTTGCTGTCATGTTTTTTAACCTGCAAATAAAAGCTATACTAATATTAAATAGTCAGAATGGAATGACGGTACAATTTATCACTGTTTTGATAGGTACGTGAAGGCAAATCTTTGAATCCCGTTTTACGATAATTGCATTGACGAATGAGTATGTTTGACACAGTTTTAGTTCATAAGGACAAGGCGTTCAGAAGCTATTATTTGTATATAATTTGCATTAAAAACTCATCAGAATTCATGAAAATAAACGTGACACACCCTACCGTACGTTTGATACTTTGTCACATAATAAATTACGTTTACATTGTTAGTGCCAAAATGTCAAAAAATATGTGCTGTGTCACAAGCTGGGCCTAAGATTATCTATCGTAGACACAGACTTATCTCAGGTTGTGTAGTCGAAGATCATAGAGGTTTAAAGAATTCAGAGTTAGGTAGGTACATTTTATTAATTGCGGACGAATTTCGACTATTGGATGATCACTGGAATACAATAAAATCGCTGAGCTCATAAAATTCATATTATATGTATGACACTACAACACTGAACAAATGAATAACGCTTCAGCATGGTTAAAGAATACAATATCCGCTCAGTACAAACAAGATCTCGATCACATAAATCTTTTTCGCAAACGCTCCGGGCGCGCCGTAACCGATTAGTAGGTGCGGTTATCTACAGCGAGAAACAATTTCCAATGCATTATATAATTTATGACTTCATCGGCCACTCGCGGGGTCACTAGTTGAACGTGAGTTCGTACAATGGTAGGGGTCGAGGTTAGAGTTTTATTCTGTGAAGTTCGGAAATCGAAATGTCTGTTACGAGGAGGTGATTTATTTCTTCACCTGACAATAGCAGTGTATTCGGCTGATTGCTGGCTGCAGGTGTAATTTTTGAGTACAAAAAACATCACGCGCTCTTTGGATTGATTTCGTGGCATTAAAATGATTTCGTTTGATTGCACATTCTAATGAGAACAATGTATAATATATATATGAGGCTTCAATATTTTTTGTTTTTGATATTTTCAAATTCAGTAAATGTACATTTTAAATTCAGTAATAATTTCTTAGTAATGTGGGCTTTGGAATTCTGCCAGTGAATGACAAAGAATGTCCCTCTTCTTTTATTTAGTCTTATCTTGCCGTTTGTAAAAGAGAGCATGGAACATTCTATTGATACCTATTTTTATTATTAAGTATTTTTGGAACATTATTTATTTTATTTTTGTTTACTTTGACACATCAATCAACGTATCAGTTGTTAGTCGCTTTAATTTTATATTTGTAATTTGACCTATCACAAGCAAATTCTATTATTTCCAAGTGATTAAATGAATTTTTGAGTTTGAGTTTGCACAATAATTAAAAAAACCAACCTTTTTACAAATCATCTCCTCTCAAATTGATTCCCACGCTCGCAGACTGCCCTCTTAAGCCTTTTTTGTTAGAGTCAAGTGTCCCCTTTCACGTCTAAAAAATCATAGTAATAGCACAGTCTAAAGAAAACGAACGTGTTATGTGGTAATAGTGTACCTATATAATATGACAAATTTAAAATTGAAAACTATCACAGCTAAGAAGGCTTCATAAGTTTACGAGTAACTCTCGACCAACTGAAAAAATGTACTGATAATAAAACCTTTACGCTCATGCACAGCCCTAATAAAGTTAAAATTAAGCGTCTAAACACCGAATCATTTTTAACAAAACACAGAGTATTTAAATGGAAGCTCATTGCAACTATGTAAGCTAATTGATCTTAAGTGGTACAAACTGTTCTGGTTCTGATCCCAAATAAGGCGATAACTCCATTTCCTGCCTTTCAGGATGTCTCCAAGAATAGGCCGTTAAATTTGATGGCAGTGACAATTGATATAATTACTTCATTAACATTACTCCCTGTTACTGTTGACGAGTTACTGTCGGAAAAAGCGACAATTATAAACTTATATTAATAAAAATAATCGCCTTGTCGTGTTGTGAATCAGTGAGGAATGTACTCCATTAAGCTGGTGTGTTTATTTTTGTAAATTTATTTATGATAAAAGAATGGTGTTTGGTAGAATGAGGATGAAAGGCAGTTATTAATCATAATTAACATTTTTTTGTGACGGTCAGGAGTCTTTGGATGTATTAAGAGTGATTGTTGAATAATCAATTGTTGGTAAGAATAGAAATACAGGATATTGACTTCTTTTTCTTTAACGTATGACAATTTGAAGTAAGGATTCATTCAGTCAATCTGAGTTCGGTCATTTTGGGGTATTCAGAAAATTGGCATAAAACCATCAAAATATTTTACGACATATTTTTTTGAAAAGCAGGCCATTTATCTTTTGTCTTTGGAACAATTTATACAAATAGTCATATTATTAGTAAAACCATAATAATTTGTGAAATTCAAATGATTATTTCTTCACAAAAGATACATAGTGCTGTAAAAGCAATATTGTTTTGTGAGTTAACCATGATATAAGTATTATTCAATTTGATATTTGCAAACACATTTGGTGCCACAGGTCCCAATTTAAATTAATGTCGTATTGTCTTGTTCCGTGTATATAATATGGAATAAAAAAAAAACATCATTCTTGAAACTGCTTTAACCGCAGACAAAACACAATATAATTAGCAACGGGAACGCAAAACAAACAAAACCACCCCACAATATTAGTATGACGAATATTCCCAGATAACCAAACCACACATGGCGCTACAAAAATACATTCTGAATATAATTCTGATACGTATTCATATTACAAATGAAAATGACTCTGTTGGTGATCCATGGTCCCTCTTAATTGGTTAGTGTCATGTGACAGCGTTTGATTAATAGACGCCGTTACAAATTGTTTTTAAAAAGTATATTTAGCTTTGGAGGTGGACATTTAAAATGATATTTGACAAAAATAATTGGTCCTTCGTATCCGGAAGAGAGATCAGCATCAGATTTTTCTAGATAATTATGTGTTAAAAATGACATTCGACTGGCTTCGCCGTCATGTTGATCGATGAAACAACAGATACGTACGATATCGTGTGTGTTATTATATTTTATCCCCCTTATTCATTTTGGTAATGTGCCCGGAGATGGCAACAGGTTCGCCACCTGTTACATGGGCAAAAACGTAACCGGCGAGTCGTGGGTGTTTGCATGTATGATTGAATGCATGCATTTACCTCTGCCTACCCCTACAGGCGTGAAGTTACGTTTTTTTTTATTCATAAACGTTTATTAAATACGTTTTAGCTATAGAATGCTTTGTCTTTGTCAGTTGCATTGTCAAATGTGCAGGATAGAAAAAGACAAAGGAGAGATTAGCAACACTTAAGCTAAAATACGTTTATGAATAAGGGGGTAAGTCTTTAGTATCATGCGGCTTGCAAATGTTGTGTCAATTTTGTGACTAGAACTGTATGGAACTGAAACAGCGCATAACTTAAAAACATTGAAGAAAGAATAAAAATAAAAAATCACTTTGGGTTAGAATCGTTCTTCCAACTTCAGGAACAATAGCTCAATCACTATAGGCACTATTAAACTACCCAAGCCAAACATCGTATATTTTCGACTTCAAAAAAATTCGAACAATTTCGATTTTTTCCTTCCCTTGTGATTGCCACTATTGCTTCGCCGAGTGTCCTTTTTCAGAAAAAAAACAGGTCGTTGAGTCGGATTTTTACAATTTTTTTATGTAATAATAGTGGCAAACATGCATGCAGTTCACATTGATGTTAAGTGATGACTGCAGCCTATAGACACCCACACAATGACCAGAGGTCAAAATGCAGATGCGCTGCCACTCCTGAGGCATTAGGTGTTATGCCACTGTGCCGGTAATTTCAGAGCCGTACATTACCACCTGACCGGAACACGATAGTGCTGAACACTACCATTTAGCGGCAAGTATACCTATTAGGTAATGCGGTGGTGCCTACGCCCGCGAACTCCGTCACTGGAGCTCTACCACCAGTACATACTCATTGTCATACAATACGTCCAGTATGACAATGAGTATGTACCTATGCACTAACTTTTTCGGACACCTACGGAGAATATAGGTATGATGTTACGTTATTTAGCCCCTCGAGGAATACAGTGTAAAATAACATTTTCTGGTCGGAAAAGTAAAGGGAACGAAATGAACGCACGGAGGGTTCAACCGTTGGATCGGAAATCGCAGGTTCAAGAACCCGAAAGCAATGTTAAATTGGTAGAAATCCAGTGTTGGAGTACGAGAGCGTCGGTCCCAGCCTACTCACTCCCTCTCCACCTACCCAGCCCTACCCAGGCAGTTATAAGGCCAGCAAACATCTGTCATGGGTCCACTATTTAATCTTAGGCCCCGGGGGTGAGAGGAGCCACCCGAATCCTTCCGGCACGGTCAACCTTGGCCTAATTTTTCTGTCTCCAAATGATACCTAATGTGCAGCGCTATTGCTCATGTGGTAATGTATGGGCCTGTAATATCAAATAAACAAAACAACTTAGACCTCACGGGAAGCACTGCCTATAGGATGCAGTAGTCACTTACCATTCACGTAAGCTGCATGTTTGCTTGACAGCTTTATAAATAGGCAGTTATTAATATTTTTTCATGACAAACTATGTTATTATAAGATGTTTTTTATTGAGCTTAATGCTATATATCTATCTCATTCCAAGATGTAAAAGTTAATTATATTTGCAACATTATCAAACAATAAAAAGTGAAATATTCCAGACAAAGCTTTATACTGAGGTCTTTAGTAATCCACACAGGATCCTCACTTCCTGTCACCATCATCTATTACAATACCCAGTCGATATTTCATTCCTTCACGGTTTCAGTTAAATTATATCACAGGATTAATACATTAAACATAGTTCCTTACAAAAACTCAACATAATGGCTTATTATTTATAATCAACAACTTATACAGCTGCAATTAGAGTTCCCCGTTGTTAGAGCGTCCACAAGTGTCATTCAATTTTATCGTGTAATTAGTGTCTATAAAATCAAAAGATGTTTGCGGCTGTCCTCCGAGATGCGGCCGGGCATTTCAAATTCCGGCATATCTTGCCTAGTCGCCTAGAATGCTAACAGCTCACACCGGGATATTTAAGTCCCTCGCAGTCGCCATAAGCGGACTCAAAGTTGAGACCGCTAACTTTTTGCCCCATTACTGTCCAACGTCATATATTGTTTTTCTTTGTCATGACTGTGAAATAATAAGGCACTTAACCTTTTCAAAATGGCCACGTCGTCTCGCCGGCTATAAATAACCGATAGAAATCATTGTCTGTCGAGATGTTTCACGATTTTCTACGAGAGCAATTTACGGTTATTACGATCGCGCGTTTTTTTTTTAATTAAGCCCCACACGTAACCGTTAGATTGCGATATAGCGCCTCCCTCATTTCTCCGCATGAATAATACATGATAGGTATCTAATTTACATCGTATCAAAACACTCCGTCGCATTAAATCGTCGATTTGGCCATGTCGGCAATTTAAACTGTAATTTTCCGGTTAAAGCAATACATTATCATAACCGGATGATTTAGTGTGGCGAGGTGAGAGGTATAGATGAAGATTAATTTAAAAATTAAATTTGCAACATGTGCAACAGTGATGTGGAAGCAACGCTGGGTTATTTATTAACTCGGTAAGTGTACCTTATCCAAACCTCGATCGGCTAAACGCCGCTAAGAGCAGCGGTTTCACGGCCTTTTAAAAACTCCCATCAAGTAAATTGTGCGTAATGATAGGACTGGACGTGTTGATATGAAATCAGTATTGGAATCGTGGCGTGAACGTCGCGGTGGGTATAAATGTCTTTCGCAGCTTTCAACCGATTAAAGACGCGTGCCTGTCTACTTTAGTTGTAGATTGTATCAAAAAACATTAAAAATAATTATATAAATACCCATGTTTTACTTGAAGTACATCTACAGTTAGGAAGGCGTAAGCACCAGAAAATTACTTATCCATTTGTAGGGTTGCCTCAGAGTTTACCCCAGAGTCTACGGATTTGCATGGAGTGGCACCGGTTTCGCTATCGCGACCGTGGCTCGGAGTGGCCTAACCCGTTATTACCTACACCATTAGACTCTTCCACCCCCCCAGTGTATAACTCTAACAAATATGTTTAAAACAACCTATCATAGCCATACAGATGCGATTGACGATCTGCAATCAATAGGGAGGAACATACGTCCACAAATAAATCCCAAGAAATACTAAGGAATGCGTGAGCTGGAGTGAGGAATGCGTCACCGTGGATCGGTCACAACTTCAACGCGATCCCATAAACATTGAGAGGCAATGGAGTGAAATACCCAAGGAAGGATCGGAATCATAGCCGATCCAAGGTAGATCTATCCAAGAAGATCTGGTGTCGTAGGGAAGGCAAAGTGACATAGACATAGAGAACCTCTGTGGATCTCTACTCCACCCAGGGTAAAGGATTTTAAGTGAAGTAAGTCATACTTAGGTGTTGGGAAAACTGGAGGAGAATTGAGAATTCTTCGGGTAGTGCGGCCAGTCAACCCAACAATGGCAGGCAAACCATTCGAATGGATGGGCAGCAGCGTACTGCGATAAAACTTCCACCACTAAAAAAAATGCGATCGCCAATCCGCATGCCCAGTGCGACAGTGTGGCGATTATGACATATTTTCCCCAAAATGACTATTTTATCCCGCAGTGAACGTTGAAGTGATGATAAAGTCATTCTTTTAGTGACCTTCTCTGACCGACACTCCGTTGAGTGATGTCACTATCAGAGTCAGTTTTTTTCCTTACTGAAGAACTGAGAATGTATATTTTCAAGTTTTCTAATTTTTCTAGCAAAACATCTGTTTGTTTCTTACTACAATAACTTAGCAAATCGCTTAAGCTTTTCAAAAAATCGTCAGTCATACATTCAACATTTCTTATATCTACAAAGTTTTTACCGCTTGCGCAATCTTGATGCAACTACAAAATGGACCGCCTTCACAAATCCACCCATCATAACTCTGAATCTGCCGTCAATAAATAGCGCAACTGTTAACCTTGTCAAGCCACTCGTTTCTTTGTAAGGAAACAGCCGGCTTACCCACGTATTTCACTGAAAACAAAGGAGCTATTAAGTCATAATGAAATTAGGGCTGCACTGATATATCTGAAAATCGGTAGGTAATATCGATAACATCGAAGCAAAATACCGATATTTATATCCTAACAGACCTAAATCAAAATCTGTAAAAAACACAACCCCTTAAGCTTCTCAAAAATCATGTGTCATACATTCAATATTTCTTATACAGAGCTTTTACCGCTTGCACAATCTTGATGAGACTACAAGTCACTCGTTCCTTTGTAAGGAAACAGCCAGCTTACCCATATATTTTTAGTGGTTGGTTATTTGGTGAGAAATTACAACGATAAAATGTAATGTAAACCGGTAATATCGATAATACTGAAGGTCAGATATCTATATTTTGTTACATTCCTATCGATCGTAGTCAAAATCTTAGAATAGTAGTGGATCATTTCTTTATGTTTTAGTTCCTAAAAATGTAAGAAGATTTAAATCTCATTCTTAAAATCGCATTAGCCTGTCATTGTAAATTAAATATTATTTGAATCTTTATACTAACATCATTGTTCAAATTTTCCATTTTCCTTATTAATAAAAATCTCAATTATTTTTTCTATTTATCTTTAAAATATTATGTAATGTCAATGAAAATAATCGAATATCGATAATTAACATTCGATTAATTTACTTAACGATATTTTTATCGATATAAGGACGTCCCTAACTGCAATACAATTAAATGCACCCGATAGTCGTGTGTCGTCTTAACACTTCAACTCGCTATCACCATAAATATCATTCCTTTGATGCGCCCGCGCTTATATTTCGCCATCATGTTCCTAATGTAAGTGATTGGGATGCTGGCGCGTGGTATAATTAGGGCTGCCACTTATCATAACACATTAGAATATATTGTAATAAAGCGGACAAAGAATATACGGTAATAATCTTTGACCTATTGTTTATATATAGGATAAATCTTAGGTGTTGGGAATCCATCAAATTGGATGAGCTAGTGCCTAATCAAAAACCACTGTTAACTGTTTATAGACACAGAGATTTTGTCAAGTGAACTAGTAGGGAATGTTAAGATAACGAAATCTGCAACTGTGTATAACTCTGTAAACAAATGTGTTTGGTGACTAAACTATGATATATTTATTGCAGCCAAACTTGAAATGCTGCAGCGTACCTACAGTCAGTTAATTATTATCTTAAGACCGAACTTTTAAACTCCTACAGATTTAATCTTGTCTACACTTTAGGCTGAGACTACAGTGAGCACAGCGACTTGCGATGCGACTGGAATAGCGAATTAAAATATGCTCATACAGTTGTGATTCAGTGTACGGGAGCATTCATTAAGTTGTTTTATCGCTCATGTCTCCCAATTCGCGTCGCGGCTCAGTGTAACTTCAGCCTTACAGGTATAATTTATATTTTCATATTCTTTTACAGAAACATTCCCCACTTCTAAAATACTAAACACGATTTTATCTTACACAAATTATTTTGTTAGGAAACTTAAAAAATGTATTTACAGATCCAGTGAACACGCAGATTATTCTGTCTCTCTCTTTATCTCCGAAACTTTAGATCTAACTTTAAAATCTATTTATGAATAATTTGTAAAACCTACAGGATATAGGACTCAATTGTTTGAAACCCTGTCCACGTTTGTCCGAATAGCACTTGGTCGTTCTTTCCATCCAAATCGTATATATTTTACTCGCAAGTGTTATTACAAAAACATGCAATAAAATTGAATAGCACAATTATTAAGGGTACAGCCACGGTAATAATCGTCGTATAGCGATCTTCACGATATTGTAAACTGAAAAGTTAACATAGCAGTAGTATATTAGTTAATAATTATCGCTACCCCCACTACGAGAGTGATGAAATAAAAATGTAAAAGAAAATTTCGACTGCGAGGTATGGGACTTCGATAGCTTAGTGGTAGAGCGACGGAGCTATTGTATATATTGCACGTTCAAGCCCCGGCTAAAGTGATTTTTTCTTTCCATTTGTTCTGTAGAATTGTTTTATGCATACCTAAAGTGATCGTACGTCCCGTTTTGAACGGGACAGTCCCGTTTTCGTGTATCCCAGGAAAACTTTTGGAAAGCGAAAATGTCCCGTTGTCGGTAATCTCAGCAAAAATGTGTAGAAAACTAACGTAGGTAACCGCCTGAAGTTCTCCTGTAAGCGTCAGTCGGAAATTTAATATTTCTTAATAATTTATACCTGGGTACCTAATAATCTCAAAAGCAATCGATAGCAATATCTGAGATAGGTACTTAAAGAAGGACGTTTAAGCTGGGCGTTCGTTAGTAAGCCTCTTCCGCCCTGGTTCCTTGAAGGTTTATTTTGAGAATGTCCCGTTTTGTGTGACTATAAAAATGGTCATTAGTCATACCAGTAGACTCCTTTATTCCCGGGATGGTAACCCTAAGTTTAATTGTTATAAATTACAGCATAGCAATGCATTTCGCTTGTCGACCAATTTATTCGTGTTCCCTTTATCGTTACCTAACTTTTTGTTGCCTCGTTGTTGGCGTATAGAGTCGCAATGTCGTTATCGTTTGTACCATCTTGTGGTACATGTGTGTAATTAACAATTACCTACGCGTACTTATATGGAACTTTGTGAAATTGCTTGCAGTTATTACGGGAATATCCATTAGTATGTACCAAATACGGAATTTGAAATGTTTGTTGTTTTTAATTTCGATTTCACACGAAATAGTTGAATTAATGCAGAATGTAACCGGGTTAGTGGGCGTAAGGAAATGTTAAGTCTCAAAATATATCTACCTTACCCTAGTTTGCACTAAAAACATTAAACATGATGATGTTTCGCATCGCAACTCGTCGCATGAAATGCGATAAATGTCTTGTTGGTGCTAGCGTTCGCACTGCTGTCAAACCTATCATTTTAACATGTTTTCATGTGAATGTTTCATCAATGCAAACTCACGGTAAGAAAAGGAACCTAAATCAATGAGATTCTAAAATTGGCTCCTAATTAAGTGGTAATTAGAAAAACGGGTTTTCCCTGTCCTTTTTTACAAGCTATTTTTCACAACATGTGCTTAGTACGGAGAAAATACCAACCGTCGCCTATATGAGGGGAGGAGCGTGGGTGATGCGGGGAAATCAGGCGGGACGTCGAAGTGTCCATTCTATACGTAGTATTATTATAATTATATTCACTGCCTCCGGTCCGTCGCGGCCGGTGGCCCGTGTTGCTCTATGTACGCTGCTGCTCATCTTGCGTTATTCAACTTACTACTGCCCTATTGAAATGATTTGACCGCCATTGACTGGCTGCACTAGCAGAATAATTAATTCACTTCCACTCGAAGAGATAGATTATTAAATGCAAATCAAACCATAATTCGATGGCATTTCAAACTAATCACACGAACACCTCTATTCAGGTATCTCTCTTCATAATATTTATAATTTAGTATGATATAGACATCCTCATGAATTATAAAGTTTATGTTAATTAAAATACTGAATGATAAGTCGACTCTACACTCGCGGTGCGAATAGCCGCGAAAGCCCGCGACACGAGTGTAGATGTTGTTCACGCCTTCGTGTTCACGCTTCGCGCCGTTTCCCGAACTGATCGAGGAACAGGGGAGAAGGGCAAAAAATACGTTTGACCTTGCATGGCCCGATGTTATTCATTTGTTTATTAATACCCGTGAATTCACGGCTCGAACGCGCGCGCGAATGTAGAGCCGGCTTAAAAGTTAAAATAGATTGAATCGAATAGAGGCAATATACTCATGCATTTCTATCACTAATTACGATGCAAATAAGATCCAGTTATTTTTTAATTTCATCAAGTAACATCATTCTAATCACTTAATTTTAAATTCAAACGCATTATTACCTGATTGGTCCCACATAACTCGAGAACGGGTTCAAATTAAACAACCAAATGAGCAAAATTATTAAGATACTACAATTTTATTAAACCTTGTTTCCTAATCGAATGGTATTTGAAGACCCCATTGGCCTCTGATTAACGTGCAACGGGAACGGAACCGTGAGACCTGTGGTAAATATATTTAATAGTTCCAAGCTTTTCGGCCGTGGCACCCAACTGTGTTTATAGACGTTTTATGACCACTACAACGTATAAAATTGTAGCCCACTGAATAGATTACTTGTAGACGCAATTCTAATAATATTCAGCTCAATCTCGGTTTGGTAATCGTTAATCGTTTATTATTTTATTAGGTACTCAGCTTCACTTGTTAGTACCACCATTTATTTGATTGATTAATATATTCTTTCTTACAGGTGGTAGAGTTCCAGTGATGGAGCTCGCGGGCGTTGGCACCACCGCATTACCTAACATACTTGTCGCTAAATGCTAGTGTGCAATTCCCCTGGTGTTAAAAATGTTCAAAAGCGACGGTGACC
The DNA here is from genome assembly GCA_036365455.1 of Macrosoma leucophasiata. Classification (NCBI taxonomy): domain Eukaryota; kingdom Metazoa; phylum Arthropoda; class Insecta; order Lepidoptera; family Hedylidae; genus Macrosoma; species Macrosoma leucophasiata. Next base: position 5,359,872 of record JAWQUS010000024.1, read on the forward strand.
ACTTTCCATCAGAAAGAAAGAAAAGAAAGAAATGAAGTGGCCCGTCTGCTTGTCTGTCAACCTTGAAACGATTACAATCAACTAAACAGACAAGAATATTTAATTAAGTCAATCAGCGATCATAAAAAATATGTGTGGCTCTGATTAAACTGTTTTATGATATTCTTTAAAAACAATTAACTGCCTCGCTTTGCGGTCCTTCTTTTAAGTAAGGCAGTAAAAGTTTTTCGAATTCAATGGCCGAATACTCAAACGTCACTCAATTTTAAGCAACCCTCAAATCTGCGCTATCTCTATCATTAAAACGTGTTTTATATAGACAGAAGACTTGTAAGTCCCACATAGATTTAAGTGACGTTTGAGTATTTGGCCGTATGATTCTCATAACTGACTTAGATAACATGCAACGGACACACACACTTCTTCTTCTTCTTTTCGAGTCAGCGACCTCAATGCGTTAAATTTTATTCGCCCAATACTTTGCTACAGTGACTGCAGCATCATTTGCCTTTTGGACGTCCTCTAAAGTGCAGGAGCAGGGAGCCGATGGGCATATTTTAGAAGCGAAGCATATTTTATGTTGCATCGTCTGAAATGGAGCCCTTCAATCACATTGTTATGTGGTGATAATAAGTACTATGCAAATTTGTTTTTGGACAGGCGACGCGTCCGTTATAGTATTTAATCCTCTTTATTACTATCATCACTTATAGCGTTATAGCTCATATAAGAAAAATTGTAAAAGTTATTAAGTGAACAAAATCCAGAGGCGGAGACCAGGAGACTCACAGCACAGGCACAGTACAGATACAAACAGTATGGAAACTAAGCCCATTTTATAAAATATTTACCTACACTCCATTGAAGCAACAGGGATGTCATAATTTTTTTTAAATAATGATGTTATTAATTTAGCATTTACTGGCGTTAAGTCAATCGTATTGGGATGTTGGCTATTTTTTTTATTGGTTACCCTGTAATAGTATTGGATAAATAAATACTATTTGTCTTTGAAACATATAGTCAATAAGTACTTAAAAGTTGTTAAGATATAACGATTCAAAATGTTGAGAATAGTGAAATGACTCAAAACGGCCTAAATGACCCGTTTGATTCGAAGGGTCGCGGGTTCGATCCCCGCACCGGAACAAATATTTGTATGGCCTACAGATATTTGTTTCGGGTCTGGGTGTTTGTGTGTGTGCTGTATGTGTACAACGTCACCCACGACACAGGTTTATATTATACCTACCTACTGTGGGAGTGTGAGTGTAAGCGTATTTTATTTTTTTATTTTTATATAAAATTGAAGCACGTTATGAGGTCACACCGCGGTAAAACAGTTTACAAATAATAATATGTAGTCTATGTAGATAATCTTATGGTGTTGGTTAATACTGCAACGAGTAGTCGAGACCAGGCGAGTTTCTCTTCCCCTCACCCACTCGGGTAAGCAGGATAATAAATAGCTGCCTCGACGAACTTCGTATCGCCTTAGAGGTATAAATAAACAAATTAACTGTCCAAAAAATCGAAAAAAATAAATGGTGGAATCATCCTTACCATTTAGGGATATAAAAAAAGACTACAACCGATTCTCATACACACAAAATTTTATAATGATCGGTCTAGCCGCTGCGGAGGAGGATTCTTACAAACACTGTTACACGAGATTTTTTAAAATATGTTAGATATTATAACAATACATCATTCTTGCCTTTCAAAATCACCAGGAAGTTTAAAAAACGATAGCTCCGGTTTTGATGATGCAGAGTTCAAACAGTCGTATACCACGCAATACGCTCGTGGCATCTTTAAAACACTCGTGGAAACAAAAACAAATCACAACGTGACCGCTCGTCTCGACGCGACACTCGCTACTGTAGCACCGTGAGAACCGCTTAGAGGCCTCGTAGGTGCGTATGTTTGTGTGCGTGTGCCGATTTGAACGCTTTGTACGCAGTTTCCTCACTGTTCTATATTTACATTGTGGCACAGGGTTTACCTAGTTTGAGCGCTCACAATACCCTGAGTAAAATGTAAATGAGAATGTAGAATAAGCTTACCATTAGCATAAGAATACCATGTACTTACTTTGATCAGTAGATGGAAGAGTAAAACCTCAGTTGTGCAAGTGCTGTCTGCAACGGCCTACTTGTGATCGGTTAAGCGAGGTCATTGCAGATCTTGACCTGGACGAAGCATTTCCTGTACATTAACATGAGGTGGCCTAGGATGTTTCATTTTCCACCGTATTATTCTCTCCTCAGAGGGAATGAATAAATTCAATACCTACTCTGATACTATAGGAGTGCGTATGACGTAACAACTTGACAGAAATTTGATAGGCTCAATGGATAACGTCACCAAACGCCCGATTTTGATAGTGACAAAACCATTTTCGTGCCTTCCACCCTGTCCCAGTGTTCCTTGGGACCTTGGTTCCTTTAGGGACGCGTAATTTCCCGGTAATATCAGCAAGAATGTATTCAAAACTATCGGACCCGACTGACGTAAACACGTCAGTCTAAATTCTAACTAAACACCTCAGTCGGATCCAATCGTCACGACTAAATCCATAATTTCTTAGCCTGGGTTGCACCACGACTTTTGTTAAAGTTTTTAGTTTAACATTTAACATCTTGCTCTATCTTTAACAGATTTCTTTAAGTTAGATAAGGATATGAAATGTTACAATAACTTAATAGGGCTTAATCTTTATTTTTAACCCAATTACTTACAAAGCTAATGTAGCCATGGAAAAATGAAATATTGTCAGTTACCGATATTCCACATACCTACCCGATGTCAAAATTGAGCTTTGTCAGACATTTTTTAATTCATTATATTGGCTTACATCAATGAGGTCAATATTATAATTAAATGATCGTCCCCATAATTGATATTCTCACTCCTATAATTAAAAAATTACTCAATCTCAACGGGCACTTTTCCAAGCTCATGGAAAGACGCGCATATAATTCCTCTCCCAAAAAAGACTAATCCTTCTGCAGCTGATAGTTATAGGCCTATATCTATATTACCTTTCCTTTCAAAAGTCCTCGAGCGTCTAGTGAACCAACAATTAAGCGAATTTTTGTCAAAATGTAATTTCCTTAACCCATTCCAATCCGGTTTCCGTCCTGGTCATAGTACGGCTAGTGCTCTAGTCAAAATCACTGACGATATTCGTTTCGGTATGGAAAAGCAACAGCTCACGGTGTTGACATTGTTAGACTTTAGCAATGCTTTCAACACTGTTCACTTTGATATACTACTGGCTACGTTGTATTCTCTTAACATATCTCCATCGGTAATTGACTGGTTTCATAACTACTTGTTCGGTCGCCGGCATCGTATACAAATCAACGATAATTTTTCGACTTGGTGTGATGTTTCTGCTGGCGTGCCGCAAGGTGGCGTGTTGTCTCCACTCTTATTTTCTATTTTCATTAACTCTGTTACACTCTCGTTAACTTCTCTCTATCATCTTTATGCAGACGATCTCCAGATTTACACTCAAGCTAGTTTAAGGGATCTATCTGCCTAGCTCTATTAACTCATTAAATATTGATCTAGCTCATATCTCACTTTGGAGCCGTTCTCATGGATTAAACGTAAATCCTCAGAAATCGAAAGCTATTATTATCGGCAGTTCACGTATGATACATAAAATAAACTGGGATAACTTGCCTGTACTTTATTTGGAAGGTGTTAATATTCCATATAGCAAAACAGTGAAAAACCTGGGCATCACATTTGATTGCCATCTCTTATGGGCACCTCAAATTACCGAAGTTAGCAGGAAGGTGTTTGCGACAGTTGGTTCTCTAAGGAGACTGCGTGGTTTTCTGCCCATCCCTACAAAAATGGCGCTTGCACATTCTTTACTCTTTCTTATTCTTGATTATGCTGACGTCTGCTACCTTGATTTGTCCCAGGAGCAACTTAATAAACTTGAGCGTCTTCAAAACTGTTTCATACGGTTTATATTTGGCTTGCGCAAATATGATCATATTTCCGACTATCGTAATAAGCTTAAGTGGCTCCCAATCCGTCTTCGCCGCGATACACACATTATTTCATTCTTATACTGCGTGCTATTCAAATCCAAATGCTCCACTTTATCTTAAAGAACGCTTCCAGTTTTTTTGTTCCTCTCAAACCCTTCCCTTACGATCTTCTAAAAACCTTCGACTTCACTTTCCTTCACATTCATCCCAATTCTATGCGAAATCTTTTACTGTAGAAGCTGTCCACTTGTGGAACAATTTACCTATCACAATTCGTCAAGCTCAATCAATTCTTTCCTTTAAAAATAAAGTCAAACAATACTACTTATCTCTCTAACTCCTCAATAGCTATCCCCTTTTCTTAATTTCCCTGAACCCCAACTTTTTTCTTTTTTATCCTTCTGTCAAATAGTCATTACCACTTTGGTTAAGTTTGTAATATTTATATATATTTGTGTGATTAGTACACCCTACCGACGTTAAATTTTCTTTTTTTTTATTATTCCTGACCCGAAGGTTGCCTGGAAGAAATCGCAGCTTTGCGATAAGGCCGCCTTTTGTACTAATTGCTATTTTGTATAATAACTGTTGTAAATTTTCTGGTGTACAATAAAGTGTATTCATTCATACATTCATTCATTCATTATAGAGTAGACAAAGGGGAAAAAACCGTCCGTTTCGTTTTTAAATAAATTTTACAGATAAGACTATGGGAAAATGTAGTTAATTGTAGGCAAAAAACTGGAACCATGTTACTGTCTAGTACTTTAGTACATATCGGTCAATGGTTTATAATATCTATTTTACCCGGACTACCTTTATGTTACTCCCATGTCATGCCGCGCCGCAGTTTAAGGGTATGAAGTGATAACTTGACATTTAATTAACGTTTTCTATCCCATCACATTAGTGGATCCCACACAGACATAAACGTCTCAAACGTCCGCGTCCTACGATTTTTTAAACTTGGGTTTCGCTAGTGCGACTGATATTAGTTATTTTGCATTTTTTAAATAATTTTGAAAATGGACTAATAAGCTTCTAAATGACAAAACCGTAAAGATACAAAATAACAAATACTATGAAAACCTTCAAAAGATTCCAATGCAGAAACATAAATTACCACCTAACCGGAACACGATGGTGAACAGTGACGGTGAATTCGTCCGCGAGCTGCGTTACTGGAGCTCTACCAACAATCAAAGTATCACCTCGTAATCCGAGTCCGAAAGAAATCGCAGTTTAATCCTCAGGAACTATAACATTGAGACCATTGGTAAGCAAGAGAGCAGAATTATTCGTTTGTATGTATCTTCACGCCAAGTCCCTAAGGGGGTAGGCAGAGAGTGTAGAGCGCCAGATATCCCGGTCCCGACATACCTCTCGTGCCTCGTCTACCTCTATTATAATTATTCGCTTACCATCAAAATGTATTAAAACAGAAAATTTCAAAAAAAAATCGCATTAGTTAATCAGAGCTTTACCCATAAATTGTTCCTTTGACGCGGCGTACAGCTTAACCTTTACTGATACCGATCGTTAATAGCCCCCGTGTTTCCGATCAACTCCACCCATAATAGGGAAAAGATATTTCTTATTGCCCAACAAACGTTTAACGGAATGGGATGAATTAGCCTTCGAATTTCATTTCAAGACGTTCAGTTGAAACGTGGAATCGTATTAATAGATACATAGTGAAAATACGATTCCTCTTGGAAGCATAGAATGGAATTCTTATTCAATTTCTTGTATTTAATGTGATACGAACTATGACAAATAAATGGTTCACGTTGATTGGTAAGGGTAATCAGTTACCGACATTATGCAGTATTTAAGGTCTGCAGCCTGCAAACACAAGGATGCCTGAAGTGCAATGTAAATTTCTTCAAGTAACTACTTTTTCTTATGCCGGCACTACACGTCGACAGATGCATCTGCCGACGTTAAATACCTCTCAAATCACCTCCTCTACACGTCGGCGGAGGCATACGCCGACGTCGGCGGACATATACGCCGACGTGTAGAGGAAGTGATTTGAGCGTCTGTGGTAGGTATTTAACGACGGCGGACGCATACGCAGATGACGTCTGCAGATGCAGCTGTCGACGCGTAGTGCCGGCATTAGTCTCTTGGACTACCACTCATCGGACGCTTACTCGTCAAGTGTGAATGACAACCATTTTTTTAAATTTTTTGATGGCTAATGACTCGACTGCCTCTCTGAATCGTTTTTGATCCTCCTAGATTAATGATTTAATTGGGCATTTTGGACCATCTCACCTCATGTCCTGCGTGTTCAAATACCGCACAGGAGGATCTAATGACAGCCACCAATAGAGCTGTTACGGTGGCCAAATTCTGGGCTCATATAATATAGGAATGTTTTGTCATCGAAACGCAAAGAAGAAGAAGACTTACCATCAATGTGAAATGCATATTTATTTGTCATGTCGTTAGTAAATCTTCTAGCAAGAGTAAGCTCGAAACCACGAAACTGTGTCATAAAATCCAGTGATATATTAGAGAAGCAATACGTTATATTTTATATTTGCAAACATAACTTTCTTAATGAAGAAATATATGACGAAGCCAAAGCGAATGTTCAATCATGACATCGTGCAGTAAGTATACCCTCATTTCCTTCCTCATCACGCTTGCCTCTCACCGCTGACGCATACTACAACAGATATTAGAACATTCTAGAATTCCAGACATTTAGAAAATACACGATATGACACCACTAGCCCAATCAATGAGAATAATGGCTGCTACATGCGTCATACTCGTGAACAGGTGTTGATTGTAGGGACTGATCTGTTGTCGACATAGAGCAACACGGGCCACCGGCCGCGGCGGACCGGAGGGGAGTAGCCCTATGCAGGCTTTCTCCTCTGTCAAAGTAGCCCAAAGTAACTAGCAAGTAAGCCAAGTGGGCCTATGCCTGTCGCCTAGATGTTTAAATGTGTGCGTGAAATTGTTTATGTGTTTTGTTAAAGTCAAGGTGTGAGTTTCGTAGTAATAGACGATTTTTGAGTGTGTGTGTGTGTCACACGCATTTCCCCCCGCAAAAAATTATAGACTGTTTTGTATCGGTAATCAACGCTCTGGCTACTCCACTCCGGTCCGCGGTCGGTGGCCCGTATTGCTTTATGTTGTAGCATCTTGTTCAGCACTACCTTTTCTCCAATAAGATGGTATAGTAAGGCCCCGTAGGTCTCAGGTTTGGCATTTGGCATGGCATCTCCATTCTGGCCTTAGATTTTTCTGTAGATGTTCTAGAAAAATCTAAAGATTTTCTATAGTCATTCACTCGCCATAGTCGCTATCTTTGCTATATTTGCCACCGTCATTACAATACGAATTTCCAATTCCGTAATATATTGCATAAAATCTATTTTTCTTTTAAATTAACGCATAGAAAGCACAATGGAACGTATCACATCACTATTGTTGTGCTGGGTAACAAATAACAAATAGGTAAATAAACTTTTTTCTTTTAAATTGACACACACACCTACCATACCGGATCAGTATTATCGTGGTACAGTACAAATTCCGCGAACCCACGCACCACAACCACTCATGAATTACCGCTGCATTCAAATACTTATAGATTTGTTGACACTACCCACATGCGAGCAATCAACATGTTTGCACGGAAAGTTGGCCGCTCTCGAAATAAAGGTCGCCACCCAATTCACAGACGATTTTGGCCCACGCGCTAATGTACTATTTGCCCACTCGTAAACGCATCTTATTGAGCACGATTATTCCAGTATCATAATCACATTATATTACGTGGTCTTTTTATTAGGAGTAGATTATATTGTTAGAGATACATTGACGATAATTGATATATTTAGCGACCTGTTAGTTTAGTGGTGAGTGACAACTGCTTGATTGATTCGAACCGATTCGAAGGTCGTGGGTTCGATCCCCGCATCGGGACAAATATTTGTATGGTTAACAGATTTTTGATCTGGGTGGTGTGTGTACAACGCACCCACTTCTCAGTTTATAACCTAGTGTTGTGTAAGCGTATTTTATAATGATATTAAAAAAAATATTGAATATGTTTAAGACTCCAGGTTTTGAAGTAGTTAATTTTATTATAAGGTGTACCTATTGAAAAAATATTCAGTCATTCTTTTCGTTTAATTAAATTAAACAAAGCACCACCGCATTACCTAATATACTTGCCGCTAAATGGTAGTGTTCAGCACTAAAGTGTTCCGGTCAGGTGGTATTGTATGGCCCTGTAATTTCCGGCACAGAGGCATAACACCTTAGGCCTCAGGAGTGGTAACGCATCTGCATTTTGACCTTGGTATTTGTGTTAGTGTCTATAGGCTGAAATCATCACTTAACATCAATGTGAACTGCATGCTTGTTAGCCACTTCCATTACATTAAAAAAATATGTATATATATGGATGCCATAACCAGATAATACCTTATTATACGTACACGTAACGTAACAATATTTTATTCAAGATGGAGTGCCTTAATAGCAAAATAATTATTCTTTCTGCATGGAAACTTATTAACCGCTACATCCCATATTTTCCCGGCGCTCATTAGAAGTTCCGCATGTTTATCGTTGTATGACAGGCCCGCCTTTAATTCCCACGGACTTTTGCTAAGTTATTGCCGTCCGCAGTAGGCGGTCTTGTGCACCGTTAAGATGGTGCCTGCGTAACCTTGCACTTCTCCACTAATGGGGTCTTTCCAATACATTGTTGCTTCGTGTTGCACTTGAAGCTAATATGAAATCTTTGAATGTAACTGTTATGTCTGAGTATGTAGTCTATTTTGGAATTCTATATATTAAGGAGAGAGGCTTATTGATACACATCATATATATGATACAAACAAATAAAATTGAAGTGTCTGTTTGTAATATAAACATAACCGCTTTTTACTAAATGCATATGTATGTATACACGGTACATATACCAAAACAATTTTTTTTACAATTTTTGTCTGTCTATCTGTTTGGCGGGGCTAATCTTGGGAACGGCTGGACTGATTTTGACGGGACTTTCACTGGCAGACAGCTTATGTAATAAGAAGTAACTTAGGCTACTTTTATACTAGCTGCGCCCACGACTTCGTCTGGGTAGATACTGAACAATCATAAATTCTCATGCGATCGAAGTCGCGGGCACATCTAGTCAGGAATATTTTTAAAACTTTCTCAATTGGAAATAACTCACTAATCACTCTGTCCTTGACCCAGCGATTGAATTTTACAATACGATGTTTAATTTTACGAATCGTTTTATCTACTTACGTAAATATTATCCATTATATGATCAGCATTTTTACCTTGGATACATATCAAACAGTCAGGACTGCGAAGAGGTGCTTTATAACATTTCTGCAAAACAAGGTATAAAGTAACTACGCATACATATAATAAGTACATTAAACTGGTGGTAGAGCTCCAGTGACGGAGCTCGTGGACGTAGGCACCACCGCATTACCTAATATACTTGCCGCTAAATGGTAGTGTTCAGCACTATCGTGTTCCGGTAAGGTGGTAATGAACGGCCCTGTAATTTCCGACACAGAGGTATAACACCTTAGGCCTCAGGAGTAGTAAAGCATCTGCATTTTGACCTCGGTCTTTGTGTAGGTGTCTATAGGCTGCAGTCATCACTTAACATCAATGTGAACTGCATGCTTGTTTGCCACTTCCATTATATTAAAAAAATAAATAAGTGTACAGTATTCAATTTAAGACAGAGTGCCTTAGTAGCAACACTATTATTCATTCTTCATGGAAACTCAATAACAGTTATATCGAATATTTTCCTCATTAGAAGTTTCACGTGTTTATCGTTCTATTACAGACCCGGCTTTCATTCCCACGGACTTTAGCTGATTTATAATATTTCTGTCCAAAGTAGGTGGTCTTTGGCACCGTTGAGGTGGTGCCGGCGTACCCTAGCACCTCTTCACTAATAGGGTATTCGCAATACATTGTTGCTTCGGGTTGAACTTGAAGTTAATAGGAACGCTTTGAATGTAACTGTTATGAATATGTGCGATTTTAGAAATTTTATTTGGACAATCATGTTTTAGAAATTCAACATATAATAGTAAAAGAGGGAACCAAATTGACATACGTCAAACATATTTTATAAAAACTTCCCAAAAATGGAAAAAATCTCAGTACCGTTTTGTGCTCAACCCAGGCATCAAACTAAATATGTCGGAGTCGATCTTTTACGATCTTATGAATTGCTTCAATTAGGTACGAATGATAATCCCTTAATGGATCAGCAGTTTAGTCTTGGAAACCAATATATATTGGTTCGTTGACCACCCAAAGGTTGACTGTTAGAGAATGCCACTAGGCATAGTGGCATTAAAATCCCCTTATGTACTTGGTGCATTAAAGCTTAAATAAATAAATATATAACAGCCTACATAAAGTTGCCTCTATATTATGGATGCAATAACAACCTACAAGGAAGTGCAGCATAAGTGTACAATATTTTATTCAAAATAGAGTGCTTTCGTATCAACACAATTATTCACTTTGCATTGAAACACTTTAGAATTTCATATGGTGGGTATGAAGCGAGCTTATTGACATTCGTGTATAACCAGAAAATGAAGACATTTCAAATAGCAAACACTCCGAGAGAGCCAGAGCTGAGGATATAAACAACATTTTTACTGGTGGTAGAGCTCCAGTGACGGAGCTCGCGGGCGTAAGCACCACCGCATTACCTATCATACCTAGGTACTTGCCGCTAAGTGGTGGTGTTTAGCACATCGTGTTCCGGTCGAATGGTAATGTACGGCCCTGTAATTTACGGCACAGAGGTACAATACCTTACTTAGGCCTCAGGAGTGATAAGGCATCTGCATTTTGACCTTGGTCTTTGTTGACCTAAGTGTCTATAGGCTGCAGTCTTCACTTACCATCTACCGTTACTGACATGAAATAACTTTTTTATTTGTCACTAAATGATTCAGCATTACCATGTTCAAGTCATGTCTCTTGATAACATGCTTTTTTTTTAATATTGTGATGAGAAAATAAAATTATGTTATGGTTGCGCGAACCCGTTGTCTTTACCCGTCATATCCAAAACGTAATAGAGTGCTATGATATTAAAAATATAGGCGTGGTTTAATTAGAAATGTTGCCTGCTAATAAATTACAGACGCCTGCCACCCAAGGTGCGCCACACTTAACTTATTTCCCTAGAGATGGCGTCCGTGTTGCGCTACCCCACCACTCAATTTTAGGGTATTTTGATACGTTGCTACAGTTAAATTAGAAATAGAAAATATTTTTATTTCGAATAGATCTTTACAGATACTTTCAAAACGTCAATAAATCATAAAATACCTAGAGTGAATAACCATTACATATAGTAAAAGCAAAATCATATATTAAAAGTAAATTAAAAATTAGAATTTAAACTACTTGGTTAAAACATAATAATCACAAAATTTTTCAATTCCTTCAATGATGATAAATGAAGAAAAAGAAAAACTTATTCGTCAAGATCAAAGTTATTCACTTAGCAGAGTTCCAAGTGCAGTCACTACAGAGAAGAACTCCGCTACCCAACAAACTCAGTAAGAGCTCTTTAAATGAGTGCTTAAATCTAGTACAGATTATCGTGAAAAATCAAATAATGTGAACGTCCATAGCATAGATGCAAATAAACTGCTATCTACTAAATGTGATGTAGCTCCTGCAAACCAGAACAGACCAGTCCCCACCAACAGCACCCGTTCACGAGTATGACGCATGTGACAGCCATTGCCCTCCTCGACCATTTTAGAGGGAAGTGAGCAACCCGCCACACGACGCCGCCAAAGGCAAAGACATTTTTTACTGGTGGTAGAGCTCCAGTGACGGAGCTCGCGGGCGTAGGCCGCACCGCACCGCATTACCTAATATACTTGCCGCTAAATGGTAGTGTTCAGCACTATCGTGTTCCGGTCAGGTGGTAATGTACGGCCCTGTAATTTCCGGCACAGAGGCGTAACATCTTAGGCCTCAGGAGTGGTAACGCATATGCATTTTGAACTTAGTCTTTGTGTGGGTGTCTATAGGCTGCAGTCATCACTTAACATCAACGTGAACTGCATGCTTGTTTAACACTTCCATTACATAAAAAAAAATTAAAAAAAAAAATTAAACATTCATTTTCAAATATTTTTTTGTTGCCTAAATCAGGCCTCCAGTGTTTCATTGGTGGAAGAGTTACGGTTTTGGAGCTCGGAGGCGCTCCCCTTAAATAGCAGTGTTTAGTACTATCATATTTCGGTTATCTGGTAACTGTACGGCCCTATAATTACTATCACGCTTGCAAAAAAAACTTAGGCCCTGGGGTGGCAAGTAGTACCTAACGAATTATTATTAAACATTTTTGTGTAGATATCATGATTCTTTGCCACCATCATAACATAAAAAATAGACCCAATACAGTTGTTTACATCTATTTAAAATGTCCGTCGTCAACACCCTTATGCGTTTTTGGTGATCACTCCTATAGTTCACATGGATGTTAAGTAACAACTGCAGCCTATAAACATCTACAAAATAACCAGAGGTAAACGTGCAGATGCGTTGCCACCCCTAAGGACTAAGATTTTTTGCCTCTGTGATTATTACGGGGCCAAAATTGATTCAATTTTGAAGTCCGTCGTCGTCTTCTGCGTGTGAAAACACCCTTATCCGTTTTCGGTGCCCACTCAGTATGTTTATTATGTCATTTCGTCTGAAAACAAATTGTTGCCCATTAGTGTCTCGCCTGCTACCGTTACTTTATTTTTATTCTCGAAAACTAATTCTTATGTCCGAATGAATGGGTGATAATGGAGACATTCCAAAATGTATGGAGCTTGGAACCGCACCTTGTACGCTATATTGAGAGAAGGAACATAAAATACTAGATCATTTTCAGATGTTCGGCCCTGTAATTTCCGGCACAGATGCATAACACCTTAAGGATTGGCAACGCATCTGCATTTTGATCTCTGGTCATTGTGTGGGTGTCTATAGGCTGCAGTCATCACTTAACATCAATGTGAACTGCATGCTTGTTTGCCACTTATATGCCATAAAAAAAAATGTTCAATTCGATTATTATACCTTCAATTCATTGTTGTAAGTAAAGAACAAGAATGCAATCGTAGCAATATGGTGACATACTTGCCATACAAAGATTCCGACTCCTCCTTTTTTCGAAGTCGGTTAAAAATTACATAAATTCAATATTTCCGACAAAAAACAACGATTCAAAAAATTTTTTGAGTATTTTTCCATGATTCTACGTATTTTTCGCTTATCTTTTAATATAGTGTACAAGGTACGAGCTCAACGTGGAATTTCTCCTTTAGCATTTTTATTTTCATAATAAGCATTTTCTCAAAATTATTGGAGAGGATTAGAAATTATTAAAACTTAAATGTAAATTAAAATTGATTGATGATAATGATTGAACGGTGCCCATTAATTAGTCATTTATTTATTTTTTATGTAAGGAAAGTGGCAAACAAGCCTGCAGTTCACATTGATGTTAAGTGATGACTGCAGCCTATAGACGTCTACACAAAATCAGAGGTCAAAATGCAGATACGTTGTCACCCCCTGAGACCTAAGTTATTATAGGCTCTGTGATAGTTATTGCGGGGCCATACATTACCAGATAGATAGAGGTAATGCGGTAGTGCCGACGCCCGCGAGTTACGTCACTAGAGCTCTACCGTCAACAATTCATATAATGAAGGCGCACATATGAATTGCTGATGGTAATAATGAGCTTATAGATTAACAATTAGCTTTTTTTAATGTATTGGAAGTGGCAAACAAGCATGCAGTTCACAATGACTGGAGCCTATAGACACCCACATTAAGACCAAGGTCAAAATGCAGATGCGTTACCACTCCTGAGGCCTAAGGTTTTATGCCTCTGTGCCGGAAATTACAGGGCCGTACATTACCACCTGACCGGAACACGATAGTGCTGAACACTACCATTTAGCGGCAAGTAAATCAGGTAATACGATGGTGCCCACGCCCGCGAGCTCCGTCACTGGAGCTCTACCACCAGTTATATTAGTTTACCACCAGGAAAGACCATTTTTATTCCGGTGCTTTAAAAAAAAGTTAAATGCCAAGGCAATGTTCTTTAAGATCCCTTGATAACATTTCTAAGCCGTTTTACTTGGTACCTATTCTTCCATTTTTCTCAACAAATCAATGTATTGAACCACCGCCCCTAATCGCATAAGTCTTAGGGCGGCTACACAAAACTGCGATGCGATGCGACGCTGCATCGCAGGCGAGGTATTTTTGCGAGCTTGCAGATATTTGCGATGCGAATTAGATGGAGTCCTTATGTGTCCCTCCACAACGCCCTAAGCCGAGGTTCGAACCCACAGGGGTCTCCCTTTGGCAGTTGCGATAACTTTTATTTAGGCTGAGAGCGCCCTCTTCGCTGCCCGATTTCCCGGTGAAGTAGACTAGTGTCGTCTGGAGACGTGCCGCCTACATGAGTCTATACCAAAATAAATAAATGTAGATATGGAACTTGCGACTGGATTGGATTCTTTGGTTGATCGTTTAGGTATACTAAAGCGTAAATTCTTGAAATTTTAAAATTCCATCCCTCGGTTGTGTGTCATTGGTTTCACTATTTTATGGCCAATGTCAACATTACTTAATAAATTTACAACGAATGTCCCCTTTAGTTTTGTCTACGACTTCATGTATTGACATGCTTGAAAACTAAATATAGTTCTACACTACGCGCCCAGTATTCGGTATAAAATTATAGAAAGAAAAAATAACTTATTTTTTAGCTTCCACATAACATCTAAATAATAATCAAAGCATTAATTAAACGCACTCTATGTAAAAAGGCTTACTATGAACTCGAGGACTATCTCAAGGATAGAAATGTTTGCCTAAATGCTGATCTAATTCTGATTGATTATTACATTTAACAACCTTGTGGAGCACAAGGTTGTTAAATGTTATAATCAAAGTGTAATGTTGATATTATATTGTTAATTTTTTTTTTTTTATATTTTTCTATTTATATATTTTTAATTTCACAATTTTGAAAATTGTAAAATTATGTTTAAGAGATATTTTGAAAAGAGCCGACTGAGTTTTTTTGGGCTGGTTTTTCTCAGATCATATTGGTCTTTGAAACTCTGTCAATGAATGATAAAGAATGGTTCTTTTTCTTTTCTTTTTACTCTTCTTTGTCACTAGAGCTCTCTCACGAGAATCAATTCAATAAACTGAAAAGTCTATTATATCGGTTGCCTAACTAGCATGGTTGGCAATAGATGGCGCTACTGCTACCATAAAGCAAGGCAATAAATTTGAAGGAAAGATTTGACAAATCGGGCAGGACTTCAGTAGCTCAATTGGAAGAGCGGCTGGACTAGATTCCCAGTAGGCCGCGAGTTCGAGTCTCGCCTGAAGTCAAATTTTTCTTTCCATTTTTCTTTAAAATAAAATATATTTCACAAGCATGTGTTAATGCGAAATAATATAAAAACAATTGTCATGTTTTTGTTTTTCGCAATAACATTAATTGACTTCAACGTTTCGTCTGCTATAATGAGTACAAAAATAGAAAACTTAAAAAGTCATAAATATTATACACGATCACTTTTTGCTTAATTGGACATACAAAATAATACTAAATGATCACGAAATAGTAGTTTTTCGATTAGCTGGTTCGCTACGGTGTCATTGTTTTCATACCCACCGCGTGGTAATCGTTTAGCAACGGCAATTTTTGTTTAATATAATTACTAAGTTCAAGTTCATCAAAGCAAGCGCTCGCTCTATCGGATCAATTTGTAATTTTATTTATAGGATATATATTTTATATGCATACATGGTCATTTTTTAGCCACCACCCAAAGAATCATGGCAAGTTTCATACATTGATTTGTACAAAAAAAGTTCCAAAAAGGTACAAGGTAAAACGGATTAGAAATATTATCTAGGAAACCTAAAGAACATCTTTGGTATTTAAAATATTTTTAAATCACCGGAATAAAAATCGTCTTTCCTAACAACAGTAGAAGCACTCCATACTAAAGTTCAATTTCAAACTCTTTATCCCGGAGAGTTAAAAATATTTTAAGTATCAGGAAATGTTGTTTAGGTTCACTGGATAATATTTCCATGCTGTTTTACCGTGTACCTTTTTTTCATTTTTTCTTTACAAATCTTGCCATGATCCTTTGAGATGTCAACTTTTACTATGGGGCTAGATCATTCTGAAATCGTGAAAGAAAATCAGCTGTTCCATACATTTTATCGCTCGACGATGAACATTTTGTATGGAGCAGTTGATATTTTTTCGGGTGCTCAGGGTTAGCCCTTTTGTAAAAGTCGTTCATAATGATGGATATAATACGTTTATTCACGCCTTTCATCCTCAAAAAGCTACGCAGAGATAAATACATTCATCAGTCCATTTTGGTCAACATAACAAGTGGCGAGCATATTGACATTTCCAGGCACATCACTGAAGGTGGTTCTGGGAAACTTCCAGAAAATGGAAAAATCCCAATAGCACCAAAGATAATGGATTTTAGACATTTATCTCTGATACCCGAGAATCGAACCAAGGACATGATATCCCATATGGGTCCGAAGAAATTGCTTAATTATTTAGTCTGTGGGGCGATTTCGCCATTCAACCAGTGAAGTAGACCATAAGTTTGTTTGTCGAAATTACCCGTTTGCAAACATTGGCTATTAAAAAAATTGCACCGAAATGTTATTTTTTACGCGGGGAAACTCATCTCTGGCACCTTCCGCCGCCTACGGGAATAGAGAGCTGGTAGTGTGAGACTCCTACTCACTAAACCCTGCGGTGTTCCAACCTGTCAGTCAACAACGGTGGGGTCACGGAAACGATCCTGTATTCTTCCACGACCCGTCGGGCGACTGCTCGATTCCGAGCCCACCACAGCCCGAGCAATTGGCTCCAATCAACGCTAGTGGCGTTCAAAACATCTGCTAACCAGCTCAGGGTCTCTCTCCTTTTGAGTGACAGACGTCCCAATAGTCTGAGTCCCTGTTAAGGCGACAGATGACGGGAGTGGCCCCGCCCAGACTACTCATACACCAGGCGTCCCTTACCATGTATATGTATTACCCGAAGAAGTAGGCAGAGATAAATGTATGTATTAAACTATACCTGCAAACACCCACGATTCGCTAGTTACATTTTGTAAGGGAAGAAAGAAAGAAAAAAACATTTATTGGTGCAGCCGATATCAGATAGGTACTGCATAGAAAAAAAAACGTATCGTCTCAAGTCGTATAATTACTGACGACCGTCAATAGACATTTCTGGACACATTACCAGACTTCGAGGGTAGGTGACTCGTGAGGAAGTGTCAGCCTTTCTAAAATATGGAAATATGAACATTGTAGCAGAGCATTACTGCTACGCCGGAGTCCAGGGTCGATCCACGGGTAAGGTTATACGGCGAAGTTACGTTGTGATAACGTAACTTCGCCGTATAACATATATAAGTAAGCTAACTTTTCTCTCACAAATCACGTCATCATCATCTCAGCCAAAAGACGTCCACTGCTGAACAAAAGCCTCCCCCAAAGAATGCCAGAAAGAACGGTCCTGGACCGCCCTCATCGAGCGATTGCCCGCGCCCTTCACCAGATCATCGGTCCATCTTGTGGGGGGCTGCTTCGTTTTCCGGTACGCGGTCGCCACTCAAGAACTGCTCTACCCCAACGGCCGTCAGTTCTTCGTGCTATGTGCCCTGCCCACTGCCACTTGAGTCTCGCTATTCGGTGAGCTATGTCGGTAACTTTGGTTCTCATGCGGATCTCCTCATTTCTGATTCGATCTCGCAGAGAAACTCCAAGCATAGCTCTCTCCATTGCTCTCTGAGTGACCTTGAGCCTTCTTATGAGGCCCATAGTAAGCGACCACGTTTCTGTCCCATATGTCATCACTGGCAACACACATTGATCAAAAACCTTATTCTTGAGACACTGCGGTATGTCGGACGAGAAGATATATCGTACTATACATATCGCGTACTACCTACCTAATTCTATTTATTCATTTTACTTTCAACAACTTTACCTTTATCGACCATAATTTAACAACAACTTTAAGTCAAAACAAACTTGCTATGAATCACTTTTATGCGTTCATCGGAACATATTATGTTTAAAATGGCGTAGCACGATGACAATATGGAGACAAAGAAAAATTACTCACGATTGAGACTCGTGGCCGACATTAATAACGTCTATAAATAAAGAATGCCTTCCTAACAATTAATGAACTAACAGCATTTGTAAATAATTTCCATTAGTGCATTATTGCGTTCACACTCCTATGAACCGGGAAGCCGTTGACAATCTTATTAGTTACATCCTTTCTTAGCCTTAACATGTCTCGTTTAAGACTTAGTTTCCAGTGAATTCCTATTTTTAAATAATTGCAAGCAATATGTTAGGCATAGATCACACTACACTGAGTCACGACATTTGATGATTCACTATTATTCACGGTCAAGCATATCTGGTATATCTTTATTTTTTTTTATTACGTACAAGTAACAAGTAAGGTTACGACTGCATTTTCAAGATTCCATGTAAATGTGCAATAGATGCAATTATTTGTTAATTGAATAAAGAATAACGGTAATCAAATAATTGAATAAAGAAGTGTGCCGACCCTTGCATTTGCGTCACATAACGTAATCATTGTTTTAGCTTTTTGTTACGCATAAGAAACCCTTGTAACCACGGTCGCTCAGAGTCGCTATCCGAACATAGTCGTGAACACAGTGTAACCGCCCGTCTATACTTAGCCAATATACAGCACCGCCAGTGAGATATTAGTTTTATTATAACGGTAATCAAATAATTGAATAAAGAAGTGTGCCGACCCTTGCATTAGCGTCACATAACGTAATCATTGTTTTAGCTTTTTGTTACGCATAAGAAACCCTTGTAACCACGGTCGCTCAGAGTCGCTATCCGAACATAGTCGTGAACACAGTGTAACCGCCCGTCTATACTTAGCCAATATACAGCACCGCCAGTGAGATATTAGTTTTATTATAACGGTAATCAAATAATTGAATAAAGAAGTGTGCCGACCCTTGCATTAGCGTCACATAACGTAATCACTGTTTTAGCTTTTTGTTACGCATAAGAAACCCTTGTAACCACGGTCGCTCAGAGTCGCTATCCGAACATAGTCGTGAACACAGTGTAACCGCCCGTCTATACTTAGCCAATATACAGCACCGCCAGTGAGATATTAGTTTTATTATAACGGTAATCAAATAATTGAATAAAGAAGTGTGCCGACCCTTGCATTAGCGTCACATAACGTAATCATTGTTTTAGCTTTTTGTTACGCATAAGAAACCCTTGTAACCACGGTCGCTCAGAGTCGCTATCCGAACATAGTCGTGAACACAGTGTAACCACCCGTCTATACTTAGCCAATATACAGCACCGCCAGTGAGATATTAGTTTTATTATAACGGTAATCAAATAATTGAATAAAGAAGTGTGCCGACCCTTGCATTAGCGTCACATAACGTAATCACTGTTTTAGCTTTTTGTTACGCATAAGAAACCCTTGTAACCACGGTCGCTCAGAGTCGCTATCCGAACATAGTCGTGAACACAGTGTAACCGCCCGTCTATACTTAGCCAATATACAGCACCGCCAGTGAGATATTAGTTTTATTATAATCATCGTCCTGCTACACACATACAACACACGCATATTTATTCTATTGCCACAACTCAGCAAAGAAGATAGTGCTGGGCTGTATAGCACGGCTCTGTAATTGAGGCATGAGCTTAGGCCTCAGAAGAGATTACGAATTTACATTCAATATTCTGTCTTTTTATGTGTATATGTTTATGGACTACAGTACCTATTTCTTGCTATCAATCAATATTAACTTTTAAAGTATACATAGTACAAAAATGGTAATAGGTATATGGCAATAACTATCACTGATAAAAAAAAATCTCACCGTTTTTTCTTTAATTTCTAAAAAAGTATGTATGTTGATTTATTTGTTAAGTAAATTAAATATTATAATAATTTCATTCGTATTGTATAATTTCAATTAAAATAGAAATTTGAGATGAATTACTTAAGAATTTTTTTAAGGTAGTTTGTCAATATGAATTATGTGTTGTATATTAATAATAGATATCATTGTGTGTGGTAAATAAAGGCTCATTTAATTTTAATTTTAATTTAATCACTGATAGAAATCAACTTCGGTAAGTGCGCATTTGCATTTTGACCACCAGTTTTTGTGTAGATATATAAGCTGCAGTATTCACTTACCATCAATATAATGCATGCGTGTTGCCCACTTTCACAATATAAAAAGCATTGTACTTAGTCTGAGCGGACAGGCCCAAAGACCTACGTACATATTTAATAATTCAAACTGGACATATTTTTTAAACTTTATGACCATCATATAACGGTACGTGTAAGGACTGTCATTGCAGTTACTTTACAATATAATAAAATAAATAAAATGTGCGCACACCTTAATAGGAATGATGGCGAATGATAAAAATAAGTATTAAATCTTTTGTAACACTTAAATTTTTGTTGTGATCTTTTTTCGCATTTTACTGTCTTAAACACTATAAACCTATTTGTCAGAAAAGTGAGGTTAACTTTAACATTAATCAGCGCAACTCGGCCAGTTACGGTTAGTTAAAGCAATGACGTCATTTAACAATTTGCAAACGGTGCATCTCATTTCTTTACTTAACCAGTACTTTAACAAAGTAATCCAAAAAAAAAACTTATGCAATTATAATTATTTATTTATTTTATTTATGCAGTATTTCTTTTTTTCTTTGATATTAATTCAAGTTACACTTTTTGAGCGTGGTGACCGATAAGAAAACATTTTTTTTTCTTTAATTAAATAAATAAAAATTTAATATTGTTTGAAATATTTTTATTATTTTACAATACATATAAACAGCTGCTTATGTATTCGTCCGATTTCGGAGCAGCTCGTCTCGATTCGTGCGAGCTTCGTAGAGTCGTACAATACGTCTAGTTGCATGAACACAAACACCGTGTCGAAGACTGCCGAAAAGAAACGACGTTAGACAATGCATGGCCTTCAAGCCACACCTCCGTGCCCGTCGGAGTGGGGAGCGTGAGGTTTTTTTTCGTTACGGAATTTCTGGATTCGGTCCCCGCGCTCAAAGCCCTCGATAGAAGCTGCAATAGCTTAATAAAAAAGTAATCCGAATAATAATGACAAATGATCAGATTATGACAAACATTGCCGTAGGTAATGCACTCCAACTGCAGTTCTACCAGCTTATAACTCTAATCACATACCAAACCAGACTTACTACTCAAGTCACGCGTTGAAGTTTTCCCAAAAGCAATAGGTTCAGATTAGATCGGTCATACAAAAACTCGTGATCCGAGCGACGTGTCAATTCCCTGAGCCTTCTCAGAACCATTACCGTTGACTACGCTCCTCTATGGTTTTCTAGAAACCTCGCGGTTTCGTGTGGGGATCATTACATTTTTTTTTATCTCGATCATTTCATTTTCGTCTCACGCGACTTTTTTTGTTACAAAAATGTCTAAAGAAATAATTAAGATAACAAATATCATGGAAGTAGGTTTCATATTTAATCTTATGCATGTTCAAAGTATCAGCGTGTATTACGATGGTAAGGGCCTTATACCAACGGGTTATAGCGAGGCGAGTGCGCAGCGAAATCGCCGCTTTTATAATGGACTTTTGTAGGCGGCTCGTCTCTACACGGCACTAGCCTTTTTTTTATGTAATGGAAGTGGTAAACATGCATGCAGCCTATAGACACACACACAAAGACCGAGGTCAAAATGCAGATGCGTTACCACTCCTGAGGCCTAAGGTGTTATGCCTCTATGCCGGCAATTACAGAGCCGTACATTACCACCTGACCGGAACACGATAGTGCTAAACACTACCATTTAGCGGCAAGTATATTATGTAATGCGGTGGTGCCAACGCCCGCGAGCGAGATGAGAAAAATATTACAATTGCTTTTCAATTGTTCAAAGCCGCCGGCGGTTTCACGTTCCTCAACGCGTTAAAAACCCGGCCAAGTGTGAAGCGGACGCGCATTCATATAGTTCGTATTCACGTCACGACACAGATCTAAAATACCACATTTGACCTCTCATGAATGATACTTTTTGTATCAATTTCCAGCCCTAAAATCTTTAACCTCTACCAGAAACTGCGAATCATTACATGGTACATTCTCATGTTATCGGATCATAATAATAATTATAAGCGCTAAATATTTGTCAAACTTTGTACCTAAGTAGTGTTATCGGCCTTGAATTATTATATATGAATTATTACTTGTATTTACACGCGCACCTGTGTGCGTAGCACGTACAAAATACCAACCGTCGCCTATAAGAGAGGAAGGGGTTGTGTATGTGTGCAAATTGGGCGGGACGTCGAAGTGTCCATTCTATACGTAGTATTATTACATATTCTCTGCTACTGGTGACCGAGGTCTAGAGGCAGGGCCTCTAGACCTCGGCCCTCGAGCTTCTCACTGGAACTCTACCACCAGTGAAAGAGATAGATAGAAGAAGAGATTTAGAATTTTAAATAGTTATGGTTATGATCACTTAATCACGCTCGTATTTAGTACCTAAAAAGAGATTGAAGTAAACAATACACCCTATACATGCAAAATCGAGCTGCAATCACTATGCGTACTGTCGGCATGCGTGTAGAGCGGCCTCTTTGATCGCAGATAGCGGCGCGTGTGAAGTGCGCTTGCCAACACGACGCACATCCATTTGCCAAGCGGCCGGTGGAGTGGCCGACTGCTGAAAACATGGTTTAAGAAACACTGAACTAGAATTATTCCTAAGGTTTTTTTCTGACTTATATATCTATATTTTGACCTCTGGTTTTTATATGGATGTCTATAGACTGCAGTATTCACTTAAAATAAATGTTAACTGCATGGTTGTTTGCAATTAAAAAAAAATTTACAACTTTACATATACGCAATATGGACAATAAACGTGCATCTGCAATCGATACGCAAACTCTCGGAATGCGAGAAGAGCCGCGGCTACTTTGATGGGAGATAGCGGCTCCAGTGATGTGCACCCATACAAACAACACGCGTCTAATAAAATATATTGAAATAACTTTTGACCGAGCGGGCAATGGTTCATTCTATAATGAGTGTCAAAAACTGCGTAAGTAACAATGTATTCACACAGTCACATATCGTTTTTAACATTATCAGTTTCGATTCTATGTGTTTCTGTTCTGTATGTGTTCTATTATCCTTCTATTTTTTTTATGTAGTGAAAGTGTCAAACAAACATGCAGTTCACATTGATGTTAAGTGATGACTGCAGCCTATAGACACCCACACAATGACCAGAGGTCAAAATGCAGATGCGCTGCCACTCCTGAGGCATTAGGTGTTATGCTTCTGGGCCGGAAATTACAGGGCCGTTCATTAGGGTTATTCGTCAACTCGACACGGACGACCGGACACACGTATGTCCAGTT
Organism: Macrosoma leucophasiata; assembly: GCA_036365455.1. Classification (NCBI taxonomy): domain Eukaryota; kingdom Metazoa; phylum Arthropoda; class Insecta; order Lepidoptera; family Hedylidae; genus Macrosoma; species Macrosoma leucophasiata. The sequence continues at coordinate 5,383,501 of JAWQUS010000024.1, forward strand.
GGTTAAACTTGAAATTGTAATGACTTGTTATTTCGTCGTCTGGACACGACAATATTTTTGCGTGTGACCGGAACACGATAGTGCTGAACACTACCATTTAGCGGCAAGTTTATTAGGTAATGCGGTGGTGCCTACGCCTGCGAGCTCCGTCACTGGAGCTCTACCACCAGTGAAAAAACTATTATTATAAATGCGTAAGTTTGTGAGTATGGATGGATGGATTAGTTAGGTACTCATTCACGAAAAAACTACGGGACGGATTTGGATGAAACTTTACAGTAATACATGTTGGTACAACTTAAGGAGTACAATTTGCAATGATAAAAGTACACGCGTACAAAGTCGCGGGCAAAAAATAGAATGCTTATAATAATCATCAAATCATATGAATATTATAAATGTGAAAGTTAATATGTTTGTTTGTTACTCTTTTACGCAAAAACTGCTGAACCGATTTTCATGAAATTTGGCACACACATAAAAGATAACTTGGAATAACACATAGGATAGCTTTTATTGCCAAATTTTATTCCTGTGGGATGCCATGGGATGATTTGATGAGTTTCCACAGGTAACGCGAAAAGCGATGTACACGCGGGCGGAGCCGCGGGCAACAGCTAGTATAATAATAATATGTTGCTACTACATGCTTGGCCATGTGCGTATAACCGCGTCATCATTGGTCTCATCCGAACAATTGAGTTCCTTAAAATAAGGCGGTAGTAAATACAATAACGCGGGATGGGTATAAACGACCCGAAATACTACCGCGGACTACCGCCATTGTGATCGCTATTCCGCTTGCCAAGCATGATGATTACAGCATAATCTCCCGTAATGATACACAATCCTGTTAACCTATTAAGCCTCATTGGGAAGGCTTTTGTATTGGCTTTTTAGGGAGGTATGTGTGTTGCAATTTGCAGAATGTTGCCATCACATAGCACTCTGCAAATTCTGCAAAACAAAAACATGCAAAACCTTCAATGAACTGAATTCATTGTGCATACTTAAGCTGTGCGTATAGCCGCGGCGTCTTTGATCTCCGATAGCGGCGCGTGTGATGTGTGGACGCCCCTAACATGGCACAAATCTATTTGCCGAGTCAGAAATGGCAACAGCCTGCTTGTATAAGCGGACAATAAAGCACTCAGCTTGCCGACCGCTGAAAACTCTGATGAAATAAGGGACCGTGTGATACGAACTTTATCTGTAGGGTTGCCACACATTACTCATCTACTGTGATATTATAATAAAATTAAATTGAAACATGTGAACTACACTGACCACTGAGGCATCGATGGTTGAAGTAGTTCAGCAGTTCAACAGCAATAACCACCGAATCGGGGCAGTGCTATTGGGTTTTTGAGATATTGCATTGCTTTTATCGCGGGCTTTGAGCGGGACGACCGAATCAAGAAATTTCGTAACGAAAATAAATCTGACACCCTCCACTTTATATACCTAATATTCGTCATATCAAGAAACAAACAAATGGCATAACACGATGAACGCTGTAGTGAAACCGGTGGGCTAGCCCAAATAATAATTTTATATTTTCATTTTTGATATTTTCTTTAAAACTTTTATTATGTGTATAGATATAATATTTTTTTATCATAGCTCCCCAACTTTTATAGTTTTTTTATTCATATAAATCTAAGAGAGTTGGGACAATTTCAACGGCACTACCAGAGTTTGCAAATAATGTGCTCTAATAATGGCAACCCATTATACGTCCCACTGCTGGGCACGAGTCTCTCCCCTTTTTGGGGGGAGGCCTGGAGCTTACTCCACCACGCTGCTCCAATGCGGATTGGTGGAGGTGGGTGGGTTAGTGGCCAACCCGCTGTCGGATGTTTTTCAAACCGCCCATAAGGCCTCCGACAGGGTTTAACGACTGCTATCTATCGATAGCAACCGGGACCGACGGCTTAACGTGCCCTCCGAAGCACGGAAACGCGCATTTAATTTGCCACTAGCGGTCACCCATCACACTACCCGACCGCGCCCGTAGTGCTTAACCGAGCAGATCGCTTACGATCTACACCAGCCGCTGGGCCATGCGCGCTTCATAATGTGCTCGATTAATGATAATGGACTCGCGTCGACGTAGCGTGTATCATCCTCGAAGAGAAAGTCAAAGGTAAATGATGTTTCAAAAATATACCTGACTGGTAAATGTCGGATAACAAGGGGGCATATTATTCGTATATGTTCACATATGAATGTCTCTTCCTGTCCTTTCTTGTATAATTTTAATAATTGTTACACAAATATTTCATCGACGGTGAGTATGGCCGCTCTACAACCGTTCATTGTTGATTTTGTGATCAAAGTATTTATAGCCTAGAATTTTCTGGAAGTGTGGGAGAGAACCCTATTTTAACATAATTATGAAGACGTTGCAACTGACAGCGATACACACAGATGGAACAGTAAGAGATCTTGTTTCATATGAAGTGTGGTGCCTCTACAGACTTCACATACGTGTTTTCATATTACATATTAACTGTTAGAATAAAATAACCCGTAAAATATATTTTAAGAATGGAAAGTTGTTGAAGAATGGGAATGAGTTTTGATTATATATATTTTTTTTTTTATGTAATGATAGTGGTAAACAAGCATGCAGTTCACATTGATGTTAAGTGATGACTGCAGCCTATAGACACCCACACAAAGACCAAGGTCAAAATGCAGATGCGTTACCACTCCTGAGGCCTAAGGTCTTATGCCTCTGTGCCGGAAATTACAGGGCCGTACATTACCACCTGACCGGAACACGATAGTGTTGAACACTACCATTTAGCGGCAAGTATATTAGGTAATGCGGTGGTGCCTACGCCCGCGAGCTCCGTCACTGGAGCTCTACCACCAGTGGAATGGCGCTCTCTTTCAAATTTATCACATCTCATGTACTCTAGAGCCAAGTTTTCAACTCTACAAGCCATAACTCCTATAGCCCTACACCACAAACTCTTCACCTTAGTCAAAATTCGAGGCCGTTTCTTCACTCCAAAAGCTGTTATATGACAAAAAAGTTGTGTACAATGACTGTATTTCGCACCTTAGCGTTATTTTTCACCTAAGGTGATTTTGACTTTAGTGTAGAGAGGCGTGTAGAGTTAGAAACTTGGCTTTTGCAAAATATGCAAAATATACCTCTGCCTACCCATTCTGGTAATAATTGGATGGAGTATGAGTATTTTTTTTAATGTTCTTCATAAAGAAAGAAGATCTTTTAATAAACAGTTTGAAACTCAAAAAGAAATGATCAACATATTGCATCCAAATTTATTCTAATTCAATGGGTTCTTAAATCACGCTAAACGTTATGTTTTATACTACTTAACTTAATCTTTTTCTCAGCATTTGAAATAATTTTCTCAGATAAAAATACACTGGTACAAATAAAAAAAATACAATACTGGTGATAGAGCTCTAGTGACAGAGCTTGCGGACGTAGGCACCACCGCATTACCTCTATCTGCCTCCAAATTATAGTGTTCAGCACTAGCGTGTGCCAGTTAGATAGTAATGTATGGTCCCATGATAACTATCACAAAGACATAACAACTTAGGTCTCAGGGGTAGCAACGCATCTGTATTTTGACCTCTGGTTTTTATGCAGATGTCCATAGGCTGCAGTCATCACTTAACATCAATATGAAGCTGCATGCTTGTTTGCCACATAAAAAACACATATTCCCAAGTCCTCTTCCCCACGGTTATAATAGAAGCTATTTGGTAATAATTTTGTATAGATTGTTGATTGATATGTAGACTGCACGCTAGTTTTACCTTTCCCTTTGAACGCACCTAAACAATCAGTCAGTTATAAAATGCATACCGAACGTATCATCAACATACATTCGTTCGCCTGCGGTCCACTCCGAATAACGCAACAAGACGAAACAATCGACTATTAATTGCGATGCATAACTCGGATGAAGTATCGATAATAATTATGATAATTGAGACATAAACATTGATATCCAATCACGACTATTTATTACCGACCTTTATTTCTTCACGCGTAACATGCACGCACCCTAATTCATCCAATTAACCCGATTCGGCAATTACTCGATATAAAAATCTGTTGAATTCGCTTGCTGACGAACGTGGGGAATTCTATGGCGGCGATAAATATGGGCAGCCTCAAATTGTCGGATGCAAAGTTCTTAAATCGGCAATTTTGACGTCCCTTGATACCGATCTTTAATTCAATTATAGCTAACGCAGTTCTTTCTCGAATTCCTTTAGGGAATTTGTAGTTGTTAACGTGTTGGTTATAGCAAATGTTCGTTTTCTTTAGACTGTGGTTATAGGTTAGAATCCCAATGCAGATTCATTTCGTTCATCCAGATATGCAGCAAACCTAATTTTTACGCATACTTATAATTTTGAGAATATATTTCCACAAGATTGCCTACCTATAGTATTTAGATTTCAATTATTCAAATTGTGCATACCTTATTAAAATAGCAGTACACTAGGTAAATCATGTATTTTAATGAGGTACCAACTATTTAATTACAGTTTAAATTACTTAAAATAAGTACATACCTAATGAGTTTTCAGAATTAAATCTGTACAAAATGTATTCATCACCAAGAAAAGCCAAGCAAAGCACAAGAGCACTACCTACCTTTTTTCGGAAATCATCATCGTTTTTTGTTTCCTGGGTTTCGACTTAGAAAAACAAAGAAATGCCCACCAAGTAGGCCGTGTAGAGTTAGAAACTTTGTTCTACACATGAATCATGATTACTTTTTGCCAGTACGAATCCATGGTCTCATTTTGACAACATTTTATTAAAATTTAAAGCTACTACTAAATTTTATTGATAGATACCCAAAGTGTTTAACTCGTACTAATTTTGACAGTACCGATTACGCTTGCGCCAAAGAAGGCCGGAGTCGCAGCTTGAGGCAGTACTGTATTACGTAAATAAATTCTTTGACACATTTGGTATTCAGAAACATCGTGGTCTCGTTAGGCATCTCATATACAGCCTCGTAGTACAAAATATGATATATATTGAGACGTTTAGTTTTGTAGAGTCTGCGAGCTGTATTATTGATTTAGAAAGATTTTCTAACCAAGTAAAAAGTAGTAAACAAACTAAAATGGTAATAAATAAAAATCTTTTTAATATTACTATAACACGCTATTTTAAAATAAACGCATTTCATTTTCAGCCGCTGCTTTAATAAATTAATAGTACATACCGTGCCATTAAAAACTACTTAAACCAACTTATTTTCTCATTTTAATAGACCAAAAGGCCAATTCCCTTAATTAAAAAAAGTTGAAAATATAATGTCGCTCCATTTCCGATGTTATCTCGATCAACTTTCGGTCCATTTCGTCGCATTAACGACCGCATTACAATGCAACTTTGACGTTTGTTAAAAAAGAAAATGTTTGTGACATGTTATGGGACTAGATCGGAAATAGATTCTAAACATTTTAATAACGATACACTGATTCTTATAATTAAGAACGTCCGGTATTTATACATTATTTTTAACGAACCGTTAATTAAAAAGGTGTTTGTTGGTGACAAGACAAAAGAAAGGTGTCGGTAACATTGGACGCACGTTTAAAATATTCAAGATATAGATAAAACGCGGATGCGATTTGAATGGTGAGCTTTATTCTAATGCAACGATGGCATTGTATATTCTCATATTGAATATCAATATCGATGGTAGGAGCTCAGAATACCGATGTCATAACATCGACTATGCAACAATAGACAAATCGTTCGGATTACGGTCACGATGAAAGAGTAGCTTGATGGAACTCGTCTAATCCTTTTGAAATATCGATTTATAGGAATAAATAATATCGAATGTGTAAAGTCGCACTGCTGTTGACACCCACGTTATTTTATATAGCTATCTACTGTTGATCGCCGTGCTACGGTTAGCTAGTAACATACCGACCCATAAGTTCTGGCACTAAAGTGTATATTAAAGATCTTAGACATCTGACGTGACAAACACTTCCGTGTGTACTGTCGTATGTACTAGTCGTGAAGTAAATATTGAGAAATTCTCGACATACACATCTGTTTTTTTTTGCCACAATCCATCCACTGCTGAGGGATAGTAAAGTCTGATAATAACTATGTTATTTATAAAATATAATAAAAAACGTAACCGGCGAATCGTGAGTGTTTGCATGTATGCTTGAATGCATGGAATTACCTGTCTGATATCGGCGCCTATGGTACTAAATAATTGAAATGAGGTATCAAAAAGTAGCAAAAAAGTTTTATATTGGTATTTTCTAAACATAATTTCTGTAGATCCAGGGGTTCTGACGCTTACCCAAAGATCTATAGCAAATTCAATGCCATTCACTTTATCTATGTGGCATCCTTTAAATATGCATTATCCATTTAGATAATTAATGAATGAGTTGTTAAATTCATTCATCTCAATAATTCTATCTACCTAAATACTGATTTTATTCCTTCATCTCTGGTAGCACTAATAATAGCACATTTGCAATCATTCTAAGAGATGCTACATTTTTTCAAACCTTCACTTTGAAAACATATCTATTTATGTAGAAAACAAAAAAGTGCGACCGCATTTGCTTGTGTAGATAGGATTCCTGGACTAAATAGGTGACCTGCACACACACACACACAAACACCTTAACTTGTATTCATATCTGTGTATCACAAAATGACGCGATCACAAAACGCGTTTTTTTATTCATGATGGTGGCAAGCGTACTGTTCACATTGATGGCAATTGAATGCCGCAATTTCTTATATCTACTTAAAAACAAAACAAAATTATAATGCGACATTCCATTTACATCTTATACAAAATCAACGTTATCGTACTTAGCGAATACTATTCTTTAAGTTGCTCTACAATAAGAACTGTCCTATTTTGCGGCAATGTCATCGTAGTGAGTTCCTGCGATCGCAACATTGTTGCGCGCGTTTGTCGGAGAATCGCGGCGCAGGAATCACGGGTGTGCGTTCCGTTACGGAGCAATCTATTACTGTCATATGGTATCTGTGAATACAATTTCATATTGGGCCTAATTGACAGTGAGCTTTGAACAGCTTTTTTTATGACAGAGGATTTTTTTTTAAAAGTTGTAAGCCTACAATTGAAGTTGTTGATAAGTGAATGCTGCAGCTTATCGATATCTAAACCGAAACTAGAGATGTCTTTGTAAATATTGCAAATGCATTTCCACTCCTGGGTTCAAAGTACGTTATTGAACCAGGTCAATAACTAAAAAATTGTTACTCTATAATAAACAGTGACAATATACAGTGTCACTTCATAATTCTAAAATTACATATCTTTGGTCGCAGTAAAGCAATGCGAGATCATTTGTTTGAGTTCATAACTTTGTATCATAAAATGACGCTGTGTTAATGTAGGCACTTAGTGAATACTTTTCATAATGTTGCTCTACAATAAAAACTATGCTATTCTGCGGTAATGTCATCGTAGTGAGGTCCTCCGATCGCAACATTGTTGCGCGCGTTTGTCGGAGGCAATCTATCCCCTAGTTTGCACTAAAAATAAATAAACATGATGATGTTTCGCAACTCGTCGCATAAAGTACGTATTGCGATGAATGTCTTATTGGTGCTAGCGTTCGCACTGCTGTCAAACCCATAATTTTAACATGTTTTTATGTGAATTTTTCATCAATGCAAACTCACGGTATTACTGTCATATTGTACCTGTGAATACAATTTCTTATTGGGCCCAATTGTCAGGGAGCTTGGGATATGTTTTGTTTAATTTTGTATCTCGAATTGGAGACTTTTGTTTTTATTTTCATGAAAGTAAAAGTTTATATGCAATTGCATTGTCACTCTTCAACTAAAAGGTGTTTTTTTATAATTTCAATTTTTAATTTCATGGAAATCGCAAACATAAAGTTCACATGAATGGTAAATGAATGCTGCAGTTTATAGAGCGCTGTAACGTGACTCAACAGTAGACAGTAGACACTAGAAGACAGTAGACACTTTACCTACCATTTAGTAGTAAATAGATTACCTACGTCCAATATAAACTCCATCATCAGAACTCTAAAAAGTTAAGGAGTTCCACAGCAAAAAAAAACTAATTTTAATTATACGTCTAATGATATTCATAACTATCATAACAACATAAAAAGTACATAAATAAATATGATTTATCTAAACCCCTAACGAAACGGTTAATTTAATAATTATAAATAAGAAGCACTCATCTTTTAAGCATTTTATGCCCCATGTTTTATTTATAACATTATTATAAGTTAGGATCCCACCGTAGAATCATTTCGTTCATCCAGATATGCTGCGAACCTATTTTTTACGCATATTTATAATCTAGAGAATATACGAGTACATCCAAGTTTCCTAAAAAGGTTTCCTATCAAAAAATGGCCGCAAGAATTTTTTTTGAGAAAGAATTTGTTTTTTACCTTGTTTTTTCAATAAAATATCGTCCACTTCACGGCAATATGTATGAAGACTCAACTTTGAAATCACGGCTTCCGTTGCGCACTTGGCCGCCTCTACATATTTTCGTTCCACCCCGATGAGTTTTTACGTCCATAACGTACATGTATTATTTATATATGAAATTGAAGCTAACTTTTTTTCTCGTTATAAAATCGGTCGCAAATAAGTGTTGCTGGCTGTTAAAGATAAAATAATTTAATTTAAAATACATGCGGTCAAATTTTGATAGGCACCTAGTGGATATATACCTATTCTCTATATTATAATATGCATAAAAATAGGTTTGAAGCATATCTGGATGAACTAAATGATTCTGCAGTGGGATCCTAACCTATTATAAGTAATACTTAATTATTATTTATAATTTTATTTATCGCTTGTTTTGATGTTTATCATGATACAAAAAAACGTATATCAATATGAATGATTTATAACAATGCTGAACATACCATGTTTAAAGCAAGCGAGTGGCATTCGTTAATTAAAATCGGAAATTTATTTCGAGTAATCGTAGTCAAAACTCACGATTATCGATATTTCATCATTCGGCCGACGTGATCGTAAACAAGAGCGATGAATCGGTTGGACTCCTCTAAGACTATTTACGTTTGAGATCAAAAGACGGTGATGAACTATCACAAATATTAGAATGGAAAGTTGGAAACCCAACACGTTTGCACCGCTTGTCCTGTTAAATTATCTTAAACGAACTCTCAACACCGACGCACTTCAAAGGGGCACCGAACGAGACAACTCCGTAATTAGCTCTGCGTGTTAAAATATTGAGTGATGATAACTGACAGAACTATAAGGCTCTCCGCACGCGGAGCTACTAAGTAATGACGGAACTAGTCAGTGATTACAATCACAAATCAGTAAGATGCCTTGAACACGACGCTACTAGTTGCAAAGTTCTAGTCCCTTTTGATATTTCTGCTCACAAAATCATACGGTTAACAAGGGTTTAACATGTCAATTGACTCGAGCCACCGATATACAAAGGTTATGTAGTCGATGGATCGAGGGAAGATGACGGCTTTATTTTATTATACAATTATCTTAATGGATGCCAAATAGTCTTCACAGGGATTCGAAAGAATGTGCACTGTAAATTTTCAGTGAGACTCAACATTCATATCCTGTGCAAAAATATGTATGAATGTATCTTCACGCCAGGGCCCTAAAGAGAGAGAGAGAGAGAGAGAGAGAGAGAGAGAGAGAGAGAGAGAGAGAGAGGAGCGCCAGATATCCCGGTCCTGACACACCGCCCGTGCCTCATCTTCCTTCATTCACTAAAAATATGTTAGGTGCGTATACTTATTTTTTGCACGAAGAAGTCAAAATAGTAAAAATCATTTTAGTTTAATAAACGCGAGATAAAGCCGTGAAAATAGTTTTAATTCAATAAGTCTAGCTCGCGAAAACCTAAGAACATATCAAGTCATTATAGATTATTATATCATCAAGAAATATAATTTATTGATTTTTTGTTGGCTGCTGCAGCCAACAAAAAATGCCTCACGTACGAACCGTACTTCAGATAGAAATGTAGGTGTGACGCTCAAGCAACACGTTAGTTATTTAAGTTTGTTCCTAGTTATTTTTAAGTAGCTCCATGTGTAAAGAGCCTAATTCAAACACAAATTGACTCCAAAGACAAATTGAAAAAATATGCGCGTGAAGTATAATTAAACTGACGTTTATTTGTGTAACATTGTTTCAGCGTGTTCAGTTTTGACTATTTCGGGTATTCAATTTTAACACAATTTGAAATAATGAGATACTTACTATAGGTATCATGTTTGTTGACACACTATTGGTTTGATTTCAACATGCCTAATAGGTACCTACCTACAACAAGCTTCGCACTTCCTCAATATGTACTTAATTTTTGCTGGTGGTAGTGCTCCACTGATGGAGCTCGCAGGCCTATGCACCACCAAATTATCTAATTACCTTGCCACTAAATGGTCGTTTTTCCAACACTATATCGTGCCGGATGTTTCTCGTATGCAAATTTTATATCTACGAGCAAAAAATGCAAAGTAAATCAAATTATGGATATAAAAAATATGTTTATGTTTATGAAAAATAAGTTCACAATATTGAGAATCACTGCACCTAGAGATTACCATTAAGTATTAGATCTAAACTAAAGCATAGTTGCAGAATGTGATCGATTGATCCGCGCCCTGCAGCGCATTACCGACCGCGACCCGACTATGATCTATAGATCCATCTATGATCTATAGATCCATAAACTAAATTGATGAACTGGACAGCTCGTACGTGACTGGGGCACGCATTTTGCAATTATATCAGTAAGCCCTAATAGATTAGGGTTATCTTAAACAACATCATAAATCTACATTTAGGATCACGAGCGATCATGTTTCTAGAATTATCTTTGACTTGTCTGTTCAATGAAGTTGTCGTTAGTGTTGATTTATGTTTCTATGTTAATACGACAGGATATATCTTAACCCATACTACTACTGGTGGTAGAGCGCCAGTGACGGAGCTCGCGGGCGTAGGCACCACCGCATTACCTAATACACTTGCCGCTAAATGGTAGTGTTCAGCACTATCGTGTTCCGATCAGGTGGTAATGTACAGCCCTGTAATTTCCGGCACAGAGGCATAACACCTTAGGCCTCAGGAGTGGTAACGCATCTGCATTTTGACCTTGGTCTTTGTGTGGGTGTCTATAGGCTGCAGTCATCACTTAACATCAATGTGAACTGCATGTACGTTTGCCACTTCCATTATATAAAAAAAAAACCGGTCGAGTGCGTGTCGGGCCACGCGCAGTGTAGGGTTCCGTAGTGACAGAGTAAGAATAGTAATGAAAAAAAAAAATAAATATATTCTATGGAGTTGTTCGAAATTTTTTAGTAAAATACATTTGGTCGACTGTTACTCGCAAACTTGCGGGGCCAACTTAGGTGTGATAGTTTTCCTTTTAATTTCGTTATATGTAGCTACTATCGCCGTAACGTTTGAATTTCTAACAACAACTGTTTAGTCTGTAGGGGGGGGGACACTTGAGTCTAACGAAAACTTGCACTTTAAAGCTTAATAAGTCAAGAACAGTTAACTAAATCGAAAAATGATGTTCGCACATCCATAATATTTTTAAACAACCTATCCAACGATGCCCCACACTATATGAAAATCGAAAATAAAAAAAAATATCCGCGAGTTACAAGTAGGTTACCCTAAAAAAAATGTTTTTCACGTTTTTATTCTACCACTTTGTCGGCGTAATTGAGGTGTATACTTGTGCCAAATTTCAAGTCTCTAGTACTAATAGTTTTTGCGCTAAACCGCGGACGGACGGACAGACAGACAGACAGACAGACAGACAGACAGACAGACAGACAGACAGACAGACAGACAGACAGACAGACAGACAGACGGACATGGCGAAACTATAAGGGTTCCTTGTGTAAACAAGGAACCCTAAAAATGAAGTAGACGAGGCACGAGAGGTATGTCAGGACCGGGATATCTGGCGCTCTACACTCTCTGCCTACCCCGTTAGGTACCTGCCGTGAAGATACATACATACATATTGTACAAAGAATTATCAAAGAAATATAATATTTTAACAAAGAATTGACAGAGAAGTTATCTGGCAGAAAGTGGTTACCATCGCCTATGAATATTTGCAACACCAGGGGAGTTGCCGCTGCCAGCCCTGAAGGAATCTTTTGACGCCAGTTATAAAGAACCCCAAATTGTAGTGCCGGAGGAACACCACTGAAAGAAGTTCTTTCCATAATTTGCAAGAATGAAGTCAGAAAGGACTATTGACCATTTCAACGTATCCAATCTGTGCGGGTAGAACTTCTCTCTTCGGACGGTGAGATGATGGAATGGACACGATGGAAAGTGAAGAAGATAGTAAATTGACTGTTCTGAATATAAATTGTCATGTTTTCTACTTTTCGTAATTTTAAAATTATATTTGCCAGTAGTTTTTAAAGGAACCTTTTTAAATTCGTTTTTTTTTATTCATTTAACTTCGGATTGGAATCGAAACTGTGACCTTTGGTTAAATAACCCAGCCGTTTTGTCACCAAGCTATCGAAGCTCTGCATCCAAATATCGTGTTTTGTTTTCTTCTTTCTGTTTTCGTGTCACAGGGGTGACAACGCATATTCATTTTGACCTCTGATTTTTGTGTAGATGTCTACAGGCTGTAGACATTACTTAACATCTCCGTAAAGTAAATATAAATAAAACATAAAAAAATCATAACCTACAAAGAAAAGTGAGAATATATATACTTACACACTGCTGTCAACCTTTGGATTGACCAAATACTTACGTGTACAGTGCTCATCAAGAAATAATGCACATCGAGCCAATGAAAGTGACAATCGGCCAATTCGGCTTCATAGAGCGTTATCTCTGCTGCACACTGCCTAGCTGTCTAGCTGCCTACGTAAGCATCCGTAGTCCGGTATTGGTCATAACTTGATCAATATGGTCGACAAATGTCAAATAGGTAAGGTGCGAAAGAGATAACGCTCTACAGATCCGAAATAAGCCGACGTCTCTTCCTGAGGTCGATGTGCATTATTTCTTGTTGGATAATGTAACACACCGCGGACACTCCGCCAAAATTCCAAACAAACGCTTAATTTGGTCTCTATTACACAGACATCAATCAGTGAAGGGTATTTACACGTGCACCTGTGTGCGTAGCACGAAGAGAATACTAAACGTCGCCCATAAGAGGGGAGGAGGTTGGGTGAGGCGGGGAAATCGGGCGGAACGTCAAGTATCCATTCTATACGTAGTATTATTACATATTCTCTGACTGTAGTTAAGTTTGTTTTCTTTAAAGTAAGGCTTAGTTTTAATATAGTTTGTCGAACGCAAAATAAATAAAGCAACACTAGGAATCTCGGTGGATCCGCGAAGTGGGCATCAGATAAGAACGGATGCGAATGAGCTATGTGGCTGGACCTCGGCTCGGTGAACCGTTTGTTTACTGCCGACCGGCCGTCTGATACAGGTACGTCGAAAATTATGTTTATTTGAACGTCACCTAACTTATTTCAGATCGACTTCAAAATAATAGGCTGGGGAAAAAGTCTTTTCGCATTATAGTATGTATGAACTTGTAATAAAATCTCTTTGGCTGTAGTATTTGTATCTGGCTGGTTTTGGTCTCATTGAAAGTTAAAATTTTAAAGAACATAATTCCAAATTCAAATTAGGCAAATGTGTGATTTTCATTTGTTTTTCGTACTGTCAAGATGAGTGAATCTAATGAAGAAATTCGATACATTTTAAAATATTACTACAAAAAAGGTAAAAATGCAACGCAAGCCGCGAAAAAAATTTGCGATGTTTATGGACCTAGTGCAGTGTCTGTGAGAGTAGCACAAAATTGATTTAAGCGTTTTCAATCCGGAAATTTTGATGTCAAAGATGCACCTCGCTCTGGTCGCCCTATTACGGATAAAATGGATGCCATTTTTGAAAAAGTGGAGCAAGATCGACATATCAGTAGTTACGACGTAGCTGAAGAACTGAGAATTGATCACAAAACAGTTTTGGCGCATTTGAAAAAAGCTGGGTACAAAAAAAAGCTCGATATTTGGGTACCTCACGAGCTCACTAAAAGAAACCTAATGAACCGTGTACTCATTTGTGTTTCTTTATTACGACGTAATGAAACCGAATCATTTTTGAAGAAGCTGATAACTGGTGATGAAAAGTGGATCACGTACGACAAGAACGTGCGAAAAAGGTCGTGGTCAAAGGCCGGTCAGGCTTCACAGACTGTGGCGAAACCCGGGTTAACTCGCAATAAGGTGATGTTGTGTGTGGTGGGATTGGAAGGGCATTATTCATTATGAGCTATTACCACCAGGCAGGACTATCGATTCTGAACTCTACTGTGAACAACTGATGAGATTAAAGCAAGAAGTTGAGAGAAAGCGGCCGGAATTGATCAACAGAAGGGGTGTGGTGTTTCATCATGCTAACGCTAGACCTCACACATCTATAGCCACTCAGCAAAAATTTAGAGAGTTTGGCTGGGAGGTGTTAATGCATCCGCCGTATAGTCCTGACCTTGCACCTTCAGATTTCCACCTGTTTCGGTCTCTTCAGAATTCTTTATGCAATGTTAGGTTAACATCACGAGAGGACTGCCAAATCCATTTGTCGCGGTATTTTGATGAGAAGTCCCAAATTTTTTATAGCAATGGGATCATGTCCCTACCTACAAGATGGCAAAAGGTTATCGAACAAAGTGGTACATACATACTCGTACTTTAGTTAAATTTAAATAAACTATATTAAAAAATGTTTTAATTATCTTCAAAAATGCGAAGAAACTTTTTCCCCAATAAAAATGAAGTTCTTGATTTGATTATTTTTATAATATGATGAAGCTGGCAAACAAGCATGCAGTTCATGTGAACTGCATGCTTATTTGCGGATGTTAGGTGATGACTGCACCCTATATAGACACCTGAACTAAAAACACAAGTCAAAATGCAAACGCGTTGCCACCTCTGAGACCTTAGTAAGCCTTAGTTGTTATGTCTCTCTAATAGAAATTACGGGGCAAAAATTTTTTTTTTCGTAAGTCTGAACTTTTTAATCGGGATCCTTTATTTTTCCTCAAACCTAATAATCTTTTACCACCAAAGTCATAAAATCAAGCTTATGAATAACAAATTGATTTTTAAAAGATCACTTACCGCGTTCACTCATACATGGTCCTTTATTTATAGCTCACGCTGGACCATGTGATGTTAAGAAGACTATTTAACAGGATATCTCAAGCTATTGACTTTAAACGACTGAATTAAGCGTACGCATTCAAGAATAAATTCTCAATAATACGTATTTTTCAACTGGGACTGTGTAATTAATGTAAATATTCCCGTAATTACAGTGGACTGAGTGACAGGTACGCAAATAACTCATCCGTTGCAACAGTGTTGCTTTCCGGCTTTATTTGAGTTCTACTGGTTCTATTTTGGAATATATTGTGAGTATCTCGTCCCGCATATTTTTTAAAGTTCCGATCACACTTTGATAAATGAGGTATCTTTAAAAGCATCTTGATTGTTTTAGATATCGATTTAATTGTTGATTTATTACATAGTGTAGCCTCGTTTGTTCTTCGATACATAGGGACTTGCGTACAGTCATAGAAAGTGTCCCAAAAATTGATCCGGTCTAGCAATCAATGTTTGGGAAGAAATGTAACAGTTGAATTGTGCTAGCACCACGGAAAGGGCAACGCAATGTTGGGTTCTTTATATTACTTATAGTGTTCCCATGTATCAGATTTGTTTATTTACGTTGCTCACGTTGAGACACCGATATTTCAAACATCTGTACAAAATTTCAACTCAACCGGTCTAATAGTTTTGGAAAAAAATTGCTGTGACAGACCGGCAGACAAACACAGAAATACAATAGTGATAAAATAAGAATTCCGCTTATTCCTTTTGAGGAACAGAACATGTAATGAGATCGTACGATTATGATAAATAATGTAATAATATAGTGAGCTCCAGAGAATTCCAGAGTCGTATTAAGTTATCGAGAAGGTACATTTCAACAGGCATACTTATCGTGCGCAGGAGCGAGAGTGCCGCGAGCTATATTACTTTGATTAAAATCAAATTACATATAACATTTATCAATGGCATGCTTCTCTGTCTCCGTGTTTTATAGTAACTATCTTCGAATTAGTCTAGTAAACCTACCCATAATTTTTTTTTCCTATCTTTTTAGTTTTGTAAAACCATCGACGATGTAAGACGTTCTATGGTCGATGGGTAAAACCTTTAACAAAGAAATTTAAATGTCATAATAATGTATGTAATAATTAATCCTTTATTTGCATATTAAAAGGCTGACAGACAAGAGCCACGAGATGGAAAGTAGTCACTGTCGCCTATGGGCGTTTGTAACAGTATGTTGCCCACTAGCACACCGCGGTCACTCCGCCAAAATTGCATACAAACGCTTAATTTGGTCTCTATTACACAGACATCAATCATTGACGTGTATTTACACGTGCACCTGTGTGCGTAGCACGTAGAAAATACCAACCGTCGCCCATAAGAGTGGAGGAGATTGGGTGAGACATGACATCGGGCGGGTCGTCGAAGTGTCCATTCTATACGTAGTATTATTACATATTCTCTGCCACTTTCTTATTAAAGTGAATTTTTGCTTCAGATGAAATGGCTATAAAATCGTTTTCAAGAAACCAATATGGAGGTAGTTTTTCCGTTTGATATCGCTTCTTTGGCTTAATCTGTTAACTATTTCATCTCCCTCTATGTCTGATCTTGTCGGGCTCCAAAACAAAGGGACATTAACATTATTAATAATCATCTTGATTTTTGTATACAAAAGTAAATAAACGTTTTCACTGATGGTAGAGCTCCAGTGACGGAGCTAGCGGGCGTAGGCACCACCGCATCACCTAATATACTTGCCGCTAAATGGTAATGTACAGCCCTGTAATTTTCGGCACAGAGGCATAACACTTTAGGCTTCAGGAGTGGTAACGCATCCACATTTTGACCTGGGTCTTTGTGTGGGTGTCTATAGGCTGCAGTCATCACTTAACATTAATGTGAACTGCATGCTTGTTTGCCACTGCCATCACATAAAAAAACGTAGTATTTTGTATTAAAACCAAAAAAACGAACATCGAGAATACATGAGTAGGTACTATACAAATTTTCACACCCGACATTCGACATTGTAATCTCAACATAAACTACCAAAATGCACCTGACCCAAATGGCTTTGTCAGGTAATGGGCATCCGTGACGCACCAGCTGAATAACGAGGATTACTGTCGTTTGGCTATCTCCCAACGCCCAAATGAGTCAAGTCGTGTGCATGTATTATTAAACAATGCTGTGACGCATCCTTACTGTTGTTTGATGACCCTACTATGAGAAACAATCGCAAAAACTGGACGATATATTTTATCCCTTGCAAAATTGTTGACACGCATTTTTGACTAGTACTGTCTATGAACCTGCACGTTCTAGATAGCCGACCCCAATTTAGTACCGTGCACTACCGATCCTAAGAAGCTTTCATGGTATTCCCCTGTGTCACCAACACGCTGTGCGTGATATTTGCTTCCGAAGGTGTTGATCAACGTGGTCGAATTTCTTCGGTTAAGGTTGAAAATCGGCCAGTCTAGAAGACCTCTGTTGAATATCTCCAGAGACGGAGCTCGAGGAGCTAGGCACCTAATATACCTGATAGTCATATTAGGAGGTGTGGCAATCTTTGTGGGAAGCTTTTGTCCAGCAGTGCATGTCTTTCGGATGAAATGATGATGATGAAATAAGGGGCAACTCATGTGAAAACTTCTTATGTGTGATGCAGTGCGCACATACGCCATCTTCCGTACTAGAAAAGAACTTGTTTCATATGTGTTGCACTTGGTGGCTCCTTATGTAGTGGACGATATATGTATCAATGTAAGCTTTACATACAAAACAGTTATAGCGTATTCAGTGTATGACCCCGTTATTTCTATCAAAGAAAACATCGTAGATCTCAGTGGTGGGAACGATTCTGTATTTGAATATCTGCTGTTTTAGTATTTATTATAATTATTATATTATTATTATTTCTTAGAAGATGTATCTACATAAAAATATCTACATAAAAAACCATAGGTTATAGTATAGGCTGCTGTATTCACTTACCATCGATGTTAACTGCTTGCTTTTTACCCTTCACGTCATAAAACAAAACAGTTTAATTCATAGATTTGCATAATAGGGTCCCTTCCTTGTTTACAATCCGTTAGTTTACGATTCAACAAGTGTCAGAACAGAAGTTTTTAGTTTTGTAAACAGTAATGCCGGTAATCCTCGGCGCCGTTATCTGGCCGAAGATTGATGGCATCTGATGGATTATGGAACTGTTAAATATGTTATTGTTCGTTCCCGGATAGTACGGATACCGTCACATCTATTAAAATTGATAAATTTCAATGTCTTCTAATATCATGGTGAAAATACCGTATAACAAGATGCCATTTTCACGATAGATATACTATTTCACATGTTTTTTCCTATCTTAAAAGCATAGTGCACGATTATTATTTAACGCGATGATATTTAGGATAGGGATGTTTCCTAGGTACGAAATCATTACTTTTTATCATATGAAAGTTTATGTGGAATGTAAAAGTACAAAATGTATGAAAATTGAACTATTGTAGTAGCTACT
Source organism: Macrosoma leucophasiata (assembly GCA_036365455.1). Lineage (NCBI taxonomy): Eukaryota > Metazoa > Arthropoda > Insecta > Lepidoptera > Hedylidae > Macrosoma > Macrosoma leucophasiata. The sequence goes on from JAWQUS010000024.1 coordinate 5,402,267, forward strand.
TATGAGATAAAAATCTTCGAAAATGGAAAAAAGTGAAAAAAAGTATTATTAAAAATTTTAATAATTAACTTTTAGAATCTCTGTACCGTTTCCAACAAATTTTACAACGTTACAAACGATTAGTACTGAAGAAGTTATTTTAAAATTTCCTGATTTTCACCCTTCACCGGTGTTGTACACGCTGTGACGTCATAACATACTGTAATTTTATAGGGCCGTTTTGAGTCAGTTCACTACTCGCAACGTTTTAAATCATCTGTATCTTAACTTCTTTTACTTATTGACTTTGTTTCAAAGATAAATAGTATTTATTTAACCAATACTTTTTGGAAAACCAATAAAAATAATAATCAACATCCCAATTTCTGACGCAAAGACGTTTTTAATCTTCCAATGTGGCAACCGAACCCAACAACCAACCCTATGTACTTGCGTACTATGCGTTTTTGTATATTCCTGTAGACTGAAAGAAAACAACACTGTGGTGTCTACCAACGCAACTCTATTATCACCTGTTATTTTTGTAAATTCTTCACATAAATGTTTCGCATTCGTATTTAGTTGTTCATATAAATATGCTGACACTGGTAGGTAACTTATAGAAAACTGACTGACTACATTCTAGTCTTACTTAGAATATGAACAAAAAAATCTAAAACCATAACGATGCTCTTGGAATTAGTCTGCGGCCTAAAAAACTACATTCCAATTAAATTGTGAGACTTCAAAAGTGTTTTTAGCGCATCATTGAGTGCATTAAATAAGCAAACCTTCCTACTTAACAACTGGTACAAACATTAAAATCATTGGCTCCTGTGTAGACTGCCGAAGGCTACAGAATTGTAATTACTTACCATCAAATGAATTACCACATTAAAAAATCGTTTAAGTTAATGAGATTTTAAGATAAATATAAATACCCGATCACCATAATCTGCAGTTACTACCCAGGTCGCATGTTCGGACTCTATAATTCAACGAACCATAAATAAAGGTCACAAAGGCGCTAACATTATAAATATGGTGATCGTAAACCTTTAGAGATTAAATCTCTGTTTATTTTGTATTTTATTTGTAAATAGAAAACTGGAATACCGTGAACCGTTATCGATACCCGTGGCCCATTAGAGACACGAAATAAAATGCCAATATTGAGCTCTAATTGTAATTATGAACCTAGGTTAATAGGTTGCTAACGGCTGGACTCGTAAAACTACTTATTGTGGCTCGAGGCAAGGATTTAAGTACAATATGTAGGTAGAATATTAAGTTAATACATGAACTGCCTTGTAATAGCCATCATAGAGGCAAAGCTACTTACGACTCGGGGGTGACAACATTTGCATTTGATCTTCGCTTTTTGTGAAGATGTCTATTAGTCTGCTGAAGTCATCAATTTCAATTACCATCTATGTATATGAACAGCCTATTTTTTTATGTAATAGATGTGGTAAACAAGCATGCAGTTCACATTGATGTTAAGTTATGACTGCAGCCTATAGACACCCACACAAAGATCAAGGTCAAAATGCAGATGCGTTGCCACTCCTGAGGCCTAAGGTGTTATGCCTCTGTGCCGGAAATTACAGGGCCGTACATTACCTGACCGGAATACGATAGTGCTAAACATTACCATTTAGCGGCAAGTATATTAGGTGATGCGGTGGTACCTACGCCCACGAGCTCCGTCACTGGAGCTCTACCACCAGTAAAAACAACAATTTGCAACCATCGTTACATTAAAAAATTAACTCTGGCAAAGATCCTCGACTCACTTGGCCACGATCTTCTCCAATGGAATTCAGTTAAGGTAAGATAATCTAATCCTGGACCTAGGACGTAACAGCAGTTAAATATATGTTTATTATATAAAATCCATTGTCTATGAAGATGTATCTGCAGCCCCAGAATTGACACACTGATACACACCAAAACCAGTGGACAGTAATCAAGCACATGTGATAATGTTAGGTAGTTATCTACATTGGTTTTTAAGTTTTCACAAAATGCAAATTTTACGATAGAAAAACTGTGCTGCAATACCCACGGAATAGATAAATAAAGATGGAATGGTAATGTGGGCGTGGCAAGCGCACCCAACTATGCCTGAACACACACAGTTCGGCTGAACCATTCATTCGCCGCTCGTAGTGTCGTGTAGACAGACAGCTTAGAACAATACATCTCTGCGTAAAAATGCCGTTGTGTGTTATTTTAACACGTAAAATGAAAAGTAAGACCTCCAGTAAATCGAAAAGGTATAGTTAAAGATATTTATTACCACCGTTACCCTAAAAACCCTTTAATAATTATTAAATTGAACTAAAACGAAAATCTTCACTAGTGTTGTGATATATACAATATCGATATTTTTTTATGGTCCATATCGATATTTGTATAGTTACTTAAGTAGATTTTTTTAAATATGACAGTGGTGGATGGAACATTAGCATCTGAAACACTAAACTGTGCCGAATCATTTTATGCATCATTTGGAACATTCGGAACATTTGGAACATTGCGTCAAAGACATGAAATACAGATCAACTGCTTAGTTCCGGGTGGTGTACCCGATGGTATGAAAGTGATAATAAGTTAATGTGACAATGTTTCATTATACTTTTATACAATTTTTTAAAAGAACACTCAAAACCGATTTCCTCTTCATACTTCATCGATCGGCAACACCGCATTATATTAATATTTGTGTAGTTATATTACTATGTCTATAATTTACCTGCTGGTAAGTGGTAATGTACGGTAGTAGAGCTTCAACGGTAGAGCTCGAAGGCACACAATTATCATGTGAGTAATATGGGTATGGGATGTCAGTTAACCTATAATGATGGGTGTCAATTTTGTGGTTTCTTGGGGTGCTGATTTCAGATCCAAGATGGCAAATAGACTTTTTTATTCAAAATGTGATATGGGATATACTATATGGGATATACTCCAAGAAACCTCGAAATTGATACCCATATCACATTTTGAAAAAAAAAGACTGTCCGCCATCTTGGATTCTTGTATCTGAAAACGGATGACATTTTCGTAATCAGCACCCTAAGAAACCTCGAAATTGATACCCATATCACAATTTGAAAAAAAAAGTCTGTCCGCCATCTTGGATCTGAAAACGGATGCCATTTTCGTAATCAGCACCCCAAGAAACCGCGAAATTGATACCCATATCATATTTTGAGAAAAAAGTCTGTCCGCCACTTTGGATCTGAAAACGGATGCCATTTTCGTAATCAGCACACCAAGAAACCCCGAAATTGATACCCATATCACATTTTGAAAAAAAAAGTTCTTTGCGGGGGACAATTATCATAAGCTAGAGAAATAACACTACAAAGCAATATGGGCTCGGTCTAATAATAAAATACTCATCATCAACATCAACATTTCAGCCGATTTCTATAGGTTTACAATATATTGGATTCGAAAACAGACGCCATATTCGTAATCAGCACCCCAGAAAACCTTCAAATTGACACCCATATCACATTTAGGTTTCCGCCATCTTGTATCTGAAAATAGAAGTCATTTTCGTAATCAGCACCCCAAAAACCTCGAAACTGACTCCTCTAATACATTTTCAAAAAAATATTATGTCTGCCATCTTGGATTCGAAAAAAGATGTCATATTCACCATTAACTAAAAACACCTGTGAATGAGCGACCACCTGCGACAATATTAGCTTCTGAGCACGGTTTTCACTAAACATCTCAATAGACGTCACATTCAATACTCTTAAATAAAATAAAAATAATTCATTAAAAATATTGTTTAACAAAAACACCAATTTCGATAATAAGATAAAAAGTCGATAAAATTTAAAGAACATCTCTTAAGCTGGGATACCAGTAAATAATTTTTCCACGAAATAATTTGTGAAAAATTAGTATCAATATTGGATGTTTTTTATATATCACGATAATAACTATTAAAAAATAATTTAATCGAACGTAAAAAGTATGCCACACATTTATTATCATTATGTCAATGGATTGATGTGCATTTTTTAAATATTTTAAATGTTATATATGGTTCAGTAATTGCACGATCATTGTGGAAATGTTACAAACTGGTAATACAGTTTGTGGAAATTATGACATTCGAATATTTCGAATCAAAACGTCTTAACTTTGCGAAATCAGAGCATACGAAAAGCAACCGAATTACTTAAGTTGAAAGAGTTAGTTTTGTGAGAAGTAAGCGTTTGGGAGTAGTCTATTTCAATTGACCAATTGCAGTTTTAATTGTCTCTGTAGTGTCAATGTCAATGTGTGCAACTGGCGACAGCGGTTTCAATATGAAAATGAGTCTTTAGCCATTCTATCCTTATTTATCTGTTCTGTGGCAATACCTACCTATTTTTACATAAGTTTACAAATTCAAACGAAGCGCGCATGGCCTCGCGGCTGGTGTAGATCGTAAACGATCTACTCGGTTAAGCGGGTTATTAAGATACGGGTTAGTGGCCAACCCGCTGTCAGATGTTTTCAAACCGCCCATAAGGCCTCCGACAAGGTTTAACGACTGCTATCTATCGATAGCAACCGGGACCGACGGCTTAACGTGCCATCCGAAGCACGGAAACGCGCATTTTAATTTGCCACTAGCGGTCACCCATCACACATCTGACCGCGCCCATAATGCTTAACCGAGAAGATCGCTTACGATCTACGCGAGCCTCTGGGCCATGCGCGCTTCTTAGACTGGACGTATAATGGTTTGCCTTTATTATTTATTATATATACAAAATAACCATTTTCGACAGGATTTCATTTACAATTTAGTCCATTAGAATATTGATGATCAATTGAACTTATCAACATCTTAATAGCATTACTTTAACGAATCGTCATCGATTGATGGACAAACTGCAGCATAGATAGAGATAAATGACCATCATGCAAGTGTTCTAAAAAACATTACATATTCAGAGATATCCGTATACAGTCATATCCCTATTTCAGCTCTATATACTACCGATAAGCAATCGTAAATTTCGCATAAAAACAACACCAGATATCTTACAAGACGTGTCCATATGGCATTTATTATTATTGGTGTAACTAAACCTCCAAGCTCGCTGTCGGAGGGCGTAATATAAAACCCAAGATGTCGCCGCAACCAATAAACTGACAGTGTCACTGCGTTCGCCAGCAAAACAACTGTAAAACACTCAGATCTTCGTATAGATGGCACGACACTAAAATTAATAGCACTCAAATCGGTCCGAACCCCGATCGAACTCTCTTATTTATTTACCTCCGAGCATTATCCAAGCTGGCCTAAATGTACTAACCTTAAAAGGCTACGAAATGTTCCAAGTAAATCGCCATATTGTTAAAGTAAATTGGTATTTTACAGCACGAAGTATCGTGTGCCTTACCCTTGTAAGGTGCTCGTATTTTGCATGTGAGCTGCATTAGTGGTGTGTTCTATTTTGATCTTTAACGTTTCAACAATAGACTAGCGTGCCGTTGGGAACCTTGCCTCGGGTGCGGAGGGCCAGTGAAATTTAAATGTCACGATGACAGCACACAAACAGCGACATCTAGTGGCTACGTCGTTAACTAAGTAATGGGCGCGGTGCTCCCGTGTTTCAAATAACGGTATCGGTATGGGTGTGACTTTGCAGTGTCTCACTGCTAAGCAAAAGCTAAAACAAAAGGCGTGTTCTTTGGTACTAAGTTAAGACTATTTTATAATAGACGCCCATTTGAGTCGTGTGTTTTCATTGTCCACGACGATCCCACCGTCGTAACTTACTGACCGGCTGACAAAGTAACGGTGCGACCCGATAAGTGCATCGCAAAACAAAAACAAGTTTATTTGACGCTATAGGTATTGTATAAATGACAGCGCGCCCGCTGTGCTCATTTACATACACAGTAAGCACTGAAATTATAAAATAGACGTACATTTTATAACGTACGATCGCAGCATTAAAAATATAGCTTCCAGGTTCTTCTGCAAGCAACAATTTAAAGGCGTCGGAGCGAATGCAAAATAATGGCCCAAACGACGGCGAAACATAACATTCTAACATTTCCAAAGAATCCGTACAGTAGGAAGCTGAGCAACCTACATTCGGCAGCGATCACGAACACCTGGCAGAACCAATAATTTCGCATAAAAGCCCCTCTGTTTCATTTTGTCCGTCATTAGCCTCGCTTCCGTAGAACGCAACCCTTCACCTAACATACCTTACCTACTCAGAAATAACAGAACCTGTATTCTTTTATGTGTTAGGCCCAATACTAAGGTATATCGATACTTTACAGATCGCTGTTTGACTATATTTTATGTCATGAAGTCGCAAACAGTTCACATTGATGGTAAATTATTACTCCGCCTATAAACATCGACACAAAAACCAGACATTTCAATGTAGATGCATTCCTGTGGCCCAAGTTGCCTCTGTGCCGACAATGATGAACCTGACCGGAGAATGGAATGGAATGGAACTGGAGCTCTACCAGCAGTAACATGTTTGTTTTAATAAATTATTAATTAAAGAAAAAAACTAACAATATTTATTCATAATTATCTAAATTATCTAAATATTATGTGGAGTAATGACGACGTGAGTTGGCAAAAGTTCACGTTAATTCCGACACAGACACAAAACAGCTAAGGCATCAAGAATAATAAAGCACCTGCTATAATTGGTGTCTATGGACAGCGTAATCCTTTACCATCGACACAAATGATAGGTTTGTTTGTTTGCGTCTTTTTTTAACTAAGGATCTGTGCCAATAAGACGTTAGAGAGAATTAATTCACCTAAAGCCGATCTAAATGGTTTGTCGATTTATACTGTCATGGTATTTTAGGATACATACATCCAAGGGAAAACACCATAATCACTTTAATCGAAAGACGTCCACTACTGGACAAAGCCTTTTCCCAAAAACGTGCGTCATTAGGGGACAATATACCAGGCGCATAGCCCCGCAGCTGGTGTAGCATTACGGGCGCGGTCGGGTGTGTGTGATGGGTGACCGCTAGTGGCAAATTAAAATGCGCGTTTCCGTGCTTCGGAGGGCACGTTAAGCCGTCGATTGCTATCGATAGATAGCAGTCGTTAAACCTTGTCGGACGCCTTATGGGTTTGAAAACATCCGACAGCGAGTTGGCCACTAATCCGTATCTCCACCAATCCGCATTGGAGCAGCGTGGTGGAGTAAGCACCAGGCCTCCCCCCAAAAAAGGGGAGAGACTCGTGCCCAGCAATGGATGGTATAATGGGTTGCCATTATTATTATATTATTATTATACCAGGCGTGGCGGTAGCTTTATCACGGGTCGCTGCTGCCCATCCCGCGTTGTTATTTTACTACCGCCGTATTGGAATGGTTTGACCGCCATTGTTCGGTTGACTGTCTACACTAGCGGCAGAGTTCTCTTTCACTAGATGGCAATGGAGTAGTCACGTCCCGATGTCATCAGGAACAAAACATTTTCTGCAATTATCAGAATCAGATACAGAAACTCATTTATTCATTTAGGGTGACAGGCACCTCTTATGACACGTCATAAACAAACAAAATAAATTAAAGTGAATAACAATTGATATAAAAAAATATATGTATAATCAAGAATATTACTAAGATAAAACTAAATATAATATACTCATGTAAAATGTATATCAGTAGAATGTCTCATTTCCCTTTACAAACTGAAAATAAAGAGTAAATTATAGTAGTAATTATCCTAATTGAACACTTCACATTTTAAGGGCGCATATGCCGGTGGGTTTTCTTTAATCAAAACTCTTTATTAAATCAATATAAACGAACAGTTAGTTACATAGATCAAACAAACGCTATGATATTTACACACCAGCCCAGAACAATGGAAGATACATCTGAAGGGGTATTTATTTGTTTACACTTGACAGTTTTTGTCCAAGAGAATAAATTGCCGGTACCATGATCAACTACGCCATTGTTACTCGCGAAAGTCTAGAATTTTCCACAGTAATACCCCAAGGTATCGTGTTGGGCCCTCTATTATAAAGATAAGATAGCAAAGCCTATGATTTTGTTGGCACACCATATATAGGTATGCATTTATGTAAACAACTGTTCACTAATATGCAATTATTAAGGGTCAATGATAGGGTCACAGCAACGTGTATCCCTAGCATCGCAATGGCTATCAGAGTGCAAAGGTTTTTGCCTTTAAGTTTCTCTTCTGATAAGAACGGCGAACAGCTTGACTGTTATTTTATTGGAGAAATAAGTAATGGTTGCTATCTATTTTCCCATTTTGCCATTAAGTTCATGCTATATAATAAATACCCTAAAAGTATGTTACGTTTTACCGTTTTTTATTTATATACGTATTTGATGACTTAATAGAACAATTATAATTTTCAGGGGGAATCGGGCAGGAATCGAAACTCCGACGTCCAGCCGCTGGACCACTAAACTACCGAAGTACGGGTAAAGGCGCATTTCTAATTGTTCAAAAGTGTAACGAGTATTGCTATTCAATATTTTTTCACTTTAATGTGGAAGGTTTTTAAAAAATGTATTTTTGTTAGAGTTTTTTATTTTTCGGTTTTAGCCTAAATGTCGATAAGTAACATACACGTAGGTACACGTCTATCCATACATCGTTAAGTATGTTCTGTCAACATATTTGCAGTATTATGTCCTCATGACTAATTGTGCTGTGGCTTCCAACGTGAGCTTAGTAGCATGCAATTATTATAAACATAAAACATAACCTGCATTTTCATACAATTTTTGAGGGTTTTCTTCGGTTTCTCCACGTGACGACGTGGTGGACGACGGTCCACCATCGTCCCCTTTCCACCAAGTTGGGATCTGATTCTAACTTGGTGGAAATGGGTCTAACTTCAAAGTATACTCTTTTAAATGGCATTTTTTTTAAATCGATTCACAATTGCCTGATTAATCGTTCTTTAAATTATAAATATTAGAAGATACATATTTTTTTACAATTACCCTTAGATTAGAAATAAATACATACTTATAGCCCTGTAATTACTGTCACAGTGTTTTCACAATCACAATTTAGGGGTGGCAGCGCATCTGTATTTTGACCTTTGTTTTTACGTAAATATCTATAGGTTGCAATATTCACTTGCCAACTATGACTTCATTGTTTCATAACACTTTTCCTTCACTGACAGATCTTATCAATTACAACTTGGAACAGCTTTTCGTCATAGTAGCTTATATTTAGAATCTATATACTAACTCTATAATAAACAGCATAATAAAAATTAAATGCAGCTACTCATAGTACTCATATAATACTAGAGTTAAACCACTAATTGAGCACATAATTGCTTCACAGCTCTTGTCAATTGCAACACCCAGCTCATCAAAATCTTTGTAATAATTTACAAGAAACTGTTACTGGACACGACACTTTCTTCGCCATTCCATAACTGGTTGCAAGATAATCGAATGCTTGCTGGTAGCAACTAACGTATATCAAACCATCACTTTATAAATATCAGCCATGTCTCAGATTAAACCCTGAGATACACTGAGATGTGTACACCATAAACCTGTGTTTTAAATATTATGCATACAAATGTTAGCTGGTAGTGATTATATTTATTGCTTAAAACGGTAATAAGAGTTTTTGTGACCAAATCGCAAAGTCAATATGCGTCTGATACTGAAGTCACACCTCTGAATGCATGTTAATTTAATGTTTTTGAATAATCACATCATGTTGATATATCTATATATATATATATATAAATCAATTGTTGTTCGTTAGTCTCGCTATAACTCGAGAACGGTTCTACCGATTTGGCTAGTTTTGATTTTAAATTATTTTTGGAAGTCCAGGGAAGGTTTAAAAGGTAAGAAATTATGAAGAAATTGAAGAGGAATAGTAAAGTTTGTCGGGTCAGCTAGAAAACAGATAATAATATGAACTTGCATGAGATTTCCTTCAAGACTCGTTTTGAAAAACCTTATGTTTACGTATAAAGGTAGTTCCAAAAAGGCGCATCGAATCATCAGTATGTGTGTGTCAAGTTTATTATCTTCAGTGTTTCCGACACTTGAAGGTGGAGAAGGTTTACTGTCTTTATTGATAAAATTGAAACAGCATCTCACAAGGGGTGAATTAATGTAAATACTTTTTTCGAACCCGAATTGAAGTGTATTGAGGAATCAATCAAAAAATGGAAAGAGAATCACTAAGCTACCAAAGTTTTGTGGTAATGCGGCTGGACGATTATCATGAGGTCACAGGTTCAATCTCTGCCTGAAGTCATTTTATTCTTTCCACTTTTTCATTAGCAATCACTTGGAAAGCTTTCTTGAGATTAATTGCTGAACACAAACTGGTTAATATAAAAAGGGTATCCGTCTCTCATTACAATAAGAGCAGTGAAGAAGACGTGGTAAACAAGCATGCAGTTTACATTGATGTTAAGTGATGACTGCAGTCTATAGACACCCACACAAAGACCAAGGTCAAAATGCAGATGCGTTACCACTCCTGAGGCCTAAGGTGTTATGCCTCTGTGCCGGAAATTACAGGGCCGTACATTACACTGACCGGAACACGATAGTGCTGAACACTACCATTTAGCGGCAAGTATATTCGGTAATGCGGTGGTGCCTACGCCCGCGAGCTCCGTCACTGGAGCTCTCCCACCAGTAACCCTGATCATTACTGGAGAGATTATTAGATTGAGAGATTGCATTTGATGTCGCTACTGCTACCATAAAGCAATGTTATAAAAGGCGAAGGAAAAATTTGAAATTTCGGCAGCTCAGTTGGAAGATCGGCTGGACTAGATTCCTGAGTGGTCGCTTGTTCGAGTTTCGCCTGAATTCTAATTATTCTATCCATTTTTCTTTAAAAAATACAAAGTGGTGATATTTAAATATGTTAACTTACAAACCATCTCTTATTGTGTGAAGAGCATCCTATATAAATTGAAACATGTCAAATAGAAGAGTAACCTGTGACATTGATATTCAACCCTGATCATTACTGCAGCCTGAGGCAGTCGGGCACCGCGGGACTGTGGTTAGTGGCAGCCTGGCAGCCCACTACGTCATCGAGGCACCTGCCCACTCAATTTGTAAGAAAGCAACGATTACAATAATTGCACGCTAACATTCAGGATGGCTAGAGAAGCTAAGAATGTTGTAAATCTTCGTCGGTGAAGTTGTGTGAAGAAATTGTAAGCGCATTTCAAACTGTCACTTGCCGCTTGCTTTGTTGGCAGTTAAGTTTTATGGGATACGTGATGAATTGAGTGTAATAGAAATAAATATAATGTACGCGATTTTTTTAACTTAGCACGCTAGAAAATATAAACTTTTTTTCTTGCCTGCACTTCCATTAAGGGATTGGCAGACGTAGCTTTAAAGGTACACATTTTTTTCAACACTTATGAATCGTCAGTTATAGATACTCAGTACTATACCGACCTCAATCCCAAAATCTTTAATCAAATTAGTCTAAATCACTTTTTCAGGAGATCAGATGAAAAAACAAATGAGTACCTACTTACTTAGAAGTATTATAAAATGAAACATGTCATCATTTTTTATCAAAGAGATTGATGAATATGAGGCAACAATGCATCAAATCTTTATAAATATATAACAATTTTTTATGTACAATGGGTATTGCCCATTTTTCTATACAATTCAACGGCAATTTTCCCCGATCTCTTCTAGGCTATTTCTAGATCGGCTAAAACTCTGCACTAGTTTTAGAACTAAAATAGCTAACAAGCGGCACTTTTTTAATCATTACTGTCGCATCTCTACCAATATTAAATATGACGACCCGGTTAGTCCAGCGGTGTGAGATGACCGTTTGATTCGAAGGGTCGCGGGTTCGTTCCCCGCATCGGGACAAATATTTGTATGGCCTACAGATATTTGTTTCGGGTCTGGGTGTTTGTGTATGTGTTGTATGTGTACAACGGCACCCACGACACAGGTTTATACCTACTGTGGGCTGTGAGTGTAAACGTATTTTATTTTATTCTTTTATTTTTTAATGACACTATCAAAATAAGTTAGGTATACTGCATATTTCTTTTTATACTCAGAAGTAATTTTCACCCACCTTTTACCGTTTCATTAGATATGCAATGCAATTAGGTACGCATTCATGAAAGTCGCTACTATCAAAACATAAATATCCCCTTCCATCCCAAACGTAATTCACATTCAAAATTCAAAAATAAAAAGACCAAAGCAAGCAATTTGAGATACGATCGGTGAACAAACGACAGATCGACCTCACGCGCGAATGTCTTATCCCAAACGCAAGTAAAACAATTTGCCCGACTACCTAGAACGTCATTATCTGCACCCATAAATCTTGTGCAAGTCAAATTGTTCTCATTTCACACCAAATAAGTTACGGGGAAGGCTATCTGCGGTAAGGATGTCCGACATGAATAAATTACTCTGAAAATCGTTGTTATATCGATTTTCGCCAATAATAAGCGAAACTTTCCTAATCACATCGGTATCAAATATGGCGTTCCCGTTCTCGTTAAAAATACAACAAAATTTGCACGCCATCTAGCAAAATCTTTTTACTGGTGGTAGAGCTCCAGTGACGGAGCTCGCGGGCGTAGGCACCACCGCATTACCTAATTTAATTGCCGCTAAATGGTAGTGTTCAGCAGTATCGTGTTCCGGTCAGGTGGTAATGTACGGCCCTGTAATTTCCGGCACAGAGGCATAACACCTTAGGCCTCAGGAGTGGTAACACATCTGCATTTTGGCCTTGGTCTTCATGTGGGTGTCTATAGGCTGCAGTCATCACTTAACATCAATGTGAACTGCATGCTTGTTTGCCACTTACATTACATAAAAAAAAAAGGAATTCCCCTATGTTCCCACTTTGGGGAATGTTCCAGAGAACGGCACAACGGCACATCATTAATCACATCCCTGAAGCCGCAATGGACCCATCGGGTCGGACCTATCGGGTCCGTGAACAATAAGAAATCAATTGTCATATTTTTCAGGTGGCCTGAGGTAAGTGCAATTAAAAAAAAATGTTATTAATAAAAATATCTAAACACTTTAAATACATCTGCAGTTGATTTTTAGATTTACGTACATAGTAGGTAAGTACCTACTGTAGTGGCTTCAATTTTTAGTGTGTATGTACAAGATTAAAAAAAATCCGTAACTCAAAAGCAAAGTTTCCTAAGACTAGTTCGTATAATAACTATAGTATCTACACTTTCCTTAATTCTAAATGTGTTATGTAAAAACATTTTTTTTAATTCTGAAAAGTAAAAATATTACAATTAAAAACAATTTGTTATCTATGTCATTATCAATTACGATTTTTTCAATGAGTTGAGGCGGCCTTGACTTAGCATAGTTTATTTTTAGTTTTGTGACTTTTAAATCTATTTTAAATTAAGTGTCAAATTGTACACTTTTAAAATAAATATTATAAAATCAAATAAATATTACGATTTTTACTTTTATATATACATGAATCCGATTCAGATCGAGTCGATTCAATGGGTTACGATCCTAAAAATCGATTCCACTCAAGAGATCGGACATCCCTGCGCCTGCGCAGCGCACCTGCAATTACGCATGGTAATAGCGGCCGATGCACGCATCCACGACCGCTCGACCAACTGAAAAACAATAATTTATTGTATCTGCCCGGGACTGTATTTAGCTACAATTTGTCCCGTTTTGAAATATCGCTAATGGTGCAGTGTCGCTTGAAAATTGTTAGGTTGACCTTACGTACTTATAAAGGTTTGAGGTAACTGACTTCTTGGTGAACCATGAAAACAAAAGCTCTACCACCAATAAAAAGTGCCTTGGAGTTTCAGAATCAGAATCAGAATCAGAAACTCATTTATTCATTTAGGGTGACAGGCACCTCTTATGACACGTCAAAAACAAACAAAATAAATTAAAGCGAATAACAATTGATATACATGTCAAACAAGATAAAAAATATATGTAAAGTCAAGAATATCACTAAGATAAAACTAAATGTCATAAACTAATGTAAAAAGTATATCAGTAAAATGTCTCTTTTCCCCTTTACAAACTGATAACAAAGAGTAAAAAGAAAAGAAAAAGAGTCATTCTTTGTCATTCACCGGCAAAGTTCCAAAGGCCAATATGATCTGAGAAAAACTTGCCGGAAAAAACTCAGTCGGCTCTTTTAAAAATATCTCTTAGGCATATTTTTACAATTTTCCATAATTTAAACAAGCTTAAAATTAACAATATAATATCAACATTACACTTTGATTATTACATTTAACACCTTTGTGGAGCTAGATCAGCATTTAGCCAAACATTTCTATCCTTGAGATAGTCCTCGAGTATATAGTAAGCCTTTTTACATAGAGTGCGTTTAATTAATGCTTTGAATTTACCATCGGTGAGTTCAGCAATCCCGGCTGGGATCTTGTTATAAAATTCTACACTATATTTTAGGAAAGATGTATTAGTTTTCGTCAGTCGAAAACTTGGCAGAGACAACTTGTTCTTATTCCTCGTATTATAACTATGCCTATCGGAGATTTTATCAAACAGATGTAGATTTTTCCTCGCGAAAAGTATATTTTCATAGATGTAATGGCAAGGGACTGTCATTATATTTATTTCTTTAAATAGTTCTTTCAAAGAATCACGACTACGTAAGTTATACATTGCTCTAATGGCCCTCTTTTGTAATACAAAAATTGATTGTATGTCAGCCGCTCGACCCCACAATAAAATACCATAGGACATGACACTGTGAAAATAGCTAAAATAAACAAGTCTTGCAGTGTCTATATCAGTTAATTGCCTAATTTTTCGAACAGCATAAGCTGCGGCACTCAGACGTTTCGCTAACTGCCTAATATGTGGTCCCCATTGTAACTTCGAGTCAAGCGTTATTCCCAAGAAGGTAGCGTCATCAACAAATTGAATTTTGTCATTGTTTATAAAAATGTCTCCTTCTTTACTTTTTACATTAGGGAGGGTAAAACGGATACATTTGGTTTTTTTACTATTCAGTGCAAGATTATTGACAGTAAACCATTTATGTACTTCTCCTATGACCTTATTTACAGTATCGTAATCTGGATTCCGTCTGTTCATTTTAAAAACTATTGAAGTATCGTCTGCAAATAAAATTGTTTTGGGCATACTATTAGGCATCAAATGAAGTAAATCATTAACGTAGACTAAAAACAGAAATGGTCCTAATATTGAGCCCTGTGGGACACCCATTCCTGTCTTTGCACCTTGAGATTTTACTCCATTCACTTGAACTACTTGTTCCCGATCCTTAAGGTATGATTGAACAAGTTGAAGAGCTTTATTTTCAAGTCCATAATGATCAAGTTTGCCAATTAATGTATTGTGGTCCACGCAGTCAAACGCCTTTGAAAGGTCGCAAAATATACCTATAGCATCTTGTGAATCCTCCCAAGCTTCAAAAATATGTTTTAATAAAGCAACACCGGCATCGGTTGTACAACGTCCTTTTGTAAAACCAAATTGCTGTTCGTGTAAGATGTTATTTGTATTGAAATGTTGCAGCAATTGAGTAAGCATCAGTTTTTCGAACACTTTACTGAGAACGGGCAGAATAGATACCGGTCTATAATTATTAGGGTCTTTATTGTCACCTGATTTAAATAGCGGTATAACTTTACTAAACTTTAATAAATCTGGAAAGACTCCCTGATCAATACATAAGTTAAAAATTGATGCTAAGTAAGGAGCTAAGGTATCTATAATCGACTTACACACCATAACAGACATGCCATAAATATCTTCGGTAGCTTTTATTTTAATTTGATGAAAAGCTGATCTTACAGACTGTGGGCTAACATGTTTAAACCTAAATTGAACAGTACAAGCTTCTACGTTATTTTTCAGAATATCAATGGATAATAAAGAGGATGAGTTTAAGGGTTTTGTAATTTCAAAGGGAATCTTAGCAAAATATTCTACAAAGTGCTGCGCAATGTCAGGATTCGAACTCACAGTGTCACCCTGAGATGTCTCTAAAATCACGCGACCATCACTCCGTTTATTTTTGCCTGCTTCACTATTTATTACTTTCCACGTAGCCTTCATCTTATCGTCTGCATTTATTATTTTCCTACTCAAATATATAGACTTTGCCTTTTGACACACATTTTTGTAAATTTTTGAATATGTAGCAATATATTTATTAAGTTTTTCATTTTGCATACAATTCTTAAGGCCATATAATTCGAATAATCTCTCCCTACTTTTACGAATGCCAGTTGTAGCCCAATCACAGAAACTAAATTTATATTTGGTAGATTTAGTTTTAATTTTAAATGTTTTATTAAATTGTGTATTAAGTACCTTAAAAATTTGCTCATAACAATTATTTGCACTATTTAAATCAAACTTTTGGGAATATAACTCTTTAGTTAACATGTCATTAAAATAGTTTAATTTAGCAGAAGTTATTTGTCTGTATGTTTTTTGTGTTATATTTTTACTATTAGCAGTGGCAAAAGTCATTATTTGCCCGCTATGATCCGAAGGCATGCAGTTAACAATATTTTTATCTAAATATTTAAGATCACAAAATATATTATCAATACAAGTTGCTGAGGTTGGACTCACTCGAGTGGGTTCCAAAAAAACATTACTTAGATTGAACGACATAAAAAGATTCAATAGTCTACAACTATTATAGCTATTTTCCAAAATATTAATGTTGAAATCTCCACATACAATAACAGATTTTTTACTAGAACAAGCTTTTTTCAATACATCCTCCATAGTGGAGTCAAATACGTTAATGTTTTGGTAATTTGGTGGTCTGTAAACGCACACTAATATATGCTTCTCCAGCTCAACACAAGATATTTCCGCAACATGTTCCACTGATAAGTCAACTATGTCCCTACGTTCCCTGGAATTGATTGAATTCTTTATCATAATAAGAGTACCTCCATGATGCATAGTTTTTCGGGTATAACAACTTACTACAGAGTAATTTTTATAATTAATCAACACTTGGTTTTCTTTCAACCAATGCTCAGTTAAACAAATAATATCAAATTGAAGTTTCTCAAGTTTGGTACTTATATTATATGGTACTTTATTATTAATAGACTCGTCAAGTCTACTAGCTAGGATACTCTGGTGGTAGGTAAGCATAGGCAGCTTTACGAATTCAGGGGTTAATACAATTTAGGGGCATCTACCTCCAGTGTTAGAGCTCTAGCACCAGTATTCGGTAGAAAATAATCCGCAATAACCGCAAAACCTGCAACTGGTGGTAGAGTTCCAATGTAGGAGCTCGAGGGCGTGGGTACCACCGCATCCTAATATATCAGCCGCCAAATGGTAGTGTTAATGTATGGAGCCCCGTAATAACTATCACAGAGACATACTGTCTGTCTGTCTGTTTGTTGGGGCTAATCTCGGGAACGGCTGAACGTATTTCGACGGGACTTTCACTGACAGATAGCTTATGTAATAAGGAGTAACTTAGGCTACTTTTATACTAGCTGCGCCCACGACTTCGTCCGGGTAAATACTGAACAATAATAAAATCTCACGCGGACGAAGTCGCGGGCACAGTAAGTAGTTAAATAAAATAGTTTTAAAAAATATTTTCTGTTATCTATGTTATCTATATTGCGCGAATTACATTTTTATTCATATTTTAAACAAACGTTGTGTATAAATGTATTATCATATATTATACTTAATTTTATTATGACTGTGACTCTAGAAATAGAATAATTATATGCTGGTTTGTACGTCGGAGCTTGAATACCATCATCATGCACTTGATACATATCTATTAGCGGCCTCAAACAAATGTCACCACAAATAACGTTAACTATCACAAAATGTTTATGTTTATCTCTTTGAATAACTACTATTTATGTGACAACAAAATGTAGCTAATTAGCTGCATAATTGTAGGTATGATGATCTAAAAGCGTCATTCCACGTTAAGGGGATGGAACGTGGTAATCTGGTGGCATGCATTCATGCAACTGATGATAGAGTTCCAGGACAGGAGAAGAAAAGAAGAAAAGAAAAAGAAGAAAAAACATTTATTGGTGCAGTCCCCGTACCAATATCAGGTACTGCACTGAGAAAAAAAAACATTTACAATACAAGTACATACATCAAACAAAAAAACAAAAAATGCTTTAAAAAAAAGGGTTGACAATAGGAGCCAAAGTAGGCACCACCTAGCCTACTGCCGCCAAATGGTAGTCTTCAGTACTATCGTCTTCCGGTAAGATGGTAACGTATGGCCAAGTAATAACTATCACAGAGACATAACAACTTTGATCTTAGGGGTGGCAAGTGGCAACACTGCCAATGTATCTGCATTTTCACCTATGGTTTTCACTTAACATCAATGTGACCTGCGCGCTTTTTTGCCACTTTCCTTACGTAAAAAAAAATCAGCGGAAAGACGTCTACTGCTGGATGTACAAACGGCGGCAGTAGATACAATAACGCGGGATGGGCAACAGCGTCCCGCGAAAAAACTTCAGCCTATAGGCACCCACACAAAGACCAAGGTCAAAATGCGGATGCTTACCACTCCTGAGGCCTAAGGTGTTATGCCTTTGTGCGAAAAATTACAGGTCCGTACATTACCACCTGACCGGAACACGATAGTGCTGAACACTACCATTTAGCGGCAAGTATATTAGGTAATGCGGTTGTGCCTACGCCCGCGAGCTCCGTCACTGGAGCTCTACCACCAGTGAAGTGAAATGTTGATGACGATGACGATTCGAATGGCTTGACCGCCATTATTCGGTTGAGCGACTGCACAAACGGATGAATTCTCCTCCACCAGTAGGCGGTGGGGTCGTAACGTCCCAATGCCAAATTACTACGTCTACGTACTAGTCTATTACTACGAAACTCACACCTTGACTTTAACAAAATACAGAAACAATTTCACGCACACATTTAAACATCTAGGCGACAGGTATAGGCGGATTTGGGCTTGTACTTTAACAGAGGGGAAAGCCTGCATATGGCTACTCCCCTCCGGTGTTGGTCTATGTCCTCCACCAGTAGGCGGTGGGGTCGTCACGTCCCAATGCCATACTAATTGACACAATGAAATATAGTAAGTACACCACAATCAACATTTTTCCAAACAGGTTCACGTTAACGCAAAACAATTTACAATGTTCGTTGTATGTTAATTTTGTCCAGTAATTATGTAGTGGCAACCCCGCATTAAATTGTAAGCACGCGTTCGACCAACAAATTGATAAGGCTCATGCATAAAGAAGGGCCTGTCGGAAACTTTCTTTGTTATGTGTGTACAGTACACAAGGTGCAGTTTGGTTTAAGGCTGAGGCAACGCCAACGACTGCATTCTATGACGAGCTTGCACAGAAAAGATGTGCGTTTCGGATGACAAGCAATTAACCAGAAAAAAATTGTGCCTCGTGCGACAAACATTGGGATGAACTTGCTATGTCTCATGACTGTCTCGGCAATAATCATGAACGAAATATCGAAAACTGCAAGCGACAAGATGATATTTGGCAGGTAGGTAGTATAAAGATAGTAGACGTCCACTAAGAACGGATTTTGCGATAGGACCAGATCAATGTATCTATCTAATGAATCGATGGGTATTACATATTTTTCAGATCAAAAATCCACGATATCCACGCCGGGGACCGGCTTGTTGCGGATTGATGCGGGCTTTAGCTACTTTTTTGATATCATTTTACAACCAAAATAAAAAGAAAATAAATAAGAACAAAAAACACGTCTACAAAAATACGAGTATCTTAATTTTTCAAGGGTGGCTGTTACAACTTTTAAATAAAATGGTTAATGGTAGATCAGGTAGCCGACCGCCTAACCCTAATTCTTATGTGATGCTTTCCTGACACTTTTGATTATGACTTCTTCTTGTAGGTATGTCTAAAGTATGTACCTGATGACGAAAACACTTCTAGGCAAAAGTTAGCCGGTACGATGCCGACAGGATAGCGTCATAATCGAAGGCATTTGATTTAGGCGATCGGCCCCAGCAGGTATTTCGGATGTTTTGCGTCAGATGGGCCTTAATGAATGTTTTATTCCCTTTGAGAACGCGCCCAGTGGCGATACAGCTGTAAAGATGAACAGCTATTTCGCTTCAAAACTTCCGTGAACTTTATTGACGAGAATATGGCTTTTATAGTGGACTGTGACGCAAACAAAACAACTGAAACCGGGGAAAGCAGCTTGGTAATTTAGTGTCATATTGATTTTTTTAGGACGGACTTATTCAGAGCATGACACTGGTCTACTTCACCGGGCAATCGGCGAGCGCAGAAGGCGCACCAGCCTAAACAAAAAGTTAGCTTAAGGGAGACCTCTGTGGGTCCGAACCTCGGCCTAGGACGTTGCGAAGGAACACAAGACATATGCGATTAGGGGCGGTTCAACTTTCGCTCTAGTCATCGGTTGGTGATAAGTGGAAATACGACCCCGCGGGTCGTGCTGGGGTCGGGGCTAGCCCAAAAATGACATGAAAAATTGACAGCAATGACAATTACAACAGCAATTTCGATTTCGGACGCACCCCGGGTCTTTTAGGAAAGTGATGACTGCTTCCTATAGACATCTACTTAAAAACCAGAGGTCAACATGCAAATGCGTTGCTACCCCCTGAGACTTGTGATAGTTATTACGGAGCCATACATTATGAAACATAATGGTGAAATTCAATTTAATTTAATCCCGTTACACGCAACTACATGGTTGAATTCATTTTATCTCATTTTCTCTACGTGAGTCCCAGCATAACCACTACACGAGACAAGTATTATTGATGCAGAAACAAAATTAAACTTTAAATGTTTCATTAAATGATAAGCATAGTATTGAATTTAATTTATCACTTGCTATGAACTTAACCCAGCTTGTCACGGTCGCATATGTATTGGCAATAAAATATGTTTTTTACGGTGTGTAGTACGGTATAGGAAGAGACGGTGGCACCATGTCAAACAGTTCAGCAGAGCACTCACCATTGTAGAGACGGTACAACACGCACAGACTCCCAATGTCTCTGCGCAGGCTCAGATGTTCGAGCCTGTCAGTAGGTCCTGTTGTTGTAGAAATATACAATACTAGCGACTACATAGCGACCCGCAGCGGCTTTAGAGCGGCCACACAATGCAACTGCGATGCGATGCTTTCGTGCGAGCTCGCAGATATTTGTGATGCGATGCGAATTCGCAGTTATGTGTGGAAGCCCTTACATGGGTGCAATGCAAATATGCAACTAATCTATCGGAGTTTTGGCGGGAACCTTGAAAGAGGCGTGTGGTGCTCTTATTTTATTTCATTTTCTTGGTGCATTTTTGAGTTATCTATACAAATAAATAAAATTGGAGTGTCTGTTTGTAATGTAAAAATAACCGCTTTTTATTATATGCACATGTATGTTTACACGGTAATTAGATATGCCAACCCTAGGTATAGAGATGACGCAGCAGCAGTGCAATGTTTCGTGACCCAAATTTAGTGATGACTATAGTTTACTTTATTTCGCAACATTATTAGAACATGCATTCAAATATCGCATTTGGACAATAGCATAGGTTTAGAATTAGTAATTAAATTGTAATAAGTTTTATTTTAAAAACTAAGTAAATTGGTTTTTTTTCGGACCTCCGGCCGCAGCAAACGTAATTCGGTGCATATACCAAAGCAACATTTATTACAATTTTTGTCTGTCTGTCTGTCTGTCTATTTATTTATTAGGAAGACTATCGATTATTACAATTAGAGCGTGGATACAGTATAAGAAACGGAAGAATCATTTATAAGTCTCCACTTATAGAAAAAAAGTAGATAGCGAAAGACATTAGCAACATTTAAAAGACATTGTAAAGAACGGTTCACACTACCACAACATATCACAAAGCAAAAGGTGTGAATATACACATGTTTAACAAGTTTGTCAGTTAAACAAGTAAAAAAAAAAAAGAAAAAAGTATTTGTAGTATAAAAAAATAAAAAAAAATAATAAAAAAACGAATAAAGTAGTATAAGTACATACTACATTTACGCATACTTAAAAATATATAAACATATGCTTATCATCCACATTGAGAAAAAAAAAAAAAAAAAAACAATTAAAGAAATCACGAGTCGTCATGTAATATTAACTCAGTCTATCTAGATTTCTGTTGGTCTGTTACACTCACCACGACGTTATCCACCGCTGACCCGAGTCTGGTCGAAGCCAACGAAGAGAACAGTAAGAATCCTGAGGTTGAATCGTATCTTAATAAAACATTTTCTTATTATATTTGTTAAAGAAAGTATCACTTAATCTTTTTTTGATTGAAGGTACACTGGAGAAAAATAGGTCCAGGTCGAACTCCTGATCCGTACGTTTGCATAAGGAATTGAAGAGCTGACATGAACGATAGATAAAACTATTCTGGCGATATTTTGTTGTTGCCGATGGAAGAGAAAGTAGCGGGCTACTACGATAAGTTATAGTGGGGGTGTAAAGAGAGAATTTACCTAACAAATCCGGGCAATCTATGGAGGACACCATAATTTTCTTTAAAAATATGATATCGGAAATGTCTCGTCTATTTTTTAGAGGAAGAAAGTGATGCTTAGCACAGGAAGTATTGTAATCCGTCTTTTTAAGCTGTGCTCTAAAATTAAGAAATCGGATAAATTTGCGCTGTATTCGTTCTAACCGCTCAGAGTAGACTGTATACTTCGGGTTCCAAATTTGAGATGCATATTCTAAATGACATCGCACATATGTACTATAAAGAATTTTAATCGTTTTAACCTGTTTAAATTCCTTAGAGGATCTCATTATGAATCCTAGAGACCTAGAAGCTTTACTGACTATAGTAGAGATATGTTTATCAAAAATTAGTTTAGAGTCGTGTACAACTCCCAAGTCTTTCATCTCTGACACTCGTTCAAGAACTAGATTTTTTAATTTGTAATTAAAGCAAATAGGATTGTTTTTCCGCGTAAAAGACATAACTGAACACTTATTAACATTAAGGTCTAGTTTGTTAATAACACAATAGTTATCAAGTCTAGCCAGGTCTTGTTGTAAGGCCAGTGCATCATCATTACTTTTAACACATTTAAAAATTTTCATGTCATCAGCAAAACTGAGTAGTAAAGAGTTCTCAAAACAGGTATCTATATCTGATATGAAAATTAAAAATATTAAAGGACCCAACAAAGATCCTTGTGGTACACCGCTTGGAACACACATCCATCTAGACTTATGATTATTGAGAACAACGACTTGGGAGCGATTATTAATGTAAGAAGTAAACCATCATCATTTGTACCCCTAATCTCGGGAACGGCTGAACCGATTTTGACGAGACTTTCACTGGCAGATAGCTTAAGTAATAAGGAGTAACTTAGGCTACTTTTATACTAGCTGCGCTCACGACTTCATCTGGGTAGATACTAAACAAACATAAATTCTGACGCGGATGAAGTCGCGGGCACAGCTAGTATTAAATAAAGTTGGTAGCATTTTGTTTGATATAGGTTTATTACCGTGCCCGTGTATAGTGAAATAGAATAACAGTGTGAAAACACGGCCTTTCAGGTTGCCTCCAAAACTTCATTGTAAATGTTCTGGTAAAGTAGCCATCACTTTACTCGAATTTCTGACTGTGACTCTGACTGACTGACTGTTAATTCTGGTAATTGACTGACTGACTCTGAATTTTACGCTGTTTATTACGAATATTTTTACTTGACACTGGCAATACGCGTAATAGCAATGCTATTACAATGAAAAAAAAAACAAATTATCATCACTTCAGCGGAAAGACGTCCACTGTCACCATGCTCAACGTGGCGATCGCAATTGCGGTAACTTTATCGCATTTGCAGGACGCTGCTGTCCATCCCGCTTAGTAACATTTATATCTACTATCGCCCTATTAAAATAGTTAGGTTGAGTGATGCTATAGTACGAATATGTAGCGAAAGATTTTTTTTATTAAAAATTGTTTTACGTCCACGGATTCAAGTCCTTTACAGCCAATCTTCAATATTTTTGATATTCTTCATTTCTTATGATAATTAATATCCATATAGAAGAAGACGATGATTGGGACGATGATTGGATCTTTCCATATGGGATATGATGAGATGATAGTAAAGTGATGGGGACTTTTACTAGGAGATTTTACGAAGTTTTGGAGGCAACATGAAAAATCACTTTTCACTACATAATATTACTTTCCAGCAGCCGTACACGTTCTCGAATGCTTTATGATAAAAATCTCTCAATTTTTACACGTGAAAACACGACTATACACAAGTTTTGAAAATAATATAGGTAATATCACGCTACGACACGGCTCTTTCACGCTTTGCCGCCACTAAAAACTCTTCCCACTTTTTAGCGAAAGAATTCCTCCACTAACGGTGGAGTCGCCACGTTCCATAGAGAAACACCGGAGGGGGGAGTAGCCATATGCAGGCTTTCCCCTCTGTCAAAGTACAAGCCCAAATGGGCCTATACCTGTCGCCTGGATGTTTAAATGTGTGCGTAAAATTGTATCTGTATTTTGTTAAAGTCAAGGTGTGAGTTTCGTAGTATTAGACGATTTTTGTAGTGTGCGTGTTTGTCGCACGCATTTCCCCCCGCAAAAAATGACAGACTGATTTGCATCGGTAATAAACGCTATGGCTACTCCCCTCCAGTCCGCCGCGCCCGGTGGCCCTTGTTGCTCTATGCCACGTTCCGACGCCTAAATGCATTAAGTTCCATTATTATCTTATTCCACTGATTCATATAACAAGTCAAATAACATTTCTCACACCCCATCTAGCCATCCACTCCTAGTAGAAATCAACAAATTTTACTGTTGTCGTTAAATGCATTACGCAATAGTGAAGATTATTTAGTCATGTTACTTTCCGCACGTCCCTGCGATCACTCAAGTATTGCAGGTGCACTGAACATTGCGATACCTCACTTCGCAAAACAGCTTAAGTACAA
Organism: Macrosoma leucophasiata; assembly: GCA_036365455.1. NCBI lineage: Eukaryota > Metazoa > Arthropoda > Insecta > Lepidoptera > Hedylidae > Macrosoma > Macrosoma leucophasiata. Next base: position 5,427,302 of record JAWQUS010000024.1, read on the forward strand.
TTAACGCTCATTTTAAATTCAACCGTAAATCAAGCTGTTTGGCGTTGAAGTTTAAATAAACTTAATCGATAATTTATGACGGAGATTGTAATAAGACATTTTATCGATACGCACAGCAATAGAGGTAGTGACTACCGAAGCTATATGCGATGGGAATATAAAAGTAGTAGTGTTTCATATAATTAACAACTAAACAGTGAAGACGCTGCCCAGTGGCACATCCTGTCTTATTATGTGAATATATTATTGACAACTGTCTACAATATTTATCGACGCTTTGAATAACTTAGGCTGGGTTGCATCATCTTACTTTAAAGTTAACAAAGGGGACGGGTAATTATGGGCCCGCAAACTCGTTAGGGTTAATCATAAGTCAAGTTATTGAAGTAAGTATCAAAAAATGATATATTTTTTAAGGTAAAAAACAAAATACGCCGTAGTTTTAAGTATACAGAAAGCGAGAAAAGTTAGCAAAATATTTATCATAAAAGAGAGAGTACAGTGTTAACACCTGGGTCCAGAAATATATGGAACGGTATCATTTTCCTTTGTTAAAGTACCGGTTAAGTAAAAAGTAGTTGCACCATTTGACAATTGTTAAATGACGTCATAAATTTAAATTTCACCGTAACTGGCCGAGCTGCGCCGATTAGTGCTAAAGTTAAACTCAAAAATTATCTGTCAGATGATAAGGGAATTGCCAAAATGGCCAGTAGACTTAGCTCAGCAGCATTTGCAGTAAAGAAGATAAGATTATTGGCGGACGTGGAGACGGCTCGGCTGGTCTACTTTAGTTACTTTCACAGTATAATGTCCTATGGCATTTTGCTATGGGGCAATCCCGCCGACGTCAATACTATTTTTGTTTTGCAAAAGAGAGCAGTACGTGCTATCTACGGGCTAAGCCCGAGAGTTTCTATGAGAGATAAATTTAAGGAAATAACCATTATGACTGTTGCTTGTCAATATATATACGAAAACTTATTGTATGTCCAAAAAAATATTAATGAGTTTCCTACGAGAACGAATGATCATAAAATGAACACAAGGAACAAATACAAGTTGTCCATGCATGTAACACGACTGCATAGAGTAAGTAATTCTTTCAGAGGTCAGTGTATACGATTCTATAATAAAGTCCCAAAAAATGTTCAAAGTCTATCTGTTAATAAATTTAAAAAAGTAATTAAAGAACGTTTATACAAATGTAATTACTATAAAATTTGTGAATATCTCACTGATAGTACACCTTGGGATTGTAGCGCTCGCTGCCAGGATATTTCATAAAATTGTACTTATGTTAATAGATATTGATATTGTGTATGCTCTGGCCACAAACAGATTTTCTTTTCATCTATATTGCTATCTACGCACTGGTAATCATAACAGTCATGCTCACTTTAATGTCTTTGCCTTCGGCGGCGTCGTGTGACGGGTTGCTCACTTCCCTTCAAAATGGTCGAGGAGAGCAATGGTTGCCACATGCGTCATACTCGTGAACGGGTGCTGATTGTGGGGACTGGTCTGTTGTGATTTGCGGGTGTTATTTTCTATCACGATATTAAGCTGTTGATGGGTATTTGCGTATGTGTTTATATGCAAATATTTATATGCCATGGACGTTCACATTATCTTTATTTTATTTAATAATATTTGTATTAAATCTAAGGTTTTGACAAAAGAGCAACACGCTGAGTTTGTTGGATAGCGGAGTTCTTCTCAGTAGTGCCTGCACTTGGAACTCTGCTAAGTGAATGACTATGATTATGACGAACAGATTTTTCATTTTCTTCTATGAAGGAATTGAAAAATTTGATGATTCACGTATCGGTTAAATATTATTATTAAATTGGTATTTATTAATACCTATTGAATTATTATTATAAGTCATTCTCTCTAGGTAGCTTATAACCCGACAATGCAAAAGTGTCCTAGTAGACCAATTTGAAATAAATGATTTTTTTTAATTTTGAATCTGTCAGCCTTGGTAATTTTAAGAATGTCAAAAATACGCTGCCGCAACGCTTTCTGCCGTAGCCGTTAAAGTCAATGTAACTGTTATTGTTACATTTGACAATAACCTTAGCTTTTACAAATATTGGTACAACCGAACCTTAGTGGACGCCGAAGGGTACAGCTGATGGAAAAACAAGTGGAGTGATACGTTGTTTATGAATATTAACACTTTCGATTAATATTGATACATTGAAGAATGGGATAGATAAAGACAGACCACCAGGCGTGTTCGCGAAGGTGGACTATTTCTATTTTGGACTTTCTATTAATAGACGATTCATTCGTTGTGTATTTTATGTTAATGGCAAACAAGCACACGATTCACATTGATGGTAAGTTACACTGTAACTTATAAATATCGATATAATATCCAAATATAAGATTTCATTGTAGATGCGTTGCCACTCCTGAAGCCTAAACTGTTAGGTATGTCTTTGCGCCCAAAATTATGGGCTTATACATTATCCACCTAACCGGAACACGATAGCGCTGAATACATTATGTACATGCCATTCAGTGGCACGAACCTAGATTAGGCAGTAGCGTGGTGCCTAAGCCCTCGAGCTCCGTAACTGGAGTTTTACTACCAGTGAAGATAGATATAATATGCGTTCTATCCCACGATTTGTCAGATTAGAGAAAATATACATATATTATACCAATATAAGTTATATTTTTTTTTTATTTACATACTACTCAATGTGTCCCATAATCCCATCCATGGTTGACGGTCAGAGAATGCCTAGAGGCATTAAATCCGCCATATGTACAATGTGCAAATGTTCATAAAAGTTTAAATAAATAACTTACTGACCTGTTCAAACCGGTACCTTAAATTACAAGCCATCAATTTACTGTTAGTGCTTAGGGCTTATGTTAATATTCAACCTATAGTATTTAAAACGGAGCAAAAATTTCAAATGCCTCAGGCGTTGTTATGCTTCTGCTGACAGTCATCTATATGCTTGGTTGCTAGTTTCCTAATATATTATAGTTTAAGAACACGATACAATTTAAACAAGTAAAAGATATAAATAAAACAAACTATAAATAGATCCATTCACCCTAAACCCACAATCATCTTTATATCCAAAGATCAATAGAAACATGATATTTATTTGAACAATAAAATAGAACAAGTAAAACCAAACGATGTTTCATAAACGAAGAACCGTAATACATAACGTCCATCAGTAATAGATATCGCCTGACTTTTCTTAGACCACCAACAAATATGCTTTTTAAGTACCGAAGATGCCGTCTGCATGGAATCGGCCTATTACCAAGATAATTGAGACAAACGACCGTTATTTCCAACTCTTAACTCAATATAACACGGCTGTACTTATCTAGTAACAGCTTATCGATTCGACACGCTGGCTAGGCTAGTGGGTAAGAAATTAAAGGTTTTAACCAATAAATACGTCTGCAAAATTATCGCCTGCAAGATAACTTACAAGGAAAGCTACTGCGTATGAATTATGGTACAACGGCAGTTGGGTGACTGGCAATTGTTTTCTTTCTTTATCGAGTCCTATGCTGTTCTATATCTATGAATCAGCATTGATACTTACTTTATAAGCATAAATATTTCAAAATATAGGAGATAAAACGCCGATATTACCTATATTGGGCCGTTAAATGATGCTATCTCTCAGGCCGCCAGAAAAATATGACAATGGATTTCTTATTGTTCTTGGACCATAAAGGGTCCATGTGCTGCTTCTATATGTATCTGTATTTTTGTTTGTTTTATAATTGATATCTTATTTCTTTTTTACATCGTTAACGCACAACTGGATAAAATGCCGATGGTAAGTAAAGCTCATGGACGTAAGACAAGACTTAAGTTCCACCTAAATGGGTCTTATAATTTGGAAAATTTAATCGTTTTCAAAGGGGGCAATACATCTATATAAATAAATAAAATTGGAGTGTCTGTTTTGTAATATAAAAATAACTGCTTTTTACTAAAAGCTTATATACATATACGTAAACTCGGTATAAATAACGAAACATTTTTTTTTTAATTTTAGATGCATATTTTTTTGCAATATCCAAGTGTGTACTTACTATATAAATAATGTGTATTTACTACGAGTATAATTAAGTGTTAGTGATTCTGGAAAGATTTGCACTGTCAAACCCGCGTGCCCTCGAGTAACCTCGTGGAGAGACTCTATACCCCACTCCCCAGGAATGGCAACGCATCAATCAACATTAAAATCTCAGGTTTGGTGAATCAATGTGAACCAAATACCTGTAGGTATGTCATTTCATGACAAACATTTGTTGTTACTGTAAATCAACTGCAATTTGTTAAATCCTATGACAGATTAATAAAGAAAAGTAAGCTGATTAAATATATTTATAGGCAAACGGTCCCTTACTATAGACAGTGTATCGGGAAACATATGAATTTATCACAAAATATTGTGTAAATCTAAAATATGCTTTAAATTTGGCTATAAAACCAAGTTGATACAAACCATAAATTACGAAATATTTTTTATGTCATGGTGAAATTAGTTCCTGTCCTGTTGTCCTACTGGTTATTACTTTAAATAGGTAGCCTTTTTTTGAACTGTGTTTGAGACGTTTTTTTTATACAAAACGTAATCTTAATGCCATGTTCCCGGACTGAGATCTGTCTGTAAATAAGGGCCTTAGTGTGAGATTCACAGACCGCACTAGGTAAGACTTTACTTTGAGCAAAGTATGCTTAAAACTGTCAGTATAGTTATGGGTTTTGACAGTTGTAAGCGTCTGTTACTGGTGGTAGAGCTCCAGTGACGGAGCTCGCGGTCGTAGCACCGCATTTCCTAATATACTTGCCGCTAAATGGTAGTGTTCAGCACTATCGTGTTCCGATCAGGTGGTAATGTACGTCCCTGTAATTTCCGGCACAGAGGCGTAACACCTTAGGCCTCAGGAGTGGGCACGCATCTACATTTTGACCTTGGTGTGGGTGTCTATAGGCTGCAGTCATCACTTAACATCAACGTGAACTGCATGCTTGATTACCACTTCCAATACATAAAAAAAAACTTTACTCAAAGTGAATCTCACTCACCCTAAGGTGCACTACGACTTTACTTTCAGAAAAGTATGCTTGGAACTGTCAGTAAAGTATGAGTTTTGACTTTTGATAGATCTAAGCGTACTTTTCTGAAAGTAAAGTCGTAGTGCGGTCTGTGAACCTTACCATTAGTCTTAATATCTAGGCACTGATAACAAGGAAAATTAATAGTGTAATAAAAGGGACCTTTTATTTAATTATTTAATAAAGTTTTGTAGTTTTAGTTACAATTATTTACAGTTTTAAGAGTTCATAATTAAACACAAAGTAAGTAGAGATCAATTAATTCGGAACTGAAATTCTTTATGATTTTCAGATCTCAGATATTCGACCTCTTTACTTTTATAACTATATTTATACATAAATATACACAAAATAATAAAGAATTAACGTATTTATTTAAATGTGTAAGTATTATTTATTATAATGTAATATTATTTAAAACAAATGTTCCCAAGATTCCGAGGAAAGCAAAATATCGTTAAGGAGCCACCGGCTGAATGCGAACATTTGTAAGGGAATATTTATATGACAGGGAGTCGAACCCCAACCTCCCGGTCATAGGTGGAAAGTTTATGAGCATCGGACTGTACAATGAGTTATTACCTTGAATAAGAGAAACGGTATAGGATTTGCTAATAGTGCTTGAATTTATTGTTTCCAATTTACATTATTCATGTGGCACCATGTAGGTTGAGTATAATCTGTGCATATAATATAATTGGTAATAAGTCACGTCTCTCTGTGAAAGGGAGATACGGAATTTTATGTATTAATATCTTGTAATATTGTTTATCGATATTATGGGATACACTTATTTTAACCATTTTCGGTATGTACGGTAATATTAATATTTAATAAGGCTTTTGGCATTGCCGTTATAACGTAGCGGCCGCTTTGAATTAAAAATAATAAAATTATTTAGGAAGGCAGCTTTAGAAGTGCAGGATGAAACTTTTATAAACTTACTTACAATGTTTTTGCAAATATTCGTTCATTAAGAAAACATGTTGTTCAGGATGAAGCTCATCGACCAGACTATCAAGTTTTGCCGGACATTTGGGTACAAAGGCCGGACGCCTGGCAACCCTATATGGTACGTCATCCGTGGTAGGGTCCGTCAGGACTGACTGGCCAGAATACTGTTGCACATATAGGTACCAATAATTGTCAATTAGCTAACGTAGATAATCATGAAAAGCTTAGTGAAGAATTAATTCGTGCAAATGTATAGAGCGTATTGACCAAGCTCTTCAAACGGAAAATTAAAAAAAAAGAAAGCATTTTTGCAATTGTATGTTAATGAAATAGAAGAAATATTGGTTAACATTGTAACATTACACTGAACACTAGTTTGTTAAGGATCTTCTTACCCAACAAGATGTTACAAGTATAAGATATCTGGCGATTAACTTATGTAATAGGTTGGGGAAAAAGTCTTTTCGCATTATAGTATGTATGAACTTGTAATAAAATCTCTTTGGCTGTAGTATTTGTATCTGGCTGGTTTTGGTATCATTGAAAGTTAAAATTTTAAAGAACATAATTCCAAATTCAAATTAGGCAAATGTGTGATTTTCATTTGTTTTACGTATTGTCAAGATGAGTGAATCTAATGAAGAAATTCGATACATTTTAAAATTTTACTACAAAAAAGGTAAAAATGCAACGCAAGCCGCGAAAAAAATTTGCGATGTTTATGGACCTAGTGCAGTGTCTGTGAGAGTAGCACAAATTTGGTTTAAGCGTTTTCAATCCGGAAATTTTGATGTCATAGATGCACCTCGCTCTGGTCGCCCTATTACGGATAAAATGGATGCCATTTTTGAAAAAGTGGAGCAAGATCGACATATCAGTAGTTACGACGTAGCTGAAGAACTGAGAATTGATCACAAAACAGTTTTGACGCATTTGAAAAAAGCTGGGTACAAAAAAAAGCTCGATATTTGGGTACCTCACGAGCTCACTGAAATAAACCTAATGAACCGTGTACTCATTTGTGATTCTTTATTACGACGTAATGAAACCGAATCATTTTTGAAGAAGCTGATAACTGGTGATGAAAAGTGGATCACGTACGACAAGAACGTGCGAAAAAATTAAGAGAGTTTGGCTGGGAGGTGTTAATGCATCCGCCGTATAGTCCTGACCTTGCACCTTCAGATTTCCACCTGTTTCGGTCTCTTCAGAATTCTTTATGCAATGTTAGGTTAACATCACGAGAGGACTGCCAAATCCACTTGTCGCGGTATTTTGAAGTGTAGTCCCAAAATTTTTATAGCAATGGGATCATGTCCCTACCTACAAGATGGCAAAAGGTTATCGAACAAAATGGTACATACATACTTTAGTTAAATTTAAATAAATTATATTAAAAAATGTTTTGAATTATCTTAAAAAATGCGAAGAAACTTTTTCCCCAACCTAATATGTTCATTAATTGTTGTTACATAGGCAACTAACTTTCATGACGAATTAAAAAAAAAAATTGTAATCTAACCTAGGGAATATCTACTCAAAGGGCCTATAAACCAAATTAAAAAAGTAACTTCACGCCTGTAATCCCCGAAGGACTAGGCAGAGGTAAATGCATGCATTCAAGCATACATGCAAACACCTACGACTCGCCGGTTACGTTTTGGCCCATGCAACAGGTGGCGAACCTGTTGTCATCTTTCGGCACATTACCAAACTCCGAGGTACTGGGAAACTTCAAAAAAATGGACACTGTTATCTCTGATAATCCCCACCCGGGAATCGAACCCAGGACCCCCAGCGTAGTAGTAGTGGCCTGCTACCACTACGCTAATGAGGGGGTTAAAATAAAGTATGATAAAGAAAATAAACGTCGGAATTCTTTCCATAACTTTTGTATCATTTTGAACCTTCCCTGAGATTCTCAGAATAACCAATTACTTCGATGTAGAGTTTGCCTGACTCCTAAGGTCTAAGTTGAGAAAAAGCAGCCTTAGCCTCTGTGCCGGCAATAACACGGTCGTACATTACCACCTGATCGAAACCCGATAGCGCTGAATACTGCCATTTCACTGCTTTGTCTCTGGAGCTCTACCACCAATGAGCCTAACCTGCTATATAATTCAATTGTCCATGATAAATTTTGTGCCAAAACTAGGTACGTACCTGATTATACACTAACCCCCTTATCCATAAACGTACATTAGATACGTTTTAGTTATAGAATGCTTTGTCTTTGTCAGTTGCATTGTCAAATGTGCAGGATATAAAAAGAAAAAAGACAATGGAGAGATTAGCAATACATACTTTGGCTAAAATACGTTTATGAATAAGGGGGTTACTGTATAAATATTAAATATCATCAGGTCATATTTATGTTAACCAATATTCTTCCTTTCAACCACTTTTCAACACAGCTCAACTGTTCGACGCGTTTATTAATTTTAATAGGTATTTTAATGGTATGTTGGATAGATAAGATTTAATAGGTATCTAATAATTTTAAACTTTGACTAAATGGCAATAACCATAATGTAGTTCCACTTTATATAGGTATTCGACATTAACGATTATTATTTATCAAACGACTGAAAATATCTTTGCCCGTTGATTGCAGTTCTCTCTAATCTCAATGGAAACGCTCATTGCCAACGAAATATGGCAGCGCTTGACTTTAGATATAGAAATGACGGAAATTATGATTACAAAAGAGAACAGTAATCAACTGCTCGATTGCCTCGGGAGATATAGTTTGAATTCAAGAGAAGTGTTGGCGTAACGAGCCTAGCTAAGTGACAATGCAATTTAACAAACCGACTGAGTCCATAAGCGTTTTGAATGTCCTTAGGTTGCGGATGGAATTAATCGTTTTGTAATCGGATCATAGAGCTGTTCATAGTTTTATAAATTAGTTTTGGCACGTAGCTGCCCTAGATAAAAATTCCATAATAATATTGGAATCAGACCACTGATGTCAGAGTTACAATGTCAGAGCTCAAGCTGGGCACAGCGTCCTGCGATAAAACTACCACCACTTTGATGCCAATCCGCTTGGCAGCGTGGCGATTATGGCATAGTGCTGGACCAAAGCGTCCTCATAAGGGGGAGACGCTTTGGTCCAACACTGGACATTTGTCGGCTGACATGATGATGACTATGTAAACCGTCATGTTTACTCCTAGCACACAAAAACATACTGTATGAAAATTGTACACACCAGCGAAGGAACGCAAAGTAACTATTGTGTGCACATTGCAAAGAGATCTTAGATAGGCGTTTATTAAAGCCGTTAGCGTAATGCACGTATATGGAGACCAGTAATATATTCATTGAAGTATTCGCCTATCTAGGAGTGAGATGTAACTCAATGACCGACGTAGGCGCAGTGTTTCTCGAATATTTTCACGTCCATCGTATAGTTTTAAGGTGAATATAAAATTATAGATAATGTTGCGCGTAACGTAGCATGCATAATTGCTTGCTTTTTATAAACCGCAGGTGAATTAATGTCTTTTTTAACTCTTTTAGTTTGTGGTACCTACTCGCCATACGACGGACTTGGACGAGGATTGTACCTCAGTTCCCCAGTATAATAAACTCTATAGGAAAGAATAATGCATAGTAAATACTCCAAGGGTTCGACCACCTGATTTGATCGCTTTTGTTTTTTTACGTAATGGAAGTAGCAAACAAGCATGGAGTTCACATTGATGTTAAGTGATGACTGCAGCCTATAAACACCCACAAAAAGAGCAAGATCAAAATGCAGATGCGTTACCACTCCTGAGGCCTGAGGTGTTATGCCTCTGTGCCGGCAATTACGGGGCCGTACATTACTACCTGACCGGAACACGATAGTGCTGAACATTACCATTTAACAGCAAGTATATTAGGTAATGCGGTGGTGCCTACGCCCGCGAGCTCCGTCACTGGAGCTCTACCACGAGTAGTGTTCTCATTTTCGTCTTTTTAATTTTACTTGTCCTCTCGAACAGCCTATGAAATTCATAGCGATAATCTGAGTGTCGTTATTAACATACAAAAAGGCCATTCTCCTTTTCTAAAGTGTTTAGTTCAATCTCTATCTGAGATCTGATCTAAATCCTGGTGTTTGCATACTTAAATAACATAGTAACACACATTCTTTACCGAACAAATCTAATGATAAATCATTCACTGTCTGCCCGTACCTACGCCTTAAAGTTAAATCAATTTTAATTTACAATGTAGCGCGTAGAAAATCAGCAGCGTGAGAAACAAAGTAGCAAGCAAAAGTAAATTGATATGAATATTACGTAAATTAAATTTAATATGATATTCGCAATAATTATGTTTGTAACAGTCTGTAATGTATTATCAACTTTAAAGGTAACAGAACTGACAAATGCTTAGTCTTTACAGACCTTACTTTGTAACAGGAACATGAGTAAATTATGCTCTGAAGAAGAATAGGTACACGTTGAATTAAAATTGGCTAAGCGCGAGACGCCCATGTTGAATTCAGTGTATCAAGTAATATTTACCTTACAGTTTTATTTGCAGTTTTTGAAAATACATCCTATCGCAAAAACTATTACGAATATCTCGTTAAATATAAATTTCATTGAAAGTTTCCATTAAGAACTACAGCATTTTATAATTTTTCACTTTCTTATGTTCAAAGTTAGAAGTCACGTTTTACCACTTTGTATATCTTTCAAACGATTGCATTTAAAAAAAATGATTCCAGCATCTTGACACGTACATAATAACGCAATAACGCAATATCCGTAATAAGTACGCTTTTTTTTTCATCAAAAAAAAAAAAGGTTTTTAAGTTTCAGTTTCAAGCACAACAAGAGACCCCCATATATTTTAATTGTTATTTTTTTGTTCTGTATAAAATTAAAAAGCGGTTTACAGAATGTATCTTTCGATCAAGTATGTAGTCCTGATAGTTTTGGAATAAATTGATTGTGACACGGACAGACAGACAAACACACAGACAAACAAGATTCTATATTAAACCTATTTGGCTACGCAACCCTAACAATGGTAAAAGATCATGTAAGTACCTAAACGTTCATATAATTCATCAGACAACCTTTACATTAACATCCATTTATCAGTCAGTTAATATTAAGACATAGCAATTTGTTCCTCATTAATGTTTGAAATAAGTGACAATTGCATTCGCAATGTAGACACGAATTGCAATAAAAGAATATCTACATAGTTTGTGTATTTTTTATTATGAAGTCGATAGTATTTGACATTTAAAGTATATTCAATAAAATCCATATCTTCTTATCTATACAAATAAATAAACGTGGAGTGTCTGTTTGTAATATAAAATAACTGCTTTTTACTAAATGCCTATGTGTGTATGTAAACAACATTTTTTACAATTTTTGTCTGTCTGTCTGTCTGTTTGTCCGCTTATCTCGGGAACGGCTTTACCGATTTTGACGGGACTTTCACTGTTCTTTGTACGATTTTGTCAGTACCTTTAGGAATTGGCGTTCATGTATGAAGGAAGGAAGAACTGTTTTAATATAAAACTAGCTGCGCCCACGACTTCGCCCGGGTAGATACTGAACAATCATAAATTCTCACGCGGACGAAGTCGCGGGCACAGCTAGTTTTATAATAAAACAGTTCATCCTTCCTTCATACATGCACGCCGATTCATAAAGGTACTGTCAAAATCGTACAAAGAACTGTGAGTCTGTGATCTCCTACGATTAACTGACAGGCTTATATCTGCCGGCGGACTGTTAATGTGTTACCCTTTACACTTTTGACCCCACCCTCAGACAACACTCGACCTATTTGGTCATGGTAGGTCAGTCTTGGTCTTCCTGGGCCTCTGCAGCGATTTTCATTCGCATTGTATATCTGTTTAGTCATTCGCATTCGACATTCTTTCTATATGCCCGAACCATCTAGCTATTAAAGGAGATTAACACTGTTCAAATTAGGTATGTCATTTTCAAATTACTCTAAAATAAAGTATATAGCTAATTGTTATCAATATAACAAAATGTACTGTGTAATGGGTTACCCAGTAACGATTTTGCGAGCCCAAAATTACCCGTCTCCTTTATTAACCGATTTCAAAAAAAGGAGGAGGTTCTCCATTCGTCCGGATTTTTTTTTATGTATGTTCACCGATAATTTGAAAACGCCTGTACCGATTCGGATATTTTTTTTTTGTTTACTAAACCAATATCAAAAATTTTCTGTTTACTTTCTTTATATCATTCTTATTCACTGGTAGAAATGTTCTCCTGTGTAAGGACTCGATGGTGTAGGCGGTGGTGCCTACAGTACAGGCGTTTTCAAATTATCAGCATTACCTAAACTATTTGCCGCCAAACAGTATTTTTTTTAAATGTTATAAAAGTCGCAAACAAGCATGCAGTTCACATTGATGTTAAGTGATGAGTGCAGCCTATAGACACCCACACAATGACCAGAGGTCAAAATGCAGATGCGTTGCCACCCTTGAGACCTTAGGTGTTCGGTCTCTGTGATAGTTTTTTTTTTTTTATGTAATGGAAGTGGTAAACAAGCGTGCAGTTCACATTGATGTTAAGTGATGACTGCAGCCTATAGAGACCCACACAAAGACAAAGGTCAAAATGCGGATGCGTTACCACTCCTGAGGCCTAAGGTGTAATGTTATGCCTCTGTGCCGGAAATTACAGGGCCGTACATTACCACCTGACTGGAACACGATAGTGCTGACACTACCATTTAGCGGCAAGTATATTAGGTAATGCGGTGGTGCCTACGCCCGCGAGCTCCGTCACGGAAGCTCTACCACCAGTAAAATATATAAGTTATTACATATATAACCATCTAACCGGAACACGATAGTGCTGTAACACGGCATTCCAGCCATCCATTTAGCGGCAGATAAATTAGGTAATGCGGTGGTGCCTACACTGAAACTCTACCACCAGTGAATGTATGCATTAATATATGCATTTACCTCTGCCTACCCCTTCGGAGAATACAGGACTCAAATAACGATTGCAGATAGGTAGGATTAAAACTCTGAAAATAATTACAGAAATGCCGAAACAAACATTGCTAATTGAACAAAAAGTGGCTCGCGTCGCAATCAACCCGTGAATGCGACGGGTAAAAAATACCGGCCGGCGTCAAACCTTCGTCAAGTGACCAATTACAGGTGCCTCGGGTCGAATTTACCCCTTAGTGGAAAATAAAAGTGCCTTTATTACGTATCAGCCGGTCTATTGTCGAATAATCAATGTACAGTTTTTATGGGAGAAGGTGGAAGCAACAATGTTTTTTCTTGGTGCATTCTTTTTTTATTTTCAGATCATGTCAACTATATTTGTGTGGTTTTCGATACACATACAACAATGAGAAATTATTAAATTAGACGCTTCTGCCGCCATAAGGCAATGCAATAAAAAATTTGACAAATAAGACCTGGACTTCGGTAGCTCAGTTGGAAGAGCGGCTGGACTAGATTCCTAGTGGTCACAAGTTCCAGTATCGCCTGAAGTCAAATTATTATTTCCATTTTTCTTTCGTGAGGAGACTTAAGAGAACTAAACCTTTTGAGTTAGTGTAGTGTTAAAACAAAATTCGTGTTAGTGACTTATTTTGCATAATCACACGAACAAAGTGACTTCCCCTTAAGACCTACTAAGAAAGTCCCAGTGGACATTTACTTAGAAATAATTTTATTACAAGTTTAAGTTGGCATAAAATTGCTTATTAGTGTTTAAGGCAAGATTGTAATTTTAATAAAATTAAAATCAAGGACATTGTTATTAAAAAAAAAAAATCTTAAAAAATATGTATTAAATTATGGCGTTGGGACGTGACGACCCCACCGCACACCAGCGGAAAAACTTTCTTCTACTAGAAAATAATTCTGCCACTAGTGCAGTCAGCCGAACATTGGCGGTCTATCCATTCTAATGGGACGGTGGTTAGTGCAATAACGCAAGATGGGCAGCAGTGACCTGCGATGGAATGGAACTATCGCCACTGTGATCGCTAATCCGCATGCCAAGCGTGGCGATTATGGCATATCCCCCTTGTCTTAGTCCAGCAGTGAACATATATCGGCTTTTCGGCTGAAATGTTCATAACGATGACAATGAGAAATCCATACTAATTCTACCTATTGGCTAAAATTATGACTTATTTATCTACTGACTAGCTGACCCGGCAAACTTCATATTGCCTCAGAATGAAATAATGTGTTTGAAGGATACGGACTATTTGTATGGGAAAATGAAATTTATGGTAATTACTATTTCCCTTCACTTCCTTCATATTTTCTGACCTTTTAAACCTTCCTTGGACTTCCAAAAATCATTCAAAACCAAAATTAGTTAAATCGGTCCAGCCGTTCCCGAGTTTTAGCGAGACTAACGAACAGCAATTGATTTTTATATATATAAGATGTAAATAGGACGTAAAAACCAAATAAGTAGGTATTTCAATTTGGTGATGACGTGTGACGGGTTGCTCAAAGTGGTCGAGGAAAACAATGACAGCCACAAGCGTCATACTCGTGAACGGGCGCTGATGGTGGGGACTGTTCAGGTTCCTGAAGTGTTTTTCTTTCATGATCGAAGTTATTATATTTTTATAAGTAATTATGTTAGTAGGTAAGATCAGTATCAGTTAACCTCTTACCGAGGCAGCTTACAAGATAGTCGTTATGTATTAACGGTGTATCAATTAATAATGAACTAGCTAATTCCTTACCACTTCGTGACATATAAACATGAATTATAATCGCATTAAATACATCCCTAGTTTGACTTGACATACATAGATGCGAATCTAAGAAACCAAATGAAAATCAATTAAGTAGGTAACTTGTTTCCATCGGCAAATATCACACGGATAACTCAGATAGCAACTATGCAATTAACGGTTAATAATTTAAGATGACTATGCAATTCAACTAAATTGTAGTGTAGGGTGTAATCAACAGGAGGCTGGCATAATGGCGAATATCAAATGTTCATGATAATTATTTTGAGCTCTCAAGCTAGTTTCTACAACTGTACCTATGTTAAACAAGAAGTCGTCAACAATCATGTTTCGTAAGATTTAACAGTTAATATTGATAGGACAGTCTGTTTTGCTAGATTGTTGTAATATTTTAGCCTTAAGCTGTCCGACAACGCAGTTTTGTCGTTTGTCACGACCTTAATCGACTTTGTGTCTAATAAACTAAATCATAAAACGTAAGTAATGTTCCTTTACAGTCTAAAGCAATATGTTTCTCGGCGTTAATTCGATTTTAATATTAATTTGAGTTTTAATGTTAATTAATCAGATTTAGAAATTTTAAGTAATCGTATCTCTGTGCTGATGATGATCAGATTGTGCATCACTAGCTCATTCCGCTAAGTTTTTTTCTGATTGATGTAACATTTTTATTGATGCTCCGCTGAATGGACCGTCCAATACAAAAGTATTGTTTTAATTCGATATACGATAGTAATCCCTGAAATAAGCGCGTTCAACCAAATACTTTTACTGGTGGTAAAGCACCAGTGATAGAGCTCGCGGGCGTAGGCACCACCGCATAACCTAATATACTTGCCGCTAAATAGAAAAGAACACAGAGACACAGCATTAGAAAATTACAAACAACAAATTACACGAAAAAAAACACTATAAAAGTTGACACAAAAGAGATTAAGTCTCACGGCTGGTCCAAATAGGAACCCAGATCAGCTTCATGTCAGGACGATAACATCAATCGAGCTGACGCTGATTTTCATCTGGGGACCTCCCTCGCCTGGGAGTTCATAGGCGACAGTGACAAGCGTGAAAGGTTCCACGGACGGTGTAAATGGTAATGTTCAGCTCAAAGATATTAGATGAATCTTTGGTTCAGCACTATCGTGTTCCGGTCAGGTGGTAATGTACGGCCCTGTAATTTCCGGCACATAGGCCTAACACCTTAGGCCTCAGGAGTGGTAACGCATCTGTATTTTGACCTTGGTCTTTGTGTGGGTGTCTATAGGCTGCAGTCATCACTTGACATCAATGTGAACTGCATGCTTGCTTATCACTTCCATTACATTAAAAAAATAAAAAATGAATAAACAATAAAATAACCTAACAAACTCCTCTTGAAGTGGCAAGAATTAGTTGGTCTTAAATAAAGTGAACAAACACTTCCAAGTAACATAACATTCTACGCAGAAAACTTGTTCATCTCAAATACCATCTGAAATATACGACGGAGCCAGCATGAGGTCCGAATGCATTCCCAATGCAATTCAGTACCAACTGTTAAATAAGAGAGAAACCAGGAAGCGATCAGCCCCGTCAACCATTACATTCTCACCTATCGACGATACATTCCTCCGATGAATCCATTCAGGAAATAGACTGTAAATCTTTATGAGTTACCTTATAATTCACTCGGTTACCTCGATAATTTCTATAGCCGTTTACGATACTTATAATATTAGTTGTAACTCATTTCAATTGCTGGACGTACATAAAATATACTGGTTGTCGCCCGACAAAGACTAGTCGGTGTGACTAATTTCTAAGGTTTTCCTAATTGATCATTTTCCGCTATAACGATTAAATGAAAATGATATAAATTATAACTTTAAGACGCAGTAATAATGATACTGGGATATTAGCGACGCGAAAGCTAAAATTAGACTTTATAATGCCTGACATCGAACTACTTAGATTATTATATTAGATGTTTTTGTTTGTTTTATAAATAGAAAATATCTACGCCATCCACGTCGATAGTAAATTAGTAGTAGTCGATAGTAAGCAACAATGCTTAGGCTTTTTTGTAACATGACATTTACGTACAAGGAAGCTATGGTCACGGTCACCCAAAAATCTTTCCAAGACATTCAACGCCTCAGAATCGGGTGAAATTTACACAGTTGGTTAGCAAGCTATCTCTCTTACAGGCGTCAATATACAAGATTCGGTAAACTATTCGGGAGTATTTGTGGGCAGGTGCCCTCAAATACCAGCTTGCTCTACTTGACTTCCTATAAAGATGCGCAGTTCGTATCGTTAACGACCCAAGCCTTACTGACAGGCTCGAACATCTAAGCCTGCGCAGAGACATTGGGAGTCTGTGCGTAAGTGCTGAATAAGTGCTCTGCTGAACTGTTCGACATGGTGCCACCGTTTCTTTTCCTACACCATACTACCCGCCGAATAGAGAAGTTCCACCCTCACCGACTGGACACCTGGCAGTGCTCAACGGTGCGGTTTTCACGTTCGTTCCTGCCCAGAAGGTGTAAATTGTGGAATGAACTTCCATCTGAGGTGTTCCCTCGGTGCTACAATATGGAGTTCTTCGAAAATGGCGTCAAAAGAGTCTTTCAGGGCTGGCAGCGCGATGGCAACTCCCCTGGTGTTGCAAATGTTCATAGGCGACAGTGACCACTTTCCATCAGGTGGCCCATCTGCTTGTTTATCAACCTAATGATATATGATTTATACCTAAAAAAAGCCTATTAACACTGGTATCCCTCAGGACAGTACGTTATCAGAGCCCTCTTATTGAAACTACTTAGACTAAAATTTTGAAAAAATACAGATTATAATTTCTTTACCTATAGCATACAGGCAAACCTATGAGAGGTTTTGATATTAAAGGTAACGTCGAAAAAAAAATATTGTAAGGAACCCTGTGAACGCGAGTCCGATTCGAACTTGGCGTCATTTTTATAATAATAGTTTTCCATTTACATACTAACATTTACCACATTAATCTTTTAAAAAATTACTGTTATGACTTCCAAAACGTCTTGTATGACTTTTCTACTGAATATTTTTGTATCTAAACAAAACGTTACAGGTATGCGACTGTTACCATTCCAATTTGCCCCTCGCCATGTCCACGAAGCGTGATAGGTCACATTATTATAATATCTAAATCGGTCTACTAGTAGAGCTAGATAGAAATAACACAGGCCTTTTAAGCCTTTTGTGGATAATTTCAGTAGTTTTTAACTTTAATATTTAAATGATATTCCAAGCTTCCTTTTTGTCTGTGACAACCACGTAAATGTCGTTGCTCTATCGTAAAATTACTTACATCATGATTTATTCGATCATTTCATGAAATTATCGCATTTCATAAAGCAGCCAACTACGATTGGCCACGTTAACGTTCTTAATCTGGCCACACTACTACACGGTGTGGATGATAGACAGCAAACATTTTATGGTATGTGCCTACTTCATAAAATGGTCTAATATTTCGTGAAATGGGAAATTTTACGATATGGCTACGTTATAAATATTACTGTTTTGGTTTTCAACCACGCACCGTATGGTTTGAAAGTACAGTATCGCTTATAATGTTGTCCAATGATTCACATCACTGACACCCATTGGCTTTTTGGTTCATGACTGCCGCTTGATTTGAGAAGATGCCCACAGTGGGTCGATTTTCAACGATCCCGATAGACAAATCAAATAATTTAATCTCACAAATTATTAACTTTTGATTGGACACCCATACAATGTTTGTTAGTAGGTGGGTATATATTACCTACAGTCAGTAAATTGTAGGTATAACTAGCGTCACTCTTTTTTACTGGTGGTAAAGCTCCACTGACGGAGCTCGCGGGCGTAGGCATTACCTAATTTACTTGCCACTAAATGGTAGTGTTTAGCACTATCGTGTTCCGGTCAGGTAGTAATGTACGGCCCTGTAATTTCCGGCACAGAGGCATAACACCTTAGGCCTCAAGAGTGGTAACGCATCTGCATTTTGACCTTGGTCTTCGTGTGGGTGTCTATAGATTGCAGTCAGCACTTAACATCAATGTGATCTGCACGCTTGTTTGCCACTTCCATAAAATAAAAAATAAAAAAGTCAATTAACAAAACTATTCAACTTCAAGTAAGAAATATTTAAAACTTATCATCAGAGATCGCGTGTAACAATGAGAATAATTACCTAAACGTTATGCCACAATTCAAACAATGGTAATTGTGTGTGTGGTCTTTAAATTAGTTACCCTAAGAATATTTTTATTTTTTTAACAAAAGGTGGTCCAAGCCTTTTATGGATAGGTCGCATGACGGTTTCTTTCATAGACTAAACAATTTCGCAAAAGAATTATGGCAAGTCCATACATGTATCTACCTTAGTAGCCTAGGCCACTATTACTACATTAGCGTCCTGGGTTCGATTCCCGGGTCGAAGGCTGTTAGCTAAAGGCGTAAAATCCTTTATCGCTGATTCTATGGGGACTTTACCATTTTCTGGAAATTTTCCAGTACCTCGGAGTTTAATAATGTGCCATATATACCGAATAATAGAGCAAGCTTTGTGAAGTCACGACACATTGTACACAATATAGGATGCCTGAGTAACACACGCCAAGTTATAATTCCTCCCTGGACTCCGGCGCTCTAACTCTTGTCTTACTCGAGTTATATTAACGAATTAATTGTTTAATATTATTTCGCTTTAACACATGCTTGTGAAAATTTGAAAGAATGTTGAGAAAAATGGAAAGAAAAATTGGACTTCAGGCGAGACTCGAACCTGCGGCCACTGGGAATCTAGTCCAGCCGCTCTTCCAACTGAGCTACAGGACTTCGGTAGCTCAGTTGGAAGAGCGGCTGGACTAGATTCCCAGTGGCCGCGAGTTCGAGTCTCGCCTGAAGTCAAATTTGTCTTTCCATTTTTCTTTAAAAAATATATTCTAATTGCTCAATAAGGATACTCATCCCTCCTAAAATATTTGCTCCACTACCATACTCAAGTGTTACGAACTGTCAATACAATAAAATAATGCGTTCAACACAACTTGACAAGCACTTTGGAAGGTCTCACCCACTCGTCATAACCTTTCTATTTGATCAGTCAATTGACTCGGAACTGTACTCGCAAATAGACATTATTAACATATCCACACAGAACAATGGAAAAATCGACCGTGTGTCTTAGGGAATACATACACGCGTGAAATAATAGATTGTGTACTTAGTTAAAAGAGTTAATGCCCGTAACGCGTGAACCGCTCTGTTCATTAGGCGAACAAACGAACAAACCGACGGTCAGCAAAAAAGGTTGATAAACAAGTTTAAAACTTGAAATGATTTCAAGTTTACCGTACATATTTGTTTAGCGGCTGATTTAATTATGCTCTTTGTTAAAAACGACAACAGTTTTAATTTCGTATTAGGCGATTCGCACACTACATCGCATCTTGCAAATGGCGCGTGTTCTTACGTTGCTTGAAAGTATCTCTTTCTTTATTGAAACACGCGTAGTAACAAACAGTAGAGTTCCAGTGTAAGAGCTCGAGTGAGCAGTGGTAAGTTCCTGTCGTGTTCCGGTTTTTTTTTCGTGTTTCCTCTAACATAATTAGAGACATTTTCTATCTAGTTAAGCTTCTACCATTTTAAAGATTTATGTACCTGTCTAGGATGACAGATATTTTACTATTTTGAATTCTAAGGCCATAATTTATAACTTATAACGACTTTAATTATATGTTCTATTACTATAATATCCTACTTACATTTTGTACTTATTTTATTTTAAATATGATTACGTTACGCCCATCTATGCTATTACTATATTATAAAGACTACTTATGTATAATAACATATGCTTAGGTATCTATCCTATTTCTATTAATTACTTTCTTACATACTATTGTACAATAATCTATGAATGCCTGTTGATCTACCCTACTATGTAACAATTCCGATAATCGTGTTCCGGTTTGATGGTAAATGGTAATGTTCACCACTGCAATAACATCACAGAGACTGAACAACTTAGGTCTCAGGAATGACAACGCATCGGCATTTCGACCTCTTATTTTTGTGTAGATGTCTATAGGTTGTAGTCATTACTTAACATCAAAGTGAACTGCGTGCTTGTTTGCTACCTTTGTTACATACAAAAAGAGAAACCGCATTCACACGCAGTGTGGCAAACCACGCGCCTACATGCAGAAATTGCAGAGAAACACGCACCCACGTTCTTGCGTATTTTTATAAAATGTAATATTTAATATATAATATTTATTTTTATGAAATCTGGTTGATGATGCAGATCTGTTCTCTCGAAATCACGCGCATGGGACAGTGTGCTAATTGCCTAATATTGTAAAATATCATCGCATTCATCACAATTTTTTTTTATGTAATAAATTTGGCAAACAAGCATGCAGTTCACAGTGATGTTAAGTGATTACTGCAGCCTATAGACACCCACACAATGACCAGAGGTCAAAATGCAGATGCGTTGCCACTCTTGAGGCCTAAGGTGTTATGCCTCTGTGCCGGAAATTACAGGGCCGTACATTACCACCTGACCGGAACACAATAGTGCTGAACACTACCATTTAGCGGCAGTATTTTAGGTAATGCGGTGGTGCCTACGCCCGCGAGCTCCGTCACTGGAGCTCTACCACCAGTTAAAATATATATATATATATATATATATATTATACTGTCCCATGGATAGTGTTGCTATCTTTTCAATACTTTATTTCTCTTAATCTCACCATATATGGACGTTGATTTCGAAATCTTGGTATGACATTTAGAAATACCAAAAATTAAGTTTCACTGCTAACTGTACATTCATGCAATCATTTGGTACGTATAACTTACTCGTTTTTGGGTAGATATACGACTCTAGTATATATCCCATTGAGATAAGTATTATAATAGCTTGCGATCCTTAAGAAGACGATAGTGAACCCAACTTGGACCACACGTCGTTTATAGTTCACATTTATATTGTTAGCATTAGAAAGTTGAAGGTACATGTTTCCACAATAAGGTATGTGCAAATATGTGACTTAGTTTTCAAGCAATACTCTCTTACATTACAAAAAAACAATTTAATATACTTTTTAATTACTCTTACTGGTGGTAGAGCTCCAGTGACGGAGCTCGCGGGCGTAGGCACCACCGCATTACCTAATATACTTGCCGCTAAATGGTAGTGTTCAGTACTATCGTGGTCCGGTCAGGTGGTAATGTACGGCCCTGTAATTTCAGGCACAGAGGCCATAACACCTTAGGCCTCAGGAGTGGCAGCGCATCTGCATTTTGACCTCTGGTCATTGTGTGGGTGTCTATAGGCTGCAGTCATCACTTAACATCAATGTGAACTGCATGCTTGTTTGCCACTTTTATTACATAAAAAAAAAAAAACTTACACTGGCACGACTGGTACTTACAATCATGTTACAACACACAGCAAAAAAAAATGCAGTACAACTTTTTGGATGAAACAAAAGGAAAGGTTACTATGTGACTGCATTCCGCTTACTGGTTTACCAAAATACCAAATACTTACATTTATTTATTTTTATTTATACCTTTAAATGCCTAAGAGCAGGCCATTACTGTAATTCCTGGGTCCTGAGACCAAAGCTCGGGTCGAAAGGTAGGCGCTATTGGGATTTTTCAGATCTTTTCTATTTTATGGAATATTCCCAGTGAGATCCTCAGAGTTAAAACATACCTAACTAGTGAATCGTGGATGTTTATATGAATGCTTGAACGCATGCTCTCCACCCCTTCGGAAAATACAGGTGTGATGTTACCTTGTTTGAGAATCTTGTTTCACATTAATTTAAGAGAGCAGAATTAGGTACTAACACAGAAGGATTCAACCCACAGGTTTCCACCTGCACAACCCGTATCTTCCAGAGGCAGCGTCGAACTGGCAATGGCCAGTTCGACGCTGCCTCTGGAAGATACGACTAATGAGTCGAGGTGGTGTTTACCAGCCGGACCCCAACTTACTCGGGCTCCCCACAAGTCATGCTAGCGGTTCTTGCCGCAAGGATCGCCTAAGGCCCCGGGCCCCGGGCGTGTAAGGAGCGACGGAGCCACCTGGGCCTCTCCAGCTCAGTTCGATCCTATAGAGAGATGACATTCAATTTAACTACATAGATATACCTACAGAGAAATAGTATCTTGAAAATAATCGGAGATCCGCCTGGTTTACGATGGCTTGAAATTTACTAGTGAAGAGAAAATTTTTCAGATAACACACCGATATATCTTAATAACGAAATATTCTCATTCATTCATTATACTTACCTAAACTTTCGCATTGAGTAGTAGGATTCTGCATGTCTAAAAATTATTGAATTCTACCAAGATTATTGCTATACTACATTACTACGCATTAGAAAATCTATTAAACTTGACCAACACAACGGCCGAAGAAACTGAGATTAAAGTCAGCCATTACGACGCCCACTGGCGACAGTCACAGATGTCACAAACTCATTTAAATTTTCTCTGCGCTTGCGCAGGAATGTACGCCTAATTGTTGGGAACCTAGCTTGACTAACGGCTTTTACTGCGAACATAAACGCATTGCAATAGCTCACAAAGTGAAATAATTATCACGAGATGTTGCAAAAAGAGAGTGTGTGGAATCTGTTAAGGCCTTGTCACACAGCAAGCGAGTAAAACGTGTTTCTTTTTTCATAGGCATTTTAAGGGTAATAATCATAATATATAATAAAAATGCAAACAGATCTAAATATACATGCCAAAACAACATTCTTTAAGGAAATTAATAATAAAAATGTGGAGAAAATGCCTAGTGGCATTAGGTTCGACTTTATGTACCATCTCTGTGCATAAAAAAAATATATAAGAAGAAAGCATGAAAGTCAAAACCGTTTTTCTCACTATCATTTATCCAACTCTTTTACTACTTTATTGGACCTCATTTATGTAGGTGTACAATTTTGTGTGTCATAAAATCAATACAGTATTAAAACCTTACAAAATCATAATAACTAACGTCCTAACGTTTTCGCAGGTTTTCGCGAGCTTCATACATTGTAGAATTTAAACTTGCGGATTTTCTCGCCACGTTTCGGTCGCTTTCCAGCAACCGTAGTCACAGGCAGACGTCGGGTGTAAGAAGTTTGAGAGTGTTGTATACGCGAGAAAATCCGCAAGTTCAAATTCTACAACTAAAGTCCTACTAACTAAATCATATAACAAAATTAAACATCTCCTATCTTTCCTACATTAATAGAATAATACATATAATTTTTACATCAATCAAAAATGATTTGAAAATTCTTCTCCCAACGTACAGATACATGTTCAAAATATATCCATATCTAACCGCCAAATGGTATTCTTCTGCACTGTCGTGTTTTGGTAAGATGGTAAATCTCTCACGGATCAGGAGGCCATTATTGGCGGAGACACAATTGAAATCTATTGTCATATTTTTCTCGTGACTTGACTGGTTTCTAGCCCCGTAATAACTAAAATAAAGACACCAAGGGTGGCAAGTGACTACGCATTTGCATTTTGATCTGCAGCTTTTGTGTACATGTACTTAGTCGTAACTTACCATTCGTGTAACCTGCATACCTACTTATTTGCCACCATCATTATATCAAAGAATAAACTATATTTTCCAAACCGGAACGAATACAAACGATAAAATACAAACACAATGACGTTGGTTTTACCATAGAGGTAGTAATCGCTCACGGTGTGCTGAGACCTTAACGCGCAAGGAATTTCCGCCGCGATTGAAAAAGTTATTCCCTTCGATTTCTGAACGTGACAACGGATCACCTGTGATGTGACGGTTGCAATTACGACGAGAAAACTCGCTGATGCCCGAGCACCTTCACTCATGATCATGACACTCACGATACAAACATACAAACAACGGATGTGTAAACATGTGATAATCCCGTGAGCTAGCTGCTTTAATCCGTCACTTTGACATTTGCCATGTCATCTTTGACATCCTTTCGCGGAAAACTATCGATATCGGGTATAATTGACGTATTTGTAGCACTAATTGGTGATGGTGTCTGTTTATCGATAACTAGAAACCGTCATGTAACTGTTTTGAAATGTCGATCGTGATTCAACGATTTCATTTTACTTAAAGTCAAACGTTACTTTGTTTAAACTCGTTTGATCACGTCTTTTTTCATTTTCCAGCGAGCTAATAAATTTAACATTTCCAACTATCAGTATAATATCGGCAGTAAGGAAGCTGCGTACTACCACCAGAACTGGACACCCGAGGCATAAGTATGATGCAAGTAAATTATTACAATCAGGACAGAGATCGATGAACACATTAGGTGTAGGTCCTGTAGGTGCAACATGCATAATCATGTTGCTCGGAACTACTGGCGTTCGAGCTTGATTTATATTGACAGCATATAATCTTACCTTCAACGAATAAAATGAAATGATTGGGAAAGAAACTCATAAAGAATGTCTCAACTATAGTTCCGTTCGAAAGAAGTCCGAAGCAGGACAAAAGCCTCCCAAAGATGCCCATAATTGTACGACATTCTTACAGCTCCAATGACGGAGCACGCGGGCGTAGGCCCATTACCTTATTTACTTGCCGCTAAATGGTAGTGTTCCGCACTATCGTGTTCCGGTCAGGTGGTAATGTACGGCCCTGTAATTTCCAGCACAGAGGCATAACAGGCCTCAGGAGTGGTAACGCATCTGCATTTTGACCTTGGTCTTCGTGTGGGTGTCTATAGGCTGCAGATATCACTTAACATCAATGTGAACTGCATGCTTGTTTGCCACTTCCTTTACATTAAAAAAAAAATCTGCGAATATTAAATCGCCAAGTAGCGCAGCGCCGGTTTTATCGCAGAATGCTGCTCCCCATCCTGCGTTATTGATTTTACTACCTATTCGAATGGTTTCACCGTCATTGTCAGGTAGACTGACTGCTCTAGCGGAAGAATTATCTTTCATTAGTGGGCAGTCCAAATCTATTCCGTCTTTTTGGCATGATTGAGTAACAAATACTCACACTTAAGTAGGTAATGTTAGTAAATGATTGCAAACAGGACACTGATGGATAAACACATTAGGTAGCAGATTTCTATGGTGAACAGCATGCATATTCATGTCGCTCAGAACTACTGGCATGCGTCTAGCTTCACGTTGATAGAATATAATCTTACCTAACTGTCGTACTTGACATATGGCTAACGATGACCGATTTGTATTCGTCAATCAATCAAGAATGCAAATGAAATTAATGCACAGTGCATGATGACTTTCGTATGAAAATAATTATACTAAATATTAGCTTTTATTAGGAAATACTAGTGACAATACGGAAATTTAAAAAATATATATCTCAAAAACTGTGCATTTCCGTCATGTGCGACTTCGCAAAACGCTTAATATTTACGAGTGCTATCTACAAAAAAAATGAAACTCCAAATTATTTTAATAAAGATCGTGTGAGTTTGATTTGCTTAGAAACCAGAACGAATTGCAAGTGCTTTAAATGTATGTGAATATAGGTAGGTAATAATATTATTAAAATTTATTAAAATGTAAAACTAGACTTGAGGTTATTTGCACTATCAGCGTTGAGACTGAACATTATATCATTTAACACGCCAAATGCCAGCTTTTGAAGTGTAAAAGTAATTTAAGCAAGTTCCTCGAGGCCCTTCGCATGTTTAGACCTCAACCGATGCTCTAATTTGTTTACGCGCCAAGACATATCATTAGTCATTTATGCATATCCTACAATTTACCTCTGGAACAATCTCTGAGGCGGTTTAAATTATAGCCTTTTCTGAAACTACTAGTCAAAGCTGGTTATCATCCACCATTTATAAAATTGCCATTTATTATATGGATTGATACAAAAAATCATATTTTACGTGATTGATGTAGAAGTAGAAAAAAAGGCTTTTACTGGTGGTAGAGCTCCAGTGACGGTGCTCGCGGGCTTAGGCACCACCGCATTACCTAATATACTTGCCGCTAAATGATAGTGTTCAGCACTATCGTACGGCCGTATCTTAATACGGCCCTGTAATTTCCGGCACAGAGGCATAAAACCTTAGGCCCACGAGTGGTAACGTATCTGTATTTTGACCTTGGTCTTTGCGTGGGCTATAGGCTGCAGTTATCACTTAACATCAATGTGAACTGCATCTTTGTTTGCCACTTCCATTACATAAAAAAAGTGTTAACAACTTTACATGGGTATTTCTGATCGTAAAATAGCGGGAAGTAAGCAATAAAGTGAAGAGGCCCGTGGGTGCACGGGTCATCAACAATCACCCAATGAAATGCTTCCCTTGTGTGAATTTATCGTATATCGTAAAGAGAGGGCTCACGACAGCGAATATGTAATCGCGGTGCAAGCACTACCTACTCTTAGTATGACTCCACAGCGGGAGTGTCAAAAGAGTTCGACTCTGAACCCTCCTCCCCTACCCCCCGGGCCAACCACGTCCCTATCTGTATACCCATACACCTCGTCCCCAGGCGTCTTCTCACTCACCACTGCAGCGAGTGGCGAGCAGAGCCACGCCAAACGTCACTCCCCCGCTGGGTTCCTCTTAGCTTCGCCAGTGTAAAGACAACCATCGACTACTAAGCCTCGGGGAGGCTTAGTAGTCGACAAGGCGGAAATCCTCGCGGGAGAAAATAGATGTAAAATCCCTCGTTTGAAACAAATAAAACACTGATAGTCGAAATAATAACAACCTTTGTTTCACTTATGATTAATGCAGGCCAGATCCTAGTAACAATTTGTCCTTTCCAAAGCATTGCATGATGGAATTCACTCGCTAATGGACAACAATGTAAAGGTGGGTATCCATTATTATACTCGTACTTGGAACCTTATCTTACAACATCGTTTTGGGACCGCTATTAAAACAATGCATGTTCTTCCGTAATTTTTTTTTTTCAATTTACGTACCTGAGGCCAACATCTATTGATACCTTATTAACTACGAAAAATAGTTGCGTAACCGATACAACAAACGGTCAAAGAACGGTCCTAAGCCACCTTCACCAGCTCGTCGGTCCACAACACAATCCCTCCAATTTATTAGAAAAAAAAGTGTCAAGACCCGAAGTCAAATACAGTATTTGACTATTGGTTGTATTTGAACCTGCGACTTCTGGAACACTAGCTTAGCCGCTTTGGCAATTAACTAGCGAAGCTCCATATCCAAACTTCGATTTCTCTATTTATGAAGAAATGCTTAGCTTCTATGAAAACTTCTCGATCTTTATGAAACTGGCTACGAGTGGAAACATACATTGATGTTAAAAATGAGATGAGAAAATTTTGTTACCACTTGACGTCATGGAAAGAAAATACTTAGATGAAAACATAAGCACAAATTTGTAAGTAGTATATTATTTGAAAAGACGAAGAACTAATTACATTTTCACCTCTTTATAAAAAAAAACTTAACTTCTTAAGTCCCTATTTTCACGAGAAATTAGTGGATACTTACCCTAATACCAATTCTTAGAGTACTTAAATGTAATGCCAAATCCGTGATATTATTTACGGTTTCTTGTTAACTTACAACTATTTACAAAACTCGCTTGTAATATTTCATAAATCACTACAATAGATTACACAAGCACTTAATAATTAGGTACCTGCTTAAAAAAGTACCTAAGCCTGATGTTACAGTTCAGATACATTTTTACAGTTATCAATGTAATAAGATCGAAAATTAAAATTTACGAACTTGAAATTATATTTTAAACATTGATCCTAATGAAAGGCTTCACGTGAATCTTTATAGATTACGGCATAATCACATACATTAGCGTAAGCACAGGCAAGTTTAATAGCAAGTTTCGCGATAACATACCCTAGCGGCGCACACGCATCCTGTAATACTTGCTTTCTATCAAACTAATTTAATGTTATCACCTTACTACCTATTCCACCGTCTCAACACTATATAAATATCTGACTAACCTTTCAGCGTAGTATTTATAGAACTAATCGCGTTGAAATATTGATATGAGATACTAAATTTAATTCTAATGAGACTGGGGTTGACTGTCGACACTGAGATGTTGGGCGCGCTAACGAGAGGCACATAGTAAATAATTAAAAGTATTGCGTACTTCACTTAAATGATCGCAAATGTTTACGACGCTGTACATCTCAACATTTTGCTAATATTTATTTGTGTTCGTTTGCAATACAAGCACAGAAGTTACATAAAATACAAGGTGTGCTGTAAATAGACTATAAACTTTAATCTTCAATTAAGAATAGGTTAATGAAACATAACATGCTTGACAAAGAGACCTAGCGGATTTTATTCTTTTTAATCGACTTCGAAAAAAGGAGGAGGTTCTCAATTCGTCCGGATCTTTTTTTTTCGATTCCGATTTGTTTTATTGTTGTACGAATAATACCTATATAAATTACTTTCATTCTTTTATTGGAGCAGTTGGCCTAGAATTCTTTAACAGCAGTGTTATTTCGGTCCGTCCAAAAAATATGTACGCATACAAGGTGGCGAG
The DNA here is from genome assembly GCA_036365455.1 of Macrosoma leucophasiata. Taxonomy (NCBI): domain Eukaryota; kingdom Metazoa; phylum Arthropoda; class Insecta; order Lepidoptera; family Hedylidae; genus Macrosoma; species Macrosoma leucophasiata. The sequence goes on from JAWQUS010000024.1 coordinate 5,456,691, forward strand.
GCCATCCCTCCTGTCACTTTTGTCTCGCTGAGCGTGACGAAATGGATGAAGGGTCCACGGCAACGTGACGTTCGCAGTTCATTAAAATATTTCTTTAGACTATTCCTGATTTTTAAAAAATGACACTTTCAGACGGAGATGACTTTTAGGGGGTCTCAGATAGTGTGACAGAAAAGGCTTATTTTAGCGTTACGTATTTTATGGACGGCGCATAATTAAACAATAACTTGAGGACCCTCTACGGTCATAGAGGTAACTGTCCACGACCCGCGACATATCTTGCGTGTTGCCCAAATACCATTAAAGGCTGGGACACTTTTTGAATTTAAGCCTACGTGACCATGATTTAGAAATAAAATAGAAAACTGTACTGTAAATAAAAAGCAACCAAGTGCGAGTCGGACTTTATAAAGTAAATGAATGTGATAGAGTTATGTCGTAGAGTAAGTAATGCTACGTTATTTATAGACATTCGTAAGCTCAAGTTCCACTGCTGCAGTTCTAGCAAAGAGTACCGTTAAAACGTGTAATGTTTGAGAACGAAATCGTAAATCGATTTCAGTTGTAATCCATAAGATTGACCGGCGCTATTCAAAGGTTATCGGTTAGCTATCGCCGGTAACAGATTCTGGTGCTTGTGACGACACCGTATTTTGTGGGCTAGCCGACGAGGTAACTGTCCGCGACACGTCTTGCTTGTTGCCCAACTTCATGTTATTTGTTGGGACGCTTTTCCGATTATGCTGACTATAATTTGGAATTGAAATGGGATATCGCAAAAATACCAAAAGATGTGGTTTATTGCCACACCTTGACCAGTAGCAAAAAAGGGAACTATAACTTTAAATATTTTCAAGTATTGATGTCTATGAATTTTTCTTAATAGAATAAAAAAAAATAAACACTTCAAAAATAGTACCTACCACGATTATACACGTCCTGTATGTAATCAAAGTGAAAAAATGGCGGCCGATTTTGAATGACGTATTTTGTCAAATGTCAAGTCTACCTCACTGGCTGGACCATACAATTGTCAGTAATTTAATATTATCTATGATTAGAAAATATATTTTTTTAATGAAATCTCTTTGTTTTTGTCTGTTATGTTAATGAAACAGGGTACAAAACCACACCAGAATCACTGTCTCCTTTTAACGGCCTAGCAGTTTTGAAGCAAATTATTGCTAGACTATTGCAGACACACGACTTATATGTAAATGAGGTTTCATTACAGCAATTTAGTCGTTAGAAAAGCAAAGAAAGCGCTAAAACAAACAGAACTGTCTCGCCGTTCGCAACATGACGTGTGGTCACCTGTAGTATCGTTTAACCTTTGCCGTCGCCCCAGGTCCAACCTTATTCTATCTTTGATATTATAAATTGAATCTCCAGCCAGAGGTAATGTGTGGTAATACCATCACAATCTCTTTAATGTTAGATGTACCAGACCAAGGTGTTGGCTTATCTTGGAATATATTATCTGGCGATTGAGTAGGCCATTTGTTATTCTTACGGCACACGAACATTCTGCAGGAGGATTTAGATATACCATTAGATATTGATTGTATATTTTAACATATTTAGCAAATAAAGATATATCTACTTAAATTATGAAGTAAATAGCATTATGTTAAGTGAGAACTGTTCGATTGTATATTATTTCTAATACTAGAGTCGTGACTTTAAAGATAATGTCCATACTAATGTCATGAATTTGAACAGGATTTTTTCGAAATGGTAGTCAGAAGTCTATTCAATGACATACACTGGTGGTAGAGCTCCAGTGACGGAGCTCGCGGGCGTAGGCACCACCGCATTACCTAATATACTTGCCGCTAAATGGTAGTGTTCAGCACTATCGTGTTCCGGTCAGGTGGTAATGCACGGCCCTGTAATTTCCGGCACAGAGGCGTAACACCTTAGGCCTCAGGAGTGGTAACGCATCTGCTTTTTGACCTTAGTCTTTGTGTGGGTGTCTATAGGCTGCAGTCATCACTTAACATCAACGTGAACTGCATGCTTGTTTACAACTTCCATTACATAAAAAAAAAAAATACACTCAACGTACCCACTATTCGGGAGTTATGGTTTTGGATAATATAGGTAACAGGAGAGAGCCAGCCTACTGAGATTCATAGATCACGTTTTTAATATTTAAAGGAAATGACTGTTTAATTCAAGTAGTGCCCTCTCCCCTCTATCAGGTAAACGGCGGATATATCAGGTTTCAGGACATGTGTAAAATCACGGTAATCGTATTAACGAAGCTTAAAGGAAAACTATCACAGCTAAGAAGGCTCTACAACTTTAAGCCTGGATTAATAATATAATAATAATAATGGCAACCCATTATACGTCCCACTGCTGGGCACGAGTCTCTCCCCTTTTTTGGGGGGAGGCCTGGAGCTTACTCCACCATGCTGCTCCAATGCGGATTGGTGGAGGTGGGTGGGTTAGTGGCCAACCCCACTGTCGGATGTTTTCAAACCGCCCATAAGGCCTCCGACAAGGTTTAACGACTGCTATCTATCGATAGCAACCGGGACCGACGGCTTAACGTGCCCTCCGAAGCACGGAAACGCGCATTTAATTTGCCACTAGCGGTCACCCATCACACTACCCGACCGCGCCCGTATTGCTTAACCGAGCAGATCGTTTACGATCTACACCAGCCGCTGGGCCATGCGCGCTTCAAGCCTGGATTGCACCAAGATATTTGATAAAGTTATTGTAACACACACATCCACATCCTTTTCTAACTTTAATAGATTTCTATAAGTTAGAGAAGGATGTGAAATATCTTGATGCAACCCAGGCTAAGAGTATAGTCGATCAACTTATAAAATATACTTGAAAACGGAACAGAATGGTTTTTATGTTATGATGGTAATAAAAAATCAAAAGTTCAGATGCATGGTAAGGGCATACTGCAGCCTATAGATAGATATCAACAGAAAAACGAAAGGTTAAAATGTAAATAGCAGATACGTTGCCACTAGGGATTGCAATCCCGAAAAATGGGATCCAGCATTCCCGCGGGAGGGGTACGGAAACCCCTTATCAATCTGGTGGATCCCGCACCGTCAAAATGCGGATCCGCGGATACCGCAAATTTAAATAAGCTGCTAAAACGTTCGTGATACTTATTTAATTATGATTTAATAATTTTTTTGTCAGAAAACAAATGCTTTTGTTGCAATAATAACGATTTTGCTTTTGATTCAATGATGCGGCGTCCGGATATTTATCTGACACTTAATAATGTGACGCTACACCTATGTGAGACATATTTTATATTTATGAAATATGTCTCACATAGGTGTAGCGTCACACTTTATTTTTATAAAAAACCTGCAGTTTCAATTGATTTTATTACAAAATTTCTAAAATACGGTATCGCGCGGGATTCTCGCGGTAATGAATATTCTACATATCAATACCGCGTTATTGAATAAGCTGCGGGATTGCAATCCGTAGTTGACACCCTTGAGAGCTAAGTTGCTTGACTGTGTAATATTTACGTACTACAGGGCCCTACAAAATGCCGAAATATTTTCTTATTATTGTCATCACAGATTCAGTCAAGAATATATTTAAACTGCTATATTTTAATCTTCTTCTTCTTCTTCTCGTGTCAATGGCCAAATTTATTACTTTATGTGTTATATTGATCCAGATAAAAAACATGACAACGCAATAGCCGAGTCCGTTGCCTTCATCAAGTCTTTGCTTGTGCAGCTATTAGGGCAGGAAAGAAGATGCGTCATGTCTTAATATATGCGTCATGTCTATATTTTAATTATATATGTATATAGGGTAAGCGCGCATGGCCCAGCGGCTGGTGTAGATCGTAAGCGATCTCCTCGGTTAAGCACTACGGGCGCGGTCGGGTAGTGTGATGGGTGACCGCTAGTGGCAAATTAAATGCGCGTTTCCGTGCTTCGGAGGGCACGTTAAGCCGTCGGTCCCGGTTGCCATCGATGGATAGCAGTCGTTAAACCTTGTCGGAGGCCTTATGGGCGGTTTGAAAACATCCGACAGTGGGTTGGCCACTAACCCACCGACCTCGACCAATCCGCATTGGAGCAGCGTGGTGGAGTAAGCTCCAGGCCTCCCCCCAAAAAAGGGGAGAGACTCGTGCAGCAGTGGGACGTATAATGGGTTGCCATTATTATTATGTATATAGGTAGCTCGTAATAAACGTTATTAAATATTGTGATTCTGACAGACCACAATGTTTAACTAAAGCGTTGTAACTAATATTAGAGTCCGAACGTAGAGTAACGAATTAAGTTTATTACTAGATACACTAGTCGTAATTTATCTTACAACACGAGTAAGTTAAGTACTTATTTCGTATTATCCATAATTTAGCGATAGGTTGAACATAATTGGGATAATAAACTAAACATAAATAACCGTTTCGTCTCTACATTCATATAAAAAAAATGCTTAAGCAGTACACATCACATAGCTACGTGTGGTATATTATACAGATAGGTATTAATTACTAGCTTTCGATCGGATCATATAATATAATAATCGACCTACAGCGAGGTAACATACACTCGATTATGATGCAAAACAAAAGGTCAATTGATTCGATTAATAACAGTATTTAACAGTAATAGAGATAATGTTATGATAAAATAAATGATTTAGCGTGACTGTTAAGGAATTGTGAATTGAACAGAATTTTGTAACCATTGTGAACTAATGTTTATACAAATAGGTACAAATGCTAGTGATTGTTGTCCGGTTCAGTCCGGTTGCAAATACAAACGCATGCATGCACATCCAAAGAGGTAGAAAGACTCCTAGAATAAAGTATTACCCACGTTTCGCTAGAACATACCTTCTTTCTTATAGAAAGAAAGAAACGAAAATAATTTTAGTTCAAAACATAAAAAAAATATAAAGGCAGATGCTTAACTAATATTTGGTTGCCAAAGAAAAAAAAATTATCATTACTTATCAATATCGTCCAAATAGGTCCCTAATTCAAAATGTGCTGCGATCGAAAGATTCAGCGCTGGCATTTTGCGATCGCCAACTCATATGCCAAGCGTGGCGATAATGGCATATCCACTTTATGATGCAATAGGCATCTTTGGGGGAAGCTGTTGTCCAGCAATGGACGTCTTTCGGCTGAAGTGATACGATATCATCACCCATAAATGCTATTGATGGTTGCCCGATGCCTGTGGTTAGTGTGGTTACGTAACTTCACGCCTGTAATCCCCGAAGGGGTAGGCAGAGGTAAATGCATGCATTCAATCATACATGCAAACACCCACGACTCGCCGGTTACGTTTTGGCCCATGTAACAGGTGGCGAACCTGTTGCCATCTCCGGGCGCATTACCAAACTCCGGAGTACTGGGAAACTTCCAGAAAATGGAAAAATCCCAATAGAAGCAGAGATAAATAATTTTAAACCATTATCTCTAATATCCCCCGACCCGGGAATCGAACCCAGGACCTCCAGCGTAATAGTAGTGGCCTGCTACCACTACGCTACTGAGGCAGTTAGTATGGTTACGCGGTTGCAAATACAATGACATGAGTTTCAAACGCCTATTGGGACCGTACCTCATTCCATATAACCTCCTATATTTATTTCCCTAAGAAGTACCTGCCTATATAATTATGTAATCGTAAAACAACACCTACAAAGCACTCATTCACACACCCACGATTTATTTTTAATTTCCATGTAGATAATAGATTCCTATCATTCATCATCCACGTTTCCTATCTTACGATACTATTATTCTTAGATAAGAAGTAATGAACCTTGCCAACAGAAAAAGCCCACGGTTTTTACAGATCTTACAATGTAAAATATTAATGAAGACGTTTTACTGTCAATGTGATCATGTTACGAAACGTAAATTAATGTCGGAAAAAGTAACCAAGCGTTTATTTTTATGGGAAGGAGCTTAATTTATGAAATAGGTAAGTAAGTTTGCGCGTCAGGGGGTCCGTTTTACCGGCCACACATTGTACGACTATATTTTAACGAACAACAAGAATAGAATGTAATTTAATAAGCTTACCTATTCGTTTTATATTGAAATTCGTAACAAACACAGTACATATAGGGCTGCCATCTATCCGGCTTTAGCTGGACATACCTTTTTGGCTTTTTGTTACGACTGCCAAATATAAATGTGACCGGCTTGTCCGTCTCTAGGTAGGCTTTTTGTTTGTAGGTAGGTACCTATATAATGTCGTTTGCAGCTCCAGAACAAATTGCGCATTATTGTTTTTTATTTTAGGGTTTATGTCCGAAATACTGCAGCTTCCTATCACTTATCGTGGAATCACTCCTGGACTTTCCTCAGCGTTAGTAACCATCTGGACCCATTCCTAAAGTCTAATTCTCCATCCTATAAAATAGAACACTGAATTCAACTCTACACGTCTAAAACGAAATTTCGTCACAAAAATTGCTATTAGCTTTGTCCCGTTTCTTCATACGAGTACGTGCTATCATATAAACAAATTAATCAACATTTTGGCACTTCCTTAATTGAGTCGCAATAAACCTCCTGAACAGAACTCCTATATCTTATAGGAGTTTTGCGCCTCTTGTCCATCCGATGGACGGTGTGACCACCTGGCCACACTCTTGTCACCATAGCCAAGGGCTACATAGTTTTTTTTATGTAATGGTAGTGGCAAACAAGCATGCAGTTCACATTGATGTTAAGTGATGACTGCAGCCTATAGACACCCACACGAAGACCAAAGTCAAAATGCAGATGCGTTACCACTCCTGAGGCCTAAGGTGTTATGCCTCTATGCCGGAAATTACAGGGCCGCGGGGTTTTGCGCCTCTTGTCCATCCAGTGTGTCCACACTGTTAAGATTAAGATCACCATACCCAAGAGCTACACAGTCCGCTATAAATGCACATTTTCTCCAACTCAACCGTAAACAGTAGGTACCTAACTTATAAGATAACATGATAATTGAGAACAAATTACCGTCACTTTATTTCTATTAAATACTTACAACATGTTCAGATATAAAATTGCGTTGAACTTTACGTTTGTATAAAAATATGCAAGTTTAATTTACGTCAATTACTGTAATAATACTAAAACGGCGGTAGGTATTAAAGTTGGTAAGACATAATCTAAATGGTAGACATTAAATAAATTAGTTATGTATGTATGTATCTTCACGCCAGGTCCCTAACGGGGTAGGCAGAGAGTGTAGAGTGCCAGATATCCCGGTCCTGACAAACCTCTCGTGCCTCGTCTACCTTCCACTTAAATTAGTTATGAATTACTATAAATACCTAACTGGCCAGAATTCATACTCAGGTATACTTTTTTGGGTGTAACTTTGAACAGTCGAATCCCGAGTATTCTGATAAACTAAAACCAGGGATATTTTTTTGTGACGAAGGTGGCAAACAAACATCGGCAGAGTTCCAATGTACGGACTCGAGGGCGTAGGCACCACGGCATTACCTAATCTATCTGCCGCCAAATTCAGCGTTCAGCACCATCGTATTCCAGTTAGACGGCAATGTATGGCCCCGTAATATGCACCACAATGATGGAACAACTTAGTTCTAAGGGGTGGCAACGCATCTGCATTTTGACCTCTGATGTAGACGTCTATAGTCTGCAGTCATCACATAACATGTGAACTGCATGATTATTTGCCATTTTTACCACAAAAAGACCGCTCGTCGCATCGCTTATACCTGTGGGTATCTGATTGTAGCTACTGGTGGTATTTTTTTCGATCATGATCTACAATATGCTACATGCGCTCTAATAGCATTATGCTCTGGTTTACGTCAGAAACAATCCAAAGTTTGAGACATCTGTCCATATGCGGCCGACATGCGACTATCAGGGTTGTAAATGTTGTAGGTACGTACTTTAAATTATATGTAAAGGAGATGTTGCAAAAATGTACGGACCTCCGGCCATGTATTGTACACAATATCATTAAACAGGCAAAATCAATATAAAAACGTTTTTACTGCATATTTTCTCTTATTTAGCTTTGTTTGCAGTTACAAAACATTATTTGCAGTAAGAATTGCAACTCAAAACCAACATGGCGAATATGGCGGGCGATGTCATTTTGACATTTTCATTTTTTTAAATGTTTTTTGAATAAATAGTACTCGAAGAAAAAAAGTAATATTTTCTAAGTACTATCGAAATCGATTTTATGTGATGTGATGCACTAGTAAGATACAGATAGCATTCGTTTTGTTTTATCTACTTAGGTACTATCCCATAGGTACTTTAATATAAGATCCCAAGCGTCGGCCGTCGGCTGTATCGCCGTAGTATTTGTATACTCTTTGTGTATCGCCGCCATGTTGAACATAGTTGAAAATAATAAAAAATATAATAATAATATTATCTACAAGCAATTAGCCTTGGGTGAAAATACTGAAACTCGCAGGCGCTACTAATCAACCGTTATCTGAATGGAAACTTCGCGCTTGTACCTCCGAAGGGGTAGACAGAGGTAAATACATATAAGCGTAGGTACCTACATGTAAACACCCACGATTCGCCGCTTACAATTTGGCTTACGTAACAGGTGACGAGCCTGTTGACACCTCCGGGCACATTACCAGAGTCCAAGATAAAGGATTTTACACCGTTATCTCTGATAGCTTACAATTCGGGGAACGAACCCAGGACCCAAGCGTAGTAATAATAACCTGCTACAAGTAGGCTACTGAGACAGTTTCTCGAATCGAACTGAAAGTAAAAATATTACCTAAAATCATTATAATCTTTGAAGAAACCTGGATGTAATCTGATAGTGTAACGAGCTAGAAGTAAATAATTAATAGTGTAAAACTTATTCACAGGGTGCTCTATGCGTGAAGTGAGATACGTAAAGCGTGCTCGCTCGGACGAAGTAAGAATACCTAAGCTGTCGATATGTCCTACCGCAGGATGCTTCGGAAATCTTTTGTATCGAAATGCAATTGCGGCTTGACTATCTAATTTATTCAGTTTTATTTTGGCCAATCCTAACTACATTCATGATTTTAATTTGTCTTAATCAAGCTATCGCTAACGCTTTCATGACGTTTACCAAAGCAAAATTCATAAATGGCACGAAATAACAAAATATATTCATAAAATAAGTTCGGAGGCGTAGGCCGCATTACCTAATCTATTTGCCGCTAAATGGTACCTAGTATTTAGTATTCACCGCTATCTTGTCCAAGTCAAGTGGTAATATATAATATAATAATGGCAACCATTGATACGTACCAGAGCTGCACGTACACGAGTCTCTCCCCTTCTTGGGAGGAGGCCTGGAGCTTACTCCACCACGCTTTTTTTTCTTCATTTTAATTTGCCACTAGCGGTCACCCATCACACACCAGACCGCGCCAGTATCGCTTATCCGAGTAGATCGATTCCGATCTATAATTCTACACCAGCCGCGGGGCCATACGCGCTACAGTGGTAATGTACGGCCTCGTAGCTCAGAGGCGTAACGGTCTCAGAAGTGACAACTCATCTACATTAAAATTCTTATTATTTTTATCTGTATTTTTACCATAGATTTATCATCTACTTTTTTACAGACTATAGACTACAATTATTCACTTATATAATTTTTATTGTATTGGTCAAATCCCGGGATCAAATCTTGATCAAAATTGCCGACAAACGTCGGATAGGTTGTATGCGAAAGTGATAACGCTCTACAGGGCCGAAATTATCCGAAGTCTCTTTCCTGAGATCGATGTACAATATATTTTGCTGCCTACTGTACTCGGTATTCGTAAAATAAAAGAAAGCTTTATGAATGAGTGACTATTTATTGAAAACTATAAATATTCCACAAACAAATAGCACCCACTACGTAATGCGTGTCAAATCGAGAGTCAGGTTGAACTCTCCTTTCTCCAGGTCGCAAGCAACTTGATAGTTCCACGTGTCAGTGCCGCTCACCTTGTGTGACTTTTTCTGTAATAAAACAAAAATACTTAAAATCATGACCGAATTTAGGTAACGGAAAGTGAGGGTTGAGGTGAGCAATTGCAAATAATGTATTGTATTGCAATGGCTGCCACATACGCCATACTCGTGGACGGGTGCTGATTGTGGTGACTGGTATGTTGTGGTTTGCGGGTGATATTTTCTATCACGGTATTCACAGTGTTAAGTTTTTGATGAGCATAATTATCCATGTGTGTATTTAAATATTATGCAAAATAATATGCCATGGACAGTCAACATATCTATTCTACTTTAATTCTGATTTGTATTAGGTTTAGAGCTATGACGGTAGGTATAGGGTTCAACAAAAAGAGCAACACAAAGAACAATGCATCAACTTCTGGTCTTTGTATGTGCAAACACTGGCGCACTGTAAACTCCTAGCTCGGAGCGACGGCAATATGTCACGATCGGACAAATATCGGGGGTAGAATCGACGGCTATGTCATCGAAGATATATCCCGTCGGTGACACCGGTGCCTTATTTGCGTGCGTTTTAATTCTAATTTGCAATATTTTTGGATGACCGGAAACTTCTTCGAACGAAGATGATCGTATCCGATCCCTCTAGATTTTCGGATGGAAAATCTATCCCTAAAACGTCGGTTGCCCCCCCTATCCCATCACTGCGGGTGCCGATTACCCACTTACCAATATCTTGACCGCCTGACGCGTGTGAGGATCCCAGGTCACTCTGTCACCCACGACTGGCCACTCCAATGGTCCTGAACTCATGCCCTTGCCGGACATCCTCCAAGACGCCCATATCACAAAACCGTTCACCGATTGACTGTCTGATATCTCTTCATCTCTGTAAAAGTAATAGTTATTGTGAAAAAACAACACCAACATAGTGGTAGAAGGCCACAACATTTATGAGGCCCTGAGTTCGACCCCCAGATAAATCAGGATCTATCATTAATACAGGACACTCGAAAAAAATTACAGAAAAATCATTAGTGTTGGATGGCAACGTGCATGACTACACGAATTTACCTCGACATAACTCTTTGAGGAATACAGGTGGTGCAGACGCGGCTCTTCCTTAAGAGCGCTGGTGCAGTACACTCCCACGAAAATTATATACTTACATAATAATAATAAATTGTTATTTCTTTTTATAACATACTTTTTTTACATTACACTCTTTTTATTTTACAATACCTAAACAAGTATATTACATTATCTTTATTACGCGTACATTTTGCGTCAAGTTGTAACGAGTGGATTTCTGAGTTCTGAGGCGTCCGCCTTGCCTCCCAGAATCTTCGGAAAACTAATAAAGGTACGCTATGTTGCTTTTGCCGTTTTATGCAAAACAATAATAAATAAAATACTCAAAAATGAATAATGATGAATATAGGTAGGTGCCGGATCTCGCCAGCTAGTCCCCCCAGTTCACCCACATAGCCCAAAGTTTGGCGAATCACTTATCATTACAATAGTCCCATATATTCTGCGGGATCTGTCTGTATCTATATTAACTTTTGATGCAGTCAGAGAGAGGTCCCGCCGGATATAACCCATTACAAAGAAGATCAAAATTCCCTACGTGTTGGAGCCCCCATGTCCCCGCGCAAGCCTGGCAAAGGTCCGGTTCAAATTGGACCCCGTGCTGACGAGAGAAATAAAATACAAACAAACGTGTCAGATTCGTCAGTTATTTTGCATTTTTGTTTTAAATAAATATTTAAAATGAGAAAAGAAGTAGGTACGTATATTTTTTGTGAAACTCCACTAAAAAACGTCAGGAGCCGCCTCTGAGGTGGTGTGAAGTTTTTTATGTAAAATGTTTGAAAGACAAGCAGACGGATGGAAATTGATCACCGTCGCCTATGAAAAATTGCAACACCAGGGGAGTTGGAAATGTTTATAGGCCGGTCCAACATCGCCAACGCTCTGACAGCCCTCAAGGACTATTTTGACGACAATTTTGAAGAACCTCATAATAATATTACAACCCTTAGAACAGAGAATTTTTTTTTTCCGATTTGCACGTTTTAGGCAAAAACTTGAGTTGAGCACTGCCACGCGTGCAGTCGGTGCGTATGGCACTTCTCTCTTCGGCAAGTGGTGCAGTATAAGAAAAGAAACGTTAGCACTATATCAACAGTTCAGGAAAGCATTCACCATTGTAGAGACGGTGAAAGACGCACAGACACCCGATGTCTCTGCGTATACGCAGTTTTTCGAACCTGTCAGTGAGTTGTGGGTCGTGAACGATACAAACGGCGCATCTTTGTAATGAGTCAACCTGGTATTTGGTTGTTCCCGCCTACAGATGAAAGCAGTATTCCAGGTGGGGCCGAAATACTGCCTCGCTTTATCATGCACCCCTAGCTTTTGTGATATTCTAAGCACATCTAGTTACAATTATTCTATCATCACTTTTGATTCTTTTCCAAAGCAGCCCAGTGACCATGCATAAAGTGAACGATATTAGGGAAACAATTTCAAAGCCCAAGTTGTGTCCAACAAACACTTACACAATAGTATGCGTGCCATCCCTAGCGTAGGTCTGCGTTAGTTGTCGTAGATCTATCTCCAGCAACCTTCGAGGTACACCGCGACATCTGCACGGATACTCCCACAACGGCTGCGCTTCTATCTCCGCGTCGCTAATCAACCGGGAACTCTGAGAATTACGTCACAAATTAGTACATCGGTACACGAAACGAGCTTGCTTAGCTAAATCTATCTAACAAGTTTTTTTTTTTAGTACAGTACTACAAAACTTAAATGCCAGTGAGTGAAGATGCCTGCGTAAATTTTGCCCATCTCTTACCTTGAGAAGTCTTCACTCATGAGTAAGAAAGCAAGTTTAATTGTCGCCTGGCCTGATGAAAGCGAACTATATTACAACTGTATTGCCACATTTTCCTCCTCACGTATCCTTTCTATACCCTAAACTTGCTGTCTGCGCAGCGACTTGTAGAACTTCACGAATGCATTTTTTTAATCTTGAGCGTGGTTAGATTTTTTTACATAAATGATTGAACATTGACAGGCAACAATGTGGTAAAACATACATTAACATTAGATACGTTTTAGCTAAAGAATGCCTTGTCTTCGTCAGTTGCATTGTCAAATGTGCAGGATAGAAAAAGACAAAGGAGAGATTAGCAACACTTTAGCTAAAATACGTTTATGAATAAGGGGGTGAATATTTACAACTCGAAGTTTTAAAGGAGTTTTCACACTATTCAGTAAATCTAATAAGAAGGGAACATTAAAAAGAGAAACCTAAAACGCATTACCTCAACAAGATTATCAAACACAGCCATATCGATGCCTTCGCACACGTTCAACGGCACTCTTATTTTGTGCAAATCTTGAAACTCCACAGGCATCGCCCAAAACTCGCACCCTTCAGGAATTATGGAAACATCCTCCCTCAAACCAATTCTATATTTATACAAAAGATATGCCACTTTCAAATTCTCCCAAGGCAGTATTGCACTACTAAAATTGGGATCGCAAACAACATTTGTTACTTCACTAAGAATATCATTGTTCACAGTAGATACAATCTGTACATTTTCAATATCATTCTCGGCTATGTAATCACTTAATATACCTATATTCAAATTCATTGTTTCTAGTATGTAAACGGATTTAGCCCCCATCTTAGCAGCAGCAAGCCCCATAAAGCTGCTTCCATTTAAGTCCAAAACTGTTCCACCTTTCACTAACTCCTCTTGTATAGAAGACAAAAACTTCTTACTGCGTCGACCGTCATTCAAATACGAAACGTGAGTCCTTGATAAGCTCATGTGAACGCCACAGTCGCAGATTGGTCTTTTGTAATGCTTATATTTAGTGCTGTTGTCTTCTAAGTAGAACCAAAGGGAGTATTCGTCTTGGCATGAGACTAATGTAGCTTCTGAGTCTTTGTTTACGGTGACTTCTTGAGGGAGGTAATATACGGCTTGCATCCAGTGGTCGCGCCACGGTACGCTGTCTTGAGGACGTTCTGAAGACATGTTCGCATCTGGATGGGACCACCATGGAGCGCAACTTAGGCATATTTTACCTGCAACAGTATTTTTTTATGTAATGATGGTGATAAACAAGTTCACACTGATGTTATGTGATGACTGCAGTATAGAGATATCTACACAAAAAGTAGAGATCAAAATGCAGATGTGTTGCCACCCATGAGTCGTTTTGCATCTGTGATAGAAATTATGGGGCCATTCATTACCATACAATCGGAACACGATAGAGCTGAACGCTACCATTTGACGGCATATAGATAAAGAAATGTGGTGGTGCCTACGAGCACTGAAGCTCTACTACCAAGAAGTTTTGTTTATCAGATGAAAAAAAATATGCTTTTATACCAAAAAAAAATCTTCTGTATATCAATTAGCTTTCATTTCACAACCTACTAAACATGTAAGATTGAGATTTACATTCCTAACTTAATTTCGAGCTAGACTAATTAAATATGATATTGACCTGCAATATTACCAACTTTTCAAGGATTTATCTAAGAGAAAACTGATGTACATACATAATTTATTGGACTTCTGTCCTTTTTTGATTCTTCTTTTTACCTTTCAATTCAATTTACTTTTCAGTTTACCTTCAGTGTCCATGTTGAGTTCCCACCACATGAAGACGATCTGCGCCCGCCCTGTTGCCGTCACAGTGAACTCTTGCTTGACAGTTCTCTTCGCATCCAATGGAGAACGACCCGACCAGTCGTAGTAGAATACTGGGATCTGTTCGGAAAGCTCTCTGAACGCCTGCCGGGGTATTTGCGATAGTTGAATGTCGTGAACCGCGGCGGAACCCGCGCATTCCTTCATCTGAAGATTGAAGAGTTATGGTATATTTTTAATAATAATGGCAACTCTTGATAGTCCCACTGCTGGGCACGAGACTCTCCCGTTCTAGGGAGGAGGCCTGGAGCTTACTTCACCATGCTACTCCAATGCGGGTTAGTATAGATAAGGGTTAGAGGCCAACCCGCTATCGGATGTTTTCAAACCGCCCATAAGGCCTCCGACAGTTGCAACCGGGACCGACGGTTAAACGTCCTCCTCCGAAGCACGGAAACGCGCATTTTAATTTGCCACTACCGGTCACCCATCACACACCCGACCGCGCCCGTGTCGCTTAACCGAGTAGATCGCTTCCGATCTACTCCAGGCGCGGGCCATGCGCGATTCGTTTACACACACACACATACATACAACACACTTACACACAGTTCTGCCAGACACAAAAAAAAAATCTGTTTAGTTCAAAGTTTCTCATTTTAAGTGACCAATGTATGTCTTATGAGAAATAAAGATTCTTTAAACCCAATCACTATCACAGAGACATAACAACTTAGGCCTCAGGGGTGGCAGCCCATCTGCATTTTGACCTCTGCTTTTTGTGTAGATGTCTATAGGCAGCTCACATTGATGTTAAATGATGCTTGTTTGCCACACATAAAAACTTTTTGTCGGTGATATATGCACCATAACATTTAGAAATTGATAACTTCTTACTTTTTTAGGGGTCCTTAATATAACTTCAAGATCTTCATTAGCCAAATCATTGAGCTTGTTCCACTTTTGTAGAGTGGGACATTCTACGACTTGAGCATATATGACGGCAGAGTCTGGCACAACTATGCAGTCCTCTTCTAATAGATATTTGTGTGCATGAGAGAATGTTGATATAGCTCCTAAAAACAAGGATAGTTCAACAGATTTTATGGTGTTTTGAAATCAATTATAATATGTGTGGAATTATATGAATAAATATATGTTGATAATTATTAATTCAACATATGACTCTTAATCATAATGATATTGAAAGTGAGATTGTTAAATGACTTTTATAATAAATTAACTCTCTTAAATTCGAGAATTTTTTTTTAAATTAAAATCTTCCCATTGATGGGGCCACACAAAGGGCTGCAGTAATTTGACTGAACAAAGGTAGCATAATCATTAGTCTTTTAATTGAAGAATTGTATGAAAGATTTGATGAAATATTACTACATATACACATGCCCCTGTTTGTGTATGATTATAGTGTCACACAAATCAATATCAACCTGGCAACAGGTGATTGGTGGTGACTATCAGAAAAATAAATTTAAAAATAAAAGAGTATTGGCTTTAAAAAACCCAACTATGGGTTTTCTTGAAATGTCTACAATATAATACCTACACACCTTCACCAATTAATTCTGTATCAAACACCTCAGTAACTAATATATTAGCTTTCTCCTTTATGTCACCATCTTCGCCAACTGTCAGTTCAGTGGATCTTTTGGGTATGACAGTAATCTTATCAGCAACTCCATTACGCTCCAGTATCTTCATACAACACTCAGCCATTGGCTTGAACGCTTCACATGCCACAATTGAGTCGGCTCCACATCTGGCTGCCATGATGGAGAGTAGCCCTGTTCCAGTACCTGAAATTATTGTTGTTAGTAGTCGGGACATGTGACCCCATCACTACTAGGGAGGAGAATTCTTCCACTAATGCAGTCAGTCAACTGAACAATGGCAGTAAATGGAACAACACATCTACTGGTTGTAGAGCTCCAGTGATTGAGCTAAATGGTATTGTTCAGCAATATCATGTTCCAGTCAGGTAGTAACTGTATAGCCCTGTAAGATCCAGCACAGAGGCATAATATGTTAAGCTTTAAAAGTCTATGATCTTAATTAAATCCGAGATTTCATGTAGATGTTTATAGACTTACCATCACTGGAAACAATATGCTTGTTTTCCACTTCATGACTTAAAAAGAAAAATGCTACGGGCAACAGCATCACACAATAAATCTATCACAACTGCTATCACCATTCCACTTGTCAAGCAAGATGATAATAGCATATTCTCCCCTAATGATGCACAACCCTGTTGTGAGCTTTCAGAAGGCTTAGTCCAGCAGTGGGCATCTATCTATCTTCTTTCTTTCTTTCGCTTGCCTCATTTGGTCTAAATGAATAAATAGTAATCTTTACCGTATTTTAAATCTTAAAACAACTCCATTTGTCAGTTACAACACACCCAAACTGCTAAGCCAAATATGATGAAATTTTACATGCACATTACCGTAAAAAACAATAGGTGATAGGCTACTTGTTGTAGTAATGTCAAAAGATCACGAGGGCAAAGTCGCGGCAAACAAATAGAAAGGCACTAAAGTTACTTTACCAATATCCAGCACATTAGCTTTCTTTCCTTCATTGTGCATTTTTTCTATGGCTAGTTGCAAAGCTCTGTAGTATTTTTTATTTCGTTCTGTATCATGGAGCATGTCCGCAAAAGCCGAACGAGCTATTTCCTGATGATAATCATAATCTTCGTGTTGAACGTCCCACTCAGTATTCCCTGTTATAGGATTTCTCTTCTGAGTGAACACTTGCATCTTTCCTACTTCCGTTTTGTGTTTATGTCTGCAAAAACTGAAAAAATCCATGAGTAGTGAATAGTTTGAACACTGACCGGCGGTTTTGTAACTTAAATCTACGGATTTATAACATACCTCTTAGTTAAACTTAGTACTAACAGACTACTGACTTGTTTGAGGAAGGCCAAATTCATTTACAATTTGCTCAAAACCATTTTTTTCACAGGTTTATAGCTAAAAATTAGGAAAAAATTAATGGATAAATCTAATCTAACACATGATCGTTGACATTTGTCATTTTTGACAAGTTTGACAAGACAATATGCATGCAATGCAAGGCATCATAGATTATACACACATACTGCAAGCCTGCAAACATGCTGTATGCCATAGAAAGAGTATTCAGCCGAATTAGAATCAAGTTCCATATTTTGATTTGCCCAGAAAAAGTGAAAAAAATGTACAAGGTAAGACAGATTAGAAATGTTATCTAAGGAACCTAAACAACATTTTTTTGTATTTATAATATTTATAAAACTCACTATTTTTAAATGATCAAGCGGACGTCTTTTACTCGACCATGCGATACACCAAGTAATTTTAAGACAGTTCTAACAGATTTTATTATAGTAGAGTAATTTTTCGACAGCATGGAGCCTATTGCTCGTAGTCACAAAGTTCCACGTCGCCGGTGGGAGTCTGGAGGATAGCTCTCTTTATCCAATCCTGTCTGCCTTCGCCACTACGAGGGTGGAGTCTTTTGAAAGTGTTTGATGCGCAAGATCTTCTGTTACAGCTGTTGTCGCCCCAGCGCAGGATATGATTTCCCTGCTTGGGACTACTGGGGACGCAAGCAACACAAATCCGGCATTATCTTAGTCTAGTTAAGTAGTTCGGGTCGGGGGTTGAATCATAGACGAAGAGCGTGCCAAAATGCGCGACTAATAGAGGTTGTATTTTTTTAATAATATGATTATTGGATTAATTTAAGAAGTGTTTTGTGTTGTGTGTGTATGTTTATCATGGATTTATATTATTATTGCATTCATATTTTGACTAATACGCGAGTATGTTATTGTTGTGTGACGAAAAATTAACAAAAACATCAAAGTAGAATTTATAAGTGAAGCTATATAGTATTTGGTAGAATTTAGAAAAAAAACTGGTAGAATTCCAGTTCAATAAGTGGTCACGCTGCCTGTCTGTCATTTCGTCTTTCATTCCGACGTTTTACTATCATGGCGGCCGCCGTAGGCAGGATTTGTGGAGCACGACTTTTGAAAAATTATAGCTTAGTTGCTCCTCAGGTACTTGAAATAGTAATAAATAACAAAAATGTTATTATAATAAACGTTAACGGTCACCTGCGGAGTGACCCGTAAGTTAAAATATAGAAATTCAAAGAGTCTAAAAACCACGGGGAAAACGGGTGTATTTTATAAATTAATGTCGTTTTGGTTTTAAAATCATGTAAGTTACGTTTTGTTGGTGATCAGGACACAAAGGACTATGAAAGCATATCAGTGTGATAAAGAAATTTGAGGCCAAGTGATAACCTTCTCAACATTATGTAACAAGTACAGAAAACTAATGGTGATCGTCCATTGCAGGTTTGTCAGCTGTCCACTAGCACTCAGGGATGGACAAGAAATAGGAAATTGGTGAGTAAAAATATTTACTAGAAAAAAACTTTGTGATCACAGAAATTATTTCTTTCATCAAAGTTTCACCTTCACCTGTGAAAGTTGATTTTTGATAAAGTTCCTAATTTAAGGTTTTATGTAGTAAAATTATACTATTTTATTTAATATTTAATTATAAATGTTATACTAAGGGTCAAGTACTGCATCCAGTTATCTCGAACTGTTAGATAAGAATGTAAACATTTCTTTCATACTAATCAAATGTTAGCTTTTGAGCTTTCAATATTCATTTAAATGTTGATGTAGTATGCTTGTTTGCCATTCCATCTCCCAATGTAATTTTCAATCTTCCAATTTGAATATTCATTAAAAAAATATATAAATTTCATGCAGTTCATATTTGTTTTAAACATCATTTCCAGTTGCTTTCAACATTGGGTGTGGTAGGCGGTGGAGTGGGTGCCCTGTTGTTCGCACTAGAACAATCCGTGCAGGCATCTGGTAGTGAGGCTCATCCATACCACCAGCCCTGGAGCCATGATGGTTGGTTCAAGTCTTTGGACCATGCCAGGTAAGCTAATAAATAAGGGCAAAATAATTCAAGAATGTGATCTCCTTACGCACACTGAAAATTTGACAGCAATGCCGATAGGCGGTAATGCCCCTTGCTGACTGTTTGAAGAAATTGAGTAATTTTTGTAGTTTTTTATGAAAAAAACAAATAACTTCAAAATTTATAGTATTTCTGTTCATTGAGACTCTTTGTGCATAACCTAATGGGTGTGACTAATTAGGTTCAGCCAATTTTCTTCAAAATCCTGATTTACTGTTATAGAGTACCTAGTGGTAAAGTGTGATCTAAGTAGTTCTAATATTTTTTATTTTATGCAATAATTGCATTGTTCATGTAGGTATAATAACATTATGCATGTTGTATATAAATATGTGAAATCTATTGACATTCATTCGGCACATGTCCAAATGATGTAAATGCCAATTAAAATTTTCTCAATTGAAAAAAAAACAACAACATTCTAATGTCAGTCGCGGAGATCAAACCTGGGGCGCGACCGCCTGTCGACATTGCTGTCGTCATTGTCATTGCTGTCAAATTTTAAAGTCTATTTTTAGTTTAACTAAATAACAATAATCAAAATAATCTACCATTGTCGCTTGTTTATCACCTATGAAAACGAGAATATCAATCAGATTATCAATACAGCTTTTAAAGGAGCTACAAATCGACATAAAAATTTGACAGCAATGACAATGTCAGCAGCAATACTGATAGGCAGTAGCACCCCTGAGCTGCCAGGCTTAGCAGTATAGTGGCCTATTACGTATATGTATTAGTATAGTGCCATTTACCTCAGTAACTGAGACAACATTGTTTTGTTTGTTCACTTATTCTACCTTACCTGAATATTGGGCACTTAATTAATTTTGAGCCTCAATGAACTTTAGTTTTAGTTTTGCTTTAATACCATACAGGAAAATGACAACCAAGGCTTAAATTGTTATCAGTACATAAAAAAACTGTAGCTAATATCTGTTAACGAAAGCTAGACAAAGTCAGTGTTGAATATAATGAGCCAATATATATTCTTTAATCTCTTAAATCTCATCTGTTGAGCTGCCGATATCGGCCACAAAAAATATGAAATCCATAAAATTGACATATTTTTCTCATGAGCTGAATAGTCTATACAAAGTTGGCCATCTAAAGATGGGTTTACAAGTTTGCAAGTAATAGTTGACCAAATGTAATTTACTCGAAAATTTTGAACAACTCCATAGTAATTTCTACGGATGATTTCTTTTTTCTTTTTCAATACTTTAAATAAAAAATAGCCTTTATTTCCTTAAAATGATTAGAAATATATATTATTGATATTTTCAAATTCTGTTAATGATTTTACTAAAAAATGAAATTAATTCTTAATAATGGCGTCATGTGTGTGTCATGTTTTTACTGGTGGTAGAGCTCCAGTGACGGAGCTCGCGAGCGTAGGTACCACCGCATTACCTAATATACTTGCCGCTAAATGGTAGTGTTCAGCACTATCGTGTTCCGGTCAGGTGGTAATGTACGGCTCTGTAATTTCCGGCATAGAGGTATAACACCTATTGCTTCAAGAGTGGCAGCGCATCTGCATTTTGACCTCTGGTCATTGTGTGGATGTCTATAGGCTGCAGTCATCACTTAACATCAATGTGAACTGCACGCTTGTTTGCCACTTTTATTACATACAAAAAAAAATGTTTTTTAAAGAAATATAATAATTTTTACATTTAATTTATTACTGTTTTTTTTAAATAATATCATTATACCTATTTAATTTTTTATTACATTATTCAAAAATATAAACCATTGAACCCTACGCTGCGCGTGGCCCGACACGCACTTGACCGGTTTTTTTTATGATTGAAGTCAAAATATGAAATTAAATATTTGTTAATCAGGAAACAAATAATTTTAAAACATATTACCATAATATTCTTTTACGATGTCGTAACCAATTTACATCTCAAAACACTGCACTGAACAACACACAAAGTACCACTTTCATGTTTTCCTCGTTTTGTGCGACTTTAATTGTATTTAATAGTGGTGGCAAATAAGCACACAGTTCGCATTGGCTCGCTGGTGGTAGATTTCCAGTGTCGGAACTTAAGGGCGTAGACACCACCGCATCACCTAATCTATTTGCTGTCAAAAGGTACCTACAGCTCAGGATTATCGTATTCCGAGTAGTTATTCATGTATCGCCTGTGTCATCGTATTATTACTATCTGATAGCTAAAAATAATGAAGACCTTAGGCGTAGTAATACACTTGCATTTTGACCTCTGGTATGTATGTATATTCACGCCAAGTCTCTTATGGGGTAGGCAGAGTGTGGAGCGCCAGAAGTCCGGGTCCTGACACACCTCCCGTGCTTCTTTTACATTCATCATGCTCCTCATACATGCACGACGATTCGTAAAATTTTTGACCCCACCCTCAGACAGTACTCGACCTATTTGGTCATGATAGTCTTGGTCTTCCTGGGCCTCTGCAACCAGGACCTCTGGTGTTTGTGTAAATGTCGATAGGCTGCAGTATTTATTCCCCATCCATATGAAGAGAATTATATGTGCACCACCATCATTAAAAAAAGCCGAATTAATCGAATACGAAATTGAATATCTCCGATATTCCGCAAGCCTAAGATATTTTGGCGGTTTTCCAGAAATTTTGTGTCCATACCGTTTTCATCTAACCGGAACACGGCTGCGTTGGACTACCATTTACTGCAGATATATTATGCAATGCAATGATGCTTACATTATGGAGCTGCAGCGCCGTTAAAATATTACTTTAAGTTGTGTCGCCATTGAAACGCCTACTATTGAAAATTAAAATGTTATTCCGATTAAAATATGCTGTTTCTGTGATTTTTTGGAGGTGAAATGAAACTAGGTATCGATAAAAACGAAATGGAGAAATTTAGAAAAGAATAATATTGTTTAATGTACGTACTTACTCTAAAATTACATACTCATTATTCTACATTATTCTACAATACATAAAAAACGAAATGTTTCCACTAAAATTTCTTATTGTGGATAGATTTGGTATAGTTTCATTTCACCTCCAGCGATTATTATCTATTGGGGTTGCACTATATCCTATACAGGGTGAATGAGACCCTATGACATGCGTTTAAAATGAGTAGCATTGCAGCATTGCCCTATATAGAAATAATAGATTTGTTGGAGATACTCAACAGGGTGCAAGATATCTTAATCTGACTCGCCCGACTAACTACTAAAATCCTCTCTTGGGCACCCACTACACCAAAACGAACTACACCTAAGAATTGACATTTTAAAGTTTTAAGGAAGTGCACATTCTGTACCTTCACTTTTGAGTATTCTGTAGAAAAAATAGAACTTTATTGTGCCCATAACCCGCTTTCTTTACTCTTAACTAAAAAATAAAATATTTTGTCCAGTATTCGGCGCGGTTACGAGGTATACAAGCAGGTGTGCAAGGCTTGCCACTCGCTGCAGTACATCGCCTTCCGTAATTTGGTCAACGTCACCCACACCGAGGAGGAGGCCAAGGCCGAGGCTGCTGAGGTGAGTTGATAGCTTGTCGTATTCACAAGTTAAGGACATAATCAAATCTTACTTTTGAGAGAAAATACTGACTGCACCCAAGCTTTGAAGATCCTGTATGATTGGGCATAACTTTTTTTTTTGGGACCCATAAAATTGTGATAGTCACGATTGCCAACCGTCCGGTTTTCGACCAGACTGCTGGGTTTTAGAAGGAATTGTTGGGGTCAGGTTGCTTAATTCCAACCGGATTCAATTTGTCCGGTCAGCAAGCATTATGAACGTGACGCGCGCCGTGAAGTACTGACGTGAAGACTGCCGCAGACTGAAGCTGCACGGCACGACGCGAGGAGCGCGGTAGGCGGGCGATTCCAGGGCAGGGGCATACATGGGGTTCCACTAGAATTTATTTATTTATTTAATCATTTTACTCAACCGGTTTCGATCACACGATCATCTTCAGGGTTTGTTGACAATAAACTAGCTTTATAAACACTTTAGAAAAACTCGATACAAAAGGTTACAAAAGAGATTGGGAAAAATATTTAAAAACTAGCTGACCCGGCAAAATTTGTATTGCCTCACAAAGAAATAATGTGTCAAAGGTTTGATAAATAGGGACTATTTGTATGAAAAAATTAAATTGTGGTTTTTACTATTTCCCTTCAATTTCTTCATATTTTCTTACCTTATAAACTTTCCCTGGACTTCCAAAAATCATTCAAAACCAATATTAGCCAAATCGGTCCAGCCGTTCTCGAGTTTTAGTGAGACTAACAAAGAACAATTGATTTTTATATATAGATGTTGCCACTGTACAGAGTAATAACCCAAATCAACCTCAAAGAAAAAACTTTTTTTATGAATACTTAGTTTTTTTTTTTCGATTTTGATCTAGTAGGTACCAAGTTTGATCTAATTAAATTTATTGTCCGGTTATGGCAGCTGGAAAAGTTGGCAACCTGGTGATAGTGTGATTATTAAATTTTGCATGTGAAAGCTGTGTGGTAAGTCTATGGAAACAAATATTTTTATCACATCTTATACAATACAGGTTATGGTGAAAGACGGCCCCGATGAGGAAGGCAACTACTTCGAGAGGCCCGGCAAGCTCTCAGACTACTTACCATCGCCATACCCCAACGAGAATGCTGCCAGAGCTGCAAACAATGGTATGATTAAAATTAGTTTTTTATTTGGGTTTTGGCAATCACCATTTTCCAGCTGACTTTAATTGACCGTTAGGTTTGTGATAACAGTTAGTGCATAGTTTTACTAGTATATGTTTTTTATGTAATGAAGGGACAAACAGGCATGCCATTCACATGGATGTTAAATAATGACTGCAGCTTATAGACATCTACACTAAAACCAGAGGTCAAAATGCTGTGTTGCCACCCTTCAGACCTCAGTTATTATAATAACCTGATACCTCACCTATCAGCAGTTTCGATGCGACTGACAACAATACAATAACGAGGAGTAATGACCGTGCGCAAAATGACCTCGGTCCACATAAATCACGTGCTCCTGCGCCGCCTTTGCTGGCACCTCCTGTGAAGCCTGGACCAGTGCGCCAGCAGGCGATGTCTTATGTACAAGCCGCAAGCCGATCCCGGAAAGCTATTGATACCAAGAAGCCTAAGGCAACGGTTGCTGCTGGACCAGGGCAAAAAGTGGTCGATGAAGACAGATTCATCCTGGTTGAGAATCGGAAACGTCGTCCTCGTCGAAATAGAAACTGGAGCTCGCGGAGCTGGCGGCAGTTTGATTAGAGGAATAGATTAAAAGAAGTATGATAAAATTTTGAATATGTTTTTGCTGCTGCTGAAAATGATAAACATATTGCTGTTGATTGTTGCCGTACAACTTCCATTTTTTACAAACAAGACGAACTTACTAGCTCATTATGGTTTGACCCAATAATTACCAGTATACTAGCATAGCTGAGGCCTCAATAGTGGCAACGCAGCTCAAGTATTTTGTATAGAGGTTTATAGACTTTTTACCTATACAGTATTCACTTAACAAACGCACAATAATGAAATCTCACAATTTTTTGGCAAGAAGACAGTATAACTTTTATAAATAGTATACATACTGCACATTTAAATGTTTCGTGAAAATGTTCTTTACGAGTTTGCGAGAAAGTTGACCGGTTTCGTATAGGCTGGAACACGCAGACAATATTCCTATTTGGAGACAATGTAAAATACTGATGATAACAAAATCGAGGATTCCTATTAGTGGTCGATGTGTTTAAACCGAATTCCTTATTTAGGGCTTGTAGCAGAATTTAGTCGAATTTGTTTCAGTGATGTGGGTACATTGCCAAAAAACAACTACTCTTAAAAAAGGGGCCCATTTTTATTTTATTTGTTCATCAAATTGTTTAAAGTCAACTCTTTCGTATATTACGAGAGGAAATTCCTTTTTTTTCTCATCATTGAGAAAAAGGTGATGAATTTTACTAAACTTTGTATGTTTATCAAAATCTAGCAGAATTTGAGGTGGCTTATAGCAGAATGCGCAAAAAAATCTCGTGAGTGTGTGTGGCCACCATTACATTGTATCTCTGTTTTAATTGCAGGTGCGTACCCCCCGGACCTGTCGTTGATCTGCTCGGGACGCAAGGGCGGCGAGAACTACATATTCGCGCTGCTCACCGGCTACGTGGAGGCGCCCGCCGGCATCGTACTGCGCGAGGGACAAAACTACAACCCCTACTTCCCCGGCGGCGCTATATCTATGGCACAGGTTCTGTTCAACGAGGTACGTACGCAGCTCAGTTTAATCTTCATCATCACTCCAGCCATTTGAATATGGATGCGCCACTGGGCGTATACCATGCATGTCTACACTGAAATGTCTAACCATCAGCTGAATGCCCAAATGAGGCAGATTGCAAAAATAAAGGAGACATTTAAAAAAAATCCTTTCAGCCGAATGATGTCCACTGCTGACACAATCGCCACGCTAGGCATACGGATTGACGATTGCAGTGGGAGTAGTATTATCGCGGGACGCTGCTGCCCATCTCGGGTTGTTATATTTACTACCGTCCTATTGGAATTGACCACCATTGTGCGGTTGACTGACTGCACTGGCGGAAGAATTCTCTTCCAGTAGAAATAAAATCTTTCGCTCGTGGGCGGTGGGGTCGTCACGTCCCGACGCCAGACACAGTTTAATGTTACTCTTATATAAATAAACATTTTGATTCTATTTGATAATAGGGATCCTAGGCATAAAATCACTACTTCCACAATAAAGATACAAAAATGATAATTCGAATTGATTCGTTAAGAACTTGAAAGTGACGACTTTTTATGTTCATAAGTTTTAAAATTAATGAATATTTACCCCCTTATTCATAAACGTACTTTAGAAACGTTTTAGCTATGGAATGCTTTGTCTTTGTCAGTTGCATTGTCAAATGTACAGGATAGAAAAAGACAAAGGAGAGATTAGCAACACTTTAGCTAAAATACGTTTACGAATAAGGGGGTTAGTTTATATAAATATCGATAGTTGATATTGTTCTCGTACTTGGGTTTAAGTACAAATTGCAATTGGTTTTTATCGAAATAGTGTTTTTCAAAGTCCCGAGAGCTATCGAAATTAGTCTACTTACTATGTCATAAGACAATGTGGAGTCCAGAAATGTGACTTAAACCAAATTATTAAATATTAGGTATGTAGTTGATTACATTCAACCCTCATCCCTCATATTTCCTCTATTCAACTAGGCCGCTCCCTTTAAAGTCTCTTTATGTAAATGGAGCCCCAAATTATTGTGTAACCTACCTATAGATAAGCTAGGCCATCGAAGCAATGGTCTGATGAAAAATAATTGTTAATTCGAATTATTGATTGTTACAGGCGGCAGAGTTCAGCGACGGCACGCCGGCGACCGCGTCGCAGATGGCGAAGGACGTGGCCACGTTCCTGCGCTGGTGCTCCGAGCCAGAGCTCGACGACCGCCGCCTCATGACCATCAAGGCTCTCGGCATGTTCTCCATCCTCATCGCCATCGTCTACTATTACAAACGGCACAAGTGGTCCACACTCAAATCCAGGAAACTAGCCTACAAACCTGTCTCTAAGAAATAAAACCATGTAGCGTTAACGATGTTTTAGACAATTTTATTATTTTTTTTTTCAATAGGCACAGTAACATGTTAATTATTGTTTATAATTAAAATAATTTATTTTGTAATCGCGACTATGTTTTTCTTTCCTGGAATTTCTTGACGCTTTACTGCCGTTACCGTGTTACGCTGCGAGTGAACGTCTCGTTGGCGTGGTGATATTTATTATTAAAGTTGTAAAGTTGATATTATGAGCATTTGCCATAGTGTTATGGATGTGGCACAGTCAAATTATCTTAATTAATGTTAGGTAGTGGCTATTTGAAAAAAACTGTGCTGGTGATGTTCCAAGAAAGTTCAAACTGTGAATCAGTGTACAGTTCAATAAATGAGTTATTGAAAACCTAAAATATCAGTGTTTTAATCATGTATTTGCATGTATTTAGTATTATTAGCTTTAGTCTGTAGGTAAAACTTGTTCGATTAATATAGCATTATATATTACATTCAATCTTACAATAAATATTATATTTACCAACTACTTCAGTTCTTCTATTTTCTGTATGCCTAAAAAAATAATGCATTTATTATTATTAGTCGTACTGTTCAATGGGTCCTAACAAATCCTTCAGTGACCATCACGTTTATAAAATTTCTACAAATTCTGCCTATACTGACGAGATCGAAATAGTGAATAAACGATCCGTACATAAAGTTAAGAAGTTTTCGGTCATTACAAATTAGACTTTATTTATGATAAGGCGGACGTGACCGACCAGCCATTTCTTCAATGGTACCTAACCGTTCCAAAATGCACTGCGACAGTGCTGTACTAAAATTTCGTTCCGATACTCTTGTAGCTGACAGTATACTGCTGCAGGCATAGATTTATTATACTACTGTGGCTGCAGGTGTCATGTGGAAGTGTATGACGTCATTTTTACTAATGATTGCCCCCGCTTCAGTTTCGCTGTACATTGCTTTCTCCATCGTAGAGAATAAAAGCGATTGGAAAGAAATATTATGAAAGTAAATTTTTAAGCACCGACAGCTAAAAGTAGGTATGTATCTTCACGCCAGGTCCCTAATGGGGTAGGTAGAGTGTGGAGCGCCAGATAAAAGTGCTATCCTGAAGTTAGTTGGTACACACATAAAGTCGAAAATAAAAATATTTATCTATTGATTTTGGACAAAAAATCAATACGCTGTCAAAATGTAAATCCAAGATGGCGGCTGCATGGAGTTGTCAACTTTTTCGTCATGGTGTCGTTTTCATGGTTCTTGAGGGTGTTGAATTCGTTAGTGGTGTCAAAATGTAACTCCAAGATGGCGGCTGCATGGAGTTGTCAACTTTTTCGTCATAGGTGTCGTTTTCATGGTTCTTGAGGGTGATGACCTCGACGCGGTGCAGGCCTACGAGGCAGTCCTCTTTGCCCGGGCTTGATCTGCCCCCGTTACGACGGGGGCGTGTTCCACCTTTCTTGGTTTGGACGCCGGCTGTGGAGTGCCGACACAAGGTTGCAGCGACGCAACGTCTCATTAGCCTTAGCCAGGCATTGCGATCGCTACCTCAGGGAGAGATGCTACTCTGGGTCGGGGATTGAACCCGACCGCCAGTGGTATAGGTGGGCGTAGTTACCCGAGCTTACCAATTGGTGGCGTATCCGAATACGTGGGACAGGGACAGAGTCTTCATTAGCGTTTGCGTCATCGTCTCGACGCGCTCTCGGCGAGGCGCTGGGAAGTAGTTCGCGTGGGAGGGCGAAGCCTTCCGGTGGTCGTGCGTGCAGCGGGGCGAATCCGCGGAGATGACGATGGTGGTCCGTTGTCGGCGCGATCGAACATTTTTCGCGCCAAGCCGACAACGAACTCTCTCACGGATTCGACCCGTAAGTCGCGGGCGATGACATCGTTGCGAACATACCTCCCCGCGCCGGTAATCAGCCTGAGAGTTACGTTCTGTTGGACCTGAAGTCTACGTCGCTGCGCGGCGGAGCATAATGCATACCATGCCGGTGCTGCGTACGTTAACCTCGAGCGGATGTAGGTTTTGTAGAGCCGTATTTTAATACGCAGTGGCAGTCTAGAGCGAAGCACCGGATGCAGCCTCGCCCGCGCCGCCGCCGCCTGCCTCACTGCGTGATCGACAGTGGGCGTCATGCGAAGCGAGCGGTCGATGCTACACCCAAGATACTTAACCGTAGACCGCCACTCTACATCCTGACCTCGCAACCGGAGGGCCGGTAACGAGCGGCGGACACGCATTGCGATAGCAACCATTTTATCCACATTCACGGCCATCCGCCACTCATCCAGCCACCCCGGCAGCAGGTCCAACAGATGTTGCATTTTCGCTATTGCGATATGCAACCGGGACGATGACGCTATGTAGGCGCTGTCATCGGCGAACAGGGACAGCATGACGTCTTCCTCTCCCTCGCGCAGAGTTGCGCGCAAGGTGGGAATATCGTCCGTGAACGCCGCATACAATGCCGGCGACACGCAGCTGCCCTGTGGTACTCCGGCTCGGATGGGGCGCTGTCGTGAGTCAGCGCCCTCCACCGTTACGAAGAACCGCCTGTCTTTTAAAAAGTCGGCTACCACCCTGTATAACCCGAGTGGTATTCGGTCCGCCAGTTTGGCTAGTAGGCCTGTGTGCCACACTCGGTCGAAGGCCTTCTCTATGTCTAGAAAGACTCCGACCGAGTAACTGCCCCTTATTAGCCTCACTGGCGAGGTGGTCTAATACCCGTGTCAGCTGTAGTCGTCGAGTGCCCGGCGCGAAAGCCAAACTGCTCCTCCCTACATGGTAGGTGCGGTCTCAGCCTCCGCAACAGCAGACGCTCGAACAACTTGGCGACATGGGATAATAGCGTAATAGGGCGGTAACTCGACGGTAGGCGACGATCTTTGCCCGGTTTCGGGAGGTCGATGACTTTCCCCAACTTCCAGATGTCGGGAAAATGTCCGGTCCGGAGTATGCCGTTGAAAAGCTTGGTTAGGGTTACCAAGCTTCTCCACGGCAGATGCTGCAGCGCCGTGGTCGGAATACCATCTGGTCCGGCCGCTTTTCGTGAAGGTAGCCGTACGACGGCTCTTCGCAACTCTGAGGGAGATACGAAGTTCTCCCCGGGCAGTGGCGCGGCGGGACACGATAGTAGTTCCCTCACACGGCGCTCGCAGACATCATGTTGCTCGATGACAGCGGGGTCCAGGGAGGCAGGGTGGGGGGTAAATACCCCTTCCAAATGGGCGGCCAATATTTCGGCCCGATCCTTGGGTCCGTAGCACCTTTTACCCGTGCTGTCAAGCAGGGGGTAGATGGGGGGTGGCTCGTGGGTGAGGGCTCGCGTGAGAGCATATAAGCTGGTATCGCTTTCAGCCGCCCGGTCAATAGTTTTATCCCAAGCGGCCCTTCGATACGCTCTCGCCGCGGTGCTCACCTCGTCGGCGAGCCAATTTAGGTCGCGCTTAATGTCTGGACATCGCGTGCTCGCCCACAGTTGGCGAAGGCGGCGCTTTTGGCGCAGCTTATTTAGGAACGAAGTGGGCGCGGCGCCCCTGCAGTGAGTGGGCGCTGGTCTAGTGGTCGTGGCCGCCTCTGCGGCGGTCTTTATTTCCTCCGTGATTCGCCATCTGCCTCCTCCACCTCTTCGGAGGTCTGTAGGGCGCCCAACGGCTCCACCTCGCTCATGGTGCGCTCGAAAACGCTCCAATCTGTGCGGCGGAATGGCGGGCGCGCAATCGCAAAATCCGTTGACAACGTTAGCGCAACCAGTATGGGGAGGTGCTGCGTGTCCATGTCGTACAACACCTCCACGTGGATCGGGAATGGCACGTCCTTGGTGATTACCACATCCAGTACGTCCGGATGGTGATTTGGGTTTGACGTTCATATATACAATGTACTCTGTGGTTTGACGGGATGTGGGTCGGAGAATCCGGCCCCAACACCTCGTAGCCCTCGCACTGACAGTCCTCGTGGAGTTGAGTTAATACACATGGAGAAGGCACATTCTACTATAGAAACAGTAGTTATACAATAATGGGTAAAATCGACACATGTTTTTTTTTTTTTTTTTTTTTTTATGTAATAAAAGTGGCAAACAAGCATGCAGTTCACATTGATGTTAAGTGATGACTGCAGCCTATAGACCCCCACACAATGACCAGAGGTCAAAATGCAGATGCGCTGCCACTCCTGAGGTCTAAGGTGTTATGGCCTCTGTGCCTGAAATTACAGGGCCGTACATTACCACCTGACCGAAACACGATAGTGCTGAACACTACCATTTAGCGGCAAGTATATTAGGTAATGCGGTGGTGCCTACGCCCGCGAGCTCCGTCACTGGAGCTCTACCACCAGTAATGTCTGACAAAAGCAGTTTTGACTCTTTCTAACTAACCAGTAGCTCCCTTTGTAAAAAGAGACACAAGATGTATGCAGAGTATCAATTTTGGAAATGATTTGATGTGACGTCATACTTATGCCTTCGCGTGCCCGTCGGCGCCATTGTATGCGCCCGCTTTGTGGTACATCTGTTGTCAAACAAACAGGTGCTCGTATTAATTTTGTTGTTTTCTTGAAAACTAAATCTTTTGACTAGATAATGTGGAATTCTAGGTTGACTGATTATGCTCTCGTACTGTTTAAAACAGAGTGGTGCAAGGAAAAACGAAAATAATCTTGGATTGAACTTTGTGAGGTTATGTACAAATTTTCACGGATTGTGTCGTATTCGGTGGGATTTTGAAATGCAGTGATATATAGTGATTAGAGATGCGCCGAATATTCGGTTCGTATTCGGTATTCGGCATATTCGGCATCATTTCCACTATTCGTATTCGGCCGAATTATTCGGTTTCGATGCCGAATATATTCGGTTCGAATATTTCTATTTTATTGGCTACACGACACGGTATCTACATATAATACTTAACTACAAGATAAAAATTCTCATGTTATTTTATAAGCCAAAGAAATCTTATGAAGAATGTGTTCAATAAAGGTAATAAAATAAAACCAATAAATTACATTTAGGTAACTCCCTCGAAAGCCTAGTGGTAGCAGGTCACTACTACTACGCTGAGGTCCTGGATTCGATTCCCAGGTAGGGGTTATCAGAGATAATGGTGTAAATCTCTGGTTCTATTGGGATTATTCCATTTTCTGGAAATTTCCAAGTACCTCGAAGTTTGGTAATGTGCCCGGAGATGTCAACAGGCTCGCCACCTGTTACCTGTTTGCCAAAACGTAACAGGCGGATCGTGGGTGTTTGCATGTATGCTTGAATGCATGCATTTACCTCTGCCTACGCCTTCGGGGATTACAGGCGTGAAGTTACGTTACATTAAATTACAAATCAACATATTCTTAACCTGTAGCCCTGTAGTTAGGTTGTTTTATATTATTTCGCATTAACACATGCTTGTGAAATATATTTTATTTTAAAGAAAAATGGAAAGAAACATTTGACTTCAGTAGTTAGGTTACATGCAGTTAACATTTTATTGTTAACCTTAAATCAGCATTTGTTTTTCAACTTTTTTTAAACATAAATTAAAATCATGCTATTCCGAGCCATCCCAGTCTACTCTCACTCTCAGTACTACCACAAAATAAAATACCTTTTTATTTTGTGGTAGTACTGAGAAAATACCTTTTTATTTTGTGGTACTGGGTATTTTATTTTGTGGTACTGAAGTGCGCATGGTGCTGCAGCTGGTGTGGATCGCAAGTGATCTGCTCGTTTGAGCAATACGGGCGCGGTCGGGTGTGTGATGGGTGTCCGCTAGTGATAGGTGAAAATGCACGTTCCCATGCTTCGGAGGGCACGTTAAGCCGTCGGTCCCGGTTGCTATCGATAGATAGTAAGTAGTAGTAGTCTTTAAACCTTGTCGGAGACCTTATGGGCGGTTTTAAATATCCGACAGCGGGTTGGCTATTAACCCTTATCTCCACCAACCCGCATTCGAGTAGCGTGGTGGAGTAAGCTCCAGGCCTCCCTTCAAGAAGGGGAGAGACTCGTGCCCAGCAGTGGGACGTGTTTATTATTAGATACTATTATTTATGGTACTACCGTCCCTACCGAACGCATCATGAACGCACACCACACACTGAGGTGCCTTAGAGCTCGCGCGCTTTACCACCGCCGCATGGCTCGGCCGAGCCACCGTGCGCCCGCACAACTCTGATGCACGTTTACACTGACTGTTACTGACCAAGTATTTCGCTCACGAGGCTGCATCGCCGAGTATGACGAGTGTAGACGCGGCTATTAAGCAAGCAGCGACATGTTAGAACTGCGTTTACGCGGCAAACCAATGAAATGGTAAACCGAATAATTCGGCCGAATATTCGGTTCGGTATAGGTTAAACCGAATAATATTCGGTATTCGGTTATTCGGTGAAACCACTAT
Source organism: Macrosoma leucophasiata (assembly GCA_036365455.1). NCBI lineage: Eukaryota > Metazoa > Arthropoda > Insecta > Lepidoptera > Hedylidae > Macrosoma > Macrosoma leucophasiata. Next base: position 5,490,330 of record JAWQUS010000024.1, read on the forward strand.
TCGGCGCATCACTAATAGTGATATGTTTTATTAAGAGTTTTGAAGACCTGTGTAAGTTTCGTATGACTTATACGACATTTAATGCTATTCATTATTTTCTAAAAATAGCATTTTTATATAGTGATGTACGAATACTAACCTGATATATCAAAGTATCGATATAAAATTATTTTCATATCAATTTAAATTATGTAATATTATGTTGTATTAGCATTATACTCGATAGAATTTCTTGTTTCTTAATAAAATATCGAAGAAGAATTGATGTAAATTAAATAATTTTTGTTTTCTCCTTTCTTGCACCCGATATAGCATGGTTTTTTTTCAGAGATTGTTAGAGTGTTATATAAGTATAAGCACAACATAACACAGTTATTTTTTCAATGTATGAAGTGGCAAACAAGTATCAGTTCACATTGGTAAGTAACAGCCTATCAGTCTACACGAAACCAGAGCTTTCAATCTAAATGCGTTGCCACTCCTAAGACCTAAGATATTACGCATCTGTGCTGGAAATCACAGGGCCGTACAGATCTGTGTCACTAACTTCTACATGCGTATCATCTGAAAATTGAAGCAGGTTCCATTTCTCTTCAATTACTCATATCATTAACATACCTAGAGCCGTTCCTGCTACTTTTATAATATTTTTTAAGGTATAGTAATAATGAAAAAATTAAATAAGATCCTGTTGCACTCACGTCCAACACGTAAGTAGAAGATCTTTCGAGAATGTACAAAAATCAAATGTGTTTATTGGCCTTTAACTTGACCGAAGCGTCATCGTGCTACTCAAATTAACTAAACATAATGATTAAAATTTGGAATACATAGCAACAATATTTACAGAGATGCATTCCAAGAAGCTGGTCAGCATAAGACTCACATTTGAAGGCTGCTATAGAAAATCCTACTGAAATTCAACATTACCACAATGTGCAATTTTTAGGTCGAGTTCTGGTTGAGAACCTTTCGCAAGCTGCTGGTAATCAATGAGATCATTTGAATTAATTAATTAATTTATTTGCTAAAAGTATAGTAGGTACATAAGATCTTTAGTATATAATATAGATTTCTTTTATATTTCACTATTTAATTTGCATGCAAATTACAGGATACATTTAATTACTACATCATAATTATTACAATTATACTCAACTCTAATTTAGTGAGTGTATTTTACTAAGACTAAGCATACATACTAGCATAGCTATAAGCATACATAAGAATAAGAATTCGTGTCGATAAAATATCGATAATAACCGCTCATGTATTAGAAGATGATATCGATATTTATCGAAAACAACCCTATGAAAGGCGGCCATTGTAATCGCCCAAATTTTTGTAGGCAATCACGCCAATTCTGTAGGTATTTCTACTCCATGTACTATAGCTCAATGGCTAGCTAGACAGCTGTTCGTCAGCTGACGCAAGTGATCTGTGATCACTGTACTACGCAAGGTGACGGAAAAAAAATTGGGAATTTGTTGAAAAACTTGTTTATTCTGGGAATTACTGAAGCGCGCGTAATCCTAATATCAGTAATTAATCAGTTTTGTACCCATTAAAAGTATTACATAATGAACGCCATAATAGGTTTGTGTCATTTTTGTGAAGCGCACGGTCCTAGGCCTCTATTTTGTACATTCACAACAGTTGATGAAAGTCATACAACGGAGGCTTCAAAATGTCCCGTTCAGTGCAATGGATGCACTTCTATAGGATCGGAAACTGTATTTGTATCTAGAGACGAGGATGGGACGATATATTGCAGCAGAGAATCTGTTCCTAATACTGATGTCACTGCGTTTCTGAGACAAGCAGCTTTGCGAAGCATCACATGCGAAGTAAGTCAATAATTTATATTTTAATAGTTCAGAAATTATAACAGAACTCACAATTCTTGGGAAAAGTATGGGGTATGCTATAATAGCATGCTTGCGATCTTGCTTGGCTTGGCAATTGCAGTTGCTGCAGTTTTATCGCATGATGCTGTTGTCTATTCTGTGTTATTTTTTTTTACTGCCTTTTGAAATGGTGTTTTGTTATTGTTCAGTTGATAACTGCACTATAGCAAAAGAATTCTCCACTTGTAAGTAGTGAGGTCATCATTCCAATGCCCATCTTATTGGACATAGTTAAATGTTATTTTTTATGCGTTAAAACAGAGTCTAATATTTAAGACTCTGTAATCAACACAACTTACCCCATCACAAGATCCAAGTTTTTTTTTCAAAACATAATAATAACATATACAGGTCAGTTGGAGTAAGGAAGGTGGTGTGGTATACTTCAGTGAAACACAGGGTCATGTCCTCAGCCTCATGTTTCAGCTAAAGGATACTCGAGCAAGGGGCCTTAAGAGACTCTTCTCCATTGTGGTACTTATGAAAGATAAAATGCTGCTTCTTAATATCACACCAGTATTATCTGAACATATGCAGGTTTGTACGAACATGCTACCTACAGTTATATTTCAATTACTTATAAAGGATTTCAAGTTTTTAAGTTTTCTGCTGAAAGCAAACAGGACACTTATTGGATGCAATTTTTGTAATCAGCACCCCAAGAAACCTCGAAATTGATACACTTATCATATTTAAAAAACTGTCCACCATCTTGGATTTGAAAAATCTGCACCTAATCCCTGAAGCAGCAATGGACCCGATCGGGTCCGAGAACAATAAGAAATCAATTGTCATATTTATCTGGTGGCCTGAGGGATTTAAGAAATAGAAAATTGAAATTCATGTCATATTTCTGGAAAATGATTATGTCCGCCATCTTTGACTAGAAAGGAGGTACCATTTTTGTAATAATAATTATCACTACATTTTTGAGGTGATAATTATTATTTATCACCTCAATCTCAATCTCAGTCTCAGTAGGAAATATAGAAAATGTACCAGTTTTGATGTTTTAAAAAAATGTTGTCCTGGAATGTTATAATAAAGAATTGATGTCTAAACTAGGTAAATGTATATAAACATACACAACCACTACAAAGTTAAAAAATATACCTTCAGTTGGCTACTTGGATTGCTCACATTCACATCTCTGTTTATATTTGCAGAAAATATCTAAAGAGCTCCAACAACTAGCAGAAGTTGTATATGATAAGGAACAAAGTATTTGTTCACAGAGAGCACTCAGGTTGAAAACAGGAAAAATTGAATTTGGTCAATCTAGATCACTAGTACAGCTCACAGGTAAAATTAAGCAAAATAAAATGGTTAAGTTTAATCAGAACTTCTGCTCCCTATCAACTGTTCTTAATTTGCGTAATATATTGTTTCTAATGCAAAGACACTTGTAGGTACATCAATCTGTAAATTCAACAGATACATCTATATTTAATTTAAATTAATGTCTTATTTCTGAAATCTGGTAATATTTGCTACCTATAATATTATTACAATCGCGATGCTGAAGCCTGAGATCCCGGGTTAAATCCCCAGATTGGGAAAAGCTGTTATTGGTTTTTTTCTATGAAGAAACTCTCAGTAGTAGACTAAGTCTAGCACCTCGGAGTGCACGTATAGCCGACTAGATGCCCCCGATCTCTCTCTCCGGTCGTGTCGGATTGGCTTTCATCGGGCTATGAGGATGAGGAAATAGAAAGTGGAGCTGTTTACGCATACACTTATACACTATAATATCTCCGCCGTGACCCAAATTCGGTCTGGAGAACATACCTAATTAACATTTATTTTTGTTGCAAATTTTTCAGGTGACGAGAATGTATTCAAACGGCTCCATTCCCATTTTACATGGATGTTAAAAACAGGTGGCCTCACTTATACAGAAAAATTATACACAAGTCAAGATTTGCTCAAAACTTTAAGCCCACATACTCTGAATGAATCACTGTTTCGAGACGAAGCTTGCTTGCTACCAGAAAATTATGAGTGTATATCACTCAGAGCTCTCCAGAATTTACTTACTAAATCAGTGTTTCGGATACTTTTGTATTGTACGTTAGTTGGTGTTGATGTAAGTAATTTATGTACCTAGGTAATCTAAGACTAATAAAGTACTTACCAGGTTTTAGAAATGTAACTCTTATAAGTACAATCATCACTTCGATTTTGATTCAATGTATGTAATCAAGACCTTTGCTATGTTAATTTACCCGCTTTTTTTATCCACTCATAAAGCCTCCAAAAACATTAAATACCCCTATTTCAACCCTTTACTTACGGTTTTTTTCGGCCAAAATGTAGTTAACAATTTAAGTAGGTAGTCCCCGGGATAAAAAAGGTAGGTAATGTTTTTTATCCCGGGGAAAATGCGTTACGCATACCCACCCTTGGGGAGAGGGGTGGGTTATGTGGGACTCCGGACAAAGAGAAAGACGTCCGTCTACCCACTAAAAACCCCTGGGTGTTCCGACTTGTCCGCCTTCAGTGGCGGGGTCGCGGGGACGCTTTAGCACATATCTGCAATAGATGGTGACCTACCTACCTGGTAACATACGGCTCCGTAATTTCCGGCACGGAGGCATAAGAGCTTAGGCCTAGGACTGCCTAGGCATTCCACAGAAAGCTCTGTTTTTATGTTTTAAATTTGGCTTCAGTATCTATTACTTACCATCGAATGTGAACTGTATTCTTCTGTGCAACTTCATTATATATACCTACTAGCTCTTATAATGTATCATTATGTATGTTACAGTTAATAATAAAATCAACTTCAGTTAACTCTGAGACTATTATAAAAGGCTTGCAGAGGATAATACCAAAGTTTACTGCAAATAGCTTCAGAATTAATGAAAATTTGGAAACGGAAAGCTCTAAGAGTTGTATATTAGAAGAAACAGAAGATCACAATTTCCTTTATAAATGGTCTGGTGAAATACCTGCTAAATGTAAGTTAATTCTATTGTCAATCTGAACAAAAATTGTCTAAACTTCCATTGATGAATCATAAACAGCCTATTTACATCACTGCATGGCCTCTTCTCGCCACAATTTATGAGGAACATAAGTAATTTTGAACCAAAATTTCGGACGTAACTCTACCCAATATACCCAAGGATTTGGCGTATTTTCACGCCAAATCCTTTACAGTATATAGCGTGAAGCACCAAATATTTCCTTATAGAAGCGTATTTAAAAAAGAATCGGCGCCCTGGGCTTTAGAAGACGTTCCGTCGCGAATGGTCCATGTGATAAAAAAAACCGTCAAAATCGCAAACGGTAAAATAGCGATTGGTGCATATCGCGAATGGTCCAGTTCACATGATTTTTAAATCGCGAACGGTCAAATTAGCAAATAGTCAAGATCGCAATCGGTCAATTATTTTAATTTCGAATTTGGTACATTTATGACAATGTGAGGGTTACCTTTAAAGTCATAAATAAATAGCAAATGTGGGCGTCCCCGACTTTGCCAGGTTAGGTAGAAGGGTGCGGCGGCAATCAGAGCTCGCCCGCCGCACCGTTCGGTGTTTAGTATTTTTTTTTATGAATTCATAGGAAACTATAAAATGCAAAGTGGACCAAATGCGACGAAATGTACATAAGCTTTGCAATTTGACTGTTCGCTATTTTGACGATTTGCTATTATGACTGATTGCGATTTTCATGAAACGGAACGCTTAGAAGGACAGCCATGAGTTTATGGAAAAAGCAAAAAAAAAAATATTTCCATAAGCACATGTTAGCCAAGGCAAACCTTGAGCCGCCCCTCGCAGACTTCCCTTCCGTCCTTAGCCCTAGCCTAAGCCACATATCTACACTAATATTATAAAGAGGAAAACTTTGTTTGTTTGTTTGTTTGGTTGGTTGTATTGAATAGGCTCAATAACTACTGGACCGATTTTAAAAAATCTTTCACTTTTCGAAAGCTACAGTATCCACGGGTAACATAGGCTATATTTTATTTTGGAAAAAATAGGGTTCCGTAAGATATTTGGGTTTTTCAGACACAAAGTGTAAAAAATCAAATCATCAATGCAACATTGCACCGCGCGAAGTCGGGTCGGCCCCTATAATTTAGCATTAAAACACAACACACCCACAATGCTCTTAAAATGGTCAAATGATGCAGGTCTGGTTATTAATACACAAAAAACCAAGGTTATGCATATATCAGCATATAATAAAATTAACACCACTACTGATATTGATTTGATTGCACACGATTATAGATGCCTGCATGAAAATAATTTGTATTGTCAGTGCAAATGCATTGACAAGGTCTCACAAATAACCTACCTTGGTTTAAATATAGACGCCAGGTTTAATTGGGCTACCCACATTAACACAGTATGCAGTAAACTGCGTGCCATATTAGCGAAATTCAGCATTTTGAAGTACCGAATACCTTTTCCAATATTACTAGATATGTATACAGATACTAGATATGTGTAAGCGTATTTTATTTTAAACCTTGGACACATTATTTCTTTGTGAGGCAATACGAAGTTTGCCGGGACAGCTAGTTTTATTTATAATATATTAACATAAAAAGGCAATAACGATATCTGGGACTAATGTGACGTCTTTACATCCATTGCATTTGCCTAAAACTGTCTCGGTAGTTTAGTGGACAGGAGGCGGCTAATGATAGATCTGAGGATTGGGGGGATGAGTTTTATTCCCAGTTTTTGGAGACTGCACGAGAGATTGAATATGTGGCAATGTCAATAACTCGCCACCATAGAGCAACGCGTGTCACCGGCCGCGGCGGACTGGAGGGGAGTAGCCATAGCGTTTATTACTGATGCAAAACAGTGTCATTTTTTGCGGGGGGAAATGCGTGCGACACACACGCACACTACAAAAATCTAAATATCTCTCTCAAAAGTCTATTACTACGAAACTCACACCTTGACTTTAACAAAATACAGAAACAATTTCACGCACACACTTAAACATCTAGGCGACAGGTATAGGTCCATTTGGGCTTGTACTTTGACAGAGGGAAAAGCCTGCGTATGGCTACTCCCCTCCGGTGTTGATCTATGCTCGCCACCTATTAGTTACGTAGACTAAGTAAATAACAAGTTTGATAATCGTGGCCTTTTGGATTAAAACTCGAGAACTGATAATAAAACGCTTTATATTGTACTTACTTTTACAGGTCCAACGTTAATGGTAAGGATAGAAACCGCAATGGATAATCCTAAATTCAATGACGGAGTCTTACATCAACATGTGAAATCACTACAACTGGAATGGCTTGGGTAAGTGAACTTTTTAAGCACACTGTCGACGGTTTCCCCGGCCGACGATATTGGGTTCTCTAGGGCATAGATGGGTTTTTCACGTAACTGTTTGGACACTATGTTGGGGTTTTTGTTTATTTGAATGTATGTAGAAGTCTATCTCGAGACAGCCTTATGGTTAACTACACTGCTCCGGGCAAGTGGTGAAGGCGAATCGCTGTCAGCCTAAATAAATATTTAAACAACTGATCCTGTGGACCCATAGTCCGAATCTCGGCTTAGGGCATTTTTGGGGCGGGTAAGGCAGATGCTCCACTCACACTAATTCCCTATTTGCAACCTGTAGGCGTATTTCTATTCCCATATACAATAGAAGGCAGTAGTCTTGAAATACGCACGGGTTTGTTGAACAGTCCACGAATATATGAATTATACATTGATTCAGCCAAGGTCGCTACATCGGCCTCTGCCCCAACGGCCGTCAGTTCTAAGAGCTATGTGCCCTGCCCACTGCCACTTGGATTTCGCTATTCGGTGGGCTATGTCGGTGACTTTGGTTCTCATGCGGATCTCCTCGTTTCTGATTCGATCTCGCAGAGAAACTCCGAGCATAGCCCGCTCCATTGCTCTCTGAGCGACCTTGAGCCTTCTTATGAGGCGCATAGTGAGCGACCACGTTTCAGTTCCGTTTGTCATCACTGGCAACACACACTGATCAAAGACCTTCTTCTTCAGACACTCCGGTAAATTGGACGAGAAGATATAACGCAGCTTCCCGAACGCTGCCCATCCGAGTTGGATTCGGCGATTGACCTCTTTCTCGAAGTTGGACCTACCTTACTGGACCGTTTGTCCCAGGTATACATAATCGTCAACAACTTCCGAGTGTAGTACCCTCGACCATAACAGGAGTGGGCGTAACGAGGACATTCGACATGATCTTCGTCTTGTCCATGTTCATTTTAAGGCCCACTCGTTGGGAGGCCCTACTGAGGCCATTGAGCATTGTGCCAAGGTCTTCCAGGGCCTCAGCCATGACAAAATCAAAATTTGTCATCAGCAAATCGGAGGTGGGAGATGTACTCGCCGTTTATGTTGATGCCGAGTCCGTTCCAGTCCAGAAGCTTGAAGACGTCTTCCAACGCAGCGGTGAACAGTTTCGGAGATATGACATCTCCCTGTCTCACACCTCGCAGCAGTTGGATAGGTTTCGAGCTCTGGTCCTGAAGGCGAACCGACATAGTGGCGTTTTCGTACAAGCTCCTTAGCACCTCGATGTATCGGTAGTCGACTTGGCACCTCTGGAGTGACTGTAGCACAGCTCAAATCTCGACCGAATCGAAGGCTTTCTCATAGTCCACAAACGCTAGACATAGGGGCTGGTTATACTCTTCTGTCTTCTGTATAACCTGCCGCAGCGCGTGTATGTGGTCTATGGTGCTAAAACCTTTACGGAACCCGGCTTGTTCGCGAGGCTGGCAGTCGTCGAGTCTGCGAGATAGATGGTTCGTAATCACTCTCGAAAACAGCTTATAGACGTGACTTAGAAGTGCGATGGGCCTATAATTCTTAAGAAGGGTATTGTCACCTTTTTTGAAGAACAGTACCACCACACTTCTGTGCCACGCCTGTGGCGTTTTGCCCTCGGATATGACGGAATTAAACATCAACTGAAGAGCTTCTAATACTGGCCTTCCGCCCGCTTTCAGGAGATCAGCAGTGATTCCGTCATCACCCGGCGCCCTGTTGTTTTTGAGCTGTTTGAGAGCCGTACTAATCTCGTCTAGACTGATGTCCGAGATATCTTCGGTGTAGTGTCGGGTCAGTCCGGCTCTAGGATCTGCTGCCGGACTGTTGACAGGTGGTCGCACTGTCGTGTATAACTGTCCGTAAAACCGTTCGATCTCTTCTGCAAGCTCAGGTTTCGATGATACGATTCTGTTGTCCTCTGTCTTCAGCTTAGTGAGACGGCTTCGCCCTAAGGACAGATCTTTGGCGAACACTTTAGAGCCCTTGTGCCGCTCTATGGCTGCTTTAATACTATCAGTATTAAAGTGCCGAAGGTCGCGAGTCAATGACTTGGAGATCTGTCTGTTGAGCCGCCTGTACACTGAAGCATCTTCAGAGGTCTTGAAAACCATACCGCGCCCCTCTTCCATGAGCTTGAGAGTTAGGCTGGAGATTTTTTTCGTTTTATTCGTGGCGCGGATCTTGAAAAACTTAGACCCCGCCGTGCGGACAGTTTCCACGAACCTGTTATTGTAATCGTCCACATCTACGCACTCACTCAGGCATTCAAAGCGATTTTGTAGCTCGAGTTTTGTATCACTCCCGGTTTTTACCGAATTGATCACAGAGACATCACTGAATATATGCCGCCTCGTGGACATAATGAAGTCTATCTCATTTTTAGTCGCACCATCAGGACTGATCCAGGTCCACTTCCGGCACTCCCGCTTCTTGAAGAAAGAGTTCATCATGAAGAGGCTCTCTTTCTCCATGAAGTCAGCCAGAGTCTGGCCCCTGGTGTTTCGTCGCCCATATCCAAATCGTCCCACTTTCAGCTCATGATCACCTCGAACGCCCAATTTCGCGTTGAAATCCCCCATGACAACGTTGTATTGGGTCTTAGAACTATGTATGGCTTTGGAAATGTCCTCATACATAGTTTCTACCTCATCATCGGAGTGTGCAGAGGTCGGGGCGTAGACCTGTATGACCTTCAGCGAATACCGTTTGTTAATTCTGAGTATAAGGTACGCCACTCTCGATCTTGACAACGTTGTTCACGAGGGACTTGTGGACGATGAACCCGACACCACCCTGGGACAGTTGTTCGCCCTCCCGGAAATAGAGCAGGTTACCAGACTTGAGGGTTATCGAGTCCTCCTCCTGTCTTCGGACTTCCGATAACCCTATAATGTGCCATCGTAACCCGCTCAATTCTTCCTCCAGTTCCATGACTTTCTCGTCAGTCCGCAGCGTCCGTACGTTGTATGTTGCCAGGGCCAGTTGTCGTCGGGTGTGGTACCCTTTTGACATTAAGTTGACAGACAAGCAGACGGGCCACCTGATGGTAAGTGGTCACCGTCGCCTATGGACACCCTGGCACCCCCCTGCCCCGCCGTTACCATGACCGGTACCACCATGGTCAGGAATAGCGGAGCTACCGGGGACTAGGGGCCGTTGTTTTGTTGTGAAGCATTTGGGGTGATTTGCCATAATCGCCACGCTTGGCATGCGGGTTGGCGATCGCAGTGGCGGCAATTTTATCACGGAAATGCTGCCCATCCCGGATACTGCTGCCCATCCCGGATACTCCTACCGCCATGGTTTGACCGCCATTGTTCGGTTGACATCAGTATTGGACTATTATATTTACCTTTTGGCCAATGAGGAGCCACTATTGAAACTAAATGAGATAAGGTAGTATTATTGGAAATATAGAAACGTAAGGCAGTCTGAGCTTCCCCCAAAAAGGGGAGACTCGTGTCCAGCAGTGGGATGTATAATAGGTTGCCATTGTCATTAAGGTAGTCTTTTATGGTTTGCATTATGTAGATATCTCCTGTAAGTAAATGTGAAATTATTATGTAATAAATAAATGTATTGTTTCCAGAATATGCAAAACTCTAAAAGCAGCTGTGCAATCATCCGGATACCGATCTGATGCAGTGACTAAATTGAAGCAAATATTAGGAATAACGCAACAAGACGAGCCTCTCGTTATGCATTGGATGAGACTTCTGTGATTAATTATTTATCTAACAATCTGTGATATAATATTGTGTATGTATTATAGATTATTATTTATTTCAAAATGTTATCATCTTCGTCTTTTAACTGTCTCTGTCGCCTAGTGGTAGCTGGCCTCTACTACTACGCCAGGGTTCGATTCCCGGGTCGAGGCTATCAGAGATGACGACGTAAAATCCTTTATCCTTGAATCCATTGTGATTTTTCCATTTTCTGAAAGTTTCCCAGTACCTCGTTACAGAGTACACTTTGGATGTGCTAAATGAAACAAAGTAAATAGTACCGTATCCTTATATTAAAATTATACGTTGGAGCGACGGCTCGGTCTTGCGCGCTCGTGTCCCTTGGTGCGCACGTAGGGCTTCGTGTGTGAGCGAGGCGCGCCGGGCGCGGGTCCGAAGTGGCGGACCGCCTCGCGCGCGTTCCTGCGGCCTTGCATCAGCACTGTCTTGCGACCGGTGGGCGAGCGCAGAGCCAGCTGATCGAACGTTAGGATTTCCCCTGAAAAGATTGTAAATATTCATTGTAAGTATGCTTCCATGCAGTATATACTGTAACCAATGCCAAATGGACGGATGGGTTATTGGAATTGGGTACCTTTGTATATACAGCTCTATATTGTGTATATTAAAATATTTTAAATACAGTGTTACCCTGGGAGGTACGCAATGGGTGGGAAAAACGATAGCAGTGTAAGTCGAATTCGCGTAACTCGCGAGTTCACATTCGCATATACTATATACTTGGTTCATTACTCTTTTTTTTTTGGTTTTTGGATGACATAATTATAGGTACATCCATGTGTTCTAAGCAAACACCAACAGAGTGAAGAGAGGAAGACGATGCGCGCGGTATGATAAAAAAACCGCGTATCTCTGAAATCGAGTTAGGCCACTGCCTCGAATTTAGCGGGCAGTGGGGCGGCGGAGCGGTAGCGGCGAGATGTTTTCCATTTAATAATATGAGAACAGAAAAACCGGCCCTCGAAAACAGCAACGCGGCGGCGGGCAACGAGCGGAGCTCTGACAACTACGGTGACAACTGTCAACCACGTCACGTCTGCATTGATGAGTTGTGCAATTTATTCTTGTAACGTGCCGAGATGTTTTCGGACGTGCTAAAGCGAATTATTAAAATGAACCAAAAATATAGAAGAGTAATGAGTAATTTACAAACTCTACCAGAGTAATTAGTCATAATGTAACCAAGTGTGTGTGTATATTTAAATACTAGCTGGCCCGGCGAACTTTGTATCGCTTTAAAGTAAAAATAAAAAATACACTACAGTTTTAGCGAAAGTAACAAACAGCAATTGATTTTTGAAAATTTCCTGGCTTGTCCAGTTTCGGTAATACATCAATGACATTTATTAAAAATGGCATGTGTACGTCATAGTGGCGGGCATTGACAATTGAATTTATAAAATTATTGATTTTATTTCACGAATTATCAAAGAATACGAATTTTGCGTATACATGTTGTCGACTCAGAATATTTAATTTTTTACGATCTTTAATTGTAAATAGGTTTCGATCGAGTCTACCGTAGATCTGTGGCAGAAAATATGGCATGTACCTAATGTCTGTGCTTAGGTTCATAATGGCGGATGTGAAAAATTGAATATTAACGTTGTGCATTTTTAACCACTAATGCCACCAACACTACTTGAACACTACTACCACCATCACCACCATCGTTACCACCACCACCACTGTCACCGCTACCACTTCCACCATTACAAACGCCACTAACGCCATCAACGCCACCACCAACACCAACATCACCAAACACCTACGCCACCAAAACCACCACAACCAATGCCTCCAAAACTACCAACAACACCAACGCCACTAATGCCTCCATCGCGACTAAAAACCACCACCATCTCCACCAACGCCATCAACACCGCCACCAGAGATACCAACACCACCAATGCCACCAACACCACTAACGTCATCAAATAAAAAAATAGACGTTTAAAATTCTGTAAAAATTTTAAACGTCTATTTGCTATGTACCGTATATGTTGCTGTAAATATTAATATCGAGCAAATATATACGAAAAAAAAACACGTTTATTGTATGCACCCCTTAACATTTTCATTTTCTTATTTTTAGTAACTAATTTTGTCTTTATAGCCGTAACAAAAATACATAATTTGTGAAAATGTTAGCTTTCTAGCTATCACTATTTATGAGATACAACCTGGTGTCACACTGACGGGCAGACGGACAGACAGACAGGCAGCGGTAGATTAGTAATCCGTGGGGTCCGTTTTTACCTTTTAGGTACTAAACCCCCTAAAAGATAGAACTAAGATACAGAATAGCTTAAAAATATTCGATACGATTCTTTAAATTGACAACTTTTTTATTTTTGAACCGATTCACATGAAACAAACACTAAATATTAAGTAAAACTTGCCACAGTATATTAGTGAACCGCAGATCGAATACGCTGTTTCTGAAATTAGCATGCACAAACACACAGACAAAGAGACATTCTTCCGGGATAAAAGTACCCAGTGTTGTGCGCCAAAGGTTAAAGTATAATCATACCAAGTTTCATTGTAATCGGACCGGTAGTTTTTATGTGATGCTTGAACAAACAGACAGACAGACAGACAGACAGACAGACAAAAATTTTTCGAATCACATATTTGGGTTCGGTATCGATCTAGTGACATCCCCTGGTATTTATTTTTTCAATATTCTTAATGTACAGAATTTTCACTTATACAGCTTTATTTTATGTAGGTTTATAGATTTCTTACAAATATCTAATTGTCATCCATACTTCATTACATAGCTGTCATTATACGTCAATTACATAGCTGTCATTTGCGTTTTGTTATTTTTTTTTTTTTTTTTGTTGGTTTTATGGCATCGCTATTACGCATATTGCCAGTATCAAGTAAAACGATATTTCGTATTCATTTAAGCAGTGTAAAAGTTAGTTTATTATAGTCATCAAGTATAATATGTAAGTATCAAATAAATAAGTTATGAAGTATAATATGTCAGTCAAGTGAGTTACAGTTAAGTTATTCGAGTAAAGCGATGGCTACTTTACCAGAACATTTACAATGAAGTTTTGGAGGCAACCTGAAAAGTCGTGTTTTCGCACTGTTATTCTATTTCACTATACACGGGCACTGTAATAAACCTATATCAAACAAAATGCCACCAACTTTATTCAATATTACTTAAAAATACACCAAGAAAATGAAATAAAATAAGAGCACCATGCGCCTCTTTCAAGGTTCCCGCCAAAACTCTGCGTTTTGTTATTCCAAGTCTGATTCTTTTTTGTTGTTATACCACGTTTTATAGTGACTGACGTTTCATGTCAAGTCACACGGGAATGCTGTCGAACGGGATAAAAAGTATCCTATGTCCTTCTCCTGGCTCTAAACTACCTCCCTGCCAATTTTCAGCTAAATCGGTTCAGCCGTTCTTGAGTTATAAATAGTGTAACTAACACGACTTTCTTTTATATATATAGATTGTCGCCGTTGTTCAGATATTTCGTTTGCAAATAAAAACAAATATTTCGACAGCAGAACCACGAACACAACACTACACCGATATCGCCGCGATACCGATATCGATATCTTTATTTTAAAATGATACAAGCGGGCCGGTATGCCCGCTTGTATCATTTTAAAATAAAGAGCCTTTCATATATGTAAAAACCTTAAAAGAATTTCAATGAACTCATAAAAATATGAATTATGAAATTTTAAAATAGCTATCATTCCGAGGAGTGTTGCAACCCCACTTTGTATGTTTTTTTGTTGATAAAATTTAAAGTATGTACAATACATAGGTAAAATATCGGAAATCTGATCCTAACACACTAACAAACGCCCAGACCTTCGTTATATTATAAAACCTGGAAATTCTTATATATGTCCCCTATACAGGTATAAGCAAAACCAAAATATACAACCTGGGTCGCGGTGGCTTTGGCACGTAACAGGTAGTGAATGTGAGTAAAATTGTGTTTCAAATTTGTGATAGTATAAAACTTAGTTTTCATATATTTTAACTTACAATCATATTAGAAACCGCCTCGTCTATCGGCGGACACTTTGGACGGTGACAACCCCTTGCCAGACACCTCAGTCTAATTATTTATAAATCTACTTTCGTCATAGTATAAATCTGACTTTTATATATGTTATTCAGAAAACTATACGAATAATGTTTCCACAATTCCCAGTCACTTTCGATGGTTATTATCTTCCCAGACACATTGAAGTCTACTCCAGGCGTGCGCGCGATGAATATATATGTACGTTGGTACGAGTGAAATAGCGCGATCTATACTCTAAATTTATCAAAAAAAATAATTATGTAGATTTCATCATATCAGCCATAAGACGTCCACTGCTGAACATAGGCCTCCCCCAAGGACCTCCATGCCGACCGATCGGAAGCGACGTGCATCCAGCGGGTACCTGCAGCCTTGATCAGGTCGTCGGTCCATCTTGCAGGTGGATGTAGATTTATAACCGATTAAAATAGTTAATTAAAAAAATATTTTTTTTTAAAATTAACTATTAATAAAATTGGAGTATCCGTTTGTAATATTAAAATAACCGCTTTTTACTAAATGCATATGTATGTATACGCAGTACATATACTAAAATAACATTTTTTACAATTTTTGTCTGTCTGTCTGTCTGTCTGTTTGGCGGGGCTAATCTTGGGAACGGCTGCACCTATTTTGATGGGACTTTCACTGGCAGATAGCTGATGTTATAAGGAGTAACTTAGGCTACTTTTATAACAGTTGCGCCCACGACTTCATCCGGGTAGGTACTGAACAATCATAAATTCTCACGCGGGCGAAGTCGCGGGCACAACTAGTCAACAATTGAATGCGATTCATTACGCTATTAACTTTTGCAAATTATCATTAAATTTTGCATTTAACTAAAATTTGAATTTTTTCAAGTGGAATCAGGTTGTGATTTAAGAAAGTTGTAAAAAAAATATCTATCAACTTTTTTTAAAGTATTGTGCAGAAAATAATAAGAAAAATCGGCAGTCGATGATAAAATTCTAGAAGTTTAAAGTTAAAGCATGTGTACGGGTAGATGGTAACATGTCACCCTGGTTTGATGTTAACATCGGTGTCAGACAGGGTTGCGTGCTTTCGTCTAGGCTGTTTATGATATATCTGGACAAATGCCTCCAGAGGGTGAAGTAGATGGATGTGGAAGTTCGTATGGGTGACTTAGTGGTTGATGCGGTAATTGTTAGCTCTACACTATCTGGGCTACAAGCACTAGTCACAGTCATGAAAGAGGATTGTATGGAAAAAGGCTTAGTATTTGAAAGAGATGAACAGCGAACAAATACAAGGGTAGTAGTAGATGATGCAGTGTTAGAACAGGTCGATGAAATTGTATCCTAGTACCCTAGTACCCTACCATGACCTATATTTATACATATATGCTCCTACTAAATGAAAATTGTACAATACATATTTAAACAAATGTATGCAAGGGTAGTAGTAGATGATGCAGTGTAAGAACAGGTGAATGAAATTGTATATCTTGGATGTGCTTTTAGCAAGGATGGTAGGTACACCACCGACATAGAAAGAAGAGTGCTTGCTGGGAATTGCGTGAATGGAGCGTTGGGTAAGCTGCTAGAATCTAAACTTCTCAGCCAGCGGGCTCGACTAGCTGTACATAATGATGTACTTACTCCAACGCTTTTATATGGAAGCGAGAGCTGGGTATGCAGGAAAGAGCATGAAAGTAAGTTAAACGCGGTCGAGATGAGATCTTTGGGCAAGATCTGCGGTGTATCACTCACCGATCGCGTTCGTAATGAAGGTGTAAGAAAGAGGCTTTGTGTGAATGATAGTATCGGTGTAAAATTGAAAAAAGGCATGCGCCGATGGTTCGGGCATATAGAAAGAATGTCGAATGAGCGAATGACTAAACAGATATACAATGCGAATGTAGATGGTTGCAGAGGCCCAGGAAGACCAAGACTGACCTACCATGACCAAATAGGTCGAGTTCTGTCTGATGGTGGTGTCAAAAGTCTTAGGAATCGGCGTGCATGTATGAAGAGAATGATGAAGGTAGACGAGGCACGAGAGGTTTGTCAGGACCGGGTTATTTGGCGCTCTACAATCTCTGCCTACCCCGTTAGGGACCTGGCGTCAAGATACATACATACATAAGTTTAAAGTTAAGGAGATCAATTTGTATGTATGTTGGTTTTACTATAAGGAGAGAAAATAACTTAGATCGTATAATTTAATTCTTTTAATTATAGCCATTACAAAAAAAAGTAAAAAAATAAAATTTGGTATAATGGTAATACGTATGTACGAGGGTGGATCCAAAAGTTCGTGGCCCAAACTACAAGGAGACATGACATCTTTTTAAATTTACCGTCATTTGTTAGTATGTCTTCTATTGATTTATTGTGCGTAGTTTCATTCCGATACTGCACAATATAAATTTTTTGTGATTATTAGTTTGAAGCATTCTGACGCGATTTTCAATAATGGAGAAAATTGAACATCGTGCAGTCATTAAGTACCTCAATAAAAAAGGCCTGTCACCAAAAGACATCCATCAAGATATGGTGGGCACTTTGGGGGAGTCTGCTCCATCGTATTCCAGTGTCAAGAAGTGGGTAGCTGAGTTTAAGCGCGGTCGTGAGCGCATTGAAGATGATCCTAGGAGTGGACGGCCTACACGTTGCTTCTGTTTTTCTATATTGTGTATCGAAGATTGTGTATCACAGGAAGGAACTAGCATCTGAGATACAGGCTCGGCCTAGTTTAGATGCTAGTGATAACCACAGTGAACTGTTTTTTGTTTTGTTTTACATCCTACTGCTTAAAACCTACTAAACTGTAAGTACCTACTAATATGTATTGGTGACAAATAAACATTTTTTATTATTATTTTTTAAATGGTGTCAGAGATTTTGTTGCGAGTTCAGTAGTTAACTCAGGTACTACCGGTGTATCTGGCGATGAGTTGTCTACACTGAACGACTTCTTGTTTACTCTTTTTTCTATTTGATAATCTGCAGGCTCAGAATTGTAGTACGCCTGTGAATGTTTAATGGCATTTCCAGTGATAACCTCGCTTCGCATATTTAAGGTTATGTTTTTTCTGACTTTCAGTTATAAAAATACGCTTACGCTTACACTCACAGCCCCACAGAAGGTATAAACCTGTGTCGTGGGTACCGTTATACACATATAACACATACACAAACACACAGACCCCTAAACAAATATCTGTAGGCCATACAAATATTGGTCCCGGTGCGGAGACCGAACCAGTGACCCTTCGAATCAAACGATCATCTCACACCGCTGGGCTAAGCAGATCGTCAGTTTGACATTTCTTTAATGTCTCTTCAGAAAGCAAAATTAATTTTCCCTCACATTTATTACAAATTAATTAATCAACGGTTTCTGTACGTATAACAGTTCACACTACACAATATATATTACGGAGTACGAGATAGCTGATGCGCAGAAAGAGATCGCCGTGGACTGATCATGCAATTTCACTCGCACCAACGTACATGTATATTCATCGCGCGCACGCCTGGAGTAGACTTCAATGTGCCTGGGAAGATAGGGGAACCATCGAAAGTGACTGGGAATTGTGGAAAAATTATTCGTATAGTTTCCTGAATAACATATATGAAAGTCAGATTTTATACTATGACGAAAGTAGATTTATAAATAATTAGACTGTAAGGGTGTCTGGCAAGGGGTTGTTACTGTCCTACGTGTCCGCCAATAGACGAGACAGTTTCTAATATGATTGTAAGTTAAAATATATGAAAACTACGTTTTATACTATCACAAATTTGAAACACAATTTTACTCACCTTTACTACCTGTTACCTGCCAAAGCCACTGCGACCCAGGTTGTATATTTTGGTTTTGCTTATACCTGTATTGGGGACATAGATAGAATAATTTCCAGGTTTTATAATATAACGAAGGTCTGGGCATCACAGGCTCTTAGATTATAATAAAACATGGTCAGACAAACTTGTGTCAGTATGACAAAGTGATTCTATGGGGGTTCCTTTTTCCTTTAGTTTTAAAACCCTAAACAATTTGCTATTTGTACTGATAACCTGACAGAAACTTTCTATTTCGTATTCCTAATAAATATTGAAGTTGACTACCTATAATATCAACCAAAAAAAAGATGTCACTAATGGATAGCATACAAGTATAAATTAAAACCATAAGAATATAATACATTTACTGGTGGTAGAGTTCCAAGCCTAGGTCCTTGAGAGCATAGGCATTATCACCATGACAATTCCAAATCTATCTGCTGACAACTGGTAGTGTTCAGCACAATCATGCTTTGTGCGTAATATGGTTATGTATGGCCCCATAATAACTATCACAGAGATATAACACCATACATCTCAAGGGTGGCAATGCATCTGCGTTTCAACCTCTGGTTTTTAATGTAGATGTCTATAATCTGTAGTATCATTTAAAATCTATGTGATCTGCAGTTTGTTTGCCACATTCGTTACATAAACATGATAAAGAATGTTATTATGAAAACCCAATATTCTACAGCCATTCTACATAACCTACGATAGTAAGTAAACAACTCGCCTCCAGCGGCCAATATGCGAGCGCGGGCCTTCTCAGTGACATGTAGAGCTGCCACAGTCAGTTTGGGGACCTTGTACAGCCTCACATCATTGCTGACTGTGCCAACCACCACCGCGATCAGACCCTCGCGCGTCGGCTTCTTCATGTGGCGCACCAACCGCGACAGGGAGATCGGCGGCCGGTTGATACGGCTCATAAACAGCCGCCGCAGGATGATCTGATTGAACTTGGCATTTGTACGCCTCGCCAAGTATCTGTACAACTGACAACAACAATAGGTTAGGATTACCACTGCACAATTAATAAGTGAGAACTATCGTTTGTAACGGATTTAAGTATGATACAACTGTCTACTCACTTTCACAAGCAATCTAAGGTACACATCCTTAGATTTTACTTCGGTGCGCCTAACTTTCCTATCGTGTTTATGGTTGATGTCGACACCCTGAAATAAACAGCGGAACACATTTTAACGGCACTGTTTTACCTGAAAAACTCTTGGAATTCTCACATCGCCTCCGTATCACTTTGATTTTATTTGATTAAATTTTATTTTCCTTCCGTCTAAACTCACCATACTGACAACCAGAAGAAAAAGAGCTATAGACAATAAAATAGAAACACTTCTTGACACTTGTTAGAATTGTTGCCAGTGTGCAGAAGAATTGTCTATGGCTACGCTGCAGCCACAGACTGCCAATACTGTCACATTAGGCTGAGCCTGTCACTGTAGTTGGTTTCGATCAGTTTTGATTTTGTGACAAATCGAAATAATTACAAGCGGACAGAACATGTGAGTGCGTCAGCGCCAACCGCTTAGGAGTTCCTGTAGATGAACTTACATGTAAAGTTCATCTACAGGAACTGGAACCATTTCACGCCAGTATAGAATAAAGCGCTTAAAGTATTGTAAGTAAATGTATTTCAATAGGTACATGCCATGCCCTCAGGCATACTGATAGACAAGCGAAAAATTAACATTACGTTTGCTCCCTATACAGTTAACCACTCGCGGGAAAACTGTAGTGCGGTCTTAGCTTTATAATATAATTTATATACACTTTGAGTTGCTGTTCCCAACACGAAATCGGCAGCTATGATTTAAATTATAAAAACAATTGGAACATGTCACAACAACTCTGTCACCTCGACAGATAATTTCGACCACCGTTTTTTCGAAAGGGATGGAATTTAATACGAAACACCGAAAATTATTAAAAACTAAAAATTCTATTCGTATTCAGTCATTCACAAAGCCCCGTTTGAACAAAAAGAGAACAATAACACGTAAACGAAAGTGTATATGCCTGCCTGAAAATTATTCTATTGTTGAATTCCCAGCAATATGGAATGAACTAAGACAAAATGGTCAATTGTGCGATGGAACAATCGTATGTAAAGATATGAAACCTATAAGAGTTCATAGAGCTATATTATCAGCCGTGAGCCCATACTTCAAGGCTATCTTTATTAATTCTTTAAATAAGGGTGTACCGGAAGAAACAGAGATATTTGTTGATGTGCCGAGTTGTTATATGGAATTGATCCTCGATTACGCATACACCGGTACATGCACCGTTAATACAAAAAACGTTCAGTTTTTACTACCTTACGCAGATCAGTTTGATGTTGTGGGTGTAATACAGTTGTGTTGTCAATTTCTTCTACATGAACTTAGGCCCCACAACTGCCTAGGCATATTTAAATTCGCCAGATGTTATTTTTGTAACGATCTAGAAAAGAAAGGTAAACTGTACATAAGACAACATTTTGCTAGAATACTCAAAGAATGTAATGAATTTAAATTACTATCATATGAGGAACTGGAAGACTTCTTACGAGATGATGAATTAAATGTAAGGAATGAAGAAATCGTATTTCAAGCCTTGAAAATGTGGGTAGAACATGATTTAGAAAACAGAAAAAAGTTTATTCCTCCATTATTATCTTGTGTCCGATATGGACATATTAGCTATAAATATTTCAAATCAAAAATATTACAATGGCAGCCCGTTATGGATGATGAGGTAAAACTTTGGATTTTGTGAATAAACTAACTATAATACTTAAATAAGTATTTGGTAAGTTAAAAATTGTGAATTAATATTTTTATGAAAACCTCAGAAATGTCAAGAAGCATTGTACCCTGCAGTCGTCTTTCTCACGGTTTTGGATTCCAAGCCTGGTGCTGATGTGGATCTTAATGATCCATTAGCAAGACCTCGGATACCATACGAAATACTTTTTGCAGTAGGTGGTTGGAGCGCTGGCAGTCCGACAAGTTTCGTTGAAACGTATGATACGAGGTAGTTAATTAAAAGCCTACTAGCGTCTTTTTAACGTTTTTATTTTTACTTCTGTAATCAATATGGTTTAAAACTTTCCTCGCTTTGTATTTGTATCTAATTCCCGAATCGATCGAGCGTCGATTTCGGAGTTACTGAAAAAGGGCTAAGTTGTAAGAAATGGTAGATCATCTTCTCAAAATATTAAAATATTAAACAGCCAATGAAAATGTAATTGCATAGAAACTTTTAGCTTTAATGAAGCTTATCGTTTAAGACTAATTTCAAAAGCAAAAATTTGGACAATGTTATAAGGTTTCATGGTACGTAATTTCACGATACTAGATTTGCTCTGTTTTGACCATAACGTGAATTAAGCAACCCTGAAATTAAATCTCAACACTAAAATTAAAATTTGACTTCAATTTAATTACTTAGTCATGCCCCATACTAATTACAATTATTATCTTATTAACTTTATTAGGGCAGACAGATGGTTTCTATCAATACATATGGATTTAACACCACGTGCATACCACGGCCTTTGTACATTGAACAATCTAATTTACATGATTGGTGGTTTCGACGGTAGCGATCATTTCAACACAGTACGATGCTACGACCCAGTCGCTAATACGTGGCTCGAACGAGCTTGCATGTATCAAGCACGATGCTACGTCAGTGTTGTTGTGCATGGTAGGTATTATTTTGAAGTTCATACATATGAATTTTAATGTTGTCATGTAATATTAACATTACATTACTGTAGGTAACTATGCAATAAGGATTACTTATAGTAATAGTATATAATAATATTTAATTATTATATTATGTATCAAATAAGTAGAGGTAACAATTTATTTGTTTATTTACTTATTAGTTACTATGTCACTTGGTTTTATCAGACGGACTAATCTATGCATTGGGTGGCTATAATGGACGCACACGCATGTCTTCTGTGGAACGATATCACCCGGATAAGAATCAATGGGAGATGACTACGCCAATGAATAAACAACGGTCTGATGCAAGCGCTGCTTCACTTGGTGGCAAGGTCTCTTTTTTATTTCAAATCTAATTCACATTTTGATCGATAGCTACCTATCTCTGCAGTACTCTAAACAAGTGTTAGATATTTACAAAAACATTAACTTAAAAATAGATGTGGCTGCACGGAATACAGAAATATGATAATATCTTCCCTTTTCCCGCAGATATACATAGTGGGTGGATTTAATGGTCAAGAGGTGCTCAGTTCAGCAGAGGTGTTTGATTCCGATACGAAACAGTGGTGCTTCATTCGATCCATGTTAAGTCCGCGTTCTGGAGTCAGTCTCATTGCCTACAGAGACTCATTGTACGCCCTTGGCGGCTTCAATGGTTACAGCCGACTCAATACTGGTACAATAATATATTGGTTCTTTTTCCTTCACCAATTAGAGCTAACTCTAGTTAAGTCATAGAGCAACATAGAGGGGAGTAGCCTTATGCAGGCTTTTCCTCTGGCAAAGTACAAGCCCAAATGGGCCTATACCTGCCGCCTAGGTGTTTAAATGTGTGCGTGAAATGGTTTCTGTATTTTGTTAAAGTCAAGGTGTGAGTTTCGTAGTAATAGACGATTTTTGTAGTGTGCGTGTAGTCGCACGCATTTCCCCCCCCGCAAAAAAGATTGTTTTGCATCGGTAATACACGCTATGGCTACTCCCCTCCGGTCCACCGTGGGCCGCGTTGCTCTATGAGTTAAGTATAATATTCTTCAATCGTTGCAAAGGCGCAATGCAATATCCTGAATAATCTCTAAGCTTTATAAGTTTTTATTTTCTTTCTCTTCTGGCAAAGGGCTGGATGTAGACCATAATGCCATTGGTCGAGAGTTTTTTAATCTAAGACATTCTGTGTGGTTATTGATTTTTGGCGCGAAACCTGGCAACACTAACGTTTCGCCAGAATCGCGCGAGTTTTGGCGGGAACGCGGAAAAGAGCTGTGTTGCTGCGTGATATTATTTTCGAAATTTGTGTTTAGTCGCGTTTTACGTGTAAAAATGGTGGGATTTTTATCATAAAACATTCGATAACTTTCACGGGTGTAGGAAAGTGATATTATGAAGTGAAAAGTGATTTTTCATGTTGCCTCCAAAACTTCATAAAATCTCCTAGTAAAGTCCCCATCACTTTTCTAGAGCCATCTCATCTTATACCACATGGAAGCATCCAATCATCGTCATCTTCCATATGGATATTCATTATCATAAAAATGAAGATAAAAATTACTGAAGATTGGCTGTTATGGACTTGAATCCAAGGCCGTAAAACAATGATCAATTCTTCTTGCCAGAATCGCGCCAATATTTAAATTTTAAGATGAAAATGAAAACATCCGCCATCCAAGAGCGCATCCCGACGGCTTATTAAATTTATTTTGTCCCGATTTTTTTTTAATGGTGATTATCGCAAAATTTGAACATTTTGAACTGACGTGCTATTTCCCCCTCCAGCGCAGCGTTCTTATTCAGAGAACTCTGTAATACTGCTTTTGCTTTGGGCTTTGATTCGGAAAAGGGATATTATTCAACTGATTAATTATTTCAAGATTAGACTCAGTGCCGGATAAAGCCGGTGCGGGGCCCGTAGCAAATGTAACCATGGGGCCCTAGAGTTACATTGCGTACTGAAATTTAGGATGTAAATAAAACAGAACATTTACCTCCCCCACACTACAGTCTAGTCAGTGCCGGATTAGCCATATTGCAAGAGGCAGCAAATGATACGGGCCCCGCGCCTTTACGAGAAAAAACAAATTGTTGCTATAATATCTCTGTCAAAATCAACGTGCTGCGTTGATAAAAAATGGGCACAACTGGTAGAACAGAATCTTTGACTTTAACAAGTAAGGACTTAAGTACCTACTTAATTAAAATTGGAAAGAAATAGAAGTTGAACCCAGTATTTATTTTGGTCTCGCGCTTTGAGAATACCAACACGAATTATCAAAATATTTAAATAATTATTACACAGGTGAGAGATTCAACCCCCAGCAAAGTGGTGAATGGCAAGAGATTACAGAAATGTTCAGCGCTAGGAGTAACTTTGCGACGGTTCTGCTCGATGACATGATTTTCGTCATCGGAGGATTTAACGGTAGGTTTCTTTATGTCTGTAGGTGGACAGACAAGCAAACGGGCTACCTGATGGAAAGTGGTCACCGTCGCCTATGAACATTTGCAACACCAGAGGAATTGCCAACGCGCTGCCAGCTCCGAAGGACTCTTTTGACGCCATTTTTGAAGAACCCCATATTGTAGCACCGAGGTAAATAACTGAATTAAAACTAAATATGTACCTACTTACGGTAGTAAATAGGTATAATAATGCACTACCGCCACTGCGATCGCCAATCCGCCTGCCAAGCGTGGCGATTATGGAATATTCTCCCGTAATGACGTACATCACTATTGTGGTCGTTTTCGGGGAAGGCTTTGTCCAGCAATGGATGTGTTTCGTCTGGGGTGATGATGATGTACATGTATTGAAAGTAAAAAAATAAGAATAAAAAAAACTACTGCAATTGATTGAACAACACCATTGATGAAACTCCTTTGCATGGGCACCACCGCACTCAATCTGCCGATAAAGGGCTGTTCTTCAAAAACGTGTTTCCGTTATTTGGTTATGCATGGTTTTGTAACTTCTGGCTTGGAGGCAAAATGTCTGTCACATATTATTAATTATTAGTACAGGTTCCTTAGACCTAGAACATTTTTTTCCTTCTCTCATTTACAAGCTGATTTTTCGTGAGTAGCTTCATTTCGTCTAGACCAGAGGTTCCCAAACTATTTTTTCTTGTAGACCCTTTACAATTTTTTCTGGTTTCTGTGGACCCCCGTCCTTGCTACATTTATATCACATCATTTTCAATTTTTATTCACGCCTACGTAGACCCCCATCGAGTCTCCCATGGACCACTTTGGGAATCACTGGTATGATGTAAGTAAATTGGTACTATCAGTGTATGTATTGAGATCCATTATCGTGGACCCCCATTTTCATTTTCTGGACCCCCAAATTTTTTTTTTGCTGACGCAGACCCCTTTCAGCTTGTCATCGACCCCCAGGGGTCGATATAGACCACTTTGGGCATCATTGGTCTAGACGCTAGGATGTCCCACCACGCAATTTGTAGGACATTATGGCTGTTTTATTAAAAAAAAAACATTATAGACGAATAGAAAAAAAATCTGAGAGTAATTCATAATTATTTTTCATGACCTTGTTAATAATACATGTTGGACTTGATGAAATCTTCAATTTTGGAGGTCAAATTATTTACTCGGATTATTTAGATAATTCTAATATCTTGTTAAACAAAGTAATATCCGGTAAGTATTTTTTCTTTTGATTCGTTAAATTAACATCTTTCATAGGAGGGATGAAAGATGTAATTTACCAAACATTTTGTAAGGAAAAAAGTTGGGCGTCTAGTCGAAATGAAGCTACCTACGCACGAAAAATCAGCTTGTTAGTAATAAAAGGATAAAAATGTTCTAGGGCGCCTGTACTATATCTTACATCTCTGTTCGAGGGAAACATAATCTGGCCATGAAAAAATATCCAGAGTTCCATCAATGGGACGCACATGGGCCCATGATTTGACAAACTTTCTATTCGGAAAACCCGCGTTACGTATGAGGTCACGGATTGGATTGTCGGACTGGGAGTAAATGATGTTGGGTTTTTTAATTAAACAAATTGCAGAGGTTCCCAAACTATTTTTTCTTGTTTCCGTGGACCCCCCCCCCCCTCCTTACTACATTTATATCACATTTCCATATTTCCAAATTTTATTCACGCCTAGACCCCCATAGAATTCCATGGACCCCAGGGGGTCTATATGGACCACCTTGG
Organism: Macrosoma leucophasiata; assembly: GCA_036365455.1. Taxonomy (NCBI): domain Eukaryota; kingdom Metazoa; phylum Arthropoda; class Insecta; order Lepidoptera; family Hedylidae; genus Macrosoma; species Macrosoma leucophasiata. Next base: position 5,517,091 of record JAWQUS010000024.1, read on the forward strand.
GAATCACTGATCTAGGGGAAACGGGGGCAACTTGGTATAGTATATATATGGCGGATGATAGACATTTGTCAGATTTAAAAATATATCTCTAGGGGACGGGGGCACCTGTCTCTCTTCTCTTTTGCCAACCCTTAGCAACACCCATGGAATTATCTAAACGGTCTCATTGTCAAACAGGCTCAACAACCATACCACACGTAGAGTGTTACGATGGCGATACGATGGAGTGGTATGATGCGGCTCCAATGAATCTGAACAGGTCTGCGTTGAGCGCTTGTGTCATAGCCGGGCTGCCCAACGCGCGGTCGTTCTCATACCTCGCCAAGGCTGTGCCTGCTGCTGGTGCGGATCAAGCCCATTCTTAATAAAAAACAATATCACCGCCTTTGCCTTGAAATAACTTCTAAAAAAATGTTACGTCGTCGTTGCGTCGTCACACCTGTCCATAATGCGACGACGCAAAGACTATGCTATAACGATACGATATGCGGTGCGGTTGCGAAGCAGGAATAATTTCGTACATTGACCTGTTTATACCAGTCTCTATCGCTCTCGTATACATTATTATCTTGCCTCGCCTAGACGGGCGTTCATAGTTTTTCTACGAGTGTGATGGGCATTAGCGTGGGTTTGACAGAGACAAGTAATAACAGCTTCTTATACCAATTTATTCCTGTTTCACTCCACGATAGCCCAGAGTCCAAGTCCAGCATCTATCCAGGACTGCTGTGGCGTAGGATGATTCCTGATTATGAGCTATGCTGATTTGTATGCTATCCTATGCTATTCTTTGAATTGATTTTGTTTGATTATGAAGCAGAAATACTAACTCGTTAAACATCGCGTTATCTAAAAGCGTAGCATGCGAAAGATAGCTAAGCACAGCACTGTTCAATATTAATTGATCATCTCATTCTACATTCCATACGTCAGCGTTTTTATAATTTAAAATTAATTGTTATCGGACTTTCGGATAAAAGAACTGATCACTTGCATAGTTGTCAGATATTGAGAACAAGAATTCGAAATAAAACCCTGCTGATAATCCTAACGGTCTGGACATTAATTTTCATAATTCAATAAGTTTTTAGTAGGTACTTAATAATAGTAAGTACAGATTGAAACTTGCTACCTATTATATGCTATTAATCGAATCAATTTATTACATTTATATACCTACATAATTATGTGTACTGCAGGCAGTGGGTTCAGGCACCTATATAATTGAACTCCCAATTTTTTAATGAATAATACCCACGGCGTTATAATTGTATTATAGTTAGATTACTTACATCTGTGATATTTTGGTTGTACATAGCGTTTTGTGCGTATTTGCTATTTTGTATAAAAATCATGGTTATTTTACAGTAGGTGTATCTATATCTAAAGAGAATTTTGATTACGATAATTTATAACATATATTTTGTATTTCATAAATATCCAATTAAATCACGCAAAATATTATTTTGTATTGTTACTTTGGAAGACATTTTTAAATTTCAAGTTTTTATACGTACTTTATGTCTATTATATTTTATTTTCATATTTTTGTCATAGTTTATTGTTCGTCTACAACTCTTGGTCAGTACATACTTAATATACCTAACAGCTCTACGCGTTTCCTACAGTTAACAATAAGACGGGGTAAAATTTTAAATATATTGATAAAATTAAATATCTGTGATATTGTCACTGTGATAGAAAAAATGAAAAATATACAATCTTTGAATAGAAAAATTGACTGTACGTAAATACTGAGAAATTCACAAATAAAGTAAAAACTGGATCATACTCATTGTTTTATTTGTCCATACTACAGCTAAGGTTACGTTACGTTTCCGAGAAACACATGGTTACGAGTGACTCTGTACCTATTTATAAAGCGTACAATCAAAGTGTCCTGTGAACCGAATGCCCATACGAGACTGAATCGAAGCGGGTGCAGATAGCGAGAGTGGCGTGCAATCGTGCGTATATTTACTACAGAAGGGGAATTTGGGGAGAACCGGGCATACCCCCCACCACCCCTTAGCCACCAGTTCCGTCGCGATCGAAGCGAACCCACATCGAGCGTAGTAACCGTCGCATTCGGGCGCACCTCCTCGCCAAATACAGAATTTTCGATATGGAGTTAAAGGGTAAAGTCGCGTTAATAACGGGGGCGGCCGCCGGGATTGGCCTCGCATACACCGAAGAATTACTGAAACAAGGAGCCAAGGTGAGTAAACAGAATTTCCGCGCATGTCGACATTCACTATCATAATCTTAAGTTCAAGGTAAAAGGTTGAACGATACTTCTAAGACGCCGAAAGGCGTGTTACATTGTTTATAATAATTTCATTATGGGCACAAATTAGGGGTAGGCTCATCGATTTGCGCTCCTATCGTCGACACCAATTTGTATTGATTTTTGCCGGCGCCCGGACGATGATTATCTTCCTTTTATATTTCCTTGTGGGTTACCGTGATAGATATTATGAAGATATCGAAACAAAGAAGTTTGATTTAGTCTGTATTACGTAGCAGAAATAAATGTTCTTTCTCACAATGTGATTGGCTTGTATAATGAAGCAAATGAGTTATTATTTTTCCGGTAATGGTTTAAATTATATAAATAGAAACAGGAAGAAGGGACTTGATATACACATGTTCTAGTCAAAAGATCCAAACAACGCACGGCGTGATTTGTTTGCTATTTTAATCAAGGAGAGCTTTTTTAAAATAAACTTTCACTGGTAACTACGTTTTGTTATTATTAGATTACAGTATAACTACTTCCAAATTAAACAAAAAGCTAACTTAAAATGATTATTTCCATGTAGGTATAGTCATTTACTTTTAGTAATCTAATGATAATATACTAATGATAGCAATATGATTTTGTCTTGGTTGTATAATCGATCTACGTTCATTTTATTTTCTCGGTACAAGTATTTTTTTGTTTTTTTGCACTTTTTGGCAGCATATACTAGCCCAAGTAGTACCTACTACCGATACGTTTACGGACTTATCATTTCTCACGTTTGCAATGTCATTTTCGGCGTGCATGTCTGATTGATGAATGTAGAAGAAGCACGAGAGGTGTGCCAGGACTGAGCTATCTGGGGCTTTACACTGTCTGCACCTTCACGCCGAGTCCCTTACGGTGGTAAGGGACTCGGCGTGAAGGTGCATACATACTCGTACATACGTTTTCAAGCTAATTAATATATCTATACAAATAAATAAAATTGGAGTGTCTGTTGGTAATATAAAAATACTAAATGCATATGTATGTACTATGTATACACGGTACATATACCAAAACAACATTTTTTACAATTATTGTCTGTTTGTTTGGCGGGGCTAATCTTGGGAACGGCTGGGCCGATTTTGACAGGACTTTCATTGGCAGATAGCTGATGTAATAAGGAGTAACTTAGGCTACTTTTATACTAGCTGCGCCCACCACATCGTCCGGGTAGATACTCAACAATCATAAATTCTCACGCGGGTGAAGTCGCGGGCAGAGTTAATCCTACATATAATTATTGTAGGTAGGTACTAAAAGTGGCAAACAAGAATGCAGTTCACATTGATGTTAAGTGATGACTGCAGCCTATAGATACCCACACAAAGACTAGAGGTCAAAATGCAGATGCGTGAACACTCCTGAGGCCCAAGATGTTATGCTTTTGTGCCAGAAATTACAGGGCCGTACATTACCACCTGACAGGAACACGATAGTGGTGAACACTTAACATTTAGCGCCACCACCGCATTTCCTAATATATTTTAATAGGTAATGCGGTGGTGCCTACTCTCGCGAGCTCCGTCACTGGAGCTCTACCACCAGTGAAAGCCTACTATACTTATAGTATACTAGTTTAGTATACCTACCCACTACATCTTTGGATTCTTAGTTAGGCATGTCTGTATTATCTTTATCTTTTATCTTCTTATTCCATTCAGCTTGAGATTAGTAAACACAGACACTTTAACTATTATTACTTATTCTCTGCTTTAACTGCCTAGGAAGCTACCCAATACCATGGACTTTTTGTAGAACTAATACCTAAAGATCTGCATTTTCGGTGAACATTGTGTCCATACGTGGAATTTTAACGCTCATGTATACCGAACCGTTTAGTCAGAGTATGCACTCTCCGCGCCGGCAGAGATAAGGTAATAATACTATGTATAGAATGGATACTTCGATGTCCAGCCCGATTTCCCCGCCTTACCCAACCTCTCCCCTCTTATGGGCGACGGTTCGTATTCTCTACGTGCTATGCATACAGGTGCACGTGTAAATACACGTCACTGATTGATGTCTGTGTAATAGAGACCAAATTAAGCGTTTGTATGAAATTTTGGCGGAGTGTAAAACATTACATCTTGTCCGCTTCTCTCCGACTTGATTTACCTATATACTTACACCGACTGATATTTGTTCAATCATATTAAAAACACATCGTATATAACTCCTGAAATGTGAAGTTTTCTCTAGTCAAAGCATGTTCATGATCGGGTCAGAATTTTCCCGAAGATTACCCCCTACACACAACAAGCTATGTTAGAAAAACCTCTTTATAATATATTATTAATATAGCAGTATGGCTACCTTTGTGTCTGGCGCTATCCATGTTATAAGGAGTCATAAAATCGTAAAAATATGCAAGGTATCAAGATATCACTGCTTGATTGTAGGTACCGCAAACCGCAAGTTAATTGTTTAGGTTAGGTTTTCCGCGAATGAGACCCTAGTAGTGGGGTTTAATCACGGTAAATGCATTGGATGCGTTCGCAGGTTTCGCTGTGTGATATCGATTCGGACCTGGGGGAGCAACTGTCGGATGAGTTGGGCGCCAAGTACGGAAGGAAGAATGTTTTGTTTTGCCAGTGCGATGTCACCGATTACTTACAATATGAAGGTGGGTAATCATCATCACGTATTATTAGTACCTAAGTTACAGATATTTTTTTTACAAAAATCTTTAGTTTTCTATAATGTATTATATTGATAAATTATTCCCGAAATCATACTCTTGTAGGTACGTATAAACTAGGTATGACTCATAATATGTCCTATGACTGGGACATCCACTGCTGAACATAGGCCTCCCCAATGACCTCCATCCCGATCGATCAGAAGCGATGTGGATCCAGTGGGTACCTGTAGCCTTGACTAGGTCGTCGGTCCATCTTGTAGATGTCCCACGCTGCGCTTGCCGATACGTGGTCTCCACTCGAGAACCTTTCTGCCCCAGCGGCTACCGGTTCTCCGAGCTCTGTGCCCTGCCCATTGCTACTTCTGCTTGGCTATGTCAGCGACTTTCGTTCGCCTACATTCGGATTTCTTCATTTCTGATTCGATCCAGTAGAAAACCCCAAATAAAGCTGTTTCCATTGATCGCTGAGTGATTTGGAGCTTGGTATGACTCCCCTGTATCTTATTTTAACCATAGGAGAAAGTGGGACTTAACACAATAAAAAAAGAAACGTTTTCCAGCCGCCGTGTTGATATTTTACATGCCTTATCGACACACCCTACCGACTATTTTAAATTTGTGAACCAATATTTGTGATTTAAAAATCGCGGCCTGTAAGGCCACCTACTGTACCTATTTTACTGTCGTCCCATTTTATGTAAATTGTTTAATGTACGAAAAGAAATAAATAACGTTATGATACCTACTTGAATAGTACCTCCTATCATCCAAGAAGTTTGCGGTGATTCAAAACCATTGCAAATAAGACTTTATCGTAACACTAATAAGACACCGACGTGATCTACGCATAGAGCACAGGCCGCCGCGACCGGTGGCCCGCGTTGCTCTATGGATTATGGATCTACGGGAATCTTTTTCGTAGGTACATTTTTGTAGGTAGCTATCTAGTCATAGAGAAACACGTACAAAAAAATACTCTATTAATGAACTAACGGTGTGTCTAGTATTAGAACCCTGTATCAATCTGCCCCACTTCCCCTACTTTAATTTACTTACCGAAAAAATGAACAATTACAGAAGCGTTCGAGATGACAATAAAGGTGTTCAATCGACTGGATATAGTCATAAATAATGCTGGTGTAATGAACGACCGATTCTGGGAACTCGAAGTCGACGTCAATTTGGTAATTATACGATAACTCATAACCTTATTCTATTAGTGGTAAATCGAGCTTAGGTGACAACACAAATCTAGGACTGGATCACGGTGACAAACTAAAAACAACACGGGCCACCGGCCGACCGGAAGGGAAGAAACATGGCGTTTATTACCGATGCAAAACAGTCTGTCATTCTATGCGGGTGGGGGGAATTTGTGTGACACTCACACACACAACAAAAATCGTCTATTAAATGTCTACCTAGGTACGTATAAGTAGGAAGTTGAAGATACGGTTAGGTTGGTGTATAAATGAAGCGATGCCCGTGCCAATATACGTAGTTTTATTACATATTCTCTGCCAATATAACTACGAACGTCGCTTCCAGAACGGGGTGATCCGCGGTACCCTGCTGGCATACCGCTTCATGGGCAAAGACCGCGGCGGGCAGGGAGGCACCATCGTCAACACCGCGTCCACCGCATTTGCCAGACCACAGGTGTCCACCCCTATCTACACGGCTACCAACTACGCGGTGGTGGGCTTGACACGGGCTTACGGGGTTTGTAGAACATTGTTTTCTTTTTATAAGTCGCTAAGGTTCCAAAGTACTCGATTCTCGCGACCGGAAGAACACTTTGCACTGTCGACGTCGTAGTGATCACACCTACAGCAGCAGGGAGTCATAGTGGTTAACTGGCGGTAGAGCTCCAGTGACGAAGCTCGCGACTTAGGTATGCACCACCGCATTACCTAAACTACTTTTTATATTGTATAATGGAAGTGGCAAACAAGCATGGAGTTCATATTGATGTTAAGTGATGACTGCAGCCTATAGACACACACACAAAGACCAAGGTCAAAATGCAGATGCGTTACCACTCCTGAGGCCTAAGGTGTTATGCCCCTGGGCCGGAAATTACCACCTGACCGGAACAAGATAGTGCTGAACACTACCATTTAGCGGCAAGTAATGTAATGTGGTGGTGCCTACGCCCGCGAGCTCCATCCAAACTAGCAGATAAATGGTAGTGTTCTGGTGTGGTGTGGTGGTAATGTACTGCCCTGCACAGAGCTGATGTGATAAGGAGTAACTTAGGCTACTTTTATCTCCATACCTACATACAAATAAGTAGAATTCGAGTGTATCCGACTTTGACGGGACTTCCACGGGTAGGTAGCTGATGTAATAAGGAGTATGTTAGGCTACTTTTATCTCCATACATGCATACATACATACATACCTACATACAAATAAGTAGAATTTGAGTGTCTCCGATTTCGACGGGACTTTCACTGGCAGATAGCTGATGTAATAAGGAGTAACTTAGGCTACTTTTATACTAGCTGCGCCCAAGACTTCATCCGGGTAGATACTGAACAATCATATTTTTTCTCACGTAGACGAAGTCGCGGGCACAGCTAGTTATAAATAAGCTCATTTGGATATGCAGGACCAATATCATGTGAACCTGACTGGAGTGCGCAGTATAGTGATCTGCCCGGGGCTCACCGACACGGGGCTCGTGAAGGAGATCCGCAAGCAGCTCATGTCTTCAGAGTACGAGGGCGCCTGGCAGAGGGATAACGCTAATTCCAAGACTCAAAGGTGAGGACTCATTAGAAGAATACCCACCATCGAAGAAATGGTCGGTCCAGTGGCGGACTAAGGTGCGGCAGGGCAGTCCGCAGTGGGCCGCCGGTTCTGGAAGGCCTCCAAAGGTCGCGATTGTTTTTACCTCTTTTGGTATTGATGTAATTGTCTTTTTTTCTACTAATAATCATCATCCCTCCCTGCGCACGTGAAGCGTAACAGAGGAAGGGGATGGTTCGGGGGTCGAGGTGCAACCCTCCTTCCCCGGGCCTTACTGCCCTCGAAGCGTCGGGGGCATGGTCCGTGGTCGTGGTCATTTTTTTCGGCTCATGCGTCTAGGCCTCCAAATGCCAAATGCCGACATGCCGAGCCTCCAATGACTTATTCCGCCACTGGGTCGGTCAGACACGTCGCACATACGGGTATTTTGCCGATCTACGTGGCCAAAAGTCAAATTTACAAACTTTGAAATCTGTTGAAAATGACGGCTACCTGAGCTAGGGTACAGTCCCGGGAACAATAACCCGCCCTCCCCGCTTCGCTACGTGCACTTGCCGCGTCTTACGTTCAGTCCATAGAGTAATATAAGTATATATAAAATGGTTCAGTCGGAATTCGATCGTTCAACTTGTTGTTTATGTCTGTTCTCGGCGTTCGTGTAAAATCATTAACTTTGCAGTTCTATATTAAATATTCTACGTTTATTTTAAAAGTTCTAGTGATGGATCCTGATTTAGCAGGTAATAATGCTGTACTTTATTATGTTTTCTTGCTATTTTTATAAATGCAAAGTTTAGATATATTTTTTTGAAAAAACATGTATGTTAGGGTATTTTTTTTTGTAAATATTTTGATTAAATCCTCTTTTTGTTATACTACCCGGTCAGACCGGCTATAATTCCATATACAAATGAAAGTTGAAAGCTTTGAGTAGTAAAAAATAAAAAACGCTGCCGCGGATAAGCGCGGATAGGTCATGTTTTGGTTCTTTAAACTTAGTCTGAGCGAAACACAAAATAAAAATCTTTACGGTTTAAAATCCCAAAAAAAAAATGCCTTTTCGTTTTAGGTTCACCAGGTGCCTCGGGAGTAAGACTAGTGTCCCGTAAATACATGTATGATCGTGTGCAGAGCTATAATTTGCCAAGTTTGGAAGAAAAAATCGATTTCTTCAGAGGTCATCTGTTATCGCATGAAGGTTACACAGAAGACCAAATTGAAAGCTTGATACGTAATTTTACACGCTTCAAATCAGAAATTAGGCAAAGATGGCAAAAAGCACATAAGAAGGAAGACGTATTTCTCAAAAATAATCATTCATGGCTAGAAGGAACGTTTGAGATACCTGTCATTTCACAAAATCGGCCAGGACGACCATCCAAGTTATTTAAAGAATCAAGTGAAAGAACCAAAAGGAGGAAAACTGAAGAGGTTCGGTCTGCCCAGGTTGAGTTGCGTAAATCTGGAAAACGAGATGCTTCCGAAGTACTTAAAGAAATCACCAGTACTCCAACTCGAGCATCAAAATATAAAAAGGCTTTTTCTAAGTCAGCTAGAGAAAAACCATGCTCACTTACCCCAATACAAGCATTGTCGATGTTTGTAGAAGCCGATTTTAGTCGCCGACAATATGAAATAGTAAGAAATACTAACAAGAAGTTCTTTCCTTGTTATACCCTGCTACAAAAAGAGAAACAAGAATGTTATCCGCCCCCAGAATCATGCAGAGTAACAAGCAGCTATACTTGTTACTCTGCATGATTCCGATTAGCTGAAACCGATTTACAACCTTTGATTGACCATACAGTTGGTCGTTTATCTATCTTCCTAGAAGAGGTTCTAATAACATTGAAAGAGCAAGAACGAGAAAGCTTAAAATTATTTTCTAAATGGGGATGTGACGGCTCACAGCAATCTCAGTTCAAACAAAAGTTTGCTAATAATGCAGACTCCGACGCGAACATATTTCAAAGTTGTTTCGTGCCTAAAAACTTGTATGGGAAAACCCAACACCTTCTTCTCCGCGATTTTATCGCCCTATATGATTCCGATTTATTAAAGAAAATACCGATGTAACGGAAGAAGAAATCAACTTCGTGAAAAATTCTGCTAATTCGCTAAGCGCCACAGAGGTAAACATGAATGGGAACAAGTACTCGATATCTCATGTCTTCCTCATGACAATGGTGGATGGCAAAGTGTGCAACGCGGCCACGGGCACGAAATCTACAAGTCGATGCTACATATGTGGTGCTACTTCCAAGGACTTCAATGACATTGACAATCAAAAATAAATAAGTCCCCAGGCCATCGAGTTTGGCCTTTCAATTTTACACGCTCGGATTCGTCTATTTGAAAGCATTCTCCATTTGGCTTATAAATTGCCAGTTCAGAAGTATAAGGAGAGGAAGACAGAAAATGAAAAAACATTGGAACACGAAAGAAAACTCGAAATCCAGAAGAAATTTCGTGAAGAAACTGGATTATCGGTGGATATACCAAAAGCAAATTTTGGCAATACCAATGATGGTAACACAAGTAGGAGATTTTTTGAAGACCCGAAACTAGCATCTGAGATAACAGGCATAAGTTATGATTTAATATACAGGCTTAAGGTCAGAAACGATTTCGAGCGGACATATAATTGATATAGAAAAATATGACAAATATGCTCTGGAGACTGCCCGTTTATATGTCAATTTGTACCCATGGCACCCAATGACTCAGACTTGACATCAGACCCTCTTAATAGTTGTATGAGAAGTTTAAACAGAAGAAAAACGCAGTGTTTTTTACAAGAAACAATCGCGTTTCTCAAGCTTGGGCAACCAAATGCTAATTCTTCAGAGAGCGAAGAAGAAGGACTTTAAACTCAAGTTTTTTTTTTCATAAGTTCGTAATTTTTTTTATAAAGTTAATATTTTTTGATTAAACCTCTTCATTAATTACAAGACGTATTTTATCTACCAAGTTACATCCTTTAGATAAGAAAAAGAAAGTAAAATAATTTTGGCCGCGTAGATCGGCAAAATACCCGTATTAGACTACAAGCCCATGTTAAAAAATTGATGGGTCATTTGAACCACCAGGTGACCTATCTAGAGCGATATAAGAGCATAAAATAATAAGATTCAGCACTATGCCGTCACTTGTAAGCTGTCCAACTGAGTGCAGGTGAGAATTCAAAAGTACAGGTAGACTCAGTACATTTTGGTCACATATTTTCGTACGGCATTCATACCAACGATAGACCCATTAAAAATAATAAGAAAGCGCACAGTGCCGTACAAAAATGGTGCGCCACGAAGTCGGATTTTTTTTTTATTTTCCGACAATTACCGGGGTAAATTTGGTCATTTGATTTTGTACGGCATCTGTGTCATACTATTTCAATAATGCTTTCAATTCATTATTCCGCAACGCCGTACAAAAATCATGCGACAAGGGGAAAAAATCGAGAGTTGCAACCCCCTTTCTGTCCGTAGTCCAGGGGGTGATTTGAAAAAGTACGGCATCGGTTCCAAAACATTATGTAGCACTCAAAAGTACTATTAAAAGTAATGCCGTCAAAAAATGATTGTTCCCTTGAATGTATATCAATAATTATCTTAATTTCATCGTATTTTTGATTTATAAAGCTGTAAAATCATTTGAACCTGTACGGGAACTTTTTTTTTAACATGATATTATAAAATACAATTGTTATATAGTATTGCCGTTCAAAAGAAACCGTTCTAAAAAAAATTATAGAGAAATGCAAAAACTGAAATTTTGCAAATTATTGTAAAAAATTAAATATCATTGATTAATGAAATATAATAGTTTTATACATTTTATTTCTTGTTTTAAATAGTATTAACATAGATGAATTAGGAAAAAATGATGCCGTACATTTTTGTGCAAACCATATCTTTTAGGCTGATGAAATCAACGCTTCAATTTTGAGGGTACTTTATGGCCATCTGATACAGTACGGTATTAACATATTTTTGAAGAGGACAATTGATAATATGATAAAATCACTATGACGTCTAACTAAACTGAAACGGTGTGTATATTATGTCCAAGAATTGAAACTGTCAATCCCAGTATCAACAGTTTTATATACTTTTTGGTTTAATATATACTTCAAACATTATTGATACATACATATAATTGATTTGTTTCATTGTAATGATGTGAATAAATAAAACAATCACTTTTTTTCGAAAAAATCGATAAATTTAATGATAAAAATACAAAATACGGGTTCTCTTTCAATTAATCATTATCGGAGTCAGTTGCTGAGTTGATATCGGAATCAACGTCTTCATCGACGTCCGAATTATCTTCTCTATTATTTTCTGAAACATAAATATATCTTTATGAAAATCTAAGTCTTACGTACAAATGAAAGATTTATTTATTTATTTATTTACCAATTACGTTGTCATCTTCGCCTGATTCCGCATCCGGTTCCGTTATGTCACAGACTTTTTGGGGGCATTCCTCGCCGTGAAACCAATCGAAATCGTACCGACCGTCATTGAGAACCCACCCATAATTTATTGGAAACAAGGTCGACGGTACTTGTTTGTAGGCATTACACCAAATCTGTGCTATGTAGATACTTCTTTTCAGCTGCTGCTCCAACTCCCGGAAACAAGGGGGAAACGACGTTGCTTCCAATTTCATAGCTGTCTTTTTGAAAGCTTCATTACTACTTTTTTATAAATCCTTTTTTGTTTTTTTCTTTTTCGGTTTTTTTTTTCCCCTTTGAACCAACGAAAATGTACGGCACATGAAAAAATATTATCTATGCATAAAATAATTTCAAAATAAGTTTATTTCATGTTGTGTCAAATCACCCCCTGGACTACGGAAAGAGAGGGGGTTGCAACTCTCGATTTCTTCCCCTTGTCGCATGATTTTTGTACGGCGTTGCGGAATAATGAATTGAAAGCATTATTGAAATAGTATGACACAGATGCCGTACAAAATCAAATGACCAAATTTACCCCGGTAATTGTCAGAAAATAAAAAAAAAATCCGACTTCGTGGCGCACCATTTTTGTACGGCACTGTGCGTTTTCTTATTATTTTTAATGGGTCTATCGTTGGTAAGAATGCCGTACAAAAATATGTGACCAAAATGTACTGAGTCTACCTGTACTTTTGAATTCTCACCTGCACTCAGTTGGACAGCTTACAAGTGACGGCATAGTGCTGAATCTTATTATTTTATGCTCTTATATCGCTCTAGATAGGTCACCTGGTGGTTCAAATGACCCATCAATTTTTTAACATGGGCTTGTAGTCTATATGTGCGTCGGTGCTATATTTGTGTGGTGATAAAGTCTAATTTACAATGGATGAGCGGAAACTTCTTCGATAGTACAAAGAAGCATCATTTGGGCTAATACTCACTCTATTATTGTTCAACCGGGGAAACACCAACTAACGGATTAATCATTGGCAAACTACCACTAAGTTATGAAGACGTACCTTACCTGCGTTACGTTGCCCGTATTGTGTATCTCGGTCGACATCATTTGGTTAGCCAGTTTGCAGTACATTGCGGTTTTAGCGTAACGTGATGATTGCCATAAATTTTGGAAAACAGCTTTGTACTGCAGTGGCTTTCAAATTGATGGCCACCCAGCTACGGATACCCCTTTTGATGTACTATCAATCAAGAAACTGAGCACTTGACCACATAGGCACCTTATACGGTTGTAATATTGCAGTGCCCTTGCAGGGTTCATGTTTGAGACTATGTACTTATAACTAAGATCCTTGTGAAACAACATGAGAGCAATAAACATTTGATTTGATAAAAGCTATATTCGATTTTGGATAAGCGAGGTTCAGGCTATATTTTTGATTTTTGATGTTCTTTATAATTCCAGCGCTGAACATGTCGGAAGATCCTTAGTGGAGATCTTGGCTAAAGCCCAGAGCGGCTCAGTTTGGGTGGTAGAAAACGGGCAACCGGCACGGGAATGGCGTGGTTAAATGCTAACCAAGGTAATACACATTGCGAGAAAATTTAGTTAATTTAATTACAGACTGTCGAATTAGAAGCTGTTTAATTAAGTTAAAATGAATATTTATGGCATGAACGTACACGCTAAACGTAAGATTTTAAATGGTATTCGCTTCGGATAGCGAATTGCAAAATTTTAAGCCTAGACGTTGGACTAACTTAGGAGAGTGAAATCTAGTTAATAGCAATACATAATCCCTAAATATAAAACGTCGGAATTATAACTTAAATGAATTTTCAACTCAACTAACTCAATCATTAGCGGTCCAGAAATACTAATTTGGTAGGGTAGTTCGCAGCAGATCATTATTAGCGTTTATACTCGATAATAACTTAAAACCGGTTATAATTTGTGTAAATTAAAGTGACTATCTTTCTTCACTCGTCTAGGTTGTTCCAAAGTATCTATCGCATTCATAAGTTAAGTGATAAGGTTCCAAACTACGAATAATAATGTAAGAAGTGTAACTAACTGTAAGCTAAAAAAATGGTTCTACGCAAATAGACACACCTTAGGCGGTCCATAAAAAGGACACACCGCAGCGCGTCAGTCCATGCTTCAACGGATAGTTTCCTTGCCGCTCGGCGAAATGACCTTCGTTACCAACCGAATGCAAGCATTGTCTATGTGAAAGTATGAGTGTTTGTTATGATTTCAGTTTATTTGCGTAGATTGGAAACCAAAATCGAGGCGATTATTGTACGTTACATTTTTATACACATTACTTGTAGGTTCCAAATCATTTGAACCTATTTCAAAAGATTTGAAACCTACGAGTAATGAACCAAAACGAAAATGTTATCTTCTCTTTCACGTCATCAGACACATTGAAAACTTGGATGTCTTGGAAGTTAACAGCGGCAGCAGTAAACACTAACCCCCTTATTCATAAACGTAATTTAGCTAAAGTGTAATGATAAAAGTAATGATAATAATGCAGTAATACCTACTGCTCATACAAATAAAGGTATTTGATCAAACGATAAATTATTAATACGTATATTAATAATTGTTGTAATAAAATTAATAGCTCTGCTAATGTCTCCTTTGTCTCTTTCTATCCTGCACATTTGACAATGCAACTGACAAAGACAAAGCATTCTATAGCTAAAACGTATCTAAAGTACATTTATGAATAAGGGGGTAAGTTCTCATCATATCAAATTCAGTTACACAAAGTTACTCAGTTTACGCGGCTATTATTAGCCTTACGGGAAAAATATTAACCATCCTGTTTTGGTATGTATACAAATGAGCACATTTGTAGCGGAACTTACATTGACAGTTGGAATGAAAGTTCTTATCCCTATGCGAATGCATCTATACAATACATATATTACATATACCTATGCGCCTACATGTTTATTTAAATTATAAGATAAATTGCAGTAATTACACTTAAATAACTACGTATTTGGATGTGTACGATTGAGATAGATACTTACATATTAGAAATATGTAGACAAAATTTTAAGTAGTCGTTGGATCAATCTATTGTACTGATCATGATCAGTATTTTGAAAAGCGCATAATAAGCGCGGAAACGCAATGAGATTTTATCCTATTTCATAGAATTTGATTTATTATTTATTTAAGTGTAGCTTGTTTTAATATTGAATATTTAAAGCAAATCTTATTTTCGTTCGCCTAATACTGTATGTAAGATTTTTAAAGTTTTAATCTAATTATTTATGGACTGATGTGTATTAATTTAATTATATTCACTATGCTTATGTAAAATCGTTCAAACTTTTGAATTTGAACTGGCATCCATTTCATTACCAATTTAATATTCACAATTTCTCGAAGACCATAAAACAAGAATTAATAACATAGCTCATATAAATAATGGGCTTGTCCATTAATAATGAGAGGCGTTTTTAGCGAATTTTCAACCCCTCTCCACTTGTGAGATTTGGCTCGGCCCTCTTCTCCATCACCCAAAAATGTGTAGTGGTGTACCAGGTGTACGTATCTTATTGAGTTAATTAATTCTAAACAGAAATTATAATGAACAAGATATGTTTATCTAAAACTAGTACTTGATATTTGTTGGTTGTGTAGGTGTTGTTTCGGGTAATGGGAAATGGAATGTTTTAATAAAACAACGATTTTTTCCGTTTCTTCTTTCTGCGGGAAAAAAAGTAAGATTAGGCGAGATTCGGCTCGACCACTCTCCACATAATATCTCACGTAATTAATGGACGCCCCCAAATTTCAACGCGATGCGAAAACAGACACGTGAATGTGATCTTCGTCTCAGATTAATAAAAAGGCTATTAAGAGTCCTAGGCAACAGAAAATATTTTGTCAAGATATTATAAAGATAGACAGTAGAAAAATGTTATGTTACACACTCCTCAAGTGCTGCCAAAATAGTGATTGAAAACTATCATAACATTACTTCATACACTACTTACCATAGATGCTCAACTATCAATATTTATAATGTCAGTCTTGTAAAGGCATTACTTGGTTTGTGAATGTCTTAACAGGACATTTACATCTCCGTAAAAGGATTGATGCGGTTGTGTAAATATTTTGTTTCTTTAGAATTGTCCCCAATATAAGAAGTGGCATTTATATTTTTTATGTAATGTTTTATATAAAAGTGTAATATAATGTAGTATGTAAGGTCATGTATCATGTAACTTATCCACTTATGTAATTAATACTATATGTCTTTGGTATGCTGTTTTAACATTTTTTTATATGTACATGGAATTATAATTTATGAAAATTGTGAGTTACGGATGTGAAACATTTTGTTTGAAATATAAATTGTAGACAAACTATATTTTAAGGATTCATTAAGTACTACTTTAAGTATTGTATTAGAATCACCCTTTCATGTTTTACAAAAAAGTTTTTCTATGACATTTGTTAATTATCAGGACTTGTCTATTGCTAAGTACATTTTGTACCAGCTTAAGCTTTAATTTGCAATAAAAAAAGTTTTTAAAAATAAAGATGTCTTTAATTAAATAACCAGTTGGAAGATTTGTAGTAAATGTATATTTCCGTATTAATACAATCACCAGGTACAGTTTTTGAGTTACAGATTTACAAATATATTGTATTTGTCAAAATTTTATTTCAAATTTCCACTCAAAAAGGACTTTACCCACTTTTACAATACACTTTAGCAAAAAGATTTCGAATTTGACATAAAAAGAAGAATAGTCCTTTTGCTAGAACAACAATTATACTAAAATTTAATTTGTGTGATAAACATACACTGGCTCACTTCAGCTCATATTAATTCTGGCAGTAATCAATATGGCAGTGTCCACAGTACTGTACATAATGATCTGTCTCGAGTGGACGCTCAACCCCAAACTTGAGAGATACTGCCATCAGATCACGCCAGCAGTCCTACTATCACAATTCATATATTCTAATACTAACAATAAAATGACAGTCAATAATCACCTCTAGTCATTTACAGAAACATTTAGAGCCTAAAATACCTTGAGTTGTTAATGCACTGATAAATTTACCTACATTTATGGAACACATCTGGCCAGCAGAAAGAACACTCAAAGGTATCTTCAATGGAACCATTTAAAATTTACTACAATGCTCAATAACACATTTATTAGTAGGACTGCTGTGAGAATGTCATTGCATATAATAATGAGAAATAAAAAATGGTGCAATGACCCTTTAGAAACTATAAAAACATGTTAACTCTCATTACAATATTTATAGGCACAACTGCATATATCATGTGAGAAGCTAGGAAAATATATTATTCGATTGGGCTTGACAATATTTCAATTACACTATACAGGACCCTTGCTAAACAACCTCGGTACAATTTACATGGAGGCAATATTTGAGGCTATCCACTCCAGGCTCGATACTTCATGTTAAGCCTAATATCGTATCGGTCGACTTGTGACGATTTCTAGATGTATCGACGCCCTCGTGCTGTATGTTGAACGTGATCGCTCTCTATTTCCAATATCTATTTTAGCCTACCTGAGCGCGTGTGGACGAAGATTTGTTTTTACGCATGCTTCGGGAATTTCCTTCTTTCTCCTTCCATTTATTGGATACAACACTATCACACCAAAACAATGTCCTTCTACTTTTATCCGCGCTTCTTTATATAATTTCCCGCAACAGCTCTTCTCTTCACATATTTTTACTGATTATATAATAACACACTTTAATCACCAACATACACTTTTCCGTTACTTATCCACATGTGATCAGTCCTCGCGATAATAAATTAAGATTCAGTGCACTCTTCTTGTCACACATCACCTACTTAGCTGCAAAAGAAAAGCAGCCAATTAAAAAAGAAGTATACATAAATACAATGACATTAGAAAATAGTGTTTGTTATTAATTCTACAGTTTTCTATAAACAAATTACCAAAATTTGTTGTTGTAGGCAACTCTGTTTATAGACAAGATAGATGGGTAAGAAGCCTTATAAAGTCTAGTTCGAATAACTAATGAGGCACACTCAATATCTGGTAACAGGCCTTACGTAAATTATGTCAAGGAAAATATCGTCCTACAAGTCAAATCCAAGCCCATTTATTGCTGTTTTGCAACAAAGATCTGTATCACTGTCGGGGATGGCACCGCATCTGTATAACAACCTCTGGTTTTCGTGTTAATGTTCTGCGTTTATCATTTTCCACATGAACTGCACGCTTATCCAACATCATCTCGGCCGAAAGACTGCTGGACAAAAATCTCGTCTAAAGATTGCCACAACGGCGGGCCTAGATACACGTCGTCTTCCGGTCCGCGGTCGTCACTCAACTAACGTCGGCTAGATAGCAGCTAACTTGCAGACTCCACTTCAAATCAACTCGAATCGCAATGGATAAAATTCGCAAAACTACAAATTTCTCGCAGTAGTTAGTCGATTAAAAAAAATTGTGTATGCTAAAGAATGTTCAGGGACGGTTTAGATTAACAATCAGATCCTACTGCACAGCAATTGAGTAAAACTACGTCTACCGAAGCCACAAGTCAATTTCCTGGTAACGAAGTTAGCAGGTTAGCTTAGCATATCTAGCTGACGATATTTACCCTGCCTATCGCCACTGGAGTGGCCGGCGTGCGGCATCATCGCTATTTATAAGAGACACTATAAGGCTGGCTTCCCATCTCGCTTTCTCTCACGTTAAATCTTATAACTTTATATGTCTGTCTCTCTTTACTGTCGCTTTTTCGTTTCAACGACTTCCAAATAACAACGAAGAAGCTAAGGAAGTATTAACTTCAATAAACAAGTATATTTACCGGCGGCGGCGGCGGGGTGGGGGTGGGGGTGAGGCTGCGGCTGGGGAGGCAGGCGCGGGCGCGGCACGCCGGTGCTGTTCATGTTGATGGAGTGCCGCCCGCGCCCGCCGCGCACCGCGCGCCAGCTGGGGAAGTAGGACATTCTGTGCGCTTTGTTATACTACTCGCATTACTGTATACTGGCCGTTTCACAAATGTCACCAAACCTTTTGAGTTTGGACCTTTACCCCCTTATTCATAAACGTACATTAGATACGTTTTAGCTATAGAATGCTAGTAGTGTAGTAGTAGTCAGTTTCATTGTCAAATGTGCAGGATAGAAAAAGACAAAAGAGAGATTAGCAACACTTTAGATATAATAGGTTTTAAGGGGCATACGGCCAAATACTCAATCGTCACTCAAATCTAAGTGGAACTTAAAAGTTTTCTGGCCTTATAAAACACGTTCAAACGATAAAGATAGCGCAGATTTGAGGGTTGCTTAAAATTTAGTGACGTTCGAGTATTCGGCCATTAGTTTATTAAGGGGCATAAAATACGTCACGCTTAAATTAGCCTTTTCTGACCCCCTTCCCCCATTGTGACGCTGTGTCACACTATATGTGACCCCCCTGAAAATAATACGTCACAAAAAGTAAGATCCCTGCCCCTTTTTTTCTAACGAAATATTACTTTAAAATATTTACATATATTTTTTATCTTGTTTGACATGTATATCAATTGTTATTCGCTTTAATTTATTTAGTTTGTTTTTGACGTGTCATAAGAGGTGCCTGTTACCCTAAATGAATAAATGAGTTTCTGATTCTGATTCTATTTCAGTGAACTGCGAACTTCACGCTCAGCGAGACCCCTGCCCTCTTGTATGCGAACGTATTTTATTGAAACCCCCCCCCCCCTCCCCCCCCCCAGATGAATAAAATAAGAGTTTGTAACATTTGAAACAGCTTTCATCCAAAATAAATACTGAGGGCGAAGTTCACAGCCTACACTTTACTTTTTTGCAAAGTTATAGTGTGGTACTGTAAATAGATCGGCATTCACAAGCGAAAGAAAGTATATGGTAATACACACTTTCGAGCTTTAGATTGGAATCATATAAACTGGGTAGTAACAATTTAAATAAAACAATAATAACGTATGATTGAACAACCCCCATTTATGGGTTTCCAGTTTAAAGCTCGCAAGTGTATGTTTGAGTGTGATTAACACACTGGACAAAATATATAAAATGGGATATAATGTTGACAACACAACACCATCTGTATTAAAACACTGGTGGTAGAGCTCCAGTGACGGAGCTAGCGGGCGTAGGCACCACCGCATTACCTAAAATAATAATAATGGCAACCCATTATACGTCCCACTGCTGGGCACGAGTCTCTCCCCTTTTTGGGGGGAGGCAAATTTACCTAATATACTTGCCGCTAAATGGTAGTGTTCAGCACTATCGTGTTCCAGTCAGGTGGTAATGGACGGCCCTGTAATTTCCGGTATAGAGGCATAACACCTTAGGCCTCAGGAGTGGTAACGCATCTGCATTTTGGTCTTTGTGTGGGTGTCTATAGGCTGCAGTCATAACTTAACATCAATGTGAACTGCATGCTTGTTTGCCACTTCCATTACAAAAAAAAACAAATATCGTTTGCTATGTGCATTTATGAATTTTGCAATCATTTGCAACTTCTTGAAGCAGGATGAATTAGCAGAAAAAAAAACAATAAGAATACATACGGCTGATGGAGATTATGGGGATTGTGTGGGTTGTGTGGGTTGTGCGGGTTGTGGGGGTGGGGGTGCCGCCAGTTGGCGCGGCCCCGCCACGCGCCGCGCCGCGCCATGGCCACGCCGAACGTCTCCGAGTTCAGCTTGCGCTCCGTCCGCCAGTCCGTCCGCTGGCTGCGCCCCTTCGACCTGGTGGACGATGGACAACCCTCCTTGTATTTCGTCCTTCACGATTCCGAATTCATAGACGGTCGATCATTTTATGTGTCAAATTTAGTTAAAGCTAATCGGCGGAATGTAAATGGAAAGATAAAAAAGAATTACGGCCATACATTTTTGGAATTTACATCGGAAACGTCTCTCGATCGGTGGTTTTAAATATTAATAATTCAAATGAAATGTATGACGAAAAAAAGTACAATAATGTACAGTACCCTGTACCCAACAAGAAATAATGCTCGTCGAGCCTACGAAAGAAACAATCGGCTAATTTCAACTTCGTGAGCGTTATCTCTGCTGCACACTGCCTTACGTAGGCACTGCAAGTCCGGTATTAATCAAAACATGATCAAAACGGTCGACTAACGTCACGTTGGTAAGGTGCGAAAGAAATAACGCTCTATAGAAATAAGCCGAAGTCTAATGCTTAAGTTCAATGTACAATATTTCTTCTTACTGGAATAGTGGTTTCTCTATGACCAATTTTTAATAACAAATATTATCATTTCGTCATCTTGAAAACTTATTTATCTCAGACAATCACATTAAAACCATTTACGTTTTTAAAATATAGTCCAATTCGATTTCATAATAATAAAATCGAACCGAATTTCGGTATACAAAGAAATCTTGGTATAATACAGTGAGCTCACCTCTCCACAGCCTCACAAGAGATGTTATCAAAGAAGCTCTTCTTCTTATCGTATCCGGTGTAGCCGTCGTCGTCTAGCTCAGCCTCGCCCGCGCCCGTCTCGTTGCCAGAGTCGTCCTTCTTGTCCACCTCGCCCGGCACTTCACACTGACACACATAATTTTAACGTATATTTATGGTGGCAGTTGGAGCACGCTTGTGTTGCTTCATGAATAAAGCCTTGTCTTTTGTCTTTTCGCATTACGATAGCTGCACTGCAGTGCCGTGATGGACGACACGAAACATCTAATCTAATTTACTTAACTTCAGTTCTTCAAATGGGGAAATCATTCGGAAACTATAACCAATAATCAAAGCTTGCATTTCATATCTCAATAAAGGTACATTTAAAAGATCTCTTGTCTTTTAATAGAATACAAATAATCCTCCAAAATACAGTAAAGCTCATAAAAAATAGAGTAGAAAAAACAACTTACTTCAACCTTAGGTTCACCCTCGGTGATCTTAGTCTTGGCCAACTGGCTGCGCAGCTCCTCAAACTCGGTGTTGGCCTGCTCAAAGTCGTAATCGTTCTCGAACTTGAGCGTGTTCTTGTTGCGCGGCACAAACCCACGGCCCCGGCCGCGTTGCCTGCCTCGCCATCCGCCGCGGTTATGGTTGTAGCCTTGCCCTGGAATTATGTTAATGTTGAAGACAACACTTGGCAGAAGGTAGACTAATATGGAGGTGGTTTACTGGGGGGGGGGAGCTGCCTCGCTCTACACACTGCAAGTGCACAACAACAATATTCCAAGATTATTGATGCACTCACCAGGCTGATGATGCTGCTGCTGCTGCTGTTGCTGGTGGTGCTGTTGTTGATTCTGCTGGTGGTGGTGTTGTTGATTCTGCTGGTGATGGTGTTGGTGTTGATGTTGCTGATGCGGAGGCTGGATGGGTTGCGGAGCGGGCGCCGGGGGCTGCGAGCCGCTCGGCACGCGCTGCCGGGTGCGCGACGACGGCCGGCCGCGACCGCCGCCGACCTTCGCCTGCCCGTTGGCCCCGCCGCGCCGGGAATCCCGTTGTCCTGAACCACTCGCACCCACCTATGAACCATTTGAAAAAAAGAGGCTTCAAAATTGTAAAGAAGCCCGCCCTAATGAAGCACATGTAGCCGATTCACTATATTTTGTATAGTTTGGTATATGTTTGTTAAACAGTTATTATAATAATATTTATTTTAATCTATTTCACTATTATTATGTATTATATTTATAAACGTTAGAAGTACCATACATATACCATAAATATATATTACACATATAATTCATAACATTATATTATTATTTATATTAATAATAATATAACATAAAATATTCATAATAATATAATAATATAAAACAACATATTTCTTTTATTTACAATTATTAATTATTAATGTTACCTATAATATAAACTTATAACTATTACTTACTAACTATTATTATATAAACTATTTCGCGAGTTGGTACAAAAATATCGTTCATGTATATCTTACGGTAACTATTTTGCCGTGCATTCCGTCGGTGCAATGGTAGCGCGCACTCCGGACCGGTTTACATGGTGCAGCGCGCGCGCAGTCGATATTGCACGTTGCACCAGTCGTCCACGCATGTCTGACGCGAAGCCCGTGTCGCTCGATCGCCCGTAGCTCATACACGCTTACCTCGCGAACGCGTATCTGTTATACTGTTATTTGTTGCTTGTGCTATCGCTGTGAACTATCTATACTCCTTCTATTTCTATGGTATATAACTCTTCTAGTGTGTTGTGTAAACTGTATCTTGTGTGTGACTCTTGTGATTATACGTTTCTTCTTTCTACGGACTAATTTCTTCTTATTCACTTCTTCCTCACTCACCATCTATCTACACCTATCACCTTCACACTATACACAGAATAAGGCTTTTGTTTCAGCAGATGAGAACCCTACCCCATACAATAACAAAGTGCCTTTTGGCTAATTATCCAACTCTAGTATAAATAATATTGCACTCTGGAATAGTGTTTTCTGATTATGAAAGAATTTTCGTGATTGGTTCAGTATTTCCGAAGATTAACCCCTACAAACAAACAAAGTTACAAACTTTACCTCTTTATAATCTTTATTTATTTTATTTATTAGCCTTCTATCAGATAATTTCACAGGTTTAGTTATTTAGTTGTTTTATTAGTTGTCATATCTGTGTGCTTTTTTATAGCAAAGGCCTCCTCCAACTGACTCCACATTTCTCTTTCTCTGGCTAGCGATGTCCAAGTACCGCCTGCCACTGCTTTAATTTCGTCAACCCATCGCCTGAGTGGTCTGTCTCGTTTTCTTTTTCTGTTGCCTGTGTACCACCAGTTCATTACTAATTTCGACCACTTATCTATTCCCCTGATAGTATGTCTTGCCCATTTCCACTTCAGCTTTTTGATGGTTATTGTGACATCTTTTGTTCTTGTGTTTCCTAATTGTTGTTGTTCTTATTTTGTCTTTCAGTCTTTTCCCCATCATACTTCTCAGCATAGCGTTTTGACATGTCTTGAGTTTCATATAGTGCGATTTGTTGAGTGCCCAGGTCTGGCATCTATATGTGAGTACGGGTAGTACACATGTGTTAAACAGTTTACGCTTTATGCTTATGCTCATTTCTTTATTTTTAAATACCTCTTTCAGGCCCCAGAACTGTTTCCAGGCGTTTGCTATGCGTTTATCAATTTCTTTTGTAGTTCCATCTGTAGTGGAAATTATTTGGCCTAGATAAACATATTCGTTTACATATTCAATTTCGTTGTTGTTTACATGAATAGGTTCTAGTTTCCCATTAGTAATGGCCTTGGTCTTTTCCTTGTTCATACTTAGTCCTACCTTGCCTATATAATCTTAATATATATAAATTACGTGTCACGTGTGTTTGTCTGCAATGGACTCCTAAACTACTTGACCGATTTTAATCAAACTTGACTTACATGTCAATTTATAGTTGAAAAAATTTACATACCTAAATTTCACGGTACGGGCCGCTAGTATTAGTATAAGTTGAACAATCATGCTGTACCTGCGTATCCTGATCAACAGTAGGACTCTTCCTGTGTCCCGTTGCAGGGGTACCAGAGCGAGATGCACTCTGTTGAGACCCACCACCAATAAGATCCAGCATTGAACCTGGGGAAGATTTGAAAGTTATTTATGAAGTCATTATTTCAAGAAGAACAATGGAGTCTTTAAAAATAAGTGTGTATACATATTTCTATAAACTCCCATTATGGAATGTTACTAATGTAAAATATATTTTTTTTTTTATATATAATGGCATCGCTATTACGCATATTGCCAGTGCCAAGTAAAATGATATTTCGTATGTATTTAAGCAGCGTAAAAGTTAGTATAATATAGACAGTCAATTATTTATTAAGTATGTCAGTCAAGTGAGTTACAGTCAAGTTATTCGAGTAAAGCGATGGCTACTTTACCAGAACCATTTACAATGAAGTTTTGGAGGCAACCTGAAAGGTCGTGTTCTCGCACTATTATTCTATTTCACTATACACGGGTACTGTAATAAACCTATATCAAACAAAATGCCACCAACTTTATTCAATATAACTTAAAAATACACCAAGAAAATGAAATAAAATAAGAGCACCATACGTCTCTTTCAAGGTAAGCCAAAACTCTGTAAAATATTTGCACATTATTAAATGATAAAGTCAATCTTGTTTTTTCATATTGTTACTGTCCAAAATATTTTTATTAATACACGCTAACTAGTAACAAATACAAATTAATTTGTTAAAATTGTGATATTATTACAGAAGATAATTACACTCTTCTCATTTGTGAGGATTATCTCAATCATATAAAAAAAGTTATGAAATTCTTTATTCGCTATGACTACTATAATAATATTATCTACTGGACTAAAGGCATCAAAGCAAATAATTCAACAATACAAATACAAGTTGATGATTTCAGTATATTGTTTTGACGCAGGTGCGATGTTCCAAATTTGACAACCATGCAGTGTTTCATTACAAAATTTAGTACTTTAATTACAATAATTGGACAAGCATGTGAAACATTATTCTTTCTTTTTGATGAAGTATTGGTTAACATAAAAAGCAAATAATGCATAAATAAATACAAGCAACATACATATAACATAAAATTTATTTACTCTGTGTAAGCAATAGACCAAGGAATAAGGTACCTACTATGCTGGTTGCGATTTTCAGTTAGGATTATAATTATCCCAAATTATTACATTATTAATAACATATTAGTACCCAACCAATTATTTTTATATTATAACTTATAAAACCAATCAAATTTATTAGTGGCATTTAATGAGTTAAAGAATAAAATGTATAATTTTATTTTTAAAAATATTTAATGATAAAATTAGAAATATTATTACATTTATATATACATAATCAATATCAATAAGACTAACCTAACTATTTAACGTCCCATAACCTCCCTTTGATATTGTTATGTTTAATCGGGTAAGTGTATTAATACTATCACCATACCTATATTGTGCTTTCAGTGAGGTTATATTTATAATGAGAATAAAATATATGTGATAACAGATCGCATAAAAGGCTACACTACAATATTGATAAGCAGTATAAATATTACTATAAATAAAGCATGCATGTTTTTGTTATTCATAATACAAGCAGATACTTTTTGTATTCAACAAGTCACAAATAAATAAGTATTATCATTGGGTTGCACTTTTTTAACAATAAGAGTGTAGCATGCATTGCATATAGGCAAACAGATAAAGCCACCTCAAGATCTCATAAAAAAAATTAACTGATATACTTACTTTTATAAAACACGTTAAAAATGCAAAGTTACAGGTTTTTTTAACTCATAGGATTAATTAATTCTTAGTAAATGTATTCTAAAGAAAACAAGTAAGATTCTGATGTAGGCTCTGCCCATTCTGCCTATATGTAATGTGCACCACACATTTGAAAGTATCTGCTTGGTTAGGTGCAAAAATCGCAAAGTAGCATATATGAAAGCAAAAGCTTAAGTCACTTTGTGGAAAAAAAACCTTGGTCTTTCACTTGGATGTTGTGATGCAACACCCCAGATCCAATAGGAGCTGTCACCGGTTGTGACTGCGGTGCCAAATCCACTGAAGTTTGTGGAGACAACTCACTGGTCTTGCCGAGCTGGGTGTGGACACCCCCGGGGAATCCAGCCATGGGATGATACTGTGGGTACTGTGTTTGTCCCACCACTGGGTGATTGAACTGCCCTGTAAACTGGCCCTGTGCTGTCCCACCCCCGAGCGACGGGGGCACAGACATCTGCACGATGGCCGGATCATTGGGCAAGGATGGGACATTGTTCAGCACTCGTATATCCTTGATGTCAGAACCACGGAATAAGATGTAGTCATACACCTGACTCTGTGGTGCTACCGGGTACTGTGTTTCTCGATCCTCAGTACCGAAGGATCGCACTGTGAAAATAAGAGAAAATATGTAAGTATGTGCATTACTAAGCATTTATTGTATACTTTTGCTCTTCACAATATTATTATCCTCAAATGACAAATTAAAACAAAGTACTTGAACTCAAATAATACAAAATGACACAACAGGTGACTCTGCATGTTCAACTTCGTAAAATGTCGTAACGTTAATGATTCAATATGCTTAGATTTATTGGAATCACGTAAATTTAACTTGATTTCACCAGTAACTTACATTTTTCACACAACTTTACAGTGAATATTACACGAAATTATAGTAAATCATTACAAAAAAAAAACTGTAACAGATAAAACGAAGTTGTTTACAGGGGAAAAATCTTTTCAACGTCATCAAAGTGAACCCGCGGTAAAAAGATGGGTCCCACTTTTTTTGAGTTGAGGGTAGATTGAAAACAATGTGCTACGATGAAAACGTGACAAAATTGTCCGAAATTAATCAAATAAGACGCAATAATACAATCCAACGGTAATTTGTGCCGTCACTGTTGTATCAAAGCGGTTTGAACGACAGGGACTCTCAGAGCACATAGTTCCAAAAAAATACAGAGGATGAATCGTTAAATCGATTAAAACAGAGGACAAAGTAGAAAATAAAATAATCTTACTATGTTTATGAATACATTAGACGATAACAGCAACCATTTGTCAACTTACCGCTAGCCAAAGCGATGGTACATTCCTGAGGATCGACGGTGAAGAGTCGGCCTTCGTAACGTATATCAGCTTTCGATATTAGGCTTATTTTGGAGCCCAATTCAGGCATTCCAGAACTCATAGTGTCACTTTATAAATTAACAACTGATGACAAAGATTTTTAACGATATAGTCGACCGCAAAACCAACAGCCATCGAATAAAATGACTGACGGGAAGTTGGCAACAAGCGTAGCGTTTACAAACAGCTGAGAATACAGATAATATAAAGTGAAATTACTCATAGACATCTGAAAGTCATGTTTGCTTCACACTCTTGGCAAACCGAACACGTAATTGGTTTGTGCTGGCTGTGGGATTGGCACTAAACAGCAAGTCTCGCATTGTTGCATTGCACTCACCGCACTTGTAGTATGGCCATACCATAACCCTAAGCCGTTTCTAATTTTATGCATGCAGAATGGTTTACAATG
The DNA here is from genome assembly GCA_036365455.1 of Macrosoma leucophasiata. Taxonomy (NCBI): domain Eukaryota; kingdom Metazoa; phylum Arthropoda; class Insecta; order Lepidoptera; family Hedylidae; genus Macrosoma; species Macrosoma leucophasiata. The sequence continues at coordinate 5,545,308 of JAWQUS010000024.1, forward strand.
TTTTTGTCCTACTTCGTGTAAGCGCACCCAAAAAATATTTTTCTTCTTCTATATTTAAATTAATGGCTACTACCCAAGACTAAGGATAATTCTGCCAGAATCTAGTAATTGGAGACGCACAGATAAATACAAATAAAATAAATAAATAAAATTGATTGGTGAACTAGCTGTCTGGTGATGAATAAAATTATATCCTCTGATGGTACCTACAACAAAAACAAAGACAATCACTATAGTTAGATGATATTATAGACAAAGAACAGTGTTATAACTATAAAAAAAAAGAAGATTAAATTCTAATATTATTTACACGTATACATTTACCTAATCTATATACAAAAGGAGAAGTTTCTAAATTAAGCAATGATTTCATATTAGTAGGACGGGGGATGCTACGGGGAAGAAGGGAGTACAAAGAAATTTTATTTAAAGAACAATTAAAAAATATATGATCTAACGGAACCTTCATCTAAACCGCATTCACATAGAGAACTGTCCCTAATCCTAATTTTCCGCAAAAAAAACCGGAGTACACACATGACCCAAATGTAAACGGCATAGCACCGAGCATGATCTCTTATCTAGTGAGCGGAATTTAAAAAAACCACGGTCTGCTAACAATAAGGTGTTGGATATCAGCATAATGCTCTCCTTTTACTAGTTTCGACCGATCCCACTCCTTCTGCCAATCTTTATCCAATCGGGTTTTCGCGTATGATCATGACTAAATAAAAAGTTATAGGAATTACAACCACTTTCAATTACCAATTTTGCACATTGGTCCAAAATCTCGTTCCCCACAATACCGCAGTGGCCCGGAATTCACGCTAAAACAATAATAATATTTTACCTATGGCATCTGAACAGAACTTCTTTCATATCGTAAATAATTGGAAATCTCAGTTTACTTCTGAAAGGGTTACTTATTATAGCTTGTAAAGTGCTCAAAGAGTCCGAAAAAATAATAGTATTTGAAAGATTGTGTGATTCAACATAAGTAATTGCTTCATAAAGCGCTATAGTCTCACCAGAAAAAACTGAAGTTATGAAAGGAAGTTTATAATTTAATATTATTTTATATTGTGGAATCCAGACCGCTGCTCCAACTCCACTTTCTGGAGAAAGTTTAGATGCGTCTGTGTATGTCGATAACCAGTTTGGAAATTTTGAAGATAAAATGTCTTTAAATAGGTCATTAGCTCCAGGAGTGTTTTTGTTGATGCCGAAATCAAGAATTATGTTAGGTTGATAAGTAAGAATATCATAAGTGTACGAAAATACTGGACATTTTGGACAATTATACAGTTTGTAACCTAATTATTAAAGCGTATAAAACTAGTGACAATCCTAGGGGAACATTTATGGGACCAATATTTATTGGATCTGACAAGGTCTGCTAATAAAGAAAGCTTAGGGATAAGAGGATGCGAACCGCACTGTAGAACACTATAAATAAAACGATCTGCCAGATATTGTCGTCTTAGGTGGTAAGGTGGGTCGCTACTTTCTACACAAAGAGCGTTTGTTGGAGATGATTTCATACATCCACTAACAATTCTTAAACATTTGTGCAATTTATCCAAACTATCTAATTTACTTTTAATACACGGTTCCATTAAGAAAGAGCCATAATCTAATACACTTCGGACCAAAGCATTGTACAACAGTTTTTGTGAATAGGGGTGAGAACCCCACCAAACTCCAGATAGTGAACGAATTATATTAATGTTTTTTTCGGCCTTTCGGATTACGTTATCAAAATGGTCACAACCTTTCAGACCGGAATCGAGGGTAACTCCTAGAAATTTGGGGAACTACTCTTTTTCTAGTAAAAATGACAACGTTACTCTTGGAGACGGATAACGAGAGACCACGGGTTACAAGCCATTCGTTAAGATATCGCATAGCTAAGTTTAAGCGACTAGAGGCATCCTCCAAACATTCAGTAGCAAGGTAAATAACACAATCATCAGCATATTGAAGTGTACCACAAAAGGAATTGACAATGACATTCAAATCATTTATAAATTAACTAAACAATATAGGCCAAGTACCGAACCTTGAAGAAGGCCCCTCCAGATTGATCTAGGAGTAGATGTTGTACTATTATGAGGAACCTGGATGGACCTTTCACAGAGAAGGTTCATAATACAATGTACCATCTTCTGTGGGATACACAGCTGGTGCAATTGCTGCCTGAGAAGATCAAGGGGAACGTTATCGTATGCAGCTTCAATATCGAGGAAAATGCCCACTAAAAAATTATTGTATGTTAGTGCTAATCTAATATCGGAAATAAATATGCTGAGGCTACCCATTGTACTAAGTCCCTTACGGAAACCAAATTGAGTCGGAGACAACATACCTTTATTCTCTACAAACCATTCTAAGCGATTCTTAATAAGGTGTTCTAAGATCTTTCCTAGTACAGATGAAAGAGCGATAGGTCTGTAGGAAGTAGGCAGGGAGGGATCCCTGCTAGGTTTTAAAATGGGAATAACCAATTGTTTTTTCCATGTATCTGGAACATAACCGGTTTCATAAATGTTGTAATATTTTTTTTCATAATTTCCTTAACATGATCGAGAATTAACAGTTAAAATATTTTTCACAATGTTGGCTAAACTGAACTCTAATCTGACAGATGACAAAAATGACATTGCAGGCTATGCTTTCAAAACTTCAAACTTTCCGTTGAATTTTGATTTTGTGAATGTTGTGTTGATGTAATTCAAAATATTGTTAGCTGCTTACTGTATGTTTTATTTCGGCTTTCGTGAAATACCTGTACCTGTGTGTGTTTTATGATATCCTGGTTATTTATATGTACAATGATGATAGAAACTCCAATCACGTCCAAACCTGGATTGTCGAGATTGAGTGTTGGCGGGAGTAGCAACTCCTCAATACGAAGGCGAAGTCTTGTTCCACATAACAGAGTCAATAATATAAGAGAAGAGGTACGCAATATACTGGCATTACACACTTAAAAATAAAATACATCATACATTTCCATATTCCACAACCATTGCCGTCATAATTGATGCTTTTGTTGCGTTTTTTTATAAATTATGCTTTTATGATCTCAAAAACCATCTCAATGCAATCATCCAATCGTTTTGTAACTTTCCTGTCCAAACTTAGATGAGGGTTACCTTGAAATGAGACAATTAGTAATTATAGACAAATATGTACATCCATCAGTGTTGCACAGGCTTTGTGTAGCATTTAGGATGTTTTCTTTCCCAAAATTTTCCTTTGGCATTTACCGTTAGTATTTTGTGGAGATTTAAGTATATTTTCAGGCATTTATAGTATGCCTATGGCAAGTTTTTTTTATGTAATGGAAGTGGCAAACAAGCTACAGTTCACGTTGATGTTATGTGATAATTGCAGCCTATAGACACCCACACAAAGACCAAGGTCAAAATGCAGATGCATTACTACTCCTGAGGCCTAATGTGTTACGCCTCTGTGCCGGAAATTACAAGGCTGTACATTAAAAGTGATTCCAGATAAAGAATACATTGTATAATTTGACGTTGAGCTTTAGGTATTGAACTGACTATTGAACTGACATTATATAGGCATTATATTGACATTTCTTGTATAGAATCTTTAAATAGTATCACATAAATATCAAATAGTATTAAATTCAATAAATTTATAATATAAAAATTTTTGTATTGAAATTAAAAACTTTTAACAAAATGTTGCATGTCCGGGTCGGTCACGGTCTTGTATAATTGACGAAGTATTTGAAACAGATCTATTTAAACTAAGAACTGAATGTACCATATTTTTATCTTTTTATTATTTATCTTACTGGGTCTTAAGATAATTAAATTTCATCTGACCAAAACTTGAAATGCATCTGCAATCTGATATCAAATTTTTGTATTGATGTCCATAGCCTCCAGTATTCGCTGGCGCATGTAAGTAAACTGGACCCACTTTAATTACAAAATAACACTCCTTCTGGGCTTCACCACAGTTATATATTGTAATAAATGTAACAATATATTTTCAGGAACGTAATGATGATGATGCGGAAAGGTCATCCCTGGTGGCTTCAGAGAGGGCAGTGGCAACATCTACACCACAGGAATCTCCGCGCTGTGGTAGGGATACTATGTCTTCGTCACCACAGAAGGAACACTTCCAAGGATGTCTTAAACTTTATGCTGAAAATGTAAGTTTTATATATGTTTTTAATCTACTCTTATAACTTATTGAGCAAGGTCTTCCAGGGTCTCAGCCATGACTACGATATCATCCGCAAATCAGAGGAGGGAGATCTATTTCGGAGGTTTTGAGTTCAAATCCTGAAGATGAAATGACATAGTAGCGTTTTCGTACAAGCTCCTCAGCACCAGCACCTCGATGTATCGGTAGTTGACTTGGCACCTCTAGAGTGCAGGACAGTCCAAAAAACAGAACAGTCTCTAGTGCCGCAAAACAGATTAAACTCATGGAATTAAATATAATGAAATTAAAATTGGAAAATATATGCTCAAAATTTACGTTTATTATTCTATTTTCAGAAAATAAATAAAGACAACGCATGGAACCTGCAGTTGATAGATTTCATGACGTCAATGTTGCGACGGCACGATGCACGCATGGACAACTTGCAGACCGCATCAACAGTTGTGGATGCGTCCGCTAGAATATATTCATTCAGAGTGGACGCTGTGCATTATGATGTCCTTAAGATGGCTGGTGGCTTGAGTAAAGCTGCACAGGTAAATGTTCTAAATTGCTTCTTTTAATCAGCAGCCTTAAACACGATCTTGCAATAATTTAACTTGGCAGTCAATGTCCCATTTTGGCACAAAAATTATCATACTGAGTGGATAATGGTTGTAGAGATCCAGTGATGGAGCTCGCGGGCGTAGGCACCACCGCATTACCTAATATACTTGCCGATAAATGGTAGTGTTCAGCACTATCGTGTTCCGGTCAGGTGGTAATACATATGGCCCTGTAATTTCCGGCATAGAGGCATAACAGCTTAGGCCTCAGGAGTGGCATTGCATCTACATTTTGACCTCTGGTCATTGTGTGGGTGTCTATAGGCTGCAGTCATCACCTTAACATCAATGTCAAAACTGCTTGCTTGTTTGCCACATTTATAACATAAAAAAAAATGCTTTTGGCTTAGCATTTGGTAAACAGAATGATGGTGAAGGTTTTTTGTGTTTATCTTCATGTCAAGTCTCTCACAGGTTATGCAGAGTTTGGAGTGCCCAAATTTTCAGTCATCCGCACAGTGAAGATACGTACACCATCCATGTTTAATTCTAGTAAATTGTTTGTTTTGCACCAAATAAGATGAAAGGAGTAGTATGGTTTAATTTTACTAGTTGTCCCTTTGGACTCTATGGTACAATTTGTATAGACTCCTAGTTGTTCTTTTGAGCTCAGTATCGCCTTAGTGGTATAAAAATAGTTTTCGGCCCTTTTCTCAGATCTACCGAATATTCATCAAAATCGGTGAAGCGAGAATTTTATACAACGTCTAAAAGAATAAATGCACACTCAGAAAGTACTTTGTTCAATATAGTAAATTTAATATAGAAAATAAAAAAATTACAAACAGACACCCCCAATTTTATTTAATTGTATAGAGTATAAATTATATGAGTGTGTTTTCTTTTTAGACAAAGAGAGGTAAAAAAGATGACGACGTGGGTACTCAAGAGGAGGGTGCGGCGGACGGAGAGGCTGCTGCGCCCACTAAAAAGAAGAAAAAAAGGTCGAAAGGAGCTATTGCTCCCAATCCCGAAGCGTTTAACGGCGATTTTGATGCTAATGATTGTGTTGGTAAGAACATTATTTTCCTTTTCTAGTAACTAATTTAAGCTACTTTTTTTTTTACCTTTGAATATCCATCATGGACACCTGCTGCCAAGGGAAAAGACGGCGGGTAGTGTGAGACTTAGACCTGGGTTGCACCACAATATTTGTTAAAGTTATTGTAACATTTCACATGCTTCTCTAACTTTAACAGATTTCTTTAACTTTAATTAATGAAATCTTTAAAAAATAACAATAAAGTTGCCCATATACACTAGGGTTGTTGAAGATTCCTCTTCCTCTTCCTCATAATGAGGAAGTTCGCAATATTTTGGGTTCCTCAACCGTTTCCGCATCCTCAAAAATAAAAGCAAAAAAATCCTCTTCCGCTACCGCTTCCTCAAAATTTAAGAGGAATTTATGAGGAATTTCATTGCGCGTCTCGTATCCATGGCAACGCACACACACGCCGCAGCGCGATGCCGGGCCGAACAAGCGAGCGAGTCCTCCCCATCCGCCACTGGCGCTGTTCCTTGCTAGTTTGTTTTAATTTTATTGACATACAAAACATACAATATTATGTTAATACGCGTAAGCAACTAAAAAAATCGAAATATTCGGGGCTTTACGGAACTGTATCTATGGCAATACCTATCTTCTCTTCCATCAATTATCCCAGTGAACGACTTCTTAGCATATTGGATTGGTATATTTAATACAATGAGCTAAAAAACCGGATGTCAGGGAAAACAGCTTTCAAATTATTTTTTATAAAAATTAACCTCTCTTCAATTAATTTTGATTAATAGTATTCAATTCTTTTATTTTGATTAATAATATTCGACTTAAGTACCTAATTAACAAAGAAATAAAGACTGCATTCTTATTTTCATTTCAAATTTGTATCATTCACTCATCTTTTTTTGTGTGCGTGTGTTGTGTAGATACGAGTATGTTACTGAACTCGTCCCTAACTGCTGGATCGATTTTGATGATTCATTATTGTGTGTGTTTTGAGAATGGTTTAGATTCATAGTTTGGTCCACTGGAAAATGCCCTTTTAATGATTTTTTTTTGTATATATATTAGTTATGTACATAGAGACAGGACAGCGGATTTTGGGGGTTGGGTCCACTAGTATTTATAATTTCGTATCATCCTCCTTTCATCTTTCTGAAGGCCGCAAGGCCTCGCGGCTGGTGTAGAACGCAAGCTATCTACTCGATTAAGCAATATGGGTGCGGTCGGGTATATGACGGGTGACCACTAGTGGCAAATAAAAATGCGCGTTTCCGTGCTTCGGAGAGAACGTTAAGCCCGTTTATTCCCATCGGCCTCCTCTCAGACCGGCACCGGGGTGGCCGTTGGCACTATTAGACGAAAAAGTTGACAGTTCCATGCAGCCGCAATCTTGAATTTACATTTTGACACCGCTATCGAATTCAACACCCTCAAGAACCATGAATACGACCGACACCCATGACGAAAAAGTTGTCAATCCCATGCAGCCGCCATCTTGGATTTACATTTTGACACTACTATCGGATTCAACACCCTTATGAACCATGTAAACGACACCCATGACGAAAAAGTTGACAACTTATAGCATAAATAGCAGTCGTTAAACATTGTCCCAGGCCATATGTATGGGCGGTTTGAAAACATCCGACAGCGGGTTGGCCACTAAACGTTATCTCCACCAACCCGCATTGGACCAGCGTGGTGAAGTAAGCTCCAGGCCTCCCCTCAAGAAGGGAAGAGACTCGTGCCCAGCAGTGGGACGTTTCAACGGTTTATTATTATTATTATATCATTAACTGCCTCAGTAGCGTAGTGGTAGCAGGCCAATACTACTACGCTGGGGGTCCTGGGTTCGATTCCCGGGTCGGGGACTATCAGAGATAACGATTAAAAATCCTATAACTCTGGTGTTATTGGGATTTTTCCATTTTCTGGAAGTTTCCCAGTAGGGTACCTCGGAGTTTGGCAATGTGTCCGGAGATGGCAACACCTGTTACATGGGAAAAAACGTAACCGGCGAGTCGTGGGTGTTTGCATGTATGCTTGAATGCATGCATTTACCTCTGCCTACCCCTTCGGGGATTACAGGCGTGAAGTTACGTACGCTCTTCCTCTTCCTCATTCGCATCCTCTAAATTTGCGCGTCACAATTCCTCTTCCTCTTCCTCATAATCACTTCCGCAACAACCCTAGTATACATTCGCGAGAACTTTGTTGTGTATAGCCAAAAAATATGCCTTTTCGGGAACTCTGGGGAAATCTGTTAAAGTTAGAGAAGGATGTAATTTATTATTAGGCTTAACTCACTAAAAAGCGCAGTGGTTCGACACGTCCGCCATCAATGGCGAGGGGGGGGGATACGAGCATTTTTTTTGGAACCTATGTAGCAAACAAGAATGCAGTTCACATGGATGTAAAGTGATGACTGCAGCTTATAGACATCTACACAAAAGCCAGAGGTCAAAATGCAGAAGCTTTTCCAGATGCGTTGCCACCCCTGAGGCCTTAGTTGTTAATGTTGTTATGTCTCTGTGATAGTTATTATGGGAATATACATATTTTTAAATTGTTTGTTTTGATTGTATACAGATCCGTTCTTTGAGAGGCTTGCCGCTACAACAGGTGATGTAACATCATCAAACCGAGCATTTAATGCCACTCTTCCTATTCATGACAAGACATTGGCCTTGATTTTGAGGTATCTATAAAATTGCTATGCTGGTAATTATTCATTAAAACCGCAGTAGAATTCCGATGAGCTGGATCAATTAAAACGAGGGATATTGCGTATCGAAAATCCGGATAATTGAATTCAAAGTCCAATCAGACGATATCTTTTTTTTATCAATTTACGTACGTAACGTAAATTCACGACTGTAATTTGTTTACATTACCCCTTCAAGAAATACGGACGTGAAGTTGCAATACCGTATTTCAACTGAAAATACACATAATTAAAAAAAAGTTGTATGGTTTTGGACTCGAATAATACGAAAACTAATAACAAATTACAAAAACGTAATTTTTGTGTTTCAGAACTGATGACCTGTTTCTAGAGCCAATAAAGGAAAATATACCTGAAGTACTAGAGCTCAATGAGCGCATAACTCTAGCTGTAAAGTTGCTGCCAGCTTTCACTGATACTGACCAGATATGCGAGCCATTTGCTGGTTTCTCCATAAGCAACTGGGACCCAGAGACCGAAGAAAGGTAAAGAAAACTTTTTTGTGTGTTATTAATAAACATTGACAGTTCTTGAAATTGTGATTAAATAAAGGCCTTAACGAAAAACTAAAGAAAATGGCAAGGAAATGTGCCGAGCCTGTTGAACATGACGCGCTGCGGTGTGTCCTTTTTATGCCCCGCCCACGGTGTGTCTATTTATGTCGATCCATATTTTTGGCTTAGTTACACTTTACATTATTATTCGTAGAAAATTATTATATTTAAAGATTTCAACTTTCCAATAATTTATTTTATATTTTTAAAATTCGTTCATTTATATATCTATGTGGATTATAAACTCTTACCTTACAAAGTTTTATTTCAATGTATCTTTTTTTTTGTTTCGCAGCGATACTCGTGTCACGAACTGGGTGGACGAGAACAGATTGAATTTGTCACAACAAGCATTAGCATTCGATATCAATGCTGAAGTAGAACCGATTCCGCAGGATGAAGCACACAATGATTTATACGGTAGGTACAGATAATCAACCATAATGTGTAAAAAAATTTGATCCGTGTAAATGGCGACCGTTATATAGCAATCGCTGGTGCAGTTGTGAGATTTTACGCCCTTTTTATGTAGTTTTCCTTCCACTTTTTTATCTGGGGTATGGTACAATGGGATATCATTCTGCTATTTTGTGTACCAGTTAATGTGCAGCTCCGAAATTAATCCTCAGGAGTAGATCGAGATTAATTCTAGTCTCGTTGTCTCTTTCGTAGGCTCGATGTGCAACAATTCTAGCCGGGTACTGATGTAAAAATGTATTGCAGACGAAGAGCCTCTGGGCGGCATCGAGAGCGAAGAAGAAGCCGACGTGGCGGTGGCGGCCTGCGTGGCGCGCGCCGCCGCCGCCCCCGTGGCGCGCCTCACCGACATGCGGCCAAGTGCGCCCGGACACTCGCGCCTCGAGTACTCCTACTGCGGGGCCATCGTCGCCGCCTGGGCCGGGCCCGCGCACTGGAGGCTCAAGAACAACAGGGGTGAGTCGGGACTCGTGTTAGGATGCCTACGACACAGGTGACCGACGTGCGGCCCCGTGCGCCCGGACACTCGCGCCTCGAGTATTCCTACTGCGGGGCCATCGTCGCCGCCTGGGCCGGGCCCGCGCACTGGAGGCTCAAGAACAACAGGGGTGAGTCGGGACTCGTGTTAGGATGCCTACGACACAGGTGACCGACGTGCGGCCCCGTGCGCCCGGACACTCGCGCCTCGAGTATTCCTACTGCGGGGCCATCGTCGCCGCCTGGGCCGGGCCCGCGCACTGGAGGCTCAAGAACAACAGGGGTGAGTCGGGACTCGTGTTAGGATGCCTACGACACAGGTGACCGACGTGCGGCCCCGTGCGCCCGGACACTCGCGCCTCGAGTATTCCTACTGCGGGGCCATCGTCGCCGCCTGGGCCGGGCCCGCGCACTGGAGGCTCAAGAACAACAGGGGTGAGTCGGGACTCGTGTTAGGATGCCTACGACACAGGTGACCGACGTGCGGCCCCGTGCGCCCGGACACTCGCGCCTCGAGTATTCCTACTGCGGGGCCATCGTCGCCGCCTGGGCCGGGCCCGCGCACTGGAGGCTCAAGAACAACAGGGGTGAGTCGGGACTCGTGTTAGGATGCCTACGACACAGGTGACCGACGTGCGGCCCCGTGCGCCCGGACACTCGCGCCTCGAGTATTCCTACTGCGGGGCCATCGTCGCCGCCTGGGCCGGGCCCGCGCACTGGAGGCTCAAGAACAACAGGGGTGAGTCGGGACTCGTGTTAGGATGCCTACGACACAGGTGACCGACGTGCGGCCCCGTGCGCCCGGACACTCGCGCCTCGAGTATTCCTACTGCGGGGCCATCGTCGCCGCCTGGGCCGGGCCCGCGCACTGGAGGCTCAAGAACAACAGGGGTGAGTCGGGACTCGTGTTAGGATGCCTACGACACAGGTGACCGACGTGCGGCCCCGTGCGCCCGGACACTCGCGCCTCGAGTATTCCTACTGCGGGGCCATCGTCGCCGCCTGGGCCGGGCCCGCGCACTGGAGGCTCAAGAACAACAGGGGTGAGTCGGGACTCGTGTTAGGATGCCTACGACACAGGTGACCGACGTGCGGCCCCGTGCGCCCGGACACTCGCGCCTCGAGTACTCCTACTGCGGGGCCATCGTCGCCGCCTGGGCCGGGCCCGCGCACTGGAGACTCAAGAACAACAGGGGTGAGTCGGGACTCGTGTTAGGATGCCTACGACACAGGTGACCGACGTGCGGCCCAGTGCGCCCGGACACTCGCGCCTCGAGTACTCCTACTGCGGGGCCATCGTCGCCACCTGGGCCGGGCCCGCGCACTGCAGGCTCAACAGGTCGTCCCGGTTACTATTAGATAAGTGCCTAGCGTTTTAGCACGAAATTGAATCATCATCGAGGAAAAGGTTTTTCAAATCTTTCAAGTAGCCCGTTACATAGGTGACCGACGTTCGACCTATCGCGCCGCACCACTCCCGCCTCGGGTCTGAATTAGTGGGAAGCCATCATGGCCGCCTAACCCGAGTGTGCGCACTGGCGACTCAAGAACAACAGGGTTGAAACGTCGCTACAATATTCTACCCAAGTCAAGCTCATATATTTTGACCCCTGGCTTTTGTGTAGATGTCTAAAGGCTGCAGTCATCACTTAACATCAATGTGAGCTGCTTGCTTGTTTGCCACTTTCTTAACATATAAAAACATTGCAGCTTCCAAACTTTCCGAACGCACCCAATCTACGGCCGGCCGTTTGACCGTCGAGGGTGCTAAGAAACCGACTCGCACGAAACGTCAATTGGACTTCCTCGGTGCGGGCCTGGCTTTCGATTCCCGTGCAGAACCAGCGGGCGAATATGAACCCACGCAGCCAGCTAAAATCATGATCAGTCGGAAGACTCTGGCTACTGGACATACTTGGAATGAGGTCAACTTCAAAACTCCTATTGACAGGCGAGTGCAATTTTATTCATGTAATTTATTGATTTTTTTTACCTTCTCCATTTTGCAATGTGTTGGAGTGGAGGTATTTGTGCAATATGTATGTCAGAGACTGTCCTGTCCAACTCAATATTTGCGACCAAAATACCTCCTCCCTAAAATCTTGGTCTAAGACTGTGCGTACGGCTACTGTAAGGCTAACTATTTAAAAAAAAATGAATAGATAGGAACAAGTCTAAATTTTAATCTTGACTATTACCAGAGAATATGTAATATCTTTTATTTTGTCGTATGCATATCCGGAACAGTCATGCACGCTTAAATGTCTTTGCCTTTGGCGGCGTCGTGTGGCGGGTTGCTCACTTCCCTCTAAAATGGTCGAGGAGGGCAATGGCTGTCACATGCGTCATACTCGTGAACGGGTGCTGTTGGTGGGGACTGGTCTGTTCTGGTTTGCAGGGGCTACATCACATTTAGTAGATAGCAGTTTATTTGTATCGTTTGACGTTCACATTATTTGATTTTTCACGATAATCTGTACTAGATTTAAGCTCTCATTTAAAAGAGCTCTTACTGAGTTTGTTGGGTAGCGGAGTTCTTCTCAGTAGTGACTGCCCTTGGAACTCTGCTAAGTGAATAACATTGATCTTGACAAATAAGTTTTTCTTTTTCTTCATTTATTATAATTGAAGGAATTGAAAAATTTTATGATTATTATGTTTTAACCAAGTAGTTTAAATTCTAATTTTTAATTTACTATTAATATATGATTTTCCTTTTACTATATGTAATGGTTATTCGCTCTAGGTAGTTTAGATTTATTGACGTTTTGAAAGTATCTGTAAAGATCTATTCGAAATAAAAAAATATTTTCTATTTCTAATAATACGTATAGAATGGACACTTCGACGTCCCGCCCATTTGCCGCGCTTCACCCAATCTCTTCCCCTCCGATATCGACCAAGAACGATAAAATTAGATATCAATTGTCATATTTTTCTCGTGACCTGACGGGGTGCATAGTATAAACCAGGTCAAAGAATAGAAAGAAATATCTACGTAAGTACATAGTATTATTTTATTTCTATTTTGTCGGTCCGAGGCCTAAAGTCATAACCTCATAACCCTACGCCCTACGCTGTGTGCGTGCACGTGTGACTACACGTCACTGTTTGATGTCTGTGTAATAGGTAACCAAAATGAGCGTTTGTATGGAATTTTGGCGGAGTGTCCGCGGTGTGCTACTACCTCTGCCCATCCCTTCACAGGTGTGAAGTTACGTTTTATGTTATTATAAATTACTTGTGGTGACAATTCCAGAGGTCTAGAAGAGTCCCACTTCCGCAAGTTATTCTTGCGCCACAACGTCATGTTGATGCGGAAACGTGACTTGGAGCAAAGCAAGCAACCCGAACCGGAGCCCGTCACGGTGGAAGAGACCAAGGAGTATGATTACAACAATGAGAACGATGCCTCGTACTGCCCCAATGTTATGCCGGTAAGTTGTTTTATAAGTGTCGGGTGCTATTGACTCCATAACGTCAACAAAAAGTATGGCAGTTTTTAGGATGTTTAAAATTAAATGATCTTCTTATTTTGATATATTTTTACATATACTTACAAAAATGTGGCCTCCCCTTTTTTGAGATCAGTGGCGGAAATGAATTTCGTTTTGTATATTTTATGTTTCCAAGGTTTTGCTCACCCCACCCTCGAAAAATGAATTTGTCTGTAAAAACATAGTCTCAATATAGATGCGTCACCTTGCCTTCTTGATTGAATCCTAAGCAAACATGTGACTGCCGGTAACTACGTACCGGCTAACTAATCTGCCTACCGCTAAACATTTAACGGCAGATTAGGTAATGCACGGATGTTAATGTACTCGCGCTTTAATAACAGTAAATAACAGGAAGGTAATTCGTGCTTGGATAATATAGGATGGCGATGACTGGGGCAACGAGGACGCGACAGCGGCGGGCGACATACACGACCAGGTGAAGATAGTCGAACCCGAAGAAATCGGCGATATGTTGGAACCACCCACTAAGGTAGTTATGCTAATAATAATAGAGTCATCAGAGTATATATTGTAAATTTTAAGGGATAACTTTATTGATCACCATGGGGCCAACAATAAAATAGAGAGAAGCGCGAAGAGGAGAAAAAAGCTTAAGTTCTTCTGCTCAAACCTGCTGGTTTTAGTAATTTTATTGGAATTACTATAATAATGGCAACCCTTGATAAGTCCCACTGCTGGGCACGAGTTTCTCCCCTTGTTGGGGGAGACCTGGAGCTTACTCCATCACGCTGCGCCAATGCGGGTTGGTGGGGATACGGGTTAGTGGCCAACCCGTTTTTAAAGCGCCCATAAGGCCTCCAACAAGGTTTAACAATTGCTATCAACGTGCCCTCCGAAGCACGGGAACGCCCATTTTAATTTGCCACTAGCGGTCACCCAACACACACCTGACCGAGCCCGTATCATACAACCGAGTAGAACCGCTTGCGATCTACACCAGCCGCGGGCGGGGCCATGCGCGTTTCATTCGAATTACTACATTCTCTAAAACAATACTTTTCGTATTTTTAGGTAGCCAAAATATTCATACCGTACGCGATGCGAGCGAAAAAAGTGGATATGAAGCAGCTGAAACACTGCACGTGGAAAATGCTCACCGAGAAAACGCCCGAAGGAGATAAAGAAGACGTCTCACAGACCACATTTTTCACACTCTACAATCAATTGCCGCTGAAGTTGACACCAAACATGAGAGACTCGCTCAGCGTGCCCCTGGCTTTATTATCCGTCCTTCATTTAGCGAACGAAAAAGGACTTATATTAGAGAAAAAGGATGATTTGAAAGATATAGGAATAATTGGTTTGATAAAGTAATTTGTTTTTAATAATTTCTTGATAGGATAGTTTGTATAGACGTAATTATTAATATATTTTAAACATAAATTAGGTCAGTGGCGTTGTGTTTCTTCACTCTGATGTATAAGTGTATGCAGGCCATCGATTTTGTATATACAGCACAATGTATAATGCCAATTCGCTAGACTAACTATAAAGTTAATTTCACTGTACAGTTATTTGTTTATGTGTTTATTTTCTACTCTATTTTGTCTGTGATGAATAAAATAGTGACTCATTTGCTGATTTAAGTCTTTAATTTTATAGAAATATCATGGTTAAATGATCAGTAGAGGTACAGTAACATTCCTGTCGATTAGCTTTTGCAAATATACGTTTTGAAAGATCGTCACTTGTAGCAGGGAATATGTAATAATACTTTATGGAATGGACACTGACGTCCCGCCTTATTTCCCCGCATCAACCATCACCTCCCCTCGAGAGGCAGTTGAATAAACTTCAATAATGAGGTTGCGGTCTATTTTTAATTTCATTTCGTCACGTAGTCAGTGCCACGACTTATTTCACGATTGTTTAAGATCATAACCCTACGTGCTATATTTCTATGTACGCGTGTACTGATTGATGTCTGTGCAATAGGTAACCAGAATATTAAGCGTTTGTATGGAAGGAACATGACAAGATTTGTACAAAATAAAAAGAAAATGGAACAAGGCATAACAACTTAGAAATATTATTTTGAAAACCAATAGAACATTTTCTGATGTTTTAAATATTCTTACCTCTCCGGATTAAAAAGTATAAGATTTAAGTTTCATTTCAAAGTTGTTTTACCTTTGAAAAAATAAAAAATCTCTTCGTCTTAGTTTAATTTTCTTAAAAACAAGTAAACATCTCGCAAACACAACTTGTCTGTGATATAAACAAATATATATATTTTTATATTGCTCATCTCGCAAAGAACAGCATAATCAGATTTATCTGAAAGTTATACAGAGTATTGCAAAAGTAGTGGGATGCCAGGAATGTATTTTTTGATGCGCATAACTTTCTACCATACAGTGCACAACTGTAAGTACAATAACTTATGCAGTTTCATGTACTTTTGCATTTCTTGCATTTACTCAGTAAGATATTCAGATTTTTGTCAAGTACTATATTCTTAGATGAGGTAAAAGTTAACATAGCTATGATATAAGCACTGAACAACTATGTATGGTAATATAATACATTGGAAGTGGGTTGCCCACAAATTACTTCAGTATTTTATTTGACGTATAATACCTCGGTGTGGCCGAAGTTATATACATTTATTTTGAAATGGTTACGTAATTCAATAAACTAAATTCTAAAGTGAGGCTCGTGATCTATAGACTAATACAAAAAAAAATCAACTTGTTAATAAAAAAATGAGTATTTAACATGGACAATATCTATGCGTAAACACTTACATAAATCAGTTTAACAAAAAAGACGCACTTAACTAATGACAAGAAAATACTTTCCGGATACACATTGGGAAAACAATGTCTTTTGGAGTTCACAAATCCAGCAAACCATTTCACTCAGTCATTTAAACATTTAAGAAAAACTTTAAGTTACAAAACATACTTCAAACTTATTTTTAAATTTAAACACATTTTCTCTCAAAATGTGTTCACAACAATCATTGGCTGATAGATACTATATTCCTCGTTATTCTGCAACAGTGCCATCTTATATTATTTTTATTTATTACTGTCAGTTAGTCTGCGAGGTAAATATTCTGAAGGGGTACCATTAAAACAGACCAAACTGAAGGAGTCGTTTTTTAGTAGTTTCGTAAGCTTTTTTTGTCTAGTGCAGAGATTCCCAAACAACTTTTTCCTTTCAATTTTTTCTGGTTTCCGTGGACCCCAGCTCCTTGCTACATTTACATCACATTCCCATATTTCCACGCCTACGTCCCATGGACCCCAGGGGGTCTATATGTACCACTTTGGGAATCACTGGTCTAGTACAATGCTAAATCCTAAAACATATCGTCTTTCTTAAGTCTGGTGTATATTATATCATGTATTATTTACAAGGCACTACTGCGATTGATGGAATTTAAAAATCTATCTAATCAGGTAAAAACTTGACAACTTTAAGTATTACCCTCAAATGGATTTTTAAAGCAAATATTTTAGTGACACTCCTGATTTTTCCTTTTTTGTTTTTTAACCTGCATCAATTAAAAGGTTTTCGATTATTTTTAGATAGAACTGTTGCGGAATCGAAATCCTACCGATCGTTATGAACAATAAACATAAATACTAGCAATTTTTTTAATAACTAATAATTATATTGCTCAGCAATAAACAAACTTTATATAATACAACATTTATTTTATAGAGTGCAGTATCTATTTCTCTTAAATTTTTTCAACTTCCACATCTTTATTTTGTTCACCTGTGGACTGAGATGAACTTTTAGGGACATCATCAGTCTTTTCATCTATATTACTTTCAGTATTGTCAGCAACTGACAAAGGTGTATTTTCGATTGCGTCAGTGGTTTTCTGATCCGAATTTTCTTTCACTGGTGATTGAGATGCACTTATAGGAATGTCAATAGACTTCTCATCTTCTTGACTGTCTGTATCATCTTTGTCCGGTAAAGGAGTAGTTTCATTAGTTTTGACGTTTTCTTTTACAGGTGATGTTTTTGTAGGTGATGGTGAATTATCCATGGATTTATCCGGTAAAGTTTTAGTAGGCGAATTTTTCGCGGATTTATCTGGTGAAGTTTTTGAGGGCGATGGTGAATTCTTCGTGGACTTATCATGTTCACCGTCACTGGTGTAACCGGTGTCGGTAATCGAATCCTTTGATTCCTCCTTTTCGGGTGTTTTTAATGTGTCATTTGAGTGCTCTAACGTTCCAGATGATAAATCCTTCTCAGGTGTAGATATAGTTTCTTGGCTAATTTCATCTGTAGAAGCATCTTCTTCCTTTTTATTCTCGAACGATTTATTTTCAATAACTGTGTGAGTGCTGTCCATGCTCTCATCAAGGTCGTGTTGCGATGAATTCAAATCAACACCTGTCTCCGTCATCTGATTATCATTTGCCTCATTGAGTTTTACATCAGAAACAGTTTCTTCACAATCTGAAAATATTTCATTTTCTACCTCAGCTGTATTTTTATCATCCGTGTTATCTTGAACTAGTGCTTGATTGGTTACTAATTCAGCATTACTCGTTAATTCGGATTTTACCACAGAACTAAACTCTTGGCCATTCATTAAAAGTTTAACTAAAGACGGTTCTTTAAGACTATCTAAAAATTCAATTTGGAATGTTACAGAGTAATCGGCCGCAATATCTTCTAGTTTGGTTTTAGCGTGTTCACTCAACGTGGTATCATCAGCGAAGCCAGCCAATCGGCAACACTTAGCTATAGGTTCTATTACAGCTATATCCTCAGGTAGCTGCCTAAAATCTTCACATTTGGCTTTATTGCCGTAATCCATGAACTGTACATGACACCCAATGTCACAAAATTCTAAAACTTTCGCCCTGTACCACTTTTCATCATCAGCCCAAAATGCTGCACAAATTGATCCAACTTTCAATTCAGGAATTTGCTCGAATTCAGCGCCCTTGTTGAGCAAATCAGTAATTTTATCCAGCTTCGACACAGAGTCATCTAGATGAATATAAAATTCTTCCACAGAATTTACGAAGCATAGTTTGCCGCTGCTGTGTAGATCCTGACCAACAGGAGTTGGTCTTTCTGATGCAGGATGTTCTTCGCACAAACCTACAAGCTCTTCTGTCACAGATTTGCCTCCGAGATAAAGTTCAACAATCGATATATCTCCTGACGCTATAAACTGCACATTGAAGGTAGTTGCTCCTTCAGCTGCTAATTCATTGAACTTTACTTCAGATTTACGCGACCATAATTTAATATCACGAGGTTTCTGTAGTGCACATTTTCTGGACAGTGCAGGTTTAACCTTAAGCTCTTCTGGAAGACTACGTAATTCGTTGGCGATAGAAGCATTGCCGTAATCCATAAATAATACTTCGGTTCCCTCAGAACCGTCCACGATCACTTGAGCCCTGTACCAAGCGCCGTCTTCCGGGTATTTGGCGGCGCATAAAACTCCCTCCTCCTTTTCGTTGAGCGGAGGGAAGTTTTCAGCGTCCACCATGGCGGACTCCATCGTCTGCAGTTCGGGTACTGCGGTTTCCAGTTGAATCCAGAACTCCGATGGGGAATTTATGTGACTAGCGAAACAGGACGGTAGGTCGCCACACTCGGTATCCTCAGATCTCGTGGCGTATCCTGCAGCGACCAATTCATCGGTAAGATTCTTTCCCTTAATATAGATATCGACATATGTGATGATATCCTTGAGGACTATTAAGGCGTCCACCGGCGAGGCAAGATCGCCTACAAGCAGTGTGAAGTACTCGGAGGCGGGCTCCGACCATTGCCCCGTGCCAGTCGGAATGGCGTTCACACTAGACTTGACTGCATAACGTTCTATTTCCTTCATGCTACCTGGCATCTCCTTGATCAATCCAGGTTCAGTATCTAAAACGTCTGTGTTTCCGTAATCAATAAAACGCACTGTCGTTATATCGGAGTCCGCATCCAGTATTTCAGCACGATACCATTGATCGTCTGCTAAATATTTGGCGATACACAGAGTGCCCATTTCTCGTTTTTCAATTTCTGGGTACTTATCCGCATCGGCTTGCAATGTTGCCTGGATATCTTCTATGGTATCCACTTTATCTGCCATCTGTAGCCAAAATAGTCCAGGTGTATCGATGTGGCTAATGTACACTTGGGTGCAGCCTTCTGGTGATGAAATTTGTTCTTCGGTGGGCGCTGCTTCTGTTGTTGTAGCTTCCTCCTCCACAACTTCTTCATTTGAAGATATTTGCGGTGTCGCAAATTTGTCATTTACTAATTTGATGGATAAATCGACTCCGTCAAGATGAAGATTCGCGAGCCAACCATCGTTACCGAAAGCCAACGTTACTTGGACTTCCTTTTCTGTTGTCCATTCCATTAGTTTGCTGACGGCGTCCTCTTGTAAAGCGACAAGTCCTAAACTAGCAACCAACGCGAGAGCGCACGGATCAAAGAATTTGGAATCGAGTTTCTTAACGGATTCTTTTGGCACAGTTTCAGAGTTGCCGTAGTCACTGAACTGCACTTTAACTTCGTCGTCGTTGACGCTTAAAATCGTGGCTCGATACCAATTCCTGTCAGCTGATTTAGCAACACATAATCCCTCCACTTCAAACTCCGTTAGAGCTTCTGGTGTACCTAAAATACAATAGAATAAAATAAACATATTTGTTTTGAACACCGGAGAATTTGTAGTTCATGTAAAAGCATTTATTTACCTTCTTCATAGAACTTATACAGCTCATCCAATAACTCTGCAATCTTGTCGCCATCAGAAGATTTTTGCAGATAGATCTCGTTAAGGTTTTCTGAATGTGATATGTACGCCATTCCGAAATTGTAATTGAAAACTGCTCTTGTGCACAATTGAATAACTTCATCATAAGCTTCTTCATCTGGTTCGAATATCGCGATCTTTTGACCAGTTACGCTATCATATAACGTCACTACCAGTCTGAAAGTTAATAGTAAGAAATTAAAAACATGATATTATAATAGCGCCTAGGAGGAACGCGAGAATATATATATTTTGTAATGGTAGTGGCAAACAAGCATGCATTTCACATTGATGTTAAGTGATGACTGCAGCCTATAGACACCCACACAAAGACCAAGGTCAAAATGCAGATGCGTTACCACTCCTGAGGCCTAAGGTGTTATGCCTCTGTGCCGGGAATTACAGGGCCGTACATTACCACCTGACCGGAACACGATAGTGCTAAACACTACCATTTAGCGGCGAGTATATGGTTATGAAGCGCGCATGGCCCAGCGGCTGGTGTAGATCGGAAGCTATCTACTCGGTTAAGCGATACGGGCGCGGTCGGGTGTGATGGGTGACCGCTAGTGGCAAATTAAATATGCGCATTTCCGTGCTCGGAGGGCACGTTAAGCCGTCGATCCCGGTTGCTATCGATAGATAGCAGTCGTTAAACCTTGTCGGAGGCCTTATAGGCGGTTCGAAAAACATCCGACAATGGGTTCGCAACTAACCCTTATCTCCACCAACCCGCATTGGAGCAGCGTGGTGGAGTAAGCACCAGGCCTCCCCCCAAAAAGGGGAGAGACTCGTGCCCAGCAGTGGGACGTATAATGGGTTGGCATTATTATTATTATTATATAGTAATGCCTACTTCCGCGAGCTCCGTCACTGAAGCTCTACCACCAGTAAAAAATAATGATAATATACCTATATAAAATATGGAATATCTGAATATTCCAACATAAGATGTGATAATTGCAGTAAGTATAATCTCTGGTGATATAGTTCCACTGTCGAAGCTTGACGGATTGGACACCACTGCATTACCTGATTATATCAGCTGCCAAATGGTTGTCTTCAGCACTACGGTGATTCGATCTCAGGCATCTGTGATCTCTGGTTTTTCAGAAGATGTCTATGTTAGGCGGCAGTAGTTACTTACCATCTATGTGAGCTGCACTTTGGTTTGCTATAGGTATAGTGAATTTATGTGTTAGAATTCATACATACTTGATATCCTCGACATTGTTTATATACACAATGAACTTTTTGCCAGTGAGTTGCTTTTGAAGATCCTCCAATGTAATCAACTTGATAGATTCTTCTGTGTAATTGTTGAGACAACATTGCAATGATTGGTAATAGTACACACTGAGGTCTGTCGGAAGGATCATAAGCTGCAATATGAAATACATAAAAAGTGTTAGTAGACATAGTAATGTGGTATACAAAACGATAAATTTTTTATATCTAGAGTATTGATTATCTAGTAGTGTACTAGACACTATATACATATACGGGCATATGATAGCATAATTAACAGAATTTGATAAATAAATACTGAACATACAAACTAAAACTAACATTGCATAATAAAGATTAATTTTAATTTAACTTGCGATTTATATCTAAATGAACTTTATTAACAAGCTGAAAACGAAAACAAAATAATGTTCTAGTAATTGAAAAAGGAAGCGCGCATGGCCCAGCGGCTGGTGTAGATCGTAACCTATCTACTCGGTTAAGCACTACGGGCGCGGTCGGGTAGTGTGATGGGTGACCGCTAGTGGCAAATTAAATGCGCGTTTCCGTGCTTGAGGTTTGAAAACATCCGACAGCGGGTTGGCCACTAACCCACCCACCTCCAACAATCCGCATTGGAGCAGCGTGGTGGAGTAAGCTCCAGGCCTCACCCCAAAAAAAGGGGAGCGACTCGTGCCCAGCAGTGGGAGGTGTAATGGCTTGCCATTCTTAATTGAAAAAGTGACAGCAAACTTTAAAAATCACCTAAAAACACTTACATTGTCCAAATTAGTGGTGATGGTGTTTCCGAAGTCTGGCAACACCGCCACGACGTTGTTGGCGTCGCTGACGTCGTTGAGTATGGCGCGGTATATCTTGCCGTCGTGCTTCACGGTGCAGTGCACCCCGTCCGCCAGGCTCTCCGGGGCCAGCGCTGTCAGCTGAGTACAAAATATTATTTATATAATTAAAATTAACATAATATAGACGTCTTTGGAAGAGTTTACTCGTGTTGTAAACGTTTTTTTTATAATTTCAAAACAGTTAACAGGCAAGAGGACGAGCCATCAGACAGAAAATGGTCACCATCGCCGATGGACATTTGCAATGCCAGAGAAGTTGCCGACGCGCTGCCGACCTTAACGCCGACCATTCGCGTTACGTTGTATTTTCGATGGAGGCTTGCACGAGTAAAAAGTAGAGTGTGTTGCCACAATACTTGCGGAAACTCATATAACTTCAGTGTAAAATTGTGCAAGCCTAAATCTACACATTATATAATAAAAAATACCTTCACACCACCTTTTTACTGGTGGTAGAGCTCCAGTGATGGAGCTCGCGGGCGTAGGCACCACCGCATTACCTAATATACTTGCCAGGTGGTAATGTACGGCCCTGTAATTTCCGGCACAGAGGCATAACACCTTAGGCCTCAGGAGTGGCAACGCATCTGCATTGTGACCTTGGTCTTTGTGTGGGTGTCTATAGGCTGCAGTCATCACTTAACATCAATGTGAACTGCATGCTTGTTTGCCACTTCCATAACATAAAAACTCCAAGGGAAAAGATGTCATAAATGTGAGTAACTATGACAAGGACCATTTTAATTAATAAAGTCGAAGATATCAATATCTTTGTGAACAATGTTACATTAACATTATGAAGTTGAAACTTTGTAAACGTACTTTACTGTTGTCAAAGTTGGTGATGGCACTCTCCACCAAGTCGGCCTTATCCAAGTCCAGTTGAACGTAGAAGTTGTCGAAGGACTCCACGTGTGTCACTCGGCACAAAATTTGTTGGCCCACAATTATTGTTAGGTCGATAGCTTCATCTGAAATGGTAAAAGTTATCTTTTAGAACGAATTTCAATACATTTCGCAGTAAGAGTGAACTGGCGTAAAACCAAATGAGTAATGGACTTGAATACTATAATATATAATATAAATTGTAACGCGACATTATTTAGAAACAAGAACAAAAACGGATACAGACAGACCTATACTAGTATTATACATAATGCAGTCAGCAGTCTTGGGCGGTATCTTCTTCGACTGCACACCTTTTTTATTTCAATTGGGGAGAATTGAAATTCTCACTGGCGTGCTGAGAATTTGGAAATGTCTTCATGAATGTCAACAGGGTCGCAATTTACACGAGATTTAAAACAAATTTGGTAAGTCGTGGGTGTATGTAAGTTTGTAAAAATAAAAAAGTAACATGTTTACAAATCATGTTACCTTTCAAAGTAACAGACGACTGATTGTCAAGCATAGCCGCCAACTGTTTCTCCACCAGCATATCGGCCACGCTCGCCCCGTTGTTCCACAGAGACACCTTGTACTGATCTTCCACACATTCCTGGAACACACACTGGTATCGGGGAGCGTTGAAGCACAGGTCTATCTCAGGATCAGACTTCCATTCCCCCTCTTTAGGCGCCACTCCCACTAGCGAACAATGAACTGCCATCTTCGGTAGCTCCATTAGCTGTCCGTCTAGCTGCCAAATGTCTTTAGCGTCTACTAGCTGCTTGTTGCCGAAGTCCACGTAGCGTACGATGAATTTAGAGAACGGCTGAACAGTGACGACTGTCGCTCTGTACAGCACACCGTCGGCGGGATATCGCGCCAATATGGAATCACCCACAGACACGTTGCCAGTGTATGATCTCACCCCCTTATATAGCTCGGGTATGCTGTGCATCATATCCAAGAACTTCGTTTGCAGGGATAGAATTTGCGTGTAGAAACTAGCGGGCGATATTATCCAAGTGACGGACACTTCGTGTTGTGTGCCAATTTCTACTGACGGTTCGGCGAATGCAGTGTTCAAGGATACGGGATCGGGTAGTTCCTTGTATTGGATTTGGGTGAATCTGCTTCGGGGCTTAAACGGAGGAGCTCGGCCGCGGTCGTAGCCGCCATCTTGCGATCTGTGGCTTCGGTCAGATTTTCTGTCACTGTCGGAACCGAAGGAACGATCGGCACGATCGGCGCGGTCGTTGCGCTCGTAGCGGTCGTTGCGGTCATGCCTTTCGTTTCGGTCCGAACGATCTCTGGGCGTAAAGTTGCTACGTCCACCCCTTTCGCTTCTTTCACCGCGATATTCCCGCTTTTGATTCCAGTTTTCTTTCTTATCGCCCCAGTTGTCCCGCCTGTCGTTCCGATTATCTCGCCTATCCGGTCGATTATCCCTGAAATTTCTAGTGCCGCGATCTTCTGTATTACTGCCGCGATCTTCTGTATTATTCTCCTCCCATTCGTCTTGGTTTCGGTTGTCCCTGCAAGTAACACGTAAACCATTAATAAGAGAGTGTGTCAATTCGTCGTCGACAGCATAAGTCGAGTTAGTAGCTATTAATACGTGAAATATGTACAATAATTATCTGGTGCAATTACTGCAAAAAAGGAAAAATATTCGCGAGCAGTAATTTTTTTGTGCACAAAGATGAAGTAAGACTTTCGTGAAACAAACGTGGCACAAATAATCGGATGGAGCCGAGTGAAAGTGAGACGTGCTGAAATGAAAAACAACTCAAAACATAAAGAGTGCGGTATGCAATATCCAGCAACCGTGCATTAAAGAAACTGATACATCGGCTGGTTATTATTTATTGATCCTGAGCATCGAAACTTACGTAATATTAGAAATCGAATGTATTATTTACTTTCTTGTCTAAATGATAAACATGTTTCTTGAAAAAAATCTAATTGCATTTGAATTTTATTGATACAAGTTTCACTAAAGTCAATAATACATCAATGTATTCATAAGGTAGCGATTCTATTGATTCTTCTAGTTTAGGCTCTTATCGGCAAATGTATCAGATGCTTTACAGTGCGAATACTCGCTCAACTGTGACAAGCAAATGGGGCGAGGAAACAAGTACGCTTTAGTTAATAATGCTGATATTAATTAATACAAGTTGCGGTTGTAATTTCAATTGATTATTGCTTGACATAAAATGGGTTGAGCATTTTACAATGGTTAAAAGGCTTGAAAAGTCTGAAGGGTTAATCGATTATATGCCTATTTGTAAATCAAAGAAGAAAATCTTATTAGAACTTTATTTGAAGGCACACTGCACTATTTCAATTTATGATTTTAACCACTTTTTCGTTTCAAACACCTTCATCATCATCATCAAAAATGAAATTGCATCACTTAACGTAGGTAATCTAATTTGTAACGATTGTCATTCCTGTCTGTACTTTATATCGATATTTACATAATCATATGCATTCTGTACAATATGATTATATGCAAATGATTGATTATGTATGACAAATTATGACTTCACAAATGAAATCGATCACATAATACCAACACATGAGAAGCGTCAATAAAACTGAAAACATAAAGGTAGGCTTGTAATCTTTCGCAGGCGGTTTCACATGACAAAATTTTGCGTTGAAATTAATCGACCACAGATAGTAAATAAAATTGAAATTAAACTATTTTACGTGTCATAATCCACCGTCAGGTAGGCGATGCTAACGATTGGATACTAAAGAATAATAAAAGAAGTTAGTGAACATCGTAGAATCCGTGCAAAATAGTTTAATTTCAAAGTGTATAATTTAAAACGTTAAAAGGATTATAATTCAAACGTGAAAGTGCAAGTGTAGCGTCACCTAGGACATAAGTAAACAAGCACAACAAAAGCACCGTGTGACCAACTACCGCGGTACCGTTTCAAGCGGTCCTGGATGGATCCCTTGTGGTTTTGCGCGTCCATTGAAGCCGCCTCGGCCGCCTGTCTTAGACGTTTCCCGACCCCACTCATCTCTTTCTTCCAAGCTCCCCTTGGGCCCTTTTCTTGTTCCGGTTTAGGTTTTCTTCTGTCAAAGTTTTAGGGTTTCAGATGAATCCTGCGTGTAGGGTATTGTCCCTAGTTTTATGTAAAACTAGACGTTTCCAAAAAATAACTTAATATCGCTGAGACTACAACGTAATTGATTGTAAAATAACAATGCGACAACCACGACTTCACAATAAAACTTAATCCATGTATTCAATACTTAAGACAATGACACTGTATTCTGTCGAAAAACAGCAATGAATAAGTTCATTTATATTTATTTTGTGATATATTAACTTGATAAAACAAAAATATATTTTAGAATACAATATGCAATTCGAGTTAACGTTCAATTACTTAATTTAACACAAGGTGAACTCTCTAAAAATAATTATTTCTCATTGTATATGAGCATGAAACAAGTTAATGCTATCCACATTCAGTTCACCTAGTTTCTAGATATTGTTTACGTATTCATAATTTTGAAATAGACAACGTCGAGCATATTAAAACAGTTGTTTCACATTTTTATTTATAGTATACATATCTAATCCGATTTCATTTATAAATTGGTGGTAGAGTTCCAGTGACAGAGCTCGCGGGCGTAGGCACCACCGCATTACCTAATATACTTGCCGCTAAACGTTAGTGTTCAGCACTATCGTGTTCCGGTCAGGTGGTAATGTACGGCCCTGTAATTTCAGGCACAGAGGCATATCACCTAATGCCTCAGGAGTGGCAGCGCATCTGCATTTTGACCTCTGGTCATTGTGTGGGTGTCTATAGGCTGCAGTCATCACGTAAAATCAATGTGAACTGCATGCTTGTTTGCCACTTTTATTTAATAAAAAAAAAATAATAATAATAATTTTTATTACATTAGCAACATAAGAACATCAGTGAGCCGTTTTTATGGTCTGTCCGTCTGTCATCAGGCTGCATAACATGAACCGTGATGCTAGAGATTTGAAAATTTCACATAATAATCGTGTAATTCTGTTGCCACTACAACAACAAATACTAAAAACAGAATAAAATAAATATTTAAAGGGAGCTTCCATACAACAAACGAGATTTTTTATTTTGGTCGATATAAACAAACAAAGGTATAAGATGAAGTTTGACAATACCCACCGGCCGCTGAGCGTTCGTTTAGACTCGCGGACGGTCAGGTGACCGTTCCCGCTCACGCGGCAAGAATCATCCATTCATTGTGCTTTCGCCCGCCGAGCGCAAACTTAGTGAGAAAAAACCGTTAAAAATGCCGAATTGTTCAGTGTTTTAGTGTAAAAACCGAACAGTAAAGCAAACTAAATCACTCAGTAGCGTTACTTATCACTTTAACAAATGTCGTGGTGCAACCCAGACTACGAGTAAAAGGCATTTTTATTCATAGACCATCTTGTAACACGAATGTGACTCAGTAAAAATTACAAGTAAACATTATGAACTCCACCATTAATATAATCAAAATACCTACAGACATATTGTTATATTTTAAAGAGACAGCTCTACTCAGCACGCAGCGGGTGTCACCCGTTCAAGGGTGACATTCTACTGTGAATTATTATAATTGGTACGTGCGGGATAATAAACATCTCCAGTGGGCCATCTTATAATAATAAAAAAATATCATTATAAGTAAAGTAACTATAACATTTTATCATATTAAATAGGATTAGAATTTTTATTAATTTCAATTAAAAGTTATAGTTTTCGGGATAACACCATAATATTCGCACTGTTACGCGACTGTCTCCACTTTTGCCTACAAGTTCCTCGATCCACATTTTCTTTGACAAAGACGAAAATAAAAACTTTTAAAAAATATAACCTACCGCTCTCTATGGTTATCTCTGTTCTGGCGGGGCGGCGGCGGTTGGAAGGCGGGGGCGGGGGCGGGTTGCGGGCTCTCGTCCCAGTCGTCGTTGGCCGCCGGAGCTTGGTTCTCCCATGGCTTACCACCGCGCCTGACACATATTGTTATACTCATGAAAGTTGCAAACAAATGTGCAATTTACATTGATGGTAGCGTCTCGGGGGATAAGGGGGAGGGGGGGGCACCAGCCCCGGGAATCGAACCCAGAACCCAAGCGTAGAAGTAGTGGACACTACTACCATTACCACTAAGGTACTGAGACAGTTCATATATTAATTTATCGTTAGAGTAATATACTGAACATTTTAGAACATTTAACGAAAAGATAGTTTATTTTGATAGATTTTACTAGTGGTAGAGCTCCTGTGACCAAGCTCGCGGGCGTAGGCACATTACCTAATATACTTGCCGCTAAACGGTAGTAGTGTTCAGCACTATCGTATTCAGGTCAGGTGGTAATATACGGAACTGTTATTACCGGCACAGAGGCATAACACCTTAGGCCTCAGGAGTGGTAACTCATCTGCATTTTGGCCTCTGGTCTTTATGTAAGTGTCTATAAGCTGCAGTCATCACTAAACATCAATGTGAACCGCATGCTTCTTAGTCAATTTTATTACATAAAAAAAGATTGATCAAGGATCAATAATAAAATTATAGGCAACCCTCGATGTATAAATTCGATTACCACTAGTAAAAAATAGACCGTTGTCAAATATTTTTAAGTGTCTAATAAAGTAAATTTTTGATTATTAAATGTAAGGTAATAATGAAGAGTAAGTAGGTACCCACTTAGATTGTGGGCAGAAATTGATACAAAATAATGTGATTACAATATTTATAACCAGTCTTCAATCTACGTGCATTTTATCTTTAAAAATATTATCATTATTCCATTATAATACGACTTCTAGTCGGATGTTCACAAGTATTATTTATTCTATTCCTCAAAGAAACAAAATTCCGTTACAAAAAAAAGCATTATCCAAGAGCCGGCGAAGATCGAAGTACTTAATAAACACTATAATTATTGTATAATATTAATCACTTTCACATAATAGCAGACATACGTTCTACAAACAATATAATATGATTCATAGAGTTTACCTCTCGCGGTCCGGTTTGCCCGCGAACTTCTCACTGTGCCTGCCGGGTCCCGACCTCTCAAATCCATCCCTGTGATCTCTGCACAACAAACAACACTAATTTACACTGGGAAACTATTATTTAGCAATTATTTAGATCCCGAGATTACCTATACATCCTCAGTGAGAAATGACGCTCAGACTGATTCGAGTTCAAAGAACCGTGATGAAGGTCGAAAGCATGACTCAAATACTATTATAATTTTTTGTTGCGCGCAAGAAAAAGTTAACCGATGTAATTATAGGCTACTCAATACTGTATGTTGTTATTTTGTATCTGCGCTTTGTGAAAATCTATCATGAAATTGAAATACATTCTATTCAAATAGAACTATTGAAATCCATCAACTCACACGACACACCTTTATTTTACCTCATATAATTTGACAACAATAATAAATCAATCAATTTTATTATACGTACCTACCTATTTATTCTATTTTCAAAGGGATTTTTGTCATTCATCAGTATCATTCAATTTTAGTTTTAAACAAAGTCGGTATAACATGTATGTGAATAATTAAATCGAAACGTACCGAAATGTAACGAAAGCAAGAAAGCAACCGTATCGGGGTAACTGCTTTTTGGCATTTCAAGTAAATTTAACTTCATCACTTGTTATTTAAATGTAACTTTCTATGTGCTAAATAACAAAGCGAAGAGTGTTTACAGACAAAAATATGAATTAAACAATATAATTATAATATTGAATGTAGATATGAAAGCAAGAGATATCGGCGTATCGGTTAGGCTCAAATAACTAAAATATCAATTGATTGTGCAAAAGTATCCACATCGTGTTAAGATTTACCTAAAACAACCACTGGTATATAAACATCCACAAAAATCTTCAGTTTCTCTCCCGCCTAATTCAAATGCTTTTGTCCTCGTTTACTTCTTCTTTTTCTTGTGCTTTCGTGACGCCTATAAAAGCAATAGCGATATTATTATCGCTGCCGCTTTCATATCCCATACTTGTCATAACAGCAGTCAGATGATACGCTATTACTCTTTCGAAGTTGAATTTACATTGGATATCGACTTGTAGGAGAAACAATTACGCAAAGCTGTACTTTCTATAGACTGTCTTTAGCTAAGTCTGTCCGTATGCTCTCTGACATGCTTGTAAGTTTTCTGTCCCATTTGCAGGTTTTTTTGTACTTTATTTCTTTTCCTCCTAAAGAGGACTCATTCATTTTGCTGTTTCTAAGATAGGATAAGATATTTTAGGACATTTTAGCAGGGTATTTGTCTGACAGGCGCCTAATAATCAAGTTACTTTTTGTCTCTACAAGTCGTCTGTCTGCCCTATCTGCAGATTCAGTTCATTCATAATAGGACTTTAAATTTTAATTTTATATTTTTTTTTGTGTCATGTCTAACTAAAGGACACGACACAAAAATATGTTTAAAAAAATATTTTTAGGTGCCTCCAGGGCATTACATATTTATTTTTGTCTTCTATTAGATGATGAATAATCTGTGGTTATTTTTTATCCTATTAAAGGGCTGTTCATAAAATACTTTCATACATTGGGATCTCGCTGAGCGTGACAAAATGTGACAATAGGAACGTGGGTTTACAGCAACGTGACGTTCGCAGTTCATTAAAATATTTAAAAATAATATTTCATTAGACATTTATCTAATAGTCTTAGTTTTAGTGATGTAATATTTTTAGGGAGAGTGGTCACAGATAGTGTGACGCTGCGTGACAATAGGGTGAGGGGACCAGAAAAGGCTTATTTAAGCGTGACGTATTTTATTTACGGCTCAACAGCCTATTCTTTAAGAATGGTGAATTTATGATCCAACGAAAAGTGGAAAGTGTATTAAATTGAATATCACGCACGACAAGTCATGAAACTAGCCGGTAATTTATAATTGTGTAAATTGACGAAAAGGAAAATCATCAGTATTAACCGTTACAATCGATGAAAGATTTCTTTCGAGATGATCAGTATGCACATATCATCTGTGTCGGATATTATGTACATGTATGCGAAACGGTACAGCATTACGCGTGCAGTAAGTCATTACAACTCGAAGATCACACACCGTGAAAATGGTATTTGGAATTAGATATAAGAACACACTTGATAATTATCCGAACACTTTATTAGTGTTGTTTTCAGCACGCATCAAATCTTTTGTTTACTATACTGATAACAATTAACAAATTAAATTTCACATGGTATAAGTGAATTATGCGTAGCCTATTTGTACATAAAGGGGTCTCAATATCTTTAGATATGTTGCCACCATTATCGACAACACGTCCGCGCTTATCACACAGCTAATGAGAGAAGAAAAACCATAGTTCTCAATGTAATCTAATCTACGTAAACAAATTCTTAGAGCGAGATTCACAAAATGAACTGTGACTTTAGACTGAAGAGTTGAACTTTGAACGCTTATTTTGTTTCAGACGTGTCGATTCTTATTTTGCTTTGGGTAACACATCTTGAATAAGTTATGTAAAATAAGAGTTGAACACGTCTGTGAAACAAAATAAACGTTGAAATTTTCGACCCCAAGTCAAAGTTAAGTCCTAGTGCGGCTTGTGAATCTCGGTCTTAGATAATCCTATATCCTATAACCCTACCCCTAGTATAAAATAGGGCTAAATATGTTTACCGATTTGAACTAGTAATGTACGCCCTGTAATGTATGTATGTGTAATGTAGTCTGCCCGAGACCACGGAAGCTGAAAAGCGACCGAAACGTCGGGTTAGATTTAAAATAATCATTGTAGTTTAATATACGCGAGATAAATCCGAAAACTAGTTTTATTTCAATGAGTGCAGCTCGCGAAAACCTAAGAACATACTAAAGTAATGTACGTTTCCATAAATACGGTAAGCGCTGAACATTGATTAGCGTCAGACAGATGATATATAAAACTCAACTTTCTTTATTCTTCCTCACTATCACTATTATTGTTTATGGGAAAAGCGCTATTGAAGATGGAGATAAATGATCAGAACATCCGTAAATTAAAACTTTTTTCATACATAACAACATACCTGCTGCGGAAGCTGGAGCCTCTCTGTCCAAAGTCCTCATTCCCATCGCGAGGTTTTTTGGCATCGTCCCTGAAGCTCTTCTCGCGTCGGAATGGCTTCTTCCTGCTGTCCTCGCTACCCTCCGGCGAACTGAAGCTGTCTGGCGCGTCTTTGCGGATTGGTGTTGTTACCTTATTCTAAATTCAAAGAAAATTATTTTTCTCAAGTTTGCGAAACTATGTTTGCAGATGTAAGGCAGACTCCGTCACTGGTGGTAGAGCTCTAGTGACGGAGCTCGCGGGCGTAGGCACCACCGCATTCCGCGTAGTGTTCAGCCCTATCCTGTTCCGGTCAGGTGGTAATTTACGGCCCTGTAATTTCAGGCACAGAGACATAACACCTTAGTCCTCAAGAGTGGTAACGCATCTGCATTTTGACCTAGGTCTTTGTGTGGGTGTCTATAGGCTGCAGTCATCACTTAACATCAATGTGAACTGAATGCTTGCGTGCCACTTCCATTACATAAAAAAAATACATATGAACATGGTACCTGGAAAACGACCGAAATGCAGGGTAAGTAAGAAAATGTTGGTGTTTATTGTGATACCTACACGATGTTATGTTGGTTGAGTTCCTGCTAGGGTTTTCGCATACCCGACATTTTTAATACCCGGGTATCGGGTATTATTTTTGGTACCCGGGTATTTACAATGAATACAGAAAAAGATACAATTTTTTTATAATTATGTTCTATATTACAAAACAGTGTGTGTAGTATGTCAATAAGTCTCCTTAACTTATAGGACAATCAATCACACAGTTAAACAGTTTGAGTGGAAATACCGTCTTGTGCAACTACGCGTGCAACAAATTCGGAAATTTTAGTAGAAGGTAGAAAAAAATTGTTATCCACGGTCTTTTTGGAACTAGGCTTAAACTTTGTTCTGATTCAGGTTGAGAAAACGATGTCAATGGCACTTCTTTTTCGGACGTAAAGTTCTGTTTTTCGATCTTTATTTTTTGTAGGTACTTTATCTAAATGTTTTAATAAAACGTTTGTTGAAGAACCTATAAGAGATAATATTTTGGACATATTGCACACTGTACTGATTCCTTATTTTGCATTTTTTTAATATATTTCCACACTCCAGATACAGATCTATCCATTTTGCCAACGAAAAGTAAACCATTGCTTAGTAAAATAACTGAAAATTTCATAGTTTTCATTTTCAAGATTCATTTTTTTTCTTTTGTTTTAATAACATTTAATTCAAATACTAAGCGTTCACTGAACAATATTAAAATGGTCAACAATAACAACCAACATTTTGTACACTTATATGAAAATAATAGAAATTAGCGTATTTCAATACTTATGATAATAAAATAAAAAACGTAACTTCATGCCTGTAATCCCCGAAGGGACAAAGGTAAATGCACGCATTCAAGCATACATGCAAACACTCGCGACTCGCCGGTTACGTTTTGGCCCATGTAACAGGTAGCGAATCTGTTGCTATCTCCGGGCACATTACTGGGAAACTTCCAGAAAATGAAAAAATCCCAATAGAACCAGAGATAAAGGATTTTAAACCGTTATCCGACCCGGGAATCGAACCCAGGACCACGCTGTGGCCTGCTACCACTACGCTTCTGAGGCAGTTTGAAAATAAAACTTTCTTATCAAACTCCAACGAAACAAAAACAAAACACAGCGACGTAAACAAGAACGTAATACATGACCAAATCTAACCTCAAAGTTAATGCATTATTCTAAAAAACTCTACGCCTTTAGATTTATTTTTATTGTGTGTCAAATTTGCTAATAAGTAGGTATTCTTTTTTAGACCTTACTTTATAGTAATTTGCCG
Source organism: Macrosoma leucophasiata (assembly GCA_036365455.1). Classification (NCBI taxonomy): domain Eukaryota; kingdom Metazoa; phylum Arthropoda; class Insecta; order Lepidoptera; family Hedylidae; genus Macrosoma; species Macrosoma leucophasiata. The sequence goes on from JAWQUS010000024.1 coordinate 5,579,561, forward strand.
AGCACTTTGATGAATTCCCGAATTAAAGTGGGTGCCCGGGTACCTGGGTTTGGCAGTGAAAAATACCCGGTTACAAAAAAGTTCAATTACCCGGGTATACCCGGGTCCGGGTACCCGGGTAGAAAACCCTAGTTCCTGCGCTATGCTCAAGGGCGTATTATTATTTTACCACTAAGCTACAGATTGTTTACACCCGAGCGATTTTTTCTTTACGATTTTGTTTTAACCGATTCGAGATCGGTGAACGACATCCATTGATAACCAATTAATAGCTATACAACCGAATTTACAGTTACATAGTATCGTTAAGCAAAGCAGGTTTAAAATGAAGGTTGATTTCGTTGCGCCTGTTTTTAATATGGCCCTTCCATGTTATCCTACAGTCTAGGTCAGAGGTTCCCAAACTATTTTTTCTGGTAGACCCTTTACATTTTTTTCTGGTTTCTGTGGACCCCCGTCCTTGCTACATTTATATCACATTCCCTATTTCCAATTTTTATTTACGCCTACGTAGACCCCCATCGAGTCTCCCTTGGACCACTTTGGGAATCACTGGTATGATGTAAGTAAATTGGTACTATCAGTGTATGTGTTGAGATCCATTATCGTGGACCCCCATTTTCATTTCATGGACCCCCAAATTTTTTTTTCGTTGACGCAGACCCCTTTCACATTGTCATAGACCCCCAGGGGTGGATGTAGACCACTTTGGGAATCACTGGTCTAGGTGCAAACCAAAGTATTCGACACAGGTAGATTGTGGGCGATCATCGCACCAACTTCACTGGTGGACAAGTTTTGTGTCAGAGAGTAAACCTGGAGCCTGCAGCAATCTGCTTGCCTCGATGGGAACATTGGGAACACGATTGCAGATTTAAAATGCTGCATCATCTGCGAAGGATGCCATGGCTACCATAGGAGACTGAGGTAAGTCACAAGTAAAAATGTTGTAAAAGATCGGCCCAAACCTAGCTCTAGGAATAAAGAGAAGATCTCGCATCTCGAAGCTTTACTTGGAACATTTAATCACTACGATAAGAGGCTAAGAGAGATTAGTAGGAATGGGACAGGTATTTTTTAATTATTTTTTTTTGCCAGACCCAGTCAAATGCCTATTTAAGACTAATATAATTTAGCATGATAATTGAATGAAAATAACTTATAATACTTAATAATAATAATAAGGGCAACCCATTATACGTCCCACTGCTGGGCACGAGTCTCTCCCCTTTTTGGGGGGAGGCCTGGAGCTTACTCCACCACGCTGCTCCAATGCGGATTGGTGGAGGTGGGTGGGTTAGTGGCCAACCCGCTGTCGGATGTTTTCAAACCGCCCATAAGGCCTCCGACAAGGTTTAACGACTGCTATCTATCGATAGCAACCGGGACCGACGGCTTAACGTGCCCTCCGAAGCACGGAAACGCGCATTTAATTTGCCACTAGCGGTCACCCATCACACTACCCGACCGCGCCCGTAGTGCTTAACCGAGCAGATCGCTTACGATCTACACCAGCCGCTGGGCCATGCGCGCTTCGTAATACTTAACGCGCTTTATAATACTTAATTATATAAAATAAGTGGTATACAGTCACTATGACATGTGATAACCGCAAGTGCGGGGTTCAATACAAGGTTACGTAGTAAAATGTATTTAATTACGATATCATTATCATAGCAAGATTTATGGAAGTGTGATTTCTATTTCTGTTTTAAAAAGGTCAGGTACATAATTATTATTCTATGAAACCTATAATGAATGTATGAAACCTACAGCGTTCTGTCGCCACACGATACCAGAGAATATATGTAATAATATTACGTATACAATGGACACTTCGACGTCCCGCCCGATTTCCCCGCTTCACCCAACCTCCTCCCCTCTTATGGGCGACGTTTGGTATTCTCTACGTGCTACGCACACAGGTGCACGTGTAAATACATGTCACTTATTGATGTCTGTGTAAGAGACCAAATTACGACGATACACCCCGACACAACAATATGAACCTGGCTTTAGTGATCAAAGCGGCGAGGAGCGGCCACATAAAACTACGATGCGATGCGACACCGCATCGCAGAAACTTGCGATGTGATTTCGTCCGACATGTTGAAAGTATGGTCACCTGAATCGCATCTCAGCAATTCGCAACGCAACTTTCTGCGATGCGACGTCGCATCGCATCGCAGTTTTGTGTGGCTGCCCAAAAACCAGTTATCCATACGATGGAACAATATGGTAGATAAGTGTATTAAGTGTACGTGAAAGAGCGTCCGGCGGAGCCGTCAGCGTCGGCGGGCAAGCGATAATAGAGCACTCTATGTGAACACTAGCGAGCATTCAGTCCACTCGCAAGAATTTAAGTATATTGAACACCAAATGCTCGAATTGAGTGTACACTTTGGCTATAAACTTACGTAATGCTTCCAAAGATATTATCACTGAGAACGCCTTTAACAACGATTGAACTAGTAAATGCGCCACAGCAGATTCATGTTAGGTAAGGTAATTTTACAAGTACCTTGGCATAGCCACGATATAGACGTGACTTCACGCCTGCATTCTGTAGGAGTAGATAAATCCCGCTGTCCCCAGTACTCTTCCAACCAACAAACAGATACCACTGGACTGCCTAAACAGTTAGAAGCAGAAGAACAATTTAAGTACCTCAATATTGCTCCTCGGCTGCGACAACTGCGTCATCCTGCGTGCTACGTCCAGCGGCGGATTAGCGGTGTCGTCCACTAGCGTCACGAGCATCGTGTCGCTGGATAGGACACCCACTATGTGCGCCATCAGGGTCTTCTCTAGTGCAAGCATTTCCAGCTGATTAGAGGTCTTCGTTTCTACCGGTTTATTTTCGAAACCCTGTTTTTGATTAAGTAGTGTTAATACTTAAATATCTATAATTCAGATTTTATCTAAACAATAGCATTTTAAATACCTATCAGGAGATAATTATTTAGGTATACATAGTGTTCTTTTCGGAATATAACGTTGTAGAAGAGGTGAGCTAGGCTCAAGATGTGGTAAAATCGGTGGCATGGGTTTTTAGATCAAAAATAATAAAAATGTTATTTTTTGTTAATTTCCAGCACAAAGTTGCAATAGAAAAACCCTTTTTTACCATAACGTTTTTGACCATTTTATAATGTTTTTTTTATGTAATGAAAGTGGCAAACAAGCATGCAGTTCACACTGATGTTAAGTGATAACTGAAGCCTATAGACCACACAAAGACCAGAGGTCAAAATGCAGATGCGTTACCACTCCTGAGGGCCAAAGTATTACACCTTAGCCCTCAGGAGTGGTAACGCCTCTGTGTCGGGAATTACAGGGCCGTACATAATACTAGCGAGCCCGCCCCGGCTTCGCTCGACTAGCTTACTTCAACTTATAATATAAAATGGTTTTGGATGCGCACGCGAAAAACGTTTCAAACTGTATTTGACCGACATCTTTGACAAAAACTATTATATCTCGGTAAATATAAGTACCTACGATATAGATAAATTAAAGATAGGTATAAACTTTTCTCAGAAAACCCTCTTTCCAACATTTAGAACAGGAATAAAATCCTTTCACAACTTTCCGAGATTAGCGCACATACAGGTAGGTACATACAGACAGAGAAAAAAAGAGGGACTTTATTTTATAGTAAAATGTAGTTAATGATTATGAATATAGGTGTACTATCAAACATGTGTACTATCCAGTATATTGTTCTCTGGTAGTATTAGAGGAAGTCTCAAGAATTTTCACAGAAACAAAATATCTCAGAGTCTAATAAGATTCTGATAATAAGCAAATCATAATAAGAATTAGTTACTCTGAACATTTTTATTTTAACCTTGTAAGAACCAGCAACCTCATGTGAAAACATAATGTAAGTAGTAGTAGTTAAAACCCAGGCTACAATGTCACTCCAAATTTCTAGCCCAATAACTTCATCTGATGACATACTACCTAGATTTACGAACATATTTGGAAATACTATTTTATTGTTATAGTTAAATATATTTTAGATAAAGAACAAATTAAACCGAATATATTTATAACGAAGGATAAGAAAAGGTTAATATCGTACATAATATAGGTACCTATTACTACCTATGTGAAACAAACATTATTCATACAACATAATCAGTTGGCTGCATTACAAGTAGTGTTTAATCATGATTAAAAATGTTCATTCATTTAACAGCCACTTAAAAACAATATAAAGAACATTAAAATATTGACTAAAAAGAATAACTTTGCAATACTACTTACTTTCAGGGCACATTTCATAGCTTGAGCTGGTAAGCTGATCAGTTCTGGAGTTATGGACCTCAAATCTGATACCTCAACTTCTTGTTCATTCCCATAGTCCACATATGCCACAACCAATTTATTCCCCTTTGTATCACGTACCATGGCTCTGTACCAGTTGTCGTCTTCGGGGAATCGTGCACAACAAACAGCACCCACAGGTAAATCACCCGGCGAAGAACTATTCTCGCAGTGAATTTTTACAGCCTCCATTACTGCATTTAAGTCATCTATTTTATCCGATAGTTGCACATAAAATTTTATACAACTATCTACATATGATACTAATACTGATTGGCGACTACCCAAAGGTAGCATTTCCATCCATTTGAACTGCAATTTATCTTTCATGTTTGCCATTAATAAATCCAGAACATTCTTGTTTTCCAAGAACAACTCTCCATATTGAATCAACGGTGGGCCTTCAGGTGCCACCACTCTCAGTGTAAGCACCTTACCATTCACGAGTTGTTTGAATGCCTCATTCAAATGTCGACCTTTCTCCAACTTCTTCACACCAGACAGGCAAAATCTCATAGCAAAAACATTGGGCTTTACAAACTCTTCTGGTATGTCAAATATATCATAGTATGACACCATCTCAGTATCACCGAAATCAATAAAAAATAATTTACACTGAGATCCAGATAGATTCATAACTATAGCTCTACATATTATTCTGTCACCTGACATACGTCCAAGGCACACTGTTCCTATCATGGGGGGTTCAGCAAGGCTACTATGTGGCCGTCTATTTATGTCATCCATCATGTCTTGTAGTCTTTTTGCATCACTCACAAGTTGAACTGCAAACAACTCAGGACCCTCTTCGGCAAATGAAACAAACACTTTATGTTGAGAATTTGATTCCAGCAGTCTACTTTTGTATGTGATAGATTTTTTAGGGGACGGGGGCTTGCTTACTGCATTAGAGACTGCTGGTGGTGCTACTGGAATTGTAGGCATGGCCGGAGCATGCTGTGGCTGTCGTACAGGTGCCCTAAGATTTACTGTGTTCCTTGATGCTTTGTTCACCAGGAGCCTTTGACTAATATTAGACGACGGAGGCAAATTATATGGTATAGACACAGTTTGATGGAGTCGCATTGCAGAGGCTGGATTTGGGAAATTTTGGTTGATTAAAAATGGTACATGTTCAGTAAAAGATGGTGTTTCACTTAAGAAACTAGGTGACCAGTTGGCACCCTGTTGATTTTCAGTAAGTTGTTGTAGCAAGACTTCTTGTTTGGCGATGGGTAATGCAATACCAAACCTGTTGGCGACTAGATGCGTGGCGAGATCATTGCCTTTGAACTGGATTGATATGATGGGTGAGGTTCGAGTTTGCGCTTCAATAGTGGCGGGATATTCCGCGTTACAGAGCAGACTTTGCAATTTTAACAGCAGCGGCTCCTCCCACCTTCCCGACGGATGCATGATGCGGGACAGGTAATAGTCGGTCGCTTGGCCACGTAATTGGAGGAACATGGGATCATACGTGTCAAAGAAACGGATCGTGCTTAGCGAAATTATATCTTTGTTACCATAATCAATAAAGTGTACGCCGACTAAGCCGGTCGCGAGATTAGTCGTATTTATAATTTTCGCTCTATAATATGTCCCGTCTTTATACTTCGCGGCACAAACAACTCCTTCGTGAATAGCCGCCGGCGGCACCGCTCCTATACCTTTCTCGAGATTTTCTCGTGCCGATTCAAACAAACTCTCTACCATCAACGAAGACTGCTGGTCGAGCTGCCCACTTAGCTTCAGAAAGTGACCCTCTCCATCCACATGGGTCACGTAAAGACGAAAAGATCTCTGTTCAGTTGACAAAGCCATTGTTTCTTCGAACTCTTCTTCTCGAAATATTTGAATGATAACCAACTCACATTACTCTCACAAGATAGAAAAGTGTTTTACGTTTTAACTTCTCGTCAATAATACTAAACACAAAAAAATACCGCTTTCTTTTCCGTTTACGTTTTCAGATAAAATATCATGGCGATTCAATTCAGTCATTTCAGTCAATCAGTTTTTTTTTTGCATTTTTGTAGGCTTGGGCAAAAAATATCGATATATCAAAATATCGATATTTTTTCTGCAAATAATCGATATATATCGGGCAAATTTTTCCGCCAAATATATCGATTGTCGATAATTATTTTCGGATATCAAATCAATATATTTTTTAATGCTCTGCTGTCTTTTGTTCATGCGTTACGTCATTCTAACTTCAAATTTTCATATTTACTCATAAAAAACGTAATACTGAGGGTGAAGTTGACATTTGGAGGCCAGACAAAAAAAAAGATCCTCAGGTGAGAAGAAGATAATCGCTTATTGAGCAAAAAAAATGATATAACGATATTTTTTGTCGACATATATCGATATATGTATTTCAAAATTTCGATATCTTTTTTCCATATGCTTATCCCTACATTTTCGTCCACCACAGATCACCACATTCACTAGATTTTGTACACAGACCAATAAATGTCTAATGCTAAAAGTGTTGTCAGTACCTTAGACTAAGTCAGAGTCAGTACATGGCTGTTTCATTCAATCGTATAGAAGTAGATAATAAATCTATGCGTAGTAGTAACCACAGAGTACATTGTATGTAGTAACACTAACGAGTACATAACACACGTTACGATATAATTGTTTAGGTAATTATTACTATTTACGGGTCCTTTCAGCTTTCAGCTTTTCAAAAAGGTGTGAGATAGGGTTGTATTTTGTCCCCCATTCTATTCAATGCACATGGGGAGTATATTGTGAGACAAAACATGGGTGTCTGGGAAGAAGTAGTTGGTATGGAGGGTGTAAGATACCTCGATACGCGGACGATACCACACTTCTAGATGCTTCAAAAACCGAGATGAAATGTCTGTTGGAACGATTGGAGAGCATCAGCAATTCCTTGGGCCTGAAAATTAATAAAGGGAAGACTAAAGTGATGGTGATAGACCACACAAATAAACTGGAGCTCACTGCGGCACTTAACCTTGAAATTGTAAATAACTTCACATACCTGGACTCCAATATCTCTAACACTGGCTCCTGCAACACCGACATAAAACGCAGAATAGGAATGGCTGAGGAAGCCATGTGCCAGCTAAAGGGAATATGGAAGGATAGAAACATCTCAATAAAAACCCAGAAAAAGCTTGTACAGACGCTGATTTTCTCCATATTTCTTTGCGGGGACCGAGACGTGGACGTTCCCTTAAATACAATGTACTCTGTGAGTGGACGCCTTCGAGATGTGGTGTTGGAGAAGTATGTTGCGTATACGTTGAAGTATGGAGTCTCTGCAAAAAAAAACGCAAAAACGTATTACGTATTAACGTTTCAATTTTCAATGAACTCGAAGTGACCTCAAGACTGTACAAAGCAAGTAGTATAATAAATCTATGGTATAAAGACATGTTTAAAGCGAGTACTGTAATACTTCGGGCACATTGCTTGAAAAGACGGAGGAAACCTTGAGAAGGTTATCATCATAGGCAAGGTCCAGGGAAAGAGACCACGCGGACATAGCCCGATGCTGGACGGATCAAATCCTCACCACACTCGACAGCAAGACACGAGGCCATACATACTGTCGAAAACTGCACCCGATGGCCCATACAGACTACAATCCGACAAAAAGGGATCCGTGGAGGGGTCATGGAGGAATTACTACTAATCAAGTCCGAATAGGTCCGCGATTGCGATTGGTTCGGCTTACCAAATCCGAGCGTGTGTTAAGTTACTACTACATGAAATAATCTAACTCTGTAAGGGCCGTTCAAGTATTCCGTAAGCACTATGTGGGGGCGGGGGGGTCTTTGCTCTGCTTATTTTGGATGACATGGGGGGTAGGGGAGTCTAGATGATGATTACGTCATCGGTAGTTATTTATTTATTACATCAGTAAAATCTAATCTCTATCCTAAATCTATTTTCTTATTTCTATAATTTTAAATATAACATTATAATTATAATATTAAAAAAAAAACAAAACATTAATTGAAAAATGTTTACGTAAGCATGGGGGGAGGGGGTAAGAGCTTTGCTTACTTTTGCTGACAAGGGGGAAATAAAGAATTGTAATAAATCTGCTTACGTAATGCTTGAACGGCCCTGTAGTGCTGGGGAAAATTCCGCTTCGATAAATATAGACGGAAAGGAACTTATAAGCTAACTGGAATGCTTTCATGCACCATAAAGGCTTCGGCAAACCAAACGCAGGACAGTTGCAGGGCAGGTCAGTAGCAGCGCGGGAGTCGGCACACTGAACAAAGCAGCAGCAGTTTTCAAGCGGTTACAACGCGTGACCGCGTTTAAACCGCGTTCAGTTTGACGTGTGCGGCAGGCAGAAGGCTGCAAGATGTCAGGAGACATGAAAAATTCATGGTGTTTTTGGCTCTTAGGCAAAAAAACAAGAAAAAAGAATATGGGGAATTTCATCGTCTCAGCAGAGAGCTGGAAAGTCATGTTGAAAATATGTGAAAAAATGCCCAAGAGTTCTTTTGAAGATTGCGAAAGACAGCTTGAAATCGGAAATCATACAAACATTTATTTTTACGCACTAATTCGATTATCTTTTCACTGATATTCATCACGCCGTTGTAAAAAAATACAACAGTCGCCAACCGCTCTCGATGCGCTGCGCTGCACTGCCTTCGGTGTGTCGTGACAAAATGACCGCCATAGTAATACAATAGCGTCGGCCCGCGCTCAAACTGCCCTGCGCTGCGCCTGCCCCGCTCCCGCGCCGCCTGGTTTGTCGTCCGGCAGTTGCAGCGCGGCGCGGCGCGGTGCAGTTTGAGCGCGGGCCCGCGTTCAAATTTAGTGTGACGCAGTTCAAAGAGTTTCTTGTATTACAACTTGGGCGGGCCCGCACTCAAACAGCGCTGCTACTGCCCTGCGTTTGGTTTGCCCAAGCCTTAAAAACGTTCCGAAAAGTAAGCTACAATAATATTTGCAGCTTAGGACAATCCTACAATACATTTAGAGTATAAAGTGATCTCTGCTCGAGGCAACAGGAGCTGAAAAACGACCGGGTTGATTTTAAAACTCATTTTACATAAATATACGGAAGACTAATCCGTAAAAATGATTTATTTCAATTTTTGTATTCAGAAATATTAGGATCTTACAAACCCTTTATTAAAATTGTGATGCGGTGTCGCATCGCAATTTTGTGTAGGCACTTTTAGGCCTGTGATCGTCGCAAGTGATCGTTCGACCGTTTGACGGACTTCGACGATGAAGGCTAAGATGAAGGCCCACTTCGCACACACAATATTGGTGGGTTGGAGTCTTGAGTGGACTTTCACCAAAAATAGCTGGAATTCAAAAAAAAAGAACGACGTGCATTCCACCATTTCCACCTTTGAGATTCGCCTTCAGCGCCCGCGGCCCATTTGCACAGCGGAACGGCAATTTCAGCGGTCGTTGCGGTCGACTAGTGGAACGCAGCCTATGATTTTCTGTCATTTTTGAAGTGTTTTTTTTTTCATTCATAATGAACTGAAATGATTCATGTGCATGAAGCTTGAAGGTAAAAAGTGCACAAAACAAGCTTCTTGTTCATGTGTCAGTGATTAGGCTGGAGCGCCTTCTGCGCTTGCCGATTGCCCGGTGAAGTAGACCAGTGCCGTCTCGAGACAGGCCGCCTACACAAAGCCCGACCTAAAAAAAAAAATAATAATAAAAAAAAAATGTGTCAGTGTATTCATGGCTGTGTGTGGTATTCATGACTTCATGATTCATATTATTATAATTTCATTAATTTTCATTTGCGTTTTATCGCACATAACCACAGAGTACATTGTATAAACTGTACATAACGTAGGTGGGTGGTGGTTGTAATCTCTGGCATTTTAATTTAATTAATTTTACTATGCGTAACATTGTCGTAACGTGATAAGTATTTATTTGAACAGAATTACAAATGGACAGTGATGTGATGTGATTAAAATTTGTCTTTGTGCTAAAACTTGCCCGAATAAGAATATTATAGTTCCCACAAAAATCTTAGCACAGATTCCAGAGATTAATTTTGTATACAATACGATGATTGAAACGTGTTCGAAACGATGTATGCTATTTGGGACAGTATCCTTAGGAGTGTAAGTGTATTGCAATGTTTATTATTTAAACGATTAGGCTGCATATCCGAATGTCTGTCTATCATAATAGGAAATCTGTATTTCTTATCATACATTATGAAAGTTAAATGCAAATGTGATGAAAAGGTACAGAAATTTATAGAAATTTTATTATAATCGTAGAGATGGAAGTAGTTTTAAAATGAAGAATAATAGTTAACCTTACATTAGTAATAATAACTTAATATTATATTAAAAAAATCAATACTCTTTCTTTATATTTTGTCCCAATTCATGATTCCTCCATAATTATCAATATTATCAATAACTATGTCTATACATAATTGCACATGGTCTATTGATGATCTGTTTAATGATAAGGACTGTGACATGTAAAGATAAAAATAATTAAATAGGTAAATCAATAATTTCACATTGTGTTTCTATGTACTCTTATTATTTATTTTTTTTCAGACTAACGATTCTAGTTTTAATATTAGAATCTCAGTTGGCAGATACATTATCTGGAGGCCGCATGAGAAATAAAACCTTTCCAACTGAAAACAATTCCACTTGTTGGCTCCACCAACAATATACAATAATTAGTGAATGTCATCCTTGCTCAGGTTTGTTAAGATTTGTATCATTACTTTTTTTTGATGACAGTAAATACAGACTAATTAGTATTCAAAATGGAATAAGGTTGTAAAATGAAATAGTCATCTTCTTTTCACAAATTGAAAATTACCATCACAAACACAATTAAGAGAAATAAAGAATGTGGATGATCAAATGACTAAACAGATATTATGCAATGTAAATGTGGATGGTTGCAGAGGCAAGGCAAGGAAAGAAAACCAAGACTGACCTACCTTGACCAAATACGTTGAATGGTTCCATACTAACCCATTCCCCTAACACCTTTCACTAATTGTACATGAAGTCAAATAAATAATTATGAATTACTTTCTGAGGGCGGGATCAAGAGTCTAAGGAATCAGTGTGCATGTTTGGTTTGAAGAGAACAATGAATAAAGAAACACAGGAGGTGTGTCAGGATCGGGATATCTGGTATACTCTCTGCCTACCCCATAAGGGACTTGGTGTGAAAATACGTACCAACACAATTTGTCATAGTAAAGCAAAGCTATTTGCTTTACTTGACAATATTCTCTGGCATTCTGATGTTTGAATCCTAATCTTAAGTCAAAAATCTCCATTAGTAACAGTCCATGACTCAATATCATTAAAATTCTTTAATTGTTGTTGGCAAAGATTAATGGCTTATTTCAATTTGTATCATAATTATGTAGATAAAAAATTCTGTTACAGATTTTGAAATACGAAGTAAGAGCATAGGAGTATGTATACATACAAGCTTCAAGGAGATACTGAAATGTGAGAATGGTGAAACAGTAACAAGAAGGTAATTATAAAATGAAAGTTAGTATAGTTTGTGGCAAGTAAGTTGAACTAAAATGGCGTTCCAAAATATATGAAGAAAAGTGTTATTACGTAATGAAGTAAATAATAAAAATAAAAAAGGTAAAGTGATTTCGTTGTATTCAAATATAAATATTTCTATGAATTGTGAACATGAGGAAAGGAGAATGACCAAAGTCGCCCTGATTGGCGTCTTAACAACTTGTATGTAGAAAATTGTTTTTTGAATTTAGATTTCACTCACATTTTTTTCCCGTTAAAACGAATGGGGATTTACAAGATATTTTTTAAAAGTTAATAAATTATTTTGTAGTGACCTGCCAATCGCAGACCAATAACCAAGCTGCCAATGTCAACACCATTGCGTTATTTACTTTTTTGCATTGGACACTGGTCATTTTAGGACCTTTATAATTTCGTCGAAATAAAATCGATTTCAACGATCGATTGCTTTATTAACGATATTCAACGGAATAGATTATTAATGTCTACTATTTGTCTTGTATAATCACTAGGTATCGAGTACACATGTACACGTATATACAGTACCTTAGTTTTGACTTAGCTCAAATTCATCATATAAATGTCTCACTTTTTATTATCATGAAGCGGCAAATAGAAAAACGGTTTACATTGATGGTAAGTGAATTTAAAGCATAAAAACACCCACATGTAAACCAGATATTTATTTATTAATTGTAAAGTATTTAATATTTGTCTGGTATTACTACCTGGAGAAGAATCATGTATGTATGTATCTTCACGCCAGGTCCCTAACGGGGTAAGCAGAGAGTGTAGAGCGCCAGATATCCCGGTTCTAACAAACTTCTCGTGCCTCGTCTACTTTCATCATTCTCTTCATACATGCACGCCGATTCCTAAGACTTTTGATCCCACCATCAGACAGAACTCTACCTATTTGGTCATGGTAGGTCAGTCTTGGTCTTCCTGGGCCTCTGCAACCATCCACATTCGCATTGTATATCTGTTTAGTCATTCGCTCATTCGACATTCTTTCTATATGCCCGAACCATCGGAACATGCCTTTTTTCATTTTTACACCGATACTATCATTCACACAAAGCCTCTTTCTTACATCTTCATGAAAAAGAGTCATGACTACGCCATAACCGCATGGCGTAGTCATGATTGCAACTATAATACCTACTTGACGTAAGTAAAACAGCTAAGATGCTACACAATACATACTTTAAAATAGTCTTCGCTTATTTTAGTAACCTCTGGCAGGTACAGCACACAAAATTTAACCTCAAAATAACCAAAAGTTCGTAATGCAGTTTTTTAAAAACTCCTATTGATACCTTTCTTCTTTTTGCGCACGCATTTCTTAAGATATTGCCTATATTTTGCGAGTAATCCCGTCGAGACGCAAGAAGGGCGAACTCCCATACAAAATTGGTCATTCTCCTTTAAACCCTCCAGACACGAGAAAAATATGACAATTGAAATTCAATTGTGTCTGGGCGCCGGTGGCCTTACGTTCCTTGACAGGTTATTAAAATGGAAAACTAAATAAGTCAAGTTATATGTTGGGCATTGTAACAGTCATTAACTGTCTCATGTCATATGCAATTCTAATCATTAGACTTGTGTCTGTCCATAACTCACTGGTTGAAGACACAGATTAGTCATCACTTATTGTATAAGATTGTAGTTACAATTTACGAAATTTGATTTTGCTATTCAGTTCAAAGATATAGATTAGAACAAAAGAAAACAAATGACAGTATAGGTATAAATTTGTTTTGGGCCAATTAGGCCACATAGGCATTGACTTAAAAAAAAATATGTTCCTTTTCTCTTTTTTTAATCTCATGAAGTGGCAAAAAGCATACTTGATGGCAAGTAATACACTAGCAGTTACAGTATTACTCGCCAATATAGGTATATAAGTTACGAGATAAATATATTTATAGATATATAAGTTACAATGTAACTTATAAATGTCTACATGAAACCAGAGATTTGAATGTAAATGCGTTGCCACTCCTGAGGCCTAAGGAATTATGCCTCTGTGCCGAAAATTACAGGGCTGTTTTTTACCACCTGACCTGAACACAATAGTGCTGAACACTGCTACCTAGTCTGTGCTACTTCTGTCACAGAAGCCATATTTTTTTTTGAGTTCAGTTATTTTAGAAACGGTTACATTATACTTATTGCCCAAGATCTGTTGCATTGTATAATAGTTTTTTTTTTATTTTACAGTTGTGACCGGGTAGCCTACTTGGAAGAAAGGGCTTTCTGGAAGTTCACCATCATATCTTTCATAATAGGAGCAGTATCATCAGTGGCTGTGATGCTGAGGATGCGAGTTTTGAACCACAAGGCCAGGAGAAAAGCTCGACAAGTACTTCAGAATGGAGCCATTTAAATAACAAATGATTAAAAAACTATTAGGAATTAAATTTCCAATTATTTATTCCATGTAAAAATCCTATATTTAAATAAATTGTACGTATTCATTCAATCAAATAATATTTTTAGTAGCTCACATAGAACTTTAACATTAACACTATTGCCTAGTAACCTGTATCTCTGTTTATTTGTCACAGTGTCAGGGAAAGTATAATATTTCGGGAATGTCATCAATGCCAATACTTCTTTTGGTGTGAAGAACCTCATTTTTAATGTTTTCATTGTATCAATAAATTCTTCACTGCCCACTTTAAATGTGTTTGCCTTATTATATGTTTCTTTAACAGTTTGTAAGGTTGCTTCAGTAAATATTGAACCAGTTCCTTCTATATAATGAGAGTATGCTTTCGTAAAACAACATGAACCTGTGGAGTCTTTGTAACGAATATCAAAGATGTTGGCCCGTTGTAACTGTTTGTCTTTAACCAGAAAGGTATCTGGAACATCATTTTCAATTATTTCTTCTAGGCAGATAGGTGCTCCATAATCTTTTGGAAGAACAGTCATCTGTAAATCACAAGTGGTATCGACTTTTAAATAATAATTAACACAGAATATAGATAGATAATATATATATATATAGATAGATGCAATTGTATACTAACACATATCTGGACATTGATGAGACATAATAAAAGTTTTATTGTAATAATGGCTGTAGAAGTCTACTGTCCCTGAAAGTGTTAAATAGAGAAGAATCGAGAGAAACTCACAATTTCATCTTTTCTTTTTAAATGCCAAGGAGAATAGGTTCTTCGGGCCAGACAGTAATATCTCAACCTGGAATTGGGCACTCCAACACTTGCTGGACACAAGAGGAACTCTTGGTGTTCAAAACTGCATTCATTCAGTTTATCTATAAACAAATTCCTAACAGTGGAGAGTTCAAATCCTTTAACATTCTCCATTAATATGTATTCAATGTTACAAAGATCATTTAAAATATTAATTAGATATATAAATGAATTTGTCCTTACGTCACTTTCATCCAAACATTTCCCATTTCGCGTAAACGGTTGACATGGAGGTGACATCAGGATTGTGTTAACATTCATTTTGTTTATTTCATTAGGTGTTAAGGATTGAATATTTCTGTTTATTATGTTTGTTTTGGGAAAGTTGTGTGCATACACTTCATTAGCTACTGTGTTTATGTCCACTGCCGTAATGACCTCTCCATCTAGTACTATTTCTGTAAGGTATTAAGTAAGGTCGTGAGGTTTTTAAAAATAGTTCTTATTACAGAAAACAATAAATTATAAATTAGGTACCGTTCCATGCGCAATGCATGCCTCCAATTCCACTATAAAGTTCCAGTATGCGGTAATGCATAATCGAAAAATGGTGATGGTTCGGATTTTGGTGTGAGATCGGGAAAATAAATTAAAGTTTATGTAATTAAAGTATATTTAAAAACACTGCAAGCAAAACAAATGTAATAACTCAATGGACAGAAATGGACAGGCTCAAGGCTGTGATGTGTCATGTAGGGATGGCGATCTGAGATCGATTATTTGAATCGATCTAGCGAATCGATACTTTACCTTGGAAAATCGAAGATCGACCTTTTCGCTTCATTACTTAAAGGAAAAATGCAGTAAATACAGTAAAAAGAGACACGACACATAAATCATAACATTTAACGTGTAATATGAAGCAACGTTGACTTCCTTTTTTTTTTTTTTGCTCGTCACTTAGCTTGAATCTGAAGTTGACATGAACGAAATTGAAAAAATGTCGATTAATCAGAATCGATTTTTTAGACGTCGATACAATCGTGGATCGACTTTTTACTCTTCGATTTGAATCGATTCAAGGATCGTTGTTGGTCTGTGTCATGTGTCATGTCAGTGACAAGTAGATTGTATTGGTTATTGGTCTGTGGTTTGTGACATTGAGCTAAATACATGGAGGAGAAATACCTACAGAATTGACAACATTTCAAAACTGACTCAACCCTAAAAGAAAAATACCGTTTCTTTATTTTTCTTTTCTGAGTTCAAATATATATTTTTTGTATTTTTTTATTTCTTAATTTCTGTGAAAAAAAATAAATAAAACGGAAAAACATGTGATGACGTCACTTATATGGTGGAATGAAGTAGTTACCATTGCCTATCTTTAGATGATCTCCCACGCGAACTACTTCCCAGGGCCTCGCCGAGAGCGCGTCGAGACGATGACGCAAACGCTAATGAAGACTCTGTCCCTGTCCCACGTATTCGGATACGCCACCAATTGGTAAGCTCGGGTAACTACGCCCACCTACACCACTGGCGGTCGGGTTCAATCCCCGACCCAGAGTAGCATCTCTCCCTGAGGTAGCGATCGCAATGCCTGGCTAAGGCTAATGAGACGTTGCGTCGCTGCAACCTTGTGTCGGCACTCCACAGCCGGCGTCCAAACCAAGAAAGGTGAACACGCCCCCGTCGTAACGGGGGCAGATCAAGCCTGGGCAAAGAGGACTGCCTCGTAGGCCCGCACCGCGTCGCGCGCTTCGCACGCGCCGCGAGGTCATCATCATCATCTTTAGATGAAAACATTATTGTTACTTATTCTGTGACAAGATGTGTCAAATTGATACGGATACGTCAATGTCAAAGTATAAAACTAGGAAGTAGGGTTGGTGATCCGAGACCTGTGATCGATTAATCGGAAAAACGATCTTTAGGACCCAAAAACTCGATTTTTATTTATATAATTATAATAATTTATTTAACTCGATCCACAGTACTGGATTGATCAAGTGAATCAATACTATACCCTGGAAAATCGAAGATCGATCTTTTTGGTTAATTCACATAGGGACATAAGAAACATAATAGGAAGCATTATACCAGCATTGAACACTATTGAGTAGCTTTTTTTTGGTCGTCTGTTTTTCTTGAAATTTAGTATTACATAGCCCAAATCAAAAATAGATAGATTTTTTCAATGGCGATTTAATCGTGGATGGATTTTGGACACTTCGAAATCGGAAATACGGTGGAGCGCATCTGTGGAGCGCACCTTCCCTTTCTACAATTCTCTCTCGACTGGCGGCGTCAGCCGAAGCGGAGTGCGGGAGACGCGACACCGTTCGGATACTCGGACGGACCTGCGAGTTAAGTCCGCGCTACAATATTACATAATTTAAATTAATATGAAAATAACTTTATATCGATACTTTGATATATCAGGTTAGTATTCGTACATCACTATATAAAAATGCTATATTTAGAAAATTATGAATAGCATTAAAAGTCGTAAAAGTCATACGAAACTTACACAGGTCTTCAAAACTCTTAATAAAACATATCACTATATATCTCTCTGCATTTCAAAATCCCACCGAATACGACACAATCCGTGAAAATTTGTACCTATCCTCACGAAGTTCAATCCAAGATTATTTACGTATTTCCTTGCACCACTCTGGTTTAAACAGTACGAGAGCATAATCAGTCAACATAAAGCAAAACCTAGAATACCACATTATCTAGTTAAAAGATTAAGTTTTCAAGAAAATAGCAAAAATATTACGAGCACCTGTTTGTTTGACAACAGATGTACCACAAATCGGGCGCATACAACGGCGCCGACCGTCACGCGAAGGCATAAGTATGACGTCACATCAAATAATTTCCAAAATTGATACTCTGCATACATCTTGTGTCTCTTTTTACATAGGGAGCTACTGGTTAGTTAGAAAGAGTCAAAACGGTTTTTGTCAGACATGTGTCGATTTCACCCATTATTGTATAACTACTGTTTCTATAGTAGAATGTGCCTTTTCATGTGTATTAACCTTAGACTAAGTACCTATAGACGTAGCCATGTTCGCCATATGCTTTGTGGAAGTGAGACAGTTAAATACAAAGAACATAAGAAAGTTGAAATAGAGCATCGTATCTTTTGTCCTTTACGGCGTGCCGGTTTTTGCTTGGCGAACTTCGTAAGTGACAGCAAAAGTTAGTTAAACAAATATCTGTCATCGCAATTGCTGTAAAAGATAACCTATCGTATACGCATTTATTTATTGTTTTCGACATATATCGGCGATTATTAATAAGTTTTTGGGTATTTATCAGCAAAAGACTCAATTAGTTAAGTGATTAGTGTATAAGGTGTGCAGTAAAATAGGAGTTTGCAGTATTTTAGCCTGTATAAACCGTACAGAAACGAGGCCTTTAAACGACATCACTTTTCATTCGTAAGTAAACAGATATTAGTAAATAATGTATGTCTATTGAAGAAAATACACGTTGAAGCATATAACACTTGATTATCAATTAAAAATAAAGCGCATTTCTCATGAAATTCTTGATTTTCATTCAACGAAATCCCACATACTTATTTTGGTGTGTTGCTATAAATTTACTTTTATTTATTTATTTATTTATTTATACACTTTATTGTACACCAGAAAACTTAACCAATTATACAAGCTAGAAAAGAAATAGAAGTACAAAAGGCGGTCTTATCGCAAAAGCTGCGATTTCTTCCAGACAACCTTTTAGTCAGGAACATAAAGAAAGAAATTATTTATTTGCCGGCAGGGTGTACTGAGCAATAATAAAGATTTAAAACACAATAATAATACTAAATGAATAGATAATTACGCAACGAGGAGAAATATTATAATTATTTATACATTAAGAAAGAGCAATGCATGACCAAAAGATAAAGTTAAAAAGTTTTAGAAAAAGAGGTAAAGAAAAAGGATGAAAAAGGATAGTTACAGAGTCTGAGTTAAATAAAAATCTTTGACCTTATGTTTAAAGGAAACGACAGTTTGGGCTTGCCGAACTGTCGTTGGTAAGCTGTTCCAAAGATGAACAGCTTCTACAGTAAAAGATTTTGAATAGAATTGAGAAGAATGCTTGGGAATGTGAAGCTGAAGGTTTTCAGAGGATCGAAGGGAAAGTGAATGGGAGAGGCATAAGTACTGGAAACGTTCTTTAAGGTAAAATGGTAACTAATTTTATCATTATTTTTAATTATTTTAAATTAAAAAATATATTCTTATAAAAATTTAATTTTATAATATAAAATTTTATATAAACAATATTTTTTTTTATAAAAAACTATAATTTTTAAATAATTTAAATTTATCATCATAATAACATCATATAAATCACTTTCTTTTCAATTGTATGCTCAGGTATGTTTGACGATAGACAATAAAAATGGCGGAACTGCCGAAGAGCGCGGGCAGGTGTCTCTCTCGCTTTCGGCTCGGGCTCGAGCCTCGGGTGCAGTCGGATAAATTCGGCTTGTCTGGCGCGACACAAGGCGTCACTCACACACGCCGCGCCGCCACGCGACGAGTACCGGTAACTCGGTAACCGAGGTTCGGTATGATGCGTTCGGATTTTTTAAAATGGTGATGCTGATTCGATTTGATACCAAGTAACTTTGTTTCGATATCGAGTATGTATCGCAAAATTGATTCGATGCAATAATTACTTGGTATCGAATCAAAAGTATCGAGTACCTACTCGTATTTACTAGTATCGGAATATCCCTACGTATAGATGTAGCCAGCGTATGAGACAGCCATATGAAATCATGAGTGTTGCTAGTAAATAAAGTTTCCCAATTTTCTTCCTAATCATTTACTATATCTCGGCAAGTTTTTATGTTAAACATTCCTAAGCATTTTACTTTTATTCAGATTAGTTGAATTGTAACGAATTTATTTAATGATGAATTAAAACATGTACATCTACCATTCAATTAATTCTATACATTTTGCTGAAAGATCAAGAACGTATCGAGAAAATGTACATTTGCAATAGGTAACCATGAATTAGCATTTATTATGCTGCGAGCTGTGATTAATCTAGGTTCTAGATTATTCACAGCTCGCACTCTAGAACATCATCTACAGGGTATTATTTCTTTGGCCGCGATCTTATATATAGTTTATCAGAACGATTGCTGTATCGGGTAAGGCATTTAATATTTAATGCAAACAATGTTTAAGTCTGTGAAGTATTGTGGGAATGCGTACGAATTCAAGCATTCTATAACTCATGGAATTTCTGTGGACAAAGGAAAATTACAGAAAAAAGAAAATAAGGGGACGAACAAAAGGTAGGATCCTAAAAAAATCTTATTTGCAACTGCTTTCCTAAAAGTTAGTGCTGAAGAGTTTTTGGTTTAAAATAAGCACGCAATGTAAAACATTTCCAATTAATAAATATTCTTTTTCTACTCAATTTTGTTGTAATTATTGTCCTTTAAAACGTTCATTTTTAGCATCTTCAAAATAAACAAAAAGGTACTAAAAAGTATCGATACCAGTAATTGTCGATACTTTAGGAGTATTTGTATAAGTAGTATCGAAAAAAGATTTGAGTACTATCGAAATGAGTAGGTATCGATACTTTGATGGTATCGGAACATCCCTATCTATACGTACTTAATCTAAGTTATTAACTCTGCTGTTTGTGACAGTTTGTGTTATAGTCTGTGGTTACTATTAGAAACAATGGGCGCGTTCCATTCATCGACCATAATGCCCTTTGTGTCGTTCCACTTAATTAAGTCCCCATCGCCCACAAATTATTCGTGGATCAGAGTGTGAGCTATATTATGCCGCCATATAGCGAGCACACAGCGCTCAAGATGTGCGTTTCAGTTATAAAATGACATATTATTATAATTTTGTATGTATGTTGTAGTCAATTAATGGAACATACCCATTGGTTGTTGCGGTCGATTACAGGAACGCGCTCATTTTGTCAAAGTGATGTCAAAATTGCAGAACAAATACAAACAGGACTGCCAATATGTGGTAATTTCCCCAAATTGCGGGGAATTTCAAGCTGAGTGGGTATTTATTGAAGATTGGCATTAAGTGGGGGAAAATGCGAGGATGTTGACAACTTACTTTACTTAAATGATGTCAAAAGTGCATACATCGGTAGTTTCATTGTTTGTTGGAATTTCCTATAGTAAAAAACTTATTCGGGCTATTTCAAGATAGCAACACTTTCGCTATAATTTTGTTGGTTTGTAAAAAACCGTAATTTACTTAAAATATAGGGTACCGTGGTATAAATGGCAACAAGGGAAAAGATTTAAAAACTGGTCGGTAGTGTGGGGTTCAACCCACCAAGCAAGCAGTATGCATAAAGCAAATACTTATTGCAATATTTATTGGAAGTTTTTGTTATAAAGCCGTTATTGATTAACATTTAAGACGAATGGAAGTACCTTGACAAACCTGTTCAAGGTTTTAAGGTGCTTTTTGTTTTATACTGTATGTACTCCTTATATTTAAATAAATACAAAATACTTGAAAAAAAATCGTTCTATATACAAAATATATACATATATACGAACGTAAGAAGTTATACTTCTTTAACGTAACAATCCAATATACCAGAAATAAAACAAAACTACAAAATATTTATGAATAATGCAATAAAAATTTATGATGTTAATAAAGTAGACATACCGACAATTAATCTCGAATCTTTAAATGCACTTAAAACAATACGTAAAATTAACTTTAATCACTAATACAAAAAATAAATATTTTATTAATAAGTTATAAAAAAAAATACTACTATCACCGTCGTCTATACGATTGAATCAATTGAACGTTCAGCAACTAACTTCAGACTGTCGCTTTTATCCGTCGGTGAAAAATCGTAAAAATTCACTCCTATTAGATTTTCCAATCGCTCCAAAAGAATTGTAAATTCTAAAAATGTTACCAAGCAATTAAAAATAAACGAAGTGTAAACAATATTTAGTTTTATATTATTTCTGTAGAATTAATGTGGGGAATGTATGGGGTATCCGATTTTTATTAATTTGGGGCATTTAACTTAAATGTTTGGGGAATATTAAATATTTGCACTGGCAGCCCTGATCAATAATCAGACAATCGTGGGGGGGTTTTGGCGGGAACGCGGAAAAGAGCTGTAAGAAAATAATATCACGCAGCGAGCGTGATATTATTTTCGAAATTTGTGTATAGTCGCGTTTTTATGTGTAAAAATGGTGGGATTTTTATCATAAAGCATTCGATAATGTTCACAAGTGTAAGAAAGTGATATTATGAAGTGAAAAGTGATTTTTCGTATTGCCTCCAAAACTTCGTTATAAACTTCAGTAAAGTCCCCATCGCTTTACTGGAGCCACCCCATCATCTCATCATATTCCTCATGGAAGCATTTAATCATCGTCATCTTCCATATGGATATTCATTAATTTAAAGAAATGTGAAATTCAATATGTATAAGACTGAAAGACTTTGTATCTACGGTCATGACAAATTATAAAAAAAAAAAATCTGACAAACGTAAATACGTCAGAATCGTCAGATTCGAGCAACTTTTATTACTCTATGGATTCGAGATTCGCCACAATTCGCCAGTCCGCCAGTCGTTGGTGGCCAACGAAGTGGTCAGATACTAGTTATGGCGACCCCAAAGCTAAGGAAAGACGTGCCTAACGGCAAAGGAGATGATGATACAGATCCGAAAGAGCAAATTTACCTCGAAGAAACATTTTACATCCTTTCAAAAAAGAAATCTGTGTTTCGAGTGCGACTTACTTCAAAGGGATTATCTTTATCGAAAGAAACCGACGAGATATCGAAGGAGCAAACAATATTATTACGCGACATCATCGGCAGTAAATGTATGAGAAGCAAGCGACGGCGTGCGGGAGGCGGCTCCTGCGTGTGTAGCTCACTCGTGGGCCACCAGCCCCTCAAAGTGGTTGACGAAAACAGTGGCGACCTTGATGAGAACGATATCAGCGCATATCTCTATGTTTACGCGTATATACTGAAACGGAGTCGACGCACGCTGAAAAGGGAGAGAACGACAATCACTCTGCGTTTCAGGTCGTATGATAAATACGAGGACAATAATAAAGAAGCGCAGAAGTGGAGGACAACAATAAAGTGTTTGGTGGCGAACCAGCCGGTGACGTACTTGGCGCCACCGAATGATAAAAAGTTGCTCATACTTCTGAATCCTAAATCGGGACCGGGGAAGGCGAGAGAGTTGTTCCAGACGAAAGCCGCGCCTATATTGCAGGAGGCTGAGGTGCCTTACGACCTCCATGTGACCAAGTACGCGCAGTATGCTCGGGAGTTCGTTCGTACGAGGAATGTTTACGGCTGGAGGGCTATTGTGGCGGTGGGCGGTGATGGAGTGCTTTTCGAAATTTTAAACGGCATGTTTGAACGGCTGGACTGGCAGCAGGCCCTGGCTGAGGTGCCATTGGCAATATTGCCCTGTGGCTCTGGAAATGGCTTGGCTAGGACGATATACCATCACTACAAGTAAGTTATATTTATTTCATTTACTAATTCTATAGAATTTTCAAGGGTAGAATGATAATCCATACATTATTTTTTTACTTTTATTTAAAGTTTCAAACAATGTTAGCAAGGCTAGATATTGCCATTCCTCGCTCATATTTCCAAATTCATAGAATGTCACCATCTCATAATCGTTCAACCTCCACCTCATATTATTATATGTATAACAGTGGTAGCCTGATACCTTCCACTGCCACTGATAACATAATACTTATTTTGTCTCATAACTATCAAATAAACATTATGTATCTATTTAAGTATATCAAAGTTGTTTTTGTACACCACAAACTTTCTAACACTTAGAACTGATGTGTTAGTATTTGGCCGTAAGGCAGTTAATTTATTTCATTGATTGAACATCAATAAATAATCTATTACTGGCCCCATACAAATGCTTGTTTCCTATAAAAAAAATGTAATTGGCATGATAACCATTTGTTAATTTACTAACGCAGTTAAGGTAACTCAAATTGATTAACAGTGTTTAATTCAACCTTGTTCTAATAATCAAGTTTAGTACATTTTGGAATTGACTATACTACTCAGTTAAAAAATAAATACCTATATTTTTAAACTTCTATTTTTTATTTAATAAGAAATGTTAGTTTATTTTATAGAATTTGGACAGCTGTGGCCTCTTAAACATAATCTACCTTATTATTCTCTTAAGACCTCTTATATTTGAAGTAGTACATTGTTATGTATTAAGTTCTTGAGGATTGTGCGGGCCTTATGGCCCTATAACAATAAAAAATTAGTTGTCATATTTTTCTAACAAGCTGACAGGTTAAAAGATATGGTTTACATAAATGCTGTTGTGATTAGATATTGCATATTAAATTGATTAGTTATGAATGAAATTTAATTATCATGGTCGATTTAGTTTACTGTTATGGAAATATTTTTAGCATTTACTTATACCTACTACTTTATTATACACTTACCTGTAAAATAGAGTCTTACACCAGGAACACCTAATTCACATAAAATAGTTGTTGTTGAATCAATTCACTGTCTTGTCTGAACCAAAGGGTCAGCTCCTGGACCTGCCATATAATATTCCCGCCCACAATCAACCACAGTCTGACAAATGAGAGGAATCTCATCCTCTGCAAATATAAACTTAGCAATCAGCTTGAAAAAATAACTAGATAAAATGGCTTAGTAAACTGAAAATAAAAGCCTCAGACCAATACCATTTTATTGGTCGGAGAATCTCGCATCACTTTCCCATTGTAACCCCCAACATTTATCAGCATAGAGCAACACGGGACGGGAGTAGCCATGGCGTTTATTACTAAATGATTACCGATTCAAAACACTCGGTAATTTTTTGAGAGGGGAATTACGTGTGACACACACACACACTACAAAAATCGTCTATTACTACGAAACTCACACATTGACTTTAATTAAATACATAAACAATTTCATGCACACATTTAAACATTTAAACTCCACTGTCCTGTCTCTATCTACCTAAGTATATATATATAAAAAAATTATAATTAAAAGAGCATTTTGTGGTGGTTGGTCCACTACAAAATGCTCTTTTAATTATTTTTACTATGAATCTAAAATCTAAACCATTCTCAAACACATACGATAAAGAATAATCAAAATTGGTCCAGCAGTTACGGACGAGTTCAGTGACATATCTGCACAACGACATTGCTTAGGCCTTTGACCGGGTCTGGCACAGGGCACTTCTCGCGAAACTTCCATCCTACGGTCTTCCCGAGAGGCTATGCAACTGGACAGCCAGCTTTCTGTCTGAGCGTTATATACAAGTCTTAGTTGACGGTCAGCGCTCAGACAGACTACCTATCAATGCTAGTATGCCGCAAGGCTCTGTGCTATCTCCCACGCTTTTTCTTCTGCACATCAATGAAATGTTGGAGCAGAACTCCAATTTTCATTGCTATACCGATGATAGTACGGGATATGCACACTACACTAGCCGTGCAAATGCCTTTCGGACACTTATCGAGGAAAGAAGGACTAGACTTGTGTCTGAAATCGAGCACTCTCTGGAGCGGGTCTCGGATTGGGGTCGACTTAATTTAATGCAGTTCAACCCCTCGAGGACACAAGTCTGCACGTTCACCGCTACAAAAACGCCATGCATTGTAGCACCACAGTTCCAGGGCATTCCGATCGCCGTTGGTAAGAGTATCTGTATCCTGGGCGTTAACATATCGAACGAAGTGCAATTCGGGAGTCACATTGAGTGTAAGACCAAGTTGGCATCCATAAAGCTACGGGTGCTTAACAAAGCCAGGCAGTATTCACTTTCACTTCGAGGCAGCTACTACTACTCATACTCATTTGTGGGCGGGAGCCCCCAAATACTAGCTTGTTCCACTTGACTCCCTACAAAAACGCGCCGTTCGTATTGTTAACGGTTCAGGACTTACTGACAGGCTTGAACATCTGAGCCTACGCAGAGACATTGGGAGTATGTGCGTGTTGTACCGTCTCTACAATGGTGAGTGCTCTGCTGAACTGTTTGACATGGTGCTACCATCTATTTTTCTACACCCGCCGAAGAGAAAAGTTCCACCCACACCGACTGGACACCTGGCAGTGCTCAACGGTGCGGTTTTCACGTTCGTTCTTGCCCAGAACGTGTAAATTGTGGAACAAACTTCCCTCTGAGGTATTCCCTAGGTGCTACATTAAGAGGTTCTTCAAAAATGGCGTCCAAGGAGTCCTTCAGGGCTGGCAGCGCGTTGGCAACACCCTTGGTGTTGCAAATGTTCATAGGCGACGGTGACCACTTTCCATCAAGTGGCCCGTCTGCTTGTCTGTCAATCTACAGACATAAAAAAAACACACGCACACCAAAAAAAAAGATGAGTGAATGACACAATTTCATTTAGGAATTGAAATGAAAATAAGAATGCAGTCTTTATTTCTTTGTTAATTAGGTATTTAAGTCGAATATTATTAATCAAAATAAAATAATTGAATACTATTAATCGAAATTTATTTTAAACGGGGAGGTTAATTTTTATAAAAAAAATATTTGGACGCTGTTTCCCCAACAACCGGTTTTATAGCTCATCATATATCAATACAGCATTGCTAAAAAGTCGTTTGCTGGTACATTTGATGGAAGAGAAGATAGGTATTGTAAAGATACAGTTCTGTAAAGCCCCGAATATTTAGATTTTTTAAGTTGAGTACGTGTATAAACAAAATAATGTATGTCAATAAAATTAAAACAAATAATCAAGGAACAGCGCCGGTGGCGGGTGGGAAGGTCTCGCTCGCCTGTTCGGCCTGGCACACCGCGCTGCGGCGTGTGCGTTGCCATCGATACGCGACGCGCATGAGCAACAAAATTCCTCATACATTCGTCTTAAATTTTGAGGAAGCGGTAGCGGAAGAGGATTTTTTTATTTTAATTTTTGAGGATGCGGAAACGGTTGAGGAACCCAAAATATTGCGGAACTTCTTCATTATGAGGAAGAGGAAGAGGAATCCTCAGCAACCCTAGTTGAAACGTAGGTATGGTTTCGTCAGGTGTTTTTAATCTTAACATAGATAAGGTTGAACATAAAAAGGACAAAAACACATTTTTTGCTTACTTAAATTAAGATGAAAATGCCTACACTTACAATTCGCAACGAAATCAAAACACTAAAGACGCACGCTATGGCTCATAAAAAATTGATTTTGTATTACCTTTAATTAAGCTAATGAAATGATCTGATACCATGTTGGTACTTATGCTTAACATTAGTTACTAATGTACCTATAAGATTTATTTTAAGTCCGGTTGAAATGTGGGTGCTTGTGTTAGCCCGGAAATAATAACCTTATGTAAATAAGGTACCTACTTATCGTATTTTTCATTTTTATATAGGTATTGATCGTTTACCTGAATGTACCATCAAAGAAATGTCCGGTACCTACATTACGTCCGTGCCTTATTTGTATGAAAAAAAGTCTAATCTGCAATGGTTTTGGACCACCGTAAACTGTTTCGATGGTAGGTACATTATTTAGCAGTTTTAATGAATTTTCAGCTCTGAATCTATACTTAATATTATAAAGCTGAAGAGTTTGTTTGTTTGTTTGCTTGAACGCGCTAATCTCAGGAACTACTAGTCCGATTTGAAAAGTGATTGCAGTGTTAGATAGCCTATTTATCGAGGAAGGCTTTAGGCTATCATCACGCTAAGATGAATAAGAGAGGGTAGGTAATATTGCAACCGCGCGAAGCCGGGGTGGGCCGCTAGTCGATAGATAGGTACATAACTTTTTTGAGAAAGTTTATGTTCTCACCAATCAACTAGTGTAACGTATTTTACGTATTGCCATTGGTCACTGTGTTTTTATAATTGTGGGTATATTCCTAAAAGAGAAAAAAATACATACCTATAAAACTAGGAGTAGGTATTGTATGTTGTTATGTAAGTACCTATATATTGAAATAATCGTGAATGTTCCACGGGTCTCGCAGACAGACGTAAGGTCGTACCAATGTACTTTGCGAGTGATGCATAATTTAATCAAATGATGAATATTAAAGGTCTTTAAAGGCAGTGTGCTCTCATTTCAGATCGAGATGTAAGTCTCTTTTTAGGGTTCCGTAGTAAACAAGGAACCCTTATAGTTTCGCCATGTCCATCTGTCCGTCTGTCCGTCCTCGGTTTAGCGCAAAAACTATTAGTACTAGAGACTTGAAATTTGGCACAAGTGTACATCTTTACTACGCCGACAAAGTGGTAGAATAAAAACATGACATTTTTTTTATTTAGGGTACCTCTTCTACATGTAACGCGCGGATATTTATTTATTTTTCGTTTGCTGTATAGTGTGGGATATCGTTGGATAGGTCTTTTAATAATGTTAGGTGTATGCTAACATCATTTTTCAATTCAGGTAACGGTTCGTGACTTATTAAGCTTTAAAGGGCCAATTTTCGTTAGAGCTAAGTGTCCCCCCCCTACCGACTAAACGGTTGTTGTTAGAAATTCAAACGATACGGTAATAGTAGCCATATATAATTAAATTAAAAGGAAAACTATCACATCTAAGTGGGCTTTACAAGTTTGCGAGTAATAGTCGACCAAATAAATGTATTATACTCCAAAATGTCTATTAGGACTGTTTGTTACGGAGACTGTCTGTGACTGTAACCGAAAACTACCCGAAAACACCGGATATCCGAAATATATTTCTATCCGTATAATGATATAACCACCACACACCACCACCAACATTGCTAAGGCCTTTACCGGGTCTGGCACAGGGCACTCCTCGCAAAACTTCCATCCTACGGTCTTCCCGAGAGGCTATGCAACTGGACAGCCAACTTTCTGTCTGAGCGTTATATACAAGTCTGAGTTGACGGTCAGCGCTCAGACTACCTATCAACGCTGGTGTGCCGCAAGGCTCTGTGCTATCTCCCGCGCTTTTTCTACTGCATATCAATGAAATATTGGAGCAAAACTCCAATTTTCATTGCTATGCCGATGATAGTACGGGATTTGCACACTACACTAGCCGTGCAAATGCCTATCGGTTACTTATCGAGGAAAGCAGGACTAGACTTGTGTCTGAAATCGAGCACTCTCTGGAGCGGGTCTCGGATTGGGGTCGACTTAATTTAGTACAGTTTAACCCCTCGAAGACACAAGTCTGCGCGTTCACCGCTAAAAAAACCCCATTCATTGTAGCGTTACAGTTCCAGAGCATTCCGCTCGCCGTTGATAAGAGTATCGGTATCCTGGGCGTTGACATATCGAACGAAGTGCAATTCGGGAGTCACATTGAGTGTAAGACCAAGTTGGCTTCAAAAAAGTTGGGAGTGTTTAACAAAGCGAGGCAGTATTTCACATCGGGGCAGCTACTACAGCTTTATAAGGCCCAAGTGCGGCCCCATTTGGAATACTGCTCTCATTTGTGGGCGGGAGCCCCCAAATACCAGCTTGGTCCACTTGACTCCCTACAAAAACGCGCCGTTCGTATTGTCAACGATCCAGTACTTACTGACAGGCTCGAACATCTGAGCCTGCACAGAGATATCGGGAGTCTGTGCGTGTTGTACCGTCTCTACAATGGTGAGTGCTCTGCTGAACTGTTTGACATGGTGATCTCTTTTCCTACACCGTACTACCCGCCGAAGAGAGAAGTTCCACCCACACCGACTGGACACCTGGCAGTGCTCAACGGTGAGGTTTTCACGTTCGTTCCTGCCCAGAACGTGTAAATTGTGAAACGAACTTCCCTTTGAGGTGTTCCCTAGGTGCTACATTAAGGGGTTCTTCAAAAATGGCGTCAAAAGAGTCCTTCAGGGCTGGCAGCGCGTTGGCATCTCCCCTGGTGTTGCAAATGTTCATAGGCGACGGTGACCACTTTCCATTATATCATAAAAAAAAAAAAATTATAACCAAATTCCAAACAAATTTTGTATTAATTCGGATATTAGCGCAGTCCAAATAAGACGCTATGTCACTGGCACAGTTTTTTTACGTGACTAAGTTGGTTGGTACTTAACTGTTCTTGTGGTACCTACCTATTACATTTATTTGAGTATGCGTAAAATGCGTACTGGGTCTGATTTTATTTGGACCTTTTTCGGGTTCCGTTCCTTAAAAGGGTAATACGGAACCCTAAGCTAGGGGTACGGAGAACTGATTTAAAAAAAATAATTTAAATAATTGATAATTAGTTGTGAATAAACTATAGGATTTTTCTATTAAAATTTAATATTTTTTTAAAGAAAATGGAAAGAAAAATTTTTCTGCTGCTCTTTCAACTGAGCTACCGATGTCCATGCCTGATTTGTCAATTCTTTTTTTTAACATTTGATTACATTGCCTTATGGCGGCAGTAGCGACATACATTTTTGGATTTAAATAGTAGCAGCGATATTAAGTTAAATATCAACTTGGTTTCTACGTAAATTGAATAATTTTTTTTGTCATTATTTTAATAACAAAATACCGAACATATTCAAATTACATAGTTCTAAAATATTGTTATCGTGTTGTTAGGTTACTAAAGTTTAATTAACTTGAAAATGTAAATGCAACTACGATTTATTACGCATTTCATTCTTATTTCTGAACAATAGCCATAGTAGCGTGTCCGTGTCGAATCACGTGTTGTGAAGATGTGAAGTATGAACAACATTTAATTTACTGTAGGTAGCTACCTATAGCATTTCCTTTGTTGACAGTGAATCGTGAATTTCTTGTATTGGTGCAGTTCCTTTTGTACAAATTGCAAAAATGATTATTATTTTTTATGATGGTGGCAAATAAGCATACAGTTCGCATGTATGTTACGTGACCACTGCAGCCTATAGACATCTACACAAAAATCAGAGGTTATAATCCAGATACGTTGTTACACTTGCAACCCTAAGGTCGAAGATGTTTCGTCTTTGTAACAGACTTATGTTACTAAGACGAAACATCCTGTGTGATAAATTGTTTGAAACTTTCACGATTTGGATTTCTATTTTTATATTGTAAAGAGTGTCGAGGTAAATATCAGTGATGCCTACGCCCTCGAGCAACGACATTTGACTATAAAACGACATGACAGGTTTGTCAAAGACTACTGTGTCAAGCAGAACGATTTGGAAGTAGCTCAGAACATGACTGTCTTTTTGTCTATAGTCATAAAACAAGATAAAACGGCTGTGATGAAATAATATTCCTTTAAAGTTTTAATTTTTTAATGTTAATATCGATAAGTAGGTAACTTACATGTACATGTGTCTATCCAAACACTTTTCAGCATGTTCTGTCAATATATTGCAGTATTCTGTCCTAACTCCTCAAGGTCAAGGAGTGTTGTGGCTTCCAACGTGAGTTCATTAGCGCGAAATTATGATATTCAGATGCAAATGCGTAGGTACATAAATTAAGAAAACACAACTAAAACTCTACATGCCCACACAATTTTTGATATACCTAAAATACATAAAAATAAACCAACATACCTACCTACATACAGCTCGATCATCCTCCTCTTTGAAGTTTTGTAAAAAATATGAAAATCGGTCAAGCCGTTTCGCAAGAATTCGATAACAATCGCTCTGACACGAGAATAGGTAGGTTTAGGCACTAGTTTTTTTTTATTGTAGTTTCAAATGTATACGAAAAATAATCTATTATACTTAATTAATTAACCGCGTTTTTGTAAAAAAATAGGGAAAATTATACTAAAATTTGTTACAAATCGAATAAAGAATCTAAAAGTGAGTTAATTTTTGTTTTAAAGACAACTTCTTTTTCACAAATTTTAGTCACTTTTAAGTTCGTTTTATCTTATACGATTTAACTTGAATTGTCATAATTTTTGAATCCTTCTATTTACCTATACAATTTAAATCGCTAACATAATCATCAGTAGCTTGTATCTGCTAGACAAGTGTCCACGTTTGCGCTTAGCCTAAAAGTATTGATTTCATACTTAGGTAACATCAAATCTAATGTGACTATCTCGAAGTAGGTTCTGTTTTTTTTTCTAGAATTTTAGAGATACCCGAATACGTATTATATTTTTTAATTGTGTCTCTATTAGATTCCAAAAAAAACGGTCAAGTGCATGTCGGGCCACGCGCAGTGTAGGGTTCCGTAGTTTTTAGGTTATAAATATTTTCTATGAAGTTGTTCAAAAATTTCGAGTATTACATTTGGTCAATGAAGAGAATGATGAAGGTAGACGAGGCACGAGAGGTTTGTCAGAACCGGGATGTCTGGCGCTCTACACTCTCTGCCTACCCCGTTAGGGACCTGGCGTGAAGATACATACATACATTTGGTCAACTATTACTCGCAAACTAGTAAAGCCAACTTAAGTCTGATAGTTTTCCTTTTAATTTCGTTATATGTAGCTACTATTGCCGTAACGTTTGAGTTTCTAACAACAACCGTTTGTGGGGGGAGGACACTTGACTCTAACGCAAATTGGCACTTTAAAGCTTAATAAGTCACGAACAGTTAATTTAATCGAAAAATGATATTCGCACACCCCTAACATTTTTGAAAGATCTATCTAACAATATCACACACTATATAGAAAACGAAAAATAAAAAAAAGTTTCGCGCGTTACAAGTAGGGGAGGTACCCAAAATAATTTTATTTTTCATGGTTTTATTCTACCACTTTGTCGGCGCAATTAAGGTGTATACTTATGCCAAATTTCAAGTCTCTAGTACCAATAGTTTTTGCGCTAAACCGCGGGCAGACAGACAGACAGACAGACAGACAGACAGACGGACATGGCGAAACTATAAGGGTTCCTTGTTTACTACGGAACCCTAAAAACCGCTTTAGGTAAAATCTTTATCGATGTGTCGCAATTATCTTTGAAACGATTCATTAAAAACAACATTCATGTTATCAACAGTGTAGATAGATAATTGAATTAGTGTCTGCGATTAAGTAAAAAATGTTTTTCCCTTGGCCGATACAATCAGTACCTATTGTTGTTACCTTTCTGGTAGAGGTTCACACTATTTCAGATATTGCCGAAGGACATCGTATCAGTTTTAGGTGGCGATCAATTGCAATGTTTAAACAGAAATGGCATCTTTAAATTGAAGTAAAACTATTTGTCATCTCAAAAAGAAGGTAGGTATATTTGTGAGTTTCTTATTCCACCGTGATTTCTCAATTAAAAAAAAATTGTTTGGAACTTGCGTGAAAATTTGAATGAAAAAAATAGTAGTAGGTTCAGAATAAAGCATGAAATTGCAAACTTTCTTTCTGAGATTTAATTTTATTCAGTAGTCGTTGTATTAGGCATATCATAAAGCTGCAGGCAAGCTATTTGCAGAGTGCTCGTGTTATCTAGCGAATATCGGAATTTTATCAAACCGGATATTATGGTAAAGGCTGTTTTAACAATCGCTGTCTGCAGAACTAATACCTACTGGATTTTCACTGTTGTTAATACGGAGGATACAGTTCCTTGTTTTACTTAATCATATCTATATCTACTTACTACAAATAAACAAGATATTGTCTTGAGTGTCTTTGTAATATAATATAAAAATAACCGCTTTTTCTAAAAATGCATAATAATATGTCATTGTATACGCGGTGCACATACCATAAACTTTTTTTCCAATTTCTGTCTGTCTGTTTGTTCCGGTTAATCTCGGGAACGGCTGGACCGATTTTGATGGGACTTTCAATGGCAGATAGGTCAAGTAATAAGAAATAACTTAGGTTACTTTTATTTATGAATTATACATTATGTATAGCTGTGCCCTACTTAATCCGTGTAGATGACTGACATATACCTCTATGATGACTGATCAATAATTTTGTTTAATTCTACGTGGACGACGTCGCGGGCACAGCTAGTAATACATAATTTAATATACTAAGATATATTAATACTGAAATATTTAATACTTTGTAAAGGGAGGCCATAATTTCATGCATACTTTGATTATACTTTACCTACCTACCTACCTTTTAATTAAAATTAAGTTTGTTGTTCCGCATCGCAGCACCGTAACCTACCTGTCTACGTAAAATACCTACATCCGTAAAAATGTGTACTTTTAATTCAATTTATATAGGTGTGCTGCATTAAAAATATGATTTTAATATTATAAAAAAAAATATGGTCTGCTAACAAATATTGTTAATAACTAATAAGTATATTATTATACCTATATCTTATATGCGTCACAGAGTTTTTATTAAAACGATCATATAATAATTATTATAGTATGTATTAAAATTAAATTTGTTTTGACTGAAACCGTGACATTTATTCATTATGCTTCTGCCACTTTACAACGAAAAATACCAACATTTCATGATTACGGTAAACAGATCACAGTCATTTACTGATAACCTTAATTACCGTTTGCTTAGTTGTATTATGCTGATAAATCCCATATTGTAATGATTAACAAAGGATTTATTTGAGCACACTTCTAGTAATGTTTATTTAATCAACGCGGATGTTTGTTAGTCAGGTTTTTATTTACCTACATACTGTATCTACCTATCACGTGTCATTAATAGCGAGTGAATGAACTTTGTTCAAGTTACTTTGCTAAACCAGTTTTTTGTGACGTTTAATTATTTCAAAAAAGATTTTTTAATAACTTAATACCAATTAAAAGTCCGTTTTCTTTAGACTGTAATATTACTACCGTATTATTTATTCAATCATGATATTTTCAATGAATAAGTAAGTATAAGTATTAACAGCGATAAACTTACTTAAATGAATGCGATTTAAAATAAGCTTTATGTAGGTATGAATACGAATACGATGGAAAGCCTTCTGGCAGAGAATACCTATGTAGTTTCCAAAATTTATATCCATTGTCATTTGACACGATTGACACGTGTTTGACAAATCGCGTGACTGTCTTCCCTGATTGCAAAGTAGATAGGTACCTATTAGGGATGTTTTCCGTAACATCCCTAGTAGATATGTCACATATCGGATCTAGATAAGGATACGGTCACATGAGTACATATTATTATATCGGTTTCAGTTACTGACACCAAATTATTCGAAATATCCCCGTTAGTTTCATCCGCTAGTTTAGTAAGCTGCCTATTAGATTTAGAAGTATTTGTTGAATGATTCTATATCTCCCAACTAAAAAACTATTTTTAGCTGTATTCGTATGAGTCAAGTAATGCTGAAGAACAGATTTCTGTCTGTCATCAGGCTGTATCTCATAAACCGTGATAGCTAAAAAGCTGAAATGGTTCGGCCCTTTATAGGAAACTTACATTTAGTGGAGGTACTCAACTCGTTGCATGGGTATTATTGGGTATCTCCCATAACTTAATCTGAATTGTCCGAATCTGAAGTATTGGCCTGAGCATTAAAATTAAAGTAGTGGATCGTCCTGCGAAACTTCGCGTTAATACAACAGTTTGTTTAAGATCTTTATTTTTCTCCACATCAAATATCAGAGCTCTTCATGGTAAATGAGACAATAACCGATTTTTTATGTGCAGCTATCATCCCAAAACCACTTGGACTATCGGCTTACGCCATTAATACACATAGGTATTATTATCTTAACTAATATTATAAAGCTAAAGAGTTAGTTTTTTTGTTTGAACGCGCTAATCTCAGAAACTACTGGTCCGATTTGAAAAATTCTTTCAATGTTAGACAGTCCATTTATCGAGGAAGGCTATAGACCAATAGGAGCGGAGCACCAAAGAAGAATGTTTCAAAATCGGGGGATTTTTTTTCCTATTGAGTTTCCACTGCGTGCGCTGCGTCAACGGTAAAAGTTTCACAAAAATCATGTACTTGAGCACTGCCCGCACAATGTATAAAGGCGGCCGGCAGTCATGAGGGGTGGGACGGTGGAAAGCTGAAGAGTTTTTTTTTAATGTAATTAAGTGGCAAACAATCATGCAGTTCACATTGATGTTAAGTAATGACTACAGTCATAGACACGTGAGTGTCTATGACTGTAGTCATTACTAGACCAGAGGTCAAAATGCATATACGTTACCACTGCACTCCTAAGGCCTATGGTGTTATGCCTCTGTGCCGGAAATAACAGAGCCGTACATTACCACCTGACCCGAATACGATAGTGCTGAACACTATCTACCATTTGATTATTTTTTGAACGCGCATCTCAGCTACTACTTTTTTATATGTACTTAATAAAAGTGGCAAACAAGCATGCAGTTCACATTGATGTTAAGTGATGACTGCAGCCTATAGACACCCACACAATGACCAGAGGTCAAAAGGCAGATGCGTTGCCACCTTATGCCTCTGTGATGGAAATTACAGGGCCGTACATTACCACCTGACCGGAACACGATAGTGCTGAACACTACCATTTAGCGGCAAGTATATTAGGTAATGCGGTGGTGCCTACGCCCACGAGCTCCGTCACTGGAGCTCTACCACCAGTAAAAAGACGACTGATTTGCAAAATTCTTTTAGTGTAGGTAAGATATTCCATTTATCGAGGAAAGCTATAATATCACGCTAAGATGAATAGGAGAGGAGCAGTAATAGAAAATATTGCGAAAACGGCAAAATTTTGAGCTTTCCTTGCGTGCGTAAATGGTGAAAGTTATACAAAAATCGTTAGTTGTTGCGTTGCATTGTGTTTGTGGTTGTTGGTGGCATTGGTGGCGTTGATGGCGTTAATGGTGTTAGGGGCGTTAGTGGCGTTAGTGGCTGGCATTGATAGCGTTGGTGATAGTGGTGGTGGTGGCGTTAATGGCGTTGGTGGCGTTTATGGCGTTGCTGGCATTGGTAGCGGTGGTGGTGGTGATGGTTGTGGCGGTTGTGGTGACGGTGGTGCTGGTGGTAGCGTTGGTGATGGTGGTGGTGGCGTTATTGCTGTTAGTGGCGTTGGTAGCGTTGGTGGCGTTGAAGGCGTTGGTGGCGTTGATGATGTTGGTGGCGTTGATGGTTTTGTTGGCGTTAGTAGTGTTGGTGGCATTGGTGGCCTTAGTGGCGTTGGTGGTTCAGCATAAGATGTTTTTTTGCAGGATGTACAAGACTACGCGTTTATATAATATTTTCGCACGGTCAGTTGGGACTGACTCTGTCACGTGTTCACAATACTAGCAGCCTATATGCTTTCATCTCCGATGGCCATCAATGCGTCTAATATCGTGTATTTTTTAACTAACCAAAAGTGTTTATGATCCAAAATTAACCCAAAGTTATATCCAAAAAAGCTGCCCATAGTCACTTTTCCACGCGAACGAAGTCGCGGGCACAGCTAGTGTACTATATGTATACCATAGTAGTTGATCGTGGTTCCTAACTTAAAGATTTTAAAAATGGAATTTAATACAAACAAGACCATGCAATATAATCTTCACGCTAAGTTGGAACAATTATGTAACTGTTTGCTGTGAAATCATTACCAAATTGTGCCCGATGCAGAACTTGCTCAGTTTTGTAATAGTTAAGCATTGATATACAAAAAACCCTTTGTATGTCAATGTAGTTATTGTAGTTACGTGATTATTTATTAACAAATAACGAATGTTTTAAGGGATTCTATTATTATGTGAAAGTTGTGACATGAAAGTCCAGGCAATAAATACGTAGGTACATTGTTTACATTCAGTACTTACTTAATATTTGCTTGCGTGAGAATTACCGTTTTTTTATATTGAGTACAGACTACAGACATACAATTACCATTGAATTGAAGTTAGTAAAAAACAATGACTTCGGACTTCCTTTTCAAAAACATAATAGATATTATAAAAACGAGAAGACGTTAATATTTTTCTTTTGTCCGATTTTCATTATTAAGCGAGGTTATTTTTCGTCTGCTGACTTATAGGTAAGCAGTGCCGGATGAAGCCGGTGCAGGGCCCGTAGCAAATGTGACAATGGGGCTCTAGAGTTACATTGCTTACTGAAATTTAAAATGTAAATAAAACAGAACATTTACGAAAAGGAATCGAAAACAATATTAGGGGATGCCCTCTGTAAGTATTATGGTATTGCCAACTTGCAAAATAATAATATACCTATATACCTAATTACAGTGTAGCAAACGCTCCCTTTGAGTATGTATCTTCACACAAGGTCCCTAACGGGGTAGGATATATTTGTGTTTTTTTTTTGGGCACAGGCGCGGGGACCTTTAAGGCCCGGAGCCCGTAGCATTTGCTGCTTCCTGCTATATGGCTAATCCGGCACTGCTTATAAGTACCCAATTTCAAACAAATTTGTACATGACATGCGAACAATCTTCAAAGATGTAATATTTTATTCATTGTAGGGTGGGTATTTAATTTATTGATAAAGAAATTAAAGAACGTACCTAGACTACCTAGTAAGTAAGGTACGTAGCATACTCAATACTTTATTGCACCATAATGTACCTACAACATTAGGATTATGGACCCTGTTGGGTACCGCAATATAGGGGAGAGGATGATTTATACTCAATTAAATACCTATTATTTTAACATATACCTACATTATTTATATTATTACCATAATTTATTAATATTTTAATTTAATTTTACTCTATACTTATATATTTTTCTTGAAAGAATTCATTAATGCTGTAATAGGTTTTATTTAATAAAATTTTCTTTAATTTGGTCAAAAATGTTTTATCATTATCTAAGTTTTTTAATTTTTCAGGTAGATGGTTGTATATTTTAATGGACGTTGGATAAGTGCCGGAAGAGTGGAGGTTTAGTCGAGATGGGGGTAGCCTTAGTTTATTTTTGTGTCTTAAATTCTTGATGGACATGTCGCCTCGTTTTTCGTACAAATTTGGATGATTTCGGACAAATTTAGAAATTTCAAGAATGTAGTTGCAGGGTAGAGTGAGGATTTTTAATCGTTGAAAGTGAGGTCGACAACTGTCAGTTTGTTTGATATTGACTATTATTCTAATAAGTTTTTTCTGTAAAGTGAATAGTGTGGGTACATCTGTACTATTGCCCCATAAGATTACACCATAACTTAGCCACGAGTGTGCGTAGGCATAGTATGTAGTTAAAGCAGTTTGGACGTCTGTGGTTTTTTTAACTTCTCGAAAAGCGTAAGTAAATCTAGAAATTTTGTTTTTAATTTTGTATAAATGAGATTTCCAATTGATGTGCGTATCTATATCCAGCCCGAGTAATGTGAAGT
The DNA here is from genome assembly GCA_036365455.1 of Macrosoma leucophasiata. Lineage (NCBI taxonomy): Eukaryota > Metazoa > Arthropoda > Insecta > Lepidoptera > Hedylidae > Macrosoma > Macrosoma leucophasiata. Next base: position 5,618,802 of record JAWQUS010000024.1, read on the forward strand.
TATAAACGACGTTAATTATAATATTATGATATATGTAGTTTATATTCAATGGTGCTTTCTGGTAGGGGTGAAAGCACATTATTCATGCATATAGGGGAGCATCGCGAATTACACAATATCTATCCCACCTATATCCGGGGTCCCCCGTGCACGTTGCTCTTACGGCTGCCATCCTGGGGAAGTGATTATCGTGTAAAGGTGCGGCCTCATGCAGCCGCTCGACGCTCTGACGTCACGTCGGTTACGTGATAATCGTGATATGTAGCGAAAAAGCAGAGAATGTTGAGCTTTGTCGCTACTACGAAGGTGGTTAGGAAATCAGCTTTCGGTCAATCCATGGTGACGCTGGCACGACTGCTCTGAAGTTAAGGAAATCAGCATTCGATTAATCCATGGTACCGTAGCTTTTGGACGCCGAGACACGACGTTATATTGTTTTTCAGTAGCCAGAAATTGAAAAAAGGAACATGTGGCCAGATTTATCGCTGAAAACCGGGCGACGAGCGCCTGCATGAGGCAGTACCTACGTTTTTGGACGTGGGAAATTTGAAATGGGGCCACGTGACCAGATTTATCAGACATGAGGCCTCTTAACGTTTACGTACGCTTGTGGCCGTATAACCTTCGGCCACAAGTGCTACAACACAATAACGTTTTTACTGTGTTTTTTGGTTGATGGCCTGGTTTACGTCTTTCATATTTTTGGGTTCCGTTCCTCAAAAGGAAAAACTGAACCCTTACAAGAACACTCATTCGTCTATCTGTCTGTCCATCTGTCTCAACAACACAACCGATTTTCTTCGAAAGTTCTGGATATATTATATTAAGTTCAAATTTGGTACACACAATGACATGTAGATCACTGAACCAAATATGACCGTGTAACAAAAATAATTCAATTTAAAGTTATATTGTGTTATATTATTATGTTGTAAGGCAGGCGTAGGTATTGTAAGAATCTCACATATATATATTTTATTATTAATTTTAACATTGATAGTTTTGCAGTTATCTATTCAAGCAAAATGCATGAAAATTGATTACCGCCCCTTTTCCCCAAAACTACTGAGCATAACATTTAAAAAAAAAACAAAAAACAAATTAGTTCTGTACCCATAGGTACAGAACTAATTTGTTTTTTTTAATGGTAGGTATTTACTGTAACACACGAAATTCATTAATTGTATGGAACTCTGTGAACTCGAGTCCGACTCGCGCTATGCGTCCGTCTATGAACGAAAGCGATAATCTGACTGACATTATTGCTTAGTAGGCGGTATAAAAGCGATAGCGATAGTCAGTTGTTGTTGGTCCCGCCTCTCTTAAGCGATACGAGAACACAGAACAATCAGAGACGGAAGCAGTACTAAAGCGATTAATTACGCGGTCGAGCTGCAGCAGGCTTACTCTTGAAATCAATCCCAATCCCAATCTAATTCGATTCCAATACAGTTTCAATTCCAATCTCTATAATATTGGCACTCTTGAACGGATCGGGTACGGAATTGGATTGGAATCGAAGTCGAGTTTGCGATCGAGTATCAGTCACTATCGGTGTGACCATATGTGACAGAATCTGACTCGCTAAATACATATTAATTAATATATCTTACTTTTACTTGCTTTTAGGCGCCTTATATATGTTTTTTATCATAAGTTATGAACTAAACAACGTTATGTTTTCATTTAATACAACTTATACTCTGTCTTACGTAAAACACGAATGAAATGTTAACGTTGTGGCAGATTGAGTGTGTAGTCATTACCTATCCGATAGTTATAAAGAAAAAACCCCGCGCGCTTTAAATTTTCAAGTTTCTCTCAGTGTTTAGTTGTGCGTTCGTGCAGTGAGTGTTGGAATAAAAAATAAATAGGTATAGGAGGATATTACAATTTGAGGTTCTCAATATTGTGAAACTGGCAAAGACTACGGAGAAAAGTAGGTAAGATTTGTTTCATATTGTTTTACATTACGTAAAATATATGAATGCAATTGTCTAATTAGTTCTAATAGATACCTAATCTTCTAATAGAGTTGAAAAATGAGCCGGCCCAATATCCAACAATTAGAGGCACTTACGGAGTTTCTGGTAGACAATCCAGGGATTGCGAAAGGCCTCCTGCGCACCGCACAGGCGAAACAAGAAACTAAAAGGAAATGGGATGGGATTGCTATAAATCTCAATGCCTTAGGTGGTGCACAGAAAGATGGAAGAGGCTGGGCGAAGGTAACATTTTAATTAAAATAAAACATATTTCACATATTTAGCAATAAGTATAGATATTTTATATTTAAATATTCTTCTACATATTTCAGTATTGGGCAGATAAAAAATGTGCCTTAAAAAAAATATGTGCACAGCATGCGCGGTCATTGAGACGTACCGGTGGAGGTCCAGCAGAAGCATTGCCCGCTCTGACGTCCATTGACCAGCGGTTGGTTGCTGTGATGGGTGGCATGCAATTTGCAGTCGGAGACAGTCATCTAGCTGTGGACCCCTTCCCGGAACCAACTGTACCTGTCTCCTCGGACTCACTCCATCTTCTTCCACAGGTAATTTTTTGTTTTGGCCTTAGTGTACAATGATATTTCATTGTTAGTGTATCATGAAAGTGACAAATTCACATTATATACCCATACTGTAATTCTGTAGCTCATACATAGATAAGTATTTAAGAGATAATAAGTCCTAGATTCCATGTAAACATTTATGTATATATTTCCATGTAGCCTATTTATTTTTGTAAACGATGTAATTTATACTTAAAATACTTACCTATGGGTACATACCATTTGATAATGCAGTGGAGTCCTTCAAGCGAATAAAATGTTACCAAGCCCGGCAGAAAAAAGTCATAATTTTATTTATTTCTCATTGGTAAATAATGAACTTTTTTTCATTTCAATAGGTTTTTAATACACGTTTATTACAAATTGGTTACATATAATAATAATATTTAATAAATGCAGATAACATATCATAATTATAAGAATCCGTTTGTTACATACATGCTGAAATTACTTGTATATAAAAATAATAGATAGCAAACCTACCTATTTATAAAAAACACTAGAATTAAATTCGAATTACATACTCAAAAGATAATTAAAATTGTACTGCTAATAGTAGATTTCAAATTCGTAAGAACTTTAAATTAATTGGTAAGTACTCATATACCTAAGCAAAAACCTTTTTTAACGAGGGCACATAAATAAATTAGATTAAAATGTTACTTATGGGGTAAAAAAAAGGTGTGAATGTGTCTTAGCAGTTAAATACCGTAAGGAATTTGTAAGTATTTTTTGTCGCTACGTCGCCACTTGATAAATATGTCAGCACATGTTCATAAAACACATGAGTTATAGTGGGAGCGATCCATTCGAATATTACGATAAGGATCGATGACTACAATCCGGGTTTGTTCTATTGATTAAAATCAAATAAAATAAAAAATACGCTCAAATATTGGCTAAGTTGGTTTTATGATGTAAGTAGGTACTATCAGGGAACTGGCCATTCGACCACGGGGAAAACCCTATTCGGTGGTAATAAAAGATATATTTGATTGATTTTGGATAAGCGCAGAGTTCCCTGTCTGTACTTAGATACTCATAATGAAATTTAACAAATAAGTGGTGAAAAAATATGAACTTGTTTTATTTCAGATTTCAAGTCCAAACATTGGCACTAATTTCGAGGCAGTGGAAATTATTCCAATAGAGACAGTGGCAAGTAGCCATAGTGCTGAAGTACAGCCAACAGAGGAACCTACAGGTATGTGATAAATATTTTTGTTATCATAGATAATAATTATGAATTAACAATAATTTTATAACTGGATGAGCTAACAGCTAACAGCTCATCCAGTTATAAAATTATTCTACCACAAATTACTACTTACTGGTACTTACAGGCAAACCTTAAAAATACTATTCGCTTTACAATATATTCAAAGTATTATTACATAATATTTATTTTTGTCTAGGACATGCATCACCACGTGTTACAGGGAGAGATCGAAGTCCACACGATTCTGCTCCACCTCCCAGTACATCTAGGCCACCCAGACAGCGTCCGCGATCAAGCCAAGACCATCTGCGCGAAGACAGGCAGTTATTTGCTTCAATCGAGCAAAAACGTGTGGACGCCGAAGCAGTTACTGCAATGGCATTAAAAAATGCCGCAGAAAACATAGGATTGATTGCTGCTGCAATTAATAATTTAGCGAAATCAATTACAGAAGCAAGTAAAAATATTTGCGATTCTATAAATGCGGCAGCCACTAAATCTTCAACATGAATAAAAATACGTCCACGTATTTATCTTCATGTTGAAGATTTTGTGGCTGCTAATGCTATTAATTGCAGCAGCAACCAATCCTATTTTTTTTAAAAACATACAGCATATGACACCGCAATTTCTGGCACTGTGGCATAAAAGCTTAGGGTCTGGATTGGCGTACGTTTACTTATTAACGTTTACGAATGTACTATACGTTTTTAAAAGGGGAAATTTGACATTCTATAATCAATCAATTAGTATGTTATGTTTAGTTTTATCTTAGTGATATTCTTGTTTTTTTTTTAGTTTGTAAATTGACATGTACATCTATTGTTATTCACTATAATTTATTTTGTTCGTTTGAGACGTTTTATAAGTAGTGCTTGTCATCCTAAATGAATAAAAAAGTTCTGATTCTCATATTATGGTACAGTATTACTAAGCTTTAACTATCAATATTTAAATAACAATTAATGTAGTAGTAGTAGTAATACTCTTTATTGTACACCAAAAGTAACAATCAACAAAGACATGACATGACATGGATATGCACAATAGGCGGTCTTATTTCTTAAAGCAATTTCTTCCAGACAACCTAGGTTATTAGCGACATAATTATATATAAGAAGAAGGGGTGTACAATCATAAACAATTATTTTTAAAAGACAGCTAATCATTTACACAAAATGTAAAATTAATATTATCATTATATACATACTTACAAATATGCTACAATGTATGCTTCTTAGCCACTACATGAAAAAAAAACTAGTATAGTACATATTCCACTTTAAACATCAATTTTCCTCCTCCGTAGTTTCTAAATTATAAATTTAATTAAATAAGTACCTAGTAATTTTATTATTAAGTAATTATATTTAATAAGTCGTGGGCGTAGCTAGTCTAAAAGTAACCTTAAGTTACTCCTTATTACATAAGCTATCTGCTTTCTAGTGAAAGTCCCGTCAAAATCGGTCCAGCCGTTCCCTAGATTAGCGGGACAAAAATTGTAAAAAATGTTGTTTTGGTTTACGTACAGTGTATACATACATATGCATTTAGTAAAAAGCGGTTATTTTTATATTACAAACAGACACTCCAATTTTATTTATTTGTATAGATTTATTACTTGTTTAATAGTTGTTCAGTTCCTAATGTTTAATAATGAGAATTGTGCAAAGACTCAATAAGAATAAATTAATAACAGTAGCAAGAAATGTTTCATTAAAATTATGATGTTGACACTGAGCAAGAATTTGATTTATTTTAATTTAAACCTCTTTAATTTATAACAATCACACTATGATATAGTGTGAATGTTATAATACTGTGTGTAATACTTCATCAGATATTTACCCACATATATTGGCTATTTATACAATAAACACAAGCACTTTATTACTTTAAATTACCTATACATAATAAATGGGAACATGTTAATACAATTTAAATATGATGTGCTCTTAAAGAAATGAATATAATTTTGTCAATATGGGTAAAAAGTACTGATAAATGGAATTATAATGTCTTATGAGGAATAACCCTATGTAAGGTGGCGTGCACTCCACAACTGAGACACTAAACGCGAACGAGCCTCATTTCCTCTTGTAAGTTCAGCACCTGGAACTTCCTCTTGGTGAAATTCTTCGAAGGTGCGGTCTCGTTCTTGTACATCGGATGATATGGTATCTTCACTAACAAGCTGAGATAGCCGATCTTGGTTACAAATGTTGTGTAACACACAACAAGCATTTATAATTTTAGAAGCTGTCTCAGGATGGTAATGAAGAACCCTGTGTCCCAGAAGACATCTCCACCTGTTCTTGAGCACTCCTATAGTGCGCTCCACTGTGTTACGTGCCACACAATGTAATTGTGTGTAATGGTCTCCAGGTGACCCTGCAGGTGCATCCACTATAGGGGTCATCAGGTATTCTCTTTGAGGATAACCTGAATCACCTAAAACAAATGTTTTTATGTTACTTATAGTATGATTATAATAACATATAAATACTGATTTTGACAAACACTTACCAAGCAAATAAACTTGTTCCCCAGTGGGTAACAAATTCTGCAAGTGACTCTTGACCCGGTGTTGGTTAAAAACAAAACTATCATGTGTGGCACCACCAAATGAGGAATCCACACTTAAAATATTTAAGTCAGCGTCGCAAATCTGCAATTAATAATATACATATTATTATTATTTTAGAGTTAAATACTTTTAACTTTGATATAAATATAATTTACTTTGATATAATATAATTCTAGAGAACAAACTCACAATTAAAACATTCCTCGAATGAAAACCTTTTCTGTTGTAATAACGTTCCTCATTTTGTGCCGGTCTTATTATTGCCACATGAGTACCATCAATAGCACCTATTACTGATGGTATTCTAAACTTTTCATAAAATCTGTAATAAACAAAAATATTTTGTATAAACTTGCTAAATAAAACATCTGTAAAACCAAGAGAGTAACAATGTACAGTTGATATAAATGTAGTAAAAAACTAGTACAATGTACATAATATTATATTGGTTACCTTCTTTTGATACTGTCTCTTTGTTGTCGTGTTTGGGGGAATTTGATCCACTTCTTGACAATTACCCGTGCATTCAAAGCATTGGTAATTTCCTTCAATGCTCGTGACACTGATTGCTGAGACATCAATGTACCATGTGTAGCCCCAACTAAACGCTGATAGCTACCAGTGGCGTAAAAAGATAGTGCCACTAAAAGCTACAAATGTAAAAATAACTTAATTAAAACATAGTTCTACAGGTTATGTTTATAACTTCACGAAATAATCACATTACCTTGTATCGTGTCGTTATGTCGCTACGACGAGTAGGCCTCGGTAATAAGGGTTCCAATTCGACATGGAGAGCTTCGAATTGATCTTTGCTTAAACGATAATTGCGCCGAAACTCTTCATCACTCATCGCAAAAGCATTCTCGGCATATCGAGCCATTCTCCTTAAATTCCGCCTTTGCCTCTTATACAAATTGTTTGTGGTGTCCAAAATATTGAATATCTGCGCTAGTCTAGCCATTAAATTCACTTAAACACAATAAAACAACAAACTCGAACAACAAAAAGTAAGGTTTTTAAAACTGTGGAAGTTCGATCACAAACTCGATTCCAAGCTCGATACGTCACTGTCAAAATCTTGTCAAGAGTGCCAATTTTACTCGATCGATCGTGTGTACCAAATTTCATTTAGTTACATAAAATTCCACCGCAATCGAGTCAGATCGTGCGCTAGAGTAGCGTTCAAGAGTACCAATTGGCCAGTTTTCGATCCCAATCGTAAATCTTGATTGGAATCGAGAGTCAAGAGTAAGCCTCCAGGTCTTTCCGCGCTCGCAAATGCCATGGTCAACCGCGCAACCTAGACGAGCCCGAATTACAACACTCCTTTCCAGTCGCCCCTTACGACAAGCAGCAGAGGTATCGCAGATCTATTCTATATGCCCGTCGTTATATTTGTATTCAGTAGCCAATATTTTCGTCTTCTCAAAGATCATTCAATGTAGACGATCTTCCAGGCAAATGAATAGGCTTTTTGTTGTATTAACATATAAAATCCCGTTTACTTAATTCTTAATAGGAATAAATGTTAGGATGATACAAGATACTTTGATAGAGTCGTGTTTGAACTATGAAGAAAAATAATTTGAATTTTACTTCATGTTTAGGTATTTATTACTTTTTAAGGAGTAGGTACATCATTGTAGTCTCGAAAACATTGTGAAGAAGAGCATAAAGTATTTATGTTATGTTTTAAAATAGCTACATAATTTCAGAAATACAATAGCAGTTCTTAACACAACCAAGGACACTGTAATTATGACTAAAGTAAGTTAAATGTTAGTTACATTTGCGTGTTTAATCTTTGTATATTATTATTTTGCTGTGGTAAGATTCCTTAAATGTGTGGGTACGTTTCAAATCCAGTTTATCTTTTAGTTTCTATGAATAATATACATTATTATTATATTCGTAGTTTAGTTGTTATTGATTTTCTCTCATTAATTACAATCGAAGCTTTGACGTAAACATAATCAGGTACTTATAGACTGAGAGATACTGAACCCTCCGAGCACCGTTGGTCCTGTAAGGCTGGATATTTTTGTAGGGATAAATCATAACACGCCAAGTACAAAAACCGTCACCTGGCAAGGATCAGCCAGTCACGTCAACAACCCCACATTTTTGAAAATTAAAAAAAAAAACTTTAACCTTGTGAAGTTAGGCTGAAATTTTTATATGGTTTAGTTTATCTAAAGTGAAGTTTAAAAAAAAATTGACAGGCGATTTCGATGAGCACACTCCCAGGCGAACCGAAAGGTGTGCGTGCTATATGTATGAATTACATAAACTTTGTTCTCTAAAGTTGAAAATTAAATAGGTGTTTGTCTAAGATATTTGAAGTAAGTAGGTTCAATAACAGGTGGTTCTGATAGCATAAAAAAAATCGGCCAAGTGCGAGTCGGACTCGCGCACAAAGTGTTCCGTACAAAAAAATTGCTTAAAAATTACGTTTGTTGTATGGGAGCCCCCCTTTGATGATTACTTTATCTTTATTAAGATATTTTTTATGAAAGATTATTATTTTTCATAAAAAATATCTAAATAAAGATCAATATTCAATATACAAATGAATATTCTGTGAAAATTTTAAGAGTCTACGATTACGAAAAAAAAATTACTAAATTACGAAAAAAACACGTTTATTGTATGGGGACCCCCTCAATATTTTTATTGTTTTAACTTTTACTATTTGTTGTTATAGCGGCAATGGAGATACATAACTAGTGAAATTTTCAGCTTTTTAGCTATCACGGTTTATGAGATACAGGCTGATGACAGACAGAGTTCTTCAGCTTCACTTGACTCATTTTAGTAGTAGCATTAAATTGTAAATTGAAAATAGAAGTAAAGTAAATTGATGTTTTCGATAAATGATGGCAATTATCGCGTTAAGTCAATACAGCAATGTACTGCATACTGCTCATCAAGTTTATGTCAACTTAGTTACACAGTATACCTACTTTTCTTTAAGCGTCTTTTATCTTCTCTAATATTATTTTGTCCCACAGTGCACAGCAGCTGTAAGCTGCAATATATACTTCTCATTCTTTCTGCAAATTTATAATTATCACAAGGCTTTTTTTATTTTTCAGTGAGCCCTTCATTCCTCAGAACCTGACTGGTTTATCGATGGCACTAACCAGATGTAAAACCCAGCCCTTAGATGTCGTCAGAGTAGAAACAAAAACGAAAGTAAGTGCACATTAATAAAAAAAAAAGGAGAATGATACTGTTCCATACATTTCTTGGCCGGTCTTAACACTGTACAAATTATGTCATTTTCAAATGAAAATAAAATTTTAAAAAAATAAATTCGTGCATTTTTTGATTTGTCAGTAATTGAAGTAGGTATAAGATCAAGTAAAAGTTGGGTTAGATTGCTAATTGTTAACGATATTACAAAATGTAGGTACTGTGTAATGGAATAATCAGTAACGATTTTGCAGGCCCAAAATTACCAGTCTCCTTTAATACACTAACACTGTAGTAGAATTGAAAGTAACTTACTTCATGCCTTAGGGCGGATTTCACCGTTTGCTCTGAGAACAGAGTTTAATAATACGCGTTTTAGATTAAAATTTGCAATTTCAACCTTATCACGAACAATTTTTGTCGGTGACATCCAAAAAGTGTTATTGAACTCGTTTAAGAACGCCGCGCCGTTTATTAGTGCGGTTAAACTGGCCCATACACATGTGTAGATTAAGGTAAATGCATGCACGCGTTCAGGCATACATGCAAGCACCCATGTAACCACAAAGGTGGCAAGCCCAGTGATATTGACATTGATTGATATCCGGGCTCATACGAAACTCCGAGGTTGACATCGGAAAACTGGCAAAAAACGGGCAAATCTATATTATAAAAAACAGAAAAGTATTTTTGAAATGTACCTATTATACGTCCCTGTATTTCTTAAATATGTAATGAATAAGACTCAATCGTGTAAGAAAAAAAAAGGTAATCTGGAATACAAACAAATGTCTTATTGTACCTATATAAAGTTAAACTTCTGATTCAGACTAACACAAATTGTAATTAAAGAAATATTGAAAATAATACCTATCTTAATATATATAAATCTCGTGTCACAATGTTTGTCCTCAATGGACTCCTAAACCACTTAACCGATTATAATAAAATTCGCACACCATGTGCAGTTCGATCCAACTTGAGAGATAGGATAGCTTACATTACGCTTTGACTAATAGGAGCAGAGCAGCGCGGGCGAAGCCGGGGCGGGCCGCTAGTCTTAATATATATAAATCTCGTGTCACAATGTTTGTCCTCAATGGACTCCTAAACCACTTAACCGATTATAATAAAATTCGCACACCATGTGCAGTTCGATCCAACTTGAGAGATAGGATAGTTTAAATCTCAATTCATAGTCGTAATATTATGTAAGTACCTAAATTGCAACCGTGCGAAGCCGGTACGGGCCGCTAGTAATTTTATATATACCCTTTAGTTTTATATAAGATACCTAAATGATCGTTAACTGCCTCGGTAGCCTAGTGGTAGCAGGCCACTACTACTACGCTGAGGTAATGGATTCGATTCCCGGGAAGGGGGTTATCAGAGATAAAGGTGTTAAATCCCTTATCTCTGGTTCTATTGGGCTTTTTCCATTTTCTGGAAATATCCCAGTACCTCGATGTTTGGTTATGTGCCCGGAGATGTCAACAGGCTCGCCACCTGTTACATGGGCCAAAAACGTAACCGACGAATCGTGGGTGTTTGCATGTTTGCTTGAATGCATGCATTTACCTCTGCCTACCCCTTCGGGGATTACAGGCGTGAAGTTACGTTTACCTAAATGATCCAATAGTATCTAATTGTAGGAATGTAGTGGTTATTATGAAACATGCGGTTGTATCGATGCAAATTAGACGAGCGTGTATCGTGTGTACATCAAAACCTTGGATGTGGTCTATCACGCATCACCAGACAAGTTCGTTATGTAGTCTCAACATTTTTTGCCGAAATATTTACTGGTGCTTAGCTCCAATGGGGACCTCGAGGGTTACACCGAATTACCTAATCTACTTGAAGTAGAGTTGATCAAAAGTCTTATGAATCGGCGTGCATGTATGAAGAGAATGATAAGGTAGACGAGGCACGAGATGTATGTCAGGACCGGGATATCTGCCGCTCTGCACTCTCTGCCTACCCCGTTAGGGACCTGCCGTGAAGATACATACATACATACCTAATCTACTTTCCGTTAAATGGTAGTGTTCAGCACTTCTGTGTCCCGCTCTGGTGGTTGATTGTTATTATACGTATACGTATTACGCACAGTGGCATAACATTTACCTAACTTGGGTCTCAAGCAAGAGTGACAACATTGATATTTCTTATTTGTTTAAAGACATGTATAGACTACAGTAGGTATTCACATACCATTAATGTGAACTGTTTGCTAATTTGTAATTTTTACGACATAAAGAGAAAATCTTCGTCCCACAGTCAGTGTAGTCATCATTCATTAATCAAGTGAACTACATGCTAGTTTGCCACATTCGGAACATAAAAAATCATAAATGGCATTATTTAATCCTTCAAGGATCGGACGGCCACCGGCGGCGAGACACAATTGAATTACAATTGTCATATTTTTCTCGTGTCTGGAGAGATTAAATGTAACGGTAGATATACCTACCGTTATATTTAAGATAGTCATATGTTTGAATATTAGAACAGTCCGACTCACATAGTTTGCCATATACTGCAGAATACCTAAAGCTCAGTAGGTCAATAGCTTAAACGTGCCACATTTGCGGATTCGATGGAAATGGTTTTTTTTTCTTTAACGAATGTGGCAAAAAAACATGCATTTTAGATGGATTTTAAGTGATGACTGCAGCCTATAGACGACTACATAAAAACAAGAGATCAAAATGTAGATGCGTTGCCACCTCTAAGACCTTAGTTATGTCTGTGTTAGACCATACATTACCATCTAACACCGCGGATACTCCGCCAAAATTCCTTATTTTGGTTTCTATTACACAGATTTCAATCAGTGGCGTGTATTAACACGCGCACCTGTGTGCGTAGCACGTTTATAATACCAACCATCGCCCATAAGAGGGGAAGGGGTTTAGCGATGCGGGGAAATCGGGCGGGACGTCGAAGCGTACATTCTATACGTAGTATTATTACATATTATCTGCCGGAACACCACAACATTTTTTTTTATGCACTGTCTAGCTTTAGGGGCGTGCTATCGGATATAAATGTGTGTAGGTACCTATTATCCTTCATCTCTGATACTATTTTGGGATTATTCCATTTACTAAGAGTTTCCCAGTCCCACTTTCGCACTTAATTACTTGTCCAATGTCAATAGGTTCGCCATCTGTTACATGGGACAAAACCGTTACCGGAAAATGATGATGCTTGACACTGCCATTTGGTGGTATATAGATTTGGAGCCTCATCAGAGATATCGAGATTTTTCCTTTAGAGAAGATTCCCAATAAATATCATTAGATTCGCCACATGGGACTCAGAAAGGATTGTAGATGTGCTAAATTAAATGCATTATTTATTTTACCATTTCGGAGAAATACGGTCTTTTTATGGTTTCGTACCATATCAACCTCTAAAGGAAAAAGAACGCTTGTTCACTTCATATGTATGTGTCCGTCTGTCGCAGCCAATTTTGTTCAAAAGTACCGAGCCGATTGAGCTGTGGTAATTTTTTTTTTAATCAGAGATAGGTTTTTTGAAACGTATAAATCGAATCGTCTCATCCTTTGTGAATATTTTTTGGTTTATTATGTAACTCGTCACTTAGAGAATTAAAAAATATAAATTCAACAATTTATCATAATTACTAACTTAAAGATATGAAGTAATTTATCACTGTTTTTTATTGTCAAGCTTGTTTTTGCGTAGTGTACCTACTTTTTGTGTAAGAAAATATTGTTAATTAATGTTGTCTGAAAATAAATTTGCTCATAAAACTACTGCACGAGCGCACGATCGCTTTCCATCATCTAAGGAAAATATTAATATTCGTACAGCCACAGAGCTGTCCAATTATCCAAAATCAATCAAATATAGTATTTATTACCAACACATTAAGTGTCCATGTGGTCAAGTCAGTTCCCCGATAGTCCACATTACATACCTATTAGGTAATTTTAATTGATATGGTTATTACTCATTTGCGGTCGTACTAGATATCACTTATGGTTAGTGTTGATGACAATGACATATTTTGTTCAGGTAGCGTATACAGGAAGTTATGAACTTTGTTATTGTTTTGCATTTTATGTAATGATATAAAGCTAAGAGATTTCACTATGCATCACTAGATATGTAATTTCACCTTCAGTAGAGCTAATGTTACAATTCAATTGGCCGCGTCCGTCATAACAAACAAGGACCGCATCAGTGCGGATGCAAATAATTCGTACAACTCATTCTATTACCTTCCTATCTGCACGATTATCTAAGAAGCGACGCCTTTATATTGCGCCAATAACGTATGTAACCCACGCGGTAACGCTATCGCTACCGTGACTCATAATGTAACCGCTAATACGTAAATCTGTTGTTCCAGATCATGTTTTCATTTTTATCGGTCGGCTGGGGTTTTCTATCAGATATAGACATAGAGAGCGAAAGACTGCGTGCTATCGGCAACCAGAGATTCCCACTGTGGACCCTGGCGCGGCTCGTCGGCCTACGGAAGTATAAGGGTGTATTGAGCTATTCGAGAATTAAGGATGTGAGTAACTTGCCCAAACCGAAACATCCGATCACCATCAGCCACAGCGTAAGCCAGGATGGGGCGCTCGACTCGCCGGACGCGGAAGCTTTCATCGATTGCGACGCAAATTCCGATATATTCAGCAGCGCCGTCAATGGCAAACAGCATCAGCGAGTAGACTCGTGGTACTCCGTCAACTCCAGGCGCAGCGCTTTCTACAGTACACGAGGCTCCGAGTACCACAGCGTCACAAGCAGCAGCTCAGAGATGCGGTCACCGGTCCACGCGTGCATGCACGGCCCCGCTTCCCACTTGCCATCCCTCGTCACAACTTTGCCCTCCCATTGGGTACACGAAGAGGGCGAGTTTGTCATGGTTCACGTTTCCTACCAGTCCTACATCGGCGAGGACGTATTTTTCGCGCCGCGTTCCCTAATGTCCGACGGTGTTATGTGGATGCTAATAGTTAAAGCGGGGATAACAAGATCTCAACTTTTGTCGTTCCTCCTTGGCTTATCCCACGGTAGCCACTCCGATATTGAAACTGAGCACATCAAATTTATACCTGTGAGTGCGTTTAGGATAGTACCGGAGGGTACCAGTGGATATTTGACTGTAGATGGTGAACTCGTAGAGTATGGTCCAATTCAAGCCGAAATATTCCCTAATATAGTTAATGTTATAGTCCCGGATACGGAATAACATCTGAATTCTTTTGTATCTAACTAATGAGTTTTTATTGGACTGATTTATTTATTTATTTAAAAGAAACTTAACCGAGCCGAGTTGTTTGCAATACGGGAATATAATTTCATAGATTCCATGCTACGGTTGTGCTACAAATTATAATTAGGTAAATTTTATGATTATTAAGCCAAAGTGAATATGAAAAAGAGGAATTAAGTAACTTAATAATTTCACTACATTACATATTAATGTGATTTAATTTCATTCATTGTTTAAAGATTGGTTGGATATCTACAATTGTGATATTATTTAAGAGTATTGGATCCTTTATATTATAATGCGTACTATACGGCTAGTCAAAGTTATCATAAACTACGAAAGTTAGTGCCAAACATTCAGCACTATAAAATAAATAAATGGAATTGATCGAGCGGTAATTAAATTAAATATCGTTAGTATAATTCGGTCAGCATTCAGCATAGTTAGCCTGCTGGTGAAGGTTGACGTTTTAATCGTCAACAGACCAATAAGGGTATACCTATATGTACTAAGGTGAAGGGATCGGGAGACACGTATTTAATTATGTTTGTTGGGCAACAAACACGCTCAAGCTTATCGCAATATTTATCTATAATACATATTGAGTTGTCAGTCTGTAATATAGCTGAGATTAGACCTATTGTTTTTGATTTCTTAAATTGTATTTTCAGTTACACATTGTAAAGCATAAATATAGAGGGATCTCGCATAAGCATAACGCTGCAGATACCTACATATTTGAAAACATTAACAAAAATAAATCAAATAATTGTTCGAAATCGAATCGAATAATTTAAACTTTTTAAAGAGAATGATTTTCTAAAGAATTTAAGCATCGATGTCGTACCTATCTTATTTGCCTAATGTTTTCTTAGGTATAGTAGTGGTATTCAAACTATATTACTTATTTAACTGTGTAAATGTAAACAGTTGAAATCAAGATTGCCAACAGTAGTCTATTTTTTTTTGTTAAGAATAGTTAAAATCATCACAGTCAGTCTCATAGGTCGAGGTCTCACTCCTATGCGGGACACTGTTCAGTTTAGAAGCGGTATTAGGTAGGTAGATTCCCACAGCCGTCGAGCTTGCGGGATCTCGGTATTGCATTCCATATCCTAAGAATTTGCGTATGAGTCTATCACCTCCATAAACCTCTACCTATTACCAAAGTATTTTTTTATTTTAGTACCTAATACTTGTATGTCTGTAAAGGCGGTCGACTTGCCTGACCTCAACTGCGGTTAGAGATAATAATTGGTGAAGTTACCTATAGGTACACAAGTTCCTGAAGGTCCAGGTAAAGCCTTAGATCGCAATAACGTAGGTACACGGCGTATAAAAGGTTTTTTTGTACAATATGGTGTTCATTAATGTTATAATATTTGGGAAAAAACAAAATATCAATTGTTTCGTTTAAAAAAATATCAATATTGAATATACCTATCGTAGAAGTTTGCATGTACACAAGCATGAATGCATGTATGTGTCATCAAACAAAAAATGTATAAATCCCCTGATCAAGATACGGCCAAGAAGTCGGCCTTTACCTATCTATTCCATGGGCCCATCTTGGATACCACCTGTTTTACTTATCTCTAAATTATATAGGTATGTTACTTAGGAAGTGATAGAAAATAATTTTCCTAATAAACAGACAAATACTTCTATTCTAATGTATACATGCCTTACCTAGTTCTGTTTAGTTTATTATATTTGCGGGCTATAAATGTATAATTGTAATGTTAAGTAGAAAATTTTGGGTGTGAATTTGTAGGCATTTTCGTTTTTAAAGTGAATGGGATACTTTATTTTACTTAATGTATTTAGCTCTTTAGCAGTATTAAGTCATCATAAGTTTGGGTAATGATTAATACATATTTCTGTGATATATTTTTTCTGCCATATTTATATTGATATAGCCTTATATTATAAAACCCCATGGCTATATTTTTTATTAATAATGCTTTAAATTTTGTATGGTTTTGTATTCTACTATAGAGGCCTGTTTTAAATGCAGTTTTTGAACTATTTTATTTTTAATGTATGCACAAAAAACTATTGCAAACATCTTTTAAGTGATAACATTTAGTACAATATAATATATTGAAAATATTTTTTATTTAACACAATTATATTTTAGTTGATATAACAGTAAAGCAACTGTCGCTTTATAAGATATATAAGTAACACAAATAATTTTATTCTTTATCAATTATTATGGATAAATGATTATTGGAATTTTTAAAATTCATCAAAGCACATTCCATGCCCTAATAAAATAATTGGGATGCAAATCTAAATTAAATGTAAGATGCAAATTGTATAATTTCTATGTTGAAATATATTAATAATAATAAGTGGAAATGAGGAGATCATCTCCTCATAAGAGTCTAAAACGTTTAAAAAATGTTATGAATAAATGGTTGTTTAAAAAGTGTTTTTGATTTAAAATGAAAATCAACTAGAAAATCAAGATAGTTTATTATAACAATCAATATTTTGTTAAAACTACATAGAGTATACCTAAGATCCCAAATAATTGTAATTGTACATCTTATTACAAATCTATTACATTTAAAAAGAATTGATCATGAATTGAAGTTTTTACATTGGTCAGTTAATATGTTGTATTCTTTAGACAGACTACATAACTCTGAAAATTCATGAGTGATGTAGAACAAAGACAAATTGACAGTGCTTATATCTACAACAAGCAAATAATTTGTCACATTTAATATCTCTGCTAACAATCACATGTAATATGAATTGAAATAGATATCTACGTTAATGCCTATTTCAGACATTAGACTGCCTATTTGTGGTACACATGTCAATTATATTTGTCTTGCAAGTTTTTTGCGTCAGATCCTTTGTGCATTATAAATGTATTATGTCTCCACTCCCTTAATAAATTGCACCACAATTTTTTGTTGTAGGTATAATGCAATTTAAAGAGTAATTAAAAACATTTTTTCTTATTCTAATTAAAACACTACATTAATAATAATTGTGAGCTCTTATTTGTAGGCAGTTTCTATCAAAACACAAACAGTCTTCCAAGGTGATGTGGATAGCAAAGTTATCTCAGTTTCAGTGAATCAAGACTATCAAGTAAGTTCTGTACTTCAGACTCAACCTGTTCACGAGTGTTCACACGCTCTAATCTCTCACGGACGGACTCTAATTCTCCTGCATCGGCTTTCTGTATTTTCATATACTTTAACATCATCTCGACCACTAGACATATTTCACCGATTAGATGTTTAGTTTCTTCAAAGTGCCCAGCTCCACTTGGACGCATCTGTATAAGTTTTAGTTTGCTTTGAGCGAGCTGTATGGGATTGCGGCCATTCTTGTCATTTGAGCTTACATCTGTGCCAGCATCTAGTAATTCTATCACCACTGGAATGTGGTTAGTACATGCAGCCAGATGGAGGGGAGTGTTACCCAGTGTGTCCTTTATATTTGGATTGGCACCATGTCTCAGTAACGTTTTCACTACATCCACGTAACCCCGACATGAAGCCAGGTGCAGAGGACTTCTTTTATGTTCATCAGAACAGTTGGGGTCGGCGCCAGATAGCAATAATTTTTCCACGAGTTCTGTGTTATTTGTGGACGCAGCGAAACGTAGTTTTTTGTTTCTGGATGAACAAATTGTGCCACCATACCTATACTTCAGTCGGCAGTGTCTGGCTCTCGTAGAGCACTTTATCTTTCCGATATGATCATGAGGTTCACCTAAAAACTCGATAGGCATAGGCTGGCCAGCTAGATTTACAGGTATCGCTGGTGGACTGAATTCCAATATACATTGCGAGTGATCGAAAACTGGATTGTCGCTACTTTCATTACTAGTATCTACACCAGAATCAGCCATTGTATATTATGCTGATATACGTAATAAAGGCAACATACCGAATTTAGTCCAAGTGAGTAAATTTTAACTTGTATTTCTAAAAACAACAGACACAAAAAGTAAAAGTTTCACAAGAATTTGGAGCTGTCACGTCAATCAAAAACAACATGAAAAACACAGACCACAGACCAAATAACCTTTTTTTTATTTTTTTTTTTAAATTGTTTTACGGCCACGGATTCAAGTCCTTATATCTTCATTTCTGATATTTTACCTTTATTTCTGATATACATTGATAATGAATATCCATATGGAAGATGACGATGATTGGATGCTTCCATGTGGAATATGATGAGAAGGCTCCAGTAAAGTGATGGGGACTTTACTAGGAGATTTTACGAAGTTTTGGAGGCAACATGAAAAATCACTTTTCACCTCATATTATCACTTTCCTACACCCGTGAATGTTATCGAATGTTTTATGATAAAAAGGTCCACCATTTTAACACATAAAAACGCGACTATATCACGCAGCGACACAGCTCTTTACCGCGTTTCCGCCAAAACTCGACCAAATAACCAACATGAAAAACAAATGTAGGTAGTGTTAAAGGAGTTTGGACGACGATTTATTTTTAATTGTTTATAAAAATAGAATGTCATTGTCATATACATTTTTGTTAGAATTTTTACGTCTTAGTTACGAATAAAATCGATCTTGTGAAAATTAATAAACAATTATTTTTCATTAAAACACGAACCTCAACATGGTAGCAGAGTGTTCAGAACGATAAGTAAAGTTGGCTATAAAGGCTTACTGCAGCAAAAATTGAATGAGTATATTTTGTTTTACGGAAAGTTCACATACGGTTAGACCCTCAAACAAGTCAACCTACAAGCAGGCATGAAGATGAAGATTGGAAACCTAGATGGGAATAATTACAAGGTATGGAAATATAAAATTCAATTGCTGTTACGTACTGCACCTGGAGCGTTAGAGGCTGTAAATGGGACTCTAACAAAGCCAAACCCTCCCGACAAAGAATGTTCAGCTAAAGCTCTTGCAGATTACAATGCAGAACTAGAACATTTTAGCAAGGTCGATAGTATTGCATTGCTTATGATAACTACGAATATGACTGAGGATACTCTAGAAAAAGTGATGAGGTGCTCAAGTGCAAAGATGATGTGGGATGAACTAGCGAGACTATATGATGGTTGTTCAGATGATCGTGCCTACGATTTATGTATGAAATTCTTTAAGTACACGAAAGATCCAATTCATGATATGGCGACTCATATGTCATATATGAAAAATCTATGGCATGATTTAAATAAAGAATTATCTTCTCAAATGACAGAAAATTTACCAGAAATTTTGATAATATGCAAAATTTTGGAAACTTTACCAGAAGATTACTTCAGTTTTAAATCAAGTTGGTTACTCATGTCGAAGAATGATAGAAACATAGACAGTCTGACAACACAGTTGTGCGCCCATGAACAAGCTTTGACTAATAAAACAGATACTAGCACAAGTCAAGAGCAAGCCTTATATGTCAATACAAAAGTTAAAAAGAATAAGCAAGTACAAAATATATTTGAGAATTGTAAGTGCAACTACTGTGGAGAAATTGGGCATAGAGTACGGAAATGTAAGAAATGGGTTTCTGACGGAAAACCACCAAAGATTACTAACAACAGTACCAACTTAAATCTAGTGCTAATGCATATAAACACAGAACCAGCTTTAAATACTGCTATTGCTGAAGATTATGACACATGGTATGTGGACAACGGTGCGACAAGCCATGTTACTTTCAGAAATGATATTTTTGTCAATTTCGAATTCTTCAGAGATAATTTTACAGTAACAATAGCAAACGGTTGCGTAATTAAGGCAATTGGCAAAGGATCAGTTGATATAGAAGCTAAAGTCAATGGCAAGACATCAAGAATTAGATTGACTGATGTATGGTATGTTCCTGATATAAAGAGAAATCTATTTTCGGTTTTGGCTGCACAAGACGTATTAAACAAAAGCATGTTTATGTCAGATAGAGAAACCTGTTCACTCAAAGTTAATGGAAAAGTTATGCTCGTAGGTAAAAGAGTGAAGAATGGAGGTTTATATAAACTACATGTTCATACACTGAAGAACATAACTCCAAATTTGAACACTATTACATCGACAGATAATAATATCCTGCAACTATACCATGAACGGTTTGCTCATCAGAATAAAAGACATGTAAAGAAAGTAATAGAAAAGGAATTCGGCATTAAGGTGAATCTAGATTCTGAATTATGTACCGGATGCATATATGGAAAGATGCACAGAAGGAAGTTCGGAACAAGAGATAGAGCTAATAATCCCGGAGAAAGAATACATACGTATGTTTGTGGTCCTTTTCCTAATTCTTTCAATAAGTATAAATATTTTCTTTTGTTCAAAGATGATTACAGTAAGTACAGACATGTGTACTTCCTAAGACATAAGTCTGAAGTTCATATGAAGCTAGAACAAATGATAAAGGAATATAAAATAAATGGACACACTGTTAAAGAAATCATCAGTGACAATGGAGGTGAATTCGATAGTGAAAAAGTAAGACAAATACTACATAGAGAAGGTATAAAACAAAGGTTGACTATGCCTTACACACCACAACAAAATGGGTGTAGTGAGCGAGAAAATAGAACTTTGGTTGAGGCCGCTCGTAGTATGATGCATGCTCATGAAGAATTACCCGTTGCATCTTGGGCAGAACTAATTATGACAGCATCTTATATTTTTAACAGAACTGCTCCAACTTCTGAAGAAGAGAAGTCACCACATGAACTCTGGTTTAATAAAACACCATCAATTAAACATTTGAAGATAATTGGCACCGAGTGTTACGCCCATGTATCCAAGCAGAAGCGAACAAAGTTGTCAAGGGAAGCTCAGAAATGTATATTGATTGGTTATGACGGAGACGATGGGTACAGACTTTTGTCTAATCAAAATGGCAAATTTAACCTGATCAGATCTAGAGACGTAACATTTAAAGAAAATGTCATTGAATCAGTAGGTCTAGAAGAAGAAGAACTTGAACATAAGAAAGTGATAGACATTCATGTGCCAATTGACACAGAAAATCATCCAATGCATGAAGCAAGGGAGGATAATAGTAATCATAGAGAATTTCGTACAAATGATAAACCTAATTCTATTGATGTGCCTCTTGAATCGAATGATTTATTTGAAAGAAATGGTCATTCAGATTCAGTTCCAGTCTCTTCTATTATAGAACCTGTTTCAGAGACCTCTAGACATTGCGACCAGAGATCTGAAGATCAATCAGTTTTACCTACATCCTTGGAGTACGAATGTACTGAAGAAGGAAATGAAGTAGTTGAAATGCCAGAAGATTTAGATCAGATAGGTGGAATATCTTTTAGAGAAACTGAAGATGAAGGTCAAAGGACTTATCAGTTAAGGGATAGATCCAAGATAAGACCATCGATCAGATATAATGACTATGTAATGATGTCATACGCTGAAAGTTTGTGTCAAGAAGATCCAACTACGTACAAAGAAGCTGTGACAAGTCCTCAAAGAGGACAATGGCTAAAAGCTATGGATAGTGAGATAAAATCTCTCAAAGAGATGAAGACGTGGATTTTAGTACCACTACCAAAATACAGAAAAACGATTTCCTGTAAATGGGTATACAAGACTAAAACCAATGCTGATGGATCTCTAGACAAATTCAAAGCTCGGCTTGTTGCTCGAGGATACACACAGAAGGAATAGATTATGAGGAGACATTTAGTCCAGTGGCCAAAATGACTACAATAAGATCAGTATTGAGCATTGCTGCAAATGAAGGTCTAAATTTAACTCAATTCGATGTTTCTACAGCCTTTCTTAATGGTACGTTGAGTGAGGAAATTTATATGAAACAGCCGGAAGGTTATACTGATGGCACAGGTAAAGTTTGTAAACTAAAGAGAAGCCTCTATGGGTTAAAACAAGCACCTAGATGTTGGAACCGATGCATAGTAGATTATTTGAAAAGTATTGGATTTAATCAATGTGATAATGATCCATGCTTGTTCACAAGGAACACTAGTAGCGATAAAATTATATTGGCTCTCTATGTTGACGACGGACTTGTAGCAAGTAAGAACCCTAAGGACTCAGATAAATTTATTTTAGAGCTGAAGAGAAGGTTCAAGATAACTGCAAAGCCACTTACATACTTTTTAAGTCTCGAGATTGACAAAACGGAAGATGGCGTGAGATTATCACAAAAGCAATATGCATCCAAAGTCATAGATCGCTTTGGAATGACGGACTGTAAGCCCGTATCAACACCAATAATAAAAGATGGACCTACAGAATCTGAAAATGGTACTGAAGAGGTAAACTCTTTTCCTTATAGAGAAGCTGTGGGAGCCTTGGCTTACTTAATGGTAGGAAGTAGACCAGACCTAGCTTACGCTGTGAGTGTGGTATCCAGAGTTCTGGATAAACCTACAAAAGATGATGTTGTCAAAGTCAAGCGTATTCTAAGATATGTAAAAGGAACTTTAGACTCGAGCATCATTTATAAGAAAGGCTACAAGACAGGCATTTTAGAATGCTACAGCGACTCAGATCACGCAGGAGATATGACAACAGAACGTTCGACGTCTGGCATCATATGTATGTACTCAGGAGCTGCTATATCCTGGTGTAGTCGAAAACAGACCTGTGTTGCTATATCGAGCACTGAAGCTGAATTAGTGGCATCTAGTGAAGCAGCAAGAGAAATTGTATGGCTTAAGAGATTATTCGGTGAAATATCAAGCCTGAAAGAAGTACCCAAGCTTAAGGTTGATAACATAGCTGCCATCAGAATTTCCCAAAATCCTGATATGCATAGACGCATCAAGCATATTGCTATAAGACATTTCTATATCAGGGAACTTGTGACGAATGGCGATATATGCGTAGAATATGTGCCATCGGAATTCCAACTGGCTGACATCCTGACTAAAGCTCTACATAGGCCAAGAATGGCAATTATATCAGCAAATATAGGGCTAGTCCAAAAGGGAGGATGTTAAAGGAGTTTGGACGACGATTTATTTTTAATTGTTTATAAAAATAGAATGTCATTGTCATATACATTTTTGTTAGAATTTTTACGTCTTAGTTACGAATAAAATCGATCTTGTGAAAATTAATAAACAATTATTTTTCATTAAAACAGGAACCTCAACAGGTAGACTATGTAGGAAGGTAATAGGGAACACAGACCAATAACCTAGGGAACTGGAAGTGACACCAAACCACAGAATATACTCACCAAACCAACCAATCATGAAACACGACATCGATATAGGACTTTTGATTCGATTGCAGGACTCAATAATCTTGAAATAGTGATTTCATCAATGTAATGTAAGAAACGCCACTTTGTTTTTGTAGGGGTAAAGCGGCAAAGCAAGTACCTTCTTATTTAGCAGTTTAATATTCCGCAGGTTATATCATATTATTTAATTCCATTAAAACTCTCACGTATATAAAAAATGTTTGCGCACCTGAATGCGGCCTATTTTGCCGCTTTGCTTTCTGCCTAATTATTTCTCGTTTATTTATTCGGGCTGCGCACGCACCGTCACAACACTCTACAACAACCGTGATTCATTAGTCTAAACATGCTTAGTATTTGTCTATGATAGAAGTATGACAGTTGTGTATGGTTAACAAACTGTCAAGTGTCAAACAGGTGTCAAACAGTTTGACAGTAGCGTTGACAACGGCCTGCGACAGCGTATTTGCCAATTGTGTTATAATACGAATTTCCGACGATATTTTTAACATTGTTGCGTAGATATTATAAAGCATGCAGCAGCTAACAATATTTATGGTGAGTTTTTCCAATCTTTTATATTAAAATAATGAGAGTATGATATTGGTTGGTATATAACCTATACCGTTTTGCCGATAGGACATCGAAAGCTCCCGTTCGTTTATCGATGAATTATATTCGTCGGATCCGGCAAAGGTGCTGGAGGCGTTGGTGACTCTAAAGAACTCGGTGATCGGTAGTAACAGACAGAAGAGTACAGTGATCCAACAAGGGATAGTACCTCGTCTCCTGCAGCTGATGTCTGATGACATACTGGATCCCAACATACGGCTTGAAGCTACTATTACAATAGGTAAGTTCGTTTTTATTGATTTTATTAATCTGAAATGTATTCTGAACAAATAACATTGGCAAACAAGTGTGTTGCCCTCTACTATCAATGTCACATGACATGTTATTTATTAGATTACTTTGTATTTGGTAAGCATGTTAATAGATAGCCAGTGATGGATTTGTGTGTTTTTATTTGTTTATTTTAAACAACAGTCTTAAACTCCTTGGGGTTTTATGTAATATTTGTATTTGGGGTACATAACCTTAACATGTATATCTGTCTGAGTTAGAAAGTAGAGGTGTCTTTAAAGTTTTTATATATGCATACAAAATCTGCCAGTTGTGGTTTTATGAGTACCATAAAATAGAAGGCACTCTCCTACGGACATTGATCAGCTACATTTTGAAACTCTAAACCACTGAGATCTCAGTTCTAGTTCTAGCGCTAATCTCAATCTTAACTACTGGTACGATTTTAAATATTCTTTCAGTGTTTGATAGCCCTTTTATTGAAGAAGGTTTTAGACTATAACAGCACGCTTAAAGGAACAGGAAAGGGTAGGTAATATTGTATCTGTGCGAAGCCAGAGCAGGCCAACAGTTAAGTATGCATCAGTAGGTGAATTTCTCAAGCATAAATTTTAGACGGCTTCTTTGAAAATCATATCTTAAACTACATATATGTATTACAGTTTATTTTTTTAGGAAAATAGACTTATCATTCTTGAAGAGGCCATCAATATATTTGTAAAAAACATTTTGGAAATTAGAAAAAAAACAATATGTTTCCTATGTTTCTAAGCATCCACAATCTGTTTTTCTTGTATTAACCACCGTTTAAATAAAACTACACTGGTTTACCAGAAATAACTAATGTTATTTCTATTTAGCGTTAGTTATTCTATTCGCTGACAATATTATTATTTTATTTAGTGCAATACTTTATCCTAGAGGGAATCGAAAAGGGCTGTCCGCGCAAAATCTAACATTTTGGTGGTATTATGTCCAAATAAACCACAATTGTTTTGTTAACACATTTATTGAGCTAAGTAGCAAAAACCTAAGTACCTTGTCACATTTATATTTCACCTACCCACTACAATCATCTTATTATCGAATAAGGCAAATGAGTTCAGATAGAATATAAAACACATATATGACATACCTTTCCCCCATGTAAGTATTATACAATTACAATAATTAAGTAAACTAACAATACAAAAGTTTAACAATAGTAAATATGAACTTAAACCATAACCTACATCAGATCCTAATTTTTAACACAACTAAAGACTTATTTGACATATTATTAATTCATGTATGTTTAGTAGATGGCCTCGCATAAGGCGATTTGGAACGATCCACTATTCTGTTCCTTAATTTCCCCCCTGAAAAACCAACTTCATAATTGTTTGGAATACCCAATATATCTGCCCATTTTTCCGAACTTGGTATCTCAATGATGTCATCTTCTAGCTCAACCATATCTCCAGATTGATTTTCGGTAGTGCTATCATTTTCTATGTACTCTTTATTTTCTGTGAAATCATTTTTTACTGTATCTCTTCTCTTATCTCTTTCTCTCACGTCCATATCTGATTTTTTTAACTGCACTACTTGATCAATATGCCTGTTAACTGTCAGGCCATTTTCAGTTGCAATCTGATAACTAGAAGGACCACTTTTATTTACAACTCTCCCAGGTAACCATTTAGGGCCATTATTGTAATTTCGAAACATAACGTTTTTACCCACACTAGTTTCTCTATGCTTCCTTGAAGCATTATCCGTAACTTGTTCTTCAACTCTTGTGTGTCGTACATTATCAGGGTGTATTTTATCCAGTAGCGTCCGCAACCGTCTATTCATCAATAACTCTGCTGGGCTCTTTTGTGTCGAAGTGCATGGAGTGGTCCTCAGTCCTAAAAGTAATTTAGGAAGTTTTACATCCCACGAAATCGCGTTCATTTTGCGTAATTTGTCTTTTACAGTTTGCACCATTCTTTCGGCCAAACCATTAGTTGCTGGATGATACGGTGCCGTTGTAACATGTTTGATTTTGTTTGATAGTAAAAATGACTTCATTTCACTGGACACAAACGCAGTGCCATTATCAGAAACTAGCGTATCACACAATCCGTGTGTTGCAAACATCATCCTCAAATGCCGAATCACGGTTGAAGAATTTGTATTAGATACCACAACAACTTCCGGCCATCGAGAATACGCGTCAACTACGATAAGAAAATTTTTATTCTGAAATGGACCAGCAAAATCAATGTGAATTCGCGACCATGGTCTTGTGGGTGTTATCCACTCATGCCACGTTTTAGGTGGCATATGTCGATTCTCTAGACATTTATCACAACTGCTTACCAAGGCTTCAATGTCATCACCTAAACATGGCCACCATACATAGCTTCGAGCCAGTGCCTTGGTCTGTACAATACCATTATGTGTGCTGTGTAAAACTTTTAAAACAGCTGCACGTAATACTTTGGGAACTACCACCTTAGTACCTAAAAGTATACAGTCATCTTGCAATGATAAACCAGATCGGTGTAGCCAATATGCTCGCAGATCAGAATCATACTCTTTATTAGGCCAGCCACTCTGTATGTAATACTTAACTCGTGCTAATATTTTATCTTTGCTTGTTTCACAAGCAATTTGCTCTGCACTGTATGGGAAGTCCTCTGGTGCTTCAGCCATTAGCAGCACCTCACATACTTCTTCTTCTGGCTGCTCAGGAACTGGCTGAGGCCATCGACTCAAAGAATCCGCACTTCCTATTTGACATCCAGGTGTATATTTAATGTCATAACTATGCGACGTTAAAGCAATAGCTATTCTTGTTAGACGAGGCGAAAGCATGTTAGCCATGGGCCTTTTCGGATCAAATATACCCAGCAATGGTTTATGATCAGTTACTAGGGTAAAATGTCTCCCCGTTAGATAATTATGAAATTTTTTAATGCCAAACATTATTGCTGTAGCTTCTTTATCCAATTGTGAATATCTTCTTTCATGAGCATGTAATGTTCTGGAACCCATTGCGATAGGATGTTCCTGACCATCCTCCATCAAATGTGACAACACTGCTCCGACTCCAAATTCAGAACTATCACATGTTAATATTAAAGGTTTCTTTAAATCGTAATGAGCCAATGTTATATCGAAAGTCAACAACCGTTTTGCTTTATCGAAAGCGTTCTGTTCACATTCAGTCCAATGCCACGGTTGTGATCTATCTAGTAGACGATGTAATGGTTCCAAGACAGTAGCTTTATGATGTATGAATCTTTCATAAAAATTATACAATCCCAGGAAAGCTTGTAACTCCTGTACGTTGCGAGGTTTTGGAGTTTTAAGTATAGATTCAATTTTACTAGGAGATGGGTGAATACCTGACGAATCAATAACAAAACCCAAAAATTCTACTTTTTCTTTGGCAAACTTACATTTAGTTTTATTCAGACGTAACCCTGCTTTTTCAATACAATCTAGTACTGCATCGAGACGTTGATTCATCTCAAACTGGGTTTGA
Organism: Macrosoma leucophasiata; assembly: GCA_036365455.1. Taxonomy (NCBI): domain Eukaryota; kingdom Metazoa; phylum Arthropoda; class Insecta; order Lepidoptera; family Hedylidae; genus Macrosoma; species Macrosoma leucophasiata. Next base: position 5,647,223 of record JAWQUS010000024.1, read on the forward strand.
CCACAGATTATAATGTCATCAATCAGGACTGCTACTCCAGGTATACCTGCTAGCAAAGCACTCATTAAACGTTGAAATAACCCTGGTGAAGCTTTAACACCGAAAGCTAATCTATGCACTGTGTATAATCCTTTACATGTATTTAATGTCAACAGTTTTGCTGTTTTATCATCGACCTTTACCTGTGTGTAGGCGCGGTCTAAATCTAGAGTTGTGAAACACATTCCTCCAGCCACACAAGCAAAAACTTCGTTTGCAGTTGGCAATGGATAAATATCAGACTCGGTAGCCTGATTAACCGTACTACGGTAATCCCCACATAGTCGTACCTCTCCTGACTTCTTTATGATTGGTACTACGGGGGTAGCCCATTCAGAAAATGAAACTGGCTTTAGAACCCCTTCTGTCACCAAACGATCTATCTCTTTTTCTACTCTCTCTTTGATAGCAAATGGAACAGGACGTGCCTTCAAAAATTTAGGAACAGCCGCATCTTTTAAATGTATTGTCACCGGATGTCCACGGTAAGTACCTAAACCTCCCTTGAAAACTTCACGATGTTTCATAATAATTGACTCAGTGCTATCCACAACTCCATCTGATATAACGTTTACGTTAACTGTAATATTTAATGGTGTCAACCAATTACGTCCTAGTAAATTCGGTCCGGTCCCTTTAGCACCCATGATTGGTAGTTCGCAGACAATATCATTATATTGTACAGGGACCATCAATCGACCCAGTAATGTAACAGGAGCATCAGTCCAGGTACGAAGAATATGAGAGACAGGCTGTGAATTAAAACCTTGCCAATATTTCTGTAACGCATGCCAAGTATGCTCATTCACCAATGAAAATCCTGCTCCTGTGTCCACTTGCATAACTACTGGCATACCGGCGATCGACACCTGAACTTCAATCGGTGGCATTCGACTCGTAGTGTGTATATTGTATATACCATTTAACTGATCTGGAGTCAATTCTTCAGCAAAATTGACATGTCTGTGAGATTTTTTTTTCATTATACACACTTTTTCAATGTGTCCTCTTTTCTTGCAAAACCTACAAATCGCATTCACAAAACGGCATTCACCACCATGACGATCACCACATCTATAGCACAAACGCATTTTTGACTTTATTTGTAAGGCATTAACATCCATAGGTTCTGGTAGTGATGTTGATGATGATGGCACTGTCTCCAGAGCTGTAGCTGCAGTTTGTATCATTCGCACATCTTTTCCTGCACTTTCGGATGACAGCATAGCATCTACAACATTCTGATAGCTCAAATTGTCTTTTTTCAATAAATCATACTGTAATCTTTGATCACTCATTCCGCAGACCAATCTGTCCCGCAACATCCTCTCCAAATCCATGAAATTACAATTTGAACTGATTTTCCTCAGTTGGGCTATGTATTCTGCAACACTTTCATTAAGCTTCTGGTCGCGTTTATAAAACTTAAATGATGTTGATATCTCATTTGATCTCGGACAGTAATGTTTCAACAAAATAGTTTCTATCTCCGTAAATGTTACTTCATTGGGTTTTCTTGGTGAAATCAGAGCTAGACACGTTTCAAACACTTGTGAGCCACACACCGTAAAGAAATTGGCCCTTTTAATGCTGTCTTGAAGTATTCCATTGGCTTCAAAACAAAAATTCAATCGATCAATGTAATTGACCCAATTATCAATTTGAGGGTTAAATTCATGAAATTTCACAGCTTTTCTTTCCATTTTAACTAAATTTGTCCTTCGTCGCCACTATTATGTCCAAATAAACCACAATTGTTTTGTTAACACATTTATTGAGCTAAGTAGCAAAAACCTAAGTACCTTGTCACATTTATATTTCACCTACCCACTACAATCATCTTATTATCGAATAAGGCAAATGAGTTCAGATAGAATATAAAACACATATATGACAGGTGGGAATAATAAAATCATTAATGAGCTCGTACACAATACATCCTCAAGGATAACATTTCCACCATTCTCTTCGTTTAGTAGGATGCTCACGGGGAGCAATGACAGTTTCGTGCGATCCTGTTGTTATTTCCCGACAAAAACGAAAGTAAGTCTTTTCAAAGTAATCGGACAAAAAAAGTGCAATATTGGTGTGATGTTTTAAATCGTTCCTTTTAAGAGTATGTGTATATACATATGTAATACATATTTATAATGTAAAGTTTTGGTATCATTTCAAAATGACACACATTTAATTATTGTATGTTTAGTGATATTTTTTTAAATAAATATATTATACAAGTTTCTAATTTTGGTGGTCCAATTTTGGTGATTTTGGTGGTGTTTTACGTATGACAAGAATTGTTTTGCTACACCAAAATTATTAATATTTCTGAATGCTAGGAAAAAGTCGAAGTTAATACACGCGGAGTACTTGGAGAGGATAAGGGTTGTAAAAAATAGTACTTTTTTTTCAAACTAGAAAATTTGCGAATAAAAGAAAAAGAAAGTAAATAAACATTTCAATAAAATGTTAATTCACTAAAATAATGAGGATTTATTGATTAATTAAAATTACGTTGTAGTAAAACAATTTTGTTGCCATATTTACTAACTCTGGAGTCAGGTAGCAATTTTGGTGTCTTACAAATTCCGGTGTTGACAATATATTAGAAGTATTTAGTATTAAATAGATTTCTCTTACATTTTTTATAACTCAATAAGTATTTCTTGAAAATAAATAATAAGGATTACTGATAAATTCAAAAACAAAAATTTCCACCAAAATTAGGCAAAAAATCGTAGTTTTTTAAATTAACTCATTAACAATTCAAAGATTAGTAGGTTAGGTTTTGTGCACATGCATATCTACTATAATTCATATTTTACATTTAGAAAATAATGCTTCCATCCTATCTCTAGAAGACCATTAACGTGACAAGACGTGAGAAGTGCAAATATCCAAATATAAAAAGTGAATTGCTGTTCATTTGTTTTGCTAACTCTCGAGCACGGCTGGATCGATTTGGCTAATTTTGTATTTAAAGAAACTTCAGGTTTGGACCTGAGACCACTGGATCTGGTCCAGTCGCTCTCCCAACTGAGCTACCAAAGTCAATACCTGATATATGATATGAAATATATATCACTTTGTTTTCACAGAGTTATATTCTCATTTTTTATATTATAAAATGCAAGTTCAATATTATATTGGATAAAATTTACAAAAATGAGCACCGTAATAATTAATTTCTAGATTATCCCCTGAGTTGGATTCAAACCATATTATTATATTTATTTATTTATTTATAGCTTAATTTCCATACTATGAAAATATTTGTTTAGTTTGTTGTTATTTTTGCTGCTCAATAGTATGTCCCTGAAGGGTAAAAGCCTCCTCCATCCTATTCCAACGTCTCCTGTCTTGAGCCACATTCATCCAGTTTACCCCAGCTACTTTGACAATGTCGTCGGCCCATCTTTTTTTTGGTCGGCCTATGGATCTCTTGCCTATGGGACCAGGCCATTTTGTCAAGTGTTTGGTCCATCTCTTATCAGTATACCTTGATATGTGTCCAGCCCATCCCCATTTTAGCTTCAACATGCATTGAAGCTAAAATGAGAAGGGCATCTGTCCGCTTAGTTCTTAGGCGTATTTCTGTATTTCTTACTTTATGAATTTTTCTCAGCTTCAACATGCTCCTTTCCATTGAGTGTTGGCAAGATAGGATTTTGCACTTTATTTTTTGGGAGCAAGTTAAGTTTGGCAGTACGCAGGAGTCCATCAGTGTCTTTTTTATTTCCATAGTGTAATTTCCTTTAAGTATTTCTTTGAGCGACCAGTACTTTTTCCATGCATTATTAATTCTTCGATCCACTTCATTTTCATTGCTGTCAGTCTTAAAAGAGATAAGTTTTCCAAGGTATACATACTCATTAACATAATCTATATTTTTTCCATCTACTTGGATTGGTTTTCGATAGGCTGTGTTTGTCATTATTTTAGTTTTGGTAGGGTTCATCTGTAATCCGACCGATGATCTAAATTTGTGGCAGATTCAGTAAAGAGTGCTATGTCGTCTGCAAATCTCAGATGTGTGAAACACCGATTATTGACATATATGCCTTTGTTTTTCCAGTTTATCTTTCGAAATACATTTTCCAATACTGCTATAAAGAGGGTGGGTGGGGGAGAGTGGGTCTCCTTGTCTCACACCACATTTTATCCTGAATTCTTCGCCTTCTCTTTCTAGCTTTATCCTGCTAACGCTCATAGAGTAGATGGTTTTAATGATATTTATATATTTTTCTTCAACATTGCTGTTTTTCAATGCTATATATATATTTTCAACTATATTATTATCTCTATATAAAAATTCAATTTCTTTAATTCATATCAGGATCTGTGTTTTATATTAGTTCATAATGGAATATTGTCAGACACTAATAATGAGTTTCACAATGTGAGTGTGACCTTGTGAGTCAGTTTTAAATAAAATAATTAACTAGAATTCATATTACACACTTTAACTTAAATTTTCAGGATCGTTAGCCAAGGGCACAGCGGAAAATGTGGCCTCGCTGGTGGAGCAAGGCGCAGCGTTAGCTTTAGTGGAACTCCTCAAAGTAGCGCCAATAGGCACGAGGGTTACCGAAGCCGCCTTATGCGCCCTCCGAAGTATTTTCCTGTATCCACCAGCACCAATCGCTACCATCCCTACTGACATGAGACTGCTGACACGTCTCACACGTATGTATTTCGTAATATTTGAAAGTAAAGCCTTGCTAATATTTGAATGTGAAACTGTTGTTCTTGAAAATTTTTCGTTGATTGCATAATTGGTAATAGAATGATATTGTCTAAGTTTTTTTTTACTTAACGCCCAGCTTAAGCCACGTAATTTCTGATTAACAGACAAAATAACACAAATATATTAATTGAAACTACTACGTTCTTAACAGGGGATAATCTATATCTCTATGTATTTTGTCTGTGAAATTACGTGGCTGTAGATTAACGTCTAGCCCGAACACGCTGAACACTATTTACATGTCTGCATAACGGTGAAAATAAGAATAATAAGTATTTTGTGAACATATTGTTCAAGTTGTTAAAGTATTGTTCAAATCACGATGTGGTTGTGACGTGGTCACGGTTTTATGTATTATGTACCATTTTAGTTAGGTAAAATTTAATTTAAGGATTTTATAAAGTTATTATATGTTAATTGGTACTAATGTCAAAATTAAACGCGTGGGGTTTTTCGTAGTGTGGACACTCAATTTATCGAATACTTTGGTGATGTAACATATTAATTAATTCCTTTCCACTTAAGTAGCAAAAGATTCATTAGCATCATCACTCCACCCGAATGACGTCTACTGCTGGACAAAGCCTTCCCCAAAGACGCCCACAACAGTGTTGTGCGTCATTAAGGAGAATATGCCATAATCGTAACGCTTGGCAGGCGAATTGGCGATCGCAGTGATGATAGTTTTGTTGCTCCCCATCCCAAGGCTGGAGAGTATATTGGTGCCGGCGTTCAATAGGCTCTCTGTTCAGCAGGCACATTGCTCGAAAACTATTAATCATAGTTGTTTCAAAATAATATTTATTTATAAGGTTCATTTAGCAATTTTGTTTTGGTATAAAAAATATATACACTTAATATTACATATCCTGTCATCTACACTATATCCAGTACAGTCATCATTACTCCAGCCAAATGACGTCCACCGTTGGACAAAGCCTTCCTCGAAGACGCTTACAACATTGTTGTGCGTCATTAAGGGAGATTATGCCATAATCGCCACGCTTGGTAGGCGGATTCGCGGTCTCACTGAGGGGAAGTTTCAGCGCGGAACACTAGCGCCAGAGAATATGTAATAATACTATATAGAATGGACACTTCGACGTCCCGCCCGATTTCCCCGCCTCACCCAACCTCCTCCCCTCTTATGGGCGACGTTTGGTATTCTCTACGTGCTACGCATACAGGTGCACGTGTAAATACACGTCACTGATTAATGTCTGTGTAAAGAGACCAAATTAAGCGTTTGTATGGAATTTTGGCGGAGTGTCCGCGGTTGACCGCGTACACTGATTGCATTAGCGGAAGAATTTTCATCCACTACAGGGCGATAGGGTCGTCACGTCCAGACGCCTACATAATAATAATAACCCATTATACGTCCCACTGCTGGGCACGAGTCTCGCCCGGTTTTTGTGTGGGGAAGACCTGGATTTTCCTCCACCACGCTGCTCCAATGCGGATTGGTGGAGATACTAGTTAGCGGCCAACCCGCTGTCGGCTGTTTTCAAACCGCCCATAAGGCCTCCGACAAGGTTTAACGACTGCTGTCTATCGATAGCAACCGGAACCGACGGCTTAACGTGCCCTCCGAAGCACGAAAACGCGCATTTTAATTTGCCACTAGCGGTCACCCATCACACACTCGACCGCGCCCGTAGGTAATGCTTAACCGAGTAGATCGCTTATGATCTACACCAGCCACGGGGCCATGCGCGCTTCATTTCATTGAGATAGATATTCATGTTAAAATGACTATTTCCAGAGATAGCACGGGAAGGTACACCGAACGCGAGGATATGCGTGGTGCGAGTGTTGTCCATATGGTGTGGAGGTGCCATAGAGCAAGAGGCCCTATGTTCCGCGGGCGCGTGTACAGCGGTTGCGGCGTTACTGGCCTCAAGGAATGGCGCGCCGCCCCTCACCAGGTCGCTGCCAGCCCTGGATCTGCTGGCAGCCATGTGCTTCGAGAACGCCAACGTTTCGCAGGTCGCTTTGAATACTAGGTATGTTGGGGATGACAATGACATGTTCCTGCCGTAAAAGGCTGTTAAGGTTAAACGTTTCCTATACAAATTTGAACTGCTTTTTTTTTCTTTACTGTAATGATTTTATACTCAGAATGACTTAATATAGCCCTAATTTACGTACTTATTTTCGCTCGTGTATTAATATAATAATAAAATACCCTAAAAGTACGTTGTATTTACCTGAAAATAATCGACTAATTTACGCATATAGTAGTGCGTGCGACAGAGTCAGACTGACATTGCGAGAACAAAATAGCAATACTCACCAACGTCACCAACAGCGCAATCGCGACGTTGCCGCTCTGTGAGAAATAAAACCCATTAAAAAATTATTTCAAGCATTTCACATCGTGGTTTTTTTTTTTTTTTAAATTGTTTTACGGCATCGGAAGCAAGTCCTTAACAGCCAATCTTCAGTAAATAGTTTTCTTCATTTCTTATGATAATGAATATCCATATGGAAGATGACGATGATTGGATGCTTCCATGTGGAATATGATGAGATGGCTCCAGTAAAGTGATGGGGACTTTACTAGGAGATTTTACGAAGTTTTGGAGGCAACATTAAAAATCACTTTTCACTTCATAATATCACTTTCTTACACCTGTGAACGTTATCGAATGCTTTACGATAAAAATCCCACCATTTTTACACATAAAAACGCGACTATTCACAAATTTCGAAAATAATATCACGCAGCGACCCAGCTTTTTCCGCGTTCCCGCCAAAAACCCTCACATCGTGGATCAACTCAGTGTGACCAGATTCTAGCAACATATCATTTTAGTTGAAAAAGTGTGTTATCTCTACTACATGTGTTGTATTTTTTTTCTTTTGCGGATTATAAATTAGAAACGGTTGCTTTTTATTTATTTTTTAAAGACTAAAATATATTGTCTTATCCTTCAATGATAATATTACAATAACTCGCCAGTCGCTACGTTAGGTATTATTAATCAAGGTAGTACTGTAGCCGCTTAATACACTGACAACACAAACAATTTTTTGACATGTCTTGATTTTGACATTGTCAAGCCGTCAAGTCAAGCTTCCATTTTATTATTTTTTAAATCAGAGTAATAATTACTATGTAAAGTATGAAATAATGATTTTATTATTTTGTTTCGATATGTACAGAGAGACTTGGTGAGCTATGTGCTTTGTGAAAATGTGAAATCAGTGACATTTGGTTTTGTTCTAAAGAAAAATTGTTCAGTTGACTAGAAAATTTGTATTTCGTTTACACTATTTTGCGAAGAAAGGTAGCTACTGTTTGCAGATGGATGATTGTTTGGAGGATAGTGGAGGATACAGATTGGCGCTGCACAGAGCATAGTTATCTATAATCAGCCGAAAAGGAACTCGTGCTCGAATTACGATCAGCTAAATCGTTGTCATGGCGATTATATAAATATCGTAAGTAATAAATCAATATCAGTACTGTCCTGTACCCTTATTGTTATGTCATGTATATAAATATCATTGTACATGAAATGATTGACAAGTTTGTGTTATTATTATCTGAATTTTCACCCAAATCAGGGTCTATGGCAAAAATTGTCTCAAAATAGGAAAAAACATAATAATATGAATAAACACAATATGATATAGGTATGGAGATAAAAATTATACATATTTGTGCAGTAAAATTGAGTATGAATCTTTAAATATGGTACAATCTAGTTCATTAAAAATACCTTTATGATTGGTAAGGCACTGAGGCTAGGCCAGGCCGTATACAGGGATTTGGAAGACAATTCAGATGATATTATCATATTATCACACAAACATTCTGTTAATAAATAATTTCATGTACAATGATATTTGAATTTATCATTCAAATACCTACCAGAAACAACTTACCAATGATTATACATTTTAATAACCTGATGTAAAATTTGTTACAGATGTGATAACATTAAAAAAGTAATTTTATAAAACAAATTCTATTTTTCACTTGAATATGGGTGATATTATTACAAGGAATAAAAATACTTGTTTACATAAAGAGATTGAAAATTAATAAACAACACAGATAAACTCTTACCAGGTATGTGGAAATAATATCATTCTCATGTCATATATTATGTGCCTACTAGCGGCCGGTCCCAGCTTCGCGCGGTTGCATATTACCTACCCTCTCTTATTCACCTTAGCATGATGTTACATAGCCTAAAGCCTTCCTCGATAAATGAGCTATATAGCACTGAAAGATTTTTTCAAATCAGTCCTGTAGTTCCTTAGATTAGTTCAAGCAAACAGACAAACAAACTCTTCAGCTTTATTAAATTAGTATAGATAGAAAATATAAGTAATTTATTATGTAATTAACTGTTCACATTGATGGTATGTGATACAGCAGCCCATAGGAAACCAGGTACATAAAAACTATAAGGTTCAATGCATTATTTTCCCACCTCTGAAACCTAAGAAGGTCTACCTCTGTTCTGAAATTTATGGGGTTTCACTCATTGAATAGATTTATCAGAGACACACCATTGATTAGATGGTAACCCATCTAATCAATACACATCAATACATATCACTAGATCACAATAATAGTGCTGAACATTTTAATTGGGATGTAGAAATATTAGGTAATGGGATAGTGTCTATCTCCTCCAGCTCTTACTGAGTAAATAGTAAGATAAATATGTCATATTATTTTTTATCTACAGGTACAAGGTCAGTTACAAGAAACAAGAAAACTTCTGCACTTCACCTCACTAGTGCAGTGCAACCAAAAACTCTAATAGACATTTATCAAAGCAAAATACCTACTTCTGCCTTTCATTTCTTATGTAGGTATATATTGTTGAGCCGTAATTGGATGAGAGATCAATAAAATAAAATTATTTCATTGTAAAAATGTAGTTGCAAGATCTGGGGATATATGTCTTTGAACTGAAATGATTCCATACAAATAATTCTTATTTGAAATATATATTGTTGGAAGTATCTTATTGAATGTTTTATTTTCCTATAAATTATATAGATATCTTGTGCTCCACACATACAACACATACACAAACACCCAGACCCGAAACAAATATCTGTAGGCCATTCAAATATTTGTCCCAGGGATCGAACCCGCGACCCTTCGAATCAAACGATGGTTTCACACCACTGGACTAACCGGGTCGTCAAAACTCTGAGCCTACCCTGTAAGGGGTGAAGATATATCCGTACATAGATAATCTATGATATCGTAATCTACGTTATTATTAGTTTGTGTACTAAAATGGCAAACAAGCATATTATTTGCCACTTTAACCCCGGGGTTTTCATGCTGTGGAACAATATTAAAAACTAATTAGTCATTTTATAATTTCACCTTCACTAACACACTGGACCGTAACTAAACTATTTTTTCACGGCTTGGAAAGTAAATAAATTATGTTGGAAAGTAAATACATTTGAACATACAAATTATTTTATAATTATTAGTACAGATAGTTATTTTTGTTAGGAACATTCCTTACAAAACTTTTACAAAAAAAAAATATTAGGTACTTAACAGCATTAAAAAATCTTTAAAAATTAACGTTTAATAAAAAGTAAAAAAAAACAACAATAACCTATTAGGCAGATTATCAATATCTGACGGGATTCGAACCCTGGGTACGCCACCGGTTAGACTAGCATTCTCCATTACGCCATTTGTCTGTTTCTTGTTGCGATGAATATTGGGTATATAAATTATAACATTTCTTTCGTTTGTATGTGTGCGAATTGCTAGTTCTCGTATTCTAGTCGCAGTACAATAACCAATATTTCGCAATTGTAGGTATCAGTAGTCTCAACTAAATCAGAAATACAATAATGATTTTCATGTTCGCTAAACTCACATTAATTACTCCCGTTCGCTTTAATTTTGTTGAAATGAATTAAAAACACGCTTTCCGAGAAACTGCGCCATCTTTTGGGATAAGTTGCTTAGCTGATGCGAACGTTTAACCTTAAGTGAGTGTGAAATTGACTTTTACATATTTTATAGTCCTTTCTGTGAGTTTAATAAACAGTACGAAATCTCTCTAACTACCAGTTTAATCCATATTTATTAAAGATTATAATGACGGAGATCTGAAAGTGATTGAAGAATAAAGATTGTCTATAAAGGAGTTGAATTGAATTCATGGCCAAAAACAAATTTTAAAAAATGCATGCAATTTATACGTGGCAGAAGTGAAACCTTAAAAAATTTTGGCTTCAATAGAAATATCAAATTTTATTATAAATTATGTTATCAAAAAAAGTTGTACTGTCAAAAGCAAAAAAAAAACCCACAAGAAACACTGTGTAATGCTTCCTATCTAATTTTCTCTCACATTAAAGCACATTATGAATTTATGTGACTCGTCTCTTTTTACTGTCGCTTTTTTTTTGTTTCATGTGATTATTTCATTTCAGACATGGAGACAAGACGATACCAGAGTTACTGACGGCACTTGTGTCGCGAGACAAGCCGTTACCGGTGGCAATGGGCGCCGCGCGGTGTCTCACCTTCATACACAGGGCCGGGGCCCTAACGGCTGACGATGATAGGTAACAATCCACAGAATGAATATAATGAAGGCTTCATGTGTATGATATATATTAATACGACGTCCTGAAAAACGATCGCCTTATGCAATAGTAATAAAAACTATATTTGATTCATTTTAGATAAGAGGAGAGTTAACCGACTATAGTACATGTGCTTTTCCGCCTTATTCAACAGTTTCCGTGGAATATGGCCGAATAATCAAACGTCACTTAATTTTAAGCAACGTTTGCTCGTGTTTAAAGTGACAAAACACTTTTCTAACTTCTGTAACTAAAGAAAGTGACCTTTCAGTATTGGCCGATAGTGATAATATAAATAAATAAAATACGCTTACACTCACATCCCCACAGTAGGTATAAACCTGTGTCGTGGGTGCCGTTGTACACATACAACACATACACAAACACCCAGACCCGAAACAAATATCTGTAGGCCATACAAATATTTGTCCCGGTGCGAGGATCGAACCCGCGACCCTTCGAATCAAACGGTCATTTCACACCGCTGGAATAACCGGGTCGTAAAAAGACAAAAAAAGAGAAGATTTTAGTTAGTAGGCATGTCTGTAATTTGACAAATCTTTGGGATGAATATCAAAAAGCTGGCCTCCATAAGACTTTTAAAAATATGGCCAGTAACACATCACAACTGAAGAAAAATACAGGCATCAAGGTTAGAAACTATATAACTGTGTAATAGAGATTGTGTTTTATTATTTCAGGGTAGTATTTGGGGCATTGCCATGTCTCGCTCGGTTATGCACTAAAGATATGCCTGAAGAGATCAGAGCGACTGCGGCTGAAACTTTAGCGTATTTAGCCGAGGTGCGTATGTTAAGCATTTGAAATTTTGAATTTTGATAACTGTTTTTGTTTGCTATGTCATAAAATGACAATATTCTGTTGCCTTATACATTGTTCTAATTTTGTTAAAGATAAAACAGAATAAGATCATGTTTTATCAACTTAAATATAAGAAAACTGTAGCGTTGAACATTACCATTAGATAGACCAATAATGCGGTTGCACTCACGCGGCCACGGTATCGTTACTAGAGATTAAACTATTCTCTTCTATTATTCTTAACTATCTGAAAAATGTTGAAATTGAATGTGTCATTGCGAAAAAACCTACGAATAATAATGTATTGGAATGTAACTCTCATACAATTATCGCTTCGATTTTGATTCCATTTACGCAAAACGAACTGCAATCATAAAAAGCACTTTCGAACTTTCGAATGCCAGATAATGCTGGCATTCGATTGGTCGCGACAAGGTCATTCCGCCGAACGGCAAAGAAATTTCCAATAGTCCAATAGCCTGACGCGCTGCGGTGTCCCGTTTATGCACCGCCTACGGAGCACCACATTATAGGAACAATTTTTTTGTCTTAGTTACACTTTACATTATTATTCGTAGGAAAAATCCAATAAAACAATAAACACACCTAGTTTCCTTTACATCAACCAGTGCCAAGTGATTTATTCAAACAAAAAATTCTAAACAAACTTACCTATTCAATATTAAATATATCTATTTTAAAAATTAATAAATAAATAAAGAGGTTATGTATATGCATCAAAAAAAATCCACAGCGCCATCGTTCTGCGGCAAAGTACCCAGAATTCTGGCAGCATTGCCACGTTGAATGGCTATTTTATTTATTTATACACTTTATTGTACACCAGAAAACTTAACCAATTATACAAGCTAGAAAAGAAATAAAAGTACAAAAGGCGGTCTTATCGCAAAAGCTGCGATTTCTTCCAGACAACCTTTTAGTCAGGAACATAAAGAAAGAAATTATTTATTTGTGGGCAGGGTGTACTGAGCAATAATAAAGATTTAAAACATATTAATAATACTAAATGAATAGATAATTACGCAACGAGGAGAAATATTATAATTATTTATACATTATGAAAGAGCAATGCATGACCAAAAGATAAAGTTAAAAAGTTTTAGAAAAAGAGGTAAAGAAGAAGGATGAAAAAGGATAGATAGTTACAGAGTCTGAGTTAAATAAAAATCTTTGACCTTATGTTTAAAGGAAACTATGCTGGCTATGATGGCTTTGCTTATTCTCTGGCCGAAATATTGGCTACTTAAATCTTGTATCTAAAAATCACAAAACACGAGCATCAATATTTTATAACATGACAGGTAGACACATCCCTCCAAAGGCTAGCGGCCATATCGAACCACCTGATGAGTTCTCTGGCGGACATAGTGAACTGCCCGTCGGCGGCGGCGAAGCAGGGCGCCTTCAAGTGTTTCGCGTCGCTCGGCGCCAACGACGAGGACATCCGCAAGAGGATCATCGAGACTCATGGCCTCATGGTGCACGTCGTCAATGGCATGAATAACCCGGAGTCTTCGGTGAGTGTGCGCTACTTTATCTCCATTTTCATCGCTTAAAAAAATCTCGCCGTATTTAATATCATAGACTTCGCATACGTTTTCCTGTAATGTAAAGGTAAAGGACTATTTTGTGTGTAGCATCCACTACATTAAGGCGCCAACTAGTGGAATACAATGAAACCTTACAGTACTTGTCTAGTACGATAGATGGCGTGCAGTCAAATTACATCGCACATACGAAGATTTCTCAAGAGTTGGCATATATACAACTTCCCAACGTCAACCGTTGGGCCGCGGCCCGCCAGGCGCTACCACCTCGCCTGGTCGGAGGATCCTCCCTTTTCGTCGGAGGAACACTTCCTCCACATGTGCATTTTTCTCCCAGTTTCTCCCAGAAACTCGAAATAAAGGATGAGGGCAATTTTTTTTTGTATAACTTTAACATCTGAAAATGGTCTCTCTATATAAAATTCCTTTCTTTTGAGGCACGAGACCCAAAAATGCGAGACAGTTGTTGAAGTTGAATGAGTTAAGTTTGTGTAGGTTAAAGCGGCGAACGCAACAATGTATAATTTTAAAGTTTATTTCTATGAACCTTTGTAAAAAATAGAGATATGGTACATACAATTTCTTTTATTTATTTTTAGGTTAGATTGGCTGCTGTGAGGTGTCTACATTCGTTGTCAAGATCGGTTCAACAGTTACGGACGACATTTCAGGTAGTTCATCATCACAATAATTTGTATATTATCTATGTCATTAATCACCTCGATTAATGAGCGTTCAGCCATACTGTTTATAATAAAACAAAACTTTTGATTGAAGTATAAAATATCTAATATTCTTGCTATTTAGTATTTTATTATAGAAAATAAATAAAAAATGTGTGATCTATCACTCAGGGATTATACTTTTATAAGTACCATTACCAGTTATTCCATTCTAAATTGAATGCATTGCTCTGTAGGTAATTGTTAATCCAAGTTGAACCTTATCTACGTTGCTTTAGAGTTTATTTTCCACAGGACCACGCGGTATGGCGGCCGCTCATGCAGCTTCTGAACGATTCCCCGGGCACGGAACTGTTGACCGTCGGCTCTTCCACCCTCTGCAATTTGCTACTCGAGTTCTCGCCGGCCAAAGAACCCATGTTAGACCAAGGTTTGATCTAGTAAGATCTACACTTGTATTATAATGGACAGTAATTTTATATTAAAAATGTAAAAACGTTTTTCCACAGCACTAATATATTCGTTATTTTTTTACTCATAACTGAAATAAATGTCGTAGGCCTAAGGAGTGACAACGCGTTTTTAAATAAATGTGTAGATTTTAGAAAGATGTTTAAATGATCTAGTATTAACATATCGTACAATATCTGCATTCTTGTTTACCACTTTTCAAAAGCAAAAAAATGGTTTTATTTGTTAGTTATGATGCTATTAGTCATGTGACGTTAAAAAATAAAAATATGTTTTCCATACACTTGTTTTTCTGAAACCGAAATAGTGTTAGATATTTATGATTTTTTTTTCCTATAAAATCAGAGCTTAGTGGAGTGTCTAGTAGCGCGTTGGCTCATGCTTGTACTGAAAACTGGCCGCTCACATGAGCACCTTATATATTTTACCATCAAATTAAAATGAATATCTTAGAAGCTGTCGCGAAAAAAAGCGCGCATGAAAATAAATTCAATCGTTGCTCACAATGATGGGGCACGCGTGATGATTTTTAAAAAGTTTTTTTTCAAACATTTATTGTTTGGCAGAACGAAGTTTGCCTGGTCAGCTAGTAAAAGCTATATTTGATTGATTTTGGATAGTGATAGGGAGTGTTCCCTGACTGTAGATACGCATTTATACATTTACCTACTTTACTGCAGTGGGAACTACAACCAATGAATTTGTTTTTAAAATTTAAAAACTGTGTGTTATTTTGTTAAACAGGTGCTGTAGAAATGTTATGTAATTTAACAAAAAGGCCCGAAGCTGCTTTAAGGTTAAACGGAATTTGGGCATTGATGAATATGGCGTTTCAGGTACGTAATATTTTTATAACAATATACGAGTACATTGCTGTTCGCGAATTTTGTTCCATACACTGAGGTTTTTATTTAGAGACGAGGTCGAACACAATTTACATTCTTTCTATTTCTAAAAATTATTCCTTAGGTTTTTTCGATACGATAAATCTTCGTTTTCAACCATTTACCAATTTCCTGCAATTCTTCTTGCAACATTGCACAAGTGCAATTGCAACTGGATAGATTTTCCTCCCCTCATTTAAGTGCGTTCTTAAGTGGAAACAAGAAAGCGCATCATTTGTGTTGTTTATGCTTAGAGGGGAGTAGCCATAAGCAGGCTTTCCCCTCTGTCAAAGTACAAGCCCAAGTGGGCCGAGATCTTTAAATGTGTCCGTGAAATTGTTTATGTATTTTGTTAAAGTCAAGGTGTAAGTTTCGTAGTAATAGACAATATTGTGTGTGTCACATAAATTCCCTTCACAAAAAATGACAGACTGTTTTGCATCGGTAATAAACGCTATGGTTACTCCCCTCCGGTCGGCCATGGCCGGTGGCCCGTGTTTTTTTTTAAAGTATTTTTAAGGTTGTATGTGCTAGCGAATCAAGATGGCGATGAAATTCTTCATAAAATTCAATTGATGTCCATTACACAGGCCGAGCAAAAAGTGAAACAACGTATTCTCTGCTGCCTCGGCACGGAGCAAATGTTCCGGTTGTTGGGCGACAGCGACACGCGCGTCATCATGAAGACGCTGGGCCTGCTGAGGAACCTACTGTCCAGCAGGCATCACATCGACGCTATTATGGGCGAATATTCCTCACAGGTTATGCAGGTAATAAATGTGTTATACTTCTGTCATCGTTGAATGATATCTGACGACCTATGACAACTTACATTTTTAAGAACAATAGAGGTGATATATAAATATTAATATATTTTTTGAAGTTCATAGAAATGATGTATAAATTTGAATAGGTAATAATATTTATAGCTCAGCGTGACCTAAACATTACGCACAAAGATCCCGTGACTTAAATTGTCTTTTTCTGCACGGTGCGTAAAATAATAACCACACTTTACGCATGCTTCTCTGTGATGTGAGTTGTCTGTTTATGAACGGTGCGTCAATCAATCGACTAACTTCATTTCAGCATTATAAATGAAAGAAATGTAATAATATGAATAATTGCACTGTCACACTAACGTGCAAAACCAAGACTACAAACAGACGAATGTGCATGTTAAACTTATTAATAAAATAATTCAATTAAAAATTACCACACTTTGAAATGACTTTTATAATAATAATTTGGGTCTTCGGGGGAGGGGTGGAGGGGAGAGGTCTGCCTTCGAGCGCTAACTTTACGCCGTGCAATAATACGGTACCGACCGACCTAGCTCTCCGAATGGCGAGACTCAAGTGGCAGTGGGCAGGGCACATAGCTCGAAGAACTGACGGCCGCTGGGGCAGAGCAGTTCTTGAGTGGCGACCACGTACCGGAAAACGAAGCGTAGGCAGGCCCCCTACTGGATGAGGGCGGCCCAGGACGTTCGTTGTGGCACTCTTTGGGGGAGGCCTTTGTTCAGCAGTGGACGTCTATTGGCTGAAATGATGATGATGATGATAGGTCACGCGTATCGTAATATACTATTTTTTCTTAAATACAAACAGTATAATAGTCCGCCTGTATATTTTTGGAACAGGCTGTGATAGTGGTGTTAGAAGGTTCATACCCGGCGGAGGTGAAGGAGCAGGCGCTGTGCATACTGGGCAACATCGGCGACGGTGAGAAGTCCAAGGACCTCATTATGGCCAATGAGGATGTCCTGAGGAAACTCGTGGATTATTTGGTGAGTTCATGTCTTGTGACTTTCCATCAGTAAAGAAATGTTTTGTTGCTTTAAAAAGTTGACGGTTAACATGATTTTATTAAAAAAACGATGCGATTTTAGAAACAGGTGTTTTAATATTTTAACTTACTCATTTCCGGTGCATATTTGTTTTTTTTTTACAGCATATGTCATTATAGTCGTACATCCATATTCTAAGACGTTACTCAAAACATTCCTTGACTCACACTCAGCTGAGGGTACTTTATGAGGACGCCTCAAAATCCATATAAGTTATATTTTGATAGTAACTCATGTGTGCGGATTATCATATAGATAATTCACAAAGTCTTGAGAATCTACTTTTTTGAAAAATATGGTATTTAATGATATTTCCAGACAGTTTCGACACGAAAACTGTGAAATCTTCCTCACTGGGGGAGTGCCCGATTCTAAGGTGATCTTAGTTATCTTTAACGAAAGATTGTCTGTACCTCATGGTACAGACAATCGCTTATTGCGGTACAGGATTTGGATTCTGAGTGAGGTTTTTAATGCCATGAAGTTGGAAACAAGTATGCAGTTCATATGGACGGAAAGTGACTACTGCAATCTATACGCATTTACACGAAAACAAGAGATCAAAATGTAGCTGCGTTCCTACCGTTCTTTTGCATCTTCTTCTCTTTGATACCATCTAACCGGATCACTAGAGTGCGAAACACTACCGTTAGTAAGCTTATAGACAAGGTATAAGGTGGTGCGGTGGTGTCGACGACGTCGAGTTTCGTTCGACATCGGAACTGTACCGGCAGTCGTGTGTTGCGCAGGCGCACCCGGAGAGCAAGCTGCAGGAGGCGGCGCTGTTCGTGGCCGGCAACCTGGTGTGGCGCGGGGAGGACGGCGCCGCCGCCCGCCAGGCGCGCCTCGCCGACCTCGGCGTGCTGCGCGCCCTCAAGCTGCTGCGCGCGCGCCCCGACGCCGCCCACCTGCACGACAGGTGCGTCACTGTCACTGTAGCCGCCCGCCGCCCGCCGCCCGCCAGGCGCGCCTCGCCGACCTCGGCGTGCTGCGCGCCCTCAAGCTGCTGCGCGCGCGCCCCCACGCCGCCCACCTGCACGACAGGTGCGTCACTGTCACTGTAGCCGCCCGCCGCCCGCCGCCCGCCAGGCGCGCCTCGCCGACCTCGGCGTGCTGCGCGCCCTCAAGCTGCTGCGCGCGCGCCCCGACGCTGCCCACCTGCACGACAGGTGCGTCACTGTCACTGTAGCCGCCCGCCGCCCGCCGCCCGCCAGGCGCGCCTCGCCGACCTCGGCGTGCTGCGCGCCCTCAAGCTGCTGCGCGCGCGCCCCGACGCCGCCCACCTGCACGACAGGTGCGTCACTGTCACTGTAGCCGCCCGCCGCCCGCCGCCCGCCAGGCGCGCCTCGCCGACCTCGGCGTGCTGCGCGCCCTCAAGCTGCTGCGCGCGCGCCCCGACGCCGCCCACCTGCACGACAGGTGCGTCACTGTCACTGTAGCCGCCCGCCGCCCGCCGC
This sequence comes from Macrosoma leucophasiata, assembly GCA_036365455.1. Classification (NCBI taxonomy): domain Eukaryota; kingdom Metazoa; phylum Arthropoda; class Insecta; order Lepidoptera; family Hedylidae; genus Macrosoma; species Macrosoma leucophasiata. Next base: position 5,666,340 of record JAWQUS010000024.1, read on the forward strand.
CCGCCAGGCGCGCCTCGCCGACCTCGGCGTGCTGCGCGTCCTCAAGCTGCTGCGCGCGCGCCCCCACGCCGCCCACCTGCACGACAGGTGCGTCACTGTCACTGTAGCCGCCCGCCGCCCGCCGCCCGCCAGGCGCGCCTCGCCGACCTCGGCGTGCTGCGCGCCCTCAAGCTGCTGCGCGCGCGCCCCGACGCCGCCCACCTGCACGACAGGTGCGTCACTGTCACTGTCACTGTAGCCGCCCGCCGCCCGCCGCCCGCCAGGCGCGCCTCGCCGACCTCGGCGTGCTGCGCGCCCTCAAGCTGCTGCGCGCGCGCCCCGACGCCGCCCACCTGCACGACAGGTGCGTCACTGTCACTGTCACTGTAGCCGCCCGCCGCCCGCCGCCCGCCAGGCGCGCCTCGCCGACCTCGGCGTGCTGCGCGCCCTCAAGCTGCTGCGCGCGCGCCCCGACGCCGCCCACCTGCACGACAGGTGCGTCACTGTCACTGTAGCCGCCCGCCGCCCGCCGCCCGCCAGGCGCGCCTCGCCGACCTCGGCGTGCTGCGCGTCCTCAAGCTGCTGCGCGCGCGCCCCCACGCCGCCCACCTGCACGACAGGTGCGTCACTGTCACTGTAGCCGCCCGCCGCCCGCCGCCCGCCAGGCGCGCCTCGCCGACCTCGGCGTGCTGCGCGCCCTCAAGCTGCTGCGCGCGCGCCCCGACGCCGCCCACCTGCACGACAGTTGCGTCACTGTCACTGTCACTGTCACTGTAGCCTTATATTATAATTTTAAGCTCAACATCCACCGAATAATATAATAGAAACATTTAAAATTAAACCTGTTATTTTTGCTTTTTAATTGCAGGGTGAAAACGGCGTTGGCGCAATTCAACGAGTTCACATAAATAAGAAAGGGGAACCTAGTTGAGTACAAAGTGACTGCTTAACGTACATCACTTGTGATTTAGTCGACGAACAGTGAGTTATCGAGTCATAACAGTTATCTAATTTCTACTTAAGGCTAAGTATCTTATTGTACATAGCTAAGTTTGCAGATTGTTATTGAGGAGTGTTAAGAAATTATTTATTTTAATTTATCACGTTGACGGTGGTATATGTTCTCTATTCGAGTCATAATGAGGGTAGTCTCGGTTTATTTCAGTGGTTACACAATATTATATTAATTAATGTCAGACAGTGATTCAATATTTGTGATTATGTCTAATATTTATGGATTTCCTTTTAAATCTCACTGGAGTTCACATTTACACCTATCAAATTAATAAAAATAAATACGCTTACACTCACAGCCAATTACTTCATATTTACATTTTATTTAGTTCATATAGTAATCCTTATGTGTAAGATTCTTATATTTATTTATGCCCTTCAATAATATAATAGTAAACATAAGTAATCATCAAGTAACATACTTTCGAAAGATACAACACACTGAAATATGACTGAAAGTACTCTTTTGGATATTAATAATTCATTCATTCATTCCTGATCTCGTTCATTTCGTCCTTTGTCATATCATTATCTATTTTCGTATATTTTGTGCTCATATTTTTGTTATTAAGAATGACTTGGATCAAACTTTTCAACGACAGAGGTGCTAGAGTCCTCTTGGGAATATTTTCCGAATCTAGCGAACGTAGTTAAACTACAATAGTGTAATTGTTGGCTATTTAAATATATGGACATAAAGTTTTTATGTGTCTCGACGCGTTGGCGCGCGAATATAAAAGGCCGCGAAACGTAGCAAAACGAATAGTTAAAAAAATATTTGGTATCGTTGTGAAGTTTGAGTTTTATACACAAGTAGGTCGGCGTTAATCGGCACGGCCGGGTGGCTAAATAGAACATTGTGTAGATGAATATTTGTGAAATAGGCCACCTAATTTACGTAAGTCGGGTTTTTACGATCAACCTTAGCTCAAGAAAGTCGGACAAAGTCAGACGTTCGGCTAGATAGTGTCCCCACAGCCCCACAGAACGAGACTTTGGATCGATTTTTAAACTAACCCGCTTGTAATTCGGAATCGTACAGGTCGGTCTTCATCAAATGTCGTCGAACCGAATTTGCCGTCTTGATTAAATGTGTACCCCGCCATCAGTGACGATTATGTAAGTAAAGCTAAAAAAGTATCGAGGAATAGAGCTACTGCGTCGAAGTGACCTTGATAAAATATGTGTACTATGAAGTTAAATTAAATTCAAATTTTGTCGTCTCCAAAAATTTAAAGATGTCTTTCAACATGCTGAAAAACTTTCCTAAAGGAATATGAGTCGAAGGATAGCAAAATTATTATGAACATATAAAATTGTATGGTGAGCGGCTCCACCGCCTAACTTCATTCATCGCTGAGATCCGAATCCTGACTTATTATGGTTCGCTAAAGTAACGCTTTTTTACCACTCATAAAAACAAATGAACGTTATAGCTTTCATAGGGGTAAGAAATGACAGATATTTAAACGCGATTGAGTGAAGTGTTTGGTCCGCTTGTAAAGTATTGAAAATTTAAATTATTTTTGCATAAATCGATATAATATGTTCCTTGAGAAAAGTTGTTCATGTCAGTTGAATACGCTTTCTGTATTATTTGAACTAATTTAATGAACATATTATACCGTTAAAATATGTTGATACCATTAGATTAGAAAAAATTGTGAGTAGTTCTCAAAATGAAGTGTTTTATACCTTGATCTACATTTAAACTCGGTCGAACAAACTTCTCAACATTGAAATCGAAACAAAATATGACATTAGGTTAGTTTACTTAGAGCGCATTCTAATGTGAGACATCTCAGCTTAAAAAAGTATCGAGGAATAGAGTTGCTCGAAATCTACTTGGGTGCTAATTGTAAATACCGAAGGATAACTTTGTACAGGTGGAACGGATTTCGAGACTGGAAGTGATGTGATAACGAGGGTAGAATTAAGTCTTGTAGTTCTTTGGGATTGGTGTGCTTTATCTAGAACACGAGTGATTATTCCAGCCTTGGGACCGTTTCATTGATGAATATTTTTTTATAGGAAGGATGAACTGTTCAAAAATATGTGAATAATAAATCGCCTTTACATTAGATACAGTTTGAGAAGTGGTATTATGTACTGCTTGAACATGAAGTCACACATTCTTAACATTTTATTTTCTATTAACTATGTATCATTGATTTATAATAAATAACGATTCTATGCATGCAGTTTAGTTATCTTAATAATTAATATTGGTCTAAATTGTGTTTGAAGTTTAGCTTTGCTTTATATATTTTAAATTATGAAAACAAATGCGGCCAGAACTTGTTTGATCCTTTCTAAAATTGTGATCAGGAAAAATGTGAATAATATAAAATGAATGTGCAATTAAAAAAAAATTGAAATGAGTGCCGTATTATTTGGTCAACGTGTAAAACTTATGAAATACTATGTCAACAATAACAAATTGGCTGCTATTGGAAAGTAATTTGTATATTTTTTGTGTAAATTGTCCGTACGACATTATAATAATATTATTTTAACAAAAATTAAAATTTAAAGATGAATTGAATCCGCGAATATATTGTTCCTATGTTATACCTAGTGAAGAGTTACAATTCAATCAATAAGTTATGTTTTTCATTTTATACACTTTACACAACCATAGAATCAGGATAGAAAAGGAAATCAAGGCATAAACAATAATGATTGACAAAAGCCCTCTGGCTACTTATATTTATAACAATATTTACTTAAAAATTACATGTCCGAACAAAAGCAAATTGTATGGACAAGGGACGTCGGGTCGCGAAAGTAAAGCAGGAGAGGCAGCTGTCCTAGAGATTAATAAAACATGTAGTGAAAAATATTAGGTACATACGTATTGGCATGAATTTAGAAAATTTAACCATAGATATTTTATTAATTTGAATAAAACTACTATGTACTGTCAACCTGTATAATTATGTTACTACCATTGATATAGAGTTCCGAGCAAAAAACATTATAGACAGGACTTAAAAAATGCGTGGTATGTCCCACCTTCCCTGCATATTATATCAACCTGCGGCTCAAAGCCTTACCCACTTTGATCTTCGTTTACGTCTTTGATTTTTCTTGTCCTATCGTGCCTCCTATGAGAGCAATAGCTTTAAGCATCGCTATTGCTTTCATAACGCGTACTAAAGTAATCATTACAGTCACATCGGTGTAAAAATGCATGTTCCGATCCATGATTCTTTCTACGTGCCCGAACGCACGTAGAAAGAACGTTAGATGAGTGAATGACTAAACAGATCTTCAATGCGAGTGTGGATGATTGCAGAGGCCAAGACCACCTTGACCTAAAAGGTCGAGTACTGCCTGAGGGTGGGATCAGAAATGGGTCTTAGGAATTGGCGTTCATTTATGAACAGAATGATGAACGTGGACGAAGCACGGGAGGTGCGTCAGGACCCTGATATATGGCGCTCCAGGCTCTCTGGCTATTATTAAGCGTGATGATACATACACAGTTAGATTGTTGCTGCTCTAGCAGGTGGTACGAAGGCACAAGAAAAATAAAAAATCCGTAAACAAGGAGAAAAACGATTCGGCGGGCTAGCGAGCAAGCGCACTTCGAATGGCGTCACCATGGTATTGACATTAATTTTCAAAATAAGAAACATTGGATGAATCTCAAATTTAGCTTATTTGTATGTTGATATGTGTTGGACATAACGGTAATTTAATTATTGAATAATAATGTTTGTACATCCAGAATCGGATAATTTTTATGTGCTAGAATTATGTAAAATTTAATTAGATATACACTAAGTTTGAAATACTCGTTGTTGGTGTTCACTTTCTCGTAACCCATTTATTTAGATAATGTATAAATAAATGTTTCCGATCTTATCCTGACATTTTTATATATTATCCTGTATAGTTCTGAATTGTCAAACGTCTTTCTGAAATTATATTTAAATATTCACATGTATTTTTTGCAATTGACGTCTTTAAATATTGTAATTTCGACCTGGTCTTGGTAGAGTGTTCGGTGCAATCACATTAACGATTTATCTTTTGTGCTTTTATTCCTATTGCTTGAAATCAAATGTAAACCTTACATTCTAGACTGTGGTGCAATAATTTATATTTATAGCGTTGTTCAATTAGACATTTATGCGAAAGAAAAAATCTAGATTTAACACACGATCGATTTTGTTCGAATTAAGTCATAAATAACGATATATAACGATGTATTTCGGTTAAGAGTGTTCTGGACTGACTCCTTCATTTGTTCGATTTGGCAGGGTTCTGCCGTGTGCCTAGTAGTTGTTGTTCAAGATATTTGATGAAAATAATATTTCATCTTAAACTATATTGTACATTATTATGTTATTTAAAATTACTAATATTTTTTTATTTCATTATCTGTTACAATAGCAAGATTTGTTTGGTTGACATTTATATATAATAATTTGACGAATATGAGGTGTCGTATCAATATTGTTTTAATTATTTGTAAAACGTCAATCGGTAGAAAACTGTTTACAGTAAATTTATTACGTGCGTTTTAGTAAATTGTCAAGTTCAATCATTCACCGAATCTTTTTTGCAGCGAATATTCATTTGACAGGAATTAATTGCCAGTTATGTAGCTTGTAACAACGAATGGAATTAATACCTTATATACATTCGATCTTCTCAGATCAGATTTTTATATCTATGTCTATGTTTGGTCGAATTAGCCCATTCTTAATTTCGAAGGGTAACTTCACATGAAAATAACTCAAAGTAACCATGTTTTGTAGCAAAGAGTTATTGACATTTAATTTAGCCACTTCAAAGAAAAACAAAGTTTATGTTTTTTTAAAACGAAATAAATTGTTGTATTTCCTTTTAAAAGTACATAAATGTTGTATTTCTGGTCTAGAGCAATATCAAGCAGCATACTACTCTCTAACGAGAGAGCTATATTTAGTGAACGTGTAAGCCGCATGTTTGCCGTTGTGTAAGCTGTGATTTCTTCAGTTACATAGTGAAATCTCGACTTTCTACCGTAATTTAGATAACCCATTTGAGATTTTGTCAATGCTGTTGTCCTATCGTAAAAGGCCGTCATATGGACATTAAACTAAGATTGTTTAATAATTATAAAGGACTTAAAAAGGTGAAGTTTTCGGGGTACCTACGGAGTTTTCAGATCTGTAAAGTCTTCAGAAAAACTATAAAATGTATACAAGTATTTTTTGCGCCAAAATCACTAAACGGCTTTTTTCGGTAGGAATGTAAATAAATGTAATCTATCATAATATTTTGTTATCACCAAATGATGGTTTATATATTTTTTTTAAAGAAAAATGGAAATAAAAATTTTACTTCAGGCGAGACCCGAACTTGCGGCCACTGGGAATCTAGTCCAGCCGCTCTTCCAACTGAGCTACCGAAGTCCTGCCCTTTAATACAAAAACAAGTATTAAGGGTAAAAGCGACTTCTATACGATATTTAATAAACTGCAAAGTTTATTAAATCGATTGACTAACTAGCAAACTAGCATTGTTAGCAATAGATGTCGCTACTGCCATAAGGCAATGGCAATAAATGTGAAGAAAATATTTGACAAATCGGGCAAGACTTCGGTAGGTCAGTTGGAAGGGCGGCTGGACTACATTCCCAGTGGCCGCGAGTTCAAGTCTCGCCTGAAATTAAATTTTTCTTTCCATTTTTTTTTTAAATATTTTACTAGTATGTGTAATTGCGAAATAACATAAAAAATATATTGCTAATACCGTATCGTGCCATTCAGAAATAAAATGATGGAATAAAACTGATACTCTCGAATCGGCGCCATTGTAAATGCACTACAGTTAAAATCGTAGGCTCGAGTTAGATTATAATTTATTTACGAATGGAAATGCATGTGTTTATAAAAAAAATATGTTAAGTTCCATACAAAGATTTTAACAGAAAAATGAAAAAAAAAAAGTATAACATCTTCGAAATATTATCTACAGATCCTGAAGAACATTTCCTGGTATTAAAATATTTTTACCACAATGGAATAAAAATGGTCTTTAATGCCAACAGTAGAAGCTCTCAGTACTAATCTTTATTTTTCTTTTATTTCGCATTAAAATATTTTAAATATCGGTAAATGATCTCAATGATCTCAATGATCTATAGCTTCTCAAAGCAATATTTCTAAGCTGTAGGTATCTACATTTTATACCATTTTTTTTGTAAAAATCTTTGTAATGATACTTTACAAATAAGCAAATGAGGTGTCATTTGTTCGACTTGTAATCAGTCGATTGAACTCAATACCTTCTCGTCTTCCGTCTCGGGGATGATAACCGAACACAATAACTTTATTTTCTGCCTCTATAGTGTAAAAATGTAAATAAATAAATTATTTTGCGCACCTAGTTAGGTATACTTGGGCGTTTTATACGACTTATCCTTTTTATTTTGTACAATTATGTTTGTCCTGTTAAACAATGAAGATATAATACCAAAGCATTGTTGTTTTATTTATTTATCCCGCTTCATTTGAAATTATGATCAAGTTTTGACCAATACCATACTATCAGTGCTTAATTGATGGTAAGTAGGTAATACTTACTGTAGCCTATAAACATCTAGGTACATAAGAACCAGAAGTTTCCACGTATAGTTTTTTTTTTATATTTAAAATGGCATCGCTATAACGCATATTGCCAGTGTCAAGTAAAACGATATTTCGTATTCGTATTTGTCATAAGCGGCGTAAAAGTCGGAGTCAGTAGGTCAATTATCAGTCAGTCAGTCGGTCAGAGTCACAGTCAGTAATTCGAGTAAAGCGATGACTACTTTACCGGAACATTTACTATCAAGTTTTGGGGGCAACCTGAAAAGCCGCGTTTTCGCACTGTTATTTTATTTCACTATACACTGGCACTGTAATAAACCTATAACAAACAAAATGCCATCACCTTTATTTAAACTCAAAAATACACCAAAAAAACGAGATAAAATAAGAGCACCACACGCCTCTTTCAAGGTTCCCTCCAAAACACCGTAAGGTATAGTTATTGGGATTCCTGGAAGGGTACCAGGGTACCTATTATCTAATATAACTAGCTGATCCGGCAAACGTCGTTCTGCTGTGTGGCAGAGCGACGTTTGCCGACGTTTTGTAAAATGACAATAACGTTAAAACACAGTATAAGTACTAACACGTTCGTTTTCTTTAGACTGTGGTTAAAAGTTGAAACTACATAAAAGGAGTTTTGGCGGGAACCTTGAAGGAGGGGTTTTAGGGAGGGGATCTTAGTTTATTTCATTTTCTCAATGCATTTTTGAGTTATATTAAATAAAGTAGGTGGCATTTTGTTTGATATAGGTTAATTACAGTGCCTGTGTACAGTGAAATAGAATAACAGTGCGAAAACACGTCTTTTCAAGTTGCCTCCAAAACTTCTGGTCTTGTAAATGTTCTGGTAAAGTAGCCATCGCTTTACTCGAATTACTGACTGTGACTCTGACTGACTGACTGACAATTGACGGATTGACTCGGACTTTAACTGCTTTTACGCTGCTTATTACGAATACGAAATATCGTTTTACTTGACACTGGCAATATGCGTAATAGCTATGCCATTATATAAATAAAAAAAAACTACATAAAACCGCGCTAATTTCGACCCCTACGCGGACGGAGTCGCGGGCACAGCTAGTCAGGAATAAATTCTATTTGTCGTACTAAGAACGTAAGCATGGGGTCGAATGAGGATACTTTCCTGCCCTCAATGCGCCCAGAGGGGTCGTAAATTGTCAAACGGGTCCGGAATTCCAGTTTACTAGATCAGAATATTAAACGACCCACTGACACAGATCAGATCAGGTATACACTTTTTCGTATTTTGTTGATCTTATTTCTTTCAATTTTTTAAAGCCACTTAAAGCAAATGCTGAGAAAGCTCAATGTCTACTGAAAGTAATTTATTTTAAAAAGCGTAAATTTTCTGCTGAACTCCGCCGCCACACAATAAGTGACCTCTAACTATTAGAAAGTTATAAGTAGGTACACATGTCATTTTCAATATAATTTTGAGGCTTCATAGACCTTTAACAAGTGTTACTCACGTACTACGTGTGCGTGAGTAACACATGTTAAAGGTCAGGGTACAGGAGGATTTGCACAGAGACAACTATCATAATATACCTACCTACCTACCTCAGAATCAAAAGATCTTTTATTTATGTTTCGAGTTTAGCAGGTAAATAAGAGAGTGGGTCCTAAGGTGTTATGCCTCTGTGCCGGAAATTACAGGGCCGGGTTATTTATAATTAGAGATATCTCTAGCCCTGGAGCTCTAGTGGCTGAACTGAAGGGCGTATTAAAATGTTACAATCTGCTGAAAAATAATTGTTCATGTTGGAAAGAAAAGTATACGCCCTCATGACACATCTCCATTGAGACCTTTGGCACACAGCGGACACTCCTACAAAATTCCATACAAACGCTTAATTTGGATTCTACTACACAGACAGCAATCAGTGACGTGTATTTAAAAATTTACACGTGCACCTGTGTGCGTAGCCCGTAGAGAATACCAAACGTCTCCCATAAGAGGGGAGGAGGTTGGGTGAGGCGGGGAAATCGGGAGTGTCCATTCTATACATTGTATTATTACATATTCTCTGCCTTTGGTCTTTATGTAGATGTATTTTATTCACGTACCTACTATAACATGGAAATTCAAGTTTTTCGATATACCACTCACAGCGCTACCGCGTCCCGGGGGGCTGTTAATGTACGGCTCCGTAATTTGTGTCACAGAGACATAATGGTTTGGACCTCAGGAGTGGACACATCTAAATTCAGACCTAGTCTTATGTAGGTATCTAAATGTGTTAAGGCTGCAATATTCACTTCAACCATCCATCAAACGTAAATTCTAGCTTAGCGTTTATTTAATTCAAATAAAGGCCTCATTATAAGTACTTTGCAGTTATTATACCTTCTAGGAGATAGTCCTCAACCGCATTTCGTGACATCGCATCACTAAACATTAGGCCGTGCATCCGCATGTATGCATTGTTTTTATTATAACCAGAACTTATGCGTTCACGCGGCGCCGAGATAGACTATGTAACAAAATGCGGCGCTTTCCTATGAATATTGTTCACTGGTGTGCATAAAATTGTGTTAATGGATAGTTTACCACACAAAAATTATTAAAGATTGTGTATCGTTTTCCTGGTGGGGGAATGATGTTATTTATGGTTATGGATTTCAGTTTGTGAACAGATTCAGGTGGGGATTCCTTATTGCTTATTAATTACATGGCCGTGCATGTTCTTCCCACTTTTCCTTCTCTGGGCCTACCTACGTTTTATAAGTAGATAACGTAGACAGATTCAAACTAAGGTTTGGAAGATATTCATAATCATAACCATAATCATTTATTTGCTTAAAATGTAGGTTACAATGTTGGAAGTTTATAAAAAGTGTCCGTATACATTATATCGCATTAGCGACGTGCAAATTTTAATTTAATGTCAGGTCATAAAACATTCATTATTTAGATACAGCTACATTACTAGATTAACACAATATGATTATTAAAACAATTTAAAGTTATATATATTATATATAATAATTTATGTACAGGTCTGTAGATTAATTAACCAACCAATATCCACATTTTTCTGACAAATTTGGATATTGGTTGGTAAAGTAGGTAAAACATTTTTTTCAGTAGGGTAAGCGTTGATATACAAGCTATTTTTGTTCCATGAACGAAAATATTATGACGATATGCCTGTTACGTTTGTTACGCAAATAACCAACTGATATTAAAATTCTATGACTTATTCCACCAGTTTGATAATGAATCGTCGGACGGTGCATAACTTCGAGTTTTATTCAACCACTTTGCAAGATTCTTTGTGCCACTCACAGAGTTCGAAATTGCAGGTTCCCGTTAATGTCAATAGAAAAAAACATTTCAGCGGATTCTTGGGTTTAAATAACCAATGTAAAGGAAACAGCGCAGTGGTCTCGAGCACAACCTTTTAAGTTGATTAAATAATGAGCTGGGCCCACACTTTCCAGTTGCGGTCTGTGCTGCCAACTACTTTGTTTTGGTTAGTTGGTAAATGCTCGTGTAGACTGGCACGCAAGGTACCGATCGCGTTCGTAATGAAGATGTAAGAAAGAGGCTTTGTGTGAATGATAGTATCGGTGTAAAAATGAAAAAAGGCATGGTCCGATGGTTCGGGCATATAGAAAGAATGTCGAATGAGCGAATGACAAAACAGATATACAATGCGAATGTGGATGGTTGCAGAGGCCCAGGAAGACCAAGACTGACCTACCATGACCAAATAGGTCGAGTTCTGTCTGATGGTGGGATCAAAAGTCTTAGGAATCGGCGTGCATGTATGAAGAGAATGATGAAAGTAGACGAGGCACGAGAGGTTTGTCAGAACCGGGATATCTGGCGCTCTACACTCTCTGCCTACCCCGTTAGGGACCTGGCGTGAAGAAACATACATACATATAACTTATTTTTATTTATTTATTAACTACGTAATCCTAAAAAATATACCTTCATAGGTATATTTCAAATATCCGATTCTAAAACTAGATACCTACTTGATATGTTCTTAGGTGCCTGCAGAACTACTTGAATGGTGCCTGACATCTGGCTATCTAATGTGGAATGGGGAATTCTACCTACAAATAGACGGAGTTGCCATGGGCTCCCCAGTTTCTCCCATAGTCGCCGATATATTCATGGAGGACTTTGAGGAGAGAGCCCTGAGCACTACAACCATAACACCTCGCATTTATAAACGATATGTAGATGACACATTCACCATATTGGATAGCAATAATGTTTCTGTTTTTCTTTCACATCTCAATTCCATACACCATAAAATCAAATTCACTATGGAATTGGAACAGGACAATAAATTAGCCTTCTTAGATACTTTATTAATTAGAAAAACCAATAACACACTCAGTCACACTGTGTTTAGGAAGTCTACCCATACTGATAGGTACCTTAATGGTGAATCACACCATCACCCGGCACATTTATCTGCCGTTGGCTCATCTCTATTTCAGAGAGCACGAGGCATCTGTGACGACCACCATCTTCAGGGGGAGCTGAAGCACCTACGCCAGGTGCTACATAACAACAAGCTCCATGTACCCCCCGTCCGTCACAGAGGCCGCGTGAAACCACCTACAGTAGAACGACAACCAGCTATACTACTTTACGTTAAGGGTGTCACAGATAAAATCAGCAACATTTTAAAAAAGAATTCAATTAAAACAGTTTTTAAACCATATAAAAAGATTCATCAGTATTTAAGACCCATTAAAAGTAATATTCCATTACAAAATTCTGGCATTTATAAATTAGATTGTGATTGTGGACTCTCATATATTGGTCAAACGAAGAGAGCTGTATCCACCCGCGTTAAAGAGCACATTGCTGATGTCAAAAACCGAAGAACAGGGAGGTCTGCAGTCTGTGAACACATAGCGGATAAGCCGAACCATTACATCCGGTTTGATAAAATTCAAATACTCGCTAGAGAACACAAACCCATTCCACGAATGGTACGCGAGGCTATTGAAATTAAAAAACACCCAAATTTCAATAGAGAAGATGGATGGCGATTATCAACATCATGGGATCCCATACTTAGCAAGATTAAATCCCAGCCGCAGCAGTCTGCAAGACCTCAAGATACCATAAGTAATTATTGTGTTAATCCTGAACGCTACGCAAGGCGTTTACGAAATCGTTGGAGCTAGCTACATATAATTTTTTCAAACTTCTGTCAGACAAATGTCACCTCAAATGCCTGCCCGGGACCACGGAAGCTGAAAAGCGACCGAAACGTCGGGTTGATTTTAAAAATCATTTTAGTTTAATATACGCGAGATAAATCCGTAAAAATAGTTTTATTTTAGATACCTACTTACTTACTAGTAACGTGGCTACTATAACTTATTTAAGTATGTTTCTCATAATAAACATTTGCATTCAGATGAACGGCATTGAAAACTTGAAGTAAGAAAGTATATGTATAATAAAGCTTCTGAACTAAAGACCCAATTCAGATAAATTGTGTAGAACAAAGACAAGCTCAACAAAATTACCCTTGGCCCGTATTCAACAGAGATACTAGCACAAATGATCGCTATAAAGGAAATGGGTAAACACAATGTGCGTAATATCCAAAGAAAGCTGAGTGTCAAATTGGTAATTTTAAGAGTTGATGATCTTCATCAACTCTTAAAATAAGCTAGGTCAGATTATTACAATTACTGGATATTACCTAATGCCAGGTTTTGTTGAATTGGAACTGAAGAAGCTTTTAGTGTTTGTGTCAAAAACGAAACGCCTTCACGCTTGTTTCACTACAGGGGTAGGTTGTTGGGTGTACAGGGTGAATACGTTAACAAATATAATTATACTAGCTGACACGGCAAACTTCTAAGTAATGTGTTCAATTAAATGTTTGATATGTACGGACTATTTGTAGGTATGGGAAAAACAACATTACATACATACATATATGCATTTAGTAAAAAGCGGTTATTTTAATATTACAAACAGACACTCCAATTGTATTTATAAACTTGCCATAGCCTCAGTGACAGTGATAAAATCCCATACACTGTGTTTCACGTAGTCAACACTACGGAGCAGTTTTAAAATCTCCATTAAAATATGCCACGAAGACAAAATATGTAATAAATTCCTAAGCATTCAGTATACATCTGCAACATGTGGCACTGGTTATTATTTTTTGGTTTGTTTGGAATATCTAAAACATAATTAGGGTTTAACTTAATAGTTGATACTTATAAACATAACTAGGCACCACCGCATTACCGCTAATATTACCGTCACCATACTTGCTGCTAAATGGTAGTGTTCAGCACTATCGTGTTCCGGTGAGATGGTAATGTACGGCCCTGTTATTTCCGGCACAGAGGCATAACACATTAGGCCTCAGGAGTGGTCCTTGGTCTTTGTGTGGGTGTCTATAGGCTGCAGTCATCACTTCACATCAATGTGAACTGCAGGCTTGTTTGCCACTTCCATTACAAAAAAAAAATAAAATAATAACTTACGAGGTGAATGTACTGCGGAGCACAGCTAGTGGCTTAAATAAACTTGAACACTATACATTATAGACTCAATGTGATGACGTTCCTCAAGACGTATTCGTCTGATAAACGCCAGCTGCTTACACGATACCTAGACAAAGCTTTTATAGCGGATAACTTATTATCTTTTAGAACTTCGCTTTATATTTACAAAGTAGAACTTTGTAGACGCGCTATACAGGGTTAGTTGAAATTGGTTTCAACTCACAAAGAGTGATGCTAGACTAATTTGTTGTTATTTTTAATTGTTTCTATTATCAAATATAGAATTCATGAAAAGAATAACCATCCATCTAGGACAGTCGGGTTAAGAATCAATAGCTTAGCAATAATACAACTAAATGTGGTTTCATAATAATAAACCACTGTTGCTCGGCTAGGTCGATATACTGTCTTTAAATCAACAATGCAAATAATTTAACAACTAAACAGAGAATAAAGGAGCTTTGCTTTTAGTGCGATCACAAACTCATCAACATGTTATTACTCCTGTTCATAACAATAATATGTCGAATGAAATTGTTGCTACAGAGTTAATATTCGCTACATTGTTCTATGTTCTAATAATCCACTGTGGTGAAAATCATGAATACGGACAGAAACTCTACATAATCACAATTCTAAACATGCCTTCACTAAGATTATGTATGTATATACTAACAAATTTCAGTGCGTGAACAGAGGAATACGCATGTCGGTATTATTTTGTACACCTACCTATGGTTAATGTGACATTGATTGATATTTAATTGCTATAGATTCTATTCCGGATTTTTTAATACCATAATTATTGTCACTAGATGATTACAGAGGCCCAGGAAGACTAAGACTGACCTACCTTGACCGAATAGGTCAAATACTGTCTGAAGGTGGAGTCAAGAGTCTCAGAAATCGGCGTGCATGTATGAAAAAAATGAATATAGAAGAAGCACCTATTCTTTATAAGGTTAGCTTAACAAATCAATAGATAGTTGAGTTGTTCGCAAAAGGGGATCACTTTGTATCTACAGAAATGTCAGGGATACAAAGTAAACAACGGTATATGTACCGTTGTTTACTTTGTATATGTACCAAAACAACATTTTTTACAATTTTAGTCTGTCTGTCTGTCTGTTTGGCGGGGCTTATCTTGGGAACGGCTTTACCGATTTTGACGGGACGATCACTGGCAGATAGCTGATGTAATAAGGAGTAACTTATTTACTATTTTTATACTAACTGCGCCCACGACTTCGTCCAGGTAGATACTGAACAATCATAAATTCTCACGCGGACGAAGTAGCGGGCACAGCTAGTTTGTAATAAAGTAGGTAAAATGATATCACGAGTGGCAGCCCTATTGGGTATTAAGTCCTCCTAATCCTGAGCCATGCATCGGCGAAGTCTGTGTTCGATATGATCAATAAGCTTCGCGTGGTCAGTGCCCTGTACCTACTTTAGAGCTAAGCTTATAACATACGATAAGTTGAATATGAACACCTATGAATACCTATTAATGTATTCACAGCTATGTATATTAGCTCCGGCTATCGTGGATTTCGAATAACACTCTGTTAGTCATCCAATTAATTGGAGTTGAAAATTCTAACATAAGTTTTTTTTATGTAGTGGAAGTGGCAAACAAGCATGCTGTTCACATTGATGTTAAGTGATGACTGCAGCCTATAGACACTTACACAAAGACCAAGGCCAAAATGCAGATGCGTTACCACTCTTGAGGCCTGAGGTGGTATACCTCTGTGCGGGAAACTACAGGGCCGTACATTATTACCACCTGACCGGAATACGAGAGTGTTGAACGCTACCATTTAGCGGCAAGTACATTAGGTAATGCGGTGATGCCTACGCCCGCGAGCTTCGTCACTGGAGCACTACCACCAGTAAAGTGATTTAACTTAAAGACACAAACGCTGTAATCAACGCATGTCTTTGATTTTAGATCATTGTAGTTTTTGTCATGAGGAGGTAAACATTGATGTTAAATAGTAAGTAAATAAATACTAATTGTAAGTATTTCTCCTCTAAATCACTTATTTGTGAACAAAGTAGCAGGCAGCAGCTATAAATTCACATCCCCAATTTTAGTAGGTATAAAAAATCTTGTACTGTCTCACAAAGCGTGGGGCAGACGTGCGGTGGATGGACAAGGGTTTGACAAAGTAATATCTTCGCAAGTTCCAGACGCTTCGATTTCAGACCCCAAGGCTGTCGGGGCACTTAGATTGAATTGTTAAAACGTAATGGTTTTGTAAAGCGCTCATGTAGACATGTGTGTGAAAATCAGTAGTTCGTTTTCAGTTTTTCATATAAGTGGGCAGTTCTTTGATTGTACATAAGACACATCCGTGCTCACTGGTACAGACAGCCTACTTTCCATTAGATAGTACACTGCGTATCAGTTGGCAACTCTTTATCTTAGAAATATCGTATCGTATCGGTTCGTAACGCTTCCTAGCCAAATTTGAAATACTGTAGTGAATTACGTAACTTTAAATAAAATTAAAAAAAAATCTTGCTCGTTTATTTTGTAGTTGTCTCTTAATTGTACTAAACGGAATATTTTGAAAATGTATAGTATATATAATTTATCGCAAGTTAATTTTGCTAATCAAGGTTTTATGATTATTTCCATTTAAAGTAGCAAACGGTCATGTAGTCTTGGTCAGTTTGGTAGGGTTGATACATAATTTCGATAATTTTGTTGATATTCAAACTCGACGGGCTGTAAGATAAGGTAAATCGGGTCACGATCATGGTTCACTCTTGGAGTCTGTGAGGTTACCCTAACCGTAATTTTGTGAAGAGTTTATTTGCATACAGATTAAATGGGGACGGTGAAAAGACAAATAAATTAATGAACAAACTATAATGGAGAAGTAAAGGAAGAATGTAAAGGTTCTGGATTTTTGGAGTTCTGGAAAAAAAGATGGCAAAAATACATTGAGTACCTATCTTTAAATTTATTCCTATATGGTATTGTAAAAATTATTGTAGTTCAGTAAATTATTAAGGGTAAAAGCGACTTCTTTACGATATTTAATAAACTGCAAAGTTTATTGTATCGATTGCCTAACTAGCATAGTGTGGCAATAGATGGCGCTACTGCCACCATAAGGCAATGCAATAAATGTGATGGAAAGATTTGACAAATCGGGCAGGACTTCGGTAGCTCAGTTGGAAGAGCGGCTGGACTAGATTCCCAGTGGCCGTTCAGGCGAGACTCGAACTCGCTCGAGTCTCGCCTGAAGTCAAATTTTTATTTAAAAATATATTTCACAAGCATGTGTTAATGCGATATAATATAAAAAACAACAAATTAAAAATTATTAATGTATAACAAACAAGTACACTTACATAACAAAGAGGTTAAGTATGTAAGTTTGGGAGGACATAATGTAGGACATAATTACATAATTAGCTCGGTTGGTAGCGCATTATCCCTTGATTTCTAGCAGAGTTGAAAGATTTTAGGCATGCCAAGAACTATCTGCAATGAGATTTTTTATGCAATAAAGGTGGCAAACAAGCACGCAGTTGACATTGATATTAAGTGATGACTGCAGCCTATAGACACCCACACAAAGACCAGAGGTCAAAATGCAGATGCGTTGCCACCCCTGAGACCTCAGTTGTTATATACTTATTACCATACATTACCATCTTACAGGAACACGATAGTGCTGAACACTACGATTTGGCGGCAGATAGATTAGGTAATGCGGTGGTGCCTACGCCCTCGAGCCGAAATGTCTTCATTAAGCACACTGGAACTCTACTATCAGAGAGTTTTCAAGTTGTGTGAAATATCATGGAATATCACATGCGACGGTCGTCAATGGCGATGCGTTGTGTGGCGTTCAGCGTAACCACGGGATGCGTAGCTCGTAGCCCCGAAGCTCGTAGCCCTCGTAGCTTCATGTCTACGGCACACCGCAAACACTACGCCAAAATTCCATACAAACTCTTAATTGACGACCCGGTTAGTCCAGCGGTGTGAAACCATCGTTTGATTCGAACGGTCGCGGGTTCGATCCCCACACCGGGACAAATATTTGTATGCCCTACAGATATTTGTTTCGGGTCTGGGTGTTTGTGTATGTGTTGTATAACGGCACCCACGACACAGGTTTATACATACTGTGGGGCTGTGAGTGTAAGCGTATTTTTTTTTTTTAATTTGGTCTCTATTACACAGGCTTCAATCAGTAAAGTGTACACGTGTGCGAAGCACGTAGAGAATACCAACCGTCGCGCATGAGAGGGGAGGAGGTTGGGTGAGGCGGGTAATCGGGCGGGACGTCGAAGTGTCCATTCTATACGTATTACGTATTCTCTATCTACGATGCGGACTTTCGCGGTTTATAATTATTTTTCGATACAAAAATGGATTCCGTATAAATTCGGGGTTTGTTATATGCCAGGCGATCCACGAAAACTCTCTTTTAAGTACAAGGGAGCCTAATAGTTTCACCAAGTCCGTCCGTCTGTTCGCAGCATAGCGCATTCTTGGTGCTGGATGGCTGTAATTTAGCATGTATACCCAATATGTGTATATATATATAAATCCCGCCAAAAGTATCTTCATGTACAACGAGAGCACGTGGTTCGGACTGCCGGAAATGTTTAAGTTTAAAAGTTAGATCTCATGATCAGACCCCAAAAAAATTAAGCATGCAAATGTAAATGGTTGCTGAGGCCCAAAAAAACACTTTTTCCAAATAGGTCGAGTATTATTCTAATGTCTATATATCTTCACACTATGTCTACCCTGAAGGAGACATAGTGTGATACGTACATATATAAACAGCGTTACCTATAGTGTCCGATATGCGAATGGATAAGCACTATGCGCACCTTCAGCGTGCCACTTCACACCACACGGCACAAATGAGCAACACGGCCCTTTCACTTTTCCACTACAGTTACGCGCGTGAACCTAGAAAGTAGGTCATTTGCGCTAGGGATGCTCCAATTATGCTTTGTATCGATTTTTTGAAATCAAATGAATATAATTCGGTATATCGATTCGTGTTCTGGATCAAATGATTGTAAATTGTTTTTTCAAAGACCGTAAAGGAATACGAATATTATTGTTTTCACACGTTTACTAAGCAACAAACCAATTTGTTGGTATTTTTTTAATTATTGCGAATACTTGATACGTGCGTTATTTTTTTGTAGATATTTTTTTCATATGGCTTGTAAATGAATACTTACTACTGATGAGATATGAAATGCTAACTGAATGAATGACTATTTGCCACCTTCGTTGATTAAAATGACAAAATGTTCAAATTATATTTCAACGTTCATAAATAATTGTGCTTGATAACAAATAACTTTCTTATTTTTAAAAAATAAAATAAGTATTTTTATTCTATCGGCCGCGAAATGGTAGTGTTCATGCTACATGGCTCCGTTATAATTTTCACTGAGACATAGAACTAAGGTCTCAGGTGTTTATGCATTTTGACCTCTGGTTTTTGTGTAGATATCTATAGATTGCAATCATCACTTAACGTCCATGTAAACTGCATGCTTGAATGTCACTTAATATAATCACTTAATTATAAATAATATCTATCTATAATACAATAATTTAAGTATATAGTTGCAAACTAGCTGTTGCCCGCGGCACTTCGGCGGTTTTTCGCTTATCTTGTGGTAACTTCAATTGTAGACTTATAAAAATAGTTAATTTAAATTCGTTTTATGTATCCACCTGCGACAACTGAGTTCATATCGTGAGTGGTTTTGAAGTTGTAGCGTGCTGGACTGACAGACAAAAATTCCAAAAATTGGATTTTTTTTTATTTCACATATTCTTCTTTAATCGCCCCCGGTCAGTTTTTTCTTTTTTTTTCTTTTTGTAAAAATATTTAATGTAGGCATCCTCGATTTTCATTTTTATTCATATAAACCATCAATAAAAAACCTGAATCCTTTTATTATATTATTAAACACTAGCTGTGCCCATGACTTCGTCCCCGTACCGTGATGTTATAAAATGTGAAGTGGAACAACTTTCTCTTATGTAGGTATTTATCACATAATTTGGGCGACTTGTGGTTCGCAATGTCACTCACGGCCCCACCAGAATACCAGCGCTGTAGTGCCAACTACAGCAATTAGCTGAGGTGGGTGCCATTTTTTTTTGGTCTCATACATGCATCATGCCATAGGTAATAATTATCTCTATAGGTATAGGTATACGTTATCGTAGTTACTTAAATATAATATGTTGTCATTTATGATCTCTTTTTGCTATCTCTATTATTTATTGCCTTGTTGATGCATTGTGTGTATCAAAAAAAAATAAACTTATTCTTATTCTTATTCTTATTCTTACTTATGTTAAATAAATAAATAAATAAAGGTATCTACTGTTGATCAAAAATAGATAATCGTATTGTCAAATATCGATTTTTAAAAAGATCGATTCTATTTGGGCATCCTTGATTTACGCCCTTACCGGCACGTACCGGTTATATAGTCTATACGGAGCCATAATAAAAATAAAAATACCCTGTCACAGTTGTTTATCTCACGGCGGAAACTTGGGTTCCCTTGAAAATGGTAAAAGTATATTATGAAATAACTCCGAATATTACTGAATATTGTTTACGAGGAAATTTCGTTGGTGAACGTCGGGATGTGTTTTAGGGAAATGTCTTCATTAAGCATAATGTTTTGTTTACGAAAATATAGTAAAACGCATGTTTTAGTATGGATCCTTATATATATAATATTACAGGATTTTTCCATTTTCTTAAAGTTTTCCAGTACCTCGAAATTTGGTAATGTGCCCGGAGATGTGAATAGGCTCGCCACCTGTTACATGGGCCATATAAACGTAACCACGTGAGCTGCGAATCGTGGGTGTTTGCATGTATGATTGAATGCATGCATTTACCTCTGCCTACCCCTTCGAGGATTACAGGCGTGAAGTTACGTTAGAATTAGAAAACCAACAAAGAATTTTACTACTTTGTCCAAAATAGGACCGTATTAAACATAGAATAATGAAAAGATTATGTTCATCTGATGTAGCTGTAATGAGATAAATGAATCTACTGCGGGCTGGCTTTTAGTGATGCTGTATATTTATGTCTAAAGGGATGAGAAAGGGGCTAATTTAAATAATTTCATGCGACCCAAACCGTTCCGGTCGAATCCGGCACGTCATTAGGGCTAATAAAAATTATGATTTAATACGTTTAATTATCCCAGATTATATAGAATTATCTATGTTGGGATTTGAGTTGGTTTGGAGTGAGACTCCTATGTGTTTTTTTCAAAGTATTTAGCTAACAAATGTAAGACATATAAATGCTAAATGTATACATACTGAAACTTAAGTCGTTCTGAATAAAAACATCCTAAACTATATTAAGAATTGTTGTAAATAAAATCGTTAAATATTTTTTATCTAAAATTAATTGGTTTAGATTTTGAATCTAAGCTCGTGTACGAAACGTTTCGTACTGAAATCTCGTTAATGGTTTAAAATAAAAATGCACAATTATAATCTAAGTAATTATTTGCATGCTTATATCTTTTGAAACCGCTTAAACTGTGCCGATGGCCAAGTGACAGGCAAATTAAGATTCTGAGGTAATGTGCCATATGTATATTGCTATTACAAACATACTAAACAAATGCAACATTTTACAATCAAACAATTTGTAAAACACATTTTAAACGTGTTTTTTAGTAACATTGATAAAAAACTCCTCTACTTTCTCTACTTTCTCAACATTTTCAAATTGTTAGTTGTGCCTTTTTTAATTGCGACGGTCTTGTAACATACACATAATGCACATGTGACACCTTTTTTAAAACATTTTTTTATTATGTGAAGATTTTGCAGTGCGAACCCACAGTTAAGCGTTAAACACAAACACGTTTAAAATGCCTCTCCATCCCCAAAACGTGAAAGTCACGTAAAGCCACTAATGAGATTGTCCGAGTCAGCTCCGAGGATTAAAATTAAACTCTTTTCGGCTGCAACTCTTTTGTCCCAACTGAATATTTCAAACCAATTTGTATGTGTAGACGGTGCATTTAAAGCTAGCTCGGTATTTGCTTTCTGAAAGGATTACAACATTAAAACGTGGACCGATGGATGTATTTAACTTAATAATCAGCTTATATAATAATAATAATAATGGCAACCCATTATACATCCCACTGCTGGGCATGAGTCTCTCCCCTTTTTGAGGGGAGGCCTGGGGTTTACTCTACCACGCTGCTACAATGCGGATTGGTGGAGGTGGGTGCGTTAGTGGCCAACCCACTGTCGGATGTTTTCAAACCGCCCATAAGGCCTCCGACAAGGTTTAACGACTGCTACCTATCGATAGCAACCGGGACCGACGGCTTAACGTGCCATCCGAAGCACGGAAATGCGCATTTTTTATTTGTTACTAGCGGTCACCCATCACACTACCCAACCGCGCCCGTAGTGCTTAACCGAGTAGATCGTTAATGATCTACACCAGCTGCCGGGCCATGCGCGCTTCAGCTTATAATAATATGTTCATTTGTAATAGTTTTTGGTCTGTCGTAAAGTAAGCACATTGATACTTATCTTGTGTAGTATATGGTGACGATAGTAATATTTTTTTTGTTTGATATTGTATAGATTTACTGACTGGTGAACTTTGTTACACCTTAGCGGTGTAAAAATAGTTTTGATCTGTTCTCGAACCTACGGAATAAACACATTTTTTCGGTCATCACACATCGGTCAAGCTGTTTGGAAGGAACTTGGTTTTATATGTAATGCCCGGTTTACATTGTCTTACCCCCTTATTCATAAGCGTATTTTAGCTAAAGTGTTGCTAATCTCTGCTTTGTTTTTTTCTATCCCGCACATTTGCCAATGCAACTGACAAAGACAAAGCATTCTATAGTTAAAACGTAGCTAATGTACGTTTATGAATAAGGAGGTTAGTGTTTAGCAAAGTGCTTTAGGATAGTACTTTAGTTGAAACACATAAACGCTACTTGCTTTAGTAAGGTTCTACTGACTTTCAAGTTGTACTAAAATACTCTCCTAAATACTAAGATAATGTAAATGGGCCATTAAATACTATTTCACTATTTATACGTAGGTATTTATAGGTATTTATCTAGCGTTAATCGTTTACGAAATCAATGGAAGCAGGTGCCTATAATTCTTTAAACTACAAATGTCACTTCAATTTGTTCGGAAGGAGAGAGCTGAAAAGCGGCCGAACTGTCAAGTTATAAATTGCTTTACACACGCGGTTAAATCTAGTTGAGATAGTTCTGAAGTTGAGAAGATTTTGTAGATTTTTTCTCGCCTAAATAAAATATTTATTAGCTTCGTTTATTCAGCAATTATGAACCTGAATTTAGAGAACATCTCGATGTTTTACGTTTCCAACTAACGTATACCTAGAGCAGTGGTTCTCAAACTTTTTAAATGACGGAACCCTTTTGGGAATCACAATACTTGATGGAACCCTACAATAAAACAATTGTTTTTATAAGTGTATTTTCTATTAATCAGCATAATAAAAGTACAATGTAACAGTTACTAATTATTATTTACTTCACCAATTGGCAAGGAAAATAATAGAAAACATTAAAAAATAAAAAATCTAACTAGTGGGAGGTATGAAACTGTTTTTTATTTTTCATCAATTGGTTGATATCAGGTTTGATGGAAGAAAGTTGGAGTCTCATATCAGCTTCGGCGTCCAGTCTATTGCGATATTTTGTTTTCGTGCCTGCGTAGGTAGAGAATCCTGTTTCACAAATATGTAGTTGGGAACGGAAGAAGAATGTTCAGAGCCATTTGGCCAAGCATCGCATATTCATCTTGGATTCTACACCAAAAATCATTGAGAGGCGTCGTTATGAACAGTGACTCCATACTTGTGTCTGATGACATTTCTAAAAGATTCATATATCTCGTTTGACATGTTTTCAGGCTTTTCCAAGTTGAGTAAAAAAGGATTATGGATCCATGAATTCACTTTAATTTTTGTAATGTGTTCTTCGGGAAAATACTTTTCAAAAGATGCGTGCATCGAACTGAGATATTGGACCAATTCTTCAAACACATCATCTTCAAACATTTCTGAGTCGTTTTCGCTAACAAACTCACTGAGTAACGTAAAGCTTTCTATTTTTTTCTTACCAATGCAAATGATCCAAAAATCTTAAAAGCAGTTTTTTTATTATAGGCCTGAAACACTGTTGTCTGTTTACCTTGCAACGATAAATTCAATTCGTTAAGTTTTTGAAAGATATCCGCCATAAAGACAATCGGAACAACCAAGTTTTATCATACAAACGGTCCTTCAAATTAAAAGAAGTATCTGCTGAAAGAAACATTTGTAACTCGGCTCAAAGTTCAAATACAAGTATAAAATTGTTGATACCAAACTTATGAGATATTGTACCAGCTATTGTAACACACGTTTCTACAAATACAAATAAAAAAAAGACTTGTGGCACTCGGGGACTGCCGCGGTAAAGCTATTGCATTTACATAATTATCTAAAATTATGCAAAACAAAATAAAATGCAAATAAGAGAAAAAAAAAAATAGAAAAATGAAACAATAATTTTCTATAATATTTACCACTTTTTAAATATTGAATGAAAAAACAAACAATAAAAAAAATGAACAAAAACAATCTTGGCAGCGGTGGGATTCGAACCCACGCCTCCGAAGAGACTGGTGCCTTAAACCAGCGCCTAGACCGCTCGGCCACGCTCGAAATTATACATGACTTTCTTTAAATGAGTTTAAAATTTGTAATCCGGAGCGTCTGGTTTTTTCGTTACGGAATTTCTGAATTCGGTCCCCGCGCTCAAGGCTTGCGATAGAAGCTATGCTATAGCTTAATAAATAAATAACGTTCATAGCGTTTTGTGCGGCCGCGGAGCGACCAGAGAGAGGTGTTTTGATTTTTTTTCTAAATTCTTGCGGAACCCCGACAGAGGTATCACGGAACCCTAGGGTTCCGCGGAACACACTTAGAGTATAGCTGACCTAGAGTAAGCACCTGAATAATATATATCAAACTAGCTGACCCGGTAAACTTCGTATTGCCTCAGAATGAAATAATGTGTCAAAGGTTTGATACATACGGACTATTTGTATGGGACAATGAAATTGTGTTTTTTACTATTCCTCTTGAATTTCTTCATATTTTCTTACCTTTTAAACGTTTCGTGGACTTCCAAAAATCATTCAAAACCAAAATTAGCCAAATCGGTCCAGCCGAGTTTTAGCGAGACTGATTTTTTTATATACATAGAAGATAGATATCGAGTCGTTAGTGTAGGTATGCCTTCTACGCAGCTCACCACTTCGAGGATACAGCGGAGAAATGATTCCAAAATACTTTTTCGTAAAATTATAAACTTTTTAGATAAGATAAGATTTTATTTTATTTCTCCACAATATTTTCTTACGGTAAATACATCATACGAAACTGATTTTATTTTTAAAATTATACTGAATTATTTTTAAAACATTTATCTCAGGGTATTGTGGAGACAGGAGCGCTCAAACTAGGTAAACCCTGTGCTATGAGTCTCCTGGTCTCCGCCTCAGGATTTTGTCCACTTAATTACTAGTACAATTTTAGTAATAGCTCATGAGAGCAATAATGAGAACTAAGCACTATAAGGGAACGCTTTGCCAGTCCAAAAACAATTTTAGACATTAATGATGATTGTAGATTAATCATAGTTAAGTTTGTCCGCCGTTTTTCATCTTACATCCGTCAGGGGAGACGAATTGGGGCCACATCTAAATTTAATAAGGTCGAGTCGGCCTGCTTCGAATAAATTTCATTAAAATTTTTATTTCCTCCGCTCCGCTCTCTAGCGACGTGAAAATTTCAAGGCAATCTTGGCCTCTACCATTTGTTTGGTTTAGTTTCGCAAGGCAAACCTTGGATGTGATAAATGTGGATGCTTATACACTTTGCATAATTAAAGCGAGCTATTTATGGGTTGATATTCTAGAATGCGATCTTTCTCTCTCTGAATTTCTCGTGGGACATGATAATAATTTATACGTTGGCCTCGATTCGTTAACAGAACAATCTAAGATGAAATTAAAAGTACTAAGGTCTTTGTTCTCCTTGTATACTATTATTTCTTTTTTTTTTGTAATGGTAGTGGCAAACAAACATGCAGTTCACATTGATGTTAAGTGATGGCTGCAGCCTATAGACACCCACACAAAGACCAAGGTCAAAATGCAGATGCGTTACCACTCCTGAGGCCTAAGGTGTTATGCCTCTGTGCCGGAAATTACATGGTCGTACATTACCACATGACCGGAACATAATAGTGCTGAACAATACCATTTAGCGGGAAGTATATTAGGTAATGCGGTGGTGCCTACGCCCTTGAGCTCCGTCACTGGAGCTCTACCTACCTCACCAGTAATATTTCTTACGACGAGCCAGTTGGTTTAACGATGAGTGATGACTGTTCCACCAAACATTAATTGTATGATCTAAAAATATTAATTTCGTGTCTGAATGTTTGTGTAGATATGTGTTGTGTGTGAGTGTAAGCGTATTTTTTTAATTTATTTCATTAACTGAAGTTGCAAAGATATCACCTGTAACCCAAGATCATGTTTTGCGACATTGCTTTGCTGAATTACATTTGATTGTTTATCCGAATTCCACAGACATACGACCGAAATTTATGTTAAAATGTAGTTATTAAATCGAGGCTTCTAGACAAAGTTAGTCGAAGCGAAAACTTATTTTGAATCTACGCGTTTTTCTAAGCAGCGTAGGCGTACTGAGGTGACGTTCTATTGGCTTCAGAAGGCAACTACGGAATAAACTACACATTCATGAAACTTCACTGTTTTACGTTTAACAAGAAAACAACAGGAAAACAAGATACTTTAAAAACGTGTGAACAGAATGGTGGATTATCTTGTTTTCCTGTTATGTAAAAGAAAATAACATACTAGTACATAGGTACATACTCATGTTCATTCACGTTGTAGTTTTGTTTTGACTCAAAACCAATTGCCATGATTTGATATAAATCACCTACCATAGGTACTATCACACAAAAGGTTGTTGTAGTGTAACTGTTACACTACACAATCTTAATTAATTTACAGTCACATTGTTTAGGTACACGCGTGATGTGTGAACTGCATCGTCCAATAATTTGTCGGACATTTCATTCGACTATCCCTCCATCATTCCTGCCGCCACTCCACCAACCCTGAACGTACAGCGCTTATCGACTATAAGCACGGAAATACGCTGCTGTCATGTCTTGATATTAGTTGTTTAGTTTATTTGAATTTGTTTTTTTATGCATATTTAGAAACGTATTGCCTTGTAATAACTATCATAGAGACATAGGTTTCAAGGGTGGCAACGCATCTGCATTTTTTTCACCTCACCTCCATTGACCTCTGGTTTTTGTGAAGATTTCTATAGGCTGCAGTCATCACTTAGCATCCGTGTGAACTGCACGCATGTTTGCCACCTTCGTTATTTAAAAAATATATATAAATCTTTTTGTGAGTTACCGAAAATTATAACAACCAAACTATGGTTATATTTAATTCGTCAATGCAGGGTGAAAAATTCTTCCCCGGTATCGGCTTTGGGACAGCGCATGGCGAGCTAATAATAAGCCGGGAGATAATCTGGAAAATGTCTGAAGATCTCTCATGAGGTCCATTAAGTTTACCTGGTAGCCTACCAGGGTGATAATCGTGAGGGGATCTTTAACTACCGTGTACAGTAAGTAGACCATAGAATTAAGGATGTCATAGAGGAATTTAAGGACAACCACTATTCTTTCTTTTCTTCGTGTTTATTAGTTAAGTAATGTGTATTATCGTATGCATTGCTAATGCATTCTGGTTTAGCAATACATACGATGCATTGTAATTACATGCATAAATGGGAAATATTTTGGCTCAAGATTTTGTACAAAAACATTATTAAAACAAGATAGATATATATATTAACTCTCTATGTCTTGAACGAAAACATGACTAGTTTTAATATTTAATTTCAAGTATCAAATCCGATGGTTGGATGTATTTGCACCTATTTGCTGTTGGATAGGATGGAGTCGAGATTGATTACGAATGACCGATCACTTGATTATATCACACATAGGTAAAAGCCAATCATTCGGCTCTACACTGCTTTTAATTGGCAAATTATAGGGGAATATAGTCCATAATAAACAACAATATCGTCTATTTTTTAAATAATAATGGAAATAAATATTTGACTTCAGGCGTGACTCGAACTCGCGACCAATGGGAATCTAGTCCAGCCGCTCTTCTAACTGAGCTACCGAAGTCCACGTCTCATTTGTTAAATCTTTCCTTCACATTTTATTGTACTGCCTTATAGCGGCAGTAAAAAATATGTATTTCACTAGCATGTGTTATTGCGAAAATTAATATAAAAACAATATCGTCTCTAATATTCACTAACATATCGTGAATATTGTCTTTGTATAATATATTTTATCAATTCGTGGACTTCATCAATGTTATAAAATTATAAAGTTTTTTAAAAAAAAAAACAGTCATCTTTTTAAAATTCGACTTTTTCTGATTATAATGTGAATGTAATAGGTAAAAAATATTGGTTCCATTTTTGTTCCTCCATCTTGTTCCCTTTGTTGTCTCTGCACGGAGCTCAAAAAGAGGAATAAATGTTCTAGTATTCGGGAGTTCGAGGTCGTAGGTACCACCCAATAGGTAATAGGTACCTAATCTCAGTGCTGTCATATAGTAATATTCACCGCACCTGCCACCCGCTTTTGTATACATTTATACAATCATGACTCATATTAATGTGGACAAGTTATACATAAGTTTATTAGAACATAACTTATGTAGACCCAAACATTCAAACATTAATTTGTATTCTATTTGTGTTTTGTCGAGAATGTCTTGCTTGGGCTCATTACATGTGTAGTGGTGCTGTAATAAATTATATTGATTTGCTTGTGTGGGTGTGAGTGCGGTGAAATTACGAAACAATTTATAATTTAACAAAACCGGCGCGGTTCGGTCGGTGAAATTGCTAAAGTTAATAAAGTAAGTATTCAACTGATGTTTGGCGTTGTGTAGTTTGAAATATTAAATGCGGCGTAAGTGATATCAAGTGTGAGGTTTCTGAAGATGAATTCTTTTGTATGTTATTATGGAGTGTAGAGAAAATTAATACAATTGTTAAACTGGTGAAGCGATTGTAGCAAGATTGTAGATTGTAGTCGAATTGTGAACCTCCTCATTTTTGAAGTCGGTTAAAAATAATAAAGCAGTCGCTACGTTATGTCACATGACAGACTATCTTATAGATAACATGTAGATCTACAGAGCTTCAACTTACACAGATTTTAGCTGGACATTTTAAACCTTTTAGATCCTTATAAGAGGTTTTCATTAAGTTAAGTCCTCCATAGCTATCCCATTAAAGTCGCTAACGACCGAGATGATGTTTAAATTTCATGCTGGTTCTAAGTAGGTAGTAATTTGACATAAAAAGATTTTAAGACTATACAAACAATTTAATATTTCAATCTTTTCGCACCAAACTTTCTACAGGCAGCGTTAATTTTCACCACAAAGTTCAGTAATTTAGTAATCACTCTCACGAAGACTGATGACTGTACCCGATGTACAGTCGCATATTACACCTGCACTAGCTGCATAATCTATTGTCCTCGAAACCACGTCGTGCCCGAATGTACATGCAAAATCAGTTTTGTTTATTTTATACCTCGCACACGCTGACGTTGAATTCACGCCTATGTTCGATTACGTATCTTGATGGTATCTTCATTTCTTTTTTTATTTTGGAATGATTGGAACAAAGCGTTTTACGGCACGGTACGCTGGCTAAGGGAGCTAGGCGAGCGTCACGAAAAATCCTCACGACACGTTTGCTATAGTGTGTAGCGCTCGGGCCCTCTCCGAGCACAGCAGGCAGGCACGCCGAGTATAGGATTCGACTTATTCGTTCTCTCTCTCTCACGACGCGCGCGTCTGCTGTGTGTGCGTACATTGATTTGTCGTAGTTTTACTTATTATTAATATTTTTAAAAATTAATAATGGATTGTAAAAGTGATTCATTAGAAGTTGAAGAGGAACTTCGTTCCAGTCGGGTGTCCCACATGTGACACCTCAGACAGTTTTTTCTAAATTACTGGAGTCTATAAAATTATGAGATTATTAAATTAGATAATTCATATCGATAACTTAATTTGGTTATTATTTATGGTCCTGTTTG
Source organism: Macrosoma leucophasiata (assembly GCA_036365455.1). NCBI lineage: Eukaryota > Metazoa > Arthropoda > Insecta > Lepidoptera > Hedylidae > Macrosoma > Macrosoma leucophasiata. The sequence continues at coordinate 5,696,771 of JAWQUS010000024.1, forward strand.
GTATTAAGAAAATAACGCAAACAATTAATTTGCCTTGTCGTGATATATCATTAAGGGTGTGGAAAAAAAAAATGTCGTGTAGCCCGCGAAAACAGGTACTGTACTGCAATATAGCATGTAACAGGATACAATCAGGTCTGATGTTTTATAAACTTTTTCTATCTGCTTAAACGTACTAAAGCTTATATTCTTACTTAATATCATTCAAACCTTAACATGAATACTCATCGTATAAACCATAATAAAATCTGAATCCAATGATGGAGCAGAACCTTGCGTTCTTTGCCAAAACAATAAAGGTCGTGGAGCGAGGCTGTTGTGTGCTGAAGTTTTCCAACTAGTTTAACTAGTTTGCGATCCTCCGCTGTCTCCTCGCCACGGCATACTCCTGTGTATATAATACTTTACACAACTTTCACAGTGTGCACTCGCCTTGATTATTTGGGAACAAGGGCATTATTTATGGATTATTATATGGGAGCTGGAGATAATTTATTATAACGCGGGTATACAACCAACGCTATTTGTACGGTATTCATACAAGCTTTTAAAAATCCATTAGTGTAACTGAATACCTATAAACTTATAGTATATTTTCCATGTGAAGGTGTTTTCAAATAGTAGCTCAGTAGCATTCTACTTTTTACTGTATCATTTTAAAAATTATCATTGTAATATTTACGGTGAAATTTTAGTGGTTGTTTTCCCGTGGCAGAACAATTTGAACCAATGTACGCAAACCATGCCGGTAAAGTGAAAAAAAAAAACAGTGAATATTCATAAACTTTTAGACCAAAATAAGCTCACTTGCCTTGTAATACGGCATAGCTAATAAATAAGGCATATTACTGATGCATTTTGTTACCAAGACAAATTCATTCTGCTGCGGGAAAACAACCACTAAAATTTCACTAAGTATTCGTGATATTTCGTGATAGGTGACTTTTCGGTTTTATATGTATAGATTGTATCTCCTACATCAGGACATCGTGCAAAGTCCGAATTGCATTTCTGGGAGAGGAGAGGACTCCCTCACAAATATGAACAGTGTGGAAACTACGTACAAAGCGTTGAAACATCACAAACATGCGCAGCGGCGAGGCCTCTAAGCGATTCTTGCGGTGCTGCAGTACTGAGTCACTCGCTACATCGAGAGTCGATGCGCACGTTTGTGTTAGTGTGCCGTTTCGAATGTTTTGTACCTAGTTCCTATACTGTTCATATTTGTACTGTGACTCCGTGCCCTGGAACTGGAAATAATAACAAAGTTAGATCCATTGATTATTCAACACAACAATGAAACGTTGAAGCATCGCATCTGTTACCACAATACATGAAGTAAATTACATTTTACAACTGTATTACAACCACTGTTTCAGTAGATATTTACGACAGCAAAACGAATAAGTTGTAGAGTTACAGTAGCTACATATTCTTCCACGTTTATTTCAATCTTACACATTAACATTTTGAACAATGGGATTATGCTACGGACAATCTTTACAATTGTGTATGTTATCACACGATCGCTAAATGGTAGTGCTTAGCACCATCGTGTTCCGGTCAGGTGGTAATGTACGGACTTGTAATTTCCTGCAAGGAGGCATAATAACTTAGCCCTCAGGAGTAGCAACGCATCTACATTGAAGTCTCTGGTTTTATGTTGATGTTTCTAGGCTACAGTCTTACTTACCATCAACTTAATTACTTACTTTTCACTGGTGGTAGAGCTCTAGTGACGGAGCTTGCGGTCAGGTGGTAATGTATGGCCCTGTAATTTCTGGCACGGAAGCATAATACCTTAGGCCTTAGGAGTGGTAACGCATCTACATTTTGACCTTGGTCTTTGTGTGGGTGTCTATAGGCGGCAGTCGACACTTAACATCAATGTGAACTGTATGCTTGTTTGCCACTTGATAAAACATCCAACATCACGTGTCTACTCCCCAACTGGGATCTCAAATATAGTGATTGTGGTCTACAGGTCAGCTGTGGGTAAATATGAAACAACAATCGGTAATAAGTCACTAAGTCATAAGACTTAGGTATATGATAAGTCAATGTTAGAATATAAGTCACTAGTTTACCTACATTGTATTCTATATTCTCAACTTCTATCTTAAGTTTATATGACGGGGATGGAGAATAAAAACATACTGACCTGACTAAACCGATGATTACAGAAACTCCATAGCAAAGTATTAAACATGTCCATTGGTTTGATGGACAAGTGTCATCAATGACACTTGTCAGTTAAATTAGAATTTGGAAATAAGAAAATAAAGGAAGGCGGTCTGGGCCGGTTCCTTGATATAATTCTGTAACTCGATATAGCAATCTAGATTCAGTAATAGTTGGATAACGAGATATAGTAACGATTCGCGTAGTACTGAATTGATTGGCAGAAGAGATTTACATTGTGCAATGAGTATTGAAATTCCGGTAACTGTGTGCCCGGTCGTAAGAGTTTCTTGCCCGTTCTTCTCTGCCGGCGTAATCGAATGGGCGGATCTTTGGCAATAAACGACTATTGCTTCACCTTCTGCCAAACCATGTGCTTTATTTCATCACCCGCTCGAGTTCTCACCTACAGACGCCCACAAACACGAATAACATATCGGCTTATGGAAAGACACTCAGACAATACTACCTAGATGTCCTAGATGTCCTGACTGGAGAGGCCTCCTGCCGACATACCTATTTCCTTATGATTTTATTTTTATTGTTTAAGTTCTATTCCGGTACATTGTTGTTCTAGTGAGATAAAATCAACGGAATACAATTCCGTTCTAAATTGCACTGGATATTGTACTTTTCAATATTACGACGAAATTGGACAGCGAGTGAAAGAAAATGAGAATGAATAAAAACGTTTCAAACAAAATGGAAATATTGTAAGGGTAGCATAATGTGTCTTTTGTTGCAGCTGTCTGTTTTGTTAATAAATCGTAAATAATACTGTTCGTTTTTGAATTTATACTTCTTTTGGCGCGATTGGGAAAATTATGAGAGTGAATTTATTCGATGCGCGCGCACACCGACAGATCAAAACGCGACAGTTAGAAGTTGGTTGCTAAACAGATAAAATTAACGATCTGAAGTTAGTTGTTATTTTTTTTTTCCTTTTTTTATTTCTAGTACTTATATTGGATTGTTACGTTATAGAAGTAGGTATAACTCATTACGTGCGTACATAAGTACATGCTGTTTTTTATATTTATCTTAATATTAAAAAAAAAAAGGAAATAAACGAAAAGAATGTCACGAACCTAGCCAAGGATTTAAACCTGAGACGACCTACTATTTTTTTAATAAAACTTATATAAAAATGCAATGAAATAATAATTAAATTCACTTAAGGAAAATTTAATCCAGTTGATATTATTGTAATATGTCAAACTTACACGTAATAAGGACGCAGCACCTATATTTATTTTAAAACGCAGCGGGCGACTGGCTTAATAGAATAGGTCAAAGGGTGTGTGTGGTGGATGGTGAAGCGGTGGTGCCTGGGGTTGTTTAATGTGCATTTTGACGACAACTTGCATTTGAATTCACTAAGTAAACGTTTTCGATGCGATATTACATCTACTTTATGCGATTTAATAAAAACTTTCAAAGTGATAATTTTCAATATCCCTTCAAGTATTTTTTGTGCGAGTCTAAAGTGTAGTAGAGCTTGTTTTGCAACCTACCTGACTTCACAAGGATGTGGATTACTTTTTTAAAGTGTATGTATGTATGGTTGTACATTTCTTTGGCGCACTCTGTAGCTCTGTTGAAGGTTGGCGATATTTAGCTGGAGAGATGTAAGAATCGGCTTATTTTTTAGGAATTATTCTAATTAATTTAAAAAATAAATCCCTTTAAATAGTAAATACTCCTTTATTACATTTTTAGAAATCCTCAAAAAGAGTATTTACTATTTATAAGTCTGAAAAACAGTACAGCAAAATGGTTTTATTTCAAGGAGTGTAGCTCACAAAAACTTAAGGACACATTATATAAACGAGTAATTTACTCTTAATAAATTTTTATTTCTTAACTATTTTCAGTCATCATTGTATTTTATAATCCCGCTCATCTTGACTTATTTCTTGGTTTTCTTTTTTATTGTTCTTTCATTGATTGAATCGGATCAGAAATCTATTTTCTCAATCTTACGATACTGAGTGTATCGTGAAATCGAATACGTTGGCAATTTCCGGCACTATTCGACCAAATCTCCAATAAGTAACTCATCAAGGGATCGGTTAAATATATTCTGAAAGAACGTCTATTTTGTTATATTTTTTTTAGTATGTATGTATCTTCACGCCAGGTCCCTAACGGGGTAGGCAGAGAGTGTAGAGCGCCAGATATCCCGGTTCTGACAAACCTCTCGTGCCTCGTCTACTTTCATCATTCTCTTCATACATGCACGCCGATTCCTAAGACTTTTTTTTAGTACTTCATATTATGTACATAGTTCTTCACATAACTTTGCAAAGAGCACCATTCTTATGTTGTCTTTATTATGATACTACTAAATATTTGTTACTGGAATATTGTGCACTTATTCATAACTAGCTGTTGCCCGCGGCTTCGCCCGCGTATATGTCGTTTTATAAATAACTAAGTAGCCTATGTTCTTTTTCAAAGTTAGCTGTATCTCTGTACCAAATTTCATTAAAATCGGTTCAGTCGTTTGGACGTGAAAAGGTAACAGACAGACAGAGTTACTTTCGCATTTATAATATTAGTAGGGAAGTAGGGATAATAGATATTTAAATAATTTAGAAGAAGGAAGGAAGAAGGAAGCTCGTTGTTTCGATTGTTTTGGGAAAGGGGCTGGGCTAATTATCCAGAAGTCGCTGGTTTGAATATGCGATTTGAAAAATTCAATATGGTTGGTGATGGGATTACTGGTGGTAGAGTTCCAGTGCAGGAGCTCGAGGGCGTAGGCATAACTGCATTACCTAATTTATCTGCCGCCAAATGATAGAGTTCAGCACTATCGTGTTCCAGTTAGATGGTAATGTGTGGCCACAGTACAAATATGAACAGTGTGGAAACTGCGTACAAAGCGTTGAAACGTCACACTCATACAAACATGCGCATCGACGAGGCCTCTAAGCGATCCTCGCGGTGCTGCAGTACTGAGTCACTCGCTACATCGAGCGTCAATGCGCATGGTTGTGTTAGTGTGCTGTTTCGGACGTTTTGTACGTAGTTTCTATACTGTTCATATTTGTACTGTGGTGTGGCCCCGTAATAACTATCACAGAGACATAACAACTTAGGTCTCTAGGGTGGAAATGCATCTGCATTTGACCTTTGTTTTTCGTGTATAGGTCGCAGTCATTACTTAACATCAATTTGAGCAGCATCCGTATTTGCCACCTTCTTAAAATAAAAAATGGTTATTTCCAGGAGATCTCATGAAGATATACCTACCTAGACCTACTTGTCCAAATAAGCAATAACGTTCAGATCAACGTAGTGAACAGTTATCCAAGCATGATATTGTTTTGCGCTCTAATGAAAACAACTAACTTGTTTAGTTCGGTTAGTATTGTTGTTTTGATGTTTGTTACACCAAACAACTTCGCGATGATATAATCTAACTTATTTTGATTAATACAAGACCCTTTCGCAAAGCTCCAAGATTGTTTGCGACAATTCTCAAGGTATATTTATCTTGGTGGATGAGTATTTGGGAATGTCATTTATTCATGTTCAGCCTCGGATATTTGCGTTTGTAATCAATCACGCAGGTAATCACTTTTCCTAATCGATGTACACTCAGCAGAATAATTCTTAAATATGATTTTAGAAAAATATTATTCCGTTATCCTCCTCCTCGCCCTCTTTTTATATTGATTTTTCCGTTAAATTGTAATAATTTTTATTTTACTGATGGTAGAGCTCCAGTGACGGATCTCGCGGGCGTAGGCACCACCGCATTACCTAATATAAATGGTAGTGTTCAGTACTATCGTGTTCCGGTCAGGTGGTAATGTATGGCCCTGTAATTTACAGCACAGAGGCATAACACCTTAGGCCTCAGGAGTGGTAACGCATCTGCATTTTGACCTTAGTCTTTGTGTGGTGTCTATAGGCTGCAGTCATCACTTAACATCAATGTGAACTGCGTGCTTGTGTGCCACTGCCTTAACATAAAAAAAAATAAACATAAAAAAAAATATACCGCTTCAATGTGGGAAGGTACTATACGTACCCATATAAATATTATTTTTAAGTGATACTTACTAATTTATTACTGTCTATTAGGTATATACATATAGCTATTTTTTACCGGTGAAAGAGCTCCAGTGAAAAAGCTCGCGGGCGTGGGCATTACCAAATCTTCTTGCCGCTAAATGGTAGTATTCAGCACTGTCGTGTTCGCGGTCACATAAATATTTTTGCGGTACGGGGAATGAACCCGCGATCCTCGAATCGAGCGATACACAGGACTAACCGGATGTGCGCCGGCCTATCGACATTGCTATTGTCGTTGTCATTGCTGTCGAATTTTCATGTCGATTTGTAGCTTTATTTAGATTATTGTTATTTAGTTAAAGTAAAAATCGATATGAAAATTTGACAGAAATGACAACGGCAATAGCAATGTCGATAGGCGGTCGCACCCCAGATCGTCAAAACGTGAAATAACACAATATCTACCTAACTCCAAATTATATTTTGTTTGTTTCAACTTCAAAAGGTTTACGTAATAAGATACGAGTTTTATCTGTAAACCAGGAAGGAGGTTATTAATTTGTCGAGTGCACACAAGTTCATTTCCTTTGTGAAACTTATGGCGGACAACTAGGGGCAAACGAGACTTGAAATACAGATTTGAATTGAACGAGTCCAGATAGTCTGTTAAATGTTAGTTACATTTTCCAGTTTGTGCTCGAAAAATTAAATGAACTTACTTATAAAACTACAATATAGGTACAATTACTTGTAACGTTATACTTGAAAAAAAAAACTCCTAAGAATATTGTAGAAGGAACGTTTTTACGTGGTACATTTTGATAAGAAGGGGAATATCAATAATAATTTCGATTTCCTTAATTAGTAGTGATACTTGTTTTCTGGTTTATCTTGGGTCTCAGTTGAGACATAAATTAAATTTTTGGTATTAATCAGTTTTTTTGACATTGTTTTTAGGGTTTCATATCTCAAAATGAAAAAAAGTGAACCCTTATAAGATTGAGATTAAATTTGGTAAATATATGTAAATCATTGACCAAAATAACAAAGTATAACAGAAATAAGTAGATTCCAGACAGGAGCCACTTTTAAGGGATAAATTAGTGAATTCAAAAAAAGGTTTTTCTTTCGAGTATCGTTTTATTGTAACGATTTTAGAGATTTTTAATGTTGACGGAAAAGTGAGCATTTTCCCCTTTATCTCCGAAATTACTTGTCCTACAATTTTGAAAATATCAGGCAAATAGTACTTCATGATATTACCTATTAGAAGTCTATGATATTTATGATAAGATATTATTATAACAAAGTATTAGCGATTTAGTTGAAGCATCTGGTTTCTTCAAACGCGCCGTAAACAAGTGAGAGTCTAAATAGAAAGAAAATACGTTTACTAATGCAGTTCCAGTAGTCGTGCTCGAGGACGTGCTAGACACGACGGAATCTATCTGTCCACTATCGTGTTCCAAACCATAATAATTTGCGCAATCTATATTGTTTTTCTTCTTCATACGAATGCGCACTCTTACATAAATACATGATACATAATATTGGTTGTTGGGAACTGATTCGCAATAACACGTCATGGTACGGGTTCTGTCAGGTGGTCTATCGTTCCCCCCGAGGGTTTCTGCCTTGTCGTGGCGGGGGGCTCAGTACCCGGTGGTTGTCCCCACACCGTCGAAGCCAAGAGGAACCTAGAGAGGGAGCGGCGTTTGGCGTGGCTCAGCCCGCCACTCGCTGCCGTGGAGAGGAGACGGCTGGGAAGGAGGCGTACGGGTATTTCGTTGGCCCTGCACCCTATACCCAGCCGCCTAACGGTGGTCCCGCCGTCCCGTAAGCGTCCGTAAGCATTCCCGTGACCCCGCCACTAATGGCGGACGAGTCGGAACACCGCGGGGTTTTAGTGAGTACGAGTCTCACACTACCCGCCGTCTGTTCCCCTTGGACGGCGGGTGCCCATGAGGGTTTCCCCGCGTCAAAAAAAAAAAAAAGGTGGTGTATCGTTCCTGTAGCCCCATAGAGCAACACGGGCCACCGGCCGCGGCGGACTGGAGGGGAGTAGCCATAGCGTTTTTTACCGATGCAAATCAGTCTGTATTTTTTTGGGAATGCGTGCGACACACACGCACACGACAAAAATCGTCTATTACTACGAGACTCACACCTTTTACGACCCACGAGACTTTTACGCACACATTTAAACATCTAGGCGACAGGTATAGGCCCATTTGGGCTTGTACTTTGACAGAGGGCGAACTCTGCATATGGCTACGTCCCTCCGGTTTTGCTCTATGTGTAGCTCTAACAGTTTATGTACGCACGTGACTACAAGCCTACAAGGTAACAAGGCGCAACAACAAGTGTGAATAAAACACGGGAGACCGGTTTAAATATTTCAGATGCGGACTGGGCATGGGTAACCTGTGTGCGGATAAAAAATATTCCTGTTTCGTTATGTTCTCCTGGTATTTCGATTTTCATATTTAATGTATTTAAACTTATTTAAAATATGCTCCACTGCACTCATTATACTGAGGATACAACTTTAGAAATCATATACGTCTAATATATAAAATTCTCGTGTCACGGTGTTCGAACTTGAACTCCTCCGAAACGGCTGGACCGATTTTAACCAAATTTTGCATGCATATTCAGTAGGTCTGAGAATCGGCCAACATCTATTTTTCATAACATTTTTGGACATTTTTTTTTTTAATTTTCTAGGGCGAAACGAAGTTTGCCGGGACAGCTAGTACTTATATAAAATTCTCGTGTCGCAATGTTCGTTCCCGTACTCCTCCGAAACGGCTTGACCGGTTCTCATGGAATTTTGTGAGCATATTCAGTAGGTCTGAGAATCGGCCAACATCTATATTTCATACCCCTAAATGATAAGAGTGATTCTCAAAATTTTTTTTTTCGATTTCTTGGCCTATTTTTAATATTTCCAAGGCGATACGAAGTTCGTCGGGCAGCTAGTAAGGATATAATATCTATTATTATAATAGTTGCAAGTTTATTAATAATGGAAAATATTTCACCTTAGAAAGATATATTGAACGCCGTGTGGTTCTAAATAACGTCGTCTCAAGGGACTCAAATATTCAAATATTCTGTTACATAAATCGGGACCTTTATAAAGATACGTATAGCCTCACACGCCTAAGTCGAAAGCGTTGTATCCTCTTATGCCAAATATTTTTAACGTTGAAGCATCAAATAGAACTTTAAAGGATCTTATTTTTAAGGTTCAGTTTCTTAAAAAGGGAACCCTTATAGGATCACTCTAGTTTTTGTCTGTCCATCAGTTACAGTATATCAAAACTATTAGACGATTGACTAGTAATTTAGTAAAAGTGTATTATAATAATAACAATTGATGCAGTCAGAGAGAGGTCCCGCCGAATATAACCCATTACAAAGTAGATTAAAATTCTCGAAAGGGCCTCTACGTGTTGGACCTCCCATGTCCCCGCGCAAGCCTGACAAAGGTCCGGGGTTCAAATTGGACCCCGTGCTGACGAGAGACATAATAATAACAATAATAATAAAGGGGGCATAGCAGCTTGTGGCGAGCTGTTGGTGAGCGACACCACCCCCTACAATCATCTCGAGTTCCTCCGAGAGAATTGGGCTCCGCCTCGTCCGCCACACAGAGGTACGGCCGGACAGATCATCAGGTCTCTCACCTCTGGCTTGCCTTCATTGGCCGGTCAGAGTGGGGCGCTAGAGGTATGGCATTTACAGAAATTTAGACAATAGGCTGTTGTCTAAATTTCTGAAATAGCCATACACTCGGGGGTGGAAGTGTCTAAAGGCATAATAGCGGGGAAGCCCGCTCCAAGCTCAAGATTACTCGCTCGTGATGGTGAAACCGGGGCCACACCTCTCGACACCCCCAGCCTCTCTCAACAGTGTTGCTCCCTGTCGACCATCGGGTTGGCTGTTTGGGGGGCCCACCAAGGAGAGACGAGTCACCACCTGCCTAAAGTAGGATTCGATAATGTGAGATGTTGAATATAGGCAGGTGCCGGATCTCACTCCATAGGCCGAGCCAGCTAGTCCCTCCAGTTCACCCACATAGCCCAAAGTTTGGCCAATCCCTTTTCATTACAATAGTCCCGTTATATTCTGCGGGGTCTGTCTGTGTCTGTATTAACTATTGAATGGCAGAAATCGCTACCTGAGCGATAAGGCCGCCTACTGTACCTGTTTTACTGTCGTCTATTTATGTAAATTGTTTCTGTTTGGTGTACGACAAGAAATAAATAAATAAATAAATAAATAGATGCAGTCAGAGAGAGGTCCCGCCGAATATAACCCATTACAAAGTAGATCAAAATTCTCGAAAGGGCCTCTACGTGTTGGACCCCCCATGTCCCCGCGCAAGCCTGACAAAGGTCCGGGGTTCAAATTGGACCCCGTGCTGACGAGAGACAATAATAAGTATAGTTGCTAACAAGCGCCGGATTGAGCGCCGTGCAGTGATCATCGACATTACCATTCCTCCTGACGAGAATCTCGTGAAGGCTGAGAAGGATAAAGAATTAAAATATCTGGATCTAGCTAACGAGATTGTCGGCATGTGGCATGTGGATGCCGCGATCATTGTACCCATAGTCGTTTCGGTCAATGTCTTATCGCTAAGAGTCTCGACCAACACCTTAAGAGAGTCGCGTTGGGCGGCTGGGTCAAGGGCTTGATGCAGAAGGCTGTACTCCTCGACACGTCACGAATAGTGAGGAGGTTCCTTTCTCTGCGTCCCTAACCACCGGCGGCTTGGGCCCTGTTCCCGCTGCTGGCGGCACATTATTTTATTTAAATTTGTTTTTTTAATATACTTAAATATGTAAAAAAATATTAAAAAAGAAAAGTGGCACAGCAGGCGACCTTATTGCTCAGAGAGCAATAGAAAATAAACAAAATACACTTGTAATATTTATTTGACGTTTATTCCTATCATCATCCTAATGGCTGTCCTGTGATAATCAATTTATCGAAGCAATCTCAAACACATGTCCACAAAATACGACTCTAAGATTGCAATCTAGCTTACCTCCCGTCCCTGACGATATGTCTAGTTCAGCGGCAATAAACGAGCTTTAATTATACCGACGGGTGATTCCCGGTGGACGGAATCGTAGCTTCACTCAGTAAATATTGTAGCATCGCCTTAAACTTTATGTAGGTAGGTGCCTTTTTGGTTTAACTTGAGGTATAGGTTTTTTCACAATAAAGGCTCGTTTTATAGGTCGATAATATCGCATGCGGTATAGCATTAATGCGTCCCGATTCCTTTTACATTCCTTGCACATACCTGCGTTTTTATCATCCGATATTTCTAAACCAAACGTCCTACAAGTACTAACGTTATTATCGCAGGTGTGTGTATAGTCGTTTGCGTCCTGATAAAAAACATGCTAGAACTCACATCGGAATATCGCAGGACGGAGAAACGCAACGTCCTACTTCCAATGCGGCGTTATTATCGCAGCAGTGTGTTACACACTGCTGCGATAATAACGCCGCAATGCATGACCATCCTAATTCAAAATGTACTGAAAACAGATATCGCACTAACGCATGCGATATTATCGACCTATAATAACCCTTTAGGCCCAAAAATGTGTCTCAGTTCGTCAGTATTTAGAAAATAAACAATACTTGGGTTTCTTTTTTTTATGTTACGCTTCGTCTTCCGGTAGACAAAGCGTAGGCAGAGCCCCTACGAGGTGGTCCGACGACCTAGTGAAGATTGCGGGCAATCGCTGGATGAGGGCGGCCCAGGACCGTTCGTTGTGGCAATCTTTGGGGAGGCTTTCACGATGGAGTTATAGTGCTCATCAAGAAATATTGCACATCGAGCCTATGAAAGTGACAATCGGCTAGTTTCGACTTCGTAGAGCGTTATCTTTGCTGCACACTGTCTACGTAAGCAATGATAGTCCGGTATTGGTCAAAACTTGATCAAAATGGTGGACAAACGTCATATTGGTAGGGTGCGAAAAAGATAACGCTCTACACACCCGAAATATGCCGAAGTGTCCTTCCTAAGGTCGATGTGCATTATTTCTTGTTGGCAACTGTAAAATGAGTCATCATTATATCCATAGAGTACTTACATTGAAGAATCTAATTTTCGTCTTCGTCGTCATGTTATTTATTTCAAGTATTTTAAAGTTAATAAATAAATATGCATCTAATTGTTCCAACTTGGTAACGTTTTAATTTAAGCTGTTATATAATTATCAGCACGTTAATAGGGGTTATTTACGAGTACATGCAGATTTTATTCAAGAATGGCGTGCATGGGCACGAATATCGTGATGTACATAAAATATTGAATGAACAAATGTTTTTTTTTCTGTGCGCGTAAAGAACGCTACTGAATTTCAGTCACAGTTAAAACGTTTCGAAGATTTCCATCAAGTTTGATACGGCTAGTTCAGTGGGAATAAAAAGGTTTAATTATACCGTCGTCGGCACGATTCCCGAAGGACGGAATCGTAACCCGACTACGCGTGTAAATACTGCAAATCTATCCCTCAAAGCCCACCAATATATGGTTTATTGACTTATAAAGAGTAAATGCCATCAACCTTTTCCTGTTTGTTTTTCAATGAGATAGATATACTTACACTCGATATTTCTAGGTTTGTTGTTGTATGTAAAATCATTTTTCAATAATTTGTTTATGATAATATGACTGCATGTCTATATTTTTCATTTATAAGAAGGGGTAAATTGAGATTGTAGGTACATGCCTTCCTCTCAATGATAATGTGCACAGTGGATACATAATAGAAGAAATATTTCAGTTACATATGAAGTCGGGTATATTTTAAAATTCTAAGATTACCTATTACAATTTTACAAAATGCAGAAAAAAGCAACATCTGTTATTAAATCACTTAAACTCAAACTCAAATTCATTGTGACTAAAAAGTGATAAAAGGCATCTGTAAGATATTAAAAATAATAGAAAAGCTTAAGCAACAATAGCGTCTAGTCAATCAGAATAGATTCATAATATATAATGAAGTTCCATTATCCATTGTTACGCATATTAAATACTTAGAATGTACCCTTATAAGATCTTCAGTCTGACTAAAAAAAAAAAAGAAGTACCAAAGTATGCGCTACTTTCATCAAAGAGCATACTTAACAAATAAAGTTAATGGGAAACATGCAAAAGAATTCGCGCTACATAGAAAGAAGTTTCTCGTTTGTAGTTAACATTTAAATTAAATACGTGCATTTAAAATGTTAATTTCCTCGACAATGCTCTGGACAGTAAGTACTTGTTCGCACTTTTTTACCCTTCTTATGTTGTAGCGCTCCCCAGTATGAGTTACGACGATTTATCACGAAAACTCGACTGCCTAGAGATAATAAATAAAAACTCACATTTATCATCTGCTAACAAATAATGGGCTGCCAGCCTGTTTAATTTGATAAAAATAGATTGTCTCTCATTTTCGCTTTACCTCAATTTTAATAAAAAATGAATTATAAAAAGTTAAGTGAATTGCAAAATGTATGTTTTATTTTATTCTACGTTTTTAATGACCTAGTGAAATAAAATGACATGTGAAGGTGAAGGTAATTTTTTAGAAGATTATTTTTTTAATTCATTCATTATCAATGAGTGAATATTTCTCCCTTGTATCTAAATGTTTGTTCGTAATGTATCTTATATTATATTCAAATTGTGTCGGGATAGAAGAAAAGTCAAGTTATTTAACAAAATCTGGCAGTATTTCAAATAGTGGGGTATATCAATATTTTCCTTTTGTGGATAAATAAAAAAATCTTTTAGTGTACTGTAATAGATGTATACGCGAAAAAAAAATGCTAAAAGAAAAATTGTAAAAAAAGTTACTTTCCAATACGTTCATCTAATCCGAGATCATAACCCTGCAGTAGACTTGTAACGTTGTTGCATTCAATCGATGTAACAAAAGCGACAATTACCAACGTACATTCATGAAAAGCGACTAGCTCGTGGTAGGGGCCCCCTCGGAAATGAGTTAACAGGGCCACTGACGCAGGCGAAGGTGTAATTTCATTTCCTGTGTTGCCATTTCAGAATTCACCGCAGAATTTTACAAATTGCACTGCGAATTTCCAATTGCGGGGAACGGTTAAACAATAATGAAATATTTTAATGTGATGTGAAAAATTTAATGTACTCTTGTTTTAAATGACGCGAAGAGTCTTAATGTTGACTTGGTAGGGTGATATGATTTCAGGATATATTTTTCGCTATAGATTTGTAAATGACATTTTTGTTCAGTGAACTCACGGGCATACACCACGGCATTACCTAATCTACTTGCCGATAAATGGAAGTGTATAGCACTATCGTGATTCGGTCAAGTGGAAATGTAGGTACGGCCCTGTGCCGCTAAATGGTAGGTAGTGTTCAGCACTACCATGTTCTAGGCAGGTGGAATTGTAATTTCCGGCACACAGGCATACTGCCTTAGGCTTCAGGAGTAGCAACGCATCTTTAAAATCTTATTTTTATTTTTATTTAAATACGCTTACCCTCACAGCCCCACATTAGGTATAAACCTGTATCGTGGGTCCCGTTGTACACATACAACACATACACAAACACCCAGACCCGAAACAAATACCTGTAGGCCATACAAACATTTGTCCCGGTGCGGGGATCGAACCCGCGACCCTTCGAATCAAACGGCCAACTCACACCGCTGGACTAACCGGGTCGTCTTTGGTTTGTATGTAGTTGTTTATAGCCAACACTATTTACTTACCCATCAACTAGAAGTGCAAGCTTGCTTGCCACTTCATGATTTTATAAAAATCTACGGTATAATAGGCCAAATTAACATAGAGGTTCAAACTGATCCTTGTTCTGCATTGCATAAGTACCAATAATCTCTTAGTTTAAACACAGTATAAGTACATACAGTAGTTTATCGCCTTTGAAGTTTTGCGATATGCCGCCTTCACCCATCAAAACGCAAAATCATTAAGGTTGTCATGTAAGGTGTTTTTGGTTTTTATTTACGTTGTTTGTAACGCGTCAATTTACGTTGAACATATATAAAAATCCTAAAAACATCACGCCTGTAATCCCCTAAGGAATAGGGAGAGGTAAATCGGATTCATACATACATCCTAGATTCGCCGGCCACGTTTTGGCCCATGTAACAGGCGGCAAGCCTGTTGACATCTCCGGGCACTTTACCAAACTTTGAGGTACTGGGAAGCCTCCAGAAAATGGAAAAGTCTATCAAACTATAAATATCTCAACCTATCAACAATTTACCAGTCTATCATCAATCTACCAGTATTCCAGTTGGGCGGTCTATCAGTACGCCAGAATTCTAACAATTATAATGTACCGATTCTAATATTCATCCATACCTTTTTAACTCCGTCCAATATAAACCGAATATGAAATACATACAAACAAAAAAAATATTTAGAGTTTTCTTTAAAGATTTTATCGTTATAAATGAAGTAAGTATGTACATAAAGTGTAAAATATAACAGACAATAATAATAAATGAAAATTATAATAAAATATTAACAGTAAAGTTGACATCAAATTTTTCAATATCATCTTTCCAAAAGCTTCGTAAAAAAATTTTAAATCTCGCACCCCTTATCGCTAAGTCCCAAGTAGATGACAGTTTTTGTATGGGCTACTTGGTACCGCCCCCTCCGTCCCTCGCGTCGCACGCCCCGCACGATTGCTCTGACATTACACGTTCGTTGGATGACTGTAGGTAATTAACACGTTCGTTTTCTTTAGACTGTGGTTAAAATGTGAAAATAATCGCACTACAACATCCTCTGCCTAGACATCATCATCCCCTATAAAGGGGATATGCCATAATCTCCACGCTTTGTCATGCGGATTGGCGATCTTACTGGCGGTATTTTTATCGCAGGACGCTGATGCCCATCTTGCGTTAATGCACTTACTATCTAGCATTGGAATGGTTTGACCGCCATTATTCGATTGACTGACTGCCCTAGTGGAAGAATTTTCTTTCGCAGAAGAGGATTGTTGCGCAAGCGGGTCGTCACGTCCCGAAATTTATACGAGTGGATAATAATCACAATCCCCAGAAGATATGAGATTAAGAATGGAACAAAAGCAGATCGTCGCAGGTAAAATAACGTCTGTCCTATTGTATGTTGTTCCTATTGGGGCGTGCGTCTAGTACGTGACTTCTGTGACATGACATCCTTGTTTATTTGCATTAAAACCCCTTCTTTACGGTCGGGACCAACCACCGACCATCACGTCATTGGTCAGGTCAACCGATGTTTGTATTTGTTCTACGTGGTCGAGCAGTTGAGTCAACTTGTCAGTTCTATCAGACATTCAAAGCAAAAGGCTGATCCACACATATCCGTGCCGTCACAGTTCCAGTACTGTACCGCCACTTCACTGATATGTGTGAAACAGCCTTTATGAGCCCACCACGGACGCAGCTTGTCGCGAGGGATGCTCTCACGACCAAGGCCGTTGACTTCAACCAAAATTGGTCGGGTCAACCGATTTCTACACTGTCCATTTTAACATCAACCCGACCAAGGTCGCGATGATCGGCGGTTGAATCCGACCGTATAGAAGGGGTTTTATGTTCGTTTTTGACCTTATAGATGCTGTTTTTGATGTAGACAAAGACTTCCGACGTGATCCGGTAATTCCGTGAATGTATGTTTCTTGATTGTGATGTTCAAACAGTGTTGGAAAGTTGACGGCGTAGTGATATTACCAATTATTTTACTATCACGGACAGAAAATTGTTACTGCGACAAAAAAAAGCATAAGAGCAATACAATAGCGATCTGTTACGTGTGGGGGCCGACCACCTACCCCTGTTTTACTTTCGTTTACCTTTCGATTATGACATCATCTTGTCAGTTTCGTACCGTCTAACTTTTACCTGGGAGTTCTTCTTCTGTATATTTGAAATATAAAAAAGGGAATTTGAATCTGCTTTTCATTCACTATGCTGATTTAATTGATTGACAGAGAAAGGCATTTGCATAATGGCTACGAAAAAAGCACTGTCCATATTGGCGCTCGATGTTTCTCAATTAAAAAACTGATGGTTTCAGTCCGCGCCTCACTAATAAATAAATAAATAAAATACGCTTACATTCACAGCCCCACATTAGGTATAAACCTGTGTCGTGGGTGCCGTTGTACACATACAGCACATACACAAACACCCAGACCCGGAACAAATTACTGTAGAGACACGGTGTTGGATAATGCGCACGATTAATGTCAATCAATACATTCGCTACCTAATTATGAAACAATAATCCAGTGGGATATATAAAGGAATAAACACTATGCCAAATTATTACCCAACTATTTAAAAAATATTACAAACACAATAACTAGTCCGAAAACCAGTCCTAAACCGTCTCAAAAAATATTTTGGTAAAAAATTTCAAATATTCAAATAATGTTATAATTATTTAAGAAAAATGGAAAGAAAAATTTGACTTCAGGCGAGGCTCGAACTCGCGACCTACTGGGAATCTAGTCCAGCCGCTCTTCCATCTTATAATTAATATTACATATTTTATACTTATACGTTCCAAAAATGTATTCATTGTTATCTTTTCCAGGGATAACCTCTAAATGTAATGACTTGTTACCGTTTCATTTGTTAGTTTAGGACCTTTTACACTTCACACGATATTAATTTCTCTTCATGTTATTTTAATTATAATTCAAATTGAATTGGACAGTGAACGTCCGAGAAACCTATTTTATGCTCCGTTACAAAGTTTTTATTATTAAAATTAAACGCGCTACAAAATATTTTAGGTAAAAATTTATCAAACTATGATTTGAACTTGATAGCAAAATGTCTAACATCATTATGATTTGATAAGTAGTCCTTAATTTAAGAAATGATGATAACAAACTAACATGTAGTCCTCATGACTCCTTTGTCTTTTTCTATCCTGCATATTTGACAATGCAACTGACAAAGACAAAGCATTCTATAGCTAAAACGTATCTAATGTACGTTTATGAATAAGGGGATTAAGGGGGTATGTTGTTTTGTGGCTGCGATAGTTATTACGGGGCCGTGTATCTGATTAGAATACGATAGTTATATACGCAGACAGTTTAGGCATTGCAGTGGGTATTGCCTTACTGTCTACGCTTTCGCATCCATTTTGTTTTCTATTCCCCTTCGACTTATCAACCAACATATTTGTTAATCTTTTTTTTTACATTTTTCATTTTGATTGCTTAATAATTATTGCAGAATTTTTCACTCCTTAGACGAGAAGTAAAGAGGACACGCATTCTATGGTTTTTAACTACTGTTGACTGAAATTAAAGTGTCAAAATAGTTCATAAACACAATTTAAAATTAGCTGAATTAAGATCAATCTATTGCGAATATTGCGATGTCATTCTTGTCAAATTGCTACGTATTTGCTACGCTGTAGACGGCGTAGCGGACGGACGGAGGCATTGTTCGAAACCATATTCCTCTCATCATATTATTACGTAAACGGGGTTTAAAAGGGAGCGACATTTAGAATGAATACTTTTACGAAATCTTTTTCGTGTACGGCATCTATGTGTGAATAGGAAATTTCCCCATTAATCTGAGGACTAGTTTTTACGAGTCTATATTAAACATTTTTTTTTATTTTTGATGAAAACTTTGTGGATTTACATTTTTATACTACAAATATTGTGTACTAGCTGACCCGGCAAACTTCGTATTGCCTCACAATGAAATAATGTGTCAAAGGTTTGATAGATACGGACTATTTGTATAGGAAAATGAAATTAAATGTAGAGATTCCCGTGGGAATTAGTGATTTTCCCGCAGTAAAAAGTAGCCTAAATGTTGGCCAAGCTTAGTATCTATACACCACAAAAAGTTTCATTCGAATCCGTCCAGTATCTTCGGAGATTAGCCTGGACAAAGGGACAAACATACAGAGAAAAAATGTAAAAAATCATTGAAAAGTGTTTTAATACTATTTTAACATTGCCCCCAATTGGTTTTTCGTAAATATACAGACACGCGGATTTTACTGTTTTATTATATGTATAGATAACTGTTATATATTCGAACATATTATGCAGCAGAGTTGTGAATTATTTTGTAAGTAGTAATCACTCCACTAAAGGATCTTGATCAGGATCTAAAGCGCAAGTGAGGCAGCTACGTAGGCAAGTAGGCAGTCCAATGATTCAGTAAACTTCTTGATACAGATTTGTTTCAAATATGTGTGGAAACGAAATAAAACCAACTATGCCGGGTTTTATTTCATTCTGTATATTTTCCTCTGAAATATTGTAAAGTGATAAACGGGACGATAATCCTTTCGATTTTAAATGTATGCAAAACTGGCGCAATAAAAATATTTTAAATATTCTGTGGAAGCCGCCGGTGTAACATTTAATAGGTATGATTTTTGGATTGTTCTGTGAATATGTGATAGTATTTTTTTTTCGGATCATGACTGTTGCTGGTTATCGACATGAATTCAGTTTTATCACAGGTAGACGCTTGAAATATTCACAAAAATGTAGTTAGTTATTAACTTCAAAAATAAATAAGTGATCAAATAAAGTAAAATAAATTAAGATAGTAAAATAAGACTGCGATGTCCGTTTTACGCATTTTCGATCAGGGTCACGTGTCCTGACGCAAGTTCAACATTTTTCACACATTACAAAAAGTATACATAAAAAGCTTACACTTAAAAAAATAACTAAAATTTGTTCTTCCAGCGATGAGCTTTCATGTGCAAATCTGTATCTCCTAGTGTCATGTTCCTTCGTAAATAGCAAAAGGCACTCCATCAAAGCAACATCGAAATATTTCCACTTTTATTCGAACCGAAAAACATTTTCCCTCCACGCATAAATCGCACGTTCACGTAGTATTATGGAATAAAAAGTAATTTCTTAATGCTTGGCTGAGAAAAAATAAAGCAAGTTGCAACGCTTCGAGGTTGAACCTGTCAAGACAAAATATGACGACGACTCTTATCTCTCGAGGATACACCGACGCTTTTACCCGCGAATTCTGAACATTGAATGTTGTCAAATAATATTCACCTTTATAATAAACGTATTGAGTATGTTTTCGTTCGTCCAATAATATTCAATACCATATTATGAATTAGGTCGGTGTTACACAGGTGTGTGCTGCATCTTTTGACATATTGACAAACGGACTTATCTCAGATTTATGGCGGGCCCGTTATATTGATATCTTGCTGATACTGACAAATAAATAATAAAGTTGAATTCAAAGAGATTACGGTCGGTTTATTTGTCACGTAAACAATGGCCTGTAATATTATTAATTGGATTCCTTGGCCATATTGCTATTAATTTTTACAGTGTAGCACTGGAAAACTTACAAAAATAGAAGAATTGGATAAAATGAATATAGTACTTACAACCAACCCTGGGATCGAACCAGTTACGCTAGCAGTTGAAATCTTACAGCCTTTTATAGATGTCTATTGACAATAAATCACCCCTTGCCAGGGAACCAGACCCTATCCGCGGCCCCGCGAGGCCGATGACATTCCGGTTATCGCCAACCGAATGGAGTAGAGCGAATGTTGCACCGCCCATAATCGCATATGTCTCATATGTCCCTCCGCAACGCCCTAAGCCGAGGCACGGACCCGCATGGGTCACCCTTAGGCAGTTGCGCTAACTTTTTGTTTAGGCTGGAGCGCCTTCTGCGCTCGCCCGGTGAAGTAAAAAAAAACTTCCTAGGGAAGAATAGTTTTAGGGGTTAGTCACAACATTTTTACACACTGCCATCGTTCAATATCAAATTACTTCTAAATTCTCATCTAAACCACTTTCTTTATATTGTTTGCCATTGGCCAGTAGCGGACGGCTAAGAGGATTTTACTGCTTAACTGGAACTGGATGTTCGATTCTTATGACATAAGCAAATCATTTTGGTTTGTGAACGCAGTTTTATTATATATTTTTTAAACTTCTTTGATACATTATTATGGCGCCTTGTACAAAACTGTTTCATAGTTTAGTACGAGGCGCTTTTTTGCTAAACTCTCCGGGGATTTGCTCCAGATTATCCATCATACCGAAACTTAAAAGGCATTGACGTCAAACTCGTTACTGTCAAAAAAAACGAGGCGCGTCGCCATTTTTAGAATGATCGTGGAATAAGTTTTAACAAATAGATGGAAAAACAAAGGAGAAATCACAGACAAAGTGTTAACAACTTAGTGTTCGGCGAAGTATAAAAAAGGGCGTTGAAAAATGCCTGTTCAAGTGAGATATAACTTTAAAGGGGATGAAAGTCGAGGGCCTTTAAAATGATTGAAAAACTGATTGGAATGATTGGCGCGGGCGTTCCGACGTGGTTCCGACCGATTGCGATGTCTGGCGCGGTGTTATTATTGCTGCAAATTGCTGGGATTTCGCGAATTCCGGTTGACCGGACGCTATTGAAAAGAGTGTTGGGTATAATTGGGAGGTTGGACTTGATACGAGATGTTTGACAATAACAATAAGTTGTTTCTAGCGACTTCATACGCGTGATCCTTGGTTTGGGCTTAAATAGTAGCCTATAGGCTAACCTATGAGTAGCTCTTTCTCAGTATTCGAAATGAAATTTGACATGGTGATAGTTTGAATTTCAAACTATCACCATGTCAAATTTCATTTCAACTGGCTCGGTTGTTTGGTTGTGAAAGTGTAACAGATGGACAGACGAAGATGCTTTCACATTGTAATAAAGTTAGTATCTATACAAGAACTTAGGGTTCTCGCTTGTTACATTGATTGAAAAAACTATTTAAACGAATTTATCTCGCGCATTTTAAACTAAGAGGATCTAAAAACACCCCATTAACGCTTTTCGCTTTTATTTAATCTTAAAACAGAATTTTTTATCGAATTTTATGATAGAAGTTTGGTGCGGTTGTTTTTGAAAATAGTGAAAACTAAATAAGAATGTATAAGTACAGCGTTAATTTAAATGAGTGCATCACCTCTTGGGATTGTTGTTTAGAGGATTCCTTCAAGAGCTGATGTCTTAATTTCAATTAACCCTGTATTAGTTGATAATTTTTTTTTTAAGGTAATAATAAAAGTGGCAAACAGGCGTGCAGTTCACATTCATGTTAAGTGATGACTGCAGCCTATAGACACTTACACAATGACTAGAGGTCAAAATGAAGATGCGTTGCCACTCATGAGGTCCAAGGTGTTATGCCTTTGTGCCGGAAATTACAGGGCCGTACATTACCACCTGACCGGAACACGATAGTGCTGAACACTACCATTTAGCGGCAAGTATATTAGGTAATGCGGTGGTGCCTACGTCCGCGAGCTCCGTCACTGGAGCTCTTCCACCAGTATAATAATAATTTCCTTTTCAGGACATCTATTATAGAGACATAACAATTGAGGTCTCAGGGGTGGCAACGCATTTGCATTTTGATCTGGTTTTGTGTAGATGTCAATAGGATGTAATCATCACTTAACATCCATGTGAACTGCACGCTTGTTTGCCACGTACGTTACATCAAAAAAATCTAGGAGCCCGTAAAATTTTTATAAAGTATAGTCAATCATAAATAAATAAAAATATTTTCTGAATGCATCACCAGCTTCTGCTATTTTTTAGCTTCCGTATACATTATACAATTCCATATTGTGCTTCTTCTCAGTAAAATCGTTGAATTTATTCATAGGAAAAGTAAAATATGAAAATGATGTAATTTAAATAAATAAATAAACTTATAAAATAAAATATCTCTTCCACGTCCTTAATCCAGAAACTTAACAACCCATGAGTTATGGTGTCAAAATGTATTTAAAGTGCTCGTAAGAATCACAATGTTTACGACGAGGACTGGTTTATACGTCTCATAAAGATTCACCTTTCATAACCCCTCGCGAGTTGACCCGTTGCGAATAATCGACTGGAAAACAGTAGAACATAATTTTACGATCTCCTTTAGTGTATTTCTAGTCAAAAGGCAGGGTGCGTATGCTTACGCCATTCGATTAATCTTGTCTGAAGTTTTGAAGATACTGTTATGATGTAGAAATAGAGACTTTTTATAACTACCAATGGTCTAGTGATACCATATTACTACTTTAAAGTTGAGGTCCCAGATTCTTCTCTTGGTAAATATAGTTAGCTTTTTCTTTTTCGGCAGATATTCAGTGACAAATATGTTTTCGAGAAAAGTTTTTGAATTTAGTTTTTTTTTAATATAATAAAGATGGAAAACAAGCATGCAGCTCATGATGTTTAAGTGATGACTGCAGCCTATAAACATTTACTCAAAAACCAGAGGTCAAAATGCAGATGCGTTGCCACCCTTGAGGCCTTAGTTGTTATGTCTGTGTGATAGATGTTGTAACGGACGAGGGTTGCGTGGAGTGGTGATAGTTCGAAATGAGAACACAAACATATAAGTTTTAAAATGATACACGTATGCACAGGTGAGAGAAAGGTAAGCGAACTGAGCCAGTATCTGTGACAGAAAAACGACTGCCGTACCACCCGAAATACCCTCCGCATACGTGCATATTTATTTTATTTATAGAAAAGAAGGTAAGTATATGAACTAATTTTCACATGTACCTTAACACAATTTTTAATATTATTTTGCACCGACCCGCAGTTACTATGTTGGATCTATGACGTAAGTATGTACAGTAATGGTATAGGTACAATGAACATATAGAATCTATTTACTGTGGTATAGGTAGGTATTTCATGGAATAATTATATTTTTGGTAAGTTACGTACGTATAGGTACCTAAGATACTTACATATGTTTAAATTTATTTTAGTTTACTTCATTTATGTTTTCTGATTATTTTAAATATATTTTTATGTAAATACGTATTTTATTTAATTATTTAGGTAAGTAGGTATATTAGACGGGATCACGAGCTACGTCGTCTACAATCTCCGCCCAGTGTCACTTCAGAGACACTAATCGTCCATAGGAATAAGTGCCAAGCGAGTGACAGGTCTGGTAAGAACTCCGGTTTTAGTTTTCACATCCACTGTGCGTACTCGTCCGTCTCTTCCGGAATATACCTTTTCAATGATTCCCTTCGGCCAAGTGTTGCGAGCTAAGTTTGGATCTATTACGATTACCACATCCCCCGGTTTTAGGTTTCCATCTTCTTGAAACCATTTTTGTCTGGGAATAAGAGTAGGCAAGATTTCTTTGACCCAGCGCTGCCAAAATATGTCTGCTAGTCTTTGAGCAGTTCTCCACATCTTTCTTAGGCATAAGTCGCTATCGTTAAAGACCCCCGGTACCGGCAAATTTGATGAACAACCTATCAGAAAATGATTTGGTGTGAGAGATTCCGTGTGAGTCGGGTCAACAGATACGTGTGTCAGGGGCCTGCTATTTACCATATTCTCTATTTCAGTGAGTAAAGTGGCTAACGTCTCCTCATGGGGCGCTCGTTCTTTGAGCGTTACTCTTAATGCTGTCTTTACACTCCTCACAAGACGCTCCCACGCTCCGCCCTTATGAGGGCTAATCGGTGAAATAAAAGACCACGCCACACCGCGGTTAGTAAGCTCCTCTTTTATTATATTTTGATCCAGCTCCTGGTACGACCTTTTCAATTCAGATTCAGCGCCACGCAGATTCGTACCATTATCAGAGTACATGAAGTACGGCCAACCACGCCGTGATGCCATTCGCCTGAAAGCCATTATGAACGAATCAGTCGTTAATGAAGGCACTATTTCAATGTGCACTGCTCGCACTGTCATGCAGGTAAATAAAACTCCGTAACGGCGCTCTCTACGACGTCCTACTGTTATTTCCATGGGACCAAATAAATCCACGCCACAGTGTGTAAACGGCCTTTTGTGATGGGCCAGTCTCGCTTCCGGGAGATCCGCCATTCGCGGGGTAAAGGGTAAAGCCTTTCGAATACGGCAAAACAGACATTTTGATGCGACAGTACGAACTGTGGGTCTTAGATTTAGCAGCCAATACTTCTGTCTCAGTTCATTGACTACCATCTCGTTGTTGCCGTGGGCACATTTTTCATGGTAAGTTTTTGTTATCATTCGTGCTATAGGGTCGCCTCCGTCTAAAATAATTGGACATTTAGTCTCTAGCGTAACATCCAAAACGGCCTTTACCCGACCGCTTACTCTCAAGAGCCCGACTTCGTCTAAGTATGGCGTCAGTGTCCGCAGTCGACTGTTATTTTGAATCGGTTTATTATTTTTCAAAAAATTAATTTCCGTAGCAAAAGCTTTCATTTGAGCGTAGCGTAATAATATTATCTCAGCTCGCTGAAGCAATTTTGCATCAATTTCAGCTTTCCTTCTTCTACATTTTTCTATAAATAGCAACACTGTAGCAGTGCATCTTAATAATCGAAGCCACGACGAAAACTTATCGAGAGCCGGCACATCAGGTAAGCAACTTTTCGTAATTTCACAAACTTGATGAAGTACTCTTTCCAAGACCTCATCGTCGCCTTCTTTTTTTATTTCTGGTATAGGTAAAAACCACCCGTCATCTTTCTCATACAGAAATGTGGGTCCTCGAAACCATTCACAATCATTGTGTAATATATATGAACTATTCTTAGTAGCAACGTCCGCAATATTCTTATCTGTAGGTATATAGTGCCATTCGTTAGTTTGACTTAACTCATCGATTTCGCCGAGTCGATTTGCTACAAATTGATTATAATTACGTGTCTTATTTTTAATCCAGTGAATAACCGTAGTCGAATCGCTCCAGAAGTATCTTTTTACTGTTTGCAATCGATGTTCCTTTTGTATAGTTTCGGCAAGGCGGCAAGCTAGCACGGCTGCTTGCAGTTCCAAACGCGGTATGGTAACAGGTTTTAGAGGTGCAACGCGGCTTTTGCTAGCGATAAATGACACGCACACTTTATTGTCGGCTCGAGTGCGCCAATACGCAACGGCTGCATACGCTGTCGGCGAAGCATCGCAAAAAATGTGCAAATGTAGTGATTCACTTGCGCGCGCTGTAGACATGTAATCTCTAAATATCTCTTTGTTTTGATGTGACACTCGAAAATACCATCTCTGTATTCTTAAATCTTTAAGAGCGTGCAGTTGTAAGATCCACTTCTGAAATGTTTCATATTCTGGTAATTTGATTTCTTCATCCCATTTTAAATCGGTTTTCCAACAATTTTGCATTATTATTTTTGCCTGTATAGTGAATGGCGCTAATAACCCATAAATGTCATATATAGACATGACAATGCGCAGTAATTCTCGTTTTGTTGGTATTTTTTCGCACGTTAGAATATTTTCAGGAATTCTTTGCAGAGACAAATTGAACCCGAATGTGTCGGTATCCGGATACCACAGGAGACCAAGAGTGCGTTCGTATTGACTATCATCATCGATTTTGAACCTTACTGCAGCTGCACTTAAAGTTTCATTCGGTATATTCTGACATACTTGTAATTCATTCGATGTCCAATTCCGTATCTCGAATCCACCTTCGTGATGTATGTAAGTGACATCTTTCATAGCTCTTAGGGCTGCGTCATTGCTTTCAAAGCAATCAATATAGTCATCCATAAAATGATTTTTGACGATAGCCTCCACTGCATCCGGCATCTCAGTCACGTATCGCTGGGCATTTTTATTTTTAATATGCTGTGCAATAAATGGTGAACAATTTGCACCAAATATTAAAGACGTCATCGCATATTTTTCTACCCTTTCATTAGGATTATCTCGCCATAAGAACCTTAAAGCCTGTTGATCTTTCGGTTTTATAATTATTCTAAGAAACATATCTTTAATATCACCGGTAAGTCCAATAGGCTTTTCTCTAAATCGAAGCATAATGCCCAGTAATGATTCTAACAAGTTAGGCCCAGATAATAAATAATCGTTTAATGATTGCCCAGCAGAAATTGCAGCAGCATCAAATACTAGTCTTAACTTTTTTTTATTCGGGTTGTCAACTCCAAAATGTGGTAGGTACCAAGTTTTAATATTACTTTGCTTATTTTCTTCAATATTAATTTTACGCGCGTATTTATTAATAAGTAAATGATTTACTCGTTCCTTGTATCTTGATTCAAAACCATTATCAGTAACCATTTTTCGCTCAACGGCTTTCAAACGGCGATGGGCATTGCAATATGAATCAGACATCTTGGCATTGGCGTCTTTCCACGGCAAGCCCACTTCCCATCTTCCCTCAATTAATCGAGCAGAGCTATCTACTAATTTAATCGCTTGCAAATCGTCTATATTTTGCCTAGGCTTATTATGAACGCCGATGCTTTCAAACATAAAGAACTTGCGCACAAGTTCGTGAATATTGTCATCATGGTTTGTGTTTATCGTAGCAAACGGCCGATGTAAACAATTACATACCTTAGTGTTTGCATGTGAGCAGTGTGACGTATCAGCGGCGGCGGTGGCCGTGGTCGCGCACGCGTCTGTGTGCGTAGAGCAGACGTAACGGGACAAGCGGCCTGTACCGGCAGCCCGAACAGCTGATTCACATTCCTTTGCACATTCCACTGATTGCACTGTTATCATCGCGCAAGTCGATAACGTTGACTGACGTTCGGGATACACGCCGTGTACACACCATCCTAGTGGAGTCAGAGTTGCACATGGTTGATTTTTTTTACCGATTAATGTTTTAATAGGCACTATTAGATCATAATTATCTTGTCCAATCAATATTTGTGGTTTAACATCGCTAAAACAAGTTATATTTTCATTTAAATGTTTTAAATGGTCGTAGTTTTTAATATTAACGTTTGAAAGTTTTTGCAGTGGTAAATTTAGTTGGTTTATTTTTCTAGCGTTTAATTGGAACGAGTGGTTATCTTTATTGGTAATTTTACAGTTTAATATTTCACTTGTACAAATCAGTTCCGAATCCCACGCACCACGAACACACAAAGTCTGTTGATGTCCATACAAACCGGCACGATCAGCGATATCCGACGACACCAATGACACGGTTGCACCGTCATCGAGGAGTGCATACGTTTTTATGACACTTCGAGGTCCATGAAGGGTTATAGGTACCACTTTTAAAAAGACGCACGTTTTTGAGTTATCACTTGCGTGGTCCGTATGAGCTACAATCTCACTATTTTCGCAACTAGGTATTATTTCGTCACTGACGTCACACGCGAGAATGTTATTGTCGCTGTTGATATGCGAGTTTGTATTTTCACTATTGTTGGATGATTCCCTGGATTTCGTTTTCCAATGCAGGAGACGGTGATGCGGCAGCCCACACCCCTCAATGTCGCAGGTGGCTGCCGGGCAAGTGTCGCGGTTATGGGTTTCTAGCAAGCACTTGTGACACAGCCTATTTACGCGTACGAATCGCCACCGATCTTTTGTCATCGCGCGTTTGAATCTGCTACAGTCAGATATTTTATGGCTGTTGCCGGCACAAAACATGCATGTAACACTGCAATCGCGTTTCTCACTCAGGTTGACGGATTGCAGTCTGCGGTCTTCTGGTCTCTTTTTGTGATCTGATTGACTTTGTATGTGGGTTAAGCCCGCGGCAGATATTTTATTGGCCTCATTGAGTAAAAAATCAGAGAGTACTTCCAACTTTGCATGTTTTGTGTTGCAGTTCGTGCTATAGTAATCGGCCCATTTGTTTATAAGAGCACTGGGACATTTAGTCAACACTGCCGCAACCATTTCTGGACTTCTCAAGTAATCATCTTGACCGACTGCTGTAGCTGCTGCCACGAAATTCTTAATTTTTATTGAGAAGAGAACAATTTCATGATGGTAAGTCTGTGATAGCGGTGGCAGTTTTTTTAATTGGTATGTAATTTTGTTAATTATTGTTTCAGGTCTGCCGTAGCGGAGCTCCAGGGCTTCTATGACAGTATGTGGAGCCGTGTTCCCGATGAGTAGCGACGAAACGGTTTCCTTGGCTTCTCCCCGAAGTGATTTGCGCAATCTCCACATATTTTCGGCGTCGCTGTAGTTACAGAACTGTGTAGATTCAATATATGCCTGCTTGAAGGCCAGCCATTCCAGAACGTCGCCATAAAACTGTGGTAGGTCTTTCGATGTTGCAAATCGAGCCATCAGCTGTTGGTTTTGGACATTGCCTTGATGAATTTCACTGATCAGGTCTTTTATATGTGTGCCACTAGAGTCCCGTTTTCGTTCAGGAATATTGTCTTTTTCAATAATATTGCTACGTTCTAGCCACTGCTGCACTTTCTCCACGGAATCGACTTCACTAGGCTGGTGAATAGAGCTGTGCCGACTCTTCGACTGACTCTCCAGAACGGCTAAATCGGCGGCTAATTTTTGATCGATCAACTGTTTGTCGATTTCGGCTTTCACTCTGGCTGCCTCATATTCCAACTGCATTTTGCGTGCCTCGGTGGACATAGCTGAGTTATGACTTTTTATTGTAGATGCAGGCTTCTCACTACGGATGCTTTTTACGGAAGTCGGCCGTTCGGTAAGCAAGTATTTTTCGTTATTTTCCTTTTTCATGTTCTCAGAATATGCATCGCGTATCGGGTCTTCTTTCTTGCTGTTCTCCAGCTGTTCACTTCGCCAAGCGTTGCGTGTGCGAACCGAGGTTTCCAAATGGCGGCGCGGGCGCGACGTAACAGGCGGTGTGGTGAACATTTTGGAAAGTTTACACTGTTCCACGTAAATGTCCGGCTCGAATGACCACTTGTAACGGACGAGGGTTGCGTGGAGTGGTGATAGTTCGAAATGAGAACACAAACATATAAGTTTTAAAATGATACACGTATGCACAGGTGAGAGAAAGGTAAGCGAACTGAGCCAGTATCTGTGACAGAAAAACGACTGCCGTACCACCCGAAATACCCTCCGCATACGTGCATATTTATTTTATTTATAGAAAAGAAGGTAAGTATATGAACTAATTTTCACATGTACCTTAACACAATTTTTAATATTATTTTGCACCGACCCGCAGTTACTATGTTGGATCTATGACGTAAGTATGTACAGTAATGGTATAGGTACAATGAACATATAGAATCTATTTACTGTGGTATAGGTAGGTATTTCATGGAATAATTATATTTTTGGTAAGTTACGTACGTATAGGTACCTAAGATACTTACATATGTTTAAATTTATTTTAGTTTACTTCATTTATGTTTTCTGATTATTTTAAATATATTTTTATGTAAATACGTATTTTATTTAATTATTTAGGTAAGTAGGTATATTAGACGGGATCACGAGCTACGTCGTCTACAGATGTCCTGAAAAGGAAATGAATTTGCCAACTTAAACATAAACACATTAAAAACACATTCTGATGGTGGGGTCAAAAGTCTTAGGAATCGGCGTGCATGTATGAAGAGAATGATGAAGGTAGACGAGGCACGAGAGGTTTGTCAGAACCGGGATGTCTGGCGCTCTACACTCTCTGCCTACCCCGTTAGGGACCTGGCGTGAAGATACATACATACATACATACATTAAAAACAGAGAGATCAAGTGCAAAGCTTTTTTAATAACTCCAATTCCTATTTAAATATTGTAATATTGATACTTTAAAACATAATTTCGACCAATAAAAACGTGGCAAGAAAGTGATCAAGCATTCCATTCGTCAGTAATCCAACACGTGTTCCGAGATTGCGCATGCCAGCGCCAGGTGAGGGTTAATTAACCCGGTGACTGATGAGTGCGGGGTGATACGTCACTGTCGGAGCTTTCGAGCCCTGAGATTGGTTGACTGATTATATTGATTCCAACATATTGTTCCATGGTATACGCATGTTATAGTTTCATTAAGTTTATGAAACTTTTACAAAATGTGAGTCTCGTACAAAGCAAAATAACCGAGAAGACAGATTCATTTTTTTTATGTTATGGAAGGGTAAACAAGCTTGCAGTTCACATTGTTAAGTGATGACTGCAGCTGATAGACACTCACACAAAGACCACTGTCAAAATGCAGGTGCGTTACCACACATGAGGCCTAAGGTGTTATGCCTTTATGCCAGAAATTACAGGGCCACCTGACCGGATCACGATAGTGCTGAATACTACCATTTAGCGGCAAGATTATAAGTAATGCGGTGGTGCTTACACCCGCGAGCTCCGTCACTGGAGCTCTACCACCAGTGAAACTTACTTACTTAACTGGAAATATTAAAATGGATTTCTTATGTGTAGTAGTGTCATACATTATGTGGTTTAAGAGTTCTAGTATCGGAGCTCGAGATCACATTACCTAATCTTATTGTCGCAAAATGGTAGTATACAGTACTATCGGATTCCGGATAGATAATAATGTTTGTTACGTTTCGATCCCATAAAAATAATATGCTTACACTCACAGCCCCACAGTAGGTATAAACCTGTGTCGTGGATGCTGTTGTACACATACAACACATACACAAACACGCAGACCCGAAACAAATATCTGTAGGCCATACAAATATTTGTCCCGGTCGGATTTGATCGAATACGCGACCCTTCGAATCAAACGGTCATATCACACCGCTGGACTAGCCGTGTCGTCAAATGAAGGATCCTGTGTATGTGTTTCCATGGGCGTGTACACAAGAGTACTAAACTGGCGCGGTAGTCCAGCAAAAACCATTACCGTCAGACACCAAATGTCCGTGTCAAAGGTTAGTAGGTATTTCTTTACTTTAAAACAAAATAAATGCATAGTTTTATCGTTTATTCAAAATATCTACATTATAAATTGACAAAATTAGCATTCTCAGGTATAAATAACATTAGCAAGTATTTTCATAAAATATAAGTATGAAAGCAAGTTCAGTTATACAAAAAAGAGTTTACCCAGGCGCTCAGAATTTTATAGACACAGAGTTATAGTATTTTGTATTTTTATAACGAGTTTCAATATTTATTTTCTCAATATTTTAAGCACGTAGCGTTTGCATACTTCGTGCTGCGAAATAATATGAATAATAGAAAGAGAAAATAAGAATAATCGACACGTTTTCAATTATGATTTTCATACAGTTTTCATATAGTTTTATAGTGAAGATTTTGAATCATAACGGCGTTTTATTAAAAATAATAATTTATTAATGATATAGTAGTGATACGACACGCACAAAGAATAGTTCTTCATAATTAAAAATACAGTCTATATTTGAGTTGCCGTATGTACTTACCTACTCGGTTTATCAACTAATTTTCCCATTTTGCATTTCGAAATGTCAACGATCTATTAGTGTATTACTACTATGATTAGTAAGTATATATATAACGTATAAACGTAAAGAAAGAAGGCTGATTGGTCTGTGCGTAACGACAATAACTTACTCATCCGTAAAAATGAGAATACAGTATTATTTATATTAAAATTCTTGCTCATGTTATGGTGAATACTGGAAAAAGGGTAGGCAAAGGTAATAAGACAGATCGACAATTCAACAACTCAACTACACTTTTAAGAAGATATCTCTGTAGTATTCGTGAACATAAATATGTGCTGCAAGCTTATTTGCCATTCTCAAAAAGATTATTATATTAATAATCTACCAATTAACTGCCAAAGAAGCCTAGAAGCCTAGTGATAGCGTGCCACTTCTTATATGCCAGGGTCCGGGTTCAACTCCTGAGTCGGGGGTAAGTGCTTTTGTGCTTTTAAATTTTTTTGAAGTTTGTTCATGTGCTCGGATATGTAATAGGCTTGCAACCTATTACATGGGACAAACGTAACCGGCGAATCGTGGGTGTTTTGTTGATCCTTGAATGGATGAGTTTACCCCTTCGGGGAATATAGGCGAGAAGATACTTTTGTATACTACCTGTTTAATTATACAAATTTATTCGTTAAATTCGTAAAAAAAATGGTGTACGGTGGCGACTACACTCTCGTGTCTTTGGAAGTTTTCCATCGGTATAAAAACTATGTACTTACATGAACCAGTTTACATTCTATTTCAGGGAACCCTAACAAATACGTGTCAACGTGATACTATAATATAAACTGAAAATGAAGCGAGCCAATATTAATTGGACTTTTGGTCCCTAAACACGTTCCTAATCAGATAAATCATGAAACATGCGAGTAAACAGCCAATGTCAATAATTATCTCATCATCAAAATAGACTAACTCGTTATGGATATATCGAGACTTTACTTAATTAGAGACTGAGACCTAGATACCACATATTCACTGCAATAATATGTCACCACAACATTCCTTACCGTATTGATCAAACCCTTAACATAACTACAACACAATAAAGCATTCTTAGTTATTCAAAGATATTCTTATATCTATTTATAAGCAAATTGTACGGCCCTGTAATTTCCGGCACAGAGGCATAACACCTTAGGCTTCTGGAGTGGTAACGCATCTGCATTTTGACTTTGGTCTTTGTGTGGGTGTCTATAGGCTGCAGTCATCACTTAACATCAATGTGAACTGCATGCTTGTTTCCCACTTCCATTACATAAAAAAGCAAATAAATGCAACATAAATACGTGACTATTTAAATTTCTAATATAACATCCAAACCTATTTTATTTCATTATTATATTATGATCTAAAAAACTGAAAATATTAAATTACTGGGCAGCAAAACAGCACACAAAGCTTATACTTAAGTCCAAACACATTTTTAGCTAGACTTCTCAAAAAAAGAAATACCTGTATTCCTTCCCTCTTAGGTGCTATATGGACCATTCAGTGCCTTTACCAAATGGAGCGTTAAACGTTACTGCCTTGAACTTTCTTCTTGAACCATAGATGCGACTTTAAACTTCTAGACAATCGCCTCTTTTAGTGTTGCAGCAACTTTATGCAGGTATTTACCGAGACTGCGACGACCATTGAGGTGCAACGACCTTATATCTTTAAAGTACCTCGTTTGTTTTGTATTGTAGTTATTATCCTCTTCTAAATGGCTTACTATTAGTGAAATACAACATGTAACAGGATTAAATGTACAACCTGAAAATAGTTTGCTTGAATAGATAACCGAATCGATTTTAGGCATTTTTAATATACGTGACTTTTTGTCCCAAAATTAATCACAATTATAAAAATTATGGCCACCCATTTGGTAAACAGTCAATTTTTTTTTATGTAATGAAAGTGGCAAACAAGCATGCAGTTCACATTGATGTTAAGTGATGACTGCAGCCTATAGACACACACACAAAGACCAAGGTCAAAGTGCAGATGCGTTACTACTCCTGAGGCCTAAGGTGTTACGCCTCTGTGCCGGAAATTACAGGGCCGTACATTACCACCTGACCGGAACACGATTTTGCTGAACACTACCACTTAGCGGCAAGTATATTAGGTAATGCGGTGGTGCCTTTGCCCGCGAGCTCCGTCACTGGAGCTCTAACACCAGTAAAAATATTATTAAATTTATTAATATTATTGTATGTCAACATAGTAATTTTACTGAAGATAGAGCTCCAGAAACGGACTTCGTGAGTGTTCAGTACTATCGTGTTCTGCTTAGGTCCACCTGCCGGCAAAGATATATAAGTGCTCAGACGTCAGGAATGACCGTAATGCGTTGAATTGAAAAAACATTGAAATCTCTGATTGTTATGTATCTACAGTACGTAGCAAGAAATATTGCACTACTTTTGCATACAAAAGAGATAAGCGGGTAGGTAGTTTCAACTTTGTAGAGCGTTATCTCTGCTGCACACTGCCTACGTTAGCACTGATAGTTCAGTATTCGTCAAACCTTGATCAAAATGGTCGGCTAACGTCACACAGGTAAGAATCGAAAGAGATAACGTTCTATAGACCCGAAATAAGTTTCATTCCTATACTCGGACTTTTAATTCGATTCCCAATTTGACATTAGCTACTGTCACTTCGTAAAATAATGATACCACATTTAACCCTTATAGTGATGGATCCAACAATCGATAAAAAATCTCGATTTTATGTTCATGTAATTATAATTTAATTAATATTGGTGTGAAGGTTTTAAGAATTATTGATCGATTTTATTGAAAAAAATGCATTGTTATTCACAATAAGTATTTATTTATTAGTAACCATTGCAATATATATTTCATTTTCGTATCGATTAATTTCCCAACGTAGGTAACTATTTAGTAGTTGTCATGACGTTGCAACACTGAAAATATCAAATCAGGAATCTAATTAAAATTCCGAGTATGGGGTCAATGTGAAATATTTCTTGTTGGATATTGTTCATATTTCGAGGATAATATTCACTTACCGTCAATGTGATTTGTCTGTACCTATGCTTGTTAGTCATTTCATGACTTCAAAAACTCGAGTAAAGAGTATTCATTCCAAAATATCTATAGACTCTTATAGGTTATCAAATACCGCTGCCTGTATAATGTAGGGAGCGTTATAGAATATAAATGCTCCCACGTTAGCCCAACATTACTTTGCACTTAAAACTCTATGTTTTCGGCCCTCCGACGTCCGCTAGGAATGGTATTGGTTAGTAGCAGAACATCCGTCAAGTTTACGTACAAGTATAAGCTCTATATTTTATATAGATTATCTCTATGGATTATGTTTTACATGTTTGCGAGGCGACGATATTGATCTAAGGTGTATTTACTGGTGGCAGAGCTCCAGTGACGGAGCTCACGGGCGTAGGCACCATTACCTAATATACCTACTTGCCGCTAAATGGTAGTGTTCAGCACTATCGTGTAGGTGGTAAAGGCCCAGTAATTTGTGGCACAGAGGCATTGCATCTTGGTAATGCATCTGCATTTTAGACCTTGGTCTTTGTGTGGGTGTCTAATGTGCTTATAGGCTGCAGTCATCACTTAACATCAATGTGAACTGCACGCTTGTTTACAAATTACATTACATAAAAAAATATTATATTATAATACATTTACACTGTATTTCGTGATGGTAATCAAAATACATGAGAATTAAAACAAATGTTGGTCTGTCGTATTTCAATTATCTGTACGCTTGATTAAGACGATGAGGTCATAGATATCACCGCGTAAACGAATCTATCTGCAGCAATGTTCAGCGCTGTTGTGTTCTTATCAGATGGTAATGATTAAAAAGTAATTAGAGATATAGAAACAATCCAGCTTAGTCATCAGGTGAACGTAGCAGTTGAACCAGCTACGAGTTACGGTTTTTAGGGTTCCGTAGTAAACCAGGAACCCTTATAGTGTCGCCATGTCCGTCCGTCCGTCCGTCTGTCTGTCTGTCTGTCTGTCTGTCTGTCCGGTATTTACTTGTAACGCGCGGATATTTTTTTAATTTCGATTTCCATATAGTGTATCCCACACTATATGGAAATCGATCATCGATGGGATAGTGGGGAATCGTGATTAATTTAATATATTTTTTTAAATGAGAAAGAAAAATATGACCTGGGAAATCGGTAAAGTGACCGGATTAAAATCTGAATTCCGCTCGAAACTAACTTTTTCAGTAAGTACATTTTTTTAAATTATGAAGTCACAAAAAATGTAACGTACGTACCAATATCCTATTTGTTTTAAGTATTTCTTTATTTTTATTCTAATTACTTTAATTAATTTGTGCAAGCGTTTAGCATTTCCGATTCACGGCAGAAAAGTACGATTTCAATCTCAACTGGAAAGCCGGAGGGAAAAGATTGCAATCCATTAAATACTGCATGCGGCGCGTTTCATAAAAAACTCTATCAGAATTAATAGCATCGGATGCTTTTGAAAAGGATTGAAACTGCTTTATCAAAACATATAATAAGACAGTAAAAATCGAGTGTCTGTACCTACATTAAAATATTATTCCAAAAAACTGAGAGGGGTCAATTAAAGAGTAACAGAAACCAAAAAATATTTTTTGGAAATTTTGTCTGTCTGTCTGGTACGTTATAACTTCGAAACTACTCAACGGATTTGAACGCGTTTTCACAGGTTGAAAACATATAATTCGGAGCGTTGCCTTAAAATTGTTGTTTCAACGGTTAAGGGAAAAATAAGTTATGGTCAATTGAACATCTACTTCAAGCACTGCTTCCTAAGTTTCTTAAGTTCGGCTTTTTTTTTCTGTTTATGTAACTAAAGTGGCAAACAAGCATGCAGTTCACATTGATGTTAAGTGATGACTGCAGCCTATAGACACCCACACAATGACCAGAGGTCAAAATGCAGATGCGTTGCCACTCCTGAGGCCTAAGGTGTTATGCTTCTGTGCCGGAAATTACAGGGCCGTACATTATTTTCTGCTTCTAAAATATTGTTCAGTACGACGGACGAAGTTGTGGGCACAGCTAGTGGTATTTATCACTAGCTGTGCCCACAATTGTATATTGTGTATTTTTATTAATATAGACTAGCTTTTGCCTGTGAATTCGTTGTTGTTTTAGTTATCGAGGCGTATGATTTGATTCAAGATTAAAAATTGATTTAATCACTTGGAAACAATAAAATTGTCTTATGACTAATTTTGTCACAACTTGGCTTACAATATTGCATTTTTTATTAGGCATCCCTATTTTTAAAAATGTAATGAATCCTATTTCACTAAGCGAAGATGCAGCTTTCTAATGGCGAAAGAATTTTCGAAGATTTCGTTGTACACACACAACAGATACATAACACATACACACGCACAAACATAAAACACCCATATCTGTAGGTTATACAAATATTTGTCCTGGTGCGGGGAGTGAAATCCAAATCCCTCGAATCAATCGACCTTCACACTGAACCAACTGGACCTTCCGTAAATAAATATACCTTGTTTGCCCTGAGAAGCTCTGTTTGTTTTAAATAAAATTCATGATAATATGTTTCAATTAACACCCCCAACACTCTCTCTTTGAAAGGTTAAGATTTTATGAAATTATAATATTTCCTCATTATGTCCCTTGCTCCCCCATCACTTTACTCACGGATGTATGGAATCACAAGCGTTTGTGTTTGTACGTTCTCAACACAGTGAGGTAACCTGTTGAAAAAATATAATTTCTGTTTACTTTTTATCCAGGCCAAAAAATATGTAAATTTGATTTATAGCTTTGTCATTACATTGTTTTTTTTTCCAATAACAATTGTGATTCACTCACTTTACAGGTTTTTTGGTAAAATAAGTTTTTTTTTATGCAATGAAGGTGGCAAACAAGCATGCAGCTCATATTGCTGTAAAGTAAAAAAGTACCTACAACTGATTTTATCACAAAATTAAAAAATCTGCTTCATATGCCTTTTTTTGTTGTAATGGCATGGCTATTACGCATATTGCCAGTGTCAAGTAAAACGATATTATATATTCGTAATAAACAGTGTAAAATTCAGAGTCAGTCAGTCAATTACCAGATTTAACAGTCAGTCAGTCAGAGTCACAGTCAGGAATTCGAGTAAAGTGATGGCTACTTTACCAGAACATATACAATTAAGTTTTGGAGGCAACCTGAAAGGCCGTGCTTTGTTTTCGCACTGTTATTCTATTGCACTATAGGTACACAGGCACTGTAATAAACCTATATCAAACAAAATGCCACCAACTTTATTTAATATAACTCAAAAATGCACCAAGAAAATTAAATAAAATAAGAGCACCACATGCTTTCAAGGTTCCCACCAAAACTTCATATGCCTTGTTGAATTTCTTTTCAATTGACAACATTTCAAATTTGACACGACCCTAAAAGAAATATACCGTTTCTTTGTTTTTCTTTTCTGAGTTCAAATATATATTTTTTGTATTTTTTTATTTCTTAATTTCTGTGAAAAAAATAAAACGGAAAAACGTGTGATGACGTCACTTATATGGTGGAATGAAGTAGTTACCATTGCTTATCTTTAGATGAAAACATTATTGTTACATACTCTGTGACAAGATGTGTCCAATTGATACGGATACGTCAATGTCAAAGTATAAAACTAGGAAGTAGGGATGGTGATCCGAGACCTGAGATCGATTAATCGGAAAAGCGATCTTTAGGAACCAAAAAATCGGTTATTATTTAAATAATTATAATAATTTATTTTAATCGATCCACAGTACCGGATTGATCTAGTGAATCGATACTATACCCTGGAAAATCGAAGATCGATCTTTTTGGTTAATTCACATAGGGACTTAAGAAACATACAGATCATAAGATTTAACGTTTAAACGTGAGTATAGGAAGCATTATACCAGCATTGAACACTGTTGAGTTGCTTTTTTTTGGTCGTCTGATTTCTTTGAAATTTAGTATTACATATCCCAAATCAAAAATAGATCAATAATCGAAGATAGAGTTTTTCAATGTCGATTTAATTGTCAAAGGATTTTGGACACTTCGATTCGAACATTGATTGATTTCAGAAAGAATCGCCATCCCTACTACTAAGTCTATGAAATGCTGCTACGAACTTATTTATTAATAAAAAAACAAGTTTTAAAGTCTTCAACAACGACTTAGCCCTTAGGCTGTTGATATAATATTGATATTTTTTATTTGTAGTTGGATCAAGGAAGAGATTAATCGACGACACGCAGGGTCAAAGAATTTTTTAAAAATTATATTGATATATCGATATATCGAACACTGGTACTGATATTTTTAAAATAAAAAGATCACAGCCCTACATCGAGTTTGACAAGCTGACAACGACAAGACAGTGACATCTACTATTTTTTTATAAAGGATCACGGCAATGGTTCTATCGCCATTCCACCCTATGTGTGACGTCATATGGCGCATACGTCTTTTTAGAATACACTTACTTTCAAAGTAGAAATTATGAATGAAAAGTACAAAATTTCGAAAAATGGTTAAACACGGGTCCCCTAGTTTTGGATTAACTTTTGAATAATGTAATAAAACATGTAGGTTAAAAATATGAAATGTTGTCAATTAGGATCGTTGCCATACAATCAACAATGGCCGGCGACACCTGTTCGTGATTGACACGAGTGACGTCACTTGTGTCGGCGGTCCCCACTGGTTGCCACGTAATTTACGCGAGTGGATTGTATAACGACTGGCAGGTCTTCAGGGAATTTTGTGTTGTTTACATCATGGTCATTGATAATTTTTACTGGTAGTAGAGCTCCAGTGACGGAGCTCGCGGGCGTAGGCACCACCGCATTACCTAATATACTTGCCGGTAAATGGTAGTGTTCAGCACTATCGTGTTCCCGTCAGGTGGTAATGTACGGCCCTGTATTTTCCGGCACAGAGTCATAACACCTTAGGGGTCAGGAGTGGTAACGGATCTGCATTTTGACCTCTGGTCATTGTGTGGGTGTCTATAGGCTGCAGTCATCACTTAACATCAATGTGAACTGCATGCTCTTTTGCCACTTTTATTACATAAAAAAATTGGTCATAAAATTGTTAACCACGTACAGAGTAGTTATTACAACGCTAACTTCGAATTAAAATACATGAGAATGGTGTTAAATTTATTGCGACAAACGCTCGATATCCATTTGGATTATAAAAATGAAATAGCTTTCAGATATTAAAAAACTGGAGGACTTTTCAGTTGTGTCAAAAATACGTGTACACTTCTTATAATTAATACGAGTTTTGACATTCATCAGATATTTTATCAAGATTTGATCTGCGACATGTATATTTTTTCAATAAATCTCAATTTTACTTATTCCCAGACTCTGAAATCGAGTCCGTTACTTCAAGTAGTTTGATACTAACACTAAGCCCCTGAGGTACACGTGAGTTAAATCTGTAAAAACAACCTCATTTTTATAACAGTAAGGCTCGTGAACATCTAAGGCAACATTACATTCCCCATAAACATTGCGGCACGAGTTTGCTGGATAAATACTAATATATACTTAGTGCATTCACAACTGACGTGTAGTGTACCGTAAATAGGGTTAGCTCCCCTAGGACGGGAATCCTTGCCCTTGCGTGTTTTTTGCTATCGGCAATGCACTCATCTTTGCGAGAAATGTTGATGTTAATGCTTAGATTAACTTCGCTGTGGCACAGTGAACATCCTTTTTACTTTCATCTTCGCAAGCATGTATAAATATGGCATGTAAATATAAAAGCTCATGTAAGTGACATTGTTTAGAAATTAAAGAAAAAACGGAAAGAAAAATTTGACTTCGGGCAGGAACTAAACTTCACTCGCATGTGTTATTGCAAAAAATAAATAGTACAAGTGACATTGTATTTTTGCAATAACATATTCGAATGAAATATATTTAAAAAAAAATGATGTAGAGAAGAACTGGCTTCAGAGATGATTTCAACTTGGGAGTCCTGAATGGCTGAACATCAGACTGTCGATTTTTTTTTCATTTTTTATTGCAATCGTTTCAAGGTAATGGAGACAGCATCAATTTGTAAATTGGTAACTACATAATTAATAGTTATGCAACTGATATGATAAACTATTCAGTTTCTACAAATATCGTGAAGATATAAAAAAGTTAATACACACCTCGCGTATCTGCCTATACAAGACATAACTACCTGCATATCACAATAGGAGAAAATTAATAAATAAACAAAATAAAATACGCTTACACTCACAGCCCCACAGTAGGTATAAACCTGTGTCGTGGGTGCCGTTGTACACATACAACACATACACAAACACCCAGATACGAAACAAATATCTGTAGCCCATACAAATATTTGTCCCGGTGCGGGGATCGAACCCGCGACCCTTTGAATCAAAAGTACTTCAAAATTAAGCATACGATCAGTACTTCAATCCAACATAGTGATTTCACCCTAGTGTGTTATTTTTTTAATTTGTTTCACATTTCAGTGAATATCTACTATCGCTCTCCCTAATAATGCAAAAATGTCTGTCTCCATGTTCCGCTACGATAAATCCAGAACCAGAAATTGCATTAAAATCGTTAATGAAAAGGATCGCCCTTTGAATCAAACGGTCATCTCACACCGCTGGACTAATCGGGTCGTCGACTTGATCGATTGATGACTACAGTATCTTTCAACAGCTTAAAATTTTGTGCCTCAAAAAAATTATCTTCATTGGCTGTAAAATCATTAGTTTCAGGCTCACTATTCTTTGTGTCTTCAGTCTGAAGAATAGAAATGAACTTGATCAACTCTAGACATCTTAATGCATTTACTCATTTGAATAGCTTAGTGATCGAAGAAACGTGGGTTGGAATCAACAGAAAAATGTAGATTGAACTCAGTCAAGTTTTTTGATGCCATGAAGCTCACATTGAGTGAGTGATTAAGTGAATAAGCCAATAAAAATCTACATAAAACCTAGAGATTCAAAGTAGATGTGTTGCCTGAGGTCTAAGTTGTTTTGTTTGTGACCGGAACACTGTCATTTAGCGGCAAGTAGTTTTGGTAATGCGGTGGTGGAGCTCATTGGACCTCTACCACCAAAAAACGTACTGTTATCGGAGCCCAAGAGGAATATTTATGGATTTAGTTCAGCTTGTCAGACCAAATCAAATTTTTGATAGAAGCTGCGTTCGGGCACATTTTTATTTTTTTCAGGTTACTTACTTCAATATCAGACGCGTCTTTGACCCATAGCGTTGATAGCATGACCTTTTCGAAAGAGTAAAAAAGGTGCTTAAAAATTACTCAGATATGTCACGTACTCATAGGGGATGTTAAAAGAACCCGATCAGAACTCCAATCCAGCACGGTTGCTCCCATATCTAACGATAACGATACGTTTGAGAAAATCCAAAAAAATCCCATTGTACTCCCTTGAAACTTGAAAAGATAAGTATCGGTAACATTAACCATTTTTACTAGTAACAAGATAAACTTGTCTGCAAAGTTTTCCTGCAAAACCACAGAAACACAAACATGTTTAATTTCCGCAAAAATCTGCAATATCATTAAAAGAGTTTAGCAAAGAAATTTAAAAATGATTTTAAACGAATACAAAGCCTAATGAGGCCCGGCAAAAGGAGCCAACGCGGCTTTTTCCGAGCCAACAACATCTTTATCCGTGTTTTGTCTGTGAGATTGAAGATTATTATGGAACGGAAATAATAATTACTTTTGAGGGAATAACTCGTTATAAAGTTTTTTATATTGTCGCTTATTCTCGGTTGTTGAAGACGTTATTTAGCGGACGGTTGAGAGAATTATATAACTTTTTCTAAGGGGTTTAAGTAAGTATAGAATTGTGCAGATTTTTTTCATGTAATGATGGTGATAAAGTTGATCGCAAGTAAATATTATTACCTATTACCTATAGATACCTTACCAAAAAACTGGAGGTTAAAGTGCAAGTGCATTGCCACACCTGAGACCTAAGTTGCTTTTGAGATATTTATTACGTGGCCTTACGAATGTTCATAGTTCCAATTTTTCAAGTATTTTACGACAGTCTTCATTCAGTTATTTCATCATAACTTGACTTATAACTTAAGTAGGAGGTATTACGTGTTTTTGTATTATATTTATTTACTAGCTGTAACCCGTGGCTTCGCCCCAACCACCCAGTGGTCTTTTGTGCTTGAAACTTACCGATTCTATCGGTCCCGATTGGAACATTGCACTTACTTACTTTCATTTAACGTTTGGGGGGCTCCGCTCTCCTAACCCCTCACTGGTCCTTCGAGCCTGTGTACCGCTTGGAAAGTAGCAGTTCTATGTATTCGTATTTATATAAGTATTCATAGCTCAATTCGTAGCACCGAAACAGTATATACAACCTTATTTCAGGAATTGTACGAGACTACACGAATGTACGGCACGTTGCAAATGCCTTTTTTTTTATGTAATGGTCGTGGCAAACAAGCATGCAGTTCACATTGATGTTAAGTGATGACTGCAGCCTATAGACACCCACATGAAGACCAAGGTCAAAATGCAGATGCGTTACCACTCCTGAGGCCTAAGGTGTTATGCCTCTGTGCCGGAAATTACAGGGCCGTACATTACCACCTGACCGGAACACGATAGTGCTGAACACTACCATTTAGAAGCAAGTATATTAGGTAATGCGGTGGTGCCTACGCCCGCGAGCTCCGTCACTGAAGCTCTACCACCAGTAATAAAAGCCTTTGGTGATACTTATCCTGTTACCTTTAAGTATAAACGGTGACAATATCGCATAGTGGTATCGGGATGGCGAATGTTTCAGCTCTAATGCACTTCGTCCCGGTCAATATACGGGCGTTCACTTTAGTAATAGTTGCGTTATTGGATATCGGTTTCATTAATTGCTTTGCTGTAACTATTTAATTATGTGATTGTAGTATGTGTATTGAAACTGCAGGCCGTAATTGTGTGATTATAGTGTGGCGAAAATAATATTATAGGTAGTAAAGAGGTAGATAACACTATCTAATTAGTACTTCAAAATTAAGAATACGATCAATGCTAAGTACTTCAATCTAACGCAGTAATTTAACGCTCGTGTGTTTTTTAAAAATTTGTTTCACATTTCAGTGAATACCTACTATATACCCCTAATAATGCAAAAATGTCTGTCTCCATGTTTCGCTACGACAAATCGAGAACCAGGAATTGCATTAAAATCGTTAACGAAATTTTGGGGTGGGGATCGTTCAAAACTATGGCAAGGACACGGGTTACTTTTTTTTTCAAAAATTACACCCGTTTCGAATATGGAAGTCTCTTATTGTTACGAATTCCACACCGACGGAGTCGCGGGCAAAAGCTAGTGACATATTAAATGTAATCAATCATATCATCACGTGTAATCAAGGATCAAGTTCCATCTTAGA
Organism: Macrosoma leucophasiata; assembly: GCA_036365455.1. Classification (NCBI taxonomy): domain Eukaryota; kingdom Metazoa; phylum Arthropoda; class Insecta; order Lepidoptera; family Hedylidae; genus Macrosoma; species Macrosoma leucophasiata. Next base: position 5,741,658 of record JAWQUS010000024.1, read on the forward strand.
ATGAATATTACTGGTGGTAGAGCTTCAGTGACGGAGCTCGCGGGCGTTGGCACCACCGCATTACCTAATATACTTGCCGCTAAATGGTAGTGTTCAGCACTATCGTGTTCCGGTCAGGTGGTAATGTACGGCCCTGTAATTTCCGGCACAGAGGCTTAACACCTAATGCCTCAGGAGTGGCAGCGCATCTGCATTTTGACCTCTGGTCATTGTGCAGGCTGCAGTCATCACTTAACATCAATGTGAACTGCATGCTTGTTTGCCACTTTTATAAAATAAAAAAAAGAATATAACGTATCTCTACTCGTAGCGTAGGTAATAAAATCTACAAGTGTAAGTATTATGTAAATGGAAAAACTATTATAATGACTAAAACAAAACATGACATAAGTTACAGTTTTTTTTTATGTTATGGGAGTGGCAAACAAGCTTGCAGTTCACATTGATGTTAAGTGATGACTGCAGCCTATAGACACCCATACAACGGCCAAGGTCAAAATGTAGATGCGTTACCACTTCTGAGGCCTAAGGTAAGTCATGCCTCTGTGTCGGAAATTACAGGGCCGTACATTACCACCTGACCGGAACACGATAGTGCTGAACACTACCATTTAGCGGCAAGTTTATAGGCAATGCGGTGGTGCCTACGCCCGCGAGCTCCGTCACTGGAGCTCTACCACCAGTGAAAAAAGTTAACACAGTTAACAAAGTTACTTTAATAAAGAGGAACGAAAACTCTTTTAATGAAGTGTTTTCAACTTTCGCTAAATTCTTTTAGGGCACTACTGTTTCACAAAATCAACACACAATTTTTACAGAATTTGTGAAATCCCACAATGTGTTTAACCCCGATATATACCAAATATTTTAAAACAGACAATTCCTTTTACAAATTGCTCACCTTTCACTCTACCTATCACATCATTGCCTTCACTGAAAGTGATGAAGGTATAACATAAAGTACACAACAGCGATAACGTGGCGAGAAATGAATACCACAGACATTTCAAGTAACGACATACTTTATTTTTCCTTGCGATTGAATAAAAAAGCACTTTGTAGAAATTAAACTTTCGGATTTTCTCGCGTATACGAACACTCCCAAACTTCTATGAAGCTCGCGCAAACCTACGAAAACGTTAAAAAAGCACTTATTTTCATATTCTGGTATATCCATCATGGGGTTATTTTATGTTCAATCAACAACAGACCTATGCAAAAACATTGCATTATAGCGTTTATTACAGCTATAAACATTTTCCGTAAGTGTATCAGGATCTGTTGCTGACTGCTCAGGCGATATACAGGTTGTCCCAGAAATCAACGATATACCGAAAACGGGTGATAGGACTCATGACAGTTATAAGAAAAATGTAAAAAAAAATATGTGATGTATTTTTAATATTATTAGGATTATAAAAAAAATCGGAAAAACTGACATCCTGTGATGATCTTTCAAGTCCTAAGACTACAAATATTACTTTTTTGTATTTTTTTTCTGTATTATAGTCATGACTAACCCTTCTGTAAATTACAGTTTATAATTAAAATATACCTGCCTCAGTTTTCAATTTAATTTTAGTTGTTCAATTTAATGTTCAAAACACAATTTTATTGAAAACTGTGGCAGGTATGTTTTAATTATAAACTGTAATTTACAGAAGGGTTAGTCATGACTACAATACAGAAAAATATTACAAAAAAGTAATATTTGTAGACTTGATAGATCATCACAGGTGTCAGTTTTTCTGATGTTTTAAAAATCCTAATATTATTAAAAATGCATGACAAATATTTTTTTCACATTTTTCTAATAACTGTCATGACTTGGCCTATCACCCGTTTTCGGTATATCGTTGATTTCTGGGACAAACTGTATATGTAAAGAAGTGTAAAAAAAAAATAACCAATCTCATTTGCAAAGTTGCAAACTAGTTACGTTGTCCATGTAAATAAAAACAACACTGTAAGAGTTCTGAATTCTTTTGTGCTATGATTACGTAGAAGAATTTTTTTTAAATAGATGATAGGGAATTAATTGCAAATATTGGTAACCTACCTATTGTTGGTTACATTAGAAGTCATAGACATAAAAAAAAACCAATTGCAAAGCAAATATTTAAAAAACAATGTCTAAATAATCAATTACTATTTCAAGTAGAAAAGTAAACAAAGTATATTCGTTACAGCTCCTATAATATATAACAAGTAGCCCTAAACGATCCATGCCATTTTTGAGGTGACGATATTTAAGAGGAAACTCCATAATTTCCTTCTTGAAAAATCATACTATTATCTTAATGACTTTCTAAATGATCACCTATTAAAATAATTTAATTAATTCCTGTGACATTTGTATTTATAATAATTATTGATTAAAATTTTATATGATTGATTATTGTAGACATGTTTGATTGTTAATAGTTATTATTATTATGTTTTTTAAATCTCAATTTGATAATATCATTGTACGTATTGTATGCCCATTAGAGGCAAGAATATGAAGGACGCTTATATTACATTTAGATCTTGTATTTATCTTGTACTCATGTTCTACAGTAAATGTGATTTCATTTCATTTCATTTCATTTCAGAAATGATCTGTCTTTCAATTTAGTTATATTTCATATTATCTCCTTTATAGAAGCTCTAAAATATAACTTTAATATTACTAATTTTATGAATTTAACCCGTGGGCCATTATTAACAGCTGTCTGGCGCTACACGAGATATTACGTTATAAAAAGTGCACAGTTTGGCATAATGTTTCTTGCTAACAAATTGTTGTTGGAAAACATACTAACGTCGCTACGAGATGGAAAGCCTCGAGCTATCATCTGTCGTTTTAAGGCAAAATAACATTGCTTTAGTACTGATAAAGGACTTCGTACAAGTAGGAATGGATTTGACAAAACAACTGTGTAACGAAGATCTAAATGAGATATAGACTCAAATTTGGTATAAACAAAATCGAAATGTTGTTATATATCCAATAGGCGCGTCCACATAGGGCGAGCAGCCTCGCGAGGCATTTGGCGCGAAATGGGATGAATTAATCAGACATGCATTCATTTCATAGCCATTTTTTTCTAAAGCAATAATGGTTTTAATTTTTGTAGTAGCTGACGACTCGGACACAAATGATTCCGAATCGTCAGTGAAAAAAGTGTCAATTCGGACAAGTGTCCGAATAATATGTGCCCGAGTCGTCAGTCAGCAACTGGATTTTTGTACCATCCCAGGTCCCAGGAATGGCAACGCATCTGCATTTTGACCTCTGGTTTTTGTGTAGGCTTCAGTCATCACTTAACAACCATGTTACCAACCTCCCTCTGAGGTGTTCCCTAGGTGCTACAATATGGGGTTCTTCAAAAATGGCGTCAAAAGAGTCCTTCAGGGCTGGCAGCTTGGCAACTCCCCTGGTGTTGCAAATGTTCTTAGGCGACGGTGACCACTTTCCATCAGGTGGCCCGCTTGCTTGTCTGTCAACCAACAAACATAAAAAAAATGTTAATGGCAAGCTTATTTGCCATCTTTGTAATACAATCAAAAAGAGAATGTCGGAGCTCTGGTGCACTAGTCAGCATGAGGCATGACAGGTCAGTGCCCAAACAGTTTTCTCTCTATTTCCGACCCGCCTATTTGACAAGACCAAAACTTCTGTCCAATCTATACACAATTCTGTACGGCGACGCTCTGCAATTTGTACGGTAATGAGAATTTTGTGCAGCCCTATCTACGTTTATTGCTTCGTAAACCACGGTTATTGTGTACCTATTGGGTCCTTTTTTATTGGATTTTGTACTGATAAAGGTCACATTTTGTAATGTAACAAAAATATAGACACACAACGTTTTAATCTTGCTTCCCAAACCAATCTAAACCAGTTCAAGATATTTTAGGAGTTATTTATAAACACACCTAATAACACAGTTTATAACGTTATTTCAAAATAAACAACCACAAACATTATCCTCTTATTCATAAACGTACATCAGATACGTTTAAGCTATAGAACGCTTTGTCTTTGTCAGTGGCATTGTCAAATGTGCAGGATAGAAAAATACAAAGGCTATTAGCAACACTTAAGGGGGATAGATTATAACTACACTATCTTATGCTTATTAAACTCCTATGTAATGAGGGTTTTATAGACATCTTATGACATTTACACAAAAAGAGAGGTGTAGAGTTGCAGTGCACGAGCCCGAGGGCGTAGGCACCATCGCGTTACCTTATCTATCTGCCGTCAAACGGTAGTGTTAGTTTGTCGTACCGCCACAACCGCATTATCCCTGCATTTGAAATCTGTACAAAATATTCATTCAAATTACATGCTGTAATGGATTATATTGATCTTTATGAAACGCTCGATGTATTTACTTAATTTTATAAGGATTAAAACTAATGCTTACAATCGTAAAAAGTAAATGATAAAAAATGGTTATTGCAGGTAATGCCTAAAGCGATTCACACACGGGACCGCGTCATAGACGAGAGCACCGCTAGTCTCGTAGTAATCTCAATGAAACCTTAATGAAATTGAAATTTGGAATCCATTTTAGACTATAAATTTAAATACACCATTAATAAAAGTAAAAAAAACAGTAAAAGAACGGTCTTTTTAAACGATCAACTTTCTCTGTCTATTCTGTTAGTTATAAGATCGGGGAATCCAAATGCGTGTTTGTTTACTTTTAAGCGATTAGAATGATTTCAGGAAAATTATAAACCGAATGAAGTCAATGCGGACCACAAGAACATAATGAAATATGAGAAGAAACGGAGGAAAATTACCCAATGAAAGTACTCTAAACTTAGGAAAGTTAGCGAGTAATTTTTTATGGCTTTGGACTAAAGTTAATTAATGAATCAGCTACAAAACCAACCGCATCTTTTATTCAATTGATAGATTATCATTGTGAGTACTGTCGGACTATTACAATAAAATAAAGCTGTTTTGATCGGGTTAAAAACAACTTGTAAAAACTTTTCTTCCTTGGGAACGTAATGGTACGAAGTTTATCAAATTGCAAAATGTGCAGAAACGTCGAAACAAAGTTGTCATGATGGATTCAACTGATGCTCATGGGTTTTTACATTCTCCGTGCACGTGGGATCGAACTGTAATCTCCCAGCACGCAATGTGTGCTACACTTATTGCCGACAATATAATGCACATTCACGAAGCACACGTACGTAGACATTGCCGTGATGGTCATCCCATGGGGATCATTCCGCCTAGAGCAACCTTTGGTGGGTCACTATTTTATTAATTCATTATATATCTTCTTAGTTTATAAACTTTCTGAGTACAAACGTTACATGTTTGTGACTGAATTTGAATGATGAATTAGATGTTTACACGACAATTTAATTTGAACCTACACCGCTTCATATTAAGAGGGCAGTCTGCGAGCGTGGGAATTTATTTTTGAACACACACATAGAAGTTTAATACTCACACAAATAGATCACGCAGTGTAGTATACCTGCGCTAGAAATTGACAAGAACTGACATAATTACGGCATCCATCGCCAGGATGTTTAAGAACGTCACAAAAAAGACGCAATATATTTGGCCATAGTTTATCGCAGCCTATAGAAAGTGCGATAATAGGTAGGTAGGTATTCTAGGTTAACTTGTTTTCTAATGAATTCAATTTTCACTCTCGTAATTGTTTTTGTGAACTTAAATTGTTGACGATTTCGGTGGCGCTCAGCTTTTTTGTTGCGGTAACTAAGGAAGGACGGCTCCCTATCGTCGGCATGATGTTTCAATAGTAATCGATTTCAATATTGCGTTAATGGGCTTCGTAATTTTTTTTTTAATGCAATTAAAGTGGAGAACAAGGGAACGAGGGATAATAAAAATAAATAGGTCTAGTATTTTACATTGCATAGTTACAAATTGGTCCTAACTCATCATAAGCTGGTTGAAGAACAACCAGCGCTGGTCTTCCGTTAGGCCCTTTAAGTTTCGTCATAGACGGCTATACATATATAAATTAGTAACAAAATATTTAACAAAACAACAAAAAAAAAATAATACAATTTTACGAAAAGTTTTTAAGTAGTAACATTACATACACAGAAGAAAAAAAAAATTAAAATGTGACAGCAATGATTGACAGCTTGAACAAACACAAATGACAAATGTCAAATCATTAAATTATTAGCTAGTTTTCTAACCTAAAACTGATAAGGGTCCATAAAAATATTTTAAGAAAGTATTAAACATAAAATTAGCTGCTTTGAAGATTACCACTTGCAATGAAATTGACGCAGTGATGACTGCAGCCTATAGACACTTACACAATGACCAGAGGTCAAAATGCAGATGTGTTGCCACTCCTGAGGCCTAAGGTGTTATGCCTCTGTGCCGGAAATTACAGGGCCGTACATTACCACCTGACCGGAACACGATAGTGCGGGACACTACCATGTAGCGGCAAGTTTATTAGGTAAACATCTTAGACTTCACATGAATGGTAGATGTGTCAACTCATTCATCATGCATTAGATCTTAACAATCCACTTTGATAGTTAATGTTAAATTTCAAGGCATTGATAATATTCCAAGGCATTCTAAAGCTATTTTTGGATTTGATAAGTGGAAGATGCATTAGGTATAAAGAGGCATAAAGATATTTCCTACATCTGTATAATAATATATATAATAGTGTTGCTTTAATAAAAGATCAAATACAACTCAGTACTCAGACTTAGGGTGAGATTCACAGACCGCACTACGACTTTACTTTGAGCAAAGTATGCTTAGAACTGTCAGTTTAGTATGAGGTTTTGACAGTTCAAAGGCGTACTTTGCTCAAAGTAAAGTCGTAGTGCGGTCTGTGAATCTCACCCTTAAAGTCGAAAACGTCCCTATGTATATATCGTCACTATGAAAAGAGCTACTAAAGATAAACGTATACGCTGCATTTTACGCGACAGCCGTCAACCCTTGTGGTCAGACCTGTGATTCCCCAAGAGACTGTTAATGAAATTGGTACCTTACACTGGTATATTCCACCATTATCATACCGGAACACAAGAGATTTAAATCTCAATAGAAATTAATTTTTATTTAATTTCCTTACAATTTCAATACTCAAATGAGATAATATCATCAATCTATACATATAATAAGATAGTAAAAATCGAGTGTCTGTACATTAAATATTTTTCAAAAAAAAAACTGATAAGTAAAGAGTAACAGAAACCAGAAAAACGGTTTTGAGAGTATTTGTCTATCTGTCTGTCTGTCTGTCCGTCTGAATTATCTGTCTGTCTATCTGATACGTTATAACTTGGAATCTACTCAACGGATTTGAACGCGTTTTCACAGGTGGATTACAGATAATGAGGAGCGTTGTCAAACTTTGTTTCGTCAAAATCGGTTAAAGGAGTGTTGGTGGCATTGGTGGCGTTAGTGTCATTGGTGGTGGTGTTGGTGGTGTTGGTGGTGTTGGTGGCGTTGGTGGCGTTGGTAGCGTTGGTGGAGTTGGTAGCGATGGTGGCGTTGGTGGCATTGGTGGCCTTGGTTGCGTTAGTTTAATATCGTGTACAGACAGTACAGAGAGGTATAAATATAAACTAGATTTTATTTAAGCTAGGTAGGTCCATCCATCCATCCATAAATGTTTTCGTATGATCCAAAATTAACTAAAAGTTATATCCAAAAAATGCTGCCCAAAGTCACTATTCCACGCGAACGAAGTCGCGGGCCCAGTTAGTTATTATAGAGTAAGATTATACGGGAAGCATTCCCCATCTCCTCATCCCCTCATTTTCTCGAATATTTTAAAAGTATATTAGCAAAAGCTCATTTTGTAGACAACATTCCATAATGATATATTTAGACAGATACCTATATTTTTCACCATTTTAGACTTATGAATGAGACAATAAAGGCTGCGCCTATTTAGGGTCAAAGATTACTCCCGAACATAAAAATACATAAGTGTAATATGTGATCTATTAGTTTTTTTGTTATGAAAGATGATATAAAAATTACTTAATATGACGTAATTTGATTAAAATTGTATTTGATTATAAGTTGCGATACAGTTCGAATTGCTCTCAACAACAGCTAGTCTTTGAAGTTTGCAAGAAATTCTGTTTAGCATTCATGCCAGAGGTTCTGTGCGAGGTAGCACTAGGTATTCATTTCGTTATTCAGATATGCAACGTAAATTCCCTTTATGCAAAATTTGTAATAATACAGACTTCTATTGAATTACTGAATGTAAATTCGATATTATATTACAACGCGTTGTAATAATTAGTAACAAATCAATGGATTAAAAGCAATTGAACATTTCATCGATGTACTGTACGTACATTCAAGTAGATATATTTACAAGCTACTGATGATAGGTATGATGGTAAATATCCATATGACATAAAAAAATAGATGTCGAGCTCGGTGAGTTGCTTGGTAAAGCGCCCCTATTATATAGCATAAGGGATAGCCTTATAACCTGGATTAGGTGCTAATCCTGCGCGATTTTTTATTTAAAATTCTACTAAATATACCAAATGTATAATAATATTGTACATCCTACAGTACACTGGTGGCTGCATTCAACTCGTGCGCAGATTTCACCACAGTGAAGCTTGAAAACATCGGAACAGGTCCATAATTATCACCGTGGCCACACGTAGCACCTTGCAAGATACTCAGCGTCGTTATATCGAGTGATTAACAACGACTTTTGCCTTTTCTTCAACATAACAATAAGCATACTAAGTAGGTCCAATAGCATATCCGCATATAAGACAATGGAGCACTGGCAGCAACAAAATAGGTGAGGTGAATACATAGGTTCACTATTCGCAAGTAGTTTTTAAGTCAGAGGATTTTGATCTCAAATAAATACAGCAATGCTACATAAATATATGACGCAGTTACTAAAATAGGTGTATACATGCTGAAAAATGTTCTGTTGTCAGAAAAACATGAGCCGAGAGAGTGCATCACCGCGACTTGGCTGCGTAAACAAAGAGAGAGTAAATGTTCAATTCAAAGCGAACATTCAGTGTGAATTTGATTATAGTCGCTTTGACGCCACCATCGCTTGTAAACCCGATTCTTGAAACTGCACTGAGCTGCACGTACTATTACTAATGGAGTGTCTTTACGTTTGTAGAAAACAGTTCTAGGTTGTCTTTGTTTGTGCTGAAATAACATGCGCTTAATGTGTCGGGCGGAGTAGAAGGAATGGTGGCATTTATGTCCAACATTGTTTCAAAATGAAAAGGTGAAATTGGAGTTGGTATGACTGCAGGAATTCATGAACCAAGTATCGTTAAAAGATACTATTTCTGCAGTCCACTTTGAGAAAAGGCATTTGTTGCAATTTGAAAATTATTAAGTTGGTACAAAACCTACTGAGAACTTGAATAACAGATCATATACTTAATAAAATTTCTAGCACCTTGTTGAGCAATGTTTTAATTAATCAGCGACTCAGTAAGAATTACTACGAGGATTACCTTTTCAATGTTTGTTATTTCCGAATTCAACTTTCTGACTTTCCGAACTGATTATTTAGATAATTTACTTAATAGATGCTGATTTCAGCGTCCAGAAATAGTTAACGGTAGGTATAATCTACGAATCAAAAGACAAATGGATATTAAACTAATATCCATATTTTGAATATACATAAACTTTTTATGCAAAATCTACCCAAGTGGTAAAGTAAAACTTAGTAAAATTTTAAAGTGTAATTTTTCTATTAGAAGTTGAGCTAATCTAAAGAAGAGTTTGTAAATGGCGTTACAAAAAGAATGAATGAGTCAGTAATTAAACTCGAGCATCTCGGGCGCCTCCACTGACCGCATCAGTTAGTGCTCTAAGGATATTTTTAACGAGTCTTATTAATGTTGTAGGTAATGGTCCAACTTTAATACGTTTTTCAACTTTCAGTTGCTTTTCTTTAGGCCACCGTTAGGGACTGCAGAGCTTTGTGCAGCGACTGAAACGTGGTGCAACGCTTTTATTTCTTTTCTATCAATATGTTTATGTTATTATTGAAAAAGGAGGAAAAAGTTCCTCATTAGATATTTTATTCATTCGAGTTAATTTCAATTTCATGTTATTTATTACGTAAAAAATAAAGCAGACATTCTTACTGATTAAAATCCATGAATCCTTCGTAGTGTCTATGTACCTATACAGTTTTTACGTTAGGTCGTTGCCAGAGGTACACCTTCTCAGATCATTGGTGGTAGAGTTTGCGACATTTTTTTTATCTCGATACACAGTCCGAATCCAGTCTCGTTCTTTGTATGTAATTATTATTACATATTTATTTACTTTAAAGATTGCATTAGGTATTGAACTTTTTGAGTGGTTCTTTTTTACATTTACACACTTTCCGAAGAAGGGACAGGTTTCGCACAATCAACAGGGAAGGGACAACATCGCAAATTTGTTCCGTGGCAATACGGAACAAATTAAATCTAATCTAATAATACGGTCCCTTTTGCGTATTCAATATTGAGTTTATCTACCACTTCGAATGCGAAAACTGCGAAATGAGATTCCCTCCGAAGCGATTAATCTGCACCACAGTTAAGGACTTTAAAGTACATACATATCTAACATTACTAGAGGTTTACATGTTTGTCTGGGTTATCTACTGAATGATACATAATAATTATCAAATAATTAATCTATCTTCTTATTTTGATTTTGATAATTATATATCTTTCAGTAGACACTCGAAGACAGTATCTACGCGAAGACTAGTAGAAAAGTTTTAGTGCGTACTCACATATTACGTGGATGTTCATTATATCTACATTCATATCATCCAAATGGTACAAAAATAATAATATTTAATTAAGTGCATATATTTTTACTAAAAAATTAAAACACCGCCCCAAGGAAGGAAACTGGAAGGTTAACTATAATTTTCTAATTGTGAGTCTGCGCCAATAAATCTCCGATTTTACTAAAATTCTAAATATTTATTTAAATTAAAGATAATTTTCAATATTCATCGAATGGGACAGGGCCAACTTGAAGGTACCCCTTTAAAAAAAAAGAATGATGAAAATCGGAACACTCAGTAAAGGTGATATTATAACTAAGCCTATTAAATCACGACCACACGTGGTCAAAGTTAAGTACTTAATTGAGATTCGAACTATAAGTAAACCTATTCTACCTATGCTAAATGCGTGACACATACCTATTATTATACTTGGGGTTAATGTTAACTTTTTTATTTATTTAAACATAACTGGTGGTAGAGCTCCAGTGACGGAGCTCGCGGGCGTAGGCACCACCGCATTACCTAATATATTTGCCGCTAAATGGTAGTATTCAGCACTATCGTGTTCCGGTCAGGTGGTAATGTAGGGCCCTGTAATTCCCGGCACAGAGGCATAACACCTTATGCCTCAGGAGTGGTAACGCATCTGCATTTTGACCTTGGTCTTTGTGTGGGTGTCTATAGGCTGCAGTCATCACTTAACATCAATGTGAACTGCATGCTTGTTTCCCACTTCCATTACATAAAAAAAAACTATCGTGTTCCGGTCAGGTGGTAATTTACGGTCCTGTAAGTTGTCTATAAGCAGCAGTCATCACTTAACTTCCAAAACATTAAAAAAGTTGCCTAAGTTTGAATGACTACTCAATATCAACAAAATACTTGAAAATATTACAAGGAAAACTCAAAAAGACGATATCTGTAGCAGCGGGTCGTTTAATATTCTGACCTGGTTAACCGAAATTCCCGACCCGTTCGACAATTTACGACCCCTCTGGGTGCAATGAGGACAGGAAAGTATCCTCATTCGACCCATATTTACATTCTTACCACATGAAATCAAATTAAATTCCTAATAATAGGTACTTTCAGGTACCTATTATAGGTATATAATATTTTTTATATTTTATTATACTCAATATCAACAAAATACTTGAAAATAATACAAGGAAAACTCAAAAAGACGATATCTGTAGCAGCGGGTCGTTTAATATTCTGACCTGGTTAACCGAAATTCCCGACCCGTTCGACAATTTACGACCCCTCTGGGTGCAATGAGGACAGGAAAGTATCCTCATTCGACCCATATTTACATTCTTACCACATAAAATTAAATTAAATTCCTAATAATAGATACCTATTATAGGTATATAATATTTTTTATATTTTATTATCTTTATATATAAAAGAAAGTCGTGTTAGTTACACTATTTATAACTCCAGAACGGCTGAACCGATATGGCTGAAAATTGGTAAGGAGGTAGCTAAGAACTGGGAGAAGGACATAAGATACTTTTTAACCCATTACCGACCCAAAGTTTCCGTATGATGTGACATAAAACGTGGTATAACAAAACGCCACTGACATGGAATAACAAAACAACTCAATCAAAATATAAGTCAGCGGTTCATTTGTTAAACATGGTTTATCAAAACGCAACTGACAGCTGAGCAAACTTTGCAAACTTCAATTTCAAAATTTAGAATATTGTATTGCTGTGATATTTATCTATATATATAAAAATATTAGTCTCGCTAAAACTCGAGAACGGCTGGACCGATTCGGCTAATTTTGGTTTTGAATGATTTTTGGAAGTCCAGGGTAGGTTTAAAAGGTAAGAAAATATGAAGAAATTGAAGGGAAATAGTAAAAACTACAACTTTATTTTCTCATACAAATAGTCAATAGTCATACGTATCTGTCAAAAGTGTCAAACCTTTGACACATTATTTCATTCTCAGGCAATACAAAGTTTGCCGAGTCAGCTAGTAGGTAGATAATAGGTACCTATTATTAGGAATTTAATTTAATTTTATGTGGTAAGAATGTAAATATGGGTCGAATGAGGATACTTTCCTGTCCTCATTGCACCCAGAGGGGTCGTAAATTGTCGAACGGGTCGGGAATTTCAGTTAACCAGGTCAGAATATTAAACGACCCGCTGCTACAGATATCGTCTTTTTGAGTTTTCCTTGTATTATTTTCAAGTATTTTGTTGATATTGAGTATTCATTCAAACTTAGGCAACTTTTTTAATGTTTTGGAAGTTAAGTGATGACTGCTGCTTATAGACAACTTACAGGACCGTAAATTACCACCTGACCGGAACACGATAGTTTTTTTTTATGTAATGGAAGTGGGAAACAAGCATGCAGTTCACATTGATGTTAAGTGTTGACTGCAGCCTATAGACACCCACACAAAGACCAAGGTCAAAATGCAGATGCGTTACCGCTCCTGAGGCATAAGGTGTTATGCCTCTGTGTCGGAAATTACAGGGCCGTACATTAACACCTGACCGGAACACGATAGTGCTTAATACTACCATTTAGCGGCAAATATATTAGGTAATGCGGTGGTGCCTACGCCCGCGAGCTCCATCACTGGAGCTCTACCACCAGTTATATGTTTAAATAAATAAAAAAGTTAACATTAACCCCAAGTATAATAATAGGTATGTGTCACGCATTTAGCATAGGTATATATTTTTTTGTATGCACATGATCTATTTTCAGTAACCATCGAACATTGATAACACATTAAATGAATATCCGGTAACATTAACAGAGAAGTAAACATATTTCAGTGAAGGCAAGAAGGCTGTGTCTCGGGGAAAAGGAGACAAATCACTTCGGAAGTACAATCGTGGTTATCGTTTCCTGTTGTCCGCATCCCTCCGCCTAGTCGTGTTTTCTTTGTCTCCCTGACATTTCTGGAGATACAAAAGTGATCCCCTTTTGCGAACAACTCACTATCTATTGTTTTGTTAAGATAACCTTATCTATCTATATATATAAAAATCAGTTTCGGTTCGTTAGTCTCGCTAAAACTCGAGAACGGCTGGACCGATTTGGCTAATTTTGGTTTTGAATGATTTTTGGAAGTCCAGGGAAGGTTTAAAAGGTAAGAAAATATGAAGAAATTGAAGAGAAACAGTAAAAATCACAATTTAATTTTTCTATACGAATAGTCTGTATCTATCAAACCTTTGACACATTATTCAAATTTATATCATTCTGAGGCAATACGAAGTTTGCCGGGACCACAGGCCGGGACAGCTAGTAAAGAATAGATTTATACATATTATATACCAGATATACCATTGTTTATCATTATGAAATCCATAACAGACTGTAAGTAGGTAGTTTACTTGAAATTATTAATTTTGTTGGGAAATTATACTTCGCAGTTTTACATTAAAAAAACATCATCAATAAATGATCTGTCAAGCTACAATATTTGTGGTTAGATAGTTTACAGAGTATTAGAATTAGCAGTAACAAAATTCACCTATTGAAATAGTTAGGATTTATCTCGCGTATAAAACCTAAACTAAAATGATTACATATTTAAAATCTACCCGACGTTTCCGTTGCTTTAAAGCCTTAGACAATGCTAATATGGTAATATGTGCCCCTCCCCGTTCTATATTTTAACGTAAAGGAGTGAAAATTTAACACATAAACAAATAAATATGCTAAATCTGATTAAAAATATTGATTCCTGATTTTTACTTCCTTCTCCACTCTATAACTGCTATTCAAGAAACATGTATTACAAACATAATGTAAGTTCTTCATGGCGGGGTTTCATTCGAAGTTTATCGTATCTTACACAATAGGAAACTTTCTACATGTTACTAATATCCTCTGACGTCTACCCAGGAAAACTTACAAAGCACTTTCAGATTTTTTGCTTCCGAATGAATTTATATTTTTATTTCATTCATATACATCATAACTTTACCATTACATTAAATAAGCTTACAAGGTAAACTATCGTACTATAAGTGTTTTAAGAGATTTTAGTTTCCAGGAAAGATGATTCTTCGATTTTCATGAATTTTGTTTTTGGGTTTTTAAAAAGATATTAAATATTTGGCAACAAAAAAGTAAGAACTCGTTTGTAAGTATTCGAATATAATTTGAAACAAACAAGTTGTATAGCGAAATATCCAAAATGTTTTCTCGTTTTTGATTTGAACAATTTAAGTAGCACGTAGTAATGGAAGTATATGATTCAAAATGAAAAACTGTGTTAGCAAGGAAAAATATAATTCCATTTAGTTTTTGTTTGTAAGTATAGTAGTCACAGTATTGCATATATTTTTAAATTTGTTCCGTTATTTTATTCAGTTTTTTTTTATTTATTCACGTTATCAAAACTAAAACTTAAAGTAAAAAAGTACTGTTAGTAAACCAAACGAATGAGGTTTGTATCAGTACTTGACACTCACTTACTGTCTAACATCGGCTAGTGGCTACTTATTACGCGCAACTCTGTCAAGCGCTAATTGTGTGCCTAAATGGATGACTTAAAGCTCCTACAACCCACCCAACCTGGACAAAGATTTACGAGTATGTGCCAAGCATTGGTCGGCTGTATTTTTAATGTGTACATTACTGATCAGGGTAAACTCCTTATGAATTCAGTTCATACATACTTTATATAAGAGTGTAGACACGAATTGTCCGGGTTCCTTTTAATTAGAACTAAAAAGATAGAAAGGGACGGTCGAAGTCGGCATGCTGGGCGTCGGGATACAGGACGCCGAGACGCTCGACGTCGGAACGCTGGGCGTCGGGACTCTGGGCATCGTTACGCTGGGCGTCGGTACGTTGGACCGTCGAGACGCTCGAAATCGTGACGCTGGGCGTCGGTACGCTCATAGACGCCCATAGTCTCGACGCCCAGCGTACCGACGCCCAGCGGCCCGGCGCCCAACGTACCGACGCCCAGCGTCCCGAAGCCCAGCGTCCCGACGCCCAGCGTCCCGGCGCCCAACGTTCCGACGCCCATAGTCCCGACGCCCAGCGTCCCGACGCCTAGGGTCCCGACGCCCAGCGTACCGACGCCTGGCGTCCCGACACCCAGCGTCCCAACGCCCAGCAACCCGACGCCCAGATTCCCGACGCCAAACGTCTCGACGCCTATAGTCTCGACGCCCAGCGAACCGACGCCCAGCGTCCCGACGCCCAGCGTCACGTCGATCAGCGTCCCGACGCCCAGCGTCACGTCGCCCAGCGTCCCGACGCCCGGCGTCCCGACGCCCGGCGTCCCGACGCCCGGCGTCCCGACGCCTAGGTTCCCGACGCCCAGCGTACCGACGCCTAGTGTCCCGACGCCCAGCAACCCGACGCCCAGCGTCCCGACGCCAAGCGTCCCGAAGCCCACTGTCCCGACGCCCAGCGTCCCGACGTCCAGCGTCCCGACGCCTAGGGTCCCGACGCCCAGCGTACCGACGCCTAGTGTCCCGACGCCCAGCAACCTGACGCCCAGCGTCCCGACGCCAAGCGTCCCGAAGCCCACTGTCCCGACGCCCAGCGTCCCGACGTCCAGCATCCCGACGCCCAGCGTCCCGACGCCCGGCGTCCCGATGCCCGGTGTCCCGACGCCCAGCGTCCCGACGCCTAGGGTCCCGACGCCCAGCGTACCGACGCCCAGCGTCCCGACGCCCGGCGTCCCGACGCCCAGCAACCCGACGCCCAGCGTTCCGACGCCTAGGGTCCCGACGCCCAGCGTCCCGACGCCAAGCGTCCCGAAGCCCAGCGTTCCGACGCCCAGCGTCCCGACGCCCGGCGTCCCGACGCCCAGCAACCCGACGCCCAGCGTCCCGACACCTAGGGTCCCGACGCCCAGCGTCCCGACGCTCAGCGTACCGTAAGTTTTATTTTTGGTAACGTGAATAAATAAAAAAGAAACTGAATAAAATACTGGAACAATTTAAAATGTATGCAATTTCCTTTCAATTTCTTCATATTTTCTTACCTTTTAAACCTTCCTTAGACTTCCAAAAATCATTCAACACCAAAATTAGCCAAATCGGTTCAGCCGTTCTCGTTTTTAGCGAGACTAACGAACAGGAATTGATTAAAATATATCTAGATAGATAAAAAAAATTGTACTTTCCCGCAAAGCGTGGGGCAGGCGTGCGGTGGCAGGACAAGGGTTTGACAAAGTAATATCCTTAAAAGTTCCAGACGCTTCTATTTCAGAGCCGAGGCCATTGGGGCAGTAAGATTGAATTGTACAAAGCGTAGTGGTTTTATAATCCTAGTAAAAGTACGGGGAGGCAGTATTAGGGTTGCCAATTTTTTTTTGAACAAATAGAGTACACATCTCTTATTTCAAAGGAGGTAAATGAAGAGTACTGACTTATGAAGAAGAGTATCATTTATTAAACGTAAAACAAATATTTTTGGTACTTTTTGCGGCACATAATCTTAGATTATTTTTAAAATAATTGTTCGACTCAGGATTTTTATTCAAAGTAATTAATAATTCTTCTAATAAAATTATTCTCTTCGGAATAAAATTTTTGGTATAAGCCAAGCTTATCGAAAATCATTGCTTGATTCGAATCAAGAGATCGAGAATCAGCCGTATGAACAGATGTGCCATACTTGACTTTGAATTACCATTGATATATATTATATATATATAATGAATATTATATAGTACTAGCGGCTCGCCCCGGCTTCGCGCGATTGCAATGTTACCTACCCTCTCCTATTCATCTAAGCGTGATGTTATATAAGCCTAAAGCCTTCCTCGATAAATGGGCTATCTAAAACTGAAAAAAATTCAAATCGGACCAGTAGTTCCTGAGATTAGCGCGTTCAAGCCAACAAACAAATTCTTCAGATTTATAATATTAGTATAGATAGATAAGTGTATAGAAGTATAGATAGTAAAATTACTATCTGGCAATACTAAACTGTCACTACTGTATGCTTTAACAAGCATTAATTTTAGAATTGTCTAAAATCCACAGCTTATACGAAGGCTCGTTATTTGCAATAAAGTAGAAAATGTCCGCGATTACTCCAGTCTTTTTACGAAAAGGGGAACCCTTATATAAGATAAGGCAAATCGGGTCAAGACCGTGGTTCACTCTCGGAGGACGCTGTGAGGTAACCCAATCGGTAATTTTGTGAAGAGTTTATTTGCATGCAGATTAGATAGGGACTTTAGAAGGACAAAACATAGTTAATGAACAAACTGTTATAGTGTCTTGAAAGTATCTATTTAATTAATAGGATTTTTGAACGAAAATTTTGGTAAAACAACTATAATAATAATTACATTATTTTCTGCCCGGTTCGTTGGCAACTAATTATCCCTTGATTTCTGGCCATCGACGACACAATACAGCTATGTTTCTGGCAGATATAAAGGATTTTAGGCATGCCAAGAGCTATCTGCAATGAGACTAAGTTAGGTGAAACATCAAATACGACGGTCGTCAATATTGACTGCCGTGGTGATGCGTTGTGTGTGACGCCACCCGGCGTGGGTACCCCTGCTGTAGCTCGTAGCACTCGTAGCTATACGTCTACGTACTCTACGTAGCGGGCCTACGAGTTTACACAAGGTTCGGTACAAATTTGGTATTTGTTGTATGCCAGGCGACCGGCGATAATTCTTTTTTAGAGTGATTACTCTAAAGAGTTCTGTAGTGTCAAAGAAGCCTAATAGTTTCGCCATCGTCTTGTCCGTTCGTCCGCCCGTCTGTCCGTAGCTTAGCTCAGAGATCCTTAGAGCGAGAAAGCAGAAATCTTGCATGGATACACAAATCCCGACAAAAAAAAAATCATATAAAAAGTTCTAGTGCTCCCATAAGATGGCGAGGTCACATGGAAACCACTGTTAAAAGTTATTAGATCTCATAAAAACAAATAAATCATCCGAATGTAAATGTTCCTAAGAGTTAGTATGAAGGAGAAATGGATGTAGAAGAGACACGAGAGGTGTGTAAAAACCGGGATATTTGAATATACACAGGGAGTGTGTATATTCAAATATCCCGTTGCGTGAAGATATATAAATAGCTTTACCAATACTGTCCGATATGCGAATGGAAAAGCACTATGCGCACCTTCAGCGTGCCACTTCACACCACGCGGCGCAAATGAGCAACACGGCCCCTTCACTTTTCCACTACAGTTACGCGCGTGAACCTAGAAACTAGGTCATGTGCGCTAGGGATGCCCCATCATTGATTTGAGTAATTTTTTCGGATCGTTATGAATTTAAGGCGTTGAATCGATTAGTGATCTAATTCAAATGATTGTGAATTGATGTTTCAAAGGTCCTGAAGGAATAAGAATAAGTTGTTTTTATTTACTAAGACATTATTTACTTAATCCTAGACGAAAGATATAAAACAATTTAATGCTATCTTAACTTTTTTGATTTATTTATTTACACTTCTATGTACTTTATACTAGGGTTGTTGAGGAAGTGATTATGAGGAAGAGGAGGAGGAAGAGGAATTGTGATGCGCCAATTTAGAGGATGCGGATGAGGAAGAGGATATTTTTATGAGGAAGAGGATGAGGAAGAGGAAGAGGAAGAGGAAGCAGATGACATAATAATAGCAACTCTTGAAACGTCCCACTGCTGGGCACTAGGCACGAGTCTCTCCCCTTCTTGAGGGGAGGTCTGGAGCTTACTCCACCACGCTGCTCCAATGCGGGTTGGTGGAGTTACTTGCAAGGGTTAGTGGCCAACCCGCTGTCGGATGTTTTCAAACCGCCCATAAAGCCTCCGACAAGGTTTAACGACTGCTATCTGTCGATAGCAACCGGGACCGTCGGCGTCCTGCTCTCCGAAGCACGAAAATGCACATTTTAATTTGCCACTAGTAGTCACCCGTCACACACCCGACCGCACCCGTATCGCTTAATCGAGTAGATCGCTTGCGTTCTACACCAGCCGGGAGGCCTTGCGCGCTACAGAAAGATGAGAAGAGGATGATACGAAGATATAAATAATAGCGGACCCAACCTAAAATCCGCTGTCCTGTCTCTATCTACTTAACTAAGTATATATATATACAAAAAAATTATTAAAAGAGCATTTTGTAGTGGTTGCTCCACTACAAAATGCTCTTTTAATTATTTTTACTATGAATCTAAAATCTAAACCATTCTCAAAATACATACGATAAAGAATCATCAAAATTGGTCCAGCAGTTAAGGACGAGTTCAGTGACATATCTACACAACGACATTGCTAAGGCCTTTCACCGGGTCTGGCACAGGGCACTTCTCGCGAAACTTCCACCCTACGGTCTTCCCGAGAGGCTATGCAACTGGACAACCAGCTTTCTGTCTGAGTGTTATATACAAGTCTTAGTTGACTGTCAGCGCTCAGACAGACTACCTATCAACGCTGGTGTGCCGCAAGGCTCTGTGCTATCTCCCACGCTTTTTCTTCTGCACATCAATGAAATGTTGGAGCAAAACTCCAATTTTCATTGCTAGACCGATGATAGTACGGGATATGCACACTACACTAGCCGTGCAAATGCCTCTCGGACACTTATCGAGGAAAGAAGGACTAGACTTGTGTCTGAAATCGATCACTCTCTGGAGCGGGTCTCGGATTGGGGTCGACTTAATTTAATGCAGTTCAACCCCTCGATGACACAAGTCTGCACGTTCACCGCTAAAAAAACGCCATGCATTGTAGCACCACAGTTCCAGGGCATTCCGATCGCCGTTGTTAAGAGTATCTGTATCCTGGGCGTTGACATATCGAACGAAGTGCAATTCGGGAGTCACATTGAGTGTAAGACCAAGTTGGCATCCAAAAAGCTAGGGGTGCTTAACAAAGCCAGGCAGTATTCACTTTCACTTCGGGGCAGCTACTACTACTCATACTCATTTGTGGGCGGGAGCCCCCAAATACTAGCTTGGTCCACTTGACTCCCTACAAAAACGCGCCGTTCGTATTGTTAACGATTCAGGACTTACTGACAGGCTCGAACATCTGAGCCTACGCAGAGACATTGGGAGTATGTGCGTGTTGTACCGTCTCTACAATGGTGAGTGCTCTGGTGAACTGTTTGACATGGTGCTACCATCTATTTTCCTACACCGTACTACCCGCCGAAGAGAGAAGTTCCACCCACACCGACTGGACACCTGGCAGTGCTCAACGGTGCGGTTTTCACTTTCGTTCTTGCCCAGAACGTGTAAATTGTGGAACGAACTTCCCTCTGAGGTGTTCCCTAGGTGCTACATTACGAGGTTCTCCAAAAATGGCGTCAAAGGAGTCCTTCAGGGCTGGCAGCGCGTTGGCAACTCCCCTGGTGTTGCAAGTGTTCATAGGCGACAGTGACCACTTTCCATCAAGTGGCCCGTCTGCTTGTCTGTCAACCTACAGACATAAAAAAACACACGCACACCGAAAAAAAAGATGAGTGAATGACACAATTTCATTTAGGAATTGAAATGAAAATAAGAATGCAGTCTTTATTTCTTTGTTAATTAGGTATTTAAGTCAAATATTATTAATCAAAATAAAAGAATTGAATACTATTAATCGAAATTTATTTTAAACGGGGAGGTTAATTTTTAGAAAAAAAATATTTAGACGCTGTTTCCCCAACAACCGGTTTTATAGCTCATCATATGCCAATACAGCATTGCTAAAAAGTCGTTTGCTGGTACATTTGATGGAAGAGAAGATAGGTATTGTAAAGATACAGTTCTGTAAAGCCCCGAATATTTAGATTTTTTAAGTTGAGTACGCGTATAAACAAAATAATGTATGTCAATAAAATTAAAACAAACAATCAAGGAACAGCGCCGGTGGCGGGTGGGAAGGTCTCGCTCGCCTGTTCGGCCTGGCACCGTGCTGCGGCGCATAGATTATACAGTATTGCGGCGTGTGCGTTGCCGTCGATACGCGACGCGCATGAGCAACAAAATTCCTCATAAAAACCTCTTAAATTTTGAGGAAGCGGTAGCGGAAGAGGATGTTTTATTTTAATTTTTGAGGAGGAGAGGAATCCTCAGCAACCCTACTTTATACGTATGGTGGACTTAATGCCACTAGGCATTCTCTTACAGTAAACCTTGGGGTTGTGAGAAAATGAAATGTCATATGTCAGTTTTTTATGTAATGGATGTGGCAAACAAGCATGCAGTTCACATTGATGTTAAGCGATGACTGCAGCCTATAGACACCCGCACAAAGACCAAGGTCAAAATGCAGATGCGTTACCACTCCTGAGGCCTAAGGTGTTATACCTCGGTGCCGGCAATTACAGAGCCGTACATTACCACCTGACCGGAACACGATAGTGCTGAACACTACCATTTAGCGGCAAGTACATTAGGTAATGCGGTGGTGTCTACGCCCGCGAGCTCCGTCACTGGAGCTCTACCACCAGTAAAACACCCGTATCACCCGTTACATTTTGTAGATGTCTATGGGCTATCGTACAAACAAATGGCTTGTAATTGGCTCACATACAAAGTATATGAACAGCATGACTATTTGCCACCTTCATTACGAAATTTCAAAAATAAAACGAATTCTGACAACGAAATATTTAAATAATATTTCAACTCACATAAATAGTTTTCCATTTTTTATTGGTTAAAATATGAATGACAACAAAAAATCTCATTTTTTTAATAAAACATGTTGTTTCGTTTTATTTTTAAAAATTTGGACAGTTCAATTTTTCTATCTGATTGATGAAAAATAGATTAGAAATAGATAATCTAATTCTAAAATCTCGATTTTCAGAAAGATCTATTCAGATCGGACATCCCTTATTTGCGCCCTTACCTGCACGTATTGGTTATATAGTCTATACGGAGCCATAATAAAAATACCCTGTCACAGTTGTTTATCTCACGGAGGAAACTTGGGTTCCCTTGAAAATGGTAAAAGTATATTATGAAATAACTCTGAATATTGTTTACGAGGAAATTCCGTTGGTGAACGTCGGGATGTGTTTTAGGGAAATGTCTTCATTATGCATAATGATTTATTTTCGAATATATATACAATGTAATTAAAATGTATGTTTTAGAATAAATGTTTATTTAACTTGTTTCATCATGTATGTGAGGGTTAAATTCATAATGCACCTTCGTCAGTTTTACAACGGGAATCAACCTATTATTTGGTCCTAAGGTTGGCTGGTAGAGAATACCACTAGGTATTAAGTCCGCCTTATGTACATTATTTATGTGCTAAAAGTTTAAATAAAACAAAAATAAAATTAATTTAGTGACGTAATTAAACAAAAACTAGGCTAGGCTAGGCTACCTAATAATTCAAATTATGAAGTAAGAAGTTATCCAAACATTACCTAGAGTTAAATACATTATAGCTTAGGTATTTTGTAAAAGAAATTTTATCTTATGTGCGTATTTTAGACGTGAAGCCACTTCTAAGCCCTAAGCATTTATGTCTGGAAAAAGGGCCGTACCTTGAAAGTTATACGGTTGTCTGTTTTTAGTTGACAATTTCAATATCAAGCTCAATGCAACTTCACGTGTTATTGATTAAAATTTATAACATGTCATATTTTCACCCTGGAATGCAGTAGATTAATGATCACTTCAGCCGAATGACATCCACTGCTGGACAAAGCCTTCCCTGAAGACGTCCACAACAGTGTTGTGCGTCATTAGGGGAGTATATACCATGATCGCCACGCTTGGTAGGTGGATTGGCGATCGCAGTAACGGTGGTTTTATCGCGAGACGCTTCTGCCCATCCCGCGTTGTTATATTTCCTACTACCTATTGGAATGGTTTGACCGCCATTGTTCGGTTGACTGACTGTGCTAGTGAGCAGTGGGGTCGTCATGACACGATACCGATTTCAGGGCTGGCAGCGCGTTGGCAACTTCATAATTAATATATAGTTGCTAATTCTGCCAAGTGAATAACCTTTATTATGACGACCAAATTCATTCTTTCTCAGTTTCTTTTGAAATGGGGAAATGGAGGAATTTGTAAATAATTGATGCTTTCCATATTATACAAAATTGTTCAGTGTCTATTTAATTTATTATGTATTTTTGATTATTATTAGTGGTTATTCACTCTAGGTTAGTTTAAAAAAAAATGACGATGTAAAAGTGCTCTCCAGGAGCCTAATTATATGAAATAAATGAATAAACTGAATAAACTGAATGTTCATAGGCGACGCCGACTTTAACCATTTTTCATCAGGTTGCCCGTCTTCTTGTCTGTCAATGCTTTGACATGAAAAAGCGTCAGGATTGGCAATGAATCTACACGGAAATCTCTTGTTTGTAGGTAGATGTTCATAAGGATAAATAAATAAATAAATAAGTTACAGTATTTACTAACCATCACCATGGATTGTATGCTTCCCACCTTCATGACTTTTTATATGCAATCAGTTAGATTTGGTATGTCAACATGCTTTGTGTGGGGGTGTATACTTAGCAAACCAATGCTATCGAATGTATTGTCGCGGTTGTGATCGATCGGTCAAACGAACACCCGAATTGATGAATTGAGCGTTGAATTTTCGGATATATGAATTTCATTAATATTTGATTACGATGTTAGGGTGAAATAATGAAAATTTTAAACATTATTCGTGTTGAATATTTTATTTACAGTGTTACACAGGGTTTTTGGTAATATCCCGTATTATTAATAACTAACTTCTATGTACGACTTGTGTACAGCACAAAAAAATATTTACTTAGTTTAAAAGTTAGTTATTGTTAGTTTTATGTTACTGAAAGTGAAGTATATATTTTAAGGTTCTGTGGATAAATAAATAGCTTATCCTTGTTAGAGAATATGTAATAATACTACGTATAGAATGGACACTTCGACGTCCTGCCTAATTTTCTCGCCTCACCCAGCCTCCTCCTCTGTTATGGGCGACGTTTGGTATTCTCTACGAGCTACGCACACAGGTGCATGTGTAAATACACTTCACTGATTGATGTCTGTGTAATAGAGACCAAATTAAGCGTTTGTATGGATTTTTTTCGGAATGTCCGCGGTGTGTCCTTTTTATAACGCATATATTACGATACGCGTGACCTAAGTACCGTATTATTGCACGGCGTGAAGTTAGCGCTCGAAGGCACACCTCCTCCCTCCTCCTCTCGAGAATATTGTAATACATATAATAAGTTTTTAAGATATGTTTCAATCGTATTAAAATATTATAAGAGCTTCGAATGTAAATTAAATAAAAGTACCTAATTATTTATGGAAAAGTATTGTTTATTTATTTATTAAGAAAAGTTAAACAATTTATGTCCATGTCCTGGCACCTTTACATTCAAAGCTCTGAATCAATCTCTGAAAACTAGTTGTATTATATATTACTGTTTATTTATTTATAAAGAAAAGTTAAACAATATAACAATAAATATTTTTTTAAGGTACTAAGATTGATTTCCTTACGTAGCTTTATTCTACGAAGGTTCTATCTATGACACGGATTTAAGATTGATCACTCTTGAAGAAACTTAACAGAAGAACGATGAAAAGGTAATGTTCATCTGATACAGCTATAATGAGATAAATGAATCCACTGCGGGGTAGCTTTAGTGATGATGTATATTTATGTCTAAAGGGATGAGAAAGGGTACAATTTAAATAATTTTATGGGACCCAAACCGTTTCGGAATCCGGCACGTCATTAGGGCTAATAAAAATTATGATTTAGAACGTGTAATTATCCCAAATTACATAGCATTACATCTACATTGGGATTTGAGTTGGTATGAATCTTCTATGTGTTATTAATTTATAAAAAAATATATATGAGGGTAGAAAAAAATGCACATTATAATATTCAAGTTTTCACTTAAACCAGCATTCCGTTGTTTTTTTTTATGTAACGAAGGTGGAAGCAAGCAGTTCACATGTATGTTAAGTGATGACTGCAGCTTATGACGCTAAAAGTCAGTTTGATATTGTCATAAAAATATTATTATTCAGTTTGACACCACGCCACGTATGCAAGAGAATAATCATAAATGAACAAATAAAAACAACACAAAAAGGATGTGAATATTGGAAAATAAATTGATTTCAGAAAATAATTGCAGAATTGAAAAAGGACAAACGATTTTCATTATTTCTATTTAATGGACCACGCTCACGTATGAGACATTTCGAGCTGCATTTTTAATTAGTGGTCGAGTGTAAGTGCACAAGTTGAAACTATAGAGAATTCCATTTAATACTATTTGAAAAATTGTTTCTGCTTACTCGTGATTTGCACTGACTATTTTGCATATTCAAAAAAAAATCTATTTAAATTGTGTCTTCAAAAATACATTAAGTCGATATCTTTTTGAATTGTGTAGTGTTGGGCTGAGTGGTAGTCAAATTCTGGAGTTCGATTCTCTTGTTAAGTAATATTTTGATCTTCATATAAGAGAAGATTCTCAGTACATTGGGCATATTTCCCATAGGGTATGGATAATATGTCCAATGAATGTCAGTAAGAACGTAGTTTGTCAAATGGAATTTTGGAAAAAATCATTGATTTCTCTAATATTTTTCGAAATGTCCAAGAGTTGCAATTTACTCTTACAACATGCACATGTTAGGTGCACGTGTGACAATATTTAATCTTTTTTTCTTTTTCTACTATTATAATATTTTATGTGAAGTTTTCACAGTGCGAACCCGCTGTCAAACGCTGAATACAAACATGTATAAAATGGCTCTCCATCCCCAAAACGTTAAGTAACGTAAAGCCACTAATGAGATTGTCCGAGTCAGCTCTGCGGATTAATATTAAACTCTTTTCGGCTGCAACTCGTTTGTCCCTACTGAATATTTCAAACCAATTTGTATGTGCAGACGTTGGATATAAAGCTAACTCCGTATTTACCTTTTGAATGGATTACTGCATTCAAATATGGATCGATGGATGTATTTAACTTAGTCAATGAGCTTATATGTTAATTTGTAATTATTTTTGGTCTGTCGTAAAGAAAGAAAATGGATTCCGATATCGTGTTATACATGGTGACAGTAACATTTTTATTATACGTAGTTTCACGCCTGTAATCCCCGAAGGGGTAGGCAGAGGTAAATGCATGCATTCAAGCATACATGCAAACACCCAAGATTCGCCGGTTACGTTTTGGCCCATGTAACAGGTGGCGAGCCTGTTGATATCTCCGGGCACATTACCAAACTTCGAGGAATTGGGCAATTTCCAGAAAATGGAAAATTCCCAATAGAACCAGAGATAAAGGACTTTACACCATTATCTCTGATAACCCCCTACCCGGGTATCGAACCCAGGACCTCAGCGTAGTAGTTGTGGCCTGCTACCACTAGGCTACCGAGGCAGTTTTATATTTATTATACTTGATATTATCTACTACAGTCTAAAGAACGTATCTATAATGATTAGCTAACTTCGTATCACCTTAGCGGTATAAAAATTGCTTTGATCTAGGTATTCTTAGACCTACCGAATAAACTCTTTTTTATATACAAACTAGCTGTGCCCGCGACTTCGCCCGCGTGAGAATTTATGATTGTTCAGTATTAGTATCTACCCCGACGAAGTTGTGGGCGGCAGCTAGTATAAAAGTAGCTTAAGTTACGCCTTATCACATAAGCTATCTGCCAGTGAAAGTCCCGTCAAAATCAGTCCAGCCGTTCCCGAGATTAGCCGGAACAAACAGACAAAAATTGTAAAAAATGTTGTTTTTGTATATGTACCGTGTATGCGTTAGTAAAAAGCGGTTATTTTTATTACAAACAGACACTCCAATTTTATTTATTTGCATATAGATAAGTCAAGAAGTAAGCTTTATTACAAACAAAACAATGACATGAAAATTTAAAATATTCGAGACTATTCCAGTAATTGTTTTATATTATTTCACATTAACACATGCTTGTGAAAGTGCTTTCAGTAGCTCAGTTGGAAGAGCGGCTGGACTAGATTCCCAGTGGCCGCGAGTTCGAGTCTCGCCTGAAGTCAAATTTTTCTTTCCATTTTTCTTTAAAATAAATACTATTCCAGTATTTATACTTACGTATTTATCTCGCGTTCATCGTGTTCGTCATATAACTACTTCACCTGACTGAGACTTCACAATGTCATCTCAATCTGTTCAGCAGGAGGGCAGCTGAATCTGACTTTTTTCCCGCCTGAATAAAAGTAAAAATATATCTCAAATCATGATTCTGAATTCGAGAATAATATATCTCGATGTTTTACGTTTCGAACTTATGAATACCGAAAGATGTAAGTAAATACCTAAATATATATCAAATATCGAGTCGTGAGTGTATGTATATTATAGTGTATCGCGCATACCTTCTACCTCTGATCACATTGAGGATCATAAAAATTATTCCAAAATGCTTTTTCGTAAAATGATATACCCACTTTTTAAACGTTCATGATGATTAATCTAGGTGTCATAGTTAAGTTTGGCCGCCGTATTTCATCTGA
This sequence comes from Macrosoma leucophasiata, assembly GCA_036365455.1. Taxonomy (NCBI): domain Eukaryota; kingdom Metazoa; phylum Arthropoda; class Insecta; order Lepidoptera; family Hedylidae; genus Macrosoma; species Macrosoma leucophasiata. Next base: position 5,769,909 of record JAWQUS010000024.1, read on the forward strand.
CGTCCGTCAGTCAGGGGAGACGAATTGGGCCAAATCTAAATTTAATAAGGTCGAGTCGGCTTGCTTCGTACAAATGTCATTAAAATTTTTATTTCCTCCGCTCCGCTCTTCAGCGACGTGAAAATTTTAAGGCAATCTTAGCCTCTACCATTTGTTTGGTTTAGTTCCACAAGAAAACCTTGGATGTGATAAACGTAGATGCTTATACACTTTGCATAAATAAAGCGAGCAATTCATGGGTTGGTATTGCTTCTAGAATGGGATCTTTCTCTCTCGCGGGGCATGTTAATAATTTATACCTTGGCTACGTTGCTACTTCCATTCGTTAACAGAACAATCTATGATAACATTCAAAGTACTACGGTCCTTGATATGCTTTTATTCTGTTATTTCTGTAACTGAAGTAGTAAAGATAATCACGGTACCGCAGAACATCAATGTACTAGATATTGCTCACTGAATTGCAATTATGCTAATTCGAGCTCCACAGACGTTCGGATGAAGATGAAATGAAATGCCGTTCGGACAACTTTATAAAAGAGTTGAAGGCGCGTGCCCACCGCGACGCATGCTGTGCACGGACTCGCGGCGCATTTCAGCCGCGTGTATTAATTTGTTTATGGACAAAGTGGGTCATTGTTTCCACTGGAGTACATGAACACCCACAAATAATGTATAGCGTGGCGTGGCACGGCGCACGGAGGTTACGCACGTCCCACTGCAATCCAAGGATACAGGAGGTGGGACGGACGCGGAAGCGAGCGACAATATACTCAAAACTCGTACGTTTCACAAGGTGTATGACGAAAAACTCCGCTGAGATAAGCGAGCTGTACATAGTCGTGGACCATATTCGTATACTCCTAAAACGTAGTGGAAACGTAGACCCACGTTGATAGCGTTGAGCGATGTAACCGCCTATTCGAGCTAGCCACGCATGTATAAATGACGTCAATTCACTCTTCCTGGGTTGCAGTGGACACTACCACATACAATTTCATATGAAGCGAAGCTTAATACACCTGCGCAGCCTCTCAATGCGCCGCGGTGGGCTCGCGCCTTGAAGCGGCAGAAAACTCGCCAGCGCGGCGGCGGCTGCACGCAAATACGCAAAAAAATTCTCGGCGTGAAACCTCGATTCAATAACACTATATGCCTAGTGTTATTGAATCGAGCCCCATGACAAAGTTGTTTAATATTTGGGTAGGTAGACAACAAAGCGGAAAAATTTTTAACTACGCATTTTTCTGAGTACCGAACGAAATTGAAGCATATTGCTCAGATCGGCAAATCGGTGACGCAGGTGACACTGGATTTGGGCACTTCAGTTGAAGTCAGAGTTACCAACAGAATACACTTACTTTCACTGTTTAACGTTTATCAAGTGGATATTGGGTACACAGGTTTTTAATAATCGCTTTTTCTGGATATATTGAATATAATAACAATAGGTATACGATATAGAATAAAAAGCTAGATTCTTTTTGAGTTAGAAGCCTATTTGTCATCGTTTGTTATGAATTAATATGAACATCGATGCAATCACCTACAATACTAACACACAACCAACATTAATTTATTGTTACATTGTTTACACGTGTTATGTGTGAACGTTGGCAGTTTGTGCAATAATTTGTCGGACATTTCATTTGACTATCCCTCCATCATTCCTGCCGCCACTCCACCAACCCTGAACGTACAGCGCTTATCGAATATCGGCACGGAAATACACTGCGGACATATCTTGATACTGGCTGTTTACAGTTTAATTAAATTAGCTTTTTATTGCTTATTATTCCGAAAGGATATTTTTATTTCAATTTACCAATAACAATCAACATTGCACTCGCGCGAAGCCGCGGCGGGTCTCTAGTATAATTATAAAAGTAAGGACATCAGGATGAAAAATTCTTCTGTGGGTTGGACTTTGGAACAGCGTTAATGGCGAGGCCCCGGGAGATACTCTTGTACGGCGCGAATTTATTATTTATTAATTAAGCTTTATGTAAAAGACTAACACCATTATTCCTTTATGCATCGAAGATTTGAAAGCAATGAGGACTTTACAGTAACGTTTAAATTTCAAGTATCAAATTCGCTGTTTAGATGTAGTTGCATCTATTTTGCTGTTGAATAGGATCGAGTCGAGATTGATTACGAATGTCCGATCTATATTATACCTATCGCGCGTAGTTATTTGGCTGTGTGATAGTGATTATATTGACATATTATAGTGTAATATAGTTTTTAATGTATTCCATTGTCGAGCAATGTTATCGGCTTTCATATTTATAGAATGGAGATATTATCGGTGTTATTTATTCATACTTCGACTTCGTCAATGTTATCAAATTATGCAAACTAGTTTGAAATTAATAAGCATCTTTTTAACTATTCTTTTTTAATGTGAATGTTATCTTAACAACGTTGATCTCGACGAATAAGTTTTTCTTTCTCTTCATTTATCATCATTGAAGGAATTGAAAAGTTTTGTGATAATTAGGTATGTATTTAACAGAGTAGTTTAAATTCTCATTTTTAATTTACTATTAATATAACTATGTTTTTGCTTTTACTATATGTAATGGTTATTCACTCTAGGTATTTTATGATTTCTTGACGTTTTGAAAGTATCTGTAAAGATCTATTCGAAATAAAAATATTTTCATTTCTATTCTATCTATATAAAAATAAATAATAATGGTTCTATGAACTACAGAATTCCTTTATTTTCCCTACATGGAAAAATGTAAAGGAAATGTCTGCTTTATTTAAGTGATATTAAGTTGAAATTTACTGCTGCTGGTAGAGATCCAGTGTTCAGAAGTTTGAGCCGTAGGCAGCTACCTGCCCTCAGATAGTAATATTCACCGCCCCTGCCAACCGCTATTAGGTAAAACAAGACTCATATTAATATGCGCACAAGTTCGTTAATTATTTTATTATGTTTATTAGAACATAGTTATGTTCTAATAAACTTAATAAAATATGTATATATAAGTAGTAACACACGACCGGATTCGGTCCGCCGGACCAAACCCTGCAACCGGACCGCATCGAACTTGATTAATAATAATTCTTCCCGTCGTACTCCTCTACACACGTCAAGATTTGGTTCGAAGCGTACCTACCGAATCCGCTGTCCGCTCCGTACCAAATCCGGACGTGTGTTACGACTATTATCAGCAGACCATTATGCAGACCTACACATTCAAACATTAATTTGTATTATATTTGTGTAAAGTCGACAATGTCTTGAATGTACTGGTCCGCCGTCACACAAGCAAATCAATATAATTAAGTGCTGTACTTAATTATATTGATTTGCTTGTGTGTGCGTGAGTGCGGTGAAATTACGATACACTTGATAATTTAACAAACCGGCGCGGTTCGGTTCCATCGGTGAATTTGCTAAAGTTATTAAAGTAGATAGTCAACTGATGTTTTGCGTTGTATTTTAGTTGTAAAACATTGTGTGGCGTAAGTGATATCAAGTGATTTATGTCCTGTGGAATTCTTTTGTAGGATACGTAATATGGAGTGTATCAGTTGTTGGGAAGCTAGAAAACATCGGAATTAGGGGCATCCCGTTAAAACTTCTAACGGACTATCTAAATCACAGGTCACAGTGCGTAAAGATAGATGGCTACATAAGTACGGATACTAATATCGAATATGGGGTACCTCAGGGTAGTGTACTTGGCCCCACGTTGTTCCTAATATATCTGAATGAACTCACCAACCTTGACATTGAGAGAGGACATATATTTTCATATGCTGACGACACAGCCATCGTTTTTCATGGTTCTTCTTGAAACTCAGTGTTTGAAGTAGCCGAGCGTGGTATGCGTTTGGTTGCTAACTGGTTAAAAACCGCCCTCCTCACTCTAAATATTACAAAAACTAATTTAATCTGCTTTGCTGCCAACAAACGCTCACTTCCTCTCACTAGCTTGAAATTAAAACTTCACAATTGTCAATCTAACATCATAACAAATTGCGACTGCGACGTTATCTAATGCGTTAAATCCACTAAGTACCTTGGAGTGATCCTTGATCATCGTCTATCCTGGCATTTCCAAATTGACTATATAAATGATAAAATTCGAAAAATTATCTGGATTTTTAAAAAACTTCGGCATGTCACTACTGTTGATCTCTTAAAGCGTATTTATGTCGCATTGGCGCAATCAGTGATGAGCTATTGCTTACCTATATGGGGTGGTGCTTCTAAGACTAAATTTCTTGAAACCGAAAGAGCGCAGAGATGCCTACTTAAAACAATGTTCTTCAAACCTTTTAGATACCCTACAGACGAATTATACCAAAACTTTAAAATTCTATCCCTTAGAAAATTGTTCATTATCAACACTGTACTTAAACAACATAAAACATTACCTTACACACCCAGTTCTTATACAGGCAGACGAAGATGTAAAGTTGCACCAACACCCTTCTGTAGAACTCTTTTGGCCAGGCGGCAGTTTCAAGCCCATTCGGCTTATCTCTTTAATAAGCTTAATGATAAATGTAATATATATAATCTGCAGTACAATGATTGTAAACGAATATTAGTCAAAGAACTTGAAACTCTGGGATATAACGAAACAGAGGATTTATTATTTAAGAGTGGACATTAAAGTGCATATCACACACATACACACACTCACACACACACACACAGACACACACACACACTCACACACACATCTTGTTAAACTTTAGGTTATCAGTAAGTTTAATATCTAATGTTCTGGTTAGTATATCTTTTGCTTTTTTCTATTGTTATATAACTTCGCAGATAAATAGTTTATTTACATATGAAGCCTACTACTATTCTTAACTTAAATTATATAATGTAACGGGAAGAGCAGAGCCACCCACCACAAGCTTATTATTCATGGTTACTGGGTTGGTTCTGGCCACTGTATTAGTCATGCTGTATACATGTTAAAGAAATAAACTATTTTTATTTTATTTTATTTTTTATTTTTATTTATCAGTGTACAAATGAACGAGTACGAGAGATATTTTAAAGAAACAAAATATTATTAATGCTAAGTATCATGAGTTCAAAGACCATATGTGGTCTGTTCGTCGATACAATTTTAAAGCTTTTTAGATTTGTGGACGTAGGTGGAACGACGTTTATTTGACATGGACTTGACAGAACATATCCTAGAAAACACAAAAAGTGCTGGGACATAGGGAAGAGACTTAAAATTTTCTGACAAAATACGTTTTTTTTTAAATATTTTTTTTACTTCATACAAATCTTACCACATTTTATTGCTTATTTTTAGCTAACTCATCATAGGATAGGTAGAAAAAATATAAACGGAATATGAGAAAAAAACGTTTATTTGAAAAAGTAGGTTTTTGAAAAAAAATAGAATAAAATTTTACATGTTGCAATGAGCTTTTTTGAAGCACTGTATACACTAAGGTTTTATTATCACTTATGTCAAAAGTAATTTGTTTGGAACATAATATGTACGTCAAACGTCAAAGTTTTGATAAATAACCGTACTTTTGTAATTGACATAGACAAAATAATGCACAGACCGCATATTTTTAATCGATTTCGTTATGAGTTCACAGATCATATGTGGCATGTTTAAAAAAAACTACATTTCCGTTATGTATATATAATTTACCATATATATTTATTTACCTAAACCCCTAAAATATTGTTTTTATTAAAAAAAATAATTGGACGTGGGGGTAGTTTCATCTTTGAAGCTTGGACTGTGAACCTGTTAAGTCTACCTAGACTAAATATAGCTTTATTAAGAAGTGTTTTTTTATTTAGTGAAAATATGTAAGCGTACCTAATACTTAATTATTTATTTCAATTCATCATGAAGTGTCACATCATCTGTAACTTAACTGATAAATATAATACAAACCTAAAACTATTCTAGCGCTTTTCCAATGTGTTCAAGAAGTATAAAAAAAAGTTAAGAGCTTTCAGCTAGACATTTTTGAACCTGAACGCCATCCAAAAAAGAGGTATAGTCATGGAGGTCACTAATGACATATTTTTACTTAAGAGTAAAAGTTAAGACTTTAAAGTAAACAAAAGATATGTAATGTTACAAAATCAATTCGAAACTAAGCAAGAGATGTCTAACGTTGCAAAGTTAATTCGATTTGTTTTATGTTATGGAAGTGGCAAACAAGCATGCAGTTCACATTGATGTTAAGTGATGACTGCAGCCTATAGACACTTATGCAAAGACCAGATGTGCAAAGATGTAGTGCCTTTGTGCCGGCAATTACAGGGCCATACATTACCAGACCGGAACACGATAGTGCTAAACACTACCATTAAGCGGCAAGTATATTAGGTAATGCGGTGGTGCCTACGCCCGCGAGCTCCGTCACTGGAGCTCTACCACCAGTAAAAAAAATCATTGCATAATAAAACTTTCAAACTTTCCATAGCGTTAATTTCCAACACAAAGTTCAGTAATTTAGTGAAGACTGATGTCTGTTCTGTACCCGATGTGCAGTCGCGCACTACACCTGCATCATCCATTGTCCTCTAAACCGCGTCGCCGTGCCCGAATGTACATGCAAAATCGGTTTTATGTTTATTTTATACTAGCGGCCCACCCCGGCTTTGCACGGATGCAATGGTATAATACATTACTACAATCATAATAAAAAATATATATAATTCACTGTAGTAAATATTTTTAGGTATACCTATAAATTATTTCAAGTGTAATTTGCATGCCAGTGTATAGTGAAATATGAGGAAAGAAATTCATGTATTATATAACATCTAAATGTACCGATATTACTAACAAATGAATAATTCAATTCAATTCTAAGTTCAAAGTAAAAAGCGGTTTTTTTAATATTAGAAACAGACACTCCAATTTTATTTATTTGTAAGATGTAAGATAAGATGTATAGATGTATATATTTGCTTTAATTTACTTTGAAGTTTGCAATTCTTGATTTACATAATTCTAAACTTAACATGAATATGAACCATAATAAAACCACAATCCAAGGACGGCGCAGAACCTTGCGTTCTTTGCCAAAACAATAAAGGTCGTGGAGCGAGGCTGTTGTGTGAAGTTTACCAACTAGTTTAACTAGTTTGCCAGTTTGCGATCCTCCGCTGTCTCCTCACCACGGCATACTCCTGTGTATACAATACTTTACACAACTTACACAGTGTGCACTCGCCATGATTATTTGGGAACAAGGCTATACGGGCATTATTTATGGATTTTTATATGGAAACGGGAGATAATTTATTATAACGCAAGTACGATAACAGCAATGCTATTTGTAAGGTTATTCATACAAGCTGTTTCATCCATTAGTGAAGCTGTAGAAATTTTTAGAAGTAGGTGAAGAATACAATGCGATTAGCATTGTATTCTTCTCTGTGGACATATTTATAACAGTGTACTTATTTTGAGGTTCATATTAATTTTCCCACTAACGGGTTTAAGGAGTTCGATCTTTTCGGCACATTATCAACATTATGTTTACGTCCAATACATAATATGTTGCTGCTTATTCTATAGTTATGTAAGCGAAGTTGCTGAAGACAGCGCCGCGATAGATTTTCCGGTTTTCCGAACACAATGTGATATTATCAACTGCTGGACCAGATATGTATCAATAATAAGCCTTTACTGAACTCCACTAATAACGTTGTAACATTCGTGAATCAATTATCACAATTGTCAAGGCCACCATCTTAACCTTCTAAGTAAGTGAAGACTATGCGAATAAAGTTGCGAATAAAATCCAATTAAAACATTACCATTGTTATTTAAAATGTATTATTACATTCGTTTGGATGTCTGTTATTTGTGTCTAGTTTTGATGTTGATGAAAGTTAGTTAGAGGTAGTTACCATCCTTAAAAAAATTACGAGTTGCACTTCGAGAGTGCCGGCAGAAGTGAAAACTTGTTGTTTTGTTGCGCCACCACCACAACCACCAACCTTTTCGGTCACTTTTCATTCCGGTTGAAAAAATAATTAAAAAACTTGCTCTCAATGGATGTTTTGATGAATGATGTTTTCAAATGGATTCGTTCACCGGTACGAGAGATGGTTGGAATCGAAAACAGAATGAAAAATTTTACGCTCAGCTATGGGGCTTCGATTGCTTTGGTAAAGCGGCTGGGCTAATTATAAAGAAGTTGCAGATTTAATTATCTTACGTGCGTTATCTAAACTTATAATAAAACTGTAGAAGAGTGAATTCTGTACATTAAAAATATAAAAAAAAAATTAATACCATGGGGATGTTACTAGATCAATACCGAACACAATATGGAAGTAGTAGTAGGTGTAGTAGGTGACAGTGGTGGTGGTGATGGTGGTGGTGGTAGTAATTTTTCGCAATCCTAGCAGCCTGTGTGCTTGTATCCCTATTTCCATACGTCTAATATCGTGAGAAGCATTACTGTAAAGATGATTTTTTTAGCAATCCAAAATGTATGAGATCCAAAATTAACCAAAATTTATATCCAAAAGCGCATCCAAAAGCCCCAAAGTCACTATTCCACGCAAACAATGTCGCCGGCACAGCTAGTTGCGAATAATTCAATATGAAAATTTCCAGTGAGTCATGTAGACTTGTCCAAATAAGCAATGACATCCAGATCAGTGAACAATTAAATTATCCAAGCATGATATTGTTTTGCGCTCTAATGAGAACAACTAACTTGTTTAGTTCGGTTAGTATTGTTGTTTTGATGTTCGTTACACCAAACAACTTCGCGATGGTATAATCTAACTTATTTTGATTAATACAGGGCTCATTTTGCGAACAGACAATTTTGGAGGTAGGTACATTCACCTGATAAATTGGTAAGTAATTGGCAATGTCATTCACTATATTCACATCAGATGTTTGCGTTTTAAGTCAATTATTTTTTTAAATTTATTTATTTATTTCAGGCAATAATTGTACACTTAAAGTAAAACAAAAGGTCCATACAAATATATAGCTTAAAAACTAACATACATATTTATTTAAACTAACACTAATTGTCACGTGAAGACGGCGACGTGATACGCGGCTTGTCAGCAGGATGTAGTCCCCGAAATTTCCGAAATAATACCCCCTGCGGCCAGAACTCCTCCTTTGTATAAGTCGGCAGGTCATGTGTCGGGACCCTCATCAAAAAAAGAATTGAAATTAACTTGAGACTCCAACCGCTCGACTCTCAGGGTGAAATTCGTCTTTATCCGGATGTGTCGAATACATCCGGACATCCTCCACCTTCTTTCTTTCTTTTCTTTACGCCCTTGGCAACTACCAACTATTAGGGTAATTCTGCCAGAATCTGGTGATAGAAGAGGCACAAGTATACCTAAGATTATGACCAGTAAAAAGATTACTGCCCGGTGTCAACAGAGTTTCTAGTGATTTATTATTCAGCGTTTCTATACCTAAAACAAAAGACACAAGACAATCACATTGGTTTCAGGTTAGTATCCACACACAATATTAGTAAAATACATTTTGTAAATACCTATATAATATATTACAATTTTATATTATTAACACGGATATATTTACAAAGGGAGAATCAACATACACGAGTAAGGAATTAAAATTTATAGGACGAGGGATTTTTGGAGGGAGAAGGGAGTATAGGGAAACCTGATATAAAGGACAATTGAAAAAGATATGGTCCGGAGAACCCTCGTCTAAGCCGCATTCACAGAGGGAGCTATCCCTTTTAGTTTCCACTGGTGGTAGAGCACCGCATTACCTAATATACTTGCCGCTAAATGGTAGTGTTTAGCACTATCGTGTTCCGGTCAGGTGGTAATGTACGGCCCTGTAATTTCCGGCACAGAGGCATAACACCTTAGGCCTCAGAAGTGGTAACGCATCTGCATTTTGACCTCGGTCTTTGTGTGGGTGTCTATAGGCTGCAGTCATCACTTAACATCAATGTGAACTGCATGCTTGTTTGCCACTTCCTTTACATAAAATGTAAAAAAAAAAAAAATCCTTAATTTATGTAAGAAAACAGGTGAGCAAATATGTCCCAATCGTAGTCGGCATATGACTGAACAAGATCTTTTGTCTAATGAAAAAAAAAAAAAAAAAACCAGGGCCTGGAACGTATGTTAGGTTGAATAGCCGCATAATGTTTCCCTTTTATTAATTTACTAACATCCCACTCCTTTTGCCAATCTTTCGTTAATTGTGATTTTGACAAGGAGATCAAGTCATGAGCAAAAATATAGTTATGATTAGTACACCCACTGTTGCTAGCTAGTTTTGCACATTGATCAGCCATCTCATTCCCGATGATACCGCAATGGCTAGCAATCCATGCTAAGACAACAGAAATGTCTCTCCTGTGACATCCAAGCAATGTTTCATGAATGTGGTATATTATTGGGAATCTGGACTTATTTCTGGACGGATTCGACTGTATTGCTTGGAGGGTACTAAGAGAATCAGTGAAGATTACTGCACGCGAGATGTTATGTGAATCTGCATATGTGATCGCCTCATAGATCGCAACCGCTTCGCCAGTAAAAACGGATGATAGAGCAGATAATTGAAAGTTTAATATAATTTTATATTTTGGTATCCACACTGCCGCACCGACACTACTTTCTGGGGTTAATTTAGATGCGTCCGTAAAAATGGGTAACCAATCCGAAAATTTTGAAACAATAATTTTTTTGAACATATTATTAGTGTCAGGAGAATCTTTAGTAATTCCTAAATTCAAAATTATATTGGGGTTAAAGATAAGAGAATCATAACTATTTAAGAAGAGGGGACATTTCACACAGCTGTCTGTATACATGATTATTTAATTGCTGAATTCGAATAAAACTAGAAACATACCTAGGACATATCTTGTTGGCCCAGTATTTATTCGTCTGAATTGCTTCAGCTAGCAAAGATAATCTAGATCTAAGTGGATGAGAATTGTTCTGCCCTACCAACAACCCTACAAATAAAGCGGTCTGACAGGTACTGACGTCTGAGATGATACGGCGGATCACAACCTTCTACTTGAAGAGCATTGCTTGGGGAAGATTTCATACTCCCCATGATTATTCTAAGACATTTCATTTGTAATTTATTTAACTGGTCTAAGCTACTTTTATTACAAGGCTCTATTAAAAATGACCCATAATCTATAATACTGCGTATTAATGCACTGTAAAGCAGCTTTTGTGAGTAGGGATGTGATCCCCATCAAACACCAGATAATGCTCTAAGAATGTTTATATTTTTCTCACATTTGTGCATAATGTTTTCAAAATGATCACAACCCTTAAGTTTGGAATCAAGAGTAATGCCGAGGAATTTAACAGTTCTTTACTGGGATGGTTATGTTATCTACTCGAATTTCTATTGTGGGTATTACTCTTTTCCTAGTGAAAATAACCAAATTACTCTTGAAAACGGATAGCGAAAGACCATGAGTATTCAGCCAATCTGTAAGATATCGCATAGCGAGATTCAGGCGACTAGAGGCATCATCCACACTCTCGGATGAAAGGTAAATAAATAACACAATCATCAGCGTATTGGAGAACATTACAAAAAGAATTTACTACTAGTTCCAGGTCATGTGTATATAAGTTAAATAACAATGGACTAAGCACAGACCCTTGAGGAAGGCCTTTCCAAATAGTTCTGGGAGAAGAAACGGAATTGTCGAATCTAACTTGTATCATTCTACCGCAAAGAAGATTCATGATACAATGTACCATCTTTGGGCTAACACTCAGCTGTTTCACTTTTTGCCTGAGTAGGTCAAGAGGAACATTATCATATGCGGATTCTATATCTAAAAATATACCTACTAAATTTTCGTTCTTGGATAGTGCTAATCTAACGTCAGATATGAATACACTGAGACTATCCATTGTACTAAATTCCTTTCTAAACCCGAATTGGGTCCTAGATAAAATGCCTCTATTCTCCACAAACCACTCTAGACGGTTCTTGATTATGTGCTCAAAAATCTTGCTCGAAACCGATGATAGAGCAATATGTGGTCTATATGATGTGTAAGTAGAAGAATCTTTACCAGGTTTTAAAATAGGAATGACCAATTGCTTCTTCCAAGACGACGGTATAATCCCTTCCTATAATTCATATACTGTATTGATAAGTTGTAATAAAAGTAATTTTGTTTTGCTGCCTGACTTTTTCAAAAAAGAATACGGTATTCCATCTTCACCTGGTGAGGAGTCTTTAACAGCCTCAAGAACTAAGGACAACTCTTCAAAGGTGAATGGTGAGTCAAGCTGACTCACCGACCGTGGTGAAGGGGAAACACTAACCGATATTTTGTCTGGGACTGCATGCCAATGCATGCAATTACCAAAAATGCCTTAAATTGAAGCATACATGCAAACACCGACGATTCACCGGTTACATGTTTGACCCATGCAACAGATTGCGAGCCTGTTGACATACCCGGGCACATTATCAAACTCCGACGTACTGGGAAACTTCCAGAAAATGGAAATAATCCCACAGAACCAGAGTTAAAGGATTTTGATATCCCCCAATTCTGGAATCGAACCCCCAGTGTAGCAGTAATGATCTGCTAGCTTGCTACTGAAGCAGTTCTATTTTATTTGTTACAACTTTAAAATGTTCACGTAATAAGATATAAGTTTAATCTGTAAAACAAGTAAGAAGGAGGTTATTAATTTGTCGAGAAACACGAGTTCATTTCCTTTGTGAAACTTATAGCGGGCAACTAGGGGCAAACAAGACTTGATATACAAGTTTGAATTGAACAAGAGTAGTTATTCTGTTAAATGTACGTCACATTTTCCAGACCGTATTTGAGAAATAAAATATGAACTCTACTAGAAAACCACTATTTACAATTGCATGTAATGTTATTCTTGAAAAGAAAACTTAAATTATAATAAATTATATTTGGAAAGAATGTTTTTTCAAGGTTCTACATTTGTAAATGAAGGAATAATTTCTAGTAGTCATTGTCTTTTGGTTTATTCTGCCTCTGAGTTGAAATTAAAATAACATTTGTGCAAATAATTTCTCCTGTATATGATAGCTGTTTTTATATTAAAATCTGTAACGTTTATTTTGGTATAAGTTTTATTGTTATAAACCTAAAACAATTCAAACACAAATACATGTTTGATACAATTGATACCTGTGTTTAAGTAAGTAAGTAAGTAAAAAACGTTTAATTTTCCTTCACAAATTTTAGGCTTATAGGTACTTATTGCTAATACCGTACTTGTGCACTTCGATCCTATTTTTGTGAGGGACTGGTGCCTGAAATAGGTTTCTAAATGAAACCTGTGCTACAGGTCGCCAGGCCCCTCCCGCAGACAATGTTTGCAATTTTTCTGTCGAGAGAAATTTATGGAATCGTGTATCGTGTACCACTGTAATAAGAAGATTAAAACGAAGCTTAACGACAAATATTTTTCTCAAAATTATTTGCCACCTCATTTATATAATAAAATACACCTTAAAATTACCATTTTGCGACAACAGAGTCTCAATGTTTTTCCAGGCACGGTCGTAAACAAAGATAGACAAAACAAATTTCAGAGGGGTTTGGGGAGGGAGAATTGTCGATTACAAAAATGAGGTCACTTTAGTTTTAGTTATTCTCCTAATTTAATTACTTAAAATAAGAAAGGAGATGTTGCGAGCTCGGCTCTGGTTCGTACACGTCCTCAAAAAATGGGTAAATTAAAGAAGAATCCGAATAAAATACAATTAATTTATTCAAGAATATATTTTAGAGTTACAACCACATTTAATTCAAACGATTTTATCATTTTCAACTATGTTAAACATGGCGGCGATACAACCGACACATGGGATCAATCGATTTCGATAGTATTTAGATAATATTACTTTTTTCTCCAAGTACTATATAATCAAAATACAATTTTAAAAATGAAAATGTCAAAATGACATCGCCCGCCATATTCGCCATGTTGGTTTTGAGTTGCAATTCTAACTGTAAATAATATTTTGTAACTGCAAACGAAGCTAAATAAGTGAAAATATGCAGTAAAAAACGTTTTTATATTGATTTTGCCTGTTTAATCATATTATGTACAATACATGGCCGGAGGTCCATACATTTTTGCAACATCTCCTTTCAATTTTTTTCTACTTTATTAATAGGCTACAGAGTAGGTAATACTCGTATAATAAACTGCGATTAACGAATACCTTCAGCGGGTGGAATGTGTATTCGGTGCAATGACATATTGTGTGGTATTGATATACAGCGATTACCGAATGCGCTCAGCGGGCGTAGGTACTCGCTTAAAGTATTAGCGATTTAGTTCAGACATCTCGTTCATATACGCAACGTAAACAAGTGAAACAAAACTTTGACACGAGTGTCTAAATATATCTTAAAGTAGGTACTACAGGACCACAATACAAAAATTGGGCAGTACTAGTTTAGAAGCTTGAAAGATTAGACACCATCAAACTCAAAACTCGAACTCAAAAATGTATTTAATCACTTGGAAATAATAGAATTTGCTAGTGACAAGTCAAAATTACAAATATAAAATTAAAGCGAATAACAACTGATTAATATGTCAAAGTAAACAACAATAATATAAATAATGGTCGAAAAATACTTTATAATAAAAATAGGTATCAACAGAATGTTCCATACTATCTTTTACAAATGGCAAGAATTAAGACTAAACAAAAAACAATGACACATTCTTTGTCATTCACTGGCATTATTCTTAAGTCATTCTGGTCATTCATCGACTCTATTTGCTATCAATTGGTAGTCTCTATCTCGTTTTTTCATACGCACCGTCACTAGACGGTCGCATAAATACATGAAACAAAATATTGGCAGTTGCGAACTGATCTGCAATAACGTCATTCTACGGGTCTTACCAGGTGGTGTAGCCCCAAAAATTTATGTACTCACGTGACTACAAGCCTATAGGGTAACAAAGCGCAACAATAAATGTTCGTGTGAATAAAACACGAACCGCCTTGAATATTTCAGATGCGGACTGGGCATGGGCAACTTGTGGGCGGATAAAAATATTCCTGTTTCGTTATGTTCTCCTGGTACCTTGCATAAAAATATGTTGAGAACGATTTATGTTGAATGTACATTTATCAACGTGAGATGTAAACTTATTCAAAATATGCAACATTACACTTGAATTAGAGAGGTTGAACTTGACTCGAGGCGTAGGCACCACCGTATTACCTTATCTATCTGCCGCCAAATAGTAGTATTTACTAATGTGAACAGTTGACGTCACATTGTTCGGTGTCATTCGGCACCATATACACGGAATTTTTGAAATTAGAAAATTTATGTGTAGTTTGATGTTTAAATAATAAAATTAATATTTTTTATGGTTAAATAAACGTATAAATAATTATTATATACACATTCTCAAAAGTTGTCTGATGCCCTATTTGCAGTCCGATTCGCTTATGTAAAATCGGGAACGCAACCTTGTTGACTTATAAAGTTTTTGCATTCAATCGATGTTACAAAAGGGACAATTTAACAACGTACATTCATGAAAAGCAAACAGCTGGTAGGGGTCTTCTCGGCAATGAGTTAACAGGGCCACTGACGCAGGCGAAGGTGTAATTACATTTCCTGTGTTGCCATTTCATAACTGAATTCGCCGCAGAATTTTACAAATTGCACTGCGAATTACTAATTGCGGGGAACGGTTAAACAATAATGAAACATTTAAATGTGATGTGAAAATTATGTTCCTTTGTGGTGTTATAATTGACCTGGAGTGTTTTACGATGACTTGTTAGGGTGATATGATTTCAGAATATGTTCTTTATTGTTACGACAATAAGGAAATAATTGCTATGGATTTCTTTCAGTCCTACATTGTGTTCGCACTGTTTTAGACTCAAAAGAAATAACATACATAATTTAAAATATATATTGTATTTTGCCGTCTTGATTATTGAAAACATACGGCTAAGGTAACCTCATAGCAGAGAATATGTAATAATCTCATAGTGCCTCCAGTAGCAGAAATAATGTGAGCGACGCGTTACAGTGAACAGTTTTCATTCAGTCTCAGTTTTTAACTGGTGGTAGAGCTCCAGTGATGGAGCTAGCTGGCGAAGGCACCACCGCATTACCTAATATACTTGCCGCTAAATGGTAGTGTTCAGTACTATCGTGTTCCGGTCAGGTGGTCCCTGTAATTTCCGGCACAGAGGCATAACACCTTATGCCTTAGAAGTGGTAACGCCTCTGCATTTTGACCTCTGGTCTTTGTGTAGGTGTCTATAGGATGCAGTCATCACTTCAATGTGAACTGCATGCTTGTTTACCACTTCCATTATATAAAAACGTCTGCCTATTGGACTTCTGAATTCCCCGTTCAGCTAATAATGTTTATTTAACTGTCAGTAACTTTCATATTATAAAAAATTACAATGGAACGCTCAATTACCTACTGTTATACGCAAGATCTTTATAAGTTTATTTAAGTTATTACCACAGCTTCAGTATTATGATACTTTATCACGTATTAGGTCTTATAGGTATTATAAATGGTTTACGCATACTTTAATTCTGCAATAGAAGTCAATGATATGATCGCGAGACACATATTGTGTGCGGTCACTTTATTTACATTACACTGAAATGAAAACTAGTTGAACTTTTTATTTGACACTTAAAATAATCTATTGGATCAATATCGCAACTTTTTTTTCTGTATCCCAACCTGCTATCTTAATTACTACTATCTACTACTATCTTACTTATCCGAACTTGTTGAGAGACTCCCAAGTTTAAGGACATCTTTTGTGAAACGTTCAAGCAGATATACCTACAAATAAATTAGAGCCTCTATAGAGACTTATTATGTTATTACATCTGGACTAGGAACGAATGACGTTTGCATATTATTTTTAATTTCAATATTATTATTTGTATTTGTGTCGACGGTATTGTAACACCAAACTAGAATATTAAGTGTCCGAACGTGACTATGGTCGTGACTCGAGCTATGGCTCGAGATGGTTTTATACCATCCTTATGAATTCTTACACAAATGCAAAAGATCTTGCATCTCGGCAATGGTAGCATAGTACGCGATTTACGTAGATACACTAAAGCATAATAACGGTAAAATGCTTGAATGGCTAATGCTACAACAATATTTATTAAATTTTTCATAATCTAAGATTTACCATTTAGTTCATAGTAACTGTATGCTTATTTTCCATGTCCATCACACGTTAAGCTTTGCTAAATATTACATTTACTTACATTAAATTATTCAAATGACATAATAATATGCTGTTATTTATATTCACCCTCTTATTCGTAAACGTACATTAGATACGTTTTAGCTATAGAATGCTTTGTCCTTGTCAGTTGCATGGTCAAATGTGCAGGATAGAAAAAGACAAAGGATAGATTAGCAACACTTTAGTTAAAATACGTTTATGAATAAGGGGAATAGTGTTTTTCCACCAGAGATGTGCTATGCAACGTTACTATGGATGCGTTTGATATTCACCAATCATATTTATTGGCGTAGGTACATAGCTTAGCACTCGTGAAAACGGATTCAGCTAAGATATTATATTTTTTATATAAAAGCATGTGTGCAATGGATACGAGCTATGGATGCGTTTCTTAGCGCATGTTCCTCGTACAGCTACATAGCTTAGTATCGGTGGAAACGGTCACATATTTTCGTAGCATAGATTTCACATATTCGCAGCATAGCTGCATGGCATTTCTCTGGTGGAAAAACACCCTTATTATCTATCATTATCATTTCAACTGAAAGACGTTACCAGCTTGTTAAAAGCCATTGTAAAAATGCGTACAACCTCCATTGTCGTCATGTGGGGAGATATACTATAATCGCTAGACTTGGCATGCGGAATGGCGATAGATACGCTTAAAATAATAAGATGATTTAAAATTATATTACAAAAACAAAGGAAGGTTGTTTAAAAGTAAATGAACTACATACCCGTTCATGCCTTTGTACATTTACAGAATACACACTATTACTAAGACTTACGATAGAAGTAAATTAAAATAATCCCCGCAATACGATTCTTGTTTATTAGTTGCAAATGGCAGACGGTGAGGCCTAAGTAAAGCGTTCTTTTGTGTTGTGAGGCACGTTCCCAATAAGTGGATGGCTTGCGGTTCTTATTTATCTCACTCTGTACATTCCCACTACAATGCAACTACGAATGGCATTAGACGATGTTTGCCAGACCGAGAATGTTTATTTTATTCACTTTACAACGTCTTGCTAACTGTTTGTAAAAATGAGCTCTTTATGTGTTTTCGATATTCAGAATAGAAACTTTAATAGTGTTTATAGTTCTTCTGCAATATGCCATAGATTAGGAAGGTACTGTATTGCTATGTTATCTAACTATACATTTTGGGATTGGTCAAAACTTTTGATTTTATTTTTAACTAGTTGACTAGGCGAACTTCGAACAATTTGTATGCGAAAATAAAATTGTTGTTTTTACTGTTTGCCTCGCACTTCTTCATTTTTTATCACTTTTTAACCTTTCCTGGACTTTCAAATCCAAAATTAGATAAATTGATACGATTTGAATATTGAATACGATTGTTTTTGAAAAAAAAAACAAATATATATCGAAAGGAAAATTGGGATTACTACTGATAAGAAGACGTATACACAATGATGATGGTATATCTTATTATACTCATACATCAGAGTAAGCTTGAGACGTTTTAGTACATTGGTTAACAGATAAACTCGATGACAATAAAGGTGATGAATGTTGAAGAAGCACTGGAGATGTTTAAGAATCGAGATACTTTATGCTCCACGCTCTCCGCCTACGAGAGTTAGCATGAAGATCAAAGTTTAAATTTTGCGCTATTCTATGTAAAACCTTTGAATCTGGTAACATTTTAAATTATGTATCGGGAAATTGTACTGGTGACGTCAACTAATATACGAGGAGGTGAGCGAATGGCTTTCGAAAGTCTATAGGGCAGAGTTCGGTGTTGCCGAACTTTAAGGAGCCGCGAACTGCTTATCGTGGTACGAAATGAGAATTCTGCAATTATGAATGCTGAAATATTGGGATATTGTGCGATACAAAAATTTGAGGTTGGCGATGTTGAGGTTATTGGGTCACAATTTGGTAAAGATGTCGAGTGGATGAGTTATGTCCGTGAGCAGACATTTATGGAAACGTTTTGAAATATAAAAGATTTAAAATATGGAACAATAAATTTATGAAAGAGTAGTTATGAAAAGTAAGAACATTTCTTTACTAACCTTATAAAAGTAATTACCATTTTGTTCTAGAGCTGATCGCTGAGATTAACGTTAGTAAGAGTTAACCCTATGCTTGACATTATGAACATAATATATATGCACATTCAATTCAGTTTTTTTTTGACAAATATTAGCGTCAAAATGTTTTTATTTCAATGTAAGGCAACTTCGTAGACGCTTCCAAACGTAAGAAGGTGAAAACTACATTTGTCTTGCTTACACACTGTCTGTAATGAACAAAATGACGAACCGGCGGTCAGCGCCTGCGATACCCACTTTATGTATCCTGTTTTATTTTAGTTAAATGTTTTGATTGATTTAATGCTTTCATAATATTACTTTCTGCAAGCTTTACGCAATTGATTGGTAGTATTATTCTTGTGTTATGTTTCAAAAATCTATTTTTTTCTTCTTATTAACTATACATATGTGTCTTTAAACGCACGCTGCCAACGTCTTAGGTTATTACTATTTGTGAATGTTGTCAAGGATTTTTTATTTTAGTTTCCTGATATCTTTATAATCCAATTAACATAAAAAAGTAGCAAAACTATACTTTTTTTTACGGAAAAATTCTCTGTCAAGTATAGGGTTAACAGACTAGACCGTTGAGATGTGGCGACCCAACTTTTGAAGGAGAATTCTTTCGCTGGTGTTGTCAATCAATCGAACAAAGACAGTCAAACCGTTCCAGCAGGACGATAGTATATACAATAACACGGGGTGTTGCTCGATAAAACTATCACCATTGCGAATTGAATTATATACGGGAACTGGCTCGGATGACATCATTAAACATGCACAGAAGTAAGGAACTGTTTTGGAAAGGGTGTATAGACCAGAGAGCACATTCGGTGTTGTCGAACATTAATGAGTTATGTAGAACTTTACCATAGAGGAACACGAGGGTGGTACGGTGGTGAAAATTAGTGCGGGTTATGTTGTTCGTAATACCGTAAACATAGGCTAAATTAATATAGGTATTTTATGAAATGATCCTTAATCTATATTGTGTGAATACTACCAGTTATCTCTTAATTAAAATTTGAAAATAATCGCAATACAAAATCTTCTGTCTAGACATAATAAGGGTCAAACCAACCAATATAGATTTGCGGGTGCATGATAATCACAATCAAATTAACCGACTATCCCCAGAAGATATAAGATTGAGAATGGAACAAAAGTAGATTGTCCTGGGTAAAATGATGTCTGTCCACTTAGTTGTTCCCACTGGGTCGGGTGTCTGGTACGTGACTTCTGTTAACAATGCCTTTCATAGCTTGGACCTGATGACATCCCGTATTATGTTTGGACTATTTATTTGCATTTATATTCGATTAGAGTTTTGAACATGTTTTTTTGTCTCTGATAAAAAGGCTTTTGTGGTGATTTAGTTTATTCTGTAAATCTTTATTACTTAATTGTAATGCTCAAACAGCGTGTTGCAATACTTGCAATGTTAAGGGCATGTACCAATCAATATTATAAATAGTGTTCATACTATCGCGCATCATTATCAGACGTCCACTGCTGGACCAAAGCCTCAAGGAGGATATACCATAATCGCCATGCTTGGCACGTGGATTGGCGATCGCAGCACTTTTTTTGCTGATAAGGCGGGGTGCGCCACCGGTGGCAGTTGGCCACGTCATACAGACTTATAGTGTACTAAGAAATTCGCGCCGCTTTGAGAGAAAGTGTTGTACTAAGGGCTCTTTCAATTTATGCGTTTTGCGTTGGACCGCTTCGGCACAGCAGCGGTCCGACACAAAACGCATAAATTGAAAGAGCCCTTACCGTCTCCACTTATAGACAAATTTCCAAAGTGTAGCTCAAAAGATTGATATTGTTTCAAGAATTAAAAAAAAATGCGGCGGTGATGTCCACCGGTGGCCACATGAAGATTTGCCTCATCATATGGCAAATATACTCATGAGGTGCCGGTCTGAACGCGTCAATTTTTTTTTCCCATAAGATCGCCTTATCGGTCTAGCAGTTCTCGAATTTTAGGGTGTCTAACACATTACACATAGCAATTTATTTTTAACTAACTTCAAAAAAGGGGAATGGTTTTATTTTTGACTGTAGGGTTATTTTTATAATGTGTAATATTTAAATTAATAACTTATATATAGTTACCCCCTTATTCACAAACGTATTTTAGCTAAAGTGTTGCTAATCTCTCCTTTGTCTTTTTCTATCCTGCACATTTGAGAACGCAACTGACAAAGACAAAGCATTCTATAGCTAAAACGTATTAAGGTACGTTTATGAATAAGGGGGTTAGTATTTGTATAAATCGAGTACCTATATTTCTTCTTCTATATAAATGAAATATTAACAGAGAATTTGAACCTGCTTTTCACATCTACTATACTACTCTAATTGATTGGTGGAGTGAAAAGGCCTTTGCATAATGGCTACGATAAAAGTTTTAAATGATCCCACTTCAAATTCAATTAGCACAACCCATATTGGCGATCGATCTCTGCTCAATTTAATTTAAATTACTAATTTCTGTCCGCATGTACTTTATTTTTTATTAGGCCTCAGTAATCTAGTGGTAACAAGCCACTGCTGTACTTAAATCCCGAGTTTGATGGCCGAGTTAGTGTAATTGGGTTTTATTGGTGGTAGAGCTCAAGTGACGGAGCTCGCGGGCGTAGGCACCACCGCATTACCTAATGTACTTGCCGCTAAATGGTAGTGTTCAGCACTATCGTGTTCCGGTCAGGTGGTAATGTACGGCTCTGTAATTTCCGGCACAGAGGTGTAACACCTTAGGCCTCAGGAGTGGTAACGCATCTGCATTTTGACCTTGGTCTTTGTGTGGGTGTCTATAGGCTGCAGTCATCGCTTAACATCAATGTGAACTGCATGCTTGTTTGCCACTACCATTACATAAAAAAAAAAAAAAACATTATCGTTTAGCCCTGTAATTTCCGAGGCGGAAATTGTGCCTGTGGTAACGCATCTGCATTTAGACCTTGGTCTTTGTGTGGGTGTCTATAGACATGTAATAAATATTCTATCAACAACCGGGCCATATTCGGTGACAATAAGAAACTTTCTATTTTTTTTATGTCATGGAAGTGGCAAATATGCATGCAGTTCACATTGATGTTACAGAGGGGGGGGGGGGGGGGGGGGGAATTACAGGCCGTACATTACCACCGGAACTCGATAGTGCTGAACACTACCATTAAGCGGCAAGTATATTAGGTAATGCGGTGGTGCCAACGCCCTGGAACTCCGTCACTGGAGTTCTACCACCAGTTAAAATTGTATCCACATTTGGACCACCGGTTTTTGTGTAGATGTCTATAGGCCACAGTTATCGCTCCATCGATATGACACACTTCTTTGCCGCCATTATAAAAAATATTTTTAGTTACATTACTCAAACAACGTTCAGTTTTAACCAAAAAAAAACGTATACACTGTCATCTTTTCCAGGGACATTCTCGAAATACGAGTATAATGACTTGTTCGGCTTGTTCCCGTTTCATTTGTTAGTTTAGGACCTTTTTCTCTTCACACGATATTAATTTACCTAGCTTCATGTTATTTTAAGTTATAACTCAAATTGAATTGGACGGTGAACGTCGGAGAAACCTATTTTATGCTCTGTTATGAAGTTTTTATTACTTTGCTTTGGTCGGTGTAAAACAAAGTCAGTTTCTTTAAAAAAATAATTGAACTATTTTCTCACTATTTTATTTTTAAAGAAAAATGGAAAGAAAAATTTGACTTCAGGCGAGGGTCGAACTCGCGACCTACTGGGAATCTAGTCCAGCCGCTCTTCCAATTGAGCTACTGAAGCCCTGCCCGATTTGTCAAATCTTTCCTTCACATCTATTGCATTGCTTTATGGTAGCAGTAGCGCCATCTATTACGAACTATGCTAGTTAGGCAAGTTAGGCAAGATTCCCAGTAGGTCGCGAGTTCGAGCCTCGCCTGAAGTCAAATTTTTCTTTCCATTTTTCTTTAAAAATAAAATATATTTCACAAGCATGTGTTAATGCGAAATAATATAAAACAATTATTTTCTCATTGTTATGATGTGTATCAACATGAAAATTAATCAAATTATGATTGAAATTCCTATTTTTATTTATAGCTAGCTTTGCCCGCGATTTCGTCCGCGTGAGAATGTATGGTTGATCAGTATCTACACGGACGAAGTCGTGGGCGCAGCTAGTATAAAAGTAGCCTAAGTTACTCCTTATTACATGAGCTATCTGCCAGTGAAAGTCCCGTCCAAATCCGTCAAAGCCGTTCCCGATTCCGATTAGCCCTGCCAAACAGACAGACAGACAAACATTGAAAAAATGTTGTTTTGGTATATGTACCGTGTATACATACATATGCATTTAGTAAAAAGCGACTATTTTAATAATATATTACAAACAGACACTCCAATTTTATTTATTTGTATAGACGTATAGATTTATAGATATAATATCTATAGTCCTTCAAGAGGCTTTTTGATTGATGTAGGGCTATTATTGAACTGATGATGGCAAACTAACATGTAGCTCTCAAGGCCACCACTGAGGCCTAGCCTTTACTTGTCGCTGCGATAGTTATTACGGGGCCATATATATCACTTAATGAGTGCATGACAAACGGCCAAGTACTCAAACGTCACTTAAATCTAAGTGGGACTTAAAAGTCTTCTGTCTTTATAAAACACGTTCAAATGAAAGAGATAGCGCACATTTGAGCGTTGCTTAAAATTGAGTGACGTTTGAGTATTCGGCCAATAGAATGTCTCTTTTTCTTTTCTCTATACCTACTCTTTGTTATCATGACGCCTTTTACAACATTGTTATATTGTTTAATTGTTATTAGATATTACACTAATGACACCTTTTTTTGCTCTAGATTATCCATTAACGTCAAATTCGTCGCTGTCAAAACAACGCGCATAGCCGCTATTTTTTGCGTGAGAGTAGAATAAGTTTTAACAGATAACGCAATGGAACAACAAACGAGAAATATCAGACAAAGTGCTAACAACTTAGTGTTCGGCGAAGTATAAAAAAGGGCGTTGAAAAATGCCTGTTCAAGTGAGATATAACTTTAAAGGGGATGAAAGTCGAGGGCCTTTAAAATGATTGAAAAACTGATTGGAATGATTGGCGCGGGCGTTCCGACGTGGTTCCGACCGATTGCGATGTCTGGCGCGGTGAAATTATTGCTGCAAATTGCTGGGATTTCGCGAATTCCGGTTGACCGGACGCTATTGAAAAGAGTGTTGAATAATTGGGCAGTAGGACTTGATGCGAAATGTTTGATAATAACAATACACAATGTGATAGTCGGTTCTTAATTTCTAAGTTACATAAAACGGTTTATTCCCGTTGTCCCCGTGCGCCCTCTTCAGTTTATGAGTAGTTGAAAAGCGGTGCGTATGCTAACATATCTACTGTTAAAATCAAATAATCAAAAGACGAAATTTATGACGACACTTGTTTTGATGCACATGCGATGCCTATTTTAATTTTCTTTCATTAAAATATTGACACTGAAAATAATTTTAATTTAATCCAATAAATAAAGCGCTCTAAGAAAGTGATCAAGTATTCCATTCGTCAGTAATCCAACACGTGTTCCGAGATTGCGCATGCCAGCGCCAGGTGAGGGTTAATTAACCCGGTGACTGATGAGTGCGGGGTGATACGTCACTGTCGGAGCCTTCGGACCCTGAGATTGGTTGACTGATTATATTAATGTCGACATATTGTTCCATGGTATACGCATGTTAGGTAAGTATGTATGTGCAATAGTAGCTTACACAATAAACATACGGGTGGTAGAGTTCCAGTATCGTAGCTCGAGGCCACATTAGCTAATCTATCTTCCGTCAAATGGTATTGTTCGACAATACCGCGTTCCCGCGTAAGCCTCAGGGGTGGTAGTTTATGCATTTTGTACTCGGATTTTCGGGTAGATAGATTTCTATACGTTGTAGTATTCTGTTACAATCAACTTGAACTGTGTGCTTGTTTTCCATCATAATAACATAAAAAATTTAAAACTTCCTGGTGTGAATTTAATATGCACTAATACAATAATACACAAATCTGTATATATAAAAATCAATTGCTGTTCGTTAGTCTCGCTAAAACTCGAGAACGGCTGGACCGATTTATTATATTTAGATCGGCTAATTTTGGTTTTGAATGTTTTCTGGAAGCCCAGGGAAGGTTTAAAAGGTAAGAAAATATGATAAAATTGAAGGGGATAACCCCACAATTTTATTTTCCCATACAAATAGTCCGTATCTATCAAACCTTTGACACATTATTTAATTCTGAGGCAATACGAAGTTTGCCGGGTTAGCTAGTTCTAAATAAAAATTACACTCACGTTACTTTTATCAAACAATATGCTGTATACACACTAGTCAGGTGGGTTGGTGGAGCGCTCAGGATCGACGGAGTGCTCGCGCTCGCCATCATGTTACCTACTTACCTACATGATTGTGATACGCATGCCAAGTCTAAATACATATGATTTTTTAGTTAGGTATTTATTGTTATAAATAATATGTTGATAACACTGACGCACGGTAAAACTCGAACCAGTTTATGTTGCGTCTTACTGTTTTGTATTTACATAAATTTTGTATGTTTATGAATAAATAAAAAAAATAAATAATAAAAAAAGAGTTCGTGGATCATTGTGTTATAACTTACTGACAGGTAATAATATAGTTTTAGAAGTTTGAATTAATTATACACGTAATATTGGCGTTTGTTTAATTTTATTAATTACACATAGTTTTCCTTCATCCTTCACACAGATATAGACATGCACTAATTAATTGAGCATAAAAAACTAATAAAGTGTTCCATTCGTCCGTTTTACAAGTGTTCCGAGACTGCACATGACAGCGCCAAGTGGAGATTAATTAACCCGTTGATTGAGGAAGTAATGATGGTTGAAGAGAATATAAAAGTTTAATGTGTATTGAAAGGTATAATGTACAAGGTCATTATATTTTAAGGCCTTATGCAAGAACGTAAAATCATTGGGGTAAATTCAATAATAACGATAACATTTCGTGGACCATTGTTTGTTTCAGCTGGGTGTTAATGTATCGTTCTGTCATGAATTCCTAATACGTAAAATATTGTCTGAAGAGTTTATAGATTTATATAACTCCTGTAACTTTCAGATTGAACAGAAGCAATACCGTTGTTTGCCATATATTATTTCGTTCACGATGAATTCTAGGCATTAAATTCGTGCTATAAAAACTGATAAATTGTTCCATTCGTCATTAATTTTACACATGTTCCGAAACTGCACATGCTACGTCAGGTGAGGGTTAATTAACATCGTGACTGATGAGCGCGGGTGACACATCACTGTCGGTTCCTGCGGGCCTTGAAATTGGCTGACTGATACTTTTGGTCCCGACACCTTGTCCTCTTCAATACAATAAATCTTCATTCAACCTAGCGGAACTGGGGGCAAAAATCGGGGTGGGGTTGTGTTGTGAATGTAACGTATGGACGTATTTTTTACGTAACTGCTACATATTTTCCCTTTGCATTTTTTTATGTCATAAAAGTGACAAACAAGCTTGCGGTTCACATTGATGTTAATTGATGACTGCAGCCTACAGACACCCACACAAAGACCAGAGGACAAAATGCAGATGCGTTACCACTCCTGAGGCCTAAGGTGTTATGCCTTTGTGCCGTTTATCACAGGGCCGTACATTACCACCTGTCCGGAACACGATAGTGCAGAACACTACCATTTAGCGGCAAGCACATTAGGTAATCCGGTGGTGCCTACGCCCGCGAGCTCCTTCATTGGAGCTCTACCATGACCTTGATAATTCATGCCAGTCCTCACTAAACGTAAGGAATTCTTTGAGCTATTGAGTAGTTTTATGCAATTTAAAATTTAGATGATAGATAATATAGAAAAATATGTCTGCTCGAAGTAGGTACGTACCTACCTCTACATTGATGATCAGTAAGTGTGGATTAGAAACTTTGGTCGTAATAATTTTTTAAACCACTGGTGTAACAAACTTTGGCAGAGCTCCAGTGACGGAGCTCGCGGGCGTAGGCACCACCGTATCACCAATATACTTGCCGCTTAATGGTAGTGTTCAGGACTATCGTGTTCCGGTCAGGTGGTAATGTACGGTCCTGTTATTTCTGGCACAGAGGCATAACACCTTAGGCCTCAGGAGTGGCAACGCATCTGTATTTTGACCTCTAGTCATTGTGTGGGTGAATGCTTGCTTGCCACTACCATTACATAAAAAAAACAATGGAGTCTTCGGTGCATAGTTGTCGGCCAAAGATTTTTCGATAAAACGTATTTCGCAGTAATGTACGGAACCCGGTGTAAATAAAATGACAATTCAATATCCACGTATTTTTATCCGGTACTCCTGAGTAATGAGCAAGTTCAGGTTCCTAGATTTAACAAATTGACACTAAAGGAGGTCGAAAATGGCCTGAATGGCTTCGAAAAAAGGATATTACCACTGAGCTTTTTGTTCGATCTGTCAGGGTACTTCCGTGTCCCTAGACATAATTTATATAACTCAGGAAATAGTATTTTAAATTTAAAAGTCACTTTAATTAAAGAAAATCCATTGTTTCATCGAATAATATTTAATACAAGCTGTGCCCGCGACTTCGTTCGCGTGGAATAGTGACTTTGGACAGCATTTTTGGATATAACTTTTGGTAAATTTTGGATCATACAAAAACAATTATTGATAGATAAAATCTGATCAAACTACTTTACATTAATACTTCTCTCTACACGATATAAGACTAACGCCATCAAAGCCACCAATACCACTAACGCGTCTGAACACTCGTCGTCGTGACGTCGCGACGCTAGACGTCGAGATGCTCGACGTCAGAACGCTGGGCGTCGGGACGCTGGGCGTCGGGACGCTGGGCGTCGGGACACTGGGCGTCGGGACGCTTGGCGTCAGGATGCTTAGCGTCGGGACGCTGGGCGTCGGGACGCTGGGCGTCCGGACGATGGGCGTCCGGACGATGGGCGTTGCGATGCTGGGCTTCGTGACACTAAGCATCAAGTTGGGACGCTGGGCATGGGGACGCTGGGCGTTGGGACGCTGGGCGTCGGGACGCTGGGCGTCGGGACGATGGGCGTTGCGATGCTGGGCTTCGTGACACTAAGCATCAAGTTGGGACGCTGGGCGTCGGGACGCTGGGCGTCGGGACTCTGGGCGTCGGGAAGCTGGGCGTCGGGACGCTGGGCGTCGTGACGCTGGGCGTCGGGACGATGGGCGTCGGGACGCTGGGCGTCGGGACGCTGGGCGTCGTGACGCTGGGCGTCGGGACGCTGGGCGTCGGGACGCTGGGCGTCGGGACGCTGGGCGTCGGGACGCTGGGCGTCGGGACGCTGGGCGTCGGGACGCTGGGCGTCGGGACGCTGGGCGTCGGGACGCTGGGCGTCGGGACGCTGGGCGTCGGTACTCTGGGCGTCGGGACGCTGGGCGTCGGGACGCTGGGCTTCGGGACGCTTGGCGTCGGGATGCTTAGCGTCGGGACGCTGGGCGTCGGGACGCTGGGCGTCCGGACGATGGGCGTTGCGATGCTGGGCTTCGTGACACTAAGCATCAGGTTGGGACGCTGGGCATGGGGACGCTGGGCGTCGGGACGCTGGGCGTCGGGACTCTGGGCGTCGGGACGATGGGCGTTGCGATGCTGGGCTTCGTGAAACTAAGCATCAAGTTGGGACGCTGGGCGTCGGGACGCTGGGCGTCGGGACTCTGGGCGTCGGGAAGCTGGGCGTCGGGACGCTGGGCGTCGTGATGCTGGGCGTCGGGACGATGGGCGTCGGGACGCTGGGCGTCGTGACGCTGGGCGTCGGGACGCTGGGCGTCGGGACGCTGGGCGTCGGGACGCTGGGCGTCGGGATGCTGGGCGTCGGGACGCTGGGCGTCGGGACGCTGGGCGTCGGGACGCTGGGCGTCGGGACGCTGGGCGTCGGGACGCTGGGCGTCGGGACGCTGGGCGTCGGGACGCTGGGCGTCGGGACGCTGGGCGTCGGGAAGCTTGGCGTCGGGACGCTTGGCGTCGGGACGCTGGGCGTCGGTACTCTGGGCGTCGGGACGCTGGGCGTCGGGACGCTGGGCTTCGGGACGCTTGGCGTCGGGACGCTTGGCGTCAGGACGCTTGGCGTCGGGACGCTTGGCGTCAGGACGCTTGGCGTCGGGACGCTGGGCGTCGGGACGATGGGCGTTGCGATGCTGGGCTTCGTGACACTAAGCATCAAGTTGGGACGCTGGGCATGGGGATCCTTGGCGTCGGGACGCTGGGCGTTGGAACGCTGGGCGTCGGGACGCTGGGCGACGAGAGACTGGGCGTCGGAACGCCCAGCGTCCTGATGCCGTGCTCTCTCTCGCTCTCTCCAGGAGCCTAATTAAATAAAATCATATGAACAAACTGAATAAACAACAATTTCGATCGCCTGCTTCTCGCCATCAATGAGAAATACATATTTGCTTGCCTTTTTTGTTTAATTTCCTCGGTAGCCTAGTGGTAGCAGGCCACTACTAATACGCTGTGGTCCTGGGTTCGATTCCCGGGTAGGGGGTTATCACAGATAATGGTGTAAAGTCCTTTATCTCTGGTTCTATTGGGATTTTCCATTTTCTGGAAATTTCCCAGTACCTCGAAGTTTGGTAATGTGCCCGGAGATGTCAACAGGCTCGCCACCTGTTACATGGGCCAAAACGTAACCGGCGAAACGTGGGTGTTTGCATGTATGCTTCAATGCATGCATTTACCTCTGCCTACCCCTACGGGGATTACAGGCGTGAAGATACGTAACATGCACAGGTCGCAAGATTGAATAAATCAAGTTAAGAGGCCTAGGTGTTTTAAGAGTTATTTATATTTACGCACAGATACGCGATAGGGTTTCCCATTGTGAAGGGAATGAATAAGGGTGGGTCGTTACATTTCGTTCACGCCTTTTCGCAGATTCACCTGATCTTTTGAATATCCCGGATTTAATCTTTATTGGGATCTATTCATGAGATACAAAGACGTTACGGAAAGTTTATGCGAGTTCCAAATCAAGAAAATATTCACATATTATTATTTTTTTGTTTGAAAATTTTTATGAAATGTTTTAGTATGCGCATAACCAAAATGACAATGTTTCTTTTGTTCGTTCATTATTGCTAGGAGAAGATTTGTATGAAAAAAAATTAAAAAAAATTCCGATTGCGAGTTAGTTGTAAAGTCACTACTTTCAGTTTCAATAACCTTTATGACTTCAGTCTGTAGACTAGACATGAACTTGATCAACTCTAGACATCCTAATGCACTTATTCATTTGAATAACTTAGTAATCGGAGACGAAATTGGCGTGGGTGTTAGAATCAACAGAAATATGTTGAATGTGTGAGATATCAGACGCCTGGGTAATAAAAAGCGAGCGCCTTCCTTGCAGCACAAAGAAGGTACGAGCTTTTAAGTAAGCAAAAATAAGCAAGCAGATCACGTGGATGGCAAGCAAATACTGCAATCTATAGACATCTGGCGTCGGGACGTGACAACCCAACCACTAGCGGAAAAAAAATCTTCTACTGGAAGATAATTCTTCCACTACTACAGTCAGTCAACCGAACAATGGCGGTCAAATCATTCTAATGGGGCGGTAGTAAAAATAACAACGCGGGATGGGCAGCTGCGATAAAACTATCGCCACTGCGATCGCCAATCCGCCTGCCAAGCGTGGCGATAATGGCATATTCTCCCCTAATCACGCACAACACTGTTAGCGTCTTTGGGGAAGGCTTTGTCCAGCAGTGGACGTCTTTCGGCTGGAGTGATGATGATGATAGACATCTGTCTGTAATCGGACACAAAAACCGGATGGTGAAATGCGTTGCCACCCCTAAGGTAAAGTGGTTTTGCCTCTGTGATAGTTATTACTAGGGTTGTTGAGGAAGTGATTATGCGGAAGAGGAGGAGGAAGAGGAATTGTGACGCGCAAATTTAGAGGATGCGGATGAGGAAGAGGAAGAGGAAGAACGTACATTACTTCACGCCTGTAATCCCCGAAGGGGTAGGCAGAGGTAAATGCATGCATTCAAGCATACATGCAAACACCCACGACTCGTCGATTACGTTTTGGCCCATGTACTCGTAACAGGTGGCGAACCTGTTGCCATCTCCGGGCATATTGCCAAACTCCGAGGAACCTTTTTTTTTTTTTTTTTTTATGTAATGGAAGTGGCAAACACATCACAGTCACTGGAGCTCTACCTACTGGAAAATGGAAAAATCCTAATAGAACCAGAGATAAAGGATTTTTAACCGTTATCTCTGATAGTCCCCGACCCGGCAATCGAACCCAGGACCCTCAGCGTAGTAGTAGTGGCCTGCTACCACTACGCTACTGAGGCAGTTAATGATATAATAATAATAATAATCGCAACCGTTGAAACGTCCCACTGTTGGGCTCGAGTCTCTCCCCTTCTCCCCTCTCTGGAGCTTACTCCACCACGCTGCTCCAATGCGGGTTGGTGGAGATAAGGGTTAGTGGATGTGGTTAGAAAAATGTTACTGGGGACGAATCGTTCATGAAATAGTTTAGTGTGTAATATTTTTATTACTGTAATATTAATACTACTGTGTTATATCAATACTACAGTGTTATGAACACAAAATTTAATATTTACGTAAGATTTATGGATACAATAGTCATTAAAATGATATTGACGACTTGGCGGTGGATGTGAATTTAGATTTAGTGGCAGACTGCACTGACGCTGATGTATCACGTACCATATTGGGACAATAATGGAGGACGTTTGTCAATGGAGGTCATGAAGCATTGCGTGTGTGGGTTTGTGTATATTTGTGGCTTGATGTTCGAACTGTGAGGGAGACATTTCGTAGTAGTGAAGGTGCGTTTGCAAGACCGATCTTCGTTACAGTTGAATTCGTGGGTCAAAAAAAGGTCTGTCATAGTCGATTTTTTCCTGAAGTACTGGACCGATGGAGTTCAAATCCGGTA
The DNA here is from genome assembly GCA_036365455.1 of Macrosoma leucophasiata. Taxonomy (NCBI): domain Eukaryota; kingdom Metazoa; phylum Arthropoda; class Insecta; order Lepidoptera; family Hedylidae; genus Macrosoma; species Macrosoma leucophasiata. The sequence goes on from JAWQUS010000024.1 coordinate 5,802,268, forward strand.
CTATGTGTATCACTTTTGGGAGATAAATTTGGGACTTAAAAAATGTTATACTATACTTATTGTGTTACATTGCGAGATAAAGGATTAAAAGGATTTTAAAAAATATTCTTAACAATTTGATTTGAATTACAACATTTATTGTTTTTAAGGTATTCAAATAAATAGACGAAAATTGACCATTCTCTTCATTTTATGCTTTATCTCTAACTACTACTACTAGGAAACTACTCGACCTAATATATATTTTTATGTAATGAAGGTGGAAATGAGGGTAAAACAATGATGCACTTCACATTGATGTTAAGTGAAGACTGCTGCATATAGACACTTAGACCAGTAAGAATAAATAATTGTTTTATTTATTCAAAGTTTAAGTAAGAAGTATGTTTTCTTACTCTTAAAAAATATCTCTTCAAATTTTCGTACCTACCTACTACTCGTTAGAACCGAAGCAGTACTGCGAATGCATAACCATATAACCTATTTATTTCAGCCATTGTATGAAACTACAGGAATGGCGCGGCATGTTGCAAATACCTCTGTTGGCACTAATCCTGTTATCCCTTCTTAATAGGTATTACCTAATGGATAGAGAGTATGTTTAGGTATAAACGGTGACAGCATCGTAAAGTGGTATTGGGATGGCGAATGTTTCAGCTCTAATGCACTTCGACCCGGTCAATATACGGGCGTTCACTTTCGTAATGGTGGCGTTATTGGATTAGTTTCATTAATGAATCGTAGTAACACACGTCTGGATTTGGTACGGAGCAGACAGCGAATTCTTTACTCTCCGAACCAAATCTAGAAGCGAGGAGTCCGGCAGACATTTTTTTTTAATGTAATGGAAGTGGCAAACAAGCATGCAGTTTACATTGATGTTAAGTGATGACTGCAGCCTATAGACACCCACATAAAGACCAAGGTCAAAACGCAGATGCTTTACCACTCCTGAGGCCTAAGGTGTTATGCCTCTGAGCTGGAAATTACAGGGTCGTACATTACCACCTGAACACATTTGAACACTACCATTTAGCGGCAAGTATATTAGGTAATGCGGTGGTGCCTACGCCCGCAAGCTCCGTCACTGGAGCTCTACCACCAGTAAAAATAATATCGTGTCACAATGTTAGTTACCATATTTCGCCGAAACGGCTGGACCGATTCTCATGAAGTTTTGTGTGCCTATTGGGTAGGTCTGAGAATCGGCCAACATCTATTTTTCACACCCCTAAGTGATAAAGGTGACTCCCATCATTTTTTTTTTCGATTTCTTCGTAATTTTTTTTTTATATCTAACGCGATACGAAGTCTGTCGGGGCAGTAAGTAAATAAATAAATATGGAAAGAAAAACCTAACTTCGAGCAGGAATCAAACCGACCTCAGGATAACCAGTCCCGCTGCTTTACCTATAAGCTACCAAAGCTACTGTGACTTTTATAGACAAGAACACTATCGTGTTCCGCTCACGTGGTAATGTACGCCCCTGTAATTTCCGGCACAGAGGCATAACACCTAAGGCCTCAGGAGTGGTAACACATCTGCATTAAGACCTTGGTCTTCATGTGGGTGTCTATAGGCTGCAGTCATCACTTAACATCAATGTGAACTGCATGGTTGTTTGCCATGTCCATTACATAAAAAAAAATTACGTCGGAATCATAATTTCTATCAAGAAATTATTAAGAAAACAGACTGTACAATGTAACAAGTATGTACCTACATTCACAATAACATTGTAACAAGGGTCTGAAATAATAGGGAGAAGTGATTGTTCACATGTGATTGGGTCCTTTGTTGCCGGTGGGTGCGTAATTGATTCATTTAATGCTTCTCTCTACATAATGGTAGCTTTGCCACAAATTAATATGTACGTTAAGTAAGCAGATATTGCGTGGGACTGGCGAGATTTTAATAATGAACGCTGGCTATGTTAATAATATGTCCTTATAGGTTAGGATCCCACTGCAGAATTATTTCGTTCATCCAGATATGCTGCAAACCTATTTTTCACGCATATTTATAATCATGAGAATATATATCCACTAGGTTGCTTATCAAAAAAGGCCGCAAATATTTTTTTATACTTTTTTTTGAGAAAGATTTTTTTTACTTTTTTTTACGCCTTAGGAGTGGTAACGCATTTGCATTTTGACTTTATGCTTGTTTGCCAATTCATTACAATAAAAATCTACTAAAAGCACTATCGAATTGTCTAGTTTGTGAGAAAATAGGTCAGCATTGGTCACTTTATATCACAGCCGGTACGAGTTGGCTCTGCAAAATCAAGAGAGTGGTCAATTCCGAAGTACGACAGACAGAAATTAGCCGTGTCACCTGACTGTCGAACACTTTGGCCGGCAACACTGATTTTAGAGTTCTGTGTAGATGTCTCGCGTTTCGACAAATGGACGTGTTTGTCGAAGAAACTTTGAAGCGATTATATGAGTCTTTTTAATACCATGATATCAAGTGATAATCAATATAAGGATGATCAGTGAGTCATCGGGTACAAATGGGGGACATTGGGAAAATTGTAACGTTTCAAATATAATTGTTTAATTGGGTTTGAGAATTAAGCAGGAAGTTTAATTACTCATAACAGAAGGTGATAAATAAAAATAGAAGGTCACTAAACTAAGAAATACATTAAAATTTTTTTTACTTATTAAAATACTTAAGTCATCATCATCATCATTTCAGCCAAAAGACGTCCACTGACGAACAAAGGCCTCCCCCAAAGAATGCCACAACGAACGGTCCCGGGCCGCCCTCATCCAGCGATTGCCCGCGACCTTCACCAGAACGTCGGTCCACCTCGTCGGGCCTGCCTACGCTTCGTTTTCCGGTACGTGGTCGCCACTCTAGAACTCTTCTGCCCCAACGGTCGTCAGTCCTGCGAGCTATGTGCCCTGCCCACTGCCACTTCAGTTTTGCTATTCGGTGGGCTATGTCAGTTACTTTGGTTCTCATGCGGATCTCCTCATTTCTGATTCGATCTCGCAGACAAACTCCAAGCATAGCCCTCTCCATTGCTCTCTGAGTGACCTTGAGCCTTCTTATGAGGCCCATAGTGAGCGACCACGTTTCGGTTCCGTATGTCATCACTGGCAACACACACTGGTCAAAGACCTTCTTCTTCAGACACTGTGGTAAATTGGACGAGAAGATATAACGCAGCTTCCAGAACGCTGCCCATCCGAGTTGGATTCGGCGATTGACCTCTTTCTCGAAATTGGACCTACCTAACTGGACCGTTTGTCCCAGGTATACATAATCGTCAACAACTTCGAGTGTAGTACCCTCGACCATAACAGGAGTGGGCGTAACAAGGACATTCGACATAATCTTCGTCTTGTCCATGTTCATTTTAAGGCCCACTCATTGGGAGGCCCTACTGAGGCCATTGAGCATTGTGCCAAGGTCTTCCAGGGTCTCAGCCATGACTACGATATCATCCGCAAATCGGAGGTGGGAGATGTACTCGCCGTTAATGTTGATGCCGAGTCCGTTCCAGTCCAGAAGCTTGAAGACATCTTCCAATGCAGCGGTGAACAGTTTCAGAGATATGACATCTCCCTGTCTCACACCTCGCTACAGTAAGTAGCGAGGTGTGAGACATAGGATAGGATAGGTAGGTAGGATAGGTTTCGAGCTCTGGTCCTGAAGGCGAACCGACATAGTGGCGTTTTCGTACAAGCTCCTGAGCACCTCAATGTATCGGTAGTCGACTTGGCACCTCTGGAGAGACTGTAGCACAGCCCAAATCTCGACCGAATCGAAGGCTTTCTCATAGTCCACAAACGCTAAACATAAGGGCTGGTTATACTCTTCTGTCTTCTGTATAACCTGCCGCAGCGTGTGTATGTGGTCTATGGTGCTAAAACCTTTACGGAACCCGGCTTGTTCGGGAGGCTGGAAGTCGTCGAGTTTGCAAGATAGACGGTTCGTAATTACTCTCGAAAACAGCTTATAGACGTGACTTAGAAGTGCGATGGGCCTATAATTTTTAAGAAGGGTATTGTCACCCTTTTTAAAGAACAGTACCACCACACTTCTGTTCCACGCCTGTGGCGTTTTGCCCTCGGATATGACGGAATCGAACATCAACTGAAGAGCTTCTAATACTGGCCCTCCGCCCGCTTTCAGGAGGTCATCAGTGATTCCGTCATCACCCGGCGCCCTGTTGTTTTTCAGCTGTTTGAGTGCCGTACTAATCTCGTCTAGACTGACGTCCGGGATATCTTCGGTGTAGTGTCGGGTCAGTCCGGCTCTAGGATCTGCTGCCGGACTGTTAACAAGTGGTCGCGCTGTCGCATACAACTGTCCGTAGAACCGCTCGATCTCTTCCGCAAACTCAGGTTTCGACGATACGATTCTGTCGTCCTCTGTCTTCAGCTTAATCAGGCAGCTCTGCCCTATAGACAGATCTTTGGCGAACACTTTGGAGCCCTTGTTCCGCTCTATGGCCGCTTTAATACTGTCAGTATTTAACTGCCGAAGGTCGCGAGTCAGTGACTTCGAGATCTGTCTGTTGAGCCGCCTATTCACTAAAGCATCTTCAGAGGACTTCAGAACCATACCGCGCCTCTCATCCATGAGCTTGAGAGTTGAGTCGGAGATCTTCTTGGTATTGCTTGTGTGACGGGTCTTAAAGCACTTAGACCTAGCCGTACGGACAGTTTCCACAAACCTATTGTTGTATTCGTCCACATACATCTACGCAATCACTCAGGCATTCGAAGCGATTTTGAAGTTCGAGTTGGAAGCTCTCGGGGTTTTAAAATACTTAAGTATAGAACACTTAATACGTTCAAACCACACGATACACTTGATTATCATGTGTATCTTTGTGTTCGTAATAAGAGTTATATCCCATCATTTTCAAACCTAATCATCCGCCGTCGGTCCATTAAAGAAAGAAATAGAAAGAAATATATGTTTTATTTATGACAACATAACTTAAAAACAATATCACAAACAACATATATAATAAAAAATAAGTCGTCATAAATCGGCCTACAACTCAGCGTAATGCTGGTCACTCGACCAGCGCTGATCTTCCGTTGTAGCCGTTACTGTTATGCAATACTTACTGTTATACCAGTAAACGTCTGTCAACCAACGATTATGACACATACAACTATTTACATATCTATAAAAATAAGTTTATATTATTATATACCTATAGATATATTGAGGTACCATTTACAAATAATGCAAAATGTGCACATACCTACCTACATAATTTATGCATACTATACACATACTTAACTTAAAAAGAACTTATTACAACATAAAAGAAAAAAAAAAAACTAAAATAATACCTACTACTAGTATAGGTATACTTAATAATACGACTTCAAACATTATATTAATCTAATAACATTCTATTCTAAGTAATACAAAAAGTGTAGTATGAAGACATGAGATAAATAAATTTTGAATGTTGTGCATTTTTCGATATATTGACAATTTGCTAAAAACCAAAACAGATAAAAAAAAAACCAATAAAATTGATAAATTAAATCAGTTGCATATTTATTTTAAGTAATAAGTGAGAAAATCACTCGATCTCGGCTAAACAATGAAATTAACTGCAACAATTGAAATATATATTACACATTCTACTACCAATACTCTGTGAAAATGGAAAAAACGCTTAAAAACTACAGTATCTTCATAAACTTTTAGCTATGAGCTACTAGTCTACGAGCTACGAAAGCTACGACGCCTGCAAATGTTTTGTTGCTTGCTAACAGACAGCGATGAGAATAGAAACGTATTACATACAAGCTCTGCATAAAGCGTGGCCTTGGATACACCACAATGGAAGCGCATAAAGTCGACACAAATAATTTAACTCTCATGGCGAGTAACAGCGTTTTCACACAGTCACATATCGTTTCAGTTCCATGCTGGATCCCGTTTAGTGGCGTATGTGTTTCTATACACACGTGCACAGGAGCGTACTGCTGCGATATAATTGAAGTGGTTTTAGCAAAATGAATGCTACCCGCAGAACAAAATGTTAATAAAGATCAGAAGGAAATTTCTGTAGAAAAAAAGTAAGAATAACCAATATACAAAATTAACTACGGAACTTCAAGTACTAGTTTTGTTGTTCACGTTTTGTTTATTTACCTCCAAACGACTGTACTGTGGTAATTTAGCCTTTGCGGACATCCATCGAATATAGAATCGTGTCCCCGTTTATATTTACTGAACGACGTCAAAGCGAGTCTTTACCCGAAAAATCCGGAGCCAATTGAATGTTATTCACAGAGAAGTTCGTATTGGAAAGTTTCGTCGTACGTTTTCTATTTTCAAACTTTATACGCTTGAAATAGTAATAAGAGAAATATACCCGAGTGCAAGTCTGGAATTTTTAATCGTAACATAATATTACTTTTTGCTTATTCATAGCTTATCACTGAAGTGGCAAACAAGCATACAGTTTACATTGAGGGTAGGTGATACTGTAGCCTATAAATATCTACAACAGGTGGTAATGTACGGCCCTGTAATTTCCAGCACAGAGGCATAACACCTTAGGCCTCAGAAGTGGTAACGCATCTGCATTTTGACCTCTGGTCTTTGTGCATGTGTCTATAGGCTGCAGACATCACTTAACATCAATGTGAACTGCATGCGTGTTTGCCACTTTCATGATATAAGAAAAGTAGATTAAGTAATGCGTCAGCGAGCTCCGTCACTGGAGCTGTACAACATGAAAAAGTCTTTGTTATTTAACATATTGAAGTTATGTTGAAATAAAAACAAGATATTTATTTTCTTGCATATGATACAGGCTTATCTATAAAACTGAATTCCAATAAAACTTAAGTAAACAACAATCGATAACCGAAAACTAACTGTAAATTAGTTTCCTATGACTATCTTCTAAGTTTCAAGCTGGTCGAGACAGTCTTTGTTCAGTATTTATATATAAAATGTTGTATATTATTCTGTCATTAAAGTGGCAAACAAAAATATAAGAAGTGGATGATTACACGGTGATTTTCATACTTGTTTGTTAAGTCTGTAAATACTATTAAATAAAAGATAATAAAAATAGTTATATAACTTCCAAAAAATATTAGGGCTCGATATTGTAATCTAGTCACTGGAGGTAGAGCTCCAGTGACGGAGCTCGCGGACGTAGGCACCACCGCTTTACCTAATATACTTGCCGCTAAATGGTAGTGTTCAGCACTATCGTGTTCCGGTCAAGTGGTAATGTACGGCTCTGTAATTTCCGACACAAAGGCATAACACCGTAGGCCTCAGGAGTGGTAACGCATCTGCATTTTGACCTCTGGTCATTGTGTGGGTGTCTATAGGCTGCAGTCAACACTTAACATCAATGTGAACTGTATGCTTGTTTGCCACATTCAATACATAAAAAAACTATAATTTTGTATGTTTGTGTGCATATTGAATTACTTATTCGTAGCAGATAGATTAGGCAAACTTGCGGTGCCTATACCCTCGAACACTCTACAATCAGTTAAAAATATGAAGCAACATTTTCCGCTAGTCATTGGATTTTTATTACCTACCGTAATGGCTAAATGGTTTTTTATGTTTGTTTTATCAGAAAATTCAATTAAATGAAATATCACCATTTTGTTCGACAAAACCGACAATGTGTTTTACGAGAGAGTGCGATATCACAGATATGAGAGCAATTACCGATAAATTGCGCTAACGTCAATTTTGTTGGTTCCATTAATATTCAAAATGTATTTAATTCAGACAAATTCGAATCCGTTATACATTTGGCTTATGAAGTTTCGAAAAACGACGTGTGTTTTGTGCGATTGAATGATAATAGCCCTTTTTCGTGGTCCGTGGTCGCTCACTATGGGCCTCATAAGAAGGCTCAAGGTCACTCAGAGAGCAATGGAGAGAGCTATGCTTGGAGTTTCTCTGCGAGACCGAATCAGAAATGCGGAGATCCGCATGAGAACCAAAGTTACCGACATAGCCAACCGAATAGCGAGACTCAAGTGGCAGTGGGCACATAGCTCGACGAACTGACGGCCGTTGGGGCAGAGCAGTTCTCGAGTGGAGACCGCGTACCGGAAAGCGAAGCGTAGGCAGGCCTCCCACAAGATGGACCGACGACCTGGTGAAGGTCGCAGGCAATCGCTGGATGAGCGCGGCCCAGGACCGTTCGTTGTGGCATTCTTTGGGGGAGGCCTTTGTTCAGCAGTGGACGTATTTTGGCTGAAATGATGATGATGAGCCCTTTTTATTAAAAACGCTTTTAAATGTGGATATGGTTACTATACTTCTATACTAATATAAAAAAAAAGATTCGGACGAATTGAGAACCTCCAATGCAATAATGTAACCCAAAGTGTGACAAAATTAGTCACAAGATTATTTTTTTATTTCCAAGCGACTAAATGAATTTGAATACGCCGATAACTAAAGTACACGAGGATGAAGTCGCGGGCTAATAATAATATAGTACATACAATAATAATGACTGGCCCTGACACGTATTTACTGAATACACTGGGAAAAGATTCAAATCTCAAATAACATTTCAATCATCATCAATACGTGTATTAAAACCACAAAAGTTCTAAAGAAAACGAACATGTTATAAAATCGAGTGTGTGTACAATAAACAGTTTTCCCCAAAACTGATAGAAGGCGATTAAAGAAGAGTAACAGAAACTAAAAAAACATTTTTTGGAATTTTTGTCTGTCTATCTGGTACGTTATAACTTCGAAACTGCTAAACGGATTTGAACGCCGTTTTCACGTTGTTTTGTCAAAAAGGGAAAAGGAAGTTATGGTCAGTTGAAAATAAACTTCGAGCACTGCTTCAAAACTTTTAAACAGAGTTTACGAGGTTTACATAAACGTATTTAATTTAGACTAACTGTGCCCGCGACTCTATCCGCGTAGAATTTAACAATATTATTTTTCAATATCTACACGGACGAAGTCATGGATACAGCTAGTTAACAATATGTAGCTATCAAGCAAGGACAAGCATACTTGTCTTTTATATATTATTTTGTTCGCCCTCCACTCATCCACTCATCCACATTTTGTCCCGTTGTCATAAATATTATATAGAAAACCATTTGTAATTGCAACGACTAAAGTCTGCAACTATTGCAATTCACCACAAACTCGCAAATAGTGAAAACTAGGCAAAAGCTCTAATTATCAGTATAAATAACTTCCACCTAATTCTCAAAGGAAGAGAGAAAATTCCGTAATTCCAATTAGCGTAACTAGTATACTGGGGGCTGCGTCCGTTCCTTCTTGCATTCTAGTTTCAACGAGCTGCATTTTATAGTACCTTCTACCCAGAGTTTATAGAATTTCAAAATTACAGGGTTTTGCTACGATTTTTATAAATCGATTACATTTTTTAAGTAATGAAAGTTTACCTACGTTTCAGGAACTAGCGTAGGCGAAGACTTGGCAACAGTTCTAATTATCAGTATAAATAACTTCCACCTAATTCTCAAAGGAAGAGAGAAAATTCCGTAATTCCAATTAGCGTAACGAGTATACTGGGGGCTGCGTCCGTTCCTTCTTGCATTCTAGTTTCAACGAGCTGCATTTTATAGTACCTTCTATCCAGAGTTTATAGAATTTCAAAATTACAGGGTTTTGCTACGATTTTTATAAATCGATTACATTTTTTAAGTAATGAAAGTAGCAAATAAGCATGTGGTTCACATCGATGGTAAATTAATAGATATAGAAATAGAAATAGAAAATATTTTTATTTCGAATAGATCCTTACAGATACTTTCAAAACGTCAATAAATCATAAACTACCTAGAGCGAATAACCATTATATATAGTAAAAGCAAAATCATATATTAATAGTAAATTAAAAATTAAAATTTAAACTATTTGGTTAAAACATAATAATCATAAAATTTTTCAATTCCTTCAATGATAATAAATGAAGAAAAAGAAAAACTTATTCGTCAAGATCAATGTTATTCACTTAGCAGAGTTCCAAGTGCAGTCACTACTGAGAAGAACTCCGCTACCCAACAAACTCAGTAAGAGCTCTTTTAAATGAGAGCTTAAATCTAGTACAGATTATCGTAAAAAATCAAATAATGTCAACGTCCATAGCATAGATGCAAATAAACTGCTATCTACTAAATGTGATGTAGCCCCTGCAAACCAGAACAGACCAGTCCCCACCAACAGCACCCGTTCACGAGTATGACGCATGTGACAGCCATTGCCCTCCTCGACCATTTTAGAGGGAAGTAAGCAACCCGCCACACGACGCCGCCAAAGGCAAAGACATTTAAGACATTTATGTCAATAATCAATCAATTAATCAATACCTACTGCAGCCTCTAATATTGTTCCAGAGAGCCAGATTTACCAAAGTAGATGTATTATCGCCACTCTTGACACATATACCGATACCAAAAAGTCCTTGAGCTTTGTCACTGGAACTGCACCACGAGAAAAAACTTACGACTGGGTATATAAGAAATTACTGTCGATACAATTTGTATTGGAACGGCTGCATTCATCTCGCGCGCGGTCTTATATTATGCTAATGAAAGTCTGCGATGTAATCTCTAAAGAAGTAAAGTTATATAAAGAGTTGGGTTACTAAACTACTTGAAATTACAACGACATAAGGCTGCAGCTATTTCAATTTACCTCGGAGCAGGAACTAGCGTAGGCGAAGACTTGGCAACAGTTCTAATTATCAGTATAAATAACTTACACCAATTCTCAAAGGAATAGAGAAAATTCCGTAATTCCAATTAGCGTAACGAGTATACTGGGGGCTGCGTCCGTTCCTTCATACATTCTTGCTGCAACGAGTTACATTTTACGGTATTTAACAGAATATAAAATTTTAAAATTATTGTATTTTTTACGGTTTTGTAATTTCCGGCACAGGGGCATAACACCTTAGGCCTCAGAAGTGGTAACGCATCTGCCTTTTGACCTCTGGTCTTTGTGTGGGTGTCTATAGGCTGTAGACATCACTTAACATCAATGCTTGTTTGCCACTTTCATGACATGAAAAAAAAAACTGTAATAGATCAGCGCAAAGTTGATGTAAATAATTAACTGTGCTTTTACCCTTTTGGTTCCATTGTGGAGGAACGGGTGGAAGCGTTCCTCCGGCGAAAAGGGAGGATCCTCCGACCAGGCGAGGTGGTAGCGCCTGGCGGGCCGCGGCCCAACGATTGACGTTGGGAAGTTGTATATATGCCAACCCTTGAGAAATCTTCGCATGTGCGATGTAATTCGAATGCACGCCATCTACCGTACTAGACAAGTACTGTGAGGTTTTCATATGTGTTCCACTAGTTGGCGCCTCAATGCAGTGGACGCTACACCATGTTGATGTTGTTGTTCTTGGATTTCGTGTGTTGTGTGTAGCCAGGGAGCTCTTCACATCCAAATTAAATCAAATATAGCATTTATTACCACCACATACAGGTTCATGTGGTCCAGCGGCCAGTTCCGTGATGGTACGTTCAAACGAGAATACTGTTTCGGTATTACCGTGCCAGTACATACCCGCATTATCGAAAGCTCATGTAAAAGAAGAGTTAAGTGATTGATTAGGGATACCAATTAGGGAGCTAATATCGAACGTCAGTATTTGTAAGTTAAGCCTAAGGAAACCTACAATAAATCCAAAGCATTCATTATACATAGACATCCTGTCATTCCAGAGGCTTAATTCTCATATATTATTATCTAAGCCAAACATAGTGGTTTCAAGTAGCAGTACGTAGACGATGAAAAAGCTACGATTATATGTAACTTGTAAAATGTATACCATCAGAATTAAAGATTATAAACTTCAAATAAACAGACTCTATCAGAATTAAAGTAAATGATTTTATATTCTGGCCGTCTCTTAAACAATTTATTTTTGACTAGCGAATCAAATTAAATAAAAAAACTAAAAACAAGTCGTTAATCTTGGCATCCTGAAAAAGAACATAATCTGCTAGCTTCTAGCACTATAGTGCCGAAAGCACAAAAAAGAAAGGTCAACCCGCAAGTGTTTTGACCTTTTGGCATTATCGCAGGGAACAGACTACATTACGGCCGTCTTTTTTGTTTCTTTGACAGAAGAGACAGTATTATATTTAGTCCTAATGGGCCAGTGTGCGGAAAGTGTGTTGACTTAAAACTGCGATTTAACAAACCTAAAAAATTGTGGGTGTTTGCATATATGTTTGAATGCATGCATTTACCTCCGCCTACACCTTTGGGGATTAAAGGCGTGAAGTTACGTTTTTAAAAATATAATTATATGTCTCAACATCACGATTGTCTTGCATCAATTACTAAGCTTTAATACTAAATCAACTGATTTGTAGTTTACCGGTATGTTCCCGTTGTTTACCTAATACCTGCATCGGTTAACATGACCTCTGGTTTTTGTATGGATGTCTTTAAGCTGCACTCATCACTTAACATCAATGTGAGCGGCATGTTTATTTTCCACCTTCATTACATAAAAAAAACGATAAGAGATTTTTAATGAGCACACCCGCTAAGGCAAATCTTATGGCGATTATTACTTGCGACAAAAACTTGGCATACGATTCCTTGCAACAATAAATGATGGAAACTCTAAATCACATCTGAAATATCAAGGAACTGTCAGCTTGACCACTTGGGCATTTTATATGGTGATAATACAAGCTATATTTGAATGATTTTGGATAAGTGGAGAGTTCATTAACACCATAACTATTGAAGCACATTCAAGCGGTACACCGGCGCCCTTGATACTTGTGTAAATGGAAAAGAATGTTATGCATCCCGCGGCAAGCCCTAGCCAATTTACTTTGATATGCAAATGATACTTAGCATCTTGCAGAAATAAATCTCAGACCCTGTTGATTAATGTATTTCAAACAACTAAAAAACTGGTGGTTTTTTTTTTTTTTTTTTTTTTTTTATGTTTTGGAAGTGGCAAACAAGCATGCAGTTCACATTGATGTTAAGTGATGACTGCAGCCTATAGACACCCACACAAAGACCGAGGTCAAAATGCAGATGCGTTACCACTCCTGAGGCCTAAGGTGTTATGCCTCTGTGCCGGAAATTACAGGGCCGTACATTACCACCTGACCGGAACACGATAGTGCTGAACACTACCATTTAGCGGCAAGTATATTAGGTAATGCGGTGGTGCCTACGCCCGCGAGCTCCGTCAGTGGTGCTCTACCACCAGTAAAAAATACTGGTGGTAGAGCTCCAGTGACGGAGCTCGCGGGCGTAGGCACCATCGCGTTACCTAATATACGTAACTTCACGCCTGTAATCCCCGAAGGGGTAGGCAGAGGTAAATGCATGCATTCAATCATACATACAAACACCCACGACTAGCCGGTTACGTTTTTGGCCCATGTAACAGGTGGCGAACCTGTTGCCATCTCCGGGTACCTAATATACTTGCCGCTAAATGGTAGTGTTCAGCACTATCGTGTTCCGGTCAGGTGGTAATGAACGGCACTGTAATTTCCGGCACAGAGGTATAACACCGTAGGCCTCAGGAGTGGTAACTACTGGTAACGCATCTGCATTTTGACCTTGGTCTTTTTGTGGGTGTCTATAGGCTGCAGTCCTCACTTAACTTCAATGTGAACTGCATGCTTGTTTGTCTTTTCTATAACATAAAAAAGACACTTTGTATTATAGAAGGTACCAAAAAGTGTGCTGCGGAGATAAAGCTCTACGAAGTCGCTGCAGAGATAATGCTCTCCTAAGTTGAAACTAGCCGATTGTCTGATTCCTAAACTGTAATATTTATTTCCGGCTACTGTAGTTTGTACTACAAGCGATTATCAAACCTAGCTACGTAGTATAGTAAAAGCTCTTTATTCGCGGGGTTACCTCTTTATATGCCGCGAATATAGAAACCGTGAATATGGAATGGTAATTTCCTAGGCGGCGAAATAAAAAAAGCAAACATAAAAAAATCAGTTTAATTTAAGTTTTTAACCATACATTTTGATAAGTTACATCATTTCTTCAGGCTTAGGCAAGGGTCCAATTGTGGCAGCATTCAATAATATGCTTTATGTTTTGAGTAACAAGTTTGTTTTATCTAAATTTTCAGTTTGTTTACATACTTAAAAACACCGACCGCGGCGAAGGCGACTTTACCGAAACAAACAACGCAGTTAGCTTTTGAAAACACTACCTAGGCGCAGCTGTAATAAGGTCTATTTTATTTATCTCTTGACGCGTTGAAAACGGATACCGAATGCTTTTTATTTAGGGACACCTATAAATGTACCGAGGTACCGATTCAATCCACGAATAAAGAAATCTAAGCCGCGAATATAGGACTTGAGTTGCATTTTTTCAATCCGCGAATAGTGAAAACGCGAATGAAGGAAGCGCGAATTACTACCTAACAGGATCTTTGACACAGCTGGCTCTTTCATCAGATCAATTTTCCATACAGAAAAACAAAAATCTTAAGATTAATTTATATTTCTAATAAAGTATTTATATGCAAAATAAAACATGTATTTCCATTCTGAAATATATTGAAAATAATTTCGATGAGTGCATTTGTAGTGGTTTTTTCATTGAACATCACTTTGAAGTAGCTTCACGTTTCATTTTATTTTTTATGTAATGAAAGTGGCAAGCAAGCATGCAGTTCACATTGATGTTAAGTGATGACTGCAGCCTATAGACCCACACAATGGCCAGAGATCAAAATGTAGATGCGTTGCCACTCCTGAGGCCTAAAGGTGTTATGCCTCTGTGGCGGAAAAGATTTTCTATTTTATTAATAAAGTATTTCAGCGTAGACCCGAACCCGATCAAGCACGCCAAGATGTGAGACCTTTATATGGAAACAAAAATATTGGACAATGAAAGGCAATCGGGAATAACGAGGGGTATTTCATAGGGGATTTAAACATTACCATACAATTGTGAAACAATTTCTGGAGTTTCTGAAATGGGGCTCGCGTCGAGGTGTCAACTCGGCAGGCGAACGAATAACAACTCAATAGGGTATTTGACTAATACAAAAATGTAAAACTAGCTGACCCGCCAAACTTCGTATTGCCTCACAATGAAATAATGTGTCAAAGGTTTGATATATACGGACTGTTTGTATGGGAAAATTAAATTGTGGATTTTACTATTTCCCTTCAATTTATTCATATTTTCTTATTTTTTAAACCTTCCCTAGACTACCAAAAATCATTCAAAACCAAAATCAGCCAAATCGGTGCAGCCGTTCTCGAGTTTTAGCGAGACTAACGAACAGCAATTGATTTTTATATATATATAGATTATAAGAAAAATAAATGAATGTCTCCATATACGGTGGTCCTATCAGAACACCAGCGCTGTAGTGCCAACTACAGCAATCAGCTGAGATAGGTACCATTTTTTTGGTCTCACACATACATCATGCCGGTAGTTGTGTTAAGTTGTTTCTGTTTTTATTATTGTTTTTTTTCTTTATTATTATTATCATTTGTTTATTTAGTGTGTGTGTGTGTGTGTCAAAAATAAACTATTTCTATTTCTTATATAAACCACTAGTCTATAAGTAAGTATAGCTTTCATCTCATTCAAAATTTGCCCGTTAAGAAGAATCACAATAGCTCATACAAAATCGTACATGCCTGTGACGTCACAATCTAGTTCACACCTACGAAACCAATGTAAATAAAATATTAACCCTAAAATATTTTCCATTATATCCGTATTTTTAACCGACTCCAAAAATGGAGGAGGTTTTAGGTTCGACTGTTTGTATGTTCACAGATTACTTTGTCAATAATGGACCGAATTCCAAAATTTTTGAATGATCTGTAAGAGGCTTTTTTGGCGGCCCGACTTCTGGATATTCCAAAAGTGTAACGAGCATTGCTTTTTGTCTATATGTCTGTTTACTGATATTTTTCACTTTTTAGTGGAAGGTTTTTGAAGTCAGAATTTTTGTTAAAAACTTTTAGGGAAATAGTTTGTGTAATAAAAGTTCTTGGGATTTGTACAAAGAATAAAAAATATTATTTTTTATTCATTGCTTAATTCTTTAATTGTATTTTTGAAGATCTTCTATCTAATACGATAATACATCGATTTTAAGAAATGTTTCATTTCAAGCGACTTGTAACCGAGAAGTGCTCATACACATTTTTTTCATATTTTTCACCTACTTTACATTTACAAGCGTGCAGTTTACATCAATGTAAAGCATACTGATACTTCTTACATACACCTTACTATACTTAGTTACAAACTCACATAAAAATTAAAATCCACTCCATCGTTGTTTCCCTTTCCCAGTATCTTACCACGGGAATAGTGGTCTGTAACGCGACTAACATGATATCCATATTATAAACGGCAGATTAAATAACTCAAAAACTAAAAATAGTTATTATGTAACTCTGGAAAACATGAAAATGAGTTGTACAACAATTTCAAGAGTTTCGAAATACAACCCGCGTCGAGGCGTCAACTCGTAGCGGAACGAATAGCAACTCAATTTTAAAGTTTAAAACTGCCATTGACAGGTTATTTTTGAGTATTTACTTTTTAACATAGCGTTACCACGGCCTAACTACTTTATTATAACTAACTGCGTAATAGACATAGGAAACAGACATTTTATTTTTACTTATATTAATAAGACATTCAAATTAAGACCGACAAATATAATTCGGTTTTTTATTTACTGAATTTTAAAGAAAATCACGTTACACTTCTGTATTTGGATTACAAATTTACATAATAATATGCGTATTAGTGTAGTTTGAAAGTATATAATTACTGTGACAATCATATGGACAAACGGACCTACGGACAGACAGGAGAGATTCTACTACCGTTTTTCCTTTTGAGGTATGGAACCCAAAGAACTGAAATGTTTTATACTATACAAAATAGATACAAGAAACATGATGTCGTTCAATAACTCTGTCTTGGTAGCTTGGAGCCTCAAAATCCGTAAACCTACTACTCAATATGGTGAGCACGTGCCTTTTTAATGAAACTTTTTCTATGCTACGTTTTTCTTACTTTACAAAACATTAATTTGAAAATGAGCGCAATGTTTGCAGCATGGACGCGAATTCAAAACAGTGTTTTGAATTTAGAATAAAAAAATCTATTTAATGGCCGAATAATCAGACGTAGACCCAGGAACAAATATTGCATATCGAGCTTAGGAAAGAGACAATCTGCTAGTTTCGACTTCGTAGACTATCTCTGTTGCACACTGCGTACGTAAGTACTGATGGTGTATTGGACCAAAATTGATTAAAAAGGGTCGACGTCACTAGCTAATGTACGAAAGAGATAACGCTCTACCGAAATTAGTAGAAATTTCTATCTTAAGTGGATGTGCAATATTTCTTGGTGGGGAGTGTTATTTTAAGCCACCCCCCTCAAATATAAGTTGTCTTGTAGAGACAAAAGACTTTTGAGTCCCGCATAGATTTAAGTGACATTTGATTTAAGTGATATTGTATTTGGTCGAAAGATTTTTACTTCTTTTTTTCATAAGTAGAAGAATGTTTAAGTAAAACCTAACCTAACCTAAATATAAAACACAGAACCGTATGTACGGATAATTACATAATGTACCTATGCATAACAACGTTTTTTTAAATATTACTAACCTAACAAACGCGCAGCTTTTCATATGTAATTTTATTCCACGCCATTAATTTAGGAGGGTGCACGCGAAATGTAATATAATGCAATAAAAACGATTTACTGCAGTTTTTCCACCCTTTCAAGCACTCTCAAGTGCTCACAAGCCGCAATATTTTTGATTGCTGTCGTTTCTCATACCGTTGATCGCTCAGGATTTTATTTTTAAGTGACGTATTCTTCCAGCCGTCTCTGTCTCTTTCATATTTCACATAAACAACAGAGATAGCTATAGTTAACCGGTTTCTGAGACAGGAAATGGTATCAGCATTTTAAAGAAGGCGAGGAAAATTTTGAAGAGCAATCTCTTTTTAAGATTGAGATGTATTTTGATGTCGGCAATATAAATACGGATAATCGTTTTGTTGGAAATATACGGAACATTGCAAATCTGGACTACGATTGAATTCACAGCAACGTATTTAACTGCAAATCCATGTAAACGATATACGTAAATCGAAATCTCATTGCGATTGAATTAGTACAGCGGGCATTGTTCTAAATGATCGCTTATTTTGAAAATGATACACTGCACATGAAATGAGGTTAGCAATTATTTTTATTATAGTGGTTTGAGCATTAACAATTTTTTTGTTTTAACAATTATAAAATTCAGAAATCTCGCCAAAAAGACACTTCCTTCTATACTTTATAACTTGCTGTAAGTTTTTTGGTCTATAAAACTCATAAAATACATTTTATAAGTTTATTCAACATTGTGCGTGGACCGACACGTACTTGACCGGTTTTACAGGTAAATTTTGTAATCGATATAAGTGCCTATATAATTAACCAAAAGGACTCACAGAGTACCATAACAGACGGACATAGAGTCTCTATGATATTTTTTTTACTTTCAAACCTAAAAATATCAATAGAATTAAAAATAACGCTACGTATTTCAAATAGCAATGTTTCATCTTTTAAGTTCTTGAGCTTCGAGCTTCTCAACTGTTTAAGCTGCAAAGTACAAAATATTTGTTAAAACCAAAACTATACTACTTATATTACCTTATAATACATTCTAACCCCCTTATTCATAAACATATTTTAGCTAAAGTGTTGCTAATCTCTCCTTTGTCTTTTTCTATCTTGCACATTTGACAATGCAACTGACACAGACAAAGCATTCTATAGCTAAAACGTATCTAATGTACGTTTATGAATAAGGGGGTTAGACTATGCTAAATATTTCAACCCAATTTGTCTCACACAACCGTAGAAAATTTTTCGTCCGTCCTCGGCAACAAAGCAAAAGATGTATTGGTGGAATATGCAAATTTATTCATATAAAAGCCGCATTTAGCCGTCGAAATTGCTTTCCTATACCTGTCTGAAGGAGAGGATTCTAGAAAATCTACGGCTACTCGAAAATAATGATCCAAAATGGAATTTCATGCACACGGCAAGCCCGCCACAGCAGCGAGATGGTGAGACGAGACGGTATAAAAATACTTGTTCTGCTCCACGGCGTTCTACGAATTTCTTAAAATGCCTTTGCCCCGGGTAAAATTCACGAACGTTCCAACCCATCAAAATGCCTCGAATTTAAAGAACTAGCTCCGTAGCTTTACGAAGAGCTTGAAAATTTGTTGGGTATTGAATTTTATATTTTTATTCATAGTGCGGATTATTTTAAAACTGTGCATTTTAACGAGTACGCGCCGTCTACCCCAAGAGAGGCAGACCCGGCGCAGTCTTCTTTGTACAACTGGGCTTCATCGAGAAGAACGAGCTTACCTGGCTGTACAGAACAACCGAGTTACTGCACCTACGGGGAGTATCGGTCGAGACATGGAGGCCTCGGGAGGGGCCTCCACAATGCCACCGCTGCCAGGCATTCGGCCATGCCTCGGCAAATTGCCACCGTCCACTGCGCTGTGTGCGATGCGCGGAGGGACACCCGGGGAGCGAGTGTTCACGCCCCCGAGATCACCAGCCCACCTGCGCCAACTGCGCGGGAGCGCACACGGCCAACGACCGCCGCTGCTCCACGTTTATCAAAGAAGTGAGGAAAAGGAACGCTAGGGTCCCACCCCCTCTCCCCACCAGAAGCAGACCCGGAGCGCTCGGGCCAACAATGGTCCCAGCCCCTGCACCAGTAGCTCAACCGCCGCCGGTCAGCAGGGTGGAGGTGACAGGCGCCAGATTAGCAGTTCTCGCTAATGACGGGCTGCCTAAGAAGATCACGCAGCGGACGCCGGCGCGAAAGGATATTTAGTGTAGAATTTAAATAAAATGGTAATGAAGCGGTCTTATTGCAAAGATGCGATTTTATTCCACCTTTGGTCAGGCGAAATATAACATAATCAATGGTAGTATGCAAAAATTATCGTTGCAAAACTATGGCTGCTTGATTTAAAATATGGAAGTAACTTTTCTCATCAAAAATCCAGATGACGTGACGGGTTGATCCTTGCCAGGCGATAGTTTTGTACTCAGCATGTTATGATACATCCCTACATAAATTTCTAGCCTTACAGGGCCAACGTTTCAGTATTTCTCAGAGGGTTCAGTATCTCTCCTACCAGTACTACAACTTACTCGGCAATGTAATACAGTGCAAAACGTGTGAATTCGTTGCTTGATTTAAACTTCGTAGCATTCGTAGCGACTGCGTAGATGACGCTACGTCTCATGCTACGTTTCCCAAGCTATAGCTTTCATGGTTTATTTATAGTAACGAAATGAAATATGCTATTCTATCTAAGTTATTGTGAAGATAAATGAAGATTTTTGTACGGCTCTGTAATTTCCGGCACAGAGGCATAACACCTTAGGCTTCAGGAGTGGTAACGCATCTGTAATTTGACCTTGGTCTTCATGTGGGTGTCTGTAGGCTGCATCAATGTGAACTGCATGCTTGTTTGCCACGTCCGTTACATAAAAAAAAGATAAGACAATAAAATAATGGAGAAGGAGTATGAATCCGTCAGTTGACTTCAAACATGAAATATCGACAGCAAGTCCGTGCCAGTTGTGACAAGTTACAAAATGCAAATCCAATCAAACCGTCGATCAGGTAGACGTTGTCGAGACGAAGCATCTTCAACTGAATACCCTGAAATGCTCATCTGTATTATGTATCGGATAAATAAAATTGGGATAACTGCTTATTCTATTGACAGTAGTGCGAATGTTTAATTTTCTTCATTTCACCTGAACTAGTAATAGGTTAGGATCCCACTGCAAAATTATTTCTTCCAACCAGATAGTCTGCAAACCCATTTTTAGGCATATTTAAAATCTAGAAAATATATATCCAAATCCTGGTGGCCTATCAAAATATGGCCGCAAGTTTTTTTTTTGGGAAACATTTTTTTTTTATTTGTTTTTTTTTATATGTAATGGTGTCTACTGCACTTCAATATGTATAAAGACTGCTGCCGTTGCCACTCGCCTTTACATATATACGTGCCGCCCCGATACCTTTTTACGTTCATAACGTACATTAATTATTTATCATCATCATCATTTCAGCCAAGATACGTCCACTGCTGAACAAAGGCCTCCCCCAAAGAATGCCACAACGAACGGTCCTGGGCCGCCCTCATCCAGCGATTGCCCGCGACCTTCACCAGGTCGTCGGTCCATCTTGTGGGAGGCCTGCCTACGCTTCGCTTTCCGGTACGCGGTCGCCACTCGAGAACTGCTCTGCCCCAACGGCCGTCAGTTCGTCGAGCTATGTGCCCTGCCCACTGCCACTTGAGTCTCGCTATTCGGTGAGCTATGTCGGTAACTTTGGTTCTCATGCGGATCTCCTCATTTCTGATTCGGTCTCGCAGAGAAACTCCAAGCATAGCTCTCTCCATTGCTCTCTGAGTGACCTTGAGCCTTCTTATGAGGCCCATAGTGAGCGACCACGTTTCTGTCCCATAAGTCATCACTGGCAACACACACTGATCAAAGACCTTTTTCTTGAGACACTGCGGTAAGTCGGACGAGAAGATGAACCGTAGCTTCCCGAACGCTGCCCAACCGAGTTGGATTCGGCGATTGACCTCTTTCTCGAAGTTGGACCGACCTAACTGGACCGTTTGTCCCAGGTATACATAATCGTCAACAACTTCGAGTGTAGTACCCTCGACCATAACAGGAGTGGGTGTAACATGGACATTTGACATGATCTTCGTCTTGTCCATGTTCATTTTAAGGCCCACTCGTTGGGAGGCCCTACTGAGGTCATTGAGCATTGTGCTAAGGTCTTCCAGGGTCTCAGCCATGACTACGATATCATCTGCAAATCGGAGGTGGGAGATGTACTCGCCGTTAATATTGATGCCGAGTCCTTTCCAGTTCAGAAGCTTGAAAACGTCTTCCAATGCAGCGGTGAACAGTTTCGGAGATATAACATCTCCCTGTCTCACACCTCGCTGCAGTTGGATAGGTTTCGAGTTCTGATCCTGAAGCTGGACCGACATGGTGGCGTTTTCATACAAGCTCCTCAACACCTCGATGTATCGGTAGTCGACTTGGCACCTCTGGAGTGACTGTAGCACAGCCCAAATCTCAACCGAATCGAAGGCTTTCTCATAGTCCACGAACGCTAGACATAGGGGCTGGTTATACTCTTCTGTCTTCTGTATAACCTGCCGCAGCGTGTGAATGTGGTCTATGGTGCTAAAGCCTTTACGGAAACCGGCTTGTTCGGGAGGCTGGAAGTCGTCGAGTCTGCGAGAAAGACGGTTCGTAACCACTCTCGAAAACAGCTTATAGACGTGGCTTAGAAGTGCGATGGGTCTATAGTTTTTTAGAAGGGTATTGTCGCCTTTCTTAAAGAATAGTACCACCACACTTCTGTGCCACGCCCGTGGCGTTTTGCCCTCGGATATGACGGAATTGAACATCAACTGAAGAGCTTCTAATACTGGCCTTCCGCCTGCTTTCAGGAGTTCAGCAGTGATTCCGTCATCACCCGGCGCCCTGTTGATTTTGAGCTGTTTGAGAGCCGTACTAATCTCGTCTAGACTGACGTCCGGGATATCTTCGGTGTAGTGTCGGGTCAGTCCGGCTCTAGGATCTGCTGCCGGACTGTTAACAGGTGGTCGTGCTGTCGTGTATAACTGTCCGTAAAACCGTTCGATCTCCTCTGCAAGCTCAGGTTTCGACGATACGATTCTGTTGTCCTCTGTCTTCAGCTTAGTGAGACGGCTTTGCCCTAAGGACAGATCTTTGGCGAACACTTTAGAGCCCTGGTTCCGCTCTATGGCTGCTTGAATACTATCAGTATTAAAGTGCCGAAGGTCGCGAGTCAATGACTTGGAGATCTGTCTGTTGAGCCGTCTGTACACTAAAGCATCTTCAGAGGACTTCAAAACCATACCTCGCCTCTCTTCCATGAGCTTGAGAGTTGGGCTGGAGATCTTTTTGGTCTTGTTTGAAGGGCGGGTCTTGAAAAACTTAGACCCCGCCGTCCGGACAGTTTCCACGAACCTGTTATTATAACAATAATTATTTATATAACAAATTAAAGCTATTTTTTTTCTTATTATAAAGATATATGGGAGCCAAATTAAATGGGTGGCAAATAAGGGTTGCTGGCTGTTAAAGATAAAATAATTTAATTAAAAATACGAGCGGCCATATTTTGACAGGCAAACTAGTAGATACAGTCTAGATCATAAATATACGTAATAATCAGGTTTGCAGCATATCTGGACGAACGAATTAATTCTGCAGTGTTATCCTAAACTGTAATCAATGCTTACTGAGACATTGAACACTCAAGTGAGAGTTCCAAGAGTAGGTGCTCGAGGGAGATGGCTCCACCGCATTACTTAATCTGTACGGAAGTGTTCAGCACTGTCATGTTCTGATTAGATGGTAGTATATGGCCCCATAATAACGATCACAGAGACATGACAACTTAGGTCTCAGGGGTGTCAGCGTATCTGTACTTTGACCTCTGGTTTTTATGTAGAAGTCTCCTGCAGTTATCATTTAACATCTATGTGAACTGGATGCTTGTTTGCCACCTTTGTTACATAAAAAAGTCTAGTAGTAGAAGACGAAGATTGCTACTAATATGCTAAGATCGTGGATTCGATTCCCAGATCAAGGGGGTAAGCGATCCTTCCCATTGCCACTCTTGGAGTTTGCCAATAAGCTTGGTTTTTTTATGTAGTAGAAGTGGCAAACAAGCATGCAGTTCACATTGATGTTAAGTGATGACTGCAGCCTATAGACACCCACATAAAGACCAAGGTCAAAATGCGGAATTGTTACCACTCCTGAGGTCTAAGGTGTTATGCCTCTGTGCCGGAAATTACAGGGCCATACATTGGTGGTTGCTTGGTGATGGCAATAAACTTCTAACCGATTGGCATGAGACAAAACATAACTAACTGGCAAATCGTGTGTTGTTATTGTTTAGTTACTAGATACGTAGAAAAGATTCGAAGAAAAGTTACATGGAATCAAAAATTTAAATTAATATTGCAACATCCAGTTTTAATATTTAAATCCTTCATCTGATTCAAGTTTCTCTAGAATTGTGACACTGAAAAGAAAATAGTTAAATCTTAATTGAAAGTCCAGCGCCATAGGGAATAAAATATTTTACTTTGCAGTTATAACATTTCATTTTATCGTAACTTCATTTTATTCTCCGGTGGTTTCAAAGAAACAGGAAACTGTTCCGGACCAAAGCCTGCGACTGGGGTTAATGGTATGTATTTCTTGTAAAAATACGAAGTTGTGAAATATTAATTTTAGCGTCCACAAAACAATTTATGTGCTGGTTGAAAAAGAATCTAGGAATCTAAAATAACGAATAAATGTGGAAAAGAGAACACAAGAATATATTTTCAAAACTGTATACATATATGTATGTTTGAATATATATTGAAAAATTAACATCCTCAATTTTTTTGTATCAATCAGGTGATTCAAAAGTATTTACTCATGTATGCTTACAATTTTTTTATTTTATAATATATACTATGTAATTTTTAAATTTGTACAAAATACTTAATTAGCAAATAAATTAAATTACCATTAAACTATGATTAAATTAAAATGAGAATACAAAAGAAAAACAAACAAAATTAAATTAATTTGTTTTAAAAGTATACTTGTAACAGGATTAAATGTTGAACCCGAAACTAGTTTGTTCAGAATCGATAACGAAAGCGATTTCAGTAGTTTCGAAGTTTATAAGATCTCGTTGGGACGTGCTTTTTTATTATAAATAATTATTTAAGAAATCAAATAGTGCAAAATAATATTACTACTTGCGAGTGTTAAATAGGGGTACGCAGGTTACGCTACATCAGATTGCAGCAGTGTGCGTGTGTAAGTAGGTTCGTATTTATGTGCGGCCGTAGGTAGAGGTAAGGTAGTCTAATGCATAGGGTGTGCAAACTGATCGAACAAATCGAGGACAACTTTTTTTAAAATAAAAAATATTAAATACATAAACATGTAATTTCAGTTCCTGTATTATGGTTATAACTCGATTTTCTAACCGGAGTGTTAGAGAGTGTGCATTATTCGCGTTATATGTTGTATATATAATAAGATTCACTGCTTAGGTATTAATCGTAATGTGAAATAATGGATATGCTATTTAATCGATATGCTAATTAATCGATATGCCATTATATCGATATGTGTAATTATCGATATGAGAAATAATGGATATGCGAAATAATCGATATCCTATTTAATCGATATGCCATTATATCGATATTTAATAGATATGTCATTTAATCGATATGCTAAGTAATCGATATGTGTAATAATCGATATGCTATTAAATCGATATGCTAATTAATCGATATGTTATATAATCGATATTGATAATCGATATGCTATTTAATCGATGTGCTAAATAATCGATATGCGAATTAATTGATTTGTCGCAGGCGTAGGCACCACCGCATTACCTAATGTACTTGCTGCTAAATGGTAGTGTTCAGCACTATCGTGTTCCGGTCAAGTGGTAATGTGCGGCCCTGTAATTTTCGCCACAAAGGCATAACATCTTAGGCCTCAAGAGTGGTAAGGTATCTGCATTTTGACCTTGGTCTTTGTGTGGGTGTCTATAGGCTGCAGTCATCACTTGACATCTATGTGAACTGCACGCTTGTTTGGCACTTCCATAACATAAAAAAATCAATATGTGACATAATCGATATGTGAAATAATCGATATGTGTAATAATCGATATGCGAAATTATCGATATGCCATTATATCGTGTATGTAATATTAAGTAGCAATATTAATATTACAAAAAAAAAGGGGAGAGAGTCGTGCCCAGCAGTGGGACGTATAATGAGTTGCCATTATTATGTCTCTCGTCAGCACGGGGTCCAATTTGAACCCCGGACCTTTGTCAGGCTTGCGCGGGGGACATGGGGAGTCCAACACGTAGAGGCCCTTTCGAGAATTTTGATCTACTTTCTAATGGGTTATATTCGGCGGGACCTCTCTCTGACTGCATCAATAGTTAATACAGACACAGACAGACCCCGCAGAATACATGAGACTATTGTAATGAAAAATGTCTTGCCAAACTTTGGGCTATGTGGGTGAACTGGGGGGACTAGCTGGCTGGGCCTATGGAGTGAGATCCGGCACCTGCCTATATTCAACGTCTCACATTATTGAATCCTACTTTAGGCAGGTGGTGACTCGCCTCTCCTTGGTGGGCCCCCCAAACAGCCAACCCGATGGTCGACGGGGGGCAACACTGTTGAGAGAGGCTGGGGGTGTTGAGAGGTGTGGCCCCGGTTTCACCATCACGAGCGAGTAATCTCGAGCTCGGAGCGGGCTTCCCCGCTATTATGCCTTTAGACACTTCCACCCCCGAGTGTATGGTTCTTGCAGAAATTTAGACAACAGCCTATTATCCAAATTTCTGCAAATGCCGTACCTCTAGCGCCCCACTCTGACCGGCTAATGAAGGCAAGCCAGAGGTGAGAGACCTGATGCTCTGTCCGGCCGTACCTCTGTGTGGCGGACGAGACGGAGCCCAATCCTCTCTATGAGGATTTAAAAATGATGTAATGAAAATGCTGTGAATTTTGGAAAGTTTGCAAGTGAAGTTTTAAGCCTTGTATGTACTAAAGTTCAACCAATCAGCAACCAAACCAACCACAACTTTTGTTTGATAGCCAGATTGTGAACGAGTAGGTACTATTGGCAGATTACAGTGAAACAAGACTATTTTAACCCCGATAAAAAAAAACTTTAAAAAAAATATTTTTTCATTGGTATCGTTATTTCATGAAGTCTATCCGTGTGCCGTATACGTCAAAACAAAGCTAAGTTATCAATAATGATGCATTCAATTGATCCTCATGCGTTACTAACGTTTTAAGTGCAGCAGGCGTCTTTAGACGCAACGTCATAATTAAGATAATTTATAGGAAAACAGCAGTGTACTGCAAAGTAGCTTTCTTATTGATGGCCACCGAGTTACAGAATACGGATGAGGGCATGCAGGTAGAATCAAATTGTAATCTCCTGTAATTCTCAGCACGCAATGTGTAGGATCATTGCGTGCTTCACGGCTACAAGCATCGCCGACAATATAATGCTGCATATTAACGAAGCAGACGTACACGCCACCGTACACATTGCTGTGATGGTCATCCCATGGGAAATAAGCCACCCAGCGCAACCTTTCATAGGCTATTATTTTATACATAAATATGAATATAGTAATTAAAGAAAGAACGGAAAGAAAAATAGTTATTGCGAAAAATAAATAGTACAAGTATATAGTATATAAACTTTGTATTTTTTATGTTTTAAGGGTGGCAAACAAGCATGCAGTTCACGTTGATGTAAAGTGATGACTCCTATAGACACACAAAGGCCAAAATACAGATTTGCCACCGTTGCCACCACTAAGACTATACGGATTCTATTCAGATTACGCGAAAAGAGACCTACACACGGTCGAAGCCGCGGGCAACAGCTAGTATAATATAATATGATTCAAACTTTCTCAACACTGACCACTACTCACTTTGTGATCTATTTCATATTACAAGTTAACAATTCGCCTCACCCTCGTTCTACGCCTTAACTAATTTTATTTATGAAGAACAACAAAATTAAATGAGGCTTATCTGTATAATTTTGTAATCACTTACCATATGAATTAGAACATAACCTTAATAAACTACCGACCAATTTTTGTTCACGAACCCCGTAACAAATATGCGAGCTATTTCGTTGTTCACATTAGCGGTAACATTGGCTTATCGATGTGAACATTACACTATACCGCATTAGACGCGTTGCCGCCCTCAAATCATTCATGAAACAAAACTCACAAATAGGGTTGTTATTGTTAAGTTAATATTTCAGATGGTTTTGCGTTATTAACAGAATTAAAAAACGAGGAGGTTCTCAATTCGGCCGGTATTTTTTTTTGCAGACATTACGTGTGTCGCCACGTGTCAGACATGAAAACCAATTCACATTCTAGAAAGCATTTGACACATACATATATATAATATAATTAAGTGTTATTATAATTATGTTATTATAATATAATTAAGTATTGGAGATCGTAGAGTCCACGGTATTTCTGGGCATTACCGTGGATGCTAAATTGCAATGGGGTCCCCATATTGCCAAATTAGCTAATAGACTTAGCTCGGCAGCATTTGCTGTGAAAAAGATTAGACTATTAACAGACGTCGAGACGGCTCGCCTTGTTTATTTTAGTTATTTTCACAGTATAATGTCCTATGGCATTTTGCTATGGGGAAATTCCGCCGACGTCAACACTATTTTTGTACTGCAAAAGAGAGCTGTCCGGGCTATCTACGGGTTGAGTCCGAGGGTATCTCTTAGAGATAAATTTAAAGAAATAAATCTTCTGACTGTAGCTTCGCAATACATTTATGAAAATGTATTATATGTCCGTAAAAACATTAATGAGTTTCCTACAATAGGTAACAATCACAGTATAAATACTAGGAACAAATACAAGTTGTCCATGCATGCAACGCGGCTGAATAGGGTCAGTAATTCTTTTAGAGGTCAATGTATACGGTTCTTTAATCAAATCCCCAAAAACGTTCAAAGTCTATCGATTAATAAATTTAAGAAAGTAATGAAAGAACGTTTATATAAATGTAATGACTATAAGACCAGTGATTATCTTAATGATAATACGTCTTGGGATTATAGCGATCGCTGCCAGGCTATTTCATGATCCTGTGATTTCGTGTATTCAGTAATTAGTATCTACTATTGTTAAGGGTTGAATAATGTGAATACCCTGGCTGAAAATGAATTCCATCTTTTATTTTGCCGTACGCATATCCGGAACAGTCATGCACGCTTAAATGTCTTTGCCTTTGGCGGCGTCGTGTGGCGGGTTGCTCACTTCCCTCTAAAATGGTCGAGGAGGGCAATGGCTGTCACATGCGTCATACTCGTGAACGGGTGCTGTTGGTGGGGACTGGTCTGTTCTGGTTTGCAGGGGCTACATCACATTTAGTAGATAGCAGTTTATTTGCATCTATGCTATGGACGTTGACATTATTTGATTTTTCACGATAATCTGTACTAGATTTAAGCTTTCATTTAAAAGAGCTCTTACTGAGTTTGTTGGGTAGCGGAGTTCTTCTCAGTAGTGACTGCACTTGGAACTCTGCTAAGTGAATAACATTGATCTTGACGAATAAGTTTTTCTTTTTCTTCATTTATTATCATTGAAGGAATTGAAAAATTTTATGATTATTATGCTTTAACCAAATAGTTTAAATTTTAATTTTTAATTTACTATTAATATATGATTTTTCTTTACTATATGTAATGGTTATTCGCTCTAGGTAGTTTATGATTTATTGACATTTTGAAAGTATCTGTAAAGATCTATTCGAAATAAAAATATTTTCTATTTCTATTTCTATTTCTATTTCTATTTACGGTCATACAGTACTGCCGTACTGTAAGAAAGAGACTTTGTGTGAATGATAGTATCGGTGTAAAAATGAAAAAAGGCATGCTCCGATGGTTCGGGCATATAGAAAGAATGTCGAATGAGCGAATGACTAAACAGATATACAATGCGAATGTGGATGGTTGCAGAGGCCCAGGAAGACCAAGGCTGACCTACCATGACCAAATAGGTCGAGTTCTGTCTGATGGTGGGGTCAAAAGTCTTAGGAATCGGCGTGCATGTATGAAGAGAATGATGAAGGTAGACGAGGCACGAGAGGTTTGTCAGAACCGGGATGTCTGGCGCTCTACACTCTCTGCCTACCCCGTTAGGGACCTGGCGTGAAGATACACACACACAGTACTGCCAAACTATTAGGTTCACACAGTGGTAAAAGAACAGTAAAACTGTTTCACAATATATGTATTACCAAGGATCGAATTTGTCTTGAATTAAAAGTATTTTTTTTTTAATTTAAATACACGATTCTTTAATCAAAAAGCACCCTTGAACATGTTTTGCTATGTTTACTCAATAAATTGCATTCGTGCGAAGCGGCGACGGACCTCTAGTAGGTAACGTAATTTAAGATGCCAGAAAAAGAGTGTTTACAAAATCTGTCAAGTACCTATACTGATATTAGACACAAGTCGCATACTATATATTTGGGTACTTAATTTAAAAAAAATAAAACACATTTGCCGCACGATTTTATCGTTCACTTTTCTCTAGCCAAAATATAAGTCATTAGATACAGTACTCAAAGTTGTGCGGCTAAAGGATTGAATTCGCATTGGAAACTCAAAGCTCGTTCCAAACTTCAATATTTCAGTAAGTTGCATTCGAATATCTGAAAGAAAATGCGGAAAAATCCGGGATGACAGCCCTATCGCCGCGACATAACGTCGCCAAGAACTGGGTCACGCTTGGCAAGGCGAGAAAATTAGTTATTTGTCCTTGTTGACGCTTTATCATATTAATTGGGTTGGAAATCTGTGATCTGGTGGTTTGAATTACTAAAATAATTCAAAGTATATAGCACGCTGGTTTGTGGTTATACATGATAGGCAATAGATACGTTGATAACACGATGTATAAGATTTTATTAAAAACTAGCTGTTGCCCGCGGCTTCGCCCGCGTGGATGTCATTTTATTATCCTGAATTTTCTTTGCTATAAACCTCACGGAGAGCCCGAGACCTTTCCAACGAATGCAAAACCGTGGAAATCGGTTCGTGCGTTCTGGAGTTATAGCGTCAGGAAGTAAAACCCGATTCATTTTTATATTATAGATAAGTATCTTATATTTAATTTTATAACTAGCAAACACGGCAAACGCAGTCTTGCGACGCAATAAAATTAAATATAATACTTATTGCAATACAAAAAAAACAATCTTTACTCGATGTGAGCAACGCGTTAGAATTAAATTTATTTTCATGCGTGCTATTTTAACGACGACTTCTAAGATATTCATTTTAATTCTGTGGAATATGCATGCAATAATGTAAATGTACAATAATGCTTAAGGTAAGTAACTACAGTTAATTTGATACGGATTAATACTGTATTTTTCTAAATAAATAGCTTTCCAATTACCCCATTATACCTAAGTTACCAATTTTTTTGAAGATATAATGGGTATAATATAGATAGATAGATATATACCATCGATAAGCGCGCGCATGGTCCCGCGGCTGGTGTAGATCGCAAGCGACTACTCGGTTTCTTAATTCAATTAATTTTTGGGACACAGACATCTTAGCCTGGGTTGCAACACGACTTTTGTTAACATTTCAAATCCTGCTCTAACTTTAGCAAATTTCTCTAAGTTAGACAAGAATGTAAAATGTTACTATTACTTTAACTAATAAGTTTAACAAGAGTCGTGGTGCAACCCAGGCTTAGACTTCACAAGAAGACGTGACAATACATTTAATTTTTTTTATGTATGTTAAGTGATGACTACAATCTATAGACATCTACACAAAACCAGAGGTCAAAAACGCAGATGCGTTGCCAACCCTGAGACTTTAGTTGTTATATCTCCGTGATCGTTATTACTACAAAAACAAATATAAGTGTAGATACTTCCAAATGTACCTGTTGGAAACATACCAGAATATGGCTAACTCTCACAGATTTTCATGAAAAATACATTAAACAATTTGTTCTAATCCAAAGAACGGACATGAGCGCATGAATAAATGAAATACAAAATAGGAGGGGCACGGTCGTGTTGGCGAATTTGATTCTCAAATCCCTGTATTTGAATATTGTAATAACAAAATAAGAAACTTGGTATATAATAACGACGAATATAATCCAAAGTTAGTTTAAGGCTGTTTGGATAAGTCATTAATTTATATCAAGGTGTTATAATATTTTTTTAACAATTTCTATGAAAACACTGTTGAAACACTTTCGGTCTTATTCATAAAAAACGCTTATAGAAGGGTTTATAGCATTATTTAGTTAAAATGCTCTATAAGCCTATAAAACGTTCTATAAAATTGTTTATTCATAAACGTTCTATAAACCTTCCATAGTTAAAATTGTGCTAATAAACAAAATGTTGCCAGTGCAAGGAATTCAGTGGACAAATGATCCAACAAGAGATCAAACACGCCAAATTGTCTACAAATTACGTGTGAAAATGACCTTATTTCGAAGAGAAGAAAACCAGTCAACGTCACAGGCAATACAGGTGACATAAAGACATATTCTAAAAATGGCGCGCACTTCCTAGCTTCGTTCCATTAATCGACCGCAACGACCGCGACCAAGACCGCTGAAATTGCCGTTTTGGTGAAAGCACAAAATATTTGTGGATTGAAGTGGACGCAATGCGGTCGCGAACAGTGACGTTATTTATGACGACAAGCGACCCCTCGTGACGTCCATTGACCTCAGGTGGAACAATACAAAGGGCGTTACAGTCGTTGTGGTCGATTGATGGAACGCGCCCAATGTCAATTTCAACAATCAGCTGTTGAATGTCGGCCATCTTTTGTCCTTATAGCACTGTTATAGTAGGATTCTGGCCTCTATAACTTTATGGTGTGTTTATAGAGTGCTTTAGCACTAAAATGCTATTATGAATAACGTATTTCTTAAAGCATAGTTACTAAAGCGAGCTCTTAGAGGTGTTATAACTTTTATGAATAAGACCGTTTGACTTTAATCTTCTTTTAAGCGTGCTTCCATAGAAATTGTTAAATTACGTCATAATATAATATTCACCGTAAATGTCCCAGGCGCACTGGTTAAAGTTTATTGTTAAGTCAATTATGAATGGTAATCGATTTATTTAGACTGAACATTAAAATTAAATATGAACCTAGATCTGATTCTGCCGTTGAGGCAACATCCTCCATGGCACGCGCGTAGTTCGGTAATGTGTCTGGCACAGACTAATCTTAGGGTATATCGTCGAAGGTGCCCGGAGACGTCAGTAGGCTCACTACCTGTTAAATGAGATAAAACGTAACCAGCGAATAGTGGTCGTTTGCATGTATGCTTGAATGTATGCTTTACCTCTGTCTACCACTTAGGGGAATAAAGGCAGGAAGTTACGTTTTTGGAAAAATAAGGTAACACTTTGTTTACGTAAATATGATCTACTACCGATCAATACCGAGTCTCCAGAAAAAATATTTACGCAATAAAAAAAATCTCCTGTACTTTTAAATACATTTTATAATAATATACACTGTTCACAGCCTATAAATTGTGTAGTAGTAAATAGAATAGAATAGAAAATCTTTATTTGTAACAACAACTTACAACTATAAAACTTAAAACACAAAATCATGGTTATCAAATGGTTTATCAAAATATGCAGGCATATAATGTAATACTTATTCTGAGCATTATGAAAGGAGCTGTAAAGCCAAATACATTCTTAATCGTTGAACAAGATTTTCTCGGACAATTCAATTATGCGAGTATCCCATTGAAATTCGTTTCCAGTCTGGAAAACTCGAATCCATTGGCGAGACTGGAAAATTACGTGGGATATTGTAATGAGATTTGGAATTAAAGATATTCGTATTTATAAGCTCATTGTTCATAAGGCTATTCATCAGGAGTAGCTGCAGCGTAGCGAAGTTTGAATACTCGATAATGACAATTGACTTATGCTAAAGATTTTTTATCAATGGAAACCACACTGCTAGACATCTGACCTGAACAGGATACAAAATGATGAGGTTATGTTCAGAGACACCAGTAGCTTTTATAATTAGCCAAACTAATGCATTTTTGTCACCGGGTGTTTATCATCAAAATTATATCATTAAGTGTCAAAGTGATTAGGTTATTGTCTTATAGAAGATGCACTCTTCATGATCTTTGTCTATGTGTCTGAAATGAATGACACGTGCCGACTTTCAAAATTGTTAAATATAGTGCAAGTTATGTACTACGGCCCTATAATTTCCGGACTGTTTATTCATCATCCCTCCCTCCGTGCGTGAAGCGCAACAAAAGGGGGGGGATGGTTCGGGGGTTGAGGAATGTCCTCCTTCCCCGGGCCTATGTGCCCCCGAGACGTCGAGGGCGTGGTCCTAAACTGGAGATGCTGGCACGCAGGGGAACTCGCTGAAGGAGGCTTCTTACACTTTTTATTTTATTTTTACTTACCTTTTTTTTTCTCCTTTTTTTTGAGCTTTTTAACCCTTTTCTTTGTTTTATGATTTTTTTTTTGTTTTTGGGTATATTCTTTTCACTCCCTCAGCTATTCCTCCGCGCGCCGTTTACAAAAGGTTAAATGTTGACGTTGGCGATGGTAAGGGGCCACATGACCACGTCGTCACCTTGGCCTAAGCCTGACGGCGCAGCCGCGGTCCCGGGCGACGTCTCAAGTCCTCGACCGGGAGTCGAACCCGGTCGGTGGGCGGGGCTCGAACCCTCCCAATAATCTGCGGGTGGTTGGGGCCTGTCGACAGTGGTATGTGTGTCAGTGTAGGTGTATGTCTGGGCGGCCTTCACTGTGATCCGGGGGATCGGGGCCTTTGGAGGGATGGGGTGGGCAACATCGGCTCGACGCGCCCTCGGCGATGCAGGAGGGAGGATCTCGCGCGGCAACGGACGACCCTCGGGTGGGCGGCTGTGGAATAATTCGGCACAGAGGCCATAGGGCTCAGGAGTGGTAACGCATCTGCATTTTGAAATTGGTCTTTGTGTGGGTGTCTATAGGCTGCAGTCATCACTTAAAATCAATGTGAACTGCATGCTTGTTTGCCAATGCCCATAACATTATAAAAAAAAACTGTCATTTTGATTGATTAGTATCTCCAATTCCTTAATCATACAATTTACTTCTGGAGCTCGTAATATGTAGAAAACTATTTAATTTTTAAGGAAAAATTATATTCCATGGCTTACGACCGCATTAGGATATAAAAGTTACAAAGTACCAATTATTTATTGAACTTTCAAGTACATGTCGGTAGTCATAAAGCCACGGCATAAATCTTTTAAGAGCACTAACAGGATATTGGATCTGGTGCGGACGTTCATTGGATAAGCTGTTAGATGAGATCGCTAAGCTGTAATATTACAGACTTTCAAACGAAGATTATTCTTCATTGTATTTGTTATGCTTATGACGTAGGCTTCTTAATTTGTGTTTGTGTTAGGTATATCGTCATATCGTGATTATTTCCGAAAGAATGCTGTCCAGAAAAAAAAAAACCAAAAATAGCGACACACACACACATCTTTTATGTTCTTCATGGTAAACCTAAGACATACCTACTGGGTAAGTTCCAGTGTCGGAGCTCAAAGGCGCAGGTGTCAAGCGCATTACCATAATCTATCTGTCCTCTGGTTTTGTTTGTGTACCTAAATATTTATAAAGAGTAAATTAACTTACCATTCACGTGAGTTATTTGATAATAATCATAATACAGGCAAAATATGTTTCTTTTTGGTAATACTATCAAACAGAGAAAAGAAATAACAATTTAATTAACTATGGAAGTAAATTAGAGTAAAAGTAACAATTATGCATAGGACAATAAAAATGCAAGTAGCTTACTAATAAAACTAGCTTTAGACAACGGGTATGATTCGTGCTCTTACTTTTGAACGAGAGGGTCACCGTTTATTGCCAACGCCTGTTAGTTAAATATTCTAAAAGTTAAGATACTTACATCTTATACTGCACAATTAAATAGGTACGTACATAAATATGTAAATACTTGCCAAGTAAGTATTTATAGGTATTATAATTCAATTTAGATTAAAAGGACATGAAACTCGATTGAAACGTCGGGTTGATTTTAAAAATCATTTTAGTTTAATATATGCGAGATAAATCTCACTATCGCGAACACATAAGACCTCATCATTATAATTAATTAATTTCGGCGTATGAGTCCAGTTAAAATAAAACCAAACTAAACTACCTCTAACTTCAATCAGTGCTTGATTTCTATCTACACAACTAAATAAATTAAAAAAAAAAACAACTGGCGTATACTGAACAAAATAATATATTTCTGATATATCCAAAATTAAGGCACAATATCACACCCCATGTGCCGTTTATTATGCCAAGGGATTATTAGAATCCGAATAAATGACGCATTTGTGGACCACTCAAGATGATTAGTTGCCCGCCTGGAATTCATTAACGAACTACTTCCATCCACTCCCAATGGCTGTCCGTGCCTCGTACGTTAATATGGATCAATAGTGAAGTAGTTTTTATTATTTATCGACGTTGGAGAGATTCCAATAATTTATTAGAGCCTAGTTCTAAATTATTTTATTTGCTACGAAACGTTGTAGATAGTTGAGGAGCTTGATAAGTGATGTTCGATGAATTTTAAAGACAATAAAAAAGTAACCGACGACTAATACGGACAAGGATAGCTATGACATGGAGTTTGAAGTCACCCGGCCGTCACACAAGACACGCTGTTTGCGAAAAAAAACATACGGGTCGAATTGAGAACCTCCTCATTTTTAAAGTCGGATAAAAACGGAAACCCATGTATTAATCTTAAAAATATGATGATGATACTTAAAAAAAAACATAATTAGTTATTTTTAGAAGGTATCAGCAATAAAAGCCTATTATTAGATGACATAATGTGGTGAAGCCTACCTGTTCTCTACTATTCTCTCTCTCTCTACTCTATCGGTACTCTTTCACAATTCCACAACAAATCGTTTAAGCAGTTTGTCACGATCTGTCTTATTACGAACGTGAAACAAATTATGAAATAAGCTTCACACCAGGTTGTTGAAGGAGAACTGTTTCAACGCAGCGTATTCTCCTCGTGATGCTAATATCCGAGGGCAACAATAATATAATCACTATCCGCATTACCTAACCTACTTGCTGCTATATCATTAGCATCAAGTGTGGCAACGCATCTTAATTGAAATCTCTGGTTGTTTATGGGCTACAGAGCTACTTACCATCAATGTAAAATGTATGCTTGTTTGCCACTTCATGATATAAAAAGCCATATCTGTAGTTGTAAACAATTTTTTGACAAAGGAGACAATATTAGAGTTGTGAAAAAAAATCGCAACTGTCACCTGTGACCTGTAAAATATCGCAAACAAAACAAAACTTTCTTCAGATCTTTTCAGAATAACTAGCAACTTTAATAACACATTTTCGACATTTGCAACCAGAAAACCGCATTATCTCGAATTAAACCCTTTGA
Organism: Macrosoma leucophasiata; assembly: GCA_036365455.1. Lineage (NCBI taxonomy): Eukaryota > Metazoa > Arthropoda > Insecta > Lepidoptera > Hedylidae > Macrosoma > Macrosoma leucophasiata. The sequence continues at coordinate 5,839,557 of JAWQUS010000024.1, forward strand.
TAAACATTTTTTTACTTTAAATATTTGTTTTTTTTAATTGGTTGAGCTACGCGTGGACGATGTCATCCACGAACAATATGAAATCAATTGTCATATTTTACTGCGGCTCAAAAGGATATAATACATTATAATGGTCGCAAACAAGAATGCAGTTCACATTGATGGTAAATTATCACTGTAACCATCCATAGACATCTATAGACATCTACCTAAGAACCGGAGGTCAAATGCAGATGCGTTGCCACCCTGGAGATCTAAGATGTTTTACCTCTGTGATGTGATGTTATAACGGACTCATTAATATGAAATAAAATGAATATGAAATGCAATCCATCCATATCTAGGACAAAAATAATGAAGTAGCTCCTATCACAAAAATGATGAAGTAGCTCTGTCTATCTATAACGCGACCGATGTAGTTAAGTGGAACATGCATCTCCATGTTAAGTTTGAACGCTAAGGAAGGACGGATTAAATCGCATGACATAAAAAATCGCAGGCAACAGCAACTTAATTATGTTCATAATTCAATAACTGCGGTAAGTTATAATCAAAGTCCACAAGCTCAGCCTCGGCTTACGGGAGGGACATGGAATAAGCTATAACGAACATTGAAGCGGAGCGCTCAGACTAAGCTGCCCTATTGTATCCTAAATGCTGTCGCGCCGCGTCGTTATTATGCCAAATATATCCGAATATAGCTGTGGTCAGTTGAACTTATGCTCAATTACTTTCGAAAACTCTGGAAATTTATATGGATAGTATAATATTTAACTGATTTATATAAAAGCTAATATTATTTTCGGGTCTGGTTATTTACGACATCTTGTGTAATGTTATGGATACATATAGGTACACGGCACCTACGATATGGTTGTTATTAATTTAAAATCTCGGTTAAAACTGTAAGTATTTTTGTCGAATATTTATTAAAAAAATGTAATGTTTATCGATAGACTTGGAGACAGAATTGAAATTCTGTCCTAGTCACATATTTTGAATGTACCTATTCTGTTACATTTTCACAGCTAAACAGTTTATATCGACTTACACATACTTGACATTAGCAGATAGATTTGGTAATGCGGTGGTACCTACGCCCTCAAACTCCTACACTTCGAACTCTATCACCAGTTGTGATTGATTTTGTAACTCGCTTTTTGCCCAAAAACATCCTGAATCAGAAAAATCGGTCACATTCGTAGCTAAGTAGATAAGAGAGCCACGGGATTGAGGAAATTTGATTTATATTTTTATTTATGACGAGTATAGACGTCTTGTCTGATGTGATTTATCGGCAGCGCCCGAGTCGGCGCTGTCACCCGTTTTTTTTTATTCAATCAACTCAATTTTATCGGAGTTTTAAAGTGATTTGAGACGACGGAGCTTTTTTATGTAATGAAAGTCGCTGACAAGCACTAAGATCACATTGATAGATACATTTTTTTATGTCAAGAAGGTAGCCAACAAGCATGTAGCTCACATTGATGTTATGTGATGACTGCAGTCTATAGACATGTACATAAAAAACCAGAGGTCAAAATGCAGATGCGTTGTCACCCCTGAGACCTAAGGTGTCATGTCTCTGTGATAGTTATTACGGGGCCATATATTACCATCTAACCGGAACACGATAGTGCATTTAGCGGCAGATAGGCTAGGTAATGCGCTGGCCTAAGCCCTCAACCACCAGTAGAAAGAGTGTGGCGTGTATTTGTAAAACGTTATTGTTTGAGGAATAATTCAAGATCGTAAAAGTTACGTACGGTATAACGTGTGAATAATTGAGCAAAGAACTAGATGTTTTTGTTCCTAGAGCGAGCGACGCTGAGGAGCTGTGACCCCGTTACCTGAATATAGGCGGGACTGTCTTTAAGTAGGTCGTACCTTTTACTGTCGACTTAGTGTTTAGGAATGCAGGTTTGAGTTCTTTTTAAGCTGAGCTTTTATCTTTTTGAGATACATTTTTGAGAGTGAGTTTGAGATGTTTGAGGTTAGGATATTAGGTTTTTTGATTTCGTAGATATTTCGATAAATACTCATCGGTACTGAATTATTTTTTTCAGAAGTTATATTCCAATATTGAGCGGACATCAGTACAGCAATATCATTAGTAACAGAAAATTTAAAAAAACAGACAAAAGGCAATCACCAAATCAGACCTAGGCTTCAATATATTTAAGTATCCTAAGTTATAAGAATAAAGGATATAATTTAAGTTGTTATAAAATATTTTGTGTTGTTATCGGGTATGACCATTGGAACTTGGCGTCCATTTAATTCTCATTTCTTTTGTCACTGAAGTCAACAACCAATGCATATACAACATGTACCGGGAATAATGCACACTCTTAAACACCTAGATTAGAAAATCGAGTTATAATCATAATACATGAACTGAAATTGCATGTTTAAGTATTTAATATTTTTATTTAAGAAACAAGTTGTCCTCAATTTTTACGAACAGTATGCACACCCTATCCATAGTTAGCCTACCTCTACTTACGGCCGCACATAAAACACAAACCAACTCACGCACGTACACTGTCGCAATGTGATGTAGCGTAACCTGCGTACCCCTATTTAACACTCGCTAGTAATGAGATTAATTTTCACTACTTTATTTCTTAAATTATTATTAATAATAAAATGCACGTCTCAACGAGTTCTAATAAACTTGTTGAGACTAATATTTTATTTTGGATAGATGTTAAACTCATTTTCGTTTGTATTGACTGTTCACTAAATGGGTGACCACAATTTCCTTAATTGTAATTAATTTTGGGACAAAATGTTACCTATATCAAAAATGCCTTAAATCGATTCGTTCGATCGGTTATCAATTATGAACAAACTAGTTTCGGGTTGGACATTCAATCCTGTTACATATCATGTATATCATAATATTAAACTTGGCTCTAGTTTCACAATAAGCTTTTGATGCATTAAATATTCCAGCATATACACCTAAGTACATTTAAACTCACCTATCGTCAAGAAGCCATTAAGAAATTAAAAAATATGATCCATGACTAATGTTTATACGGATAAAGTGAGCGATCCCAGGAGAACATTTCATTTGAATTTTCTAAAAGAAATAATGTATCATCTTCAAAGAACAATTACTTTACCGTTCGCCCTCTTGCTACGACGCTTTGACACAGGAAGGTCAGATTTTTTATTGTTCTTGCATCTTTGTCACTTGCCTTTGATGATTTTAACCGATTTCGCTAATTCTTTTTCTGTTGTATTATAATTGTCCGGAGAAGGTTTTTATAAGGCAGACACCTACTTCGGCGAAAAATTTCAAATTTTGAGAAAACCTAATGGTTATATTAACTTTAATAATGTGAACCTTATAGCGCTTGACACAACGGTCAGCCGTTAATTATCGTTTCAAACAGGTGGATCGGTAGGAATTGATGATTGAAAATGGCATAAAATTACCAATAACAATCTACATTGCACCCGCGCGAAGCCGGAGCGGGTCACTAGTTCATAAATATAAGTATCCCAAGTTACTCCTTATTATATGAGCTATCAGCCAGTGAAACTTCCGTCAAAATTGGTCAAGCCGTTCCTGAGATTAACCAGAACATACAGACAAACAGACAGACATACAAAAATTGTAAGAAATGTTGTTTTGGTTAATGTACCGTGTGTACATACATCTGCCGTTGGTAAAAAGCGGTTATTTTCCAAAACAACAAGGAACCAATTTTATTTATTTGTAGATATGTATGGATGTAAGCTGGACCCGTTTTGACAAAGCAAACATTGCAGTAGTTTGCTTTCGTCCGGCCAAAATTGAAATTTACTCTCTATCTCATCCATGTCGCCGTCACGAGTCAAGAGACTGATGCACTTACAATACCCAGCAACAAATATTCCACATCAACCATACGAAAGAGACAATCACCTAGTTTCGACTTTGTAGAACGTTATCTCTGCTGCATAGGTACCTACTGCCTACTTGTAGTCCGATAATAGTTTTTGGTTAAAATTTGATCAAAATGGTACAAGTAAGGTGCGAATTGAACCAGTTGCAATTTGGGGTTACTGATATCTGTCAGACAAACAGACTATTTAGAAAGACAATTTCCCGTTAGAGATCGGTTCAGCAGTCAAATTGAATTATGACGTGCATACTCGTATAAGCGCATGCTGCACCGGCTCCAAATTAAATCTTCAGCGATTTTCACAGTTCGATAGTTTCATAAAGGATCCTAGAGCGCTCCGCTGCACCGATCTAATGAAGTAGCTATGTTTTTCTTTAGTTTCACGTCCGAAACACTAAATTCAATATAGCTTAAATCAAGCGCTCATCTAATGAAGTAAGCATGTATTTCTTTATAGTAGTAACACACGACCGGATTCGGTCCGGCGAGCGGACCGCTTATTAATAATTCTGCCGGACTTGATTAATAATAATTCTGTTCGCCGGATTTCTCCACACATGGCCCGATTTGGTGCGGCGCGTACCGAATCCGCTGTCCGCTCCGTACCAAATCCGGACGAGTGTTACGACTATAAGTTCCACGTCCGAAACACTAAATTTATCGTAATAAAGCTAAAATCTTGTTTGTTGCTTAGTCAATTTTTGTCTAAATTTAAGATATCTTTCGATGACTGCGGTTATCAAAATAATAATTAACAGATAATAAATGGCGTTCGCTATTTTTGCAGAAAGTTTATTGCCAGCAATAGACTTCGTAGAACAGGTTTCGCAGATTTTTTTAAAAGTAGAATACTAAGTTGGCATCAAACTACGATTGACATAAGTATCAATTCGAATAATACTCTTTTCGCAGAAATTCAGTTGACATCATAATACAATTTCAGAAATTCACGTCGCTTAATGTTTATTCGCTTAACGATTATTTTGCATAGAATATTAAAATGTAATAACCTATGCATATAATTTCTCATGTTGGTTGGGCGTGATGGGGGCCCCCGACTTAGCTGGGCTAGGTCGAAGGGTGCGGATCGGTGTTGGGTTTTTTTTGCAGACAGTAAAATTTTACAGACAATGTTTTTTTTTTGATACACAGTTTATTAGTTTAACAAAAATTTTTTTTAAGGCGTTACCAATAACAACATGATGCGGAAATATATTATGCGAATGGAGCATGATGCCAAACAAATATTGTACCAAATAAGATTATACCAAAGAATTATTCTGCCTTTGCTCTTGCTTAAAATATTTATGACAAAGAAGGGGTAGCCAAAATAAATGTATCAAAATTGTATAGCGCTGATCTAATGCAAGGGGTACGTAGCGATCGAAATTACTGGTGGTAGAGTTCCAGTGTAGGAGCTCGAGGGCGTAGGCACCAAAGCATTACCTAATGTATCTGCCGCTAAGCCGGTAGTGTTCAGCACTATCGTGTTCCAGTTAGATGATAATGTATTGCTCCGTAACAACTATCTTTTCTGAAAAAATAAATAAAAATAACTATTTTGATAATGGTATTAAAGTTGGGGGAGACCTATGTTCAGCAGTGGACGTCCTATGGCTGATTTGATGATTAAACTTAATTGCTTAAATGAAAAGCTATATTGCACGGCCTAAACGTCAATTTAAATATACACACAAACCTCATTTTCATACGTAATGGCCCCATAAAATGTTTAATTGACTGAAATGCCACAAAGAATGTTTTGTTTGGATGAAGTTGTAGGAATGCGCTTGGAATGTTATTCTATTTCAGTTCGGGTAGAAGCAGAAAAGGGCTTTCCTTTACAAATAACGCTTTTATCAACACCCTCATCTTAAGGGAGCTTAAACGGGCAAATAAAATAACAAGCGATATTTTTAAGCCCCTTCAATCATCAAGGGTTTTTAATAAGTCCGTTACTTGCTCTTTGAATTATTTAAAAAACGAGAACGAAAATAATTTAAGACTTTGACAGAGATTGAGTAGAATTGAAAAATTAAAAGTAGATAATAAAAATAAAAGGTGACGTTACACAACGTATAAGTTGCTCGATTTGTTATGAGGATTATGAACATTGGTTCAAATGTTTGTGATTTAAATTAATGAAAAAAAGACAAAGCCGATTGTTTGAATATGGATCAGGAAACACCAGTCAAGTGCCAATCAGACTCGCGTTAACAGAGTTCCGTATAAATGAGAAATTTTGTAAGTTAAGTATCTTTAATATCACTGACTCGTTATAGGGTTTCCTGCAATCTATAGATAAAGACCCATATTTTCATTGACTTACATGTACTAAAGTACTAGACAGGACATTCCCCTTGGTAGTCATACTAAATATCTGTCAAATCAAATTAAAAACGGAACCGGAATATTATAAAGTAGACACCGGGAACAAACAGGTTCCCGGTGTCTACTTTATAATATTGACCTCATTACATTTTTTAGTTTTTTTTTATTTAAGGCCAAGCAGTAGTTATGTAAGACAAAGAGGGGACTATTCTTATATCAATGTTCCTAGTCATTGATATACAAAAAACCCTGTATTTCAATGTGCCTAGTACATAACAACTGCTAAAACCGCGCCGGCGTCGAGACGATAAGTCGGTATAATGTATAATGTGTTGCCGTCACAATAAACATTATTCGAACTGATTGAATCAGAGTAAGTACATGTCAAAAACATGTTTAGAAATTAGTCCAATTTATAGACCATGTCCTTACTAAAATACATTGCTTATAAAAGACTGAGTCACTGTTATTATACCTATTATCTACTGTTATGTAGGAACTTATTTGACTTTTAACTTATATAAAGGCTCTGACATAATTTCGATAAAATACGGCATTTGGCGAGAAGATGCATTAAAATAAAGTATAGTCTCAAAATTTAAACAAATATCTACTTAAGACATAACATCGACAACTGCATTTGCTATTCCAAAATTCTATTGTCGATGTCCAGAATAAGCCATGCCCTGAATAAGTAGGTTGGAAAATATTTCAAGATAGACGCGCCTTTATGTACCAACCAACATTTGCACAAACGTTGGCGTATTGGTTAATTATAATTTTATGGTGAATGTAAGGGTGTCTGAAGTTAAAGTGAATTGCCTTATAATTGAGTTCACTATCAATTAGCAAGTAATTGAGCAATTAGTGCGTGAGGTGGGCTTATTAATTTTACCGCTAATTATCATGTCTGTAATATAAGTACCTTACATTTATCAAGCAAAGTAGTGTAAAAAATCCATAAACAGAAACAGATTGATAGTAAGATTAAGTAAAAATAAAAACAACGATTCTGGAGGGTATTATCGGTGATTATAAATAAAAAAAAAGATTCGGACGAATTGAGAACCTCCTCCTTTTTTTTGGAGTCGGTTAAAAACGATTATTACCTTAGAAGTTCTATAATTAGCTGTGAAAACTGTTTGTCTCTTTAAAGGCATTCCCATATTCACAAAGTGTCATAGCGTTTTAATAATTTGTATGATATTATGAGAATACCTACATCAGTTTCAAGCGCAATTCTACAATATTTTATCGTTTCGCTACCGCATGCGGCAGCGATTACCACTGATTGACACTGCAGACACCCACACGGAGTCCAGTCAAAATGCAAATGCGTGCCATCCCTGAGACCTAAACTGTTACGTCTCTGTGATAAATTAGGTAATACCACAGTACAAATATGAACAGTATGGAAACTACGTAACTGCAGTACTGAGTCATTCGCTACATCAAGCGTCGATACGCATATTTGAGTGAGTGTGACGTTTCAACGTTATGTACGTAGTTTCCACACTGTTCATATTTGTACTGTGGTATTACCTAATTTATCACAGAGACGTTACAGTTTAGGTCTCAGGGATGGCAACGCATCTGCATTTTGACTAGACTGTGTAAGTGTCTGCAGTCATAGGCTGCAGTTATCTCTTAACATCAATGTAAACTTGCCAACTTGTACCACCTTCATTACATATTCTACATGCTCTATGTTTTGATCTATGTATATAGAACTCCATAAACAGTAAATAACGCTTTAAGAGTGAAAACTAATCTAGTTATCACAACAATATCTCTGAGCATATAAGTTTTCGTACAGCTAATATAGATCTCGCGTGTTTGCGAACAATTTCTCTTAAGGGGTTGATAATTTTCGCTTTATTGGTTCTGTGCCGAGTAATAGGGCCCTTATAACGAAGTTGTGGCTGCTTAAATATGCTTCCTTTGGGGCACGTGAGTGCAAAATACAGCTACTCATGTAGGTAAAGTAATAAAATTATCATAGAGTCGTACAATTCACATCTGTTTTTGGAAACAAAGTATTGTGAGTAGAGTATAGTAGGTAAGTATGTCTACCTATGAATGATCTGAATTGAAATATTTCAGAATATGACTTAAACAAGGGTAGCTTCACTCATGTATTAAAATAGATAAATGATATATGCCTACATACATTGAACACATTTCCTTGAATTTGAACTCCCGGACGAGTGACACAACTTTTTAAGAATCGACATATAGAACAGTATGATCAGGTCCAGGTCCAAGATTCTATATTACGAATTCGTTCAATAATAGAGAGCGGGGTACAGAGTAATATGTTATAGTGTGAGACACTGTACCCAGTTCCATTGTTCCCCGCTTTCTACTAGTAAAAACAAACATTCGTAATAAAAATTATAAAGACAGCAAATTGCAATATTTTTTTAAATTCTTAAACATTAAATTGAACATTGAACGTTAAACAATCCCTACTATCCCTACTAATATTATAAATACGAAAGTAACTCTGTCTAACTGTCTGTCTGTTACCTTTTCACGTCCAAACGACTGAACCGATTTTAATGAAATTTGGGACAGAGATAGACGCTAGAGCTGATTTTGAGATAGACAGAGATAGAGCTGATTTTGAGAAAGAACATAGGCTACTTAGTTATTTATAAAACGACATCCACGCGGACGAAGCCGCGGGTAACAGCTAGTTTATTATATATTTTTCAACAAAAACAAAACTTCACTAGCCAATATGTGTCGCACAATAAACATAGATTATGAATTTCCATTCATTTAACAATTTCATATCCGATGACAGCTTGTTAGCACACAACAGTTGTCAGTACACAAAACTGACAAAACACCTAAAGAGACCCAATAGGCAAAGTTAAAAACGACATAAATATGTATTAAAAATGTTATACTGTGCCCCTTGCTACATCGTTTCCCACTTGTCCCTACCTACCAATACCAAACTCCTAGCTATCTTACGATATTTTGCACGATAAAACCTTGCTCTGGCAGAGATTCAGTCTCTGCACATTGAACACAAAGTTACAGCCAGTATTCCTATCAACACTCGTATAAATACAAATAAAAAGGAATCTGCATGTCCAAGCGCCCACAAACTCAGAGTGGACTACTGGACCAGAAACTAATTTGTTTAGCGTTAGTAGATACGCATTGAACTTCAAACGAACTGTGTGTTAGTTTAATCTGCATAGAAACGCTTGCTTAAAGTTTGGTAGAGTTGTGGCTGCCCGAGTTAGGTATTAGTCCAACATAAATCCACTTTTACCAACTCAAATGGAACTGCCTACTCACGTTGCTGAGCACTATTTGGGTTGATAATGTAACTAGTCAATTACTAAAGATAGGTATGTTAGGTAGGTAGGTACTTATTTAATTTGAAAACGTAAAGGTAGCATCTAAAGTGGTGAAAGTCTCACTGGTGCTAGAGCTCCAGTGACGGAGCTCGCGGGCGTAGGCATCACCGCATTACCTTATATATTTGCCGCTTAATGGTAGTGTTCAGCACTAACGTGTTCCGGTCAGGTGGTAATGTAAGGCCCTGTAATTGCCGGCACAGAGGCTGGATCGGTTTTTGTATGTAATTGTTGATTTGCAGCTAAATAAATATTAATATCCTACTACTATTATAAAGGCGAAAGTTTGTATGTATGGATGTATGGATGTTTGTTACTCTTTCACGTAAAAACTACTGAATGGATTTGAATGAAACTTTACCACAATATAGCTTATACATCAGAATAACACATAGGCTATAGCTTATACATCAGAATAACACATAGGCTACAATTTTTGAGGTTTTTAATGTGAGGTCGTAGAAAAAACACATTTTTTGCGCTTACATTGCAAACGCTGACTGAATCGTACAAGATAGATCAAAACAATTTACTACAGTATTGTACAACTTAAAAAGGTCTACAAAAAAGTCCGTGATGGTATATGTTTATCTCTTAGGAATAACCCACAATAACCATTTTTTATCCTTTACTTTGTACGAGAAATAATGGCTTATTTACGAAGCGATTTTAAGCAATACAGTATTAATCCTTATCCAATTAAGTATCTTAAATACATTGTGCATTTAATAAAGATCAATATGGCTTTTTACAGCATGTAAATTAAATAAATATTTTCGAAGATATCACAGATTTAAAATGCAGAGTCATAGCAATTTCGACGATAAATACCGTTTCGGTGAGAAATACCGGCAGCGGCGCCAGGCGAACGGGGCGTGGGGGGAGCGGGGTAGGTGCGGTGGGGAAGAAGTGGCTCATCGCTGATTGCGCGATCCGAACGCGGGCAGACGCGTGAGGGCAGACGTCGTTGACGGTTGTGTCCGTTTTGCGAATTTTCAAGGCACTAGCGATTTCTTTTTGGTTAGGAGTTACACGTACAAATTAGGGCTCTGCAGTGCTTAGTTACCGTATTTCTTACTTATTACTAGACTAGATGGGACGAACCTGAAGTCCACGCGAACGAAGTCGCGGGCAAAAGCTAGTTTTCTATATGCGGAGTCCCGCGAAAACCAAAATTCCGAGGGATTGAAATATTCTATACCTACCTATAGTAGGTATAGCTATTTGATTTTAGTATCTGTGCTGCAAAAGTATATACGTTTAAATTAATGTCGTATCGTTTTGTCCACCCGTATACAGATAAATGAGTACATTAAAAATGAATACGCTTACACACATACGTTGTACACATACCCAAACACCCAGACCGCGGAAATCGAACCCGCCACCCACAAATCAAGCGGTGGTCACAAACCACTGGACAACAGGTTCGTCATAAAATTAATAACTGCAGATAATGAAAAAAATATGAAAGCTATGTTATTAATTAGACTAATTTAAAAGTTTCGGTATAAAATTTACGTTCTTTGGAACAAACGCAATTCGTCAAGTTTATTGGAAAACGATTATGAAGACTTTTCACGACTTAATATTGTTCGCATTTTTTGTGGGAAAAAAGATAACCTCCCTCTGGATATTCCAAAGTAGATAATAGGTACCTACCTATACCTAAGCTAAGATGAAAGCTGGTTTTGTTGTTCAAACTTGGCGATGTTACGAAATTAAAATTATGCGCCGCTTGTAGATATCTATTCGATCCGATTGCTATATGTTATGAAAGTGGCAAATAAGCATACAGTTCATATTGATGGTAAGTGAACATCTGTGTATGTATCATGCGGATGCGTTGCGGGAGTTATCATGGTACTGGATTATTGCCTGCCTCGTTGGTCCAGTGGTCGCAGTCGCAATGTTAAAGCCTGAGGTTCGATCGATCCTCGGGTCGGGAAAAGCCGTTATTTAGTACCTAGTTGCCTTGGGTCCTAAACACCCGTGCCTCGATTTCCCTTACATTACCTACCTACCTACCTCTCCATGCACCCATGGAGTGTCGCCAGAGAATATGTAGGTATCTAATAATACGTGTCGCGACTGCACATAGTCTACTTCATAGGTACACTTCTTACGAGTATATTATAATATATCTAGATTCAGCTTACTGCTAGTAAGAATGATTTAATTTTTAATTTGTCCACAGATAAGAACTCTCAATTCTGTCTCTTGCGTAAAAATCTAAAATTCTTAGTTGCATTTCTTGTTTAAATTACCGATTGCTTCAGGGGTGCGATTGTATTTTATTTACATTTAAAGACGTTAGACGAACCGAACAAATATAAAGTAAAATAATTGAATTTAGAACAAAACATCCTCGAAAGAGAATACGAAGATCATAACGAACTTGTCAAAATTATCTCCCTCTTCTTCTAATATGGTATTATTACGGATTCCTCTCTGGTTGCCATTATCCCGGTACAGACAAGGGGAGATGATAAGGTCGGATATCACTTAGCGTCGCCTGCCCTCACTTTTGACGGATTCAAACTTTTGTCAAATGTTACCAAGCGAATTTATCTCTCCTTCGCATTTCCTTCACGATTTTCCTTACAGCGGATAATGAACAAAAGGATATTAATTGGACTTGTAACTGGCTGTGACGTTGGTTAATAATATAATTATTTTGGGCAGGACGGATTAGTACTGTTTTGTTACGGTTTTAAGTGGCTGGCGGACGAAATTATTTTTGGAGATTGAAGGAAAATTATAACACGGCATAAAGGAAACATTTTACAAATGGCGTATTGTTACCTACTAAAAATTAATGAGCGTAACCAAGCGAAAGATCAATTTAGATTTATTCGAACGCGTCGGATTAAGATATCTTACACTCTGTTAAGTAGTTACCTCCTGTTAAGTTCCTCCACCTCGTCCTTAGGGCAGCCGTCACAAGCCAACCATCACATACCTATATAAATCGTCAGAAGTTATATGGGACCTTTAGGTAGGGTTCATTAACATCCCCTCTGACATGCTTGATTAATTTTTTCACCTTCATTTTTGACCCTTTAAAAAAGGTCACACCATCAACGCCATGAGTCAAAGCTAGCATGTTAGAATAAGATTTTAACGAAGCTCTCATCAAAAATTACAATTCTGAAGTGTAAAAATTTGAACGAGATGGTGATCTCGATCTCGAGAGTGAGAAACAGCAGTATAGTCGTATGTAGTGACATACTACTATACTGCCTCTTTCACTCTCAGGTTTTTTCTCACATTTTAAATTAATTACATAAAACATGTGGCACACGTAATTACAGAACTATCATAGTACGAATAAATCGTATCTACCCATAAAATAACTTGTCTACGTTTTTTTTTTTTTTTTTTTATGTAATGGAAGTGGCAAACAAGCTTGCAGTTCACATTGATGTTAAGTGATGACTGCCGCCTATAGACACCCACATGAAGACCAAGGCCAAAATGCAGATGCGTTACCACCCCTGAGGCCTAAGGTATTATGCCTCTGTGCCGGAAATTACAGGGCCGTACAGTGTGGTTCAACTCTGCCAGGGGTTTTTTAATTTAATTCCTATTAAAAATTACATGTCTGTGTTTTAAAACCAATTCTTTTCAATCTTGTTAACACAATAGCCGCTCCACCCTTATTACTTCGTCCGTGTCATAGCTTGTCCTGCCACCATCATAAAGTAAATATGTTGGCAGCTATGAATATCCTATGTAAGGAGCTAAGTTCTGGCAATTCGCCAGGCGCTGAAATTTCACGGCTTTCCGATTTTCCCAGCGTCGACTGAACCCTGTTATATAATGTTCATTTTCTCCGATATTATAACTAAAGCTGAGAAGACAAGCGTGGACGCCGCTTGTCGCAGATTTTTATATGAAAAGTTTTTCAAGCTCCAAACTGCATAATATACGGTTTTCGAGTACTCAACGTTTTAAAAACTATTGACGATAGCTGAAAGCGACTTTATGGTATTCAATATCAATGGCGCAGGTCTCAGTTTGTGTGTTTTTAGATAGGTAGTAGCTACCTACATATGTTCTTATTCTTTGGTTTTCGCGAGCTACATTCATTGAACGATAAAACAATATTGACAGATTTATCTAGCGTATATTAACTTATAAGATTAATTAAAATCGGAAGTTGAAAAGCAACCGAAATGACGGACTTTAAATAATCATGTAAGTTTGATCATGTTTAAAGATAAAGAGATAAGTTTAAGGATAAATCCGTTAAAATTGCTTATGGCATGTTTTTTTTTTAATTTAAATCTCCGTGGATGTTACTAATCTCCAAGAGTTACACAGAGCAGCTTCCAGGAAACGCAAAAATCCCAATAGCACCTTTATCTATTATAATATCCGACTCTGGAATCGAAACCATAGCCCCAGCGTAGCAGTAGTGTCACAGCATAACAATGATTGTTATATTGTGGTAGTGTTCTACTATCATTAGACTACTGATGTATGTATGATGTATGTTACCTATTTTAATATACGGAACTGAAAGTGTGTACTAATTGGCCAAATGATAGCGACATATTTCTCTTTTTTTCGGGTTTTATTTTTTACATCACTTACATGCAAACAACCCTTCGTGGAATACAGATGTGTACTTATGTTTTTTTCACTTATCTACTAACATAACACATAAAAAATCAATAGAATGAATTTCATTTTGATAACAAGTTTTCTAGACTCTTGGCAGCACACGTAATTATTTCAGTATGGTACCTACGTAAGGCACGGATTTAAAGCCCTTGGCTCGGTCCCAGTTATTTGTATGTAGATCCAAAGTCTAGCTACTGAATAAGTGTCCTAAAATGCCTAGAATGTACATGAAATAGGTATATATTTGGCCAGTACCTCAGTAGTCTGGTAGGAGGCCACGACGACGAAAAATAAAATGCGTTAAGTTCGCTATGTCAATGTTGTATACAGGGTGTCCCAGAACTCAACGTCAAGCCGAAACAGGGTGACAGGATTGATTGTAACCATCATGAGAAAAATCTGGAAAAAAATCTATCCCATGTAGTTTGAAAATTCATTAAGTCATTTAAGGAAAACCTAGAAATTGGGTCAAAATATAACCATTTTTCGGTTATTGTGGTTAATTTTTATTATTTTTGTTCATTTAAACTTTGGAACCGTAACCTTAAATAACATCTTGAGAATCACAGTCTAAAATAATGACACAATTACCCCAAGTTGCCTAGAATTTAGACTATTAGTTAAACTATGAATTTAAAATTTTCAAACTTTGTCGACTTTGAAACACCCTCCTTTAAAAAAAATGTACTAGAGTGCCTTTGCAAGTGCCATTAAAAGTTGGCGCGTTTAATCAGGATTGTAAAATGGTACAATACTTGTTAGTTTCAGACTAAAAAAAACGAGTAAAAAATAAAAACCTCAAGTAACCCGATTTTTGCTAACCCATTTTACTCAGTTAAAATGTTTTATTTTTTTACTCGTTTTTCTCACGATGGATACAATCAATCATGTCACCCTGTTACGGCTTGACGTTGAGTTCTAGGACACGCTGTATATTGTGGCATATAATATAATAAATAAAAAAGGACACATTCCACTAGATTTTATATAAGTAGTGACTGTTGTGAGGATTTTTCAATAGGATAGATACATGTGGGTAATTTTGAACTTGCAGTTTTTTAAGATTTATAGCAGATAGGCGTTCGGAAATTATTTCGATGTATGCCAATTCCACCAAAGAAATAGTTGTTAAAATTATCTTACCTTATTCAGTTATTCGAAACCATAGAGCAACACGGGCCACCGGCCGCGGCGGACTGGAGGGGAGTAGCCATAGCGTTTATTACAGATGCAAAACAGTCTGTCATTTTTTGCGAGGGGAAATGCGTGCGACACACACGCACACTACAAAAATCGACTATTACTACGAAACTCACACCTTGATTTTAACTAAATACAGAAACAATTTCACGCACACATTTAAACATCTAGGCGACAGATATAGGCTCATTTGGGCTTGTATTTTGATAGACGGGTAAGCTTGCATATGGCTACTCCCCTCCGCTTCACTCTATGTGTGAAACAATAGTCTTTAAATTAAAACAGCTTCAAAAAAAATTAGAAAATTTCAGCAGATTGTTCAAAGAAACCAATTAAAACAACACATGTCATTAAGAAATAAAAATTTTTATTATTATCAGTTCAAATATCGTATTTACATTTTTTTAAACGATAAAAGCACATTTTGTTTACACATCAGTAATAAAAATATGTAATTTAAATCAGCGGTTGAACGATTTCGTAATAAGTAAAATTGTATAAATGTATAAATCAAGTTAATAAAAACATAAAATACACTATTACATAATAATTAATTAATGTTAAAAATAAATCTCAAGTTCAAATTTGTGTACGTTGCAACACGGAACAGGTACAGATGGGGATTGAATTACATAATTATAGGCAAAGAGAAAATAAAGCAATTGATACGAATTTACCTTAAAAAAAAACACGTGCGCAATTCACACGTGATTCAAAAGTGAAACCTCCAAGAATGTTCATAAGAGCCATATGTATAATATTTCATATCTCATTTTCTCCAAATTAATGGCCGAATACTCAAACGTCACTCAATTTTAAGCAACCCTCAAATGTGCGCTATCTTTATCGTTTGAACGCGTTTTATAATAACAGAAGACTTTTAAGTCCCACTTAGATTTAAATGACGTTTGAATATTTGGCCGTAAATCTCATGAATACGTTCTCTTTTTACTGTATTTTTTTTATGTAATGGAAGTGGTAAACAAGCATGCAGTTCACATTGATGTTAAGCGATGACTGCAGCGTATAGACACCTACACAAAGACTAAGGTCAAAATGCAGATGCTTTACCACTCCTGAGGCCTAAGGTGTTATGCCTCTGTGGCGGAAATTACAGGGCCGTACATTACCACCTGACCGGAACATGATAGTGCTGAATACTACCATTTAGCGGCAAGTATATTAGGTAATGCGGTGGTGCCTACGCCCGCGAGCTCCGTCACTGGAGCTCTACCACCAGTAAATGTAGATGCTAAAGAAGTCACTTCAAAAATACAATTTCTAAATGGCCCAATTGATGTCTTCAATTTTTATATTGAATGTATAACTAATAATACCTTCATTATTGTCCATATCACATTATTCTCAACAACTGTAGTCCACAGAGCGCGATCACAATGCGGTAATGACATACCACTTTTCATATTACCCACACATCGTTTACCGCAAAGCGATTGCAATGCCATACGCAGCGAACGTACGTGTAATTTTATGTTAAAGCTATTCATTTATTCAGACGCAAGATCCAAATTATTACGGCAATGTTTGTGTACGGTGTTGGTGATTTTAATTGTTATAGCGGTACGCGAGCCGCTTCCACCGCATGATACCTTTTTATTAATTATGCTGGTAATTTTACTGACACTTAAAAATTTAAATAACTTTTGAATATCATCATTGTATGGATGTTTCT
Source organism: Macrosoma leucophasiata (assembly GCA_036365455.1). Lineage (NCBI taxonomy): Eukaryota > Metazoa > Arthropoda > Insecta > Lepidoptera > Hedylidae > Macrosoma > Macrosoma leucophasiata. The sequence goes on from JAWQUS010000024.1 coordinate 5,856,686, forward strand.
TTTCAGAGTGGGGGTTACATAACATGGAATTTGAATGACTTCACCGTCGAGTTGATCGAAATAACAACAAAAAGGTAATCGTCCTCTACTGTCACTTCTGTCGATAGTGCAGCACATTAATTTGTTTGCAATTTATGTCACTAGATCGCGCTGTTTTAATTTCACACCAAATAAACTTAACGCGCTCAAAGGCACACAGATCCATTTTACGTGATAAAACATGTATGTTATTCTTTCAGGCATGCACCAACAAAACCATTGTCGGGTAAGTATCTTCCTAAATGGTAGTGAGCTAAATGTAGTAGCCGCTAAATGGTAGTGTTCAGCACTATCGTGTTCCGGTCAGGTGGTAATGTACGGCCCTGTAATTTCCGGCACAGAGGCATAACACCTTAGGCCTCAGGAGTGGTAACGCATTTGCATTTTGACCTTGGTCTTTGTGTGGGTGTCTATAGGCTGCAGTCATCACTTAACATCAATGTGAACTGCATGCTTGTTGTCACTTCAAATACATAAAAAAAAAAAAATCTTAGGAACGTGTTGGCAACGTATTTATGTTTGAGAGCACATAACCATGTAGCCTTATCAAGAACACTCGGAGCAAATGGGCCGGGACAGACTATAAGAGAGAGTTTACTTGGTTATTCACTCCGCACAAACTGCTGTGTACACGACTTTGCAATGGCCTTATAAAAACGTTGCTTTACAAAATATGTATACGAATTTTGAAGAGGAAGAGGTTAGATGAGAGGTGCCAGAATCTATACTTTTTGTATATGTTCCTCAATTATTTGACTGATTGAAACAATTTTTAATTGAAAAGATCCGTGAAATCTGGACTCAATCCAGGATATTACTAACAGACATTATTTTGAAAGTCACTTTGCAGTACATTACTGTTTTCTTATACACATTATGTCAAAACAGCGATATAGCTAAGTAGCTATTGAAATGTTGTTAACCGAGATACACTATTTAACAGTGTAGAGTGTGATATTGACCCTCAAGATATGCGCATGAATCTATATGAATAGTCTTGTCGTGGTACGAAGCCAGAGAATATGTAATAATACTACGTATAGAATGGACACTTCGACGTCCCGCCCGATTTCCCCGCATAACCCAACCTTCTTACCTCTTATGGGTGAAGGTTGGTATTTTCTACGTGCCACGCACACAGGTGCACGTGTATATACACGTCACTGATTGATGTCTGTGTATTAGAGACCAAATTAAGCGTTTGTATGGAATTTTGGCGGAGTGTCTGCGGTGTGACGAAGCTTAATAAATTCACACTGTTTTTTTAAGTGATTAATTATGTCAAATATTGGTTCCGTGTTGCTGCGACACATCTACAAACGGCAATGGCAACGTAGGACTGCAGTAAATAAAAAGAGAACCTAATTAAACATACCTATTTACATTTCACCTTCGACACGACGTATCGTCATCGCCACAGCACATCAGTTCATTATACAAATGCATATTATTGTATACATACATTCACATTCCTGGGGTGCTACCGCCTATCGACATTGCTGTCGTCATTGTCATTGCTGTCAAATTATAAAGTCGATTTTTACTTTAACTAAATAACAATAATGGAAATAATCTACCATTATCGCTTGTTTATTTATCTCCTACAAAATCGAGAATATCAATAAAGGAGCTACAAATCGACATGAAAGTTTGACAGCAATGACAATGTCAGCAGCAATACAGATAGGCGGTAGCTTCCCTGGGCCTAATTCACTTAACTTAATAGTATTTGAATCGCAATTGAATCGGATCGCTGTCTTGCTCTACATATGCCACGAGCATTAGTTAAAGCAGGACAGGGATTCAACTGCTATTATGTTACGATAATTAGACCCTACACTTGGTCGCATCTCGATATTCAAGATAGATACTATTGACAAAATTTTTGCGATCGTTCTATAGGTGGGATTCTAGTGTACGCGTCATTTTCAATATACATACCAAAATAGATTTCCTTTCGTTCATTCGACTTAATAGATCTTATTGGCGGGTTCTACGAAGTTGCGGCATCGATTTCATCATTCTCATAGACAATTCTACGTGCATTATTGGAAGCGCATAGCTCCGCGGCTTGTGTAGATCGTAAGCGATATGGGCGCGGTCGGGTATGTGATGGATGACCGCTAGTGGCAAATTGAAATGCGCGTTTCCGTGCTTCGTAGGACACGTTATGCTGTAGGTCCCGGTTGCTATCGATAGATAGCAGTCGTTAAACCTTGTCGGAGGCCTTATGAGCCGTTTGAAAACATCCGACAGCGGGTTGGCCACTAACCCGTATCTGCACCAACCCGAATTGGAGCAGCGTGGTGAAGTAAGCTCCTCCTCCAAAAAAGGGGAGAGACTCGTGCCCAGCAGTGGGTCGTATAAAGGATTGCCATTATTATTAATATTGGATTTTGGGATATCAAGATAAATGTCCACTACACGGGACAACTAGTATCGATTTAGTTTTTAGTGTTTATTAGAATCTATACACGTCACATATCCTCAAGACCTCATTTATATAAACTTTACTTAATTATTATTGCTCACTTTCGAGTCATACTAACACAGTCAATCACAAACAATTTCAATTCATATACAAATCGAGATACGACCAAAGCGTATATAATATGCACATCCCATTCATCTATATAAATGCTCCATAAGTCCAATCAATATACACGTACATATACACGGTCGGTGCCTCACTCAACGGGTGTATTATCCGCATCATTATTCTATCATTTTATTTATACATTAGACAAAAATTCAACAAATCATGTACACTGAAAGTATTGCGTTTCAGACACTATACAAACTTTATTCCTAATTTGGTGTTCGGAGCCGAAATATTTAACTACGCGACCAGAGCGAGGGGGGCGCCACTTGAATGTTTTGTGACCGAATTTTGGTTACTAAAATCGAATTAATTGGCTGTCCAATTTACAATATCAAAATATTGCCATGAATAAGAGTGTAGAATAAAATTTGAAATCGTTATTTCCTAGTAAGTATTATTTGTAAAGTTTTACATCACAAAATACAGTCAGGGAACTTTCCACTTATCCAAATTCGTATAGCTCATCTAATCAAATATGTATAGCTTTTATTTTGTAATATAAAATTCATTCATATCATGGCATAGGAAATTCATATGTTGCCGAAGTTCCCTGATAGTACAGCCATCGCTATAAGGTATTAATTAAGTTGAAAAAATCCTCATAGTAGATGTTTGAGGTAATTACAACATTTATAAAGACAGCAATACATAAGTCACAAAGAATAAAGACTGTTTGAAACATTAAAATGACAAAATGTTACACAAAAAAATACATTCAACCTAGATCAAGTCTAGGACGTGCCTACTTACCAACAATCAACAGTCTTATATAAAATTTTGTGCACTTCAACTCACTGCGACACCCCCAAACTCTACAATCGTATCTAAAGCTCGGTATACGTTACACTACGCTAATTAACTATATTCACTAGTGTATCTGTCGCCTTAAATTGAATTTTATTAAAACCTTGGATTTGAATAAACTAAAATATGATATATGATGCCTATATTCAAAAGTATTGCCTTATATTTCTTACGCAAACAAAAATTATCTTCGAAACCAACAATTTACCTTTTGTATCTTTGCAAGGCTTCGTAAAATTCAATTTAAAGCGAGTTAAACCTCCGCGCACACTGACAACTCGATACATTAATAGTATTATTACTGTAAGGATGTCTTGTCTTATTTATATTGGCAGTGCAAGGCGTCGCATTTTATAAGCCCGTATTCATCTTGTTATTACGCACAATTTTGATACCAAAACACCACTTTCCTAAGCAAGCTTTGAATAAAGACGTGTCTACGTGAAAATTGAGTGAAATTATTAATTGCTTTCATACAAACTTAAATGTTTTTTTTTTGTTTAGGAAAGAGAGCAAATATCTTCTGTTATAAAAAGTTTCAGTTATATTTCCAATAACATTATGCGGTTATTGATGAAATACTAAAATAAAAATGTATAAATACTGATATTGTCTATCTACAAAAGTATTTCTAATGAGGCGGTTGAAGGGAATATTTGCAGAAACATTATTTGGATCAAGAACAATCTAAAGCGAATCGCTATTAACAAAGAAAACAATATAATTCAATTATATTATGAGAACAACATTAATAAAATATATATATCCCAAATTTACAGAATCTCTAACAAGCGAATATTGGCACAAATCGGTATTTGCTATAAGTTCGCTATAATCTAGGATCAAATCACTCGATTCTATTACAATATGTCTAAAGTTAGAATTAAGACGAGAGAGAAAAATTGGAACAAGAGTATATTCACACAAATAAATAAATTCATTCAGTACGTTTAGAATCTGACGTGTTAAAGTGGTTTTTTTATTTGCGCGAGTAACTCGCTCCAGTCAAGTTGCCAATGCGCCGGTACACTACACCCCTAACCTTATAATGTGAGGGACCACTAAAATTTTTACTAACTGGTAAATTCACTAGTCTTTAGGCTAGACGGAAACTATATTCCATCTACTCTCCCGCTACCCATCACGAAGAAAGAATCATTTCTAGCTCTATAGATAAATTTGTACAGAAAAAAAATTTAAAGGTACAACGTAAAAAAGATCAGAAATATGAAGTATCTAGATAATCTAGAAAATCCTAAGAACATTCCCTGGGATTTTCTTTTAAACTCACCGGAATATATATAACTACTACTACTACCATTACTGCCTAACGTTAGGAAACTCTTTTTAGGTTCACTAGACATTATTACATTGTTGTACCGTGTACCTTTTTTTCTGTACAAATTTCCAATGATCCTTTGTTAATAGTAATAAATCATCGAATTTCCTATCACGTTCTAATTGCAGCAGGACGGTCCCACACTTCATAATTTGAGATCTGTCAAGATATTTTAAATTAAAATTTTGGTAATAAACGTCATTCGTTTCAATTCTCATCTTATCACTGGAAGCAGTTCGCGTTCTAACAATGGTGGCTGACAGAAATTAACTCAAGCGTGCTAAAGATACGTGCGAATACGACCGCTATCGCGAACTCATTATTCTGCCTCAATTTTGTTGCGAAAAATAACTTCCGTTATTGATTAAATCATTCATATATCGTATTAGTAACGTGTAATTTCATAAGTAAAACGGTGGTGATTTAAGAAAATTAATCTAATAAGGCAGTGAGTTAATAAATTCACGATAGTGTTCTACGTTTCCCTCTAAGCACCGTGGAAGGAATGTGTGCATAAGATTTCGACAACGACAAGAATGCGAGAGCTCACACCGAGCAATCCAATTTCACATTCAACTTTGAACACTCGCCGCGAGCTCCCCGTTACAAGGGTATAAGACATCATAAGACCGTTCATCGATTATCCCTTAGCAAGTATAAATAAACATCTTCAAAATTTTTACCAAAATTATGAGCATATATCCAGCATAAAAATCTTTTAAAATAACTTCGTCATACTCTTCTCAGTTATAGATATACATGGCACACTGCTCTGTTTATATATATTTATTTATACATATAAATCGTACACTCGATACCTTAGTTTACCTTGTCACCATAGAATAATTGAATTATATGGATGGATATTACGTCAGAAGCTTAACAAGCGCTAATATAACAGTCGAAAGCGATCGATGGATGGACAAACACGCTGGGTTAGAGGACGTCAAGGGTGGGGAGGAACGAGTGAACGAAACACGAACGTCGCCACCGGCATTGGATGCTCGGTCGAACGTCGTTTTTTTATACTAGACGAGGGGTCTTATCACGAGAATTTTGGTCCACCGAAACGAGTCAACCGGATTTCGACCGTCGATTAAAACTATAGGAATCGAAACGTACTAACTAACGTATGAGTGGGAGCGCGGACGCTCGGCGGTGAGGAACAAGTAACAGATTCGACTAAGTTCGGCGCTCACTTGATGGCCACGTGCCGCGTCTCCGGGTGCAGGCAAACGCCCTCCACCGTGAAGATTGACACTTCTGCAACAATAAGTTAAACTTAGTAATGCGTTTGTTTTCACTCATGTACATGTGACATTAATGTCAAACAAGAATTCTATAGCTTCATAGGCTCCTTTTTAGGCAAATAACTGGTTTTTAACTGGTGGTAGAGCTCCAGTGACGGTGCTCGCGGGCGTAGTCACCACCGCATTACCTAATATCTTGCCGTTAAATGGTAGTGTTCAGCACTATCGTGTTCCGGTCAGGTGGTAGTGCACGGCCCTGTAATTTCCGGCACAGATGCATAACACCTTAGGCCTCAGGAGTGGTAACGCAGCTGCGTCTTTGTGTGGGTGTCTATAGGCTGCAGTCATCACTTAACATCAATGTGAACTGCATGCTTGTTTGCCTCTTCTATAACATAAAAAAACCGATCAATCGTGGGTGTTTGAATGCATGCATTTACCTCTGCCTACCCCTTTGGGGATTACAGGTGTGTCGTTACGTAACGTTTTACGTTTGCTGCCACCTGTGTCGACACACTCACCGTCGGGCAGGTCCCGCAGGCGCGGCGGCAGCGGGCCGAAGTAAGCGTGGTGTATCGCCCGGTGCGCGGGCGCGCGGCGGGCGGGGTCGGGCTGCAGCAGCGCGGCGGCGAGGCGCTCGGCGTCGCGGCCGGCGTCCCGCAGGCGCGGGAAGGCGGCGCCCAGCGGCCGCGAGGGGCAGGCGCCCCACCGGCCCACGTGCGACCGCAGCCCGGGCAGCCGGGACACGCCCGACCAGCTCTCCTCCGTCGGCGTGCCCACCACCTGCGCGTAACGTTTAACTTGTGACGGAGAACATGTAATAATACTACGTATAGAATGGACACTTCGACGTACCGCCCGATTTCCCCACCTCACCTCGCCTCTTATGGGCGATGTTAGGTATTCTCTACGTGGCTACGCACACAGGTGCACGTGTAAATAGACATCAATGATTGATGTCTATGTAATAGAGACCAAATTAAGCGTTTGTATGGCATTTTGGCGGAGTGTCCGCGGTGTCCTTGTGACGAAAGTGGCAAACGGGAATGGAGTTCATATGAACGGTGAATTAATATTGAAACGTGCGACTTAAGGAATACAATTCTAAATTTACACGAACCCACTTTAAAGTACACAAAAAGTTAGACCGAAATCGGTGAATCTCTTTTCCAGGTTTACAAATAATCATTCACAGCAACTGAAAATAGTATACCTACATCGGTGTTACCATACTAGATCCCTACTGATTAATGATACTTCAGTAGGCAAATTCGATCGTAATAGTTTAGTTTCTTACTTATGCAACAACTTCTACTCAATGCAAATGCAACTTTGAAAAGATGTTCTCCTGTTGAAATCTTTTCACCCATAAATCGTTTACAATTGAATCAGAAATTTGAATGTTTTGTGGAACATAATAATAATAAGATCGCATCGAATGCAATCCGTTACAAATTGGATCACAATTCTCCGAAGAGCCTCAACGTATCGGACCCATATCCCACGTCAAGCCTAACAAATTGCCAGGGTCTACATATCCCGTGCGATTCAAGTGCGATTCTTTTGCAGACGAATATTAAAAAGGAATTCCTAATAATTATGAGTTACGATCACCTTCCGGAATTATTGGTTCCATTCCAATTATGATAAAATGAAAGTACCTAATTAATGGCAAATTTTAATTAAGGTGTTGATTGCGCCTCTCGGCAACCTTCAAGCGTTCACATTCCCAGGCATTATTCGACGTCTATTCACAATCATCCCAAAACATCCAATTTCCGGGATTTTTTTTAATCAATCGCACTCGTTTATTGTGTGGTTTCAGGGATACTGCTATAGACACCCTTATGAGTATTATTGATTATCTGCATTGTCGAAAAAAGTGATAAGAGTATATTTTTGTATATCAATTCGTAAGCATATTCATCCATTGTTTACAGTCATGAAGTTACAGAATATGTATATATTAATAAAAATGAATCACCGAAACGTCAGTAATCGCATAACTTCCAAACGACAGCACCAAATTTTATAAATCTCTCTTCCATGTGTTCGTTATACTAAGGAAAAGGTGTGTATGAATGAAATATAAAAAAAATAGCATATAGCGGTACGAAGTTCCCCGGGTCAGCCAGTTAATTGTAATATGGAGACCACACTATGTACAATAATTAAAATCAAATACCTACAGTATACCGACTAGTCCTACCGGAGGTCGAACCTTTCTTTCTATCCCATTAGAATCAGAGACAGATGTTGGAAGAATGCTAAACACAGCCATACAGATAATCAATTTATAATTTATATTTATATTTGTGGTCTGTAGCGCGACTGTCTGTGCCTTTGTCTATTCCGTACTGAACCGTGCAATATACGAGTTAATTATTAAGTTTAATTATTAAGTCGCTTTTCATTAAGTTTCCTACAACAGAGAATACGTAATAATACTACGTATAGAATAGACACTTCGACGTCCTTATTTTTCCACTTCACCCATCATCCCCATTCGAGAGGCAGTTGGATAAACTTCAACAGTGAGGTTGCGAGCGGGCGTGTGAGCGGTCTATTTTTTTTTAGTTCATTTCGTCACGTTCGTCAGTGCGACGACTTATTTCACGATTATTTTAAGTCATAGCCCTACCTTTTACAGTTTTGTAGTAGTATTTCTTCGTGTACTGATTGATGTCTGTGTAATAGGTAGCCAGAATAAGTGTTTGTATGGAATTTTAGCCGACTATCCGGGGTGTGCCAAAGATAAAGGATTTTAAACCTTTATCTCCGGTAATCCCCAATTCGAGAATTGAACCGAGGACCTCAGCATAGCGTAGTCGCCTTCTACCACTAGACTTCTGAGGCAGGAACTCGTCGGGGATCCATTAAATAAATAAACAAACCCTAGATGTTGGAAGGAAACTAACCTTGAATATTTTGTCGAGCTGATCGTTGGTGTCCCTGACGCCGGGGAAGGTGGGCACCCCGCAGAGCATCTCCACGAATATGCACCCCACGCCCCACATGTCCAGCGACGTCGAGTACTCCGTGCTGCCCAGTAGTACGTCTGAAACATGATCGACAATGTCACAGGATTCTTGTGGTACAGCTCCAGTGACGGAGCTCGCGGGCGTAGGCACCACCGCATTACCTAATATACCTGCCGCTAAATGGTAGTGATCAGCACTATCGTGTTCCAGTCAGGTGGTAATGTACGGCCCTATAATTTCCGGCACATAGGCATAACACCTTAGGCCTCAGGAGCGGTAACGCATCTGCATTTTAACCTTGGTCTTTGTGTGGGTGTCTAAAGGCTGCTTATCTATCATCACTTAAATTCAATGTGAATTGCAAGCTAGTTTGTCACTTTCATTACATAAAAAAAAAATGTACAAAAGAAAAATAAATGGCCAACATTTGACTTAATTATGTATGTGTTATTGATGAAGATTTACAAACTTTTTTTTATTAACTTAACGCACTATGTTCTTAGCTTTTCGCGAACTACACCAATTGAAATCTAAAATGATTATTTAAAATCAATTCGACGTTTCGGTCACTTTTCCGCTTCCGTAGTCTCGGGCAGACTGAGGAGGTGACAGCTGCTGAAAAGGGATTCATTTCAATCGACTGTCTGATTTGGCGCTCCACCCTCTCTGCCTACCTCGTTAGGGACCGTGGCGTGGCGATACATACATAAATACATACTGTCTGATTTATATTATTTACCTGGCGGCCTATACCACAGCGTGACGACCTCGTGGGAGTACGTGTGGCTGGGAACGGACTTGGCGCGCGCGAGACCGAAGTCCGCGAGCTTCAATTCGCCGTGCGAGCTTATTAACAGGTTCTGCGGCTTCACGTCCCTGTTGAAAGACATTTAATGAATTACAATAAGTTACACATTTTAAAGTAACATTAGACAGTTAAACTAACGATAATAACTAGGGAAAGTTATAGATGGTGACGATGGCGGACGCGAATTATCAAACGGTACGAATTCGCCGCTTGCGGCCACATTGAAGTCACTTACGCGGTGTCCGGCTAGAACGATGATTACGACGCGACGCGACACGACACGATGCAATACGACGCGAAAAGGTGTCAGCTGCTCAATGGCAAAATTAGAACACAAGTCGTATATAGAGAATTCAGAGAAGCTTGCCTTAAATTGTGCCAGCTTTTCAACAAGTGCTTGCACTCAGTTAACTACCAAATGATCGAAGGAATGAAGATTAATGAAGCTTCTGTTCGAAGTAACTTGAAAATGGATTCCGCATCGACCAGTCGCCCTCTGAGCGTGTTACGTCATCAAATAGTTTCATTCGTAACGAGGTTAACTTTGTTATGTTGCATCGCTGGAGTCACACGTGTGCGTTTTTCGCTCCACAATACAGTATACCAACGATAACTTTAAACTTTGCCTTAAAGTTAGTTCAACTGGCTTGTCTCAAAGACAATATATTTTGTATCGATTTAATTGAAATATATCCAAATAATAAGTCGCAAAACAATATAACCGTATCTATTATTACCAACAATAATTGTTCGTCAATTCATATTTTCTAAGGATAAGTATCACAATCATGGACGTTTTCCTTCTGACATGTAGAAGAGGTAGTTTAAGAAATCGATACTTGATGGAAAAGTCATAAAATACACCACAATTACGTTCGAAACTAAAGACGCTCTTAAGAGTCACGTTTACTTCCGACTTTTCGATCCTACTCTAACAAGAAAATTAGAACATAACTTTCCATATAGAGGCGAATTTGTAGAGGCTTTCAACTTGTGCCTTTCAACAAGTTCCTGCACTCACTTAACTACCAAATGATCGAAGGAATGACGTTATTAATGAAGCTTCGGTTCGGAGTAACTTGAAATTGGATTCCGCATCGACCAGTCGCCCTCTGAGCCTGTTACGTCATCATACAATAGTTTAAATCGTAACGAGGTTAACTTTGTTACATCGCTGGAGCCACACGTGTGCCTTGTTCGCTCCACAATACAGCTCACCCAGCGATAACTTTGAACTTAGCTGAAAGTTAGTAGTAGTTCATCAAGTTTAAGTTAAAGACTTGTAATTAATATATAATCATGCCTCACGGTACTACTTCTATTATTATGAAAGTGATGAGTTCTTTCGCTAGTGCACTGAGTCAAACAATTGCGGTCAAACCATTCCAATACGGCGGTAATACAATAAAGAAGCGTCCCGCGTATAAAACTAACATCACTGCAATCGCCTACCCCCATGCCAAGCGTGGCGTTTATGGCATATGCTCCCCTAATGACTCACGACACTGTTGTGGGCGTCTTTGGGGAAGGCTTTAGCCCAACAGTGGACGTCATTCGGCTGAAAAGATGATGAATTACAGTAATCAATCACGCAGCTGCAAATACAGCTAAAACAGGATTTAATGAAATTTGACACGGCCCCAGTAGGTACTATAAACTGGAAATAAAACCGACTTATTCCAGAATTAAACTATACCTGTGCAAAACTCTTCTCCGATGACAATACGAAAGTCCCCGTAGTAGTTGGAACATGAACAGCCTAACGTTGTGATGATTTAGTCCTCCCGGATGCCTCTCCATATACTGTGATAAGTCTGTGTCCTAAGAACAGAAAAATATAAATAATTATTTTTTTTTTTTTACGACATCACTTTACATTCGTAAGTTTTTTATTTTAGTGGTTAATACGAGAAATGATTCAAACTTTAATTAGGAGGAACAGAAAGAACTTCGTCGGGACACTTACCTACACTTGGCTCCTCACACAAATGTGTGAGGAGCTCGAGGGCGCAGGCACCACCGCCTAACCTGTCTGCCGCTAAATGGTGGTGTTCGGCACTATCGTGTTCCGGTTATGTTTATAGTAATGTATGACCCCGTAATAACTATTACAGAGACATGGCACCTTAGGTCTCAGGGGAGGCAATGCATCTGCATTTTGATCTCTGGTTTTTATGTAGATGTCTATAGGATGCAGTCATCACTTAACATCAACGTGAGCTGCATACTTGTTTGTTACTATCCTTACATAAAAACAACTTTTTGTGTATAATTAAATTTTCGTCAATTTCTTATTAGTTGAAATTATCACTAGACATTATAATGGTAATATAGACATCTAGACCGTCCCATACGCATATCCTTCGCGACAATGGAAGACGAGCACAAAAGCCATGCGCCCCCCAAGAACAACAAGGTGATGTTTTCAAGCAGCCTCTTGAGCAAACAAGCCACACAGATAACCGCGAACTCATCCTGCAACTTTGTGTCACAACGCATCTACATTAAATTCTCTGATTTTTACGTATATTTTACAAGCTGCACTTGGCTACAGTGTTCACTGACCAACGGATTAATTGTATGCTTGTTTGCCACTTCCATGATGGTGACAATGAAAGAAAGAAATAAAATATTTCGGATACTTTCAGAACGTCAAGAGTGGATAACCATTAGGTAAATACAGTAAAAGCAAAAACATATATTAATGATCGCGTGGTTCAGCTCTTTGGCAGCGAAGTATCGCGGATCGTTGTGAAAGGCGCGTCGTCCAAAAGCCGAGGATGTACCAACGGTAAACAATTGCTTATGAAATATTCTGCACTCACCACGAACTCGAACATAAAGGTAAGAGTCTCCCTCGTGTGTACGATGTCTTGCGGGCGGGGTAAATTTTAGCGTGCTTCAGCTCCTTGAGCAACGAAGTTTCACAGATTGTTGTGAAAGGCGAGCCCTTTTCGAACTCACGAAAAATGTTAAACGAAAACAAGTGAGAGAAATTTTCACTCACCTCAAACTCGAACACAAGGTGTGAGTCTTACTTGTGCGCAAGATATCGTGCAGGTTGACAATGATCGCGTGTTTCAACTCTTTGAGCAGCGAAAACCTCGCGGATCGCTGTGAAAAGCTCATCCTCCTAAAGCTAAGAAAGTTAGATAAATAATAGCTAATGAAATATTCTGCACTCACCACAAACTCGAACACAAAGGTGAGAGTCTCCCTCGTGTGCACGATGTCGTGCAGGGTGACAATGTTCGCGTGCTTCAGCTCTTTGAGCAGCGAAGCCTCGCGTATCGCCGTGAAAGGCGCGCCCTCCTCCTCTTGTAGCCTGATCTCCTTCAGCGCCACCACTTGCTGCGTTAAACTGTCACAGAACATGTCCGATGTTAATGAATACTTATCACCTCATTTATAAAATTTGCTGAGGAGTAGGATGACTGTATTTTTCTTATTTTAATAAATAACGAATGTCATTGCAATTCCGTACGATGTAAGAAATACAAAAGACTCATTAATAAATACTATTTGCCTATTTTGATTGTTTTTTAATAAGGAGGATTGAATTTGACGTAGGTAATATTTATTTATAACTGTAGTATGAAACTGATCCATTGGAAACACTGAAACTATGGCCGTCTATTTTTTAATTAATACGTTTACATGTTTAATTATAAATCGGCGACTGGATCATAAAGCTACATAAATTTGGTACTTTATAAGATACTAGCTGCTGCCCGCAACGTCGTTTGCGTGAAGGCAGTACAGCACCAAACATATAAGGTTGGGGATAAAGTTTCTTCGCATTTTTTAAGATAATTCAAAACATTTTTTAATATAGTTTATTTAAATTTAACTACAGTATATATGTACCATTTTGTTCGATAACCTTTTGCCATCTTGTAGGTAGGGACATGATCCCATTGCTATAAAAATTTTGGGACTTCTCATCAAATTACCGCGACAAGTGGATTTGGCAGTCCTCTCGTGATGTTAACCTAACATTGCATAAAGAATTCTGAAGAGACCGAAACAGGTGGAAATCTGAAGGTGCAAGGTCAGGACTATACGGCGGATGCATTAACACCTCCCAGCCAAACTCTCTTAATTTTTGCTGAGTGGCTACGACACTTTCCTATGAACTACATTGGTAGTTATTCTGCCGGGAGCCAAAATGTAAAGAGAGTCAGGACTGGTGACGCGGTAGCAAGCGATGAGGCCTAACACCCGCTGACCTCAATGTCTGCCCCTGCGACTTATTGATGGTCATCGCGAAGCAAACATTCAACTTTACGCGCTTGAACTGGAACGTGAAGTTATGAGGGGAATGCGTGGTATAAATACTGCCTCACCAATGCCACAACCCGTAAGAATTTCCGCCTCAATGGTATGTCTGTGGAGCGAGATGGCTTTAAGGCTGGTCCCGTTATACAACTTCGGAGGAGATAAGTTCCGAAGAAGCATAATCGGGACACCTACCTTCAGCTTGATGGTATGCGATGGAAGTCCGCTTGCTGACAGGAAGTTCAGAAATGCCATGGAATAATGTTTGACGTCATCTTATGGAGTTGTACTGTACCACTTCATTTCCTATTAATTGCTGCAGCTTGATCATTTTTGGGCGTCAAAATGGCTCGCTTACACTCCCAAAACGTTGTATTCTGCTGGTGCGGTTTACGACTGATGTCCCTGTAGACACCGAGGATGAGTTCTTCTAAGCTAAATACATCTCTGATGAGAGACTCCACGAAGCACCACTTGTCCACCTCTCTCTTCTGGTAGAATGCTTTTGCAAAGACTTAAAAGGACATCAGAAAATTCTTGAGCACGTGCATTGTCGCCGAGCCGAACTCTCATATTAATGGTCAAGCGCAGCGTACGAACTCGTTAAGATCGTTTCAACAAAGCATTCACCTCATCAGCCCGCGATCGTTGCGTTACCACGGGTAGCGTTTGCCGAAAATCGCCAGCGGATGTTCCTGCGGATGTCCTGCAGGGTTCTGTCTACGGCCTCAACAGCCTTTCTATTGGCCATCGTACACTCATCCCATACAATCAGGGAGCAATCCTTGAGCAAGTGTCCCTTATCGCTGTTACATGACACACCAAAAACAGTCGTTTCGGCGCTCTCTAAATGTAAGGGAATTTTAAACATGGCATGTGCTGTCTTGCTATCTGGAAGCAGTGTGGCAGCAATTCCCGACGCTACAGCCTTGCCTCCTGACCTCTGCAAGTATGCCAGTGGTAACAAATGTTTTTCCTGTTCCACCAGGAGCATCCCAGAAAAACATTTTACCCTGGTTTTGTCCAACGCTTTCAAGGACGGTATCATAAATTTGTTTTAGCTCTGAAGAGAACAAAGCGAGCGTTATACTCCCAATTTCTACGGACTTGGTGCGGTGATGATTGAGGAGCTGGTAACCCATATTTGATAGTTCAATCGGTGGTGGAAATGACCACATCTTGAAACTAAGACAGGTGTTCAGCATGCGTTCATTAGTTACTTCGACTTCGTCTCCAGTAGCACGTGTCTCAAAGCTCATAAAAAATCTTCAGACAGATGATGGCGACACTTCTCCGTCACTGACGCTTGCATCCGCGAGGGTGTCATCCCAATTTTGGTCACCGTCAAGAAGGTAAGAAGGTGACATGCTACGCAGGCTGCGCGGTAAGTGGGATACTCCACGCCATCAAATGTCCTCAGAAAAGCGAAATACGTTGAACCTCGAACCGTGTGAAGTATAGAAGATTGATAGTAGATCACGCCCCAAATATTCTTTAAAACAATAAAATCAATGTCCAGTTTTGACTTTCCTACGATTTTAAAGATTCACAGCTCTTCCCCCGTAGGAGATAGCATGATAATATGTAGCCTATTTGTTGTCCGGACCGGTTAGTAATATTCATGCAAAATTTGAAGTAAATCCATTTAGTACTTTTTTAGTTTAGCCCGGACATACATACAGACAAACAGACAAAAAATCTGAAAACTATATTTTTGGCTTCGATTTCTATTGCAGAACACGTCCCAAGTATTCTTTTAAAAAATATTCAACGTACAGTTTTGACTTTCATACGATTTTATTAAATGTAGAGATTCCCGTGGGAATTAGTGATTTTCCCGCAATAAAAAGTAGTCTAAATGTTGGCCAGGCTTAGTATCTATACACCACAAAAAGTTTCGTTCGAATCCGTCCAGTATCTTCGGAGATTAGCCTGGACAAAGGGACAAACAGACAAACAGACAGACAATAAAATTAAAAATAATTGAAAAGTGTTCTAATACTATTTTAGCATCGCCCCCAATTAGTTTTTCGTAAATATATACAATGTACAGACACGCGGATTTTACTGTTTTATTCTTACGTAAAATATTGTACCCTGAATAACTGAATCTCTATTATATTAAATGGTCCAAAATTCAACTAACTTTACAGACTAATTCAGTTTATATTCCTTTTAAATTGTAGTGACTAAGAATATTAAGTACCTTTAACAATCTTTTAAGGTTTGATCTATGATAAAAGAGACCGTAATGAGACAAAGAAAATACTTCTATGGTCTTAAAAGTCACTTGACTCAGTAAAACTTGGCTACGACCCAGGGACTTATAATATAGCTTATGAGTTCGAAACATTAGATTCGATTTTACATAGTAGCTGTGACCGCGTTGTCGTTTCTTCTATAATTCTATAAGGAATAAGAATTTTGAACAGCGACCCTTTTATATGCCATAAAAGCCCGCGAAATTGATTTTTTTTGGCAAAGGATTGTCACAATTGTCATGTGATTTTTGCAATAAATGGTTGAACTGGTGGTAGAGTTCCAGTGCCGGAGACCGATCTGCCACCAAATGGTAATATTCAGCACTATCGTATTCCAGTTAGATGGTAATATGCTATATGCTATACATACGTGTTGAGACATTATAAAATGTCTATTTAAAAATGGTCTATCTATAGACTACAGTATTCCTACAGCATCAACGTGAACTGCGTGCTTGTTTGACACCATCATTAATAACATTAAAAAGCAAACGTATTTTGGTAGATATTTTCTACACAATGCATGGTGCAAATCCTGTCACCAACGATTGAGTTATTCCGGTAATTAAGTCTGAAGCCTGTAGCAGTTTCAACTAACACTGGCTTCAGGGTTGTTATGTAGATGTGCAATGTTATTGTTATTAAATATGTTAATTATTGTATTATTATATTAACACCGTGAAATAGTATTTTTGTATGATATAAAGGATACATAAGAAGCATCACACTTCCACCGTCCTATCTACTTTACTATAAATATTAATGTTTTATATAAACCGTCCGGAAGTATTTTTCTGAAGTGCAAACCGCGTTTCAACTGCACGAGTCGTTCAGAGATTATCGTGCACAGATAAACAGACGAACAAACGCGGGAGTCGACTTTGTTTCGTAATATATATGAATTATTAAGTATATGGTACATAAGCACGTACTGACAGTGAAGAATGTTGATGTGCAAAGTGTAAAGTTTTAAAGGCAATTTCTGACGCGACATTAATTACACAATCTCAAGTATTCGCCAACTAATTTGTTGTGAGGCGCTTCGCACATTGTATCGTAACATTTTCAAGTTTTACTTGATAAAAATAATGTAAGTACTCAATGATTAATTTGATGTTACGTTGGTGGAATGGAATCTGTGGCCGAGAATATTTCTTTACTAGCTTCTTTAAGAAAGAAAGAAAGAAAGAAAGAAAGAAAACATTTATTTGGACAGCACAGAGACATGACGATACAACAATAACAATTAAAAAAGAAAAAAAAAAAGAGATTAAGTCTCACGGCTGGTCCAAATGGGAGCCCAGATCAGCTTCATGTCAAGTCGATCACATCAATCGACTTGACGCTGATTTTCATCTGGGACCCTGGTGTTTCTTTACAAACATACACGCACTGGAGTTGGGGTATATGTCAGCAACTCAGAAAGAAAAAGAAGGTATTTTCTGAATTCTTCTTCTTCTGATTAATTGATTGCACATTATAGTAGTAACACACGTCCGGATTCCGTACGGCGGACCTATTCCGCTCTCGTTATCCACGACCGGATTTGGTACGGCGGACCGAATCCGTCTACCAAACCCGCGCGAGCGGACTTGATTAATAATAATTAAGTCCACCGGACTCCTCATTCAAACCTGCAATGTTGGTAATAGCGGAAAAAAAGGAATTCAATTTCTCTAGTAATTAATTCCGAAAAGTTGGCGCTAAAGTGGCATATTATTGGAAGCGAAGCGGATCCAACTCCCTTATTATAGCTACGCCTGCAACAGCAACGAGGCAAAACTTTCCGAAAACCATGAATACGACAATTTGGCAAGTCGAACGTGCTCGTTAACACTCCACTACCGACTCGCAAGAACTTCATTTGACATTTACCGGCAACGATCACATTTATACGAACTTCCGACACCGACAACTGAACTACAGTGGCGGTTCTTGTTTTTGCATTGGAGCGACAGGAGATTGACTGATCTGATAGGCTTCGCTACGGCAATAACTAAAAAGCTAAATTAAATTTGACACAGGTGCTAGAGCACCTTAGTTCCCTCTCCCCAAGCCTGGATCAATAGTATATAAGTAGTAATGCAAGTAGGTTCTTTTTATGTCATGAAGTAGCAAACAAGCACAAAGTTCACATTTATGCTTACAAACAAGCAAAGATTTCAATATAGATGCGTTGCCACTTCTGACGCCTAATCTATTAAACTTAGGGCCGGAAATGACGGGACCGTACATTACCACCAGACCGAAACACGAGAGCGCTGAACACCCATTTAGCAGTGAGCAAGTAGATTAGGTATTGCGATGGTGTCTTCACCCTCCAGCTCCGTCCTTTAGGGACGGACTAGAGCTGTGACAAAACTCTTAAACATAATTAACTTAAACATTATTACAAACACAGCTTATTATCTCGTGCAAGATTCAACGATGCTAATTCAAGTGGACATAAAAAACGTGAATAACCACTGCAATGTAACACGACACAGAGACGGGACGCTTTAAAACTTATGCAACTATCCTGTGAAATATTCAGAGGCGGTCACAATACTCTACTGAATATTTCAAACCTCATTTTAAAGCGAAGGGTTCGCATAAAATCCAGTTTGAGTCGAAACAAAGTAGGCTAAGAGCGCTCTGCTTTACATATCGAGTGAAGCCAAAGAGGGTTTTCCAAAAGCAGACACTGGGGGACCGGGTCGCACAATGCAATACCAACGCATAAGAAAATATCGTTTACATAAGCACCACTAGAAGTAGAGTGGGATACCACAGTTATATAGACCATGATATCCGAATATTGCACACAGAAAATTAAATAAGATAGCTTCTCCAGCAATTTCAAATTTGCGAGTTCAGTCACATAGAATTTTGCCAAAAAATCTCAATCCTAGACGTACAGTCAGGCACGCAGATGTGTAAAACTTACTATTGAGTATCCCTGAATTTTGGCAGCTTGTTTTTTTTACAACTGAATAGCTATTTCGGCATCAATAAATCATGAATGGAACGTAGGAAAAAACATCGCGGAATTGTTCGCTAAGTAAGAACTTCTTTAAATTCTTTTTTGGACAAGAATGAAAATATTTCCATATACTTAGGTTGTAAATCTATACATGTAAGCATAGGCTTTGCATTAAGTATAACAAAACACAAAAGAAAAGCACTGGAGGACATAGAAAAATCGCCATTAAAGAGGATTTCAGTACAAGTTACTGATTTACTGTTTCAATAGCTACAAAAAAGGGGATCTCGTGAAAAAAAAGTACTTTATTTGCCCGAATATCGGATTGCGAGCGCTTTTATTATATATCCGTGTTCCAATGGCGAGTTTTGTAGCGTTTCGAGATTTGCGACGAAACTGGATTTTGGTCGTATTGTGTCGCGTTTGTCGAAGTTAAGACCGTTTCAACGAGTTCGTTGGTACTTTTTTGTCGTTCATTGTTGGGATTGAAATCTTTTAAACAATTTTACGGCCTATTGTCACGAGGAAAACAAAACTGTTTGGGCTTTTAAAACACTTCGTAATTTATTCGTTTCATTTTCGTAGTCCTTGCACCTAAATAATGCCGAGTACAAATGGTATTAGGGTTACAAATATTCGTTTTTGGGATTATTCTGTTTTTGGATCGATAAATGACCTATAATATATATATATATATATATATATATATATTTAAAAATATATAAAAAATCGTTAAAAAAATTAAAAAAGAAAACACAAAGTTCATTATAAAGGTTTACGACTTTTGTTGAAGATCTTTTTTTTTTTTATCTAAATTTATTTGGAGGCTTTTGTCCACTGAAGGATATGTCAGCCCCATCATAACCTAATCTACAATATAATACACTTATTCATTGAGAAAGACACTTATTTATGCAATGATATAATACTTAATAATGATTTTGCTGCATCACTAAACGGTTGTCCTAATAAAGCTGTTATTGCTCCTATTTCATACTGATTGATTTTGTATATTTGCATAAATAATTGTCTTTCTCTTCCAAGTTTTACACATTCTACGAGTATATGATGGACATCATCCCTCGTACCACAAACATCTGAAGATCTTTAAATGGTGTTTAAACTATAAACATTTTGTGTTTTTTTTACCTAGTTAAGCGCTGTGACGTGACGACCCCACCACCCACTAACGAACGAATTTTCTTCTGATGGAATACAATTCTTCCACTAGTGCAGTCAGTCAACAGAACAATGGCGGTCAAATCATTCCAATGGGGCGGTAGTAAATGCAATAACGCAAGATGGGCAGCAGCGTCCTGCGATAAAACTTCCGCCACTGCGATAGCCAATCGTGGCGATTATGGCATGTCGCCCTTATGGGGAGGCTTTGCACCAACAGTGGACACATTGCGGCTGATACGATGAAGTAGGTACTATTAAGTAAGTACATTACTACTGATGAAGGTAGACGAGGCACGAGAGGTTTGTCTGAACCGGGATATCTGGCGCTTTACACTCTCTGCCTACCCCGTTAGGGACCTGGCGTGAAGATACATTACTACAACATGACATTTTTAATTTTTCAATATGCACCAAACCAAATCTCATGCGATAAATTCAACGTCCTTTTCGTAAAATTCAGATGAAGTGACGCTTTCAAAGTTCTCCTGGGTAAAATGACATAAGTGCAAAAATTCACATTTTTGGCGAAGAGAAAAATTCTAATATGAATAATTCAATGCGAGATATGAAACTTGTTTTTAAGTTGGAATACATCTACATACATGAATACTTTTCCAATGCCAAGATTCTATCAGCGCCACTATTTTGATAGGTGTATAAAATATGAATTGTATAATTTAATGATAAAATTCAAATTCAAATCTCACACAATTTTTTTAATTTGTGTGATAACTCATATAAACTTACCTTGGTAGTCGACCTTGTACCATCTACTAAACAGATAGATAGGTACATTCATGTTAAAACGATCAATTATATTTTCAACTAATTAAAGTCATCCTAGACTTGCTTTGGATCCGTCTATTATTAAATTATCGAAAAAAAATACTTCGGAAGTAGAAAAAATGCAAATAAAAATCGCTGGTCAATGCTTGCCCGAAGTCAATTTTTGCAGATACCATTCATTTTATGCAAGTTAAAAGCAAAATTATGGTACATTGCTATTTGAATGGTGTCACAATTTCATGCCTGATAGCTACATTACTTCACATTTCACATAGAGCTCCAATTTAATTTTGGACCGTGGCACTTAGTTCCGCAGCTAAGGCACTGGATCGAACTGCTAAAGCCCAGCACAATTACAGAATAGGTACTACCAAAAATACAAACATACTTACTTGCTATACCCCTTGTAAACCGTAGCGTAGGAGCCCTCGCCCAGCGGCTCCAGTTTTATGTAAGCTTCGGACTTTCCGAACGGAGAATCACCCTGGGGGCAAAAAGCAAATGTCCATTCATCACTGCACATTACGCACACTAATCCCGCGATTTACGAGCCCGCCTCACGTTTACATGGCGGTAAAGGATATTATTTTGAGTCTTCGTCGGCTACGCTTCGAAATAGACCCTTGCATAATATACACACCGGGATGTTAGATATTGTTTATACAAAGTTTATAATGCATGAAAAAAAAAACATTTATCTAAAAATGAAAAAAAAAAAATCATTTTACCTAATAGAAAAATATCAGAATGGCCGCAAATCTTTAGACAAAAATTTTGGATTATTTTAAATTGACTTTCAGCCACGCTCAGAGACGTGCCTATGGAGATGAGTACGACAAATTTCAAAAACTGTCTATTAAGTACATAATTTTTTTTAATCAATTTATTTTGTCTTACAAGACAAAAAATACATGTATATTCGCATTTCGTGCATATTTGAACGAGGAAAAGCAAATGTCCATTCATCACTGTATATTACACACACTAATCCCGCGATTCACGAGCCTGTTTCTACCTACGTTTACATGCCGGGCAAGGGAAGTTCAGATATTTTTGTCATCGTCGACTACGCTCCGATATTATAATAGATAGGCCCTTTCATCAAATAATTACGAGTACACAATGGGATATTCAATATTGATCATATTTATAAATTTGAATAATTTTTAAAATATTAATTTTTGTTTTTCAAATATTAAAAAAGTGCTTTCAAATATGAATTGTAAAAAATCCAAATGTATTAAAACGGCCGCAAATCGGGGAGTACCTATGTGTTTGAATTGGATTACTTTTAATTGAGCAGATTTTCAGACGCACTCAGAGGCTCAGAAATGTGTACAACTTGCAAGACCCACGTCTATTAGACGAGACACAAAAATATATAAGCAACAGATCATCAACTGTTTAGACTTGCTTAAACTATCTTTTCGTACATATTTTGACTTTCCGAACAGGGATCCTCACAGGGAACATCCTTCTTTTTTTATGAAGCAAAAGCAGTTTGCGTTGCGGATTTCAACAGTAAGTTTGTTAATATTTGAAATATATATCGTCCACGTATCCTTCCGTATAACACAAGGATGTTACAAAACTTCCCAACTTCTTTCCTTCCCAACCGAAGCCAAAAGTGTAGGATGCGGATCGGCGACGCATCAAGAATAACTTGACTACAGACCGACACGTGACAGCAAAAGTTACCAGAAGTAGGATGTTGCGGGTTATGTTTCATTCATCTCCTAATGGAATTAGTGTCTGTTTCGTAATTCGTTATTTATAACAGGAATTAAGACGTTAATATGTTACGAAATTTACAAATTACACTATTTCAATATACTAATTATTGATGGAAGGCGATATTGAACAAGAATAAAAATCGTGATTTTTGATCAGTTTTTTACGGATATTAGTTACAGTAGTAAGCACCGAATAGCATTCAATTAAATAGTACAGTTTCAGGTGAACTCAGGTGGCTTCCATGGTAAAGATTTAATTATATTTTAATCACTACTCGGGGCTTCGTAAACACTATTTGGCGAAATATAAAATGGTTTCCTATAATTGATAACCGTTAATGTGAGTTATAAACTGACAGTCTGCCATGCCCAATTATTTTTCCAATCTGATTCAATTGTTGAGAGTTGGTTTGGTGAGGAAAGATAAGCAGTAAAACATATTTTATAACATCGGTAGCATTCAACTAATAGTAGGGGAGGCCAAGAGGGTCTTTTGCATTTGATTTTTGCAGTTACCCAAGCGCGTTAGATTAAGGATTTGGGGGATAGCTTGCACCTGCTAAGTATCTCTACCAAATCTGCCTATACAGGGCCCCCTTTATAGTAGCTTTTAATTAATTTAAAAAAACTTTGGATGCAAGCTTCGATCGCATTCATGTGGTCTCTGAATATCTGACATGCTTGAGTACTGTTTGACCTCCGTTTTTGATCCCTTTGAAAAGGTCACGGTATCCACGTCACGAGCCAAGGCCGCGAGGATGTTAAATATACTCCAAAGTAGCTCCAATCCAAAATTCTGACGATTTAGAAGAAAAGTAACCAGATGACGGCTTTTTTAATTTAAAAAAGCTGCCCTAAAGGTGCACTCTTAAATAGACAGCTTAGATTTGATGGAGATACTTAACAGGGTACAAGGTATCCCCCATATCTTATCAGGCGCGCTCGAGTGACTGCGGAAATTCCCTCTTGGCATCTTCTACTATTAGTTTAATTCTAGCGATGTTATTGAACTTTAAGATAATTTTAACATTCAAAGGAGATGTTGCAAAAATGCATGGACCTCCGGCCATGTATTGTACACAATATCATAAAACAGGCAAAATCAATATAAAAACGTTTTTTACTGCATATTTTCACTTATTTAGCTTTGTTTGCAGTTACAACATATATTTGCAGATAGAATTGTAACTCAAAACCAACATGGCGAATATGGCAAACGGTGTCATTTTGACATTTTCATTTCTTAAATTGTTTTTTGATTTCCTAAATACTATCGAAATCGATTTCATGTTGTTATGATAAGAACTTTATACTAATCGATTTCCAGTTTAAAGAAATTCATCGGAATTATGTATCGAATCGATCAATTTAAAGATTGATCGATTCGATACATTGTTTTTTTTTATAATATGCGATGCACTAGTAAGATACAGATAGCATTAGTTTTGTTTTATCTACATAGGTACTATGCCAAGCGTCGGCTGTATCGCCACCATGTTGAACATAGTTGAAAATGATAAAATCGTTTGCTTTAAATGTGGTCTTAACTCTAAAATATATTCTTGAATAAATTAATTGTTTTTTTTTCGTGTTCCTTTTTTAATTTACCCATTTTTTGAGGTCGTGTACGACGAACCAGAGCCGAGCTCACAACATCTCCTTTCATACTACATTTACAATGCGACCTTACTTCGAGGTCGCAGTGTGAAAATTGGTGCCATTCAGTTTAAATATGGTGTTTGTTTATGTGTACTCTAAATTTATAAAAAAAATATCGGCAAATTTTGTCACATGCTTTTATCCAGTCAGGTATTAACACCTAAGACGTAGTTATTGTCAACATAAAGTACTTTTCAAATATTAAATATACACAGAGATAACAACTCACGTGAGTATGTTCAAATAAAACTTAAAACATGCTAATATAGCTAAATGCTAATAAAACATTGACTGGACTCAGAATGTTTAATATCATGTGAGTATTTTCATTGTCACGATACCTTACCGTTATTTTAGCCCCAATGGACATAATTAATCTTAATTTTATATTAGTTAACTACTCTAGAGTATAATTTAAAGTCCAGTCACAAAATTAAACCGCCACGTGCTTGTTAAAAGAGAATGTTCTCATTGACAAACAGCTCGTCCAAATAAGAATTTTAATAAGAATATTATTTTAGCCCCAAAGGACTAATTAATCTTCATTTAACATTTTTTGCCTACTCTCGTAGTGTATTTAATTAACAGGAGACTGCATTGAAGGGCGATACCTCTGTCAAAAGTACAAGAGCGCGGCTCATACCCAAAACTATGCATGCATTTATTACTGTGTGTGTAATTGTTACTTGTTGGTCCATTTTGTTTAGTGTGCGTGCGTATCGACGCGAACGAACGTTTTGTGACGCGTGCGTTTCTTTCCGCCCTATATTTGATAGATACTATCTACACAAATATCTACTAGATACCTATATTTATTCCGCGATTTGAGCGCATGGCGTTTTAGTTAAGCAAGCACCCACTAATAGCTCGCAATGTAATAATTTAAATTAAGTAAAGAATGTGGAGTGTAAAGTGCATGTTTACAAATAATGCTAAGTTTACTCCACATGCTTATTATATTCTCATTGATTAACAACTGATCTTAATTACGATTCTGACTAGAATAGCTTAAGATATTGACCGTAGTGAACATTGCGTCATACATTGTTTAAAACAAGTTCACATTCGTGAAATTACTCGTAGTTGTAGTAACTATAATGAATACAAGGGCATCATTTCAGCTTCAATTTTTTTATAATTTTCTTGTGTATGCAAATAACAAACAAAATATAAGAAACTTACCATCTACGAAGATTTCACCTCGAATAAACCGAATAAAAAGCGAAAGGTTTCCTACCGTTACCCACAAACACTTTATTATAGCAGAACCGAGCCACTGGATACAGGGAGCGGTTGTTTATAACGATTAAGGGTACATCGTGAAGTATCGCCACTTGCGTTTCAGACTACACGGTTTAGCTTTCTTCGAGACTGCGCTAGCACTACTTGTCTAAATATTTGAGTTGGCTAATGCGCTGCGCTCGGTAAGGCTGCGTACACATCAGACGTGTCAATCGCCGTTGTGAATAATTGTTATGCAGTTCACAGCATTTCCAATCCTACCCCCACGCCATACCCTTTCGAATGCGTGAACTGTGGATTATGAAGAAACACATAAAAACAGATAGACCTCCCTTACAACAAACTTTCTTTTTCGATCATTATAAAGCTAACTTCCCTTACGGAATAAGGCGCATTACATAAAACACACAGTGGACTTATTTTCGAAAGTTGTCTGGACATTAGCATTTCAATACATTTTTCATTTTACATGTGGCATTTACATACTACATTGTTGTTCGATTATACGCTATTGAAAATATGCAAGTAGACAACGAAGCAATTAATAATATACGCTTAGGTACATGCTTTCTCATTAGATAATCTTAGTACCTGTGATGCTGATTACGTTTTTTATTAATTCGAAATTAAACTGATATTGCATTGAGGCTCTATCAAATAAAAGTCACTTGACCCATTCAATGCTTTTACTGCCCATCGGCGGGCGAAACTATTTCACGTGCTCGGCGGGCTGGTTAACAATGTAAGGCGGCATGGCAGAAAAGTCGTTAAATTTAATTTTTATAGAGGCGGTGATACGGTTTGTCGTGTTTGTTGGGACTAAAAACATGTACCAAAGTTGGCAGTTACATACACGTTTGTTGTGAACGTAGCCTTACACGGAATTGTAAACGAACGCGTGCTCCGTCGTACGTCTGTCACTACTCGAAACTCTTGCGTTTCCATTGGTGATTAATGTCTTAAATTCCTAGTGTAAATAAATCTTCCCACCCGACTCGAATTAACTCAAAAGAAAGAACCCCTCTGAAAGAAAACACGCCGTGTTATATATGTAACAACTAACAAGTCACGTGTCTTCATAATAACATTCGTACGTAAATAATAACGTAGGCATTAACCTTAGCCATAATTAATTTGATAACAACGTTGCCACAGAAAATATTATTCCGCTGCGTAGGTATATTATGGAGTGACACATTTAACTGACAGTACCTACACACGCACATGAAATGGAATTGAATGACACATCGACACAACAGAATATTTCCCACGCGAACAGTTTACTTACGCGCGTAAAAACATAAATGGCTACTTCAGATACGTCTCGCAGTTTCATAGATCTGGTATTCTTATTAGCATTAACATACAATGTGCTATGTAACAATGTTCACAATGATTTACTCTTCAAGGCCTGCCGATTTGCATAGTAGCAATTGTTATTTAACGACATGCATATGATATTGATCTGTTTGCATTTCAAACATACGCATACGTTTTCATCGCCTATCCATCATGGTAAGGTCAAACAGTTGTATATATCCGATGAGGTTTTTATGTTTATGAAGACAAATAACATTCAGTTCAAGTCTCCAGTACAATCAATTAAAATTTTAAAATTAATCAAATGACAAAATTGATTAAAACAAACGTTCAGAATTCAGATTCAATGTTTCATCAAATTCGTTTGTAAACGCTGGATAAGCGTCGATATTATTTACATAACAAATCGAACAAAAGGAATAAGCAAATCTCGTGGAAACGTTGTTATAAATAAAGATAGAGACGTCATAATTCATTGCTAGACAATCGTCGTACGCATCTGTAATCTAAAATTTAATCGCACATCTATCAACGTCAATGGTTCCTTATTCATACACGTTTTCAGGGCCCGACAGACGCTTCCAGTCACTGAGCAGTTTGTCATTATTCTTTGTGCCCGTCTCACGATTGACCGCACGCGTGTGTCTCGTTAAATGACCCACAAACATAAGTCCCTCGCAATGTTATAAGTGATGTTATTTTTATATATTATAACCCTTGTGCGTTGTGAAATGGAAACTTTCATGAGTCATGTTGCGTGAAAACCCATTTTTTTATTGTTGTCAGACTAATATTGTGGCTGTTAATACTTATGTGTATGATAAGAATTTTACAAGTTAAGCAGACACTTCATAAATTATGCCAGTAAATTTTTACGTTTAATGTATTTTATAACCTTAAGAAGGTACAATTTTAAAGTTAAATAAATATCTGGATTTTTAAAAGGTTTTGTATTGATAGCAATACTTAAGCGTCACATGAAATTGAATGAAGTTTCACTATTTGACCGTCACTCACACCTTCAACGTAGTTTTAATTACATCTACAAAAATCAAAGACCAACCGAACTCATTGATATTTTATGATTGTTCATAATGTTTGTCCTCATATGGATGCATTTGTGATATTTACCAACATGTCTATCACAAGAATACGCCCAAGGTTGCGAGATAAAATCACAATCACAAGTAAGTTGAAAACTAATTAATCATTCTCCTAAAAGGGACTGCACAGTCGAACAGTTTGGTGCGGCGAATTATGATCGTGTGAATCTACCTAATATAATAAATAACACTATAACGCTATAATTAATACATCTTTTCTGGTGTTGGAGCTCAAGTGACGGCGCTCGCAGCCGTATGCACTACCGCATTACCTAAATACCTATTCTCTTGCCGCTTAATAATAGTGATAACGCTAAATGCCGGCGTAGAAGCACAACAGATCAGATCTCAGGAGTGGCAACATATCTACATTGGCAGGCCTCAGGAGTGGTTGGCTGCAACTGCATTTTGACCTTGGTCTTTGTGTAGGTGTCTTTAGGCTGCAGTCATCACTTAACATCAATGTGAACTGCAAGCTTGTTTGCCACTTCCATTTCATAAAAAAAAATTAAATAGCTGGTTTTTATGTAATGTTTTTAGGCTACAGTATTCTCTTACCATCAATATGAACTGTATACCTACTTGTATGCCACTTCATGACAAAAAAAAAAGACTCCTCCGATTGGGGTCTGATTCTGGTTTCAGCCTAACGACCATCCTTCATACGGCATTTGTTTCGTAATTTTGAGTTTTAACATCGATAGCACTTACAATGTAACAATTAGACGAAAACAATTTCACACTCACCCCAAAGGCACTAAACCGCTTGGTGCGTCGATTAGAATGGTCGTGTGGTCCTAAAAACGCCTCGGACTTGGGTCTGGGGGGTCGTTTCGGCCTCATGACCACCCTCGCGTCTTCCCTCGCGCCCTCGTCTAGGAGTTTCGAGTCTGAGGACACCGAAAGCTGTCTCCGCACCCGGTATTCCCCGTTGCCACCGCCGCTCCATTCTAGAAAAGTTATTCTGTATAAAAAATGTAGACGGTACATGCTTTGAAAAAATAAAATAAAATACGCTTACACCACGGAATAGATAAATAAAGATGAAATGGTAATGTGGGCGTGGCAAGCGCACGACAACTATGCGTGTATACACACAGTTCGGCAGAACCATTCGTTCGCCGCTCGTAGTGTCGTGTAGACTGCTTCGAACGACGCATCTCTTGGTAAAATACCATGTAGTACCAATTTTAACACGTAATATGAAATGTCAGACCTCAAGTATAAAGCGAGGAGGTATATCTTTTGATCGGTAAGTCACAAATAACATGTATTGTTATAATACTTGTAAAAAACATATAAATATAAAAAGGAATATGAATATTCGAACTTAAACTGCATTATTTAAACGTTACTGCTAGCAAATACATTGCTCGTTAAGCACTCGCTCAATTAACGCTATTACTGTCTCCGTTGGCAATGTACAGCATGTAATGCGTTCGCTACACTTCGACTAGTTTATTGGTGAGGATATTGTTGTGTGCGTGCGAGTGTTTATTGTCTACGGGCGTTACATCTTAGTATGCAAACTTACGCAAACGAATAGCTGCCCTGAGATTAATGTGTGGGTGATTGTCGAGATGGTGTTACATTTGTGTAAGAAATTGCATGGTGGGAGAAAAGCGGCGACACTGGTTCTAATACTAAATTGAAGCAAAGGCCTTTCCATCCTTATTTATCTATTCCGTGGCTTACACTCACAGCCTTACAGTAGGTATAAACCTGTGTCGTGGGTGCCGTTGTACACATACAACACGTACACAAACACCCAGACCTGAAACAAATATCTGTAGGCCATACTAATATTTGTCCCGTTGCGGGGATCGAACCCGCGACCCTTCGAATCAAACGGTCATCTCACACTGCTGGACAAACCGGGTCGTCAGAACAAAGTTATCAATTCTTAGTTGGAGACAATACATATTGTAGAGCAGGGATTTTCAATTTTAATTTCACGACCCGACCCCCATTGTATGAAAACATTTCACACGACCCCTTTTCCCCGCGTTTTAATGTATGTTTTTACAAATATCCAATTCACACAACATTTTGATGTGTGTATATATATATATATATATATATATATATATATATAAGGCGAATCCTTATATGATTTATATACATAAAAATCTATCGCTGTTCGTTAGTCTCGCTAAAATCCGGGAACGGCTGGACCGATTGGGCTAATTTTGGTTTTGAATAATTTTTGGAAGTCCAGGGAAAGTTTAAAAGATAAGAAAATATGAAGAAATTGAAGGGAAATAGTAAAAACCACAATTTCATTTTCCCATACAAATAATCGCGTATCTATCAAACCTTGGACACATACATTATTTCATTCTGAGTCAATACGAAGTTTACCGGGTCAGCAAATAAAAAAGGATACTACTTTTTTATTTGGGATTCAACATTCAAAACTACGTAACTTTATCATTACATCATTATTATAACGTACGGCAATAATACCACTCCAAAATCAAACTACATAAACAGAACATTGCTCAAATATTTACTTTTGCTATACTAATCTCATGTTACAAAAGAATAAAAACAAAAGGCCCACTAAGTGACCAAGTGGGAATGTCGTCGTGATTCGCTCCCGCAACTCGACGAGCAAATGAATTCACGACAGAATAAAAAATGCGTCGTCAAATTCGTCGTTTAGAAGTCAAGAATTCTCTCGGAGCATCAATATAACCGCATTGAGGGATGAGGGGCTCTCTAGAAACGCGTTAGCGTCACAAACGCGATACAGAGGCACTGTGCCGTAAACACGAAACAAATAAATCATCGACAGACAGAAGAATCGATTACCGAGACTATCGATATTCCGTACAAAACAAATGAGAATTTAAATTGAGCAATGCCATTTTTAGGGTATTGATAATGTAGCATAGTATATTATTATGCCTAAAATAATAAATACGGCGTCAAATCGACATAGTTCAGATTCTATTTCTCTGAAGACGTCAATATTACCGCATTGAGGGGCTCTCTGGAAACATACAGAGGCACTGTGCGGTAAATACGAAACAAAGAATAGACTCTACGCTACATAAAATGCTAATATATTACTTTTATTTAAAGTAAATTACGCTTACACTCACACACACACACACACACTAGGTACTAGGTATAAACCAGTGCCGTAGGTGCCGTTGTACACACACAACACAAACAAACACCCAGACCCTGAAATATCTGTCGGCCATACAAATGTTTGTCCCGGTACGGAGATCAAACCCTTGTGAGCCTCGGTTAAGACGGTCGTCACACACAGCTAGACCAAATGGCTTGTCTAATTAAGTGCTACATTATGCAATAAACCCCTAAAAAGCGAAGTGCAGAACGATTTTGTTAAAAATGCGGCGACAAATCGACATCGTGCAGAGGCGCTATTTTTCTGGCGTCGTCCATATTATCGCATTGAGGGTTGAGTGAGGGGCTTTCTGGAAACGCATTAACGTGACAAATACGCGATACAGAGGCATTATGCCGTTAACACGAAACAAATAAATCATCGACGGACATCGAATTGCTTACTCGCTCTAGGCTATTAATCATCCGCTCAAAATACATGAGATGCTGTGATTTTAATCGAACGACCATTAAATTTTTAGGGGATTGATAAATAAGTGCAGAATAATGTTATTAGAAATGTGTTTGAACAACTCTTTCAAAAACACAGTTATTATTTACCTACAATAATTTTAAGCTTAAGCTTTACTAAGCTTGACTTTAGCTAATAGCCTATGGGAGCCTAAGCATAAATAAAATAATATTTTCATATTAGGAGTCATACCTATATTGTGATTTTTAGGCGTTTTGTATATTCCCATAAGAGCTGGGGTGCAGCAGCTGCTTATCATGCTATATTGCTAGTTTACTCGCAATAACAACAGCTTCTCCACCAACCCGCATTGGAGCAGCGTGGTGGAGTAAGCTCCAGGCCTCCCCCAAAAAGGGGAGAGCCTTGTGCCCAGCAGTGGGACGTATTGGTATGGGTTGCAATTATTAACAACAGCTTACAAAACAAATTCCTGAATTTACATCAGATTTTATTTCACGGAAAAGTTTATCACACTCAGTTCAGATATAAGAGTTGAAACTAACAAGATAAGTTAAACAAAAACTCGTTACAAATATGTGTCCTTAAACTAAAACGACGTAAATGAGAATAAAAATTGAGCGTGCTGTGTCCTTTCTCTCCCGTGAACGTAAGTAGGTCAGGGGGTGGGTCGCCGGCGGTACGCGGACCGACTGCGGATATCATTGACCACTTGTATAAATATTAACTGTTACACTCTCTCTCTTCTTCTCCCCCGCAAGGTTCAATTGCGTGAAGGAAAAATGCAGAAAAATACAATTCGGTACACGCATAGATTCGTTGTAGTATTTGTATTTATTCTTTTCTGCACATAAATAACGCTTTGGATGTTACTAGATTTTTTATGTCTTTGAATTTTGACGACCCGGTTAGTCCAGCGGTGCGAAACCACAGTTTGATTCGAAGGGTCGCGGGTTCGATCCCCGCACCGGAACAAATATTTGTATGGCCTACAGATATTTGTTTCGGGTCTGGGTGTTTGTGTATGTGTTGTATGTGTACAACGGCACCCACGACACAGGTTTATACCTACTGTGGGGCTGTGAGTGTAAGCGTATTTTATTTATTTATTATTATTAATTAGGCAAAATTGATTGAATTTATTGATGAGATGGATTAAGTACCTACCTACTACAATCGAGCGAATCAAGGCAGTAATTTAATGTTACGAAACAGGTTCTAAGTTCGGGCAATTTGATAAACGTGGTTATCAGGAATAATCAGACAATTTAATTTGAAGGAACAAACACGTAACCTATTAATTACTATTAGACAATTACTTTAATATGGGCTACGTACCTACTCATAAGTTTGAAGTCGGTGCCAAGACAAATAAATAATTTTAGACACTATTTTACTGCGTGGTAATCAATCAATCAATCAGCGTTATTTAGTCTGTTTAGCTGAATTGCACACAAAAAGACATACACTCAAAAAGTACGAAAAATGCAGCGCGCTGTGTCCTGTCTTTCCCGTAAACGTAAGTGGTCAGGGGTTGGGTCGCCGGCGATTCGCAGACTGACTACGGATGTCATAAGTCACTTTTATTAAGATATTAATCGTAATATGCCCTCCCCATTTCGTCTGTGTGTTGAGAAAATAGCAGTGTAAACACGTTGAAAACACGTGTAGAGAATCTAAAAAAACAACGTAACTTCACGCCTGTAATCCCCGAAGGGGTAGGCAGAGTAAAAACATGCATTCAAGGATACATGCAAACACCCACGATGCGCCGGTTACGTTTTTGGCCCATGTAACAGGTGGCGAGCCTGTTGCCATCTCCGTGCACATTACCAAACTCCGAGGTACTGGGAAACTTCCAGAAAATGGAAAAATGCCAATAGAACCAGACATAAAGGATTTTAAACCGTTAACTTTGATAGCCCCCGACCCGGGAATCGAACCCAGGACCTCCAGCGAAGTAGTGGCAGAGAATATGTAATTATACTACGTATACGATGACGATCCGGTTAGTCCAGCGGTGTGAAACCATCGTTTGATTCGAAGGGTCGCGGGTCCGATCCCCGCACTGGGACAAATATTTGTATGGCCTACAGATATTTGTTTCGGGTCTGGGTGTTTGTGTATGTGTTGTATGTGTACAACGGCAACCATGACACAGGTTTATACCTACTGTGGGGCTGTGAGTGTAAGCGTATTTTATTTATTTATTTATAGTATGGACACTTCGACGTCCCGTCCGATTTCCCCACATCACTAAACCCCTTCCCCTCTTATGGGCGACGCGACGGTTGGTATTTTCTACGTGCTACGCACACAGGTGCACGTGTAAATTGTAAACTGTAACACGTCACTGATTGATGTCTGTGTAATAGAGACCAAATTAAGCGTTTGTATGGAATTTTGTCGGAGTGTCCGCGGTGTGGTAGTGGCCTGCTACCACTAGGTTACTGAGGCAGTTAACATCAATGAGTGTTTATGTGCATAAAACACTAATTTTATATAGAACAAAGTTTAAAGTTACTAGTTTTTATTTTTATCATTAAATGTTGCCAGAAAGGAAAGTCGGTAAAGTATACTTTCATAAAAAATTGAATGAAATGCGAACACAGTAAATATTAAAAAGCTTTAAAATTACAAGATTTTTTTTTTGCGACCGCTGGACCCTTCAAAATAACGAATGGGTTGATGAACATGGACGAAATGTAGTGAAAATGGACAATATTTTTTATTACTTAAAAGCATTGTATGGTTGAAAATTTAAGCATCAATTTCTACCTATAGATAGAGCTAAAACATCTTCGACTCCTCTTTCGGTGTTTACTCGCACATTCTCCCATCATATCATCTGTACGCCGCTAAAAGACAGTGCTACATCTTAGCTTGAAATAATGTGACCTGTGATTGCCTGATGCGCTGCGGGTGTGTTCTTTTTGTATCACTGGCTCTACCAGCAGATAAAAGAGTGCATCATTCTGTTCTCACGAAAGTAGCAAATAAGCATGCAGTAAATCCATGCCATAATATCAAAGTAAACGGAACGCCATTTGATATTGTTTTTCTTCTTGAAATGTGAATACTGCAGCGCAAACTGCGCAAAGATCTTTACATAAGGAGGTCTCAGTACAGATAGATTCGTTTCCACTTTAAAAGTATAAATAATAACGTACCATCCAGAGGGAGATAGGCATATTGGTGATGCCAGCGTCTATTTTTTTCGTTTCATACTTTTATCAAAGTTTTATTTCTAAATAGCAACCCTCGTTGGTACGAAGGAATCATTTTGGTAGAGCTCCAGTACGGTACGGTACGGTACTTGCCGCTAAATGGTAGTGTTCAGCACTATCGTGTTCCAGTCAGTTGGTAATGTACAGCTCTGTAATTTCCGGCACAGTGGCATAACACCTTAGGCCTCAGGAGTGGTAACGCATCTGCATTTGACCTTGGTCTTTTTGTCGGTGTCTATAGGCTGCAGTCATCACTTAACATAAATGTGAATTGCATGCTTGTTTGCCACTTATATAATATAAAAAAAACATCTTACTAGTACATGCTGCGTATGTATCCATTAACGTGAACCATCTATTTGATGTCTTATTCAGACTTAATAGAAACGAGAATGCACTCAAACTTTACATGTAAAGCTGGGACAATGAGAGTTCAGGGACAAAATTTAGAGGTACAAAGTGCACCCATCATTTGTAGAGCTGCATTGCAGTGTGTATTCAACTGCAGCAAAACCGCATGAAACGTACCGAGCACTTTTGTTACTATAATAACAACGTCCGGGTTTTTATTAAACCCCCAACTTCAAATAACAAAAACAAGGTATGGCTTAACAAGTGCAATTCCATAAGCGTTCTTTAACACTTTCTCGCTGAGTAGTAAGACGATTCTAGAAAAATAAGGATGTTAGGTTTATTCTTAGATTTTTCACTCATAAGTTATGGAGAGGGAAACACACATTTTATCACTTTGGTAGTCTTCGTAATTTTTAATACTCGTATTTGTATACAAATGTAAAGCTGTCCACAGAATACTTCTTAACTCCAATTTTCAACTTTGAATTTCTTCACCAAGTGGCTCTGACATACCTACGGTCGGACAGACAGATATGACGATCCTTTGAGGGTTCCATTTTTTGGCATTCGGCTAGAGAATAATAAAATAAACAGGGTAAATAACGTGTTTCAATTTTGTTTATTTATTTGGTTCAAAGTATTTGAAGTTACTAGTACTAATATAAGGTATCACTTTACTATAACTTGCTACGTATATATACCCAACAACGTGAGCAAAACTAGGACCATATATTTAATAATAATATTTTATTTCAGACAGAATATAAATGAGGTTGCACTCAAAATTTGCACCTAAAGGTGAAACACGAGAGTTCAGGGACAAAATTTAGAGGTCCAAAGTGCACCCATCATTTGTAGAGCTGCATTGCAGTGTGAATTTTACTGCAGGCTAAGCGCATAAAATGTACCGAGCACTTCTATTACTGTATTAATACCGTCCGGAATTTTATTAAACCTCCTCTTGAAATTACAAAACAAGACATGGCTAACAAGTGCAATTTCATAAACTTTCTTTCACACTTCCTCTCTGTAAAGTACTATTCTGGAAAATAGGATTTTGATTTGTTCTTATACTGTGAGCTTATTACTAGATAAATAGTTATGTGACATTTAGCTCACAGGCAGCTAACCTAATCTTACAAGAAACTACCCCGACGAACTTCGTATCGCCTTAGAGGTATAAAAAAATTAAATGTCCAAAAATGTTATGGAAAATAGATGTTGGCCGATTCTCATAGATACCGGATAAGCACAAAAAAATTCATCAAAATCGGTCGAGCCGTTTCGGAGGAGTATGGCAACGAAAACTGTGACACGAGAATTTTATATATTAGACTAGCTGACCCGGCAAACTTCGTATTGCCTCAGAATGAAATAATGTGTCAAAGTTTTGATATATGTCTAAGGACTATTTGTATGGGAAAATGAAATTGTGGTCTTTACTATTTCCCTTCAATTTCTTCATATTTTCTTACCTTTTAAACCTTCTCTGGACTTCCAAAAATCATTCAAAACCAAAATTAGTTAAATCG
This sequence comes from Macrosoma leucophasiata, assembly GCA_036365455.1. Lineage (NCBI taxonomy): Eukaryota > Metazoa > Arthropoda > Insecta > Lepidoptera > Hedylidae > Macrosoma > Macrosoma leucophasiata. Next base: position 5,893,716 of record JAWQUS010000024.1, read on the forward strand.
GTCCAGCCGTTCTCGAGTTTTAGCGAGACTAACGAATATAAATATAAGATAAGATGAAACCATGAAAAACAATTACTGTTCTGTAACATGTGAGTAAATATTGTGTCAATTCAAGATATTTTATTCAAGAAGTCATAATAATATAGGTACATACATTCGTTCTGTAATATTGCCATAAAAATGACGTCTTAATAATAATATAGTACTCATAAATGTAGGAAGAAGGAGCAGAAATATTGGTAACAGAAAACGGCGAACGTAAATGTGAAAAATAAACATAAACTATGCGTCCGTACGATCGTAATGGGAAAATGATTGCTATTACACCGAAAGGGACAGTTTACGCTTTTTTACGGTTACAACTTTTTGACTTAGGATGCGTGACCGTGCATCCACGTACGTCAATTTTCATATCATGGAATAAAAATGTTTATTGAGCCCTAAAGTCCGGGACTCCGCGTCACTCACGTCACGTAGCGTTTCCATAATGAAAATGGACGCCGAATGCTTTGTTGCGAGCTCAATCACGAAACTGTATCAATAATTTTGGGACATAAGTAAAACCACTTTTTACTAACACAAATTAATGTTATTTTGAACAAACAGCTTTGTGAAAACAAGTTACAGTCAACCAGTCTAGTCAAAAAAAGAACAAAAACACGATTTATTCGTCTACATTACATGCATATTGTAATGAAGACAAAGGATTTTTGTTTAAGAAGTTATTAACCGACTTCAAAAAAAAGGATGAAGTTCTCAATTCGTTCGGATTTTTTTTATTTTTTTAAACAAACATTCATTTTGTAATACAGTCATTATATAGTAAGTACTGAAATACCTATACGACCACAAAAATATTGGTAATAGAAAATGACGAATGTATGTATATGAGAAAAATAAATGTGATCATAATGGGAAAATAATTGCTATTACACGATAGAGACACTTAAAGTTTATTTATGGTCACAACATTCTGAAGTAGAAGAAGAAGAAGAAAGAAGAAGAAGAAAAATATTTATTTTTTTGGCACACACACAACAATAATAATAAAAAAATTAAAAACAAATAAAAATACTATTATATATTTGGTTGTGGGAAGCCAAAAAAAATGGCACCCACCTCAGCTGATTGCTGCAACAGTGGCTGCAGCGCTAGCAAGTAGAATTGTGTAGGTATGTCAGTTTTCATAACGTGGAATAAAAATATTTATTGGGCCCTATAGCCGCATCACAGGCGTTGCGTTTCCGTTTCCTTAATTAAAATGGACGCTGAAGGCTCTATAGGGAGCTCAATCACGAAATTGTATCATTATTTTTGTAACGTAAGCAAAACCTGTCACACGCAAATGAATGTTTCGTTTTTGTTTTTTTTTTATAAAGTAAAATAAAGCCTATGCATAAAAAAATGAAACAAAAAACACAAAACAAAACGAACAAAATACGGTGGTATTTTTTTTAAAGTCGGGTTATTGATATTTAGTAGCGGCCTAACTTCTAAATATTATACGAGGGTGGATCCAAAAGTTCGAAGCCCGACCAAGAAAATTAAAGAAAAGTGGGTCTAATTTTATTTTTATTTTTCGACATAGTCTCCATCTAGCTCAACACACTTCTTCCACCTGAACTGCAACTTGTTTATCCCCTCGAAAAAAAAAGATTCCGGAAGGTCGGCGAAATACTCGTTTACTTACTCACCTCATCTTTGGTCGAAAATTTCGAGCCACCCAAATGTTTTTTAAATTTGGAAATAAATTATAATCTGAGGGGGCTAAATCCTGCGAATAAGGTGGGTGGGGCAGCAATTCGTAGCCACAATCATGGATTACAGACATTGTTTCAACCGAAGTGTGAACACGTGCATTGTCTTGATGAAACAAAACTTTCTTACGCAACATTCCCGGCCTTTTTTCTTTTATTTCTTCTCGTAGTCTTCGTAAAAGGTTACAATAATAACTAGAATTAATAGTTTGACCTTTCGGTAAATAATCTACAAAAATAATGCCCTTCGCATCCCAAAAAACAGAAGCATGACTTTGTTAGTCGACAAAACGACTTAAGCCTTTTTCGGTGTAGGTGAGTCAGATCTTTTCCACTGTTTGGATTGTTGCTTTGATTCAGGAATATGGTGGTGAACCCAGCTTTCATCCATGGTAACAAATCTAGACAAAAAGTCCTCGGGATCAGTCTCAAAAAGTTCCAAACAGTCTCGCCAAATTGTGAATCGAACTCGTTTTTGTTCAGCTGAAAGCAACCTCGGGACCCAGCGAGCAGAAACCTTATGGAATCCCAATTCTTTCGTTATTATGTGTTGCACCCGGACATAACTAATGTCTGTTGTCTCAGCTATTTTACCAATGGTCAAACGTCGATCACCCAGTACGAGATCACAAATTTTATCGATGTTTTCTTTCGTAGTAGAGGTTGTAGCCCGTCCACTCCTAGGATCATCTTCAATGCTCTCACGACCGCGCTTACTCAGCTACCCACTTCTTGACACTGGAATACGATGGAGCAGACTCCCCCAAAGTGCCCACCATATCTTGATGGATGTCTTTTGGTGACAGGCCTTTTTTATTGAGGTACTTAATAACTGCACGATGTTCAATTTTCTCCATTATTGAAAATCGCGTCAGAATGCTTCAAACAAATAATCACAGAAAATTTATATTGTGCAGTATCGGAATGAAACTGCGCACAATAAATCAATAGAAGACATACTAACAAATGATGGTAAATTAAATTAATGTAAGTAAGTTTTATATTTTAAGAGTGCATTGTTGTGTATAATAATTATATCAAAAACGTCGCCATCACAAACCTTACAATGTGTCTATTAAAATGAATCAATTTGTTTAACAATTCTACATGTGTACGATCCCCGAAACATTCATAAATATTTATCAAAAGTTCGTTTATTTTCACAATATGTCAGAGGAGCATTGTCGTTTGGATGGGGAATGGCGTGTATCAATGGGCGTTTGTGTTAACTGACAACTATGTTTATCGAAACGATTTGGTTATTTGTTCTAAGCTGTGAAAAAAAAACTGGCAAAGTGCATGTCGGGCCAACCACCTACCTATTTATTACGCTACCAAGTAAGTACAATTCGCTCAGTAGGCCGAGTACTCGTAAACTTGTAAAGCCTGATTACATAGGAGTAAAGGTGAGGCTGGTACTAAACGACTAATGGACTAGTACTCAAACGTCACTCAATTTTACGCAACCTTCCAATATAGTTTTATCTCTGTCATTTGCACGTGTTTTTTCAAAGACTAGTGACTTTTAATTGCCTACTAGATTGAAGTGACGTTTCATTAAAGAATAGTCTAAAATTTTGAAAATAAACTGTAAATAGGTAGTTTTTTCACTATAGATTAAAAAAAACTTATACGATGTCTCTGGAATTAAAAGCTGACATAGGAAATACTTCCAAACCGGAAATAACTGTACGGGACTCTGTCAAAGACTCCGAGTTCGACAGCCGACAAGTTGTAAGCATTTCATATATAATCTACTTATCGAGTCTCATATAGAGCTACTGACCTCTACTAGGTGTGACCTCCCCTCCAACAACCGCGCCCGTATACATTATATATTGCGTGTATTAGTAATATGTATGTAGGTAATTACTTTTTTTTTAATTTAAAAAGCTTTCAGTAATCCAATAACCAACAGAAGTCAGCGTTGTTTGTTAAATTTTCTTGGTCATGAAACCGCTACACTATTAAAACTTTTTACACGTATTCTTGGTGCATTTTATTACTATAACTGAAATATGAAATATTCATTCAGTTTAATAAATACAAGCTTTAAACCCGCTCAAATGGGAATAGGTCAAATACATATTAAATTGCAGCTAAATTTTATGCCGGGTCAATGCTAGAAATGAAAATGAGCATCATTTGAAAATTCCAATCGGAATTTGGAGTTCAAGCGTAGGAAGAGGGCGTAGGCACCACCGCATTACCTACCTAGTGCCTTGCCTGCCCAGTAGTGTTCAGCACTATTGTGTTCCGGTTAGATGGTTACGAATAGTCCCGTAGTAACTATTATAGAGACATAACAACTTAAGTCTCAGAGGTAGCAACACATCTGCATTCGACCTCTGGTCTATACCTAGGTAGCAGTCATCACTTAACATTCATGTGAACTGCATGCTTGTTTGCCACCTTCATGACATAAAAAAATGCAATTAAGAAGAAGAAGAAGAAGAAGAAGAAAGAAGAAAAAACATTTATTGGCCATTAGTACCGATCTAATGATGAATCGGTAGGTGCCCATACGAAATGTTCAAACAGATGTATTATATATGTTGTTTGTATTTGGGGATGTCGGACGTACAAGTTCTATAATACCTAATATTTTTTCATAATCTTTTTGTAAGTAGGTACTTTACAAAAAGATTTATGTAGAAGGACTCACGTGAAAACCTTATTAGAATGAATTACCTAAACGCAAGGTTAATATTCGAATAGTTTTGTTCCAATTATGTTGTTAAAGATTAAAGTGTTTGTATACTTTGTATGCTGGCACACATAAATACTTTAATCACGTTAATTTGTAGTTTCTAGACGATACTTAACTGTTTTTTTTTTTGGGAGCCACATATTGAGTACCTCTGTTCTAGATCCATCTATCGGTAAATATTGAAATATATAACATGACATAACCGAAGGTACATCAAACATGTTGATATAACGCTGATACAATAACACGCTACGCCAACTCTCGCTGTTATTCACGCAAATTACTATCACAAATGCAAAATTTGTGTTCGGGTTTCCTTATCTTGTGTTTTTTTTTGTTCGCATTTCCACAGTAGCTCATGATTTGGTCCTTGAGTGTTGCAGTATTTATGCACGGATTCTTGTGTTATAACATATTGATCAGGTGTTTTTTTAGGTGATTAGAAATCTTCGAATCGGTGTCAGGGAAATGTACCAATGTTCCCTGATGTACTCGTAGCATGCTGAATATGGAACTTCCCCTGCGTCTGCAATAGGGATCTGTCTTGTTATAGAGAGCTATAGACACGGGTCTCTTTGTTTTCTAAGTAATAAATGGTGTTACAAGATCTAGGCTAGGAAATTCACCTGTCAAGTCAGAAACTTTTATACTAGCTGATAATAAATACTACTTTTCAGACTGACAGTTCTGCCTTTCATTTAGTCTTCGTCTGCAAAATATTTTATTAGTAGGTATGTGCATCCTTGAGAAACTGTTTTACGTCACAAGTGCTTTTTTGTTATGAAGGTGGCTAATAAGTGTGCAGTTCAGTTCACAAGGTTAAGTTACTACTGCAGTCTAAGTATACTAAAAATGAAAACAGAGGTCAAATTGCAGTTGCGTTGCAACCACTGAAACCGCAGTAGTTTTGCCTCTGTGAGAGAAAAAAATAGAAATTACGGCGCCATGTCTACATTACGATGTATCGATAGTACTTACTGAACAATCTATATATCTATATTGTATAAATTTGGCTAATTTTGGTTTTGAACTGACCTACCATGACCAAATAGGTCGAGTTCTGTCTGATGGTGGGGTCAAAAGTCTTAGGAATCGGCGTGCATGTATGAAGAGAATGATGAAGGTAGGCGAGGCACGAGAGTTTTTTCAGGATCGGGATATCTGGCGCTCTACACTCTCTGCCTATCCCGTTAGGGACCTGGCGTGAAGATACATACATACATGCATTGGTTTTGAATTATTTTTGGAAGTCCAGGGAAGGGTTAAAAGGTAAGAAAATATGAAGAAATTCAAGGGAAATAGTAAAAACTTCTTCACCAGATGATGTATGGAAGTTTTTGAAATCTTTAGGCTTCTCAAAACCTCTCTTAGACATAAATAGTTTGAACCTATCTGTTAAATCTCAATGTAAAACAGTACCTCTTGATCATGCTACAAAACTTGATACCTTCATTTATTTGACTTCCATACCAAATCTTACTAGCAGTATTTTCTCCTTCTCTTCTGTTACTGGTGACGAGGTCCACAAAATTTTTAAGTCGTTAAATTCTAAAGCAGATGTGATGGAGTGGGCAGAACCATGATATTATTACCCTTAATCGATTGTATTCTCCCTTTTCTAACTCACATCATTAACTTTTCTTTAGAGTCTGGGATTTTTCCTGATGTTTGGCGTAAATCTTTCGTTATCCCACTTCCTTAAATGTCAAATCCCAGCCTTGTTAACCATTTTAGACCTATATATATTTTACCTTATTTATCAAATACACAATTTAGTAATTACATTCACAAACATGACCTCCTTTCTCCATTACAATGATTACAATCTGGCTTTAGACCTGGTCATAGTACTGCCACTGCTCTGCTCAAGGTTGTTGAGGATGTCAGATTAGGCATGGAACATTCCAAATTGACAGTTTTGGTTCTCATCGATTTTTCAAATGCATTCAATGCCGTTGACTATGACATTCTAATTGCCATTCTTTCGAAGCTGGGTACCTCGCCACTAGTTCAGAAATGGTTTTCGTCTTACCTTCGTGGACGTCAACAGGCAGTTCGCATCGATCGTGAATTCTCCGATTGGAGCGAATTGTCCTCAGGCGTACCACAGGGCGGTATTCTTTCTCCATTACTTTTTCCACTTTTTATTAATTCTGTCACTCACTTCCTGAAATGCTCTTACCATTTGTACGCGGATGACCTTCAGTTGTATGTTCAAACTGATAACGAAAACATTGACTACGCTATTTCGACACTTAACAAAGATCTCCTTTCGTTATCAACGTGGTCACAGAAATTTGGTATTTCTGTGAACATCAATAAATGTCAGGCGTGTATTTTGGGAAGTACGTATTTTGTGAACAAAATGGACCTTGATGATTTAACCCCTTTAATTTTTAATAACACACCGATTAGATTAACACGCGAGGTGAAAGACTTGGGTTTATATCTAGATACAACCTTAAGCTGGGGAACTCAGATCACTAACATTCGTAAGGTCACAACAGCCAGGCTTCGTTCTCTTTATAGGTTTCTTCCTTCGAAAACTAAATTGCTGTTGGTACAATCGCTCATTTTTCCTGCAATAGATTATGCCGATGTTTGTTATTCCGATCTCTCTCTAGAATATCTATCTAAATTGGATCGTTTACTCAATAACTGTATCAGATTCATCTTCGGCCTTCGCAAATATGACCACATTTCCTCCTACCGTAGTAAGCTTAAGTGGCTCCCTATCCGTCATAGAAGATCCATGAGAATTCTCTGTTTATTATTCTCTATACTTAACGATCCTTCATCTCCTGCTTATCTCAAATGTAAATTTAAATTTCTCGGTGACTCTCACCATCTTGATCTTCGTTCTTCCGTTAATCTCATTCTTGACATTCCTTCACACCATTCTGGTTTTATGTCCAATTCCTTCACTATCACTGCGATCAAACTCTGGAACACGCTGCCTTATTAAAAAAGCTCCGAGTAAATTTACATTCAAACGTAAGCTTCGCGACTTCTTTTTAAAATCTGCAATTTAATGTTTGATTGGTAATTTAAAGTAAACATACTATTTCAATTATGACTTGTACATCGTATATATCTATATATTTGTAAATATTTATATATATATATATATATATTTATTTATATGCTTATAGTTATGTGTATACTTATATATTACATATTTATGAATTCAGTTTATTTTTCTACTCATTTATTTCATAACATACATCATGTATTTATTCTCTACATTCTTAATATGGATATTTTGTAACCTCTCAGCACCTATTCATCCTTTTTCAACACAACCCGAAGGTTGACTGGTTGATAATGCCCTGGTTGCATTAAGTCCGCCTTATGTGCCTATTATTCGCGTGCATAAAAGTTAAATAAATAAATAAAAACCACAATTTCATTTTCCCATACAAATAGTCCGTATCTAACAAACCTTTGACACATTATTTCATTGTGAGGCAATACGAAGTTTTCCGGGACAGCTAGTATTATATACAAGTAAAATAAGTAAAGCGGTGGTAGCGTACGGTGAAGGCAAGAAGAAAATAATAAATTATTTTTCTGTTCTCATTGTTACGTCGATGCAGTCGAACGCTGATAAGAATTCAATAGCTGATGTTGTTATCCACAAAGCGTGGTGTTAGCTTCGCAAAGCCAATTCAAAATGCAGACGTGCAGTTTTAATGTGATTAGTCCCCCCCGTTGTCCCGTCTACTACGTCAGCTGTAACAGGATGGGACGCTGCGTAGTTTTATTGTCAGCTAACTCCATTTCCATTACCTTCGCAGTATGGGATAGTATTCATGTCATGTTGATGATGGTCCGCTGATATTGCGTCATTTATTTTAATAAATGTAGTTTGTTAAATACTTTTGACGGCAATACAACTGTTTCTATAGACATGCAGTTTACTGGTGACAGAGTTTGAGCGTCGAAACGTGAGGGCGTAGGCACTACTGTATTAGCTTCAGCCTGCCGCCAAATGTAACTATTCTATCGTGCTCCGGTTAGATGGTGATATATAAATCCGTAACTTGTATCAGGTTGGCAAAACAACTTAGGCTTTACGAATGGCTACGCATTTACATTTTGAACTCTGTTTTTTGTGTAGATATGTATTCACTTTCCATTTATGTAAACTGCATGCTAGTTTGCCACCTTCATAAGAAAATCCCATCACATCCCAGCAACATTACCATAGAAGCATTACAACTTTACTTTTGAAAACTATATATAATCACTTCACTAATTGTATGACTAACACTTCTGCGGTGGTTTACTTGGTTGACAATGGAACGAACTCAAAAGAGAACCGTTTCAGAATAACGACAATTTTTAAAATAGTTTCTCATTTGACGGAGAAATAGGTAAAATTATGTTAAAAACACGTTCCTTTTAGAAGTCGGATTAATATGAATCCGATCGCTTGATAATTAACAGTGAATCCAGTGGATAGCTTTTGGTAAATAGAAGCTGTTTAGTTAATGGAAGCGCGGAAACGGATTTGGCATCTCATGGGATCCCGGGAGCTACCAACTGAATATATTTCAGGTCAAAATGTTGGAAAAAATTCTGTTCCAATCACTCCTCAAATTACAATCTACGAACCGGCTCGACTTCTAAATATTACATTCTGTACTTTCTTTTTAATTTTTACAAGCATGTGTTAATGCGAAATAATATAAAACAATTCTGTACTTTTTTATTTCTTACTTTATAGTGTTGCGATTATTTAACTTTTGTAGAAGGTATTTTTTTTACTTGCTAAAAGAATTTTTTACTTTATTTTTAGTGTGATTGTCGACAAGTAATTTACTGGTTCAGTCTATTCAAACACTGTTGAATATTTTCTGTCGACAAATTGTACATGATGATAATACATACATCTAACTCCTTACAAGTATATGTCCATAGTAACCCTATATATCCATAATAATTGAAGATATTTTAACTGTAATTTCTATTACAATTTTAATTAATAAATAAATTTGTTTAATTTAAACCTCCCGGTGAGTACCTACTTACCAAGTAGTTAATAGTTTTGGCGTACTTTTGGGACTTGGGACCACTCTTTCCCCTCCCTTGCGTCGCACTCCCCGCACGATTACAGGATGCGACGCACGTGTAATGACAGGGCAATCGTGCGGGGTTGGTAAGTAATACGTTCTTTAGGCTGTGCCTAAGAGTACATAGAACATCCTCCTTTTTTGAAGATTTTTTTTATGCAACCAAGGTGGCAAACAAGCATGCAGTGCACATGGATGTTAAGTGATGACTGCAGCCCATAGGCATCTACATTCTACATAAAAGCCAGTGGTCAAGATGCAGATACGTTACCAGTTACCACCCCTGAGATCCAAGATCTCTGTGATTGTTATTACGGGGTCATAAATTACCGGAACAAGATGGCGCTGGCGGCAGATAGATTAGTAATGCGGTAGTGCCAACGCTCTCGAGCTCCTACACTAGAACTCTACTACCAGTTAAATAAATATGAAACCGGTCGCCTGCTAATTAGACAGTAGTGAACCCAGTGGATAGCTTGCGGTAAATTGAGTTTAATGGAAACGCCACAGATTGGGAATCCTAGGGGATCCCGAAGGCATTAACCAACTAAACTAACTTGAGGATTTAAATTGAGATTCAGTCGAAATGTTTCCATTTATAGACGCCTTTAAGGCGTTACCTATCTACTACTTATCTACGTCCTGACTGTTATATGTAGTCTGAAAATGTAGTACCATTACTTTCGTAAGTACGTAGTATTCAAAATATTTATTAATTTAATGAAATTGTATAATGTACAGCCCTGTAATTTCCGGCACAGAGGCATAACACCTTAAGCCTCAGGAGTGGTAACGCTTCTGTATTTTGACCTTAGTCTTTGTATGGGTGTATAGGTATAGGCTGCAGTCATCATTTAACATCAATCTGAACAGCATGCTTGTTTGCCATTTCCATTACATAAAAAAAATGAACCGATAAGGATTCATCGTTCATTGGTTAATTTTATGGTTATTAGGCACGACTTTGGTAATCATTTAATGGGGATTAGCTACGTCTTTATTTTTATCACACAGTGGTCTCGTTTTTATCACCAAGTTCATTTTTAGAACATTGCCAATGCTTTAAAGTCATTATACTCATCATTATGAACAAGTTTCATTATGAAGGCAACTCTGAAATTACGAAAAATCAGCTGCTCCATACATTTTGTCGCGCGGCGATATAAAATTGTATGGAGGAGATATACCGAATTTAAAAGCAAATACTGTAGCCAATAGTTTAAAAATAACCTTGTATTTAAGGTTCACCTATCTACATACGACACGACCCAGTCATTCAGCGGTGTGCGATGACCGTTTGATACGAAGGGTTCGATCCCCGCACCGGGACAAATGTTTGTATAGCCTACTGATATTTGTGTCGGGTCTGGATGTTTGTGTTGTGTGTGTACAACTGTACTCACAATACTCTCATTAGATTTATACCTAGTGCGGGGCAGTGAGTATAAGCGCACAAATAAAAATAAATAAAATGCATACTACACGAGGCACGAGAGGTATGTCAGGACCGGGATATCTGGCGCTCTACACTCTATGCCGACCCTGTTAGGAACCTGGCGTGAAGATACATACATACATACATATTATACATAGATAGATATCTATGTTTTGAAGAATGATGAGTAATGTGTATTATGTGTATTATGCATATGTGTATGTGCTGAGTAATGGCGAATCATAATCATACCTATAATTAAGCACTTATATTTTCACTAGTGACCCGATGGGGACGGGGAACATTTATTATAGATATAAACCTTCCTCAGCAAAACCCTTTTACCAACATTTCAAACAGGAACAAAATCCGTTCACAACTTTCCGAGATTGGCGCATAGGTACATACAGAGAAAATAGGGGAACTTTACTTTATTAATAGGTATGTAGTGATTATCAACATCGTCATCATCTTCATTATTTTAACCGCACGACGTCTACTACGGGACAAGAACCCTCCCCATAGATGCCATATAATTACATGATAGCACACCGCGGACACTCCGCCAAAATTCCATACAAACGCTTAATTTGGTTTCTATTACACAGACATCAATCAGTCACGTGTATTGTGTGTGTGCGTAGCACATACAAAATACCAACCGTCGCCCATAAGAGGGGAAGGGGTTGAGTGATGCGGACAAATCGGGCGGGACGTCGAAGTGTCCATTCTATACGTAGTATTATTACATATTCTCTGATGATAGATAAAGGGCATTTGCCAATGATACCTTCTGTGCTTTTGCCGAAAGTTATCACCCTGAAAATACGTGGGAATATAAATACATTGTCTAAAATAAAATAATAAATAAATAAAAAATATAAATGTTTTCTATTCTCTATTCTATTCTCTTAAAACCAGCAATACACTTTTACAGCACAATTAGCGCTAATACCGACACTAAAACAACAAAATAATGAGAAAGAGGCGAGACTAACGAGAAGTAAGGTCATTCTCACCTTCCCACTCATTATTTTTACATAAGAACTTTTATTTTTACAGCAAATAACAAAGCTCCTTATCCTAGCCTCCACTTTATAAGGTGGTGTGTTGTACTATAATTTAACTTACACTTGCACACGCAGTCCTTTTAAAATACCTACTTCTTGTTACCTTTGTTACTGACACAAATGTTCGCTAGCACGGAAGCATTGTACTAAAGACTAAAGAGTAATTGCTACTTAGCCTGGGTTGCACCACTTTTTTTTTTTTAATGTAATAAAAGTGACAAACAAGCATGCAGTTCACATTGATGTTAAGTGATGACTGCAGCCTATAGACACCCACACAATGACCAGAGGTCAAAATGCAAATGCGCTGCCACTCCTGAGGCATTAGGTGTTATGCCTCTGTGCCGGAAATTACAGAGCCGTACATTACCACCTGACCGAAATATGATAGTGCTGAACACTACCATTTAACAGCAAAGTATATTAGGTAATGGTGGTGCCTACGCCCGCGAGCTCCATCACTGGAGCTCTACCACCAGTAAACTTTTGTTAAAGTTGAAGTTATTGTAACATTTCACATCCTGCTCTAACTTTAACAGATTTCTTTAAGTTAGAAAAGGATGTGAAATTTTACAATAACTTTAACTTTAACAAAAGCCGTGGTGCAACCCAGGCTTAGTAGCACATGTGTCTATGTCTAAGCATTGCTAGTAATGAGCAATGCTTATTTCCATCATGCTCAAAAATCGAAAGTTGTTTGATTTACGAGCATGCTTTCTGAGGGAGGATGGAAGGAGGCGTGTATTAATAGCAGGTTTGCTTATAAGCGTGCATATATCCAGTATCGATTTTATAAGGAATGTTCTTTAAATTAGTATTGGCTTATTACCAGCAAATGTGTAGAGATGCAGATTAAGTGCTTAAATATAAGTATATCTCTTGATTTTTTTATACTAAACGCAAATGACGTTACGGACCTGTAGACTACAAATCTTTCCTTCGACGAGAACTAGTTGCAGCTTTTTGCCGCTATAACGTAAAAAACGTTTAAAGTCCGTTTTCATTTTACTCGTCAAATGACGCGTTTTATTGAATCCCTACGTAATTCACTGTCAAAAGAGTGCGCATGGTGGCAGACAAAGGTCACTAAATTAAAAAGCAGACGGCGAATCTACTCCAGTCCAATATTCAACACAGGACAGGATGCAAAATTACCTACAAAGTATTTCCAGATTAGCTAGAACTTAATCCTTCGCATAAGAACACATTCGAACTTTTCTGTCTTAATCATTTCAGCGGAAAGACGTTCACTGCTCAAAAGCCCTTCTAAAAGATGCCCAATAAAAGGTTGTGCGTCATTAGGGGAAAATATGCCATAACGGTCACACTTGACCCGCGGCTTTTTTTTTGTAGGAATACAAAGCAGTGGCGTGGCAGTGGCAGTGGCATAGTTCTTCGAGCTGTGTGCCCTGCCCGGACGAGGACGGCCATTGGGCAGAGCAGTTCTCGAGTAACGACCGTGTACTGGAAAACGAAGCGTAGGCAGGCCTCCTACAAGATAGACCGACGACCTGGTGAAGGTCGCAGGCAATCGATGGATGAGGGCGCCCCAGGACCGTTTGTTGTGGCATTCTTTGGGGGAGGCCTTTGTTTAGCAGTAAACGTCTTTTGGCTGAAATAATGATGGTGACAAAGTCGTAATGTGCTGATATTTTAGCAGTTATATCCTACAGAACTGCAACAGTAAATTAAGTAATTCTCGGTGGCATCGTTTCCATAGTATTTAGGTACACTATTGTGGAAAAAATAACGAATACTGAACATAATGTTCATTACAGCAGTTCCTATTGGGAGCCGCCTAACGGGAATGCCTAAGTCGCCATTGGAGTTCCCCAAGACACATTTCGGGTGACACAATGCGGCCTCGGCCGAAGGGTATTATATGTCGTGAAGAAAATCAAGTATACTGACCATAATGTTCTTTATCGTGTGGTATGTTCCCGTTAGGTTCTAGCCTATCGAGGCATTCCTCCGAGTAGCCGTTGTAGGACAGTTTGCCGCGCGCTCCGCCGCCGCCGTTTTGTCGGCCGCGGCACTCGCTCTCGCCTTCAGACTCGTCTTTTGTTGCTGTAACAAGAGAGACAATGTTTAATTCATGGTAAAGACCAAACCAATTCCTTCTTGGACTACACATAAGCTCCGTGTTGTGTGTGACGCTCTATTTTGTTGGAATATGTAACATATTAAAGACGTAATAAAGAAAGTTAGGTACTTGCAGAATATTATGGATCATAAATGGGAGCATGAGAAATGTGCTGCTCACGTCACTCAAAAAAGCTCAGAACATTGAGAATATCGAAGATTACCTATTCAAAGATACTAGACCGTCCATTCGCAATTTGAGATCCTAACAGATCAGCTACCAAAAAACAAAAAAATCAGATCCCAAACAGAGAAGAAATAGTTTGAACAGTTCTTTGTCTTCGCCTATTTATAATATAAGATTAACAAATAAAACAACCACATTTTCCTTTCAAACTAATAATGTATTTTTACTTGACATCAAATAGAGTTAATGTGGTTTCTGATAGCATTATGCTTTTAACTAAAACCGTTTTAAGAATAGGTACTTTATATTGTATTTTAAGAGGTTCATTATGTTTAAATTGGTATTGAAGAAGATAGTAGACAGCGTTGTAAACCCCTGTAAACACTATAAAGAAATTTATGACTATAGAGATATAGCATAAAGGCTGAACTGTCATGATCTCTTCCTGATTTATTGATCAGTTTTATTGGATCAGACATACAAAAAAATGTGAATAATAAAACTTAAAAAGAAGTGTGAGTGCGAAAAATCTTAATGAGAAATCTCTTTTCATTAGTAAGTACCTAACTACGCAGAAACAGAAAAGAGATGACAAACTCGGAAATATACTACCGGCAAACAGTTCCTTAGAACAAATTACTGTTTGTGTGGATTCAATATATTATGTTGTCGTCCAATACGCTTCAGGGTTAATACCCCTTGGAATTAATGTCGAATTCAGAGCTATAAATAAAACAAGAGGGAACGTAGATGATCCTCAAAGCAACTAATAGATAATTACTTCACAATCTGCGAAACTTTGGGCCGGCAAATACGGTGAGGGTACAGCAGATGATATTAATAGCCCAATAACCTGACAAAGGATTTGGAAGAAAAGCTGTAAGCTATTAGTCGCAGCACCGAATAAAATATAGATAAATGTGCATTGTCTGTTTTGAATAGATATTTAGGGTGCATAAGCGTCAAAATAACACAGATATCTCTGTTAACGGATTTCAAAAAAATAATGAAGGGGAAAATACACTACATTGCTTACAATAAATTATTTACAGCAACGACAAATGCCTTAGCTTGTTATCGATTAAAAATATTAAGGCACCCTCTAAAACCTTTTAAAAAATAATAATTGCTTTAGAACACCCAAACTGGACAGAATCGAATGAGTTTTACCGTGTAAAACGTAAAATATTGTACAAAATACACGAACATTCGTTCGGTAGCCCAGGACTCGATATATCCATGCAAATTGAATTAATTAGTCTGTCAAAACGAAAGTGGGTCGAGCAATTGAATTCATTTATCAAGAGATTGTGTGCGCGACACTTTTTTAGCAACTTTTGTGCATTAAAACAAATGTAAATCCCAAACATATTTTCTGCAGCTCTTGTTTTTCGTGTGAGAAAGATAATTTGTGTGAGGAACAGGTGTAGTGTGGAAAAATATTTGGAATAATTTTGTAGGAAGTAGGTAAATACAAAGGTATTTTGCATGTCTTCATGGCATCTAGGTACTTGTAGTGTGCTTAAGCGAAAACAAAGGTATATTTTTTTTAATCTGTTTTTTGGGGATTTCAGTATGTCCGGCATTGCTGCCGGATAGTTTTCAATAGATAATACAGTTGTAGTAATTCAATAAGTACATTATTATACTACAAACGAATGCCTACTATACACCTAAGTAATATATGCCACGAACAAGCGTACCACTATGTTAATAACATTGCACGTTTAAACATTGTTCATTAAGCTAAACCTAACAATACCCATGTGTACCTAACAATACACCACGTTGTATTATGCGAATATACCTAAAACAGTTTAGGAACGTATTTTAAATTTTCTCACATCCACAACTTCGCTCCACATTGTCTACATATTCCACGAGAAATACCTTAACGTCCCAAGAGCATAACAGCAAAGTTTAAGACTTCAAAGAATTTATAAAAGGTGAATGCATAATGCTGTCAATAATTGAGCATTAATATTGAAGGAACAGTTCATCAACAATTTGCATGTTACACGAACGCCGGTGCGGGGAAGTCCCGTCAGTAGGGATGCAATTGATATATCGACATTTCACTAGAAAACATCTATGACGACGATTGCAAGCCATCGATGTATCGATATTACAAATTTATTGTATGAAAATGAAATTACTGACAAAATGACCCCTAAAATATTTTGAAAATGTAAAAGAGGCATATGATTCACTCGCACAATTCATATTAATCTTGTAAATATAAAGCTAGGGGGGAAAGTCAAACACCTCATAGTAATAAAAGAGTAGCATAATAAAATAGGATTTTATAAATCACTTTTAAATATTATATCTACGTTATGATTTTATTAAAACAATTATAAACAGAAACTGGTCGCATATAGGTTTTTATTAATGTATGGAAGGTGTCAAAAAAGTATGCAGCTCACATTGCTGTTAAGTGATGACTGCAGCCTATAGACATCTACATAAAAACCAGTGGTCAAAATGTAGATGCGTTGCCACCCCTGAGAGGTGTCATGTCTCTGTGATAGTTATAACGGGGCCATACATTACCATCTAACTGGAACACGATAGTGCCGAACAGTATCATTTAGCGGCACCTAGGTCAGACAATGCGGTGGTGCCTACGCCCTCGAGCTCCTACACTTGGAACTCTACCACCAGTAAAGGTTTCCGAAATAACCTCGATGTATCGATAAATCGATGTTTATCTTTACAATTGTTACATCCCTATAATCCTTCCAGTTCACGAGACGAGATGCGAAGAGACAACCGCTGTATAGGGACCAAACTTTAATTGGCTGCAAATCGCCTGAACGCGAACCCAGTCTAGCGTGCAAATTGTCGATTGTCTGAGTAAGGCAGCGCCGTTAATTAATGCATAACTTTCAAATATGGCTTCGTTGCATTTGTTGGATACACCTATTGGCGGTAGAGCTTTCGGTCCTCTTCTACAAGAGCTTGACTGGTAAGTACACATTAGGCTAGGCGATTCGAATAATGCTTTTTTCTAGAGTGCGTTTGAACATCTATGACACTCCCAAACTTCTTCATACACCCGACGTTTCGGTCGCTTTCCAGCTACCGTGGTCACGGGGTGACTAATTCGACGATGTTCAGCCTGGTCTTATATAGCTGAGACAGAACACAACCCTAGTGCGATGTAAACTACTAGTGGCGTCATCTATCGATAAATTACTGAAAACTACGTTGCCATGTCATGCTAGCGCCACCTGTTTCTGAGACGTCTGGCATAACGGTCCGGATTCACGCAAAAGTTACTAACGTATCTCGTGGTTTTGCAGATTTACAAGTTTGGGATTTCAATTTGGATATAATGGGATCCCAATTCGTCGACAAACGCCAACCATCCTCTCTATTGAAATTTGGATGCTTTTTAATCTCAATAGCCTCTCTGACCATCCGTGGAATAGGACGATTTTCTTTTGATATTATCTGAACCTTATCAAAACGAATGTAGTGGTTGGGTTTGTCCGTTAGATGTTCACAAACTGCAGACTTTCCGGTTCGTTGGTGTTTGACATCGGCTATATGTTCTTTCACCCGGGTCAATACAGGCCTCTTTGTTTGTCCTATGTACGAAAGTCCGCAATCACAATCTAGTTTATAGATACCGGCATCCTGCAAAGGAATGTTACATTTTATAGGTCTTAAATACTGGTGTAGTTTCTTATAGGGTTTGAAAATTTAATTTAAGTTTAATTTCTACAATGTATGAAGCTCGCGAAAACCTACGAAAACGTTATCATCTATGACAGCTAAACCTATTCTAAGAGTACCACGCTTATGATATACGGAAAGTTTTCTTTACAGACCAATCAGCCTTTCTTCTATGGTTTTCTCTATACTCCTAGACCAGTGGTTCTCAAACTTTTTAAATGACGGAACCCTGTTGGGACTCAAAATACTTGATGGAACCCTACAATAAAACAATTGTTTTTATAAGTGTATTTTGTATTAATCAGCATAATAAAAGTACAATTTAACAGTTACTAATTATCATTTACTTCACTGCCTCGGTAGCCTAGTGGTAGCAGGCCACTACTACTACGCTGAGGTCCTGGGTTCGATTCCCGGGTAGGGGGTTATCAGAGATAATGGTGAAAAAGCCTTTGTCTCTGGTTCTATTGGGATTTTTCCATTTTCTGGAAATTTCCCAGTACCTCAAAGTTTGGTAATGTGCCCGGAGATGTCAACAGGCTCGCCACCTGTTACATGGGCCAAAACGTAACCGGCGAATCGTGGGTGTTTACATATATGCTTGAATGCATGCATTTACCTCTGCCTACCCCTTCGGGGATTACAGGCGTGAAGTTACGTTTACGTTACGTTTTATTTACTTCACCACTTGGCAAGGACTATAATAGAAAACATTAAAAAAGAAAAAATCTAACTAGTGGGAGGTATGAAACTGTTTTTTATTTTTCTTGGGTTGATATCAGGTTTGATGGAAGAAAGTTGGAGTCTCATATCAGCTTCGGCGTCCAGTCTATTGCGATATTTTTTTTCGTGGCTGCGTAGGTAGAGAATCCTGTTTCGCACAAATATGTAGTTGGGAACGGGAGAAGAATATCCAGAGCCATTTGGCCAAGCATTGCATATTCATCTTGGATTCTGCACCAAAAATCATTGAGAGGCGTCGTTTTGAACAGTGAGTCCATACTGTGTCTGATGACATTTCTAAAAGAGATTCATGTATCTCGTTTGGCATGTTTTCAGGCTTTTCCAAGTTGGGTAAAAAAGGATTATGAATCCATGAATTCACTTTAAGTTTTGTATTTTGTTCTTCGGGAAAATACTTATCAAAAGTTGCGCGCATCGAACTGAGATATTGGACCAATACTTCAAACACATCATCTTCAAACATTTCTGAGTCGTTTTCGCTAACAAACTCACTGAGTAACGGAAAGCTTTCTATTTCTTTCTTACCAATGCAAATGATCCAAAAATCTAATTTTCTTTTAAAAGCACTTATTTTATTATAGGCCTGAAACACTGTTGTCTGTTTACCTTGCAACGATAAATTAAATTCGTTAAGTTTTTGAAAGATATCCGCCATAAAAGACAATAAAAATAAAAATTGTGTACGTACATATTTAGGTAAAACTATGACACATTGTAAGTTTTGTTGTCACGTGGGGGAGGGTACGCGCATTCCACAGACCGGCAAACTTAGAGCGAACGGGTTGTTCAAGTATAAAATTGTTGATACCAAACTTATGAGATATTGTACCAGCTATTGTAACACATGTTTCTACAAATTCAAATAAATAAATAAATAACGTTCATAGCGTTTTGTGCGGCCGCGGAGAGGTGTTTTGATTATTTTTTTCTAAATTCTTGCGGAACCCCGACAGAGGTATCACGGAACCCCAGGGTTCCGCGGAACACACTTAGAGTATAGCTGTCCTAGACTATCTGACCCAGCGAACTTCATACCGCCTGAGAATGAAATAGTGTATCAAAGATTTGACAGGTACGAATTATTTGTAACAGAACATAAAGTGTTTTTTTAACTATTTTTCTTACAATTACTTGTAATTTTTTGAACCGTTCAACTTTCCTAGGACTTCTTCGAATATTTCTTCTTCTAAAATAGCCAAATTGGTTAAGTGAGAATAACAAACGTTATTTAATTTTTATGTATAGAGATTACAGGAAAATTGTAGAAATTAAACTTGCGGATTTTCTCGCGTATACAACACTCCCAAACTTTTTACTTTTAATTTCTACAATGAATGAAGCTCGCGAAAACCTACGAAAACGTTATTACGGGTAAACTTATAAAATCATTTAAAGTAACGGAGGAAATTTCTCAATCGTACAGTACTCTGCGCCCGCATCCAACTCTTACATGGCCGGTTTTTTGGCTATGGAAACAGTGGGCATACATAATGAATCAACTGTGGGTGTGCATTTAATTTGCTCGTTTATAATGAAGGCCCAGCCAAATTGTGTAGATAATTAAAGATGCGGACACGACCAAAGTTATGTTCGGGGAATTAAACTTGTAACCTACCCACTATTTTAACTTTTTGTGTTGTTAACGACTCATTGGTATGAGGTGAATGGGGTTAGGTCTGAGTGTGACATTAAGCCTGGATTGCACCAAGATATTTGTTAAATTTATTGTTACATTTCACATCCTTATCTAAATTTAATAGATTTCTTTAAAAATTAAAGAAAAAACGGAAAGAAAAATTTGAATTCGGGCAGGAATCGAACCTGCAACCTCAGGATAACCAGTCCAGAAGCTTTACCACTAAGCTACCAAAGCTAACTAAGATTTCTTTAAGTTAGAGAAGCATGTAAAATGTTACAATAACTTTAACCAATATCTTGGTGCAACCCAGCTTAAATTAGTTTCTTAACTATGGTTATTCTCAGGACTAACCCAGTGATACTGAGTGACCTTATTATTAGTTTCTTCCTATTGATACTTTAATTATTGTGTCTGAAATATGCTAAAAGTATCTAATTTAAAAGTTGAATGCACGAATTTTCTTGCATGCTAGCGGCCCGCCCTGGATTCTAGTACTAATTTATAGGGTTGCGAAAGCGGTTATTTTCCCTTAAACTAACCCTACTATTTCATTTAAACTATCAACCCCAAAAACACAACCTTAGGGGTCGATTTTCGCATAATCCCGTCTGTGAGCACAGTGATGAGTGAGTGACCTTTCGCTTTTAAATATGATTACCTATGATACATATTTAAGTTGTTCTTAAAAAATACTAAGGGCGTTGATGCGTTTCCACTCCTGTGGTCTGAGTTGATATACTTCTGAGCCGGCAATTACAGGGCCGTACATTACCACCTGACCGAAACTCTATAACGCTGAACCGTTCAGCGGTAAGTGAATTAGGTAATGCCTACGCCAGCGAACTCTATCACCAGTGTTGTTACTAGAAATTATATTTCCACCCAATTTATTATTTTATTTAGGTATCTTATTTAAGAATGTCTGTACATTTAAGGGCTATTCCACTAGTCCCTACCAACGAATCCTCGTTGGAAGAGTCATGTCATATTTGAAATCGTTAGCCTGTTTTTTTTTTAATACGAGCCTTAACAGCTAAAAACATAATCATACATACAACATGGTGGAATTTAATAAAAATAAAAGCGTCGTGCGTCGGTTGCGCCAAAGTAACCGAACATATCTGTAATTCAAACTAGTGTGCAGAAAAAGTTTCTTTCTCGTTCGAAGGCAGCCCGCGTTGTGCTTTATGGAAAATAACCAATTTATCGGCATTGCCAGTGCGCTCCGTGAAAATGTAAAAACGGTTCAAGTGCGAGTGATACTCACGTGCATGGTTCCGTAAATTGAAGAAATTTTCTAATAAAATAAATAACATTAACTTCTAAAAATAAACCAATTTTAGGCCCAGTAATCTTTTTGAGGTCCGTATAAAAATACTTTTTACGTGATAAATATGTCTGGTCGAGATGCTTTTTAGCATTAAGTTCGCCACATGTACCAATTTGTGCAAGAAAGTTTAAATAAATAAATAAAATAAATATTTTTTTTTATTTACATAATGTGTGTTTATACATCCTACAAAAGTGCATCCTAATTTCTGTAATATTTAACGTTACACTTTTTCGGGTCACAGATTTTCATATGTATGTATACCTATGTATGAGAAGTAAACTCAATCAGCCTTGTACATTCGGAGCAAATTGGCTGTGACAGAGAAACGGACAGACAAACACAACCAGTATTCTTATCAGCCCTGTTTTTCCTTTGTAGATGCGGAATTCTAAAAACAGGTTAAATGCAGATAATCGCCGATCCAACGGCAAATTAATTACGTATGTATCAATTTGTTCCCCTCTACTTTAAGGCCGTGAGGACTCTGTTAAGTAATATTCCTATGCAATATTTATAGTAGTAGTTAATGAATCATTAATATTAATGACTTTGTGCCTTAGTCATTTGTATTTGTAAAAAATAGGTAGGGACATACATGTGTTTCATTTTATCATCAAGTCGTGTTTAATATGAGGGAGTAGGTATTGTGTACCTATCTCGATTACTATCAGTATCATAACTACTTTGCAGTACATTGCCATTTTCCTTAAATTATGTCAATTCTCACGCTTCGCCAAAACAGCTATGTTCTTGAAAGTGACTATCGAAATTATGTCAACCGAGATACATAGGTAAACGTCTTCAGGGTGACCGGCATCAGCTTGTTCGGTGTCTGTGTCTATTGATTGTCCTGTGGCAATTAATCCTCATTCAGTTTGCCCTCTAAGCTATGTTTCAAAATCTAAGCGTAACTTCACGTCTATAATCCCCGAAGCGATGGCAGAGGTATTTGCATACATTCATGCTCAATCATACATGCAATCACTCACGATTCGCCGCTTAAGTTTTTGCCTATGTGGTGGCGAGCCTATTGACATCTCCGGGCACGTTACCAAACTTTCAGAAAATGGAAAAATCCTAATAGGTAGAACCAAAGATAAAGGATTTTAATACCGTTTTCTCTGACAACCCTCTACCCGGGAATCGAATAAAGGACCCCACCGTAGTAGTAGTGGCCTGCTACCACTAAGCTACTCAGGCATTTAAAATCTATTTGCGTTATACGACCATATTTGCTCATAAAACACACGAGAGACTCTTATTATTGCAAAGCCATTTCACGAATGTGATTTCATGTAAGTACGGTTATTCTTCTTCCGTAAGACAGTGATGACAGAGCAATATATATTTTTTAATGTTACAGAAGTGGCAAACAAGCATGCACACATTGATGTTAAGTGACGACTGCAGCCTATAGACAACCACACAAAGACCGAGGTCAAAATGCAAATGCGTTACCACTCCTGAGGCCTAAGGTGTTATGCCTCTGTGTCGGGAATTACAGGGCCGTACATTACCACCTGACCAGAACACGATAGTGCTGAACACTACCATTTAGCGGCAAGTATATTAGGTAATGCGGTGGTGCCTACGCCCGTGACATCCGTCACTGGAGCTCTACTACCAGTAAAAAAAAAAACTAATGTAAATTCAGCATAAGGTTTCCGTTTTTTTCTGTTAATGTACAGAACCTTGAAAAGAGCGGCGGCCATCTGGCGTGCTCCCCAATTATCTACTTTTACGCTTCCTCATAAGATTAGGTTTCTTGAAAGTAAATTTGCCGCATCAGTTCAACGTCATAAAGTTTTAGAGACGAACTTCTTAGATGTTCATAACATTATAACGTTTTATGATTGATGTCGGTATTAAAAATATTACGGCAGATCCAGTTGCGGTTGTTAAAATAATACATGTTACTCAACATCGGATATATAAGATGGCGCCAAAATAACTCTAAATAAATAAACGAAACATTTTTAATTAAACTGTTTGTGTACACAAATAAATTCAGCCATACGTCTACCTAGCCTACACGATAGGTGGTTTTAAATGGTTCGAACAGTTCGTCCATTTTTTTTAATGTGATGAAGGTTAATGAAGCTTGCAGTTTACATTGATGGTAAGTGAATACTGCAGCGTTATTACTGCAGTATTAGGTATATTTACACGAAAATCTGAGGTTCAAATGCAAATGCGTTGCCACACTTGCCACCCCCGAGTCCTAAGTATATTTGCCTCTGTGATTTTACCATCTAACCGAAACACGATAGATAGTGCTGACCACTGTCATTTGGTGGTATAAAAATTAGAGTGTATTGTGTTGATGCCTACGCTTTCGAGTTTCAACATTAGAAATCTATCAGCAATAAAAATTAATCCCTACTTCCCTACTTATATTATGAATGCGAAAATAACTCTGTCTGTCTGTCTGTTACCTTTTCACGTCCAAACGATTTTTATGAAATGTGGTACAGAGATAGAGTTGACTTTGAGAAAGAACGTAGGCTAGTTTTTAAACGACAACCACGCGGGCGAAACCGCGGGCAACAGCTATACCTACTTAATAAAATATATTTGGAGTTGGAGTTTCACATATTATATGTTTACGCACGTGGTTTATTTCATCACAAGAAATCAATTGTAAGGTTCTCGTCTCTACGCCGAAGCCTGTTAAAATACAAAGGCAACTTACGGTTCAAAATGAACGTAGCAAGCGGGTGTTGAGGAGTAATTTCCGACGAATTCCAGTCCACCCCCAAAATTCAGAACACAACCCAGTACAAATTGTTTCGCTTATCTTTTGTCAGTGATCTTTGAATTTTCGCTGAGAGCAGTCGTTGCGCTAGCGCGAGTGAAAAGTGCTGACTTACCATAACAACGTTGCCACTACGGCCTGCCGCGATGACCCAGTTATCATTGCGTAAGGCCTCACGTCCGACAACATAAACATTCGTTAAGGCGAAGCTACTTTTTATTAATAATTATTATAATAATGGCTTCCCCAAAAAGTACTAATATTAAAATAAAAACTGAAACTGAGCAGTTTCTATACAAATGTTACTCTGAGGAAAAAGCAGAACGAGAAAATCTTGAAGGTATTGTGACGCAGTTGCAAAATCAAATTGAAAACCTTCAACAACAACTGAAGTTTTTAACAGAGCAAAAAGACGCAGGTAATGCAATTACCAAAGAAAAGACCACTTCACCTGCTGAATACAATACAGATGAAGAGGAGCTCGCTAAGGAAACAGAGTGGGTAAGAGCGAAACAACGGAAGAAAAGGAAACTGACCACATCCCCCGCTCAAGTTGAAGAGGACAAAGAAAAAAGCCTCAACGCTTCAAGAAATGAGAAAGAAAAGGTTCGAAAAGTACCACTTCCACCACCCATCATTGTAGATGGTGTTAAGGACTATCAGTCCTTTTATGATCTTCTTTCGGAGAACCACAAAGAAGTCTTGTTCTCCGTTAAAATGATGAATGGAGAAGCTGTAAAAATAAATGCTGCTAATGATGAGTCATACAGAGCCATCACGCAGCTCTTAACCCATAATAAATGCCTTTGGCATTCTTACGAAAACAAGCAAGTTCGACCAATAAGAGTGATGGTAAAAAAATTGCACTTTACTTGCAGTCCAGAAAGAATTGTTGAGGAGTTGCAAGACAAAGGCTACAAAATTGAGGAAGCAGTCAACAAACTGAGATGGAGTGACAA
Organism: Macrosoma leucophasiata; assembly: GCA_036365455.1. Classification (NCBI taxonomy): domain Eukaryota; kingdom Metazoa; phylum Arthropoda; class Insecta; order Lepidoptera; family Hedylidae; genus Macrosoma; species Macrosoma leucophasiata. Next base: position 5,919,143 of record JAWQUS010000024.1, read on the forward strand.
AACACCACTCAACATGTTCATGCTCACTTTCAAGAATGAAGAGGACATTAACAAAATATATGACATAAAGTCTATCCTAGGATGCAAGGTTGAGGTGCATCCAATAAGAACGTCTAAATTAGTTCCACAGTGCAAGAGGTGTCAAGCTTTTGGACATACTCAGAGGTACTGTTCCAAAGAGCCTAGGTGTGTGAAATGTACAGGCAAACACCTAACCAGAGACTGCACTAAATCAGCAGAAGAGAAACCAAAGTGTGTGCATTGTGGCGCACCTCACCCTGCAAATTATAGAGGGTGTATGGTCGCAAGAGAAATGCAAAGCATTAAAAATAAAACATTGAAAAAACCAAGTAGTCAACCAGTGCAAAACAAAATGTCGTCAACCATGGCCAAGAAAACCAAGGAAGTTAGCAAGAGTTTAACTTACGCAGGAATCGTAAAAGGCACTACAAAGACCGGCCACAATAACACACAAAAAGGCAACGCCTTAGAAGAAAAACTTGACCGGATCTTAAGCGTCATCACCGCTTTTGATGAACGACTCCAAAAACTTGAACAAACAAGTCAAGTTAAAACTTCTACGTTTCGAAAATGACTAACTCATTAAATATTATGGAATGGAATGCCAATGGACTACTACAACATCAAAATGAGTTACAAGTAGTCCTAGATATACAAAATATAGACTTATGCTTAGTGTCTGAGACACATTTCACTAAACAGTCGTACATCAGATTTAAAGGGTACAAAGTTTATCATGCACTACACCCAAACAACACTGCAAGAGGTGGTAGTGCTGTTATAGTTAAGGAAAATATAGAACATCATGAGGAGAGAAAATTTGAATACCCAGAATATCAGGCTGTAGTCGTAAATATAAAAACTAAGCGTTACTCTTTTTCGGTAGCATCTATATATTTCCCACCAAAACATTCCTTGAAAAAAGATGAATACATAAGTCTTTTTATAAGCCTTGGCGAGCGATTTATCATTGGTGGCGACTTTAACGCTAAAAATACCCATTGGGGCTCTAGACTCACCAATACCAAAGGCAAAGAATTGCTTAGTGCCATAAAAGAAGCGAAGTGCAGTTTTTCATCTACGGGTAAGCCGACCTACTGGCCCACCGATCCACAAAAAATACCTGACCTAATAGACTTTTTTATTCATAAAAATATATCAGTCAACTACCTACAAGTAAACGAAATGAATGATATGAACTCCGATCACTCACCCATAATTCTAACACTAAGTGAAAACATTACATATAAAAATTATAACATAAGACTCGTAAATAAGAAAACAGACTGGGCCAGTTTTAAAACAGATTTGGATGAGTCTATAAAATTGAACGTCCCATTAAAAACTCCAGAACAATTAAATATAGAGGTGGAAAATTTTATAACTAACATCCAACAATCAGCGTGGAACAGTACACCAACAACAGAGTACAAACCAAGGGCAAGAACATATCCTAGAGACATTTTAGATCTCTTACACAAGAAAAGATTACAAAGAAGCAAATGGCAAATGACAAGGTTCCCAGGAGATAAAAGGTTGCTTAATAATCTTACCAAAAAGTTAACCAGAAAAATCAATGAATACAACAATAACAATATGAGTTATTTTATTACAAAGCTAACCAGTGACCGAAGTACCGATTACTCACTTTGGAAAGCCTCTAAAAATTTAAACAGACCAATAATACATATTCCACCAATTAGGGGTGAAAATGGAACATGGGCTATTAACAACCAACAAAAAGCCAAAATATTCTCAGAACATCTTGAAAATATCTTTAAGCCAAATGAGAATCTATCAAACGATCTTCTTGAGGAAAACTTTATCCAAGAAGAGCTAATTATAAAACTTGTGACACCAAACGAGGTAATCAAAGCAATCAAAACAAATATCAGCCCAAAAAAATCTCCAGGATATGATTTAATTACAGGAGAAATCTTGCATAATCTACCTCGAAAAGCTATCGTGAAATTAACAACTCTAATAAATGCTGCATTCAGACTAACATATGTCCCTGATTTGTGGAAAGTGGCAGAAGTAATAATGATAGCAAAACCTGGAAAGCCACCTCATGAAGCAACGTCGTACAGACCAATTTCTCTACTGCCGGTTCTTTCAAAACTGTTCGAGAAACTTCTTTTAAGACGCTTGAAACCACTTCTGGACGCTAAAAACCTTATTCCTGAGCACCAGTTTGGATTCAGAGAAAAACACTCTACTATAGACCAAGTACATAGAATAACAAATGTCATTGAAAAAACACTAGAAGACAAGAAAGTTTGTACAACAGTATTTTTAGATGTGGCACAAGCTTTTGACAAAGTCTGGCATGAAGGTCTTATTTATAAAGTCAGAACTATGTTGCCGAAACAATTCTCTGATATATTAGAATCTTATATAACCAATAGAGCATTTAGAGTGAGACAAGAAAGTGATTATTCTGAACTCAAAGAAATAAAAGCTGGGGTACCACAAGGTAGTGTCTTAGGTCCGGTCCTGTACCTATTATACACATGCGATATCCCAAATTTAGAGAATAATATAATTGCCACCTTCGCTGATGACACTGCTATAATGGCTACAGGTCAAAGTCATGAAGAAGCAGGAGAAAAAGTTCAAGAGGCTCTTAATGTTTTAAATAACTGGACTACAAAATGGCGCATCAAGCTAAATGAAACGAAGTCGGTCCATATCGACTTTACTAACAAAAGACCACATTATCTCCCGTTATATATAAATGGACAACAAATACCATATGCGAACACAGCTAAATACCTAGGTATGACGCTTGACGCTAAGTTGCGCTGGAAAGCTCACGTCAAGAAGAAGCGAGAAGAGCTATGTATTCGCTATAATAAGATGTATTGGCTTCTTGGAAGATACTCTCCGCTCTCGATACACAATAAAATATTATTGTATAAGCAAGTCCTCATGCCAGTATGGACTTATGGTATTCAGCTGTGGGGTTGTGCCAAAAAGAGCAATGTACAAATAATACAACGTTTCCAGAATAAAGTGCTCAGAGACATTGTAAATGCGCCCTGGTATGTACGCAATAACGATCTCCATCGGGACCTGAAAATGGATTTCGTAGATAACGTTATAAGAAAATACGCCGAAGCCCATGAAAAAAGGCTTCATCATCATGTGAATATTGAGGCTATCCAGCTCCTCGACAACACAAACCTAGTGAGAAGACTTAAGAGAACTAAACCTTTTGAGTTAGTGTAGTGTTAAAAAAATAATAGTGTTAGTGACTTAATTTGCATAATCACACGAACAAAGTGACTTCCCCTTAAGACATACTAAGAAAGTGCCAGTGGACATTTACTTAGAAATAATTTTATTAGAAGTTTAAGTTAGCATAAAATTGCTTATTAGTCTTTTAGGCTAGATTGTAATTTTAATAAGGATCAAAAAAGGACCTTACGTTAATTTAAAAAAAAAAAATCTTTTGTCACAAACACTCAGCTCACATGCAGCTGCCGGAGGGTAACCGATTTTCTGGAGTACTCCGGAGACGTATTTAATGTAAGACAAAGGACACAATCAGATTTCAGGGTGATGGTGTCTAACTGTCCAAAAAATCAAATGCTTATGCAATTATTCGCAAAAATTACCCATTCGGAAACAGAAACGTACATTATTTTTTACTTTGCAAAAAACATCATTTCTTAAATGCTAAAACGTTAACTTGCTGTATTAACTTTTAGTAATAAGAAGGTTGCTCAAAAAAGGCTACCACAAATTTTAAAATTTAATTATTTTAATCGTTAATAAACGTTTCAATAATAACATCACCGTAGTATTTCAAAATTAGTTGTTTTTAGAAAGATCGCGACACAGGCACAGTATTGTCCTTAAACGGGCAGTATTTCACAGTATACGTGTTTCTCTTTCGCTAAATTAGCGTTACACTACCCCAAAGCACGTGCAAATCATTAGAGCGAGTTACGAGCACTCGGAATGATGACGACCGTACTCGGCGGAATCACAATCAGATTACACCATTAAAATAGCTTTGAGGCGTTCACACGGGCGATAATACGTGCAAACACCACTGAATACAGTGTAAATATCGCCGCAAAACAATGGTATTGGGTATTTTCCGGGTGGGATTAGCGTGGGATTAGAGTTTTATACATAAGGCACGTGCGACGCGATAAAGTGTCTAAACAGAGATTGCGAACAACGAACAATAAGTCAGGCGAGCACGAACGGCTCGGACTTGGCTTCTAGGAAACGATTTCAAACGGCCGAATACATAAATAAAAAATACTTAACTTCCTCCGTAGGTTCACATAAGGCTGTCAGTGATAAATGAATGCATTCAAGTATACACTACCACTATATATTGTGGCAGTTAATTTTCAAAAAGATCGTCAGTTGGTGTTGGTGCAGTTAACACAAAGGTAAAAAAGGCACACACATTACACGACACGGTATTCAGGGTCCGGCAGAAAGGGTGGGCGTGGCCTCGCGCCGGGTTGCCGCTTATTACACTATCCGGTCGACAGCGCCCTAACTCAATCACAATACAAATAACGGGCCGCTCCGGTCGCCCTAATTAGGGCCCTAACTCCCTAAATGTTTTTTCACTACCCTGTCCCTTGCTATCGTACCCTGAATACCGTGCCGTGAAATAAGTCCTTGAGTGTCGTATCGCAGCACTTGTGTAAAAGTGTAAAATCAAGATATTTTAAGACTGCCCCCTCAACCAAGTCAAATTACGTTAGAAATATAGGCAAACAAAATAATATCAGAACTACATATCATTATCGTCACTACGACTAAACATTTGCTTCGTTTAATATTGCGTTAAAGATTACAATAGCTGGATACACACGGACGATAGTGGTTAACTTCGCTAAGGGGGCAATAGTAAAGAAGACAGGCATTTTGTCCCATCATAATCTTAAATCTGAGCATTTGTATAGCGCGTTACAATGTTAAGTTTTTAAAGCCAGTTGTACATTTGTAGCTAAACAATTTTAGCTAGAGAAGTTAACATCCATGCGTGGTTATCATAAGTGCAGGCTCGCGTGTCGATACACTGGTTCTCTTCCGTCTAAAGCCAATTATATTATTATAAAGACGCATTATTTACCTCCGTTCGCATCACTCTCGCGTTCCGTTTTTATCATTGATCGCCCGTTGCAGATCAATTTCTCAATTTTGTCGCGTCACATTTGACAAACGTTGGCAATTTGTTACACTAAATTGCTCTAGCGTGCCGAGGGTTCGTATCCAGTCATATTTTGGTCAGTTATCTTAAATGGATCCTGTTATATTCAGTTTAATATTATTCTGCTATCTTTGGTCACATCTTGATGGATGTAACCATTCATATTTGCACTTTTTTCATTTTCCTAATGAATACTGTAGGTACGCATGACTACTTTAAAACTTTGGGACAGAAAAAAAACTTACTAGTAGTATTGTTTCTAAATATTGAATCAGTTCAACAGTTTCATCGTGAATGAGTTATCTTGTAAGCGTTAAATTAGCGAAATTCATCGTAGGTATAACATAGGTCCAAACATCAAGGTGTATTCGTACCAGAGGTAGGAGGTAGTAGTAAAGCTGGACTGTGTTGTCTGTCAAACTGATGTGCAAACTGTCCTATATCAACCAGATACGTAACATCATGATGCCATTCTGATCGTGCGTTCTGGCAACTAAATTAATATCTTCATTTCAAACCTTTCGTGTTTTTTCCATTATGGTTTTAAATATAACCTTTTAAACAATCAAAATCACAAAGTGGATACGATTCCGTACATACAAGTCCATAAAAATATTTGGAAAAATACTGATACACTGTACAGTTGTTCGTTTCTACCCGTTAGATGGTAATCTTCAGGTCCGTTATTACACATAGGAAGGTAAGATACCAGGCGTAGCACGCATCTGCATTTATACCTGGTTATTATGTACTGCAGTATTCATGAACCACTAATATGATATAGGTATGATATCTTTTATGAGAAAAAAAAATGTCTTACGGCTGCACTCTTACAGACAAACTAGCCTTGGACCATGAGTTCTTACGAACTTCTGGAAATCCTCTTTTAGTGATGTCCTATATTGCTCAAGGCTCTGTTATCTGCCAATCACTCAATCAGTAAAATAAATTCACACACTCTCACACAATACATTGCTGTGTCGATATTGTGTGTTCATATTAATGGTAGTTGAAATGATAGGCACTGTGTTGCAACATAACAGACACAAGATAACGTTACTTTCGTTTCTTGAAATCAAACCATTCAAACAAGTCCGAAGTTAAAATTAACGTTACACGTAATCCACATCTCCATCCACTTCAATATGAGTCTAGACCGTCGATGAAATCTATTTAAGACTGTATTGTACTCCACATAGACCCTGTTATTGCTTATCAACACAGATGTTCTGTAATCGGTCGCCGCCCCTAGTGCCTCGTAACGTCGACGTGAGTCATAACTAGGAAACTTCGACCTGAGGTCACATCACAACACAACGCATAATATAGACGTTTTATTGACCGAAATCAAACTCCAGAGACGCAGGACAGTAGGTATATAGATGAATATACTAATTTATTACCCGCAGTATATTCACAATGGTATAGAATAGGTATGACTATGTAACGTAATTGCGAAAGTGGTGTTTGGTGACTTATGAAGTTGCCTTCGTTTGAAGGACAAATGTCGTAGGTACAAGTAGTGTAGACAAAACAAAATGAAAGCTCTTGCCGAAATATTTGAATATATTGAATAATCTCGTTTATACACAGACTCATGTATGTTAACTTCAGGAGGCGTGACCAGGTAACGTATTATAATTCATTTTCGTGGTGAATTCTATAAGCTGCAGTAAGGACTGCAAAGTAAAGACTTACCATAAATGAAACTCCATTTTACAGGGTCCATTTTTTTATTGTTATAAACTTTCATGCATTAAGATATCCATAATAATACGGTTAATGTTCACATTGTAATATTGACCAATAAATTATTTCACGATACCTAACACGAAGGATTTTACGAGTACAAATACTTTCCAGAAAAAATCGTCTAGCCAGCATGCTTTAGCGATTTTCAACAAGGCCTATAACATCATAATGTGTTTGCATGTTTGCCAAGAGACTAGTGCCATTAGTAAGGTGGGAAATGTACAAATATTAGGTAAACCCACAAGCGATTAAGTTGAAAAATATTGCAATTTAAACGCAGGGTAATATAACTATTACCCTGTGTTTAAATGGCTTATCTTTATGTCAACAGAAAACAATACAATTTAACATCCTGATTGTGATGTCATTCGCGTTTTTTCTTGTAATAGGTACCTATTAAGCGTTTTTAAATCAGTGTGCATGATGTAAAGACATAATAGAGAGAAGATATAATAACACAAAGAACAGATTGTAGATGTTGCTAGAAACTCCTATGTTTGATTAGAGATCGTGCTAAACTAGAATCTGCAATTGCATACAGTCGGTTATCTTAATATTCAGGAACTCGTAAAATATAAATGTTGTTACATTTTTCGGTAGTGTAGGGGTAAGCCTCAATCCGTAAGCCGAGGAATAAGAGATACTGCGAAATTCGTATAAAAGAATATAATAATACAATAGTGTCATCCTTGAATTTGACTGAATTTAGTTAATGTGTATGAAACTCGCCAAGGTCCTAAGTACCTTCGCAACAATATATTGAATACGCAGTGAATCTTTTCGTGTTAATTTTAGAATGTGAAAAAAACCATAAACATTTTTTTTCCCAATGAAAAACTTGACTTTTTGCAGGAATCGAACCATATAACCAGTCCAGCCGCTTTACCACTAAGCAACCGAAGACCCACAAGAAGAAGCTTAGTGGTAAAGCGGCTGGACTCGGAGGTCGCGGGTTCAATTCCTGCCCGAAGTCAAGTTTTACTTTCCGTTTTTTCTTTAATTTCTAAAGTTCTCTCGCATGTGTTATTGCGAAAAATAAATAGTACCTACAATTTTTTTTCCCAGTTTTGAAAAAAAAAACATAATACGAAAAAATAGAGACGTAGAGATCACGTATTGTGTTGAAACAATGTTCAGTTATACCTTTGACATCCAAGTTTTTTTTATCTGACCCTCCCACTTTTTCTCATTGCTACCCCAACCTCTTGTTCAACAGTCGACGCTGTTTTCTGTTCGTTGTTGAGCTGTCGTAAATTTCGACCACAGGGCTATCCAATAAATTGAAATATGAATAATAAATGCTGTTAGCGTACGATGTAACTACAAAATGCTAGGATTTATAAAGGTCGTCCAACATTATATCGTCGAAGTATTGAATTTTGCATCGAGGATGGTGTCGGGTTGCGGAAATGAATCGCATAACCGAAGACCTTGTGCCGTTGCGGTTTCATAACCAGTCATTGCTATGAATATCATTACAATAATAAGAAACATTTTGTTTTGTTGTTTTTTACTTATAATAGGTATTCAATGTCGTTTGGCTTAAGATCGCGGGTTAGGTCGGGAATAAGTTTGAAAAATTAAACAATTTAAGTTTTTAAAATAATACTAATTGGGCAGTACTCGCAAAACTTATACCTATGCGTGTTTTTTTCTCGTTCTGAAGGTCGATCGTTGGTCGATTTTGTCAGTCTTATTGGTTACACAGAACTATACTTATAAATATCTAATAGGTGACTAAAAATTCAAATTTTTTATTTTTCGCATTAACACATGCGAGTGAATATTAGAAATTAAAGAAAAAAGGGCAAGACTTGACTTCGGGCAGGAATCGAACCTGCGACCTTATAACCAGTCCAGCCGCTTTATCACTCAGCTACCGAAGTCTCACACCGATACGTCAAATTTTGCCGTCCTTTTTTGATTTTTAACCAATTACCTTTTCCTTTTTTCTTTTTCCTAAGGTCTGATTAGACACTATCTTATTTTTAGTAATCTAATGGATAGTTTTTAGCTTTAAGGTTACCTTAGTACTTAGAAAAAGCTTATATGCGTGAAATTAGTTACCTACATGTCGCTACGGGATGCGCGAGAAGGAAACGGTGACTGTAGTTCAATTTCAGAAGATATCGGCATTGTCGTGATGTGGTGATAGTCTTACATGATTTTAGATATGATTAGCCTTAAGTTAAAATTTCTTAAACAAAATAAAAATTCTCAAATAATTCTGAAATACCCATCTCTCACGTTATATCCACGTGATAAATTAATAAACCTTATCAAAATACGCTAATTAAATTGAGGCTTCAAGTTTCCAAATGTGTCGAGCCTCATTAACTGTGAGTCATTGGCGGCGACATAAACAGCTCCCGGCGAGATCTGCCGGGCCGAGGTCACCGTCAAATGCTCCATAAATCAACCATGGTGACGTACCCTTCGCCAGTTAGAGGACCACTATTAAGTCAGTCATATGGCCTTATTACACGACACGGTATTCAGAGTCCGATAGCAACGACCGGAGCGGCCCGGTCAACCTAACGCCCTAACTACACACAATAAAATATGTCAAATAAATATGCCAATCTCATTATATCTCAAATAGTAGGAGAGCCCAAGAGGGGATTTTTGAATTTCCAGCATGTCAGATTAGGATATGGGAGATCACTTGCACCCTGCAGTACCGCCACCAAATCTGAAAATTCTACAAAGGGCCGAACCTTAAGGGATTCCGACACGAGCTTGCCTCGCTTCCAAATCGTCAGAATTTTGGATGGGAGCTTTGATTGGATTCACTTAAGTTACATCCTTTCTGAGTATCTGACATTCTTGAGTTATTTTTTCACCTTCATATTTAAAAGAATCAAATGTGTTCGAAAAGGGCGCGGCTTCAACGCCTTGGGTCAAGAGCGTGTCAGATATTCTGAGAGGGTGTAAAATGTGCCCAAACAATGCTCTTACCCAAAATTTTGACTATTCAGAAGAGGACTTAGATTGTCGCGACTATTTGATTTTTTTCAAGGGTTGCTCTTCGTGCGCGGTCGAATATAAAAACCTTAAATTTAGTGGAGGTAACTAACGGGGTTCAAGGTATCTCCCATATCTTAATCTGAGCGCTCGAGTAAATTCAAAAATAGCATCTTGGACTCCCGAAATGATGTTCAGCATTATTTTTAGTAGGGTAGTCCAAGAAACGGACGAATCGGTGATGTACAAATAAATACACGAGAACGTCGAACTTTTGCTTATGGAAATATAGGCGATAAGTAACATGTCTCATGTTTTTAATCTACTGGATAGCCATAAAAATAAAACGAAAATAAACAACATGGATAATCTTCACTAGTTTATCCAACACGTAAACCCAAGTGTGAGTTGAAGATTAAACTTAATTACAGATACCAAAGTGTTGTTAACTCAATTTGAAAACAGAATGGAACAGCTGTTCATAAGTACGACGCACGTCGGCGACACATGCCACTTTAAACAGAGCCACGTAGAAACTATTGAAACCTCCAGGGAGGCTAAACGCGGTAAGCTACCTTCTATTTTAGTCAAATTATTATATTATTGTACGTCTATATTTGAGAAATACCGAATCAATTTTGAGATAATGAAAAGCGTTTTCATTTATTTACAAACAAGCTAGTTTAATTTGTATCAAAGTGAGTCTTTTTTAGACATACCTAGAAAAAAAGGCATTACCTCGATGCTTCCTAAGTATAGGACTTATTACACGGCACGGTACTCAGGGTACGATAGCAAGGGTCAGGGTAGTGTAATAAATAACATTTAGAGTTAGGGCCCTAATTAGGGCGACCGGAGCGGCCCGTGTATTTGTATTGTGATTGAGTTAGGAAGCTGTCGATCGGATAGTGTAATAAGCGGCGACCCGGCACGAGGCCACGCCCACCCTTTCTGCCGGATCCTGAATACCGTGTCGTGTAATAGCCTTTTATAATGAGTCAACTGACAATAAAAAACAGTAACACCTTTAGGAATAAAAATAAGTATGTTATAATCGTAGCGATAGTTACCCACAATAAGCCTACAAGTATCAACAGAAATGCGCAAAACGAATTTAATCCAGTTGAAGTCAAAATGCAAATCATAAAAACTTCTTACCTACATTTCTCGTTTATTATTTTAAATGGAAAGCTCGGAAAAAATATTCCAACAAATTTTTGTTTACAACATTTAACAACTTTCAATCGTTACAAGTTTTTAATGAGATGAGGTTTTTATTTTTTAAAAGCGAATAACTTCTGCAGCTCATTAGCGAGAGACTCGGCTAGAGAAGGCAAAGCTTAAAACACAAATGACTAAGGAATAAAAAAAGGCTTCAGGAAGACGTTCATCCTACAATGGAAGACATTTTAATATATTTGAATGTCTAGACCGGCTTCGTAACTATTTTAAAATTGTACTTATCTGAAAGTTTTCTGCGGCTATTCAACTTTACATTTAATTTATACCGTTCCATTTTGTGTAATTTGAGATCGGATTAAAGAAAAACCCCACTAATTTTCAAATGGATACTACATAACTGAACGCCGTGTATTATGGAATAAAAAGCTGACATAAAAGCTCAAAGGTTCATTTAAAACAGACGCCAAACTAGAGCTCCAGTGACGGAGCTCGCGGGCGTAGGCACCACCGCATTACCCAATATACTTGCCGCTAAATGGTAGTGTTCAGCACTATCGTGTTCCGGTCAGTTGGTAATGTACGGCCCTGTAATTTCCGCCACAGAGGCATAACCCCTTAGGCCTCAGGAGTGGTAACGCATATGCATTTTGACCTTGGCCTTTGTGTGTGTGTCTATAGGCTGCAGTCATCACTTAACATCAATGTGAACTGCATGCTTGTTTGCCACTTCCATTACATAAAAAAATAAAAAAAAAGTTTTTTAATAACTTAACTGTTTACAACGCGGTTATTAACCGACTAGATAAAAGGGTACCTACGAATTTTAATTCATTCATAATCGAGGACAGCCTGAGGACGGTCTGACACATCTCACAATATTAAAAGATGTAATTTCGCATTCACAAAGTAATCCAAATCGAAATTATGAATTAAACTCGCGTTTCAGATTAACTTGTTGTCGTCGGCGTACATTTTATATCTTTTTACCACATTTTCATTTCAATTCGTTATTTGAACGTCAAAAGAAAAAAGCTGAGCAAAAACAACGTAATATCTCTCTTAGACCTTTGTTTATCTATTCATTTATTTTGATACATAAAATATATGCGTAACCCTTTCGTCGGTAATCTGTGAAGGTCAGCATCTGTCTCCTTGAGCATTAATACAAAAAGATAGTACACGGGTCTATGCGGGTGTGATTTGGAGCAACAAAACAATCCGTCGTATCAAGTTGTGAAAGTACATTGCGTGAACATCAAAGGGATGAATATCCGACACCGGCACCTTAGTTGACAGGGGTTGGGTTTGGCGCAATTGCGGTTGGCACTACTTTGGCACACCCCTTATCGATATGGTTATCCGATCATTCTGTGCAAGGGTATTTGGAATCCTTATAAGTAGATTGCGAAAGTCAGATTCTATGGTTTGTTGCAGCTATATTTAGTTAGTATGACTCAAAGAAAATAATTAAATATAGTGTTGACACCATAGCATAGTTAAATCAACAAGGGAATAAAATAGTCATGTTAAAATTGACTGAATATACTCAGTGAAGCGCGCATGGCCCAGCGGCTGGTGTAGATCGTAAGCGATCTGCTCGGTTAAGCACTACGGGCGCGGTCGGGTAGTGTGATGGGTGACCGCTAGTGGCAAATTAAATGCGCGTTTCCGTGCTTCGGAAGGCACGTTAAGCCGTCGGTCCCGGTTGCTATCGATAGATAGCAGTCGTTAAACCTTGTCGGAGGCCTTATGGGCGGTTTGAAAACATCCGACAGCGGGTTGGCCACTAACCCACCCACCTCCACCAATCCGCATTGGAGCAGCGTGGTGGAGTAAGCTCCAGGCCTCCCCCGAAAAAGGGGAGAGACTCGTGCCCAGCAGTGGGACGTATAATAGGTTGCCATTATTATTATAATTATACTCAGTGAAATTTCGCATGCAAGTGAACATAAGAAACACGATTTCTGATTAGGACATAATTATATTGTCGAGTCATCTAAAAGTAGCATAAGGGCACCTACACAAAACGGCGATGCGACGTCGCTCGAAGTTTTGTGTGGAGGCTCTAAATCAGAGGTTCCCAAACTATTTTTTCTTGTAGACCCCTTTCATTTTTTTTCTGGTTTCCGTGGACCTCCTATACTTGTTCTTGCTACATTTATATCACATTCCCATATTTCCAAATTTTATTCACGCCTACTTAGACCCCCATCGAGTCCCATGGACCCCAGGGGGTCTATATGTACCACTTTGGGAATCACTGCTCTAAATGAAGGTAGATAGCAATACAAACATGAGAGTCGCAAGCACCGAGGGACTCTCTAGAGTTAATAAATACAATAATAGTTACATATTTAAAGGTGGAGCCAGAGCAGCCTAACGTCTTCTAAATCAGTGTATTTACTGATATGAAGATGATAAAAGAAACAATCAAAGTACTTCTTTTTACAAATCCAACTATATACTTCACATAAGAAATTGACGAAATTGATTCAAGTCTCAACAATAATTCAAACTTAGCTTAGTACCCAAAAAACATGGAACCGCAATGCAAAGACATTCAATGTCATGAATGAAAATCACGCGGTGCAAACAAAATTCCACCGAACTTTATCTTTACAGCCATGTCAAAATCAGTTGACGTGGAAAAAGGGGAAAAAGACGTTATACGCAATTTCCTGTATCGGGTGGATATAGAAAAAGTCACTGTAATGAAATCACAAGCGGAAGAAAATATCAAAAAAATGTTAAATTAAAAATTGTTTTTAATGGCTTCTTGGCTTCTTGGCTTCTTGGCTTCTTTGGCTCTCATATTCGGAGGGTTGCAAGGTCGCTGGAATGGACAATGCGAAGATGAGTTACTATCAGAGATCGTCCGGTTGTACACATAAACACTTTGCTGGAGCAAAAATAAAAACTGTGATTGCGTTTGATTGATTTTGGAAATCCAGAAATCCAGGAGAAATCAAGGAAATCACGGAGAGCGGTGCTTATTAAAATACAATGAAGATTTGCGAAGATCGCACTATTGCTATTTCGCACTACTTCTGCAACAATAAATATCGAAATTTATAACGAGATTCAAGCCCCACCGTCGAACCCCTTGACTCATAAACACAAAGCAGAACATGCAAAAAACACGCGAAATAACATAGAAATAAATCACGCAATCCCAATAAAGCCCTCAGCCGAGTCAAAATCCAGTGATGTGGAAAAAGAAGAAGATATTTTACACAAATTTCCTCATTGGTTACATATGGATCATGTCACACTATACCTGCTTTGATTTTTTTTATGTAATATACTAAAAACAATTTTAAAAAAATCTTAAATGAGTAAGACGTTATGCCCATATTCCCGCATTGGACTAATATAGGTCACATCGCGGTAACCTTGCTTTGATTCGACACTCTTTGATTGGGGTGTAGACGATTTGCGAACTGTTAATTAGCCGTTATATTCTAAATTCAATTATAAACTAGCTTGCTAAGTTTAATCTAGCTTCAGTGATCCAACCTTATTTTATATGAAATTATTAATTCACTGATTTATTTTCAACCTCATTTCATATTTATTTACATATATAAGTATAAAAACAAATACATATACAAAAATATTATTGTTACAATAATAATAATTATTATTTAAATATCATTATATAGGTATGTAGAATTGTGGGTTGATATTTATAAATACAACTACCTAACATTTTTTTAAAGAAAGAATATTGCAACGTAACATTGGATTCAATCACGCGGTGGTAACAAAATGCCACTAAGCTTTCACCGATCTACGCACGTTAACATCGTGTGATGTGGAAAAAGGAGCAAAAGAGCGAGACATTATGAGCAAATTCCCGCATCGGGCTAATATAGGTCACGTCGCGGTAACCTGGTTTGGCTCGTCACTCTTTGCCTGGAGTCTAGACTACTAGCGAATTGTTAATTAGCCATTACGAGTACATTCTTAATTCAATTTTAGTCTGGCTTGCAGAGTTTAACCAGGCTTCAATTATCCATAATACTTTTATAAGTGATGACTGCAGCCTATAGACACCCACACAAAGACCAAGGTCAAAATGCAGATGAGTTACCACTCCCGAGGCCTAAGGTGTTATGCCTCTGTGCCGGAAATTACTGGGCCGTACATTACCACCTGACCGGAACACGATAGTACTGAACATTTAGCGGCTAGTATAAAATATTAGGTACAGTGGTGGTGCCTACGCCCGCGAGCTCCGTCACTGGTGCTCTACTACCAGTAAGAGTAGTGTTAGAGTAGGTAGGCACCACCGCATTACTTAATATACTTGCCGCTAAATGGTAGTGTTCAGCACTATCGTGTTCCGGTCAGGTGGTAATGTACGGCCCTGTAATTTCCGGCACAGGGGCAAAACACCTTAGGCCTCTGGAGTGGTAACGCATCTGCATTTTGACCTTGGTCTTTGTGTGGGTGTCTATAGGCTGCAGTCATCACTCAACATCAATGTGAACTGCATGCTTGTTTGCCACTTTCATTACATTAAAAAAACTACTACGTCACTCTAATACTGAATGTACTGTATTATTGTGAAAACGCAAATAAATAAATAAATAAACACCTACTTTAAAATGCATTACAATAACAACGGGACGTGAAATCTGGCGCTCCACATTCTCTGCCTACGCCGCAGGGGACTTGGCGTGAAGATACATAATATACATACAATTACAAATTACAATTCTTTCCATTATTGGGCTATTCAAATTCTATGTGAATCTCATCCTTCTTCGAATTTAGGTCACGGTTACTTTGTTACTTTCTCGCTCCTGTTTTACCAACGCCCAGCCGATTTGCTAATTGTTTGTAGAGGTACAACTTCTAATTTACTTTCTCTCGGACGAAAGGGAAAACTTTTCCGTCTGCAAATTACGAAACGATGGAGCCCCCGGATCTTTATAAATAGTAATAGGGAGAGAAATAGTATACACGTTCAAAGAAATCTAACTTTTTATCTCAATGTAGCAAATATTTTGTATTCGTGGTAATATTATGAATAAGATTCATGTATATCTGTGAATCACTTTTATAACATGGATTGACTAACATTGATTTGATAGTAGCTATCGATTTTTGTGGAATTTCAATTGTGAAGTCATTATTTCATTATTGAAGATAATGTTGCGAAATTTAAAGGAGTGGTGATTTTTCCTGGTAATACAATAAAGGACGATATCAGATCATTAATTATCTTTAAGCATTCAGAAGATATAACATGTAAAGTTATTTTTAAAATTATCAATAATATTGTGTTATCAGTACAATGATTAATGATCTTACATAAATCACATCAATATAAAGGACGAAATTTAATATCAATATTATGGCCGGTAGTATTTTTAAATTAATTATTTTATCGTTAACAGCCAGCAATCCTTACTTGCGGCCGATTTAATTTGACTCCCGTATAAGAAAAAAAAAAGCTTTAATTCGATATATTATATACTAGCTGTGCCCGCGACTTCGTCTACGTGAGAAAAAATATGATTGTTCAGTATCTACCCGGATGAAGTCGTGGGCGCAGCTAGTATAAAAGTAGCGTAAGTTACTCCTTATTACATCAGCTATCTGCCAGTGAAAGTCCCGTCAAAATCGGAGACACTCAAATTCTGTTTATTTGTATGTAGTTATGTATGTAGGTATGTATGGATGTATGGAGATAAAAGTAGCCTAAGTTACTCCTTATCACATCAGCTATCTGCCTGTTAAAGTCCCGTCAAAATCGGAGACACTCAAATTCTGTTTATTTGTATGTAGGTATGTATGTATGGTTGTATGGAGATAAAAGTAGCCTAAGTTACTCCTTATCTCATCAGCTATCTGCCAGTGAAAGTTCCGTCTAAGTCGGATACACTCCAATTCTACTTATTTGTATGTATGTATGGATGTATGGAGATAAAAGTATACAAGTTACTCCTTGTTACATCAGCTACCTACCCATGGAAGTCCCGTCAAAGTCGGATACACTCCAATTCTACTTATTTGTATGTAGGTATGTATATATGTATGGATGTATGGAGATAAAAGTAGCCTAAGTTACTCCTTGTTACATCAGCTACCTACCCGTGAAAGTCCCGTCAAAGTCGGATACACTCCAATTCTACTTATTTGTATGTAGGTATGTATGTGCATGGATGTATGGAGATAAAAGTAGCCTAAGTTACTCCTTATCACATCAGCTATCTGCCAGTGAAAGTCCCGTCCAAATCGTTCATTCCCAAGATTAGCCCCGTCAAACAGACAGACAGACAGACAAAAATTGTAAAAAATGTTGTTTTGGTATATGTACCGTGTATACATACATATGCGTTTAGTAAAAAGCGGTTATTTTAATATTACAAAAAGACACTCCAATTTTATTTATTTGTATGTATATAGATTTATTATGGAAGCTACAATACAACATAAGACCTAAAAATTCAGTGAAAATTTAAAGCGTCTACATTATAGCGGTAACAGAAATACATAATTAGTGTAAATGTTTGCTTTCTAGCTATCACTATTTATGAGATACAGCCTGGTGACAGACAGACGGACGGACAGACAGACAGCGGAGGATTAGTTATCCGTAGGATCCGTTTTTACCCTTTAGGTACGAAACTCCCTAAAAGATAGAATTAAGATACAGAATAGCTTAAAAATATTCTATACGATTCTTTACATTGACATAACTTTTTTATTTCTGAACCGATTCACATGAAACAAACTCTAAATGTTAAGTGAAATTTACCAAAATATATTAGTGAAAACCGCAAATCGAATAAGCCGTTTCTGATATTAGCGTGCACAAACACACAGACAAACAGACATTTTTCCGGGAATAAAAGTACCCAGTGTTGTGCGCCAAAGGTTAAAGTATAATCATACCAAGTTTCATTGTAAGCGGATCGGTAAAAAAAGCTTTAATTCGATATATTATAAAAAGTACCCAGTGTTGTGCGCCAAAGGTTAAAGTATAATCATACCAAGTTTCATTGTAAGCGGACCGGTAGTTTTTATGTGATGCTTGAACAAACAGACAGACAGACAGACAGACAGACAGACAGACAGACAAAAAAAATTCTAATCACATATTTGGTTTCGGTATCGATCTAGTAACATCCCCTGGTATTTATTTTTTCAATATTTTTAATGTACAGAATTTACACTTCTACAGATTTACTATAAGTAGATTAATACGATATAAATAACAAGCTGTAGCCCGCGGCTTCGCCCGCGTGGATGTCGTTTTATAAATAATTAAGCCTATGTTCTTTCTCAAAGACAGCTCTATCTCTGTACCAACTTTCTTTAAAATCGGTTCAGTCGTTTGGACGTGAAAAGGCAACAGACAGACAGACAGAGTTACTTTCGCATTTATAATATTAATTAGTAGGGCTAAATGTACGTAATGAACGTAAAAAGTTATCGGGGCGGCACGAAAATATGTAGGGGCGGAGAAGTGCGCAACGGCAGCCGTAATTTTTCTTAGTCTTAAGTCTTTATACATATTGCTGTGAAGTGGACGATATTTCATAGAATAAAAAAATAAAACAAATTTTTTTTTTTTCAAAAAAAAAAATCCTATTTTTGGCTAAATTTTGATAGGCTACATTTTGATATATTAACCTAGTGGATATAACATTCTCTAGGTTTGCAACATATGAATAGAATTTCTTTATTCGGACAACTCAGAGACACAAAGTATAACATTAAACAAAAATTACACACGAAATGACAATAGATTCTAAATAAACAATTTGATATTACAGACAGGTAGTTAAACAGACAGGTATGTCTCATGGTCGATCCAAAAGGGTACCCAGATCAGCTTATGCCAAGCAGATATTACCTATCTACTTGACGCTGATTTTCATCTGGGGCCCTGAGTTCCACGGATGTCAGTCAGTTACACAATAATATAGTTATTGTATATACCTACTAAATAAAATATATAGCAATAAATATATGTATGATAGTGTAGATAAAAGAAATAGATAATAATCTTACGTTCGTAGCACACTCAAAATAATAAAAAATCTCGAAAGAAAAATTATAAGTACATTATAAAAAAATATATAAAACTTTATACATAACCACTTAAATATGACAGCCAAATAAATATAACTAATATAACTCATACACTAGATGAATTCTGAATAATTATTGATAGCGATGGATATAGTATTATTTTATATAGACACACGTAACTTCACGCCTGTAATCCCCGAAGGGGTAGGCAGAGGTAAATGCATGCATTCAAGCATACATGCAAACACCCACGATTCGCCGGTTACGTTTTGGCCCATGTAACAGGTGGCGAGCCTGTTGACATTTCCGGGCACATTACCAAACTTTGAGGTACTGGGAAATTTCCAGAAAATGGAAAAATCCCAATAGAACCAGAAACAAAGGTTTTTTCACCATTATCTCTGATAACCCCCTACCCGGGAATCGAACCCAGGACCTCAGCGTAGTAGTAGTGGCCTGCTACCACTAGGCTACCGAGGCAGTTAGTTATAGACACAAATTTAAAATTTTCGTTCCTAGGCTAAAAATATGTAAAATTGGGGTAAGTAATAACATCATTGAATATAATAATGACAAAATTGTAAATTCCATATTATAAAAAATATATAATTGGGGTAAGTAATAACATAATTGAATATAATAATAACATATTGTAAATTCCATATAAAAATAACATAATTGTAAATTCCATATTATTAGGCTAGATTCCATAATATTATTGTATAAAATAACTATTCAGTGAGAAAATATGATAAAATAATAAGGATATTTATAAATATGGGTTGTAAGTATATAAAATAGGCGCAAGTGTTCTGTGTGACGTGTCGTGTGTGATATCTGGATGAGCGAAGTAATTCTGCAGTGGGTCCTAACCTATGAACTCAGTCCACCGAATAATGGCGGTAAAACCATTCCAATGGGGCGTTAGTAAATGCAATAACACAAGATGGGCAGCAGCGTCCTGCGATAACACTACCGCCACTGCGATCGCCAATCCGCATGACAAACATGACGATTATGGCATATCCCCCTAATGGGGAGGCTTTGTTCCAGCAGTGAACACCTTTCGGCTGATATGATGAAATACTATCGACTTTCTTAATATTTGTTTCTGATAGAAAAGTTAATAAATTAGCTTTTATAGGTATGTATATCTCGTATAATATACATTATATACATTACACAAGTTAGGTTTCGAAATCAGATTAGAGGCGATATCTAAACCACACAATGATCACGCACGTTTATTATTTTCTCTATCCATTATATTTCTATAAATAAGATCACGAGTTTAGATTATATACTCGTGATCGTCATGTCACATTACTAAATGCCAACGAAAATATGAGTCTACTTTGCTTACAAATATGTGAAAATAAATACTAACGCCACATAATTGTCAGTTCCGAAATTTGCGGATATATTCCACAAAAATTCAGATATAAATATTCCACGCGTGTGACGTTAATTTGTATTTTTGTATGTATGTATGCATTTTCACACCAAGTTCAGATTTATATCCAAATTGCTGCTAATATTCTTTTATTAGAACGTAATAGAATATTTGTTTGACATACGTCTCACTATTTCGTCAATGATTTCAACCAATCATAAAAAAGTTCTTCGCGGATTTTAAGGTAGGCCTGCTACCAGTAGGCTACCGAGGCTCTTATGTAATTTATTTTTGTTGTTGTACATACCTACTAACAACTAGTAAAAAATTATAAGAAATGAGTTAAAAATACCAGTTTTCATTACGTTAATATCATCTAACTTCACGGCATACGTGCGCCCGAAAGATTTGGAAACCGGGTTGTTTATCTTATTTCTAGACGGCAAACATTTTACGGCGGTTGTTGGTATAATCTCTAAATGGCGAGCCAAGGGCGTAATCCCGAAGTTGTGGCAATATCTCGGGATCTACTCCCTTTCACCAAAACACGATGTTTTGCGTTTCGTTTGGGACGGTCAATATGAAAACCAAGACTGGTTTAAGTAAATTGTAATTTATTAGCATGATGTGGGTTTGTTTGCATGGTATATGGTTAAGATATTTTCGGTTAGATGGTCTTCCGAAAGTGAAGAAGAAGAAGAAGAAAATATATTTATTAGGACAAAAAGTACATAAAAGAAAACAAAACAGAAAAAAAAAATGAAACAAAAAAATAGAATTAACACAAAAACATAAACTAAATTAAAAAATTGACAGCATTGTGCCGGATTAATAAACCCAGCGCTGGTATTATGTTGGGGCCTTATACTGTGACACTACTAACTACTAAAGTGGTATTATCAATGATCCTAAAAATACTATCACAGAGATAGTATTAAGACCAATTTATTCATTATTATACTTGCTGTGGCGAAATATTGGGCTGATAAAATTTAAGCCGAGCCGCTGACTCGAAAAGAAGAAGATTATTATATTTCTGCTTCTTGAGATTCAGACATCTGTTTTCTGTGTCGCTATCAAGAGTCTGCAGTATTCAATTGTAGGTAAACAATAAAATGCACCTACAATAAAACAGAAATACATAAGCTCTCTGTTGAAAATAGCAAATTGAGGTTTGCATGTAGGTACGGCGTCTCAATGATTGAATGCGATCGTACTTAGCGTAGAGGCAGAGAATATGTAATAATGTAGAGGTAAGGAAGCTTAGTGTGTTTTGAGAAAATAAGTAGGACATATATCGATTGAAAAAACGATTCTTACTGAGGTATTACTAAAACGTTAAAAATGAATAGGTATGAAATAGATGGTTAGTAGCAGAGGCAGACCATGTCTGACCTCTCGAATTCAAAAATGGTCACATTATTATATAACCTGAAGGCGTATTATTAACCGACTTCGAAAAAAGGAGGAGGTTCTCAATTCATCCGGATCTTTTTTTTATTGTATATCGGTTGACATTATCTCGATAACCACTTTGCACTACATTGCTGTTTTGATGTAACGTGATAATAACACTCAAAACAACTATGTACTGCAAAGTGGCTTTCAAAATTATGGCCACCGAGATCCAGAATACGCCTGGGCAAGTTCATTTGACTATGTTTCTTCGAAACTGGGGTAAATCAGATGATAAATAAAGAACCTAAAGCTAAAACTTCGTAACATAAGATAGGTACGTTCGATTTGAAAATAAAACATAAATTACGAATGACTTCGTAAGGAAATGACCTTTTCCGATCGTAGTCGTTCGTGCACGATTTTTCGCACTTTTTTCAATCAGAGTAGCGCCTCTGAATCATCCCCCCAACGATTAGGTACGTGACGTAAAGGCGCTCCCACACAGGAGTTATATATTAGTATTTATAATCAGTACATAGGTATTATAAAGTCCCCCTATTTTCTCTGTCTGTATGTCTGCGCTAATCTCAGAAAGTTGTGAACGGATTTTGTTCCTGTTTGAAACGTTGGAAAGAGGGTTTTCTGAGAAATGGGTATATCTATAATTTATCAATATCGTACTTATATTTCCCGAGATATCACGGCTAACCCGTGCGAAGCCGGGGCGGGTCGCTAGTGTAATATAATTCGTAATATTAGGTTGGGGAAAAAGTTTCTTCGCATTTTTTAAGATAATTCAAAACATTTTTTAATATAGTTTATTTAAATTTAACTTAAGTATGTATGTACCATTTTGTTCGATAACCTTTTGCCATCTTGTAGGTAGGGACATGATCCCATTGCTATAAAAATTTTGGGACTTCTCATCAAAATACCGCGACAAGTGGATTTGGCAGTCCTCTCGTGATGTTAACCTAACATTGCATAAAGAATTCTGAAGAGACCGAAACAGGTGGAAATCTGAAGGTGCAAGGTCAGGACTATACGGCGGGTGCATTAACACCTCCCAGACAAACTCTCTTAATTTTTGCTGAGTGGCTATAGATGTGTGAGGTCTAGCGTTATCATGATGAAACACCACACCCCTTCTGTTGATCAATTCCGGCCGCTTTCTCTCAAATTCTTGCTTTAATCTCATCAGTTGTTCGCAGTAGAATTCAGAATCGATAGTCCTGACTGGTGGTAATAGCTCATAATGAATAATGTCCTTCCAATCCCACCACACACACAACATCACCTTATTGCGAGTTAACCCGGGTTTCGCCACGGTCTGTGAAGCCTGACCGGCCTTTGACCACGACCTTTTTCGCACGTTCTTGTCGTACGTGATCCACTTTTCATCACCAGTTATCAGCTTCTTCAAAAATGATTCGGTTTCATTACGTCGTAATAAAGAATCACAAATGAGTACACGGTTCATTAGGTTTCTTTCAGTGAGCTCGTGAGGTACCCAAATATCGAGCTTTTTTTTGTACCCAGCTTTTTTCAAATGCGCCAAAACTGTTTTGTGATCAATTCTCAGTTCTTCAGCTACGTCGTAACTACTGATATGTCGATCTTGCTCCACTTTTTCAAAAATGGCATCCATTTTATTCGTAATAGGGCGACCAGAGCGAGGTGCATCTTTGACATCAAAATTTCCGGATTGAAAACGCTTAAACCAAATTTGTGCTACTCTCAAAGACACTGCACTAGGTCCATAAACGCGGCTTGCGTTGCTTTTTACCTTTTTTGTAGTAGAATTTTAAAATGTATCGAATTTCTTCATTAGATTCACTCATCTTGACAGTACGAAAAACAAATGAAAATCACACATTTGCCTAATTTGAATTTGGAATTATGTTCTTTAAAATTTTAACTTTCAATGATACCAAAACCAGCGAGATACAAATACTACAGCCAAAGAGATTTTATTACAAGTTCATACATACTATAATGCGTAAAGACTTTTTCCCCAACCTATTATATAGTTATTTAATATAACGTTACAGATTGTTGACTTTTTAACATTCTTTAATAAGAATTAATAGTAAATTTAAAGCGACCGTGAAAAGTTCCGGAAGGGCGTGTGGAGGAGAAAGATAGTAGGTACCTACTCATTTCATTCATGTTTGACCCCGTAATAACTTTCATAGAGACATAACATATAAGGTCTCAGGGGTGGTAACGCATCTGCATATTGACCTCTGGTCTTTCTGTAAATGTCTATAGGCTGCAGTTATCACTCAACATCAATGTGAACTGCCTGCTTGTTTTCCACCTTTGTAACATAAAAAACGATGTTTTTAACGTTACATAACTGCTGTGTGTGAGAACCTTAACCGACCCATTATTCCGACAAGGAAAGCAGCCGAAACTCGGAAAGGTTAAACTTCAGACAAACGCAAATGTAGCAGGGAGCTATAAATGGCTAGGAGAAGCTAATTTCGCATATCTTACGAGACTATGTTGTAGACTGATGTAGAATGATTTAAGTGTCCATGACGATTGTAATTCAGGTTACGCGAAAATTTTGTTTCAATCCCTATGCTTACTTTTCCCTACTAATATTATAAATGCGAAAGTAACTCTGTCTGCCTGCCTCTTACCTTTTCACGTCCAAACGACTAAACCGATTTTAATGAAATTTGGTACAGAGATAGAGCTGACTTTGAAGAAAAACATAGGCTAATTAGTTATTTATAAAACGACATCTACGCGGGCGAAGCCGCGGGCAACAGCTAGTTATATATATGTCAGCGCGTATTTACTTTGGATTCGCAATAGTCATGGTAGGCCGATATTACGCTGTTTTAGATTCGAACAAATTAGCATTTTCTCGAAAGTCTTGAACGAATTTCGATAGGCGATAGTCGATTCACATAGAATGTAATTCAAGTGGAGGCGTAGTCAATCCCTAGTCTGTTGGCTATATAGGTCGCCCTATTAATGCCACTAGCCTTTGCTTTTGGAGTCTACCAAATGAGCATTTGTGACTTCTTCAATAGTCATGCAGAAATATTTTAACTCTCAAAATTTCTTTTCATCCAATTCACAAAGTAACTTACTAAGAAATAGACAACGTGTCGCGTTAGATCGCAGTTGGTGTACCTTTCGAACGCGCTTACCTGTACAATCAGAATAGCGCCCCTGAATATACTGGGTGATGTAACCGACCCAATTCCCCGGATAGGAAAGCGGCTGAATCTTGAAAGGTTAAACTTCACGCGTTGCCGGCGCTATAAATGGTTGGGACGAGCTTATCGTACCGCAAAACGTCTTAGGAGACAGACTTACGAAAGAATTTCAGATGAATCCTTGGTTCGAACGAGATACATCGCCTTTTATGTTAAGTCTTGAACGAATGTTAAGTGGTACGAATATTATTTGACACAAATGTCATGAACTATCGTCGTCTTAGCAGCAAAGGTTACCTTCTCCATGCATACTTGTTTTACTGGTGGTAGAGTTACAGTGTAGGGACTCGAGGAAGTAGGCACCACCTTACCTATCTGCCGTCAAATGGTAGTGTTCAACACTATGGTGTTCCAGTCAGGAGGTAATGTACGGCCCTGTAATTTCCGACTCAGAGGCATAACACCTTAGGCCTCAGGAGTGGTAACGTATCTGCATTTTGACCTTGATCTTTGCGTGGGTGTCTATAAGCTGTAGTCATCACTTAACGTCAACGTGAACTGCATGCTTGATTGCCACCTTCATTACATAAAAAAACCACGGGCATTATGTGAGAGATAACTATAACTCATGAAATGGAATGTAAACAAGGTGTCAACTATCTTATTCCATACAACGATAGTAAGGCAATTGGTAGACCGTATAGTTATAAGAAAAATCGGCGGTAATGGACTAAAAGGGCATTGCCATCAAAGCAACCGAGGCGAAGCGACCACAGCCAAATGACCGTCATAATGACTAACATTCGGTGTATGTTACAAATAATAATAAACAGAAAATAGAACCTAACGGCTTGCAGTGTGATTATCACATAATATTTGTTATTTTATTTTTTATAAAGGTACGTTTCTGCTTTTATAACTTACAAGTGAACGCCGAACAGGTTTTTAACTATGGGATAAACTTCCGCCCCGGGTTCGCGCGGATGAAATGTAACCTACCCTCTCCTATTCATCTTAGCGTTTTAAATAATATTATATTATATATATTAAATAATATTATAATATATATTATTAATATTAATAATTTTTCAAATCGGACCTGTAGTACCTGAGATTAGCCCTTTCAACTAAACAAACAAACTCTTCATAAGTAAGTATTAGTATAGATATCAATTATCATCCCAAAAGTGGAACTTCGACAAGAAGTACAACACCAACGTCTAATCCACCGGTTTAAATCTGAATCCGGTTCAATCCGGCTCGAAGGACTAATGTACGGATTATTCCGCACCCGTACATTGGTCCTTCGAGCCGGATTCAATTACTCTCTTGATATGATGAAATAATAAGTCCAAAAATAGGGGAAGTATAAAAACTTTATTGGTGATTTGCTTAGGAATAAAATGATAACGCGACGTACTTGATGTGCGAACGGTGTATTGCGAACTAACTGATGATTGCATTATGGGGTAAAATTGATGACTCTGCTACAATCATATTATTATGTACGATGCTCGTATGCCAGTTAAAACTACAAAAAAATGTTTTTGTAGTTAACTACTTAACCGAGATTCCATCACATACCTATTAGGCAATGTCAAATTTCAGTTTAAACTCACTTTAGTTTAACTGACAGGAACGTTACCTTGGGTTATGTTATTATCATGAAATGAACTCGTATTCAATAAATCATTATGATCCGATACACTTACTTCAATCCCCAATAATATCACCACCACAAAATCCTGTAATTAATACAAGTAACATCATACATTAACCTGTTTAATAACCCACCCGTATACAGCACATTGGCACAATATTATGCGAGCAGGCAGTCATTAAATGGGTGAACAAGTTTATATATCGATTCCCCTAAAGGTCAACTTACGTTACGGGATCAAGCCGTTTGAATTTAACCTTTGTATCGCTTAACAATATTGCACAGTACTCACGCTCCAATGAGTCGGAAACTCGTCTCCTTGGATGACGATATATTCAAGTAGCAATCTAGATTATGTAACGGTTTAGGAAAAAATATAAAATGAACCGCCCCTTGGCTACTTGCCGGTTTGTGTGTCGTATGGGGATGTAGAGATTTTATGAATTTTCTGAAGTAGACTGATTATCACGCAGCCATTTCGGGATGCTTAGACCTCCAGTCTAATGGTCAATTATGTCGGCTTACCTTAGTAATGACCGGGTTAGGTTTATCCATCGTATCGATGGTATTCATTCTGTAATTGTATTTTTCAGTGAAGAATTAGTACATCAACTTTTTTGTTAGAGGCGAATCACTTTTAGTTTATTACCTTCTATGAATCCCCATCCAAATATCTTAAGCATTAGTATTATCTTAAGCAAAATGAAAGAACATAAAACTGTTACACAAACAGATAGCATTTATAGCACCATCACTCCCTATCACTACAAAGTATAAAACAAAGTCGCCGGCTGTCTGTCTGTCCCTATGTATGCTTAGATCTTTAATACTACGCAACAGATTTTGATGCGGTTTTTTAAATAGATAGTGTGATTCAAGAGCAATGTTTGTATGGATTATACAAGTAGGTATAATAAAGCAGACAAACACTGCTTATTTTCGAGGATTCTAATGTGATGTCGTAAATATATTAATTTATTGCGCCCACATTGCTCACATTGGAAACCGGGTCCTACCGAGGTAGATAAAAGTATTGTACTACTGTTTTATACACCTTCAAAAGGTCTACAAAAAGTGCGCGATGGTATACCTACGTCTATCTCTCATGCATACCCATAATAACCATTTTTTTATCCTTTACTTTTATGAGAAAATTTAATGATTGCTTATTTACGAATAAAAGCAATATAGCATTAATCCTTGTTCAATTAAGTACCTCGTAGAATACATTGTAGGTACATTTAATATAGATCATATGACCCCCCTGTAATTTAAATGAATATTTCCGAAGAGTTATAAGCATTGCACCCATGCGAAGCCGGGGCGGGTCGCTAGTTCTAATAATACATCATACACCCACAAAAATATTCCAACCGTGAACATTTCACGCATAAATCAGTTTTCTAGGTCAGTTAGAAGACGAACCTCAACGGGTGTCGCAAGGAGTCAGGGCCAGTCGCTAACCCGTCACTACACAAGCAATCAGCCCCAATGAGACCAGTAAAACAAACAATACGGTACGACAGACGTGTGAGCTGTGACTCATTTGCAAATTGTGTCATCGAAATAAGGTACGTGTTAAGTCTAGGGAGCCGCGTTGTGCAGTCTCTGCGCTTTTATTCATTATCATTCAATTTGCTTGCGTAAGAAAGAAAGGAAGAAATTGTTTATTTTTTGCGTAGGTAGGCGGATCGTCTCAAGACAGCACTAGTCTCCTTCATCAGGACCAGTCTTTTACTTTTGGTAGAGCTCCAGTGACGGAGCTCGCGGGCGTAGGCACCACCGCATTACCTAATATACTTGGTGCTAAATGGTAGTGTTCGTTCTATCGTGTTCCGGTCAGGTGGTAATGCACGGCCCTGTAATTTCCGGCACAGAGGCATAGGCCATTTCGCCTCAGGAGTGGTAACGCATCTGCATTTTGACCTAGGTCTTTGTAGGCTACAGTCATCACTTAACATCGATGTGAACTGCATGCTTGTTTGCCACATCCATTACATAAAAAAATAAAAACGAAAAAGGAAATCGGTGAGCACAGAATGCTCTTAGCGACTGAGAACCATGAGAGAGACTCCTACACCTTGTATGAGTTCCAATGCATTTGGAGACTAGCACAACCTTTCTTGCTGTATTCTAGCTAGTATATCATAAACTGCAATACTTTGCAATGCGTATAAGGTCAGGGTCAGGTATCAACCCGTCGCTGTTCAAACAATCAGCCCCAATGGGACGAGTAATACGAACAATAAGGCACGATAGACGCTTACGCCGTGACTCATTTGCAAATTGTGCCATCGAAATGTAAGTCTGCGGAGCGGCGGTGTGCAGTCTGCGAATGTAGCCTATTGAATCACGAGAGCAGGTGGTGTACGAGTTTCAATGAACTTTCAGACTTACAGTGCAACCTTTTAACCAATTTGAGCTCGTATATTGTATACTCGCATACGGAATGCAAGTAGAAATCACGATTTATTTGGTAAAAAGTGGATCTCATCTGCCGAATATGTAACAATATGAAAATTACGTGGCATTTGATTTTTAAAACACTTTCAATAATATTTCGTTATGTCGATTTAAACTGCTTTGTTGCAGTTGCAACTGACTTGCTACGGCTACTCATGTTTCTGTTAGTTACCGAAAAAGGAGACTTCTGAGCGTTACAAAATAGGCTCAAATAGATATCTCTAACAAAAGTGCTGAAGATATTCCAGCTTGTCATTCAAAATCAAAAACTGAAGCTTACATAACAATTTATACATTTATACAAATAAATAAAAATGAAGTGTCTGTTTGTAATATAAAAATAACCGCTTTTTACTAAATGCATATGTATGTACACACGGTACATATAAAAAAACAACCATTTTTGTCTGTCCGTCTGTCTGTCTGTTTGTTCCCGCTAATCTCGGGAACGGCTGGACCAATTTTGACGGGACTTTCACTGGCAGATAGCTTATTTATTTATTTATTTATTTATTTACACTTTTATGCATATCGTACATACGGCGGACTTAATGCCTCTAGGCATTCTCTTACAGTCAACCTTGGGGTTGTGTGAAATAACTTGTAGGGGTGCAACATAATATAAATATAATAATTCACTATTTAAGTATTGAAAAACTAAACTAACTAAACAATTAATAAATAAATTGAATACATAATATAGATACATATTTTACATAAAACTACACATATATATGAATAAAAAATATATATTACAATATATAAATAAATATTATAATAACGATGACGATTGTGTGAAACCTAAATCATACATTAAGTGACCTTAAAAGAAAATCTTTAGTTCTCCGCTTGAAGATAAACTTGCTGGCAGATTGTCGAATGTCAAGGGGTAGCATGTTCCAGAGTTTAATAGCAGAAATAGCGAAGGAGTCAGACATAAAACCAGTGCGGTGAGAAGATATTTCAAGGATCAGATTTTCTGATGAACGAAGGTAGTGATCATGAGAGTTGCCCAAATAATTAAACTTGTTTTTAAGATAACACGGATAACAAGGATCGTTAATGATGGAGAAAAGTAAACAGAGAATCCTTAAGTGTCTTCTCTGATGGATGGGGAGCCAGTTGAGCTTGGAACGATAAGAAGAGATGTGATCAAATTTACGAAGGCCATAAATAAAACGAATACAATTATTCAGTAAACGATCCAGTTTGTTCAGAAGTTGTTGGGACATGTCTGAGCAACAAACATCTGCATAATCAATGATAGGGACGACAAGAGATTGCACAAGAACAGTTTTGGTACGAGAGGGTAAAAAGTTTTTGAGTCTATAGAGGGAACGCAGCGAGGCAATAGTATTTTGAGTGATGGAAATGACTTGTTTCTTCCAACTAAGACAGGAATCTACAAATAATCCTAAATTTTTGACATAATCCGAGAAAGGAATTACAGTGCTTTCGTATAATAATGGCGTTAGATTATTGAAATCCAATTTGTTAATAAAATAACTGCTACCAATAACAATAGCTTGGCACTTGCTTATGTTTACTGGTATGCCAAACTCACGAGACCATTCGGAAATTGCATACAAATCGTTATTAACTACATCGATGGCCTGGTTTACATTAGAAAAGTCAGCTTGAGCATAGATCTGCAAATCATCTGCATACAGATGGTAAGAGCCATGAAGATGTGTAGTTAGAGCATTAATGAATATAGCAAAAAGAAGAGGAGAGAGAATTCCGCCTTGTGGAACACCAGTGGCAAGACTGCACCAATCAGATAGTTCCTGGCTGTTGCGTACCGCCTGCTGACGTCCACGAAGATAAGACGAGAACCATTCCAGCACCAGGGATGAAGTTCCTATGCGTGATAGGATTGCAAGTAGTAAGTCATGATCAACCGTATTAAAAGCATTCGAGAAATCAACTAGTACTAGTATGGTGAGTTGACCATGCTCCATACCAGATCTAATATCATCAATAACCTTGAGGAGGGCAGTGGATGTGCTGTGGCCAGGGCGAAAACCAGATTGGAACTCAGACATAAAATTATTTTGGAAAACAAATAGAGATAATTGCTTATGAACTATGGCTTCTATAGTTTTTGAAAGAAACGGGAGAATTGAAATCGGTCGAAAATGACTAACCAGATTAGGATTAGAAATTTATGTAATAAGGACTAGCTTCCCCCACGACTTCGTCCGGGTAGATACTGAACAATCATAAATTCTCACGCGAACGAAGTTGCGGGCACAGCTAGTACAAAATAAAATAATTATTCGGAAATAAAAAAGTAGGTACTTATGTCAGAATCTAGGCTAGTGATTATCAGTTCAACTATGTATTATAGTTAACAGTGTAATGTGATACCCAATTAAATACTAAGATAGACACGACGTTCCTATGTCAACAAAACATTCACTGCTAATCTCAGCAATCACTGTTATAACACACTGATATTTTTAATAAACGTGCTATTAACAAGACATAAATATCCACCCACACTTTCGTCTAAACGTTCATGCTTCGTTGATGTAGAATCGCGTGAAAAACCTGAATAAAAGTTACAAATAACTCTCAAGTTCGTCTATTGTTCGAGGTTATATGCTGAGTTGTAAATGTGCTGTGTGAAATGTTTACATTAAGAAAGTTAATATCAAAGGTGGTAAACATTTTGGCGAACTTACACATCCATTAATGAAAAAACATTATTCATATATTGTATATGAAGTTACATATTTCATGTATTGTATATGAAGTTACGGCCCTAATTAGGACGACCGGAGCGGCCCGTGTATTTGTACTGTGATTGAGTTAGGGAGCTGTCGAACGGATAGTGTAACAAGCGGCAACGAGGCCACGCCCACCCTTTCTGTCGGACCCTGCATACCATGTCGTGTAATAGCCTTTTAAGCAATCACGCAGTACATGTTTAGTTTACCTCAATGATCACTGCAGCCTATAGACATCTACATAAAAACCTGAGGTCAAAATGTAGATGCGTTGCCACCTTACTAAGGTTTCAGCCTAAGTTGTTAAGTCTCTGTAATAGTTATTACGGAGCCATACATTACAATCTAAGTGGAACACGATAGCGCTGAACACTACCATTTGACGACAGATCGTGAATAAAAATTATATGGAAAACTAGCTTTTGTTTGCGGTTTCGACGCGTGGAATTAGTATTGTGCAAACTTTCGTGATTATTTATTTTGAAAATCTGAGACACATGAGGTTTGTAGAGCTCCAGTGTCGGAGCTCGAGGGCGTAGGCACCACCACATTACCTAATATACTTGCCGCTAAATAGTAGTGTTCAGCACTATCGTGTTCCGGTCAGGTGGTAATGTACGGGTCTGTAATTTTACGGCACAGTAACACCTTAAGCCTCAGGAGTGGTAACGCATCTGCATTTTGACCTTGGTCTTTGTGTAAGTGTCTATAGGCTGCAGTCATCACTTATCATCAATATGAACTGCATGCTTGTTTGCCACTTCCTTTACATAATTAAAAGTATAGCTAAGTCTGTAGTAGCTAAGTTTCAATAATATCGTTTAATCCCTGATGATTTTCTTTTTCTCTGTATTTAATGCAGCCCCTATTTCACCACGATAACTAAAAAATAAAAAATAGTAAAACCGGGCAAGTGTATGTCGAGAAACGCGCTTATGTATAACTATTAGATTATCAGACACCGCCTGATAACACTCAGAATAACGGGCACGTAATCGAAGTAGACAATTGTATCTGATGGTGTGCCAAGTATATGTAAATACGTTAAATGAATACAATAAAACAAGTTCAACGAACTAAACAGTGACAAGTTTCGCGATCACAGCTATAAATAATCGATGAAATATCATGTGGAACCAATAAATAAATGGAAGACAGATAATTCAAGTAGTATTAAATGTAAGTTATTGGTGTTATAAATCGCGATAAGTATTTGCGTTCTGGGCTCGTCTATTTACTGGTCAATAGGACTAAATCAAGAAATTCAAGTAACATACAATATTGCAGCAAATATCCTTAATATTGTAAGTTACGAGATAACTTCTCACAATGTTTTTACTGGTTTTCAGTGTTAAAAATACAAAATGAAAGCAGAAACCAATAACGTCTAGTTAAAGCCATTTATTTACTTTTACTCTTTAAATCTCGCATTAATAGGGATGGGAAAAGAGTCGATATTTACTATCGGTGTATCAGTACATCGATAGTAAATATCGACTCTTTACGCTATCTATATATCGTATGTATCGCTATCTGTATGTATATAACCCTATACGATAAATATAAAATACACGATATAAGATACCCTATATGCTATCTTATATTTATTTATTTATTCGTTATTGCATCAATAAAATATAGGTACAAATGGCGGACTTAACGCTTAAAGCGCTCTCTGCCAGTCAACCATTGGTAGTTAAAAAAAAATGTTGGCGGTGCTTACAAAAAAAATAAACTAATAAATCGAGATATTCAGTTGGAATGGTACAATTAAATACAAATATTATATTATATCGTGTATTTAAATACGTACCATGAACGTGTTGATGACTAAGAAAAAGATTTATCATTGCAACTGATAATGTTAATTAAATATAGGTCAGTAATCTTCACGCCAAGTCTCTTACGAGGTAAGCAGAGAGTGGAGCGCCATATATGTGTGTACATAAACATACATACACTACTATTATATTTATATATTTTTTACCTTACCAATGTGTCAAACCGTTGAAGTTCACACCTTCACACTTCACGATGCGTTACCATATCTAAGATCTGAATGATTTATTGAGAGCCAGAAGTTACAGATCCGTATTTTATGACATAAAAAATACAGGCCATATTATTTAAGTTGTTCCATACAGAACATAGATTGTTTAAGTGATGTTTTTAGAAATCATATCGACATTTTTCCGAAGTATCGAAGTATGTTTTTATGAATTTCGCATCACCATTCACGTCTCAGAGCGGTCGAACACACATTTTATTGCTTTCCCTCCATACTTCAAAGAAGTACAGTATTCCAGTTGACGATCCTAATAACCTATTTAATGTTTCACTGAATACAGTCTACGCTTTATTTGTACACTGTCGGGGATGTCAGCGAGTCATAAGGAAGTAACTGAAACTGGTGTCTTTAAACTCATGTCAAACGGAATAATTTAACTTGAGCGAACCATATAAAATAAAGCTTTTGCATGGACATTTTCGAAATATTAAAGTTTCAACTGTTTCTACAATCTAGAGCAGGAATCGTTTTCCAAGGATTTGGTAGTTCTTGACCGAAAAAAACATTTATTTGGTTTAGGTCTACGTCATCATTCGTAGATCTATACTAATATTATAAAGAGGAAACATTCGTGTTTTTTATCTATGTTTGTAACGTTTTCACACAAAAACTACTGGACCGATTTCAAAAATTATTTCACCAATAGACAGCTGCTTCTTCACTGAGTGACACGGGCTATATTGCATCCATTGCAATCGTGCGAAGCCGGAGCGAGCCGCTAGTATAAAATAAATTGCAAGTAAACATTCAGTTACGTAACACCAACAAAAATCTTGGGTGCACCGAACTCTGGACATCAGATCATCGAGATTACGTAACAACGACCGTTGAGCAACAAACAATTGAGCCAATAAAGACAAAAACATTCTCAAGTGAACAAGTATTGTCGTTAATGTGACAAGGGACCATGCGACAATATCTTGTCAATTGCCGTGAATAGGGCAGTAACCTATGATATACTGTTTCTTGTCTGTGGGTTCATGATTTTTATGTCACTATCAAACGCCTCGGTAGCTTACTAGCAGGATATAGCTGATAGAGTTGTGACTCGAAATTTGGGTCTTAGGACTACACGTAAACATATTACCTAAGTCGCAAAACGTATAATTAAAGAAAATTCAAAATGCATCAATTTCTATGCAAATAAGTGGATCATTTGTGATCATTTAGCTATTAACTACAACAATTTGATATTATTTGTTTAAAGAACACTGCTTATTATTTTTACTCTATTTTAATCACTTACCAAAAATCAGCATTATATTATTTTTAGGGAAAAAATATGAATTTTATATTCACTACCTATTACAACCAAAACAAACTAGCTGAACCATGAAGAAATTTCTGAAACATTGTAAAAAAAAAAAACACTTGGCGTATTTGTATAGTAGACAATGGGGCGGGTCGACAAAAGGCGGCACGTCCAGGCCGCACGGGCGCGATGGGGGAAACAATGAAACGTTCCTGTGCGGTCGAGTGACTCATGCCGCATATTGTGTTATAAAACAACGCCTGTAAAAACAGACCCTTCTCTACTTGTTTTATTAAGTATGTTTTAGTCTACAGTACCACCATGTTTTTGATGTCCGTACTTTAAGCACTTTTTGGAGAACTAAAAATATTGTGTTATTCCTTAAAGTAAAACCTGACAATAGCTATAAAAGAAGAGCGTCCAGGCCGCACGGGCGCGATGGGGGAAACAATGAAACGTTCCTGTGCGGTCGAGTGACTCATGCCGCATATTGTGTTATAAAACAACGCCCGTGAAAACAGACCCTTCTCTACTTGTTTTATTAAGTATGTTATAGTCTACAGTACCAAAATGTTTTTGATGTCCGTACTTTAAGGGCTTTTTGGAGAACTACAAATATTGTGTTATTCCTTAAAGTAAAACCTGACAATAGCTATAAAAGAACAGCGTCCAGGCCGCACGGGCGCGATGGGGGAAACAATGAAACGTTCCTGTGCGGTCGAATGACTCAACCCGCATATTGTATTATAAAACCGAACGACGCGGCGGGTGCGCCCGTGAAAACTGTTCCTAACATCTCTTTTATTATATTTTAGTCCACATCACAGTACGGTTATTCTGTAACTCAAAACTCACTTCAACCGAGTAAAATGCTTTGACGTGCCTTCTTTAATAATTGCCTTTTGATAGCGTGAGGGTGAAAATAATTTTGTCATAATAAATAACTTAGCCAGTTCCGGGTGCGTTATTTACATCACAGTGCATAATTTACAAAAACCGGACAAGTGCGAGTTCGACTCGCGTGGTGAGGGTTCCGTACATACTTCTTATAGGTTTTCCAGTAATCTATAGGCAAAGAACTATTTTCCACATTTTTTTCAAAATTTTAAGTTCAGTAGGTTCGAAGATAGGGGGGGGATGGTCAATTTTCGTCGTTTTTCTTAAATAACTTCAAATTTGTTTATGCAAAAATTATAAAAAAAATATATCTGAGATGCTGACAACAACCTCTTTCATTTGATATGTCACACGGCACAGTTTACGATTATTTTGTTTTAATTTTCTGATTTACCCCCCGAAAGTGGCTCCCCTGTTTAAAATTTATTATTTTACTTGACGTGTTCATCTTTGGGTCACCAATTTACATATATTCATCAAATTTCAACTCAATCGGTCGAGTGGTTTCGGAGCAAATTGGCTGTGACAGACGGACAGACAGACAGACAGACGCACGAGTGATCCTATAAGGGTTCCTTTTTTCCATTTAAGGTACGGAACACTAAAAAGGCCATCACTTAATAACATGGTATGGGAGTTAATATAGCAACTTATTACAAAATCTAAGTAGTTTAATGAAATCTGCATTGGACTACTGTGCCACTGCCGAAGCATAGTCCCTTCATCTACCTAAGCCTTTTAAAACACGACTACTGTTAACACATCGAGAAACCATTTACAGATAGATGACTTGGCACTAGAGCTGCCACCTGCAGAACAAAACATGAAAAACATATGGGTAAACAGTTAACTAACTAACGATTTTTTTAATACGGTTTTCATCCAATTTTTCATGATTCACACAACGAAAATCTGTACGTTGTTCCAAACACACCGACCGATGTAACACAAATAGATGCAACACGATACGACAACGGCCAGGAACCAATCAAGCAGGACCAGTGGCTATCAAGTATTTTTTTAGTGAGGCGCCCTAGGGTTACTATTATATTATGAAACGCGCGGAAGTATGCTATCAATCAACGCTCAGATAATGGAGATGTTGAACCCCCGTGACGCGCACCGGATGATACTGTTTTTGGCTTCATTACACCCGACTTCATTGTTCGGTGGCGTTATCACTTATCTATTTCACCGTAATTGAGGCCGTTGCTTTTAATGGAAAATTTGGCTTCAGTTAAAAAAAGCTGCTTTCTTTTCATTTACCTCATAAGCAAGGCAATGTTTTTCTTGTACAAATCCAATGATCTAATTTATATTCTTTTTTATTATTTTTTTTATGCATTGGAAGTGGCAAACAAGCGTGCAGTTCACATTGATGTTAAGTGATGACTGCAACCTATAGACACTCACACAAAGACCAAGGTCAAAATGCAGATGCGTTACCACTAAGGCCTAAGGTGTTATGCCTCTGTGCCGGAAATTACAGCTTCGTACATTACCACCTGACTGACCGGAACGATAGTGCTGAACACTACCATTAAGCGGCAAATATATTAGGTAATGCGGTGGTGCGCGCCACCAGTAAAAAATTTAAAACCTTTGAAATATTGACTACGTTAAGCCGCGAACTTAATTGTTTGTTTGTAGGAGTCTATATCAGACTTAAGAAAGATGATACAACACAACAATAGCATTATTCTGGGACAAGAGTAAGTTTTTGTGCAAGAATGGAAAATACAACCAGTTCGTTGTTGCATGTGAAGAAGTTCTCTTCATGGATTTGCGGGTAAATTACTTAAGATAAATTTCGATTGTTTTTTAATGGCATATTTACACATGAATACAATATTGCTGAACACTACCTACCATTTACCTAGTGGCAAATTGATAAGGTGGTGCGGTGGTGCCTATATTCGCGAGCTCCTTCACTGGAGCTCTACCACCGATTACCGAAGATCGCATGTGGCGAGAGAATTTTTTTTCCCGGTTTCCTTCTTTCTGCTTTCCTGCGGTAGCTCAGTTGGGAGAGCGGCTGAACTAGAGATCGCAGGGGTCGCGGGTTCAAAGCCCGCCTGAGTTAAATTTATCTTTAAAAATATATAATTTATTTTTTTACTAAACAATTTACATCGTGTTCACAGATGGTTACATACGCTAATGGTGGAAATCATACAACATTCATAAAACATAATACGATTACCATTCGTCATCAACAACACATCATACGCCAGTAAATCTCACTTCCACACCGGAAACATATTATTTATACTCGTTAATGTTAAAAAACACGCTTCGCAATTTACAATCAATCATAACAAATTGATAAGGCGACACGGCTTCCTCGTAAGCTCGGTGATTCACGGAGACGACCTCTTACTCGAGTGGCCTTGCCTTCGAGATCGTGATATCTGCTTCCGTTCGAGCTTTACGATGTATAAAGTGGCTGATACACTAGGCACCTGCGGAGTCCACAAATCCCTAGTTCCTTTTTTAAAATAATGCAAATGCGTAAATGTGTATGTTTGTCTGTCTGTTTGTTGCGCTTGGTTCTCTATTACATTACCTTGCTTTTTTCGTCATAATCTAAAATACTAACTCCCTTATCGTTCCCGTAACATTAGATACGTTTTAGTTATAATATGCTTTGTCTTTATCAGTCGCATTGTCAATTGCGTAGGATAGAAAAAGAAAAAGGAGAGATTAGCAACACTTTAACTAAAATGCTTTTATGAATAATAAAGGGGATAATGTTTTGGGCCCTAGTCGTCATTTGTCCGAATAATAATTGGCCCGAACTTAATGTAACATTAAATCACTCCCTTCAACAAAAATCAGGTACCATAGAAACAGAATGCATATGTTAAACTTCTTCCACGCAAGCATAGCTTACCTTATGGTAAGCTCAACTGTTTTATTTAACTATAGTGAAAAACAATAGCTGCCTCTATCATTAATAGTAATAAGACGTCTTGATATGAGCCACAATTATTATTCCATTTCTCATTTCCATTTTAAAATACTGAGAAGGTACTTCACGTCTAAAGATGTTTTACAATAACACAAATATAAATGCTTAAATCTAAAAATACGAATAGCAAACTCGCGTCACCTGTTTGCCTAGTGTGCCGTGAGCCTTACTCGTCGCAGCCGTAAGCTTGCTTGTCATTTGATTTTATTCGGTTCTAATCACGTGTTGTTATTCGATTATCCGGTTTCCTATTTTTGATTCATGGGAAATTAGTTACTTATCGAATTATTAACTATGTGAACTGAATTAATCTGCTCACAAAATTTGATAAGTGGATGAGTAATAAATATTTAAAATAAAATATTTAAATTCCTAATAATCTACAATCTTAATTGAATGCTTACTAATGGGTATTATTATCTGTAATGTAGTTTATATTTATGGCTGTCATGATGTCAACAAAGAACTATATTATGTATTATTAAAATTTAAAACATGTCGTGATCGTGACACAATACATGGATATCTCTAATATATAAAATTCTCGTGTAACAGTGTTTGTAAAAATACCCCTCCGAGAAGGCTTGAACGATCATTATGAAACTTTGGGTGTATGTTTGGTAGGTACGAGACTCTGTGACTATTGTTTTTTTATATTATTTCGCATTAACACATGCTTGTGAAATATATTTTATTTTTAAAGAAAAATGGAAAGAAAAATTTTGACTTCAGGCGAGACTCGAACTCGCGGCCTACTGGGAATCTAGTCCAGCCGCTCTTCCAATTGAGCTACTGAAGTCCTGCCCGATTTGTCAAATCTTTCCTTCACATCTATTGCATTGCTTTATGGTAGCAGCAGCGCCATCTATTACCAACTATGCTGTCTGTGACTATTGTTATATTCCTAAATAGTAAAGTGATTCTCCACAATGTTTTTTTATTTTTTGGACACTTAATTGTTTTATTTTACACCTCTAAGGCGATATGAAGTTCGTCGGGGCAGCTAGTGTTCTCGTAAAATATTATATACCTAATATCGACTGATAGATGGATTCTAAGTTGGATCTCGATTTGTTATTAAAAATGCCATACAAAACAGTGCAGTTTATGTAATCGGTTAATGCATTGCAACTGATTGTATCGACACGCCTTTGCTTGTGTGTCGATATTATAAAAATCGCAAAGTAGAATTTATCTGAATTACTGTACATTTGCTTCCGTTAATTATAAATAACTAAGAAAACTGAGTCAAGGTTATAAGAACTATAATAGGGGACTCTTTTTTATTTGATGTTTTGCATACCTACGAGAAAATAGGTAGGTACCTATGTTCTCGCTAGCCAACCATAAAAAAAACACGGGAAAAAAATATATTATGAAGTAGTGAACAAGCTACACAATATTTTTTATCAAAGCAAACGATTCATGTTTCACGTTAAAATGACTTAATATTTTGAAGAAGGTTATAAGGATTATTTTATAATGTGTAACGCATTCATCACTAATAATTAATAATACTTATTCGAAGTAAATTGAGTCATTTAATATATTAGGTATTTTAATATACTATTATGTACTAGAACGTAAGCTAACATACAGCAATTATTAAACCATCATATAGGTACCTACTACAAATTATACATTTTCTACTAGTTTATGGATTATCCATATACTTTGTAGTAAAGTAAGAAACATCGGAGGTAAGCAAGCTGTTTCCATTTGTGCCTTCAACTCAAATACGCAATAATGCACAAACCAACATAGTTTAAAACGTGTAAATCAATTAAGGATAGCGCCAGTTTATTTGTTCTAGCAATAAATAAACATTGAACCGAAATGTTTAAACTCCGAAGCAAAAACCAGTAAATTAAAAGCTTTCGCCAAAAAGTGTACGTGGACTGAATATTTTAAAGATTTTAATTGCACACCGTCACGGTTCACCGGGTGACAACACTAAAATCACTTTCTCAATAAAGATTGGTTACTATTTGAAATTCGTTTCAAAAAATGGACCATAATGATATGCTACATGTTTGGGCGGTTAAATGTGGCGAAAGGGTTATAAGTGTTCGTGGGGTTGCA
Source organism: Macrosoma leucophasiata (assembly GCA_036365455.1). Classification (NCBI taxonomy): domain Eukaryota; kingdom Metazoa; phylum Arthropoda; class Insecta; order Lepidoptera; family Hedylidae; genus Macrosoma; species Macrosoma leucophasiata. The sequence continues at coordinate 5,960,388 of JAWQUS010000024.1, forward strand.
AGAAATGAAAAATGAAGGTATACGTTCTGGCGATGACGTATCCCTGCCGTAAACGTACCTGACATTTACAATATTTTTACAGATCAACAATCATTTTACGAAAGATAAAATATATTATTATAAAATATGTACTTACATTTACGGCTGGATTTAAAAGTATACATGTGCAAACACTAACGATTTTCTAAATATCTAAATATCTTTGTGCAAACCAGGTTCAAATTTATAACAATCAGCACACCAATGTGTTCATACCGAAATGAATATAAGTAAACAACAACAAATCGGCTTTAAAACAAACAGCAACTAAATAAAATAGCAAAAATCTTGTTTATTGCACAAAAGCGACAGCCGAAATCTTTTCATCGCAGGTATTTGGCGAGTGTAAACAGAATGTGTAACAAAATGTAAACACTATAAACAAACCGCAGTGAGTATCGCCGCGGTTAGTAAACATTCATTGTTACGTTACTAGCGCTGAAGTGAAATCATGCTTCATAGGATTTGATTTAACAACAATTTTAATTGACTTCAAATGTTTGTTGTTTGTTGCTAACATGCAATGGTGTTTAATCTGCAACCTACGAACAAATATCGTAACTGTATTTCGGTAGAAAGTTAGAAATTGTAGATACAGATAATTTATATTTCCTTGAAGAGACATTAAAATTAGATTAACATTTATTGGAAACTAGATTACATGGAATACTATTAGATAAGCTTAAGATAACGATACTGATTAAATACATAAAGGCTAATATTTTATTTTAAATAAAAATGGAAAGAAAAATTTGACTTCAGGCGAGACTCGAACTCGCGGCCTACTGGGAATCTAGTCCAGTCGCTCTTCCAATTGAGTACGAGGACTTCAGTAGTTTCCATTTTTCTTTAAAATAAAATATATTTCACAAGCATGTGTTAATGCGAAATATTATAAAATAAATAAAGGCTTATTCACACATACATTTTTTTTCCTTGATACTTGATACACCATAACATCTGACATTGGGGGTCATGCCAGAAGCGTGCACGTCGCGATCCCTGCCAATCCTTTGGGGCTGCAATTCTGGCACGAAGGCGTACCGCAGTGCGGGTTAGGGCGTCCCCCCGAGGCGACGCGTACCGACCCGTCCCCGTCGGTACGAAAAGCGGCCAAAGCGGCGATGGGGACCACCACCTGTCACGCCGGGCCCGATACGGCGGATCGAGGAGTGGGGAGTGCCAGATAGGCACGTGGAATGTGAGAGGTGGAATTTGTGAGAAGATGAATGAGTTGACGAACGTAATGAGTGTGAGACGCCTGGATGTTTTGTGTGTAACAGAGACTAAACGAAAGGGCTGCGAGGTCGAAGATCTCCCGGGTGGCGCGATGGCTCTGTGGGCAGGTGTGCAACAGAGCGATCATGCCAGCGCGGGGGTGGGCGTCCTTCTGTCCTCTCGTTTAGTCACTGGAGTGAAAGATTATGGTTTGGTGAACCCGAGACTAATCTGGGTCCGAATTAAATTGGGCGTCACTAGGGTGTTTTTGGTAGCAGCTTATGCACCGGTTAGCTCAGCGACGACCCAAGACCTGGAGAAGTTTTGGGAATCTACAAGGGAAGTTCTCGATATGGTTGAAGCTAATGAAAGGGTAATTTTGTGTGGTGATTTGAATGGATGGGTCGGGACCAGGCGGCCAGGATACGAGGCCGTTCTAGGTCCATATGGTGATAGAAGAGTAAATGATGCTGGTAAGCTGATACTTGACTTATGCTTGGAACGAAGTCTCCTTGTGTCTAACACAGAATTCCGTCATAAGGACATTCACACGTATACATGGAGGAGGAATGAACAAAAAAGTATGATTGATTTGATCATGGTTGATAGTCGTCTTCGGAAGAGCCTGATGGACACTAGAGCCTACAGAGGTCCCACTCTTGATACAGATCACTACTTGGTAATAAGCCGGTTTAGGGGTCTGTTCAAGAAATGGCGACATTAGCGTGTCCGTGTGCCTTTCGGAGGACTTGAAAGAATAAAGAGTGAAAAGTTACAAGACATTAGTGTAAGGAGAGTGTATGAACGTCAAGTCCGTGAAAAGTTAGACAAGGTTTGTCTTACGGACTTGGACGTGGATGAATGTTGGCAAGTTATGAAAGATAGTATGGTGGAAGTTGCGAAAGAAGTATGTGGTTATGCAAAGATACGCAAATCCTTGAAAGGGGATGCGTGGTGGGACAAGGAGGTGCAAGACTCCGTTGAAAGAAAGAAGAAAGCATGGCTGGATTATGTAGCATCTTTGCAAATGAATAATGGTATGAGAGATGAGAAGAGAGAAATTTACCGTCGGCTCAAGAATGACACCAAGATTTTAGTGAATGAAAAGCGTGAGAGAGATAAAGTGGAAGCTGATGAGAGACTGGCGAAGAGCTTTGAGACTAACATCAAACTCTATTGGAGGGAGGTGAAAAAGTCTAGAAGCTCTTCTCCAGTTTCTGGAATGAATAGAATAAAATCTAAGTTGGGTGACATTCTTGAGAACACGCAGGATGTGTTAAAACGATGGAGCGAGTATTATGGGGAAATGTATGATTATGCTCACAACCCTGACGCCGGAGTTGCTGACTTGACGGTGCCGGCTTGTGAGGATATAACAATAGATGAGATTGTAAGGGCGATACGAAGTTTGAAATGTGGTAAGGCTGCGGGTATTGATCAGGTTTCTGCCGAAATGATCAAATATGGTGGTGCTGCCCTTTGGGATTCTTTCTGGGTGTTGTGCAACCTTTGCTGGAGGTCCGGAAGAATCCCAAAGGATTGGCGGTGTGCGGTCATCGTGCCTTTGTATAAAGGCAAGGGTTCACGTATGGACTGCACCAGCTATCGAGCGATCAGTTTGATCAGTTTGGCAGCTAAAGTGTATGGGAAAGTCTTAGAAAGAAGAATGAAAGAGAAGTCCGACGGGTTGTTGTGGGATGCACAGGGTGGTTTCAGAACTGGAAGAGGATGTATGGATCAAGTTTTCTCCCTCCGCAACATCGTAGAGAAGCATCTGGCTGTGAGCCAGAAGGTTTTCTGCGGTTTTGTGGATTTGGAGAAGGCGTTTGATAGGGTATTACGAAAGGAGCTGTGGGACATTTTGCCAGAGTATGGTATTGATGGCAGTCTGCTCCGTGCAATACAGTCCACGTATGTGGGCTGTCAAGCATGTGTGCGGGTAGATGGTAACATGTCACCCTGGTTTGATGTTAACATCGGTGTCAAACAGGGTTGCGTGCTTTCGTCTAGGCTGTTTATTATATATCTGGACAAATGCCTCCAGAGGGTGAAGTTGATGGATGTGGGAGTGCGTATGGGTGACTTAGTGGTGAACTGTCTGCTTTACGCAGACGATGCGGTCATTGTTAGCTCTACACCATCTGGGCTACAAGCACTAGTCACAGTCATGAAAGAGGATTGTATGGAGAAAGGCTTACAATTGAATGTGGATAAAACTAAAGTATTAGTATTTGAAAGAGATGAACAGAGAACAAATGCAAGGGTAGTGGTAGATGATGCAGTGTTAGAACAGGTTGATGAAATTGTATATCTTGGATGTGCTTTTAGCAAGGATGGTAGGTACACCACTGACATAGAAAGAAGAGTGCTTGCTGGGAATTGCGTGAATGGAGCGTTGGGTAAGCTACTAGAATCTAAACATCTCAGCCAGCGGGCTCGACTAGCCGTACATAATGCTGTACTTACTCCAACGCTTTTATATGGAAGCGAGAGCTGGGTATGCAGGAAAGAGCATGAAAGTAAGTTGAACGCGGTCGAGATGAGATCTTTGCGCAAGATCTGCGGTGTATCACTCACCGATCGCGTTCGTAATGAAGATGTAAGAAAGAGACTTTGTGTGAATGATAGTATCGGTGTAAAAATGAAAAAAGGCATGCTCCGATGGTTCGGGCATATAGAAAGAATGTCGAATGAGCGAATGACTAAACAGATATACAATGCGAATGTGGATGGTTGCAGAGGCCCAGGAAGACCAAGGCTGACCTACCATGACCAAATAGGTCGAATTCTGTCTGATGGTGGGGTCAAAAGTCTTAGGAATCGGCGTGCATGTATGAAGAGAATGATGAAGGTAGACGAGGCACGAGAGGTTTGTCTGAACCGGGATGTCTGGCGCTCTACACTCTCTGCCTACCCCGTTAGGGACCTGGCGTGAAGATACATACAATACATACATCTGACATGTTATAAAATATTATGTGACCTTTTTGTAAAATATGATAATCGAACGAAAATTATGCCACGGTGCAATTAAATACGCCTAAGGACAAAATCGAAAATATTATAGTTATCACCCACTAACTATTGGACACTACCACATTCCTTAAAAAAAGATTTTTTCATATGTAGTAGTTTAGTATATGATTTTCAAGTATGAAAAAATAATAATGAAACGAATATATTTTTTATTAATAACTAGCTGACCCAGCAAACTTCGTATTGCCTCACAATGAAATAACGTGTCAAAGGTTTGATAGATACGGACTATTTGTATGGAAAAATGGAGTTGTGGTTTTTACTATTTCTCTTCAATTTCTTCATATTTTCTTACCTTCTTATAAACCTTTCCTGGGCTTCCAGAAATAATTCAAAACTAAAATTAATCAAATCGGTCGAGCCGTTCTCGAGTTTTAGCGAGACTAACGAACAGCAATTGATTTTTATATATATATAGATAGTCAATGAACTGCGACAACCGTTTCTCTTCGTACGAAGTCTGTCAGTTGATAAGTTCCCTTTCCTCTCAAAATAAAAAGCCGTGATTGTTTCATTTAATATTCACGCGTGCGCTAATCGTGTAAAATTTATCGCCAAAGATAATAATAACATCACGCGACAAACGTCACACCCACCCTAAATAAAACTTTAATTTCGGAATGCATAACACTGTAAAGAACGTCGTTTTAGGGGAATCAGTTCCCTCGGGTTCAGCACCCTACGGCGATTTATAGCCAAAACATTGAAAGAACAAACATTGCCAATGTATGCAACGCACCAAATAAATGAACAGTGTATAACTACTGATGCCTAAGTAAAAATGAGGGTTGCCAGATTGAATAATAAACGCTAAACACGATAATTATGCTCAAATTAATGCTTCATCATCTTGATATTTCAACGAGGAAACGTGCAGGTAGTGGCTTACTCATAAGATTTCAGATGTGAGAGAGATGGTACTTAACCTTCTTTTTAAAATCGGTATATTTTAAGTTTTACAGGTGGAAGAGCTCCAGTGACGGAGCTCGCGGGCGTAGGCACCACCGCATTACCTAATATACTTGCCGCTAATGGTAGTGTTCAGCACTATCGTGTTCCGGTCAGGTGGTAATGTACGGCCCTGTAATTTCCAATGCATAACACCTTAGGCCTCAGGAGTGGTAATCTGGCATCTGCATTTTGACCTAGGTTTTTGTGTGGGTTTCTATAGGCTGCAATCACTAAACATCAATGTGAACTGCATGCTTGTTACATAAAAAAAAAGTATCATAAATTTATATACAAGGCTATGCGCTAGCTAGTATTGTTTAGTAAAATATACAGTGAAATAGTATAAAAACAGTTGGCGCTCCTGACAGAGCCGTACCTAAAAAAAATCTACGGACATACGGCTCGAGTCGGTGCGTGAACGTAACGAATTTGATCGGTCGCGGTTGTAACTAACCGGTATTAATACTTATCCCAACGATTGGGGATTAATGTGGCGGACAGTAATCTACTAAAACTATACTTATTATTTTGTTTCGTCTTGATCAATATCTAATTAGTTTAATAAGTGGAGTATGTATTTATACGCTTAGAAGAAAATCTTAACATCTAATCTTTGTGCAGTGGGACATTATAAAATATTTAATAAAAATTGGAACATAAATATACAAAAAGTAAAAATGATAAGGCGCTTAAAAAAATTCAAATGAAATTGATTCACATGTATAGTATAGTATAGTAGGACACAGGTAAAAATTATTTTTTGCAAGCAAGTAAAAACTTAATTAAGTTACCTCCTAAAGGAAAACGCTGATAGTTATAAACAAATCCAATATTAGTATTTAATTTAGGTATCTCTAACCAGACGTGTTGAGCGGCCATCGCTACGAAACATAGAGCAACACCGGAGGGGAGTATCCATATGCTGGCTTTCCCTTCTGTCAAAGTACAAGCCCAAATGGGCCTATACCTGTCGCCTAGATGTTTAAATGAGTGCGTGAAATTGTTTCTGTATTTGTATGTGTTAAAGTCAAGGTGTGAGTTTCGTAGTAATAGACGATTTTTGTAGTGTGCGTGTGTATCGCAACACGCATTTCTCCCCGCATAAAATGACAGACTGTTTTGCATTGGTAATAAACGCTATGGCTACTCCGCTCCAGACCGCCGCGGCCGGTGGCCCGTGTTGCTCTATGCTACGAAATCGCGAAGAGAAGACAACGTGTCCATGACCTGCATTCTGTATACTCCATCCTAACCAAATTATCCGCTTCCTGTGTCCGTACCACATAATAATCATCGAGCCGTATCGTGTGTCATTCAAAGGCAAGTGGTAACGATTGGTCTTCAGCTTGGGTAGGTACTAATCGCAAGGTCACAAGATATGAAAGTTCGTTACCAAAATAATAATGTTAACAATGTTACAGTAGCATTAATTCCTACTAATATTATAAATGCGAAAGTAACTGTCTGTCTGTCTGTCTGTTATCTTTTCACGTCCATACGACTGAACCGATTTTAATGAAATTTGGTACAGAGATAGAGTTGACTTTGAGAAAGAACATAGGCTACTTTTTAAACGAAATCCACGCGGGCGAATCCGCGGGCAACAGCTAGTAAACAATAAAAAAACCTAAAACAAATGCTCATTCAGTCAAAAATAAATCCAGTTAAAACTAATAATAATCGTGAGGCTAAATCGTGTATTATTTGAGCACAATTATTGTAAAGTTTTAAGGCGTGAAATTTGATAAAGTAACAACAGATATTACAAATAATTAAAAATAAACCCAGTATTAGTATTTATCTCTATTCTATCCCGACGCGACGTCGCGTCACGGTCGCTTGTATCTATGTGTACCGAGCTTTACAAAGCGGACGCGCGGCCATCGCCCCGAAATCGCGACGGGACGACGACGACGCGCTCATGACCTGCATTCTGTGTATCCTTACCAAATTGTCCGCTTCCTGCGACCCCACCATATAAAAATCATCGGGCCGTATCGTGTAGCGAAGTGAGTGACTGATAAGGGTCACCCGGTGAAGTCGTTTTGAATCGTAATCGATGAATCATTTTATCGTGACAGGACGTAGTCTAAACAAATTTCGATAAGATAGAGCATTTTTAGGTTCATAATCAAATTGTTATGTGAATCAATCTTCGTCCATATTCCGGTGTAGTTTACACGTTGTTGGTTGACTTTAGAGGCATGTCATATGTCAATCATTTTTGTGTATGAAACTCAAGCTGTGGGTGAAATACACGGCACACATGTTGGTATCTACTGTTAGAAGCCTAAAACCTAATGGTAACAATGTATGTAAGTCGAGTGCGTAGCTATCACTGTATTACTTAATCTAATTGCCGGTTCCGGTTTGATGGTAATGGTGGTAATGTCTTGTCACATACTAACTATCACAGAGACATAACAACCAAGACCTTAGGAGTGGCAACGCATCTGCATATTGACCTCCAGTTTTGTGGAGATTTCTATAGACTGCGGTATTCACTTACTTTTTGTTTGCCACCATCACTGTATTTTCACCAATACTGTATTTTTGTTTATGTCAAAAAAAAACGAAAATACAGTATTCAACAAGATATGTTGCACATTCAGCTTAGGAAGGAATTGGATTATTTCGGATCTGTAGAGCGTTATCTCTTTCGCACCTTGCCTATGTGACGTTTGTCGACCATTTTGATCAAGTTTTGACCAATACCTGATAACTATGAGTACTTACGTAGGCAATGTGCAGTAGAGATAACCCTCTATGAAGTCGAAACAAACTGAGGAGGCACATGAATCAGCGAAATTTCAAACTATGTGTAAATTCAGGTGGCCCAGTTGATAAAAACGATAAACCATAACATCGGACTAAATTGTTGTATCAAAGCCCTATTAGCTGTTATAACGATAAGATACTACTAGTTCAATTGAAGCTTAGAATAGATTAAGATTAGATTAAGGTTAGAGTGAGGTTTCAACGCGGTTTTTTTCCGATATTCAGGTTTTTGTTTCGCGAGTAGACTTGACATTACACAATATGATACATCTAATATATATAAAAATGCAACCCGTTTTCCTTGGTCACGGCATCACGCGTGAATGGCTGGACCGATTTGGCTAATATTGATTTTGAATGATTTTTGGCAGTCCAGGGAATGTTTAAAAGGTAAGAAAATATGAAGAAATTGAAGGGAAATAGTAAAAACCACCATTTCATTTTCCCATACAAATAGTCCGTATCTATCAAACCTTTGACACATGTCATATTTTTATTCTGAGGCAATACGAAGTTTGCCGGATCAGCTAGTACCATAATACAATAACAAATACATATACATATATAACAATAATGTTAACAAACAAAACAATTCTATATTTAACGCGCTATACGATACTGACCGCGAATGTTTATTGTTTGCCTCCTATAAACATAAATTATAGATATTTTGCAGTTAATCATATACATTCAAGAGTCTCACGTAATGAGACAGCCCAGCATTAGGGCACGCAGTAGGTAGTGTATTGCCAACAATTACAGTAGCGGCTGTGGCGGCACGACACTAATATTTAAACAGAGCCGGGCGCCACCGCGAGTGTAATGCGCTCGTAAACATGACGCTTTGATTTATTGACGTACACAGCTTTCCAACTCGATATACGTCGTGAGAATTGAATTACATTTTAAACTAGATACTATATCAATGTAATTTTTTAGATAGGTAATAATTTTGTAAGTGCTTGAAGTGACCACATCGATAGTCGATCAAATGGCAATGTAGAGTTGAGTCAAATGTTAATGTAGAGTCGGGTCGAAAAGTGATGCAGAGTTCAGTAAATACTGACAGACTTTATGTAGATCTCCTTCCTGCGTTCCTTAATATTCTAGACTACTAAAGCTTCACCTCACCTACTTGTACGTATCAAAACCTAAAAACTTTTCTGATGCCAGTATTGAAGCAGTACAGATAAGTTTAACTGGTGGTAGAGCTCCAGTGACGGAGCTCGCGGGCGTAGGCACCACCGCATTACTTAATATACTTGCCGCTAAATAGTAGTGTTCAGCACTATCGTGTTCCGGTCAGGTGGTAATGTACGGCCCTGTAATTTCAGGCACAGAGGCCATAACACCTTAGGCCTCAGGAGTGGCAGCGCATCTGCATTTTGACCTCTGGTCATTGTGTGGGTGTCTATAGGCTGCAGTCATCACTTAACATCAATGTGAACTGCATGCTTGTTTGACACTTTTAATACAAAAAAAAAAAAAAAAAAAAGTAAACGAAGTATAAAAACATCTCTAACAAATGTGAATGTAATAGCAGCTTTACACAACACTGGCATCTCTAGCCGCCCCGTCGGGCACCCCACTGCGTCTATTATGATGGTGCCACATAATCTCGATGAATACCATAGCCTCTTTCAACATGATTTAAGAAAACTCAATACTTCATCGCTGCAGAGAGAATAACGTATGGGTATCCATCGGACAGCCGTTAAAAAGTATCGTTTTCTTTAACTATATTACTTATACAGAACTCTCGTATAATGCATACTTATAATTTACGTAACGATAAATTAAAAATTTATAAAAATAGTTCAATGTTAAGGATCGGACAGTAACTAATACTAGTCATTGTAACCTCCACCAACTTACCAGTATTTTTTTTATATGGATTACAATGTAAAACACGTACAGTACTCAACAATTAATATTGCACATCGAGCCTGCGCAAGAGACGATCGGCTCGTTTAGACTTCGTAGAGCATTATCTCTGTAGCACATTGCCTACGTAAGCACAGGCAGTTCGATATTGGTCAAAACTTGATCAAAATAGTCGACAAACCGTACCTATTTGATATAGGTACGGTGCGAAAGAGATAACGCTCTGCATGCGTCTCCTAGGCTCGATGTGCAATATTTATTGTTGAGCACTGTAAGTACATAAATGTTTTTCTAACTTAACAGCACAACCAATAAACACCTTCCCATTCAAGGAAAAAAGGATCCAAGGGCCTATAAAAACACGAAACGGGTTTATATGGAAAGTCCAAGTTCCCCGGACAAAGACATCCTTGAAAGCTCTATAAAACGATGAAAATAGACCGAAACATTCATCTATATTTTTCCTGCGAAGGCCGTTGATAAAAAAAACTGAATATTATGAAAGGGATGTGTTCCCTCAATGAACCGTTACGGCCAAGTGGAAAAAGGTTGAGATATTTCGTTTGGTCCGGTCTAACAAAACTGGGGTGTTACCAGGGCAAGAAATGGCCAAGTTATAAAATATTACGCACAGGGCTATAAGCCAGTTATGGCTGTATCCCATCTGGCCCGGTGACCTGGCCCGCCACCGAGCCACATGGGAAAAAAAAGTTTCAACTGGCCCGGTGATATGCTTACCGGGCCAGATGACACAAATCAAGTGCCATCGTCCCCGGTAAGGGGAGAAAAGAGGATACGCCTCGTAATTTGTGAAATACTCACTACATGCATAAATAAAATAAAAATAATAATAAGCAGCTCGTCATTAAATTGAATATTACTTAATTATTAATAATTAATTTAATTTTAGATTCCTGAAGAATCCTTGTCTTAAAAATAGATGAATGGAAACCACCACACGTCAAGACTGGTTTCCATCACAGGACAGTGTAATTTTTGGTAAAATGACGAACCGTTGCGATTGTGAGTTTTCGCAATAAGTCCAAACCGTGTTAGTCATTATCGATCGCTCGAGCTAGAACTTTGCCACTTACGTCATTCGAGATTCGATGTGGTAAATTCGAAATTCAATTTAATTTTGCTATGACCTTTGCATTACAATAAAGGTAATTTTAACTCAAATATTATTTTACAACACAAATCGCAACGTGGACGGAATTGTATCTCAACGTTTTTTGTAATGTTATATGCGTTCAATAATACAATTTAGTCATTCAATCTTAATCAAACATTCAATCTTAATTCTGTCTATTTCTACATCAAAAGAAAACTATGGTTCCACGATCATTTTAATGAACTTTTATTGACTTGTTATACCCATACCTATACCTAAAATAATTAACATGTCGATATGCTAATATTAATTGCATTAATTACTTTAGACTCTAAAAATAATTATAATTTAGAGTTTAGAGGACTGATTTTCTCCCGATCATTCTTTAGTTCATTCATTCGAATAATCAATTTAACTTGTTAATAAAAAGTCAATTCAGAAAAAACTTAAAAACACACACAAAAAAAAGAGGAGATAAGCACCACAGAACGAGGCGCCAAGATAAAAACGTATTCAAACTTCTTACAAGGTAAATGGCCCTTTAAGGAAAATGGCTCCATCGATTGCGGAAGCTAGGGGAATACTTGTGGAGATTATGGCGCCAACTAAATAAACAGTACACTGAGAAATCGAGATTGAGCTTTGCCGCTGCTAAGTCAAATGAGCCGTTCGAATTAATGCTACTTTGACTGTGTGCCAGAATTACAATGATTTCTGTTTAATTGAGTTAGACGGAACTATTTTCATGCGGTTCATTTTATGTAAGACTTCACTTTACTTTTAGTCTAAATATTTGTGTTACGACTCTGCCAAATGACCAGCCATAATTAGATATATCCACTAAGCCGATTGTAACATAAAAGTTATGTTCGCTGTATAATATTTAGTAACTATCATCAAATTATTTACCTTATGCCAAGCAAATGACAATTTTATTATGTAAACAGAGTATGTATTGTGTAAAAACGTATCGATAGATCCAGTACACCTAAACAAAAAGGGGTTCCATAACAAGACATCGAATGTACTCGTATATTATAATACTTATAATAATATAACGTTTGATAGTCTACTACGCGGTATCGAATTACTAGGAACTTGTGACTGGTCACTATTTTTGCTGAACGTAGCATGTTATCAGTTGATAAAATAACATCAATGTTTACGTATTTGTTTATCAATAAGATATAAGAAACAATATCAAGTCATCAATTGGTAATTGGTTTTACATATTCAGATTTTGAAACTTTGGGTCCGTACCACCTGCGTCTGTCTACTTCCCTTTATGTGTAAACATTTTGGTTTCTTACACAATCATTTCGAGCGATAAAAATATTTTAAAACCATTTCATTTTAAATCTTAAACGGTCTGAACGATAATAGGATCAGAGAGCGGACTAACAGACAAGAATACCTATATCAATGCTAACTGATCATTCAGATTAGTACCTACGACTACCTACCTATATTTGGCATATACGATTAATTTGATATGGAATATAAACTATAAAAACATCCAAATAATTGAGATCATTGCAACTATTTAAGCTACCACAGATTTCAGGAAGGTTTTTTTTTTATTTAGGTATCGTTTAAGACCATTTTTGAAGAAATAAGGATTTTTTGTATTTTACTATTTATGCGTGTGGTATAATTATTTCTTTTCATTCATAAGATAATCACTGCGCTGGGATGATATGGTATTTAGAATAGAAGTTAATGTAATATCACAGAATACAATCATTAGAATGTTGTAAATCACCACCTACGCCTTGTTATCACAGAGATAATATTCCGCTATCAAATATTTTCGCTACGTACAGCGATCTCATTTCGCGTATCGGGCGCTGTAAATTACTTCATATCTTGTCGCATATTATTTTTATAATAATGGAACATACCAGAATATGAAAATACTAGCTTTACCCCCGATTTCGTACGCGAAGATAATTATTTTTACCTGTTTTTGCAACATTTTTCATTGATGATCCGTTCCTATTCGTCGTAGCGTAATATTTTATAGCCTACAGCTTTCCTCGATAAATACAACACAGAAAGAGTTTTTCAATTCGAACCGCTATAATTTATTATTATTATTTTTTTAATTACTATTTTCAGCAATAATATATGCACTAATCCGCGAGACTAACTCACAGTACTCACTGGGTGTAGCGCAACTGCGTAGGTAACTTGATTTAATATCAATTGTTGAGACAGAGAGATTACGACTCATTTTGGGTTCTTATACCGTTTTTGTAACGAAACTAAATTCTTTAAGTCACTTTTCTTTCATGATGTTTATTTTTGTGTTTGATATAACCCTCTTTCTACTAAATTTTCATATCCTAGAACCACTAGATTCTTAATGAGAAAGATAATTTATTTCAGATCACTAAGAGTACCTACATTTTATTTATCGAAACTCAAAAAAAATACTTCAGTATTTCACGATGATAAAATTACAAGATCTGGCCTTGAGGCCATACGATTTATAAGTTAGATAAAAAAAGCCTTAAAATAGGTAGATGTCTTCAACCACACCAACTACTGATTTCCGCCTTTTTTCTATAACCCACTTCAAATCTATTTTAGTCTGAGTTTTTTATTCTTATATGAAACACGATCATAAGCAATAGAAACAGAAAAATCGACAGGGGTACAGAAGGTACGACTACATAAGAGAGCGATTAAGTTTAAAGGATAAAATGAGTCCAATCATCTCTTAGGAATAAAATGCAGCTTATAACGACGTCGTACAAAAAACTAGGTGAGGAGGGCTACATGACAGGCAAAAAGCTTAAATTTCGGTTTAAGCTATTTCTTTTCAACCAACAACGGAACGAAAGAACGTATGTAAGTATACAAGTTTGTCGTGGCAATAGATAACTTCCAAACTGAGAATCATGGCAGGTGAAAGAAGGCCAAAAGGAACAAGTTAATAATACAGAAATATTTTTATAAATATACATTTGACTAGTGGAAAAATCCATTCATACCACTAAATAGGTTATTTAAATAAATCACAGTGTGGGATTAGCGTGCAGTGTATAATATGATCAATTCATTTAGCGCACGAGATTCGTATTATCGTGTTTTCCAATTGACGCGACCGACAAAAGATCTATTTTGGGCAGGTACCGAAATAGCACTTATTTGTGAGTTATTTTTGTTCCACAGAATATTCGAGCACATAGTAATACTTAACGTAATTGATGAGTGAAGCAATAATGCAACCATAAAATTAATAACCTTGATTATGATTAAAATATTATGCAGATTGCCTTTACCCGATTCAAAAATAAGAATTTTCAATTAAAAAATAACACAATCTTAAAACTTTGCTCATTTAAAAGTTTCCGTAAGACGCTAATCGTTTCGAAACAGGCATCAAAATGAGTAAAATTGTAAAGCAAGAGCTTCGTCGATTTTCAATGAAGGTAAAAATGTTCAGCAAGTGTGCATGTTAAATAGTTGCACATAAATTGCTGTCATCAAACTAGAGTTAATTCTCCCCTCACGGCTGTACTTCAAACGGAATTCATATACCACCAAAAAAAAAAAAATCAAAATTAGCCAAGATTTTAGTTTATGCTTGAACTATTCACTTTATATTTAAGGCAAAAGTATCTTAGCAGTTCCGTTCATTCACAAAATTAACAACTAGATCCCTACTGAATAAAGTCCTGGCCATACGCCCATGGAACGTGACTCTTGCAAAACGACCAGGCTACTAATTACTATAAATAATTAATACTAGATAGAACTAAACTTTTTATATAAAAAATACAAACAATACAAACTAATCTTAAAATATTTTTTTAGTCGATATGAACGATTGCCACGTAAAAGATTTATAATGTTAACACTTACATAATCTACCGAAGCTGAGGGACAAGCGCTTTCTGAGCTTTTGCATTTTGCTCATGGCGCCTCCCCGTTTTTCTCTCATTGTCACGCCTGCGAAAAGAAGAGAAAAACAATGTCAATATAAAAATCAGTTTCCAGTCTATTATTTTCTGAGGCTTTATTTGAAATCGTATAAATTCCTTAGTGGCTAAGATGGTGAAGATCACGAGTACTACTCTGGGTACAACTCCTGATTCGGCAAAATGTTACATGTTTGTAATCTACTGGTTCTGTTCACAATAAGTTCGAAATTCGTAAAATGTATTCAATAAAGGTCAAAATTGCTCGCACAATTGTGGGAATCAAAATCATAATTAGCGAGTCATGAGCGAGTGGGAATTTTTATACAATTTCATTCCACAACGTTTAAAAAAACAAGAACAAGTACCGAATTGTTTTTGTTTGAATTTGGATAGCAAGTATACCTTTAACACATTAAATTGCTTATTTCAATATATTTATACAAAAAAAATATTTACTGGTTTAGTAAATTGATACATTTAAATTAAACATTGTTTTTCACGCCTACATTGGCACCAAACAAAAAATCATACGGCACAGAACGTACAAAACAGGCTTATCTTATTCATATAAAGTTATTGGATCAAAGGAAAAAAGAGAAAACAAACAAGCGAAAGCAGATAGAACAAGTCATAAAATCATATCATTATGGGAGTACGATTAGTGAAAACAAATAAACTGTGATTTACGGTGACCCAGTTCAAAACGGATAATCACCCATTTCGTATAATCGTGATTTAAACCGAACATATTAAACCCGACACGTACGAGAAAGTACTTACAGCGGGAACAACAAGTGTTATGGAACGGATAACAATTAATTTATAAGATTTACTGTCTCTAGTCATGCTATCGCCCCTTAAGCTCGATGCACATTAATAAATTCGCCATAAATGTATATACAACGAATTGGAGAAAATTACTTCCTTAGTGAGGCTTTTACTCAAACAAAAATTGGATTACCTTGTTTCGCTTGTTAGTTCTATGTCAAATTTTAATATATCTTACATTTAAAAAAAAGTGTATGGTGCGAAAGAGATAACGCTCTAAAGAACCGAAATAAGCCGAAGTTTCCTTCCTAGGCTCGATATGCAATATTTATTGTTGAGCACTGTACAGTACAATTGCTCATCGGCGAATAGCGGCTCAATGCAGTGTTATAAGACAAGTAAATCTAAAAGATCTGTTTAAGATAAATAATGTAATCCCACCATACATTATACTCGTTTACCCCTTACGGTTTCAGTAGCGATATATATATATACGATGGAAACAATTTTCTATTCATTTTCTCAATTTACATCTTGTAAGCAAATGTTATTTCTTTGGAGTTTATTGGCGTGCGTTTGTAACGCAGCTTCGTCGATGCATGTCCCAAAGGTTTTTGTTTTAAACAATCAACAATATTTTTCAAAACGTTTCAAATAAAGGATACTTTAGGATACAGCAGACAAATATTCAATCTGTTTAGTGACCAGTTACAAAACGTGTTATTTTTAGGATACCGCACCTGGTAAGGTAAAATGAAACACTTAACAAACATATGCCTGTAAACCGTACCGTGTACCGTATTTACAGTTAGCAATGCTTTAATTTTGTATAGCATCGTAAATGTACACGTTTGGCGTGGAAATCACTTATTTTGATCATACTTAATTAGAAGCCCTAAATTAGCGGCAGGTAATCGGTATGGTGGGGCACGCCTACAAGCTCAAATAAAAGTATGTTATCATATCAATATCATTCATATTACTTTTATTGATAACAATGTTGTGCTTTTAATATTAATTTGATTTGATATACGGACGGGAGAATACTAAAACTTAATTTATTTTCGAATCCTACACCATACGTCCTGATATCCCTGTGACACTTTTAAAAAAATGCTCCTTTGTTTACGTGTCAAAGTTTCATCAATCAAAAAAAAATTAACAATAGTCTAAGAACTTATGTTTCTTTATATCTTATCTATATCTCTTCTTCAAAACGTAGCAATTCAGTTTCAGTTTACGTTCGCAAATAATTCGGTGGTATTAGGATTGGTTACGGTCTACCACAGCTATGTCCATAACGCCCCCAGCATTGCCAATACGACCTAATGAAAGATACTGCGCGGAGTGATACTTGTCGCTTCTAGCTAAAAATACAATACAATTTCAAAACCATCTACTTACTAGCAAAAATACGTTCAGGTCATGAAGACAAAACAGTCTTAGAACAAGTTACAGGAGAATAACAAAGCAAAGTTTCTTCAATAATGACATTTGGCATTGCCAAAACGTCCGGTAGGCGCCGGCGGGACGCTACAAGTCGTAGTTCTTTATATCTCTCGTTGTCCATTTGAAAAGCATATTTTCATCGAACCACCTTCAAGCAGATTCGGTTGCTGCTAAACGGATGAATAAATAGGTGATAAACTACGAATAAATACTAATATAGAAGTGTAATCAGTCTTAAAAAATGGCAGTATGACTATCGATATCTCGGTATTGTTACATGTCCAAAGTTATTTTTATTTCGGTGACCGTCGATGAGGCCGTTGTCTGTTAACTCAAATTTACAGTTTTACCTTTTTTTGTTGTATTATGTTGCCATGACGACGTTAAGTAACTGTCAATGTCAAGTATGGGTCATGGAGCAACGAGCAATGGTAGGCACACAAGGAACCACCTTCTATCATCCTTTGTATGAGTTCCGCTTCTTCGTAATTTCTTTCCTAGTAAGTGATAATTGAAGCGCGCATGGCCCGGCGGCTGGTGTTGATCATAAGCGATCTACTCGGTTAAGCACTACGGGCGCGGTCGGGTAGTGTGATGGGTGACCGCTAGTGCCAAATTAAATGCGCGTTTCCGTGCTTCGGAGGGCACGTTAAGCCGTCGGTCCCGGTTGGTATCGATAGACAGCAGTCGTTAAACCTTGTCGGAGGCCTTATGGGCGGTTTTAAAACATCCGACAGCGGGTTGGCCATTAACCCACCCACCTCCACCAATCCGCATTGGAGCAGCGTGGTGGAGTAAGCTCCAAGCCTTCCCCCAAAAAAGGGGACAGACTCGTGCCCAGTAGTGGGACGTATAATGGGTTGTCTTTATCATTATTTATCATAAGTGAAAAATAATAAATCATAAGGGTTATGTACAATATTCTACAAAATAAGTTTTTTAAACCCCTTCTTCCAAAAGCATCCAACAGCAACTATAAACATACCTATTCATGTCGTGGTATTATATAGGATGGGTTACGCGAAGATAACAGCTAAAGCGGAGTTTCTACATTAATGATGTGCACATTGCCAGAACGTCCCGTAGGCGCCGACGAGACGATTCGCAAAGTAATACTCGTCGTGGTCGACTTGCTTCTTAATGTTATGGGACAAACTTTTGCCAGTTTCAGCTAATACATATCTACGTTTGACTAAACATTCAATACACCATAATTTTTTTAAGGATATTTGAGAAAAGAAGTTTATTTATTTTCGTAGACTACCTTCGAAATACATTTTTTACTGAGATTAATTTTGATTTCATTAAATATATAATTATATCTAATGATAAAAGTGTATCTACTTCATACGGCACCATAGGCACCATGTTTTAAAGCCTTTGTAGTGCCATGCGTAAATAAAATATTTCTCAAATGATTGTCTTGTCAAAATCCTGAAAACGCCGAAAATTACGAAATTAATCACGCACATCTGAAATTTTAACGCACCATGTGCTTAACATTCGATGTTTCGATGTTTAATTACTGTTTGCATATATAATAATTTCGACAGCGGAAGGAAATCGCTCGCGTTAATAAAACATTCAACGACACATAATGAACATACTCCGAAATAGAATGTAGGGTTTCCCAAACAAGATAGGTTAAATTGACGATCCCTATGTTAAAAGGTTTACATGAGGACGTGAGCATATTAAATAAAAACTGCTCGTATTTATACTTATACAAAAGTAGGTGAGCCGGCAGTTAGTACCGCCACATGCTTTTTTTAGGGTTCCGTAGTAAACAAGGAACCCTTATAGTTTCGCCATGTCCGTCTGTCTGTCTGTCCGTCGGCGGTTTAGCGCAAAAACTATTAGTACTAGAGACTTGAAATTTGGCACAAGTATACACCTTAATCGCGCCGACAAAGTGGTAGAATAAACACATGAAAAAAAAAATATTTAGGGTAACCTCCCCTACATGTAACGCACAAATATATATTTTTTTAATTTTCTATTTCCATATAGTATCGTTGGATAGGTCTGAAAAATATTATGGGTGTCCGAACATCATTTTTCGATTTAGTTAATTGTTCGTGACTTATTAAGCTCTAAAGTGCAAATTTTCGTTAGACTCAAGTGTCCCCCCTCCCCCCCTACAGACTAAACGGTTGTTGATAGAAATTCAAACGTTACGGCAATAGTAGCACATATAACGAAATTAAAAGGAAAACTATCACACTTAAGTTGGCCTTGCAAGTTTGCGAGTAATAGTCGATCAAATGTATTTTATTCGAAAATTAGGAACAAGTCCATACAAAAAAAATTTTTTTTTTCATTACATCTCTTATTCTGTAGCTACGGAACTCTACACTGCGCGTGGCCCGACATGCACTTGACCGGTTTTTAACAATGCCTTCTTGTGACAATATTCAACAAAAAACAATTATCGAATTTGGTTCAGTCGTTTGGAAGTTTTTTTTATGTAATGGAAGTGTTAAACAAGCATGTCGTTCACATTGATGTTAAGTGATGACTGCAGCCTATAGACACCCACACAAAGATCAAGGTCAAAATGCAGATGCGTTACTACTACTGAGGCCTAAGGTGTTATATTATGCCTCTGTGCCGGAAATTACAAGGCCGTACATTGCCACCTGACCGGAACACGATAGTGCTGAACACTACCATTAAGCGGTAAGTGCGGTGGTGCCTATGCCCGCGAGCTCTATCACTGGAGCTCTACCACCAGTAAAGTTATGTATTTACAAACATTTTCTAAATTCCATTTAAATGTGTACGCCAATTATCCGGTTAACGGTCTCGTACGTATTCCAGTGGTTTTTTCGAGAAGTTTGGCTCTCGGCCGAATGTAACCCGCATCCAGACCAGTTTAACGTCCGCCAGCATTGAAGCCGAATGCACTGGCCTAGAAATCCACTCGAAATCCAGAATCGTACCTAATTGATATGAATAATTTTATTTCTTCAGCAAATTGCAGTAGAAGCACGAGGTGTGGCTGTAAGACGAACTGGAAACGCCTAAAATTTATTATGAGTAATAATATATTCATATTGAGGGCAAGTTTATAAGTACTGCAGTATGCAGACATCTACTTAAAAACCAGAGTTCTAAATGTAGATAGATGCATTACCAGGTTCTATGCACCTCATACTATGTACATCTGATTGGTCTATATAATACAGCTCATTAACACATCACATTAAAAAAAACTGCTGAGGAGAATAGAACGAACAAAACGTTTGGCTACAAATAGATTACGTAATAAATATGCAATGGTGTTTCTATCTCCAAATGTATAGGTACCTACTATCAACCTAAATTAATAAACTAACATAAGCTCTGCACACTGTAATCTCCTTTGTACACGCAAATGAGGAAGCGTCCACGATACTGATTGTATCATTCATCAAAGCCGTTCCAAACAATATTAGCGCGTAACGCCACAACCTCATTGTCGAGTTTGCCGTAAACGATGTTGACAGCGAATTAGGCGGTACACGAAATTATAATTGAATAAATTGATTATCGTATCCGTACACGTACCTACTAGAGCCTGTACTTGCCCCAGAAAGCGTACGATAAAGGTTCGTTGAACATGCTTTACGCACCGATGGAAAAATGGTGCCGCTGCCGATCCGATATAGCATCGCATGATAACGGAATAGGGTCGAATATCGATTGATAACGCAGTCCAAATTTAGCGCCACTATAATAGTGCGTCGGCAAACAAAGCTAGAGCTTGCACAAACATGGCCACCATGGACAAACATTCACGCTGTCAACGCTATCTAATCTGGAGAGTGACAGGAACAATATTCGTTACGTGTGTGAGTTGTGTACGTTTCTGTTACACAACGCAAGCGTACCTAACAGATGAACCGGTGAAAAACATTTTGTATTTATAAAGTGTTTTGTTCGATGCAGCTGCAAAGGTGTTGTAGCAGTCACTCATTGACTGACAACTCGGGAGATAGGTAATGTTTCTAATCAATCGCACACTGCCGATATAACAAAATATACCATGATAGAGGACTGACAGGTGGAGAGCTGTGTAAGTACCGGGGTATATTTTTAATGTAATTTAGGTGGCAAACAAGCATGCAGTTCACATTGATGTTAGTTCCCATTGATGTTAGTTGATGACTGCAGCCTCAGCCTATAGACACACAAAGACCAGAAGTCAAAATGCAGATGCGTTGCCACCCCTGAGACCTTAGTTATTATGTCTCTGTGCTTATTATTACGAGGCCATACATTACCATCTAACCGGAACACGATAGTGCTGAACACTACCATTTAGCGGCAAATAAATGAGGTAATGCGGTGGTGCCTACGCCCTTGAGCTCCTACACTGAAACTCTACCACCAGTGAAAATGCAATACGGCGTCCCCGGCTCTCTATTTACCCCGTAAGGGAGTCTGCGTTAAGATACATGGGTATACACAATCGTATTGTCTCTGTTTTAACAAAATACAAGGCAACAAATCTTTCATTAAGGACACGCCGATCGCAATCGGGCACTATACACCTTTCCTAAGTAATCATTCATTTGTCTGCTTATTTTATAAAAACAAATAAATACAAATGTTTTTTAAAAGCAACGCGGCCTTTGTGTCATACTCAAAACGAATAAAAATGTCCTCGATCAGTCAGTCGCGCGTTCGGGCGTTCGCAAACAACGATAAATAAAAGTGAGGCAAGATCTGTTACTTCCTTCGAAAACGTTATCGCCGTATCGTTTTATCGTTTTGTAATTTCGATAAGAAATCGTTGCAACAATTAATGTAATAACGTTGGAGTTAATCAATGCTGTATGCAAACGTATCCTGTACATATTACATAACGTAATGGTACATAACGTAAGTACCAACTTCGTAGAAATAGAAAATGAGTTTTCTATATTCTGATGGAAAATGTATCACATTCTTATGTAGGGGAGGGAGTACACGGGGGATTTTTGTATTTATTGTAAGAATTACATATGGGGCATACCTTGCACCCTGTTGGGCATCTCTATCAAATCTGAGCTGTCTATATAAAGTCGCATCATTAAGGCAACTGTTCAAAATTTTGATAAAGCCACCAAGTAGGTACGGCGGTAAGCGTACCTTACTTCCAAATCGTCAGGACTTGTATGGGAGCTTCCATCATAATAAGTTAGTCAGAATGTAGTGTATCTCCTTGTTAAATCCCTAAAAAGGGGAGTTAGAGAGAGTGAGACGCCATACATTTCTTCACACCTTAAATCATACAAATCTTCCGTACTCAGAACAAAGTGGCAAACAAGCGTCGCATTGATAGTAAGTAAATACTAAAGGCTATAAATATTTATAATAATATTTATATAAGATAGCAGAAATTGAAATCTCTGGAATATATACCTATATGTGTTGCCACTCCCGAGGCCTAAACTGTTATGCCTCGGCCAGTAATTAAAAAGGCGTACATTACCGCCTGAGTGGAAGATAATAGCGTGGAACATACTAAGGGACACGAAGATTAGGTATGAAATCCGACACTGGACTTATTTACAATTTAATAAATCGATCGATGTATTCTAAACATATTTAAAACAGGAAAGATAGCTCCGCAACTGTATCGAACATACAGTAACGCGGGCCACTGGTCGCGGGGGCTCCGGTCCACCGCGACTGGTGGCCCGCGTTGCTCTTCTATGGTATCGAATATTGTAATTATGTGTAAATACATGTATCTGAATGATATTCTACAGTTTATACTTTAAACAAAGCCACATGTGTATTTAAAGAGAACAAGATCAATGAACCATGATTACAGTTTAAGAAACGAAAACAATTTATTTACGTTTTTCCCCCAAGTGTGAATACTTTATAAGCAATGTGCCCGGGGCAATTTTTGTTTTCGTGTTGTAATGTTTGTAAGATTTCTTAATACGCGGCTGATATTTCTTTGGATGTAAATGGCTTCATATGTTTATCATGACAGCGACTTATGAGTGTACCATTTCAAACAATGATATAATAGATTAGGATCCCACTGCAGAATTATTTCTTTCTTCCAGATATGCTGCAAACCTGACCAGATTTATTTTCTAAAGAACATTCTCGTATATATCCACTAGATTGCCTATCAAAATATGGTCGCAAGTAAAACGAGGTATTTTTTTTGCAATAAAATGTCGTCCATTTCACGGTAATAGTTTGGTATGTATGAAGACTGAAAAATAAAAGACTAATAATGTGTGTTGGAGGCATCTGTGCCGCCAACACATATTATTAGTAGAGAGAAGTTCGTGGACCGTTTAAATTGCATTTATTTACGTAAACTAATTGCACATTGTTGAAAACTTACCAACTTGCTTAGTTAGCTTGCTTTAGACATGTTTAACATGCCAAGAAGTTTTTGAACATAAGTTAGAAAGACGTAGAATTATTAGCACATCATAGATGTTGTATTTGAGTAATATTCAACATTATGACGATAAGAGCTCGTGAGCGTGGGCATAACTAGTATTACTACATTACACCCAATGCTTTCAAGGGACTCTATACTACTCTATAATCTTCCAAAATCATTCAAACATAGCTTTTATTGTGTGCCAGGTGGCGTTGGAACTTGACGACCGGCGTCCCTATTGCCCACTAGCAGAGAATTTGTAATAATATGCCACTAGTGTAGGCGACTTCTACCGCTCGTGCAATCAGTCAACCGAACAATGGCGGCCAAACAGTATACAATAACGCAGAATGGGCAGCAGCGTCCCGCGATAAAAATGCCGGAAATTTTCTGATAGCTGTCGCTAACAGCACTGAGTAGAATAGAATGACGGCCCTGTAATTTCCGGCACAGAGACATAACAGGCCTCAGGAGTGGTAACGCATCTGCATTTTGACCTTGGTCTTTGTGTGGGTGTCTATAGGCTGCAGTCACTTAACATCAATGTGAACTGCATGCTTGTTTGCCAATTCCATTACATAAAAAAAAATGTTGCTCAAATTAATGCTGTGCGTCATTACGGGAGAATATGCCACAATTACCACGCTTAGCATGTGGACTGGCAATTTTATCATTGGGACGCCCACCCTGCGTCTGCTGCAGGTTTCTCCTCCCCTCGTGGGCGGTGGGGTCATCACGTCCCGACGACATTTAATACATATTTCTTTTCTTATGTTATGGAAGTGGCAAACAAGCATGCAGTTCACACCGATGTTAAGTAATGACTGCAGCCTATAGACACACACAAAAAGATCAAGGTCAAAACGCAAATGCGTTACCACTCCTGAGGCCTAAGGTGTTATGCCTCTGTACCGGAAATTACAGGGCCGTACATTACCACCTGACCGGAACACGATAGTGATGAACACTACCATTTAGCGGCAAGTATATTAGGTAATGCGGTGGTGCCTACGCCCGCGAGCTCCGTCACTGGAGCTCTACAACCAGTAAAAAATATGATGAACATATAGACATATATAAAATGTAATATCGCTTATATTTATTTTTATTAAATTCTATATAATAATGCCACGTCACGGCGCAGTGTTTAAAACGATAAACTGTGGAACAGATGCGTGTTCCGCATGCCGGGGATGTCCACTGAACTGATGAACTCATTCCCTACTCCCACGCAATACATCTGTATTGCCAACTTCCGAACACATAGTAAGTCTGATCGATGTTATACGAAGAGATACAAAATATCGGTATGCACTGCATTTTCATATCTTCATTTGGTTGGGTATCTACTGATAATATTGCCAACTACATATCTCTAATTTGCTTTTGTTCGTAGCTTTAGCTACACTTTTTTGGCTAGGCTGGTTTTGGTGCTACTTTCCAATTACATATAGCTAATTCTTGAGTCTCACAGATTTTTTCATGTCATCGAGTGGAAAACCACTATACAGTTCACAGTGATGGTAAGTAATAATGTCGGCTATAAACAACTATGTAAAACTTCAATGTAGATGCTTTGCCACCCCTGAGGCCTGAGCTCTTATGGCTCTGTGCCGCAAATTACGCTGTGCATAACCACCTGCCAGGAAGACCATAGCGCTGAACTCTACCATTTGGCGGCATGTAGAATATATATCAGTAAAATTCTATTTTCTTAATTTATTGTGTCTGCTATCATACACAACTGTCCAGAGACTATAATGTTATCAAGAATAAGGTGATGTCTACAAAACAATATCGACCATACACAGCATTTCCAGCGTAATGATGGGAAAAGCAGAATGCATCTGAATAATAGATGGTATTCAACGTTAAAACATAATTATTTAACAATGGATTAACGTTAATCGATAAAGTAACCCACGCCCAGGGTTCTGGGTAGCGTTAATCCATGTACAGCTTCGGTAGGAATAAATACAATAGACTTAATAAAGGTTTCCATTCATCTCAGAAACACACACACACACAGGTATTAGGTAGGTATCAGGTATTTGTGCAGAAAATAGCAGGATAACTGGACCAAGTCATTTTTTGTTTTTTCTAAAGTAATACCATAGTCTTTAGGTAAAAGCTTTTAAAGTATGCCGTTTTAAATAAGCAAAATTTTGCAAAACATTTATTTTTATACTCATACTAGCTGTTGCCCGCTACTTCGCCCGCGTGGATGTCATTTTTATAAATAACTATTTAGCCTATGTTCTTTCTCAAAGTCAGCTTTATCTCTGTACCAAATTTCATTAAAATCGGTTCAGTCGTTTGGACGTGAAAAGGTAACAGACAGACAGTTACTTTCGCATTTATAATATTAGTTGGGATAGTAGGGAAGTAGGGATTTAACCAGAATTCTTTTATAGGCTTTGATTAACAAGATATATATTATGTGCCAAGTTTCACTCAATCGGACCACCATCGAATCAAATTGACAGTGACAGACGTACAGACGCAAGTGATATTTTAAGAATTCCATTTTCCCGTAAGAAATGCTGAACCCTAAATATATGGTGTGAAACATAGTTTTTGATTGCTAAATAGCGCGCTCAGTTCATTGCGAACTTTCACGTTCACTAATTGACGATGACTGTGTAGAGCGTACAATAATAACGGTGAACATTCAAGAGATCTTCCACTCCTAGGTGCCGTTTTATTAACAAACATTAACTGTGCCTAAGTGACTTGCGAATTACTTAGAAAATCACCTGAAGAATAAATAAAAAAAAAGGTTTTTTTTTCTTTTTTATGTTATGGAAGTGGCAAACAAGCATGCAGTTCACATTGATGTTAAGTGATGACTGCAGCCTATAGACACCCACACAAAGACCGAGGTCAAAATGCAGATGCGTTATCACTCCTGAGGCCTAAGGTGTTATGCCTCTGTGCCGGAAATTACAGGGCCGTACATTACCACCGGACCGGAACACGATAGTGCTGAACACTACCATTTAGAGGCAAGTATATTAGGTAATGCGGTGGTGCCTACGCCCTCGAGCTCCGTCACTGGAGTTCTGCCACCAGTATTAGCTTATACTCACACCCTCACATTAGGTATTATATAAACCTGTTGATGCCGTTGTACAAATACAACACATACACAAACACCCAGACTCAAAACAAATATCTGTAGGTCATACAAATATTTGTCCCGTTGCGAGGATCGAACCCGCGATCCTTCTAATCAAACGTCGTCTCTCACCGCTGGACTAACCGGGTCGTCAAAAATGAATGAAATGAAAAGAATGTCAAATATAAGAATGTTCTACTGGTGGTAAAGTTCCATTATAGGAGCTCAAGGGCGTAGGCACCACCGTATTGCCTAACTAATTTATCTGCAGCTAAATGGTAGTGTTCAGCACTTTCGTGTTCCGGTACGATGGTAATGTATGGCCCCGTAATAACTACCACAGAGACATAACAACTTAGGTATCAGAGGTGGAAACGCATCTGCATTGTGACCTCTTGTCTTTGTGTGGGTTATAGACTGCAGTCATCACTTAACATCAATGTGAATTTCATGCTTGCTTGCCATCTTCATAACATAAAAAAACGACATTATCATCTAACCGGAACACGATAGTGCTGAACACTACCATTTGGCGGCAGATAGATTAGGTAATGCGGTGGTGCCTACGCAAGCGATTCCATACACTGAGACTCTACCATCAGTAAAAACCCTTTACCTTAAACCAGCTATACTCTAAGTGTGTTCCGCGGAACCCTAGGGTTCCGTGATACCTCTGTCGGGGTTCCGCAAGAATTTAGAAAAAAAATCAAAACACCTCTCTCTGGTCGCTCCGCGGCCGCACAAAACGCTATTTTTTTTTTTAATTTATTTATTTATTCAGTCAACAAATGTAAGACTATAAGTAAAACAAATGCCCATATAAATATATACCTTACAGACTAACATACATAACAATATGAATAGTGAATTCATGGATTCATAATCCTTTTTTACCCAACTTGGAAAAGCCTGAAAACATGTCAAACGAGATAGATATATGAGATATATGAATCTTTTAGAAATGTCATCAGACACAAGTATGGAGTCACTGTTCAAAACGACGCCTCTCAATGATTTTTGGTGCAGAAACCAAGATGAATATGCGATGCTTGGCCAAATGGCTCTGAATATTCTTCTACCGTTCCCAACTACATAGTTGTGCGAAACAGGATTCTCTGCCTACGCAGCCACGAAAACAAAATATCGCAATAGACTGGACGCCGAAGCTAATATGAGACTCCAAGTTTCTTCCATCAAACCTGATATCAACCAATTGATGAAAAATAAAAAACAGTTTCATACCTCCCACTAGTTAGATTTTTTATTTTTTAATGTTTTCTATTATTGTCCTTGCCAAGTGGTGAAGTAAATAATAATTAGTAACTGTTACATTGTACTTTTATTATGCTGATTAATAGAAAATACACATATAAAAACAATTGTTTTATTGTAGGGTTCCATCAAGTATTTTGATTCCCAAAAGGGTTCCGTCATTTAAAAAGTTTGAGAACCACTGCCTTAAACTAAAGTTACTTTATTACTCAAAATATCTATTTAAAAACAATTCAATTAAATTTTGATACAGAATCAATTCATACCAATCCATACAAACTATTTCTGGTTTAAGGGAGTGAAGCTGATCGACAAATATGTATTTTACTGCGTATTTATAAATAAATAAAATAAAATTAAAATTGCTGTTCGTTAGTCTCGCTAAAACTCGAGAACGGCTGGACCGATTTGGCTAATTTTGGTTTTGAATGATTTTTGGAAGTCCAGGGAAGTTTTAAAAGGTAAGAAAATAAGAAGAAATTGAAGGGAAGTAAGAATTTTCCCATACAAATAGTTTGTATCCATCGAATCTTTGACACATTATTTCCCTCTAAGGCAATAGGAAGTTTGCCGGGTCAGCTAGTAACGGAATAAATATTAACAAATCAAAACCACTAGTACAGCAACAATAGCTGCTGCGGTTATGACAGCAAAAACCTCTTTCGTAGGCATCAGAAGCGTAACAAGCGAATCAATCAATATCGTAACGTTAGAAACAGAGGAAATTGCGAGTCCTTATTTAAACACGCGAACAGTTTAACGGGCGGATATTATCTGCTTATTTGTATGCTACTCCAAATATTGGTCAAATAAGTCACGTAGCTTAAGTATTCATTATTGGTTGTGTACTATGTTTTATTACGGATAACTCAACCTTTCAGTCAGTCAGTAATGAAATCGGAAAGTGGGTAAGTGATGTTGTATTTCCTGTTGCGAAATATGTCAGTGACACTAAACCTGGGTTGTACCACGATCTTTGTTTAAGTTATTGTTATTTCACATCCTTCTCTAACTTAAAGAAATCTGTTAAAGTTAGAGCAGGATGTGAAATGTTAGACTAACATTAACAAAAGTCGTGGTGCAACAAAGGCTTACTTTAGGTATAAAATAAATGATAATATGTTGTTGATTGTTATATTTATTAATGTAAGTATGTTTAATATTTCCGTATGTTTAACGTTACGTTTTATTTATTATACGGTATTTTATATATGGCCATACCACACCGATACCTGCCGATACATAAAAATTGTTCCGAAATAACAAGTGTACACGACCAATAGGTCACGTTATACTCACAAAATTTCGAAATATCACCATAGAAGGTGTCGTGAATGGAACAGCTGTCGCGCGGGTGTTCGTAGCGCCCACGTGAGTCCCCGATGTCGTTTTTATTAAATACCGCCGGCAAACATCACTAAAGGCCAGCACACACGACAAACGTTGGCCCGCGGAAGACTGAAATCTCCAAAACATAAAAATATCCGTCATGAACATAGAACGCGCTGAATAAATAACACAATGTGATGAAAGCCGTCGCTTTGTAAGAAAATCTTCTATCTTCTTAACAGGAAAATATAACTGAGTGATCTATTAACGCGCAGCTTATACCACTGGACGGAGTGGGTTGAAATTTGGCAAGCAGGAAGCTGTCATGATGAAGGTATCCGCTGAGAAAAGATTTGGGACAATTTCTCCCACAAACGTAATAACGGGAAATAGAGCAAAAGAATCTCGTGGGAAAACTAATTTATATTGCGTTTAATGACGTATTTCGAATTCGGTAAAAGATGACGTTAAAAAAAAGAGAAGTTTCATATGAAAGTACTTATTGGATTTTGTATTGCCCGGTCTATCGAAGTCCTTGGTAGGTCAAGAGAAATGTCAATTTTAGTCCATCGTGTGAATGATGCGACTGAATGATATATTTTACGGACAAATATGTAGGTACTCCGTGGATTGTCGTGTCCTGTCTGCACAGGCCTTAATGCAGACAAACACCAGAAAATCGTGTGAGACAATTGCGTCGGCGTTCATAAGACGACAGAATACGCGAGAAACGTCAGTTTTCATTTAAAAATGATTTACCAGTTCTTGGAATATTAACATTACGTACGACATGCACATGACAAATTTATATTCTAATGTATTATTATATAGCGTCATAAAACCGTTAAAAGCAATAAATCATATAAAACGATCCTTGAGCAAGTGCAATCATAAGAAAATATTAATTAGGTACTAATAGAACTCAAATGAAGTAGCTTCAGGACATGGACACCCCCTTTCTTGTTTCGGTTCCGGAGCCCACAAGGAACCCTTACAGTTTCGCCATGTCCGTCTGTCCTTCTGTCAGCTATGCTCAGAGACTCTTATAGTGAGATTCACAGACTTTACTTTGAGCGAAGTACACTTAGGGCGAGATTCACAGACCGCACTACGACTTTACTTTCGAGCAAAGTACGCTTCGAACTGTCAAGCCATACATTTCTGACAGTTCTAAGCATACTTTGCTCAAAGTAAAGTCGTAGTGCGGTCTGTGAATCTCACCATTAGAACTGTCAAAATCCATACTGTACTGACAGTTCTAAGCATAATTTGCTCAAAGTTAAGTCATCGTGCGGTCTCTGAATCTCGCAATTAGTTCTAATTGTGAAAATGACTTTGGGCGAGATTCGAATCAGCGGTCTCTAATAGCTACCTATTAAGGGACCGCTGATTCGAACCAGCCAACGCCGCTGTACCAATAAGATACCCTACACACAAACCTACTCAAGGTCAATTTTCTCTTTAAAAATCTCCAACAAATTCTAACTACGAATAACTCAAAACAAGTTATTACTTTACATCCAAACAGTTCACCCGTCGACGAAATCCAAGTCTAGTCGATTACGTTTATAGAGACCAAATAGAGGCTGTCTGTACGTGGAAACCGGGTCTCGGCGGGTTAGTGCCACGACTCGAACGTGCGAAAGTCGTTCGTCGACCTTGCCGGCGACGCGAGTAGGGATGGACACGTAAAGGTAAATACGTATCTATCGATATACAGGGTTAATTGAAATTAGCGCATCACCTCTTGCAGGCAGGCTCTCTACATCAATCGCAACAACATTTGTTCTACGACTTTTTACAAATTCTGATAAATAGGTTACCCAAAAAAAAAACAATAAATGTTTTCATAAGTTCAAAAGAGCATTGCCATCACTGCGTCACCCTGTAGCCCCTCGTCCCGGTGCTCGGGGCGATATTTTGCCTAGGCAAGGTGCGTGGCATACCTATTATTACCTATGCTCATAAAAAACGGCAGTTCAGAAGAAAAAATATTAACGCTAAGTCCTTAAGCTAACAGAATCTAAGCTTACTTAGAAAACGATAGTAATGGGGTTAAATTTATAATGATAAATTTTCCTATACTTTTTCTTGAAAATATAGATGATCGAACAACGTGAATACAATGATGGTTTTCAATACTGAACATCGATAGCAAACATCGCAATGTTTTCTAGTGATACATCGACGTATTGTTTACATCCCTAGACGCGGTGCGCCGGCGCAGCCGACCGCGTGCCATTCCACCCACCGCAACACCGCCGATAAACAAACTAGGTGCATTTGTAACGCTCAATAGCTCTAACCAATATACTATTACGTAAACAACAATGGACAATAAGATTAATGCCATTTGATTCGCCATTAGTAAAGGTTAAAGTTCACAGATTGAGCAAGTCGTAAAATGGAGCAGATAAGTCAGATAACCCATTATTATTCGAACTTTGTCCACTTTGAAGTAATAAAAAGTGTGTTTACAACCAACTTTGAAGGCGCTGTCTTTGATCTTTTGTACGGTAGCTCAAAAGTGAAGACAGCGCATAGTCTTTAAAATAAAACCGCAAACAATTACTATCAACATAGATTTCTCGTTGTCGAATACCTACTTCAGCATAAAGTTGTAGCAAATATTCCGAGGCAGATAATGTTTATAAATTATGACAAGTCTAGCGCCACTCCGCACTGCATCTAATAACCTGAAGATATTTGAAAACATGCCAAGAATTCATTTCAGTTAGAAACACGCTATATAAACTCCGAAATTATTATTACTCTAATTCATCAATAAATTCAAAACATGAACACGTCACTAGAAAATAACGCAATAAACCAACAGTTAAATAATACTGCAAAACACACAACCATGCCAAAGGTCCATAAGATTTGCATAACGCATTCACTGGTGAATCATGCAAAGCAAAACTTACATACCTACATAATGTAAGTACACACACACAGGACATTTTACACGTTTATAGGCAGTTCGCAAATTGACAGTAATCAGTTCTTGTTTAGTATGACGATCGCTCTTATCAACTTCTTACTTATATCGTTTCTTTTCCTTCATCAACCCTTTGTCTGCGTGTAAATAGCTGGCTCAATTCAGTTAAGGCTATCTTTGTACAACTAGTCTGATACGTGACTCAAAGGATGATGAGACACGAGGCGGGAAAACAATAACCACTAACAAGTGCGTGGGACTCGATGAAGCTACAACGGTTTCTACTTGCATTTTCTATGAGTACACGCTGCGGAATAATCTTAAATTGAAGTAGGTATACAAAGAAAAATATTCACAAAAGGTGAGTGTGAAAGGTAAAGGCGTTTATTGAAAGATAAGATACAAAATGCCGAGGTTGATTGAACAATCTGTCGGATTTATCTAAAGGACATGGAAGCGACATTTTCAATAAGAAATAGCTCGAATGCTCCCGTTCACCGTTTCGCTCCGGGATCCATGTATTCCGCCGTTCCGCCCTACCCTTGTAGCTAATTACTTCCACGATAATAAATCCGAGTTCAGAAATCACAATTGGACGGTCGTGCACAGTTGCGTCAGCACTTAAATAACCATCATGAAACTGTGAATCACGGGAATGGAACTTTAAAGATGCTACAGTTTGAATATGAATCACTATGTTTTTGGTGCCCGTCGATTGATTTCAATTAGTTTCGGCGCGTTAAGTTTATTTAGGGCGTGAGAACGGAATATTACTCAATGTCAGATATTTGTGATGATCTATTTGAAAGCTGAAGTATTATCCATAATAAACACAGTTAAATTTTAGTGGTTTAGTTTTCGCGCAGTAAAATTATTTTGTCTTGGTAGTATAATCGGTCAACAATATTCTTTTTTTTTTATTAGTTCTGCTGTATTACAGAGCAAGTGAACTTATTTTGCTCTAAAAAATTCACAGTTTTTTTACACTAAAATTTCACCGAGTATAATATTAGGAATGTGAAAGTAACTTTATCTGTTTGTTTGTAGCACTATCATCAACTCCTGAGCCGATTATGATACAATTTATTGTGAATTTAGTTTAAACTCTCAGGGTGAGATTCACAGACCGCACTACGACTTGACTGCCAAGCCTGACAGCAAAGTACCTACGCATAGAACTGTCAGAACTCACACTTTACTGACAGTTGACAGTTGTAAGTATACTTTGCTCGAAGTAAAGTCGTAGTGCGGTCTGTGAATCTCACACTAAGAAAGGACAAACGCTACTTGTTGCTCCAAAACCAAATAGTACATACAAATTCGCGAGCACTAACTAAAATGAAAATACCTAAATAAATCCAATACCTGTATAAATTATGATGAGCGTTTAAAATCAATATAACCTCCTCCTCTTTTGTTTCTCGTCGGTGAAAAAGAAATATTCACAAATTGATGCATTGTTCGCAAAAAGTGATAATGTGGAGTTTGTAGAGTGTAGGTTCACCAACAATAAATGTCACCTATTGACATAAAGCAAATCCCAATCAAAAGAGCCCGATTTAAAAACGCAATTCAAGACAAGGGCGGTGCAGCAAGTTACAAAGTAATTAGTGCTAACGAGACGTCTATTACTTACTACGAAGTGAAAACTTTCCTCAAAATCATTTCAGTGTAATTCGAATCTGGTTTCCCTTCGCACATAAA
Source organism: Macrosoma leucophasiata (assembly GCA_036365455.1). Lineage (NCBI taxonomy): Eukaryota > Metazoa > Arthropoda > Insecta > Lepidoptera > Hedylidae > Macrosoma > Macrosoma leucophasiata. The sequence continues at coordinate 5,994,300 of JAWQUS010000024.1, forward strand.
TCACTGACGCCACTCATTTTACAATGGCGTGATAATGTTTATGACCGGTCAATATTATTTTACGATATAATTGCTGTTTGAAAAATGGAAGTTCGAGGAAAACGTTAAAGTAAATTACGAGGGTGTAGAGGGAGAGCAACTTTAGTTATGTAAATTTCGAAACGACTGATACAGGCTTTATATCAGTTATTTATAAATGTAAATGAGGCACTAGATATTTGGCACTCTTCGCACTCTGCCTACCTCGCAAGGGACTTGGTATGAAGATGCATATATTTTATTTTACTAACTGTTCCGGCGAACTTCGTATCGCCTTATATGTATAAATAGAGTTTACAACCTATTCTCAGACCTACTGAATATTAGTACACAAAAAAATCATGATAATCGGTCAAGTCCTTTCGGAGCAGTTTCGTTACAAACACGAAATTTGTATATATTGGACTAGCTGTCCCCGCGACTTCGCCCGCGTGAGAATTTAATAATAATAACAATAATAATATACTTTATTGTACACCGAAATCAGATAAAACATTATAGAAGCAAGAAATACAGTTCACAAAAGGCGGTCTTATTACTAAACAGTGATCTCTTCCAGATTACCTTAGAGTTTAGGAATTAATGCAAAAATGGATAACAATAGGGGTGTATCATTCTATGTAAAAATACTAATAGTTACAAGAACAGCAACAGGCAACTTAGTAGTGATCAGAAGTTAGGAAAGGGTTTGGGAAATGTAGTGAATTTATGATTATTCAGTATCTACCAGGACGAAGTCGTGGGCTAAGCTAGTATAAAAGGAGCCTAAGTTACTCCTTATTACATAAGCATAAGTAAGCATCTGCCAGTGAAAGTCCCGCAAAATCGGTCCAGCCGTTCCCGAGATTGGCGGGAACAAACAGACAGACAGACAAAATTTGTAAAAAAATTTGTTTTGGTATATGTACCGTGTATACATACACATGCATTTAGTAAAAAGCGGTTATTTTTATATATCAAACAGACACTCCAATTTTATTTATTTGTATAGATTAAAGATTAAACGAACCAAGAAAAGTTCTTTGGCTTCAAAATCTGGAAAAAATGCAATGAAGGTACATGTCTGAGCAAATTCATTTTCATCATATGTAATTATGTCATATGATTGTAATATTTTGATAACAATCAGAACAAGGTCTGCAATGATCCTTTTCCAAACAATAGTTATTTAACGAGGATTGTAACTAATATTTGCACTACATATTATCGTGAAATTAAACTTCGGGTAGGTATGACGAGATATTGTTATAGTTTTGATGAAGCTGTTATACCTACATAGTAATTATTTAAAATACCTACCAAATAGAAAAATAATAATTTTGAATTGTCTGTCACGAATGCTTTTCGCTTAAGATAGTTATTGTTGTTATGTATTACTATTGACAATTATTATTATCTTCGAAATTTATCTAAAAAATTGTGATTTAATTAATATTGTAAACGAAAAAATCGCTTTCAAAGATTTAAATCGATAGATTAAAAATATATCCTTCATGATATGTTCTTAGGTTTTCGCGAGCTACACTCATTGAAATAAAACTATTTTTACGGATTTATCTCGCGTATATTAAACTAAAAAGTAATATTCCATTACAAAATTCTGGCATTTATAAATTAGATTGTGATTGTGGACTCTCATATATTGGTCAAACGAAGAGAGCTGTATCCACCCGCGTTAAAGAGCACATTGCTGATGTCAAAAACCGAAGAACAGGGAGGTCTGCAGTCTGTGAACACATAGCGGATAAGCCGAACCATTACATCCGGTTTGATAAAATTCAAATACTCGCTAGAGAACACAAACCCATTCCACGAATGGTACGCGAGGCTATTGAAATTAAAAAACACCCAAATTTCAATAGAGAAGATGGATGGCGATTATCAACATCATGGGATCCCATACTTAGCAAGATTAAATCCCAGCCGCAGCAGTCTGCAAGACCTCAAGATACCATAAGTAATTATTGTGTTAATCCTGAACGCTACGCAAGGCGTTTACGAAATCGATGGAGGTAGCTACATATAATTTTTTCAAACTTCTGTCAGACAAATGTCACCTCAGTCTGCCCGGGACCACGGAAGCTGAAAAGCGACCGAAACGTCGGGTTGATTTTAAAAATCATTTTAGTTTAATATACGCGAGATAAATCCGTAAAAATAGTTTTATTTCAATATATCCTTCAATTAATAGAACAAAAAATACCGATAAATCAAATCATGATGACGTGGATACCAACTTGTTACAAGTACAAGTTGGTACAGACATTTCATATAAAAGAACATATCTTCACGTCTGTAATCCCAGGCGTAAATGCATGCATTTAAGCATACATGCAAACAGCCACGATTCGCCGGTTACGTTTTGGCCCATGTAACAGGTGGCGAGCCTGTTGACATCTCCGGGCACATTACCAAACTTCGAGGTACTGGGGAATTTCCAGAAAATGGAATAATCCCAATAGAACCAGAGATAAAGATGTAATGCAACATTAAAATTGTCATTCATAGCGCAGACCATTAAAGGCTCATGACAATAACTGACACAAAATAAATATCGATAAATCAAAACATGATGACGTAACCTCCTTATACGCAATGTTCAATTCAAGTTGACGAGTCTCAATCAAATCAAAGCCTTCGAACATGAAAACAAGCTTTATTGTATCAAGAGATACTTGTTCGATATCGAAAACTCATCCACTGGAATCCAATCAGATAGCAATCTTACTGTAACTTGAAAATACAATGTTACAACAGCAACAGTTGATCAAACCGAATGAACCGAGAAAGAGAGAAACTTGAGTACATACTGAAGCTCGTAGCTTATATTTTTGTCCTATACTTTGTCATGAGTATCGTGAACAAGTAGTTAATCTTAATATCTTCTTAATATACATAAATTACGTATCACAGTGTTTGTCCGCGATGGACTCCTAAACTACTTAAACGATTATAATCAAACTTGCACACGGTGTGCAGTTTGATCCAACTTGCCAGATAGGATAGCCTTCATTTCAATGTAAAGTTGAAATATTATGTAAGAATCTAAATTGCACCCGTGCGAAGACGGTGCAGGCCGCTAGTATACCTACATATTTAATAATGTGCAATTTTTTTCAGCAAAAAATAATCGGAAAAGGAAATCTTGTTCATAATTCTAAATTCAATCGCATGGTGAATGTTTAACAAAGGCATAAAATACAGCAAAATCTCAATATAACGCAGAATTTATTCATATTTAGCATTACACAACTCCATAGGTGACATGTTTACGAACACGAAATATTTATGTTTTCATATGATTAATGATACCGGGCCAACTGGAGGCAGAAAACATCTAAGGTATCCTGAACACATTTGGACAGGAACATTATGAATCACTACGGTAGGCTAATTCAACAATTGTCATTCATGTATTCATAGAACAGACCATTAAAGGCAAGGTGAAGAACGAACCAAACAATAAGAAGACAACAGACAAAACCTCATGACAATAAATGAAACGAAAAAAAAAACGTTTGAACACGAGATCAAAATTCGAACGCCTGTTCCGATAACGAATATAGAATACTAATTAGCTACATTATCTTTTGTGATTGTGTTGCAGATGTTTTAAAATCATATTGTTTAAATGTTTTTGGTCGGCCCATCAATAATTCCTGAATGAGTTGGGTCAGTAATATTAACATCCTTTTTGGCCTAGTGATTTGTAAAATTTTAACCTGTAATCAGATTAAAGATTTCAAGACACGTGTTTACGCAGATGACCTAGTTTATCAGCCCGTCAGTGGACTCTTGCCGCTTGACACTCTAATGATAGAGATTTGTCATGTATTTTTCCTTATGTCCTTAAAAAACATTAATTACCAACAAAAAAAATACCATCCTACTACGTTAACACTATACCTACCAATTGAAACGAGCACAAAAAAAAAACTGCCTGGTGCATGTTGCAAACAATCACAAAAGCAACGGGGTTGGTTAAGAAAGGTCATATTATTATCTCGTAAGCACAAAGGCGGTCATTGAGGCAATAGAGCCGACTGAGTACACACGACACGTGACCTCGAACCTGTGACCCTGCATACAATGCAAACAATTGTAATGTAAATGCAGATTTAGATGCGCCACAACTCGCCTGTTACATCGATATATCTTTATAAAAAAACATAAATAAAAGTTAAATGTAGGTTGTATTGTTTCACCTGCAGGGCATAAGTGATTACGTCTTACATTATATACAGACATATTCTTATAGGTAAGAAAGAAGTTGTTTTCAATAAGGCAATAATCAAATTGTTTATCAATTAAATGCAACTTGTATTTTAACAAGTCAAACTTACCGCCTTTGTCATATTATGTGTTTTGGTAGTGTTGCTAATCAGTCTTTTGTCAACGCAACTGACAAAAACATAATATAACTGCGATGCAAGTACATACTGAATGAAATTGAGTCAAAAACGGAATACAAAAAAGTTACGGCCAATAAGAGTGAAAAGACTGTCAATTAAATTTAATAAAAGCAGAAGAATAATCTCGGGTGATACTTAAACACGACTGGCGAAGGCAAGAAAGCGAGACAACTCGCATATTCAGCCTTCATAACGGCCAACGTTCTCTCTATACAATGTGAAACAATTAGTTTAACAGCCCACAAGAATTAAGTTTTATTACTGGAAATTATATAGCTATTTCTGGGTACTTCGCAAACAACTATCAATTTTAAACTAAACAAGCTAATTACACGGCGACACATTAAATATACGAGAGAGGTGAGCTAAAAATAGTTTGCCTATTCATTTCATACAAGTTTAAGAACTGTCAATTAACACAGTTGTAAAATTAACATATAAGTAGGTACTACTAACACAAATGTTTATACAGATTTATATATTTACATAATGCAAATATATACTGAACAAAGACATGATACAGAACCGATTTACCTCTAACTGCAAAAATTCTAATGTTGGATGTCAAGATTTTCCAACGGTTTAAAAAAAATACATTTTTATATGTACTGATAAAGGGTCAAATAATGTTACTATTTTCGGTGATGCCAACTACGAGTACTTTGAGAGTTTATTAATACAAATTGTCGATCTACAAACCATTGAACCAGCTACACCAAATATCTAGTTCGGGAGCAAATCAAACACACTACGGTGCCCTTTAACAATCCATCAAACAACAGATATGAAGAAATCAATTTGATTCCCTGAATTCGGTTACTGATTGAGGAAATATTACGGCAACATCTAATGTTGGCCAAAATGGAAAAGTAATTTACAATTCTTGAAAGAGTACAACCTACTTAAGCTGTAACGAATGATGCGGACACAAAGGATTTGTAACATTTTAATGCTTATTCAGTTTCGATTCTAGTAAGAGGTATTTTGCTTGATGATGATTCAAAAAGAATTTCTAAAAAAATTTAGCTTAAAATATAAGCGGTGTTAACTATCCTGCAATTATTTGTTAATTAATATAATCTGAATGTAATAAATAACATTCTCAAGGCACCAACCTTCTCCGAAACGGCTTTACAATTTTTTTTTTGTATAATCGTTTTTTTTAGGCTGTAAATTAGTTTTCACTGTTAAGGTGATACAAAGTTTGCCGGGACTGATAGTGATTATTGAAAGGGTAAAGTTAAATATTTTGAATAGCATCCACTCGTCAAACTCAACAATCATGTACCTATTCACCAATGATCAAGACACGATAATAATATTATCTATTGGAATAGAGTCTATGGTATTTATCAAAGTTTATTTCAAACCTTAACCTTGTTAGCTGACGGTACCTTTGACATTTCCGAGAACGTCTGCTCAGCGTAAAAATGGTACAGAAATTGTTTTATTCCTGATATTATTTCTACAAATCTATTTTAGGCGAAGAAAATTGGATATCAGACATAAACTTTTTTTTTTTTAATGTTTAAATTTGTTATGGAAGTGGCAAACTAGCATGATGTTAAGTGATGACTGCAGCCTATAGACACCCACAAAAAGACCAAGGTTTAAATGCAGATGCGTTACCACTCCTGAGGCCTAAGATCTACTAAGATGTTATGCCTCTGTGCCGAAAATTACAGGGTCGGAAATTACAATTAAATAAAGAATAACTTTCCGTTTACAAAACACAATCATAATCCACAATTAATTTACAACGTCTGTTCACAAATAAGTTACACTTCACAGAAACGTATCGTGAATCGCGTCATCGTGCGCTACTTTTAAATACTTCGGTTTGTTTTTATCGTCGAGCAGATAAATCGTCAGTTTGAATATTCATCTAGTTGTATTGCAACGCTAGGTAAAATGCGAGCGATGTATCAAAAGCGAATGATACAATAGATTCTATGTCGTGGCTGGCACGCCCGGTGAGGCGTGGCCGGCTGACTATCGTGGCCAGCCAACCGTTCTCCCTGCAGCAGGCTATTGTAAGGATTTATAGAAAATAGACTTCGAGGCGTGCGTCACTTTAATATACCACTAATGATTCGTTACTTACGATATTTGTTAAAGTAATAGTGTCAACTCGTGGAAATGTATACTAAAATTTGTTATATGGAATGTTTCTTATTGATAAAGTACATTTAGTAAAGGAGAATGTATAAAATCAAATAGATTCAACGTGAAGGGAAGAGAGATCAAACACAAAAATAACTATCTTTGCATTTGACTTGACTCGATGGTTCTTAACGAATAATATGTCCGTGATCATAACTCAAGACATTTTACACTTTTATAGAACTTAAATGAAATTTTACGATTCTTTATGGAGATACATTAAATGTTACTTTACCACCCACACCTTTATGTGTTATTATAATCAAGAATATCGTCATTTTTACGAGGAATCATAAATTGGTGGTCGTCAACTTAATCGTACGTCAACTCACTACACAATGTTTAGTTATTTCACCGCAGCCATTTCAGGGCTACTCAATGTCTCCCGAAAAGTGAAAGAACGCTTTTACGGCATCATAAAATATATCGCAGTCCAACCGATTAATTTATATGCTGCGATAAAATCTGTGGAGTCCCTCCGAGACATACATTAGCTCCTGTCAGCATGACGCCATGAGAATATATTGCATTCTATGGTTCTGTAAACTACATAAAACCCTAGCGTCGGAAATTTTCAGCACTGAATCCGTCAACAGCTCTAATAGAAATAGTAGTGGAGCCCTAAATAATTTCTTCATTCGTTACACCGTTTACTATATTCTCTATACCACCAGTGGTTAACTGGTAGAGAATGTTTTTAGCGTTCAGTCCGCCATCTGTTACATTATTTGTTCCTTTTTTGTAACAATAAAGAACAAATAAATAAGCCCAAGAGCCGATTTTTCGCTTTACTCGAGCGCATATGAAGGATGCCTTGCACCCTGTTAGAATATATCTTCTCACCAAGTCCCTTACGGGGTAGGCAGAGAGTGTGGAGCTCCAGATATCGCAGTCCTGACACACCACCCGTGCTTCTTCTACATTCATCATACTCTTCATACATGCCCGCATGAATATCTCTACCAAATCTGAGCAGCTGTCTTCTTCGGGTCGCGCCCTTATGGCATCGGTTCAAAATTTTCGAATAGCTTCCACGAGCTTTCCTTACTTCCAAATCGTCAGAATTTTTAATTGCGTTTTTCAAGCAACCAAGCATGCAGATCACATTGATGTTAAGTGATGACTGCAGCCTATAGACACCCATACAAAGACCAAGGTCAAAATGCAGATGCGTTACCACTCCTGAGGCCTAAGGTGTTATGCCTCTGTGACGGAAATTACAGGGCCGTACATTACCACCTGACTGGAACACGATAGTGCTGAACACTACCATTTAGCGGCAAGTACATAAGGTAATGTGGTGGTGCCTACGCCCGCGAGTTCCGTCACTGGAGCTCTACCACCAGTAATTTAATATCCTCTGAGTATGTAACTTAGATTCAAGAGGGTGCTAAATATAATTAACAATTTTCTTGAGGAAACAAATATGTATATGATGTTAATCGCGTACAAGCGTAAATAAAGGCAAATGCAGTTCCGCAATATATGACGGTAGAGGAAATAACAAAGTCGGTATATTTACGGCGTTCCATCAATAAAAACACACAATCGAACCCATGAACTTGACGACGCAACGTCACGTTGTAGGAACCGTTGAATGCGCGAACAAGTTCTTGCTATCTTGAAAATTGCCTATAATAATTGCACAACTACTTCCTACAGTTAATACGTGCGGTAAGAGCCATCAAGGTCCAGCGTATAGGTAATACCTCCACGTCTCTAATCAACTTGATTATGTCTGGATCTGAGGCGCCGACAGCTCATAAACTAGCAGGACATATGCCTAGATATTAATATTTCCCTGCACAACATAACGGGAAATTTATGCACGATAACGATAGAGCCTAAATTTGATACTGTGTCAATCTATCAGAGAAATTATTATATTAATACTAGCTGTTCCGGCAAACTATTTCCCTTCATTTTCTTCAGATTTTCTGACAATTAAACCAATTCCAATACCATTCAACACCATGATTAGCTAAATCGGTTCAGTCTGGGGTCATTTCATACCTGGAGACGGTTCACAAGTGTCTATTATGAAGAAGTGTTAATAAAAAACATTTTAAATGTTATCACTGAAGCACAGGCACTACCGCATTGGCTGATCTAATTGCTAAATGGTGGTGTTTAACGCTGTGATGTATCGATCAGATTGTCGTTTATGGCCCAAAAATTTCCGGCACAAAGGCGCAACCACTGCCGATGGCGGAGTGGTAATGTGAAACAATGCGTTGCGCATCTACATTGATATGTCTGGTTTTTATGTAGACGTTTATAGGGTACAGTATTAACTAACCAGCAATGTGAACTTGTTCTACTTCATGACATTAAAAAAGAATCATAAAGTCTATAGCAATAGAAACCGTTTTCCTGCAGTTGGTGATAACGTGATACCCGACGTTAACACTCACGACGCACTTTTTTTGAGACCCACCTGATGCACATGTCTTAAGTCATACCAGGAACAAGCAGAAGTCGCTAATAACTCGTTTGGTGCGATTGAATTAACAAGTGGAATTAATCTCGCGTCCGGTCGACGACCCCGTCCGCACCTGCGACATCGACGAATGCATGGCATACTCTTAGCCCTTATTCATGGGCAAGCCGAGAGAGCCGCGACGAATGGTGCAAAGCATTGAGAATGCCGCGGTATCTTGGAAACTCACTTCTGTTTAATCTTACCATGATGGCAAGGCATGGTGTAAGCATACAGTTCACATTGATGATTGGTGATACCGGAAGACAAATTGAAAATACGTTGCCAACCCCAAAGCCCAAATTATTTGCCTCTGAAAAAGTTATTACGGGCCCATGCAAGACCATCTAACCAAAGCACGACAGAACTGGACATTACCATTTGGCCGCAAATGCTACGAATGAGTATATAGCCTCGAGCTCTGACAATGGAACTCTATCAACAGTCCAATTGAAGCGACGGAATCATGAACTAGATCTGGGCAATGCTATTCAAGACATTGAATTTGTCATTTATGCAAACTATACTTTATGTGACGTAAATTGGAAATTAACAAAATAAAAACTCACATTAGCATGATACACATGCAACGCGTAAAATTGTGTAATTGACCACACAGTTACACCCCTTAAGTTGCGAAAACGGAAAAATCTTAACGAGCATAAGAAATTGATCGCAAGGAATAGTAATGATGAAAAACAAAATAGAATGAGACAGAGCCATAAACATTAACCCCCTTATTCATAAACGTATTTTAGCTAAAGTGTTGCTAATCTCTCCTTTGTCTTTTTCTATCCTGCACATTTGACAATGCAACTGACAAAGACAAAGCATTCTATAGCTAAAACGTATCTAATGTATGTTTATGAATAAGGGGGTAAGATTGTAGTTAATTTCAAACTGGAGATCCATTAATCATAAATATACAACTACAATGAAGCAGTAAAACAATGCTAAATAGACTTGTCTATAGTCTGCGTTGCCCTTTTGACTTCAGTTTGATTTATTTCCGACAAAACTGTCACCAGATGATCCACCAACTGGCGAATGTAGACCTTGAGAGAACCAGATGTCGATGTGTCGGTGTAAACAACGCAGTTTTTATAAAACTATTGTATGAAAACAGCTGAACAGAACTGATTGTCGCCATTTCGTGGTCTGCATATAGCAATTTCTTAAAATTCTAATGGATGGACATTAAAAACAATATATCAAGTTCTTTTTACTTTCAAAATACATTTGTCCTCCAATAATACTTTCGAATTGCTAAATTCAGAATGAATTGTGTGCGAAAAAACAACTAAACCCAATTACAAAAGAATGAACGGAACCCAATGCAAAACTGAAAGTTATATTCAAAATTGTATTCAAGTTATATCCATACTTGCAATTCAAATAAAGAGAATCAGTTTGTTTTTGTATTATTTTATCACATATATAGCAAACATATTACTAATGTATGCACTATTTTCGCCACTGAACTGCCAAAGACACGGCCTATTTAAAATTTAATAATGATCATTCGGCTTCAGAATAATATTTAGGTATATCAAGTTATATCACACAACCTCGTTATAATATCTTCTGATAACAATTAAAATATTAAAATAAAAACTACAATGAACATGACCCAGACAACTAGACAAGATAAGGAATGGAGCTCAACCGAAATCTAGGCTATTATAACAATGACCCGAAATGAAGACAAAAACTAAAATCATAATAATGTTACAATTAGTAACGTCAAATGTGTTATTGTCTCGAGTCTACAATAGAGTTAACGCTACATAAGTGGATAGTTTTGAAATTACGAAACCGTTAAACATCGAAGTTGACTCCCACAAGGCAAAAAAAAACGGACAAAAAGAAGGTGGCCTTTACTGAATACATGTTTTGTTTCGACTGTTACGATGTGATTCACAAAAACGAGAAGTTTGCGATTCAACTACTCCATTAGTATTTCAAACGACTACAGTGCGTCATACTGCCAAACGGGGTGCATGAATTGAATATCTACATAGTCTTGGCTCTTTTGGTATACCTAGACATATTCGGCGACATGTTATTACAATCAATATCGATATAGTTTCGAAGGCTGAATAAATAATGCAAGAGCATCGATTATTAAAAAAAACTAAAGATTATAACCTATGAAGTAAATTAAACGATTTTTGAATTATGAAAACGTATTCTTCGAAAGGGGAAGTAACTAAATCACGTACTTACATTTAAAATGTATTGATTGGAACGTGCAACAATGCAATGCATTATTATCTTCGATGAAGCAATTATTAACTGATAATGTATCGAGTGCGATATATTTGTTTGCATAACTTCGATTATTATGGTATTACATAAAACAATAGAAACTTAGTTAATATACGGAAGACTTGATTATTTTAAATGTCTAAAGTGAAATATGCACTAAATAACCTAATAAGTAATTACTTGTTCAAATAAATAAAAGTGAGATTGTAAAAAATAATATTAATAAGCCCCAAAACGAAGAAGGAAATCAGCTCTGTGATGTTAAAAGTAGACAGACAGACAGGTCTAACGGCAAGGCAAATTTAACTTTAAACCAAAATTACCTTCGGAGATGGTGGGCAACACGTTGACGAAATTGACAATCCCGACGCCTGTTAACTGACTCATTCACAAAATCAATTCAACACTTCCGAGAAACGCCCTCAGTGTATCCGCGATGATACCACCAACACTTATCACGTATCCCACATAGATTCTGTTTTGGCACTGGTGCACATGCGGCGATACCGTTAAGTTATGACGAGCGGTCACTGAGCACTTTTTCCCATAAGCCGAGAGAAATGTGAAGTATCACATGAGAGCGACCTAGATTGCCAGCGGGCTGCGCGTGCGCCGTCTTACCGGTTCGGAGCGCTGAGGCCTACTGGCCTGGCGAATTCGATTCGAAGTCTACAAGCGAACGCTCGCCACGTCTTATCTTCTAGTGTACTCGTTCGCTCACTCTGCGATTAGTTACATTCGATAGATTGCACCTACATTGTGAGATAGTAAAGAGAAAGGGCATTATTTACATACAGAATGCACTCGATACCCGGTAACAAATATGCACATTTAAAGCATTCGATATCATATTTTATGCAGCGATGTCATTTAAATTGTGTACAGTAAGATCCCAGGGCGTTTCGTTTATTGCGAATAATAAAATATTTGCATTCAAAATACGTAAATGAATTCCAGAAAGGATCAGTTAATATTTTAAACATTAAATTGAAAATCGCATTCAATATCGATTCTCGGTCTATATTTGTATTAGATAGATTGATACAAATATCGCAGATGATAGACACGACGACGTTAATGAGGTTTTGACGCAGAACGTCACTTTCGCAAAACGTCATCTCTAAATAAATGGTCACTTTCGCAAAAAGTCATTTTCGCAAAAGGTCATTTTCTCAGAAAGTCATTTTCGCAAAAAGTCACTTTCGCAGAATGTCATTTACAAAATTATTTTTTCTGTATTAAGTAGGGTTTGAGATATTCAGTTTTAACTACTTCCTGAAAAAGCGCGAAAACGCATATACGCGTTTTTACAAAGTGCAAATAAAAAAATAAAAATATTTTTTATAAAAATTTGCGAACTTATTTATATTTTAAGTACACATTTTCGAACGGAAGATATATTTCTTACAGCTTAATCACTATCTCTATCAGTATCACTTCACTTCATTATCACTATCACTACATATTATAAAGTCCTCCTATTTTCTCTGACTGTATGTATGTACTAATCTCGGTAGTTTTTATAAAACCAGCTGTCCCGAACCTTCGTATCACCTAAGCGCCCTAACGCACTAGCGGTCAACCGCGGAAGCGGGTAGCCGGCGGCTACCCGTTCCCGTCTAACTTTCACGACTTCGTTTATAATAAAGTTTTGGTTACCGATATTTGTGTTATTTATTTTACCCTGCATTAGGCCTACTTAATAATACAGAAAAAAAAATTGTGAATGACATTCTGCGAAAGTGACTTTTTGCGAAAAGGACTTTCTGAGAAAATGACCTTTTGCGAAAATGACTTTCTGCGAATGTGACCATTTTTTTCGAGATGACGTTTTGCGAAAGTGACGTTCTGCGTCAAAACCAAAGGTAATTGGATGACAATCAGGGATCAATCATCGTTCATTACAGCTAGACGTGACGTCTGAGCCCAGTTAAGTTAAAAGCTCAGTATCATTACTGAGCTCATAGTTATCAATAGTTTCGTATTTTGCGAAAAGATGTTTTTTTTTCAATGTTGCCAAACAATCTTTTGGTTAGATGTCAATTTCCGATTACGGCGTAACTATGACGTATGAAAAATTGTCTCTTTTGAATTGTAATCTTGATTCTAATGATAAGTTTAAATAAATGGCTTAAAATATTTTTCAAAAACATAACGAATACAGTGCAAATCTTATCTTACCACCTATATGAACCTGAATTGTTTACTTATTTAAAAAAACAAATATGAGTACCAAAAAAGATTTATAATTAGAATACTTTCCTTAATTTACAAACGCCATAGCCAAAAATAAATAAAACTTTATGAAAAAAAATTATCAAGCGGAAAGTCAAACAATTTTTGGGGATTATACGATTTAGGCCGTGTTTTGACGTCATTTGGTCATTGTAATTTATTAAAATAACATCCAAATGCCAAGGAGACGTCGAGAGAAATATCTTGGATTACTTTTGTTTTGCTAAACACATTGTGAGGCGTATTATTGTAGATTCAATAACGGTGGGCGTAAAGATTACAACACGTTTGAGTCACTTGGTAGTGTAAGATTGTATACTTTGCGTAAGACATGAATGATGGGCAGTCAATTTAGTAACGATCGAAAACATATTCCATACTCGTAAAAACTTTTGATATGTGATACATGAAGTTGCATTGAATTTCAATTAGAATTGAAACAAAAGTTAATTAACTATTTTGTGCTTTTCATTTCTAAAAGGCTTCGAGAAATAAATAGATAGCTAATATTGCTAAAAGTATATTTTTTAAAAATTACATATCACCTTCAGTCATTATAATAAAATAAGTTTTGATGTTTCAATTGATACTTATATGATTATGTACACCTGTCATCCATTTGCATCCTTCCGGAGAGCATAATTTAAATTGATTGAGTATGATTTACTAAATTGGATGAATACGATTCAAGATATAGACTACTATAGAATAGACAGCCGTGTAAGTGAGGAAAACGCATTGCAATACTCGTAGTAGATGGAAATGAAAGGACCAGTGAATTCAAATGGGTGGAGGGAAATGAAGACCTCAGTACACAGTCTCCGTTTAAACGCTGTCTCGTAATGTATGAAGATCGATGCGGGGAACTGTTATATGATGAGACGAAGCGATATACCCAGTTCGCATTGATGGTGAGTGAATGTAACCAAAAACATTTGCGGACAAAATGTTGCCAGGACGAGATCATATCGCTGGCACTGTCAAAAAGTTATTAAATCTCATGTAGAGCCATGTTTCTACTTACCAACTCTACACCTTGTACCACGAATACCACGATGTATCAGACTGTTCATTACTTTTTTTATATACAATAGCTCTTATTGTGACAAAACGGCCAAGCCAAGCACGTTGATTAAGGTGTAGAGTTTATGAAGTTAAGGCATGTACAGTTAGAAACCTGGCTCTACATGAGAACTGAAAACTTTTTGACAGTGCGTGCGACATTGTCTTGCTTTGGAAACATTTTTTTACTCTCCCACTTCTTATTCAAAGGGTGGATGGGTGTCGACTTCCTAAAAATCCTGAGATATGTAAGTATTTCATTATTTACAAAAAATAATACAAGGAAACTAGTTTTTTTTCAATCCCTCGAAGAATGTACCTACATAGCCACTACTGCCACCAAATTGCAAAGCTTAGCAGAGTTCCCGTAATTAATAGTACAGAGGCGTAACATCATTAGTCTCGTGAATTAGGGGAGCATGGCACTAGGAGTGAACCGCTTTTTTCAATGGAGAGAGAGCAGTAAATATTTTTCATGAAGTTGTATGTACCGTACACTATTTTATAGCCTTTCGCTAAGCTTCAGACATTGGTTTGATCTTTTCTGTTTTACGGTCGCTGTATTTATTGAATCCTAATGATGCTTAGCATCCCTGAAAATAATACCACTAGGCTGTACCTACTTCAGAGCCTCATCCTGTAATAATATTTTATGATGCAAAATTTAATGTCAATTATATAAAATTAAATTATTATAAATACAAAAAATATTAATATTTGATGTACACGTGAATGAATGAATTAACATTATAAAATAATTTTGTGGTAGGAAACTTGATTGATGTGGGCGCAGTCGCTGCGGTAACGAATATGTTTCGAATATTGCTAGTTGATTTTATACAGCAATAGTATATAGCCAGATGAGCGGTGAAACGTGACCGCGAATTTTCGGTTCGCTTATTGGAATTCAACCACTCAACTGAAATATACTACAGGATTGAAGCGTATAGTATTGAATTTATACGTCAATGTATTTAATTGTGGTAATATGTTAAATAGTAAAAAATCCAATGGGCATGGTTTCAAACACCGCCCGAACTCGAATTTTACTTTTAATTTTAACTATAAAAATTTTAATATATTTTACTCTCATATGTCTTTGCGAAAAATACAATAAAATCTAACAATATTTAATTACAGAAATAGGCGCTTTTTTACAATTTGCTCAAAATGTCAAACAAGCATACAGTTCACATTGATGGTAAATGAGCATAAAATCTAAATCATAACCAGGGATTTTAATATATGTATAATTACTAGGCCACCTGATCGGAACTAGATGCCGCTGAACACTACCATTTAGCGGAAAGTAGGTAGTTTACGTAATGCGGTGGTCCCTACGCCCCCGAGCTCCTACACTGGATTTCTACCATCAGCACATAAATATATATATATATATATGTGCGTACCGTGTATACATAATAGGTTGGGGAAAAAGTCTTTTCGCATTATAGTATGTATGAATTTGTAAAAAAATCTCTTTGGCTGCAGTATTTGTATCTGGCTGATTTTGATATCATTGAAAGTTAAAATTTTAAAGAACATCATTCCAAATTCAAATTAGGCAAATGTGAGATTTTCATTTGTTTTTCGTACTGTCAAGATGAGTGAATCTAATGAAGAAATTCGATACATTTTAAAATTTTACTACAAAAAAGGTAAAAATGCAACGCAAGCCGCGAAAAAAATTTGCGATGTTTATGGACCTAGTGCAGTGCTAGTGCAGTCTGTGCGAGTAGCACAAATTTGGTTTAAGCGTTTTCAATCCGGAAATTTTGATGTCAAAGATGCACCTCGCTCTGGTCGCCCTATTACGGATAAAATGGATGCCATTTCTGAAAAAGTGGAGCAAGATCGACATATCAGTAGTTACGACGTAGCTGAAGAACTGAGAATTGATCACAAAACAGTTTTGGTGCATTTGAAAAAAGCTGGGTACAAAAAAAGCTCGATATTTGGGTAAATCACGAGCTCACTGAAAGAAACCTAATGAACCGTGTACTAATTTGTGATTCTTTATTACGACGTAATGAAACCGAATCATTTTTGAAGAAGCTGATAACTGGTGATGAAAAGTGGATCACGTACGACAAGAACGTGCGAAAAAGGTCGTGGTCAAAGGCCGGTCAGGCTTCACAGACTATGGCGAAACCCGGGTTAACTCGCAATAAGGTGATGTGTGTGTGGTGGGATTGGAAGGGAATTATTCATTATGAGCTATGACCACCAGGCAGGACTATCGATTCTGAACTCTACTGCGAACAACTGATGAGATTAAAGCAAGAAGATGAGAGAAAGCGGCCGGAATTGATCAACAGAAGGGGTGTGGTGTTTCATCATGATAACGCTAGACCTTGCACATCTATAGCCACTCAGCAAAAATTGGGACTGGACTGGGAGGTGTTAATACATCCGCCGTATAGTCCTGACCTTGCACCTTCAGATTTCCACCTGTTTCGGTCTTTCAGAATTCTTTATGCAGTGTTAGGTTAACATCACGAGATGACTGCCAAATCCACTTGTCGCGGTATTTTGATGAGAAGTCCCAAAATTTTTATAGCAATGGGATCATGTCCCTACCTACAAGATGGCAAAAGGTTATCGAACAAAATAGTACATACATACTTTAGTTAAATTTAAATAAACTATATTAAAAAATGTTTTGAATTATCTTAAAAAATGCGAAGAAACTTTTTCCCCAACCTTATACATATGCATTTAGTAAAAAGCGGTTATTTTTATATTGCAAACAGACACTCCAATTTTATTTATTCCTATAGATAGACAGATAGACAGATAGTGCGGTGGTGCCTACGACTATGAGCTCCGACACTGAAACTTTACGACCAATAAAAGAAGATTCTGGAAACATAATATTAGGATGACAGTTAGCGGTGAATAATTCTTTTTTAAAATTAAATATGCTGTATATGACACGGGGCACCTTATTACTAACCAACTTCAAAAAAAGGAGGAGGTTCTCATTTGCAATATCAAATCCGAATTGTGAAGTTTAGGTGAAAGCTCTTCGCGTTATAAAACACTAACCAATAGGTACGTAAAAACAGCACTTTTAGATACACCCACACGCACATTAAATCATAAGATAGCAACACATGTATACATCATGCCAAGTAATCATTTAGAACCATTACGATCAACTAATACAAAGGTTAAAGTTACTCGACACGCACACAAATATTCTATATATATATTGTTATGAGGAAAACTCGATGCATGTTTACAGTTAGTAATAGAACACAAATATACACAAGAGACAAACACAGTGACAGTCAATTATTTCAATTATTTGTTGAAAATAAAAAATGTGCGTCTCTTCATCCATAACACAAATGACTTTACAATTATATTGTTAATATAAGTCGGTTTACGGACTGGGCTGAAAGCCCAGCAATGTTTTTACCATTTGTACCAAAATAAAGCTTAATATGATTTGTAGAAGATCTGGGGAATACAATTGCCTCGTAAATGCTTGACGACGAAAGCACAGTATATGAAAGGCAGATATCTAAAATTCTACGAATAGTTTGTACCTAGTGTTCAGTGCTATCGTGTTCAGGTCAGGTAATAATGCACTGCCCTGTTTTTTTCCGGCACAGAGGTATAACAACTTAAGCTTGGTAAAAAGAGGCAACACGACTACATAAAAATCTCTGGTTTTATGTTGATGTTTATAGGCTACAGATTCAATTACCACCAACGTAAACTGTACGCTTGTGACTACTTTATGACATAAAAAAATTGAGGAGAATCTAACAAAGGAAAAAACTCAAAAGAGTTCATCACTATGAAACAACGAGATTCAAAGAGACACGCGACGACCGCTGAGTCCGCTGACTACAATCACGCACCGGAGACAATACTTGCGTGATCCAAATTATTTCAGACTACACCGTCTGCAAACTCAACCAAATGGACCTTTCCAAATAATACTTTGTAACTTCACGCCTATATTATCGAACGGGGTAAGCAGAGGCACTCACGATTCACAAGTTACGAGAGAGGGCAAATATCATTAGATAGATACTCCTAAACCCTGCTTCTTTAGGACTCCAGTTCCAAGATTCTTTGGAGTGTCGCATGGCCAGATTTTAGAAGTAGAATTAATTTGTGAATAAACTACCTGAGAATGCTGGTTGGATAAAAACATAGAAGTTACTTAAATGAATTGAATTCTTTCCCAGAAGCAATAGACAATTACATCATGGCTAAAACTCAAGAGGTTTACAATAGTTACATATGACAAATCTTTAACGAGAAAGAGCACGATCGGGGAAATCATAAAATAGAAATGTGGTCACCCCCATTATGACACATATATCGATACAATCGTATGTGAAAACATCACGACGGAGTATTATCGATCCGTCCATACATTTCATGCCATCATTAAACTTTCATGAGGCTACTTCTACAAGTGGCGCACGACATGCCCATACAGGTATTTTGAAGTAATCACTGGTAACACAGTTCGATATTAAATTTAATGATTACGAGTGTGTACCTACTGTTTGTAAAATAAACATCTAATGTTTATATTTTTTACGTTAATTTAGGACATGGAGTCCTGAATCTCTTTATTAGGCACTTTGTCTAGTAGAAAATACAAATAACTGCGGCTTGAGAGATAAGTAGGTATCAATGTAGCTTTAGGCACCACATTACCTAATCTAAACTGCCTCAGTAGCCTAGTGGTGGCTGGCCACTACTACTTCGCTGGGGTCCTGGGTTCGATTTCCGGGTAGGGGGCTATCAGAGATAACGGTGTAAAGTCTTTTATCTATGGATCTTCTGGAAATTTCTATTTTCTGGAAATTTTCCAGTACATCGAAGTTTGGTACAGTGCCCGGAGATGTCAACGGGCTCGCCACTTGTTATATGGGCCAAAAACGTTACCGGCGAATCGTAGGTGATTGCATGTATGCTTGAATGCATTTGCCTCTGCTTACCCTTCCGGGGATTACAGGCGTGAAGCATTTTTTTTAATTACCTACCTTATTTTCTTGCCGCTAAAAAGAAGTATTCAGCGTTATAATGTTCCGGTCAGATGGTAATATAATATGCCCTGTAATGTTTGGCACATGGGTATAACAACTTATATTATAGTTGTTGTCTCTGTGGTAGTTATTACGGGGCTATACATTGCCATCTAACCGGAACACAATAATGTGAACACTACGATTTGGCGGCAGATAGATTAGGTAATGCGGTATTTTACCTACCATCTCACCGCGGACACTCCCCCAAAATTCCATACAAACGCTTAATTTGGTCTCTTTTACATAGACATCAATCAGCGACGTGTATTTACACGTGCACCTGTGTGCGTAGCACGTACAAAATACCAAACGTCGCCCATAAGAGGGGTGGAGGTTGGGTGATGCAGGAAAATCGGGCGGGACGTCGAAATGTCCATTCTATACGTAGTATTATTACATATTCTCTGCTACTACCTAATCTCTACACTGGAACTCCACGACCGTAAATGCGAAACGTACGAATGCGATAATTAACACTGTGACACGAGCTTTTATATAATTTAATTATATATATTTATTAATATATATAATTAATAAACATGTGAATTGATGCGTTTTAGAGTCCAGGTAGCATATATATATGTGTGTGTATTCACTACAAGTACTTTATTCTTATCTGTACTACATCATTCTTGTTCATTTCTGTTATCTTTGGTTTTTTTTTTTTCTTATTCTTTTGGATGCGACGACGAATTGTAATAACTTAGCAACTATGATTCTCATGTAAGTGACTTTGATGTCTTTTTTGAGAATAAATGTCTTTAAACCCAATATATTGGTTTCAGAATTTTCTTAGGTAGTTACTTCTGACCTAAACTGAGTTAACGCCATAACCATAAAGTGTGAAATCTGTTTCCTTATACGTGCTCGAATTTCAAAAACATGCAAATATTATAAGCGGTTAGCATTATCTTTCATCATATCTTATTTATCATCTCTTTACGGTCGTTAGATATAATCTTGAAACGAATTTCGGTACCTCTAGGTGGTCCTCCAATTTCCATAAAACTCGAACTGTCAAGTTGTCAAGTCATTATGCAAAAAAATGCAGGGATGAAGTTCTAGTTTGTCAGTCAGTGAAGACTGTTTATTTTTGTATCTTTTTGTCAAGTCCATCAGTGAACCGAATGGGTACCCATATGGTTACAAGTTTAGCTAATATTATGTACTATAAGATAAGATAAGATAAGATAAGATAAGAAACATTTATTTGACACACAGCGAGACACATAAAACAGACATAAAACGTAACAGGTAACAGAGAATAGACAACACATTTTCTAAAAATTAATACATACCTATACACGTAATATGTGTCTCACGGCTGCCAAAAAGGTGTCCTGTTCAGCAAATGTCAGGTACCTTCATGTAAAAGGTACCTGACGCTGGTTTTCAACAGGACCCTAAGTGAGTGAACCACGGATGTCAAATTTATAATAAAGGATAATTGTACTAATACTTATACAAGGTACATACATACGGATATAAAACAGATAATAAGCCATTAAAATAACATACTTAATTAAACGATAAATGTAATACATACTAGTAGGTACAAACAATAATAAATAGATTAATACCAAAGTAAATAAAATATAAGTAGATAAAAAACATCTTATTAAACTTCTACTACAATATTCTTACTACAAATAATCAACAGTAGATATTATTATTTATTTAACTGGTAATAATTTTTTACTTGTGGTAGAGCTCCAGTGACGGAGCTCGTGGGCGTAGGCACCACCGTATTACCTAATACACTTGCGGCTAAATGATAGTGTTCAGCACTATCGTGTTCCGGTCAGGTGGTGTACGCAATTTCCGGCACAGAGGCATAACACCTTATGCCTCAGGAGTGGCAACACATCTGAATTTTGACCTCTGGTCATTGTGTGGGTGTCTATAGGCTGCAGTCATCACTTAACATTAATGTGAACTGCATGCTTGTTTGCCACTTTCAATACAATAAAAAAAACTTATTTTGAAGTTTATTTCAATATTATCCAATACCTATTCCTGAGCATTTAAATTTTTGGTACAAAAAAGTATAAAGACCAATTTATTGTCAGTGGCGGACTAAGGTCGGCAGGGGCCCGGGGCGGCATTTGGCATTTAGAGGTCTAGTAGCCTGACGCACAAGCAAAAAAAAAAGGTCATGAGGTAAAATTAGGGGGCAGTGCCCACGCACATATTGGGGCTCCCCGTATGATTAATATAGTAGATATATTCTAAAATACACATCAAGAAGAACGCGTGAGCAAAAAGAAAACGACTATTTCCTCCACAAAAACTGTACACATCTCTACAAATCTGTCATGATTCCCAGTGTCTGTCCCAGTATCCATATTAAATTAATACAAAGATTTAAATACCTAACCTAATAAATACCTGAACTTCTATGAACCACGTATTCCAAATAATATTGAAAGCACATACTTCTATTCCTGATGATCGTCAATACAAATTATATTTTCTCTTGGAATTCTTACATAACATTTAATTCACAACAGACACGAAATATTGGATACAATTTCCAACGTTATATCAATAAATAGGTTCAACATAAATATAACTATTTTATATTATTTCGCATTAACACATGCTTGTGAAATATATTTTATTTTTAAAGAAAAATGGAAAGAAAAATTTGACTTCAGGCGAGGCTCGAACTCGCGACCTACTGGGAATCTAGTCCAGCCGCTCTTCCAATTGAGCTACTAGCATAGTTGGTAATAGATGGCGCTACTGCTACCATAAAGCAATGCAATAGATGTGAAGGAAAAATTCGACAAATCGGGCAGGGCTTCAGTAGCTCAATTGGAAGAGCGGCTGGACTAGATTCCCAGTAGGTCGCGAGTTCGAGCCTCGCCTGAAGTCAAATTTTTCTTTCCATTTTTCTTTAAAAATAAAATATATTTCACAAGCATGTGTTAATGCGAAATAATATAAAACAATTATTAAGGGTAAAAGCGACTTCTTTACGATATTCAATAAACTGAAAAGTCTATTATATCGGTTGCCTAACTAGCATAGTTGGTAATAGATGGCGCTACTGCTACCATAAAGCAATGCAATAGATGTGAAGGAAAAATTCGACAAATCGGGCAGGGCTTCAGTAGCTCAATTGGAAGAGCGGCTGGACTAGATTCCCAGTAGGTCGCGAGTTCGAGCCTCGCCTGAAGTCAAATTTTTCTTTCCATTTTTCTTTAAAAATAAAATATAAATATAACCACGTTAAGAAAAACCGACTTCAAAACTGAAAAGTAAAAAATAATGATTTAATTATAATTATATACTACCTATTATTTATATGTGCTATTTACTTATAGGTTTGAAGTCGGTGCCAAACTTCACGGCTGTAATCCCCGAAGGGGTAGGCAGAGGTAAATGCATAAATTCGAGGTGAGATAAACATGAGGTGAGTAAGTAAAAAAATGCTCATAAAATAAAAACTAATGGGACTTTCTGAATCAAATTTTTATGACCAATAGGACCAATTCGAAACTATTCCGCATCGAACAAAAGGAGAATTACATAAATCGGTCCAGAAATCTCGGCGAAATTCACGTACATACATAAAAAAAATATATATATATACCGGCCGAATTGAGAACCTTCTCGTTTTTTGAACTCGGTTAAAAATATGTAAAATCTACCAAAACAAGCTAGCAAACCTAAAACATTTATGTGCAAATTCGCAAAAACTGTTTTCGTGTATTTTATTGTCGAGTAAGGAAATGTATGCCAATGTCAATGTTTGTATTCGAAATGGAGGGTGTATCACGCAAAACGATACTTCATTGAGGGTTGTGACTTTTGCACGCCACCTGAAAACCTTTTATACCAGAATTTAACCATTTAATTTCACCTCTTATACTTAAAAGAACAAGCTCTCATTAAAATTTATACTGAAGACATGGAGTTCATACTGAAAGAGACTTACTCCTCTTATCCATACTGAATTCATCTTCGTGGCCGTTGCACGTCCTGTCTTCATCGTACTCGTAAACCTTGAAATTCTCGAAGGAATACAGTTTGACGGTTTTACTGTCTGTTCACTATACAATAAACTACGTGCTACAACTACACAACGAACTTGGTGCTATGTCTAAACTAACATTACTTTGTCTACACTGTTTTGATAAAAGTTCCTAAAACTGATCTGTCTCAGAACTATGATGCACAGGAAGCGGGGATTACGCACGTCGCATTGTCTACTGGAACAATAGCGAATCAAAATACTTTGTTCTTGGCGATGTTCGGTATTCGAAATTGTAAGTTCGCGGTCGCGACGGGAGTCGGGAGCTCGGGTGGCGGTAGAGCGGTCGTGGTCGACTCCGCGTGTCGTCTGGCCGGGTAGCAATCTCCCAACCCGCCGCGCCGGCGCCCGGAATTGTGTCAGACACCCTGTACACCCCGGCCTTTCATGAATACACCTCTACGCTTGACGCATCAATACATTCGTTACCATATGCAAGGCAATTTGTAATTGCCGCTAAGCTATCATTATCTCCAAATGATACGTCATAATCCGACGGATGTTTGCAAAATACTTGGGTAAAACTTAATAGTGTACATTTATGAATGTCATACCTAAACGTGAGATTTAGGACGACATTACATCAGATAAAACGGTTAAACTTTATGTAAAGTGCGCGCGATTAAAAATGTTTAGATATAAAATATTACAACATAAAACAACGCTTTGTAAACGCGTAAAAGCAGTAATGACCGGTTTTTATAGACAATAAAGGATGTCAGAACAAACCCCTTTTGCTCGCATCGACAAAAACATGGTAGAGTTCGTACCAAAACTAAAGAATTAAAACGGAACGTCATGGCACAATTGAAAACTGAATTGGGATGCAGCGGGCGTATTCGAGGGCGAGTTGCACTTGTGTATTCTGAATGCGACCTAACCTTGCATACATTTAAATTAATGCTCCAGTTCAAGATACGTTCAGGCCGATCGGATAGGTGTGCTGCAAGTTCATAGAATAGGTAAACTGCGAGCTTTGTTTATACAGGATGCAAGCTGATAGAATAGGCTATTATGTTACAGCTGTTTAGAGCGCAAAACGATTTACGTTTTATGTAGTTATGAAGTCACAGAATAGATAAGTATACGACTGTTTTAACATGGAGCTTTCTCTACCCACATAGTCAATAAAATACGTTTCCAAAGATAGAAATGTCATATAGATATAAGTATATATTTCACGCGTAGAATTCTTAGAATTGACTACTAAATACACATAAATAAGGAAAAAAAACATAAATAAGGAAAAAAAACTCTCTTAGAGTTACATTCAAGAGTTTATAGGGTTAACATAGAGTAGTGTGGTCAAACATAGTTATTCTTGCAAACTTACTGGTGGTAGAGCTCCAGTGACGGAGCTCGCGGGCGTAGGCACCACCGCATTACCTAATATACTTGCCGCTAAATGGTAGTGTTCAACACTATCGTGTTCCGGTCAGGTGGTAATGTACGGCCCTGTAATTTCCGGCACAGAGGCACAAGACCTTAGGCCTCAGGAGTGGTAACGCATCTGCATTTTGACCTTGGTCTTTGTGTGGGTGTCTATAGGCTGCAGTCATCACTTAACATCAATGTGAACTGCATGCTTGTTCACCACATCCATTACATAATAAAAAAAAAAAAAAAAAAAAAAAAAACTTATTTAGTTCCTTTTCCTTCCCTAGACTTTCTCGAATATATAAAGGTCCATCAAGGTAGCATGGGAAAATTAGCAAAAATCAATTAAAAAATCTTCAAAATTAGTAGCTGATTTGTTGCTAATTAGTTACCAAAATGCCAATTTTGTTGCTCCAGCGGATTACGAAATATCGCGATTAGTGCTAGCATTATATAAAGTGAGCATGAAAAGTGGAAAAAAGAGATGGAAGGAATTCGAATTGTACGTTATAATTTGTTGCTAATTAATTGCTAACAGATGATAAAATCGAAAAAATGAAAAAAAAATTTTTTGACTAACTTTTGAAATTTAATCAAAATAAAAAAATTGTGCTATCTTGATACCCGACTATCTACCACTTGATGAGAGTCCTGAATTTGTTGCTAAAGGGAATATATGTGTAGCAAATGGAAGGAACTAGCAACAAAATAGTTACGCAAAATTTGATCGATTTTCCATTCCATAGTGATTTTCCATCTACATGCTGTCTTGAAACCAGTATATCTACCACTTATTAGGAGTCTGGAATTTGTTGCTGTACTAAATGTTGTTCATAGTAACCGTAGGAGTGAGAAACAAAATAGTTTCGCAAAATTTGATCGATTTTCCATTCCATAGTAATTTTCCATCTACATGCTGTCTTGAAACCAGTATATCTACCACTTATTAGGAGTCTGGAATTTGTTGCTGTACTAAATGTTGTTCATAGTAACCGTAAGAGTGAGAAACAAAATAGTTACGCAAAATTTGATCGATTTTCCATTCCATAGTAATTTTCCATCTACATGCTGTCTTGAAACCACTTATTAGGAGTCTGGAATTTGTTGCTGTCCTAAATGTTGTTCATAGTAACCGTAGGAGTGAGAAACAAAATAGTTTCGCAAAATTTGATCGATTTTCCATTCCATAGTAATTTTCCATCTACATGCTGTCTTGAAACCAGTATATCTACCACTTATTAAGAGTCTGGAATTTGTTGCTGTACTAAATGTTGTTCATAGTAACCGTAAGAGTGAGAAACAAAATAGTTACGCAAAATTTGATCGATTTTCCATTTCACAATAATTTTCTCTCTACATGCTGTCTTGAAACCAGTATATCTACCACTTATTAGGAGTCTGGAATTTGTTGCTGTACTAAATGTTGTTCATAGTAACCGTAGGAGTGAGAAACAAAATAGTTTCGCAAAATTTGATCGATTTTCCATTCCATAGTAATTTTCCATCTACATGCTGTCTTGTCTACATGAGTCTGGAATTTGTTGCTGTACTAAATGTCGTTCATAGTAACCGTAGGAGTGAGAAACAAAATAGTTTCGCAAAATTTGATCGATTTTCCATTCCATAGTAATTTTCCATCTACATGCTGTCTTGAAACCAGTATATCTACCACTTATTAAGAGTCTGGAATTTGTTGCTGTACTAAATGTTGTTCATAGTAACCGTAAGAGTGAGAAACAAAATAGTTACGCAAAATTTGATCGATTTTCCATTCCATAGTAATTTTCCATCTACATGCTGTCTTGAAACCACTTATTAGGAGTCTGGAATTTGTTGCTGTCCTAAATGTTGTTCATAGTAACCGTAAGAGTGAGAAACAAAATAGTTACGCAAAATTTGATCGATTTTCCATTCCATAGTAATTTTCCATCTACATGCTGTCTTGTCTACATGAGTCTGGAATTTGTTGCTGTACTAAATGTCGTTCATAGTAACCGTAGGAGTGAGAAACAAAATAGTTTCGCAAAATTTGATCGATTTTCCATTCCATAGTAATTTTCCATCTACATGCTGTCTTGAAACCAGTATATCTACCACTTATTAGGAGTATGGAATTTGTTGCTGTCCTAAATGTTGTTCATAGTAACCGTAGGAGTGAGAAACAAAATAGTTTTGCAAAATTTGATCGATTTTCCATTCCATAGTAATTTTCCATCTACATGCTGTCTTGAAACCAGTATATCTACCACTTATTAAGAGTCTGGAATTTGTTGCTGTACTAAATGTTGTTCATAGTAACCGTAAGAGTGAGAAACAAAATAGTTACGCAAAATTTGATCGATTTTCCATTCCATAGTAATTTTCCATCTACATGCTGTCTTGAAACCACTTATTAGGAGTCTGGAATTTGTTGCTGTCCTAAATGTTGTTCATAGTAACCGTAGGAGTGAGAAACAAAATAGTTTTGCAAAATTTGATCGATTTTCCATTCCATAGTAATTTTCCATCTACATGCTGTCTTGAAACCAGTATATCTACCACTTATTAAGAGTCTGGAATTTGTTGCTGTACTAAATGTCGTTCATAGTAACCGTAGGAGTGAGAAACAAAATAGTTTCGCAAAATTTGATCGATTTTCCATTCCATAGTAATTTTCCATCTACATGCTGTCTTGAAACCAGTATATCTACCACTTATTAAGAGTCTGGAATTTGTTGCTGTACTAAATGTTGTTCATAGTAACCGTAAGAGTGAGAAACAAAATAGTTACGCAAAATTTGATCGATTTTCCATTCCATAGTAATTTTCCATCTACATGCTGTCTTGAAACCACTTATTAGGAGTCTGGAATTTGTTGCTGTCCTAAATGTTGTTCATAGTAACCGTAGGAGTGAGAAACAAAATAGTTACGCAAAATTTTATCAATTTTCCATTTCACAATAATTTTCTTTCTACATGCTGTCTTGAAACCAGTATATCTACCTTTTATTAGGAGTCTGGAATTTGTTGCTGTACTAAATGTTGTTCATTTATTATGTACACATATATATTAATAATGAATAATTTATAAATTTCATATAAAATTTTGTTCATTACGTATCGATTATGTGTACGATTTTCATTACTTATAGTTACTACACACTCTGTCCTTCAAGTAAGTTCTAGTAGGTAAACAGGTAGTCCCCCCCGAGGGTTTCCGCCTTGTCGTGGCGGGGGGGCTCAGTAGCCGGTGGTTGGCCTCACACCGGAGAAGCCAAGAGGAACCCAGAGAGGGGGCGGCGTTTGGCGTGGCTCTGCCCGCCACTCGCTGCTGTGGTGAGGAGACGGCTGGAGAAGAGGTGCACGGGTGTGTCGTTGCCCTGCACCCTATCCCCAGCCGCCTAGCGGTTGTCCCGCCGTAAGATGGGGACGTGGTGGGGAGGCGGCTGG
This sequence comes from Macrosoma leucophasiata, assembly GCA_036365455.1. Lineage (NCBI taxonomy): Eukaryota > Metazoa > Arthropoda > Insecta > Lepidoptera > Hedylidae > Macrosoma > Macrosoma leucophasiata. Next base: position 6,022,863 of record JAWQUS010000024.1, read on the forward strand.
GGAAGAGGTGTACGGGTGTGTCGTTGCCCTGCATCCTATCCCCAGCCGCCTAGCGGTGGTCCCGCCGCTCGATAGGGACGTGGTGGGGCCGCGGGGGGGCGGTTGAAGGTCAGTTCATCCCTGTCACTCCCGCTCCCCCGAGGCCGGACAGAGTGCCCCTCGACTCCTCCACCCGGGCGTCTTGGGACGCCTGGCGTTGTGAGTGGTCGGGGCAGGGACCTTTGGGTGTCGGACTAGGGGATGTCCGTCGCCCAAATGGAGATAGGTCCCAAGCTGGGTGGCGTGCACGTGTTCTGCACGCCACTAGTGTTGGTTGGAGCCAAAGAGCTCAACCTGCGGAGGGCTCGGAGACGAGCAGCCGCCGGCGGGGTCGCGGATGTGTGCGTAAGCGTTCCCGTGACCCCGCCACTGATGGCGAAAGAGTCGGAACACCGCGGGGTTTTAGTGAGTACGAGTCTCACACTACCCGCCGTCGTTTCCCCTAGACGGCGGGTGCCCATGAGGGATTCCACGCGTAATAAAAAAAAAAAAAAAAAAAAGGTAAACAGGTAGTGAAACAGTCTTCCAAGCGTCAGGTCCCAGGTTCGATCCCTGCCCACGCCAGATATTTTTATTTCTATGGATATAATTATATACAACTAGCTGTTGCCCGCAGCTTCGCCCGCGTGGATCTCGTTTTATAAATATTTTTTCCTGAATTTTCTTTGCTATAAACCTCACGGAGCCCGAGACCTTTCCAACGAATGCAAAACCGTGGCAATCGGTTCGTGCGTTCTGGAGTTATAGCGTCAGGAAGGAAAACCCGACATATTTTTATATATAATTTCTATCCAATTTTATCGGGCCATTTTTTTTATATAATTATATATAATCTATACATAATTGTATCTAATTATATAAAATCTTTTTTACTCGGGTATGGTCACAGCTCATCATATATGATCTTATATAGTCATATCAGATTATATAAGGCCAGTTTTTTACATGCTCATATATGAGGAACTTTATATATGATCATATATGGTTATAGGGGAGGGAGGGGCAAAATGGGGTAGGTGAGGCAAAATGGGGTACCCCCAAAATTTCGTAAAAAATTTTTTTTTTTCCAAAAAGCTCTTTCAGCTTTCTAAAATATATTTTAACGTCATTTCCTACAATTTCAGAGAAAAAAAAAATTTTTTAATAAAAAAACCAAAAAAATTTTTTTTTTCTAATTTTTATTACATCAGTAATTTTTATTGTCATTATGCATCATAATAATTTTTTTTTTACATCTAAGATTTCTTTCTCTAAATTTTTAATTTCTCACTTTACAAATAAATGATGTAAAAAAAAAAATCGGCAAGTCATTGGTTCCATGCCAGTTTTCGAAAATCAAGTTCTAATTTGATCTCTATATTTTTAAGGTTCTATAGGAAGTATCTTCATATTCCTACGAGGATTCCTATCAGCGTGTGTGTATGTGTGTGCGTGTGTGAGTGTAAGCCTCTCATAATTCTTGAGCGACTCCACTGATTTGATCGACATTCGCGTCATTCGATAAGGTTCAGCGAAACTTAGACTTCCTCATAAATTTAAAAAGACTTTTTGCTTTTAACACCTTTTAAGCAGATGTAACGATCAATTCCAGAATCTAATCAGCTCTTTAATTTGAAAACTACGTTGATTGCTGCAAACCGCATCAAAATCGGTGATGTGTTGAAAAGAGATCATACACTAACTGTTTCAAAAAAGTTTCTTTATCAAATAAGATCGAATTATTCTCGGATTATTTTTGATGTCATAATTTAACTATCAATGCTCAGAAAACTGAGTCAGAAGCCGCCTATTTCTTCAAAATCATTCGGTACGCTTGTGAGATATTTAATTTAAAAAGTAAGATCTCCCGGCCAACAAGATTATTCAGTTTGAAAAAATTTTCCTGAATCCCTAAGCCAAGAAAGAGATTGCAAAAAAATTACGAATTTTTTTTTTCGTGCTATTACTTTGAATTGCATAAGAAACTATGAGTCTGAAAAATTTTTCACCAGGAGATCCAAAAACTAGAATTTTCTCAAGAGAACTCTTTTTTTTATCTTGATATTATTTTTACTCTAGCGAAACCTGTCAAAAATTACTACAAACTTTTAAAATTTTTTTTGCCAGCTCAATTTTTGTTAGGAGTATATTGCTTTAACTAACAATGTCAATTTTTTGGTAGATTTGTTCCTATCTCTAGGTTCTTTCGTAGATTATCGATAAGAAAATGTTATTTTTTTAACGATATTTCATTTTCAGATGATGAAATATTTTTTTTCACTTTTTCAGGGGGTACCCCATTTTGCCCCCAAAAAAAAAAAATTTTTTTTTCTACGGCAACTTGAAATTTGATTATTTTTCTTCAATTACGACTGAAAACGAGAAAAATCAGCGTATTTAAGTCCTTAAAATCATAACGATTTCTTAAGTACCCCATTTTGCCCCTCCCTCCCCTATAACCATATATGATCATATATAAAGTTCCTCATATATGAGCATGTAAAAAACTGGCCTTATATAATCTGATATGACTATATAAGATCATATATGATGAGCTGTGACCATACCCGAGTAAAAAAGATTTTATATAATTAGATACAATTATGTATAGATTATATATAATTATATAAAAAAAATGGCCCGATAAAATTGGATAGAAATTATATATAATTGTATATAATTATATCCATAGAAATAAAAATATCTGGCGTGGGCAGGGATCGAACCTGGGACCTGACGCTTGGAAGACTGTTTCACTACCTGTTTACCTACTAGAACTTACTTGAAGGACAGAGTGTGTAGTAACTATAAGTAATGAAAATCGTACACATAATCGATACGTAATGAACAAAATTTTATATGAAATTTATAAATTATTCATTATTAATATATATGTGTACATAATAAATGAACAACATTTAGTACAGCAACAAATTCCAGACTCCTAATAAAAGGTAGATATACTGGTTTCAAGACAGCATGTAGAAAGAAAATTATTGTGAAATGGAAAATTGATAAAATTTTGCGTAACTATTTTGTTTCTCACTCCTACGGTTACTATGAACAACATTTAGGACAGCAACAAATTCCAGACTCCTAATAAGTGGTTTCAAGACAGCATGTAGATGGAAAATTACTATGGAATGGAAAATCGATCAAATTTTGCGTAACTATTTTGTTTCTCACTCTTACGGTTACTATGAACAACATTTAGTACAGCAACAAATTCCAGACTCTTAATAAGTGGTAGATATACTGGTTTCAAGACAGCATGTAGATGGAAAATTACTATGGAATGGAAAATCGATCAAATTTTGCGAAACTATTTTGTTTCTCACTCCTACGGTTACTATGAACGACATTTAGTACAGCAACAAATTCCAGACTCATGTAGACAAGACAGCATGTAGATGGAAAATTACTATGGAATGGAAAATCGATCAAATTTTGCGAAACTATTTTGTTTCTCACTCCTACGGTTACTATGAACAACATTTAGTACAGCAACAAATTCCAGACTCCTAATAAGTGGTAGATATACTGGTTTCAAGACAGCATGTAGAGAGAAAATTATTGTGAAATGGAAAATCGATCAAATTTTGCGTAACTATTTTGTTTCTCACTCTTACGGTTACTATGAACAACATTTAGTACAGCAACAAATTCCAGACTCTTAATAAGTGGTAGATATACTGGTTTCAAGACAGCATGTAGATGGAAAATTACTATGGAATGGAAAATCGATCAAATTTTGCAAAACTATTTTGTTTCTCACTCCTACGGTTACTATGAACAACATTTAGGACAGCAACAAATTCCAGACTCCTAATAAGTGGTTTCAAGACAGCATGTAGATGGAAAATTACTATGGAATGGAAAATCGATCAAATTTTGCGTAACTATTTTGTTTCTCACTCTTACGGTTACTATGAACAACATTTAGTACAGCAACAAATTCCAGACTCTTAATAAGTGGTAGATATACTGGTTTCAAGACAGCATGTAGATGGAAAATTACTATGGAATGGAAAATCGATCAAATTTTGCGAAACTATTTTGTTTCTCACTCCTACGGTTACTATGAACAACATTTAGTATAGCAACAAATTCCAGACTCCTAATAAGTGGTAGAATTACCGGTTTCAAGATAGCATGTAGAAAGAAAATTATTGTGAAATGGAAAATTGATGAAATTATGCGTAACTATTTTGTTTCTCACTCTTACGGTTACTATGAACGACATTTAGTACAGCAACAAATTCCAGACTCCTAATAAGTGGTAGATATACTGGTTTCAAGACAGCATGTAGATGGAAAATTACTATGGAATGGAAAATCGATCAAATTTTGCGAAACTATTTTGTTTCTCACTCCTACGGTTACTATGAACGACATTTAGTACAGCAACAAATTCCAGACTCCTAATAAGTGGTAGATATACTGGTTTCAAGACAGCATGTAGATGGAAAATTACTATGGAATGGAAAATCGATCAAATTTTGCGAAACTATTTTGTTTCTCACTCCTACGGTTACTATGAACAACATTTAGTACAGCAACAAATTCCAGACTCCTAATAAGTGGTAGATATACTGGTTTCACGACAGCATGTAGATGGAAAATCACTATGGAATGGAAAATCGATCAAATTTTGCGTAACTATTTTGTTGCTAGTTCCTTCCATTTGCTACACATATATTCCCTTTAGCAACAAATTCAGGACTCTCATCAAGTGGTAGATAGTCGGGTATCAAGATAGCACAATTTTTTTATCTTGATTAAATTTCAAAAGTTAGTCAAAAAATTTTTTTTTCATGTTTTCGATTTTATCATCTGTTAGCAATTAATTAGCAACAAATTATAACGTACAATTCGAATTCCTTCCATCTCTTTTTTCCACTTTTCATGCTCACTTTATATAATGCTAGCACTAATCGCGATATTTCGTAATCCGCTGGAGCAACAAAATTGGCATTTTGGTAACTAATTAGCAACAAATCAGCTACTAATTTTGAAGATTTTTTAATTGATTTTTGCTAATTTTCCCATGCTACCTTGATGGACCTAATATATAAATACTTGTAAAAAAGGTCCAACCTTTATGGAGCTTTAGGACGACAAACACAAAAAAAAATGTGTTTTTTATGAAAACATTAAAATTTTCATTAACTAGGTACATTTTCCGATCAGAATCCATAGCCAGCGTTTGTGCTACGCTTGTCCTAGATCAAAATAACATTTCCCAGGTTGGTCCGGTAATGTTCACGAAATGTCAGAGGTCGATTTGCGAGTACGATAAAAGATGAAACTATCTCGTACTTGCGTTATTGGAAATTGAATTCCGCCTCGACAAAATCTGTTTCAGAGAATATTAAATTTTGTTTATGCTATAAAAATATTTATAGTCTTTACATACTTGCTCCTTATCGTACAGGAACTCGGAAATATGAAGGTTGATTCCGGGTTCTGAATTTTATTGAACTTGCTTGATTTAATGACTGAGAAAAACAGTTTCGACAATAGTTTTTACATTGCACATTTTTTGTAGTAGTAGATAGGGAATGTAATCTCGTAAGAATTTTTTCGATGTCCGGTATTAGCGGGACTGAAAATTGAATTGTACCAAATTTCAAATCAGCATAGTCCTTATGAGTAAATTGGCTGTGACATTCGGACAGAGAAACGAACAGACAAACGCACGAGTGATTCTACAAACTTTTAAGAACATCAATGCCTTAGGTTACACATACACACTTCGTAGATATTTGTATGAATTTGCGCATACATGCGCAACGCTACACACGTTTCTTCTTATTTATGCAAGTCAAATTTTGCGCAAGTTAACAGTTACAAAGTAAACATTATGCAAAGTAAACACACAATAATCCGCGGTGAGTTTCATTGAAATGGATCCAATAGATAGGTAGATACTGAAACATTAACGTGTCACGGACGAACATAAAAGTGAACGCGTTTGGCTACCGATTCTGCCATTTTACAAGCGACCCTATACGACGATTTATGCCCAATAAATATCGCATATTATGTTAGTGGCGTGTCCTATTTGAATGTGCGACATTACATTACGCTGGAGTCCCTTTCGCTATTACATAAAATGTATACTAATATTATAAAGCTGAAGAGTTTGTGTTTGCTTTTTGTTTGCTTGAACGCGCTTATCTCAGGAAATACTAATCCGATTTGAAAAATTATTTCAGTGTTAGATAGCCCATATATCGAGGAAGGCTTTAGGCTATATAACATCAGGCTTAGATGAAGAGGAGAGGGTAGGTAACATTGCAACTGCGCAAAGCCGGTGCGGGCCACTAGTGTTTAATAAATGCATCACCTAGCTTCACTATTTATGATAGTCAAAAGGGACAAGTTCAATTTTCCTTGGGGTAGAGTTTCAGTGTAGGACCTCCGCATTACCTAATGTATCTGCCGCCAAAGTGTTAAGCACTTTCGTGTTAGTAGTCATCGCTTAACATTCGTGAGAGCTGCATTACAAACGATATAAGTAGGACCTGTAAAAAAATATCAAACTGTTATTTCATACGCCAAAACGTATTTTCTTAATTAAAATTATACAAGAGCGTGAATGGTATGAGGGGCTTGAAGGGCAAATGACTTGTTTAGGAACTAGGTTATTAAGGGATCCGTAGTAACCTACCTACGTCATAAAGAAAAATGGAATCTCCATAGGATCACGTGTCTGTCTGTCCATCTGTTAGAGACAATTCAGTAGGTAGCCGTATACCGTAAATAAAGCCTCCAAAATTTAATAGGTAGGTACATAAGTGCTTAATAAAAATGTATAAACGAAAACTTTTGCAATAATATCATGTATCACACATGAAATCAAAGCCTTATTTATTACCCAAGAAAATACTTTTTTTTTAAATATAGGAATTTCGAACTATATCTACTGAACTTGGCCGGTATTAAACTTACTTTGTTGTGATTCAGTGTCAAAAACTTTTATAGGAGTAGAAGTAATTCAATAGTGTGTTTATCTCAACTTAGATACTTAACTCTCTCAAGTTTGATAAAATTGTAAAAGTCTGTTGAAATCTGTGCCAGTATTATATGAAAAGATTCCTTTTCTTCGGCTACGCAAAAGTCCGTAATATTTGAAAATGCCAAAGCTCGCTCACGTAGCCCTTTACTCTTTTAATACAACTGTGAATCTCTAAGCCTTCGAGAAACGTGCGGAGATATCGGTCGGCAATCTTCGAGCCGTGTGTATTCACGCAATTTGAGAGGACACCCGTATTCAACAATACCGACGGATATCTATTGTAGCATAATAAGATACAATTAAGTACCTCTTTTAGCACCATAACCGTAAGATGGGACTATAAAAACATAACTAAAACCTACTATAAATATTTATTTTTACTTGCTTCGCGCGGGTGCAATGTAGATTGTTACTGGCAATTTGATGCCACTCGCAATCATCGATTCCTACCGATTCATCTATTTAAAACCATAATTGACGACTGACCATTAGGTAGGTATATCAAGATTGTCAAGGGCCATAATGTTTGCTTACCTACATTAGAAAAGTTAATATTGTCGATAGGTTTTCTTAAAATTTATAATTTTCAGCGCAACTATCTCATTTTTTTCTTTCTCATAAGAACCTTCTCCGGACAATCTATACTAATATTATAAAGCTGAAGAGTTTGTTTGTTTGTTTGTTTGCTTGAACGCGCTAATCTCAGGAACTACTGGTCCGATTTGAAAATTCTTTCAGTGTTAGATAGCCCATTTATCGAGGAAGGCTTTAGGATTATAACATCACGTTAGGATGAATAGGAGAGGGTAGGTAACATTGCAACCGGGCGAAGCCGGGGCGGGCCGCTGGTTATAAATACAACATAAAAAGAATTAGTAAGATAGGTGAAGTCGTTCTCGAGTTTTAACGTAAGTACGTCAGTTTTTAATAAGTAGGTAGGTACAATGACTTGACTTTGAAGACCTGTCTGAATTTTCTAAAGATCAAGTGCTATCGATCTCCATCGTCAAATATAGACATCGATTCTTGCGACCTTGACCTGACTTCTCACACTGAATGGTGCTTGGCAAAATATGTAGGTATATCTGTCAGTTCTGTCACTTGTTTACTCTTCTCGTTATTTTACATTTTGCGCAGAATTAAGGATTAGCAAATAGGTACGGTTTAGTAATTTCAGGATTTAGTAAACACACATTGGTTAATTCGGAATACTAGTTTAATGAATCCCATAAAAAGCGTGTGTGTGTGTAAAAGATAGTAATCTCCTTACCTTTGGTATACAAAATTATACCTATTTCATGGTTCTCAATTGTCGTTCGTTTCCGTACGATAATACATTCATTCGTACACACACCGATGCGCCCCTGAAATTTGGCGCCCTGGGCCGTCGCCCCATTTCGCCCTTCCGAACGCCGGCACTCGACTGGTTACATACTATCACAGAGTTGGGGGGGAGGGTATAACTATCACAGAGACATAGTACATAACAATTTAGGTATCAGGGCTGGCAACGCATCTGCATTTTGACCTCCGGTTTTTGTGTGCGCGTCTATAGGCTGTGCTCATCAATTACATACATGTGAACAGCACGCTTGTTTGCCAACTTCATTACATTTAAAAAAACACTATTTTCACGACTTTTAGCGAAACTTGTTCATGTTCAGCAATATTGCGTAAAAAAATTCAAAATTCTAATCATTTATTTCAAATTGGTCTACAAGGACACTTTTGCATTGTCGGGTTATAAGCTACCTGGAGAGAATGACTTATAATAATAATTCAATAGGTATTAATAAATACCAATTTAATAATAATATTTAACCGATACGTGAATCATCAAATTTTTCAATTCCTTCATAGAACAAAATGAAAAATCTGTTCGTATTAATCATAGTCACTTAGCAGAGTTCCAAGTGCAGGCACTACTGAGAAGAACTCCACTACCCAACAAACTTAACAAACTCAGTGTGTTGCTCTTTTGTCAAAACATAGACAATAGAATAGACAAACTGACTAAGGGTCATAGCTCACTATGGCCACCCGGCACCCGACCAGCGCCCGACCGCCTCGAGCGGCCTGCACTCATTAGGAACATCAACTCCGCTCCGTATCGCCTCGACCGCAAGCCGTCAACGCGCGGACGTCGTTTGGAGCACTCAGTGACCACTAGCTTGCCTTGTGTTGACTTGCATTGCCAACGCGCTGTTCCCAAGTGAACCGCGCCCTGTCCGCGAGTGGTTTACAAGAAACATCGCGTCGTTCACCCGTGAACAATCCGTCGAGAACGAGTAAACGCCGTAAAACGAGGCGGGGCTGGTCGGGTGCCGGGTGGCTGTATTGACCTATGACCCTAATACATATTTTCTCTTAGACCCAGAGGAGTTTTATCTTATAACAAATCGAATAAGAAAATCGAAGATTCTTCAATGTAATACTATTTTTCATGAGTAGACTATATGTATATAGGGTTGCCAGGTCGCTGAACCTAATAGACGGACAAACCATCAAGTTTTAACCAGACATTTGGGTAAATAGAAGCAATAGAAGTGTTTGGTTATGATCGGCGCTCGCTCGTTTATGAAATGTTAAGATGAACACTGTATATTTAGATTGGACACTCAATCTATAGGCTTAACTATGTCCAGTAGGATAAAGTATTATCAGGACGCCTGGCAACATGCATAGTGGGTCTGAGTTACAACCAGAGACTGCATACCACTATACATTTTTCTGTAAGATGTCATATCAAAAAATTATAAAAAAATAACAGTACAGATATTTATACTGAAATGATTCTTTACCTTATTTATCCCTGTACCATAAAATTTCGGTACTTGCATTACATAATATTTGAGTATGTGAAAAGAACAACTTTTGTTTTAATAAGCAGCATTCAAAATCTATGTAAAAAAATGTGCACAAATGCTACCAAAACTTAAAGTTGTAGGTTCTGTCGGTGTTTAATACTTACAATGGCATTTTTTTTTATCTGGACAATGACAACCAAACTTAAATAATGCATTGTAAGTAGAAGAAAAGGGGAAGTTATACAAGAAAATTGATTAAAATCGACTATGCTCCCCTGTATCAGAAACAATGAGGCCAAAAATTACGAAAAAAAAAAAGAATATAAATCTTTACTTTCTAAAAGTATATGGTATTACGGAACCCTGTGAATGGGAGTTTGACTCGGATAAAGGAGAAGTTCCAGGTTGGGCCCGCACCTTGTACACTATATCAAAAGATAGAGAAAAATACGTAGAATCATGGAAAAATACTCAAAAAATTTGAATCATTGTTTTTTTGTCGGAAATATTAATTTTACGTAATTTTTGTATGACAGGAATATGTCGGCATATCGCTACTATGACATTTTTGTTTTCGAAATATGCTTACGACAATTAACTGAAGATTTAATAAACGATTTGAATAGCTGAAAATTATTTAGTATTTTATGCTTCATTTCTCAATATAGTAAGAAAGTAAGTAAGTAAGTAAGTAAATATTCTTTATTGTACTGTACACCAGTAATGTTCAATAAAAACAAAAATAGAAAAAAACAAAGTGAAGGTACAATCAGGCGGTCTTATCGCTAAAAGCGATCTCTTCCAGACAACCTGTCGGTGGAAAGAGAAATGTTAAATTACAGAGGCAGGGTGTACATATAGTGTACATGTCATATTGTCAAAGACCAGTAAAATGTTAACTGGACTGGAATAAAATGATGACAGTAGAGAATGGTGAAGGATTATGCCATATATGGCCTAATGCTGATTAAATTCCTAATAATCCTACCTATCTTGATACAAAGTAAGTGCTATAAGATGAAATTGTTTAAGAGATTATGTATTTTAATATTTTTGTTTATCTTACAGACTCAACAGAATATTTGAGTTGTAGGGACAAAACAGGAATAGTAAATGTACAAGGAAAATGAAAATAATATTGTTTTTGTTAACTTTAACCGGACCTACATCAGACAATACAGTACATGTTAATACATGTGGTTTATTAATGTAAAAACTAAAACCACTTGTTCCAATTGGCCCATTGGTCCAGATATCATACACATATTGTTTTTAGAACATATTTTCTGGAAGATGGTGTATACATAACCTAGAATCCTGCAATTATTTATTCCAGTGCTATTTAGTGTTAGTCAAATGGAAAACGTTGTGCGTATTCAAATCATTTTGAGAATGTTTGGACTATTTAAAGTTCCTAAGTATAAAGGCAACACATAGCATGTTTTTCATTTAAAATAGGTGCGTGTGCATTTTCGTCGAAAATAGGTTCCGGTAAATATAGTTGTTTGTCTACATTTCAAGAGTTCTTCGGAAGTTTTGTAACTCCTCAAACTTTTCGCATCTAGTAGTAAAAGTACGTAGAGCCTAGTATTGCAGTTTTTGCAACAAATGTATATTATGGTGGCGGCGGTTATGCGATCGAAATTATCAAAGAATTTGACCACTGCGTGAGTGCTACAGAATTAAAAGAGTATGACAGCCACTAACTTACCATCTTTGACATTCTTCGAAGACTGCGACGATGACACTCCGGGTATAGTTTTATCACTCGCACAATACATATTAATATCGTCCATTTGTTTGACCTAGTAAATCTACTTTCATCTAATAAAATATTGCATATTAATAACTTAAATTCAAAGCAATAACACCATACTTTCGCACATAATGCAAAACACGGCGGCCATTCCACATTCCGATTGTAAATACGTTTCCATAGATTATAAAATTGTAGAGCGAAAGCGAGCGAACAACTCTATAAAGCAAGATATTATTAAGTCAAGAACGAGAAAAAATGTTAGGGAGAAATGTGGCGACTGTTCTTTAGCTAAGTAGGTACCTAACTTGTTTTAGAAAATCTTTTTAGCACATAGATGGAAAAAAACCATTAATATATTTTTGTTACAAATCATAGATTATATAATTTGCTCTAAACAGCCCATTTGATTTTGGCAATGGCAACTAAACTACTAAATGTCAAATGTCAAGTCAGTGGTTGTCAAATTGACGTGTCGAATTTTGGTTTATGCTGGTTTTTGCTATTTTTTTAGTTAGCAGTATATCAGATAAAAAAGTCAGATCTAATAGTCATAAGAAAGGAATGAAGAAATGTAATGCTGAAGAGACGAACTAAGACGACTACATTTCATTAAATACAACGAATACGGACGAACAAAATGATGCAGCACCAGTACTGGGTAACTAAGAAGACTGTATTGAAAAAATTGGGAACCAAAGAGGACGAATGTATCGTAGCCTCTGACGCGGAACTCGACGCAAAATTGGAATTGTTTCGATCAATATCGGATAGCTGTTTGCAGTTGCAACGTGTATTAGATCAGTATCAAGAGCGGTTGTGCGTGTTGGCTCAAGAAGAGAACTCGTTGGGTAAATTTTTGAGGGATGCGGGTAAAACGGCGGATGCATCTGGGAAGTATATGGTGTGTGCAGGTAAATCTGTATCATATTCGGGCCAGCAGCGTGTGTCCGTACGAGGACCACTGTTGCGGTTGTACCACGAGGTGGAAACTTTTCGCTGTCGGGCGGTAAAGGACATGCGGGCGACTGTATCTGCTATGGAAAAGGCTCGCATTGAGTATCGAGCGGCGCTGAGTTGGATGAAGTCTACGAGCGCTCAGCTGGATCCAGACACCGGCCGCGGCCTCGACAACTTCCGAAAAGCGCAACGGCAGGTGCGCGAGAGCAAGAAGGTCTTTGACAAGTTGACTTTGGATGTGTTGCAAAAGGTTAGAGCTGTCTTTTCAATCTAATTCGGGATCTTTTAACTATGGTTAGCTTTCTCAGTTGCCCTATTCATTACTTGATTTTGATAACATTTAATTGCATTTTTATTTGTAAAAAATACTTTCTTCTTAAAGATAAAAATACTTTTTATTTCGTATATCCTTCTACTGTTGGTTATTTTTTGTTAATGATGAACAGAAAAATCTGCGAAATTTATTAAAACTACACAATTTTAATATATTTAACAGTACTTGAACACCATGTTTTTTTCTTTTAGATTGATCTATTAGCTGCTGCCAGATGCAATATGTTTTCCCATGTACTATCGAATTACCAAACATCATTTCTGAACTTTTCTACCAAAGTGTCTCAAACTTTGCAAGCTACAATAAATTCAATGAGTGCAACTCCACAATATGAATTCTGTATACTGAAGAGTTTGGGAGAAGACAGTGCTGGCCCAGAAGACGGTGCACAAGATAAGGATCAGATGCTGTTTTTCCAGGTATATTTGAAGCCCAAAGAATTTTTCTATTGTTGGGCTCATATTTTTTACATTGCATTGCTATACATAACTAGATTGAAAATCTATTGTCATATTTTTCTTGTGACTTGATGGGTTATTTGTATGGGGAGAATGATGAATATAGAAAAAGCTTTGATTATTTCATAATCACCTTTAACAGCAAAAACATAATATATTAAATGCCAGTGAACCAAACTGTGGTAAGACTAATCTGGATTCATGAAAACACAAACAACAGTACTTTCTAGGTTTCTAAAAAGGTTTTGAAATTAATCTACAATGTGAACACTAGTAAATTTTTGTAATTGTAATCGAGCGAGACCTTCCCACCCGCCACCGGCGCTGTTCCTTGATTGTTTGTTTTCATTTTATTGACATACATTATTTTGTTTATACGCATACTCAACTTAAAAAATCTAAATATTTGGGGCTTTACAGAACTGTATCTTTACAATACCTATCTTCTCTTCCATCAAATGTACCAGCAAACGACATTTTAGCAATGCTGTATTGGTATATGATGAGCTACAAAACCGGTTGTTGGGGAAACAGCGTCCAAATATTTTTTTTATAAAAAATTATTTCCCTGTTTAAAATAAATTTCGATTAATAGTAATTCTTTGTGTGCGTCAGAATGGCCTGTCACTACTCATATTTTACGTTGATGTAGATTTCGAAAAATGCTACCTATTTGCTACCTAACGTGAAATATTTGCTACCTGCGTATTTTTTCAAAATATATCACTTTTAAAGGTGACAGGCCATTCTGACGTCAGCTTGGCCGGTCACTCATCCCGTATGTACATATTTCTGCGAATTATCGAAATGTTTTTTTACTATTAATTGCTACCTAAAAACCTAGCGGTCTGGATTCCGTAGCTTTTAAGGATAAATAGATATTAACAAAAACAGTTTACGAAGCCTTGAACGCCTACCATATGGAAATAGCAAATGATGCATAGATGTTTACTTTGCATGATTATTACGTATATTAAGGCGCTAAATGAAAAGTATACCTACCTACCTACTAAAAACGCTTAAAACTTTAAATAATACTTACACTCAATATGCATGACGCATATTGAGCTTTAGATAAACAAACACATGTGAAATTGTTAAAATTAAGTTTTCCAAGTTTTTTTTCGGGTCGGGTAGGGAACAGTAACTTGGATTTTGCTGGGCGTACACATGATGAAAAAATTGATGTAGCGATACGAAATTCACATTCAACATGCATTGGTTATATATCTTTCTCCCTGTAGTATAATTTCAAGACAAATATGACAAGGACAATGTTAAAGCTGCCATACCATTTTTTTTTTAAATGAGCAATGAGCCACTTTGCTCTTGTATGTACTAGGCTACTGTGACTCAACACTGCAGTACACAGTGACTCGAATAGTAGACAGTGACTCATTAGTAATAATTCAATGTTTAATGATTGAATTCAGAATAATTTCTTCAGCATATTATATCTAATTGCCTACTCCAAATAATGACATAAACGTTATAAAAATAATGAAATTGAATGAAAATTGAGATCAACTTATTTAGCCATTTTTTCTTTGCTATTCGAGGTCTAAAACCTTCTAAATTGTTTAATTATTAATTTCAATTAAATAAATTTACTAAATGATTCACCATAATGCCAATTATAATAAGTATGTAGGTAAGTAAATTAGGTACAATAGAGTACAAAAGTGTAATTTTTCAGAAAAGTTTCGAGGTACTTAAAAAAAAATTTTAATTACTAAGTACATATAACTCTTTGATTTGACATTGTGTGTAAATAGTCAGCATTAAATACCAAAGTACTTAAAACCTAAAAAAGCTATTCAAAACTACACACATTTAAAATTAGTTTATTATATTTAAACATTAATTTAACAATTACACAGGCGTTACTTCATCTAAAGCCCGATTTACATGTCAGTGTAAGTATTATTTAAAGTTTTAAGTGTTTTTAGTAGGTAGGTAAGTATACTTTTCATTTAGCGCCTTAATATACGTAATAATCATGCAACGTAAACATCTATGCATCATTTGCTATTTCCATATGGTAGGCGTTCAAGGCTTCGTAAACTGTTTTTGTTAATATCTATTTATCCTTAAAAGCTACGGAATCCAGATCGCTAGGTTTTTAGGTAGCAATTAGGTAGCAATTAATAGTAAAAAAACATTTCGATAATTCGCAGCAGTTTGTACATACGGGATGAGTGACCGGCCAAGCTGACGTCAGAATGGCCTGTCACCTTTAAAAGTGATATATTTTGAAAAATACGCAGGTAGCAAATATATCACGTTAGGTAGCAAATAGTAGCAAATAGGTAGTAATTTTCTAAATCTACATCAACGTTAAATAAGAGTACACGCACACAATTCTTTTATTTTGATTAATCATATTCGACTTAAATACCTAATTAACAAAGAAATAAAGACTGCATTCTTATTTTCATTTCAATTCCTAAATGAAATTGTGTCATTCACTCATCTTTTTTTTTGGTGTGCGTGTGTTTTTTTTATGTCTGTAGGTTGACAGACAAGCAGACGGGCCACTTGATGGAAAGTGGTCACCGTCGCCTATGAACATTTGCAACACCAGGGGAGTTGCCAACGCGCTGCCAGCCCTGAAGGACTCCTTTGACGCCATTTTTGAAGAACCTCTTAATGTAGCACCTAGGGAACACCTCAGAGGGAAGTTCGTTCCACAATTTACACGTTCTGGGCAAGAACGAACGTGAAAACCGCACCGTTGAGCACTGCCAGGTGTCCAGTCGGTGTGGGTGGAACTTCTCTCTTCGGCGGGTAGTACGGTGTAGGAAAATATCAAACAGTTCAGCAGAGCACTCACCATTGTAGAGACGGTACAACACGCACATACTCCCAATGTCTCTGCGCAGGCTCAGATGTTCGAGCCTGTCAGTAAGTCCTGAATCGTTAACAATACGAACGGCGCGTTTTTGTAGAGAGTCAAGTGGACCAAGCTAGTATTTGGGGGCTCCCGCCCACAAATGAGTATGAGTAGTAGTAGCTGCCCCGAAGTGAAAGTGAATACTGCCTGGCTTTGTTAAGCACCCCTAGCTTTTTGGATGCCAACTTGGTCTTACACTCAATGTGACTCCCGAATTGCACTTCGTTCGATATGTCAACGCCCAGGATACAGATACTCTTACCAACGGCGATCGGAAGGCCCTGGAACTGTGGTGCTACAATGCATGGCGTTTTTTTAGCGGTGAACGTGCAGACTTGTGTCCTCGAGGGGTTGAACTGCATTAAATTAAGTCGACCCCAATCCGAGACCCGCTCCAGAGAGTGCTCGATTTCAGACACAAGTCTAGTCCTTCTTTCCTCGATAAGTGTCCGAGAGGCATTTGCACGGCTAGTGTAGTGTGCATATCTCGTACTATCATCGGTCTAGCAATGAAAATTGGTGTTTTGCTCCAACATTTCATTGATGTGCAGAAGAAAAAGCGTGGGAGATAGCACAGAGCCTTGCGGCACACCAGCGTTGATAGGTAGTCTGTCTGAGCGCTGACAGTCAACTAAGACTTGTATATAACACTCAGACAGAAAGCTGGCTGTCCAGTTGCATAGCCTCTCGGGAAGACCGTAGGATGGAAGTTACGCGAGAAGTGCCCTGTGCCAGACCCGGTCAAAGGCCTTAGCAATGTCATTGTGTAGATATGTCACTGAACTCGTCCTTAACTGCTGGACCAATTTTGATGATTCTTTATCGTATGTGTTTTGAGAATGGTTTAGATTTTATATTCATATTAAAAATAATTAAAAGAGCATTTTGTAGTGGACCAACCACTACAAAATGCTCTTTTAATTATTTTTTTTGTATATATATATACTTAGTTAAGTAGATAGAGACAGGACAGCGGATTTAAGGTTGGGTCCGCTATTATTTATATCTTCGTATCATCCTCTTCTCATCTTTCTGTAGCGCGCAAGGCCTCCCGGCTGGTGTAGAACGCAAGCGATCTACTCGATTAAGCGATACGGGTGCGGTCGGGTGTGTGACGGGTGACCACTAGTGGCAAATTAAAATGCGCATTTTCGTGTTTCGGAGAGCAGGACGCCGACGGTCCCGGTTGCTATCGACAGATAGCAGTCGTTAAACCTTGTCGGAGGCTTTATGGGCGGTTTGAAAACATCCGACAGCGTTTGGCAACTAACCCTTGCAAGTAACTCCACCAACCCGCATGGGAGCAGAGTGGTGGAGTAAGCTCCAGACCTCCCCTCAAGAAGGGGAGAGACTCGTGGCCAGTGCCCAGCAGTGGGACGTTTCAAGAGTTGCTATTATTATTATGTCATCTGCTTCCTCTTCCTCTTCCTCATCCTCTTCCTCATCCTCTTCCTCATCCGCATCCTCTAAATTGGCGCATCACAATTCCTCTTCCTCATAATCACTTCCTCAACAACCCTACTAAATAGTGGCCATCTCTGTTTTTGCGCGAGCTGATTTTATATTGTTGTCAAAGAATATAAATACATTGACAATATTGACATTGAAACCCGGATCATTGACGTAGAAAAAGAAACACAAATTAACTGAAGGAGTTCATATATATAGTTGATTACTCTTTATACTTGCTATACCTACGTGTAAATTATATATGAGTAAGTAAGTAGGTACCTATTATTGTGTAAGATATAATTAAGTTAGTTATATACAGATATTTTTCAATCTTACTATTATAAATGTGAAAGTATGGATGTTTGTTTGTTGTTTTGCAGCACACCAAGAAACCTCGATATTGACACCCATAGCAAAGTTTGAAAGATAATTATGTCCGCCATCTTGGATCTGAAAAATGATGCCATTTTCGTAATCAGCACCCCAAGAAACCTAGAAATTGATAGCCATATCATATTTTGAGAAAAAAAAATCAGTCAGCAGTCAGTTCAATTTTGGATCTGCAAAAAATGCCATTTTCGTAATTAGAACTCCAAGAAACTATAAAATTAAAACCCATAGAAAAAATAAATATTCTGCCTGTCATCTTGAATTAGAAAAAATCAAGAAACCATAAAATTGAAATCCATATTACTTATCATATTTTCCAAAAATAATAATCTCCTCCGTCTTCGATTTTAAAGGAGATACTATTTTCGTAATTATCACCTCAACGAACCCCGACATTGATACTTACATTGCTTGTATACTATATCGTTTACAGTACACTGCATTTCCCAATTTACATTTAGTGAAATGTAAATTGGGAAATGTAGTGGTGCTCGCTCGCCCTGGAGCTTGGCAACTGAAACTCTACCACTGTATACTAGTGTATACTACCACGTTACCAGAACATGGTAATGGTTAACATGGAGATTATCATTTACTGGTAGATAAAGTAAGTGATATGGAGGTGTTCACGCCTTCGAGCTCGTTCATTAAAGTTTTATCACCATACAGTCATACATAGCACAACAGCCCACCATTTTATGTATATAAAATATATTAAGTTTTTTTAATTATCCAAGATTAGACCGCTCGCAATGCAGTCATAACTAACGAGCAAAAATCAAGCAAGTTTCGCTTGCTACCCGTACCAATAGCGAAACTTGTATTCAAATTGTTCTAGTAGTATAATCGCTGTGATGCAACATTAATAAGCACAACAATGCTTGTCTCCTCTACAATTACTTAATCTTTGATCGTTTCGACCAAGTACAGCGAGTATCCGCTAGATCGCTCAAATTTTGACAAATATTTGATGAGCTCCGCTTTGTCAAGGTCATTCAGGCTACTTAACCCCTTAAGTCATATTATATTAAGAAACCATCAAGATTTTAAAATTGTGGTCATATGTAAATATTATGTTTTTCAGGATGAATACAAGGATGAGCAAACAGATAAAACTAAACCTAGTACAGATGAAATTAAATCTTCCGATCAGACACAAGGAAGCACTGATAAGAAACAAGAACTACCAGCATCAGCTGACTTAATTAGCACAGAAAACACACCTGAAAACAATGGTGTTATATCTGATTTAGTTGGGCTTCGTTTAGATAATGATTTACCTGCCAATTTTGCATCATTTATGCCATCCCAACTCCTACAGGTAACATTGATATGAATTCTGTATGTTCTAATGAGTTTGACTTCAAATTATGTTAGTCTCCATTAGTCTATGCTTGTCAGCTCAAGCACAAGTGAGATCTATTATGTATCTCTCACATTGGCATAACTTCGGTCACGCAGGGTGTGATAGTGACCCTCAGGCATTCCAACTCAATAGTGCTTTGGCCTTTAATGAACGAGTGGACCCTGACTGATATTACAAAAAAAAATATCTGTAGTCATTTAAATGACCCAATTTAATTTATATCCCAGGGTCTTTGGTTGTCTACTACTACTGTAAAACATAATGCCTAATACTAATATGCTACAGTATTCAAATACCAATAATAATGTGACCTAATTATAATTTAATAACTGCTGCCCTGTTACATATATTGCATAAAACATTTTATTTATAGTTTATTTTTATTTTATTGCATATTGTAAAATTTCTTTTTCAACATTTCTGATGAGATGATTTCAATATCTGACCAATTTGGTTCAAAAGACTCACTCTTTTCTGGGTATTCTGTGTAAAGTTTCGCAAATGCGGCTAAGTGGATTTAATATGTTAAACCAATGTCAATTGCATTATTATTTTCAGGAATTAAGTTCTACAAACCTAATGGAAGGTCCATCCACAACTACAAATCCAGTTAGTGTTAAACCAACCACTCCACAAGGTGCCATGTCGAAGCCAAGTGCTCCAAAGAAAGATGACAAGGCAGCCTGGTTCAAATTGTTTGCAGAACTGGATCCACTGTCTAACCCAGATAATCTTCCCGGAAGCAACTCTAATCAAAGTCATGCTGCATAAATGAGGGTTTTCTTTTTGTGAGTAACAATGACACGAATTGATAAAGCTTACTTTTTAAGCGCAACTCACACAGAACGCGCGGTGGACGCGAGTCGGGCAAGCATAGCGCCGTATTATTTTTTGCTTCAAAAGGCATTCACATTGACGTATGTGCGGATCGTGCGCGGCGCGGGACGTGAGATGTACTTATTTCCAAAAATAGCTTTAAGATTTGGGGTTTTGGCGGGAACCTTGAAAGAGGCGTATGGTGCTCTTATTTTATTTAATTTTCTTGGTGTATTTTTAAGTTATATTGAATAAAGTTGGTGGCATTTTGTTTGATATAGGTTTATTACAGTGCCCGTGTATAATGAAATAGAATAACAGTGCGAAAACACGACCTTTCAGGTTGCCTCCAAAACTTCATTGTAAATGTTCTGGTAAAGTAGCCATCGCTTTACTCGAATAACTTGTTTGTAACTCACTTAACTGACATATTATACTTGATAACTTATATACTTGATACTTACATATTCTACTTGATGACTATATTATACTTACTTTTACGCTGCTTAAATAAATACGAAATATCGTTTTACTTGACACTGGCAATATGCGTAAAAGCGATGCCATAATAAAAATAAAAAAAAAGATTAGTTTGTGACCATCGATGGATTCTTGAAGAAATCGTGATCCACGCAATGTCTTGCGATAAATCTTATGTCATAATCGCATCGCATATATGACAATAATAGCACGAATTACGTGCCCGCGGTCGACCTGCCAATAACTCGCGCCCGCGTTTTGAGTAAAAGCAATTAATGGCGCGGCTCAAGCGAGGAAAACGACCCGCGCCCGCACCCGTCCCGCATCTTTCTGTATGAATTGCGCTTTAAGACGAGTCCAAATTTGCGCCTGTTAAACTTATTATGGAATATTCTTCGCTTCTTTCTGCAGTTCATAATAGTGAATACTATATGCATTCCATGCTCAATGTTCAATTTATAGTCTAACCTAAAGTTTGTGAGTATAACCTAATTTTTAATTCAACAACTTAAAAAATGTATGTAAAAATAACTAATTATATGTCCAAGCTTTTCATTGCATTGTTGAATGTTTGCTTAAAATTATGTTGTTTAAGTCGAAAACGAATCGCTACGTAAATTGTAATATTTAACATTATAGAGGAATAGTTGTAATATTTTATTTCTCGCAATAACACACACGAGTGAACTTTGCCCGCCCGAAGTCAAATTTTTCAAGTGGGACTTCGGTAGCTTATTGGAGCGGCTGGACTTGTTATCCTGAGGTCGCAGGTTCGATTCCAGCCCGAGGTCAAATTTTTCTTTCCCATTTTTCTTTCATTTCTTAAAAAAATATAGACGAAGACTAATTTAGTAATATCTGAGTCTTGTTAGTGCACACAGAGACGAGGAGGGCAGGAATGAGATCCAATTGCAAACATCCGCAATATGATCACGATGCGGACAATATAACACAGCTCCACCGCCCAGCAAAAGCATTCGTAACCCGACCACGTCGGACCTTAAAATAGTTAAAATGTATTTTACGACTTTGATTAAGTGCCTTAGCTATTTCCCCCAAATCATATGTTTTGTGTCTTGTATTGTAGAGATGTTGATTTAGACAAAATAATTAAATGAGTTATTGATTAAAATACATACTGCACCGCAATTTATTTGTAATAAAATGCTCCCGCTCTGTGATTGCTCCACGACCGCTTCACGTGTAAACACATGAACTTAATACTATAAAATACTGTCTCGCCGCCGCTGTCCCAGATCGCTACCGCATTCCTGCCTCTGTGTGCACTAACCCTTATAAGGATCGTTGCAGAATTTCTACCAATATTCAAAAAAGTGTAGATGTAGAACTGGTTTGAACATAGGCCATAACACGGGCCACCAGCAGACCGTAGGGGAGCCATAGTGTTTATTACCGATGCAAAACAGTCTTGTCATTTTTTGCGGGTGGAAATGTGTGTGACACACACACATAAAAAATCGTCTATTACTACGAAACTCACGCCTTGACTTTAACCATAGAGCAACACGGGCCATCGGCCGCGGCGGACCGGAGGGGAGTAGTCATATGCGGGCTTTCCCCTCTGTCAAAGTAAAAGTCCAAGTGGGCCTATGCCTCTCGCCTAGATGTTAAATGTGAGCGTGAAATTGTTTATGTATTTTGTTGGTCCTTCCACTGGCCGCGGTGGCTCGTGTTGCTCTATGGGTTTGAAATATTATCTTGAGGACCAAAACATTTTCAGATTTTAAATTGACACTTTTTAATAGAAAGCTACAGATTGTAGGATAGAACATATTTGTTCCGCAGAGGTAAAACTACTTTAAATACCTACCGGGAAATGTTCTGCAGGTATTCAAGATAATGTTTTACAGCTATTTCACCTTGCACCGATTATTTTTAATTTTCTTTTATACAAATCAATGTAATAGTATGAAACTTGTCCTGAATTTGGCTAGGTTATTTTAAACTTGTGTAATACATGTTACTTAGAACTAAATTATTTTAAATAACAATAGGTTGTTGAAAAATATAAATTCCATATCAACAAGGCTATTTGCATCCGTGACCTAAATAAAACTGTTTTAACAGTTACAAAAACTGAATGACTGAATTTTGTATGACTGTTTATAAATAAGTAACATATTAATAATTTGAGCTAAGTTTGAGAACAGTACCACTTAAAACCTAAATTATTGTAATTTTCATCTGGTAAAGCATCAAAATTCCATCCAATTAAGATTACCTACTATAATATTCATTACAGCAACAGACAGAAAATAAAGTTAAATATTGAGTTTTTGAATTATGTAGGTACAACATAGTTCAAAAACTCAATATTTAACTTTTTTTTTCTTTTAAACTAGTGAATAACAATATATTTCACAATATATTTTATGGCCCCGTAATAAGTATGATACTTAACAACTAAGGTCTCAGGGGTGGCAACTTATGCATTTTGACCTCACCTCTGGTTTTTGTGTAGATGTCTATAGGCTGCACTCATCACTTAACATCCTTGTGAATGTAATGCCATTATGCCTGTTTGCCACTATTTTCACTTGTTTGCATTTCCGGCACAGAGGCATAACACCTTAGGCCTCAGGAGTGGTAACGCTTCTGCATTTTGACCTTGGTCTTTGTGTGGGTGTCTATAGGCTGCAGTCATCACTTGACATCAATGTGAACTGCATGCTTATTTGCCACTTCCATAACATAAAAAAATAAAAAGAGAATTTATTGTGGTTCTACACAATTAACGAAATACACGTTACATTTCATTGTTATTATCAACCTTGTTCTGTCTATAAATACGTGTCCATTGTCTTGATGAATCAAGCACATTAGAATTATGAATAATGTCTCCATTTCAAATGCACCAAGAATATGTATTAACCTCTTATTAATTAAGTATATTTTACATGTCATTAATTTGAATTTACAAAAATGATGTTTTAGTACGTTATCTTTTGTGTAAGTAAATAATTATATTTGCCAATGTAAACATTGTATAGTACGCGGGTTTTGATTTGAAACTGGGGTATGATATCGCAATGTTAGAAATACCAGATAACCATGAAATGTGAAATTGTTTTCTGGTATTTTTAGAACAAGTCACAATTTAAGAATTGTAAAAGGGAGTTAATGCAATTTATAATGTATAACTATCGTATCGTATTCTTATTTTCTAGGTCTGTTACAAATCAAATGCCGGAGACTATAAGTATTTAATAGGTATATTACATGAAATATATTGATATATTTTAATGGAAATGTTATTAGGATAATCTACATTCTTAGTTTTAATACATAAATAACTAATATACGTCAATGTAAAAAAATGTGGTAGGCTTCCCTTTACTGGAAAGAGGGGTTAAACCTAATGGGAAAATTCTGGATTCCATTATGATACACTGTGAATTATTCGCTAACTGATCAGGGAGGCTTTACCACGCTCGCAAATATAGTGAAAATTTTAAAATGGGTTTATAATGGTTTCTATTGCGATTACTTTTATATTATTCCTCCAGTTCCCCCTGTTTAGTTAGTGAATAAGTGCGAGTGCAGCAGCCTTTATTCATAATATAGTAATAATTATTCATACGCCATAAAAAATAGTTTGCGTACTTTTAGTGTAAATGACAGACTTACGGCCAAATACTCAAACGTCACTTAAATCTAAGTGGGACTTAAAAGTCTTCTGTCTTTGTAAAACACATTCAAACGATAGAGATAGCGCACATTTGAGCGTTGCTTAAAATTGAGTGACGTTTGAGTATTCGGCCATTAGCTAAATACTGAACACTATTATTTACCAATGCTTGACTATGTCCAATCGGTTTTAAAAATAATGTATTATTAGTGAATGTAAATGAAGAATGCTGTCAAGACATTTGTAAATAATCTTGCACTATCACAAGTCTCTTCATGACAATAACGTCAGTGTATTTTTTTCCTCAAAGAACCTTCTTATCGCGTTAAAGGTCAAGTACAAGTTTGTAAGTTTTTTTTTTTAATTATTCGTAACATTAGTCTTATTGGCAGCATACAACGATGTATTAGTATTTGTACCACGTGGATGTTATTTTAACAAACATATATTATGTACATAATGTTCATATTATGTATGTATAGAGTATGCGTATAATTAATGAAACACTTTTAGAGCTTATTCTTTTAGGGCACAGAGCAATATCTCTTTTCCTTTAAAAGTAGTTAGAAAGAGTCTTTTAAATATCCGTTATTTCTCATACATTAAAAAATCGAAGTTAACGTAACATTTATTCCTTTGTAACTTCTTGTAGGTTAGAATCCCACTGCAGAATCATTTCGTTCATCCAGATATGCTGCAATCCAAATTTTTATGCATATTTATAATCTATTTTTTTATAACTTGTCTTTCAATAAAATATCGTCTACTTCACGGCAATATGTATAAAAGCTCTGAAAAATCACGGCTGCCGTTGCGCACTTGGCCGCCCCTACATATTTTCGTTCCGCCCCGATAACTTT
Source organism: Macrosoma leucophasiata (assembly GCA_036365455.1). Lineage (NCBI taxonomy): Eukaryota > Metazoa > Arthropoda > Insecta > Lepidoptera > Hedylidae > Macrosoma > Macrosoma leucophasiata. The sequence goes on from JAWQUS010000024.1 coordinate 6,048,123, forward strand.
TTACATCCATAACGTACTTGTATTATTTAATATCAAATTAAAGCTATTTTTTTCTCATTGTTATGATATACGGAAGCCAAATTAAATCGGCCGCAAATAAGAGTTGCGGGCAGTTAAAGATAAAAAAATTAATTAAAAGTACTCACTGGTGGTAGAGCTCCAGTGACGGAGCTCGAGGGCGTAGGCACCACCGCATTACCTAATATACTTGCCGCTAAATGGTAGTGTTCAGCACTATCGTGTTCCGGTCAGGTGGTAATGTACGGCTCTGTAATTTCCGGCACAGAGGCATAACACCTAATGCCTCAGGAGTGGCAGCGCATCTGCATTTTGACGTCTGGTCATTGTGTGGGTGTCTATAGGCTGCAGTCATCACTTAACATCAATGTGAACTGCATGCTAGTTTGCCACTTTTATTACATTAAAAAAAAAAAAAAAACTTGCGGCCAAATTTTGATATTTTTTTATATATATTCTCTAGATTATAAATATGCATAAAAATTAGGTTTGCAGCATATCTGGATGAACAAAATGATTCTGCAGTGGGATCTGCCTATTTTAATAAGGAAAAAGATACATTGCATTCAGTGGTGGTATTTTGCAAGTTGCAAACTTTTGGTCCGTATTTTTAATTAATGTATTCTTTGAAGGGGGGAAAGATCTTCTTTCTTTAAATCCATGGCAAGCAAAATTTTTTATAACTTTCCTTAAAATCCGGATTGTCTCCAACTAACTATATATATATTATCTGTATTATTATACATATTTTATCTGTATTCCTTAAGTTATGTACACCAAATATTGCTTGTCTTTTTTACACATCGAGTTCTGATATGTAAAAGATGGACTGCATTTTTCAAACCGGCAAAAATTGCTACCTACCAAACCGAAGAATAGATCGAAAGTTTAATACCGCTTTTAGGGTTCCGTAACGTTCAAACCCATATAGTTTCGCGGTTCGCCATGTTCCATGTTTATCCGTCCGCCCGTCGGTCTGTCTGCAACTACGAACGGACATTGTTAGTACCAGAAAGCTATTGTTTGGAAAGAATATACATATTAGCTATGCGGAGAAAGTCGTGCAAATAAAATGTTGAAAAATATTTTTTTATAGCTTCCTCCACTACACGTAAAATAGTGCATATTTTTTTTTTCACGAGAATCCCAGAAATTGTGTTGTGTTTTGTTGGATAATTCTACAAACATTGCGGGGTTAAGGCCACTTTCTGATTAAAGGGTCCGTCCGAAATATTTGTTAGATTCATGTGTGTGTCCCCCCCCCCCATCTTCCCGCTCTGCCATTTAGATGTATGACAAATTTCACGGTGACAGTAAATATAACGAATTTAAAAGGAAAACTGTCAAGTGTAAAGAGGCTTAACAACTTTACGGGTTCTAGTTGACCAACTTTGCCTAGTGTGGGGCTGTAAGTGTAAGCGTGTATAATCTTCTATATATATATAAAAATGCAACCTGTTTTCCTTGGTCACGGCATCACGCGTAAATGGCTGGACCGATTTGGCTAATATTGATATTGAATGATTTTTGGAAGTCCAGGGAATGTTTAAAAGGTAAGAAAATATGAAGAAAATGAAGGGAAATAGTAAAAACCACCATTTCATTTTCCCATACAAATAGTCCGTATCTATCAAACCTTTGACACATCATATTTTCATTCTGAGGCAATACGAAGTTTGCCGGGTCAGCTAGTAAGAAATAAAAAATAACCATAAAAACTTATAAAAAACGGAACCCTCTCTTCACGCACTTGGCTGCTTTTTTAATAATTGCATTGATTATGTGTGTATGTACACATCTTAATTTATAAATTACGCGTCACGTTGTTTGTCTTAACCGATTTATAACAAACTGCCGTGTGCAGCAAAGAGTGTACAAATACGTGTGCAGCTCGATCCAACTTGAAAGATGCCTACTAGCTTACCTACATCTCAATTTATAGTCGCAATATTATGTTAGTACGTAAAATGCACCCGTGCAAAGCCGTTAGGGTTAGATAAACCAATGTCATCTTTAGTAAACAGGAAAACATGCAGTCCATTTTTATTTAGTATTCAATTTTGCGTGTTTCGTTTCTTTTTATAACTAGGTTTTTATCAGATTATTTTGGCTTTAGCAACAAAGGTAATATTAGTTACTTTAATTAAATTATGATTCGTATCGATTTGATAAATAAGTCTTATGTTTCTTTGCTAGTCATGTTAAATTTGGATCTGAATTGAATATATTATAACAGGTATATGTGTACCAATGATTGTGTTACCAAAGATTTTCTTACTAAATTAATGTAATGAAGTCGTGTACTTACCTACGTTCCTTATTTACATGTTTATTCCATTTTTATGATTAAACTATTGTTATTTATGTATGTATCAGTGTGTTTCATTTACGGACCTATTTATGTCACGATGAAGAGGCAAACAAGCTCGATCAACGTGTATGGAATAAATGATAATAATATGAATAGGTGTTGTACTTTTGTGAAAGAATATCGTAGATTTCAGTTTTTATTACGAAATGTGGTTATACCTAATTATTTCTTGAGAAAGTTTAACCGCGTCTGGTGAAAAAAAAAAATTAGATAGAATAAGTGGCCAAATATTTTTTTTAAAATCGTGTTTTTCGTGTAACAGTTACAGTTAAAAAATCGTGTAACAGATTTAACGTAATCCCCGAAGGGGTAGGTAGAGGTAAATGCATGCATTCAAGCATAATTATACATGCAAACACCTACGATTCGCCGGTTACGTTTCGGCCCATGTAACGGGTGGCGAGTGTGTCGACACCTTCGGGCACATTACCAATATCCGAGGTACTGGGAAACTTCTAAAAAATTAAAAAGCCCAATAGAGATAAAGGATTTTACACTTTTATCTCATATTCCCCGACCCGGGAATCGAACCCAGGACCTTAGCGTAATATAGTAGTAGCCACTAGGCTACTGAGGCAGTTAACAGACAGACACAGAGTTACAGATTATAAAATTGTATACATAATCCATCCTTTTAATATAAATCTGAAGGTGGGGTCAAAGTCTTAGGAATCGGCGTGCATGTATGAAGAGAATGATGAAGGTAGACGAGGCACGAGAGGTTTGTCAGGACCGGGATATCTGGCGCTCTACACTCTCTGCCTACCCCGTTAGGGACCTGGCGTGAACATACAATAATAATATAAATCTAGTGTAAATACGAGTGTTGTCAATGATAAAAAGGAGGAAATATGACTATAATTTTTATGAATCGTAGTTTATTGTCTTATTTTATGGAAATGATAAAAAATATAAGGTTGCGCAGTTATAAAAATTGGTCCCAGTAACGTTCTTATACGGGCTGTCAAGGGCCCAAGGAAGCTTTTTTGTTTCAAGAACTGTCACTTTTCATTTTCATTCAGTCGTAGTTGTAGCGCGGTGCGAGCCTACGAGGCGATCCAGTCGTACAGATGTTCAAGATGTGACGAAAAAACTGTTAAATTGGTCGTTCTCTATAAAGGACATCGATAATAAACTCGCAAATTAAGTTCACCTTAACTGGAAAGAAGCAATAAATGCAGAATCGTTCGCAGATAGGAGATTCTTCACCTTGTTGAATTTAGCGACCAGATATTGAATAGATTTGATCAGGACATGGTCAACAACCGATACGATTTAAATACTCAATACTCAATCATTTATTGCATTCCCTAAATGTACACGTTGAGGACAGAGCGTATAAATAACACACACGCGCTTTAAGTCTTCAACTTTCCGTTATTATTTTTCGTTCTTCATTCGGCTCGAAGGACCAAACGCACTGTTGAGGACAGGGCGTATAAATAACACACACGCGCTTTAAGTCTTCAACTATAGGTATCTAGTTATTATTTCAATCTGTGCTAGTCCCTTACAAAGCCCTTAAAATTGACCCAGTTCATGAAATCCTATTGGTGACTGACAGTTAGACGGACAATGAAGTCTTAGTATTAACACAGTTTAAAGAAAATGAACATGTTAAATGTTACCTAATAAGGTCCCGTTTTTAGGGTTCCGTAGTAAACAAGGAACCCTTATAGTTTCGCCATGGCCGTCTGTCTGTCTATCTGTCTGTCTGTCTGTCCGTCCGCGGCTTAGCGCAAAAACTATTAGTACTAAAGACTTGAAATTTGGCACAAGTATACACCTTAGTCACGCCAACAGAGTGGTAGAATAAAAACATGAAAAAAAAATTTTTTAGGGTAACCTCCCTGTGGCGAACCACACTTTACTATTTACTGGATTGAAGACGCACCCCGTATGGCGGATATAGCAGTGCAAGCGAACTAGTGTGACACGCTCTATCGATCTTCCAATAAAACGCTTTTTCACTATTAATTTCCTTCTTCTGATTTCTTCCTTTGGTAGTGATCCGAGTATTCCGAATGCTGTCGACGAACTGTACCGGCCATACAAAATTGCCCTACTTTTATTCTAAAATCTCAAGGTCACCGAGCTTAAGAAAACCTCTGGTGATTGGTTATCGGTTCAAGTAACCAACCACAAAAGGTTTTTAAATTTTAAGTAAACAACTTTTACTATCGATGATTGGTTGATTCGAACAACCAATCAGCTATCAGACCTATTTGGCCAATTGAACTAGACAGTTCGTCGCTGCTGCGCGCTCGAGGCTCTCCTCCTTTCCCTGAAGTGGCGTGGTGAAGATAGTTGGTGGGGGGAGACGTGCGTGCTAGGACTCACCGGGGGGTTTTCTTATTTTTATTTTTATTATAATTTTTTTTTTTGTTTTGTTTTTTTTTTTTTTTTTTTTTATTTATTATTTATTTATTTTTTTATTTTTTATTTTTATTTTTTATTTTTTTGTTGAGAGCTTTTTAGCCATTTTGGCATATTCTTTTCTCTCCCCGGCTATCTTCGCACGCACGACTTACAAAGGTAGGTATTAAGGTCGGACATAGGTTTGCGACCGCGCACAACGCCTGGGTTGTAAGCCAAGCGGTGCAGACGCGTCAAGGGCGCTTCCAAACCTAACGGGGTTCGAACCCGTTACGCCGGCGCTGCCGGGTCATGTGGGGGGATTTGAACCCTCCCTGGTGGTGAATCGGTCACGGAGGTCGGCCCGTGACCGCACGGCGGAAATGTAGGAGGTTGGAGTACGGAAATCAACGGGTGGTAGGACCCGTACCAGTGGTACTGGAATCGAGGCTCCGTCGCTGTCGCGCAGAACGACGGCGTCCCGTACTGGCCCTGGAGATGGTGGGGGAAGTACCTCCCGAGGGAGGCCACGGCCTTCCGGTGGACGACCGTGTAGCGGTGCGATTCCGCGGAGGTGCTCGTGGGGCCCGTTGTCTGCGCGGTCAAACATGTTTCGCGCCAACCGCACCACGAACTCCTCCACGGACTCGACCCTCAGGTCACGGGCTATGACCTCATTCCGGACGTACCTCCCCGCACCCGCGATAAGGCGGAGGGCTTTATTTTGTTGGACCTGCAGTCGCTGACGCTGCCCGGCGGAGCATAAGGCGTACCAAGCCGGGGCAGCGTAAGTCAACCTCGAGCGGATGTAGGTTTTGTAGATGCGGGTTTTAACCCGCAGTGGCAACCCAGACCGCAACACAACGCGCAACATCGACTGCGCGGCCGCCGCCTGTGTAACCATATGGTTAACAGTCGGCACCATCCGTAAGGTACAGTCGATGTGGCACCCGAGGTACTTAATCGTAGGCTGCCACTCTACATCCCGGCCTCGCAACCGGAGCGGCAGCAACGCGCGGCGGATGCGCGTGGCGATCGCGGCTGTTTTGTCAACGTTGACGGACATCCGCCACGCGTCTAACCACTCCGGCAGCAGGTCCAACAAACGCTGCATTTTTTTTACGGCCAGTTCAATACGGGACGACGACGTTATATAGGCACTATCGTCGGCAAACAGAGAAAGCATGACATCCTCCTCTCCCTCTCGCAGATGTTCGCGAAGGGTGGGGATGTCATCGGTGTACGCCGCGTAAAGCGACGGCGACACGCAGCTTCCCTGTGGGACTCCGGCCCGGATGGGACGGTGGCGAGAATCAACGCCCTCTACCGAGACGTAAAACCGCCGGTCCTTTAAAAAATCGGCCACCACCCTATAGTGCCCGGGTGGTAAGAAGGTTGCCAGTTTTGCCAACAGGCCCGTGTGCCACACTCGGTCGAAGGCTTTTTCGATATCGAGAAAGACCCCGACCGAGTATCGGCCCCTGTTGGTTTCACTGGCAAGGTGGTGCAATACGCGCGTAAGTTGCAAAGTCGTCGAATGTCCGGCGCGGAAGACGAATTGCTCCTCTCTACATGGGAGAAACGGTCTCAGCCTCCGCAGCCACAGACGCTCGAACAACTTTGCAATGTGCGATAGAAGAGTTATAGGGCGGTAGCTCGCAGGATGGCGGCGGTCTTTCCCCGGTTTGGGGAGGACGATGATTTTCCCCAGCTTCCACTCACTGGGGAAGTGTCCGGTCCGGAGTATGCCGTTGAAGAGTTTGGCGAGGGTCACCAAGCTCTTCCACGGCAGATGGTGGAGAGCCGCGCATGGGATTCCGTCCGGCCCCGCCGCCTTACGCTTGGGTAGGCGGACGACCGCTCTACGCACCTCCGAGGGAGAGATGAAGTCTTCTCCGGGGAGGGGCGGAGCTGGGGCCGACAATAGGTCCCTCACGCGGCCCTCGCACGCATCGTAATGCTCGACAACAGATGCGTCGGGGGAGGGAGGGTTGGGGGTGAATACCCCCTCCAAGTACGTGGCCAGGATTTCAGCCCGGTCGGCGGGTCTGTAACAACGATTACCCGTCCCGTCTATGAGCGGGTAAATAGGGGCGGGATCCCGAGTAAGTGATCTGTTGAGGGCGTGGAGGTTAGTATCATGTTCGGCCGCCCGGTCAATTGTTTCGTCCCAGGCGGCCCCGCGATGCGCCGCTACCAACAGATGCACTTCCTCGGTTATGCTGTTCAGGTCGCGCTTCACTGACGGGCAACGGGTGCGCGCCCACAGTTGGCGGAGGAGACGCTTTTGGCGTAGCTTGGCTTGTAGCGAGGCAGGTAGGGCGTCCCGTCGCTTGGTTGGTGGTCGTACTGTCGTGGCCGCCTCGGCGGCGGTCGTAATATCTGCGGTGATGCGGCGGACCGCCGCTTCCACCTCGTCTGCGGTGGTGACGGCGCCCACAGGGCCTGCCTCGCTCATAGTACGCTCAAAAGCGTTCCAGTCCGTCCGGCGGCGTGGCGGGCGCGCAACAGTGAAGTCGCTCGTTAGTGCAAGCACGACCAGTATGGGGAGGTGCTGTGTGTCAAGGTCATACAGCACCTCCACATGAATCGGCCAGGGCACGCACTTGGTTATTACAATGTCCAGGACGTCCGGTTGATGTCTTGGGTCCGACGGAACGTGGGACGGGGCATCCGGGCCCAGTACCTCGTACCCGTGGGCCTGGCTGTCGTCGTAGAGGCGCCTGCCCGGCGAAGTAATGACTCGGGATCCCCAACTAGGATGTTTGGCGTTGAGATCGCCACAAAGTAGGGCAGGCCCCTCCGCGAGGACAGAGCGGACGTCACTGGGGTCGAAAACCTCCCCCGGCGGCCGGTACGCGGCATGAATCAGGAGCTCCGTCCCGTCCGCGTTCACTCGCACTCCCTTTGTGCGCATGGACGTGAACGGGGGCACGGCCAACTCGTCGTGCACAACGTCGCGACGCACAAGAGCAGCCGTCCCCCGAAAGGGTCTACCGCTCGGCGCCACTTCGTCGTGCCTATAGACGAAATAATTGGCCAGCCGGAGGTCCTGACTCGGACGAAGCTTCGTCTCGCCCAGCAGGATAATATGGATATCCTGTGACTGGACGAGGGTCCTGAGTTCACTGATATGGCCGCTGATACCACCCGGGTTCCAGTAGAGGACCCGGAGGTCTGTATGTCTATAGGCCATTTACCTTTTAGTGGATGTTTATAGGCTCGTAGGCCAATTTTGGATGCGGGTCAGCTCTGCCAACCCCCTAACTAGCGCGGGCACTATGTCCCTTCCGGCCGTGTATTCCGTCAGTATCTCCGTTAGCGTGTTAATGAAAACGCCTACCAACGTAGACACTGACGGATCCAGGTGATCCGTCAGTGTCTACGTTGCTACGAATGCTGTGTATTGGAGGGAACGTTCCTTGACGCGGCCGCGTGCCTGGCCTGCGGTAATGTGTACGCAGGCCCTGGCGCTGCGGCGGGCCACTCACCAGTGTCCAACCTCCATGTTGGCTGGAGTCGTTCGGTCCTGCGCGGGGCGTACGCGGGGGCGGCGGAGGGCACGGTGGCGGGCGCGGGCGTGGCGGACGGCGCGAGCGTGGCGCGGTCAGCTGGCACCGCGATGGCGGCGGAGGCCACGGTGGGGTCCGCAGCGGCGGCGGGGGCGGAGGGCGCGCCTGTTGAGGCGGCAGGGGCGGCGGGTGCGCCAGTTGGGGCGGCGGGGGGAGCGGTGCGTCGATCTTCCTCGTCCAGCGGCCTGGGCTCGACTGGCCCGGCGGGCGCACGGCGCTCGCTCCTTTGTAGTACGCGCGGGTCCCTGCTCCGTTGAGGCAGCGCGACATAAGCGGCTGTCTGCGCGCCAATAGGGAGCGGGGTCGCCCGCGCGTGCTCCGGTACGTGGGGGGCCCTCGTCGCCGTGTGGGCGGCGACAGGCCACTCGGTAACTGTGGTTGGTGGTGGTGGGTGCGATGGCGCACCCGTCGGCGTACCCAGGGCCGGAAAATCGCAAACATTTTGCTTTTTGCGACCTTTCCGGCCTCTGGGCCTCCTGCGTTTGGGTGGGTGCGGATTGGCCGGTGGTGCCAATGTGCCAAGCCACGTTTGTTAGCCGGCACCTCCAGTCCTTGTGGAAGGCGCCGCCGGCCGCGACTGCGCTATTTGTGGCACGGCCGGCAGCATCTCGAAATAGTTGCTCCCCGGCGCCAACTGCGCCTGGGGGGGCGGCTGCACTCGGTGTTGATCGGCCGGCATTCCCGGGAGGGGCGGGGGGAATCTTTCATTCCTCCGCCTCGCTTCCCGGATGAACGCCGGGCACTGCCTATTGCAGGCGGCATGGGGCCCCTCGCAGTTGGCGCAGCGGGGTTCGTCGCGGGGGGTGGTGCACTCGGCAACTGGGTGGTCACCGGCGCATCGTACGCACCTCATCTGTCTATGGCAATTGTAAGAGGCGTGATTGAACGCCTGGCACCTGTGGCACTGCGCGGGTCCAATACGTCCGCGCCATGCCTTAATTGAGACACCTCTCATAAATAGGAGAGTGTCGATAGCATACAGCCGGTTCAGCTCCTTCTCGTCAAGGTGACCCAGCTGTATGTAGATGGAGCGGCTCTCGCGGCCCCTTTTGCCAGTTATGGGCTTGACATGGGTCGGCTGGAATCCCTTTTTCCGCAGGGCTTCCTCGATGTCTTCGGGCGGTGTGTCCATCGGGAGGCCTCTCAGACACACTTTCGTGGGGCGCTCGCTCTCCAAGGCGTAACAGAACCATACGAGTTCTTTGTCCTTGGAGGATGCAGCCACCAAGTATGCCTGGACCGCCCTGTACTCTTCGGCTGACTTCGGGAGGAACCTTACTCCCTGCCCGTATGGTCTGGCATGCGGTGCGTACCCAAGTTTGCCGCTGATGATGGCAAAATGTTTGGGCCAATTGGGCAGCTTCTCGACCACGATCGGTGGGTATGTGCCCCTAGTAGTGGTGGTTGGGTCGGGAGCTTGCTGTTGTGACGGCGCGACGGGTGCGGCTGCCGCTGCAGCATAGCTAGATGGTGGTGGTGTGGCCCCCACGCGAGGGGGGCGCAGCGGTATTGGTGGGGAGGGGGGTGGAGGAGGCAGGGGCCTGCGACTCCACCTCCATTACAGGTGGTGAACGGCGCGGCGACTCAATCGCCGCATAACTAGTAGAGGGGCTTGGGCTAGGGGAGGGCGAGGCGGGGGAGGAGGCCTGCGGACCCGATGGGGTGCGGCTCTCTTCTTCCTCCGCTTGGGCGTATTCCTCCTTGGAGGAAGAGGGCGTGAAGTGGCGCGGACGCTTATCATCCTGCGCCATAGATCCTGATGAGGCCGACGACTCAGCCTCGCTGCGACGCCTCTTCACATTCTCGGTTGCCGCAAGCTCAGTTGCGAGCGCCGGCCGCCGGAGTCGTCGACCGTGTGTACGTGCGCTCGCTGGAGCGCGGACGGGCTATCGGGGAGGCCACGGGCGCCTTAGGGGTGGCGGTCGGGCTGGCGGGTGTTGTAGGTGCGGCGGGGGCCAATGGGCCCACTGCGGTCCGCTCCTGTGTGAAGATGTTCCGCGCGACTACCTGCCGCGCGGGAATCCTAGATTCCCGGCGCTGGCTGGGCCGCGACGGATCTCTCTCACTTTCCATAGTTCACTGTTCACACGACATGGACGATGTGCCCGGCACAATTGTCTAAGGCAAATACAATAAAACAATGGTTTTTTTAAGTCCCGCAGGCTGCCGTCACTTTCCTGTACAAGCTAATTTGTACTGGCGAAAGTGGGACAGCACTACTTCGCTTCACTACTACGCGTCTCTATCGCACTCACTGCCGAGCCTATCACTGTCTCACTCGCACACTTCCGCGGAACAATAGTCGCTCGACGCGGCGGGCGGGGTGAGGAGGGAGGGGGGGGGGCGTGAAACGCGGCGCTTTCAGTTAGGGGATGATATCCGCGCCTAACTGACGGCACTTTTAGTGTTTTTAGGGTGTAAAACTGCACTAGTTCGCACTACGGGTACTAGTCACGGGCCAATTGAAATCTCTATGTATCTCAGATTTGTATGTATTTCATTACCGAAAAGAAACAAACAACATAAAAATTCTTTATTTTCAGTAAAAAGTAAACATGTTACAATTATAAAACACACATAAAACTATTACAAATGTTAAAAACTATAAAACAAGGTACAATAAAACAAACATATGCAAAGAACTATGAAATTAAATACAAAAACGATTAAACTATACAAAATTAAGTTATATAAAACACAAACGAGCTTTAAGTGACACAAAACCATAAATATTATTCTAAATTATCACAAATATAACGTAAAAAAGACAAAATCTAAAAATAGATGTTACACAATTGTGCAGGACGCTCATGAATAATGTACAGTGTTAGTGATTAAAAAACAGTTTTGATAGTGATCGGCCATACAGTCCTCAATAGTGTACGTTGTCAGCGCGTAGATAACCAATAACAATCGTGTTGTGTAGTCGTCAATAGCATAGTACACAATAGTATACGTTATCGGAACGTAGATAGAGCTTAAGTGACCAATAGCGTTAGAGTATTGTATAACTTCTATTTTTAGATTTTGACTTTGTTATGTAATATTTGTGTAATTTAGAGTATAATTAATAGTTTTGTGTCACTTAAAGCTCGTTTGTGTTTAATATTACTTTGTTTTGTATAATTTAACAGTTTTTTGTGCATAATATTATAGTTTTTTGAATATGTTTACTTTTCTTGACTTCTGTTTGTATCTTTGAACATTTGTAATAGTTTTATGTAAGTTTTATAGTTGAAATATGTTTATGTTTTATGAAAATAAAGATTTTTGATGTCTGTTGTTTCCTTTCGGTAATGATCTGAGATACATAGAGATTTTAATTGGCCAAATAAATCTAATAGCTGATTGGTTGTTCGAACCAACCAATCATAGATAATAAAATTTGTTTGCTTGAAATTTAAATATCTCTTGTGATTGGTTACTTGAACCAACAACCAATCACAGGAGGTTTTCTTAAGCTCGATGACCTTGAGATTTTAGAATAAAAGTAGGGCACTTTTGTATGGCCGGTACAGTTCGTCGACAGCACTCGGAATACTCGGATCACTACCTAAGGAAGAAATCAGAAGGAAAATAATAGTGAACAGTGAAAAAGCGTTTTATTAGAACATCCAGTAGAGCGTGTCACCCTGGTTCGCTTGCGCTGCTTTATCCGCCATACGGCGTGAGTCTTCAATCCAGTCAATAGTAAAGTGTCGTGTCTGACAACAATACTCTAACGCTATTGGTCACTTAAGCACTGTCTACGTTCCGACAACGTATACTATTGTGTACTATGCTATTGACGACTACACAACGCGATTGTTTTAGGTTGTCTACGCGCTGACAACGTACACTATTGAGGACTGTATGGCCGATCACTATCAAAATTGTTTTTTAATCACAAACACTGTACACTATTCACGAGCGTCCTGCACACTCCCCTACTAGTAACGCGCGAATATTTTTTTGTATTTTCGATTTTCATATAGTGTAAAATTATGGGTTTGCGAACATCATTTTTCGATGTAGTTAACTGTTCGTGACTTATTAAGCTTTAAAGTGCAAATTTTCGTTAGACTCAAGTGTCCCCCCCCACTACAGACTAAACGGTTGTTGTTAGAAATTCAAACGTTATGGCGATAGTAGCTACATATCACGAAATTAAAAGGAAAACTATCACACTACAACTTTAGTGTGATAGCCTTTCAAGTTTGCGAGTTATAGTCGACCAAATGCTTTTTACTCGAAAATTTCGAACAAGTCCATTAAAAATATTTTTTTTTTCATTACATCTCTTACTCTGTAACTACGGAACCCTACACTGCGCGTGGCCCGACATGCACTGGACCGGTTTTTACCTTTTGGGTTCGAAACCCTAAAAATCTACCGTCAAGAAAGCAAAAAGGGGGATGTTCTCAACCGGACCTTTATATTATTAACATGTTCGTTTTCCCTATAAGTTTAGAGACTGTGCCTGAAAAAAATCGGTCTATTAAATAAATCTCTTATTATGTCTATGACACCCTGAAAGGGGTCGGCGTCAGCGAAAAAAAAATTTGGGGGTCCATGAAATGAAAATGGGGGTCCACAATAATGGATCTCAACACATACACTGATAGTACCAATTTACTTACATCATACCAGTGATTCCCAAAGTGGCCCATGGGAGACTCGATGGGGGCCTACGTAGGCGTGAATAAAAATTGGAAATATGGGAATGTGATATAAATGTAGCATGGAGGGGGTCCACGGAAACTAGAAAAAAATTGAAAAGGGTCTACAAGAAAAAATAGTTTGGGAGCCTCTGATCTAACCAGTAATAATAATCTAACTAGGAGTTTTGGCGGGAACCTTAAAGAGGCGTATGGTGCTCTTATTTTATTTAATTTTCTTGGTGTATTTTTAAGTAATATTGAATAAAGTTTATTTTTATTGGTATTTTGTTTGATATAGGTTTATTACAGTGCCCGTGTATAGTGAAATAGAATAACAGTGCGAAAACACGACTTTTCAGGTTGCCTCCAAAACTTCATTGTGAATGTTCTGGTAAAGTAGCCATCTCTTTACTCGAATAACTTGACTGTAACTCACTTGACTGACATATTATACTTCATAACTTATTTATTTGATACTTACATATTATACTTAATAACTATAATAAACTAACTATTACACTGCTTAAATAAATACGAAATATCGTTTTACTTGACACTGGCAATATGCGTAATAGCGATGCCATAATTCCAAAAAAATAAAAATTAATAATCTAACTTATCTAACTAGTGTCAATGTTTTTGGCGGGAACCTTGAAAGAGGCGTATGGTGCTCTTATTTTATTTCATTTTCTTGGTGTATTTTTAAGTTATATTGAATAAAATTGGTGGCATTTTGTTTGAAATAGGTTTATTACAGTGCCCGTGTATAGTGAAATAGAATAACAGTGCGAAAACACGACCTTTCAGGTTGCCTCCAAAACTTCATTGTAAATGTTCTGATAAAGTAGCCATCGCTTTACTCGCATAACTTGATTATAACTCACTTGACTGACATGTTATACTTGATAACTTATATACTTGATACTTACATATTATACTTGATGACTATATTATACTAACTTTTACGCTGCTTAAATAAATATGAAATATCGTTTTACTTGACACTGGCAGTATGCGTAATAGCGATGCCATAATAACAAAAAAAAAAAAACTAGTGTCAAAGTGACAATGACAATGTCAGGTGTCAGATAATTTAGCTGTCATTTTTTTTATTTCAACTTCAGATTTTCAGCTTTTTATCCTATTCAATTTTCTTATTCAATACATTTCATTGTTGAATTCCTACATTTGCTACTCTAATGATACTGCACATTCAATACCTTGGCTCTGCGATAATTAAATGAGAAACGTTATATAATACCAGTGATACAAGTTGTAAAACATAATTGAACATGTTGAACTCTTGTAAGTAACATCCTTTCTTATTTGTTTTGGCATTCAAATATTAAATAAATTCGTTTATTATCCGTTTATTAGATCAAATTAAAATAGAATTTTCGTGTAGTTTTCCGGGGTCTCCTCGGCACTGAGGAATCACCAACGAAAGTAATGGAGGTCCGGTCTGATAACTATATATCAAGGCCGATACATTACCGGGAAGACTCAATGTTATTGTACGGACCAAAAATACCGCCTGACGCCAAATGTCCCAAAGATAAATACTATGAAATTGTACTTCATAAACCATTCACAGAGAGTTTACATCTAATGTACAGGTAATTTACATTTATATGTGGTACTCACTCCTTTTTTGTTTGAAATGAAACTAATGAAATTTATTTTTTTACAGTTTGTACCGCTCCGAAAGTCAAGAGACTGCTGAAGAGAGATTTATTGTTTTCAAAGAGAGAATCCCGCTTTTTATCAAAGTTACGAAAGAGGTAAATAATGTTCGTATAAAAAAACGAAATCCAGATTAAAAACAATTGAATGTATTATTCTAAAATTTTTAAGAAGAAATTTTGTTATGAAGAAAGATTGTAGGAATCGTAATGCCCTTACAATTAATAAGTTATCATGGTGTATCCTTTGTAATGTGTGGAGCTGTAGATAAATGTTATTTACATCAGAATTGTGTTTGCTAATGCAACCTAATACAATCTATTCTTTGTTTGTTATTTGATTAATTAGAACAATATTTTAAATTTGAATGAATATGAAATATTATGCTGCCAGCTGAAAGCATTGTTCTCTATGCAAGTGGTACAACAAAATCAGTTGCAAGTGTGTATTGTATGGCCCTATCATAACATTGCTCATATCATGAAATGATTGAGAACTGTACATCCTTTATTTGGCAGTAGTATATTGAGTTCAGACAAAGTACAATAATTAATAGCTCCATTGATTTGGAAATGTGCCAGATAATTCTCTTGTGTGTTGTGATAATTGCTTCCGAAATCTTATTCATGTTGTGGTAACAATTTTGTGAATATATTTTTTATTTACAGTGCACAGTAGCAATACTTCAAAAGCTATGCGACACTCTGTCAGAGCACAAATCCTGGTCAATAGCACACATGGCAGCACATTTTGGCTTGTCTGAATTATTCAATGATGAGGAGGTCCAAAAATTCTTGGATGATGTTGACCCATCGACAGGATCAACACCCCTTATGGTGGCTGTCAAAGCATGCAATGTGAAGATGGTTCAAAGTCTGACCTCTTTGAATTGTTCTTTGGACACAGTGGATATTGAGGGAAACACAGTTTTCCACTATGCTGCTGCGAGTAATAGAGAGATTATCAATGTAAGTGATGCTGGAATATATTGTTATTTATTACATGAAACTAAATCGTCGTTCACATTTTATTTAAATAAATGGCAAAGACAAAATATGTGGCAAATAATATTTTGAAAAGCTCAGTGACTGTTCAATGTAAACACCTAGATATTATGCCCTATACGTTTAGCAATGTTCTGTATCAGTTACTGTATAGAAGAAATGTTGGAACATTACATTTTTGACATCCACTCATCAAATGAATTACATCTTCTTCTATATATATATATAAATCAATTGCTGTTCGTTAGTCTCGCTAAAACTCGAGAACGGCTGGACCGATTTGGCTAATTTTTATTTTGAATGATTTTTGAAAGTCCAGGAAAGGTTTAAAAGGTAAGAAAATACGAAGAAATTGAAGGGAAACAGTAAAAACCACAATTATATTTTTCCATACAAATAGTCCGTATCTATCAAACCTTTGACATATTATTTAATTCTGAGGCAATACGAAGTTTGCTGGGTCAACTAGTATATAATGCAATTTACCAATCAACTCTCACCTTTATTTTTATTTATTTTTATCTCCTCTCACATATTTTTTTATCTGAGTATATAGTAGTGTATTAAGTGTTATTCAAAACAGAAAAAAATATTTTCCCGATATCAGACAATACCTATGTAATACTCCAATATTCATTATTCATAATTTTTTGGTGATGGGGACATTTGGGTGTTTTACTTAATTTAACAATGGTTTTTGTTTTATTTTCGTTTCAGTAATGACTGCTGCCTATAGACATTTACACAAAAACCAGAGGTCAAAATGCAGATGCATTGTCACCCCTGAGACCTTAGTCGTTATGTCTCTGCCCTGAATTTGTGTTTTAATAATTTCTTACCATCATCATTATATCTTCATTATATATCACTTGACCACTGCATCTTATGTGGTAGTAATAAAAGCTGTATTTGATTGATTTTGGTTAAGCGGTGAGTTCCTTGACTGTACCTACTGAATGAAATATCACCCTTATAATAGCTTAATGTACTAAGGTATTGATTTATTTTTCCAATGCCATTCTTGGATTCTGACATTGAAAGTAAAATGTCGTCGAAACTATTAGTCAGAATCGAAAATTTATATTTGGATCTGGCATTACGTCACGACCTTGGTGAGCAGTGTAACTTTATGCCGTCTAGTGATGTGGCCAGGACTTGATATATATTTTAAAGATTTACTGGTTGTAGAGCTCCAGTGACGGAGCTCGCAGGCGTAGGCACCACCGCATTACCTAATATACTTGCCGCTGCGTGGTAGTGTTCAGCACTATCGTGTTCCGGTTAGGTGGTAATGTACGGCCCTGTAATTCCCGGCACTGAGGCATAACATAAGGCGCCTCAGGAGGGGTAACGCATCTGCATTTTGACCTCAGGTTTGTCTGTGGGTGTCTATAGGCTGCAGTCATCATTTAACAGTGATGACTGCAGCCTTGTTTGCCATTTTCATAACATAAAAAAAAGAAGTACATTTAATAAGAAATATTTAGAGTTTGGGTATTCAAATCCCACTCGAAGACGGTTTTTTCTTTGCCTTTTTTTTTCATATTTCAGTCGCGCGTGTTTTACGAAAGATAAATAATTTCTCAATACCTTCTTAAAACACAAGATAAATTGGAATACGTATAGCGTATAATTATCAATTTCGTACACAAAAGATAAGAAATATGTGTCAATGTAAGGTTTATAGGTATTACTGATAAAATACGTACGAGGAACGACGTACCTACTCAACTATGTATGGGGCCGTTCATAAAATACGTCACGCTAAAATAAGCCTTTTCTGACCTCCTGCTCCCCTATTGTCACGCTGTGTAACACTATCTGTGACCCCCTTAAAATATTACGTCACAATAACTAAGACTCCCCCTGAATATGACTTGTTTTTTTCAATCAGCAATATACAAACAATATTTTTTTTAATAAACTGCGTATGTTACGTTGCCGTCAGTCCCCGTCTCCCCCCTGTCACATTTTGTGACGCTCAGCGAGACCCCTCCCCCTTGTATGCCAACTTATTTTATGGACGGCCCCTATCAATAAATGGATTAACCAAAAATATTATATACAGACTCTTTCGAGTAAGACGGCGTCGTCATTGAACATATACAACAAGCAAGGATACACACCACTACACATGGCGTGCCTGGCGAACGCACCAGATTGCGTGCGGGCGCTTCTGTTGGCGGGCGCCGACGTGAACCTGACAGCTGCCACGCGCTCTTCCAGCACGCTACCTGGTAAGTTGGAGGACTCTGTGCCTGATTTATTGATTTACTGGTTTATTTTTATCTTAAATAAAGTAATTGTTTTATATTATATCGCATTAACACATGCTTGTGAAATATATTTTAAAGAAAAATGGAAAGAAAAATTTGACATCAGGCGAGACTCGAACTCGCGGCCACTGGGAATCTAGTCCGTCCAACTGAGCTGTTAAAGTTAAATTTTTATTTCCATTTTTCTTTAAATCCAGTAAATAAAATAAATCACTGCCTCGGTAGCCTAGTGGTAGCAGGTGACTACTACTACGCTGAGGTCCTGGATTCGTTTCCCGGGTAGGGGGTTATCAGAGATAATGGTGTAAAGTCCTTTATCTCTGGTTCTATTGGGATTTTTCCATTTTTTGGAAATTTCCCAGTACCTCGTAGTTTGGTAATGTGCCCGGAGATGTCAACAGGCTCGCCACCTGTTACATGGGCCAAAACGTAACCGGCGAATCGTGGGTGTTTGCATGTATGCTTGAATGCATGCATTTACCTCTGCCTACCCCTTCGGGGATTACAGGCGTGTAGTTACGTTATGTTATTTAACTTTTATATTTTACATATGATCCTGAATTAATATTCTATGTCCTATAATTCACCAGTCACTCGGTATGTTTGATATCAGATATTTGATATTTGATTTTTCTTTCCATTTTACTTTAAAATAAAATATATTTCACAAGCATGTGTTAATGCGAAATAATATAAAACAATTATTAAGGGTAAAAGCGACTTCTTTACGATATTCAATAAACTGCAAAGTCTATTATATCGGTTGCCTAACTAGCATAGTTGGCAATAGATGGCGCTGCTGCTACCATAAAGCAATGCAACAAATGTGAAGGAAAGATTTGACAAATCGGGCAGGACTTCAGTAGCTCAATTGGAAGAGCGGCTGGACTAGATTCTCAGTAGGCCGCGAGTGCGAGTCTCGCCTGAAGTCAAATTTTTCTTTCCATTTTACTTTAAAATAAAATATATTTCACAAGCATGTGTTAATGCAAAATAATATAAAACAAATTAAGCTAGTTTATATTGTTCAAATAAAGGTGGAACCATGTCGCGGAACAAATATTAGCGGTCACTAGACGCAAAGACGCGACAAAGGATCAAAAACAGATGTAGATTTTATTTTTGTACTTTTTGGATGCCTTTACGTGTCGCAGGTTTTCATAATTCTTTCCTAACGTAGTTTTTAATTATTTTTCCAATAAGTATACTTAACCCCTTATTCATAGATAAATGTATTTGAGGTACCTACCTAAAGAGTTGCAAAAGTTAGCAACACGCTAACTTTTGTCTCGTTCTATCTCACGCAATTGACAATGACTGACAAAATTAAATACTAACCCCCTTATTCATAAACGTATTTTAGCTAAAGTGTTGCTAATCTCTCCTTTGTCTTTTTCTATCCTGCACATTTAACAATGCAACTGATAAAGACAAAGCATTCTGTAGCTAAAACGCATCTAATGTACGTTTATGAATAAGGGGGAAAGCATATAACATAATATCTAATGTACAGTACACACCAAGAAATATTGCACATCGAGCTTTCGAAAGAGACAATCGGCTAGTTTCGACTTCGTAGAGCGTTATCTCTGCTGCACACTGCCTACGTAAGCACTGGTAGTCTGGCATTGGTCAAAACTTGCGACACATAAGCAAGGTGAGAAAGAGATAACGCCTTACAGAGCCGATATAAGCCGAGGTCTCCTTCCTAAGTTCGATGTGCAATATTTCTTGGAGAAAAGAAAATCGTATTCGTAACACAAACAATCGTCGTCAAGTGACACAGTGACATACTGTATTAAGATTGTTACTCTATCAATTTTCGTTTTTCGTCGAAATCGAGAACAGTAGCTACTGTTTTGTACATATAAAAGGTTATTTTTAAACAATTTGGTCATGTCACTGCACCTCCTCATCTCTTCATCATTGGACGTATACGATTGAACGAGCCGGTCAAATTTAGTTGAGCATATTATCATGCTACGAGCAACTTTACGATACGGCCACGACATAATGTATACAGAGCAAGTGTCAGGTGAACTTGGCGATCACCGATTTGAACTTTACCACCTCAAAGTTCCTTGACTTGCGCTACCTGTAAGTCAAGGAACTTTGTGCATGTTCTCTATTCAGTTATGATGAATATTTTGAGCTATATTATAAATGCGCGTGATCCATATAAATAATTTACAAGCTATATTAATTGTTATGGGACTGCAAGCTGTTGTAGTAAAAAGATTAAGATCTAGGGAATTTGGTGTTTTGTGGTATAATACTAACTGTCAAATATTTAATACATGTTATCATTTTTTAATCGTTTATTGAGAAATTATATGTTATATACGTTTTCAAGCAACGAAAATGCCAAATAAATAATCATTCAGACATAGATTAATACAGAAAAAGTTTTAAAAAGGTACAAGGTGAAACAGTTCTGAAATATTATCTAGAGTACCTGAAGATCGTTGCCTGGTGTTTAAAATATTTTTACCTCACAGGAATAAAGATACAAATCTAATACAAAAGATATAAATCTACTGGTGGTAGAGCTCCAGTGACAGAGCTCGCGGGCGTAGGCACCACCGCATGTCCTAATATACCTACTTGCCGCTAAATGGTAGTGTTCAGCACTATCGTGTTCCGGTCAGGTGGTAATGTACGGTTCTGTAATTTCCGGCACAGAGGCATAACACCTTATGTCTCAAGTGGTAGCGTATTTTGACCTCTGGTCTTTGTGTAAGTGTCTATAGGCTGCAGTCATCACTTAACATCAATGTGAACTGCAAGCTTGTTTGCCACTTCCATTACATAAAAAAATAATAATACGTGTGCTAATTTAATAATAGGTTGGGGAAAAAGTCTTTTCGCATTATAGTATGTATGAACTTGTAATAAAATCTCTTTGGCTGTAGTATTTGTATCTGGCTGGTTTTGGTATCATTGAAAGTTAAAATTTTAAAGAACATAATTCCAAATTCAAATTAGGCAAATGTGTGATTTTCATCTGTTTTTCGTACTGTCAAGATGAGTGAATCTAATGAAGAAATGCATTTTTACCTTTTTTGTAGTAAAATTTTTAAATGTATCGAACATTTAAAAATTTTACTACAAAAAAGGTAAAAATGCAACGCAAGCCGCGAAAAAAATTTGCGATGTTTATGGACCTAGTGCAGTGTCTGTGAGAGTAGCACAAATTTGGTTTAAGCGTTTTAATTTTGATGTCAAAGATGCACCTCGCTCTGGTCGCCCTATTACGGGTAAAATGGATGCCATTTTTGAAAAAGTGGAGCAAGGTCGACGTATCAGTAGTTAAGACGTAGCTGAAGAACTGAGAATTGATCACAAAATAGTTTTGGCGCATTTGAAAAAAGCTGGGTACAAAAAAAAGCTCGATATTTGGGTACCTCACGAGCTCACTGAAAGAAACCTAATGAACCGTGTACTCATTTGTGATTCTATATTCCGACGTAATGAAACCGAATCATTTTTGAAGAAGCTGATAACTGGTGATGAAAAGTGGATCACGTACGACAAGAACGTGCGAAAAAGGTCGTGGTCAAAGGCCGGTCAGGCTTCACAGACTGTGGCGAAACCCGGGTTAACTCGCAATAAGGTGATGTTGTGTGTGTGGTGGGATTGGAAGGGAATTATTAATTATGAGCTATTACCACCAGGCAGGACTATCGATTCTGAACTCTACTGCGAACAACTGATGAGATTAAAGCAAGAAGTTGAGAGAAAGCGGCCGGAATTGATCAACAGAAGGGGTGTGGTGTTTCATCATGATAACGGTAGACCTCACACATCTATAGCCACTCAGCAAAAATTAAGAGAGTTTGGCTGGGAGGTGTTAATGCATCCGCCGTATAGTCCTGACCTTGCACCTTCAGATTTCCACCTGTTTCGGTCTCTTCAGAATTCTTTATGCAATGTTAGGTTAACATCACGAGAGGACTGCCAAATCCACTTGTCGCGGTATTTTGATGAGAAGTCCCAAAATGTTTATAGCAATGGGATCATGTCCCTACCTACAAGATGGCAAAAGGTTATCGAACAAAATGGTACATACTTTAGTTAAATTTAAATAAACTATATTAAAAAATGTTTTGAATTATCTTAAAAAATGCGAAGAAACTTTTTCCCCAACCTAATATATCGTCACAATATCGCTAAGTCGTCAGTTTTCTGAAAGCTGCTTTTATCATGTTTAATTTTTCCTCATCTGCAGATTTAAGTATTCAAACTGCACATTCTAATGGGTTATACCGAAACCAAATCATATGTAATCAGAATTCTAATATTGGATGGACTTACATGATGTACACAATGGCCAATAATACGTCTCATGCGTCATAATGCTATTTAAGCCTGACGAACACCGAAGTCATGCACACAAAATTGCTAGTACATAAACGTTAAGAGACAACGCTACTTGTCTGATTTCTTGTAACAGTTTTGTTGAAAAGTGTCTCAAACATGGATACGGATTGTTTTAAGTTTATAGAAGGTAAAATTTTATTTTTAAATAGGGTTGGCCTTGCGATCTATGCATGTGAATGAAATATCGGGTAATAGATAGAAGTGTTCGGTATTCAATTATGGGATTGTGAATTTCCTCGATTGATAGTTTTTTTTTTGTGAAGGTGGATATGAAATCGTTTCATGGGGGAGGTTATAGGTAATACAAGAGGAGTCTTTAACTCTTAGAAAGCTACCACGTGCGATTTCAATGCTCTTGTAGGAACTGCGGTAATTGCGAAATCGTTAGTTTTGAACTATTTAATTAAACGCTTTTTAGGTCCTGAATTCCATTTTAGGCAAGGCCAATTTTGAAAATTTTACGTAACTTCACGCCTGTAATCCCCGAAGGGGTAGGCAGAGGTAAATGCATGCATTCAAGCATACATGCAAACACCCACGATTCGCCGGTTACGTTTTGGCCCATGTAACAGGTGGCGAGCCTGTTGACATCTCCGGGCACATTACCAAACTTTGAGGTACTGGGAAATTTCCAGAAAATGGAAAAATCCCAATAGAACCAGAGATAAAGGACTTTTCACCATTATCTCTGATAACCCCCTACCCGGGAATCGAACCCAGGACCTCAGCGTAGTAGTAGTGGCCTGCTACCACTAGGCTACCGAGGCAGTTAAAATTTTCATCGACATTTATACATTTGGTGTGGGACACTGGTACGTAGTTAGTTAATGTCATGTACCTATTAGATACCAAATCTATAAATAGAAGTGCTCGCCCGCCGGTATTCGCGATAAATATGAAATTTAAAAGTGCAACGATTCAAATACTATTGAAATCTTTTGTATTCTATTTTAAGATTTTTTAATGTCTGAAAGTGGCGTTTGTCATTTTTTATCATTACTTTTATATTCATGCTTGTTTAATCATACATAATGGAATACTGAAGCCTATAAATATTTATCTAAAAACCGAGTATTTAATGTAGATGACCTAATCGGACCACGCCAGCGCTGAATACTTACTACAATTTAACGAAAAGTAAATTATTTTTTTTTAAGAAAAAGGAAAGAATAATTTAACTTCAGGCGAGACTCGAACTCACGACCACTGTAAATCTAGTCCTGCCGCTCTTCCAACTAAGCTACCGAAGTCAACGTCTGATTTGTCAAATTTTTCTTTTAAAAAATATACTTCGCATGTGTTATTACGAAAAATAATATAAAAATTGGAAAGTAGTTTTGGTAATGTGCCCTCGAGCTACGTCACGACCATCACTAGAACTCAACTGCCATGTAAAGTGTCAAGTGGTAGGAGCGCCGGCGGGCTCCTAGAATAAGTTATCTACGTAGTATTCACTTACCGTCAATGTATGCCACTTCGTAACATCTTCTTCAAAAGTAACCAAGTTTTTACTGGTGGTAGAGCTCCAGTGACAGAGCTCACGGGCGCAGTCACCACCGCATGACCTAATATACTTGCCGCTAAATGGTAGTATTCAGCACTATCGTGTTCCGGTCAGATGGTAATGTACGGCCCTGTAATATCCGGCACGGTCACTTTTAATAAGTTACTGTAAAAAATTGTTACCAATTCAAATATCAGAGTAAAAACTGGAATCAGTTATCTCTTTCAGGCATCGTCGGCGACATACTCCAGGACAACCTGCCCAAATTGTACCAGGGAGACATGAAACATGGAGGTACGCCGCTCCACTGGGCAATATCCAGAGAGGTCATCGAGGCATTGGCCGACAAAAACTGCGATATAAACGCCCTCAACTTCGACGGACGAACCGCTTTGCACAACATGGTCCTGAGAGGACGTTTGGAATGTGCAATTGCATTATTGTCAAGAGGTGCCGAACATTCGATAGGTGATAAAGAAGGCAATACGCCCTTGCATTTGGCTGTGAAGCAAACAAATATTGCTATTGTGCAAGCGTTGATAGTTTTTGGGGCAGATCTAGAGGCTAAGAATAATGAGGGGTATACTGCAAGACATACGGTACCTACTGAGACTTCGAACAATAATTATGATAGGATACTCTATGTGCTGCACGCTGTAGGCGCTCAAAGGTGGGTTGAACAATTATTGAATTGATTATCTAAATATTTGCCTCAATTAAAATACGCTTATTATCACAATCCCACAGTTGATATAAACCTGTTTCGTGGGTGCCGCTTTTCACACACAATACTTACACAAACATTCAGATCGCAAAATAAATATTTGTAGGCCATACAGCCTCAGTCCAAATGGTTACACCGCTGGGCCAACTGGCTCGTCATTAATGGTGTTCCTAATTTTCGATTTTTCATAAATTAGTTAAATTTGATTTTGTTAAATAATTATTTGAATGTATTTTACGACAATCATATGTCGCGTTTGCAATTTAAGGTATCATACTCTAATATGGATTATAATATTTTTTTCATGCGAAAATGCATGTTGTTGTTAAAGCTGTTTTAATACCATACGAAAGTAAAATAATTAAGTAATTCCCGTATGATATGTAAATATATATAGTTCAAAGATATAAATATAGGCGATAACGAACAATTAAATAATTGTTTAATCTCAAAATGATTATCTGATAAGTATGTATAAATTTACGTATCTTCACGCCAAGTCCCTCAGGTAGTGAGCATGGAGCCCCAAATACCTCGTATTCTTCACATCTCCAGTGCCCCTTCTACACTCATTTCTTGTTTTCATTCATGCTTTGGATAGTACCTACTTGATCCGATTAGTACAAGTAGATTAGTACGAGTAGCTAACACAAAATATAGGACAAGACTGATTACACCATTTTTACTATATTCTGCTTTGAAGACTAAACAATAACATCTAGTCGTATAACGCTCTCACCTAACGGCTAACTGGCCGATAGATACGGCAACATAAATGCGTATTTATTTGAGCTCTAACAATAGTAAAATTTTTATATCATTTACCTTTCAGATGTAGATCCGACATCTCAGGTTGCAGGGCTAGTTGTTCCGCTCGTGGCGAGTACAATGGTGTACCTCCGCCTGCAGTTGCGCGTGCTTTCGTCCGCGAACGGATCAACGACATGCTGACAGCCGCGGCCATGGCGAGGGCTGCTTCGTTGGAAGACCACGAGAAACAGGGCCGGTGAGTATAGATATGAGAATCAGAATCAGAAACTCATTTATTCATTTAGGGTGACAGGCACCTCTTATGACACGTCAAAAACAAACAAAATAAATTAAAGCGAATAACAATTGATATACATGTCAAACAAGATAAAAAATATGACAAAAAAATATGATAGGCCAATATGATCTGAGAAAAACTTGCCGGAAAAAACTCAGTCGGCTCTTTTAAAAATATCTCTTAGGCATATTTTTACAATTTTCCATAATTTAAACAAGCTTAAAATTAACAATATAATATCAACATTACACTTTGATTATTACATTTAACACCTTTGTGGAGCTAGATCAGCATTTAGCCAAACATTTCTATCCTTGAGATAGTCCTCGAGTTTATAGTAAGCCTTTTTACATAGACCAGCGTAATATACCGTATTGCTATTCATTTGCCAAAGTGCAGTAAGGAACTCACCGCTTTTCCAAAGTTAAATATAGATATTTTTACGAGTAGACTCCTCGTGATTCTACTCGTGACCACGGCCGTTGCATTACGGCCGAAACGTCGAGTGTCGAGGTAAATACTTCGATTAAAATAGTACGCGATTAAGTCCCGTTTACAATATAAAAATATGAATACAAATCGTGAAAGTTTAAAACAATTAAATATAGATGTTATGACCATCGCATAAGGTGCTCGTGTTATCAAGCGGCCAGTTTCCTGAAAATAAATCAGGAAGCAGTGCCAGTTGTTTAATCCGAACTGATTTTTAGTCGCAATTATGGGCGGAGGACCCGTATTATGATACATCACAATGTTAATTTCTATTTATAGCACATGCGTACTTGATACAGTGTTTTGTTTATTGGTTACTCTTTTAATATTTTGTTGTCACAACAAATAAATAATGCTTTTCTTATCCCAATTGAGCAGAAAACTTAAAATATCATACAGAATCAACAAGACTAACTTTAATATCATGATGTATATTTATTACACACTTTTTAATTACCTATAGGTATAGATTTCTGTCATCCGATTTCAGACTGCGAGACTTAATGTAACATAGAATTTATTTATATTTTTTTAATTTTACATATTTTTGTTTAAGTTCTATTAAGTAATACCTCCGTTTCAGTTAGTCATCATCATATTATCATCTTCAATTATTCACTATCAAATTGTTGAGCACATATTTTTCTCTTCTAATTTTAGCCTACTATGCCTAGATGGAGGTGGTATCAGAGGTTTGGTATTGATCCAGGTCTTACTAAACCTAGAAGCGGCTGTAGGCAAACCCATCATCCACTGCTTCGACTGGGTCGCGGGCACCAGTACGGGAGGTATATTAGCTCTGGCCCTGTCCTGTGGCAAGAGTCTAAGGGAGTGCCAGAGGCTGTACTTCCGAATGAAGGAACACGCGTTTGTTGGCATGCGACCGTACCCTTCGGAGCCACTTGAAAATATATTGAAGGAGTGTTTAGGTGAGTGATCGCAAGTTTTGTTTTTTTTTCACACTCGTCTTACGTCTATAATTCCGTTGAATTTTCGAGAAATCTTCTCAGTTCATTTCCCAAAGGATTTTTTCCCTTACATTTAATAGTTGCGGCTGTGTATTATCTATTAAATGATCAATCAGTTACGAAAGAGCTCATCATAACGTTTCTGTTTTTTCATTTAGTTTCACTTAGAACTTTTCACTTCATGAAATACCTATTCAAACTAATTTGATCATCGTAAATTGGTTACATTAACTACCGATAGAGGCGCTGTGAGCGCTTTGTTTATGAGTCAAAATGGTAGCCACTGTCACATGAATAGAGTAGCCCCACGAAAAATTGTATGGAATTACTGGCTTTAAGAATAAGATGTTATGGAAACTGCGCGTGAGGAGTATCTAATATTTTTGAAAAAAAAAAAAACTTTACTGGTTGTCGTTTCTGGTTTTAAATTCGAAATTATGATTTTACTATTCGCCAACCTCTGCCACGGCACGCTCGCTTCGCTCCACGACTCATGCATTTAGTGATGAGCGAAGAATCCGTTATGTACGTTTTCGGAATGTGGAAAAGTGTCTGATCAATAGCAATTGCTTTTCTACGACCGGAATCAAATATAAAACTAGAAAATGTGGAAAGAGCGCAAAAAAATATGTACGAGTTATTCGGTTTTTCATTTTCTAGAGCGCTATCCGACTTGGAACATTTGAAAAGATATTATTTAGGACACTCTCTGACGCTAGCAGTAATACCAATTTTAAACCAGGTACGGAAACAGTGATGGCTGATATAAGTCACCCAAAGCTGATGATCCTGGCGGTGTTGGCCGACAGGAAGCCCGTGGACCTGCACATCTTCAGGAACTATCAGTCTGCGCAAGAAATACTGGACGAATATAATGGAACGGCTAGTGAGTTGTTATTTGTTATTTTATTTTTAAAGTGAAACTTTCTTTAGGCGTGTTAAGCATTTTTTGAGATGGGAAAAACTATTGAATTCGCGACACAGAATCAATCAAACCTCGGAGGAGTTTGAACATAATGACCAAGTATAAATAAGTGAATAGCGAGACTCAAGTGGCAGTGGGCGGGGCAAGTAGCTCGAAGAACTGACGGCCGTTGGGGCAGAGCAGTTCTAGAGTGGCGACCGCGTACCGGAAAACGAAGCGTAGGCAGGTCCCCCACAAGATCGCGGGCAATCGCCGGATGAGGGCGGCCCGGGTCCGTTCGTTGTGGCAATCTTTGCGGCAGACCTTTGTTCAGCAGTGGACGTCTTTCGGCTGAAATTATGACGATGATGATAAATAATTATTTGACTTATTTTTTTTTTTAAAGAAAATTTTGACTTCAGGCGAGACTCGAACTCGCGGCCTACTGGGATCTAGTCCAGCCGCTCTTCCAATTGAGCTACTGAAGTCCTGCCCGATTTGTCAAATCTTTCCTTCACATTTATTGCATTGCTTTATGGTAGCAGTAGCGCCATCTATTGTCAACTATGCTAGTTAGGCAACCGATATAATAGACTTTGCAGTTTATTGAATATCGTAAAGAAGTCGCTATCGAATAATATCGGTTGCCTAACTAGCATAGTTGGCAATAGATGGCGCTACTGCTGCCATAAAGCAATGCAATATATGTGAAGGAAAGATTTGACAAATCGGGCAGGACTTCAGTAGCTCAATTGGAAGAGCGGCTGGACTAGATTCCCAGTAGACCGCGAGTTCGAGTCTCGCCTGAAGTCAAATTTTTCTTTCCATTTTTCTTTAAAAAAATATTTCACACGCATGTGTTAATGCGAAATAATATAAAACATTTTTTTTAATTTATTTATTTATCAAACTTAAATCTATCATTACAGGTTTTGCCAAATGCGATAGACAAGCAAAAAACAATTATTAATATCATTTGACAATTATTAAAGTCAATAAAAAAAAGTAACATTCAGACCACCCACTTAACAAAATTAAAATAAAAGTCAAATCAAAATACATACATAGTCATACATCATTTAAAAAATACAAATTACTTAAAAGTCTGTCATCTATAATATAAAAAGAAGTCGGGTTTTCCTTCCTGACGCTATAACTCCAGAACGCACCAACCGATTTCCACGGTTCTGCATTCGTCGGAAAGGTCTCGGGCTCCATGAGGTTTATAGCAAAGAAAATTCAGGTAAACTTCAACGCAGGCGAAGCCGCGGGCGACAGCTAGTCAATAATAAATATTGCTTATATTATATTATTCATTATAATAATAGTGAACAAAAGTGAATGAATGTAGGTCCGCGCGCGGAGGCCGGGGACCAGGCGGCCGTGGTGCCGCTGCCGGCGCCCGCGCCGCCCGCCGAGCAGCTGGTGTGGCAGGCCGCGCGGGCCAGCGGCGCCGCGCCCTCCTACTTCCGCGCCTCGGGCAGGTACGCGCCCGGCCGAGGGGAGAGGGTCGGCCGACGTTATCATTTAAAAATATTTAAAAAAACATTTATTTGACGACACGGTTAGTCCAGCGGTGTGAGACGATCCCCGCACCGGGACAGATACTTGTATGGCCTACTGATATTTGTTTCGGGTTTGGGTGTTTGTGTGTGTGTGTGTGCGGCACCCACGACACAGGTTTATACCTAATGTGAGTAAGTGCTTATTTGAAAAAAAAAATATAAAAAGGGGCTGTCTGTAAAGTACGTCACGCTAAAAAAAGCCTTTTCCGACCTCTCCCTATTGTCACGCGGTGTCACACCATCTGTGACCCTCTTAAAAATAAGTCATAAAAACTAAAACTATTTTTTTTTGTCAGGTATAATCTATTTATAAATTAAAATAATAAAAAAAATATTGCCCCGTGTTATACACAATTTTATTTTTACACACACATTATCACAGAGACATAACAACTATGGTCTCAGGGGTGCATGTAGTGCTGCATTTTTACCTTTGATTTTTTTGTAGATGTCTATAGACTGCAACCATCACTTAACATCCAAGTAGATTGCAATGCTTGTTACCACCTTTACATTAAAAGAAAAAAAAGTTGAACTTTCAAATATCCGCAGTCAGTCAGACTTTAACTTAAACCTGTACAAAGTTGGAGAATATTATCAACACCAAAAAAAACACCACGCGCACACCACACATACACACACCCACACGAACATGCACGCACACACACACACACACACACACACTAAATACCTTAAACTAAAAAACCTTAACTTATCATATCTACGTTAACTTGTATTTATTTATATATTACTATTATTATTATATAACATAGTTTTAAATAGAAAAATCTATTGTTACCCACTTGGGAAGTAGCGAGACATTCCCAACTCAAGTATCTTTGATAACTTACTGGGAAGTCTCAACCACGATAATGTAAAAGAGATTTTTGTCAATAAATATATATATTATTATTTGTCAACTTGAAGTATGAACGGCCAGTTTATTTATTCTTGTTTATAATATATAAGTAAAATAACAAACCAATGTTTTGAAATTGCAGATATTTAGACGGTGGTCTGATGGGCAACAATCCGACGTTAGATGCGCTTACCGAATTATCGGAACTGAGGCTAGCCTTCGAAGGAACTGGTCAAATGGAAGCAGCTAAGAAGACGAAATTAAAAGTGGTTGTTTCTTGTGGCACAGGTTAGACTTTTGTTTTTAGATTGGTTCTGCTTTTAAAATGTTTAGATATGCACGTCTTTTCGTTAAGTATTAAATTAAGGAAGCTATAAGTAACGTCACAACTACTTTTGTTCTCACTCAAAACATGAGTTTTTCAAAATTACCGTAATAGGTGCTCTCAGGTATATTTAAAAAAAAAACATTAATATGGAAACTAAGCGATTTAAATACATACTTTTATTTTATTTATTTCCTTACATAGTTTCTAATCATTTTATGCTGCAAAATATCAATTTATATTTAATTTCACAAATTAATGTCTTTACACATCTTGCGGGAGATTTTGATCAATTCGCGCAGATTACGAGAAAATTAAGTATATTATGCACCATCGAAGAAGTTTCCGATTATCCAAAACCATTGCAAATCAGACTTTATCGCAACACGAATAAGGCACCGACGTGATCTACCGCACATTCCTTCGATAGGAATTTCGATTACTGTACAATACCATGATATGGCACCATGTAGTTGGTTTGATAATGCAGTCGGATGGTGGTCATAACAGTAGGGCAAGGAGTCGAAGATAGGATTTTAAGATTTACTCGAGCGCGTCAGATTAAGTTGAGTTGTTGAGTATCGCTACGAAATCTGAGCTGTCTATGTGTACGTTCTATTAATCGACCGCTACGACCGCGACCACGACCGCTGAAATTTCCATTCTACTAACGTAAAAAGGCCGCGGGCGTTGTGGGCGAATCTTATAAGTGGAACGCACATTTTGAGCGCTGCGTGCTCGCTATATGGAGTCGTAGTGACATCGTTCTTTTTCCGAATTTTGGTGAAAGCCCACTGCGACTCACCAATATTTTGTGGGCGATGTGGTCGCGGTGACGTCGAGCGGGCGTTACAAACGTTGCAGGTGTTTAGTGGAACGCGCCCTATTTAAGATCGCGTCCTTAGGGAAACTATTCAACATTTTTAAAAAGCTGTGTCTTTGTAATGTTAAAAATTTACATCTGCCATGTTTTTGCTCGTTCGAATTCTACTCTCCCTATAAAAAAACATAGTATTGTGGACCCAGTGGATGAATTAAGTTTTTTTTGTAATTTTTTTCAGGTCTGATCCCAGTGACGAAGCTAAAAGACATAGACGTTTTCAAGCCGGAGAGCTTATGGGACACAGCCCGCCTTGCGTGGGGTCTCACGGCTATCGGAGGTTTGCTTGTGGACCAGGTGAGTTAAGTTATCCGAATGCTTTAATGATTCTAGTAACTTCACCATCGAGTTAATTCAAAATACAACAAATACGATCTGCCAAAATGTGCATTTCACATTCTCGAAAATGATTGTAGCAATTTAATATTCACGAATGCTCTCACTGCCGAGTGGTTCATCTGTCATTTTATTGCCAATTTTGTCACCAGATGGCGCTTTCCAATTATAATAGTAAACGGATTGACTGGGTTCACCAAAAAAAATCATGGATTCATTTCGCGTATATTGCGTGCATTTATGTAAAGAAGCGAAGCGCGCATGGCCCAGCGGCTGGTGTAGATCGTAAGCGATCTGCTCGGTTAAGCACTACGGGCGCGGTCGGGTAGTGACCGCTAGTGGCAAATAAAATGCGCGTTTCCGTGCTTCGGAGGGCACGTTAACCCGTCGGTCCTGGTTGCTATCGATGGATAGCAGTCGTTGTCGGAGGAATTATGGACGGTTTGAAAACATCCGACAGTGGGTTGGTAACTAACCCCCCCACCCACCTCCACCAATCCGCATTGGAGCAGCGTGGTGGAGTAAGCTCCGGGCTTCCCCCCAAAAAGGGGAGAGACTCGTGCCCAGCAGTGGGACGTATAATGGGTTGCCATTATTATTATTTATTATGTAAAGAATGATGAATATAGAAGATGCAGGACAGATGTGTCAGGACCAGGCTATTTGGCGCTCCATACACTCCGCCTACCCTCGTAAGGGACTTAGCGTGAATATACATACATGATAAGTTCATATCATAAAGAAGGAAGGCTGATTGATCTGTGATATCATATAAGTCTATTTACATAATAAATGGAATCATAAGACAAAATATATTGTATTGCATTTACATAAGTGGCACATTGCCACATAGTCGAGCATAATTAATACAGATAAATTTGTCTACGAGCGAATTCAATAACCATTTCACGACACTAAAACAGATAAAAGAGTAATAAAATAAAATGTAATAACTGTATGTTGTTATAATATTATGACAATTGATTCATAATGTTCGCCTTCGAAATGTCTTGAGTATATTATACAGCTGAGATGGGTGCCGTTTTTCTTGTTTTGACATATTCACCATAACTCATAAACACATTCCTTTAATTTTTGATTTCTCTTTTTTTATGTAAACTTTGTGCAGGACGAAGAGAAATACTTTTCTTTCTTTCTTTCTAATTTTGGTGGTAGAACTCCCTTGTCGGATTCCATACAAACGCTTATTCTGGTTACCTATTACACAGACATCAACCAGTACACGCGCACACAGAAATGTAGCACGTATAATAAAACAATCGTGAAATTAAAAAAAAAGTCGTCGCACTGACGAGCGTGACGAAATTAATTTAAATAAAAACCGCTCGCTCACAACTTCACTGTTGAAATTTATTCAACTGCCTCTCAAGAGGGGGAGGGGGTTTTTTGATGGGTGAGGCGGGGAAATCGGGCGGGACCTCGAAGTGTCTATTCTATGTTGTATAATTTTTTTTTTTTTTTTTTTATGTAATAAAAATGGCAAACAAGCGTGCAGTTCACATTGATGTTAAGTGATAACTGCAGCCTATAGACACCCACACAATGACCAGAGGTCAAAATGCAAATGCGCTGCCACTCCTGAGGCATTAGGTGTTATGCCTCTGTGCCGGAAATTACAGAGCCATACATTAACACCGGACCGAAACATGATAGTGCTGAACACTACCATTTAACGGCAAGTATATTAGGTAATGCGGTGGTGCCTACGCCTGCGAGCTCCATCACTGGAGCTCTACCACCAGTAAAAAACATTAATTTAAAATTACATATTCTCTGCCTCTATCATGATTTTGTGTTTCCAGGCGACGCAAGCGGACGGGCGTGTAGTCGAGAGGGCGCGGGCCTGGTGCGAGTCCCTCGGTGTCCCCTACTACCGGTTCTCGGCGCCGATGTCGCGTGACATCGCTATGGACGAACGCGCCGACGACCGCCTCGTCACCATGCTGTGGGAAGCACACGCTTACATGCGCGACCATCGGGATAAGATCGCCGAGCTCGCTGCTTTGTTGGACAGTGGTAATGGTTTTTTTTTATTTAATGGAAATGGTAAACAAGCATGCAGTTCACTTTGATCATGTTGAGTGATGACTGCAGTCTATAGACACATATTACACAAAGACCAGAGGTCATAATGCAGATGCGTTACCACTAAGGCCTAAGGTGTTATGCCTCTGTGCCGGAAATTATAGGGCCGTACATTACCACCTGATCGGAACACGATAGTGCTGAACACTACCATTTCGCGGCAAGTAAATTAGGTAATGCGGTGGTGTCTACGCCCGCGAGCTCCGTCACTGAAGCTCTACCACCTGTAAAAGTTTTTATACCTAAGGGAACAAAAACATGCAATTTGACTACCCGGTTAGTCCAGCGGTGTGAGGCGACCGTTTGATTCGAAGGGTCGCGGGTTCGATCCTCGCATGGGGACAGATATTTGTATGGCCTACAGATATTTATTTCGGGTCTGGGTGTTTGTGTATGTGTTGTGTGTGCACAACGGCACTCACGACACAGGGGTTATTCCTAGTGTGGGGCTGTGAGTATAAGCGTTTCTTTCTTTATTTTTATTTATAATCCACACGTGCTAGAAGTGAAACCTTTAAAAATGTTGGCTTCAAGAAAATTGGACGAATGTAAAAAATATTAAAAAGCTCTGCGAACGTATAATACGTACACGTATACAAAACCGTGGTGGGTTGTTGTGATGCCTTTTCTTAAGCTTAGTACAAAGCTTAAGAAAAGGCATCGCGCAATTTTGTTTTATTGTAGTTAAGGTGGAAAACAAGCATGCAGTTCACAATGATGTTAAGTGAAGACTGCAGTCTACAGACACACACAAAGACCAGAGGTCAAAATGCAGATGCGTTGCCATTCCTCAGACCTTAGTAGTTATGTCTCTGTGATAGTTATTACGGGGCCATACATATCTAACCGGAACACGATCGGGCTGAACACTACCATTTGGTGGCAGATAGATGAGGTAATGCAGTGGTGCCTACGCCCTCGAGCTCCATTGGAACTCTACCACCAGTAAAAATGAGGATTTGCCAAAATTCTTCTCGCTAACGGAAATTATACGCGGACTTCTAGAAGAGCTAGTTTATATATGGTTTGTTTTATAATTCTCACCTTTTTTTGTTTCAGATAAATAATGACAAAACCAACTCGCACAACTAGTGTAGATTTAAGGCATAATATGTTTATACAGTACTCAACAATTAATATTGCACATCGAGCTTGCGAAAGAGACGATCAGGTCGTTTCGACTTTTTTTTTATGTAATGGAAGCATGCTGTTCACATTGATGTTAAGTGATGACTACAGCCTATAGACACCGACACAATGACCAGAGGTCAAAATGCAGATGCGTTGCCACTCCTGAGGCCTAAGGTTATGCCTCTGTGCCGGCAATTACAGGGCCGTACATTAAAGTACTTACTTACTAAGACTTTGTAGAGAGTTATCTCTATTGCACACTGCCTACGTAAGCAAGATGACGACGACATACGACAGTCCGGTATTGTTCAAAACTTGATCAAAATGGTCGATAAACGTCAAATAGGTACGGTGCTAAAGAGGTAACGCTCTACGGACTCGAAATTAACCGAAGTCTCCTTCCTAGGCTCGATGTGCAATTTTTATTGTTGAGCACTGTACCTTAATATTTATTGTTCGATTTAAAGCATAGGCTAGCTAAATTAAATAGCATTATAATATGGATTTCTACCATTTGTAGAATATAATAATTGTAACCAATGCTGTGACTAAATATATGAAAATGTTCTTAATAACCAACTCAAATTTTAATAATGTTATCTGTTCTTATGTATTATAATGTATCCCGAAGGTCGCCGTCAAGCGACCCATTGGAGAATGTTTTTTTTTATTTTACTCCTGTTCTGAATTTGAAATACAGGGATGATAAATGGATATTGCTGATGAACCTAAAAAAGGGTTTTATACAAATTCTTGATACGGCTATTTAATTAAGTGGTGGTTTTCCCGCAGTAGAACTATTTGCCTTCAGTAGTATTATCGCAATATATTTTTTTAGCGTGAGTTATTACGCTATCCACTAAATGAACCGTGTTTATTACTATGTACTATTTGAAGTAATGCACGACTACCGCGTGCGCTGCTAACAAAGTGAAAAAATAAAACAGTGAATATTTACAAATATTCAGAGCAAAATGAGTTCCCGTGCCTTGTCATACGGTTTAACTAATAAAAAAAAGAATACTATGGATTCATTGTATTATAAAGACAAATTCACTTTACTGCAAGAAAATTACCACTGAAATTTCACCGTGTGTAAAGGAGAGGAAGATATTCTTGATATGTGGTTCGTTGACTTGCAGCCGTACCATGACCTTTTGTTGCGAGACTGAACTGTCGGGCCTTTTTCCTGTCAAGCGGGTTTGCGCCAGCACCCGGGTGTCCCCGCATGTATCATGCCTGCGAGCCACACGCAGAACAAAAAACCTGCACCGTTGCAATTTCGTGCGTACCGCTAATAGATACAGTTGGTACAGATTGGACATAAAAAAGCCATGCTCCGAACCCCGCACGCGGGTGCCATACGTCAACGTCAAAGGAAAAGATTGTATGAAACGATGAGATCCGTGTGACACGTATGCGGGCCACACCCGCGTGCGGACACAAATCCGCTTGACAGGAAAAAGGTTCTAAGGGTGAGATTCACAGACCGCACTACGACTTTACTTTGACTTGGAGTCGAACTTTCAACGTTGGTTTTTTGTCACAGTCGTGTCAAAATTATTGCTTTAAAAAGGACACTTTTACTAAGCAAAAAAAAAAAAAAATAGAGTTTAACGCGTCTGTCTAACAAAATAAACGTTGACTTCACATCGAAGTAAAGTCGTAGTGCAGTTTGCAAATTTCGCACTTAGTCTTAAACTAGCGTTGTCTCGCTTCTTCATGCATGCTGTCATATAAACAAGTGGAAGAACATTTTCACAGTTCATAAATTTAATCGCAATCGTCATGGTACTGGTTGAGATGCTTTTCATTAGACTGATTTTTATCTTTGTGTTAATTGTAATGTACTGAATGGGATTGGTAGCTATGACTATTTAGTTTCGTTATTTTTTATCCTTTTTCGTAAATAGGGAATGTTATTTTGTTGGGGTTTTTTAAATATATAAATTATTTTAAATTAAATATTTAGCTGAGCGAGAATATATTTTCGTATGTTTTAAGAGTAAAATAGTTTGATAATAACTTAATATTCACATTATTTTTACTGTTATTGAGTTAAAATTTTAATTTAGTTTTAGAATTATTATGAGGTTGATTTATAAGCTATAGACGGGTAATAATTTAAAGATAATTCAGGTAAAATGAAATTTATATATTAATAATTCATGACCATCGAAGCAATGTCGTGAAGATCATGTCTAATTTGTGTGGGGATAGAGTATAATTTGGAACGGTTTCTTCGATGGTACATCCACCATTTGAATATCACGGAAGTGGATATGAATTGAAATGATGGTAATTTCAAATATTATTATGTTAACTTTTTATACTTGAACGAGATAAGATACAAGTACGTACAATACAGATTATTATCAATTTAAAAAAGAACCGTATTTTTCATTATTATGAAATAATACGCTCTCTTAGTTTTGTAAATAATACTTTCTCGAATTGTTATATAAATTATATTTGTTTTACTGTCGCAATGTACGTTGTAGAAATAAGTCAGATGAGTCACAATTATACAGTACTCAACAATTAATATTGCACATCAAACCTGCGAATCAACATCAAAACCTGAAAGAGACGATCGGCTCGTTTCGACTTCGTAGAGCGTAATCTCTGTTGCACACTGCCTACGTAAGCACTGACGAATACCAAGTCCGGTATTGGTCAAAACTTGATCAAAGTGGTCGACAAACGTCAAATGGGTACGGTGCGAAAGAGATAACGCTCTACATATCCGAAATAGTAATAGGAAATAATATTAGTAGGCTCGATGTGCAATATTTATTGTTGAGCACTGTACGTTGAAATGCTTGTTTTATAATTTTAATTCAGAAATACGTTCGAGTACTTAGTACTTCTTATATTGTAAGGGCATGCAGATTGAATGTTCTAGCATTGGCACTGATAATACAGTTGAGATGAAATAGTGTAAAAATACTTAACTGCAGTTGTGTACAGTTGAAATATAGCGGGCTATTAGAATGTAGTATTCTGTCTGTGTTATTTAATTTTAAGTATTTTTTTTATTTCGTATATAATCGATGTTGTTGGGTTAAGATAGATAAGGAAAGTTAACGACGAAACTAAATCACAAAAATTTTAAATGGCTATCCGAAAAAAACTCTTTTTTCGAACACACATAACCTCCAATTGGTTCGAATAATCTACGCTCTACTGTATATTTGAATCTTTGAATCGATAAATTTTATCGTGTATAGTATGGTCTAATAATTGATCTCTATATTGGAGACTACTTTATTTTTATCAGATTACGTACTGGTGTCGTCTTCGTATTTTTCTTTATTGCATACCTAAGTTGGTAGAATATTTAATGTTTGTGCAGGGTTTAACTGCTTTGAATTTAGATGGTTGGCGGGTTGATAAACGGTTGATATAGTACAGGAGACTGTTCTTACTATTATTATGAAATAATTTCGATGTTTTTGTCCTTGCGTATCTATCGCCTATGAAAGCGATAGCGATGGTCTGACTGTCGTCATTACTTTAACAGACTTGACGAAAGCAATAGCGATCAGATTATTTTTTTATAGGCGGTATGATAGGAGGAGGAAGAAATTTACGGCCCTGTAATTTCCGGCACAGTGGCATAACACCTAATGCCTCAGGAGTGGCAGCGCATCTGCATTTTGACCACTGGTCATTGTGTAAGTGTCTATAGGCTGCAGTCATCACTTAACATCAATGTGAACGGCATGCTTGTTTGCCACTTTTATTAGATAATAAAAAATATATTTACCCGTTTTGAACAGAGAAACTTCTTGCGAAATGGGCATATTAATTAACTTCAAATATGTCGTATGGTTTAGGTTTAGGTTTGGTATTAATTTAATTATGTAATAACATTTTCATACATTCCTTATTAACCAATCATCTAAATTGTACGCTCTCTAGAAGAAATATACATTTTGTTAAATCAGACAAAGGATTAGTACAATAGACAACAATAAAATATTATTCCTTTACCTTTTTTTATATTAAATGGAAACCATTTGCATATTGTTGTTGTTAGACAAGAAATCAAATGTAATATTCATCAATGAAATATTAGGTCGATTTCTTAACTTGTCACTGTAAATACAAGTTATTATGATTTGTACGAGCTCTACTACTATAGGACAAGTTTAATGTTTGTTTTTTATTTGTACAGTGTTAACACTTTTCTCTCGGGCTAGGCTAACACCAACGTTGATTTTAATGCCTAGCAACGCGATTAGTATCGCGATAATTGAGTGGCCACATCATTACGCGCGAAAACCCCTTGGTCTGTTGAAAGACCGACACCTGAGCTATCGCCTACCGTGTATTCCCCTCATAGAGCAACACGGGCCTCCGAGGGGAGTAGCCATATGCAGAGAGCCCTCTGTCAAAGTACAAGCCCAAATGGGCCGAGATGTTTAAATGTGTGCGTGAAATTGTTTATGTATTTTGTTAAAGACAATGTGTGAATTTCGTAGTGATAGACGAATTTTGTTGTGTGCGTGTGTGTGTCACACCAATTTCCCCCTGCAAAAATGACAGACTGTTTTGCATCGGTATGGCTACTCTCCTCCGGTCAGCCGGTGGTCCGTGTTGCTCTATGATTGCCATTTGTAATGTCGTTGAAAATAAATGCTTGAATGCTGGGCACACGCGTCAGGACGTTGGTGTTGCCCGAACATGTGTAACATGATTTAATTATTCCAAAAAATAATAGAAATAAAGCTTTTTCAGATAACCAACCTAAAAACATAGTTTTTCTGTCATTAGTTTTGGTTTCTTGATTTAAAAGATATATTCATGAAACGGCCGGAGAAACTATCTCCCTTATTCATAAACTGTTTTAGCTAAATTGTTGCCAATTACTCTTTTGTCTTTTTCTATTGTAGGCAATTGACGAAAACAAATCGTATTTAAAGAACGTTTGTGAACAAGGGGGTGTTAATCAAGCTAATTCGATGTTTGAATATTGAATTCGTTTCTGTTTGTTTGTTTCTTTTCATGAAATAAATAATGTTAAATGTTAATTTTGGTAGTATGATAGCTTGTATCGTGGAAAAGGATATAGCTTCTGTCTTGGTTATTTGTTTATTGCGGCCTTTAGCAAATGCTTCATAAATCAATCAAACCAACATCTGCTGCAAACTTTATAATAATATAATTGTTGGTTTGAGAACTGTCACATAATTCAAAAAGATACTTATTATTTATACACAGTAGTGACAATCTCCACGCATCACCGACTGATTGTGATATAGAGCAATTTAAATATTATTATGTTATCTACATATATTATATATTATATCTTCAAAATGAAATAAATATAAACATATTCCATGATATCAGGTGTTTAATTTAAACGACGAATTATTCTGCAAAGCACTTTATTTTAATATGAAAACATATTTCTTTTTACACTAATGGAGGCTTATACAAAGACTCAATAATATCACATTTCTGATGTGGATATTATCAATCCACGAACTAAGATACATCTAAAAAAATGTATTTCTAAATTGTCTACCTAAATCTAAGTACCACCAATATGAGCTTTATGCCGAATAAATATAAATATATAAATATACAACCCAAATAAAGTGCCTCTCGCAAATGTATGTTGGGGACAACCTAATTAACTTTACAAAAACAAAATATATAGTTCCTTTTTTAAAATGTAGTATTTTATATAAGTACAAAAGTTTAAGTATGTGTGAGATTCTACGTTAATTATATTTGCTGTAAACAAGTTTGTTGCTCAAACCGGGCGATTGCTACTAGTCTACCCAAAGATTTATTATATAGAACATTACTTGGCAAACATTTTTCTTGTAATTATAATTAGCAGTTAACAAAAGAACAAATTCCAGTACAATTTTTTAGATTTGCGTACCTTCTGTAGTATATAAAATGCTTAATAAATCTCTGTGTGACTATAAAGCTTGACTTTCTGAGGCCGTATTCTTGAACACTTCAGTACGTTGCTGTTTTGAGGTAACGCGCTAATTATCATCCTAGGAATACAGCAGGTTACTACACAGTGCTCATCAAATAGATGTCAACAGAGTTACTTAATTAGGCCTAACTTGGGGGCCATCATTTTAAAAGCCGTTTTGCAGTACATGCTTTTTCTAAAACGATGGTAATTATCAGGTTACGTCAACACAGCAATACAGTGCAAATTGGGTATCGAAATGATATCAACCGAATTAAATAATAGGCCTTCAGGTCTGACGGTGCCATTACAGAAACAGTTACCAAAGGTGCGAAAGCAATCTTGAAAATAAAATCTTACGTTTTTTTAACGCTTGGAACTTTGTCCGTATCAGTGAATCTGGAATGAAATGCTGAGAATCGCTAACTTTGTTTTTTTTTTTTATGTAATAAAAGTGGCAAACAGGCATGCAGTTCACATTGATGTTAAGTGATGACTGCAGCCTATAGACACCCACACAATGACCAGAGGTCAAAATGCAGATGCGCTGCCACTCCTGAGGCCTAAGGTGTTATGGCCTCTGTGCCTGAAATTACAGGGCCGTACATTACCACCTTAACTGCGCAATTACATATATTATTACATACACATTCACTGATTAACATGACAAAATCGACCGATAGAAAGTCTACAGTATACAGGGGCTCTTAATGAATGTTATTAGCATAAACATACGAGGCTGATGTCAACACAGGTCACAATAATGTTTCATTTAATGTAAACAATGCTAGTTCTCAATACACA
Source organism: Macrosoma leucophasiata (assembly GCA_036365455.1). Classification (NCBI taxonomy): domain Eukaryota; kingdom Metazoa; phylum Arthropoda; class Insecta; order Lepidoptera; family Hedylidae; genus Macrosoma; species Macrosoma leucophasiata. The sequence goes on from JAWQUS010000024.1 coordinate 6,090,009, forward strand.
ATGGTATTTGCATCTGTACTAATGTACGATTGAATGTTAAGTTTGTAAATACATTTTTGTTATATAATCATTGGAACCTACGAATAATAATGTATAGTAATGTAACTCTCATTACAATCATCGCTTCGATTTTGGTTCCATTTACACAAACAAACTGAAATCATAAACACACTTTCAACATAGACAATGCCTGGCATTCGATTGGTTGCGACAAGTTCATTTCGCCGAACTGCAAGGAAAAGTCCAATAGCCCGATGCGCTAGTGTGTCGCATTTACGCCCCGCCCACGGTGTGTCACTTTACGGGGAACCATTTTTGCTTAGTTAAACTTCTTTACATTATTATTCGTAAATTGAACAGAAAAATCAACAGTATTTTGATTTGACATCAGAAGTTTTCATAATCATTACTGAGGTACTTTATATTAAATATGTTATAAGTATATAGGAACGTAAATTCTTAAACTACAAAAAATTACACGTCATTCATTAAAAATTGTTTAACATTTAAACATTAAAAATTAACGAGGCACCGCGAATTTAAACAACCTTTCATACTTCACTGAACATTAAAAATAAATTGACCACTACCACATTTTGTCTGAAAATAGCATTTCAAGCTTTTCACTCTAAACCGAGACAAATAACAAAGGAGACAACTTTTTTAATTAAAGAAAGATATGAAGATACTCAATTTCTTTGTCATACTAAGTGTAGTAAGTACACAGTAGAAGTATTAGAATCTTTGCAATATTGTAGGAGTAATATAGAAAGCCGATTAATTATTATCTGCATAATAACATAAAAGGTGAATCAGACCATGATAATTGAGCATTCTCCATTTAAAAAATTGATAATTCTCTATCATAAGATGCTTGAAATGATACTTCACCGTTTCGGGATTACATAATATGCATATAGATACAAATGTCTTTACTAACCTGATATAAATATGACATCGTGAAGATAATTAAATCGACTTTCTACATACAATAAATAGGTACTGTACAAGTTTGAACTTGATGGACTAAACGTCGTACAGATTTTAGGCCTCAAATTGTATGTTAGCGATTTGCCGTGATCTGACTCATAGATTCTATTGAATTGAAGAGAGGCCATACCATAAGCAGTCTTATTGTAATCGTACATGAATACTTTTACATTATATGACGTATGACGAACTTCAAAGAAAAGTAAGCTTTACGTTACAATATAATTTAAATTTGCCTTGACGTTTGTTGTACGTTAAAACAAGGTAAGTTTGAAATACGTCTACCATAAGATATGGTGGTATTTCCCCCCATCGCTGACATCCAGTTTGAGCTCTAATACCCGGCAATAGAAAACAGTAAATAGGGTCTTCGCTCACTCATCTCTAAAGTTATCAGATAACAACAAAGTCTTTCGATTTAAGTTGTGGAAGAACACATTATAAGTCATTTGATGAAACAAAATCTGAACACAATAAGGAACTATTTTTTAATAGTGGTCATATTTTAAGAGATATCAAGCCTACTTATATTTCATTGTCAGCAGACACCTGTGTTTTGTATGTTTTATAAATAAGTAAATAGTTAAAATACCTTGACCGAGACGTTTATCTTAAACAAGGTCTAGGTCGTATCTCGTAAATTATCCACTATTAAAATATAATATACATTATGACAAAATAAATATTACAAAGAAAATGGAACCAATGCGTAAAACGATGTATGCGAGCAACCGCGGTAACAGTTAGTATGTAAGTAGTTTTCAATTACATTGTTATGATTATAATTATTGCTCCATATACATTTAAATAGATATAATATAGGTACATTATTTACACAGATACCTTTTATCGAAATTTTATATTTATATTCAATAATAATATGTTTTATAGTGTCATATATTTATTGGCATTGATAAAAGCCATCAGTGTCTCATTTTGATATAATGACATTTATTGCACTATAACACAAACTGATATTTTGCTAATGTCCACAAAAAAAATAACTGGTAAATAAGGCAAGGAAACGCGAATATATATTCATAAAATTAATTTTGGCACAATACTAATGGTTAATGATTTGGAAATGCAATAAAACAATGTAACATTGTTTTAGTAATAAATTAATATGGATGATTGATTTTTAGTGTAAGGGATAGAAAATTTAAGTTTTGAGGGTTAATGTCATGAAATAAAAGAAGAAGGGTATTAAAGATTTTATCGATTTCTAATAAATCTTATTTCAGAGATAAATACTATGATTATATTATTAACTGATAACCATAATAGGTTGTGTTCAATGATGTCATGTTTTATAAACCGATGACACTGAATTATTTTATATAGGTACATATACCTACATTAATAAGGCATACAAAGTAATTCCTGACAACAAAACGAATGGTTTATATCTGAATTATTATCATCTTAAACACGTGAAGGCACAATGTGATTGAAATCAAATCCAACATGCACCAGGACATGTAAAACCGCCAACCTATATAATTTCGATATGGCTATAATATGTTAAATCTACTTCTGACGACGACTTAAAATCTAGTTCACTTGCACTCAGATTTTAAGCAGCCTTAAGAAAAGTTACTAAACGATTCCTAACGGAGTCACAACACTAGACAATACTATAGATTTTTTATAACAAGAAAAAAAACAACCAAGAAATATTTTCCAAGTGGCGCCCTCTTTTGACTCATGAAGCAGAAGCGTAAGGCGTGTCTCAAAATAGTGTTGAATTGTGACCCCTATCCAATCTGAATGCACAGCCTGCGACCCTGGGATTAATGTAACCCGCGGGGTTAAATCCTACATCGAATATCACAATTACAAAACTTTGGACTGTTATACCGTTAAGGCGCTACGTGTCCTTAAAGTGCTGCCACCATTATAAATTGTCATAATAATAGTTATCTAATTTATGGGTATCTTTTTTTATGTAATGGAAGTGGCAAACAAGCATGCAGTTCACATTGATGTTAAGTGATGACTGCAGCCTATAGACACCCACACAAAGACCAAGGTCAAAATGCAGATGCGTTACCACTTCTGAGGCCTAAGGTGTTATGCCTCTGTGCCGGAAATTACCACCTGACTGGAACACGATAGTGCTGAACACTACCATTTAGCGGCAAGTATATTAGGTAATGCGGTGGTACATACGCCCGCGAGCTCCGTCACTGGAGCTCTACCACCAGTAAAAATCGTCTTCATTTCATGTGTCTCCTTCGCTTTTGACTTAAAACTTGGTAATGTTACTTGCCTACCACATACTTCTACCTTTCACCAGATTTTAACTCTGTATTCAAAACTTTCACCCAAATTAAAAAGTTACACAGAAGAGTGTTATGTGGACTATATTTCACATAATTAATTTATTGGCGTAGTATTGATAAAATATTATTAGAACCCTTATGGCATTTGGCTGAAACGGAGCAGAAACCAGTCCATAATTTGAGCCTCTAGGTATTTTTTGAGGTCACTTAAAATCTCCTATTTAAGTGACATGGTATTTGAAACCCAACTATAAAATATCAATTTTGTTTTTATTTATAAACTAACTTTCGATATTTCATGGTAAACTATAGAATTAGATACAATGGTGGCAGCACTGTCGAGGCATGGGAGCGCCTTACGCGTGTTCGAATTAGTAGTCATCAGCAGTCTCCATATTGGCGATTAGATTCCTCTTTTCTTCTTTGCCGGGTTTTGACTCGAGTAGGTTTGGTCGGATGGTGTTTCTAGGTTCGAAACATGGCTGAAACAATAACGGAAATATAAAATCTTTGCAGGTGCGGTCGTATTTAAAGATTTTGGGGTCATCGCATCAGTCTCAAAAGGGATTTGTGGGTGGCGGGTTATTACTTGCTTACTATGCTTTGGTTGCACCACGACTTTTGTCAAAGTTAGAGTTATTGTAACATTTCACATCCTGCACTATCTTTAGCAGATTTCCTTAAGTTAGAAAAGGATGTGAAATGTTACAATAACTTTAACACAAGTCGTGGTGCAACCCAGGCTAAGTGTGATTAGCTTTTTGTGTAAATTTCAACTTGTGTCTGATTTGAAGGAAAGGAGAGGGGACGGTACTAAGTAGTACTAATTAATTACGTACTAATAACGATGATATTTGTATTTTATCGTTCTTTTCACACTGTCTTAATGTACGAGTAATTAAACAAGAAGCTGTTAAGTATCTACTTAAATTGGGAATTTCATATTTTTTAACAAAATATTACTTAATATAGGTATAGGTACCTACATCAATCACTGTTTTAAGATGTGTTAACAAATCTTCTGAGCTCGATTTAAAATCCTATTGTATAAATGTTTAAAAGCTATTAAAAGTTTAAAAAATAATTGCAGTTTAATGAAGTAACAAAAATAGAAACACATTACGGCGGAGTAAGTAAAAAAAACAGAAACTCATTACGGCGGAGTAAGTAGGTACCTACGAGAAGATTTATTATTGGATTTAACACTTAAGTGATGTGTGTCACTTGATTGCAACTTGATTGATTTACGAATTTTGACCCGGGTTGCCCTAGTAGCGTCTGTTTGTTTCGGTGTATTTACAACTTGCTATTGCCCTCGACTTCTATTTTATCCGCTATTTCAACCTACTAATGGATAGTTTTTGCAAAAAATATTTTTTGTAAATGTTTGATCCAGGATTTTTAGCTATCTTCGTACCAATTTAATCAAATAGATTTCGCAGTTTATTTATTCATACAAACATTCATTCCCTATTTGAGCCCCTTAAAGGTTGAAATTAAAAAAAAACGTAGGTATCCATTACAGGATACGTTTTCTTCCCAATTTTTTTTAACCAATTCTGGGTTATGTTATAAACAATGTTTGTGCCAAAATTATTTGTAGATATGTATTTATGTATCTTCATGCCAAGTCCCTAGCGGCGTAGGGGAGAGTGGGGAGCGTCAAATACTATCCCGTTCCTGACACACCTCCCGTGCTTCTTCTACATTCATCATACTCTTCATACATGCACGCCGATTCCTAAAACTTTTGACCCCACCCCATAATTAATTAAAACCTATCTAAGCGGTTCATACAAACTTGTGTTCTCCTATTTCCTTCTATTATTTTTTACCCTGTAGGTACGCTGTTTTTTTTTACAAAAAAATAATCGTACCTCTATAATAAGTATTTTCATTCCAGATTAGTGCAGTGGTTAAGTTGTGAAAGCGTCACAGTCTCACAGACTGACAGACAGGCCTTTCGCATTTATAAAATTATTTATTAGTATGGATACACGTGACGATTTGCCCTTGTGGCTTGTGGCAGACACAAACGCGATGTGCGCGTCATTCGTGCTAAAGTTCATAAATTAATACCTTCGGTCTTCGCTAATTGTGTGAAAATCATTCGACTTATAGACGCGTTACATTATTCTAGAAAGTTGCGTATACACTGAGTCAAGCTAGCTAGCTACCTACTTAGCCATGGTGGTTTATTGGGCTAATAAGGCTGAGTATGGGTTCCCGCGTTCAGGCCCCGGTCCATATTTTTTGGATCAAACTGAAAATGATAACTTTCGGACAAATATAAGAATTCGGAAGTTATGTACGAAATTATATTAATTTACTTTTTGTTAATGGATGTTAACTAGGTAGGTATTTAATTTATTTATTAAGACGTGGGTACTTATCTACTTTCACCACAGACTCGATTATAGATATTATTAGTACACAGTTACCTAATTTAAAATTTAAATTACGTAATTATGCTTAGGTTAACGATAGACAATGACCAACTAGGCCTTTCTGTGAAATTTAGATCAATGTAAATCAAATGATACTTTCTTGCAATGTACCTATAATGGGCTGTTAACACGCACCTACTAAGAAATAATTAACCATGAAGTTGTATGGGACACAATTAGGTAGGTACCTACTTATAAGTGATGATGGTAATATGAACATGAGCAATCACGTTTCTAATTTTTTAAACCTTGTAGGTATTTTTGTCAATTCTTTATACCTACGTGTGCATTTTATACATCCCAGAACTCTTTCGTTTCTCAATAATAAAGGTACTGAAAGTTTTGTTTGCAATTTAATCTGTTTGCGTCCCTCATGAAGGCGAAAATGCATAATTCGCATGAACTTGACCCGTGCTCAGACTCTATTGTGAAGATTGTAGGCCAAAGTAACCATTTTTTCATCCGCGACCCAATAATGACATTGTGTTTTAATCGTACAATGATTTACTGTCGCGTACTAAACCGAAAATTATGTAAGCCAACGTAATATTGACGGTCAATTGTTACGTGACTTGTAAATTTTTTCATTATAATTAATACATAGAGCTAAAAGTACCTACTAGACATACTTATTGTGAATAATATGGAATAATTATTTTTAGCTGTGTTGAAATTTTCACAGCCGCGTATTAAATTTTTAAGGAAAGTAGAAAATGGTGGCTGGATAAACAAATAGAGTAACTTTCAGATGTATCTAAACAAAAACAGTCAGGTAGAGAACATGTAAAGCCTTTCTTACATAAAACCTATACTTATAATATTCTGAGCTTATTTTTTCAATATCCACACAAACGAGATCGCTTTTAAGAAACAATTACAGAATGACGATTGAATATTAAAATCTTATTTAAGCAAAGTCACCTGTGTCGTTTGCACTCTATTCCGTTGTCGTTTGTATAATATATGCGAGTGTGTGCCTACTGTGTTTTTCACGTGAGTTTTCGATTTATAGGTAGAAAGTAGCTACTGTTTACAGTGTTCACTTTTGTAGTCTCTTTTCTATGCAAGCTTTTGAATTTTCCGACAAAAGGTTTTGAAAATTACCAAAAAAGAATGTCATATTCTATCTGATAGGTACAGCGCAGAGAGAGATTTTCAGGGAATTAGATCTAGAGGTCAGGCAATTTTAGTGCCTCTTTGGGGAAGGTTTTGTCGGTGAACATATTTCGGCTGAAATGATGATGATGATGAGTGAGTTTAGGAAGCTTCAGTCAATGACTTAATAACTGATGAAAGAGCTCCAGTGACGGAGCTAGCGGGCGTAGGCAGCACCGCATTACCAAATACACTTGCCGCTAAATGGTAGTGTTCAGCACTATCGTGTTCCAGTCAGGTGGTATATGTATAACCTTGTAATTTCCGGCACAGAGGCATAACACCTTAGGCCTCAGGAGTGGCAACGCATCTGCATTTTGACCTTAGTCTTTTTGTACGTGTCTATAGGCTGCATTCATCACTTAACATCAATGTGAACTGCATGCTTCTTTGCCAATTTTATTGCATAAAAAATGAACTTACAGTTTCACAGATGTTCATGTTGCAGCAGTTCTCGATGGTGATCTCGCACTGGTCGGGGCGCGCGGTCAGCGGCGTCACGTTCTTGTTCACTATTATACGCTTCTTTATCCTGGAACAACATGTTTTTGTTAACGGACACTGTATCGCAACTTCAGACTTGCTTTCTGTGAAGCCTAAGGAGATACCTATTTCAAGTGAAATACTATCGATTGTTTTTATATTATTTCGCATTAACGCATGCTTGTGAAATATATTTTATTTAAAGAAAAATGGAAAGAAAAATTTGACTTCAGGCGAGACTCGAACTCGCGGCCTACTGGGAATCTAGTCCAGCCGCTCTTCCAATTGAGCTACTGAAGTCCTGCCCGATTTGTCAAATCTTTCCTTCACATTTATTGCCTTGCTTTATGGTAGCAGTAGCGACATCTATTGCCAACCATGCTAGTTAGGCAACCGATATAATAGACTTTTCAGTTTATTGAATATCGTAAAGAAGTCGCTTTTACCCTTAATAATTGTTTTTATATTATTTCGCATTAACACATGCTTGTGAAATATATTTTATTTAAAGAAAAATGGAAAGAAAAAAAGCAAGGCAATAAATGTGAAGGAAAGATTTGACAAATCGGGCAGGACTTCAGTAGCTCAATTGGAAGAGCGGCTGGACTAGATTCCCAGTAGGCCGCGAGTTCGAGTCTCGCCTGAAGTCAAATTTTTCTTTCCATTTTTCTTTAAATAAAAGACTATCGATACCCCTGTCATTGTGGTTCCACTTTTTCCTTTTAGTATACGAGTATGATAAATATTTACGCTAGTATTTTATAAAAATTTCTTATGAATACCGACAATGCAATTTTTTGAAATTTTGAGCTATTTTAATGTAACCAAGAAATAAAAGGCTTATTTTTTGTTTTTTTATTTTCATTTTAAACATTTTGTAGTAGGTAATATACAGCTCTGTAAATGCCGGCTCAGAGGGATAACAGCTTAGGCCTCAGGAACGGCGACGGATCTGCTCGGAAATTTCTGATTTTGTGTAGATGTATAAAGGCTTTATGTGTTCATCACTTGCCATCAATGTGATTTGTATGCTTGTTTGCTACTTTATGACATAATAATTGAAGATAGCTATACCACAAAAAGATCGGATCGGAGATCGGACCGCATTTGTTGTAGATATTTGATTGAAGCTGTTGTTGGCAGTGTTTTTTATTATTTACTAGCTAGCTACCCGCCACGGCTTCGCACGGGTAGCAATTATTATAATATTGTGGGGACGCGCCCGACTTCTTTGACAAAAACCGTGCGTATCTCGGTAAGTATAAATACGATATTGATAAATTATAGATATTAACCTTCCTCAAAACGGATTTTGCTCCTGTTTGAAATGTTGGAAAGAGTCCAACATTTCAAACAGGAGCAAAATCCGTTCACCACCTTCCGAGATTAGCGCATAGGTACATACAGACAGAGAAAATATGTAGTGTAGTGACTTTATAATATGTTTATCACATATAAAAAAGAAAATATATAATGTTCATATCCTTGTATAATATGGCGTTTCTAGAAACCACTGTTGTGTACTTGTGTCCGTCTTTACTTATGTTATTGCATATTTTCTGGATTCATGCCGGATTTCACTAAACCCTTCCCCCCATCGAACGTATTATCTCTGCCTGTCAGGCAGACATAATGCATGGGTGGCGAGCTTATTCATATCACGGCGTATGGCACTGGGCAAATTCCGAAAATTGGAAAAATCCTGATACACCACCTTCACCTCTAGTGTCTAGAGTACTCTAGAGTATACAGATGTAGTTAATTTTAGTGGTTTGTTCTTTATGTATCCATGCAGTTTACATGGATGGCTAGTGTACTGTATGTAAACTGTATGCTATCTGCATATAATCTACACAAAAACCAGAATCTGTTTTTGTTTAGATGTCATCCAACAATGGCAAATCTTATATGTTTTTTTTTTTTTTTTTTTTGAAATGGAAGTGGAAAACAAGCATGCAGTTCACGTTGATGTTAAGTGATAACTGCAGCCTATAAACACCCACACAAAGACCAAGGTCAAAATGCAGATGCGTTACCACTCCTGAGGCCTAAGGTGTTATGCCTCTGTGCCGGAAATTACAGGGCCGTACATTACCACCTGACCGGAACACGATAGTGCTGAACACTACCTATTAGCGGCAAGTATATTAGGTAATGCGGTGGTGCCAACGCCCGCGAGCTCCGTCACTGGAGCTCTACCACCAGTAAAAGTGTGTAAAAAGTGTGTGTAAAGTGTTTTAACTTTTAATAAATAATTTCATTGCTTCTTACCTTGGTCGTTTCATGAGTTTTAAAAGTTTAGTGGTGATAATTGCACAAGCTAGGCAGAGGAGCCCGCATAGGATTGCCAGCACCATTATGATAGGGTCCCGAGTTGAGTCCCATCCCGAACTGCAGGCGATTGCATCGACAAACACGCCATCGGTGATGCCCAAGTCACCAGAGTTCAACGACGATCTTGATATATTCTCGGCGATTACTTTGGTACAGCTGAAAAAGAGTTTGTGGTGTATTTTTCGTTGTAACACATGAAAATAGAAATTTGAAAAACGGCCGTTTGCGAATCGGACGCGCGTTCACAGAGTTCCGTTTAATTAGAGCATTTTCTATGTTATCATAAATACCAATGACTTCTTATGTTTTCATGTGGTCTTTCGGTTTGGTTTTTTTTTATTTAGGCCCAGTAGATAAAAAAGGGAATAGTACATTTTTGTCCATTTGCTTGAATAACTTTAAAACTACTTACTTAGGTAGAATAACGCTTGTCTTACGATACAAGTACATTTCACACAATATATGTAGTTTGAATATCTTTGTCATAAAACTACTTAAATGCAGTAGTTAGCCAAAAGACCGAACAATTAATTTTATTAGGTTGTGTTATTCAACCAGGAAAGTGAACTTAAACTTTTCTTTTCAAGACTGATAATTAGCCCTTAGATATCTAATTGCAATCCAATGAATGGTTAAAATTAAACGTATTGTTCGGTTTTCATAACTTTGTTTAGGTATAAAATGGTTACCTATACCTACTCGCTATACAGGTCAAATTAGGTGTGTAGCGATTGCTGGGCTTCCACATGGAAAAATCATTAAAGGTGTGCACTCGTCGCAATCTTACTATCTACACTACACCGATAGCAAATAACACTCACTTGCAAGTTTCATTCACAACCTCTCGAACTGGTACATTACTTGAAGATAGATCGACATTCCTTGATATATTCTCAACAACTTTAAATTTCTCACATCTTTCGCCTCTATAGTTGTCAATACATTTGCACGTAGGTTGGTGTTCATTATCCAACGAACATGTTCCGCTGTTCAAACAATGGTTTTGGCATATGTCGATTTCACATCTTGTGCCTTTGAAGCCCGGTTTACACCTAAAACAAAAAAAAAACCAATAAGGTACAATATGCCATTTTTAATTTGTACAACTGTGTTTAATTTTTGACATATAATATTTTTTATAATATTATTGGTTCAAATTTTGAATGCAAAAGGGACTTTCATGCTTATTTTTCTAAATAGGTAACAGCTATTACAAAGTTTATAGTGTAGATAGACATAGCAAAAAATACGCATCTAATGATATATTAACATCTTATATTTATTTAATATATATATGAAATATTATTAAAAAAACAGTTTCAAAAATTTGTTTTGGCTGTCCTGTAAAATTTATGGATTTCGATTTCTTTTTGTCCCTTTTGTTTTCAAGGAGCGATATGTCTATTTCACATATTGCGCCTATGAAGCCCTATTTACATCTAAAACAATGAATGGCGGTTCAGTAGAACTGAAGAATGTTCTATTCTTCAGTTTTTTTTAATAACGACTATTGATAAAAGTTCATATATTTTCAGGAATAGCATGCTGCAGCAGCAATCAAGATGACATTAAAAAAGCTATACGATATAGGTACTTGGTTAGGCTAAACTGTATAGAAATTCAAATAAATTTAATAAAAAGCGTTAGGTAGGTACCTGCATGAAGGTTGGTCACCCTGAGCATCGCAGTCACCATTCAAGCAGAAATTTTGGCAAACATTGATCTCACAACGACTTCCAGTATATCCTGAAGAACATTTACATGCCATTTTGTCTTCGATTTTAACACCATGCAGACAGAGAACGCCAGCATCGTGTGGAATGTTGAAAGAGTCATTAATTGCTGATATAGTTTGGGTTATATTTGCAAACACTTTGCACGCTTCCACTCCTTGCGTTTGATCGGCGATTTGATAATTTGCAGCGATGCTATGTGCTTCATTGTAAAACGTTGCATACTCTTCTGGCTCCATGTAACCATCAGCGGTCTTGCTGAGCTTCCAAATGTATTTGTAGCCCCAATCAATCCAATATATAGATTCGACGGACACCGTGAGTGCGATCGGTTGATGATGTGTTCCAGAATAGATTTTCTTCCTATTCTGTCCTTTCAAATCTGAACTTTCAATGGAGAAATGTATACCTTCTCTATCATCAGCCCAGTAAAGTTTTTGTGTGCGTTGATCTATGGTCAAGCTGACTGGCATGAAAATATCAGTATTTATGATGACACTCCTTTCCGTTCCATCCAAACGCGCTCTTTCGATGGATGGTTTAGTAATATTTGTATTGGTCCAATAAATATAGCTGCAAACGGAAATTAATAATCAAACAATTTTGTATTTTATAAAAGTTAAGTATTTTTTTCTGCAGAATGTTAACTTACCCTCTACAACTATCTACAGCTATCGCTGCAGGGATTTCATCATTCATTTTTATTAAAAGATTGCCATAAATATCATTTTTCGACCCTGGCGTAAGTGATATCCAGAATATACTCTTTTCGTCCGCATCAGTCCAAAACAGTTTGGCGCTGACTGGATCAAAGGCTAGACCTTGTATGTTTTCATCCAGTCTCCTCCTAACTAAAGGATGTATGTTCTTTGTTGTTATATTGTAACTGAATATAGACGCGTTGTCGTTTTGTTTAGCAACAAATAACAACATGTTGTGGACGGCGTCGTATGCGAGCGCCGTGAGATTTTTAAGCCGGACGCTATCACTGTTTGTTTTTGTTTGATTGGTATAAAATTCTAATTGGTCTCCATTAGTGACGGCGATATCTGAAACAAACGAGACTTTTGTTAGACAAAGCTTCAGTTGTTTATCTACAGTAGGTAGCATGGTGGCGACAGCATTTAACATTGAATAAATTGAACACTTGTTGAACATTTTGATACAAAGAAATCCCTTTATTTAAAATTGAAACGATTTCATTTACGAGTATGTTGTGCAAACTTAAACTAGCACAACTTATGAACACTGCAGATACGTTTTTCTACCTCTGTGATTTTAGAGTCGTGAACTAGTAACTAGGTATTAACGATACTTCATCCCCGCCCTTTATAAATAGAGTACAAAAAGCACCTGTCTTCTCAAAATTTAATCTATTTTCACCTAATTTTATCAAGATTTGTTCGAAAGATTTGTTTGATTTGTTAGCTTGAAAGAAAAACAGACAGGCGAATAGACAGAGTTATTATCTAAAGCATAATACTAAATTGGAATTTTACCTACTAGGTAAAATAGCGCCGAGCACTAGGTGCGATTTAACGTTAAACAGATGCGGTAGCTTCAATACTTGCTTACGGATCTCTACCAACACTAAATTAGTAATTAAAGAAAAAACGGAAAGAACAATTTGACTTCGGGCAGGAATCGAACCTGCGATAGCCTCACCTCAACAACCTCAACCTCAGGATAACCGTCCAGCCGCTTGACCTCTCAGCTACCGAAGTCCCTATGCGTCAAATTTTGCTTTCCCTTTTTGATTTTTAACCGATTTAGGGTCGGTGAAAAATCAATAATAAAATCGGTGGTGAAATAATTCTCGGTCGGTGAATAAGTTAATTATAATATAGTATCAATCAAATGATTGAAAAATATTTCAGTCTAGAACTAATATATCGTACATACATATTTTGGCATGCACGTGAACAATTGGCGTTATAAATCCGTGACTGTCGCAGAGGTGATTGTAGAGGTTACTCACATTAGTATTACACTGTGGTATTACACAACACAGGCACAGTACAAATATGAACAGTATGGAAACTACGTACAAAACGTTCGAAATGGCACACTAACACAAACATGCGCATCGACGCTCGATGTAGCGAGTGACTCAGTACTGCAGCACCGCGAGAACCGCTTAGAGGCCTCGTCGATGCGCATGTTTGTGTGAGTGTGACGTTTCAAGGTTTTGTACGTAGCTTCCACACTGTTCATATTTGCATTGTGACAGAGGAGCGTTTATGTACGGAACAATTGGTTGTTACCATTGATATAGGTACATCCATGTATCAATTATTGTTACTATTCGTGCGGAATGAAATCTATACTATCTATACTAATATAATAAAGCTGAAGAGTTTGTTTGTTTGTTTGCTTGAACGCGCTAATCTCATGAACTATTGGTCCGATTTGAAAAATCTTTCAGTGTTAGATAGCCCATTTAGCGAGGAAGGAAATATAATATATCACGCTTAGAGGAATAGGAAAGGGTAACATTGCACCCGTGCGAAGTCGGGAGGAAGTCGCTAGTATATAGATCATGTTCTTGTAGATTTTTTTACTGCGTTGGTGCATTGAACTTTATTATAAACTAGCTGTTGCTTACGGCTCCGCCCGCATGTAGCAAAATTATTTAGACATTGGGGGTGGCAATCAATTTGCATTTTGACCAACTGTTTTGTGTGGATGTCTAAAGGCCGCATGTAGTAATTAATTAATCATCAATGTTGTGGAACTGCATGCTTGTTTGCCACTTTTCACCATAAGATGGTGAAAAGTGGCAAACAAGCATGCAGTTACATTATAAAAGTAGGCAGGTATCTAACACAGTGACCTCTAGTGGCTAATTAAAATGCGCGTTTCCGTGCTTCGGAGGGCACGTTAAGCCGTCGGTCCTGGTTGCTATCGATAGATATAACAGTCGTAATTATAGGCGGTTTAAAAACATCCAAAAGCGGTTTGGCCACTAACCCGTATCTCCACCAACCCGCATTGGAGCAGCGTGGTGGAGTAAGCTCCATGCCTCCCCCCAAAAAGGGGAGAGACTCGTGCCCAGCAGTGGGATATGTAATGGGTTGCTATTATTATTATTAAATATTGTTATCTAATACACTAGTGCCTTACTAAATCGAGCTCAACAAGTTATCCAATTTATTGGAATCAATTGAACATGCAATTGATTTGAGGATTTTTGAATTATTATACCTAAATATGATTCAAATTGTGTATTGGTCCTGAGTTACTGAGAAAACATTTTGAGATAAGCAATACAAAATGAAAGAGGCTTTGAATTTAACCAGACACTTCGTGGAAGGCAAGCTAAAGATTGTGGCACTACAAGTAGGTTTCATTTTTATTTGACGTTGTTTAAGTACTTTCTGAGAAGTAGCTGGTCATTGTACTTTTTAATCTTAGGTACAACAAACCAAAACATTTGAGAGTTAACATTAGGCCTGTAAATATTTTTAAATGATTTTCTAGATCGATGAGTGTGAACCATCAATGTGAACTGCATCCTTGTTTACCATTTAACTTTATTTACACACATTATCACAACATCACCTTAGCCAAAAGACATCTGTACTACTGTGTATAATCCAGAGAATATACATAATAATATATCCAATAGGTTGCCTATCAAAAAATGTACGCAAGTATTTTTTTTATTTTTTTGTAAACAATCTTTTCTGCAAAACATTATCCGTTTCATGGCAATACGTACAAAGACTGGAAAATCACGGCTGCCGTTGCGCACTTGGCCGCCCTTGCATATTTTCGTTCCGACCCGATAACTTTTTACGTCTTTAACGTACATGTATTATTTAAATATCAAATTAAAGCTATTTTTTTTTCTTACTATTATGATATACGAAAGCCAAATAAAATCGGCCGCAAATAAAAGTTGCTGGCTGTTAAAGATAAATTATTTAATTAAAAATACTTGCGGCCAAATTTTGTTAGGCAACCTAGTAGATACATATTCTCTACATTATAAATATGAGTAAAAATTAAGTTTGCAGCATATCTGGATGAACGAAATGATTCTGCAGTTGGATCCTAACCTATAACGATGTCTACAATAATGTTTTGCGTCATTAGGGGAAAATATTATGCCATAATTTCTTCTAACTTTAAAGGTAATTACAAACGATTTCAAAGCAGAGCTAGAGAGAAAGTAGAGCTAAGCCATTGGCCGTTTATTACCATCTAACTCAGTGATTCCCAAAGTGGTCCATATAGACCCCTGGGGTCCAAGGGAGACATGATGGGGGTCTACGTAAGCGTGAATAAAATTTGGAAATATGGGAGTGTGATATAAATGTAGCAAGGAAAGGGTCCACGGAAACAAGAAAAAACTTGAAAGGGGTCTACAAGAAAAAAATAGGTTGGTAACCTCTGATAACTGGAACACGATAAGGCTGAACACTACCATTTGACTTCAAATAGATTAGGAAATGCAGTGGTGCCTATCCCTACGCGCTTGAGCTCCTAAACTCTGTCACCAGTAAAAAATCCTAATTCTTATTTTTCGCGTACCGATAAAAACACGTAACTCTGAAATTATTAAAATCTCGTGAACATCACGTGACGTTACGTGTCGCGTGTTGGAAGATATCCAAATACACACGTAATCATAGTAATGTCAATGTGTGCGTGAAGATGTCATAGGTACATAGGTACATATATTGCTTAGTGTGGATGTTAGTGACGTGGCGGATTTGCGGTTAATACTAATTCCTAATTTAAACTTGCTTATCATTTAAATTGTTTTCAAGCGTACCCTTGTTATCTCCGTACCGTACCTAATTTGATTTACCTACCATGTGTGTACCTACTAATAAATCTAGTTGGATATATTTGACAGGTAAGATATCGTTTTAATGTAGGTACGTCCCTCTAATTTCCAATTTCCGGCACAGAGGCATAACACCTTAGGCCTTTGAAGTGGTAACGCATCTGCATTTTGTCCTCTGGTCTTTGTGTGGGTGTCTATAGGCTGCATTCATCACTTAACATCAATGTGAACTGCATGCTTGTTTGCCACTTTGATTACCTACGTTAAAAAAACCTTAAATAACATGCGAACGAAGTCGCGGGAAACAGCTAGTTTCAGATGATTTTCAAATGATGTATGTATGTATCTTCACGCCAGGTCCCTAACGGGGTAGGCAAAGAGTGTAGAGCGCCAGACATCCCGGTTCTGACAAACCTCTCGTGCCTCGTCTACCTTCATCATTCTCTTCATACATGCACGCCGATTCCTAAGACTTTTGACCCCACCATCAGACAGAACTCGACCTATTTGGTCATGGTAGGTCAGCCTTGGTCTTCCTGGGGCTCTGCAACCATCCACATTCGCATTGTATATCTGTTTAGTCATTCGCTCATTCGACATTCTTTCTATATGCCCGAACCATCGGAGCATGCCTTTTTTCATTTTTTTATTTTCATTTTCAAATTATAACTAGCTAAAACCACCATCTCCCCCTTCCCGACCTCCAATAGAGCTTTATTTATTTTCCTTTCTTTCTTTCATTTTTATGATATTCTCTTCCTTCCCTTTTTTCGTCTCAAAAATTATCGATACGGTTCTAATGGAGGAACTCAAAGGTATATTATTATGTGTCATCGTACAACTTCATCCAGAGTAGGTATCTTGCAGCAAAGGTATCGGTACCGCATTAGTAAGCATCCGTAGTCCGGTATTGGTCAAAACTTGATCAAAATGTTCGATTAACGTCAAATAGGTAAGGTGCGAAAGAGATAACGCTCTACAGATCCGTAATAAGCCGACGTCTCTTCCTGAGGTCGATGTGCATTATTTCTTGTTGGATACTGTACCTACCTACCAAAATCGCGTAACATACTACTACACAAAAAAAAACAGGCGAATTGAGAACCTCCTCCTTTTTAAAGTCGGTTAAAACTGTGATGAGCGAAAACAGTCTAATAGTAAACATGATAGATAGGTACATGTTTGCTCAAATAAATGAATCATTCTAAATAATTCGTTAAATAATTCTGAATATGGTAAAGGATTAAATGTGTCTCACCATGAATAGTAAATTTTATTCAAAACATGACGTAACTTCACGCCTCCAATCTCCGAAGGGGTAGGCAGAGGTAAATGCATTCAAGCATACATGTAAACACCCACGATTCGCCGGTTACGTTTTGGCCCATGAAACAGGTGGTGAGCCTATTGACATCTCCGGGTACATTACCAAAGTTCGAGGTACTGGGAAACTTCCAGAAAATTGAAAAACCCCAATAGAACCTGAGATATAAGATTTTACACCCCCATCTACACTAATATTATAAAGCTGAACTGTTTGTTTGTTTGTTTGAACGCGCTAATTTCAGGAACTACTGGTCCGATTTGAAAAGTTATTTCACTGTTAGATAGCCCATTTATCGAGGAAGGCTTTAGGCTATATAACGTCACGCTAAGACGAATAGGAAAGGATAGGTAGGTAACATTGCACCGGCGCGAAGCCGCGGCGGTCCGCTAGTGTCTAATATTCCCCAACCCGAGAATCGAACCCAGGATCCCAGCGTAGTAGTAGTGGCCAGCTACCACTAGGCTACTGTAGTTTAATTTAAGAATTTAAAAGCGTGATTGTGATCTACCATTGATCATTACTCGATTATGAATACGGTAGTAGGTTCAGGTGAAAGTAAGATAAAATACGTCAACATTCATGTAGACTTGGAATAACACATTAAAATAACATACATCAGTTCTGTAGGTACCGATGGAAAAAATGTCAGTTGAAGTACAGTCTAAAGAACTTAAGTACCTACTTACCACTACATTTTCTGAGAGGTCGCAATTCACATTGTCTACTATTTTAACATGTGGGTCGGTAACTTTCGTTTGCGTGTAGGGTTGTCATCTTCATAAACAAACAATCTGACTTTGCGGTTAAAAATCCGGTTTTCTGCACTAAACGAGGATATTATCTCACTTATAGTCAATAAACCATTTTTATGTGAGAGATATATAAGCAGATATGATTTAAGATAATAATGATGACAAAAATACAATGATGCGCCCGCAATGCGTTGCATGCGATGCGATAAGGTCTTCGCACATTACATCGACTCAACTTAGGCACAGCATGGCATTGAAATGTAAGTTTTATGTAATGTTACTTAATAGTGAATCGGTCAATTTGTAAACTAACCCCCTTAATCATAAACGTACATTAGATACGTTTTAGCTATAGAATGCTTTGTCTTTGTCAGTTGCATTGTCAAGTGTGCAGGATAGAAA
This sequence comes from Macrosoma leucophasiata, assembly GCA_036365455.1. NCBI lineage: Eukaryota > Metazoa > Arthropoda > Insecta > Lepidoptera > Hedylidae > Macrosoma > Macrosoma leucophasiata. Next base: position 6,108,712 of record JAWQUS010000024.1, read on the forward strand.
AAGACAAAGGAGAGATTAGCAACACTTTAGCTAAAATACGTTTATGAATAAGGGGGTATAAGTATATGACGCATATAGGCTATGCGTTGTTCACCTATTTCAAATTGACAAATTCACTCTTATGCAACATAACATAAAGCTTACATTTCAATGCCATACCGTAAGTTGAGTTGGAGTTGAATCGGCGTTTAATCGGTGTAATGTGCGGAGACCTATATATCTACATGAAAACTACTAAAAGCCGGACAGAGCGGAAAAAAAATACCCCAAAAAAGTCGAACATGTCCGGCTACTGCTGAATAGATGGCAACCCTATTTGCGTGCGTATTCTGAAATTGCGAACTCTAGTGTAGATGCAGAGAAAGGCAAGCACAATAAGCAGTTCACTGACTGACGTATCAAAGAATAAATAATCATTGAGCAGAAAAACCACGCTGTATAAATCGTTAACTGCGATATAATCTGATATAATTAAACTAAAATATAAAATGCTCGCGTAGTATTTGGAAACAAACCCACCGAAATTGCTTGATCATTTTTTATGATTTTTCAAAATATAGATAGTCGATAGGTCTCAGGACTCTGGGGTAAGTATAGATATAGGTAGGTACTACTATTTTTTAAGTTTAGACGATATAAGTTCGCCGGGACAACTAGTTAAACTAAATTATCAAGACTGTGAAGTGACCGGAGTGACTGACAGACAATGCACAGTTCTACTGGTCGAAGGAATTTGAAATTTAACGTGTAACTCTTCAGATAGTTTAAAGAAGCACAAAGAGAGAAGTTCCCTTTATAAATTTCATTTTTGAGAATTTAAGCTAGTAGCAATAATACATTTTATTGCACTAAACTAAAATAAAAGCTGTACCATACCAGCGTCGGAATAGCCATATAATCGAGGTGGCGTTTGTCAGCCGGGCCCTAGCCTACTCAGGCTCCCCACGGGTGTGACTTGCGGGGTTTGCCGAAAGCATTTAACTTAGGCCCCAGGTTCACTATCCAGTGTCAGGCCCCCGCCCGTATAAAGAGCTACTGAGCCACCTGGACTCTTCCAGCCTAGTCCGACCCTGTACCTTATCACTTAACAGCAATCACTTTGCTTATTGGGGCTAAACTGTGCAAATTATTAAAAAAACCGACTTGAAACTACAACCCAGAGCGATGTGATTTAATAGCACTCGTACAAGTTATTTTTTGTCGCTACCAAGATAATATGTAAATTCATAACATGTTAAAACATAATGCAAACCAAAAAACTAGTGAACACTTCCGAAACTTCTGTTATAACAAGTTACGATCACGCAGTCTGAAATAGAGCTGTATTAATTATGAGGAAATAACATCCTGGGTTATTATAAGATAACAAAGTTTTGTGTCGATTAATCATTAAAATAATTAATGTAATCGCCGTGTTTATATCAGTAAACTTCGCACATCGCAATTTATTACATAAAACGATGCCGAAATGCCCATTTAACATATCTACGTACGCCTATTCCCTGATGGGCAAAAATCGGTAAAATGCATCGGTTCTTGCTAGGGCTGCCATCACCTAAATGCTGACGCCGGATAAATGCGGCAAAAATCCCGGACATTTGGGCGGATTCGTGATTAAATATTAGACATTTGATTAGTGTTCAGCACAATCGTGTTCCGGTTGGATGGTAATGTATGGCCCCGTAATAACTATTACATAAACCTGACAACTTATGTCTCAAGAGTGGCAGCGCATCTGCATTTTGACCTCTGGTTTCTGTGTAGATTTCTGGATATCTAAGCTGCAATCATCACTTAACATCCGTGTGAAATGGTTGATTGTTTGCCACTTTTGTTAAATTAAAAAAGGTTGCTGGCAGTAAATATAAAAAAACCGGACAAGTGCGAGTTCGACTCGCGTGGTGAGGGTTCCGTAATCTAAATAAATATTTTCGAAAATATTACAGATTTAAAATGCAGGGACATAGCGGTTACGGTGGTACCGGCAGGGGGGGTTATATTATTAAGAATTTTCGATTTAATTTGAATACTCAAACTTCTTATAGGTTTTCCAGTAATCTATAGGCAAAGAACAATATTGCCACATTTTTTTCAAAATTTTAAGTTAAGTAGTTTCGGAGATAGGGGGGGGGGATGGACAATTTTCGTCGTTTTTCTTAAATAACTTCAAATTTGTTTATGCAAAAATTAATTGTTTTTTTTTTTAATTTTTTGATCTTCTTGAAAGTGTTTAAAGTTTATTATTTTACTTGACGTGTTCATCTTTGGGTCACCAATTTACATATATTCATCAAATTTCAACTCAATCGGTAGAGTAGTTTCGGAGCAAATTGGCTGTGACAGACGGACAGACAGACAGACGCACGAGTGATCCTATAAGGGTTCCTTTTTTCCTTTTAAGGTACGGAACCCTAAAAAATGGCATGGATATTTATAAACTAAACGTATTTTATAAACTTTTACGTTTTAAAAATATAAAACCGGTCAGTCGATAGTCGGTGTTGCACATTTCCTGGGTTTGTTTTATTGGAATTTGAAGGTGCAACGGTGCCAAATATGTATATACAATATATGTATATAAAAAGAAATATAAGTACTCGATGTTAACGTACAGACTGATTGTTTAGTAGCACTATAGTAGGTAGGTAAAATCATTCTCTCCCCTTTCCACAAAAGATAAATGGGGATCGTTCAGTAGAACAAGACATTTTGTTAAATTGTTAAGAAGATGGTAAACAAGTATGGTGATGACTGCAGCCTATAAACACCCACACAAAAATCCAGAGGTCTAAATGCAGATGCGTTGCCACCCCTGAGACATAAGTTGTCACGTCAATAGTGCTGAACACTACCATTTGGCGACAAATAGATTAGTTAATGCGGTGTCTACGCCATCAAGCTCTAACACTGGAACTCTACCATCAGTAAAATAAGAATGTAACAGGAACAAAGTTTATATGCTGTGCGTGGGTGCCGTTGTACACATAAAACACGCACATAAACACTCAAACCAGAAACAAATGTAGGCCAAGCAGACATTTGTATCTGAACGGGTAACGAACCCGCGACCCCAGGAACCAAGCAGTCGCCTAGTTGTTTCGATACACATAGCGACACACATTCTTAATACATTATTAAAAAACCAGACCCGCAAGAAATTAAAATAATTTACCCTCTAACCAATCAACTTAAAATCCGTAATAACGTGTTGGCTGCAGAGCGTGCTGTAGATAGATATATTGGCAACCCATTATACGCCCCAATGCTGGGCACGAGCTCTACCCTTTTTGGGGGGAAGCCTAGAGCTTACTCCACCACGCTACTCCAATGCGGGTTGGTAGAGATACGGGTTAGTGGCCAACCCGCTGTCGAATGTTTTCAAACCGCCCATAAGGCCTCCTACAAGGTTTAACGACTGCTATCTATGAATAGCAACCGGGACCGACGGTTGAACGTGCCCTCCGAAGCAAGGAAACGCGCATTTTAATTTGTTACTAGCGGTCACCTATCACACACCCGACTGTGCCCTGTGTGCTGTGTGCGTGTCTCTCGCTTAACCGAGTAGATCGCTTACGATCTACACCAGCCGCGAGGCCATGCGCGCTTCGTTGTTATTTTACTACCGCCCTATTGGAAAGGTTTAACCGCGATTGTTCGGTTGACTAACTGCACTAATGGATAAATTCTCCATTAAAGGGCGATGAGGTCGTCACGGGCCGACGTTTGCGATAGATATATATCATAATTATTACAATAGGTACCTATAGCGTGACGTGCAATATGACTCGAATAACAAAATCATTCGTTCGTTCAGTCGGCCAACAATAACAAAATAAAATAATTAATAGTCATATCCTCATAGAAATACCATTTCATTCCAAATTTATCCTCAATTATTAATAACACTTAATATTTTTTTACAAAGATATCCTTCAATTCTATATTTAAATTTCAGGTCGAAGATCTTAATTATTTTAATAAATCCTTCATCTGTCCCCTGATAACAAACAAATGAGGCAGGAGACTACAGTTTTTTTGTAATTAAGAGCAAATAAAGATAACATAATGTGGAGTAATGTGAAAGGTCATTGAAAAGGAACAAAGAATTGTTTTAATTAATTATGTCCAGAAATATCGATGCTACAACATATAACAGAACATAACGTTTTCCCAGGTTTTCGCGAGCTTCTAGCGTATCCTACTCCCAACTTCTCTTTCTTATCCGACGTGTCGGTCGCTTTCCAGCTACCGTGGCAGGAATATGTAATAAAAGGCGGTAACCTAACCTAACCTAACCTAACTCAGTCACAGTACAAATATGAACCGTATGGAAACTACGTACAAAACGTTCAAAACGCCACACACACAAACATACCCAACGACGCTCGAGTGACTCGCAGGTGCAACACCGCGAGAATCGCTTAGGGGCCTCGTTGATGCGCATGTTTGTGTGATTGTGCCGTTTCAATGTTTTGTACGTAGTTTCCATACTGTTCATACGAGTATTTGTACTGACTGAGATAGGGTCCTGTCGACCGGATAGTGTAATAAGCGGCAACCCGGCGCGAGGCCACGCCCACCCTTTCTGGCGGACTCTGAATACCGTGTCGTGTAATAAGGCCATTACACCACGAGAAGGGGCAACGCATCTACATTGAAATCGCTGGTTACATGTACATGTTAATAGACAACCTAACAGCATTAACTTACCATTCAAGTGAACTTTAAGTTTTTATTTGTGTTTAGTTTAACATATTTGCACTTATATAAGTTTTATAGTAAGTATTTATTATATCGACTTTTAGGACTGATATCCGTGTCCCACCGAGTAGTTTCCAGTTGAAAACCAACGTTGGGCTTCGGCTTGACATAATGCTGAACTGGGAACTATTTAGTGCAGCCGTGGGATCTTGTTTCTTATTTTCTGCTTTAACTAGGTACTCTTATAAATAGGTCTAAGTTATTTTTTTTTGTCAACCCTTTTTAAATGTTTTTTTTTGTGTAATGTATTTGTATTGTAAATGTTTATATTTTTTTTTGTTCTATTGTTTTTTTTATTAATGCAGTACCTGATATTGGTATGGGGGCTGCACCAATAAATGTTTTTTCTTCTTTCTTCTTTAAGTTTGTTTTCCAATTCACTACTATAAAAATGTTTGTAATTTAAGGAGAATGTCTCGCGAATACAAGCGCACAATTCTACAGTCTGCCGACTATTAACCGACGTAATTTCAATAATATATTCAATAATGCGGAACCAGTTCCACTCGGTATCGGTCGTATAAATCTTATTCGAGAACAACGGGATATAGAAAATTATGAATGAACGCAGAATAACCGCTAAATGTGGTTGACGTTTTTTATGTTCCGTGGTTCCGGACAGTTCCGGTTAGCAGCAAACTGTCGTGCAGTTTTTTTTATGGAAGTGGCAAACATGCATGCAGTTCACATTGATGCTAAGTGATGACTGCAGCCTATAGACACCCACACAAAGACTAAGGTCAAAATGCAAATGCGTTACCACTCCTGAGGCCTAAGGTGTTATGCCTCTGTGCCGGAAATTACAGGGCCGTACAATTTATGTACACTCTACACCAGTAGACCAGTACTACCAGGCTCGAGGTAGGTACCACCGCATTACCTAATCTTTCGCCACTAAATGGTAGTGTTCAACACTATCGTGTTCCGGTTAATAATGTATGACCGAGTAATAACTACCATAGAGACATAACAACTAGGGTCTCGGGTTGGCAACGCATCTGTATTTTGACCTGTAGGTAGTATTTGCGTAGGTATCTAATGACTATAGGCTGCAGTCATCACTTAACATTTATGTGAACTGCATGTTCATCATATAAAAAAAAACTAGTTGAGGGTGAAAGTAGCCTAGTCTGTATGGTGGTTAGTATAGATCCATAAATTCTATCACAGATGCAGAAATACTTACATATTTTAACTCTAGCGGACACCCCATAGAAAAATATTATACGAAAATAATATAAATCATAATAATAATCTGATTTTGAAGTAATAATCGAGCACTAAATTTAATGTTATAACTATTTACCAGTAGACCTACTTACCAGTAGACCTACTTACCAGTAGACCTGCTTACCAGTAGACCCACTTACCAGTAGACCAACTTACCAGTAGACTAACTTACCAGTAGACCTACTTACCAGTAGACCTACTTACCAGTAGACCTACTTACCAGTAGACCTACTTACCAGTAGACCTACTTACCAGTAGACCTACTTACCTATAACCATCGAACTATAATACTCTCAATGGTCATAACTATAATTTGTGCGTGTTTATTGTAGGTATGTCTAATGCATGAAGCGATTTGCAAGACGTGTTAAAAATATTGAAAAAAATAAGCATAAATAAAAAGCGAATTATTTTAGTCACCTAGAAAAGTGTCGTTGACACAAAACTTGGATTGGAATAATGTACCTTTAAAATCAACATTAATATACAATTCATATTCCGCCTGTTCTGTATTTTTTTAAGGAGCCTTGTTTTTTTCAGACAAGCAAACGGTCACATACCTTCCTATCGCATAATTTGATGATGCAAATGAAAATCTTGTAATTTTTTTAATGTACATTACCACCTGACCGGAACAACGATAGTGCTGAACACTACCATTTAGCGGCAAGTATATTAGGTGATGCGGTGGTGCCTACGCCCGCGAGCTCCGTCACTGGAGCTCTACCACCTGTAATATATTGCGTGACTGGGATTTTTCCGTTTTTTGGAAGTTTCCCAGAGCCGCTCTCGGACTTTGAAGTGCCTGAGATGTCAATAGTTTCGCTACCAATGACGTTTTTGGGGACGGGTTACATTGACGGGTTTGGATTATACCAGGTAAGAGAAATTATCTGGATATAATATCAATAGCAGACATGTCATTTAAATACCTACAAAGCTTCAAAAGTATAGCTCTATTACTTTAGATTTTATTGATCTGATCCAAAAAACTACGATTACGTCATTTAGTCATTGATGAGATGATCATCAAAATTCTTATAGTAAGTACCTACCTACCTACTTCGCGAAGTCCAAGAAAGTAGAAAATTGAAGTATTGTAATGTAAGCTAGTATTTAGACTAAGATGTAGAGTTTGTAAAGTAAGGCCGTGTTGAGTAAGAAAGTTGGCTCTATTAAAAATCGGATAACTTGAAATATGCGAGCGATATGCGATATCTATCTTAGCAACATTTTACATTATTTTTTTATTTTTTTTAGTATTTATGGCATTGCTATTACGCATATTGCCATTGTCATGTAAAACAATATTTCGTATTCGTATTTCCGTGTACGGTATTTAAGCAGCGTAAAAGTTAGTATTAGTCACTTAAATCAGTCAAATAATTACTTATTTTGTCATTCAAGTGAGTTACAGTCAGTATCAGTAATTCGAGTAAAGCGATGGCTACTTTACCAGAACATTTACAATGAAGTTTTGGAGGCAACCGGAAAGGCCGTGTTTTTGAACTGTTAACTGTTATTTCATCCTATAGCACTATATACACGGGCACTTCTTCTTCTTTATGTTTGAAATAAAACAAGAGCACCATATTCCTCTTTCAAGGTGCCCTCCAAAACTCCATGAAAATGTTTTTGGTGGGATTGTATTTCTACCACAGATCTTTTTTTTTTTCTTAGGTCGGGCTTTGTGCGGCCTGTCTCGAGACGGCTTTCCACAGGTCGCGTTTTAGGTTACCACAGGTTAGGCGATCTGTGAATTTTTCTAAAATCCGGAATTCATATTTCAACTTATACCCCCAAACCTACCCTCTACCCCTAAATTGTTAGCTGGCGACACCCACACGCCTCTTTACAAGAATAATGTGACATTTCATCTAAATCGTTCTTTATGAAATGCAACATTATTCTTACAAGAATAACGTGAAATTTCATCTAAATCGTTCTATATGAAATGTCACATTATTCTTGTAAAGAAGCGATATGTGTAAATAATAGAGAACGCCTAGTGGTATTAAGTCTGCCTTACGTACATGGTGCATTAAAGCTTAAATAAAAAAATGTCTTGAAAAGTTTTGATAAGTAGGACCCCTACTTATCAAAACTCTTTACTTAAAAACTACTTACAAGTCCTTCAAAATATTATTTCCTTGTAAGATAAATCAATCAAATTCTGCGACTTATTTATCTCGTACAATCAAAACCAGAAGTGTTAAGTACAATTATTATTATATTTACTTTTATAAGCCTGGGTTGCACCAAGACATTTGTTAAATTTATTGTAACATTTCACATCGTTCTCTAACTTCAGCAGATTTCTTTAATTTAGAGAAGGATGTGAAATGTTACAAGAACTTTAACTTTAACAAATATCGTGGTGCCCAGGCTAAGACAGAATCAGTTGTTATTAGCTTTAATTTTATATTTGTAATTTGACCTATCACAAGCAAATTCTATTATTTCCAAGTGATTAAATGAATTTTTGAGTTTGAGTTTGATTTAACACAACTGGTTTCCGTTCCATGAGATATTTTTGAAGTTATAGGTAGGTATTTCTTTTGGTACGATTGGAAAAAAACGGTGAGTCGCTTAATGCCTATAGGTATCTGTACCCTTTCGGGAATTACAGGAGTGTTCTTGTGTAGTAACATTGATCGGTAGATAGATTAAAAGCTTAGCACATAGATAACATAAAGTGAAGGAATCGATATCTATCAACAGATATTACGATTATGATATACGGCTTATATGCAACAAATTTGTTCATTAAAACCTTTAATAATATACTTATATAATATTAGAGAGAGGTTAAGTTTGAAACATTGATTGTTTGTATGTTTGTAGGGGATAAGCTTCGGAAATACTGAACCGATCATAAAAATTATTTCACAATCAGAAAGCTACACTATTCAGACATTGCTATAGGCTATATTTATTATATTACTACTTTCATAATATTAACATATTATGAAAGGAGTAATGTAGGTAATATTGCACTCTTTCGAAGCCGCAACGGGCCGCAAAATAAGAAAAAATCCTATAATCGATTTACATTGACTGTACACGATCGATAACGATTAATTTGATAACATTAATCACATACTCATAATCTCAATAAACATAATGAAAGAACTAGGAAATTATTAATTTTCTAAGTATCACACACATGAAACCAAATTATGAACAATACTCATAAAATGCAATAGCCATGAGATTTTACATTTTCATGTGCAATTTTAACATCAAAATGTGACTTGATCTTTTGAAACACAAAACCTTTTCCACGTGTAGGTATATTTTACACATGTGGAATTACCGTTGTAATTAAAATCAATGATTGTTATCAAAATGTAGTTAAAATCAGAAAATAATTTTGATCATCGTGAAAATACACTTTCACCATAGATTGAAGAGGTTTCGTGTGTACATGAGAATATTAATACATAAATACATTAATATAAAATTCCAAATATAACTACGTGGTAAATAGCAAATGAATTCACACGCATAGGTACCTAATATATAGCCCCCTAAAAGATATAAATCCAATGAGATGCATAGGTAAACAATAAAAGGTGTACCTATATCGAGTCAATGTAGGTATTTTAGACTGAAGATATTACTTAACATCCATAAATAAATAAAATACGCTTCCACTCGCAGCCCCACAATAGGTATAATAAACCTGTGTCGTGGGTGCCGTTGTACACATACAACACATACACCCTGATCCGAAACAAATATCTGTAGGCCATACAATTACCTATTTTCGGTGCGGGGATCGAACCGGGGATCTTTTTGAAACAAACGGTTATCTCACACCGCTGGACTAACCGGGTCGTCAAATAATATAACCCTGCCTAATATAACCCTGCTGCAAAATCTAATCTTTTGCTATTTAATCTGAAATCCACATGTTCACGGGTCGTTAAGCAGTTGAAGTCGTTAGTTATCACTGTAACCGTATGCCCGCCTCGCATTACCGCACACCGCACACCCCATCGATCTGTGGCGTACGTGACTGTCTAGTATGACATGGCTTCGTCTTTCAACTGTTACTGCCCACTGTTCCTTTATACATAGGCAGAGAATATGTAATAATACCACGTATACACGAATTCACTGTATGTTAGGTTAGGCTCCTGCGTTAATCTCTAATCTATACCTTCATATTATAAAACATATTACCTGCGGCGTTCGTCTGTCTGACTGTTCGCGATAAACTCATAGACTACTGCACGGATTTTAATACGGTTTTCACCTATAGATAGGGTTATTAGGAAGAACAATTTTAAAATGTATTTAATTTGAACATTAACAACAATCTGCGAGTGGAATATTTATTATTATACATTACATTACATACCTACCTACAATCTGATCGAGAAACTACTATGTTAATTAATTTGTCATGAAAAATACCGAAAACCCTGCTAAAAAAACGAAATAATCCCCTTTAATACGTCATCTTATTTCTGGGATTCTGGGTTTTTTGACATTTGCCTACGTAGGTATCTTATTTTGTAGCGATTTAATAATTTTAAAAAGTTTGTTTATTAGACTCTAAAGTTTGTTTATTTATTCGTTCGTTTATTTGACCTTGACTAGTTATTGAATATCTTTAACCTTTCTATAGCGTAAGCGATTATAGAAACAGTTACGATAAGTATGGTTTGGTGTTTGATTAGCAGCCGATTTTACTTCTTATCGATCATAATTAAGTAGGTATATTTATTAGTCCATTATTTCGCAGACGTTGTATCGCACTAACACTTTTTGATAGATTGGCTATTATCAGTTCTGTAAATTGTATGTTTGCATTCAATCTGCACTAGCACTCATATTCGTGTTCATCAAATTACAGACACTCATTTGTTACTTATTAAATAGATCAGTACCAGCAGGTATAGAATAGCGGCTATTCTACGGCAGATACGGGTATCTGCCGTACGGGGCCCCCGGGAGACGGGGGCTCCCAATGTGCGTAAGCAAAAATTTGTACTTATAGGTAATTAGTAACCTTCCAACAGAGTACCAATAGTTATTTCAATTGCAAGTAGTAATCACCCATAAATGGCCCATTCGAGTACTTACCTACCAAGTCCTTTACAATAAACAATGAAACAAGCCACGGCTAATTCATAACTCAAGTTTTTATGAACACAACGTCTTTGTTGACGTACGATAAGGCGTTCGCGAAAAATCTCTATCCTTCATAAAGGAGGAATAATAATTCTATGAGGGGTCCCCAAACAAATTTTTATACGGAGCCTCGCCAAGCCACTCCACGCCACTGAATATAACCATGGTATTAATAGTAATAATAAACTATTACATATTCTTTGACAATACAATCTTGAATTGAACAATAGCAGAGAATATGTAATAATACTACGTATAGAATGGACACTTCGACCACAGCTTCGACGTCCCGCTCGATTTGCATACACACAACTCCTTCCTCTCTTATGGGCGACGGTTGGTATTTTGTACGTGCTACGCACACAGGTGCGCGTGTAAATACGCGTCACTGATGGATAGAAACCAAATTAAGCGTTTTTATGGAATTTTGGCGGAGTGTCCGCGGTGTGACAATAGGTATCTATGTTTTTAATCTCATTTTAAACATAGGTATCTACATAACCACGTGCTGAAAACACCTAAACTTTAAATATACCTATTTGCTATTTAAGAAAACAGTGTTTTACTACTTTGTTTTTATTTCGGAGCCTACGAAGTCCAGTAGTTAACTTTTTTCAACATCAAAAAGATGGAGGTCTTTCTAGGCTCCTAAATAAATACCTATTAAAGTAAAGCACTATATGTAGGTACACTTAATCGAAACTATCCTAAATAATGTGGTTTAGTATATTAAAAATAAGAATAAAAACGTAGATACCTACTTATTGTTCAATTCAAAATTATATAACGTTATGTATTATGTATTACTATTAATAACATTGTAAAAAAAAATAACAATAACATTGTTATATTCTGTACACTAAACATTGTGATAATAACATAACTGAGATAAGATATAGAATACGTAAGTAACAAATGAGTAACAGTTATTTGATATAAACAAGAATGTAAGTGCTGGTAGTCGGGATACTCTCTGCTTATCCCCCTAGGTCCCTAACGGGGTAGGCAGAGCGCCAGATATTCCGGCCCTGACACCTCCCGCGCTTCATTTTGATCAAGTTTTGAGGAATACCGGTCATACCGGACTATCAGTGCTTACGTACGTAGGCAGTGTACGGCAGAGATGACTCAGATGACGCTCTACGAACGTAGTCAAAACTAGATTGTCTCTTTCGTAGGTTCGATGTGTTATACCTGCCTATTTCTTGCTGGGTACTAAAACGCTCAAATTTAAAACATACATAACAAAAAAGGTTCCGGACGAATTAAGAACCTTCTCCTTTTTTGAAGTCGGTTAATAATAGTTATCGTATCTCAAGAGAGAAGATAGGTATATTATAATAATGTTTATACTTAGTTATGACGCAATAGTGATAAAAGATTGTCTTGTAAAAATAATTAGATAGGTATACCATTACTCGCATGTTTTTTTTTATAGAGTTTAGTAGATAACCAATGTCGTTGACATAACATGCGTTTGTTTTTATTTTTTAGTATTATATTAGTAACACACGTCCGGATTTGGTACGGAGCGGACAGCGGATTCTGTACGCACCGAACCAAATCTGGCCGTGAGTAGAGGAGTCCTTCGGACATAATTATAATTAATCAAATCCGATGCGGTCTGGCCGCGCGGATTCGGTCCGCCGCACCGAATCCGGTCGTGTGTAGCGAGAGCGGATTTGGTCTTCGGATTCGGTCCGCCGTATAGAATCCAGTCTTGTGTAGAGAGAGCGGATTTGGTTCGCGGATTCGGTCCGCCGTATCGAATCCGGTCGTGTGTAGCGAGAGCGGATTTGGTCAGCGGATTCGGGCCGCCGTACCGAATCCGGACGTGTGTTACTAACCACTATTAGAGAGCACGGCGGCATGAATGAAATACCCTAACATTGTTATGGAACGGAGAATAAAAGTCGAGGAAAGGTTGAAAAACTCTGCTCCAGGGCCCTCATGACGATAGATGCTAATTTTAAAAGCGGCACTTCACGCCTGTATCTTTGCCACAGATCTTGGCGAATACAGGCGTGAAGTGACGCTTAAAAAATTTGCCTATAATTAGGGTAAGTACCTAGATGGAGATATGCATGCTGAATGCATATTATACATACACCCACGATTCGTCGGTTACGTTATGGCCAATCTACTAAGATAATAGGGGGCGGGTATTTTAATAGACTATACAATTTCTGGCACAGAGGCGTACCAGCTTAGATTTCGGGAGTGGCAACACATCCACGTAAAAATATTTGGTTTTTATGTTACGAAGATGGCAAACCAGCATGCAGTTCACATTGATGTTAAGTTATGACTGCAGCCACCTGCAGCCTATAAACATAACACAAAGACCAGAGGTCAATATTCACATGCGTTCCACCCCTGAGAACTTAGTTGTTTCTGCATACTAGGGATATCCTTACGCACACCGAGTAAACTTCCGTCGTGCGTCGGCCCTGACACACACACTTATTATAATGTTTTCTTGTAACATTTGTTTTTAGTATAGAATATCATTGTTTTTAGTTAAACAAATACTTTAAGAAGTCACGTAGGCACCTATACTTGTTTACACATTGCATAATGAGTCACGCATATTCACGTAGCGTTGCCGGGTCGCTAAGCCTAATCGCCGGACAGATCATCAAGTTTAGCCGGACATTTGGGTAAAAAGGCCGGACACCCGCGATAGAAGCATTCGGCTGTGCTCTGAGCTCGCTTGTTTAAGAAATGTAAAAAGCCTAATTAAAGCCGGACACCGTATATTTTTACCGGACACGCAATCAAAAGGCCTAACTATATCCGGCTTCATCCGGACGCCTGGCAACCCTATGTTCAGGTAGGTACCCACACTTCGGGTAGGCCTTATCAACATTTAGGGCTCTTCGATCTTATCATTTCTACGTGCATTTGTTATCACAAAATAGATCATAATTTTTGAATAATATTTTTATTATCGTCACGATGAATTCATCAATCAGTTTGCAAGTTTGCACACTATCAATGAGATAAGCCAAAAATGTACTATCATATAATCTAAATAGGTATTCGTTCGTTATTGCCCCCATTTTCGCAATCTTAACTAAGTAGGTATTGTCCTTTTTAATGCTGACGAAGTATTAAATGCGTCAGCGTCATTTTTGGCATAGAGGAATAAAAGTTGAGGTCTGAGGACTGGCCGTTGCCGATGTACATATTCCTTTTTTTTTAATGTAATGGAAGTGGTAATCAAGCATGCAGTTCACATTGATGTTAAGTGATGACTGCAGCCAACAGACACCCACATAAGACCATGGTCAAAATGCAGATGCGTTACCACTCCTGAGGCCTAAGGTGTTATGCCTCTGTGCCGGAAATTACAGGGCCGTACATTACCACCTGACCGGAACACGATAGTGCTGAACACTACCATTTAGCGGCAAGTATATTAGGTAATGCGGTGGTGCCTACGCCCGCGAGCTCTGTCACTGGAGCTCTACCACCAGTCAAATTACAGTACTGTACATGTTCTGAATGTGTGTACTGTATTGTTTAAGTGAATAGATACCTAAATTGACACTTTTGAAGTTCGTTAATTTTATATGCAAGTAGCTGCCCCGACGAACTTCGTATCACCTTAGAAATATTTTTAAAAAGTCCATGAAATCGAAAAAAAAAATCTTTGTTGAGAAAAGCTTTATCACTTTGGGTATTTAGATGTTGGCTGATTCTCAGAACACAAGATTGCATGAGAATCGGTCCAGCCGTTTCGGAGTAGTATGGTAACTAACATTGTGATACGAGAATTTTTTAGGTACCTATTTAAATATTTAATGAGATTTTTATAAATTAAAGAAACAAGGTAAAGAAAAATTAGACTTCCACCTTTTTGATTTCTAAATATTTAGAGCTTCTGGCACAACTTATTAATTTAGGTACTAAAGTCTAACTTAAAGTGATGTGCATTTTGATGCTGAAATAAGTATTTTGTATACCTTCTTTATTTTTGTTCAACAGTAAAAAGTATAATATAGTTAATTAACAGTATATTTGGCAAGTTTGGCAATCCTCACTGTACTTATCATCAATGTGAACAAATGCTCGTCAGTTTTATGCACAGATGCACAGTTCGAAGAGTACCTAAAGAAAAGAAAGTGTCACAATCGACAGTCGTTATTATGAACAGAATAAACAATTTGGTTGAAATGTATATCTGTCGGGTAAACGTCCGTATATAAATCGTAATTTGTACTGACCATGTGCCACATTTTCGTCGCCAGACGTGGATTTACAATAGGTAGCAAAGGTTACGTTGAGCAATTAAAACTATTGGATTTCTAGAAAAAAATACATACGATCGAAATTCGTTTATAATTCAAAAGTAAATTCAGTATGGTATTACGTAGCGCTTTTGAGTTATTAGATACAGATTTTTCGAGTGGGTTGGCCACTAACTAACCCTTATCCAACCAGCGTGGTGAAGTAAGTTCCAGACCTCCTCCCATAGCGGCGTCGTGTGGCGGGTTGCTCACTTCCCTCTAAAATGGTCGAGGAGGGCAATGGCTGTCACATGCGTCATACTCGTGAACGGGTGCTGTTGGTGGGGACTGGTCTGTTCTGGTTTGCAGGGGCTACATCACATTTAGTAGATAGCAGTTTATTTGCATCTATGCTATGGACGTTGACATTATTTGATTTTTCACGATAATCTGTACTAGATTTAAGCTCTCATTTAAAAGAGCTCTTACTGAGTTTGTTGGGTAGCGGAGTTCTTGTCAGTAGTGACTGCACTTGGAACTCTGCTAAGTGAATAACATTGGTCTTGACGAATAAGTTTTTCTTTTTCTTCATTTATTATCATTGAAGGAATTGAAAAATTTTATGATTATTATGTTTTAACCAAATAGTTTAAATTTAAATTTTTAATTTACTATTAATATATGATTTTGCTTTTACTATATGTAATGGTTATTCGCTCTAGGTAGTTTATGATTTATTGACGTTTTGAAAGTATCTGTAAAGATCTATTCGAAATAAAAATATTTTCTATTCTATTCTATTCTATTCTATAAAGGGGAGAGACTCGTGCCAGGGTTGCCATTTTTATTATTTATTATTTTCGTCAAGCTAATAATAATAATATGTTTTGTAATAAAAATACACTATGCTTCGACTATATGTCTGTCACAGGACTGTTCCACTGAATGTAGTTAAAATATAGTACCTAGTATGTTAGTTATGTTGAAGCGCGCATGGCCCAGCGGCTGGTGTAGATCGTAAGCGATCTGCTCGGTTAAGCACTACGGGCGCGGTCGGGTAGAGGGATGGGTGACCGCTAGTGGCAAATTAAATGCGCGTTTCCGTGCTTCGGAGGGCACGTTAAGCCGTCGGTCCCGGTTGCTATCGATGGATAGCAGTCGTTAAACCTTGTCGGAGGCCTTATGGGCGGTTTGAAAACGGTGTGAGATGACCGTTTGATTCGAAGGGTCGCGGGTTCGATCCCCGCACCGGGGCAAATATTTGTATGGCCTACAGATATTTCTTTCGGGTCTGAGTGTTTGTGTATGTGTTGTATGTGTACAACGGCACCCACGACACAGGTTTATACCTACTGTGGGGCTGTGAGTGTAAGCGTATTTTATTGTATTTTTTAATTATTATTTATTTTATTTAATTTTGTGATTAATAGTATCGTGGAATGGAGTTCGATTCGCATTGATCGGTTTAAACCTAGGTTTAAAAAACGTATTTATTGAAGACGGTGAGATTTGATGAAGTGAGATCGGTTATTAATGAATAATTCTTTGATACTTTTTTGTTTTGGTTATATATATATAAGTCTGTTTTACTACATGAAAGAAATAAACCTTGTGTTGCTGTAAAGAAGATTTATTGTTAGTTTTTTTTATACAGAGACTATTTTATTTAGGTAATATAAAACAATATGAACTCAAACCTGTAAAGAAGAAACGACAATGAAAGTTTATTCTTTCACTTTTAAAACATAAAATAATATAATATTAAAATTTTCATTGATTATCCAATTGTCAATCAACTCGTATTTAAATCTGTCATCTGACATTCTGAATTCGATTCTTCTTTAAAATCAGACAATTAAAAAGTTAAAAACTATAACCAAACTTCATGGTAAGTAAACACACAGAGTGCGAAGAAAGAAATAGTATTTCTTTACATCTCCCCCCATGGGGAAGAAAATTCACCCGTGAATTTTCACTCCAGTTCTCCATTTGATACTTGCACATTCTCATCCTCTGTTATCTGTACTGGAATTAGTTTTGTGATATGAAAAAGATTTGACTCTGTTTTTCTATGTCCTGTATCTATCTCGTAAATTGTATTAGATTTCTTTTTAATTATTTTATATGGTCCAATTCTCAATTCATCTAGCTTTTTCCTATTTAGTTTATTCCCATTTTCTATATATACTAGATCTCCCACACTGAATTCTCTTTGTTTTCTATTCCTATCATACCTCATTTTGTTATAGTAATGTGATTTCAAGGTATTATTAAGCGCTGTTTTCTTATCTCCGATCCAGTCACTATTTATACCTCCTTGTTGTAGTTCTTTTGGTAAAACCTTAACATCTGTTCCGTATAGCAAATAACATGGTGCATAGCCAGTTACTGAGTGGTTAGTCTGATTGTATTTTTCTACACATTCATGTGCTATTGTAGTCCACGCTCTGTTTTCTCCATCTTCATTGATTTTGCATCTAATTTTGTTAACTATCGTTTGATTCAACCTTTCATTTAGGCCATTAGAAAACGGTGCATTCACTGCTGTAAAAATTATTGTTATTTGTTTGTCAGTAAGGAACTTCTTGAATTCTTTAGAGTTTATTCCTGGATACTGGTCGGTAAGGAGCATCCCAATCTCTTCGGTTTCAGCGACCTTATTTATTAGCTTTATAAAGTCATGTGTACCCTGGGTTTTTGATGTTATAATAAATGCATATCTAGTGAAGTGGTCCACTAAAAGATGTATGTATTTCTTGGTTGATCTAGAACCACCAAAACCTCCAATTGTGTCTATTGATACTATTTCAAAGGGTCTTGTCGCTGGGCCTAAATATGACATTAATCCGTATTTGTGTTGTCCTCTTGTTTTGTTTTTTATGCAAATTTCACAATTCCTACAAACATTTTTAATATTTTTCGTTAAATTTTTTGTTGCGTACAGTGAACTAATAGTCGTTAGCATTTGTCCCACTCCAATGTGACATAGATCTTCATGTATTCGCTTTATAAATTTAATACTGAATTCTTCTGTTATTATTATTTTCTCTTTGTTCCTAATTCTTTTGAAGTATAAATTGTGTTTTTTGATTATTTTATTATTGTTTCTCTGTATTTCTTTATTTTGATTCTGATCTATTACAATATCTTCTAATGTAATTAAGTTCACAACTTTCAGTTGTTCTTCTAGATTATCCTCTGGTTCTAATACAGGATTCCGACTTAAACAGTCCGCTTCTAAATTATCTTTTCCAGGGGAATATTTGATTTTAAAATCATATTGTGAAAGGTAATAAGTCAAATCACCTAGTTCTTCGTCTGTTCTAGCTTTTAAGTTCATGTTTTCTAATGGTTTATGGTCTGTGTAGACTGTAAACGATTTACCTATCAGCCAGTACTGCCAATATCTTAGTGCTTCTTTAATAGCTAAGCATTCTAAATATATTGCCTTTTTCTTCTTTTGCGCTCCATTCAGTTTTTTTGAAAAATAGGCTACTGGTTTTTCTTTACCATCTAGTTGTACTTGTTTTAAAATTGCTCCAACACCCAGCAGAGAACCATCAGTATAAATATTTATTGGTAGATTTTGATCATAAATTTCTAGTATTGGCTGTGAACACAAGAGACTCTTTATTTTTTCAAACGCATTTTGACATTCTTCAGACCAAACAAACTTTTGATTTTTTCTTAGCAAATTATGTAATGGGTCAAGAATTATTGCGCTCCTTGGTATATATTTATGGTAAAAGTTTACTTTTCCCAAAAATTGTCGAATATTCTTCTGTGTTTTTGGTACTGGAAATTCTTTTATCGAAATGAGATTGTCCTTCAGTGGTTGGATAGAATTATATTGAATGATATGTCCCAGGTATTTTACCGAATCTGATGCAAATGTACATTTTATAAACTTTAGTCGAAATCCTTCCATTTGAATTGCTTCTAGTAACTGTTTCAAGTGACTTATGTGTTCATCAAATGAGTTTGAAAATATCAGGATGTCATCTATATAATTGACAGCAAAATCGGTTAGTTTATATTTTCTAAGTATGTTACACAATATTCTTTGAAATATTGCTGGAGCAGTCTTCAAACCAAATGGTAGGCAAGTCCATTGAAAGTGTCCCTCTTGAGTTACAAACCCTGTCTTCTTCCTGTCCTCTACTCGTAGAGGTATAGACCAAAAAGCTGAATTAATGTCTAAGCTTGTAAAAAATTTGCAATTTCTTGTTTTTGTCATTAAATCGTCAATTAATGGGAAGGGTTGAGCCTGAGGAACTACAATTTTATTTAAATCCCTGAAGTCTATACAGAGCCTTGATTTTTTATTTTCTTCCTTTTTAAATGTCAAAGTTACTGGTGCTGCGAATGGACTATAAGATTCTTCTATAAGCGCATTATCCAATAATTCGGCTATTTGTTCTGCTATCTCTTTTTTGTCTTCTATAGTGCATCTGTATGGCCTCTTGCTGCAGTATTTATCCATTAATAAATCTATTCTTGCTTCATATCCTTTAACCTTTCCCACGTCATACTTGTTTTTGGCAAAAACTGATTGATATTGTTGTATTAGCTTATTTATTTCTTCCCTTTTATCATCATCTAAATGACCAACCTTTATTTCAAATTCTTCCTCTTTGATATGTTCATTAAAATTAATTTTGTTTTCGTTTTCATATTTATTACCTTCATTTTCACCTTCGTCTATCTTTTTCTCCATTTTTTTACTATTCTTTTCATGTAAGTATTGTTTCTGAGTTATTTTTAACTCCTCATTTTGTACTAGCTTGTATTTCTTTATCATATCTAATCCTATTAAGAAATCATATCTGAATTTGTGTTCGTCAATGATGTACACATCCACATTTTCTTCTATTTCAAAAATTTTTATTTTTAAATTTGTCAAACCACTTGTTTTTTGGACACCATTAATTGTTACTATATTTTCTTCATTCGAGTTATGTCCTTTTGTATTTAGTTTTAGTAATTTGGAATTAATTAGAGATACATTTGAACCTGAATCGTATACTCCATAAATTTCTAATTTATTATTTAACAGTAGTTTGATCTTAATTAATGGTGTCACTACTAGTTTTTTTGTTCTGTTTCATTTAACTCTGCTTCAATCACTGAATTATTTACATGTTTAATATATCTTTTATTTAATTTATCATCTTCTCTAACTCTAAACCAGCATGCAGCTTCGGAATGATAGCGAACCCCTTTATTTAATTTTACGCATATTTTGCATGGATAACGTCCTTCATTTGTAATATTTATCCTTTGATTTTCATACTTTCTGTACGTTCCATTCCTATTTTTATTTACCAAATGTTCATACTTTCTCACCTCATTGAATAAACATACTATATCGTTCATTGCTTCTCTATTTATCTTCTCTAATACAAAACCTGGCAAACCTACCGCTATCAGATCCACCAGTGTACTTGTATCAATTGAATTTCTCATGTCCAATAAAAGTTTTTCCTTTTTAATGGCATAGTCCACTAATGAACCATCCTTATATTTAAATAACAATGCATAAGTCACTTGGTTCCAGTTTTGGTTTGCAAATGACTCGCACAACTTTTCTTTCCAAACTATCCACTCTGAGTTGAGTGTTAATTTTATAATCATTGAGCTGTACCAATCAACACAACTTTTATCCATAAATAGTCGGAGAATCTCAATTTTTTGTTCATCTTTCATAATACCGAAGCGAGAACATTCTCTTTCAAAAATGTCAATCCATTGCCTTGCATTCGAGTTTTTGCTCGTAAATTTCTCAATCACAAACTTCTCTGCGATATATTTCAGATTCTGTTTTTTTAAATCATGTGTATTTTCTATTAACTTTGTAAACATTTCTTCCAATAAATTCGAATCTCTAATTTGTTCTTCAGATGCTCGGTTATGTTCAATTTCCTCCAGATATTGTTCTCCAAATTGTAAGTTACCATCAGCATCTATGTAAATTTCTCGTAATTTATCTGTCATAGTTATCCAAACTCTTCGTGTCTGATGTCTTTTCTTTAAACTATTTTTTACTTTGTTGTACACAGCTGTCTCAATTAATTCTTCGTGAAATCCAACAGACTGTAATTCCTCTGGTATAGCAAATTTTTTTTCATCTTTAGTTGTGATTGAGGTTACACAACAAATATTAGATTTTCCATCATTCGCCGGTAAAATCGTGAATTCAAAACGTAACTGCTCCATTTGCATCTTTTTATAAACAAAATTGTCGTTTTATACGTCTGTTTTACTACATGAAAGAAATAAACCTTGTGTTGCTGTAAAGAAGATTTATTGTTAGTTTTTTTTATACAGAGACTATTTTATTTAGGTAATATAAAACAATATGAACTCAAACCTGTAAAGAAGAAACGACAATGAAAGTTTATTCTTTCACTTTTAAAACATAAAATAATATAATATTAAAATTTTCATTGATTATCCAATTGTCAATCAACTCGTATTTAAATCTGTCATCTGACATTCTGAATTCGATTCTTCTTTAAAATCAGACAATTAAAAAGTTAAAAACTATAACCAAACTTCATGGTAAGTAAACACACAGAGTGCGAAGAAAGAAATAGTATTTCTTTACATATATTATGAAGCTTTTTAGGCCAACATTTGAAAGTTTACAAATTTAGTGTCCCATGGGTATCTAATAATATATTTATACAGGTAGGTAATAAAGATTATTTAATTTAATTTTATGTACTTATTTAACTTTTTTATTTTCTTATTTTACTACAGACCATAAAAATATTACATGTAGGTACAGGGTATAAACGACAAGACAGAACGAACAAATTTTGGGTAAGTACTTAGGTACTTTTTTATGTAATGAAGGTGGTTGAAAGAATACGGTTCACATTGGTGTTAAGTGATTAACTTACACAAAGACCAGGGGTGCGACCGACTATCGACATTGCTATTGTCGTTGTAATTGCTGTCAAATTTTCATGTCGATTTTTACTTTAGCATAAGATAGCAGAGAGCAATATTTGTTAAAGAGAGAGATTTTTTACGTTTATGCCGTCATAGTACAATTTATAATACCTAGTAAGTAGACAAAAGTTAGTAGTATGTAGTCACAGTTTGTGAAAAAACTCAATAACATAATAATACTTAAATACATTTAAATTGTAAATTTCGAACAAGTTTGTGTAAGAAGTAAATAGGTAGTTAAGTAGAAGTACCTACTTAGATAATTGTTTTTATTTTATTCAAATATTGTTACAACTGAGTGAACTCGATCAGAGAAACTTCTAGACTTCTGACACAATTTCCTTAATTCAATCTCGGAAAATTCTCTTAAGATAATAAATTTACCTAGTCAATTAAGACTATAATAGTATTCATATCAATAAGAACTTGGAAGTGTAAATTAACGTACAATTATATTCTCACTTTGTGTAATAAATCAGTTGTAAAGAATACATTATTTTCAATACAACTCAACGCTTCCTTTAATATTCTGAGAAATATTGCAGTCAGATCAATGGGCAAGGACGTAAAAAAACCGAGTCGGTCTTGTACCTAAAATTCTAGCTAGACCAGTGATTCCCGAAGTGTTCTATATCGACCCCTGGTCAATGAAAAGATGAAAGGGGTCTGCGACAGCGAAAAAAAATTTGAGGGTCCATGAATTGAAAATGGGAGTCCACGATAATGGATCTCAACACATACACTGATAGTACAAATTTACTTACATCATACCAGTGATTCCCAAAGTGGTCCATGGGAGACTCGATGGGGGTCTACGTAGGTGTGAATAAAAATTGGAAATATGGGAATGTGATATAAATGAAGCAAGGACGGGAGTCCACAGAAACCAGAAAAAATTGACAAGATATACAATGCGAATGTGGATGGTTGCAGAGGCCCAGAAGTACCAAGACTGACCAAATGACCAAATAGGTCGAGTTCTGCCTGATGGTGGGATCAAAAGTCTTAGGAATCGGCGTGCATGTATGAAGAGAATGAAAGTAGACGAGGCATGAGAGGTTTGTCAGAACCGGGATATCTGGCGCTCTACACCCTCTGCCTACCCCGTTAGGGACCTGGCGTGAAGATACATACATACATAAGTTTACCCGTCAGACATCCTGTACGGTTAAAACGCCATCTGTGGGATCCAATATGGAATCTAAACCATACCTACTATATAAATCAGCTGATGTCTATTTGATGAGCACTGTACAGTGTATTGCTGTTTTCCTAAAGTAATAGTAATTATCATGCTAGTTCAAAGCAGCAATGTAATGCAGAATGTCTATCAAATATATAGAAAGATATCAACTATTTTACTTAATAGGCTTTAAGGACCCATCTTGAACCACGAAAGCTATTTTTAGATGGCTTATCTATTCTTACGATGAAGATGAAGAATAAGCAAGCATTTTTCGACACTTATTCCCTAACATGGTGAAAAATAGTGAGTGTAAGTTTTTATAAAATACCTATTTCCTTTAAGACTGCACAACTGAATTTATTTATAAATAATTAAATACCTACATAATAAAATACGTTTGATAATTTTTTTTTTTAAATATTCAGTCCAGGGGTGAATCAAATTACAACTGGTTGTCATGAAAGCAGACACTCTTTTTCTGGCTTGGTTTTGTACCGTGTACCAGTAGGCATATAGGTATTATATTTTTATCATTTTCAATGAGATCTCGAATATTAACTTAAAAGAGATCTTATTGAAAATAATAAGAACATTATACCTATACACGTTTTTAAATCAATATAAAAAACTAGTACCTAGGTACTTAATATTTAAAATAAAATTGCCAGTTTTGTATGCTCCAATAAGGCAAGTACACTATAAATAACATATCAATAAAAACCCTTCCGCTATAATATTATTAAGAACACTGTCGTACTGTCTTTAATAATTTTTCATAAGATTTTTTTTTATTGAAACGATGTGCATCCCTAACACTATTGAATACTTGAAGAATTTTAGTTTCTTTCATTTTTATAACTTGTACATTAGTTTATTACATTTAGTTTTATTATTAGTGATATTCTTGACTTTACATATATTTTTTATTTCAATTGTTGTTCACTTTAATTTATTTTGTTTGTTTTTGACGTGTCATAAGAGGTGCCTGTCACCCTAAATGAATAAATGAGTTTCTGATTCTGATTCTGTACACGAACACCTAAGCTCCATACAAATTCAGACCGTATCCTTTTGCATACGTCAAATGCTGGGTGCAGAAAAGACTACACTTTACTTTTTATCCTTGTCCCCGTGTGCACCTCCTGCCATAACAAAACACTCGAAAAACATCGCCGTCGCCGGGTCGCCATCCGCGTCGCGCCCGCCCCTCGCCCCGACTCTATCACGACCCGCGGGGTCGTTTTCCGGTTATCACCAACTAATTACTATAGTGTAAGTCGCACTGCCCCTAATCGCATATGTCTTATGTTTCCCTCCGCAACGTCCAAAGCCGAGACACAGCCAGGGGCCAGGGGTCTCCCTTAGGCAGTTGCGCTAACTTTTTATATAAGCTGAAGCGCCTTCTGCGCTCGCAGATTGCCCGGTGAAGCTAGGGTTGCCAGATGAGAATTTGGTAAAGGACGACAGATGCATCTAAAAACGAGGATTTTTTGTGAAAAAGTACGACATTTGCAATTAAATTTTCAAAGTCTGCCAAAAAATTGGTTTACCAGTGCAGATTAATTAATGGACGACAGAGATAAGTTTCGCTTGCAGGTCGATCTTTCAATGATGTACCTACCTACTTTGTTGAAATTTCATTCACTGGGAAACTAAATAAAAATTGGTACACCAGTTTCTTACCCGATCGTACCTATCCAATCCAAAAGGACAAGTCCTCTTTTTGGATACCATCTGGCAACACTAGGTGAAGCAGACTAGTGGCATCTCGAGACGCGCCGCCTACATAAGTCCGTTCTAAAAAAAAATACTACCATATCACGAATTTCACGCAGACAAAATTGCGGACAAAAGCTATATATAGCCAGTAAAACTAGAAGCATCATTAAAACCCGAGGTACTGAAGTGAAACAACTCCATTACCGCAATAAAACGGAAACAGTTGGTGAAACCGATTGTGTTAAAAATTATTATGTATGCAGTTTTGTCTCCTTGAATGCGTTTGCAAGGTTTAGTTAATTGTCTTGCTCTGTCACGATTTTGTGAAATCGTATCGTCGTATTGTTATCTGGGTTGTTGTTATGGGCTGAGAATATTTTTTCAATGCATCTTTTTTTGTTTTACAGCGCAGCGTTAGAATTGCTTTCATTATAAATAACAATAATGAGGTTCGGTTGCACCGAAATGTTTGAGTTATGGTTCTTGTCAAATTTTACAATAAAATTAACATTGACTTTAATGCGTTCCACAAACGTAAGGTAACCTAACTCCCTAAATGTTATTACACTACCGTTGTTATCGTAGACTGAATGTCGTGCCGTACACTGTGTCCATTACTCAGACCACTACCTAAAGGAGACGTTGCATAAATGTATGGACCTTCGGCCATGTATTGTACACAATATCATTAGGGGCCATCCATAAATTACGTCACACGTAAATGGGGAGGGAGGGTATCACCGAAATGTGACAATGTGTGACAAGGGGCAGGAGGGGTCGAAAGTTTTGTGACGTCACATGTTAAAATTTAAAATACTGAAACGTGAAATCTAGATGTGAATAAAAAACTCTAAAAATCTACGAACTTGATCTATATTTATCAATAATTCACTATATTTATTGATTCGAGTGAGACTCAACTTCACAAGAATTTTGAATGGTAAGGGTTTAAATAGGTTTAAGTCGTCTGCGAGTGCTCGCTCGCTTTTCTACCGTTCCGCGCGTCGGTTGTTAGCGAGACCTGCGACAAGTACTGCCACATGCGCCGGCGCAGTGACTTCAATACGTTCCTATTGTTTACTTGACCATTGTCTTTTGCCGAGTGACAGTCAAAGTTATCTCAGTTTACTTATTTTAATATTTTTAATTTATCATTAAATTATTTTAAAATGAATAAAAAGATAGATTTAGGTATTCTCTACCGTAGATTATTTGACGCCTATAGTGTAGCCTATGCTGACAAAAAAAAACAAGTAATACAAGACGAAGTTAATACCTATTAGTCGTTTATTGTTTTTTAACTAGTCGTTGTTTTTTCAGTTATCTGAAATATTGGAATTTATGTTGATTTTATAAGATTATTTAATAAAAATAAGCAAAAAATGGAAAAAGCTGTTTTCTCTCGATTATTTTTGAGTACATGAATAAATTTTAAAAATATGTGACGTCACATCAGGAGGGCGGGGCTTATAAAAATGTGACAACCTGTGACAAGGACGGGGGGAGGGGTCCAAAAGTCCCGAAATTCGTGTGACGTAATTTATGGATGGCCCCTTAGCAGGCAAAATCAATATAAAAACGTTTTTTACTGCTTATTTTCACTTATTTAGCTTTGTTTGCAGTTACAAAACATTATTTGCAGTTAGAATTGCAACTCAAAACCAACATAGCGAATATGGCGGGCGATAGCATTTTGACATTTTCATTTTTTTAAATTGTTTTTTAATTATATAGTAATTGGAGAAAAAAGCAAATTTTTCTAAATACTATCGCAATTGATTTCATGTGTTAATACTAAGAACTTAATACTAATCGATTTCCAATTTAAAGAAATTCATCGAAATTTCTTTAAATTGATCGACTCGATACATCGTTTTTTTATAATATGTGATGCACTAAGTAAGATACAGGTATACCTAGCATTAGTTCTGTTTCGCCGCCGTGTTGAACATGGTTGAAAATGATAAAATCGTTTGGATTAAGTGTGGTTGTAACTCTAAAATATATTCTTGAATAAATTGATTGTATTTTTTTTGGATTATTCTTTAATTTACCCATTTTTTGAGGACGTGTACGAACTAGAGCCGAGCTCGCTACATCTCCTTTAATTTCCCTGTAACTAGGTTTAACTTCAAGTAGGTAGGTAACCTATCCACCTAAATACCCGTTTGAACGTGTGCAAATAATGCGACTTATAAAAATAATAATATAGGTAACTACCTAATCAAAACGTGATCAATAGGTAAGTAGGTACCTACCTCCTTGTGCATACATTAAGTAATTTATTTAAGTGTAGCGTGTGTAAAGCTTTACTAATTCTAAGTAAGTATATACCTACCTACTTACAACTAAATTATTTAACACAGTGCCGTGAAATATTTTTTTTGTACATACACACATGTACCTTTATTAAACAAGCACTTAAAAAATTACGTGTAGATTGAAGAATTGTATAAAACTAGGTATTTATATTTTGCAATTGGTAAACTTTGTAAGTTAAAAAATACAAAGTTATTGTAGGTACCTACGAGATTCTTATCATTATAAGACGGTAGATATTTAAATTAAAATATACCTACATGTATTTTGTATTTTGTTATATTACACTAGCTGTCCCCGCAAACTTCGTATTGCCTCACAATGAAATAATGTGTCAAAGGTTTGATGTAATAGGTTGGGGAAAAAGTCTTTTCGCATTATAGTATGTATGAACTTGTAATAAAATGTCTTTGGCTGTAGTATTTGTATCTGGCTGGTTTTGGTATCATTGAAAGTTAAAATTTTAAAGAACATAATTCCAAATTCAAATTAGGCAAATGTGTGATTTTCAGTTGTTTTTCGTACTGTCAAGATGAGTGAATCTAATGACGAAATTCGATACATTTTAAAATTTTACTACAAAAAAGGTAAAAATGCAACGCAAGCCGCGAAAAAAATTTGCGATGTTTATGGACCTAGTGCAGTGTCTGTGAGAGTAGCACAAATTTGGTTTAAGCGTTTTCAATCCGGAAATTTTGATGTCAAAGATGCACCTCGCTCTGGTCGCCCGCCCTATTACGGATAAAATGGATGCCATTTTTGAAAAAGTGGAGCAAGATCGACATATCACTAGTTACGACGTAGCTGAAGAACTGAGAATTGATCACAAAATAGTTTTGGCGCATTTGAAAAAAGCTGGGTACAAAAAAAAGCTCGATATTTGGGTACCTCACGAGCTCACTTAAAGAAACCTAATGAACCGTGTGCTCATTTGTGATTCTTTATTACGACGTAATGAAACCGAATCATTTTTGAAGAAGCTGATAACTGGTGATGAAAAGTGGATCACGTACGACAAGAACGTGCGAAAAAGGTCGTGGTCAAAGGCCGGTCAGGCTTCACAGACTGTGGCGAAACCCGGGTTAACTCGCAATAAGGTGATGTTGTGTGTGTGGTGGGATTGGAAGGGCATTATTCATTATGAGCTATTACCACCAGGCAGGACTATCGATTCTGAACTCTACTGCGAACAACTGATGAGATTAAAGCAAGAAGTTGAGAGAAAGCGGCCGGAATTGATCAACAGAAGGGGTGTGGTGTTTCATCATGATAACGCTAGACGAAAACAAAATATCGCAATAGACTGGACGCCGAAGCTGATATGAGACTCCCAACTTTCTTCCATCAAACCTGATGTCAACCAATTGATGAAAAATAAAAAACAGTTTCATTTTTTCACTAGTTAGATTTTTTATTTTTAAATGTTTTCTATTATTGTCCTTGCCAAGTGGTGAAGTAAATAATAATTAGTAGCTGTTACATTGTACTTTTATTATGCTGATTAATAAAAAATACACATATAAAAACAATTGTTTTATTGTAGGGTTCCATCAAGTATTTTGATTCCCAAAAGGGTTCCATCATTTAAAAAGTTTGAGAACCACTGGTATAGATGATAAATTATACTAGCAAGTATAATTTGTGGACATTATATTAGAGTGTAATTTTTTTCTGCAATTTAACCCTAAATTGCGCGTGCATGTCAATGATACCAATTAACATTATACCGATACCAGTTTGGACGAATTATTAAATATTATTTTTTTTATGCCATATCTTATAGCCAGCAATTTACCAGTGTGTTATCAAGTAAGTATTTATATTTCCTTTTGAAGTAAAATTTGTTGGCATCAAAAAGTATCATAATATTTTTGATTTATGTATTAATCCTATTAAAGGTAAGAGAAAGTATACTAGCTACCACAAATAATGTCTTGAATATGAAAAATGCTATCAAATAATATTTCAATAACTGTGCGAAAACATTTACACAGTTTACAAAAATATCAATATTTCTAGTCAGTCAATTTGTTCTGCCAGAAATAGGTATGTACCTTAGAGAACGATGAAGATATATAATTGCCGAAAAGACGCTTTCCACATTTCAGGAATGAAATACGTCCTATTAGCATTGCTTAGTATAAGTGTGCAGATTTTACTGGTTTGCGTATCATCTAAACTTTGCCGTATTGCAAATCAACCGCTCGAAGTGGCCTACGTGACTCGCGGCCCCCTAGCAATGGTGTCGTGGCGCCAAACGAATTACCGCCTTATTGACGTTGAACTCTATCTTCAAAAAAAATGTGGCTGTGTAATTTTTTAAGCGATAATTTATATTACATTAATTAAAATTAATAACCTTCAAATTGTTGCGTAACTGAGAAAAAAACGCACGTGTTATAAAACTAACAAATCAGCTGATTATAGTGAATACTTACCCCACGAATTCACAACATTGATTGATAAAGCGAGTAAAGCTAGGAAACACTGTAAACCACACATTTTGTTTCATGAATTTCTATTATATCTATTTAAATGCACATTAGATCGAATATAGTTCGTGCGAGTTTCAGTCCAATGTCAGGTAGAGGGCGTACGCCTCATGTACGACCACGCCGTTCGCGTGTAAGACCGAAACTAAATAAGATCGGTTCTCGGTTGTCCCGTCGCGTCTGTTTTGCCGCGTAGCTAAATACAAAATAGGTTCATTGAGAATGCATCGCGCATGCTTGCGAGAAAATTCACTACAACGCAGTGATACCGCTTATCAAACTTATCATTCAAGTAATTGGTAAAATTTGGATACTGCATGTTTCAGCGCGGCCTTGACTAGTTATTTATCTAATTTGATTTTATTACGCTACTGAAAGAGATACGGTAGGTACTTAGTTGAACGGGCTTCAAAATTGTTGATGTGCACAATTTTGAACAATTTTGTACTAGGTATATTAGCATCTATCTATTTATACAAATTATAAGCCAAAGTTAATTTAGGAGTTTAGTAATGTGCCCGGAGATGTCAATAAGCTTCCCACCTGTTACATGGGCCCATACGTAACCGGCAAATCATAGGTGTTTGCATGTATGCTTGAATGCATGCATTTACCTCTGCCTACCTCTTCGGGGATTACATGCGGGAAGTTACGTTTGTTTTTTAATAGACCATAGTCTCCCAAGTTAAGATTGATTCATGAGGAAGTTTTGTGTATTTATACATATAATTTATTAAAGTTTTGTGTAAAGTTATGGGAATATAAGAATAAATGTTGGAGGTGTTAGAAAAAATTAAAGACCTGGGAGCTTCAATAGAAGACGCGGTCAATACTCTTTGAGATATGTTTTATAACAAAACTAGCGGCCCGGCCCGGCTTCGCCCGCGCTGCTCTGCTCCTATTAGTCATAGCGTAATGTAAGCTATCCTATCTCTCAAGTTGGATCGAACTGCACATGGTGTGCGAATTTTATTATAATCGGTTAAGTGGTTTAGGAGTCCATTGAGGACAAACATTGTGACACGAGATTTATATATATTAAGAATAAGGTACGGTGGGATGTTGTCTCTTAGGTTGAACAACAAAAAAGTTCGCAATGGCTATGTTTTAAGGATGTCTTACTAGTACCTTTAATATCCATTAAATCTACCAAAAAAATGATAATTACAAAGCGGTAATTGAAATGTATTTACACCAATAGTAATGTGCCCGGAGATGTCAACAGGCTCGCTACCTGTTACATGGGCCGAAAACGTAATCGGCGAATCGTGGGTGTTTGCATGTATGCTTGAATGGATGCATTTTCCTCTGCCTACCCCTTCGGGGATTACAAGCGTGAAGTTACGTTACGTTACGTTTTATTTACACCAATACAATATTAATCCATAACAAATTACCTATCTTTAAAAATACGTTAGTTACATTTCATGCACATTATCATAATATATTACACAAAATTATTAAAATTAATATATTTATTAGAATTTGTCGCAAAAAGTATGTCGCGGAAAAATACATTTAATTCAAACGCATTGCTCATACCAATTGCACCCACTTGTTTCTTTTTTTAAATTTATTTTCAGGTTATAGTTTAAACGTTTATTGTATAGCAGAACGACATTTGGCGGGTCAGCTAACATTATAGGTATGTAACGTTGTTAACGTAACTTAACACATTAGTATTCTCCGAAGAGGTAGGTAGAAAAAAGTACACGCATGCACCTCGCATGAAAATCACTTAAAAGCGATGAGTCAAAAAAATATTAAACCTTATTTTATAGTAGTTATAGCATTACATTGAAACAAATAAAATTATTTATTTCGTATTTTCTATTTCGTGCAGAACTTACTACTAATCTGAGAAAAAAAATTACGTGCAAGCAAAATATTTAATAAAATTTATGAAAATGTGACATATTTTTAAAATCGAATAGAATAATAGTTTAATTTTAACGCTGTTACCAGCGCAATGCCCTGACGCCTGAATGCCTTAACTGCCCTTAACCCTTCCCGCGTCAAATCATAAAAAAATATTTTTGGTATCTTTTGATCTTTGGTATCTAATTCTGTATCACATTTATAAAGATGAAATAAAATAAATAAGTATGGTATCTACATATACTTAAAATATGTTTTATATTTATATTATAATTTATTTTGCCTACTATATGTTTTTTACTTTAATAAACAAAATTAAATTCTCAGCTACTGATGTCGTCATAAACATATTTTCACAGTATTTATTTATGTTTTAATAGTAAAATTTATATGTTGATATGAAAGGAGTTTAGAAATTTGATTGTATTTTTTATATACGAGTAGGAAGGTACACATATTATTTATGATTTCGGTAGACCCTGGTACCAAAAGTCTGTAAAAAGATATTTTTTGTATTTTTTTCTCTAGAAGCGATTATATATATATATATATATATATATATATATATATCCAAAATTTTCTTTCTTTCGTATTGCGCCACCAATTTTTGTTTTCCACACAACCTTATGGTTGACTGGTATAGAATGCTTCCTAGCATTAAATCCGCCTCATGTACGCTCAATGTGCACGAAAGTTTAAATAAATAAATAAATAATTGTTGTCATACAAAAATTACATAGAACAAAATATTTTCGACAAAAGAACAACGATTTATATTATTTTTTGAGTATTGTTCCATGATTCTACGTATGTTTCTCTATCTTTTGATATAGGTACCTACCTAGTGCACCTACAAGGCGCGGGCCCAACATGGAACTTGTCATTTGTCATTTGCCACAAGTTATTAGGTACTGATCTAAACTACAATTATTTGAAATATTTAACCTATTCTTGTCTCAACAGGGAAGTTTGTTCCGGAAATTGTATGAATCGTGACCGGAATTCCGCTAGCAATCAATAAACAATCCATCCAACAATATCCTACGAGCAATCAATGAAACCTGAATCTGTCAGGCGCCAACCACATAACTACCTACGTACATATAAAACACGACATGCTTAATCACTGTGCTAATTTATTCATAGCATCTAATTAAAGACCATGTGTGTAAAGCAATATACCTAACTACCTAATTTCACATGGTCAAAATTAAAATACCTTTTTTTTTTTTTTTTTTTTTTTTTATTTAATTGAAGTGGCAAACAAGCATGCAGTTCACATTGATGTTAAGTGATGACTGCAGCCTATAGACACCCACACAAAGACCAAGGTCAAAATGCAAATGCGTTACCACTCCTGAGGCCTAAGGTGTTATGCCTCTGTGCCGGAAATTACAGGGCCGTACATTACCTCCTGACCGGAACACGATAGTGCTGAACACTACCATTTAGCGGCAAGTAAATCAGGTAATGCGGTGGTGCCTACGCCCGCAAGCTCCGTCACTGGAGCTCTACCACCAGTAAGAACCTACGGCTCATTAAGTATTTTTTACAATCAACTTTAAATTATAAACAAAATATCTAATGTATTTACTGGGCAGTACCTACTATATTTAGGCAGGTACAATTGAGGAAGACAGGAAAAACAGAAAAAAAAAATAGAAAGCAAAAAAAAAAGAGCCCCTACCCTTTCTCAACTGGCGATGCGTGCCTCCTCTATCGAAGCCCTTAACCAACCTAAGAGCACCTAACGCCGGCCTACATGGTAGGCCTGAAGAAGCCGCAGCAGACCAGCCCCGGTGCTGCTTCCCCGCCGCGAGCTTCGCGCACGCGACGTTCCTACTACTGATGAATTGGGGAACTTTTAGCTTATCCAAAACAGGTACCCGTTTGATCATCATTTCAGCTCAAAGACGTCCACTGCTGAACAAAGGCTTCCCCCAAAGATTTCCACAATGATCGGTCCTGGGCCGTCCTTCTCCAGCGATTGCTAGCGACCTTCACCAGGTCGTCGGTCCATCTTGTGGGAGGCCTGCCCCGTTTGATCAAACCCCCTGATTGTATAATAATAAGCATAAGTACCTACTGCCGCGGTGTGTAGTAGCAGATCTGCTAAATTGATGTCCCAGCCGAGTCCCGAAGGCATGTCGCTCAGTTGACATCAATTTGATGAGCACTATGGAATACCTACATAGCTATTTTCCTGAAATTATGGTAATCATCACTTTAAGTCAAAGCAGCAATGTACTGCAAATTGGCTATTCATGAAATATCGAGTAACTGTGTTACACATAATTGGTGCGCGGCTCGCAAGTGTCAGATGCTAAACCGAATTATTATGGATTTCACCAACATTTTAATCGAGTCATCAATTAAAATCATTTTTGCTGTTCATCAGTTAAACGAGGTCTGAATGGGCTAACCCTTAAGGTTCTTGGCGTGAAGGTATCTGTAGGTACTTGGCGTGAAGGTGTATGTAATAGTGTGTATAGTAGGTATCGCGGTTATTTAAAGGAGATGTTGCAAAAATGTATGGACCTCCGGCCATGTATTGTACACAATATCATTAAACTGGCAAAATCAATATAAAAACGTTTTTTACTGCATATTTTCACTTATTTAGCTTAGTTTGCAGTTACAAAACATTATTTGCAGTTAGAATTGCAACTCAAAACCAACATGGCGAATATGGTAGGCGATGTCATTTTGACATTTTCATTTTTTAAATTGTATTTTGATTACATAGTACTTGGAGAAAAAAGTAATATTTTCTAAATACTATCAAAATCGAGTGTCGGCTGTATCGCCGCCATGTTTAACATAGTTGAAAATGATTAAATCGTTTGAATCAAATGTGGTTGTAACTCTAAAATATATTCTTAAATAAATTAATGGCATTTTTTTCGGATTCTTCTTTAATTTACCCATTTTTTGAGGACACACCAGAGCCGAGCTCGCAACATCTCCTTTGTAGTTATTAAATGCGACGTCTCTAAATGATAACAAAATAATTATGGACTATTGCCAATAATAATATACATTATTGCAATAAGTAAACATTAAAACAGTAAATACCTAGTACCGTATTATTCATTATGATTATGTAGCTACTAGCTATAATTAATTGTTATTATCAACTGTAATAAGTCTCTGGCTACGTAAATGAAGTGTATTTACCTACTAAACATACAAAATACTTTGAGGAAATAGTTTTCTAGGCCACAAACTATTGAGTGGTAAAACCACAGAACAGTTAAAAGGTAAAACGTACAATTACATTGACAGATTTCACTGAGTAGGTACCTATACCTAAAAACAAGAAAAGAGATGTCATATTTATTTTATGTCTTTGATGGTAAGCGAATACTGTAGACTAGTGTTTCCCAAACATTGTTCTGCCATGACCCGGTAATTTTCACACTGACTTCGTGACCCGCTTATAATTTTTAAATCCAAGCAATTTTATTTTACCTAATGGAACAACATTAGATTAAATAGTACACAATTATGAAGAATATTTAGGATACATGGATACGTAGGTAATATTTTTAATATAAATTGGGAATGTTGCGACCCTGTACTTAATATTGATGGCCCGGTACCGGGTTGCGACCCGGTAAATGGGAAACGCTGCTGTAGCCTATAAACATCTACATTAAGACCAAGATGCGTTGCCAGGTTGCCACTCTTGAGGTCTAAGTTGTTATAAATCTGCCCCAGAAATTACGCGGACATTATACATACCGGAACATAATAGCACTACAATTTAAAACCACCATACAATTATTGTTTTTTTTAACTCTTTACTGTCACACAATCCATATCATGATATACGTAGGTACAAATAGCGAGCTTAACGCTAAAAGCCAGACAATATGTAATTATACTACGCTCTTTACCAATTTTTTTTTTTTTTTTTTTTGTAATTGAAGTGGTAAACAAGCATGCAGTTCACATTGATGTTAAGTGATGACTGCAGCCTATAGACACCCACACAAAGACCAAGGTCAAAATGCAGATGCGTTACCACTCCTGAGGCCTAGGGTCTTATGCCTCTGTGCCGGAAATTACAGGGCCGTACATGACCACCTGACCGGAACACGATAGTGTTGAACACTACCATTTAGCAGCAAGTATATTAGGTAATGCGGTGGTGCCTACGCCCGCGAGCTCCGTCACTGGAGCTCTACCACCAGTAAATTGTTATACCTACTGTGATAACGCTGAACCGGCTGAACACTACTATTTAATTTTAGTGCCAAATACCTAGATTAGGTAATGCGGTGGTGCCTACGCTAAAGTTCTGTAAATTTATTTAGACTGAGAGCCCTATGCCAGATAATAATAATATGTAATAATACTACGGTGCTCGCCAATTGCCCGGTAAAGTAGGCCGTCTCGAGACAAGCCGCTTATGTAATTCCATTAAAAAACAGCTATTTTTTCTAGGATTTCTGGAAGAGGATTCTTCCACTGGTGCAGTCAGCCAACCTAACTGTGGCGGTCAAACCATCCCAATGGGGCATTAGTGAGTACGTACAATAATGCAAGATGGGTAGCAGGACTAGCAAGCTAGCAGCATCCTGCCATAGAATTACAGTCACTGCGATCGCCAATCCGTATGCCAAGCGTGGAAATTATGCCATGCCTCCCTTTATGGCTTTGACCCAGTTGTGGACATATTTCGGCTGCTATGATGATGATGATGATTACTTAATAGGTACATAAGAAGTTCTTAGGAAAGAAGTTTTTGTTGTTTACGTACCTATTACCAAAAAAAATTGTTTTGATTTTGAACAGTATATCGTATTATGTAAAAAATATAATGCGTTATTAAAATACATATTTAAGCACTTAATTATGAGAGAAATAATAACAATCATCGCAAATAACATTTTACAACAATGGTAAATTGGCCCTGTAATTTCCGGCACAGAGGCATAACACCTACTGCCTCAGGAGTGGCAGCGCATCTGCATTTTGACCTCTGGTCATTGTGTGGGTGTCTATAGGCTGCAGTCTTCACTTAACATGAATGTGAACTGCATGCTTGTTTGCCACATTTATTACATAAAATAAAAATGGTATTCATTGTAACATTTAAATACGTATATACCTACGTTATTTAGACTGTGGTATCATAGCCTTTCTATACCTACCTATATCACCATAATAATAGGTCCGACAATACCTAAGACATGAATTAAACCTGATTATACCCTGAGATACTTCTCAAGTGTGCCTGCAGAAGTCATAATATGGAATAATATCTTATAGTTTACTCACAAAACACTTTTGTTTGACAATTAGTACCATAACCATGGAACAGAGAATAACATTATTATGTTATAATATATTACAATATACATATATTACAATATTTTCATGTTTTCATGATTCATGTAAACTGCATGCTTGTTTGCTAACTCCTTTTTTTTTTTAAATAAAGTGCCTGATTAAAGGATTATTCTGATAGGATAAATAATGAATAATATTAAAATAATAAATCCGATTAAGTCTTTATAGGTAAAAAATGGATGGAATGGAATTTTATCAATCTTCTTAATATTTACTTTAGCAGTGCTAAAGTAAATGTTATTTTCATTGTGTAAAGGAGACGTTTCAAAATGTATGGAGTTTGGGCCCGCACCTATAATAGCTGAAAATAATTTAGTATTTTATGCTTCTTCTTCTACATAGATTTATTATCTACTTTCTTCTAGTACCTACAACTAGAAGAAAGTAGATAATAAATCTATGTAGAAGAAGAAGCATAAAATACTAAATTATTTTCAGCTATTCAAATCGTTACCTTCAATTAATTGTAGTAAGTCTATTTCAAAAACAAGAAATATTAAAAAATGACAAAAGAATCTCATAGTAACAACACAGATTAACATGTTCGTTTTCTTTAGACTGTGGTAACAGTATGGTGACATATTGTTGTCATACAAATATTACTTAAAATAAATAGGTATTTCGGACAAAAAAACAACGATTCAAATTATTTTTTGAGTATTTTTCCATGATTCTACTATTTACTGGTGGTAGAGCTCCAGTGACAGAGCTCGCGGGCGTAGGCACCACCGCATTACCTAGTATACTTGCCGCTAAATGGTAGTGTTCAGCACTATCGAGTTCCGGTCAGGTGGTAATGTGGCCTCAGGAGTGGTAACGCATCTGCATTTTAACCTCTGGTCATTGTGTGGGCACTATGGGTGTCTTTAGGCTGCAGTCATCACTATCAATGCATGCTTGTTTGCCCAATTCATTACATAAAAAAACTACGTATTTTCTCTATTCTTTGCTAGAGTGTAGGTACCTACTGGGTGCGGGCCCAAAGTGGAACTTGTCCTCGGACAAAACCATAATTATAATTTTTTTTTAATGCAACCGAACCTTAGTAATAAATCAATGTAGGAAGTTAATCACTGTGGTTACTGATCTCTCTGTTGCCCGATGTGTGATGAGTGTATGATTGGTACGAGTACCTAATTTATCCAATTGATAGACTCCATTTGATATTCATACCTACCTACTAACAAAATATGATGTCGTTCGGCGACGT
Source organism: Macrosoma leucophasiata (assembly GCA_036365455.1). Taxonomy (NCBI): domain Eukaryota; kingdom Metazoa; phylum Arthropoda; class Insecta; order Lepidoptera; family Hedylidae; genus Macrosoma; species Macrosoma leucophasiata. The sequence goes on from JAWQUS010000024.1 coordinate 6,147,196, forward strand.
CGTGTCTCTCTTCCTTTCAAAATGGTTGACTGCAATGGCTGTCACGTGCGTCTCATACGAGAACAGGTGCTGATGGTGTTAGTGGCAGGTGTGAGTTGAAAACATGGGTTTTGGGAGGAAGAATGTAACTATTGATGCCACGGATAGCGATTTGGCCGTAGGTCGATTACTGAATAGGTACCTATTCGTACCTATGGGGCCGTTCAAGTATTACGTAAGCAGATTTTTTACAATTCTTTACCCCCCCATCCCCCTTGTCAGCAAAAGTAAGCAAAGCTCTTACCCCCTCCCCCCATACTTACGTAAACATTTTTCAAATTAATGTTTTTTTTTTATATTATAATTATAATTTTAAAAATAAGAAAATAGATTTAGCATAGAGATTAGATTTTACTGATGTAATAAGTAAATAACTACCGATGACGTAATCATCATCTAGACTCCCCTACCCCCCATGTCATCCAAAATAAGCAGAGCAAAGACCCCCCCACCCCCCCATAGTGCTGACGTAATACTTGAACGGCCCCTATACGGTCTTGGCGGAAGTGCCAAATATTCGGCAAGGATGAGTGCATTTTCGTCAGTCTATCTGTCTGTCCGTCTGTCATAGCAAGCTCCGTCTTTAACACTACTGAGTCTACTAGTACCTAAATATTTCAGGATAAGTCCACATGCAGAAGTTTCTTTTTAATGGTTAGACGACGATACTTGGTGTCCTGGAGGCCATATGGGCACATTATCTGGTGGTATTAAAATATGTATATAATAATATACATATTTTAATACCTAGATATTTGATTGATTTTGGATCCTGATTGTACGTCCTTGGCAAAAAAAATCGAAATTTTTTGACATAAACTCACCATTTTCCTTGAAATACCTATCAGCAATCTAAATTAAAAAAAATAGTTCGAACAAAAGAAAGTTACAAAAATATATTAATTTCTTACAAATTACCTATTCTACCTAACATTGAATGGGTAGCCGAAATTTCATAATGAAATAATAATATTGCTAAATGGTTGATAGTGACATCTATCGGTATATGTAAGTACTGCGTTACGTTTTAGCCTTATACTTCCCTTCTCTTATGTTCATTTAGAAAAACGTTACTAGATGGCGCAGTAAGCATTTATTTCTACTAGAATTTTAATAAACTGATTCTTATAAAAAACCCGGCCAAGGGCGAGTTGGACAAGCGAGCATTTTTTTAAATAATTTATAAACTAGCTGATTGATTTATACAATTTGGTGCACTCGTTTGGAAGCTATTCATATACCTATTTTAGGTATTCTTTCTTGAATGTATGCATTTACTCATGCTCTGCCTACACATTCTAAGATTACAGATGTGAAGTTACGTTAACATACCTATTTCGAAAGATAGGTAGCTTTTATCCTACAAAATTACGTTTACTCAAGCAATTTTTCATATTAGGTACCTACCTAGATATAAGTTAGGTAATAATAAGATCAGATTAAACCCTAATATATAAGAGCTCGTAATCAAAATCTATACAAATAATGGCGGCTTGAAAAGCATCGGATTATGCAACATGTGTCCTTAATGACTGTAGAGACACCCCTTTCCCTAGCTTTGTGTCCATCTGTGACCCCAATTTCATCCATTGTACTGTTATGATGAATGGAGAGAAAAACATTCAAATCATAATTACGTATCAGAGAAATGGGACACATTGTGAACTTGTGTACACTCTGGCCTGTTTGGATTTTTGGATTTATTTTAAAATAATTAAGTGAAATGTATAAATATATTTTTGTCAAAATTTGTTGTAGGCAGGTCGTAGGCATCAAGACATTACCTAATCTATCTGCTGGCAGTTAAGTACCTATTATTTTAGTAAAATTAGGCTTTGATATTTTAAAAAATATTTTTATTTTTTAAATATTACTAAATATTACTTAAACCAATTTTATAGATTTGTTAGGCATAAGTATATTTTTTTATTTGCCCCAACACTCGCGATACGTTCGAGATTAACATTGGGCTCACAGAATAGTGGCGTCCTGGCCATCCTGGACATGGTACCTATACTTAGGAGTACGTAGTGACAATAATTTATTGTCTCATTAACCTCTTTACTTTTGAGCAAAGTACGCTTCGAACTATCAAAACCCATACATTTCTGACAGTTCTAAGCATACTTTGCTCAAAGAAAAGTCGTAGTGCGGTCTGTGAATCTCACCATCAGTCTTACTTGATAAACTTTGTTACTATGAACAGTCAAACTCTGTTTATATAGGTAAACAGAGTTCCTACCTGTTTCCACGAAGATTGCACTTGTGAATTCATTACTTTTCCCCATTCTCGATTATGCCGATATCTGTTATCTGAATCTAACACAGGAGCAACTTAATAAATTAGAGCGACTTCAAAATTTGTGCATTAGGTTTATATTTGGATTGCGCAAATATGACCATATTTCCGAATTCCGTAAAAAGCTCAATTGGCTCCCAATCCATCTTCGCAGGAATACTCATATTTTATCTCTTCTTTACGGTATTTTGTTTAACCCTCAAACTCCTCTTTACTTAAAAGAACGTTTCAAGTATTTATATATTTTTAAAACAAATTACCTTCGATCTTCACATAAATTGAGGCTAAAAATTCCACCTCATTCATCTGATTTTTAGCAAAATCTTTTACAGTCTCAGCAACTTGTTTGTGGAATGATCTTCCCCTGACTGTAAGAAAAGCTCAGACAATCCAAACTTTCAAAAATCGAGTAAAAGACTATTATATGTCTCTATAACTCTCCATCTTTTTCTTTTTCGTTCTCTTCAGTTAACATTCCTATTTTCCTCACTATAATTTTTGTGTAGTGTATACGTTTATGTTGTTTATAAAAATGTGTCTTTTTTTCTTTCTTATTTTTGTTTTACTTTGTTCTGTTGTGATTAGTGCACCCCTGTCACTGTTCGATTTATTTATTCCTAAAAATTGGTTACCTGGAAGAAATCGCTTTAAAGGGAATTTGTGCTTTTCTCTAAACATTGTTCTTTATTTACTACTGTTTGTTGTACAATAAAGAGTATTGTCGTTGTTGTTGTTGCTATGTAACATGATTTATTATTGAATTTCAATCCATTACTTTTTAGTACCTAATCTAAAATGTTAATATATTTTTTTAAATATGTTAGTCTAGGTGTGCCTGCGACTTCGTCCGCGTCAGAATTTATGATTGTTTGTCCGACCGATGACCCGGACGAAGTCGTGGGCGCAGCTAGTATAAAAGTAGCCTAAGTTACTCCTTATAACATAAGCAATCTGCCAGTGAAAGTCCCGACAAAATCGGTCCAGCCGTTCCCGAGATTAGCCGGGACAAACAGACCCACAGACAGATAGAAAGACAGACAGACAGACAAAAATTGTAAAAAATGTTGTTTTGGGAAGTATATGTACCGTGTATACATACATATGCATTTAGTAAAAAGCGGTTATTTTCATATTACAAACAGACACTCTAATTTTATTTATTTGTATAGATTGAGCCATCGCGCATCGGGCGCATCGCGCCAGCCGACGATTTTCTGTTCAATTTAAATGGCCTTAAAACACTATTATCAACTAAACGATAAAAAAATCAACGCATTGGAATTTGAATTTCGAACAGCACAAGCCCCGAGCTAACGAATTTTACTCCCGTGGAAATGTCAGATAAATTTAAATGGCGCCTACACCTGTCATATTTTATCTGCTGCGAATAAACGGGATTGGCTGAAACTTTGATTTATAATTTTTATATTTTTAAAACATTTATTATAATATCGGTCATATGGGTCAGTTTACAGTAATTTATAATAGAGAGGAGCGAAGGTATTTTAATATTTGTGAAGTAAATATAAAGAAATAACCTAATGACCGAGAATAATACATTGCAGAGGACACAAATCATGTTCAACGTCTTCCGTACCAGTTGTTAATGTTGTTATTAATAATTTTGACAGTTTCTCTTGAAGTTGTTGACGAATAGGTTATGAATTATATTAGATGGAAGCCAAGAGGCTTCCCCCTCTGGGTTCCTATTGGCTTCGCCGGTGTGAGGCCAACCACCGGGTACTGAGCCCCCCGGCCATGACAAGACGGAAACCCTCGGGGGGGGACTTAGTAACTACCTGGGTCTGGCGTAATCAGCCTTACGCATCTTACTATGACAGTATTGAGGGGGCAGTTTGGCTATAAAATAAATAAATAAATAAAATACGCTCAAATACACTCACAGTCCCATAGTAGGTATAAACCTGTGTCGTGGATGAAATTGTATACATACAGCACATACACAAACACCCAGACCCGAAACAAATATCTGTAGGCCATTAATTAGGCCATACAAATATTTGTCCCGGTCCGGGGATGGAACCCGCGACCCTTCGAATCAAACGGTCATCTCACACCGCTGGATTAACCGGGTCGTCTAAGGGGAAAAATAGGGGAGTTCAGGTTGGTTCTAGGACTAGGTTATACCTATAGGAACGGTACAGTTCAGTCTTTCCTGTAAATTGCTCTATTTTTTTATCTCCAGGGAGGGGCAGTTGCCCCCTCCTGCCAGCCCCTGGTGACGCCCATGCTTGGGCCTAACAACGCCGATAAGTCAAATATTGAAAGTGAGGTCAATTAATTCACGCAAATCTGCAATGGCCACTATTGATTTACTACTCGACTGCCTCGTTGGTCTAGTGGTCGCAATCGTGATGCTGAAGCCTCGATTCGACTCGAACCGGATTCGATCTCCAAGTAGGAAAAGCTGTTAATGGGTTTTTCTGTGTGGAAATTCTCAGTCGTAGCTCGGAGTCTGGTATCTTAATTCGTGCCGGTCGAGTCGAGTAAAACCGTCGATCCCGCTCCCGATCTCTCTCTGGTCGGGTCGGATCGGCTTGCTTCAGAGTGAGGGAATAGGGAGTGCACCTGTGTTTGCGCATATACTTGTGCAATATAACATCACCTTTGGCTAGTCCTTGTTAAGATTGGTCTCCGAGTGGCATGGAGGACATTAATTCTGCTGGAGTTGAAAATATTTCAACTCTGTAGTGGTAACAGGTACTGCTAGAATTCCTGCGTTCATTCCTTCTTCTTCGTGGGGTGCCCCTCCGACTAGCGAAGGTTGGCGGTCAATATGGCATATTCTTCTCTGTTTCTAGCGATTCATTTTTTGGCACGGTATCGTACCTACCGTAAAATATTCTTGTTTATTTAACGCAATATTTAGGCGAAGGAAAGTACTAATAAATGTCTGTCTCTCGAAAATTTGTTTAAATGATATAAAAAAAAACTATTACGTTTCTGTTAGATATGTTACCTACGTATCTATTTTCAAATTTAATTAAGAACGCAAAAAGGCAAAAATACTACACGGACTCCGATCTGTCTTTTATAGACTTAATTTAGTTTCAGTACAAGAGGCTTGAAGCAAAGTTGGTTCAAGCGGTTTAGTCGAAAAATGTTGAAATGAAAAAAGTAGAGCAAAAAGTTAATTGCGAGTTAACGATATTGGATAACGACTGACTTATCGTACTAACTTATTGAGCTGAAACTGTTTTGTTTACCTCTTATTTAAATAATCTTTATAATAAATATTTTAGTCATTTAGCAAGATTTGGACCAAGTCGTAGAAATATTGTTGGGATTGATGTAAAGAGGCTGCATGCGAGAGGTGATGCGCTAATTTCAATTAACCCAGTAAAAAGGTTAAAAAATCTAACCAATGCCCTTTAGCTCCGACACTGCAACTCTACTAAGTATATTTTCATGTAGATGTCTGCAGTATTATTTTATCATAAACGTTAACAGTTTGCTCGTTTCTGAACTTTCATAACCAATTTAAAGGAAAAGATTTAAATGTTAACACAAAATCAATAAAATTCTTATTAAATACTTAATCATATCATTCCTATTTACACCATCTGACCGCCCAGGGGGCCGACCGCCTAACTCTAATGCTTTTGCGATGATTTGGTGACGCTTTCGATTAATGGCGTCGCCTTGTCAGTTTCGTACCGCGTATAAGAACATTTCGGCAGACGAAAAAACAAAAAACTTCTAGGCACATGTTAGACGGTACGAGGCCGACAGAATGGCGTCATAGCATCACGAAATCATTTGAGTTAGGCGGTCTGCCCCCAGGTGGGGAGAAATAGATAACGCAAACATAAACGGTATTAACGCACTTGTTTACTCACCCCAAGGACATGTGGACTTAAGGGTGCGGGGGCTTAAAAAAATATTGTGTTCGTGGCTATTCATTTCAATATTGGATTTTAGTGGATTGTGACGTAATCTTGATGGATAAAAATGGAGTATTAAATTAACAGCTTATTCGAAAGGGTAGATTATTAGATTAATGGTTTTTTGTCATTGTTGCAAGGTTTGTTGCTTATGCTTATTAAAATTTATGAATACAATCCATATCAATAGTAGGTGGGTAAAAATACAGGCGCCATAGACATCTTATCATAAAAAATCAAATAAGTTTAAATCCCTCAGGCCACCAGAAAAATATGATAATTGATTTCTTATTGATCTCGGTCCCGATCGGATCCATTGCGGCTTCAGAGATTAAACAACCAGGCAGACAGAAAGACAGACGAACGGACATTGCGAGACTAAAGGACTTTTAGAATTACAGAACCCAAAATACTTGGGTTTGTCTCGACCCGACATTGTATTATATTTATGTAATGAAGGTGGAAAACAAGCATGTAGTTCACATTTCACATGAAAATGGTGAACTGCAGCCTGTAGACATCTATACCAGAAAAACCAGAGAATGTAAAACCATCAAATTGCAAATGCGTTGCCACTTCTGAGACCTTAGCTGTTAAGTCTCTGTGATAGTTATAACGGGTCGCAGCAATTACTGTGGCGAAATATTGGGCCAATAAAATTTAACCGAACCGCTGATACGAGCAGAAGAAGTTATCCCTCTTCTACTCGTATCAGCGGGTACATACTCTCTCACCTTCTTGAGAGGAGGCCTGGAGCTTACTCCACCACGCTGCTTCAATGCGGGTTGGTGGAGATAAGGGTTAGTGACCAACCCGCTGTCGGATATTTTTCAATCCGCCCATAAGGCCTCCGACAAGGTTTAACGACTGCTATCTGTCGACAGAAACGCGCATTTTAATTTGCTACTAGCGGTCACCCATCACACACCCGATCGCGCCCGTATCGCTTAACCGAGTAGATCTTCTGATCTACACCAGCCACGGGACCATGCGCGAGCGCCGTAGCGCTCAATACTAAGTACCATTGCTGAATACCTACTACCAGTTGGTGGCAGATAGAGTAGGTATTATTACCTTGAAATGAACAAACAGTCGAAGGCATAGGGACGGTTGCACCGCCCAATAATAATGGCAACCCTTGAATCGTCCCACTGCTGGGCACGAGTCTCTCCCCTTTTTGGGGGAAGGCCTGGAACTTACTCCACCACGCTGCTCCAATGCGGGTGGAGATACGGATTAGTGGTGCTTACGCCCTCGAGTCCATTAACTGGAACTCGTCCACTAGTAAACTTTAGCGACGTTCCTATCATATAGAAATGTCATTAAGTCTTTGACGCATACCGGAAGAATATTATAATGATGATAAGGTTCCCAAATTCTCGTAAAAGCGGACACTACTCCAGCGTGAATACGAAATGAGTAAATCCCTTTTGACAGAGCGCGTCATTTTATGTGCGAAGTTGGCGCCAACGACTCAACTTTGGTACGAGTCGGGCGAACTGCGATGCAGGGGACCAGGGTAACCATGCTCTACAAATTATGAGGACATCTTGGTAAAAATGTTGTAACTAGATATTGAGACGACTTTGATGGTCCTTTAGAGCTTTGGTGCCTAGAGGTTTGGTGAATCCTGGTGCACTACGCTTTTTAGTTATTGTTATAAACTTTCAAGTACATTCTTTCAAGTGAATCTGCCTTGGCGGAAGGTTATTCACAAAAACACAATTCCTACGACGTGAAAAGAGTTTTTTCATAATACACTTTTCAGAAAAAACATTGTACTTAGATGAACATACTTTTCCATTCCTCTGTTAAGAACTTAAAAAAATATTTTTAATAACCGTGGTTAGAGATTTTAATTACCATTTAGGGCTTTTTTTATCTCTAGAGTACACTGACAGTAACTAATATTGGTGTTAGAACTGCAGTTAAATATAGAACTCCTAAAATAACATTTGAATTCGATCCTACAAAAATGGTTACCCTACAGAACGTTCGGTATGGGCTCAGCTTCTAAAAAAATATCTAGATGTTTTTATATACTAATAATGTTTCTACTTTATGGAATCCTTCCAGGGTTAAAGGAAAATACGCACGTTTTTTTACTTTATATTCTCTACCTTAAAACTCGGCCTTCATAAATAGTATTACCACTCAGTAACGCTGAAACGTTGCATTATATATTGCATTTTAAATACATATACTGTTATGTTTATAATCTGTGTTGATGGGAGGTTAAATCCAAAAGCAGTTGTCTATCTGCTTTTTAATTTAATGCTGGTGGTTAACACATTGGTTCAGAGACTTGATTGTATGTATATGGATGGTATTTTTTTTATTTTTTTTACTATTTTTTTTTTAATTTATTTATCACCACAATAACCTTAATAACTACACAGTTTAACGTAATATAAACATAAAAAGTCGTGAGTTATTATGTCATGTCATAGCTGCATTCTAGCAAGCAGTTTTAGATAGGGTCGACACCTTTTTTTTTTTGCAATTAAATTACATTGGTTATTATAGGTAAGAAAAAAAGTACATTGAATCAAAATAAGGTATTTTTATTTCTCTGTATTTTTATTTTTAAAAATATGTTTTTATTGCTTTATGCAATTTTTGGCAAATTCGTGTCTCGACTAAACCATTGCACAGCATCTTTACAATCGATAATTTTTGTTTAACAAAAAAATACTTAGGACTAAACTTTTCAAATTCACAAACAAATCAAATCATGCGAAATAAAGTATTTTCGTGTACTTTATTGTTCTCATAAAGCATAGAGTACAATTGCTTGAAATAACGTACAATACTTTACGAAGTTTATGGTATTTATGATGACATAAGAAATTAATAATTTTTACGGAACTTGTTGTATTATCTTTTACATCTTGCATATTTAGAAATGCGATATTAGAAGTGTAACGCTTACGTAAAAATTAATACGAAACAAAAAATGTTTTTGTTGCAACAAGTTCAAAACATTTGTTTGTACATTTACCCAACAACATTCAACCAAACGGGATCCGTTGGTTTGGGTTCGTCGAGGGATTGTTAAATTGCTGGGAATGAACATTTATTACACTCGCCCGCAGAATAGCTATAAATATTAGGATAAAATAAGACCTTAAGATTGTTTGTTAGCCGGTACTTTTAACAATGTAATAGTAACGACATAGTAAATATTTCTTAACTTTTATCATGCTATAAACATCGCAACACTGGAACCTAGATTTAATTTACTAGGAATTTTTTTTTTTTTCACAATATGTCTTAAAAGAGACACTCGTGTTATTCAAGTAGACGAGGACGTGGCATAACTGTTTGAGCAGACAAAAACAAGCTTCAAACGTGTTATCGAACCAACCCGCTCCCCTCCTTCGCCTGCGGGGGACAGGGTAAGTTCATTCCACCTCGATTCTCAAACGATTCGGACGCATTTTTGCTCTCTGTTTGTGTTTGTTGTGTTTCAAATTGATTCTTCACAACTTCGCTTACTTATTATGAATTGGTATAAAGAAAACACATTGCAATTTATTGGTTTGATACGAGAGAGACCTGTAATTTGGGATACGACGTCTCTGGAGCACGAGAATAAAACAAAAAGGATAAAAGCTATGGAAGATATATCGCAACTGATGGGTATTTCTATCAAGGAAGCGAACACAAAATGGACCAGTCTCCGAGGCCAGTACAATCGGGAGAGAAGAAAAATGGCCCAAAATGCTAGTGTCCTAGCTGATTATGGCTCAGACGATATCGCTGGAACGAATTGGTTTTATTACAAGGAACTTGAAAGTTTAATGCCTCAAGTGCCAGAAGGTTCTGTTGTTGATAAAGAAAATTTTAAGGTAAGTGAACTTAGTATATGTCGCCTCTTTACAAGAATAATGTGACATTTCATATAGAACGATTTAGATGAAATTTCACGTTATTCTTGTAAGAATAATGTTGCATTTCATAAAGAACGATTTAGATGAAATGACACATTATTCTTGTAAAGAAGCGATGTATATTTATTAGTTTGAGTTTCAAAAGGGGGATCTACTTGATTTTGACTCTAAGCAAATATTGCGGCAACACATTTGCGAAGCCATAACAAAGGGTGCCTTTACGTATGTTATGTGCAGGGCGTGTCTGTAATCTGTAAGGTCTATGATGAACATTCGCTTGTTATTATGGTTTATAATTGTTTTTTATAGTAGTTAATAATAATAATGTCAGTATCTTTAGGGCCGGAATTTACAGACCACACTCAGAGAATGTAAGTTTTTGTATGTATGTATGTATCTTCACGCCAAGTCCCTAACGGGGTAGGCAGAGAGTGTAAGTTTTTGTACTCTGAATAAAAGTCCTTCTCCAGATATCAACTAAATAAAGGATCATGGCAAGATTTGTACAGAAAAAATGAAAAAAAGGTACTCGGTAAAACAGCATGGAAATATTATCCAGTGAACCCAAACAACATTTCCTGATACTTAAAATATTTTTAACTCTCCGGAATAAAAAGTTTGAAATTGAACTTTAGTATGAAGTGCTTTTACTGTTGTTAGGCAAGACGATTTTTATTCCGGTGATTTAAAAATAATTTACATACCATAAAATGTTCTTTAGGTTCCCTAGATAATATTTCTAATCCGTTTTACCTTGTACCTTTTTCTAACTTTTTTGTACAAATCAATGTATGAAACTTGCCATGATTCTTTCACAGATTTGATGTTGCACAGACGTGTTATACCTACCTATTCTTATTTGACTTTGCGAACACAACGAGTCAGTTCGTGTTTGACATAGGTATATTTATTATATGTGAAAGATAATAAACACCTATCGAAAGTTGAGTTATCACTGAAAGTGAAGGTAAGGTAAATCTAAGTGCGGTTTGTGAAAAATTAAAATTATTTAGTTGAAATATAGACTACTTACTCAATAAAATATTTTTTTTGAATTTTGAAAGGCAACTTCTATTACTACTACGTAAAGTAGTTTTTAATTTTTTTCTTGAGGGTCGATAAAGTTAACATTATTATTTAGGTGGTCAAATAAAAAATCGCGATAACTATCATGTACAACCTCACTTCTTGAAAATTGACCTAAAATAATTATAATAACCTTGAATTTTTCAATGCTGGGCAAATTTATCTAAAACCATTTTTTTATTTCAGGAAGAAATGATATTTGACATTAGTACATCACTGTCACATTCACCATCACCAGATCCCATACTGACTTCACCGGCAGCTAGCCCACCATATTCACCACCAATTGAAATGTCCCTTCTAAAGCCATGTGGTGTGTCGAAGAAAAGAACTATTATGGAAACTGATGGGCATCCAGAAGTATTGTACCCTTCAAAAGTTATGACGAACAGAAAAAGGGACTCTGTTAGAGTTTCAACAAATGCTGACGATATTGCCGCTTTTGGAGTATACATTACGGCTCAAATTCGGAAATTCCAGCCTCGGCTTCAGAGTAAAGCCAAATTGGAAATAAGTAAACTGCTATATGATATTGAAATGGAACATTTTCAGCAACGTCAATAAACAAATGAGAAACTCTTTTTTATTTATTCTTTTTCTTTATATTATTTGGTGTGTTGCTTCTTGTTTTATTGGGAGTATTATAAAAGAATCATAGTACAGTTCCAGTGTTGGAGCTCGAAAGCGTAGGCACCACCGCATTACCTATTCTACCTATCACTTTACGGAAGTGTTCAAGATTCCTATGTTCCGGTTGGATAGTAATGTACGACCCTGTTGTAACTACCTACCATAGTAGAAAAAATATTGGAGGTGAGACTAGATGACCCCACCGCCTACGGAAGAATTTTCTTCTACTGGAAGAGAATTCTTCCGCTAATGCACTCAGTCAACCGAACAATAGCGGTCAAACCATTACAGTAGTAAATATAACAACGCGGGATGGGCAGCAGCGTCCCGGGATATAACTACCGTCACTGCGATCACCAATTCGCCTAGCGTGGCGATTATGGCATATTCTCCCCTAATGACGGACAGAACTGTTGTGGGCGTCTTTGGGAAAGGCTTTGTCCAGCAGTGGACATAATTCGGCTGAAGTGATGATGATAGAGGAAAATAACTTAGGCCCCAGAAGTGGCAAAGAATCTACATATTATACGGCCGGACCACCGGACTTGACCGGACTAAGCATCTCTCAACTCTGGCTTGCAGATAATACCTAGGCTGTTATCTAAATTTCTGCAAGATTTAAACAGTCAGAAAAAATGGTTAAAATATTAATAGTTACTGGAAAAAGTACCCGGCCATGTTGGCAAAGCCAGGCACTTAATGAGTTACAGACCTGAATACCTGATTGATGGAATTTCTTACATTGAAATTGTAACAATTATTGGATTTGCATTTTACAACGACCACTATCGGCATGTGATCGTCATGGCATATTATCACATTTAAGTAAGTAAGTCAAACTTTATTTGGTGCAGAAAGCAAACACGGGTTGGTTACAGAGAAAAAGAGAACATATAATCACTTAAAAAATAGCACAACATACTAGGTACATACTTGTAGTTCTGCTCTGAACGTGTGTCTCCTTTTAGCACCAAAAAGGTGGCCGATTCAGCAATATGCCAGGCGTGAGCCTAGCGCTGATTTTCAATCGGAACCCATTCGGTGACGCACGGGTGTCAATTACTATGTAAAGCCAAATTATGTTCACAAAAACAAAAAAAAAAGTTAATGAAATAAAAGATATCGTGAAAATTTATACTCTGCCTACCCCATAACTGGAGACCTGCCGTAAAGATACATACATACATATTTCTATTTTTTTATTTTTATCATTGTCATGACCGCTTTTGGGCATGGAACAAATGTAACAGACATTTCGCAATATCTACGCTGTATTTGCAAAGGACTCGGCTAATGAACGAATTGTGTATTTTGGCTTAATCACTTTCTTGTGGACACTTCCTTTTTGTATGAACCACAAGGAAGACCCGCCACTAAGATAAACATCGTAGCGTCGTTGTCGTTGTCCAAAATGCAGATGCTTTTCCAACTCAAGGCCCAAACTGTTTTACCTCTACTCCTACTACCTAGGTACCATTTTTCGACTCATAGATTAGACAATGCGGTGGCTGTCTATGTCCTGTCCGAGTGTGGAACTCTGCCCCCAGTGGAAAAAGATAAGCCAAACTATGACAAATGTAAGTAGCATATTTGGTGTTTTTTTATAATCTATTGACCTACGTAAAGTCTGCATTCAGCAGGGTCAAGCCTCCAAACAAATATGGCCAACACTATAAAATCTACATTAAGATAAGGAATAGAAAAGTATCATGGATCGACGTTAAAGCATCAATATTCGAATTTAAACGAACAATAAAAATGTCGCAACGATTTGAAGTTGGTAAGTTTTTTGCTTTTGAATTTTTTGTGTAAATGTCGACAACTAACTTACATGTACACGTCTATCCAAAAACTGTTGAGTATGTTTTGTCAACATATTGCAGTAATATCTCCAAACTCCTCACGGTTAAGGAGTGCTGTGGCTTCCAGCGTGCGCTCAGTAGCGTGAAATGATTATATTCAGATGGTTTACATTATGGTATGCATTAGGCATACATAAATTCTGTCCACCAATCCGCATTGGAGCAGCGTGGTGGAGTGGGCCCCGGGTCTCCCCCCAGAAAGGGGAGAGACTCGTGCCCAGCAGTGGGACGTATAATGGGTTGCCATTATTATTATTATTATACATAAATTAAGAAAACGCAACGACAACCCAACATATCTTTGAGGGTTTCCCTCGATTTGCCCACGATGCTGTCATCCATATGAGAACCTCCACCTTTTTGTAGTCGGTTAAAAAATAATCTGTAGTCTGCCACAAGAATAGTCACTCAAAAAATAACATTAATTCCCCCGTCTTGAACTGCCCAAATAGATAGCATCGACCTAAAACGAGGTTTAGCTTAGCAGTAAATTAAATGAATAAAGCAAGCACGATATCGCGAAAATTTAGTACCGCATAAGTACATATCGTATCTCCTTTGTTTCATAAGGTTAGAATAAATTTAAGGAAAACGCACCCTACGCACTTGATCCTGGTTTATTCATAGGCCATAAACCAGGCGAGAATCGCAAGGAAATCAGGCATGCGTAACCATTCAAAATGTTCTATGCCTTTCATATTTGAGGTTTCTACACCGAGCGGTGACTATTATCGAAACACCCCATTAATTTACTGAGTGGGACGGGACGTATAGTCGTATAATGTATGGATAAATTTTAGCTAAATGACCGAATACTCAAATGTCACTCAATTTTAAGGTACCTTCAAATATTGTTATATTATTGTGCACTTGAGACAATAGACTTTTGAATTCCACTTAGATTTGAGTAACGTTTTAGTATTTGGCCGTAAGTTTTGCTAATCTCTCCTTCATCTTTTTCCATCCTGTGCAATTGACAAAGACAAAGCATATTATAACTAAAACGTATGTAATGTACGTTAATGAATAAAGGGAATGTATTAATTTGTTCCCTCCAGAAATTTTATTCAATAAACTTACGAACATGCTTGAATCGCGGCCACCTGGTCTATCTTCAAAACGTTCACCATATCGCTATTCTATAAAATAAGAGTGAATACGTGAGTGTTTGAAATGAACTGAAAAAGGCAAGTTGGTAATTCAATACCAAGTCCAGTTTTCACTGGTGCAAGTGACCAGACAAAGTGTGTGCTACGACTGTTACATCCATAATATTTATTTATACGAAAATATAAACGATCAGTAATTATTATCAGCTCCTGTCTGATTCAAGTTTGACATTATGATATAGGTAACTAGTGAGTTACCTATTATATATATTATTATTGTGTTATTATGTTAAAGATTAACTGCTTCGGTAGTCTAGTGGTAGCAGGCCACTACTACTGCGCTGAGGTTCTGGGTTCGATTCTCGGGTAGGGGATTATCAGCGATAATGGTGTAAAGTCCTTTATCTCTGGTTCTATTGGGCTTCTTTCATTTTCTGATAATTTTCCAGTACCTTGATGTTTGGTAATGTGCCCGGAGATGTCAACAGGCTCGTCACATGTTACATCAAAAACAAAAACGTAACCGGCGAATCGTGGATGTTTTCATGTATGCTTGAATGCATGCATTTGCCTCTCCCTACCCCTTCGGGGATTACAGGCGTGAAGTTACGTTTACGTTTATGTTTAAGATGAGCGTAT
The DNA here is from genome assembly GCA_036365455.1 of Macrosoma leucophasiata. Taxonomy (NCBI): domain Eukaryota; kingdom Metazoa; phylum Arthropoda; class Insecta; order Lepidoptera; family Hedylidae; genus Macrosoma; species Macrosoma leucophasiata. The sequence continues at coordinate 6,162,658 of JAWQUS010000024.1, forward strand.
TAAATAGAGCTCTGGATCTCATTTAGAAAAAAGGGACCTCTTGTAGTATGTTAACTGATTTCTCTGTCGTATTTACTGGCCTAAGCCTGGGTTGCACCAATATATTTGTTAAAGTTATATAATAATTAATATTTTAGATTCATGAATAGGTACTTCTCTTCATAGTGATTCCCAATATTTGACATAGTCAGGTAGGTCAGTAGTAGTTCAGGTAGATTGGCTGCAGTATTTATATGTAGTTTATTAATAATCGTAATGTTATATTACGTTTTTATTTCTCTTTAGAATTATATTTAATGGGGCACTGTAGTTAGATTGAATGATATACATCATTCAATCTAACTCCAGTTAGATACTTACTACAGTATATTATCATTATCTAACTGTATCTAGGCAATACTTGGCATTGAACACTGTCTTTTTCTTACGAATTAGTATTTTGTAGCTTGGCATCTATTTTATCATCGATTTCGACGTTTTTCCTGTTCGATTTTATCACTCTTGTGTTTGAATAGAGTCGCGGAAGCCAATTTTGCTTCGTTTTGTATTTGGGCTATGAAATTGTAGACGAAATAAAACTAGTTTTGTAAACTTACCTCGCTTATACGAATATGAATCTTTGTTTAATTTGTATCTGATAGCTTATTTTTATATTTTGTCTTTCCTTCATTTTTTGTTCGTGGAAATCTTTAGTGAGAAGTATTCAGTAACTTCTAAGGCATCACCTTATTAGATAATTATCAGCCGTATTGGTTTACACACATTACACAGCATTACCGTATTCATATTTTTACTATTTCATAAGATTCTTGTTTTAACAACGCAAGGAAAATTTGCAAGGACTAAGTTTTGAAACCTATATGTATATTTTTTTATAGATATCTGTAATGCAATATAGATACCGACATGTTTATATTAGCATGCTCGTTTACTTTCGTAAAAAATCTTGCCAATATTATCTCTTTCTTTCTTTTATACAAATGAATCAGAATTCGCAGCTTGCATGCGAATGACGCCTGAATGCATAGTAATAGAATTGGCGTCAAAAAAGTCAAATATTCAAAACATTGTTTTTAATGATGATAGTGTTTATAATTATGCTACTCTCAGTAATAAAAGAAGAAGATCACAAAATACCAGATGCAGAGCAGAAAACAGTAGCCACAGGCAAGACTATATAAGCAGCTATACAAAGAAAAGCGACTGTGTTTAACAGTCACTTTTCCATTTACTTAATGTCTTCTCCATTTCCTCATTTGCGTAAATTTATCTTACCAGTAAAAGCGTCATATCAAAGCCTTAATGAAGATTAAGAATAGTGTGGCTGAGAAAAACGGACGAACTGCTATAAACATAACGAGACATGGTAATGACATCTCGGATTTCGTAACGGCCCATCGTCATAGCTCACGAGACTACGATGAGCATGAGCATTTCAACTTTGTTATTGTCGTCATTACTCGTCAGGGATAATGCTTGACAATGTTGTTTCCTTGTTAATTGCATGGTTATGTTTGTGTCTCATTTTGTTATATATCATCAATTTCCTTTTCTTATAATATGTTCTGCTCATTCTGATGCTCACTTTATGTATGTACCAGTAGAGCAGATTCCTTTAAGTAATGATTACTTATTAATTTTTGATGATTTAATATTATAAATGTGTAATTTTCTTTGTTTGGATGTTGGGATGTTTGTCCGTCACTCACGCCGAAACTACTAACGGATTTTGATGTAATTTGTTATACTGATAGTGTATTAGCTGACTTAGATTAAAGGATACTTTTTATCCCGAACAAATGTTCCTGTGGGATGCAATGGGATGATTTGATGAGTTTCCATAGGTTACGCGAAAAGCGACCCACACGCGGGCGGAGCCGCGGGCAACAGCTAGTAAAAGATATATGGGCCAAATGTAAAAAAAGACATTTTGGCGCTGGATATAATATGCTAAAGTGGCAGTAATAAGGAGACGGTACAATACCATTCGAGAAGCAGGAAACTGGAGCCGCAAACGTGTTTAATTAGCAGCAGTCGTACCTAGACAAACACGTGAGCACTGTCGTTTGCTGACGCTTTTCAAAATCAGTCCCTTGCAGAAAGTACATTGAAGTATTCGTCGTGCTTAATGTGTATCCATTCCTTATTTCTTTTACCATTAAAGGTGATATATCAAAGAATTTAACGCTACCCTTAATGAAGATTAAGAATAGTGTTACGAAAAAGGGACAAGACACTGCTATCTGCTATAAACATAACGAGATTAACGAGACATGATAATGACATCTCGGATTTCGTAACGGCCCATCGTCACAGCTCACGAGATTATGATGAGCATAAGCATCTCAACTTTGTTATGGTCGACATTACTCGTAAGGGGTAATGCTTGACAATGTTGTTGCCTTTTTAACTGAATGGTTATGTTTATTGTACAATTTTTTTTTTTTTTATAAATTGAATGTGGAGATATGTTTTGCTAAGTTTACTAATGACTTAAAAAAAATGAAAGTAAAACGTAATTATAATGCCCTTTGCTTCGCAATCGAAGACTGTTTAACAGTGTTGTCTTGTAAATTATGGAGGCTAGCTAGCTATTTAGTATCGGGTGTATTTAAATTAAAGTACCCTCAAAATATGGAACTTCACTTTAGTAATCTGACACACGAAAATAAAGGTTTTTAAAATGAATGGACTGAAAACTTGTTAGTACGAATTTCATATTCAAGTAATGGCTCCATTTCTCTTTGTAATAATTTTTGTCAATACTGTAGAAGTTTGTTGATAATTTATTCTTAAATTTAATTGACAAAAGAGATCATAAACTTTAATCTTACGTACAACACAAACGATTGCAAATTGCATCAGATAGATATGAATACACAGTTAATTGGAAAATTGTCTTGACCTACAACAACTCTTTTATCGTAACTCTCATCGATTGGAGCAGTGGTGATTAATATTATGTTCTGTGACATTCACTTTCCCGTGGTTAGCAGGTATAAGAATAATAATCTCATCTTTGACACACGAGAAAATGTACCAGTGTTGGTGACTTTACCTAAGCTTTTTTACATCAGCCATGAAGTGGCAAACAAGTATAGTTCGCATTGGTGGTAACTGAATAATGTAGCCTATAAACATCCAGTAGTCTAAATGACCTTACACATCTCTTAAGCCTCTTCTGCATGCATCACTCTCTTTAGGTGTCTTGAGGCCCGTTCAGGCTATCTTCATATATGCACACCATAGAGCAACACCGGAGGCGAGTAGCCATATTTGAGAAAGCCACAGGCTTTCCCCTCTGTCAAAGTACAAGCCCAAATGGGCATATACCTGTCGCCTAGATGTTTAAATGTGTGCGTGAAATTGTTTCTGTATTTAGTTAAAGTCAAGGTGTGAGTTTCGTAGTAATAGACGATTTTTGTAGTGTGCGTGTGTGTCGCACGCATTTCCCCCCGCAAAAAATGACAGACTGTTTTACATCGGTAATAAACGCTATGGCTACTCCCCTCCAGTCCGCCGCACACACTGATTGCGATGGATTGATCATTTACATAAATACTAGCTGTCCCGGCAAACTTTGTATCGCCTCAGAAAATAAAAAAAAATGTCCAATAATTTTATGAAAAATAGATGTTGGCCGATTCTCAGATCTACCCAATATGCTCATAAAAATTTCATGAGAATCAGTCCAGCCGTTTCAGAGGAGTACGGTAACTAACATTGTGACATGGAATTTTCAAAACAAATCTGTGTCTGAAACAGGTAGATTCGTGGCCATACCAGGCACAGTAAGTGTAGATCCTATAGAAATCTATTTGTTAGGCACGTAGGCACGTGAGGGGGTCATAACTAAACGCCGTCTCCGGAATTTAAACGAGCCTTATTCCAGTTGATTCAATTTCTACAACTCACTGTGTGTACTCCGGGTATATTGCGTTTGTACATGTTACCACTGATGTATTTTTATGATTGTGTTTTTCAATGAAAAATAATTTTGAACTTGGTTGTCTGCCACAGTCAATTTGCTTCGAAACTAGGCCGATTTCGTTGAAATTCGGCACATTCAGCATCAGAAAATTGGCTTGGACGTACTAACTATAAACCTATATGCCTCCTGCCTACATAATAATAACTATTAACCATACAAGTTTGTCTGAAAGATGGAGTTGTATACACTACCATTAAAATTTGTTGCAAGAAGTAGCGCTTCTTATTCTGGTTAGAACATGCCGAATAAAATAATCGGGTTAAGCTTACCATGTGTACGTTTGACCCTTCACCCTACCTAAATGATTAAATTCATACCCAACCTCATAGAAAATGCAAAACCAAATAAAAAACAAACATACCTAGTATTTAGTATAACTCGCGTATCGAAAATAATCGGATAACTTTATCAGCATCTGTATTCGTGTTCAGGTAAGTGGATATTCAAATATTCCGGTATATTTCCGTCCCTCGGTGCGCATCCGACACGGGGCCGTGAAAAACTTAAAATATTTACATTTGTACGGCCTTACGAAACACTGTTATTTTCGTGGATGCCGGAATGACCTCGTCGGGTCCCGTACACGAGGTATAATTATCCAATAGAATAGGTTAACAGTTCTGACATCTTGGTATTTTTTACCTGCCACTATGGGAATGTTAATCCCGTAAATTATGACGGAGTGATGGAATTGAAATTTTGTTTTGTTTTTTCGATTAAATTTATGGAGTATTCAAGGTACTTTATATTAGAACTTCTACCCCTAGGAATTATTGTATTCAATGATCAATATACACAAAAGTAATATAGTACCTACGAGTTCATGGATAGGAGTAATTGAGAATCGTAGAGGAAGCGGTTTCAAAACTACGTTGGGATCCACATCCGTCTTTTGTTCGGTGTGCTTTGTTGCTGTCTTTCATTGGTAAAAATAAATAAAATGTCGGAGTTTTGGCGGGAACCTTGAAAGATGCGTGTGGTGCTCCTATTTTATTTCATTTTCTTGGTGTATTTATGAGTTATATTAAATAAAGTTGGTGGCATTTTGTTCGATATAAGCTTATTACAGTGCTCGTGTATAGTGAAATATAATAACAGTGCGAAAACACGTTCTTTCGGGTTGCCTCCAAAACTTCATTGTAAATGTTCCGGTAACGTAGCCATCGCTTTACTCAAATTACTGTGACTCTGACTGACGGACTGATAAATTGACAGACTGACTCTGACTTTTACGTTGCTTATTACGAATACGAAATATCGTTTTACTTGACACTGGCAAAATGCATAACAAGCGATGCCATTAAAAAAAAAAAAAATGTCAAATTGAATTTATCTCATGAAAGAAATATGGTCCATTGAAAATGTTTATCATGTTTGCGAGATGTCGTTGTCGATCTTCAAATTGCATTGCATCAGAATATATTAGTTTTTTTTTTGGCATAGTGACTATTTTCCTAAATTGTGATTCCAAAAAGTACCTATAAGAGTAATAAACACTGGTGGAATGTTTATCCAGTAGATTATGCGGGAGACATATTTTTTTTTCTTCGTTAAATATGTTATTTTAAATCCAATTTATCTTACACCCGTAAGATGGTACAAGGAGATCATTGAAAATAATTATCACTTTGGTAAAAATTCGGAATTTTTAAATATATGTATCTACACATATTTACAAGATATAGAAGAACTCTTCAGAATTTTTACCAAAGTGATAAATATTTTCAATGATCTCCTTGTACCATCTTACGGGTGTAAGATAAATTGGATTTAAAATAACATATTTACCGATGGAAGACAACACAAAAAATAACAGCGAATAAAAGGCGGAAATGAATTCCAATGTAGTTTGGGGTGAATTCACTTCCTCTACGGTTTTCAATATCTCCTAAACGATTTGAACTGTCATCGTTACACCTCTTTGTGTCTATTGGTTGAAATCCTTTAAAAACATTCAGACTTTTTATTTTTTATAGAGATTACATATTATTATGTAGCCATTTCACAAATTAATTCTTTAACGATATGGTATTTTTGATGTTTTCCATCTAAACAGTTCATTGCGATCTGTAAACATTATTATTTATTATTTATGAATGAAAACATGAATCATAATGATAGATTGAAACAAACATTTGAAGGAAAAACTCTTTGCAAAGCATTTTGTTGCATATTATTAATTTAAATGTATTAATTTATCGTCATACCTTTTTTTATGTTATGGAAGTGGCAAACAAGCATGAAGTTCACATTGATGTTAAGTGATGACTGCAGCCTATTATACCTACATCAGAGTGAGTTTCCTGGTAACGTTAGTTGACATAAACCAACATTGTTTGCTATTTGCTGAGTGTGTTATTCGTTATTTATGTGATGCGCGTGTCAACACTAAAAATATACAAGACGTGTCAATATTGCTCACCAGTTGACTTTGCTTTTAGTGAATTTCGCTTCATTTTGGTTCAAAGTGCAAATATATTTAAATGCAGACGAGAAAGTATAAAATGTCTTAATGTCTGTTCATTTATTTTATCAGTTTATAGAACTATTATCACATGAGGTACCGATTACTGATTGCAATTAAATTTCATCGATTTAAATTTATCATATTTGTATCATTTCACACTAAGATATTGTTTTCTTTCACAAATTATTCATTCTGTCATTCAAAATTTGGACCAATTCAAAGTGTAGTTACGTCTTCTACTGCTACGAGTATTTCACAAAACGTTTATTAAGAAATTAAAAGAAATCTTTTTCCGATATTTTTTTTTAAATTTAAAAGTTAAAGCTAATGAAGAATCCCTTTCACAAAAACGTTTAATTCCGTTAAAACCCATGTACCGAACTGCCTCGGTAGCCTAGTGCTAGCAGGCCACTACTACTACGCTGAGGTCCTGGGTTCGATTCCCGGGTAGGGGGTCATCAGAGATAATGGTGTAAAGTCCTTTATCTCTGGTTCTATTGGGATTTTTCCCTTTTCTGGAAATTTCCCAGTACCTCGAAGTTTGGTAATGTGCCCGGAGATGTCAACAGGCTCGCCACCTGTTACATGGGCCAAATCGTAACCGGCGAATCGTGGGTGATTGCATGTACGCATTTACCTCTGCCTACCCCTTCGGGAATTACAGGAGTGAAGTTAAATTTTTCTTTTTTAAACCCATGTAATACTTTCGTCTTTTGTTACATCATAAATGGAGTCAAGTAGGTTATGCAAGAGGATTCTTGCACACATTTGTATCCTATATATGTCAAGAAATTTAAAAAATATAATATTTGGTAAAGGTCTACCTTGACCTTGGTGATAGTGATAGTGATGGCAAGATAGTGATCAATGGGCTAGCGTCACTTCGTTCATTCAACGTCATCGGGGTCAATTTTTATATTTGTCCAAAATGTAGGTCAGATCCAAGATTATGGCAGATAGGCATTTAATTGCTAATTAGCATAAAAATACTATATGACATGTAGCTAAATGTTATCACTTATGAGATTTTTAATGTAGAATTTTGTAACGTGAGAAGGATTTAAACTTGAACACAGAATCAAGAATTTAATTCTAGTGTTTGAATGTGTATAGAAAATATAACTTCATGATATTTTTGAGCAGTAGTCTTGCTTTTGCTTTTTTTCTGTGACAATTGTGATATTAGACATTGTGAAGTGAAATCAGTGTCTCTTATTTGAGAATGATTAATGATTAAAAAAAATAATTGTGAGAATGTTAAAAAATATAATTCCAGCAAAATTTAAAACGTAAGTACATTTTTTTGCTAATTAATTTATTTCGCTAATTGTATTTTGGAAACTTCGCAAACAAACTTTGCATGTTGCAAATAATTCGGGACAAAAACAGACATGAGTCATGTTCACCTCTAGAAAAAGCCTCTATGGGAACAGCCAAAAATATGAAAGTTGGTTAAAAAAAAAAAATAGCTAATGAAAGACTATACAGCCGAATTCTTTTTAGAAACGTTTTTCTACAAGAAGCTTGGTTTTTAAGCGATTTGAAATTCTACATTTGAATCTTGTTTAATTTGTACGAGAACATTCCAGACCACCAACTATAAATCTTGCCTTAAATTAATTTGGGCGCGGATCTTTCAAAACAATTGCTACCGAGTTTGATACCACGCACGCTGTAATATCCCAAAATATACCCATAGCATTACTGCGACAAGGTTCCAATGGTAAAATTAACTGCGGCCCGTCTATAAGTTTTATAGCTGATTCACCAAGAAGTTAACTTTTGGAACTCTATCGCAGTTACAGGAAACTGCATTGAAATGCAGCTTGGAAACGGATGAGGAGAGTGTAGCTATCTCTGTTTGTTGTACTGGTTGTGTAATATGTAGAGTGCGACCGCGTTATCATCAGGTAGAGCCCGTAGAGCAGACCGCTCGGAGTAGATCGGAGCTATACAAACGTACGTCAGTTTGTGCAGTGCCGTGTTTGGAAGAGGTAGTGTTCGTTTATAGCGTAGCGCTTCCCGTATTTACAAACTTTATCGTGTTTTGTTTTAACAGTTGACACCTTCCTTTTCGTTATCATATTGTGTTCTGTTTTTTGAAAAATCCACGCTGAAAACCGAAAATTTTTAGTTCCGCTATTATTTTTATTGGTTTCCTATTGTTTTTAATTTCAGTGTTAGTTGGTGTAACCTTGTGTTTGTTGATTGACGTGCGTTTTTTTTTGGTCGAGAGTTATTTTGACCATTATGATGTAAGAGGCGAGGGTCCGGGGTTCGGTTCCCGAGTATGGGAACTAGGAGGTGTTGAAGGAGGGACGATGCACGCTTCAATGATGATGGTGAGTGCCGCTATTTTGAGTCGTGATTTGTGCCAATCGCTTGTGCAACTACATAATTTTGTAGAATCTAATCTCTATAAATAACTACTGTACCGGATAGGAAAGTAAATAACATTGTAAACGCGTAGCAATCACACTATCGAGTTTTGAAATTGTATTTGTACTTATTATGAACCAAATCTTATTTCTATAGGTATACCTATCTATTGTGGTAAAGTTTTTGAATGTGTACATTCATTAATGTGTTTTAAACTATGCAATTTATACCAAATTTTAAGTATCCACGTAGTTATCTTCTATTATCGTTGTACATTTAATTACACTGGCTTTAAATAACTCTACATAACCAAAATGAGGAAACAGCGTGAATTACAATTCTGTTAGAAATAATATCGTGTGCCGGTCAGGTGGTAATGAACGGCTCTGTAATTTCAGGCGCAGAGGCATAACACCTTAGGCCTCAGGAGTGGCAACGCATTTTAATTGAAATCTCTGGATTCGTGTACATGATTATAGGCTCCAGTGTATATCAATGAAGAAATTATATTTATTTCTTCTACCGCTCTACTAACTGCCTCAGTAGCGTTGTGGTAGCAGGCCACTACTATTACGCTGGAGGTCCTGGGTTCGATGCCCGGCTCGGGAGCTATCAGAGATAACGGTTTTAAATCCTCTATCTCTGGTTCTATTGGGATTTTTCCATTTTCTGAAAGTTTCCCAGTAACTCGGAGTTTGGTAATGTGCCCGGAGATGGCAACAGGTTCGCCACCTGTTACATGGGCCAAAACGTAACCGGGGAGTCGTGGTTGTTTGCATGTATGTATGCTTGAATGCATGCATTTACCTCTGCCTACCCCTTCGGGGATTACAGGCGTGAAGTTACGTATATTTATTTCAAAGGAATGTCCGAATTTGTTGTCTAACGTAGGTAATGATTAAGTTCGATATTAAATATAATTTATTACATACCTAATATTCGTGAGTAAAGCCAATTAAAAAAGTAACTTTCACTTAGTTTCACGTTATTATCTATCGAATTTTTTGCACAGTTTTTCCTTAAGTTTTAACCAGAGCATTAAAGTAATGTAACTAACCATATAATGTAGATCAGTAACAAGACCATTATACCTAAGTAGGTATCTTCTAGATTCAGTACGCCGAACAACTTTTTTTTGTTGTTCTTACAAAGTATAACTAATTAACTATGTACCTACTATCTACTAACATAGCGTAAGCATTTATCTAATCTGTCTGACTTACATTTGTATCTACTTTTTTGTGTTAAGTGCCTTTCCTTATATTGCCATTGAAGTAGGTAAAAATGGATTGACAGCCGTAATAATGTTAAACAAAATCAATTCATTTCGGTTGAATGATGTTGAAACATATAGATTAGGATCCTGCAGAATCTGGTTTTTACTGGTGGTAGAGCTCCAGTGACGGAGCTCGCGGGCGTAGGCACCACCGTACTACCTAATTAATATACTTTATATTAATATACTTGCCACTAAATGACAGTGTTCAGCACTATCGTGTTCCGGTTAGGTGGTAATGTACGGCCCTGTAATTTCCGGCACAGAGGCATAACACCTAATGCCTCAGGAGTGGCAGCGCATCTGCATTTTGACCTCTGGTCAGTGTGTGGGTGTCTATAGGCTGCAGTCATCACTTAACATCAATGTGAACTGCATGCTTGTTTGCCACTTTTATTACATTAAAAAAAAAGAATCATTTCGTTCATCCAAATATGCTGCAAACCTAATTTTTACGCATATTAATCTAGAAAATATATATGCGCTAGCGTCGATGCGCATGGTTGTGTGAGTGTGTCGTTTTGAACGTTTTGTACGTAGTTTCCATACTGTTCATATTTGTACTGTGTTAGGGCGATTGGCTGACCGGGCCGCTCTGGTCGCCCTTATTAGGACCCTAACTTCCTAAATGTTCTTACACTACCCTGACCCTTGCTATCGTACCCTGAATACCGTGCCGTGTAGTAAGTCCATAAGATAAGAAATGTGAAGTAGATGACATACAATTCTACTTTATGATTTGTCATTAATGCATTGGACGATTAGCCTAGACCCGGGCTGAACTGACTACACCGAAGATATCCCGGCCGTCAGTCTACACGAGATTAGTACGGCTCTCAAACAGCTCAAAAATAACAGGACGTTGGGTGATGACGGAATCACTGCTGAACTCCTGAAAGCAGGCGGCCAGCCAGCCATTAGAAGCTCTTCAGTTAATGTTCAATTTCGTCATATCCGAGGGCAAAACGACACAGACGTGGCACAGAAGTGTGGTGTACTGTTCTTTAAGAAAGGTGACAATTACCTTCTTAAAAACTATAGACCCATCGCACTTCTAAGTCCGTCTATTTCGCAGACTCGACGATTTCCATCCCTACCGAACAAGCCGGTTTCCGTAAAGGTTTTAGCACCATAGACGCAGCATGTGAATGTGTCACATGCTGCGGCAGGTAATACGGAAGATGGAAGAGTAAAACCAGCCCCTGTATAGCGTTCGTGGACTATGAGAAAGCCATCGATTCGGTCGAGATTTGGACTGTGCTACAGTTACTCCAGAGGTCCAGAGAAACATCGAGGTGCTGAGGAACTTGTATAAAAACGCCACCAACTGCAGCGAGGTGTGACGATAAGATACAGTGGAAGGAATGGACAAGAAACATATGAAAAGGATGGAAAGATAACAAAATAAGTTTAAAAATGTAAAACAAGATCAAGGGTGATCGGTTAAAGATCTGTTAGATGCATAGATCTCGAAATTGTATGCTCAGTTCCTACTTAAATGTCTCTTGAGTAACGTGACTGTCCCAATATTTCATGACCATTTAATCTTTTTTTAAGCTTAAAAAAATAATTGATTCTTATTTCGATTTCAGATTACTATAATAGATGGAACATCAAAGTAGCTTATATTAAAAAATTCTTTTACATTGGCTTGAAAAAGAAATGAAAAAGAAAATTGGTTCTGATTTGTTACACTGTGACTCAAGAGACATAATAAATATCCGTATTTTAAGATTAAGACCGTTTTGTTGACTTTTTTTGTGTTTAAATGGTTTAACATAAGGTTTTTATGGGTTTAAATACATTATTTAACTATTTTATGTTGTTTTATTCGAGATTGGCGTATGTTACCCCGGGGACGTTTTTAGTTGTGAGTTTCCAAACTATGCTTAATAACAATTGATACATTCACAAAAGTGCGCTGCTGTTTACTAATTCATAAAATGTAACTATTCATCGATCAATATTACTAACAAAATTACTTCATCAAAATACATATTTTTATTTTTTACAACAATAGTTGATTCCGAACAGAAAAAAGTTGATTGACCCAAGTACAATAAAATTATCAGTTACGTAGGTACCGTTATAAGCAATCCTCCTAAAGACGATATACCATACGTACGTATACGTTTTTTTTCTTACGTAATAAGTGGCAAACGAGCATGCAGTTCACATTGATGTTAAGTGGTGACTGCAGCCTAAAGACACTTACACGGAAGGCCAAGACCAAGGTCAAAATGCAGATGCGTTACCACTCCTGAAGCCTAAGGTGTCATGCCACTGTGTCGGAAATTACAGGGCCGTACATTACCACCTGACCGGAATACGATAGTGCTGAACACTACCATTTAGCGGCAAGTAAATTAGGTAATGCGGTGGTGCCTACGCCCGCGAGCTCCGTCACTGGAGCTCTATTACCAGTAAAATACCTATATTCCTGCATATTATGCAAGCACACGCGACTCGCTAGTTACGCTTTTTCTCTTGTGGGTGATTCGTACTGTCGGGAATCTCTCAAAAATGAAAAGTCCGGGTGATAATCAGTCCAAAGAAGAAACGACTATCGAAGAAAACTTGCTGATTCGCCCGCGAGCTCCGTCACTGGAGCTCTACCACCAGTAAATTAAAATTCCAAAACCAACTGTATAACAACACAGTTGGTTTAAGAATTATAATTATTGTGAATCAAAGCAGCCGTTGTCGTTGTGTCAACAAAAGTATTGACTTGTTTCTAGTACAATGTTGTTATGCATATTAAATTTTCTTCACGCATTTTTTTCTGTTTGGTCACCTTTCGAAGACATGCTTTTTATTATTCAATTTGAGTAAACAAACAAGAAAGGTGGCATCAGATTAAAATTTGTATATTGTGGTGGCTCTTAAGCCGAAGAACATAACGAAATTTGAAATAACGATTTATTTTTTAAATATCAAAATCAAAATTAACATATATATATATAGAAATAACAAAATTATGCATATCTTGACGAAATAATAATTCGAGATTTTTAAAAAGCATTTTTTTATAATTCTTAATTTTATCTTAACGCCTATTTTAACCGAAGAAGGTAGTACATTAGTATACAGTCAGTAGACGGAAGTAAATTCGTGCATTCATGAATATAATATATCCTTGCATATTATGCAAGCATCCATTGCATATGCAAGCATTAGACTGGTGGTAGAGCTCCAGTGACGGAGCTCGCGGGCGTAAGCACCACCGCTTTACCTAATATACCTACTTGCCACTAAATGGTAGTGTTCAGCACTATCGTATATCGGTCAGTAGGTAATGTACGGCTCTGTAATTTCCGGCACAGAGGCATAACACCTTAGGTCTCAGGAGTGGTAACGCATCTGCATTTTGACCTTGGTCTTTGTGTGGGTGTCTATAGGCTGCAGTCATCACTTAACATCAAAGTGAACTGCATGCTTGTTTATGACTTCCATTACATAAAAAAATAAATTTTAAAAAAGCACCCACGACTGGCTAGTTACGTTTTTTTCTTATGGGTGAATCGTACTGTACGGGAATCTCTCAAAAATGAGAAGTCCGGTCGGTGATCAGTCCAGAGAAGAAACGACTATCGAAGAAAACCTGCAAATTTCGACTACGGAGGCAGTTAGTTCTAGTTTTGTTTTTAGCCTTTAAGAACATGGCTCTGTATCTACAACTGCTGTTAATCTGACCCAGTCAGTTGGTAACGCAAGAACTGGTTCTCACGACCGGTTACGTAACAGCTACAATAATTATCTTCACTCTCAATATTGCATGTATTAATCATTCATACTTTTCCTTGGCTTCTGAGTCGAACGAGTTAATTATTGACTTATCGGCATTAATTCCACTTTGATGTAAGGAATTATTAATGCTTCAATTAATAAATTCCTCATAAAATTATAAGACTTTAAACCTATGTTGTAGTAGTTCCTTTGTTAAGGGTTCTAGTTTACATGTAGATGTATACAGATCGCAGTATTAATATACCACTAATGAGAACTGAGGGATTCTTTGCCACTTTTATACCATAAAAACATCATAGGGCGAGTTAAGATATGCGTGTAATTACGATGCGATACATTACTACGTCCCCTGCATGCGACCGGACTTAATCAATGCCGGGCGACGACCTAAATCGCGCTAACAAAGTTATCGGAAGGAGCTGCAATGTATATATACATACAATTTCTTCGAATGTAAATCTTCGGCTGAGAGTCTTTTGCGTTCGCCGATTGCCTGGTTAAGAGACTACTAACGCCGTCTTGAGACGAGCTATATAATAGGTATGTCCAATTTAAAAAGAATAACGTAAACCGTTGGATCGCCATGCTTTTGCTCTATAAGGAGGAACAGAATAGTTCCTCTGCATCGAGAGACCACACAATCGAGAGAGCGGCAATAAACAACTAGGATAACTCAAAAGTAGAAGTTTTCAGAGCTAGCCTGATATATCTGCGCAGTCAATCAACCGAACAATGGCGGTAAAACCATTCCATGGAGCGGTAGTATGGGCTCTACCTCAACGAGATGTCATGGCGACATCGCCGGTTACGTATCCACGCAGGTAGTATGGAAATACATGATACCTAGTTAGGTATCATGTATTTCCATACCACAAGGTGGCCAGGTGAGTTCACCTGGCCACCTTGTGTCGACGTCTCCACACTATACTAACTGCTTGGATACGTAGGCGGTGACGTCGCCATGGCATCCCGGTGAGGTAGAGCCCTAAGTGCAATACCTCAAGATGGGCAGCAGCGTCCTGCGATAAAACTATCGTAACTGCGATGGCCAATCCGGATGCCCATCGTCGCGATTATGGCCGTTCGAACCTGAGGGTCACGGGTTTGATTCCCGTTCGGGGTAAATGTTTGTATGGCCTGTAGATACTTGTTTCGGGTCTGAAGGTTTGTATTTGTGTTGTGTATGTTCAACGGGACCCATGACACAGGTTTATCCCTAGTGTAGTTGTGAGTTTTAGCGTATTTTTTTTTGCTTGCAATTATACAGCATGTTGTGAATTTCAAAAATAATTGACTGCTCAAATCCGTGA
Source organism: Macrosoma leucophasiata (assembly GCA_036365455.1). NCBI lineage: Eukaryota > Metazoa > Arthropoda > Insecta > Lepidoptera > Hedylidae > Macrosoma > Macrosoma leucophasiata. The sequence goes on from JAWQUS010000024.1 coordinate 6,177,828, forward strand.
TGCCATTTATTTCTGACCGTACTTTGCATGTTACTCTTCTGCCTAATAACTTATTCGCAGGGTATACATAAATACTTCACCCTAAATATGTTATCACCCCCGGAGCTTAAGATGTTTGCCTCTACACCTTTAATTATGGGGCCATTTATTACCATTTAACCGGATCAAGATGGGGTTGGATAATTCGGTGGTGTCAATGACCTTGAGCTCGGTGACGATGGCTCTACGCACCTACCAGCTATACCTAGTAATGAATAAGTATGTTTTACGGTCGTTTCGTGGCTAAAGCGTTTGAACTTGAAACAGCTAGTGTTTAACGCGACTTCGTTCGTGTTCGTTAAGTGGTAAATAATAAGTTACTTTATTAACCACAAAAAGCATGAGAGTAATTAAAAGAATTCAAACTTTCTCTGTTTAATTAGTACTATACCTACTTAAATAAAAATGACAGAATAAAACTACTTAAGGCGGGACTTGAATCCACGACCACTGGATCACTAGCCCAGTCGTTCTACCTACTGAGCAACCAAATTCCATACCTAACTGTCGATTTTTCTTTAAAATTACACTCGCATGTTATATTTCGAAAAATCCAATGAGATAAAAGAATAATTTCGCTTCTTTACAAGAATAATGTGACATTTCATATAGAACGATTTAGATGAAATTACACGTTATTCTTGTAAGAATAATGTTGCATTTCATAAAGAACGATTTAGATGAAATGTCACATTATTCTTGTAAAGAGGCGATTTGTATTAATTTTCATCAAAGCGGTTCACTAGCTTTGAGTAAACCATTATCATATTTCACACTAGGAATTGCACGCGACTTCATCCGCGTGTACTTTAATCATTACAAACTGTAGCCTATTGTTTGTAGGTACGTTATTTCAATGTACGACCTATATTACTGTAAAGTTTCATCCAAATCCGTCCAGTAGTTTTTTCGTGAAAGAGTAACAAACATCCATACACACAAACTTTCGCATTTATAATACTTGTAACGATTTCTTTCTAATACGATTAGAAAGATGACAGAAAGAAATCGTTATAAGTTAGTTCATATATACGTATCACCTAAAAGGAAAACAATCCAATTACCAGTCTGAATACATCTCGAAAACAAATTAATGCCAGTTTTAATTAATTAAATTTCCACTCACACTCGCTTATTATTCATGAGGTGTTCGCGTCATATTTACAATAGTCGAGCTCTACATTGAATAAGCCATCATTGTTTAATTGGCACTCTATTGAGGTGCAAGGTTATTCCCAGGAGCTATCCGTTCTATTATTCTTGGAGATTCCTGCGATCACGTTTTTTTGTGTGATGGAGTTTTTTTTATGAGATTCGAATGTGGATGGTTGCAGAGGCCCAGGAAGACCAAGACTGACCAACCATTTTTTTTAATGTAATGGAAGTGGCAAACAACCATGCAGTCCATATTGATGTTAAGTGATCACTGCAGCATATAGACACCCACGCAAGATCAAAGTGCAGATGCGTTACCACCCCTGAGGCCTAAGGTGTTATTGTGCGGGAAATAACAGAGCAAATTACAAATAACCATGACCAAATAGGTCAAGTTCTGTCTGATGGTGGGGTCAAAAGTCTTAGGAATCGGCGTGCATGTATGAAGAGAATGATGAAGGTAGACGAGGCACGAGAGGTATGTCAGGATCGGGATATCTGGCAGTCTACACTCTCTGCCTATCCCGTTAGGGACCTGGCGTGAAGATACAAACGTTTTATTATAAGCTTGATAATTTTTCAAATTGTCTGACACTGAGAAAAGAACCTACCTAATTACTTTTAAAAAATACGTAGACAACAACTTATATGACCTACCATGACCAAATAGGTCGAGTTCTGTCTGATGGTGGGATCAAAAGTCTTAGGAATCGGCGTGCATGTATGAAGAGAATGATGAATGTAGACGAGGCACGAGAGGTTTGTCAGAACCGGGTTATCTGGCGCTCTACACTCTCTGCCTACCCCGTTAGGGACTTGGCGTGAAGATACATACATACATAACAACTTACGTCTCATGGGTGGTGAGGCATCTGCATTTTGACCTCTGGTTTTCGTGTAGATGTCTATAGGCTGCAGTCATCACTTAACATCAATGTGAGCTGCGTGCTTGTTTGCCACCTTCTTAACATAAAAAATCGTACCTAACCTATGCCTGTATTCCCTATGAGATCGGCAACGGCAAATGCCTGCATCTAAGTATACACATGTAAAATTCAATAAATTTTTCAGTTTCAATTAACTCACCGGGTACTCTTTGTTTTATTTTAAACTCGAAAGTTGGCAGTGGCAATCTCTCGAAAAATGGAAAGTTTTCAAGAGTAACTTACCCGTCACCCCCGGATCGAACAGTGTCATATTTACAATAGACGAGCTCTACATTGAATAAGCCACCATAGGCACTTTAATTGGCACTCTATTGAGATGCAAGGTTATTCCCAGGAGCTATTCGTTCTATTATTGTTGTTCGTGCGATCACTTGCAAGTTTCTTTATAAGCTTGCTTATTTTTCAAAATGTCTGACACTGAGAAAGATAGTACCCAGTAAGAAATATTGTACATCGAACCATCGAAAGAGACAATCGCCTTGTATCGATCGCGTTATCTCTGCTGCACACTGCCTACGTAAGCACTGACAGTTCGGTATTGGGCAAAACTTGATCATAGACTTTCATAGAAAATAAAACACAAAAAAAAAAGAAAAAGAAGTGTTTGTGACGTAGGTATTTACAATAGTCGAGTTCTACATTGAATAAGCCATCATTGTTTAATTAGCACTCTATTGAGGTACAAGGTGATTCCCAGGAGTTTGTAGTTTAATTCATCGTTACCTCTAAACAGCAATGTAACTACTGGATAATGCTAATTATGAATACCTAACTGAGTTATTCTTCGCAAGTGCATCGGTATGACGCGAGCAAAGTCGTGGGAAACAGCTCGTATGTTTACTGACGTGTGACGTGTATTTGCAATTGTCGAAGGTGGCTGCTTCAATGGGTCATGCTTGTTCGCTTCGATGCCTCCACACAAACAACATGTCTATTGATAATAGCGACGAATTAATTGAAATTGTATGCAAATAGGTTACTATTGACATTAATTATTGCCTTAAGCAGTGATAGCAATTACGTGAAAAATCCCTTACGGTGTAGGCAGAAAGTGAGGAGCGCCAGATATTCCGGTCCTCCTGGCACACCTCCCGTGCATCTTCTACATTCATCTTTTTTTCCTAGGAGATTGGGACATATTATGTCCTAATATCCCCTATTTTTATATCAACGTTTTGTTTTGGTACATTACTGTACAATATATCACCATTTTATTCATTTCATAGTGCACTAACTTACTTTTTGACATTCACAAAAAACCAGCTGTACCAATATAAATATGCATGACGCCTTAGAGCAAAGAATCAATGAATTGAATGGAAAACGTTAATTGCAAGATTATTGAACACAATATAAACCGCAGACTAAACGCAGTAATAAGATATGTCCTCATTCATTCCATCTTAGTCAAACGACCATGGTATTGTCACAATGAAGTCCCCAGAGTTCAATTGCGGCTGCGTGTATACAATACACATTTCAGGGTGATTAACAAAATGGTTGCTGAGCATACAAAATAAGACTTGGTGATAAAAATAAGAAATTACATGTAGATGTACATGCTGGTGGTAGAGTTCCAGTGTAGCTCGAGGGCGTAGGTACCAACACATTACCTTATCTCTATTTGTCGCCAAATCGTATTATTAAGTTCTCTTATGTTCTGGTTAGATGATAATGTACGACTTTAACTTTGTGAAAGTTAAAATCAGATGGTGCAACCCAGCCTAAGTGTCGCTCGTCTATATGAACGGTAAAGCAGCTAAAATCACTACTCATATTGCTATAGAAACCAATGAATAAAAAACCTAGGCTTAAGTCAACATATCTAGATAACATAAAATTATGGAGCCATACTAGATATTAAAAAACGCGCCAAGAAAACATGCGATGCTACCCTAATCCAAATATTTAACTACACGATTACTTACTTACCAACACGATTGGAATGGCATGAGATTCCGTATAAGTTAGGGTTTCTACAAAGATCCTAAGATCTTAATCCTACCAATCTTCCAACCGTTTGACGCTTCAACACCCAATGAGAATTTGAGGAAAGGAATAGAAGTTTATTAGGTACCCTAAATCAGGATGATGACTAATCCCAACTGACGTCCTTTCCTAATACACCTATTTGTATTTTCTCGGGCTAAAGTTAGATAAAATAACTTTTATTTGACCTTTATTCATTCATTATTCCAGACAAGCTAAGACTTGCTGCGATCGGAATTCTGATTCAAAATATTCGGAGTCTTGCAGAGAGAGCAAATTCTAATTAACAACTTTGTTTGATCATTAAATTTTTTGTGAGTAAGTATTTGATTATTTGGAAGATAGGACAAAGATGTAGAATTGAATATTGATACTAAGGTTAGCCTGGGTTGCACCACGATATTTGTTAAAGTAAAGTAATTGTAACATTTCACATCCTTCTCCAGCTATAGCAGATTTCTTTAAGTTAGAGAAAGATGTAAAATGTTACGATAAATTTAACTTTAACAATTAATATCGTGGCGCAACCCAAGCTTAAGTTATGGTAATTGTCAAATTTAACAATATTAGTAACAATTACTATAAGCCTGGGTTGTACCAAGATATTTATTAAAGTTAAAAGTTGTTCTAACACTTCACATCCTTCTCTAACTTTAACAGATTTCTTTAAGTGAGAGGATGCGACGTTGCACCGGTGTATTTTTGACATTGTTAATGTTACATAGTTTCTTATTACATTTTCTCTGGTTTCGTACCGTCTATTAAAATATTTTGCTCAAAAGTATGTACCTGCGGATGAAAACACTTCCAGGCAAAAGTTAGGCGGTACGAAACTGACAAGCTGATGTCATAATTGACATTAGCTCATAATTGAAATTGACGGCCCGGTTAGTCCAGCGGTGTGTGATGACCGTTTGATTCGAAGGGTCGCGGGTTCGATCCCCGCATAGAGACAAATATTTGTATGGCCTACAGATATTAGTTTCGGGTCTGGGTGTTTGGGTATGTGTTGTATGCGTACAGCGGCACCCACAACACAGGTTTATACCTACTGTGGGGCTGTGAGTGTAAGCGTATTTAAAAAAATAAAATAATCTAAAGCGAAGAGTTTTGCGAGGGAAGAAGATCTGACAGATAATTGATATTAACAATAACTTTGACTGACGTACCATGACCAAATAGGTCGAGTTCTGTCTGATGGTGGGGTCAAAAGTCTTAGGAATCGGCGTGCATGTATGAAGAGAATGATGAAGGTAGACGAGGCACGAGAGGTTTGTCAGAACCGGGATATCTGGCGCTCTACACTCTCTGCCTACCCCGTTAGGGAACTGGCGTGAAGATACAAAAAAACAATAACTTTAAACAACGCCTCCTGACTGGTTACATTTAGCAGTCATGACGTCATTTAACAATTTGCAAATGGTGTAACTCATATTATCTTTAACCGATAATTTAACAAATTTGTTAAAGTATAAAGTAAGTGAAGGGTGTAAAATTTTACATTAACAATAACCTTAAATATTTGGTGCAACCGAACCTTAACGTTGCGAATAACGGCCGTTTCTCATCACAATTAGAACTGTTGAGGAAGTTGTCTCGAATCTCTCGAATATCATCAGCCTTTCATCTATAATTATTGGATTTTCGCCTTTAGAATTTAGGTCACGTAAAAAAAGCTTAACAATATCCAGGACGTAATAAAATATAATTTAAATTTGCAGAATCGATATACATTGTTTTCCTTTGAACATGTTAAAAAATAGTTTAATTAACGAAACAAATCTATGCAAATAAATAAATTTGGAGTGTCTGTTTGTAATATTAAAATAACCGCTTTTTACTAAATGCATATGTATGTATACACGATACATATACCGAAACAACATTTTTTACAATTTTTGTCTGTATGTTGGTCTGTCTGTCGGTGTGTTTGGCGGGGCTAATCTTGGGAACGGCGGGAACGATTTTGACGGGACTTTTACTGGCAGATAGCTTATGTAATAAGGAGTAACTTAGGCTACGTTTATACCTACTAGCTGCGCCCACGACTTCGTCCGGGTCGATACTGAACAATCATAAATTCTCACGCGGGCGAAGTCGCGGGCACAGCTAGTTTATTAATAAAATCTGTCGACAAGGCAAAAGTGTTAGAGGTATATTAATGAATTCTCATAATTTTTAATACAATAAAGCTAATCTCTGCTGATTTATGCGAGAGCTCCGAATGATAGATATAACAACGTTGGATTAATTGCGTTGTTGTTTGCAACGTTAATGAGCACTAAATAACAACACTTTCGACACGTTAATTTTTAATTAATATAACAAATTTGCAAGAAAGAGATTTAAGAAAATAAACTTGTGTTCATGTTTAATATGTTTTCAGTTAAAACTCTTATATATATCTATAATATAAAAATGCAACCCGTTTTCCTTGGTCACGGCATCACGCGTGAATGGCTAAACCGATTTGGCTAATATTGATTTTGAATGATTTTTGGAAGTCCAGGGAATGTTTAAAAGGTAAGAAAATATGAAGAAATTGAAGGGAAATAAATAGTAAAAACCACCATTTCATTTTCCCATACAAATAGTCCGTATCTATCAAACCTTTGACACATGTCATATTTTCATTCTGAGGCAATACGAAGTTTACCGGTTCAGCTAGTGTAAAATAAATTACCAAAAAAAAAAAAATATTAATCTCAAATGTTTTAAGTAATTTTATTGTCACCCTTTTGTTGTCTTTTTACTGGTTTTACTGGTGGTAGAGCTCCAGTGACGGAGCTCGCGGGCACCAACGCATTACTTAATATACTTGCCGCTAAATGGTAGTGTTCAGCACTATCGTGTTACGGTCAGGTGGTAATGCACGGCCCTGTAATTTCCGGCACAGAGGCATAACACAGAGTGGTAACGCATCTGCATTTTGACCTCGTCTTTATGTGGGTGTCTATAGGCTATAGTCATCACTTAACATCAATGTGAACTGCTTGCTTGTTTGCCACTTCCATAACATAAAAAAAACAAACCCCTGAGACCTAAATTGTTATGTCTCTGTGTTAGTTATTATGGGACCATTACCATATAACTATTACACTATAATGCTAAAAACTACCATTTGGCGGCAGATAGATTTGGTAATGGAGTTTTTTTTTTAAAGAAGAGATATGTTGTTTTATATTATTTCGCATTAACACATGCTTGTGAAATATATTTTATTTTTAAAGAAAAATGGAAAGAAAGAAAAAAAAAAAAAAAACTAGCATAGTTGGTAATAGATGGCGCTGCTGCTACCATAAAGCAATGCAATAGATGTGGAGGAAAGATTTGACAAATCGGGCAGGACTTCAGTAGCTCAATTGGAAGAGCGGCTGGACTAGATTCCCAGTAGGTCGCGAGTTCGAGTCTCGCCTGAAGTCAAATTTTTCTTTCCATTTTTCTTTAAAAATAAAAGAGATATGTTATTCTGTTTTACGACTCCAGACATTTGGTATAACCTAACCTAAGAAATATCCCAAAATCATATTGACTCTACAAACAAATTTAATATACAAATAATTACTTTGAACACATTACACTATCCAAGTTTCTTATCAATGATAACAAAATTCGAAATGTAAATATAAATATCTTTTGTTGTTTCTTTATCGGTAACGCTTGAATTGATATTGCATATTATGGGGCATACATTATCTGGACAACGCAAGGACATCCAATTGAAATTATTGATAAGTATGCACTAGCATATTTTTCTAATCTATTGCAGGTGGCAAATTCAACTAAATCTATTCTAGGCGCCTGGACGTGCCGACTTCATCGCCTCCTATAGTACATTTTTTTTAGCATTAGACAGAAGGAATTTAGGTAAGTTTTAAGTAAAAAGTTCAAAAATGTTGATCTTCATTCCGAATACTAATGATACCTATACAATACTGTATTATTTTCAAATATTAGGTTTTAAACAATACTTTTGTCGTACTACATAACAGTAATTAGCAACATATTTATTTTATATTTAATTAAACTTATGCGTTTTCTAAAACGTCTCCTATAAAAGACCTAAAGAAGTAGTGGTCAAGAACACAAAACCAACGGAATACGATATTATAATGACAACAAATTAAAAAAGAATACCTACGTTTTAATCACATCGACGCACAATATGGTATTTTTAATAAAGTCGGACTAGGATTATACACAATGACAATTTTGCTGTCACATCATAGACAAAAAGTCTCGTGATACCTGCTTCTGGGTTTACCTTCTGTCTAATGCTAAAAATGTACTAGAGTGGAGGAGAATTCTTCCGCAAGTACACCCAGTCAACCGAACAATGGCGGTCGAAGCATTCCAATGGGGCTAGTAGTAAATGAAATAATGCAGGTTGGGATCGGGAATTTGCAGGCCAAGTTTGGTTATTATGGCGTATCCCACCATATTTATAATGGAATAGGGCACCTTTAGAGGAGTCTTTTGTCCAGCGGTGGATTACTCGCTGATGAGGTAGCAAACATGCATATATCCTATACAGTAACAAGAAACAGAATAGTATAGAAAATTTAAATCCGATGGTGCGGAAATGTAGAAAATTTGAGGATCGTAGGAGCTCAGGAAGATAGTCAAAGGTCTAAACGATGGCGGTAGTTTTATCGCAGGACGATGCTGCCCATCTTCGGTTACTACCGTATTGGATTGGTTTGACCACTATTGTTCGGTTGAATGAGTGCACTGAACAGCAGCAGAAGAAAAATTGACTTCCATTTGTAGAGAATTTAATTCTTCATCTAGTGGGATGGGGTCATCACGTCACGACGACTGGGATCTTTTTTGTTTTTTATGTAATGGGCGTGGCAAACAAGCATGCAGTTCACATTGATGTTAAGTGATGACTGCAGCCTATAGACACCCACATGAAGACCAAGGTCAAAATGCAGATGCGTTACCACTCCTGAGGCCTAAGGTGTTATGCCTCTGTGCCGGAAATTACAGGGCCGTACATTACCACCTGACCGGAACACGATAGTGCTGAACACTACCATTTAGCGGCAAGTATAAGGTAATGCGGTGGTGCCTACGCCCGCGAGCTCCGTCACTGAAGCTCTACCACCAGTAAAAGTATGTCTGTATGTACCAGTAAAGTAGTCTGTATGTTTTGCATGACTGACATAAATTACGAGATATAAAATTGCAATTGTTTTGTACAAATTAGGATATTGGACCTTGTGCCACTAATAAAATAATAACTTGGCACCTACGTGCAGTATTGTTATTAGATTACAATTGATTACGATACATAGCAAATACAGGTCACAAATTGGTAATTTTGAGGTCATCAAGATTTTGTATTTTGCTGGCTGGAATTTTGTATGTGATTCACGATCACGATAGGTCCACTAGGTACCAATCGGATGCACTTATGAATGGAATCGAAGGCATAGAATTTATATGTAAGCCAAAAAAATACGACACTTAATTAATATGCGGTTTTGTTATTATTATCTATATCCCACCCATTTCATATAGCCAATTGCGATGATCATAATTTTTAGTAAAGTAGGTTTTCACTTATGAACTACTTATGTGTCTGTTTGTATGAAGGTCACCTCTTTTGTAAAATAGACTGACTGATTAAAAAGTGATTCTGCATGGGCTGTGGTTCGTACCATTGGTTTAAATTGTCTTAATCGAGTATTCGTCATTCAGATCGCTTGCGGTGACGAGGCAGGCCATGAAAAGTACCGATAATTTATTTTCAATTGAAGTTAAAAGTAAACAAAACCACTGGATTACGGTGTCATTTCAAGTGCACAAACTTGCGATAAGTTAAGTCATTTATCGTAAATGCTATCACGTAAGTTGTCGTGTTTATTCTTTTTTAGGGTTCCGTAGCAAACAAGGAACCCTTATAGTTTCGCAATGTCCGTCTGTTTGTCTGTCTGTCCGTCCTTCGGTTTGGCGCAAAAACTATTGGTTCTAGAGACTTCAAATTAGGCATAAGTATACACCTTAATCACGCCGACAAAGTGGTAGAATAAAAATATGAAAAATAAAATTATTTAGAGTACCTCCCCTACATGTAACGCGCAAATATTTTATTTTTATTTTTCGTTTATAATAAGTGTAATATATTGTTGGATAGGTCTTTCAAAAATGTTAGGGGTGTGCTAACATAATTTTTGGATTTAGTTAACTGTTCGTGACATTAAGCTTTAAATTACAAATTTTCGTTAGAGTCAAGTCTACCAACTAAACGGTTATTGTTAGAAATTGAAACGTTTCGGCAATAGTAGCTACAATAACGAAATTAAAAGGAAAACTATCACACCTAAGTTGGCTTTACAAGTTTGCGAGTAATAGTGAACCAAATGTAAAATTCGAAATTTTTGAACAACTCCATAGAAAATATTTATTTATTTCTTACATTACATTAATCAAACCTAAAACTACGGAACCGTACACTGCGCGTGGCCCGACACGCACTTGATCGGTTTTTTCAGTATTTGAATTGCTCCTACATAATAGGTTGGGGAAAAAGTCTTTTCGCATTATAGTATGTATGAACTTGTAATAAAATCTCTTTGGCTGTAGTATTTGTATCTGGCTGGTTTTGGTATCATTGTAAGTTAAAATTTTAAAGAACATAATTCCAAATTCATATTAGGCAAATGTGTGATTTTCATTTGTTTTTCGTACTGTCAAGATGAGTGAATCTAATGAAGAAATTCGATACATTTTAAAATTTTACTACAAAAAAGGTAAAAATGCAACGCAAGCTGCGAAAAAACTTAGCGATGTTTATGGACCTAGTGCAGTGTCTGTGAGAGTAGCACAAATTTGGTTTAAGGGTATTCAATCCGGAAATTTTGATGTCAAAGATGCACCTCGCTCTGGTCGCCCTATTACGGATAAAATGGATGCCATTATTGAAAAAGTGGAGCAAGGTCGACGTATCAGTAGTTAAGACGTAGCTGAAGAACTGAGAATTGATCACAAAACAGTTTTGGCGCATTTGAAAAAAGCTGGGTACAAAAAAAAGCTCGATATTTGGGTACCTCACGAGCTCACTGAAAGAAACCTAATGAACCGTGTACTCATTTGTGATTCTTTATTACGACGTAATGAAACCGAATCATTTTTGAAGAAGCTGATAACTGGTGATGAAAAGTGGATCACGTACGACAAGAACGTGCGAAAAAGATCGTGGTCAAAGGCCGGTCAGGCTTCACAGACTGTGGCGAAATCCGGGTTAACTCGCAATAAGGTGATGTTGTGTGTGTGGTGGGATTGGAAGGGAATTATTCATTAAGAGCTATTACCACCAGGCCGGACTATCGATTCTGAACTCTACTGCGAACAACTGATGAGATTAAAGCAAGAAGTTGAGAGAAAGCGGCCGGAATTGATCAACAGAAGGGATGTGGTGTTTCATCATGATAACGCTAGACCTCACACATCTATAGCCACTCAGCAAAAATTAAGAGAGTTTGGCTGGGAGGTGTTAATGCATCCGCCGTATAGTCCTGACCTTGCACCTTCAGATTTCCACCTGTTTCGGTCTCTTCAGAATTCTTTATGCAATGTTAGGTTAACATCACGAGAGGACTGCCAAATCCACTTGTCGCGGTATTTTGATGAGAAGTCCCAAAATTTTTATAGCAATGGGATCATGTCCCTACCTACAAGATGGCAAAAGGTTATCGAACAAAATGGTACATACATACTTTAGTTAAATTTAAATAAACTATATTAAAAAATGTTTTGAATTATCTTAAAAAATGCGAAGAAACTTTTTCCCAAATATCGTATCAGCCTAATATCACGTACGATATGCTTCAAGCATCATAACTGGGTATTAGTTTTTTTGGTACTATCTGATTATAAGATCTTCTAGTCAAGCGGTTCCATCAGATTAAGGTCGTCTAATACCAATTCGAAGCGAATATACTTTCTTCTTGGTTAAATATCCATTTCATATACATAAGCGAGCATTTTAAATGGAGACCACATTGAAATTTATACTTGTATACTCGTACATACATACAAATAAATAAAATTGGAGTGTCTGTCTGTAATATAAAAATAAACGCTTTTTACTAAATCCATAAATATGTATTCACGGTACATATACCAAAACAACATTTTTTACAATTTTTGTCTGTCTGTCTGTCTGTTTGTTTGGCGGGGCTAATCTTGGGAACGGCTGGACCGATTTTGACGAGACTTTCACTGGCAGATAGCTGATGTAATAAGGACTAACTAAGGCTACTTTTATACCACGACTTCGTCCGGTTAGATACTGAACAATCATAAATTCTCACGCGGTCGAAGTCGCGGGCACAGCTAGTACCTATGTCATGTAATTGTTGGAATGCTATAGTTTCATTAGTAGTCAGTCGACATCTATTCATCTGTTTGATTATAATGTAACTACATGTTTGGAGTTCCCAGAAGTGATAGCTTAGCTAGTTTAAGTATACAATACATGCATCCATGCATCCGCCCACGATTCAATAATTATGTTTCTTTTGATCCTATGATTTGGAAGCGAGTACATTAATATTCGGACATATTTCTTAACTGCCTCGGTAGACTAGTGGTAGCAGGCCACTACTACTACGCTGAGGTCCTGGGTTCGATTCCCGGGTCGTGGGTTATCAGAGATAATGGTGTAAAGTCCTTTATCTCTGGTTCTATTGGGATTTTACCATTTTCTGGAAATTTCCCAATACCTCGAAGTTTGGTGATGTGTCCGGTGATGTCAACAGGCTCGCCACCTGTTACATGGGCCAAAACGTAATCGTTGAATAGTAGGTGTTTACATGTATACTTGAATGCATGCATTTATTTCTACCCCTTCGGGGATTACAGGCGTGAAGTTACATTTATTTCTTAACTCTAGGAGTAGTGAGTACTTAGATCTTAAAACAACGAAAGAAAACAATATATAATATAGGTACTATAGGTATTCCTAGTCGCTGTTTTTTTAATTGAATTACGTAGGCGGCTCGTCCCGAGACGCACTAGTCTATTATTTTTGTAATGCAAATGGCTTACAAGCATGCAGTTCACATTGATGTTAAGTGATGACTGCAGCCTATAGACACCCACACAAAGACCAAGGTCAAAATACAGATGCGTTACCACTCCTGAGGCCTAAGGTGTTATGCCTATGTGCCAGAAATTCAAATCAATGTGAACTGCATGCTTGTTTACCACTTCCATTACATAAAAAATAATAATAATAATTCAGATCAAAGCTAAATTAATTTTTGTTTTATATTATTTCGCATTAACACATGCTTGTGAAATATGCCTAACTAGCATAGTTGGCAATAGATGGCGCTGCTGCTACCACAAAGCAATGCAATAAATGTGAAAGAAAGATTTGACAAATCGGGCAAGACTTCAGTAGCTCAATTGGAAGAGCGGCTGGACTAGATTCCCAGTAGGCCGCGAGTTCGAGTCTCGCCTGAAGTCAAATTTTTCTTTCCATTTTTCTTTAAATTAAATAAATAAATTTTGTTTATATTTTTTTTTTAATTGCTAGAATTATTTCCAGTGTCTTTTAAACAAGTTTGGAGAAGACTACACATTATTATGCAATTTTCCAAGTATTGTTACGCAAAACAAATTATTTTTTCGACATACTTGTTCGTTTATAATTATCTATTTTGAATTATGAGTATGCAACAACGAATACACATTTTTATATATGAACTGCTAAGTATGTACATCAAAGTATATACACACAATTTTCATTATCATTCGGCTATCGTCCCAGTGCCAAAACGGTGTAAGTAAAACAATAGACTTCGCTCCGATTGCAATCTCTATGTATGCATAATTCCACTGTGCATTGCCTACTCCAATTACCGACGTTGGTTTGTAGGTGGTCGTTGTAATATATTGAGGCTAATCATATTTGTCAGCACAGATTAACAGATTTGTAATACTTTGCGTCTCATTTTACTGTGTAGGTGTGTATTAGGTTAGGCCGAGCTTTCACATTTTGGAATGTTAGCGGTATGTGATTCAGTTCATTGTTTGTTATGTTGTTTGCAGAGGATCTTAGAATGCATTTCTCTTTACCGAATTTGTTTTTATGTAATGGAAATAAACATGTAATGTATGGCCGCGTAATAAACGACACATAGACAGAGTAACTAAGGTCTCAGAGGTAACCTCTGGTTTTGGTGTAGTGTAGTCTCTCTTGTTGTATTGCCTTAAAGGTGTGATTTATTTTATGTTATGGAAGTGGCAAACAAGCATGCAGTTCACATTGATGTTAAGTGATGACTGCAGCCTATAGACACTTACAAAAAGATTAAGTTCAAAATGCATATGCGTTACCACTCCTGAGGCCTAAGGTGTTATGCCTCTGTGCCGGAAATTACAGGGCCGTACAAGATGATTCCGAGCTCCGCTGCACACAGCATTGCTGCTGCAGTGGAGCTGCGGCGACTTGCTCTGCAACAGTGCTGCCTGCCGCGCTTATGTCGAGCAAAGCGGCAGTGTCGCAACACTGCCGAGCTGCAGTGGTGCCACTGCTTGCTGCCGTGACTTTGTCGCGCAGCTCGGAATGTAATCTCATATAAAAAAAACGTAAACGTAACTTCACGCCTGTAATCCCCGAAGGGGTTGGCAGAGGAGAGGAGAGCTAAATGCATGAATTCAAGCATACATGCAAACACCCACGATTAGCCGGTTACGTTTTGGCACATGTAACAGGTGGCGATCCTGTTGACATTTCCGGGCACATTACCAAACTTCAAGGTACTGGGAAATTTCCAGAAAATGGAAAAATCAAACCAAAGGAACCACAGATAAAGGACTTTACGCCATTATCTCTGATAACCCACGACCCGGGAATCGAACCCAGGACCTCAGCGTAGTAGTAGTAGGCTACCGAGGCAATTAAATCTCATATAAACTTATGGAGAATATATAGAGACCAGTAGTGCTGCGGCAGCACTACGGCCGCAACACTGCTGCGTGCAGAGGAGTTCGGAATCACACTTTTAGGCTGCAGTCAACATGCATGTGCTTTCAGCTGCAAGCTTGTTAGCCATCTTCGTTCCATAAAAAAATTTACCTAATGACACTCAACTATGCAGTTCATATGCCCTTGACCTCTACCTCTAGTATTGTCTAGCCTAGACTTTTTACTATTAATTCGTAATCTGTGATTGAATTTTCTTCCTTCACTTATTTATTAGGGAGATGAGCTACGAGAGATATGTCAGGACCGGGATATCTGGCGCTCTACGACTTTGTGTGAAGATACATACATCTACATATTAAATAAAGTATTCACTAGAAAAAAAATACATACTGCTGTTTTTATTACAGTTTCGAAATATATGTATAAGCTACTTATGACACAAAATAAAACGCGCCGTTCGTATTGTTAACGATTCGGGACTTACAGACAGGCTCGAACATCTGAGCCTGCGCAGAGATATTGGTAGTCTGTGCATGTTATACCGTCTCTACAATGGTGAGTGCTCTGTCGAACTGTTCGACATGGTACCACCGTCTCTTTTTCTACACCGTACTACCCGCCGAAGAGAGAAGTTTCACCCTCACCGACTGGACACCTGGCAGTGCTCAACTGTGCGGTTTTCTCGTTCGTTTCTGCCCAGAACGTGTAAATTGTGGAACGAACTTCCCTCTCAGGTGTTCCCTCGGTGCTACAATATGGGGTTCTTCAAAAATGGCGTCAAAAGAGTCCTTCAGGGCTGGCAGCGCGTTGCCAACTCCCCTGGTGTTGCAAATGTCCATAGGCGACGGTGACCACTTACCATCAGGTGGCCCGACTGCTTGTCTGTCAACTTAAAGACAAAAAAAAAAAAAAAAAAAAGTGGAAAGTAATATCTGTTTTACTTTTCTTGTAGTTTGGTAACGGAAATATCTATGACTGATCAATCGACTTCTCCATAATATCGCATCGATAGCTATATCTGACTTATCTGAACAGCGATCGCAAGATGTGAATCAATACTGTAGGTAGCTATACGCGGTAGGGTTGTAACACTCGAAATGGAAACAAATATATATTTTTTATATAACTAGCTGTGCCCGCTACTCCGTCCGCCTGAGAATTTATGAATGTTCAGTATCTACCCGGACAAAGTCGTGGGCGTAGCTAGTATAGTAACCTAAGTTACTCCTTATTACATAAACTATCTACCAGTGAAAATCGGTCCAGCAGTTCCCGAGATTAGCTAGAACAAACAGACAGACAGACAAAAATTGTAGAAAGAATTGTTGTCTCGAGAACCTTTCTTCCCCTGCGGCTATCGGTTCTCCGAGCTATGTGTCCTGCCCATTGTCACTTCAGCTTGGAAATCTGCTTAGCTATGTCAGCGACTTTCGTTCGCCTACGGATCTCCTCATTTCTGATTCAATTCAGTAGGGAAACGCCGAGCATAGCCCTTTGCATTGACCGCTGAGTGACTTGGAACTTTCGTACGAGACGAGAGACATAGTGAGAGACCACGTCTCGGCACCGTAGGTCATCACCGGTACTACATTCATCATTCTCTTCATACTTACATGCACGCCGAATCCTAAGACTTGACCCCACCCTCAGACAGTGTTCGACCTATTGATCAAGGTAGGTCAGTCTTGGTCTCCCTGGTCTTGCAACAAGTCTCCCTGGCTCCTGCAACCATTCACATTCGATTTGTATATGTTTTGTCATTCGCCCATTCAACATTCGTTCTACATGCCCGAACCAACGAGGCATGTCTTTACTTTTTTCTGTACTTACCGATAATCTCATCACACAAAGCCATACTTTCTTACATCTTCATCACGACCTCATCGCGTTTAATTTACTTTGATGCTTTTTCGTGTATACCCAGCTCTCGCTTCCATTTAGCGTTTGAGTAAGCACAGCATTATGTATCGCTACTTGGCTAGTCGAGACCGCTGGCTTAGATGTTAAGATTCTAGTAGCTCACCCAACTCTCCATTCACGGCATTCCCAGCAAGTGCCCTACTCTCTATATCAGCGGTGTACCTACCATCCCTGCTAAAAGCACATCCATCATCAACCAGTTCTAATACTATGAACATTATCGTGTTCCGGTTAAATGGTAAGTACAGTGCTCAATAATAAATATAGCACATCGAGCCTAGCAAGACTTCGGCTTATTTCGGGTCTGTAGAGCGTTGTCTCTTTCGCATCGTACCTATTTGACGTTTGTCGACCATTTTGATCAAGTTTTGACCAATACCGGACTGTCAGTGCTCACGTAGGCAGTGTGCAAAAGAGATAACGCACTACGAAGTCGAAACGAGCCGATCGTCTCTTTCGCAGGATCGATGTGCAATTATAATTGTTGAGTACTGTAATACATATCCCGCATTAACCATCACAGGGGCAAAACAACTAGAGAACCTAGGAATGGCACCCAACGCATCTGCATTTTGATCTCCGATTTTTTTTTATGTAATCGAAGTAGCAAACAAGCATGCAGTTCACATTGATGTTAAGTGAAGACTGCAGCCTAAAGACACCCACACAAAGATCAAGGTCAAAATGCAGATGCGTTACCACTCCTGAGGCCTAAGGTGTTATGCCTCTGTGCCGGAAATTACAGGGCCGTACATTACCACCTGACCGGAACACGATAATGCTGAACACTACCATTACCGTGGTGCGTACGCCCACGAGCTCCGTCACTGGAGCTCTAACACCAGTAGAACCGTGTGAAGTTCGATTTTTAACCGAGTTCAAAAAAACGAGATGGTTCTCAATTCGGCCGGTATATATATATTTTTTTTTATGTATGTACGCGAATTTCGTCGAGATTTCTTGACCGATTTACCTAATTCTTCTTCTGTTGTGTTTGATGCGGAATAGTTTCGAATTGGTGCCATAAAAAATTTATTCAGGTAGGCCCATTAGTTTTCATTTAATGAGCATTTTTTACTTACTTTCACCTCAAACTAAAGGAATAAGATTAGACAGCGTGTTGTCATAACAATGCGTTGAATCCACTGACGTCTTAGATCACAGAATAGATCTTAGATAGTCCTAATGCGCATGACAACAAGTGACAATGACATATTTACTCGTCGACGACACAACACAGCTTATTTACTCCTTCTTGGATAAATGCATAGAGCCAAAATCATTAAAGTAGGCATTTCATTGTATTAAAACGTAACTTCATGCCTGTAATCCCCGAAGGGTTAGGCAGAGGTAAATGCATGCATTTAAGCATACATGCAAACACCCACGATTCGCCGGTTACGTTTTGTTCACTGTATTAATTTGCTCGTATTCATATTTAAGTGATTAAAATATAATTATTTGTTTAAGGCTTGGCACCGACTTCAATCCTATTAGTAAATAACACATATAAATAATAGGTAGTATATAATTAATATTAAATCTGTATTATTTTTTACTTTTTAGATTTGAAGTCGGTTTTTCTTAACGTAGTTATTTTTATTGTGTTGATGTTTATAGGCAGAATTCAATGACCATTAATGTGAACAGAATGCTTGATTACCACCATCTTAATAATCACTATGGTAATTTTGAGGAGTGTATACCTATAGTGTTAACCCTAGGGATGCTCATATGGGCGGATGCGTTTGCGCTTGTGATGTCTAAAATTAACACGTCACGTGTAAAAAGCGCGCCAACGGTCAATATAAACAGTGTTTGTACTCATTGGGATCAGTATTTCATTATTCTTAAGAAACCGTTTTGCTTATGATGTCTGTACTTATTGTTTTTTGTCTAGGAACTAATTAATTAGAGCTTATTAGAAACATCCAGTTGGTTAATGAAACATTTTACGATTGGATGATCGTATCGAATATGAGTTAATAGTTATGTTATAATTCCATTCCATTATAAGGTAGAAACGCTCTACCAAATCTTGATAACCTATCTGAATTAGTAGATTGAGCAGGCATTTTCTTATTTATTCTGCAACTGTTGTACATGCAGATGATAGTTCAGTTTAAACAGAAATGGGCCTAGTTTAACTTTGATTCCGAAATTGGAGTCCAGCAGTCATATTCTGTATATTGGTCACCATGAATTTGAAAGCCGCTTTGCACAACATTTCTGTTTTCCTTAAATTATCGTAATCTTTATGTGACGTCAAAACTGAAATGTATTGCAATATTTGCAAAATTGCTATAAAATGATGTCACCGAGATACATAACACGCTTTGCCGACCAAAGCACGCAGATTGTAGTTTATCAGGGTAAAAACATTTTATGTCCAATTTTTTTATTACAGCCGTTTTTTATAAATCACTAGTTTCTTGTGAAAAGGAAACAGATAGACAGTTTTTTTGCATGAGTAATATTTGAATAGATGGGTAAAATAGATAACTAAGTTATGTTACGAATGTGAAAACACCTTTTTTATTCATGCTCATTCTAGTGGCAAAAGCGCATACCGTTCACATTGATGGTAATTGAATACTGCAGCCTATAGATATCTACACGAAAACCAGAAGTCAAAATATAGATGCGTTGCCGCCCGTGATGCCTAAGTTTCTTGTCTCTGTGATAGTTATTACGGGGCCATACATAACCATCTAACGAGAACACAATACTTCTAACTACATTTGGTGGCAGTGGCAGATAGATTAAAACTTCCAGTAAAATTAGCTTCTTACTGGTGGCAGAGCTCCAGCGACGGAGCTCGCGGGCGTCGGTACCACTGCATTACCTAATATACTTGCCGCTAAATGGTAGTGTTCAGCACTATCGTGTTCCTTTTAGACGATAGTGTATATTATGGTAACGCATCTGAATTTTTACCTTGGTCTTTTTGAGGGTGTCTATAGGCTGCAGTCATACTTAACATCAATGTGATATGCATGCTAGATTTCCACTTCCATTACATTAAAAAAAAAACTTAATTGTAACTTGTAGCATTGTAATTATCGTCGAAGAGTGTTACTTTACTGCGGCTTGCGCTTCCTTTAGGTACCTATTTAAATTGTGCATATAAATGGGTTTTATACCTTTTATGTAAGTTAAAGCGTTTATTGAATAGGCATAATGAACGAGACGACTTTGAACTGTGGTGTGAATGCGAAGCCTTATAAGGTCGTGTCAATGATGGTCGGTCGGCAGTGATTTATAGGAGGTAGATTGTATCTATGATATTTTTGTAACGAAGGTGGCAAACAAGCATCCATTTCACATGGATGTTAAGTGATGACTGCAGCCTGTGACATAGTCATAAACAACAGAGGTCATAATGCAGATGCGTTGCCACCCCTGAACTGGCTGAAACTCTCGTGAAAATCGTCTGAAAATCGTCTAAAAGGAACACGGTAGTGCTGAACACTACCTACTACAATTTAGCGGCAAGGATATTAGGTAATGGGGTGTTGCCTACGCCCGCCTGCTCCTTTACTGGAGCACACCAACTAGTCTGTTACAATCGGTAGTTTAACGTAGCGCTTAACTTAATTTGCATTCTAATGAAGGAAATATATAAATGAAGGAAATGAAGGAAATGTATAAATTAATAAATAGATACAATCACATATATTAAATAATTTGAATAATAGCTCTGAATTGAAATGTCTTCATTTAAGATTATAGTCATAAGTTTATATTGTAATGTAAAATATTATATGTACATGAAATGTTCTCATAATTTTGCGGTGCCCCTACGGGGTGTTACATGTAACTACAAAATATTTAATTGTAAGACCTTATAACCATGTGACAAGCAAATAAATAAATAAATGGATTCGGCCATCATTGTGCCGATAGTTGTATCGGTGAACGGGCTGATAGCGAAGAGCCTCGACCAACATCTCAAGAGGCTCTCGCTAGGTGGATGGATCAAGGGTCTGATACAGAAAGCAGTACTCCTCGGCACGGCACGCATAGTGAGGAGGTTCCTGTCTCTGTGTCCCTAACCACCGGCAGCTTGGACCCTGCTCTCGCTGCCGGCGGCACACTATTTTTTAATTTTTTATATATATATTTGTTGTTTTTTTTTATACATATATATGTAAAAAATTATTTAATAAGTTGTATAAATAAATAAGTGGAATAATAATAAAAAAATTAGCAAAATTTGATACCTCACGAGGCTATGAGTAAATGTCGTCGCCGTATCAGTTGCCTCATATTTAAGGGGTTAGTAATCGTATTCAGCGATTACTTTTTGCTTACAAAAATGGGTGCAGTGTTGTAGACCCATGTACTTGAAGAAATAAGTAGAGATGAAGATGTATGTGCTTACACACTTGCTCATCCACGTCGTACCTACTTTATACACCTACTAAGGATGATAGCCTTTTTTGAAGAATAAGCGAATCATGATCACCGCTTATCAATACGTGTGGCATCAATCAGTAAGATGGTAATGCATTTTGAGGTTAAAACTTTAAAATATTTCAGTATTTTTTATAAGGCCTAGTAGGGGACTGCTGCCAGTAGGGGTTTCTATTTTAATCGGATAGGTCATAAGGTTGAGATGACTAGTAGATATTCACAAAATGAGATATTATTGACAATATCATTTTTTCTGCAGTCTCTCTTATTCCCTTTCGTACCATAAGCCTCTATATTTAAAATCTAACCAGACTAGGATGTAGAATAACTTGTTTATGCAAATAACCTTGTGTGTGAGCCCATGGGCTGGCTAGATAAGGAATTATCAATATCTAACATTTTTCTTTTTTCTTTTTACTGGTGGTAGAGCTCCAGTGACGGAGCTCGCGGGCGTAGGCACCACCGCATTACCTAATATACTTGCCGCTAAATGGTAGTGTTCAGCATTATCGTGTTCCGGTCAGATGGTAATGTACGGCCCTGTAATTTCCGACACAGAGGCATAACACCTTAGGCCTTAGGAGTGGTAACGCATCTGCATTTTTACCTCTGGTCATTGTGTGGGTGTCTATAGGCTGTAGTCATCACTTAACATCAATGTGAACTGCATGCTTGTTTGCCACTGCCATTACATAAAAAAATATATATATGTCGGAGCGGAACCTGAATGTGACTGCTGGCGCCATCTGGTTTGTCGGAGACGTAACCTAATTATGACTAGGGTAGATTGTTCAATAGAGAATTCTAGGTGGCGCCACGGTCGGCGTAGGTTCTTGAAATTGTTATCTTAGAGGGGATAGTTACTAGCCGATATCGGGTTTATAAAGGCTAGAAAATAGTTAATGACGGTCAGTCATAGAGTAACAGTCAGTCAGTCACAGTCACACAGTTGAATCAAATTATTATAGCGCAGTTATGCTGCCAGTTAGAACAGTGAACGTCAGTGATATTAAAGTGATATAAAGCGGGTAGTCCTGAACTTGTGATAGTAGTACTCGTAGTATCGTATCCTGATAAATATGGTTGCCCGGTCCGAAGGGTTTCTTGCCCGTTCTTCCCTGCCGGAAGTAATCGAATGGGCGGATCTTTGGCAATATACAGACTTTATTCTGCCAACCTGTGCTTTATTTCATCATCCGCTCGAGTACCCACCTACAGATGCCCACAAACACGAGTAACATGTCGGCTTATGGAAAGACACGCCCACAATACTACCCACATGTCCGGACTGGAGGCCCTCCTGCCGATATATATATTTTCTAACATTATCTCAGCGTTTAATTTGTGTTCGTAGACGTAGTTCAGAAGATAAATTTTAATGACAAATCTACTACGGTATGCGCAGTGATGTCGACTAATCACAGATCAAACACCAATAATTAACATTAATCCAAATGGGAACAGACTTAATTGATTAAGGTATAATTCGTGTTAGCAATTAACACACATCGTAGGTATGTCGATCGCGAATGTTTGTTTCATAAATCATTCTAGGGAAACGAGTCCTTAATTCGAAGTTCGAATCGTGGTTTAAATTAATTAACCGACTTAATAAAGGGAGCAGATGCTTACATTACACGTACAGAGTAAGATCTATAGCCTCAGGAAAGTAAACCCGACTTATTTTAATATTAAAGTATTTTTTAACTTTAGAACGCACGAACCGATTTCCATGGTTTTGGATTCGTTGCCTAGGTCTCGGGCTCCGTGAGGTTTATAGCAAAGAAAATTCAGGAAAAAATTCAAGACAAAAGTACGTGGTGTGTGAGTATCCCTCACGAAAATAAGTACGTTTCATTTTAAGTAGATGGCGCCGGTGCGTGATACATTGTTTGACAGCTACTCATTGTACTCTGCTCCGTTAATTTCATATGACACATTATTTCGTTGTGAGGCAATACGAAGTTTGCCGGGATAGCTAGTACGTTATATTTTTATAGGACCCTATAAAGCTAACAGCCCCACCGCCATAAGAGACCGCTTATTGTATAGGCGTCTATAATATTGGCTATGGCCACCACAAATTTAAGTATAATTTTATTTCAGTAAGAGTAAGTAACTACTCGCATATTCACATATTTTTCAGCTTCAAACTTCAATACTCAATTCTCAATACCTTATTGCAACATAATGTGCAACGGTAGGTGGTGTTACATTAGCATTATGGACTCTGTAGGGCACCGCAAAGTAGGAAGAAGAAGTCTTTCACGAGCTACACTCATTGAAATAAAACTATTTTTACGGATTTATCTCGCGTATATTAAACTGTCTGTCAGACAAATGTCACCTCAGTCTGCCCGGGACCACGGAAGCTGAAAAGCGACCGAAACGTCGGGTTGATTTTAAAAATCATTTTAGTTTAATATACGCGAGATAAATCCGTAAAAATAGTTTTATTTCAAGAAGTCTTTCAGCCTAAAGACGTCCACTGTTGAACAAAAGCCAACCTCAAAGTTGTTCACAACAGTCTTGAACACATTGTATCATTAAAGGAAGTAGGTATGTATGTATCTTCACGCCAGGTCCCCGCAGAGAGTGTAGAGCGCCAGATATCCCGGTTCTGACAAACCTCTCGTGCCTCGTCTACTTTCATCATTGTCTTCATATATGCACGCCGATTCCTAAGACTTTTGATCCCACCATCAGACAGAACTCGACCTATTTGGTCACGGTAGGTCAGTCTTGGTCTTCCTGGGCCTCTGCAACCATCCACATTCGCATTGTATATCTGTTTAGTCATTCACTCATTCGAAGAAGAGCATGCTTTTTTTCATTTTTACACCGATACTATCATTCACACAAAGCCTCTTTCTTACATCTACATTACGAACGCGATCGTAGGAAGTAGGTATGCCCTAATAATTGTTCTAATATTATTTTTCGCTCTAACAAATGCTTGAAAAATATATTTTTTTTACAGAAAAAATTGACTTCAGGCGAGTCTCGAACTCGCGGCCACTGGGAATCTAGTCCAGCCGCTCTTCCTTGGAAGTCTCGATCATTTTTCTACTTTATGATATCCAAAATGAACATCTTTTTCGAGTAAACTTTTGAACCAATAACACGGTAATTCATGTTACGAGGACAATTAATTATTTACTCATTTAACTAGACAACCACGAGGGTGGCGTTCCGGGAACAAACTGCTCCGGGGTTGATAATAGAATTTATTAAAGTAATTTCATTTAATGACTGACACATAATGAAGCTTCTTTTGCAATTCAATAAGAATGTGATTAGCGATTCAAATTAGCGAGGCACTGTTAGAATTAGACGTCAAGTTAATTGTATGGAAGTTAAATAAAATTGGTATTCCAGTGTCGTGCGATTAAATGTTTGGATTCACTGAAGCATAATAAAATAATAATAATGGCAACCCATTATACGTCCCACTGCTGGGCTCGAGTCTCTCCTACTTTTTTTTTTGGAGTGCAGCCTGAACTTTTCTTTACCACGCGAAGCGCGCATGGCCCAGCGGCTGGTGTATATCGTAAGTGATACGGGCGCGGTCTAGTATGTGAGGTGACCGCTAGTGGCAAATTAAAATTCGCGTTTCCGTGCTTCGGAGGGTACGTTAAGCCGACGGTCCCGGTTGCTATCGAAAGATATAGCAGTCGTTAAACGTTGTCGGAAGGCCTTATGGGCGGTTTGAATAACATCGCTTCTTTGTGTTAAGACTGCAGCCTACAGACACCCACACAAAGACCAGAGGTCAATATGCAGAAATGCGTTGCCACCCCTGAGACCTTAGTTATTTTTTCCTGTGATAGTTATTACGGGGCCAGTACTAATTACTTTACAGAAATAAAAATGTCTATACTAAAACCAATGTTTACTTCAATAGTAGAAAACAAAACGTAGGTATAAGAATTCAAAGAACCCAAACAATTCAATAATCACACATTAAGTAGCGCCCGCGCAGCGTGCAGTGAAATCGAACGCGATCCCAAAGTGAAATGATTGGTCGCGCTCATTCGAGCGCAAACTAGATGCAATAATGAACTACTGACAAGTCTCATGCGACGAGAAAATTACTCTCCTGTTTATCTTGTAATCGTCGACTTTCACGTTCGAACAACATGGTTTATAATCAAGTTCTAACGAGTTGCATGGCGTTAAGTCACAAATTAACATAGTCTCCTTAGCCAAGTTGACTATTTATAAATAATCGTTAAAGCTATGGAAAACGAAGTGATCAGTTTCGGTTGTCGTCGATAGTTATAATTTTTTTTATGTCATAAGGTTTACAGAAAGCAAACGGGCCACCTGTTGGATAGTGGCTACCGTCGCTTATGAACATTTGCAACATCAGGGGAGTTTCCAATCCACTGCCAGCCCTGAAGGACGCTTTTGACGCCATTTTGGACCTCGGAAGGAATTTCGTTCCACACTTATTGGTGATCCACCTATTTGCTTTTTTTCCTAAAGGTATGTGTAATGAGTAATCAAAAATGTTGGGTTATTACCAATGTCGTCACGGTGTAGGTACAGACCAATGATATTATAAAGTACCTACAGACTGACTATTATCGTTTCTGTGGTCACGTATATTTTTTTAATTTAAAGAACGTGGCAACTGGCAACCAAGCATGCAGTTTACATTCATGTTAAGTGATGACTGCAGCCTATTTATAAATACTTACACAAAGATCAGGTCAAAATGCAGCTGCGTTACCACTCTTGAGACCTTAGTTGTTTTGTCGCTGTGATAGTTATTACGGGGTCATACATTACCATCTAACCGTAACACAATAGTGATGAACACTACTTTGTCGGCATTAAATAACGCGGTGGTGTCTACTCCCTTGATCTACTACACTACAACTCTACCATCAGTAAACTTCTATAAGCTAATGATTTAGCTAATAAACTTGTCTAGTCTAAAGGCGGTCACACAAAACTGCGATGCGATGCGATGCGATGCGACTTTTTGTGATGCGATGCGAATTCGTAGTTATGTGTAGGAGCCCTAAGCTAGCAGATTCTTATTGCTAGTCAATTGAGAAACAAAACTGAATCGCCATTCGCCATAAGACCTGAAATTCCCGACCCAGGCCACTTTTCAATTATAATTAAGCGATTTCAAAGAGAAGGAAGGTTATCAGTTTGATATGTGTGTACCTGATATATTTTAAGCGACTAAAATTGTAGCATAGAATAGTTTTAGGTTGTAGTTTGATTAGGGAAGTGGGAAGAGGGTTATAGATGGGAGATAACACACGTCCGGATTTGGTACGGAGCGGACAGCGGATTCGGTACGCTCCGAAACAAATCTGGACGTGTGTAGAGGAGTCCGGCGGACAGAATTATTATTAATCATGTCCGATGCGGTCCCGTTACCCGGACCGAATCCGGTCGTGTGTTACTATTAGATTGAATTATTACGTTATCCAATACTTTTATCTAAATTCAATCTAAGTTTATCGGATGATAACAACTAATTTTGTTGTTTTTAGAAATTTAATATTGTTTTTTATGAATTAAATTCGAATATTTAGGCCTTTGGTTTATAAAGATCACACGATGTTAGAGGCCATGAAAGAAAAATAATGATAACGAAAAGTTCAAGAACAAAATAACCAGTTCCGTCGTGATCACGGCCGATGCAACTCGGTCAAAATATCGAGGTGAATAAATGATGCGATTATTCACGGTAAGGCCTATATGTCCCCGACGCGGGATAGCGGACGAGTTAGAACTTCACAACACTTCGGGGTCTTGAGTAGTTTCACACTAATGGTGAGATTCACAGACCGCACTACGACTTTACTTTCGAGCAAAGTACGCTTCGAACTATCAAAACCCATACATTTCTGACAGTTCTAAGCATACTTTGCTCAAAGTAAAGTCGTAGTGCGGTCTGTGAATCTCGCTCTAAGTGTGAGATTCACAGACCGCACTACGACTTTACTTTGAGCAAAGTACGCTTAGAACTGTCAAATCCCATACTGTACTGATAGTTCTAAGCATACTCAGCTCAAAGTACAGTCGTAGTGCGGTCTGTGAATCTCACCCTAAGTAGGCGCCGTATAAAATGCTTATGACGTACATATTCTAAAAGCATATTCATTTTGTTGCTTCATGCTGACGTTCAAAGGACAAACTCTTAGTGGTGATGTAATTCGGTCGGGGGGATGACAAGCTGCGATCCCCATGTGCACGATTGTCGGATCCCACTCCGGTCTCTTACTCCGACAATCGCACAACGGATTTTTTTACTTATGGGCAACCTTACAGGTTAGAGTTAATTAGTGGAGCTTGAATTCGAGTACTACTTAACTTTAATCATTTAATCGGTTCTCGCTGGTCGTAAAACCGGGCTAACATATTACGCCACTTTGAGCAAAGTTAGGTATCTACACCAAACAATGGTATCTACACCAAGGGACGGTCTGCAGGGTACACTCAGAGAAAAGAAAGGCTGGATAGGGGGAACTGGCTCTAAGAATCGGAAGCGAGAACACGTCCGATGAGGCCTAGCGGTAGATTACCTACGACATGAACTTTTCAAAATATCAATAGCTATAATCGTAATTTATTTCTTTTTATTTAATAGTAAATTGTGTGTGTCTTTGATGATAATTTGTATATACAAATTATAATAAATAAAGACAGTGAAAAGCAATAACAGAATGGTTTTGAATCCGGATTGTAATCAAGTATTATGTGCATATAAACGTTGTATTTTTTTTTAAATACCGCGTTAACGCATTCCCTGTCCCATTTTAAACACAATAGCTCTATAATTCGCGTATAAAGGCACCTACAAAAGAAAACTGGCTTGGCCAGTAGATTATAATTTAATTTTATTTGTTCCCTTATTTTCCTTAATATTTTTTCATCCCCGTCATTTTACAAGCCTACACTCTAAAATTATTTTTAAAGAAGGTGCCACTGAATAAAAGTTTTTAACATTAAAATTTGCTGACGAGTCTGACGACACTTTATAAGGTTTTTTTTTTGCATCGAACAATAAACATAATAATATAACAGATTCTGTTGATATATTACTTTACTATATTTCTTAATATAGATTCCTTAGGTAATATACTTTTATTGCTCGTTATTTTGTGGTTTTCTTTTAAATGTAATGAAGGTGGCAAACTAGCATGCAGCTCACATTGATGTTAAGTGATAACTGCAGCCTATAGATACCCACACAAAAACCAGAAGTCAAAAGGCAGATGCGTTGCCACCCCTGAGATCTTAGTTGTTTTCTTTTGTAACGTGAACCGCGATTAATATTTTCAAAATTCTGTATGGTTAAATGATTTTAGAATTGAACAGTGGAACCCTAAAGATTGTTGGGCGAAGTTATGGCCTTATTACACGTCATGGTATTCAGGGTCTGGCAGAAAGGGTGGGTATGGCCTCGCACCGGGTTGCCGCTTATTACACTATCCGGTCGATAGGACTGTTGCACTGTGACTGAGTCCGGTTCTCACGGTGCTGCAGCTCCGAGTCACTTGCTATTCGAGCGTCGATGCGCATATTTGTGTGAGCGTGCCGATTAGTACGTAGTTTCCCTACTGTTCATATTTGTACCGTGTGTAGTTAGGGCGTTAGGCTGGCTGGGCCGCTCCGGTCGCCCCAATTAGGGACCCTAACTCCCTAAATGTTATTACACTACCCTGACCCTTGCTGTCGGACCCTGAATACCGTGTCGTGTAATAAGGCCATTATTAGGCAACAACGCACCTGCCTTCATTTATTACCTTCACACACCTTTGACTCATGTCATGTATGAAGTGATAAGACGGTCTTATCGCGAATAGGAAACATGTACCTCTTTTATCTCGTAACAATATGGAGTCGGTAGTACTTTGTGTAGTTGGTTTGACAGATATGATGTAGGCACTATGCAATATATTTATTAACTTGACGACTCCCTTTCTTTTAAGGCAATCTCTTCTCGTAGGGGTAAACGAATATTTACCTACTTGTTATCTAGTTATAGTTATGTATCTTCGAGTAGGTAAGTACGACTAAGTAGTAGGTATATACCTAGTCAGTTTTTGTTGTTAGTCAAACGACAGAACGGCCGCCGCCGGCGACTGGATGCGCAAAAACATTTATCGGCGATAGGGCCTACCCCTATCGCCGATAAATGTTTTTGCGCATCCATACTTTATGTTTTTGTGTAATCCTTAATCATTTGTTCTCATGACATCACCAGGTATCAAGCATATAATTTCTTATTGATAAATTTGCCATAGGCGAGCGGTTGATTGGGAGCAAGATACCTCTATAAGGAAAATCCAAGTGTTTTAGTTGTAGATACCAGTACACATTTTCCTCGTATCTTGAAAGAGGAGAGTTTTGCGCAATCAACACACCACATCGTGTTATAAACTATACAGCAAAATATTGGCAAAATCTCACATCTTCACGCAAACTTTCCAAAAGTTGTATACATTTAGCATGAACACTTCAATAGGAATTTACACGCCATTAACAAAATCATAGCTGCAATTCGACTTTAGAAATGGTATTCAGTTGTTTTTAACGATTGTTCGCAAGCGTAACATCCAATGTTTCCAAGGTTTTTGGCAAGGAAATCTGGTCTTAACGGCCCGTGTAAATAAACGAAGAGTATTTTCGATTCAAATGTTTTGGCAGATTTTTTGTTAATTAATTGTATAACATGCTTAATAAGCAGTTTGGATTGTAAATTTAGCCCATTGAGTTGGTTATGTTGATACTAGGAGCTTGAGCAACTTGAGCAAAGAGGAGTACCTACCTAACACGGACGAAAAACACTAAAGTTGCTGAAAGTAAATGCAGTTGATTGCAGTTGCCTTATAGTTCCTACGCAACTAATTTAGATAATTTCGGCTCTATAGATCGTTTTCTCTTTCGTACACAACCTATGTGACGTTTGTCTCAACCATTTAGATAATGTTTTGACCAATACCGGACTATTAGTGATTACGTAGGCTGAGTATATAGGTCTGTAATAAATATATAATAGCTATAAAGCTTTACAAACTTGAAATTAGCCGATTGTCTTTTTCCTAAGCTCGATGAGCAACAATTCTGGACAGGTATTGTACGAAATATCATGCAATAATCGTCTGAAAAGGAACCCATAAACAATAGCCAGATGTAAAAGACATAGATCACTTTGCGTTCTAAAAATAAAAGTTGTCAATTTGTTTGCAATAAAGAAGTGAAGAAAGAATTTTTTTTTTAAACTGTGTTTAGATTTATTGTTTACCTATCTGTAAAACGGACATTTTTGCTGCAAAATCGATCCAATCGAGTAAGTGTAAAGAACATCTAGAAAATCATAACTTTAGACTAAGTTGAGAGTATAAGCAACGATCGAATACGTAATCTAAAATTAAAGCTACTGGATATTTAAGATATATCTACAGCGTTAGCGTATGAGCACACAATTGCCCGATAAGGGCATATGCAAACACTTCTACATAATAAAGGTACCACTTGGAAAATGTAATTTGCCCATAAAATTAAACTCTGGGAACCATTCCTTTTGATTAATATTATTTATGTTAATGACAGGGTAATGAAATTGCCGTCTTGAAAAGGGCTTTACTTAATGTTGCTACATGCAAGAAAGTTTTTAACGAGAAGTGCAGCCGTAATTCGGATTGAATGTGATGTTATTTATTAATAGATGATTAAAATGTAACTGTTCAATCATTTTCTTTTTTCATTGCTCTCATACACACAGCACATTGTGTTGTGTGTATGAGAGCAATGGTAACCTGGTGGTTGAACTAATTGGGAATAGAGACCGCCATCGTTTAGTGCTGGAACTCTATAGAATTCCATTAGCGGAGCTTGGGGATGTAGCTCACATTACCACTGTGTGAAGTACGATCTCATAATATTTGAGAAAATAACGTAGATCTTTGCATAAAATTGCCTCAAGAGTGGTAAGTCATCTGCATTGATACCTCTTGTTTGTTAAGTTTGGCCTTCCTTCTTTCAGCTGCCGTAAGCTGCAGCTGAAATCTTGTTCTCTTCTGCTGTTTACTATTGTTAATTAAGTCCCATTATTCCGAAACCTTAATGACTGAAAATAACCAAAACTTTGCAAGAACGGTTTGAATTATATAAAAGAAAGATAATAACTGACTGTAATGTAAATTGATGTGTAGAAAAAATGTTTGCGTAAGTATTTAGACGTTAAATCAGTTTAGTTTTTCTTGTAAACGGCCTCAAACAAGGTCGAGTGGAAGGTCAACTTACAACTGTCGCTGAATACGACTGTTATCTTTGTATAATCGTTTCTAATTTATTAAGTTCATTGTCAGCATTGCAGTAGGGGTAGGCAGTGGGATTTAGAACTAGAATATCTGTTTAATTTTATATTGTGATAGTCTATTCTGTTGAGTTGAGAAGTATTACGAAGAAGTTGCCCTTCCTGTAATATGATATGTTCTTAGGTTTTCGCGAGCTACACTCATTGAAATAAAACTATTTTTACGGATTTATCTC
Source organism: Macrosoma leucophasiata (assembly GCA_036365455.1). Classification (NCBI taxonomy): domain Eukaryota; kingdom Metazoa; phylum Arthropoda; class Insecta; order Lepidoptera; family Hedylidae; genus Macrosoma; species Macrosoma leucophasiata. The sequence continues at coordinate 6,209,766 of JAWQUS010000024.1, forward strand.
GCGTATATTAAACTAAAATGATTTTTAAAATCAACCCGACGTTTCGGTCGCTTTTCAGCTTCCGTGGTCCCGGGCAGACTGAGGTGACATTTGTCTGACAGAAGTTTGAAAAATTATATGTAGCTACCTCCATCGATTTCGTAAACGCCTTGCGTAGCGTTCAGGATTAACACAATAATTACTTATGGTATCTTGAGGTCTTGCAGACTGCTGCGGCTGGGATTTAATCTTGCTAAGTATGGGATCCCATGATGTTGATAATCGCCATCCATCTTCTCTATTGAAATTTGGGTGTTTTTTAATTTCAATAGCCTCGCGTACCATTCGTGGAATGGGTTTGTGTTCTCTAGCGAGTATTTGAATTTTATCAAACCGGATGTAATGGTTTGGCTTATCCGCTATGTGTTCACAGACTGCAGACCTCCCTGTTCTTCGGTTTTTGACATCAGCAATGTGCTCTTTAACGCGGGTGGATACAGCTCTCTTCGTTTGACCAATATATGAGAGTCCACAATCACAATCTAATTTATAAATGCCAGAATTTTGTAATGGAATATTACTTTTAATGGGTCTTAAATATACGCGAGATAAATCCGTAAAAATAGTTTTACTTCCTGTAATATCCGAAATATGCAATGTTTTTTTTTTTACGTAACGAAGGTGGCCAACAATCATGCAGTTCACATGGATGTTAAGTGATGACTGCATCCTATAGAAATCTACACAAAAACCAGCGCAGATGCAGATGTGTTGCCACCCCTGAGGCCTAAGTTGTTGTCTCTGTGATAGTTATTACGGGGCCATACATTACCATCTTACCGGAACACGATAGTGCTGAATACTACCATTTGGCGGCAGATAGATTAGGTAATGCGGTGGTGCCTACGCCCTTCATACACTGGATGGAACTCTACCACCAGTAAAAATTGGAATGTAAAATATAGAATTGGAATTTTTTATAATTGAAAAACTCCATATCGACCGTTTTCATAACTTTACACGTTCTGCTTTGGAAGATTACATTATCATCTGTTAAGAAGTGACCTGTTTTATCAAGGCGATCATGTAAAAGGAGCATATTTTTATGAAGAAAATAATTTGAGTTATCTATTGATTGCAAATATATGCAAATTCATTTTGTATTCAACTGGAACACAGTTGTATCTAATGAACGCCAGTATAAAGCGGTCGACAAAATAGATAAGCTTTTGTATTGCTTTTAGCAGTGAGGTATTTAATAGGTATACCTACCGTAGTTCTGTTCTTCAACGAAATAAATCGACCATACGTTATATTAGGATCTGTATCAATCTCTGCTATATACATTAGCTATGAAACTAGAAATAGGTTACCAATACTGAACGGTCAGCCAATAAATCTGGTGTGTTTGCTATTGACAGTTTTCTCATATCGCTGTTCGATCGTTATGGTTTGGCTGACTGATGTAATTAGACTTGGCTAGACCTTCGTGCGTGACGCACAACACTAAAGGCGCCTTATATTATTAAGTTCGTAAATTTTTACTAGAAACACTCATTAAATTAATATTTTTAGGGATTTTGCATATCTATATTAAATTAAAATGATTATTACGATCAATCAGATTTTTTGAGTGTTTTTCAATTTCCATGGTTTTATAAACGTAAAATTGTAGTATTTACAGTAAAAAACATACAGTTAAACATGAAACCTCCTCCTTTTTTGTAGTTGGTTAACATATTTGAACTATTACCAACCTTCCAGTAACTCATTTGGTCACTGATAGAAGACTGGTTCTGCGACGTCTGAGGCCCAGGAGATTCGAAATAGTTCCTTTTTACCGGCGTATACAATGATGTTTTTTCTCCTAAATTTTGACTGGATGCCATCACAAGCAAGACTTTTACTTTAATTAAATAAGCTTTGTAGTTGATCAACCATGACGCCACGTGCGAACAATATGAATTAAGTTGCAAGTATTTTTGATGCGTTTTGCCTTAAAATATTAGAGTCGTTAATTGTGAGATAAATTTTTTAATCCGTTGAAATATTTTTAATTTCAGATGGATTTCCTTACCAAACTTACAGCATTATTGTAAACGAAGTTAGTTGTAATGGTAATCTATAGGTACTGTAATTTTACACTTTCTGCTGTATGTTCTCTTTAAAAAAGAATAAACTATTATTGATGAGATCTCAGTTCCCCGGGAATATTTTGATGATCAGTAAGATCTGTCGCATGTCGGCTGTCTAGAGATTCTTATTATCATCTATTAATAACCATACAATAGATTCAGGGTTAAGGTTATTTTAATTTAAATCGATCGTCGCTGGACAACGTACAACTAGGTAAAATAAAATTTAATATTTTAACAACGTATTCAATTACTTGTTAATTGGTCAGTGTCCTCAATGTAATGTATTAAATTAAAGTAATAACTCGGACTTACGCAATGGCAGTGTAAGTCGAATTCGCGTAAGTCGGGGTTCACGTTTGCATATAAACACTAGGTTCAAATTACTCATTTTTGGTCATTTGGATGACATAATTACATGTAAATCAATAATGTAGACTCGAAATTCTCGTTAACCGGAGACTAACCGAACGGAGTGGAAAAACCGATGCGCGCGGTATGATAAAAAAACCGCGTATCTCGGAATTCGCGTAAAACGGGGTAGCATAAGTTGGGGTATTACTGTATATAATTTCACGCGTGTATTAACCGCAATAGGTGAATATGATACGTATCATAATATTTATAACTTAGAATCTACTAATAATGCTCCGCGCAACGAAAGATCCTATTAAAGCCACCGCGGCATCCAAGAAGCTGTAATGAATTTTTTTGCAATGAGAATGTCTTTCTTTTTGTGTTACTGCTCCAGTAACTACTAACCATCAAATTTATATGGCCATCTATTGTTTACAATCCAATAAAAGTCCAAGTATGACATTACAATTATTTTGCGTAACACAAACTGCAAAAACGTGACAACTTTTGGTTTTTGTTTTGTTTATTTGTTTTAGTTTAATATGCCCGTGTACAATTCCGTATAAAATTTAATTTCGCTGTCATTTTCGCGGTAACCTAGTATCAAACTATGCTTGATTCGCATAGTTTGTTCTTAGGTTTATTTATACGCTATTTGCAGTCAATAAACAACAAATTTTAATATTTCTCTTTCATCAAGGGTCACAATTTTCGCAATGTGTATCACATTTAAAGCAAGACGTAAGTGACCATTATTTCTGTAAACCCAAATGTCGTTGTGGTTCTGCGCTATTAGTTCCGTGAGAATTGAGTGCGGTCACTTCCGTCCCTCACTATTACTGGCCAACCACTTAAAGTAGTACACATTCAATTATTCTGTTGGTGCAATGGCTTGCTGTACTTTTACGCATGGGTAACGTTAATTATTAACGGGCTTTAAGTATTCAAGTCTTTGGAGTGGAGGTTCGGTTTTAGGGGGCCATTTTAGGAGCCTTTAGTTAGAAGCTAAGTGGAATATAATACGTTTCGACTCTCGTTGATGTTAAGAGGGAGGTATTAAAAAAATATTACTGAAGAAATAGAATATATACTCATCTACTACATACCTACTTTTGAGTTACTTATCGTTAAAAATGTGAGAATTACGGTATCGTAATTCAAACTTTATTGTACATGTAATGCGGAATGAAATGGTTGAAGGGTTAAAGAAGATCTGTACTGCAATAACTTGATAAATATTATCTCAAGTTGGGTTCTATTAGAGACTTCGAAATCGGCGAGCATTGAGATAATTTCGATAGTGTAGAATAAATATATATATAAGAATATGTCCCAGTATAAAGAATTAGGATACATCTTTTTTAAAAAAAAAAACGTTACTTCACGCCTATAATCTCCGAAGGGGTAGGCAGAGGGTAATGCATGCATTCAATCATACATGCAAACACCCACGATTCGCCGGATACTTTTTGGCCCATGTCACATATGGCGAGCCTATTGACATCTCCGGACACATTACCAAACTTCGAGGTAATGGGAAACTTTCAGGAAACGGAAAAATCCCATAGTAGTAGTGGCCTGCTACCACAATCAATTTTTATTGATGTAATTACTGCAGAATCAACAGCAACCATAGACAAGCTAGAGGTTATTGATGTAACATCAAAGATTCATAATATACAACTCTGCAAAGAAAACCAAAAAATCCTAAATACGAGTCAAAATATTCGAATCGAAGTAAGAAATCAGAGTTCTGTGACAAAGTCCGTAAAAGATAAACAAGGCTCTTTCGGATTCGGAATTAAACTTAGACGTAGTAATATTTTGCTCTCATTAAACTTTGAAAGGTCAAACAAAAAGGGTGATTGGGTCGGAATAATTTACGTGGATCTTGCGGGACTTCTCATATACTTACGCAAAGAATTCGGTAAATATCTGGATATACAAAAAATAAGAAGTGGGAAGCAAAAAATTAAAAACGTAACTTCACGCCTGTAATCCCGAAGGGATAGACAGAGGATAATGCATGCATTGAAGCATACATGCAAACAGCCACGATTCGTCGGTTACGTTTTTGGCCCATGTAATAGATGGCGAGCCTGTTGCCATCTCCGGGTTTACAATCCAATAAAAGTCCGAGGTACTGGGAAACTTCCAGAAAATGGAAAAATCCCAATAGAACCAGAGATAAAGGATTTTAAACCGTTATCTCACTGATAGCCCCTGACCCGCGAATCGAACCCAGGACCTCCAGCGTAGTAGTAGTGGCCTGCTACCACGAGGCTACTGAGGAAATACTAAACTGTTAATAATTATGTTTGATATTGAGGAGGTGCTATGGGAAAGGCTTAAATCCTTTACTCTAAGCTTACATCTAACGAATCATTGCTCTGATTGGTTTTTAGAGGCATCGGTAAATATTTCATGTCGTAATATTTACATTCAGTCGAATCACACTGCAGGCGATGGGTTGGTCCCATCAGTCCTATGAGTGTAGACTGCAGTAAAATTAGGCAATTAACTGAAAACCGACATTTTGGGTTGATTTTCAAAATCTATTGTTCTTTAATTCGATATGAAAATATGCAAAATATTTGCTTGGATCTGTTATTTCTGACAAATTCGCAAATGGCCCATGGTGTCTACGCATCTGCGTCTGTTGTTGTCTTTAACTTGCTGTATTCGCCTACCACCACTTTAATAACATATTATATAATGATAAATGCTTAAAAATATATTACTATACGTAAGAATATATTAAGTACGTTCAGTTTAATTCATGACTGACAAATTTGAAGACTCCCTACGTTAGAAGAACACAAGAAAGAAACTTCCAAATAAAATATCTTGAGGATTCCAGCCCGAACTTTTTAACATTGTAACAGCGGACATTCCCTCCGCGAATGTCCTTTTGTTTTTTGTTCGCAAAAACAACGTTATTCAGTTAACAATACTCAAACCTGATAGGAATCGCGACGAGTGTCCTTTTGGGACTGTGACTTTTTTAAACATTACACAGAAAAACAGTAGGCACCATAACCATTATGCCATTACAATACCAGTAACCCGTAATATCCTGTATAGAATATCTCAGACTTGAGTGCTCAGCGTTTTGGGGACTTGCAAACAACATTTAACCGACGAAAAGGCCGATAAGGATCATTAGTCTACAACGAAACAAAGACTAGCGGATTGTAAGGAAATTCTTACACTGACTAGCCCAAGTTTTAGAATGCTGGCGTGGGCTATCTTTCTTTGGTGAATTATTTTCTCGGAAGTTAAAGTGACTTGATATTTAGAACATTTTAGGAATCCCAATCCTTTGTGTCTACCCTCAATGCTATCTTTGTTTTAAGTATTTCTGATATATTAGACAATATTTTAACCCCCTTATTCATAAACGTATTTTAGCTAAAGTATTGCTAATCTATCCTTTGTCTTTTTCTATCCTGCACATTTGACAATGCCACTGACAAAGACAAAGCATTCTATAGCTAAAACGTATCTAAAGTATGTTTATGAATAAGGGGGTAAGTGTCTTTAGTATACATAAAAGCCTTAAGCGTTCAGAATGCCTAATAATTCAATCGACAATAGTGAAGGCGCCTGGAGTATAATATATATGCTTTATAGTTTATATACATATATGGTCGGAGGCAGGAACTTGATCAACCAATTAGTAAGAACATGGGTCAGAGAGCTAGGTAACTATCATGCGTTAACGATATTGGTAGGCCTAATAGGCCACGACATGGTTACAGAATTTCGCTCTAAAAAGATAATATTACTTACATAGTATGTACCTATACTTACATAGTAATTATAGGTATACGTACATTAAAATGTCCCTTCTAGTCTGCCAATGTGATTCAAACTTAAAGTTTAACTTTAACAAAAAAAGTTGTTGTTTTAAGTTTGTTAGTGTTTATTTTCCTGAAATTATTCGAAAAGGGCTATATTGGTAAGATGATTTTGAGATTTTTATAGTTGGCGTAGATAAACGACAGTCGCACGCCCAATTAAATTCCATGACTAATAGACAACCCTTTTACTACCTATACAAGACTTTTTACTGATTTCAGTGTTCCCAATAGTTAAAGTGTTATCTACTTTTTGTACTTGCGATTGATACTATGTGCTGATGAATGGTAGGGATTAGCATTACTCTTTTTCAGTTAGGTGGTTGCTTACCATTAATTTTGAGAAGTCACGTGTACCCCTTTATTAAGTCCACACTCGAATTAAGTCATTTCGACACGTTTCAACAATTTACCAATCTTCAGCATCAAAGTCACGTCAATTTTTAGCCACTCATTTCAGTGGGCGTCGAGCGCATATTTCTAAGTAGGTTATTCTAACAATTTGCTCCTAGCGTGGCTTTCGTTCTGTTCATTGTTCGTAACGTGCCTAATTTTGTCCTACACTCTAACCCCCTTATTCATAAACGTACATTAGATACGTTTTAGCTATAGAATGCTTTGTCTTTGTCAGTTGCATTGTCAAATGTGCAGGATAGAAAGAGACAAAGGAGACATTAGCAACACTTTAGCTAAAATACGTTTATGAATAAGGGGGTAAGTCTGTTTGAGCGAAACGTTGTATATTTGATGGAACCTTGGCCGCTTTAGTTTCAATGAAAGTAGGTGAATATATTCCAACGGGATGTTTGGAATTAGGTACTGTCGCATGCTCCATTGAAATATTGTAAGCACATTTACTACTAGAAATATTCAGACATATTGTTTTTGAGATAGTAAAATGAATGGTGACGGAATTATAAAGAGTTTCCTGTTTTTCTTTCAAACTTTGTGGAATTACATTTTAATTTTATAGTAACTTCACACAGACATATACCGTTTTGGTCCCATGTATGATCCCGTTTGTTTGAACGTGTTTACACGAGCGTACTGTTGTGGTACTCCTACGTCTGCGCTAGTATTAAAGTGATACAGCAAAAAACCAGAAACCGCATACCCATGTCACACCGTGGACACTTCGCCAAAATTCCATACATACGCTTAATTTAGTCTCTATTACACAACCATAAGTGACGTGTATTTGCACCTGTGTGCGTATCACGTAGAGAATACCAAACGTCGCCCATAAGAGGGGAGGAGGTTGGGTGAGGCGGCGAAATCGGACGGGACGTCGAAGTGTCCATTCCATACATAGTATTATTACATATTCTCTGCCAATGTGAAAGAAGGGTTACATGACAATTTGTATGTTTTTGACATTGACGTAATGGATACCGGATGTAATTCACAAATTGTGTTTATATTAGTAATCATAGATGAGCCATCAAATTACTTAAAAGACTAGCGAAACTAGCGAAAAGATAATTAATTGAACACAAAGATAAGTCCGCAACACTAATTAAGTTTTATTTTTAGTAGTCGGTAAATAAAAATAAAGCAATCGAATGCTATGACCATAATTTGGTAATGGTATTACCATATGTATTTTTTTTTATGTAATAGAAGTTGCAAACAAGCTTGCAGTTCACATTGATGTTAAGTGATGACTGCAGCCTATAGACACCCGCACAAAGACCAAGGTCAAAATGCGGATGCAATACCACCCCTGAGGCCTAAGATTTATTTATTTATTTAATCTTTAATGCACAAAGAAAGTACATAAGGCGGACTTAATGCCGCAGGGCAAAGATTAAGATGTTATGCCTCTGTGCCGGAAATTACAGGGCCGTATATAGGTTGGGGATAAAGTCTTTTCGCATTATAGTATGTATGAACTTGTAATAAAATCTCTTTGGCTGTAGTATTTGTATCTGGCTGGTTTTGGTATCATTGAAAGTTAACATTTTATAGAACATAATCCCAAATTCAAATTAGGCAAATGTGTGATTTTCATTTGTTTTTCGTACTATCAAGATGAGTGAATCTAATGAAGAAATTCGATACATTTTAAAATTTTACTACAAAAAAGGTAAAAATGCAACGCAAGCCGCGAAAAAAAATTGCAATGTTTATGGACCTAGTGCAGTGTCTGTGAGAGTAGCACAAATTTGGTTTAAGCGTTTTCAATCCGGAAATATTGATGTCAAAGATGCACCTCGCTCTGGTCGCCCTATTACGGATAAAATGGATGCCATTTTTGAAAAAGTGGAGCAAGATCGACATATCTGTAGTTACGACGTAGCTGAAGAACTGAGAATTGATCAAAAAAAAGCTCGATATTTGGGTACCTCACGAGCTCACTGAAAGAAACCTAATGAACCGTGTACTCATTTGTGATTCTTTATTACGACGTAATGAAACCGAATCATTTTTGAAGAAGCTGATAACTGGTGATGAAAAGTGGATCACGTACGACAAGAACGTGCGAAAAAGGTCGTGGTCAAAGGCCGGTCAGGCTTCACAGACTGTGGCGAAACCCGGGTTAACTCGCAATAAGGTGATGTTGTGTGTGTGGTGGGATTGGAAGGGCATTATTATTATGAGCTATTACCACCAGGCAGGACTATCGATTCTGAACTCTACTGCGAACAACTGATGAGATTAAAGCAAGAAGTTGAGAGAAAGCGGCCGGAATTGATCAACAGAAGGGGTGTGGTGTTTCATCATGATAACGCTAGACCTCACACATCTATAGCCACTCAGCAAAAATTAAGAGAGTTTGGCTGGAAGGTGTTAATGCATCCGCCGTATAGTTCTGACCTTGCACCTTCAGATTTCCACCTGTTTCGGTCTCTTCAGAATTCTTTATGCAATGTTAGGTTAACATCACGAGAGGACTGCCAAATCCACTTGTCGCGGTATTTTGATGAGAAGTCCCAAAATTTTTATAGCAATGGGATCATGTCCCTACCTACAAGATGGCAAAAGGTTATCGAACAAAATGGTACATACATACTTTAGTTAAATTTAAATAAACTATATTAAAAAATGTTTTGAATTATCCTAAAAAATGCGAAGAAACTTTTTTCTCCAACCTAATATTAATGCGGTGGTGCCTACGCCCGCGAGCTCCGTCACTGGAGCTCTACCACCAGTAAATCTTACCTACCACTATTCATTTTATATACCTAGTGTAACCCAAAAAAACTATTATGATCACTCCGGTATCATTTCTTTTCACAAAATAATGTTGAGATGGTAAGATAAAACCTGTGTATATCTATCCCTTAAAAATTACAGGCGTAGATTTCAGTTCAACTGATGGGTTATGTTATTAGCCACTAAATTATGAAATTGAGGCGGTAATTGAATGGATACACACAACACAATTCAAAGTAGTTTTATTTTTAGAAGTCCGAAGATAAAAGCAAAGCAATCGAATGTGACGTGGTGGACGCTGGTAAATTGACGATTGGAAACGATTGATGGTTGTGGGGCGAGAGAAAGTGATATTTTTGGTACTGATAGCGTCGTGGACGTGTGTACATTAACGTTAAGGTGAACTCCATAAATTACTTTTGTATTAACAGCAAATAAATGTATTATTTTGATTTTTACTTTTAACTAGCTGACCCGGCAAACTTCGTATTGCCTCACAATGAAATAATGCGTCAAAGGTTTGATAGGTACGGGCTATTTGTATGAGAAAATGAAATTTTCATATATAGATATGTGACTACTTCTAGGAATAATTACTTATTCGTGGTAGTAGCCACATTTTTTCTACGGCTGTCCCAATGTTGTTTATCTATGTATTTAAAAATCAAGCTGTTCGTAAGTCTTGCTACAACTCGAGAACGGCTGGACCTATTTGATTAATTTTGGTTTTGAATTATTTTTGAAAGTCCAGGGAAGGTTCAAAAGGTAAGAAAATATGAAGAAATTGAAGGGAAATAGTAAAAACCAATATTGTGGCCAATATTGTATAGCTATCTACTATCCTAATAGAGTGATAACTATTTTAGAAACGTTTCACCATTAGGGCGCCCACACATAACTGCGAATTCGCATCGCGTCGCAAATATCTGCGAGTTCGCACGAATACATTGCCTGCGATGCGGCGTCGCATCGCATCGCAGTTTTGTGTGGCCTCCTGTAACCCGTCAAGTTACGAGAAAAATATGACAATTGATTTGAATCGATTTTTTATTGTGTCTAGCCGCCGCGGCTTTACGTTTCTTGAAGGGTTTTAGGAAACTTTAGTTTATAGGAAAAGGAAAACTAAAACGATAATCATGATTATTCCAAGGTGTTGTTTTTCGCACGCATGAAAAAATACATTAGAAATAGCAAAAAACTTAAACCGGTACCACTTTCAATTTTAAAACATAGACAGGACCAGTCCTGATATTTTATCGCACGATAAAAATATTTATCTATAGAAATTTGCACGTCGTTAGCTAATTGTAACTAAAGGTGAACGTACACCTGAACCAAACGAAACTAATTTCACTTTTATTTTGTATGACATTGTTTGAAACTTTCCTTGTTTGTCCGCATCGAATCGTCCCAATATGAGGAGCACCAGAAATCCGGTATGGTGATGCGGTCGAATCGATCGATGTGCTTGCATGATAGTTGAAGTACAGGTAGATACATGAGAGGGAGAGAGAGAGAGAGAGAGACATAATGGAAATGGACAGGTCGATGTCAAAAATCATTTTAGTGTAAAAAAACGCGAGATTAAACCGTAAATTTATTTTTTAATAAAAACGATATATTTGGTACGATTAATTTCTATCGTTTACATAGAATTTGATTCGGTCGATTAAAATAAAGTAGCGAAAAGCCTTTTTATCACCAGTTGCGGTATTCTGTAACTCGGTGGGTATCAATTTGAAAGCTACTAGCAGTACATGGCTGTTTTTCTAAAAATATCGTAATTTTAACGTTACCTCAAAACAGTAATGTACTGTAAAGTGACTATCGAAACAATCTCAACCGAGATGCATAGTACGCCTTCTGGTGCGGATATGTGCGGACTTGCTTGACTTCGATTCGTTCGACGCGTTCGGCTGGCTAGAATAAGTGTGCGTTCACCTTCAGTATACGCAATTCGCACATTAACCGACAGATAGCAAACTAGGGCGGCCACGCCCGGCACGCCTTAGATTTTAGTCTAGATAGTCTCTTATAATTGCTATTTTTATTTCCTTTTGTATTCACATGATATATCGTTACAGCTGCTTACATTACTTTTCTTGCTATGACACGATCACGTTATCACGTAATATGTTCTTAAGAGAAAAAACTGCCTCGCCAGTCTCATGGCTGCAGGGGTTCTGTATTTGATCCCCAGGTCGGGATCACTTTTTTTTTAATGTTATGGAAGTGGCCCACAAGCATGCAGTTCACATTGATGTTAAGTGATGACTGCAGCCTACACACACCCACATAAAGATCAAGGTCAAAATGCAGATGTGTTACAACTTCTGAGGCCTAAGGTGTTATGCCTCTGAGCCGGAAATTACAGGGCCGTACATTACCACCTGTCCGGAATACGATAGTGCTGAACACTACCATTTAGCGGCAAGTATATTAGGTAATGCGGTGGTGCCTACGCCCGCGATCTCCAGCTCCGTCACCTTCCATTTTTGCGTAGACATTTGTTGCGTTGTTCGGAACATAAAAACGATATATTTTGTTATCGTTAAATAAGTGGATAAATAATTTTATTAAGAACTAGCTGTGCCCGCAACTTTGTTTGCGTGAAATAGTGGCTTAAGGCAGCGCTTTTGGATATACATTTTGGTTAATTTTGGATCATAAACACTTTTGGGTAGCTAAAAAAATATATTTTGCAGTAATGCTACTCTGTACACGATATTAGACGTATGACCATCGGGGACAAAAGCACACAGGCTAGGATTGCGAAAAATTGCTAATTATTTGTTTAAACGCCCATCCATCCTATGCTGAACCGTATTTTCGAAAAAGCCATTTTAAACTTCTATGCACAATATTTTTTACAGAAAATTATTATAAAGTTTTGTAAGACTTCAGTCAATTTTTAAAAATATGAGATAGGTCTATGCGTAATATAAGCACTCCGTCCAGAGCCGGCAGAAGAAAAAAATTGAATATTAACGTTGTGCATTTTTACCCACTAATGCCACCAAAACTACCACCGCCACCATCACCACGACCACCACCAATGTCATCACTACCACCACCACCACCGTCACCACTACAATCGCCACCAACGCCATCAACGCCATCACCATCACCAAACACCTACGCCACCAATACCACCATTGATACAAACGCCACCAAAACCACCACCACCAGCAGCACAACCAATGCCACCAACGCCCCCAAAACTACTAACAACACCACCAACATCCCCAACGCCACCAATGCCTCCACCGCCAGTAAAACCACCGCCAGCACCACTAACGCCACCAACACCACCACCAGAGTCACCAACAACACCTATGCCACCAACGACACAAACGCCACCACCACCACCACCACCACCACTACAAACACCACCAATGCCACCAACACCACTAACGCCACCACCACCATCACCATCATCATAATCACATCCGAAAGACGTCCATCCGTCTCCGGACAAAGCCTTTCCCGAAGATGCTCCTAAAAGTGTTGTGCGTCATAAGGAAAGAATACGCCATAAGGGGCCATCCATAAATTACGTCACACGAATTTCGGGACTTTTGGACCCCTCCCCCCGTCCTTGTCACAGGTTGTCACATTTTTATAAGCCCCCCCTCCTGATGTGACGTCACATATTTTTAAAATTTATTCATGTACTCAAAAATAATCGAGAGAAAACAGCTTTTTCCATTTTTTGCTTATTTTGACTGTCACTAAACAATAGGAACGTATTGAAGTCACTGCGCCGGCGCATGTGGCAGTACTTGTCGCAGGTCTCGCTAACAACCGACGCGCGGAACGGTAGAAAAGCGAGCGAGCACTCGCAGACGACTTAAACCTATTTAAACCCTTACCATTCAAAATTCTTGTGAAGTTGAGTCTCACTCGAATCAATAAATATAGTGAATTATTGATAAATATAGATCAAGTTCGTAGATTTTTAGAGTTTTTTATTCACATCTAGATTTCACGTTTCAGTATTTTAAATTTTAACATGTGACGTCACAAAACTTTCGACCCCTCCTGCCCCTTGTCACACATTGTCACATTTCGGTGATACCCTCCCTCCCCATTTACGTGTGACGTAATTTATGGATGGCCCCTAATTGCCACGCTTGGCATGCTGAATGGTGATCATAGTGGCGATTGTTTTATGCCGGGACGCTGCTATGCGGTATGCTTAATATTAGAATGATATTTGACCTCAAGGTAAAACATATCCTATAAAAGCAGTAGCTATAACTAAAAATAAAATAATTACTCCAATCATTCAAGTATATTTTAAATTAAATGATTCATAATAAATTCCTCGTCCGAACAAAGAAAGAACCGGCCAAGTGCGAGTCGAACTCGTGCACGAAGGGTGCCGTACAAAAATGCCATAAAAATTTCGTTTGTTGGAAGGTAATATACCTACAACATACCTAAGACCTAAAAATTCTGTGAAAAATTTAAGTGTCTACTTGCTACCGTGATTGATATCGAGCAAAAAATATACGAAAAAAAACACGTTTATTGTATGCCTCCTTGGACCCCATTAATATTTTAATTTTCTTAATTTTAGTATTCAATTTTGTCGCTATAGCGGTAACAGAAATAAATAATTTATGAAAATTTAGCTTTCTAGCTATCACTGTTTATGAGATACAGCCTGGGGACAGACAGACGGACGGACAGACAGACAGCGGTGGATTTGTAATCCGTAGGGTCCGTTTTTACCTTTTAGGTACGAACCCCCTAAAAGATAGAACTAAGATACAGAATAGCTTAAAAATATTCGATACGATTCTTTAAATTGACATAACTTTTTTATTTCTGAACCGATTCACATGAAACAAACACAAAATATTAAGTGAAACTTACCACAATATATTAGTGAAAACCGCAGATCGAATAAGCCGTTTCTGAAATTAGCGTGCACAAACACACAGACAAACAGACATTTTTCCGGGATAAAAAGTACCCAGTGTTGTGAGCCAAAGGTTAAAGTATAATCATACCAAGTTTCATTGAAATCGGACTGGTAGTTTTTATGTGATGCTTGAACAAACAGACAGACAGACAGACAGACAGACAGACAAAAAATTTTATAATCACATATTTGTGTTCGGTAACATCCCCTGGTATTTATTTTTTCAATATTTTTAATGTACAGAATTTACACTTCTACAGTTTTATTATATGTATAGATGATGACAGATTAGACTTTTTAGTTACTTAGTTTACAAAATTGAAACGATTATACATATTATATATTTATAATTATGTACCCAGGAAGTTCTAGCGGATGTTAAGTAGTTGCAATGTAGAGTTCGTAGACCTGTTATCAGTTGAAATTATCGTGTTTAATTTGTGTTTTTGTTTGTTCTAGGTAAGTCGGCAGCGGCGATAACGCAAATGTAGAAGTGAAACTGAGGTGTGGTTTGATAGTTTCTTCTAACTTTGATCTAGGACAACAAAAAATACGTTTACCCTCACAAGTTACTCCGAGTATAAACCACACACACAACACATACACAAACACCCAGACCCGAAACAAATGGGTGTTGGGGCGTTTCGGTCCGCTCGTGTTTCGTCCCGGGGACCGAAACGCCTAACAATGCCTTCTGAATGGGGCTTTTCGGTCCGCGGGACGAATCGCCCCATATGTTTATTAGTATGTGGCGATTCGTCCCAATACGAATACCTGTTTTGAAAGATTTAAGTACAGTTGGTTACAAAAAATTGAGAAATAAATAAAAGGCAATGTAATATAATAAAATTTAGATTTATTTATATTGCCTACACATAAATCAACTTAAAGAAATAAATCACATACATATGTATCAATATCATATCAAAGTATATATATATATATATATATATATATATATATATATATATATTATATGTATATTACACATATATATTACACATAAATCAACACAGAACATTAATCGTATTATATATATATATATATATATATATATATATATATATAATATGATTAATGTTGTCTGTTGGCATTATATTGTTAAATTCTTTTACACAATAAAAAACAACTATAAGTATCAAGTGAAAAAAAACGAAAAAGTGTTCTAAATAACGAAATTGCTACCCATGCATAAAGAGTTTAGTACCTGCTGGAGCGGCCGGTTTCCTGGAAGTGCACGTGCGCGTGGTCATTATAGTGAGTACTGCACTGCGCGGCACTTGCGACAATAGGGACAGAGATAAGAATTCAAACTAGTCTGAAGCATCTTCTAAAGTTACTACCAATGAATAATTATTACAACTAAAACTCTACACTAATATTAAAAAAGATATAAGATTTGTTTCTATTTTTGTCTTTTAAGGTTGCATTTGTAATAAATTAACGCAAATAATTGGTGAACGAATGTATTTTTTTGAATTCGACTGTACATGACAAAATAACTGGACCGAATCTATACATTTAAGAGGAACTCTTCGGCGATTCGGTCCACTTCCCATTTGTGGGCCGAATAGCCCCATGAATAAAATGCTCATAGGCGTTTCGGTCCGCGGGACGAAACACGAGCGGACCGAAACGCCCCAACACCCAAACAAATATCTGGAGGCCATACAAATATTTGTCAACGGGGATCGAACCCGTGAATCCTGGTTCAAACAGTTGAGACAACACAGAGTGTGTTGTTAAAAGATATTTTTAAAAGAGCCGACTGAGTTTTTTCCGGCAAGTTTTTCTCAGATCATATTGGCCTTTGGAACTTTGCCGGTGAATGACAAAGAATGACTCTTTTTCTTTT
Organism: Macrosoma leucophasiata; assembly: GCA_036365455.1. Classification (NCBI taxonomy): domain Eukaryota; kingdom Metazoa; phylum Arthropoda; class Insecta; order Lepidoptera; family Hedylidae; genus Macrosoma; species Macrosoma leucophasiata. Next base: position 6,226,038 of record JAWQUS010000024.1, read on the forward strand.
CTTTTTACTCTTTGTTATCAGTTTGTAAGGGGGAAAAGAGACATTCTACTGATATACTTTTACATTAGTTTATTACATTTAGTTTTATCTTAGTGATATTCTTGACTTTACATATATTTTTTATCTTGTTTGACATGTATATCAATTGTTATTCGCTTTAATTTATTTTGTTTGTTTTTGACGTGTCATAAGAGGTGCCTGTCACCCTAAATGAATAAATGAGTTTCTGATTCTGATTCTGTGGCCACCAACTGGCTAATTATGCAGTTCCCAAAGCTTAAAAAAATAATCAACAAATATCTCTATTCCCTTATTCATTAAAATACAGTTCCCAGTAGGTACTGTATTTGAATGTAATGATGTATGATGCTATATAATTGTAACTGATATGTGGGACCATTATTATTATGTACACCAGTAGGCATCAGGTAGGTACACTTTGGGAATCGCTTTTTTTATGTAATAAAAGGGGCAAACAAGCATGCAGTTCACATTCATGTTAAGTGAAGACTGCAGCCTATAGACACCCACACAATGACCAGAGGTCAAAATGGAGATGCGCTGCCACTCCTGAGGCATTAGTTGTTATGCCTCTGTGCCGGAAATTACAGGGCCGTCCATTACCACCTGACCGGAACACGATAGTGCTGAACACTACCATTTAGCGGCAAGTATATTAGGTAATGCGGTGGTGCCTACGCCCGCGAGCTCCGTCACTGGAGCTCTACCACCAGTAAAAAGAAAGTCTTGTCCGAAGGAAAATGCTTCCAAGTCTTCCAACCTTTGCCTACCACTCGTGCACGTACGATTAAAACACGAATACCTATTACTAATAGTTGAAGTTAAAAAAAGTGTGAAATGACACAGCTCTTTCACGCATTCTCTCCAAAACTCACAACACTCACAAATTGTAAATATTAGACCATTTTTTCACATCTCTTCCCAATAACATGGGTAATCGTAGGGTTAATTATGTACATAATATTCGGAAAGGGCGGTGTAATGAGGGTCGGCCGGGACACTTGAAGTCAACATGGTACACCCATTTGTGGTATTTTCCATTAAAAGCAAATTTCTTTCGGTGTTTGACCGATAAGAGCTATCGATAAATGCAACGGGCAAATAGTGTGTTTTTTTTCATTTGTACCGCATTAACATTGCTTTTACAAATAATGTTTGTTTTCGTCAAAAAAACTAACTAACACACTTAACTTCGTACCTCGGAGTTTGGTAATGTGCCCAGAGATGGCAACAGGTTCGCCACCTGTTACATGGGTCAAAACGTAACCGGCGAGTCGTGGGTGTTTGCATGTATGCTTGTATGCATGCATTTACCTCTGCCTACCCCTTCGGGGATTACAGGCGTGAAGTTACGTTTTTTTTTCGACACCTTTTTTTTAATCTGATTTTTTTTTGGGATCGTCCCCCCTTAACAAAACTGTGTACTTTGGATAGTAGTCAGTTAAAAAGGTTGTAATTACCTACACAGATATATCTATCTAATAACTGAGATGGACGTGATACTTTTTCGTGCGGGCAGTTGGCGTTCATCGATTTTTAAGACGACCCGTCAGAAATCTCTGTCAGATGGAATATTTTTCCACATGTAAATGTAAACATTCCATGACTACAGAGTATTATTACAACAATTTACTCATGATGTGAAACACGTGCTAAATTAGTTGCAGGGAATGTTGAATAATGAATAGGTGATTGCCCATCATTGTACCTTTCAATCTGTCAATGTACGTGATAAATTAATGTAGATGTAGGCAGATAACCCAGCGACCACACGCTGGTACCTAGTAGGAGAGCTCAAGAGGCAATTTTTAAGGGTTCCGTAGTAAACAAGGAACCCTTATAGTTTCGCCATGTCTGTTTGTCTGTCCGTCCGCGGTTTAGCGCAAAAACTATTGGTACTTGTCTTGTCTTGAAATTTGGCACAAGTATATACACCTTAATCACGCCGACAAAGTGGTAGAATAAAACCATGAAAAATAAAGTTATTTAGGGTACCTTCCCTACATGTAACGTGAGGATATATTTTTTATATTTCCTTCTCTATACAGGGTTAAATATATCTAACGCATAAATCGTCAAACGTGAGTTAGGTACGTTAAGACTAACAACTTTTGTTCTATGACTTTTGCCAAAACGCAGTACATCACATGATAAGAAATAAAATCGTTTCAAATGGGACTTCTATCAATTGTTAGCACTACGTTTCATAGGTATATTATTATATTTACATAGGTACAGACGACAGCTGTTTACGTAACGTGAAGTTAAGAAGTATTAGAACTGCAAATTATATTTATAATTTTTTGTATAATAAAAAAAATATTGAATTAGAAAAAGTTGTATAACAGAAGTGTTAGTCTTTGTGAGCCAAAGCCTCCCTTTAAGAATTATGCGCTGGTTACAAATAACCCTGTATAGTGTGGAATATAGTTGGATAGGTCTTTCAAAAATATTAGGGGTGTGCTAAAATAATTTTTCGATTTAGTTAACTGTTCCTGACTTATTAAGGGCCAATTTTCGTTAGAGCCAAGTGTTCCCTCCCCTCTACCAAAGTAACTAAACGGTTGTTGTTAGAAATTCAAACGCTACGGCAATAGTAGCTACATATAACGAAATTAAAAGAAAACTGTCATACTTAATTTGGCTTTACTAGTTTGCGAGTAATTGTCGACCAAATGTTATATTCAAACGCGGCGCGATCAAACGCATAGAATCTTATTGAAGAGAACTTGATGGCAGCGGCGGTAGCGCGGCGGTTGCGTGGCGGTTGCGCGGCGGTTGTGCGGCGAATGTTCGGCGGCTTTATCGTCCACGTCGAAGTTGCCTTCCGTCGCCCCGCATATCGCTGACGTTCAGTTTGAGGATTCAAAGTAGATAGATAGAAAATGCACAATAGGCCGTCTTATCGCTCAAAGCGATCTCTACCAGACAACCTAATTGTAGAGAGATTTAACAACTAAAGAGAAAGGGGTGTACAAATTTAGAAAATAATAATCCTGAACGCAAAACGTCACAATAACATATTTGGGGTTCTTTAAAAATGGCGTCAATAGAGTCCTTCAGGCTGGAAGTGCGTTGGTAATTCCTCAGGAGTTGCATATAAATGTTCATAGGCGACGGCGACCAATTTCCATCAGGTGAAAGAAAAAGTAAGTGCATTGACTGACGCAACATGGATGTTAGCATGCATGAACTGGCTCAGATTTTACTTCAACCTATTCTTTTCGGTACTGTTGAAGTCAGTGTTTGAGGTATCATCTACCGTATCAAGGTAATAACAGTAAACCTCCGCGTCAGGTAATTTCATCACGGCTGATATTATTGTAGGCTATTTTTACACGTAATGGTTTACGTGGATAGAATCAGCGAGTCGCATTCGATATTGGAATGAACTGAAATATGGTTTTCAATAAAAATGTCGACGTATCTTATACCTGATTTATTGCTTTATATCGAGGTTACGGCGGTTGCAATCTGCTTTTGCTTAATATATTATAGTCCTTATATTTTAAACTAGAAGCTCGTCCCGGCTTCGCACGGGTGCAATAAATATTAGCTGCGAGGCTACCTATATCATAGATAGCGATGCCACTGTCGCAGCATCACCCGCTACCGCATTATTTCCTATAAAATGTCATTTTGAAATTCGCAATATCTTTTGAATGGAATGTCCGATTTTAATAATTTGAAAAGTGGATATGTTGTACTTACTTTAGAACAGGTATTGAAACGGCCTTTAAAAAAATATAATTTAACTAGCTGTGCCCGCGACTTCGCCCGCGTGAGAATTTATGATTGTTCAGTATCTACCCGGACGAAGTCGTGGGCGCAGCTAGTATCAAAGTAGCCTAAGTTACTCCTTATTACATCAGCTATCTACCAGTGAAAGTCCCGTCTAAATCGGTCCAATCGTTCCCAAGATTAGCTCCGCCAAACAGACAGATGACAAAAATCGTAAAAAAAATTGTTTTGGTATATGTACCGTGTATACATACATATGCATTTAGTAAAAAGCGGTTATTTTTATATTTCAAACAGACACTCCAATTTTATTTATTTGCATAGATAGGAAATGAATAAGAGAATGCAGACTTGTAAATCGTAGATGGGTACAAAAATGCATGATCTATGATTGCATAGATCATCCATTTGAAATGGTTTTACGCTGTTTGTTCAAGGGATAAGTAGAGATGAACGTAACATATCTAAATATAATATTAAATTGTTGATCTCCGTTACTACCAAGTACATTTTATGAACTTAAAATAAATATTAGCAAAGTTGTTCCAAACAATCAGGTGTTTTGTTTATTATAATAATATTTTTTAGCGATTTAATCATTAGAATTATTCCGATGTGATAAAATGGAAAACAAATATTCAAAGAATCTCCATGATACTTAAAATTTTTTAATAAGCATACCATCTAAATTAGTAATATGTAATTAGCATATAAATTAGTTACTGATAGCTTACTGATTGCTTGCTGAGTCTTTAGCAGCTATAATTTTTACGTTCAGATAAAAATTCAAGTAAACAAGTAGATTTATAAGTTACAGCGTCGTCATTCCTCGAAACCCTTACATTGCACACACCAGTTTAAATAGGGACACCCCCCAAAGAAGGCATAACCTCCAACTGTCTCATGTGGGCAACTCATATCACCATAAAGGGCGATATAACGGCCGAGCCTGCTTCTTTAATATATTTATAAATAAACTTACGTATATATTTCGTTTCAGAGCAAAGTAATTTGTACGAGTATTTCAGGGAACTTACGTACAAAATGTATTTCGCTATATTCGCTGTGGAGCATAAGTATCCTTTAGGAATAATGTATTAAATGTGAAATTGAGTTGTCGTATAGACAATTTATTTGAGGTTTCCATTGAGTTTTTCTTAAATCGGATGTCATAAAGTGTGAGAGGGAGAATATTATTTAGTCCCTGTTACTTAAGTCCTAAGAACATTTAATTTCTGAAAGTTACCTGTAGGTATCACTTTTCTATTAAAATGCTAAGGTGTTAAGATGCTCTGAATGAATAAAAAAATTGGTTTATATGTCCAATGTTTGTATTCATGCCAAATCCCTTGCGGGGGAGACAGAGAACGTAGAATAACAAACATTCCAACATTCCATTAGAATTTTTAAATTTGGTGATTGTCGATAGATTTCGGTGTAGTATCATCTTTTTTTGGGATTGCACTATATTCCGCGTTGCACTGCATAGGTATCTCTGCATATCGCATCGGCGTGATGTTGCGTAAACCTCTACATCTCTAGTACCTCTATAAGTACACAAAAAGCGGAAAAAACATTAGAAAAACATTCCACGTTATTACGTCACTGCGCTAGACAAGATTGTAACATAACAGTTATCATTGTCATTACTTACCAACATAACCTAATGGTCCCCTTCTAATTTCTTTCTAATAAAACTAATGCGCGTTTATCAGGGCCCAATCAATATGGCCTCGACTCGTCCACACAACAATCAATCACAATTTAATGTGGTCCTTTTTGCCTCTATTGGCTGTTGAATGACCACTTAAATCGGGCCTCTGGGAAATGTTCCGTGTGTAATGTATTGAGCATTTGCGAGGACAAAGACGGGTCAATTTACAATGGGATTTTAAGGGTCAGATATGGGCTTATGATGATCGGAAATGAATTTATTCTTGTATTTTTAATGGAAATATACATGTCATTATTAGCGACCTATTTTAGATTACTTATTACAAAATAATTATGCTTGTCAGAAAATATGTGTAAATCATGCGTTTTTAGATTAGGGACCGTTAAAATTGTTCTAAATGTCCCTTTCATAGGTAATATCCGACTTTTTTTTTAGAAAATACCACTATTTAAACTTACAGAAACAATATAGGTACATTGGCAGTTTTATTATAATTAATGTCATTGTCAATGAACTTAATACTGATTTGAACATCTGATGTCTCGTTGGTGTGTTATTTGTTACATATTTCTAAAAGCCGAACTTCCATAATTCTGATTTTGTACATAACTGAGTTTCGAGTGCTACAGGACCCTTACCTATTCTCGTTACAAAATTAATAGTCGTAATTGTCACAGGATTGCGACTGAATCGCTTCGCTGTCTGTGTCTGACACAGGCCGCTCGTATTGGTAAAAGCAAGACAGCGATTCAACGACATTCACAACAAATATAAGTAGTTACAAGAATTAGGTAATTTTACTGGTGGTAGAGGTCCAGTGACGGAGCTCGCGGGCGTAGGCACCACCGCATTACCTAATAGTAGTGTTCAGCACTATCGTGTTTCGGTCAGGTGTACGGCTCTGTAATTTCCGGCACAGAGGCATAACACCTAATGCCTCAGGAGTGGCAGCGCATTTGCATTTTGACCTCTGGTCATTGTGTGGGTGTCTATAGGCTGCAGTCATCACTTAACATCAATGTGAACTGCACGCTTGTTTGCCACTTTTATTACATAAAAAAAAATATTAGGCTCCAGGAGTATCAAAATTAATGCTTCGATACTGCTTTATAGAAGTTATTAGGTAGAATGCGTAATGATGGCAGTATGCCCCGCCTAACTGCGCTCCTCTTTACGCTGCAATCTGAAGGGAATGGGTATTTCAGAGAAAATCCACTCTATTTTAATCCTTTAGCTATAAGCCTTAAGTTGTACATTGCGAGATTTATTTTCGGCACTGACCATTTATGGCGGCTTTGGAATTGGTCAATTGCCCGGTCCTCGTAGAATGTGTATGTGTACACTAGACATCATACGAATTTGGTCAACTGCCAATCCTGCCGACTACTGCAATATGACATATCCAATTCCACTAGGATAATGTATATTTATTTTTATTCGAGGGTATCACACTGGGATGTAGTTGACGTTGATTTACGTGTATTTATGCTATGATGATGGCAAATAAGGTTGCAGTTCACATTGATAGTGTTTTTTGATGTATGATCGCGGCCGCGGACTACGACTGACGTCGGCCACGCGCGCGATAATAAACGCAGTATGAAAATATAAGGCACCGCTTCCGTGGGCCGCGATAGACGCGCGCGGCCAACGACTGACGGGATCCGCGCGTGGCCGCGATCGATCGCAATCCACGGAATTGCACCTTAAAGTGATGACTGGAGCCTATTGACATCTACACAAAAACCAGAGATCAAAATGTAGATGCCACCCCTGAGACCTAAGTCTCTGTGATTGTTATTACGGGGTCATACAATTACCATCTTGTATGTATGTATGTATGTATCTTCACGCCAGGTCCCTAACGGGGTAGGCAGAGAGTGTAGAGCGCCAGACATCCCGGTTCTGACAAACCTCTCGTGCCTCGTCTACCTTCATCATTCTCTTCATACATGCACGCCGATTCCTAAGACTTTTGACCCCACCATCAGACAGAACTCGACCTATTTGGTCATGGTAGGTCAGTCTTGGTCTTCCTGGGCCTCTGCAACCATCCACATTCGCATTGTATATCTGTTTAGTCATTCGCTCATTCGACATTCTTTCTATATGCCCGAACCATCGGAGCATGCCTTTTTTCATTTTTACACCGATACTATCATTCACACAAAGTCTCTTTCTTACATCTTCATTACGAACGCGATCGGTGAGTGATACACCGCAGATCTTGCGCAAAGATCTCATCTCGACCGCGTTCAACTTACTTTCATGCTCTTTCCTGCATACCCAGCTCTCGCTTCCATATAAAAGCGTTGGAGTAAGTACAGCATTATGTACGGCTAGTCGAGCCCGCTGGCTGAGATGTTTAGATTCTAGCAGCTTACCCAACGCTCCATTCACGCAATTCCCAGCAAGCACTCTTCTTTCTATGTCAGTGGTGTACCTACCATCCTTGCTAAAAGCACATCCAAGATATACAATTTCATCAACCTGTTCTAACACTGCATCATCTACTACTACCCTTGCATTTGTTCTCTGTTCATCTCTTTCAAATACTAATACTTTAGTTTTATCCACATTCAATTGTAAGCCTTTCTCCATACAATCCTCTTTCATGACTGTGACTAGTGCTTGTAGCCCAGATGGTGTAGAGCTAACAATTACCGCATCATCTGCGTAAAGCAGACAGTTCACCACTAAGTCACCCATACGCACTCCCACATCCATCAACTTCACCCTCTGGAGGCATTTGTCCAGATATATAATAAACAGCCTAGACGAAAGCACGCAACCCTGTTTGACACCGATGTTAACATCAAACCAGGGTGACATGTTACCATCTACCCGCACACATGCTTGACAGCCCACATACGTGGACTGTATTGCACGGAGCAGACTGCCATCAATACCATACTCTGGCAAAATGTCCCACAGCTCCTTTCGTAATACCCTATCGCCTTCTCCAAATCCACAAAACCGCAGAAAACCTTCTGGTTCACAGCAAGATGCTTCTCTACGATGTTGCGGAGGGAGAAAACTTGATCCATACATCCTCTTTCAGTTCTGAAACCACCCTGTGCATCCCACAACAACCCGTCGGACTTCTCTTTCATTCTTCTTTCTAAGACTTTCCCATACACATTACCATCTTATCAGTACTAATCTGAACCATTCGGCGGCAGATAGGTTAGGTAATGTGCACCTACGCCGTCGTGCACTGGAACTCTACCACCCATAAGTGAATAATGCTATACCACCCCTGACTAAGAATTTTCGCCTCTGCGATAGGTATTCTACTGTTGGTAGAGCTCCAGTGATGGAGCTCGCGGGCGTAGGCACCACCGCATTACCTAATATACTTGCCGCTAAATGGTTGTGTTCAGCACTATCGTGTTCCGGTCAGGTATTCCATTGGTGGTAGAGCTCCAGAGACGGAGCTCGCGGGCGTAGGCACCACTGCATTACCTAATATACTTGCCGCTAAATGGTAGTGTTCAGCACTATCGTATTCCGGTCAGGTGGTAACGTACGGCCTTGTAACTTCCGGGACAGAGGCATAACACCTGAGGCCTCAGGAGTGGTAACTCATCTGCATTTTGACCTTGGTCTTTGTGTAAGTATCTATAGGCTGCAGTCATCACTTAACATCAATGTGAACTGCAAGCTTGTTTGCCACTTCCATTACATAAAAAAAGGGATCTTAGATGGTGATAATCATTATGACCATCTAAGATCCGACATAGGAATTCTACTTCCAAAAATTAGACATTGCGCACTCATTGTAGCATAAAATATGACCCGCATTTAGCAAAAATACTTTTTGCAGATAGGTACACATATTAAATAGTTATCAGTCCGGTAAAATGAGTGCAAAGTTATAAAAAAGCCTTCCAAAATTAGGGTCTAGGACATTTATATCGTAAAATCCCGGCCGAAATAAGTCCCGGAGAAGGTAGAATATAAGATTTTGATAAAAAATGCAAAACTAACTCGACTGATATTATAAAAGCAGCGCGAGTTTGCTTGTCATAAATTGTGTTTATGCTTTATTATTTACATGTTGTGTAGTTTGTTTTTGTTGTGAGATTGACTTGGGTCCTTCGTTTTGTAGGGTTGGCACAAACAAAATATGGAATACAGCAATCGCAGCGTTTCATTATATAGAAAGTTTTGAGAGTTTTATTTTTTATACGAAAGTTAAGTTTAACTGTCTCAGTAAGTAGCAGGACACTGCTATCACTACTGCAAAACTAACTCGTATGATATTTTGCAGGGTTTTTGAGTTGGATGGTAGAAATGGTAGTTTCAGCGAAATCGTGTTCCAGTCAGGTATGGCCTTGAAATATGCGGCACAGAAATACATTTAAGAGCCTTAATTATAATTTCTGCATATTATTATGTTTATAAGCTACAGTAGTAAATTACAGTATTAATTTACCATCAATATAAAATTATGTTTGCCACTTCTTGGCATCAAAAACATTCACCAATGGCAGCTTGTTGTATAAAAAATATATATCAAAACTTAGAAGCTACACAATACCAAAAACAAAATCAATAGCAATTCCATTTAGCTTAAACAAAGCAAACATCTTCAAACTATAGACCAAGAGCAATCAATTTGAAAACTTTCCAATATCGAACGTTCTAATATCCCTGACCCGATTACCGTCGGCATTCCCAAATTTCCACGTAATGGCAACCCTGGAACCCTTGTATTGCTGACTTTATTTATTCAGGGTGTTTCACGGATCCCTACTCTTATGTAGATTAGTTCCCTGCACGAGACCTGTGGGGTTACTATTCGCTAATATTGTATAGGCTTTTTGGGTAGAGATTCGGTTGAGTTAGGATTGCTTGGGGTACTGTTTTGGTGCAAATATATTTTTGTTAGCTGTTTTGTTTATTTAGGATAAAGTTTGATTAATTTATTGGTGTAGGATTATTTTTTATTATTATTTAAAAAAACATCGACGTATTAGTGGTGTATGATGACCGCTTGATCCGAGGTTCGATCCTCATATCGGGACCAATATTTGTAAGGTCTAGAGATGGTTGTTTCGGGTCTCTATTTTGTGTGTACAACGGTACCCACGACACAAGGTTGTATGAAGTGTACAACTGTAATCAACTGCATTCTAATTAATTTATATTCTGATCAATTTGCAAATAATGATACCTATAGTATAAGTTTTAAATTGCAAGGAGAATAAAACAATTTCATACATCAAATCTTGAAATATGCTATTCGGATAATGAGATATGTAGGTATTGACTATGTAAAACTACTTACTCCTGAACGTGCTCTGCCGTATTAATCCTAGTTGACGTTAAATTTGAAAAATCTACTCGACTCACTATTGTTAATGAACTATTTAGATTTTTTTAATATAGTGATCGTGGCAAGCATGAAGTTGACATTGATGTAAATGCTGCAGCCTATAGACATCTGTGGAGATACGGGGTTAGTGGCCAACCCGCTGTCAGATGTTTTCAAACCGCCTATAAGGCCTCCGACAAGGTTTAACGACTGCTACCTATCGATAGCAACCGGGACCGACGGCTTAACGTGCCCTCCGAAGCACGAAAACGCGCATTTTAATTTGCCTACAGCGGTCACCCATCACGCACCCGACCGCGCCCGTATCGCTTACGATCTACACTAGACGCGGGGCCATGCGCGCTTAAAAGGTATACTTCAATCAAATAAATATGAAATAATCGAATTTCAACATAAATGTATAACTGGTGTAAGAATATAAGAAATGTAAACGAGAATTCGGGGTGTAATTCTTGCCAATAATAAATCTTCCTTTCAATGTTAATGTTGCCCTTTCAAAAGCAGTATTTTTGGCGAAAGTGAATGTGGAATTTGGTGTGGAATCGGTGTTTTACATTCGAATCGGCATATGATTAACATTAATTGATCGTATGTCATTCACATTGTGATATTTTATATTGATGAATGATTATTATTATTGTCTATATATTTAATTGTGACCCTAATAATCGGTAATATATTTTTTACGGCACTAAAGTGTTACTTAACTCCCTCGGTGACGTAATTAGTGGTAAAGTTGTGACTGGACTGAAATCAAATTTGATCCCCATGTAAGAGAGGAAATTAAACTAGCATTTATCCATCAGAGAAAATTCTACATACCGGAAATTTATCTTAAAGGTTGGCACGTCGGCATTTGTCTGGCATGCCATCGACCTGGATAAATCAATCATATTATATGCGGCTGTTCGAGCCTTGTCAACGGCAAATACTTGCGCAGACACAACCAAGTATCCAGGATAATCCGTCAGCAACTTGCCTTGAAATGGTCTTGTAACCGCGGCGGTGCCGTACTACAGGTATGTACTCGATCCAGTTGAAGAAAATGATAATGTCACAATATATAGGGACCGATTCGTTCACCAATCAATCTGATATAGTGGCGATAGATCGATCGAAGTGCCGCGCGATGATTTTAAATATCATCGTCCCACATTACGAGAATCTCGTGAAGGCCGAAAAAGGCAAGAAAATTAAATGTCTTGATCATGTGGGATGTGGATTCGGCCATCATTGTGTCGACAGTCGTATCGGTGAACGGGCTGATAGAGAAGAGCCTCGATCAACATCTCAAAGGGCTCTCGATAGGTGGATGTGGATGGAGTCTGAAAAAGAAAAATTACATTTGTACTAAGTATGTAAAGTATATTTAGTAAGTAATATAAGGGTGTGTTTCATATACATATAGATGCAACAGCCCTGCCTTCCCCTTTGGGGAAACCAGGCGCGAAGGTGCGTCAGATTTTTTACATGAAATATCAGCTACAAAAACATCTCTTCTATTATTTCCTACTTTTCTGCGTTGGGTGTTAATACGTGGATAACGAATGTATTTACTACAATATTTCAAAGTAAACAGAACAGTGGAAAACTTCGTAATATTTATGAAGCTACGTGTTCACTTCTCAACTGTTTACGGACCGTGTATCTGTTACTTTTCGTAAGTTGCGTAACTTTGGAAAATCTTTAGAACTTTTTGGCGAAACTGAAACACGTTCCGATATATGTTCCAGTTTGCCAACATATGGTTACAAGCAAACTTAACTTTATTAATAAGGTTATTTAATACGTATGAGTGTAGGAGGTTTGATGATTAGGTAAATAACACTCTATTTGGATGATATATAATATTTTATCTCTACACTTGTACACTTATGTGTGAGAGTAATATCCAATTTTTGTAGCGAAATATGTATATCTGAGTATAAATATACAGGTTAGAGGACTTATAATCAATTCGTAGTACTTTTTGGAGTAATTTCAGTTTTTTTCATAATCTCTCAATTTTTCTATCATAAGACCATAGTAACTGACTTAGGTATATGCAGTACGCACTTACCATTAAAGTTCACTTAAGTGAGTAGAAATAGTATGAGAAATTCTGGAGTGCATGAACATCGAACAGCTTTATAGCAGATTAAGAAACTTATTTTAAATTGTGCCAGAGAATATATAATAATACTACGTATAGAATGGACACTTTGACGTCCCGCCCGATTTCCCCGCATCACCCAACCACCTCCTCTCTTATGGGCGACGGTTAGTATTTTCTACATGCTACGCACACAGGTGCACGTGTAAATACACGTCACTGATTGATGTGTAATAGAGAACAAATTAAGCGTTTATATGGAATTTTGGCGGAGTGTCCGCGGTGTGATTGGGCATTAATTGTAGGTCCTGTGTGCTGAGAGGTATTTATAAGGTTGAGTAAATACACTGATATGAACTAATTAACTATTAAAATGTACACCAAAGATTCGTATAAAGTACTTACTTACTTACGATTCTTGCGATTTACGAGTGCGGTCAGCGTTTGGTTGTGTGATATTGGAGTTGACCACGTTGACAATGTGAACATGTATGGCGTGTCAGTGTACTTAGTTTACGCGCGTTCACTCTCGCTTGCACACACACACACACACATAGGTAAAGTGTAAGACGTATAATGATACGTCTTTACCACAATCAAGCATAGACCACATTCGTGAATTACAAAAAAAAGATTGAAAAATAATATCTCTCGAAGATAACATTCTTGAGAATTGTGACAAACGTTTGTAAGGCACTTCATCGAATATTTACGAGAATCCGCCATTAATATTGAAGTGGAGCTCGACTCTGCCTTTTCTATAATTCAATGGAGTTAAGGGGTAAATTCAAAACAACTCTACACAAAATCTTTTCTCTTTTAATTAAATTTAAAAGGTTTCCATTGTCCGTCTCAAATAAGTTTTTGATTTATTTTCTCCAGTTCTAACATTATCTTTGTTATAAAAGGCACAATGCCTAAGGCGTTCTCGTGATTTCGTTTCTCTATAACAAGAACCGATGTTCTTTGGACAAACTCAATTCCTCATTGCAATAAAAAGGAAATAAAAATATTTGTTTTTTTTCAAACTGGCAAACAAGCATGCAGTTCACATTGATTAAGAGATGACTGCAGCCTATAGACACCCTCACAAAGACCAAGGTCAAAATGCAGATGCAGATGGTGGTGCCTACGCCCGCGAGCTCCGCCACTGGAGCTATACCACCAGTTAATTAGCACTAAATTATCATTTCAATCTAAAGACGTGCACCGCTGGACAAAGATCCTATCAACGATGTCCTCAACAGGGATGTGCGTCACTTTGAGGAGAATATGCACGTCATAATCGCCATGCTTGACATGCAGTGCATACCGATCGCAGTAGTGGTAGTTTTATCGGACGCTGCTGCCCATCCCGCGTTATTGCATCTACGCCCCATTCGAATGGTTTTACCACCGTTATTCGGTTAACTAATTACACTAGCTATCAAATTCTCCTCCACTATTGGCGGATGGACTCGTCACCACCTAACGCTTTCATTAAATCGTAGAATTTTAGATACCTACTCAAAAACTTAGGCAAAAAAATGGAGAACCACGCATAGGTAACTAGTAGCTCTACTGGTGGTAGACCTCCAGTGACGGAGCTCGCGGGCGTAGGCACCACCGCATTACCTAATATACTTGCCGCTAAATGGTAGTGTTCAGCACTATCGTGTTCCGGTCAGGTGGTAAGGTGGTAATGTACGGCCCTGTAATTTCTGGCACAAAGGCATAACACCTTAGGCCTCAGGAGTGGTAACGCATCTGCATTTTGACCTCTGGTCATTATGTGGATGTCTATAGGCTGCAGTCATGACTTAACATCAATGTGAACTGCATGCTTGTTCGCTACTTTTATTACATAAAAAAAAGCATAGAACCAGCAAAAACTAAGCTCTTTTGAAACAAATGCCTTGAATATGGGTCAAAAGTCTCAAGGAGGAATGATCGCGCCTTTGAGGGGAAAGAATGCTTGAAGGAGATTTCAAAAGGGAATTTTCATCAATCGAACGAGCTTCGAAGCGATTGAACTTGGCAAATAAAATTCCGACGTTCAACGAGTTACTTTGCGTAAAATGAAACTCAACCTCTTATAAAATAAATGCTTATTTATTATTCTGATGGTTTAAGTATCACATTGTTTATTTTGGCGTCGGAACGAACCTACCGCCTACTAGCGGAAGAATTCTTTTCTAGTTAAAGAAACCGAACAATGGCGGTCCAACCATTCCAATTGGGTAAGGCGGTAGTAATTGCATCAACGCAAGCAAGGGCAGCAGCGGCCGATAAGCACGGGAGGTGTGCCAGGACCGAGATATCTTTATCTCTCTTTCTTCTTTTTCTTCTTTCTAGATATCTGACGCTCTACACCAGTGATTCCCAAAGTGGTCCATATAGACCCCTGGGGTCCATGGGAGACTCGATGGGGTCTGCGTATATGCGTAAATAAAAATGGGATATATGGAAAAGTGATATAAATGTTAACAAGGGGGTCCACCGAAACCAGAAAAAAATTTAAAGGAATCTACAAGAAAAATAGTTTGGGAACCTCTGCTCTACACACTCTGCCTAGTCCGTAAGACCCGCGTGATGCAACATTCATTTCACAATGATGATTGTGTAAAATTCCTTAATAGATATTTAAAAAAATATATTTTGTTTATTTGTCCTCCAACGTAGTAACTCGGAAAAAATATTTTGATAAATAAAAAAACAGGTTTCATTAGAATATCCCGTTAATAAATATGTTTGATAATCTATGACTAAATGTGTGTGCTACTTTATAAAGTTTGACAGTTGTCCAGCCACTTTCTGCATCAGAGTTTGAGTAGTGAGCACTATGTAACCGCATCGAAAACCAGACAAGCCTAATGGTACAGTCGTGTGAGTTAATATGTTGACGTTTATTATCTATTGCAAGATGATTACAATGCGCCTTAAAGATTTCCATTGTAGTTTTTATATACTCGTAGGTAATATAACTTAACCCATGTATTTTCAAAAATTCAAAGATACCATGCATAGTTGGCAGAGAACACTTGGATTGCAATGCATACTATGCATAGTCCCATTTATCGAGCTAAATACCGGGGTTATTCGTCAACTCGACATCTGACTGTACCACTGGAACTCGGTACTCCAAAATACCAATATACCTAATTTACTCTACAGTACCTAACCAGAAAGAGACAATCGGCTAGTTTCGACCGGACAGTCAGCCAGCGTGGGCTACACCGAATCGTCAGCGCAGTTACACTGGTCGTACATACCGTACAATTAAATCCGCAGCCTATCATTAGAAACCTGCTATTAACACAGTTAATTAACAAAAATCTATATTAGCGGCCTAAAAGTTACATCGTGGTATTTTTATGCATATAAATTTTATATCTTACTAGCTGACCCGGCAAACTTCGTATTGCCTCAGAATGAAATAATGTGTCAAAGGTTTGATAGATACGGACTATTTGTATGGGAAAATAAAATTGTGGTTTTTACTATTCCTCTTCAATTTCTTCATATTTTCTTACCTTTTAAACCTTCCCTGGACTTCCAAAAATCATCCAAAACCAAAATTAGCCGAATCGATCCAGCCTTTCTCGAGTTTTAGCGAGACTAACGAACAGCAATTGATTTATATATATTATATATATACATATATAGATAGATTACTAAAGTGAGACCACGTCGGCACGTACACAAAAAACTTTTTGTTTTAATTTTTTCATACACTGATATTTCGACATACCTACATAGTATTGCGATATTTATTTATTTACCTACGTGACTGTACAACGAACGCGAAAGTGGTACGTCTGGTTATCGTATGTTTTCTCTGTCTACCCAGAAATGGTTGCGTGTCCACAATCGGTTATTGAGCAATGCGTCAAAGTTGCGAATGGTAATTAAAGCTGATTCAGACTTTCAGCACTACCTGTCTGGGTTTGATTTATCTGTGTTAATATTTGATGTAGGTATGACTCGTATATGTTAAGTTTCAATACGAACATAATGTTTCTGCTGACGATTTTACGATTCACACTAATTTGCATTTTAAGGGGGATTGGAAAGTTGGATATTTTATTTGGAAGTAAAAAAATACACAGATCTGTCCAGCTGTTTTACAGATTTAGTGAGACTAACAAACGTACTACGTAAACGTACTACGACTACCAATATCCTTCTGATCAAAAGGGAAAGTGATAATGAAGGGAAGGAGAAGTGAGACTAACAAACGTCATTTCCTTTTGATCAGAAGTGTATTGGTAGTCGCTGGTGTCCAGGATTAGTTTCCCGATCAGAGATACCGATTTCAACTGATAAAAATCCTTTATCTCTGGTTCTACGAGGTTTTCTTTTATCATTTTTTAGAAGTTTCCCGGTACTTTGGTGTTTGGTAATGTTCTCGGAGATGTCAACAGGCTCGCCACCTGTTTATATGGGCCAAAACCTATGCGGAAAATCGAGAATGTGTGAATATGTATATCTACTTGTATGTACGCATTTACCTCTGCCTAACCGTTCGGGGATTACATTCGTGAAATTACGTTTTTTTATTGATTTAACACTTATTTGTAGTTTCCTTGTTCACACACTGGGTAACATCAACCCTACCTTCTAACTCATTCATGCAGTTTTATGAATGACCGTAGTTGTGTCTCGAGTTTCAACCAGTTTAAGCCACGTCATAGCGTGTCATACAAGTTATGGTTTGTGTCTCATAGTACCTAACGATATTAAGGAACCATGATAAACCTTTGGTAACTACTTGGCAAACAAGCATACAGTTCACATTGATGTTAATTGAATGCAGCCTATAGACACCCACACAAAGACCAGAGGTCAAAATGCACATGCGTTGCCACCCCTGAGACCTTCGTTATTATGTCTCTGTGGTAGGTTACCATCTAACTGGAATACGATAGTGCTAAGCACTACCATTTGGTGGCAGATAGATTAGGTAATGCGGTGGTGATTACGCCCGTGAGGGGCCGTTCAAGTATTACGTAAGCAGATTTATTACAATTATTTACCCCCCCCCATCCCCCTTGTCAGCAAAAGTAAGCAAAGCTCTTACCCCTTACCCCCTGCTTACGTAAACATTTTTCAATTAATGTATTGTTTTTTTACCGTTTTATTTTTTTTATATGATTTTTTATAAGTGATTTTTTGGGTATTTTTTACGTAACCCCCAGCGCGCGGTAGTTCTTCTACTCGGTTCTAAAGCGAGTGCCTAAACGTATGCATTATTTGCGGGAATCCCCAAAAAAGCGTTTCGTTTTCAAGCAAAGACAATGTGAGGGTTGCCATTCGTGAAAAAGGTAAATAACTACCGATGACGTAATCATCATCTAGACTCCCCTACCTCCCCATGTCATCCAAAATAAGCAGAGCAAAGACCCCCCCGCCCCCCATAGTGCTCACGTAATACTTGAACGGCCCCTGAGCTCATACATCGGAACTCTACCACCAGTAAAAATAAGTTCTTAATATTATGACAAAATGTACTAATGTCGGACTTACAGTAACTAACAAGATTTCTATGTATCTATTAAACGATCTAAAAAATACTCGGCATGGTACCAACGTATATGGTTCGTAACAACAACGTAGACAAACGATAATTTATTGTAT
Organism: Macrosoma leucophasiata; assembly: GCA_036365455.1. Taxonomy (NCBI): domain Eukaryota; kingdom Metazoa; phylum Arthropoda; class Insecta; order Lepidoptera; family Hedylidae; genus Macrosoma; species Macrosoma leucophasiata. The sequence goes on from JAWQUS010000024.1 coordinate 6,244,524, forward strand.
GAAGCCTTATTTCAGGGATAAAAGATGAGCGAGTAATTTTCCTATTTTCCAATTTCCGAGAAAAAATAATTTTCCTCTTCAATCCAAATGAGATTATTTATTTTGAGCGATTGAACTGTTATGGGGCTCTTTGCTGAAGGAAATGAAGTTTTTAATATAAGTAAGTATTTAATGAATCCGATGGAGTTTCAGAAGTAAAATTAAAAACAAATATTAGGTATAAAATGGTTCATTAACATCCAAATATTTCGATTACGCTACCGTTGATTAACAAGTAAAAAAGATAAATGAGATGATAAGCTAATTTAAAACGAAAGATTTACGACTCAGACACAGTACAAATATTAACAGAATGGAAACTACGTACAAAACGTTCGAAACCGCACACTAACAGAAACATGCGCAGCAGCACCGTGAGAACCGCTTAGACACAATGTAAATCTGTACTGTGGCTTAGAGGCCTCGTTCGATCAAGTTGGTCTTAGAATTAAAGCTTTTTAACTTTTTACGAAATTGGCCGGATGGAAAGTATGAAGTACGGCACTGTTTACACTGAGAAGGAATGCAGAAAGCTAATCTTACTAATATTATAAATGCGAAAGTTTGTGGTGAGTATGGATGGATGGATGGATGTTTGTTACTCTTTCACGAAAAAACTACCGGACGTGTTTGAATTAAACTTTACAGTAACATACGTTATGCGTTGGAATAACATATAAGCTACAATTTGTAATTATTAAATGTAACGTGAACGAAGTCGCGGTTAAAAACTGGTATTTATATAAAATGTGCATAAAACATACACAACCATCCCTTTGATACACAAGTACAAACCAGCCTGTGGCAAAAAAGTTTCACAGAAGAGGTAAGTTATTAAATTTAGACTTAGGTCCATTTCATGTATTGCGATCATGAGCAACTCGGCCCACTGGTCGCTGCGGACCGGAGGGGAGTAACCATAACGTTTATTACCGATGTAAAACAGTCTGTCATTTTTTTGCGGAGGGAAATACATGTGACACACACTCACACTACAAAAATCGTCTATTACTACGAAACTCACACCTTGACTTTAACAAATACATAAACACTCTCACGCACACATTAAAATATATGGGCGACAGACATAGGACCATTTAGTCTTGTACTTTGACAGAGGGGAAAGCCTGCATATGGCTACTCCCCTCCGGTCCGCCGCGGCCGGTGGCCCGTGTCACACCGTGGACACTTCGCCCAAATTTCATACAAACGCTTAATTTGGTCTCTATTACGCAGACATCAATCAGTGACGTGTATTTACACGTGCACCTGTGAGAATACCAAACGTCTCCCATAAGAGGGGAGGAGGTTGGGTGAGGCGGGGAAATCGGGCGGGACGTCGAAGTGTCCATCCTATACGCAGTATTATTGTTACATTATTACATATTCTCTGCCCGTGTTGCTCTATGATTGCGATCGAATTTCGATCATTCGGCGACCGGTAGTTACGAATAACTATGTAGGTATGTTACCTACTTTTTCTTAGCAAATATAAAACTGATACCTACATAGAACGCTTAATTTCTTGAAATAGTCATTGAAACTGCATCACCTTAATTACCGAGTCAGCTATGCTAAAGTATCTGTGCAGTGCAACACGTAAGGTTGCATTTCCATTAAAGAATACGATAGCCAAACTATATATACGACAACTAGCTTCTGCCCACGACTACGTACTAGTTCTCGTACCCGTAGGAATATCGAAAAATTCTCTCTTTGTTCTCTTTGCACTTCCCGATAAACCTATAAGAACTCTTCGCTTATTCAAAATCAATCACATATTGTTTTTTATTACAACGGCATACGGCGATCGTGTGGTCAAGCAGCCAGTTCCCTGATAATCGTGCCGCCAAATCAGTTTTCTGCAACCTGTAGTTTAAGCTGTGTGTTTTCTGTCAGTCACTCAGTCACATTATCACTTAGCTCTCGAATTGGACGGTTTGTCTCGCCGCCGCCTTAGCAACCTTATTTCACCGGGCAATCAGCGAAGGTAAGGGACTCTCAGGTTAAAGGCTGTGTGGCTTTGTAATAACTTTCACAGAGACATAACAACTAAGGTCTCAGGGATGGTAACGCATCTGCATTTCGACCTCTGGTCATTACTTAACATCAGTGGGAACTTGTTTGCCACCATAAAAAAAACAGATTTTTTTTTCTTTGTCACCGAAGGGTTGCCTCCGGATTAGACCTATCGTTGGCGCGAAAACAACTGCTTTGTCTCGCAATCTGCGAAGAAGTATTCAAAGAGAAAGATTAATTGCGGCTGATCTTTTTTGAACTGTACTTTTTAAAAAAGGAGGCATAAGTGCTTTTGATATGTTGTGCATATGTTACCGCTACACTGCTTAACATTACTGAAACGGTCACGCGGTTTCAATTGGTATCGTAGTTAAGCTTATACTTCTTCCAAAGCATAGCAGCACATATCTAGTGGAAAACCAGCCTTACGACTTAGCGCGGCATAACGTGTGGGTTGATTCATAAATCCTTCATGTGACTTCAGGTGACCTACAGGATATAAATAAACTTGAAACTAGATGTGAATGCACCCGGAAAACTAACATTCAGTCCTATTTTAATACTGTTTAAATAATTTAAACATTTTTCAACAATACCTTGAATATTTTTTTATTGTTCTGCAATGAGGTTAATACTCGTATTTAAAGAATACACAGGGAACAAACAGCTGGTTCCGTTTTTAAATTGATTTGACAGATATTTAGACATACGTTTCTACGTTATCTGTCATATTAAAAAAAAAAACGTAACTTCACGCCTGTAATCCCCGAAGGGGTAGCAGAGGTAAATGCATGCATTCAAGCATACATGCAAACACCCACGATTCGCCGGTTACGTTTTGGCCCATGTAACAGGTGGCGAGCCTGTTGACATCTCCGGGCACATTACCAATCTTTGAGGTACTGGGAAATTTCCAGAAAATGGAAAAATCCCAATAGAACCAGAGACAAAGGCTTTTTCACCATTATCTCTGATAACCCCCTACCCGGGAATCGAACCCAGGACCTCAGCGTAGTAGTAGTGGCCTGCTACCACTAGGCTACCGAGGCAGTTCTCATCTGTCATATTACTAGTTGAAAATGTGGTAACGGAGTTTTATTTTATTTCGTTTTCTTGGTGTATTTTTGAGTTGTATTAAATAAAGTTGGTGGCATTTTGTTTCATAAAGGTTTTTTAGATTGCCCGTGTAATAAAATGGAATAACAATACGAAAACACGTCCCATCAGGTTGCCTTCAAAACTTCATTGTAAATGTTCTAGTAAAGCAGCTATCGCTTTACTCGAATTACTGACTGTGACTCACTTGGCTGACATAATAAATAATTGTCTGGCTGACTGATTCTAACTTTTACCCTGCATAAATACGAATACAAATTATCGTTTTACTTGAGACTGCTAATATGGCGACAAAAAAAGTGTGGTAACGTGACTTTTGAAAACCGGAACCATGCTACCAAGAAGAGTCCTATCCTTATTATGTGAAATTCAATTCAACATTTTTAAAGAAAACTAATTTTAACCCTAGATCATAATTAGTTCGTTACATAAAAATAACATAATAAAAAAAAACAATGCAAGATTAACAACTGTATATTCTTCATCGTGTCATTGAAGACAAAATGTTATAGTGTTTCGCAACAAATCACTTGTTCTGCCGACATTCCTTGGCGTGACATTCTCGCAGAGTTCAGGTTTCTAGAGTGCGGATATGTCACGCTCGTGGCTTCTATGGAATTAGGCACTATTGCGAAATAAGTGAAGTAAAAAACACTAGGAGAGCAAATAGAAAACGTAAAAAAAAATGTCATGTTTTTAATTTTGATGTGAGCCATTCCGTAGTCAATATCCAATTTTCAATTATATAATAATATAAATAATAATGGCAACCACTGCTGGGCACGAGTCTCTTCCCTTTTTTTTTATGGGGAGGCCTGGAGCTTACTCCACCACCCTGCTCCAATGCGGATTGGTGGAGGTGGGTGGGTTAGTGGTCAACCCGCTGTCGGATGTTTTCAAACCGCCCATAAGGCCTCCGACAGGGTTTAACGACTGCTATCTATCGTTAGCAACCGGGACCGACGGCTTAACGTGCCCTCCGAAGCACGGAAACGCGCATTTAATTTGACACTAGCGGTCACCCATCACACTACCCGACCGCCGGGTCATGCGCGCTTCTTCATTTTCAAGTTTTTACACATTTATAAGATCACTAGCTGACGCGGCAAACTTCGTATTGCCTCAGAATGACATAATGTGTCAAAGGATTGATATATACGGACTATTTGTATTGGAAAATGAAATTGTGGTTTTTACTATTTCCCTTCAATTTCTTCATATTTTCTTACCTTTTAAACCTTCCCTGGACTTCCAAAAATCTTTCAAAACCAAAATTAGGCAAATCGGTGCAGCCGTTCTCGAGTTTTAGCGAGACTAACGAACAGCAATTGACTTCTTTTGAGTAGATAGCCAATTTTTTAACAAAATATTAACTAATATTTCCACTATTATCTCTTAAGTATTTAAAAATCAAATTAATTTAACAGGACTGCAGTATCAATTTGAGTATTTTTCTGACCGATTTTCTTTGTTTTACTATTTTGGATGTAGAGCGATGTATCGAGTTACAAACGCTATTTAATATTGACTGCTTCCGACAGAAAATATTATACACGAATTAATACAATAACTAAACATAAAAACTTGATTCCATATTGCATTTTTAGAAGACTGATAAAACAGTTCCTTGTAATTTAAATCATAGATTTTAATTATTTGATTTCAATACTGAAGGTTTTTTAGTATCAAACGACAAGTAGGTACTAAACTGATGCGAAAATATTAATTCACCTGGAAAATACACTTCGATGACTAGATATGAAATCCCTACTTAATATTATAAATGCGAAAGTAACTCTGCATGTTTTTCTGTTACCTTTTCACGTCCAAAGAACTGAACCGATTTTAATGAAATTTGGTACAGAGATAGAGTTGGCTTTGAGAAAGAACATAGGCTATTTTTTAAACGACATCCACGCGGTCGAAGCCTAGGGCAACAGCTAGTATCCAATACGTTTGCCGAACAGCCCTGGAAATAGTGTTGCAAACTGCATTCCATGCTGATTGAAGACATAAGTGAGTCAAATTTTCAGTTACGAAGATTGTCTCTTGCGTCGCACTACGACATACTTGCACGCAACTTGACACCGATTATCTCCATAAAATAGCAATTTCGCTTTCACTCCCAATTCTTGATATACATTGCTGGTTTTACATAGTCATTTTAAACGGTGCGCAAAATGGATGCAGCGATGGTAGTGAATCAATTCTAAAGCATCGTAAATGTATCATGCATTCTGAGGTTAGGTGAAGGGAAGGCACTCCTTTTTGCTTGAGAAATATAGAGCACGAATGAGAATTAGATTACATTTGATTACGCAATGCGTGTCTTTGATATTTTGTTATTGTTAGCACTTTTCATGACTGAACTGTATTTTGTAGTAAAGAACGCTTGTATTTTTCTAGAATAGTTAGAAGTACACACGTGAATAGTCAGAGAAGTTTCATGAGTGTAATTTAACCGAGAGTATGCATTGATGAAATTGATGAAACATTCACATAAAAACATGTTTAAATCCCTGTTTGTTAAAATTTGTAAAAAATGGTCGTATCGCGTTTGCACTGTCATGAAACATGGAAAAGCAAAACACATATCGCGGAAACAAATCAAAAGACTTCAATTGCAACAAGGTTTATCTATAACAAGTTTTGGAACATGTTGTTTGATTAGGTTGTCAGATTTACACTCAGGGTATCAGATCTTGTCCACTATATGTTTCGTGTTTACCAGATGGTTCAGAAAGCGTAAAAAACTCTAATACAGACAAATAGTGTGATTTGTATAGCGACAATGCAAACGTCAACTTAGACATGTCATACACAAACATGAATAAAAGACATGTTTTACAGATCTAGAGATGTTTCACTAAAATATGTTTGACAGCAGTGCGAACGCTAGCACCAACAAGACATATCGCATTACATATTTTATGCGACGAGTTGGTAAGGTAACTTAAGGTAACTTAAGGTGTTATGCCTCTGTGCCGGGAATTACAGGGCCGTACATTACCACCTGACCGAAACACGATAGTGCTCAACACTACCATTTAGCGGCAAGTATGTTAGGTAATGCGGTGGTGCCTACGCCCGTTAGCTCCGTCACTGGAGCTCTACCTCTTTTTTGGCTTACACATACATACATTAACATAACAATAAATAAAATTAATAATAGCCGGGAAGCCCGCTCCGAGCTCGAGATTACTCGCTCGTGATGGTGAAACCGGGGCCACACCTCTCGACACCCCCAGCCTTTCTCAACAGTGTTGCCCCCCGTCGACCATTGGGTTGGCTGCTTGGGGGGCCCACCAAGGAGAGGCGAGTCACCACCTGCCTAAAGTAGGATTCGATAATGTGAGATGTTGAATATAGGCAGGTGCCGGATCTCACTCCATAGGCCCAGCCAGCTAGCCCCCCCAGTTCACTCACATAGCCCAAAGTTTGGCAAGTCATTTTTAATTACAATAGTCCCATTATATTCGGCGGGGTCTGTCGGTGTCTGTATTAACTATTGATGCAGTCAGAGAGAGGTATCGCCGAATATAACCCATTACAAAGTAGATCAAAATTCTCGAAAGGGCCTCTACGTGTTGGACCCCCCATGTCCCCACGTAAGCCTGACAAAGATCCGGGGTTCAAATTGGACCCCGTGCTAGCGAGAGACATAATAAAATTAATAAAAAAAGAAAAAAAAGTGCGAAAATTATAACATGGTTGGTTGTGTGAAATATGAGTATCCTAGAAACGGATTTTGATAAATCCGTTGCTAGGATCAGTAAATATCAGGCGTGTTATAATTGACACGTCTGATATTTGCTGATATCTTCAGGTTATAGAAATCACTATTATCCATTGTCTCATCCACATACTTACAACTTCCGAAATATATTACAGCTTTTATCATCTCTTTCATGTCACATCAAGTAATCCACACGCTTTATTCTCCGAAAGTTAGCGATTGCAATTTCTTTTATGGTGGCTAATATTGAAATTATGTTTTGGGGCACGGAAAGCAATATTTTTTCACAGGGCACCATCATTCTTGTCACGCGCCTCGTGAAAAACGAAGAGATATTATTTTTTAAGATGATACAATACAATACTTATACTATAATACTCTTTATTGTACACACAAATAAAACATATTAAAGAATAAAAACAAGGGAATGACACAAATGGCGGCCTTATCGCTGCACAGCGATTTCTTCCAGGCAACCAACATTGTAGGATTAAACAAAAAACAAAACAACAGGGGTGTACTAAACGCAAAAAATCAAAACACAAAAACACAACAACAACAAGAGATGAAAAAAAAAAACAACAATAAACACAGAAGGATAGAAAGAAGATATAGATACTTACATAATATAGTAAGATACAATAAAATGAAAATAAGGATAACAGGATAGATAGATATAGAAAAACAAGAAAGAGAGAAAAATGGAGCAATTAAAGAGTCAGATAATACTCTTTCACACGAATTTTAAAAGTGTGAACTGTCTGAGCTTGTCGCACAGACAAGGGGAGAGCATTCCACAGACGAACAGCTGACACGGTGAAGGATTTCGCCAAAAAATCGGTTGAATGGGAGGGATGATATTGAATGTTTCGGATATTCCTAACCAATCACGAATAAGTCTCATGATCTTTGATAAATTCTGAGCGTTTTATGCAAAGACATTTTAGTCAAAAGCCTTAGGAATCGGCGTGCATGTATGAAGTTTGTTTACTGGTGGTAGAGCTCCAGTGACGGAGTTCGCGGGCGTAGGCACCACCGCATTACCTAATATACTTGCCGCTAAATGGTAGTGTTCAGCACTGTCGTGTTCCGGTCAGGTGGTAATGTACGGCCCTGTATTTTCCGGCACAGAGACATAACATCTTAGGCCTCAGGAGTGGTAACGCATCTGCACTTTGACCTTGGCCTTTGTATGAGTGTCTATAGGCTGCAGTCATCACTTAACATCAATGTGAACTGCATGCTTGCTTGCCACTAACATAACAAAAAAAAAACAATAGTTTTAACCAGCGCCTGGTTATAGTTAAAAGTTAAAGTCATGACTTTTAATTATGCATTTTCAAATGCTGCAACAATTTTCAGTAAGATGTTGCAACCCAGACTAATTTAAATTTTGGTCTCAACTAGATTTAGCGACAGCCAACATTCAGTTTCTTCAAGCGATTTCCAATACTGAATATGAAAAGCATCAATCAGTTGAAGTGTGGAGACTTTCGGACAGGCTAAAAGCATGTTCGCAAAGTACGCCACATGAATACCGGTTCGGAAGTTCCAAGAGCTATAGAAAGGGACGGGGGTCACTTTCCCACACGAATCAATGGTTTTTGCTCGGCTTCCCTTTAAGGGTAGGCCTTCGTATTTGTTCTTAAGCGATTGCGTGCGCCGACCTTTTACGCCTTTTGTTATGGTTGTCGTTTCGTTTATTTGTTTAATCTGTGCCCTATTTTTTTAATTCGCAGCGCTTTTGTGTGGCACATTTGTAATTGAATAATGTTTTTTTAAATTTTATCCGGCTGCCAATTCTGTACCTAATCATTTTGATTTATTCAAATCCTTTGGTTATTTACTTTATGAATTTTAATCGGGAATCATGAATTAGCCGGACATTTCATATTATTTTCCTCTTGTTGCGATTCTATTGATAGACTATAGGCTAAATGTTCAGCAATACCATTTTGTACGACCCTGTAATTAAAGCATTAAAATAAACCTGCTTGAATTCTATTTTTGGATCTGTGTTTTAAAATGTTGGATTATTATGCCTATCGTCTCAATTTATTCGATAAATGTACGTTGGTTAGCTAGTGTTGCCAAGTGCCCGATTTGCGGGGGACGTTAAGATTTTCAGAGTTCTGAAGACTCGTCTCGATTAACACCTGATCGGGACGTTAAATGTCCCCATAAATCAATCATCATTACTTCAACCGAAAGACGTCCACTGCTAGACAAAAGCCTGTCTAAAGATCAATCATCTTTTGATGCGAATGTGGATGGTTGCAGAGGCCCAGGAAGACCAAGACTGACCTACCATGACCAAATAGGTCGAGTTCTGTCTGATGGTGGTGTCAAAAATCTTAGGAATCGGCGTGCATGTATGAAGAGAATGATGAAGGTAGACGAGGCACGAGAGGTTTGTCAGGACCGGGATATCTGGCGCTCTACACTCTCTACCTACCCCGTTAGGGACCTGGCATGAAGACATACATACATCTTTTGATAAATCAATAAATTTATTAAAATTTTTTGGTCTACTTTTTTTACCGTCTCGATTTTTACCCCTGGGTCCCGATTTATTTTACCTATTGTCCCGATTTAAAACAAATCGGACCTGGCAACACTATTTTTAGCCAAGTAACTAGGGCTGCCGACCGTCCGGGCTTGACCAGGAGTACACGGGCTTGCATGGTGCATATTTGAGCGACAGATTTAAAATTTTAACTGGTGATAGAGTTCCAGTAACAGAGGTCGATGATCCACGGCATTATCTAATCTACCTGCTACCAAATCGTGGTATTCAGTACTATCGTGTTTCGGTAGATTTTAATAAATGCTCCCGTAATAACTATCACACATGTAAAAGTATCTAGGTCTCAGGGTGGCGAGTGTAACAATAAATAAATGTGTCTTTGTATCCTAGATGTGTCTATAGGCTGTAATATAAACTCTCTATCAATGTTAACTGCATGCTGCATATCCTGGTTGCATTGTAAAAAGCCTAACTAGGGAATCGTGGGTGTTAGCATGTCCTAACCTATCTGGATATGCTCGAATTCATGCATTCACCTCTGCCTACCCCTTCGAGGACTTCAGGCGTGGAATTGCGTAGTTCATTTAATAACATAACTATGTAACTAGATAACTGCCTCGGTAGCTTAGTGGTAGCAGGCTACTACTACTACGCTGAGGTCCTAGGTTCGATTCCCGGGTAGGGGGGGATCCATTTTCTGGAAATTTCCCAGTACCTCGTAGTTTGGTATGCATTTTACCTCTGCGTACCCCTTCGGGGTTTAAGATTCGGAGATTAAATTACGCCATTTAAAAACAAACACATCTATTTGTATAAGAAATACGACATTTCCTTCTCCTCGTTTATCTTTACTGAGAACAGGCAGCCCTACAGGTAACTAGAAAAAGGTACGGTTACGAAAATGTCTTCTAAGGTCTGCTCCTTCGATTACCATTTCCATATTCTTTAACAATTTCATCCCGCCGAATGTAAGACCTGAGCCCTTTGTCCTATTATGAGGTCATGGCAATATATTCATTATTTATGTTTTTTTTTTCAGGTATGTGCTCCTGAACGCTGATGCTGGTCTTACGAAAGCGGTGAATTTAATCAGAATATTTATATTACTATTACTAAAATTCGCACTCTCTATTTTTTAAGTACCAATAGCATACATACATATTCTCTTTGTGTAACGCAGGTGGCAAATAAACTCTGTGTTATTTTATATTATTTTTTGCAATAACACATGCTAGTGAAATACTTTTTTTTTAAAGAAAAATGGAAAGAAAAATTTGACTGCTTTGACAGATTTGACAAATTGGCTGTGGACTTCGGTAGCTTAGTTGGAAGAGCGGCTGGACTAGATTCTCAGTGGCCGCGAGTTCGAGTCTCGCCTGAAGTCAAATTTTTCTTAACATTTTTCTTCAAAAACAAGTAAACTCTGAGTTTTGTGTAGATGTCTACAGGCTGTAGTTATCACTTTACATACATGTGAACTGCATGATTGTTTGCCACCTACATATAGCTCATATACCTACCACCTACACACAAGAGAAGGTGATTTTATGGTATAGAAGGGATACACGTGGAGGAAAATAAGTCAGTAGCTGGCTTTCAATATTCCAACATTGAAACTCGCTTTCTTTCTCTGCACTAGCAGAGAATATGTAATAATACTACGTATAAAATGGACACTTCGACGTCCCGCCCGATTTCCCCGCATCACCCAACCTCCTCCCCTCTTATGGGCGGCGGTTGGTATTTTGTACGTGCTACGCACACAGGTGCGCGTGTAAATACACGTCACTGATTGATGGCTGTGTAATAGAAACCAAATTAAGCGTTTGTAGGGAATTTTGGCGGAGTGTCTGCGGTGTGCCACTAGTCTACTTCACCTGGCAATCGGCAAGTGCAGAGGGTGCTGCCAGCCTTAATAAAGTTAGCGCAACTGCCTAAGGGAGTCCCCTGTGGGTCCAAACCTCGGCTTAGGGTGTTGTGGAGGGATACATAAGACATATGCAATTAGGAGTGGTGCAATTTTCGCTCTAGAGCCAAGCCAAGAGACTGACGCAAAATTTAGGTAGGTAACTTCTGTTTTTGCGCGTGCTCTAGTAGGCCGGCTGGCCAGACTCGTTGTTATTGATCTCGAAGTGTATCCAAGTTTTTATTGATACTTATAGGTAAGCAAGTAATAAATCGTGACCATGCTTCAATTGACTAGATCCGAATAAGAGCATTATCACATTCGTCACGCCTGCGATGTTTCAATGCCACGGACCACATGCTGTACTTTGATATGATGTAGGTAAGTGAATTACGAATTGAAATGGATATGGTATTTTAACCTATAAGAAAGAAAGATTAAAGGTAAGGAGATCTAAGGTCTTGAGGTCTAAGGTGTTATGCCTCTGTGCTGGAAATTACAGGGCCGTATATTACCACCTGGCCGGAACAAGTTAGTGCTGAACTACCTATTTAGCGGCAAGTAGACTAGGCAATGCGGTGGTGCCTACGCCAGCGAGTAGTCATATGCGAGTAGAATTTTGACAGAGGTTTTGTTTAGATGTGTTTAGGGTGCATTATTCATTTCCTACATAAAATATATATTAGGTTGGGGAAAAAGTTTCTTCGCATTTTTTAAGATAATTAAAAACATTTTTTAATATAGTTTATTTAAATTTAACTAAAGTATGTATGTACCATTTTGTTCGATAACCTTTTGCCATCTTGTAGGTAGGGACATGATCCCATTGCTATAAAAATTTTGGGACTTCTCATCAAAATACCGCGACAAGTGGATTTGGCAGTCCTCTCGTGATGTTAACCTAACATTGCATAAAGAATTCTGAAGAGACCGAAACAGGTGGAAATCTGAATGTGCAAAGTCAGGACTATACGGCGGATCCATTAACACCTCCCAGCCAAACTCTCTTAATTTTTGCTGAGTGGCTAAAGATGTGTGAGGTCTAGCGTTATCATTATGAAACACCACACCCCTTCTGTTGATCAATTCCGGCCGCTTTCTCTCAACTTCTTGCTTTAATCTCATCAGTTGTTCGCAGTAGAGTTCAGAATCGATAGTCCTGCCTGGTGGTAATAGCTCATAATGAATAATGCCCTTCCAATCCCACCACACACACAACATCACCTTATTGCGAGTTAACCCGGGTTTCGATACAGTCTGTGAAGCCTGACCGGCCTTTGACCACGACCTTTTTCGCACGTTCTTGTCGTACGTGATCCACTTTTCATCACCAGTTATCAGCTTCTTCAAAAATGATTCGGTTTCATTACGTCGTAATAAAGAATCACAAATGAGTACACGGTTCATTAGGTTTCTTTCAGTGAGCTCGTGAGGTACCCAAATATCGAGCTTTTTTTGGTATCCAGCTTTTTTCAAATGCGCCAAAACTGTTTTGTGATCAATTCTCAGTTCTTCAGCTACGTCGTAACTACTGATATGTCGATCTTGCTTCACTTTTTCAAAAATTGCATCCATTTTATCCGTAATAGGGCGACCAGTGCGAGGTGCATCTTTGATATCAAAATTTCCGGATTGAAAACGCTTAAACCAAATTTGTGCTACTCTGCACTAGGTCCATAAACATCGCAAATTTTTGCGGCTTGCGTTGCATTTTTACCTTTTTTGTAGTAAAATTTTAAAATGTATCGAATTTCTTCATTAGATTCACTCATCTTGACAGTACGAAAAACAAATGAAAATCACACATTTGCCTAATTTGAATTTGGAATTATGTTCTTAAAAATTTTAACTTTCAATGATACCAAAACCAGCCAGATACAAATACTACAGCCAAAGAGATTTTATTACAAGTTCATACATACTATATTGCGAAAAGACTTTTTCCCAACCTATTACATACATATACACAATACGTTTGAAAATATTGTGAATTACTGCTACACTTATGCCACTTGAAGACGTAAAAATAAATATAATTGTTCTATTTTTGAATTCTCACATCCTTGAATTTAAATACTTGTATAGGCGGCTTCGTGTCGAAGTAATCAGCTCGACAATTGTTATTGTTATATACATATAAAAAAATGGTACCCACGTATCACCGAAAGCGGGGTGAATGACCATGGCGAACATTATCAAGTTGGAGTTTGGTTGAGGTTTTAAGAATATTTGTTAGCACGTTCACTGGGTTGCTACATTTTAGAACATCGTCTGTAACTTGCAATAAATCATATAATAAAAAACAATTGCTGTTTGTTAGTCTCGCTAAAACTCGAGAATGGCTGGACAGATTTGGCTGGTCCAGGGAAGGTTTAAAAGGTAAGAAAACATGAAGAAATTGAAGGGAAATAGTAAAAACCACAATTTCATTTTCAAATAGTCCGTATCTATTAAACCTTTGACACATTATTCCATTCTGAGGCAATACGAATTTTGCCGAGTCAGCTAGTCTATTTATATGAAATTTTAAAAATCAATTGCTGTTCGTTAGTCTCGCTAAGACTCGAGAACGGCTGGGCCGAAAAGGTTACTGGCAAATCATGGGTGTTTGCATGTATGCTTGAATGCATGCATTTACGTCATTCTTGGTATTTCAATGCTGCTAATTTTTGTTTGGATAGGTATCTACTGTATGGAACCCTGTGCGTGAGAGTTCGACTCGAGCGTACTTTTTAGGGTTCCGTAGTAAACGAGGAACCCTTATAGTTTCGCCATGTCTGTCTGTCTGTCTGTCAGTCCGTCCGTCCGCGGTTTAGCGCAAAAACTATTAGTACTGGAGACTTTGGCACAAGTATATATCGTTATTACACCGAGAAAGTGGTAGAATAAAAACATGTTTTTTTTTTATTTAGAGTACCTCCCCTAAATGTAACCTGCGGTTTTTTTTTGTTTTTTAATTAGTGTGGGATATAGTAAGATAATTTTTTAAAAAACGTTAGGGGTGCAGAAATATCATTTTTCGATTTAGTTAACGGTTTGTGACTTATTAAGCTCTAAAGTGCCAACTTTCGTTGGAGTCAAGTGTTCTGCCTGTACCAACTAAACGGTTGTTGTATGAAATACAAACGTTACGGCAATAGTAGCTATATATAATGAAATTAATAGGAAAACTATCCCACTTAAGTTGGTTTATAAGCTTGCGAGAAATCGTCGACCAAATGTATTTTACTCGAAAATTTCGAATAACTCCATAGAAAATATTTATTTCCTTTTTTCATTACATCTCTTACTCTGTAACTACGGAATCCTACACTGCGCGTGGCCCGACACTCACTTGACCCGTTTTTTGTGATAACATTTTCAAGAGCTTCATAAATAGCTTTTTTGTGTTGTTTGACGTTGATCAAATACCTGGCTGATATTAAATATGTTATTTGTTCTTATTAAACATGGAAAATGTATAACATGTTCAAGACTATGAATCTGTTTTATCTCAAGTCTCGATTTGAAAATCGCTCATATCGAAACGAAACGTTTGTTTATTTTGACAACCTTATTGAGAACACAGACATGTTGTGTTATCTATTTATAAATTGCCAGACCTTATAAGTGTAGAATACAAAAACAGTAAGACTAGGATAGTTTGTAATGAAAGATCGAGTCGATAGATCACGTATTATATAAGGGATAGTTCCTACCTATACCGTATTAGAAAAAATAAATCTGTCATCGCCTTCGATCTATGATAAGTAGTACTTACTTTTAGCAAAATCGTGGTAGGTAATTGGTTTTTTATTTGCAGTTTATCTAAATTTATTTTAATTTAAGTTATATTTTTGGGCTACATCATCTGCAATTTTTCAATATACCTACACATTATTCTTCTCATATACATTGCCATCTAACAAATACAATTATGTTAGATTAGGTAATGCGGTAGAGCCTACGATCTCGAACCTACCGGCGCTGGAATTCTAAAACCAACCTATAAGAGAAGAGAGAATAATCTCTATAGATATACCTATACATAAAATTCTCATGTCTTATGGTGAGATTCACAGACCGCACTACGACTTTACTTTGAGCAAAGTATGCTTAGAACTGTCAAAAATGTATGAGTTTTGACAGTTCGAAGCGTACTTTGCTCGAAAGTAAAGTCGTAGTGTGGTCTGTGAATCTCGCCCTTAATGTTAGCTAACATACTCCTCCGAAACGGCTGGGTCGATTCTCATGAAATTTTGTGTGCCTATTTTGTAGGACTGGGAATCGGCCACCATCTATTTTTCATACGAAATGAATGAAACTGCTAAACTTATTCATCATAAAAAAAAATTACTTGGATTTTTATTATATTAAATTTCATGAGATATTATAGAAATGAAGTTTGTAGGGGCAGCTAGTAATCTATACATATAATAAAACAGTAAAATCCGCATGTCTGTACATTGTATATATTTACTAAAAACCAATTGGGGGCGATGTTAAAATAGTATTAGAACATTTTTCAATGATTTTTAATTTTTTTGTCTGTCTGTTTGTCCCTTTGTCCAGGCTAATCTCCGAAGATACTACTGGACGGATTCGAATGAAACTTTTTGTGGTGTATAGATACTAAGCCTGGCCAACATTTAGGCTACTTTTGACTGCGGGAAAATCACTCATTCCCGCGGGAATCTCTACATTTAATTTCATTTTCCTATACAATATCAAACCTTTGACACATTATTTCATTGTGAGGCAATACGAAGTTTGCCGTGTCAGCTAGTATAATATATATTCTTACACTGTATCCAAGACTGTAGCGAGTAAAAACCATGCACCGTGACAGTCGTCACGATGTGCTATTGTAATAGAATATACCTACATTTAAAACAATGCCTTTATTATACCAAAAACTATGCATGACTTCTTGTTGTACTAATTATTTAAAAAAAATACGTTTATGTTACATACTAATGGCATACCGAGCTGATACGTGGTCGTTCACTTTGGACTAAATAAGAAAGCTTAAGGTCAAACAGAAGACAATAAATGCCGGCTTAGGGTACCGGAGGTCGAAATGTAAGCAGGCCCGCTATGATGTGGACTGACGACCTGCTGGATGTAGGTAACTGGCAATCGCTGAATCAGAACATTATTAATGACCAAATTTCGGGCATTATTCGGATATATTTATAACCTTCAGATACTCGTAAACCGTCATGTCACGAGAAAAATATGAAAATTGATTTCAATTGTGACTCTGCCAATGCTGGCCTCTGGATCTGTGAGAGATTAAACACTCATAGAATATCTCTTATATTTTTTTCGTTGTGTCTGTCTAACAAACAATTTACAAACGAAAACAAAAACCAATTGTCTCCCAGGTTAAAGACCTTTGACACACAATGGGATGTCAATTGGAGCAAATAAACTAATCTTGTATGCAAATCTATTGTTTGAGTTCCATTGCGTTACCGATGTACTGCTGATGGTGATTAACCTTATCTGTCATTATTGCACTCGATGATAAACTTTATCGGTGCGTCGTATAAATAAACGATTATATGAAGTATATGTATATGTACATATAACATGGATTTTTTAACTAAAATTAGATTAATAACTTGTATAACAAAGAATTAGATGGATTACTATCCGGACTAATGTATTAGTATGGCTCCATAGAGCAAAACGGGCCACCGGCCGCCGCGGCGGACCGGAGAGAGTAGCCATATGCAGACTTTCCACTCTGTCAAAGTACAAGCCCAAATGGTCCCACGCCTGTCGCCCAAATGTTGAAATGTGTGCGTGAAATTGTTTATGTATTTTGTTACAGTCAAGATGTGAGTTTCGTAGTTATAGACGATTTTTGCAGTGTGTGTGTGTGTGTATCACACGTACTTCCCCCCGTAAATAATGACAGACTATTTTGCATCGGTAATAATTAATAAACGCTATGGCTACTCCCCTCCGGTCTGCCGTGGCGGCCGGTGGTTCGTGTTGCTCTATGTATGGCCCCGTAATACGTGTAACTATCACAGAGATATAAGGGCTTAATAAGTCTCAGGGGTGGCAATGTATCTAAATATATCTGAAAATACCTTTCAAAATTAAATCAAGTATTATAAGGAAAAATACTGAGGCATATTCGTGAATGATGTTCTACTTCCAGAACTTTCAGATGGATTCCATGCTTTCCCGTTCCTGTTCTTGTAACACAACAAACATAAGTACAACTAATTATACGTAGAGGAATAAGAATGCATATAGTATGTGTGCGTGTGTGTAAGTAGACCAGGTATATTTATTTACGCGCGTAGGCACCACCGCATTACCTAATATACCTACTTGCTGTTAAAATGTTCAGCACTATCGTGTTCCGGTCAGGTGGTAATATACGGCCCTGTTATATACGGCACAGAGACATAACACCTTAGACCTCAGGAGTGGTAATGCATCTGCATTTAGATCTTGATCTTTGTGTGGGTGTCAATAGGCTGCAGTCATCACTTAACATTGTAAAGTGATGACTGCTACACTTGTTAGCCACTTCCATTACCTACGTAAAAATTAATCTCTCTTCGGCGGGTAGTACGGTGAAGGAAAAGAGACGGTGGCACCATGTCGAACAGTTCGACAGAGCACTCACCATTGTAGAGACGGTATAACACGCACAGACTCCCAATGTCTGCGCAGGCTCAGATGTTCGAGCCAGCCTGTAAGTCCTGGATCGTTAACAATACGAACAGCGCATCTTTGAAGGGAGTCAAGTGGACCAAGCTGGTATCCACCCACAAATGAGAGCAGTATTCCAGATGGGGCCTTATAAAGCTGTAGTAGCTGCCCCGATGTGAAATACTGCCTCGCTTTGTTAAGCCACACAGCGGACACTCCGCCAAAGTTCCATACAAATGCTTAATTTGGTTTCTATCCATCAGTGACGTGTATTTACACGCGCACCTGTGCGCGTAACACGTACAAAATACCAACCGTCGCCCATAAGAGAGGAAGGGGTTGTGTATGTGTGCAAATCGGGCGGGACGTCGAAGTGTCCATTCTCTACGTAGTATTATTACATATTCTCTGCTTAAGCACCCTCAACTTTATGGATGGCAACTTGATCTTACACTCAATGTGACTCCTGAATTGCACTTCGTTTGATATGTTAACGCCCCGAATACCGATACTCTTACCTATATGTATGTGGTATCAAGAAAATATTTTTTTTTCTTTCTTACATCTAATAAATATTATTTAACAATCAATTGAATTGCTCTCGCTCAGTTTACGTTTTATTGGTACCCGAAAAATTATACACCTATCTATTGCTTTTCTTAAATCACTCACTATAAATAACACAGTAAGTTAAGCCATATTTAAACCATTATCAGCAAATATCCTTCTTTGCCTCGCCTAAAGTACCAAATATACAGCCAAAAACCCTCATTATTCTCAAAATTAACTTAACGTTTTGTAGACTACCCTCATTATTAAACAGTTCACTGTTTCTCTGTCCCTTTATTCTGTCCACGCGTACACGATTTGGTGTCGGTTTTTTTTTCACTCACTTTAACACGCATTTGTAAGGGCTCGTTGTAAAAACGGTACGATAGTGGTACGTGATTGAGCCAGAATAGAATATGTTTGTTTTATACGCCTTTGTTGTACGTTCAAAAATGTTACGCTGATAATTTTCACTATTGAGCATTTGTAGAATAATAAGTTTGGTGTCGATTGAAGGCTTGTTGGGATCCGAGGGACATTATAAAGACGAACAATGAGAAAAAATACTTATTATGGAAACCAATTACTCGGAACCAGACTCTGGTCGACAATTGGCCGTTTGGAGTATTTTTCAGTATATTAAAGTACTAGCTGTGCCCGCAACTTCGTTCGCGTGGAATAGTGGCTTTGGGCAGCATTTTGAATATACTTTTGGTTAATTATGGATCAATTTTGGATCAACAAAAACAACACGCTGGGCGTCGGGTCGCTCAACGTCGGGACGCTCGGCGTCGGGACGCTCGGCGTCGGGACGCTCGACGTCGGGACGCTCGACGTCGGGACGCTGGGCGTCGGGAAGCTGGGCGTCGGGTCGCTGGGCGTCGGGTCGCTGGGCGTCGGGACGCTGGGCGTCGGGACGCTGGGCGTCGGGACGCTGGGCGTCGGGACGCTCGGCGTCGGGACGCTCGGCGTCGGGACGCTCGGCGTCGGGACGCTGGACGTCGGGACGCTGGGCGTCGGGACACTGGGCGTCGGGACGCTGGGCGTCGGTACGCTGGGCGTCAGTACGCTGGGCGTCGGTACGCTGGGCGTCGGGACGCTGGGCGTCGGTACGCTGGGCGTCGCGACGCTGGGCGTCGGGACGTTGGGCGTCGGGACGCTGGGCGTCGGGACGCTGGGCGTCGGGACGCTGGGCGTAGGGACGCTGGGCGTCGGGACTCTGGGCGTCGGGACGTTGGGCGTCGGGACGCAGGGCGTCGGGACGCTGGGCGTCGGGACGCTGGGCGTCGGGACGCTGGGCGTCGGGACGCTGGGCGTCGGGACGCTGGGCGTGTGAACGCGGACGCTCGACGTCGGGACGCTGGGCGTCGGGACGCTGGGCGTCGGGACGCTGGGCGTCGGGACGCTGGGCGTCGGGACGCTGGGCGTCGGGACGCTCCGCGTCGGGACGCTGGGCGTCGTGACGCTCGGCGTCGGGACGCTCGGCGTCGGGACGCTCGGCGTCGGGACGCTCGGCGTCGGGACGCTGGGCGTCGGTACGCTGGACGTCGGGAAGCTGGGCGTCGGGACGTTGGGCGTCGGGACGCTGGGCGTCGGGACGCTGGGCGTCGGGACGCTGAGCGTCGGGACGCTGGGCGTCGGGACGCTGGGCGTCGCGACGCTGGGCGTCGGGACGTTGGGCGTCGGGACGTTGGGCGTCGGTACGCTGGGCGTCGGGACGCTGGGCGTCGGTACGCTGGGCGTCGGTACGCTGGGCGTCGCGACGCTGGGCGTCGGGACGTTGGGCGTCGGGACGCTGGGCGTCGGTACGCTGGGCGTCGCGACGCTGGGCGTCGGGACGCTCGGCGTCGGGACGCTGGGCGTCGGGACGCTCGGCGTCGGGACGCTGGGCGTCTGAACGCGGACGCTCGACGTCGGGACGCTGCGCGTCGGGACGTTGGGCGTCGGGACGCTGGGCGTCGGGACGCTGGGCGTCGGGACGCTGGGCGTCGGGACGTTGGGCGTCGGGACGCTGGGCGTCGGTACGCTGGGCGTCGGGACGTTGGGCTTCGAGACGCTGGGCGTCGGTACGCTGGGCGTCGGGACGCTGGGCGTCGGTACGTTGTGCGTCGGGACGTTGGGCGTCGGGACGCTGGGCATCGGAACGCTGGGCGTCGCGACGCTGGGCGTCGGGACGTTGGGCGTCGGGACGCTGGGCGTCGGGACGCTGGGCGTCGGGACGCTGGGCGTCAGACGCTCGGCGTCGGGACGCTGGGCGTCGGGACGCTGGGCGTCGGGACGCTGGGCGTCGGGACGCTGGGCGTCGGGACGCTGGGCGTCGGGACGCTGGGCGTCGGGACGCTGGGCGTCGGGACGCTGGGCGTCGGGACGTTGGGCGTCGGGACGCTGGGCGTCGGTACGCTGGGCGTCGGGACGTTGGGCTTCGAGACGCTGGGCGTCGGTACGCTGGGCGTCGGGACGCTGGGCGTCGGTACGTTGTGCGTCGGGACGTTGGGCGTCGGGACGCTGGGCGTCGGAACGCTGGGCGTCGCGACGCTGGGCGTCGGGACGTTGGGCGTCGGGACGCTGGGCGTCGGGACGCTGGGCGTCGGGACGCTGGGCGTCAGACGCTCGGCGTCGGGACGCTGGGCGTCGGGACGCTGGGCGTCGGGACGCTGGGCGTCGGGACGCTGGGCGTCGGGACGCTGGGCGTCGGGACGCTGGGCGTCGGGACGCTGGCCGTCGGCATGTTGTGCGTCGGGACGCTGGGCGTCGGGACACTCGGCGTCGGGACGCTCGGCGTCGGGACGCTCGGCGTCGGGACGCTCGGCGTCGGGACGCTCGGCGTCGGAACGCTCGGCGTCGGGACGCTCGGCGTCGGGACGCTCGGCGTCGGGACGCTCGGCGTCGGGACGCTCGGCGTCGGGACGCTCGGCGTCGGGACGCTCGGCGTCGGGACGCTCGGCGTCGGGATTTAAGTTAATTATGCATAGGTAAATGCTGATGCAAGCACCCACGATTAGCCAGCTGCTTTTGGTCCCATGACTCTAAGCTAAGGTAAGGTGGCGAGCCAATTGACATCTCCGGGCTTCGAGCTGGGGATCGAACCCAGAACCACAGGATAGCAGTAGGTAATGACATGCTACAGTTCTCACTATGTGAACCGACCGACAATGCATTGACAACAAACTAAAGAGATAAGACTTAGATGCTAAGTCAATGTGAAAAATAAATAAGACAACCACAAAGAATGCTGAACTGAAATAATTGGCAACCGTAATAATAGTAGATAATGTATTTTTGAACATAACTTCAAGTAATAGGTATATTTTTATTAGTGCATGCATCTTAGATTTTCCTCTGGTTGCTCGGTAACGGTGCCAAGAAAATATTGCAATGAGAACTATTTCTAAACTGTATTTCCGTAAGACAAGAGATCAGATACCTAATATTTTTAGTCTAAAACGTAACTTCATATATATATTAGACGACCCGGTTAGTCGAGCGGTGTGAGTTGACCGTTTGATTCGAAGGGTCGCGGGTTCGATCCCCGCACTGGGACAAATATTTGTATGGCCTACAGATATTTGTTTCGGGTCTGGATGTTTGTGTATGTGGTGTATGTGTACAACGGCACCCACGACACAGGTTTATACCTACTGTGGGGCTGTGAGTGTAAGCGTATTTTTATTTTTTATTTTTTTCATATGTGTTCCTTCAAAAAATTTTCCAAAGAGCCATAACAACAAGGCCTTAGGAGTGTTAACGCATCTTCATTTTTACCTCTGGTTTTTGTGTAGATGTTATCTGTAACTAAAGGCTGTTATCTTCACATTAACATTCATATGAATCATTACTTTAAAATCGTAGATGCATACATTCAAGCATACATAGGTACGAGTTTGCCAGTTAAATTTGCTCCATGCAATAGAAACATATTGAACATCCTCATCCTTTGGAGTCTCCTGGCACATTAGTAATGTGCCAGGAGACTCCAAAGATGACACTTGGAAACTGTCGAAAAATTATAAATCCCAAGCATTTATTTCTAACTAGGGGATCCAATTCAATACCTCAGCGCAGAAATTCACTGGTAGAGCTCTAGTGACGGAGCTCGCAGGTGTGGGCACCACCGCATGACCTGTATCTGTCGCCTAATGGTAGTGTTCAGCACTATCGTGTTCCGGTTAGATGGTAATGTATGGCTCCGTAATAACTATCAGATCACTTAACATCAATGTGAGCTGCATGCTTGTTTGCCACCTTACTTACATAATAAAGTGTGACCCATAGAATTCTGAGGCATTTTTCTAAATATGAATCAACATTCTCCCTCATGATGCCCATATAAAAATTCTTCAGCATTTCGGTACACGTCAAATATTTCGGCCAAAAGGGACTAGGTTAACGAATAACTCAATAACCACTCGTTCAGAATGTCAACAGGATTTTTATCACACTCGTCACGTAATAGTGGTTACAAGGTCGACTCACTCGGTTTTGCATGTCCGAATTTATTACACATCTGCATACGATGTCCGTATGGTGCCTTAAGGCCTGCGCAGACGAGAGGCTTCGTCCAGCAGCTTGTTTGTTGAATTAGGCCGAACTTTTTGGTCTGAAAATCCCACATTATTGATAGTGACAGACAAACCTACCTTTCACTCACACATCATTTTTCATCTTATTCTTATACTAAAAAACTGGCCAAATGCGAGTCGTACCTTAACAAGGAACTGCCAATTTTGTTTCATTTGTTTATGTGACGCTGCGTATGAGAAACGAGACAAAGCTAAACTATCGTCAGTCGAAATGCAAAGTAAAATCAGTAGCAATTCTGTTTTGAGTGTTGACTGACCCAATCGTAAATAAAATAAATTTCTTACGCGATATTTTCACTTGGGTCTCTTATGCTTCAAATTATAATATTTTTCTCGCACAAAAATGTACCACGAGGACTTTCCTCGTCTGCAGAGGATTTAATTTTTAGGTAGGTATGCTTTATGGCAGCATGGAAACAGGGCTATCAGTCTTCACATCTGCAATAAGTGAGTTAAGCATTTTACTTTCGCTGACATTATGGTTAAAGGCATATTTAAAGGAACCAATATTTAATTTTTATCTTGCGTAATTAGTAGTACCTCAACTTTGTTTTTTTACAGCATTACTGATTATTATATGATCGCTTTGTTTTTTTTTCGTTACGTGACTTGTAATGGCCCTGCGTCCAAAGTTTTTTAATTGAACAACGCCGAGATTTTTTCAAAAGATTCGATATTCACAATGTTCTATTCAATCTTTGTAGACGTACAAAGTAGTATAATCTTAACTGAGTCGTAATGCTTTGTCTCGTTTTTTCGTAGGCTTCGTAGTATAAACATATGAAACACAAAAGAGAATTCAGTTGAAGCACCTAAATCTGTTCATACTCGTACAATATCTTATTTTTTCTATAACTGCCTCAGTAGGCTAGTGGTAGCAGGCCACTACTAACTCCTACGCTAGGGGTCTTGGGTTCAATTCTCGGGTCGGGGGCTATCAGAGATAACGGTTTAAAATCCTTTATCTCTGATTTTACTGGGATTTTTCCTTTTTCTGGAAGGTTCCCAGTACCTCGGAGTTTGGTAATGTGCCCGGAGATGGCAACAGGCTCGCCACCTGTTACAAGGGCCAAAAATGTAACCGGCGAATCTCGCATACATGGTGTTTGCATGTATGCTTGAATGCATGCATTTACCTCTGCCTACCCCTTCGGAGATTTCAGGCGTGAAGTTACGTTTTTATTTTATTTTTACATCTAGTTGCCGCAAGTTTATTTGTTTTTGATTTTGTACTTTTATACCGCATTTATATTTTCATTTTCAATGTTATTTTAGTATTTCATATCTTCAAAATTCAAAACCGTTGTAGGTATTGTTGGCTTAGATTAGTATTTTTAGTGATAATCAAAACCTTTATAAGTGATATGGCACCAAGTCACGAAAATGCCAGCGAAACTAACCGGAAAAAATCTTGTTCAAGCAAATATCCTAATAATCTGTGTACCCAAACATTTCTTTTCTATACAAAGAAAAGGCAAGTGGGATTAATAAAGCGTAAGCTGTTTACATTCTCATCGTAAACAGCATGTAATTCAACTGCTGATATTTCGACTTCGGAAATTCGCTTACAAATTCTCCCCACCCTATTCTTTTTGCTGACATTTTCAAATGGCGTAATGCGAACGTGATGGGATTCGTAAACACTGTGATAGCATTATACAAGTGGGTATGGGAATTTACCGATGCATTCTCAATCTTTACTGGGTCACCCGAATGTGTTGGCACGGACTGAATGATAATTTGCTTTTTGAACTAGAAATAGGGTTGTTTTTTTAATGCTATGAATGTCAAACAAACGTATAGTTCATATCGATATGTGAATAGCATTGTAAGCATTTAGTTCTCAACGATACGTTGGTAATCAATGAGATCTAAATAAAAGATACAAGTTCAGTTCTAGTTCGGCTTTTTGTTTTCGAATGGACAGTGTTACTGTGCAAAATGCCTGTATAGTGTAACCGGACTTGAGAGGCGCATAGCACCTAAGCGCCTCTCAAGTCCGAAAAATAAAATTTTCCATCCTTCTCTAACCTAAAGAAATTTGTAGTTAGAGACGGATGTACATCCTTAACATTAACTTTAACTTGAACAAATGTTTTGGTGCAACCGAAGCTGTACTATATACATAAGATATACAAAGAATGAAAGCAGTAAGTAAAAACACTTCTTTTAAAAGATGACGATTGAACTAAGTATTTTTTAAATTTTGCTTTAAGGCTATGGCTGAAACATTTCAGCCATAAATCAGGATCAACTAGAAGTTCATACCTAATTGATGAAATTATTGTTTGTAACAAAAAATGACCTATACCTACATTCAATTTAAACAAGAAATAGTAATATATGTATAACGACACAGTTTGTTTCGACACTGAATACCCATTAAGAACAATGATTAAAACACATCCATTTACTTCCATTGTTTAAAATATGATTATGTTTGAATAAATACGCTAACCCCCGTTCCACTCGAGATTAGTAAGGCGTAGTTTACACGAAAAAAATAAGATGTCTAAACTATCATACCTACTTATGGTGACCATGACACCGATAATATAATTAAACAGACACACGGATGTGAGTTTCCTATATAGGCAAGCTGTTTATAGGTACTCCACATCCCGGCCAAGTCGACGCATGCAGCGGAAACGGCTAAGTTGTGAAAAACATGAGATAGCCCGTAATAGTATGACTAGCTGGTTCTATTTCTGGGGTATGCAACTGTGGTTTTACTTGGTTGATAGATATGTTTAGTGTGTTTTGAGACGTTTTTGTGACAGGTTTTCAGCGTCCCGTAGACAAATGGCGAAAGCGGATTTGTAGATGTAGATTTGTCATGTCTGTTTGTCTGTTTGTCCCATATGACACAACGCAATAAATAATTTCAATTGAATTGAATTGAAAGTTGAATTGTCTATGCGATCGTCCGTATGTCACAGCCACTTTACTCCGAAAATATTAACACTAGGTACCTACCTACTTAGAGTAGTTGGTGCTCAAGTATAGCCCGAAGTCTAATTTTCTTTCCATTTTTCCATAAACATACCTATATCCATCTACACTAGCATTTGTGTTTTTGCATGTACGTTTGTAACGTTTTCACGCAAAAACTACTGGATTGATTTCAAAAATTCTTTCTGCATTAGAAAGCTGCATCTTAACTGAGTGACATAGGCGTTCATTCATTGGAGTTTAAAATATAGGTATCACTCGTGCACATTCAAAAAAAAAAACATAATTTTACATTGTGTTACAATTCTATATTGTTTTATTTAATAGCATAATTAAGGGACTCACTACTGACAATTACTCCGCTACCGAACAAACTCAGTAAGAACTCTTTTAAATATGTATGCAAATTCACGCCAGGTCCCTAACGGGGTAGACAGAGAGTGTAGAGCGCCAGATATACCTCTCGTGCCTCGTCTACCTTCATCGTTCTCTTCAAACACGCCGATTCCTAAGACTTGACCAGAACAGAACTTGATCTATTTTTTTGACGGCCCGATTAGTCCAGCGGTGTGAGATGACCGTTTGATTCGAAGGGTCGCGGGTTCGATCCCCGCACCGGGACAAATGTTTGTATGGTCTACAGATATTTGTTTCGGGTCTGGGTGTTTGTGTATGTGTTGTATGTGTACAACGGCACCCACGACACAGGTTTATACCTACTGTGGGGCTGTGAGTGTAAGCGTATTTTTTTTTTTAATTATTTGGTCGTGGTAGGTCAGTCTTGGTCTTCCTGGGCCTCTGCAACCATCCACATTCGGATTGTATATCTGTTTAGTCATTCGCTCATTCGACATTCTTTCTTTATGCCCGAAACATTGGAGCATGCCTTTTTCATTTTTCACATCTTCATTACGAACTCTTTTAAATGACAGCTTTAATCTAGTACAGATTATCATGAAAATCAATTAATGTGGACGTCCACAGCATACATGCAAATAAAGTCTCTCTTCGTGTCGTTTGCCTCATAACTAAGGGTCGGGACGCCCTCCATGGATCACCTTCTGTTTCACGATGCTGCGCCGATCGGTTCCGATTTTCAGCTATGTGTATGGCCTCGTGCATTTTTTTGTCGAGTGTGGTGCGGACTTGGTCTGTCCAGCGCGTTAGGCTTCTCCCTTGTGGTCTTTTGCCTTCGATTTTCCCTGTGACGACGAGTTTCTCGAGATTGCCCCCATCTTTGCGAGGAATGTGACCGAAGTACTCAAGACTGAGTACTTTGGTCACGTTGCAAATAAACTAATATCAACTAAAATGAGACGTAGCATTTGCATCTTGAACAGACCAGTCCTCACCAACAGCACCCGTTCACGAGTATGATGCATATGACAGCCATTGCCCTCCTTGACCATTTTAGAGTCGAATACATTTAGAGACAGAGAAAAAATCTTTTGTGTGTTCAGTACGTGTACAGTTTTCAATTTGAATCTGTCTCTATTGTAATCTATGATTGTCAATGGAACAAAAAGGTGTACAAAAACCAATAGTCATTTATATAGCCACCAATATAGCCGTTATCACGTCTCGTGCTAGTTTCGTTTGTCCACCGCCTCACCATAATTAATTCTTACGTTCAGCTATGTGATGAAAATGTCCCGTTATTTATTTTGCTCGGACATATTTGACCAAGACTCTGATATGATATCTCGCAATGTCAGGAATAAGGAAATTGGTGAATATATCAAGACTAGCTGACCCGGAAAACGTTGTTCTGCCATACAGTTGTTGTTTAAGCCATAGCCTTAAAATAAATAAAAAAACAGACGGATGCCATCATAGTTGTGAACTATGCGTTTGAATTAAATTTATTTTCACGCGCCATCTTTTTTGCGAAAACTTCTAAGATATTAATTTTAATTATAATGTTGTAAATATGTTATAATCATGTGCATGAAATACTTGAGATAACTAAAGTATTTAATTTGATAACGATCAATACTGTTAGTTATCAATTTTTTGGAAGATACAATGGATGTATCCCAAGATACGGCCCTGTAATTTCCGGCACAGGGACACCTTGTTGACCTAAGTAGTGTGGGTGTCCATAGGTTTCATTCATCACATAACATCAATGTGAACTGCATGCTTGTTTGCCACTTCCATAAAATAAAATAAAAAATAGATATATGCCATCGCGAACTTTTTTGTATGTCTACCGCATGTCTACCGTATATCTTTTATTATTTTGTTTGTAGTTATTGTTATGTTATCAGAATCAGAAACTCATTTATTCATTTAGGGTGACAGGCACCTCTTATGATACGTCAAAAACAAACAAAATAAATTAAAGTGAATAACAATTGATATACATGTCAAACAAGATAAAAAATGTATGTATAGTCAAGAATATCACTAAGATAAAACTAAATATAATATACTAATGTAAAAAGTATTTACAAACTGATAACAAATAGTAAAAAGAAAAGAAAAAGAGTCATTCTTTGTCATTCACGGGCAGAGTTCCAAAGGCAAGATCTGAGAAAAACCTGCCCAAAAAACTCAGTCGGCTCTTTTAAAAATATCTCTTAGGCATAATTTTACAATTTTCCATATTTTAAACCAACTTAAAATTAACAATATAATATCAACATTATATATGTATATATGTATCTTCACGCCAGGTCCCTACCGGGGTAGGCAGAGAGTGTAGAGCGCCAGACATCCCGGTTCTGACAAACCTCTCGTGCCTCGTCTATCAACATTACACTTTGATTATTACATTTAACAACCTTGTGGAGCTAGATCAGCATTTAGCCATTTTTTTTTATATTTTATAGGTTTTATTAGGCATGAATCTTTGATGATAGCTCCCAGCAGGCCGCTAACAAATTATACGCACAAACCTGCCTCATGAAACCTCGCTCTATCTATTGATGAAAACCACATGAAAATTCATGGTGTAGTGTAGTCTTTGAGTCTATCGAGAGACAGACGCTGTGGGGGACTTTGTTTTACAATATGTACCTATAGAAGGTGTGGAGCAAGCAAGTTAGACTCGTATTTTTATCTTACTTCGAAACAAAAAAGGAGGTTTTCAGTGTGACGTGTATGTATGATGATAATAGGTATCTTGCGTACGATATTGTTGGTCGGTTTTTTTTAAACACATACATCACACCGTTTGACAAACGAGGCTTACTTAGAATAAGGATTTCGTTGGCACCCTTCGGCTATGAAACCCTATTCATAAACTTACAAAACGGTATTAAGTAAGCCATAAACCGTATAAATAAAACATTATACAAATATCCGATGGTGCTTTAGATTTGTTTAATTTTGTAAATTACAATAAGTCACGCATCCAATGTAAATCAAGCTTATTAAATATTAACATGATTTAGGCATATTTACATATTTTATTCAACGAGGCGTTATACTGTGTATAATAAGTGTTTCACTTGTGGTGGACTGGACAGTAGGTGGATTCAGTGACGGAGCTCGCGGGCGTAATCATCATGCAATGAAGAAACGTGAGGATATGAAATGTTTGACTATATTATTATAATTTACTAAATATACAACTACTGGGTTAACATAGTGTTGTCTCTTTTTAACTATCATTAGTTTTCATATGAAAAAGGAAAAGCAGCACAACTATATTTTAGACTGCACCCTATTAGGAAAAATCGCAACTCTCGTGAATAAAGTACCTAAATACGCGGCTGGTTCAAGTGTCTAATTTCGACCTCTGGATCTTGAGAGAGTACCGGAGCACTACGAGTAGATTCCACAGTTCAGCGGACGTACCAATTTTTCTTGGGTAGGTACGTACGCTGGCATTGAAATAAAACTATTATACCTAAATATTTAAATCAATCAGTTTTCACAGTTTCGTTGTTTCCGAGAAATCTGTTTTTGTTTTTTTTTTGTACAAGTGTTCACTCAGCAACACGATTTATTTAAATTTCTGCACGAATTTAATTATTTTTTCCTTAGTTTTGTAAGTTTTTGTCTTTTTTGCGTACCAGCGAAAATTACGCCGCCGCGCCGCTGCCATCAATCGCCTAAAATTGCGTAGGTTTTTGTTACATTCAAGTGTCCTCCAAAGAGGACCAGAGGTATCTCTGCCAGCCAAACGGTGGTATTTAGACGTATGAAAAAAAATCACTATAGGAGGTACGTACATTCCACCTACATTATAGCGATCGGAAAACTAGTTGTAGTTCAATGTTATTTCAACATAATAACGTATTTAAAAGGAAAACTTTTACGGCTTAATAAATAACTTTACGAGTAAAAGTCGATCAACATAAACAATGTACTTTAAAAAACAAAATCCTACATTGCCAATGTCCCGTGTTTTTTTTTCGACGAATAGGTAGGTACGCAGCGGTAGATTAAATGATTAAACACATGATAGGTCCATTGGACCTTGACAGAGTTATTGTTCCATGGCCATATAAGTTAACATAATAATTTCCATACACAGCACGTTCGCGTTAACACACGTGTACCTATCTATTAAACACACGAGCGATATATTGGATTAGAAAGAATCTCTCTTCAGAAATTCTCCGTCCACTATTTTTAAACACTTTCACACAAATTGTAAATCCCCCGGTCAGCAGACAAATAGGCAGTCATAATTAGAAAAACACAAAATCATCTGTCGCATTGTGTCTGACACATGTCTTCAAGCATTTGGATTTGAAGGTACTTGGAATCAACATCAACGCGAGTACATCTCCAACTTCCGATTGGCAGATGACATCATAGTTATGGCTCAGTTACTGGAAGACCTTGGCGCAATGCTCGACGGTTGCAGTAGGGTCTCCCAATGGGGCCTTAAAAAGTTAGGCTTTTAAGTGGGGCCGCATACGGAAAATGAAGCGGGGGCAGGCCCAACACGAGGTGGATTGATGACCCGGGATGCGACCGCCTATCGACATTGCTATTGTCGTTGTCATTGCTGTCAAATTTTCATGTCGATTTGTAGCTCCTATAAAAGCAGTAGTGATAATCCGATCGTTTTTCTTGCTTTCGTAGGTGAGAAACAAGCGATAATGGTAAATTATTTCGATTATTGTTATTTAGTTAAAGCAAAAATCGACATGAAAATTTGCACTGACAACGACAATAGGCGGTCACACCCCGGCTGGAAGAGGGCGGTCTCGGGCCGGTTATTGCAGCTATAATTGGAGAAAGATTTAATGGGATATTCTTCGTTTGAAATAGTTATGTTATTTATAACAATAGACAACTTAACTAGGTAAATTTTAGGAAGTTGTAGAGTTACAGTGAAATAATCTGATCTCCCTCTATTTCTCTTGAAAATAAAACAAGGATAGCTTTACGTTTTGAAACAACGAGAATACTTAGATTCTTCCCTTTTTAAATTTACAGACACAACAACATAAATTGCTAATCTCATAAGTAATTTAAGATCATCTAGATCAGAGGTTCCCAAACTTTTTTTTCTTATAGACCCTTTACAATTTTTTTGGTTTCTGTGGACCCCCGTCCTTGCTACATTTATATCACATTCCCATATTTCCAATTTTTATTCACGCCTACGTAGATCCCCATCGAGTCTCCCATGGACCACTTTGGGAATCACTGGTATGATGTAAGTAAATTGGTACTATCAGTGTATGTGTTGAGATCCATTATCGTGGACCCCCATTTTCATTTCATGGACCCCCAAGTTTTTTTTTCGCTCACGCCGACCCCTTTCAGTTTGTCATAGAGCCCCAGGGGTCGATATAGACCACTTTGGGAATCACTGATCTAGATGAATATAAAAGGAAAAGTCACCCTTAGTTATGATAAGGACAATGTCGCAGTTCTAATTAGACCTTCATCAGTTGACGGTCGCGCGCGAGAAGCGCGCGGCGCGGAAGCAGCACCAGGACTGACCCCTCTGCTGCGACTTCTTCTGGCCTACCACGCAGGTCGGCGTTGGGTGCCCTGGGGTTTAAGGAGGAGGAGGCACGCATCGTCAGTCGAGAGAGGATGGGGGCTTTATTTATAATTTGGCAGAGATATTGGTTCAGGTTTTCAAGCAGCTCAACAAAGATAATAATTTTCATAGACAACAAGTTCGCGTGTGCGATATGGACGATATATCACGTTAGGAATGAAAAACTAGCTACACACACGTCATGGGCTGGTGCTCGAATGATTAATGTGTTGACTAAGTAGCTTTGTCTGCGGCTCTTTTCATGAAATATATGCATTTTGGCTGGATCCGTTGGAAACTATTCATCATTACCTGATTTCGAATAATTGTTGCTTGCTTCCTATTTTTGTCCAAGTTATTTTTCCTTTGAAATTCTTATGTAAATTAATACAATAGACACACGTACATATATTAGGTACCTATATTACATTTTTCTTTTTATGTTATGGAAGTGGCAAACAAGCATGCAGTTCACATTGATGTTAAGTGATGACTGCAGCCTATAGACACCCACACAAAGACCGAGGTCAAAATGCAGATGCGTTACCACTCCTGAGTCCTAAGGTGTTATGCCTCTGTGCCGGAAATTACAGGGCCGTACATTACCACCTGACCGGAACACGATAGTGCTGAACACTACCATTTAGCGGCAAGTATATTAGGTAATGCGGTAGTGCCTACGCCAGCGAGCTCCGTCACTAGAGGTCTACCACCAGTAAACCAGTTATTACAATACCACTATCATATTATCATTAAACACGTCGACCCATCAACGACACAACGCAGCTCTATCGTCGATGCGTCGACCATACTTAAGCTGGGAGAAGTAAGACAGCGTACTTTCATTCCAAAATGAAAGGGAGAAAAACCCGTCATTTTGTTTAATGTTACAACGAGAAATGAAATTGTGTCATTAACGTGAATGCGGTTTTGAAAGCAGATGCTTATGGCATTAAGACATTAGATACTGGTGTGTTCTGGGATAAAAAGATTAGAGAGATTAACGCCATTAAAATTATGGTAACCTATTAATATTTGTTTAATTTTAAAAGCAATTTGGGAGCAGTCGAATTCTCAAGCTTTACCAAACTGTTACGTCTACTTTTCTAGATTTAAATTGTATTTCATTCAATACAATGATATATGATGTGTTTTAGGTTTGAAAATAGTAGTATACGCGAAAAAAATCCGTAATAATTGATTTATTTTAACAGTGATGAGATGCTATTTAACAAACAAATACCTATATTTTGATATGGTCACTAAAATATGGTTATTGAACTAAGTAACAATTATCATAAACGTTTTGCATAGATTAACAAAATTGAATACATAATCGACTCGATATTGTAGTTAAGTACTGACTAAAATGACTGAAAATTGAGTTCCTAGTCTTGCATTTTATGTGTTTTAAATGTTTATTTATATAATATCACTAGTTTTTACCTGTGACTTCGTCCGCGTGTACGTTTTTTTAGTAAAGTACCTATCCTATGTTACTTTGAATACATCCAAGAATATGTGTACAAAGTTTCATGATCATTGGTTAAGCAGTTTTCACGTGAAAATGTTACAAACAAACTAGTAGGTTAGTTCGCATCGCATTTATATATGAGTCTATCTAGGGCAAGTAGGTAGTTTTATTTTTAAAAAAGTTGAGACAGTATAAATACCACAAGTCAAATGTAGCACGTATCACTTACAATTTGGATCGGATATGTCTTGTTAACAGTGCCCTTCAAGTGTCATCATTCTATTGCAGTGGCCATTCTTAGTCTAGTTGCGTAGGTAATGGAGTAACCTAGATTTGTAACGCATATCAAGATTCACACTCACGGATCAGGAGGCCAATATTGGTAGAGACACAATTGAAATAATTTCTCATATTTTTCTCGTGACTTGAAAGATGGAGTGCGAATGTGGACGGTTGCAGAGGCCCAGGAAGACCAAGGCTGACCTACCATGACCAAATAGGTCGAATTCTGTCTGATGGTGGGGTCAAAAGTCTTAGGAATCGGCGTGCATGTATGAAGAGAATGATGAAGGTAGACGAGGCACGAGAGGTTTGTCAGAACCGGGATGTCTGGCGCTCTACACTCTCTGCCTACCCCGTTAGGGACCTGGCGTGAAGATACATACATACATACTTGAAAGATTGTAATAGGACTGCTATAAAATGTTGTATGGCAACTAATCAGCTCTTTAATCACGTGAAGTACCTATCGATCAAACGTTTTAAACGTTCTAACATAAAGGGCGGGCACTGGGCCCCAGCGAGCACTGGGGCCCCGGGATCGACACCTAATAGCTCAAAATAGTAGCTTGGAAGTTTTTTCAATTGCACCACTGTTCTCTCTCCCCCTCTTCTACTCGAACTACTCCAGCGATGCCATAAGAGGGTCCTTGAAAATATGAGTACGATAAAATATTGTCACCAAACTGTAGATAATCTGTTGAAGTGAATGAGTAATTTAGGTTACGAAAACAAACCGATATTCGATATTTCCTGAAATTTTATTACTATTTACGACTTATCAAGTTAAAACTTGTTGGTACACTATTTCAATAACGGTTTTAAACACAGTTATCCATTAATTCAAGGTCAGTAGAAAAATCATACCTACTTAACTCATTTAACGCTTAAATAGATTTTGTCTATTGTTGACTTTGTGTCGCTTAAAATATTCAAAGTTATTGTTATTTTTTTGTTATTTTAATATTTAACCTTGCAACCGATTAGCAGCTGATTCATACCAATGTACCTACAACATTTAATGTCGTGTGGTCTATATATATAGTCCACACATGGAGGAATTTGTAAATAATTGATGCTTTCCATATTATACAAAATTGTTCAGTTTCTATTTAATTTACTATGTGCTTTTGATTATTATTAGTGGTTATTCACTCTAGGTTAGTTTTAAAAAAATGACGACGTAAAAGTGCTCTCCAGGAGCCTAATTATATGAAATAAATGAATAAACTGAATAAACCCTATACAGTGCTGGATTAAGACTTCTTAATTTAAGCTAAGCAATTTACGCCTATGTGCCCCCAACACAATTTTTCTGCTTGATAAGCAAAAAAAGGGAAATACTCCCCATCCTTTAGTACCTATAGGTTTGCTCCACTTTTTTTTTATGTTACGGAAGTGGCAAACAAGCCTGCAGTTCACATTGATGTTAAATGATGATTGCAGCCTATAGATACTCACACAAACACCGAGGTCAAAATACAGATGCGTTACCACTCCTGAGTCCTATGGTGTTATGCCTCTGTGCCGGAAATTACAGGGCCGTACATTACCACCTGACCGGAACACGATAGTGCTGAACACTACCATTTAGTGGCAAGTATATTAGGTAATGCGGTGGTGCCTACGCCCGTGAGCTCCGTCACTGGAGCTCAACCATCAGTAAAAACTTTATAAATATATATATTTTTAAGAAAATGTGACGAATTCTTTTTCTTAGGTGCACCCCATAACATGCCCTAAGTTATTTTTTAATTTGCTCAAGGGCTCATCCGGCACCGCCTGTATATAAATGTACCTACGTGTTCTATGTCATCTAGTTTTAGATGGATATCTCAAAAAAACAATAACAAGAATTAATTATGTAAAGCCAGCGTGGCGATTACTCTACACTCTACAATACATCACGTAATATTATATCATCATAGCATAGGATTACTCTCAAGATACGAAGGTTTTTAAGCAATGCCTTCAAACTACTTGTGTAACGATAAAAAAACATAATATTCCCTTACACACGGGTACAGTTAGCGTCAAATTGTAGGTACTGCTTACAGTTTTTATGGCGGTTAAGTCTAGTGAACGAGCTCGGGCATAGGTACCTCCGCATTTCTTTATCGTTCTCGCCAAATTATAGCTTTCTAACATCATCGGGTTCCGGATGGAAGCTAATGTATGACTCTGCAATTTTTCCGCTTTGATTAATTTAAACCTTTGAATTTTGTATGGCAGTCTGTAGATGTAAGCTATATTTTTTTGTTAGCGTCTGTATGAACTACATGTGATTTGCCACGACATACATTCAGATATAAGCTCAAGCAAACATTACAGTCTGACTGACTGTAGACTGTTTTTGGGTTTTGTGTTTATGTCTTTCATTACTTGATAATTCGTTTATTATTCTATGAGGAAGTACAATATATTCTCTACATTTGATTTATTTCGTTTTAAACACAGTAGATTGATAGTACACAAAATAAAAAAGACAGACAATGTCAGTTTGAAAAAATTAGTATATGTTACATCCTGCACTACTTTAGTATCTATTTAACTAATACCTACTATCACAGAAAAGATATGGTATTACGTACATGTCGCTTAATAATTTCTTGAACACCACCGTGTACCGATAATGTAACGTAACGTAACTTCACGCCTGTAATCTCCGAAGAGGTAGGTAGAGGTAAATGCATGCATTCAAACATACATACAAACACCTACGATTCGCCGGTCACGTTTTGGCCCATCTAACAATGTGGTTGGTTTGCTTTGTTAGCCACTTATAACTATGTATACATGTAACAGTGTATCTTCACGCCAAATCCCTCACGGGGTAGGCAGAGATTGTGGAGCGCCAGATATCCCGATCCTTACAGATCTCCCGCGCTTCTTCCACATTCCATTTTCTTTATACAGGTGTTCCAAAGACTTTTGACCCCACTTTCAGTCAGTACTGGACCTCGACCTAATTGGTCATGGTAGGTCAATGTTAGTCTTCCTGGGTCTCTCCCCCATCCACATTCGTATTGTATATCAGTTTTGTCATTCGCTCATTGGACTTTCTTTCTATCTGCCCGAACCATCGGAGCACGGAGCACTTACAACTAATGATTTGATAATCTTGACCATCATGATATGGCGGCGACTGTACCCTGCTTACTATGTTGATTTATTCACCATTACCCGTTCATCATCCCATGACACCAGCAAAAACTAACTGCCTTCTTATTTATTAAGTTTTTGCTCGACTTACGTGGCCATTTTATTGAGGTTCAAATGGGTGATCTGGGTGGTTCAAAGTAACAAACATAGCGTATGAATATGATCTATTATTTGGATCGTAGGCGGTGTCAAGGTTCGCTTCCCTATAAGGTTTGTAAATAATCTGACTAACCACCTGGAGCTTCTTTGCTATCCAAAATAAAAATAATTATTTTATTCTGTTTATATGTCGCTGAGATTTTTTTGCTTAGACGTGCTCATTTGTTTTTTTGTCATGAGAGCATAGGTAATTTTACATTACGCATTGGCAACTCCCCTGTTGTTGCAAATGTTCGGTGACCACTTTCCATCAGGTGGCCCGTTTGCTTGTCTGTCACCTCAACCTTCAGACATAAAAAAAACTCTACCTACTGTTACATTTGACAATAACCGAAACTTTAACAAATATTTTGGTGCAACTGAACCTAAGAGACTATTATTTAAACAAGGTTTTATAACAACTGCCTCGGTAGCCTAGTGGTAGCAGGCCACTATTACTACGCTGAGGTCCTGGGTTCGATTCCCGGGTAGGGGGTTATCAGAGATAATGGTGAAAAAGCCTTTATCTCTGGTTCTATTGGGATTTTTCCATTTTCTGGAAATTTCCTAGTACCTCAAAGTTTGGTAATGTGCCCGGAGATGTCAACAGGCTCGCCACCTGTTACATGGGCCAAAACGTAACCGGCGAGTCGTGGGTGTTTGCATGTATGCTTGAATGCATGCATTTACCTCTGCCTACCCCTTCGGGGATTACAGGCGTGAAGTTACGTTTTATAACATAACGCTACTACTCTAAGATGTGATTAATTAATGCCCATGCAAGAGATAACGAAAACGGGTTTATGAACGACATTTTTTTAGAACTTTAAGGGGCAAATTGAAATCTTTAAACTACCTCGAAGCATGAACCGAGAAATCGCAGGGCACCATCATAGCAAAAATTGTAAACAAAACGATGCATAATTTTTTACTACTCTTCTTAGCAATGATTCAATTTCCTTTTAAACAGATCAGGGACACGGCTATTCAAGAAAATATATCTTACCGTTTCATATAATGTTATCTAAGTTCCACTTGTTATTATCCAGAAGGATGGATGGTATGTCTCAATTAAATACCTAATAAATTATAATTAAGATAAGGACGTAATAAACGTAAAAAACGCAGAAACAGAATTAACGAGAAAACTAATTACGAGAAAAAACACTGCCTTTCGTAACATAGGTTGATTTAATGGTTAACAGGGACCGCATTTTGGCAACAATGTAAAAATCAGCTGTGATGTGTTAACACGTAATTTTTTTTTATACGAGAACAATTGTCCCTGACGACCACAAACCAAATTAAACCTTGCGCTGTAAATAGAGCTCTAGTTTCACTTAGACTGGAGCGTCTTTTGCGCTCGCCGATTGCCCGGTGAAGTAGACTAGTGCCGTCTGGAGACAGGCCGCCTACATAAGTCGGATCTAAAAAAAAATGTAATTTCATTTTTGGCCAGAGGCCCTTGGTTACTTCACCACGCAACTCTGTGAGGGCTTAGTAAACGCTTAAACATCTCTGAATTTCCCTAGATATGAGTTGTTGTTTTTTATTTATTTATTTAATCTTCTATGCACTAAAACGATACATAAGGCGAACTTAATGCCACTAGGCATTTTCTACCAGTCAACCTTTGGGTAGTGAGGATAGCAACGAAGTAGGTGCAACACTGGTGAAAATATATGAGAATAACAAAAAAATAACTATATTAAGATGATTGATATATAATATTAGGTATAATATAATAATACGATTATATATATTAGATATATGTATTAGATATAAATATATATAAATATACATATATACGTATATAACTAAGACGCATATATATAATAAA
Source organism: Macrosoma leucophasiata (assembly GCA_036365455.1). Taxonomy (NCBI): domain Eukaryota; kingdom Metazoa; phylum Arthropoda; class Insecta; order Lepidoptera; family Hedylidae; genus Macrosoma; species Macrosoma leucophasiata. The sequence continues at coordinate 6,283,454 of JAWQUS010000024.1, forward strand.
TATAATAATTATAATTAGGAAATATCACGATGAATAATTACTACAGCCTGTGAAGCTACTAGCCAACTAAGTTTAAGCAATGTTCCCGAATTTTCCGCTTAAAAGAGTATACATGTTGTATACATGTCATACGCAAATATATTTACCAAAAATCACTAACTTTAAAAAAATCACTTAAAAGTGAAAAATAACACAATACAAATTAGAAAATTGTTAGAAGTCGGGCCGCCAACCACAGTATCTAAAGATCTATGGCCCGACTCTAAAATATTTAAGCAATATGACTGCGATCGGCTGAAAGCCTGAAATTATGAATGATAAATTATCTAAATGTGTTTGCGAACTCTAGCTCTATCCAACGCAAGCATAGATCCTCTTGGCAGACTTTAAGACATTTCACCATTACCAAGTACCTACTTCAAACGTTTTTCAGATTATATGATGATTATTACGATTTTACTGAAACGTTCACTCAACGACATTTTGAAATTAGGCGGCCGGGAGTGGGCCATGGGAGTTCATGGGGCTGCATTATAAAAACATAATGGAGTGTGTCTCATTCACTAAGGTCTCATACAAACGCATTTTCCTAATGACATGAGAGAAACGAGACATATAGCCGAGACCCTAATGTAATGTGCTTCGTGACAGCAATGCTGCCATGATCATATATTTTTTTATTATGATGTTTGTCTCGCAATATCCTGGAGAAAAAATATGCAAAAGCACCAACCGAGTCACCGTAAATCCTTTCCGACTTCAAAATGTGTTATTGACATGGCACTTCTGCGGTGGTGTTAAAAGGCTGCGTATCATTTTTTTTTCTCAAATTTCACTATATAGAAAAACATATAGAAGCTCTCTAAAAAATAAATAAAAGAAAAGTTTTATTTGAAGGACCGGCATAACCAAGTCGAGTTTTCCACAAATTAATTCTTAGGTGATCCGTAATGAACATTTTTCAGCACTAGAAATTGAAGGGGTCAATCATGGCACGGTAATAATAAACACAGAGGCAAGTTCAGTAGCCACGCGTGCTGGGTGTCTGCATTTTGAGATGTTTTTAGACTGCAGTCATCACTTACCATCTATGTCAGAGGTTCCCAAACTATTTTTTCTTGTAGACCCCTTTCAATTTTATTCTGGTTTCCGTGGACCCCCTTCTTGATACATTTATATCACATTGTCATATTTCCAAATTTTATTCACGCCTACGTAGACCCCCATCGAGTCCCATGGACCCCAGGGGGTCTATTATATATGAACCACTTTGGGAATCACTGATCTATGTGTGTCGTTATAATTATTAGAAAAACCGGCAAAATGCGAGTCGGACTCGCCCACGAATATATAGGAGCCACAATCACACCGTATGCCGTGTGGACTAACCGGGTCATCATTATATACCTACCTGCAATAGTTGTATATACCTACAATACCTGTCTACATAAATGTATATTTTTATATGTATGCAAACAAGCGTGCGGTTCACATTGATGTCCAGAGGTCAAAATGCAGATGCGCTGCCACTCCTGAGGCATTAGGTGTTATGCCTCTGTGCCGGAAATTACAAAGCCGTACATTACCTAACCGGAACCACCTAATCACGGAAGTGCTGAACACTACCATTTAGCGGCAAATATATTAGGTAATGCGGTGGTGCCTACGCCCGCGAGCTCAGTCACTGGAGCTCTACCACCAGTAAAAATAACGCGCTAATGCTTCATTATGTTTTAGTAATTGTTGTTTATTTTTTTATCGAATAGGTCAAACACAAGAGCTATGATATTTTTATTTGTCTCAATTAAGCACGATTTCTGAGAAAAAACTGTTGAAAAATATCTTGCGATGAGTCATTTTGCGGGCAATATACCTATTTGCGTCAGTGAAACATCTTGACAGTTATTGTTATGTTCTCATGGGAATTTCCTGTTATACAAATATTAACCCGGGGTATGAGAGTGCTCAACATTTCTATTTGACAGCAGATAATGCGATAGTGCATACGCCTTCGAGCTTCAACACTGGACTGTACCATTAAAAAGACTACCGTTCATTTGTGAATAGGTAAACAATTTACAGTTGTTAATTCCAAATCATTTTTTGTTTCAGGTAATTGAAAGAAGTTTTATTACCAAGTCAAACATCTTCATACAAAGATCGTCGTTTGAAATTAAACAGCTATTCCAAATATCAGAATAAAAACGGTGAGACCATTCATTTCATAAACGACTTGCACTTGACTATGCAACCCGTCAGGCCACGAGAAAAATATAACAATTGATTTCTAATTTAATTGTTCTTGGCCGATATCGGCCAACTGCGGCTCAACAGTAAGGCAAATTTCTAAAATACAAACCAGTTTCACCCAGTTTACCGGTGCAATTTAAAAACATAAAAACACAAACACTACTGCAACAAATAGCACAAGTATTGGAAAATAACACTCACTACCTACTCATTACGTCGACAAGCCACTTCAATTCAATATACTGAAACACTTTTATTACTAATGCAATGCAATCACATAGTGTAAAGGTAAGAAATTATAATATTAAAAAAGTTTTGTAATTGTGAACATAATTGTTTTAGGTATTTTTTCCTTGGGGAACTGAAAAATGATCTTTTTTTGTCACGACTTGTTGACAGCCATACACTGCACAATAAAGCACCATCTTAATGTTAATAAAGAAAATATTCGATTACAAATTAATCAAAACTATGCCGCTCGCAACCTCTGTATAGAGTACCAACCGTCGCCCATAAGAGGGGAAGAGATTGGGTGAAGAATCTGGGCGAAACGTCGAAGTGTCCATTCTATACGTAGTAATAGGTTGGGGAAAAAGTCTTTTCGCATTATAGTATGTATGAACTTGTAATAAAATCTCTTTGGCTGTAGTATTTGTATCTGGCTGGTTTTGGTATCATTGAAAGTTAAAATTTTATAGAACATAATTCCAAATTCAAATTAGGCAAATGTGTGATTTTCATTTGTTTTTCGTACTGTCAAGATGAGTGAATCTAATGAAGAAATTCGATACATTTTAAAATTTTACTACAAAAAAGTTAAAAATGCAACGCAAGCCGCGAAAAAATTTTGCGATGTTTATGGACCTAGTGCAGTGTCTGTGAGAGTAGCACAAATTTGGTTTAAGCGTTTTCAATCCGGAAATTTTGATGTCAAAGATGCACCTCGCTCTGGTCGCCCTATTACGGATAAAATGGATGCCATTTTTGAAAAAGTTGGAGCAAGATCGACATATCAGTAGTTACGACGTAGCTGAAGAACTGAGAATTGATCACAAAACAGTTTTGGCGCATTTGAAAAAAGCTGGGTACAAAAAAAAGCTCGATATTTGGGTACCTCACGAGCTCACTGAAAGAAACTTATGAACCGTGTACTCATTTGTGATTCTTTATTACGACGTAATGAAACCGAATCATTTTTGAAGAAGCTGATAACTGGTGATGAAAATTGGATTACGTACGACAAGAACGTGCGAAAAAGGTCGTGGTCAAAGGCCGGTCAGGCTTCACAGACTACTGGCGAAACCCGGGTTAACTCGCAATAAGGTGATGTTGTGTGTGTGGTGGGATTGGAAGGGTATTATTCATTATGAGCTATTACCACCAGGCAGGACTATCGATTCTGAACTCTACTGCGAACAACTGATGAGATTAAAGCAAGAAGTTGAGAGAAAGCGGCCGGAATTGATCAACAGAAGGGGTGTGGTGTTTCATCATGATAACGCTAGACCTCACACATCTATAGCCACTCAGCAAAAATTAAGAGAGTTTGGCTGGGAGGTGTTAATGCATCCGCCGTATAGTCCTGACCTTGCACCTTCAGATTTCCACCTGTTTCGGTCTCTTCAGAATTCTTTATGCAATGTTAGGTTAACATCACGAGAGGACTGCCAAATCCACTTGTCGCGGTATTTTGATGAGAAGTCCCAAAAATTTTTATAGCAATGTGATCATATCCCTACCTACAAGATGGCAAAAGGATTCGAACAAAATGGTACATACATACTTTAGTTAAATTTAAATAAACTACATTAAAAAATGTTTAGAATTATCTTAAAAAATGCGAAGAAACTTTTTCCCCAACCTTATATTACTACATTTTCTCTGGCTGTGTGTCTGACAAGGTGTAGTCCCTACTTCCCGACTATGTATTTTATATATAATATTATAAATTCGAATGTAACCCTGTCTGTCTGTCTGTTACCTTTTCACGTCCAAACGGCTGAATTAAATTTGGTACAGAGATAGAGCTGACTTTGAGAAAGAACATAGGCTACTTTTCAACATTCACGTTCGCGAAGCCGCGGGCAACAGCTAGTGATAAATATGTAAACTATTATTTTGGAATTCCAAAAAGTTAATTAAGAAGTTGATAAATAATTATTTAAACATGTGTGAGAATGAAATCAAAATTAATTATTATTTTTGGCATAAATCGTAAAAACGCTGTACAATATATTTACGAAATTATATTATGACTTATTGATTGTGTCATTCATTTTTACTGATACCTATCTAAGATACATCATTTATACACAAATATCACCATAAAATGAAGCAAACCGATCTTTAAAAAATTATGTATGTGCAAGCATAATGAGTGAACGAAGCTATATTCAATAAGTCTCCTTTCTCTTAACTTCAAATACATCGGATTTAGTAGAATAATATATCAGAGGAAAGGGAATTTATTTTAAACATTTTTTTTCCACCAACACATACTCATACATTCCCCAATTTTATTACGAACCGTCACAAAAACGTGGACATTGTATATTAGACAAGGGTATTAGTAGATATCATATATCATTCAACTTATTGTTACTCCCTTAAAGGTATATTCTGGATCCTTTATAGATTACGGGATGTAAGGGATACGAAATCCTTTGTGTAGTTTTAGTTTGGTATTAGAACTTTGTAAAGAAAATGTATGTAACGTATTGTGGAAGAACAATTGTAAGTTCATGGTCTTTGTATTATTGTTTTAGTATACCGCGACGTAGTTCGCGGAAGCTTTAGCGAGATTAAAAACATGAATTCTATTTTGATATCATGATGTAGGTATTGCAACAAACACGATTCAACTGTTATTGTACGTAACAAAACTTCGTAACTTCACGCTTGCAATCCCCGAAGGGGTAGGCAGAAGTAATAAAGAAGTTATGTTAGACGCCGTACCTAATAACTATAGTGATGTTACAACTAAGGTCACGGGGCGGCCACATTCTGGATTATGACCGTATTTATGCAGATGTCTATAGTGAATTCCACACTTAACATCCATGTTAACTGCATGCTTGTTTGCCAATTGCCTTACATAAAAAACATACAATCCATATATATATAGGTATATTCTATACGCAGACTGTGTCGCTAATGCTGAGATGTTATATGATTTATATATGCTTGTAATTACAGAACCGTACCGTACGTACACGCATACGTAATATAATTTACCTACAATTAGCTAATTCAATATAGGTACTCCTTGTCATACCAAATAGACCAAATACGTGACTATAATAAAACAGTATGTCCACAGTTCAACGTGTATATACCTACATAATAGGTTGGGGAAAAAGTCTTTTCGCATTATAGTATGTATAAACATGTAATAAAATCTCTTTGGCTGTAGTATTTGTATCTGGCTGGTTTTGGTATCATTGAAAGTTAAAATTTTAAAGAACATAATTCCAAATTCAAATTAGGCAAATGTGTGATTTTCATTTGTTTTTCGTACTGTCAAGATGAGTGAATCTAATGAAGAAATTCGGTACATTTTAAAATTTTACTACAAAAAAGGTAAAAATGCAACGCAAGCAGCGAAAAAAATTTGCGATGTTTATGGACCTAGTGCAGTGTCTGTGAGAGTAGCACAAATTTGGTTTAAGCGTTTTCAATCCGGAAATTTTGATGTCAAAGATGCACCTCGCTCTGGTCCGCCCTATTACGGATAAAATGGATGCCATTTTTGAAAAAGTGAGACATATCAGTAGTTACGACGTAGCTGAAGAACTGAGAATTGATCACAAAACAGTTTTGGCGCATTTGAAAAAAGCTGGGTACAAAAAAACGCTCGATATTTGGGTACCTCACGAGCTCACTGAAAGAAACCTAATGAACCGTGTACTCATTTGTGATTCTTTATTACGACGTAATGAAACCGAATCATTTTTGAAGAAGCTGATAACTGGTGATGAAAAGTGGATCACGTACGACAAGAACGTGCGAAAAAGGTCGTGGTCCAAGGCCGGTCAGGCTTCACAGACTGTGGCGAAACCCGGGTTAACTCGCAATAAGGTGATGTTGTGTGTGTGGTGGGATTGGAAGGGCATTATTCAGTATGAGCTTTACCACCAGGCAGGAACTCTACTGCAACAACTGATGAGATTAAAGCAAGAAGTTGAGAGAAAGCGGCCGGAATTGATCAACAGAAGGGGTGTGGTGTTTCATCATGATAACGCTAGACCTCACACATATATAGCCACTCAGCAAAAATTAAGAGAGTTTGGCTGGGAGGTGTTAATGCATCCGCCGTATAGTCCTGAACTTGCACCTTCAGATTTCCACCTGTTTCGATCTCTTCAGAATTCTTTATGCAATGTTAGGTTAACATCACGAGAGGACTGCCAAATCCACTTGTCGCGGTATTTTGATGAGAAGTCCCAAAATTTTTATAGCAATGGGATCATGTCCCTACCTACAAGATGGCAAAAGGTTATCGAACAAAATGGTACATACATACTTTAGTTAAATTTAAATAAACTATATTAAAAAATGTTTTAAATTATCTTAAAAAATGCGAAGAAACTTTTTCCCCAACCTAATATACTTAGCTATATAAATAAGTATATCTTATTTGTATATTTATAAAACGGATAATGAAGTTAGTTCGATGTAAATGTAACTGTTGTCTGAAAATAACCATAAATGGCATGGACAAACAGTCTTTTGTCAGGAGATGAACTAGAAAAATGTAGACTGTACCTACATATACTTAGCTATATAAATAAGTATATCTTATTTGTATATTTATAAAACGGATAATGAAGTTAGTTCGATGTAAATGTAACTGTTGTCTGAAAATAACCATAAATGGCATGGACAAACAGTCTTCTGTCAGGAGATGAACTAGAAAAATGTAGACTAGATAGACTATTTAGTCACTAACCGGAACACGATAGCGTTGAATAATATTAATAAGATTATTATTTACTAGTGGTAGAGCTCCAGCGACGGAGCTCGTGGACGTAGGCACCACCGAATTACCTAATCTATTAGCCGCTAATTGTTTTCAACTTTCACGATTTGTATTCATATTTTTATATTGTAAACGGGTAAACTTAATCGCGTACTATTTTAATCGAAGTATTTACCTCGACACTCGACGTTTCGGCCGTAATGCGACGGCCGTGGTCACGAGTAGACTGCTGCTCTATGGTGTCATCGTCTCGTACCCGCGCCAGTTCTTCGAGGGAGTGTCGAGGTAAATACTTCGATTAAAATAGTACGCCATTAAGTCCCGTTTTCAATATAAAAATATTAGCCGCTAAATAGTAGTGTTCAGCACTATCGTGTTCTATTTTATTTTTAAAGAAAAATGGAAAGAAAAATTTGACTTCAGGCGAGGCTCGAACTCGCGACCTACTGGGAATCTAGTCCAGCCGCTCTTCCAATTGAGCTACTGAAGCCCTGCCCGATTTGTCAAATCTTTCCTTCACATCTATTGCATTGCTTTATGGTAGCAGCAATTTTTTTTAATTTTAATTTTTTTAATTTTTTTTTTCAAATTTCTTTAAAAATAAAATATATTTCACAAGCATGTGTTAATGTAAAATAATATAAAACAATTATCGTGTTCTAGTCAAGTGGTAATGTATGCCTCTGTTAATACCGGCACATAGGCATAACACCTTAGGCCTCGGGTGTGGCAGTAGTCCACTACCTACGCTCCCGAACTCCGCCATCGGATCACTACCATCAGTATGATTTGAGAGGCATTTTGTTCAGATTTTTTTTTATGTAATTGAAGTGGCAAACAATTCACATTGATGTTAAGTGATGACTGCAGCCTTAGACACTTCCACGAAGACCAAGGTCAAAATGCAGATGCGTTACCACTCCTGAAGCCTAAGGTGTTATGCCTCTGTGCTGGAAATTACAGGGCCGTACATTACCACCTGACCGGAACACGATAGTGTTGAGCACTACCATTTAGCGGCAAGTAAATAAGCTAATGCGGTGGTGTCTACGCCCGTGAGCTCCATCACTGGAGCTCTACCACCAGTAAAAAATGTCAAATTGTCTTAAAACTGTTCGTGACTATAATTTCCGATATCAACATTGATATACAAAAAAACCCTTTTTTTGTATATCAATGGATATCAAATATTATAAAGGACCAAAAAGAACGCACTGTCGTTCTTTAAAGCCACGTGCACAATCCGTCAGGCGTATTTAATAATTCGATTGAATGCTCACCTAACGCGGCGCACACACGAGCGAGCTGACGACAAGGATCACTCATCCGTGCCGCTGGCTTTCCCTGATAGTGTATCTACTCATTTAGCAAAATGTTAACTAGCTTTTTATCACACTATGGTATGTCAAATGAGCGAAATAAATTTCGTGTTTTATTGTGATTATACAGCTGATAATATGAATGCCTAAAGTAGGATTCAATAATGTGAGATGTTGAATATGCAGGTGCCGCATAGGCATCTCACTCCATAAGTCCAGCCAGCTAGTCCTCCCAGTTCACCCACATAACCCATGTGTTTTGCGGGGCCTGTCTGTGTCTGTAAATCTACAATTGATGCATTCAGAAAGAGGTCCCGCCGAATGCACCCCATTACAAAGTAGATTAAAATTTCTCACTCCAAAACTCGAAGGGGCCTCTACGTGTTGGACCCATGTCCCCGCGCAAGCCTAACAAAAGTCCGGGGTTCAAATTGAACCCCGTGCTGACGAGAGACACGATAAAATATAACAGCATATTATTTAATCTAATTGATCCATTTCTACTTTCAGAGTCGTTTACCTATATGATGGGCATCTTGAAAACGGTCTTAAAAAGTTGTCAATGTACTCAAATGATAATCGCGTTTTTTCGCGTTTGTATTTTCTCAACAGGGTAGACAGCGACGATTACAACTAGGTAACGTTATGTTTGCTCTATGTTTCACACATAAGTGAGATTTAAAATGTACTTACTGACGCCGCGTGCAAATGATCCATCAGGCGTCTTTAGAAATTCGGTTGAATGCTCACCTAACGCGGACACACACGAGCGAGCTGACGACAAAGGATCATTCATCCGTGACGCTGACTTTCCCTGATAATGTATCTATACTCATTAAGAAAAAATTTAAAATATGGTATGTGTTGTAAAATATTTAAAAAAAAATACGCTTACACTCACAGTCCCACAGTAGGTATAAACCTGTGTCGTGGGTGCCGTTGTACACATACAACACATACACAAACACCCAGACCCGAAACAAATACCTGTAGGCCATACAAATATTTGTCCCGGTGCGGGGATCGAACCCGCGACCCTTCGATTCAAACGGTCATCTCACACCGCTGGGCTAACCGGGTCGTCAAAAAAAAGTAGTATAAAGTACGTGTTTTAGTGTCATTGATTACACGCAGATATTAAAGTAAAATTACCTAAAACATAGAAGCATATTACATTTTAATGTACACTTACCGAATCGTTAATTCATAACTATGTGATAAGGTTCTTGAAAACAGGGTTTATCTAGTTACCAACCTTATGACTAATAGAAGTAAGTAAGTCACCAATGCGCTAATAAACATTAATCAAGAATTGAATTTTGTCACCAGTTCAATAATCAAGGATTGAATTTTGTCACCAGTTCAATGCTAGATAGATCTATGCGGATAAAAATCTACAGTGATATTCAAGTGTATTATATTTCAACACGTCATCACAACGCCACGCTGCAGACAACTGCAAATGACTGGCGCAAATGCACGCAAATAGCAACTTTAGTCATCGTCTGCGACTTCGTTGAAAACGACATCACCAGTATCACCACAAATGTATTGCTTGTCGTTGCTTCCTTTATTGTTAACTATGCAGAGGGTTTAACACGTTATTTTTGAAAAAATATCACAAGTAACGTTTTTCAAATAGATGCTCAGATGCGAATATTGCCGAAAGCGAAAGCTATCTGCAAGAGCTATCACAAAAAGATGTGGATATGCTTCATTGTATTGGTGCCTAAATATGAATCTTTGGGCAAATGCCGGCCTTTTTATAGTAGAAACGAGGATAATTATGTCCATTTCTAAAATGTCATTGGCAACTTAGTATTTTATAGCACCCGTCTTACGGCTGAAATGAAGCTGAAATGATTATGAGACCTCAAAGGTGCCAACACATCAGCTATCTAGCCCAGCAGCTATATTGGGCTATCTAGTTCTATGTAGATGTCTGTAGGCTGAAAGATACACTGAGGGGGTCAATTGCCAGATGTCTAAGTTTGTAATAAAGTGGAAAACTTTCATAATACAAATTCCAATTTTCAAAGTCTTAATTTTTGTTCGGCCTCTTTATCCACATAATACGTAAGTACGTAACTTCACGCCTGTAATCGCCGAAGGAGTAGGCATGTATGCATTCAAGCATACATGCAAACACCCAAGATTCGCCGGTTACGTTTTGGCCCATGTAACAGGTGGCGAGCTTGTTGATATCTCCGGGCACATTACCAAACTTCGAGGTCCTAGGAAATTTGCAGGATATGGCAAACTCCCAATAGAACCAGAGATAAAGGACTTCATACCATTATCTCTAATGACCCCTACCCGGGAATCGAAGCCAGGACCTCAGCGTAGTAGTAGTGGCCTGCTACCACTAGGCTACCAAGGCAGTTAGCACATAATAGTAATTTATTATAATTGAATAAAGTTGTTACTAATAGTAATTTCAAATATAGAAGTTCAAATTCAGATAGGTAAGTAACTATCTGAATTTGATCCTTGTAATAGTTTTCAAGGGAGCTTCCTTGATCAGTATATCATTCTACAGCGCAATTGAAATAAGCAAACGATCAAAAGATAGCGCCCCTTAAACAAGGGAAATAAGTTTTCCGCTCTAGAATATTGGATTGGATCTAAAGAAGTAATCACACAGATTTCCGATGCCACTGATTTTCCGCTGTAATAGTATTTTCTGAATGAACAAGCATGGAATTTAATGACAAATAGTGTGTGTGTGTGTGTGTATCTTCACGCCAGGTCCCTAACGGGGTAGGCAGAGAGTGTAGAGCGCCAGATATCCCGGTTCTGACAAACCTCTCGTGCCTCGTCTACCTTCATCATTCTCTTCATACATGCACGCCGATTCCTAAGACTTTTGACCCCACCATCAGACAGAACTCGACCTATTTGGTCATGGTAGGTCAGTCTTGGTCTTCCTGGGCCTCTGCAACCATCCACATTCGCATTGTATAGTAGGTATTATTTAACTTTATCAATTAGAGTGCGTAGATATTATTACCATAGAAGTCCAATTGCCCGGATTTGCCTATCCGATCGTTAAAAATGTTAAAACATCCGGACTCATGTCGCAGCTCTAATTTTCGTTTTCACAGTCATTCATTTCATTTCGCAATCGCAATCGCTGAATGAGTTCGTTCAGAACCGTTCGTTATGGAAATCTTTGGGGGAGGCCTTTGTTCAGCAGTGGACGTCTTTTGGCTGAAATGATGATGATGATAATGATATTGGATTGGATTGAATCGCGATCCAATGCACTTGTTGAAGCATTTTCCGTTTCTTATTAGCTTTCAACTGAGGTAGTCCTTAGTTTTCGTCATAAGCTGCGTTGTGCCGTCGATGGTTTTCGTCGAGTATAAACTGCTTCAATTCTTGAAGATGTATTAGATCCATCTCCTTTCACATTCAACCGTTATCCATCATTTATTATTATTATCAAATTACTCATTACAAAGGCGAACTAATATCTCAATTTATTCAAGACTCCAGTTAACGGCATTTTAAGCGATAACTTCTCTTCTACCTTTTACTATCTGATATTTATATTTCTGATCACGGCAAAAAAAGTTAAGTACTCGAGACCACCAGGCATTGTTCACATACCAACGGAGAGATAACGTTCTGGGAACAGCACGAAAGTGTCGTCCATTTCTGACTAATCTGTGTGCATCCATTCGTTGCCGATCACTATTTATAGACGGCACGCGTTGGATATTTTACAATGAGCTGTGTTAATGCTTAGGGCATTTGTAAACGGTTATTTCACGCTCTGTAGCGCGTTGAATGATATCTCTTTTGATTTGTTGGTGATGGTTGGCGGACCACTGAATTAACTAATTTGTTAGGTGCTAAATCGTGGTGTCCGGCGATAATATGTCCACTTAATTGAGATACACGGCCGTATTCATATCTCTAGGTACCTATCGTGATATCTTATAGTAAACAACGAGTTTGCATTGAATGCTTTTAGCATAGAAGTTACATAAGATGTCCGGCGTTATGTCCATATATAGGTAGGTACCGTTTTACAAAACGTTTGGGAATCCGTGTGATACTGGATTCCCAAACGTTTTGTAAAACGGTACCTAGGCATCAAGATATGCCTAGGTGGTAGAGTTAAATCGAATCAAAGAAATTCACCTCGTTTTACACATCTGTCTTTGGTCATTTTATAATTTGTGACATGTATTTAATTTCATTTTTATTTGTATCATTATCTAGGTATACTAATATCATAAAGATGTTATGTTTGTAACTTTGATTGTTTGTTTGTAGGGACTTATCTTCAGAAATAGTAAACAGACCATGAAAATTCTTCCACGATCAGAAAGCTACACTATTTAAGAGTGCTTGCTATTTTTATTATGTATGTATGTATGTATCTTCACGCCAGGTCCCTAACGGGGTAGGCAGAGAGTGTAGAGCGCCAGATATCCCGGTTCAGACAAACCTCTCGTGCCTCGTCTACCTTCATCATTCTCTTCATACATGCACGCCGATTCCTAAGACTTTTGACCCCACCATCAGACAGAACTCGACCTATTTGGTCATGGTAGGTCAGCCTTGGTCTTCCTGGGCCTCTGCAACCATCCACATTCGCATTGTATATCTGTTTAGTCATTCGCTCATTCGACATTCTTTCTATATGCCCGAACCATCGGAGCATGCCTTTCTTCATTTTTACACCGATACTATCATTCACACAAAGTCTCTTTCTTACATCTTCATTACGAACGCGATCGGTGAGTGATACACCGCAGATCTTGCGCAAAGATCTCATCTCGATCGCGTTCAACTTACTTTCATGCTCTTTCCTGCATACCCAGCTCTCGCTTCCATATAAAAGCGTTGGAGTAAGTACAGCATTATGTACGGCTAGTCGAGCCCGCTGGCTGAGATGTTTAGATTCTAGTAGCTTACCCAACGCTCCATTCACGCAATTCCCAGCAAGCACTCTTCTTTCTATGTCAGTGGTGTACCTACCATCCCTGCTAAAAGCACATCCAAGATATACAATTTCATCAACCTGTTCTAACACTGCATCATCTACTACTACCCTTACATTTGTTCTCTGTTCATCTCTTTCAAATACTAATACTTTAGTTTTATCCACATTCAATTGTAAGCCTTTCTCCATACAATCCTCTTTCATGACTGTGACTAGTGCTTGTAGCCCAGATGGTGTAGAGCTAACAATGACCGCATCGTCTGCGTAAAGCAGACAGTTCACCACTAAGTCACCCATACGCACTCCCACATCCATCAACTTCACCCTCTGAAGGCATTTGTCCAGATATATAATAAACAGCCTAGACGAAAGCACGCAACCCTGTTTGACACCGATGTTAACATCAAACCAGGGTGACATGTTACCATCTACCCGCACACATGCTTGACAGCCCACATACGTGGACTGTATTGCACGGAGCAGACTGCCATCAATACCATACTCTGGCAAAATGTCCCACAGCTCCTTTCGTAATACCCTATCAAACGCCTTCTCCAAATCCACAAAACCGCAGAAAACCTTCTGGCTCACAGCCAGATGCTTCTCTACGATGTTGCGGAGGGAGAAAACTTGATCCATACATCCTCTTCCAGTTCTGAAACCACCCTGTGCATCCCACAACAACCCGTCGGACTTCTCTTTCATTCTTCTTTCTAAGACTTTCCCATACACTTTAGCTGCCAAACTGATCAAACTGATCGCTCGATAGCTGGTGCAGTCCATACGTGAACCCTTGCCTTTATACAAAGGCACGATGACCGCACACCGCCAATTCTTTGGGATTCTTCCGGACCTCCAGCAAAGGTTGCACAACACCCAGAAAGAATCCGAAAGGGCAGCACCACCATATTTGATCATTTCGGCAGAAACCTGATCAATACCCGCAGCCTTACCACATTTCAAACTTCGTATCGCCCTTACAATCTCATCTATTGTTATATCCTCACAAGCCGGCACCGTCAAGTCAGCAACTCCGGCGTCAGGGTTGTGAGCATAATCATACATTTCCCCATAATACTCGCTCCATCGTTTTAACACATCTTGCGTGTTCTCAAGAATGTCACCCAACTTAGATTTTATTCTATTCATTCCAGAAACTGGAGAAGAGCTTCTAGACTTTTTCACCTCCCTCCAATAGAGTTTGATGTTAGTCTCAAAGCTCTTCGCCAGTCTCTCATCAGCTTCCACTTTATCTCTCTCACGCTTTTCATTCACTAAAATCTTGGTGTCATTCTTGAGCCGACGGTAAATTTCTCTCTTCTCATCTCTCATACCACTATTCATTTGCAAAGATGCTACATAATCCAGCCATGCTTTCTTCTTTCTTTCAACGGAGTCTTGCACCTCCTTGTCCCACCACGCATCCCCTTTCAAGGATTTGCGTATCTTTGCATAACCACATACTTCTTTCGCAACTTCCACCATATTTTTATTATGATAGTAGTAATGTAGGTAACATTGCTCACGTGCAAAACCGGGGCAGGCCGCTAGTTTTTAATAAATTTACTAGCTGAATCGGCAAACTTTGTACCACCTTTGAGTAGTGGTTTTCAACAATTCATTTTTTTGTACTCAAGATGTTGCATAATTGACGACAGTCCTTCTGGTCAGGCTCTGCATAACAACTGAATAATCAAACTGTTTTAGTAACTTAATACTGAACATACATAGGTGTTTGATTCCACTTGTTGCATTCCAAAACACGAGATGTGGTTGTTATGATATCATGTTACAAGTGATATGTGTACGTAGTAGTACGTACTCGTACATGCAATACCAAGCGGTAATGCATACTCAAGTTACATACCTTTACGAGTTGCAGGAAGACATTCACACCTTTTTTGGTAGCTAAGTCTATTTACTATAATAATATGGATCATCTTTTATCTATCTATCTATTATCTATTAACCTAGAGGAATTTGATACTTAGTGACATAGTAGTGATACTTTTGAATCGTATCCTCTCTCGGAATGTAGTAACGTGCTCGGATTGGCTATAGGATCGCAGTCGATTACATGAGACAAAGTGTAACTGCCGTATGTTGGCTGTTTAAATAAAAGTATGCTTGAATGCGTGCATTTACTGGCTGCCTATCTATCCCTTTGGGAAATGCAGAAAGTTTAATAGGCAGTAAGTATTCACTTACCATCCATGTCAGCTATGTCCTACTTCAAGACAAAGCGTGCTACCTATCTATCACGACAAAAGAGAGCTTGATTATACACATACATAAAGTTAATAGAAATATATTGCGCCATTTAGCTGTGTAGGTGAAACACCGAAGCAAATACGCGCTATTAAGTGAAACGATTGTCCATCAATCGTAAACAATAAAATGGCTCTGATTAATATTGTCAACAATAGCACTCAGTAGCCGTCGATCTTCATTTAACAACAAACTGCTATACATCTTTGAATTCTAGAATACATCAATTTCAACCTTACTTCTCTACTTTAGAGCTGAATTTCTTTTGAAACAAAACTCGTAACATTCAAGGGTATATAGTGGATTTCAACTTAATCAGAGGTTAAATGATGGTCAGGCAGAAAATCTCGGAGTACCTACCTACTACCAATTTACGACAATTTATTTGGGTTCCCGTAAAGGTCGACAGCTATATATTTCAATTAGTTAACGTTAACTATAATTGAGGTACCGCAGACAGTATTTCAAATTTATTCGACGCTAATCTAAGGGATAGTTAGAAAGGATTATTTACCTTGTCTATTTACTAAATTAATTAAATTTACAACAATAAAACTAGATTCTAAAAAATAATTAAATTAAACCAAATACTATTCCAAATTCTATTAATAACAGCTTACCAACGACAGTTCGGCAAGCCCAAACTGTCGTTTCCTTTAAACATAAGGTCAAAGATTTTTATTTAACTCAGACTCTGTAACTATCTATCCTTTTTCATCCTTCTTCTTTACCTCTTTTTCTAAAACTTTTTAACTTTATCTTTTGGTCATGCATTGCTCTTTCATAATGTATAAATAATTATAATATTTCTCCTCATTGCGTAATTATCTATTCATTTAGTATTATTATTATGTTTTAAATCTTTATTATTGCTCAGTACACCCTGCCGGCAAATAAATAATTTCTTTCTTTATGTTCCTGACTAAAAGGTTGTCTGGAAGAAATCGCAGCTTTTGCGATAAGACCGCCTTTTGTACTTTTATTTCTTTTCTAGCTTGTACAATTGGTTAAGTTTTCTGGTGTACAAAGTGTATAAATAAATAAATAAATAATAATAAAAGTAAAGTCTGTGTATTCCACATCGCTGTCTTCCTGCGGTAACGTCCCCAGACTGTTGGCTGCTGGACTGACTGGCTGGCAGCATTGCCGCGTTGAACAGCAATGCGTTTGTGTGACTTGTCATTGATTCCTTGAAAGATGGGTAGACCTCTGGTATGGGAAGCAATATGCGTTGATACCTTAGCGCCATCCCACCTTCCAAGCACAGTTTGTTCTGCTGGTACTGCTGGTGCAGCTGCGGAGACCCTGAAGCGGCGTAACCTTACAGTTTCTTCCTTCTTTCTATCAAGACATCTATTTTATTTAATAAAGCTGTTATATGCGTTTACCATCAATGTGAACTGTACACTTGTTTGCCAGTAAAAAAAGAGTTAAACGATAGTGATAAAGTTGTTGCACAAAAATGTTTCCTCATGCTAAACCAAAAAAACTTTTGCGAATTGAATACAATAAAAATGTTTTAGATAAAAGTACAACAGTGTCGTCTTTTAAGAAGATTCTTAAAATTGTTTCTAACTCACCCAAACAAGTATAGTCCTGTAAACATTAAAAAAGTTTTTTATGGCAGAAGAAGATTTCAAAAGAACTTTGTCTTTTGGACCAGCAAGGGGTGAAGTAATCTCTGGCCGCCTTAATATTTTAACGTATGATATTCAATTATCATTAATTTATCAATAGGTTTGTTAATGAATGAATAAATAATCATAGTCAGTTTAAAATACGAAACAGCTCTACATACACATATATTCATCCATAAATAATTATCTGACCGGAACCAAATGGTAGTGCTGAACACTACCAGATGAATTAGGTAATAGGGTGATGCTTAGTACCAAGCATGAAGATACATTACGTTACTTGCGAATTTCTTAATTATTTTCTCCGTTAATGATGGGAGTGAGTTTATTAGAAATAAAGAAAGAAAAGTAGATTGTTATGTAGTTAAGTTTGATTTAGCAGTGCTAGACTTTAACCTATAACTGTTTGTTATATTATGATATATTGTAGATAAGTCGGTTTCTTTTATCGAATACGCCTAGAGAGATAAGGGTGATATAGGTTATTTATTCAGACGTACACCTTTTAATATTTGGATAGGAATAAGGAAAGTGAATATATAAACATAATATTTGTCGCAGCGTGATCCAATATCCAAACTCCAAACCACGACATATTTCGGCGTTATGTAAACATCAATGTAAGTAAATGTTTTGTTAAAATATCTACTGGTAACAATTATTGATAACTGAATAGAGTATTGATATAGATCTATAAAATAAAACATGGACGATAGGCGTAGACACGACAATTTCCGATCAAAAAAAAATTGAGCCTACCGCAAACGAAATATGATCTTTTAGACCACTTCAGACTTAGAGACTCAGTGCCTCAGTACCTAGGTAGTCTAGTGGTAGCCGGCTGTTCGATTCTTGGATCTGTGGCTATTAGAGATAAAGGTGTAAAATCGTTTGTCTGGTTCTATTGGGAATTTTCAATTTTCTGGAAGTTTTCCAGTGCCTCGGAGTTAGGTAATGTGAGAGGTCAACACTCGCCACCTGTTACAGTTTATTTACATCGTATTTTTTTTTAATTAACCTAGAGTGCATAACCACTAATAATAATCAAAAACACATAATAAATTTTAAAAGAAACGAAGCAATTTTGTATAATATCGAAAGAATCAATTATTTACAAATTCCTCCATCTCCCCATTTAAAAAAAAAAACTGAGAAAGAACGAATTTTGTCGTCATTATAAAGGTTATTCACTTGGCAGAATACATGGGCCAAAAGATAACCGACGAATCGTAGATGTTTACATGCATTTACCTCTGCCTACCCCTTCGGACATTACAGGCGTGAATATACGTTTTTCCGTTTAAACAGGCAAAGCTACATAGTTGCAGGTCTGTTCATAAAAAATAGGGTGCACAAAAAACATCCCCCTGTCCCGCATTGACCTATAAACCGCCACATTGCACACATTTCGTATCGAATCGGGGATGAAACAAAGCTTTGCAATATTCAAATAGGAATATGTAGTTTGATTTCGATTGTGTATTGTCCGACATAGTATAATAGACATTCGGTTGGAACCATTCTCGTATGAAATAGGAAAATAATTTAATCAGATATGCACATAATTGTCGAACGTATTTTACGTACCCAATAAATTATGCTGTTAGAGCTGGTTAATCTCCTAATTTCAATACAGGTATATTTCAATTGGCGTGCACTAATCTCGTAAAAAATACAAAGATGACTATAGTGATCTGTAGGAGAACGAATGCTGGGTACACGACACTACTATCCTTCCTTAAGTATCTATATTCGACTTATACGATTTTACCTCTCGTGATGATACGGGTATGAAGCACCTAAATCAATACCATCAATCGGAATTCATTTGTTTTACAATTGCACAATCCACAATAACTGACTATGAAATTCATAGCATGTCACTTGTCGTGTAGTGAAAACGCAGGTAAGATTTTATGCCTTGATAAAACACGCACTTAAAGTTCATGACTTTACAGGCCCTTTCCTTGGTCTCCCCTTGTACGCCTCTTGTAGGTGCTTACTATGGCTCTAAACAAGATTAAAGAGCCACAGTTTCTGTTTAACTTTTTAATTTCAGACGACTATTAAGATGCGATGAAAATTTACGCACCGTAAAATGTACTTATTAGAAAAACATGTTAAAGTTGTAATTATTTTAGTACATGTTGTTGAATTTCCTCAGCAGATTTTGTTTGTCTTCTTCAATTTTTTTTTTCTATTTTACTACAATCGATTTTTGTTTTCACTACATACAACTACGAGTACTACTGCTAAACTATCAGCAACAGCCAAAAAATGTTAAAATTTTCCATGTCGGGGAATGATTTTTTTTAAAGTTTCTTTATTGGTAGGTACTAAACGAAATGGAAGCGAGAGCTGGGTATGCAGGAAAGAGCATGAAAGTAAGTTGAACGCGGTCGAGATGAGATCTTTGCGCAAGATCTGCGGTGTATCACTCACCGATCGCGTTCGTAATGAAGATGTAAGAAAGAGACTTTGTGTGAATTATAGTATCGGTGTAAAAATGAAAAAAGGCATGCTCCGAGGCATGTTCGGGCATATAGAAAGAATGTCGAATGAGCGAATGACTAAACAGATATACAATGCGAATGTGGATGGTTGCAGAGGCCCAGGCAGACCAAGACTGACCTACCATGACCAAATAGGTCGAGTTCTGTCTGATGGTGGGGTCAAAAGTCTTAGGAATCGGCGTGCATGTATGAAGAGAATGATGAAGGTAGACGAGGCACGAGAGGTTTGTCTGAACCAGGATATCTGGCGCTCTACACTCTCTGCCTACCCCGTTAGGGACCTGGCGTGAAGATACATACATACATACATACTAAACGAAATTACGTTCACTACTATCTAATACACAACCAAATCATTCAATTAAACCAAAAAAAAAACTCAAGTTGAGTGTCAAGTTCACAGAGCCTATGTGCTGTAGTTTTCACTTACCATAGGTACTACTTTACTACCAATATGAACTACACGTACCTTTTGCAACTTTCAAGACACAAAAACAAGAATAGTTTAAATTAGTTCACAACCAGCAAACAGTTTTAATTTAAGCATCACCGTGAAACCATCAAAACTTTCTTTATTTTCATTCAAAACTTCAGCGCTTTCATCCAAAAATCCTAGCTTTAAATTTCGAATACCGCATTGCTGCAAAACCTGACAAGGTATGAAGTAAAGTATGACTGAGTACATGTTTAAACATGTCTTTATAGATACGTTGATGTGAGCTCCAGTTTGTAGGATTACGGGTCTTTTGATGCTATAAAAGGCGCTGTGGTTGTATCATAGTGGCATTATAAATGCGAAGGTTTGAGAGAGGGATTTGGATAAATGTTTCCAATTATGCACTGGTGGTAGAGCTCCAGTGACGGAGATCGCGGGCGTAGGAAACACCGCATTACCTACAGTGGCATAACACCTTAGGCCTCAGGAGTGGTAACGCATCTGCATTTTGACCTTAGTCTTTGTGTGAGTGTCTTTAGGCTGCAGTCATCACTTAACATCAATGTGAACTGCATCCTTGTTTGCCACTTCCATTACATAAAAAAATATATATCACAGAGCGATTATCACAGAGAGATTACAGGCGTGAAGTTACGTTAACATTATTATTAACATTTACTTCAAAGTCCGTAGCACCGGCGTATTTTTGTCATAATTAAAGAATCATAGCAAGTTTCATACATTGATTTGTACAAAAAGTCAGAAGAAGGTACAAGGTAAAACTTATTAGAAATACTTATTATTAAAACTTATTAGAAAAACTTATTATCAAGAGAATCTAAAGAACATTTTCTGGCATTTAAAATATTTTTAAATCACCGGAATAAAAATCGTCTTTCCTAACAACAGTAGAAGCACTCCATTCTAAAGTTCAATTTCAAACTTTTTATTTCGGGGAGTTAAAAATATGTTAAGTACCAGGAAGTGTTGTTTAGGTTCACTGGATAATATTACCATGCTGATTTACCGTGTACCTTTTTTTTCATTTTTTCTGTACAAATCTTGCCATGATCCTTTACCAGTATTGACACTATCTGCCGGAAAATTGAGGTTAACTTTAACAATGCAGCTCAGCCAGTTACGGTTACCAGCTAAAATTTCTGACGTCATTTAACAATTTGCAAATGGTGCAACTATTTTTTTTTACTTTACCATGATGCAACCCAGCCTAGTGCGATCCGAAAATTGAATCGCTTTGGAAATGTCAATAGGCTCACTTCCTATCACGAAACTCAAAAACATAGCTAGCGTATCATGGATTTATGCAAGTACAACAACTGCAAGTAGACCTTCTTACCAAACTTCTGCTTATCCGTTCGACGAAAGAGACCTGAAGTTATATGCAGCTGTGTATTTGGTAAGTAATTCTGCATAACGCACGTCACTTCTATTCTGCAAGTGCGTGAATTTCTTTTGGCGGAAAATTGAAATAAAAGATAACCAAAGGAAATAAAATGTGAATATTTCTCTTGGATACGACTGACAGCATAGAGCAACACGGGCCACCGGCTGCGGCGGACCGGAGGGGAGTAGCCATATGCAGGCTTTCTCCTCTGTCAAATTACATGCCTCGGAGCATGCCTTTTTTCATTTTTACACCGATACTATCATTCACACAAAGCCTCTTTCTTACATCTTCATTACGAACGCGATCGGTGAGTGATATACCGCAGATCTTGCGCAATGATCTCATCTCGACCACGTTCAACTTACTTTCATGCTCTTTCCTGCATACCCAGCTCTCGCTTCCATATAAAAACGTTGGAGTAAGTACAGCATTATGTACGGCTAGTCGCGCCCGCTGGCTGAGATGTTTAGATTCTAGCAGCTTACCCAACGCTCCATTCACGCAATTCCCAGCAAGCACTCTTCTTTCTATGTCAGTGGCGTACCTACCATCCTTGCTAAAAGCACATCCAAGATATACAATTTCATCCACCTATTCTAACACTGCATCATCTACTACTACCCTTGCATTTGTTCTCTGCTCATCTCTTTCAAATACTAATACTTTAGTTTTATCCACATTCAATTGTTAGCCTTTCTCCATACAATCCTCTTTCATGACTGTGACTAGTGCTTGTAGCCCTGATGGTGTAGAGCTAACAATTACAGCATCATGTGCGTAAAGCAGACAGTTCACCACTAAGTCACCCATACGCACTCCCACATCCATCAACTTCACCCTCTGGAGGCATTTGTCCAGATATATGATATTTAAATGTGTGCGTGAAATCTATAATATAATAATAAGTTGGGTTTTCCTTCCTGACGCTATAATTCCAGAACGCACTAACCGATTTCCACGGTTTTGCATCCGTTGGAAAGGTCTCGGTCTCCGTGAGGTTTATAGCAAAGAAAATTTAGGAAGAATTTCAACGCGGGCGGAGCCGCGGGCAACAGCTAGTTGTTTATGTATTTTGTTAAAGTCAAAGTGTGAGTTAAAAAAAATCTATTAAAAGTCTCGTAGTAATAGACGATTTTTGTAATGAGTGCGTGTGTCACACGCATTGCCCCCGCAATAAATAACAGACTGTTTTGCATCAGTAATAAACGCTGAGTATGGCTACTCTCCTCTGGTCCGCCGCGGCCGGTGGGCCGAGTTGCTCTATGACAGGCAGACATCTTTCCCTGTGGAATTGTTGAAAAGGGAATTGTTACAAATGAAATCGGCGGTAACGAATGCTGACACTTTTGTTTTGCGGGCAATGAGATATATTTTTTATTTTATTAAGTAGCTCCTTAGAACAAAGAAGGTCTGTATTTTTAGGGACGCTGAATTAGGCAAAACAAACTGTTTTCCAAGTTTCTAGATTTTGATAAGGATTTTTATTGTTTTACCTCTAGTAGATATTCTAAATAACTAACTGTCACTAGGAATAGTCTCACAGGTATAGACCAATACTGTTACGTACGCTGACCAAGACGGATCATAATTATAATACGTTACTTCCTTGGACTTTTACGAATATTTCAAAACTAAAATTATTAGTGATGCGCCGAATAGTGGTTTCACCGAATAACCGAATACCGAATACTATTCGGTTTAACCTATACCGAACCGAATATTCGGCCGAATTATTCAGTTTACCATTTCATTGTTTTACCGCGTATTTTATTTTATGGTAGTACCTACTGAGAGTAGACTGGGATGGCTCGGGATTGCTTTTAATTTATGTTTAAATATGAAAGTTGAAAAAATGCTGACTAAGGTTTAAAATAAATGTAGACTGCATGTAACTAACTACAGGGCTAAAGGTTAAAAATATGTTGATTTGTAATTTAATGGTTTTATTTCATTACTAGCTTTTGCCCGCGACTTCGTTCGCGTGGACTTCAGGTTCGTCCCGTCCCGGTATTTATCACCGAAACGGTATTTATCGCCGAAATTGCTATGACTCTGCATTTTAAATCTGTGATATCTTCGAAAATATTTATTTAATTTACATGCTGTAAAAAGCCATATTGATCTTTATTAAATGCACAATGTATTTAAGATACTTAATTGGATAAGGATTAATACTGTATTGCTTAAAATCGCTTCGTAAATAAGCCATTATTTCTCGTACAAAGTAAAGGATAAAAAATGGTTATTGTGGGTTATTCCTAAGAGATAAACATATACCATCACGGACTTTTTTGTAGACCTTTTTAAGTTGTACAATACTGTAGTAAATTGTTTTGATCTATCTTGTAGGATTCAGTCAGCGTTTGCAATGTAAGCGCAAAAAATGTGTTTTTTCTACGACCTCACATTAAAAACCTCAAAAATTGTAGCCTATGTGTTATTCTGATGTATAAGCTATAGCCTATGTGTTATTCTGATGTATAAGCTATATTGTGGTAAAGTTTCATTCAAATCCATTCAGTAGTTTTTACGTGAAAGAGTAACAAACATCCATACATCCATACTTACAAACTTTCGCCTTTATATAGTAGTAGGATTTTTGAAGGATTTCTTTTGCTTATTAAATAATTATCTTGTAGTTATATACCATGTCGTGTATCCAATAAAATATAACAAATATTCGAACTGAATATATTCGGCACCAAAACCGAATAATTCGGCCGAATACGAATAATGGAAGAGATGCCGAATACGCCGAATACCGAATACCAACCGAATATTCGGCGCATCTCTAAAAATTATCAATATTGGTCCAGCCGTTCTCGAGCTTAAGTGAGACTAACATCGTCATTTCATTTGAAAGAAAAATGGAAAGACAAAATTGACTTAAGGAGGGATGAACTCTGAGTAACATTGCTTAATAATAATAAGAATTACGACGGCCATTATTTAATATATTTTACATATAAATGTAGGTATATGTAAAATAATGTGAAATATGTACGAAAGTTTAATAAGCGGTTTAATAAAATGAATAATGATAATTATACTTTTTGTATGTTCCCTAACTTGTTCTGTCTGGTTTTGGGGAGAGGGGCGGTTTTGACACTTCCGGAATGTGTACCACCAGATATTACACATGTATATCTTTTATTAAGTGGGGACATTTTACTATATGAACTAGTCATGAGTACGCGATATTTTCCTATAATGAGAAAACAGAGCAACACGGCCCACCGGTCGCGACGGACTGGAGGGGAGTAGCCATAGCGTATATTACCGATGTAAAACAGTCTGTCATTGTTTGCGGGGGGAAATGCGTGCGACACTCACGCACACTACAAAAATCGTCTATTACTACGAAACATACACCTTGACTTTAACAAAATACAGAAACAATTTCACGCACACATCTAGGCGACAGGTATAGGCCCATTTGGGCTTGTACTTTGACAGAGGGGAAAACCTGCATATGGCTACTCCCCTCCGGTGTTGCTCTATGGGAGAAAATAAGGAAGTATAGTATATGTATGGATTGGAATGAAATTGATCCATAACATTTCCTGATTCAGAAATATGACCCTTCCTTTTTATCGGAGCTTTATTTCAAAATTCGCTCGCTCCATAGAAACCCGGTCAACCCTCAGATAGGCGCCGTAATGGGGGATGTTTTCAGGAAATAGCCGATTCGTTTTGATTGAGCGAACGGTTTTTGCTGCGGAATTGACCAGATCTGGAATGTCAAAAGGTATGTAGACACAATTGGTTTTGTGTGATTGGGGTTCCGGTAGAAAGAAGTGGATTATGAAAAGATTTAATAAAAAATAATGGTTGTTATCTGTGAGTTAGTAGAAACTTTCTCTCATTTTTTGGTTCCGTAACCTATTAGGAATCCCTATAGTTTCGTCATGTTTGTCCATCCATCTGTCCTTCGGTAGCTTAGTTCAGAGTCTCTATCTACCAGAGAGCTGTAATTTGACACCAATACACATTTTTGTGATACCAACAAGTCGTAAAATAACATTAGTATTTTTGATGCATTTTGTATTTTTCGCGCACCCCATAGTGACGTCAATGAAAATGTATTTTGCCTTCGTATCTTTGTCAATATAGGAACTTTGTTTTCAAGTAAAACCCTATTACCAATAAAAAAATATATATATTGGTAAACTGAACTGACCGATGTTAACCTTTTTAAAGATTGCAGATATTAAAATACGATAAAAGTCTTCGCAAGGCATAACCGTAAAGATGACAGAAAAAATGAGAAATGAACCATTAGTTGTTATGACTGCCGGTACCTATATACCCCTTTGGCCTAAGAGGGCATGTCAATAGCTTGAGTATTAGTGTGGACGCACATACATGATACTCGTAATAGTAGAGATTCAAGAGTTGTACCTTACTGCGACTGAACGCTAGAGAAATAACTGTACAATTTTATATCATCATTTTTGTAGATTATTGAGAGCTTAGAGCTTATTGTACATTATTTGGCTAATTGGGCTTGTATCACTGCTACCTGACTATAAAAAGAGGTTATTAATTTCTCCTTGATTTGGATGTGGAGTGAAGACACGAGTTTACTATGTCAATTTTAACACAGGTAAAAGATGTATATTCTTTTCCTTTATTATTGTTATTATTGTATATATTCTTTTTTCATAATTTATCAGAGAAAAGTTTCAATAATTACATTTAATATTATACACCGACTTATTTTGTTAGTTACTTATAAAGTAATTTATACTGTGTAATAATATCGTGAGAACATGTTCATTCTTATTACTTTTCCTTTTGTTATATTAATGGAAAAGTATTGATTTAAAATAGCACAATGTAGTATAACAAACTCAACAAACTGTAACTGCAGTTTGGCAGAAGTAATGAATTATATGTTCAAATATTGTGTTGAATAATGTGAAAAAATACTTTTTATTTCATTTTTAATAGACTGACCTACTTACATTAGGTATATTATATTATATTTTAACTACCTTTCATTTTTATACTCTTAATGAAATATAATTCATAATTAAATTGATCGGCAGTGTGCGTTCAGCAGTAAGACGGCCGCATCCGCAGGTCTTATCTGGCTTCCGTGAAACGAGGCTGTAGAGAATAATGACGCTACTGTCATTTTACTTCATTCTAGACCTCCGTGTACAGTCATATTTATTGTGAAAGCCCATTATATCACGGCCGATGTACACTCTTGGCCTTTGATCTAGAGTATTACTTAATGGGTGAAAGAAAAACTTCGCTATAATTGAACATACTACGCAGGCTGAGTGATAGATATAGTAAAGTTTAATTTACACAGATTCAATAGAAGCTGATCGTAGCAATAGTATCCAGCTACCACAAGACTACTGAGGTAGTTTGACTATAAACATAAAAGAAAAAATATGTTTATAAGTTGTTCTGTTCCACGTTTTCTAAACTTTTACCGAAATTTTGCATTGATGAAAATACTCGGTGCAACACAGGCCACCAGCCGCGGCGGACTGGTGTTGCTCTATGGATAGGAAGCATTAGCACGCATGCGTAGTACAAAGCTTGAGAAAAGGCATCACAACAACCACAAACACTTAATACCTTCTTAGATATTAAATGTTCGTAGAGTTTTTTTATTTATTTTTACATTCGTCTCATTATCTTGAAGGCAACATTTTTTAAGGTTTAGCTCCACCACGTGGTCCAAGTGTGAATTGTACACACATTTTTTTTGATTGTTTATATTTTACTATTCAACTTTGAACATGAGGTTCAAACGAAAACGTTTTTGCTTAAAAACCGTTATGTAGATCCTAGACGAAGAAATAGTTTCTCACGGAATGTTTGGATGTTAAACAGTGCAATTTATAACTCGTAAGCGTAGGTAACTAAAAAAATCTGTAGAGGCATACTTACCGATAGTAAAATAAAACAGACTCGCAGTAATCAATTGGTCTATAACAAAATTTTACATAGCACTGATCGTGGTAGTTCAATCTGTAAATAAACATTTAATTTGTGGTAAAATGACTAGTAGCAGGTACCTATTTATTTTGTGTTATACGTTATCCAGTATAGTATATCGGTCTTAATTTTTGACTTATCAATGCGATTCTTGTAATCAATAAATACTTTTGAACAAAAAATTACACCGCCGAAAATGAATGAAACTAAAATTTTGAGTCAGCGCCAAACAATAATAATAATGGCAACCACTGCGTGGCACGAGTTTCTCCCCTTCTTGGGAGGAGGCCTGGAGCTTACTCCACCACGCTGCTCCAATGCAGGTTGGTGGAGGTACGGGTTAGTGGCCATCCCGCTGTTGGATGTTTTCAAACAGCCCATGAGGCCTCCGACATGGACTACTATCTCTCGATAGCAATCGGGACCGATGGCTTAAATTGCCCCCCGAAGCACGGAAATGCGTATTTTAATTTGCCACTAGCGGTCACCCATCACACACACGACCGCGCCCGTATCGCTGAACCGAGTAGATCGCTTCCGATCTACACCAGCCGCAGACCCATGCGTGTTTCGCTTCGCTATATCAAGTTACTGCCAATTAAACTGTCTCTTAGTTTTGATCACCAAAATAATTTATCGATAGCGAATCATTTGCAAACCATTCGGTCAAGTGCGTTAACCATTAAATGGGCGCATTCAGCGTTCTTATCTGACTTCCGTAAAATGAGTTCGTAAAAAATAATGTTGCAACTGTCAACGCCTTCAGGTATATACATAACAACGCCGTGATCGTGAGCATAAAATATTTAAAAATCTGCGGTATAGATGTACAGGATTTTGTAAACATGTTCAATTTTCAAAATTTGAATATCAATATTTTTTAATGTTTTAATTTTGGTAAACAAGGATACAGTGAACATTGATGCTAATTGAATACTGCATATCATTATCACTATAGACGTCTATACAAAAACTGCTAATCAAATGGTAGATGCACCCCTAATGCCTGAGTTGTATCGCCTCTGTGTATAGCTTAGACGACGCCATACTTATTTTTTAATTTGTGTAAGTTGGAATACATATCAAAAGTACACATAAACATAAATTTGCAGGAATGAATTCACTACATTCCTGTAAACACTGCATAAACCGTTAACTTTTTAACTTAGAACTTCAGTTCTTACCTTAATAAATACCACCCACTGCCTTTACGTTTAACGTAGCTAAATACCTACCGACCTGCTACCAGTAGTGGTAGCAGAGACGGACTGGGCCGGAAGGACCAAGGTGGCTCGATAGTTGCTCACACTCCGGAGCTCCGGACGCCCTAAGACTATATAGTAATTCCGGAGGATATGGCACATGAGATCATTTACCATTTCTAGACCCGCAAGGTATACCCATGGGAGGCTTAGAAGATTAGGACTCGGCTGGCAATAAGCAAAATATATGTACAGTCTGACGCTGGATGGTAGTTCTGTTCGTAGTGTTCAGTCCTATAGTACTCGTATCCCGATTAAATGATAATGTATGGTCCAGGTAATTGGTATCAAAAAGGCAAAACAACTTAGGCCTCAGAGGAGGCAATATATTCGCATTTATACATTCTTTACCCCATACATTTATTGTGTAGATGTCCATAGGAATATTAGCCTTCAATGTGAAATGCATGCTTCTTTTCCACCATAAAAGCCCGCCCTCAGCTGGATAAAACTGTCCGCAAACTTAAGTCCAGGTTGAAGATATTCCCAAACAAAAATTTTAGATCCGGCACTTGAGTGTGTACACATACCTAAAGTTCCAACATGTCGTAGGTAATATCCAGTGCAGGTGGCCGTAATCACGGCGACTTGACATGACATGTGTTACGTTTTACGCAATCGCTTTGTATTGATTTACTGCCAATTACTGTCGCTCGGTGTCAATACCGAACGCTTTTTCTGTTTGTGCAAACATTGTTCATTGTTATTTTATGTGGGAATCAATTAGAACTTTTATTTGATCCACTATGGCTGTATGTTACATCGAACAAATGCAAACGAATCAGTCATTTTATTTTTTAATACATGAAAGGATCAGCATACGTACATGTACTTCACAGGTAGGTGACCTCAAATATTATAGGTACTAGAATTGGAATGTCACGCGCATCAATCATAGGGAAAAGAAATTAAAGAATATACAGAAAAAATGGAAAGAGAAAATAATTTCGAATAAGAATTGAAGTCTAAATAAAAAGTTTTCGAAGAAGAAATCTTGCGATTTCAAAATAACCAGCCCAGCCACTTTTATCACCATGCTACCGAAACCTTCTTAAATATGACAATCATTATAATATGGAAACGCTTATTCAATACTAGCTGCGCCCGCGACTTCGTCCACGTGAGAAAAAATATGATTGTTCAGTATCTACCCGGACGAAGTCGTGGTCGCAGCTAGTATAAAAGTAGCCTAAGTTACTCCTTATCACATCAGGTATCTGCCAGTGAAAGTCTCGTCAAAGTCGGAGACACTCAAATTCTATTTAATTGTATGTAGGTATGTATGTATGTATGGTTGTATGGAGATAAAAGTAGCCTAAAAAATGTTGTTTTGATATATGTACCGTGTAGACATACATATGCATTTAGTAAAAAGCGGTTATTTTAATATTACAAACAGACACTCCAATTTTATTTATTTGTATAGATTTATTATGGAAAGTAATATACAACATAAGACCTAAAAATTCTGTGAAAATTCTAAGCGTCTACTTGCTACCGTCATTATTATCGAGCAAAACATACACAAAAAAAACACGTTTATTATATGCCCCCTTCGATCCCTTAACATTTTCATTTTCTTATTTTTAGTATGTAATTAATTTTGTCTTTATAGCGTCGGTATCAGAAATACATAATTTGTGAAAATGTTAGCTTTCTCGCTATCACTATTTATGAGATACAGGCTGGTGACAGACAGACGGACGGACGGACAGACAGACAGCGGAGGATTAATAATCCGTAGGGTCCGTTTTTACCTTTTAGGTACGAAACCCCCTAAAAGATAGAACTAAGATACAGAATAGCTTAAAAATATTCGATATGATTCTTTAAATTGACATAACTTTATTATTTCTGAACCGATTCACATGAAACAAACACTAAATGTTAAGTGAAACTTACCACTATATATTAGTGAAAGCTGCAAATCGAATAAACCGTTTCTGATATTAGCGTGCACAAACACACAGACAAACAGACATTTTTCGGGATAAAAAGTACCCAGTGTTGTGGGCCAAGGTTAAAGTATAATCATACCAAGTTTCATTGTAATCGGACCGGTAGTTTTTCTGTGATGCTTGAACAAACA
The DNA here is from genome assembly GCA_036365455.1 of Macrosoma leucophasiata. NCBI lineage: Eukaryota > Metazoa > Arthropoda > Insecta > Lepidoptera > Hedylidae > Macrosoma > Macrosoma leucophasiata. The sequence goes on from JAWQUS010000024.1 coordinate 6,314,532, forward strand.
GACAGACAGACAAACAGACAAACAATTTTCTAATCACATATTTGGGTTCGGTATCGATCTAGTAACATCCCCTGGTATTTATTTTTTCAATATTTTTAGTGTACAGAATTTACAATTCTACAGTTTTATTATAAGTATAGATTAATAATGAATTATCATTATTACCAAAGCGTAAAGAATGACATGTATAGACATGTTTTTCTTAAGTATAAGCACACACAGCACAGTAGTGCTATTACTATCACTTCTTCAATATCATTTACATTTCCCGTGAAATAAATTTTCTGTTCTACGCGATGGTTGGAAGTGTACCAAATTAATTTTTAATGTCGATAGGTCCAGCTCCATATATGCAACTTAAATACTCGTTCAACTGATAATTCAGGAATAAGATGGGTGTAGTTATTCAAGACACCTGAGTTTTACATAATGATGATGTAGATGTATGTCATGGTGAGACCTATTCAATTTCATCAGTGTAAACCAGAGGTTCCCAAACTATTTTTTCTTGTAGACCCCTTTCAATTTTTTTCTGGTTTCCGTGGACCCCCGTCCTTGCTACCTTTATATCACATTCCCATATTTCCAATTTTTATTCACGCCTACGTAGAACCCCATCGAGTCTCCCATGGACCACTTTGGGAATCACTGGTATGATGTAAGTAAATTGGTACTATCAGTGTATGTGTTGAGATCCATTCTCGTGGACCCCCATTTTCATTTCATGGACCCCCAAAATTGTTTTTCGCTGACGCCGACCCCTTTCATTTTGTCATAGACCCCCAGGGGTCGATATAGACCACTTTGGGAATCACTGGTGTAAACCAATCGAATTTCATGTTTTTTTCTAAGAACCTATAAGATGGTATTAGTTTTATCTTTAAAACGTTTAATAATATATCGATATATCCAATCGTATAATGGAATTGGAGCTTATATTTAATTAAGAATTACTTCACGTACATACCTACACATTCGGTCCTTTGACCTTAATATTAAAAGAACGAAACAGAAATTGGAAAGATATTCTCGTGTAATGAAGCGCTTACTGAGAAAGTCTGAATTATTGTTGAGGGTATTCGCCCACTGGTCGAAATTAACCAAAGTCAATGGTAGAGGTATTACGAATTTGCATGTTTTCAACAAGTTTTGGTACATTGTTCCCATCCTAGATAACGATGTCACAGACGCTCGACAATAGGCGCGTCCACACAGAGCGAGCAGCCTCGCGCGGCAAATGCCTCGCGAGGTGGTCGCGTGCGCTAACCGAAGCACGTCTACACTAACCGTGCTCCCTCGCGCGGCAAATGCCTCGCGACGCTGCTCGTTCTGTGTGTAATTTGATGATTTAACTACCCCTAAATGATATTCTATCATAATAAAATTAAACGTAGGTATTGTACGAGTATTTTGATGCTATGTAGTTCTCATCATTTCAGCCAAAAACGTTAACTGCTGAAAATTATTTAGTCTTCCTTGAGATTGTCCGCCGCAGCATCGTGCCGGACTAGCCAAGCCATATATATATAGTCAAGGCGGCATTTGCCAGTCCGGCTCAAGCCTTCTCGAGCCTTCCACAGGTCTGTCTACCGGGGCTTGCCGTAAGCATCTTAGGCCCCACGCCAACTATCCAGTCTCAGGCTCTTGGCCTGTGTATGATTAGCCACCGAGCTACTCGGCTCCTTCAATCCAAGCCGATCTTGGTCCGCCCTGACAATAATTCGGTCAGAAAGTCCGTCTGATGATTCTTGAGTTTCGCGTGTTAAACAAACAAAAACTCTTTGGCATCATAATATTAGTACAGATCCCTAATATTATAGAGGAAAACTTATTAAAGTAACTTCTCTTGAGTTGCCCGTTGGGAGTGGCGAGAGGAAAAATGCCTGAGTTAATTCATGTCTTTTTTTTTATGTTATGGAAGTGGCAAACAAGCATGCAGTTCACATTGATGTTAAGTGATGACTGCAGCCTATAGACACCCACACAAAGACCAAGGTCAAAATGCAGATGCGTTGCCACTCTTGAGGCCTAAGGTGTTATGCCTCTGTGCCGGAAATTACAGGGCCGTACATTACCACCTGACCGGAACACGATAGTGCTGAACACCACCATTTAGCGGCAAGTATATTAGGTAATGCGGTGGTGCCTAAGCCCGCGAGCTCCGTCACTGGAGCTCTACCACCAGTAGTATAGATAACTGCGGTTAACTGTAAATAGTACCTATAGTCCTACTAGCTGCTCTCTGCTAATTCTTTCGCCTTGTCCGCTAGCCTGTCGTTCCATAGGTCAATTTAGTAAGTCAACCAGAATAATTATGAAAAGTTTATGGGCCCATAATTGATTTTAGAAGATACGAGTATCATAATTACTTTTAACAGAAAACACGAGTGGTTATTTCGAATTAAATAAAATTGACCCCAATGCAATCCGATATAGATTTGTTTTTGTGCCGTTTTATAACTGTGGATGTACACTTCCTGAAACGAAAAAAAACAAAGTACGGCGTGGAAAGAGACACCCTTTCCACCGCCGAAAAAAAATCGCGTTCTTTCGTCGGCCTGCAGTCATGGCCACTGCGTTTTGGTATGCTGAAGGAATTATTTGAATGATTATTGAAGAAATCACAATTACCGGTCCTTATACATCATTGATTAAGAAATTTCGCGAGGAAATAATAATAAAACGTCGTGGAAAACTGCACTCCGTTGTGCTGATTCATCACGAAAATGCTCCTGCGCATCTAAAGCCTGACGTGGCCCTGGCTGCTTTTCAAGAAGCAAGTGAATAATTGGATCGGCCACCTTAATCACACGACTTTCATACATTTCATTACCGGACACTTTTCGATCGCCGCTCGTATACCTTATGAGTTGACATTTTAATAACTAACTGATATTGTGAATTCAGAAGAACGTTGAATCAATAGTTAATGCAAATAAAGCTTTTGGATACAGGCACAAAAGTAAAATAATAATAATTTAATGTCCGGTAAAATAGAAATAATAATCGTCATGGACGTGACAATTCTACGAATATTACGCTATTATAAAAGACAATGGAGGCGAAACATATTCGAAACACGTCGATATAAAATTTTACGCCTCTTCTGTATACCTCAGCCGCAAATTTCTTTAGCGTTTTATTACTATTAGCTATTTTATTTTATATGTTGTCTCCCGTACGCTCTGTAGTACATTTATTTATTGCTTTAGTGTGATTGCTTTTACAATCAGCATGTTTACGATTTTTTCTATCAGGTAATGTTTTTACGATCACCTTCCTCGCTCATTTTACTTGTACAGACAGAGTTTAAGGAAAAGAAAAACGTCTTTAATGCCAGAAGGGGTAGGCAGAGGTAGATGCATGTCTTCAAGCAAACAAGTACCCTCGATTCGCCGGTTATGTTTTTGGCCTATGTAACAGGTGTTGCATAGGCCGGTTGACATCTCCGGGCATATCATCAAACGAATAGGAAACTTCTAGAAAATAGAAAATCCCAATAGAACCAGAGATAATGGATTTTACCGGACCCGGGAATTGAACCCAGGATCCCAGCGTAGTAGTAGTGGCCTACTACCACTAAGAGGCAGTTAAAAGTTTCAAGAGAAACATTTGAACAATTAATTTTAATCATTAACGCTGAAACGTTCTGAGACGCGTCTCTCCGAAGATCTCTATTAAAAACTCATTATCGGCTCTCGCAAACTTTAATCGTCCGTCAAAATTTGCATACAATGCGGGTATCGTACGACAAACAGACGGGTCAATGATTCAGCGACGAGACATGTAATCACTCTTCATTATACGTACGTGCGAATATTGTGGTATTGTCTAGGAGATGTGGGACGGGTGGCGTAATGGAATTGCAATGTACTGCCGGGAAAATTGTGAAAGATCTGAGCGTAGGTTGTGTATAAAACGTTATTAAAGCAGACGTGGACTCGGACTTAGTATGTTTACCCTACTGTCCGTTTATTCAGTGCGTCACATTTTTTTCATCATAATAAACACTGAATATACGTATGATATGAGAAATGAAAGTTATTTGGGAAGACTTGGTTAAACAAAGGTCATTGTTCGCCGGATTAAGGGTGGGGTGCCCACACAAAAATTGCGATGCGAATTGCTGCGATACGATTTAGGTTGCCATACTTTCAAACATGTCGGACGAAATCGCATCGCAGCAATTCGCATCGCATCGCAGTTTTGAGTGGGCGTAAAGCGTATCTATGATCTACAACATGATCTTATGAATTCTTGACAAGATGCAATTTATTGCTCCACACTCTCTGCCTACCCTGTTAGGGACCTGGCGTGAAGATACATACATACATACAATGCTATTTTTTCTTTGAAGAAATGAAAGATAAACTTAGGGTAACAAAATTTTGGGGTCAGGGGAATAAACGAACATTTGTGGTAGAGTTCCAGTGTCGGAGCTCGAGGGTGTAGTCATCACGGTATTATTTATAATCTATTTGCCACCAAACGGTGGCAAATAGATTATAAATAATAGTCTAACTAACTAATGTTTCTGCTAGTTAGTTAGACTCCGTAAGAAATATCACAGAGGGTAAAGGTTTCGGAAATAAGGAATGAAAAGTTCATATTTCGTTTTTTTTTTAATTTACTTGAAAACTATTTTATTTTTAAATTTAAAAAAATGTTTATTTTAGATCCTTACAACAATACTTTTTATTTGATATATCACGTAATGTTATTTGTAAGTCTTTAGCAAAGTTATCTATTTAATCTCCTAAAAGTGGCCTCATTCAAATTCATTTATTTACATGTTACCTACATTTATTTACATGTTACCTACATTACACTTGTGACACGTGCATGTTTGGGTTATTGACGCATAGGGGAACAAATTTCAACTCAATCGGCCCACTACTTTCGAAGCAATGGCTGTGACGGACGGACAGGCAGACAGACCCACGAGTGATCTTATAACGGTTCCGTATTTTCGTTCTCGGGTACGGAATACGAAAGAGTTAAAAAAAGTCATGTTGGTCCATTAAAGAAATCCTGAAAAGTGGTTAAAATAAATAAATACGCTTACACTCACAGCTAGGTTCTATATAAACCTGTGTCGTGGATGCCGTTGTACACATACAACACATACACAAACACCCAGACCCGAAACCAGACGATATCTGTAGGCCATACAAATATTTGTCCCGGTGCGGGGATCGAACCCGCGACCCTTCGAATCAAACGGTTGTCTCACACCGCTGGACTAGCCGGCTCGTAAACTGACACTTTCTTTTTTTGTATACTTCTATTCCGTAAGCAGGTCTAACCCGGTCTATGATGCGTGGGATCCCACAATAAATCTTTTGAATGCTTGCAAAGTAATAAAGCATCCGCCACATGGCACCGAGCCGGTCCGAAGCTAGTTTTATGTCATACGGCCCCATAGCCCACATCAGTGGGTAACGGAATATCACGCCTATATTCCTAAAAGAGATAGGCGGTAAATACCTGCATTGCAATACCCACGATTCTCCAGTTAAAGCAAGCTGTCGTGAGTCCCAATAGATGGCGTGCCAGTTGATGTATTTTTCCAAATAATGGACAAAGTCCAACAGCTTTTCCCCCGACCTGGGGATAGAGGCCAAAACAAGGGCGTAAATATGTAGTACCAAAGTTGTAAATACGTTTAGTTTTCGTATACGAAATGGTAAGGTACAGCCTAGTTACTTCTAGGGAATGTGTACCTTGTATATCACTGGTTACTTCTTAAAGCTATTAAAACAAAATATTCATGCAATTTCCTACAAAATATAAAAATGAAAATGCAACAAGAATTTTGACGTAAGTACGTAAAAATAAAATAAATCCCAGCAGGGATTAATATTTCAAGTCCTGAATGAGAGGCTGCCTTCGCAATTAGTTAAACCTCTATATATATATGATTCTGCAAAAATTTTGCAGCATTCGGCAAGCAATGGTAACATCTCTAAAATATTGTACATTTTGAAGATGATAGATATTCCAGTTTGAGTTGGTTTTAGTTTGACATCATGAAGGCGTATTGAGTAATGTAAAAGAAAAAAATGAAGGTAAGAATAACATTTTTTTCTGATACAATGGATCTTTACACATCGGGAACTATTTTAATATCTATTTCTTAATTCGCTAAATTCTCTTCTTTTACACCATTCCATCCGGTCCAACAAAATTTGACTTCAACATAATCATAGTATAACAAATTGTCAGATAAGCAGAAATATTACCTCATGAAGAGTGGTAGCAGACGCTTGTAGAAATTTACAACACAAGGGGAATAACTGAAGGTTATTGATTTTTTTTCAAATATTTAATTGAAAATATAATAAAAAACACAAATAGTAACACAATTACAACTAGCTATGATTGGAAACAAAGGTAAAAAAGAAACTATTACACCACCAACACCAGTGGAATTGAGAATAGAAACCACTTTAGAATAGACCAAAAGACGGATTCATTCAAATTTTATTAACCAATGGATCAAACGTCTCATTACTCGTACTTTCAAGTTTCATACAATCGATCGATCAATTGATATAATTTAGTTCTTAAAACCAAATACTTTACAATAAATTTAAGTCTTTACCGTTGTAGGATCCCTTTAAAGAGAGCTGCTCTTATTTGCTCCATTGGTTAAAAAATGGCGTACTCATTACGCTCAATTCGGATTTAATAACGTTTCTGTCTCGTAAATTTAAGCCGTATCCTACTCGAGCCCATCTAATTAGTTAGCCTTGTTCAAGTAGGCACGGTTTTTTCCCAAATTCTTGGATAAAAATAATGCTTGAGGGAATGCAATTAAAATCTCTCCACAGAGATTTTTTGGCCAGGTTTGCGGTTTCAAATAACGTTTTAAGTGTTTATAACGTTATTAGCAAGTCATCTTGTTTCAATTGAATTATTTTAAATCCCAGTATTTGTTCATGGACCGTGGTCATTTCTTAATATAGAACCTATTTTGTTTTTAATATAAATGCTTATACGGTTTGCCAATCGACATTTAAGTTAACGAGCATTTAATGAACGGAATGAACAATTTTATAGCCAAAATATATAAATCTTTTTACCTTAATGTACTATTATTTTATACAAAAGTACGTAAATAAAGTTTTAATTTAAAAGTAGAACTGATTGAAGACACAATAATAATGCGAATAACCAATAAAGAAACGTGGATGTAAATTCAACTGAACTTATACCAGAAATAATACCACTTCGCGATATTGATTGAAGCTCAATAAGTGATTAACTTATTTTGAACTTGAATCGCGAACACTACCTTTCAATTTTGCTTTGCTCATTAATTTACCTTACCTTACCGAATGACGTCCGCCTTTTATAAATTTAGTTATATATTAAATCTATTGATTTCGTGGAAATTATATAGCCACAATCTTCAGTTGTGTAGGTATAATCATTCCGATAAACAACTTGCCGATAATACACAAAGACAGTTTCGATACACATTGCTCAAACTTCAAGACGAGACGTGTGTCTTGAGACGCCTACTCCATACAAAACTTTGCGACAAAACACAAACAAAATTCCGAAAACTCACAAAAAGTTTGAGATTTTCATGACGGTGAAGTTATGTGTTAGCTACTGAATATCTAAAACAGAGCTCCTTTTCGTCGCATTTCGTTGCGGTACACCGAAATGAAATTCCTGGTAAAGTATGCCTCGATTAAGTCACCAAATATCATACCATAGCTTACTATGAGAGTCCGAAGGCAAACCATTTCCTGACAAAGAATGTTGAGGTTATTGTGAACGTAGCTGTGTGACCGGTGGCGCAAATGGCCGGTTAGTGAGATAGCTCGGGGAACTGCGCCATAAATTATGGTTTTTATAAACATTTTTGATACGCCTAGTCCCGGTATAGCTCGTTTTGTACGTACAATCTTAATCATTTTCTCATTCTCAGATATACCGGGTGACTTTATTGGCCATTTGGAAAGCACCTTATTAGGTAGGCCAAACTGATTTGTTGTCGAGGTAATTTTAATATTATTTGAACATCTTACGAAATTTGAATTTGAAAAAATAATTCTATAGATATATACCTACGTATCCTTCAAAAAGTTATTGATGACTAGATATCATGATAGCGAAAGCAATACAAACTTTCTTCAAAGGTTTAAATATAAACCCAACATTGTACCGCCAGCAGAGTCCCGATGCGAGTGAGAGTGCTAATGGACTTATTGCTTTATTGTCTCGCCTATCTGCGGTTCATTAAATCCCTAACCAGGCATAAATATACGTTCTGCGGTCTCGCAAATCAAATTCGCCAAATTCGGTTTACTTTACCAAGCTAGTCCCAGCATCTGGTTGACGCCAGAAAACGAAATTAACAGGGCTGACCGAAAGAATGTAATGATCCAAAACACAACAGATTTATTTCAAGACATTGCAGGTTTACACACCTCCCTTCAAATTTGTTTGTGCAACAAATGTATTATCATCAATCCCTTCATAAGTAAGCAAAGTAACTTGTGTTATGTTTTGGGCAGGTATAAGTATTGTTCTAAGCGGGATAGTCAAAACAGATTAACCTGGCGGTAGAGTGCCAGCGTAGGAGCTCGATGGCGTAAGCACCACTGCATTACCTAATCTGTCTACCGCCAAATGGTAATGTTCAACACAATCGTGTTCCGGTTAGATAGTAATGTATGACCCCCTAATAACTATCACAGAGATATAACAACTAAGGTCTCAGGGGTGGCAACGCATCTGCATTTTGACCTCTGGTCTTTGTGTAGGTATTATGCTGCAGTCATCACATAACATCAAAGCGAACTGCATGCTTGATTGTCAAAGATATACAATGTGAATGTAAGTACATAGAGCTCAACTAATTTTCCAATGTATATCATCAATGTATAAGGTGAAATTACAGCACGGCGTGGAAGGGAGTGGGCAGGCGAGACGGGAAAGCGACATAAGCCCATTAACACTAATGCTTCGCCGTCTGCACTACAATATTGTCTTTATGGCTTTTGTTTACTGGGAAAATGTTTGTATTTTTCCACATCACGATGGACGCGATGTGTACAGTGTAATTAGGCATGATTATGGATTACAAAGATATAGGTTAACTCTCGCTGAACGGTATTTCTGGTTCCGAACGTGGGGTCCGTGGTCCATGCCTAACAAGCATGCAGTTCACATTGATGTTAAGTGATGACTCCAGCCTATGGACACAAAGACCAAGGTCAAAATGCAGATGCGTTACCACTCCTGAGGCCTAAGATGTTATGCCTCTGTGCCGGAAATTACAGGGCCGTACATTACCACCTGACCGGAACACGCTAGTGCTGAACACCATTTAGCGGCAAGTATTTTCGGTAATGCGGTGGTGCCTACGCCCGCGAGCTCCGTCACTGGAGCTCTACCACCAGTACAAAATATTATCGAATATTGGTCTTTTGACTATCCCTTAAAGGATGTACAAACGTGAAGTTATATTAGGTTAGATGGACAAATTAAACATCGCTAATAAAAAAAATACATGAAGAAATAACTTACGTTTATGATTTCGAATAACACTCGCCCACCCACTATATCTTTGCGTGGGTGTCAATGCAATTAGGGGCGTGTTAGCCAAAGGGATGGGCAGTCGTTCTGAGTAACTAGTCATAAATTTCGATAACCCGTCTATGAAAGTGACGAGCACGGATAAAATATTAGTGGTACAGCTATGCTAACCGAGTTTGATGACATAAGCAGCATCGCATTATTATCTACAAAGTCCACATGCTACTAAATTTTGGTATTCAACTTGCTAGAATGTTCGCCCTAGAGACTAGATGATATCCCCTGAGGACAAAGTCATATTGCATCTGTGATATTAATTAGGAGGCCATACATTACGATCTAAGTGGAACGTCTTAGTGTTGTACACTACCATTTGGTCGCAGTTGGATTAGGAAATATGCTCTCGAGTTCCGTTACTAGAACTCTACGACCCTCACAGAAGCTCAGGTGGCTAGTTATGGACGGCATATTATCAAAGAACACAGCGAGAGATTATTCCGTTTCTGCGAGATTTTTGTTTACTGGTGGTAGAGCTCCAGTGTCGGAGCTCGAGGGCATCACCGCATTATCTACTCTATTTGCCGCCAAATGGTACTGTTCAGAACTATCGTGTTCCGGATAGATGGTAATGTATGGACAGTACAGAAAATACAGTTTCTATCACAGAGGCATCTGCATTTTGACTTCTGGTTTTTTGTATAGATGTCTATGGGCAGAAGTCGTCACTTAACATCCATGTGAGTAAGCGTGTAAACAAGCGTTTGCCTTAAAAAAAATAGTTTTTTTTACTTGAAATAAAACTCGAATCGAGACCACGGAAGCTGAAAAGCGATCGAAACGTCGGGTTCGATTTTAAATAATTATTTTAGTTTAATATACCCGTAATAAATCCGAAAACTAGTTTTATTTCAATGAGTGTAGCTCGCGAAAATCTACGAACATACTAGATTTTATTACCTACTAACACAATTATTAATTACCTAATTTTGTATAATTTTTTTCACTTTGTATGGTTTAAGTTGATTGAAATAAACTTAAAATAATAATTACCATTGCATAAACTGCCCATGAAGTTCCCTGGCATAAACTAAAACTCAAAAATGTATTTAATCATTTGGCAATAATAGAATTTGCTTGTGATAGGTCAAATTACAAAATAGGAAATTAAAGCGAATAACAAATGATACGTTGATTAATACTTAATAATAAAAACCAACAGAATATACCATACTCTCTTTTAAAAATGGCATAATAACATAATACCTAGTATACTGTAATAAACCAAGTACACCGGACGACCACAAAGTCGTATTAGCTCGTCTATGGTAATGAAAGGTCTAAACGCGTGTTAACTTGGCTTTTTTTACCGTGCACACTAATCCTTGTTTCGGACCTTGGCCGTAACCTACATAACGCCCGCACACTTAGTTGATTAGCTGAATGACTTGGCTGTGGGGTTCCTCAGGCAAAATGTAAATTTTATTAATCAGCTTTAAAAATAGCGCGAACGTTCAGGCTGATTTATATTTGCCTTTGCTTGTGGCAGATTAGTGGCTAAGTTCGAGGGACAGACAAATCTTATCTGCCGTCGTATCAGTTTGTGGTCAATTTTAGTTACAGTGGTAGAATAGGCCTTGGCAGTGGCAAAGCTACTTTTTATATTTGCCAATATGCCCTATCCATTTTAATTGCATAACTTTTGCACACAATTTGAAAATGGTGGAAAATAGATAATAGTGGCAACCCTTGATACGTCCCACTGCTGGACACGAGTCTCTCTTCTTGGGAGGATGCCTGGAGCTTTCTCCATCACGCTGCTCCAATGCGGGTTGGTGGAGATAAGGGTTAGTGGCCAACCTGTTGTCGGATGTTTTTAAACCGCCCATAAGGCCTCCGACAAGGTTTAATGACTGCTATCTATCGATAACAACCGGGACCGACGGCTTAACGTGCCCTTCGAAGCACGGAAACGAGCATTTTAATTTGCCACTAGCGGTCACCCATCAGGCACCCGACCGCGCCCGTATCGCTTAACCGAGTAGATCGCTTCCGATCTACACCAGCCGCGGGGCCATGTGCGCTTGTTAAGCTGATAATGGACGTAAAAATACGTGGAATACCTCATTCGATCCGGAATGACGTCTAGAAAAAATGTAGAAGCATAAGAAAATTAAATGTCCAAAAAAATAGAAAAAAAATATTGGCGGAGAATCACTCTTACCATTTAGGAATATGAAAATTGACAACAACCGATTCTAATACCTCATAAATATACACAAAATTTCGTAGTGATCGGTCCAGCCGTTTCGGAGGAGAATCGTTACAAACACTGTGACACGAGAATTTCATATATTAGATGTGCTTCTATTGAAGTAAGTTTAGCAAGTGATATTTCACTTGGTACTATTGTACGGAACCCTTCAAGCGCCGACTAAACTGAGCCGGGTTTTTTGTGAAAACGCATTACTTCTCTCTGAAAATGTGCTTAACTATAAAATATTGCGGGGTACGTTGTTGAGAGGAGAATAAATAAGGTTTATTAAGACTGCAGCTTGGTCCAATTGTTTCTTTACTGTGGTGTATTTTTTGTGAATTAAAAATAAAACAATACAATCTTTAAAAGAACGAAATAGCTCAATTGTTAATTAATGTTACAAGCAGCTATTACCCGCAGTTTCGCTCGTTTATGTAAAAGTATCCGATTATGTTATTTTTAATACCCCCAAGAATATATGTACAAAGTTTCACGATGATTGGTTAAGCAGTTTTCGCGTGAAAGTGTAATAAACAAACTTACATTAGTTTTCCCGGACCCGAAACAAATATCTGTAGCCCATACAAATATTTGTTTTAATACGTAGATCAAACCCGTGAGCTTTGCTTAGAATTAAATGGTCGTCACAAACAACTGGACCAACTGGATCTTCAAAAAAATATTAGTCAAAAGCCCTGTTAAGGACAATCCAGTGTCCATTAGTGCTTTACAGAGCTATCCCCAAAGGATTTTCAGCCTCCTACCACCGTTTGTTTCGATATGCGTTGTCTGTCAGTCACTCAGTCAGTAACAAAAGAGTTTTATGAAATCTATTTTTTTATTATTTTACTTATAATGTATTTTCTTTGTTTCAGGTACGATATGCCAATTCCGAGAGTTACTGAATATGTACCAAAAAAAGGCCGAACGTTGCCGTTTGTAATCAAGCTCAATGGATCTCATTATAATTATGAAAACAAAGAATACGTTTAATCTCAAATCTGTCCCGAAACGTATTTAAAGAAAACTGTCCATTTTCAATCTCATTGAAGACACAAAAAATACGTATGACTCAAATTATGAGAATTATTATCTGACAAGATGTTTTCTTAATATTTTTAAGTTAGTGAGTGCCAAATTTACAATTCATTGACCGTGAGGCATAGAGTTCTGAGTCGTTATTAAATTCCATCCAAGCCTTTATTCGTGACTTTTGCCAAGAAGTGTCCCTTATGAAGCCATGTGTCAGGTCGTCGTCTATCTCTTTGCCAGTATTCATCCTATAAATGTCTATTTGTAGGTTGTAGTTTCTATTATAAATATCTAACACACGTACAAACTTTATTTTCACGTAGAAGAATTTTTTTTTAATGTCTTTTATTTATTAGGGACGTTGAGTTGTCGTTCAACTATGCCAGCCCCGTGGTTGCTAATTAATGTCGCCTAATCAAGAATTTATAATATTGCATATACCATTGCAAAGCATTTTACTAATATCACTCAAAGGGTCAGCTAAGATGCTTTGTTTTTTTGTGCTCTTTTAATATTAAAGATCTTAAAGTAGCGCTCCGACACACTCCACCACAATGTGGTACACATCCTCTATCACAAGTGGTACAATTTGGCGAAGAAATTATGGAACGCCAAACGCATCTGAAGTAATTCAAACCCACATGTCATGTTTCTTGCTTTTTTATCACTCTCTTCAAATATGTAAGTCAATTTCGGAATTTTTAGACAGAACCCGATAAATTTGGTCCAGCTGTGAAAAAAAAGTAGACGAGTAGAAAGTTACACGACCCGGTTAGTCCAGTAGTGTGAGACGATAGTTTGATTCGAAGGGTCGCTGGTTCGATCCCTGCACCGGGACAAATATTTGTATACGGCCTGCAGATGTTAAATTTGTACCGAGTCGGGCTGTTTGTGTATGTGTTGTGTGTGTACGACAGCACACACGACACAGGTTTATAGTGTGGGGCTATGAGTGGCGGCCAAATACTCAAACGTCACTTTATCTAAATGGGACTTAAAAGTCTTCTGTCTTTATAAATCACGTTCAAACGATAGAGATAGCGCACATTTGAGCGATGCTTAAAATTGAGTGACGTTTGAGTATTCGGCCATCAGTGTATTTATTTATTTTAAAACGTTAGAAACGTGCATTTTTCTATTGTAGCATAATATCACACTTGAAATGCATAAAACGTTATTTTCTGTCACATATTGTAGATGTAGATGTTTGTATGACCCCGCCTTGCAGGTCACACGCCACCCGCCCTGTGGGGTTTCCCGCTGATCTGAGTACCTATGTACTGTCCTCTCTCTCTGCATTATGCTCTATTTAACAAGAAAATTGAATATTACAGCAAAATGTTATGGAGTGCTTGCTTAGTTTACTTTCAGTAACGTAACGGATTTTTCCAAGCATGACTTTTTAGACTTTTTGTTTCTAACTTCTGACATTGACGGGTAACACTACTACAAGATAGCTTTTATTGGCCGTAAAGCGTCAATGTACCATCGCATTACCTAATCCCATTGAAACACGATAGCGTTTCAATTGAAACGCTATCGTGTTTCAATGCTTATGTCCTGTAATGTATGTACACCATAGAGCAACACCGGAGGGGAGTAGCCATATGCAGGCTTTCCCCTATGTCAAAGTACAAGCCTAAATGGGCCTATACCTGTCGCCTAGATGTTTAAATGTGTGCGGGAAATAGTTTCTGTATTTTGTTAAAGTCAAGGTGTGAGTTTCGTAGTAATAGACGATTTTTGTAGTGTGTGTCGCACGCATTTCCCCTCGCAAAAAATGACAGACTGTTTTGCATCGGTAATACACGCTATGTCTACTGCCCCCGGTCCGCCGCGACCGTTGGGCCGCGCTGCTCTATGATGCACACTAGCATATCTGGATTTGAACCTTTTACCTACTGTTTATCTGGAGTATTTTACCTGGAATATAAGCGATAATACTTACTAGCAACTTTTTTCGCCGATACTACTAGCCATTAATGTAAACTGCAAACTTGTTCGTCACTTTCATTAGATAAAGTAATATATTTTAACACTAACAAATATAGGTTCAAAAAGAAAGTGACCAACTTTTCGTTGTTTCCTTTTATTCATTCATTCACAAGTTGACCCCGTAATTAGTAACTATCACAGATCTTAAGGGTGAACTCTGGTTTATGTATAGACGTTTAGGTATAGGCTGCAGTCTGTACTTAACGTAAGCTTGAATGCCACCTCACCTACGTTACATAAAAAATATCTCGAAACGTTCAAGTATCCACGATAAAATCACCGAAAGTAACCATAGAGCAACTTGGGCCACCGGCCGCCGCGGCGGGTCGGAGGGGAGTAGCCATAGCGCTTATTACCGATGCAAAACAGTCTGTCATTTTTGCGGAGGGAAATGTGTGCGACACACACTATAAAAATCGTCTATTACTACGAAACTCACACCTTGACTTTAACAAAATACAGAAACTATTTCCCGCACACATTTAAACACGGGGGCAAATGCGTGTGACACACACACATACTACAAAACTCACTTTTATTTTTGTAGTATGTGTGTGTTTCACACAATTACTACGAAACTCACACCTTGACTATAATAAAATACAGAAACAATTTCACGCACACATAGTGCGTGAAACGCATAGGCTCACTTGAGCTTGTTCATTGACAGAGGGGAAAACCTGCATATGGCTACTCCCCTCTGGTCCGCCACGGCCGGTGGCCCGTGTTGCTCTATGAAAGCAACAAATTATACAGGAACAAACTAATAACTGTATTATACAAGGTAATTTACAACAGACAAATATTAAACCGAGAGTCACGTGACCACTTTTCCAAAAGGTGTGCCATCACAGTACACGGGTCTAGTAAAGAATCGTTGTAATTTATTTTGCGGGCATTTCGTGATTTTGTGTCATTATAATAACCGTGTTTAGTATAATGTCTTGTGTATGAATGGTGACACGCTATGGGAATCTCGTGGAGTTAGAACTTTTTTCTTTATTTAATAAAGGTGGCAAATAAGCATGCAGTTCATATTGATGTTAACACTTTCAAGGACAGTTATTTTTTTTTTATGTAATGGAAGTGGCAAACAAGCATGCAGTTCACATTGATGTTAAGTGATGACTACAGCCTATAGACACTCACATGAAGACCAAGGTCAAAATTCAGATGCGTTACCACTTCTGAGGCTTAAGGTGTTATGCCCCTGTGCCGGAAATTACAGGGCCGTACAAACGTCTACAGACGTTATAACAATAAAACTTTTGTTGTGTCTCGTATACTGTCCGGGAATAGGTTAAGCGATGACTGCAGCCTAGCCTATAGACACTTACACAAAGACAAGAGGTCAAAATGCAGATGCGTTGCCAACCCCGAGACCCTAGCTGTTACGTCTCTGTTATAATTATTACGGGGCCTTACATTACCATCCGTCACTGGAGCTCTACTATCAGTAGACATACATGTTATATATGTATAAGGTAGCTAATACTTTGAAGGATTTTTTAATCTATTAGTTGGTACACTTATAATGAAATTAACAGGAAATGATACAACATTCAGATAACATCTTTATGAATAAAAAACTCCTTTCAACCATCACAAATTCTTACCACAGAGCAACACGGGCCACTGGCCCCGGCGGACCGGAGGGGAGAAGCCAATTGCAGGCTTTCCCTTCTGCCAAAGTACAAGTACAAGTGATCCTATGCCTGTCGCCGAGATTTTTAAATGTGTGCGTGAAATTGTTTTATGTATTTTGTGTATTTTGTTAATGTCAAGGTGTGAGTTTCGTAGTAATAGACGATTTTTGCGGTGTGTGTGTCACACAAACTTCCCCTCGCAAAAAATTACACAGACAGTTTTGCATCGGTAGTAAACATAAAGCAACACCGGAGGGGAGTAGCCATATTCAGGCTTTCCCCTCTGTCAAACTACAAGCCCAAATGGGCCTATACCTGTCGCCTAGATGTTTAAATGTGTGCGTGAAATTGTTTCTGTATTTTGTTAAAGTCAAGGTGTGAGTTTCGTAGTAATAGACGATTTTTGTAGTATGCGTGTGTGTCTCACGCATTTCCCCTCGCAAAAAATGTCAGACTGTTTTGCATCGGTAATACACGCTATGGCTACTCCCCTCCGGTCCGCCGCGACCGGTGCGCCGCGTTGCTCTATGATTCTAGCCGATATACGAGTATCAAAAGCTTAAGTGAAAACCGTGACGTGAACGTTTTTATTTTGTGTAAAGCTATAAAAGAAATGTAGTATCGCTCAAGCGAGATTGCCGATTAGTTTATACTATAGCACTTAAGTTATTACTCCATTGAGGATGTAAAAGGTGTTACTTTGGTCATTGAATAAAATAGTGAAAAGAAAAAGAAGGCTAACGTGCAGAGAAATGTATAGCGATCCCTTGGGGTACTGTAAAAGAACAAGGTTTTATCTTGCCCTCACAAATAAGGGTGAATAAAAGAACGAATATATAATGTTATTTCAATTAGGGATAAATGAAAATATCGATTACATGTACTATGTATGTAGGGTTGCCATTACCTGAATTACCGACGCCGGATAAACCCGGCAAAAATCCCAGATATTTGATCGAAATACGGTTTTTTTTGGACACCTCTGAAAAAGAATTTCGTGCACCATTAATGAAAACATCGTTTTTTAATTTTTATTCATTTATACAGCTCGTTTTATTAGCCGAGCCTTCTTGAGTGCGGCGTATCGTTAATAAATTTTAAACTTAAATTAATTTCAGTTTACTGCTTATCAAAAAAGAATTTCCCCATTTTCCCCTGATAACTAATATGTCCAGCTTACTTCCACTTTTTATATACCCCTAACGGACGGCCTCCGGACGCCCTTCAAACTAGGACAAATCCGGGGAATTTCGGACGCATGGCGACCCTATATGTATGGCTTCAATTTCTTTTGTTTTTGAATTGACTCATGAAGGCGGCTCGTTTCGAGACGACACTAGTTAACGTCATTGTGCAATTGGCGAGAGCAAAGAGTTCTCAGTCTAAATAAATTTACACAACTGATGTGGTGATTTTCTATAAAGAACATAGAGCAACACGGGCCACCGGCCGCGGCGGACCGAAGGGGAGTAGCCATATGCAGGCTTTCCCCTCTGTCAAAGTACAAAGCCCAAGTGGTCCTATGCCTGTCGCCCAGATGTTGTAATGTGTGCGTGAAATTGTTTATGTATTTTGTTACAGTCAAGGTGTGAGTTTCGTAGTAATAGACGATTTTTGTAGTGTGTGTGTGTGTGTGTATCACACGTATTTCCCTCCCGCAAAAAATGACAGGCTGTTTTGCATCGGTAATGAACGCTTACGCTACTCCCCTCCGGTCCGCCGCGGAGGCCTGTGGCCCGCGTTGCTCTATGATAAAGAATATGAATAAATTATCTATAAAAAATTGCTTTTCTCTAAGCGGCATAATAATTCCAATAGTATAGGACTTTTTTTATGTAAGGAAGGTGGCAAACAAGCATGCAGCTCGCGATGACGCGATGATGAAGCCTATAGATATCTACACAACAACCCGAGGCCAAAATGCAGATTCGTTGCCATCCCTGAGACCTAAGTTGTTGTCTCTGAAATAGTTATTACTGGGCCATACATTACCATCTAACTGGAACACGATAGTGCTGATCACTACCATTTGGCGGCAGATAGAGGTAATATTATCTATTCTCAGACCAACCGAATATACACAAAAAAAATCTAAATCGGCTTACCCTTTTCAGAGGTTACAAACACAGAAACACGAATTTTATATAATTTTATGATAATGACAAAACTATTCCCACTTTGCATGTCATAAACTCTTCAGCAAACTGAGTTTTACTACGTTGTAACGGCATTCCTGATTTTTTAACGTTGTATATATTTCGAATACTATTTATTTTTTATTTTTAAAGAAAAATGGAAAGAAAAAATTGACTTCAGGCGAGACTCGAACTCGCGACCTACTGGGAATCTAGTCCAGCCACTCTTCCAATTGAGCTACTGAAGCCCTGCTTAGTTGGTAATAGATGGCGCTGCTGCTACCATAAAGCAATGCAATAGATGTGAAGGAAAAATTTGACAAATCGGGCAGGGCTTCAGTAGCTCAATTGGAAGAGCGGCTGGACTAGATTCCCAGTAGGTCGCGAGTTCGAGTCTCGCCTGAAGTCAATTTTTACTTTCCATTTTTCTTTAAAAATAAAATATATTTCACAAGCATGTGTTAATGCGAAATAATATAAAAACAACTTTTTATTTTACTAGCGACCCGCTCTGCCTTCGCGCGGGCGCAATGTAGATTGTTACTGGTAAATTGAAGCCGTTTTCAATCATCAATTCCTACCGATCCAACTGTTAAAAACAACATGTCAAGGGGTCTAACCAAAACTAACAATCGGTAACCTCTCTAGAATTGAATAGAATAGAAGTGCTTAAAGTTTTATTGCCAAATCAATCTTCGAAAACTAATTGTAAGTTTGTTTTCTGTTAATGGAAGTTGTTATAGACTTGGTGTAAATTACTTCTTAGATAAATTGCGAGTAAATTTTACCTTTTCCAATTAATTGTTAAAGCCTGACTGTATCAACTTAAGGGCCGAATTCACTCAGAGAACTGCCCCTCTATTAATAATAATAACTCGATGTTACAAATATCCTAGCAGGACTGTTGTTGAGGACTGGAAGGTTCAGATAAACAATGACAAATATTAAACTGTTTCTTGTTGTCTTAGCTTGGGTTGCATTACGACATTTGTTAACCTTCTCTAATTTCAACAGATTTCCATAAGTTAGAGACTTTAACAAATATCTTGGTGCAACCCTTAGTGTTTGAAGGACCTTGATAAGGAATGCCCTTAGGTCAAGCCTCTTATACATAAGTGAAATATTAGGCTATCTATATTCTCTGATATAATCTAACCCCTTTATTCTTAAACGTACATTAGATACGTTTTAGCTTTAATGCTTTGTCTTTGTCAGTTGCATTGTCAAATGTGCAGGACAGAAAAAGACAAAAGAGAGATTAGCAACACTTTAGCTAAAATACGTTTATGAATAAGGGGGTTTGAATTTATTAATTAAATAATAATAAAAATAATTAGGGGGCAGAGCAGCTTGTGGCGAGCTGTTGGTGAGTAGCGACACCACCCCCTACCATCATCTCGAGTTCCTCCGAGAGAACTGGGCTCCGCCTCGTCCGCCACACAGAGGTACGGCCGGACAGAGCATCAGGTCTCTCACCTCTGGCTTGCCTTCATTGGCCGGTCAGAGTGGGGCGCTAGAGGTATGGCATTTGCAGAAATTTAGATAATAGGCTGTTGTCTAAATTTCTGAAAGAGCCATACACTCGGGGGTGGAAGTGTCTAAAGGCATAATAGCGGGGAAGCCCGCTCCGAGCTCGAGATTACTCGCTCGTGATGGTGAAACCGGGGCCACACCTCTCGACACCCCCAGCCTCTCTCAACAGTGTTGCCCCCTGTCGACCATCGGGTTGGCTGTTTGGGGGGCCCACCAAGGAGAGGCGAGTCACCACCTGCCTAAAGTAGGATTCGATAATGTGAGATGTTGAATATAGGCAGGTGCCGGATCTCACTCCATAGGCCCAGCCAGCTAGTCCCCCCAGTTCACCCACATAGCCCAAAGTTTGGCAAATCACTTTTCATTACAATAGTCCCATTATATTCTGCGGGGTCTGTCTGTGTCTGTATTAACTATTGATGCAGTCAGAGAGAGGTCCCGCTGAATATAACCCATTACAAAGTAGATCAAAATTCTCGAAAGGGCCTCTACGTGTTGGACCCCCCATGTCCCCGCGCAAGCCTGACAAAGGTCCGGGGTTCAAATTGGACCCCGTGCTGACGAGAAAAATAATTAAATGATAGATTCAAAACATATTTTGAATAATCTTATTTAAAATTGTTATATCTATTCTAACTCCAAACGGATATACGCATGGTTCGTTTCCTTCAGTTTATTCTGGACCATGTCCAGTTATAAATGCTTCAACAACATTAATGGGCATCGGAAAGGTCCGGCTGAGTGTAAAGGTAGAAAATAAACCAGTGAAGCAGTCCCAAGAATAGCGTCGGACACACGACGGACATTATTTATTATTAGTAAACACACGTGGCCCAAGGCCGTCACGATTCGTCACATCACTATTTCTCTCGTAGACCTCTCCCGAGGCAATTTTACTGTGGTTTATTTCTTAATATAAAGAAAAATGTTCTTTTCTTACATCTTTAATGTTATTGTACGTGAGAGTTCATATGTTTGTAAAATGAGAGGAGAGGAGATGCGAATACAGTCTTTTGTGGTAGTGATTAGGTGCTAGAGACCTTGAATAATGAAAGAAAGCCACAATGTACGGCCCTGTAATTTCCGGCACAGAGGCATAAGATCTTAGGCCTCAGGGGTGGTAACGCATCTGCATTTTGACCTTGTTCTTTGTGTAAGTGTCTATAGGCTGCAGTCATCACTTAACATCAATGTGAACTGCATGCTTGTTTGCCACTTCCATTACATAAAATAATCTTTAGCTTAGCCATGTTTATTAATCTTAATACTTACAACTATATAACATAACAAAAGGAATTGCTATGTAAAAGCGGATAGATCCATCCAATACATATTAACCTTACAAAAGGCATATTATTGTTCCTAAATCCGCGAGACACCGGTTCAGCATTTATCAGATTAAGGTTAGCGTTGGTTATCAACATTTCAAGTATTTCAACCGAACCTTCAAAGACTAAATTGTATCAGGGTTAAGAATCAATTATTATCAAGATAACGTAACTTCACGCCTGTAATCCCCGAAGGGGTAGGCAGGGGTAAATGCATGCATTCAATCATACATGCAAACACCCACGATTCGCCGGTTACGTTTTGGTAACAGGTGGCGAGCCTGTCAACATCTCCGGGCACATTACCAAACTTCGAGGTAATGGGAAATTTCCAGAAAATGGAAAAATCCCAATAGGACCAAAGATAAAGGACTTTACACCATGATTATCTCTGATAACCCCCTACCTGGGAATCGAACCCAGGACCTCAGCGTAGTAGTAGTGGCCTGCTACCACTAGGCTACCGAGGCAGTTCAGCAAGATAAAACTGAAAATCAAATTGTTTAAAATTCTACACATGCTGGAGAATAATGGCGCAAAATTTGAAGCCACTGATTTCCTACTCACTATTCAACTGTCTTATATTAGTTTCAAGCTAAAAGACAATACAAATTAATCACACTCATTACATTTCATTCAAATTGGTCGGCTAGTGAGTTTCCAAACATGACTTGACTTAGCCTGAGTTGCACCATCATCATCATCATTTCAGCCAAAATACGTCCACTGCTGAACAAAGGCCTCCCCCAAAGAATGCCACAACGAACGGTCCTGGGCCGCCCTCATCCAGCGATTGCCCGCGACCTTCACCAGGTCGTCGGTCCATCTTGTGGTAGGCCTGCCTACGCTTCGCTTTCCGGTACGCGGTCGCCACTCGAGAACTGCTCTGCCCCAACGGCCGTCAGTTCGTCGAACTATGTGCTCTGCCCACTGCCACATGAGTTGCACCAAGACATTAGTTAAAGTTAAAGTTCTTGTAACATTTCTCATCCTTATCTAATTTTAACAGATTTCTTTAAGTAAGAGAAGGATGTGAAATGGTATAATAACTTTAACTTTAACAAATATCCTGGTGCAACCCAGGCTTCATGCCCTAAGTCCCCTAGATGGGGCAAAGGGCGTCCACAGTGTTTCTCCAGGTCATTCGGAACTTGGGCTTCGTGCTTTATTTCGCTCCACGGCTTTCCGATGCCTTTCGCTTCCGTAATAATGGAAAGACGCCACGTCGCGTTTCCAAACATCGTGACATTATATTAAAAAACGAAGAGATTCTCTAAATATTTGGCCTTCCCAAAAGTACCATACAACAAAAAAAATCTCTTTTTTTATGTAATAAAAGTGGCAAATAAGCATGCAGTTCACATTCACCCACACAATGACCAGAGGTCAAAATACAGATGCGCTGCCACTCTTGAGGCATTAGGTGTTATGCCTCTGTGCCGGAAATTACAGAGCCGTACATTACCAACTGACCGGAACAGAACACTACCATTTAGCGGCAAGTAGGTATATTAGGTAATGCGGTGCTGCCTACGCCCGCGAGCTCCGTCACTGGAGCTCTACCACCAGTAAAAACAACATCCATCTATTTACTCTCCATTTGAAAAGCTACTGAATCGAGTGTGCTGTATTCTTTTCAAGCGCCGTATTTCGTCGAATTCAATTAACTTTCTGCCGTTTTTCAGCAACAAAGCCTTTCAGAGATCCCAGTCAATACCGAGCAAAGATTGCTCCATGCCAGTTCTTTTAGAAATAACGATATTTATTATAGAATAAATGTTTCTATTTCTTAGTGGTACAAGCCAATTCCAAATTGGAATAGGCTACCAATTGGTCGCATATTAGCCTCGATGTCGCTAATGAGGAAGTAATTCATACCTTTCCATTTGACGGTCTTATTAGGGCATGATTATTGCAACTGGCGTCTCCGAGCCCTATCACAGCACTAACAATTATGAAAAATTTTCATCAAAATCGGTAAAGTACTTTGGCCGTGAAAGCGTTACAGATAGACGGATTAACTTTCACATTCATAATTTTAGTATGGATTGAGTACTTCACAATAAACCTATCGATGTATATATAAATACTAGCTGACCCGGCAAACTTCTTATTGCCTCAGAATGAAATAATGTGTCAAAGGTTTGGTAGATAGGTACGGACAATTTGTGTGGGAAAATAAAATTGTGTTTTTACTGTTTCCCTTCAATTTCTGCATATTTTCTTACCTTTTAAACCTTTCCTGGACTTACAAAAATCATTCAATACCAAAATTAGCCAAATCGGTAGGGCCGTTCTCGAGTTTTAGCGAGACTAACGAACAGCAATTGCTTAAAACAGTGAGTGCTTGTAATTTAATATGAACTTTATACAATAGCAATGAAGCTCAACTTGAGTCTATGTTTTAGTTAGAAAACGTTTATGTGGAAAAAAAAGGGCTGTTTTTAGGGTTTTCCGGCAATTATTCGATTTTTTCTCACCTTTTAAACCTACCCTAGACCTCCACGAACATTTCAAGACCAATATAAGATAAATCTGTTCAGCCGTTCTCGAGTTTTAGCGAGACTAACGAACAGCAATTGATTTTTATATATATAAGATATTATCTTTTCTTCACGAACACGTGTCGTTATTGAAACAAAAAAAAAGTAATCATCTTACTACATAAAGGGCCTTAGCTTTCGTATATTAAGACATTAAGACGCCGCTAACTCCATATCAAATCATTTTTATGTGTGATACAGTAATCCGTCTTGTTTCCTCCCGCGATATTTTCGTGTTGCGGGTTCCGTGATGTATGGGAAGTTTGGGAGTTAATGAATGTTTTTCGTAGTTCGAAAAGATCTTTATGGCGTCGAATAACGATTATTTGTAATTGATATTTATTGTGCTTTTACACTTCTTTCTGTATATCTAAACAGTTATCTAATTTCCTGAATAAATCTTGCATTTGACAATGTATGATAGAAGTAGATTCATACGTGCCTAGCGAGTGTTTGAACTAATCTTCGTCATTATTTACACTATCTACTGCAATTTTTTTTTCTTGACAATAATATGTCAAAAATAAAGAGTAGGGGTTACCCCTTATAATAGGTATTGATGGTACTTCTTTTAACTTATAATAAATATTTTTGAATTACTAGCTGACCCGGCAAACTTCGTATTACCTCACAATAAAATAATGTGTCAAAGGTTTGATTGATACGGATTATTTGTATGGAAAATGTTTCCCTTCAATTTCTTCATATTTTCTTACCTTTTGAACCTTCCCTGGGCTTTAAGAAATAATTCAAAACTAAAGTTAACCAAATCGGTAGAGCCGTTCTCGAGTTTTAGCGACACTAACGAACAGCAATTGTTTTTTATATATACGTAGATAACCACAGCAGATCATTTTTATGTGTGATACAGTAATCCATCTTGTTTCATCCCGCGATATTTTCGTGTTGCGGGTTTCGTGATGTATGGGCACAAGTTTGTGTGTTAATGTTTTTCGTAGTTCGAAATATTCTTTATCGTCTCGAATAACGATTATTTGTAATTGATATTTATTATGTTTATAGTCTTCTTTATGTACATCTTAACAGTTCTCTAATTTTCCTAAATAATTCATTCATTTAACATTGCATGATGGAAATAGATTCATACGTACCTGCCGAGTGCTTAAACTGATCTTTGTAATTATTTATACTATCTACTGTTTTTCTGTAATGTGTATACTATTTATTGTTCTTTATAAAAAAATGTCGGTACCCCTTACTATTGCTTTTTGTAGATATCTATACGATACATACATTGCATAGGAAGGGAAACTTCTCAGGTCGTCTATTTATGCAGGAGTGTGTTGCAGGTTTGTCTATCTGGATGGAGAGCGTCCGTGAGATCTATTTTCCTTACCATCAACTTCTCCTTGCACCACCATATTTTTTAGCGAAACTGTATTTATTTATTGTTCAAAATTTTAAGCCACTAGCTTTTACGGAACGATGTCTATTGGGAGCTTGTCTCTAGAGAATATTCTCTTCGTCCAAAACTAATCGGCATTAAAATATCCGGTCCCAATATTAACAACAGATGTACCGACATTTTACATTAAACTGCGTCAGTTCACAGAGATATTGTTTTTTCACACATAGAGTCATTGACATGATGTTCTGATGTATAATAAGGAGACCGAGTCATATTTACATAGCTGTTAATCCAATATTCACTATTTACTAAGCAGATTTGTGATAGCCACTTTAAAATATATGAGTACATAAGCTTGGTTACTTTTTTGTATCTACACAAAAACCGGAGGCCTAGTTGATATTAATTGTAAATTATAAATAAATAAATAAAATATTGTAAAGTGATAACTGAAGCCTATAAACATCTACTATCTACACAAAACCAGAAGTCAAAATGCAGACGCGTTGCTACCCCTGACACAGTTGCTGTCTCTGTGATAGTTATAAGGGGGCATACATTACCATCTAGCCGAAACACGATAGTGCTGAACACTACCATTTGGCTGTTGATAGAGTAGGTTATGTTGTGGTGCCTACGCCCACGCGTCCCTAGTTAGGAACTCTACCACAAGTATTTTTACTATGTCTAAGTACAAATACAAACAAAGAAAATATAATATGTAATGCCTAACTTTTTCCATTACAATCTAGACAGTTTAATCGCCATGTATTATTAAGTTCCTGAGTCTATCTCAGGAATCCCCTATCCCGAATGCCAGAGATAATCCTAATATTCCGCATTTTTGTTAACCTTTCGGACTGGTCGCTTATATTTCTTTAAATGCGAATGAACTTTTTATTTAGGTCGGAAAATTCACAACTGAAGTCCAGTGCGTCATTAGTGGGAATAAAGGGGTCTCCCGAATTATTTCGGTTTTAATAACGTTTCTCACCTTTTCATAGGTTCATATTTACTTAGACAGTAAAATTGTCTCGTTAAAACTGTTATTGTTTTATTTTAATGTTAAAGTAGTATGTATGTGTGTATGTATGTTCACGCCAGGTCCCTTACGGGGTAGGCAGAAAGTGTGGAGCGCCATATATCCCGGCCCTGACATATAAAAGTAGTGATGGAAAATTCTAATTATACTATGTGTGCCAGGGATAAGACAATCGCCCGGCGTTTTTCGAATATTTGTACAAAATTAAGGATAATTACTGTTCTATATATGGGACTTACCGGCTTTGGTTTTTTTTAACGATTTTTTTAGTAAATACGCGCGACGTGTTGCAGTTTTTTTACGATATTTCCTAAGTTTTTACATCTTTCTTCGTTATTTTTGTATATTGACTAGCCGACATCATAGTTTATCAATTAAAATCATCAAACTTACCTATAAAGAAAATTAAAATTCATAGAAAATAAAGCTCTTTTTCACTTTTTTCACTATAAAAAAATATTTCATTTTATTACATTTTAGTTATGTTTGATAATTTTATTTGATAAACTATGATTTTGGCCAGTCAATAAAAAAAATGAATGAAGAAAGATGTAAAAAAACTACAGTATTGTGAACAAATGATGATTGTCACACAATCTTTTAATAACCTCTCCAAGCTTTATGTATACAGAGCCATCTATATAGCTAAATTATATTCCAGTTCCGTATTTAATTCTAATTAAAGAAATAGCTAACCCCACATAAACAAGCCCATAAAAATGTTTTCTCACACCTAAATATAAAAAACGTCCTGAAAGCAAGCTCTGGAATTCCTTGTGTATATTTCAGTAGCGCTCCACATGCACTACTTGACCCACTCGACTCTAACGAACTGCTCCATAACTCTAATAAATTGCGAATCCGACTTATTTATAACGAACTTACGTGTTTCTGTCGGTCAATAACTAGATGTAGAAATTAAGAATGTAGGTACCTATATTTTTAATGTAATCTTTTAAAGCGGGTTGGCCACTAACCCATCCACTTCCACCAATCCGCATTGGAGCAGCGTGGTAAAGTAAGCTCCAGGCCTCCCCCCAAAAAGGGGAGAGACTCGTGCCCAGCAGTGGGACGTATAATGGGTTGCCATTGTTTATAAATTGTTGATAAACATCATACAAATCATCCGAAAGTTGTCCCTGCACTGCTCATTGTTGGACTAAAGCCTACCCAAAAAGGATGGTAGAGCTCCAGTGACGGAACTAGCGGGCGTTGGCACCACCGCATTACCTAATATACTTGCCGCTAAATGGTAGTGTTCAGCACTATCGTGTTCCGGTCAGGTGGTAATGTACGGCCTGGTACAGCCTTGGTCTTTTTGTAGGCGTCTATAGGCTGCAGTCATCATTTAACATCAATGTGAACTGTATGCTAGTCTGCCACTTCCATAACATAAAAGGGGATATGCCATCGCCATGCGAATTGGCGATCCATCGTTCGGTTCTATAACTGCACTTGTGGAAGAATTCACTTCCAGTAAAAGAAAATTCTTCCGCTAGTGGGCGGTGGAGTCGTCACTAAAAGGCGAGGGCAAAGGGCTCTCGGCTTAAATAAATTAAGATAACTGCCTAAGGGAGACCTGCAGGTCCAATCCTTAGGCTTAGGGTGTTGTGGAGGGACGTATGCATCCCTCCACAACAGGGACCAAGAAAAAGCACCTCCAGACCAGGGAAAATAATATGGCCTCACGGGTGGTCAAGAATCTACATTTCCATCCGCGTGATGAAGTTCACGCGGATGGAAATGTAGATTCGTGACTTGTTTGGCTGTCTTGTTGTTGAGCTTGTGTTGTTGTTGACGCTTGTTTGGCACCAGTCTCACATAAAAAACAATTGCTAACATAAACTTATAGTTATGGCTAGAGATGCCACTGAATTTCCGCTAAATAATTGAAAATATTGTGGATTATATATTAAAAACCGTGAAAGTGGTAAGCACGATGCAGTTCCCGTGATAACATCGATGGGAAGAGAATAGTACAGGGTATACAAAACTAAGTGTAAACAGGTCACTGTAGACGCCTGACTGTTCGGTGCTTTCACAAAAACAAGCACAGCCGTAGGCGCAAAATAGTGAACAATAAAACGGACGTTGTCCCAGAAACCCGTTGGAACATAATGGCGATTAAAATTTTATGACGGCCACGCCGTTCACCTAGCGTCCAGAAGATCGATATATTATTTACATGCAGGCATGTGTTGGAACTAGAGGTCATTGCCTCGATTTTTAGTCATGAACGAAAGTAACGAAGTCATTTTATGAACTAGTTTATGTTCATTTTTAGAGTTCACCACCTGGGGTGCGCCTGCGCATAGATTTTTTTTTTAATGTAATGAAAGTGGTAAACAAGCATGCAGTTCACATTGATGTTAAGTGATGACTGCAGCCTATAGACACTTACACAAAAACCAAGGTCGAAATGCAGATGCGTTACCACTCCTGAGGCCTAAGGTGTTATGCCTCTGTGCCGGAAATTACAGGGCCGTACTTTACCACCTGACCGGAACACGATAGTGCTGAACACTACCATTTAGCGGCAGGCCTACGCCCGCGAGCTCTGTCACTAGAGCTCTACCACCAGTAAAACTGGACCAAAGCCGCTTGGCATGCGGATTGGCGATCGCAGTGACGTTAGTTTTATCACAGGACGTTGCTGCCCATCTTGTGTTATTGCATTTACTACCGCCCCATTGGAGTAAAATTTTTGAGTTGCCTGTTATAAATAGAAAATAACTGTCATGCAATATATCTTGTACAATCTCTTATGTGTTAGACGGAGCGTGGAGCACCAATAATTCGGTCCACGGACCCCACCATCGGACAGAACCCTTCGCCCCCTAATGAATAGGTGAAGAGCTTTTATGATAACCTAGACCTAGGTATTGAGTTTCACTGGACATTACCGTACATAGAGGATGATTTCAAGAATATTCTAAAACGGAAAAATACCCAGTATCACGTAGGTACTCACCTATCCGAGATCAGCGTAGCAGGAGTAACCCGCTACCACTTAACCCATTGGTTTGTTTGTAGTTATCCAGTTGCTTTGCTACTTTCCTGGTCACGTATTACCATCCAAAAGAAACACAGGACGTTCATCCTTATAGGCTAAATCCCTACATATAACATGCTATTGTTCTGTGGGAATATATCAGGAAACGTCACTACTCACTATGGTTGACGTCTCTCTGACTCATTTAGAACGGTATCCTATTGTCACGATAAGGATGGGCCCTCTTGCTACTTAATTTGGCTCGACTTACTCAAGCAGTAGTCAGTTGTATGTGCTGATTGATATAAATGGACAGTCAGTCGTCATGGTTGTGTGAGTGCAAATTTATTTTTACAGGCGTTCTCTTAAGATTTGTTCAAGTCCCAGAGTAGATGTGACTGTGTCAATGTGTGTAAAAAATATTTACTGGGTTATACAAAATAATCAGATGTATGGATTCTTGCTGATGGTAATTAGATTAAAATTATCAGAACCAAGCTTCTACGTCAGTATTTTCAGGTCAGTTTGTATCCAAGGTTTGTGTGCTTAAAAGATCCTCTTTTTTTTGTTGTTATTATGGCATCGCTATTACGCATATTGCCAGTGTCAAGTAAAACGATATTTCGTATTTATTTTAGCAGCGTAAAAGTAAGTATAGTATAGTCATCAAGTATAATATGTTAGTATCAAGTATATAAGTTATAGGTCGCGCCACGTAAAAAGAACGCTGGAAGAAAGTAGAAGGGATGTGTTCTCGCATCGGTACACTCGCGCACGAAAGTACTAGCCCTATTGGTTTATTTTTGATCTAGCTTTCGCTTGCGGTTTCGTGTATTGGTAGGCAGATTGAAAACTATATTACATAGAATAACATAAAATGAAATAAAAACTGTTTTTTATATTATTTCGCATTAACACATGCTTGTGAAATACATTTTATTTTTAATTAAAAATCAGAAGAAGAACCAGTAGGCCGCGAGTTCGAGTCTCGCCTGAAGTCTAATTTTTCTTTCCATTTTTCTTTAAAAATGAAATAAAAACACATGACGCGCAGCTTGACCGCCAGCGTTCTTTTTACGTGGCGCGACCTATATCAAGTATAATATGTCAGTCAAGTGAGTTACAATCAAGTTATTCGAGTAAAGCGATGGCTACTTTGCCAGAACATTTACAATGAAGTTTTGGAGGCAACCTGAAAGGTAGTGTTTTCGCACTGTTTTTCTGTTTCACTATACACGGGCACTGTGATAAACCTATATCAAACAAAATGCCACCAACTTTATTCAATATAACTTAAAAATACACCAAGAAAATGAAATAAAATAAGAGCACCATACGCCTCTTTCAAGGTTCCCGCAAAAACCCATGAATAGACTTATTTATTCCATAATTTCACTTTCATGGATATAAAACCTTGTGGGGGACAGATTGGCTTGCACCAAAATGAAATCACAAGTCTGCATCGATGTATAAGTGGACTGTATTCTGGGTTCTTCAATAATCTTTCTATTCTATCTTAATCACTAGCTTACTTCACTACGTACTAGCTCGTAACTAGCGAACCAGGGGGTCCTCGTTCGATTCTCAGCAAGAAAAGTGCTTCCAGACCGTGAAGGTATTGCCAGTCAGTAGACCGACTTCACCGCTTTCAAACCTGTTCATGGATATATCCATCCATACAGTCTATGAAATTCGCTCTGTAATGAAGCATCCGCTTTTTTTTATGTTATGGAAGTTGCAAGCAAGCAACCTACGATCTGTAGCTGCGTGCTTTACCATACTCGTATTGGTCGACCTCGGTAGTTTCTTTCTTATCAGTAGTAAGTAATAGTTTTTTTTTTTTTTTTTTTTATGTAATAAAAGTGGCAAACAAGCATACAGCTCACATTGATGTTAGTGATGACTGCAGCCTATAGACACTCACACAAAGACCAAGGTCAAAGTGCAGATGCGTTACCACTCCTGAGGCCTAAGGTGTTACGCCTCTGTGCCGGAAATTACAGGGCCGTACATTACCACCTGACCGGAACACGATAGTGCTGAACACTACCATTTAGCGGCAAGTATATTAGGTAATGCGGTGTTGCCTGCGCCCGCGAGCTCCGTCACTGGAGCTCTACCACCAGTAAAAGTAGTGTAGTAGTTTCAGAACGTAGTGGCAAGGCCTGGTCGTTTTCGGTTGATTGCAAGATCTTTGGGTCTTGAAATAGATAAGTACAGGCAACTAAGTTGCGACTTGCGACGTACCTACATACAGCAGTTATTATATATTTATATCTATTTGAATAATAAAATTTCTAGGTACAAAATTAATTCACTCCTAATTCCGAAGATATGTGTCTTGGACCATATCATGGATATATTATTTTAACCACTTATGCACTACTCTACTTCCGCCATTATGCACGTATACCTCCTGCCTTTCAACCTATCCTTTCGGCGAAATATAGACGTGATGTTATTTAATGTATTATTAAACTCTCCCACGTTTAAAATTGTTAATCATATCGCGTTTACTTAGGAGTAAAAGCAAAGGCGGTGCAGACGCTATATGAAAATGCATCATTTCCTGTTAGACGTGTATATGCTTTTAGAATGACAGCTAATTTGTCTCTGAATTAGTTAGGATCACATTTGGAACAGAAGCTTGTGACGTCATGTAGTTGCGTCAATGGACATTACATGTGTGGATTTATGGGTGAGAGAATTGAAAAATGTGTATAAATAAAAAGATACCATTAAAATGAAAAAAAGCCCTAGTTATAGGGTGTCCTCTAGTAGGTACAAATTACCTTCTGTGTTTCATAAACGCCTGTGCTAATAATAATAAAAAAGTACTAATTGCTTACTATTACTAACTACTGTAAAATGATAAGAAAGAAACTACCGAGGTCGACCAATACGAGTATGGTAAAGCGCGCAGCTACAGATCGTTGGTAGAGAATACGTAATAATACTACGTCGAAGGTTCCAAAAGTTTAAATCCTGGCATTGTACCTACTTAAAAAAATCTACCACTATTTTTATATCTTCTGCCGCTAAATGGTATTGTTCAGCACTATCGTGTTCCGGTCAGGTGGTAATGTACGGCCCTGTAATTTCCGGCACAGAGGCATAACACCTTAGGCATCAGGAGTGGTAACGCATCCGCATTTTGACCTTGGTCTTCGTGTGGGTGACTATAGGCTGCAGTCATCACTTAACATCAATATGAACTGTAAGCTTGTTTGCCACTTCCATTACATTAAAAAAATCTTAGAAGTCAAATGACTAGTTAAATTTTCAATATTAAACTAATTAATTATGGTACTGCTAAATTAATGCTAGTTGAGTTGACCGTTAGGTACACTAGGTAATCGACACATTAGATACCGCTACAGAAAATTGTGATTTCACCGCATTGAACGTGCATAAGCAAAAAAATATAATTAACCCAAATCTAACAACTCAAACGTAATAAACATGTAATAAAACATCACTCCATGTAATAACGATAAAACAAATGGAAAGTGTTGCCAACCTCGCCATCTCACGCTCCCATTATAGCCAATCTCACAATTGTTACCGTCACTCTTGTTTTCAATTCGTTCATGTTTTCTCAATTGCTTATTACACTTGGTTTTATATTGGTTTATGATTAAATTTTATGGGCCTTGAAAGTGGCAGAGGTACTACGCATAATAATGAGCTTATGGAAATGTATCTAACTAATTCAAAGTCAAAAATCATTTATTCATTCGGGTCGCAGACGCACGCTTATTAAGATTAGCTTCATGAATCGGAACTGAATCTGTTTCAAATGACGCAAACTAACTAATAGTTATTTCGGTGAGCGGCAGGGATGCGTCCAATAGCGTTGCGGTGTGTCCCATTTATGCCCCTACCCCCACGGTGAGTCTGCGATGGAACCATTTTTTTTGGCTATATACACTTCTTCACATTATTATTCGGAGCAGACATACAAACAACTGGTTCGCTGATGGTAGAGTTCCAATGTCAAAGCTTTAGGACGTATGTAGGTACTGGAAGACACCAGTGCATTGCCTAATCTGCCGTTAAATGGTGATGGTGGCCAGTGAACACTAGCTCAGCACTATCATATTACGGTTAGATTTATGTTGTACTGGTACGGGCCCATGCCCATAATTTATTTTATTTATTTATTAAGTCTTTATTTTCACAATACACATACAATATTGTTACAAATGGCGAACTTAACGCTAAGAGCGTTCTCTACCAGTTAAACCATTACTAGTATAGAAAGTTATATGGCGGTATTACGACACAACAGACATACAGAGCATAATAATAATTCATACTTAGTATAACTAGTACATACAAATGTATACACATTTATTACATAAATAGAATAAAGATACAATTTACATATATGTATATATATATATATATATAGATATATATATATAGAGGTATATATATAAATAAATATAATATGAAATATATGCATATAATCATGTTGATGATGATTACAAGGTATTCAAATGATTATCGTAAAAGATAGATCTTGAGGTTCTTCTTAATAACTATTACAGAGGCAAAACAAATTAGGCTTTAGAGGTTTCTGCATTTAACCTCTGGTTTTTGTGTAAATATCTACATAAAAACCAGAGGGTAAATTTCGAGTTACAATATTCGCTTCCACCATTAAGAATATTAAAAAGGTAGTATCCACCATGAATTGGAACTATATGCTAGTTTGCCCATTGTTCATTTGGTATTTTAAATTACTGAAAGTACAGAAAATGATATTGTGCCCAATTTAAAACGAAGAACGTTCTCTTTAATTATAACTGCTACGTCACAACAAAGCTTTTGTTTGTGCAGTGAGGAAATAAAAGTGTTTTTCACACTGGGCTTTGGCGCAATGATGAACATTTACTGGAAAATGGGAAATGACTCTGTAATTATGACTAATGATGGTTAGATGTCCTCTAAAAGTCAGCCAATAGTAACATTTTGTAGGTATTATCCAACGGTTAATTGCCATGTGCTTTGTTTTTGTTATTGGGGTTACCCATATTTGTAAAATCATAATTTTTCTGAACACACCTATTGTTATCTCATGTCAGGAACTGTCAAGATCCTCATTTATTTAAAGACGTATTACTCATCGTTTCTGAAACTATAAAGTTCGACGCCTGTTCAAAAACTCATTGATTCAAATAAAACATTCCGAAGCAATACGCCATCAATGAAAATAAGGTAAAGTGATGAATAAGGCGGAGAGGGCGGATATTCGTAGTTGGGTGTGACACGCGACGATGGTTGTCGGGACTTGTCAAACACATCCATCAACTAATAAACGCAACTCGCCTTTTTGTTTCCATTGTCATCAAAAGAAAAGAGACGACTTCAAATGATGCAAGTTTTATTCGTTCTCAATTCTTATTTTAGATCATTGAAGCTTTTTGGTTTTTGCTTGCTTTTGTTGGGAAATTTTTAATCCCTAGTTTTATTTGTCGTAAAATGGCAAACTAGCGTACAGATTACATTGATGGTATGTAATGCTGTAGCCTATAAACATCTACATGAAGCCAGAGATTTCAATGTTGATGCGTTACCAATCCTGAAACCTAATGCGTTATGCCTCTATGCCGTACATTACCACCTGATCAGATCACTACCATTTAGAGACAAGTAGATTAAGTAATGAATGGGAAGCTCCGCGCACTGGAGCTCCAGTAAACCAATTTATATTTTTTGACGGTTTCATCACAACTTTAACTCGTACTGCAAAAAACTGCCTCTAACATATGCGACAATCGTCGGCGTGTCAACAATGGAAACGAATCCCGCACTGTCGTGGGACGCCTGTCGATCTGCGACTGTCCCGGAACACCCAGATTATCAAAGACGGGAAACGACTGTCCCATTCTCGTATATAAACAACTTCGACCGGATTAGTGTCTGGTATTTTCAAAAACGTAGTTTGTGAAACGCTCGTTGTTATTTTTTGTTGCTAACAAGGATCTTCACGCTAAATCCCTATCAGGCAAAGCAGAAAGATTGGAGCACCAAATTGCTCCCTCTTCCCCTGCATTCATACGATGTACACCAATTCGGAAAGTATTCGAAATATTTGGTCAGTCCTGGTCTTCCTGAGCCTCTGCAAACCTTTGCATTATTTTTAAATCAAAATTCAATTCGTTATCGCATCACATGTGAGAGGTTAAACTTTTTAGCTGACAATAGTTAGGTATATCTTTTTTTAACTAACTACACAGGAACGTCTCTGTGCCGGAAAAGGGCGACCAGGCGGTATATTATTTACCTTCTCTTAACTCCAAGCCTCATTACTTTGGACACTACAATTTTAACTTCGAATATTTTAATAATACAGTATTGCTGCAATTGAGTTCCAATAATAGTAATAAGAAACTAGTGTGATTTACGTCACTTGGTACATTTCCGCGTGAGACGATTCGTCTGCTTGTCCGTGACACTTACTCATTGGCAGGGACAGCCAAAACATTACATCATATAGTGAGACCAAAACAAAACCGGGTCTATCTATTTTTGCCCTACGGCACTGTCCAAATGGACCAACCAGGTGAATCTAATTATATTTTTGTGTAAAGCCGCAGTTTTCATCTCACAGATGCGTACCCGCGGTGCAATATGTCCGCGGGCGTATTTACGTCCATAAGGCTCCTGGCATCGAAATCAGTACAGAATAGAATACGTCTCAAAATAGTCTCGTAAAGTATGTTTTTGATTAAGAAATATGTTTTCAACGAATTACTTGTTTGCTGATTTGTCTCTTTAGAAGCAATATTAGTTAGCCCAAAAAAAGCTAACCTTGGAGGCATAGGCATCACCACATTAGCTAAACTATCTGCCGGCTGAATGATATTGTTTGGCACATCAGCGCTATCGTGTTTGGTCAGATAATAATGTATGACAGATACGGTAGTGTACCTACTGTACAGAAAAATCCAAAGATCTTCATACTTCAAGAGTGGCATCGCATTTATATTTTTTTGTAACTAGTGGACCTGGAATATTTACTAAACTCTATTTGAACTGAACGATTGTTTGCTACTTACAAGACGTAGAAAAAAGTTAATGTCGATATGAGGATTGTATAAGAGCTTAGAGAGCCGTTAAGCAAAAATCGAAACTTTGACTGAAAGAACCTGGCGCAAGCCGTCCTGCCCAAATGTTTATTTGACCTTTTTCAGTCAATTTGTCCCGCTGTCGAGGAATATTTTTATTACTGAACTTATGCTGAATCCCAGGTACCTACCGGAAGATCAGTTTGCTTGATTGACTTGAATTTTACTTTATCTTATTCCTCGTTGACCGAACCTCCAAATTAAAACCTTTGGGGCTTTGAATCAATTACAGGGCTAATGAAATTTAAATAGAAATGTCACGGGGTTTGCCAGTATTCCAGATTCCATCGCTGTGGGGATTGAACCGTTTCGTGACGTATTAATTATCCCGGAACGTCAGACGTCTGTCTTTAGGATGGGGTTCGACCCCCAATTTTTCAGAATTAAGTAGCTCGGACTGGATTTGTAGATAATTTGTTCCGCCTCATAGAGCACCTTTATTTGCAGGATTCCGTGTAAGCCTATATACTTGCCTACGTATAACTTAATTAGTGAAGGAATTACTTCCTGTTTTAAATACCTTTATTGTGCGCTTTAAAAACCTGTGTGTTTTAAATACCTTTATAGACTTTATCGTAAGTTTTAGCATATAATATTAATAAATAGAAATATCGAATAATTTTGGATGACTGTGGGTTAGTCCGGCCGTACATACATTTTCCTGATGCAAGGCGAGTTACGTAAGGCAAGTATGCCCTGTAAATAAGCCCAGATTTTCCAGAGAGAAAACAATTCAAGTCCGTTTTGAAAAAAAAAAATTAATACATTGGCTTTGCTACTGATTGTAAATATATTTTATTACCGGTTCATAATTTAGAGATTCTCATTATTATATTTCTCAACCGTTTTACTTTCCCCGTTTTTTTATAATTTGGATACAAATCAAATTAAGAATTTTTTCAAAATTCTTTGTCAAGTTTGATAAGTCTTCAATTCTTGCAACATTCGCATGGAATATCTTCATTGATGTAATGTTGTTCTTATTATAATAGTTCAAACAGCTGTTAATCGGAGTGTTCCAATTCTCATACTTTGATCTGCTCCCGATTGAAGGTTGAGAACATTAGGAAAGGCATGTTAAGAACATGCAAACTGCTTTTAATATTAGACTAATTTATCGTAATCATTAACAGATTATTTTTGCCTACTATCATGGACCAAAATTTGCTACATGCTACTATTAAACTAAATCGGGCAAGTGAGGGGTGACATAAGTATAGGTACCGATAAGAAGTCTATGTCCATATGTTATTTAGACAAAAAAATTATGACAACTTTTTACTGCTAGTAGAGTTCCAGTGCACGAGCACCACCGCATTACCTAATTTAGCTGCCGCCAAATGGTAGTGTTCAGCACTATCATGTTCCGATTAAATGGTATTATATGGCCCCGTAATAACCAATTAAGGTCTCAGGGGTGGCAACGCACCTGCGTTTCAATCTCTGGTTTTTGTGTAGATGTCATCAGTTAACATCCATGTGAACTGCATGCTTGTTTGCTACCTCTATTACATAAAATAAAACTAGCGAAAAAATTGTCCTCCACTAGTGGGCGATAGGGTTGTCACGTCCCGAAGCCAACAACGCTATGAGTACTAACTAACCATTAACTACAAAACAAGAAGATAAAAAACGTTAACCCGGACTTCCAATAATGCTCGCAAATAAACTTCCATCCATCATCGGTTTAAATATAGAGCAATGAACACGAGCCCGGAATTAGAGCAATGCCCAATATTTTAATGATATAAACAGTTCCAAGTCGGTAGGTAAATATTAAGTAGCCTACAGTAGGCAATGAATAAGTTTTCTCCATAAGTCTTTATGACATACTACCGTCACGCCCCAGCTTCGCACGGGTGCAAAGAATGTAACAATATAACCTATGTCAGTGAAGATGCAGCTTTCTAATGGTGAAAAAAAAAAAATTGGTCTAATAAATATAATTTATTTAAAAAGTAAAATAAAAACTTTATGTTGGAGAACCTGATAAGACTGAATTAATTAAACAGTTGCGTATATTTGTTATGTTACTAAACGAACCGAGATAAATATTTGTTCCTATTTGAATATTTGTTGCTTTTTATTCGAATTTTATGTTACGATTACAAATTGTAGCGCTATGAATACTAAAATCTCGTATTGCTTTTTCACAGTAGCTGTGTAAAAGCACGTATGCATTAACGCAGGGTTTCTCAAAGTGGGGTACGCGAACCCCTAGGGGTTCACCTTTCGACGGTAAAGGTGACAAGACAAGACAAGACGCGACAAGATTTACTAAAAATCGACTTGATGCCGAGTCAGAATTAAAGTTGAAATTGTCCAAAATTACTCCTAAAATTGACTCCATTTATGACAAGAAACAAGCACACCCATCACGTTAATAGTACCTAGTAAAACAAATATAATTCCCACTTTATTTGTTCCACTTTTTTTTTTTGAGAGCTGGGTATGCAGGAAAGAGCATGAAAGTAAGTTGAACGCGGTCGAGATGAGATCTTTGCGCAAGATCTGCGGTGTATCACTCACCGATTGCGTTCGTAATGAAGATGTAAGAAAGAGACTTTGTGTGAATGATAGTATCGGGTAAAAATGAAAAAAGGCATGCTCCGATGGTTCGGGCATACAGAAAGAATGTCGAATGAGCGAATGACTAAACAGATATACAATGCGAATGTGGATGGTTGCAGAGGCCCAGGAAGACCAAGGCTGACCTACCATGACCAAATAGGTCGAATTCTGTCTGATGGTGGGGTCAAAAGTCTTAGGAATCGGCGTGCATGTATGAAGAGAATGATGAAGGTAGACGAGGCACGAGAGGTTTGTCTGAACCGGGATGTCTGGCGCTCTACACTCTCTGCCTACCCCGTTAGGGACCTGGCGTGAAGATACATACATACATACTTTTTTTTTAAATAAAAACACTTGTTTTATTCACAGTCAACTTTATTGTCTTCTTTGAGGGGAGGAGAGGAGGGGGTTATTTGGTTAATTAGTTGAGGAGTTTGCTGTCACCTGGATACTATTCAACAGGGATACGTGGAGCCGAAAGTTTGAGAAACCCTGCATTGATGTTTGCACACTGCATTACAATAACAACTTCGTTCTACTTGAAATGACTTCAATATGTATAAAGTTTCTAGTGTTAGCGGTAATTTGTCTCAAGTCTTTTGGGACACGTTGAATAGATGATATGTAATTTCATACGTCTTCTTTACCTAAATACGTATCTACACATTTATATAAATTAAAACTATTTTTACATTTTTGCAAATATGTTATAAGATGGTAACATTTTTATAATAATATGTAACAAAATATTTTTGGACAGAGAATACAG
Organism: Macrosoma leucophasiata; assembly: GCA_036365455.1. Classification (NCBI taxonomy): domain Eukaryota; kingdom Metazoa; phylum Arthropoda; class Insecta; order Lepidoptera; family Hedylidae; genus Macrosoma; species Macrosoma leucophasiata. The sequence goes on from JAWQUS010000024.1 coordinate 6,354,432, forward strand.
GATCAAAATTAATTATGATATTGCAAGTAAATATTAATTTTGCTTAAAAAAAGACAGTTTCTAAACACACTAAACATATGTAGAAAAACCTAACACGACTAAGTATATGTTTATATAAAGGATAAGAATAAATCGAAATAAATAATAAATTGCAATGAAATAAGAAAAATGTTTCGAAATTTATCAAAATGCATTAAGATTAAATAAATATGAATAAAGATTTTTAGACCCATATGATATTATTATTACCGTTTTAAGAAACCCATAACATCCTCAAAGAAACCCTTGAACCATAAATTATAAATTCAAGTCAATGTGTATTTCACGGGTCATAAATTCAATAAAAACTATCCTTTTAATCCCGAGATTATCCGCTACAAATTAAAACAAACCATCCAATCTTCTTCATAAAAAAAAAACAGGAATGTTAAATAGTGAACGCTAATAACTCCAGCCTTTTGCGGTTTAAATCACCAATTTATTTCAGTAAACATGAAAAAAAACGGCTCATTGAGAACTATAAATTATTCCGTCAACTGAAATTCCCGGCGTTCCCGGGCAGGATTGCATTTGAATAAAAAATAAATAATGCCAGCATCTAATTTTATAAATAACTAGATTTGTAGAGCATTGGCGCTTCTCTGTTATTATAGCGGCGGGTATAGAATGCTCTGTTTATAACTGCCGTGACGACCTTTTTTTTATCAAGGTCATTAAAATGCACTTTATAACGAAGTACAAATATTAATTCAATTTTATCGCTCGCTCAAAAACGAATATCATTTTTAAGAGATGTTTCATATTACCGAGATGGGTATTTTTTATAAAAGCTGTAATACAATAAACATATCGTGTAACTTAAGTTCGATAAAATTGAGGATAGTATATTATTTATTATTGTATTTGTGTTGTACATGTACATTGTTACAAATAAACGTTTCTTTCTTTCTTTTATTTCTTTCTTTCTATATTAGAATCACAATTTTTTAATACTTAATGTAGGTTTTAGGAAACTAAAAAGGCTTCAGGTATTATAAAGGCATTTTTCTGTTTACTTTTATTACGCAGTTTTTATAGAAAAGAGATATCTTTCATTCATATTGTAATACATATTAGGTATAATATATTATGTGAATATATTATTAATATTATGTTTTCATAATTTTACAATTCACGTATATGCGACGTGATACAGCAGCTATTCATTTTGTGACACCACTGAGAGTATGATAGTACATTCAAGTAAGAAGTCATTTAAACTTTCTTATTACTGTTACAAAGTATCATTTGCGGAATATAGCATACATGTTGTTTGTACAATTTCGGTATTGTAGCTGCTAAGATTATTAATGATGTGATTAATTTTACCAGTTCTATTCATAATCTAATTAATGTCAGTATAGGTATGTATGTATGTATGTATGTATGTATCTTCACGCCAGGTCCCTAACGGGGTAGGCAGAGAGTGTAGAGCGCCAGATATCCCGGTTCAGACAAACCTCTCGTGCCTCGTCTACCTTCATCATTCTCTTCATACATGCACGCCGATTCCTAAGACTTTTGACCCCACCATCAGACAGAACTCGACCTATTTGGTCATGGTAGGTCAGCCTTGGTCTTCCTGGGCCTCTGCAACCATCCACATTCGCATTGTATATCTGTTTAGTCATTCGCTCATTCGACATTCTTTCTATATGCCCGAACCATCGGAGCATGCCTTTTTTCATTTTTACACCGATACTATCATTCACACAAAGACTCTTTCTTACATCTTCATTACGAACGCGATCGGTGAGTGATACACCGCAGATCTTGCGCAAAGATCTCATCTCGACCGCGTTCAACTTACTTTCATGCTCTCATGTCAGTATAGGTGCATTCATAAACTATGTTTATAATGCAACGTTAATAAATAAATGCGGTCAAGTGCATGTAGAGCCACGCGCAGTGTAGGGTACCGCAGTTTTTAGGTTTGATTAATGTAATGAAAAAAATTAATTAATATTTTCTATGGAGTTGTTCAAAAATTTCGAGTATTACATTTGGTCGACTATTACTCCCAATCTTGTAAAGCCAACATAAGTTTTCCTTTTAATTTCGTTATATGCAGCTACTATTGCCGTATCTGATGTAAACTCTCATGCTAATTTCTTATAAATACCTACATTCATAATAAACGCATCATTCAAACTAAATAAAATTTTATTTGATTATAATATTAATTAATGTAATGAATACCAAGTTGCCGAATCGTACTTATTTCTTTAAGAAAACTCTAGAAATCGATTTTTCTTTGTTATTATTTTTACTGCAGAGTTTATTGATTGAAAATCATCCTTCTCATTGTTTGTCATTAACTACTAGATATACTGCAAAAAGTCGTTAACATGTCGTCTCTGCTGATGTGAACGGGCCGAAAAAGAACGTATACATAACGTCTGAAATAATCACGAGTCGTCGCGGAGAGCGCTTATGAGCGCACGCGCATCGTCTGCTATCAAAATGTTCCTATTCTTTGTTATGCTCCTTAATATTATTTGCCTAAATCCTTGACCGAATAAAGTATTATTAAAGGAAAAAATACGTGTAATTTAAAAAACTAATTATGTTCTTTGTACGCTCAAATATACCTTAATTGTGATTTTTATTATAAAGAACTAGTAAAATTTTACTACTTAGTATATTTTCCGATATATTTGTGGAGACTGACTGGCTAAAAGTGTTCATGTGTGGGTGTTTAGCATGTGTGAATGTTCTTTAAATATCTGCGGATATTTTAAATATGGTGGCCGCGGTGGAAATTCAACGGACAAACAATAGCTTTTTCGCTTCCTTTTTACCCGTGAGTGTTTACTTGTGCTTTATGATTCCAAATGGAACCAACCTATTTATTGTGTTGTACCAAAAAGTGACCGAAAGGAAGCCGTAGAAGCGACCTTCAGATGCCAGCTATTGGATACCACTTACCGATCGTCGACATAGTGTACCTACCTACATATCTTATAAAGAAGAACATATGCCTACTAATGTACCTACTACAGTAAAATAATGCAAAGAGAGTGCGACTAAAAAAGAAAGAAAATTAGGTATGACTTTTAATTAGGTAATGACGACCCGGTTAGTCCAGCGGTGTGAAATGACCGTTTGATTCGTAGGGTCGCGGGTTCGATCCCCGCACCGGGATCGAACCCGCCGCTAAATGGTAAATGGTATACTTGCCGCTAAATGGTAGGTAGTGTTCAGCACTATCGTGTTCCGGTCGGGTGGTAATGTAGAGCCCTGTAACTTCCGGCACAGAGGCATAACACCTTGGGCTTCAGGAGTTGTAACGCATCTGCATTTTGACATTAATCTTTGTGTGGGTGTCTATAAGCTGCAGTCATCACTTAACATCAATGTGAACTGCATGCCTGTTTGCCACTTCCTTTACATAAAATAATCAAATATTTATGCCCATTTTTATATTGAAAGTGGATTAATAATAGCAACGCACCTACCTGCGTAACCCCACAAATAATTAATTACGTATCCCCGAATCCTAGTTCTGTTTAACAAGAATAAACTGTTTACGTAGATATAACCTATTGCATCTCTCACCTCATTCCCAAGTTTATTTAATAAAACGCCAAAGTCTGGTCTTGCGTTGGCGTTTGGAACTAAATTTGCGAATATATTGGTTTTGATTGAGTTAGTTATTTCACGAAAATGGGTCCAAGTTTTAATTGATACCAAAATTGCGGCCGATGATGGACCCAAATTAGTTTATGCTAGTGTAGCTTATGATAAATAAGTAGTCTAATTGTATTAGAGATCAAACACGTTACTGGTGGTAGAATTCCAGTGTAGGAGCTCAAGGGCGTAGGCACCACCGCATCACCTAATCTATCTTCCACCAAATAATATTGTTCAAACAAATATCTTTATTGTACGCAGAAGAAGATACAATTTTATTATGAACCCTGCCTGCTGCGGTAGTTTGCTCTGTGTTGCAGCAGTCAGTGTCTTCCCGTATAGGTACAGTAGCTACAATAAGTAGTGAGACAATAAAATCAAATCATCAATTATGATCAATGTTCAGCACTATCATGTAACTATCACAGAAACAAAACAACTAAGGTCTTAGGGGTTGAAAAGCATCTGCATTTTGACCTCTGGTATTTGTGCGGGTGTCTATAGGCTGCAGTCACCACTTAACGTGAACAGCAAGCTTACCTGCCACCTTCATAACATTAAAAAAAAACAGATTTCTTTATGAACGCAATTCACTATTTCATTTTTTGTTCGACTTTAAAGGCTATGTCTTTCTTTTCCTAGTAGTATGAGAGTTATTTTCTTGGCAAATAAAATAAAAACCAAGACCGCATTGCGAACAGTGTCCTTGTAGTTAAGTAATAATTATATTTCAACTTGGCGATAAACTAACGACCTCTTTATCTGTTGACAAAATACGAACGGCCTTGTACAGTTTCCTGTACAAATCGTATTTCAAACGAAACACATTTTAAAAATGTTGATCGGTCGCCAACAAAACTGCGACGGCTTGTCTCCTAGACAATCATTTTATTGTAATAACTAGCTGTTGCCCGCGGTTTCGCCCGCGTGGATGTCGTTTTATAAATATTTTTTCCTGAATATTCTTTGCTATATACCTCACGGAGCCCGAGACCTTTCCACCGAATAAAAAACGGCGGAAATCGGTTCCTGCGTTCTGGAGTTATAGCGTCAGGAAGGAAAACCCGACTTATTTTTATATTATAGACTAGCTGTGCCCGCGACTTCGTCAACGTGAGAAGAAATATGATTGTACAGTATCTATATGTATCAGTATGGGCGCAGCTTGTATAAAAGTAGCCTAAGTTACTCCTTATTACATCAGCTATCTGCCAGTGAAAGTCCCGTCGAAATCGGAGACACTCAAATTCTACTTATTTGTATGTAGGTACGAGTATGTATGGATGTATGCAGATAAAAATAGCCTAACATACTCCTTATTAAATCAGCTACCTACCCGTGGAAGTCCCGTCAAAGTCGGATGCACTCGAATTCTACATATTTGTATGTAGGTATGTATGTATGTATGGATGTATGGAGATAAAAGTAGCCTAAGTTACTCCTTATTACATCAGCTATCGGCCAGTGAAAGTCCCGTTAAAATCAGTCCAGCCGTTCCCAAGATAAGCCCAGCCAAACACACAGACAGACAGACAAACAAACAGACAAAAAATTGTAAAAATGTTGTTTTCACACATATGCATTAAGTAAAAAGCGGTTATTTTAATATTACAAACAGTCACTCCAATTTAATTTATTTGTATAGAGCATTGATGTATAATGGAAGGTAATATACAACATAGGGTAAAACTCTACAATACGCCCCTGTGGGCAATATGCCCCACAGCCCTCTTGCTCCAACAGACAGAGATAGACAACAGGTCGCGACTCGCACGCAGTGACGACAGTACTTCTTCGACATAACCGCCGTGAGAGTGTGGATTTTGCATTTCATTTTCAAATTATAGTAAAATCTTTGAATACGGGCTTGAGACACATTGCGGTGAGTATTATACAAATTATGAAATCTTATGATGTATTTTTTCTATTAAAATTACAGTTAAGAATATGGAAACAATGATAAATAACTGATAATTTTACGTGTTGCACACAGTCATATATCTATTATGGCGGCCATGTTGAAACCGGGGCATATTGTAATTATAAATTTACAAAATGCTTCGGCTGTCATAGCGTAATATAGTTTTATTTATTATTTTTAATTCATATTTTTTTTATTTTTATAGAAATGCCACGAAGTTATGTCAGAAAAACATTGCGAGCGTCCTGGTCCGAGATGGATCTTAGTGAGACTATGCAAAAGGTTCGATTGAAGGAAATGGGAGTAAATGAAGTGGCACGAACGTACAACATTCCTTCAAAGAACGCTTAGACGACATCTTTTGTCTGGTAAATTAAGATTTTGGCTAAACTACGTCCTTACCTGCAATGACTTTAAAGAGAAAACAGAAAGCTGTTATTTTGACGTCGCCAGAAAATCGGAAAATCATTGAAAAGAAGAAAAAAGCTGTGGGAACTTGTGACAAGCAAAGCATGTGAAAAAAAGAAAGCTTCAAAAAGAACGATCAAAATAAAAAACTAAGAAAATGCCAAAAACAAAATACGAATTATCAGAGAGTGAAAGTGAAGAAGAACAGAACCGAATTAGTTCGGATGAAGAGATATCCGAAGAAGATGAAAATAGATGTATCTAAGGAATGCACCGAAAATTATTACAAGACAGCTTCTTAAGAAGATTAGTTAAAATGCCCATCTTGTTCTTTTTGGATGCATGAGTACAATGTACCTACCGCTTCGTAATATTTGTGGCAAAAAAGCTAAGCGTAAAACAATTAGAAAGGAAAAATAGAGAACCTCCACAATCAAGAGAGAAATATGATGACTGCTATGATTATATAAAGTTAATTTTAATTTAATAGGCATCGCAGAGAAGTATTTATATTAATTTTTTAAGTTTGGTTTTTTTTTATGAGAGCGCAGCGCGATGTGACGACTGATGCTTAAAAACCTCTTTTCATTTTGTGTTTAAGATTTTGTTTTTAGGTTTTTGTTTATTTTATGGGAGATGTAGGTAATAACTGATGATTTAAAATTTGTTTTCTTATTAGCAGCTAAAATGTTTATTGTTATTTTAAAGGATTCTCTTACTTTATTATTGTGGGGCATTTTGTAACAGAACTGAGGCATCTTGTCAAAGGATGTCAATACAAAACGCCCCACTTAATATTTTTTTTAAACACACGTTGTGCTCAATTGGAACGTTTTTCAGGTCAAATACAAGTGCCATACGATTAAGAGATGACCGCTTTTTTATTTATTCTCTAATACACCACTAAAAACCCTACCAGCTAAAATTTATTGAACTCGAAAAAAAAGCGGGGCGTATTGTAGAGTTTCACCCTAAGACCTAAAAATTTAGTGAACATTTTAAGCGTCTACTTGCTGCACTTATTATCGAGCAAAAAAGATACGAAAAAAAAAACACCTTTATTGTATGCCCCCTTGGACCCCTTAACATTTTCATTTTTAGTAATTAATTTTGTCTATATAGCGGTAACAGAAATACATAATTTGTGAATATGTTAGCTTTCTAGCTATCACTATTTAGGTATGATATACAGCTTGGTGACAGACAGACGGACAGACGGACAGAGAGACAGACAGACGGTGGATTTAGTAATCCGTAGGGTCCGTTTTTACCTTTTAGGTACGAAACCCCCTAAAAGATAAAACTAAGATACAGAATAGCTTAAAAATATTCGATATGATTCTTTAAATTGACATAACTTTATTATTTCTGAACCGATTCACATGAAACAAACACTAAATGTTAAGTGAAACTTACCACGATATATTAGTGAACGCCGCAAATCGAATAAGCCGTTTCTGATATTAGCGTGCACAAACACTCAGACAAACAGACATTTTTCGGGATAAAAAGTGCCCAGTGTTGTGCGCCAAGGTTAAAGTATAATCATACCAAGTTTCATTGTAATCGGACCGGTAGTTTTTCTGTGATACTTGAACAAACAGACAGACAGACAGACAGACAAAAAAATTTCTAATCACATATTTGGGTTCGGTATCGATCTAGTAACATCCCCTGGTATTTATTTTTTCAATATTTTTAATGTACAGAATTTACACTTCTACAGTTTAATTATAAGTATAGATTATGTTTTCACATTTACTGCCAAAGTACGCTTCGCTATTTCGTACTTCAAATTGATCCATTTTAAAATTTTAGTTACTGCAGTTAGCTAGACAGAGATCCTCACTTCAAGAATAAACAAACAGTTCACAATGAAGATAGGTAGGTGTTTACTACATACAGCCAAAGAAAATTCGGTGCCTGGCACCGAAGCAAAACAGTAGGATTTTCGGAAGTACGAGACTGTGCATTATACTACATGAAACATAATAGCATCAAACACAACCATTTCATTGTAGGTACCGGGCGGTAGATTTGTTAATTTGTTCTCCTCTAATTGTTATTTTTTTACATTTCAGACTGTCAACTCACCGCCAGTACCTCATCGTGACATTACGGAGGCGACCACAGCGTCCTACCGCCCTTACAACGAGGACTACGCATCCGTCCAGCGCCATGTCGACAGACCAATCCAGCCTGAAGTTGACCCTGAACGAATCAAGAAAGATAAGAAATGGTCTATTGGCAAACTTTTCAGGAGAAAGAAAAAAGATGATGAAAGTGGTTCGTCATCACAAAGTGACGAAGGAGTTAGCGGTAGATCACCATCAAAAAGGAAATCTAAAAAGAAGAAAAAAGCTCCCGCTGTTAATAACTTCGACCACATTGTAATCAGAGACACGAGGCGGGCTCAGAGTTTAGCCAAACCAGCTCTTCGTGACGTAACTGATGATGGCGTTTTATCAGATCCATCAGCTGGGTTTCTCACCTTTAAACAGAAAGCTCTAGATAAATATGTCGCATCAAAAGAATCATTAAGCTTAAAAGACGATAATTCCAGTCGATCAAGTAGGGTTTGCTTAGAAACGCCAGCGCGCAAGACACGAAAAGGTCGATTGAAAGCTCGTGTAGAAGCTTTAAGAAACAGTCTTAGGGGAGAGTCTAGTAGTGATGAAGATTCACTCAAGTCCTCGAATTCTTCTTCAATGATTCGCTTTAGAAGTGATGACTCCTTAATGCGATCTCGAGACAGTTCATTAAATAAAAGGTCTAGAAGTGCCCGCAATGAGAGATATATAAAACGCCTGTCTCGTGAGGAAGAGAATCAGTTGAATAAAGAAGCAGAATTATTACAGCAAGGTTATACAAAAGCAGAGGTGGAAATGTTGACAAGAACGCCAACCAGCCAAAGCAGTGGATATGGTACCTGCAAACGGGAACAAACGAACAAAATAAAAACAGAACAATTAAGTGTCAACGATTACAATCGACATCCAATGAAGTCTGAATCAGTATCATCTTTTCCATCAACGCAAAGTTACCCATCATCCATTAATTTTAACGCAAAAGTTAACAGTGACCACATTAACTATTCCATACAATATCCGAATAATAATATTAATAGAGAATCGCTTTACGCTAACAGTAACAGGGAAATGAGCGTTTCTAATCAACATGAAAATGCTGAGAACATTATGTGTGTTAAGTTCCCACTTGGCAACGTTAATCATACTAGAAAAGAGGAGAGAGCACCACCTGTGCCACCTCCTCGAGATATGCACAGAAAAGTTGCAACGCCTCTATCAATGTACTATGATAATAACCCCATAGTAGCTGATAGGATGAATAACCAAAATACAGTAATACACGGCGTTCCAAATAACGACTTTGAAAGGATTATGAGGCGGAGTCAAGAGAGGTCAGTAGGTTACGGTCAAAATGGCTTACGTCGCCCTATATCGAATTCCGAAGATCACATTGCAATTCAAAACAATGAATATATGCATAATTATACGTATAAGAATGAGCAACCAAGAAGGCCTGCATCAGTTTCAGCAGAACCAAACCATTACGGTCTATATGTCAATTCTCCGCCGTGGAGAAAAAAAATCGAACAACCTAATGTTATTAAACCGGAACCGATTCAATTACGACATGATTACTTATATTATGCTGATCAAAGCCCTAGATCTAGACGACCAATAAGCATTAAAACTAGTCAAAATGGTTTAGAAAACCAATATTTAAGTGATTCTCAAGCGTCTACAAATATGATGGATAGTGTATATAGGAGACCAAGAAATGCTTCAGAATTTTGGAAAAAAATTGATGACGCTGAGAGACAAAGACGACAGCAAAGTGTTTTCTCAAGCTCTAGAAGTAATAGTGATTATGCCAGTAGTACGCAATTACACAGAGCTTACTCAGAACATAAACCAGCTAGACAAAAGGCACAAGACAGAAATGAAACTATAGATAATCAAATAAAAGGTAAATCCATAGATACTATTGATGGTGCGAAAGTATGGAAAGCAACAACAGAATATAAGAGATCTTTGACCGTAGAGCCTCCAAAATCCGTCTCATCACCAACATCAAAAACACACGTCCGTCATAAATCTGATACTTTTGTTCCCAATTATCAAATGCCATCTGATGACGAGAAAAGCTCTGAACGTCGTAAATCAACTAATCTTGATGATGCCTTAAATGAATTGGAAGCGATTTATAACAGTTTAGGTCTAGGTGATGAAGATTTATTGGACCGGGCTGAACGTCGAGAATTAATGACACCGAAATTCAACGACCATTTCAATGACTGGAATGGAAATGATGACGAAATACAACTACGAAGTCAACCTAGTACGCCTTTGAGACGAATCTCTAGAAGATCTACGTTGCCAGATAAATTACAGGATGATATGGCATTTCGAAGAATGAATTCCTTCTCGAAAGAGAAACCAAATTTTAAAGATACGCAAGCGCAAATCAGCTATATGTTAGCTTCTCCAGCTTACGTACCATATGCTTCAGACGATGATAAATATTCAGAAAGAAATGAACCAGACATTGTTTATGACGATGTTGTTTATAGAAATATTAAGCAAACAAATAATCGCTTGAAAACTATTGATCCGCAACCACCTTTTGGTATTCCAGTTGGTCCAGTTTCTCCCGCACCACAAAGTGATTATTTACATGCAAAGCCTGAAAATAAAGGAAGATCCCGATTTATCCCAAAAAGATCACCTGATATTGTATCGGATGATTTAGCTTACAGAAATTTAAGAAAAGATAATAGACATTCATCTTTATTCAATGGAGATGAGTACAATGGCCATATTAACAATAATCATACAGAGTTTCCTTTCAACAAGGAATCAGCAGTAAATCTAAAAAAGAAGAGAGCCGTAAGGTCTTTATCAGCAAACATATTTTCTATGATACAAAAGGAAATAGACGATGCTCTGAATGTCAGTAAAATACCGATACAAAAAACTCACAGTAATAGCGACGTCATGAGAAGGTTACGCGAAACATTTGAGAATAATGACAACGAACAAGATCACTATCCTCGAAATAAGGTAAAACATCGCCACAATACTGTCAATATTTTTGTTAATAACCCACACGCTCCCACCCATCATTTCGCAAAAGATGATTCATTCATTCACAGTGACGATAAATGTCTTGCTAAGCCACCATCCTGTGATAAGTCCAAAAGTTCATCACCATCAAATAGATCACCTAAAATTACGAAACGGTCCTCAAAAGATGAATTTCAACAGGTTCTTAGTATGCTAGCACAGGAAGCTATGGATACTAGTAATAAATTAGGTGTAGCATTAGCTGAATTGGATAAGAATAGAAACAAAAATGAGATACCAGACATACAAAGCAGAATTTCTGATAGTAGAACAAATTTTCTAAATGGTTTGACTAATAAATCGCTTGACAATAGTGTGCCAGAAAGATATTCAAAAAATAATTCTGAATACGTAAATGAACCTAAATCATTGAAATGTAATAATATACCTGATGAACAATCTAAGGCAAAAAAGACAGAGGATAGTTTATTAGCAATATCTAATCAACTACATAAAGTTGAAGATCAACTGAAATATAGTTTTGAGAAGGAACTCAAATTTGACGATGAGAGCCTCAGGCTCTCAGATTATATGAACAAATGTGAGGAATCAAAGGCACAAGAAACAACCGTTCTTGTTGCTGATAAAAATGTTATTCCTGATATTGTTCCGTTGACGGTCAAAAATGATTCAAAAATTGAAAATACGATCATACCAGAAAGTATACAGCATTCGCCACTTCCAAAAAGGTCATTAAATCCCTTTATAAACATGGACGATAAAATGAAAGATATTGATGAAATAAAAGCTTTCAAAGACTTAAAGGATGGTATTTCAGATTTGATAGCTGGAATATCACAAGTCAATGAAAAATTATTTGTAAATAAACCTCAACCTGATACCAGTGGTACTACCATGACAGGTATCACTGAAGCTAGCGAAAAAATAAATCAAGTAACTCAAAATAATTATACTTCCGATGCTCCTAAAAGGGCATCCGGTAATTTATCTATTTATGAAGATGATTTGGACGTAAAAAGGGACGCAGCTGATTCCACGGAATATAACTCGTCAGAGGAATTAGCAACAATTTTCAAACTAGATAGCAATGTAAATTCGGTTGGTCCAATAAGAGAGAGTAACACTGACAAGAAAGAAAGAGACGAACTAAGTTCGCCAAAACTAGTTAAGACAATGAACCAACAGCTGAGAAGGCTTTCTGTAGACGATAGCACTCCTAGTCAAAGCAATTCACTGCCAACTAACGTTCCATGGAGAACTAAAAAGCAACATGCTAATTCACAAAATGAAACTCAAGGTATGTGGTATCTTATCATGCACGGTGTTTGGATATCATTTTAACCATTTGCATCCTGCTTCTTGAATTTTATCCTTATCACGTTGCGTCTGAATGAAACTAACTAGTGTGTTTTTGTTTTATAGTATGCGATGTTTTGTTGTTTTTGACAGGCGATAACACGAAAAAGCGCGATTGGCACGATTCAAGCACGCTGATGTTAGCTTGTTCGTACACGTTGATGCTCTCCCAACACCTCGCTGACCTGGACTGGCTGACTCTCCTTGGCTTGCTGCTAGCAATGATCACGATCATAGCTATGTTATTGATATGATGGATCACGAATCACAATTTGATGACATTATTTTCTGTATTTATTTTTACATATCCTAGTTTTGCTTCGTGGTTGTTTATTTTGTTCACAATATAGTTTATTAATACCAGTTAAGTGTTACACTTTTTTTCTTTTTTTTTTTTATTATAACTACCTAAGTACGTGATAATTTATGTGTAAAAATTATTTTATTTGAACATTTAAATAGAAAAAGGTTCTATAGTTTGGAAACTTTGTCTCGTGTTATACAAAATTTGCCATACCTGCTTAAATAATTTACTGCATTTAAAATGTACATATTATTCTGAACAGTCTGTGGCAGAAAAAATAAATGTGTATGTTTTTCATAAATTATTTCCTTAAATATGTAAAAATGATAGAGTTTAATGAAAATATTTTAGCTGTGATTTGTAATTATTTTTTTGTTATAAATGACGTAACATTGATCTAAGAATACCTAATAAAAGTAAGAATAATGTTGGTGTGCCAAAAATGTATAATATTGTTAGTAAAGTTAAATTATAAAATTTTGAAATTGGAATATGAAATATAACGAATAATAAATAATTGGTTGATATCATTAAACTTAGGTATTTTGCATGAATCAAGTGTGTTCTGCATGTTATTTTAATTACGATGCGATTAATGAGTGTATGTTTAATTTGATGAATTATAATTATATGATATCAGTTTTAACTTTAGTTGCTTTCGAATCAATTTAGATGTCCGTAAACGCTTATAATAAATTGTACTTACCTAATGCAGATATGCTTTAATGATCCACTAGTTTTGATCAATAATAAATAAGAACATTTAATATGAATTTTATCTCTTCGCGGAAACCTACCAGTAGTTACCACAGATCAGTATTTAAATATTTTTTTATATCACAAAGGTACCCGATATAAACTTATCTACTGGTAGTTACTGTTGGTAGAACTCCAGTGACGGAGTTCGCAGGCTTAGGCATCGCATTACCTCATATACTTGCCGCGAAATGATAGTGTTCAGCACTATCGTGTTCCGGTCAGATGGTAATGTACGGCCTTGTAATTTCCTGCACAGAGGCATAACACCTTAGGCCTCAGGAGTGGCAATTCATCTGCCCTTTGACCTTGGTCCTTGTGTGGGTGTATTTAGGCTGCAGTCATCACTTAACATCAATGTGAACTGGATGCTTGTTTCCCACATCTATTTAAAAAAAAAACTTAACATCAATGTGAGCTGCATGCTTGTTTGTCATCATCCTTTCTTAAAAGAAATCGTACCTATATCTCGTACTGTTAATCATATCCGATGTGAATAAGTAGTCAGATCTCACGATGAACGTGGTAGCTGAACCAAGCAAGCAAGAACCCCAGGTCTTGGTGTGAACGTTAATGAGATTTGTCAGTTGTTTCCCAGTGCCACCCATCGGAGTTTGGCAATGTGCCCGAATGTCAATACGATCGACACCTATTTATCACAGACAAAACGTACCTAACCGGCAAATCGTGGGCATTTGCGTGTATGCTTGAATGCATGCATTTACCTCTGCCTGTCCCTTCGGAGAATACAGGCATTAGGTTGCATTTGCATAAGGTTTCATAACTTAGTAGAGTATCCGCAAGTTAATAAATATTTAGTATGATATTATTGATTTATTATAATAAATATTATTTATTTAGTGATTTTATACCTATTCATCATAGTTACCTATAAAATAGTTGTACCTAGTCTTATTGATCATACTATACAAATACAGATAAAATCACCAATATTTATTAAAAAAAAACTTATAATCGTAGTGTTGTATTTGGGGAAGAAGTACAGTATGCGCAAAAGTTGAATACCACTGTGTAAAGTTGCACGTGTAAACTTTAAAGGCGAGAAAATTAACGACTTTTTACTGGTGGTAGAGACCCAGTGTAAGGACTCAAGGGCGTAGGCACCACCGCATTACCTAATCTATCTGCCAAATGTGTTCAGCACCATCGTGTGCCGGTTAGATGGTAATGTATGGCCTCGTAATAACAATCACAGATACATAACACATTAGGCCTCAGGAGTGGTAACGCATCTACATTTTGAGCTTGGTCTTTGTGCGAGTTTCTATAGCCTGCAGTCACCACTTAACATCAATGTGAACTGCATGCTTGTTTGCCACTTCCATAACATATAAAAACTGTATAAGCTTTGTGCATACTGTACTACCTTCCTAAATGTACTAAAAACCAATCAAATGACATATTAATTAAATTGTATTTGTTTCTAGGTGAAAACTGATTGCTACAGTTAGTGAACCACTGGCCACAATATACAACGTTATATTTTAAGTTAATTTACATGTAATGTTAATTTAAATAAAGCTGCCTACCTACTCTGTATTTTAATCTACTGTTGTGACATTTACTTTTATGTAGAGGCTTCCAGTTACATTTAAAAGAGCGTTATTTATATGAGAAAAATAAGTTATAATTAAAAATGTTTCAGTTATTCATCCTGTTGTTTAATTTACCTATTTATATCTATTTTTCGAAAATCCGCTAGGTGGCGCAACTAAATCCGCTAGGTGGCGCAACTCACACTAGTACGTTTTTCGCTAACTCCGCGATTAAAATTAATTTAAAAAGTTTAAAGTGCTTAAATCCTTTCAAAGAGTCTTTAATAGTGTTTCAAGGTAATTTATTTACATACAGCAAATAAGTTATAAAAACAACTTACGTATGTTACAAGAAAACAAGAAACCTGTTACTGGATACGAATTACAAAGTACTGTCTGTGGTCGAAAAACTGCCCGAGAATAAGACACTGGATTCACGAAACACTTCCAATGTGAGTGATTTGAACTATTCGACACAAATATACCATTTTGGTTACACTTATCACTATCACATTCATAAGACCGTAACGAAATTTACAACAATACAGTTGACATTTCATAATTTAAACTGTCATCTACTCCACGAAATCAAACAAAGTAAACAAGCATTTTCTACCAATAACAGCTCAGAGCAACTTTACCGACGAGTACTTAACCACTTCGTTTAAAAAGTTATCTAGCTTAAAAGCGCCATCTAGAATAAATACACCGCACTACAGACTCAGTCCTCCAGCGAAGTATTGAGCGATCAATTTATTTCTCGTATATTACCCTAGGTGGGGTTAGAAGTGCGTAAATGGCAGTTGGAATGTTGGAAATGCTTCGGAATACTGGGCGTCGAGACGCTCGACGTCATTACGCTGGGCGTCGGGACGCTGGGTGTCGGGACGCTCGACGTCGGGACGCTGGGCGTAGAGACGATCGACGTCGGGATGCTGGGCGTCGGGACGTTGGGCGTCTGGACGCTGGGCGTCGGGACGCTCTACGTCGGGTCGCTTGACGTCGGGATGCTGGGCGTCGGGACGTTGGGCGTCTGGACGCTGGGCGTCTTGACGCTGGGCGTTGGGACGCTCAACGTCGGGTCGCTTGACGTCGCGACGCTGGGCGTCGGGACGCTGGGCGTCGGGACGCTGGGCGTCGGGACGCTGGGCGTCGAGACGCTGGGCGTCGAGACGCTGGGCGTCGAGACGCTGGGCGTCGGGACGTAGGGCGTCGGGACGCTGGGCGTCGGGACGCTGGGCGTCGGGACGCAAGGCGTCGCGACGCTCGACGTTGGGACGCTGGGCGTCGAGACGCTCGACGTCGGGATGCTTGGCGTTGGGACGCTGGGCATTTGGACGCTGGGCGTCGAGTCGCTGGGCGTCAGGACGCTCTACCTCGGGTCGCTTGACGTCGGGATGCTGGGCGTCGGGACGCTGGGCGTCGGTACGCTGGGCGTCGGGACGCTGGGCGTGGGGACGCTGGTCGGCGGGACGCTGGGCGTCGGGACGCTGGGCGTCGGGACGCTGGGCGTCGGGACGCTGGGCGTCGGGACGCCAGGCGTCGAGACGCTGGGCGTCGGGACGCTCTACCTCGGGTCGCTTGACGTCGGGATGCTGGGCGTCGGGACGCTGGGCGTCGGGACGCTGGGCGTCGGGACGCTGGGCGTCGGGACGCTGGGCGTCGAGACGCTGGGCGTAGGGACGCTCTACCTCGGGTCGCTGGGCGTCGGGACGCTGGGCGTCGGGACGCTGGGCGTCGGGACGCTGGGCGTCGGGACCCTGGGCGTTGGGACGTTCGCAACGAAGCGCTAGGCGTCGGGGCGCTGGGCGTCGGGACGCTGGGCGTCGGGAAGCTGGGCGTCGGGACGCTGGGCGTCGGGACGCTGGGCGTCGGGACGCTGGGCGTCGGGACTCTGGGCGTCTGGACGCTGGGCGTCGAGACGCTCGACGTCGGGACGCTTGGCGTCGGGTCGCTGGGCTTCGGGGCCCTGGGCGTCGGGACGTTCGACGTCGAAGCGCTGGGCGTCAGGGCGCTGGGCATCGAGACGCTCGACGTCGGGTCGTAGGGCTTCGGGACCCTTGGCGTCGGGACGTTCGACGTCGAAGCGCTGGGCGTCGGGGCGCATGGCGTCGAGACGGTTGACGTCGGGACGTAGGGCGTCAGGTCGATGGGTTTCGGGACACTGGGCGTCGGGACGTTCGACGTAAAGCGCTGGGCGTCGGGGCGCTGGGCGTCGAGACGCTCGACGTCGGGACGCTGGGCGTTGGGTCTCTGGGCTTCGGAACCCTGGACGTTGGGACGTTCGACGTCGAAGTTCGGGGCGTCGGGGCGCTGGGCGTCGGGACGCTTGACGTCGGAACGTCCAGCGTGGAATAGTGGCTTTGTGACATTGGGCAGCGCTTTTGGATACACATTTTCGTTAATATTGGATAATAAACTCTTTTGGGTAGCTAAAAAAATCTACTTTGCAGTAATGCTTCTCTGTACGCGATATGAGACGTATAGCCATCGTGGATACACACAGGCTGCTAGGATTGCGAAAAATGTCTTAGTATGTGTTTAAACGCGCATTCATCCTATGCTGAACCGTAATTTCGAAAAGGGCATTTTAAACTTCTATGCATAATATTTTTTTATAGAAAATTATTATGATGGTTTGTATAAAAATAAGTACGAGTAAAAAAATACGTTTACTGTATGCCCCCTTGGACCCCTTAATATTTTCATTTTCTTATTTTTAGTAATTAATTTTGTCTTTATAGCGGTAACAGAAATATATAATTTGTGAAAATGTTAGCGTTCTAGCTAGCACTATTTATGACATAGGTACAGCCTGGTGACAGACAGACGGATGGACGGACAGACAGACAGACAGACAGCGGAGAATTAGTAATCCGTAGGGTCCGTTTTTACCTTTTAGGTACGAAGCCTCCTAAAAGATAGAAGATAGATACGGAATAGTTAAAAATATTCGATATGAGTCATAACTTTTTTATTTCTGAACCGATTGACATAGTAAAACTTACCACAATATATAAGTGATACTGCAAATCGGATAAGCCATTTCTGAAATCCACACTACTAGCATACATTTTTCCGGCATAAAAAGTACCCAGTGATATGCGCCAAAGATTAAAACATAAATATTTCAAGTTTCATCGTAATCGGACCTTTAGATTTTGTGTGATGCTTGAACAAACAGACAGACAGACAGACAAAAAAATTTCTAATCACATATTTGCGTTCGGTATCGATCCAGTAACATGGTGGTATTTTTTTTTTAATATTTTTAATGTACAGAATTCACACTTCCACAGTTTTAATAATAATAAGTATATATGGTTGTTGTTGTTGAAGATCAATGTACTACTTATTAATTTAATTTTTAAAATTTTCTACTTTATTTATAAATTATATTGTTAGGGGTTAATTGCAGTATTTATTAATTTTTATTTCTCAAATTAAGCCGACATTTAAGACGATAAAATTACTAGCAAAGCCAGTCGGTACTACGCTTGTGTACAGTTTTACACAGTTTTTACTGGTGGTAGAGCTCCAGAGACTGAGCTCGCGGGCGTAGGCACCACCGCATTACCTAATATACTTGCCGCTAAATGGTAGTATTTAGCATTATCGTGTTACGATCAGGTGGTAATGTACGGCCCTGTAATTGCCCGCACAGAGGCATAACACCTTAGGCCTTAGGAGTGGTAACGCATCTGCACCTTTGACCTTGGCCTTTGTGTGGGTGTCTAGAGGCTGCAGTCATCACATAACATCAATGTGAACTGCAAGATTGTTTGCCACTTCCATAACATAAAAAAAAGCTTGGTGATTTAGGCCATTTTTATCTTCAATGCGGTACTTAATTGGAAAGCTTGGTCTAAAAATCAATGTAATGGTTGGGAATAATAATTAATCCATAGTAACTTCACGCCTGTAATCCCCGAAAGGGTAGGCAGAGATAATTCTGGAAGTTTCCCAGTACCTCGAGTACTGGGAAACTTCCAGAAAATGGAAAAAACCCAATAGAATCAGAGAAAGGTAAAGGATTTTACACCGCTATCTCTAATATCCGCCGACTCGTGACTTGAACCCGGGACCCCAGCTAAGTAGTAGTGGCCTGCTACCACTAGGCTACTGAGGTTCATTTAATCCATAGTCACTTTAATAATTTCGTAACCTACCTGTTCATCATTCATATTTTTTATTTTTATGTAATGAAGGTGGCAAACAAGCTTGCAGTTCACATTGATGTTATGTGGTGACTCCAGCATATAGACAGACACCCACCCACACAAAGACCAGGGGTCCGACCGTGTGGGCCGACCGTCTAACTCAAATCAAATGCTTTCGTTTAGCTTTGGATTATGACAACATCTTATGTGTTTTGTACCTACCACCTAATGTTTCCGCAGCAAAATGTTTAATAGGTGGTACGAAACTGACAAGATAACGTCCGCAAACGAAATCATTTCAGTTAGGCGTTAGTATCATTGCCCTGAGGTCAAACTAAAGATGCGTTGTCACCCCTGAGGACTAAGAGGTTCGTCTCTGTGATAGAAATAACGGAGCCATTATCATTGCCATCTAAACGGAACACGATAGTGCTGAATGCTACGATTTGGCGGCAGATATTAGGTAATTCAATGGTGTAACTCTACGCTCTCGAGTTCAGACACGGAAAGTTACGGAAAATAGAAAAGATGATTATGATCGAAAAGAAAAACTTTTTATTTATTTTGTATCCATTAAAACTATCGTTTATTATTAAAATGATGCGTAGGTAGGAGGGCACCAACCAAATTAGTAATTTAGTACTGTTTGATAGATTTCAATAAATTCCTTTCTAGTGGCATCTTTTATCAATTTATGTAAACAGAGAACATATTCTTTGTATCGCCATCTGTAAATTTAGTACGACACTACCAGCTTTTATAGGTTTTCAGATTTTTGTATAGATGACACTGCTAGAGCTTGTTTCTTTTAGTTACTAAACTTGTTAGTAGATGTCACTCATTGCAATTTATTTGACAGGTGTTTATATAAATTACAAAATATGTTGATAAAAGTGATTTCGTTTAATATCAAATAATAATCTATAACAAATACATGTATTAATGTAATATAATATTAGATATAATTTAATTAAAATAAATCATGATAGACTTTAATTAATGAACGCAACACCATAGCGTTCAATGACTTACGACGACAGCTGCTGTCATGTTAGTCTTATTCAATTTTTGCTACATGAATGAAGTAACGAACAATGATTGCGTCGTGTAACGTTTTGTGAAATTTATTTGCGAAAAAACGTTTTTTATTTATTAATTACTGTCGGACTGTATTCAGTTATAGTTAATGTGGTAACGCAGTAGTTGAGAATTAGTGTACAGTGTTTCCTCGACGTTGTTATGTGTTATCGCACGTGTGTTTTTTACTGTAGAGTTCATAACATCAGCCTACTTTGTTCCTGTTGACCTGCCTCTGCTGTAGATTTTAAAAGGTAACGGTTTTCGATTATAATTAACATATAATTTGATGGCATTATAATATGCATGCAATATGCAACTTCCGTTCTCGCCACTTCTCGCAGTAGAAGAAAAATAAAGTTCGTGTCAATGACATCGTGTGCTATCATAAGAGTTCATTTTATACTTGTTTTCTGAATCGTAGGTTACATGCAAATAATATTGATACGATTGTTGTGCGCTATGGTTTTAAAATTACAACTTTTTAAAATTTTCCATAGCCTGTTTCAATAATAGGTAAAATTCTATAGGTAGGACATAAGCTAACTGTTACAACTCAAGTTTCTCCTTATTGATGTATCGGTTTAGGGTTCCGTAGTTAACAAGGAACCCTTTTAGTCATGGATACTTAACACCTACGTAACTTCACAACAAGTCCTCTATGGGGTTGGCAAATAGTAAGTAACGAAGGCACTTAATGAAAGTGGCAAACAAGCATGCAGTTCACATTGACGTTAAGTGATGACTGCAGCCTATAGACACCTACACAAAGACCTGAGGTCAAAACTCAGATGCGTTACCACTCCTGAGGCCTAAGGTGTTATGCCTCTGTGCCAGGAATTACAGGGCCGTATATTACCTACCTAGTAGTGCTGAACACTACCATTTAGCAGCAAGTATATTAAATAATTCCAACCAATACCAATTCGCATTGGAGCAGAGTGGTGGAGTAAACTCCAGGCCTCCCCCCAAAAAGGGGAGAGACTCATGCCCAACAGTGGGACGTATAATGGGTTGCATTATTATTATATTAGGTAAGGCAGTGGTGCCTTGGTCCGCGAGCTACGTCAATGGAGCTCTAACACCAGTACTACAGTTACTTCTACAGAACTGTAGCTACTTAGGTAACTGGTCTTATTTCATTGTATGAAATCTTAAGTAGTTTTAGTATTGAATTAATTTATTTATTTTGTATTATCATGGTGGCAAACAAACAGGCAGGTCACATTGATAGCAGAATACAGCAGCCTATAGACATCTAGACAAAAACTGGGGGTCAAAATACAGATGTTCTGCCTCTGAGCCCTAAATTATTTTACCTCTGTGATAGTCATGACAGGCTCATACATTGATGTAAAGTAAATATCACAACATATAAAAGGGTTAAAATTGAGTTCATTGTTATTGGCAAGATCCTTACACCCATATTCTAAGTCGTAATCTCGACCTTAACTCAACCTCACTCATTGGAATTTGTATGCTTAGTTGTAACTAATAACATCAACTCGACATTCTGCCTCCGTTTTAAGGTAAGAAAGCAATTGTCAAACTCCAAGGTATACATTTACGCTATATTCTTGAGCTCAATAAGTTTTTCATGTTGGAACTGGCTGGAAATAAAATTAAATACCATATTTTTGTATAAAAATGGATTTTGAAGACTTTGTGAATGATCTATAATAATATGATAATCCGTACATATGAGTTACTGTCAAAATACAACTAGGAATGTGGATTTCAAGGCGTCCTCATAAAGTATCTTCAGCTGAGTGTGAGTGAAGCAATGTTTCAAGTAATGTTTTAGAATATGGGTGTCAGTCTCCTTGTTAGATATCTTGATGCGTTACTATAAAGCAGAGGTTCCCAAACTATTTTATATTGTAGACCCCTTTGAGAGAGTTTTATAATAATAATTAGAATTTTCTTCTGGTTTTTGGTGGACCCCTCCTTGCTTCATTTATATCACATTCCCATATTTCCAATTTCTCTTTACGTCTACGTAGACCCCTATCGAGGCTCCCTTAGACCCCAGTGGGTCCACATGGACCACTTTGGGAATCACTGGATACTTCTATATACTCTCTTTCTTCTCTGAAGACTTACTTCTCCAGATACTACTATCTGGAGAATCTGGTAGTGCTGCACACTATTATTTTATTTTTATTTAGCAACTACTATTCAAATAGATAAGGTACTTAGAACTCCCATTATAAAATATTTTACTACACTTATAAATCACTCAGTATCTCTCTGTCAGGCCATGAGAAAAATATGACAATTGATTTCTAATTGTTCATGTTCCAATATCGGTCCAATTGCAGCCTAATAAGTAAAAGTAGGTATTAGGTATATAATTCAAAATAATTATAGTCAAAGTACCTATCTAAGTATATACCTACAATTAACAATACTTTCCACCTGTACTTCTTGAAGTAGACTAGTGGTTGCACTTGACAAGCTAGTGCGGTAGGCAGAAATACTATTACACCTACTTACACAAAGTTGCCATATATATGAGTTTTTAGGGTTCCGTAGTTAACAAGGAACCTCTTAGTCTGTCTGTGTGTCTGTCTGTATGTCTGTCTGTCTGTCCGTCCGTCCGTCCGTCCGTCCGTCCGTCCGTCCGTCCGTCCGTCCGTCCGTCCGTCCGTCCGTCCGTCCGTCCGTCCGTCCGTCCGTCCGTCCGTCCGTCCGTCCGTCCATCGCGACAGACTCTTTGAACAAAAATGTAGTCAGCTTTTTAATACACTCGAACGAAATTAGAAATGTAGATCCTAGATCCTATTAATATTAAGTAGGTAGGTACCTATAAAGGCGAAAGTTTGTGGGTATGGATGTTCGTTACTCTTTCACGAAAAAATTACTGTACGGATTTGGATGAAACTTGACAGTAATAGTTAGGTATACATTGGAATACCTAACATATAGGCTACAAAGTCGCAGGCAAAACCTAGTATTATTATTATAAATCACACACCACTGATGTACCTACCTACATAACATCGCGCGATCGATTAAGCCTTTGCCGTGCTGTAAGGATATAGGGAAGTGGTAAATGTTGGTCATTTTAGCCGGACAAGGGTCCCTATCCTATTTTTAGCTCCCGTACATCTCTTGTTTCCTGAGTCCTTGATGTCGTAGTTGGTAAACTTCCAGTTTGTGCTGGAAATAACCGGTATTTTTTCCTACTATCATAGGGCTATTACGGTTTCACACCTTATATCCTATCTTGTTTATGTATGTTTTTATGTAGTGAAGGTGGTAAAGAAGGATGCACTTCACATTAATGTTAAGTGATGACTGCAACCTATAGACATCAACGTTATATAGACACCTGGGGTGCGACCGCCTATCGACATTGCTATTGTCGTTGTCATTGCTGTCAAATTTTCATGTCGATTTATAGCTCCTCTAAAAGCCTTAGTGGTAATCTGATTGATGTTCTTGCTTTCGTAGGTGATAAACAAGTGATAATGGTACATTATTTAGATTATTGTTATTTAGTTAAAGTAAAAATCGACATGAATTTGACAGCAATGACAATGACGACACCAATGTCGATAGGCGGTCGCACCCGTCGCGGTGTACCAGAGGTCAAAATGCACCGGAATTTTTCGGTTGACTGAATGCACTAACGGTAGAATTCTCCTCCACTTGTGGGCGATGGGTGGTCACGTTCCGACACCTTCTTTAGAGTTTTAGAGTTATAATTTGTAAAATAAGCTAATCTATGTCATTAAAATTATCAACATCATCATAAGATGGGTACATGAAAAATCACTTTACATACCAAATGATGTACCCTGCTAATAGGCTAATAGGTGTCGCAGACATAATACTGTTTTTATCTTTTGTCCGTCTGATTTGTAGAAACGAGTTTCTGATAAGATTTTATTTGACATTCCATAATCTCCAATTAAAATGTATGTATGTATCTTCACTCCAGGTCCCTAATGGGGTAGGCAGAGAGTGTAGAACGCCAGATATCCCGGTCCTGACACACCTCCCGTGTCTCATCTACCTATCATTCTCTTCATACATGCACGCCGATTCCTAAGACTTTGACCACACCATCAGACAGCACTCGATTAAAATGTCTTTACTTTTATACCTACTTCCTAGTAACTGCAAGACTTCCTATTTGACTTTCGACTTCAAAATTGTTGGATAAAGGAGACTTTCCAAAATGTATGGAGCTTGGGCCCGCACCATGTACACTATATTGAGGGATGAAGCATAAAGTACTAAATCATTTTCAGCTAGGTATTCAAATCGTTTATTATATCTTTAATTAATTGTCGTAAGTATATTTCGAAAACAAGAATGTCATAGTAGCGATATGGCAACATATTCCTGTCATACAAAAATTACGTAAAATAAATATTTCCGACAAAAAAACAACGATGCAAATTATTTTTTGAGTATTTTTCCATGATTCTGCTTATTTTTCTCTAACTTTTGATATAGTGTACAAGGTGCGGGCTCAACTTGGAACTTCTCCTTTAGCATTTTCTCCAACGGTTTAAAGTAGTCTCAAGTTGTTAACTTAAAGAAACGTTCTTGCAAAATATGAGCTTGTTTTGTTACATTTGCTTTGCTTTGTTGCCATTACTATTCTTGATTCGCCGGCGGCTACGTTTCTGCTCATGTAACGGGTGGCGAGCCTATTGATATCTCCGAGCATTGATCAACAAACGCCGAGGTACTGGAAAACTTCCAGAAAATAGAAAAATCCAATAGAACCAGAGATAAAGGATTTCACATCGTTATCTTTGATACCCTATCCCGAAAAGTTTAAATTATTTTAAACACCAGAAAATGTTCATTAGATAATATTTCAAATCTGTTATACCGAACGTGTTGGTACCTTTTTTCCATTTTCTGTACAAAGCAGCGAGTGCGTTGCTACTTCAATACCACCTTAGGGCTTCTGCACACGGTGCCGGCACCGCGCCGTGGCGCTGTAGATACGCGCCGCGCTAGGCCCGTCGCCGCGCCGCCGCCGCGCACTTTCCCCTCCATGTCTGTCTGATGTAGCTGTTTCATTACCAGCCGCGTACGAAGTTCCAAGTGCGTAACTTTTTAACTTCTAACTTTTGTACGCGGCCGGTAATGGAATAGCCGAGTCAAACGGACAGGGAGGGGAAAGCGTGCGGTGGCGGTGCGGTGGCGGCGTCGTGTGCAGGAGCGCTTATAGTTATCATACCTACTTACTTAAGGTATGTTAACTATATTTTAACATATTACGTACCTATATTTGTTCATAAATGTTATAGACCAACGCTCTTCGTTTGCGTTTCTGATGGAAGTGTAACAACTGCTTCAATTTAGGACAAACGGTCGTTAGTGTCGTGACAATTGTTCCGTTTTTGTTACAGCTGATGGTCACAAACAACAAAAAACTTATGTTTATTCATTCTAACTGCAACTCACACATTAGTGATCATGCCAGTGATATTATAAAATATTTCAATAGCCTAGCGATTTTCGTTGTGACCCAGTTTAAAAAGGACCGGGAAATTCTACAATATTATTTTTTATTGAAAAGTTTTTTAAAGGAAATTCATGATTACGACCAATTAGGAGGCTATAACGTAATGAATTCGTTATAATACCTACCCATTGCAGATAGCACTTATTGTTTTGAATATAGGTAGGTACTCGTATATTTGGATGTATTTTAATAATTATACCTCTACGTAGTTCGATATAAATATTATATTTATATTCATAATTGTTCAGTGATTAGGTAAGTAAATCCAATTTAAACATTCGACAAAGGTGCTCAAAATGCCTGTTATCATAGAGGTATAACGCTTAGAGTGAGCATTGCATACAAAATTTCGCGTTACAGTTGAAGCCAAAACATAAACGATGTGTGCGTGAACTTCGTGTAATTACTTGCGTTGACGCACACATAAAGACTCGAAAAGGGTTGCAAGCAATTATGTTTTTCCCACAATGTCGGCAAATTTTGGTTCGTAATAGCAAAGTGAAACAGCTTTAGAATATCGTCTTGAGAATCTCATAGTAGTAGGTGATCCGAATCTACGTCGATCTTCACCTATCTGTTTACCGGATGAAACATAGTTTTTATCAAATTTCATATATAAACAAATACGTCTTGCTTGTATATGTATCAAAATGTGTATGTTCATAGCTATGATAAAATTAAAAAATATATTATTTTTTAGCAAACACCCATTACTAAACCTTAATTGGTTTAGTAATGGGTGAAATTTTGCTAAAAAAACTGTTTTTGAAACTATAAACATATAAAATATGTCTACGAGGTTTATTAGTAAACGAATCGGACCGATATTTACTTACCTGTTTACACCTGCTTATTTATGTATTGAAGGTGGCAAACAAGCATGCAGTTCACATTGATGTTAAGTGATAACTGCAGCCTTTAGACACCCACACAAAGACCAGAAGTCAAAATGCAGATGCGTTGCCACCCCTGAGACCTTAGTTATTATGTCTCTGTGAAAGTTATTACGGGGCCATACATTAAATGCTTGTCAGGTAGCCATGAACGTAAATACGTAGGGTGTCACCATACAATACACCTATTATAAACGTTTCAAACTTTGAGTTTCGAACACATTTGACTGGGTTACAAGTCAAGTGGGCGAAACTTGCTAAAAAAATATATTTTTTTTTATTCCATGAACATATTTTGATCACAATTTTATTGATAAAAGTTCGGCAATACACGCAAGACGTGTTTCTTTAAGTGTGAAATTTGATAAAACAAAGTCGGCAAACAGACCGGTGTAGGTCGAATTTGATTCGAATCTAAGTCTATCAGGAATGTTTCATAATATTTAAAATACATATGTTTACCTTACCATAGCGAAAGTAGTCTCAGAAATAAGATGCCATCATTTTTGCTTAAAGCGAGTCAAAAATATTTTACACATATGTATGATACTTTACAGTATTATAGGTTATACTTTAGAATGAGATATAGCCCAATATTTGCAATGATTAAAAGTACACGCGGACGAAGTCGCGGCCAAAAACTAGTTAATTAAGAGAAATCTAAAAAAGTTTTTGGACAGCTGGATTTGTCACTATCACTCGAATTGTAGTTTGTTTTTGTTCTTCTAAAAGTCCTATTTAACACACGTGAGACAAACTGTTTTGTAGTATTTTAGTCCGTAAAAATGAGTTAGTAAAGTACTCGAAAATATTTTCTAAGCAATAATGTCCATATTTTATTTAATTTTGTGTCATAAAAGTGGCAAACAAGCATGCAGTCCACATTGATGTCAAGTGATGACTGCATCCTATAGACACTTACACAATAAACAGAGGTCAAAATGCAGTTGCGTTGCCACTTCTGAGGCTTAAGGTGTTATGCCTCTGTGCCGGAAATTACAGGGCCGTACATTATCTACTACCTACATAACCTGACCGGAACACGAGTGCTAAACACTACCTTTTAGCGGCAAGTATATTAGGTAATGTGGAGGTGCCAACACCCGCGAGCTCCGATACTGGAGCTCTACCACCAGTTTAATATCGCGCACTGTCATAGGAATAGACAAATATTCATTGTATATAATGATAAAAAAAAACAAATGTGTGGTAAAAAAAAAATCATTTGCTGGCAACATATTAATCATCTGAGTACTTCGATTCTTACGATTTGTTTTTTTGGTTTTTAAACAAAAATAAACGATACCAAGTAATACTTATGTGTGAAATGTGATCTTCGAGTCCTTAGAACGCTTTTGTGAAGCATTGTGACAGCCTTTCACCACACAATAACTCGTATTTCTCATTTTGAAAATATTTGCAGCCATCGTTTTCTTTATGCTATACAAGCGAAGAAGATAAATAATAATAATAATGGCAACCCATTATACGTCCCTCTACTTAACTGGGCACAAGTCTCTCCCCTTTTTGGGGGGAGGCTTACTTAGGGAGCTCCACCACGCTGCTCCAATCCGGGTTGGTGGAGATACGGGTTAGTGACTAACCGCTAGAAGACAAATAATAACACTGAAAAGTGACCCAAACGTTGGGTTGTTTTTAAAACTCATTTTACTTAGTTTGTTATGTTAAACCTACGCGAGATAAATTCTTAAAAATAGTTTTATTTGAATTAAAGATTCAAAATTCATTAATCACAATAAAAAAGTGTATTACAATTGATACATTGATAGATAATAATAATATGTCAAATTAAACAAGCTAAGAATTAAAATAGGTACCTATCAACAGAATAATCCATTTTCTCTTTTACAAACTGACAAGATAATACTGAAAGAAAAGAATATGACATTCTTTTTCATCCACTGGTAGAATTCCAAAATTCCAAAGCCCATATTACTGAGAAAATCCTGCCAAAAAAAAACTCAGTAAGGTTTTTACAAATTAAGATCACTTACATTTTTTTTTTATTGACAGAAACATGTTTTTGACATATTGATGTACCTGTTGTGTGCATCCCTATTTCAATTGCAAGCGGTGCAACGATCGCTTTGGCCGTCGGAGCGTGAATATTAACTATATCTAGCAATAATTACCGTTTCCGCCACAGTTAACTCGTATTCTTGGGTTTTCTATTCAATAACCTTCTGTGATCGTGTACAGTACAGTAATGTCGGTAATCAGATGTTGAGGCCGAGTTGTTTATAACTGTTTTGATTTGAATTTAACCCTAAAGGGACGCCGAAAAACATCTTGCTCAAGTTACCTTGTTTAGTAAATTAGACATTGTCAAAAGTTTTACAATGAATACAAACTTAATACTCTGTGAATATTTCAAGCGTCTGCCTGTTACAGTTATTGAAATCGAGCAGAAGAAAGAAAACGTCTATTTTATGGGCCCATAAGTATTTTTTTATTCTGTTTTTATATATTTTATTTGTTGTTATAGCGGCAACAGAAATACTTACATAATCTCTGAAAATTTTAACTCTCGCTACACAGACGGACAGACAGACGGGCGGATAGCCCGGTCTTAGTATTAGGATCCCATTTTTACCCTCTGGGTATGGAACCCTAAAAACATTGTTACTTCATCAAAATATTACATTAATAAACGTTGGAAATTACAATCAAATCGCTTATGGTTAGGTACTTATTGATTCGTATACAGATCTGTCTTCCACTTTAGGCAAATCGACGACCCGGTTAGTCCAGCGGTGTGAGATGACCGTTTGATTCGAAGGGTCGCGGGTTCGATCCCCGCACCGGGACAAATATTTGTATGGCCTACAGATATTTGTTTCGGGTCTGGGTGTTTGTGTATGTGTTGTATGTGTACAACGGCACCCACGACACAGGTTTATACCTAATGTGGGGCTGTGAGTGTAAGCGTATTTTTTTTTTTTTTTTTAATACAGGTATTAATAGTATCAATTTAAAAGCCGGATTTCGGAAGCTGAATTCAGAAATAAGCGACTTTGAAAATGTTCTTAAAATTAAACATTCCGTTATAATTCAGATACTTATTAAACAATCAAGAGTTCAAGTAGACAACATGCTTTACATTGCTTTTACTATATACGGTTACGAATGTCTTCTGTCAATTAGCAATGCCCATATATCGTGTAGGTATTATAATTTTATTACGCCTATTATATATCTGCTCGATTTCGTGAGCGATAAACGTAATCTACCGACGGAGTAGGCAGAGGTATATGCATGCGTTCAAGCACACATACAAATCTACGATTACTCGTTTTGTTCCAAGTAATACTTAGTATACTGACATCTTTGGCCGTCTTTCCAAACTCCAGGGTGGTCCGGGAAACTGGAAAAATCCAATAGCACTTACCTCCCGTCCCCGGCATCGAACCCAGGACCACCTTAGCAGTAGAACCATTATGATTTTGAGTCCATATCAGGAAATCCACATTATTTTTCCATTCTTCGGGCACATTTCCAAACTCCAGGGTGACACTGGGGAATATCTAAAAGAGCACTTTACCTCCTATCCGAATATTGTACCCAGAACCTCAAAGGAGAGTAGTAGCACATTTATAATATCCATATTTTAAAACTGTGCTAGTAGTGACCTGCTACCACTTAACTTCTTACTGCCAGTCCCAGTACTGTGTGGATTGCAAACAATCTTTTGATCGATCCACTGTCAGTATCTTAATATACACACCAAATACATCTGTAGATTTGTTATGGGAATATAGGGTTGCCCTTTTTTTTACACATGGAGCGAAATATCGATCGAATATTGGGTCACAATACTACGACAAACGTCCACTTCGATGTTTATAATATCAGATGTGTTTCTTGATTGATGACAAGCTGATATCAGTGTAATATTGCTATTTTTGTTACTTCGATAATACATTCGCATGCTGTTTTTGCATTTGTGATTTTTGATGATATATTACTATATTCTTCAAAAAACAAGCAGACCGAATTACAGTTCTGCGTATTGCTACATAGGTTTATTAATATTACGTAAAACACAAGCTTCATCCAAGGATCTCTCCATACCTAGACTACGAGAAACCATAGAAAATACATAATATTGTTACATGTAGTCATATGTATTCGTTTTCTACATACAAAGTGATAACACTCGTCATTTGTTGAGTTAGTAATGGTCGTTTTATTTTTAGATGTTCGCGTTTATCGACGCGACGGTGTACCGCAAATGCGAAATTTTCTCTAGATTATAAGCTACGCGGTCACGTTTATCGTTTTAAATGAGTGGTCCATTTGCGAGACAACGGTATCAACCGCGGGCTAGCGAGTTTGTGATCCGCGGATAGGATTTAAAGAAACTACGTCTTATTTTAGGAAGTCTATCTATCTACCGTTCTTTTCTTTACCTTGGGATAGAATCCCCATGGCCCTGGGGATATGGCGAATAGTTTGAAACTTCTATTCACTAAGCCATTATCAGTCCTCGCCGCATTTAGCTTTCGACGCTTATAGGCGGGACCCTATAAGACGGGCATTGCGTCTTGGTACCCAGGGGACCTGTGCAATTAGCCCTGAAGCACATTGTAGAAGAACAGTTTTCTCTCAGCCGTTAGAATCTTAGTAATACATTAATTCCTTTGCTACTGAAACCAGTCCTGATGACATTTGAGATTATTCGCATGTATGCTATGGACGTTCACATTATTTGCTTTTTCACGATAATCTGTACTAGATTTCAGCTCTCATTTAAAAGAGCTCTTACTGAGTTTGTTGGGTAGCGGAGTTCTTCTCAGTAGTGACTGCACTTGGAACTCTGCTAAGTAAATAACTACGATCTTGACGAATAAGCTTTTCATTCTTCATTTATCATCTTTGAAGGAATTGAAAAATTTTGTGATTATTATGTTTTAACTAAGTAGTTTAAATTCTAATTTTTAATTTACTATTAATATACATATGTTTTTGACAGTTTTTTAAATACGGGCGTGGTCGGGTAGTGTGATGGGTGACCGCTAGTGGCAAATTAAAATCCGCGTTTCCGTGCTTCGAAGGGCACTTTAAGCCGTCGGTCCTGGTTGCTATCGATAGATAGCAGTCGTTAAACCTTGTCGGAGGCCTTATGGGCGGTTTGAAAACATCCGACAGCGGGTTGGTCACTAACCCACCCATTTCCACCAATCCGCATTGGAGCAGCGTGGTGGAGTAAGCTCCGGGCCTCCCCCCAAAAGGGGAGAGACTCGTGCCCAGCAGTGGGACGTATAATGGGTTGCCATTTTTATTATTATATATATATGTTTTTGCTTTTACGATAATATCTAATGGGTATTCACTCTAGGTATTTTATGATTACTTGACGTTTTGAAAGTATCTATAAAGATCTATTCGAAATAAAAATATTTTCTATTCTATTCTATTTATCGAGATCGCTAGTGGAGTGTACATATAGGTACTAACTGGGTAAAGACTTGATGATTCCGCGACTCCAAGGCTCCCTTAGTCACCTACGTTATGTAGAGAATACGACAGCTCCTTAGCTGATCATTATTAATCGATGTTTTATCATGCCATGTATGGCAAAAGATTACCCTGGATAGGATCGCGAATCCAAGGCTCTCTTTAAGTCACTGACAACACATACTGTTCGCTTGCAAAATCTAATGTACCTAATGTAGGTAAGTACCTACTGTTAAACGGAAAACACTGCGGTAGATTACTACACATTATGGTTTATTTCACAGCGCGTAAATATAATTTTATTTTAATGTCTCCTCTATGTGTGCTAATGTTTTATTTCTACATATTTAGGTAATGATAAATTAAGGTCTTCGAAATTTCGACAATGACCCTTGCGGAAAATATCATTGCAGTTGCTCCGTTTCTGTATAGTGACTTCCCATATTTTTAGCTAACTATAAATATGTTTTTTAGAGTACTATTTTTTTTTTTTTTTGTAATGGTAGTGGCAAACAAGCATGCAGTTCACATTGATGTTAATTGATGACTGCAGCCTATAGACACCCACATGAAGACCAAGGCCAAAATGCAGATGCGTTACCACTCCTGAGGCCTAAGGTGTTATACCTCTGTGCCGGAAATTACAGGGCCGTACATTACCACCTGACCGGAACACGATAGTGCTGAACACTACCTTTTAGCGGCAAATAAATTAGCTAATGCGGTGGTGCCTACGCCCGCGAGCTCCGTCACTGGAGCTCTACCACCAGTAATAAATATGAAAGCTTAATCGCGTTATCTCTTACTACTTACTGACCTATCGCTATGTGCTGCTTAAAGATGGAGCTACCAAAATTCTATAAGTAGGTATAGTGACAAATGTGCGTAGTTGTAACTCGCAACTGTAAAAGTCCATTCTTTGCTCGTTCCCTTGAAGTTTTGGGAAGTACGCTCTTCCTACAATACCGACAATAATAAATTTAAGTTTTCTACTATCAGTAAGAAGAAAGAAAGAATGTCGAATGAGCAAATGACTAAACAGATATACAATGCGAATGTAAATGGTTGCAGAGGCCCAGGAAGACCAAGACTGACCAACCATGACCAAATAGGTCGAGTTCTGTCTGATGGTGGGGTCAAAAGTCTTAGGAATCGGCGTGCATGTATTAAGAGAATGATGAAGGTAGACGAGGCACGAGAGGTATGTCAGGACCGGGATATCTGGCGCTCTACACTCTCTGCCTACCCCGTTAGGGACCTGGCGTGAAGATGTATACATCGCACTATCAGTAGTTTGATTGTCACTAAACCACTTATTATGTAAGTTAGTAACGGAAGAGTCATATGCAGTGACATTATATTGATTGATATATTGACAAGAATAATCATATTAACGATATTTGGATTGGATTAGTGTACAGAATCAGAAATGACATAATTGCGAGCTGATAAGCTGACCATATATGGCTTATTTCCGTTCATGAACAACACCGGTTATTAAAAGGCAATCGTGGTAATGAAAACGAAATTGTATACACTCGCAACTATAATGTTTTACGTTGTGCTGACAATAACACTTACTTAGGGGTCGTTCATAAATTACGTAAGAGGATTTGAGGGCTAATTTGACCCCCTCTCACCCTATTGTAAGACATCATAAGATTACGACTAGTCCCCCCTGCCCCTTAATAAGAAATTTTCGTAAGAAAAGATTTTTGTAAGATTCAATATCAAGTTAAAGAGATGAAGTACAGATGGCGCTGTTCAATAATGCCAATTTTTAGCGCGAAAGTGGTAGAATTTTCAATTTCAAATCTTACGTAATTTTAGATTCTCTGCCCCCCTTACCTATAGTAAGAAGTTATAATATTCAGTCAACACCCCCCCTCCCCTAAACGCCTTACATAATTTATGAACGACCCCTTATTTGAAAGTAATCGTTTATTGACGGAAACGTCGTGAAGGTTCGAGACTTGACTCGTTGAGACGATCAAAATTTACGCAAATTAGGTATAGAATTTGTTATATTTAATGGTGGTGGCAAACTAGCATGCTGTTCATATCAATGGTTAGTTACGACTGCAGTCTATAGACATCTACACAGACAGAAACCAAAGGTCAAAATGCAGATGTGTTGCCACCCCTGAGACATCAGTTGTTTTGCCTCTGATAGTTACTATGAAACTATTAAATTTTTGAGTAACATGGTCTGCCAAAGTTTGATTATATAAATCAATTCCGAATTCGAATATTTAAAATTAAAATCCATGTATGCCAGCAAGCGTAACATTCTGACGTAACGGTTTCTTTCGTAGCGAAATTAATTAAAGAAATTTCATATTAATTAATCAATGTAATCCCATTATATTGGCGTACAGAATAGGGGTGTTATGGAGCTCTGTAACTGAAACGAACTAATTTCGGATATCCGGTATCCGAAAAATGTTACTTTATCCGAAATGAATTTGAATACCTATCTGCGCTATGCAAATATGACGGTTTAATAAGTACAGTGTTTTATCAGACTGTGGGTAGCTACTTGGCTGGCAGGTGCTAGGTATTTTTTATAAAATACGTCGGTCGGTACATTTACTTGCTTGTGCGTAAAATGCGTTATTAAGAAAAAAAAAATTATTTCGTTCACATTTTGATCAAGAGACTGCAGCTAAAATAACAGATTTTAAGATGTACATAAATTGTAATCTAGAAAAAGAGTCATTTCTACTCCGAAACTAACGGATAATCTGAATTTATTTGTAGCCGTAACCCTTATAATATTATTTATAAAATATCCGTATCCAGATCCGAAATATATCCGTGACATCCCTAGTATAGAAGCGTGATCATCAAATTACACATTAACTCTACGATGAGATTCGTTTCAATTCGTGCTAATCACTCGAACTGATCCTATCTGATCCGTGTCCATCTGGCACGCAATTGCAAATGTATCACGTACTCAAATCTAAATCGTAACTTGATATAATTAGTGCATAAATTGCGATGCACATGTAAACTGTTCTGTATTAAAAATGTATTGTTCTTTTAATAGCTAGCTGGTGTCAATGAAAGTAGGGTATAAGGTCAGACGTTTGTGAGTATCGAAAACCTGAGATTGTTTATAGATATCGAGTGACATGTTGGCCTTTTTCTCGGAAATGAAGCCGTTTTATACCTATTTGGTCAGTTCGTGTTGTGATTTACTTTTCGTCGGATAAACTGCAAAGCCGCGTTATTGCTGGAAGGCTTTAATTAAATATGGATTTATATTATTACTGCATTTTGACCTTGGTCTTCATGTGGGTGTCTGTAGGCTGCAGTCATCACTTAACATCAATGTGAACTGCGTGCTTGTTTGCCACTTCCATTACATAAAAAAAAACATCATTACTTAGAATTTTATTCTCGACGAATTACTTTCAGATATTTTTTTTTTGTAAGTAGGTACATACTTACATTTTAAATATTTTTTTGTATAGTTCAAAATATATTAAATTATCGATTCATTCCAAATGTAGGCACTTATGTCTCATATATACCGGTCAAGTGCGTGTCCGGCCACGCGCAGTGTAGGGTTTTACACCTCAAACATTTTTGAAAGACCTATCCAACGATATCCCACACTAAATACCTATAGAAAACGAAAAATATTATCTAAATTTTTTTTTTTCATGTTTTTATTCTATCACTTTGTCGGCGTAATGAAGGTGTATACTTGTGCCAAATTTCAAGTCTCTAAATCTTTTGCGCTATCTCTATTATCTTTTGATGGATTCACATATGAAAATACTATACAAGGAGGCTTCCAAAAATCCCGTTTATATAGGTACAAGAACAATAACAGCCTCGTTTTCCTTGTCTTAGTAAACTGCCTCAGTAGCCTAGTGGTAGTAGGCCACTACTACTACGTTGGAGCCCGGCCCGGGAATCGAACCCAGGACGGTTCGATTCCCGAGACGGGGGCTATCAGAGATAACGGTTTAAAATCCTTTATCTCTGGTTCTATTGGGATTTTTTCATTTTCTGAAAGTTTAGTTTCCCAGTACCTCGGAGTGATGATGTGCCGATGGCAACCGGCTCGCCACCTGTTACGTGGGCCAAAAACGTACACCGGCGAATCGGGGGTGTTTGCATGTATGAAGTTACGTACGATATATTTTTTTAAAGACATTTTTGTAACTGCTGTGTGCAATAAATATTTTTTCCGTTTTGCCGCTCGAACTGCTCTCGGCTTTTGCGCACATAATATGATCTTGACTCCGAACACGTTTTTGTTCTGACGCAGTTATCTCAGGTTCTAAAGGCAGTTGCAGGTGGTAACTGTCACTTAACTGAAGCAGTTCAAGATGTCAATGGAAAAGAACATTGGCTCTTCAAAACGAGTACTTTTCTGTAAATATTTGAAAGTAACAAGTCCTAAAGGACAGAGAATAGTCAACGCCCCAGGGACTCACGTTGATTTAACAATTGGAACTAGGGCTGTGCGATATTATAGATAGGCACCATATCTCGATAAAATAACATCGATATAAGGGTTAGGTATTTTATAATATACTTAGATAGTTTATTAACTTTATTTTGGCGTCGGGTCCTGGCGACCCCACCGTCGTGGAGGAGAATTCTTCGCTTAATGCAATCAGTCAATCGAACAACGACGGTATAAGCAGATAAGCTAAAAAAATCAAAGCGGTAGTACTTAAATACAATAACGTGGGATGGACAGCAGCATCCTGTGATAAAACTACCGCCACTGCAATGAAATGAAACGCAACCGCACAACACTTGCGGTCAACAGGTCCAGGTCAAAATTATCGATATTTTATTATAGGACTTGTATGTCACAATATCGACAAATGTCGCGCGTCCCTTATAGGTATGAACACTTTCCTATTTGAATACACTGAATTCTAGAACGGAATGTCTCAAGGGCGCTTTTTGCTATCGTAGTAATGTTACATTTTCTCTCTTACCTTTAACCCAACATTTCTTTAAATGTTAACGTGTAATTTCTACTTTCGAGTGACATTACTTAGTTTGTATTTCTTAGAATGTTTGCCTTGAATGATTAGGATTCCGTACATGTAATCTTTAAGGTTCATTTTTCTTTATTTTCTCTTTTCCTCAGGGTCCCTTTGTTTGACTGTTTCTCAGCCCTTATATCCTATATAAGTATATTTTGTAATAATAATGTAGGTAATAATAGTCCATATCAAAGTCAAAACGAAGTGACTTTCAATGACAATTCCTGAACGCGTTTAAATGCATTGAAGGAGCATTTTTTGGCCGTTTAGAATAACCATCATACATTTTCTTCAGTGGCACCCAAGAAGTGTACTTGAACTTCAGATTAAGCACGTTCAACGAGTTTTTCTTGATTAGATCACTTTTCATTTCGACGGTAAAATCCGCTTTTAGTCGAAAGTGTCGAAACGCTTCTGTAGGCAATATTCTTCTAATTCTCCGTACCTACCTCTGCATTCCTTTTGCGATCTTCATTGCACTATACGAGTAGGTACTCTTTATTATAAAAAAAAATAAGCTTTAATAAGACAAGCAACGACTTTATTTCTCTTAAGTTTTTATTGACAAGACTTAAGTTTTAAGAGTTTGAAAGCGGTACTTTTCTGGAAAGATAGTAATAGCTTAATTTGCCATAGCTCTGAGACTCCGAGTTGTATTGTCTGTCGATGTAATTGCTTGACACTGGACGTTTTCGGCCACGACCCCTTACAGATAGCTCAGATTTGGTAGAGATATTCAAAGAAGCAAGTATTCCCCATATCTTAATCTATAGCGCTCGAGTTATTCGAAAAAAACCCTCTTGGCTTTCCCTACTATTAGCTTGATGTCATAAGAATGTCTGAAACTAATTTTCATGAACAAATACTTACTACACTTACAATTGAATGTGGATAAAACTAAAGTATTAGTATTTGAAAGAGATGAACAGAGAACAAATGCAAGGGTAGTAGTAGATGATGCAGTGTTAGAACAGGTTGATGAAATTGTATATCTTGGATGTGCTTTTAGCAAGGATGGTAGGTACACCACTGACATAGAAAGAAGAGTGCTTGCTGGGAATTGCGTGAATGGAGCGTTGGGTAAGCTGCTAGAATCCAAACATCTCAGCCAGCGGGCTCGACTAGCCGTACATAATGCTGTACTTACTCCAACGC
The DNA here is from genome assembly GCA_036365455.1 of Macrosoma leucophasiata. Classification (NCBI taxonomy): domain Eukaryota; kingdom Metazoa; phylum Arthropoda; class Insecta; order Lepidoptera; family Hedylidae; genus Macrosoma; species Macrosoma leucophasiata. The sequence continues at coordinate 6,392,794 of JAWQUS010000024.1, forward strand.
TTTTATATGGAAGCGAGAGCTGGGTATGCAGGAAAGAGCATGAAAGTAAGTTGAACGCGGTCGAGATGAGATCTTTGCGCAAGATCTGCGGTGTATCACTCACCGATCGCGTTCGTAATGAAGATGTAAGAAAGAGACTTTGTGTGAATGATAGTATCGGTGTAAAAATGAAAAAAGGCATGCTCCGATGGTTCGGGCATATAGAAAGAATGTCGAATGAGCGAATGACTAAACAGATATACAATGCGAATGTGGATGGTTGCAGAGGCCCAGGAAGACCAAGGCTGACCTACCATGACCAAATAGGTCGAGTTCTGTCTGATGGTGGTGTCAAAAGTCTTAGGAATCGGCGTGCATGTATGAAGAGAATGATGAAGGTAGACGAGGCACGAGAGGTTTGTCAGAACCGGGATGTCTGGCGCTCTACACTCTCTGCCTACCCCGTTAGGGACCTGGCGTGAAGATACACACAAATACTTACTATGAATATATTTTCATTTATTTATTTTAATGCACACATATAATGGCTCATATATATACTACAAGGCTTTATCGACCAGTCAACCTTTGGATTGTGGTGAAAATGTATTAATTTTCGCTATAAATAATTTGAAAGCATATCGTAACAAAATATATTTTAATGCTTGTTAAAGTTATTCTGCTTAAAATGTGATAATTTGATTCCCAATTACATGAACGGTCAATTTTGTGTAAATTACAACTGAATTACTTTTTGTTCAAATATTGTTGATCGTATATAAAATATTGTAATTTACCAAGTCGTTCATATTAAAATGAAATCTGATAAGGGAATAATAATGAGTTTTTTTTAAATAAACTGCAACAACACTCATGAATTACTGTTTCTTAAAAAACCGGTTTTACGCGATAATCACAAGATTAAAATAAGTGGGTAAAGGCCTAACAGTACTTTCACCGTCACATTACAATTAAATCCTTTAACGGACCTGTTTCGCATAACAATGCAGTTCCAATTCCTTTTTAGGGTTCCGTAGGTATCTCAGAAGAAAATCGCAACCCTATTTTATTCGGCGATTTCACAGCGGAGAGAGATCGCAACATAGAGGAACACGGGCCACCGGCCGCGGCGGCTACTTCCTTCCGGTCGGCCAGCGATAACGCCGCGTGCTCGCTCTCGTGCGTCTGTCCCTGAAAAGAAACCAAAAATGACCATTCTTTCCCTAGATATATCTCCAAAAGGACCTACTAAGCCTCAACTAGAGAATATGTAATAATACTAGGTACGTATAGACTGGACACTTCGACGGATTTCCCCGCATCACCCAACCTCCTCCCCTCTTATGGGCGACGGTTGGTATTTTCTACGTGCTACGCACACAGGTGCACGTGTAAATACATGTCACTGATTGATGTCTGTGTAATAGAGACCAAAATAAGCCTTTGTATGGAATTTTGGTAAAGTACCCGCGGTGTGCTTCAACTTGAAAAAATGTAAACTGCTATTATATTTATTTTATTTAGATTTTTCCATTTTCTGGAAGTTACCCAATACCTCGAAGTTTGCTAATGTGCCGGGAGATGTCAAAAGGGTTGCCACCCGTTACATGGGCCAAAACGTAACCGGCGAGTCGAGGATGTTTGCATGTATGCTTGTACCATGCATTTAGTTCTGCCTACTCCTTCGGGCAATAGGTATAGGCGTGTAGTTGCGTTCTTTAATTTATTAGTAGCCGAAACTTACCGCCATTAGTTTACCGTTGTGTAGTCTAGGTACCCTAATTTGGATAAGCTGTGGACGACCTCGATTGTTTTATTTGCATAGATTTTAGCTGAAGTTATTCTAACATAATAAATATTATATGAACTACTTGTACCTAAATGATCCTTAATAAAATTGAAATGATTTGTCATATTGTATTTTGAGCAATAGCACATGCAATAAACATAACAATTAAAAAAAAAACAAGTAATAATACTTAATTGATTTTGGGCGAGACTTTGGTTGAAACTAATCTTCTAAAAGGATTTTCTAAACGAAAATTCTAGAAGGATTATTCAGCAAATTGTATTAATGTATGGCTCCTAGAGACATAACAACTTAGGTCTCAGGGGTGGCAATGGCAGTGCATCGTCATTTTAACCTCTGGTTTTTGTGTAGATGTCTATCAGTAATAACCTAACATGTGATCAGTAATAACACCAAGTGAACTGCATGCTTATTTGCCACCTTGGTTACTTAAAAAAAGAGTTATATATAGTTATACTCGTCCCCGTATTCATTCTATACCCTATAATATGATTATCTGGGTTCAGTCACACCGCGGACACTCCGCCTAAATTCCATACCTAATATACTTGCCGCTAAGTGGTTGTGTTCAGAACTACCGTGTTCCGGTCAGGTGGTAATGTACGGCCCTGTAATTTCCAGCACAGAGGCATAACACCTTAGGCCTCAGGAGTGGCAACGCATCTGCATTTTGACCTTGGTCTTTGTGTGAGTGTCTATAGGCTGCAGTCATGACTTAACATCAATGTGAACTGCATGCATGTTTGCCACTTAATCACATAAAAAAAAGTCAGACTATGTTTTTACCAAGTTTTTACTGCGTTTCTCAGCATAATTTACTCATCTTCACCTCGAGCTACGGCCTTATTGGATTGTTTTTATCTCATTTCAATCCGCGAATACATTACCGCGATTTTCTTCCAAGTCATCGGTGTCCAGAGAACCGGCTTCCGTATGACGTGTTCGGTTGCGAGTCTGCAACTAATAGGCCTTCGTCAGTAGCGCTCCTCGCGTCGTGCCAACAGGTGCGTTCCGGTCACTTCTAAGTTGTTCTGTCAACCTAGTACCACGCCGCGTTGCGCCGATAAGTAAAAACGGACAGTGCAGTGTTTTGTGTATGCAAATCAGTTCTTTTAACAGTTCCTTTCGTGTGACATACATTTTTGTCGAACTTTCTGAGGTAATGTCAAATGCTGATCAATAATTAGTGATAACAGTTTCTCATCAATCAACTTATCGCTTATGCAATCTGTTTTCAGTTTAAATGAGAGAAAGTTAAATCGATACGACATTTTTGCCGGTATCAATGTTTTTAAATACTTTCGCGCATCAAATACCTACCTTATCTGTTTAAAATAATTTTATGTCAACACTTAAAACATAAACCACCTGATCGAAACATTAAGTTTTACCCATTTCGCCTCCGACTCTCCTTTTATAGATGGTTCACAAAAAACAAGTTTCTTTATTAAATCGAATATGAAAATATTGCTATTATTGCGTGATAAAGTTTATCTGTTCCCATTGACACATTAATCCTACACATTAATGACATTAGGTGCCTTTTATAAAAAGTACCTAACGTCATTTGCATCGGCTTTGTTATCATAAACCCTATGATAAATGAACGTTATAATCGACACGTGACCTCAAAGGTTATGGATATAAAATACTAAACACAGATGGTGCTTATTTAAATAAACGTGTCATTGAACTGCATTGTTGCTTAATAGGTATGTATCCGTAAGCCGTATACATTTAAGTACGAATTATCAATCAAACATTGCTTTAAAAATCGAAGATTCGGGATCGGCGATCTCCATACTATTATCTATAGTACAACATTAATATAATAAAGCGGTGAAGTTTCTAACTTTGTTTTTGTTTGTTTATAGGGAGTAATCTTCGGGAATACTGATCCGATCATGAAAATTCTTTCATTAACAGATAACTACACTATTCGGGAGTGCGATAGGCTCTAACTCTACTATGCTCTAATGAAAATAAATGTGAAAAATATTGGTGTATTGAATACAAATCCGAAAAAAGCTCTCTAATTAAACGGTTCACAAAAAACATTCGAATCGTGGGTGTTTGCATGTATGCATTTACCTCTGCCTATCCCTTCGGGGATTACAGGCGTGAAATTACGTTTACTAAAAATATTCGCTTCTATTAGTTCCACATAATAGTAGTGTAAAGATAGCTTGTATATTTAAATCACAACAAAGTTTTCTAAATTGCACCCGGTTGAAGCCGGGACGGGCCGCTAGACTCGAAATCTGAACTCTTATATTGCGGTAAGTCATCGGAAATATCAAAATTCTTAGTGCTTTTGACATAAAACTCGCTTTGAGATTACCCTGTTTTCAACGCGTTCAGCTAGGAACAAGATTTTAATTAATTTTACCGTGAGGGTTTTTTGTTTAGATAATCTTATCTTAAAACTCCTTTTTTTGAGATAATCTACATACCTGATATACCTTAGGGCGGCCACACAAAACTGCGATGTTAGCTCGCGAGAAAAATATGACAGTAGATTTCAATTGTTCATTCGCCGCCGGCGGTCTCTCATGACTTGTCGGCTTAAACCGGAATCCTGAAAAATTTACTTCACGCAAAGTGTTTTCATGCGTGTTATCTTCCTTTTAGATTGCAAAAAAAATTACGTGTGGATATCATATATGACATGTATTAATTACAGGCTGTGATAATAATACGACGTGAGAGTAATACAACGGAGAAAGACAATTATTAGTGTAACCTACCTAACAGTTGGTCAGTATGTGAGTTTAGTGTCATCTGGAAATCTAAAATAATAATTCTAAATGGCACACTGACACGGATAGGTTATTTGCTAGTATGCTCACTTCCTAATCATGATATTTAAAGGACATGTGACCGTATGACCTAGCGGACAAATGAGCGGTTTATTTAGAATTATTGTGCACGAATATCTAAAAATACAGATGATTCGGGTCGACTTGAATCACGGAATGTTTCGCTAACATCTTTATCTTAGCAACAAAAGCCGACAAGATATTGTGTTGCGTCGATAATTGGCCCGATTTTCAGTGCAAATATATTTTTCTCCATAAATCTGCCTATAGACCACAGACAACCGTAACAATGCGGACAATTGCAGAAAAAGGAATATAGAACGAGCAATTAGTAAAACATTACTGTTACAATGGTCCGAAATTGTGGTCTTTGTTGTAAATGGACCGCAAATAATGGACATTGGACGTATACATCATTCACAATTTTATGTGTCCAAAAATGATGGACTGGAATGATTATTGATATGAAGGAAGTTCTGTTCAAACATTTAGAAATAGTTTGATAATAATACACACTTTTTTTTATAAAAATTGCATTCAACGTCACGCTTTAAACTACTATTTCGGCTTAAGCTTGCGTTCTTAATTGGTTTTTCCTAATATAATGGGTCTCTATCTTTTGCTCAAAAATTTAGCAGTATGAAGTCACGTGGATTATAAACAAAGCGCAAAAGTTTATTGAATAGGTACGGTTTGTTTATTGTAAAAACACAAGTCTCGTCTCACGGCTGGAAAGTCATATATTAAGTGGGATTCGCCAAGGCGGGACTGGCTTTCGATAAAATCCGGTCCGATTTTACTTTTATACGCCGTTTGTTACCGTACGACGTAGAGCTCATTACACCGAACGTTGACGTACCGCGAAATATAAACTCTTCGAAGAATGGATCATTAATGTTATACGATATTGAAAACGCTACAAAAACATTGATATTTATTTTATGGGCTCAGAGGTTTTTGCCGTCGTGGTCGTGAATGTTGCGCGCGTCATCCTCTACAGTCTACATCATTAGCGATGACTAAAGCCTCTGTAACTAGAATTGCTCTTTAATTATTATTTATTTAATAATCTATGGTAGCATTTGTTTTTATTCCTAATTGGACTCTGCAACTAACTTGAAGTCAACAGAAAATTTTGTTTTATATAAGAATATTTACATATTTTATTCTTTTTACGATTTTCTCAGCAATATTTTCACTTTTTAAACCCACAAGTAACTTCTTTGCATGAATATAATTTTTTAATGCTGATTCGGTTCAGCCATCCTCGAGTTCTGTACAACAATACACAATACAGAGTTCTCCGTACTCGATTCTCGTCCAAATTCTTCCAAAAGCACCAGTGACTCATTAAAGTAAATTTTTATTTTCTGAATATCTGCCAATTTTATAAGTCAACGGCATGGACCATGCCGCATGGTACATCAGACAGAGACACGACAGTATTTCATGACATGACATACTCATGTCACTCACTTTTCGCCAGTTCTAATTTACGGGTCCCGTGTGCTATGGGAGTGGGAGAATGGGAGCTAATCTAATGACATTTATTTGCCATTTCCAGTTGTTCTCATAACTCCGAGGTATCTTTGCAAACAGATAACTTAAAGCAAAAAAAAAACAGAATATTGAATTTAGGACAATAGACCTTTAACTGCTATCATTTAGAAATCAAGAAGATCTTTACTTGTGATCTTTTGCGATATAATCTGTCTAGGTGATCGTTCGAGATACTGATAAATTGGGTTCACTACTTTTTTGTATATGATACCGAATACCAATAGTATCATTTCAAAATATCTTATGCCAGTTTCGCAAAAGTGTGTATATAGATCATTGATTCATGTTTGTGTAAACTGTTAGTAGATACACTTGTTATCTCTTTTATTTACATGACGAGTACTTATGTGATATGTATGTCATTTGGTTTTCTGTGAACTTGTTTTTCATTGAGGCTGTTTCTGTTAGAATTGAATTGAATTAATTGCTGTTTATCTGTAGTGGTAGTGTCATCTTGTCTAGGCTGATCTGTCTTTGTATAATTATCATGATGTAATTTTTATGTACTTATTTTTCTTACTGGTGGTAGAGCTCCAGTGTAGGAGGTCGAGGGCGTAGGCACCATCGCATTACCTAATTTATCTGCCGCTAAATGGTAGTATGTATGTATGTATCTTCACGCCAGGTCCCTAACGGGGTAGGCAGAGAGTGTAGAGCGCCAGACATCCCGGTTCTGACAAACCTCTCGTGCCTCGTCTACCTTCATCATTCTCTTCATACATGCACGCCGATTCCTAAGACTTTTGACCCCACCATCAGACAGAACTCGACCTATTTGGTCATGGTAGGTCAGCCTTGGTCTTCCTGGGCCTCTGCAACCATCCACATTCGCATTGTATATCTGTTTAGTCATTCGCTCATTCGACATTCTTTCTATATGCCCGAACCATCGGAGCATGCCTTTTTTCATTTTTACACCGATACTATCATTCACACAAAGTCTCTTTCTTACATCTTCATTACGAACGCGATCGGTGAGTGATACACCGCAGATCTTGCGCAAAGATCTCATCTCGACCGCGTTCAACTTACTTTCATGCTCTTTCCTGCATACCCAGCTCTCGCTTCCATATAAAAGCGTTGGAGTAAGTACAGCATTATGTGCGGCTAGTCGAGCCCGCTGGCTGAGATGTTTCGATTCTAGCAGCTTACCCAACGCTCCATTCACGCAATTCCCAGCAAGCACTCTTCTTTCTATGTCAGTGGTGTACCTACCATCCTTGCTAAAAGCACATCCAAGATATACAATTTCATCAACCTGTTCTAACACTGCGTCATCTACTACTACCCTTGCATTTGTTCTCTGTTCATCTCTTTCAAATACTAATACTTTAGTTTTATCCACATTCAATTGTAAGCCTTTCTCCATACAATCCTCTTTCATGACTGTGACTAGTGCTTGTAGCCCAGATGGTGTAGAGCTAACAATTACCGCATCATCTGCGTAAAGCAGACAGTTCACCACTAAGTCACCCATACGCACTCCCACATCCATCAACTTCACCCTCTGGAGGCATTTGTCCAGATATATAATAAACAGCCTAGACGAAAGCACGCAACCCTGTTTGACACCGATGTTAACATCAAACCAGGGTGACATGTTACCATCTACCCGCACACATGCTTGACAGCCCACATACGTGGACTGTATTGCACGGAGCAGACTGCCATCAATACCATACTCTGGCAAAATGTCCCACAGCTCCTTTCGTAATACCCTATCAAACGCCTTCTCCAAATCCACAAAACCGCAGAAAACCTTCTGGCTCACAGCAAGATGCTTCTCTACGATGTTGCGGAGGGAGAAAACTTGATCCATACATCCTCTTCCAGTTCTGAAACCACCCTGTGCATCCCACAACAACCCGTCGGACTTCTCTTTCATTCTTCTTTCTAAGACTTTCCCATACACTTTAGCTGCCAAACTGATCAAACTGATCGCTCGATAGCTGGTGCAGTCCATACGTGAACCCTTGCCTTTATACAAAGGCACGATGACCGCACACCGCCAATCCTTTGGGATTCTTCCGGATCTCCAGCAAAGGTTGCACAACACCCAGAAAGAATCCCAAAGGGCAGCACCACCATATTTGATCATTTCGGCAGAAACCTGATCAATACCCGCAGCCTTACCACATTTCAAACTTCGTATCGCCCTTACAATCTCATCTATTGTTATATCCTCACAAGCCGGCACCGTCAAGTCAGCAACTCCGGCGTCAGGGTTGTGAGCATAATCATACATTTCCCCATAATACTCGCTCCATCGTTTTAACACATCTTGCGTGTTCTCAAAAATGTCACCCAACTTAGATTTTATTCTATTCATTCCAGAAACTGGAGAAGAGCTTCTAGACTTTTTCACCTCCCTCCAATAGAGTTTGATGTTAGTCTCAAAGCTCTTCGCCAGTCTCTCATCAGCTTCCACTTTATCTCTCTCACGCTTTTCATTCACTAAAATCTTGGTGTCATTCTTGAGCCGACGGTAAATTTCTCTCTTCTCATCTCTCATACCATTATTCATTTGCAAAGATGCTACATAATCCAGCCATGCTTTCTTCTTTCTTTCAACGGAGTCTTGCACCTCCTTGTCCCACCACGCATCCCCTTTCAAGGATTTGCGTATCTTTGCATAACCACATACTTCTTTCGCAACTTCCACCATACTATCTTTCATAACTTGCCAACATTCATCCACGTCCAAGTCCGTAAGACAAACCTTGTCTAACTTTTCACGGACTTGGCGTTCATACACTCTCCTTGCACTAATGTCTTGTAACTTTTCACTCTTTATTCTTTCAAGTCCTCCGAAAGGCACACGGACACGCCAATGTCGCCATTTCTTGAACAGACCCCTAAACCGGCTTATTACCAAGTAGTGATCTGTATCAAGAGTGGGACCTCTGTAGGCTCTAGTGTCCATCAGGCTCTTCCGAAGACGACTATCAACCATGATCAAATCAATCATACTTTTTTGTTCATTCCTCCTCCATGTATACGTGTGAATGTCCTTATGACGGAATTCTGTGTTAGACACAAGGAGACTTCGTTCCAAGCATAAGTCAAGTATCAGCTTACCAGCATCATTTACTCTTCTATCACCATATGGACCTAGAACGGCCTCGTATCCTGGCCGCCTGGTCCCGACCCATCCATTCAAATCACCACACAAAATTACCCTTTCATTAGCTTCAACCATATCGAGAACTTCCCTTGTAGATTCCCAAAACTTCTCCAGGTCTTGGGTCGTCGCTGAGCTAACCGGTGCATAAGCTGCTACCAAAAACACCCTAGTGACGCCCAATTTAATTCGGACCCAGATTAGTCTCGGGTTCACCAAACCATAATCTTTCACTCCAGTGACTAAACGAGAGGACAGAAGGACGCCCACCCCCGCGCTGGCATGATCGCTCTGTTGCACACCTGCCCACAGAGCCATCGCGCCACCCGGGAGATCTTCGACCTCGCAGCCCTTTCGTTTAGTCTCTGTTACACACAAAACATCCAGGCGTCTCACACTCATTACGTTCGTCAACTCATTCATCTTCTCACAAATTCCACCTCTCACATTCCACGTGCCTATCTGGCACTCCCCACTCCTCGATCCGCCGTATCGGGCCCGGCGTGACAGGTGGCGGTCCCCATCGCCGCTTTGGCCGCTTTTCGTACCGACGGGGACGGGTCGGTACGCGTCGCCTCGGGGGGACGCCCTAACCCGCACTGCGGTACGCCTTCGTGCCAGAATTGCAGCCCTAAAGGACTGGCAGGGGTCGCGACGTGCACGCTTCTGGCATGACCCCCTAAATGGTAGTGTTCAGCACTATCGTGTTCCGGTAAGATGGTAATGTATAGCCCCATCTATATCACACAGACATAATAAGTATAATAACTAAGGTCTCAGGGGTGGCAACGCATATGCATTTTGACCACTGGTCTTTGTGTGTCTGTCATGGCGAAACTATAAGGAACGTAACTTTACGCCTGTAATCCCCGAAGGGGTAGGCAGAGGTAAATGCATGCATTCAATCATACATGCAAACACCCACGACTCGCCGGTTACGTTTTGGCCCATGTAACAGGTGGCGAACCTGTTGCCATCTTCGGGCACATTACCAAACTCCGGGGTACTGGGAAACTTCCAGAAAATGAAAAAATCCCATTAGAATCAGAGATAAAGGATTTTAAACCGTTATCTCTAATATCCCCCGACCCGGGAATCGAACACAGGACCTCCAGCGTAACAGTAGTGGCCTGCTACCACTACACCACTGAGGCAGTTTAAAGTTCCTTTTCCCAGTTCCTTTCCCAGTTCCCAGTTCCTTGTTTACTACAGAACCCTAAAAGGGTCCACCGGCTTCGGATGTGTTGATAACTTTTTGCGATAAACATATTAGTGTTCACTGTAGTGATTGTGAGTGTAATCCACACGAACGTACCTACCTAGTCAAGTTTCATTGCAGCTTATAGAGTAGTTGTCTCAGTTAATTAACAGAGTATTTGGTTACGGAGTGTACTGTACCTCCTAACAGTAGTGAATGTGCTTTTATTGTAACTTGATACCTACTCCATTAAGATCGAATCCGTACGCAGCGCTTCGTAGCGCTAATTATGCATAAATAGGTAAACAACGTAGTATTCCACTATGGCAGAGGAGGGACATATTTTTTTTTTATGTAATGAAGTTGGCAAACAAGCATGCAGCTCACATTGATGTCAAGTGATGACTGCAACCTATAGACACTTACACAAAGACCGAGGTCAAAATGCAGATGCGTTACCACTCCTGAGGCCTAAGGTGTTATGCCTCTGTGTCGGAAATTACAGGGCTGTACATTACCACCTGACCGGAACACGATAGTGCTGAACACTACCATTTAGCGGCAAGTATATTAGGTAATGCGGTGGTGCCTACGCCCGCGAGCTCCGTCACTAGAGCTCTACCACCAGTAAATAATAATCAATCAATAATTTATCTCGAATCATATTTGCGTAAAATGTAAACTAACCATCCAAACTACGGTGATGAAATTCTGTTCCATTTATGGCAGGTGATGAGACTGCGTCATCGTTGTAAATCATTCCATTCAATATTGTTAAACATCCCCAAAGGATAAAATGTGGTATGAAAATGTAAAGAACTGGAGGGGTTATTGGGCATATATGGAATATAGTATACGAGTATAATGGAATGTGGAAGTATAGAATTAGATAAATTTAATAGTAGATGGTATTTTATCTTCCAATTAGTTTTTATGACATTGAATAGTTTCATCCAACCGCAAATAGGTATATTACTGCGTACAAAATTGTAAAACCAGCTCTTATAAGTTCTTGGAATTGCCTTTGAATAATTATTCTGAAAACTTACTTTTATGGGCCGTTCTCGAAACTTCTCAGTTCTCAGTGTTTGAATGGATGATCTTTGAGTATCTAGAGGCTTATCACTTTGTCTGTTCATTGAAGCAATATTGTCGGCTATTACACTTATTCGATTCTGATACCTATTTAATTTTTATGTCGAAATTTCTCAAAAGACAATTATTTTTACACAATCGATTTTATTGAAAAAAATTTGATTAAATATGCCTACATATTGCATTATGCATTCTAAATATACATACTCGTATTAAGTACATATTCGTAAATATTGAATGTACAGACACTCGATTTTTACTGTATTATGTACCTATTGATGTTAAGTTGTTTATACAATTTTATGACATAAACATTGATACATTGATAAAATATACAGTAAAAATGTGTCGTATCTATCATAAATAAAATAAGATATGGAGAGGAAAGTCCACTGGCCGACCTCGGCGTCTATTTACAGTTATTTGTGCAAATATTTGAACCTGACCAAAATAAACAGTTTCTGAAATAGATCTATAATAATTTGACTGTAACACAAAGTAATTCGAACCAATCGTTTAATCTATACGTCTTTACAAATAAATAAAATCATAACCGCTTTTTACTAAATGCATATGTATGTATGTTGTTTTGGTATATGTACACGGTACATATACCAAAACAACATTTTATACCATTTTTGTACGTTTGTCTGTCTGTTTGTTCCCGCTAATCTCGGGAACGGCTGGACCGATTTTGACGGGACTTTCACTGGCAGATAGGCTAGATTAGGCTGGCTTTTGTAATAAGAAGTCACTTAGGCTACTTTTATACTAGCTGCGCCCCCCACTTCGTCCGCTTAGATACTGAACAATCATAAATTCTCACGCGAACGGAGTCGCGGGCACAGCTAGTAAACTATAAAATATTTTTTACGGACTTATCTCGTGTGTATTACGCGCTGGGTGTTCGTAGTGTCCCCGAGCGGCAATGCGCGGCTCGACAGAATGGGCAGCTCTTTTCACTCATAAAACATTCTGTATCTTCGAATAATAATATTATACTGAACAGAATGATACTATATTGGTACCTAAACTTGCAACCATACGAAACCGGGCGGGTCGCTAGTCATAAATAATTGTCCGCACAAAGAAAGTTTGCAATGGTTACGTAAAGTTTATAGGTAAGTAGGGACATGAGATATGGAGAGGAAAGTCCACTGGCCATCGTTTGCGTCTGTTTACTTTATTTGTGCAAATATTGACTTGCAGCATTATCGCCGGTTGTCAGTGATATGCAAGCTTATACATCCAACACTATCAACATCTGCCGTAGGTACGATATGAATACGTAATTTTTTGATAAAAATTGTATGAATCTTGGGAAACACGATTTGCCATTTGGTTATCGATCTATTATAAAATTGATACATGCAGATTAAATATCTAATGAAATTACATGAATTTTACTTACGCAAAGGATGTTAATGTGCGCCAGGGAGCGTTTAATGCAATTCGGTTGACATCTTGGTAAATAAATAAATAAATAAATAAATAAAATAAAATCTATTTGATATGTGCTTTACAGTACATTGGTGTTTTCGTATAATTATCACGTTACGACAAAGTAGTAGTGTACTATTTAGTTTCCATCAAATTGAGTTTTGCAAAAGGCTGATCGGTTGTTCTAATTAAAAACCAAGTAAATAAGGGAAGTTTTACAAAAATGTTAAGCTGTTAGGTCCTAAGAATCCTTATCACTGAGAGTCCTTATCAAATAGAAACACACTAGCGTTGAAAACACATACCTGCCAATAACCAGAGCTATTTAAGTTAGTGAGTACACCATCTGATTCTTCTGCCTCGTAACGTGGTAAAACAGTTTTACCAAGTCAACGCCTGGTAAGTCTCGGGTTTGTTAGGGTTTTGTAATGCCTAGTTTATTTTGTTTTTTATTTTTTTTAACTGACTTCAAATATCTTTTTTTTTTGAAGCCGGTTTTTTATTTTATTTTAAATTTATTTATTTTTCTGTAACATGAAATACTTCTCAAAGGCTTACTTACTTAATTTAAGGGTTTGCGTTCTCCTGCAAAATTAAGTTAAGTTTTAAAATGGGACAGCCAAGATGAACACAGTTTCTTACAGTCATATTATATCTACTTTCGCCGCATAATAAGCGGCGCAGGACGGGGCCGTGAGGCGCTGGTCATAGAGCAACACGGGCCACCGGCCGCGGCGGACCGGAGGGCAGTAGTCATATGCGGGCTTTCCCCTCTGTCAAAGTACAAGCCCAAGTGGGCCTATGCCTGTCGCCTAGATGTCTAAATGTGTGCGTGAAATTGTTTATGTATTTTGTTAAAGGCAAGGTGTGAGTTTCGTAGTAATAAACGATTTTTGTAGTGTGTGTGTGTGTGTGTGTGTCACACGCATTTCCCCCCGCAAAATATGACAGACTGTTTTGCATCGGTAATTAACGCTATGGCTACTCCACTCCGGCAAAGAATTTGTAATAATACTACGTATAGAATGGACACTACGGCGTCCTGCCCGATTTGTACGAACCCTTTCCCCTCTTATGGGCGACGCGGCGACGGTTGGTATTTTGTACGTGCTACGCACACAGGTGCGCGTGTAAATACACGTCACTAATTGATGTGTGTAATAGAAACCAAATTAGGCGTTTGTATGGAATTTTGGCGGAGTGTCCGCGGTGTGGCTGTGGTCCGCCGCGGCCGGTGGTATCCCGTGTTGCTCTATGGCGCTGGTAAATGAAAACAACGGCGCGACGGCGTTATATCCAAATCCTTTTGTGTCTATCTAGATCTAGGCCTACCGTTACATTTCATGACTGTCCTTCCACCTACAGGTAGTCTGAAAGAGATCGTTTTCGGCGATAATACCGCTTGATTGCCTATTTGTTAAATAATTTTTAATCCAAAAATTCTGAGGATATTATGTAAATCTTGTCACCATTTTGTTAATTTAGGCAACTATACAGTAGGTACATTGCTGACATAGGACATGTCAAGTTACTTTTCATCATTTCAAAACGGCAGTGTACTGAGAAGTGCTCGTCAAATTACTGTCAACCAAGATACATAATATACCTAATAATAAAGAATATTCTATTTTAGGTCATCTATACCTTGTCATATTTGTCATGCCAGGCTAACGACACGCTGCCCTGTATGTGTCGAAAGTATAACAGTTTCTCAATATGCTATCTAGGTATCTATTTTGCCAATCTATAAGATTTATCTTTCAGTTGTTTTACTCCATTTTATCAATCTTGGATAGGACTGATGATTTTTTTTTTTTATGTAATGGAAGTGGTAAACAAGCATGCAGTTCACATTGATGTTAAGTGATGACTGCAGCCTATAGACACCCAGACAAAGACCAAGGTCAAAATGCAGATGCGTTACCACTCCTGAGGCCTAAGGTCTTATGCCTCTGTGCCGGAAATTACAGGATAGTGGATAGTGACAGGAAGTGATAAAGACATTTTTTATGACAGCAAAAAACAAAGAACGCTAGGTTCATATAATTTTTATAAATGTATACATTGTAGGTATACTTACATCTTAATTGCGATATCTGTATAAAACGGCGTGCCAGGACGACGATTCGAGGTTTCCTTTATGTGGTGCGTATCTTTGTCGACACGCGCCTTCATCGTGGGCGTTGTGTTCCAGGAACACGGTAAAATAATAAGGCTCCTAGTTAGTTCTTTCCCTAATTTAATTATTACAACGTTTAAATCATGGAATTATGATGAGATTACAATAATATTTTACAATACAGAGGAAATGGGTTTTCGAGTGATTATAATGTACGACAGCTATTCAAAAAGGTGAGTGACGTTCGCTCAGTATCAATAGTGTTGGTTCGCTCGTTATTCCAGCCAGTTACAACTCTATTAGGTGTTACCCGCGCCATTATATGTATAGTATTTCCTGGAAAAAAAACGGATTCAAATCATAAGCTTATGACTAATAAATAGTTTTTCCATAATTCTTAAAAAATAGTTTGTTTTTGTATTCGACCAATAATTTATATTTTCAAGGAATAAATACTCTTGCAATCACAATGATGACGTACTATTTCATTTAATTGCGTATGTCATTAACTAGTACTATTTTTACAGTAAACTCTTTAAAAAAAAACAACGATCATAGCGTTACCACAGCCTAAAGAACGTATTAAATACCTACAGTCATCCAACGCACGTGTAATGACTGGGCAATCGTGCGGGACGTAAATTTACGGATATAAGTAATAATATATATTATGTTGTTACTTAAAATTATAATCAATTTCAATAAATGAATGAAGAGGTAAACAACCCTTGTTAACTTGCGTGTGTATGAGTGAAGAAGGCATTTCGCAAAACATCAAAGGCGATAACCTACTGTATGTTTTCTTATATACTGTGGCATTACTGTTACGAACCGCTTAAATAATAATATGTATAAGTAAGTAAAGACTATATTTATGCTAGTTAACCTAAATAAATGTTATTATAGGCCGATAGATATTGATTTATTTCCATTCACTATAGTCTGGTTCCATTAAAATATTGCTTCAATAAATATTGGAAGTCATCAATCACAGTACGTCACGGGTAGGGTTGTCACGTCCAAAATCAGTGAAGACATTATTTGAAGCAATTTTACCGGCTTTGAATACGTTATTTCGGTCTTTTATACAGTACTAGCTAAACTTAAAAATACGTTTTTCATACCTACATAGTTGGTAACACGTCGCTGCGAAGAAGGCGATTGTAGGATAGGTATAGAAGTGATACAGTAAGAGAAAAATGTGGCAGTAGTTTGCTTTCATTATGCCAACATTGAAACTTGCTTTCGTTCTAGCTTGTGGTCGTCGCGAGCTATAAAATTGGCGCGATGTTTTCGCCAGCAACTTCACTAAGAGGAATTAAGTTTTGCACGTACTGTACCTACATTACTTACATGTATTTTATCTACAAGTTACTTTGTTTTAATTTCAATCATAATAGGAAGAATAAAATTGACCGACTACTTTTACCAGGTAGGAGGTAAAAGACATGTGACAACCCTAATTAGGTAAGGAGTGAAATTAGTAGATATTTGTCGGCAGACCCAGCAGATCAAAGTAAGATGAAGTTATTCACTTCTTATTGTAGAACTCCAAGTGACGGAACTCTATAGGAAGACTATCAATGCCGCTAAATGATTGTGTTTAGCGCTATCGTGTGCCAGCTAAAATATACGTATCTCTGGTTTTTGACGCAATTTATAATCTTTTCATTGAGACATTTAGTTTTTTTAAAGGTACATTTCTATTAATCGTCCACCTACTTACTTCGTCGGCGTAGAAAACATTTATTCCGTTTTTCCTTAAGTTTTCATCGATGCTCCACTCCTATTCTTCTTCTTCGTCGATAAATGAATATCCAACACCTTTTTTTTTCAATTTGAACCAGTAAGAGTAATATTTTAACGCTTAAAAACTTTTCAGATTTATAACATCAAATATAAAGATACCTAAATCGTGAGAAGTTAGGCATTGATATACAAATGAAAAATTTAATCACGTTTTAATGTTCTAAAATTTCACGTCTATTCATAAGAGATCTGTAGAAATCTCAAGCAATTAGGTTTAGTGAAGACCTCGCATTATAGTCATATCGCTTTACCGTCAGCAATTTAATTCCACCTTAAACTGCCTCGCTTTAAAAGGCTTACTCTTTTTGCGTGTATACTTTCAGCCTCTCGCAAAGCGCCTTTTTCGGTGTAATTCAAATTTATTCTCGTCCCATGCGCCCTGGGAGCTCGACACGGGTTGAATAGTGATGTGTTTCGGCCATTCATTCGGATTATTTTTTCGTGTAGGTACCCATTAAATACGTCGTATCGGTTAAATATCGCCAGCTGTAAAGCGTTAAATAACGCAACGTATATAACAGTTTTGTGTTATTGAAAACGTTGTAATTATTATTAAAACATGTTCAAATGGGCTTTCAGTTGATTTTGTGAATAAACCAAAATTTAACCGCTTTAACTAAATGATTGGGGTTGCGTGATTACGCGGATTTATTATAAATCTTCATTTGAATACCAATTGAGATATTGACCCAGAATTATTGTAACATATTACGTGACTGAATATTTTGTGTGAAGAATGTCACAAATTGTCATTACCAAGATAAGGAAGTGTATGTTCATCGCAGTATCATAATATATGTTTCTAAAAAGTATTATTAACTGCAGTTGCATAATAAGTATTGTCAGCTTATGATGAAAGATATAAGATCAAACTAGCAGAGTATGATGACTCGACATTTTTATTTTATGTTACGAAAGTGGCAAACTAGCATGCAGTTCACATGCATGCTAAGTGATGACTGAAGTCTATTGACATCTTCACAAAAACCAGAAGTCAAAATGCATATTCGTGGCCACCACTAAGACCTTATGTTTAACGTGTCTGTGGGCCAAACTCACAATTTTTGGTGGTCCTTACTAAGATGCCGAGTCTATCAATATATTGACATATCCCGGAATATTACCAAATTCCGAAAGTGACGGAACACTAACGAAAAATTGAAAAATTCCAATACCACTTACTCTTTGCCCTGGGGATCGAACCCAGGACCCCAGCGAAGCAGTAGTCGCCTGCTACCACTAGATTACTAAGGCAATTAAAAATTATATTCTATGCGTATCTTACTTTTAAGTACCTATCGATTGGTAAAAACCGGTTCAACGTAAGTAGGTAACTACATGACTGAATTTTAAAATCGCCGGTCTTCAAGTTGCCCTGCCCAATAAACAGGATGTATTTCTTGCGAACACTTTAGGAGTGCCCTTTGCGATCGATGTAGCTTATATTTCATGACATAAAATATTCAAAAATCAGTCATTTCATAAAAATTGACGGTGAAATACAAATAATCTCCAATTTCCTATCTTTTTGAATTTTATTTTTCAAAATCAAATGGAACTATCCTCCATGTCCATTCTATCCACTAAATAAAAGAATAATACAAATCAAATGGCTCAATAAAAAGGAAAGAAACTGGACAAAAGTAGTTAATCGATAGAAATTCGGTATGTGAATATGCAATATACTTCCATTTAAAAAAAAAAAATAGCACTCGGAGGATAACTATTAAAAAAAAACATGATAATCGGACAAAAAATATGCTTCGTTATTAACCTCCTCCCCTTTAGTTTTTTGTCGGTTGGAAATACCGTTAGGTACTTTAGAAAATCGATAAGTTGTATTAAAATTGGCTTGAAATCTACGCACTAGTACTAACAAATTATACTACGGGCGCATATTAGTCGCGAGACGGGAATGACAATGAGACAAACGTAATGTCCAATCTTTTGAATTGAATCGATTTTTTAAATATTAATTGAATCGATTCGCGATCTAAGCCCGATCAAGTTGATGTGAATCGTCCATTTAAACATCTAAAATATCGTAATTTTGAATCAAACGGCGACTGAATCTATAAATGCACGGTTCAAAGCACTATAGTATTGCTTAGTGAAGTAGACTACTGCCATCTTGAGACGAGACTTCTACATGAGTTTACAAAAAAAATTGGACGAAGCGACCTGAAATTAAGCACATAGATAACTCTTTAATTACCGTGTACTCCATGTAGGCATATTAAGCATTCGCTAAGTCAGATTATTAGAAAATTCCCTGAATGGAATAATGGTAACTACAGTGAAAAGAAGTTAGTAATGCTGGTAGGTACATGAAATATATACTATTTTTTATGTTATGGAAGTGGTAAACTAGCATGCAGTTCACATTGATGTTAAGTGATGACTGCAGCCACACAATGATCAAGGTCAAAATGCAGATGCGTTACCACTCCTGAGGCCTAAGGTGTTATGCCTCTCTGCCGGAAATTACAGGGCCGTACATTACCACCTGACCGGAACACGATAGTGCTGAACACTACCATTTAGCGGCAAAACTACGCGTGCTATATAGCTGGTATGATTACGTATTTAATTTAAAATTAGTGGTAATTAACGTTTCGTTTGTCTTTTTTATTTCCAAACATCTATCCACTGGATTTTTTCATTCGATCGCGTCGAGATAGTCTAATCGATAGATAAAAAAAAATAAAAGTACTATTATAAAATATCGATTTTAGTAATATCGATTAAGATAGAACATCATTAGACAATAGTTTTTATAAAGATGGATGCCGCGTTCTGGTGTCGTATACTCTCATTATACTCTCATAATGTTTTGTTCCGATCACGCAGATCGTGTGTTCTTGTTTTATCTGTCCTGATTTCTTTGTCATTGTATTTATTTCTTTTGAGGAGACGCCATTCTGAGCGAAGCTGCTTCTATTGTCGCGAGTCAAAGCGGGGTCAATGCGTAAAGGAAAATATTTTCAGATAGATTTTATGTTTCATCGACTTTATTTTTTCTGCATTGACGATTGTTATTTTGTGCTTTACTTATTGACTTGCTTCGTTCATATGATTTCGTTTCCAAATACATAATTTATTTTTGTTGTCGGCATCGGATTTAGGTGAAATAGCTAGAGTAAATACAATTACTTATAACTATAAGTAACATGAGCTTGACTCATGAATATTGCTTAAGCAGGTAATTTTTTATTCATCACGTGAGTACCTATCTAACTTTTTTTTTAAACTAGATGTACTTTAGGTTGGTTGCTTTTGTTTCTGTGGTCCTGGGCGAACTGAACTATATACCTATGTAAAATACATGGATTTATTGCAGTCATTTATTGTTTGCCAAAAATGAAGAGGAGATACGAGTATTATTCGTTAACATTTTATAGCATAAATACTCTTGATAAACCTAAAACCGTAATTGTCTAATTGAACGGATTTATACGTTCGAATTTGTATTTCGATATTGAGTCAACTGTAAAAGTGCCTATAACCGTGACTCTGATGTGCATCAACATATTTACGAAGTCAAAGCAACATTTAAGTTATGCATGAGAAAATATGAGAAATTTTTTCACATAACATATTTTAGAATTGAAGAACATTTATGTTCAAATTTCGCCGAACACGATATTTTTGAAAAGCGCACGTTCTCGCTGGAAAGTTAAATAATTAAGATTTTGGCAGTTTTGTTTAAATTACGCATGTCTTACGCTCATCTCGGGCCACTGTATCGTTTGCAACACGCGATACTATTATAAAAACATAACATCCTAACTGGAACGAAATGGTTAGATTCTTGCTTAATGTTTATTACTAGAAATTCTGATCGGTACCCACGTGTGGGGATAATTTAATTACCGATATAATAGAAAATAAAGCAATTAGAGTTGAGTAACATTTCTTGTTTGATGACTGTGCAAAATGTTGAAGAATCGTCACGTTTTTCTCTTGCAATATTGATTTGTGGAAACAACATGTCATGATCTAGATTTGAAGATGGCTGTTCGGATGCTAAGTTGGATATGAATGTTAATGATCAAACGATTAGATTAAGACGAGGTTATTGCTTGATTGTCTGTGTCGTATTTTTTCTTTAATTTTTAGATCTTGAATGCGTTCTACAGCAACTTGCTTAGATTTTTTTTTGTGAGGATGATCACCGGTTTTCAATATTGCTTGTATTGTATATCATTCATGTAAAAATAGATAGGTGGTGCATTATTAGTTTTTTGTTTTTAGTCATTTTTAGTATACTATGTTGAATGTGTCGTTATTAATTGAGTTTATTATTTGTAATTAATGCAGTGTCAGTATTTTTAAGACAATGTGTATGTTGACGATGTGTATCTGTGAAAAGTACCTAATTCATAATCAGAACCGACGACATAGTGTTTCCTTCCTTACATATCTTCCTTACAATTTCAATTTTGAATGAGTCTATGGCAAATTGTAACTATGCGCACCATTGCATGTGCTGAGGTCGGGGCACTTTTATTTCTCTGCGCTATTTATCTCCACGTTTTCCAATGCGTTGTTCCGAGCAATGCGGATCTTTGCGGTGCGTTATCAACGCGGTACGAGCGTGTGAAGCGGAGTGTGTGAGATACTAGACTCAATAGCGTCGTTAGAACTATTGTTTAGGAATAGGATGCTCAACTTTGTTGAATCTTTGTTTGAAATTGCTTGTGTCGTTGTTATCGGCTGATTTTAATTCTTGTTTGATTCGGCCATTTGAGAATTCGAAAATTAATTTGCTTGCATCTGCAATCACTTTGCTTGAGATGAACTTAATGCTAATATTACAGGTACACTGACGCGAATTTCTTCATGGGGGTGAAGATTAAGGAGGCGTATCTTAGAGTGGTTCTTCTGTATTAATTACTGTCTTTTTTTTCTGATACATAGTCATAAGGCAAATGTATTTTTATTATTCTTATAGGATTTGTTGCTTGTTCGTCCGTCTGTTTTTTGTTTTAAATGAATGCAATTGACTAGGTAAAACTTTGAATACAGAGGTTAAACAAGAAGTTTGCAATAAAATACCCACATATTATGTAAAATTAATTTTAGTCGGACTCAATAAAGCCAGCCATGTAAATCTTTCACGCGTTTTGTGTCATCGCTGTGGCAATGTTTCACCACTTCTGAAATCAATATTTTCCTGTACACGCCAGATGTCAGATAGTGTTTCCAGGTGTATACTGATGTTCAATCTCCCTCTAAAATGGTCGAGGAGGGCAATGGCTGTCACATGCGTCATACTCGTGAACGGGTGCTGTTGGTGGGGACTGGTCTGTTCTGGTTTGCAGGAGCCACATTTCATTTAGTAGATAGCAGTTTATTTGCATCTATGCTATGGACGTTCACATTATTTGATTTTTAACGATAATCTGTACTAGATTTAAGCTCTCATTTAAAAGAGCTCTTACTGAGTTTGTTGGGTAGCGGAGTTCTTCTCAGTAGTGACTGCACTTGGAACTCTGCTAAGTGAATAACTTTGATCTTGACGAATAAGTTTATCTTTTTCTTCATTTATCATCATTGAAGGAATTGAAAAAAAAATGCGATTATTATGTGTTAACATAGTAGTTTAAATTATAATTTTTAACTTAGGTATGTACCTACTATTAATATATTTTTTTGCTTCTACGATATGTAATGGTTATTCACTCTAGGTATTTTATGATTCCTTGACGTTTTGAAAGTATGTGTAAAGATCTATTCGAAATAAAAAATATTTTCTATTCTATTCTATTCAATGGTCTGACAGATTTGCACCTAATCGGGACTCAGTTAATTATCAAAATACTTAGATGAAAATTTCCATCTATTTTGAATGTAATAACCTTATCTCCTAAAACGAATGCATCTAAAGTTTTAAAACAGGAAAATCTATGATTTAGATATTTTCGAAAAAAAAAACGTAAACGTAACTTTACGCCTGTAATCCCCGAAGGGGTCGGCAGAGGTAAATGCATGAATATTTTCGTTGTAACTATATTCAGTTATTCACTTTAATTTTGCACGGAATCCTCGGTGCATCCACGTAGGTAACACTAGGTGACGATACCTACATGATTGAAGCTTATATTGTCTTGGTTACATAGGTTAATACGTAAGACTTAACCGACCGTACAATGACTGTGCTCTGACTGTATCTGACGCATTCGATGCAGATGTCACCGTGCATGAAACACCGCTATTGTTTATGGTATTATTATATAAGCGATTATAGCGTTATGGGGACACGTCTACCAAAAAGTTGAGGAGGAGTTTCGTAATCTTATTTAAAATTTCCATGTCACAATGTTAGTTACCGTACTCCTCATTTTTTCTTATTTCTCATGAAATTTTGTGAGCATATTGAACAGGTCTGAGAATTGGCCAACATCTGTTTTCTTCTGAGAATCACCCTTATCGCCTTTTCGATTTCTTGGCCTTTTTAAAAATATTTCCAAGGTGATACGAAGTTCGTCGGGGCAGTTAGTATCACATAAATATGAAAATTATGTTTCCTTTAGATAAGTAGGCATTGCAGTAGGTATCGTGAGGGCTGATTTCGGACACATTGTACTTATCGGACAAATATTTATATGGCCTACAGATATTTTTTTCGGGTCTGGGTGTTTCTGTAGGTATGTGCTGTGTGTATACAACGGCATCCACAACACAGGTTTATACCTAATGTGGGGCTGTGAGTGTAAGCGTATTTTATTTCTTTATTTTATTTATTTTTTATGACATTTTGAGAATATCGCAAATGCTAAGCGCATTAAAAAGCTTAAAATGCGTATAGGGCTATATCTAATCCATCGTTTTAAATAATGACCCGTCATGCAGTTATGTATCATTCGTCATCAATGCTATATGCTCTGTATTGATGGTAGGTAAACAGTAACTGCTAGACATTTCATCTGAGTGCCTCCTAGAAAAGTAGGTACCTACAACCTACACTGGTGGTGGCCTATAAGTCTGGTATTCTTGGGGTCGCAGATTTGTTTATGCTTTAGGCCGTAATATTCCGTCAAAGACGTGTGAGGGTATGTGAACCCACCCATCCACATCCCCATCACCCAGGTAGGTATATGCTTCCAAGCAGTAAGTACGCGAAAGGGGTCTCCGTAAGATGTTGTGAGACATTCTCGGAATTTTCACAATACGCGCTCGGTAGGGCTCACAATACGGATATAGATCCTCAAATTGCGTTTCACCATCTTAATATCTTGGTAAACAGTTAATTGGATGCATAGAGCAACACCGGAGGGGAGTAGCCATATGCAGGCTTTCCCCTCTGTCAAAGTACAAGCCCAAATGGGCCCATACCTGTCGCCTACATGTTTAAATGTGTGCGTGAAATTGTTTCTGTATTTTGTTAAAGTCAAGGTGCGAGTTTCGTAGTAATAGACGATTTTTCTAGTGTGCGTGCGCGTCGCACGCATTTTCCCCCGCAAAAAATGACAGACTGTTTTGCATCGGTAATAAACGCTATGGCTACTCCCCTCCAGTCCGCCGCGGCCGGTGGCCCGTGTTGCTCTATGATTGGATGTGATTCTAAAGTTGAAATTGATACATTTTACACTTATTGATATAATTATATCTAATACGTCATTCCCACAAGTGTTAAACAAGTTAAGTGCAATGTCAATGACAATTATGCGTCGGTGGCGATGTTAAGTCGAGGTCGTGACTCGCACTAGCTACATGCTTTCTCACTTCGTACGGTCTCGCCACCTGTAGGGTTGGCAGGGAGATTGCTTAATTGACCTTTATTACCAAGTGGGTAAGGCTTCTCATTCAACCGGCATTTTAGTGGAAGAGTCGAGATGATTGACAGTCATAAACCGCACTACGACTTTACTTCGACTTGAAGCCGAAAGGAGACGGGTAATTATGGGCCCGCAAAATAGTTAGGGATAACCTTATGTTAAGTTATCTCTTATTTAAGTATCAACAACTGTTTTCAAAGTGAAAAACAAAATACACCGTAATTTGAGGTACCTACGTATCAAGAAAGCGAGTAAAGTTAAAAAAAGAAAGAGTACCTATATTTTGGTATATGGCCCAGAAATGTATGCCACGGTATCGTTCTCCTTTCATTTTGTTTCGCAGACGTGTTAAAACTCTTATTTACTTTCTTCCATGCCTTTGTATAGTATTTAACAAAAACTTTGCGCATGCTGAGGACAGATTTCACCGTCGAAATTGAACACGATCAAATCAAAATATATTCGTACAACATGCTCAACTGAGACACACCGCGGACACTCCGCCAAAATTCCATACAAACGCTTAATTTGGTTTCTATCCATCAGTGACGTGTATTTACACGCGCACCTGTGTGCGTAGCACGTACAAAATACCAACCGTCGCCCATAAGAGAGGAACCTTCCTCTTAAGTGTGCAAATCGGGCGGGACGTCGAAGTGTCCATTCTATACGTAGTAGTATTACATATGCTCTGACTGAGATTAATAACACTATTTCATCCTCAATGCAACCTGCGACATTTTTTTCCATACACACTATTTGGGCAAATTGATCACAACCTGAAACGCATTCAATATTCTGCACAGCCGATAAATGCTCGTTTAACGCAAACGTGGCCTGGAATTGTCATTGTTAAATAACTTTGCAATGGACTTTGACACACTTTTGACAACTCTTTGTATTTCTTATAATTTAATGATATGAGTTTTAGCACATTTCACGGCTCGTATGCGATCTCTCGGTCAGGGAAGAAGTTGTATTTGGTTTTACTTAGAAGATTATTATGGGTATCCTTAATATACAAAAATGTACACGATTAATATTTTAAGCTCGTCCTCGATAAGGTATGCGTCATATGGGTGTATTGTATAAGTCTATTCCTTCGGGAGGAATACCGGCGTTTTATTATGTCGCTGACGAAATCATATTAATTTGCCATTTGAAAATAAACGTTAGCTATTAATCGATTATTCAATCAAAAGTACAAAGACACCATGGGGGTTTTGGCGGGAACCTTGAAAGAGGCATTTGGTGCTCTTATTTTATTTAATTTTCTTGGTGTATTCTTAAGTTATATTGAATAAAATTGGTGGCATTTTGTTTGATATAGGTTTATAACAGTGCCCGTGTATAGTGAAATAGAATAACAGTGCGAAAACACGACCTTTCAGGTTGCCTCCAAAACTTCATTGTAAATGTTCTGGTAAAGTAGCCATCGCTTTACTCGAATAACTTGATTGTAACTCATTTGACTGACATATTATACTCGATAACTTAAATACTTGATACTTACATATTATACTTGATGACTATATTATTCTAACTTTTACGCTGCTTAAATAAATATGAAATATCGTTTTACTTGAGACTGGCAATATGCGTAATAGCGATGCCATAATTAAAAAAAAAAAGGCACCATGATAATTAACTTCAATTGTCTATGAGATAATCAAAACAATTGTTATGTTAAGAAATACATACCGTGATGAAATAACAGCTTATCGTGCAGGTAATGAACTGACTTTGTCATGTATTTAGCAGCCCTGCCAGTGGGATTCTATTGTTGAACTAATTAGATAAGCAATCTGTTTTATCTACTAGCGACCGGACATATGCGACTTTTCATTTTATTGTTCCTTAGTTATGTTAGTTGCATGTCATATTATTATTTGTTACTTCACGTTTATTTACTTAAATAAGAGTATGCAGAGGTCGCATGGATTCAAGAATACATAGAACTTCGCTCACCCCATAGTGTGCGCATTTTTGTTAGACCCAAGTTACTCTCTAATAATGTTTAAATGTAAATGTAATTAAATGTAATAGGTAAATGATTAGACGCATGAAAAAAATCTAGGTGATAAGTCATAGGTAGGGTTGCCAGGTCGCTGAACCTAATAGCCGAATAGACCGTCAAGATTAGCCGGACGTTTGGGTAAAAAGGCCGGACACCCGCGATAGAAGTGTTCAGCTGTGCTCGGCGCTCGCTCGTTTAAGAAATGTAAAGAGCCTAACAAAAGCCGGACTTCGTATATTTTCACCGGACACGAGGTCAAAAGGCCTAACTATGTCTTTATCCGGACGCTTGGCAACCCTAGTCATAGGTATAACGAATTTAAAACGAAAACTGTCACAGATTAGCAGACTACAAGTTACGAGTAATAGTCGACCTACTTATAAATGTACTTGCTGGTTCCGTTTGACTCTATAGTTTCTCTTCATTCTCTACCCTTGCCCGGTTTTTTTCACTGTTACTGGAACATTTTGTAGGCGTACGTATACAGAATTATTGACAGACATGACATAAAGTTACGGAATTAGAAAAACGAATTCGATTCAAATTCACTAGGTAATCTTCATAATTCGGCAAGTTTACAAAGAATATTCACAAGTCGTAAATTTAATAATCGTGCATCTTCGATATATTTCAGTTATTAGGATGCAGGATTACTTCGGATAATCTATGTTGTTGTTATGATTATCTGGATAAATCTATTATCCACTAGCTGTCCCGGCAAACTTTGTATTGCCTCAGAATGAAATAATATGTCAAAGGTTTGATAGATACGGACTATTCGTATGGGAAAATAAAATTGTGGTTTTTACTGTTTCCCTTCAATTTCTTCATATTTTCTTACCATTTAAACCATCCCTGGACTTCCAAAAATCAGTCAAAACCAAAATTAGCCAAATCAGTCCTACCGTTCTCGAGTTTTAGCGAGACTAACGAACAGCAATTGATTTTTATAAGTATACATATATAGATTACATTTGAAACACCGCCAAAAACATGAAACCATTCCTCGTGGTAGAACTTCAGTAAAGGTTGCGCTCGAGTTAGTGATGTTCAAATTTGCTACAAAGCAATAACTTGCAGCTTATAAACATCTACACAAAAACCGGCAGTTAACAGGCAGATGCGTGCGTTAACATCCCTGAGGCCTAGTCCTTTTGCCTCTGTGACAGGTATTACGGGACCATTACCACTTAACTAGAACACGACAGTGCTGTACCGTTTGCTGGCAGATAGGTTAGGAGCCTACGCCCTCGACATCCGACACGATATTGGAACACTATAATCAGTAAAATTAATTACTTACTGGAATAGCCAGTGATTAATTACAGTAATAGAACCGTTCGTTACGCAACGGTTTATGCCCATTGCGAATCTAGAGATTGTACTAGAGTACAAGTGAAAGTAATCCGTCTAAAAGGATTATAAAGCTTATGTATAGCCAAGTAAATAAACGTTGAGTCCAATTGACAGTATTTGAATCAGATAGCTATAAATAGCAATGACATGGGTATTATGTTAATCTTTATACCTGATCTGGTGTAAGATAAGGCACTGTTACGAATATAGGATTATTCACAAGCTTTATTAGAAAATGGTAATACAAATGATACATGGCAATGTTTTTTTTAGAAAGTGGCAAACAAATGAATAGGTACTGTAGTCCCACAACAATTTCCTCCTATTCCAGAAACTACGCTTCGCCGATAAATGGATTAGCTTCTAACCATCGACCACACAACACACGCTTCTCTTTTAACACTTATATTTAGCGGCAGACGGGCCTATTCGAGGCTCGAATGGGTATGATAGGAATAATTTGATTTGAGATTGGTTAATTAGAAATGTAGGCTAAAAATGTTTGAGTGTTGAAACTAGCTTGACGCTGAACTACTTGATGCTGAAATGCTTCCAACGTGAGCTCACTCAAATTATTAGCACTATTTTACGTGACTTATATTCATACTGAATGTCTCTTTGAAGTTAGGTATTTATATGTTGATGTTTGGGCTATATAATATGAATATGATTGTATTGTTAACGCCAACGCCCCCTAAGTATGAATGCAAATGTAAACTGATACTATAGCATCGATGTTCCACGAGCGTGCCATATGAAACGCAAAAGAAAATGGTTTACACTTTAGGAATGACGCGCGTTTGTCGTGCGTAACAATCACCCAGTTGCACTAACATTCCCATACTTTACGGGGAGCAATTGAACAATGGAACAAAGGCTCGCGATGTGCCACCAACT
This sequence comes from Macrosoma leucophasiata, assembly GCA_036365455.1. Lineage (NCBI taxonomy): Eukaryota > Metazoa > Arthropoda > Insecta > Lepidoptera > Hedylidae > Macrosoma > Macrosoma leucophasiata. The sequence goes on from JAWQUS010000024.1 coordinate 6,421,795, forward strand.
TGAAACGCAATCAGCTCGTGCGGTGATATGTTAAACATCATTGTTTTATTCTGCCATTTAGCTGACCTTCCGACCGTGCTTATGTCATGCACGCACGCATTTGATGGGCCCGCGTTGCCGGATTTCATTTCACACGTACCATTTCCATTTCAGATACCGCACGCGCCTTCAACTACCTCCAGTCTTAGCCTGTACTCATCACTGCCAACTAATCCGCCCTACAGTGCGCTTAATGCCGCCATGCTAGAAAATATTCCCATTGTTTGTGCCAGCGACGCCTTAATGAACTGGAAGATTGAGGTCTGCTGGTGTACGTGACGTTGCCTGGGTGTGAGAGAGGACGAAATGAGCCAGTCGCCAGATGAGGCCCGTGCGGCCAGGATACAGAAGTACAAGGAGGAGAGAAGGAAGCAGTTAACAGCTAAAACGGCGACCTTGTTTTCCGCCAATGTGACTGAGAGGTAAATTTGTAACTTTTTTGCTGAGATTGGTTTTCGTTATAATTTGATGAGTTTTTTTTTATATTCTTTCTTAATTGCTATGCAAAGGCATTGAAGAATTCAGTCCATATTTACAATAACATAGTAGCCTATAGAACAAAAGATTGTCATTCCTAAGGTTTTTTTTTCTAGAATAACAAGGCCATAGGTACATTAATCCCTTGAACCGGATTACCATAACGTTAAAACACTAACATTTAGTGCAGATAGACTACGTAATGCGATTAATATACCCTTGATTTCCAATACTGCAGCTCTTCCTCCAGTAAAAAAATCATACAGATAAAAGTATTTGAGAGTTCTGAATATTTATTAATATGAATTTTGTATTAATTTCAGACGACCAAGAAGAGTGGCAAATCGATTTCCTTTAGAGGATACCGCGGCTCACCTCAAGTCTTCCTCCGATTTAAATCTAAATGCATCTTCAACTGCAGTGCCTATTAGAACAACACGTACGTCACGCTTAAGAGCGGCTGCTGCTAATCACTCGGACTCCTATCAGTCCCCAAGGAAGTCCAAAAGAAGTTCCTCTGTTCAGTCTCTCTTAGAAGACGACAAATCTAAAAACCCCAAAAGCACTAGAGTAATAGATAGAGATAAAATAAGAACCAATGTCAGAAGGCAGAGCCACGAAAAGGAGAATTTGAAGAGTGTATCGACCACAAGTTATGATAAAGAAATTGGTGCTATTAGAACGAAACTTAAACATTCCAATAAAATAATTTTAGAAAAAGACAAAAGTAATTTTATAGTGAGTAGTCCTAAAGGAAAAAAAGTTGACGAAAAGTTAAAAACGAAGTTAGACGAAAGAAGAGAATTGCCTGTGACTGAAGCGACGCCCCTAGTTAACGTAAGAGATGACAAAAAGGATGCCACTGTTGATGAGATGTTCAATGATATTTTAGGTGATAAAAATCTTTCCAATAGTTTAAAAGAAGAGAAGTTTGAAACTTTATACAATGACTTAGAAAATAAGACGTCCCAAAAGAGAATAGAATCGAAAATAAACGATGCTTCGAATCAATTGGCTGTACAGCATAGAGAATTGAAAAATTGTAACAAATCTAGCATTCCCGTTATGAAAGAAGTTGTAGTCAACAAAATTGATAGTAATGTGATTGTGGAAGAAATAGGTGTTGTGCCAAAAGTGAAGGAAGATATAGGGGGGTTATTAGGGGCCGTTTGTGTTCGTAAAGTAGAAAGATTTAGTGAATTGCTCAGTAATTTATGTTCACCGTGTGAAGCTGATCTCTTATTTGAGGATATTTTGGCCGAGAACGGGATAAACAGTGATAACAACATGGTGAGTAATGCTTTGTGCTTTTCACAGCCATTTGGGAAAAATAGTATAGAATATACTGCACATGATAATGTATCGGTATTTGAATCTGTAATAGATTTTTTAAACGATCATAGTATAGACAGTAAATAGAGCAAGTCATGGAAGTCCTCATTGGGTCGAGAGGGTTGTTTTGTAAGTTCACATACATTCATGGTAATGTACAGTCAGGGAACTTTTCGCTTATCCAAAACAATCAAATATAGCATTTATTAACAACGCCTAAGTGTTTATAAGTTCATGAAGCCAGTTTCCTGATAGGGTGTAAGTCCCAGTAGTGACACTATTGGGGCCTACGATGCACATTATCATGACAAAAATAATAGAATGGGAGGGCTTCTACCAGTTAAAAAAAACAATCACTGAACGTGCTCGCGCTTGATGTGTTTTGCATTTATTCGAACGCGTCTTGTACCCTGTTCTGAATCTCCAACAAATCTGTGCTCCCTATTTAGGGCAAAGACCTTTAAGCGGCTGTTCATAATTTTCAAAAATCCGTCATGTGGTTACCTTTCTTCCAAGTTATCTGAATTTTGGGTGGAAGCTTCTTTCAGGTGTATATTTAACATTAGAATATCCGACGTGCCCTTGACTTGGGACATGCATACCATGGTCCTTTTAAAAGGGTCAAGAATGGAGGCAGGTACTTAGAGGGGCTGTTAAATGAACACGATCGACGCTTCCATCCAAAATTCAGATGATTTGGACGTAAAATAAGCTAGTGGTATATTTTGAAAAAAAAAGCTGCTCTAAGGCCGCTGCTCTATATAGGCATCTCAAATTTGGTGCAGATACTCAACGAGGTGCAAGCTATTCCCCATATTCTTAATGTGACGCGCTCGAGTTATTGCGAAAATCCCCTTGTGATTTTTCTTAAGATTTGATACATAGCAACGGTTTATTCAAAGACTTACCTCCGCCATTAATATAAACTACAAATAATGAGTACTCGCATATGTATGACTTTTTACACTATTTATAGTAAGAAGCTTGAATGAAGGTTGTGAGACTTGTAAGTGACTATTAACAATGATTTATTAGTTGACACCTGCATTAGGTCACGTATGAAAAACTCGATTATTATTTAGATATCGAGGTATATGTTGATTATGAAATAATCCGCAATAACCTCGATATCGTGATATATCGTTGTTCTTTATTATATGTGTTTTTATTCATTTTTTTTGGATGACTTTCTCATTTAATTCGCATTGTCAATATCAGCAGAAATTTAAGTTCTGTTCGCTAACTCGCTACAGAACAGACACTAGTTTTTTACGAATAAGTATAGTTTGAACTCAATGCGTGTCCCAATAGGATCTCACATGTCACCGTTAGAGATGTATTTTGGATTAGGTATAGGTACTACATACAAATTTAATTTCTATTTGCCATTACTGATGGGGGTAATTAATGATTTTTCGTTTTAAAACAATTTTTTTTTACCTTGTTTTTACGTTACTTGGCATATCTTAATATTAGGGATGCCATAGGTACTTAAACAAAGTTAAGGCGGATATAGTTAGATATTATAGGAAGAATCCATACACAGAACTGTATTTTCCATTATTCGTGTACACATATAATATATGCTCAGTTCTTTATATATATGATCATGAACAATGGAAAACTGCTGCATTTGCAAAATTATATTTTAGGCTTTGATTATATACACGTCTAGATGGAGCGTCGCTTTACAAACGTCGCAAAAACAATGTCCCAACTCGAGAAGCCTTGTGTGCGTGTAACGCACACAAATACGTATATTTTATTCGCTTTACACACACTACTAAACTGGTGAATATGTTGCTTACTTGTGAATTTTTTCCCTAAAATAGGGAAAATTACCAAGTCGAGTTCTCTTTTTTCCTAATTTATGACATATCGCCAATATCACCATATTGTTGTGAAAACTGTTTGACTACAATCTAACAAAATTACCTACTCAAGATATAATTATTTTATTGTAAGATACCTATAATTATAATCTAACAAAGGAATGTACGTAAGGATATAATCTAACGGTCCTCTCAATGTTACGGTAGTATACAGATAATAATATAAATTCAACTAAATTCTGTCACAAAATTTACAATATTAGTAATTACAAAAACACGCCCAATTTTATATTGATTAATTTTAAAAATTATACCTACATAATTTAATCAGCATAATATTATTCAAATAATGCTACTCAGATTAAGAACAAAATGCATGTACAGCCTAGTTATAACCTTTATGCACATACAACATATGCACATACACCCAGACCCGAAACAAATATCTGTAGGCCATATAAATATTTGTTACGATGCGGGAATCGAACACGCGACCTTCCGGCTAAAACGGTCGTCCCACATCGTTGGACTAACTGGATCGTCCCATAGTAGGTAGCTCCAGTTATTACTTTTTAGTTATTTTTATTTTTTTAATTGTATAGGTATAGCTTTAGTTTAGTTTTAATTATTTCTGATTAGTTGTTAATATAAATTATTATTATTGTGGAGAAAAACAAATACATTTTTAAGAACAAAATCAAAATTGGTAGTTGGGAATTTACAAGCCCACAAACACACACACTTAAAACACTTAAAACACCTCTCTTTTTCCATCGGGGGTTAATAAAATAATGTATTTATGTACTTAAACATGATTTACATACATTTTATTTTGTAACTTCATATTTCACTGGGCAGATTTTAAATAAAAAACTGGCAACACAGTAAACATGGCGTTCAATAAATCTTACAATTCGAGATAAAATTAAATATTGTTGTTTTATTTCTAGCATTAATTTAGGACTATGGAAAGTGTACTTATCGATAATAAGAAATGTTTTTAGATGTTTTTATTCTTCCTTGGTAATTTCGGCACACTTTAATAGCGCAACTCGTCATATTGAAAGCACAGATGCGGACGTGTTCCCGTCATAATGACGGTGTCGCTACTGAGCGAGCGAAACGAAGATATCGGCTAACAGTTAACTGATATTTTTTTGGACGCTTAGGAACTCAAATGCTCCATCTAGACGTGTATATAATCAAAGATTTTAGGCTACGATGGGAGAAAAAGTAAGTTTGAAAATATGGTTATTTTCGGCAATACACCTGTTGTCATTGTCTGCAAAAGTTAACATATCTGTACTGTTTGTTACGTTGAGCATTGAGCCTTTAACGAGATAAAAAATTGTGCACAAACCCTTAGCCATGTGTTTATAAGAAGCATAAATTAAACAATTCAATTAGAATTTTAAATGCATTACACGCGTTACAGATTGTCTTGCTAACGTTATTTATCGACGATTCTTTTTAGTTAGTAAGTCAGATACAATCTTGACTAGATAATTTTGTCCAGTTAAACTTGACACCTTCTCTCGTGACTGCGCTGTACAAGGCGCAATAAACCTTCACCTTTGCGAGAGATAATCATGAGTTATGTGTGTCCTTATACATTTTTTTTTATCAGTCGATTTTTGCTAGAAGTAACGGAGGGTATGTATATAAGCTTTTTATAATATGTCTATACACATCGTTTTCTTCCGAAAGATGTCCACAACTTTTTTTTTATGTAGTGGAAGTGGAAAACTATCATACAGTTCACATTCATGTTAAGTGATGACTGCAGCCTATAGACACCCACACAAAGACCAAGGTCAAAATATAGATGCGTTACCACTCCAGAGGCCTAAGGTGTTATGCCTCTGTGCCGGAAATTACAGAGTCGTGCATTACCACTTGACCGGAACACGATAGTACTGAACACTACCATAGCGGCAAGTGTATTAGGTAATGCGGTGGTGCCTGCGCCGCGAGCTACGTCCCTGGAGCTCTACCACCAGTAAAACCACCTGGACCAAAGCCTTTCCAAAAGGGGAATATGCCGTGCGGATTGGTGATTGCAGTGGCGGTAGTGTTATTGCAGGGCTGCTGCCCATTTTGTGTGTTTTTTTGTGTAAGTAAGATGGCAAGCAAGCATGCAGTTCACATTGATGTTAAGTGATCACTGCAGCCTATAGACGTCTACACAAAACCAGAAGTCAAAGTGCAGATGCGTTGCCACACTTGCCACCCCTGAGACCTAAGTTAATGTGTCTCTGTGATAGTAATTACGGGGCCATACATTTGCACTTACTACCGCCCCATTGGAATGGTTTGACCGCCATTGTTCGGTTGCCTCATAAATTATTAAAACCTATTGTTTTAAATAAATCTGTTTTCCTTCAGAGTTTCCAAGGTGAGCTTCTAATTTACTGACTAATCTATTTGTTGACTTAAAATTACAAGTGCCCACCACACAAAGTGATGATTATCTTAATATATATAAATCTCGTGTCACAATGTTTGTCCTCAATGGACTCCTAAACCACTTAACCGATTATAATAAAATTCGCACACCATGTGCAGTTCGATCTAACTTGAGAGATAGGATAGCTTACATTACGCTATGACTAATAGGAGCAGAGCAGCGCGGGCGAAGCCGGGGCGGGCCGCTAGTCTTAATATATATAAATCTCGTGGCACAATGTTTGTCCTCAATGGACTCCTAAACCACTTAACCGATTATAATAAAATTCGCACACCATGTACAGTTCGATCCAACTTGAGAGATAGGATAGCTTACATTACGCTATGACTAATAGGAGCAGAGCAGCGCGGGCGAAGCCGGGGCGGGTCGCTAGTAATAATAATAATAATGGCAACCCATTATACGTCCCACCCGTTTGCTTGTCTGTCAACCTTCAGTCAAAAAAATAATCCGTGAAAATAGTTTTATTTGAATAACATTTGTATCGTTAGGATCTTATGCGAAAAATATGCAAAGTTGTTACAGTGCGCAATAAGTGTAAAACAACATAATTTATGTTTAAAACCACAATACACGATAACAACTGGTGGTAGAGCTCCAGTGTCGGAGCTCGCGGGCGTAGGCACCACCGCATTACCTGATTTACTTGCCGCTAAATGGTAGTGTTCAGCACTATCGTGTTCCGGTCAGGTGGTAATGTACGGCCCTGTAATTTCCGGCACAGAGGCATAACACCTTAGGCCTCAGGAGTGGTAACGCATTTGCATTTTGACCTTGGTCTTTGTGTGGGTGTCTATAGGCTGCAGTCATCACTTAACATCAATGTGAACTGCATGCTTGTTTGCCACTTCAATTACATAAAAAAAAAATAAAAAAAAAAAACAAACGCTAACAACTGATAAGATAGTTTTTATTCCAAATAACGAAATTCATTTATATAAGGAAGCCACCTTTTATCTGTTTCATTTCGTAAGCTATTTAATCTTCTTATCTAAGACTATTTATAGAGTTGACCTTTATTTGTTTGCATGCATATTAAGATTATTTTATTTATTTTATGTAATGGGTTTAATCAGTCAATTTTGCTATTATTTTTTACTGGTGTTAGAATGTCATTGGCGTGGACTAAAGGTATATCATCTCACAATACCGCATTACCTGGGATACGACCGCCTATCGACATTTCTGTCAAATTTTCATGTCGATTTTCGAACTCAAGCTCCGATATTTAGAAGGAATGTTAGGTGAAGCTCAAACGAAGCTGCCATTCAAAAATCTGACCAAGTCGACAACTCGTTGTTTGTAATTTTTACAGGCATTGTAAGGTGAATATACTCGATACAATTTTCTTCTCTTTCCCCATACTTTATCTTCTCACTTTGTAAAAGGGATAACTAAAGATTCTACCTATTATAGAAATCATAATAATATTTTCTCGCGTATACTACTCTCAACTTCTCTTTCTTACCCGACGTTTCCGTCGCTTACGCTTAATATGATTGTATGAAGCTCGCAAAAATCTGCGAAAAATTGATTCTACCTACTTACCTATATTAGTATTATAATACCCCCTTATTCATAAACGTATTTTAGCTTAAGTGTTGCTAATCTCTCCTTTGTCTTTTTCTATCCTGCATATTTGACAATGCAACTGACAAAGACAAAGCATTCTATAGCTAAAACCTATCTAATGTAAGTTTATGAATAAGGGGATTAGTCTTACTCGTATCTTAGTTATATTCTTGATTTTAGATTTTTTTTATTGGTAAATTCACATGTATATCAATTGTATTTCGCTATAATTTATGTTATTTGTTTTGGACGTTTCATAAAAGGTACGTGCGCAACTTATAATATAGGAAAACAAATTGTCTTAGAGGAGTCCATTTCGCAATAGGTAAAAGATAATATGATAACATTGTGAATAAAGTATACCCATTGATAAGAATCCTGTCGAAACCGATATTTTTTCTATTTTTTTTTCGATATTAAAATTATTTCGGTAGCTTATCAATAATTAACACCCCGAAACATTGCCTTCGAACGGTTTAACTTACAGCTTGTAACTGGGTCAAGAGTGGTCCGTATATGGTTGTGTCGTGAAATTATACATGTAAATTGTTTCTCGTTTCTTCGTTCATCGTTTTACACGGCACCCGATATGGTGGCGTCGGATTTACTTATACGGCTTATTCAGGTTATGTTGTTTTAATTATGAATACTATCGGTTATGTAAATTGCTAACGAAACCGAATGGTTTTGCAGCGCTCGGGTGAATTTGCTATTATAACGGTGTAGGCGCTTGGAGTTGTTTGTTTGTCTTTATGTCGTTGAAGTGTTAAACAAGCATACAGTTTTCAGTGATGACAATCAATGTAGATGCGTTGCCACTCCTTAGGGGGCGTCCATAAATTACGTGAGATTTTAAGGGGGGATGAGAGTCGAGGCAAATCTCATCCAATCTTACGTTGGATAGAGAGGGGATCTCGGCAAATATCACGCAATTTTTTTTCTGATTAAAACAAAAAAATGTACTTACTATTTTCGCGCAGGCTGAATTCTTTAGTACACTTATAGCTATCAGCAGTATTAATTACTAGTTTTAACTAGTTTTAAATAAAAGCACGAACCATATATTTTTTTCTTTTTTAATAAAAATCCAACGCGTTTAGATACCCACGTTTTGAAAAATCTTACGTGAGATTGGGGGCCCGGGGAGGGGGTTGAATAAAATCCACGATATCTCACCAGGGGGGGAGGGAGGGACAGTAAACTAAAATAAAACACCTCACGTAATTTATGGACGCCCCCTTAGGCCTAAGGTATTATGGCGTAAATTATAGAAAAATTCCGGCACAAAATCATTAAATAAATCAATAAGAAAAGTACAGTGAATTTAGAGTTCGACTTTCGACACGTATTTGATAGAAAATAAACCCGGCAAATAGTTTTTTGACTTTAAAATAAAACAAAAAACTATTAAAATGTCATTTTCTCGGAACAACTATTTTTGTATTAAGACACTTTTTTGCCGGGAAGCGATATGTACCTACTTATTTGAAAGTTCCGACTCCCAATTCAAACTAAAGTTTTAGTGCGGTCTGTGAATCTCGTCTAGTCGAATTTTTTGCGATTTTAAATTTAAGAGTATGAAGATAAATCGATAAAAAATTATCATTTCAGTCACATGTGTTCGGCATACGAATATGTATATACGATTACACATAATTTAAATTTACAGCAAAAAAAAAAAAACGCATTCCCCAATTTGTCGGCTACTGTAATTACAACATTTCTTACATTATTTATAAAGCATTGTTGTCTTGCTTAATACGGTAATCGCCTTGGATCGGTGATACTTATGTAAGCTTATTTAATTTAAGAAACTTAATTTTTCCTCAAGTCTTAATTTCTTATTATTCTTACCACATTCGACCTTATTACAACTGAGAATATAAGGTTTTGTATTGATTCATATTTTGTTTGAGTTTATTCAGTTTATTCAGTTTCAGTTTATTCATTTATTTCATATAATTAGGCTCCTGGAGAGCACTTTTACATCGTCATTTTTTTTTAAACTAACCTAAAGTGAATAACCACTAATAATAATCAAAAACACATAATAAATTAAATAGACACTGAACAATTTTGTACAATATGGAAAGCATCAATTATTTACAAATTCCTCCATTTCCCCATTTTTTTACAGTTACACACAGTGCCGGATTAGCCTTATAGCAGGAGTAGCAAATGCTACGGGCCCCGCGCCATTGGGGGCACCGTGCCTGTGCCCAAAAAAAATAACACAAATATGTAATACACCTTAGCTATTCTCAAGGGGAGCGTTGACCACTAATTATATAGGTACCTATATTATTATGTTGCAAGTTGGCAATACCACAATACTTACAGGGGGAATCCCCTAAATTTGTTTTCGATTCCTTTTCGTAAATGTTGTTTTATTTACATCCTAAATTTCAGTAGGCAATGTAACTCTAGGGCCCCATGGTCACTTTTGCTACGGGCCCCGCACCGGCTTTATCCGGCACTGGTTACACAACAACAAAACAATATTTTATGACCTTCTTAATTTAAAAAAAGCTGCCATTTGCTAGTCAGACTCGTGTTTATTGGATTTCATACAATCAATGATTTTTCTATGTAATCATAAATACCACAGATATCTAAAAGGTTTTCCTGTAATCCATACATAGGCAAACTGTTTTCAAATGTGAGGCTGTGAGTTTTGCGAATAAAGGGGAAAATAAAAATACGCTTACACAGCCTCACAGTAGGTATAAACCTGTGTCGTGGGTGCCGTTGTCCACATACAACATATACACAAACATCCAGACCCGAAACAAAGGCCATACAAATATTTGTCCCGGTGCGGGGATCGAACCCGCGACCCTTCGAATCAAACGGTTATCTCACACCGCTGGACTAACCGGGTCGTCAAATGTGTTTCATGGTTTCAATAGCCCATTGAAACCATGGAACACATGCTCTTATACTTTGGAGGATCAAAGGACTGCAAACGACACAGCAATAGGTAATTGTGGCGGAATATTCGGCCGATAAAATTTAAGTCGAACCACTGACACCAAAAGAAGAAGTCTACATGTAAGCACTGGTAGTCCGGTATTGGTGAAAACTAGATAAAACTGGACAAAATAGTCGACAAATGTCACTTAAGTAAGGTGCGAAAGTGATAACGCTCTACAGACCCGAAATAAAAGGCTATTACACGACACGGTATTCAGGATCGGGCGTGGCCTCGCGCCGTGCTGCAGCTTATTACACTATCCGGTCGACAGCGCCCTAACTCAATCACAGTACAAATACTTACTATTTGCTGGTGTTAGAGCTCCAGTGACGGAGCTCGCGGGCGTAGGCACCACCGCATTACCTATAAACTTGCCGCTAAATGGTAGTGTTCAGCACTATCGTGTTCCGGTCAGGTGGTAATGTACGGCCCTGTAATTTCCGGCACAGATTCTCAACACCTTAGGCCTCAGGAGTGGTAACGCATCTCCGTTTTGACCTTGGTCCTTGTGTAGGTGTCTTTAGGCTGCAGTCATCACTTAACATCAATGTGAACTGCGTGCTTGTTTGTCACTTCCATAACATAAAAAAAAATACACGGGCCGCTCCGGTCGCCCTAATTAGAGCCCTATCTCCCTATATGTTATTACACTACCCTTAGCCTTGCTATCGTACCCTGAATACTGTGCCGTGTAATAAGTCCTATAAGCCGAAGTCTCCATCCTAAGGTCGATGTGCAATATTTCTTGTAAAGCATGTTACATACATGCCTTACTGACTAAAGAAGTATGATTTTGTTTTTATTTATACGCATGTGTGGTGGCATCAAATAATAATCAGACAGAAATATGTTTTTTTTTAATGTCATGGAAGTGGCATACAAACGTGCAGTTCACATTGATGTTAAGTGATGACTGCAGCCTATAGACACTCACACAAAGACCGAGGTCAAAATGCAGATGCGTTACCACTCCTAAGGCCTAAGGTGTTATGCCTCTGTGCCGGAAATTATAGGGCCGTACATTACCACCTGACCGGAACACGATAGTGCTGAACACTACCATGTAGCGGCAAGTATATTAGGTAATGCGGTGGTGACTACGCCCGCGAGCTCCGTCACTGGAGCTCTACCACCAGTAAGAAGGTAGGTATGAGCCAGAAATATAAACCAGAATATGCTTTCAGGCAGCAATAAATCATTTTGGAGCAATATAATTTTTTCGGCAACCGAACCCTAAACGGTATTTAGGTTTTTACTATCAATATCTATTCTATACGGTGAGATTGAGCTATCTCTCCAAACATGGGACGGAGCTACTGTCTCTTAAAATCAAATTAAGGGAGACAAATTTAGGTCTAAAGTGGTTCTTAATCCTTCAAGGATCGTACGGCCACCGGCGGCGAGAAAGGAGAGATTAAATTGGATATTGCTGACGTTTGGAAATATAGCTGCAATTTATGTTTACCCAAAATTTTAACTGAAATTACATAAACACCGGGTCGAATTCACATGTGTTTTTTTATAGGGGTTGTCCCGGAAAAGGATCGAATAAAACATAATGTTCCAGAAGTTCATATCGAATACGGGAAGAATAAAGTCAAATCAAATAAGGAACCGGGTCAATATCGCAATCTTTCTTCTTTTTTACCCCAAAAGTTCCACAGATCGTAGACCAAGATTGTAACAACGTTAATTTACGCATAGGTAGCGCTCAACGCTCACGGTTTTTGGACAATACTGTCCAAAACTACTGTTTTCAATTTGTTGTATGAGTCGAAGATGCGTTGACTCTCCTGAGGTTTACCCTTACGTAACGTTACTTCAAGCCTTCATGCTATGAATGAAGGCATAGTTAGAGGTAGGTAATGCACATGCATTACTTCACGAATGCATATCCAAGCATTCGTTATTTATACATACGTTTTATGATGTGTATATAAGCGAGCCTATTGAGATCTCCGGGCACAGTACCATACTGCAAGGGTGCTACCACTACACTCTTGTGGATTTGTCCTATTATTTTTTTCGGCTTTTAATGTTCATCATAACTCTCTTAGATCCAGTCAGAGAACCCTTCGCTTATCAAAATCAGCTCAAATATAACTTTTATTACTACCCTTTCAGGAGTCCATGTGGCCAAGCGGCCAGTTTTCTGAGAGCACATACAGGTTCACATCTTCAGTGCCATGTTCTGTACGCAAAAAAACAATTCGCAAAATTTCCAACAGAATACCCATTGACCCCAAAGTTACACAGATCGGGGACCAAGATAACCGACAACGCCAATTTAGGTAGCGCCCACGGTGTGCGATCGTATTGTATCGGCGTCATGTTATCGGCCTCGCCACTCTATATGGTCACGTTCTTCTCGACCCCTTTTTGTGTATGACGAAACAAGATCTCTCGTTGATGTAAACTAATTGTTTATTTACGTAATGGGTGATTGGGATGTTGATTGAATTGTTGTTGAATATTAATTGAATATAACGCTGGCCACACACTGCGCTAATTTTAGGCCAGATTCACAAATCGCATTTCGCACTTCAGTCTTTTCCTTGAAAGGACGTCAAGCATAATACTTATTTTGTTCACAGGCTACAAAACTGGCTATAATTTGGGAAACTCAACTTTATTAACGACCGGTATCAATATTGTACTTTAAATATTTTTGGCTAGCGGATCAAAATATCTATCGCTTTGTCAAAAGCGGATTGAGAACGATAGTTGCGAGCGCTACCGCGCGTCGTATATTAGGCTCCAGGGCATCTCACTCTTCCTCGGGTTTTTCTGCTCCCATTTCGAAATGGAGGCGGCGATTCTTTTCCAGACACAGCCGTCGTGGTGGCAGTGGTGTCGTTTAGAGTTTCAGGGCGCACTCGGCATGTGTCGACTTGTCGACACACCAACAAAGACGAGCGTCCACCACTTTCGTGTCACCGTTCGCAGTTAAAGCCGCGATCGGTGATCCAAACCGTAGTCAAGTTCACGACCACGACTCGGAGGCTAGTCCCAATCTCCGCGCCGGTTTTATTATTAAAATCATGTTTTGCATTAGTTACATTTTTGTTGCTTTTCAGCTTCCGTGACATTTGTCTGGACGCAGTAAACTAAATTCGGCAACTAAAATATTTTAAAATTTTTCGTAATTGCCTTTTCTTCTCAACTGTTTTTCAGTCAGTTGAATAAGGGTACAGACAATATATTTACAAGATATAGGTAAGTAGTAGGTACCTATCTTCAAGCAACAAAATGAACAGTATCAACCCATCTCAGCATAGGCTTATGTTGGATTTATTCACTAATATGAATACAGCGGTGTCATGTTTATCCGGTAATGCAGAGGGCATTACAGGAATTAACCGTGTCAACAATGTATTTGATATTCTGATCGTTGGATTATTTCTATGTCAATGTTAGAGCAGGCATTTGACCTGTAAATGTTTTGTGACATGATAATCCATGTATTAACACCATCAACATACTTAACACAATTAAGTATGTTTCTAATTTTATTGCTGTGCTATAAACTGCTTTAACCTTTTTATTCAGAAAATTAATAATGCTATTTAGTCAAATTAAGTAGTACATTAGTCAATCTAGTTATTTAAATTCAGATATGTTTACTTATATAACGGATGATGCTTTAAGTTTGTGCGGATTGCTGATCGAAAGCTAAGTTATGAAAAAAACGCCAAAAAATCTCGTTTCTTGTCTGAGAGCTCCCCTTAATATTTATTTTACTTTATTTATTTTAAAAGAGAATGTATAACTAAATATTAGGTATTGTGTGAATATTTCTACCTCTTACCCTTATTATAATATCGCACAAAAATCACGTTTGTTGTATGGCAGCCCCCTGAAATATTTATTGTATTTTCCTTTAAGTATATTATTTAAGTATTTAAGTATATAATATTTAGCGGCAACAGATACACATAATTAATTTGAAAAATCAACCGTCTAGCTATCATGGTTCACGAGATACAGCCTAGTGACAGACGGACAGACAGGACGGACGGAGGCACAGAGGAACAGACGTACAGCGAAGTCTTAGGTTGAGATTCACAGACACCACGGACTTTTAATTCAGCAAAGTACGCTCACAACTGTCAAAACTTACTTTGCTGAAAGTAGGTAAAGTCGTAGTGCGGTCTGTGAATCTCACCCTTAGTAAAAGGGAGTAAAGGGACCCGTTGTTACCCTTTAGATACAGAACCCTGATAAAAAAGTCGCCACTCCTGAGGCATAGGCTGTTATGCCTCTGCACCGGAAATTATGCTATAATTTGTAAAAAGATTACCAGCAGCTTGAACTGCCGTTGTAATTGAGGGCAAGTTATTTATATAATTTAGTTTAAAACTAGGTACAATTCATTCACGTATTTAAAGTATTTTTATACGGGTGTTATCGTTAATTAGTGTTTGAAGAACTTCCTCAGTCCTTGAGTACAGTTTAATCTAAGGTTAAATATGTTTTTTTTATATATTTTATGTTATAGAAGTGGCAAATAAGCATGCAGTTCACATTGATGTGACTGCAGCCAATAGATTAGAGACCCACAATAAGACCAAGGTCGAAATGCAGATGCGTTACCATTCCTGAGGCCTAAGGTGTTATACCTCTGTGCCGGAAATTACAGGGCCGTACATTACCACCTGACCAGAACACGACAATGCTGAACACTACTATTAAGCGGCAAGTATATTAAGTAACGCGGTGGTGCCTAGGCCCGCGAGCTCCGTCACTAGAGCTCTACCACCAGTAAAAAGTATTTTTGTGATGCTTGAAAATGACTCCAAAAATTCGCTCAGGCAATTTTATCATGCATGCTACATGCTTATGAAATTAACGAGAAATAGCATTAATTGCCATCGCTACTATGTATCCTCGAATGTGCATTACTTCTACAAAGGTTACTGGTGGTAGAGCTCCAGTGTTACTGGTGGTAGAGCTCCAGTGACGGAGCTCGCGGGCGTAGGCACCACCGCATTACCTAATATACTTGCCGTTAAATGGTAGTGTTCAGCACTATCGTGTTTCGGTCAGGTGGTAATGTACGGCTCTGTAATTTCCGGCACAGAGGCATAACACCTAATGCCTCAGGAGTGGCAGCGCATTTGCATTTTGACCTCTGGTCATTGTGTGGGTGTCTATAGGCTGCAGTCATCACTTAACATTAATGTGAACTGCACGCTTGTTTGCCACTTTTAAAACATAAAAAAAAAAAAGGCCCTCATTACTTAGGTACCTTGGTAAGTTTTTATGGAGGTACCTAATTATCAGTTTTAAGGGATGAGGATGAAAGATTCATTTACACAGTATTTTTCTGCGCTTTATCCTGAACTGGTAGCTTAAAGTGCTACCTTATTCTGGACGGAAGGTAGCACTAACATTTTGCGGCAGAGAGGTAGGTATACCTAATCTATCTGCAATATTTCATATTTGCCACTTTCATCTATACTTATATTATAATCTATCCCCCTTATTCATAAACGTATTTTAGCTAAAGTGTTGCTAATGTCTCCTTTGTCCTTTTCTATCCTGCTCATTTGACAATGCAACTGACAAAAACAAAGCATTCTATAGCTAAAACGTATCCAATGTACGTTTATGAATAAGGGGGTTAATCTATACTTCTATACTTAATATAATAAAGCTGAAGAGTTTGTTAGTTTGTTTGTTTGAACGCGCTAATCTCAGGAACTACTGGTCCGATTTAAAAAGTGTTTTCAGTGTTAGATAGCCCATTTATCGAGGAAGGTTATATATCATCATACTATGACTAATAGGAACGGAGCAGCGCGGGCGAAGCCGGGGCGGGCCGCTAGTAACAAATAAAGGCATACTCGGCACGGCTATGTTATACATATTATAATATGTTACGTGACATGATCACAATAATCGTAAGCATTTTCCTTACCATTACCAAAACCACCATGACAGCTTTCATAGCATTGGTGCCAAAAAAGTAGGTAAATGCAATTCTGGTCACGTGTCCGTCTTACGCATTTTCGATCAGGGTGACGTGTCCTGACGCAAGTTTCACATTATTTACCCATCACAAGTGCAAGGCGCCGCTACAAAAAGTTTACACTTCAAAAACATTTGCTTGAAACGATTTCTTTATCATTCATACAGCAGAAATGTTCATCACACCTGAAAAATAATAACGGCAAAATTAGAAACCGGTATCCAAATTAACACTAAAAAAACATCCGAAATGTTTCATAATCTTGTTGAAATGTTTTACTGGTGGTAGAGCTCCAGTGACGGAGCTCGCGGGCGTAGGCACCACCGCATTACCTAACATACTTGCCGCTAAATGGTAGTGTTCAGCACTATCGTGTTCCGGTCAGGTGGTAATGTACGGCCCTATAATTTCCGGCACAGAGACATAACATCTTTGGCCTCAGGAGTAGGTGGAGAGGTAACGCACCTGCAGTTTGACGGTCTTTGTGTTAGTGCTTATAGGCTGCAGTCATCACTTAACATCAATGTGAACTGCAAGCTCCTTTGCCACTTCCATTACATAAAAAAAAAATCTCCATTTGCATTTTTCCCGAACTCGTTACTGATCGCGCTGTATATCTATCTTATTGTAGAACTTCACCATTGTGCTACAGTAATATTTGCGAATGAATTTCTCTAAATCACGCATGTCTTGCTTGGTTTGTCTTTGTAATTGACGATTCGTGGTACTGCATACTTACCTTATTATTTGTTTATCTAAGTACCTACTTTTACTTTTTTTTAATGAAGTTGCGATCAGGCAAAGGCTATTAGGTTTTAGATTTTATATGAACGAGGGTAAACTGAATACACCACTATTCCACTGATGATATGAAGTATCGTGTAACGCATCTCGTGTTGTATGACTTGTAGGTATGTATAAATAGAATTGAAGAAATTAAATTTGCGGATTTTCTCGCGTTCCTATACAACACTCCCAAACTTCTTATATCCGACGTTTCGGTCGCTTTCCAGCTACAAGTCAGCCCGTGACCACGGCCTCCCTCCGAAAAGGGGAGAGACTCGTGCCCAGCAGTGGGACGTATAATGGGTTGCCATTATTATAACTTTCGATTATGACAAAATCTTATCAGTTTCGTACCACCTAATTTATTCCTAGAAATATTTTCGTCCGCAGGTACTCGTATATAGTTAAGAGCAAAATGTTTTAATAGGCGGTACGAAACCGACAAAATAACGTCCTAAACGAAAGCATTTCAGTTAGGCGGTATCTCACAGTTTACCCATATCATCATCACATTACCTCAGCCGAAAGACATCCACAGCTGGACACAGCCTTCCCCAAAGACGCCCACAACGGTGTTATGCGTGATTATGCATATAGTAAAAAGTATCCTTCGTTACTTCTAATGCCTCTAAGGGCGAGATTCACAGACCGCACTACGGCTTCACTTTCGAGCAAAGTACGCTTCGAACTGAAACCCATACATTTCAGACAGTTCTAAGCATACTTTGCTCAAAGTAAAGTCGTAGTGCGGTCTGTGAATCTCACCATAAGAATATGTGCACAAAGTTTCACGATGATCGACTGAGTAGTTTTCGCGTGAAAGCGTAATAAACAAACTTACATTCGCATTTATAATATTACTAGCGGCCCGCGCCGGCTTCGTGCGGGTGATATGTTACCCTACCTTCTCCTATATATCCTATATATATATCTTAGCGTGATGTTAGCCTTCCTCGATAAATAGGCTATCTAACATGAAATAACTTTTCAAATCGGACCAGTAGTTCCTGAAATAAGCGCGTTCAAGCAAGCAATTTTTTTTTATGTTATGTATGTGGCAAACAAGCTTGCAGTTCACATTGATGTTAAGTGATGACTGCAGCCTAGAGACACCCACACAAAGACCAAGGTCAAAATGCAGATACGTTACCACTCCTGAGGCCTAAGGTGTTGAGCCTCTGTGCCGGAAATTACAAGGCCGTACATAACCACCTGACCGAAACACGATAGTGCTGAACACTACCATTTGGCGGCAAGTTTATAGGTAATGCGGTGCCAACGCCTGCGAGCTCAGTCACTGGAGCTCGCAGGCGTTGGCAGGTTCAGTTTTATAATATTAGTATAGATTAAGTGGGATTAGTCCAGTGAGAGTTCCAAACGATCCTATCTATTCTTACATTCTTCAATGTAAGAATGATTTATCGGAAGGTAATTTGTCGAGCATTGAAATAACGTTGTAATTACCTTTTTTTTTTATAAATGCGATGAATGTAACACGAGTAACGAGTTTTCTTTCATTCAACTATTTCGTGTATACTCAATTAATGCTGTAGTTAAAATTTCATTGATACAATGCTTCGGCATTTCGATTGGTGTAATATTTCCTGAATTGTTACATGATAATGTTGAATGTGTTGTGGTATCAATACTTTCGACCTCGTTCGGATCGCTTGCAAGGATATTCATGAATTCCTCTGTTTAGGGTTCTGAACTCAAAAACAAAAACCCTACCCTAATAAGATCCGCATGAGAACCAAAGTAACCGACATACTCGAAGAACTGACGGCCGTTGGGGCAGAGCAGTTCTCGAGTGGCGACCGCGTATCGGAAAACGAAGCGTAGGCAGGCCAACAAGATGGACCGATGACCTGGTGAAGGTCGCGGGCAATCGTTGGATGAGGGCGGACCAGGACCGTTCGTTATGGCATACTTGAGGGGAGGCCTTTGTTCAGCAGTGGACGTCTTTTAATTATGATGACCCTTATAAGATCACTCTTGCGTCTTTCTGTGTGTCTGACGAGACCGTACGTCATCCTGGACCGATGGAGTTGAATTTTGGCACACATATTCCAATCAGTGACCCCCAAACGTAGACGTGTAAGGTAAATAAAATATTTTTTTTACTGTTTTTGGGAGATAAATTAGAAATAAACTGTTTTTAAATTTATTTATGATAAAGTCTAAATTACTTAGCGTTTCTCCTTTTTTATTTCCGAAACTACTGAGCTTTGCTACTGAAATCAATACTGAAATAAACCAATACGCATAGTGATACTTTACCGGTAGTTACGCTAAATACAAGTGAACTTAAAACAAGGTATTTAGCGTTAGGTATAATATACCAAATCTTTCAATTGGACGGAACCCCGTACACGTGAGTCTGACTCGCACTTAACCGGTTTTTTTTCAAATCTAGTTGCAATTTATTCAGTGCAATTTATTCAAGATAAGAAACTTGCTGGAAGCGAGTCTTTAACTATGCATTACCTAAGTTGTTCTCTTTGGAAGTGAGCGCATGTATGGGTGTACCTATCTTTTCAATGTTAACGATTGCAAATGTGGTAAATTACAACATACCTGTTGAACTGAATATTTTGCAGAGATCTGCAAGAACTAATAAGGCCCTTAAGATGATGGTGAGTTGTCTTGATGTCTGTAGATATTTTATTAAAAAAAAACTTTATTACAAAATGTACCTACTGTTTCGACCCAAATCATTGTTTTATCAGATAATCTTTGGCTGGAAACCTTTAGGCCGTGACTTATTCAAATCCAAATGTAAATTCATACCTCATAAATACTCATAATATGTTATAATAGAAATATCCGAAGAAGGAACTGCTTATTTTGCAACTTGTAACATTATTATTTTATTTATGAAATACTGTTCTAGTTTCTGGCGTTATAAAGTGAGACAATAAAAAATAATATATTATGATTTACGTTCATAATATCTGAATTAATTTGGAATTAAAAAGAGTAATAGTAGTAACACACGACCGGATTCGGTCCGGCGGATCCATGGAGCAACACCGGAGGGGAGTAGCCATATGCAGGCTTTCCCCTCTGTCAAAGTACAAGCCCAAATGGGACTATACCTGTCGCCTAGATGTTTAAATGTGTGCGTGAAATTGTTTCTGTATTTTGTTAAAGTCAAGGTGTGAGTTTCGTAGTAATAGACGATTTTTGTAGTGTGCGAGTGTGTCGCACGCATTTCCGCCCGCAAAAAATTACTGACTGTTTTGCATCGATAATAAACGCTAGGGCTACTCCCCTCCAGTCCGCCGCGCCCCTCTAGTCCGCCGCGGCCGGTGGCCCGTGTTGCTCTATGGGCGGATCGAATTAGCCGACGAAACCCGCGCGAGCGGACTGCATCGGACTTGATTTATAATAATTCTGTCTGCCGTACTTCTCTACACACGGCCAAATTTGGTACGGAGCGTACCGATACCGCTGTCCGCTCCGTACCAAATCCGGACGTGTGTTACGTTTATAATGTTTAATGGTGTATATTTTTTTTGTCGGTAATCAATTATATTTATATAACATTTTTCACGTAATAAATTTATATTTCTTGAACATCACGTTTTTTTGTTCGTAATGTTTAGTCACCGTTTTCATATTTATAGTGCAAAGACCCGATATATGGTTAAAGGTCGTGACTTGCGTAATATTTTACATTTCAAGTGATTATATTACAACTAACAGCACGTTTTAGTACGTTTATGCTTCGCTAACTTCGCGTATCTAGCCATTGAGAAATTACTTACTCCAAATAAGGCATTGCAATTGCGCACATCACTATAATATTATTCCAACATATATTTTTACTGTTTTAACAGATTAACGTAAAAAAAATATGAAAATAAGTTATTTGTTAGTAGGTATTTTATTTATTTTTGCATTGCGAAAGTTGGTAGAAGTGGCCGTATGGATTAGTTAGTACCTATTGCAGCATGTTTAATAATAAATATACCTATCCCTACTTATAATATTATAAATGCGAAAGTAACTCTCTCTGTCTGTTACCTTTTCACGTCCAAACGACTGAACCGATTTTAATGAAATTTGGTACAGAGATAGAGCTGACTTTGAGAAAGAACATAGGCTACTTAGTTATTTATAAAACGACATCAAAGCTAACAGCTAGTTATATATATTTGAATTTAAGCCGTGGTCACATACCTAGGCGAAATTTGGTTGAGTTTGGCTTATTTTAATAAATAGTGCTAATAATCTACTCTAATCACTGAGTAGGTACCTTAACTACTTAATAATATAAAGCTGAAGAGTTTGTTTGTTTGAACGCGATAATCAGGTTATACTACCGTACAGTTACCATCTGACTGGTATCCGTATTACCCCATAACGCTGGACACTATGTACCTACCACTTAGAGCCGTAACTCACTAAGACGCCATGGCGACGACGCCGGTTACGTATCCAAGCGATTAGAATGGTGTAGAGACGTCACCACAAGGTGGCCAAGTGAGTTAGGGCCCTAACTCATTAGGATACCATGGTCACGTTGCCGGCTACGTAGCCAAGTGGCTAGTAATAAAATACTTGATACCTTACTCACCTAACCACCGTGTGGCAACGTCTCCACACCATACTAACTGCTTGGCTACGTAGCCGGCAACGTGGCCATGGCATCCTAGTGAGTTACGGCCCTTAGGTATCATGTCTTTCCATACTAGCAGCTTGGATGCGTAGCCGGCGACGTGGCCATGACGTCCTAGTGAGATAGGGCCCCTAGCGACAAATAATGGCTACGCTCTTGAGCTACGTCACTGGAACCCTACCACCAATAACAATACACAGATAAGTTATGGATTATTAAGTACATATTCTCCGACTATGGTTCGTAAGATTACGTAACGCGATAGATAATGTAGCCGCAGCATTTCTCAAATGGATAATTTAGTTTACAATCAAATAAACCCTTTATAACTTAGTTATGGCAGTTGAAATTAGTTTTCGGCAAAAGTTTCATTAAGTTTCATTACGGCATAATGTTTATTCATTAATTTAATAGGGTAGATGGTGAGCTCTAAAATAATTTACACTACCTAATGAAAGTATATCAGAATTATCTCATCAGAAAAGAATTGTGCCTAAACAAGATTCAGCTATGATTAATAAATTAAATAAAAGGCACCAGTATCGAAGAAAAACGGTGAAAGAATCAACACACACGGCTATATTCTAACTGTAATTTATGCGTCTAACATTATTTATTGTAATTTTTAATAGCTCTTAATGTACCTACGTACCTATTTGTCTGCTAAACACCGATGAGAATCATAAAAACAAGTAATCGATAGTAAACAATAATTTTGCTAATTACCTACGTAGGTATCTGTTAGATAAATCAATAACTACATACGTATTACATACAAACAGTACCTACTGCTTTGAATGACGTAAACGACTAACCTATCACGCTTATGCGAACCGTCACAAAACTTAATTCGCTTTGACTAGATTAATAGAAACCTCTGCATATATCGGTTTCTTCAGAGCCGCCTTTAGGCCGCAAACTGGATGATAGCGATAGCGAACAGGCGCCGCTAGCGCCTGTTCTCCATTTTGAATCAAAAAATAAAATGTCGATAAAAATATATTATTGTGATTCGTATTAAAATATCGATAAGAAAATCGATATAACGATATATTTTATTTATTATGATTTGCTTTATCAAGTTTTAGAATAGCTAAATTAAAAATCTTTAAACACATTGCCAATTTCATATTATTATCATAATAGACATGAATCTATTAAAGAGACTGTTAATCCTAGTAAAAATGTAGGTATTACTTTACT
The DNA here is from genome assembly GCA_036365455.1 of Macrosoma leucophasiata. Classification (NCBI taxonomy): domain Eukaryota; kingdom Metazoa; phylum Arthropoda; class Insecta; order Lepidoptera; family Hedylidae; genus Macrosoma; species Macrosoma leucophasiata. Next base: position 6,445,072 of record JAWQUS010000024.1, read on the forward strand.
AGGTATGTACCTACCACAGATTTTTATATTTATTGAAGTATCGACATTATGAGGTAAACGAAATAATATCTTATTTGTTCTCTTGAAATAAATATTCAACATCAATCTATCGATCGATCAAAACATCGACTACGCATGTGTAAATGTTATTCTGAAAAATAAACGATATTTTTAATTTGTGTTTTTTTACGCAATCATACTAAACTTACTGTACTGTACCAGTGATCAAGCATTTTTACATAGTCGCCGCCCGCTATTGTCCGGTTTGCAGCCTAACTTCTTTACGTGCCGGCGTCGAATTCAATTGAAGTGAAAGAGCTGCGCCCGCACAACCAGCCAGTTGCGAACACGACGTGCTTGCTCATGCGCACATATTGCTGTTAAATATAAATCACTGTCGGTCTATTTTGTGATAACATCAGTTTTTGTGTTAATTTGTGTTTTGTTTTTGTATCTAGTGTTTGTTTGAGAGTGTTTTGTTGTGGTTCATAGGATGTCTCGAGTTTTGTTTGGTTTTCAAGTGAGAATTGTCGGATTTTCTCTGGTTTTTGTGTGATTTATGAATAGGATTTAGTTATTGGCATTTTATGTACTGAACCTGCAGCTGAGAATTGGTGGTATTTTGTTCTAGGCCTCGTATATTGTTTATGGTTAATTAAGGTAGCATTGACATTTTATGTATGTACTTACTTACGTTGCCGTACACACTCCGAATGTCACAAACCGGTTTTATGTTTTATGTGGGTATGCCGATATTGTTGTATGCAATATATTTAAATAGATAGGAACCTATTCATAGTTTTACGAAATATGGAATTGTGTGTTAATTTCATAACATTTGAGTATTTGACAAATCGCGTGTTAATATTGAGCTATCGTCTATTATTTAGGTATTTTGTTATACTTATACGACTATCAAGTGGGACTTAACTTGGTTTATGCACTTATGCGTTTTTGTCTCATAATATTTTGCCATAGGTAATTATATTACACACGACATTAGAGAGCCATAATCCACCTAGCAACCTTATATGGTGTGGTCGAGCGAGGTTACCCCACATGTGTGTAATTAAGTATAATAATATGTCTTCCGATAACTAGGTACTTTGAAGTGGTGTTAAGTGAAGCCGGCTCAATGTCATATATCGAAATGATTATTAAGCAAGAGTCTGCAAGAGGCTTAGCGTATATCTACCTATTTATTATTATGACTAAAGACATCTTCCATGTTTTTAGTCATAAATTATTATTTTTTTAACTTGCGGTAGGCATAACCTAAAGTAAGTACTTTAGGTACCTGCTAGCAGCGAACTCTTATGATTTTGTCTGTTATTACCTATACATTAACAAATAATGATACCAAATTATATAAATAAATACACAAATGAATCAATTAATACAACTCTTATTAATTTGAAATCTCCATATTCCTTTGTATATGAAACAGTAATTAAATAAATTAAACCGTCTTCTAAAATGGACTCAAAATGATGAAATAAGTAAGTAATAACTTCCACCAAATTAAAAAAAAAATCATACTTAAGTAATGTATTACTGGCGTACATTTTTTGAGGTCAATGTCAGGAAAACCTAGAAAAAAAATGAAACAACACGCAAAAATCATTCATCACCCTAAATAGTTCTCAAATTGGTCTTTAAGGACACTTTTACATTTTTGGGTTAGGAACAAACTATCTATAGTGGTGACTTATAATAATAATCCAATAAAGGTATAATTAATTATAATTAATACCAATTTAATAATAAAATTTAACCGATATGTAAATCACCAAATTTTTCAATTCCTTCATAGAAGAAAAAGAAAAATCAGTTCGTCATTTCACCTTGAGATAATAAATTCACTTTTGAAATCTATCTATACTTATTACTTATTTACTTATTTTACTCATAATAATCTATACCTTACTAACTATACTTTGTTTGTTTGTTTGCTTGAACGCGCTAATCTCAGGAACTACTGGTCCGATTTGAAAAATTAATTCAGTGTTAGATAGTTCATTTATCTAGGAAGGCTAGGCTGTATAACGTCACGCTAAGATGAATTGGAGTGGGTAGGTTACAATCCAACCGCGCGAAGCCGGGGCGGTCCGCTAGTAATTTATATAAAGTGCTCTATCCCTGAATCAGCCCTATAAGGTCCAAGAACAATAAGAAATCATTCATATTTTTCGTGCTGCCGGAGGGATTTTAACAACGATTAATAGCAAAGTCATACACCCAATAAAAAGAAAACCGCTAATGATTCAGTTTTATTTGCTTACTGAACGGTTTAATATTCAGATAAACTTTTCTCATTTTCACAATTTTAAAGTCGAAGGGTTATTCATTTGATCAAAGACCCTTTTCACGGTTTTATCATAAAAGCAATGTCAATATTTATTTTATTTACTTTCGAATAAGCCTAATGAGACAAAGTAAGTCTTGTACATTTTTTTCTTCGTATTCTTTTAGCTTTTTCATAAAATGTCTATTGAAAGCCGTTTAATTTCTAAAGCGTTGTGATGCGGTTTTAGTTGAAGAAGGTATTTTAAATATAATTTGTATATTAAATTCAGGTACCTATTACTTGCGAAAATTATAGATTCAGTTTGAGCATAATGAACTGAGAATTACCTAAATACCTATATTGAGTGGCGTTGAATTGACAATTACATAACGAGCATAATTGAATGATGGTTTGAAATTCGATTACATAATATTATTAACCGAGTTCAAAAAACGAGAAGGTTCTCAATTCGGCCGGTATCTTGTTGTATGTGATATATGTTGTACGTGAATTCCGCCGAGATTTCTGGACTGATTTACGTAATTCTTTTGTTTGATGCGGAATAGTTTCGAATTGGTCCCATAAAAATTTGATTCAGATAGGCCCATTAGTTTTTATTTTATGAGCATTTTTTTACTTTCTTTCACCTCTGACTAAAGGAATAAGAATAGACGGCGAGTTGTCATACAGTGCGTTGAATTCACTGACGGCCTAGATAGTCCTAATGCGCATGACAACAAGATGACAACAAGTGACAATGACATATTTACTCATCGACGACACAACACAGCATATTAACTCCTTCGTGGATACAATTTTTTCATTGATTTCGTATAGTCGTGTAATAATCTTGTATCGACACACCTAAACAATTTAAATTAGGTATCTAATTGTCACGAACCTAAAAGATTCAGATTTAACAAATTTAACAGATGTGAACATTAATCTAATTGACAATACAGCAATAAACTAAAAAGTATTAAATAAATATAACTACGTTAAGAAAAACCGACTTCAAAACTGAAAAGTAAAAAATAATAAAGATTTAATTGTAATTATATACTACCTATTATTTATATGTGCTATTTACTAATAGGTTTGAAGTCGGTGCCAAACTTCACGCCTGTAATCCCCGAAGGGGTAGGCAGAGGTTAATGCATGAATTCAAGCATACATGCAAACACCCACGATTCGCCGGTTACGTTTTATATTATATTAAGTGTTTTAAATATAATTATTTGTTTAAGGCTTTGCACCGACTTCAAACCTATTAGTAAGCACATATAAATAATAGCTAGTATATAATTACAATTAAATCTTTATAATTTTTTACTTTTCAGTTTTGAAGTCGGTTTTTCTTAACGTAGTTATATTTATTTATAGATGTCTACTGCGATTAAAAATAAATCCGATTCTTAAGTCAAGAATCAGGATTCTTAAGCGGCTTTCAGGATATTATGGTAGGTATCTACTGGCCAGGTTTTTTTGAGCCCTGTCGTGGTCCTCGTCTCTTTGGTGCCTTTCAGTATTTTTGGTCCCTAACAGGATTTCTGAGTGTTTTTCTTTATTGGATTTTTAGCAATAGCACATGCGACTAAAATTCGACATTCCTTGTCAGGGGTTTTGGGTGCTCTGTCATATATAGATTACTGTCAGGGTTTTTTTGGATTTTTCATATCATAGTAAAGTGTCTATTTGCCACAAATTGTGCTAGTAATTAAACAGAAAACGGTCCCAAATTGTTGTAGGTACTACTTTGCCAAAATGGCCCTGAAACAACAGCGCCGTATAAATTTTAGCGCTTGCTGCGACAAATTTGCATCGCGTAGGAGTCACGTTTCCAGTTTATCTAGATCGACATTCTATCTAGCTCTGAAGGACGTTGCGCTTTGCGGCTAGTATTTAGGCCTAGGTAACCTAATGCTGTTTCGTAAGATTAGCTTTTGTGTATGCATTTGTTGCATCTTTTAAGTGAATTGTTATGTTATGTTTCAAGGTTTTCGTATTGATTCAGTTGTGTGGTTACTTTTTTTGAAGTGGGACTCCATGTTTTTTAATGTTTTTACAAAGAAATTGATTTTAAACTGCTCGTTGAATTATTTTAAATTAGATACTTACTTATATTTATATTATGTCACTTTAGTGGTATTATTACATATTATCTGTCGGTGATGAAATCCACTGTTACTTGATTAGATTTTTTCGTCATATTTCTTAGCTTTTTTTATTCGCTTTATCTACTTAATAATCTACTTATCGTCAATGTTAACTGTATCATTGATTACCACTTTTAATTTACCTCCGTAAATCTACTTATTCGATATGTCTTATAGGCATTGCTATAACTAAACCAGTGTCCTTCCCATTCGACTGCACCCATTGAAAATAGAATGGCATTGCTATTCCACTTGTAATATTGGCAATAGGAAATTGCTAGTTCAGATCCACTCACAATATTCAATGTTGCATGTTAATGTAGGTTCAATAACCATCGAAGTGATAAATCGGACTCTTGGATTTATGTAACATATCATAAATCTTATGAGTCGTGAGTGTTAGTGGGCAAAATGCGAATATACTTCAAGGAGTATAAAGCGGTGAGTGTTTTCTTAATTTTCATAAAATTGGTTAGGTATGCATGCTACATCGAAATTACACTTTTTTATATAGGTACTTATGAAAGTGACAAAAAAGCATGCAGTTAACATTGATGTTAAGTGATGACTGCAGCCCACAGACACCCATACAAAGACCACGGTCAAAATGCAGATGCGTTACCACTCCTGAGGCCTAAGGTGTTACGCTTCTGTGCCGGAAATTGCAGGGCCGTATATTACCACCTGACCGGAACACGATAGTGCTGAACACTACCATTCAGCGGCAAGTATATTAGGTAATGTGGTGGTGCCTACGCCCGCGAGCTTCGTCACTGGAGCTCTACCACCGGTAAAGTAAAGTAGTAGTAGTAAAGTAAAGTACCTACCACATGAGTGTGAAGTGTGAATTAAGATACTTCCAAAGAAGAAATGGAAAGAAAAATTTGACTTCGGACGGGGATTCAACTTAAGACTTCAGGATTACCTACCGTTTCAGTCACTTTACCACGGCCGCCGCTTCAGTAGCTTAGTGATATTGCGGCTGAACTGGTTATCCTGAGATTGCAGGTTCGATCCCTGTCCGAAGTCAAGCTTTTATTTCAATTTTTTCTTGAATTTATAACTGTACGTACAATTTAACGTTGCGGTTTACAATGTCTATCAAGTGTGTGACTCTTCGTCAATGATTGGGTCTCATTTCACCAAACGATATTTTCATGAAAATTAATCTACCTATAAGCACAAAGGTACTAGATAGAACACGCCTCTTGGTAGAATTCCGCCGCCGATTCCAGTTACCAGAAGTAAATTTACCACACTTTCACATAGTTACATGACAGATGACATGGATCTGTCAAATCAATTTAAAAAAGGAACCTGCTGTTTGTTCCTTGTGTCTTCTGGAGATGGGTGATTCCAAGTTAAGAGGTATTGAGTTGTTAGGGAAGACAACAAGACAAAAATTTTAGAAATTCAATGTGATTTAAGTATTTTTCTATCAAAACACTTATTGTTTACATACACAGACAACAGCCAGACATTTTTTTTAAATTTCACGTTTTTATGACAGACCAGGGGAGATACTGAAGACAGGGGAGGGACAAGACGGACAGGGTAGATACTTTAGAGTCATTAATGTTGTTTCATGAAACAAATTACAGTGATATTTGACAATTTTTTTATTTTTTTTATTAATAATCATACTTAGTTTCCATAGTCATCAGTCATCACAATAAAAGTACTTAACTTAAAATTTTCAATTCTTACGAAACAAGAAAAGGTTAATTCTCTTTATATTATATCTACGTAAAATCAATCAATTAATAACAACAATTATAATTGAAACAAAAACACTTCCTTAGATTAGCAACAAAAATGTAAGAACTTCTTTCTTTAAATAAATATTTACAGAAAATTTAATTTCAAACAAAAAACGCATGAGATTATCTTTACCTATCAAGCAAGCAACTTTAAATTATAGTTCTACCAGCACAAAATCACTATTACTCAGTATTTTTTTTCCAGATGTTCAGGTTCATTATCTCTTGACATATTGGATAATGATGTATCAGCGCTAAGAGGACACACTGGCTTTTCTGCTCCTTGCCTGGATTTTAATACCGCTAATGGCCTATTATCAGAATTATGATCCATATACATCCTCAATATTTTGGCGAGGTTTGGAATTAATTGTTTCCAACTCCAACTCCAGAGCATAACCAACCCCTATGTTTAGCGTTCGTGGACCATGGCCCAAATCGAAATTCGGTCGAGATTTGGGCTGTGCTACAGTCAATCCAGAGGTGCTTGTACGAAAACGCCACTATGTCAATTCGTCATCAGGATCAGAACTCGAAAGCTATCCAACTGCAGCGAGGTGTGAGACAGGGAGATGTTATATCTTCGAAACTGTTCACCACTGCAACCGAAGACGTCTTCAAGCTTCTAGACTAGAATGGACTCAGCATCAGCATTAACGGCAAGTACATCTCCCACCTCCGATTTACGGATGATATCGTAGCCATGGCTGAGCCCCCGGAAGACCTTGGCACAAAGCTCAATGGCCAGCACAGTAGGGCCCCCCAAGGTGTGGGTCTTAAAATGAACACGAAGATCACGTCAAATGTCCATGTTACACCCACTCGTGTTATGGTCGAGGGTACTAAACTTGTAAGTTGTTGACGATTATATATACCTGGGACAAATTATCCAGTTAGGTACGTCCAACTTCGAAAAAAAGGTCAATTGCTGAATCCAACTCGGTTGGACAGCGTTCGGGAAGCGTTATACATACATCTTTTGTCCAATTTACTGCAATGTCTTAATAAGAAGGTCTTTGACCAATGTGTGTTGCCAGTGACAGTGGGTAGGGCACATAGCTCGAAGAACTGACTTCCGTTGGGGCAAAAGAGTTCTAGAGTGGCGACAGTGAACCGGAAGACGAAGCGTAGGCAGGGCCCCTACGAGATGGACCGACGATCTGGTGAAGGTTCTGGGAAATCGCTGGATGAGGGCGGCCCAGTGCAGTTCGTTGTGGCAATCTTTGGGAGTCTAGCAGTGGATGTCTTTCGGCTGATGTGATAAAATACTCCAGCGTGTCCAATGCAAAATGGCGAAACACATTATATAGGTATATAAATTAATCATAAAAGTTTCGAACGATCCACTAAAACTAGCTGGGATGAGTTATTGAGGACGATCTAAGTCCACATGCAGTTAAAATAAAAAACACCTAGAGAAACAAAATACTATAAGATAATAGTAGATGACTGTGTCATGAACAACAGGCAGTACCTACACATTTCAGATCAAGAAAAACGCTAATTCGATATATGTTTATCTTCCCTGGGCAGTAAATCTCTCCCCTGACAACTTTGGAGGCAGGGAAGAGAAGACAGGGGATATACTTATTTGACAAAATATCGCTCTAACATCAAAGTTTTTGTAATACATATGTTATTAATAAAGAAGGATACGATTCTATCCATATAATTTAGTAATCATACAAAGAAATTACAGTATTCAGACTTGTAATTGCGAATAAAATATTACCAGTGGAAAGAACATACTCACTGACTCACGACTGCTTCTACAGAGTATCGTCACTACAATGACGAAAAAATGGTAGCGTGCTTACGCATCGACGGCTTGCTGCTAACTTCACGTGTAAAGCTTTGTGTCCTAGATCACAATTTACGCGCCAAAGTCTAAAGTCGACAGTTTTTAACGAATACAAAACACCAAGGGAAGAGATTCTTAATACGAGGGACAAATTTAAACAATATACTTTTTATGAATAATAAACATTAAAAATTAATTAAATGGTTGCAAGCTCGTTAAAATGGCTGACTGGCTAACGACATGGGCTAAGGGACAGACCAGGGGAGATACATTTTTCATGTTTCAGTCGCTATTGTGACTAAATTAAATACATTTCACAGTTGAATTTAAGTGACCTTATAGAAGGTAGTAAGTTTTAAGATCTAAAGCTGTGAGCTTTATTTCAAATTAATAATGTATATTTTTAATAAATTTTATCATTGCCATTGAAAATACCTCTTAACTTAGAATGACTCAGATATAAGTGTACTAACCGCCTTGTTTATGAATATATTTTCCTTTTTATTATTTTTACTACGGACACACTATTTTTTCTCATTAATATCAGATTGTGAAACAGTTTGACTAAAACAATGTATTTATACTCTAGATCTCTAGACAATATTAACATAATACGCATTAAATATTACTGCTTAAGACGTAATTTCGTATACCTTAATCTAATTTTACGGGCCAGCGAATAGTTCCGAATTCAAATGTAATGAATTATAATATGAACTTTGAGCAAAACCATTCCATTTAAATACGCTCTAATTCGTCGCAATTGATACTGTTTGTGTTATTACGAATTTGGCTGAAACGCTTTCATGTGTATCGAGAAAGATATATTATGCCTTTGGGTCAAATGCAGCAACTGGGGTAGTGTTGCCGGAAAATCAGCTATAAATATTATCGATATACCTTTTAAAGAGATGCTCTGTTCATACCGACTTATTACAGGGCATATTTTTATACAATAGGTATCTACCATTACAATATACCACCACCAGTATTCATTTAATTATGACGTGCATCGTACAGTCAGGGACTCATATCCGCTTATCCAAAATTTCGTAATAGTACAATAGTACCTAGGTGTTGTGTAATTTTTTTCTCTTACTACATTACTATCGTTATCAATAACATTACCTCCCTGCGGCTACTATAGGTTGTATGATTTAAAGTAATACATTAATATCACAGTGGCATATAAGGTTCGGTTGGAACTTCTCTCTTCGGCGGGTAGTACGGTGTAGAAAAAGAGACGGTAGCACCATGTCAAACAGTTCAACAGAGCACTCACCATTGTAGAGACGGTACAACACGCAAAGACTCCCAATGTCTCTGCGCAGGCTCAGATGTTCGAGCCTGTCAGTAAGTCCTGGATCGTTAGATTGCGAACGGAGCGTTTTTGTAGGGAGTCAAGTGGACCAAGCTGGTATTTGGGGGCTCTCGCCCACAAATGAGAACAGTATTCCAGATGTTGTTAAAGTTAAAGTTGTTGTTGTGTTGTGTTAAATTGTAATCATTCTCTAACTTAACAAACTTGTGTTAGAATAGGATGTACAATTTAACATAAACTTTAACAAATAAATTGTTGCAACCGAACCTAAGATTTACATTATGGATAGAGAACCTATCGATATTGTGGCTGATTCGAGGACACTATCGACAGTCAATTTTTCTGCAACACTACGCTGGAGTCTATTTTCAGAAATACTCGTTGCATAGCGAAGCCTTTTAAAATTTGATATTATTATGAGCATTAAACTGCTAGAATCCATTTTCAGAAGCGCTTTTATAGCCTTAATGTTCGTTATGATAATTACCTAAGTAATAAAGATTATGAGCATCTTTTCGCGTAGTAGGTAAGTACTGCGACGGGCTTGATGTTTCAATTTCTTCGAGAGACAACTTCCATTCTTCTTCTGTCTTGCTCATCGTTAAGCCGTCAGCTCGCGAGAAAAATATGACAATTGATTTTCTATTGTTATGCGGGCCGGGCCATAAGGCCCGCTCGATCCTCAAGAACTTAATGTTGATATTTGTCATATCAATTCAAAAGATTTAATTCAATACCAAATTATCCTAATTTGCGCCAAAATAGTGTACCAATGTGTACCAAATATTAACTAATCTTTGGTAGGTGGATTTTGATCATCTACTTTTGCCGTTGACTGTACCTAGAGTTTAATGTACCTACGTGCTAAACTTATACACCCTCAAATATGCGCTATCTCTATCGTTTGAACGTGTTTTATAAAGACAGAACACTTTTAAGTACCACTTAGATTTAAGTGACGTTTGAGTTTTTGGTCGTAAGTGAAGTTGCATGCGTAAACTTTGCGGCAGTCTCTTAGACTGACAGACGAGAAAAAGAGCGAGTTTCGATGTTGGCCTGATGAAAACGAACTACTGCCATATTTCCCCCTACCCGCGCGTATAGAGGGGATAGATATACCTACATGTCAAAGAAAATTAATCACAGGTTTGCCGATATTTCTCTCGACACAGGCGCTTTAGCTTTAAGCTACAAACACTATCCAGCTAGTTACACAAGTTGACGTCGATATTTTTTAAATTGTATCATTGTTCATCATGTTATTTGTTTATTAGGTGATATTACAGTAGGTGATTTGAAAGAACATTTAAAAATTTTAAGAGATAGTTATATGCATCATTATTAATCACTATGAACTACGGGAAATCTAAAACCACGAATTTAAATCTAAACCACGAGGTAATCAGCTGCTGCGTGCGTCTTGCCGCACGGCGATCAAGCTGTTTTATTTTTTCTATTTTGTTCTTATTTTGAACTTTATCATTAAACATGAATAAGGGGGTTAACCCCTTATTCATAAACGCATTTTAGCTAAAGTGTTGCTAATCTCTCCTTTGTCTTTTTCTATCCTGCACATTTGACAATGCAACTGACAAGGACAAAGCATTATAAAGCTAAAACGTATCTAATGTACGTTTATGAATAAGGGGGTCCGAGTACAGTGACCCCTTAGCTTAATAATTCGTATTTTAACAATAAGCTTGTATTAAATTTTTTTTGTAAATTAAAACAGCGTGGGGCTAGCCGAGGTGCCGTTTACCAGCCGGGCTTAAGCCTACTCCCGGCTCCCATGGGTATGGCGCTTGCGGAACTTGCCTGACTTGCAATAGCAATCACCTTAGATAGTACGCACGGTACATACTGCGCAAGCTTAAATTTGTACTAGTAAAAGTAACGTGTGTTGTTATTGCCATAATATTTGCGCAAACTCATACACCAAATGGCAGCGTTAATATGTGCAAGAATAAACAATCAAAGCAAGAAGAGCAATCCAGCTATCTGAGCCCTTCCGGCTCACTACATTCCGGTTATCGCCAACCAAATGGAGTAGAGCGAAAGTTGCACTGCCCATAATCGCATATGTCTCATATGTCCCTCCGCAACGCCCTAAGCCGAGGCACGGACCCGCATGGGTCACCCTTAGGCAGTTGCGCTAACTTTTTGTTTAGGCTGGAGCGCCTTCTGCGCTCGCCGATTGCCCGGTGAAGTTGAGTAGTGCCGTCTCGAGACAGGCCGCTTACATAAAGACCGATCTAAAAAAAAAATATTGTTTCGGCTCAGTCTGACCCTAGTGTGACAAGCCTCTGAGCCACCTGGACCTGAATGTAGGTGTTATTGTCCTTAATTAATATATTGATACAATTGCAGCGCACGAAACAGCCGGAGTGCACGCCGCCATGCAGGCGCGCGCAGCCGACGCCGCGCGTCACCAGCACGCCGAAGCGCGCGCATGCGCCACTCGTCGTCTCCAACGATGCAGATGGTTAGTCTCTTTGATTGCATACTTACTGAATTCAATTTAACCGTTGCATAATTAAATGTATCGAAGTAGGTAGGTAAGTGCCTAAGTTATACTATTCTGTGTTTATTATATACTTACATAAAACTATATTATATAATAATAATGGCAACCCATTACATACGTCCCACTGCTGGGCACGAGTCTCTCCCCTATTTGGGGGAGAGAGAGAGATTTTTACTCCACCACGCTGCTCCAATGCGGATTGGTGGAGGTGGGTGGGTTAGTGGCCAACCCGCTGTCGGATGTTTTCAAACCGCCCATAAGGCCTCCGACAAGGTTTAACGACTGCTATCTATCGATAGCAACCGGGACCGACGGCTTAACGTGCCCTCCGAAGCACGGAAACGCGCACGCGAAATAAATAATTGTACAATTTCATCATTTATTTTTCTACTTTTTTCTATCAAAACCAAAGTGTGGGCATAAAAAATGTGTCATTCCTACTATGCGTCGGAATTACTACTTACTTATAGCGAAAACTGTTAGAAAAGTTTCTTTGCTCAATTTAATATCTATGTAAATCGTCGAATATTGAACACCTAAAAATTATTATACTAAAGAATGCAGTCCTACAGGAGTAGGTTCTCTATGTTATTAAAATATCCATTACTATAACGGGTGTAATAAATGACTGCAATGTCAAGCAACTGCCCTCTGTCTATTTTCGTTGGTACTATGACCGCTGTAATCAGTTTCAAGATCATAGTAGTCTGCCAATAGTTAATAGGCAATGTGTTTCTAATAGCATCATTGATCGGACATCGATGAATGTTTATGACCCCGTATTTATTTACTTTTTTTATGTAATGGAAGTGGCATATAAGCATGCAGTTCACATTGATGTTAAGTGACGACTGCAGGCTATAGACACTTACATTAAGACCAAGGTCAAAATGCAGATCCGTTACCACCCCTGAGGCCTAAGGTGTTATAAATCTGTGCCGGAAATTACAGGGCCGTACATTACCACCTGACCGGAACACGATAGCGCTGAACATTACAAGTATATTAGGTAATGCGGTGGTGCCTTCGCCCGCGAGCTCCGTCACTGGAGTTCTACCACGGGTAAAATACATACCTACTTCATATTATAAACATATTGTATACCTATGTAGGTACCAGCTTGGTTCTGTTTACCCTGTCGATTAAACGTAACCGTGAAGTTATGTAAACATATAGACACTGCACAATATCGAAACAGCGAGTTTCAAATTGGTTGATGACGAACGCGTGTCTATAATTTTCGCTTCGACGCGTTGCCCTATCAATTATCGTCGATGAACGCAACGGTCGCTTTCTGTTTTACATGAAACATTGTTTTTATTCAATCTTGTTTCGTTATAGCAGTTGATGAAAGCGGTAAACATGCGTACGGTTGTAAAGATAATGGGAAGATAATTTGACATCAGACGGGACTTGAACCCACGACCACTGGGATCTCTAGTCCAGCCGCTCGCCCAACTGAACTATCGATGTACTAACACAACTGTCAAATTTTTCCCTAAAATTTGTTTCATTGCCTTGCGAAGCGCGCATGGCCCCGCGGCTGGTGTAGATCGTAAGTCGTAAGCGATCTACTCGGTTAAGCGATATAGGCGCGGTCGGGTGTGTGATGGGTGAACGCTAGTGGCAAATTAAAACGCGCAATCTAGTTTGCCACTAGCGGTCACCCATCACACAACCGACCGCGCCCGTATCGTTTAACCGAGTAGATCGCTTATGATCTACACCAGACGCAAGGCAATGCGCGCTTCTGAAAAAAAAAAGCCTATTTGTCTCTATTCCGAACGTAAAGTAGTAGGTAGGTATCACACGTCCGGATTTGGTACGGAGCGGACAGCGGATTCGGTACGCTCCGAACCGAATCTGGCCGTCTGTAGAGTCCGGCGGACATAATTATTATTAATCAAGTCCCATGCAGTCCGCTCGCGTGTATTTGGTCGGCGGATTCGGTCCGCCGTACCGAATCCGGACGTGTGTTACTACTATTAGTAGTACGGAACACAACTACATACCGCATCATTACCTAAATCTATCTGCCGTCAATTAAAAATAAAATACGCTTACACTCACAGCTCCACATTCGGTATTATATAAACCTGTGTCCTAGATGCCGTTGTACACATATAACACAAACACCCAGACCCGAAACAAATATCTGTAGGCCGTAAAAATATTTGTGTCCGTGCGGGGATCGTACCCGCTACCCTTCGAATCAAACGGTGGTTTCGCACCGCTGGACTAAGCGGGTTGTAAAAATTGGTCAAAAAATTGGTAGTGTTCAACACTTTATTGTTTCGGTTAGACGGTAATGTATGGTCTCGTAATAACTAGGAGAGAAAATAGAAAGGAAAATAGCTTAGCCATCATCGGTGGCAACGCATCTGCAATTTGATCGCCGGTTTTTGTATAAATGATAAAACGATGAGTATCCATTCTTGTTTGTCACCATCAATACAAAAAAAAAACAAAGTCAGCTCATTACAAATACTATAGTCATGAATGATTGAAATTCTTAATGCTATTTACCATCACGGTAGACGTAAACAAATCTTTTCACTACAATGTTTATTTTCGTTGATTGTTCATTGAAATGATTGTCTATTCACACCTTGAAGGTTGTTCTCGATTGTCGACGGTCGGTTCATTAGGAATCACAAATAGGTAAGTATCTACAATATTCTATTGAGATTAAAAGTTAAATGAAGTAATTGTACTATTTATTTTTTACAATTGCACATGCGAGTAAACTTTAGAAATTAAAGAAAAATTTGAAGGAATCGAACCTGCGACCTCAGGATAACCAGTCCAGTGGGCCTTCGGTAGCTTAGTGGTAAAGCGGCTGGACTGGTTATCCTGAGGTCGCAGGTTCGATTCCTGCCCGAAGTCAAATTTTTCTTTCCGTCTTTTCTTTAATTTTTAAATGAAGTATTTTTTTTTATGTAGCAAAGGTGGCAAACAAGCTGTCGGTTCACATGGATGTTAAGTGATGACTGCAGCCTATAGACATCTACCCAAAAACCTAGAGCCCGACCGCCTAACTCAAATGTTTTCGTTTAGCTTTCGATTATAACAACATCTTATCAGTTTCGTATCGCCTAACTTATTCCTGGAAGTGTTTTCGTCCGCAGGTACCTTTAAACTAAAGAGCATTTTTTTTTAATAGGCGGTACGAAACGGACAAGATACCGCTCTAAATGAAAGCATTTCAGTTAGGCGGTCCGCCCCGGGGTCAAATGCAGATAGATGTGTTACCACATCTGAGACCTAAGTTGTTAAGTCAATGTGAAAGTGATTTCGGGGCCTTACATTTATTTATTCTCTTGACTGATTTATTTTAATTTTTTATGATAACTTACCTATCTGTTATCATGTAGCAGACCTCCAATTTTAGCTCAAACTGCAAACCCGGGAATAAGGTGTTTACTATGTCATGAAAGTAGCAAACAAGCATACATCTCCCATTGATGTCAATTGAATACAGTAGGTAGTCTTTAATATACGTCACTAATCAGAGATTTAATTGTAGATGCGTTACCACTTCTAAGACCGAAGCTCTGTTATGGCTTTGACCAGAAATTATGGGGCCGTTCATTATTAACTGACCGGAATATTATACGATAGTTCTAAGCATTACCATTTAGCGGTAAGTAGATTAGATAATGCGATGGTGCCTATTCAGTAAATTGGTATCAGTAGACTAAATTTTCCCAAAAATCTTCATAGAGCACCCATATAATGCGTAAGAGGTTTTTAATTCTCTTTAAGACATTACGAGTACTTTGTCGATTCCATAACTATTTGCATTTTGTGTAAATGTCTCATCCCATGCATATTACCTGTGCGAGATTTATTTCGATAATTTAGTAACAAAAGAATATTAGGTATGTATGTATGTATCTTCACGCCAGGTCCCTAACGGGGTAGGCAGAGAGTGTAGAGCGCCAGACATCCCGGTTCTGACAAACCTCTCGTGCCTCGTCTACCTTCATCATTCTCTTCATACATGCACGCCGATTCCTAAGACTTTTGACCCCACCATCAGACAGAACTCGACCTATTTGGTCATGGTAGGTCAGCCTTGGTCTTCCTGGGCCTCTGCAACCATCCACATTCGCATTGTATATCTGTTTAGTCATTCGCTCATTCGACATTCTTTCTATATGCCCGAACCATCGGAGCATGCCTTTTTTCATTTTTACACCGATACTATCATTCACACAAAGTCTCTTTCTTACATCTTCATTACGAACGCGATCAGTGAGTGATACACCGCAGATCTTGCGCAAGGATCTCATCTCGACCTATCTACAAGAATATTAGGTACAAGCAGTTAACTTCTTCGTGCTGTAAAAGGTGGTCAAATACGTGATTCAGAGCCTCCGACCTGACTGTGGGTACAATAATTACGCATAAAGTTATAAAAATTATACAATACTTAATTACTTGCCATACGTAACAATTAGTTGCGTTTGTATGCGGAAAAGTTGACCTTTAAGACTAAGTAGTAACATTAAATTAATGTAATCCCCAACCCACCTGGCGTTCTTCGGAGATATAAGAAAGACTGAAATATGGTATAAAATATCTTGGTCCCACAGGCTGAAGTTGCTAGGGTTGTCACCCTTTAGTATGATATTATGCTATAGGGTGTTAGGTTGAACAAATACTGATTTACTGATAACCCTTTTAAGATTATCCTTGTACCGAATACTTTTATGCTTTAAAAATAACGCGTGACATCTCTTTCAACGCACACATTCGACCGAGTCTCAGGCCAATTTTATAATTACTTATTATAGAAAAAGAAGGATTCTCTCTATGGTACACATATAAGGACACATCCGCATAAACAATTGAAAAAGCACGATGGGCGGTCTTATTGCTTAGTGAAATGTCTCCGTCACCAGACAACCTAATCGTAGAAAGAGCCTACAAATATTATTATATAATTATAGTATTAAGCAATAATGATAAATTATATACAGTAGAAAAAAAAATACAATAAGAATGTAAAGGTACTTATTGATTTTTTTACTCTTTTTGTATGCTTGTAATCACTTCGGAGAGTACAGATGTGAAGTAACGTATATATTGACTTTCCTTTTTTGAAGAGAGAAATACTATTTTCCCCAAAAAAAAAAGATGGCAGACGTGGCAACCCTATCCATCCCGCTTCCGTCATATATTTCCAGGTTATACAAAATTACGCGACATGAAGCACTCACGTGGAGTACTATTTATTATTCAAATGCCCCCATTTACAGACCACAGGTATAAACCGTAACTCCTAGGTACCAAGCGAGCAGCATCTGAGTGTACCAAGTAGGCTGTTTGAATTATTTAAGGCTTACACTGCACAGCGCGGTGTCACTGATATATTATCAACGTGGTCGCAGCCTCAGTGTTACCAACTTATCTATTTTTCCGTAGATGTACGGACTATTTCATCTATTTCACAATATTGTCCATGTATGAATTATCTCGACTGCAGTTTTTTCAGATGTATTTTGATTTTTTCTATTGTTTATTTGTTAGAAAAATAAATATAAGATGATTATCTCATAGTGCGGCTTCATTTTAAATTGTAAGGTCATCATCATCATTTCAGCCAAAAGACGTCCACTGCTGAACAAAGGCCTCCCCCAAAGAATGCCACAACGAACGGTCCCGAACCGTCCTCATCCAGCGATTGCCCGCGACCTTCACCAGGTCGTCGGTCCACCTCGTGGGGGAGCTGCCCACGCTTCGTTTTCCGGTACGTGGTCGCCACTCCAGAACTCTTCTGCCCCAACGGCCGTCAGTTCTGCGAGCTATGTGCCCTGCCCACTGCCACTTCAGTTTCGCTATTCGGTGGGCTATGTCGGTTACTTTGGTTCTCATGCGGATCTCCTCATTTCTGATTAGATCTCGCAGAGAAACTCCGAGCATAGCCCTCTCCATTGCTCTCTGGGTGACCTTGAGCCTTCTTATGAGGCCCATAGTGAGCGACCAATTGTAAGGTATAGTTAGTTGAACTTTAAAAAATACGTGACGGAGGTATGAGTAGGAAACCTACAGAAAAATTGTTGTGTTCTATGATATACCTGGTCTATTTTTTTATACATTTATAAAGTTTGCATTTCAAGGGATATTTTGCTACGAAATCTACAAAAACTATGGCAATTTTGAATGTAACCTTACGGATTTGAAATAAATCGAGCTGGTAACACTGCACTGTATATATAGGACAAGGCTGTACGCCTGGTACGAGTTTCAACAGTTTTTAGTACTAAGTTTTCCCAGTTTCGTTGAGCTGAGTACGTGCACCGAGCCATTGTTTAATATACTTTAAAATCTCGCTGTTTTTGTCATGTTTTTTTTTATTCCTTTATCAAGACATGTTAGAGCGCTGCCTGTGAGATGAATGTATTTTGGCTCGAATGTGAATGACCTAGTTACACATAAAAATGGTGTTAAAACAAGGACTGACATTTTTCTATCAATACGAAACATAGGGAGACTAGCAAAGGTCATTTCATTTTTATATAACGACATAAACATTTAGCCATAATTTGCTTCTTGATTTGAAATACACCATAAACCACGCTACGCAGATTTAATGCCCATAATAAGTAATACTTTATAATGGCTAAACCATCTTATAT
This sequence comes from Macrosoma leucophasiata, assembly GCA_036365455.1. Classification (NCBI taxonomy): domain Eukaryota; kingdom Metazoa; phylum Arthropoda; class Insecta; order Lepidoptera; family Hedylidae; genus Macrosoma; species Macrosoma leucophasiata. The sequence continues at coordinate 6,463,565 of JAWQUS010000024.1, forward strand.
CTATAAAATTTACTTTTAATGAAGCTCCTTGAAATAACGTTTTTATGGAATTATTCTCGGGTTTGTAATAATTTTTCTGTAGATATAATAAGGGGGGCCACTAACCCACCCACCTCCACCAATCCGCATTGGAGCAGCGTGGTGGAGTAAGCTCCAGGCCTCCCCCAAAAAGGGGAGAGACTCGTGCCCAGCAGTGGGACGTATAATGGGTTGCCATTATTATTATTATTACTTATCCATATTGATTATTATTATTATTATTATAATGAGGATCTAGGAATATTAGTGTCATCAGATTACTGTTATTGCCGTTATCTTGTTTGATATTTTATTTTTTAAACCCAAGTGCACCTAACTGCGGTTAATAATGATAAATGCATATTATAGTTATAGTCAACAACTGTAATAGACTAGTTGATGTTAAGTTAGACCAAAGTAACATGAAGTTTGCATCCAGAATATTCCTCTGTAGGATTAAAATTTACTTGCTTCAGTAAACTTTGTTATACTTAGATATTAATTTAGTACTTATCGTTGTTGTTGTTTCATACACTTAACTTGATGTTCTTCGAAAACTTAAATGTTTGTTTTTTGACATCTTTATGTTAATTTGTGAGGTTCATGATACCCATTTGGTGTTTGGTTGTTTGGTTTGGATTTGGTAAATACCAATCGTCATAAAATGGTTTGAATTTAGGGGTAAATAAACCGATAATCTTAAACACTCCTGCTAGGTCGATTCCCGAGTTGAGGGAGTGCTTTTGTGGGATTATTCCAATTTTCGGAAGGTAATGCGCCTGAAAAATGTCACTGGCAAAGCTTGGGTCCTTACATGTATTTTGTATGTGAATGTTTAAATGCATTGCATTTACTTCTGCAAACCGCTTCGGGAAATACATAAATAAAAAATAAGAGCATATGGCGGTACGAAGGCAAGAGGTCAGCTAGTCAAAAAAAAAATTGGATTGTCTACACGATTAACTGTTTATGTTACTATACGGTTAAATGGCTTTAACTGCCTCAGTAGCGTAGTGGTTGCAGGCCACTACTACTACGCTGTGGTTCCAGGGTTCGATTCCCGGGTCGGGAATCGAACTAAATCGACTATCAGAGATAACGGTTTATAATCCTTTATCTCTGGTTCTATTGGAATTTTTCCATTTTCTCGAAGTTTACCAGTACCTCGGAGTTTGGCAATGTGCTCGGAGATGGCAACAGGATCGCCACCTGTAACATGGGCCAAAACGTAACCGGCGAGTCGTGGGTGTTTGCATGTAGGCTATGCTTGAATGCATGGATTGACCACTGCCTACCCCTTCGGGGATTATAGGTGTGAAGTTACGTCTACACGATCATTATGAGTTATTTTTTAGAAATTATATTGTGGAAACACCACTTAATAAACCGCAGAGGTCAACGTAAAGTGGTCTAGCTCCTGCGAGAGCTTTGCAAGGTCGTGTGTGATCCTGACCTACTTACATTCGAATCTAATTGTTGGGAGCTCTCTCGTGTATCTGAATGGAATATGAAAATTGGAACGTTTAGGAAAAAAATACCCGACGACTGAAGGATAATAACTTTTTCTGTTTTTAGACACGTTCTAGACAGTTGTATGAGTTATTTAGTTACCGTTTATGAGAATACGCACTTGTAATGTGGTTTGAATACAAAAGAAAAGTGAAAACATAAGTTACATCCAAGAAGCATGGTTGTTCTGTCTTTATTTTATTTGCACATCTACTTACCGTTAAATAATGTTAATAGATACCTTACCATGTCAATGCCAGTTAATTACGATTTGAGATAAACAGTTTTCAAGTTATAGGTACAAGAAAATACGATGAGTAAGAAAAATTCCAATTTTTTCCCCCGTTGTTTCCGAAATTATTAGGCTTTATTGTTATATTAAAAAAAAATCTCCAGGGTACCTACGGAACCCTCTGCACGCGAGTCCGACTCGCTCTTAACTTTTTTTTACGCGACTTAATTATATGTACCCAATGGATTAAACCTTGTGAATTGTGCAACAGCTTTTGTTAGCAGAGCAAACTAGCTGTGATTCTGAGATATGAATCCATGGTCGGTACTTCATGTTGGCTGTTTCATATAACTGTGACTCTCAAGACCCTTAATTGCCCCTTCAACATTAATCACTTTCTTCATATTTATTACGCTGCTTAATCCTGTTTCCTCAATGATTTAAACCAATTATAATACGATGTTTAACATTTGCACAGAAAGCCTAATAATAATAATAGAGCCTCGACCAACACCTCAAGAGTCTCCAGCTAGGAAGTTGGGTCAGGGGTCTGATGCAGAAGGCGGTACTCCTCGGTACGGCACGTATAGTGAGGAGGTTCCTGTCTCTGTGACCCTAACCATCGACGGCGATGGTACATTATTTTTTATTTTATATTTGTGCTTTAATTTTTTTTTATTTAAGTTACTCTTATATGAAAAATTCTAGCGGTGCTATGAATCCATGGCCGCTACTTCAAGTTGGCTGTTACATTTAACTGTGAATCATCAAGAGATTTCATTTTATCAAAGTTACACCTGCGATGGTGAACAGTTCGGTATTAGTTTCAATCAATCTAGGAAATGTATTCCATGCAATATCATAGTTTTGCCGAGGTTGTGTGATTGATCGTTGTGTTCTTCTATGCATGTATGTATATATAACCTATGTATGAATGTGTTTATCTTCATGCCCATAGAGCAACACGGGCACCCGGCCGCGGGGGACTAGCCATAGCGTTTATTACCGATGCAAAACAGTCGTGTCATTTTTTGCGGGGGGAAATGCGTGCGACACACACGCACACTACAAAAATCATCTACAACTACGAAACTCACACCTTGACTTTAACAAAATACATAGACAATTTCACGCACACATTTAAACATCTAGGCGACAGGCCCATTTGGGCTTGTACTTTGACAGAGGGGAAATCCTGCATATGGCTACTCCCTTCCGGTGTTGCTTTATGTTCAGCCAGATGAGCGCTAAATATTTCGATCAATACTTAGCCCCCGTGCCTCTTAAACGTTCATCACTTTTTCATTATTATTATTATGCTGCTTAATCCTGTTTCTACTATGATTTAAAGCAATTATAATACGATGTGCATCAGTTTTGGTTTGCAGAGCAAACCTAGCTTTGATATGAATCCATGGCCGCTACATCACGTTGGCTGATTCATATAACTGTGAAACCTCAAGAGATTTCATTTCATCAAAGTTACACCTGCGATGGGAACAGTTCGGTATTAGTTTCAATGAATCTCGGAAATGTATTCCATGCAATATCATAGTTTTAACGAGGTTTGGTGGATGATTGGTGTTATAAAGCTGTTCTTCTACGCATGTATGTAGGTATGTGTGTATGTTTGTCTGTATGTAGGTATGTATCTTCATGCCAAAGTCCTTTCGGGTTAGGCAGTCTCAAATATCTTGATCCTTACGCACTTCCACGTGAGTCACGACACGCACTTCAACATTCATTTCTCTCATCATAACTTTTAACGCGACTTTGTCTTGTTCACCCATTGTATTACATATGTGATACGTTTTACAACAGATTAAATTCGTAGAGCAAGCCAGTTGGGATATGAATGCATGCCATTTCATATTGGCTATATCATCTGACTATGAAATGAACCCTCAAGAGATTTCATTTCATCAAAGTTATATCGAACTGTTCGCCATAGCAGGTGTACTGCAATAGCGTACAGTTCGATATTCGTTCAAATGAGTCTAGGTAATTTATGCCATGCAATACATAGCATAGTTTTAACGAAGTCTAGTGATTTATCGGTGTTGTACTTGTCTTAATTGTTTGTTATTTCTTTGTTTTAACTCCAAAGCTTTATTCAGATGTATTTTTGCCATACCTATGCTACACTAGTTATGGTGAAAGGGTGCTTTTCCAGCATTATGCAGCTATGCTGCAAAGATGTGAAGTCTACTCTAAGAAAATATGTGACCGTTTCCACCAATACTAAGCTATGTTAACTGTACGAGAAAGATGCGCTATGAACATGCGCCACCGCGAAGATGGCGGCATACTGTAGGTACAGGTACCTACTCTGCTCTGCTCATACCCAGCTACACCACTCGCGATGGCCCATAGCACGCATCCATAGTTCGCACCCATAGCACACAACCATATAAAAAATATCTTAGCTGAATCCGTTTCCACCAGTGCTAAGCTATGTGCATCAATGAATATGATTGGTGGATATCAAACGCATCCATAGCAACGTAGTATAGCACATCTGGTGGAAAAGCAACCTAATATTGGGTTAGATACCCCTAAAAAACACTACGGAGGCGAGATAGAAGTGTATCTTTCCGTACACTTACTATTTCCTAATATTTAGGCTCCTGTAGAATAGGTAGTCGCAGAGCACCAAGTTTGATATATACCTAATAGAAAAAGTTAAAAAAAAGCACTTTATGCCATGTTGTTCATCATAACAGATGTCTATACTTCTTTTTGTTAAGCAAGATTTCGAGAATTCAGTTTGTCATACATTGCAATCATTAAAATGGATGAACATAAATAATTCACAAGCTGTTTAAAAACAAACAAAGTTCAGACGTGTTTGGAACAAAGGAGAATTTCGATTGCCTATTTGTCAGATTGTTCTAAGGCTCATGGAAAGTTTGAAGACAATATTTTGAGCATGAAACTTTAAAATATCTATCTACTTACATGAAACTTTTAAATATATATATATATATAAATTTAATCAACTATAAGTTAGTTGTAATATTTCATATCCTCGCGGTCCATCTTTCGCTAAGGGATGGAATATCTCCCTAATGGAGAGCCATTAGGGAGATATGCCATAATCGTCACGCTTGGCATCGCAGTGGCGGTAGTTTTACCGCAGGACGCTGCTGCCCATCTTGCGTTATTACACTTACTACCGCCCCATTGGAATAGTTTGACCCCTATTGTTCGGTTGACTGACTGCACTGGTGGAAGAATTATCTTCCAGTAGAAGAAAATTCTTCCGCTAGTAAGCGCTAGTGGGCGTTAGGGTCGTCACGTCCCTACGCCAGCCTTACGATTGTAGGTGGTAAATATTTTTCATTGATCTTGGATTCGCTGCGTCACAAAAGATTTCCTATGGGAACTTATTGCGTCCTGGTAAAAAATATTACGTGGGAAAATTCCGATATTATGATTTATGCCGGATATCGTCCTATCAGAGTATCTGTTTTCTTATTCTGTTTTCCTAATATAAAATAGGAAAACAGATACTATATTCTCAGTAACAACTTCCAATCAAGAATTCATTTTTGCTTCACGTGACGTAAATAACAATATGGAGACAAATTTTAATGTTGGATTTGCATGGATACTTGTCTTTTATTAATTCTGATAAAAAACGACGGTTTCTATTCTTAGTAAGCTTATCCTTAGTAAGACAAGTCTTAGATAGCCTATCCTTAGTAAGACAAGCAATGTCGCAGATACCTCGACTCTCCTGTTATTGTTGATTTTAGGGTTTAAAAAGATTTCCGAAGACATCGGAATCTGTATTAATCCGTTTTCAACAAATTTGCGTCGATCGAAATTAATGAAGTATGACACCCGTTACCTGCCAACACACTCATATCCTTACATTGTTGTTTTTAAATATTTATATTATAACTAAAGAAAGTATACCTAGATTTCCTTGCTAAGGGAGGAGAGCACTAAATAGTGTTGAATTTAGTCTGCTACATATTTTTGTAGCACGAACCGTCCAAATTCTACTGCTCAATGCTACTGCCCCAATAAACTTCAGCTAATGGAATCAAATCTTTCCCTAAAGTAAGAAGTTATTACCTATGTAATAAATAATCAACGAACCACGATTAAGACTGTTCTTTTTAGCTATCATGCTATCTTTGCCTTTATACCTCAGATCGTTAAAAAGTTAATGTTAATGGAATAGCCGTCCGCAATGTCGCCTTTAAAACCGCCATTGTAAAATACCGCCGCAACATTAAAGTGTTTACGCGTTATTAAAGAAATAACCAAGTGTCTTACCCACACCGAGGCTCCCACTGGATGCAATTAAGCTTAAGATAACTGGGAGGTATGATAAACACTATCAGTTAGTTCCGCTGAAGCGAGCACGAAAAAGCCGCCTTTGATGTTCGCCGATGACCGACGCCGCCACAAAGCGGTGTAATCCTGCCCTTACAGTTGACGGCGTGTGCACAATCGTTGATACACGCAGGTCGGGGTGTCGATGTCGGAACGAGGGTTTCTCATAAGCGAATTTTTGCTGTCACACTGTAAAGTTAATGTACCTGTCATGTAATGCCTGTTTTACAGGCTGAAACGTCTTTGCTAGCACGTGCCTAATAGTAGTACCTAAGTAGTAGTAACACACGCCGACCAAATCTGTTCTCCCCTTAACCCGGCACATAGATAGAGTTAAGACTGTAGTCGGAAGATACTCACAGAATAACTGGAGATTTTAACGCAGACGCCAGAAATTACGTGCCGTTCATAATGATTTTACCGAAACAACTTAGCACTACCATTATTCTACCTGCCACAGATAAGACGATAACTGCAATCGCGCAATGCTTGTGAATGCGATTCCGTAAGGAATTTTCAATCGCGTATAATTTGCGGGACTGGACATTTTCGATCCCGCAAGATACGGCTATGAAACGTCAGCAAACGTTTCATAAAACAAAGGCAGCCTTCGGGAATAAATTATGAAAAAGTTCAAACTTTGAAGGAACTTTGGTTATATCGGGTATATCGGCTTTTTTCCCTGACTGCAGACCAAAGACATCAACAGAAAATCAGCCTCGCTAATCACGACTTAAGCACACCGCGGACACTCCACCAAAATTTCATACAAACGCTTAATTTGTCTCTATTACACAGACATCAACCAGTGACATGTGTGCGTAGCACGGGCACCTGTGTGCGTAGCACGTAGAAAATACCAACCGTCGCCCATAAGAGGGCAGGAGGTTGGGTGATGCGGGGAAATCGGGCGGGACGTCGAAGTGTCCATTCTATACGTAGTATTATTACATATTCTCTGACTTAAGGTAGATAGAAATCGGTTAGAAAATGCGGTAATGTCTGCGCTCTTATGCGCTTCACTTGTGTTTGGCGAAGGGCTTGGTACGCTTTCGTAATAGAAAAGCTTAGTCTAATGCATCTACCGTGCGTTGGCCCCCGTGGGTGTCGTGTAAGGTCATTATGAGAGCATAAGCTAGAAGAATGGGCAGCGAGGTCATTTTAAGTAGGTCACCAATCCTGCCAAGCGTAGCGATTCTGTTACTGTTGTTAGAGAGGGTTGGATGGTCGTGGACGTATAAAGCCCGACAATAATGATGCTCTTATCGACATTATTATTTCTTTGCAAATGGCAAAGATATTAATATAATTATATTAAAATCAAAACATATTGCTTCCATACTTTACCTAGGAATTAAATGTTTTTATAAAAACCTGTGACATCAATATGCAGAACAAAGTTCAACCAACCAAAATGTCCAGCACCTTCTGACCATTAGGTACTTCTTGAGATTTGACGGCTTGAGTTTTTGATTTAAAGCAGGTAATCTAAATTAAAACAAAAAAAAACTTAACTTCACGCCTGTAATCCTCGAAGGGGTAGGCAGAGGTAAATGCATGCATTCAAGCATATATGCAAAAACCCCCAATTCGCCGGTTACGAAAAAAAAAATCCGGTCTAAATTTTACATTTATTTTATTTTTTACTGGTGGTAGAGCTCCAGTGACGGAGCTCGCGGGCGTAGGCACCACCGCATTACCTAATATACTTGCCGCTAAATGGTAGTGTTCAGCACTATCGTGTTCCGGTCAGGTGGTAATGTACGGCCCTGTAATTGCCGGCACAGAGGCATAACACCTAATGCCTCAGGAGTGGCAGCGCATCTGCATTTTGACCTCTGGTCATTGTGTGGGTGTCTATAGGTTGCAGTTATCACTTAACATCAATGTGAACTGCACGCTTGTTTGTCACTTTTATTACATAAAAAAAAAAAAAATTTACTGCGCGCCCTTATACGTATAACATAGGTGTATAGATATGGCACTGCTTCTTAATATGACCGATATTTACTACCCGGCAGATACTATGCGGCTCCACAGAGCACACTGAGTATTAGTTGGCACGAATTGATTTTGTTTATTAGCAGAATGATTGTAATTTACAGAATGGATCTGGTAAGTCAATCTCCAACCATCCCACGCAATTTGGAACGTCGAAATGAGTGAATCAATTCAAATGAGATTTTGGAAATTTGATTAAGGTTACCTTTGATTCAATTTGTTGTTATTTGAAACCTAAAAATTTAATATATTTTTTGTTTTGGTTTTAAAGTTTGGTTTACATAAGCTGATTGCTAATCAAATAAATTTAATATTTAGATTCACTTATTTATACTGTACTAATAGAGTTTACACAACTAGGTATCGTTTATGAATTAGTTGCGTAAAAACAAGTCATCAATAAATTCAATTAATTTTTCCAACACAGTTTGCTATCAATTTCGTGACTCTTGAAACGCTTTTTTTGTGCATTGTCCTACCGAATTTAACGATGTATTTATTTGTGCTGGAGGCAGAAGTTAATTAAAGAAATCGTGACAGTTTTCACAACCTCCGAAATACTAAAACAATATTTTCCACTTGTCGCAGACTGAACGTTTAAAACATAATTTGCCTTGCTCTTCCCGAAACGCACTTGGCCGGTCTTTTTATTTTATTTATTTTTGTTACGCGTACTTATCCGGGTCACTGATTTAGGTAAGTACATATGTGTACTACCTACTTAATTTTAACTAAATTCAAACATTAAGAAAAAATCGGCTGTGACCGACGGACAGACAGACTGGCGGACTCACGAGTGATCTTATAAAGGTTCGTTTTTCCCTTTTGAAGTACGGACCTCTTAGAACTAGGCACTTCTTAAATAGCCTCGACTAATACAGCAATTTTCCTCAATAATAAGAAAAGAGAATCTTGTACGTCAAATAGACCGTGTAGTAAAAGGTAGAATTCCGATCAAACGGAAAATTATTTTTCGCTTTCGATAGTTTACGGGTATCTAGTACTTATTTATTTCTACCTTTTAAAATTATTTGCAGAGCTTGTAAGATTTCTTTTTTTTTTTGGTAACAAACTCTTGAAATAACTGAATCACGATATTGTTGGTAGTAACTTGTGAAGAGAAGGAAAATATACCACTGCCCCCTTTTGACATTTAATTTTTTTACAAAAGCTTGTGTAACTACTAATTATATATATTTGAAACAAATATAGCTTATATATCTGTCTAACTCATCATCATCATCATCATCAGATCATATCAGCCGAAAGATATCCACCGCTAGACCAAAGCCGATCGCATTGGAGGTAGTTTTGTCACGGGACCCTGCTGTCCAACCTATGTTATTGTATTTACTACTGCCTTACTTACGTTTTGATGGCGGCACACCGCGGACACTCCGCTAAAATTCCATACAAACGCTTAATTTGGTGTCTATTATATAGACATCAATCAGTTACGTGTATTTACACGCGTACCTGTGTGACCAAAGACCAAATACCAACCGTCGCCCATAAGAGGGGAAGGGGTTAAGTGATGCGAGCAAATCGGGCGGGACGTCGAAGTGTCCATTCTATACGTAGTACTATTATATATTCTCTGACGGCGGTTCGGTTGATTGAATGCACTGACGGAAGAATTCGCTTCCACGCTAGGCGGCGGGAATTTTTAATAAATTCACAAAATATGTTTCCAATTTTTAGGTTTCAAATAACAACAACTTGAATAAATGTAAACCTTAATCAGATTTCCAGGATCTCATTTGAATTGATTCAATCATTTTCACGTTCCAAATTGCGTGGGATGATTGGAGATTGACTTACCAGATCCTGTCTGTAAATTATAATCATTCTGCTTATAAATAAAACCAATTTCTGCCTACATTTACTCAGTATGCTTATAAAAAAATGCTGTAATTGATATTTGCGCTGAATTTTAAAAATTTTAAGAAAACTTATCGACCATATTAACTTTTCCTTTAACCTCATGACCCTTGAAATTGTGGTCAGACGTCAACTACCTATCGTTTTAAATAGATGAATAGGTAGAAATTGATGATGAGAATGGCATCAAATTACCAGTAACAATCTACATTGTACCCGCGCGAAGGCGAGGCGGGTCGCTAGTTACGAATATTTTTTAAACCTCTCAAAATATCATCATCATTATCATATCAGCCGATAGATATCCACCGCTAGACCAAAGCCGATTGCATTGGCGGTAGTTTTGTAGCGGGACCCTGCTGTCCAACCTACGTTATTATTATTTTTTTTTTTTTATGTAATGGAAGTGTTAAACAAGCATGCAGTTCACGTTGATGTTAAGTGATGACTGCAGCCTATAGACACCCACACTAAGACTAAGGTCAAAATGCAGATGCGTTACCACTCCTGAGGCCTAAGGTGTTACGCCTCTGTGCCGGAAATTACAGGGCCGTACATTACCACCTGACCGGAACACGATAGTGCTGAACACTACCATTTAGCGGCAAGTATATTAGGTAATGCGGTGGTGCCTACGCCCGCGAGCTCCGTCACTGGAGCTCTACCACCAGTAAAAATTGTATTTACTACTGCCTTATTGGAATGTTTTGACGGCGGTTCCGTTGATGGAATGCAATGACGGAAGAATTCGCTTCCACACTTGGCGGTGGGGTCGTCACATTCTGATGCTTTAAATCAGTGATTCCTAAAGTGGTCTATATGACAAACTAAAAGGGGTCGGCGGCAGCGAAAAAAAAATTTGGAGGTCCATGAAATGAAAATGGTGGTCCACGATAATGGATCTCAACACATACACTGATAGTGCCAATTTACTTACATCATACCAGTGATTCCCAAAGTGGTCCATGGGAGACTCGATGGGGGTCTATGTAGGCGTGAATAAAAATTCTAAATATGGGAATGTGATATAAATGTAGCAAGGACGGGGGTCCACAGAAACCAGAAAAAATTGTAAAGGGTCTAAAAGAAAAAATAGTTTGGGAACCTCTGCTTTAAATAAAGATGAAGATATGCGTCTTTATTTAAAGCATCAGAATGTGACGACCCCACTGCCTAGTGTGGAAGCTAATTCTGAAACAATACGCGTCACATAAAATCAATACGCGTCTCCAGTTTAATCAGTTTAGAAGTTGATTAGACCGACGACGTATCAAGACTAACAATGCTTTCACACTAGACTGATTTTAAGTTTTCGACTTCCACTCAAGCGAATTGATCAGATCGTTCAAACTTATTTAATCGAATAGAATGATACTGGTATATATCAATAAACTGGTGGTAGAGTTCCAAGTGTAGGTGCTCCAGGGCTTAGGCTCCACCGCATTACCTAACCTATCTGCCGCTAAATGGTGGTGTTCGGCACTATCGTGTTCCGGTTAGATGGTAATGTATGGCCCCGTAATAACTATCACAGAGACACGACACCTTAGGTGTTAGGGGTGGCAACGCATCTGCATTTTGACTTCTGGTTTTTATGTAGATCTCTATAGGCTGCTGTCATCACTTAACATCAATGTGGACTGCATGCTTGTATGTCACCATCCTTACATTAAAAAATATATTAGGTAGGTACATTTTGAGGATTCCTTATTTTCAAAGGAGAATACGGAAACCTTGTAGAATCACTCGTGAGTTTGTCTGTCATAGTTCTTAAGGTTCTCTAGATCATATCTCATAGCTATTTATTTTTTCTTTTTTTCCTGTATGAATTTTGCCATGATCTTACCCATTATACCTATAAATCAGTGAGCCAAACGTGGACGTGTGTAACGTCCATTTTCAGAAAGGAGTAGTTTTGGGAATAAGCAAGAAATGAAAAAAGGGCTCCTTTTTAGAGTTCCGTAGTAAACAAAGAACCCTTATAGTTTTGCCATGTCCGTCGGTCTGTCTGTTTGTCTGTCCGTCCGCGGTTTAGCGCAATAACTATTGGTACTAGAGACTTGAAATTTGGATCAAGTAAGCCTTAATCACGCCGTCTAAGTGGTAGAATAAAAACATTAAAAATAAAATTATTTAGGGTACCTTCTCTACATGTAAAGAGCGGATATTTTTTTTATTTTTAAATTTTTGAACAACTCCATAGAAAATATTTTTTTTTTTTTCATTGCATTAATCAAACCTAAACATTACGGAACCCTACACTGTGCGTGGCTCGATACGCACTTGACGGGTTTTTACTTAATAATATTCTATCATAAAAATCTTCGCCTATATTCAGGTGCTAATTATACAATTATGCAATCACCTGCTTAAGTCGTTGTGTTGCAAGATTATTGCAAATATTTTTTTATTTATTTATTTAATAGAATTATTTTTTGTCATTGACCAAATAAAAGACTAGTACAGGGAAAGGTTAGTGAACAGCTATTATTATTGCGCAGTGCAAATGCGTCAGTGAGCACTAATGGTAAAGGTGATTATTTTTACACGGAACAACATCCGTTCATCTTTCACAGAACCGTCACAATTTTATCGGCATCGAACTGTGTCCGGTATTCCACATAAACAATTGCTGTTCATTTGCTTAAGATTTAGAAAATAAAGCTACTATTTGGCCCAATCGTAATGTAAGAAGAAGGTCTATATCTAGGTTTTTCTTCAATGTTATTTAAATGCCAAACAAGCATGCAGTTCACATTGATGTTAAGTAGTGACTGCAGCCTTAGACACTCACACAAAGACCAAGGTCAAGATATAGATGCGTTACCACTCCTGAGGCCTAAGGTGTTATGCCTCTGTGCCGGAAATTACAGGCCCATACAAATCCAAGAAAGTTCGTGACGACTGCTGAGGAAGCAAAGTAAGAATCAATACAAGATTTTTATATTTTAGTGACTATTTATACATAAATAATACTCGAGACTTCACGATCGCGTCAATCGAAATAGCAATAAATTGATCAACGTGTCTCAATTTGTAAAAATTCGTTCTCTGGTACCTATGTTGATCGTGCGGTTCACATGTTGCTAATTTATTGTTGCTGTTATAATTTGATTGAAAGTGTAGTTTAAAATACTTAAAATTATCCGAATACAAATAACTCGCACTGGGCACAGTGTGCACACAGGGAGTTCGTAGTGTGCCTGGAATTAAAAGTGCACGCATTCAATGAACGTTAGCGCAATGTCATCTTAAATAGGTGCCGATATTGGAGTATCTGTATATCCATCGGGAATTAGAGCTGAAAATATCGGTTAACATACATACAAATGCGTAACAATTAATTATATTTATCTACTACTGCCCTTAGCTAGGCTTGCTCGATATCCAAGCAAAAGTAATCTAACTAACCTTTTGGAATTCAATCCTTCAGAAATATATTCTAACCAGGAAAACAAAATTTAATAAGTCGTATCTGGTAAGTGCTTGCGATGTTTATGGAATTTATTTGCCTTCTTACCTTAAAACCATTTTTTAATCGTTACATTTTATATAGGAACGGGTAATAAGAACAAATTAAAGCTAGTTATAACGATAAAATGTCGTACAAATTAATTTTCCTACAGAAATAAACTGGTACATAGACTGGTCTGTGTACAAGATGAAAATAATTTACTGCAATGAAATGACTACTTATACACGTGTATTAATTTCAAATTTCCGGTTAGTTCTGTTAAAAGTAAATGTATGTAAATATCTTCGCTTATCTTCCTTACTTATAGAGCTGCAACCTTAATGTAAGTATGCAAGATGGACGAGCAAAGTTACTTTGGCGCCTCCCTACTTAACATTCCTTTACTTCCGATCCTTTGAACATGTTTCGTGCAACATCTTAGTTATAAGTTTGGAAGTCAAGAAAATTTCAGAGCGTAATATATTTTTATGATCTTTTAACCGCCTTCAACACCTGTATTGCTACTGCGTCATAGTCGACTCCGACAATGGTATGTACCTCTTATTGGGAAAATAGAGAGAGGGGAGCATGCCTCTTCTATATTAATCACTCTCATTACATGCCGTGCGGGCGACTCTGAAGACTCCTAACCCTACCTTCGGACTCGACCTATTTGGCCAAGGTAGGTCGTTCTTGGTCTTCTCGAAATTCTGTATCGATTACGATTGGTAGCCTGAGTATACATCGACTTTAAACTACATTAATAATTTTGTCTATGAAAACAATTCCATTACTTTGTTTGTCGAGATGAATCCTAAATAAATATCACGTCCTACGTGATTTTATTAACTACGTTGAATAGATATTGTAATTTTATCACAAATAACATGATGTCGTGGATTGATCCTGCAGGAGGTGGGGGGCGAGACGGGGCAACGACTCGCCCGATTGTTGATCCCGGCACTCAGTACAGTGCACCTAGTCTCACATATCGAATATTGGAGAGTTCGGTAGCTTGATTTGTCTTATATTGTATTTCTTACATGTAGCTAATAGTTGTGTTTACATTGTGTCTTATTCTGTTCGAGAGGTCGTGTGTGTGCCTTTTTGTTTATTTTGTTGTTGCACGTCACTTTGTCCGCGTGGAAGCATTTGTCCACTATTTCTGCATCTTGGGGTAGATTATGAGAAAAAAAACTGGTTGCCTGTAAAGTCGGTTTTACGGGCGAAGATTTTACGTGACAACGTCTTTTTCTCGGTAGAAAGGCATTCGCCGGTCCGGCAGGCCTCTCTCTCTTTCGGTGACTCATCGTTACGTTACCGGGCGTTACACTTTTTCATGAGTGACTCCGAGCCGCAACTTAATTTAAGACGTTGTCACGTCAAAAATGGTTGGACCTTAAGGTTTAATCGAATGTCTTCGTGTCCATTTCAATAAAATCGATGTAGCGGTTTAATTTTTTCATATCAAACCTATTGCTCAAATAGGTTTAATATGAAAAAATTAAAGAATAATTAGATAAGATAATTATTAGGAGTTGAAACTCGTATTTCAAAAAGTACCCTAGGTTTAACCCTCGGTTATTAACTAAATTCGTTCCAAATTCATTAAAATCCGTTTACGGGGAGTTTCTTAATACCAACTTTCTTTCCTTATGTCAACCCTATAACTTTTAATATTAGACAAAAAAAAATTGACTTATTATACCTAGTCTTCAACTAGGTATAATATTTTCATTCCAAATATAATCTTTATCTGTGTTGTGGTTTAGGTGCAAAACACAATTT
This sequence comes from Macrosoma leucophasiata, assembly GCA_036365455.1. Lineage (NCBI taxonomy): Eukaryota > Metazoa > Arthropoda > Insecta > Lepidoptera > Hedylidae > Macrosoma > Macrosoma leucophasiata. The sequence goes on from JAWQUS010000024.1 coordinate 6,478,795, forward strand.
TCCATATGCCAGGTCTTTTACAACTTCCTTTTATTTTTAGGCCGAAAATGTTCAAAACATACCTACCTACTTTCTTAATCACTTTTAACCTACATACATGTGAAATGAATTTCCGCAGCATAAAACTGGAAATTTGTCAAGTTCTCGCTCTATTCTCCAGACTTGTTAAAAATGGCAGCCTTATACGAGTTAATGAGGATGCCTATGTAACTTTGAACAACCACGCTATATTCCGTGTGATAATGCTATGCTACATACAAAAATTATTTGCACAAATTAGGCGGTGAAGGAAGTACAAAGAATATATTTCGTGTTGAAATATGAGTACTTTTTTTGTATAATAAAGACTTCATATAACAAATCTAGCTAGGATTAGTCTTTTGAAAAAATTCAATGACTCAATTCATTCGTCCATTCGTCAAATCTGTAGGTATCAAGAAGTCCTAACGCACTGTGATCAACGGCCAGCCTAAAGCCTCAGACCAAGAAGGCCGAAATTTCTCAAAGAGGTTCTTCTTGTTACTCTAAAGAAATATATCCTTATGTGTGTTAGAGAAAACAAAAGAAAGGACCAATTTCCCCTTTAAACTCTGCACAATTTTACATAATTTATTGAGTATAAATGAAATAATAATGAAACATGTTTATTCGCTTTATTGATTTTTTGATCCTGAAGAATGAAAAGTAGAGGTGATTTTTTTATTATGACATTCTCACGGACGAATTGAGGGACAAAAAAACTATTAGTTATTATGTTAAACAGAAAGCCCACATCCCCAAGACAAAAAAATATTGCGAAGTACGTACAATGAAAGTTTCATATGAGAATTGTCAGTAACTTTCATACAACTCGTTTTTGTTCCAAGTTATGGCATAAACTACACTGGAGTTTGTGTCTTAGGTGTAATATTTATTGTTGGATGTACGTATTAATATTATGTAATGAAAGTTGGTGATTTGTGTGGGATTTTGTAACAAGTTGTTTGTTACGAATTTCTATGTCGTTGTTATTATTACGCAGTTAGTTGATAGTTAAGTGGGATATGGTGAATTTATTCTATTGAATATAATTCTCAGAAGTCTATACCGCTACTATAATGGTGAGATTCATAGACCGCACTACGACTTGGTCTGTGAATCTCACCATTAGTGCGAGATTCACAGACCGCACTACGACTTTACTTTGAGCAAAGTATGCTTAGAACTGTCAGTACAGTATGGGATTTGACAGTTCGAAGCGTACCTTGCTTGAAAGTAAATTCGTAGTGCGGTCTATGAATCTCACCATTAGTGTGAGATTCACAGACCGCACTACGACTTTACTTTGAGCAAAGTATGCTTAGAACTGTCAGTACAGTATGGGATTTGACAGTTCGAAGCGTACTTTGCTTGAAAGTAAAGTCGTAGCGCGGTCTGTGAATCTCGCCCTAAGATTCTCAAGATGGGAACTTGGAATTGTGTGTAAGGGCGACAACAGATAACTGCGATGCGATGCGACGCCGCATCTTAGGCGATGTAGGTGACAGGTTTTTACTGGTGGTAGAGCTCCAGTGAGGGAGCTCGCGGGCGTAGGCACCACCGCATTACCTAATTTACTTGCCGCTGAATGGTAGTGTTCAGCACTATCGTGTTCCGGTCAGGTGGTAATGTACGGCCCTGTAATTTCCGGCACAGAGGCATAACACCTTAGGCCTCAGGAGTGGTAACGCATCTGCATTTTGACCTTGGTCTTTATGTGGGTGTCTATAGGCTGCAGTCATCACTTAACATCAATGTGAACTGCATGCTTGTTTGCCACTTCCATTCCATAAAAAAAAAAGATGTAAGTATTCGTGCGAGCTCACAGATATTTGCAATGCGATGCTAATTCGTAGTTATGTGTGGGAACCCTAAGTGCTATTTATTTTTTGATGATGACGCAAACAGGCTTACAGTTTACATTGATGTATAGGTATGTGAAAAATGCAGCCTCAAAAAGCGTAACAGACACACAGGTGTATAAAAGCGTAACTGCGTATCAGACATACAGACAATTATTTTGACAAATAAAATCTATCTATATATGTATATAAAAATCAATTGCTGTTCGTTAGTCTCGCTAAAACTCGATAACGGCTGGATCAATTTGGCTAATTTTAAGTTATAAATGATTTTTGGAAGTCCAGGAAAGGTTTAAAAGGTAAGAAAATATGAGGAAATTGAAGGCAAAACCACAATTTTAATTCTCACAATTATTCCGTATCTCTATTAAACCGTTGACACATTATTTCATTCTGAGGCAATACGAAGTTTGCTGGGTCAGCTAGTGTATACGTATAGATTTATCCAAGAAACAGATAAAATAAAAAAAATATATACGCTTACACTCACAGCCCCACAGTAGGTATAAACCTGTGTCGTGGGTGCCGTTGTACACATACAACACATACACAAACACTCAGACCCGAAACAAATATCTGTAGACCATACGAATATTTGTCCCGGTATCGGCGGGGATAGAACCCGCGACCCTTCGAATCAAACGGTCATCTCACACCGCTGGACTAACCGGGTCGTCAAATGAGAGATGAGGCATGTTGACAAATTCTGAAAAAGTTTGTCATGCTAAGTCAAACAATGATGTTTTGATGGATATTGTTTGAGTTTGCGGACATTGTTCAGTGGCTAAGTTCGTGTGTCTAGGCTCCATATTGACGACGATGCAATAGAAATGTACACTGACTTATGAGTTCCACTCACAAAAGTCACAAATCACGACATTAATCATAAGTTGAGAGTGGATTGTACAGAACGAGTCACGGTCGTGTCTGTTCAATGAAGGGCGGTATCGACCTTGCCAGGGTCGTTCGCGTCCGGACACTTTACCGAAACAAAGAGAGCTTTGTTATGGGACATGTTTATGGATAGATTTGGAAGTGCGTTGGAGTGGCTAACTGCAGACCGTCACGCTCGAGCGCTAATGATCATTGATTTTCATGGTAAAACGTAACTTCACGCCCCGTTATCCTCGAAGGGTTAGGTAGACGTTAATGCATACAATCAAGCGAAGATACATACCCCCTTATTCATAAACCAATTTTAGCTAAAGTGTTGCTAATATCTCCTTTGTCTTTTTCTATCCTGCACATTTGACAATGCAACTGGCAGAGATAAAGCATAACGTTCTATAGCTAAAACGTATCTAATGTACGTTTATGAATAAGGGGGATAGTGTTTCGGTCATCCAAAAACATTCCATATTAGTCTCATACCAAAAAGGCACCGACGCATTTCTTCAATGCATACCCACGATTCGATATTTACGTTTTTCCCGTGTGATATGTGCAACCCTAATGTCATCTCCGAACACATTACCAATCTCCGAGGGGCAAAGTTCCATAGAATGGAAAATCCCGATAGCAGTTACCTCAATCAAAGGGGATCAAACTCAGGACCCCAGCATAGTAGTAGTGCCCTGCTACCATTTGGTAGACTAACTCAGGAATTTTTATGTTTTAAAGAACAAAATGTACACTTATCTGCGATAGGTACCTAGTCACAGAATTTCAGAGAACATCTTAATGCATTTTTTTTTCAGTAAACCTTTCATTCCTAACTAAGTAATTAGGAACTTTAACTTGTTATCTATATAGAAAGCATCGTATGTTGGGTACTTAGTCTGAACGGACCAAAAAGAATGGACCTTAACGTTTTAAAATAATAAATAAAGACGTGTTTTTAGTAAATGAACATCATATATTTTTTTGTTTTTAAACGTACCTAAAATTATCTTTAATAGGCACTAGGTCGGAAAGACGAATGATGAAGACGAATATCGCAATCGGGCAATAAATGTTACTTGCATAATATGAAAATGTACTTACAAACACGCGAATGCTCTCTCGAGATGACAACTTTGCTTACTTATTATAGTTTAACGTACCTACTCCCTGCCAAGAAAACGTGCTCGTACAGTACCCGAGCAATTTATTGGGTCACTACAGTAAACAATGGCATACCTGAACCTTTAGCCAGTTCGTTGACATGAACTTGAATCATGTCTATAATTATCAAATAACTTTCTATACTAGAAATGAATTAATTCTTTTTTCCTCCTTGGGAGGCGAGTTTTATTTTTGTTATAATTTTATGAGTGTATTGTGCTACACATGTTCGGGCAGCGGTGCGCACGCGCACCTCAGTTGACGCCACGGGTTCGTTGCGCGCGTTTATCTGATCGTTGTTATCGATTATTGTACCGATATACCGCGTATAAGTTGGGATTCGGGAAGAAAATCCGATTTATGTAAAAACTTATCGTTAGTATTTATTTATTGTGATAAAACAAAATATGTAAGTAGCTAAAAATGTCTAAAGTCGAGCTTTTGTTCACAAATAACAAAGATTTTTTTCGCAAATTAACGTAAATTACGCTAATACGCCAATTAAAATGACTTTTTCGTCGGACATTTGGATCTCGGCGCGCTCGCTGGTGCCAAGCGGTCGAGGCGACGCATTTCTTTAGAGTCAGCCAGTGACATCGACCCGATCTACCCACATGTACACAATATACCGAGAAAACGTTCAATCAGTGGATTTTACTGTGTAATATAGTGTATTTGTGATATACGATATCCACTTTGTTTTGCGGTCTAGCTTGTGTCTAGGCCACTGGTAAATAATAGTTGGATATAATTGAATAGCAAGGATGGAAATATTGTTTGTGCAGGACGGTCCTATTGTGATATCGTGGATTGTGTTTCTTTTGTTGATATGTCGGTGCTATTACCAAATCGGTGAGTAGTTTTTTTACTTCTACGTAGCACAACACCACAATAAGTTAACTTTGCTACTAACACGAGACGTGTTTAATATTTGTTTCTATTAACCGTACCTATAGTTCTGTGAAATCATCAAACACTTAATTAATGTTAAAGTTCGGTTCGGTATTTTTTTTTTCTCTTTCATAAACGGACGTCAAATTGGTAGTCACTTTATGTGGTGTTTGTTTATATGGTCTGTGTTTGATCGTAAACATAACTTCCCCTGTTCTATCCAATGATAAACACACTTATCGATTTGGTACGACAGGTAGTTGTTATTTGCCATTGGTCTGTTTTCTTGGATGTCCAACCATTTTTTTTATATAGACTTTTAACCCCCTTATTCAGTAACGTATTTTAGCTAAAGTGTTGCTAATCTCTCCTTTGTCTCTTTCTATCCTACAGATTTGATAATGCAATTGACAAAGACAAAGCATTCTTCATAAGGGGGTTAGTTTTTAGAATGCTTATCGGAAATTTATTGGAAATTTCCATAGTAATTCTTTAATAGTACCTATTACAGATCACAATATTATGAACATACCTAATATGGGATTGGTAGTAGGTGCCTGCTCCAAGTGCTCCGTTACAATTCATACGAAAAAACGTTTTTAAAGGATATTGTGCGATCGGTTATGTAACTTTAACTCGCGACATTATCACTTACCCTCAATGTGAACTGTATGCTACTTTGCCACTTCATGACATAAAAATATCCCTGAAGCAGCAGATGGACCCTATAGGGTTTTTTAATATAGTAGAAGTGGTAAACAATCATGCAGTTCACATTGATGTTAAGTGATGACTCCAGCCTATAGACACCCACACAAAAACCAAGGTCAAAATGCAGATGCGTTACCGCTCCTGAGGCCTAAGGTGTTTGCCTCTGTGCCTACGCCCGCGAGCTCCGTCACTGGAGCTCTACCACCAGTACAGGTCCAAGAACAATAAGAAATTTATTGTCATATTTTTCTGGTGACTTGAGGGATTTAACAAAGATGTTAGGTGTATTTGTATATAATATATATATGTTAGGTGTAATGGAGTCGTGTTCGATCACAGCACTGTGAAGTTCATCACTCTGATGGAGGAAACCATTAGTGGTAATTTCCCATATCAGGTTTCAGAAGACATGCTTATCATCTAATTATGTTATCTCGATTATCGTTAACCACAAGGCTAAGAAAATTCTGACTATAAATTCAACCGGAATATACCTACCTATGTATATATATATTATATAAATCAACTGCTGTTCGTTAGTTTGGTTTGGTTGGTTAATTTTGATTTTGAATGATTTATATGACATAGAAAATATGAAGAAATTGAAGAGAAATTGTATAAACCACAATTTCATTTTTTCATACGAATAGTCCGTATATATCAAACCTTTGACTAATTATTTCATTGTCAGGCAATAAATACGGTGTTTGCCGGATCAGCTAGTGTTAGATAAATGCAAAAAATAATCAAAGAAAATGGTTGGTTAATTTTGATAGAATTATAAATTTCACTAGAAATGGTCTATGGTCTATATAATGGTCTCGCTTAATAATCTAAGATTACGGGATCTTAGATTATTAAGCGAGAGCAGTTAAAAAAAATACCTATATTATGTTAAGATAGCTGATTCGAGATATTAAATTACGGCGTAGTCTGACTTTTTATGTCTGGCTGTTGATCTAATATCTTACCATCAGTGGAATATTTCCTTGGTTTTAGAGTTCTAGTTCTATCGGAACTGGAAAGCGTTAAACATTACCGCATTAAGTACCTAATCTATCTCCCATTAAATGCTAGTGTTTAGCACTATCGGTTAAAGGGTATGGTCCCGATTACTATAATTATATACACATAGATAGAGGTTAAACAATTTAAGCCTCAGGCTGTCAATGCATTTTTACTTCCGGTTTTTCTGTAGATGTCTGTGTCTACTCACCATCCCTGGGTCTTAATCTTAGAGATTTGTGTTCGGTAACCGAGAGTTTTGAATTCTCCACTCTTTTATTCAGATTTAGGATTTTTTTATAGATAGATAGGTACAATGCTGCCAATAAATAGAAATTTTGAAAACTCGTTGTCGTAGTACTAACGGAACACATTCACCATGTAAGTCGACCGCTCCCAGATATATGTAGGTACTGTGATGGTTCTAGCTTGTAACAAACTTATGTGAATAACGATTTATGCGATCAAACAGTGGTAAAAAACTATAACTCACATTAAATCTACCACCAGCAAAGCTCATATGAAAGTAAGAATATTCTACCACCAGCGAAGTATTTATTAAAAACGTGTATGCCACTCAGTGATAGTTACTCAAATAGAACCGTCAGCGGTGCATGTGACCGGCCGTGCACATTTTATCGACATCCAGTCAGTCGGCCGCTGTGTCCACTTCAGTGCGTTTAATGGGAATCACTCTGTCAATATTTCAATTGAATTTAACGTAGGTACTAATGAATATACTACATAATATAGTAAAGCATCAAATTTTATAGCTATAATATTTTTTGACTTCGTCAAACACGTATAAGACTAAAGTATTTATAATAAACATGTTCACTATGAGTAGTTACTCAGTGATAGTTATTATTCAAATAAAACCGCCAGCTACATCTTTATTATTTCCTTCCAATTTTTTATTTTAATATTAAAATTGAAGTAGCTGATCTCTTCGAGAGCTAGTCGACTGGAACTCTGGCTGTAGAGTGTTTAAAGTTGAAGCATGTGCCAAAGTTGCATGCAATTGGGTTGATACACTGCTATAAGTTGTGAGGATTTCCGCATATTTGCATTCGAACATCAACTGTGGCAACTGCTTACGTAACTCAGTTCTAAATGCGATCAAAGGACGAGGAAGTTCGTTTTGAATTATAGTATTACTCTAATCGTGAAAATATATTGTACATGGTAACTCATTGTTAATTATAAACATATTCTGTTATTATATCGGAATATATTTGGAATTACAGACGTAGAGAGAACAAGAATTTCGCTTGTATCCTGTCCGCCGAATAGGTAAAGGTTAATTTAATTTTCACATATATTTCTACGACGCGGACTCTACTGCGTATGCATAGTCAGTATAAGACACCGACTAAGTAAGAACGTTGTCATCCGTATCCATGTTCGTATCCACGGACCTTGACACTAAATATCCGTATCCTTGGATATACATTTTTAACGATTCGGCGCATCATTAGTGATAACCGGAATAAAAACACGCAGGGCGTGCTAGGGTCGGGGTGGGGGGTAATCATATCATTGCTATTGCTCTCGTAGGCGACATGAAAGGTTGCGAAAATAGAAAAACTTAAACGAGGATAAAATCGATTCAGTTAGTTCACATCTCTGGCAATTTGCTTTTCATAGTCTTAAAATGTCACAGTTATTCATACTCGTTATAAATTTGAATTTAGTGTAGTTAAAAGTTTTTTTTTATCGCGGCAGTTTGATTAATCGGGTCGCATATGGCTTGGTGTTCGTAAAATAAACATCGTGCTGAATAGAATATTCGGATGATTTATCGAATAGAACAGGAATCGGGAACAACGTGATCTATCGATGTTTCACGTCAGCGTCGATAGATTCGGCACAGTTTGACAGTGAAGAATGGCACTTGTTGCATATGTTTTTTGTTTCAGCGTAGATTATAAATTGCAATAAATTATAGACATGCTGAGGTCGCCCCCGCCCTTCTACTATTGAGAGATCATATTTAATGTTACTATAATCCATTACCATGGGAATATCTTCAAATAATCTTTTTATAAATGATTACAAAACTACTAACTAGTTAATTTTCTATCGATATAAAACTTGTATTCAGCGCGATCTCTAGATAATTCTGCATTGTGATTTATAAACTAAATGAACCCGTCAGGCTGCGAGAAAAATATGACAATTGATTTCCTATTGTTCGTTGACGATATCGTCTCCGGCGATGCTCCACAGCTATATAATTTAAGTATTTATACATACGTTTCATTTAAATCTTCATTTAAATAAAATACATAATGTGCAGTGCAAGTCAGACGTCTCGGTCGCAGTAACTAGGTGACCCGGTTCACTCGGCTTGCAGTGCGACGCTTTACCAATTGTATACTTTTATACTTTGATCTCGTATCGCAATGCATTCTGGATCCCGTCTCTATGTGAGAACTGTATGATTTTCAAAACTTTTCCGTTTAGCTGTCGTAGATAAATTGAACGAGAATGTGTGTGATTTTATCTTTGTTATTTTTGTGTCATTGCCGTTTCAATACCGATGTCAATGTGGCATCGGTATTGAAACGGCAAAGACGTGATCAAATTCAAGAAGATAAATTTGTGTGTGATTTTTTTGTGTCATGTAAATACCTACCTCTTTTTCATTATTTCTTCCAATTTGTACTCAGGATAAAGATATATTCACTGGATAATATAATACTAAACATGCAGTCCAAGCCAGACGTCTCGGGTGACCCGGTTCACTCGGCTTGCAGTGCGATGTTTTACCAATTGTATACCCACCTTTATACTCGTACTTTTATCTCGTATCGCTATGCATTCTGTACCCCAACGCGAGGGAAGAACTATAATTTTGCAATTTTTTTTATTGTTCGGTTGAAAATAAGATGAAAATTCGAGAGTTGAAATCCTATTTTTCAGTATCCTTGCTATGTATGGATCCGTATGGATCCGGGATTAAATTCATGATGATATTTATGGTCATGAATTATTGACAAGTATATTTACAGTTTACATAATTGGATTGTTAAACTGTGATTGTAAGTGACTATAGTAACCTTTGCATAAAAAATAGATTTAATAATATATTCGGCATCTGTGCAAGGCCAAAAAAAATCTTACCATCTTGGACAAGCCAAACACTGCACTACCATTTTGCATTGCATTTGCAAGTGATGCTTGACTAAGCTTTCGACGACTGAAACTCAACTAGTAAAGAGAAGAGGTAATTCGGTAATTTTAATCTTTTGAAAAAAAAAATTAGGCAGCCATCTTGGATCTGCAAATGAATGCCTGAAACTTTCTCCATGAATTTTGTATTACCAGCGTGATTGATTACAATTCACATCTTAAAAAGACCTTCAGCTAATTGTATTTGCAAGAAACCGTAATTCCGCCCACAACTAATAAAATTATATCGAGTTGTTATTGACAGGAAAGTCCTTCAAACTAATACCTTAACGAGCACAGTCCCAGGAGAAAGTTCTTACGGATGTAATCTTTATTAATGATCTTCCACTTCCAGCATTTGTGTCATTGATAAACTTAGAAAATCAATCACTGGAATATACCTACTCGTTTAACATATTAACACATTAGGCAGTTCTCGTAAATGTGTCTGAATAATATCAATGTTTTCTGTTACTGTAAACAGGATCATTAAAAAAATAATTTACTTTTTTTTTATTTTTTTATTTTTTTTTTATGTAATAAAAGTGGCAAACAAGCATGCAGTTCACATTGATGTTAAGTGATGACTGCAGCCTATAGACACCCACACAATGACCAGAGGTCAAAATGCAGATGCGCTGCCACTCCTGAGGCATTAGGTGATATGCCTCTGTGCCTGAAATTACAGGGCCGTACATTACCACCTGACCGGAACACGATAGTGCTGAACACTACCATTTAGCGGCAAGTATATTAGGTAATGCGGTGGTGCCTACGCCCGCGAGCTCCGTCACTGGAACTCTACCACCAGTAAACTAGTACTATTAAATGGATTTGGTCTGATGACCCGATAAGTCCAACGGTGCGAAACCACCGTTTGATTCGAAGGGTTGCGGGTTCGATCCCCGCACCAGAACAAATATTTGTAAGAGAATATTTGTTGTGTACAGATATTTGTTTCGGGTCTAGGTGTTTGTGTGTGTGACATAGGTTTATATGTATACCTAATGTGGAGCTGTGAGTGTAAGCGTATTTCAATGGATTTATCTATACCCATGCATGGATACTGCATGAGACCCTGGTAATTAATAATAATAATAAATAATAATGGCAACCCATTATACGTCCCACTGCTGGGGACGAGTCTCCCCTTTTTTTGGGGGGGGGGGGCATGCGCGCTTCTTGTAATTTTTTCACGTTATTCACACAATATCGGGACTCTGGTTCTGAGTCGAGTATCAGCGCAATCAGCACCGTTTCATATGGAAATTCATTAAAAAATGGTTCAAAATGAAAATAACACCACTGCCTACTCTTTTGGAATAGGTACCTACTACGTTTTTTTACCTCATCACATTTAAGACCCAATCGACTTCATGATTGAAATAGATGTGCGTCTATTCTTAAACACAAAGGGAGTGCGGTTAATTTGTTGCGCGATTATAATTTCATATCTATTTTAACATTTTCTAATATTCCACCTCACGTGTTACAGCAATGAATGATTAATCATTTTTACACAATCATTTATCAAACGATGTGCATAGGCCGTAGATACCATAGAGCAACACGGGCCACCGGCCGCGGAGAGTCCGAGGACAGTAGTCATATGCAGGCTTTCCCCTCTGTCAAAGTACAAGCACAAGTGTGCCTGTGCCTGTCGTCTAACCCCCTTATTCATAAACGTACATTAGATACGTTTTAACTATAGAATGCTTTATCTTTGTCAGTTGCATTGTCAAATGTGCAGGTTAGAAAAAGGCAAAGAAGAGATTAGCAACACTAGCTAAAATACGTTTATGAATAAGGGCGTAAATGTTTAAATGTGTGCATGAAATTGTTTATGTATTTTGTTTTAGTCAACCGAACTCATACCGAGTTTCGTAGTAATAGACGATTTTTGACGACTACTTCGCTCCGCCGCGGCCGGTGGCCTGTGTTGCTCTATAGTAGATACACATGCGAGTATGTAAGGTTTCTTACAGACGAGGGGCAATTAGTTGACGGCAGCCGTTGCGACTCGCAACCTAAAGACGGCTGCTGTGCGTCACCTTGTAGTTGGCGCATCGACGGCATCGTTGGCGTATTGACGGCTGCCGTCGACGCTTTGGCGTGTGGGAGTATGGGAGTTTGTTAACAGCAGCCGTTTACTTGTTTGCGGCGGATGCCGTCAAATAAGTGCCGCTCGTCTGTATGAACCTTTGCCAGGTTTTTCAACTAGGGTTATTTCATGAAATCTTTTTTCAACGTAGCTAACGTTAAAGATCTTCGCACATTATACCGACTCTACGCCAATCCAATACCCATCCAACTAGAGCTATCGATTCGGTATCATCGAGTCGTCAACAAGGCGATCAACGCATCGGTCACCAGTGGACAACTCGGCGTCAATGAGTGGACCATATTTTCTATTGCATTGCTGCCGCGACAGTGTCGCGTAGCTCGGAATGTCATCTCATATACTCATAGATAATGCGGCAGCACTGCTGCGTGCTGCCGAGTTCGGAATCGTACCCTAATGAAACAAAAGGATTGTTGTCGAGTCTATCGCGTAATGCCAGTTGTTATTTATTCAAATTCCAAATTCAATTCAAACAAACCACAACTCTTTACATTGTCTGCATATCAATTGACCAACAAATAGTATCACGATGATTGAATGCATTATTGAAATTTGAAGTTCTTATTTAAAACTAACAAAGTTCAATGTCTGTATAATTTTTTTCTAATGTAAATAAAAAAAAAAACTCTGACATGTCAGCTCAATTCCTTCAATCGAAAAAATCTCAGGTGTTCTTCATACACTGTAGAAAATTAAGAAACGAGAAAAACAAGAAATGATTTTTGGAAAATGCATCCCGCAAGTTGATGTTGGGTGAAAAGTTTGTATGGTGAAAGAAATAAAATTCACTATTCACTAAAATTCAATCCATGAAAAGTTTTTAGTCTCGGCCTACCTCCTAAGGGACTTGGCGTGAAGATACATAATTATAAATAATGAAATAGGTACGTGTTTAACTTTTTGATTATTAGATCCTTCGTCGAGTTTTTGTCGATTTTCGCGAGCTTCTTCCGACGTACACAAAAGAGCCTGAGTAAGCTTTTATTTAACTTTTCGCTCTATACTGGTACCTACTACTACTAATAATACTAAATTTTGATTTTCTAGAAAAAATACTACAAAGTAAGTACAGTGCTCATCAAGAAATAAAGCATATCGTGCCTATGAAAGTGACAATCGGCTAATTTCGGCTTTAAGGAGCGTTATCTCTACTGCACACTGCCTTCGTAAGCATACGTAGTCCGGTACTGGTCAAAACTTGATCAAAATGGTCGACAAACTTCAAATAGGTAAGGTAAGAAAGAGATAACGCTCCACAGATCCGAAATAAGCCGACGTCTCTTCCTGAGGTCGATGTGCATTATTTCTTGTTCGACACTGATTGTATGTTACACTGCACAGAGCAAACGTGTCGCAGAGTAATCTCTTTCGAGAAGCTGTAATTACATACACGGCGCTTACAATAAAAACACAGTAAGATGACACTGTAAGCCAGTGTACGCGTGTACTGTATATAGCAGAAAGTTTTATTTCAATTGTGGCAGTGGTACAGAAACATTTCAATTATGTTTTCTTGTAAAGGAATGTCTTTACAAACGCGAGGACGAGTGACGTGTACCTATTGTAGTGGTAACGTTAGGTGCTCGATTGTACCTAAGTAGATTTTTATGATTTTTACGAAAAATAAATAATCTTTCACGATAGCCAGAATGGATTCCGTAAAAATCGCTCAACCACCTTAGCAGTATATTAATATGTTCAAAAAGTATTAGAAACAATTAACAACAAAAAACGCGCTATAGGATTGTTGCTTGATATGAGCGAAGCGTACGACAGAGTAAATTATGATATCCTTCTAGACAAACTCTACAAAAATGGAGTAAGAGGTATAGCACACAAGTGGTTTAAGTCATACCTTACACACAGATCACATTGTACTGAAATAGAAAACACTAATTTGATAACAGGTAAGGTTACGAAAGTTAGGTCAAACCGAGTTGAAGTATCATTTCTGCTAACTTGTTCTAACATTTTGGAAATAGAAGATAAATTAAATACAACACTTGATAAAATTACAAATTGGCTCCATCCAAACAACCTTGAGTTAAATTAAAAAAAAAACAAACTCATCGAAACAATCGTAACTTACACAAACTTAAAACTCAATTTTCAAAATTAAAGTTTGTTACATCTGGGCCCCATGACATGGTGATTAAAATTTACAATAAAATTCCAAATAGTATTAAAAATCTAGACACAGGCAAAGTTTTCACCTCGCACCTAAAACTTTTTCTTATAAATAAAGCTTATTATGACATACAGGATTTTTTTTATGATAATAAGTAATAATAAAATATATGTATAAAAATTTTATTTTAACTTTATGCAATGTGATAAAATAAATGTAGTAGGAGAGTCAATATTAATATAATCATAGATACACTTATATATAAATGTTAATAAATATTCAAATAACTATAGGTAGATATAATGTAATTTAAGTTCTAAGTTCTTTAAAACGAAAACATAATTTGTAAAGTATCTATATTTAATTATGTTATAAAAAAGCACTCTTTGTCCTCTTAGTATAAATAGCAATGCCCTGACGGGGTGTCACAATATTTTATTTAAGATCTCAATATACTCTTATGAATGTACTGTACTATTGTGAAAACGCTAATAAATGAATAAATAAGTACTACAAATATATGCGCTTCGATATGTCTTTCGCTTTGTAACCCCTGATATATATCACTACTAGGTTTTGCCCGCGGCTTCGTCCGTGTTTACTTTTAATCATTACAAATTGTAGATATTATTATGTTATTCCAATGTATAACTTATATTACTGTTAAGTTTCATCCAAATCCGTCTAGTAATTTTTTCGTATAAAGTTACTAACATCCTCAAAAACTTTCGCATTTATAATAGTAGGTATCACTATTAACTGACATTATAAATTAAACAACGAAAAGAGAAACTCTAAAGGTTAAAATAAATAATGGTGACCATCAAATGGTAGTTGGTTTTATTTTAGTTTAACTATGTGGACACACGCAAAAATATTGTCGAGTCCAGACGACGAAATAACAAGTCATAATAATTTCAAATTTCACCTGCTGGACACACACGTGTGTCCGGTCATTTGTGTCGTGTGGACGAATAACCCGTGTTCAGCACTATTGTATGGTAAGATGGTAATGTATGGCCTCGTAATAACTGCAACAGATATTAACAACTTAGGTCTCATGCTAAAAACGCATTTACATTTTGACCTCTGTTTGTGTAGGCTGCGTTCATCGCTTAAAATTCATGCGAACTGCACGCTTGTTTGCCACTCTTGTTAGGTACATATAAAAAACAGTGTACTCCGTTAGCAAACCAATTAGGCATTAGCTCGGTTCCACTAAACTCGCCTCGCTAATGGGCGTTCCTAGAAGTTATTCCATTTGCATCATTAATTGAGGTCAAATTCTCCATTACTGAATAGGTACTCAAAAATAAAACTTTATTTCCCGCCAGGAAATATGTAGAAGTCATATGTTATTGTTTACAAAACCGTTTTGAGTAATCTTCTTTTGCGCATTGGGGATAAATTATGAAAAAGAAATGGTTTGACCATGAAATATGCTAGTCAACATTTTGGTTTTTCAAAAAATTACCCGCATAGTAGGTAAAATTATTTTTAACCGACTTCCAAAAAAAGGAGGGGGTTCTCAATTCGTCCGGATCTTTTTTTTTAAATAGGCAAGAATTCGCCTCCACTAGAGGGCGATCGAGTCATCAAGTACCAACACCTTCCTATTATACCTAAGTACATAATATTATGCTAAGACTAAACTCCTACATAAACTTCTACTGGTGGTAGAGCTCCAGTGACGGAGTTCGCGGGTGCAGGCACCGCCGAATTACCTAATATACTTGCCGCTAAATGGTAGTGTTCATCACTATCGTGTTCCGGTCAGGTGACAATGTAGGGAGGGCCCTGTAATTTCCGGCACAGAAGCATAATACCTTAGGCCTTAGAAATGGTAAGGCATCTGTATTTTGACCTCTGGGCCTTGAGGCACTTACTCAAGGACCAGAAGGCTGCAGTCATCACTAAATATCAATGTGAACTGCATGCTTGTTTGCCACTTTCATTACATAAAAAAAAAAACTGCTGTTATAGAAACGTTGAAACCAATTAACAAACCTAGACACATTTCCATGCAGATAAAGTCACTGGCCCACTAGACATTATGACGTCACTGACCCATCGGTGGCCTTCGCGGCCGGTCATCGACCTCGCGTACCGTTAGCATTGCAAACAAGCGAAATGACTGCGATTTGTGCAAACGGACCGGCACTCACAACTATCCCTTTTCAACTGGATAGTATTAACTTCTGTTAAAGTGTTATTCTTGAAAGCTCATAAGCGTGTCTGCGCTCCTGGTACTTATTATGTGGACTTTTAGGGCGAGATTCACAGACCGCACTACAACTTTACTTTCAAGCAATGTATGCTACGAACTGTCAAATCCCATACTGTACTGACAGTTCTAAGCATACTTCATGCTCAAAGTAAAGTCGTAGTGCGGTCAGTGAATCTCTTAATATAAACAAATACTTAATTAAAACAAGCTTTGCCTTTGACTTCGCTTGTATTTAATCTAAATATCATAATCTTATTGTTGTGTCATTGAAAGACGAATAATGAAACACCTATACATTTATCGTTCATGGTGTAATGGTAAGTGAATATTGAAGTATAAAGACATCTACATTAAACTAGGGGGTTCAAGGCAGATGCGTTACCACTTCTGTTTTTGTTATATGTTTATTTTTCGCCTGATCTGTCTTAACCGGTAATACTGTATATAACTGTAATTATATTTAGGTATTAAAAAAAAAAACGTAACTTCACGCCTGTAATCCCCGAAGGGGTAGGCAGAGGTAAATGCATGCATTCAATTATACATGCAAACACCCACGACTCGCCGGTTACGTTTTTGGCCCATGTAACAGGTGGCGAACCTGTTGCCATCTCCGGGCACATTACCAAACTCCGGGGTACTGGGAAACTTCCAGAAAATGGAAAAATCCCAATAGAAGCAGAGATAAAGGATTTAAATCCGTCATCTCTGATAGTCCCCGACCCGGGAATCGAACCCAGGACCTCCAGCGTAATAGTAGTGGCCTGCTACCACTACGCTACTGAGGCAGTATTTAGGTATTACTACTATAGTATTACCACAGCCTAAAGAAAACGAACATGTTATGGTATAACTATATAACTGGGTGTCTATAACTAAGCAGGAAATATGGATGATGCGGTGACACCCGTGTGTTTTATGCTCTTTTTTCTAATACTCAGGTACATATTGTTTTATCATCATCACATCTTATCATCACAGTCGAAACACGTACCTATATTGCTGGACACAATGCCGCTTCATACGTGGTAGGTATATGTCGTAATCGCCACCCTAGCATACGGATCGAAGTTTAATAACGGGTGGGTTTTATGCCCATCCCGCGTGTTTGCATTCATTACCTTCCATACTATTATTGGAATAATAATCTAATATGTAACTTGATTGGGCTTTTGAACGACTAAATTCAATGGTCACCTGTAAATAGACTCAATTTTATCATAATTTGTATAAAGAACAGCAGCAGACTCGAAAGCTCCTTTAAGGTGTGATTCCGAACTCCGCTGCACACAACAGTGTTGCGTCGCAGTGCTGCCGCAGCACTACTGATCTCCAATTATTCTCTATAAGTTTGTATGAGATTACATTCCGAGCTACGCGACTAAGTCGCGGCAGCAATGCAGTGCGGCAGTGTTGCTACACTGCCACCTTACTGGAAATCAGCGCGGCAGGCAGCACTGTTGCGGAGCAATGTCGCCGCAGCTCTACTGCGAGTTCGAAATCAAATCTTAAAGGAAAGTAATCGAGGAATCCTGTTTTGCTATCGGAAAAGTTTGCTACAGACTCAATAGCTCTCATAATTTTGTGTACGATTCAATTAAATTCCTCTTAAAGGTGAACGCACATTTATACGAACCGAACGAGTGAATCGAAACGTCGAATCTTCCGAACGTGGAAGAAACTCAGAAATCCTAGAATAATTTTGATGACGTCATCAGATTGTCGACTCGATCGATGCACTCGCATTCTATTAATTGCGTAATTTGCGTACGACAGAGAAATGTAGGTAGGGGAGACCGGGTCAAAATCGTATAGCTAAGGGAGAATTGGTCTGGATTGGAAACTAAAAAGGACAGTGTAATCAGTTTTCTAACGTTTATTAAGAATATGATGTTGTACAAATTGGACCTATGATAAACTATTAAAATTCAAATGGAACACACCATAATCAGTCTTAAAAAAAAGTTGAAAAAATCCGTAATTTTATCCCGGGGCTGTACAAAACCGTATACTGCTATACGATTTTGCCCCTGATATAAACGTTTCAGGACAAACACTAAAAATTATCCATGTCTTCTGGATCCCAATCAGTACAGTTTTCATGAGTCCACCTTTTGCAACCGATCAATCATCGTTTAAGCGCGTCACGCCATATTCTTCAAGACAATACAAATAATCTTTTTTTTTATTAGTCCGTCTGTTTATTTTATTGCTAGTTGTTTATTCCGTTTAAATGGTTGATTTAAATTAAGTTTAGACGTCTTCTTTGCCCTTTGAGAAAAGGGTCGGTTTTGTTTTGTCGGTACAAATCAGGTAATTTTTGTTTGGTGAAGACCGATTTTACCCCATACGGTTTTGCCCAAAAGCACAACAGACACATATTGATACCTCACGACACACACAAGTTTGGATCAACGGTAATAACACTATGATAATGCAGTTATTACACTCAGTTATACGTATCCAAAGTGGTCCTTACCTAAAACTCATTAAACTCATGAGGTGAACACTTTTGTAGACGCAAAAATAAGATCAGAACACAGTAAAATATATATTTTTTGCTAACTTGATAACGCGTGTGCCTGCACTGACAAGTTTTTGTTTCTGGGTTGATCCTATTGGTCGCAACCTACGAATGGCAGGCGAGCAGGAAATTCAAATTGGTTTCGGAAATTATAGTACTATACGGTTTTACCCAGGTATACGGGTTTGTACAGGTTTCCACTACCTAATACTTCTCCCTACTACCTACCCTCCTCCTCTACTACCCTCTTCATTGCTTTAAAAAATGTTTGAACGTCATTTTTACGAAGACGCTTACAATCCGTCATAATCATGAAATATCCGTTACAATTCACAAGGAAAGCTGATTGGTCTGTGCAATTCACATATAATAATTAGTAACAATGCGATGAGCATAGACTGGAGACGTTTTTTTTGGAGTGGTCGATTTCTTCGTAGCAGATATGTGCGCGAGACCTCCTTGACTTCCACTCGTTCAACGCGTCCAGCTCGGATAAATATGCGTTCAACTTTAATGCCAATATTTTTAGACGTTTAATTTTTGCTCAATTTTAACGGAAACAAAATATCCACGGAATAGTTTGTGATTTCTTGAAAAACAATCTCAATCTTCTCTAAGCAGCTTTTCCTGCTCTCCTGACGTTTTATTATTGTTTTAAAACAATAAATCTTCAAAATTTGGATTGTTCAGAACTATCTACTCAATTTTGTGATTTCGAGAAAAATAAACTTCTCTTCAAGAGCAGCTCTTATGTCATGTTATTATTGTTTTAAAATCACAAATCCTAACTAGTTGCTAACGGTTTTCTAATTACTAAAGTCATTTATTCATGAAGTAACGGCTAACTCGGCTAAGTAATTATTCCTCTTTGCGGAGGTCAATTGTAACTTGATTAAGGTAAGTATCAAACAACATAAACATTATCTAATTAATCTTGTAATTGCAGACTTAAAATGCCGACAAATAGGTACCTGCTTATAGTTGCCTTCTCTTAAGAAATTTGAGTATTTTTTAATTTGAAATAAATAATGACCATCGATCAGCTTACAAAACAAATACATAATTATACAAAAAGTACCTGTGTGTTTTTTTAGCATTTTTTTTTTTTTTTTTTATGTCTGAAGATTGACAGACAAGCAAACGGGCCACCTGATGGAAAGTGGTCACCGTCGCCTATGAACATTTGCAACACCAGGGGAGTTGCCAACGCGCTGCCAGCCCTGAAGGACTCTTTTGACGCCATTTTTGAAGAACCCCATATTGTAGCACCTAGGGAACACCTCAGAGGGAAGTTCGTTCCACAATTTACACGTTCTGGGCAGGAACGAACGTGAAAACCGCACCGTTGAGCACTGCCAGGTGTCCAGTCGGTGTGGGTGGAACTTCTCTCTTCGGCGGGTAGTACGGTGTAGGAAAAGAGACGGTGGCACCATGTCAAACAGTTCCGCAGAGCACTCACCATTGTAGAGACGGTACAACACGCACAGACTCCCAATGTCTCTGCGCAGGCTCAGATGTTCGAGCCTGTCGGTAAGTCCTGGATCGTTAACAATACGAACGGCGCGTTTTTGTAGGGAGTCAAGTGGACCAAGCTGGTATTTGGGGGCTCCCGCCCACAAATGAGAGCAGTATTCCAGATGGGGCCGCACTTGGGCCTTATAAAGCTGTAGTAGCTGCCCCGATGTGAAATACTGCCTCGCTTTGTTAAGCACCCCCAACTTTTTGGATGCCAACTTGGTCTTACACTCAATGTGACTCCCGAATTGCACTTCGTTCGATATGTCAACGCCCAGGATACCGATACTCTTATCAACGGCGAGCGGAATGCCCTGGAACTGTGGTGCTACAATGAATGGGGTTTTTTTTGCGGTGAACGCGCAGACTTGTGTCTTCGAGGGATTAAACTGTACTAAATTGAGTCGACCCCAATCCGAGACCCGCTCCAGAGAGTGCTCGATTTCAGACACAAGTCTAGTCCTGCTTTCCTCGATAAGTGTCCGAGAGGCATTTGCACGGCTAGTGTAGTGTGCATCTCCCGTACTATCATCAGCATAGCAATGAAAATTGGAGTTTTGCTCCAATATTTCATTGATATGCAGAAGAAAAAGCGTGGGAGATAACACAGAGCCTTGCGGCACACCAGCGTTGATAGGTAGTCTGTCTGAGCGCTGACCGTCAACTAAGACTTGTATATAACGCTCAGACAGAAAGCTGGCTGTCCAGTTGCATAGCCTCTCGGGAAGACCGTAGGATGGAAGTTTCGCGAGGAGTGCCCTGTGCCAGACCCAGTCAAAGGCCTTAGCAATGTCCAGGCTTACAGCCAATGCCTCCCCACTCTTGTCCAAGGCGTGGGACCAATGGTGCGTGAGATATACTAGAAGATCACCAGCAGATCTGCCATGACGAAATCCATATTGGCGGTCACTGATCAGCTGATGATCCTCTAGATACTGCAGCAGTTGAGTATTGATCACACGCTCCATGACTTTACAGAGTAGGGAGGTTATTGCTATGGGCCTATAATTGGCCGGGTCACTGCGATCCCCTTTTTTGGGTATCGGGTGCACGAGGGCGGTCTTCCACGCAGACGGTACGGTTCTTTGATCGTAGGAAAGCGAGAACAGGCGCGTCAGAACGGGGGTCAGCTCGGGAGCGCACATCCTCAACACCACCGCAGGGACGGAGTCCGGCCCACTCGACTTCTTGACGTCAAGGGATAAAAGAGCTCGCCTGACGTTCTTCTGAGTGAATTTGACGTCAGGCATAGAGCTTTCACAGCGCGGGATGGTAGGCGCTGTGATACCCATGTCGTCAAGAGTCGAGTTTGAGGCAAAGAGGCTGCCCAGAAGGTCAGCTTTCTCTTTTGCCGTGTGGGCCAGGCTATCGTCAATTTTACGCAGTGGTGGGAAAGATGACCGACAAAAATTCCCTTCGATAGCTTTGGCAAGAGACCAATAGGCACGGCTCCCGGGAGGGTGCCTCATTAGTTTCCTGCCAACTCTACCGATGTGCTTCGATTTCGCTTTGGCCATGCGCCGCTTAGTGGACCTGGATGCAGCGTTGAGTGCTCTCTTAAGGCCGGAGGCATTAGGATCCTTACAAGCGTGAGCCGCAGTCCAGGTTCTGTAAGCCTCCTGCTTGTGACTAGAAGCCACAGCACAGGACTTATCGAACCAGGGCTGGTACTGTCCGCCAATGGATACCACAGAGTACGGAATGTAACATTCCATTCCCTGGTGTATCACATCGGTTACAGCATCGGCACACGTGCTCGGATCTTCCGACGAGAAACAAAGCTGCCTCCATGGGTAGGACGTCAGGAACTCCCTCAGTCCATCCCAGTCTGCCGACCTGTAATGCCACACTTGTCGAGTTGCCGAGGGCCGCAGCGGCGCTCGAACCGACAATGAGGTTTTTGTGCGTACCAGACAGTGGTCCGAGGATCCTAAGGGAGCCTCGACCACCACCTGATAGTTGGCAGGATGTGAGGTCAGCAGAAGATCCAGCAAAGAGGCAGTGTGACCCTCGACATCTGGTATCCGGGTAAACCCGGTTACAACTTGTGAGAGTCCATTAGCCAACGCGAAATCGTGTGCAGATCTTCCAGCGAAGTCCGTGATCCGGGAACTCAACCACTCCGTATGGTGTGCGTTAAAGTCACCAAGAATCACCAACTCCGCAGAAGGATACTGCACAAGCACTGTGTCGACCACCTGTTGGATGTGCTCGAATAAGCGGGCTGTCTCCCCGTCTCCGCTATAGGACCTGTACACGCACGCGTATATTCGGGTAGATCCACCGTAATCCACGCGTGCCCACAATAGCGACAGGTCCTTGTCTTCAAAATGGTCAAGACGGCGACAACAGACATCCTCTCGGACATACAGACTGTCGTGGGGCGCTCTTCTAGCGAGCTATGATGCAGTGACGTACGTACTGCACCTGCGAACCACCACGACCGTAATGTGCGGGCGTTTGAATGTACGGGCGGACCTATTGTCCGTCCGGCGCCGGATGCCCGCTCGTAGTGTTGACACCGATGGCAGTATACGCCGGTCTGGATCTGCGCCGCCAGTGAGAGGGGTGGAGGTGCGGGGAAGGGGTGTTTCAGTAAAGAAACAATCGGTTACATGTGATATGACCGAAAAGCAGGCCAGCCAAGCCTTGGTAACCCTACCCCGACGACCTAATTCTATCGTAGAATCACTGGGGTCTTCCAGTCTTCCAGTCTTCCAGGTTCACTTTTTCTTCTTGTTACTTCACTTGTTTTCACTTGTTTTCACTTGCTGGAGACCATGTCATACTTTGGAATTTGCCCTGAGCCCTATCATTCGAACAATACCGTAAAGAGAGCCTCATTTTTTGGTCGTATTTTGCCCGAATTTGTGCTTATTTTTTGTTATGGCTGACCTGGTTTTCTTTCTTTATTTTTAAAATTCTCATAGTTACATACATGTGTTATACATATTTACAATCGTTACAGTTTTCTCTATTATTGTACATAAGTTTTATTAACATTCATAAAGGAACTAAAAAGTTATTCGTAAGTAAATATAAAAAATGTAACAATTTTCTGCGTATTTCTTTAAACATTTCTTAATAACTTTTATATGCTATGACTAATTATTATAAAAAGTACATAAAAACAAAGAACAAACATTACTCTATCCGAAAACAATACACAAATAAACGTGACATCTAAAAAAGGAACCTAAAACATTCGTAAAATAAGAAAATGATAAAACATAAAATAATAAGAAAATTACGTTTCCTGCCTATATCCTTTACATTATAGAGGTTTAATTATATAAAATGACTTCCTATAATAAATTCTCACATGACTAACATTATTTAAAGTTGATATAAGGCAAAGAATTAAAATCGTATCCAAAACTATCGTACGAGGAGAACGTCTATACATAGCTATACATCTATACACGTTATTTACTTTCTACAAACGTTACGCGAAGACTACTTTGACGTACACTTACACTTTTGGTCTTTGTCACACAAACACATTCATTGATCACCTTTGTCCGTGGTCGTCGCCGACATCCTCCCCCTCGTGCGAAGCACCAACTCCTGGCCCGGCGACTCGGTGCTCTCGACTCGGTGCGATGGCTGCCTCCCCGCAGTCTGGCTCGCTGGTCGATGCTCTGCCGTCGATCTCGACGGTTGTCCGCTCCTTGTCGCGCTGCGCTGGCACCAGTAGCACCAGCTTGGAGCTGGGGCGCTTCAGCACGCCCCCGGTAGTGCGCACTTCTAGTACTCGAGTGCGCCCGTCGGGTCCTGGGTAGGTTCGGACCACCTCGCCTCTCGGCCAGGTTCCTCGTGGCAGCGTGGAGTCCACTATGAGGACTGTGTCTCCACACTGCAGGTCTCTCGTAGCAGCCCTCGCGTCGATTCTTCTCGGGATCAGAGTTGGAAGGTACTCTTTCACCCATCTGCTCCAGAAGTGGTCGGTCAGTCGCTGAGCTACTCTCCATGCACGCCGGTCGGTGAGGTCGTCGTCGGTGAAAGTTCCCAGTCGGGTGCCGCAGGATCTCCCAATTAGGAAGTGGTTGGGAGTGAGGGCACCTTCTTCAGTGTCTTCATCGGCTTCTATAAGCGGTCTCGAGTTCACCAGATGCTCCGCCTCTAGCAGCAGTGTATGTAGAACCTCTTCTCTGGGGTGTCTTTCCTTGAGGGTCACCGCCAGGGCCGTTTTGATGGACCGGACCAGGCGTTCCCATGCTCCCCCCATGTTCGGAGCTCCAGGTGGTATGAACTTCCACTTGATGCTCATACGTTCTGCAGCGGTGATGAGGTCATCTTTGTTGAGGCTGGCGAAGGCTTCTTGAAGTTCTTTGTTGGCCCCCACGAAGTTCGTACCGTTGTCGCTGAAGATCGTCCTTGGCATTCCCCGTCTCGCAGTCATCCGTCGCAGCGCCAGAATCATGGAGTCCGTTGACAGAGACGCTGCTAGCTCGACGTGAACGGCTCTAGTTGTGAGGCACGTGAACAGGGCGCCCCATCTCTTCTCATGACGTCGGCCTACCGTGACGATCATAGGCCCGAAGTAGTCTACGGCGGTGCATGTGAATGGTGGTTCTCCATGTCGTAGTCGCTCCAGCGGGAGATTCCCCATCGGCTGAAGCTGTGGCGTGCCGCGGTATACTTTGCACCACTGACATCGATGAACCGTCGATCTCACTGCAGATCGTAGCCCCAGGATCCAGTAGCGCTGCCTCAACTCGTTGATCACCGTCGCGTGGTTGCCATGGTTGAACTCTTCGTGGTAGTGTGCGATGAGCAATCTGGTGATGTAGTGCTTGCTGTCTAGCACCACAGGTCTCTTGTCTTGCCGGACATGTCTCGCTGCGTCGATTCTTCCTCGGAGTCGTAGCAATCCATCTTCTATGACGACATCCAGTTTCTTAAGTTTGCTGTTCCTCTCGAATGGTTTCATCTTCTCGACGCAGCGTACTTCTTCATGGAAGCTCTCTTTTTGGCTTCTTCGTAATAAAATCTTCTCAGCAGTCTTCACTTGGTCGGGTACAAGGGGAATCAATCTTCTTTCTTGGGTCTTCTTGTTCACGGGCTTCATGGCTACCTTGGCTTTTTTCTTGTTGCTTTTCCAGGTAGGATCTTGACGCTCAGACTTGCGGGACACGTTCACTGGCAGCTTCTTCTTTCGGCACAGGTCGACGAACTGAAGCACTCTTGCAGTTGTCCTCACCAACCGGGTCCAGGAGGAGAACCTGACTGGGTCCGGTGTCGGGTGTTTGTCGACGGTCTTCGTGGTTCCCACAATCGGCTTCTCCTTTTCTTCGCCGGTGGGTTCTGTCTTGATGGTGCGCGGCTTCGGCCAATCCTCCTCTTCTAGTGCCAGGAACGCAGGTCCGTGGAACCATCTATGGTCGCTCCCGAAGTCTCTGGGTACGTTTCTCGTCGCGTCGTCAGCTGGGTTCTGAGCCGTAGGTACCCAGCGCCATTCTTGAGGTTTCGTTGTGTCTTCGATTTCCGCCAAACGATGTGCTACGAACGGCTTGAAGGTCCTAGGGTCTGATTTGATCCATGCTAGGACTGTGCTGGAGTCGCTCCAATAGACTTTCTTGGCGACCATGATGTCCAGCTCCTCTTCAATCGACCGCGCCATTCTGGATCCCAGTAGCGCAGCTTGCAGCTCCAGCCTTGGAATGGACACCGGTTTCAGGGGAGTGACTCTAGCTTTGCCCGCTAAAAGTGTCACTCGATGTCCGCCGTCTTCGTCGCGTTGCCTCAGGTAGATCGCGCAGGCGTAGGCTTCTTCACTCGCGTCGACGAAAACGTGAAGCTCCCCCTCGGTGTTGGACTGCGTGACGCGCCTTGGCACCCGAAGATCCTTTAGTAGCTGCAGGCTGTCTAGGTAGTCTGACCAAATCTTGTTGTCTTCTTCTGTGATGTTGTCGTCCCATCCGACGCCGCTCCTCCATATACTCTGAATGAGTTTCTTGCCTTGGATGAGCACTGGCGATGCGAGCCCCAATGGATCGAATGTTGACATCACGGCGCTGGTGACTTCTCGTTTGGTTGGCACTCTCTTCTGTTCGACCACCTCTTCATGTATATTGCGAAGACACGTTCTGAACCCGATCTCGTCGCCTTTGGTGAACCATCTCAAACCCAATGTCTTCTCTTCTTTAGTCCCCAACTCTACTTCTTTGCTGTTTTCTTCTGGGGTGAGAGTCTTCAAAACTTCTTCATCGTTAGAAGCCCAGCCCCTCAGCTCGAACCCGGCCTTCTTGT
This sequence comes from Macrosoma leucophasiata, assembly GCA_036365455.1. Lineage (NCBI taxonomy): Eukaryota > Metazoa > Arthropoda > Insecta > Lepidoptera > Hedylidae > Macrosoma > Macrosoma leucophasiata. The sequence continues at coordinate 6,505,267 of JAWQUS010000024.1, forward strand.
GGATCAGGCTCACTTGGCTGGCTATCTCGACTGCTTCTTGACTTGTCCCGAAGCTGTGTAGGTAATCATCCATGTAATGATTACGTTCGATGGCTCGTGCTGCTTCGGGATATTCTTCTTGATGTTCAGTCGCATTCTTGTTCTTCACGAAGATAGCAGCACTCGGGGAACAGGCGGCGCCGAAGATGACCGATGTCATTCTATACTCCTTCGGTGTTCCACTTCGCTGGTCTCCCCTCCATAGAAATCGAAGGCTGTCTCGATCTTCTTCCCGCATTTTCACCTGCAGAAACATCTCTTTGATATCTGCTACCACAGCGATTGGTTTCTGGCGGAACCGCAGAAGTACTCCAAATAGTGACTGCAACAGATCTGGTCCCGGCAGCAACTCGTCGTTGAGGCTTTTCCCTTGGCACTTGGCAGCAGCATCGAAGACCAGCCTTATCTTCTTCTTGGTGGGGTGTGTCACGGCGAAATGGGGCAGGTACCATTTCTTCTTCGATGCGGATTCATGTTGTACTTCTTCGGCATAGCCGCTGTCGAGAAGATTCTTCACTTGTGCTTCGTATTCCTGCTTCAATGCCGCGTTCCCGTCCAATTTCCTTTCGATGTTCTTCAATCTGTTCTCGGCTTGTCTGTAGTTATCTGGCATGGTTCCTTCTTTGTTCTTCCAGAGCAAGCCGGTCTCGAAGCGCCCATCGTCCAGTTTTCTTGTGGTTTCTTCTAAAATTGCCAGAGCCTTTTCTTCCATATCTGTCGTCGGTCGGCGTGGCTGGATTCCTAATGATTCCACGGCGAAGTGTTCTTTGACGATCTTCTCTAATTCTTCTTCCTTTGAAGATACGTGCGCGCAGGTTACGAAGTTCACCGGTCTCGTTCCATCGGACCCGTGTAGCACCCACCCGAGGTAGGTCAATGATGCTACGGGTTGACCTCTTTTCCCTTTGCGTGTGGCTCTGGACACGATGAGCTCCCAATTGTCTTGTCCGATCAATAGCTTGGGTGACTCTCCTTCATAATATAACTGGTCCGTCATTGACTTGAGATGAGCGCATTCTTCTATTCTTTTCTTGTCTAGTTTCTGAGGCGTCAGGTTAATGTTGTCTATGGTTCGTGCCCCAGAAATACTTCTTTTCTTTGTCTGATGCAATCCTTTTATCTTCACGCTTACTCTAATGGAGTCTCCTTTGGTGATGGTCTTTCCTCCCACCGTTTCCAGAGTGAGTGCTTCCACGGGTCCCTTGAGGCCAATCTGCCTTGCAACCGTGGCATCGAGCAGCGTGACGGTTGATCCCTCATCCAGCAACGCCAAGACTTGGGTAGTTCCTCTTGGTCCATACAGTTCAACGGGAGCCATCTTCAAGTACGCCTTGGCTGTCCTTGCCGTGTTCACTGATAACATGACGTTGTTCGCAATTTCTTTTTTCTCTTCGGGCTTCGGGATATCCCCGCGGTCTTCATGAAGCACGAAGTGATGCCATCGCTTGCACACCTTGCATGGAGGACGTCGGCATGTTTCTTTACGATGTCGTCCTTGGAGACATTTGAAACACAATCTTGACTTGACAGCGGCGTCCCATCGTTCCTTCATTGGCAGCTGTAGAAACTTGCGACATTCGAGTAGGTGATGATCGTTCTGGCAATGTGGACAGGTCTTCTTTTCTTCTGTTTGTTCTGAAGCGGCGTGTGCAAATTGACGTCGTGGAGGCTGACGCGATTGATGCATAATTTCTTGTGTCGCGTACGGTCCACATCGGTCTGCTTCCCTGTTGAGGAACTTCATCAATTGCACCAGGTCTGGATCTTGATCCGTAGCATCGGCGGCGAAGTCGTACCACCGATATTGCAGTACCGCTGGCATCTTGCTCACGATGATTCGTACCATCTCTGGTGAGTGCAGGTACTGAGGTTTTCTTAGCCCCCGTATAGTCGCGACGGTGTTGTTCACTTGGCTGGCGAACACGCAAATGTCACGTGCGTTTTCATGGATCCTGGATAGACTCTTGACTTTTTCTAATTCCATCAGGATCAGGGCTTCTGGTCTTCCGAATCTTCGACGAAGAGCTTCTAGTACTTCTTCAGGTGGGCACTCCGAATATAACAGGCTCTTGATTGCCTCTCTTGCTGTGCCCTTAATAGACCGCCGCAGCCGCGCCATATTCTGTGCTTCCGTAAATAGCGGTGCGGTGTCTTCATAAACCGTCCTGAAGGCGATCCATTCATCGCTTCTTCCGTCGAAGCCGGGTAATTCATGCACGTAGTTAGGTTGCGATGCTGATACATGTCGTGGCGCAACACTTATTGCTTTAACGATGGCCTCCGCAAGTTCCTTATTTCCATTTCTTAATGATTCCGCTTGATCTTCTGGCTTGACGGCGGCTGCGGCGGCGGTGGTCGTCGGAGGTTGGCTGGCCCGCCCCTTCCCGGACGGTTCCTGCCGGTGCCCCTCCCCGGGCACATCTCCTTGATGCCCCTTCCCGGACACCCTGTCCACCGTCGACTGCACCCACGTTTGGACGTTCGACTCCCAATCTTTTTCTTGTTCGATTTCGGAATCTTCGTTCTCAATCTGGACCAGCTCCCATTGACTCTGAGCTAGTGCCGCAGCTGCCTTTGCTTCTTCCAATTGACGACGTGCCAATTCCATTTTGGCTTCCAATTCTCGACGCCTTGTTGTCTTCGTAGAGCGCGTCTTATTTCCCGTTGCCGTCGTAGTCGGTGCAATAGGGGCAGCAGGAGCAGCAGAAGCGGCAGGAGCAGCCACCACAGAGTCTTCTTTGGTCTCTGTTCCCGATGTCACTCTTGATTCGTATGATGTGGTGAGTGTTCCCTCCGTGTTGGTGCTCGAAGATCCCGTTGTTCCTGAAGATTCCGTTGTTCCTGAAGATTCCGTAGTCTCTGGAGTCTCTTCTGTGGCGCGGGGTGCAGCCGGCCGGTCCGCTGGTGAATTTCCTCGGTGGCTCCTGGTGACTGGCATGGCGGCGGCAGTAGTCCGTAGGTCTGATGTTCAACACGAAAATCCGGCTCGAAGGACCAGCAGATGTCGTGGGGCGCTCTTCTAGCGAGCTATGATGCAGTGACGTACGTACTGCACCTGCGAACCACCACGACCGTAATGTGCGGGCGTTTGAATGTACGGGCGGACCTATTGTCCGTCCGGCGCCGGATGCCCGCTCGTAGTGTTGACACCGATGGCAGTATACGCCGGTCTGGATCTGCGCCGCCAGTGAGAGGGGTGGAGGTGCGGGGAAGGGGTGTTTCAGTAAAGAAACAATCGGTTACATGTGATATGACCGAAAAGCAGGCCAGCCAAGCCTTGGTAACCCTACCCCGACGACCTAATTCTATCGTAGAATCACTGGGGTCTTCCAGTCTTCCAGTCTTCCAGGTTCACTTTTTCTTCTTGTTACTTCACTTGTTTTCACTTGTTTTCACTTGCTGGAGACCATGTCATACTTAGCCTAGAATGTCATCACTTTTCCCGCGCGCGAAGCGCGCGGTCGTGGTTCGGGATTCGATGCTTGCATCCTAACCCGGGCCTATCTGCCCCCGATGCAACGGGGGCGTGATCAAATTGTTTGGAGAGTGGATCGGTACTCAGGGGGTGGTTTTTTTTTTTTTTTATTTTTTTTATTTTTTTTTATTTTAATTATTATTATTATTTTTTTTTATTTATTTATTTATTTATTTTTTTATTTTTTTTTTTTATTTTTATTTATTTATATATATATATTTTTTTTTTTTTTTTTTTCCCCTCCCCTCCTGAGTATTTCACCTTACATTTAATGTCATACTTTCTATCTATCTAACGTCATCGCAGCTGCGCGCGCGAGCGCGCAGCGGCGGAACGGGCCTCGAGGTTCTGCCCTCCTGCCCGGGCGGACCTGCCCTCGACTAAGCGAGGGCGTGAAACTATTTTTACTAGGTGGGGGGGGGGGGGGCCGTGCACGCTAAGACTCACCGGGGGGTTTTTATTTATTTATTTATTTTTTTTTATTTATTTGTTTATTTATTTATTTTTTTTTTATTTTATTTTTTTATTTTTTTTTTTATTTTTTTTTTTTATTTATTTATTTATTTATTTAATTTTTTTTGTTTGAGCTTTTTAACCTTATGAGGTATAATCTTTTCTCTCCCCGGCTATCCTCGCGTGCACAGCTTTACATTGGAACGAAATTTACGGTTGGCGTGGTTATAGGAGGGTTAACATAGGGGGCGGCTCCTCGCAGCGTCCGGCCTTAGCCGGGCATTGCGGCCGGCCCCGCAGCGCTTCCGCAACTCAACGGGCAGGGCTTGAACCCGCCTCAGCCAGTAATCGCAGATTCCCGGCCGTAAGGGTGGGGTTCGAACCCGCCCTTGTAGAGGTGAGGTCGGGCCCCGTGATGACGGGGCCCGTTTGTGTGGATGGGTTGTCAGAATGGTGGTGATCAATGGGTGGCAAAATTCTCACACGCGGTACAGGTATTGAAGCTGCGTCGATGCCGCTTGGGGTCGTGTTGGCCCGCCTTGACCCGGGCGATGGGGGGGGAAGTATCTCACGAGGCAATGCGTAACTGTCTGGTGGTCGACAATGTAGAGGGGCGAATCCGCGGAGGTGCTCGTGAGGCCCGTTGTCTGCGCGATCGTACATATTACGCGCCAGCCGGACCACAAACTCCTCCACCGATTCGACCCTCAGGTCGCGGGCAATGACCTCATTTTTGACATACCTCCCCGCGCCCGTTATGAGCCTCAGGGTCCGGTTCTGCTGCACCTGAAGTCGGCGTCGCTGCTCGGCGGAGCACAAAGCGTACCACGCCGGGGCCGCGTACGTCAACCTCGAGCGGATATAGGTCTTGTAGATGCGGGTTTTTACCCGCAAAGGCAACCTCGACCGTAGTACTGGGCGCAACATTGATCGAGCGGCTGCCGCTCGTGTGACCATATGGTTCACGGTCGGCACCATGTGCAATGCACGGTCGATGTTGCACCCGAGATACTTGATCGTAGGTTGCCACTCTATATCCTGGCCTCGCAACCGAAGCGGTGGCAGCGTTCGGCGGACCCGCATGGCGATCGCGACCGTCTTTTCGACGTTCACGGCCATCCGCCATGCGTCCAACCACTCCGGCAGCAGGTCCAGCAGACGTTGCATTTTTTTTATGGCTTGGTCTAGGCGGGACGACGATGATATGTACGCGCTGTCGTCGGCAAACAGGGCTAGCATGACATCCCTGTCGCCCTCACGCAGATGTTCGCGGAGAGTGGGGATGTCGTCTGTGTATGCCGCGTAGAGCGCTGGCGATACACAGCTGCCCTGTGGTACTCCGGCCCGGATGGGGTGCTGACTTGAGTCATAGCCCTCCACCGAGACGTAGAACCGCCTGTCCCTCAAAAAGTTGGCTACCACCCTGTAGTGCCCGGGTGGAAGAATGTCATACTTTGGAATTTGCCCTGAGCCCTATCATTCGAACAATACCGTAAAGAGAGCCTCATTTTTTGGTCGTATTTTGCCCGAATTTGTGCTTATTTTTTGTTATGGCTGACCTGGTTTTCTTTCTTTATTTTTAAAATTCTCATAGTTACATACATGTGTTATACATATTTACAATCGTTACAGTTTTCTCTATTATTGTACATAAGTTTTATTAACATTCATAAAGGAACTAAAAAGTTATTCGTAAGTAAATATAAAAAATGTAACAATTTTCTGCGTATTTCTTTAAACATTTCTTAATAACTTTTATATGCTATGACTAATTATTATAAAAAGTACATAAAAACAAAGAACAAACATTACTCTATCCGAAAACAATACACAAATAAACGTGACATCTAAAAAAGGAACCTAAAACATTCGTAAAATAAGAAAATGATAAAACATAAAATAATAAGAAAATTACGTTTCCTGCCTATATCCTTTACATTATAGAGGTTTAATTATATAAAATGACTTCCTATAATAAATTCTCACATGACTAACATTATTTAAAGTTGATATAAGGCAAAGAATTAAAATCGTATCCAAAACTATCGTACGAGGAGAACGTCTATACATAGCTATACATCTATACACGTTATTTACTTTCTACAAACGTTACGCGAAGACTACTTTGACGTACACTTACACTTTTGGTCTTTGTCACACAAACACATTCATTGATCACCTTTGTCCGTGGTCGTCGCCGACACAGACATACCCCGGCGCGGCGAACGAAAGTGTTCTCCAGAGTATAGCCGGGGTAAGTAAGGTACGATGTGTCAAGTGGAGAGGATATTTGTGTCTCCGTCAGAAAGAGTAGGGCCGGCTTAGCCGTTTCAAGGTGGTGGTGAACGGCGTTAAGGTTGGTATGTAAACCCCTGATGTTGCACATGTCCACAGTAAATGTGGGAGGGGCGTCCGCTGCGTTTCTACTTTTTTTCTTTTTTTTGACCATTTTTTATGTTTAACTTCCTAACAGCGTCGGATAAGGGAAAGAATGATGATGTGCACCGTATCGACCGCCCGCGGGGCAAAGTTGCAGGTGCATCAGACCATCTGCACACAGAGGTGGTGCAATTTGCTGGTCCGGGGGACGGAAGGACCCCCGATCCCCCCCGTGCACAGGCGCCGGGCCCACTCCGGTCTCTTACTCCGGCACGACGACTGCACACGGGACTTAACACCGGTTGGCGGGACAGCCTCCCAGGCCAGAGTTTAATAGAGAGGCCTGGGTTCGGGTCCCCTACTGACCGGCGGGCGGCAGCGGACCGTTACCGTTTCATCGGCTCTCCCTGGCCCCCGGGCCAACATGTTGCGCCCCTGAGCGCAAGATGTCCTTACACATACCGGCCCCGGGGGCGGACAATACGGTGCACATCAAGGATAGGAACGAGGAAGAGGATAGGGGGAGGGGAGGGGGGGGGGACTGGCTCTCAGGCTCGGAAGCCGGAACACGCCCGAAGACGTTTGGCGGCAGATTACGACCTGAGGGTGGTAGCTAGCCAGGCAGGACCCAAGGGACCTTACCACCAAGCAGGACACTAGGAGGTATTACGCTGGTAGTGCCGACCCAGCAACCATGTGGAACCAGTCGCCAGAGCCTTGTTTGCTGGTCGGCAGGGTGCACCACGTGCAGGTAAGGTTGGCTGCGGCACCAGGATGGTAAGGCGCCACTTACACCCCAAATATTGTGATGAAATTTCATATCCTCACGTGAAACATGTCTTACAGATACCTACTAATAAAAAAAACTGTTACTAATTAAAAAAAAAACTTGTGGTATTGACAACTTTTGGGCTTAGAACCAGAATTTTTTACCACGCAATAATATTAAAATATTAACTCACAAAAAACAATCAGCTGGTTAGTAATTATTTTTCATGACCTTGTTAATAATACACGTTGGAGACCTAAGTTTTGGTGTGAAAGTTCCTTCTGGGTATTTTCCTTTGTTACATTCGTTTAACACGCGCATAAAAACGTTATTTATAGATTTCTGACACTAAATTAAGTCGCATTAACGCGTCGACTTCCATTTAACGAATAAATGCGTTCGCGTTGAATGCGGGATTATTCTTATCGACGATTAGGGTTGACACTTTCGCATATCTCTGACAACAATAAATGAAACATCATCAGAGTCTGGTATTTCAATATTAAACCTGAGCATCGCTTATTTCATGATAAGTGAAATATTTGTGCTTTTAAAAAATGCTTCAACCAACTTATGGAGTTTTCTCATATTGGAAAACAGAATTTAAATAGATGATAAATAATTACTGGAGCTAACAGATATCTACACAAAAACTAGAGCCCAAATGCGTTGCTAACTCTGAGGCATAGTTTGTTTTGCTTCTACAGAAATTACGGCTCGAATAACACCCGACGGTTGTACCAATGACCTTTTGCCATTCATATGTCAAAATAATTATCATATTTCTGATCCATTGAATCGACAAACCTATTCGTCCGTCCACTATCTCCGATATTTTAGTCCAACAGCCGTGCACTCGCCGTGTCATGAACATTAAAAGGATTTGTGTCCTCGTCTAGTTTGCAAGCGGTTTTGAACTGGCGCCTTTGTAATTGAATGTCACATGAGTAGATTTGTAAACAAAGCTTTGTTGTTGCGATATACGTACACGTTTTGTTTGAAATTGGTATTAGGTATCGTTTTTTTCACAGCGGCGTTGTAATTGTTGAATATAATGATATTGGATTATGATCTTTAGGATTCACTTGCCAATAGTTTATCTGAGATGATCGTTTATCTCTCAGTTAGTACACGGTACCTATTTAAACCATTTCATATGACCTGGGGACTTACACTCAGAGGCGGCTCTTGACGTTTTTTAGTGGAAATTCACAAAAAAAATATATACCTACTTCTTTTCTCATTTCATTTTAAATATTTATTTAAAAGAAATAAGTACTGCAAAATAACTGACGAATCCGACATGTTTGTTTGTATACATAAAACGGCAAACGCAACACAGCGTAGTATTCCCGCGCACTTGCGGGCGCCGCGGTTCGGCAGTGTCACGTGATCACGTGTGAGCGGCGCTTCGCATTAGGAATACAAAATGTTCTGTTTCACGCGCCGGCCTGTGTCGATGTTTCCTTTTCGCACTCATTGAATACAGAGCTAGGAATTGCACTGAACTTCGTTTCATAGGAGCGCAATCGCTGGCGCTTCACTCGTTACAACTTGACGCAAAATGTACGCGTAATAAAGATAATTTAATAGACTTGTTTAGGTATTTTAGAAGGGGGAGTGCACTCCACCAGCGCTCTTAAGGTAGAGCCGCCTCCGCTTACACCTTTATACCTATTATCTACATCGTTACTTTTATAGGTTACGAAAATGCGAAACAAGCACACAGTTCGCATTGATGGTAAGCGAATAGTGTCGCCAAATACCCCACTGTAGCCTATAAACGTCTACTTACGTCATGAATGTAGAGGCTCCCCGAAAAATACTGGCAACAACCATGCATTATGGCACATCCTCCCAATTTTTTATCGCAACCTTTTCATAAAATGAAAAATTTTGGTTGCGGATTGGCGATCGTAGTGGCGGTAGGTTTATAAAATATGCATTTGATACCTCCCCTTTGGAATATATCATTCCGCCACTGTTCAGTTAATTAACTGTACTAGCGAAATAATTGAATTCCACAAGTGTGTGATGGGGTCTTTACACCCCGATGCTGAAGTCAGTAGGCACAGTATTCATCATATTCACTCGTGAGTACCATCAATGTAAAGGTATATGTTTTTTGTCCAATTTCCATTTCATAAAATATGGGCTGTGTAAATGAGCTCCTGTCACCTGCATACTGGTTATATAATACATGGGTATGTTGAATGTACTTAATACATTTCAAATATATAGGTAAAAACAATATTTTTTAGCTTTGCAGGTGTGGAGCCTCGCGTGTGATGCTTCACCAATGCCGTTTCATATTTTTATTAGGTAAAATGTTAGCCTGCGAGTACACAGCCCCTTTGTGCAATTGCAAATAGCTTTTTCCGATGGCATTAGTACGAATGAGAGTACAAATATTTCCCACTTTCAAAACATGTTGAGCCCGTGTTTGTGCCCCTTTTATCCTTAAAGAAATTGTATGTAAAGACAATATTTTTACGGTTAAGTTGGCCTCGATAAAAATGCTTGATAAAGGCAAACCTCTAAGTGTGTCGCTATTTGTTAGAATAAGGGCTAATATGTCTGACGTTATATGGGACACTATTATGCAATCTAAAATTCTGCGTAAATTGGGTTAAGTTGGGCTTATGTTTGTATTAAATTATAATGTCTATGAGATTATATTATCTATGAGATCCAATTACCGATAATAATTAAGGTTGACTGAATGTTCAGCAAGGGAACTGTCTGCTTCGCCAAAATTATTCAAATGTAGCTTTTATAACCACCGCATATGCCCGTGTGGTCAAGTGGCCAGATCCCTGATAGTACATACTCAAAGACAAAATGCTTGTATTAAAATACTATATACCTACCATGACCAAATAGGTCGAGTACTGTCTGATGGTGGGTTCAAAAGTCTTAGGAATCGGCGTGCATGTATGAAGAGAATGATAAATGTAGATGGAGGTGTGTCAGGATTAGGATATCTGGCGCTTTACACTCTCTGCCTGCCCCGTTAGGGACCTGGAGTGTAGATATATAGGTACATAAAATATTCCCTCTCTAACTCTCTCCCTGTTTCTTCTTCAACGGAAGTATTTTATTCTGTGACTTATGCATAAAATTAATACGTATGTATGTATGTATGTTAATTAATACGTGATGAATTAATTAAGTGAATGGAAACGCCTCGTAATGTTTTTTCGTAATCCTGTGTAAAAACACGAAAAAGCTAAGGTAAAAGTAATAAATATTTTTATTATAATTATATTGATCATTTTTGGGCGGAACCGAATGTCGCGTTAGGTACACTTTCTCGTTATAATTTTTAAGGTTCCGTACCTCGAAAGGAAAAAACGGAACCCTTATAGGATCACTCTATTGTCCGTCCGTTTATGCCGCAAAGTTTCGAAACTCGCAAGGGAACCAAAACCTCGAGCTCGGAATCTTGAAATTTGATACAAAGCAACGTCTTATAGGTAGCACAGATAACGGAAAAATTGCGAAAACCGTAAAGTTTTAGTTACATTACCTATTTAAAAAAACATTTTACTATTAAACCTACAGGTTTGTACGGGACCCTCGTGGCGCGAGTACGACTCGCACTTGACCAGTTTTCACGTTACTCTTTTGTTTTTTGTTTACTCCTATTACATGATTATATTAAACTCACTGTCTAGGACTACGTTGTAGTTAACTATATAGTTTATTTGTGACGCCTTGAGAGGGTTCCTTTTCACTCAATTAACGTCAGTCTCTGCTCGTAATTAAAACTAAACACTTCGCAGCACTTTGCTGGCGCCATGTATTCGTAGTAATTGACATCGGAATCAAGACTGAATCTTACCGAGATTTTTTGCTCGCTTATCAGTTTCTTTTTTTTTTTTGATGTAATGGCAAACAAGCATGCAGTTCACATTGATGTTAAGTGATGACTGCAGCCTATAGACACTTACTCGAAGACCAAGGCCAAAATACAGGTGCGTTACCACTCATGAGGCCTAAGGTGTTATGCCTCTGTGCCGGAAATTACAGGGCCGTACATTACCACCTGACTGGAACACGATAGTGCTGAACACTACCATTTAGCGGCAAGTAAATTAGGTAATGCGGTGGTGCCTACGCCCGCGAGCTCCGTCACTGGAGCTCTACCACCAGTATTTGTTTCATCAATCATTTCAATTTATTCCCATGTCCATGAATTGAGTGAACAAAATGAACCTTAAATATGTAGGATAGGCCTGTGCATATTCCAAACACTTAGCAGCCATGACAGGACACACAAGCTTATCTTGAAGATTTCACACACATCTAATAGATACCGAATTTTTGCTCAAGGATTCTAAACCGTATGTGATTGCGAAGGGAAACGTTTTTCATAATTTCTCATGAAATATGTTTCGGATTAAAACATATTATGTAAAATAATATTTAGTTAATACGACTTTATGTCATGCAAAATTAGGAGATAGGTACAAATATTATGGCATTCGATATTTATGATATATTAATTTTATATGTAGAAATTATTTTGCGAAACAACATTTAGAACTTTTGAACATTATGTTTATTGAAATTTATAGCAAACTTGTCATGGATAATGATTTTTGGACTAATATTGAAGTTATGCGAAGTAAGGGACTCTCAAGTCAAGGACGGCGAAACCGGCGTTGACGTGATTTTCTCATTTTGTATTTGTTGCATTTGTCTCTGCTTGGAATACCAAGATTAGTCCTAATCGTTCGAAAAATAAAACTTTTGTTCATAAATTCTTAGTTCATGCGAAGTTTGCGAGGGCAGCTAGTTGTTCGTAAAGTTTAAACCTGTTTCTATATTCGAGAGCATTAAATTTGAACCGGAATGCTGCTTGAATTTTTCAATGAAGAGAATTTCTCGGAAACGAAATTTTCAAAACATCTGCCCCCGTAGCGCTGTAAATCTGTCTAATACGTTAGGTTCTACTTCCATCCAATTCGCATGAACAGCGTGCATCAAATGAATTAAACCAATAAAGTGTTATTCGGACAAATTATGCCAGCAGTTTGGCTGTTATCTACAATATGTTGTCTATGTTTCGACCTAAGAACGAAATACATTTTTATAAATACCTATGACACCAGTTCATCGACTAAGTATGTTTATGTTGTTCATGTTATTAATGTAAATTTCCATTTTTTTCAGGTAAGTCTTCAGTTTTCAATCAAGTTCAAAAAAAAAGGAAGAGGTTCTGTTCTCGGCGGTATGTGTTTTTTTTGTCTTCGTAAATTTTAGACAGATTTTTAATTTATTTTTATACTCACGGTTTTATGGCGTACCTACTAGGAAAATCGAAAGAAACCTTAACAATATAATTATTTAGTGTTAGTTGAGTTTTCTACTGAGATGTAAACACGTAAATAATTATTTACGTGTTTACATCTCAAAGTTACCACTCCGTACTAACTGAGCTGACGTTGAAAGCTGTAGCACCTATTAACTGTTTAGAGCAGAGGTTCCCAAACTACTTTTTCTTGTAGACCCGTTTTTAAATTTTTTCTGGTTTCATTTATATCACTTTCCCATATATCCCAATTATATTTACGCATATACGTAGACCCCATTGAGTCTCCCATAGACCCCAGGGGGTCTATATGGACCACTTTGGGAATCACTGGTTTAGAGTGTGGAGATAATAGCGCAAATCTCGACAGAAAATAAGTACCTACTTGGATATTCGTGGACTCGTAAGTTACTTTCGATATAGTAATTGAAAAATTAAAATATTTTCTACGATTTCTAATTGTTACATGGATGAATAGAAAATAGCAGCAGTGCACGTAAGCACTGCTGTTTTGGACAAAATCTGTATTTGGTATTTTTTTTACTTTTTAGTGTTGTAATTATCTGTTTCTTGAAGCCCTTCAAGAAACAGATAATTATATATTATACAAGCGGCCACACAAAACTGCGATGCGATGCGATGCGACGCCGCATCGCAGGCGATATATTCGTGCGAGCTCGCAGATATTTGCGATGCGTTGCGAATTGGCAGTTATGTATGGAGTCCAAAAGCAGATTTTTGTTTTAAAAGATAATGTTTACCTATATACCTGTCTGCGTATCGCTTCGGAGAAAAGCTGGTGTGATTTTAATTCTTTAGTTAACAAAAAGCATGGATTATTAAGCGATCCAATTCGATCTAGATGAGACGAGGCGACACTTGTTGCGTCTGCGATCGGCCGTTGGCTTAAGAACTGAATGTTGAGGTACCTCTTGTGATTGTATCTTTAATCATGAAGCTATTGGTTAGATAACTTCATATTTATTCATTGCCTTTTACATACACTAATTGTTTTTTACCTTGAATTACTTTTACTGATGGTAGAGTTTGAGCTGGAGGGCGTTGGCACCACCGCATTTCTTAATTAATCTGTCGCCAAATGGTAGTTATATGGTAATGTATTGTTTAATAGTAATTTTTATTTTTCGCAATAACACATGCGAGTGAACTTAGAGAAAAATTTGACTTGGGACTTCGGTAGCTTAGTGGTAAAGTGGCTGGACTGGTTATTCTGAGGTCGCAGGTTCGATTCCTGCCCGGAGTCAAATTTTTCTTTCCGTTTTTTCTTTGATTTCTGAAGTTCACTTGCATGTGTTATTGCAAAAAAGAAATAGTACAATTACATACCTATAGATGTTTTAACAAAAAAAAAAAGGTACGCGTCACGCTGTGTACACGATGAGATGGCTACAGTATGATAATTTTAACCTGCAGCTATTTCGATCGTTTATTTTAAACCTGTTACAGTTTGTATTTTCATTTCATTCATTTACATTTCCACAAACCCGTCCCGACAGTGACCGTTTGACGGCAAATTCATTTCGAAACACGGAACTATTTCCGCGAAATTGAGAATACGAGTACGAAATACGGCGGTTTTCAATGTTTTTCATCCGGTGCCAATGTTCCATTATTAAAAATCTCATTCGCCGTCAATATTAAAGAGGTAAATCTCGTTTGATTTTTGTTTATATTTTTACATTATCCGGTATCTTACGGTATATTTTCGACATGGTTGGCTTCATAATCGTAAAGTCTTATGGGAATAAATGGGTTTTGCTGTACTCGTTTTCTTATTGATTTTTTTGTTTACTGTATCAACATTGCTGTATTGAACAATTTCGGTAGCTGATAAAAAGTAATTGATGTGGGGCTGAAAGTTAAATTAATAGTCGTAACACACGTCCGGATTTGGTACGGAGCGGACCACGGATTCGGCACGCTCGACACCAAATCTGGCCGTGTGTAGAGTCCGGCGGACAGAACTATTATTAATGAAGTCCGATGCGGTCCGCTCGCGCGGGTTTGGTCCGCTTTGCCGAATCCGGTCGTGTGTTACTACTATAAAACTTAATGCTATTAGTTATGGAATAGGCATGAATTGGGTGTGTCGCAAGTTGAAGAGGTCGCCTTACCTTTTTTAGGGTCCCGTAGTCAATTGACAAAGAATAGAATCCTTAGAAATTTGTCATGTCTGTCTGTCCGTCTGTCCACCCGTACGCCAAAGCCACTTTACGACATTTCGACACTTAGATGTTTAAATAGTCCGCTCTACTTATAAAAAAATAGGATATTTCAAAAGATTACAATAAATTTAAATCTAGTCTTATCTGCCTCAGGAGTCAAGTGGTAGCTGGCCTTTACGGCTATGCTTGGTTCGATTCCCATTTCGAGGACTATCAAAATAAGCTGTCTCATGGGATTTTTCCATTTTCTGTAAGTGTCCCATTGCCACCCTCGATGTTTGATAATGAGCCCGGAGCGGACAATAGGCTCGCCGCCTTGTAGCATGGCCTGAAAACGTAACCGGCGAATCGTAGGCGTTTGCATGTATGTTTAATAATAATAATAATGGCAACCCATTATACGTCCCACTGCTGGGCACGAGTCTCTCCCCTTTTGGGAGGGAGGCCTGGAGCTTACTCCACCACGCTGCTCCAATGCGGATTGGTGGAGGTGTTGGGGTTAGTGGCCAACCCGTGACATGTATGTTTGAATGCACGCATTTACCATTCCCTACCCTAAAATGAAGTATTTTTTTCTTATGCATTAAAAAATGTTCTAAAATGAAATATAGGTATTATTCTGGAATGACTTTGACGGTATCCAGTTTCCACAAGCCAAGTTATCTTAAAACCTTGCACGTAAGTTGCTTCAATGCCAAACCGTAGAAGCTAAGATGTTCGTAGACTGTGACGAGGTGAAGGTTCCCGGGGATCCATAAATGTTATGAATATGTAAATACTGTTCAAGCGAATATTAAAAAAGTCACCACACAACAGTAACTGATCCTTGAAAGCTCTACTGCGCTTGAGATCATTATGGTGCAACTCGGTATGAATTTCCAATGTGCAAAACTCTATAGATGCTTCCATTTTCATTATATAAAGGGGAGACCGAGGATAGTTGTGACAATTTTTACTTTAATGGCCATATCTCGCTCAAGAAACATTTTACAGTTGTGATCTATGTTAATTAATGTAGCACCATTCCTTCTCGTTGCAAAATAATAAAAAATATAATTGAGTATCATAGTTTCTGAGAAAATCAACAAAAACAAAGACAACTCCCTCTGTCACAACTCTCCTATCACCGAGGTAAGTTGTGACAGAGACCGAGATAAGTTGTGGCAGCTTTTTATTTAGACTGTTTGATTATATAAAAGGACCATTATAGATAATACAAATAAAACAAACAATTTCATTTGCATAAAAGTACTGATAATCATCTTTTAGTACATTAAATACAAAAAAAAAAACCATAACAATCGTAACAAGAAATAATACCTTATAAGTATCTTATATATGGCACCATTTTAAGGTACATCACATTACTATCCGTCAAAAAACTTCATTTAATCTCATAGATAGTTATGGCAAACGGTTTGCAACTTGTCTCCAGTAGGTACAATCTACATGTCAGTCAGTCTTTGCATTCTAGGCATTGGACCCACTGCTCATTCGATCTGATGTTTTCAAATAGTCACTTATTATATTCCTCTCATAAATGGTCATAACTGCCTTGGTGGCGTAGTGGTAGCAGGCCACTATAATTGCGCTGGAGGCCTGTATCTGCATCGATTCGCGGGTCGGGGGCTATCAGAGATAACAGTTTAAAATCCTTTATCTCTGGTTCTATTGGGATTTTTCCATTTTCTGGAAGTTTCCCAGTACCTCGGAGTTTGGTAATGTGTCCGGAGATGGCAACAGGTCCGCCACCTGTTACATGGGCCAAAAACGTAACCGGCGAGTTGTGGGTGTTTGCATGTATGCTTGCATTTACCTCTGCCTACCCCTTCGGGGATTACAGGCGTGAAGTTACGTAATAAATGGTATAACCCATTGATGAAGCCTTGCCTACTGGGTTTGCTTGATAAGCGTTTTCTTCTAAATATATCTTCTGTCAAGATATATTTAGAAGAAACACATGACATGAGAAAGACACGTAGTTAAGATTGTAAGAGGCGACATCTCTTTGACATTTATCTCGTATCGTTACGTAACCTCTTCAAATTCCATCATCTATTCCTCATCAGTCGTTCTTGTATATTTATTCAGCATTCTGAAACCAAGAACCGAACCTGCGTTTTAGCTTGCAACACACCACATCGCGAAAAATGAAGTCAGATAGGAGTTGTGACAGCCATTTTTTCACGCATATGTCATAATTTGATAACCGCTTCTCCTACGACGCCAGCGAGTACTAAGTCAAGTAGTGCATCTCTCAAGTCGCAAACTAGCGTTGAAGCCAGCTCGCTAACGATTATAGGTAGGGAGAAATCGTCTTTGTCACAACTCTCCTAGGTCTCCCCTATTTAAGTAATGAGGTTAATTTTTATAGAGCAGATATGGGGAACAAACAATTGGTTCTGTTTTCAAATTGAACTGACAGATAGGTATGTCAAGATGGCGTGTTGACGGAATAATCTATCTATATATAAATCAATTGCTGTTCGTTAGTCTCGCTAAAACTCGAGAACGGCTTTACCGATTTGGCTATTTTGGTTTTGAATGATTTTTGGAAGTCCAGAAAGAAGGTTTAAAAGGTAAGAAAATATGAAGAAGTTGAAGGGGAATAAAAAAAACACAATTTCATTTTCCATACAAATAGTCCGTAGGTACCTTTATATCAAACCTTTGACACATTATTTTATTCTGAGGCAATACGAATTCTACCGGGTCAACTAGTATAAAATATTTGTGTTGGAGACGTTTGGACGTCATTGACAATATGCGATTATGTGAAAGTGTGGTAAATTTACTTAAGCTGACTGTGACCGCACATCCAAGAGGAGTGTCTTATCTAGTAGGTACTTTAGTACATATCTATAGGTCAATAATTCTTAGGATTATAATAATAAATTTTAAAAACCTTTTATTGCTAATATTTTTTTCATGAATTTTGTTGTACAGTGTGCCTATTTAGCATTAATACAACTAACCAATGCACAAGTCCTTTATCTCTGGTTCTATTGGGATTTTTCCATTTTCTGGAAATTTCCCAGTACCTCAAAGTTTGGTAATGTGCCCGGAGATGTCAACAGGCTCGCCACCTGTTACATGGGCCAAAAACGTAACTGGCGAATCGTGGGTGTTTGCATGTATGCTTGAATGCATGCATTTACCTCTGCCTACCCCTTCGGGGATTACAGGCGTGAAGTTACGTACGTACCAATGCACATAAGAACTATAAGGGAATTGGCTGCTTGATTACACGAGCACTTAATTCATTCGTAATAAAACTTATTTTGGATTGATTCACTATAAGCGGCGTTATGTTTATTTCACGGTTAAGATTGACAAGTCAATCCCGAGTTCGATATGAAGGTTTCGATTATATATTAAAAATATCTACCTACCGCCAGAAAAAAGCTATAAATACGTCAACATTTCAATAAAAGAAAATATGAAAAATAAGAGATGTGCGATTGGTCCCAAAACTACGTTTTAACGCGGCTTAATAGTACCGCGACTCGTTTTGAATATCCAATGAACAGTTCACACCGGCTTAACTGCTGAATTTTAATTAAGTATTCTTCTGGTGACCTTTCTTTATGGGTTCGTTCCGCTTAAATACAACTGTTTCGACTATTGTGGCTGAGAATATCTGTATGTGTTGTATTATTTAAGTAAAGTAAACCTTCATTAAAATTTTTAATAGTATAAGTTACAAATTATAGGTATGTAGTTTAGTACCTAGGTACTAAACGACGCTTCACTAAAAGCTAAATTTAATTAGGTTGGTGTAATAATACATCAAAAATTCAGCTGACCAATTAGCTATTTGACCAATATCAAATCACTATCCGTTTCGATACGCGAGCCGCCTACTTAAAAAAAATCCATAACCCCCTTATTCATAAACGTACATTACTTACGTTCAGCATAGAATGCTTCGTCTTTGTCAGTTGCATTGTCAAATGTGCAGGATAGAAAAAGACAAAGGAGAGATTAGCAACACTAGCTAAAATACGTTTATGAATAAGGGGGTAAATTTTTGGTCCGAAAATCAACCATTATGACAAACTACGTATTATTATTGTGTTTAGGGACTTACATTTTATGGCATTTGATATTATGTGACATGAAGTTCGAGCAAGTTATCATTCGGACAAATTATGAATAAGACATTATGGCATTTTAGATTATGACTAAAAAAAGTTTGATAAAAATGTACAGAAGCAATAAGTACCGTTTATAAACTGGGAGAATTCCCGGCAAAAAGCGCGGTTAGCATAGCGATGGCCTTGCATTATCACGCTGCTCCGAGATAAAATGTTCAGCTTTCGTAGCAATTGCATTTTAAATTGTGCATACTGATGGTGGTCTTGCGTTTTCTAAATTAACTTGATGATAATAAGGAACAGACACGTCGCGGGTGGGTTGCTCGTTTGAACTCGCTGCTTGCATTTGTAACACTATACATATGCATTTTGTAATCGTACTTGTGTTACAGATGTTTATTACAGATGGTTGAAAGTATTTGTCTGTGTTTGGAATATACAGGATGTCCCAGAAATTAACGATATACCAAAAACGGGTGATAGGCCAAGTCATGACAGTTTGTTAGAAAAATGTAAATAAAAGCCAAAGTCAAATTTTTCTTTCCATTTTTCTTTAAATAAAATATATTTCACAAGCATGTGTTAATGCGAAATAATATAAAACAATTATTAAGGGTAAAAGCGACTTCTTTACGATATTTAATAAACTGCAAAGTCTATTATATCGGTTGCTTAACTAGCATAGTTGGCAATAGATGGCGCTGCTACTACCATAAAGCAATGCAATAAATGTGAAGGAAAGATTTGACAAATCGGGCAGGACTTCAGTAGCTCAATTGGAAGAGCGGCTGGACTAGATTCCCAGTATCGCCGCGAGTTCGAGTCTCGCCTGAAGTCACATTTTTCTTTCCATTTTTCTTTAAATAAAATATGTTTCACAAGCATGTGTTAATGCGAAATAATATAAAACAATTATTAAGGGTAAAAGCGACTTCTTTACGATATTCAATAAACTGCAAAGTCTATTATATCGGTTGCTTAACTAGCATAGTTGGCAATAGATGGCGCTGCTGCTACCATAAAGCAATGCAATAAATGTGAAGGAAAGATTTGACAAATCGGGCCGGACTTCAGTAGCTCAATTGGAAGAGCGGCTGGACTAGATTTCCAGTAGGTCGCGAGTTCGAGTCTCGCCTGAAGTCAAATTTTTCTTTCCATTTTTCTTTAAATAAAATATATTTCAAATAATATAAAACAAATATCTATTTAACTGTGTTACTGTGTCAATCCAGCCGAATGCAACTAAATTGAATAAGACAATATCGAATGATGATGAAAATATTTCTATAGATTTTGTAGATGTCTTCGCAACCACTTTACAAACATCCTAAATTAGAGATTAGAACTTTTTAAACCGGTTTATATACCTACCCCAAGAAAGTAATAAATAAGCAACATCATTCAGCATTAAAAAAATAATAAAAGGTCTTGCATTCAAAAGTAATAACGTCTGTAGGTATATGGATAGGAAGGATATCTCTATAAGATATATTCCGCAAAGCTCGTTCCGAACATGCTAAGCTCAAGTAATGTTGCTTGAGTAGAATACATCGAGAACGTGTTATGAACACGTACTGTCGTTCGTCTCCGAGTCTCTGACCCTCTAATAAAATGCTTCTCCCAGAGCATGAGAAGATATTGATGGGGAAATATTATGTTCGTTTAGATATTCATCGTATTCTGTAACATTTTCTCTAGGAACTATATATAGGTGATCTACTCGGTCAAGCACTACGGGCGCGGTCGGGTAGTGTGATGGGTGACCGCTAGTGGCAAATTAAATGCGCGTTTCCGTGCTTAGGAGGGCACGTTAAGCCCTCGGTCCCGGTTGCTATCGAGAGATAGCAGTCGTTAAACCTTGTAGAAGGCCTTATGGGCGGTTTGAAAACATCCGACAGCGTTGGTTGGCCACTAACCCACCCACTTCCACCAATCCGCATTGGAGCAGCGTGGTAGAGCAGGCCTTCCCCCAAAAAGGGGAGAGACTCGTGCCCAGCAGTGGGACCTACGATGGGTACCCATTATAATATTCATCGTCTTCTGTAGCTCATAATCCTCAAAGATTCAGAATTATCTCACTTATTAATAAGACTGTATAATGATGGTTGGTGGCTGTGGTGTCTAAACACCGAATCGTGAATAGTTTATTCTACTGGTGGTAGAGCTCCTGTGGCGGAGTTCGCGGGCGTAGGCACAACCGCATTACCTGATATACTTGCCGCTAAATGGTAGTGTTCAGCACTATCGTGTTCCGGTTAGGTGATAATTTACGGCCCTGTAATGTCCGGCACAGAGACACAACACCTTAGGCCTCAAAAGTGGGAACGCATCTGCATTTTGACCTCTGGTCTTTGTGTGGGTGTCTATAGGCTGCAGTCATCACTTATAATTAATGTGAACTGTAAGCTTGTTTGCCACTTTCATAACATAAACAAAAGATGTTCTCGGAGATTGCACATTCTCACAGTTGGCTTGACCGATGGGTGTGTAAGTATCGTAAGTAATAAGTATGTAGCTTTGAGGAAAGAGATACGTATCTACGTGATAGTGTCATAGACATTATCGCCATCCAATCTGTACATGATTTTTTTTCCATTATTTTATTTCCAGTTTCGGGGACAATAACTGAAATTGCTTTTTTGGTCTGCTGACAATTATGCAACAAAAAACATTGGAACCAGTAACTCTCTGTGTTCGAGTCACACTGAAATTCATTTTTTCAATCGTATTTAACTTGTACCTATAAGTTTGATAACCGTACAGCTTCATTATGCTTGTCGAAGCAACAGGATAATTCTCTTTGCAAATGCTAATTTAACTCTTATCGGACTTACGATTGCGATTCGTGTCTTGGAACAGTTGTAGCAATTAAATACGGCAACTGCCGAAAGCTTGTTAGGCAATATAATTGTGTTGCTTAATTGAACAACATTAAATAAGATAGTATAGGGATATCTTAGTTTCTAATTTAATTAAATACCAAGCTTAGAGTTCGCGCGCCTGTTTTGCCGCGCGTTTGAAATTACAGTCATTGCTTTTATATGAACATCCGGAGGGTTTAAAGGATAAACTGCAGGAAACCATTTATTTTATATATCTAGCTTTTTGCTATAAAACGAGCACTTCTTGTGTTGTACTGGTGCTAGAGCTCCAGTGAAGGAGCTCGCGGGCGTAGGCCGCACCGCATTACGTAATATACTTGCCGCTTAATGGTAGTGTTCAGCACTATCGTGTTCCGGTCAGATGGTAATATGTACGACCCTGTAATTTTCGGCACAGAGGCATAACACCTTAGGCCTCAGAAGTGGTAACGCATCTGCAATTTGACCTCTGGTCTTTGTGTGGGTGTCTATAGGCTGCAGTCATCACTTAACAGCGATATGAACTGCATGCTTCTTTGTCACTTCCATTACATTAAAAAAAAACAACTGTATCAAAATAAATTATTACAAAGGATAAGGTAGTTCGCGGTAAATGAAACATGTCTATTACTTTGCTCGCAATTTCCTTGAACTTGCGATTATTATTGAAATATGATAAAGCAGCTTTTCAGAGAAATATACTTGGGTAGGGCGTGTCCTAGTTATCTGCTTAACTTAGAAAATCTCTTATTGCTTATGTAATCGCTGTAGATTTTCTTAGCTCGATATTCAACCGGTATTTTCTCTTTATCGTTTATTTATGAACTTATTCGTTCAATTCTAGGCATTGTGTGGCCTGGTAGTAACTATGACACGACTTAGGCCTCAGGGAAGGTGGCAAACTGGCAACGCATCGGCTTTTTGACCTTTGGTTTTTGTGTAGATACTCGTATCTATAGGCTGCAGCACTTACTTAACATCTATGCGAACTGCTTGTTTGCCAATGTCATAAAAAACTCACTTTCCAAGTCGCGGAAAACACCTAGTAGGCAACTTAAGTATACACAGTAAAATTATAATGGTTGTTTTTAACAGAGTTGAAAAAACTAGAAGGTTCTCAATTCGGCCGGTATATATATATATATATATATATATATATATATATATATATATATATATTTGATGTATGTACGCGAATTTCGCCGAGAATTCTGGATCGATTTACGTAATTCTTTTTTTGTTTGATGCGGAATAGTTTCGAATTGGTGAAAATTTGATTCAGATAAGCCCATCAGTTTTTATTTTATGAGCATTTTTTTACTTACTTTCACCTCAGACTAAAGGAATAAGAATAGACGGCGAGTTGTCATACAGTGAGTTGAATCCTCCACTGACGTCCTAGATAGTCCTAATGCGCATGACAACATGATAACAACAAGTGACAATGACACATTTACTCATCGACGACACAACACAGCATATTTACTCCTTCGTGAATAATTTTTTTTTCATTGATTTCGTATTGTCGTGTAATAATTTTGAATCGACACACCTAAACAATTAAAGTATCTAATTGTCACGAAGCTCAAAGAGTCAGATTTTACAAATTGAACAGATGTGAACATTAATCTAATTGACAATGCATCAATAAACTAAAAAGTATTAAATAAATATAACTACGTTAAGAAAAACCGACTTCGAAACTGAAATGTAAAAAATAATTAAGATTTGATTGTAATTATATACTACCTATTATTTATATATGCTATTTACTAATAGGTTTGAAGTCGGTGCCAAGCGAAAATCACTAAAGTAGGCATTTCATTGTATTAAAACGTAACTTCACGCCTGTAATCCCCGAAGGGATAGGCAGAGGTAAATGCATGAATTGAAGCATACATGCAAACACCCACGATGCGCCGGTTACGTTTTGTTCAGTGTATTAATTTGCTCGTATTCATATTTATGTGATTAAAATATAACTATTTGTTTAAGGCTTGACACCGACTTCAAAACTTTTAGTAAATAGCACATATAGATAATAGGTAGTATATAATTACAATTAAATCTTAATTATTTTTTACATTTCAGTTTTGAAGTCGGTTTTTCTTAACGTAGTTATATTTATTGAAACTATTTGTCCTTAATTCTGTTATCGTAACATAAAGATTTATTAAGTACAAAAAAAAATATTGACTTCGATATTCTCGTAAATAACGTTGCTACATGTTTTTTACACACATTATGAAAGCCTTTTACGTTATCACTGTCCGAGATATGCGAGATATCTTATCTTATTTATCATATCGAATCTGTCAACGAAAATAAAACTGAAATTCAGTCTCACATCTCGCCTGGCTTTCCGTCACGTTTGTTTTTTTAATCTGCTTCATTTGCATTTAAAATAAAATTGTTGTGGTCTGGCAAATAAGATAGCTTGTGATGCTTTGAATAAGATATAACAATAACAACTTTTTTAAATTCCGAACGAGTGTAACACAAAAGATTGCGAATGTAGACGGGTCAAGGACTCTAGGGAGACTAGTGCCAGTCCACATAACGACAAATATGCATCAATAAAATAAAAATATATTTACGGATTTATCTCGCGTGTTTTAAACTAAAAATATTTTAAAAATTAACTCGACGTTTCGGTCGATTTTTGTGTGCCCAGGACAACGGGAGCTGCAAAGCGACCGAAATGTTGGGTTAATTTTAAACAGCATTTTATATGCCAACTTCCACACTTTCAAGACCTAAAGACATCACCTAATACGTTCCAAATCTAGCGTAAGTAACAAGTCCGGCTATAGAATTCCTTCCAGTCTAGTGCGTATTTTCCAATTCACTAGAATTCAATGTTAACTGCTTGTTTACCTTTTTTATATAAAAAAATATCATAATCATAATGTACTTACTCTATTCTTAACAGCGGATATCATAGATGCCTACCTTATGTTGAAATATCATTGTCCAAGAGAAAAATCTTAGGTTTTCTTCACTAAATTAATTCAAAGATTTGATACATTTTTATCCCTGACACAAACGATTGACGGCTGGGGCACAAGCCAGTTTTAAAAACTGGCCAGTGCGCCTCGGGTTATGCGTTTATTTAATTACTAAACTACTATAAACATCTAGGTGAGTACCTAGATGTTTAGAGTAGTTTAGTAATTAAATCGCATCGATTCAGAATTAATGATCCCCGAGTCAATTGCTGCACTCCTAACGTCAGGTCACGTATTTGATATCGCAATTAGACAATACTTATCATCCGTCATTCACCTGATCCTACTCGAACTCTACACCGGAAACAAGCAGCAGTACTCCGCCGGTAATACGATTAATGAATTACTAAACTACTCTAAACATCTAGGTACTCATTCGCATCGATTCAGAATCAATGACCCCCGAGTCAATTGCTGCACGCTTAACGTCAGGTCACGTATTTGATATCGCAATTAAACAATACTTATCAACCGTCATTCACCTGGTCCTACACGAACTCTACATAGGAAACAGGCCGCAGTCCTCCGCCGTACGCTGAAGGGGACGGACGCCCTAGTCCCTCACTTCGCCAACTTTTATCCTTATTTTAAACTGGAACACATATTTTTAATCCACCCGTACGTCTCCGAGTGGTGTTTCGAGTGCAGTTATTTTACACGAACGCTCGATGCGTCGGCATATTGTGCGTCGTTTGTTTATATGCCAATCTGCTGGAAGTGTCTTGTTAATGTTGATATTGTTATAATTTCCATCACGAGGTATGTTTTTGTTGCTTTTTAAATTACTAAACTTATTTGAGGCTGTCCTAAAACGTCACGTTAATTAACCAATTCAGCGTAAATTTAATACCTACAATACGCCGTGAATTACTTTTGTTTGACGCAACACTATTATTTCAGTGTTATAATGAACGAAATCAAATACAATTAGGTGAATATTATTTAAATATTCCACTCATGAAACAATCGTTTCTCTTCTCAATGTTATGTAAATATAGTTGGAATGAGAAGTAAGTATACTACGAAACGACGTTATCAAAAGTGATATTTCTTAAAGATAAGTGCAACCCATATCTATTGGTAGATAGTTCGTAGTATTGTAAACTATTGTGCTTGAATTTATCTATATTTCTAATAGAATAGATAAGTGGTTGCAAAATGTATATAATTAAATATTTAGCAACCGATGCATTGGGTAATGAATATAATGTAGTCATGCATATCTCTAGATAGAGTTGGAATTATCTCGTAGTTTCAGTTAAGTCGATATAGTTGTTCCAGTTTCCGATAAGCTCTGAGCTAAATTAGTAGTTTAGTGTATCTAGAATTCGTAAATTGAGATTATTATGTATAAATTCTATGCAGTATATTGTAATTATTCTCAACAACGCATCCATTCTATATTCAACTTAATATTTTATCTATCACTTGATTGATATACCTATTTTGGAACAGACTTCCATATCTTGCTGTAATTAAATCCATATTAAGGAATTCACTATGCAAACACATCTATTTATTTTATTACTTGCAACTTGATTATTTACTTAATCAGACTACGTTTTTTTATATTTATGCAAAAAATACAATTATCGCGAATGTTAATGACGATATAACGAAGGCAAAAATGCGTATTTTAGTAGATACTATATATATTATTATGTAAAAGTATACAATAAATATTTAAAACGTAACAATAATTTATTGCGAATTGTTACAATCTTATCTAACGTTGTATAGACAAAATTTACTGTACAAATAAAACACACGGTCACATTAAACAACTTTTATCCAATTAAGCACTCGTAAACGCGTTTCATTGGATTATTCCAAGCGAAAATCAATTAAAAAGAATTTTCCAGACGTAGACATTATCCGAAACGCAGTGGACTCGATAATACCAAATGAACCGTCGCGACTTGCCCTGAATTATCGTGCTCCGAAATAGATCAATTATCTTCTATTGGACAGAGAGGCAAACTTCTTACGAAATAAACGGTGCCTTGATAATACACTAGTGGCTAGCTTCGGCTTCGCACGTTTGCAATTAATGTAATATAGCCTGTATCACTCAGTGAAGATGCGGCTTTGTAATCGTGAAAGAATTTTTGAAATTAGTCCAGTAGTTTTTGTGTGTAAATGTTACAAACAAAGGTAAATTTTGTGCTTCTGTGTCATACTAAAAATCATTTTATATTTTCTTGCCCTTTAAAACCTTCAGTGGACTTCTAAAAATCATTCAGAACCAAAATTAGCCAAATCGGTATAGCCGTTTTCGAGTTTTAGCGAGACTAACGAACAGCAATTGACTTTTATATACCTATATAGATACAGATTATTTAATCCATCCGACAGACATTATCCTGTTTTGTGAATTATGATTACAGTTTATACGAAAATACGATAGAACAGGTAATAAGTTTTCGCTTAATTTTTAGGGTTCCGTACCTTAAAAGGAAAAAAGGAACCCTTATAGGATCACTCGTGGGTCTGTCTGTCTGTCCGTCTGTCACAGCCAATTTGCTCCGAAACTACTCGACCGATTGAGTTGAAATTTGATGAATATATGTAAATTGGTGACCCAAAGATGAACACGTCAAGTAAAATAATAAATTTTAAAAAAGGGCACCACTTTTGGGGTGTAAATCAGAAAATTAAAAAAATAATAATTCGTTAACTGTGTCGTGTGACATATCAAATGAAAGAGGTTGTTGCCAGCATCTCAGATATATTTTTTTTATAATGCATATTATAAAAAAATCTTATATACTTTTTACTTATACTTTATACTTTTTTCTTTTATCTTAAATAACTTCAAATTTGCATAAACAAATATGAAGTTATTTAAGAAAAACGACGAAAATTAACCATTCCCCCCCCTATCTCCGAAACTACTAAACTTAAAATTTTGAAAAAATGTGGAAAATAGTTCTTTGCCTATAGATTACTGGAAAACCTATAAGAAGTATGTACGGAACCCTCACCACGCGAGTCGAACTCGCACTTGTCCGGTTTTAAATTTTGTACTTATTCCAAAATAAACCAGTTATTTTATTTGCTACAGAGGCAAAATATCTACAAAATATAGGTATGTAGCGTGTTTTAAGTAAGTTTGCCGAGGAAAACGAATATTAAGTAAAATACCAAATATTAACGAACACAAATTTTATACACCATTTAATCACTTTTAGTTTGCATGAATTTTGTTTATGTAACATTTTTCATTATTTATACCTATAACTTTTAGAAAAATTATTTGTGAATACGATTATTTATTAGATTTATGATTCATCAAAAGCCTCAAATAATCTTGAACTGCGTCATCACTTTAGTCAAAGCTATACCTACTGTACTTTCCTCAACAAAAATTCAAATGAAACTGAAAAGTGTAGCAAAAGAATGCTAATGCAGACGTCACAGAGACTCCCAGATTGTAATGGAAGATAGTTATGTAGTCTCTCTATATCACAAAATGTAGGTATTCAATACAATCAAATGCATTTTTGTGTCTGTGCAGTTACCTACCTATTCACTTAAAAGCAATGTGTGTTAGGTGTTATGTCTGAATGCAGTTTCATACTTAATCATTTTTGAGGCATTAAATGTCTTAAAAATGTACCAGTAACAGCCTTTATTAACCGAGTTCAAAAAACGAGAAGGTTCTCAATTCGGGTGGTATACATATTTTTTTTTTATGTATGTACTCGAATTTCGCCGAGATTTCATGACCAATTTACGTAATTCTTCTTTTGTTTGATGCGGAATAGTTTCGAATTGGTCCCATAAAAATTTGATTCAGATAGGCTCATCAGTTTTTATTTTATGAGCATTTTTTTACTTACTTTCGCCTCAGACTAAAGGAATTACAATAGACGGCGAGTTGTCATACAGTGCGTTGAATCCACTGACGTCCTAGATAGTCCTAATGCGCATGACAACAAGATGACAACAAGTGACAATGACACATTTACTCATCGACGACACAATACAGCTTATTTACTCCTTCGTGGATATTTTTTTTTATTGATTTCGTATAGTCGTGTAATAATTTTGTATCGACACACCTAAACAATCTAATTTAATTATCACGTAGCTAAAAGAGACAGATTTTACAAATTTAACAGATGTGAACATTAATCTAATTGGCAATGCAGCAATAAACTAAAAAGTATTAAATAAATATTTATTAAACTACGTTAAGAAAAACCGACTTCAAAACTGAAAAGTAAAAAATAATAAAGATTTAATTGAAATTAGGTATATACTACCTATTATTTATATGTGCTATTTACTAATAGGTTTGAAGTCGGTGTCAAGCCTTAAACAAATAATTATATTTTAATCACTTAGTATATATAATCTTATTTGTATAAAAAAAAATAATAGATCTAAGCATTTTAAGAGAAATAAAGAAATTACCTTATCTTAACCTTTTCATACCTCAATCTTATTATGATAAATTAATTGTACTTTCATAATAACCTTTACATATCTTAATTAATTTTATGATACGTTTTTATGATACGTTTTATGTCACTTTTATCTAAACCTTTTACGTATCTTACCTAATTAATGGCTTGTTATTAAACGCACTTTTAACTTCATACTAACGTGGCTTGTGACTCATTTCCAATAATAATAATAAAAAAAATGGCAACCCATTATACGTCCCATTGCCAGGCACGAGTCTCCCCTTTTTGGGGGGAGGCCTGGAGCTAACTCCACCACGCTGCTCCAATGCGGATTGGTGGAGATAAGAGTTAGTAGCGAACCCGCTGTCGGATGTTTTAAAACCGCCCATAAGGTCTCCGGCAAGGTTTAACGACTGCTATCTATCGATAGCAACCGGGACTGACGGCTTGACGTGCCCTCCGAAGCACGGAAACGCGCATTTCAATTTGTTACTAGCGGTCACCCATCACACACCCGACCGCGGCCGTATCGCTTAACCGAGTAGATCGCTTACGATCTACACCAGCCGCGGGGCCATGCGCGCTTCTTTTCCATTATTACCCGCTAATTGGACCCTGTCACTGTTTAAGCTTGACGTCGACGTGAAAAGTATATTTATTAAAATTCGTTTCGGGATAATGAGAATCTTGAAGTAAGGCAGACATTATTGCTCGCTCTTGAATGATGCTTGCCTTTTATCGTTGCTCTTGGTTCCGTGTTAATGTTGTTCGTATTTCAAAAGTAAGAGTAATATCACTTCAGCGGAGAGACGTCCACTGCTGGACAAATATCATCCCCAAAGTTATCCACAACAGTGTTGTGCGTCATTAGGTGCGCATTGAGGTGGTTATATGCCATGATCGCCATACTTGGCAGACAGAATGTTTGACGACCCGGTTAGTTCAGCGGTGTGAGATGACCGTTTGATTCGAAGGGTCGCGGTTTCGATCCTCGCACCGGGACAATTATTTGTATGGCCTACAGATATTTGTTTTGGGTCTGGTTGTTTGTGTTTGTGTTGTAAGTGTACAACGGCACCCACGACACAGATTTATACCTACTGTGGGGCTGTGTAAGCGTATTTTATTTATTTACTAGCTGACCCCGCAAACCTCGTATTGCCTGAGAATGAAATGTGTGAAAGGTTTTATAAATACGGACTATTTGTATGAGAAAATGAAATTGTAGTTTTTACTATTTCCCTTCAATTTCTTCATATTTTCTTACCTTTTAAACCTTCCCTGGACTTCCAAATATAATTCAAAACTAAAGTTAAACAAATCGGTAGAGCCGTTCCCGAGTTTTAGCGAAACTAACGAACATTAATTGATTTATATATCTATATATATAAAAGAAAGTCACTCAAGTAGTTACTCCACTTATAACTCAAGAACGGCTGAACCGATTTAGCTGAAAATTGGCAGTTTATATAGGGTGGTAGTTTAGAGCCAGGAGAAGGACATAGGATACTTTTTATCCCGTTCGACAGCATTCCCGTGTGACTTGACATGAAACGTCAGTCACTATAAAACGTGGTATAACAAAAAATAAATATAACTACGTTAAGAAAAACCGACTTCAAAACTGAAAAGTAAAAAATAAAAAGATACATCAGTATTTAAGACCCATTAAAAGTAATATTCCATTACAAAATTCTGGCATTTATAAATTAGATTGTGATTGTGGACTCTCATATATTGGTCAAACGAAGAGAGCTGTATCCACCCGCGTTAAAGAGCACATTGCTGATGTCAAAAACCGAAGAACAGGGAGGTCTGCAGTCTGTGAACACATAGCGGATAAGCCAAACCATTACATCCGGTTTGATAAAATTCAAATACTCGCTAGAGAACACAAACCCATTCCACGAATGGTACGCGAGGCTATTGAAATTAAAAAACACCCAAATTTCAATAGAGAAGATGGATGGCGATTATCAACATCATGGGATCCCATACTTAGCAAGATTAAATCCCAGCCGCAGCAGTCTGCAAGACCTCAAGATACCATAAGTAATTATTGTGTTAATCCTGAACGCTACGCAAGGCGTTTACGAAATCGATGGAGGTAGCTACATATAATTTTTCAAACTTCTGTCAGACAAATGTCACCTCAGTCTGCCCGGGACCACGGAAGCTGAAAAGCGACCGAAACGTCGGGTTGATTTTAAAAATCATTTTAGTTTAATATACGCGAGATAAATCCGTAAAAATAGTTTTATTTCAATGAGTGTAGCTCGCGAAAACCTAAGAACATATCAAGTAAAAAATAATAAAGATTTAATTATAATTATAAACTACCTATTATTTATATCTGCTATTTACTTATAGGTTTGAAGTCGGTGCCAAGCCTTAAGCAAATTATTATATTTTAATCACTTAAATATGAATACGAGCAAGTTAATACACTGAACAAAACGTTACCGGCGAATCGTGGGTGTTTGCATATGTATGCTTGAATTCATGCATTTACCTCTGCCTACCCCTTCGGGGATTACAGGCGTTAAGTTACGTTTTAATACAATGAAATGCCTACTTTAGTGATTTTGGCTAGGCACCGAATTCAAACCTATAAGTAAATAGCACATATAAATAATAGGTAGTTTGTAATTTCAATTAAATCTTTATTATTTTTTACTTTTCAGTTTTGAAGTCGTTTTTTCTTAACGCAGTTATATTTATTTAATACTTTTTAGTTTATTGCTGCATTGCCAATTAGATTAATGTTCACATCTGTTTAACTTGTAAAATCTGACTCCTATAGCTTCGTGACAATTAGATACCTCATTTAAATTGTTTAGGTGTGTCGATACAATATTATTACACGACTATACGAAATCAATGAAAAAAATTTATCCACGAAGGAGTTATTAAGCTGTATTGTGTGTGTCGATGAGTAAATGTGTCATTGTCACTTGTTGTCATCTTGTTGTCATGCGCATTAGGACTATCTAGGACGTCAGTGGATTCAACGCACTGTATGACAACTCGCCGTCTATTCTTATTCCTTTAGTCTGACGTGAAAGTAAGTAAAAAAATGCTCATAATATAAAAACTGATAGGCCTATCTGAATCAAATTTTTATGGGACCAATTCGAAACTATTCCACATCAAACAAAAGAAGAATTACGTAAATCGGTCCAGAAATCTCGGCGAAATTCGCGTACATACATAAAAAAAAATACCAGCCGAATTGAGAACCTTCTCGTTTTTTGAACTCGGTTTAAAAGAATCAGACTTGGAATAACAAAACGCAAATAACAGCTATGACGAATGCACAATGGCGCATAAACCTGCATTAGAAGCACTTAACCGAACATTAAAAGATTTACGCAATGACTCGAGATGTTTTGGAGGAGCAATGATCTTACTGTCTGGCGATTTCCGCCAAATACTGCCAGTAATTCCAAGATCTAGAGGCTGCCGACGAAATAAACGCTTGCCTCAAATCGTCAAATCTATGGCGCTATGTGAAAAAACTGCAACTGACAACAAACATGAGAGTCACATTGCTTAATGATACCTTTGATTATATACACGTCTAGATGGAGCGTCGCCGTACAAACGCTGCAAAAACAATGTCTTAATTCGAAAATCCTTGTGTGCGTGTAACACACACTAGTATGTATATTTTATTCGCTTTACACACACTACTCGACTGGTGAAAATGTTACTTGCTTATGACATTTTCCCCTAAAAATAGGGAAAATTAGCTTAAGTCGAGTTCAAGTTTTTCATAATGTGTGACATAATAATATTACGATATTCGTCGGGTCGTCTCACAGTAGCTTTAATTATTCGTTTTTATATATTTTGTATTTTTTGTTTGTATTGGTACGTGTATAAGCTAAAGTTATTCGTTGTTAGTTATTTGTTCTTAGTAAATTACTTTTATCGTAAAGAAAAAAAAAATATTTTTTTAAGACCAAACTCAAAATCTGGAATTGATCCACTAGTTGGGAATTTACAAACCCACAAACAGATACACACGTCAAACTTTTCTAAGTTTGACGTGTGTATCTGGGGTTATTAAAAGAGTGTTATTTAAATAAATATAGGTATATTAAACATATATTTTATATAGATTTTATTTTGTAAGTTCATATTTCTCTGGGAAGATTTTAAAGCAAAAACTGGCAACACAGTAAACATGGCGTTCAATGAACCGTACAAATGCGACGTAAAATTAAATATAGTTGTTTTATTTCTAGCATTAATTTAGGACTATGGAAAGTGTACTTATCGATAATAAGAAATGTTTTTAGATGTTTTTATTCTTCCTTTGTAATTTCGGCACACTTTAATTGCGCAACTCGTCATATTGAAAGCACAGATGCGGACGTGTTCCCGTCACAATGACGGTGTCGCTACTGAGCGAGCGAAACGAAGATATCAGCTAACAGTTAACTGATATTTTTTTGGACGCTTAGGAACTCAAATGCTCCATCTAGACGTGTATATAATCAAAGAATGATACATCTGCTGAAGATTTCTCGGAGCAATTGCTGACTATCGGTAATGCTCAAGTACCTGTCGATGAATCGAGCAGATTAATATAATTTCCAAATAATTTCTGTAATTTTGTCTCATCAAAAGACGAACTTATAAACAATGTATTTCCAGAAATTATTTCTAACTACAAACATAATGAATGGTTGAGTGAGCGAGCAATTTTAGCTGCTAAGAATAAAGATGTAGATGACCTAAACTACATAATTCAAAATAAGATCATTGGAACAATGCATTCATTAAAATCTATTGACTGCGTCACAAATGAAGATGAAGCCACCAACTATCCGATTGAATTTTTAAACTCTTTGGACGTGCCTGGCTTACCACAGCACAATTTACGCCTAAAGGTTGGCTCCGTAGTAATCATGCTTCGAAACATAAAACAAACTGTGCAACGGTACGCGTTTGGTGGTTAGAAAATTGATGAACAATGTAATTTACGCTACGATAATGATAGGAAAATTCAAAGGTGAGGATGTTCTCATTCCGAGGATACCGATGATCCCAACCGATATGCCGTTTGAATTTAAAAGACTTCAATTTCCGATACGTTTTGCGTTTGCTGCCATGACCATCAACAAATCACAAGGCCAATCCTTAAAAGTTTGTGGTTTAAATCTAGAACATTCATGTTTTTCCCATGGTCAATTATACGTGGCATGTTCACGGGTCGGAAGACCATCTGCGTTGTTTGTTTTTGCGCCTGATAATAAAACAAAAAATGTCGTGTATCACAAGGTACTTAAATGAAGAGCAACCTATGTACTAAAATACAGAAATAATTATTAATGATTAATGTAGGTATTTAATTTTTTTTGTATTTTTTCACCTTATTTATTGCCATTAAGGCGGAACAAAGTTTGCCGGGTCAGCTAGTATATATATATATAGATACATAGTTTTATCGCGGGATCCTGTTGCTGCCTCGCGTTGTTGTATTTATTTACTACGGCCCTGTTGGAATGTTTTGACCACCATTGTTCGGTTGAATTACTACATTATTGGAATAATTCTTCACTAGTGGGGGGTGGGGTCGTCACGTTCCAACCCCATCGAAAGTCATCTTAAATCTTGACTGTACTTTAATTAAAGTTGGTACTAGATTTAGGGCTTACATGCTCAAGGTATTTCCTTCAACAAATATTGCTAATGCGTGAATCGTGTTTCGTAAACAGTTAATGAATTGAAAACATTCCTCACACACCCTCCCGGGGAAATGTGAAACCAAATATTTGCTTATAAAATTAAAGTTCGGGTTTAAAATTTCTGTAATTGACTAATCGATCGCATTAACTAACAAGTCGATAAATATTATATAAAAGTCGATAGTATTTTAAAAACAGTTTTGTTTAAATTGATTGTGATGATAATGCTGAGTTCTCACTTGTGAAACGAAAATATGTCTTTTCAATTGAAAAAAAAAAAAAAACAGTTTTTGCTCCGCTAAGACCTAAATACCTACCCCCTTATTCATAAACGTTTTTTTAACCGACTTCGAAAAAAGGAGAAAGTTATCAATTCGTCGGTTTTTTTAAATGTATGTTCATCGATAATTTTAGCTAAAGTGTTGCTAATCTCTCCATTGTCTTTATCTATCCTGCACATTTGACAATGCAACTGACAAAGACAAAGCATTCTATAGCAAAAACGTATCTAATGTACGTTTCTGAATAAGGGGGTATGTCAAAAGTATGTAAGTAACTAGTTTGGAAAATGTGAATTCGTTTATTTTATTGAGACAACCGTCGTTTCTTCTGTCGTGAAAATATTTGTTCCACGTAATTAACATTTGCGCATCTTTAAAATAAATTCGCGAACAAAAACACAAATGAACATGAAATGTCGGATGTTTATAATGTACAGATAATCACATCGCCAGATGTATTCACAAACACGTAGCGAGAATTAATATCAGTTTTCATGGAAACAATATCAACGCGAGTTCATTTCATAGTTAAAATTATTTTGTCATGTTTCATATGAATTGTTATTAAGTTGCTCTAAAGAGCCCGAGTTCGACTCGCGCTTGGACGGTTTTTTACATTACAGACATTTTGTTTATGCATGTTCAATTACGTGCGTTTGTTGTAACAAATGATCGCATGTACGTTTGTCTGTAAACAGACATTTAACTTATATACTATTTACTCAGATGGTATGTACGCACGTATTGAATGTGGCTAAACGTAAAATACGTCGGTATTTTTCCACGAACATTGGTAAGTCGACATGGAAACGAGAAACTTTTCAAGGGACACGCATTTCGCTTAACTTTACGACATAGACTGACACGTGGAGTAGGGTTGCCAACTTTTAAAATAACCTATTAAGTACCTGTTGGCCTCATGCGTACAGGGTTCCGTATGTACTAATAAGAGATAAAATTTAAGGTTACATAGGAAATGTAACCTTAAATTTTTTAGACTATCGGTTTTCCTGTAATCTAGGAGTCAGTATTTATGGTAATTAGCTTAGGAAATAAAGGGGAGGCTGCAGTCATCACTTAACATCAATGTGAACTGACATCATTTTATTCCATGTTTTGATCATATTTTTGTGTATGTAGGTACCAAATATTTTTTTATTCAAATTTAAATCACGCAAATAAAAGCCTGTAAAACGTTGGCATTGTATAAAAAGAAATTTAAAAAACATATCACTAATAGTATATATTTAAACAGTCCGCCGATTACTGAAAAATGAATGAAATATAATAATCTATACTTATAATAAAACTGTAGAAGTTCAAATTCTGTATATTGAAAATATTGAAAAAATACATACCAGGGGATGTTACTAGATCGATACCGAACACAAATATGTGTTTAGATTTTTTTTTGTCTGTCTGTCTGCCTGTCTGTCTGTTTGTTCAAGCATCACACAAAATCTACCGGTCCGATTACGATGAAACTTGGTATATTTATACTTTAACCTTTGGCGCACAACACTGGGTACTTTTTATCCCGGAAAAATGTATGTTTGTCTGTGTGTTTGTGCACGCTATTTTCAGAAATGGCTTATCCGATTTTTATTTTTTAACTAATATATTGCGGTAAGTTTCACTTAACATTTACTGTTTGTTTCATGTCAATCGGTTGAGAAATAAAAAAGTTACGACAATTTAAAGAATCATATCGAATATTTTTAATCTTTTCTGAATCTATCTTTTTTAGGTTTCCGTATCTAAAAGGTAAAAACGGACCCTATTACTCATCCTCCGCTGTCTGCCTGTCTGTCCGTCCATCCGTCTGTCTGTCCCCAGGCTGTATCTCATAAACAGTGATAGCTAGAAAGCTAATTTCACAAATTATGTATTTCTGTTACCGCTATAGCGACATAGAAGAAATAGAAATAGAAATAGAAAATGTTTTTATTTCGAATAGATATTTACAGATACTTTCAAAACGACAAAATTGAATACAATTATATTGATATTGGGAACGGCTGGACCGATTTTGACGGGACTTTCACTGGCAGATAGCTGATGTAATAAGGATTAACTTAGGCTACTCTTATACTAGCTTCGCCCACAACTTCTTCCGGGTAGATACTGAACAATCACAAATTCTCACGCGGACGAAGTCGCGGGTACAGCTAGTTATGTAATATTACTAAGCTCAATGTAAGTGAGCGAAGTTCATTTTGAGGAAATAAGTGTTTTTAAGCCTAAATGAAGACTTGGGATGAGCTTATTCCTTTATTGAAAAAGGACATAGGGTGGGTATTATTACCTATATTCATTTAGTAGGTACTCTCTTCATACATGTAAGCTGATTTCCAATATTTGCGACTGGATTTATTGCAAGTTTTCTTGAAGTTCCAGCGAATTTTCAATATTTTTCCTTACGTTAACTTAATCAAAGCGCTTGCCAGAACCGTTGAAAGTTTTATGCTCTTATGTTATTTTATGTGAATGAAATATTGAATTCAGCTTTTGTTTGTATATCGTGTTTTTCTTTGGAATTGAAATTGAACCTTGCCTTTACTTCTATGTTTCTCGTAATATGAACTAAAATTAATACATAATAATATGGGAAACCGCGAAGATCTAATTCTATTTCTGTTTTATCAAAGATTCGTGGCTTTAATCGATATTCAATAAAATGATTATGTAGGTGTAGGTGTAAGTATATGATCACGCTTATTTTTTTACTGCGTCGTCCTACTTTTATGATTCTTTCTATATTTCTTAATCGATAGGCCCATACCTCTAAGTTGGTTCCAATTTAAATTCCTTAAAAATCCCCGGGAAGTGTACTATTATATCGCAATATGATTGCAGATTTACGTACATACCATTTTTTTATCCATTTACCTACTATTTTTGCGACTGCGATCTTGAATTTTTACTATACAATCGTTCGCAAATTCAAATAGAACATGTGAATTTGAACATTCGTTATATGCACCAATGTTTCAGCTAAATAACCTGAAATTTTGCGTTGCCGCTCCAACGCTGGTGATATAATGTCCAAATTATTAGGCTATACCATGTCGTCTAAATATAAAATAAATGAATACTAGCTGTAGGTTACGGCCTACGCCCTCGTGCTGCTTTCAGACAGATAACTGAAAAAATAAACTTGTTTTTGGCAGCACATTATTTGGTGCTAACAGTCAGTTGCGGTGAATGCACTATGTGAGACAAGAATTAGGTTTTTCGTAAATGACGTAGGTAAAAGTGGTTACCATGCAAATAATTCTATGTGGACGTTGAATTAACAAAACTTTGATTCTACCGAAGTTCTTTATACGAACTATACTACCTACATGTAAATTAGGGATGATAAATATGGATATGAATATATTATACCGGATACGGTTACGGATATTAAATTACTTCGGATTATCCTTAGTTTCGGATAGTTTCGGTTACAGATCTTTTACATCATCAGATGTAAAAGAAATTATGAAATGTATCTATTTCTAAATAATATTTTTTTAACACTGATCATTTTTTTTTGCTGCTATCCTTTCATCTAAAAATATCTAAATTAAACTAGACTCAGACCGTATTTTTACGCGAACCTAAGTTATGTAATGTAATATCACAGGAGCTGGAGGTTACTTATTTTGTGATAAAATGTCTTATTTGGGGTGCGCCGATATCCGCTATTATCTGGAACTTTGATTGGGTTTTTATTACAGTTACGGATAGACAATATTTCGGATATCCGGTGGTTTACGGTTATTTTTTTTCGTTGAACTTCATGATATTACTTAAATAAATGTTAATGGAATATATGTTTACGTCTATTTAATATGTTTTGATGTGAAATAAGAAGCCGGTTCAAACATAAAGTACTCAAAAGTTATACGTGACATAACTGTAAGAACATTGTTATGGGTGTGTAGTGTGATGTAATGTATTACAACTTACAACCGACATAAAAGCTTCAAACGGAATTGAACGTGGATTTTCTCCTTTACTCACTTTTATAATCGCAGTACGAGCCTTTTATGATATTCATTTTTTAGCGTACTTACCTATCTAAGTACCCACATTCTTCAAATAAAAAGTATGCATTGCAGAATTTGTGCTTTTTATCGTGATTAATTTATTAGTTTCAAGTACAATTATAAAATACTAGCTGACCCGGCGAACTTAGTAATGCTTCAGAATGAAATAATCTGTCAAAGGTTTGATAGAGACGGACTGTTTGTACGGGAAAATGAAATTGTGGTTTTTACTATTTCCCTTCAATTTCTTCATATTTTCTTACCTTTTAAACCTTCCATGGACGTCCAAAAATCATTCAAAACGAAAATTAGCCAAATCGGTCCAGCTGTTCTCGAGTTTTAGCGAGACTAACGAACAGCAATTGATATACATATATATAGATTTGACATCTCTGGTTCACACACTAAGGTTTGATTTTGATGTTAAAGGCAGACAGGGTGACAACCCTCTTGACGTGACACATCAGAACTGTAGAACTATGTCCAATTAATCCCTGAATTAGCAGATGGA
Source organism: Macrosoma leucophasiata (assembly GCA_036365455.1). Classification (NCBI taxonomy): domain Eukaryota; kingdom Metazoa; phylum Arthropoda; class Insecta; order Lepidoptera; family Hedylidae; genus Macrosoma; species Macrosoma leucophasiata. The sequence continues at coordinate 6,544,785 of JAWQUS010000024.1, forward strand.
GGAAGTAGTCCCCTTTAAGGTCCAAGAACAATAAGTAATCAATGATCATATTTTCGTGCCGCCTGAGGGATGTAAGTAAGGGAGAATAGGCTACAATAATAATGCTGGAAGCGCGCATGGCCCCGCGGCTGGTGTAGATCGTAACCAATCTACTCGGTTAAGCACGGGCGCGGTCGGCTGTGTGATGGGTGACCGCTAGTGGCAAATTAGTATGCGCGTTTCCGTGCTTCGGAGGGCACGCTAAGTCGTCGGTCGCGGTTGCTATCGATACATAGCAGTCGTTAAACCCGGTCGGTTTGAAAACATCCGACAGCAGGTTGGCCACTAACCCGTATCTCCACCAATCCGCATTGGAGCAGCGTGGTGGAGTAAGCTCCAGTCCTCCCTCCAAAAAAGGGGAGAGACTCGTGCCCAGCAGTGGACCGTATAATGGGTTGCCATTATTAATAATGCTGAGTCGTAACTTTATGAAAGGCAAAATTAAGGGTAAGGGTACCCCTGAATACGCGATCTCTGAAAAACAGGTGTAAAGTTATTTATAAGTTTGTTCTCTGTTTAGTATAATCCGAATAAAGCACAGTAACGTAATTTAGCCCGATATATATTTTTGTTTCGGAGTTCGTTTACCTTACGTTTCCTTGGTCGCGTGTATCGGTTCTTTATGTGTCCACAGGTTTTACATTTCGTATTTGTCTGCATTGATGATCGGAGACACGAACAACGCAGTTGTTTCGATGGGTAGTCAATGAATTTTAAAAATAACTCGGGTGACCTACTTTCGTTTTGCCACCTGTATTGGAAAAATGATTATGCGCACTAAATATTTGAACTTCGATTTATGTTTCACTCTGTGATTAATCTCTTTCTCTTAATCAATTATTAGATAAATATTTATTAAAGTTATGTTAGAATTAGTTAGTTAAAATAGGCATGCTCCGATGGTTCGGGCATAAAGAAAGAATGTTGAATGAGCTAATGACTAAACAGATATACAATGCGAATGTAAATGATTGCAGAGGCCCAGGAAGACCAAGACTGACCTACCACGACCAAATAGGTCGAGTGCTGTCTGATGGTGGGGCCAAAAGTCTTAGGAATCGGCGCGCATGTATGAAGAGAATGATGAAGGTAGATGAGGCACGGGAGGTGTGTCAGAACCGGGATATCTGGCGCTTCACACTCTCTGCCTACCCCGTTAGGGACCGGGCGTGAAGATACATAGAATACGTACAAAGTAGAATTAGTTCATGTCCGTAACTTTGGCCTCGTGGAATTGGCAAAAAAACTTTGATAACCTATGTCCTGTGTCCATCTCATGTGCTCGATCTATCTCCATTTCAAGTTTCAATAAAATCGTTTCAGCTGTTTTGACCTGAAAGCGGAACATACAAACAGACGAACATACACATCTTGTAATATTGTCGACATATTTACCTAAGCCTCTAAATAAATTAAGATACCTACTTGAATAAATTGTAAGTGAAGGTATCTATCTACCTACATTTTATGTGTTCAAAGATATATGACTACCATAGGTGTACCAAATATGTTTTTTTAATTATGAAGCTTTCTGCTCTTTTATACTCAACTGTACTATGAATTTCGGTATCACTCAAAAAGGTTTGTAAAGTAGGTCAAATTAGGGCAATTATAGAACACGTGAATGAAAGACAAATTGACCGAGTTATTATGTGGTACATTAATGTCGTTCACTTGCGTATTATACTTCCGTAAAGGCTACTATCGGGACTATTGTAGTGGAAATGAGTCCTGTGTCTCTCTGTATGTCCATCAGTCCGTATTCAACAGGACTTTTCTTCTTCTTTGACTTTTTTTCATATGTAATTCTAAGAATATACAGAACTTTTTATGACGTTCTGAATCTTACACAGTAGGTCCCTTTAACAAAGTGAAATAATCCTAACTAATATTATAAATGCGACAATTTGTGTATAGGTTTTATTATGGATGTTTGGTACCCTTTCACGAAAAAAACTACATGGTGGATTTGGATGAAACTTTACAGTAATATCTATAGGTTATAGATTGGAATAACACAGGTAGCTATAGGCTACAATTTGTAATGTAATAGTATACGCCGACGAAGTCGCGGGCAAAACCTAGTTCACAATATATGGGACTGATGGCCTTGTACTGTGTTGGTTTTTTATGTAGAGTTCATGAAGAATCCCATGTATCCTATAGGTACCTACTCGATACAATGCATATTTCAGAGTTCGTTGAGCTCGTTCGTGTTATCAAATTACAGCGCCTCTCACATAGTCATAAGTCGACCGATGCTCGTCAAGGCATGATTTTCTATGTTATGGATATTGCAATGTTTTATCCGGAGCCACATTACAGCGTCCCACACAACATATGCTACATACTTACTAAATACACGTTACTTAATACGACGACCCGGTTAGTCCAGCGGTGTGAGATGACCGTTTGATTCGGAGGGTCGCGGGTTCGATCCCCGCACCGGGACAAATGTTTGTATGGCCTACAGATATTTTTTTCGGGTCTGGGTGTTTGTGTATGTGTTGTATGTGTACAACGGCACCCACGACACAGGTTTATACCTACTGTGGGGCTGTCAGTGTAAGCGTATTTTTTTATTTTTCTTCACCCCAATATTTGTTTGTGTGGTGCTAGCTAGCTTATACCCGAATAGCATCTGCATGCGAGGAGTGGCGACGGATTGTAAAGCGAGCCACGAATAAACCCTAAAATGACGATCACGTCCACTCTGTCAAGAGTGCTACGACTAAGAAGAAGAAGCTAGCTTATAATTTAAAAACGCATGCAGTAGGGACACTAGTTCGTTATGCACATTTCTTCTGACCACCGGTGCAGCTTCTGATAATGTTCTCATTAAAAAATAGGCAAAACACTTTTTTTTTACGTCATGGAAGTGGCAAACAAGCATGCAGTTCACATTGATGTTAAGTGATAACTGAAGCCTATAGACACCCACACAAAGACCAAGGTCAAAATGCTAATGCGTTGCCACTCCTGAGGCCTAAGGTGTTATGCCTCTGTGCCGGAAATTACAGGGCCGTACATTACCACCTGGCCGGAACACGATAGTGCTGAACACTACCATTTAGCGGCAAGTATTAAAAGAAGAGTTCCCACACCCAAATTGTATACACCTGTTTCAATAATAAAGTATTTTTAATTTTAATTTTTTTTTTAATTTTTAATTTAAATTTAATTTAATTTAAGTATATAAGGTAATGCGGAGGTGCCTACGCCCGCGAGCTCCGTCACATGAGCTCTACCACCAGTAAAATAAAATTAGTTTTCGAACGTATCTCGCGCTTTACAGCTTCCGTTGTCTCGGGGAGTCTGCCTTGACCGAAACGTCGGGTTGATTTTAAATAATCATTTTAGTTCAATGTACACGAGATTAGTCCGAAAACTAGTTTTATGAATGTAGCTCAGGAAATCTAAGAACATACTATGTTAGGCAAAACACACCTTCGGGTTAGAATCAAATATATCAGCCCTGCAAGATGGACCGACGACCTAGTGAAGGCTGCAGGTACCCGCTGGATGCACGTCGCTTCCGATCGGTCGGCATGGAGGTCATTGGGGGAGGCCTATGTTCAGCAGTGGACGTCCTATGGCTGATATGATGATGATGATGATATCAGCCCTGTCGTTTAATTTGTTAGCTAGTAGTGCTCTTCTAGATTCCGTATTGTATTAATAGACATACCTACCTCAGTCTCAGAACACGGTATTTACATATCCCGTTCGGTATGGAAAAACGTGATCTTTAGATCGTCTCATGGACTGAGATATAAAAATTAAGTAAATGTAGTTCGCAGAGAAAATCGAGCTTTTCAAAGGTTTCTCGGTTTTTAATTTAGGTATGCCTATTTACAGTCTGCCTGATCACTCGAGCTCCTTCACTATTACTCTGCTACCGATGCTACACAGTTTCAGTGACCAGAGTAGACTAGAGTACGCTCTGATTGCTTCAACTTACCCTGTTTAAGTGGCCTTGTACAATCACGAGCACGTAGCGAAAATTTGTGTCGATTTTCTCCATGGAACGTGGTTTTTACCTTTAGATACATATTTTTTGCATTTCATCATTTTAATCTCAGTTTTTTGGGGTTACATATCTATAGCCTTCACGTGATCATGGCACCTCTATTGTCTTGTTATTTAGATTTCTGTGTTATAGTTATAAAAGAAAAAAATATATATTAGCCATTAATTATCATATGTTCAATTCATAAATTAAATTCGAATCTCATGTTGTCGAAAGTATTTGTATCTCATGTTGAAACCTATACAACGATTAGGTAAATAACAATGATGAACATGAACACAGAGCTAAGTTTAATTTGATTATAGTGAAATACGTCAATTAACATAGTTGCAAACATATATTACCGTGTCGCTTCCAGCTTATGTTTTTCTTATTTGTCAGCAACGTGTTTGATTTGTGCGTACCGGCTTAGACCAAACAAACGTAATTACGGCTATTTCAATAGGAATGTTTTGATAAAATGTCGCCGCATTGTAAATTGTGTTATATTCGGTCGAAAATGAAACTGACACGCCGTTCAAACACGCGTTGTACCTACTTGTATTTGGAAGTCCGTCCTGCCCCGGTAAAATTTTTATTAAGAACGACACTGTCCCTTGCATTAAAATGTTTGGGTGGCGCAAAAAAATTTTAACGTTCCAAATATTTAGTGTCTATTTCATGTATTATCTATACATCTATACAAATAAATAAAATTGAAGTGTCTGTTTGTAATATTAAAATAACCGCTTTTTACTAAATGCATATGTATGTATACACGGTACATACCTATACCAAAACAACATTTTTTACAATTTTTGTCTGTCTGTCTGTCTGTTTGGCGGGGCTAATCTTGGGCACGGCTTTACCGATTTTGACGGGACTTTCACTGGCAGATAGCTGATGTAATAAGGAGTAACTTAGGCTACTTTTATACTAGCTGCGCCCCCGACTTCGTCCGGGTAGATACTGAACAATCATAAATTCTCACGCGGGCGAAGTTGCGGGCACAGCTAGTCACTACATAAAAAAGTACTTATTTCTAGTAGAGCTTCATGACTGACTGACTTATACACACAAACTGTTTATTTACGTAGAAATTGCCTTTCGTAATCAAAAGCATAAAAAATAACATCTAGTGTCCTTATTCCGTAATATATTGTAGTAATAAAGCAAGTAGGGGACAGCTATAGGATATATGACTCAGAGCAGTCGACGGGTCAAGTAATACACTAGGGTACTTTATATTGTTGTAATAGAGGCTATATTGCGAAGTGTTTGGAAAAGAAGGATTTCTTGGCAGTACAAGCAAGCGTTTCAGAGTGGTTGAACCGGTATGATATCAACTTTCGCGGGTTTACATGCGTGTGTATGGCAACGCTGATTCATTTTTTATATTTTCTTTTTTATGTAATAAAAGTGGCAAACAAGCATGCAGTTCACATTGATGTTAAGTGATGACTGCAGCCTATAGACACCCACACAATGAGCAGAGGTCAAAATGCGTTACCACTCCTGAGGCCTGAGGTGTTATGCCCCTGTGCTGGAAATTACAGGGCCGTACATTACCACCTGACCGGAACACGATAGTGCTGAACACTAGCGTCACATTTAGCGTCAAGTATATTGGGTAGTTTTATTTCAATGAAAGGTTAACTTTTAATTTGTTTATGAGGACGATTTAAGGGACATATGGACATAATTTGACTAGCCTTGAAACATTTGTAAGAGTTTCGCTCCTCATTAATCACTCAATCTCGTAAAACCAAATCTATATTCAAATCTTATCTGCTCAATACTGTCACGTAATCTAAAAGTATATTAGGTAATGCGGTGGTACCTACACCCGCGAGTTCCGTCACTGGAGCTCTACCACCAGTAACAAATAAATAAGTTACTTCCAAATTTTAGATCTGGCAGCCATAGTTTTGCGATCATAATTGTTGCGTTTTATTTATATTTGTAGTGGTGTTTCCATGACAACGGAAGTGTTTCCATGACGATGAAATTGTTAAGACGAATTCAATATAGCGTATCATGTAAAAAACTGTACATCAATTAGCCTGCTATTAATATCCGATTGAGTCGCTAGTTTGCAGTAAACAAATCGTAATTTTTCTTTAAATATCCGAACACACAAAAATTAAACTTTAAGATGCAACGTAAATGGTCGCAATCGAGCCAGATCTAAAATATGGAAGTAACTTTTCTCATCGGAAATCCAGATGACGTGACAGGTTGACCCTTGCCAGATGATGGTTTTTGTACTTGGCATGTTATGATTCATCCGTACAAAAATTTCTAGCCTTACAGGGCCAACAGTACTCGGAGGGTTCAGTATCTCTCCTACTATATTACCTACACATTTCCACGATGAAATGTCAGTCGGAGGAAACAAAAGAATGTCGCGAAGCACTTGGCACCACCTACTTGGCAGTTGCCCGTAATGATTTACGTACCAATAAATGCCACGCGCTATCGAACTTTGCACTAAATTTACGAGCTTTGATCTTCCGGATATGCTTATTGTAGACTATAAAACGAATTCTTTGCAGACATTTTGAAATATAAACAGACGAATGTTTGGAACATTTTTAATATAAGTTGCTAATTGCAAAACGGATTGTATTTAATGTATCGAAGAATTGCCGGTTTCGATTTTTATTAGGCATCTTGTAAACCTGTAAAATTTTGCACCACTGGAGTACTAAAAAAACACCAGTTTTCGCTAATAACTGCTCAATATAATCTGCCGAATATCTTCTCGGGGATGAGGATTGATATTTCAGATTTTAGAGATATATTCAGTTTTTATCCATGTTATGCTTGTCGACGTTTTTTTTTTATGTAATGTAAGTGGCGAACAAGCATGCAGTTCATATTGATGTTAAGTGATAACTGCAGTCTATAGACACCCACACAAAGACCAAGGTCAAAATGCAGATGCGTTACCACTCCTGAGGCCTAAGGTGTTATGCCTCTGTGCCTGAAATTACAGGGCCGTACACTACCACCTGACCGGAACACGATAGTGCTGAACACTAGCGTCACATTTAGCGTCAAGTATATTGGGTAGTTTTATTTCAATGAAAGGTTAACTTTTAATTTGTTTATGAGGACGATTTAAGGGACATATGGACATAATTTGACTAGCCTTGAAACATTTGTAAGAGTTTCGCTCCTCATTAATCACTCAATCTCGTAAAACCAAATCTATATTCAAATCTTATCTGCTCAATACTGTCACGTAATCTGAACGAAACCAAAATCTAATCTGACACGCTAATCTATAGATAAAACAGTCACTTTCACGATGAACAACCAACAGCTACAGCTGATGTATTTTTATCCAACGGTTCACCCGGAAGCTGCGCGATGCGCTTTTAAATTATAAGATTAGTGTCCATGTTTTATTTTTGTAAATTTAATATGGAACACTTTTAAACACTACTTCACGCTTGTAACTTTTACTGGTGGTAGGCACCACCGCATTACCTAATATACTTGCCGCTAAATGGTAGTGTTCAGCACTATCGTCTTCCGGTCAGGTGGTAATGTACGGCCCTGTAATTTCCGGCACAGAGGCATAACACCTTAGGCCTCAGGAGTGGTAACGCATCTGCATTTTGACTTTGATCTTTTTGTGGGTGTCTATAGGCTGCAGTCATCGCTTAACATCAATGTGAACTGCATGCTTGTTTGCCACTTCATAACATAAAAAAACTGGCTGAAGAGGTAGGCAGAGAAGTATATTATAAGGACGGACCAGTAGTTTGAAACAAATTGGTTGTGATGCAGGCAGGCTGACAGACTCGAGATCACAAGTCATATACGGGTTCCGTTTAGTCCCTTTGATGGACCTGCTGAACTCTTTAAAAAATCTAGAAATACTATTGTTTTCTGAAACTTTCTATCTTTCCATGCCAAGTCTACCTATGTTTATTAATGTCGCAAAATAAAACTGTTATGCTTATAAAAATATTTTTCAATGTTACGATAGTACGTAGGTAAATAGGTATCGTATGTAAAGAAGTGAAAAATACATAAATACAATCTTATGCCAGTTAATTATTAGGTAGCTGAAAATTAACATCCGTACCAGAAATGAAATGTAAAGGCAAGATAAAGCAAAGTTCAAAGATATTAAAATCTGACTCGTTCGTATTTATTTTGCGTCCGTATCTCAATATTATAAACGCTTTCGTACCGTTTGGGGCAACGTCGAAGGGCTAAATTGGTTATTATGTTATAAATGTTTATAACCGTATACATTACTTATGTTTATAGGTATGTATCAGTACACTAGCGACGTTCCCCGGCTTCGCACAGGTATAATGTATTGTTATTTCTCAGATTCTACGCGGCGAATTAAGATGAAACATGTATCAGTTTTTAAGTTAGATCATAAGTAATATAAGTGTGACCGCTTCTATTTTCGCTCAGTAGTTTTTCTGTGGTGCGCGTACGGACATACAGACAGATCGATAAAATGAAACAAAAAATCTGTAAAATGGTAATTGATTATGTTACCTACTTGTGAAGTTTGTTGTATGAGAGTCTTACGGCCGAATACTCAAACTTCACTTAATTTTAAGCAACCCTCAAATATTAGCTCTGTCATTTACACGTGTTTTATACAATAAAGACTTAAGTCACACTCAGATTTAAGTGACGTTTCAGTATTCGGCCGTAAGTCCCGTTTTTCCCTGTGGGTCCGTGGAAGCCAAAAAACTATGGTAAAACGCAATGAGGTCAATATATAGAGTAGACACTGGGAACAATCAGCCGGTTCCGTTTTTATATTGATTTCACTTTTTTTTATTATGTAATGGAAGTGGCAACAAGCATGCAGTTCACATTGATGTTAAGTGATGGAAGAAAGACCACAAAGACCAGCGGTCAAAATGCAGATGCGTTACCACTCCTGAGGCCTCAGATGTTATACCTCTGCACCGGAAATTACAGGGCCGTACATTACCACCTGACCGGAACACGATAGTGCTGAACACTACCATTTATCGGCAAGTATATTAGCTAATGCGATGGTGCCTACGCCCGCGAGCTCCGACACTGGAGCTCTACCACTTTTAATTATTAGTATTTCATATTTGATTACGGTTACGATGAAAAAACGTTTAGAATATCCGGGACTTACGGTTACGGAGATCTGTAACATCTAATACAATAGTGAAGTTAACGTAAACAAGAATGATTTTATGATAGCTTTAAATTATGGAAAATTGTAAAAATATGCCTAAGAGATATTTTTAAAAGAGCCGACTGAGTTTTTTCCGGCAAGTTTTTCTCAGATCATATTGGCCTTTGGAACTTTGCCGGTGAATGACAAAGAATGACTCTTTTTCTTTTCTTTTTACTCTTTGTTATCAGTTTGTAAAGGGGAAAAGAGACATTCTACTGATATACTTTTACATTAGTTTATTACATTTAGTTTTATCTTAGTGATATTCTTGACTTTACATATATTTTTTATCTTGTTTGACATGTATATCAATTGTTATTCGCTTTAATTTATTTTGTTTGTTTTTGACGTGTCATAAGAGGTGCCTGTCACCCTAAATGAATAAATGAGTTTCTGATTCTGATTCTGAACACGTTTGTTTACTTTCATAAACATACTCTGTTGCCAGTGGGTCAGAGAGTTTTTGGTGCTAAATAGGGAAAAGTTCAAATGACTGCCGGATCTAAGTTTTAATAGGGCTTACAGAGCCAAGCTCAATAAAAGGCACTTTAGTGTTATTAATTTGCTACTCGTAAAATGACAACGAGGTTAGCTCCGTGGATTACACCAAATGGGACTTGTTGATAATAACATTTATTTTATGCAATTTCGAGAGGGCCTAACTAAGGTATGCTACAGCGGTTTTCGTTCCTGCCCAGAACGTGTAAATTGTGGAACGAACTTCCCTCTGAGGTGTTCCTTCGGTGCTACAATATGGGGTTCTTCAAAAATGGCGTCATAAGAGTCCTTCAGGGCTGGCAGCGCGTTGGCAACTTCCCTGGTGTTGCAAATGTTCATAGGCGACGGTGACCACTTTCCCACCAAAATCACCACCAATTAATGATTTACTTATAAATTTTGAAAATATTTCATCCCAGTCATTATATTGTGTTGAAACAGAAGAAGGACAATACACCGAAACAACGTACTCAAGACATTTGCAATTATTAACTTTTACACATATTAGTTCTATTCCCGTATTATTAATCGGCATTGGATATAAATGCGACTGAATCGATTTATGAACGACAATAGCAACACCTCCGTAACCATCATCCCTATCTTTTCTATAAATAGTATAGTCATTGATACTAACATACTTTTCCAAATCTAACCACGTCTCACATAAAATTGCAATATGAATTTTTTCCCTATATAAAAAATCTGTAAACATCGTTAATTTTGCACTCAAACTTTGTTAATTCCATTGACATATGTTAATTGGAATACTGTTAGTTTTTCTAGCCATTAAAGAAACTAAAAATATTAGAAATAGCACCTTCTCCAACAATTAAATTTACTAAAAAAAATTTAATTTCTTCCCAAACCACTTAAAAAAATTGTATAATTTTATTTTAAAATTTTTCTGTCGACATTATAATATTTTTCAATTTAATTAAAATTATTTTATGATCAAATTTATTTTTTAAAAAGCTATTTGACGCATTTTCTCCATTTTCATTTTGATTTTTACCTGAACTCTCTACACATGAAAATTCACTGTCTTCACCTTTAGTAATTAAATTCTCAGTCTGTTGTTTATTCCTTTTTTATTTTTTGTTTTTTTTCTGTCGCGATGTTTAATTGAAACTTTGTTCTACATTATGATCTTCGTTAGGTAATATATGTTCAGACTGTTCTTCAGCAATTTTACTTGATGAACACGTTTCAGCTACTACACTACTATATGTTTTACGACTAGTTTGAATATTCAATTGTGTACCACAGGCCATATCCATATTTATCTCATTATTAAATTCAAGTTTCTCAATCCTTTCTCTCTCTAGGTAAATCTGTAGTGCTCTACGATATGTCACTTGACTTTTTGACATTATATCTCTTATTAATTTTTCTCTAATGAACACAGGGCATTGTTTATCAAGTGCTAAATGATCACCTTTACAATTTAGGCATTTCAAATTCTGGGAATCGCAGATCTCATGTTTACCACCACATCTAGGATACAAAATAGTTTTTTGGGGACAATATTTTACAATATGCCCATATTGCCAACATCCGCTACATTGTGTTACTGGAAATGAATAAGGTTCAATAGCAAAACGGCATCCATATACTCGTATAAATAACGGTAAAGTATTACTTTTAAAACAAATTCGAACTGCTTCGCTTTCGATCTATTTACTGTTTAAATCCAACCTTCTCTTCCAACCAGTCTTCTTACGGCTACTATTTCCATTTCGGACTCGAAAATGCTCATCAATTGAGATTCGTTTATGTCAAGGTCTATATTTTTGACAACTCCATATGAAAATGACTGTTCAAATAACATGTAACATCTAAAGCCCAGCTCTTGTAGTTTCGGACATTGAGTTAACTTAATTGCATCTTCTTTAGTGTTGAAATGAACGTAAATTTTGTACATATTTTTATATTTAATTTTCAACACATCTATAATATTCTCAGATCTTTACAATTTCGCAAATGAAATAGGTTTAGGCATCTTTTCTTGTGAAGTTACACCTACAACGTACGGTTCTTTCTTAATTTCTTCATTATTATTTCCGTTTACGCCCAAGTTTTGCTCACCTTTTATCGAGTCGCTCCGAATAAAACGTTTGCTTTTTCGTCTCGTAACTCTTATAAATTCTTCGTCATTAATTTCATCGCTAGTATCCTCAATTATTTTCCTCTTTTCACGTCTCACTTCACTGCATTTTGATATAGTCATATCTTTCTGTGACAAAATATTCTTTGGCGATAAATTTTGTTCCGATTTATACAACAAACTGCTACTTTTTGACGTAGTTAATGGTTCCTCTTCCTCATTTTCATTCATTTTATAATCTCACACTCTTCTTACCCGACGAATAGCGCGGGATAATTCTTATGTCGACCGAGAAATTAAATAAAATCGTAAAATTAATATTGAATGAAAATAATTTTGATCCGTTGTTTTCCGTTGCTTTGACGACACTGATCTCTATTGTTATATTACACGGTAGGTACCTACGGAACCTACTTACAGAATTTTCCATTCCTTCACCATCAATCTAGACTTTCATTGAAAAGGACGCCTATACCAAATTAATTGTTCAACTAAGCTCTGTTAATTGTGATGTTTGTTATTGCTCACAATAAACCTTGGATATCCATAAAGCTGGATTACGTTACGGCTATCGAGATGAGGAATATTCATGATAATTGATGTAAGAGTGCCCGAGGGATTATATCAAAGTATGTAGGGTTGCAACGATATGTCGAAAAACCAAGCTGTAAGTCGATATTCATGCCGATATTTGCAATATCGAAACGATCATATCGATATCGATATCGCAATGGATATAATATCGTTGGTAACTGAAAACACTCGTTTCACGTATAATAATTACGTTAATTAATTTCTTATCGTGATCACTGGAGATTTTTAATGGACCATCTATCTCCATCTCTCCGATCCACTGTTACACACCGTCACGGCCTGTATGAATTTGCCCGAAGGGATAGCTTCTTTCATTTGGTTATGAATATGTTATATAACTATATAACATTGACTGGTGGTAGAGCTCCAGTGACAAAGCTCGCGGGCGTAGGCGCCACCGCATTACCTTATATACTTGCCGCTAAATGGTAGTGTTCAGCACTATCGTGTTCCGGTCAGGTGGTAATGTATGGCCCTGTAAGATCCGGCACAGAGGCATAACACCTAATGCCTCAGGAGTGGCAGCGCATCTGCATTTTGACCTCTGGTCATTGTGTGGGTATCTATAGGCTGCAGTCATCACTTAACATCAATGTGAAATTCATGCTTATTTGCCATTTTCATTACATTAAAAAAAAAAACTTAACTGAACTTAAGAACTTTCAAAGAAAACTCGCTATTCACCCGGAAATTCCGAGTCATAGAATACATGAAAGAAAAGTAAAATATAAAAAAGGATCGCCGCGATTCCTTTTGTCGACGTCAAAATTACCTTACATCCCTAGAGGTACCTATCTGAGTATCATTTAATTATTGCTCACTGGAATAAATGTTTTTCAGAACATCTTATCGATGCTGCTTGTAACCTGAACTTACCTGGGATAGATAATACATGGCCTTCCAGATCTTTTGACGATTAGTACACTTATTGAAATAAAACTATTTTTACGGATTTATCTCGCGTATATTAAACTAAAATGATTTTAAAAATGGTTTTATTTCAATGAGTGTAGCTCGCGAAAACCTAAGAACATATCAGATTAGTACACTTTGTTTAACTGATATCGCCTAATTGAAGCCCGATAAGTTTAGTATGTCTGAAGTTTCTCTATCTTATAAAGTATTCAAATGTTTGATTTCTGTAAAATCTTGCTTAGGTTTCTGTCTACCTCTGGCAAAGTCTTGGACCTTACTCAAACATCTCTCTCTCTTTTACATGTCTTTGAGAATATCGACACACATCAATACCATATTTCGATCAAAATTATCGATTTTATATATAGGTAGATAATGTCGCCCATCTCATCACTTCGATACATTCACCGATATTAAAACATCCTTTTACACCCCTATATGTACCTGAGTATCATTCAATTACTGCTCACTCGAATAAATGTTTTTCGAGAATATCCCATCGGTGCGGCTTGAGATATGAACTTTTTATGTACCTATTATGTCAATCGGTCGACATCAATTTGGTAGGCATTATGCAGTATATTGCTGTTTTATATAAAGTGTTGGTAAAACTAATAATATATTGCATTAGGAGTCCGCTAAGGGGGATATGCCATAATCGCCACGCTTGGCAAGCGGTTTGGCGATCGCAGTAGCGGTAGTTGTACCTATCGCGGCACTGTCCATCCCGCTTTATTGTCTTACTTCGCTTTATTATAATCGTAACACACGTCCGGATTTGTACGCTCCGAACCATATCTGGACGTGTGTAGAGGAGTACGGCGGACAGAATTATTATTAATCAAGTCCGACGTGGTAGGCTTGCGCGGGTTTGGTTGGTCCGGCGGACCGAACTCGCCTACCGGTCCAGTCGTGTGTTACTACTATTACTACTGCCTACTGGACTACTCCCTACTGGAGTGGTTTGGCCGCCATTGTTCGATTGGCTGACTGCACCAACGAAATAAATGTCCTCCAGTAGTGAGCGGTGGGGTCGTCACGACCCGAAACAGACGCCTGTACCTACATAAGATAAGTTTCATTAAATAAACGTTGGTAATGTACAGGATTCTGTTATTTTGCTTCAACAACGCTCTAAGGATATATATTACAGTAGTATCAAATTATTACGAAATGAACCGTGAAATGTATCTTTCTTACTTTTATTGAGATAAGAACCAAGATAGGTTGTTATTTGCTCTGCACATTAGTATGAAAATAACGTATCTTACTATAACTATAATTGTTTAGAGGCAGATTACCTAACAATACTAAGAATTAATCGAATATCTTTTTATAGAACAAATCCCGTGATGGAGGTCCAAATTGTTTTCATTTGTCCCGGTTTTTTTAGCCACACGACACCGAGATGCTTTGTACCGTATTTCTAGTTGTTAGCCCATCTGCGATTAAGAAGCGTTAACAAAAAGACTCTCATTTCTAATTAGACTTCTTTATTAAGTTTTCCAATTATTATACGTCCTTTAAGATTACTGAGTATAGTTTGGAATTAATTTTAGAATTACTTCGACTAAAATCTTGATAGGTCCTCTTTGTTCTATTTACGAAATTAAATTTTAAGATAAAGTACTTCAAAGTTAAAGTACCGATATAAATATAGTACCACCCACGCAGTTTCGTGTCCACTACCAGGCTCGCGACGTACTACCTACACCGGACAAAATGTGTTTGCATGTATGCTGAAATGTATGCATTTACCGGTACCCGTTCATTCTAACGACAAAAGTTTCAAAACTCTTCATTACAAAACCAACGTTTTGCTTAGCACCACCGCATTACCTAATATACTTGCCGCTAAATGGTAGTATTCAGCACTATTGTGTCCGGTCAGGTGGTAATGTACGACCCTGTAATTTCCGGCACAGAGGCATAACACCTTAGGCCTCAGGAGTGGTAACGCATCTGCATTTTGACCTTGGTCTTTGTGTGGGTGTCAAAAGGCTGTAGTCATCACTTAACATCAATGTGAACTGCATGCTTGTTTTCCACTTCCATTACATAAAAAAAAAACAATCGAGTTATTTACTTCGTCAACGAATACAACTACACTGTCTACTTAATTACGTATATGACTATAATCAATACTTGAGCCTTATTAACAGCATCGCAATATGTAAGGTCAATGTTTAAATTATGAATATAATACTTATGTGTATTTTGTTATTTAACAAGGAGGCTCATTATGGTTTCCAAACGACCTTCATCTTTGTGAGATCCTTTTAAAGATAGCATATAATGTTTGTATTTGATTTCTATTCTTTTTTATTACTTAATTTTGAAATAGTACTTATTTAGCTATTTTGTCATGAAAGTAACTTTTATCTATCTATATAAATAAAAATGAATCACCGAAATGTTTGTACCCGCGTAACTTCCAAACCAAATTGGATAAATCGTGTTTGTAATGTTGTGTTTAACGTGTTCGTTATTATCAGCAGAAATTTGTATGAAAAATTAAAAAGTATTTAAAAATCTTCGTTGGCGATAGGTACCTACGAAGTTTTTCGGGTCAGCTAGTACTTACTTAGGTAACTAATAACAAAAAATTACATCTATTAATTCAATTGAGACTACTAAACTTGTCTTACGTAGGGACATGTTATAGATTGCACTGCAAAAGTAAAATCTTGGTGGTTTGACTATTCTATAAAAGATAATTTACTAAAATTCTATAAAAAGTATATCTAAAAAAAGAGTGGATGGACTATTCTATCGTAACTGTATTTCACTAGCTTTTATTCGAAGCCTCGTTTTCGCCCTTGTGCCCGTTTTAAATCCTTCGGGGTGGAATTTATTAAAATCCTGGAAGAGGATTCACTTAAGCTAAATGCCAACACTCATGTATTTTTTTTGTAATGTAACCAAGATAGCAAACAAGCATGCAGTTCGCATGGATATTAATTGATGACAGACTATCAACATCTTTACAAAAAACATAGGTCAAAATGCAGATGTATGCCCTGAGTCCTTAGTTGTTATGTCTCTGTGATAGTTATTACGGAGCCATACATGACCGGGCACGTAAAGCCGTCGGTCCCGGTTGATATCGATAGATAGCAGTCGTTAAACCTTGTCGGAGGCCATATGGGCGGTTTGAAAACATCCGACAACGGGTTGGCCACTAACCCTTATCTCCACCAACCCGCAATGGAACAGCGTGGTGGAGTAAGCTCCAGCTTTCCAAGAAGAGGAGAGAATCGTGCCCAGCAGTGGGACGTATAAAGGGTTGCCACATTATTCATATAATTATACATCTAACCGGAGAATATCACAAAAGTCACAAACTTCACAATAAAATATTTCACGCAAAATAGAAGCGACATCGTGTTTATTTTATTCGTCATGGAGCTTTGTGGAATGTTCGCGAAAATTACGACAATTAAAATAGCTATTCTGCAGATTAACGAGTGGCGGGTACCTCCTGTGTATAAAACTTTTACGATATACCGAAGGAATGGCGGGCAACAATAATGTTTATGTTCTTATCGTAAACTGGACACGAGATAGGTTATACGTGTCCACGGGGAGTGACAGCGTTTTCATGGTCGCGTGTTCACTGCAGAGTTGATATGAATTCGAAAAGGAAATATTTTGTTCCTAATAAGTTTTTAAGACATGAAACTATATCCTTTGGAATACGTGATGGTGAGTTAATAATCGTATCGTGTAAGCCGGTCGATCCTATTTGAATAACATTTTCGTGTCTCAGTAGGTATTGCTTTATACGCTCACAAAACCTAGGGCACACCGCGGACACTTCGCCGAAATTCCACACAAACGCTTAATTTGGTCTCTATTACACAGACATCAATAAGTAACGTGTTTTTACACGTACACCTGTGTGCGTAGCACGTAGAAAATACCAACCGTCGCCCATAAGAGGGGTTGGGTGATGCGGGTAAATCGGGCGGGACGTCGAAGTGTCCATTCTATACGTAGTATTATTACATATTCTCTGCCTAGGGTCTAATTCTGTGTACGTATTAGTTTTGATTGTCATTAGATCCCGATTGAATCACTCCGCCGTTTTGCTCTAACGTAGACTGCGCGGATTGGTTAGAGCAAGACAGCGAAGCGATTCATTCGCGATCCATTGACAATTGTGAATTATTACGTTAGTAGAATTATGGTCTTCGCAAATTACCTACACCGACACAATGCCAACTCAACTCCCAACTCAATGCTAGCTATCGTGTCTCGGTAACGTAGTTATATGCAGCCTAATAATGTACAGTGCTCAACAATAAATATTGCACATCGAACCTAGGAAGAAGAATTCGGCTTATTTCGGGTCTTTTGAGCGTTATCTCTATCGCACCGTACCTATTCGACGTTTGTCGACCATTTTGATCAAGTTTTGACCAATACCGGACTGTCAGTGCTTACGTAGGCAGTGTGCAACAGAGATAACGCTCTACGAAGTCGAAACGAGCCGGTTGTCTCTTTCGCAGGCTCGATGTGCAGTATTAATTGTTGTGTACTGTACAGTATAGGCCTACCATATTTTTTATGCTATAGGCTTCAGTATTCACTTACCATCTATTCATCCACGTGAATTGTATATTCAAAAGTCACCATGCGACCACCAACGAAATCATCACAAATCCTGTCCTGATGTATTCTCGCGAACTCATTTAGTCTATTCCATCCAAACGACTTCATTTCAGGCTGGGGAGTTGAGAGGTCGGAATTAATGTTCGAAGACCCGCGGGATTGACTCGTGACGGTGTGACGTAAAAATATAACTTGACCACGTCCCGTGAATGTGTCAGATTCGACGGCGCGTGAAATTAAGTATTTGCAGACGCGTGGGTGGAAATGGCTGCGTACACTTAATTATCTTACGAAAGTGACAGACAAGCGTATAGTTTGTGTTAATGGGAAATTAATGCGGTAGTATATCGATTTGTGCTTGAGGTTTCAATGCAGATGTACTGTTGGTAGAGCGCCTGTGACAGAACTCCTATAATCTACTTACTTGGTAATCATGGTAGTATCACCGGTTATGTACAGCCTAGTGGTAGCAGGCCACTACTACTACGCTGAGGTCCTGGGTTCGATTCCCGGGTAGGGGGTTATCAGAGGTAATGGTGTAAAATCGTATATCTCGGGTTCTATTGGGATTTTTCAATTTTCTGTAAGTTTCCCAGTACCTCGGAGTTTGGTAATGTGACCGGAGATGGCAACAGGTTCGCCACCTGTTACATGGGCCACAACGTAACCGGCGAGTCGTGGGTGTTTGCATGTATGCTTGAATGCATGCATTTACCTCTGCCTACCCTGATTGCAGGTGTGAAGTTACGTTATTTACAAGGTAGTTCTTTATAACGTTCAAGTATGGTGTTCAGCGTAATGCCTACTCGTGCAGGTAAATTGTATTTTCTATTCATATTATTATCTACTGCTATCGCAAAACAAGTCTCTGTTTGTATGTGAATTTGTTCACATTAAATATATAATTTTATGGGAATGAATCCCTCGCTACTTCTTGGCAATCTCGCAATGCTGCGCTAGACAGGTGTTGTACCCATGTTCAAAGCTCTTTGAGATAAACAATCTTATTTAAGGTGAACATGTCTAGACGTTTACAACCCTTGAATTGTGTAAACAGTACCACTACTCTATTTGTACGAAATCACTTATCAATAAATCGAACATGTCTTGACGGGGTGATCCCGAGGGTTATTGTACCCAGGTGAAGTAGGTAGTAGGTAGGATCAAGGCTTGATCATCATCGTCACTTCGCCGAAAGACGTCCACTGTAGAACAAAAGCCTCCCTCAGAGATTGCCCCAACGAACAGTCCTGGGCCGCACTCATACAGCGATTGCCCGCGATCTTCACCAGGTCATCAGTCTGCCTAAACTTCGTCTTTCGGTAGCCGGTTGCCACTGAAGAACTCACTCACACTACTCAAAGCATAGAGCAACACGGGCGACCGGCCGCGGCGGACTGGAGGGGAGTAGCCATGGCGTTTATTACCGATGCAAAACAGTCTGTCATTTTTGCGGGGGGAAATGCGTGCGACACACACGCACACTACAAAAATCGTCTATTACTACGAAACTTACACCTTGACCACACCGCGGACACTCCGCCAAACAATTTTTCAATTCCATACAAACGCATAATTTGGTTTCTATCCATCAGTGACGTGTATTTACACGCACACCTGTGTGCGTAGCACGTACAAAATACCAACCGTCGCCCATAAGAGAGGAAGGGGTTGTGTATGTGTGCAAATCGGGCGGGACCTCGAAGTGTCCATTCTATACGTAGTATTATTACATATTCTCTGCCTTGACTTTAACAAAATACAGAAACAATTTCACGCACACATTTAAACATCTAGGCGACAGGTATAGGCCCATTTGGGCTTGTACTTTGACAGAGGGGAAATCCTGCATATGGCTACTTCCCTCCGATGTTACTCTATGACTCAAAGGGACATAACCAGTTAATTTTGCACTATTTCGAGGATAACCGTTTGTCAAGTAACGGTATTGAAGTTAATATAACTTATGGCATTTACATCCTCAATCCAGGGTATGAATATTTTATTCACAGCTATTTACTATGACTACTGTCTAATTACCTCTACCACTAGTATATTTTTTTTCTAGATGGCAACCCTGTTGAGACCGGCAATGAACTTTCCGACCTGGCGTCATTGGAACGATTAGTCTTCTCTCGATTGGGATTACCGACCTCCCGTTTTTCACGGTTATCTTGCCTCACGCGATGTGATTTTTTTGTAAAGTGCCCGGCTAATCTATTAGATACTTTTATTAAGGGGTGGGTGGAGTGGAAACTATTAGAGCTTTTTTATCTTTAGTGCTGGCACGTTCGTAGTAAATTGAAATTTCAGGTGTTAAACATGGCATTTATTGTATGAAAATCGCGCTAATATTAAGGTGATTAAACTTCACAGTTCTTCTGTCCGAGTTTCATTATCTTGGTGACCGGATTGTTATTATACGCCTAGATTAATGCAGTGACATAACACACCATCCGGTCACTGTTGTTTTGGTAACAGAAAAACTGCGTTTGCTTTTTTGTTAATGTTCTCCAATTATCAACGTGACTGCTTTAGAAGTCAATTTTCCAAAAAGGCGCTCAGCTCAGTCAAAATGAAATTCATGATGTCACTCAAATATTGTTCTCAATTTGATATATCGCGACTTGAATAAGCTTTTATGTATACCTACACCTATAACTTCGTTTTTTAACCCGTTAAACTGCAGTTTATTTAACGAAATTGCAACTGGAAGCGATTTCATCCATCGTTTAACCCATTTATCGATAACTGTGCCAAATAAGTGTCAAAAAATAAAATGTAGGTGGAAACCGGATAAGATTAATAACCATAACGTCTCGCAACAGGAGTTTTTTCATCGACATCCATTTATCTTTCTACATAGTCTTTAAAATGTAATTTTATTGTAACACGAGCTGTGCCCGCGACTTCGCCCGCGTGAGTAAGTATTATTGTTCAGTATCTACCCGGACGAAGTAGTATTCGCAGCTAGTGTAAAAGTAGCCTAAGTTACTCCTTATTACATAAGCTATCTGCCAGTGGAAGTCCCGTCAAAATCGGTAAAGCCGTTCCCAAGATAAGCCCCGCCAAAGACACAGATAGACAAAAATTGTAAAAAATGTTATTTTGGCATACGTATGTACCGTGTATATATACATATGAATTTAGTAAAAAGCGGTGTTTTTTATATTACAAACAGACACTCCAATTTTATTTATTTGTATAGATGACTAGCTGTTGCCCGCGGCTTCACCCGCGTGGATGTCGTTTAATAAATAACTAAGTAGCCTATGTTCTTTCTCAAAGTCAGCTCTATCTCTGTACCAGATTTCATGAAAATCGGTTCAGTCGTTTGGACGTGAAAAGGTAACAGACAGACAGACAGTTACTTTCGCATTTATATTATTATGTAGTAGGGATAATATTATGTTTATTTTGCCGCTTCAAGTCCCATTAGGTTATCGTGACCGAAAAAAATCGATCTCATTTTACGATTGTAATACTTAATTACTTCATTAATTTTATGGGTATGCCACGAAATGTATACGTTGTTTTAAATTAAATAAATGCGTGTTGTGGCTGTTGTCGATACATGGTGTAGGTCTGTTGGAATATTTGTACTATTTATTTTTCGCAATAACACATGCGAGTGAACTTAAGAAATTAAAGAAAAAACGGAAAGAAAAATTTGTCTTCGGGCAGGAATCGGACCTGCGACCTCAGGATAACCAGTCCAGCCGCTTTACCACTAAGCTACCGAATAGCTGTTAGAATATGTCATGCAGTTCAGTAGGTACGCACAAATAGGTATGTTATTACCTAGAAAACAGCAAATATTTTTTTTTCTGAGTTTGGGTATTGTTTTAGCTTTTCTTAAATGGTTTTTTGTTTAATTTCGTCAACATTGAATCTCATCAGTATTTAAAGATTTCCATACAAAGATTTCTTACTGGCTGCTGCCGACTCTTTCTTTTATTTTACGGAAGTGGCGAACAAGCATGCAGTTCACATTGATGTTAAGTGATGACTGCAGAAGTGTTACCACTCCTGAGGCCTAAGGTGTTATGCCTCTGTGCCGGAAATTGCAGGGCCGTACATTACCACCTGACCGGAGCACGATAGTGCTGAACACTACCATTTAGCGGCAAGTATATTAGGTAATGCGGTGGTGCCTACGCCCGCGAGCTCCGTCACTGGAGCTCTACCACCATTAAATAGTAGCGGTGTTTAATCGGCTAGTGCCTTGCGTCCCTATGCTCGGGGTCAACCCACGTAATTGGTTACTTCGCTTGCTGCTTATCTTTGAACCGGTTCTTACCTCGCATTCCCGTCTATCCTTTTATATTCCAACGTTTCCAAGGAAAATTTTAATCCTTTGCACCTTAAATGAGCTCGTGATGTGGATTTACTTTTGCTTTAATGTTTCTATATTAATACTGATGGTAGAGTGACAATCCTTACTTATTATTAAACTCAGGAGTTCATTCGTTCAAGAATAATATCTAAATTTCGATTTTGTACTTTTTAAACAAGATAAGCAAGCAAGCTAAGTTAGAAAGTTGCCAAACAAACATACAGTTCACATAGATGTGAGGTCTGCAGGCACTGCAGCCTATAGACATCAACACAAAAACCGGAGGTCAAAATGCAGATGCGTTGCCACACGTCAGACCTAGCGGCAGATACATTAGGTAATGCAGAGGTGCTTACGCCCTTGAGCTCCTACACTTCGAACTCTACCACCGGTAAAAGAACGCACCAGCGTATAGCTTAGGCTTTCTGCGAAAAATTAATCAATAAATTTAATATCTTTACTATAAATAAACACAATCCAAAGGACATAGCAACTCAAGTCTTGTGCACATTATTCTACTATCCGCCCATTTTATTCCGTGTCGTAAATTTTTCATGGGTCTTGTTCCGATTAGTTTCCGCACATCAAAAGCGAAACGCCACCGGGAAGTGGAAATCCTCCACGATAGTTCCAACGAATCCATGGAAATAAGCCAGAACCTTTGATTGCACAAGTCTTACGTAACTGTACGTAATAGATTTTTTTATTATTCATAACCTATCTTTCGTGTATCATGTCATACCAACCTGAGTGTATGTATAGGTATAGACTAGTATAGACGTCGAGACGTGGCAACATCAGCGCCCTCTAGTGGAGGAGAAATCTTCCGCTAGTGTAGTCAGTAAACCGACCATTGCAATAGGGCGGTAGTAAATATAATAATACGGGATGGGCAGCAGCATCCTACGATTGCCAATCCGCGCGCCAAGCTTGGCGATTACGATATATTCTCATCTAATAACGCACGACTCTGTTGTGGGCGTCTGAAAGATTTCTACAGCTGTGCACGTCTTTCGGCTGGGGTGATGATGTGTATGTATCTAACTCCTGGAAAGACAGTGTAACTCTGCGGAGATTACGTTTTGCTTATCTGGCGTAAAGGAGACATTCCAAAATGTATGGAGCTTGGGCCCGCACCTTGTACACTATATTGAGAGAAGAAGCATAGTATACTTAATCATTTTCAGCTATTCAAATCGCTTATTATACCTTGAATAAATTATAAGTATATTCCAATAACAAGAATGTCATAGCAGCAATATAGTGACATATTGTTGTCATACATAAATTACATGAAATTAATATTTCCGACAAAAAAACAACCATTCAAATTATTTTTTCAGTATTTTGCCTTGATTCAACGTATTTTCTATCTTTTGATATAGTGCACAAGGTGCGGGCCCTACGTGGAACTTCTACTTTACTGGCAATTAGCCTTTGTAATATAAACCTTAAACAGTTTATTTTTTATTCTTGAATATATTCGAAGTCCTTCTCGTGATTATACATCTCTTCATAGGTAATTTTTGTATGAGATAGGAAAACACTTACTTTACTAATTGTTAATTATATATTTAGATTAATTTTGAAGTGAGAATGTTGAAGAATGTCCCGAAGTCCTAAACTTTATAAATACTTTCCACAATTCCCCTTTTATTATTCCCAATAGAACTTCTGCTCAGTACAATGAATACTGTCCGATTGAACCTGGATGTTTCGAATAGAATTAAAACGCTAATCGAGTTTTAATCGACTTGTGCCCATCCCTAGCACGGGGTCAAGTCACGTAGGTAATTATGTCCTAGTAATTGGCAGCGGCTTCACCTTAACTTAGGTATGTTTTATACGAATATGTTGTGATAGCATCACAAATCTGCTTATCCTGTGAGGAAATTAGCGTGAAGGTGTTACTTTAAAAAAAAAATGGAAGCCTATGTTATTTTGCTTCTATGACAGAAATTACGAGGTCGTACCATCTGACCGAAACACTATGGAGCTGCACTAAAGGAATAGATAAGGTAAAGCAGTGCCTAAACCCTCGATAACCGATTATGGATGATAAGAGTTATTAGTAGTGAAATTGGTGGTTGACCCAAGTTACGGAACTCTGGAAAATGGAAAGAAACATTTGACTTCGGGCAGGAATTGAATCTGCGACTCAGGCAGGATCACCAGTCATATCGCTATAACACTAAGCTACCGAAATGCGAATGTGGATGATTGCAGAGGCACAGGAAGACCAAGGCTGACCTACCATGACCAAAAGGTCGAGTTCTGTCTGATGGTGGGGTCAAAAGTCTTAGGAATCGGCGTGCATGTATGAAGAGAATGATGAAGGTAGACGAGGCACGAGAGGTTTGTCAGAACCGGGATGTCTGGCGCTCTACACTCTCTGCCTACCCCGTTAGGGACCTGGCGTGAAGATACATACATACATACTAAGCAACCGAAGCCCACGTCCGATCGTCGAAATTCTCTTTCCCTTTTGAGGTCGCAGGTTCATTTGTTTAATTAACTTGCATGTGTAATTGCGAAAAATAATAAATATAACTACGTTAAGAAAAACCGACTTCAAAACTGAAAAGTAAGAAATAATAAAGATTTAATTGTAATTAGGTATATACTACCTATTATTTATATGTGCTATTTACTAATAGGTTTGAAGTCGGTGCCAAGCCTTAAACAAATAATTATATTTTAATCACTTAAATATGAATACGGGCCAATTAATACACTGAACAAAACGTAACCGGCGATTCGTTGGTGTTTGCATGTATGCTTGATTACAGGCGTGAAGATACGTTTTAATACAATGAAATGCCTACTTTAGTGATTTTGGCTTGGCACCGACTTCAAACCTATTAGTAAATAGCACATATAAATAATAGGTAGTTTAAAATTACAATTAAATCATTTTATTATTTCTTACTTTTCAGTTTTGAAGTCGGTTTTTCTTAACGTAGTTATATTTATTTAATACTTTTTAGTTTATTGCTGAATTGCCAATTAGATTAATGTTCACATCTGTTAAATTTGTAAAATCTGACTCTTTTAGCTTCGTGACAATTAGATACCTAATTGTTTAGGTGTGTCGATACAAAATTATTACTCGACAATACGAAATCAATGAAAAAAAAATATTCACGAAGGAGTAAATAAGCTGTGTTGTGTCGTCGATGAGTAAATGTGTCATTGTCACTTGTTGTTATCTTGTTGTCATGCGCATTAGGACTATCTAGGACGTCAGTGGATTCAACTCACTGTATGACAACTCGCCGTCTATTCTTATTCCTTTAGTCTGAGGTGAAAGTAAGTAAAAAAATGCTCATAAAATAAAAACGAATGGGCCTATCTGAATAAAATGTTTATGGGACCAATTGGAAACTATTCCGCATCAAACAAAAAAAGAATTACGTAAATTGGTCCAGAAAGCTCTTCGAAATTCGCGTACATACATAAAAAAAAATACCGGCCGAATTGAGAACCTTCTCGTTTTTTGAACTCAGTTAAAAATATAACAATCACATATTTACGGCAAAACTACATTAGAATAATATTCGTAGAATTAAATAGTAGCGGTGTTTAATCGACTAGTGCCTTCCGTCCCTATGCTCGGGGTCAAGCCACGTAATTGGTTACTTCGCTTGCTGCTTATCTTTGGACCGGTTCGTACCTCGCGTTCCCGTCTATCCTTTTATATTCCAACATTTCCAAGGAAATTTTCATTCCTTTGCACCTTAAATAAGCTCGTTGATGTGGTTTTACTTTTGCTTTAATGTTTCTATATTAATACTGATGGTAGAGTGTCAGTGTTGGAGTTTTGATGGCGCAACTACCACGGTGGCTAATATATCTGCCAAATGGTAGTGTTCAGTACTATCGTATTCCGGTTGGATGGTAACAACTATCACTAACACAAATTTGGGCTAATAACCCAGATGGGTTATTACCCCAAGTTTCAATGCAGATTGAAACCTTGAACCTTGAAACCGGTTTTAGTGTAGATGTGTGTCGGTTGTAGTATTCACTTATAAACTACGTGCTTGTTTGCTACTATCTTTACATTAAAAATTTATTTGTAGGACACGCGAGTTCATTATGTATTTTTGAAAATGATGGGCCGTTCGCTTTTGTTGACTATCATCATACAGGCCAAACTTTCTCATATATTTCATAACAGTTATCCACCACACGCATTTTGGTTTACTTCGACAATAGAACTGCCTCGGTAGACTAGTGGTAGCAGGCCATTACTGCTAAGTTAGGTCGTGGATTCTGAAATTTTTCTTCTTATTTTTCTTTCCTTGCCATTGTTAGAATTTACCATTCTCAAAGTTTGATAATGTGCCCGGAGATGTCAATAGATACGACGCTTACTACAAGGCACAAAACGTAAGTGGCGAATCGTTGGTGTTTAAACGTACATGGCATTCGAATGCCTTCATTTCCCTCTGCCTACCTCTCGTGCAATTTATACGTGAAATTCGGAACGTAGAACGTCTATACTTCGGTTTTTTTTAAATAAGGTGAATTTTTCTCTGGGAAAATAAAGTGTCCCGTGTGAATATAACTGCCAGTGGTAATAGTTTGACCTGTGTTAGCCTTATATAAATGCAGCGTGGACCGGTGTGGCCGCAGACGATAACAGACAGCTTGCCTGGCGCCCGTCAACTGTTTAATATGTATGAAATGACCGTCGCAAAACTTGTATAGTTTTTGCAAGTTAAATATCACATGCGAATGAAGAAAATCCACTTGGACAGTTACTTGTGGAGTGCTAATGTCGGCGCTTCGGGCCAAAACGCATTACGTAATCTATATGCCGCCAAATGGTGCTGTTCAGCCATAGAGCAACACGGGAAACCGGCCGCGGCGGACTGGAGGGGAGTAGCCATATCGTTTATTACCGATGCAAAACAGTCTGTCATTGTTTGGGGAAATACGTGCGACACACACGCACACTAAATAACTAACAGAATACAGAAACAATTTCACGCACACACTTAAACATCTAGGCGACAGGTATAGGCCCCTTTGGGCTTGTACTTTGACAGAGGGGAAAGCCTGCATATATGGCTATTCCCCTCCGATGTTGCTCTATGTGTTCAGCATTACCGTGTTCCGACATGGCCCCGTAATTACTATTTATAATCCAACTTAGTCCATGAGTGGGGCAACTCAGCCTCATTTGGACTTTCGGCTTATGTGTGATGTCTATTGGCCGTAGTATTCACCTGAATGTCAGTTAGAATCTTTTGAAAAATCTCCTATTTTAAAATACAGACAGGTAGGTACACTCTTTTTAAAAATGGCTTATTCGCTCTTTTGTCGTTAATCGTTGTTATACACCCGAAACTCGGCTTTCTTAACATTTGATGATTTGCCGTCCACACGGATGCGCTACCTCTCTACTTCGGTTTATTTAATAAGTTAGTGCTTAATGTTTTTACTCTGATATCATATCGGTTGTATAGTTATTTATAAGTATCGGTTCTATAGTTATTTATTAGTTATCAATGGATGTCGTTCACCGACCCTAAATCGGTTAAAATCAGAGAGGGAAAGAGAAAAAGATCGCTCCGGTTAAGAATTTCGGTATCTTAGTGGTAAAGTGGCTGGACTGGTTATTCTGGGGTCGATTTGTGTATGAAGTTAAATTTTTCTTCTACACTTGCGCGGGATTTTTTTTCGCAAAGATCTCTTACAATGTTTACAGCATTTATTTGAATATGATCGATATTGTACCTAATGGAGCGTCGACAGATGCTATGGGTGGTTGCAGAACCGGTGGAACACACTTTGAGTATGACTGGATTCAATGATACCTATGCCCTAGATCTACCTGCCACAAGTAAGCCTATCTCCAAATGTGGATTATAATTCGGTAAGCGTAATATAAATGTCCCTTTACAGCAGGTCAAGGGCGTGATCAATCAATCGGTATCGGAATTCGTGACGCGTCGGAGTTGCCAATGATAATCGTCAGTGTGCTGTGCTGACCTCACCCCAATTGTCAATAGTGACGTGATGAAGCCGTATCCGAGATATCGAATGATTAACTTCTAATTTGGTACTGTTTTTCCATCATTCGATACTTACGTTTGTTGTAGTATTGCATTTAAAATGAATTTGTGTTGTACAAAATTTATTGGACATGGTAAATACAGAAAGTAAATTAATATTGAAAATAACAATAATTTTTTTATGTAATGAAACTGGCAAACAAGCATGCAGTTCACATTGATGTTAAGTCATTGTGAACTGTGACACCCACACAATGACCAGAGGTCAAAATGCAGATGCGCTGCCACTCCTGAGGCATTAGGTGTTATGCCTCTGTGCCGGAAATTACATGGCCGTACATTACCACCTGACCGGAACACGATAGTGCTGAACACTACCATTTAGCGGCAAGTATATTAGGTAATGCGGTGGTGCCTTAGCCCGCGAGCTCCGTCACTGGAGCTCTACCATCACTAAAATTGTATATTATGTCAAACTTAATACATTGAGCGTTGAATAAGAATTGAATTTTTAATAGTAATGTATTTACTTAACCCGTCGTCTGCGGAATCGGACTGTTTTATTGTGTCCAGTGCTATTATTATGATATTTTTTGTCGCGACGCATTTGTCCGCAAATTACCCATTAATAGAGAAAACAGAAAGAACGAACATATACCTTCCATTTCTACGTAGGTACTTATTATATTTGTGATATTCACTCTCATGAGTCATTGCGAAAAATCACTACAATGAGAAATGACTAGTAGGTAAACGAAAATTGAGTTAAATAGACAAAGCAATAAAATCGATATTTTATTTATTCATACATCATTAGCTTTCAACCCCTTTCAAGTGAGGCCCACCCTTGACCTTAGGGAACATATGCAAATTAATTCTTAAACCCCAAAGGGTTCATATTTTAACACCCCTAACAAATGATATTTAGACGAAATGCCAACTTGACCTATGATGAATGAAAAAACAGTGATTTTATATTTTACAAGTTACAAAATGAATATTGTGTTCTAATATCTCCAACTAACGAATTATCAATACCATTTTATTTATTTGGAGAACCAGGAGCACATGAAATCTATACTAATATTATAAAGCTGAAGTTTATAGAGTATGTTTGATTGTTTGTTTTT
Organism: Macrosoma leucophasiata; assembly: GCA_036365455.1. Lineage (NCBI taxonomy): Eukaryota > Metazoa > Arthropoda > Insecta > Lepidoptera > Hedylidae > Macrosoma > Macrosoma leucophasiata. Next base: position 6,574,250 of record JAWQUS010000024.1, read on the forward strand.
TTGAACGCGCTAATCTCAGGAACTACTAATCCGATTTGAAAAATTCTTTCAGTGTTAGATAGCCCATTTATCGAGGAAGGCTTTAATAAATATAGTAATAAATTTAATAATATATAGTAATATCACGCTAAGACGAATAGGAGAGTGTAGGTAACATTGCACCCGCGCGAAGCCGGGGCGGTCCGCTAGTATATAATAAAATTAGGGGATAAAGCTTAAAGGTTTCCACGTATACACATAGTATACCTAGAGAAAAGTCCAAGTAAAAAGTGTCTTGAGAAGAATCACACATCCCCATAAAGGGGTATGTGCCGTACTCGCCACGCTTGGCATGCGGATTGGCGATCGTAGTGGCGGTAGTTTTATCGCAGGACGCTGCTGCCGTTGCGTTATTACACTTTCTACCGCCACATTGGAATGGTTTGACCGCCGTTCGGTTGACTGACGGCGCTAGTAGAAGAATTCTCTTCCAGTAGATTTTTTTTTGTTTAATGAAAGTGGCAAACAATCATGAAGTTCACATTGATGTTAAGTGATGACTGCAGCCTATAGACACCTACACAAAGACCTGAGGTCAAATGCAAATGTGTTACCACTCCTGAGGCCTAAGATGTTATTACCACCTGACCGGAACACGATAGTGCTGAACACTACCATTTAGCGGCAAGTATATAAGGTAATGCGGTGGTGCCTACGCCCGCGAGCTACGTCACTGGAGCTCTACCACCAGTAATCGTTTTTCCACTTGCAATCGGTGCGGCTGTCACTTCCAGACGATAGCATGAATTTATTTATTTATATAATTTTGTACTTGTCTTCGAAGATATAATCCTTCTGATAAGATCCATAACGAGCAATTATATTCATGTTACGATGGTATAATCGATAAGATATTTAATGTCTACAAATAGATAAATGTAACAATGAAAATATTTGATAACGTAGTCTTTGAACAAAATGTAAACAGCGAACAAAGATGAAAGTTTAATTTGAATGTTACACTTTATGAATTCCTTTTGACATGTCTAGTCTAGACAGACAGCTTTATGAAGGCACCAACCCTTTATATAACGAAATATTGTGAAACTGTGAGTTATTTAGCACACAAATTTTCCACATGTTATGTTAATAGAAAAATATGTATTTTTATATGAAAACTGGAAAATGGATGAATATGTTTGTTGATTGAATGACATGAAATTGTTTTGTGCATTGTATTGAACCTAATTTGTGACGCTGCGTGCGTTCGAATTCGAAACGGGATCTATTGACATTCAGCTTAAAGCATTTGATTATGCAGATGATATTTCACTAAAATAAATTATTTTAAAATTAAAAAAAAAACCGCCTTGAAAAAAAATCAAAGCTGAATAGACATAACAACTAAAAGTAAGTTTTGTATTCGTTATGTCACATCCTAGCACATAGTTTACTTTTTGTCATCACACTCCCGTTGGGTTTAAATGTAAACAATAACCAGAGATCAGATGTCAATAGATCCCGAAACGGGATCTATTGACATTCAGCTTAAAGCATTTGATTATGCAGATGATATTTCACTAAAATAAATTATTTTAAAATTAAAAAAAAAACCGCCTTGAAAAAAAATCAAAGCTGAATAGACATAACAACTAAAAGTAAGTTTTGTATTCGTTATGTCACATCCTAGCACATAGTTTACTTTTTGTCATCACACTCCCGTTGGGTTTAAATGTAAACAATAACCAGAGATTTCAATGCCATTTCAGAGGCCTCACCTACCTGTTAGGTATGCTTCTTTGTCAGAAATTACGGGGCCGTACATTATCACCTGATCAGCTGTATGGATAAAATTCAGTGAGCGACCACTGATTTTTATCCATACCTACTTATTATTACCTTGGTCGCTCACTATGGGCCTCATAAGAAGGCTGAAGGTCACTCAGAGAGCAATGGAGAGGGCTATGCTCGGAGTTTCTCTGCGAGATCGAATCAGAAGAATGAGGAGATCCGCATGAGAACCAAAGTAACCGACATAGCCCACCGAATAGCGAAACGGAAGTGACAGTTGGCAGGGCACATAGCTCGCAGGACTGACGGCCGTTGGGGCAGAAGAGTTCTAGAGTGGCGACCACGTACCGGAAAACGAAGCGTAGGCAGGCCCCCCACGAGGTGGTCCGACGACCAGGTGAAGGTCGCGGGCAATCGCTGGATGAGGGCGGCCCGGGACCGTTCGTTGTGGCATTCTTTGGGGGAGGCCTTTGTTCAGCAGTGGACGTCTTTTGGCTGAAATGATGATGGATAAAAATTAAATAATGTTAAACAGCATACATGCAAACACCCACGATTCGCCGGTTACTTTTTATAACAGGTGGCGAGCCTGTTGACATCTCTTGGCACATTAACAAACTTCGAGGTACTGGGAAATTTCCAGAAAATGGAAAAAACCCAATAGAACCAGAGATAAAGGACTTTACACCATTATCTCTGATAACCCCCTACCCGGGAATCGAACCCAGGACCTGAGCGTAGTAGTAGTGGCCTGCTACCGCTAGGCTACCGAGGCAGTTAAATAATGTTGACTAAAGTAATATTTGCTACACGTGATAACAATACTGTACCTAAACTTTGACATTTCATGTTTGTATCAATTGAATAGGTAGGTCTAGAGTAGGTAGACAGGAAATGGGTGCAATAAAAGTTTTATTCCCTTCAGCTGAAGTGGGGCATACAAACTAACTCCACTACATTGTAGGCAGTTTTTGTATCGGGACTTCGTTGTTATTGATACGTGTTTCTGGTTCTATAATTTCATAGTGTTTTCTGTTGTTTCCTTATAAAGTAAGCGATTATTTAATATTAAAATAATATTGTGATAATACTTAATTATGATTTAGATTCACTTCTACTATAGGTACTTACTATCTTCTTAATGTATATAAATTACGTGTTACCGTGTTTGTCCGCGATGGACTCCTAAATTACTTAACCGATTTTAATCAAACTTGCACACTGTGTGCAGTTTGATCCAACTTACCAGATAGGATAGCGTACATCTCAATTTATAGCTGCAGTATTATGTAAGTACCTTAATTGCACCCGTGCGAAGCCGGTGCGGGCCGCTAGTATGTAATATAATACTAGCGGACTTATTTTAATAGGCAACCTTGTAATTAATTTACGTAAAAATTAGGTTTTTTTTTTTATGTTTTAAGAGAATGCAGATGCGTTACCACTCCTGAGGCCTAAGGTGTTATGCCTCTGTGCCGGAAATTACAGGGCCGTTATCAGCATATCTGGATGAACGAAATAATTCTGCAATGGGAATCCTTACCTACGTATTGGCAATTAAAATAGCTGTTTGTCAAATTAGACGCCTCTCGCTGTCCTTCTAGGATATATTTTTATTCTTTTATTTAGTCTTATCTTGCTGTTTGTAAAAGAGAGTATGGAACATTCTGTTGATACCTATTTTTATTATTAAGTATTTTTGGACCATTATTTGTTTTATTTTTGTTTACTTTGACATATTAATCAATGTATCAGATGTTATTCGCTTATATTTGACCTATGACAAGCAAATTCTATTATTTACAAGTGATTAAATGACATTTTGAGTTTGAGCTTCAATATCCCCCTTAAATAACCATCACTAATCTTATTCCATTTCTATCCGTTCCTGACCGAAGCGGGGTGCTCCGTATCATATTGTCTCTGACATAACAGTACCAGCTGGGATTGCCATCAGTCGATTATTTTTTGGGACACTCTATTTTTTTTTCTTTACATTATTTATTTTTCGTCACACATAATAGTCTTGGGGTTCCAGACCGAAGTCTGTCTACGAGTCAAAACTCGTTTATTTAATTTTTTTTTTATGAAAACTATATTTGCGGACTTCTCGCGTTTGTCTTTAACACCTCTTCACAACCTGACGTTTCTCTCCCTACCTTTAGTTTTCTTAATACGTTAAAACTCGAGAAAAACCGCGAAGTTATTGATTATTTATTTGTCTTTAAAGTAGTAAACGGGCGTAAGCTTCTATAATGACATGTCCCTTGTAACGGAATGTAAAATGGTAACCCTTGCAATAACCGTCTCATAGCGAGTTCTGTCTCTTCGATTAAGTTACATACGTGATCGCCAACAAAGAAAAACATCACAAGACCAACATGTTTTAGATAGAAATTGCACGCTGCTTATTAATCTAATAGATGTCTGCGAGATAAACGCTTTAATTTACTATCCAACTTTCTACCATATGGTTCACTAATATTTCACCGACAAACGTTACGCATATCTTCATTTTAAAACCAACGTTTTGTGCACTATTAATTTTACAAATATATAAGGACGCAAATGTATCATTTCGCAACTCAACTATTCGTATACTAATTATTTAGCAGACATGCGTCTGTGCAAGATTACAAAAACTGACAGTGCTGGTAATAGAAGAACTCTACCACCAGAAAAGGTTCTTGTGTGTATGTCTAATTTTTAATTTTAGCCCTAATTATTATGGTTACTAAGAGATGGAGATTTTTAAATTTTGAATTCGAATTGGTTTAGTAATTTTTTTATGAAGATTTTGTTCTAGCTGTATTCTACCAATCAATAAATATTATATAAGAACACGTGACACACTTTTATCAATGATAGAAGGAATATCATTATTTTCTGTGTCGTTTGAATAATAGAAGTTATGATTATGGACCTAATATAGGTTATTATTGGTCTATCATTATATTTTTCCGTAGTGAATTCGAATTCCAAATGGCTTCGTACCTATCATACCTATATCTTACTTGTCGTTAATAATATTTTAATCATTGTTTTTTTTTAATTTTGAGGGCATTAAATGATTAGTTTTATATTCAGGGTTCATGAAAGAACACGGTCTGATGCTGGTGTGAATGATATTGTATCCTGTAGGTATATTGTATTTTTTGAACTCAAAGTACTCATCTAATTAAAGATAAACTAGTTGGCCCACTGATCTAAACTTGACTTTAGAGAGAAAACATCAATAGAAATCCTTCCACTATTTTGAGTTTTACATTGTGTTATTATTTAATAAGAGTTTTTAATATTTATTTTTCATTGAAATAAAAAAGAATTCGTAGATTTAAGTAATTTAACTAAAACGCTGTTTTATTTATTTATCACTGTTATTAAAAAAAAATGTTTTACAATTTTATTTTATTACTTTACAATTTAAAAAACAAACCATGGCACCATACATTAAAAAAAACTGTCTTATACTAGGTATACCAAAATAGTGTTAAACTAAGTAGGTACGTACCTAATGTCGTAAAAATATTTTCTAAAATGATAAATGTATTCGAATAATACATGAGCGTCGGATAACCGTAAACATGGATATGGGTTTAGCTCGAGACCCAGACATTTAAGAGACTAGATACCTATACACATTCATGGTGTCTATGATTGGCGAGGATCAATGTTACCAAAGCAGAATCAAATGAGAAATTGTACGTGTATTTGTGAAATCAATCATCCGCAGAGTGTCAGACACCACACAAACCGCACCCGTTTCCAATATCCGTATATCATCATGATCAATACATTTTTGGACGTCGTTCCTCCAGAATTAAGTAGAAAGTATGATTGTAAGAAAGATTATACTTATTCTAACTTGTAATGAATAAAATAGCTTTTAGAATTCTTTCACGATTTATTCAGGTATCTCAATTTGTTTTAAACAGTGTTCACCAGTACTAAGCCGAAAATTTAATTATTTTACCGGTGTCGATCATTAGATGGAATCGATTCGAATCGACGTAGAAAAAAAATCCGACTGATCAATCTATTTTCGGTTGGTATGCGTCGAGTAATTCAGTTATTCATTAAGGCGAACAAATTCTCCGCTAAATGCTTGAAAGATAGTAATGAGCATGTATCTTCTCAAAAGAGATAGCGATCAGAGATCGATTTAATGGACCGAAAAAATCGATGATTAAAATCGATCCGTAGTACTCTATCGATCCAGTGAATCCCTAGAAATGGAGGTTCGATCTTTTGAAATTGAGATCAAATTAGATTGATCTATTTAGCGGAGAATTTGTTCGCTCTAATGAATAACTGAATTACTCATAACAAAACAGGAGTAGTCACTGTATAACAATTACTGGCGTCGCTTAATGGATTCCTATGAATACGTAACTGCTCAGTGGGCGTTTCCAGTTCGCTATGAATTAGGACAAAATATAGGGCAATATTTGCGTGACCCCGAGGGATGGTTGTATTTAAAAAGTAATTAAGTCGGTGGCGCACCGACGTTGTACGTTTTTCTTGATTATGCTGGATTAGTGTTTATTAAAGTGATCCAACACTTTAATAAACATGGGCGATGTTGATTGGAATTAATGTGTTTCGCTACTTGTTTTGTCTAAATAATAAACATTTACCTAAATACTAGCCCCCTTATTCATAAACGTACGTTTTGGCTATATAATGCTTTGTCTTTGTCAGTTGCGTTGTCAAATGTGCAGGATAGAAAAAGACAAAAGAGAGATTAGCAACACTTTACCTAAAATACAAAGCAATATTTTTTCCCAAACTCTGTTTCTGCGAATCCTTTTTTTATGTAATGGAAGTGGCAAACAAGCATGCAGTTCACATAGATGTTAAGTGATGACTGCAGTCTATAGACACCCACACAAAGACAAAGGTCAAAATGCAGATGTGTTACCTCCCCTGAGCCCTAAGGAGTTATGCCTCTGTGCCAGAAATTACAGGGCCGTACATTACCACCTGACCGGAACACGATAGTGCTGAACACTACCATTTAGCGGCAAGTATATTAGGTAATGCGGTGGCAATGATAGGCCCGCGAGCTCTGTCTCTGGAGCTCTACCACCAGTAAAGTTGGATGGTGCGAAACTGATAAGATGTTGTTATAATCGAAAGCGAAACGAAAGCATTTGAGTTCAAAGTCAAATTCTTCACTTCAATTTGCTTGTAACTGCGTTATTAGGTACTATATTTTCTTAGGTCAAGTTATGTCTGATGGTGGGGTCAAAAGTATTAGGAATCGGCGTGCACGTATGAAGAGAATGATGAAGGTAGACGAGGCACGAGAGGTATGTCAGGACCGGGATATCTGGCGCTCTACACTCTCTGCCTACCCCGTTAGGGACCCGGCGTGAAGATACATACACATTTTCATAGCATTACATTATAGTAAACTGTCGTCTGTAGACTGGTCACATGATCAGAGAATATGTAATAATACTACGTATAGAATGGACACTTCGACGTCCCGCCCGATTTGCTCGAATCACTCAACCCCTTCCCCTCTTATGGGCGACGGTTGGTATTTTGTACGTGCTACGCACACAGGTGCGCGTGTAAATACACGTCACTGATTGATGTCCGTGTAATAGAAACCAAATTAAGCGTTTGTATGGAATTTTAGCGGAGTGTCCGCGGTGTGATATGATATTTTAATTTCGTTAAACAAAGTCGCACGTAGCATCCAATGAATATTTAAACCATCGTAATAAAGAGCAATAATTACGAAGCAAATAAGCAGTAAAGTATGAAACGTAACTTGACGTTGAAGTACGATATAGAAATTTGCAAGTGTAATGCAGCCGTTAAAAACAACGTGGGCAATATGCAAAAATAAACTGCCTTCAGTTCTTATGGACCCTTAAGATAAACCAAAGAGCTTTATATATGTATTATACTGGTCATTCGCCCCCATTCTAATGTTTCGTATAAAAATTGTACCTACACTTACGTTTTATGTGCGCGTAAAACATGTAGAAGATTTGTATTGTGTTTTTTATGTCGTTTATAAAACTCAATTTCATGCTTTTTATGTCCGTTTTGTATAAAACATGATTGACTTCGATTGAACATTTGAAGTAGATATCGAGCTTTAGTGTAAAACTCGACCGCATATACGTTCGCGTTGATTTTTTTTGGTATATTAAAAAAACACCGATCATATTATTATCTATACATCTATACAAATAAATAAAATTGGAGTGTCTGTTTGTAATATAAAAATAACCGCTTTTTACTAAATGCATATGTATGTATACACGGTACATATACCAAAACAATTTTTGTCTATCTTTTTGTCCGTTTGGCGGGGGGCTAATCTTGGGAACGGCTGGACCGATTTAGACGGGACTTTCACTGACAAATAGCTTATGTTATAAGGAGTAACTTAGGCTACTTTTATACTAGCTGCTGCGCCCACGACTTCGTCCGGGTAGATACTGAACAATCATAAATTCTCACGCGGGCGAAGTCGCGGGCACAGCCAGTAATTGAATATGAATGGTGATCAACAAGCCATCAATTTTATTATGCGGAGAAATCCGACATTGCAAAGTTGACACTTAGGGTGGATTTCACCGTTTGCTCTGAGACCTGAATTTAAAAAAACGCGGTTAAGCTTAAAATTTGCATCCAATTTCAACCTTATCACGAACAATTTTGCATTCATTCATCGCTGAAATCCAAATAGTGTTATTGAACTTGTTTAAGAGAGTTAAACGCGTTTTATTACGACGGTGAAGTCGGGAACCCACGTTTTTATCAAGTTGATCCCCTGTATTTGTATTTTTTTTATGTAATTGAAGTGGCAAACAAGCATGCAGTTCACATTGATATTAAGTGATGACTGCAGCCTATAGACACTTACAAGACCAAGGTCAAAATGCAGATGCGTTACCACTCCTGAGGCCTAAGGTGTTATACCTTTGTGCCGGAAATTGCAGAACCGTACAATACCACCTGACCGGAACACGATAGTGCTGAACACTTCCATTTGGCGGCAAGTAAATTAGGTAATGCGGTGGTGCCTACGCCCGCGAGCTCCGTCACTGGAGCTCTACCACCAGTAAAAAATAAGTGTAATATTAAGTAGGTACTCTGTGGCTTTATCTCTTATCCAAAATCGAATAACCTTTAAATACATCGTTCGAAAAGTGCTGGTAATGTTTATAAACGGAATTGCAGGTCGATCTGTAAACGGGCAACTTGTGAATCCAACGTTCAATGTTTCCTTTGTTTTCATTGCAAACGTTTGTTTCCATTGTTTTAACAGTTATTTCGAGCACTGTTCGTGCTATGGATGTTATTTTATTGTGTACCTTGATCTTATTGCATATTCTGGCGGGTGGCATTCTGGACACTACTTTAGCTTACCTTGAATAAATTACGATAAGTATATGAGTTTTAATCTATTCGAGGTAAGCTAACACTGTGAGTGGGTATGAAAAACTGCCACTGAAATATGTGGATCAAAGTGTCGTGCCTATTATATATACAGGGTGTCCCAGAAATCCCTATACTTAGGGGAGAGTCGGATATATTGTACCAGTTTTCAGTTTTTGCAAAATATATTTTTTTGATATTAATTTAAATAAGTTCTTTATCTTGATTCACATAGTTTAGAATCTCACTTAACATGTACTGCAACGTCAACACCATACTCTTATCGGATTTCACACAATATGCGTTTTCCTGAAGGCTTCCCTTCGGTACAATTTACCCAACTAGTCGGATTAATTGTACCACAGGTTAGGTAAATTGTACCACTAAGTCTTAAGAGACTTATTAATATGATAATAAATTAAAATAAAGAGATTTAATAAATAGATAAAATAAATTGATTGTATTTTAATTATTCATGAAAAAATTCTAACAAAATTTTAAAAATTTCTTCATTATTAACATGTCATAATCAACAATAGAACAAATCTATTATAGACTAAAAAAAAATAACATTTATCAAACTTAAATACATTATTCTTCATCAATTAAATAATATATGAAAATAGAATAAGTAACTTTAACTATAGAATATTATTTCCGTTAGTCAACAATTATTAATTTATCATCTTATGTACTGAGACCGAACTCTTTATTTTCTTTTACCATATTGTAGTAGTATAAAGAATTTCGTAAACATCTTGATTCAATGTTCAGGTTCCGTGAACCCATTTACAATAACAAACGCACTTTATCTTGTCAATATTTGAACCTCAACTTATTTCGCATTCTGGCATGACTTTAAATTGTTTGTTATGAAATCGAATTCGTTTCAGATATCTGGTTCTAGCGCATCTCCTTATTTTCCAGAGCCTACAATACCTTTCCAAAACCTCCTTCTGCTGTTTATAATACTATTTATGATCTTCATTCATCTACAAAAATATAAAATAATACCTAAATATAGCAACCAGTTGGGTAAATTGTACCAGTACAAATAAAACAACTGTTGGTGGTACAAGTTACCAAACTAAGAGATTTCAAAAATAAATATTTGTCAATAAATAACTGCTGAACATAATATGTTCGCATTTCTATGGTTGAAGTGGTGATTATATATCTAATCAATAAAAAAATATAACAAAATTGTAACTTACAATTTCATTGTGTAATCTCCTTAGCTAAACACGTCAAAATTTGTGTGAAGGACTTTCAAAACACACTTTTTTCTCTTAAAACGAATGTACTTGTCGGAAGGCCGTTACAAAAAGACAAGCAGTTGAGGGCGCTGACAGCGCTCAGATTCGTGTTACCAGAAAAGAAAAAAGTTACAGTAAGTGTAACATTTTGAGGTGGTACAATTTATCAGGCAGTACAATATACCAGACTCTCCCCTAATATTATAAATGCGAAAGTAACTCTGTCTGTCTATCTGTCTGTCTGTTACCTTTTCACGTACAAACGACTCAACCGATTTTAATGAATTTGCTACAGAGATAGAGCTGACTTTGAGAAAGGACATAGGCTACTTAGTTATTTATAAAACGACATCCACGCGGGCGAAGCCGCGGGCAACAACTAGTCAAAAATAAACCGGAAACGAGTAGGCTAAGTCATGACAGTCATCAGAAAAATTGGAAAAAAATATATTTGTCATATAGTTTACCATTTTAATTATAGACTGTAGTTTACAGAATGGTTAGTCATGACTACAATACAGAGGGGGAAATTACAAGAAAGTAGCTAATATTTGTGGTCTTGGGATTTGAAGGATATTTTTGAAAATCCTAATAATATTATAAGTACCTATTTATAATATAGATGACAATTTTTTTTTACATTTTTCTGATAACTGTCATGACTTGGCTTGTCACTTCTTTTCAGTTTATCGTTGATTTCTGACACACCTGTATATTGTGATTTTTTTTTAATAAGCAATGGCTACCTTTTGTTAATACTGATGAAATAATATAAATGTGAGTAATATAATACTATCTGGCACTATTCAGTTAACCTACCTTCAGATACCTGTATTGTGTAACTGAAAAAGAAATCAGTAGCTCATTTAAGTATTAAAGTAATTGTTTGTTCTGAAAATATAACCTATCAACCTACAACCTATCACTATAACTACCTATTACTTCGATACTGAATCATAACTTTAAAAATCCTTGACGTGATAATTTTATCAAACCTCTCGTGTGGTACATATCTTCCGAGAAAAAAAAGTTATCTATTTTATACTCGCTGGTACCTAACATAGTAAGTTTTCAAACTCGGGGATGTAGACTCCACCTTATTACCAAATCCAGTGATCCTCAGTGTGTTCCGCGGAGCCCCAGCGCATTTGTTAAAATAATTAAATTATGATAAAAAAAAATAAAATACGCATACACTCACAGCCCCACAGTAGGTATAAAACCTGTGTCATGGGTGCTGTTATATACAAACAACACATACACAAACACCCAGACCCGAAACAAATATCTGTAGGCCATACTAATATTTATCCCGGTGCGGGGATCGAACCCGCGACCCTTCGAATCAAACGGTCAACTCACACCGCTGGACCAACCGGGTCGTCAATGTCACGTCAATGAAATCAATGTGCAATTTAATAACTTACTTCAGAATCTGTACTTATATTATAAAGCTGAAGTGTTTGTTTGTCTGTTTGCTTGAACACGCTAATCTCAAGAACTACTGATCCGAATTGAAAAATTATTTCAGTGATAGATAGGCCATTTATAGAGAAAGGTTTTAAGCTATATAACATCACGTCAAGATGGTAGGTAACATTGCACTCGCGCGAAGCCGGGGCGCGTCCGCTAGTCTCAAATAATAATCTAAAGTTACATATCTTGAGCGTGTTTATATGTTTGAAATAGGTATTTGGTTTTTTCTAAAAGGTTCCGTCTTCAAAAATGTTTGGGAACCATCGACCTAATCTATATGCCGCCAAATGGTAGTACCTATTCAGGACTATCGTGTTCCGGTTTAAAAGTAGGTAATGTTTGGACTCGTAATTTCCAATAACACAAACAAAACAACATAGGCCTAACTGCCTCAGTAACCTATTTTATACATATTATTTTTCCATTGCCTGGAACTTTCCCAGTACCTCGGAGTTTGGTAATGTGCCCGGCGATGGCAACAGGCTCGCCACCTGTTACATGTGCCAAAAACGTAACCGGCAAAACGTGAGTGTTTTCATGTACCTACGCTTGAATGCATGCATTTACCTCTGCCTATACCTTCGGGCATTACAGGCGTGAAGTTACGTTTAAAACAACATAGGCCTCAGAGATGGCAAAGCATCTGCATTTTACCTCTGGTTTTATGTAGATGTCGGCTACGGTGTTGTACCATCCATTTAAACTGCATACTTGTTTGCCATTTTCGTAACAAAAAAATGCTTCATTTGTATATGTCTTTACTGTCTATATGTCTTTACTGGTGGTAGAGCTCCAGTGACGGAGCTCGCGGGCGTAGGCACCACCGCATTACCTAATATACTTGCCGCTAAATGGTAGTGTTCAACACTATCGTGTTCCGGTCAGGTGGTAATGTACGGCCCTGTAATTTCCGGCACAGAGGCATAAGACCTTAGGCCTCAGGAGTGGTAACGCATCTGCATTTTGACCTTGGTCTTTGTGTGGGTGTCTATAGGCTGCAGTCATCACTTAACATCAATGTGAACTGCATGCTTGTTTACCACTTCCATTACATTAAAAAAAAAAAAAAGTATGAACCTATAGCATTGTTGATAAACGGTAACCACGGGTCCGTCGGTATGTTTTGGTCGGGCGTGCTGCGGTCGGTGGGCGCCAACCGCGGCCTTGTGCCACGTGACTGCGTATTGTGTTCCCGTTCCACCCTACATCCTACATAGCCCGTCCACACCAGAGATTTATATATATATATATATATAACGTTATAAAAATATCAAAAATAATGTTAATAAAGTTTAAGGTATTTCGTTTGTTGTAACTTTTCCATTTTTGTCAAAAAGACAAATACCTAGTTATCAAAAGAATAATGTTATAAAATATCAACATCAAAATAAAATAACGGTTTAATATCGTTATTGAAATAAATATAAATATTATATATTTATGCAAGACTTACGAATCATAGGTACCTATAAATATTATATTGTACGGGATCTTCACCTTCCTTTTACATGTGTACTTTTAGTGCTACAGATTGAGCTAAAATAGAATAGTATTTCGATATGAAATGTAGGAGTTTGCCATAGGTTAACTATATCTATATATATATTACCGATAAATAAAATAAATTTAATTCTGTCCGTGCTCAAATACAATACAATCTTCAGTTTTCACAGAACATCGGATGAGTCACTGCGATTCATAGGTTATTTATCGTAGCTACACGCGGTATTGAACGTGCAGATCTGCAATAATTCCATCATACATTACCATTGTATTACACAATAAGCCACGCGTTGTGTTCACACTACAACAATAGGTGCGATCGAGATATCGCGCGAACCGTCTGCTGTAGCCGCTCGCGCAGTCAGTGAACCTGTGTAGAACAATGCGCACGCGCAAGTCAACAATTTCCTCTTCCGCCTAACTCTGAACGTGACCGCTGTACAAGTTAATAATAACAATTATATAACTTTTATGACAAATGAAAAAAAACCAATCGCAAATAGTTGTAATATTTTTCTTTTTCGCAATAATACATGCAAGTAAATTTAGGAATTAGAGAAAATAAGAAAGAAATATTTTACTTCGTACAGGGATCAAATCTGCGAGCTCGGGATAAGAAATTCAGCCGCTTTCGGCTTCAGTATAAAAAAAAAAAAATAATTTATCGCGCCTGTATCATAAATCAGTTCGCGAGTTTCATGAATTATAAACTAAATGTTATATTATTACGGTGTCTAATTCCAACCCAAGATAATTTGTATAATAAACAACGCCGAAGCATCATTATCATCATAATTGAGCCGAGAGACGTCCACCGCTGGACAAAAGCCTCCCAAAGATTGTCTTAGCGAATTATTCTGGGCCGCACTCATCCAGCGATTTCCCGCAACATGATACCGTTGCATGTACTTAATTATTAAACTTAAAATCTATTAAAGTACTCGTGAGACTTAGCAAATCATAGGATTAACATGGTTAGTTTCGGGCGTTTCCTATATTGTAGGTACTTTCTTAATAATTACGTATGTATCATAATTGTACATATATATGTGTTGCTACGCAATATAAAAAGAAATAAAGATACAGTTTTGATAGATTTTTTCCTTTGTTACAGGCACTGTTTCCAGGACGAGAAATCGTCGTTCTCTCGAAGTACCACAACCCAAGACTGAAAGCTCACTGCCGTCTTCCAGAGTATCTCCTAAAAATACTATTAATTTTGGAAATAAGTCTACATCAATTAAGTCTTCATCTACTATTACTTCTTCTAAAATTTCTGATAGACGACGAAGTTCAGAGTTTGGCTCTAAACCTAGTTACATACCGTTATCCAAGAAAACTCCAGAGAAATCGTCACGCACATCTACATCACCAGTTAAGCAGGACTTAACAAAAGAAACGACATCGAAAGTAGATACTGGTAAATCAAAACTGGAACCGATTAGAAGCAGATATTTACGTAGAAGCCCCGAGAAAGCAAAGAGTGATAGCGAAAGTAATCGAAACGAAAAAAGCCATCGAGCTCAAAAAGATAGTGAAAGTCTAAATGAAAAATATCATAATTCAAAGAAAAGACTGACTAGTTTAGATAATTCTTCAAGAAACACGAATGATGCTAAAAACAAGACGAGTAAAATATTGAGTGAAAACTCGTACGGTTATTCTAAACTGGATTCTAATATTGGATTAGTTAGTTCTAAAGACAGTTTAAAAATGTCTACACTTCATGAAACTGTTAGACCACACCCAAGCTCTAGACTTTCACAGGAAATGGACAGCTTAGCTGCATTGACGAAACAAACATTAGATAGGGTTAACAAATTGTCGAATAACTTAACTAGTAATAAGTTAAATATAAATACAACAGAGCCTCATTACGATACTTTGTTTGCATCCACATCTGAACTAAAAAATAACAATCATACCTATAACTACGGTCTTTTAAATGAGAAACCGGTTTCCAGCCGAGGGGTGACTGAAAGATTAAAAGACATAGATACGGCAGCTCAGAGACTGATCGACTTTGAAAAACAAAGTGCAATGTTTTCTGATCTCAATAATGATACGTCTAGTCAAAATCGCCGTTTTGATCATTCGTCGACGTCTTACCACACGCCTGTGTCTATCTTAAAAAGAAAATCTATTCACGAGGAGAACACCATTTCCAACACTCCTAACCAAGCTATGGCTTCTCCTCCTGTTACATTTTCTCCCAGTGTTATTGAGCCACATAACTGTAGATCAGAAAATAGACAACGTCAAGGAATATTAAAAAAACGCCGTAGTTTAGATGAATCCCAAGTCGCCAGGAGAAGATCCTGTAGTCCAGAAGTATCTTTTGCTGAAGATGGGTCTTCTGATTCAAATAAGCCAATACTTAAAAATAGAAGGTCGTCATTAGAAGACGTTGTAAGAAATAGATCACCTGATGGCCAGATTCAAGGTATACTAAAAAGAAAGATGAGTAGGGATGAGGAGCATCCCGTTGAAGATGCCTCTCATGGATCTCCGGAGCCGCATGGAATATTGAAACGTAAGTCAAATTCTAGTTCCAGTAGTAGTACAACTTCATCACATGTTTCAATTGCTCAAGCTGTGCTTCTGGCAGCTGCGGGTGGCGCAGAGATAGTGGAAGACGATAAAGAAATCGTAAGGCCTATATTAAAGAAAAAGAGCTTTTCAGAAGAACGACCCTCCCTTGATGTTTTGCTGCCAGAGACCCCTAAACCAATTCTTAAGAAAAAATCTACGGAGCACGAAGAGCACGATTTCGAGCTTCCAAAGAAACCAATATTAAAATCATCGAAAAAGTTGTCCGGCGATGAAGGACACACTTCTAGTTTTGATTTGAGCGAAGACGATAGAAGTTCACGGAGACCTTCACTCCTAAGATCGCGGACTTTCGATCATTCCGGTTCAGAATGTGAGGCGACTGTCAAACCTATTTTAAAGCAAAGAGGTTCAAGTCTCACTAGGGAACGCAGCCAATCGCCGCGCCCACGGCTTTCGTTTTGCGCGGACAACGATGCGAACATTAGTGCGACGAATTTCAGTAGCGACGCGAGTGACTCGTTGGCGGCTGGACCGCGGCGAGTTTTGAATCTCGCGCCGGAAGAAAACTATCCGAGTGCAGTAATACGCCGGAGAAATCTACGGCCGAAAGCTAACCCTCGGTCCATGAGCTTGGCCTGTGATGTTAACGACGAACTATTGTCAATCTTAAATAATCGTCGTCTCAAAGTGGATGAACATTGTGAAAACGGGCATTGTGAACCGTGGGAACAGGATAAACTTTCCAATGATAACAATCCTAAGACGTTTCCATCGATTGCGTCGAGAATAAAGAGCATGGAATTAGCTCTTACCAAAGAAAACTTTCTAAAAGATCAACCGTCCACTTCGAGATCAAAAAACCGGGATAAGGAACGCTACAAGACTCAACCCATCACCATCGATGAAATGAGATCGATCACATCAAGGTAAGAGCTGCTTTCACACAGAAAATATAATAGTCTTTCAAATAGAAGTTTAGTTGGCAGCTATTCCATTTGCAAATTCACAATTCTATTATCATCATATTACACTCATCATGCATCTGTTGGACAAATACCTATTTTATTATTAGAGTATTTTCCCAAAAGTTTTCTACAGGTGGAACCTAATGCTTATGTAGTTCATAACATATTATTTTTGTATAATTTTCGCTAAGATTGTTGTTTTGTCGTTTGTACAATGCTCTATGTTTTTTAGTTTATAAAGGTGATTGTGCTTTGAGCCGGTCGAAGTTGGATGTTGAAAACTGAATTTTGGCTCTTCGCCATTATTTTGATGGGCTAGCACATGGCGTAGGTAGTTATCAAATGTTTTGTATCCAAAGATTCACTGTTTTGGTGAATGTTTACTCGTTACCATTAGGCCAGGTGTGCTTCTTTGTTACATTGTGGAAGTGCTTTGTCTTGAAAATCTGCCAATCATCTCAAAATATTCCATATTGGAGCCCAATTCTGCGCAAATCTCTATCTGAATATATCAGTCCAAATTGGAATTAGTGATTTGAAATTATAAAAGTTTTTAACTATCTTCTATTTGTCCAGTAAAGGTGATAATAATTTTTGATTATTAAAATGGCGTTGTTTCTTAAAAGCCAGACACCTGTTTTATGTTTAATTTAATTGGCAAACAAGATATTATAATATGAAGCAGAACGTATGTAATATAAAACACGTGAAGTATATTATTATGCTAATAAAGTATCCACGTATGATTCTGACAGGAAGTTATGAATTTAGACAACGATAAGTACCTCATTTTATTGCCAACCGCAAGTAATTTCTTACTACAAAGTTCAATAAAGATGTTTCTATCCATTCATAAACTTTTGTCCGAACTGTGATTAGATTATACTATAAAATGCGTAATGACCCAGTGGAGGTAGGAGAACATACGAGTGGCTAACGCACCTACAGATTTTTCACCACCACATTCTAAATCATCCTAAATCATCTTTGCCGTCAATTGGCACATCTGATTGTAATTAACGGATACAACTGATGCAACGAACCCAATCAACTTGGAAAATAATCCTTCCCAAATCTCTCTTGATAACCAATCGCCTACTTAACTAAATAAGAATTTATCCATTTATGTCTTGATTGTTTTATGCTTACACATAACCTCCAATCAACGCTTCTCATATAAGCTTATAAATATGCAAAGTTTAACGTTCCATCCATCCAGACAATCACCATTTATGTACATCGCTAGCGTAGTTCTCCCTCATCATCATCATTTCAGCTAAAAGACGTCCACAACTAAACAAACGCCTGCAAAAATTGCCGCCCATAGATTGCCACAACGATAGCTCTCCCTAATTGGTTGTAAAGTTTGAAGTGAATACTTGCATAATTATTGTGTATGAAACACAGCTTACCTACTCATTAATTATTATTTCATTGCATTAATGTCAAAGATGGTTTATTCTTTGAATATTGTTGGACTGTTTATTTGTCCATTAACAGCTTTTGATATATGTGTAATTTCGTGCTAATTCTATGCGCCTTGGCCGTCTGACATCACTCGTATCGGTTCAGTTTGCAGTTTGAATCATGTTCAGTCGAGATAACGTAAGAAAAAAATAAGTATAGTGCAGTGTTAGCTCTTAACTTTGCTGTTTATAATTTCATACCTTTTCAATAAAAACTTCGTAATGGATTGTCCATGTTGTTTTCTGTAAGTAGAAAATATGTTTTTTGCTTAGCTCATTAAGTTTCACTCAATGGATAGTGGGTACGGTTTGTTATGTTTACGGTTGTTATCATAATATTTTTAATGTTGTCTGCCATCACGCAATGGATAAGTGTGAGACACACTGGATGCATAGTTTTTTTCTTCTTGTATTTGAGCTTAGTAACGTTTGTAATTTTGTAACGATCTTAACAGACATAACATTTTCATCAGTTATGATATTATCATAACATTTAATCCATTTACGCCCTTAACATACATTAGTCAAGTACCTAGTACCTACTTATTATGCTGGTCATAGAATTTGAGCCAGGGCACCATCACATTGCATTACCTAATCTATACGCCACCAAATGGTAGTGTTGAGTACTATCGTGTTCCGGTTAGTTGAATTACCATATCTCTATCGGATCCGCAATAACTATTATAGAGGCAAAACAACGTAGCCAGGTGTAGCGATGCATCTGCACATAAGTGGACTTTTCCTGGTGAAGGTAAGTAAGATGGAAAAAGGAAAATACAAAGTTTTAACCAGTTTGAGGTTTTTTGTTTGTCTCTTTAATTCATTTGCGACAATCTGATCTTGTAATTGTACCACCTCAAGCGTTACGTGCCAAAACACCTATAAGGATCCAAAATTTGTCCTTTATGTATATTAAATGCATATAGCATACTAAATGTGCTTTCAAAGGCCCAAAATCATGTCATAATAAACTGAAATGAAACTATACGGAGTACCTATTATGTAAGAATTAAGTAAATTTTGAACTCCATTTTTTTGTTACATAGAAAAACATTTATTTTTAATGAACATTAATTGAATATGATTCACAATCAAGTAAGTGGACATAATATATTATATATATTATGGTAGAGGAGGATTTTCTCTAAAATTGAATCATCCAATAAATTGGCATCTGGATGTTGTTACAAATGCAACATCCGATCGACGGCATCTAGTCTGAGTGTAAATATTCTATTTTAAACTGGCAATTGTGTCGATCCAGCGTAACGTGGTGTACCATCGGTCCTGCCACCAGTTACTTGTACATTACAAGTCGGCACGGCATGTTGATGACGGAAATAAGCGCTCCAGTCGTTACTGGGTCAAGCACTATTTCTGGAACTGTTGTGCTTCACAGCACGTATCTAATGTTTTATGGTTCGACCATCTGATCCTCTCGACTCATGGCCTTAATTGCTCGATCTCGATAGCGCAATGTTTTGTCTACTACCGTCTGCGTGAAAGATTTTTTGTGTTGTCTGTCTACACCTAGAAGTCTTATAATATGCATGCATAAATCCCGACCAAGATGACACAAAATATCAATAATAATCAATCAATTCCGATTGATGTCTCGCCACTCGTTAACCGACAGTTATATTTAGATTATATTGCCAATGATGTCGAACTTCCCTAAATCGATAGATCGGCGTCGTCAATCCAGATCACTGCTGCTATAATTCATCGAAATTTATGAAGGTGAACTGAATCGGCGCTCGTCTCTTTCTTACTAACGGGTGTGCCCTACATTAACGCATTTCTTTTCTCATTTCGCAGTTTGGAGCCGGGCCAAGCGAGTTTCCAAGCGTTCGGCACAACGGACTGTAGTTTTCCGAACCCACCCGTCGAGTCCGGTGCTGCTCTCTCAGTCAGGGGCCCCTGCACGGGGGAACCCGAGAGAGATCCCTACAAAGAGTTGGACTCGCCACCTTTCGGTGCCAGTGCTTTCAGTGCCAAGTTTTCGACTGTCAACGGTGTCTCGGACAGTGCGAGTGGCAAAGACGATAGTTTCGGGGAGGCCACGTTTCTTGATTTCGAAAACATTGCCAAAAACGCCGAAAGAAAACAGTCAACTCTGGACGAAATAGAGCAAGAGGTGAACAAAGTGCGAGTGGCTTTGGACGAAGATAGCCGGGCCTTGGAAGAAGACGAGAAACATCAGGCCGAAGCTGACAACTGGAGTTTGAACGTGTCCTGCGATAGCGGGGTCTACAATCGCGCGTCCTCCCGTGATTCAGGACCACACTCTGGTTAGTTTTACATTGAATGTATATTAATCACGTCGACTTTGCTCTAATTGGTCAGTTTGAATAGGCATTAAATTTATTTTTAACGAGTTGAGCGCGCTGGATTGTAATGGGTGGTGCGAACAACATTTGACTTATTTAGTGTGCAGACCGATCAAAACTAACTGTTACGGCGTCATAAAGTAAACATGTGTATGGAATCAGGGCAGTCAGCTTGCATTAACTTGCCGTTTGTTTATGTTGTGTTTGGTAAATTTAGATTTGTGGATGCGTCGCTATTCATATTAGGACGGTTTTGAAAATAAACTTCGTTCAACCTTGCCGATGTCTTTCTGTCCTTTTATTTAGGTCAATGTAATAGGTACACGTATTCATTGTCAACATGTCATTCCAATTGTTGCTGGTGTATTGTCGGCGTATTAAGTAATTTGTAAAGTTTTTTGCCGATAAGCCATCGTCATTGAGACCTGTTTTTGTCGTAAGGCAGAAACATTTGCAT
Organism: Macrosoma leucophasiata; assembly: GCA_036365455.1. Classification (NCBI taxonomy): domain Eukaryota; kingdom Metazoa; phylum Arthropoda; class Insecta; order Lepidoptera; family Hedylidae; genus Macrosoma; species Macrosoma leucophasiata. Next base: position 6,595,433 of record JAWQUS010000024.1, read on the forward strand.
GTCAAGTTTCTCCGGCTGATTTATGTGTCGCTCAATGTGCTGTTTACATTCCTGGTGTTTTCTAATTTCAGGCGAGGAGCTTGGTCTGATCGAAAGCCAAGAGATCAGGGAGAATCACGCAACGAATACCAGTAGCAACGATTGGTCTTCGACGTCTATCGAGCGTGGTCTTCTGACGATGGATCGAGAGAGGAAATCGACGGAGACTGAGGCTCTTCGGAGTCCAGAAGACCGGGAGAGCGATGATGAGGGCAGCAACGATAACTCGGGGTTTGCCCTCGGTCTAGTAAAGAGTAACAGTGTCGTCGCCAGAGCCAGTATGTGGCAACAGTTACAGCAACAAGCTAAAGGTATTAAATACATGCTTTTGTCATCATCGCTGTCTTCATATTATTACCCTGCAAAAAAACACTTAACGATAAACTTTTAAGTTCAGGAGACCATTGCTTTTTCTTCAGCACACATAAGGTCAAAGGACCTTTTCCCACCATTTTAACCGATGCTGCTTTCAGCATCCTTGAAAGAATCTCTGTTGTCATTTCTACAATCCCTTTGATTGATGAAATTATTCTGTTGAAGTATTGTCCATTAATAAACACATTATAACTGTCTGCCAACTGCAAAGTATTTCGAACTAGGCAGATACAAATTTAGTGGGTATGTGGGTATTGTAAATATTATATATCGTTTAACGTAATGTTTACATTTCTGTAGTCTGCAATACATCTATTACGTTATTCGTAGACATTTTAAGATAAAGATCAGTGACATAAGAACTGATTTTTGATTTAGTCTTTATCTCAGTTAAATAATATAAATTAGTTATACATTGAGCATTTTTTTTTTCGAAATAATGCATTGGAATTTGAATTTGGAAATTAAAGATAAAATTGAAAGGAAAATTTAATTTCGGGCAGGGATCGAACCTGCGACCTCAGGATAATCAGTGCAACCGCTTTACCAATAAAAGAACTTAGGTAGTTAAGTGGTAAAGCGACTGGACTGGTTAAACTAAACTATTTCATTCTTCTATTATATGGTTGGGAAAAAAGTTTCTTCGCATTTTTTAAGATAATTCAAAACATTTTTTAATATAGTTTATTTAAATTTAACTAAAGTATGTATGTACCATTTTGTTCGATAACCTTTTGCCATCTTGTAGGTAGGGACATGATACCATTGCTATAAAAATTTTGGGACTTCTCATCAAAATACCGCGACAAGTGGATTTGGCAGTCCTCTCGTGATGTTAACCTAACATTGCATAAAGAATTCTGAAGAGACCGAAACAGGTGGAAATCTGAAGGTGCAAGGTCAGGACTATACGGCGGATGCATTAACACCTCCCAGCCAAACTCTCTTAATTTTTGCTGAGTGGCTATAGATGTGTGAGGTCTAGCTTTATCATGATGAAACACCACACCCCTTCTGTTGATCAATTCCGGCCGCTTTCTCTCAACTTCTTGCTTTAATCTCATCAGTTGTTCGCAGTAGAGTTCAGAATCGATACTCCTGCCTGGTGGTAATAGCTCATAATGAATAATGCCCTTCCAATCCCACCACACACACAACATCACCTTATTGCGAGTTAACCCGGGCTTGGCCACAGTTTGTGAAGCCTGACCGGCCTTTGACCACGACCTTTTTCGCACGTTCTTGTCGTACGTGATCCACTTTTCATCACCAGTTATCAGCTTCTTAAAAAATGATTCGGTTTCATTACGTCGTAATAAAGAATCACAAATGAGTACACGGTTCATTAGGTTTCTTTCAGTGAGCTCGTGAGGTACCCGAATATCGAGCTTTTTTTTTGTACCCAGCTTTTTTCAAATGCGCCAAATCTGTTTTGTGATCAATTCTCAGTTCTTCAGCTACGTCGTAACTACTGATATGTCGATCTTACTCCACTTTTTCAAAAATGGCATCCATTTTATCCGTAATAGGGCGACCAGAGCGAGGTGCATCTATGACATCAAAATTTCCGGATTGAAAACGCTTAAACCAAATTTGTGCTACTCTCACAGACACTTTTTTTTTTTTTTTTTTATGTAATGGAAGTGGCAAACAAGCATGCAGTTCACATTGATGTTAAGTGATGACTGCAGCCTATAGACACCCACACAAAGACCAAGGCCAAAATGCAGATGCGTTACCACTCCTGAGGCTAAAGGTGTTATGCCTCTGTGCCGGAAATTACAGGGCCGTACATTACCACCTGACCGGAACACGATAGTACTGAATACTACCATTTAGCGGCAAGTATATTAGGTAATGCGGTGGTGCCTACGCCCGCGAGCTCCGTCACTGGAGCTCTACCACCAGTCAAAACCAACCCAGACACTGCACTAGGTCCATAAACATCACAAATTTTTTCGCGGCTTGCGTTGCATTTTTACCTTTTTTGTAGTAAAATTTTAAAATGTATCGAATTTCTTCATTAGATTCACTCATCTTGACAGTACGAAAAACAAATGAGAATCACACATTTGCCTAATTTTAATTTGGAATTATGTTCTTTAAAAATTTTAACTTTCAATGATACCAAAACCAGCCAGATACAAATACTACAGCCAAAGAGATTTTATTACAAGTTTACATACTATAATGCGAAAAGACTTTTTCCCCAACCTATTACATGCATAATTACTTCTATTAAGCTCAATAAGACATTTATTAAAGGAAGTGTTAATAAATTCCATTTTTAACCAATACAATACAGCTTTTAATAAAACCTGCAAGTAATTCACACTTGATTTGATCCCTAACTGACGACATCTGATTACAAAATATGTTAGAAATCATTTTGCTTAGGATTAAACTCATAAATCATAGAGTAAAAATTTTTTTTTTTCTTTAAATTATGAACATGGTCCATACCACCATCTCTTAAAGCAGTTTTATTGCAAACTCACTTTGTTTTGACGTATGAAGAAAAAGTAATCAACGAAAAGTAAGCTTTAGAATAGTCATAATATAATATAAATTTGCTTTGACGTTTGTTGTACGTCAATTGTTTTGACGTACAGCAAGTACGGTAGCAACAGGAGGTGAGATTGAAATAAGTCAGACATAAGAGCTGGTGGTGGTATTGCAGATCTAATTCGAGTAACACGTTTTTACTGGAAATTAATATAAGCTATACTTAATTACATTATCACTAACACGTCCGTTTTTAGACTGTGATATTTTTATGGGTTATTCGTTTTTATGTCGTCTCGTTATTCTCCTTGTTTGTTCTATATTCAATGCTGTGTTCATACTAGCCAGTGTGAGCATAGGAAATCTTGAATCATGTATCTATAATTATATCGCCTTGAAACGTAGTTCAATGATCTACGAATTCATTAGTTCCATTACATTCACTTACAAAAATATCTAATCACAATTTCAGGCACACCAAAACCGCTGATTCGTCACAGTCGCTCAAAGTTAAAGGAGGGGCCATCGGTGACAGAGCGGTTCAAGACTCAACCCATCTCATTCCAACCTGCAGAAGTAGAGAACGAAGTAGAGAAGCCCAGTGAAAGCTTCTCTCTGGCTCAATCCAAGAGTTCTGCTAATGTTTTAGACAGGGATGAAGATGGTAAGGCAATCTCATATTTTAATTTCAAAAGCTATTAGGTTATCGATATACTATTATTATTTGATCTTTATTGTGTCATATTAAACTTTTTTTTTAATTTCAAGGCATGTACTTTGCATTTGGTATCGAGACGAGAGTAAGCTTCCTGTCTTTTGATTGTCGGCTTTTATTTCTTTTTTTGCATGTCCTCGACTACTCTACTATGTGTATGTCCCGGGGTCTTAAAACACTGCACATTGTAATGTATATACGCACATACTCACCGGTGGCAGCTAAGTTAGATGAGGACGATCCAGCGAAGATGTCCCTCATGGATAAGATGAAGATGTTCAATCAGAAACTGTCTCATAAGCCGCCCGTCGCTGGACTGCCGAGACCAAGGGAGGAGAGAGTCCCCAGAGCATCTCGACTGAAGACAATGCCAGTACTGGCCAGTCAAGTTCAAGAAGCGATGGAACAGAACGAGAGACTGACCAAGTCTCTTACACATGAGGAGATCCCGCGCAATCCAGATTTCCAACTGAAAATGGAACTGTTCCGATCGGCGAGCGCGAAAAACACGTCACTAGAGTATCTCATGCGGCAGAACTCGAAGTTTAGAAGCTTAGGTCTGATTTTCTTTATTTTGCGTTTGGTTTTGTCGATTTTTTTTTCCTTTCGCTTGCGTCGTTTCGCTTCTGGGTTGAACTAATGTTTGGTTAGGTGTGAGGTAAGTTGTTTTCCCTGCATGCTACTGCACGATGCACTAATGTTTGCGGTTTTCTTTACTTAACATTGAAAAATAGCGTGAGGTAAGTACGTAGTTGAGTAATGAATTGCGTATTAATACAATAACAGAAAACATGATTGTTGAAAGATATTTTATATTTTTAACACTTCATTTTCACTCAGTCAAATCTTTTTGTAGCTGATGGGTCTATACGATTCAGGTACTTTTTGTACAACGTTATGTTTTAAGATTGATTGACATATCTTTCAGATCTTAGTTTTTTTTTATAAGTAAGCGTAACGATTACGTTGAACATTATGGTTGATTTGGTTGAATGTTTTTAGCTTATTCATTTAATATTTGATTGCGATAAAGTGCCTTTTTTAAACATGTCACGATTGAGCAATGTTCAAGTTCATTGTACACACTAACAATAATAATATAATAAAACGTTCATCACGCCTGTGTTCCCCGAAGGGGTAGGCAGAGGTAAATGCATGCATTCAAATGTACATGCAAACAAACACCCACGATTCGCTGATTAGGTTTTGGCCCATGTACCTAATATGTAACGAGTCTATTGACACCTCCGGGCAATATACCAAACTCTGAAGGTAGCTCTGAGAAATTTCCAGAATATGGAAAGTTCCCAATATTACTAGGTATAAAGGATAACACCTACAACTTCATTTCTGATAGCCTTCGACCCGGAGATTTAATCCATAACCCTATTTTACATAGTAGTGGCATAGTAGTAGGTACTGAGGCAGTTTATAAATCATCTGCCTACAACCTGTGGAGTTTTATGCATTGAGTAATATTTATTTTGAGCGGTGTATTCGTTTCGCTGTTTCGCTTACTCAATACATTACTCATGAACACATTTTTTTACTTGTTGTATTTATTATAATTACGTTTTTTTATCACCTTACCAGTGGAACTTTTGTATGTTTATTTTAAAAACAGTTTTTGTCGGAGTCGATTAATTTTTTTTGTTCAGAATCATTATAATAGGACATGGTTATATGTATTTTAAACAATTAAATACAAATTATGTGTAAACCATATTTTTTTCGTGTTTAAAAAAATCTACATAACCAGGTACGCTTTTTCTTCATGGGTTAAATAATTACTGCTTTTAATTCACTAGGCAAGCAATTCGTTTATTGATGCTAAGGGTTGATAGAAATTAAAAAAAAAAAAAATAGAAATGTGTTTTGTGAAATCAAAGGAAACACGTTAATTTAGTCATTATTTTGAATAACCACGTAATAGTTATCCAGAGTTGTTGTGGGATGTTCTGTTGAAAAGTTGATAACGTTCTGATTTTTGTCATGATAGTGACAAACAAGCATGCTGTTGACATGGGTGGTAGTGAATACTGCAGCCTAAAGACATCTACACAAAAACCGATGAACAAAATGCGGTTATGTTGCCACCCTTGAGGCTTTAGTTGTTCTGTCTCTGTGATAGTAACCACTGGACTATAGATTACCATCTTTTAGCAAATTATAGTGCTGAACATTACGATTTGGTACAGATTAGGAGCTCAACGGTGGTCAAAATCACAAAAAAAAAATCACTCATTACACATGCATACACCTACATTACAGCTTTCTGCACTTAAGCATCTTTTATCATTACAATAAACTTGATTTGACGTACCTCATCCAAAACCGTTGGAATAAAATAAGTAGTTATTATTATGGCTTGTTAAGAACCCCTTGTAAAAGAATTGTTTAAATAACATGTTTTTATAAGAAATATTAAGTGATATATTCTTAAAGGTTGTAGATATTTTATATGGGATTGTATTTAGTTGTGTTGCTTTACCTGGTTTAAATTGTGTGATTGTGTGTATTACATATAACCAGTGCTTCATATAGTTGGTGAAACGCTGGGGTTGATGCTGTAATTATTATAAAGTTGTATAAAATGACACATCAAGTTGGGCTTGCTTATAATTGTATCTTATGATTTTAATTTTTTTTTTTAATATTTGATATCGTTAAAATTACTTATTTAATAACGTCTTTGTGACGAAGACGGTACGCGGTCTCTCTTGAACTATTTCTCTGCTGCACCGCTTCTCGATGAGTCTCATAGAAAACAATTGTTTAGTTTATGGCAAACGCACAAAACGTGTGTGTGTTAAGTTTCAATAACAGTGCTCATCAAGAAATATTGCACATCGAGCTTATGAAAAAGACAATCGGCTTGTTTCGACTTTGTAGAGCGTTATCTCTGCTGAACACTGCCTACGTAAGCACTGATAGTCCGGTATTGGTCAAGACTTTTTTTTTATTTATAATGGCATCGCCACTACGCATATTGCCAGTCTCAAGTAAAACGATATTTCGTATAAAAGCAGCGTTAAAGTTAGATCAGTCAGTCAGTTAATTATTTATTATCTCAGTCAAGTGAGTCACAGTCAGCAATTCGAGTAAAGCGATGGCTACTTTACCAGAACATATACAATTAAGTTTTGGAGGTAACCTGAAAGGCCGTGTTTTCGCACTGTTATTCTATTTCACTATACACGGGCACTGTAATAAAGCTATATCAAACAAAATGGCACCAACTTTATTTAATACTAGCTGTTCCCGCGACTTCGTCCACGTGAGAAAAAATATGATTGATCAGTATCTCCCCGGACGAAGTCGTGGGCGCAGCTAGTATAAAAGTAGCCTAAGTTACGTCTTATTACATCAGCTATCTGCCAGTGAAAGACCCGTCAAAATCGATGACACTCAAATTCTATTTATTTGTATGTAGGTATGTATGTATGTATGTATGTATGGAGATAAAAGTAACCTAAGTTACTCCTTATCACATCAGCTATCTGCCAGTGAAAGTTCCGTCAAAATCGGAGACACTAAAATTCTATTTATTTGTATGTATGTATGGATGTATGGAGATAAAAATATAAGTTACTCCTTATTACATCAGCTACCTACCCGTGGAAGTCCCGTGAAAGTCGTATACACTCCAATTCTACTTATTTGTATGTAGGTATGTATGTATGTATGGATGTATGGAGATAAAAGTAGCCTAAGTTACTCCTTATTACATACATCAGCTATCTACCCGTGGAAGTCCCGTCAAAGTCGGATACACTCCAATCCACTTATTTGTATGTAGGTTTGTGTGTATGTATGGATGTATGGAGATAAAAGTAGCCTAAGTTACTCCTTGTCACATCAGCTATCTGCCAGTGAAATTCCCGTCAAAATCGGTCCAGCCGTTCCAAAGATTAGCCCCGCCAAACAGACAGACAGACAGACAGACAAAAATTATAAAAAATGTGGTTTTGGTATATGTACCGTGTATACATACATATGCATTTAGTAAAAAGCGGCTATTTTAATATTACAAACAGACACTCCAATTTTATTTATTTGTATAGATAACTGAAAAATACACCGAGAAAACGACATAAAATATGAGCACCACACGCCTCTTTCAAGGTTCCCGCCAAAACCCCCTGGTCAAGACTTGGTCAAAATGGTTGACAGACGTCAAATTGGTAGGGTGCGAGAGAGATAACGCTCCGCATATCCGAGTCTCCTTCCTGAGGTCGATGTGCAATATTACTTGTTGGATACTGTAGTCTATATATTATTATGGATATTCGCTCGTAAATGCTATTTTCTTTCCTACAACATATAGCCTGGGTTGCACCACGACTTTTGTTAAAGTTAAAGTTATTGCAACATTTCACATCCTGCTCTAACTTTAACAGATTTCTTTAAGTAAGAGAAGGATGTGTACACAATCATTGTTTTGTAACATACTCGTTGTTTTTTAATCTCAGAAAGTAAGTAGCTGTGCAACTTAATCATTTTAGTATTACAGACTAACCAAGCTGTCAATTGAACAACGCCGATTCTTTGATGTTGCCATTTTATAAATACTGCTGTATTATGGGATAAATCGGACCAGATTGCAAAGCAATTCCATGAGAACTTTAATGCGGTCGCACTTCTTCGAAACGGCTCGACATATTTTTTATACATATTTACAAGCTATAATAAAGGTCGTATCTTCATACCGCTAAGGCGGTACGAAGATAACCGTGACAACTAGTTAAATGTATGATTCCGAACTCGCTGCCCGCACCAGTGCTGCCGCTACTGGTCTTCATATACAACTACTAGCTGTGCCCGCGACTTCGTCCGCGTGAGAATTTATGATTGTTCAGTGTCTTCCCGGACAGTCGTAGGCGCAGCTAGTATAAAAATAGCCTAAGTTACTCCTTATTACATCAGCTATCTGCCAGTGAAAGTCCCGTCAAAATCGGTCCAGCCGTTCCTAAGATTAGCCCCGCCAAACAGACAGACAGTCAAACAGACAAAAATTATTTAATTATTTTGGTATATGTACCGTGTATACATACATACATTATGCATTTAGTAAAAAGCGGTTATTTAATATTACAAACAGACACTCCAATTTTATTTATTTGTATAGATAAGTAAATATAATTCTGGGAATGTACCCGACTTCTTTGACACAAACCGTGATATCCCGGTAAATACAAGTACGATATTGATAAATTATAGATATAAACCTTCCTCAGAAAACCCTCTTTCCAAGATTTTAAACAGGAACAAAATCCTTTTACAACTTACCGTGATTACGCATACATACAGATAGAGCAAATAGGGGGACTTTACTTTATAATATGTAGTGATAGATATGAGATTACATTCCGAAGTACGCGACAATATCGCGGCAGCAACGCAGTAGAAAATAGAGAAATATGGTGCTGCGACAGCACTGTTGCGTGCAGCGGGGTACGGCATCGTAGGTATGTTGTAGTAATCAACAGATTCAGATTTCGCAGATAAATTGTTGGCTGTGTACTATACAATTATAACACATCTATTGATATTTTAAACTGTCAAATCTCTCTGGGATTATAAAAATGAACAATGTTTATAATTCCATGCTGACTTTTGGCTTCTTCGTCAACTTATACGTCTACTGTCTCTTGCAGATCTTGACGACGATTCGCCTTCGGAGCGAGCTCAGAGAATGATCACGCCCGAAGTGAGGGGTATACTCAAGTCTGGATCCACGGTAGTGCCTACAAAGCCCCAACTTAAGACACTGGCGAAGGGTGAAAGCTCTGAGGTAAATATGACTTATTCTATTAGTAGTTATTAGTTGTCTTCTCTTAAGTTAGGTTATGGTGCTTGCTATCGTCATTATATCCAGGGCATCTATTGTAAGCTGGGTTACATAAAGGCAAGTGACTACTGGGTACTTTTAAGCATATAAGCCAGCCGAGCTGGAAGTTTTTTTATCTAAGGAAGGTGGCAAACAAGCATGCAGTTCACATTGATGTTAAGTGATGATTGCAGCCCGCAGCATCTACACAAAGAAAACAGAGCTCAAAATGCAGATAAGTTGCCACCCCTGAGGCCTAAGTTGTTATGCCTCTGTGATAGTTATTACGGGGCCATACATAACCATCTAACCGGAACACGATAGTGCTGAACACTACCATTTGGCGGCAGAAAGGCTAGGTAATACGGTGGTGCCTACGCCCTCGAGCTCCTACTGAAACTCTACTGGTAGTTTAAGGTGACATGCTTGTGAAAGAAAGAAAGAAAATCAAAGACTAAGCCTATGGATTCAGACTTTATTCAGTGTAAGCATATTGCTTTGTTTACTTACTAGGGCATATATCTACTGGTTTAAATATGACGTGACCGACCCGTGGTACAACTGCGATGACCAACTGTTGAAGGGTGTATTTCATGAGCTGACTTCACATTTCAGGGTCTCAAAGATGAAGGCATAGACAGTTCATCGGACGAGGAGTCAGCGTCCGCGTCGAGTGTGTCCTCATCAGAGAAAAGCTGTTCCTCCTCCGTAAGTTCCGACGAGATCCCAGGTCCAAAACCGCGAAGGTTCCAGAGGAAAAGCAACAAATTGAAAGGTTCCCGAACGGAATCCGACCTGACGAGACTCGACCAACGTAAGATCCAGCTGCCGTGTGCCAATGAGTTAAAAGAACGACTCAATCAAGCAAGAAATCCAGATGTAAAGATTCCGATGTTGGGAAAATTGGGTAGGAAACCTTCAGAAGAAAAGCCAGAAGATGATACCACAAGATATAGGAGATTCATAAAGAAACTCGACGAGCCCATCCAGTTGGGAAAACTTAGGCGGCCTACGGACAAAGTGATCAAACCGGTGGACGAGAAACCACCAGTGCTGAAGATATCTGCTTTCAATCAGGCCGCGAAGAACAAATTTTTCGGTTTGGATGCTAACAAGGAAAGGAGCCTAGATGAACCGATGGCTCCTATCAAAAGATACATTCCACCGGTGAGTTAAATTTTTCACGTTAATTTTGCCATCAGGTATATTGCTTCGCGTTCAAAAATACGTTCTTGCTGTAACAAATTCAGGTGTCTGTTAAAAATAACGGACAGTGTTCGCGTGTTATTCTCGTCCCTTGGAAATTATCTTTAAAATTGTTTTTGTCAAGTAACACGGTGCTGGCGATGAGTATCAGTATTTACCTTACTTTTATAGCTGGTGACTGATAAATTACGCGCTTTGTTAATTCTCTATGGCATTCAATCAAATTGAATAATGAACAAGTGCGCGTTAGATGCGCGCCACGCTATGACAAGCTGCTATATATTATCTAGTTTTCGTTTAGTGTGAATACAATTTTATTGTAAAACGTCTGGCCACATGCAATATGAGATAACCTATTTATATATTTAAAAAAGGGACTATTAATTATGTAGTAAGTGTTTTATTCGCCCAGTTTATCTACTGAGAAGTATGTAGGTCGACATCCCGATATTAATCGCGTATTATGTATGTACTATAATGTCCAAAAAAATTCAAATCAATACGTGTATTGAAACGAATCGAATAACGTTCGGTGTTAGGTATAAATTTGTTTTTTTGCAGACAGTATTAATTATTATTTGATATATTAATCGTAATTTTTTCGCAAACATTTGCGAAATAATTAGGATACGAATCGTTGAGTTGCGAAAGGATACATTTGCGGAATTATGTATTTGTGGAATTAATAGTGTACAAAACGTTGGTTTTGAAATGAAGATTTGCGTAACGTTTGTCGGTGAAACATTAGTGAACATAATATACCACCCAACAGCTATAAAATCATAATTTGTGCCATCGAAGCCAGAAAAGTGTCCCAATAGCTTTTGTTACTCGTGGTGCAGAAGTGGTAGTGGATAACTACCATTTAGCGACAAAAAAAACAATGCGGTAGCAGAAGAGAAATATCGTTTCTAAGTTAAACTTCACTTTCTACTTGGACACTTATCTTTAACGTAGAAAATACTCTTTTTGTATAAACAAATCATATAATTATGTCAAGAAATTACAATTCGCCTTCTCTCACCACAACTTAACCTCAATGATTATTATGATCATTAGGAATCACCGTTCGTTGGGATTGATCCTCTGATAGGTGTACATATAAAAAATAATTTTAGAAAGCAAAGCTAAAGAGAAAGCCATTGTTTACTTTCCGTTATTTTATAATCACAGCTTAGAATGCCCTGGCAGTGTATTGGCACGTCCTTTACATACCAGGGTTTGCACAGAGACCTAGTATAGGAGTCTTTGTAATTTGTGAGATAATATTTGACCGTATTCTTTTAGTATAGAAGTTTATCGAATTAAGTCTATTTGAAAAATATGTTTTAGCTTTTATGTGACACGCTATCGTCATTTTATTCAGAGCATCTATTATAAGCTAGGTTACATAAAGGCAAGTTACATATAGGTACTTTTAAGCATATAAGCCAGCCGGGCTGGCAGTTTTTTTTATGTACGGAAGGTGGCAAACAATCATGCAGTTCACATTGATGTTAAGTGATCACCGCCGCCTATAGACACCTTCACAAAATGTAGATGCGTTGCCACCCCTGAGACTTAAGTTGTCATGTCTCTGTGTAGTTATGACGGGGCCATACATTACCATCTAACCGGAACACGACAGTGCTGAACTACTGTTAAACTACCATTTAGCGGCAAATAAATTAGGTAATGCGGTGGTGCCTACGCCCTCGAGCTTCTCCACTGGAACTATATGGTACCAGTTAATTTATATATTTACCCCCTTATTCATAAATGTACATTAGATACGCTTTAGCTATAGAATGCTTTGTCTTTGTCAGTTGCATTGTCAAATGTGCAGGATAGAAAAAGACAAAGGGAGATTAGCAACACTTTAGCTAAAATACGTTTATGAATAAGGGGGTTATTTTTTTGTTATTTCAACAGGTGAACAAGTCGATGTCGATCCACACGTTCGAGGTATGCGGCTCGGGCAGCGACGGCGAGAGCAGCGGCGGCCGGGAAGTGCGCCAGATCAACACGAGGGTGCGCCACAGGTATGTTTCTTACGAATAAAATTAAATAAATGGAGTGAAGTATGATCAGTGTCGGAGAATCCCCAAAATTGGTTATAGTTAATGATCCAAAGGGATCGTTCAACTTAATTTTCTCTTCCTAATTGCCTTTTAGACCAATAAAAACGTTAACAACAGTACGAAAGGCGGCGGCCGTAATAGATCATGGCGTGACGTCACCATTTATTGTAGAAAGGTGTCGAACTGTAAAACGGAAGGCGGAGTGTGACGTCACAGCTCATGCTTAACGCTACGTCACGTGATTCTGCGTTTTGGAGCGAACTTGATATTTCATCAAGAAATTATTTTATTTTATTAAACGATGCATTTTTTGACACCAAATTGATTATGATAGAACATTGTAACGTGTAGCGTGTGCGTTTAGCTTGTGCACTGGTTCAAATCAAACTTGATATAGTTGTACGTAACTTCATGTATTTTCGGCGTTTATGTACAGCGTGCGAGAGTGTAATGTATATAGGCAAGTAATAGAATAACAATTCTATATGCAATTACAATGGCCTAGCGCTTGACGATACATATTTGGCAAACCGCATAATAGTATTTCGGTTGTGATTCTATTTAAGGCGTTGTCGGCCTAAACAGGTTATTTATAAAACTATCAAGTAGCCAATTATTTATTTCTAGACAAGTACTGCTTGTTGGCCGAAATTCGTCGAACGCAAAACGCAAAATCAACATTAAGAACATCGTTTTATATTATTTCGCATTAACACATGCTTGTGAAATTTCATGTTCAATTTCATTTCATTTGTGCATTTTTCTTTAAATAAAAATAAGAACATCGTTGGTGATCAAAATCTTGGAGTGAGTGGAAATGCTAGCAATGGCGGGTACATTGAAAATAAATTATAGATACTATTAGTAGCATTGAACTCTTCGTACTATCGTTACGTTATAATAATTACCCTGCAAATATCAACTTGTTTTTTTTTTAAAGAAATCGTTGAATAAATTATCTATAGTTTTCTTCTCTAGATCAATCCCAACAACAATTTGTTCTACGACTTCTTACAAAATATAGTAATAATGTCGAATGAGCGAATGACTAAACAGATATACAATGCGATTGTGGATGGTTGCAGAGGCCCAGGAAGCCCAAGACTGACCTACCATGATGAAATAGGTCGAGTTCTGCTGATGGTGGGGTCAGAAGTATTAGGAATCGGCGTGCGTGTATGAAAAGAATGATGAAGGTAGATGAGGCACGGGAGGTGTGTCAGGACCGGAATATCTGGCGCTCCACACTCTCTGTCTACCCCGTTAGGGACCTGGCGTAAAGATACATACATACATACATACTTCTTACAAATCTTGATAAATAAAGCAAATAAAAAAAAAAAAATGCTTTACAAAAGGTTCAAAGAGCCTTGCCACCCCGCAACCCTGCTCCTCACTGCACGTGGCGATATTTTGCGAAGGAGGCAAAGGTGCGTGGCACACCTAATCTAAGAGTAGGTAAATGCTAGTTTCGAGTCAAAAAAAAAATTGTACTAGAAAATTGTTGAAAAAAAACCAATGTTGTTGGGATTCATGTAAAGAGGCTGCCTGCAAGAGGTTATGCGCTAATTTCAAATAACTCTGTATATGTATTTTCTTTTCCTACAAAGAAATATAATACATAAACTATTTTTTTTTTTATGTAATAAATGTGGCAAACAAGCATGCAGTTCACATTGATGTCAAGTGATGACTGCAGCCTATAGACATCCACACAATGACCAGAGGTCAAAATGCAGATGCGCTGCCACTCCTGAGACATTAGGTGTTATGCCTCTGTGCCGGAAATTACAGGGCCGTACATTACCACCTGACCGTAACACGATAGTGATGAACACTACCATTTAGCGACAAGTATATTAGGTAATGCGGTGGTACCTACGCCCGCGAGCTTCGTCACTGGAGCTCTAACATCAGTAAAAATCTTCTCATATTTAATTTCAATAGGTACCATTGGTCCTGAAATTACGACTCAGCGCATTTGTTTAACCGCCAACATCGTATTCCGATAATCCAGTCCCAAAACTTTAGTCGTAATTAATTTCGCTCGATAGTCACAACTAATAAAAAAAAACGAAAACAATTTTTTCACTGACCTAATTAAAATGTTCCGTTCTTTCGTCATTCACGTTTACTTTCGGATTCGTCGCGTAAAAAACTAATTAAAACCCATTGGAAAACAGATGGTTGAACGCACGAGCGAGCGTAATGATCGGTTATTGTCTGTCTAATAAGGTTTCCAAGTGGTAACTGGGCGAGGGTTGAAAGTTATCAATTACCCAGGCCGAGGCTGCAATGCAGCCGTTTCGAATTACAATGTTCTTTGTTTTATTTTCGCCAATTTCTTTTAACGATGTGCCCAGTGTATTACTTAGCCTGTTCTCTGTAAAAGGGTGGTAGTTCAATAATAATGAATTTAAGATTTTTAACTGGATTAAGAGGTCTGAAAACGGATGTTTGAGGCATCATATGGGTAACGGAAATCTTCAGTTTTTATGAAACATTTTATGAGCATAATTACCGTTCGCCGTGTCTTTTTTCCATTTGCTGACGTAATACAAAACCTGGGTGATAATGTAACCACTCGAGTGACTGAAACTACACTGTCACCTGTCTATTGTGTCTCATACGGACTTTCCTAGGTTTATACAATCTCAATCAGGCTTTCCCTTCCATTAAAGAAAGCTAGTTCTAACATGTGCTCAAGTTAACACGCTTATTAGGACTGTTAATAAAATTACCATGTGTCATGACTCATGCTACAGAATTGAACTTTAAAGTAAACGTAGGTGTAGACAGAAAACCTGGGTTGGCAGCGCGTTGTCTATTCTCCTGGTGTTGCAAATGTTCAAAGGCGACGGTAACCACTTTCCATCATGTGGTCCGACTGCTTGTCTGTGAATCCTTTAACGTAAACAACCTTTCAGCCCGTGGTTCCCGACCTTATCATCGGAAACTGATCAACATTGAACCAAATCAAAACAATTTTTGTATATTCTTTTAACAATCGGTATATACTGAACTAATTTAATATAACCAATGTAATTTAACTGCGTCAGTAGTGTTATGGTAACATGCCACTATATTGTTATGCTCGGGTTCTGGGTTCGATCCCCGAATCAGGGGCTAAAATTACGTCAAGCAAAATATAGTTATTGCGGGGGAGGGGAGGGGGGGGGTGTCTCCCCCTTAGTCACGGTTGTCCCCACTTTTTCCTAACTTAAGATCTACCTTCACACTTGACAACACCCCCTTCCCTCCCCCCAGATTGTAAACGTATTTATGAACGTTCCCTTTCCCTGACAATAGGCTCGCCATGGGTGTTTGAATTTACTCTTGCCTCGGGGAATACAAGCTTGAAGTTAGGTTATGTAATTGACAGTTCAATAAGTTCGCAAAGCCATTCAATTGTTTTGAATCCATTGTATTTTTTTCAATCATCAATTTCACCGGCACTAAAACTGTTAAAGCACGGTAGCGGTAAATGCGTTGATTATTGCGTCGACCCGTTACTACGTTGTCTAATCACAGGGTAATAACCACCGTTATAATAATTACGGTCGATCGCAAACTGTGCGATCAATGTGACTTTTTGTCGCCGATACGCGTTGTATTATGATATGCAAGCGCTCATAACGCGACGTACTGGTTCAATGTAACTGTGTGACCAGGTAGTCGCGTCTGATATTAAAATGCTATTAGGCTTCGTTGTAAGAAGACAATGTTCGCA
The DNA here is from genome assembly GCA_036365455.1 of Macrosoma leucophasiata. Classification (NCBI taxonomy): domain Eukaryota; kingdom Metazoa; phylum Arthropoda; class Insecta; order Lepidoptera; family Hedylidae; genus Macrosoma; species Macrosoma leucophasiata. The sequence goes on from JAWQUS010000024.1 coordinate 6,611,893, forward strand.
ACTAAATGTAGGTCACTAAAACGTTATAATAATATAAATTTAGGCCTGCATTCTCAGCCTGCATTGGCCATATTTATATAATACGATTGGTCTGTTACGTTTGAACCATGAAGACAGGTGGCGAACCTGTCGACATCTGGACACATAGCTAAACGAGGGTGGCATTCGGAAACTTCCTAAAAATGTAAGGATTCTAATACTTTCAGCAATAAACTTACTTTGTTCCCCGGTTCAGGGAGACCCCAGCTTAAAGTCGTGGCTTTTATCACAGTACAAATATGAACAGTATGGAAACTATGTACAAAACGTTCGAAATGGCACACTAACACCAACATGCGCATCGACACTCGATGTAATGAGTCAGTGCTGCAGAACTGCGAGAACCGCTTAGAGGCCTCGTCGATGCGCATGTTTGTGTGAGTGTGACGTTTCAAGGTTTTGTACGTAGTTTCCACACTGTTCATATTAGCACTGTGCTTTTATGCTGCATCTCGCGTCGTCATTTATACTACTGCCATATTCGAATGGTTTGACCGCCATTGTTCGGTTGAATAGAAAAAAAATCTTTCTCACGTCCCGAAGTCATTTACGTACGGATCCCCAATATGTACATTTAGGAATAAATGGGTTAGTTCACTCACATAATCGGAACACTACTACTGATTGGCAGGATTATCAAGTAATGCAAAGTGACACGCCCAGTTCCGCCGTTGAATCTCCATCAGTAATTAATTGTTATAAAAGCTTAAGGCATAACAGACTATTACAAGACTCCACAACAGTCATTGTTCGTCGAGCATCCAATGTACTTGGCCTCGTTCGAGCCTTGCTTTCATTAACAACTCGCGTTACATGCCGCAACCTATATCTAGTTCATTAGCAAAGACCTGACTTACAGTTATTTACTTACAGTTCAAATTAACTAGTTGAATAATAGAAAATTGGACACTTGGAAATGCCCAACAGCGCAATTCGCACGTTCATTCCTGCATACATATAAATGCAAATTGTGGAACGAACTTCCCTCTGAAGTGCGCTACAATATGGGGTTCTTCAAAACAGGTGTCAAAAGTGTCCTTCAGGGATGGCAACGCCTTGACAACTCCCCTGATGTTGCAAATGTTTATAGGCGACGGTAACCACTTTCCACTAGGTGGCCCGTCTTCTTGTCTGTCAATCCTTTGACATAAAAAAAGTAAACTTAGTTGTATATACTGCAGTACTCTTCACTGCAACGTCATCTAAATGCTCTTCGATGGTATTAATGAAATACACTTACATTCATAGCCCCACTCTAGGTATAAACCTGTATCTAGGATGCCGTTGTACACACACAATATTAACGCCAACACCCAGACTCGAAACAAATGTTGGCACCGGTGCAGGAATTGAACCCGCGACTGTAATCAAGCTGTTGTCACACACCGTTGGGCTTACGCGGTCGTCGTAGTAAATTTTACGTTCTTTTATCCTTATGTTTTACCCAGACTTTTTTTTATCACCATAATCGATTTATGTTTGAAGTATAAATATTCAAAAACATTTTCGCGCTTATAATGTTAGTAGAGATTAGAGATTGCTTAAACAAAAAATACTTAGTGGGTAAATACTACTCTAATATAATAATATTGTTAGCGTATAAGTATGTAGGTACTTCTTATACTTATACTATCTGTTTATACTCTTTATATAAAGTGTAAATATAGTAATGTATGTATATATCTTCACGCAAACTCTCTGTCTGAGTTTGAATTAAATTAAGTAATTAGGTAGGTGCATACCTAAATTCGCAAGGTGCACCAACAATTTGCCAATAATCTAAAATCCTGAAACTAAGCTATTGATATTGTTTTTAAAATACAAAACATGGTCATATTTAAACATTTCAACTCTCTTCTATGAATGGTGTAAATTATACAGGATACTTGTTAAGAAAATAACTAAAACGAGTTTATATTAACTTTGGTATAATCATTCAACATTGTCATTAAGAAACCTGTTTGATAATGTTAAAAATATGTATAAAAATGTATGCAAATTTAATAACCCTATAAACTAAAAATTCTTCAATACTACAAGTTATATAGCAAATATGTACTAGACTTTTTATTTGCATGCACATATAAATACATACTAAGCGACTGAACAATGATCAATAAAGAAATACAAATAAGCTAAATAGTTGCTCTTTTATGTGCGATCAATTACGCAGATAAAAACAAAAAAGTGAACAAACGCTTTGGCCGCACAAAACAATTGTATTCGCGCACTACGTTTCGCCATCTAAGGCGGAATTACACCTTCCTACTCGTTTCGCAAAGAAGCAACTGTGCCACTGCACGCTACAAGACATTACTGTGAACTGTAATTTCGAAGTCATAAGAGTCATTTTAATTTGATATCATAATTTACTATACGAGGTTTCTATTTTTGGGCAATATGTCTGCCCAAGGTCGTATGTATGTTATGTTTTACTGACATTTAATATGAGTCATTGACATTGGTATATTCATATACAAAATAAAATATTCTTTTTATTTTATTTTTTATTGTTACAAAGAAAGAAGCAAATAATATAACAAATGGCGGGCTTAACGTTTAAAGCACAGGTGGATCAAACTCGTTTATGTCCTAAAAATAATGAAACGCCCTTATGTTACTTCAATCCGTATTCCCAGAAGGGGTAGGCAGAGATAAATGCATGAAATCGGCCACGATTCGCCAGTTAATAGTGATGTTCCTTCTGGCATAGGTAATCGAGAGAGTAGTTTTTTTGGCATTGGGGCATTTACCAAAAATGAAAAAAAAAAAAAACAACTTAAAATAGGACTTACCCTCCGACCAGCGACTTGTCCGTCTAACAGCATTGGTGTTGGCTAAGAGACCTACCGGGATGCCTTTGTTCAGAAGTGGACGTCTCTACCTATTGGCTGAAATAATAATGATGAAGCTACTGCGAAATAATAAGAAAAATCAAAGACAAACTAAAACAAAGGCGATTCAGTTAGGCGGTCCGACGCGACGGGATCGAACCCGATTTTTTACCGAAAAAGTGGTAACGGCATTTGGACCTTTGGACCTTTGTGTGGGTGTCTATAGGCTGCAGTCATCACTTAACATTACTGTGAACTGCATGCTTGTTTGCCACTTTCATTAGGTATAATTTAAAAATGTATTTTTACCACTAGACTGCTAAACTAGTGGAAAGACTCAAACAAAAAGAAAAACAAATGAAGAAATAGGTATTTTAAGAAGAAATATTCGATGACATCATAGCAATCTAGTCGTTAAAACTTCGGAGAGCTTTCACTCATCCCACGTGTCGGATGAACTATGAGTCATATCATGTCATAACATTGTTTCTTTGTCGGTTATGTATTTTTAGATTCTTATGACCGATTTTCGAAGCATTTTCTTTTTCTTTTTTATGTCATGAAGTGACGAACAAGCTTATAGTGTTTAGCGTTCCGTTCACATTGGTGGTAAAAGATTTGCAGGGGGTTTGCAGCCCCCAAAAAGAAAATTGCTGATTTGTCTATAGACATCTAAACAAAAACCAAAGATCAAAACGCAGGTGCGTTGCCACTCCTAAATTCTCTAGCTTGTTCTTCCCCAGGGATTAGTTATAACGGGGCAATACAGTAGGTACCGCCTAATCTTAGGTTATTACCCAGCTATAAACAATAAAGGTGCAATTCCGCGGGTCGCGACCGATTGCGGCCGCGCGCGGCCGATGACGCCATCGGCCGCGCGCGACTATAGATGCAGTATGAAAATGTCTGGAACCGATTCCGCGGTTCGCGACAGACGCGCGCGGCCAACGACGTCAGAAACGTCATGGATTTCATGGTTTCATATACATTACGAACCTCTATGTTGAAACCATTTTACCACTGGCTAGTTACACAGCATATGCAATATGTTTGTCATTTTGACAGACAACACCGACTAATTACGAAATTTTCAAGACATAGGTTATGATCCCACTGCAGAATCATTTTGTTCATCCAGATATGCTGCAAACCTAATTTTTACGCAACTTTATAATCTAGAGAATATATATATTTTTTTTCTATTATTTATTTAAGAAAACATTACAAAATATGTACATCAAAGCAAACCAAAAGTCACCAAGACTTGTCCGGTATGCTTATGCGAATCTATGTAGGTACGACAACAGTAACATCACAGTAATTACATAAAAGAAATAATAATATACAATTTAACGAAGGTAGTAACAAAATTTGATATACATCTAAATATTTCTATTACTTTTTCGCGCTGTGACGAAATACAAAATACACTAAGTGTGAACGAGACAACATTATTTTGTTAGAAGTGATCCAGTTACTGGTTTTATACATAGGTAAAAAATAAATGTAATATGCATGTGACGTAAATTTTTAACTTATAGGATGTTCCAAAAGTGACATTTCAATTTATTTTTAATATTGGTTCTGTTGATACTATTTTTTAACGAGGGTTCTAATCCATTTAAAAGACGAGGGACTAAATAGTGTGTGGTCCGCTGTCCATAATAATTATTAGCTGTTTTCGTTTCAAGTCGTTCATTCAATATTTGTCGAGTTACAATTTTATGTTTTTTTTTTATTTGAATATTTGTATTAAAATATTGCTCTTTTAGAAGATAATACAAAAATTTTGAGTGGACTGGTAAGATTTTACAGTTTTATTTCACTATTTCTGTATTGCTCTTTGATTGAAGGTGATACAATTATTTTCAGAATTCTAACTTGGAGCGTCTGCATTTTGTTTAGGAAAGACTTAAAAGTTCTACCATAGCTAGGCTTAGGCTAGCTTCTATCTACTAGGTTGCCTATCAAAATTCGGTCGCAAGTCAAAAATTTGGTATTTTTTATTAAATTATTTTATCTTTAACAGCCGGCAACGCTCATTTGCTGCCGATTTAATTTGGCTCCCGTATAGCAAAATAATGAGAAAAAAATTAGCTTTAATGTGATATGTAAATAATACATGTACATCATGGACGTAAAAAGTAATCGGGGAGGAACAAAAATACGTAGTGCGCAACGGCGGACGTGATTTTTCAGTCTTTATACATATTGCCGTGAGGTGGACAACATTTTATTGAACAAAAAAAAATCTTTCCCCAAAAAATATAAAAAAATACTTGCGGCCATTTTTTTATAGGCAACCTAGTGGATATATTATATATTATCTATTTCACAAGCATGTGTTAATGCGAAATAATATAAAACAATTAAACTTAACCTGCTCATGTAATCACAAAACCATAGATTTAGCGACAGTTTTCCACGTTAATGTAGCTACTCAAATTGAGAGATTCGACTATAGATTCTACAATTCGATAAAAAAAATTGCACCCGTAATTATTATAAATCGTTGTTCGAGGAATGCCACATATGTAACAATTATTATTAGGACTAAATATTCTTATTCAAGTGGAAATATAACGCGATTGTTACTTGCGCCACAGTACAAATATGAACAGTGTGGAAACTACGTACAAAACGTTGAAACGTCACACGCGCACAAACATGCGCATCGACGGTTCTCGCGGTGCTGCAGTACTGAGTCACTCGCTACATCGAGCGTCCATGCGCATTTTTGTGTTAGTGTGCCGTTTCGAACGTTTGGTACGTAGTTTCCATACTGTTCATTTTTGTACTGTGCTTGCGCGGTGTTGTATACTCATCGACAAACATTAAGTACTGTGCTGCGTAGCTAGCTACATGGGCGTTTAACAAAAGCGACAGATACGCGTCGTGTTGCACGCACCTACTGCAATTACCTTACACAATACTGTCCGAGCGGCACACAAACCTGACTCGTTAATTAAAACTATTTGTATCGTGCAACTGTTACACTTCATAACGGTGTGTGATTTATTGGGTTTTCAACAACGGTGTTTGACGGCTCCTGTGAGTTGTGAGTGATAGGACTGGTCGAGAAAAATACTTGTAATTAACTGTTTAAAATGTGCCATCATTGTTTGATGTTTTTACAATTGAATCATCGATGTATTATTAATGATTCTGTTTTATCCCTCAACTCGACGCAGGGTTCACTTGTCTTGATGATATGCGAATTACAAATTTGGCATGTAGAGAAATTTCTTTCTGTAATCGCACTATTGCTCATAACCTGCGGTACAGTTTCTGACACAAGTATAGCTCTACTGATTTAATTTCGAAATTCGACTTTAATTTTTATTAAAACGACTCAAAAATACCTTTTTTTATGTAATAAAAGTGGCAAACAAGCATGCAGTTCACATTGATGTTAAGTGATGTCTGCAGCCTATAGACACCCACACAATGACCAGAGGTCAAAATGCAGATGCGCTGCCACTCCTGAGGCCTAAGGTGTTGTGGCCTCTGTGCCTGAAATTACAGGGCCGTACATTACCACCTGACCGGAACACGATAGTGCTGAACACTACCATTTAGCGGCAAGTATATTAGGTAATGCGGTGGTGCCTACGCCCGCGAGCTCCGTCACTGGAGCTCTACCACCAGTAAAAATATAATACTGGTAGGAAACTATTTTATAAAGAGAACTATTTTATGATGTTGTCTAAATAAATTCTTATTACAATTTTTACTTGTTTACGCGGTATTGCACGTTAATCGATTATCATTACCGTAAGCGTGAAACAAAAGCGAGTGACAGATATGCCCTCGCGTCGCACGCTCCTACTGCAATTACCTTACACAATACTATACTGTCCGAGCGGCGGAATTAAAAACTATTTGTATCTTGCAACTGTTACACTTGATAACGGTATGTGATTTATAGGGCTTTCAACAACTGCGTTTGACGGCTCCTGTGAGTTGTGAGTGAGAGGGCTGGTGGAGAATAATGCTTTGCAATCAGCGGTTTTAAATGTCACGTCATCCTACATGGATCAAAAAATCTCTTTTGTCTGATTTTAATGAAATCCTTGATTGATAAAATCCACTGGTGTTAATGATCCGCAAAAAATACTTCTTATTTTTGTGTACATTGTCTATGAGCTTCAAAATTTAAATACCGTAGTAATTAAAATAGACCTATTTTTACGAATTTATCTCTTCTTATCATCACATTATCTTTTTAATAAAATTATGTCAAAGTAAGCAGATAAATCCATAAAAATAGTTTTGTTACAAAAAGTTGTAGATCACTAAAAACTAACCCCCTTATTCATAAACGTATTTTAGCTAAAGTATTGCTAATCTCTGCTTTGTCCTTTTCTATCCTGCACATTTGACAATGCAACTGACAAAGACAAAGCATTCTATAGCTAAAACGTATATAATGTACGTTTATGAATAAGGGGGCTAGACCATAATTATAATACCATAGATGTTTTTATTTTAATTTAGGTAAAAAAAATATTTAAAAAAATATTTTTTTTTTCATTTTAAGATAGTTGGTTTAAGGTTTTATAAAAAAATATTTGTAAAATTGTATGTAGTCCAATATAAAAAATAATTTTGAAATCCTACGAAAGTTTTTTTTTTATTTCCAAAGAGCTTAATTTTTATGGCCTAATCCACCTGCTAGTGTTAACTCTATAATTATTAGGTTATAGAATTAAACATGACAATCTAAACATATTTAAATTTAAAGCCATTGACCGACTTAAGTTTCGCAAAACTGATCGAATCCTATTAAAAAAATCCTATTAAATAAGCGTGAATTAACATAATTTCGTCAATTTATCATTTTAAATGTAAGCTTTAACTCAAAAAGTAGAGACAGTTAATTCTTAGTGCATTTTAATCACGTTTCGAATATATTTTTATATTGACAAAAGATATCTATCATAAATTTTTATCTTTAGTTAACATCCACACCTCATAGGTTTTTCCTAGATTAGAAACAAATTCGATAAATAAATTATGAGATTATATTTAATAAATATGAAAGAAAAGAGAAGCAGCACAGCTCAAAACAATAAAATGTACATAGGTATTCTATATTTTGCGTCATTGAAAAAAAGGCAATCGGAACGATTTTATATTATACACAAAAAAAATATTCTTCGTTGCATATTCTCTTATGAAATAAAACCGACAGAGGTCATCGCCGGAAGCGCCAGTTGGCTAGAAGGCGAAAGGTTATTGTCATTACCACGCGTCTCGGCTGCATTAACACCGATATTAACTGTAATGGTCGTGATTGAACCACTTGGTGGAAGTGTGAATTATGAAAAGTAGTTCGCATTTTTTTTTGTCTGACCGATTGAGTTGATTTAAAATGAAATGAAGATTCTTATGAATTGTACAATAAATTGTGACTAGAGAAAAAAATAATTAATTAAGTTAGTCTTATACCGGATTGTGTCAACTTGCGCAATTACATGTAAAAGCATTTGCTATCATTTGAAAACAAAAAGGTGGAGCACCATCAAGTTAGTTACAATCTTTACAAAATTAACTGTACCTATTTTACGAGTAGTCACAGATTTTAACTAAGCAACACGCCCCAAAGCTGTAAATAGGTAAAGGATAGGAAATAACAGAAGACGCAGAAAGAAACAAAAAAATCTATCGCACGCACAGTAAATGAAATGAGCGCACAAGTAAAAAATCACACACACGATAGTAAATCATGCAATTCCTACTTTTGACTGACAGGGTCGCCCTACAATGCCATCTCCTGTTAGTTCAGTATTGTAAGGGTAAATCAAATATCACAGTATAAAAAAAATCTTTCACTCTAATTGATGAGAGATTTATGTGGACTCGTTGACGTTAGCCGCAATTACTTGTTGCCGTACAAGGTAAAACTTCATCGATAAGTGCAAAAGAAAATTCAATGGCTCTATTCATATCTTTCGTAGCGATCAATTACTGACGTTGTCTGCAGTGCATTCGTGGTATAAGGTTGTCTTCCGTTATGACCATAATCGAATGCGGGAAGCGGTCACAACGCTTATGTAAGACGAGTAGGGTCACTCGCTGTCTGATTTTGGATTTTTTTGTTCTCTATTTAAAGCATTGATAATATATTAATTGAAAATTTCAACTATAAAATTATTTAATATTTATATCTATCTGCGAACTTTGTCTTTATGGACGTATGTAACGTCCATAAAGACTGGGATAAATCTGTCTACCTCTACCAAATACCCACGCTCACAACAAACTATCTCGTCACAAAATGCAGTGGCGTCCTTAATTCTCCTAAATCAAACGCCGACAAAACAGTATCAAATTTACATTAACGTTAAGTTGATGACCCCTCAAAAACCCTTTTGATTGCGGTCGACCCAAATGTTCACCTGCGACTGCACCTCGCGCCTCGCAAGTATTTGATAAATTATCGATTTTTTATTATGATCGATAACCCTTAAGCTTCCAATACGACAGTCAGTTGAGTCATACGTCGATATGAAGCTGTCTGTATGTCCTTTTTCCCATCTGATTTCACCTTGCGTGTCAGTATTGTGGAAGCACTTGTATTTATTGTCAAAGCCTGTTAATATTGTCCTTGTAAACTTTTAAATTTATTCTGTATTGATTATATTGCTTAATCCTTTATTTGTTCTGTAAATAATCTGTTCGTTATCATAGTATATTTAGATTGATAACACAAATACTGTGGGTAGTTTAATTGGGACTTACCAGAATTATAACGCAAAATATTTTGTCTACGACATAAATTATTATCGCATTGAAAGAACCACCTCCTTTCAACGCATATAGATAAGATAGTAGATGTATGTATATAGATGAAAAAAAAATGTTTTATTAGGAACTTGTAAAAAGGATTAAAGTATTAAAAAACAATAAAATGGAACAAGAAAAATGTTTCTTACGTATATTGTGTGTTTTTTTACATTTCAGATGATGATAATGCACTAACGTTGATTTTATGCAGACTAAAATATACTCGCTTATCACCGACTAATAACCATAATAATATTTAATGATTCATTTTGATTGGTCTATTTAGAATCAATTAATCATTTACCAAACATTTAATCGTCGTCATCTCAGACTTTCCTGAAGTCAATGACTTTTGTAGAATACTATCGAGCGGACCCGTAGTCGTTAACTACGTCACTATTCAGACATATTTGTCTAGACCGGGTCTAGACTGGCTAACTTTATGAACTAACCCAAGAGCACCCATGACGGTGATTTAGTAATACAACGCTCTTTTTAGATATCTGTTTTAGGATTTACGTTTTCTGTCTCTAAACCGTTAGTATCCTCATAGAATCATGAGAAATATTTTTGTTTATTCTTACCCATACTTATAATAAAACTGTAGAAGTGTGAATTCTGTACATTAACCCCTTATTCATAAACGTATTTTAGTAGTGTTGCTAATGTCTCCTTTGTCCTTTTCTATCATGCACATTTGACAATGCAACTGACAAAGACAAAGCGTTCTATAGCTAAACCGTATCTAATGTACGTTTATGAATAAGGGGGAATGAATATGAAAAAAAAATACCAGGGGATGTTATTAAATCAATACCGAACACAAATATGTGATTAGAAACATTTTTGTCTGTCTGTCTGTCTGTCTGTTTGTCTGTCTGTCTGTCTGTCTGTCTGTCTGTCTGTCTGTCTGTCTGTCTGTCTGTCTGTCTGTCTGTTTGTTTGTTCAAGCATCACACAAAATCTACCAGTCCGATTACAATGAAACTTCGTTGATTATACTTTAACCTTTGGCGCACAACACTGGGTACTTTTTATCCCGGAAAAATGTCTGTTTGTCTGTGTGTTTGTGCACGCTAATTTCAGAAATGGCTGATCCGATTGCAATTTCACAAATATATTGTGGTAAGTTTTACTAAACATTTAGTATTTGTTTCGTGTCAATCGTTCAGAAATAAAAAAGTTATGACAATTTAAAGAATCGTATCGAATATTTTTAGCTATTCTGTATCTATCTTCTATCTTTTAGGGGGTTTCGTACCTAAAAGGTAAAAACGGACTCTACGGATTACTAATTCGCCGCTGTCTGTCTGTCTGTCTGTCCGTCCAACCGTCTATCTGTCACCAGGCTGTACCTATCTCATAAATAGTGATAGCTAGAAAGCTAACATTTTCACAAATTATATATTTCTGTTACCGCTATAAAGACAAAATAAATTACTGAAAACGACGCCCAGCGTCCCGACGCCCAGCGTCCCGACGCCCAGCGTCCCGACGCCCAACGTCCCGACGCCCAACGTCCCGACGCCCAGCGTCCCGACGTCAAGCGTTTCGACGCCCAGCGTCCCGATGCCAAGCGTCTCGACGCCCACCGTTCTGACGCCCAGGGTGTTGTTTTTGTATGATCCAAAATTAACCAAAAGTTATATCCAAAAATGCTGCCCAAAGCCACTATTCCACACGAACGAAGTTGCGGGCACAGCTAGTTTATAAATAAAAGCTTCATTTTCATCATCTCCAATAGCTGATTATCCCTAATTAAAAAATACCTTCCAATCATATATTATGTCAGGTAATTGAGTCGCCCAAGTTGCAGGCAAAATACCATTTCAAAATGGTCAAACTTGTATTGAAATGTGGTAAAGTACAGGTTGATGACATACTTAGTTAGCTCTGTATCAAAAACATTTAAAATTTATAAAATTAAAAAGAATCGGTATCGGAATGTATCGGAAAAAAAAAGTCATCATAAAAACAAAGACAAATCTTCTCTTTGTATTGTTAGGTGAATATTTGCAACTCTGGTGATAGCTCGTAAAACATCGGTGTCGTGTCCTTCGATTACATCATTTCTGGGAATACAATGTTTACATTTGCATATCAATCACCGGAATGCTAGTGGCTATTTCGTCTAGACCAGTTTTGATTAAACATTTTTAGCTGTTCTGCGGTTGTACTGTAGTTCATCTTTTGGTATGTTTTCCGCTTCTATGTGGGTCGTGCGTTAATATTTTCACAGAAAAACTGTATAAAATATTTTCTTAATGAAGCTAAAAACTACATTTTGTTTATTAAAGGTACGGAAGGAAGTGGAAGTGCAGTAAAACAGTAATTCAAATACCAAATCCTGAGTTATAATGCAATTCATCTTACATGATTTTGATGACATAATGTATTTTATTATTTATTAAGTTATACTCGTATTACTCTTAAATCAGATTATTAATTTGAAATTTCTGTACTTAAAATTCGCTTTAATTAAAACGTCTATGTTATCTTTCTCAAGATTTATCATTTTACCTGTTTCACTGAGTCCAAAGACATCTTGACGTGTTATCAGTCATGCGCGGTTTAATTTATTTAAGTTACACAATATGACTACGACAAACGGCACGGAAATTATGTCTTGTGTGCTAGCACGTAAGAGCTACGAGTGATCGTCAATTTTTTTACAACTTTCGGTTTCAACAGAAATGTGTAAAGCGTTAGTGTCGGTTTACAGTGCACTGATTTCGTTCCGACTTCATACGCAATCTGTTATGAGTTACATTTCGGATGTAGGTTAATGTTGCTACGATAATGCTCTCTGGTGGAACAGTCTTGTAGTGGCCGCTTGAGACGATCCGGATTTTGATTAGAAATTGATTGGATAGCAATGTGTTATATGTCCAGATGGTGTGCAGGTTAAAGTATATTTGAATCATCATCGTTTTCTTCCGATTTTATAGTCAGCGCCCACTGTTTACTCATTTTCCCTCATATCCTTAGTACTTCCAACCGTTCAAAATTTAAGAGCTCCGTCTACCGTCTGTACTTAATACAAAATTTAGGTTACGCACTATACGTTCATTATACCCCAAGTTAAAACTTGTTATCGATGACTCATAACGGTTGTTGGGCGAGGAAGTCGTGAGGTAGCATTTGTTTCATCCCGAGACTTCCCAAAGATGAAACTCAATCACATCGTGGTATTCTTATCTTGTTCTGACACAGATATTTCTCACGCTTCTGTGGTATTTTTTTAAGTTTTGATCAATGGGTAATAATAATAAATTTGTCAATTTGGCATGGTGATGTATTGTATAAAAGTTCAACGTAGGTAGTTGTCTTAAGAAAATTTTCCATTAGAAATGTCTGTCAATAACTTTGGTTTTCACGCAACCGCAATTATTCTAGCATTAGATACTCGAGATTTCCATCCTAATGTTAATTGCGATACATACATTTTAGCTTTGCTAAATGTCAAAGTCTCACTTTATAAAGTACTTTTTTGAATTTTTTTTTTGCAATCGCACGTATTACGTTGTATACTCGAACGAAACGATACTCAAAGGTCAGTCTTTGAATAGATCACCAGGCAGATGCCTCTCACACGATAGAATTGTTACGCTAACAATAATTTATATCTATCACTTGCGTAAAGTAGGAAGGTGTGTTACAGTTAAAATTTGCCGGATCTAAAAGCATTCCGAAGAAATTATCTGCGATTGTTCAACCATCTGCTGTGCGTTTACATTCTGTTGCATTTTCATAATATCCTGTTTTATGTTCATCATCTCCATTGTTGATTTGAGATATGTCGTTATTGACAGTTTATGTACGTCAAGTCTGCCTTTGTTTTTTTTAAATGAAATTTTCTTGGATTATATTAATCATACAGCTATTTCTGGCGCTCTACACTCTCTGCCTACCCCGTTAGGGACCTGTCGTGAAGATACATACATACAGCTATTTCGTTTACTACTTGTTAATTTATCGTGAATCTTATTGATTCCTTATTCTTCCCACTGTGCTTAATTATTTTACTACGTTGTTGTGTCTTTAATTGAACTTTAAATTTAAAATGGATTTGATTTTTATGTCAATATTTTTACTTTTTACTGGAATTAAAAGGAAATACCTAATTGGTCTTTTCAATAGAAAATAGTTATGATTCAAAACTGTACGCTCTGGACAGTTAACTATCCGTGAGATTAAGGTTATAATATGCATTATTTTTATCTAAAACTAGCACAATATATTTGTTACCAAGATGCGCTTCAAAATTCTCAGTAATTGTGTTGCCTTATGAAATACAGAATCTTGCAATACGGCTGACTTGCAATGTTATATTTCATCCTAATTTGTTAATTATTTTAATTGTCAGACTCTTGCAGAAATAAAAGAAAAAAAAACAAGCAAAAGTATTTTTTCAATTTCTTCACGTCGAATTCATGTTTACAGTTTCACACATGTGTCTTTGGGTGCGTCATAAAGCGTAGAATACAAAATGTTTGTTTACGAGTCCGTCCGTAGTAAGTCCGTGTGTAGGTAACGGGCCGATGCCGCGGGACGTACCGGCCCCGGCGAGGCTGGCATGGCCGTCATTCCGAGTCAGTCGCACGCGGTGTACCCGGCCGCTAACACTGCGTACCGCTGATCCGCACGAAACAGCTGATCGCACATAAACAAGTATCACACAAAACAAACGTACACACTAATCCCATCAACCACCAACACCACAAAAGCAAAGAGGCTGCAGCGTACGGGAAATGTAGCGGCAGATCGATAATCCGACGCGACCTCCCGCGATAGCAATATTTCGGTGCAATATTTTTAAAATAGAATATTTTATTTACCAATCGATTTTATTACTTTACGTTTTATTGACCAAACTAAAGTTTTGTTATGTGGTGTAGTGCTTGTGAGAATGGATTGACTTTTATTTCAGTGTTTCTGTTGCTCAGTCGCCGAAATTATTTTATTTGAGTGAGTATTTACCTGTATTTTATGAAGCAATGTTTGTTTGGATGCTATTTCCGGCATTCGTTTTTACACCATTTTAATTTCTATCTAAAATTTGTACTCAGTTAACACTATCATAGCGTCAGTGATTAAATCGTGTGTTATCATTTTTGGTTATCAATTTTTATAATTTCAGTGATTGTTGCATCAGTGATAGTTCATTAGAGTGTAACAGATGCAAAATTTTACGCAAATCAATTTGCTCCCTTGCGTTGTCTGTATTGAATAGCTTTGCTTGTGTGTGTACCGGCGCGTCAACCCCGGGGTTGACTGTGAACTTGGGGTGCGTTACCCTCTAGTCTGTAGACTCTCCATGGCAGTCGTCCAACTCAATGGCTATCAATACCTATTGAAATCTTCCTGAACCCTTTGTGTTATAAGATAAAAAAGGTTTTTTTAATTACTTCAGCTAATTGAAAAGTAGCTCAGTTTATTTACTTCTATATAGTAGTTTAATATCGATTCTTGCTTCATATTCTTTAATTCTTTCGGCATTAACATCAATTAGACTTATTAAACGAATAACAACAATTATATCAGATTGCTGGTATCTTATCATCTAATGCGGTATGAAGGCGACTCATACTGCAAAAAACAAGGACTTTCACTTACTACATGCAATTGGCAGCAATATTGTTCCACTTTCAATTATGATCTATTCATTATAATGAAATGAATTTGAATTAGATCGATTATTGTTGCAACCAAATGTCGCAATAATCTGAGAAAAGATTATAATAATATTATCATAGATGCATAAGATGCAAAATACGTTATTGTTAACTACCTTAATTTTAATCAAAACCTAAATTATAAGTTACATTTTGTTTTCGTTTTTAATTCAACTAATAGGATTGTTATGCAAATAGAAAAATTGTTATTCTTCGCGTAAAGTACGGATCTACGAAAAGCGGTCAGATCTCTGATTTATTTGCAATCTGTTCCATGCATTTCACCTGCTTTGTATTCCTAAAAGTTTTGTCGGGCAATGTCATAAGAAAGTGAATTTCGCGGAGATCTTTTCCATACCTACATACCTATTTAAGATTCAAGTTCTTACTCATACAATTTGACTGATTTAATTGATTGTTTATAAACTCACGTATATTATTCTGTTTCTACGAGTTTTATGGCCATTAACATTATTCGTTGTTTAAAAAGGCTCTGTTTTTCCAAGATATCTATTGTGGGATCGTCTGCTCGTTGACTTTATGACTGGTGATGTCTCACAAACCCTTTCCGTGATCGTGTGCTCTCGAGCGTGACTCTCGTTTTTTTCTGTTAGTTTTTTCTCCAGCATTTTCCATTAAAAAATATACTCTTTTGTATCAGCTTCTAAGTCCATCTTAGTATTTTTATTAAGCGCGTCTTCATTGTTTACATAGTAATGGCCATTGACGATGGACCCAAGTATATTGTAGACAAAAATACTGGTTTATAGGCAACATCCAAACCACCTTGATGTATGTCCTTCGGCAATAAAATTATGCCCGATGGGCTAAAGAATGTAGTTATTGAATATCTTTTTAAACAATCCACCTGTACATTTTTTTTATTGAAATTGTGTACAAGAAATTCAAGGTTATTTATAATACGCGAGCATTCTATGCATTATATTTTTTGTGATAATTCCGTTTTGTAAGTATAATGATGGTAATGGGCTTGCGGTTTAACTTCATCTCGGATAATAATAAGCCACGTAGCGAGGTTTGTCACGGCGTAATTGAACTTGAAATTTGCGAATGATTGGACTTTCATGTCGGACACGTCCGTGAAGAAGTCCGCATTTTCACGTTTCATTTTATCAAAAGTTTGTTAAATATTTCAATGTAACATTTCACTTTTCACAGGATTATTCTAAGTAGTCATGCCCATGTCCACTTAAGTCTAAATCATTGTTAAGGAAGAAAATAAAGAGATAATTATCCTTGAATGTAAATAAAAGATCCACTGTTCGTGTTACCAGAGAAGAGCTATCAATAAATAGATAAATAGTCAAGCCGACGACGTTGCGACTAAAACTAGGTCCTTATTGGAAACAAGAAGTTAGAGCCTTACAGCGACAGCCTACATATGTAAACCATATGAAAGAAAATCAGAGTTCATGCGCCGGAAGTTACCCCACTTGATGTTGCTTTGAAGAATCCAAAAGTTAGGGATTTAAAAATAGTTCCCCATTGAGCCTATAGATTAACTATATGAGTTATAAAAATATACCAAGTGTTCGTATCCATCAGTACCGAAGGTGTGGTCTTAGTTTCGTCTATGAATGACACGGTAATTAACTGTGGTGGGTGCGTTTCCGGGGCCTCTATTTTTGGTGCGGTTTGAAATTTATTTTCGGATGATTGTTACCGATGACTTTGTCCCCCATACGCTGCTGTTCTCATTTTGTTGGCCAGATGAGTTTAGGATTGTTAAATGTTACTTCGAAAATGTACACTTCAATATCCTAAAGCGCTACCCCGCAATATGACAGACTTGAAAGATCGAGAGCTAAAGTGAGATTCACAGACCGCACTACGACTTTACTTTGATAAAAATATGCTTAGAACTGTCAGTACAGATACCAATCTCTCAAAAACCATTTTGACAGTTCTAAGCGTACCTTGCTCAAAGTAAAGTCGTAGTGCGGTCTCTGAATCCCACACTTAGCCTGGGATGCACCAAGATATTTGTTGTTAAAGTTATTTCACATCGTGAGTTACAATAACCTTAACTTTAATAAATATCTTGGTGCAGCCCAGGTTTAGTCTAGGATCATAGTCTGCGCCACTTCATTAGCCAATTATCTATCTTTAAATAGTATTGTTCAGCGCTGCCGTGTACAAATTAAATGAAAAGATAAATTGTGATTGTGAAAGAGTAATTTGTGGTACAGAAACATCTTAGAACTGAGGATAGTCGTGGCAACTGATAACACATATGATCTGCATTGAGATCCTTAATCTGCTTCTTAACTATCTGTAGACTGTGGTATTCGGTTACCTTTTTTGATCTGTTAGGTATGGTTCGTTTGTCTATTTCGTGACATGAAATAAATCGTTTTATGAATCATAGTGAAATTAATATTTCTATTGTGGCAAGGCCGTTAAATATTGAGGCTACAGTGGCAAAAACTGTACACCTAACTGGCGTAATAGACCCCAATTCGGAGCGACACGGTTTGTTACGTACGTATTATTTATTATTGATTTATATCTAGTACATTCATTTTGTAACCAATACATTTAATTATGTTGGTTTGATGTGTGTTGTATTTAGCCTGTAAATTCTTCTGTAGGTGTGTATGGATGTCAATGAACTCTTTAACGTCTGGGACAATTATTGACATTTATTTGTGTTTGAATTGGTATCTGTAATGTCTGAAATTCGTCATTCGACCTGGTAGGTGGTGATGTGAGCTTCCAAAGTGTCAACCAAGTTCAATAGTTATTTTACATTTCGTATTTCTGAATAGATAATGTATCCTTTAAATTAGTTGGAAACGTCAAGTTCCTGTAAATAATAATTATTCATTTTAATAATTGCTTCCTTACAATTTAAACAGTTTATATTTTAATTTTTGTTATTCAATTGTAATTAATCTCATGCTATTCACTTTTGTTCTAACCAAGGTTGATTCAAAATTATGTCTGTTTTAAGTTTCGAAGTCTACTATGTGCGCTAGTCTATATAACGCGTAGTTGACAATTGCTATGTGAATTTTTTTAAAGGTTCTCACAGAATTATTAGATACGAGGTGTTGCAGTATCGCTGAGGATATGATCCTGCATTACAACTATAAATACAATGGAGTTTTGGCGGGAACCTTGAAAGAGGCGTATGGTGCTCTTATTTTATTTCATTTTCTTGGTGTATTTTTAAGTTCTATTGAATAAAATTGGTGGCATTTTGTTTGATATAGGTTTATTACAGTGCCCGTGTATAGTGAAATAGAATAACAGTGCGAAAACACGACCTTTCAGGTTGCCTCCAAAACTTCATTGTAAATGTTCTGGTAAAGTAGCCATCGCTTTACTCGAATAGCTTGATTGTAACTCACTTGACTGACAACAACAACAACATATTACGACATATTATACTTGATAATTTATTTACTTGATACATATTATACTTGATGACTATATTAAACTAACTATTACGCTGCTTAAATAAATATGAAATATCATTTTACTTGACACTGGCAATATGCGTAATAGCGATGCCATAATAACAAAAAAAAAAAAACTATTAATACGAGTATATAATCATAACATATTGAGAGACGGATGTATGCCTTTAAGCTTTAATGACAATTTGTGCAATGTGCAATTGTTGTTATTATTATATCTGTTGGCAACATTGCGTCAAGCCAATTAGGACCGCAACTAATTGATAGTTAAAATAGCTCATCGTTAATAAGCATTTGTAATATCACTGGTACCTACTGTGTGATGATAAGAAATGTGTTTTACCTACTTAGATTAATATACTTATAGTAGAATATAGATAATATTTATTTATTCATTTATTCAAGGTATTGAAATAAATATATTTTTACCAATTGACCGGACCTTGCATAATTTTTTTTTTATGTAATGGAAGTGGTAAACAAGCATGCAGTTCACATTGATGTTAAGTGATGACTGCAGCCTATAGACACCCACACAAAGACCAAGGTCAAAATGCAGATGCGTTACCACTCCTGAGGCCTAAGGTCTTATGCCTCTGTGCCGGAAATTACAGGGCCGTACATTACCACCTGACCGGAACACGATAGTGTTGAACACTACCATTTAGCGGCAAGTATATTAGGTAATGCGGTGGTGCCTACGCCCGCGAGCTCCGTCACGTGGAGCTCTACCACCAGTAAAATGTTAAAGTAATGATTTGACGATGATTTGTTGTGTTCCAGATAGAAAACTCTTAAAAAAAGCAAATCGGTTTGAATAAAATCCGAGTATTGTAGTAATAATCATTATATATAGGTACAGGTAAGTAAATTTGTCATAATAAAGTGCTCTATAGACTATACTGTCTGTTTGTTTATTTGTTACTGTCGCTGTTCATATGAGGTTATAAATATTCCAAAGGCCTCAGATCGGAATATAAAGTAGGTAAAAATACAGATTTCCCCAAATGAGTAGATAACGTATACGGTTCCACAGGTAGCTTGCAAATGTTTTGTCAATACGCGTCCCTATTAGTACGGAACTCAAAAATAAGAACTGGTGAATGTGTACATGTTAAACCTCTGAATAGCATTTCGGGCAAAAGCAAAATCATGAAATAAATTCTTACGATTTTTATAAGGAACCCGTCGTAATTGCCGCCTTGGGCACTCATATCTGCGTCTACTGCCCAATTATGTCTGTCTTTAGCCATAAAAACCTACACAGGGTTAACTGTGGAATAAATATGAGGTGGATATTCCCAAACGGCATGTCTTGCGTTACACCTACCCCGCCTATCACTGCGCGCGCATGCTGTACTGTACAGTCCACCTATAAGGTTCGACTTGCAATTAGGAATCTACGGGTTGGCTCAAAAGAATAAATTTAAATATTTAAGTTGGCTCATTAAACTGTGGAAACCATGAAAACATATGTTTATTTTTCTAAATAAAAACGAGACGACTTCATAAAAAGATTTTTTAATGGTTTACCGGCTTCGAAGGGATCTACCTAAAAAATGTAAACACTCTGCATTTTACGGCATTAATAATTTCTTAAGGCACTTATTTTTGCAAAAAATTGCATCCAAAATCTTTCTCTTAGTGTTTTACTTATGAGACGTGCTGTCTAACGGAATACATATAGCACGTCTCATAAAAAAACCCGATTAATGACCCCATTAATGCCGGTGTAATTATATCACAGTTAAATGACACCGAATGAAAAGTTTTTTTTTAAGATATATTCTTTAGATACCTATACATAATTTTTATTGCAAAAAAAACTTTTTAAATTAAAAGCCACCTTCAATATTAATGGTACTTTTCGTCTGGCATGCGTTTAACTCGTTTTGTATTATAACACATATTTACTGGTGGTAGAGCTCCAGTGACGGAGTTCGCGGGCGTAGGCACCACCGCATTACCTAATATACTTGCCACTAAAATGTTCAGCGCTATCGTGTTCCGGTCAGGTGGTAATGTACGGCCCTGTAATTTCCGGCACAGAGGGCTAACATCTTAGGCCTCAGGAGTGGTAACGCATCTGCATTTTGACCTCGGTCTTTGTGTGGGTGTCTGTAGGCTGCAGTCATCACTTAACATCAATGTGAACTGCATGCTTGTTTGCCACTGCCCTTACAAAAAAAAAATAAAATAATAACAACATGCATTGTATCCGTGTCGCTGACTGTACCACGTAGCCAATGCGGGCTTGCTAAATGCAGTTTTTTTTGCAGAACTCTTTGTCATGCGTGAATTCTAATAGTTTTTAATGAATTTATTTTGGATTTTTTTTGGACACTGAAGGAAAATCCTGAACCCTTATAAAATAACCCATATGTCTGTCTGTCATAGCCGATTTTGAACAGACAGTGAACGTGCGTCTGACTCGCATTGCCGCTTTTTTGGATTTATGACTAGCTGTGCCCGCGTCTTCATAGGCTTAGAAATATTTCTTTAATTCGAATCAATAGTTACTGAGTTTAGCGTGTTCAATACAAACGAATTCTTCTCCTCTATATTTTTTTATGTATGGGAGGTGGCAAACAAGCTTGCAGCTCACACTGATGTTAAGTAATGACTGCAGCCTAAAGACATCCACACAAAAAACTATTCAAATTCAGATGCGATGCCATATGATAATGATGATGATATTTATTACATGGTGTACTGCTGTGTTTATTACATTGCTATACCATCTAACCGGACCACTAGAGTGCTGAACACTACCATTTGGCGCCTCCTGCATTGGAACTCTACCAGTAAATAATATTAGTATGAACATTCTGTGGAGTTCAAACGATCTATAGGATTTCAAATTGTATTATTCGGCGTAATTTTAAAGATCATAAAGGCCTGTGCAGACGATGCCATACTCTACCCGGGGTACTTTTTTATCCATCAGTATAGATCTCTTGTAAACTGTATGGAAAAACGCACACAAACGGGCTAAAAGTCCCCGAAAATTCATTGAGAATTTTTGTCCTAGGTACAAAAGTCCTTCGTCTGCGCAGGGCTTAATACCTACGTAGGTGTATAGTCAGAAATAAACATAATATTCTCTTCATAAAATCAAATGAGACGTTCGATTAGTTTGCCATTCAATATCTGCAGATTCAAGGCTGAGCCATCTAGCCAATGGCTCATACAAACATTATAGATGTAGGTACTATCTAAAAACTGTCCGCTTAAAAAAAAACATGTAAACATAGCTTTTATTGCCACGGCATAAAGTTCCTCTGTATATTAACAGACTCCCTGATTGTGTATCGAATGCGAGAGTTGTGTCGTGATTTTATTCCATCTTGACCTTGTGTGCTCTATGACACCACTCTAGACCTGGGTCATGGTCAGTTTACTGTTTATACGGTTTTTTTTTTCAATAAAGTAACTTTATATTTGAAAAAAATATCACTTCAATTTAGAGTTTCTTGACATAACCTCTTGATATTGGGTATCTCCTCCACTGAAAAAATCTTATCAGCATAATAGATACTGCTTTATGAAATAAATAACAAAAAGGTCTGTCCGCATCTCAGCTCAGAATTTCTTAGTACTATCTACTCGTAGAAATCTGTGATTTGCCATAAATAATCACGTAATAATCACGCCGACAAAGTCGTAAAATAAAATTATAGAAAATATGAATTTTTTGTAATTTCTTTGAAAAATATTGAGGTTTTGAGAATATTTCTCGATTAATGCAATAGACAGACAGACAGACGGACATGGCGAAACTATAAGGGTTCCTTAATATTGAGGTTTTGAGAATACTAGACTATTTCTCGATTAAGGCAATAGACTGACAGACAGACGGACATGGCGAAACTATAAGGGTTCCTTAATATTGAGGTTTTGAGAATACTATTTCTCGACTAAGGCAATAGACAGACAGATAAACGGACATGGCGAAACTATAATTTTCCTTATTTACTACGGAACCCTATAGTGAGCATCGCCCGAGGACGAGCCGATTTTTTCACACAACCTTTCGAAAATCTTTGAATTTCCATCTATTATATTTTTTTCTTATGTAGCTGATGAAGGTGGCAAACAAGCATGCGATTCATACACTAGACCTCTCCTACCAGAATAATTTACTCTTCGTAAATTTGCGTAGTTTTCAAAGGATTTCGTTAATATTACCACTCTTGTACATTTAGATACTTTTCGAAGGCCTCTCTTACTATGAACGCGTCCTCTTTAAAGATTCTTGTTGTCATAGGTTTAACGCATACATACCTGTAATATGTAATGTACATCTGTGCATACAATAAACATGATAAGAGAATTAAGAATAATAGGGTTGCGTCGACAGATTCTTTGATCAACCATTTGTGTTGCGTATAATTTGTTTACTTTTGCGGTTACCTACTGTTCATACCTATGTGACCTACCGTTTCTTTTCATTACAATGTATGAGTCATTTTGGCAATGACTGTGGTAAAAAGTAATTCATGCATCTGTCTTGTTATTAAGATTTGTACAACCTACTTGATTTCGTACAATTTTGTTGTTTTCCTAGGCTATGTGGAACTTATCTATCGCGTTAACAGGGTTCCGTACAGACTAATTTCCTATGCTATCAAGATTTTAGTTTTTTAACTTTTCTTACAACTTAGTAGTTTTGGTGATAAAGTTGGGAAAAAAGGTCAATTTTCGTCTATTTCTTGAATATAAACAAAACGATGCATGTTTAAACCAAAAAAATAACCATTAAATTTTTTAAATAAGACTTGTCTAATGATACCTATATCAGACAATACCTATACGTAGATAGTAAATATATTTTTTTAATTCCCTCATTTGTTGATCCCTATGTTTGAAATTCACTCATTTTTGTTACGTATGTACCTAAATGTGTATACTTTTTTTATAATTATGTGTTCCAACTGAATTGTTTTTTCACCATTCGAAGAAAATCGGCTGCGAGCGACGGACCGATAGACAAATAGGCAGACGCACGAGTGATCTTATAAGGATTCCGTTTTTTTCGTTTAGTTACAATCTAATAAAACAATACGGATATTGAGAAGACTGGAATGAAACGAAAAGCAAATATGTGTATATAGTGTTGAAAAATTTTATGTGTTTGTTTAGAAATATAACATATTAATAGCTAAGTCATCAAGAAATATTGCGCATCGAGGCTACGAAAGAGACAATCGACTAGTTTCGACTTCGTAGAGCGTTATCTCTGCTACACATTGCCTACGTAAGCTCTGATAGTCCGGTATTGGTCAAAACTTGATCAAAATGATCAACAAACGTCACATTTGGAAGGTGCGAAAGAGATAATGCTCTTCAGGCCCGAAACAAGCCGAAATTTCCTTCCTAATGTCGATGTGCAATATTTGTGCTATCAAAGAAATATAAAAAATTCAAATCTATTATTCCGAGTGTTAATCGTCACGTATACTCATACCGAGGTCAGTGACAATATATAAAACAGCTTGTCTATCCGTGCGTTGTGCACTGCCGTCGTGTGAAAGCGGCTTTCTCTCGAAATGGGCCGTTTCGGATGTGAAAGGTTACAGGGTCTTACGGTTATGGGCCGTGCAGAATGACAGTTTGTGATGAATTTGCGTTCTGACGACTCTACGTGCTCATAGGATAATGGGCTCAATGGCTTTCCATGATTCTAAAGTACTGTTTTTTTTTAACAGTTTCCAGCGTTAGCTTAGTTTTTTTGACGACCCGGTACCCGGTCCAGTGTTGTACGACGACCGCTCGATTCGAAGGGTAGCGGGTTCGATCCCCGCACGCGACTAAAGGAGATGTTGCGAGCTCGACTCTGGTTCGTACACGTCCACAAAAAATGGGTAAATTAAAGAAGAATCCGAGAAAAATACAATTAATTTATTCAAGAATATATTTTAGAGTTGCAACCACATTTAATTCAAACGATTTTATCATTTTCAACTATGTTAAACATGGCGGCGATACAGCTGACACTTGGGATCAATCGATTTCGATAGTATTTAGAAAATAATACTTTTTTCTCCAAGTATATAATCAAAATACAATTAAAAAAATGAAAATGTCAAAATGACATCGCCCGCCATATTCGCCATGTTCGTTTTGAGTTGCAATTCTAACTGGAAATAATGTTTTGTACGTAACTTCACGCCTGTAATCCCCGAAGGGGTAGGCAGAGGTAAATGCATGCATTCAATCATACATGCAAACACCCACGACTCGCCGGTTACGTTTTGGCCCATGTAACAAGTGGTGAACCTGTTGCCATCTCCGGGCACATTACCAAATTCCGAGGTATTGGGAAACTTCCAGAAAATGGAAAAATCCCAATAGAAGCAGAGATAAAGGATTTTAAACCGTTATCTCTGATAGTCCCCAACCCGGGAATCGAACCCAGGACCTCCAGCGTAATAGTAGTGGCCTGCTACCACTACGCTACTGAGGCAGTAATGTTTTGTAACTGCAAACAAAGCCAAATAAGTGAAAATATGCAGTAAAAAACGTTTTTATATTGATTTTACCTGTTCAATGATATTGTGTACAATACATGGCCGGAGGTCCATACATTTTTGCAACATATCCTTTGTATGGCCTACAGATATTAGTTTGTTGTGTGTGTGTACAACTGTGTACGACTGTAAGTGTAAGCGTATTTATTATTATTAGTTCTTTTTCAGATCATAGGTACACTTAACAAAAACAGATGTTTTCATGTCGCGACTCTTTAAATATAAAAAATAATTCAGATCTGTCTATCTTATGCTTTTTTAAACTTCTACGACACAAGTAAACTCAATTCTTTGTCTCTATTACATTACAATGTAATATTTTTCTTACTACTCTCCGCCAGCGTCAGTCTATTAGAGGTTTGGTGACCTGAAAACTCTGACATAGACTGGCAGGAATACAATAAAGCTTATAATGGTGGAGAAATGGAACGCGATCCACATATCGATGGCAATGGCATGACTCCATTCAGCCAATATAGCCAGCCCTTTTATCTTTTATCCCACATCCACGTAATTCATCGGAAGCTGCAGTGCATCCGCAAGAAGCCTTTTAACCAACTTATTATTGTAACAAATACATTGACATTAATAACGCGACGTACGTATTTGCTTACATAAAAAGAAAGAAAACCAAATTATAATCGTCTAAAATCAAACGAATTACGCGCTAACAGCTTCAGTTGTTCGCTAACCTGCGACAAGAACAGATAAAAAATAATTGTGCATGCATAATTCATTCGGTTACTCAACTTAATGATTATCATTTGACACGAATTTGCAAGGTATGTTTATTTATAAACTCACGCACGCATATTTGCGTTATGTAAAGACGACGCATTGTGTTCTTTCATATACCTATGTACGAACGCCCACTGTGTCTATCCGTATATCATTTTTGATAGATACTTTTATGTAAGTATATATATAAATATTGAATCTCTGTAGTAGCAAAATAGTAAACAAGGGAACAGAACATACCTACATTTTCGCAAGTCTTAGCTCTTAGTCTTATACTTTGTAAAACATGTGTTTATTGTTGGAATGACCTAATATTGTGAACAAAAAAAAAACAAAATCGGGGTTCCTTGACACACGTTGCGATAAGTTTAAGAACGCAATGTTATACACCGTGATCTTATTTTCATTGTTTGCCTTAGAAGTTCATGATCACTACATAAAAACTATGTCATGATCATAAATTTATACCAGTACAACTTTCTTAGCAAAAATCTGAAATCGAAGTGTTTTCACATTGTTTCCACTCAAAAATTACAGGTTTACATTTTCGCTCATTCCGCTTAGGGACATGGGACAGTTCAAATGTGACAGATCGTTGAAATGTTTCGACTGTACAATACCTGACGCAAAATACATTGTTGTCGAAGAATCGTGTAAATGATTTATATTGTTCATACATGCGTAACGCCCGTGGGAAGTGTATTGTTTGCGGATTATTTTTATCATTGTTCTTATTATGCCTCATGGGAAGATTTTGTTCGATAATTTTTGTAATGTGTTATGTTTATAATGAAACATTTATGCTGACACTGGTAGGTGCTGACGGAACTTTATGAGCTTCTTGATTTTAATTTATGTTATTTTTCATGGCGATAAAATATGGATTGCTATCATTATGTTTTTTTTTAACATGCTCGATGAATGTCAATAGTAATATGCTCGTCCCTTAATAGGTACGTAGGTTACTAAGAAACTCTAACCATGTTCTTAAACATCAATGCCGAATCTCTGGGGGAAATGTATTGTAAAATGTATGTAATGTAAAATTATTGTTCTACTTGTCTTATATTAATAAATACGTTATACATAGGAAGTATTTAACCGGGACGCGACATGTGACGTCAAGTTTTATAGGTATCTTATTTATTGAGTATGGAAACAACATTGCATAAATAGTTGTGCTCCAAAAACACCAAGACCGGATAGAAGATAGGTAGGTACCCAATAAAAATGCATAAATATGATAAAACCCAGTTTGCGTGTCGTTTCGTTATCCATGGATGACGCCCCCTTGTGTGAATTGCATAACAAGCCAGCGTCACACAATGACTAAACTGTGAAATGTTTCTGTAATGTAAGTAAAGTAATGTAGATCACGCTATGTGATAAGTGATAAATGTCATCGAATCTATGGGATTCCTATTGATTGTTGTCAGCTTAAAGCTGACTGACACACTGCATTGCTCACAATGTGTTGAAGATTCTTTTTTCATTAGGTTGGTACCTAAACTTCTTCGGTGGTATGTGTCCGGGTTAAGTTCTGATTGGTAATACAATGCACTATCTACTGTATTTACCTGTGATAAACTTAGGTATTCGAGTAGGCTGACATTGGTTTTATATATCATTGGTTTCATACATTTCTCCTTACTTCTTTTCTTGGGGTTTACTGGAGTTATTAAATTTATTAATTTTTTGGTGCCCTCTGACACGTGGTGGATCTATAAAGATGAAAGTTGTGTAAGAACATCTCTCGTGAAATTAACCATTATTTCAGGCTTCAGCAGTAATATTATTAACCGCTGACCTAAAGTTGTGTCTCACTCAAAATGTCACACGAATTCAAAGAGTCATCGATATAAATATAGGTTCCAAATTCAAGTTAACGGCAAAAGAGACGCAACTTTGTATCGGCAGCTGGGCGTACAAGATACTTGTCGTACTTGAAAGGCAAAGTAAGAGGTTGTGGGTGGCGGGTGTCCTCACTCCTCTAACGATTCAGAAGTGCCTATTCAATAGAGCTATAGGCGCACTGATGAATAGTAAAAGAATTTGAGCAAATAGCTATGTTGTAGCTCTTTGGAAATGAGTTCTTGTAAATTGCCTCAGTGATTTTACTGTCTTTTTTTGTCATGAATGTTGCAAACAAACATGTAGTTTACGTCGATGGTAAGTAACTACTGAAGCCTTCAGACATCTGCATAAAACTAATGATTTCAATGTCGATACGTTGCCACGTTACCAGTCTTGAGGCCTTAGCCCTTATGCCTGTGGTTATGTCTCTGTACCGTGAAAATTACGTGGCCGTACGGTGTAGCGGCGACTATTTTAGGTAATGCGGTGAAGAATACGCTCTGAAACTCGGTCGATTGGGAAATACAGCCACCAGCAAAAAGATACAAGCATGTGTAAGGTTATCAAAACAGCTCGCATGATCCAAAGTTGACGGCATACAAGATACCTACTGGTCGTACCTACTTGAATGATAAAGTTCTAAGAGATTACTCCTCTAACGGCTCAAAGGGCCTTTTCAATGGAGCTATAGGCGCTCTGATGAACTTGCTCTGTGAAAGAAGCTGAGCCGATAGCTGTCTTGTAGCTCTTGGTGAATATGTTCTTGGAAATTTTGTCAGCAAAATTACTCAATTTCTCGAAAGAGTTGGTATGATACTCAAAGGTTCAAAGCTTCTTATCATTGAGTTTATTTGTATTTTCTGTGTGTGCAACTTTTTGTATTCACACTTTTTTCTATGTATAGGTAACAAAAACAGTAGGTGCAAACAAGTAAGGTTTTTATGCAATGTACGTGATTGGGTATATTATATTATTATTGAAGGTCAATAATCCGTTCGTATACCACGAGAGTCACTAGTAGAACTAAGAACGAAACTAAGAACACGAAATTAAGTGTTTTTGTGCCTTTAACTGCGATAATTTATTAATTGGACCAATAGCGGCAGCGCTTTTAGTTGTCGAGTTCCTATGAGGTCAAAGTTTCTACGATTGGTTTAGGAGAATCTTGATTTTGATTTTATATTGTCAAATATATCATCTAAAGTTAATGATACCTACACAGATGAGTTAAATTTACTGCAACTCCTAGACGTGTGATAGGTAACTTATAAAGAAATTTCCAGAAAAATTATGGAATAATAAAAAAATTATATATTATCCACCCTGAATATTTTGAAAGTTTTGGTAATATCTCAAGCAAATATTAAAATACATATTGGGCGTTTACCCGTGGTCCCGATTTGTTTGATCTATACACGTAAAATATGGTCTTTCACACTATCATGTTGATGTTTGCTGTAAAATGGAACGTTTATTAGCAATTGTAAATTACGTTGAAGGGAGAGGTTAATTGGTACTTGACTAAAGTGTTTTCAAAGCGGAAAACACGCCCCCATTTTATGTTTGCGTATGATACCTTTTATTTTTGTATGAAAAAAGTAGCTAACTATGAGGTTGATATACTCATATTATTATGTTTAGCATTAGAAAGAAATACCTGGATAGAAAGAAATACCATATTTACCTAATTGAATTAATGCGTAAACTCAAGATGTGTAGGTGTCAATACATAATCCAAACCCCATTCAAGATTTAGATGACTAGAGACTTATGGTGAGATTCACAGACCGCACTACGACTTTACTTTGAGCAAAGTATATAAAGTATTAGAACTGTCAGTACAGTATGGGATTTGACAGCTCGAAGCGTACTTTGCTTGAAAGTAAAGTCGTAGTGCGATGTGTGAATCTCGCCCTTAGACTTGTCTTGTGATAATGTAAGTACTTTTATTAATACACGAGTTAATTTAATTATTAAATAGCAACAATTATAGTACCTCATTGAAATTTAATATACACAGTAGTACCGATGGTTTAATATTTTCATTTTTTTTATGTAATGGGCGTGGCAAACAAGCATGCAGTTCACATTGATGTTAAGTGATGACTGCAGCCTATAGACACCCACATGAAGACCAAGGTCAAAATGCAGATGCGTTACCACTCCTGAGGCCTAAGGTGTTATGCCTCTGTGCCGGAAATTACAGGGCCGTACATTACCACCTGACCGGAACACGCTAGTGCTTAACACTACCATTTAGCGGCAAGTATATTAGGTGGTGCCTACGCCCGCGAGCTCCGTCACTGAAGCTCTACCACCAGTAAAATGTCAGTCATGAGAAATAAATAAGCATATCAAGTTTATAGTTGGCGATATAACTCCACCACTTCGTAGTTATCACCGACGGTAAGAGACAAGGCAAACGGAAATCTTACGATGAACTCTACGGGTTTTGCGGCGAAATAAATGTTTACTTTATTTATATAAATAGCTTGGTCTCGGTTCTTGTTTACGAGATTGTTATGATGTTGGATTTTATGGGTGTCTATTTATAATGCTGTTATGCTTTGCAATCTGTTTGAATATTTCAGAGTTTTGGTTTCAAGTAAGCATTTGGTGATTATAGCTAGATATTAATATCTACACAATAAACATAGCCTTTGGAGTAGCATACATAAAAATATGTGCATCTGTTTATAATAATGTAAGTTTTTGGGTAATACATTCACTAAAACGTATAGGTACCTACAGAGGTAATCCTGAAGTATACACAATCTCTTTCGTTATTTTAATCCAGATTTAGTTTCTCGTAAAATTATCTCCTATTACTTTTCAATTCTCGGCTTTATCTTAAATATCTTCTTAATACCCTCTTCTAGAAGGGAATGAAAAAAAAATCTATCACATGATTAAATTGTTACCCTCTTATTCATAAACGTACATTAGATACGTTTTAGTTATAATATGCTTTGACTTTAACAGTCGCATTGTCAATTGACAACATTTCAAAATTGACACGACCCTAGAAGAAAAATACCCTTTCTTTATTTTTCTTTTCTGAGTTCAAATATATATTTTTTGTATATTTTTATTTCTTAATTTCTGAGAAAAAAAAATAAAACGGAAAAACATGTGATGACGTCACATATATGGTGGAATGAAGTAGTTACCATTGCCTATCTCTTTATGAAAACATTATTGTTACATACTCTGTGACAAGATGTGTCAAATTGATACGGATACGTCAATGTTAAAGTACAAAACTAGGAAGTAGGGTTGGTGATCCGAGACCTTAGATCGATTAATCGGAAAAGCGATGTTTAGGACCCAAAAAATCGATTCTTGTTTAAATAATTATAATAATTTATATAACTCGATCCACAGTACTGGATTGATCTAGTGAATCGATATTTAACCCTGGAAAATCGAAGATTGATCTTTTTGGTTAATTCACATAAGGACATAGGAAACATACAGATCATAAGATTTAACGTTTAAACGTGAGTATAGGAAGCATTATACCAGCATTGAACACTGCTCAGTTGGTTTTTTTTCGGTCGTCTGTTTTCCTAGAAATTTAGTATTACGTAGCCATAATCAAAAATAGATCGATAATCGAAGAAAGATTTTTTCAATGTCGATTTAATCGTGGATGGATTTTAGACACTTCGAAATCGGAAATGGAATCGCCATCCCTACTACGAAGTATATAAAAAGCTGCTACGAACTTATTTATTAAAAAAAAACAAGTTTTAAAGTTTTAAACAACGACTTAGCCCTCAGGCTATTGATATAATATTGATATTTTTTCGATATTAAAAACTAATAAAAACTAAACTGGCCAATTTTTAGGTCAAAGAATCAGCATTGCCATCCAACGAGGCAATGCTGCCAGCCTTCTGGGTACCATAGCACAGGAAGGCAATGATGCGGAATTTTTAGACGCATGTTGTTTTTAGTTTAGGTATAATTTTATTTTATGTAAATATTATTTAGCTTTTAAATATATTTAAATGTTTTTTTTTATTATGTAGATTAAATAAGGTTTTTTGATAATTACATCTGAAATAATTTGAAATATTTATTGTTTAGTTGGCAACAAAAACAAAAAATATCAAAACGAATTAAAATGTAGATTTATACATTCGATATTTTTTTTTATATTTTGACAAGCTACGCTGTTTTTTTTGCTCGTTTGTCTTTTTATAATTTTGTAGTTGGATCAAGGAAGAGATTAATCAATGACACGCAGGGTCAAATAATTTTTTTTAAATTATATTGTTGTATCGATATTTTTTTCGATATATCGAACACTGGTACTGATATTTTTTAAATAAAAAGATCAACAGCCCTACATCGAGTTCATCATACGCGCTGTCATATAAAACAAATGAAACACAATTTTGGCAGCGCTTAAACTAAATAACAATAAGACGTCATGGTCTAACTGCTGTTAAATACTAAAGCTTAAAATTATTCTCCGGATAGATTACCATACATCTATATAACCATCTCGACTCTGCTAGGTCTTGGAAAAATAAAGCTGACTTGTACATGCCTTGTATTAATAAATCAAGTCTAACATCGCACTCTGCTATTTAAATTACAAATAAAACCTATCTTAAAACTGTGTTAAAATGAATGGTCTATAAAAAGTGAACATGTGGGTAAATAAATGGTTATTACAAATGTTGGCCCCAGACGTTGGTATGATGTAGTGATGCGAAGCGATGAAGCGACCACCTGCTGTGTTGGTATCTGGTAATGTATAGGATAGTACACAACTACACACTGCAAGAATGAAGGTTTAACTAAGACTTAGAAAGGCAATTCAAACTTGAATTTTACAGAGGTTGTCGAAATTTGTCGATGAGAGTAAAACTTGATTGCTTTTAATTTTCTCTTGTAACCAAAGATAGAGGTTAAAAGATTGAATTGTAATCAATTGTAGCTGCAGTTCTGTGAAATGTATAGGTAAATATATTGAGTTCTCAATACGTTTATTTTAAAATAAATATCTTAAGTTTACAAGATTCCAAGGTGCACAATGGGTACATGAAGATGATTTGAATTGACCTGTTTGTGTGAGCATATTCATGAGGTTCAGTTGTCCTTTGCTATAACTTTCACCTACGCTCCAGTAGTTCGCATTGACCTTTAGATCACCCATAGTTTCACAGCGCAATCATTTTAATGTATTGTCACGTTATAGGTTTATATCATATTATAATATGGGTATAAAAAATAAAACATATTATTATTTAAGTTCGTCATCATAGTTGGTCCGTCGTCTTTTTATCAATAAAACCACAGGATTCTATCAAAGATGGTTAAGAAAATAAGATATTAACTGGTGGAAAAGTTCCAATGTCGAAGCTCTGAACCACCGCATTACTTTAGGTACCGCTAAATGGCAGTGTTCAGCACTATCGCGTCCCGGTAAGACAGTATTAAGTGACCCCATAATAATTATCACAGAAGCAAAACAAAGATATTAGGGAAAGAAACACTGGAATTGTATCTGCATTTAGACCATCGCTGTTTGTGTAGATATGAATGTAGTAATCATTTACCTATCATCCACTTTTCATCATGAGTACAATTTCAACTTTTAAAACACTCGCGTTTAACACTCATTTCACTCATTTTACGAACCGGGTCGTGACGCGATATAGATATTGGGTAAAAACACTTTTTACCTTTATTCCGACGTTTCGACTCGGTTGCACAAGCCGTGGTCGCGGACAGACTGTTGTAACAGCAAAATGTCAACCGAGTCGAAACGTCGGAATAAAGGTAAAAAGTGTTTTTACCCAATATCTGTATCGCGTCACGACCCGGTTCGTAAAATGAGTGAAATGAGTACAATTTCGTTGAAAATGTACCTATGACATAATTTAAAAGCCTATAAATAAACCGAATTTTACTCAACACATGGCGTTACGCATGAACGAGCGTAAATAGAATGTTATAGAGCCCTAGGGAGTGCTAAACTGGTTTTTGTACGATAAGTCTTACTTTGCCTACATTTCGCAATATGTTTACATTAGCGCAGCTTTATACGCTTGGGTATTAAGTCATAGTCATACTTCAAACTTGCATAGTGGGCGTCAATTGAATTGCTAATGGTTAGTTCGCTTTCACACCCATGAGATCTTCGGTGAATTTCAGTGCGGTCGGGGTTATTTGTATGTCATGAGAAGTGAGGGACGATGTAGAGTGTATGTATACATAATAGACTCTATTTATATTCAAAAGAGTTTTACGTATCTTCCCAACAGGGAAGAAATTTCCATTCCACTACTTATATGGCGCCTGATGCCCTAAGAACGTCAAACTTCGACATTTCATTTTTTTTCAATGAGACAATCTTGCACTGGTGCTATATTCCTTTCAGATACTATATCTAAAATAATATTTTCGGACTATTCAGATTCATTTCCAAACTGGAAAAAATCCAGATTCATTCAGAGTTTGGTAGTACTCCTAATACTTACGCCTGGTAGTGGTCAACTAACGCCCGATATAAAGTTTAATGTATGTTAATCGTAAATTTAAAGACACATTTCGGTCGTACAGTGTGGATAAGCCCCTTATGGATTCATGTTGATTACGACACCAACTGTGTGGAGCCCAGGTGATCGGTTGCATAAGCGCCCTTTCGCACGAGTAGGATATAACGCTATGCCCCTTGCCCTCTTCTCCGCTGGTGATGTATTCAGTATATAATGTGTAGCTAACTTGGAAATCAAAAAACGTGTTGATCCACGTGAGACGTGGTCAATCAATCCTAAAATTAAAGTCCTATGTTTGTTAAAACACGCTACCTTAAGGGCTGAAGACATGTCCGTGTGGACAGGCAGGCCTGTTAACAGGCTACAGACATTGTGAAGCATGCGCCCCGCACTTATAACACACACAGATATATACATTTTTCTCGAGTAAACACTTGCCTCATCACGAATATGAAAATATATTTTGAGACATGCGATGAGCATCATGCTCTGAGCATACCTCGCAAGATCTGTAGGTATCCACCTTTAAAGATTTAAGTTGATTACGCCAACACCGGCGTGGGACTCAGGTGATCAGTTGCATAAACGACCTTTCGCAGGATATAACGCTATTTCCCTTGCCCTCTTCGCACGCTGCACAGGTGACTACTTTCCAATTCAATCGGGCGTGTAATTAGGCAAGCCTTTCGATGTAATCGTCTCGCTATTTTGTTTGTAAACCGATAGTTCTTGGTTCGAAAATGGATTCCATTTCTAAAATCAACAAAAAGAGAGACTGAGCATAAATGTATGTTTTATCTTTAGTACTCATGTGCTATATATAACAATAACAGTATATGTCGGCAGCGTGTTTAATTGGCTACACACAATACTGACAAAATAACCGCGCATCAAGGAAAAGTAACCGCAAACCACCACCACCCTCTATTCTGAGTCTTCAGGACATTTTCCTACAGACGGTTTGTCTCTTATGAGTCGCTGAAATGCCTGATACATGTGAAAATATTCAAACTGTTCAAACACAGCAACAGTTCCTTCTTAATAAAGGTAGTAGACCGTTCTTAAAAATGTAGGTCTAAATGTTCAATTATTATCAATACAATTGTAGACTTGTTTTCCGCTTGTCATAAAAATATTATTTCGCGTTATATTTCCCACGTACCTAAACGCGCGGTTTTCATTCAAGTAGGTATACTCTATTACCGTTCCTAGAATTGAACTGCCACACGTATCCATTTACGAGAGTTACGGATACTACTGTCACTGCCTATTGAACAATGTTCCCACGAAGTCGTTCCTTTTTAAGGCATAACCGATCGAGTTTTTGTGTCAGGTCAGCCGAGTTTATCAATGCCTCGATAGCGCTACCATGAGGGCGCAAACTGGACGATAGCGGGCGCGAGTAGCGGAGCTGTTTTCGACGCCGGCGTTCAAATATTTTGACATAGCAAGTCGTGCTAGAGTTGTGTCGATCATTGGTTTGTCACGAGTTCATAACTAGTCGCTACCTGGGTCGATCGCTAATCATTGACAAGATAATTAACAGCGCGACCTGTGATCGATACTTTGATCTGGTTACCAAATAAGGCGTCTCAATTACAAATCCACAGATTAATTAGCTGTCCGTTATAATTGAGACAGTGACAGCGGATCTAGATTGATGCGAACCGTGATCGAACGTACAATATTCGGACCGGCCGTTAAATGATTCGATAATGTAATTTAGATCGTTTGGGTCGCAGCTTGAATCTTGATCATGTAATTTGTTCATTCAAACTTTGAATCGCAACCCATGTTTATTAACCACGAGCAGCGCAAACAAAAGGAAATATATATTTTTTTCACGTATTTCGATGGAAATTAAATGTATTTGCTATTCAATTTTACTCAATACAGTTTTGACCTTTTTATGTTTACAAGCAACTAAATTACCTATCGCATCTTTAAATGCTGCAAGTCGATCACTCGTGTTTTGGGTACTGTTCGAATCAAAACGACTACATCAGTCTTCATTGACACAGCTCCGCTTTTCGCCCCGCTGCCCGCTGTTATCCAGTTTGTAGACTTAAAGCTGCGACCAACCTTTGTATGGCACAGTAGAGCAAGGAACCCTGACAAGGCTTCGTGATCTTACAATGGACAGTATTTCCTGTTCCGAATATGGGCCGTTGATTGACCGATCTTGTATAAATCTATTGGTACAAAACGGTCAGTTTCTGCGAGGTAAAATATGGTAGATATACCTATATGATTTGTTTGTAAGAAGTGGTTGTACATCCAAGAAAAACAAAGATATTACAATGCAGATTTCTTAATATTCTTAATCGTCAGCGAGGTTGGCCAACAGAACGGCTTTGTAATGGAAATTAAATAATTCTTTACGGGTCACCCTTTGGCAAGGGTATACTGTGTACAGCAACTACTGTAGAGCGTCAAACATGATAACTGTCTTATAAACTTTTTTTTCAAATTTTCCCGCAACTTATAGTTTTTATCTCTTTTCAATTTCGAATACCTGCTATAGTAGGTATTATCATCCCTATTATTTCTAGTTTAAGACTTTAAAACGAATAATATATTTATAGGCATAAAATACACAAAACAAGATTGTATGTGTTTATCTGTTTCTATGTAGGTATAGTGTGATATTTATGGCACACATTGGAGATCATAAAATTTAATGACTATTTATTTAGAGGCGTGCTCTTGTTTCCGACGCACTGATCATAGTTTTCTTACATTAATATACTTATATAAAAACATTATATCACGCCTTCGTTTTTGGCCACCCGGTTAGTCCAGCGGTGTGAGATGACCGTTTGATTCGAAGGGTCGCCGGTTCGATCCCCGCACCGGGACAAATATTTGTATGGCCTACAGATATTTGTTTCGGGTCTGGGTGTTTGTGTAAGCGTTGTATGTGTACAACGGCACCAACAATACAGGTTTATACCTACTTTGGAGCTGTGAGTCTAAGTGTGAGTGTAAGCGTATTTATTGTGTATGCCTGCATATTCTATGAATTATTTGATCATCCGTCTTAATTTTGTAGGTATCAATAATATAATTTAAAAATCCACATTGGATTTACAATGCATACGAACTCCCAACAGGAAAATTTTCTTACACGATTATTGCAATAATAATAGAAATATATCCGGCTCCGAAGAGCAATAATTGTACAGTCAGTACTTATACTCGTATGATTATGTATTTCATACACATAATATTTTATTTCTCACACTCACACTTCACCTGTTACATCTATGTTAATGTAACTAGGGACGAGGCTATCGAAATTTTTCAGGCACATTCCTACTGCTGATACTAATAAAAAAAATCTATGTAACATTTCGTCCGATTTAGAAATCACGAGTAGAAAAAATCCGCTATCAAAATTTTAAGGGGTCATTCTTTTGCTAGAAAACTTGTGTGGGGCTTACCCTGAAATCGTGGAAAAAAACCGCTGATGCATAATAATGAATAAAATGACCCCTTTAAATTTGTATAGTGCCTAAAAAATAATTTACTACACATATATAACGTAATTTCACGTCTGTATTACCCCGAAGGGATAGGCAGAGATGGATGGATTGATTTATAAGTTACGATTTTTTTTATCCCAAGAAGTAAATTAAAAAGTGACGAGCCAACTGATATTATAGTGATAGAGGGTGATAGGAAGTAGCCAAACATTGGTCTATAAATCTATAAAAAAAACGGCATTGCACTCCGGGAGTGCCGGCAGCTACTGCAAAATTACTGCAAAATTAATCTTTTCTTTTGCAGTTGTAATATCCTATATTTATTAAACACAATGAACTTTACAAATGCCTACTAAAGGCAAACACCTTAACTATTCCTTATATATGTAAAAGGATCTCCTCTCCTACTCCGCGCTGCCGGCGGTCTATTCTGCCTCCGCTTTACGATTTTTTGATCAGGTCACATGTCCTGACGCGAGTTTATCATTTTTTACCTATCACAAAAAGTGCACAACGCCGCTAAAGAAGTTTTTACTTCCAAAATACACTTTATTAATGAAGCGGCGGCACAATTTTAGTAGAAAACGATTTTCTTTACATTGGTTCTTTGATTTCACTTATTACCAAGAATCTGTGATGAGGAAACATTAATTTATAGTAATTTCATGCTTTAAAAACATCAGTTGCTTTTTAAAAATAAAATCGTCATCGTTATTACAGCGAAAATGCTTTTCCTTACCTTACATAATGATGACTTTTTGCGATTTGAAAATCTTGGCCAATCCGACCGCAACGCAATTTGTTTTAATCTGTGTACCATGTATATTTAATTTAAATATTCGAATAATATACTAACAGTGATAATAATATGAAAGTACATTTTTAAATACTGTTTTTTTTAATTTAATTTACTTTTCTTAGTAAGTAAGTAGACTTTTTCTATACTAAACGTAGGAGTGTATTTTTGTAATAACCACGTAACTAACAATTTCTTTAAGGAAGTTTTTAGAAACTTTTGCTTTGTCTAATACCTTTTTGAAAATGTATTTTTAAATACAGGGTTGGTACGACTGATTAGAATAAGTTGACATATTATTACCTAGTGCATGTACGTACCTAAAAACAGCCTTAGTAGTGAGTGTAATAGTGGCAACCACTAGACATATGGGGCAGTTTTTAGGTACCAGAGAGGCCTGCTGGCCTACTTTTCTCTATTTTCTGGATGTTTGACAGTGCTATTATCGGAGTTTGTCAATGAGATCGGAGATGTCAATAGGCTCACCACCTGTTACTTGTTTTAAAACGTAACCTGCGAATCGTGGGTGCTTGCATGTATGGTTGAATGCATGATTTTACCTCTGCCTACTCCTTCGGGGAATATAGATCTTTGTAGGTCTACAGTAAATTCCTCTCTACTTTCACCTGACAATAAAGATCAGAATGTCCGAGGGTCTAACGTCATAAACACCATCGTTTTGCATAATCTAACTTGCGCCGGCATCATTAAATTGTTTTTTTTTTTTTTAATGTAATGGAAGTGGAAAACAAGCATGCAGTTCACGTTGATGTTAAGTGATAACTGCAGCCTATAAACACCCACACAAAGACCAAGGTAAAAATGCAGATGCGTTACCACTCCTGAGGCCTAAGGTGTTATGCCTCTGTGCCGGAAATTACAGGGCCGTACATTACCACCTGACCGGAACACGATAGTGCTGAACACTACCATTTAGCGGCAAGTATATTAGGTAATGCGGTGGTGCCTACGCCCGCGAGCTCCGTCACTGGAGCTCTACCACCAGTAAAAGTTGTATAGGTAGCCACGTATTATCCCGCCAGTATAGTGACAACTCCCTCTAGTAACTGCCTCGGTAGCCTAGTGGTAGCAGGCCACTACTACTACGCTGAGGTCCTGGGTTCGATTCCCGGGTAGAGGGTTATTAGAGATAATGGTGAAAAAGCCTTTATCTCTGGTTCTATTGGGATTTTTACATTTTCTGGAAATTTCCCAGTACCTCAAAGTTTGGTAATGTGCCCGGAGATGTCAACAGGCTCGCCACCTGTTACATGGGCCAAAACGTAACCGGCGAATCGTGGGTGTTTGCATGTATGCTTGAATGCATGCATTTACCTCTGCCTACCCCTTCGGGGATTACAGGCGTGAAGTTACGTTTTTTTTTATAGTGACATAAAATCAGGCTCATCAGCAGCTTGGCAACTATATAATATACAAGATTGTTCTCAGCTTATCTATTGCACAATTTTCCAGTATGTTATAGACAATTATGGGAGATATACGTGACGTAATACATAATACCACATAATACCGTGTATGGTATTCAATAAGATTAATTTTATAATAACTAACTGGCTTGTGTTGCATGCTCAAAATACCTATTGCCAACATTTAATTGCGGATGACATCAATTCATGTCATAGTAATTAAATCGGGTATATGTGCCTACTCACGGTAGCCGACTCACAAAATAAAGTTTGATTTAAGATAAGATATGCGTCAGAGATATGAGGTCAAGTGATCATTTCGCGAGCATGACTCAGATCAACTAACACTCGGTTTCGATTCTCGACTCACTATGCCAACTGCTTTTACCTTAAGCAAGATCTTATCGCTTAGCTCGTGCAAAAAGTCATTACCGCAATCGGTGATGCAATACACGTTAACCGACCATTTGAATAGGCGCTGAATTTCATCTGATATTATCGTTGCGCACGACTTCTGTACTTGGCCGTTGCATTCAGGTTATAGATTCTATGACTGCTTAGGGTTGTACGAATTGCCCTATTTTAAACCATTTTAAACTTTATCAACTTTAAAGATTGCGAATACGCCTTTAAATGTGTAATTAACACTAAAACTCATTGGCGTTGAATAATCGTTTATATGGAAATACTAGTCCCTTGAGAATTTTAATTGTCTTCGCGTTAAGATACCAGTTTATATAAAAGTAGGTAGATACCACAAATACGTTCAAGATGGTTTTCAATTCTACCGGTTTGGGGACAAAAAACTTAAACGCATCCATAAATATGTTGCCTATTTCAGCAATACAAGTCTACAAAAATCCTGACACCTGTCTTGTCTGCTATTACAGTCAAGACCGAATGTATTTATTTTACAGTTATTTTAACTGACTTCGAAGAAAGGAGGAGGTTCTCAATTCGTCCGGCTCTTTTTTTTCTATTTTTTTTTGTATTTTGTAATAACCACGTAAGGAACAATTGCTTTAAGGTCGAATTTAAACTTTAAATTAGGTAAGTTGACGAAAACCTTTTTACAGGATCTCAGCCTATCTCTGACATAGGTATACAAACTAAACACTATTAATTATTAACTTAGCCAACTACAATTTAATTTATATGATATTTTTAAAGTAATATCTAAAAATTCAAACCTTCCTCAAGATATAATTTAAAATGAAGTGGTCACTAACAGCGACTTTATACCTTAATTAATTATAGCTAATATATATTATAGTTTATGAATAAGGGGGTGTCCCTTATTCATAAACGTATTTTAGCTCAAGTGTTGCTAATCTCTCCTTTGTCTTTTTCTATCCTACACATTTGACAATGCAACTGACAAAGTCAAAGCATTCTATAGCTAAAACGTAAATGTACGTTTATGAATAAGGGGGTAAGTCTTTTTTTCATGTCTTTATTATCTTAGCTGACTTTTTAAAGTGTGTAATTAAATGAGTTATACAAAATTGAATCATCGACGCTAAGTGTGCGGATAAAGAAATTAGATAATAGTGCTAAATCTTACTCCTTGTTAAATTTCTGTTATTGTACTCGTAGTAGGAAAATAATGATTACTCTGGCAATCTTTCCAGCCCTATACACAATACAAGGCCGCAGAGTTTATAGGCGATTATTGCTCAGTGCATCTGACGGCACTGTACTGTATGTACATGAAAGATGTACCGTAAAATGCAAATAGGTTGAGCAACTCGATAGATATATCACTTGGACGCCAGTTTTTATATTTGTACGTCGTGTGACGTGTCGTACATTTAAAATCAATCGGCATTAGATGTCAGTTGTTAATCTTTTTGTATGAAAAGTAGATAATTTAAATAATTTGATGAACTGGATACGTCAGACCTAGTAAACCGTATCTTATCGTAGGATTAATGAACGGATGTGATAAACGAACATAAACAATGAATATTTCATTTAATGTCACAGACTAGGCGTCTCATTTGTGTAATCTGCATTTTTATACAAACAACATCAAATGTTGTTTTGTGTAAAAATCTTGATATAGACTGAAAATAGTACTCGCGTACCATCCACTACATAAACTGCGTGTTTGTCTACCTTTTTTGATACAAAAAATTGCTTTCTTCACTTCTTCTGCGTCTCGGAAAGTTCTTTAACGTGATGGACACAAAAGGCTGGACGTTCTGCGTTTGCCCGATGAAGTAAACTTGTGCCATCTCAAAACGTGCCGCCTACCCAGTGGTGTGGGTGCCACCCGTTCTGGGGTGACATCCTCTCTTTAAATAAACAAAACTTGACCTGATTAGACGTGAAAGCGCCACACAAAACTCACTTTCGCATTTATAATACTAGAGGGGGCCAAAGACAGAGAATTTTCTTAAATAGGGGGGCATAATGGGGGGCATAACGGTGGAGAATGGAAATACAAAAAATGAGGAGTATTTCCTTTTTTTTTGCTCATCCGCCCCCGGGTGCCACCCATGTTAGCTACGCCAATGCGCCTACATAAGTCCGTCCTGAAAAAATAGACACGAAAGATTCTACTTTACGTATTGATAAACAGATTGATGTAGAAATCCGCTAAGCTACTTGATTTCCCTTTAACAAGAGAACAGAACAAATTCTATTGTTATTGATTATTAGATGCGGTGTTGCTAAAACAATCAACTTTCGCCGTCGTCAAAATATGACCGTGCCTATAAACCGTGAAATGGGGTTTTCTAATACGCACAAATAGTTGATTCGAGTTGAATCCGTTTTGCGGTACGGCAAATTTATCGGAGAACGACATGAACCCCGACCGCAGTCTGACCAATGACGAGTCGAAAACCACTCGAAATTCAAGTGGTTAAGTTGGATTCTAAAGTTTAAATTTAGATATTATTGTTAGTTACCCTACCCGTTCCTGTTTCAGTTTAATCCATGACGAAATCTCAATAATTTTTTTCTTATTTTACTGATGTCCACACCCATATCATGCAATAATTGAAAATTAGCCACCCGTTTATCTAAACGTAACTTCACGCCTGTAATCCCCGAAGGGGTAGGCAGAGGTAAATGCATGCATTCAATCATACACGCAAACACCCACGATTCGCCGGTTACGTTTTGGCTCATGTGACAGGTGGCGAGCCTGTTGACATCTCCGGGCACGTTACCAAACTTCGAGGTACTGGGAAATTTCTAGAAAATGGAAAAATCCCAATAGAACCAGTGATAAAGGACTACACCATTATTTCTGATAACCCCCTACCCGGGAATCGAACCCCGGACCCCAGCGTAGTAGTAGTGGCCTGCTACTACTAGGCTACCGAGGCAGTTAAGGCAGTTAAGTTATCTAAACTCTTTATTATGTATCTTTTTAATGTAGCTACTCGTATTTAATATCCATTTCCTTTATTAACGAACGGTCGTAGCCTCGCAGATCAAGGTGCGAATATATATATCCTAATACTCACAGCTCACACAACAGAATGATTTAGGAAGTACAGACAACGCGACTGGGTCCCAGTTTCTGCGTGACTTGGTATCGGGTCCGAGAAGTGAGGTTGTCACGGTGCAATCGCAAAGTCGGCTAGCTTCAAAGTAGTTCGAAGACAACATAAATAATGTGTGTGTCACAGGTATTTCCCCCCGCAAAAAAATACAGACTTTTTGCATCGGTAATAACATAGAGCAACACCGGAGGAGAGTAGCCATATGCAGGCTTTCCTCTCTGTCAAAATACAAGCCCGAATGGGCCTATACCTGTCGTCTAGATGTTTAAATGTGTGCGTGAAATTGTTTCTGTATTTTTTTGAAGTCAAGGTGTGAGTTTCGTAGTAATAGACGATTTTTGTAGTGTGCGTGAGTGTCGCACGCATTTCCCCCCGCAAAGAATGACACTGTTATGCATCGGTAATAAACGCTATGGCTACTCCCCTCCAGTCCGCCAGCCGGTGACCCGTGTTGCTCTATGGTCCGACGTAACGCGGTCCCGTGTGTAGTTTATTAAACAAGAGATAAGGGTCCAAATAGGTCTGTCCATTAAGAATCTATTGTGCTTTTGTTATCTAAAGACCGGAGTATAAGCCCACTCTCATTACGCTATCGCGATGTAATTTCCCTTAATAACTATGACTGTTGATAAGAGAATACGAGTGCCGAAGTCAAGTGCTCACTTAATACTAGTGATCTAACGCGGCTTCGCGTTTTATCTGTGTAGCCATGTCCTCCTTTTAGGAGATTTCCTTGGTTACTTATTATTGGTTACCCAGGCAACACCCACGAAAGAATGAAATATCGAATCTCATCTAATTCGGTTTAGCCGTGAATACACAACAGATCGACCGTCCACCTACTACTTACTTATTTTCTTTTCATTCTTTTGTGAGATACCGGCTCGTGTATTTATTACGATTTTTGAAACTCACTGATAAAATCGTTAAGAATATAGTCCAAAAATCGTGCAAGAAAGATGAAAAGAAAATTTTCAAATTGAGATAGGACTTGATCCTGCTTCACCGAATCTTCCCTGTCCTGTTTCTTTTCCTATTTATTTCTTCGATCATTGGAATCTGCTTGCATGACCTATTTCGAAAAATATTTTACTTATCATTCAACAACGGATTAATAAAACATAAGTTGATCGAAACGACGCAAAACTCATTTCGCTGTCGACAAACCAGAATTTCAGTAATTTCTATTGATT
The DNA here is from genome assembly GCA_036365455.1 of Macrosoma leucophasiata. Classification (NCBI taxonomy): domain Eukaryota; kingdom Metazoa; phylum Arthropoda; class Insecta; order Lepidoptera; family Hedylidae; genus Macrosoma; species Macrosoma leucophasiata. Next base: position 6,656,729 of record JAWQUS010000024.1, read on the forward strand.
ATAACCACGCACTACAAAATTGGACTCTGATTATATATTTGAAGTATAAAATTAAAATAGTTTTACGTAATCAGCTCCACAGGCAATAAAGTTCCGAACACAAAAAGACGTCTGTTTGATTGGTCACTACGATTCAGTCACAGTGATGATATCTTACATCACGTAACAATTTACATAATTTATGTTGACTATTTGTTCTGTGCCGCGTTCTAGTTTTCCATTGATTGCTGTACGTACCTACAGCGCAACAAACAGAAATATAGATCCGATGCGTTGAATAAATAAGTCGATTAATCTATAATGCGTGAGCTATTTTGATTTATTTGTAGAGGTACATTTGTATGAATAGCCGCTAAAAGATGCGTTCTTTACTTTGTTTTTCGTCTGATAATAATATGTTGCTATATTTTGATTATAATAATGGCAATCCATGATATGTCCCACTACTCTGAATCTCTTCCCTTCTTGGGGGAAGGCCTTTTATGTAGGTTTGAAACTGTAATACACAGTAAAAAGTTTTATTTCGTATTTTTCACTTCTAAAAAATTTAGCCAGAAGCATCAAAAGTTTTAAGTTTTGACCAAAATTAGGACATGATTTTGAAAAAAAAAATTACTTTACAGTCCTAATATACCTACTCGGACCGACTGATAGACAGCCAATTTATAAGTACTTACCTTAAATGCAAAGCATTCTTTCTTTTGACTTCTCTATTCTGACGGCGTGTTTGTACTAATTGTATCCACTTTTATGGAATTACTAATGAATTCAGTAGGTAATATCAGTTAATAAAGACAAAATATAGATGAACAATTCTCGGATATTCTCTTTCTCTTCTCGTAATCTGTTTATTTATTAAGCACTAGCGGCCCGCCCCGGCTTCGCGCGGTGCAATGTTGCCTACCCTCTCCTATTCGTCTTAGCGTGATGATTATACATAGATATAGCCTAAAGTCTTCCTCGATATATTTTATAGTTTAGGCAGCGTACGCAAAATAAGTAACTTTTCTGGTTGATTTTTTACACCTTGTGTCTAAAAAACCCAAATATCTTACGGAACGCTATTTTTTCCAAAATAAAATATAGCCTATGTTACCCGTGGATAATGTAGCTTTCGAATACTGACGATATATTTTATAGTTTAGGCAGCGTACGCAAAATAAGTAACTTTTCTGGTTGATTTTTTTACACCTTGTGTCTGAAAAACCCAAATTTTCTTACGGAACGCTATTTTTTCCAAATTAAAATATAGCCTATGTTACCCGTGGATAATGTAGCTTTCGAATATTGAAAGAATTTTTAAAATCGGTCCAGTAGTTATTGAGCCTATTCAAAACAAACAAACAAACAAACAAAAAATATTACCTCTTTATAATATTAGTTTAGATAAAGAGTTTCTCCATTATATTTATTAAGCATAAAGAGTTTCTCCATTATATCTGGTATGAAAATTAATCGAATAAAAATAGTCGATAATTGTACTTAGCTAACAATAACGGGTCTTGACACATTATGGTTCACCTTGGCCGTCATCGACAGACCGTACCGTATCGTGTAGGTACGGCAAGTGAGCCAAGTGCAAAGTGCAAGCGGGGGCTTCTGAAGCCTATGCAGTGCAGCTTTTTTTTTGCGTCAGACAGCTGTATCGCGAAACGGATTCACTGCGATAACCTAAAAAGCTGGTATTAGTTCTGAGTTTCTGAGTTAATCGGAGTCCGATTAATTATCGGACGGACATTAAACATTATTTTATTGGTTCATAAATTACTTGTAGATTGAATTGGAAACTTCATAATAAGTCAAGTTAGAAAGAAACAAAACTAGTTTTAACAAACTTACTAAAATAAGGTTCTTTGTAAAGTAAAGTAGGTACCTACTTACTCTAATTCACAACTCACGTGTTTTATGATGATGACATTTAATTGTTTATTTAACTAGAATTTATCTAGACGAATGGCTGCTAGCAAAAGCTGTTTTCAATTTTAAAACTGTCAGAGAGGTGGATGTAATTTTAAAATTTCCCATTAAGGTGGCATATTTATTTTATCAGTTTAGTAAATGTGTGTTATACGAGTAGCTTCTACGTATACCTACGTTATCAGTCTATTTATTGTGCAAACAAAATCACGAATAAGAGTGTTTCTTAAATAGAGTCTTGCTAAAATTAGTGCTGTAGGTATCTAAGGCATTGATTGGCTCGAGGAACGAAGGTACCGCGGCAACTTGTCGCCACTGATCACTTGTTCTAGTATGGCGTGGAATGTTGTGATTACTGCTTTAGACTGCATTTTAACCTCGTTCTTTTTTGAGATCTCTATTGAGCAACTAATTTTCAAATTAAATATTAAAATTGATTTTGTAGTAATCTTATAAGATTTGTCTCGCGTGGAGAAGACAGTCGGTTAAGGTTAAGTAAATAATTATGTAAAGTTTTTTTTATTTTTTTTATGTAATGGAAGTGATACACAAGCATGCAGTTCACGTTGATGTTAAGTGATGACTGCAGCCTATAGACACCCACACATTCCTGAGGCCTAAGGTGTTACGCCTCTGTGCCGGAAATTACAGGGCCGTACATTACCACCTGACCGGAACACGATAGTGCTGAACACTACCATTTAGCGGCAAGTATATTAGGTAATGCGGTGGTGCCTACGCCCGCGAGCTCGGTCACTGGAGCTCTACCACCAGTAAATGAGTAGAGTTTTATGAGTAGAGTCTCACTGTTGTTGTATAAAATTGACATTTTCACTTTTAGAGTCTTTAAAACAAAAAAGTCAATGACGTGCAAAGGTAATAACTAATTACAGTGCAATAAGTAACCTTCACTTGCTAATTAACTTTCACTGTTAAGAATACGAAGCCATTCGATTTTAACAGAAATTTTATCGACCTGATGATCAAAAAGATCAAATTCATCATTGGTCAGCAGATTCGTTATTTAATGCAATACAATAACTTACCAATTGTATTCCTAATCTAAAAAGTGGTCTAGTAAATATTCTAAACTATTTTTAAGCAGGTACGACATTGAATTAATTTGCATTAAATAAAATATGAGCACTTTAAATCATTGATAAATGTAGAACTTTCTTACAATTACTATTAATCAAAGATAAAGTTAACAAATCGGGCTCGTATATATGTATCTTACGCAAGATATCCTCACCTATCTTCATTACTGTGTTCAATATAGAACATGCCTTCTCCATTAATGTTCACGTAAACGATTTGATTCTATCTTTTCTAAGATAAACTGTTTAAAGTTAAAAATGGACTCTCTAATATTTAGATCAGGCACTATTGACTATATGCTATTAACATTATTTTATAAAGATGTTTTTAAAATGTACTATTCCAATACAACTTAATAATAAAATATTACAATAACGGAAATTCTAAACTACCTGTTCTCAACATTCGCACATTTTATTTTTAGTAAGTATGCATTCCGTTTGTGTACCAAAATTAAAAATGTTTAATAGCCAGACGCTGCTATAGAACATGGATCTTTACATTAATGGACTCTTCACATATAAATGATTCAACTGTTATTTCCGGCACAGAGGCATAATACCTTAGGCCTCAGGAGTGGCAACGCATCTACATTTTGACCTCTGGTCATTGTGTGGGTGTCTATAGGCTGCAGTCATCACTAAACATCAACGTTAACTGCATGCTTGTTTGCCACTATCCCTACTAATATTATAAATGTGAAAGTAACTCTGTCTGTCTGTCTGTTACCTTTTCACGTCCAAACGAGTGAACCGATTTTGATGAAATTTGGTACAGAGATAGAGTTGACTTTGAGAAAGAACATAGGCTACTTTTTGTCTCCTTTTATTGTCCCCATCCCCCTAAAATAGGGGGTGGAAATTTGTATGGAGCATCCTACAATTTTCAAGATAGAAAGTTAAAAGTCGGTATGTGCACTCTTTGAGTTTAACAAATTGTAAAAAAAAAAGATCTACGTATACATCATTTTTTTTAGAAATCTGCCTCCATCCCTTTAAACCGGGGGATGAAATTTGAAGGTATTGGGCTTTACGGCAGTGTTCAAGCTGGAAAGCCAAAAATTGGTATGCGGCCTCTTTGATACTAAAAAAACAACGTGTACTTGATATTTAATTTTTTTTGGAAATCTGCCCCACCCCCTTTCATAGGGGGTGGCAATTTGTAGGGAGCATTCCACAATTTTCAAGGTAGAAAGTTGAAACTTGGTATGCGGACTCTTTGAGCCTAACAAATAATTTCGTACATAATTTTTTTTTGGAAATCTGCCCATACCTCTATCATAGGGGGTGGCAATTTGTAGAGAGCATTCCACAATTTTCGAGGTAGAAAGTTGAAACTTGGTGTGGGGACTCATTGAGTCTAACAAATAATTTCGTACATATTTTTTTTTTGACATTGCCCCCATCCCCTTATCAGAGGGGGTAAAATTTTGTATTGGACTTTAGCCAAAAATTGGTGTCCAGATTCTTTGTTACTAAAGAAAACAACGTTAAAGTTCTTAAAATATATACTTTTTTTTTTCAATCTGCCCCAACCCTCTAAGAGAGGAGGTGATAGTTTGTACGGGTATTTGTCAGTTTTTAATGCCGATTTTTATGTCGTGAAAGTGGCAAACAAGCATGCAGTTCACATTGATGTTAAGTGATGACTGCAGCTTATAGACACCCACACAAAGACCAGAGGTCAAAATGCAGATGCGTTACCACTTCTGTGGCCTAAGGTGTTATGCCTCTGTGCCGGAACTTACAGGGCCGTACATTACCACCTGACCGGAACACGATAGTGCTGAACACTACCATTTAGCGGCAAGTATATTAGGTAATTCGGTGGTACCTACGCCCGCGAGCTCCTTCACTGGAGCTCTACCACCAGAAAGGTTTTTTTTTTAATTTGCCTGAAAATTGGTTTACTGGCTTCTTATATTATGTACGAAAAATAGTTGCATCAAAATTGGTAAGGGACTTGCCGCAATTTTCAAGGTGGAATAATAGCGAACAGGCTCTTTGGTACAAAAAAAAAGATAAAGCAATATCTTTAAATAAAACAAATATTAATACTCTTGGCAAAAGATAAGAGGCAGTGGTTTTTTTTTTTTTTGTCTCTGTGTAATTAAACAAGAGTAGTAAGTAATGTTGTGGATGACTTGACAGAAGTCCTCGCTACGGTTTACGGGCGACTGAAGTCAATATCAAGAGGCAGTGTTACCTATTTCCCTTGATGGATGGGGGTCACAAGTATTTTAAAACGCGCTAACGCTGTCTTCTTGATCTGCACATAAGTCGGGGCAGCGGCCGCGCTACTTATGCTCTGAATTATACGGTTGATTCTACATTGATTATTTCTTTGCTTTTGATTTTGTAATTGTATACGAAAATATTGTATGAAACTACTGTTCCTAGAGACTTAAAATTTGGTACAAGGGTTCCTTTTATGATGTATAAGAAAGGATTTTTAGAGATAATTATAAAGGACTATTTGACAACAGGTATAAACATTTTGGATTACAATAAAAAATGAAGAATGAACTGGTAATTTTTTTTTTATGTAAATGTTGTGGCAAACAAGCATGCAATTCACATTGATGTTAAGTGATGACTGCAGCCTATACACACACTTACACTGACACTTACACAAAGACCAAGGTCAAAATGCATATATGCGTTACCACGCCTAAGGCCTAAGGTGTTATGCCTCTGTGTCGGAAATTACAGGGCCGTACCGTTGAAAAATGGAAGTGTAGATACTGTTTGTATGGGATTGAGGTTAAAATTTGTGTGGGATTTTTGGTAGTTTCTAAGTTAGAGACTTGAAAAGTGATGTTCCAATCTTTCTGTTAGGAATAAAAAAATAGGTACGTGCTTCAGTATTTTGTCAGAATCACCCCTAAACTTTCAAATATAAGAAGTTAAAATTAAATAGAGATTTTTGAATTTTTAAGTTATAGACGTGATTAAGTTCTCCATATATAGGTAGGTACGCGACGGGAACCTTGATTAGGACATTTCTACGGGATTGTAAAATTTAAATTATTTATAAAACGACATCCACGCGGGCGAAGCCGCGGGCAACAGCTAGTTATTACATAAAAAAAAAATGAAATTGAAGAAAAAATAATTTAATATTTTTATTATCTGGTCAATTTACACATTTTCATTTGATTGAATCCAAAATCATCTGTGCATTGAATTAAAATTATTAATCGCCAATGCTTTACGAAAACGGATTAGTTACAGTTTGGATCAATAATTTAATCACATTGCTGGATAAAAATTTAATTCAAAAGCCAAGTCAAAAATTACTTTTGAATATCCAAAGAACCTCTATTAAAACCTTTCATTGCTTTCACACTTGATGTACCGGTTTCAAAAAACGGGGCAGTGGGTACCTTGTTTGGATCTTGATAATGCTTCTTAACGTTAATTACACGGCTAACCGTTAACCATATGTCGCGTGTTGGGAACAACACTAATTTATAATGTTCTTTTGTTTCAGGTATGTACTCCTAAAGCGGTATCTAGTCGGTCATTGTTAATGACTTGTCAGTGGTATTGTATAAAATGATTTTTTTTTTTAATGTAATGTAATGGAAGTGGCAAACATGCATGCAGTTCACATTGATGTTAAGTGATGACTGCAGCCTATAGACACCCACACAAAGACCAGAGGTCAAAATGCAGATGCGTTACCACTTCTGAGGCCTAAGGTGTTACGCCCCTGTACCGGAAACTACAGGGCCGTACAATACCACCTGACCGGAACACGATAGTGCTGAACACTGCCATTTAGCGGCAAGTAGGTATAATAGGTAATGCGGTGGTGTCTACGCCTGCGAGATGCTTCACTGGAGCTCTATCACCAGTAGATTTAGATATACATGTACGACTTAAGACAGTTTAAAAAGTTAAGTGATGTTTGTGTGATTCTATAGCTCTATTGTTATAATCTTGTGTTTACGAGCATTTTGAAGCGTTACTTTTAAACTCGATATGATTTACCAGACAGGCGTTTTCAATTGATAGAGTAATTATCATTAGGAAACTAGATGGATCTTAGATATATTATATACCTATTTCTATGTTGGTGCGTAATTTTAATATTCTTATCAATGATTATATGTATGAAATAAGCTTCATCTATACTATCCGTGTGAATATTGCTTTCACTTACAAGAATTGATAGGATTGAGAGCAGATTTTAAACACTTTTTTTGTAAAAGTTATGAAAGTCGTTATTCGTTTTCGCTACTTATAAGGATTTTTTGTGTGTGACTTTATTAGGAAACTAATCCATAATAAAAGATTGCATATTCTGCATACTATATTATTTACTTATTTTTTAATGTCTTATTTCTTAAAGGTACATTTACTTTTGTAAAGTGTTTAAGTAAAGTTTCGTTTCACTACATTTTATTTAAACACTAGCGGCCCGCCCCGGCTTCGCTCGGTTGCAATGTTACCTACCCTCTTCTATTCATCTTAGCGTGATGTTATATATAGCCTTAAGCCTTCCTCGATAAATGGGCTATCTAACACTGAAATAATTTTTCAAATCGGACCCGTAGTTCCTGGGATTAGCGCGTTCAAACAAACAAACAAACAAACTCTTCAGCTTTATAATATTAGTATAGATTCGTATCTAATTATTTTATGCGCTTTATTTTCAAGATACTTAAAAAAATAAAATTGTACATAATAACAGTCCGTTCAAAAGAACATGTTCATATTTTTCTATATACGCAGGAACATTGTTTATACGCAATTGAAAACATAAACATGTTCCGACCGTGTTTACATACTGGTCGTTGACCTCACACATCTAGTTACATCATGATTACCATAAGCGCCTATGTAAATTACAATTTTACCTATACCGCGACGTAGTATGAAAGTATTTCTGACGAATTATGGCGGGTTTCTGTAAAGAGTCATGGCAAATTCCATATATTCATTTGGAAATATCATATAGTATAAAAAAAGGTGAAACAGCTTTCGAATGTTATCTTGGGAACCTGAAGAAAATTTACTGGTATTTCACCTAGGGTTGCCAGGCGTCCGGTTAAAGCCGGACGTAGTTAGGCATTTGGAATCCGTGTCCGGTCAAAGTATTTTTATTTGGATTTAAACATTTCGCAAACTAGCGAGCGTTGAGCACAGCTGAACCCAAATGTCCGGCCGAACTTGCTGGTCTATCCGGTTATTAGGTTCAGCGACGTGGCAACCTTAACCTCACCGGAATAAAAATGGTATTTCCGACCGAGACATTGCATTACAAATCTTATTACCTAGGTATACCGAGCCCATAAGCGTTTCCCTATAAATGGCTAATAAATATTAGTACCTATAGGTACTGTAGGTATATATACCTACAGTACCCAAAGGTACTGTAGGTATATATAACCTACAGGGTTTTTTTTCTCGGATTAGTAATAAGTGTCAAAGTTTAACTCTTACATACCTACATACAATCTGTAGGTACCTCTTTAGTATGATCTCGTGAATGATGCAGTATTGAGTACTGAAAGCGTACTATAGCTATAGTTTTGGAATCGAAAACGATTTAGCCAACTAATGATTTTGTACCAGACAAACATAATTGGTGTGTGGGTGATGACGAATGGATGAGCCACTTTCACATATTTAGGCCTTTAGTTAGACCATCGAATGGAACGTGGGTTTGAGTTGTATATTAGTTATGGAGTGTAAAGTTAAGGAGTACCGTTCGATATGGAGGGGAACTTGAAAAAGTATCCATCGTACGCTGAAAATAGTTTCTAGTATCACAATAGCGGACGGAAAACTACGATATGCATTTAGCTGTTATATATATATATATTTATAATATAGTGAGTGAAGCGTGCGGAATTCTAAAATTGAAATATTACCTTAATAACCAATACCAAACCAAAAGCAGTATAATTCCGTATGCCTGTTTAAAAAGGGTTTATTTCTAAGTTTATTTCTTTATGTCACTCTTAACTGCGTGTGGCGCTTTCTTTAAAATATATCCCATGCTATCACAGCGTCACCCTTTATTCCCGGGTTTTATGGACAACTTTTCATACAGAGATACGGCACTCCTTACATCTACACTCCTTAATATTACTCTATTGTCGGCCATGTTTGGCTGTGTTTTGTTTACGTGACTATTTTAAGGTGGCGTCGTTTTAAACTACGAAAAACTAACGCTTCCGGAGGGTTTCCTACAGTAGTTTGTCACATAAGCTGATATTTATTTATAAACTAGCTGCACCTGGCGCGCGTTGCTACGCCAACAACAAAAAAATTACAGTGGCGCCATCTGTCGAATTTGCCAACTCAGAAACCTTCGTGGGCTCATGCACAACAACTTTGCTAAAGATCATCACATGATTAAATGCGTAGTTTACGATTCTGTAAAGGACATACAGACAAACATCATATTTTTATATAAAGAAGAAGATGTATAAACATTTAAATCAACTTTTAAAACGTTATTCCGATTAGGTGTAACAGTGAATTTTGGTGTAAATATTTTCTTCGGGTTTCGCACCCGAAGAAAATATTACATTAGCACCTTTTTCCAATTTTTACTTGCATACTCATAAACGTTAAACGGAATATTATAAATAACTTTAATCTCAATTTAGACAGTGAAGGTATAGGTTTAGGGAATGCTTCTTCAACCTTTCGTTTTCAAAGCAACTGTCAAAATGTCATAAGTTTAATTTGGGCAACTTTCAAACAGTAATGGTGTAACCAGATAACACTTTGCAGTTAGCAAATTTCGCTTAGAATCGAAATCCAAATTTGGCCGCTAACCTATAACAAATACCTACTATAATATATATAGTTCATGAACTTATATTGTTCGCACAAGCGAACACTATATTTTTCGTGGTCTGACAATTCTAGGCGCGCATAGCGACAGTGAGTAGCAATTTGCAATAAATTTCACGGTAAACAAATAATACAGACCTTGGTGCAATGCTCGTGATGTCAAACTTCGACTTGATCGTGACCTGTTGTTTTTTTTTTTTTTTATTATTTAATGGCATTGCTATTACGCATATTGCCAGTGCCAAGTAAAACGATATTTCGTATGTATTTAAGCAGCGTAAAAGTTAGTATAATATAGTCAGTCAATTATTTATTAAGTATGTCAGTCAAGTGAGTTACAGTTAAGTTATTCGAGTAAAGCGATGGCTACTTTACCAGAACATTTACAATGGCAACCCGAAAGAACGTGTTTTCGCACTGTTATTCTATTTCACTATACACGAGCACTGTAATAAGCCTATATCAAACAAAATGCCACCAACTTTATTAAATATAACTCTAAAATACACCAAGAAAATGAAATAAAATAAGAGCACCACCCGCATCTCTCAAGCTTCCTGCCAAAGCCGACCTGTTGTTTTTCAGAGGCTTTTGTATTCGGCTGGGTTGCACCAAGATATTTGATAAGGTTAAAGTTATCGTAACATTTTACATCCTTCTCTAATTCAACGAAATCTGTTAACTTTAACTTTGGTGCAACCCAGCATTAGAGGCAGGTTTGTAACCACTCAATCTATGAAAAGGTTAAGAGAAGTGGCGCACGGTATTGGTCAAATCCACTGTTTTTTGTTGGAAGAAAAAGCTATAGAGATCATTGAAATACGAATATTTTTACGGATTTATCTCGCGTATATTAGACTAAATGATATATCTCGCTAAATGAACCTTGAATGAAGTAAAATATTTTAAAAATCAATCCACTGGGTTGTTGTTAATTGAACTGATCGCAATCAACACTTTTGTTTTTAACCGTTATTCCTGGGAGTTATAGTGATTGATAAGTTTGATAGGTATGCCACCCCCGTTCAGAAAACGAACACAATTTTATTATACTAACAACAAAATATACATACTGACATGCTGTAATGAATACCATTAAGTTATTTTTTTAAGAACATTTTTTATGGGTACCTTCATCCTTATCAACACTTATAGGCCTTATAGAAACTTACCCCCATATTCATAAACGTATTATAGCTAAAGTGTTGCTTATCTCTCCTTTGTCCTTTTCTATCGCGCACATTTGACAATGCAACTGACAAAGACAAAGCATTCTATAGCTAAAACGTATCTAATGTACGTTTATGAATAAGGGAGTTAATATATTTAAAAAGAAAAATCATTTATTTGCATTAAATAGGGTATGGTGGGTTGGTGCGATACCACTCGAGTGACCGTCTTTGTCTATGTGCTTACGGGACTAATTATACAAAGTATATACAGACGAACAATATAAAAACTATAATGCGGGTTGCAGACCGAAAGCTAAGCTAACTTAGCTTAGCTCAGCTCGCGTAGCTGACGTAGTTTTTCTTACTTCTGTGCAGACTGCAAACTATGCAAGCTAGTACGAAAAAGTGCGTCAGCTATGCGAGCTTATCTAAACTAAGTTAGCTTAGCTTTCGATCTGCAACCCGCGTAAAGATCCAACACAGAACCGCTAACACAACCGACTGTGGGGTCGAAATTTTCCCGCCGTAATGGGATACGCTGTTCTATAACAAAATTGATGGGCGCGTTTGGTCAGCGGCTCCGTAGATTTATCGTGTGTACCTTTCCGCTCTGCGGAACCCTTTGTCCGGGGGTGCCATCCCCGTGGCGTGTATTGTACGGAGTATTAATTTTCTGTCATCCATAGTTCGATGATCCGATTAGTGTCTGGCTAGACTTGAAGTTGTCGGTTCAATTCACGTTTTGTTTTACATTGTTCAAATGATAATCATCATTATCGCAACTCTGAAGGTATTAATTTGAGAGTTTCTGTTAACTATTAACGTAACTTCACGCCTGTAATCCCCGAAGGGGTAGGCTGAGGTAAATGTATGCATTCAAGCATACATGCTAACACCCACGATTCGCCGGTAACGTTTTGGCCCATGTAACAGGTGGCGAGTCTGTTGACATCTCCGGGCACAATACCAAACTTCGAGGTACTGGGATATTCCCAAAAAATTTAAAAATCCCCATAGAACCAGAGATAAAGGACTTTACACTATCTCTGCATACACTACACCATCATACAGCATCATCTACATGCATCACTTACACCATTATTTCTGATAACCCACGACCCGGGCATCGAACCCAGGACCTCAGCGTAGTAGTAGTGGCCTACTACCACTAGGCTACCGAGGCAGTTAACTATTATTTTGAAGGAATCTACTAATGAGATATAAGTTAACAAACTAGAGCATCACAAATTGCTGTACAGATTAATGACTCAGTGATGCCTCCAACCGCGAGCTTTACAAAAACCATGAGTCTAAAAGCAGATGCGTTGCTGCCATATACATATAACAAATTTAATCCCTACTTCCCTACTAATATTATAAATGCGAAAGTAACTCTGTCTGTCTGTGTGTCTGTTACCTGTTAACGACCAATCGACTGAACCGATTTTAATGAAATTTGGTACAGAGATAGAGCTGACTTTGTGAAAGAACATAGGCTACTTAGTTATTTATAAAACTACATCCACGCGGGCGAAGCCGCGAGCAACAGCTAGTACCTCAAGTATATAAGTACAACGCAAACACTGTGAAGCTCTACACACACCATCCAACATAGAACCGCTAACATAACCGACTGTGGAGTTTGAGAGTTTCTGTTAACTATTATTTTAAAGGAATCTACTTATCAGATAATAGTTTACCAACTAGAGGGGACATCCCTAATCGTTTGATGCAGATACCTTAATCCTCGATCTTAATGGCTACAACTCTACTGCAGCCTGTAAACATATACACAAGAACTAGGAGTCCTAATACAGATGCGTTGCTGCTAAACGCATGCATATAAAAAATTAAATGTATACATCTATACATCTAAGTATATAAATAAAATTAAATTGGAGTGTCTGTTTGTAATATTAAAATAACCGCTTTTTACTAAATGCATATGTATGTATACCCGGTACATATACCAAAACAACATTTTTTACAATTTTTGTTTGTCTGTCTGTCTGTTTGTGCCCGCTAATCTCGGGAACGGCTTGACCGATTTTGACGGGACTTTCACTGGCAGATAGCTGATGTAATAAGGAGTAGCTTAGGCTACTTTTATACTAGCTTCGCCCACGACTTCGTCCGGGTAGATACTGAACAATCACAAATACTCACGCGGACGAAGTCGCGGGGACAGCTAGTAAAATATATAAGTACAACGCAAACACTATATAAAGCTCCACAGACTCCACACATACCATCCAACAGAACGCCGACATAATCGTGTCCATGGAGTCGAAAATTGGTCGCCATAATGGGATACGCTGTTCTTCTATAACAAAATTGATATTTCGTCCTGATTTCGGAGAATGATATTTCCTAACCTCTACAGCAGAGGTTCCCAAACTATTTTTCTGGTAGACACCTTTCAATTTTGTCTGGTTCGGTGGTTTCTTGCTAACATTTATATCACTTTCCCATATATCCCATTTTTATTTACGCATATACGTAGACCCCATCGAGTCTCCAGTAGACCCCAGGGGGTATATATAGACCACTTTGGGAATCACTGCTCTACACAAGTCTTAATACTATAAGTCTGATTTTTTAAAAATAAAATAAAGTGACTTACGTATTTTAATCTATCCCATCAATTTAAATAACGATGTTCTTCGTGTTAACGATATAGGTGCCTACCTTATCTGTGGTCACTGATCAGTGAACGGTGAAATGATGTGACCCGGCTTCCTTTGAGACATCCTTTGTCTCCATGACGAACAAAAATATTGTCCACCGAATAGGATGCATCTCCCCACTACACTTTCATTAATATGCTATCCATATTTTGTTTTATATTATTTCGCATTAACACATGCTTGTGAAATATATTTTTATTTTTAAAGAGAAAGTAGCTCAATTGGAAGAGCGGCTGGACTAGATTCCCAGTAGGTCGCGAGTTCGAGCCTCGCCTGAAGTCAAATCCATATTTTCATTAATCTACATGGTATCTTATTTTACTATGAAATTAAATTTCCTCTATGGTATAGAAATAATAGCTCAATGTGTTTTTATTATTTTTTTTATTTTACCTATTCGCAATGATTCACTTAAATGTGTCTGATGAATATCGCAACCCTGACTCGAAATAATTAATTAGGAGTTTTTGTTTTTGGATAAACGTATAAATTCAAACTTTGGATACAGAAAGGTTAAAAAAATTTGTCAAGGCAAATCAAACAAGGCATCTTGTTTCATTTTCCTACCTACCGTGTACTTTCGATCAACTTCAATTTGTATTTATTTATAAAAATAAGGTTAATTAATCCTACCCGTAGTTCTTCAAACCTTTCTTCTTACATTTGTAATAACATACAAATCTAACAAAACATAGACTCTTTTGATTATCACTGTTTAAAATAATAAGCTCCAATGGAAAAAGACTATATCTTATCCATCAACCCCTAAACAACTGTGATAAGCACTGGCACATTTCGTTTCCATAGTTACGTAGGTACGTCCCGGAAATTATTGGCAGAGGCAATGAATCTTAGGGTGAGATTCACAGACCGCACTACGACTTTACGCAAAGTACGCTTAGAACTGTCAAAATTCATACTTTACCAACCTATATTATTCTCGGACGAAGTATTGAGAGGCGTTTTAGTAGATTTCGTGTCGCATTTACTTAAGAGATTCTTAAGAAAATTGGTCAACATCAAATGAAGGCTTCCCGTCACCTACGGTGGCCCGAGGCACAGTGCGGACACTCCGCCAAAATTCCATACAAACGCTTGATTTGATCTCTATTACGCAGACATGAATCAGTGACGTGTATTTACACGTGCATGTGTGCCTAGCTCGTAGAAAATACCAACCGTCGCCCATAAGAGGGGAGGAGATTGGGTGAGGCGGGGAAATCGGGCGGGACATCGAAGTGTCCATTCTATACGTAGTATTATTACATATTCTCTGCCCGAGGTAAGCGTGGCACGAATGTTAAGATGTGTACACACTAGGCGATAAATTGGCAAGGTGAGCAGCGGCCGGGCATGCACTTCCGCGCCGGTGGAGCGCGGGAAATCAACCTGACACGGCACACTCTAACGTCGACATGGCCACAAATTGAATATTATCGATTCGCCGTCTCTACGGCCCAACACATAGGTGTCGCAAATAGAGTCGACGTATGCTCACTTGGAAAGGAGATGTTGCGAGCTCGGCTCTGCGCATTCGTACACTAACTACCTCAAAACATGGGTAAGTTAAAGAAGAATCCGAAAAAAATACAGTTAATTTATTCAAGAATATATTTTAGAGCTACAACCACATTTAATTCAAACGATTTTATCATTTTCAATATAGTGGAATTTGTCAAAATGACATCGCCCGCCATATTCGCCATCTTGGTTTTGAGTTGCAATTCTAACTACAAATAATGTTTTGTAACTGCAAACAAAGCTAAATAAGTGAATATATGCAGTAGAAAACCTTTTCATATTGATTTTGCCTGTTAATGATATTGTGTACAATACATGGCCGAAGGTCCATACATTTTTGCAACATCTCCCTTAAATCGTTTTATCGTATCATACGAATCATCATGGATTTATAGGTCATATTTATGTTAAAAAAGTGAAGTAACGCAACCATTGACCTAGATGTACTAATGTATATATTTTTTCATGGAATGATAGTGGCAAACAAGCATGCAGTTCACATTGATGTTAAGTGATGACTGCAGCCTAAAGACGCTTACACAAAGACCATAGGTCAAAATCCAGATGCGTTACCACTTCTGAGGCCTAAGGTATTATGCCTCTGTGCCGGAAATTACAGGGCGTTACATTACCACCTGGCCGAAACACGATAGTGCTGAACACTACCATTTAGCGGCAAGTACATTAGGTAATACGGTGGTGCCAACGCCCGCGAGCTCCGTCACTGGATCTCTACCACCAGTAAAAAAAAGTACTAGACAGGACAGAATGTTCTGTCTAGTACTTTTTTGGAAGCATGGTTCCACAATCAATTAAAAACGGAACCGGCGTTTGTTCTCGGTGTCTACTCTAGATATTGACCTCATTGTCGTTAACCATTTTTATTTTAAAAGCTTTATTAATTGTTTACTAACTGAGCCCAGGCATTATGACGGAAACTGATGAATTAACGTCGCTCCGCCTGCACAATTCTGCCTTCGCTGGGTTTATTACAGCGTGGTGATATTTAGCCTGAAGTCTCGTGAAGTGTCTTAAAGCAAACGTTATAAAATAAAAGCCCCGTAATAACTATCACAGAGAAATAGGTAATAACCTTAACCTTAGGCCTCAGAGGTGACAGCGCATCTGCATTTTGACCTCTGGATGTCTATAGGCTGTAGTTATCAATTAACATAAATGTGAACTACATGTTTGTGGCCAAGTTACTTTCATTAAAAAACACCAAACAATAAACTCGTGAGCATTTATTAAATTACACGAATGAGGACTTTTTCATCTTTTTATTACTTACAGCTTATAATTTTCACTACTACTACGCTGAGGTCCTGGGTTCGATTCCCGGGTAGGGGGTTATCAGAGACAATGGTGTAAAGTCCTTTATCTCTGATTCTATTGGGATTTTTCCATTTTCTGGACATTTCCCAGTACCTCGAAGTTTGGTAATGTGCCCGGAGATGTCAATAGGCTCGCCACCTGTTACATGGGCCAAAAACGTAACCGGTGAATCGTGGGTGTTTGCATGTATGCGAGAATGCATGCATTTACCTCTGCCTACCCCTTCGGGGATCTACTCTTTAACTATTTAATAATAGTGAATGAATATATATATATATATATATATATATTATTGAAACGAATTAGCTTTAAAGTAAAACTTCGTTGTGGTATTTAGTATTAAACGTTTAAAATATCCTCAACACGAACTCTCGAGCTGTTGAAAGTCGTCCCTCTATAAAGCGATGAATGCCAGGACGTCACAGTAATTAAAAATACCTCATTCACCGACTCGGGCGCACCATAAGCATAATGTCCTTGCGTTTCTCATTACGCAAAGTCGCTACCATAACAGGAGTTTAATAGACGGAGACCTATCTGTGCCTTAAAAGGCGTAGACGCTTTTAGGGATCCGTATCTCAAATGGAAAAAAGGAACCCACACGTACAGAAATTTGCTGTGACGTTTGTCACAGTCATTTTGACCATTGGGATCTGACACGGGGGCGGGGCCTATTAAAAAAAATCAAACATGGCGCTGACACCGGTGCAAATTGCACGGAAATACATGTTATATTATAAGACTTTTGCGTAAATATCAATAGTATGTTGGTGAATCGCGATAGTATTTGTCTTTGGCCTGGTGAAAATCGTGCTCAAAGAAATTTTATTGAGGGTGAAAGAGTTTTACACGCGGGACACATCGTGAAGTGCGGTAGAAATTATGAAATCGGGCGACAGCCAAACGAGACCCTGGACTTCTTGGCATTGTGTTTACAAACTTCACAAATCAGAGAAAGTATGCAGGGAATCGAAGGCCAAATAAAAATGGATTGATAACACATCAAATGTTCGTGTAAGTCTGGCTTGGGAAACAGATATATTACAGAAACGTCTTTCGTTATTAACGCCCCTTACGACAAGAGTTTAATTAATGTGAAAGTCGAAGATTTTGTGACGGAAATGTTGCTTCAGCTATAGAAAGTATACTGGAATATAATGTTGCCCGAGATCTGTTCAAGGAAAAACGGCGGAGTTCATTGTTTTGATGATAATCACAACTCTATTAATGTTTTGTGATAATTTGTATCACAAAAAATACCTCACTTGCGGTTTACGTAAATAAAAATGCAGGTAGAATATTGTCGAAAGAGGTTGAGTGATAAACAAAACAGTATTTTTATTAAATTGTTGAAGTTGATTTATATTTTATTTGATACACAAAAGTTACGTGGTAGAACATTGCATCGGTGTGCTACTTACAAAAATTGCCACCAGGTGCCGTGGCAAAAATGTCAGATTGCCCCAATAGGGGCTGGTTGAACTCAAAGAAAAATTGAGGTAAGACTAAATTTTTTTTTTAATAATTTTGAGACAAATTGTTTAGGAGTTATTCAAGGAAATGGATCTAAAAATCCACTTAATCTCCGAAACCACTGGGCCTAAAGTTTTTAGAAAAGTCCAGAAACTACCTAATTATTTATCCATAGATTACAGTACAGCATCAAATAAGTCTATCGTACCTATTATTGATATGATCTTAGCGACTGGCCTCGGCTGCGCTCGGGTGCAATAAAATGTAACTCAGTAAAGATGCAGCTTTCTAATAGTGAAATAATTTTTGAAATCGGCCCAGTAGTTTTTGTGTGAAATCGTTACAAACATACATACAAAAGCACAAATGTTTCCTTTTTATAATACATATAAGTATAAATATAGGAAATTTATTAATTGTACGGAACCCTGGAAACGCGAATCCGACTCGCCCTTGCCTGGTTTTTAGTCTCGCATTTTGCTCGTTTTCCACGCGACCGCCGACGTCTGTCTTAATCAGAAACTCTAGTTAGGACTACTTGGAACCCGCATTGCCTAAGCTCACATAGTTAAGGTGAGCTGCTACAGAGAGGGTGTTTTTAGGTTTTATTCGACGAGTGAAGAACGTTATGAGTTCTGAGCTCGAATGTTTTTTGTTTCTTTTTTTCGATTTACTATTCACGTAGATTGAAAAAAGCTGTGTATTTTAAGAGTACCCTAATACGAGAGAGGGGGGATGTGGAGTAGATTATTGCTTGGAGTAACAAGCTTTATGAAAATTTTTAATTTATACTCTACTCGTACATAAAGAACCTACGTGAACTGAATAAGTCCTATGTTTTCAATGCTTTTTTGCTATCTTCATTACATAAATATTCCCCGTGGTTACAATATTGTCAGAGAATATGTAATAATACTACGTATAGAATAGACACTTCGACGTCCCGCCCGATTTTCCCGCCTCACCCAACCTCCTCCCCTCATATGGGCGACGTTTGGTGTTTTCTTCGTGCTACGCAGGCAGATGCACGTGCAAATACACGTCACTGATTAATGTCTGTGTAATAGAGACCAAATCGAGCGTTTGTATGTAATTTTGGCGGAGTGTCCCCGGTGTGCTGTTGCAACCAACGGTATAACTACGGGGAACGCACCAAAAATAGAGCTTTCTGTCAGACGCCATACTTCCATTGACAACGCCTAGTATAATAACATAGCAATAAGTAGCGTATAATCTCAACCGCTTTGCTCGTTACAAATGCTAGTCACGTCGTGCTAAAGCCCAGCCGTGTATTTACAACGTGACGCCGTGACGAAGTGACGCTTTTTCTCAATGTCTTCACAGGAATACACTAATTTCTTCGCTGAAATCATTACGAAGTTTTGGATACGTGATCTTCAAACGCCGAACTTTGCTAATTTGTGTTTGAAGTTTGTGCGAATGAATTACACTTGGATGAGTTTAACTAAGACTTTTTAATATAATTAGGTTAGCAGAATTTTTAATTGATCGTATTAATTTATAACAGATAATAATATATTTTTTTCGATAACCATAAAACTCATCAATTTTGTAACTTCACGCCTGTAATCCCCGAAGGGGTAGGCAAAGGTAAATACATGCGTTCAAGCATACATGCAAACACCCACGATTCGCCGGTTACTTTTTTAGTTTTGTGTTTATATTTTTATGAATTTCGACATACTCTTTTTCAAAAGACGAAAATAGTAAATAAGCACGCAACTTACGTTCATGTTAATGATTGCTCTGATATTTTTGTAGATGCATGTACAGAAAAACTGAAATACATACTGCAATACAGTATCTGCCACCCACCGATACTAGAGTAACAGTTGCTCCCCCCTCATCGTTTATGTTGTATTCAATAAATAATTACAATACGCTTACACTCACAGCCCCTCACTAGGTATAAACCTGTGGATGCCGTTGCCATGTTAACACATACACAATCACCCAGACCCGAAAGAAGTTTATATTATGTAGGCCATACAATTTTTTGTCCTGGTGCGGGGATCGGTTCGATTCGTTGGTTCGCGAACCTTCGAATCAAACAGTCCTCCTACACCGCTGGTTAATAACACCCTGAGCCGAGTTTCGGACCCAAATGTGTCCCCTTAGGCAGTTGTTAATTTTTTTTGGTTGAGAGCCGTTTGGGCTCTCCGATTGCCCGGTGAAGTACACTGCGACCGCCCTAAGACGAGGCGTCAAAATTAAATCCAATTATTATTATTTTTATTTACTACACAGATTAATGATGCATTGCTGCTCAAGTAAATATGATGCCTATCTTCGTGGAATAAGCAATAGCATGAAGATTTCCGGATTTACAATTTTAATCAAGTGACTTTTTCATCTCGTCTTTTTGCATTAGACGCTTAATATTCCCAGGGAAACCTCTGAAATGTGAATTTGCAACATTGCATTTCGGACCGTGATTGTTAGGGAGAAATTCACATTTCATCTTACGTTGAAGAAATAGTCGGGGGTTTTTTACTGAGTCTAGACGGGTGGGGCGCGTTTCGCTTACTCCGCAGTCTTCCTCGTGTTATTATTTTTGTGGCATGAAATGTTTTGTTCCGCAATTTACCTCTTTTATCCGTGTTTTTTTTTTCTAATATATCAAGGCTTTCGTCTTTTTACATTGCCGTTCTTTTTGTACGGTGTTCATTTACTTTTATGTGGTAGAATATTGTATAGAACGGGCATTCTCGAAATTGAGATACCTAAGTAGGTTATAAGTTAAAAGAAGAGCGAGAATATGAATTAAGTTAATTGTTCTCTACAATTATCCAGTATCAGAGTGACAACGATTCCTTTAATGGGTTCCGCGGAATTATTTTTTTATCTAATTACTGTTACATAACTAGTTAGAGAGTAAATAGTTAGCGAAAATTCAGGCCGGAGAAGCAGCTTATGGTACACGACAGCGTATACAACAAAGTGTAACGCGGGGTTCCAGGGAAGTCCCGTTGAATATATTTCAAATTTCAATATCTTTCGAACTAACTGTTGCCTAACGGCTTCGTCCGCGTGTGGGTCGCTTTTCGCGTAACCTGTGGAAACTGGAAACTCATCAAATAATCCTATGCCATCCCACAGGAACATTTTTTTGGGATAAAAGTATCCTTTAATCTAAGACAGCTAATACCCTAACTGTATAAAAAAAATCATCAAAAACAGTTCAGTAGTTTCGGCGTGATTGACGGACAAACATCCAAACAAAGAAACCTTCACATTTATAATATTAGTGTGATAGTGTGATGAAAGTTTTTGTTCTAATAATCTTCTCTTTGATTTGTAATCATTTGATGTGGGGTTCCATAAAATAAAAAGGATTTGGTGGGTGTTATCTTAACAGTTCGGGAACCTCTGATTTAATGAACCTGGCGCTAAATGGTACAGTTTATTTCTACCGGATAATATACAGTCCTGACATTTCCGGTACTGAGTCGTAATGGCTTAGCCCTCCGGAGTGACAACACATATATTGAAACCTTTTGTTTTGTAATTTAAAAGACTACTGGTATTCCCTTTCCATCTATGTGCATTTTTTTTCCAGATTGCCACTGTATTGATTGAAAAAAGGTACATAGCTCAATAATAAATATTGCACATCGAGCCTAGGAAGGAGACTTCGGCTTATTTCGGGTCTGTAGAGCGTTATCTCTTTCGCACCGAACTTATTTGACGTTCGTCGACCATTTTGATCAAGTTTTGACCAATACCGGACTGTCAGTGCTTACAGTGCAGTGCAGTGTGCAACAGAGACAACGCTCTACGAAGTCGAAACGAGCCGATAGTCTCTGTCGCAGGCTCGATGTGCAATATTAATTGTTGAGTAAATAATAATAATGGCAACCCATTATACGTCCCACTGCTGGGCACGAGTCTCTCCCCTTTTTGGGGGAAGGCCTGGAGCTTACTCCAACCACGCTGCTCCAATGCGGATTGGTGGAGGTGGGTGGGTTAGTGGTCAACCCGCTGTCAGATGTTTTCAAACCGCCCATAAGGCTTACGACAAGGTTTAACGACTGCTATCCATCGATAGCAACCGGGACCGACGGCTTAACGTGCACTCCGAAGCACGGAAATGCGCACTTAATTTGCCACTAGCGTTCACCCATCACACTACCCGACCGCGCCCGTAGTGCTTAACCGAGTAGATCGTTTCGGGCCATACGCGCTTCCAAATTGTTGAGTAGGTACTGTAGTACATTAGGTATAGTATCTATCCAATTCTAATTAACATCAAAGTAAACAAGACCCCTTGAAGAATGAATGAACTGCGCGAAGCTCTCTAAGTTATTGGCCTGGGGTGTCTAGAGGTCGTAATCATTAACATATGTCGGAGGGGATGACGAGATGTGATGGGAAAATAGATGAAGAGGAGAGACTTTTTCTTTTATATCTTTGTTTCTTGTCTGCAACTGTTTTGTTTTGCGGAAGGGGATGCAGAGTTCAGTCGTTGGGTTGTTAGCAGTGTAATTAAATTGCGAGTTCTTTTTCATGCTACTTGCCTGGTCTTTTAATTTGCAGTCTGTGTTCAGTGATGGAAAATTGGTACTGATTTCTTTTCTGTTTATTAGCTGAATATAAGTTTGTTGTGATGCGATATTTCGTCCGCACATCATTTAAACTCTTGGTTAAGTATGCCAGATATTTTTTTCTAGTAAATTCTTACTGTGTAGATATATTGGTATGTACTTATGTAGCAAACTTAATGAGGTTAAGGAAGGACCTTTAACGCCCCTTAGAAGTAATTACTTATATTGGTTGTAGAGTTCGAAGGCCTGAGGCTTTAGACGTCGGTCTAACTATCACATACTATCACATTACCTTATTTACCTACCGCTAAATTATAGAATTTAGTGTTACCGTATTTTAGTTGGGTTAGGTCACTTAATTACCGACACAGAGGTGCAACGACTTGGATTCAGAAGTATCTGTATTAAAATCTGTCATTATTATACAGATGTTTTAACTTACAGTATTATCATCATTTTGATTCTGTAGGTGTGTTCGCTTGCTACTTCATAACTAAAAAGTTAAAATTACTTTTGTATGATTTGCATGGTAAAAAATCCAGAACCCAATTCGATTAAATTCATAAATATGAAAATCCATTTTTTGTCTTAATATTTTTTGCCTTGTTTTCTGTTTATGTCCCCGCTAAAATGGGAAATACAGAAACTATGCCACCATCTGCAAATAAACACAGTATTTTTATCTCCATACATTGACAAAGCATGTTCAGTGGAATGTAACCGCATATAACTGTACAATATCCAACTAGGTCGGGAGTCCTGCTTTCGTTTCCTGTCACCAGGCAACCTGCAGCTAGCTATTTTTATTTAAATACAATTAGTGTGAACTAGTTAGGTGGATTTAGAAATCGATGTTTGCTAAAAAGATCTATTTCTAGCAAGTAAAACATACTTCTATTTATGGAAATGTATACATATCTATTCAGCCGTCTTTTTACGAACCTAAGGTGACTTGCTAAAACTTTGTCTTGTTTCGTCATACGCGCTGTCATATAAACGAAATGAGACAAAAATTGCCAGTATCTAAATTCAATCGCATTAAGCCCAGGGGTCTATTCTAACTATCGTAACGTCATTGGATCGCGACTGAATCGCTCCGTTGTCTTACGTTAGCCAATGCGGGCGGCCTAAAAGACTTATTACACGGCACGGTATTCAGGTTACGATAGCAAGGGTTAGGGTAGTGTGATAATATTTCGGGAGTTAGGGCCCTAATTAGGGCGACCGGAGGGGCTCGTGTATTTGTACTGTGACCGGATAGTGTAATAAGCGACAACCCGGCGCGAGGCCACGCCCACGCTATCTGCCGGACCCTGAATACCGTGTCGTGTAATGGCCTTTGATGTTAGAGCAAGGATCCAATGACAATCGCGGCTAATAATACTGTGGAGAGAATGAGGATCCAGGTCGCTAGTCTTTGTTCACCAACTGATGACTAAAGCGACAGTTGCACTTTTCTTATCGCTTATTTCTTAACAACGACCTAACCCGAAGTTCAGGATATACAGGCTGAGAGCGATTATCGTTCGCTATTTGCCATTTGAAGTACTTAGACCATAGGGCCCATAAGGCTGTCCAGAGATTAGCCCTCTACATACCTCCAATTAAGAAACCTAGTTCGTCGCACTCTGTTTCTCTTTAATTTTGGCACGACAATAATTACAAAGTAACTTCACTGATTTTATGTGTTTGATATGTTTCATTTGTGTAGAAACACAAGCCACATACCTACTACCTACATATCGGACGTCTGATACACAAGTATAAGTGCTCGTGCAGTACAAATTGTATACGGCTTTTATACCCATGTTAACGTCAACAACTTTTGGCACCTCGATAGGGAGAGCTCATATCCTTTTAGAGTAGGATAGGCTTATGAAATATCAATGTCTATATTTGTTGTGATGTTTGAATCAGAAACATAAAAGAACTAAGATATCAGGAAAAGGTTACGCAAAGTGCAAGAGTGGAAAAATAAAAGAAAGGTTAGACACCAGTTAGGCACCAGTGGACATGCATTGCGTGTCAAATATGCAATAGAGGAGAGTTGAGAATCTAGTTACGATTTAGGGACAAGTAGATTAATTAGGTAATGTCAATATTATTATGCCCGTGGTCCATGACTGGTGCTACAGCAGTAGATGGTGGTTGTGTAGTGGTGTAGTGAGAGATATTGCCAAGGATTCGGCTTAAAATGAAAACCACGCTGATTATTTCTATGGACAACAATTGCTTCAATACAATTACGTGGTGATAGCTACTAAAGTGATGTGATTTAGATACATTGCGCAAATGCCATATGATGCGCTTTTAATAACTGATAGAATACTAATGTTCATCAACTAGAGCGGGATACTCGATCACACACAAATGTGACACAATGCCTATCAGCATCAGCGTTTGAGATATTGTCAAGGGCTTTGCGTTTCCGTCACACACCGGAATGGTAGCGAGGCCGTGGGGCGCGAACGCTTTTGTCATACTTTTTATTACAAAATATTTCTTTACATTAGTGTTGTCCTTCGCTCTTAAAGGTCGTTACTTTAGATGGTATGTAGATTCATGAGATGGTAATGACGAATTTTAATAGACTTCAATAGACGTATTTAAAACATTCTATCCATACATACATACATACAGTACATACAATTTACCGACGGTTCTCCTTGGTGGCTTCTGCCTATATTATGTTCAGTTTCATGAAATATTGTAACAATGTAATGATACCAGTGAGATATTTATAGACGTATTTTCAGTAGCTACATTTATAAAAAAATATGTACTTACTGAAAATCCAAAGGAAAAACCTAACAAAACTTCCTACCAACTTTTCCTCCACAATAGTTGTTTCTTTTGCTTAGTTTTAACATACGGCAGCAATGATATTATAAAGTACAGATTGGCAGCTTACGGCAGCGACGCGTAGCCACTTCGAAGATGCCCGCAGGCATATCTGACCTCAGTTCCCTGCTTGACATGAAGTGCGACAGATGCGTCACGCTCGTCCGTCAAACTTACTTAAAATGGCGAAATGTGTTGTAAAAAATGTGTATCATGATCCGAAAAGAATGATAATGCAAGTGGCGTTACTTTTCACGAATAAGTTCGCATAATTTTAATCATATTGCCTAAATTACATTAAAAAACAAAATAAATACATCGTGCATAATTTTTTCCATCGGTGTTCCAAGAAAATATGAAGAAATTGAAGGGAAATAGTAAAAACCACAATTTCGTTTTCCCATACAAATAGTTCGTATTTATCAAACCTTTGACACATTATTTCATTCTGAGGCAATACGAAGTTTGCCGGGACAGCTAGTAAAAAATAAAATGTGAAACAGAAATTTGGTGGTTGAGTGTGGTCGTGAGCTCAAACTCTGCCGACGACAAATTTTTCCTTTCCATTATCCAAAAAAAATATATTGGTTTCCTATTCAATTAAGAAATTAAAAAAATAAATCAAGTAATAAAACAGTACAGTAGCTGTCGCAAAGTAACTTTTGTTGCTATTAAAAAATATTGTTATATTTTGTCACAATCCTAATGTAGAGAATTTTACTATTGTCTATGATATCTGTCATTTCAAAGTCAAGACATATGCTACTCTATAAAGAAATAACGCTTCGTAATACTTAGATAGAAATAGCAATAATGGAAAGCTGATATCTAATATAATAGTAGTTCTGGTCCGATATCAATTGTTTCCGAACCATAAAACGCAATAAATAACGTTAATGGATTTTTGCGCATACAGGTACAATTTCCTTTAGCTCTGTAGTGAATTATTGGATGTTGACGTTATTTGCTTTTTCGTCTGCCTTCATTTTCTAGGTTCTGTACCACAAAAGTACAAAACGGTACACCTACAACCTCTCACGTGCGTTTTTCTGTCTCTCAGTCTGTCACAGACGATTTTCTCTGAAGGTACTGAGCTGCTTGATTTGAAATTTGTTTCCTACACAACATCAGAGAGAGTGAAGGAAGTAGTTATACAAATAAATAAAATTCGAGTGTCTGTTCGTAATATGAAAATAACCGTATTTACTAAATGCAGTTATGTATACACGGTACATATACCAAAACAACATTTCTTACAATTTTTGCCTGTCTGTCTGTCTGTTTGTTCCCGCTAATCTCGGTAACGGCTCGACCGATTTTGACGGGACTTTCACTAGCAGATAGCTTATGTAATAAGGAGTAACTTAGGCTACTTTTTAACTAGTTGCTAACTAATTTATACTACCTTCGCCCACGATTTCGTCCGGGTACATACTGAAAAATCATACATTCTCACGCGGATGAAGTCGCGGTCACAGCTAGTTAAATATAAAATGGTACGCGCTTTTAGGAGATAGGTAAGTTAGTTTTTTAAATGTAATTAGATATAGGTACCGTGTGAAATAAATATCTGGCGCTCTACACTCTCTGCCTACCCCGTTAGGGACCTGGCGTGAAGATAAATACACACTGTGTGAAATATCAAATACAAGGTCCTTTCTTATCAGAATCTTATCTCATTTAGGGGTCAGCTGCTGCACTGGGACATTTCGACCCATTGGGATTGGGATTTACTTTCACTACCTCAATAGTCTAGAACAGTGATTCTCATAGTGGTCTATATCAACCCCTGGGGGCCTATGACAACCAAAAAGAGGTCTGCGTCAGAAAAAAAAAATTTGGGGGTTCATGAAATGAAAATGGGG
Source organism: Macrosoma leucophasiata (assembly GCA_036365455.1). Taxonomy (NCBI): domain Eukaryota; kingdom Metazoa; phylum Arthropoda; class Insecta; order Lepidoptera; family Hedylidae; genus Macrosoma; species Macrosoma leucophasiata. Next base: position 6,684,018 of record JAWQUS010000024.1, read on the forward strand.
GTACACGATAATGGATCTCAACACATACACTGATAGTACCAATTTACTTATATCATACCAGTGATTCCCAAAGTGGTCCATGGGAGACTCTATGGGGGTCTAGGCGTGAATAAATAATGGAAATATGGGAATGTAACATAAATGTAGCAAGGACCCCCCGTCCTTGCTCCACAGAAACCAAAAAAGATTATAAAGGGTCAACAAGAAAATATAGTTTTGGGAACCTCTGGTCTAGAGGTAGCAGGCCACTACTGCCACGCTGGGGTCCTAATTTGATTCCCGGTCGGTGACTAACAGACTTTAAGGTGTAAAATACTTTATATTCCGGTTCTATTGGGTTTTTTTCCCATATTCTGGAAGTTTCCCAGTACCTCGGCGTTTGGTTACGTGACCGGAGATGTCAACAGGCTCGCCGCCTGCTACATGGGCCAAAACGTCACCGACGAATCGTAATTGTTTGCGTGGAAGCTTGAATGCAAGTATTCACCTCTGCCTACCCCTTCGAGGACTACATGCGTGTACATAATTACGGTGACGCATTCACTTATCATCAACTTGAACTGTTAGGTTTTTTCACAACAAAATTACTAATTCCAATACGAAACGATAGCGTTATTTCATCAATCGAATGATCTCCAAATATTGACAAACATTGATTAATTAAAATACAAATTTCGCTGCCCGTTCAATTTTCCTGCCGTCGAATATCAACCTTAATTTTCGTTTGATTTATATCAGTAATTACTTTTGATAACGCATCTGCTTACGTACAGTCAGCGACAGGGCCGACAGGTTAAGCTGTTTCGTTATTTTGATGTAATAGTCTGTTTTGACTTTTACTGGTGGTAGAGCTCCAGTGACGGAGCTCGCGGACGTAGGCACCACCGCATTACCTAATATACGTGCCGCTAAATGGTAGTGTTCAGCACTATCGTGTTCCGATCAGGTGGTAATGTACGGCCCTGTAATTTTCGGCACAGAGGCATAACACCTTAGGCCTCAGTAGTAACGCATCTGTATTTTGACCTCTGGTCTTAGTGTGGGTGTCTATAGGCTGCAGTCGTCACTTAACATCAACGTGAACTGCATACTTGTTTGCCACTATCATTACATAAAATTAAATTTGATATATATTTGTATAGGTTGATTTTATATTGAATTCTGCTGTTTATACTTATCTATGTCAGCAAACAGCTATGGTTTCAGCATTCAGCATAAACATTCTCTAGACACAATAACATTAGTTATCTAATTTAGTCCCACGGGTTTTATTGATTGATACCCTTTATTTACAGGATTAATAATAAATCCTTATTTAATAATAAATATAACTACGTTGAGAAAAACCGACTTCAAAACTGAAAAGTAAAAAATAATAAAGATTTAATTGTAATTATATACTACCTATTATTTATATGCGCTATTTACTAATAGGTTTGAAGTCGGTGCCAAGCCTTAAACAAACAATTATATTACGAGCCAATTAGCCAGACATCCCGGTTTGTCAGAACCGGGATGTCTGGCGCTCTACACTCCCTGCCTACCCCGTTAGGGACCTGGCGTGAATATACAAATTAATACACTGAACAAAACGTAACCGGCGAATCGTGGGTGTTTGCATGTATGCTTGAATTCATGCATTTACCTCTGCCTACCCCTTCGGGGATTACAGGCGTGAAATTACGTTCTAGTACAATGAAATGCCTACTTTAGTGATTTTGGCTTGGCACCTACTTCAAACCTATTAGTAAATAGCACATATAAATAATAGGTAGTATATAATTACAATTAAATCTTTATTATTTTTTACTTTTCAGTTTTGAAGTCGGTTTTTCTTAACGTAGTTATATTTATTTAATACTTTTTAGTTTATTGCTGCATTGTCAATTAGTGTAATGTTCACATCTGTTAAATTTGTAAAATCTGACTCTTTTAGCTTCGTGACAATTAGATACCTAATTTATATTGTTTAGGTGTGTCGATACAAAATTATTACACGACTATACGAAATCAATAAAAAAAATATATCCACGAAGGAGTTTATAAACTGTATTGTGTCGTCGATGAGTAAATGTGTCATTGTCACTTGTTGTCATCTTATTGTCATGCGCATTAGGACTGTCTAGGACGTCAGTGGATTCAACGCACTGTATGACAACTCGCCGTCTATTCTTATTCCTTTGGTCTGAGGTGAAAGTAAGTAAAAAAATGCTCATAAAATAAAAACTAATGGGCCTATCTGAATCAAATTTTAATGGGACCAATTCGAAACTATTCCGCATCAAACAAAAAAATAATTACATAAATCGGTCCAGAAAACTCGGCGAAATTCGCGTACATACATTAAAAAAATATATATATACCGGCCGAATTGAGAACCTTCTCGTTTTTTGAACTCGGTTAAAACATCAATTTATTTCTTTATTTACTGGAGTTAATTTAACATTTTTCCCCCAACATTTTTTAGGACTCCAGTTTCTGTTTTTGTTCATTCTTCTTCTTTGGTTACTGCAGAAATTACACTAATGTCATAATAGAATGTATTATATTCGGGTTCCTTTTGAAACGAAGCTCGAAGCCGAGACCACTGCGTAGCAGGTCTGTTACCACTGCCCTACTGAGACAGTTGTCTAGTTAATTGCTTATCATTTAATCCATAGAATTTCATTGTTTAATCGATAACACGGTCGGTCTTCAGACGATAACTCGGATAACGCTATCTATCTGATAATGATGGACTCAAATTTTGCCAATTTGCGGGTGTGCAATTTGTGATAGTGATTATATCGTGATAAATATTTAGAAGGACAAAAACGGTTATGAGTTGTATTTGGATGATCTTGAAGTGATGGGGAATTAATGATTTTTTAATTCATAGTATGGGGTTTTAGGACCACCTGATGGAAATTGGTTACTGTCCGTGAACATTTGCAACTTCAGGGGAGTTGCCAACGCGCTATCAGCCCTGAAAAACGCTTTTGACGCCATTTACGAAGAATGCCATGTTGTTGCGATGAGGGAACACCTCAGAGGGAAGTTTTTTGTAGGCTTTTGTTCTTTGTCGATACTTATATTATATGCAGAAATAGTCTGTTTGGTTGAACGCGTTAATCTAAGGGACTTGAATAATTATTTTTGTGTTGTATAGTCTCTTTATCGTAGAAGACTCTAAGCTATATATGCTATATAGCCTACTTCAGCCAGCCTACGTGATCGCCAATAGGAGTGGAGCATCGTATCGTAATACGTAGGTAATTATTTAGAACTTCTATCAAGTGGCTCTCCAAGTCTTCTGTTACATTATGATGTAACAATTGACCAAAATCATACTTGTCACCGTCTCAATTGTTATAAATAACACTGATACATCTATGATCGTATGACTATACAATTTCAACATCTGCTATAAACAGATCTCTATTCAAACTAAATCCGTATCAGCAGAATGGTCGCACTAAATTGGTCGTCCCATTAATTTATGAGCGGCACTATTGACACCCATGAACGCCGATTCGATTCAATTACGGGAATGTTATGGTTATAAACGATCGAGAGGTATCATTTGCTTTTAGCGTACCGTAGGCACGTGAAAAAACTGACGATAAAAAATTTGGCCAAGTGCGTGTCGGGCCTCGCGCATTGTAGGGTTGTTTGGACAACATTTTATAAGTTCATAACTACTGTTCATACTAAGTACGTAAACTTTTAAAGCCTACCTGGCTGTAAAAGTTTTACTCTTTTTCCACATTTTGCACATGTCCAAGCCCCAACATTTAGCAGGTAGACGGAGAAAGACGACTGAGAAACACTACGGAACCCTAAATATGGTAGCTTTACCCTGACTGACGTAGCCATATATAGCCATTTGTATACCAGTTGTGATAAGTATGTAGCCACCAAATCACCCCAAATCAATTGTATACCTATACTTACAAGGAAAAAATGTGTCTTTCAAGTTTTTTTGCATTTATACGAAAATTATGTAAAAATAACAAATAAGGAAGGAAATGAAACTTTCCAAACCAGCCGTTGTTAATTAATTAACCGAAGCGTAAACAAAGTGGACTTAAGTCTTTGCAATGTAAAACATAGTCCGTGGAGTTGTGTCGAAAACGTTGAAATATTCTTTTACAGTTTGCGGTATCGAGCGCAAGGCGGTGGTACTATTTCATAAATTAATACTCGACATTCCGCGCCAAAATACCGTTCGACCGCCGTCCGGTTTCACTATCGCATTTTCCGGGAGAGCCAGCTTTCAGCTCAACATATTTCAGGCGGCAGCTTTACGTTCGCCGTCGCACTCCCACTAATGTATACTTAATGTACGTGCCGCTGTGTGGGGCCGTCGAGACAGGCAATGTCCTTTTCCTATTGATGTGTGCTCGGAAATCCTGTAAACACGGCCGCGCTGCATTTTGGATCGTTTGTTGGTGTGCGTGAAAAAGTCGAACCCGGGATATTAACAGTTTACCTGAACACGTGCCACGAATTCGTTTTGCTATGTATTTATTCGAATTGTTGATACATCGCGTCTCGTCTAGTTTGATTTATTATACAAAGCACTAGCTAACCCGGCAAACGTTGTTCTGCCATACAATAAACGTAGCCATTGCTGCACAATAAATTAAAAATAAAACCGAAGGGTATCATCGTTGTGTATGCGCGCTATTTCTTGCAACAACTTCTTAGATGTTCATTTCAATTATATAGTGTACTAAGTATATTATAATAATGTGCTTGAAATGCTTAACTGATTTTTTGTAGATCTACCAAAGAGAAAATATTTCACCATACATTATTTTGTTACAACTCGAACGGTTTAGGCAGCGTCCATGAAAGCTTCCAGGTGGCTTCATTTTTTCCGACACCTCCAACATTTATCGTTAAATTCCTACCAATGTACACAAAACTTTAACAACATAAACCTTCCTCAAGAATCACTCTATCTAATCTATTGGTGAAAACCGAATGAAAATCCGTGCAGTAGTCTTTGAGTTTATCGCGAACAGACAGACAGACGTTGAGGCGGGACTTTGATTTATAATAAGTACAGGTAGAAGATAGATAGATACCTATAGAAGTGTAGATAGATATACCTACATGCCGCGGTGTGCATCAGCTGCGGTCGTTGAGACGAGCGACGTCCATTTCCTGCCGCTGTATGTGTGTTAATCCTGTAAACACGACCGCAATATAGGCGTGGAAAACTCTGAAAATTGATAAGCTTACCTGGTATCGTACCCCGTGTTTCTATAACGTTGAGATATCAATTTGACAATGTTTTTTCTACCAGTGATTAGTATTTTCATACGCGAATATTGAACTAAGAGGACGTAAATGTTTGTAATGCTAAACAGGTTCAATAAAAATTTATATTTACCGCGTACCTGATCCGTACGATCCGCGACGATATTTTTTAAATGTTGATTATTTTGTAGCATGCCCAAATGGGCCTATAAGTACCTGTCGCCTAGATGCCTAGATGTCTGTGTGAAATTGTTTCTGTATTTTGCTAAAGTCAAGGTGTCAGTTTCGTAGTGATAGACGATTTTTGTAGTGTTCGTGTGTGTCGCACGCATTGCCCCCCACAAAAAATTACAGACTGTTTTGCATCGGTAATAATCGCTATGGCTACTCCCCTCCGGTCCGCCGCGGCCGGTGGCCCGTGTTGCTCTATGGTTGGTAGTGTTTGATGTTTAGGCTGTTGTTTTAATAATCGTCGCGTCGCGCTCCGAGTGCCTTTGTTTACACACAATGCAGTCTGGGTGCAGAGGCAGTTTCGTTGTTAATATTCCATATTGGGACATGTTAGATGAATTTGGGGGTAAGTTAATAATATCTGAAAGCATTAAATTTTTTTAATAATTTCAGAAGGTTTTCAAGACGTAGAAATGGCGTCCTGCTGATATAAAATCATGGGTAAATTGGGGACTTGCCTGCTAAGCATGTTGTTAAGTAACTTATTAGTTGCTAATGCGTAAAACTAAGCTCTCAAGAACTATGAAAAGATTGTGATTTGTGCACATTTTTTTTAAAAATTTTGCAGTCAATTCTTTTTTTACTGCTTAGGTTTTGGCAAAAAAATCGTCATTACAAAAAAAATTTGAGGAAATACAAAAACTAGTTTTAAAAAGGTATATTTATTAACATGTAGGAACCTGGTAATGTTCGATGCTAAGGCTGTTTTAATGATCGTCGCGCCGCGCTTCTAATGCCATTGTTTTCACACAATGCAGTCTGGGTGCAGAGGCGTAGTTTCGTTGTTAATATTCCATATTGGGACATGTTAGATGAATTTGGGGGTAAGTTAATATCTGAAAGCATTAAATTTTTTTAATAATTTCAGAAGGTTTTCAAGACGTAGAAATGGCGTCCTGCTGATATAAAATCATGGGTAAATTGGGGACTTGCCTGCTAAGCATGTTGCTAAGTAACTTATTAGTTGCTAATGCGTAAAACTAAGCTCTCAAGAACTACAAGAATATTTTTTTTTATGAAAAGATAGTGATTTGTGCACATTTTTTTTTTGAAATTTTGCAGTCAATTCTTTTTTTACTGCTTAGATTTCGGCAAAAAACTCGTCATTACAAAAAAAATTTGAGGAAATACAAAAACTAGTTTTAAAAAGGTATATTTATTAACATGTAGGAACCTGGTAATGTTCGATGCTAAGGCTGTTTTAATGATCGTCGCGCCGCGCTTCTAATGCCATTGTTTTCACACAATGCAGTCTGGGTGCAGAGGCCTAGTTTCGTGGTTTTAATATTCCATATTGGGACATGTTACATGAATTTGGGTGGTAGTGGTAAACTATTTTTAAAAAGATAATAAGTAAAGATTTTCGAAGGTGTAGGAATGGTGTCGTGTTCCTATCATGATTTATGTATAGGTACGTGTGCATGTTAGAGAACTTGTTATTTGCTAGTTGTATAAGTAACTTGTGTGTCTGGAACTTCAAAAATTTGTCAATGGTTTTGGAAACTTTTTTATTTTGCTGCCATTAATTTTTAACCAACTGTATTTTTTTAATAAAATAAAAAAAGCTCTTAAAAAAATAATTTTAAATTTAAAAAAAAAACGCATTTCAGTTTTTTTTGAGTCATAATTTTCAAAAGTTCGGTCATGTTATGGTGTTCAACGTTAGACTACTTTAAGACTGTTGCTTTAATGATCGTGGCGGCGCGCTCCGAGTGCCATTGTTCGCACACAATGCAGTCTGGTTGCGGGTACGAAGTTTGGTTGTTAATATTCCATGTTGGAACCTGTTAACTTAATACCTGTGGTAAAGTTAAGTTGTTTTAAGATATTGCTATTCATTAAGCTACTGCAATAAAACAGTTCGACGTTTCAAAAAAGATGTATTTGATAACCATAATATGGTAAGTTGAACGCGGTCGAGATGAGATCTTTGCGCAAGATCTGCGGTGTATCACTCACCGATCGCGTTCGTTATGAAGATGTAAGAAAGAGACTTTGTGTGAATGATAGTATTGGTGTAAAAAATATAAAAAGGCATGCTCCGATGGTTCGGGCATATAGAAAGAATGTCGAATGAGCGAATGACTAAACAGATATACAATGCGAATGTGGATGGTTGCAGAGGCCCAGGAAGACCAAGGCTGACCTACCATGACCAAATAGGTCGAGTTCTGTCTGATGGTGGGGTCAAAAGTCTTAGGAATCGGCGTGCATGTATGAAGAGAATGATGATGGTAGACGAGGCACGAGAGGTTTGTCAGAACCGGGATATCTGGCGCTCTACACTCTCTGCCTACCCCGTTAGGGACCTGGCGTGAAGATACATACATACATACATAATATGGTTTGAATGCAGTTCTCAAGTTATTCATGTTTAGGTATTTTCTGCTCTATCAGGAACGAGAACAATTAAAAAAAGAACGTCAATGTTTATTGTTTCTATTAATCTAGGTGAAATATTTAAGATGAGTAACCAATAGGTTTTAGTCATTCAATTCTATGAATTGCTTTTACCGCATTAGTAAAGTGAATATCAATTTTCATTGTGTTTATTATGTGAGTTGGAACATTTTCACCCTAAAGAACGTAAAAGAGGCTCGGGAGGTGTTCGGGAACTACCCTACCTATATACATACATACCTAAAGAACAAATCAACTTCTAAATCATAAAATGTGTCTAATTCTTTAACGTTTTCGCGAGTTTCATACATTGTAGAAATCATATTTGCTGATTTTCTCGCGTATACTACTCTCAACTTCTCTTTGTTACCCGACGGTCAAGGGAAGACGCACGTTAGCTGGAAAGCAACCGAAACGTCGGGTAACAAAGAGAAGTAGTATACGCGAGAAAATCCGCAAATATGATATCTGCAATGTACGAAATTCGAATTGAAAAACCACTCCCAACTTCTCTTTCTTACCCGACGTTTCGGTGGCTTTCCAGCTACCGTGGTCACGGGAAGACTTTAGCGCGGTAGTTGGGGTGTACGCGAGAAAAGTCTCAAATATGAATTCTGTTTCTTTAACCTACCAATGTAGTCACCCATATACTATCGAAAAAGTCATCCAATTCATTAAAAAAAAATGCAAATAAGATTCTATCAAATAAGACATCGATTTGACCGTCTGAACAGTTTTTATTAGTACATTTTTTTTTGCGGACAAGCAAATAGGCCATTTTAATGGAAAGTGGTCACCATCGCCTATAAAGATTTGCAACACCAGGCAAAATGCCCACTCGCTGCTAGCCCTGAAAGACTCGCCATATTTTAAGAACTCCATATTTCTATATTTCCATCATATATTTCTTCTGCTGCGTTCGAATGGTTGAAGACTTCATAGACGAGATAACTAAAACATTAAAATCAACACGTCGACCTCCATCAATAAATACCCTTTAATTGTGTTCGCAGTACCGTAAACAGCGAAGCCAATAAAAGCTCTGTTTCAGCGACTATATACCTTTAGTAGATACCGAACGATGCAGTTTTGGTACCACGCGTTCTCGATTGTAAGTCATCTAATATTTTTATCACTTAAAATGTGGTAAACATGCTATCGGCTCGTGAGTTTAGGGTTTAATATTTAGAGTTGATCAGATAATCGTAGTTGGTCTAATAATGTGGCATTTATTTATTGTCAAAAAGAAGTGATTGGATTTGAGTTAAAAAGTCACGCTAAAAAAATTTAAAACTTATGAAGTATTTTAAGTAAGATTTTATTACAGAAATCACGCTATATCTATTAGATACTATCGCGGTTACTGTGGCCCATATGTTTACGCGTTTTAACACACCTTACAGAAACGCTGTAATGAATTCTTGCCTTCTTATTATGATGAATGTAGAGCGCTCCTTGCAATTTGTTTTCGGTACTACTGTTGAATGAATACTTTAGCTTACTCAAAATAAATGTTTAAATAAAAAGCGGCTTTAAAAGCTATTAAAATATCACAATATCCCTATATTTCTTTCAAGAACAAAAGTTTATAAAAAAAATATTTAAAAAATAAAGGAAATTTTAAAAATATTTTTTTAAAAACAAATAAAATATAATTATAAGCCAATCATTTTCGAGTTCCAATGGTAGTGAATGCGGAAAGGCAAGCGCCGCCCGCCCAGCAGTCGCACTAGACACCGCGTAGGGCGCGCTCGCTTACCTCCACCGTAAGGCTCGCACGCGACCCCTTCTCGCTTATAAACAACGGTATTTCCTAAACTGTGCAATAGTCTCAAGGTCTCCTCTTGTGGTATGCATCACCTGTTTACTGTTTCTTGCTGGTTGGTTTCTATCGATGAAGGCTTCAATGAGTTGATTTAATACGCGCGCGTTAAATGCAATTTGATACCTAAATCATTTCGGTTGTGCAGATTTTGTTTACATTCTTAAATACGCTGTAACGGTGTTTATTGTTCAAAATACGATATATATTATATACCATATTTAAGTTACGATAATTTTTACGATTTTTAACTAAAACAACTTACGAACATTGTAAAAGATATTCATTTTTACAATATTGATATTAGTATTGGAATGGTAAATTAGTGAAAAAGTATATCATTGAGTCTTTTTGCCGCCAAATGGTTCAGTACTATCGTGTTCCTAGATTCGAATACACACAAAAAAATCCTTATAATCGGTCAAGCCGTTTAGGAAGTTACAAACAGACGAGACGACAGACGACAAACGAGAATTTAATTTACGTATTAGATTGACTTATTGTATTTAAATGTGAGCAGCTTATCGGGAGGATGTGTTACTGTTTTCCTCAATTGAAAAGTATGTCACTACACTACACACTACGCAACTTGGTTCGCGGATTAATAATAACAAACGCAATATTCGTTTAAATATGTGTCGTTTTTAATTTAAATAAATGCTATCCGTATTTAATTTTGTTATTATGTAGGTATAATAATTTTCAAGTGGATTCGCGTCTATTTTTTTTATGTAGATGTTTATAGACAGTATTACTTACCATCAATGTAAACTGTATGCTTGCTTATAAGTGACAAGATGATATAATTTAATAATAAAAAAATTAAAATAAAATCCTAATGATAAAAAAAACAAAATAAATATTCAATTCAATTCAATTTATTTATTTGCGAATATGGGCACATAATCAAATGTAAGCACATCATTGCTTTGTATATAAAAAAAGTAATCTGTCCATATTTGTATGTTTTGTAATAATTGTGTTAATTGCAATCTGTGTAATCCAATTTACATTAAAACTAGAGGTTTTAATTTCCATTTTCACCATGGCGTCCTAGTGAGTTAGGGCCCTTATTTTCAATAATAAGGTAGGTACTTATTTTTTTTCATAAACGTGTTTCACAAAATCTATAATATTGTGTGCACAACTTACTAAAGTAAAGAAAAAAATATGTTTGCCACATCGTTGAACCTCAATTAATTAATATTGAAAGTTTACTTTTATTCAAAGTAAAGTCTGTGAATGTTGTCCAAGAATAAGAAGACCAATGTGCAGTCATTACTTCAGTCTGTAAAAAATGGCTTATTTTTCATTAAGTACCTACTCAGACCAAGGAACCTACACTTAACCGTAAAGTACCACGCTAACATGCCCGCAGACATAACTTAAATTTCCATTTGATCAACGATTGCAGTCCAAACTACTATTTGTGTAACCGAACGATGGAACTTGTAAACATTTTAATGACCAGATAACACAAGGATGTGTATTGGCCGCAAGGATATAGACCCGTGACGTATCACAAACCGTACAATAACTCTTTTGGTGCTTAGTTATCGTCAGAACGCGACCGGATTCGAACCGATGACAGTGGCACTGTGACAGCGAACCGACGTCTGTCACCGCCCTTTAGATTTTGTGTTTATTTTTGTAGTTTTGGGGTTAAGTGATTTTAGTGATAATTTTTTTAATGTTTTTTTTTTAATGCAAATGGTTTCTAATCGTGGTTTCTAAAGATTATATTGTAGACAGTGTGATTATTTGTAAGATTGGGCAACATTCAAAATGCTGTCGATTAGGCCGATGGAAGAGCGACTCTTTAATTTCAAATCGATCAAAGAGAAGTTTGAGCAGAGGAGGTAATTCTTGAAATAGTTTAAGATAAATATTGACATAGTTCAAGATAGGTATGCGTAAAAGAATACATGAATAGATAGATTTGTTGGATAGAAAAGGCGGTTCAAGCTAGGTCTTCCAACAACTTTTCCTTCCCTTTTAAGAGCCTCTTAAACTTTTCGTGATAATTTAAAGGTACTTTTATTAATGGTTAGTACAGTCTTAACGAATAAATTACCTAAAAAATATGTTAAAAGTATTTAAAAGGTTTATTTTTATTCTTAGTTTAACTAAATAAGTGTTTTAAATTAAACTTAGATAGGTACTGAGTTAGCCCCATATGATTAAGCTCTTGAGATAATACTAATATAATTACTTAGGGATAATATGACATTAAGTTATTTATGGCACCAATATATATAATTATGTCCAGTGTTGATAACTGTAACTATACATATATAGGTCGCGCCACGTAAAAAGAACGCTGGAAGAAAGTAGAAGGGATGTGTTCGCGCATCGGTACACTCGCACACGAAAGTACTAGCCCTATTGGTTTATTTTTGATCTACCTTTCGCTTGCGGTTTCGTGTATTGGTAGGCAGATTGAAAACTATATTACATAGAATAACATAAAATGAAATAAAAACACATGATGCGCAGCTTGACCGCCAGCGTTCTTTTTACCTGGCGCGACCTATACTAGATTAGCCCCGTGAATTCGTCTGCCTGATCATAATTTACCAGTATAAACAGTGCTCTTTTTTAATTATCAATTAAATAAGTATCGAAGTACCTATGTAGGTACTTTTCATTCAATTCCGTTACGTCGCATTTTTAGAACGATTGAGCACCAAATTGTACGCACAAAGTATCGTGCTACGTACTACATAATATTAATTAACAGGATTGGTGATTAAGTAAATTTGTCTAAGGTTTTGTGAATAATTTGAATTAATGATGTTTCGTTTGTTACACAGGGTGCCGGGCGGTGTTCAGCGCAGCGCTACACATGCCGAGATGCCGCACCGAGGTGGCACCATCGCCGAAAGGTAATTTTATTATCTCATGACAGTGTCAAACAAGCAAGCATTTTGACTGGTGCTAGAGCTCCAGTGACGGAGCTCACGGGCGTAGGCACTACCGCATTACCTAATATACTTGCCGCTAAATGGTAGTGTTCAGCACTATCGTGTTCCGGTCAGGTGGTAATGTACGGTCCTGTAATTTCCGGCACAGAGGCATAACATCTTAGGCCTCAGGAGTGGTAACGCATCTGCATTTTGACCTTGGTCTTTGTGTGGGTGTCTATAGGCTGCAGTCATCACTTAACATTAATGAACTGCATGCTTGTTTGCCACTTCCATTTCATAAGAAAAATTAAGTTCACATTAAATTAAATTATGTGTTAGTTAATAGCAGCCTGTAGACATCTTCATTAACACACGTCCGGATTCGGTACGGCGGACCGAATCCGCCGACCAAACCCTTTAGAGCGGACCGTATCGGACTCGATTAATTATAATTATGTCCGCCGGACTCCTCTACATGCGGCCAGATTTGGTTCGGAGCGTACCGAATCCGCTGTCCGCTCCGTACGAAATCCGGACGTGTGTTACTACTTTAAAACCCAAAGACGTCAATGTATCTAGATACATTGACGTCTTTGGGTAATATTATTATATTAACAGTTCTTAGTTGTAACTAAGCCAATGCTACCTTTGTGCCAGTTTTATTTTTTACCGACTAAAAAATTACTAAACCGATCAGTAACAGAAAAACATACGACCTAATCGGTTCATCTGAATTGTGGGTACCTCTGACGATTAATATATTATGACTGCTATATTTTTCTCGTGTATATAATAATACATGTTTACACTTTATTTTGAAAAACAAATTTTTAGGCAACGGGTTAGATAAACGGCAGTCTTGTTTTTTGAAACATTTTACTTTCCTTTTGCAACTTTTCAATGTTTAGCTGTTATTTGTCTTAATCCAAGAAAACCATCAGAGCACTCGATCAGATCAAATTTAATAATTTATATAGAAGAAGAAGTTAGACATAGCGTTAATTAATTATTGCTTCACTTGATTATGGGTCTATTTTTATAAAAGTATCTTTTAAACTAATGCCGTCTGGCAGACTGTCTCGCATGCGTTACATACACTACTAAAATCATAATACTATCGTATCACTTAAGTTACATTAAAAAACAAACAGAAATCGAATAATTCAATCATAAATAGCACTACAACTTGAGGCTATTCAATTTGTAGATTTGATTAATTGAAATTCGAAACCTCTGTCTGCGATCCATACTCCTTAGACTTCTATCAAAGATTGCGAGGTTCAAGAGCGGTCACAGCTTTCAAGTGCTTAGATATTTACGATGCAATTAAAGTGCAAGTGCATTTCTGTCTAAAAATATTCTCAATCAATCGAATGAAGATATTTTATCTAGTACATAAATAAGTAGGAACTGTTTTCTTACCACGATACCCAGTAGTTTATTGAACCAGATTGTTATGCCTACATAGAAAATAATAGAAAACAATTTTCGTGGTTGAAAAAAAAAAGTTTGAAAAAAAAAGATATCGATACTAGGTAAATGTTATCATTGTAGAGTGAACATTACAATGTTGCGTTATTAAAATAAAACTATTTGCTTCAATTTTCTCGCATAAGCCAATCGTTTTTGAAATCAAGCCTGAAGCTTCGGTAGCTTTTTAGCTTCCATGGTCGCCATCAGAATCATTTTAGTTAAAATAGGTTTATTTCACTCAGTGTTGGTGTTAAAAGATTTGCCTAAGCATCGGTAACATTTAAATTATGGACTGCTAATTAATTAATTTACACACTGTGTAAATATAAAGTAGGAACATCTATTATTCTTCATTTCCTTATAGGCCGAGTGTTGATAATACCCAGTAGGTTAACGACATTGTGCAATGTTTATAACGTATACATAAATACCTACTTACCGAATAGGACACAGCTTATGGTTAATTTACAGTAAAAGTATAATAATGGCAACCTTTGATACGTCCCACTGCTGGGCACGAGTCTCTCCCCTTTTTGGGAGGAGGACTGGAGCTTACTCCACCACGTTGCTCCAATGCGGGTTGGTGGAGATAAAGGGTTAGTGGCCAACCCGTTGTCGGATGTTTTCATACCGCCCATAAGGCCTCCGACAAGGTTTAAAGACTGCTATCTAACGATAGCAACCGGGACCGACGGCCTAACGTGCAGTAAAAGTATGAACACTTTTAAATATGCGTGAATCGAGATGTATTACCAAAAATATAGACTTTATCTCTAAACAAATATTTCTATGTATTCTCAATGTATTTTTCACAGTGACATATTCTCTTGAACAAATGCTTCTATACACGTTCAGGGCGACCAAGTCATTCTTTATCTAAATTAAGTTCACACTATCAAAATCAGTGATTCCCAAAGTAGTCCAGGTGGACCCCCTGGGGTCCATGAGAGACACGGTGGGGGTCTACGTAGGCGTAAATAAAAATGAAAATATGGGAATGTGATATAAATGCAGAAAGGTCCCCCCTTTCTGCATTTATATCACATTCACACACCACCACCGAAACCAGAAAAAAATTGAGGAAAAATTGTTTGGAAACCTCTGGTCTAGATGACTAGTGATTACTTGACTTACTGTATTGCATCACTTTACTTAAAAGATGAAATTGTTATTCTTGTTATGTCTTGTATTGATCTCGTTGATCTCTTATAAATCGATGACTTATGACATTTTTTGTTCCCTAGAATGTCAATAAAATGTCGAAAACCCGATGTCCAGTCGGCAATCGGGTTTCCCTAATGTGTAAAATGATTCGTAGTATTGTCGGCATTAAATAAGTCAATGAATTTCAATATGTCACTTCAGACGTACGCTAAAATACGTTATCTAAATTTACTTCCTTCACCGAATTCATCCAGAGTATTATCTGCGCCCTTCTGATCCGATAAGCCCTTTTGTAGTAACAATATGGATTTACTTAATCACTCTCGAGTCGTATACATCTCCATACCTAGTAGTACGATTTCCCAAAATGGGATCATTTGAGAACAATGGCCAGATTATCATAAAAACTGGAAAAGGCGTTTATTGTTCTAACAATCTTATTTTGAATTTATTCTTTGTCGGACGGCTTAACTTTGAAACGAATTAGACGTAATGAGCACAGATAACGTAGGCACTATATGACATTGTACTGTTTGGTTATTTGTTAAATTATGATTATTCGATATAACCTAGTATTGGGTATCTAATCTTTCTGGCTATCACTTTAAATGCGTATTTGTTTGAGGTGCATTTCATTGGTATTATCTTTTAAACTACTGTAACTTTTTTTGGTTTCTTTTTTCTTTGTTTGTTATTCAAGGCTTTCTTTTGGTGAATCCGTTAACGAACTGAATTTTCTTGTGATTAAACTCGTGCATTATTTTAAACGAATGACAAACTAACATTTCACAATCTGTGTCACTTAGGTACTTACGGCCAAATTCTGTATGGTAACTCAAATCTTAACGGAACTTAAAAGTCTTTTGTCTCTATAAAACACGTGCAAACGACAGAGATAACTTATATAAGGTAGGTAAGGGTTGCTTAAAATTAAGTTGACGTTTAAGTATTCGGTTATTAATTTATTATTTATTAATTATACTAAGGATGAAATGCACAGACCGCACTACGATTTTACTTTCAGCAAAGTAGGTACGCTTGGAACTGTCAAAACTCATACTTTACTGACAGTTCTAAGCTTACTTTGCTCAAAGTAAAGCCGTAGTGCGATCTGTGAATCTCACACTAAATCGCAATTAATACTTTCGCACTATTCTGACAATTATATTTATCGATATAGTCTCCCTCATATAGGTCGGTAGGCCGATCAGAAGAACCGGAAAATTTGCGTTCGTTAAAAATTGTTATTTATTCATAGCATGCCACTATATGCAATTGTCGGTATAACTTTATATAACTTTTTATGTCGATATGTAGTCATAATTACTTGTAGAATTTCTTTTATAGTTCTTTGTTGAGGAATGTTTTTCATATTTCTAACCGAGTTCAAAAAACGTTCTCAATTCGGCCGGTATATATATATATATATTTATGTATGTACGCGAATTTCGCTGAGATTTCTGGACCGATTTACGTAATTCTTGTTTTGTTTGATGCAGAATAGTTTCGAATTGGTCCCATAAAAATTTGATTCAGATAGGCACATCAGTTTTTATTTTATGAGCATTTTTTTACTTACATTCACCTCAGACTAAAGGAATAAGAATAGACGGCGAGTTGTCATACAGTACATTGAATCCACTGACGTCCTAGATAGTCCTAATGCGCATGACAACAAGTGACAATGACACATTTACTCATCGACGACACAACACAGCTTATTTACTCCTTCGTGGATATTTTTTTTTCATTGATTTCGTATAGTCGTGTAATAATTTTGTATCGACACACCTAAACAATTTAAATTAGGTATCTAATTGAGACGACCCGGTTAGTCCAGCGGTGTGAAACCATCGTTTGATTCGTAGGGTCGCGGGTTCGATCCCCGCACTGGGACAAATATTTGAATGGCCTACAGATATTTGTTTCGGGTCTGGGTGTTTGTGTATGTGTTGTATGTGTACAACGGCACTCACGACACAGGTTTATACCTACTGTGGGGCTGTGAGTGTAAGCGTATTTTATTTTATTTATTAACTGTCACGATGCTAAAAGACTCAGATTTTACAAATTTAACAGATGTGAACATTAATCTAATTGACAATGCAGCAATTAACTAAAAAGTATTAAATAAATATAACTACGTTAAGAAAAACCGACTTCAAAACTGAAAAGTAAAAAATAATAAAGATTTAATTGTAATTATATACTACCTATTATTTATATGTGCTTTTTACTAATAGGTTTGAAGTCGGTGCCAAGCCAAAATCACTAAAGTAGGCATTTCATTGTATTAAAACGTAACTTCACGCCTGTAATCCCCGAAGGGGTAGGCAGAGGAGAAATGCATGAATTCAAGCATACATGCAGACACCCACGATTCGCCGGTTACGTTTTGTTCAGTGTATTAATTTGCTCGTATTCATATTCAAGTGATTAAAATATAATTAATTGTTTAAGGCTTGGCACCGACTTCAAACCTATTAGTAAAATAGCACATATAAATAATAGGTAGTTTATAATTACAATTAAATCTTTTTTATTTTTTACTTTTCAGTTTTGAAGTCGGTTTTTCTTAACGTAGTTATATTTATTTATATTTCTTAAACACCATACTCAGATCTACATTTTTAACATATTGATAGCTTTTTGTATCGTAACGAACTTAAAATTAAGATGAAAAATTGTCCGCAGTACCGAATATTTTTATGCATACAAACCTCTCTTGTTTCTTACATGATTCATTCAATCTTTCTCTTTCAAAGTCTGCTGTCCTTTCACCGTGATACATCAAATCAGACCTGTCTAATTATTGAGGGTAGGTGGTACTTCATAACTTGCCCTTCTGGACTGATTAGGGATCATCGGTATCAAATATAGATGAAAGGAAGGTTGACGTGCATAAGTGTGATTTTGAAATTTTTATCATATGAACTTCGACTTCTCTGCTTTTGGTAGAGGGAGGATTTAATAGGTACCGTATCTATAACCCGTCAGCTCGCGAAAAAAATATGATAATTGTTTTCAGGGGGTTTAATAAGCTTGTCCTACTCTAATATATGACAATACAAATATTTGAAGTGGTTGTTCAATCTTTCCAGGCTAGCTGCCCTGCAGGCGGCTGGTGCCAACGACTGGAAGGCGCGCGTCTGCCGGCTCAGCCCCGAACGAGAAGACTCCAAGGCCATCGAGAGAGCCAAGAACAGGATCAATGTTAGTAAACAACTCTTAATTATAGTTAGGTTTTTCTGTGTCAAGACTTAACTTCACAACCTTATACTTCCTCTAAAAAATTATGCTAGATGTTAATTCAAAGCCATTAAAGCATACATGCAAATACATAGTAATGATAATGCGTTCTCGGATGATGGCGCTGGGAAAGTGCCGAAAAATGGAATCGGCGGAGTGGCATTTACCCCCGACTCCGTACTCAACCCCATAGCAGTAGTGACCGACTGTTACTAGACAGATACAGTTCTTACTATTCTTGTTGTGGTAAAGTTAAAACGAAGCGCGTATGGCCCCGCGGCTGGTGTAGATCGGAAGCGATCTGCTCGGTTAAGCACTAAGGGCGCGGTCGGGTAGTGTGATGGGTGACCGCTAGTGGCAAATTAAATGCGCGTTTCCGTGCTTCGGAGGGCACGTTAAGCCGTTGGTCCCGGTTGCTATCGATAGATAGCAGTCGTTAAACCTTGTCGGAGGCCTTATGGGTGGTTTGAAAACATCCGACAACGGGTTGGCCACTAACCCACCCAACTCCACCAATCCGCATTGGAGCAGCGTGGTGGAGTAAGCTCCAGGCCTCCCCCTAAAAGGGGGAGAGACTCGTGCCCAGCAGTGGGACGTATAATGGGTTGCCATTATTATTTATTATATTTATAAAGTTAAAATTTCCGAATGCGTCCGACGATTGGTTGTGGTAAGTCACGACATTGTGAACATAAGCGATGTGTCAGTGTGCATAATGTGAACTCACTCGCTTGCACAAACATTTACACGTGTGCATATACGTTATTACCACAACCGAACTTCGACAGCGCTCGCACAGACTAAAAGTGCTCACTTATAACCTAGACATTAAAATAATAAGAAAATCGTTTTAGCGCGAACGCGTTTTTCTTTTCGATTTTTTGAAGCAGTAAACCTGTGATTATTTCGGATTGAATTAAAACTGAGACAGTCCTTGTTTTCTACTACATAACAATAATATAAAGTGTCACACGTAGTTTCAAAGATAATTATGAACAATACTCTGACACCATTGTACCATATACTGGCAAACGCATTCATTGCACACTCATTGAATTCATTATACTTAGACATACACTTCTGGCATTCCTTTTACGTGCAATTCATTAATAAAGTCAATGAACCTTTCGTAGTACGCCAGCTTAATGAAATTGGACCTATGGGCTTAACATTGCTTAATTGCTTACTGAGACTATGTGTAGTTGTTGATTAGAGATTTTATCCACCCAATCAATTGTGTCTTTTGATAGAGTTCATTGGATATTATTAATGCAAAATTTAGTAATATATCTGTACATTAAATACTTACGTGAATTGGACAGTCGGATAATTTTTTTTTATGGGAGCTATTATATGGACGCGTGAGCTGGGTATTCAGGAAAGAGCATAAAAGTAAATTAAACGCGGTCGAGATGAGATCTTTGCCTAAGATCTGCGGTGTATCGCTCACCGATTGCGATCGTAATGAAGATGTTAGAAATAGGATTGGTGTGAATGAGAGTATCGGCACACCGCGGACACTCCGCCAAAATTCCATACAAACGCTTAATTTGGTCTATTACGCAGACATCAATCAGTGACGTGTATTAACACGTGCACCTGTGTGCGTATCACGTACAGAATACCAAACGTCGCCCATAAGAGGGGAGGAGGTTGGGTGAGGCGAGGAAATCTGGCGGGACGTCGAAGTGTCCATTCTATATGTAGTATTATTACATATTCTCTGGTATCGACGTAAAAATGAAAAATGCTCCGATGGTTCGGACATATAAAGAGAATATCGAATGAGCGAATGACTTAACAGATATACAATGCAAATCTGAATGGCTGCAGAGGCCCGGGAAGACCAAGACTGACCTACCATGACCAAAAAGGTCGAGTGTTGTCTGACGGTGGCGTCCAAAGTCTTAGGAATCGGCGTGCGTGTATGAAGAGAATGATGAATGTAGAAGAAGCACGGGAGGTATGTCAGGACCGGGATATCTGGCGCTCTACACTCTCTGCCTACCCCGTAATGGGAGCTGGCGTAAAGATACATTTTTTATTAGAATCGTTTGGGTGTGATTTACAGACTCACGCTCACTATATTTTGAATGAAAGTCCATCTTTCGATACTGATTTTGTTTCACATTTTGCATCAAACTCTTCTTCTCTTGAATATAATTTTCTTTATATATAAAAATAAAAAATAAATGTATACTGATGACTGCAGCCTATAGATATCTACATTAAAACCAGAGGTCAAAATGCAGATGCGTTGCCACCCTGTAGACGTTAGTCGTAATTTCTAAAATAAAACGTAAAAGAAAGCGAGAGAAGAAGAACTTCCCATATTATTAAAGTACTACCGACTTCTTTTAGGTTTTCAGTAATCTATAGATAAAGAAGTATATATATACTTATTAAAAAAAA
Source organism: Macrosoma leucophasiata (assembly GCA_036365455.1). Taxonomy (NCBI): domain Eukaryota; kingdom Metazoa; phylum Arthropoda; class Insecta; order Lepidoptera; family Hedylidae; genus Macrosoma; species Macrosoma leucophasiata. The sequence continues at coordinate 6,704,922 of JAWQUS010000024.1, forward strand.
AATTACCCAGTACTTTCGGAGTTGAGGGTTAATTTTCGTCTAATTTTCATGAAGAACTTCAATACTATTAATGTTAAAATTATTTAAAAAAATATGTATTGTAAAACAAAACAAATTATCGTAGAATTTATTTTTGCCTAGTATTACATGTCATGACAAGAGTGTATTATTACAAATCAACCGGAATACGTTAGCTGTTACCAAAACGACCATACGAGAGAAATACAATTCTTTGACGACTTGGTTAGTCTAGCGGTGTGAGATCACCGTTTGATTCGAAGGGTCGCGGGTTCGATCCCCGCACCGGGACAAATATTCGTATGGCCTACAGATATTTGTTTCGGATCTGGGTGTTTGTGTATGTGTTGTATGTGTACAACGGCACCCGCGACACAGGTTTATACCTACTGTGGGGCTGTGAGTAAGCGTATTTTATTTTTAATTTAGTAGCAAGTAGGCTTCGCATTATAGCAGCGCATAATAATATATTTTAACACCAAGATTTCTACTGGTGGTAGAGCTCCAGTGACGAGGTTCGCGGGCGTAGGCACCACCGCATTACCTAATTTACTTGCCGCTAAATGATAGTGTTCAGCACTATCGTGTTCCGGTCAGGTGGTAATGTACGGCCCTGTAATTTCCGGCACAGAGGCATAACACCTTAGGCCTCAGGGGTGGTAACGCATCTGAATTTTGGCCTTGGTCTTCATGTGGGTGTCTGTAGGCTGCAGTCATCACTTAACATCAATGTGAACTGCATGCTTGTTTGCCACTCCCGTTACATAAAAAAAAAAAAAAGTAACTAAATAGCAACGTGAGATTTCAACGCAACATAACACTGGTTGTATCGGTGTATAACCACCAGGGCGGCTGTCAAAGCTCTAGCAAGGTCGGCTCTACGTAGAGTGCACTTATGTACAGCTCTTCAGTAAGCTACTTTGAGACTTCGCCAACTTTGCCTGCTGTTTTATGCCGTTACACTAACACGATAAGAGATTTTAATTATTTTTTTTGAAAATATAAATAATTAAAGATTGCATGGCACTGTGGGTCAAATATTTTATTTAATGTAGAGATCTCAATGCAATTGCGCGTTCCCAAGCGGAATTTCTGGATTCACTCAAACGCGTCAGATTTAGATATGGGGGATATTTTGCACCCCGTTGACTATTTCTACCAAATCTATATAGGGTCGCGCCCTTGGGAGCGTTGTTATTGCGAATTATGCTGCCATTCCGCGTTATTATATTAACTACCGCCGCCTCTAAAGAAGTACAAACGAAAAACGAAAAAAAAAAAAATGGCACAACGCTATTAAAACAAATAGGGACTGTGTAGGTTCGATCGATTCGTATTTTCAAGGTTATGATCGTGCTTGCCCGTGATATCTCCTAAACACCTAAATAACGGAACGCTGCTTGTCAACATATTTCATGGCATTGGTTGCGAGTGAAACGCAAACCATATTTTTTGATTTATAGTTTTTTAATGGCATGGCTTTAAAGTTCGTCCTTCCTTTTCATGAAGTTCAAATTGAACAATTGTTATGATTTATCGTCGTATTATAATTGTTTATATATCTACTACAAAGAAATTTTACATTCGTCTCAAGCCGAAGAGTATTATTTAGTCAAGCGGCAGATGTGAGTTGTACTGGTGGCAGTACGCATCTGCATTTTGACCTTAGTCTTTGTGTGGGTGTCTATAGGCTGCAGTCATCACTTAACTTCAATGTGAAAAAAAAAAAAAAAAAAAAAAAGAAAAAGAAAGCCGCCGATGGCCGGACCCAAAAATTTTCTCGGCGTGAGGGGTGGACTTAAGTTTTCTTATAACATTCCGTTTTTTTATTATTTAATTTCAGACGAATACTTAGTTACAGTACTCAACAATTAATATTGCACATCGAGCCTGATCGAGCCTTCCAATGAGACGATCGGCTCGTTTCGACTTCGTAGAGCGTTATCTCTGCTGCACATTGCCTACGTAAGCACTGAAAGTCCGGTGTTGGTCAAGACTTGATCAAAATGGTCGACAAACGTCAAATAAGTACGGTGCGAAAGAGATAACGCTTTACAGACCCGAAATAAGCCGAAGTTTCCTTCCTAAGCTCGATGTGCATTATTTATTGTTGAGCACTGTACATTAATATTTTTCATAATATTTTTTTATCTTATTCCAGGAAATGTTTTGCTTTCAAACATCCTTACACTAAATCGGTGATATTTTGGGAAAATCCGCCGCCTAAAGTCATACTTTTGGATATCTTGTATGAGAATCACCATTGAAAATATGACATTAAGTTTAGCTGGTCTCCTTTTTTTAATGTCAAGGTGGCAAAGAAGCATGCAGTTCAAATTGATGTTAAGTGATAATGATGGGGCTGACATATCCTTCAGTGGACAAAAGCCTCTATATAAATTTAGATTTAAAAAAAAAATGTTAAGTGATGACTGTAGCCTATATAACTAACACAAAGGTCAAAATACAGATGCGTTGCCACCCCGGAGACTTTAGTTGTTATCTCTGTGATAGTTATTTCAGGGTCATACATTACCATCTAACCGGAACACTATAGTGGTGAATACTACCATTTGGTGGCAGATAAATAAGGTAATGCAGTGGTGCCTACGCCCTCGAACTTCTTCAGTGGAATTCTACAACCAGTAAAAATCTTATAATTTACGCAAATAACGAAAATATATGAGTACTTAGTGTAACGAAACTTCGTGAACGCATTTACGATTAAATTATTCTTTATATTTTTGTATGTATGTATCTTCACACCAGGTCTCTAACGGGGTAGGCAGAGAGTGTAGAGCGCCAGATATCCCGGTCCTGACATACCTCTCGTGCCTCGTCTACCTTCATCATTCTTTTCATACATGCACGCCGATTCCTAAGACTTTTGACCCCACCATCAGACAGAACTCGACCTATTTGGTCATGGTAGGTCAGTCTTGGTCTTCCTGGGCCTCTGCAACCATCCACATTCGCATTGTATATCTGTTTAGTCTTTCGCTCATTCGACATTCTATTTTTGGATAGTATTTTAATCACTTGTGTTAGCTTGATACATATAACTATTGTTCTTGTATGTAGTAGTGATTATTCAAATCGGCGAAATGCCTTCCCAATGGTTTTTAGAAACATGCCATTTCTATTGTTTTGTTATTTATATTTATTTCTGTGGGTAGCACTAAGAGACGATTAACCGAAATTTTTACTCGAGTGGTGCTTATGCGCATACGGAATGGTAAATACCAGAGTCTACATTCACATTAACTGCTTCAGTAGTGTAGTGGTAGCAGGCCACTACTACTACGCTGGGGGTCCTGGGTTCGATTCCCGGGTCGGGGACTATCAGAGATAACCGTTTAAAATCCTTTATCTCCGGTTCTATTGGGATTTTTCCATTTTCTGGAAGTTTTCCCAGTACCTCGGAGTTTGGTAATGTGCCCGGAGATGGCAACAGGTTCGCCACCTGTTACATGGGCCAAAAAGTAACCGGCGAGTCGTGGGTGTTTGCATGTATGCTTGAATGCATGCACTTACCTCTGCCTACCCCTTCGGCGATTACAGGCGTGAAGTTACGTTACGTGACATAATATCTATATATTTAACACCAGAAACCGCAAATATACAAGTACATAACGCAAATTGACTTTCCTGTTATTCCAAACGTGCCAAACGTCGCCTGCTGTAAACTAAATATTTTAATGACGCGAAGCACGACACTGCCGCATTACCGCAGTTAAAAATATATTATTTTCGCCCTGAGTTAAATTAAACACCATAGCAATGATAAGTTACGTAATTAAATTAAAAATACGTAATTGAACAAATGAGATTGCAATATGATTTATATGTTTCATGTATGTCATATTATATCAATATCGACTATATTTTTTGAGTCTAAATTGAACAACTAAAAGTTCATTTTCTAACTAAATCTATACCTTACCAATGTAAGTTCAGGCGATAAGGCGTCGCTGATTACCTCTGATTATAAAGGGTGAATATACCTAACTTTCTGCGACATTTAGTTGCTCTGAGGATACGTCTGACTCTACCAAAGATATTGGATTGCCAGTATCCTCCATGCTCTAGTGAATTCATTGCCAATTTGTTCATAAAATATTTCCCCACATTAGAAACAGCATTTACTTTTTAGATATTTTGCAAATATTCTACTACTTTTGGCAAATATATTACATATCTACAAATAATATACTTAATTATGTATATTATAGCTTCAAACGAAATCTGAATAAATTTGAAAAATCTTATTTTGTCGGTTTTTTCCAATATTTGCTGTAGTAGGTTTCCCATTTACCTTAACCATATGTTCTGCAATATCTCATCGTGCCTACTCTTTTGACATAAATTCGTATTAAACGACTAATTACCCATGTGCTCAAAAGCGTTCATCCAAAACAAATAATCCAATCTAATCTCACTCTCCTGCTTCATAAAGCGCAAAATTGAATCCAACCACTACATTCGTTTTGATAAGGTTCAGATAATATCAAAAGAAAATCGTCCTATTCCACGGATGGTCAGAGAGGCTATTGAGATTAAAAAGCATCCAAATTTCAATAGAGAGGATGGTTGGCGTTTGTCGACGAATTGGGATCCCATTCTATCCAAATTGAAATCCCAAACTAGTAAATCTGCAAAACCACGAGATACGGTTAGTAACTTTTGCGTGAATCCGGACCGTTATGCCAGACGTCTCAGAAACAGGTGGCGCTAGCATGACATGGCAACGTAGTTTTCATCAATTTTCAGTAATTTATCGATAGATGGCGCCACTAGTAGTTTACATCGCACTAGGGTTGTGTTCTGTCTCAGCTATATAAGACCAGGCTGAACATCGTCGAATTAGTCAGCCCGCATAGATTATACAGTATATAGGGTATAGATTGGCAACTGAACGTAAAGTTTGGGAAAAGTGAGGGGCATTCACCACTAGATAGCGCTTTCATGTGATTTTACGTAGGTACCAATAGATGGCGCTTGTATTTATTTGTATAAAGGGTACCTATATTATTAAGAACTCTGAATATATTTTTTTTAATTCTAAACAAGTGGTTTATTACCTCTTGTTTAGAATTAAAAAAAAAGCATTGATAAACAATATTTAAAGGCAGCCGATACGCCGTTTAATTTTCTGTTTAATGTAAATAACAACACTGCTTATCAAGTCAAAAATAAAATAAGGTATATACTTTTGAAGTGTTTTATTTCAAATTTAGTTCAACATAAGAACATATGTAGATATATAATAACTGAGAATATTTTAATTGCTTGTGATACGAAAGAAAAAAAAGTTAAGGGGAAATTCAATTGATACATTGACAGTCAATTTTATTTTATTTTTTCAATTAAATAAATAATCGTTCAAAAATTACTACAACTTAAAATAGTTCAATACATCACCAGAATGTTACATTTTCTCTTTTACGAACTGACAAAACATAAGTTTGGCAAAATAAAACTAGACATTCTCTTTCCATACCTTCACTTACAAATAATTTAACAGTAATGATAATAATACATCACAAAATCATTATTTCAACAGTTTTGTACAGCTAAATCAGCATTGAGCCAAGCAACAAAGCATCTTATAAATAATAAACGTACAGTGAAGATTTTCAGATTAAAAAAAATGAATTACTTAAAAAGTAACAATACATCACTTTTATGTGCCATTTGGTAAACAAGAATTTCAAATTCAAAATAGGTATAAAACTTCGGAAATTTATATTTAGAATATTTCCCATCATCACTCCAGCTGAAAGACATCTACAGACATCTACTGCTGGACAAAGTCTTCCCCAAAGATTTGTGCGGTATTTGAGGAAAAGATTCTTGCATAAGAAAGAAAGAAACATTTATTTGACACACAGCGAGACACATAAAACAGACATAAAACGTTGCTAACAATAAACAAAGAAAAGACAACACAATTTCTAAAATTATTAGGTACATACCTTCACGTAATATGTGCCTCACGGCTGCGTCAAAAATGTGTCCTGTTCAGTAAATGTCAGGTAACTTCGTATATGAGGTACCTGACGCTGGTTTTCAACAGGAACCTTAGCGAGAATGAACCACAGATGTGAAATGATTTATAATGGCACTAATACTTATACATAGTACATACAGATATAATACATATAATAAAACCATTAAAATAAAATACTTAATAAAACGATAAATGTAATAAATACTACCAATAAACAAGTAGATAAATACCAGAGTAAATAAAATTACGAGCCATAGACAATACAGGTCAATTCATCATATTTTTCAAAACATTATTAAATGCATTTTTATTTTCTTAAAAAAAAAATACTGAGCAATATTATAGTGAATATATAATTACTATAATTATTTAAACATGAAATATTAATTAACAAAATATACAGAGTTACTAGTGACATCTCCTGCCATATTGTGACATTAATTAGCAAAAGTTTATTTTCTGGCGGGGCATTCGTCGCTAGTTGGCGCTAGTGTATATGGAAAAAAGTGTTGAATTATTTTGTACTAAGTTTCATGGCCCTGACCACGGTAGCTGGAAAGCGACCGAAACGTCGGGTGTATGAAGAAGTTTGGGAGTGTTGTATACGCTAGACCTGAGTCGATCACTCCTTCGTCGAGATTCGGGTCGATCGCGACCCATTGACAAGGTGATCGAGTCTAAGTGACTCGATCGTTTGGGTCATTTGGGTCGCGACTCGATTTCGCTCAAACGTATACTGTAGCTCATGATTCTCGTGATTCGAGACCCATCTGATAAGGATGCCAGACTCGAGACCGCGATCCACACATTATGTCACTGGCTTCTTATCATTTTAATACAATTCAATTAATTATTCAATTATTTAACTATAATTTCATTCTGAAACTTTATAGGTAAATAGGATTAATTTATAGGGAAAAAAATCGGCATTCAGGAACTGCACCGGTAAAGCTACTGCATACAATACAATGCGATTATATAGAATAAACAACCTTTACAAATAGACGATTTATAAAAACGAATATATAAAAAAATGTGTTTAGATTACTTGCTGGGATTTGAACCCGAGCCTTCCGGTCTCACTATTATGTCATTTGTCTGTTTCTTGACACAACGAATATTATATATATAAATTGTTTCATGTTTTAACCGACTCCAAAAAAAGGAGGTGGCTCTCAATTCGCCCAGATATTTTTTTTTACAGATTATTTTCATTTGTATGTATGCAAAATTCTAGTTCACGTAGGTATTCTGCTCGCAATACATAGGTACCTACATGGTAAGCGGAGTGGGAGGTAATAGGTTTTATTTTCTTTACGGAGTTATACAAGCATCTCGAGCAATCAAAATAATTATGTTCATGAAATGAACATAATTATGTTAATTGAAATGCTGTTATATTCATGCAATTGAGATCAATCTAGCTAAAAATTTAAAATCCTTATCCACTTCATAACTATGTTAACTATAATATAATAAAAGTGTTTTTATGCATGTGTCTTCAGGCCAAATGCTTCACGTAGTAGGTAATTTAGAGAATGTGGAATCAACCAAACACACACAACATTCGAAGCATTTATTTTATTGCCGAAATCTAATACACATCAAAACGATATGTAATGGGTTCTTGTGTAAAGTATTTCATCAATTATCATTCTAGTCTTTCTAACAACTTTATTATGATCAATATTTTATGTAAGATGGCGCTATTCTACAAAATAAATATCGCCCTCGCGCTCGATGTCTTTTATTTTGAATTTGTTAACGACATCTAGTGAATTATGTGTGAAGGATTTCATCAACTACCATTCTAGTCTTTCCAACGACTCTATCATTTTATGTTAGATGGCGCTATTTAACAAACATCGATCGCAAAAGATCATCGCGCTGCGCTGGCTGCCATTGGTTCGCGATCGCCATTGGACAACGAAGTAATGTTCTGTTTCACTTTAATCGCCCGTATTAGAGTGAAACAGAACATTACAATTCGTTTTAGTATCTTTCTCCGTTGGAAAGTGACAAACTTAAGTGGAACCATGTGAAAGAAAGAAATAAAATATGATCAACACCTGTACCATGACCTTTCTTTGTCACCATAAACTGTATCGCTTTTACCTTTGTCTCGTTTTGTCATACGCGGTGTCATACACGACAAAACGAAACAAAATTTTGGTAGCGCATAAATTTTACAATTAGATGACATGGTGCAGGGGAGCATGATCGATAACTAACCGTAAACAAACTGAAGTGTACTTTATAAGTATTATAATAGAGTTCACGAGAAACAAAGTACCCAATGACCCAAAGGATCCAAATGATCGACTTTTTTTGTACGTCACGACCCGATCACTTGTGTTTGGATCGTGATTCAATCAAAGTGATTCTATCGCTCGCGATCGACTCAGGTCTAGTATACGCGAGAAAATCCGCAAGTTTAATTTCTACAAAAAATTGAATCCATCATTGGTTTGTGAAGGGATCAGAACGCTTCCCCTGAAATACGTTTAACCGTAATGACCTCTTTGTTCTACTTGTCATCGTGATTGGCGTTTTAATTGAAACACGAACGATTAACGTTTGTATCCTCAAATATCTCTTGAAGGCTCTTAAGTGATTGAGCGTTGAACCCGATGGGGGAAATTAGGAAAATAGCGGTAGACAGATATTTTTTTTTTTTATGTAATGGGCTTGGCAAACAAGCATGCAGTTCACATTGATGTTAAGTGATGACTGCAGCCTATAGACACCCACATGAAGACCAAGGTCAAAATGCAGATGCGTTACTACTCCTGAGGCCTAAGGTGTTATGCCTCTGTGCCGGAAATTACAGGGCCGTACATTACCACCTGACCGGAACACGATAGCTAACCATTTAGCGGCAAGTATATTAGGTAATGCGGTGGCGCCTACGCCCGCAAGCTCCGTCACTGAAGCTCTACCACCAGTAAAAATTACCAGATATGTCATAATAATATGTTGTTATTGAAATGCTTGAAGTTTATCTTAAATACGAATTGCGAACGATCTACACAATATCATTCCCTCTTCACCTTTTTACAACAGAACAACTAGGAGAACGGCGATATATCATCCTTACAAAGTGAACATCCCAAAAATTCGTACCAAACGTTTCGGCTCTACATTTATTATACGTACTTACAGCTTTGATATAATAATAATTTGCCGATATCTATGTATTCTAAAAACTACAACCTGGGAATCTTCGAATCTAGAGTGAAAAGGTACCTTCTAGAATTCTAGATCAACGTGCTGTATCTTTGGCCACATCTTCACTTTCCATCAGGTGAGTTGGTGGTCAAACGTTTATGTATACAAATTTAAAATTATATATAAAAAAACATTTTATATAATAATATGACGTACCAGTTTTTCCCGCGACTGCGTCCGCGTATACTTTTTATCATTGCAAATTGTAGCCTTTATGTTATTCCAATGTATAACCTATGTTACTGTAAAGTTTTATCCAAAGCCGTACTTTTTTCGTGAAGGAGTAACAAACATCCATCCATATTCTATCCATACTCACAAACTTTCCCATTTATAATATTAGTAGGATATGATGGATTAAGCAGAAAAGATTTATGTGCCCAGTATAAAAAATTATACATAAATACCGCAAGGAAATAAGAGAGAAATCAAATACTTACTACAATGTGCAATCAAACGAACTGTTGACTCGCTAGTAAATAACTACGCATGGGACAGGTACCGATCAAGTATTAAATTCGTCCTAAACTAACAATCAGACGTGGTAAAGCCGCTAATATGTTCCCTATGTCAATAGAAAGTTCCACCCTTTCATGTTTACTGAGCGAAGGAACTGCAGTCGAGCTTTATTTTGTGCTTAGTTATACCTGCCTATATCTTAGCAAATGTAGTCCAAAATTTACGTTTTTTTTAATTAATTTTTTATGTCATGGAATTGGCAAACAAGCCTGCAGTTCACATTGATGTAAGTGATGACTGCAGCCTATAGACACCCACACATAGACCAAGGTCAAAATGCAGATGCGTTACCACTCCTGCCTAAGGTGTTATGCCTCTATGCTGGAAATTACAGGGCCGTACATTACACGTTTAAGTTATTGTATTTTAATGAAAAACCTACCATGGAAGATTCCTGCGTTTTGCCCTATACGGGCACAATATTTTATTCCTAGCTGCTTTAATCTTCGAAATATGCTTAAAATTTAGTTTTTTTTTATTTGAAAAAGTAAGTTCACATGAATATTAAGCAAAATACTACAGAATAACTACAGGTTTATAAAATTAATGAAGATGCTTGCCATTCGTGAGCGTTAAGATGCTCTCTTCGATAGATGGCGTTAGTTGACTGTAGCAACGACTATCCACAGCTTAAAATATAAACGACTAAGTTTTCTTCTTTAATTTAATAGGTTGGGGAAAAAGTCTTTTCGCATTATAGTATGTATGAACTTGTAATAAAATCTCTTTGGCTGTAGTATTTGTATCTGGCTGGTTTTGGTATCATTGAAAGTTAAAATTTAAAGAACATAATTCCAAATTAGGCAAATGTGTGATTTTCATTTGTTTTTCGTACTGTCAAGATGAGGAGCATTTGAACAAACTGGATCGCCTCCTTAATAGTTGTATACGTTTCATTTTCGGTCTGCGAAAGTTTGATCATATTTCCTCATATCGCGCCAAACTTAAATGGCTTCCCATTCGTCAGCGAAGATCTGTTAGAATACTTTCCTCATTGTTTAATGTTATTCATGATCCACGTTCTCCTAACTATCTCAACATTAATTTTCAAACACTGGGCGATTGTCATAATTTTAATCTCCGTTCCTCGGAAAATCTTATCCTAGCCGTTCCCTCTCACAACACTTGTTTTGTATCCAATTCTTACACCGTCTCGGCAATAAAGCTCTGGAACGCACTTCCCGTGGCTATCAGAAAATCTACTTGTAAATTCACCTTCAAGCGGAAAATTAGAGAACACTATTTGAATTTACTTTCTTAGAAGTCACAAGTTTGGCATTCATCGTTGGATTTTCCTTAAAATATTTGATTTGAATTGTATGTATGTGTTTGTATATATATATATATATATATATAATCTATATTATATATACCATATGTATAGTTGCTGTATATATGTAATTTTTATTATATATCTATTTATATACTATATTTATTGATATAATTATTTGAACAAATCATTTTCCACTCATAATTTCTAAATTTAGACCCGTTTTGCACCTACATCGTCGCTCTCTTCATAACCCAAAGGTTGACTGGGAGATAATGCCTAGTGGCATTAAGTCCGCCTTTATGTACACCATCTTCGTGCATAAAAAGAGTAAATAAATAAATAAATAAATGAGTGAATCTAATGAAGATATTCGATACATTTTAAAATTTTACTACAAAAAAGGTAAAAATGCAACGCAAGCAGCGAAAAAAAATTTGCGATGTTTATGGACCTAGTGCAGTGTCTGTGAGAGTTGCACAAATTTGGTTTAAGCGTTTTCAATCCGGAAATTTTGATGTCAAAGATGCACCTCGCTCTGGTCGCCCTATTACGGATAAAATGGATGCCATTTTTGAAAAAGTGAAGCAAGATCGACATATTAGTAGTTATGACGTAGCTGAAGAACTGAGAATTGATCACAAAACAGTTTTGGCGCTTTTGAAAAAAGCTGGGTACAAAAAAAAGCTCGATATTTGGTACCTCACGAGCTCACTGAAAGAAACCTAATGAACCGAGTACTCGTTTGTGATTCTTTATTACGACGTAATGAAACCGAATCATTTTTGAAGAAGCTGATAACTGGTGATGAAAAGTGGATCACGTACGACAAGAACGTGCGAAAAAGGTCGTGGTCAAAGGCCGGTCAGGCTTCACAGACTGTGGCGAAACCCGGGTTAACTCGCAATAAGGTGATGTTGTGTGTGTGGTGGGATTGGAAGAGCATTATTCATTATGAGCTATTACCACCAGGCAGGCCTATCGATTCTGAACTCTACTGCGAACAACTGATGAGATTAAAGCAAGAAGTTGAGAGAAAGCGGCCGGAATTGATCAACAGAAGGGGTGTGGTGTTTCATCATGATAACGCTAGATCTCACACATCTATAGCCACTCAGCAAAAATTAAGAGAGTTTGGGTGGGAGGTGTTAATGCATCCGCCGTTTCGGTCTCTTCAGAATTCTTTATGCAATGTTAACATCACGAGAGGACTGCCAAATCCACTTGTCGCGGTATTTTGATGAGAAGTCCCAAAATTTTTATAGCAATGGGATCATGTCCCTACCTACAAAATGGCTAAAGGTTATCGAACAAAATGGTACATACATACTTAAGTTAAATTTAAATAGACTGTATTAAAAAATGTTTTGAATTATCTTAAAAAATGCGAAGAAACTTTTTCTCACCAAACCAATATTTATAGGTACCGGGATATCTGGCGTTCCACTCTCTCTGCAATTATTAATTGATTGCGATTTATTACGATAACAATTTATTTATTGATTGCAACATATATTATAGAAGACAACGAGAACAAACAGCCAGTTCCTTTTTTAAATAGATTTGACAGATATTTATGTTAGACATTTCTACATCATATGTCATATTACTAAGTGAAAGTGTGGTAAATTGTGTAACCAAGGGGAAGGCCCGGTCTAGTATCTTAGTACATATAGGTAACGGTCAATTTCCCGACCAAGCATGTCTACTAATAACATTATTCGTTATTTATTATATACCACGATCTCACAGTAATTCACTGACCGTAAGTATTAATAAACAGATTTCAATTCTTTAGGCGATCTTAAGATCAAGTTTTTCCACACTAAACGGGATCTTAATGCCGTGTTCTGGGACTGAGATGGGTCTCTCATACGGGCCTAAGCCACTGAGGGCGGCAGTAAAACGAATTTATTTGACCTAAATATTAACGGAATTGCGTGACATAATGAAATGTACGGCGGCGGAGGTTTACCTACGCAATTACATTTGTGTGTACATTTCCTGATTTCGCGAAGACCCGTTTTGAAATATTCGTCTTCCGAATTGGATGACATGACGGATACTCCTCTTGGGTTCCTTAAGTAATAGTACGTACTTCCGGTTTTTCAATATTTTCAGCTACGTGAGATTGGTTTTGGAATACGATTTGAAAATGTTGGTTTAATGAATTTAGGCCCGAATTAATAGCCAGATCTTAGTCCTTCGGACGATCTTTAGATCGCGTTTTATCATACTAAACGGAATCTTTATGCCGTGTTCTGGGATTGAGCTCATAGTGCTTTTAGTTTTAAGAATACTTAGCTTAGTGCTTTACATTTTATGATTGTATCGGGTTGAGTATGAGTTTTTTCATTACATTCCATTGTTTTTTTTTTCGTTATTCTAATTGAAAATACTCTAGGACGCAATTAATAATAAAAATAGACATAAAATGTTAATTACCCATAGGGATAATTCTATAACAATAAATGTATGAACGTGCGTGCGTTAGTTATATCATATAATAAGTATAATTATATAAAACTAGCAGTTGCCAGCGGCTTCGTTGCTATAAACCTCACAGAGCCCGAGACCTTTCCAACGAATGCAAAACCGTGGAAATCAGTTGGTGCGTTCTGGAGTTATATCGTCAGGAAGGAAAACCCGACTTATTTTTATATTATAGATTTCCGTTAACAAGACACGCTTTTATTGAACATTATTTTGTAAGTGTCTCAATTGACATTTGTGTATTCCGTTTTAACCGTGGTTAGCGTTGTGTAGATTTATTTCGTTTAATATAATACTTAGAATACTTAACTTATTTCTGAAGAGAGTGTAGAAGAAGCTCGAGTGTTCTGCTTTTTCTACAATTACAAGTCACACACTCTTTTACGAGAAATTTATTATCTTGATGATTATTGCCGGGATATTTGGCGCTCTACTGGCAGAGAGTGCCTTCCCTGTATGGCATTTGGCGTGAAGATACGTACAAACCAACATATTTTTATTCATACTTTTCTTTCAGGGCCCTTGCACTGGCGTAATACACTGATTTTTATAAAAATAATCCTTAATTATTGATAATACCTAAATAATGTATAAACACTGTGCTAAACATAAGTCCAAAAGACTATGCGATATTTCGAAAGGTCGAGATGCTAATGTCGTGATCTATTTGGGTTAACAACTTTCTTGATAAACGGAGCTTTCACCCTGTTTCACCCTAAAATATGCCTTTATTTATAGATACCATGAATGTCAATCCGGTGACCTTTTGCTGCCGTTTTGTTTTATCGGCCCGACGCTATGAATAGTTGAAAAGGGTTGATATAAGTTGTAGCGCTAAAATTATGTTTTTAGAACATGAAAGTGGCAATCACGCCTTCATTTAACGATGATAGTTAACTAACTTTAACATAAAAATTAAATCTTTCAGTACAGGTGTGTTGTTTCGCCTCTGTGTCAGAAAATCTGAGATCAATGATTACTTTTTTTCAAGCATCTACAATTTTGGGCATTGTATTTGAGATTTTAATGCATATTTTTAAATCTTTGACTCAAGTAAGATATTTATTTGTCATTTTCTTGGAGATAATGACCGATCATAAACCAAAATACTTACATTAATTCTATGGCGACTGTCTATTTCAATAATGCTATTAAAATACGTAGCTACAGTTCAGCTGACATGGCGTGTTAAAAAAGGATATTAATTTAGCTATATCTAAAGATTTTTTCATTTCCGAAACACTCGCAGTATAATATGTACTGAAATTTTGCTCAACGCCATCTGTCTTATACCGCATGAACTATAAAGACTTAAAGGTAGAGTCACTTGTTCGTATTTAGATTGCGCGCTTTAGGTACCTATGTTAGGTTATGTTTATGTTACGCACGTTTGCGTATTTACAATAATTTACATAGGAATGTGCGTCTGGTATAATATGCTAATCTATTACTATCTCACTTAAAATAAAACGTATAAACTCGTATATTCATGCATTATAAACTACGAAATGAATGAGTAAGAAGATTTAATATTTTTTATAAACTTACTTGCTTCTTTTGTTTACACTAGTTTGAGTTTTGCACTTGTTAATTATTTTTACGACTTAAGCGGAATTATTTGCTCTGTAACGGGTGTATATTGATGGTAGAGCTCAAGTGACGGTGTTATCAATACCTGTCGTAATCAATCTAGAGATGTGATTGTTTTTTTTGTGTAAAACTAGAGGACCCTGTAGAACACTTAGGTTGAATTGTAAATCTAAACCATCCCTTAATTCACTCCAAAGTCGGGCACAAAATGATTCACCGAAATTGATAAGCTAAACAATTTTCAAGATTTTGTACGGCACGGTAATCCATTTTTATATTATATAAGTATGGCCCTGTAATTTCTGGCACAGAAATATCTACTGCCACTGCATGACATAAAAATGTAGGTATATTATTATCCTAATGGGTAAGAAAGTACCTGAGACTTTTATAAGCCTCAACATTTGTTTAAAATCAATATGAATTGCTTATCAATTACCTTCATGACATACATTTTACAGACAAAACCATTATGTTCGCCACGGACAAAAATTAAATTTCACCATTTTGTATTATTCCCATCTGAGCGGAACACAGTAACTATGTTTGCTACCATAAAACGGTACATAGATAAGATAGTGTGATGGTGCTGTTAAACTCTGTAAGTTTCCGAAACAAAATACGTACTTATTTAAAAATATTAAATATATCTTTTTCGGTAATAAATAAAACTTACCTTCAATCTCCGAATTTAATTTTGGGCAGATGGTAATCACTGTCTATCTTTTATTGGGGGAATTAATTCGGGAAATTATTTTTAAATGTTACTTATAAAACTGTTAAAAAACAAGTCAAACAAAAAGTTAACTTCTCAACGCAGATTCGTTGTCACTCTTGAGGTCTAATATCTTTTTCATTTTGCAGTAGTAACATTTTTATTAGTGGTGGAGAAGGTTTAGGTTTAAAGACATTTATTTGCTCAAAAAGAACATCGTTCACTTACATTGAGCTTAGTAACATAACATTATAATTTAACATTTATATTTCAGTAATCGGCGGACTGATTTAAAATATACTATTAGTGATGTTTCTTTATTTTTTTTTATACAATGATAACTTTTTGCAGGTTTTTATTGAGTCTGGTAAATTATTGTATAATTGTGCACCCCCAAAAGTTCCAGTACCAGGATCAAAACCATTGATGGTATTAGGTTTAAAGTTAAAACAAAAATAGGTATGTTAAAATTTAATCTACTTGCTGGTAAATGTAGTGTTAAGCGATATCGTGTTCCTATCAAGTGATAATGTACGGCCCTATAATCCGGCACAGAGACATAACACCTTAGGCCTCAGGAGTCGCAACGCAACTACATTAAAATCTCTGGTTTCACGTAGATATAGGCATGACAAATAATAAAACTAAAATGAAATACTGGTAGAATGGATTTCAAACAAATTCCTGGGTTTGTTTTTATTAATGTACAGTCAGGAAACCCTCCGTTTATCTTAAATCAATCAAATATGCTCATGTAGGCAAGGCGGGCAGTTCCCTCACATGTTGTTAGGAGGTCCATAGGATGCAGTAATTATCACTAATGGTAAACAATACAAATGTAATCGTACAGTTAGCTTATCTCATCCTGTTCATATAAACAGATATCTGATTCGTATTCCGGTTAGATGGTAATGTGTGGCCCCGCAATAACTATCAAAGAGACATAAGGTCTGCATTTTGACATCTGGTTTGTGTGTGTAGATTTGTGAAATGCGTGCCTTCGTAACATTAAAAAAATCGTACATATCTGAAAACAAAAAACTCTATATCCCATTCTTTTTGACCCGTTGATCAAAATTGGAACTCCAGCTGTAGTGGCCTCTTACCACTGAGCAACTGAGGTTGTTATGTTTAATCTTTAGATAAAAATTATCAAGCAAAGGTAGATAGAATTGTGAAATCTTGGTATAGTCACGTACAACATTTCATAGTATATCTTATCTCATCTTCTGTCATACCGTAACTTCTCACCTCTTATTCCTAAATGGTAGTGTTCAGCACTATCGTGTTCCGGTCAGGTGGTAATGTATGCACCTGTAATTTCCGGCACAGAGGCATAACACCTTAGGCCTCAGGAGTGGTAAGGCATCTGCATTTTGACCTTGGTCTTTGTATATATAGTGCTTGTATGCAGTCATTACTTAACATCAATGTGAACTGCATGCTTGTTTGTCACTTTCATTACATTAAAAAGCCACGATTTGTTAGTAATTTTAATGACTAGTAACTTCGTAACTTCACGCCTGTAATCCCCGAAGGGGTAGGCAGAGGTAAATGCATGCATTCAAGCATACATGCAAACACCCACGATTCGCCGGTTACGTTTTGGCCCATGTAACAGGTGGTGAGCCTGTTGACATCTCCGGGCACATTACCAAACTTTGAGGTACTGGGAAATTTCCAGAAAATCCAAATAGAACCAGAGATAAAGGCTTTTTCACCATTATCTCTGATAATCCCCTACCCGGGAATCGAACCCAGGATCCCAGCGTAGTAGTAGTGGCCTGCTACCACTAGGCTACCGAGGCAGTTTAGAAACGAGACAAAGCTAATGTTAATTCTGTTTGGGATAATAATAAAAGGACATGGTGCGAATGCAGTTTCTAAAAACTATGAATCTACAGTAGATTCAAAGTCTTACCCCCTTATTCATAAACGTACATTAGATACGTTTTAGCTATAGAATGCTTTGTCTTTGTCAGTTGCATTGTCAAATGTGCAGGATAGAAAAAGACAAAGGAGAGATTAGCAACACTTTAGCTTAAATACGTTTATAAATAAGGGGGTATATCTTTCAGTTCAAAGTCTTATAATGAATTAATTGTACGGTCATATTCAGACTGATATTTATATACGAATGTTGTTAAGACATAAAAACCCAGCGTAAGTCCAAGTGAATTGATAATAATTGTTGTACAAACACTAACGACCCTAATGATTTGATTTTTATTTAGTTCTTTCAAGTTTACCTGGTCGTATTAAGCAGTAAATCACAGAGACAATCAAATCTCTTTGTCAAATTATCAAGTTCTGTGTTTAAAGAACTTCAAAATCATGGTTGCTTCTTCGTATTAAGGCATAAGACGTCCACTGCCGTACAAGGCGCATTGTAACTCTTACCATATTGAGCTATCTTGAAAAAAAGGTCGCTTTATTCTAGGGTTGTCATCGTCCAAATTTTCGCAGTAAGATAACAGCTAAATAAGCTGTTGTGCTATTACGCGCCGTTCAA
The DNA here is from genome assembly GCA_036365455.1 of Macrosoma leucophasiata. NCBI lineage: Eukaryota > Metazoa > Arthropoda > Insecta > Lepidoptera > Hedylidae > Macrosoma > Macrosoma leucophasiata. Next base: position 6,723,277 of record JAWQUS010000024.1, read on the forward strand.
GAATGGTGCCTAAGCTATTGTGTCTCTGTGTCGGACAAGAATACAATACTATAATATATATGTCTCTACAAGAATAGTAGAGATGGAACAGAAAAGGTAAATCTCGCTTTCGAAGTCTACTTTACTGGTGTCAAAGTTTCAAGTGTAGGAGCTGGAGGGCGTAGGCACCACCGCATTACCTGTCTGCGGCCAAATGGTAGTGCTCAGCACTATCGTGTTCCGGTTAATTGCTATTGTATGGCCCCGTAGGAACTATCACAGAGACATAACAATTTAGGTCCCAGGAGTGGCAAAGCATCTGCATTTTAACCTCTGCTTTTTTTGTAGATGCAAATCGCCCCACGTACATACTGAGAAAGTCCTATCTCAATATGTGCGAGACACGGTTGCCGGACGCTTATGGTGCTAACAAGATAGTCAATAGTTGTTACAATGTGCCAAAGAATCCAAACTTTATGTTGTGTCATTTCTAAGACTTACATAAGCCCGGATGCTTTTTTTATGTAATGGAAGTGGCAAATAAGAAAACAGTTCACATTGATGTTAAGTGAAGACTGCAACCTATAGACACCCACACAAATACCAAGGTCAAAATGCGGATGCATTACCACTCCTGAGGCCTAAGGTGTTATGCCTCTGTGCCGGAAATTACAGGGCAGTACATTACGTACATACGCTACTTAAAACTTTTCAAAACTTTCCAAGACGTCCCCTAATTCCAGGTGAAACAAGACGGTTGCCAACCCTACTCATCTCTGTGTAATCGGATTACGATAGATGGGTCTTTTTGTCCCAAACCTGCTAAAAAGGTCATCGGTTAATAACGATAATTCGACGTGAAACTTTAACGCTTACGGCCGCGATGTGTACTTACTGCCATCCATAATCATATTTAAATGAGCGCATACCTACTATACATCAATTTTATTTAAACAGTTAACAACTTGTGTGAATATAAAGCTATTTTTTAATTCCGACTTTATTTCTTCGCTCTTGACTTTAGTTTTCAGAGCTCATTGATATTTTTTAAGTTGAATATTAAAGAATAGAAATGCCTTTTTTATCAGATTCTGATGTATATTTTCTGAGGAATTTTGTTACGATTAAACTAAATTTAATTTAGAGATTTATCACACTTTTTTGTTTCATGTTTCATGATACGTTTAGAATTTTTATTTAATTGTAACAATTGAATTTGATGAACATTTTATTGTTATTAAGGTATATATTTTTTTAATATTACGATAGTAGCAAATAAGCATGAAGCCACATCGATAGTCATTGAACATTTGTATATCTATTATATATCTACACAAAATCGGTGATTAAAATGTAGATACATATATTTATGCAGAGAGGACAGATTGTAATGTACAGACGCAAGGGTCAATTCGCCCGTTGCGTCACGACTGCACCGGAACAGGTTTAGCCGAGGTAATGTTACATCTCGAATGGCCCTCTACTCTACGCATTCGTTTTGCAATAACTCGTTAAAAGGGCATTTAGCAAGCTACAGCTCGACTCTGAGATGCAAAGAAAACTGGGTACCATGATTTTTTTTTAATGTAATTGAAGTCGCAAACAAGCATGCAGTTCACATTGATGTTAAGTGATGACCGCAGCCTATACACACACACACACAATGACCAGAGGTCAAAATTCAGATGCGCTGCCACTCCTGAGGTATTAGGTGTTATGCCTCTGTGCCGGAAATTACAGGGCCGTACATTACCACCTGACCGGAACTTGATAGTGCTGAACACTACCATTTAGCGGCAAGTATATTACGTAATGAGGTGGTGCCTACGCCCGCGAGCTCCGTCACTGGAGCTCTACCACAAGTTGTCTTACAAAAATTATATCAAATAAATATTTCCCACAAAAAAACAACGATTCTAATAATTTTTGAGTATGTTTTCCATGATTTTATGTATTTTTCTCTATCTTTTGGTATCGTTTTCAAGGTGCGGGCCCAACGTGAAACTTGCCTTTTATGACATTTTATTTAGTCTCCATGCTTCGCTTTTGAGACTTGCCTCTAAAAATAATTGTGTTTGTTTATATATTTTATTCTTTGTCATCGTTAAAGCTAAGTCATTGACTTTTTCATTACCCGTTGCCAAATTTTCTTTAAAAAAACTGTAGTGACTAAAAATGAATCCGGAAGTAAAAATATTCTGTTTCTTCCTGTTCCAGCATCCAAATTCTAAATTTGAAAACAACTGATTAAAGAAAATAATGGTTTTTGTTTTGTTTAACAGAAATGAGAGTAAAAATGTTTTTTTCTTTGTTAAGTGACTAGGTTAGGAAACCTGACTTATATGGCATCCATTACACCCATGCCAACGTCATTCGATTCCATCAGTCATTAATGAACCTTTATCTCTGGTTCAATTGGGATTTTTCTGGAAGTTTCACAGTACTTCGGAGTTGGATAATGTGTCCGGAGATGTTAACGGGCTCGCCACCTGTTACATGGGATAAAACTTAACCGGGCAAAGAGGCTGATTATCTTTTTTTGTCTATAATTTATTAGGGACTTTGAGTCGTCGTGCGACTATGCCAGCCCCGTGATTGCTAATTAATGTCGCCTAATCAAGAATTTATAATATTACATATACCATTGCAAAGCGTTTTGCTATTAACACTCAAAAGCGTTTTGCTATTAACACTCAAAGGGTCAGCTAAGATGCTTTGGATTTCACCTAAATTCCAGGCAGATAATTTTTGCCTTCGGGGATTACAACACGGTAGATTATCCGTCAGTCATACCCGTGACTGTGGTTAAACTGACAGAAAAACCTATCGTCTAATGGGCGCTTAATTTCTTTTATTATGAGAAACGAAAGGAAAGAAGTTACAAAAATACAAAACATTCGGAAACGCTTCCGTGAAAACAAAATACATCGATTCAAATGTTATGATTTGTAAGACGATGCAATTCAAACTAAACTGTCCCTGGCTATTTCCAAGGGACAGTATCACAATCTATCTTCTGTGGTATCACTGTCGATCTAAAACATCTACATCTATACAAATAAATAAAATTTTAGTGTCTGTTTGTAATATCAAAATAACCGCTTTTTACTAAATGCATATGTATGTATACACGGTACATATGCCAAAACAACATTTTTTACAATTTTTATCTGTCTGTCTGTCTGTCTGTTTGTTCCCGCTAATCTCCGGAACGGCTTTAGCGATTTTGATGGGTCTTTCATTGGCAGATAGCTTATGTAATAAGGAGTAACTTAGGCTACTTTTATACTGGCTGCGCCCAAGACTTTGTCCGAGTAGATACTGAACATTCATAAATTCTCACGCGGACGGAGTCGCGGGCACAGCTAGTCTACAATATGACCGTACCGCCGTATGACGTCTTTTATATCTATAGCAAATGATACAATCATAAACTTGAGTATTACTAAGAGCCTAGTCACTTTCTTACTCATATTTTCTTAGTTTGTCTCATGAATATTTGTGAAATGTAGGAATTTTGCACCATTCAGATCATGGTTTAAGTAGGTAGTCATATGAGATGTATAAATATTTTTTCAACGAAGGTAGCAAATAAGCATGCAGTTCAAATGGATGTTAAGTGATAACTGTAGCCTATAGACATTAACACACAAATCAAAGGTCAAAATGCAGATGCGTTACTACTCCTGAGGCCTAAGGTGTTATGCCTCTGTGCCGGAAATTACAGAGCCGTACATTACACCTGACCGGAACACGATAGTGCTGAACACTACCATTTAGCGGAACATATATTAGGTAATGAGGTGGTGCCTACCCCCGCGAGCTCTGTCACTGGAGCTCTACCACCAGTAAAAGTCTGTACAGTATCCAACAAGAAATAATGCACATCGACCTTAGGATAGGTTAGGATAGGTGTCTATACACCCACACAAAGACCAAGGTCAAAATGCTGCTATAGGCTGCAGTCACCACTTAACATCAATGTGAAATGCATGCTTGTTTTCCACTTCCATAACATAAAAAGAAGACCTGCGGACGAAAACACTTCCAGGCAAAAGTTAGGCGCTACGACACTGACAAGACAACGTCATATACGTAAGCATCACGATAGCATTAGAGTTAGGTGGTCGACCCCCTGGAGTGTCGTAAACAAAGTATAGTTAATTTGTCAAACTGTGCCAACAAAACTGCGACGTTATGAAAGTGCTCCACATAATATTTGGCGATGCACGCGACCACTAATTATAAATAGGCCATCTCAGGTGTTAAACTAACATATGGTGGTAAAGAAAATAGATTTAGTGTTCTGGTTATCTTTATAAACTAGATGCGATGATCTAATGCTGTCATTAACGCTCGTATTTTTGGATGACATGCCATGTGCATGATAAAATTTAGATTCTACACTCATCATTGAATAAGTACTTACTCATATAAATAGTGGCCGCCCCGACTTCTAACGGGTGTACGCAACGGGAGGTATCAAAAATTTCACCTGCCTAAGATTTTTTTTTTTCAAAAATAAGAAACGTTTCTCCAGTTCTATTGATCGTAGCGTGATGTGATACTTAGGTATGTATATCACAGCCTAAAGAAAGTTTTAATTAGTAAGTACCTGCTGGGCTTATATCATTTAGCCTCCCTTGATAAATGTACTTCTAAACACATTTTATTTAACGAACCAGTACCGTCTGAGATTAGCGCGTTCAACAAACCAAACAAACAAACAGCTTTTTAATGTTATTTCTAAATAAATAACTTATTATCACACTTTGTATCCGGTTCTGATATATTTTTTACTTCTTAATTTGCACCCTCACTATAACAGAAGCCAGTCAGTACCTCCACCAATCCGCATTAGAGCAGCGTGGTGGAGTAAGCTGCAGGCCTCCCCCCAAAAAAGGGGAGAGACTCGTGCCCAGCAGTGGGACGTATAATGGGTTGCCATTATTATAACAGAAGTGTGACTTCGTTGTCCAAACAGAATGGTGGTAACGCCTCGAGTATTCTTGTCAATGCTTGTACATGTCTATGGGTTATTATCAGGAATATGGATCGCATAGCTACGTCAATCCCACAAAAAAAAACTAATTAGTACGACATCGTAAACAAGATAAGAATATTTTTTTCACACAAATATGTTAAGAACCCGCAGAGCTTAAGCCGTAAAATCCCACCATATTTGGCATATTTTTTCTTCGTTAAACAATAGTAAGTAACGTAACGTATCATTACTATTATAAAATGTGCAATTTATTTTAATTGAGAGTACGGTATATAATAATATAGACGTATCTAACTATGATCTTGAATTTTAAAGCAACATGTTCAGTGCATTTGCATTCACTCGTTATATTACCTGTTCAACTTGATATTTTATATGAAACCATTTAACCACAACGTCTCGATTTTAATATTGTGTTTCCTTTCAACGTGCCAAAGGAAGTAAGCGTGTCTTTTGTCCTTTGATATTAATAGTGACAAAGGTGCATAAATATCGTTAAAAGTGCAAAAAAATGTGTTCAATATTTGGAACATCAAACAATTCAGTATCTGTTTTTCTTCTTTGACTACTGACAAGAATAAATGTTTTCCCGAAATACATTTCTTGTTATTTAATTTTCATTCATCGTTAAACTCATACAGCCAATATCAAAATCACATAGAAGTAAATTGTAATGAAATAGTTCTCTTGAGTAGATATTTTTGTATTGAAATATGGATGTATTTTTAACAAAACTGATTGACTACCGTTCAATTTCTTATCAGTTGTTATAAACAGACTTAAAATTAAATATTTCTGCAACCGATATTTATGATTTCAGTAACACTATTTATGGAAAGTCAAAGCGTAAGTTGCGCGTTCAATTACAGTGTTAAGTCTGTTTTTTTTTTCCAAAAATGGCGTGTACGTGTGTGGCGTGCACTCGACAATGACCTGACCAGCCAGACTGGCTGGCTCCCGTGTCAGCAGTCAGTTGTTTTGGCTCAGGCGACCGTGCGCGCACGCAGTTTCGCCGCTCGCGTCTTCACACAATTTTAACCTCGGAAATTCGCTTTCAGTAATATGTTTATATCAAAACATATAGTCCGTACATTGTGATATGAAGTAGTACTATGTGCTTTCATCGTTCGTTTTGTTTGTTTCTTTGTGGTATTTATTTTGTGCAAAGCTTTTTGCATGGTGAATCATTTATACAAGTGTTTTGATTACACTACACTTCAATTGTTAGTTGTATTTATTACCGTACACAATTTGGTTCTTTAAACGATCTTTTTATCTCTTGTTATCAGTTTATCTCGATATCGTTTTGACGTAGCCATTATCACACTGTAAAGTGTGTTTAAGTAAATTCTTTTTTTGAATATATTTTGCAATAAACTTTCTTGTGACCTTATAGCATTCAATCACGATATAGTCGATTAATTTCTCTTTTTGGCGTGCAACTAAGCTTTTACAATTTTACACTACCATTTCAATACCGTCGTAAGTACATTATAACATTGAGGTCAACATTTTCTAATGTCTGTCTAATTTATATTCAACATGGATCACTTATCCTTTACTCGCTTGACTGTTAAAACGGCTCCCTTGTAAGGACTCCTGTCGTTCTAATTTGATTTCATATTTGTATCTATAAATAGTATTGCATATATAATTTCTAACGATAAAGTAACATAAAATGTATCTTTATTTCATTGTTTCTCATGTGACACGCTGATATCTAATATATTTGATATCGATACAGCTCATATAATCTCAATTGATTGTTATTTATTAGCGATCCACCGAGAACGATTGATTTTGAACTACGGTCACTGTATCTGTCGTAACTATAATAGAACTGTTTGTGACATGGAGTCTTCATCGTGATTGAAGAAGTTTTTGTTGTCAGTGTGCACTTAATTCGTATTAAATTTTAAAACCGTGGCGTCAATCGGAATGTCTGGTTTGTTTTTGGTTGTAGCTTAATTAAGTTCTAGTGTCCATTTTTTCTCGACTTCAGATCATTTATGGCTGGAACAAGTTTACATATTAGGTGGTCTTCGGTCGTCACATCAAATTGTTGCGTATGGCGAGGTGGACGGATTGTCCGAGGAAAACAAGTTTATAGTTTTCCTCAAGCTCGGTTAAATAACACACTGAGAATTCAGTTTTAAACTGTTATTTATTACCCCATTACCATCGAACCTTTTCGCGAAACGCTCCAACGTCACTTATAAACTAACATAAAAAACTTTTGTCCTTTTGATTCCACAGTTATTTTGTTTGAACAAGTTTCACAGAGCACACAAAGAACGACGTTGCGAAGTCAATAAACATGAGATTTTATTATCTCATGATGGATTGCTTTTATTTATGACCAATCAAGTCGCTTGGTACTATGTTATTATCCCAGGCACTGATTGCTCTCAAATCGTTTTTTTTTTGTCTTCAAGGTAACATTGAGACGAGCCTACTTGCTGCGACGCACCTACAATATTAACAATCTTCTACATCCATGTGATGCGTCATAAATTATAACTACTGGCCCATAATGTTTACCAACGTTCTAGGATCTGCGCCTGACTCACACGAGCTCTGAGCGCTGCCAGATAATGGCGTCTGCTCGGTCACTCAGTTGTTGTTTGTCAATCTCTCGTCGCACTCGCTTTGTGCACAATCCTTTACAATTGTCTCTTTTATATGATGAATAGTGTTATATGTACTATTAAATTTGTCACATGTATGGGTTCCAGTGTTTTTTATTACCTTTTCTTTGATTCATAGTTACGCGCTTTGAACTTAAATGGTGTGTGATTCTTAATAGTGCAACAAATAATTATAACTACATTACAAATGGAGCAAAACGCCTCTAAGGATTGGTAATGGTATCGGCATTACACATAAACTTATTCTAGTCAGTGATGTGATTGAGTAACAATTCAAAATGATATACGAGCTGATTATTGGCCTCGGCTTGGTCGTGTGTTTATTATGGAAATTTTTAATAGCTAAATGGGAACGGCAGAATTTTATGATAGATGCGTGTGTTAATAAAGCTACTAAATACACTAAAAACGATATCGATCCCACGCTTGAAGATGGTGCCAAGAATTCCGAAGACGTGCTGGATCACACTAATAAAAATATAACGCTCAACCATGACAAACCTCTGATATGTAAAGTAATAAAACAAGAAGAAAATCCGTTGCTAAATACATCCGACAGTAAGCCATTAGTACTTCCAAGTTTATTATTGAAGAAACACAATGAAAGTACGGAAAAAATTCAACCTATAAAACGTGATAGTCCGCCAAAAGAGCGTTTTGCTGAATTCCTAGAAAAAACCGTTCTCAATGATGATAAATTGCAGTCGATTATACAAAATTTGTCCTTGAACAAATCTGAAACAGAAACTTCTAACGGGATCGACTTAGTGCCGCCCTCGCCTGAAATCAGTACTTTCAATGGAAAATCGGAAAAGCTATATGATTCAATAGAAGCGATAGGTGTGAAAATTAAGCAACTGAATGATAATCTCGCAAACGAAGAATCACAAATTGATCAGACCAATGAAAACAATCAGGAGACTGACAAACCACTATTGTTGAGGCGGCTCCAAAAGCAAACTGGTATACCCGCTGGATTCAATTTTGGATCAGTTATAGGAGAGCTGAAAGTTAAAACTAAAAATGCTAGCAACGGCGGCCTTAAGCCGGTATTCAGGAAATTCGAGTTGGATAATGAGGATAATGAGGCACGTTTTCATTTATCAAATGTATATGTATTTTAAAATGGGATTAAGCGCGTACACACAGGTCGAGCAAACTCCCGAGGCAATTGCCGCGCTCGCTCTGTATGGAGGCGCCTAATTATTAGTTCTCGCTTTAGCTTCTTAGATTCCTATTCCAAAAATGGAGCAAATATTGAAAATTTCAGATCAATTTTATTTAGAATACGCAGGCCAGCATCTTCACCATTTCAATCATAAGCATTTATTATGGACCTATGATTTTGATAAAAATTAATTACAATGTTTATTCAGGAAACGGATTTGATAAGGCTGGGTGCATACTGCATACAGCTAGCACTTGATCAGTAATCAGCACACGCATGAAGATTACTATGTGAATTGGGTTAATTACACAACAAATACGTAACAAAACAACAATAGAATTGTTTTTGTATCTTTATAATATCTTAAGAATCGTGATAAGATCTTTCGCACTTTTTCCGGCACAGATTATAAAGATACAAAGGAATGAGATAATACAGAACTTTATAATTTGTTATTATCTTATGTAATGTTTAATAATATTTTTGTCAATAGAATCTCAATAATTTACCTACACTCTTAAGCTAGTGAAAAAAGTATGAATGCTATGTTGTCAATAAAATTTTATTTCAACATGTTTTAAGCAATATCTGAAACTACTGGCTCCTAATGGCCCTTTACTCTCTTTAACTAAAATTTGATCCACTTCAACATTTCGGAAGGTAGTTCTTTCTGTAAAATTATCGGACTTAAAAATTCACTTTCAACCTCAGTCACAAAAACAGAGTTAGTAATCGCAGAAATTTTGATAGTTTGATATCAACTATACATATCTACATATAAAGTAGACCCATATGTTCTGTATGTTTTTAATAGAAATGCAAAAAGTGAAAATTAGCCCAAAGTTTCAAAGTTTGCGCGGGCGTATTCACAAGCGCAAACTTTGTTGCCAATGTGTTGTATGTCAATTTTAAAACCTTAAATATCTGTTCCATAACTTAAACTATCTCCTTCCTTCTGAATCGTCCACTGTATGTAGAGCATAACTAAGAGACAAAAAAATCTTTGCCTATTTAGTAAAATATTATAGATTGTGTCATGTGTCATTTTTAGTGTTATTTACAACATTTTTTGTGTTGTTACAGGAATCTCTAAACGCGAGTGTCGAAGATAAGAAGAAGGTTCACGTAGATGAAAACGAACTGGGAGCCAATATTTTAGCCGACCGAAGAACTAAACTTGAAACGGCATCTCAGGTGAGATTGAAATTAAATTTGCATTTAATTATCTTTATCGACGATATCTCCTGGATGTTCTTCGACTCAAATTATATTTTGACCGTTAAATTTAATTGAAAGCGATAAAATGGATCACATGTTATCGTATATCGACTACTTTTATTATTAAATTCAAGTATAACATAACATCAATCAAAATAAATTACCACTAAATTAATTTTACTGTTCGCTCAGTTATTTAGATTATAAAAATGATAACTCGGTGTAAACATAATAACCGTCAATTAATTTAACACTAAGATTAATCAAATTATGTATATTTCTCTGAATCTTTTATTTGCTTTATGTGGTTAAAAATATTTGCAAGAGCATAAAACTATTAGATACCGCGTTAGGTATCGCAACTAATAAGTATCCGTTCCAAATACCTAAAGAGATGGTTTGAATACCTCGCTCTTTATATGGTAACCAGAAACGGTATAAGTAACATGTCTTTGGTAATACTAGGAAAATGTATACGTCAGACTTGAACAAATCAAACGTTCGTTGCAAATTTTAAATAACTATAATAGGGACTATTATAGACAAAAACTTATTTGATTGACTAGGTGTTAAAATACCGTCCATCTATAGACGTTCTTAGTTTAGGATTTGTGAAACAGTATATATTTATATTATCATTATATATGATGTCACCGATATCTCTGTTTCAATAATTTGTTAGACAATACCCAGGTTGTTAAAAAACATGAATAATAATATTTTTAAGGCTACTCCATCGCGGCTATCGATACGAAACTTTGATATCGATAGCCGCGATGGAGTTATTTCACCGGAGTTTAAATACTGTAATGTAGACAATAAATTATTAAGATTTTTTTCTCGGTGGTCACAGACGTAATGACAAAAAAAACTCACTTTTTTTCATTATCCATGCATAATTAGGAACGGATATTGAGACTTTTTTGTAGAGGAATCCTTAGCTTTCTCGCGCATAGTTTTTTAAAGTATGGATGTATATTTCCAAAAAAAAGAACGTTTAGTTACTTCCGGCGTTTTTACCCTGAACCAATTCCCCTTAAAAATCCTACTGGTATTATGATGGAATGAAAAAAAAACTATGATGATATGATATCAGGTCAATTTATTTAAAAATACAAAAATATTTTGAATATTACGCCTTTGGGTACTTGTTGTTTGAGGATCAATTTGTTAATTGTATTGATATCGGCAGTATACAAAAGTATTTTTTTGGAAAATCGCCCTTGGACGATTAGGAGGATGTAGGAGATCGAAAAAGCGTCCTAATTTTATTTAGACACGTACTGTTAGAGGATAGAGATGTTATGGCCGTGTGGCAATTATTACTCGTAGAGGGTTGTTAGATAGATGGCCATGCGTAATAATATGGCATGCATTACCATCAAAACTTAACCAAAGCAACAGCAAGCATTCCTATTTACTAGCACCTAGATAAATCAGATAGTATGGAGGTGATTACACGTTCGAATTCCTATTGGAACTAAACCACCATTGACCAGAAGGATGTAATAAACAACTCGCTAAATACCGATTGCAAATAAACAATTAAAGTTAATAAATTGCTGTTATCCTTTGTAAACTACGGTTGGTTTTGCAATTAGCTGTCGTAAGGATAGGTTTGTACTATTAATTTTAGAATAGCGACTTACAATAGGGTTGCTACTCCGTGATCAATTATCGATACTATTATGATCTCACCTTTTCTATTCCATTGATATTGCAAACAAGTCGGTCATACAGTTAATGTTGATGGCAGTTGAATTTTTAAACCTATAAACATCTTCATAGAAACTAGAGGTCTCAATACTCTCAATGCAGTGGCGATGTGAGTCTTAAGATACGCTTTCATTCCTGATTGGATATATATTTTGCCTCTGTGCCAGAAACTGTAGGACGTTACTATGTTACCGGATCACATCTATTCCAACGCCGTGAAGTTCATTATTACAATGATCAAAAGATTGTCTAAAATTACAACAAATTCTCATTTTATTAGTAGTAATTATTATATACCTAGTTAACAACTATAGGTCTCGAATTCTAATAGCGAAAATACCACAGCGACGATGAGCTTCATCGCTCATCGTCGCTGTGGCATTTTCGCTACACGCTGTTTTACATGCAGTAGATTACATCTACCATGTAATAATGCTGTTGATAGAATCAATACTTTCAGTTGACGTAGCATCGATAATGGAATTGTTTTCAAGGTCAACTGTCGATAGTCTGCCTGCATAGTTTCACAACACTATCCAAAAGGTGCGAACAGTTTGTCAGATGCTATCGATATTAACGATTTCTCTGCAAAGTTCACAAAAGCCGCCTGAGTCCATTAAGATTATAAACAATTGTATGTTGCGCAACTGTACACATATTTACTATGGGCACACATCGCCTGTGTACATTTGACGTCATTTTTTTTCTGCTGCGCATTTTTTTTAATTTCGCTCAGCAATATTTATAATAAGTCTTTATAGTCAACACATTTAGACACCCCCGCGTGCCCTTTCAACTTAACCCTGGATCGAGGAATAAGGTTAATCATGGTGTTTTTCAATTTTTCCAAATTGAGCCACATTTTTTATATGAGCAATATTTATTTCTCCAAATCATGAAAATATTTTTATCTTTACGGTAGTGTCTGTCACAATGGAATGCAACACAAGTTACGTAGAATTTTTGGCAAAATAACTACAGTTTGTTGTGTATGTGTAAAAAATGCAGATTCATTCAATATGATTGCTCGAATTGCGATCTCCGTATCGAACGTATAGGTCACTTTGGTAACAGAGAGAGGTGTTAAAATTAACACTTGTATTGGTGACACTGGGTGGTTAAACAAGGATTAAAATTTTAACGGTATTGCTGCATTTTAATGAAGGTAAAAAGACCACATCGAGCACTTTGCTTGAATTATCACTATAACTAGCTATTGCCCGCCGCTTCGTCCGTGTCGGTTTTACTTTCATGCAAACTTGCAATAAATAGCTTCCTTACTCCGGCTCTGTCTCAAAATTCGTTCTTAACGGACGTCTACTATCCATACCATGCAAAATTTCATCCTTCTACCTACGACAAGCAGTTTTCGATATTTTTTCATTCTCTCCACTTTTTGTTTTTGGAATATGTGTTGATATCCCGACGAAATTACGGGGATGTACGATCAAAGACAGTCAGATCAACTAGTAGATAACTCTAGTAGGAGCAATCAATTAATTTTGGTGACTAGCTTCGACAATTCTTTACGGTTCAGAGGGTTTTTATAGGACCATCTTTTAACACTATTCTCATATATTTATATTCTTTATATCGACACTAAATAGTCGCGTTATCGGTACAGTCATCTCGAATTCAGAAATTGATGATCTTTTTATTCTTATACTCAATAGGTATACCTATTTTTTACGTACTTATCTTTTAAAAATAACCTGCGTTTCGGTAGTTTTTCAGCTTCCGTTGTATCGGACAGACCTTTTGGGATTCTTGGAATGGTTCTGTCCGATACTACAGCTCAGGTTGGTTGAGAAAAATCGTTGTAGCACTTAACAAACGTCAGATAAATCAGCGAAACCTTCATTTTTATTCGATTCAAAATATATTACACGGGCAACTAATTGGTAGGAAATACTTTATATAAATTATGTTTAACTAGAAGAAAGTCAAGCCATTAAATATGTATCGTGTACATAACCTCGCTACACTTTATATCAATATTTAATTTCAATACCAACGGAATGTCATTTAAATCAGCGTTCGACCTTTGTGCCTATCCTTGCCAACTGCACAATGCACTACCGACACCACTGTCCGATAAATTGCAGACCAATTTGGCCAATATAGCATAAAGTATAAAGATCACTTTCATTTGAATCAAAAGATTTATTTATATTTTAAACATAGGAAAATGTTTTTTCGGTTCTCAAGATATTTCTATGCTGTTTGCTCTTGGACCTTCTTGTTTTTTTTTCACAAATCTTCTCGTGCACCTTTGCTATGCATGAGGTATTTCAGATATAAGCACATTAAGCACCCGCCAAAACAGTAAGTAAGAAATAGACCTTTTTTACTGGTAGAAGCTTCAGTGGCGGAGCTCGCGGGCGTAGGCACCACCGCATTACCTAATATACTTGCCGCTAAATGGTAGTGTTCAGCACTATCGTGTTCCGGTCAGGTGGTAATGTACGGCCCTGTAATTTCCGGCACAGAGGCATAACACCTTAGGCCTCAGGAGTGGTAACGCATCTGCATTTTGACCTTGGTCTTCATGTGGGTGTCTATAGGCTGCAGTCATCACTTAACATCCATGTGAACTGCATGCTTGTTTGCCAAGCCCATTACATAAAAAAAAGACCTAGTAGATTTAAAGATTATTCACTAACGCAGACTATTAGTGATGACGTACGTTTTATCGTTAACGTATTTTAATACAAAATCAACTATTTTACTAAAAAACGGCTTACCGTTTTTTAGTAAAATAGTATTTGATCATTTTGAAATAAGGAACTGACGGGAGCTCAGGGTTACATGTGCCTTAAATATCCTTAGCACTAAAGAGATTTGTTCAAATATCAAGGGAACAAGTTTCTTTTGAGCTTTAATGTTTATTGAATTCTCTCGAATCACCTTCATTGTTTCCTTGTTCCTAAATGACAATATTTGTTCAGCGATTAAGGTGTGGCTACACTAAGAGCGGTCACGGAGAAAATAAGTATTTGTATAAGGTATATCAAACGTTAGTTCGGTTAATTTAACACTGTTTCCTCATGGAGAGTGAAATATTTCTGATATAGCTATATATTCTGATATAACGGCAGATTTTCAAATAAAATACCTACGTTTATAGGCGTAGGAATAATCAATCCCTACTAATATTATAAATTCGAATGTAACTCTGTCTGTCTGTTACCTTTTCACGTCCAAACGACTGAACCGATTTTTATGAAATTTGGTACAGAGATAGAGCTGACTTTGAGAAAGAACATAGGCTACTTATTTATTTATAAAACGACATCCACGCGGGCGAAGCCGCGGGCAACAGCTACTTTAAAATATTGCACTCGAAAAAATATTTCGACATTACGCTTGAAACAAATTTGTCGTCCCCGGATCGATTTTTTTTTTACGTCCTATTTTACTGCAAATCTTCTGGCCTTCATAATTTGCCATTCTCAAACTTATAACTTGTTAATACTTCCTTACCAATAGTAATGATGAATTAGAAGCCTTCTTCTTTAGAACACCAAGGTATTGATACAGTTCCAAATATTAGTCTTGATGCGTGCTATCAAAACACACAATCTGTGAACGTTTTTCCATCGCAGCCTCTATCCACGATAGATGTAAACATAGCAAGCAATAAGGACCCGCGTTATCGCTTTCTGTGAGTTAAAGCTTTTACCATGAGTAATATTGAGTTGGACCTTAACCGTAATGAGTCACTGACCGCATAATGTTACAATGCAATTCCTCGTATAAACAATCCGCCTCTAAAATGTTATTTTTGTAGGTATCCATTCTGAAAGGCTTGGTGCGAATGAGGGCTTCGGAACACTGACGTAAACTCCAAGGCTAGGATATTAAAAAAAGAGGAGAGAGTAGAGGTACTTCAAAAAGTCGAAGAAAACGAATACTTCATATAACAACCCATATTACTACTTATATTGTTTTTTTTTTGTAAGAATTAATTCGCTTGTCTTGTCTATAAGAGTACCGGTGTGAAATCCGAACCGGGGTATGTTAGAATAGTTCGAGGACGGGGACAGAAATAATAAAAATAATCGCTATTTCTTAAATTACGTTATCAAATTATTTTCTTTCTGATATCTATACAAATAAATAAAATTGGAGTGTCTGTAATTTTAAAGTAACCGCTTTTTACTAAATGCATATTTGTATGTATACACGATACATACACCAAAACAACATTTTTTACGATTTTTGTCTGTCTGTTTGTTGGGGCTAATCTCGGGAACGGCTGGACCGATTTCGACGGGACTTTCACTGGCAGATAGCTTATGTAATAAGGAGTAACTTAGGCATTTTTATACAAGCTGCGCCCACGACTTCGTCCGGGTAGATACTGAACAATCATAAATTCTCACGCGGACGAAGTCGCAGGCACAGCTATGTTTAATAAAATTTATCGTCAAATTGGCAATATATTGCGCCATATACCTACATAAACAAATTATTTAGAAGTAAATTCGACAATGTACTGACATAATCCGTTTAATTTTCCCAGGGATGGCGCAAACGAGTACCGCAAACCGACGCGTCGCTGTTTACGGTGGCGGGGCGGTTGGAGAGAGACAAGGTGACGACCGGCACGCCGCCGCTGACGCCGCCGCCTGTGGCCGCGCCGCTGGTGGCGTCGCCCGCCATCACTCCCGCTGTACCACCACCGAATAAGTTCAGGTAACGGTTCAATCAAAAATCTTGCAAAGACACATCATAGGGATGGCGGTAACTAGTACCATAGAAGATTAGGTTTCACTGGTGGTAGAGTTCCAGTGAAGGAGCTCGAACGCGTAGGCACCACCGCATTAACTAATATACTTGCCGCTAAATGGTAGTACTGTTTCGTGCACTATCGTGTTCAACACGATAGTGCTGAAACATTAGTACGGCCCTGTAATTTCCGGCACAGAGACATAACACCTTAGGCCTCAGGAGTGGTAACGCATCGGCATTTTGACCTTGGTCTTCATGTGGGTGTCTATAGGTTGCAGTCATCACTTAACATCAATGTGAACTGCATTTTTCTTTGCCACTACCATTGCATAAAAAGTTCTTTAAGGATTTCTGCAATTACAACTTTGGCTCTATTTATAAGAGTATCCCAAATGCTTCATGAGCGTCAACAAAGGAGACGGGTAATTATGGGCCTACAAAATCATTTTGCTTAACCAAATGTAATTAAGTTATTGAAGTAAGTATAAAAAATATGTAAAAAAAAATTATGGTAGAAAACAAAATACGCAGTCATTTTAAGTTTACAGAAAGCGAGAAAAGTTAGAAAAACAAAAAGAGAGAGTTAACACCTGGGCACAGAAATGTATGGCACAGTATCAATGAATCATTCTCCTTTCCATGTGTGTAGGTATAACATTCAATTTATTAACATTAAAATATTATGGAACATTGATTAAAAGGTGAAATGGAATTCAAAACATCATTGAATATATTAGCTAATAATGTACTTTTTATGTCATACAAAAAATGGCTTATCATATTTATAAATAGTAATATATTTTTAACAATCGTAGCACACCTACTTTTCAACCACTCAATTTGAACGAGACAACGAATAGTAAAGATAGATTAATTGAGGTGAAAACAATTTTAAATATCTTTCGGGCTTTTTTATCCTACGTTAAAAGATTAAAACCTGTTTAAAATCATAGATAAAAAACTTGAATAAAAATATATTGAACAAGAACGAATGCTATACCAATACAAAACTAAACCTGAATCGGATTAATTAATGGGTTTCCAAAAATCTTGACCATATTCAAAATCGTTCGCTTGGTATTGGTTTAAAAATACAATCTGTGATATGAGAATAATATAATATAATTTCGTTGCCTTTCTTTCCTACCCAATGGTTGACTGGGAGATAATGCCTAGAGGCATTAAGTCCGCCTTTTGTATTTTTTTTTTACGTGCAATAAACTATAAATAAATAAATATAAAATCCATAATTTTCAGATCTAGAAAACCACCGACATCCCCTACCAACGGTTTCGCGTCAGGCCCTCTCCGGTCGGCGTCATGCGCCGTGATGAGCGCGGTCGTCGACGCTAAACCAAAGGAGACGCCGCGACTTGACCGCGAATCCTTCAAACGAAGTCACTCGGTCAGCGAGAGCATCAGTCGACTCGACGAGAGTGAGTTTTTGTAGTATTTTTTTATATAATGAAATCGGTAAACATACATACAGTTCTCACTGATGGTAAGCGAATACTGTAGCTTTAAAACATCTACTTAAAAATCTGAAATTGCAAATGCGGTGCCACTTCTAAAGCCAAGCTGTTATGCCTTTGTGCCGGAAATTACAGAGCCGTTCGGGAGATTAATTCGTTAGATTTATCAAATTGCCGAATACACTAAGTTGCCTGATTATGTTATATAAATGTGTCTAACAAAATGGGCGAATGTAAGCTGAAAGAATTGCCGAGACGCGACCGCGAATTTTTCAAATAAAGTCACCCTGTCAATTAAAGATAAAACACATCTACCGCTACTGAACAGTACTGACACCTCAGTGTGCAGTGTTTGGAAAAGAATTCCCTGACACGCGGTGACTAGATATGTAACGACCTTGACCCACGACCTTCGTCTGCCGGCCGAAGAGGCCATATACGTCTACCACACCGCCTTAACCAACAGAAACGTTCTAATTAACAAGTACACGTAATTAGTGGTAAAAGAAATAAATCGGAAATAGTGGAAATAGTGATAATACCGTTTCATATCCCGTTAGATTTTGAGCAATTCATCCTTCAGTCAATCATTATTAGAGACGGGAAATGTCTTGTGAACTTGTTTCGAATATTGAAGTTAATATGAATAGAATATGTTTTATTGAATCTTATATGTAACATATGTAGCTAAGTATTTAAAATATTACTAGGTGACCCGGCAAACTTCGTATTGCCTCACAATGAAATAATGTGTCAAAGGTTTGATAGATACGGACTATTTGTATGGGCACATAGAATTGTGGTTTTTACTATTTCCCTTCAATTCATATTTTCTTACCTTTTAAACCTTCCCTGGACTTCATCAAAACCAAAATTAGCCAAATCGGTCCAGCCATCCTCGAGTTTTGCGAGACTAACGAACAGCAATTGATTTTTATTTATATAGGTAATGAAAGTCGTTATGAATAGTTAGATGTAGCAAACAACGTAAGCAAGTGCAAAGAAATCTTGGTTTTTATTTAGTATAACTAGTGATCGCCCAATGGTCGAAATTCGACCGCAATACACATGCATAAAATATAACTAAGTTTGAATTCTATAACGAATCTCTAGGGTGAAACCGTTTTACCACAGACTGGTACACAGCACATGTACAGTGTTCAACAATAAATATTGCACATCGAGCTTAGGAAGGCGACTTCGGCTTATTTCGGGTCTGTAGAGCGTTATCTCTTTCGAACCATATCTATTTGACGTTTGTCGACCATTTTGATCAAGTTTTGACCAATACTGGACTGTCGATGCTTATGTAGGCAGTGTACAGCAGAGATAACGCTCTACGAAGTCGAAACGAGCCGATCGTCTCTTTCGTAGGCTCGATGTGCAATATTAAGTGTTGAGTACTGTAATATGTTTGACACTGACAATGTAGACCTTGAAGACGAAAGTCTTTAACCAGTGCGTTTTACCGGTGATGACCTACGGTGCCGAGACGTGGTCTCTCACTATGGGTCTCGTGCGAAAGCTCCAAGTCACTCAGCGGTCAATGGAAAGGGCTATGCTCGGCGTTTCCCTACTGGATCGAATCAGAAATGAGGAGATCCGTAGGCGAACGAAAGTCGCTGACATAGCCAAGCAGATTTCCAAGCTGAAGTGGCAATGGGCAGGGCACATAGCTCGGAAAACCGATAGCCGCTGGGGCAGAAAGGTTCTCGAGTGGAGACCACGTATCGGCAAACGCAGCGTAGGACGTCCACCTGCAAGATGGACCGACGACCTGATCAAGGCTGCAGGTACCCGCTGGATGCACGTCGCTTCCGATCGGTCGGCATGGAGGTCCTTGGGGGAGGCCTATGTTCAGCAGTGGACGTCTTATGGCTGATATGATGATGATGATGATGATGACAATGTGAACATAATTGTGTTGTCAAATTATTGGGTGCTCTGTTGGAGGAGGTGGCCATCGTGGACTCATATCATCATGGCATTGGCATTCAGGTCCTGCTGCGCTCTCGTCTCTCTTTCCCGATGGTTTCTGCGGGCTTCTTCGACACTCAGATGCAACGACAAAGAAATTCTTAGCCCAATTCCCTTTTTATGTCAAGCGTATTTTCACCCACATCCTATCATTTGAAACATATTTTTCCTTTCATGCGGCTAGCACGCGCGCAGAACTCGGTTTGGCAGCCCACGTACGCGCTATCCGGATGCGAGCGGTGATCTTCTGCCTTCAGCGTTGTTTTTACTGTGAAGCGGGTCGCATGCTCTTAGTCCGCATATATTGTGCACGATTGTAGTCACTGGCGACACGCGCGAAACTGCAGCGGCAAATGAAATCCCTGTCCTGCGTGTGGCCAGGAGCGTGCTATCACCCGCATGCGGACTTAATCCGCGCGGGCGTTAATTCGCATAACAGGAAAACGGCCCTAACTAAATATTCGAGTATTTTAGGAAAGGACAACTCCCAAAAAAAATGTATTTGATTCATTTGTCCCAATAATCGTATTGTCAACATCATGTCCTATATTTTCAATTGTTATCATTGTAGAGGAAGAGTCATCGCCTGGTGCAGAGAAGTCGGGGTGTCCTGTGAGGGTTCCGCGGGCGGATGACGAAACCTTCCACGCGTTCTTCGCACCGCTGCAGCAGCAAGAGAAGGCTACCGTTGACGCTGTCGACGTCGATCTTGACGCGATCGACAGCGGCTCTAGGCAGATGTAAGTTCTATTGTCTGTAATGGTGTTGGCAAACAAATATGCAACTGCATAGTCTTATAGACGTCTACACATAATCTTAATGTCGGAATACAGATGCATTCCCATGGGGTCTAAGATGAACCATTTGGCGCCAGATAGGTTAGGAATCCTTTTTTTCCCCGAGTCTTCATTGGAGTAAAATTATTATAGTATGATCTATCGCACTATAAAAATTTGGTTATTTAAATTTTTCACAATAACACATTCTGGTGAATATACCGAAGCTTACTAACTTCTGGAGCTTAGTGGTAAAGCGCCTGGGCTGGTTATCCTGAAGTTGCAGGTTCGATACCTGTCCGAAGTCAAATTTTATTTTCAACTAGCTATGCCCGCGACATCGCGAATAATTTAATCCTAAAAAAAAATAACCTAAGTGTCTCCTTATTAAATGAGCTATCTGCCAGTGGAATTCCCGTCAGAATTGGTTCACTCATTATTGAGATTAGCCGGAAAAACCGACAAACAGACTGTAAAAAAAATATATTTTGGTATATGTACCGTGTATACATATGCAAACACTGTTATTTTTATATTGCAAACAGACACTCCAATTATGTTTATTTGCATAGAGTTTAGATGTATTTCATTTCTAAATGGTATGATTTTTCTCGTTTGTACAGGCTAGCAAGCGAATGGGCGCGTCGCGCGAAGCGAGAGAGGCGGCACGCAGCCTCGCGGAACCCGCTGAAGGCTCTGGCCGCGAGAACCGACCTCAAGCAAGAGTACCTCGCCCTACCCTCCACGATACGCGAACAGTATATCAAGGAGAAAGGTCAGTATTCAAAATATTCTCTATATTACTTTGTTACTCAAAATAGTATTTAATATTATTTCGTCAGATTTTTAATGTAAGTTGTTCGATAACTCTGAGAAAGATACATTCCATACCAATTGAAACAGCTTTGTGAATATTCACAAATTATTAAATAAATCTAGATTTAGTAAACTCGGAGTTAGTTAAAATAAAAAAATAATTTTCATTACCTGCCGGGTTTAATACGATAACCTGAGAAAGTTGGAGATATTATGATTTCCTTCTTTTATAAGTTCCACTTATCTAAATTAAATTGTTGTTAATTTATTTTTAATATGTAAAGTTTTTATGTCTCAATAATAATTTACCATTGACATAGTACAGTCACGGTTATGTTTAAAATATTATTTTTTGTGATTTTTCTGGCCTTATGGTTGATAAATCCAGACGTGAAAATTCGTTGAAGAATTAATCAATTCAATGTCGTAAACAGTAACAGCGAACTGCGGACTAGCGGCGGAAGCGTTGGCTGCACTAGCCAGTAAGGAGGACTTCTCCAACGTAGCGCTGCGCAGTGCTTCGGCTTCTAATATTCCCAGCCACGGCACTCGACCCCTCATGTTGCTGCACGTCAAGGGCCGGAGACGAGTTCAGGTGGGTGGAGGATATCGCTGAATACTATGGTAGCTACACACGTTACGTTTTAGCTGCGTAAATTCAGATATGTACAAGTAACACGTAGTGAAGGCTCAATTTTTGCACAAACATGTACAACAAACGTCATTATTAGCTCGTGCAAGCCTAAATTTGCAGTCATTGCGAACTGCCGTCCGTTTTCGTTGACGTGTAAGAATAATTTCTCAAAATAGCGCTGCGCAGTGCTTCTGCTGCTAATATTCCCAGCCACGTCACGCGACCCTTTTACTCGACGACTACTGCACGTCAAGGGCCGGAGACGAGTTCTGATGGGTGGACAATATCGTTGACTATTGCGAACTGAGGTCTAGAAGCCTTGGTGAGCAAGAAAATCTTCTAGAATTTGTGCAGTTCTTCGGCGACAAATATACCAAGACATGGCTTGCACCCGCTCATTCTGCTGCACGTTAAGGGTTATAAAGAAGAAAGTTTGGGTAATAATTTTATTTCGACTACTAATTGACAGACTCTTTCAAAAAGTCGTTAGAGATTAACCTAGAGTTATTCACTATAACATAAAGTAACAGTAAATCAGATATAAGTAGTAATAATAGAATCAATTGTTCAATTCCTTCCTTCCGAAAACTAGATACTTGTGAATAAAAAGAAAAACTTATTCGTGATAATCAAAGTTATTCACTTAGAAGAGTTCCAAATCTGTCCCAACTGAAAATTTGCACTTTACTAAATCTCTATTTCCATTCCATTAAATTATTAGAATAGTTTACCCACATTGTTATTCAAATCTATTTTGTTGTTGCAGACACGTCTTGTGGAGCCGGTACATACTAACGTGAACCGCGGCGATTGCTTCCTGCTGGTGACGCCCGACCAGGTGTTCCTGTACATCGGCCTTTACGCCAATGTCATTGAGAGGTATCTCGAATGATTCAAAATTAAATAATGTCATATCTTTATGCATATAAATGTTAACAAAATTATAAAAATACACGTTTGCATTTTACAGGAATCGAAGTACTGACATCGCTACACATATATACAATACTAAAGATCTAGGCTGCAAGAATTCCACGGGCGTCATCAAAATCGACGAGCAAACCAAGAACTACAGCAACAAACATTGGAACCAATTCTGGTCGCTGCTGGGTGTGACCGACGGCATAGAAGATTACCAGCCCGTGGAAACCGGTCACGCGGACGAAGATGAAATCTTCGAAACATGCATCGTCCAAACCAACATGTGCTACGAAGTCATGGACGACGAACTAGTGCCAATAAAGGAATACTGGGGCCAAATGCCAAAGATTGCCATGTTACATCAGTCCAAAGTCATCGTTTTCGACTTTGGTTCGGAGATGTACATTTGGTACGGGAAAAACGTACCCCTAGAGAGTCGTAGACGCGCCGCTCAACTTGCCCAAGAGTTGTTCGACGACGGATACAATTATGAACAATGCCATATTAACCCACTGAACGCCGCGGGATATCAAGGCGCTAGAGAAGATAATAGCGAACCGGCGAAGTCAGACAAAAGTCGTCCAGAATGGACGATTATGTCCAAAGTCACTCAGCATATGGAAACCATATTGTTCAAAGAGAAATTCCTCGACTGGCCAGACTACACGCGAGTTATAAAGGTGAAACCACAAGAAAATAAGACCAACAGTATCGAAATCAACCCGTGCGATGCCGAGGAGATGTGGTCGAATGAGTACCAGGACCCCGATCTCATATTAGAAGGGTCCCACCTCGGTCGAGGCACTCACTACTACGACAAAGAGGCCATGAGACATTACGATATCAGGACTAAATCGGTATGCAAATGGGTGATACAGGAGTACGATTATTCCCAAGTCGAAAATGACGCGGAAATCGGCGACTTTTTCTCTGGCGACAGTTATATAATTAGATGGGAGTACCAAATAACCGTTTCGGGTCGCGAATTAAACGGCAAACCTTCCAAACACAATGTAACGGGAAGGGATAGATGCGCGTACTTCTGTTGGCAGGGCAAAGACGCGTCTTCGAACGAGAAAGGCGCGGCTGCGTTACTAACAGTGGAATTGGATAAAGAAAAAGGTCCTCAAGTCCGTGTGGCCCAGGGAAATGAACCGCCCGCTTTCCTAAACCTTTTCAAGGGCGATTTGGTCGTTCACCAAGGAAAGAGAGATACCGATAAAAGCCGGTATAGGTTGTTCGTTACTCGGGGAAACGTGACGAGCGAAGCTTATCTTCTTCAAGTTCCTTGTTCGATGCGGCAGCTGCGAAGTCGGACTTCGTTGGTGCTGGTCGACACTGAGAAGGGTCAGCTGTACGTTTGGCACGGAACTAGAAGTCCAAAACATACTAGGACTGTCGCCGTTGAGCTGGCGAATAAACTAGTGTCGCGGAACTCTAATCTTCTTGGGGAGAAAATTCTTGAGAAGGAGATTACCGAAGTACGGGAGGGAGAAGAACCGAGAGAAGTGGTTGAGGCTCTGGGAGGGAAGGGACATTATGGAGGAGTTGTAGGGGAAAAAGAAGACGAAGGAGAGGGCACTCCCAGACTGTTCCACTTCACGGACTTGGGGGCGCAGTTCGAGGCGAATGAGGTGCTGTCGCCGCTGCGTTACGAAGGTCTGGTGACACCCTATCCTTTCGAACAAAAGGAGTTGTATTCGGCCTCGCAGCCAGGTGAGACTCTTTTTCTTTCACCAATTTTTTTTTTAATCTCTCATTTGCCAATTTCCGGTCAAAAATTAAATGTCTAACCGTTGAATTACTTGTTTATTTTTTTCGTGTCTCAAATATCAAACAAGAATGCTGTCTACCAACTAAATGATGAATTATTTTGTATAAGAGTGATTAACTGCAAATCATGAACGTATTGTATGTAACGTTGTTTTTTTTTTTCAATTGGAAACAAGACGCAATCACCTACTTCCCAATCTGACAGAAGAAATCTGAACTCGGGACATCGAAGTCTCTTCGGAGTATCTGTCCGAGTAATACCTTACTATAGCTAAGCCATTATGACAGTGAATTGAGGAAAAATAATATAGAATTGAGGCTATAAAGTCGTTTTTGGAAAAAAATCAAATTTGTCACTTGTGAAATTATTTTGAAATGTTTTATTGGAGACTAGCTGTGCCCGCGACTTTGTCCCCGTGAGAATTTATGATTGTTCTGTACCTACCCGGACGAAGTCGTGGGCGCAGCTAGTATAAAAGTAGCCTAAGTTACGCCTACTATTTCATAAGCTATCTGCCAGTGAAAGTCCCGTCAAAATCGGTGAGCCTTTCCCGAGATTAGCCGGAACAAACAGACAGACAAAAATTGTAATTGTAAATGTTGTTTTGGTATATGTACCGTGTATACATACATTTGCATTTAGTAAAAAGCGGTTATTTTTATATTACAAACAGACACTCCTATTTCATTTATTTGTATAGATAGGTTTATTCAATGTGTATATTTGCATTGTTTTAGCTCTGTTCCTACTAGACGATGGCAACTCGGTGTGGGTTTGGCAAGGTTGGTGGCCTCGGTCTGAAGATGGAGATCTCGAGCCTGCGGAAAGGAATGCCGGTAATTATTAATTGTTAGCATAATAAAGTATGGACTCCCTGGCATCTAACCGACATCTTTGATTTCTTCCAAAACTTCTGCGTAATAAAATAAACGACTTTTCTACAAATGGTTTTGTTGTTCGAGGCTTGAATGTCTTATTTGTACACTGCAATATACTTAAAGTTATATATGTATACACGACAACCACTTTGTAGCGCGGTCAATTGATCTATATAAATATTTAAAGAAGTTATGTAGTATAGGTCGCGCCACGTAAAAAGAACGCTGGAAGAAAGTAGAAGGGATGTGTTCGCGCATCGGTACACTCGCGCACGAAAGTACTAGCCCTATTGGTTTATTTTTGATCTAGCTTTCGCTTGCGGTTTCGTGTATTGGTAGGCAGATTGAAAACTATATTACATAGAATAACATAAAATGAAATAAAAACACATGACGCGCAGCTTGACCGCCAGCGTTCTTTTTACGTGGCGCGACCTATATTTAGAGTGGTCGTTTAATTTAAGAGTGGTCGTTTAATTTATTTTTTATCAGTTTCGTGTGGGACATAGACTAAATTAATTTTCAGATGTTTTTGATTATGAAAAGCAGAAGTTCCAAGACCTTCTAGAATTTAATGCTAAATGTCCTGGTAAACAAACAAAATCATGGTAACAAACTAGGTAAAGTGGCTTGATTTTGTACCAAATTTTATAACTATAAATTCGTTCAGTTTTATGGAAATTTTAGGCTATCCCGGATAATTTTTGAACCATCATATCATGGCTAGCTTTTCTTGTGAACTCCGTAGCGATTTAGAAATAGACTATGACCTACCAAATATGTACTCGTATCAACAAAAAAAATATTTTAAACCGTTTCAGAAGAATTCGTATAAATCGTAATAAAACACTAACACAAGATTCTATATTATTGTCTCGTAAACCACTAGTTAAAGTAACGTGGTTTCAATAGATATCTGACTATCTGACTTTCCTTTCATTTTTTAATTAAGAAGTGAAATTCAACTTTCGAAATTAAGTACCCCATCAATATTCGATCAGGCGTCGGCGCATTCGCCGGGCGTTGGCAAGCCATGCGCCTAGCCGCATTGCGCACTGCGGACTCGTACTGGCGCGCGTCACGCGGCCCGGCCGCCAAGCCTCGCGTGCGCGTAGTCGCCGCCGGCCTCGAACCCCGACCCTTCACCGAGCTGTTTGACACGTGGACCGAGCATGACGACGCCGCTGAGGCTAACATCGCTGTGAGTATCGCACATTTGTATACCTGGTGTTTGTTCTATATACCTTTAGCTGGATCTACGAATAATTATGTAAAGAATTGTATGTGAGCCAAAATATGGTTCCACGTAAATAGACACACCGTGGGCGGGGCACTAAAAGGACACACCGCCGCGCGTCCGACTATAGCACGTTTCCTTGCCGCTCTGCAAAATAACCTTGTCGTAACCTATCGGATGCGAGCATTGTCTATGTTGAAAGTGTGAGTGTTTGTTATATTTGCAGTTAATTTGTTTGTGTAAATCGAACCAAAATCGAAGCAACGATTGTATAAGAGTCACATTTCTATACATACATATAATTCTATACATTATTATTCGTGCAAACGTTTACATTAAAATTTAGGCTTGCACAAGCTAACAATAACAAAAGTGGAGGCCACACGCGTTACATTTTACTTGTGCAAACCTAAATTTACGCATTAAAACATAAGGTACATAATATTTTTTGCCGTGAAAACGACCAGTGATGACGAGTACACAATGAACATTTTCGAATAACGTTTTTTTACATAACCACGACATAAGCGTGAGCAACTAAATTAGCCTACTATTATATTACGACTTTAGCCAAAGCCATTTGACCGATGCCTAGGGCTGAATTTAAAACAGTTGTAATGTAAAGTGTAAAATCACTTTCAAATTAGACGTTTTATGTCGTTCTGGTACGGAACCGGAGCAGTGTGGCTCTTTGTAGAAATTAAATTTGCGGAATTTCTCGCGTATACAACACTTACAAATTTCTTATACCCGACGTTTCGGTCGCTTTCCAGCTACCGTGGTCACGGGCAGACTAATTCGATGATGTTCAGCGTGGTCTTATATAGCTGAGACAGAACAAAACCCTAGTGCGATGTAAACTTCTGTCTCGGCTATATTAGACCAGGCTGAACATTGTCGAATAAGTCTGCCCGTGACCACGGTACCTGGAAAGCGACCGAAATGTCGGGTATAAGAAATTTGTAAGTGTTGTATACGCGAGAAATTCCGCAAATTTAATTTCTACAATGTATAAAGCTTGCGAAAACGTTTTGTAGGTAATTGGCTGTTTACGTGGTATGAAAGCAACACAATCGCGGCCCGAGGACTGTACTTTAGCAGGGCCAAACGTTTTAATTGAAATAACCCTAAGTTAATCGTGCTGGGTAATAAAAGTATTCGCAATTATGAACTCTATGCCTGGGTTGCACCACGATATACATGTGCCGGAAATTACAGGACCGTACATTCATTCAGGTCGTTCCGATCAGGTGGTAATGTCCGGCCCTGTAATTTCCGGCACAGAGGCATAACACCTTTGACCTCAGGAGTGGTAACGCATCTGCATTTTGACTTCTGGTCTTTCTGTAGGTGTCTATAAGCTGCAGTTAACTGCAAGCTTGTTTGCTACTTTCACTACATAAAAAAAATCTGTTAAAGTTAGAGTAGGATGTGAAATGTTACAATAACTTTAACATATATCATGGTTATCTACACTCTCTGCCTACCCCGTTAGGGACCTGGCGTGAAGATACATACATACATACATACATATATATCATGGTGCAAGCCAGGCTTTGAATATAATTTGGTGGCGGTTCTTACAATGGACGACATTATATTTCCCTTGTAGCTGGTATATTAATTGGGTTTCATCCACTACACACTCCCTGGTATATTTTTTATGAAACCAGAACCCAATTGATATTTAATGAAAGCTTTTATTTATTGAATTGGGCTTATGAATTAATTTTGTACATATTAATACGTGAATGATGTTTGATGAGGAGATGGAATGATTGGGTAAAAATTATAGATAAGAACTTGTAAATATAAAATAATTTCTTGTATAATTATGAATAGTTATATAAATAACTAATTTACTGCTCTGTTTATTGACATGTTAATGCATTCACAGATGTCATGTATTTTATTTATTAATATTATATTAATATTCATTAATTACAGAGGCGCGCTAAAGTAATCATGTTTTTTATAAAAGGTACTAAACAGAGCTGTAAATATCATAGTCTAAAGCAATCGCACCAGAAAACAGAAGGATAATAGCAGTGGCTAGAGAATTACATTCAAACATCAAAAATAATTCCGACACAGTGTTTAACTGCTCAACGTCTTGATATTCACTTATTTGTTAATTGTTTTATATAGTTGGTAATAGATGGCGCTGCTGCTACCATAAAGCAATGCAATAGATGTGAAGGAAAGATTTGACAAATCGGGCAGGACTTCAGTAGCTCAACTGGAAGAGCGGCTGGACTAGATTCCCAGTAGGCCGCGAGTTCGAGTCTCGCCTGAAGTCAAATTTTTCATTCCATTTTTCTTTAAAAATAAAATTTATTTGTTAATGTAACTCTCATATTTATAGTACAAAATATTGGAAGAATCATGGCAAGTTCCATATATTGATTTATACAGAAACAATGTGTAAAAGGTACAATGGTACAATGTATAACAGCTTTGAAATATTACCTAGAGAAATTCCTTCTGTCTAATGCTAAAAAAAATGAACTATAAACATTCATCGGCCACTCCTATCACCGTCTGTATTAAACCGCGCAATACCTGGGTAACGGGCACAATGTACATGTCGAGCACGCTTCGTAGCTGGGGCACAAGGCGGGCGCGGAATGTTCGGGGGCGGAGGAACTGGCGCGCCTCACCAGCCAGGGCCAGGTGCTGCCGCTGGCCGCGCTGCAGCGTCGCCCCCTGCCCGACCACGTCGACGCCCAGAGGCTCGAGAGGCATCTGTCTGATGATGACTATGTGGTACGTATGGTAACGGGACGAGACGCCTACTGGTAGATTTTTTCCGCTAGTGCAGTCAGTCGGAACAATGATGAATTGCAATAGGCGGCAGTGATTACACAGAATGATGGCACGCGGCATGGGGAGGACCCGGAAATAAAACTGTTGCCACTGTGATCGCCAATCCGCATGCCGAGCGTAACGATCAGGCTATATTCGCTCCTAACCAAGCACAACACTTTCGTTCTTTTTCTTTCCTCTTTGGGGTAGTATCTTCTTAGGACAAATGAATCTTTGGGGAAGGATTTTGTCCAGCTGTATGTCCAGCTGTAAACGTCTTTCGACTGAAGTGATGATGGACGAGGTTGACGAGACCAAAGTACCGGCCAAGAAGGAATCGGGCTCGCCTGTACAGTATTTTTTTTATACAGGTTCTTTCAGGAGGGGGATATTAATTATTCGCCTGATTTCTTAAATAGCTTAAATAATTTTTGTCATAAAATTATAAAAGTAAAGCTGAGATGTACCTACACAATAAGACAGACTTTTGCATAACTTTCAACATACTGCGATAGACATTATTTCTTGATTCTAATCTACTTGCCGCTAAACGACCAACGGAACACGATATCGTGTACCGTACAAATGTACATTTGCGGTGCCGTAATATCCGGCACAGAGGCATAACTTGATCTCAGAAGTGGCAATGTATTTACATAGAAATTAATATTTTAGTATAACAGCATTCACTTATAATAATTGTGAACTGGATCCTTAATTGCCACTTCCATGTCAAAAAATACATTTGTCCTTTTTTCAATGAGAAGACAGGCTTCTCGAAACCTTAACTTATCCTGATTTATTTATTTAACTTTATTGCAAACACAGAAATGTTGTACAAAAGGCGGACTTAATGCTACTAAAAGGCATTGTCTACCAGTCAACGTTTGGGTAAATAGAAAACAATGAAATGAATGAATTTATATTGTCTATTAGTCCTAAACTCTAATCATCCAGTAACGAATTATGATGAAACTCCCCTACTGATATGATATCTATTGATTTCAGTTCTGTGCTTTGTGATATGTTCGCAATAATTCCCTCACTGTAAGCATTAATGGGGCTTCCCACATGTACATAAAATCCAAGACCTAACCTGGTTTGAGTGCCGCATTATTTTTACGTTTTTTATAAACAAACTTGAGGTTTCTGAAGCTTGAGTATATGTATATCGAAAAACTAAAACGTCATGGTCTCATTCAATTAAAGTTTATGTAATAAATAATAATAATAATGGCAACCCATTATACGTCCCACTGCTGGGCACGAGTCTCTCCCCTTTTTGGGGGGGGGCTGTACCTTACTCCACCACGCTGCTCCAATGCGCATTGGTGGAGGTGGGTGGGTTAGTGGCCAACCCGCCGTCGGATGTTTTCAAACCGCCCATAAGGCCTCCGACAAGGTTTAACGACTGCTATCTATCGATAGCAACCGGGACCGACGGCTTAACGTGCCCTCCGAAGTACGGAATGTTAATGTATTTTACAATATCTTAGACATAACTTTGACGTACTATCTACTCAGAAAAATACATACCTAATCATACAAAGATAAGGTATTATTCACTTGTCCAATTTTTTCATTTCTCAGTACATAAAAGTAGGTATAGTACTTATAGTACATTCTGAATAATCTAAAATTGTATATTTATTTTTCACAGGAAGCATTCGGCATGACCAAAGAGGAGTTTTCAGTGTTGCCCGCATGGAAACAAACGAATATGAAGAAAGACGTCGGCCTGTTTTGACCCGTCGGCCTTCACACTCTCGACGACCGGAGACTGAATATTCTACCCGAGGCGGGCTAAATGCCAATCGACCCACGCCGGGGACGCGATGGAAGAATGCCCTTAAATAGATTTTTTGTACAACCGCAACAATTTCGTACTTTTTTATACTGAACAATGTCGAAACGGATTTGATACAATTAATGTTAAGTGCACGCTTTAAACCTTTTATAGCAAACGGAAACAATCGTTTTTTGTACTAACGGAATGTAACTATGTATTCGTTCACGTGATATTTTCATGTAACCGAAAGTAGACTAGGCGGTAGAAGTTTGAGGATTTGGATATTGGAATTGTATGGAAGTGTATTGTTTGTCTAATCCATAGCATGGTTCGTGACTGTTTTGTAAATAGTTGTTTTGTTTATTTATTATGTTTTTAACGTTCGTTTCTCTTTCCTTTTTAATTTTTTTTTTCATATTTATAATTGCACTCTTCGTACTATTTTTGATTTGTAATTATATTTTTACGTAGTTTTATAACTCTCGTTTTGTTAATGCATGGATATGACAACAAGGCAATGATAACGTAAAGGTGATATTTTTTATATTTCGCGTGACGGTATTGTCGGGTGACGTCACTAGCGCAAACGCACGACGATGACGAAACTCCGATCCAGTCTGCGTCCCTCGACAATACCGTGTGCGAAATTTTGTAGGGTTATAATGTATCTGGTCAAAGTATGAATATCGTTTGTAAATCTCTAGGTATACAAACACGTACTTCTACTATTATATACGCTTTAGGGTAGGCTTATATCATCTGCGACGGTCGGATATTTATACAAAACGTAACTTGTGATATTTTATTCGAGTTCGCGACACGTATTCCAATCTTCGTATGTTGTATTGTTACAACGATTGTTATGTAGTGTTAATACGCGGAGATGCGGAACCTGTTGCAATAACGTTACTATTATTCAGTTATTCAAACGAAATACCGTTTTGGGAGTAACGTAACGTAGTTTGCGACGCGCATGTAAACTCCGCGTGCATCTTTGTACGTATTTGTATATATTTCCACCGTCGCAGAACGTCTATATATTTTAACACATCACATATCTCTATCTACTCATTAGCTACTTTTTATACTGCGTTAGGTGGACCACGTTGAAAAAAAAAATGTTTTGACTACTTCATAATATTCTGGAAAATACCGTGTTACACAATTTTTAAGATACATTTCTTGAATTTATCTTAACTTTGAGGTAGAGGACCGGAGGCCGTTCACGGATTTATCGTGATAGCGAACTGACAAGTATAATGTTGACCACATAATATTGTTTGACTCATTTTAAACTTTTAAACAGATTTTGACTAAATCTTTTCTCAATGCATAGTTTTGTGCAGATCTCTAAATAAATCGAGCAGTGTTTGGGTTGCAGCATCCTACAGAGTAGCTTGCGTAAACGCTGTCGCTGTTTGCTCTTTCTAGATATTTATTTTTATAAATGTTTTAGCCTAATCGATGTATTTGTGTATGAAATGAGCGACTCCACTGAATCGCGATTGGATATCGATGTTGTAAGGATTATTTTAACTGCCAATGAGTAGCATAACATTATACCTATCGAGTCATAACTTAGTTAACGTACTTAGTTAACTTACGAGTAATCTATATTTTATGGATTTACGGCCAACGCTCTACGGGCCTACCGTGACATACTTTCTCTCAAACCCAATATTTAATGTTTGCTTTGGTTGTGTTACTTATACCTATAATTATTATTGTATTTGAGATTTATTTTGTATAATAATGATGTAATAAATTGCTAAAATTTGAATGCACGTCTTTCTTTTATTTTAACCTATTCCCGGGTAGAAATGGTTACCGGTAAAGTTAATTGAATCCAAAGAGAACCATTCTAAATTATGAATTTACATGATTTGCCATTGCCCAGATGCCGTTTGAAATGCCATAAGTAATAATAATAATAGCAATCCATTATACGTCCCACTGCTGGGCCGAGTCTCTCTCCTTTTTGGGGGGAGGCCTGGAGCTTACTCCACCACTCTTAGTATAATAAATCTATGACCACTCTGCTCCAATGCAGATTGGTGGAGATACGGGTTAGTGGCCAACCCGCTATCGGATGTTTTCAAACCGCCTATGACTTCGGACAAGGTTTAACGACTGCTATTTATTGATAGCAACCGGGACCGATGGCTTACAGTGCCCCCCCGAAGCACGAAAACGCGCATTTTAATTTGCCACTAGCGGTCATCCATCACACATTCGACCGCGCCCGTAATGTTTATCCGATTAGATCGCCTATGATCTACACCAGCCACGGGGCCATGCGCGCTTCCAAATACCATAATACCATATTTATGATATTGTATGACATTGGCAGAAATTTAGGTAATCGGTTGTTGTCTAAATTTTTGCAATAGCCATACACGGGGGGGTGGAAGTGACTAATGGCGTAATAGAGGGGAAGCCCTCTCCGAGCTCGAGATTACTCGCTCGTCATGGTGAAACTGGTGAAGCACCTCTCGACACCCCCAGCCTCTCACGCCAGTGTTGTCCCCGTGAACTATCAGGTTTGGCTGGTATTGGGGGGGGGTAAATAATACATAATTATCTTAATAAAAAGGAAGCAGACGAATCAATAATTTATTACATTCGCACGTCAGAATATTTACAAAATTGCACAAAGTGATCCTACTCGCAACACTTAAAATTAAGTTTTAATAATAACAATAAATTATTCTACCACTACTCGTTTTCAAATGAGCACTCCTTAAGGATATGCTTTTGAAAAGTTCAAACGAAATATCTCCACATACGCTTGAATAATCCTACAGGCACTTCTTCCGCATCATCTTCTTCATTCTCTGTCTCTTCTTGTCTTCTCTTTAATTCGTTTTCATTATCTTCCTGGTCCTCTTCATTGTCTATTTCCTCTTGACGTTTCTTTTCCTCTGTATCATCAACGTCTTCATCATCTTCAACTTCCTCTTGACGTTCTTTACCTTCTGCGTCATCTTCCTCTTCTTCGACTTCTACTTGTTCTTGACGATTCTCCGCGACTGCTTCGTCTTCGTCTAGTTCGTTATATTCATCGCCTTCAACTTCCTCTTGAAGTTTAATTTTTCGTGTGTCGTTTTCCTCTTGTTCTTTTTCGTCTTCTACTTCTTCTTGACGGTTTCCCTTCTTTTCTAATTCTTCTTCCACTTCTTCATCGTCTTCGACCTCCTCTTGGCGTTTCCTTTTATCTGATTCATCTATCTCTTCTTGTTCTTCTTCGTTTGCGTTAATTTCCTCTTGGCGTTTGGTTTCCTCAATCTCATCTTCATCAGCCTGTTCATCTTCATTGTCATTTTGTTTTTTGATTGGTTTTGTCAAGGCCTTAACGATAACACCATATTCCAAATTATCACCTTGTTCTTCCTCATCCTCGTTCTGTTTGATAGATCTACGTAGTCTTTTCAGTTCTAGATCTGCTTCTTCTTCTTCCGCCTCGTTAACTTCTTCTTGTGAATTCTTTGTTTCCAAATCCTCTTTGTCCGCATTTTCTTCACTTACATTCTCTTCATCTACAACTTCTTCTGACTCTTCATTAGCTTCTTCTTGACTGTGGTGGTGGGGTTTATGAGGCACGTGGTGAGGTATATGATGAGGCCTATGGTGATGTACGTGACCAATATGATGTTGGCGAGTTTCAGTTTCTTCAAATTCAGATTCTTTAACTTCGTTATCTTCCTGGAGTTTTGTAAGACGTGATGTTAGTATAAACTTTTTCAATCCTTCTGCCCAATCTTTCTCATTAGACCCGTCATCAATTGCAACAATATCTTCATAAGAATGATCGCGACCATGTCCGTGGACATGATTATGATCGTGGCCATGATGATGATGGTTTTCACCATGACAGTGATGGTGATGTTGATCTTCATTAGCATCTCGTAAATTTTCATCGTCACTTACAACTTCGTCATCTTCCTCTTCTTCTTCAGATATATCTTCAGATATATCTTCTTGAGAATCGGTATCAATAATATCTTCAGCCTCAGGTTCTGATTCTTGTTCCGGTTCTACCTCTGGAATCGGTTCCACCTCTGATTCTGGTTCTGCCTCTGGTTCAGGTTCCGGTTCCGATTCTGGTTCCGCCTCTGGTTCAAGTACCGGTTCCGCTTCTGGTTCCGCCTCTGGTTCAGGTTCCACGTCTGGTTCAGGTTCCGCGTCTGGTTCAGGTTCGAGCTCGGGCTCAGGTTCCGCTTCAGGTTCGGGTTCCGGTTCTGGTTCAGGTTCCGGTTCAGGTTCAGGTTCCGGTTCTGACTCTGGTTCAGGTTCTGGTTCCGCCTCTGGTTCTGGTTCCGTTTCGGGCTCTGGTTCTAGTTCGGGCTCTGGTTCTGGTTCGGGCTCAGGTTCCGGTTCGGGATCGGTTTCAACGCGACAGCCTGCTGGAGGTGTGGACCGATCACATATCTGTAATAGTAAGTCATATTTATTTAAATTCCTTATTTTATATATTGTTTTGTAAGGGTTAGATTTTTTTTTCAGTTCTATAAAATACGTAAGCGTATATACATGGATTTTTATTAAGCTTATTTACCTCGTTGTAACCATTTACTTGAAACAAGACTATTGTTTGGATAGATTGATTGTAGGACACGTATTTAGTCGTATAAATTCAGTTGACGAGTATCACGCAACGTATACTCTGCTGCTAGATTATGCATACAATAATATTAGTATTCGTAATTTAAAATTATGTCTATTTATTCCTGCAAATAATTTTGCATCAACAAAAGTAGTAATTAATACTTATAGCTTACTAATGCAAGGGTAAGCAATGATAAGAGATCCATTTGCTGTTTTGCACATATAAAGAAATATCGTCATGTTACTCGTGGGTAACGGTCGACCTTCACGTCTTTTTTATTAAATTTCGTACATAAAGAAACACGTCTTGCATGTTTTGCATATCAAAATATGTTAGGTATTTAATGGATACAAAATAGCAAGTATGATTGGTAAAAAATGGGTGAGACTTGTTAAAAAAAAAGTTTTTTTTTTTTTCAATTTATGGACGTATTATTATTTTCATAGGCAATGCATGCAATACGTGTTTCTTTGTGCATGAAATTTGATAAAAACATGTTTCATTCGGTAAACAGGTAAAGGTCGACTTAGATTCGGCCCCCTACTTATAGATTATCTGGAAATTTAAAGATTATGGCCTGTCTGAAGTAAGTCACGTTGCCGTCCGAACAAATTATGCCACAATTTATGATTTATGACAATATATATTTTTTTTCGGCGTGGTCTGGAGCTTACTCCACCACGCCGCTCCAGTGCGGATTGGTGGAGAGAGTCAACCGAATAATGGCGGTCAATCCATTCCAATAGGGCAGTAGTAAGTACAATAACGGTGGATGGAACGCACGCTAAGTGTAACGATTGTGACATAGTCTATCTAACGACGCGCAATACACTTGTGGGCATTTTTGAGGAAGACTTTTGTCCAGCAAGCGACAAGAACTGGCTTAAGTAATGAAACATTCCTCAAATATGAATTACCTGTTCCTGCTCATTGAACCAGGTGTCCATAGGGCACTGCATGAGATAGGAGCGACCCGCGTAGCATTGGTAGTAATATAAACAACTATCCACACTCGAGATGCGCAAGAAGTTCTCCTGGCCGGCGCATAGTGTCTCCGGATTTTGTCTCAATGATATTGAGAAGGCGGAGGCGCTTGCGACCGCCGCCGCACACCACAGTAGTCGCAAGGCCGCTGAAAAAGTAGAAATTGTGATAAAAAAATACACATGTTTTTTTTATTAATAGCACGTAAGTGGCACAAAAATACCTAAAAGCCCTGTAGCCTGTGCTAGCGTAGCTGTGTTACAGGCTACAGTGTCTTCCTCATCATTGTCATGAATACGTACAATAAACAGGTGCAGTAAACAAAAAACAAAATAGAAAAATACAAGAAAAACAATTTAGACGAACGTGAGTATGTAGTCTGAGGGCGGGTTTCACCGTTTGCTCTGAGAGCTGAGTTTAATAAAACGCGGTTTAGCCTAGAATTCGAATCCAAATTCAACCTTATCACGGACCATTTTCGTCAGTGAAATCCAAGTAGTGTTATTGAATTTGTTTAAGAACGCAAAACTATCTTTATTACGACACGGTGAGAGCGGCCCTGAGTGAGTGGAAAGAGTTTGGGTAACGGATTATGTCGGGGGAGCGGTGAAGTGGGTGTGTGTGTTTGTGAGTGTGTATGTGTGTGTGTTTATGAGGGTGAGTGATAATGAAGGTAGTTTTAAATATTGTAGAGGGCCCTTTATTACGGAGCGTAGATTTGGTAGAGGTACACAACAGGGTATGTACAGTATGACCCCTCAATAACTATCGCAGTGACGTGACACCTTAGGTCTCAAGGGTGGCAACGCATCTACATTTTGACCTCTGGTTATTATGTAGATGTCTATAGGCTGCAGTCATCACATAACATCAATGTGAGCTGCACGCTTGTTTGCCACCTTCATTATATAAATAAAGGTGTATGATATCCCTCATATCGTAATCTGATATGCTCAAGTAAATCTAAAAATGGCGGCTGGGATTTAATTTAACAAAGTACAGGATCATATGATGTTAATAATCGTCATCAATCTTTAATCCTTCAAGGATCATACGGCCACCGGCGGCGAGACACAATTGAATTTCAACTGTCATATTTTTCTCGTGCCTGGAGAGATTAAATGCATCTCTGCGTGTGATAAGGACGCTCAACGACGACATGCATTAGGTACCTACTCATCGTATTCCAAGATTTATTGTTTATCTTTGGATTGACATAAAAGGGCAACTGCTATTGCTCTAGAGGGCTTATCTGTTAAGATAAATGATTTCTAGAATTGTTGCATAATAATCTCTGATGTTTTATACAGTAAAACAATAATGGGTTGAGTTAAATTCGGTGTTCTTACTTATAGTTACTATTCAGTCTACGCCTACCTAGGTATACATTCATCACAGTTTTTCTTCCCTCTTAAATTATCTGACATTAAAACTATAAAACTATTGTCAAAAACCGAAACTTGAAAGAATAGAACATTCAGTTTTATTACATTATTTACTTTTTGTTAATTGGTAGTGTTCAGAGCTATAATGTTACGGTCATATGGTAATGTACGGCCCTGTAATTTCCAGCGCCGAGGCCTCAGGAGTGGCGACCATAATATGACGTGCATAACCTGAGTGTAGAATATTTGGTAGTTCATATAGGGTTTTGCAAATATTGTCTTAAAGTGTGAAAGTTTTCTCGATAAACATTACCTATTCACCATCAAAAATCACGAGAAGGCGGCCCCGTCGTATTTTACATGAACTTGAATGGACAAATCCAACCATGGGCATCACACCAAATTACATAATCTAAAATTAAATTAAAATAGCAGTGCTCACTCCTATTATTAACATTGCCATAAAAACAGGATTAAGTACCTATTAGGTACATCTCTGGCTAAGAGTGAGATTCACAAACGGCACTACGACTTTACTTTGAGCAAAGTATGCTTAGAACTGTCAGTGCAGTATGAGGAACTGGAAGTAAAGTCGTAGTTCAGTCTGTGAATCTCACACTTACTTACAGATTCACAAACCGCACGACGACTCAACTTGTTGCGGTCTCTGAATCTGTGAGTAAGTGTGAGATTCACAGACTGAACTGCGACTTAACTTAAAGCAAAGTACGCTTAGAGCTGTCAAAATTCATACTTTACTGACAGTTCTAAGCATATTTTGCTGAAAGTTAAGTCGTATTGCGGTCTGTGAATCTCACACTTAGACACCAGTAGACTTATTTACACTAACAAGAGTTCAAGCTTATTATATCTCTATTCATGGGGTACTTCCTAACGTCTCTAAGGTTGTACTACACGTTTCAATACTTTTCAATTGACTTCAAAAAAGGCAAGATCCTTAATATCCTCAATAATGAGGATCGCTCGTAGGTGTGTGCACCACCGTATTAATTACTTAATCTACTTGCCGCTAAACGGTAATGTTCAGCGCTATCACATAGGTCTAAAAGTGAAAACACTAGATGCGTTCCCAAAGGTTTAAGAATTGAAATCTCTGGTGTTATGTAGTTTACAGGCTACCAATTTCACTTGTACCAAAGTGAACTGCTTTTTGTCGGCCACATGACATAAAATAACTTTTCTGTAGCCTAAACAAAACTAGAAAAACCAATACTCACATATCATGTTGGCCGCAACGTTTCTCTCTCTGTTGCGTACTGCGAACCAAGTAATATGATCAGAGGAGAAACCACAATTTTATCGTGATCATGCTATCTGGAGTGATGCTGATAAGGGCTCCCGATCATCTCAGATATTGTCCATCAAAGTTATCTGCGCATGTTTCGTGATCTTGTATGCGATATCCTGCCTGCGACTTAATGATCGCATTGTATGCAATATAGTAAAAGAGACCAGCGCCGAAAAGTTGCGAGCATTTTCTGAAAGCTAATTTTGTTTTCGTAGTCTACAGGGACCGTTAAGTAACGTAACTTCACGCCTGTAATCCCCGACGGAGTAGGAAGTAAATGCGTGCATACAAACATACTTACAAGTTGCTTACAAGTAAACACCCTCGATTCGTATATTTTATGTGTATTGTTGGTAATCAAGTACGTATTATTTTTTTTCTTTTTGTTTAGTTTAACCTGTTTTATCTACTTATATAATAAATATAATATGATAATATGTAATATTTATTTGCACTAATGTATAGGTTTTTTCCTAGTATGTATTTATTAAATTGTTATCGACTTTTAGGACTGATATCCGTGTCCCACCGAGTAGTTTCCAGTTGAAAACCAGCGTTGGGCTCCGGCTTGACATTATGTTGAACTGGGAACTATTTGGTGCAGCCTTAGTGAGATCTTGTTTTTTTTCTACTGTAAAAAGGTATTTTTTTTATAATATCAGAGTTCTTTCTTTTTTGTGTTGTATTGTCAACCTTTTCATAAATATGTTTTTTTTGTTTGTTCGTACTTACTTATATTTTAAATGTTTAATTTTTTTTCTATTGTTTTTCTATGCAGTAGGTACCTGATATTGGAATGTCGGCTGCGCCAATAAATGTTTCTTCTGCTTCTTTCTTCTTTTTCATTCGCCGGTTACGTTTTACATATAATAGCGTAGTAGTTATAGCCTGCTACCACTAGACTACTGAGGCAGTGGCGCAGCTAACATGGGTGGCACCCGGAATGGATGAGCAAAAAAAAAAGGAAATACTTCCCATTCTTTTATTTATTTATTTATTTATTTAAACTTTAATGCACCTAGTACATAAGGCCGACTTAATGCCATAGGGCATTCTCTACCAGTCAACCTTGAGGTAGTGGGATACTGATAGTAGGGGTGCAATAATAAAAACTATATGGACAGTAAGAAATAGGTATTGTTTAGAAACATATATATCTTATATATCTTTTATATCTTATTTATCCATTCTCCACCGTCAATATGTGGGGTGGCATTGGATTGGTCTTTAAAAATATTGTAAGTTGAAAACCGCGTGTGTCTTATTGTAAAATAATATGGTTCAAAATGCAATTTTTTGTAACGAGTCAAGAGGCTACCACCCACTGCCAGCTTAATTACCTATAATTAATTTTGGAATAATGAATTGTTAACAGAAACGAAATTAGTTCATAAAATCATTTTTCATATCAGTAGGTAAATTTTCATACAGCTATGGAAACGAAACGGATATCCGTCTGAACGGATATATACCTACCAGAAAGTCTCAGGTTCACAGTATTAAAATCAAATGTAACAATGTTTTTACTTCTTTGTTAATTGCCTGTAAAAAACTCAGATTTTCCAGAATTGAGAATTAAATTGAGCGAAAAGTTAATTCTAATATAATCCGTTCTGTTTGGAAACTTCTTTATTAGAAAACTTTCTAATATAAGTAGAAACCTATTAATTATGAGAAATTAACTAAAAAAGTTGAGTTAAGTTATTATTCATACTAAAATATTAAAGGTTGGTTACCATTTTTACTGGTGGTAGAGCTCCAGTGACGGAGCTCGCGGGCGTAGGCACCACCGCATTACCTAATATACTTGCCGCTAAATGGTAGTGTGCAACACTATCGTGTTCCGGTCAGGTGGTAATGTACGGCCCTGTAATTTCCGGCACAGAGGCATAACACTTTAGGCCTCAGGAGTGGTAACGCATCTGCATTTTGACCTTGGTCTTTGTGTAAGTGTCTATAGGCTGCCGTCATCACTTAACATCAATGTGAACTGCATGCTTGTTTGCCATTTCTTATACATAAAAAAAAAACTATTTTGCTCAATTTCTATACGTATTTTTAAACCTCATACCTACAGTTTTTACTGTATTGACAGACTTCACAAGCATTGTAGGTGTAGTTTCCATCCTGAGAAAGGAATAAACGTTATTTTTAATGTAATGAAAGTGGCAAACAAGCATGCAGTTCTCATTGATGTTAAGTGATGACTGCAGCCCATAGACACTTTCACAAAGACCAGAGGTCAAAATGCGATTTACCGGAATAACCGGCGTTACCATTGAGGCCTAAGGTGTTATGTATCTGTGCCGGACATTACAGGGCCGTACATTACCACCACACTATCGTGTTCAGGTCAGGTGGTAGAACACTACCATTTAGCGGCAAGTATATTAAGTAATGCGGTGGTGCCTACGCCCGCGAGCTCCCTCACTGGAGCTCTACGTAAAAACGTGTTTTCAATTCTGATTGAATTTAAAATTGACTGCCTTCGTAACTTAGCTCTAGAGAGGTAGTAATGTAGAAGACCTTAATAGGTATGCCGGGTCCGATCTTTGGTTCTTAGAGACAGTGGCGGACTAAGGTCATCAGGAGCCCGGGACAGCATTTGGCATTTGCAGACCCATAAGCGTGACGCATGAGCAAAAAAAAACAAAAAGGTCAAAAAGTAAAATTAGGGGTCCCCGTTCACGCACTTATTGGGCGCCCTCCGTATGATTGATACGGTAGATAGATTCTAAAATACACATCAAGAAAAACGCGGGAGCAATAAAAATTGTATTTCCCTCTGGTGGTAGAGCTCCGTCACTGGAGCTCTACCACCAGTGAACCAAAAATGTGTGATGTCTCTATGATAGTTATTACGGGGCCATACCTACATTACCGCAACACAATGAACACTACCGGTAGATAGATAAGGTAATGCGGTGGATCGCAATGGTGCCTATGCCCTAGAGTTCCTACACTGGAAATCTGCCACCAGTAAAACACCATAAAAAAAAAATACGCTTACACTCACAGCCCCACAGTAGGTATAAACCTGTGTCGTGGGTGCCGTTGTACACATACAACACATACACAAACACCCAGACCCAAAACAAATATCTGTAGGCCATACAAATATTTGTCCCGGTGCGGGGATCGAACCCGCGACCCTTCGAATCAAACGGTCATCTCACACCGCTGGACTATCCGAGTCGATCATGATTTAAAACTTTAAATAAAATAGTGTGTATTTGGCTTTCATATACCGTGACCAAAGTCAAATGTTTCTTTCCATTTTTTCTTTAATTTTGACGTACTGTTTCTACATAATAAATATTAAGAAAGAAAAACCTGCGACCTCAGGATAATCAGTTTTCAGTTTCTTTCCCATTTTTCTTTATTTTCTAAAGTTCACTCGCATATGTTATTGCGAAAAATATAA
The DNA here is from genome assembly GCA_036365455.1 of Macrosoma leucophasiata. Lineage (NCBI taxonomy): Eukaryota > Metazoa > Arthropoda > Insecta > Lepidoptera > Hedylidae > Macrosoma > Macrosoma leucophasiata. The sequence continues at coordinate 6,766,532 of JAWQUS010000024.1, forward strand.
AAATCGCTACTCGTATAATAAATGATTTTAATACTTTTGATGAAAACGTAATTCAATTTGTTTTGTGAAGATGTGTTGTGTCCACACTTATGTCGTTCGCCATTTAATTCAAATATCGTTTGAAGGATATATTAAACAGCATGTGGTCGGGTGTCCGCCCAAAAAAAGGTTTAAATTAAAAAATAATTAGAATTTATGTAGGCACTTAAGCCTTTTACTGCTTTGTTTACTACAAATCGCTCATTGTTCGAAATTCGGGAGCAATTTTATTAACATTTAAGTTTAAATCTTATTGAAAATTTCATCTCACTCTTAAATTCTAAACCTATCAGATCAGCGTAAAAATTGACAGTGTACCTATATTAAAAGGACTTATTACACGGCATGGTATTCAACGTACGATAGCAAGGGTCAGGGTAGTGTAATAACATTTAGGGAGTTAGGGCCCTAATTAGGACGACCGGAGCGGCCCGTGTATTTGTACTGTGATTGAGTTAGGGCGCTGTCGACCGGATAGTGTAATAAGCGGCAACCCGGCGCGAGGCTACGCCCACCCTTTCTGCCGGACCCTGTATACCGTGTCGTGTAATAGCCTTTTAAGACCCATATAAAACATAACCTATATACAGTACCCATTAAGAAATATTGTACATCGAGCTTAGGAAAGAGACAATCGGCTAGTTTCGACTTCGTAGAGCATTATCTCTTCCGCTCACTGCCTACGTAACTAATTTTGATTTGTATCGTAAACTGTCAAATACAGTTCCTTCGGCGCCGTCGGCGGCGTCGTGTGACGGGTTGCTCACTTCCCTCTAAAATGGTCGTGGAGAGCAATGGCTGCCGCATGCCAGTCATACTCGTGAACGGGTACTGATGATGGGGACTGGTCTGTTCTGGTCTGCTGGTGCTATATTTAATTATAATGGATAGTTGTTGTTTTGTACTTATACAAGTATATATGCTATTGACGTTTACATTATTAGATTTAAATGACTATCTGTATTAGACATAAGTTTAAAGTTTAAGAGAGGTTACTGAGTTTGTTGGGTAGCGGCGTTCTTCTCAGTAGTGACTGCACTTGGAACTCTGCTAAGTGAATAACTTAGATTTTGCTTTTGACGAATATTTATTTTCTTTTTCATCTTATCTAATTTTTAACTGTTAGTTTTTTTATCACTATTTTATTTTTCTTAAAACCGTCTGTCATTTTTTGCGGGGGGAAATGCGTGCGACACAAACGCACACGACAAAAATCGTCTATTACTACGAAACTCACACCTTGACTTTAACAAAATACAGAAAGAATTTCACGCACACATTTAAACATCTATGCGACAGGTATAGGCCCATTTGGGCTTGTACTTTGACAGAGAGGAAAGCCTGCATATGGCTACTCCCCTCCGGTGTCGCTCTATAGTATACGCAATATGAGATATCGCGTATCTCGCGAATCACTAAACCCTTTAAATTCTCAGTAACGTACCTACCTATTCAACAAAATCTTTTACACATAATCGCTTCAAGATAAAATTTGCATGTTGTAGGTTGTAGACAAGTCGTGTCAAATGTACAGGCAACAGCCGTTTCTTACCAGATTTATTGGTGGAATATCTAGACCTGAAGGGCTAGTGGCATTGACAGCACGCTATCGCATTTAATAAATTGACAAGACGAATGATAAATCCTGTTATCTGAATGGACACTTATGCCTGATAGGTCTGCGATACTATGTTCAAATATACTTCGTTGAATAGTTTCTTTTTATCTCACATCGGAATCTTTATGAGCTTGTGATGTACATTTTTCATTTAACTGTAATCCAAGGATGGTATTAGAAATAGACCGGTATTACGTTTACTATGATATCTGATTCAAATGTGGTTTAGGTGACAAGAGAAATCAAATGATGTATTTTGCACCTGAGTAGTCTTTATTTTCAAGCTTCATTACGGCTAAATATACACCTCACGGGCCACGTGGACAGTGCGGTAGCGACCGCTGCGTTAATACGAGTAGAAATAGCAGTAGCGGTAGTTTTATCGCCGACGCTGATGCCCATCTTGCGTTATTGCACTTACCTACTACCGCACCATTGGAATGGTTTGACCGCCATTATTCGGTTGACTGACTGCACTAGGGGCAGAATTCTCTACCAGTAGAAGAAAATTCTTCCGCTAGTGGGCGGTGGGGTCGTCACGTCACCATCGCCACCACATACCTGATGTATGGACGTACCACATGCCCTATGTTTAAGTGGGCTTTGGAACTCTGCCAGTGAATGACAAAGAATGTCCCATATTCTTTTATTTAGTCTTATCTTGCCGTTTGTAAAAGAGGAATATGGAACGTTCTGTTGATACCTATTTTTATTATTAAGTATTTTGGACCATTATTTATTTTAGTTTTTGTTTACTTTGACATATTAATCAACGTATCAGTCGTTATTCGCATTTTAAGTTTGAGTTTAAACTGTGTCAATTTAAGATAAATTTTCCATAACTTTATCATTCAATACGTCTTATCTTATGACTTCTGTTGTAATCTCAGCTTTTGAGGATATTATCATGTCAAGGTGAAGTGAAAGAATGCAACTTCGTTCATGAATGTACTAACTAGTATATTCACGTATTTGTTAGTATAATAATTTAAAAAATTAACTGTCTCAGTAACCTAGTGGTAGCAGTCCACTACTACTACGCTGGGGTCCTGGGTTTGATTCCTGGGTCGGCAGTTTCCCAGTACCTCGAAGTTTGGTAATGTGCCCGGAGATGTCAATAGGCTCGCCACCTGTTACATGCGGCAAAAAGTAGATGTGGCGCTTCATTTGATAGAAAATCAAGTGATCTAATTTTCAAACGTTTATTATATTAGGCGGCGTCGTGTGGCGGGTTGCTCACTTCCCTCTAAAATGGTCGAGGAGGGCAATGGCTGTCACATGCGTGATACTCGTGAACGGGTGCTGTTGGTGGAGACTGGTCTGTTCTGGTTTGCAGGAGCTACATTTCATTTAGTAGACAGCAGTTTATTTGCATCTATGCTATGGACGTTCACATTATTTGATTTTTCATGATAATCTGTACTAGATTTAAGCTCTCATTTAAAAGAGCTCTTACTGAGTTTGTTGGGTAGCGGAGTTCTTCTCAGTAGTGACTGCACTTGGAACTCTGCTAAGTGAATAACTTTGATCTTAACGAATAAGTTTTTCTTTTTCTTCATTTATCATCATTGAAGGAATTTAAAAATTTTGTGATTATTATGTTTTAACTAAATAGTTCTAATTCTAATTTTTTATTTACTATTAATATATGTTTTTGCTCTTACGATATGTAATGGTTATTCACTCTAGGTATTTTATGATTTTTTGACGTTTTGAAAGTATCTGTAAAGATCTATTCGAAATAAAAATATTTTCTATTCTATTCTATTAAATTCAAAATATTAATTTTAGAATGAGTTTTTGAATTTTAAATTTAGAATTACATCTTAACATAATATTATATAATTAGATTAATTTATATATTTCATAATAATATGATAAATCAAACGTACTTAAATCAAACATTACACATACGACAATATGTTTTGAATTAAATGCGAACTAGTTTACTTAATACCTTCTAAAATTGTTCTAAAAAAATTTAGTTCATGGAACGAATAATTTTGTTTTGAAATCGAGTACGTAGTACAAGTTTTACTTCGAAGCAAATGAAATACTTATTTTCAATTAACTGCACTGTGTAACTACAAACTGTTACTTGTTATTTCATTTCGATGTGATTTTTATTGGCTTCCGGCTTTAAAAGAAACCGATATTGGAAACGTTGCAACTTATTTTTCCTTAGCAAATGTTTTTAGAAATCTCTTCGTTACATCTGTTTACAAACATTAGGAATATAGAAATAATCTCGTGAGAGAAAGGCTCAATAAAATGTCTTTTTAAGACAACAGTCGTACTATCGCTCTTACATTGTGTAAATAAGTCGTTTGTCACTGAGACAATACAAATCCCTGATAAAATTGATTCATTGGAACCCAAAGAATACTTTCAGCTACGTCGTCTGATTACATCATGTGTTTTACCACCAAAATAGAAAAAAAATATTTTTAAGGATCGTTTTGAACAAATTTCACTATGGAGTCAAGCCTTAAGAGCCCTTGTACACGCTAAGAAATTTCACCGTGTCTGCGCCAGATAAGACCAATTCCTTATGTACACGACAAGAATTTTGTGTTGTCTGATCTAGAGACGATAACTTTTCGTGTCTACTACAGACAAGACAAATATAAATGTGTATACGCTAAGATTGTTTTTATGCAGTCGTGCGTAGGATGTGAAAGACAACTGGGTGTCAGTATTACAGGTATTTTACCTACAAATAAACGTTTAAAAACTACCTGATGGCTGACCATCGACCACCTTACCTCACCCTACTCCGCCCCCCACCGCAGCAACGTTCAAGCGTCGTGCCTAGCGCGGAAAATGTCTTTTTCTTGCTCAGCGCCGTAATGTACAAGAGGCCTAAGACTTGTACACTACAAGAAAAGTCACCGGGTCTATGCAAGAAATCGTGTCGTTTCTACAAACGAACCGTGTATACTATTTCGGCGCTGATCCAGAAAAATCTTGTATGCGCTAGACACGACGCGTGAACTTTGCTGCGGTGGGGTAGGGGGCGGAGTAGAGTAAGGTAAGGTGGTCGGTGGTTAGCCGTCTCTACGGTCCGTCAGGTACTTTTTGTACGTTTATTTGCGTGGACGTATTGTAGCAAATGGGAATTTAAAATAATATGACTGACACCGGGTTGTCTCTCATACCCTACGCACGTCTGCCCGAAAACAATCATAGCGTCTACACGTTTCTATATTTTTTGTCTGTAGCGGACACGAAATGTTTTCGTGTCTAGGTCAGACAAAATTCTTGTCATGTATAAAAGGAATCTTCTTATCTGCAGCAGAAACAGTGAAATTTATTAGCGTGTACCTACAAGGGCTCCAACTCGTGTAAAAAGAAACTGCTGCTTTATACAAAACTTGCGGCCCGCCCCGACTTCTCGCGATTGCAATGGTACCTACCCTCTCCTATTCATATTAGCGTGATGTTATATAGCTAAAGCCTTTCTCAATAAATGGGCTATCTAACACCGAAAGAATTTTTCAAATTGCACCAGTAGTTCCTGAGATTAGCGTGTTCAAGCAAACAAACAACCAAACAAACAAACTCTTCAGCTTTATAATATTATAAAATAAGTATACTAGATGATAATTATTCGCCCGCGACAATGTAGGTACTATGCATACAGTATTTCATTTCTACCCTCCACCTACCATGCTTTCAAATAAGACGCGTTCACGTTCAATTTGGGATAAGATGTCGCTGTCGTAGCCGCGTGACGCTTATTATCTGGTAGCAGGTAACAGACAGCGTAGGATCGCTACACTGCAATTGTGTCACTACGATGAAATCCTATGCATATATTTGTAGGTTTGGTACTAAATGTGTTGTTTTTTAGGGTTCCGTAACTAATAAGGGATCCTTATAATTCTGCCGTTTTCGTCTGTCCGTCCGTCTGTTTATTCGCAGCTTAGCTCTGAGACTCTACAATAGTAGAAAGCTGTAATTTGGTAAATATATTTATAATATGTATGCGGAAAAAAAAAAGGTAAAATGAAATCCCTCCCTCGTATAGTGGCTATGCTATTTTTTTCGCTCGTGCACCACATCGCATAGGGTATCGTTGAATAGGTATTTCAAAAAAAAAATCGAGTCTGTATAGAAAGAACATTTTTGATAGAGTGACCAGTTCATGAAATATTAAGCATTAAAATACTGTGCAATCTAGTATAGTCCTCACTTAACTTCAATGTGAACGATATGCTTGTGCCACTTTAATTACATAAATAAAAATCAATCAACTGAAAAAACGTACCTACGTGAAAGACACGAAACCCTGTAGGTACTGCGCATGGGCCGTAACGCGATTGGCCGGTTTTATTCAATGTTTTAAAAATGGCAAACAATTTCGTTCACGTTGATGGTAAATACTGCAGATTATAAAAATCTACATTCTAAATTTAGAGGTCTCAATACAGATGCGTAGCCTCAGAGGGTTAGATACAATCAACCTGGTCATGAACCTATATTTGTTTTTTTTTCAAAACCAGCTCCCAATCGCTAATGCCTAATTGACATGCGCAGTATTGAAACAAAGAAAAAAATAAAAGTGTCAATCTTAATTAACCCTCAGAGGAAAGCTGCTTTCGTTCAGACATGATTAAATAAACGCCTGCGATAGCGCAGATAAAAATGTAAGGATTTTCTGTGGTTTGTAAAACCCTAAATCTTATTTTGCTCTGACGAGATTAATATCGTTGGCATTTGATTATTATCCTTTAGTTTTCTAGACTTGATAGAATGTGAAATTTTTTACCCGCAAATATTAAAACTGCCTCATGTACCTATTGTATTTTGATATTACGGCGCATTGGCTTGGCAATAAACCGTTTTTTTATGTAATGGAAGTGGCAATCAAGCATGCAGTTCACATTGATGTTAAGTGATGACTGCATCCTAAAGACACCCACACAAAGACCAAGGTCAAAATACAGAGCGTTACCACTCCTGAGGCCTAAGGTTTTATGCCTCTAAAACTCGAGAACGGGTGGACCGATTTGGCTAATTTTGGATTTGAATAATTTTTGGACATCCAGGGAAGGTTTAAAAGGTATGAAAATATGAAGAAATTGAAGAGAAATAGTAAAAACCACAATTTCATTTTTCCTTACAAATAGTCCGTATCTATCAAACTTTTGACACATTATTTCATTGTGAGGCAATAAGAAGTTTGCCGGGTCAACTAGTTTATAATAGATATGTTAATTGTGTCATTGTCCGAGAATTAACGAATCTGTTTTCTTTTTTTTTTCTTTCAAATAAAAAAGTTACAGTTACAGCAAAAGAAAAGTACAATTTTTCCACAGTCTAGGTTGCAAGCCTTTTTTACTAAGATAGTGCAATTTGCGGAATAAACTTTCTCCTTTGACTTTGAGATGAAACATTTTCTAGGGATAAGGTTTTATAAAAGTGGCAACAAAAGACAACTAACTCTTTTCAACACCTGTAAACTGTAGTCTACAAAAGGCACACTTCCTAGGTAATACATTCAGTGTCCTAGTAGATCTGAACTTATATAATGCAACTAGCTGTTACCCGCGACTTCGCCCGCGTGGATGTCGTTTTATAAATATTTTTTTCTGAATTTTCTTTGCTATAAACCTCACGGAGCCCGAGACCTTTCCAACGGATGCAAAACCGTGGATATCGGTTTCTGCGTTTTGGAGTTATAGCGTCAGGAAGGAAAACCCGACTTATTTTTATATTATAGATATTACGTTCATTAAAGAACATTTGTAAAATGATTCTGTTTTCAAAAATTCCTGGATTGAGCAATATATTTTTTTTTCAACGAAAAAGTAGTAAGTAATTCCATTGGAATTTGGTAATGGATGTTTTCAAAGAACAATGTATTATAAGCCAACTTCAAAATAAGGTGATTCAAATCAATCAAATCAAATAGTCTAAAGTTTATTGCATTTAGCATTGTATAATTCTCCATTTGTTTCCATTAAAAAAATGTGGTAACAATTAGAAATAGTATTTTCTACCACATAATTTATACCTACTACATTTCAGTAACGTAAACAGTGCTATAACATAAAGCAGAGATGTTACTCTCTTTTTACTTTAAATATTCATAAAATTGAAATGGAGAGGTGTAACACACGAAGAGTAATTTAATGATTACTTAATAACTACATAAGTATAATTGTTTTATATTATTTCGCATTAACACATGCTTGTGAAATATATTTTATTTTAAAGAAAAATGGAAAGAAAAATTTGACTTCAGGCGAGACTCGAACTCGCGGCCTACTGGGAATCTAGTCCAGCCGCTCTTCCAATTGAGCTACTGAAGTCCTGCCCGATTTGTCAAATCTTTCCTTCACATTTATTGCATTGCTTTATGGTAGCAGCAGCGCCATCTATTGCCAACTATGCTAGTTAGGCAACCGATATAATAGACTTTGCAGTTTATTGAATATCGTAAAGAAGTCGCTTTTACCCTTAATAATTGTTTTATATTATTTCGCATTAACACATGCTTGTGAAATATATTTTATTTTAAAGAAAAATGGAAAGAAACAACTATGCTAGTTAGGCTAGTTAGGCTAGTTATGTATAGAGCGGCTGGACTAGATTCCGAGTAGAGTTCGAGTCTCGCCTGAAGTCAAATTTTTCTTTCCATTTTTCTTTAAAATAAAATATATAAGTATATTTAACAAGTAATAATTAATATGAAATAATTAATAAAAGTAGGTGATAATATTAATTGTATTTGTTTTCATTAAAAATAATAATAATGTGTTAATGTTACTATAACTATGTAATTTTAATTGTAAAATGTTTTGTGTTAAGGAATAAAAAGGCTATAATAATAATAACAGAGCTGTAACAAACTGTTAAATTACTTTTAAACGTGTTTTTATACAAACCCTTTGTCACTGTAACACCTGTCTTTTTACCAAATTATGAAAATAAAAAACAAAATACATTTTATTGGTTCTTTTGTATTATATAAACGAATCCAGTTTCAATGAAGCAAAAAAAGGTGAACAATAAAGACCGCATCACCGCGGGCTAGGACTTGTGTACGTGACACAGGTCGCTATATATATAAATAATACGTTAAGTGCGAGTCGGGCTCGCGTGCAAAGAAATTTTCTTTAATACCTTTAATGCCAAAGACTTTTTAAGTATTTTAATGTAATCTGTATCTCTTCTTTACATATAATAAAACTATAGAAGTGTAAATGCTTTACATAAAAAATATTGAAAAAATAACGATTGCGAACGCAAATGTAATTTAAAAAAATTGACTGTCACACAAAAACTGAAGGTTCGATTACGATGAAACTTTGTACAATTAGGTAAACTTTAACATCTGGCGTATTTTAACACTGGGTACGTAATTCATTTTATTAAGTTTACATTCCGAAGCTAGAAGATATAGAATGAAACAGGGATATAACTTTACGCTGAGCTGCGGCACTGCAATGGTTCTTCAAACTGAAATTAAAAAAACATTTTTCGATAAATATATAAATACGTGTAGGGGGGTGTCTGGATCTTTGGAAATGATATTGAAGTTTCAAAAACCGTTTTTTTGCAAGTCAACCGTTTATAAGGTACCTCCAAAATAGTAAAATGAAAAAATCCTCTCTAACTTTAAAGGGAGATAGAGAAATGAAAAGATTCAAAGTTCCAACGTACCTACTTGATACTGAACGAAAAAATTGTTAGTAACCAACGACAGTGGGACGGCTGTGTCAAGCTTACCTACTCGTAGGTATAAAATTACTAACAGTAACGTCTGTTCTTTCACGAATATTACGAAGGGCTCACATCCCAGGAACTAAAACACATGGACCCAATAAGTGAAAGTAGGTAGCGTACCCTCTATCTATGTGCAATTCTGCAAATGCGACAGTTTGATCGAGACCCATTCACTCGGCGAAGTCTTAGAATAAATAAAAACAATCAAATATAGCTCTTATTATTACAACATAAAGTGTCTAGTTGGACGAGCAGTATTTCCCTAGTTAGTATGTACCTAGGAATCGCAGTATCGTAAACGCACGGGTGAAGGCTAATACATTTCTAATTACATTTACTCGACGCCGGTTTGCTCGATGGTTTATTTATAGTGTGGGTTATAGGGGAATGAGTTTTACGTTTTTTAGAATTTACTTCACGTCTGTAACCCCCGAAGGGGTAGGCCGAGGTAAATGCATGCATTTAAACATGCAAACAGCCTCCATTTGTCGGTTACGTTTTGGCCCATGTAACAGGTGGCGAGCCCATTGATGAGCCCATCTCCGGGCACATTACCAGACTTTCAGATAATGGAAAAATGCAAATAGAACCTGAGATACAGGATTACGGTTATCTCTGATTGCTTACCCCATCCGGGAATCGTATCGCAGTAGTAGCGGCCTGCTCAAAAAAGTTTTTCTTGGTAGTCTCCACTAGACTACTAAGAAAAACTTTTTTGACTAACAAATAACACATCTAAATATTAAAAAAAAAGTAATTACGTGTGCAATTGGTTGTGTGAACCAAAAAAGAGCACCCATTACAGCTATTGCATCAGATGTTACAACAAGAACAATATTGTACTACTAGAACAATATTATGTATACCAAATAAGAACTGAGAAAAAAATACATAAAAACACAAAGCAACAGTATGTACTTAATAATTATAGGTAATCAATTACATTGATTCTGAACAATGCTACGAAATAATTAGTATTATTTTATTTTATGTAATGGAAGTGGCAAACAGGCATGCAGTTCATATTGATGTTAAATGATGACTGCAGCCTATAGACACCCACACAAAGACTAAGGTCAAAATGGAGATGCGTTACTACTTCTGAGGTGTTATGCCTCTGTGCCGGATATTACAGAGCCGTACATTACCACCTGACCGGAACACGATAGTACTGAACACTACCATTTAGCTGCAAGTATATTAGGTAATGCGGTGGTGCCTACGCCCGCGAGCTCCGTCACTGGAGCTCTACCACCAGTATCATTAGTAATTAAATATTCACAATGTTATAACAACATAAAATTTCTCAACATTTAATTTTGTTAATAAATTTAACATTTAATTGCAGTGAATCACTTAACCGAACTAAATACATTTCCTTATACGAGATATACGACTAACTTGCTCAATTTAATTGGTCTCCGATGCGTTTCAATCGCTCCGGAGATGAATTGTTAATCTGTTGTAGGAGTAAGTGGTACGGGTATTATTGCCTCAATGCCTTTGATATTTGGTTTATATCTACTTTGAAATTGATTTCACGCGTATATACTTACGTATATCAAAAAACAGTATGGTTTAGGAATTTTCAGTACTATTAAGTTAGTATTAGGTCTATTTTTTTTATGTAATGGACATGGCAAACAAGCATGCAGTTCTCATCGATGTTAAGTGATGACTGCAGCCTATAGACACCCACATGAAGACCAAGGGCAAAATGCAGATGCTTTACCACTCCTGAGGCCTAAGGTGTTATGCCTCTTTGCCTATAATTACAGGGCCGTACATTACCACCTGACGATAGTGCTGAACACTACTATTTAGCGGTAAGTAAATTAGGCAATGCGGTGGTACCTACGCCCGCAAGTTACTCACTGGAGCTCTACCACCAGTAAAATTTAACTATATTAAAATGTATTAAAATAATGATAATTTCAGTCAAAATATGTCCACTGCTGGGCTAAATCCCCAAAGATTGACATAACGCCGGGCATGGACCGCTCTCACTCAGCGATAGCCCACGATCTTCACAAGGTCGTCAGTCCACCTTGTGGGAAGCCTGCCTGCCTACGATTCGTCTTCCGGCGTTGGAACGTGGGGACCCCATTGTCGACAAGTGGACGAAAAGTCTTCCGTTAATGCAATCAGTCACCCGAATAATGGCGGTCAAACCATTTCAGTGGGGCGGTAGGATATGCAAAAACATTTGGTGGGTAGCGGCATCTTGCGATAAAACTACTGCTACTGCTACCATTACTTTGCTCGCTTACAATAGCTTGTCGATTATATTCTCCACTAAAGAAACACACAACCCTGTTGATCTATGGGGAAGACTTGTCCAGCAGTAGGTATTCATCATTCGGCTGAATTGATGATGATAATTATGAATTTTGAAAAAACCTGGACTATTTTAAAAGCTAATAATGTAGTAATTTCTAACATCATGTGTGTGTTTGAATACTTAAATTTTGCAAAATGTCGTCTTCACCCACACAAACGCAAATTTATTAGGGTTGTCGCATTTTTAGTTTTTATTTACGTTGCTTGTAACACGGCAGTTTACGTAGCTTCAATTTTTTTATGTAACGAATGTGGCAAGCAAATATGCAGTTCATATGGATGTTAAATGACTGCAGCCATAGAGCAGGAGACATAGAGCTACTCCCCTCCAGTCCGCCGCGGCCGATGGCCTGTGTTGCTATATGACTGCAGCCTATAGACACCTTCACAAAACCAGAGGTCTAAATGCAAATGCGTTGCCACCCCTGAGATGCTTAGGTCCCGTGATAACGAACACAGACACGTAACAGTAAGCTGTCAAGTGTCTGTGACAGTTATTACGGGCCATACAAAGTTAGAAGGTAGATGAGGCACGAGAGGTATGTCAGGACCGGGATATCTGGCGCTCTACACTTTCTGCCTACCCCGTTAGGGACCTGGCGTGAAGATACATACATGCATACATACATACATACAAAGTTTTAATAATATTGTGTGTGGATACTAACCTGAAATCAATGTGATTGTCTTGTGTTTTTTTTTTTAGGTATAGGAAACGCTGAAAGATCAAATTGGAACTAGAAACTCTGTTGACACCGGGCAATAATCTTTTTACTGGTCATCTTATACTTGTGCCTCTTTTGTTACCGGATTCTGGCTGAATTACCCTAATAGTTGGTAATTGTCAAGGGCGTAAAGAAAAGAAAGAAAAGTTTTACAATCTGCTTTATATAAAGTTACTGCAAGAGGTGATGCACTATTTTAAATGAACACTGTATAATTTCGATGCCATTCAAAAATATTTTAGTATCTATAGTAGAGAATATACTAATACTACGTATAGAATGGACACTTCGACGTCCCGCCCGATTTCCCCGCATCACACAACCTCCTCCCCTCTTATGGGCGACGGTTGTGGTATTTTCTACGTGCTACGCATACAGGTGCACGTGTAAATACACGTCACTGATTGATGTCTGTGTAATAGAGCCCAAATTAAGCGTTTGTATTGAATTTTGGCGGAGTGTCCGCGGTGTGTCTATATGAAAATAATATTTCTGTAACTATACGATATCATAACATACCGCGATTTCATATTCGCGGTACGTCAGGACGACGTTCGTCGCACCTTTATAGGTGTGACGAAATCACGTATTTCCCATAAAATGTGACATGCACAATGTGTCATATTTATGGAAAGTACGTAATTTCGTCACACCTCTTTCACGCAATTTCAATTCACTTTATCTGATAAAACTAAACCTGAGAAATCATTCAAGAGGAATTCTGCCAAGTGAATAACCTTTACTATGACGAACACTATCATTCTTTCTCAGTTTCTTTTCAAATGGGTAAATGGAGGAATTTGTAAATAATTGATTCTTTCCATATTATAAAAAAATCTTTAGTTTCTTTTTAATTTGTCATGTGTTTTTGATAATTATTAGTGGTCATTCACTCCAGGTTAGTTTAACAAAATTTACGATGTAAAAGTGCTTTTTAGGAGCCTAATTATATGAAATAAATGAATAAACTGATTAATTAAAGAGAATGATAGACAGCATAACATGACGTAGGTAGCTTATTAGCGTACACTACAGAAATGTTAAATAATAAAGTCGTCAATCATAATTTTTAGGGTTTCGTACTCCAAGGCTAAAAGCGGGACTCTCTTACTAAGACTCCGCTCTGTCTGCTTGTCTATCACCATACTGTGTCTCAAAAACCGTGATATAGTTAGAGAGTTAAAAATGACAATGCCAGAAATTACATAGAACTTTGACCCACCTGCAAACAGTTATTTACCAGCATGGCGAATACCTCTTTTTGCTGGGATTTTATCACTGATTATTTACACACACATTTAATGACTTTTAAACTTGTAGTTTATGTGTAAACATAAAAAATGTCATGCATGGCACGGCCGCAGTAATATACATTTGGTACAGTACACACAGTAAGGACATGGTCCATACAGCCTGGTCAAGTATTAAATCATTCTGATTTCTTCAAACCTGTATGCTATGTAAAAATAAAATTATTTAATAATTAAAGAACCGTTCTTTGACATAAGTACCTAGGTTTGTTGTTGCTATTATATAAGTACAATCGTTTTTCGGGTAGATCAAAAATCTGTGACAGTAATGTTGACCGATACCTTCATTGTCAACGTTTCGATAGTAAAAACAGCTTTTGTAATAATTTTAAATTAATGTTTAGATTAATTAAATGTACGAAAATAATATATTTGGATTAAAACTAACTTTGGGTGGTTAAAACTTGAGTTAGAACGTTTTAAAGTATTGTATTGTTATTAAGAGTAACGCAATTGATTGCGTTTCTAATTAGGAACAACCATAACCAAATCTTTTTAATCGTAATTATTAACCTCAAGTTATACAGAAAAAAGATCAATGAACTAAGAATTCTATTTTCAAAACACAGTTTTTCTTTAATTTACATTTCGTGTAAATGCTGGGTCACAATCTGGCATTGTCATTTATAAATGATGTACCTAATCTATATCTCTTGCCGCTTCAAAAATAAATACATAAAACAGAATTAAATAAATATTTAAGAGCGGCTCCTGGAATGGAAGGGTTTTTTTTGCTCGGTAAAAATAAATGCTCGATTTTTCACACAATATTGAGTTATATTGTAATCTAATAAGTGTAAATCTCTCAGCACCTATTCATCCTTTTTTAACACAACCCGAAGGTTGACTGGTTGATAATACCCTGTAGTTGCAATAAGTCCGCCTTTTGTGACTTTTATTCGTGTATGTAGAAGTTATATTATTAGTAGTAGATAAATTATATTATTAATAATTAAAAATATATATATATTTATACTTTGTCTAATGGCAATGGCAAGGAGTTCCACAAACGTACGGCTTGGACAGAAAATGATTTAGAATAAAAATTACTGCAATGTAAAGGGGTATTTAGACGTAAGGTTACAGAGGAACGAAGGGAGCAGGAATGGGAGAGGAATGAAAATTCAAAGCTATCTTTTAAATATTTTGGGCAGTTTGGGTTAAATAGCACTGAGAAGAAAAGAGAAAGAATATGTACATTTCGGCGATGTTGAATGGGCAGCCACTTGACCTTATTGCGATATTCGGACATATGATCATATTTGCGAAGACCAAATATGAATCTTATGAATACGTTTTGTAGGCCCTCAAGTTTGTTGAGTTAGCATTGGGTCAAATCAAGATAACAGACGTCAGCATAGTCCAGTATAGGAAAAAGTAAAGAATGTGCAAGCGCAATTTTAGTAGGAATAGGCAAAAAGTTACGGAGCCTTCGCAAAGAACCTACAGTGGCAAACACCCTCCTGCTGATGTCGCACAATTATACTTCAAGCATAATTATTTTTAAGAGGTTGTAAATATGTGAATTTGATTTTCTTCGTTCCATTGTCTAAGATACCCTTTCAAGCGGTGATTACCGTTTACACAAATGGGTTGTATTCTCTATTTAATCGAATAACAACTGGGTCAGTACTGGGTACTGGGTACATAGTCCACGAGCTGAAATTAATGTTACATGTATCTATGTAGGTACCTTCTATAAAAATATTAGTTAATGGGTTATTTTTTTATGTAAATAATGTGGGAAACAGGCATGCTGTTCACATTAATGTTAATTGACGACTGCAGCCCATAGACACCCAAACAAAGACCAGAGGTTCAAATGCTGATGCGTTACGACGTTAAGGTGTTATGCCTCTGTGTCGGAAATCACACCACCTGACCGGAACACGATAGTGCTGAACACTGCCATTTAGCGGCAAGTATATTAGGTAATGCGGTGGTGCCTACGCTCGTGAGCTCTGTCACTGGATCTTTACCACCAGTAGAAACACTACTAACACATAAACCTTTGTATCCACTGTAGGTACTGTGGGAGTCGTGGGTATATAAATAAGGCCCGAGTCTAGTATTGAACAGTTTGAACAATGTTAGAGTTTTTAATTTTTCATAGCGCGTTTGATATAAAACACCTCAAGTATAGTGAGACATGGATATCTATTGATATTAAAATCAATTGCTATTCGTTAGTCTCGCTTAAACTCGAGTACAGCTGGACTGATTTTGCTAATTTTGGTTTTGAAAAAGGTTTTAAAAAGGTGAGAAAATAAGAAGAAATTGTAAAAAAAATGGTGTTTTGGCCATAAAAAATAGGAAACTTCGAATACGTCATTTTGTGACATTATTGTCTTGGATTCCGCAAGCGTTCTCCGACAGATGTTTCTCCTGTGGACTGATCACCGACTGGCCTTGCATTATTTTGTTTCGGCGACAGGACGTGTCCACTATGGATCATTCTCCGATGCATGCATACTGTGTAAATTAATATATAGGTAAAAGTATAGTCACTGCAGCAGACAAATACTACAAGACTGTCAGAAAAGAAAAAAAAACCTAACACGGACGGAGCTGCGCGACGCACCCTCGACCTAAACTGGCTAAGTCGAGGGCGCCCACGGACCCCATCGCTCAACCAACACTGAAATATGAAAAGGCTTGCAGTTAAAAGAATTATAGGTTGCTTACAGTGAGGTGAGACGGTGTGTCGTCAAAAATGCCGTAAACCACCATAAGGCCTGCAGATATTTGTTTCGGGTCTGGGTGTTTGTGTATGTGTTGTATGTGTACAACGGCATCTACGACACAGGTTTATAAAATACCTAATGTGGAGCTGTGAGTGTAAGCGTATTTTATTTAGTAAAAAGGTTCTGTCAGCGAATAGTCCGTAGGTGAAATACCCTGCTGGGGAAAGGGAAATAAATTAATAGTCCTGTCGATGAACAGTCCAATGGCAAATCAGTCGTAGGAGAACGATTGCCAGACCATTGTTTTTTTATATTTTGTCTAAGTATTTTAACGATTTTTCAACATAAAATGTACCAACGATTAAAGGAGCATTAGAATTGGAAAATAAAGATATTTTTAATAGGCGGTATTAGGAGAAGGGGAAAAAATCAATTAAGATGTGTTAATAGGTGAATAACTGACATGATATTGGCACTAAAGACACGACTAGACCGATTTTTTTCTACACGATGATATCAAATCTAGCTCCCATAAAACTGCATTAATGATGTAGTAGTAGCTAAATTACGGCGCATTCTATGGCAATACAAGTCCGTTTTTATGAGCAAAGTAGTAAAATATAACAGCATAATAAATAAATTACGGCCACATTAACAGACTAGATATTTTTTTACGCCCTGAGAGGGGCAAGCAAGCACGAAATGTATACATATTTGGCAAATAAGCATACTACAATCTGATTTATTAGCAACGTCATATGTTAGAATAATATGTTAGCAACAATCAAGTAATAATACAGAGAGCGGTTTTGGTGGGGTTCCCTACGTTACTGCGAAATACGTTTCATTGAAAAATCATTGGCCTACAACTATACATCGAAGACTTCATTGAGCGATGCTTTGTTTCGCCGAAAATTTATAAATTGAAGATTCGTTTGCCCGATGCTACGTTTCATCGAAAATTTTATCTCGAAGCTTTTTTGATCGAGGTCTTGTTTCAGTGAAAACTATGAAATCCTCGATACTTCTTTGGTAGATGTCCTTTTTCTTTTCTTACTGTCCAGCATGCATGACTGTGATGTGTAGTGCTCTATATGGAATTGAAGATAACATATTCCGTAATCTTAACTTAATATTATAAAGCTGAAGAGTTTGTTTGTTTGTATGTTTGAACGCGCTAATCTCAGAAACTACTGGACCGATTTAAAAAATTCTTTCAAGCTACATTATCCACGGGTAACATAGGCAGGCTATTTTGAACTTTTAACCTATTTTGGAAAAAATAGGGCTCCGTTAGATATTTGGGTTTTTCGGACACAAAATGTAAAAAATCAACCAGAAAAGTTACTTATTTTGCGTACGCTGCCTAAACTATAAAAGATCGAGGAAGGCTTTAGGCTTTATCTATAATCATCACGAATAGGAGAGGGTAGGTAACATTGCACCCGCGCGAAGCCGGGGCGGGGAGCTAGTTATATATATTATATATATATAGTAAATAAGGAAATTGATTCGTACTGGCGACAGTATCTAGTCCTTTATAATTTCTTTAAAAAAATCACATTTCTTAAAATTAAGATGTCGAATAAGTTATCCTTAAAAACCAAGCATACATTCGAGGAAACAAATTTGAAGTAAAAAAACCTTCGATCAAATAAGCATCGACGAAACAAGGTATCGGTGAATCGTTTTCGATCAAACGTACATCGAGCAATGAAGCTTCGGCGAAAAAAAGCATCGCTCAATGAAGTCGATGTATAGTTGTCGGCCAATGATTTTTCGATGAAAAGTATATCGCAGTAACGTAGGGAACCCGTTTTGGTGGGAACTTTGAAAGAGAGGCGTACCTACTTATGGTGCTCTTTTATTATTTAATTTTTTGAGTTATGCATACAAATAAATAAAATTGGAGTGTCTGTTTGTAATATTAAAATAACCGCTTTTTACTTAATGCATATGTATGTATATACGTTACATATACCAAACAATATTTTTTACAATTTTTGTCTATCTGTCTGTCTGTTTGGCGGGGCTAATCTTGGATCTGGCTGGCTTTCGACGGGACTATCACTGGCAGATAGCTGATGTAATAAGGAGTAGCTTAGGCTACTTTCCGCGTTGGTACTGAACAATCATAAATTGTAAAGCGGACGAAGTCACGGGCACAGCGAGTATTAAATAAAGTTGGTGGCATTTTGTTTGACATAGGCTTATTACAGTGCCCGTGTACGGTGAAATAAAATAACAGTGCGATAACACGGCCTTTTGGATTTTGACTTCTGGTCTTTGTGTGGCTTTCTGTAACTTGCTTTTGTAGGCTTGCTTGTTGCCACCTTCAAAGCCTCTATAAAAATTTAACAGCGTAAGCAAAACAGCGCTCAGAGCGTTGTATAAAATAAACAACAGATCTCTAGATTCCCTAGGGTAGTCTATTTTGTTGGTATTTGGTTTATTTGAGTCAATGGAAATGGATGGAATTAGAGTCAACGTATTACTTTGTTGGTCATATATTTACAGTGTCAAAATCAAATCCCACACTCGACGTGGGTGGCTTCTCATCTAGTCAACGCGTTAATCGGATTGTCAAATAAAATAAAACACATCTCTAATTATTTATGTGTATCCGATTACCTCAACAAACGTGACTTAAGTATCAAACTGATAAAATAAAGAAACGACTTTTGAACTTGATACTAGACATCATTCGGTTTCTGAAAACATCGAGTTATAATTGAAAACAAACATCAATACACTTTAAGTGCATTAAAAAGTCAATCTAAAGAAAACAAGAATTTTCAGTTACTAAAGTTTGTCTTAAAGCTATACAAAGTTTTCTTATCGCTACTCGAGTAGAATATTGTTATAACACCACAAAGCACCTATACCTGAAGCCTTTATTTTTTGGAAAGGTTAGGCAGATATTATGTATCCATGTACATCAACCGTCCGCCATGATCCAAAAATGTTTTATTATCATATGCCATTCATCAGTCATAAAGGGAGAGTACTGCGGGGATATCGTTTACTTCGGTAATCGGGGATTGAAATCGACACCTCTGGATGTAAAAACCTCTTATCACCGAGGCACTACGCAATATAATAAAAATAAATAATACGGTCTATGTACTCGTATGTATGAAGCGCGAATGGCCCCACGGTTGGTGTAGATCGCAAGCGATCTACTCGGTTAAGCGATACGGGCGCGGTCGGGTGTTTAATTTGTTACTATCGATAGATAGCAGTCGTTAATCCTTGTTGAAAGCCTTACGCGCCGGTTTGAAAAACAACCGACAGCGGGTTGGCCACTAACCCGTATCTCCACCAATCCGCATTGGTGCAGCGTGGTGGAGTAAGCTGCATGCCTCCCCTCAAAAGTGGAGACTCGTGCCCAGCAGTGGGACGCATCAAGGGTTGCCTTTCCAAACTATGCATAACCAGATGAAAGTTCTCTTTCCGGAGGCAAACTCAGCCCTCACGATGATTATATGAAGATTTATATCGACAGCAGCATTATATACTTACCATCCATATCAAACGCATGGTTCTTTGCAAATTTAATGTTATTTCCATAAAAACTTTTTACATTATAAAATACCGAGAGAATCGCATCACTAGAAAGTGAAAAATAACAGAATATTTCTGCTGTTATACTTTGCAACTATTTACATATAGAGTTGTTTGTGTACAACAGCACCCACGAACCAAGTTTATACTTAATATGGGTCTGAGAATGTAAGTGTATTTTATTTATTTTCTTACTTAAATTATCCCCCCGCTGCCCACTCCATCGCTCGTTTGCTGAATAGCCCAGTGAATTTTTAAGGGGAAGTTTCTATTGAATTTGAAAATAAATAAAGTTTGTACTTACGGAAATTCACACAAAGCCAAATATACTTAATTGTGAAATATCTCATAATATGTATCTTTTGGCTACTTTTGGTTAATCAAGTTAAACATAAGACAGGATAACTACTTGCGGTCGCGAGAAATGTTAATTGATTCTGTTGATACGATTAATTGGAACAACAAACAGTATGTTGATCAATCTATCACTCATAATTCAATCAGGCGTCATGATCAAACGGTGCTACTCCTACGACTTTCTGAAACTCTTGCGTTTACTAATTTGTATGTGCATATTTTGCCCTAATTGGGACATATTTGAACCGGCAATTCCGCTATGAAAGTATAAAAAAACGTAACTTCACGCCTGTAATTCCCGAAGGGGTAGGCAGAGGTTAATGATTGTTTGCAATCAATTGTAATGGGTGTTTGCATGTATGCTTGAATGCATACATGCAAACACCCATTTCAATTGACACGTTTCGTCGGTTACGTTTTGAAAGTATAATTTTAGCCGAAACATGTCCACTGCTGGACTAAAGCTTCCGTATAAGGGGGATATGCCCTAAACCCTATCTTGGGCATGCAGATTAGCGATTGCAGTGGAGGTAGTTCTATCGCAGGACGCCGCTGCCCATCTTGCGTTATTTCACTTATTACCACCCCATTGAGGGTTCACCGCCATTGTTCGGTTGTCTGACTGCACTAGTGGACTTCCAATTTCAACAAACTTCTCAACATCCTTGCTCAAATTGTTTGCTTTTCATTTTTTATTTATTATTCGCTGTTGCCCGCGGCTTCGCCCGCGTGGATGTCGTTTGAAAAGTAGCCAATGTTCTTTCTCAAAGTCAACTCTATCTCTGTACCAAATTTCATTAAAATCGGTTCAGTCGTTTGAACGTAAAAAGGTAAGGAAAACAAAACAGACAGGCAGACAGAGTTACTTTCGCATTTATATTATTAAAATAAAAAATAAATAGTAGGTAAGTAGGGATTTTCTTAATTTAAACTAAACTGTCGGTAGAGCAGTGACGGAGCTTGAAGGCGTAGGCGCCACCGCATTATCTCAGGAGTGGCACACGCATCTACATTGCAACCTCAGGTTTTCATGTAGATGGTCATAGTTTACAACTGCATTATTCACTTACTATAAATGTCTATAACTTCGCCGTCGGGACGCGACGACTCCACCGCCTACTGGTGGAAGAGTTATCTTTTAATGGAAGAGAATTCTCCTGCTAGCGCAGTATGTCAACCGAACAATGGCGGTCAAACCATTCCAAACGGTAGGTAGTAAGTGCAATAACGCGAGATCGGTCGCCTGCGATAAACTAGCGCCATTGCAATCGTCAATCCGTATTCCAAGCGTGGCGATTACGTCATATCCCCTTGTTGGAGAGGCTTTAGCCCAGCAGTGGTCGTCTCATGGCTGAAATGATGATGATGATAAATGTTAGTTATTCGTCATCTCGCACGACAAAAAGTCGCACGATCCGGCGACTTGGCATCTTTTGAATTTAAATAATATTTCTGTCGTCAACTCTCCCGACCATAAAATTGTAAGGTAACTACTATGTACAGTGAACTACAAAAATCCTTTTTTAAAAACGTTTAATATTTTATGGTTGGTCTTTAAAATAAAACAAAATATTATTATACGAGTATCATAATTTTAGTACATGTACATTTAATCAAAAACATGAAACAGATTCTACAATATCACAAGAAAATTTGGCTTGTTACCTACCTATAACATACAATAATTGTCAATATAGTGTACCTACGACCGAATTTTTTCTTTATTTTCATGTATAAATCTGTTTTAGATATAATAAAACAACAGTAGTAGGTCAGTAGCAGTGGCAATGTCGTTTCTAAAATTTAATTTAAAATTAATTTACCTGGCTGTACTTTGTATGAGCGTACGAGTGAACGACAGAAATATAAGGTAAATTTGAAAGGTGCCAAGTCGCCCGATCGTGCGAATTTTTGCCGTGCGAGATTATGAATTACTCATAAATGTGAACTGTGGGCTTGTTTCCCAGTTCATCATGAAAAAAAGCACTGCCATGTTGAACAATTTGTAACCTTTGTAACCTTTATTTTTTAGCTCGTCTTCTACGGGTGTCGCTTGTAAAATGAAAGTAATTAAACCCTTAATAACGTGCTGAGTTCAGAATTCATGCAAGTTGTCAGTGAAAGCCCTAGAAAAATGGTGTCATTTTAAATTGTAAGCGCTCGACGGACTTAAATCCTAGCTTGGTTCTTATTATTTAAATGGTGCTGGTAATATAAAATATATAAATGTTGGTGATGCAGGCAAATCTGCTTTGGATGATTTGGGTAACACAGGTATGTATGATAAAGTAATGGTTTGATATCTAATCACTGATCAAAAAAATCTTACGTGTGTAATTATATTCCTGAAGTGATTGTCCAACAGGTAGTAAGGTCAATAAATATCAATGCAATACCTATACCTAGATACCAACATACTAATTATTTCAGAAGTCATTATTTAGACTGAGGTAAGTGCACGTATTCAAGCATACACGCAATCATCAATGATTCGCCGGTTCGTTTTTTCCCATGTATCATGCGGAGGACCTGTTGACAGCTTCGGGCACATTACCAAGCTCCGAGGTACTTCCAGAAAATAGAAAGATCCCAATAGAACCAGTGATAAAGGATTTTACTACTAAGGCGGCCCTGTAATTTCCGGCACAGAGGCAAAACACCTTAGGCTTCAGGAGTGGTAACGCATCTGCATTTTGACCTCGGTCTTTGTGTGGGCATCTCTTACTCTCACGTCGTTGTCATCTAATCTTCCTAAACCTATGCCATAATATCTCTGGTGAAAAAAATGCCTAACCAAGACCCTTGCGACATGGAGACAGCTGCATATAATTTGTCAAACCACTGTCAGGCAAATGTCAACACAATCTGTCCGGGCAAGTTGAAAAGCGACCGAAATGTCGAGTTAGGTCTAGAAATAGTTATTGTATAAAATATTTGAGATTACATTATTTATATAAAAGCTAAACAATATAGGTATTATTAGTATTTGATGAGGTGGTAGGATGTGTTTTTTTAGGTAATCAATTTATTGTAAAATTTGATGACAAATCAATTGGGAAACCAGCAAAGCAGCGCCATTTGACGTGCCACAGGCATTCGTTAGAGCCAAAGGGCTCAAATGGTAGAGGGATCGGAAGTGAACAGCCACTGGCGGGGTCGCGAATGTGTGCGTAAGCATTCCTGTGACCCCGCTTGTGAACACGAGTCGGGTTCCCCGCGTAAAAATAGAAAAGGTAATGCAATGGTGCCTACGCTCGCAAGCTTCGACATTGATGACACTGACACAAAGTACCAAACACGCAACGAGTATTATACTCGTACTTAGTGAATGGTGTGGGTACGCGAGTACAACATTGAGTTTCATTAGATATTTTATTCCTAAGATATAAGCTGGCTAGCCTCTGAATCAGTATTAATCCCCGACATCCTTTAATAATAGCACAGTGATTGCATTAGTTTCACAGCGTTTTGAGAATATAGAAACAGAGATATTTTTTCTATATCAAATGTTTGAATATACATGAGTTTACCTTGTTGGCCATCCATCTCGACTTTGCTTCCAATAACAAGCCACACATCTGCCCACGAACAAAAACTCACACAAGTTCCAATGCGACGTAGATGGCTTAGAAAGCATGAAGTTATAAACAATGAGCTCTTCTTATTGTCCCACAACAATGGAGCAAGTCCATTACAGTGGCTATTCGTTGCGAGAGTCGCCATATTCTGCATTATGGGGGTTTTCATAAACGGCCGACTGACACGTTTTATTAATAGGTGATGCAAAAAATAGATCACGCATCCGCGGGTTCCAACTCAAACTAGGTACCAATATTCATGTTATACTTTTCAAATTGATTTAATGTTTTTGAAAAATATTTTAAAACTCTTGAGAGCCCTAAAAAACAGGAATCACAGTAAGCAGGAACACTTACGTTAACTCAAAAATGTGTATCACTTGCTCGTGATTTGTGTCACTCATTATTGTTAGGAGTGACCGCAGGAGCAACCTACTGTACCTATGGGAATTAAACGATTACCTAATAACTTCAATGTGCTCGTGTCTATAATTCATAATATGTCTTTTTCTCTGAAATAGTAAACAAGCATCCATTGCAGTTTAATTTGTTATATTTATATGAGGCAACAAATTTACAAAAAAGGTAGGTACCTACATTCGAATAAAGTAAACAGTAGTTAATCACATATATCAATAACATTTACTGTCATGCGATCCAGTAGTTATAGATAGTACATTCATTATGACAATATGCCTATGACCAATAACGAATACAATTTCTAATGCACCGTAGATAGCCCAGAAAGCATGAAGTCATGAACAATGAGCCCGTCTTATTGTCCCACAACAATGGAGTAAGTCCATCACAATGGCACTGTATATTACTGACACATTATACTAATAGGTGGCTATATGTCAAGGTGAATATATTATAATATCGAAACCGTATGTATTCCCGGAAGCGGTCAGCATTCAAGCGTATATTCAAATACCCACGTTTCACCAGTTACGTTTAGTTCCATGTGAGGTGACGAAGCTGTTGACATGTGTCCAGATGTGTGCTTCCAGCATTGCAAATAACAAGGATAGCACTTATCCCCTGATCCGGTGGTCCAACCCGAGACAACAGCGTAGTAGTAGTGACATTATAATCATGTTATGTTTTTATAGAAAGTGCAGGCGGTTATAAAAATACTGCAGAGCGCAATCAGTGAGACGTACTTTATGGCTTCAGAAGCAACCAAAGTTCATAATATAATGTAGGTAATGAATGTTAGCTCAGTAATTGATAAAACTATGCCTGTATTTTACGAAAGGAATACATATGAGCGAGATGAAAGTATACATCATAATATAGAGTTGTCGTTGAAGTACTACTGTATGCAGAAGGGTTTGTTACTGTAGGCCTCAGGAGTGGTAACGCATCTGCATTTTGACCTTGGTCTTTGCGTGGGTGTCTATAGGCTGCAGTCATCACTTAACATCAATGTGAACTGCATGCTTGTTTGCCACTTCCATTACATAAAAAAACGTATTCTGTCGTATAATTTTTCAACATACTCGTATAAACAACATTGCTTATACATAATGAAGGGTTTCATAAATGATCAACTGACACGCTTCACAAACAACTCAACAATAGAATCACGTTAGATTTATTTATAGAAAAATATAGGTGAATGAAGAAATTATGCAGCAGAATACGAGGTAACGTAGTGCCGTGTAAGGCTTCGGGAATTCAATGATTCAATAAGGTTTGAATAACATTCATATAAGTATTTTTTATATGCTTACTAGCTGACCCGGCAAACTGCGTATTGCCTCAGAATGAAATAATGTGTCAAAGGTTTGATAGATACAAACTATTTGAATGGGAAAATTAAATTGTGGTTTTTACTATTTTTACTTCAATTTCTTCATATTTTTTTACCTTTAAAACCTTCCCTGGACTTGCAAAAATCATTCAAATCCAAAATTAGCCAAATCGGTCCAGCCGTTCTCGAGTTTTAGCGAGACTAACGAACAGCAATTCATTTATGAAGATTTAGAGTAGCTAAGCGTGAAGATACATACATAATGTATCTTCACGCCTGCCTTACGGGGTAGACAGAGAGTGAGTTTCGAGATACCATCGAAACAACAATCGAAAATTAATAGTGAGACATTGACTCTATATGAGTGCCAATGTCTCACTATTAACTGCATGTGGTAAAGTGGCCAGTTCCCTGGTAGCAAATACACACATTTATAAAATACATCAGCAGAAATATCCTACAACGTAACTTTCTTGAAAGTAGATATTTAAAAACGCGAGAATTAAGTAAGATCTGATCTTGACATGGGTTAATGGTTGAGGGATGTAAATCAATCCTTACCTTGTAGTTTAGAAAGACTTTATCTTTAAATATTCTAACAACTTTGTTCTTTTTCCTTCAGATTTGAATCGGTTTTACCTTTTTCATTTCGTATATACCGGACTTTCACGATCATTTCCTTGATAGGGTTCCCTAGCCCGCAAGGAGTCCTAATAGAGCTTGGTAGAGCTCCAGTGACAGAGCTCGCAGGCGAGGGCACCGCCGCATTACCTAATCTACTTGATGTGTTCTTAGGTTTTCGCGAGCTACACTCATTGAAATAAAACTATTTTTACGGATTTATCTCGCGTATATTAAACTAAAATGATCTACTTGCCGAAAAATGGTAATGTTCTGTGCCGGAAATTACAGGACTGTACATTACCACCTGACCGGAACATGGACTACCGTGTATATCTAATACGAATAACTACTCTTATAACTTAGACGGCAGGAGCGGCAACGCATCTATGTACGAGATTGGAATTTCTAGTCTCATGTTTCATGTTCTATTATTATTATTTATTTAGGTTGTAGAAATTAAACTTGCGGATTTTCTCGCGTATATAACACTCCCAAATTTCTTCATACATCCGACGTTTCGGTTGCTTTCCAGCTACCGTGGTCACGGACTGACTAATTCGGCGATGTTCAGCCTGGTCTTATATAGCTGAGACAGAACACAACCCTAGTGCGATGTAAACTACTAGTGGCGCCATCTAGCGATAAATTACTGATTTTGACTGTTTAATTTCTACAATGTATGAAGCTCGCGAAAACCTACGAAAACGTTATTTATTTAGGTATTTAGTGATGTATTGTGTATGTCAAAGAACTATTTTTTTCTTTCTTTCAATAGGCTACAGTATTACTTACCATCAATGTAAGCTGTAGGATATTGCTGCTGATGTATTTTATAAATGTGTGTATTTGCTACCAGGGAACTGGCCACTTTACCACATGCGCACCTTATGCGGTTGTAATAAATTTTGAATAAGCTAATTAAGCGAAGAGTTACCTGACGGTACATTGCTTACATTGCGTTCGCAGAGTGTTCCGATTGTGTGAAACCATAGATCAACACCGGAGGGGAGTAGCCATATGCAGGCTTTCCCCTCTGTCAAAGTACAAGCCCAAATGGGCCTACACCTATCGCCTAGATCAGAGGTTCCCAAACTATTTTTTGTTGTAGACCCCTTTCAATTTTTTTCTGGTTTCCGTTGACCCCCTCCTTGCTACATTTATATCACATTCCCATAATTCCAAATTTTATTCACGCCTTCGTAGACCCCCATCGTGTCCCATGGACCCCAGGGGGTCTATATGGATCACTTTGGGAATCACTGGCCTAGATGTTTAAATGTGTGCGTGAAATTGTTTCTGTATTTTGTTAAAGTCATGGTGTGAGTTTCCCCCGTAAAAAATGACAGACTGTTTTGCATCGGTAATAAACGCTATGGCTGCTCCCCTACAGTCCGCCGCGGCCGGTGGCCCGTGTTGTTCTTTGTGTGAAACGGACGTTGATGTCGATGGTGCTTGCAAATAACATATGTGCATGGGCCCTACATATTTATAAATATTATCTCACATTTTTATTTTGTGGTCAAGGTTAATGAAGCTCACTCAACAAACTCGAAGCCTTTTGTTGAAGAATTTGTTGAATTGTTTTTGTAACAATACAAAATGTATAGTAATCATTGTTCCGACATACATAGAATATTATTTTACCTAAAAGGTTTAGCTATTCGAATTTCACTTACACGCGCTTCGAAATATTTTTACGAGTAGTTCTGGGCTCCATACCTACCCTTTTAATTTCTTATTCACTTGGGTCTGCCCAGTGGATCTACCACTCTTGTGACCTTAATGGTCGCGGGTTCAATTCCAACCTGAAGTACCTATAATTTTTCTTTCGAGTTTTCTTTGAAATACTTTATGATACCTATTCAATCAAATCAATCAATTAAATAATTTATGAATCAGTAATGAAAATGATATTATAACCAATGTCTTTTTATTTTCATTATAATTATTTTTTCACTGTAGATACTATTCAATCAGATCAATTGGTAGGAGAGCTCCAGTGATGAAGCTCGCGAACATAGGCACTACCACTTTACCTAATGTACTTATCGCTAAATGGTCTTTCAGCGCTGTCGTATTCCGATCAGGGAGTAATTTACGACCCTGTAATTTCCGGTACAGAGGTCTTAGACCCCAAGAATGGTAAAGCATCTTCATTGAAGTCTTTGGTTTTTATATAGATGTTCATAGGCATATTCACCTATCATCAAATGAAATGTTTGTTCACCAGTTTAAAAAAATATCTAGATTAACTGCCCTTTTTTACAAGATTGTAAAACGCTTACAAATTAATCGCTAGTACTGAGATAAATGTACCACTGTAAAAATATGATGCATGGAATTTAATATCGACGATCTATTAATCGTCGCACTGCTATTACCTACACATACCCGTATATTAACACCTTATTTATTTGTTTTCTGAATCGGTGCTTTGGTGTATGTAAAGCAACAGGATATTTTTTTTTATACGCTTACACTCACAGCCTTACAGTGGGTATAAACCTGTTTTGTGGGTGCTGTTGTACACATACAACACATACACAAACACCCAGACCCGAAACAAATATCTGTAGGTGTTTTTTATATTATTTCGCATTAACACATGCTTGTGAAATATATTTTATTTAAAGAAAAATGGAAAGAAAAATTTGACTTCAAGCGAAACTCGAACTCGCGGCCTACTGGGAATCTAGTCCAGCCGCTCTTCCAATTGAGCTACTGAAGTCCTGCCCGATTTGTCAAATCTTTCCTTCACATTTATTGCATTGCTTTATGGTAGCAGCAGCGCCATCTATTGCCAACTATTCAATAAACTGCAAAGTCTATTATATCGGTTGCCTAACTAGCATAGTTGGCAATAGATGGCGCTGCTGCTACCATAAAGCAATGCAATAAATGTGAAGGAAAGATTTGACAAATCGGGCAGGACTTCAGTAGCTCAATTGGAAGAGCGGCTGGACTAGATTCCCAGTAGGCCGCGAGTTCGAGTCTCGCCTGAAGTCAAATTTTTCTTTCCATTTTTCTTCAAATAAAATACAAATATCTGTAGGCCATACAAATATTTGTCCCGGTGCGGGGATCGAACTCGCGACCCTGCGAATCAAACGGTCATCTCACACCGCAGGATTAACCAGGTCGTCAAATTAAAATCACATCTCACTTGGTGGACACCTTATTAGGTGTGATACTTAAACTCTTTTTCATATATGTGTTACGGTTACACTCAGTTCTATCCGGCTAAAACTAGGTGTGGAGTATGGGCGCTCCCGACTTAGCAAGGCTAGGATTTTTTTTTCCACTATAAACTGCTAAGTGATATATAGTCTATCTGAGTTATTATGGCAACACTGTCACTAGAGCCAACTGGGTTGAAAAATAATTAAACTTGTGGGTCACCGAATTCGCTTCTGTGCGACCCATCGACGACACAATACAGCTTTGGTTCTATCGTCGATGGTGCGGCCAAATCCTGACCGCAACGTTTGGTTAGAGAAGCGTTGAATCATCATTGGCAATACTACGGACAGTCGAGCCGGCGTACCAGCAGAAACTGATTAGGGTTTTTGTTTGTGTTCGAATGGAGATCTCTCAGGCTTCAGTGGTTTCAGAGGCTTCAGTGGTTCCGCCCGCTCCATCCCCTATTTAAAACCTATAAATAGGGTATGATTTATATATTTTGTTTAAATTCCTTAACTCTTTATACCTAGTTGAAATATTTGCAAAATAAAACAAATACGATGAAACCAAAAAGGTATTCAGCCTTTTTGGTTTCATCGTATTTGTTTACAATTTTAGCAATTTTTTGATGTGTAAGAAAAATGTTTTAGCACATCTTTCTTGACATCATCACCTTATTATACATTATATTTCACCGTTTTCAACTTGTAACTGTTTAACTCTGTAAATAACTAACTATTAACAACACTATTTAACTTTTACGCTAAAACGATTTTTTTCCTCTATCCATACATACCATATTCACACGAAAAATCACAATAACTCTCGAGACAAACACCATCATGAAAGGCGAAAAAAAACGTGTGAAAAGACAAATAAATATGCGTAAAATACTTTACCGCGATATCATTACCATAATGACACGTGTAGGCGAAAATAGTTCACTTACAGACCGTTTGGAATCCCGTCGGCAGAAAATAAATGCTTACAACTCTGTAGGGGCCGGGGATAGATAAACGAGTTTATTTATTTATTTAGGAATCCGAAGCGAATAAACAGGTTTTTTTGGGTAAACTTACAATATCTTTTCTAGGCCTCCTAGGTGTATTGAAATCTCTGGTTTCATGTAAATGTTTATAGGCTGCATCAATCAATGTAAACTGTATACTTGTTTGCCACTTAATTATATTACATCTATACAAATAAATAAAATTGGAGTGTCTGTTTGTAATATAAAAGAAACCGCAATTTACTAAACGCATATGTATGTATACACGGTACATATACCAAAATAACATTTTTTTTAGAATTTTTGTCTGTCTGTCTGTTTGGCGGAGCTTATCTTGGGAACGGCGTGACCGATTTTGACGTGACTTTCACTGGCAGATAGCTGATGTGATTTTATTTCCATACATCCATACATACATACATACCTACATACACATAAGTAGATTGGAGTGAAAAAACAATCCCATTTTATGTATTTTTATATATCACTAGCTGCGCCCACGACTTCGTCCGGGTAGATACTGAACAATCATAAATGCTCACGCGGATGAAGTTCAAAGGCCATGAATAAAGAAAAAAAAAAGAAAGCGAGCGAATATGGATAGGCTGATGATATTATGTAAATAAAAAAAACTACTGTCGATTCTTGTTAACTTACACATCAGATTTAAACAGCCAGCTATGTGATATTACACAGTTTCTCGGGTACTGGCTTATTATCCTGTATCATTAGACACTGTCATGAACTATTTTATTTTATTCAACCCACGTTTTTTTATTTTAAATTATTGATAAACCGTACTCGATGAGAAAATGTTTTAGCGCATCAAATTCAGCTCAATTTAACGAAGCCAACTAGGAGCACTAACGAGATGTGAATTGTTGTCGAAATTGCTGAAATTTCAAGGAATAGTAAAAAACTGAATAAGGCGCAATAAAAATGTGTGATGGGGACCCACGCCGGCGTCACACGGGTGCAATCTACGTTGTAATATGGTATCATTTGCCAGAAATTGCAGAGCCTTACATTAACCACCTGACTGGAACACGATAGTATGGAACAGTACCATTTAGCTGCAAGTCCATTAGGTAATGCAGTGGTGTCTACGCACTCGAGGTCCGTCACTGGAGCTCTACCACCAGTAAAATTAAGTTATGTAATCTTTGAAAATAATAAATTAAATTAAAAATTAAATTTTTTGACGTTCCGTAATAAAGGTTCAAGGAAACCTTATAGTTTCGCCACGTCCGTCTGTCTGTCCGACCGCGTTTTAGCGCAAAAAGTATTGGTACTAAAGACTTGAAATTTGGCACAAGTATATACTTTAATCACGCCGACAAAGTGTCGGCTTGATAAAAGTATGAAAAATAAAATTATTAAGGCTACCTCCGCTAAATGTAACGCACGGATATTTTTTTTATTTTTTGTTTTCTATCTAGTGTCAGATATTGTTGGTAGTGTTGATAGGTTTTTCAAAAATATTAGGGGTGTGCTATCATCACTTTTGGATTTAGCTAACTGTCTGTGACTTACTAAACTCTAAAGTGCCAATTTTCGTTAGAGTCAAGTGTCCCTCCCCCCTCTCCTAACTAAACGGTTGGTGTTAGAAATTCAAACGTTGCGACAATTGTAGCTACATATATTATAACGAAATTAAAAGGAAAACTATCACACCTTAGTTGGCTTTTGCAAAGTTGCGAGGCGAGGCAAGTTTGCGAGTAATAGTCGACCAAATGTAATACTCGAAATTTTTTAACAACTCCATAGAAAATATTTATATATTTTTTCATGACATAAATCAAACCTAAGAACTACGGAACCCTACACTGCGCATGGCCCGACACGTACTTGACCGGTTTTTGTAGATACCCTTACTCTTACTCATACGGAACGGAACTCTTCGTGCGCGAGTTCGACTCGCATTTGGGCAATTTACATCTTAATTTCCTTTTTTATTACCTCTAAATAAATTTGAGTATCTACATATACGTACAATCTTCAATACATTTGAATAAAACAACCTACCCATGCAAGTGAAAAAGTCGTGGTTTAAAAAGTAGGTATATTGGTTTCACCGAAAAGCTGGTGTAATCAAAATTGATACAATTTAAATACCTTTCCAATTGAAACATGTATGGACAAAAACAACACGCGCAGATATTTGTTAAATAAACGATTTTTAATCCAGGGTTTACGTTAAATGCTTCTAATAAATGAGAATGTTGTATTACCAATACAGTAGATCACAGCAATCTATTATCCAGCCGAGGGTTTTCCAATCGTGATGTTATTGTACCGTAGCGAGTGTGGAGGTCAAAGAATAAATAATTGAAGCAACGGTATACATGTGAAAAAGTTACAAAATTGTACCTAGTTGCTTTTTTTTCACCAATCATAATAAAAAGAACAAAATTTTCACCGCTGCGAGGCCTGCGAGCCTGCGAGTATGGACGTTAAAGAATAAATAATTGAAGTAACGAAATTAATGTGAAAATGTTACAAAATTGTTTTCGCTGTTTATGTTTCTTCTACCCATCGTAATATAAAAATCAAAGGCCCGACATATATTATGTGCTGTCACTGTTCGCACTAATTGCTGTATTTTGGTTAATACTGAGAATTACAGACTTTTTTATTAGACTTATGTGGGCGGTTCGGCTCTAAATAACAGCAGACTACTTTATCAAGCAATCAGCGAGAGCAAAGTGGTACAAAATTCAAGTTAATCATTTAATTACAGACACTACTTTTGTTAGCAAATTTTTATTGTTGACTAGTTAAAGTTAGAAAAGGATATGAAATCTTACAATAACTTTAACTTTGACAAATATTGTAAATAATTAGGAGTTTTCAAATAAAAGAAGCTTAAAAAGAATCAAATAAAAAAATAGATCCGAGACATCAAAAAGCATTAATAATCTTCATCGTTATTATTTTAATACTAAAATAGTACCTTGAAATGCTGCTTTTCGAACAAAATATAAACAAAATTAAAAAATTAAAACACGCTTATAATCTCGCACATCAAATCAAGCCCAAGATCCGGATGTCCGCGCCAGCATCACCTCTAGTTTGTTGTTCTTTGATACGGGCATGCGATTGCAATAAAATTTCCTGTGTACCACTACGCGCTAGACCGTGCTGTGTACCTATTGGATTCATGTTGCCCTTTAATATCGGCATCGATTTAAATTCAATCTATTAACGCACGTTTTTAAAGAATCTGTACCTATTTTTTATGTAATGAAAGTGGCAAACAAGCATGCAGTTCACATTGATGTTAAGCGATGACTGCAGACTATAGACACTTACACAAAGACCAAGGTCAAAATACAGATGCGTTACCACTCCCGAGGCCTAAGGTGTTATGCCTCTGTGCCGGAAATTACAGGGCCGTACATTACCACCTGACCGGAACACGATAGTACTGAACACTACCATTTAGCGGCAAGTGTATTAGGTAATGCGGTGGTGCCTTCGCCCGCGAACTCCATCACTGGAGCTCTACTAATTAATTAACAAGCTATTCTGCTGTAATACCTATGTATAGTTTATAATCGGGTAAACTGTATTCAGTATAATCACTCACCACCTACACCTGGATTTCCGCAGAGGAGTGGGCGATTAGTACACCTCTGTTTATATTTGCATTAGTTGCTCATATAGTATGTAGCCTACTATTAGATACTATTAGCACAGTCTAAAGAAAACAAATGTGTTAATTACCTACTATTAGCCTAGTATAAGAGTAGTATGAAATCTGTCGGTACTATCGAAAAAGTAGCAGATCATTCAAATTATTGGTTATTGGACGTTGCTACCATACAAATACGGCACCGACGTCACCAACCGATCATTTTTTCGATAGTAGCCACTGATGTCATAAGGTTTTCGCAGGTTTTCGCGAGCTTCATACATTGTAGAAATCATATTTGTAGATTTTTTTGCGTAACTACCCCCAACTCCTACTCTTACCCGACGTTTCGGTCGCTTTCCAGTTTGCCAGTGACCCTGGTAGCTGGAAAGCGGAACGTCGGGTCAAATAAAAAATGATGGTGAAACATTAAATAAATCATCTCCAATTTCATACACTTTGAACTGGATTTTATATTTCTAAATCAAATGGAACTAACATCAAAGTTACCCAATCAAAATCGGCTTCCTCAATTAAAAGTAAAACATGGTCTAATCGATACAAAAATTTGCAATCATCGCCGATTCTTATACTCTTCCGGGAATTTTTTTACTATTTCAATAATTTTACTTATTAGGTACAGATCGAATTGATAACGCCCTAATCTTTTGTTTTTTCATCCGGTTGGAAATGGATATGTCTCCACCTCTGAGATCTAAGTTGTTTTGCCGCTGTGATAGTTATAACGGGGCCATATATTATCCTTTAACTCAAACTTGTTTGTGTTGAATGGGGTGGTGAATACGCGCTCGAGCTCCGACATGGGAACTCTAAAGCAAAAGCCCTGCTACCACAAAGCCTGTTTAAATTAGCAGTTAGTTATGCTGTTATTTAAAAATTACTGCATAGAAGTGAACATTACTCCGTACAAAAAAAGCTTAGACTTATTGATTTTTTTTTATGTCATTGACAGACAAGTAGACGGGCCACCTGATGTGTAGTAGTCACCGTCGCCTATGACCACTTGCAACACCAGGAAAATCGCCAACGCGCTGCCAGCCCTGAAGGACTCTTTTGACGCCATTTTTTAGTAACCCCATATTGTAGCACCGAGGGAACACCTCAGAGGGAAGTTCATTCCACAATTTACACGTTCTGGGCAAAAACGGAAGTGAGAAACGCACCATTGAACACGGCCAGGTGTCCCGTCGGTGAAGGTGGCACTTCTCTCTTCGGCGGGTAGTTCGGCGTAGGAAAAAAGACGGTGGCACCATGTCAAACAGTTCAGCAGAGCACTCGCCATTGTAGAGACGGTATTAAACGCATAGACTCCCAATGTCTCTGCGCAGGCTCAGATGTTCGAGCCTGTCGGTAAGTCCTGGGTCGTTAACAATACGAACGGCGCGTCTTTGTAGGGACTCAAGTGGACCATGTTGGTATTTCCCCACAAATGAGAGCAGTATTCCAGATGGAGCCGCACTTGGGCCTTATAAAGCTGTAAGAGCTGCCCTGATGTGAAATACTGTCTCGCTTTGTTAAGCATCCCTAGCATTTTGGATGCCAACGTGGTCTTACACTTATACGTTATTGCTATCACAATACTCATCTCTGCCCCCGAAAAGTGTCTATTTATTATCACAAATGACTTAAACTTTACATGTGAGGGTTTTAAAACAAGCACATTTTAATAACCTTAACTGGAAACGTGAAACTAGAAGGTTCGTTTGGTTCAAAACGGCAGCATAATGAACTTTTCTATGGCAAGTGCTTTTATGTTCTCGACGTAAAGTTAAAGTTTTTATTGTTCATTTTTTGCCTTTTCAAACGTTCCGTTCATAAAGGGAATGTTTGTTAAGTATATTATCTGTATTTTTTAAATTATTGAAGTGAAAAACATGCATGGATGCCTTATCATATTGGTGGTTTATGAACATAATTTTTTGTGTTTAATTATTATGAGAGGTTATATAACCACTCGGTAGTAAAAAAGATGCAAAAAAGATTTTCAGGAGCCTAGTTATATGAAATACTAGCTGTTGCCTGCGGCTCCGCCCGCGTGTAGGTCGCTTTTCGCGTAACCTGAGGAAACACATCAAATCATCCCATAGCATCCCACAGGAACATTTTTTCGGAATGTAACTATCCTATGTATTAATCTAAGTTAATATCCCTCCATGTATATGCCAATTTTAATAAAAATCGTATCAGCAGTTTTTGCGTGAAGGGGTAACAAACAAACCAACAAGCATACAAACTTTCGCATTTATAATATTTATATATACGATATACCAATACGATATGAATAATCAGAATAAAAATAGCCTGCAGTCTATAATCTACATAGGAAATCAATGAAATAACTCTAAAGTGTTGCTATGTCATTACATTATGTGTCAAACTAACATTCAATTATTTTTTGTTTTTTTTCCAAAAGTATGGTTATTATTAAAAAGACATAACATCCATTTTTATTCAATATAAGGACATTAAATTTGTTTTTAGTTGCATTCTCAGTGCTCTAACACAATGGAAACGCCAGATTTACGAACTTAAGCTAAATAAAAAAACGTAACAGTAATTTTTAACAGCCTAACGCGGTTAAATATAAATTATTTTGAAACACCAACTTTGAGTATCCAACCGCTGTTATCTTGGTACACAATAACATTGCCTTTACGTTTTTTTTACTAAATCTGTTTTTATAGATGATGCATGATTAATTTTAACAGACTGGATGACATTGTAAAGCATCAGTATTTACTGTTGCAGGACTCATGGTAAAATGTAACATAGAAAAAAGATAGAAAAGAAAAACAATAGAGTGCTTACCAACACTTTATTTAAAATACGTTTACGAATAAGGGGGTAAGAGTTTACCGAACTATGATACAAAATTAGTAATAGATTTTCATTCAAAGTAAAGCCAGTCACCAGCGTCAACGCCACGCAGAGGGATTTGTTGGAAATGTGATGAAATTAGTTATGTTCAGCGTTTTCTTGTGAGATTTAATAATATGGGTAGAAATGAGAAGATACGAATAAGAGATAAGTCCATAGAATAGCGACACTAAAGTGGCAGAAGGTAGGGCGGCACACACCTCGAAAAACCGACGGAGGTTGAAGCCCAAGAATGCCCGAGTGACGCGTCCTCTTAACGGAATAGAAAGTATTGGTAGGCCCCCTTGAGGTGAACCGAAGACCTGATGAAGTTCCGGAAAATCGCGGGTTGAAGGCGGTCCAGGCCCATAAGTATCATTAGGAAAGGCTTTTGTCTTGCAGTGGAAGTCTTTCTGGGGAAGAATATTAGAGCGGTCTGTGACTGTTGTGTCTTGCTTTTAAACTTGCTGGAACTCCTCCACTAATATAAAAAATGTAATTAAAAAATAGCCTGAAAAATAAAGGATTCACTATTTAAGTTAGACGTTTTACATCTGAATTCATGAGTATAAGGAAACTACATTCCATGCAACGTTAATAGATATTTTGACGCTTGAATGCATTTCCATCACAAAATTTCAGTTCCTCTTGTCTACTTAATGCTTGTGTAACTAATGTTCTGAAGCTAATTTTCCTGTTGAGGAAGCATTTGTTGAATTCATCGATTTGAAACTTCGCAAAATTCAAACGATGTGTGCCCGCGGTTGAACAATTTGCACTTGTATTATTGAAACATAAAAGTGAAACTTTAAGTAAATGTTTTTATTTTTCAAATAGTATTAAAATTACAAACTTGAAAGTGTGTGGAATTATAGTAATTTTACACACTGCCTGTAATTTCCGGCACAGAGGCATAACACCTTAGGCCTCAGAAGTGGCAACGAATCTGCATTTTGTTTCTTTCGTCCTCTGGTCATTGTGTAAGTGTCTATAGGCTGCAGTCATCACATACCATCAATGGGAACTGCATGCTTGTTTGCCACTTTTTAACTGAGTTCAAAAAAACGAGAAGGTTCTCAATTCGGCCGGTATATATTTTTTTTTATGTATGTACGCCAATTTCGCCGGGATTTCTGTACCGATTTACGTGATTCTTGTTGTGTTTGATGCGGAATAGTTTCGAATTGGTCCCATAAAAATTTGATTCCGGTATGCCCATTAGTTTTTATTTTATGAGCATTTTTTACTTACTTTCACCTCAAACTAAAGGAATAAGATTAGACAGCGTGTTGTCATAACAATGCGTGAGTCCACTAACGTCCTAGATAGTCCTAATGCGCATGACAACAAGTGACAATGACATATTTACTCATCGACGACACAACACAGCTTATTTACTCCTTCGTGGTTAAATGCATAGAGTTAACAGTCCATGATTACTTTCCCCAAAAATCAATTTTTTTTTCATTGATTTCGTATAGTCGTGTAATAATTTTGTATCGACACATCTAAACAGTTTAAATTATGTACCTATCTTATTGTCACGAAGCTAAAAGAGTCAGATTTTACAAATTTAACAGATGTGAACATTAATCTTATTGACAATGCAGCAATAAACTAAAAAGTATTAAATAAAAATAACTACGTTAAGAAAAACCGACTTCAAATATAAAAAGTAAAAAATAATACAGATTTAATATTAATTATATACTACCTATTATTTATATGTGTTATTTACTAATAGGATTAAAGTCGGTGCCAGGCCAATATCATTAAAGTAGGCATTTCATTGTATTAAAACGTAACTTCACGCCTGTAATCCCCGAAGGGGTAGGCAGAGGTAAATGCATGCATTCAAGCATACATGCAAACACCCACGAATCGCCGGTTATGTTTTGGTCCAGGTAACAGGTGGCGAGTGCCCAGAGATTAAGTAATATAAATAATAGTGTTTGGTAATGTTACCAAAATATTTTTTTATCTATAGCAGCAAATAATCAGTAGGTACATTATTTTTTACCAATTTTAAAGTGAATTTTCTAAAGAAATTCAACGCGTTTTTGTTAAAATTATGAAAAAAATATTATGAGGTCTACTGACAATAAGACAAGTGATTTTACAAGGGTTCCGGGATTCCTTTTGAAGTAGATACTATTTTATAGCGGCAGCTTAGTGGTAAAGTGGCTATGCTAGTTATCCAGAGCTCGAATTCCACCTCAATTATTCGATGCCAAATAAAATCTATTAAAATGTGCAAGAAACAATATTTATAGCACCTATAATTTGCAAAAGTTGTAAAAAAAACGATGAAACAAAATATGTATTTAGGATTTTGCTAGTATTTCAAAAATTATAAAAAGTTAAGAAATTTAATATTATAACTCTTACTTACTCTATAACTCTGTCTGTCTGCCTGTTTGTCTGTCTGTCTGTCTGTCTGTCTCTCTGTTACCTTTTCACGTCCAAACGACTGAACCGATTTTAATGAAATTTGGTACAGAGATCGAGCTGACTTTGAGAAAGAACATAGGCTACTTAGTACTAAAACGACATCCACGCGGGCGAAGCCGCGGGCAACAGCTAGTTATTTATAATTTAAATTAAACGTCAAAAATAACATATTGCACTATTTTCCACTTGTGAACAAAACAACTGGTTCTGACGCAAAAACTATATAATTTATCTAACAACAACTCAACCAGGACGAATGACTGACTATAAGTGGACATGGAATACCACTCGCCTTCTTTACTTTTGTTTTGAACTCATTTTGACGAACATTAATTTCAAAATTTATTTCCTTCCACCATTGCAGAATTAATTGCATGTAAGTGCCTAAGACACAAAATTGCTGTTAAGGTGAGTTATTTTAATAACAATAAAAATTAAGTGAATTATCAGAGTTATATGTCTGTTGACCATCCATTTAAGCCACAACTACATAGTTTACACCCCAAAGAAGACGTTATTAATAGACTCAGAATATCGAGGATATTCAATACATTAACCAAGTTAACCAAAGTGTATCAGGAATGTATAATTACGAGTTTCGCCGTTTAAGTCGGATCGTCATATTGTCAATTTTCAAAGAATGTTATAGTTCTGGTTTATTATGAGGCGAGGAAGCCACAGAATGTATAATAATGAACGCGTGCTTCACTCAGAACTCTAATGACAATAAATTGAATACAGCTTTATAAATAGCGAGAATACAGAGTTTATATTTGTCGCAAAATTATCTTAAATTATGCAAAATTGTAAAAAATGAGGTAACATCACGCCTGTTATATCTGAAGGTACGCAGAGGCACATTCATGCATACAAGCATTCATGCAAACACCCTCGATTCGCCGGTTACGTTTTGGTCCATGTAACAGGTGGCGAGCCTTTACATCTCCGGGCACATTACCAAGCTCCGTGGCTTCCTCCGTTGTCCGAGGGCATGTTCGGTCAAAAAAAGATTTAAGGCCACATATTGGCCACTGTTTGTATTCCTA
Source organism: Macrosoma leucophasiata (assembly GCA_036365455.1). Lineage (NCBI taxonomy): Eukaryota > Metazoa > Arthropoda > Insecta > Lepidoptera > Hedylidae > Macrosoma > Macrosoma leucophasiata. Next base: position 6,807,058 of record JAWQUS010000024.1, read on the forward strand.
ATTTGAAGATGGCGTCTGTCATCTATTGTTCTATTTTTTTATGTCTTCACTTTACTTTTACAATGTACATGAGAAGCAATTACAAGATTTATTATTCCTAAAACTATTAATTCTTTCCTTTATACTATCACCTGTGCATCATTCTTTACATGGTTTTAATTTTTCCATTTGCTGGGAAACTTCCAGAAAATGGAAAAAGCCCAAAAGAACCAGAGCTTAAAGATTTTACACCGTTATCGGAATCGAACCCAGACAGATAAAATAAATGGTAGGTATACCTATAATTCTATTTCTTTTATTAATCATTAATAAATAAACGAATCATCTCAAATAAGTGAATAGGCGATCACAATAAAATGTTTTCAAAAATGTCATTGAAGTAACTAGGCAACCTAACTTACATTTTATAGTAACTAAATTATACTATAGTTAGTATAAATACTTGGATACGCCAACGAGAAATATTGCACGTCGACCTTAGGAAGGAGATTTCGGCTTATTTCGGGTCTGTAGAGCGTTATCTCTTTCGCACCTTACATAAGTGACATTTGTCGACCAAGTTTTGACGAATATCGGACTATTAGTGCTTGCGTAGGCAGTGTGCAGCAGATGCTCTCCAAAGTCGAAACTAACCGATTGTCTCTTCAATGTGCAATTTTTCTTGCTGGATATTGTTGCTAATTTAGGTTCCCCAGATAATATTTCAAAGATGGTTTTCCGTGTACGTTTTTTTAAAAATTTTCTGTTTAGCTATTTTGAACGATATTTTTCTACTCTTTGAAAATATATCGTTTCTTTTTTATTTTGTTGTGTGCATCCGTACGCAACCAGGCGGGCGACAGGGGCAGCAGGGGCGGGTTGCCAGAGCGCTAACAAATGGGTTCATCAATATCAACTATATTAAACGGATAGTTTGTGAATTTCACTGACGTGTGAGATTCGCTGACCACGTCACCTCAAATGTTTGACAGGATATGAAACCGGAAATTTTCCAACTCGATGAAACCTAAACAATCAGATTGGTTTTTGTGACCTATGTAAATTGAGGTTTGAAACTCATATTCATGCAGGAACTAAACTCGGGTTGCAGTGCAGTTTATGAATTTTTGATCCTTTCTGTCCATATTTATCAAGCATATCTAAAAGCCATTAAACGAAAAACACAGCTTTATTGCTGAACTTTGTTCGTTTTCTTTTTTTTCTCACATCGCTATTTTACTTTCATCGCATCACATTGAGATGTCATTGTGTGAAAAATTGAAATAAAATTCACCGAGAACATGTCAAATTTTAAAACAATATATTTATGACTTCAGTAGACAAATTGACAAGTGACATATAGCATATCCCTACTAATATTATAAATGCGAAAGTAACTCTGTCTGTCTGTCTGTTACCTTTTCACGTCCAAACGACTAAACCGATTTAAATGAAATTTGTTACAGATATAGAGCTGACTTTCAGAAAGAACATAGGCTACTTAGTTATTTAAAAAACGACATCCACGCGGGCGAAGCCACGGGCAACAGCTAGTAAGACATAAATAAAATTCTAGTAATTTGGAATACTTTTTTAAAATTAGAACGTTGGAAATTGCTACGACATTTTTTATGATTTCAGTTGAAGATATTATAATGTGTATGTAATGACGGATGGTTTTAGTACCTTTTCCGTCAATAATATGCACCCATGTATTCTAATAAAAATGAAAAGCTATGAATAAAAACGGAAAATAATTTGTGATAAGATTGACTGACAACGATATTTTTGTACTTTTTATCGAAAAGTACTATAACGTTTCTCATTTATTTTGTAATATGTATCCGTACGCCACCAATGCGGGTTGCCAACCAATATCAAACTATTTTAAACGGAAAATAATTTGTGAATTTCACTGACCTGTGATCTTCACTGACCACGTCACCTCAAATGTTGGTGACGGAATATGAAGCCGAGAATTTTCCGACTCGATGAAAACTAAACAATCAGATTTGTTTTTGTTACCTATGTAAATAGAGGCTTGTAACTCATATTCACGCGGGAACCACGTTCGGGTTGCAGTCCACTTTATGAATATTTAATCCTGTGAGTCCGATGCCGTGTATCGACTGTGAAATTGAAACAAAGTTCAATAAAGCTGTGTTTTTTATTTATGGACTTTGGACACGCTCGATAAATATATTGCAGTTTTATTTTGAACCATCTCGATGGTTAATGGTAGCAGAGATAGATTTATTAACTAGGTAGCAGATGAGTACTTTTCGATTTGTAGTTTTGAATACAGAATAATTGATGTAGGTGTTAGGTTCTTTAATAGAAGATTTTAAAGAAGCGGCTAAGAACGGTTCGAACTCGACCAAGAAGGGATCCGTAGTAGCAAGTTGTATTTATCGAGAGCATTCTTCTCAGTTTTAAAAAATATGTCATATCTCATTTAAAATGGAGAATATCTCGTTCGAACAAAATTTCTTTTAAAGTTTGAATTGGGAACTACAGTGTTTTTTTTAAATTATTCACTGTTATTTGAAATAGAGGCAATCCTTTTTTCCATTTTAGAAGTGAAAATCTTTCCAAAAGATTCATCGCAATGTATTTTTTTACGATCGGTCTAAAGACACTAAACACGTATGGTTTGATATTTTTTTTTTATTCCCAGAATACATCTATCTACCGAGTTTGAGATGAGGCACGAGAGGTATGATAGGACCGGGATATCTAGCGCTCTACGCTCTCTGCCTACCCCGTTAGGGACCTGGCGTGAAGATATATACATACATACATACCGGGTTTGAAGTATGTAATCCTTCGGTATTAAGTTTGAAGTTATGAAGTAAGGGGCCCTAAAAACAATGATTAACCTTTTTGACAAAAAAAAGAATCCGTCTGCACTTCGATAATCACAGGATATGAAACGTATTTTTTAAACGTAATTTCCCCATTCGATCAAAACTAAGCAAATTAAATGGGTTTTCGTGACCTATGTAAATTGAGATTAGAATCTCATATTCTCGCGGGAACATCATTGTAGTGCACTCCATGAAGAGCAGAGAGTTGTTGAAATACGTACAACATAATACCTATTAAATACCTGGATGCTAGTGGCTCCTAAAAACATTGATCAAGAATCGTTTGTGAAAACACCACCCACCGTCACTTCAAATGTTTGTGTGACCGCTGGATATGAAACCGGAATTTTCCCATTCGATCAATAACAAATTGAATGCCTTTTCGTGATCTCATATTTGCGTTAGAACAACGTTTAAAGAACGGGTCGTGTCATACATTTTTATCCCGTGTATTGACTGTTAGGGTAGTTTATTTATTTATTTATACGATTTTACGAGAATTTTATATATTTGACTAGCTGTGCCCGCGAGTTCGCCCGCGTGAGAATTTATGATTGTTCAGTATCTACCCGGACGAAGTCGTGGCGCAGCTAGTATAAAAGTAGCCTAAGTTACTCCTTATTACATCAGCTATCTGCCAGTGAAAGTCCCGACAAAATCGGTATAGCTGTTCCCAAGATTAGCCCCGCGAATCAAACAGACAGACAGACAAAAATTGTAAAAAATGTTGTTTTGGTATATGTACCGTGTATACATACACATGCATTTAGTAAAAAGCGGTTATTTTTATATTACAAACAGACACTCCAATTTTATTTATTTGTATAGATTATCAGTAACATCTAATAACATTACTGTTTTGTGATAAGACTTATAAAATATTAATACAATTGCCTACTAAAAAAACATTGATGAAAAACCTTTTTGGACCAATAACTGCTTCTGAAAAAATTCGCCGCCGCTGAATATGAAACCGGAATTTTCCCATTCGATCAAAACTAAACAATTTGATTGGTTTTGTCGTGACCTATGAAAATTGAGGTTTGGCTGTCATATTCGCGTGGGAACAACATTTGAGATGCGGTTCATTTTATGAATTTTAATCCTGTATATCCGATACCAAACTGTCAAAGTCTATTTTCTCTATTTATATGTGTAAAATAGCTGTCCAACAATGGAAATTGTCATTTCCTAGTAGTTGGCGTAGTAGACCGCGTTATCTAAACTGCTAGCCGCTAAATAGTGTATAGTGTACAGTGTTTTTGTGTTCCGATCACGAATGTACGACGCCTACTTTGAACACAGAGGCATAACCACAAACCAAAAAAGCATAACAGCTGAAGTAATGCATCTATTATCTATCATCTTTTGTCTTTAATCCAGGCGGTTACAGCTTTATGGCCAGAATTCGTGCATACCTATTATCAAAAAGAACAATACATATTGTAACAGGCACTTAATTCATAAGAGTAGAAGTACGTATACTTTAGTATACCTCCCTTTATTTTGAGCGTCATATTTGAATATAGCTCGGAAAAGCATACGATTTTCCTAGAGATTATTGACCGAAACCAAAGACCACTCCTGCCCCACTATGACCGAACGTGGTAATTTTAAAGAGCTCCCTTCCCCCCGATTGAGTCACGCAGTTCATGTTCCGATAAACAGTTATCGATAAACAGACAGCTAAGCAAGATCACCGGTGATGATGTTGCGAATGTTACGTTACAAGACAATAAGGAAAACCCACGATATTGTACAGATCTTATGACATGAGGTTCATTAAACTCTTTGTTACATAAAAAGTTACCCTTGCTCGTCATGTCAATTCGCTTGACATTCTTATTAATTATGTCGTTAACAAGTTTGACACGACATTTAGTTAATATTTAAACAGGATGCGAATTTCATTAAAAAGATAGATAAAAACGAAGGTCACATTCTTTACTCTTGTAAAAAGCACTTTCAATTGATGTCCATACTTTGACCACCCGGTTAGTCCGGCGGTGTGAGATGACCGTTTGATTCGAAGGGTCGCGGGTTCGATTCCCGCACCGGGCCAGTTATTATTATTTAATGTAGTACATAAGGATGTACGGTTCCGTAATTTCTTGCAAAAAGGCAATACAATAGGCCTACAATTGCCAAAGTCTCTACACTGAAATGTCTGGTTTTAGACTATACACATTATTACCACTCCTATTTTTATTTTAGTTCGCCACTTTCAGTATTTAAAAATTAAGTTACAAAAAAATATCAGGTGATAGTGTAAGACCCCGTAATTTCGACACTAAATCAAGAGTGGTAACGCATTTCACTGAAATCTTTAGTTTTTTATGTTGATGTCTATATGTTATAGTATTCACTTACAATCGATGTGAACTGTATTTTGTACTTCATGGCGTAAAAAAAAGTAAATGTTTGATGAAACCAAAATGAACAATTAATTTACCCTTATTTCTTTATCTGGAGTAGTCCATCCTCCACCAAATGTCTATGGGATAGGATTGCTCTTTCCAATTTCGAATACCATTTATACTAAATCAAACAATTTACCTAACAGCAAGTCAATTTCATGGCTCCAAGATATCGCTTTACAGGCACTTATTGAACCATGGCCTACGGACAAATGACATGTGCTGGCTTTGAATCAATGCAAATAGCCTGTGACTGTTAGATTACTTGATGATTAATAATGGCAACCTTTGATACGTCCCACTGCTGGGCACGAATCTCTCCCCTTCTTGGAGGGAGGCTTGGAGCTTACTCCACCAAGCTGTTCCAATGCGGGTTGATGGAGAGACGAATTAGTGGCCAACTCGCTGTCGGATGTTTTCAACCCGCCCATAAGGCCTCCGACGAAGTTTAACGACTGCTATCTATCGAAAGCAACCGGGACCGACGACTTAACGTGCACCCCGAAGCACGGAAACTCGCATTTTAATTTGCTACTTTCGGCCACCCATCACACACCCGAACGCGCCCGTATCGCTTAACCGCGTAGATCGCTTGCGATCTACACCAGCCGCGGGGCCATGCGCGCCTTACTTGATGATTATTAACATTTAATTCGCTATTTGTTTTGATTGCGTGAACAGAACGCCCAAATTAGTGATTAGGCGCCTCCGCCTGACAACTAATTGCAATTGCTCTCGAAAATTTACGATTTATGTACTGATTTCAAATGTCAACAGAAATAATATTTTGTTCCAGAGTTTGTTGATTTGATGTTAAATATACGTATATTCTTATATATATCACGAAAGTGGCAAACAACTCATATTGATGGTAAGTAATATTATATCCATTAAGAACATAACGTTACTTCTCGCCTGTAATCTCCGAAGGGGTAGGCAGACGTAAATGCATGCATTCAAGCATATACATATGCAAACACCCTCGATTCGCCGGTTACGTTGTGAACCATGTAAACAGGTGGCGAGCCTGTTGGTATCTCTGGGCAAAACCTGGGAATATACTATGTAAAGAAATTGTATTTGGTTTTCGGACAGTGAACCTGTTTTAAAGTAGGTTTTTGTGACTCTCACGAATATTTAGTTATTAAGGAAACTTCCCTGTTATTTTATTATTGAAATTATTCGTTTCGTTACTTGTATTGCGTGACCGTTGTTACATATTTTAAACAAACTTCGCCCTTTACAATATTTTTGTTTCCTTCATAATATTTTTTAATTACCTGACTGCACGTACTTTATATTGAATTAAGAAAACATTTTTCAAATATTTCAAGGTGTAAACCGTTAAATTTAATTATGGGTTACTGGTATTTTTTATTGAATGTTTTAACTCTATTTAACGAAGATTTGTATTTCATGACTTCCAAAACATACTACCAGTCATAATTTCAGCCGAATGATGTCCACCGCTGGAGCAAAGCTCCCCATATGGAGCATATGACATAATTGCCACGCTTGGCATGCGGATTGCCAATTATCGCGGAAAACTGCTGCCCATCCCGCGTTATTATATTTTCCACTATTTTTTATGTTATGGAAAACAGGCATGCAGTTCACATTGATGTTAAGTGATGACTGCAGCTTATAGACACCCACACAAAGACCAAGGTCAAAATGCAGATGCGTTACCACTCCTGAGGCCTGAGGTGTTATGTCTCTGTGCCGGAAATTACAGGGCCATAGATTACCACCTGACTGTTAATTAATACATTTCATAAATTTTTAATAAAATAGCATCGTTTTACCTGAAATAAAACGATTATTATATACTTACCTTAGTAGAAGCTTATATAATGAGATAGGCACATCCGTTTCCTGTTGTATTTTTTACCTCTCTTTCTATCTTTATATGTGTGTCCCTTTCGCACTCCTCCCACCAGGCATGCTTGAGGGGCCGTAGGTCTCGCTAAGTTTTGTCTTCATTGTGTCGAAATTATATACATGCCACCAGGCAGTAATTAAAACTAAGCTTCTACTAAGGTAAGTATATAATAATCGTTTTATTTCAGGTAAAACGATGCTATTATAGACTTGACCGTTAGTAGAAGCTTATATAATGAGACCTGTTTGTTATCGCCTGGTGAATTACGCCAATGTGATAAATAATAATTATAAAAGTAAATATAATAAAAAAAGAGTGTGCGAAATAACTTTTAATTTTCAGAAAATAAATTTCTCAACAGTTGTTTTCAAAACAATCAAATATAAAATAATTCCACACCTCTCAAAATTAACGATAATACAGTTGCCAATCAAACCTATTGTAATAATGAAATAGAGCTATCAAGTCAGTCTATTCAATGTACTGAATTAAAACAATGAGTCACATTGTTGATATTACCGTCTCTAGGAACTATTATTTGACGACAATAAAACTTTTGAAAGGTTTTAACAGATCTCCAATTACCTCTATCTAAAATATCCTCAAGAGGAAAATTATCTATCCAATTTCTTGAGGCAACAGCAGAGCGCACACTTCCCGGTGAAGCCGAGATACCGGCTGCTTTCAAGAGAGACTTGAACCAACCGGCAATAACAGTGCGAGAGGCAGGTGATGGAGGACCACGCAAGTTTACAAATAAATTTGTTGAATTTGACTTTTCACGCCTTTCATTTAAAATATTTATTGTTTTATTGATCCAGTAGACAGGGTTTAACTTTAGATTTTCATCATTTACCAAAAGTTTCCAACCTGACTGTCTATATTCTGAGCAATCTGTCTTTGACCCAAACTTAGGCTGGAAAATTATACAATCATTTTGAACATTGCAATGATCACTGTCAACACATAACAAGGTCAAATCATGGATCCTGCGCCCCGAACACAGACATAATAATGCAGCAGTGTGTCTAACAACTTGATAAATATTATTAGAATCTAAAGTGTAGTTACTCATATAATTAGTTAGAATAGTAATATCCCAAATAGGCGGTTTAGCGGTTTTAGGGGTTTTTAAAGATATCGCTTTTAAAACATGCTTAACTAGAACGTCTTCGGATAATTTACCAGACAACTCTGCGTTACAGAGCGTAGAAATTACCGACTTATGCAAAAGGATTGTATTATGAGAGAATTTAAATTTCAGATATAAATCGGCCAGAAATTTTGCAAGTTCAGAGCCTTCGGGGTGCAATGGATCTATGTTTTGATCTTTTGACCAGGACAACCAACGCTTCCAGGGTTTTTCGTAAGTTTTTAAAGTGGACTGTCGCCATGAAGATTTTAGTAAAGTAATTTGGTCGGGATTCCAAGTTCTTAATTTCTTACCCCACCCCCACATTTCCATATTTCTAAAATCATATCCTGTACTTTGGGAGGCGGTAACCTGGTCGTGGTATCGATTAGAAACCGTTTCAGATTCGTTAGGGTGATTGGGGGCGCTACCGCACGCGCTTTCAGGTCGGCTCTCCAAAATACCTTTTCCCATCGTGGTACTACTATTAAATACAGGCCGGTCGCTTGATTCAGATGCATCAGTACTTGTGGTATGAGAAAAGGTGGTGGAAATACCCAAGCCAATGGGAAGTTCCATGTTATGCTCAACGCGTCGTAGTATATTGCATCGTGGTCGTTGAAATCTAGGGTTGCGTAGTTCATTACCACGTGGGCGGTCTTGGATGCGAACAGGTCGATCACGGGTGTCCCCATTTTCGCGAAAATTGTTTCCGTGCAACTTTGTATTAAATGCCACTCCGGAAGTTTGCGATGCCTTGACAAGCAATCCGCATGGTTGTTGAATTTCCCGGGAATATAATATATTTTGAAATGAATCTGATAGTGGTCTAGAATCTGAAGGATCTTTTGGGAGAGATTCATGAGAGACTGAGACTTGGTCCCGCCCTCCTTGCGAAGATAAGCTACTGCAGAACGGTTGTCCGACTGAATGAGAACCGATGCCCCTGTCATGTTCGCAGCGTGCGATTGTAGCACTTTTAGAATGGCTAACAGCTCTTTTACGTTGCAGTGGAGGTGTTTTTCTGTTGTGCTCCACTGACCCGACATAGTCTGTTTGTTTAGTTGTGCGCCCCAAGCGATGTCGGAGGCATCTGTGGTAAGAAAATGCGTCGTTGGTGGTACATGGAGTACGGAGTGGGATTGACAATTTTGAAGCCACCACTGAATTTCTTTTAATACCGCGCAAGGAAGAGCGTACCTGGTTTGCGTCTGGTATTTCTGTAAAGTTCCTAGAAATGCGAGAGTTGCTCTGTGATTTAAGCGTCCCCGCGGGACAACAAAGCTCGCAAAATTTAAGAAGCCTACGAGGCTTTGTAGCTCTTTCAGAGATACCTTCCTCTTTCTTACAATTGAAGCACCCTTGTTTATCACAACAGTTGACTTTTCTATTGGCAGTTTTTTGAAATTGTTCCACGGGTCCCATACAATGCCTAGAAAGGTTATTTGTTTTTGTGGAGTAAGCACGGACTTCTCGTAATTTATTTGCAAGCCGAGGTAACTCAGCAATTTCACGACTAGGCTTATATGCTGTGTTAGCACAAGTGGATTTTGATGTACAACTAAAAAATCGTCGAGATAAACAATTATTCGAACGCCTTTTTGTCGAACATTTTCTGCAATCCAATTTGCAACGCACGCAAAAGTTTTTGGTGCTGTAGTGAGCCCGAATGGTAGGCAAGTCATTTCGAGGATTTCGTTTCTGTATAACAGCCGTAGAAAGCGTCTGTGTGATTGAATTATTGGCAGATTGAAATAAGCTTGCGATAGGTCGACCTTGCACATCCAATCTTGGGGTTGAAGAAATTCCGGAATGCGGTACATATTTATCAGTCGGAATCGATCTTTTGAGACATAAGAATTCAATGCCTTTAGATTGAATATGGGGCGGTATGAATTGTCTCCCTTCGGTACCAGAAAAAGTGGAGACACAAAGCTTGGACTGACTGTGGCTACGTCTAAAACACCCTGTTCTTTCATTTGATGAACAATTAAGTCCATTTCCACTGAATGTGGTGTGCGATGATGATTGCTTTTTATGTTCGGAATAATCAGGGGTGGTTTTTGTATGAACGGTATGCGGTACCCGGAAATTACTCGAAGTACAAAGTTTGGAGCTCTCAGTTCTCTCCACCGGCTGACGTAATGCGTCAGTCGCCCTGCTTGAAACTGCATCGACTGCGAGTCAATATTTTTGCCTTTTGTTTCCTTTAAAATTGGAGGGTGAGAAGTGGCGCTTCTGACCTCTTTGTGATAGCCCTTGTTGCTTGGATCCACGAGGACGAAAGGAAGAATTTCTATTATTGAAATTGCTATCAGGACCATTTTGTGGTCTTGATCGGATATCGAATGATTGTTGATGGCCCTGCGGGGGCTGAGCATAGTGGTGCCAATTGTTTTGGTGATCATGAAAACAGTTAGCTTGACCATGACCTTGTAATGGCATATAATTACGCACTGGACCCTGCGAGGGACGATGTGCAACAGCATTTGGTTTTGCTCGAGAAGCTCTGGTACTCTGAGATTGACTAACAGGCCAGAAAGCTTTTCTCACCCCACCAGCTTTTTCTAATAAAGACGTTAAAGCTTCAGAATCGAACATGTGAGTACTAGAAGGAGGTATTTTGATTAAAGAAGATCTTATTAATGGATCTTTGACTGATTTAAGCACACCATCTCTCCTCATTTCTATAGTTTCGGCTCTGTGGCCACATACCATCTGTAAACGGTCTTGAGACACCTTCATATATTCGCCTTTGATAAAAATATCATCAATTTTTTCGTTAAGGTTTACGAGAGCAGCGTTAGACGTTCTAGACCAGGTAATTAAACTACGCAAACCTTGTTGAAAAACTTCTTTTTGCTTTAAAATGCAAAACGTTAAGGCTGCATATGATTTATCAGAATAATTTAAGTGACGTATGTTATCGTACGCCCTTACCTCTTCATTTGCTGAGAGGTCAATAAAACCTGGCGAATGGTTATATATTTTTTGCGTATCAGCATATCGGACGTCGGTCCACGTACTTTCCCCGAAATGTTGAACCTCGTTTAACATTTTTAAATATAGCTCCGGAGTGTTAGGCACAGACGGATCTTTAAGCTTAGTTTCAATATTAAATGATAAGTCGGGGGTATGAGCACTTTCATCATTCATTGGTGCTTGCGAGGCACAACAATCATAAAGATCGCGACTTACATCGGATATTAGGGATTCGTTATCATTATCACAATAGTTCTTGCGTAAATCTCCTAGATATTGAACAGTTTTTTGCAACTGACCTACATCGTTGGACAATTTTTCTATAATACGGCGGTCGCGCCGTTTTTGTTTAGAGTGACGGTGTTTCGTTTTCTTTCTCTTTTTCCTAGAATCTTGCGAAGATTCAGAGGAACTAGAAGAAGAAGTTGACGAACTACTACTACTATTTTTTGATGCCGCTGGCCTCTTCTCAAGCAAATGCGATTTTCTGCGTTGCGAAACCGCATCCAATACAATAGCGGGTTCATTCCGACTATCGTTATCCATTTTTAGATATAACGATGGTCTAAAAAGATAAAGAAAAAAAATCAAAGTCGGAAACAAGAATGAGAAGAGGGTAGAATATTATTTTAGTCACGAACGGTAACACCGTTAAATCTATCGAAAATATGCTTGTGCAACTTACATGTAAGTCTCCTTGGTACACTTGCACTGATTTTAAATTTAATCAAAATATTTTATAGCGCAAGTAATTTTAATGTTAACACAACAGGAAATTTCACGCCAATGAAGACAAAACTTAGCGAGACCTACGGCCCCTCAAGCATGCCTGGTGGGAGGAGTGCGAAAGGGACACACATATAAAGATAGAAAGAGAGGTAAAAAATACAACAGGAAACGGATGTGCCTATCTCATTATATAAGCTTCTACTAACGGTCAAGTCTATAATATTGACTTATTTAAATACTTATAATTACAATTAATCAATTAATCTTCGACTATCATTATTGCCAATTACCTTACTTATTCTTTCTAATTATTATTCTTTATAAATATAATTTTTGATTACAATATGACATAGAAAAATGTATTATGCGTAAGACAAAATAAGTGTTATTTTTATTTTTAAAGAAAAATGGAAATAAAAATTTGACTTCAGGCGAGGCTCGAACTCGCGACCTACTGGGAATCTAGTCCAGCCGCTCTTCCAATTGAGCTACTGAAGCCCTGCCCGATAAAATAAAAAAATCTTTAAAAATAAAAATATATTTCACAAGCATGTGTTAATGCGAAATAATATAAAATAAATGTTATTGTTCTGTTTTAATAACTATAAAAATGTAACGCACAACCTGACATGTAACTTAACACGTTATCAATAAATTATCTGTATCTGTATCTGTATGTCCTCGTAATAACTATCATTAAGACATTACAACTTAGGTCTCAGCGGTGGCAAGGCATCTACATTTTGATCTCTGGTTTTTGAGCAGATGTCTATAGGCTGCATCATAGAGCAACACCGTAGCAATAGAGGAGTAGCCATATGAAGGCTTTCACCTCTGTCAAAGTACAAGCCCAAATGGCCTATACCTGTCGCCTAGATGTTAAAATGTGTGCGTAAAATTGTTTCTGTATTTTGTTAAGGTAAGATGTGAGTTTCGTAGTAATAGACGATTTTTGTAGTGTGCGTGTGTATCGCACGCATTTCCCGCACTGTTTTGCATCGGTAATACACGCTATGGCTACTCCCCTCCGGTCCGCCGCGACCGGTAGGCCGAGTTGCTCTATGGGCTGCATCATCACTTCAACATCCGTGTGAGTTGCACGCTTGCTTGCCATCTTCATAGCATTAGAAAAAACTCCGTCACTGGAGCGATAGCACCAATAAATACCCACTGCGTTAATCTTATTATTACTCCCACATCTGATCGGACACGAGCTTGGGGTCATCTAATAACGTAGAAACTACTCTCGTATATAATTCAACGGTGTTTTATTTTAAGACCTTGATTAAATTGATGTCACCATGTTTGCTATTTATAGCGCAAAAAAATACTAGAACATTATTAATGATTTTAGAACAATCACATTCCCGTAATATGACGTGCAAAAACTAAAGTTGAAAAGGATAGTTACTGTATTAAAAGAGCAAATGTGAACAACTAGTACTTTTCCAACTCCATCATTTTAATTTCCACGTTCAAGTTGTCTACCTGTCGGTGTTCCGTTGTTAAGTTAACCGATGGGAGTGTCTGCGAAAGTTTGTCATGTGAATGGTGGTGGGATACTGGACAGAGTTTTGTTTAGCAAGTGAGCATCTGAGTCTTACCTTACCGTAGTGTAGCTGTACTTATTACTTCTTTTACTGGTGGTAGAGACTTGGTGTCGGAGCTCGCGGGCGTAGGCACCACCGAATTACCAAATATACTTGCCGCTAAATGGTAGTGTTCAGCACTATTGTGTTCTGGTCAGGTGGTAATGTGCGATCCGATATGTACAAAAGTACTAATTTCCGGCACAGAGGCATAACACCTTAGGCTTCAGGAATGGTAACGCATCTGCGCACCTTGGTTTTTGTGTGGGTGTCCTAGGCTGTAGTCATCACTTATCATCAATGTGAACTGCATGCTTGTTTGCCACTTCCATTACATAAAAAAAAACTAATCTCGTTGCAGCTAAATGGTAGTACCAAGCACTAACGTGTTCTGGTTAGGTAGCTCCAGAGTGGAGCATAGTTAAGTCTTTACTTGTAATAAAATTCCAGTGTAGGAGCTCGAAGGCGAAGGCACCACTGCATTACTTAATCTATCTGCCACTAAATAGTAGTGTTCTGCACTATCGTGTTCCGGTTACATAGAACGTCTTCATACTTACTATCACAGAGCCATAACAACTAAGGTTTCAGGGGTGGCAACGTATCTGCATTTTGACCTATGGTTTTTGTCTAGATGTCTTTAGGCTGCAGTCATCACTTAACATCTATGTCAAATGCATTGCCATCTTGGTTGCATAAAAAAGAGATGGTTAAAAAAACAGGATCGGTTGTGGCTTCGATAGCGAAGTGGTCAAACGGTCTCTGCTAAGAGAGGTTGTAGAATCCCTCTAGAAGTAAAATTTGCCTTTTCATTTTTCATAAAAGAACTTTAAAACCACTTAGTACATAGAAATTCTCCACGATACGTGTTATACGTTTGTGATATGCAGGAAAGAGCATGAAAGTAAGTTAAACGCGGTCTAAATGAGATCTTTGCGCAAGATTTGCGGTGTATCACTCACCGACCGCGTTCGTAATGAAGATGTAAGAAAGAGGCTTTGTGTGAATGATAGTATCGGTGTAAAAATGAAAAAAGGCATGCTCCGATGGTTCGAGCATATAGAAAGAATGTCGAATGAGCGAATGACTAAACAGATATACAATGCGAATGTAGATGGTTGCAGAGGCCCAGGAAGACCAAGACTAACCTACCAAGACCAAATAGGTCAAGTTCTGTCTGATGGTGGGGTCAAAAGTCTTAGGAATCAGCGTGCATGTATGAAGAGAATGATTAAGGTAGAAGAGGCACGAGAGGTATGTCAGGACCGGGATATCTAAAAAAAACAGCGCTCTACACTCTCTGCCTACTCCGTTAGGGACCTGGCGTGAAGATACATACATACGTTTGTAATTACAGTGGTCATCAAGAAATAATTCACGTCGAGCCAAGAGAATATGAAAGAGACAATCGGCTAGTTACGGCTTTATAGAGCGTTATCTCTGCTGCACACTGCCAACGTAAGCATCCGTAGTCCGGTGTTCGTCAAAACTTGATCAAAATGGTCGACAAACATCCAATAGGTAAGGTATGAAAGAGGTAACGCTCTACAGATCCAAAATAAGCCGACGTCTCTTCCTGAGGTCCATTATTTCTTGTTAGATACTGTAAATAAAAACTGTGACGTTCATCGGCTATAAACATAATATATAAGAATAAAGACATAATTCGTTTCATAAGCATCATATTGGTCGTAACTTAAAGATGAAACACCAAATTATACGTTTAATGGTGTCAACGGATTACACGGTATTAAGGTATTTACAAAAGGTAAGTCAACAGGAAATAAATGGGTCAACGTGCCTAAATTAATGTTGTCCGTTGGGTTTACCGCAACATAAATACGGCTTTGTAATAACAGAAATTGATATAAGCTATATTTTTGGCAAAATATTAAGTGTCGTAGGTTTTCAACGTGAAGCCTAAAGTTTTATGTTATCTATATTTCTCGAGCAGAAGGCAGCACCGGATTGCCTGATCCACTTGCCGCTAAATAGCAGCGTTCAGCGCTATCGTGTTCTGGCAAGATGGTTGTGTACGGCTCCGGAATTTCCAGTGCAGAGGTATAAGAGTAAGTTCTAAGAATAAGGCCTGAGGAGTTAGGATTAGCCCCGCCAAACAGACAAAATTTACCGACAAAAATTGTAAAAAATGTTGTTTTGATATATGTACCGTGTATACATACATATGCATTTAGTAAGAAGCGGTTATTTGTATATTACAAACAGACACTCCATTTTTTTTAATAAATAATAAATAATACGCTTACACTCACAGCCCCACAGTAGGTATAAACCTGTATCGTGGGTGCCGTTGTATACAAACAATTATTTATTTGTATAGATGTCCAAGCATTTAGTCTAAATTAACCCCTGCGTAAGTACGTAGCTGCGTCAGATTAAACCCAAGACACCAAATGCCAGTATTTAGAAAAATTATTAGTCTCAGGTGGCACAGGCCATTCCATAAAGGTGTGTGTAGGTTGGAAAAAAGGCATTTATCTAACTCAGTGATTCCCAAAGTGGCCTATATACCTCTGGGGGTCTATGACAAACGGAAAGGGGTCTGGGTCAGCGGAAAAAAAAATTTGGGGGTGCATGAAATGAAAATGGGGGTCCACGATAATGGATCTCAACACATACACTGATAGTACCAATTTACTTACATCATACCAGTGATTCCCAAAGTGGTCCATGGGAGACTCGAAGGGGGTCTACGTAGGCGTGAATAAAAATTGGAAATATGGGAATATGATATAAATGTAGCAAGGACGAGGGTCCACAGAAACTATAAAAAAATGTAAAGGGTCTACAAGAAAAACAGTATGGGAACCTCTGGTCTAACTGTTTAACTTAGTTTGTCTCTGTATACGTGTTATACATGTTCGTTTTGCCGTAAATCTTGGACATTTTGTTTGAAATTTTGGTTGCAAACAAGTACGCAGCTTACATTGATGGTAAATGAACACTTTTTTATGTAATGGAAATGGCAAACAAGCATGCAGTTCACATTGATGTTAATTGATGACTACAGGCTATAGACACCCACACAAACACCAAGGTCAAAATGCAGATGCGTTACCACTCCTGAGGCCTAAGGTGTTATGTCCCTGTGCCGGAAATTACAGGGCCGTACATTACCACCTGATCGGAACAGGATAGTGCTGAACACTACCATTTAGCGGCAAGTATATTAAGTAATGCGGTGTTGCCTACGCCCGCGAGCTCCATCACTGGAGCTCTACCACCAGTATTCCATGTTCACATGGATATTAAATAACAAAGATAACTTTAATTCATCTACACAAAACCAGAGGTCAAAACGCTGATACGTTGTCGCCCCATGAGGCCTAAGTTGTTTTGCCTATATGATACAGAGAGATACTACGGGGGTGTCTATAATACAAACAGGCCATGCCCGATAAATAACTTGATGGTTATATGAATTTGATTTGCTGTTTGTTTTGATTGCGTGAATGGAACTGCAAAATTAGTGGATTAGGCGCATTCGTCTGACAGCCAGGTGCAGTTGCGCTGAAAATAAGCGATTTGACGAACCAATTTCAAATGTCAACAGAGACAATCCTCGTGGGTTCTGTTGCGTTGTTCGTTGTTATGTTGATGAATGAATAATTTGTTGAGTAAGTTTCTCACGCGTCTGAGTTTTCGTTTGGAGAACTTTCAGCCTAGTTTTTTTTATATACACAAAAGCCAGAGGTCAAAACGCTTAGACGTTGTTTCCCCTGAGTCCTAATTTTTCCCTATGAGATAGAATTCACGCGAGTTTTGGAAAAAATGCATACAGCCCCGTGCCCGTTAGATAGCTTGATGGTTATATGTACAAGTTTCATTTGCTGTTTGTTTTGATAGCGTGAATGGAACGGCAAAATTAGTGGATTAGGCGCATCCGTCTGACAACCAGGTGCAGTTGGGTTCAAAATAAGCGATTTGACGAACCAATTTCAAATGTCAACAGAGACAATCCTCGTGGGTTCTGTTGCGTTGTTCGTTGTTATGTTGATGAATGAATAATTTGTTGAGTAAGTTTCTCACGCGCCTGAGTTTTCGTTTGGAGAACTTTAGGCCTAGCTTTTTTTACTTGTCGGTATTATATTATTCTTCTTTTGTGTTGTTATATATAACGTTTTAGTAGGTTTTCGCGAGCTTCATACATTGTAGAAATTAAACTTGAGGATTTTCTCGCGTATACAACACTCCCAAACTTCTTCATACACCCGACGTTTCGGTCGCTTTCCAGCTACCGTGGTCACGGGCTGACTGAGCTCAGTCAGCCCGTGACCACGGTAGTGTTGTATACGCGAGAAAATCCGCAAGTTTAATTTCTACAATTGTTATATACACAAATAATAAAATTGGAGTGCCTGTTTGTAATATAAAAAATAACCGTTTATTATAATGCATATGTACCTATGTATAACACGGTACATATACCAAAACAACATTTTTTTCGATTTTTGTCTGTCGTGTTTGTGCCCGCTAATCTCGAGAATGGCTTGGCCGATTTTGACGGGACTTTCACTGGCAGATAGCTTATGTTATAAGGAGTAACTTTTGTACTACTGGCTACTTTTATACTAGCTGCGCCCACGACTTCGTCTAGGTAGATACTAAACAATCATAAAATCTCACGTGGACAAAGTCGCGGGCAAAGCTAGTTATGTAAATAAAAAGTGTTACTTGGAGGCAAACAAACATTTTAAGTAACGATTGCAAGTTTTATTTATTTACATAAAAGTCAGAGGTAAAAATGCAGATTCGGTGCCACCAGGCCTAAATTGTTTTTGTTTATGTCATAAAGTGGTAAACAAGCATACAGTTCACATTGGTGATCAGTTGTACTGTAGCCTTTAAACATATATATCAAACCAGACATTTTAACGATGCGTTGCCACTCCCGAGGACTAAGTAATTATGCCTCTGTGCCGGAAATTACAGGGCCACCTGACCGGCACATGATAGTGCTGAACAAGTAGTTATGGAAATTAAGTAAGTCACGGTTACGTTGTTTTTTATGTATAATGATCGTGGAAAACACGCATTTTCATTCTAGATTAAACAATATATATTTTTCCAATTGAATGAACATAAAGTTTGCTGGATTGATACTGATTTAAAACTTCGGATCCAAAACAACTTAAAATTCACCGTGCATGTTAGGCAATGTGATGGCGTCTATGATCCTGAAGCTGTCTCAGGGGCTCTACCACCAATAAAATAAGCCCTTCTACCGTTACATTACCTATTTAAATTGCGTTGTAAAGTCACTATACTACCATGTGTGTATACACACGAGCATAATAAAACTGTCACATAATAAAGTGCGCAACCTTTTCATTGTTGCAATAAAAACTAAAAATAAAACGACTCCATCATTGACTTTCATTGTAGAATGTAAATATTATTTCCTGCTACTTAATCTCTTATTTAATTGCAATCTTTTTTCTTAATTTAAGGATACTTTGTAAAAGCAGCAAACAGGTGATAAAAGACTACACTTAAACCTGAGATCCTGGGTTCAATCTTTAGATCGTGAAGTACAGATCTCTCTAATCGTCTTGTCTGCTGTAAAGTTGCTTCAAAACAGACATTACAGAATTAAGCCTTTATAATAAAGTCGCGGATCCACCACAGCGCACGCCGTGCACGAGCACGCGACGCATGGGTTCATTTATTTGTCAACGTTTCTATTTCAGCATCTTCATACATGAATATTAACATAAATGTCACAACACACACACACAATAAGAAATTCACGACTATGCATAGTTTTAAATCATAGTTCTGTGGAATCCACACATTTTGAGTTGCTCGTAAATACATTTTTAAAAAAAGATGAACCTCATATTATTAAATTTTATTAAAAATTGTCATTAATTTTAAATAATATTCAAATACTTTAAGAATTACAAATACACTGTTAGAATACAGATGTTTGAAATTATCAAAATTATTAATGTGGAAGTTTTATTATATACGAATCGATTCATCCCATGTCTAGCAATCACTTTTCGACCTCTCCTATCAAAGACCCCTAAATTCTAGGTCTAAATTTGTGAATTGTGTGGCTTAAACATAGTTAGATCATGTCACATGAGCACGTACGTTACGCAGGCTAAAAAATGCAATTTGTGAGCAGTTAGTACGGACATCAAAATTTAAATAATTTGCTATGTATACGTGACATGTAACCTTAAGCCGTTAAATTATTTTAGTTGCGTCATAAAATGCAGGTACGTTGTGTGTAGCAAAGTTTGAAAAATAAAATGGCGGACACATAGCTGGTCGCCGCAACATACCTACCTATTCATTCCTGGAAAGAACTCTTTTACTCCTTTCATTGTTATATGAAAACGTTATTTGTTACCTCTTTATTTTATTTTTTGACAAGCCAATAATAATTTGCGATACACCAAAGTCAAATAATTATCTGAACAATGCATTCTTCGATAAATTATTTGAAAGCCAGACGCTATTTAAGATACATTGCTAAGGCTTTAAATTTTTATCGTTCAAAAAATTTTGCCAAAACATCATTTATATTAGTGGATGAATTAAATAACCCATTTTTTTTCGCCCGCTGTTCACTGTCGGCGACGGGCCATGACGACCCCATCGCCCCAGTAGAAAACAATTTTATTCCTCCTCTAGCGCAGTCAGTCAACCGAACAATGGCGGTCAAACCATTCCAATAAAAGTTCTAAACGACGGGCCATGAAGACCCCATCGCCCCAGTAGAGGACAATTTTATTCCTCCTCTAGCGCAGTCAGTCAACCGAACAATGGCGGTCAAACCATTCCAATAAAAGTTATAGACGACGGGCCATGAAGACCCCATCGCCCCAGTAGAGGACAATTTTATTCCTCCTCTAGCGCAGTCAATCAACCGAACAATGGTAGTCAAACCATTCCAATAAAAGTAATAGGCGACGGGCCATGACGACCCCATCGCCCCAGTAGAGGACAATTTTATTCCTCCTCTAGCGCAGTCAGTCAACCGAACAATGGCGGTCAAACCATTCCAATAAAAGTTCTAAACGACGGGCCATGAAGACCCCATCGCCCCAGTAGAGGACAATTTTATTCCTCCTCTAGCGCAGTCAGTCAACCGAACAATGGCCGTCAAACCATTCCAATAAAAGTTATAGACGACGGGCCATGAAGACCCCATCGCCCCAGTAGAGGACAATTTTATTCCTCCTCTAGCGCAGTCAATCAACCGAACAATGGTAGTCAAACCATTCCAATAAAAGTAATAGGCGACGGGCCATGACGACCCCATCGCCCCAGTAGAGGACAATTTTATTCCTCCTCTAGCGCAGTCAGTCAACCGAACAATGGCGGTCAAACCATTCCAATAAAAGTTCTAGGCGACGGGCCATGACGACCCCATCGCCCCAGTAGAGGATAATTTAATTCCTCCCCTAGCGCAGTCAGTCAACCGAACAATGGTAGTCAAACCATTCCAATAAAAGTAATATAAAAGTAGTAGAGTTTTGGCGGGAACCTTGAAAGATGCAGTGCTCTTATTTTATTTCATTCTCTTGGTGTATTTTTGAGTTATATTAAATAAAGTTTGTGGCATTTTGTTTGATATAGGCTTATTACAGTGCTCGTGTATAGTGAAATAGAAAAACAGTGCGAAAACACGTTTTTTCTGGTTGCCTCCAAAACTTTATTGTAAATGTTCTGGTAAAGTAGCCATCGCTTTACTCGAATTACTGTGACTCTGACTGACGGACTGATAAATTGACTGACTGACTCTGACTTTTACGTTGCATAATACGAATACGAAATATCGTTTTACTTAACACTGGGAATGTGCATAACAAGCGATGCCAATATAAATTTTAAAAAAAGTAGTAAAACTAAAAACACGGGATGGGCTTGCTCCCCATGGGCTGTATCCCGCGATAATACTACTGCCACAGCGATCACCTATCCGCCTGCCAAGCGTGATAATTGTTTTTTTTTTATGTGATTAAGTTAACAGACAAGCAGACGGGCCACCTGATGGAAAGTAGTTACCTTCGCCTGTGAACATTTGTAACTCCAGGGGAGCCAACGCGCTACCAGCCCTGAAAGACTCTTTTGACGCCACAAATTCCACGTTCTGGGCAGAAACGAACGAGAAAACCGTGCCGTTGAGCATTGCCAGGTGTCCAGTCGGTGAGGGTGAAACTTCTCTCTTCGGCGGGTAGCAGTGGCATATTCACCCCTAACGACACTGTTATGGGTGACTTTGAGGAAGGTTTTGTCCAGCAGTGGACGCTTTTCGGCTAGAGTGATGATGATGATGATGAAAAACTGTAGGCTTAAGATGTCTACACAAACGGAGATCAAGATGCAGATAATAAAAAAAATACGTTTACACTCACAGTCCTACACAAGGTAACCTGAAACGTGGGTAAACCTATATCGTGTGTGCCGTAGTGGTGCCGTTGTACACACAAAATACACACACAAGCACCCAGACCCAAAAATATTTATTCGAATTAAACGGTGTTCTCACACCACTGGACTAAGCGGGAATATTATTATGTTGTTTTGTTGCTGCAGTTAACAAAGTGTTATCAAGTTCAGTTCCCTCGAGCTCAGCGAGCAATTCATTGCATCACTTTCAATCTTCAAATAACGTAAAAGGTTTTATTAGTAAATATTTTCTTTAGTCATAGAAATACTGTATCATTTTTCACCCCAAAAGCTACATCACCCCAATTTCCTGGCGCTATTCATTTTCATACAATTGGACGTTTAATTCTAATTAAGTAATAAAAGAAATCAGTCATTTTCTAATAATGTAGTTCATTTCTGAAAAGTTCTAATTTTAGTTATTTAGTTATATAGTTTATATATAGATTTTTTTAAATTTGTTTATGTAAAAATGTGTTCTTTTATTTCTTTTCTTACACACCTTTAATTTTACTGAAAGGTTTATTTCAAGTTAAGTAGTGAAAGGAAATACTACGTATTAATGATATTTGTTTACACAAAAAACGAATTTCGCTTTTTGTAAGAGAACAATTATTGACAGTGAATTCATATTTAAGATTCAAATCCTAACAAAGAGTTTCTAATAATGAAATAAGCAGAAACTGTTGGAAACATGAAATTCAGTGATAAAAAAAAAGAAAACATTCTTAGGGTTCCGTATCTAAAAAAGATCTGTCTTTTCGTTGTAATACCCATTTTTAGGGCATAAATAAGATAAAAAAAGTATTGCAAAGACGTACCTCAAAATCTTAAAATCATTACCGTGTTGTTATACAAGAAAGCATACCGCGGCTGGTGTGAAGCACGCATGGCCCCGCGGCTGGTGTAGATCATAAGCGTAGAGCAGCGTGGTGGAGTAAGCTCCAGGCCTCCCCCCAAAAAGGGGAGAGACTCGTGCCCAGCAGTGGGACGTACAATGGGTGGCCATTATTATTTTATTATATACCAGAGAATCCTAGAGGGACCCGAAACGATAAGAAAGCGCTTCCATTTCAATGGAAGGGGAAGAAAAAAAAAATGGCGATCTCTAGGCCCCGTGATTTTACTGAATCGATTTTATTCCTATAATAATGATGGCAAACTAGCATACCGTTCACATTCATTCATTTTACTGGTGGTAGAGCTCCAGTGACGGAGCTCGAGGGTGTAGGCACCACCGCATTACCTAATATACTTGCCGCTAAATGGTAGTGTTCAGCACTATCGTGTTCCGGTCAGGTGGTAATGTACGGCTCTGTAATTTCCGGCACAGAGGCATAACACCTAATGCCTCAGGAGTGGCAGCGCATCTGCATTTTGACGTCTGGTCATTGTGTGGGTGTCTATAGGCAGCAGTCATCACTTAACATCAATGTGAACTGCACGCTTGTTTGCCACTTTTATTACATACAAAAAAAAAAAAACATTCATAGTAAGTGAATACTACAGTCACACTACAGCCTATAGACATCTATATGAAAATCAATGATCAAATTGCGGTGATACCTACACCCTAGAGCTCCGACACTGGCGCTCTACCCCTAGTGAGCATAGTTAAAGTTGCGGAAAAATGTATGTATGACTATAAATTAATTCCAAGACCTATATTTCCCACTTTGAGATATTCCGACACCTCGTAATTATCTTACATCTTTCACACAAGTTCTTGTACTAACATTTAACCGAAATTCTAATAAATTACCAACAATTTCCAAAGCTGAGATTGATTGTTAACTCAATTAATGATTTTCGTAGACTTGCCTTCTATCAACAACTTCGTTATTTTACTCATTAAATTCAATTTACGGAAAAACAGTACATTTACCCTAACCGATTTATTTAAATAATATAAAGAGCATCGCTTCACTGCTCTGTGATTTTACGCAGGATAGGAAAATATTTCACTGATGCCAAATAAAGCCCCCGTGATGAAGTTTAAAAGGGGGGCACTGTATTATTGGTGTTTACTATTACTTGATCTACATTACACTTAATATTAGTGTTAGAAGCGCACCGGCCCAGCGGCTGGTGAAGATCGTAAGCGATCTACTCGGTTAAGCACTATGGGCGGGGTCGGGTAGTGTGATGGGTGACCGTTAGTGGCAAATTAAATGCGCGTTTCCGTGCTTCGGAGGGCACGTTAAGCCGTCGGTCCCGGTTGCTATCGATGGATAGCAGTCGCTAAACCTTGTCGAAGGCCTTATGGGCGGTTTGAAAAACATTCAACAGCGGGTTGGCTACTAACCCACACACCTCCACCAATCCGCATTGGAGCGGCCTGGTTGGAGTAAGCTCCAGGCCTCTCCCAAAAAGGGGAGAGACTCGTGCCCAGCAGTGGGACGTATAATGGGTTGCCATTATTATTATTATTATTAGTGTTAAGTGCTACAAAATTTTGCTACAAATTAACGTCATTAGTCTTAGAAATTAAAGAAAAAACGGAAAGAAAAATTTGACTTCGGGCAGGCATCG
Source organism: Macrosoma leucophasiata (assembly GCA_036365455.1). NCBI lineage: Eukaryota > Metazoa > Arthropoda > Insecta > Lepidoptera > Hedylidae > Macrosoma > Macrosoma leucophasiata. The sequence continues at coordinate 6,831,594 of JAWQUS010000024.1, forward strand.
AACCTGCGACCTCAGGATAACCAGTCCGCTTCGGTAGCTTAGTGGTAAAGCGGCTGGACCGTTTTTTTTTTAATTTCTAAAGTTCACTCGCATGTGTTATTGCGAAAATTAAATAGTACAATCATTAGTCTTATTACTCATATTTGTCATGTAATGGCTTCGCTTTTTGCTCATTGCTTAAAGCAGGATACCAGAACTATTCAATCACATTTCAAAGACAATTAGAACTGATTACATTACAAAAAATAAGCCCCAGATGTGACAGCGCATCATTTTTTTTATATTCCTTTTAATGTAATGGAAGTGGCAAACAAGCGTTCAGTTCACATTGATGTTTAGTGATAAATGCAGCCTAAAGACACTCACACAAAGACTAAGGTCAAAATGCAGATGCGTTACCACTAATGAGGCCTAAGGTGTTATGCCCCTGTGCCGGAAATTACAGGACCGTACATTACCACCTGACCGGGACACGATAGTGCTGAACACTACCATTTAGTGGCAAGTATATTAGGTAATTCGGTGGTGCCTACGCCTGCGAACTCCTTCATTGGAGCTCTACCACACAGAAAAACCATTTTTTACTTACCATTCATGTGAATTACAGCAATTTGTAATGTACCCGGGGATTTGTAAAATACCTGCAAAATGTATGCCATTATGACATGAGTTTCAAAATGTACTGGTAAATCGTGGGTATTCGCTTAGTAAACGTCTATCTGTACCTACACTTTTGGAGAAAACAATCTTGAAATGGCGTACAATAGGGAATTGAACAATAGGGAATCGGACAACTTTTGAGAATGTGTCTAAAATTATTCTTTATACGTATATTTAAACAAAAAAAATAATAATTTTATTATTTAAACATGTTAAAGTACCACAAACCACACATACATTTTATAATTTCAAAAATGCCGCGTAAACGGTGTCGAATGACACTGAACAATGTGACGTCAACTGTTCGCAATCAAAGTGAAGCTTTTATTTCCATTCGACTATCCAAGTGCAAGTTAATTTAGTTGAATTTCATATAAATTGTATGTAATTGAACGATCATATGACGTCACATCCAAACGTTGATGTTTCGTTCAAAATGGAGCAAAGTTAAAAAATATTAAAATTATCACATTTTTTTTGTATCTTCACGCCAGGTCCCTAACAGGTCAGTCTTGGTCTTCCTGGGCCTCTGCAACCATCCACATTCGCATTGTATATCTGTTTAGTCATTCGCTCATTCGACAAAATTATTACATTTGATATTGCAATTTAAAAATATTTAATAAATCATTAATATTTTAGGAAAATATTTAATGAGTCATCGTATTATTCTACAAACATTCATTCTAATCATAGTTTACATTTTTTTTCAATAGCTGTCCGATTGGCTATCGATAGAGTAATAAATAAACATTTGGCTACAAAACACGTACAATGTACAATATTGCGTAGCAAGTGTACTACGTTGGTGTAGCACTCGTAGCAGAGCTACGCCTACGCTAGGCAACACTGAACGCAATAAAGTGAATATTCGCATATAGTTATAAATAACAAAGTTTAAGGGTTACTATTCACAATGACTCAGTATGAACGTAGAAATTAATTGAGAGTTGTTAAAATTAGACCGCCATTGGCTAAAGACAAAAATAGAACATTTCACTTAAATGTTGTAAATCTTAAAGGGAAATGAGTGAAGATGTATCCATAAATTCATTTCGCCCGCAGCCTGAACATTATTTTGGTTCACGGTATTTCGGGTAAATATGATATAATCTGTTTTCTGTTTTAATCGCCAAACAAATCTAAAATAATTTCAGGTCAGACTTGAAGACGTTTGATGCAATGAAAATTGTAAATTAGTCGTCGTATTCTTTGTTATATCAAAGAGTGATGAGAGGTACTGAAGGACTCTCTAATGTACTTGTGACTTTAATTTTGTATTCCAAGATACTTCAACCATCTTTGAGTTGAATATAACATTGTTTATAATCACAGTAAGACATTTAGACGCTGAAAACTTTTTTGATACATTTCATTTATATTTATTTTTATACCTATTAAAAGTGATCGTACAATGTGGAGTAGATAATAAAACAATATATTATAAAATAACCTTATACTATACTATCGGCGCCTCCCCCCAAAAAGGGGAGAGACTCGTGCCCAGCAGTGGGACGTATAATGGGTTGCCATTTTTATTATTATATACTAGCTGACCTGAGAAAATGAAATTTTGATTTATACTATTTCCCTTCAATTTCTTCCTATTTACTTACCTTTTAAAACTTCCCTGGATTTCCAAAAATCATTCAAAACAAAAATAAGCCAAATCGATACAGCCGTTCTCGAATTTTAGCGAGACTAACGAACAGCAATTGATTTATATATATATATATATATATATATATATACTAGCTGTCCCGGAAACTCCGTATTGCCTCAGAATGAAATATTGTGTCAAAAGTTTGATAGATACGCTGATTTAATAGATTGATAGATCGGACTATTTGCATTGGAAAATACTATTGTGGTTTTTACTATTTCCCTTCAATTTCTTCATGTTTTCTTACAATATATTATATATATATATAAAGATTATATACTATCGGCAGAAGTGATGAATTCTTAATCTGACATGCTCAAATAAATCTAAAAACCTTCTCTTTGATTCACTACGGCGATCAAGCAAATGAAAGCTTCCGCATTGCCGCATAATCTATATACAAAAATCTATTGCTGTTTCTTAGTCTCGCTAAAACTCGAGAACGTGGGGACCGATTTGGCTAATTTTGGTTTTGAATGATTTTTTTAAGTCCAGGGAAGGTTTAAAAAGTAAGAAAGTATGAACAAATTGAAGGGAAATAGTAAGAACCACACTTTCATTTCTCCATTCAAATAATCCGTATCTATCAAACCTTTGACACATTATTTCATTATGAGGCAATACGAAGTGTGCCGGGACAGCTGGTTTCTGATTAATTTTTCAGCTCAGAGTTTCATTCAACTACAATTGATAAAGTGATTATTATAACACAGTCATTTATATTTCTGTGGTATAATAATCAAAGAAATCCACTGGTTACTGGTGGTAGGGGTGGTAGAGTTCCAGTGTAAGGACTCGAGGGTGCAGGCACCACCGCATTACCTAATCTATCTGCCATCAAATGGTAGTGTTCAGCACTATCGTGTTCCGGTTAGATGGTAATGTATGGCCCCATAATAACTATTACAGAGACATAACAACAAAAAAAAACAAAAATTTCTGGCACAGAGGCATAACACCTTAGGCCTCAGAAGTGGTAACGCATCTGCATTTTGACCTCTGGTTTTTGTGTAGATGTCTATAGGCTGCAGTCATCACTTAACATCAATCAATAACTTCATGCAGTTACATGCTCTTTTGCCACCTTCATTACATAAAAAATATACCAAAACCTGCATCTGCATATCTCATCATTCAAGATTTTTGTATGGTGGGAGATAAATAAAAGTAAAAAAATTGATACCCGATATATTTTATTTCATCCGTAACTTCGACAATGATAAATAACAATGAACTAAGTAAATAGTTAAATAGTTTTTGGGTACCTATCCAAACATACATTCAGTATTTGAATAATCTGCTATTTATTATCCTAAATATTTTATACTAATATATAGTCGTTAATTTATATCATTTCGTCGCATGTATGTATGTAGAGTGGAATAGTGAGAACGGACTAATTTTAATATAAATCGATCACTCTAAAATACATTGAATGGCCCAGCCTATAATAAAAACAATAACATTGAGTTTTTTTTTTTCAATAATTCGCCTTTCCCCTTTTAGAGTAACATTACAATCTGGAAGATAAAGTTTCATTTAATTAATTTTACTAATAATAACGAGGACAAACCTATTGAGAGATGACTAGCTTTAATTTATAAGTCTTGTATCTCTTGAATGACCTGAGACGTATAAGCATAGACATTCCATCGGATATATTAATTAACAAAAATAGACGGTTTACAAAGGTGTTAATAACAAGTATTAATTAATCTACATACAAAGATTACTCCTATGGACATTCCATTGACATCGTATTTACGTAAATTATTTACATCGATTGTTAAGCAACAACTCAATTCTTGATCTCTCCAAAATAAATAATACGTGAGTAAAATAGCTAATTTTAACAGATCATACAATTTTGAAGGTTTGCAGATTAATAACCATTACTTCATATCACAGTATCCGTAAATTTAAAAATATTAGACAATATAATTCATAAATAAAGTAACCTTATAAAAGTATCCGTACAGAAACCGATTCGACACATTCACGTATTAACTATGTTTATACTAAGCACAGATATTTAAACGTTTCTAAGGAGTTCGTCGGATGATAGCATTCCGTCCTGTAACAAAATAAAATGTTTTATATTATTGTGTGCAATAATAGAATTTGCATACCGAATTTAAATATCGATTCTTTTATCAACCATCAAATGAGCATAAAGGTTGTCACTCACATATCAGAACCTTATTTCATTACTACAGCCTTTTAATTGCCATTTCTTACAGGTTTTCCATGTATATTTTATGGTACTGGTATAATTTATATACTAATTTATCCATCCACAAAATGAACCGTTTGTAAGGGCGTCTACACAAAACTGCGATGCGATGCGATTTCGTCTGACATATTGAAAGTAAGGTATGGTCAACTGAATCGCATCGCAGAAATTTAAATGAAGATTTTTCTCAATTATACACATAGATACCGCATCCATAATTTTATGTTTGCGATACAGTGTAAACCGGGATAAAGTGCAATTCCGAAAGGAGGTGAAACTAGAATGTAATCAAATCAACAAATCTTATTTAAAAAAAAAAAAAAATTACCGGACTTTGTAGCTTATTCATTATGAATTCCGCACTTTAACTCATGATAGATATACTCGTACTGTGGCTAGCTGTTTATAGATTATTCATGTTTGCTAAGTATTCAACTTTAAGTTTTAATTCAATAAAATCAAACCACTATGTTGGTTACAAAATTTTATGTTATTATCTAGAGACCAAATTATTAAATTTAAAACATCATATATTTATAATTAATTTAAAAATTTTGTTTTAGTCAATAGATTTCGGTCTTGTTTTACCTCGTTTTGGAATTGTACATTATCTTGCAACACACTGTACCTAAATATGATAAATTGGCATAATAATTGAAGATTTTGTAATCTATTCGATTTGTTTTCGAGGTTAACAGAAATATTAATAAGAATACATTTACTGAACGATTGGGTTGCATCCAACACAGTACGCAGGCATTTAGTGTGCGACGACCTTAATAATACCAGGAACATTCTTACTGTCACGCAACGAGTGTTATATTACATATTAATTTATATTAATTACTAAAAACCTAATTAAACAAAACACACAATGGTAGTTGTACTTAAACATAATTTATTTGTATAGAACCATACAAATGTTTTTTGAGATAACGTTTTCGTAGGTTTTCGCGAGCTTCATACATTGTAAAAATTAAACTTGCGGATTTTCTCGCGTACACTACCAGGTCGCGTAGACCAGGTTGAACATCGTCGAGTTAGTCTGCCCGTGACCACGGTAGCTGGAAAGGGACCGAAACGTCGGGTGTAAGAAGTTTGGGAGTGTTGTATACGCGAGAAAATCCGCAAGTTTAATTTCTACAATGTTTTTGAAGTCTTCTTACCTGGTTGACGTCGACAAATTTACGGACCACGGATCGGGCGAAGTCGGGGTTATTTAGCATCTCGCTGACGAACCAGTCCAGAGGGATGCTGTGAAATTTTACGTGTATGTTAGTGTTTATAACAGTATTATGAGAAAATATAAAACATGTTTGTGGAATTAGGTAGGTATCCAAAAAAACCTAATCAATCGCGTTGCTGTATTAAAAACAAACTTGAGATAATAATGATAAAGACGCAAACACGTGTTTGGTTTACTTTGATGGAAAATACATGATATGAATGAAGGAATGAATGAGGGATGAACTTATTTATTTGGTGCAGTCGTGAGTTATATTGAATAGACACAACAACAAAACAAGAAAACATTATTCAGAGTACAGCTGAAAATTAAAGATCTGATAAAAATAAAGCGTCGTTCCACGAGGCTATCGATCGCGAAATATCTTCTTTTTAAATTGCGAAGGAATATTTTTTATAGTCCACAATTGTAAAATTATTCGCTCAACTGTCAACTATTTAAAACTAAAGAACAAATCGAAATAAACTAAAAATCTTGATAGAAATTATAATAATAATTTCAATTTCATAGCCTTGATTTCCACAATCAAAATCTTCAAGTTACTTAATAACTCATACTCTGAAGTAAATTTAGTTTAAATAATAAAACTATTTCACTAGTGTTAATGAAGGAAATATAAAATATGTAACTATATTTTTGTAATTTCAAACCTAATTTTCATATTTTATAAAATTTTGACGCCGTAACGTGACGATCCCACCGCCCACTAATCAGTCAACCGAACAATGGCGGTCAAACCATGCCAATAGGGCGGTAAGTAAACGCGTGTTGGGCAGCAGGGTCCCGCAATAAGACTACTACCACAACGATCTCCAATCCACATCTCAAGCGTGGAGATTATGGCATATTCTCCCCTAATTACGCACAACACTGTTATGGGTAAAGGGTAATTCTTTTGTCCAGCCGTGGGCTTTCGTCTGAAATGGCCTTTGAGGTTTAAAGAGTCTGGTCACAATTTTTAAACTCTTTTCAGTAATGTAATTCAAAATATACAAACTTACCTTTCCATTGACTTTTCGTTGTCTACAACTTCTCCTTCTTTTTCCGCCGAAGCCTCAAGATTCTCCCAAAAGTTATCCATGCCGTAAACTGCAAACATACGACCAATTAATTTCTATAATGAAATTTAATTTCCCAACGCAATAATGATTAGGTATGACCAAAATACCCTTCACTTCATTCAACATTCATACACTAAACAAAAAATACGACTCAACGTGTCGTACAATGATAACAGCACATTAACACGACGTAATAAGCTACAACATTTTAGACACACTGCCACTTCGCGATAACTAACTATATGAAAGCTCTCTCACAAAAATACACTTGTCTGTAATAGTTCTTTCGACAAGACATTTAGTGACCCTTCTCAAATAATCCACCTCACTTTCTCACCTCTTGTCATTTGCGGGCAAAAATAATAAAAAGCCACAAGCATCACGTATACGTATAATTTCGTAAAACAACGAGTTACATTGCTTTGTTTAGATGCGTAATGTGGAGTGTGTTTGAATTGTCTTTTTTTCAACTCGAACCGGCCCCCAAGGCTTTCACGTATATTGGACGAGAATAAACATAAATAAAAAACCGATTTTACACGGCTTTACAGAGGTCAAATATTACAAATCACCGATTGTGTTTGTTATTCCGTAAAACAGAGTACCGCAATCCTATTACCTCCATTTTTTTGCGACTCCCTTTTGCCGTAACCCCTAGCGATAAGTACGTTGGAATATTTCGGCTTGAAAGTTCCTCTGGTCACCCTAATTTCCTCCTCTGTTAGAATGTTAACTCTATTATGGTTATTGTTTAAATTTTGAAGCAAGCACGCATTGGAGTTTATTTGGGAAAGAAATAAAGCGACCCTCTTAATAATGCGAAAGCAACATTAGGCTTTACTATTACTGCTATTTAAACTTCTTTCTTTAGGATCACAATGTAAAACTAGTTTATAGTTTTTAAGTATTATTTGACGATTTTCTTAAGCACGCAGTGTTGAAGCCAATTATTGTGTTTATAGAATTACCTTCTTCATTCACATCATCGTTACCACTTCTTTTTCCAAAATCAAAGGCCACCATCAGAGGCACTTTGGGGTTAAACCTCCTGCGTTCATCTGTTAAGGTATGTACAGTGTAAGCTATGATAAGTATGCAGTTAGAGTGTAAGTATAAGTTAAGTAAATATGACTTAAAATAGAAGCATCCACAATAGTCAATTTGGTGATCTGACTTTCCAGTTTCGTACATACACACAAAGCAATCATTCATATTTCTAAATAGTGTTCAAATCTATTTTTAGAGGTTTTCTTTTGTACATCTTCTTTATTGTAAATGTAGATCACGTAAAATTGTCAAAGAAGTTATACAAATTCGAAAACTTTCAAGGGATTCAATCATTTCAACGTAAGTAAGATTTGATTGCCCACAGCCACCTACAAGCGACACACAACCGCAGAAGGCTCCAAAACCAGTTCCAAATGGATTTTCTTTTTATTCGCAAGCGGACTGTCTTTGTCGACGAACAGCCAATTTGTCGCAATTTCGCAAGTCTTTTCATAGTGCGACCGGAATCTCAATTCTTTATGCTACCTTCCGATTCCAATTCTGGTGTTCTTTTGCCAAAATCTCTGGCAATGCCGACGGAGGGACTCTTAAACGTAGGAGTACCTCGGTTCGCGCGCTCCGACGATGATTGGTGTTCCACGTCGCCTTAAGGAATTATTCTTATTAAAACACTTTTATTTACTGAACCCAGTTAACAATGAGAATATTAAATTAAAATTAATCAAAATGCTTTAATATTTATACAGAGAGTGTTGAAGTTTCCTCCAACTTGAGTGCGATTCATAACTGTCGATGGAAATGGAAAGGTTATAACAAATTATACGCCCCATTAGTCTTTGTGCTTGCTATACCTACAGCGGATGGAGTATAAAGATATTCGAGACTTTCCTTGAACCCTTTTGAATGTAAAAAGATGCATTAATATCCTTTTAACATTTTAAGCTGAGCTCTTTTCGAGATCTGAAAGCATACTGGATATTCTAAAGACATTCATCAGAGTGGAGAATAATAAATAGGTACCTAGTGTTGCAGAAAATAAAGTGAAAAAGAAGTGAAAGACGATTTTATTAAGACGCAACCAAAGGAGATAAGGGCTTAAAATAGATGAAAGCAAAGAAAAAGAATCAGATGTCTTTAAAATAAAAGGTAACAGAAACAGTACCTAATATATGAATAATAAATTTACTACACGACTTGCCCAAGCAGGTGTTCCATTATGTTGCAATGCTCACGTTATACGTACATATTTTAGAATGAAATATGTAGATATATATTTACGATTTATGTCTAAAATAATGTTAAAATGTTACGAAGATGCTGTAGAGTTGTAAAAGAATATCGTTTAAACATTAACATCTAAACTTGAGACTAAACACCTTTTAACTGAAATTGTAACCAAAACTTTTGCATTAATTTTAACACAAAAAGAAAAAGTGGGGCAGCTTTAGTTAACAGGCGTTTCAAGTTGTAATTCAGCTTAACAATTCATTTAACAAATATTATAGAGTGTAACAAATTGTTCCTTAACTTTTATTTTAATTTCTGTTCCTTTAAAATACAAATGCAAAATTGACATTACATGGTCATCATCATTACAAAATTTAAAATAATGCTGATAAATCCTACTAATATAATAAATGCGAAAGTTTGTGAATATGGATGTTTTTTTACTCTTTCACATCAAAACTACTGGATGGATTTGGATGAATCTTTACAGTAATATAGGTTATACATTGGAATAACATATAGGCTACAGTTTGTGATGATTAAAAGTACACGCGGACGAAGTCGCGGGCAAAACCTAGTAAGTTTTATTTTAGCATTATTTTAAAACATTAGGAACATTGTATTTAAATTAATTAATAATTAACTCTATTTAATTTAGACATACATTTGATACGATTCACGATCACTTCATTTCAAATAACTACTAATCGAATTCGAGTGCTGATCGGCACTAAAGCCTTTGTTAGTGTTTTTATCTCAATGAACATCACATTTACCCAACGTCGAAGATTGTTAATATTTTTTACAACGCTATCAAAAGTTTGTTTAAGTTTGTCCTGTCGCGACTCCAAATACTTTACCACTTAACTTTTCAGACCTCGTTTTGTACTATTTGGTAGCAGCTTTTTGCTAAATAACGGTCGATGTCCATGTGATCTTCAAAATACTTCAAATTGTGTGATTACTCGTATAGTAACTGCCGCGGTAACTTAGTGGTAGCAGGCCACTACTACGACGCTGAGGTCCTGGGTGCGATTCCCGGGTTATCAGAGATAATGGTGTAAAGTTCTTTATGTCTGGTTTAACTGGGATTTTTCCATTTTTCCAGATAATGTTTGGTAATTAATGTGCCGGGATATGTCAACAGGCTCGCCACCTGTTACATGGGCCAAAAACGTAACCGGCGAATCGTGGATGTTCGCATGTATGCTTGAATGCATGCCTTTATCTCTGCCTATCCCTTCGGGGATTACAGGCGTGAAGTTACGTTTTTTTTTACTCGTACAGTAATCTATTGCTCAGTAAATACCCTTAACATGTTTTATTGTTAGCAAAATTGTTGCGTAGATCCTCTCGATTTTTCTAAAAGCTGCAGTAGTCAGCTATATTGACAGGGAATGCAAATCCACCTTGACAAAAAAAACTAACCTTATTTAAAGCATGTAAAAACAACAAATGCATGACTACTTTCGTTTTTGAAACAAATGTAATAATGGTTCAGGACTCAAAAGTGGTTTTTGTATGTTAAATCTCTGGTTTTTATATAGATGTTTACAGGCTTTTAGTATTCACTTATCATCAATGTGAACCTTATGCTTGTTTGTAAAAAGCTATTAAGTAAACAAAGTGTTACCACGGTAACCACATAGAGCTTAGTGCAGCACGTCTGGTTTGTTTTCCAAGAGAGTAAACTGAATACAGGAATAGCACAGCGCTATACAACCTAATAAATCGAAGACTTCACCGTGCATCTGACTATAAATAAATCTTGGTATCAGTTCCACCACACACCTATTAATTGCATGTTAAAATTAAACGCCTTTCTACCTTATGGGAACACCAGACTGTTAAGGTTTATCCACGAAAATCAAATTGTCACTCAGTGTTTCAACAACACTGATCAACACTCTCTATTGCTGGGCAGTATGAATGAGATTATTTCTGTCAGGTTGATATTATTCTGAGCCAAATGATTTTACGGTGATATTGAGTTTGTATGGAGTTCCGTCTCTTCGTCTCTGTATACGTAGTATTGGTCAAATCTCTTTTTGTAAGCACATCTCCTGGAAGTCACTGGACATCACTAGATTAAATTACTTGAAATCTATGAAAATAGAACACCTGGTTAATATCAGTCGTTTTACCAACGTAGCTATCGAAGCTGAAGAATCAAAGTTTTCTTTCCATTTTTATTTAATTTACTGTCATGTTCTATAGCGAATAGTACAATATTACAATCACTACACCTGTATTTTTCATCAAAATAGAAAAGCGTTTATTTTTTTGATTTAAATCGCAAATTTATCGTCTTAATATTATTCATTTTCATTAATTTTCGTAGCATTAAAAAGCAATGATTTTTGTCTTCCATTATGTGTAGCTTATAATATAGAATCCAACTGATTTAAAAAAAAATAAGCTTAATTGAAATATTTTTTCTAAATCGCATTATTGCCTGTATTATAAAGTACTTATTTACAAGGTCTATTTCCTTAACCAAACATAATGTCAATGTAAAGAGCCAAAACTGTTCGCAAGAAGACGGATTACGTTTTGGGCACGTGTAGATGTTTGTTTCCAGTCACCGAACTGTTTACTTTTATTTCTGATGAGTTTATTTTATACTATAATAGATTTCTATTGCGTATTTTTGTATTTATATAAAAATAGATAACTACATTACGTCACGTACGCGTATAAATTGAGACAGTATTTAACGTTATTTAATGTTGTGTAAAAGTTGAAGTTTGAAAATTGTTGTGAGATATACCTAAATATTAGCAGATATTTTTGCTTGTGACATTTTAAGTTCTTATTATTAGCCTTAGGAAAGTAATTTTTCATATATCACTTTAATACAAGCAATTATTTAAAGAGTAATGTTGTACAAAAGTTAGTTTTATTACCGATTGCATTGCACAAGTAAGTGTTTAGTGTGATTAAAAGTTAAGTACTCAAATAAAATTGTTTTCACCCTCTTAGGTAAATTTACACTGTCTATTACCACAGTATACGTACATATAATAAATATGTTCTTGAGACTGTGCGATTACCCTGATACATATTTTATTGAAGAAGGATGCCGAAATGTAGATAATGTTAAATATTATTTTGCTAATACCTATATTTTTAATTGAAGCCTGTCACCACTGGACACAAACTAGGTATCTATAAACCTAAAAAATAAATTCAGCTGCTAGTCAAACTTACGTTCAGTCCGGGCGCGTTTACCGAAGCCCCTGGCGGTCAACATTTCGATGTTCTTGAAGCCGCGGGTAGGCCGTTGCTGCTTAGTGCGCGCCAGCCGCCCGTCTGGGGCACCCTCGGCGAGGCACAAGCACACGGCTGCCACCACCACAGCGAGTTGCATTGAGATGTTCATGGCTGGAAAGAAAACTGGAGTTAGAATGTAATTTCTAGTACGGTCCTGTAATTTCCAGCACAGACACATAACAGGCCTTAGGCCTCAGGAGTGGTTTCGCATCTGCATTATGTCCTTGGTTTTTGTGGGGGTGTCTATAGGCTGCAGTCATCACTTAACATCATTGTGAACTGCATGCTTGTTGACCACTTCTATTACATGAAAAAACGCACCACCGCATTATCTATCTGCCTAATGGTAGCGTTTGGCCAGTGCCAAAATAAAATTCTAATCAGACCGAGATATGACAGTTCATATCTCGGTCTGATTAGAATTTTATTGTCTATCGCGAAGGAAGATCAACTTAATATTTTGGGGCAGTAATGATTTATTTTATGTAACGCAGATTGCAAACAAGCATTCAGTTCACATGGATGTTAAAAGATGACTGCAGCTTATTACACAAAAACCAGAGGTCATATTTCTGACGACAAGATGTGAAGTTATCGTTTTAATTCGAACATTGCAATTATAGTGAGAGAAATTAACTTATAGAATATTTAGAACCATTATCAAATATAAAAGAAGCAGATCCTTCTGCACAAAATAATAGAAGTCACGTCCTTAGCTATACGACATTGCTAACATTCATAACGACGTCTTGCAAAATTTCTTCAAACTTTTCACTTATATAGCTAAGGGAACATTATGGTGTATAACTTAGTTACTGTTAACAGCGCTAGTTTTAATGTAACAGAGACGCCCAGAAACAGTGTCGCATCGTAGAGCTAACAAGAGAATGCGTGCTTCACATTTATAGGCCATTCGATTCACTCGCACTTCATTTTACTACCTTGTTGGCAACTTTTGTTGTCAACTGTAAAAATATAATTTTATAGTCATATGAAAAAATAGAGTATCATATAAAACTATAAAAATTGTTTTATATTATTTCGCATTAACACATGCTTGTGAAATATATTTTATTTAAAGAAAAATGGAAAGAAAAATTTGACTTCAGGCGAGACTCGAACTCGCGGCCTACTGGGAATCTAGTCCAGCCGCTCTTCCAATTGAGCTACTGAAGTCCTGCCCGATTTGTCAAATCTTTCCTTCATATTTATTGCATTGCTTTTCTTTAAATAAAAAAAACTATAATAGTTTAAAACATTGTACGAGTATCATAAATTTAGTTTAATAAACTATACCTCCTACGTAAATCAATGACGATGTTTTTATGAATGAAGATGGCTTGCAAACATGCTATCTACATGGGAGTAGGTACTACAGCCTATAGAGATCTACACGAAAACGATTTTACTTCTGAATATAGATGTGTTCCGCTCATAAAGATCTGAATAATAAGGTAATCACTCCTGATATGGATACAATCTTAAAAATCTTTGCAAGTAAGTTGTGGGTTACGTATTGTATTGTCTAAAAGTAAGAAAAAAACTAAAGTAGAGTAACTAACGTTCATAATCCCTAAAATTTAAATACCTAATCAAGTAAGCAACTATCTACGTGTTACTTTAGCGTAAAATCGGTATTGATAAACTGCCTTTTACCGCAATCCCAGAAATAAAGCAGCCACTTATAATCATGTACCTACAAATGCATAATATCTTCAAACTTCCCCTTAAACAGCAAACGAAACACTATAGAGTAGACTGAGTAGAGTATAACTTAGTTATTAATTCTAATGTAACAGGAACACTCACAAACATAGTGTTGTATCTCGGAGTTAACAAGAGTATGCGCGTGGTACACGTTTATAGGGTCATTCGGTACATTCGCACTTTACTACCTTGTTGGCAACTTTAGTAGAGTATAACTTAGTTATTAATTCTAATGTAACAGGAACACTCACTAACATAGTGTCATATCTCGGAGTTAACAAGAGACTGCGCGTGGTACATGTTTAAAGGGTCATTCGGTACACTATCACTTTACTACCTTGTTGGCAACACCTTAACGTACGGAGATACTGTAATACTATTAGATTTTATTTCCTTGGCTTCTAACATAAATGACGTTGAAGCTCTTCGAATAACAGGTGGATAAATAAATTATATTTATGCAAGGTGTTAATCACAGTATTCCGTGGTGTTAATACATACAGTTCACATTGCAGCTTAAAAACATTAATAAAATATAATGCTAATAGAATTCTAAATCCAGATGCGACTATTGAGGCACAAGAATTTTTCCTCAATGCCGGAAATTACGATGATAATTCGTAACCAAACAAATTTCTTAAAACTTTTCACTTGCACAGCTAACCGAACGTAATGGAGAACTTTACGAGCGCTACGTTAAAACAAATTTACTAATGTAACAGAAACACCCACTAACATAGTGTCGTATCTCGGAGGTAACAAGAGAATGCGCGTGGTACACGTTTATAAGGTCATTCGGTACATTCGCACTTTACTACCTTGTTGGTAACTTTTATTGTCAACTTGTAAATCTTGTAAAATGATTGTACAGTGAAACTATTTATTATATCATCGCCAATTACATTATTTTCATTCTGCCTTAAACTCAATGTATGTTTTTCTTTTTTTTAACACTAATAAACTCTTATTCGAGGACGGTCAGGGACAAATTCTATGCATAAAGATTGTTTTTTTTTTGCTCGGCGAAAATTTTGATATTCCATAGTTAAACAAAAATTGTAACAAAGCTATTTCTATTAGTTAAAACTTTCATAAAAGCTATTTTACGTAACGTTGCTTATTGGAAGACAAAGTGGATCGACGAACTGGTGAAACTGGCGGGAAATCGCTGAATGAAGGTGACCCGGCACCGTTCGTTATAGCAATCATTGGGGAGGCTTTTGTCCAGCAGTGTATATTATTTCAGCTGAAATGATGAATTATTTTAAACTATCATAAAACATCTAATTTGAACAAGGCACAAAACAGACACAATTCAATCAAAAAACTGTCTCGATATTTCTTTTCGTCCTACATTTCTTATTTGCAAGAAAACCACATCAAAAGGTAAATAGAATTATTCATATTTTTGCGTAAAGCCTATATAGGTTACACGCAATATGTCGATATGGCTTCTACATTCTTCGAATAACACTCTATATATTTTTTAATATTAGATCCTCTTTCAATGTACAATTTGATATCATTTATATCCAATGGTATTCAATATTAGCGCCGATACAACGGAGAATACATTACTTATGTAAAAATAATTTGCATAGAGTATAAAAGGAGATCTTTCATCGTATCAATGTCATGTGAATGGATGTAAATTATGCAATGATGGTTCCTTGTATTTTACATGTATGAAATCAATCATACACTTACGTTCAGCCCAAGCGCGTTTACCGAAGCCTCTCGCGGTTAATGTTTCGATATTCTTATATCCGCGGGTAGCTACTTGACGCACGCCAGCAGTATGCTCATATGTATTAAATAATCTTATAAGTATATATAAAAATCAATTGCTGTTCGTTAGTCTCGCTAAAACTTGAGAACGGCTGGAACGATTAGGCTAATTTTGGTTTTGAATGATTTTTTGAAGTCCAGAGAAATTCCAGGAAGAATTCATTTTCCCATACAAATAGTCCGTATATATCAAACCTTTGACACATTGTTTCATTCTGAGGCAATACGAAGTTTGCCGGGTCAGCTAGCTTTGAATATTTACTGATAGTGAAGCTCCAGGGAACTCGAAGGTATGGTTACTACTGCACTAACTAATCTAGTTGAATCTTAATGATGCTCAGCGTCCTAATATTATTATTTTATCGCTGATTTAACTTAAGGCGATATCAAGCCATCGTGTAGCACACATTGATGGCAAATTAATTCTACAGCTTACATAATTTGAAATAAAACAAAATTTACCGACTTATCTCATGTAAGTAATATTAAACTATAATTATTCTTATAATCAACCCGGTGATATAAGTAATATTAGGTATAGCTGACAAAACCTCATCGTGTAGGCCTGTTTAGAACTTTAATTATATCAAAATTAGAAAGACATTTAATTGAATACATTGTTATCAAATTATTTTTGAATTACTTACTGAATACATTGTTATCAAATTATTTTTGAATTACTTAGAAATAATATACATACCGAAAACAAGCGAAGAAAATGAGAATAGAACAACTGGATTCTCTCTTGAAATACACTTTAAAGAGATCAGTTAGCGTCCTTTGACAAGTTGTGTGACAATGTTCACAAGTTCGCAAACTAGCTTGTAAAACGCTATGAAGCCATAATACTGGGATAATCTCCTTCTATATCCGGAAAGACACATTTAATGCAGTATTTTGATGGGAGCGGTAAAAATAGTGCAATACACTTATATAAATGTTGAATCGTATTTATATCGTGCAAATTTTTGCACATTGGCCGAAATTTCGAAATTCCGACATAATTTTGAGTAAAATTAAAAATAAACGATTTGTACATCATCGTAGTTATCAACTATCAAATTATCTAGGAAAAACAAACATCAATGAAAGGACTTCAAAAACACCGCAAAAAATTGAAAAATAACAGAAAACATATTTAATCCACTGATAGACAAAAGCCTCCCCCAGAATCCCTATCGCATTGTTATCGGACAAGCACGCCTGATTTTAGAGTTAGAAATTTTAGTGATAAAGTATTTTCATAATCTGGGGCATTATTTAGTTGAATTACATATTGTATCTGAGATTTTTTATCTTTTGGACGCCAGTATCAAATGCCAAACGGGCTTTTATTCGGCTAACTTCGTACTTGTTAGAGTGCTAGGTGCACAAATATAGAGTTTTCTTTATAATAATCTAGTTCATAAGCAAATTTAACTTTTGTTGTTATGTCGAACTACTGATGAAAATGATAATATTATTAGTTTATTACACATGACATGTGAACGGAAAACAATGAAGGAAAATGAATAGTTCTTTTTGGAATAAATTTCCTGTCGTTTCTTTTTTTTGATATTAGTGTCAACTCGTTTTTGTTTATAAATAAATGTACATATAAATTAATGACAGTAGAAGGGATATGTATATCGCCAAAATCGCAATCAAGGCGAAATCGAAATACACTTGAAGAATGACGTCCATTGCTGGTCAAAGGCTCCCTCCCCCAAGAATGCGCTATGACAATATGATATGGGCATAGTCGCCACGTTGGAATTCGAATTGACAAACGCCGTGGCGGCAATTTCATACCTAACTGACTAGACCAAACCTGCCTCCCCATAGATTCAATATCAATCCCCTCTTCTCGACCCTACATCGCTGACTATCCCTCAAATGATTACAAAATGTAAAATCAGAGAAATTATTCAAACATGAACAGTAAAGAATCTAAGTCAATTCCCCCTAGATACTTGGCTACCCTAGATACTATATGAATCCACTTTCCTTAAAAAACAAAGACCCTACAGCGCTGGCAATCCCTCGGATGGTTGCAAAAGGTGAAATCAGAGAAATTATTAAAACATTTACGGTAAAGAATCTAAGTAATCTTTATTTATCTTGTACCTGCGGCTAATTAGGCTCGGTAATTTCATGGAAGTATGTAAATGAAGAGAAAGAATTCTTTAGTACGGTTAACAAGACTGTTAATGGGGTTGTAAGTGATAATTGTGAAGTTGTATTACACAAAGGCTTTCGTTATTATGTTATGATTATAATTTCGTAATTTCTTTGCGCAAATGCGTAGACGATTTTATATTAATTATTATAAAGAGTTTTGTAGATGTATTTTGAAGATCCTATGTATGAATTGGTATATCAGATTATCATTCAGAATATTATTTTTGACAACCAGTCGGTTCAACGGTATGTGACGACCGGCTTAGCTAAGGGTCGCGGTTCTGATCCCTGCACCAGGGAAAATATTTCTATGGCTTACAGATATTTCTTTCGTATATACAACGACACGTTTTGTGTATACAACGACACCCACTTCACATGCAAATTAGTTCTAATGTATCTTGTAAAACAACAAAACTTGAAACAATAAACGCTTCTTATTATAGCTAATTTTTCGGTGACCGATTACTATTTTTTTATGTAATAAAATTGATATACAAGCATCCAGTTCACATTGAGGTTAAGTGATGACTGCAGCCTATAGACACTTACACAATGACCAGAGGTCAAAATGCAGATGCGTTGCCACTCCAGAGGCCTAAGGTGTTATGCCTCTGTGCCGGAAATTACGGGGCCGTCCTGACCTGACCGGAACACGATAGTGCTGAAGACTAGATTTATCGGCAAGTATATTAGGTAATGCGGTGGTGCCTACGCCCGCGAGCTTCGCCACTGGAGCTCTACCACCAGTAAAAGCTATGAAGGGTTAACTTCCTATAAGTTATAAACATGCAACTCAAATATCATGCTCTCACTGCTATGAACGAAAGTATGCAATCGAATTGAGCACATATGTCAACTGAATCGCAAAATTACATCTTCTCAACCCTTCGGATGCTGATTCCCGTTACTGTATTCCCATTACTGCACTGTTGATAATAGAGAGCGATTAGTCAAGTTATGTCCGTGCCGATTCTCCGTGGCATTGATCATGGATCACAGTTCGGAATAAGCTAATTTCTCGAGATATTTCTTTGAAGTAATGGTAACTGAAGCGCGCATGGCCCGGCGGCTGGTGTAGATCGTAAACGATCTACTCGGTTAAGCACTACGGGCGCGGTCGGGTAGTGTGATGGGTGACCGCTAGTGGCAAATTAAATGCGCGTTTCCGTGCTTCGGAGGGCACGTTAAGCCGTCGGTCCCGGTTGCTATCGATAGATAGCAGTCGTTAAACCTTGTCGGAGTCCTTATGGGCGGTTTGAAAACATCCGACAGCGGGTTGGCCACTAACCCCAACACCTCCACCAATCCGCATTGGAGCAGCGTGGTGGAGTAAGCTCCAGGCCTCCCCCCAAAAAGGGGAGAGACTCGTGCCCAGCAGTGGGACGTATAATGGGTTGCCATTATTATTATTTATTATAATGGTAACCAACTAGATAGAGGTAACAATTAAATGATACTGGAAGAGTATGCACTAAAAATGCAATATAGTACAATAAACTTTGGAGAAAAGTAAAGTCCATATTTCATAAAAAAAACTAAAGACTCCTACTCACTCATCATTTTGTTTAGTTGTAATTGAAAATTCTGAGCTGAAATTTTAAAAATTCCATAGTTTTTTTTGCCTAAAAATCATTTGCTACTTGCAAATCCTTAGTGATATACTGTTGTTATGAAATGTAAAGTAAATGTCAATAGTATATGTTGCGGAACGTTACCTCGTTAAAACGGAAATATCTTAATATTGTAGGTGATTTGTTCATCCAAAATATTGAGGTCGATTTTTATTCATTTGAAAAATTTTGAAATAATACTAAAATCTTTAAAAGTTTTTTCTATATAATGGAAGTGGCAAACAAGCTTGCAGTTCACATTGATGTTAAGTGATGACTGCAGTCTATACACCCATACAAAGACCAAGGTCAAAATGCAGATGCGTTACCACTCGTGAAAGTTTTTTTTTATATAATGGAAGTGGCAAACAAGCTTGCAGTTCACATTGATGTTAAGTGATGACTGCAGCTTATAGACACCCATACAAAGACCAAGGTCAGAATGCAGATGCGTTACCACTTCTGAGGCCCAAGGTGTTATACCTTTGTGCCGGAAATTACAGGGCCGTACATTACCACCTGACCGGAACACGATAGTGCTGAACACTACCATAGCGGCACGTATGTTAGGTAATGCGGTTGTGCCTACGCCCGCGAGCACTGTCCCTGGAGCTCTACCACCAATAAAAGAAAATATTTATGCAAAGAAAATAATTCTCTATTCATAAAATTCATTGATGAGTTAATTTAAACTAACAAAAACACTGGTGGTAGAGCTCCAGTGACGGAGCTCGCGGGCGTAGGCACCACCGCATTACCTGATTTACTTGCCGCTAAATGGTAGTGTTCAGCACTATCGTGTTCCGGTCAGGTGGTAATGTACGGCCCTGTAATTTCCGGCACAGAGGCATAACACCTTAGGCCTCAGGAGTGGTAACGCATTTGCATTTTGACCTTGGTCTTTGTGTGGGTGTCTATAGGCTGCAGTCATCACTTAACATCAATGTGAACTGCATGCTTGTTTGCCACTTCAATTACATAAAAAAAAAAAAAAAAAAAAAAACATTGCTAGTGATTAATTATATAGGTAACCGATTTAACGGAAACATGGTCTACGTAATCACGCTCTGGTACAACTCTAATTCAAACTTAATTACATAATTAATCACAAAGCACATGCAGTGATGAATATAGGTACTCGTAGGTTACCGGTCACCTATTATAAATACTAGTAGTTACTCAATTTTTTACCTTACCCGTGTGTACAATGTTTGAATGTTATTTAACTTCTTCTTTTATTCAAACGTAACTTCACGCCTGTTATGGAGGACTTACGGAGGGGTAGACGTTACGCCCGGAGGGGTAGGCAGAGCATAAATGCATGCATTCAAACATACATGCAAACACCCACGTCTCGCCGGTTACGTTTTGGCCTTTGTAACAGGTGGCGAACCTGTTGCCATCTCAGGGCACATTACCAAACTCCGAGGTATTGGGAAACTTCCAGAAAATGGATATATCCCAACAGAACCAGAGATAAAGTTTCTATTCCTACAAAATCGCCAATATCCAACGTTGTCACCCCTAAGACCTAAGTTGTTATGTCTCTGCATCGACTTTGTAGAGGAAGGAAGGCTGATTGGTCTGTGTGTCTCTGTGATTGTTAGTTATTACGGGGCCATGCACTGTCATTTGACAATCTTACCAGAACACTATGGTACAGAAAACCACAATTGGTGGCAGATAGATTCGGTAATGCGGTGGTGCCTACACCCTCGAGCTTGTGCACTGTAACTCTTCCACCAGTAAAACTTACTTCATAATTCAGCTTCCAACTATATACTCTAGAGGTAAATCAATATCTACTTTATACTTATTGCAATAAAACTATTTTTATCTCGCGTATATTAAATTAAAATAAAAAGTTTTATTTCATTGAGTGTAGCTCCCGAAAACCTACTCGTAAGAACATATCATACTATATACTTGATTCAGCGAATGTACCTATAACCAAGCACTTAGATTTTCGATCAAATCGAGTGATCACTCAATTAGCAAGTAACTCATCAAGTTAACGCGCCTTAATATAGTACAAGACAGACGATGGAAGCTCTCCAAACTAGATGCATCGCATAAACCAGCTTTATGAAGTGAACTGGAATAATTTCTATTACGACGTATTGCATAGTCATGATTAGGGAGATGGATTTTGTATTTGAAACTCTATAACCTTATAAATATATTAGCTATTATTATATAGCATTATACAGTGGTGTTTTCCCCGTACCAAAAAGGGTTTGTCTTCGTAAATAGTACAATCGATCTAATTTTTTCACGAATCACGTCTTATAAATCGATGAACGCAACAGCACGCACGAAATAGTGTAACGATACACTTAATTCGAGCGTGTAAACGAGAGCGCGAAACAAGCGATGGTGTTAGTGTTCGGCTTGTGAACAACGGCCTTAGTGTTCGACATGTGACGAATTGACTGACGATAGATGATGTGATGACTGTAGCCTATATCTACACAAAAACTAGAGGCTAAAGTGCAGATGCGTTGAGACCTTAGTTGTTATGTCTCTGTGATAGTTATTACGGAGCCATACATTACCATCTAACCGGAGAACACTACCATTTGACGGCAGATATTTATTTCATGGAACTCAAACAGCGTTACTGGCGAATCATTTTTATGCATACCTACATTTTTATTATTATGTTAATCCGAAGACCCGTTCAGGCAAAACTGGCGTGAAGTTACGTTTATATTCAAGTAAACATTCATCGATGAAGTCCTCCCCCCAAAAAAGGGGAGAGACTCGTGCCCAGCAGTGGGACGTATAATGGGTTGTCATTATTATTATTTATTAAACAATACACTTCTTTATACTTAGTAGAAAATTAACACGAACATTGATTAATAGGTTGATTTCGTGATATATTGGTATAAGGGGGACAAGGACGCATTATCTAATCTATCTACTTATTTCTGTGTAACAATGTAATCCTTGTTGGATGGAAATGTATGGTCCGAATGATTTTTAGAAGTCCGGACCTCTAAAGGGAAAAAGTTACCTTAACAGGTTTAGATACTTTGTTGTGCGTCTATCTGTCTGTCAAGACTCTGAAGACCCTTTTTCTCAGGAGTGCGTGGAGGTATCTAATTGAAATTAATCGCAAAGTTAATGAAAGCTTCGGTCACTGAATATATGGATGTTTTGAAGTAAACAAATCATGTGGGAGTTCTATTTACGAGATTGACCTAACACAACTTGCCTGTATTATCACTTAGGTGTAGGTGTTTCACTGGTGGTAGAGCTCTAGTGACGGAGATCGCGGGCATAGGCACCAACGCATTACCTCTATCTGCTGCCAAATGATAGTGTTCAGCACTGTCGTGTCCGATTGGATGGTAATGTATGGCCCCGTAATAACCATCACAAAGACATAACAACTTAGGTTTCGGGGTGGCGACGTATCTACATTTTGACCCCTGGTTTTTGTGTAGACGTCTATAGGCTGCAGTCATCCCTAAATTGACTTAACATCAATGTGAGCTGCATGCTTGTTTGCCACCTTCCTTACATAAAAATGTGAAACGTTTATACAATGTTAATGGATAGGTACATGACATTAATCATAATCAACTTCCATGGGTGGTACTGGACAACTCCTTTTAGGTTAGGATCCCGCTGCAGAATCATTTCGTTCATCCAGATATGGTGCAAACCTACGTTTTACGCGTATAAATTTATAATCTAGAGAATATGTATCCACTAGGTTGCCTATCAAAATTAGACCGCAAGTATTTTTAACTAAATTATTTAATCTTTAACAACTCTTATTTGCGGCCGATTTAATTCAGCTCCCGTATATCATAATAATGAGGAAAAAATGCCATAATTTGATATATAAATAATTCATGTACGTTATGGACGTAAAAAGTTAACATTGCCTATTTAGGTTGCCTCCAAAACATCATTGTAAATGTTCTGGTAAAGTAACCATCGCTCTACTCGAATTACTGACTGTGACTCACTTGACTGACAAAATAAATAATTAACTGACTGACTGATTCTAACTTTTACCCTGCTTTTACACAAATACGAAATATCGTTTTACTTGCCACTGGCAATATGCATAACAAGCGATGCCATAAATTAAAAAATATATATATATTAAAAAATTTAAGCCTCATCGGATTACTCGTGTATCCGTTCATCTGTCACAGCCAAGTTTCTTGAAACTACTGGGGTGATTAAGTTGCACAATCGGACACAGAAGTAAATCAACGGAGGAAATGTAAATGACGTTGGGACATGACGACCCCCTTAGTGCATTAGAAGATAAGCTTTCATCAGATTACTCATGCTAAAACAAAATTGTAAATTAAAGAACTGATGAAATGTTAAAAGGCTTTTCTAGTTGTGCTTCATATACTATGCCCCTTGAGAAACTGCCAGCTTTTGACTTTGTTCTTAATAATAAAATATGAGGGTCACATTTTTGCATTTTTAATGTTTATAAATAGTGCGCTTGGTTAATTCCACAAAATTCCCTAAATCTAAGAAAAAAATAATTCCTGCAACTATTTTTTTTACAAACACGTTCACAAAAAATTGGTTCACAATTATATACATTAAGTTAATGAAAACAAAATTGATGACCAAATATTATTCCAGCCCTAAAATAATTAATTGAATCAACAACGAAAAGAGGCTATCTACATATGTCTTCAAAATAGGTTCACATATCATTAAACTAAAAATCCAACCAGGACGTTGATTGTTAAATTGTATGTGTTGGTAGTGTCCAAAACTGTATTTAATTACCTAACGAATGAAGCTCGGTTTCAATGTTTTTTTAGGTTTCCTCATTATATAAATATGACCCCTGTTAACCCCAGTTTTGTTTATAAAGCACTAAAACATTTCGGTGAAATGTTTCACTAACTATATTACGTTTTAATATCATCAAGACAAGTGCATGATGTATGTACAGAAGAAATACCTTATTTATAGATAGATAATAGGTACGTATACCACCATAATGTTGATAGATACATTCTTTAGACTATGATAATATTATATTCCAATATCGTACATATAATGAGATTGCTTCTTCAAAAATACCATACAGTACCTATGCTATTTGCGAGAACTTTGGTTCTACATTAATATAATAAATAGCTACTCGTATGAACAAGAAATACTTATTTAAAAATGCTTTGATATTATGTTTAAGTTCAAAAGATATATTGGTTTATTCTTATAATATTCTCATCTAATATATGAGACATTCTAACGCGAATGGATTAAAATAAAATTGAATAATCACAAAGTACCTAATAATATTCAAGAAACAATAACAGCGAAATACTTATAATGGAAAACAGTCCTAAACGATTTTATAACGTCATTGACTTATTAACAGAAGTTACTTACAATACTTAACTATTCTGGTATATTGTTTTCGAGTCGGGAAGTAGGTACAACCGAAACCTATCAGATTTTATTCCATTCGAGATTTTTCACATTTCACACCTCCTGAGATAAGTAAGTTTATAAATTCTTACGTGCGTACACTTTTGCCCAATTCCCATTTTAACCCGAATTCTTATTCTTACTAAGATTTATAAATGAATGTGGCAAACAATCATTCAGTTCATATTGATGTTAAGTGATGATTGCAGGCTTTAGACATCTATACAAAAACCAGAGGTCAAAATGCGGATGCGTTTCCACCCCTGAGACCTTAGTTATTGTCCCTGTGATAGTTATTAGTGTTATTACCGTTTTACCGGAACACGATAGTGTTGAACACTACCATTTGGCGGCAGTTACATTAGGTAATGCGGTGATGCCTACGCCCTCGAGCCCCTTTACTCTACCATCAGTAGAGATTAATTCCGTCCTAAAAAATATTTATGACAGAAAAATATAAGAATAGGAATCCTTCGATAATTTCGTTTGGATACGTGCCGTTGAAATTTTCGAATTTACCTACTGTTACCGTGTCATCGCTTCCTCCCCTCGTTATGATAAATATAATATTTTTACATCTGAAATGTATGAAAAAAGTACTCAAGATATTATCATTTCTGGATGTCTATTTACGTATCAAATACTATGAATATGTGAGTCCAAAGCAAACAGAATCAACGAAGTACCTATATTTATATAATTTTACATTATAAAGGATTTGCAGGGTTCCTTATCTCATAAACATTATTTGTTTGAGAAAATCAGTTTTTCAGTATCAGTTTGTGAAATATTACACTGCAATTTTTTGTTTTAAGTCAAGTACCATGCCACACCCTGCCCTTGAAATTGTTGGGATTTGTGATAAAATCACAAGTTTACACTTTTTAATATTTTACAGTTGAATTTTTTTTTTTCGAAGGAGATTTATTGCCCATTAGCAGTCCTGAGGGGAAAATGTGTAGCTGGTGTCTCATAAAGCATAACGGCACGAGAAAAATAAAACAAAAAAATCCGGTTTCCGGTCAATAAATCCGCCATATTTAATGTGGATATCAAACATTTATACCTGCTCTCTTGGCGTAATTTTACACAAACACATTTTACTTGACGTAATATGCTTAAAAGACTCATATAACTTACCATTTCAAGTGACTTTTTGTTTCAATTATACAAACCTAACCTCAAAAAAAATAATTTTCATTCATTAATATCTCAGTAATCCTATTATATTGTTGTTCCATCTTTTTGAAAAGCATTTAAATATACTCGTATCATAGAGTTGATTAAAAGGTAATTTGATGGCGACTTGGCGACACCAGCATTCTAAGATCAGGAATTTTGACCATAGTAACGTGGGCGATCTCCTTTACTTAATTACAAGTACATTTTGTACTTGGAGACAGAACCCTATATTGTGCGAGGCCCAACACGCACATGGCATTCATCTCATTTCATCGTCTTTAATATAACATTATTTTTCGTACACAAACGTAAACTTGTCTCGTTGAATTAACAACTACGGCTTGTTTTCCTTTTTTTCTGTCACGAAATGTAAATATTAAACGTTTCAATTGAATCCTACAGAATACAGACATATATTATATGTTACACTAAAACTTATGCTTTCATGCATAAGTTTTAGTGTCCACTTACTTTATGTAATGGTTATTCACTCTAGGTAATATATGAATCCTTGACGTTTTGAAAGTATCTGTAAAGATCTATTCGAAATAAATATATTTTCTTTCTTTCTAATAGAAAGACGCTAAAGAAGAATTTCTTACGTGTACGGACATAAGTACCTACACACAATGTATTATTCAATTTCAATAAGTACCCAGCTTTACACATATTTATTAACCTGTGACTTTTTAAGGATTATATTGCGTAAAGCAAAAAGGTTTTGTGAAAAAACCAATGTTCTTAAATCCATCCTCGAAGCTTTCACACCTTAGCTTTTATCTTGATAACGTGCTGTTGTTGTAAGTAAAATAAAACATTTCACTAATATTACGACCTGCTAGAAATAACTGAAATAAGGCGCCCGAATTAAGTTCAACTGCAAAAAATATTCGTTAAAGACGTTTTGTTAAGACGTTTCGGTCGCTTTTCATCTGCGATGTCTCGGGAAGATTTTGAAGAATCATTTTAGTTTGATATACGCGAGAGAAATCCGAAAACCAGTTTTATTTCAATGAGGGTAGCTCGCGAAAATCTAAGAACATACATACTATAAAGTTGTGGTTTTTGTCAAAATAAACTATAACAATAACGTTTGCGTTAGCCGTGACTGTGGAATGCATTGCACAAATGTATTTTTTGGCTAAGTTAAAGTTATAAAGCTTAATTCCCTCATTATCTGACAGATAAATTGTGGTCAACTTTAATTGACCGCAGTAACGTTTGGTAGATAAAGTTATGACGTTCTTTAACGATTTTCAAATGGTGCACCTCATTGTTCACTTACTTACTTAACCGGTACTTACGTGTACTATTTATTTTTAGCAATAACACATGCGAGTGAACTTAAAAAAAATAAGAAAAACGAAAAAAAATTTGACTTCGGGCAGGAATCGAACCTACGACCTCAGGATAACCAGTCCAGCCGCTTTACCACTAAGCTTCCAAAGTCCCACACCGATGCGTCAAATTCTGCTTTCCCTTTTTGAATTTAACCGATTTAGGGTCGGTGAACGACATCCATTGATAACTAATTAATAGCTATACTATACGGTACTTACTTACCGGTTTACTGGTGGTAGAGCTCCAGTGACGGAGCTCGCGGGCGTAGGCACCTCCGCATTACCTAATATACTTGCCGCTAAATGGTAGTGTTCAACACTATCGTGTTCCGGTCAGGTGGTAATGTACGGCCCTGTAATTTCCGGCACAGAGGCATAAGACCTTAGGCCTCAGGAGTGGTAACGCATCTGCATTTTGACCTTGGTCTTTGTGTGGGTGTCTATAGGCTGCAGTCATCACTTAACATCAATGTGAACTGCATGCTTGTTTACCACTTCCATTACATATAAAAAAAAAAAAAGTAAGATGATGCAACCTAGCCTTAGTACGTTATTTCGCTACTTAGGCGGTAAGTACACAATCAAACTCTCAACCCGATCATTGATTAAAATTAAAGAGGATTAAATATTGTGCCTTTGAACTACAACCATTACTACAACATTGAATCCGTATACATGTACAGTTTGTTTTAAATGTATTATCATATGTTATGTTATTATTGCCTAACTAGCATAGTTGGTAATAGATGGCGCTGCTGCTACCATAAAGCAATGCAATAGATGTGAAGGAAAGATTTGACAAATCGGGCAGGGCTTCAGTAGCTCAATTGGAAGAGCGGCTGGACTAGATTCCCAGTAGGTCGCGAGTTCGAGTCTTGCCTGAATTCAAATTTTTCTTTCCATTTTTCTTTAAAAATAAAAATATGTATTATCATGAACTGTGTATGTACTTGCATAATGGTACCCTCGGTATAGATATTCCAATTTAAATTACCCACTATTAATATTACTAACTATTACAGAGGCATAAGAATTTAGTTCTGAGGGGTGATCTCTGAGTTTTTACTCAGAGACTACCAATACCTTTAAGCTATCTATCTATATATAAAAACCAATTGCTGTTCGTTAGTCTCGCTAAAACTCGAGAACGCCTTGACAGATTCGGCTAATTTTGGTTTTGAATGTTTTTTGGAAGTCCAGGGAAGGTTTAAAAGGTAAGAAAATATGAAGAAATTGAAGGGAAATAGTAAAAAGCATAATTTCATTTTCCTATACAAATAGTCCGTACATATCAAACCTTTGACAAATTAGTTCATTGTGAGGCAATACGAAGTTTGCCGGAACAGCTAGTAAGAAAATAAAACTTCTGCGTCAACGCAATCAAAAGAAACAACAATATAAGCGCTATATTTTCAAACTCGCAACTACTCGCAAGGGAATCAAAATCTTTTAGTAAGGTTTTTAAACTAGAATCTTACGTTATTTAAAGAATGAGAATGTCTAATTCCCACTTTCATGATATAAATAGAAACAAGAATATGAGGAAAAGATTGGATTACAATTATTTTGAGTGTTTAAAGGAAACTTGAAGCAGGTAACTTTATTCCAATAACGATCCTACTTGAAAACTTCTTGAAATTGTTCAAGGGATTATCTCAGAATTTATATCATAAAAATAAAGGCACATAAAAGTGAAGTTTAAAGTTTAAAATAACTTTATTTGTTGCGTGTACATATTTCCCATGAGCTATGATATCATTTGTTACCCATTTTTGGATGACGGAATTATAAAAATACTTATATTTTTACTTAAATAAAAGTACTCGTAAATTTGTTACTTTTAGTAAGACACAAGACACGGAATGGATGTGTTGTGATGATCGATGGTGTTTATTATGATTTTTTTTTTCGATTAACAAATGATAAACTCTGCACAAGCATGGAGAAAAGAAGAACAAGTAGAACTGGACACTACCATTTGACTTGACATTACCATTTGATAATGCGGTGGTACCTACGCCCTCAAGCTTCAATGCTACCTACCACCACACAGTAATCTTGATGTAAATTATCTGTTGCCCACTTTCGTAATATATTTATATTACGAAAGTGGGCAAAGAATATCAGAAAACTTTTATATAATATCATTACAATAATTTTCTTCAAAGGAAACATGAAGTAACTTTTTCCGATAGCGCTTATACATGTAATTTTCTTTAAATTGTACAAAGAAATAATCTCCTAAGTAGAAATAAATGTATTAGAAGTTGTACGGAACTTTGAATGCGTGCAAGAATGAAAAGGATCCAGAAAATTTTAAGAATTTCAAATTCATTACATTAACCGTAACATACGCCTGTACCAACTACTCTACTACTAGTCATTGTACACGTACACATAATGACGTAATTAACTAAATTCCTACCCTCGCATAACCGGTACAGCCAAGCGTGGATGTCACGCTAATTGGGGATGCGATAGACAGAACCGTTCGGAATACGTGTAACAGTCAAACGCATACTCAATACTCATATCACCGAAAGGAAAACACCTTTTTTTTCTAAATTTCGGATATGTCCATAACATATCACAACACTACAATCGAATTGATTTAGTACCTAAAGAAAAATCCGCTAAAATAAATAAGTTACGTTTCTCTTTTTATGTTTTTCGGCATGTGTATTGTTTAATATCGTATACTTATCTCATCTGTATTCCTCAATAGGCAGAGATAAATGCATGAAATCATACATGTTTACTGGCGGTAGAGCTCCATTGATGAAGCTCGCCCTTATATATTTTGTCGACGTGCAAATTTTACAATTATAGGTAATTATACATAATCATTGATTAATTAAACCAAGTCAACATAATACTAAATGATAATTACCATTAAATTAAATATACAAGTTTAAAATATCTGATGTGTTTCTAAAGTCAAATCATCACAACATTATAAGTGTCTAATTGTCCAAACATAAATTATCAAAAAATATAGTCAATTGAGCAGTGTCATGACTTGAATATTGAAATTAAATTATGATGAACTGTATGATTATTTACTATTTTCACTACATGTAAAA
This sequence comes from Macrosoma leucophasiata, assembly GCA_036365455.1. Taxonomy (NCBI): domain Eukaryota; kingdom Metazoa; phylum Arthropoda; class Insecta; order Lepidoptera; family Hedylidae; genus Macrosoma; species Macrosoma leucophasiata. The sequence continues at coordinate 6,862,265 of JAWQUS010000024.1, forward strand.
AATGTAGTTCAACCAGAAAAATAAGAAAAACGATTTTAAGATAGTTTAAGGTTTTTATAAAAAATATTTCTACAAAAGATTATTAAATATTATTAAAAATGTCTTTAATATTCTAGCAAAACTGGATAATGGAACAAACTCACTGAAATGAATGTAAAGCAGGAAATAACGTTTCTTTTAATCGAATAAAAATGTTACCAATTTAAAATTCTTCCTGAGTCATTTCAGAAGAAAAAAATATTTGATGCATCTATTGGTTATTCCATATTTAATGCTCTTGGACATCGGAATATCAGTATCTGGATAATAGTCAAGCTATTTCTGGGAAATTGTAATGAAATAGCATTTATTATACTAGTATAAATATAAAAGGAAGGAAGGGATGGGCTTAGAGTCTGATCTTTGAGTTTTATGTTACAAACCTTAAAACTTTTCCGGGGTAGTGCCCATTAACGCCTCGGTGATTGTATTTTAAAGTATATTCTTAGAAAATTAATTTAGGGGTGATTCTTTTGAATACATCCCGGAAGGGTAGCTTTTTTAGAACAGGAAATTAAAGTATCACGTAATGATCTTGAGATATTTTCGAACAAAATATAAAAAAATACCTATATCTATTGTTTTTATCGCTAAAGGAAGAATTATAATTACTTTGTATTTTTATATAACAATATCTATATTAATGATTACATTCATTACGGTTTGCTATAAAGCGAACTGACCTATTTAGATCGTACGAATCAAAATAATGCGTGACTCGGAAACGCTAATACCTAATGCCTAAGTAAAGTACCTTGAAATATACTTACTTATTAGTTTCTCTCGACTTGGTTTACGTAGTCGCTTTCCTTTGATTCAAAGTTTATCGGTTTCAGCGTACGTGACTGTAAACCAAAGCGTCAGCGTCAAGTATCATATGCGTAAAAGCCCTTAAAATGCCACAGATAAGTCAATCTTCGATGAAAGTATATGTCTCGATCGTCACATGAATGCCAATCGGAGAGCATAAAATGTTCAGGTACGGAATACCAAATATTAGAGGGTCATGTCACCCACAGTAAATGTGTTATTACGGGGTTTGAGAGTTAATCTCGTTGGTTGTCCGCCGATCTATCGAGTGTGCAAAATTTAAGCGCGGTGTGGTCAATTCAATTGGAAAGGATATTTTTATTATACATGATGAATTGCCTTAGGAGAAAATTGTAGGTGTAAAACATGTAGGTTTGATAGATATTTTAAGACTGCTACGGACATAAGGCCTTTATATACCCTATATTAAATAATTACCTTGAATTAAAAAAAAAACCGAAATGCGAGTCTTGCACACATTCAAGGTTCCGTACAATTATTTTCTACTGGCTGTTGCCCGCGGTTTCGCCCGCGTGGATGTAAATAACTAAGTAGCCTATGTTCATTCGCAAAGTCAGCTCTATCTCTGTTCCAAATTTAATTAAAATCGGTTCAGTCGTTTGGACATGAAAAGGTAACAGACAGACAGACAGAGTTACTTTCGCATTTATAATATCAAATAATAGTAGGGAAGTAGAGATGTTAGCTTTAATACCTACCGTAGACTTATCAAAGGTTTTCTGTTGCCTTGTTTTTTTTAATGATTTAATGTGCCCAGTAATTTTAGCAATAATCCCTTATTATTATTATTATTATGTATTTACACCCAATTTCAAATCAATCGGCCCGCCACACACACTTATACTCAGACGGACGATTGATGTTTTAAGGGTTCTGATTTTCAATTTGAGATACGACATCTAAAAAGTATAGGTACATTGATTTTAAACTATTATTGAGGCCTACGAGTCATACCTATGCATAAAAACTATAATAGTTTCATTGTACATGCGTTACCACTCCTGAGACCTAAGCCACTATGCCGATATACAGTACTCAACAATTAATATTACACATCGAGCCCGCGAAAGAGACGATCGGCTCGTTCCGACTTCGTATAGCGTTATCTCTGTTGCACACTGTCTACGTAAGCACTGATAGTCCGGTATTGGTCAAAACTTGATCAAAATGGTCAACAAACGTCAAAAAAAGCGAAAAAGATAACGCTCTACAGACCCGAAATAAGCCGTAGTCTCCTTCCTAGGCTCGATGTGCATTATTTATTGTTGAGCACTGTAATCGAATTGCGATTCATTGATTTGATTTGACATCTAATTGAAACAAGGCAATGTGAATAAATTGTTCAATAACTGACCTCACTATAGCCATAAAATATTGAGTACAAAGTACATGATAAACTCATACGCTTGTTTTCACATAATAAAGTAATAAAATAAAAATACCCATTGGAAATACGGTAAGTGGTGAAGCGATAATTAATAACAGCCGCGATATTTTTTTATGTAGGTAATGGAAGTGGCAAACAAGCATGCAGTTCACATTGATGTTAAGTGATGACTGCAGCCTATAGATACCCACCCACACAAAGACCAAGGTCAAAATTCAGATGCGATACCACTCCTGAGGCCTGAGGTGTTATGCCTCTGTGCCGGAAATTAAAGAGCGTACATTACCACCTGACCGATAGTGCTGAACACTACCATTTGGCGGCAGATAGATTAGGTAATGCGGTGGTGCCTACGCCCTTAGGCTCCTGCACTGGAACCTGGAACTCTACCTGTAAATTTTATTGTTGGCAAACGGGTAGTATAACTACTTTGTGTAGTTATCGACATGTATTGAATATAATCGTACATTTGTGAATCGTTTACTTACTCGCTTTCCTTTGATTCAAAGTTTGTATGGTTTCAGCGTACGTACATTATAAACTCATACGCTTATTTTCACGTAGTAAAGTAATAAAATAAACCAATTCCCAGTGGAAATGCGGTAAGTGGTGAGGCGATAATTAAAAACAGCCGCGAAAAGGACACGCCTACAAAAAAAGGCTGTGAAGACACTTTAGAAAATGACGTTTTCGACAAAACGTACAGTATTGTACTACATTAAATTGCGAGTATGACAAAAAAAGCATTTCGTAATAAAGCGCTTGTTATTTAGAGTACCTACTGTGGATGGGTCGTTGATTTGGTGGTACTAACACAAATGAGGAGATATTGACTTTTTTCGTTGTTATTTTTTTTTATTGTTTCCATATTTGGAGCACTAACAATACAGAATAAAACATTGCGGGTTTGAGACATTGTCGACAATAGCCTTCTTAGGGTTCTGTAGCCTTTAAGGAACCCTTATAGTTTCGCCATGTCCGTTCGTTCTTCTATCCGTGGCTATGCTGGGAGACCCTTAATACTAGAAACCTTTACAAATTACAGGTTTCTAGTGTTAAGGATCTCCCAGCATGAATATACATAATAACCATGCTGAAAGGGTGGTACAATTAAAATCTTTAAAAATAGCATAGCAAGTATGCCATTCTTTTTTTACCCACAGCATGCGGGTGAAAAAAATCGCGTGGTTATTTGTAGAATAGGTGTCTATAGATACTAGCTGACCCGGCAAACTTCGTATTGCCTCAGAATGAAAAAATGTGTCAAAGATTTGATAGATACGGACTATTTGTATGGGAAAATGAAATTGTGGTTTTTACTATTTCCCTTCAATTTCTTCAATTTTCTTATCTTTTAAACCTTCCCTGGACTTCTCATTCAAAACCAAAATTAGCCAAATCGGTCCAGCCGTTCTCGAGTTTTAGCGAGACTAACGAATAGAAATTGATTTTTATATATATAGAATGTAAAATAATTAACTTTAGATTGCAATTGTTTTAGAATCGATGGTCTCCTCTCACCTCATTCCCAACAAAACTATGGTTTTTGGACGCTTAAAAAAATCATGGTAATAGTACATATTATAACTGGTGGTAGAGCTCCAGTGACGGAGCTCGCGGGCGTAGGTACCACTGCATTACCTAATATACTTGCCGCTAAATGGTAGTGTTCAACACTATCGTGTTCCGGTCAGGTGGTAATGTACGGCCCTGTAATTTCCGGCACAGAGGCATAAGACCTTAGGCCTCAGGAGTGGTAACGCATCTGCATTTTGACCTTGGTCTTTGTGTGGGTGTCTATAGGCTGCAGTCATCACTTAACATCAATGTGAACTGCATGCTTGTTTACCAATTCCAATAAAAAAAAAAAAAAAATTCGATATTGTAAGGAAAACTATCACGGCTAAGTATAATATACTAAATAACTTTACGTGTAATAATCGTTCAACTTATTGTATGGCTTCTTAATTACTATCACAGAGACATAATAACTAAGGTCTCAGGGGTGGTAACGCATCTGCATTTTGACATCGGGTTTTTTTGTAGATGTCTATAGGGTGCAGTCATCACTTAACACCAATGTGAGCTGCAAGCTTGTTTGCCACCTTACTTACTTATAAAACTAGTACTTGAAAAACTAACTGCCTCGGTAGCCTAGTGGTAGCAGGCCACTACTACTACGCTGAGGTCCTGGGTTCGATTCCCGGGTAGGGGGTTATCAGAGATAATGGTTAAAAGCCTTTATCTCTGGTTCTATTGGGATTTTTCCATTTTCTGGAAATTTCCCAGTACCTCAAAGTTTGATAATGTGCCCGGAGATGTCAACAGGCTCGCCACCTGTTACATGGGCCAAAACGTAACCGGCGAATCGTGGGTGTTTGCATGTATGCTGGAATGCATGCATTTACCTCTGCCTACCCCTTCGGGGATTACAGGCGTGAGGTTACGTTTTTTTTTTTTACTTGAAAAAAACGGAACCCTACATTGCGCATGTCCCGTAACGCACTTAGCCGGTTATATTTTAAAGTTATAACTTTTATATACTACGCCAACAACAAAATTTAAAATACTCTAGTGTTACATTCAGCAGTTAGTTAGCCTAATAATGATTTCAAATTAAACATTTTACTATTTTCTTACATACAAAACCAATGCGACCTTTGTATTCCAATACTGGGCAAAATCAAACCATCTTCGTATTATTTCATATTCCCAGTGGCTCTGCATGTCACATTCGATTTGGCATGGTATTTCATTATCCTGGCATTCAATCTCTAGTCGCATGAACTTGCTTCGACGCCCACATTTCATAATGTGGGATGAGAGCTTCACGGTATATGGTTCAAGTAATTAAATTTGCAGGTTTGATTTTGCGTGATACAATGCGTTATCGTTTCATTGTATATCATGACATGGGGAATTAATACTTACATATGTAATTGTAATGAATCATTGTCTCATATTATGAATATTCTTCTGGCTTCCACTTCGAAGAAATACATATATATATATATATATATTAAATATATATATATATATTATGTCCATTATTCCACTTGCTTTTCCTCTATTTTTTACCATCATGGTAATTTCAGTAGCATTACTGAAAAGTTACCAGTTATAATATCTGGGAATAAAAGTGATAGACGCCATTTAAATCAAGCACTGTATTAATAGAGAGACCTACCTACGACCTACCTACCAGACCTACGTGAGTATTATTCAGCACTATCGAGTTCCGGATGGTAATGTATGACCGCGAAATTTCCAGAAATTTCCGGAAGGTACCGAGGTATTGCCTTACGCCTTTGAAGTGCCAATGAATCACGGAGATCACTAGTTTTGATTCATAGTTACAATAATTTTACTGGTTGTAGAGTTCCAATGTTAGAGCTCGATGGAGCCACCGCATAACCTAATCTATCTGCAGCCATGGTACTACAATTTGGCTGCACTCAGTAGAAGAATGTTCCGTCGAAACGTAACATATGGCCTCGTAATAATAAGCGCGCATGGTCCCGCGGCTGGTGTAGATCGTAAGCGATCTACTCGGTTAAGCGACACGGGCGCGGTCGGGTATGTGATGGGTGACCGCTAATGACAAATTAAAATGCGCATTTTCGTGCTTTGGAGGGCACGTTAAGCCGTCGGTCCTGGTTGCTATCGATAGATAGCAGTTGTTAAACCTTGTCGGAAGCCTTATGTCCATAAGGCCTCCAACAAGGTTTAAAAACATCCGACAGCGGGTAGGCCACTAACCCGTATCTCCACCAACCCGCATTGGAGCAGCGTGGTGAAGTATGCTCCAAGCCTCCCCCCAAAAAAGGGAGAGACTTGTGCCCAGCAGTGGGATATATAATGGGTTGCCATTATGATACCTATAAAGCATAAATTCGTTTGTTGTACACTTCCGAAAGTTAAAAACAATATTCACGTTCATTAAAAACAATCAGAATATTTTCAATCGTTGAAATGTTGAAATAAATAAGACAACCCGTATCGTGTACAATTAAACGTTAAAAAAAAACGAATAAATTCGATCAATTCAAATGAGAGATTGTTTTAACAGCATTAATTTTGCCTCTCATATACTTTTCAGCACCTATGACATTTTTATGAGACAATAACTCTCTAAATCTGTGTCACCATAAAATAATGTCGACCCATGGAGTTATTCAGGCAGTCCGGACATCCATCGGGTTTATGTTGTTATCATATCAAATGAAGCTATTACAGCTGAAAATTAAACGCATTTTCTGACACAGATGGGTAGGACAAAAACTTGTTTAATCGTTGATTTGTTAGAATCTATTAAATTAACAAGTTTAATTTCAACAAAACGTGGAGTTGAGCCAACTCTCAGCTATGTGTTGCATATTTTTACTGACCATTTAGGTAAGGTCATACATAATATTTTCCCCCGGGGGGTAATATTATAAAACGTTTTGTACTCTTCTACTAGTACTAGTAAACTTAGTTCGCATTGCCTGTCATGTCAGTCGCTCAGCCACACAGTCAGTAACGGAGTTATAAGTGGAGAAGTAATTTTATTATAATATTTTTATGTACTGTATTTTTGTGTAACTGCCTCGGTAGCCTAGTGGTAGCAGGCCACTACTACTACGCTGAGGTCCTGGGTTTGATTCCCGGTAGGGGGTTATCAGAAATAATGGTGTAAAGTCCTTTATGTCTGGATCTATTGGTATTTTTCCATTTTCTGGAAATTTTCCAGTACCTCGAAGTTTGGTATGTGCCCGGAGATGTCAACAGGCTCGCCACCTGTTACATGGGCCAAAACGTAACCGGCGAATCATAGGCGTGAAGTTACGTTTACGTTATTTTTATGTAGGTATTAATTAAATGGACAGAGCCCGTTAGATTACAACTTGTCTTGTTGTAATCTTTATCTAAAGATTCATATTCATCTATTAACCTAGAAAATCAAACCCACTTCCATTACTATTATTTAAGGCAGTTGGTCAGTAATTTTACCTTGTTGGACCATACCGCGGATGCGGTGCTACGTGAGCTATGAGCTACGAGAGTGCTATGCGCTACGAGAGTGCTACTAGCTACGAAAGTGCTACAAGCTACGAAGTCTATCGATTAGTATACTGGACCTTATCCAAACACTATTTAATTGCAAAGGTTATAGGAGAAAGTTAAAAAAGCCTAACAATTTTTCTTCAGTTTCAGTCGAGAAATTCTGCGCTTATAAAAAAAAATCAGTCAAATATAGCATTTATTACCAAAAACCACATAAATAAAGCGCCCGTGGGATCCGGCCAGTTCTTTGATAGTAAATTAGTGCAGAAACATCAAAAACTTTTCTCGGTTATCTTACTTTATAGTTTTTTTAACACCTTCGGCCTCAGGAGTGGTAACGCATCTGCATTTTGTCCTTGGTCTTTCTGTAAGTGTCTATAGGCTGCAGTCATCACTTAACATCAATGTGAACTGCATGCTTCTTTGCCACTTCCATTATGGGTGTCTATAGGCTGCAGTCATCACTTAACATCAATGTGAACTGCATCCTTCTATGCCACTTCCATTACATAAAAAAAGGTAATATTGTGGTACCTACGCCCTCGAGTCTCTACACTAGATCTCTACTACCAGTAATAATTACTATGACGATATGACTAAGCTTGGGTTGCATATACTGGTGGTAGAGCTCCAGTGACGGAGCTCGGGGGTGTAGGCACCACCGCATTACCTAATATACTTGCCGCTAAATGGTAGTGTTCAGCACTATCGTGTTCCGGTCAGGTGGTAATGTACGGCCCTGTAATTTCCGGCACAGTGGCATAACACCTTAGGCCTCAGGAGTGGCAACGCATCTGCATTTTGACCTTGGTCTTTGTGTGGGTGTCTATAGGCTGCAGTCATCACTTAACATCAATGTGAACTGCATGCTTGTTTGCCACTTCCATAACATAAAAAAAAACCACCACTTTCGTTAAAATTAAAATTATTGTAACATTTCACATCCTTTTGAAATCTGTGAAAGTTAGAGCAGGATGTGAAATGTTACAATAACTTTAATTTTAACAAAAGTCGTGGTACAACCCAGGCTTAATGACGATATGTCTATCGTTGACGACCCATATAAATATTTGCTTCCTTTTATGAATGTATAATGGGTTGCCATTATGATACCTGTAAATAATGTAGCGTAAATGATCATTGATCAAGTTGGTAATCCCTGAAGAAGCAGATGGACCCTATAAAGTCCAAGAACAATAAGAAATCAATTGTCATATTTTTCGCGCTGCCTGAGGGAACTATAATATGCAGATGAGTTACCAATGCGATAGCTCTAATATACTACTTTGTAGAAATCAGTTTTGAGGTTGAATTGAACTCACAATTTCATGTTAGTTTTGAAACTTATTTTTTACTGGTGGTAGAGCTCCAGTGAAGGAGCTCGCGGGCGAAGGTGGTGCCTACGCCCGATAATGATGATGCATTACCTAATATACTTGCCGCTAAATGGTAGTGTTCAGCACTATCGTGTTCCGGTCAGGTGGTAATGTACGGCCCTGTAATTCCTGTAACAGAGGCATAACACCATATGCTTCAGGAGTGGTAACGCATCTGCATTTTTAACCTTGGTCTTTGTATGGGTGTCTATAGGCTGCAGTCATCACTTAACATCAATGTGAACTGCATGCTTGTTTGCCACTTCAATACATTAAAAAAAATGTAATAAAATTCCAAGTTTATCAAACAGGCTACAATTTCTTCTATTCTCGGTGATGATAAACATCGAGTACATGCATTATCAAAAGCATGGCTCAAACAACGTACATTCACGCTTAACTTATAGTCCTGTTAATAGATATGGTTGTTAATACTTTGGCTAAACTTTCTGTGGAAGCACGTCTCTGTTGTCACAAAACGATTTTGTTATAAACGTTAATAGTCCTTTGAACGCTGATCAAATATTCAAGTTTCCTTTGAGTAATTAAGAGGTTGTCCAAAGCTTTGTTGGACCGTTGATTTATTAAATCATCCCGATTGGACTGAAGTTGGTTGAAGTTCATTCCTAGTATTGTTCTGGATTCAACCTTAATTTAGTGAATCGACTTTTAATCAAAATAATAATCTGTATAAATAAAAATGAATCGCCAAATGTTGCTAAGCTCAAAACTCGAGAACGGCTGGACCGATTTCGATAATTCTTTTAACGTTGTATTTGTAATTGCCTGGAAAAGGGAAGAAAAATGAAGGAAATTTTGAGAAAACTTAACGACCATAATAATATTAACTTTTCTAATGTAAACCTTATGGCACCTGACAAAACGATGAGTCGTCGATTATCCTTTTAAATATTTGGATCGATGGGAATTGATGATTGTAAACGGAATCAAACTATCAGTAACAATCTACTTAGAACCCGAGGGAAGCCGCGGCGGGTCGCTAAAAATAAATAAATATGCTTACACTCAAAGCCTTACACTAGGTATAAGCCTGTGTCGTAGTCACTCGTGGATGCCGATGATATAGACAACACATAAACAAACACCCGGACCCGCAACAAATATATGTAGGCCATACAAATAAAATAAAAATTCGCACTTCAAAGCTTAATTAGTAACGATGATGTTAGCACACACATAAACAATGATGTTAGCACATCCCTAACATTTTTGTAAGACCTATCCAACGATATCCCACACTATATCGAAAACGGAAAGTAAAAAAAAATCCGCGCGTTACATGTAGGGGTAGGGGTCAATAGGGTACAATATTTAGGGTAGAGGTCCTCCTCTAAATATTTTTTTTTTCACGTTTTTATTCTACCTTTTTGTCCGCGAGATTAAGATGTATACTTGTGCCAAATTTTAAGCCTCTAGTTCCAACAGTTTTTGGGCTAAACCGCGGCCGGACAGACAGACAGACAGACGAACATGGCTAAACTATAAGGGTTCCTTGTTATCTACGGAACCTTAAAAAGATTTCCAACTCACAATACGAGTTGTAACACTAGTAATATCGATTTACTGTTTTTAATTTTGTCAGAATATCTTAGGTTATTATAGTTCATTGGTATAACTTTGTTTAGGAGCGACTAACTAACAAAACAATGTCCTTAAGGATTAGCCACTTAATAAATTACAATCCAATATCGATAACAACGATCCCGACCCATGATAGTGAGAACAAACAAATTATGTTTGTATTTAGGCCTAATTTCTAAATCGAGAATGGTGCTACACCAATAAGCTTTAGATTTGATAGGATCAAATTATTTGTACACCGTATTATAGACACCCCTTATTCTTGGTACTTAAATAATCTAAGCTATTTGAATACGCAAACATGTTATTGCTATGATATAATATATATGATAACAAGTATCAAAAATTGTACTAGTGTTTTAGTTTTGTTGAGATGCAAATAAGCCATATGGATTGGTAATCATGTTGTCCATCGTTTACGTCATGAAACAATCGATTTACGTTTTCGATTCTTTTCACATGATAACGTCTAATAAATCGATGAATGCGCGAAAAAATGTCACGTTTTGCCTGTGCCGAGTGTGCGAGCGAGATCGCAGAGTAAGTGATAGAAAGGCGAAAGCAATAGGACTAAACGTTTGGCTTGAGACGCATATTTTTTTCTGAGTTTTTTTAATGTTGTCACGTACTTAAAATTATCGTCCATAAACCGACTTGACAACCAATTTTTTTTTTCGTTATACGTTCGTAGTATTATACCCCATTCACGGTAATGGTTTTATGCTGTATTACCGCGTCAGTTTAGTACCTACTAGCGCGGCGAAACGCAATTGTTTGCGCGTGTGAACATGTCCATAGACACATAATTATTATGCTAGTAACCGGGATCCTGCATTGGACCGAAACGATGTGTGGCAGTGTAAACGCGCTGTTAAGTACATCTTAATAAATAAAAATGTGTGTGTGTGTGTGTGTGTGTGTGTGTGTGTACACTGAAAAGCTATACTTCTCTGGCGTGAAAAGATAAAAATCTTTCTGAAAATGTTATCCTTCGTTGTTTGTAGCGATGTTTGTAGCGAAAACAACACTAATAATAAAAAAGTTAATAAATATAATAATAATGTTGTGATAGCGCATAATCTACTTAAATAATTTTTATTTAAATATCATAAAAAACTAAAATGTTGACTAGCTAATTTCATTGGGCCGGTTTTTCGTGACGGTGTGCAAGCGCATCGTAACAATTTACTCTCCGCGCCAAAATAAGTGTAACTACAAATATTTAGTAGCTGCTACATAGCGACCGAGTAAATATTGCCTAAGTGTGTGTTAGATATATTTGTGTATTTGGGGTGTTAAATAAACACCCCAAATACAACTAGCCCATAAACAGACACACTGAAATTACTCGTATCATTATCTTTTATATTATTATACTTTTATTTTATACGAATGTTACACGCGAACGCGGTCGAGTAGCTAGCATTAGAGATGTGAGATGAGAGATTTTATACAAGTTTCACTTTCAGCAAACCTCTTCCGTTACACGTTAGATGGTAGTTCTAATTGATTTGTACTTGGATTGATAAAATTTGATACTTTTTAAATATTAAATTCTAATGGACGGAATAACAATAAGTTGTTCCTGATTAGGTACCGTTAAGCATTTTACACTTTAAAAATAAATAATTAAATTTAAATATATATATATATATTAAAGGGGACTCCCATACAACAAACATAATATTTTACCGTTTTTATAGATAACTACCTGTAACCTGCGCGCGTTGCTACGCCACCAACTAAAAAATGACAGTGGCGCCACTGTCATAGTCGAATTTGCCAACTCAGAAACCTTCGTGGGCTCATGTGCAACAAGTTTGCTTAAGATCATCACACGATCAAATGCGTAGTTTACGATTCTATATATACAATTTCATATACAATCAGTTGTATCCAGCAATGAAGACATCGATTCCATCGTCTCAGCATGGCTTCCTCAAAGGCAGATCTACAGTCAGCAACTTAATTCTTTTGAATGATTTCATTTCTGAGTCAATGGGGATCGCAGGCCGACGTAGTATATACTGACTATAGTAAAGCATTTGATAGAATAGACCATCATCTATTAATCTCTAAGCGTGAGCTGTCTGGTATTAGAGGGGATTTATTGAGATGGTTTACTTCTTACATTAATAATCGCTCCCAAGTCGTTGTTCTCAATAATTATAAGTCTAAATGGATGTGTGTTCCAAGCGGTGTACCACAAGGATCTTTGTTGGGTCCTTTAATATTTTTAATTTTCATATCAGATATAGATACCTGTTTTGAGAACTCTTTACTACTCAGTTTTGCTGATGACATGAAAATTTTTAAATGTGTTAAAAGTAATGTGATGCACTGGCCTTACAACAAGACCTGGCTAGACTTTAATGTTAATAAATGTTCAGTTATGTCTTTTTCGCGGAAACACAATCCTATTTGCTTTAATTACAAATTAAAAAATCTAGTTCTTGAACGAGTGTCAGAGATGAAAGACTTGGGAGTTGTACACGACTCTAAACGAATTTTTGATAAACATGTCTCTACTATAGTCAGTAAAGCTTTTAGGTCTCTAAGATTCATAATGAGATCCTCTAAGGAATTCAAACAGGTTAAAACGATTAAAATTCTTTAAAGTACATATGTGCGATGTCATTTAGAATATGCATCACAAATTTGGAACCCGAAGTATACAGTTTACTCTGAGCGGTTAGAACGAATACAGCGTAAATTTATCCGATTTCTTAATTTTAGAGCTCAGCTTAAAAAGACGAATTACAATACTTCCTGTGCTAAGCATCACTTTCTTCCTCTAAAAAATAGACGAGACATTTCCGATATCATCTTTTTAAAGAAAATTATGGTCTCCTCCATAGATTGCCCTGATTTATTAGGTAAATTTTCTCTTTACACCCCCATTATAACTTATCGTAGTAGCCCGCTACTTTCTCTTCCATCGGTAATCACAAATTATCGCCAGAATAGTTTTATCTATCGTTCATGTCAGCTCTTCAATGCCTTATGCAAACGTACGGATCAGGAGTTCGACCTGGACCTATTTTTCTCCAGTGTACCTTCAATCAAAAAAAGATTAAGTGATACTTTCTTTAACAAATATAATAAGAATTTTTTTTATTAAGATAGTATTCAACCTCAGGATTCACACTGTTCTCTTTGTTGGCTTTGACCAGAATCGTGTCAGCGGTGGATAACGTCTTGGTGAGTGTAACAGACCGACAGAAATACAGATAGATAGAGTTAATTTCACATGTCGACTCGTGATTTCTTTACTTGTTTTTTTTTCTTCAATGTGGATGATAAGCATACGTTTATATATTTATAAGTATGCGTAAATGTAGTATGTACTTATACTGCTTTATTCGTCTTTTTTGTTATATTACAAATACTTTTTTTACTTGTTTAACTGACACACTTGTTAAGCATCAGTGTATATTCACACCGTTTTGCTTTGTGATATGATGTGTTAGCTAGAACCGTTCTTTATAATGTCTTTGAAATGTTGCTAATGTCTTTCGCTATCTACTTTTTTTCTATAAGTGGAGACTTAGAAATGATTTTTCCGTTTCTTATATTGTATCCACGCTCTAATTGTAATAATCGATAGTCTTCCTAATAAATAAAAATAAATTAAAATAAAGGACATACAGACAAACATTCATTTTTATACCTACTCGTATATAAAGATGGTGCGCGAGTCTGACTCGCACTTGGTCAGTATTTTTGCTATATCGCCGCGCCATTTCAGCACTGGCGCGGCGACTTCGGAATTGTATGCTCTCGTGAACATGCACACAGAACTACATACGTCACTAAACGGGACCCTGCGTGGGACCGAAATGGTATGTGGCTTTGTATCTAAAATGAAAGCGCTGTTAGATTTTACCATAGTAACATTTCGTACAAGTTTTTTTTTTTTTATAGGTACCTTATAAAATATACATGTAAAATTTTGTTAACACAATATAGGTCAATTATTTAACGGGTTTTTATTCGAATTCGTGAATAAAATGAATAAATAAAAGATTCCCACTTCATAATTAAGAATTCGATATGTAGTACTTTATTTTTGTTCAGAGAAAAGGCCCGGAGGATTTGCATATCGTATGGATAAAAATTGTTGAAACGAATATTATTTTTTAATACCTTCAGTGTTTAAATTTTATTTGTTACATTCACCGCAGCGCTTTTTGACTGGATTTCAGTAAGTATATTTTTATGGTGGCAATATTATGTAAGAATATCTTTAAAGCACTATAGTTGACTTCTGAGTGGTTATATTGAGTAATCAGGGTTTAGCATCAATTGATTCAATATTCTTATATATTCTTATATACACGGTTTTTCTTCTTCAAAAATATAAGCGCGTCATATTACCTACTGTTGTTTTTTTTTCAAGTTACATCCCAGTGATTATTTTTATATTTTATTGCATTTCCCGTAATAACTAACGCGAGTGTAATTTAATGATTTTTATACAAAAAGTGCAAAGAACTGGTTTCGTTCGAACCCAAATTTTTGTTTCCATTCTTTTACTAATAATATTTAATACCTCAGTGGTTATTAAAATGGCAACCCTTGAAACGTCCCACTACTGGGCACGAGTCTCTCCCCTTTTTAGGGGTAGGCCTGGAGCTCACTCCTCGCTAGATTATACATATATATATTATACATGCGTAAAACTTAGGTTTGCACCATATATGGATGACTAAAATGATTCTGCAGTGGAATCCTAACCTAATAGGTCGAGTACTGTTTGAGGATGGGGTCAAAAGTCTTAGGAATCGGCGCATATGTATGAAGATAATTATGAATGTAGGTGTGTCAGAACCTGGATATATGGCTCTACATACTCTCTGCCTACCCCGTAAGGGACTTGGTGTGAAGATACATACATACATTATAATAAATAATACATACATTATAAATCTGTGTCGTGGGTACCGTTGTACACATACAACACATACACAAACACTCAGACCCGAAACAAATATCTTTAGGCCATACAAATATTTGTTCCGGTGCGGGGATCGATCCCGGGACCCTTGGAATCAAACGGTCATCTCACACCGCTGGACTAACCGCGTCGTCAAATTAAATCACAATCAGAAATAACAGATACAAACAGACGAAATTAATGAGTAAGCAAACTAAATCAAATAAGCGAGAGCAGTCATAATTCATAATCACTCGCCTATATCAACATGCTGGAAATATCAACTGTAGCCCAACAACCGATGCAAATTTCGGGGCCGATAGAATGCATTAACGTTTCATCTATAGACAGTGTATTGGACGTGATAGCCAGCCTCATATGGAATTAAGTGGGCTTCCCATACGGCGAGCATATTGCAATCAGCGTAGCTTGAAAAGCTAACTCACATGTGCATGCAGTAATGGGTAAGGCTACTACCTTTAACTGCATTTGAAACATCGATTCCCTGCCGTTTTTTTTGTTTATTTGAGACTACCTTTGTGCATCTCTAGATATATCTTGAGACAATCTTATCGTGTGACTGCGCATACGGTTCACAGCTTAAATATTTAAGATACTGCTTAAGGGAACCCTTGTCGAGTCTTAGTTTAGAATAATGCTGGGGAGGGTAAGACAAACACGCTCCCGTTCGTTTTAGTCTTCTAGTTATCGGTTGATGATGAAAAAAAGGATGGAAATATGTTACTTCGAAAAATTCTTTACAGACTTTAGAAAAGTCATTAATTATTATTATTATTCATTTATTCAGATAATCAAAAATCCATTCAATATTTGTTAGTAAGAGGCTTAAAAAACTAAGTGTTAGTAGACAATCTAATAAAATTCAGTACAATACTACCTATTACATGTCAATTAATCATAATTCATTAAATTATACATTATTTATTACTATAACAAAGAAGAAGAACCGGACAGTCCCATATGTACACTGATCCAGGACAGTCCGGTCTGTCAGCTAATACATTCAGAATGCTGTTAGAACTCCCATGTACTCACTGCTTCAGTAAAGCAATTCTGTGATGAAGAATAGCATGGAAACTACTACATTAATATACTCAACAATCAGACGAGTAATAGTCGATCAACTTATATACCTAATGTACCTACTTGAAATAAAGGAACCCTAAGGACACGCATTTGGCAGGTATTTTACTCTAATTTTAATAAGTAGCAAAAATACTAAATTACATGCAGTAATTAGAAATGTCGAAAAACTTTTTAAGCAAGTCGTTTATTGATTAACATTTGAATAAAATTTGTATACAGTGAATAATTATTACATAACATTGTGTGGGGATACTTGACTCGAGTTAAATTGTGGTACTTGGAAACGTGAAAAAGTTCAAGGTGGATATAATAAACTTAAAAGGAACACTATCACGTCTAAATCAACTGTCTGACGAGTAATAGTAATAGTCGGTCAACTTATATACCTAAAGTATATTTTATTTTTAAAGAAAAATGGAAAGGAAAATTTGACTTCAGGCGAGACTCGAACTCGCGACCTACTGGGAATCTAGTCCAGCCGCTCTTCCAATTGAGCTACTGAAGCCCTGCCCGATTTATCAAATCTTTCCTTCACATCTATTGCATTGCTTTATGGTAGCAGTAGCGCCATCTATTACCAACAATGCTAGTTAGGCAACCGATATAATAGACTTTACAGTTTATTGAATATCGTAAAGAAGTCGCTTTTACTCTTAATAGTTGTTTTTTATATTAATAGATGTGAAGGAAAAATTTGATAAATCGGGCAGGGCTTCAGTAGCTCAATTGGAAGAGCGGCTGGACTAGATTCCCAGTAGGTCGCGAGTTCGAGTCTCGCCTGAAGTCAAATTTTCCTTTCCATTTTTCTTTAAAAATAAAATATATTTCACAAGCATGTGTTAATGCGAAATAATATAAAAAACAAATACCTAAAGTACTTGGAAAAATGGAACCCTACGGACACGCATTTGGCACTCTAATTTTAATAAGTAGCAAAAATACTTTATTACATGTCATGCAGTAATTAGAAATGTCGAAAAGCTTTTTAAGCAAGTCGTTTATTAACTTTTGAATAAAATTTGTAAACAGTGAATAATTATTACATAACATTGTGTAAGGACACTTGACTCTAGCTAAATTGTGGTATTTGGAAATGGGAAAAAGTTCATACTCGTAATAAACTTAAAAGGGACACTATCACGTCTAAATCGACTGCCTGACGAGTAATCGTCGATCACCTTATATACCTTAGGTATCTACTTGGAAATACGGAACCCTACGGACTGTGCATACAAACACGCATTTGGCAGGTGTTTACTCTAATTTTAATAAGTAGCAAAAAAACGAAATTACATGTAGTAATTAGAAATGCCGTAAAACTTTTCCGGCAAGTCGTTTATTGATTAACTTTTGAATAAATTTCGCATGGTGTAGACCATAGTACAGTTGTATGTGTTAATCTCATGGCAATGGAAATTTTCTACTTTAAATGTACGGTATTTTTTTGTATTCTGGTGTAATCGTATTTATTACGTAATTAATGCATTTATGACTTCATCACGCAACCCTAATGTTGTTGAATCATGACTGACTGCCGTAAATTCTTTGAAAATATTATAATTAATGAGTAAATCCATTTCATTATAATGTTTATTCCAAGCTAGATCATACTACATTACTTCTTGGTAATATAAGTCCGAAAGTATTTACTATGAAATTGTTACTTGAAATGTATAGAATTTTATAAGCATTCAACTTGTATTTCTTTCCACTAAAACTACTAGATGGTGATTTTTACTGGTGGTAGAGCTCCAGTGACGAAGCTCGCGGGCGTAGGCACCACCGCATTACCTAATAAACTTGCCGCTAAATGGTAGTGTTCAGCACTATCGTGTTCCGGTCAGGTGGTAATGTACGGCCCTGTAATTTCCGGCACAGAGGCATAATACCTTAGGCCTCAGGAGCGTAACGCATCTGCATTTTGACCTTGGTCTTTGTGTGGGTGTCTATAGGCTGCAGTCATCACTTAACATCAATGTGAACTGCATGCTTGTTTGCCACTTCGATTACATAAAAAAAATAATATGGATTTGGATGAGTCATATCAAAAACATACCTGACAAATCAGAAAAACACCTATATCATATTTGTTGCTTTTAAACTCATCGGAGCCGTAAGTGGTGTCAATACATATACCTGACAAACCAAAATAACACTTTTTTTCATATTTGTTGCTTTTAAGCCTACCAGAGTGCCGAGTGTGTCAATACATTTACTTTTTCCTCAAAGTAAGTTCAGTAGAACTTAAAACGTCTCTCCTGAATTTAACCTAAGTGTTTATTCCCCTATAAAAACTAGGCATGGCAACACCAATCACTTCTATCTTTGCAAATCTGTGATATTTCACATTTGTCTTAATACAAGCAAACATTAGGCGCTGATTTCGAAATTTTTGGCCTTAAACAAGTAATTAACAGAAAATACAGCATTATTTTCTATAGTAGTAACACACGACCGAACAAACCGACCGACTTGATTAATGATGATTAATGCAATAGATGTGAAGGAAAGATTTGACAAATCGGGCAGGACTTCAGTAGCTCAATTGGAAGAGCGGCTGGACTAGATTCCCAGTAGGCCGCGAGTTCGAGTCTCGCCTGAAGTCAAATTTTTCTTTCCATTTTTCTTTAAAAATAAAATATATTTCACAAGCATGTGTTAATGCGAAATAATATAAAACAATAATTATTCTGTCCGCCGGGCTCCTCTACACACGGCCAGATTTGGTTCGGCGCGTACTGAATCCGCTGTCTGCTCCGTACCAAATGCGTTACGACTAAAAGTGAGGATAATACACTTTCAAAACAATTTTCATACGCTAACTAGTTAAAAAATTTAATCCTTTCATAAGCCTATAAATTAGGCAACTGATAAATCTATTTTAAAAATATCCGTTACTTAACCTGTTAGATGTCAAATATTAGAGTTGCCGGCTCATAATTCACTAATGAAGAGGCTCTCATTAATTACCTATTCATACAAACGCCATGTCATTCTGATTCTAATTGAATTCTCTGCGCTTCTATTGTATCTAAATTATGCTTACCACGTGATTCAATGGAATATGGTGATTCATTAAAACACTGAACCACCCTTTTAAATGCCTGACCACGATCAGTTGGATTTAGTGACCTGATTTTTTGTTATCAATTTTGTTTAATAAGAATCGGTGTGTTTCACTTCGAAGGTATAGTTTTATACACATACGCACTACTGTTTGCTTTGTCACAAATACGAAATTTCGGGTTAAAATACATTTCAAAACATCCAGAAACCACAATATGATCATACTATTACCTTACTTCTTGGTAATATAATTCCGAAAGTATGTACCATTGTATTTACTTTACACTTTCTGCCTACCCCGTTAGGGACCTGCCGTGAAGATACATACATACAGAAACCACACAAAATCGATTTACTTACAATAAACGATATACTATTAAAATGAAAAATAAAAAAAACTGTTTTATTTGGTTTCAATATACATACTTAAGTCTTCAAAAAAATACATATGATATGGTTTAAATGGTTAAAAAGGTTTTCAAGTGTTGTTTTATAAGCAAGATATTTTTTATGTTTTTTTTTTTTTTTTTAGTTTGTTTGAAAATTAAGATCTCACATGGACGAAGTGAAGTCGAGGGCAATAGCTGCATAATAGTATTAACTATCCGATAAATAAGGCACTATAACTTAAGACGTTACGTAACTGTATCCTGAAAAAGTATTTGACTATAAATTCATAACATTTATAATTCAATCAGTAACTAATACACTTCTAATTAAGAGGGAAGCCACTTAAAACGAACATTTCAAATAACTTTTATGAAAGCAGTAACTTTCATAAAATGTAAAATTAAACTTATATTTTTATGATTGCGAAATTAACCGAGCGATTCGCTTAATGCGTAATGTCTTAATTCATTTGAAATTAACCAATTAATCTGTTAATAAACTGAACTTTCATCAGGAAACTTGGTCAACACCGCTTTCATGTACATAATAACTTTACTCAAAGCTCATTAATAGAATTGTGTGTATTTCAAAGAAATATTAGGGTATTTACACGCAACTTATATTATTACGCTCTTTGATTTCGAGTTTCGGAGATGTTGATTAAATATTTGGACTTGTCTCTACTTCGTCTGTCAATTCCTTACGATGAGTTCTTTTTAATTTTAAATAGTTAGATTTATCGTAGACCAAATATTTAAACAAAAATGTACAAATAAGAGTTTGAAATATGTAAAGATTTAAAGAAATTGATTAAGTATGTGTATATTAATGCGAAATACACGTATAATGCTCAGCTAATACACAAACAACTACAACATAGTTGGCACTATAGCGCTGGTCCATCAGAATATGGGATCGTAAATGGTGGTAGAGCTCCAGTGACGGATCTCGCGGGCGTAGGCACCACCGCATTACCTAATATACTTGCCGCTAAATGTTAGTGTTTAGCACTATCGTTTTCCGGTCAGGTGGTAATGTACGGCCCTGTAATTTCCGGCACAGAGGCATAACACCTTAGGCCTCAGGAGTGGTAACGCATCCGCATTTTGACCTTGGTCTTTGTGTAGGTGTCTAAGGTTG
The DNA here is from genome assembly GCA_036365455.1 of Macrosoma leucophasiata. Taxonomy (NCBI): domain Eukaryota; kingdom Metazoa; phylum Arthropoda; class Insecta; order Lepidoptera; family Hedylidae; genus Macrosoma; species Macrosoma leucophasiata. Next base: position 6,883,185 of record JAWQUS010000024.1, read on the forward strand.
CAGTCATCACTTAACATCAATGTAAACTGCATGCTTGTTTACCACTTCAATTACATAAAAAAATGACTTAGCGAACAAGAAGTCGACTATCATATCAGATAAACATGAAATACTAGCTCGTGCCCGCGACTCCGCCCGCGTGTAGGTCGCTTTTCGCGTAACCTGTGGAAACTCATCAAATCATCCCACAGGAACACTTTTTGAAATAAAAATAATCCTGTTTTAATCCAAGTTACCCTTTATGGTGTGCCAAATTTCATTAAAATCGGTTCAGGAGTTTTTGCGTGAAGGAATAACAAATAGACAAACATAATCTTTCGCATTTATAATATTTATGATTGTTACTATAGTAATTAAAAGTATTGTAAACTAGAACTAGAATTTCATTACAGCATCATTGTTCAAATTCCGAAAGTTAATTAACATTTTGTCAACAGATTCAAATGTACATTTTACAGTTACCGCCTATGACTAAGTTCGTGTGAACTTTTACAGATATTAAAAAGTCTTGTTCTGTTTGAAAATGTAAAAGTATTTCATACATAAAAATATACGATTACACTAACAGACCCACACAAGGTAAAAATTTATATCGTGGGTGCCATTGTACACACACAACACATACACAAACACCCAGACACACAAATACGATATATAGACAAATATCTGTAGGCCATACAAATATTAGTCCCGGTACGGGGATCGAACCTCTAAGCCTCGGTTAAAACGGTCATCACACACCGCTGAACCAAATGGCTCAGAAATACGACAATGCAGTATTTTACTGATGTATTAACACAGACAGTGGAGATAACATTCCAATTCAGCTGGTTGCTAAAAAATAATAGCTGATTGTGCCTACATTTATTCAAATTTTGTGAGTTATATTTTTTTAGCACCAAATAATTTTATAAATGGGCAACCAATTGATTGACATTCAACGGGTACAAACTACGGGGGTGTTACTGGGAATCATGCTCACAAACTGGTGAACGGAAATGGCATGAAAACACATTCACAGTAAACGAGATATTATCTATTTGAACAAAAATCCTTTATCTCTGGTTCTATTGGGATTTTTCCATTTTTTGGAAGTTTCCCAGTACCTCGGAGTTTGGTAATGTGCCCGGAGATGGCTACAGGCTCGCCACCTGTGACATGGGTCAAAAACGTAGTCGGCGAATCGTGGGTGTTTGCATGTATGATTGAATGCATGCATTTACCTCTGCCTACCCCTTTTTGGATAACAGGCGTGAAGTTACGTTACGTTTGAATAAAAATCCGACAAACCATCTCATTATTTAGCAACCAAACACTTTAGCTTGTTAACTATACTTATAATAAATCTGTAGAAGTGTAGATTCTGTACATTAAAAATATTGAAAAAATAAATACCAGGGGATGTTATTAGATCGATACCGAACACAAATATGTGATTAGAATTTTTTTTGTCTGTCTGTCTGTCTGTTTGTTCAAGCATCACATAATAACTAATGGTTCGATTACAATGAAACTTGGTATGATTATATTTTAACCTTTGGCGCACAACACTGGGTACTTTTTATCCCGGAAAAATGTCTGTTTGTCTGTGTGTTTGTGCACGCTAATATCAGAAACGGCTTATTCGATTTGGGGTTTTCCCTAATATATCGTGGTAAGTTTCACTTAACATTAAGTGTTTGTTTCATGTGAATCGGTTCAGAAATAAAAAAGTTATGTCAATTTAAAGAATCATATCGAATATTTTTAAGCTATTCTGTATCTTAGTTCTATCTTTTAGGGGGTTTCGTACCTATATGTCTTATGTTGTATTGCAGCTTCCATAATAAAACTATATAGATACAAATAAATAAAATTGGAGTGTCTGTTTGTAATATTAAAATAACCGCTTTTAACTAAGCGCATATGTATGTATACACGGTACATATACCAAAACAACATTTTTTACAATTTTTGTCCGTCTGTCAGTCTGTCTGTTTGGCGGGGCTAATCTTGGGAACGGCTTGACCGATTTTGACGGGACTTTCACTGGCAGATAGCTGAAGTGATAAGGAGTAACTTAGACTACTTTTATCTCCATACATCCATTCACACATACATACCTACATACAAATAAGTAGAATTGGAGTGTATCCGACTTTGACGGGACTTCCATGGGTAGGTAGCTGATGTAACAAGGAGTAACTTAGGCTATTTTTATCTCCATACATACATACAACATACATACTTACATACAAATAAGAAGAATTGGAGTGTCTTCGACTTTGACGCGACTTTCACTGGCAGAAAGCTGATGTAATAAGGAGTAACTTAGGCTAATTTTATCTCCATACAACCATACATACATACCTACATACAAATAAACAGAATTTGAGTGTCTCCGATTTTGACGGGACTTTCACTGGCAGATAGCTGATGTGATAAGGAGTAACTTGGGCTACTTTTATCTCCATACAACCATACATACATACATAACTACATACAAATACATAGAATTTGAGTGTCTCCGATTTTGACGGAACTTTCACTGGCAGAAAGCTGATGTAATAAGGAGTAACTTACGCTACTCTTATACTAACTGCGCCCACGACTTCGTCCGAGTAGATACTGAACAATCATATTTTTTCTCACGTAGACGAAGTCGCGGGCACAGCTAGTAGTTAATATAATTTATATAGTCCGTTTACAAGTACATACCTAAAACAATCACAAAACAACAATACGTGAAATTATCGACGAACAATACGCTTTTGACCACTAGTGGTCGCGGCTGAAATGATGATGACGAAAACTAGTCTATCTGATAGACTGTTCTATCAAAAGATAATTAATTTTAATTGTAAGAATCTCAAAAAATATTTATTAATAATTTCGAAAGGATAATTTTTGAAGTAATTAAAGAAAACAAGCAAAAAAATTCTCATATTCCCCCAAAAAATATGGAAAATAGTTCTTAACCTTCAGATTACATCAACCTATAAATATGTTGTATTTTAGGTAATATAGAAAATCTCTCAACTGTATGCGAGAAAGACTCGAACTTAGCCGGGTTTTTTAAAAATAGAATCAAATGTCAGGGTTGTACAACACGTCCATACTTTATAAAACATCTCTGCCTTTTAGATGCGAATCGTTGTCGTGAATGAGTTGCAAACAACTCTTTATAGAGATTCAAAAGCTTTTTATTATCTTGCACGCAAAGGATTTGCATCCACCTCAAGTGTGATATTTTGCTCGTTGAAAAAAATAGATTGAGCACATAAGGAAAGAAATGCAAGATTTTTTATTTTAAAGTAAAATGAAAAGAAAAATTTGACTTCAGGCGAGACTCGAACTCGCGGCCTACTGGGAATCTAGTCCAGCCGCTCTTCCAATTGAGCTACTGAAGTCCTGCCCGATTTGTCAAATCTTTCCTTCACATTTGTTGCATTACTTTATGGTAGCAGCAGCGCCATCTATTGCCAACTATGCTAGTTAGGCAACCGATATAATAGACTTTGCAGTTTATTGAATATCGTAAAGAAGTCGCTTTTACCGTTAATAATTGTTTTATATTATTTCGCATTAACACATGCTTGTGAAATATATTTTATTTTAAAGTAAAATGGAAAGAAAAATTTGACTTCAGGCGAGACTCGAACTCGCGACCTACTGGGAATCTAGTCCAGCCGCTCTTCCAATTGAGCTACTGAAGTCCTGCCCGATTTGTACATAACGTCTATTTGCAAGATTTTTACATAACATCTATTTATGACGAGGTACTAACTATCGCCAGTCTATAAATATATTTTGTAACGTAATCATGAGGTTTTTTTGTAATGGAAGTGACAAACAAGCAATTTAGCATATAGTGAAAATAGTTGTGAGGAACATATTTTGAAAGGGACCCTACTGAGACGTTTTTTCTCAGTAATGTGGGCTTTGGATCTCTGCCAGTGAATGACAAAGAATGTCCCATATTCTTTTGTTTAGTCTTGTCTTGCCGTTTGTAAAAGAGAGTATGGAACATTCTGTTGATACCTATTTTCATTATTATGTATTTTTGGACCATTATTTATTTTATTTTGTTTACTTTGACATATTAATCAACATATCAGTTGTTATTCGCATTAATATTGTAATTTGACCTATCACAAGAAAATTCTATTATTTTCAAGAGATTAAATAAATTTTTGAGTTGGAGTTTAAGTTGGAGCATGCAGTTCACATTGATGTTAAGTGATGACTGCAGCGTATAGACCCACACAAAGACCAAGATCAAAATGCAGATGCGATACCACTCCTGAGGCCTATGGTGTTATGCCTCTGTGCCGGAAATTACAGGGCCGTACATTACCACCTGACCGGAACACGTTAGTGCTGAACACTACCATTTAGCGACAAGTATATTAGGTAATGCTGTGGTGCCTACGCCTGCGAGCTCCGTCATTGGAGCTCTACCATCAGTAAAAATAATTATCATAGATAAGTATAAATAGGGATGGACAATTGGAATAATATAACAAAATATAACTAATTGTATAAAAACTATGGCTATTTACCATTCCAACATCAAGACTTTAGAATTAAAGATAATTTTACAATTATCTGTGTTAATTTATTTTGAAGACATATGGCTTATTTACTGCTGTCCTATACATCGGGAGATTTAAATAATCACATTATTATTTTCATTTAAAACGGAAAAATCTAATATTTATAGTAGACGTCTTAACTTTTTAATTACATTGTGTTTTTTATCTTTAAAAACAAAGACAAAATCTTTTCAGGCAATTTCTCTCCGGCGTTAGTATCGCTTACCGCTTTTTTTTCATGCGTAATCCGGTATTCTTCACTTAAGTAAGCTATTCACGGAGATCGTTTCATTATTTAAATGTAATCGCAAAAGTTGCCTCATATGTCTTCATCATACTTGTGTGTTCGAAAAATATTTATAATTTAATGCAAAAAAGCAGGTTTTTTCTCTTCTAATGACGCACAACACTGTTGTGGGCTTCTTTGGGAAAAGCTTTTATCCAGCAGTCTTTCGGCGCATGGTGATGAATAATAAAATTAAGAATTAAATATTTGATGCTGATTATTTTTCATCTATTTTCCTAAATACTAGCTGTACCGCCTCGGCTTTGCACGGGTGCAATGTCACCTAAACTACTTTATCATAATAAAATAGCCTATAACACTCCTGAATAGTGCAGCTTTTTGATTTTCGTGATCGGTTCAGTAGGTATTGCCGAAGATTAGCCCCTACAAACAAACAAACAAACTCATCAGTTGTTCGCAGTAGAGTTCAGAATCGATAGTCCTGCCTGGTGGTAATAGCTCATAATGAATAATGCCCTTCCAATCCCACCACACACACAACATCACCTTATTGCGAGTTAACCCGGGTTTCGCCACAGTCTGTGAAGCCTGACCGGCCTTTGACCACGACCTTTTTCGCACGTTCTTGTCGTACGTGATCCACTTTTCATCACCAGTTATCAGCTTCTTCAAAAATGATTCGGTTTCATTACGTCGTAATAAAGAATCACAAATGAGTACACGGTTCATTAGGTTTCTTTCAGTGAGCTCGTGAGGTACCCAAATATCGAGCTTTTTTTTGTACCCAGCTTTTTTCAAATGCGCCAAAACTGTTTTGTGATCAATTCTCAGTTCTTCAGCTACGTCGTAACTACTGATATGTCGATCTTGCTCCACTTTTTCAAAAATGGCATCCATTTTATCCGTAATAGGGCGACCAGAGCGAGGTGCATCTTTGACATCAAAATTTCCGGATTGAAAACGCTTAAACCAAATTTGTGCTACTCTCACAGACACTGCACTAGGTTCATAAACATCGCAAATTTTTTTTGCGGCTTGCGTTGCATATTTACCTTTTTTGTAGTTAAACTTTAAAATGTATCGAATTTCTTCATTAGATTCACTCATCTTGACAGTACGAAAAACAAATGAAAATCACACATTTGCCTAATTTGAATTTGGAATAATGTTCTTTAAAATTTTAACTTTCAATGATACCAAAACCAGCCAGATACAAATACTACAGCCAAAGAGATTTTATTACAAGTTCATACATACTATAATGCGAAAAGACTTTTTCCCCAACCTATTAAAATCGTATTGATGTAACTCGAGGGAAATAACGTGAGTGTTTGAATTTACTTTACAACTGCACTGTGTGTTTTGCAAACTTGCTCCATTTCGCGCCATTTCAATGTGAGTACAGTTCCAACATTCGTGTAAATCCGCACTACGCTGTAACACGCGCAGTTATATTACCGTGTGATATTTTGACTGCCTAGTGGGTTTTATGTTAGATTTTTTTATAATACAAAATCTTTTGGAGTCTCGGAATATGGCCCACGAACTCTAATTGGTTTGCAACCTATTGATAGGATCTGAAAAAAGGTTCGGGCAAATGGATGTTTGCATGAATTTATTTTTCCAAGCCTTTTCGGAAAATCCAAGTACGAAGTACGTTTGTTTATCAAACTATAAAATTCTTAAATAATTATGGTAGCGTAATCAAAGGAAAAAAAACCTTAAATCTCAAATAAAATGACAAGGGGGGTGGCATAGATTTATTCTTATACACATTAATATTTGTGCATAACATAATAAACAAATTTGTAGTATAACTCTTGAATACTAGCTTTTATTGTTATACAAAACAAGAAATAAATAAATTATTATTATATAATAATAAAGAGTGAACTTCAGCTCTATGGTATTTGAGTAGAACGATTGACTGCGCTACATAACATCGCTTTTCGAAAGTCTTAAGTAGAAAAATGTCAATAGCGGTCTATTTTTATAGACACATACTGTGAGATAATGATACAAAATAATGTATCTTCCACCTTTAGATACGCATATCAATAACACTATAAGTCCAAAAAAACAAATTTGCGAAGTGTTAAACTTATCTCATGGGGAGGCCGATACATCACCAAAGACTCTATTTTATTAAGCACGAACCACATTATTCTTTTATTTATAATCTAGTCTGTTACAGGTGAAATTCCGTGGCAAGAGCTTGTACTCAATATTTGGTTTTCTGTCTATATTGCCAAGTACTAAGTGATACACTCATAGATTAGAAGCAGTCTCGATATTTACTTAAATATCAATAGGCTCTCCCTTCATGGAACTCAACATATTTTATTCAATAAATTATATGAATAACTTATCTTATTGTAGGTATATGTAAGAATGCATGTATTATACCCAGAATTTCGATTCCCTCGACACAGATTTAATTGTATTCTGCACTACTAGGTGTCCGAGCTACAAGATACCTAATATAACTGATAAGAAGACAACCTTAAACAAAATTGACACAGACGGTTTTTCGGTTGCAAAAAACGCTACTGACATGAAACCGTAGTGCAGTCTTACCTCTTCTCAACAAATTTTGCGTGAGTCGTGTACAGTATCTACCTAGCATTCCATGCTCCTATGAACTGCAGTTATATTCAACTTCTGCTGAGCGATGGGTTAGTAACATTAGCTGTATATTATTCAAATTAGCCGTTTGAATGTAGCTCTATATTATTCAAATTAGCCGCTTATTTTGCGGATTGAAAATACAAATTGCCGTACATATAAAAAATAACATTGTTTTCCCTAAATTTTAATATGTGTGGTATTTTCATGTTAGATCTCTTTTATTTCAGATTAAACTGATTAAATTTTATAAAAAAAATAATTAAACTTAGCTTACGCCGTACAACTTCTCACTCGAGTAAAACGTTAATATCGTTTATTTTTAAAATAATAACTCTTATTATTTGCCTCAGAGACTAATTTTAACATATTAGTCAAAACGTGGGTTACTTACCTAGGACTTAAAATATGAAAAATGTGAATAATAAAACTGTTTGTGTATGCATACAGCAATTAAATGTTTCATAAGTTAATGGTTGGACTAAAATTATGTAAGATGTTAAGAGAAATAGGTACATTATAAAATAAACATTTAATGAAAATAAAATCCGAATAAACGCATGAGCTAAAAAAATTATAATAAACTATATCACCAAAGCAGAATTCAAAATCCGTATTTATTTTTATCTTTTACAAGGCCAAAATATTTAAGTGGCCAGGAACCCAAACAAGTTACAAATGTGATGTGGCCAGTTATATATAAAGACGTAATGAAAATAGAATCTCAAATAGGTCACTAGTCATTTGATTGGCCGTTTATAAATGAATTTGTTTTCATCACATTTCAAAAAGTTCAGGCGACGCGACGGGGAATGCCCTGTTTTGTCTAATAACTTTTTAATTTAATATTTTTCCAAAAATGTACATCATTTCCGCATCAACCTGTTGCTTTCGAGAAATTTGTCATCCCTGGGCGTACATAAATTGTGGAATTAATTTGGGCAAAACTTGTTCCTTCTTAAAGGTTAAGGTAGTCTCTATGTTTAGGTCTAATTATTATGTATGATTGTTATTTTTCCAATAGCTGTAATGTACATTACATTAATTGAATTAACTATTTCTATGGATGATAGAAGGCTGCTTCTTATCATCATCACTCCAGCCGGAGGAGAATGAAGGCTTTGGACAAAGCCTTTGCCATAGTAATGTAAGAGCCTGCGACGCCCAGACCTTCGTTATATTATAAAACCTGGAAATTCTTCTATATATGTCCCCTATACAGGTATAAGCAAAACCAAAATATACAACCTGGGTCGCGGTGGCTTTGGCAGGTAACAGGTAGTAAAGGTGAGTAAAATTGTGTTTCAAATTTGTGATAGTATAAAACTTGGTTTTCATATATTTTAACTTACAATCATATTAGAAATCGCCTCGTCTATTGGCGGACATTTAGGACGGTGACAACCCCTTGCCAGACACCCTTACAGTCTAATTATTTATAAATCTACTTTCGTCATAGTATAAAATCTGACTTTTATATATGTTATTTAGGAAACTATACGAATAATTTTTCCACAATTCCCAGTCATTTTCGATGGTTCCCCTATCTTCCCAGGTACATTGAAGTCTACTCCAGGCGTGCGCGCGATGAATATACATGTACGTTGGTGCGAGTGAAATAGCATGATCGGTCCACGGCGATCTCTTTCTGCGCATCAGCTGTCTCGTACTCCGTAATATATATTGTGTAGTGTGAACTGTTATACGTACAGAAACCGTTGAATAATTAATTTGTAATAAAAGTGAGGGAAAATTAATTTTGCTTTCTGAAGAGACATTAAAGAAATGTCAAACTGACGATCCGCTTAGCCCAACGGTGTGAGATGACCGTTTGATTCGAAGGGTCACGGGTTCGATCTTCGCACCGGGACCAATATTTGTATGGCCTACAGATATTTGTTTCGGGTCTGAGTGTTTGTGTCTGTGTTATATGTGTATAACGGTACCCACGACACAGGTTTATACCTTCTGTGGGGCTGTGAGTGTAAGCGTAAGCGTATTTTTATATGTAACTGAAAGTCAGAAAAAAAACATAACCTTAAATATGCGAACATTATTTTATCTGATAAATATACAGATGGAGGTTATCACCGGAAATGCCATAAAACATTCACAGGCGTACTACAATTCTGAGCCTGCAGATTTTCAAAAAGAAAAAAGAGTAATCAATAAGTCGTTCAGTGTAGACAACTCATCGTCAGATACACCGGTAGTACCTGAGTTAACTACTGAATCTCCGACACCATTATACCAAACTTTATTGTTTTACTTTGTTTTGTAATGGCTATAATTAAAAGAATTAAATTATACGATCTTATTTATTTTCTCTCCTTATAGTAAAACCAACATACATAAAAATTGATCTCCTTAACTTTAAACTTATGTATGTATGTATCTTGACGCCAGGTCCCTAACGGGGTAGGCAGAGAGTGTAGAGCGCCAAATACCCCGGTCCTGACAAACCTCTCGTGCCTCGTCTACCTTCATCATTCTCTTCATACATGCACGCCGATTCCTAAGACTTTTGACACCACCATCAGACAGAACTCGACCTATTTGGTCATGGTAGGTCAGTCTTGGTCTTCCTAGGCCTCTGCAACCATCCACTTTCGCATTGTATATCTGTTTAGTCATTCGCTCATTCGACATTCTTTCTATATGCCCGAACCATCGGAGCATGCCTTTTTTCATTTTTACACCGATACTATCATTCACACAAAGTCTCTTTCTTACATCTTCATTACGAACGTGATGGGTGAGTGATATACCGCAGATCTTGCGCAAAGATCTCATCTCGACCGCGTTTAACTTACATTCATGCTCTTGCCTGCATACCCAGCTCTCGCTTTCATATAATAGCGTTGGAGTAAGTACAGCATTATGTACAGCTAGTCGAGCCCGCTGGCTGAGATGTTTAGATTCTAGCAGCTTACCCAACGCTCCATTCACGCAATTCCCAGCAAGCACTCTTCATACTATGTCGGTGGTGTACCTACCATCCTTGCTAAAAGCACATCAAAGATATACAATTTAATCCATCTGTTCTTACACTGCATCATCTACTACTACCCTTATATTTGTTCTCTGTTCATCTCTTTCAAATACTAATACTTTAGTTTTATCCACATTCAATTATAAGTCTTTCTCCATACAATCCTCTTTCATGACTGTGACTAGTGCTTGTAGCCCAGATGGTGTAGAGCTAACAATTACCGCATCATCTGTGTAAAGCAGACAGTTCACCACTAAGTCACCCATACGAACTTCCACATCCATTTACTTCACCCTCTGGAGGCATTTGTCCAGATATATGATAAACAGCCTAGACGAAAGCACGCAACCCTGTCTGACACCGATGTTAACATCAAACCAGGGTGACATGTTACCATCTATCCGTACACATGCTTTAATTTTAAACTTCTAGAATTTTATCATCGACTGCCGATTTTTCTTATTATTTTCTGCACAATACCTACTTAAAAAAAAATTGATAGATATTTTTTACAACTTTCTTAAATCACAACGTGATTACATAAAATTCACTTGAAAAAATTCAAATTTTAGTTAAATTCAATTGTTGACTAGTTGTGCCCGCGACTTCGCCCGCGTGAGAATTTATGATTGTTGACCCGGACGAAGTCGTGGGCGCAGCTGTTACAAAAGTAGCCTAAGTTACTCCTTATTACATCAGCTATCTGCCAGTGAAAGTCCCGACAAAATCGGTACAGCCGTTCCCAAGATTAGCCCCGCCAACCAGACAGACAGACAGACAAAAATTGTAAAAAATTTTATTTTGGTACCTATATGTACCGCGTATTCATACATATGCATTTAGTAAAAAGCGGTTATTTTAATATTACAAACGGACACTCCAATTTTATTCATTTGTATAGATTTCATATTTTGTTGATATAAAAATATCATTAATTTATTTTAATTTAATTAACTATTTGAATCGGTTATAAATCTACATAATTATTTTTTTGATAAATTTAGAGTATAGATCGCTATTTCACTCGCACCAACGTAATATATATATATATATATATATATATATATATATTCATATATATATTTATATATAAATATATATATTCATCGCGCGCACGCCTGGAGTAGACTTCAATGTGTCTGGAAAGATAGGGGAAAGTGACTGGGAATTGTGGAAACATTATTCGTATAGTTTTCTGAATAACATATATAAAAGTCAGATTTTATACTATGACGAAAGTAGATTTATAAATAACTAGCTGTTGCCCGCGGCTTCGCCTGCGTGGATGACGTTTTATAATCCTTAATTTTCTTTACTATAAACCTCACGGAGCCCGAGACCTTTCCAACGAATGCAAAACCGCGGAAATCGGTTGGTGCGTTCTGGAGTTATAGCGTCAGGAAGGAAAACCCGACTTATTTTTATATTAAAGATTAGACTGTAAGAAGGGTGTCTGGCAAGGGGTTGTCACCGTCCAAAGTGTCCGCCGATAGACGAGGCGGTTTCTAATATGATTGTAAGTTAAAATATATGAAAACTAAGTTTTATACTATCACAAATTTGAAACACAATTTTACTCACCTTTACTACCTGTTACCTGCCAAAGCCACCGCGACCCAGGTTGTATATTTTGGTTTTGCTTATACCGGTATAGGGGACATATGTAGAAGAATTTCCAGGTTTTATAATATAACGAAGGTCTGGGCGTCGCAGGCTCTCAGAATATATGCCCACAACAGTCTTGTGCGGCAACATTAAGGGAGAATATGCCATAATCGCCACGCTTGGCAGGCGGACCGGCGATCACAGTGACGGCAGTTTTATCGCGGGACGCAGCTGCACATATCGCGCTATTATATTTAATTCCGCCCTATTGGAATGGTTTGACTGACTGCACTAGTGGAAGAATACTCTTCCAGTAGAAGAAATTCCTTCCGCTAGCAGGCGGTGGGATCGTCACGTCTTGACGCCAGTACTGCTACTTATAGTTCTTCTTATTTAGGTCCCGTGATTTCTTCGGAATTAAAATGTGTTACTATGGGATCCATTATTATCACAGCTTACTGCTTTTGATTTTACCGTGTTTTTTAATGATCAGTCGCAAAAAAATTGCTTTCAACGCCATCGTCTTTCGGTTAGCTTTAGTACTTAAATAACTGTTTTTGTTTGATTATTTATTTTTCTGCTCGACATGCGGAGGTGGCGTTGATGACTGCGACACAGTCTATGATTAATGCAGTTGTCATCGTACTGTCTGTTTATAAGTATGTTTCTTATTATATTACAAATAAATAAATTTCATTTCATATAAGCTTTATTTGAATTTGTTCAAGACTTAAACAATGGTAACGCATCTACGTTACGTATATTCCATACTAGTCCATTTCTACTTTGAGTGGATGACTAACTAAACGCAGCATTATATCTTCAACTCACAGCAGAACTGTATGCTTGTTAGTTTTTTTACAAATGTAAAAGATTTTATGGCCGATACTGACTATATTTAATACTTTTTTATTTTATCCATTGTTATAATATGATATATAGTGATTAAAATTTTAAATGATGATTGCTACTCCAATTAATCAACTACAGACAAAATGAAGGTTAAACTTAATTGATAAAACAGAATTATGGAAACGAAATTAAAAATAACAGAATTTACAGATGTGTAATGGTCTACATTCAATCTTTATTTCTATTTAATGATACCATTAGAAACGGAGAATAAAGAAAAGAAGATGCAAGTGCGAATGCGCCTCCGTTCACATTATTCCATATTTTTGTTTTACTCTACTTTTGTATCATTCATTTCACAAACTTTTTGATATAATTTATTAAAAGTAAGGGAATACTGACTGTATATTCTACAATTTTTTAGTACGAATATGTTTAATGCATGTTACCGCTTTTTAATTACATAATGTTCAGAACAGTATTTAATTAAAAGGTGAAGATACAAAACTTTCATTTCTAAATTCTCTCGCATCTGTTACTGCGGAAAAAAAATCTGACAATTAAAACGGATTGATATAATTTTCATATTTGATATAAAGATTATGCTATCTATATACTCGTATATAAAAATCAATTGCTGTTCGTTAGTCTCGCTAAAACTCGAGAACGGCTGGACCGATTTCGCTAATTTTGGTTTTGAATTATTTTTGGAAGTCCAGGAAAGGTTTAAAAGGTAAGAAAATATGAAAAAGTTAAAGGGAAATAGTAAAAATCATAATTACATTTTCCCATACAAATAGTCCGTAACTATCAAAACTTAGACACATTATTTCATTCTGAGGCAATACGAAGTTGGCCGGATCAGCTAGTATTTTTCATTCATATATTCTCATTATTGTAAAGTCATTAGACTTGTACCTTTAGGCTGACAGATGTTTTTAAAGGCCAAAATATTCATAACATTACCAAAAAAGTATCAACTTAATGTCAGTGAATTAAAATAATGAAAAACAAAAAAAAACCGACGCCTAATTCATTCATCAAACATTCTAAAGACGTTTTTTTTAAATACAAAATACTATGTTTTCTTTTCATTAAAACACTATCTTCTATAAAGGTAACAGCAGGCGAGCACAGCAAGTTTATTTATCAAAATATTTAACTCCAACGTGTATATATTTCATGAACTTCATGTTTGTCTACCGGTTCCAAGTTTTGCCATGAGGCTCAGCTTATATTAGGATTGAAACGAAATCTCTTTTGTCTTTTGTGTAAACAGACGCTAAATCTTCCAGTGAGGGTAAATTCGTGGCCAGATTTCGATACCGTAATATGATATGTTGCGCATTATAGATAAGGCTAAAGTGAGAAATTTATTGGTTTATAGACTCTAGAATACGACCTTATTCGTGAAAGTAGAACCGCGAAAGGACAATAATAAATAATATATCATTTTCATATATCATAATAATATCATTTAATATCAGATACTACAATTATTAATTTCAATGATATTTATTTCTTACTTTAATTCTGAAAATTCGTTTTAAGTGTAATTATACTGATACAAACAAATTTCACTGGCTCTAGGGATGGAGATCGCGGGCGTAGGCACCACCGCATTACTTAAACTACTTGCCGCCAAATGGTAGTGTTCAGCAATATCGTGTTCCGGTCAGGTGGTAATGTCGAGAAATTTGTATAGAATATTACAGGGTCGTTAATTTCCAGCACAGAGGCATAATACCTCAGACCTCAGGAGTAGCAACGTATCTTTGACGACCCGTTTAGTCCAGCGGTGTGAGACGAATGTTTGATTCAAAGGGTCGCGGGTTCCATTCCCGCACGGGACAGATATTTGTTTCGGGTCTGGGTGTTTGTGTATATGTTGTGTTTGTACAACGGCACCCACGACTCAGGTTTATACTCGTACCTGTGAGTGTAAGCGTTTATTTATTTATTTATTTATTTATTTATTTATCTACATTGAAATCTCCAGTCTCATGATCTCCATCCCAAGATGTTTATAGCCTTCAGTATTACTTCCCATCAATGTAAACTGTATGCTTGTTTGCCACTTCACAACATAAAAAAGGTATATCATAAAAAATTCAGCAGAATTGAAAAATAGAGTGTTTTTTGTTTGATAAAACACTGCGTACCTATGTGTAATACAAATATGTATTATAGAAGCTACGTGTTGCTTGTTTAGTTTTTAAAATATTTATTACATTCACGCATTATGAATTAGACTATGAGAAAGCTACTTTAGTTTTATGTAACCGGATAGAATACAACTTAATCTATGGAATAAAAAATGGGTTTAATATATATTTGTAAATATATAGTATTTATTTCATACTATTTAAGATATTTTGTATTTTATATTTCATATGTAAACAAGAAAACTAGATTTATTATTTCCAATTCATTTAAAAGTTTTCCGTGACTAGCGTGATTACCTATTTCTCGAGTATTAAGAACTATAATTTCTCAATATTTCATAATCATTTGAAACCACATACATTGTTTTAATCAAATGCACGTTTGAATATAAACAAATAGCATGATTGAGTAGATTGCATGTTTCTTTGATATAACTTTCTTTTTCCTATCTCAAATCTTAAAATAAAAACATGGCTTTAATTTTTTCTACACGCGATTAATAGGTACTGTTTCAATTAAAAATTATTATCCTATTATTAATATTAAGATTAAATTTTAGGTTGCCGAAATCTTGACATTTCTATTAAATTAAAAGACGACAGCCGAGGTGACTCCATTATTTATTTAAAATTCGTTAATATTATAATTAATTAAATTTGTTCTATTTTATACAATTAACGTGATTATTTTGATACCATATGGGTTTTTTCTATCTTTTTGTAATACAGACGTTATCTGGAACGTTTTGCATCATATAAGTTATATAGGTCACCAAACACCCTCCCTCACAGCATACATGGATAATTATAAAAATAGCTTTTCGTGTAATATATTTTTCATACATATCTCTACAACTTCAATTAAATTGTGTGCACCGTCAAAATTATACACATTACTGAATTTTATTAACTTAAAAAACTTTAGGAAGTATTTTTTTTAAATAAACTTAACAATGACAATTAAGAATATATTTTTTTGTGTTAATTCAAATAAAACTTACCGTTGAGCTAGCGTAAATCGCGGGCAACACTACACAGAAACTTGCTGGGTGCGCGTGGTACGCGCCGAGTGGTTCAATCCGGAATGAATCCACCAGTCCCCACTGGTCCGTTTTATATGCTAAGGGGACAACCGCTCTCGTAGCGGTTGGTGCTACGCTGCTACGCCGCGCCCAGCGTAGGCGTGCGTAGGCCTCTGCCTACAATACGCTACGTAGTTGTAGCAAACAATACTGAGAACCTCTGAAATCCGAAAATCGAATTACTTTTTCAGTCACCATAAATGTTAATAATAGGTTGGAGAAAAAGTCTTTTCGCATTATAGTATGTATGAACTTGTAATAAAATCTCTTTGGCTGTAGTATTTGCATCTGGCTGGTTTTGGTATCATTGAAAGTTAGAATTTTAAAGAACATAATTCCAAATTCAAATTAGGCAAATGTGTGATTTTCATTTGTTTTTCGTACTGTCAAGATGAGTGAATCTAATGAAAAAATTCGATACATTTTAAAATTTCACTACAAAAAAGGTAAAAATGCAACGCAAGAAGCGAAAAACATTTGCGATGTTTATGGACCTAGTGCAGTGCAATGTCTGTGAGAGTAGCACAAATTTGGTTTAAGCGTTTTCAATCCGGAAATTTTAATGTCAAAGATGCACCTCGCTCTGGTCGCCCTATTACGGATAAAATGGATGCCATTTTTGAAAAAGTGGAGCAATTCGACATATCAGTAGTTACGACGTAGCTGAAGAACTGAGAATTGATCATAAAACAGTTTGAAAAAAGCTGGGTACAAAAAAAAGCTCGATATTTGGGTACCTCACGAGCTCACTGATAGAAACCTAATGAACCGTGTACTCATTTGTGATTCTTTATTACGACGTAATGAAACCGAATCATTTTTGAAGAAGCTGATAACTGGTGATGAAAAGTGGATCACGTACGACAAGAACGTGCGAAAAAGGTCGTGGTCAAAGGCCGGTCAGGCTTCACAGACTGTGGCAAAACCCGGGATAACTCGCAATAAGGTGATGTTGTGTGTGTGGTGGTATTGGAAGGGCATTATTCATTATGAACTATTACCACTAGGCAGGACTATCGATTCTGAACTCTACTGCGAACAACTGATGAGATTCAAGCAAGAAGTTGAGAGAAAGCGGCCGGAATTGATCAACAGAAGGGTGTGCTGTTTCATCATGATAACGTTAGACCTCACACATCTATAGCCACTCAGCAAAAATTAAGAGAGTTTGGCTGGGAGGTGTTAATGCATCCGCCGTATAGTCCTGAGCTTGCACCTTCAGATTTCCACCTGTTTCGGTCTCTACAGAATTCTTTATGTAATGTTAGGTTAATATCACGAAAGGAATGCCAAATCCACTGGTCGCGGTATTTTGATGAGATGTCCCAAAATTTTTATAGCAATGGGATCATGTCTCTACCTACAAGATGGCAAAAGGTTATCGAACAAAATGGTACATACATACTTTATTTAAATTTAAATAAACTATATTAAAAAATGTTTTGAATTATCTTTAAAAATGCGAAGAAACTTTTTCCCCAACCTATTATTCAAAATTTGGAAAGATACTTATGTTTTTTTTTGGAACAATATTTACTATGTAGAATAAATCTTCGAAACGAGAGGTTACAGGGACGCTCGACGCGATTATAGTTTTTGATGTAATAAAAGTGGCAAACAAGCATACAGTTCACATCGATGTTAAGTGATAACTGCAGCCTATAAACACTCACAAAAAGACCAAGGTCATAATTCAGATGCGTTACCACTCCTGAGGCCTTGTAATTTCCGGCTGTTATGCCTCTGTGCCGAAAATCACAGGGCTGTACATTACCACCTGACCGGAACACGATAGTGCTGAACACTACCATTTAGCGGCAAGTATATTAGGTAATGCGGTGGTGCCTACGCCCGCGAGCTCCGTCACAGGAGCTCTACCACGAGTATAAATTTATAATTTATTTTATCTACGATAATTTTACTTAATCATTTTGATAAGATTATGGTAGATTCGTTTATTTTGGTAATCTAAAGTAATTAGTTCTTATTTTTACAAATAATTTTATTTTACTGGCTCAAGTTCACTAATGCGTAAATGCACACAAACACCTACAATTACTCCCCTTACTACTTTATTTATGTAACAAAGGTGGCAAACAAGCATGCAGTTCACATTGATGTTAAGTGATGACTGCCGCCTACAGACATCTACACAAAAACCAGGGGTCAAAATGCAGATGCGTTGCCACCCTTGAGACCTTGGGTGTTTTATCTCTGGGTTATTACGGGGCCATACATTACCATCTAACCGGAACACGATAAATACCATACTATTTTTACCATGTCATAAGTGAGGAGGCGGGACGTAACGACCCTACCGTGTACGAGAGAAAGTAATTTTTTTTCTACTGGAAGAATATTCTTCCACTAATGCAATAAATGAACCGAACAATGACGGTCATACCATTCCAATAGGGCTGTAGTAAAAATAATAACGCGGTATGGACAGCAGCATCCCGCGATAAAATTACAGCCCTCAACAGTTCTCCCCTTATGCTGAATGTGTAATGGGCATCTTTGGGAAGGCTTTGTCCAGCAGTAAATGATTTTTGGCCGGAGTGAAGATTTTTTTTATGTAATGGAAGTGGCAAACAAGCATGCAGTTCACATTGATGTTAAATGATGATTGCAGCCTATAGACACCCACAAAAGACCAAGGTCAAAATGCAGATGCGTTACGACTCCTGAGGCCTAAGTTGTTATGCCTCTGTGCCGAAAATTACAGGGCCGTACATTACCACCTGATCGGAACACGATAGTGCTGAACACTACCATTTAGCGGCAAGTATATTAGGTAATGCGGTGGTGCCTACGCCCGCGAGCTCCGTCGCTGGAGCTCTACGACCAGGAAAAAATTAACGAAAACTTCATGGAATATAACTGATATAATATGTCTAAATTTAAAGGTCTAATGTCTTTGTACCCAGAAAATCAAAGAACTCACTTCCAAGTAACCTGTAAGGTAGAAAGAGAATCCGTTGAAAGTATTTTAATAACTCTTTAGCTATAAGCTAGAAATTCTTGCGCGACGGTATGATGTAGCTCACACAATAGCACACCTAACGTCCAAGTCACTTTTGAAATAACCTTTGAAAAGTTAACACGAATCTGTTGACACTTTGAATAGCGAGAGAGCACTTTTGAAGAACACACTCGTAAAGGTATTTATGTGTTACCCTGGTTACCCTTTCATTTGTATTCTAAAGAGTAGGGATATTATTTTTATTGTGATTCTAAAAGCATAGCAAAAACTTCCTTTGTACTCTAGTAGACCACTACTCTGCAGTCCTGGGCTCGATCCCCAGGTCAGAAAATAACTGCTATTGGTTTTTTTTTAATTTGTCAGAAGTTTTCCAGTGTCACTTTGGAAGTTTGCAGGGACACAAAAAAACCCTAATGATACAGATAGACTGTAGATATTTACATAAGAACTGGATGTATTTTTAAAGCAGGAAAGTGGCAAATAAGTATACAATTCATATTGATGGGAAGATAATACTCTAAGCTATAAACATTTTACTTTCTACAATTTTTTTTACTGGTGGTATAGTCCCGTTGCCTGTCGAGGGCGTGGGCACCACCGCATTACCTTAATCTGTCTGCACTGTAGTATTTGACACTACCGTGTTCCGGTTAGATGGTAATGTATGGCTCCGTAATAACTATCACAGATACATAACAACTAAGGTATCAGGGGTGGCAACGTATTTGCATTTTGACCTCTGGTTCATTGTATTCTGATCAGATCAGATCAGAGAGATCAGATTTCTCCAGTCATCGCTTGACATCTATGCGAATGGCAAGCTTGTTTGCCATCTTCATCACTTAAAAAAATCATCATCATCAAGACCAAAGATTCAGATACAGATTTGTAGAGTGGTAAAGAACCACTACTACACTACTACTACAGGAACGAAAAAAGAAGCAAAGGACGGCAAGTCAAACGCTGGGAAGATGACCTCAAAAAAGGATCTGGACCAGAGTGGATGAGAATAGCAAGAGACAGAGAGAAATGGAAATCATTAGAGGAGGCCTTTGTCGAAGGACAAGCTGTCCTCTAAAACAAACAAAATTGTAATCAATGGTGAAAATTATTATTGTCAAACTATGTAAATCAGCAATAAAGGCTTATTTTTTAATTAATTAATTAATTTATGTTTAAAGAACCACTACTGGAGACTGAGTTACTATGTCTCTGTGAAATAGAAATCACACTAATATTTTAGACTATGCTAATATTATAAATGTGAAAGTTTCTTTGTTTGGATGTTTGTCCGTCAATCACGCCGAAACAACTGAACGGATTTTGATGAAATTTGTTATACAGATAGAGTATTAGCCGACAGAGTATAGGATACTTTTTATCCCGAAAAAATCTTCCTGTGGGATGCCATGGCATGATTTGATGAGTTTCCACAGATTGGGTACGCGAAAAGCGACATACACTCGTGTGGAGACGCGGGCAACGGCTAGTTATGAATAATGGCGATCTTAAACTATCGTGAAACTATAAAACAAACAGTTTTTTTTATGTTACAAAGGTGGCAAACAAGCATGCAGTTCACATGAATGTTAAGTGATGACTGCACCCTATAAACATCTACACAAAAACCAGGGGTCAAAATGCAGATGCGTTGCCACCCTTGAGACTTTAGATGTTATGTCTCTGTGATGGTTATAACGGGGCCATACATTATTTAACTGGAACACGATAGTGCTGAACACTACCATTAAGCGGCAGATAAATTAGGTAATGCGGTGGTACCTACGTCCTCGAGCTACACTGGAACTCTACCACCAGTAAAGTTCCAGAGTATTATATAATACTTATTATTATATAACAGGTACAAAAGAACATAAATAAGCCTAATATTTTCTTTGTTCATCACCAACGATGTTAATATATTATTTATTCAACACAAGAAATGCCTACCAGCATTATATTCCACTCAATATTTCTCAATTACATTCGTTTTTGGTAAAACGCTAAGATAAAAGGAATATTAAAATTTCACAGGTATCATGTGATTATGATATAGAAACAACCATCTCACGAAATTGTTTGAATCTCTTGCAGTGGTAGTTAATTTTGAACTGTTTTTTTAAGTTAAAGGTTTGCTACTAGGTTAGGAACTAAATGCCATTTGAGCTTTTATTTATTAAGCAAATACTCCAAACCAGCAGAGGTTTACAATTAAAAATTTAAAAAAAAACTTTCTAGTTTCATTACATAAATGTGGGTTTCATTATACGATAAAAGTTAATTATTATGAAAACTTGAGCTTAGTTTTCACATATCACCTAGTTAGATACGACTCATTCTTTTCAACTGGTCCAGCGGTGTGAAGCGGAATCGCAGGTTTATTATTTATTTGTTTGCTTGAACGCGCTTATCTCAGGAACTAATGGTCCGATATGAAAAATTATTTCAGTGATAGGATAACCCATTTATCGAGGAATGTTTAATATATATTATCACATCACGCTAAGATGAATAGGAGAGGGTAAGTAAAATTGAAACCAAGCGAAGCGCGGACAAGCCGCTGGAGTTGAATAATTGAATTCATACTCCACAAATTCCGAGCTCAGACTAAAGGAATTCCCTTAGTTTGAGATGCCAAGGTTAACCCAGACCAGATCACATGTCAAGTGTCAGAGATCAAAATAACTATCGTTTGCGTACGCGAGTAAATCTAGAAGAAATAAAATAAATATCGAATGTCTGTTTTATTAACCACTCGGCGAGCAACACGATCTGGCTATAAAAACTATTGCAGACTCCAACTGACACTACAGCGTGAGACAGACACCTACAATTATTTGGTATTTGAAGCCGATTCTCCTTTGTAACTAAATTAGCTTTTATTTACAACTAATCCATTACTTCGTCTGTTTAAGAATGAACTTAAGTATTTTTCATACTGGCTTCCATGCTTTTTTACATGTTATTGATGAAAAAGTTACTCAGAAGATATATGTATATAAATCAATTGCTGTTCGTTAGTCTCGCTTAAACTCGAGAACGGCTAAACCGATTTAGCTAATTTTGGTTTTAAATGATTTTTGGAAGCCCAGGGAAGGTTTAAAAGGTAAGAAAATATGAAGAAATTGTAGAGGAATAGTAAAATACACAATTATATGTAGAGGAATAGTAAAATACATAATTATTATTGTATATATCAAATCTTTGAGACATATTATTTCATTCTGAGGCAATACGAAGTTTGCCGGGTCAGCTATTATATAATATTTATTGATAATATTATAATTTATTTTATTCTTATTTACAAATTTTTCAATTCCCCTGTACCAGCACTAATGAAATAAGGAAGAAGGAGGAATTTCGTTTGTTATTTTATAGTGAGTTTGGTAATGTGTCCAAAGGGTGTAATTGTATGTATTGTATGCTTGAAAGCGTGCATTTACTGCCTCTACCTGTCGATATTCCTTCGGGAGGAATACAATAAATTATACTGAAGAGAAATTTTTATTTAGGGTATAAGGATTTTTCGTCACGAATAAGCGTTACGACCCCGTGGAGGGGATGAGGGGGTGAACGGTATATACGTGAGAGGCGGCCTCACGTACGCGACGTCACTTCTACTATGGGTCATCATTTCAGGCGGAAGAAGTCCACTGCCGGAAAAAAAGCCTCACATAAGGGAGATATGACGTAATCGCCACCCTTGGCATGCGGATTGATGATAGCAGTGACGGTAGTTTTATCGCATTACGCTGCTGCGCATCATCCGTTATTGTACTACTACCGATGATTTGACGACCGCCATTACTCGGTTGACTGACTGCAATAGTGGAAGAAATTTCTTCCATTCGAAGAGAATTCTTCCGCTAGTGGTGAGGTCACATCACGTCACGACCGCGCGCTGTTAGTTGTCCGTAGCCGTTGTCCACGCACAGCATATACATAGTATATGCTGTGCGTGGACACCGCGGTCACTCCGCCAAAATTCCATACAAATGCTTAATTTGGTCTCCATACACATACATCAATCAGTGATCTGTATTTACACGTGCACCTGTGTGCGTAGCACGTACAAAATACCAACCATAAGAGGGGAGGAGGTTGGGTGATACGGGGAAATCGGGCGGGACGTCGAAGTGTCCATTCTATACGTAGTATTATTACATACTCTCTGCTATGGGTGCTACTCAGACTAAAGGAATTCCTTCTTGGGTGCTAGCACACAATTCGATTTTTTAATGGGTTTTCAGCCGTAATGTACCAAGAGTTCTTAGTAATCACTGAATTTAGTTTTGGCTCAAAACAAATCAAGCCTGAACACCAACTAATAATATAATCTATGTTAATGAAATCTACGCGGGATTGAAATGGTAGCATTTTAATCTAACATAACGCACAGCCAACTGGCGCCATCGACATTTTTAATACACTTTAAAAGTAATCAGTGCGTCGACATCACTTTAAGAACATGAACACTGTACCACTTTTTAAAAATAATTTAGCGAGTTTCATCTCAATAAGTAATGACTACACTCGGAACTCTGTTGAGTGAATAACTTTGATTTTGAGGAATAGTTTTTCTTTTTTTCATGTAAAAAAAAATACAACAAAAAACGAGTTTTTTTATTCCAAATTTAATTTACTATTGATAACTGTTTACTTTTACTGTATGTAATAGATATTCACTACAGGTAATTTTTGATTTCTAGATGTTTCGAAAGTTTTTTTTACGTTATATTTGTCTATCTATCTATATATTTAAATAAAAATCAATTGCTGTTCGTTAGTCTCGCTAAAACTCGAGAACGCCTGGACCAATTTGGCTAATTTTGGTTTAGATGATTTTTGGAAATCCAGGGAAGGTTTAAATGGTAACAAAATATGAAGAAAGTGAAGGGAAATAGTAAAAACAAATTGTGGTTTTTTTCCCATACAAATAGTCCGTATCTATCAAACCTTTGACACATTATTTCATTGTGAGGCAATACGAAGTTTGCCGGGGCAGCTAGTATAATAGAGATTTATCTATACTTATAATAAAACTAGAGAAGTGTAAATTCTGCACATTAAAAATATTGAAAAAATAAATACTAGGGGATGTTACTAGATCGATACCGAACCCAAATATGTGATTGGAAAAAATTTTGTCTGTCTGTCTGTCTGTCTGTTTGTTCAAGCATCACAGAAAAACTACCGGTCCGATTACAATGAAACTTGGTATGATTAAACTTTAACCTTTGGCGCACAACACTGGGTACTTTTTATCCCGGAAAAATGTCTGTTTGTCTGTGTGTTTGTGCACGCTAATATCAGAAACGGCTTATTCGATTTGCGGTTTTCACTAATATATTGTGGTAAGTTCAGATGGATGAAATAATAGTGAAATCTGTAGTGACTAATAGTACCGACACTAGAACTGTAACACCAGTAAATGAGATCTCTGCTGACCCCTTGGGGGAAAACAGGTATAAAGTTACGTAGACAAAGTGTCGGAGAATAGTTTATTGCTTTGGTATACCTAAAGATACACAAATATTTGTTTTGTCAACACTTACTCGACTGAAACTCATGAGATAGGCCTTATAAACTACTCTTGTAGCTTCACTTTAACGCTTAGTTTTTTAGGCTACATCTATACATATAATATGAGTATTTAGTACCTACTAGCTTTTGTCCATGACTTCGTCTGCGTAGAATAGTTTTTTTAAGGATATTACTATTTATAGTGGAGCTCCAGTGTCGGAGCGCGACAGCATCACCGCAGTACCTTATATATCCGCGAAATGGTAGTGTTCATCACTATCGTGTACCGGTCAGATGGTATGGTACGGCCCTGTAATTTCCGATACAGTTGCATGTCAACTTAAACCTTAGGAGTGGCAACGCATCTTCATATATAAAAATCAATTGCTGTTCGTTAGTCTCGCTAAAACTCGAGAACAGCTTTACCGATTGGGCTAATTTATGTTTTGGATGATTTTTGGAAGTCCAGGGAAGGTTTAAAAGGTAAGAAAATATGAAGAAATTGTAGGGAAATAGTAAAAACCACTATTTCATTTTCCCATACAAATAGTCCGTATTTATCAAAACTTTGACACATTTTTTAATTTTCAGGTAATACGAAGTTTGCCGAGTCAGCTAGTCTTTGATATTTATGTACATTATGTATCTATTTCCGTACCATGAATATGAACTTGTTTGCCATTTCATGACACAAAATATGATGTCTAATAGGCTCCAGTATTTATTATCATTGTGCTTTGTGTGCATGACGTGGGGGAAGAACTTCTTTAATTACCTTATTACAGTTAAATCTCCTTTACCAGATAATTGAAAAGAGCGCGGCTCCCACCGTTTGATTTTATTTAGGGAATTTGGCATCATCTTCCCCATACTTCCACGGTCCCTCCATCAATGAGAACCGAAGTCTTGTTTACCACCTTAATAGCAAAAAGGTCGTAAAAATGTTTAAATTCAATAATCAGAATATTATTAATATGTTCAACATAAACATTTTTCCTTATTGAATCATATTATTAAATGGCAAAAAAGCGCAAATACCATCGAATTTGATTCGTTCCCATGGAAATGATGTATTTTTTTTATGGATTTTCAGTGGCTCTACCGGAGTTTGCGAAATTGTTTCCCATAATAATAATACAATAATAAACAACAATTGTAACACCACAGGGTGTATGCTTGTTTGCTTACTGGTGATAGAGTTCCCGTTATAGAGCTCAAAGGCACAAGCACTACCATATTACATAATCTAAAAACACTTCAGGCCTGTAATCCCCGAAGGGGTAGGCAGAGGCAAATGCATGCATTCACGCATACATGCAAACACCCACGATTCGCCGGTTACGTTTTTGGCCGATGTAACAGGTGGCGAGCATGTTGTCATCTCCGGGCACATTACTCCGAGGTACTGGGAACTTCCAGAAATGTAAAAATCCCAATAAAACCAGAGATAAATAATTTTAAACCTTTATCTCTGATAGTTCATCGACCCGGGAATCGAACCCAGGCCCTCCAGTGTAATAGTAGTGACCTGCTACCACTAGGCTACTGAGGCAGTTTACATAATCTAGTTGCCGCTAAATTATCGTCTTTAGCGCTTTCAGAGTCCAATCAGATGGTACAGCCCCATAATTTCAAGGACATAAGCGTATCAATTTAGACCTCAGGAGTGCCAATGCATCTTCATGGTAATCTTTGGTTTTATTTATAGATCTTTGGAGACGAACGTATTCTCTTAACGTCAATATGGATAGTATGCTTGTTTAGGGTTTCATGACATAATAATATCTCTGTAAACCGCTGTCTGCCATGAAATATGCGAATTTATTTTTCAATGTTCCAGTAAAAGCTTACCTTAAAGGTGAAAATCTATATACTCGTACATATATCATTTCCAGTGTCAGAATGTTTGATACAATACTCCTCATCATCATCATAACATTACAAAATTTTGTGTGTGTAGTCAGTATGTATGAATATCGGTTTCAGTCTATTTTTTATATATCTAAATGGTAAGATGATTCTCCCTAAATATTTTTTTTCGATTTTTTGGACATATTTTTTGTAATACCTAGAGGTAAATAGGCGAAAAGCAGTTCGTCGGAGCAGCTAGTTGTTCTATGGATTTTTTTATATAATGTATGTGGCAAACAAGCATGCAGTTCACATTGATATTAAGTGGTGACTGCAGCTTAAAGACACCCATTCAAAAACCAAGGTCAAAATGCAGATCCGTTACCACTCCTGAGGCCTAAGGTGTAATTAATGCCTCTGTGCCGGAAATTACAGGGCCGTACTTTACCACCTGACCGGAACACGATAGTGCTGAACACTACCATTTATCGGTAAGTATATTAGGTAATGCGGAGGTGCCTACACCCGCGAGCTTCGTCACTGGAGCTCTACTACCAGTAAATATATTATTTTCCCTGCACTCTATACTGTGTAAGAACCTCACAACAAACTCGCAGTACCTATTATTAGTAAGTCACGATGGAAATCGAATTCACAATATGTACAATACAATTTGCTTGGCTTTTACAGTGTTGCATTTACGACAAATTGAAATCCGTAGTTTAGTTAAACAACCTGTAATGTTAGTGTCAATCTACATGCACTTTAAACTTGTACAAGTATCTAACCAAATGCGTGTCCTAAATGAATTTGTAAGTGTTAGTAGAAAGCTTTTTTTTATGTTATGAAGGTGGCAAACAAAGCATACAGCTCACATTGATGTTAAGTGATGACTGCAGCATACGCCCACACAAAGACCAGAGGTCAAAATGCAGATGCGTTGCCACCCCTGAGACCATAGTTATTATATATTATCTCTGTGATAGTTATTACGGGGTCATAGATTACCATCTAACCGGAACACGATAGTGTTGAACTCTACCATTTAGTGGCAGATAAATTAGGTGATGCGGGGATGCCTACGCCCTCGAGCTCCTACACTGGAACTCTACCACCAGTAAAATTGTGATTATTGGTGATTGTTCATGAAAATAATTTACGACGTAACTTCACGCCTGTAATCCCCGAAGGGGTTGGCAGAGGTAAATGCATGCATTCAAGCATACATGCAAACACCCACGATTCGCCGGTTACGTTTTGGCCCATGTAACAGGTGGCGAACCTGTTGCCATCTCCGGGCGCATCACTAAACTCCGAGGTACTGGGAAATTTTCAGAAAATGGAAAAATCCCAATAGAACCAGAGATAAAGGATTTTAAACCGTTATCTCTGATAGTCCCCGACCCGGGAATCGAACCCAGGACCCCCAGCGTAGTAGTAGTGGTAAAATATATAATAATTTATTTCATGGTTTAAAGGTAGCAAGCCACTACTGCTATGCTAAGATCACAGATTCAACCCCGAGTATTTTGTCGATAGAAAACATTCCTTGTTTCAACTCAATTCCAACCCCCGGAGGTTGGTAATGTGCCCGTTGTATGTCAATATAAGATTTAAAAGTTTTCACTTGTGGTAGAGCTCCAGTGACGGAGCTCGCGGGCGTAGGTACCACCGCATTACCCAACATACTTGCTGCTAAAGGATAGTGTTCAGCACTATCGTGTTCCGGTCAGGTGGGCATAACACCTTAGGCTTCAGGAGTAGTAACGCACCTGCATTTTGACCTTGATCTTTGTGTGGGTGTCTATAGTCTGCAGTCATCACTTAACATCAATGTGAACTGCATGCTCGTTTGCCACTTCAAATTCATTAAAAAATAACTGTGATGACCCCACCGTCTACTAGTGAAGTAGAGTTCTTGCGCTAGTGCATTCAGGCGATCGACCAAAGGCGGTTGAACGATTGAAAAGCCCGCGGCAGTTAATGCAATAACGCTGGTTGGTCTCTCGCAAAAAAGTACCAGTGTCACCACTGTGATAGAATAGAATAGAATATTTAGAATTGAATAGAATATTTATTTATTGTCAAAAATTGTGATCGGCAACTCGCGTGCCAATCGTAGAGATTGTAGCATATCCCCCGTCACATGGTTTAGTAGTGCATCTTTGGGAGAGAGTTTTGTTCAGCAAATCGGCACCATTTGATTGAAATGATGATAAAAATCTCTTTGGAGGATTCAGCCGTGAAGTTAGTTTTTTTTATTAATTGGCTCCTATACATATGCTTTAGTTTGCGCCGAAGATTGTCCATAAAGGTAAACAACGTCAATATCAATTTACTACTAACCAATGATACTAATGGGTCAATCAAGGTCGATCCACATTTTCATTGTCGCATATAAGTAGTATTTTACTGCCTATAGAGTAATAGTAGATGTTCTACAAAATAACCAAACATTTAATTTTAATACATAAGCTCTGCCACTCTTGAAGCATAAGAACTTGTGTTTCTTTTCTATGAATTAGAACCGTACATATTACTAACTTACCGGAATTCATTAAAATAAGAAGGTACGTTTATTAATTGTTTTTCGCTACAAGATTTAAGACGTTCGTTGTTACATTCTTTGGGGGTGGCCTTTGTTCAGCAGTGGACGTATTTTGGCTGAAATGATGATGATGATATAAGAGTGAATTAAGAAATAAAAGTAAAAAATGGTAAGGAATTCTACACTCGGACGTGAGCTTCGGAAGCTTCGGTAGGTAAAGAAACTTGTACAGAACCCTGAAAACGCGAGGCTGACTGCCACTTAGCCCGTTTTTAAAAATTTTTCATTAATATTATCTGATTAAAAATATATGCAGAAAATTTAAATACGAATATTTGTTTCGCCGCGTTTTTCGCAGTAGATTATTCTGGAGGGGCACTGCGTCATTTGAAATAAACCACATGTCATGGAGAAAGTTCTCATTAAGATCTGAGATACAGTCTTACTTGTAAATCGACCAATCAATAAAACGCTCCGGAAAGATAATACCTACAGTGTGATTCAAATATATAACACACTAGCTGCTGCCCGCAACGTCGTCTGCGTGAAGGCACCAAACAGCACCAAACATACCTAAGATGCCTATGTCGCTTTAGCATTATAAGCAAACAACTTTTAAAATAGCAATAAATTAAAACTATAAGTTTTTTTGCAAGCGAAGCAAGTGAAGGGAGTCGTGCTGAGTTCAGTCATAAGATGTGACTGAAGGAAACAGAGAAAATAATGCAGGTATATATTCCCGGACACAAAAGAGTAAAAATACGTACAAAAGTGTCAAACCTTACGACACATTCCTACAAACTACGTTGGTAGTTATTCTGCCGAGAGCCAAAATGTAAAGAGGGTCAGGACTGGTGGTGGTGCTAGCAAGTGACGTACAGTTGCCCGTGTGAGAAGCAACTCGTCCTGAGGTTAACACCCGCTGCCCTCAGTGTCTGCCCCTGCGACTTATTGATGGGCATCGCGAAGCAAACATTCAACTGTATGCGCTTGAACTGGAACGTGAAGTTATGAGGTATGAGGGGAATGCGTGGTATAAATACTGCCTCAACAATGCCACAACCCGTAAGAATTTCCGCCTCAATGGTGTGTCTATGGAGCGAGACAGCTTTAAGTCCCGTTATACAACTTCGGAGGAAATAAGTTCCGAAGAAGCATAATCGGGACATCTACCTTTAGCTTGATGGTATGCGATGGAAGTCCGCTTGCTGACAGGAAGTTCAGAAATTCCATGGAATAATGTGTGGCGTCATCTTGCTTGACGACAGTATTTATGGAGGTGTATACCACTTCATTTCTTATTAATTGCTGCAACCTGATCATTTTTGGGCGTCAAAATGGCCCGCTCACACACCCAAAACGTTGTATTCTGCTGGTGCGGTATACGACTGATGTCCCTGTAGACACCGAGAATGAGTTCTTCTAAGCTGGAAACTTCTCTGCCGGAAGACTCTGGAAGCACCATCTGTCCACCTCTCTCTTCTGGTAGAGTGCTTTCGCGAAGACTTAGAAGGACATCAGAAAATTCTTGAGCACGTGCATTGTCGCTGAGCCGAGCTCTCATATTAATGGTCAAGGGCAGCGTACGAACTCGTTAAGATCGTGACAACAAAGCATTCATGTCGTCAGCCCTCGATCTTCGGGTCACCACGGGAAGCGTTTGCCGGAAATCGCCAGTGAACAGTAATGTGACACCACCCACTCAAATGTTCGTTCCTTCGGATGTCCTGCTGGGTTCTGTCCACGGCCTCAACTGCCTTTCTATTGGCCTTCGTACACTCATCCCATACAATCAGGGAGCAATCCTTGAGAACGTGTCCCTTATCGCTGTTACATGACACAACAAAAACAGTAGTTTCGGCGCTCTCTAAATGTAAGGGAATTTTAAACATGGCATGTGCTGTCTTGCTTTTTGGATGCAGTGTGGCAGCAATTCCCGACGCTACAGCAATAGCAATTTTGCCTTGCCTCCTGACCTCTGCAAGTATGTGAGTGGTAACAAATGTTTTTCCTGTTCCACCAGGAGCACCCAAGAAAAACATTTTACCCTGGTTTTGCCCAACGCTTTCAAGGACGGTATCATACATTTTTTTTTGCTCTGATGAGAACAAAGTGACATGGTCATTTCGCCCGGATCGTAATTTGTCTCAGCGTTATACTCCCAATTTCTATGGTCTTGATGGGGTGATGATTGGGGAGCTGGTAACCCATATTTGATAGTTCAATCGCCGGTGGAAATGACCACATCTTGAAATGAACTAAGACAGGTTTTCAGCATGCGTTCATTAGTTACTTCGACTTCGTCTCCAGTAGCACGTGTCTCAAAGCTCGTAGAAAATCTTCAGACAGATGATGGCGATATTTCTCCGTCACTGACGCTTGCCTCCGTGAGGGTGTCATTCTAGTTTTGGTCCCCATCAAGAAGGTGACGTGCTACGCAGGCTGCGCGGTAAGTGGGATACTCCACGCCTCCACGCCATCAAATGTCCTCAGAAAAGCGAAATACGTTGGGCCTCTGACCATGTGAAGTAACAACCGCAGGCAATAGCTTTCGCCATTATTTGGATGCACGATACCTATTAATAATAATAATAATAATAATGGCAACCCATTATACGTCCCACTGCTGGGCACGAGTCTCTCCCCTTTTTGGGGGGAGGCCTGGAGCTTACTCCACCACGCTGCTCCAATGCGGATTGGTGGAGGTGGGTGGGTTAGTGGCCAACCCACTGTCGGATGTTTTCAAACCGCCCATTAGGCCTCCGACAAGGTTTAACGACTGCTATCCATCGATAGCAACCGGGACCGACGGCTTAACGTGCCCTCCGAAGCACGGAAACGCGCATTTAATTTGCCACTAGCGGTCACCCATCACACTACCCGACCGCGCCCGTAGTGCTTAACCGAGCAGATCGCTTACGATCTACACCAGCCACTGGGCCATGCGCGCTTGCGATACCTATTAACCTTACCCAATGCGGTGTCCTTGAAAATTCTCGGACATTCATGCGAAATTTGAAGTAAATCCATTAGATAATTTTGTGTTTAGCCCGGACGGACATACATACAGACAAACAAACACTATATTTGGCTTCGATGTCGATAGTAAATCACGCCCCAAATATTCTTTAAAACAAAAAAAAACAGTGTACAGTTTTGACTTTAAAGATTCACAGCTCTTCCGGCGGATCGAGGAGTGGGGAGTGCCAGATAGGCACGTGGAATGTGAGAGGTGGAATTTGTGAGAAGATGAATGAGTAGACGAACGTAATGAGTGTGAGACGCCTGGATGTTTTGTGTGTAACAGAGACTAAACGAAAGGGCTGCGAGGTCGAAGATCTCCCGGGTGGCGCGATGGCTCTGTGGGCAGGTGTGCAACAGAGCGATCATGCCAGCGCGAGGGTGGGCGTCCTTCTGTCCTCTCGTTTAGCCACTGGAGTGAAAGATTATGGTTTGGTGAACCCGAGACTAATCTGGGTCCGAATTAAATTGGGCGTCACTAGGGTGTTTTTGGTAGCAGCTTATGCACCGGTTAGCTCAGCGACGACCCAAGACCTGGAGAAGTTTTGGGAATCTACAAGGGAAGTTCTCGATATGGTCGAAGCTAATGAAAGGGTAATTTTGTGTGGTGATTTGAATGGATGGGTCGGGACCAGGCGGCCAGGATACGAGGTCTATATGGTGATAGAAGTCCGTTCTAGGTCCATATGGTTATAGAAGAGTAAATGATGCTGGTAAGCTGATACTTGACTTATGCTTGGAACGAAGTCTCCTTGTGTCTAACACAGAATTCCGTCATAAGGACATTCACACGTATACATGGAGGAGAAATGAACAAAAAAGTATGATTGATTTGATCATGATTGATAGTCGTCTTCGGAAGAGCCTGATGGACACTAGAGCCTACAGAGTTCCCACTCTTGATACAGATCACTACTTGTTAATAAGCTGGTTTAGGGGTCTGTTCAAGAAATGGCGACATTGGCGTGTCCGTGTGCCTTTCGGAGGACTTGAAAGAATAAAGAGTGAAAAGTTACAAGACATTAGTGCAAGGAGAGTGTATGAACGTCAAGTCCGTGAAAAGTTAGACAAGGTTTGTCTTACGGACATGGACGTGGATGAATGTTGGCAAGTTATGAAAGATAGTATGGTGGAAGTTGCGAAAGAAGTATGTGGTTATGCAAAGATACGCAAATCCTTGAAAGGGGATGCGTGGTGGGACAAGAAGGTGCAAGACTCCGTTGAAAGAAAGAAGAAAGCATGGCTGGATTATGTAGCATCTCTGCAAATGAATAATGGTATGAGAGATGAGAAGAGAGAAATTTACCGTCGGCTCAAGAATGACACCAAGATTTTAGAGAATGAAAAGCGTGAGAGAGATAAAGTAGCAGCTGATGAGAGACTGGCGAAGAGCTTTGAGACTAACATAAAACTCTATTGGAGGGAGGTGAAAAAGTCTAGAAGCTCTTCCCCAGTTTCTGGAATGAATAGAATAAAATCTAAGTTGGGTGACATTCTTGAGAACACGCAAGATGTGTTAAAACGATGGAGCGAGTATTATGGGGAAATGTATGATTATGCTCACAACCCTGACGCCGGAGTTGCTGACTTGACGGTGCCGGCTTGTGAAGATATAACAATAGATGAGATAGTATGGGCGATACGAAGTTTGAAATGTGGTAAGGCTGCGGGTATTGATCAGGTTTCTACCGAAATGATAAATATGGTGGTGCTGCCCTTTGGGATTCTTTCTGGGTGTTGTGCAACCTTTGCTGGAGATCCGGAAGAATCCCAAAGGATTGGCGGTGTGCGGTCATCGTGCCTTTGTATAAAGGCAAGGGTTCACGTATGGACTGCACCAGCTATCGAGCGATCAGTTTGATCAGTTTGGCAGCTAAAGTGTATGGGAAAGTCTTAGAAAGAAGAAAGAAAGAGAAGTCCAACGGGTTGTTGTGGGATGCACAGGGTGGTTTCAGAACTGGAAGAGGATGTATGGATCAAGTTTT
The DNA here is from genome assembly GCA_036365455.1 of Macrosoma leucophasiata. Lineage (NCBI taxonomy): Eukaryota > Metazoa > Arthropoda > Insecta > Lepidoptera > Hedylidae > Macrosoma > Macrosoma leucophasiata. The sequence goes on from JAWQUS010000024.1 coordinate 6,917,238, forward strand.
CTCCCTCCGCAACATCGTAGAGAAGCATCTGGCTGTGAGCCAGAAGGTTTTCTGCGGTTTTGTGGATTTGGAGAAGGCGTTTGATAGGGTATTACGAAAGGAGCTGTGGGACATTTTGCCAGAGTATGGTATTGATGGCAGTCTGCTCCGTGCAATACAGTCCACGTATGTGGGCTGTCAAGCATGTGTGCGGGTAGATGGTAACATGTCACCCTGGTTTGATGTTAACATCGGTGTCAAAGAGGGTTGCGTGCTTTCGTCTAGGCTGTTTATTATATATCTGGACAAATGCCTCCAGAGGGTGAAGTTGATGGATGTGGGAGTGCGTATGGGTGACTTAGTGGTAAACTGTCTGCTTTACGAAGATGATGCGGTAATTGTTAGCTCTACACCATCTGGGCTACAAGCACTAGTCACAGACATGAAAGAGGATTGTATGGAGAAAGGCTTACAATTGAATGTGGATAAAACTAAAGTATTAGTATTTGAAAGAGATGAACAGAGAACAAATTCAAGGGTAGTAGTAGATGATGCAGTGTTAGAACAGGTTGATGAAATTGTATATCTTGGATGTGCTTTTAGCAAGGATGGTAGGTACACCACCGACATAAAAAGAAGAGTGCTTGCTGGGAATTGCGTGAATGGAGCGTTGGGTAAGCTGCTAGAATCTAAACATCTCAGCCAGCGGGTTCGACTAGCCGTACACAATGCTGTACTTACTCCAACGCTTTTATATGGAAGCGAGAGCTGGGTATGCAGGAAAGAGCATGAAAGTAAGATGAACGCGGTCGAGATGAGATCTTTGCGCAAGATCTGCGGTGTATCACTCACCGATCGCGTTCATAATGAAAATGTAAGAAAGAGACTTTGTGTGAATGATAGTATCGGTGTAAAAATGAAAAAAGGCATGCTCCGATGGTTCGGGCATATAGAAAGAATGTCGAATGAGCGAATGACTAAACAGATATACAATGCGAATGTGGATGGTTGCAGAGGCCCAGAAAGACCAAGACTGACCTATCATGACCAAATAGGTCGAGTTATGTTTGATGGTGGGGTCAAAAGTCTTAGGAATCGACGTGCATGTATGAAGAGAATGATGAAGGTAGGCGAGGCACGAGAGGTTTGTCAGAACCGGGATATCTGGCGCTCTACACTCTCTGCCTACCCCGTTAGGGACCTGGCGTGAAGATACATACATACATACATACAGCTCTTCCCCCGTATGAGATAGCATGATTATGTAGCCTACATGTTGACCGGACCGGTTAGTAATATTCATGCAAAATTTGAAGTAAATCCATTTAGTACTTTTTTAGTTTAGTCCGGACATACATACAGACAAACAGACAAAAAATCTAAAAACTATATTTTTGGCTTCGATTTCTATTGCAGATCACGTCCCGAGTATTCTTTTAAAACATATTCAATCTACAGTCTTAATTTTCTTATGATTTTATTAATTGTAGATATTCCCGTGGGAACGAGTGATTTTCCCACAGAAAAAAGTAGCCTAAATGTTGGCCAGGCTTAGTATCTATACACCATAAAAAGTTTCATTCGAATCCGTCCAGTATCTTCGGAGATTAGCCTGGACAAAGGGACAAATAGACAAACAGACAAACAGACAAACCGACAAACAGACAGACAAAAAAATTAAAAATGATTGAAAAGTGTTCTAATACTATTTTAACATCGCCCCCAATTAGTTTTTCGTAAATATATACAATGTACAGACACGCGGATTTTACTGTTTTATTATAAGTATAGATTACTATTTAGTGTTAACTTATCGTTGAGTTTTTTTATAAGTTACTAAAATTAAAAATATCATGAGAAACTTACTGATATTTACAAATAAAAAAACCTAAATTCACGCCTATAATCCCCGAAGGGGTAGACAGAGGTAAATGTATGCATTCAATCATACATGCAAACACCCACAATTCGTCGGTTACCTTGGCCGGTAAACGACGAATCGTGGGTGGTAAAGGTGGCGAGCCTGTTGCCATCTCCGGGCACATTACCAAACTCCGAGGTACTGGGAAACTTCCAGAAAATGGAAAAATCCCAATAGAACCAGAGATAAAGGATTTATACCGTTATCTCTGATAGCCTCCGACCCGGGAATCTAATCCAGGACCTCCAGCGTAGTAGTAGTAGCAGGCCACTGTTTTTTGTAAATATAGAATAATTAAATTATTCTATATTCCCTTCGGTCCATTTTTGATCTGTCAAAGTCGCATTAGCCATAACTGAAGTAAAATGATTTACTGCAATCATAAAATATACATTTACTTGGTACCGGCGGTCATTCAATAGATTTATAGCTATTTAACGATTTCCACGTCACTGGAAAAGCATTAATTTCAATATGTTTCAACTATAGTTTCAACTATAGCTTATTTGAGACTATAAAAACAGGGGTCATCTACGGTAAAATCTATATTTTATACGGGGGGACATAGCGCTCCTGTGACGCACGCGCCACGAGTTCATCGGTACAGCAGCCACTAAGAGCTACCGCACATATTAGACAAGACTGTCTAAAGACAGACTAACGCATCACAGAACTTATGGCGGCGCGCACACTTCGAACAAGACGTCTAACAGACAAAAACGTCTAAGGGCTACCGCACACCTTAGACAAAACTGTCTAAAGACAGACTAACGCATCACAGAACTTATGGCGGCGCGCACACTTCGAACAAGACGTCTAACAGACTAAACGACCGTTAGACACGATAGCGTCAAGACTGGCTCGATTCTGCACCCCGAGCCCAAAGTGCAGTAACAACCAAATTTACGATTTTAAAATTACTATATATTATTTAAGCCCATTTCAAGACCAATCCACTAAATTAATTAATTTGTTGCTACGATCACTTTTTGTACTTTTAATTGGTTTTTTCGGCGAAACTGCCGCAAAGAATACGATGTTCCTAAAAACTGGTAAAGATTCCCAGCTAAATTGAAGTAAAACACATAGTTTTTTTTTTAAAGTGTGTTTATTATTTCCCACCTAAACTGTGGTATTTTGCCGGCTTTTATGCCTTATACTTTAGATGGAAGGTTCTTTCAGTAGCTGCCAATAATATACCAGGAGTAGTTTTACTGCGTATTTGTTTTTACGATAATAATACCTATGTTGAAATAAGACTAGTTTTATTTCAATGAGTGCAGCTCGCGAAGACCTAAGAAATACCTGTGTTGTTTGTACATTAAAAGTATACTAAAATGGCGCACGTGATATCTCACACTGAACTTTAGTTAGCAAAATATGCGAAATTTCGAAAATGTGCAAATTAGTGGTAGAGCTCACTCAGCATCACCGCATTCTATAATTTACCTGCCGTTCAGTGATAGTGGTAATGTATGGTGGTAGAGCTTCAATGATGTAGGTGATGTAGGTAGGTCAGATAACCATCTGACCTACCTACATCATTGGAAGGGTTAGTAATAATGGCTGTCAATTTTGTGGTTTCTTTGAGTGCCGTTTACGAAAATGACATCTTTTTTAGATCAAAGATGTCGGACGGTATGGTTTTTTCTTCGAAATATCATATGGGCATACCGCGGACACTCCGCCAAAATTCCATACCAACGCTTAATTTTAACATGTTAAAAATGATTTTAATATACTGAAGATCTAATGTACTATATTTCTAGCTAATAAATAAATACATTCCTTCATTCATTCATTCATTCATTCAAAACCAATAACCACTTACTGGCAAGTCAAATAGGTAACACTAACATGTAGGTGTTCACGCCTTCGAACTCGTTCATTGGAACTCTATCACGTCGAAGTGTCCATTCTATTTATTATGTAGATTATTACATATTATCTAACACTGGTCGAAGATCTTTTTCCTATTAATTTAAATTGCATTTATTTATTTATCATATTTCCGACCTACTTTATACACATTTATGCATATATTCTGCATAAAAATTAATTAAAATATAGTAATTTAATGGTTTTATACTAATAATTATAATCTTTAAAAGCTTTTTTCTCGAAATGCTGTTTTTGTAGTTACTGTATTTTAGACTTGGACGGGCAGGCTTGTCAGCACATCCCTTTGAGTGTGTGCGGGCACGCACACCAACGAAAATACTGTCTAGCGTGGAGATGGGCAATAAACGCATCGACTACTTCCCGCCCTTGGGCGGGAATATGGGTATTTTTTTAAATTAGTCTTTTGAAACAACAGTATATTTTAACTGTTAATAAGAATTATTTTTGAAAATTCTGTTATGGCATTTTCCAGAAAAATAATCACAATAATCATATAAACATATATTAAATTATTAAGAACAAAGAAAATAAATATGTTTTGTAGGTGTTGGATAAAAAAATTCACCGAATATGTTCCAAAATTCTGACTATATTACTTAGAATATAATATCATTTCTGAGCTAGCTGGTATAAACATATTACTAAGAGGAAAAAAAACCTATTTAAGATCGAATAATACATCATATTGGTTCCAAAAATATATACCATTTTAGTGTCTATATTGCACCCAGCCAGGTCGGGTTGATAATGTAATTATTACGTCACATGATCGAAAACCATGACAAAACACATGCAGGTAAAGGTAAGAATTTTTTGTCCAAAATGATGATTAAATGGTAAAGTATAGCTAATATATAACTATCAAAGAGACGTAACAACTATAGGTCTCGGGAGTGACCACGAATCTGTATTTTGACCTCTCATGATATCTATAGGCAGCAGTCATCACTTAACATCAATGTGAACTGCATGCTTGTTTGCCACCTTCATTATATAAAAAAACTCAGAATATAATTTTCTGAGTTAGATGGATTAAACATAATATAATTATATACCTACCCAGTAGCTAACTGTAACGAATTTTTAAGATAATACTATGACTTAGAAAGTACTAAATAAAATACCATAGATCCACCTATTGTGTATTTAATACCTACTGTCGAATCCATTTCCTTTTTTGAGGTCGGTTAATAAGTATAGACAATATCTGTAACATGTTCTCTTATTTCACCTTCAATTATGACTTAGTATTCCATAGTAAAATATATTTAAATGACTCATACAGTCGCATTCTTATTTTCGCTCTATAATCGAACTTAAAAAATAATTACCCAAAACACCGGGCATTTTCCCGCTTAGCATAATAACGATGCCCATCCCTACAAGTCTGTCTTTAGACAGTCTTGTCTAACGTGTGCGGCATGGCACAGACACAACTGTCTAAAGACAGACGTGTCTGTGCGAGACACAAGTGTCTTTAGACTGTCTTGTCTAATATGTGCGGTAGCCCTAACTTATCAGGTGTAATCTTTAATATTTTAATTATTTTAAATGTTATGTATAAGTATAATAATATCTAATCTATAATAATATAGTATTATTTCATATTTATTAGTTTTTACTAGGTATCTATATTTATGTACTTCTATTTTATTTTTCCGTACCGTTTTGACATCCGTGAACCCCTCATGTGGTTCCATTGAAAATCAGCGTCAGGCGTTACGCCTGACTTCTATGCTGACCATTTTAGCGCAGCCGTGTGACACACACTATTATCATTATCTAGGTACTTACTTATTTGTTTGTGTTACTGTGTAGTTGGTTCTGTTTTTTTTTGTTTTTTTTTCTCTTTCTCCTTTTTTGTGTTCTATTGTTTTTGTGCTGTTATTGGTTTTAAATTAATTGTTTTGTGTTTTTAAACCTGTTTGTTTTTGTGTGTTTTCCGGCTATGATTCAAATAAACGCCTTGTTCTTTCTTTTCTTTTCTTTTTTTCTAAATTTTACCCGCGACTTCGTCCGGGTTTTCACCCCGTTTGAGGTACCTTATAGAGTTTGAAAAAAAAATATCTTCTTCCCCGGATTAGAAAATTTAATTAAAACCAGTTCAACTGTTTGAGAGTGGAACATACAGTCCCACAGTCAGACAAACACATTTTCGCATTTATTATATCGTTATTAAAGTAGCGAAGTAGGATTGAGGGAACTTTATTAAATTCAATTATAAGTAGAGATGAATCTTTCCAAAGAATAATATCAGAGTTTCGTAATTTACTCGATAAACATCCAAAGGCCACCTATTATATTTTTACTAGCTGTGTGTAACGGAACCCACTCTCTCAAAAAGGGGACTCTTCAGATAAAGGATATTTTCGAAGTCAAATCTAAATCAACAAGAATATAATATTGGCCAAGTGATGTCTAAAGGGACCCTACAAGTTGTTAAATGGTAGAAACCTTATGTTCTTTAATAGAGGTAAGAATAAAGTTAGAAATGCGATAAGATTATTAAAATATAACCCCAAAGAGTAAATTACTGAATACACAATATAGTATTGGAGGGGAAAGTTAAGGAGCCCCAGACCATCGCCCCTTAGTGTGAGTACCAAGCCAGGAATCTGTACTCTCCAGACGAGCTTGGAGTATATTTGGTAGATGAGCGTATAAATAACGCTTAAATAATTACCATACAATGATGATCACATTTATAATCAAACTGTTGTAAAACAACAGATATAAAAGGCAAAGCCTCAATTTGTAGATGATATATAAAGACAAAGTCTTAATAAGCTGACAAAGTCAGTAAGTTGTAGTAGACTGTTGTAAACAACAGATTATATGGCATAAGCCTCAAATTGTAGGCATTGTGTAAAGACATAGTCTTAATAAACTGACAAAGTCAGTATGTGGTAGTAGACTGTTGTAAACAACAGATAAAGTGGCATAAGCCTCAAATAGTAGATACTTTGTGTAAAGACATAGTCTTAATGAACTGACAAAGTCAGCGGATCATATTTCAATATTAATATAGGCCATTAACAGGCAATCAGGTAAAATATACCCATTTGAGTATTCCAATGATGAAGTTGATATGTATATTATCAATCGTCGCAGACACCGTTAGGCGCAGTAATTGTTGCAGTAGTAGATCATGATCATAATATGGCATAGCCATTAAGTTGTTATACCGTAAACATAGTTTCTCATTCTGACATAGTCAGTAAATAAATATTTCAGGCAATGTCCTGTAATTATGGTTTAACCATATATGAGTATTATCTCATTGTATATTGTCAGTATCTGACATTGCAAATAAATGCAATATTGTAGTTTCCATAAGGTAGGTGCATAACACACAATAAATGTAGCGGTTCCATGACCGATCATCGCAACAAGGCGGATAATGATCTGTTGATCATATTATAATATTAAATATGTGTTGTGTTTGTTCTGAAGTAACACCTCTTCATCCAGATGGATATTATCTCCAACGTTAATGGAATCGACCTATAAGATAATGTATAAGTCAAAGCAAAACCAGACCCAAGGTACACCACAGGTGAAATTACAGCACCACAAAATAACATTTGCTAGGGGCTCTGCCCATTATCGCAAGAACAGGTAGTGTGTAATTCAGAGCGCACAGGTACTAGCAAGCCAGACAACGTCGTTGAAGATAGGCCGACCCACAACTGCTGATACCCACAGACTAGACCAAAGGTACACTAGGCGGAGACCGCGGAGACTACAAGACTACAAAAATAATATTTGCTAGGGCTCTGCCCATTATCGCAAGAACAGGTAGTGAGTAGCTCCAGTATACAGGCCAGCTGTCAGTAAATATGTTTTAAATATTCCAAACTGAACGTCGAAAGTATATGTACAGAACATACAGAACAGTATAATGTATCAACAATACAGGTGTGATATTTATAGTGATTACCTGTATTGTGTATATATAATGTTTATGGATTTATACATAAACCATGCATTTTGCACACTGCCTTTAGGCAAAACCTTATTAGGTTTCCAGATTCAAATGAGTTTTGTAGATGTCTATAAGTAGCAGATTATTATAAAATATGTTTAGTGTTGGTTGTTCTGAAGTAGGTACTACTACGTCCAGATGATAGTAAAGAAGAGTGTAGGTGTGGAATCGACCCATAATACCCAAGTTAATGGTGTAGGCCGACCCACATAAGTTGCTAGCGCACTAGACCAAGATACACCCCAGGGAGTATACATCACCACAGTGTTTTTCAGGCTTGGCCCTACTTGTTTTTTATGTGATAAGTAACTCCAGTGCACTGGACATAGCCGCGGGACAACGTTGAGTGTCTTTCAGTCCTGGACGTCAGAAGTGATGTATGTAGCGAAGGAACGAGTCCAACGCCCCAACAAACCAGGTGTGTAATGCGTGTATTGTGTTAATAATGATAGTGATAGGTTCATTATCCATATAATGAAATGATAATAGTATCAAGGTACATCATAATTAATGGCTGATCCAGATGAATCCAGAGTCAATAATCGATAATATCGTTGTAGATATTATAATTCAATAAGACAACTAAAACGTCCATACTCGATAAATGTCCATAGGCGATTTCGTATTAAGTATGTATTTGTACAAAAGTACAGTATAGATGTTGACAGATTTATTGTCAATGTATGTCAGTAGTCCACTAACTATTTAGTATTATCATTAGATGTCCATAGGCGAAACGACTACATCCAATCCTTAATAAATGTTCATAGGTAAAGTTATTTGCAGCCAATAATTAGTAAATGTTTATAGACATAACCAAGCAATAGTATTTATTTACTATTAATGTCCATAGGCAAAGTCACTTGCAGTCAATAATTAGTAAATGTTTATAGACCAAAGTCAGTAAATGATAAAACATCGGTATAAATTAACTAACAATGTCTATAGGCTAGATGAGTTCTAGTTACTTACTCGCAGTAACAAAGTATGTACTCGTATATAAACAAACACCAAAATGTTCAAAGTAATTTAAATAATGTATGTTGAACATTGATGCGGTAATATTTCATTAAGTATTAATTAATCTCAGCTTCATTGTCAAATAAAATAATATTAAGTGCGATACAGCACTAACTGTGTACTATTAATATAATCTACACGTTCCTTATTGTTATATGATCAATAACTCCAGCTATGCAACAACCACCTTGCTTTGCGATGCTATTTATCAGATTATAATAATACACATAAAGAATATGTCAATTAAGACAAAACTATTTAAAATAATATAATTACTCCAAGCTTATGGGAAAATAGGACTTGAAAACCAAACGGTGAAATATGTACCTACCTAAAATGAATAACAAAATCTATAAGTACGGACCCTAAAGTAATAAAGATGGAATTTATTGCTTTTCAAACTAAAGATTCTTAAGATAATGGTGGCCAAATGTACGCACTTGTAATCCTAAACCCAAAATTGTTTTTGTAGCGTTAAAATGCACATGTCAAACTTGACGAATAGGAACGCTTGAGATTTGTTCAACTCTCGAGTTAAAATCCATTATCTACACAAAATTCACATTAGTGACCCACTTGATAATACTGAAAACAATGTTCGTTATGGTTTTTTATTCAGAATCGTTGTGTTAAGTTCCTTATTTATGTTCAACACTTGTGCTTGCAGTACCCTTAAACACTCGAAAGGATACTTTTATGTTTCTCTAAGTTTCGGATACCTTTCTCACACTCTACCTCTTAAAGATTGTGAACTAACAAAATATGTTAAACGATAAGCAAAAACATTTCAAACCTGTCAACCTTTTACCCTACGATAAATCACATCTAATAATGACCCATATGTGTTTTTGTATTTATGTAATATCCTAACTTTTATATAGTAAATAAAGAGAGAGATGACGCCAAGTGTGTTATGTATGTATATAAATGTATTTATTAATTAGATTATTAAACCGCCTAATTAAACCTATTGTAACTACGAAGCATTAGAAGGTTTTACCTAATAAAGTACGTATCGATCATTTTTATACAAACGCCTACCTAAATACATAACGACAATAGAAATACACACATGCACACGTAATTAGCATTTAACGATATACATTTGAAAATGAGAATTATCCTAACACATACCTTGATATACATTATTTGAAGATGCTGGAAAGGAATTTGATTAGTCCCTATTTAATTACTACATTACAGGTTCCATGTACATCCAAACATATATTCTCATTGTTTAGTACTTTGATAATTTTATAATTGGTCCAGGAAATTGAATCCTGCATCATCAATACCTTTACTCACAAACAACTAGGTAACATATCCTGATGAAATAACGACCACTGACCATTTACTTATGTACGAACATCGAAGTTCGTTTAGCTGTAACCCTTTACATACATTTATAATACTCCTCATTAGCACTAATATTAACTGAGTCGAACAGTTAACTTCAGTATGAATATAATTGTACATTCTTGAAATTATATACATAGAGTATGACTTTTACTAGATAATTATTAAATTACCTACTACTCTATCTAAATCTACATACACCTATTTATTTGACAATTTACCAATATTATTACTAATGTAACTGAATCGAACAGTTTACTTAGTAAGTATTAATTACGCATTCCTGAAATTACATACATAGAGTATGATTTTCCTAAATGCATTGTATATAATATTTTTATTAATTTGTCATTTTTAATATTATTACAAATACAATTGATTAGATAATAACACTAATTGACCAGGGAATTGAACCCATAGTAAATAGTAATACCTTAAATCACACATTGTAAATATTTAATGACCAGTAAAAGATCATTTTGACTGACAATATTTTATCAATCTGTGAACTCCTAGATTTGTAATCTCATGAAAGTAATAATTTCACTTTAATTAAATGATAAATAATAATAATCATCATCATAATCATTTAAGCTGAGAGACGTCAGTTCTCCACTTTAATTACGTTATTCACTAATTATAATTATTAGGCAATATTCAAATATGTGAACTACTTTAAATAATTAAATAGTGATTGAAAACCGAAATAATATGTAGGTATTTCAGATTATCAAATCAAATATCAAAACATCATCATCAACATAAATTCTATGACCTACATTATTAAACTGAGACTATGAAGTGCCAAATCTCTCAATTCTTAGTTTCTGTCTGTAGTATGATGCTATTGAAACATAATTACCTGCCTTTTATATTAACGTTATTAAACAATTATTATTTCTCTGTAGTGTAACGCTATTGAGTCACTATTATTTACCTATAGTTTATTCAGTTTGCCTGTAATACAATTTTATCAGAGAATATTATTGTCTACCTATAATATAATGCTGTTGAAGCACTATCATCTGACTTCAACCTAATACTATCAATATTCTGCTATCTGCCTGTAGTGTAATGCTATCAAAATATATTCTCCTGTAATCTAACATTATAACAACACTAATACATGACTATAATTTAACGTCTATCTGCCTGTAGTGTAGCACCATAAAAACACTCATCTCTATCTTTAATTTAATATATTCGGAACACTATAATGAGCATAGAAGATAGTCTAAATCCAGACAAATTATTTAATATTAACTCACGGTTAGTCGACGGCTCCCCGCTCTCCTGGTTGGTGATAATGCGCATACGCATTACGTGGTGAAGATAACTCGATCGCTAATTTATACCTATTTATTTCTATACACAAATGCCTATTCTAATAATTAAATTCCTGAAAATCCCTAACGTAAAATAATAGTAACCTACGATACGTTTCAATTAAGAGTGCCTTATACTGCGTGTAATTGTGACTAAACTGGTACAAGGTATTATAATGCCTACTTCTCCTTTTCCTAATTTGAAAATATAATTTTCTAGTAAAAGACCTATGGTTTCCCTATTGCATTTATACTACCTATGAATTCCTATCAGGTTTTGTTTAATTTAAATAAATGAATCTACTTTCTATTCGCAAAACTAACTAAAGCTGATTTATATTGTAAGATTATATGAAGTACTTCATATTAAAGGTTCTATTTGAATAGTATCACAACTAAAATAATATAAATTACGCCGCATCTCCTAAGAATCACACAATATAAAAGAAAAACCAGAAAAGTAAAATAACATAAAATAGGTAACCTTCAGTGAATTTAGTTTAAATTAACATTATTAATTAATTAAGTTAAAATATTATATGATATTAGTGTTACCTATTTTATATTTAAAATAAAAATCACTCACCAAACGTCCCCGCTACCACTACCTAAACTCCCTATTTCGCACCAATTCGTAATAATACGTCGCCCGGGCTCTCTAACTAAAACTGTCACCTCTCCCGTCAACATTCCCTTATATCGATCCTTTTTTTCTGAATTTGGGATACGGTGGGGATGTGGGCTATGCTCGCATGTTTCATGAGCGTCCTATGGCTCTCAAACATACCTTACCAATAGTGTATCTCAACTATTTAATTATGATACCTATAAAACATAGGTATATATTCATATAGTTATATGCAAAAAAAAAAAATATCTATCGTGCTTTGATTAAATTCTATGTGACGGCATATGGATGTCGTTACATGTGCCTGCAACTTAGTCCGCGTGAGAATTTATGATTGTTCAGTATCTACCCGGACAAAATCGTGGGCGCGGCTAGTATAAAAGTAGCCTAAGTTACCCCTTATAACATAAGCTATCTGCCAGTGAAAGTCCCGTCAAAATCGGTAAAGCCGTTCCCGAGATTAGCCGGGACAAACAGACAGACAGACAAAAATAGTAAAAAATGTTGTTTTGGCATATGTACCGTGTAGATATGCATATGCATTTTGTAAAAAGCGGATATTTTTGTATTACAAACAGACACTCTAATTATATTTATTTGTACAGATGTATAGATGTCATGACGTGGCAAACATGCATATGTACCTATTGTTAATATTGATGGTAAGTAATACTGTAGCCTGTAGATGTAGATGAAACCATACATTTCAATGTAGATGCGTAGTCTTTCCTGAGGTCTAAGGTATAATGCTTCTGTGCCGTAAATTACAGGGCCGAAGGTACATTAAGAATTTAAATTTTAATGTTTATTTATATCTGTTCACCCTTTCGGGTACCTAATACAGGCGCGAAGTAAATTATGGTGGGACGTGTAAATAGTCGAAACAAGGCGGATTATAAATCCTGAATAAAGTATGATGATCACTCTCAAAATTTTGCCACCAGATCACCTATCCCCCCGGATCAAACACCCCAATAAGAAACGTGCAAGCCACTCACCAAATTGGAGACTGTACCGAAGTACCCCAGATCTGGTTATTGCTCTTGACGACACACGTAGTCAGGTTTGTTTCTTACTTCTCGATGCCGGCGTCTTCTTCGACTATAAATTCTCCACCAGCTTATTCGGAGGGTCCGATAACTCCGGAATTAGGTTAACAGGCGCAAAATTCAATACAAATTCGGTGATTTTTATTTATTATAAAATCGTGTATTCGCAGTTGATAGGTAATAGAGTAATGAAAAAATCGTCATTTGTTTATTTTTCTTCGATTATTTAAAATAAGCTTTTTTTCTTTCAAAAATTGCTTCGGCTAGTCATGGCCGCGCTAATTCTCATTAGGCCAAGTAAAAACTCTTTGGACGCCCGGCAAATCAAATTAGTGCTAGCGATACACATCTACCCGTATCTATACAAATAAATAAAATTGGAGTATCTGTTTGTAATATTAAAATAACCACTTTTTACTAAGTGCATATGTGCATACACGGTACATATACCAAAACAACATTTTTTACAATTTTTGTCGGTCCGTCGGTTTGTCTATCTGTCTGTCTGTCTGTCTGTTTTTTTCCGCTAATCTCGGGAACGGCTAGACCCATTTTGATGGGACTTTCACTGGCAGTTAGCTTATGTAATAAGGAGTAACTTAGGCTACTTTTATACTAGCTGCCCACGACTTCGTCCGGTTAGATACTGAACAATCATACATTCTCACGCGGATGAAGTCGCGAGCACAGCTAGTCAGTCACTAAGTATCTAATCCAGAGGGACAAAATAATGAAGTACCAACATTAAGAGGCTTCACCAAAGTCAAAGATGGCATTATTTTAATAATCCTTAAGTAGGTACACTGCACTTTATTTAGATATCTACTTAAAATATCGTCACAATTAATAATAATTCAAATTAATTACAAGTTAATGAAGATAACGAACTTTGGAATCTCAAGTCGAATTAAAACGTCACCAATTGAGAATAGTACCACAAATGTTAAGTGGGTTCAACCTTTAAAGATGAAGTTTAATAAATTACGAAAAGTTTAATAGATTAAGAAAACGATATTACAGTTTCAAATGTTCATTTCATGTCTTTCATAAAATATGTTCATTTGATGTCTTTCATAAAATATGTTCATTTGATGTCTTTCATACATAGAAGATTGACCCTTTTACACACTATGTTTTGGCTTACTGGACTTAGTCCGCTAGATGCGTCCACTGTGTTTCTCCCGGTTGTTCGGTCTTGGGCTTCGTGCTTTATTTCGCTCCACGACTTGCCGATGCCTTTCGCTTCCGCAATAATGAAACGACGCCACGTTTGTTTTGACGCTTCCCCTGCGGATTCCAATCAAGCGCCTGCCTAGGTATATGCTTATTATGCTAAAACTATGTTTTAAAAACGTAACTTCACGCCTGTAAACCCCGAAGGGGTAGGCAAAGGTAAATGCATGCATTCAAACATGCAAACACCCATGATTCGCCGGTTACGTTTTTGTCCCATGTAACAGGTGGCGAGCCTGTTGCCATCACCGGGCACATTACCAAACTCCGAGGTACTGAACTTCCAAAAAATGTAAAAATCCCAATGAGAAGTTATTTACACAGTTTTTACAGTTTTATTAATTATGTAATTTAACTTTTTTATATTTTTATATAATCCTGAATTACTTATAACGTCCTTTAATAATTATGTCTCATGATTAACAAGTCACCCAGTCACATCTCTTGCCTCTACGATAGAAATTACTAGTCAATCAATGAAAAATATAGGGAGTATTCTTCCCAACTAGTTCGAATTTGCCTGTATCGTAAAAATGTACCACAATTAGGTACCTACTTGGTATTGCATATCTACGGATACAACATTAAATTAGATAGCATCCATATCATTACAAAACAAAGTGGATTTTATTGTCTTCACGACGCAGTACTTTTGGAGACGAGCGTCTGATGAAATTACTTCCCTTTTCAGGCACTGATATAAGTAGGTTTGGGCAAAATATACCTATCGATAATATCAAAATATTGTTTTAATAATTATTGGACTAGGATTTGTCGAACTTTGTTTTCATGTATGCTGGGTATTTATCAATATAGTGGCATTATCATATTAACAAGTTTTTGCAATGCAACTTAATTATTGTTCGATTTTCTTCAAACCTTCTTTAGATATACATTTTCTCAAATGCAGATGCGTTGCCATCCCAAAATCGTTTTGCCTCTCTGATAGTTACCACGGGACTGTACATTAACTAACTACGGTTACTATACGCTAACCTAAACGGAAAACACAACAGCGGGTGTTCCATATTATCTCTAGTAGGTATATGGAACACAACAGTACATCCTGTTACTAAGATATTATTTGTTTAACGCCACTTAAATTGTTTAAGTTGCATTTATTTACTTATTCCAAACGTAAACTTATATTCCTTTGTTGTTGTCCAATAATCCAGTAATGGAACTCGATAAATGGAAATTGTTTACAAATATCGACACAAATTACTAAGATTCATTTGCCATCCCTATCGCGATATGATACGGATTTATAGATTCCAATAATGCTTGAAGCAGTGATATGCTTGCTTATTCTAAGCCGTACATTTCATATTTACTTAGTGACTGCAAGAAAAATACTCTCATGCGATACGGAGAATATTTTTTGTGTTTACTTTACGGAGCCTAAATAAAGTTAAGTTTAACAAACTTTCATTCGAATTCTAGACAGTATAAAGTAACTTCACGCCTGTAATCCCCGAAGGGGTAGGCAGAGGTAAATGCATGCATTCAAGCATACATGCAAACACCCACGACTCGCCGGTTACGTTTTGGCCCATGTAACAGGTGACAAACCTATTGCCATCTTCGGGCACATTACTAAACTCCGAGGGACTAGGAAACTTCCAGAAAATGGAAAAATCCCAATAGAACCAGAGATAAAGGATCTTAAACCGTTATCTCTGACAGTCCCGGACCCGGGAATCGAACTCGGGACCCCCAGCGTAGTAGTAGTGGCCTGCTACCACTACGCTACTGAGGCAGTTAGACTGTTTAATTTGGACGACTACTTAATATGTTACGATTCTTTTTATAGAGGGATATGACGATCATCCACGCAGCTTTTTCGTACCCGAGTGCTGTCGAGCTGCGAGCTGGCAATCTGAGTGCTGTCAACCCGTATAGTAAAGGTACCGCCGCGAGTGTCGTCAACCCGAAAACCGTCGCCAGTGCCGCCACCGCGAGTACCGTCGTCGCGAGCGCCGTCATCCGGAGCGCCGCTGCCGAACAGACAGCGTCTTCACAAATGAAGAAACAGGGCGTCACGCCACAAACAGAACAGGAGGCAATGAAGAACCTCAACAAGCCAAGATCTAGAAGATCTACGAAGTCATCGAAGCTGGCCAAGGCCAAAGAAAATCTTGCGCGTGTTCAAGTCGAGCTAGCACAAGCGCAGATCGCCGTGATAGAAGCGGAGTCCGACAACGAAGACGACGGCTCCGTGTTTACACAAATAGAACAGCATGATAGAATCGACGCCTGGCTGCAGAACCAGCCACAAGCGCCTACGATGTTCGCCATCGAACCCATTCGAAGAATAGAGGCTGAAGAAATTAGAAGATCGCCTATAGAAGCGGAATAACAGCAGTATGGACAGCAACAGCAACAACATAATTATTATAGAGCTGCGCCATCATTCACTCCGCACCAACAGCCACCTACCGGTCCGCAGCCTTCATCGGAGCTCGTGCTACTAGCAGACGCGATCTCTGAATATGCGAAAACAGCCAACAAACCGAGGGCGATCGAACTACCGATATTCAACGGTGCACATCAAGACTGGCTGTACTTCCGTGCTGCGTATCAAGAGACTGAGAACCTACATACGAAACTGGAGAACTTAAACAGACTCAGGAGAAACCTGAAAGGAAAAGCGAGAGAAGCTGTGGAAGCACAACTGATTACGAACTCCGATCCATCTATTATCATGGAAACTTTGGAAGCCAGGTTCGGCAGACCAGATGCCATAGCAGCAGCTGAGATGGAAACTCTTCGTGCCCTACCCCGTCTGACGGAATCGCCAAGGGACATCTGCATTTATTCTACGAAGATTTCTAATGTCGTCGCCACTCTGCAAGCTCTCAACTGCATCTACTCCCTGTACAATCCAGAGGTCGGAAGATCAATAGTCGAGAAAATGGCTTCAACTCTACGCTTCAAGTTCTACGAGTTCGCAGCGATACTACCAAGAGAAACTCCTGAACTTATCAAGCTTCAACGGTTCCTCAAGAGAGAAGCTGAGATCTGCGGTCCATACGCGCAGCCAGAAATAGTTACAACGCAGCATCAACAGTCAAGTCAACAATCGAGTCATCTAAATAGACGAAATCATCGAGTCAACACAGTAACAGAGAAACTTATAGTAAAGTGCCCAGTATGTGAAGAAACTGGACATGCCGTCATCAACTGCGATGTCTTCAAGAAACAGAATAGTAATGAGAGATGGGATACAGCCAAGAATCATCGACTGTGTTTCAAGTGTCTTCGCTACCGATCGAAAACGCACTTTTGTCAACAGCGTGTTTGCGGTATCGACGGTTGCAAGTACTATCACAATAGAATGCTACACTTCAGAAGGAGTGCCAGCAAGCCAGAAGATGATCACATAGAGAAAACAGAAGCCATCAACTCAGCATGGGTGTCAGCAGGAAGACAGTCATACTTGAAGATCATTCCAGTAACAGCGTCAGGCCCTGATGGCGAAATAGATACTTACGCCTTATTGGACGACGGGTCAACAGTAACATTGATAGACAATAGCATCGCCGACAGAATAGGAGCGACAGGACCCGTCGAACCACTCCGCATAGAAGCGATCAACTCACTCAAGACAGGAGAATCTGTATCAAGGAGAGTCAGCATCACACTGAGAGGTGTCAACAATAGAAGAGAGTCCATACAAGCGAGAACAGTGAAGAACTTGCATGTCACAGCACAAGAAGTGTCAAGGCGCCGCATCAAGGAGTGTCGACACCTGCGTGGCATCACTAACTTCATCACTTACAGTGAAGCGAAACCTGGAATACTCATCGGTCAAGACAACTGCCACCTACTGTTGTCTACGAAGGTGAAGAAAGGCATTAAGAAACAACCAGTGGCATCACTCACGCCACTGGGCTGGGTCTTACACTGGGCTGGGTCTTACACGGCAGTTACAGTAACGCGTCGAACAGCGTTGACTTCGTTCACCACCTCACTGAAGAACCGACCGATGAGAATCTAGAAGATATGATGAAACAGTACTTCGCCATGGACTCCTTGGGCATCACTCCGAAGAAGCCTCAGTCAGTCCCAGAAGAAAAGGCTCTTCGTATTCTACAGAAACTTAATGAACCGTGTACTCATTTGTGATTCTTTATTACGACGTAATGAAACCGAATCATTTTTGAAGAAGCTGATAACTGGTGATGAAAAGTGGACCACGTACGACAAGAACGTGCGATAAAGGTCGTGGTCAAAGGCCGGTCAGGCTTCACAGACTGTGGCGAAACCCGGGTTAACTCGCAATAAGGTGATGTTGTGTGTGTGGTGGGATTGGAAGGGCATTATTCATTATGAGATATTACCACCAGGCAGGACTATCGATTCTGAACAACAACTGATGAGATTAAAGCAAGAAGATGAGAGAAAGCGGCCGGAATTGATCAACAGAAGGGGTGTGGTGTTTCATCATGATAACGCTAGACCTCACACATCTATAGCCACTCAGCAAAAATTAAGAGAGTTTGGCTGATAGGTGTTAATGCATCCGCCGTATAGTCCTGACCTTGCACCTTCAGATTTCCACCTGTTTCGGTCTCTTCAGAATTCTTTATGCAATGTTAGGTTAACATCACGAGAGGACTGCCAAATCCACTTGTCCTATTTTGATGAGAAGTCCCAAAATTTTTATAGCAATGGGATCATGTCCCTACCTACAAGATGGCAAAAGGTTATCGAACAAAATGATACATACATACTTTAGTTAAATTTAAATAAACTATGTTAAAAAATGTTTTGAATTATCTTAAAAAATGCGAAGCAATTTTTTCCCCAACCATATATGATTTTGCTTTTACTTTATGTAATGGTTATTCACTCTAAGTGTTTTATATATTTCTTGACGTTGTGAAAGTATCTGTAGAGATCTATTCGAAATAAAAATATTTTCTATTTCTATTTCTATTTGTCGAGACGGGAAAAAATTTGTCGAGTACCCAAGAAGTTGAGAAAAAAAACGATGAAATTAGCAGTTTCACGCTGTTTTCTGATTCACTTGTTACTAAAATAAATATTATATTTTCGATCTCTCTCTCTCTCTTTCTCTCTCTCTCTCTTTTAATATTTCAATTGTAAGATTGTAATGTAGATGTAACGGAGATAATAATCAGTATTCAAATAAAACATTTAGATTTTTATTCCGGGTGGATTTGAACGACCGACTATCCCAAAGCTCACATTGATGTTAAGTGTTGACTGCAGCCTACAGATACCCACACAAAGACCAGAGGTCAAAATGCAGATGCGTTGCCACCCCCGAGACCCATGTTGTTATGTCTGTTTGATAGTTATTACGGGGCCATACAGAATGATCACGGACTTTGAAAACTAGAATTGTCGTATTTTTGACATACTTCGTTAAAGTTATCAGATTCCCTCGTCATCTGAAAAATATTTGAGGTTAAAATTGTATCATTAACCAGCGCTGCTCTGTCGGTTATGGTTAGCAGTTAAAGTTGTGACGTTATTTTACAATGTTCAAATGGTGCAACTCATTTTGTGCATAACCGTTATTTTAACAAATTTGTTAAAGCTAAAAAAATGTTACAACCCAGCCTGAAATTAAATTGTACTATTTATTTTTCGCAATAGCACATGCAGTGAACCTTAGAAAATAATTTTTCTTTTGGTTTTTTCTTTTATTTCTGAAATTAAATTCCTTACACCCCAAACTATATATATTCCTACTCGAATGAGAATCGTCGAATGTGAGTAAGCTTTTAGTACGTCTTAACCTTAATCTCAATGTTTGCGAGAGTGTCAAATTCCTCTTCCAATACTCAAGACAAACGCAAACTAACTTTGGACTGGCCTTTGATGGAAATCGTTTGGGTTTATATGATTAATTTGAGATATCGGTAGCCTGGAGCTATTTTTAAATTGATTTTAGGTGGTAACCGTCTTCATTGAAATTTGAACAAAAATAATGCTCAACGTTTAACAGTCAAGTATTTAAAGTTTGCACTTTTTTTTTTTTTTTGGTATTATGGCATTGCTTTTACGCATATTGCCAGTGTCAAGTAAAACGATATTTCGTATTTATTTAAGCAGTGTAAAAGTTAGTATAATATAGTCATCAAGTATCAAGTATATAAGTTATCAAGTATAATATGTCAGTCAAGTGAGTTACAATCAAGTTATTCGAGTAAAGCGATGGCTACTTTACCAGAACATTTACAATGAAGTTTTGGAGGCAACCTAAAAGGTCGTGTCTTCGCACTGTTATTCTATTTCACTAGACACGGGCACTGTAACAAACCTATATCAAACAAAATGCCACCAACTTTATTCAATATAACTTAAAAATACACCAAGGAAATGAAATAAAATAAGAGCACCATACGCCTCTTTCAAGGTTCCCGCCAAAACTCCTAGTTTGCACTTATGCCGGCACTCCCGGAGTGTAACCCGTTGTTTTTTTTTTTTAATTTATGTTGGCGTCGGCACGTCCATGCATCGGGACATTACGACCCCACCGTTCACTAGTGGAGAAGAATTCTGCTACTAGTGCAATTAGTCAATCGACCAATGGCGGTTAAATTATTCCAAAAGGTGGTAGTAAATACAATAATGCGGGGTGGTCTCGCTCTTGGCGGATTTTTGAGTGACCCTTGGCCACAACCTTCCTCAGTGACGGGATTCGCGCCCGATCACATCAGTTTAGAGGGTAAATTTGAAAAAAAAAAAATGTAACCAGCTAAAACTTTTTGCTTGAACTTTTTGCATACCAAGTAAAGAGAAATAATAGAAAATAAAGTCTGTCCAAAAATAGCACTGAACAAATAAATTACGTTTCTTCCGTCGAAAAAAAAATATTGCGTCGGCTATATTATATGAAAATAATCGGGTAATGTGTCACGTACCGACTGAATTAGGCGGTCAAAGCAAACAGTCCAATATTTGTGAAGATAAGAGGGTTCTAATAGAAACGTAGGAGACCGCCGTGGGCAGGTGAGGTGACTCACGCACCAAGTCGGGGGGCAATTTGGTCGCCGTTTTGTACTTTTGGATACGTGCGCAAAGCGCAAACAATTGTAGGTAATAACAGTTGAAGATAGCATAAAAGAGTTGCGATATTTATTAGACATTTGATAAATGCATTAAGTATTAAAATGCCAGTAACTCTAAACAAACATAATACGCACAATCCAAATACTGATCAATACTCGTCGTATCGAAATAATACAACTCAAACTCAAAAATTCATTTAATCACTTGGAAATAATAGAATTTGCTTGTGATAGGTCAAATTACAAATATAAAATTAAAGCGAATAACAACTGATACGTTGATTAATATGTCAAAGTAAACAAAATAAAATAGTCCAAAAATACTTAATGATAAAAATAAGTATCAACAGAATGTTCCATACTTTCTTTTATAAACGGCAAGATAAGATTGAACAAACAAAAAAATATGGGACATTCTTTGTCATTCACTGGCAGAGTTCCAAAGCCCACATTACTGAGACAACCTATAATAAGACAGTAAAAATCGACCATCAAAATCGGTTAAGGGAAAAATAACTTATGGTCATTTGAAAATTTACTTCAAGCGCTGCTTCAAAACTTATAAACAGATTTGAATGCGGTTTAAATAAACGTATTTAATTTAGATTAGCTGTGCCCGCGACTTTATCCGCGTATTACTTTAATAAAATGTATTGAAATTGGCAATTGACAAGAGAAGAAGAAGACGAACAAAGTCGTGGGGACAGCTAATTTGATGCTTATGAGAAGATTTATTTTTTAATAAGTAGGTAGGTACTTTAAATTTAGTTTTTGGTGATAGAAACTCTGTTTTATAATTATTTCTAAGATTTTAAGAGAAATTCCACTGAGTCTTGTTTTTAGTTGTAGTCAATTAGTGGCGTCGGGTTAATTGCTGAAATTAACACAAAATACTAAGTAGGTATTACCAATGCTTTAATTAAT
Organism: Macrosoma leucophasiata; assembly: GCA_036365455.1. Classification (NCBI taxonomy): domain Eukaryota; kingdom Metazoa; phylum Arthropoda; class Insecta; order Lepidoptera; family Hedylidae; genus Macrosoma; species Macrosoma leucophasiata. The sequence goes on from JAWQUS010000024.1 coordinate 6,939,606, forward strand.
AACCTTGTATAAGTAAGTAAGAAAAGATCTTCATTTATTCCTAATAGTTAGGTATGTCTCTATGAAAAATATTATGTGTTTTCTTGAGAAAGCCTTTCCTTAGATATCTTACTCAAGTAATGATTTCAGTCATTATTTAAATCCCGCAGGAAGGAATTAAAGAAAAAAAATGGAAAGAAAAAATTGACGTCGGGCAGGAATCGAATGTTTGACCTCAGGACATCTTGTCCAGCCGCGATTTATGGGGCGTTCGTTGCGTTAAGCGGGTGGCCGTCGCGAATACCCGACGCGGATGTCCGCACCGCGCGCCCACTTACTCCGACTTCCGTCTATCATCAGTCAGTAATGCAGCTAGACGTGCTTAACGCAGCGAAGGCCCTTAGGATCAGTGAACGACACGATTCGTTGATAACTAATTAGGAATTAGATATACAACTAATAAGATAGACTTTGCAGTTCATACGATATTTTTATTCATAATATTTCAATTTTTTCTCGGCAAAATCTTATAAGTCTTATATATCGGGATTTATCCGATTGGCGTGACTTATGCACTGGTGTACCACAGGGCGCTATACTTTCTCCCTTATTGTTTTCTTTATTTATTAACTCTCTAGCCATTAGACTTGGCTGCTCTTACCATCTGTATGCCGACGACTTACAACTTTATTTTCAAGCCGATTCAAATAATTTAGCGCGTTCCATTTCAGTAATTAATACAAATTTAGAAGTTATTTCTCAATGGTGCCATGAATACGGCATTACGGTTAACCCGTCAAAATGTCAAGCCATTATTTTGGGCAGTAGATATTACATAAAGAATATTGATATTTGTGCATTGCCACCTTTATTATACAACGGGTCTCTTATTCCTCTCTCACCATCAGTAAAAGATTTAGGATTATACATCGATTCTACTCTGAGTTGGAATAAAGAAATCAACAATGTCAGTAAAATTGACACTTCTTCGCTGCGGTCTTTAATAGGTTTAAAAACTTTTTACCATCTGCTACAAAAAAACTTCTGGTTCAAGCTCTCGTTTTGCCCGTTATTGACTATGCTGATGTTTGCTATTCTGACATATCCCAGGAGCACTTGAACAAATTGGATCGACTTCTAAATAACTGCATCCGTTTCATTTATGGTCTGCGGAAGTTCGACCACATTTCTCACTATCGCTCAAAACTCAAATGGCTTCCCATCCGACAGCGAAGATCTGTCCGGATGCTTTCCTTACTGTTCAGTGTTCTTAATGATCCATGTTCTCCTCACTATCTTAATTCAAAATTTAAAATCTTGGGCAATTCTCACAATTTTAATCTTCGATTTTCGGAAAATCTTACCCTGAATGTTCCTCTTCACAGCTCATGCTTTATTTCAAACTCTTTCTCTATTTCGGCACTAAAACAATGGAATACGCTTCCCGTGAATATCAGGAAATCTACATACAAATACTCTTTTATGCGGAAAATTTGGAAACATTACTTATACTTAGTTGGCTAGTAGCTTCACAAGCTGTAGTAAATCATATCTATTATATATTTGTGTCTTAGTTTTATACGTATATATGTATATTTATATCGAATATTATATATCAATCATCTTAATATAGTTATTTTTTTTGTTATTCTCATATAGTTTCACCAGTGTTGCACCTACTTCGTTGCTATCCTCACTACCCAAATGTTGGCTGGTAGAAAATGCCTAGTGGCATTAAGTCCGCCTTATGTATCGTTTTAGTGCAAGATTAAATAAATAAATAAATAACTTGAATGCACATCTTGAGCGCTGTGTGCTCGCTAAATGGCGGCATAATATCGTTCTTTTTTCGAATTTTGGTGAAAATTTTTATCCACCAATATTTTGTAGGCGATGCGGTCTTGGACAGTGACGTCACTGACGTCATCTATGTCTATGACATCGAACGATCGCTCGCGACGACCACGGGCCTTGGACGTAGGTGGAACGTTAAAGCGGGCGTTACAATCCTTGCAGAACGTATGTAAGCACAACATAAAAAATGGGCACATAATTCATTTAAGTTTATTGGTAGAGTATACCTTCCTTTAAGAAGCCACAAAACAAGTATAAAACTTATTAAAATATATAAAAGGTACATCTGGATTTATATTTCTGTGGAATGATCTTTTTTTTTCCCTTGGCATATTCAAAGACTTATTTCCGTTTTTATTTCAATCTTTGTTTTTTCTATCTTTTTCAAAATATTTTGTGTAAAATACTTGCTTATAAATTAAACTCAAAATTTCTATACCGGTAATTAAGTAGGTAGTTGGTACATTAAGCCAAACATATCCGATTAAAAATATCGGAATCGGCTTCGGTCAACGATTATGATTGACAGACAGTGTAAGTACTTCTTTAAAAAATAAAATGACGTTGTCTTTGGGGTTGGCGTAATATCCGTGCAAGTGCAGCAACATTGCAAATTAAAACTTGTCTTTGGTTCTTGTCTCTGCTTATAATCCTGCATTCCCATTGGACTACGATGAATAAGTTGAAAATGGCGCGGCTTTTGTCATATCCTGTTGTGTGAACTTGTGTGTTGGTGAGTGCATGGCCTCGACGTTGATCCCGTTCCAACATTTTATTCCACAACGCCGCTGTTCCTTTATTTATGTAATATTTGTGGCAATATAACTCGTGATGGTGTTCTGTAAAAGGCCATGGATTTGATGAAAACGGTAAGACATGTATAGTTGCAGTATATCTTTTAATTTTGTTTGGCTTTTGTTTCTTGTTTTGGTGATATTGAAACTGGCCATTACATTAGAAAAAATATCTCTTTCCAGAAATTGTGTGCACGTGGGAGGTAAGTGTTATTAGTTTTCATAAATTAAACAGTGTCCAGTTTCGAGCTTACACAGTTAAAGTTTCAAGTTTGTTGATTTGTCAATACATGGCACCCGGCAACCGAGCGTTGTTACGCCATCTTAAAGTCCCCCAAATGTTCCGCACATTTTGCCGTTTTGTGCAGTTAGGAAATTGGATATAGTGGTGAAAATCATGCTTCAGCGTGTAAAAATCTAGTGGAAGTTCATTACAAGTACTTGTATCTGGGTATGTCATTTTCATTTGCAATACGTCTTATTACATGACTTGACAAACCACATGTGCGTACAAGGATTTGTTGTTGTTATTTAGTCGGCACCGAACAATTGCATAATATTTTAATAAACTACGTTCTAAATAATAGTTATGAGCGGTTGAAAGGAAGTTTATTTGCGCCTACTACTTATTTATATTGTAAGTAGAGTAAATAACCTATAAATTTGACAGCAATAAAGTCCAATGTTCATTTTGGAGTGTCTGGCCTGTTCTTTCTGCATCTCCATTCAAGGTTACAGAGATATCTATTCCGGTGTCATTTGAGCTGATGCAACTATGTTTATTTTGTGATCGTCATAAAAAAAAGTTGGTGACTATAGGTACCTTTATCTAAATTACAGTGAATGTAAACCAATCTACTTGTACTTGAAAATAATAAAGTAATAAGTTACTAATCACCATGAAATGTAAGAGTTGCATTACTCTCGCAACAAAAAAAAGACCTATCTTTTTAAAAAATTCTGTTCTAATTTTCTTTTTGATAATAAACCGGTAGAGTATTATATTGATTACATAATATAAAAGAGTTCATGTAACTGTTTAACTTCCAAATTGTCTTTACACATTCTATGTACTGTTAAAATTTTTCCATGGTAAAAACATTTGTTTACAAAAGGTAACATTCATACACAACTTTCTACAATATACAAATCGTAACAACTTCTATTGTTTGTAGACGGTGATAAATGTGAATAACATATCAAATGTACTACTTAAAGTTTAAATAACTAAACCATTAGTTCAAAATGTGCTAATAAGTTGAACAATATAATATTTGTCTTGAAAATGAAGTTGTCCATAAAAGAAACTATTAATTGATATTAATATTGGTATATTAACATAATTTACTAACTTATTTAATCCAACCATCAAGACCCAGTACCCAATAAATAAATATTCATGTACAATGCAGAGGTCTAGACTCTGGGATTTTAAAAATATCAAAATGAATGTTTCATGACTTTTAAAAAGTATTCATAAACTGAAAAGTCCCACTAGTCCAATAGTATTGTCTTTATCTTTATTCATGTATATATTTATGTATGCACTGTAGACAAAAAAAAATGTTTTTGTCTATGCACCTTTTGGTAGTTTGCAGTGAACTAACTTACACATGGGAGTTTTGGCGGGAACCTTGAAAGAGGCGTATGGTGCTCTTATTTTATTTCATTTTCTTGGTGTATTTTGAAGTTATATTGAATAAAGTTGGTGGCATTTTGTTTGAAATAGGTTTATTACAGTGCCCGTGTATAGTGAAATAGAATAACAGTGCGAAAACACAACTTTCAGGTTGCCTACAAAACTTCATTGTAAATGTTCTGGTAAAGTAGCCATCGCTTTACTCGAATAACTTGACTGTAACTCACTTGACTGACATAATATACTTGATACTTACATATTATACTTGATGACTATATTATACTAACTTTTACGCTGCTTAAATAAATACGAAATATTGTTTTACTTGACACTGGCAATATGCGTAATAGTGATGCCATAATAACAAAAAAAAACTTACACATGTTTGCTTATGATTTCTTTATATAAAGCAAAATATTTAATACAAAATCACCACCGATCTATGTTGGGACCACATGGTGGAATATTATAACCTATATGTCTTTCACAATAACTGTTAACTATTGAGAAGATGTACGGACCCAGCATTCTGAAGAATAATTCATTAAGTAAGATATTATGTTGTACTAAAAAATATGAAAAGACTTATCCATTATTCCAGATGCTTTTCAGCTTCATTGGTCTGCTAGTCGGCCCATGATAATGGAAACTGAAAAACGCCTAAATCATTAGTATATTTTATTTAAAGAAAAATGGAAAGAAAAATTTGATTTCAGGCGAGACTTAGTATCACTGTAGCTCTCATCAAACCTATGAGTGTAAAATATTACATTTAACCAGCTAGGATAACTACCCTATGATTAAAACATTCCATTAACAACTTCAATTTCCATTACCAGTAATTACTTGTCTTGCTACCACTTTACATTCTTACTTAACTAGTTCGGGTTTTAACATTGTAACATTTAGAAACCTCTTAAAATGTTTTTTTTTAATAAAAACAGAATGTTGTTTTGTATACAATAGTGATTAAAACATTTTCCTTGTATGTTTCATCAGTGCAAACAGTGCAAAGTGCATTGTCATAACATACATTGTAAATAGTCATACTGAAGTGATATTGTGCATTGAGTATGAGTTATTTAGTTCATTCTTACATATCATTTTTACTGGTGGTAGAGCTCTAGTGTCAGACCTCGGGGGCACCACCCCCTTTACACCACCACATTACCTATTTGCTGTCAAATGATATTGTCTGCATTATTGTGTTCTGGTTTGATGGTAATGTATTTACCATAATTTCTATCACTGAGTTTTTTAGATGACTAGGCTGCAGTTGTCACATAGCATTAATGTGAACTATAAAAAATTGAATGGGAAATGTAGAGAAAGTAGGTACTTATCTTTTTTACAGAATGAAAGTGGTAAACAACTATTTTTCACAAGTAAGTTCACATTGATGGTAAGTGAATACTGTAGCCTATAAACATCTACATAAAAACCAGAGATTTGTTGTTTTTCATCGGTGCTATTATGCATTGTGCATTAGGGAACCACCATACATTCCAATTAATGGGAATATGATAGCCCTAAAGTGATTAGCGGCAAGTAGATAAGGTAATGTGGTAGGGCCTATCTCGTCGAGCTTTACCACCAATGAGCATCTACTGTAAATATTGAAGATTATAAATTGTGACAAAATGTTCAAAAATATACTTTCACGGAACTTTTCCAAAGGAATGGGCACTGCCACATTGTACATACCTACTATAAATGTTTTATGTGGATGAATGGGTTGAGTTGATGCTTGAAATATTGTGTCTTATTAATATTAAACATACAAGACCACCCAATCATGAAAGTTTGTTTATGTGATAGTAAGTAACTGGACTTGTAAGTACTTGTTGAAGGCACTGTTAAATATGCAAATAATTTGCAATTAAAATAAGCTCATTAACTGTTCAAGTTATTAAATACTTGAAGCCGGTGTGAAAAGTACTTTGGGGCCGTTCAAGTATTATGTTAGCACTATGGGGGGGTGGGGGGGTCTTTGCTCTGCTTATTTTGGATGACATGGGGGGAAAGGGAGTCTAGATCATGATTACGTCATCGGTAGTTATTTAATCATCAGTAAAATCTAATCTCTGCTAAATCTATTTTCTTATTTTTAAAATTATAATTATAGCATTATAATTATAATATTAAAAAAAAACAATACATTAATTGAAAAATGTTTACGTAAGCATGGGGGGAGGGGGTAAGAGCTTTGCTTACTTTTGCTGACAAAGGGGATGGGGGGCGCAAAGAATTGTAATAAATCTGCTTACGTAATACTTAAACGGCCCCTTTATAAAAAAAATCATGCTGTGATTTTTATATTTCAAAATTACATTGTCATTCAAAGTAAAATTTATTAAAAAAGTTTATAACCTATTTTGCCATTTCTTACACTACCTACATAAATATCTTTATAATTGCAAAAGATTACAAAGTTATGGAATATTGATATGGTCACTATAATATGTTGTTAGGTTAGCTCATAACATAAACATTAAAGACAGAAGGACCCGTAAGTAATGACTGAATAGATTAACCAACTAGGTAGGTATTACATGGATCTCACAACTTTTTACTGTAGAACAACTGAGTTGCAAGACTGGGTTTTTTTTACATGTTTTTGATGGCTCTGATCTACTTGTCGTTAAATGTTAATGTTCATCACTATTGTGTTCAGTCAGGTGATATTGTACGGCCCCAAAATTTCCAGCCAAGGCATAACAACTTGGGAGTGGCAACATATTTCAATCTCTTCCTTTGTTTTTTATTTAGATGTTCATAGCTTATAGTATTCACTTACCATCTTGTATGCCACTTTCATGATTATAAAATTGCAACTGGCAAGCATTTATGTATGTCGTAGTGTAGTCTAAAGTCATTCAAAGTTATACTGTAAGGCTCAGCAGGTGAAAATGATGATAGTGATAGAATGTGTGTTGGGGTGATTTTTTTTTTTCAATAGATTAAAGGAATGGAATGGCTTGTCACCTTTTTGAGAAAATAGACAGACATGGTCTATATGGTCCAAATACACTTTCTTCCTTGTTTAGAAAGGGTATAGTTATGCCTTGGTAAATAAATGATTTATGATTTTATCAAAATGTACTTGGCTTTCAAATTGTAAATGAAATTATTAATTTATATATTTTTAATAGCATAGATCAGCGTTTCCCATTTGCCGCGTCGTGACCCGGTACCGGGCCATCAAATCAATACCGGGTCGCAATATTCCCGCCTTGTTTTAGAAAATAATAGCTGCTATCGATCGAAGCATTGTAAATATTCTTCATAAATATGGTTTACCTTATGGAACCAGCTTCGGTTTAAGAATATTAAACGGGCCACGAAGGGGCAGCGTGATAATTACCGGGCTATGGCAGAACAATGTTTGGGAAACATTAGCATAGATCAAGAGGACAATGTTAAAGGAGACTGGTAATTTTGGGCCCGCAAAATCGTTACTGGTTAACAGTCTATTCCAACCTAAGTAGGTTGGAATAGACTGTTAACGACATTCATATCTATGTACTTCTATTACTGGCAATTCAAAAAATGCTTGAATTTCAAATTATTTATTTTATAGTCATTTGAAAATGACATAATTTGTAGTGTTAACACCTGGGCCAAGAAATATATGGAACAGTATCATTCTCCTTTATACCAATGTTTCATTGTTGTATGTATGTTGTTGTTTCTTAAATTAGCAGCTCGACAAAATAATCTTGCATATAATGCGTAATCACCGGCCCGTGAACGAATGTGGACCGGCCGACCTGTCACATCTCACAAAAACTTGTATTACCGCCGCCTGGATTGCCTTACTGTTACAATGAATAATAAGTTGTACGTCATTGGTTCTCTTGTATCCCGTAATGAAAATTCAAACTTATTTCCATACCAATTAATTCTACATTCCTCTAAATATTATTATAATCGGTTGCCTGTTTTCTCAACATTTGTGACTGTGAACATGGTCCGTATCAAAATGACCAAAACAATTAACTCAAGCATGTCAGTAAGTAACAATGTCAAATTCAATCCATCCGCGACGGGTGTTCCGCGCGGCCGATTCTCATCATACTCTTACATAATCGTTTGCGAAAACTCCTGAAATACGTATAGTATTCCGCTTAGAACAAAATATAGTAGGTATTTATTAAATTTCAATTGTATTGCAGTATATGAGAAAGCTATAGACAAGAAGAATGTTAGTTGTAAGGACACTTTTTATAAAATGTGTTGCATGTTTCAGGAATATGAATTCCTAGACTTATCAGATGTGAAAGAAGCGGAGCTCAGAAGCTTGCAGTGCGCTTTGTTCCAGCGGAAGCCTGATAACTCACCGGCCACAACTGTTCACGGTTGGACCGAGCCCACGTTAGGTAAGTTATTGCTTATAATTTTCCATAGAGCAACACGGGCCACCGGCTGCGGCGGACTGGAGGAGAGTAGCCATAGCGTTTATTACCGATGCAAAACAGTCTGTCAATTTTTTGCGGGGGGAAATGCGTGCGACACACACGCACACTACAAAAATCGTCTATTACTACGAAACTCGCACGTTGACTTATAACAAAATACAGAAACAATTTCATGCACACATTTAAACATCTAGGCGACAGGTATAGGCCCATTTGGGCTTGTACTTTGACAGAGGGGAAAGCCTGCATATGGCTACTCCCCTCCGGTGTTGCTCTATGTTATTTTCTATATAAACTGAAATGTAGTTTTCATGTAATTAAATGCCAAATGTAGCCAAATCAAAATACCGGGTCCTCAAATGGGGCTATCCACATATATGCTGTGAATAGTAGTCATGTGGATTTTAATCTGGAACTTGTCTATGAGTAGAAAAGAAAATTATGGATGTCTTACGATTTGTATATTATGTGGCAGGGATGACATGACAGAATTATCATAACATTAAGAAAAAAACTAAACGACGACAATAGAATACTTTTTTCAAATTTCTTATAACATCTGATTAAAAGCCAAATACCTGACCACCTTACAATTTCCCAAAACAAGTTAAATTTCATTACTTCATAGTCAAATTTCATTCACAATGAATACTTGTATTTATTTTATAGATTAAGCTAAATCATTAAGATATAAGTTTGAACGTAATCTAATCAGATCTATCATCGTGTTCATCGAGTACAGCGGGACCACCGACCGTGTCGAGCAGCCTGGATAGTCTGTCGGGCGGCGAGTGCGAGATGGCGCCCCACTCGCCGCAGCGGAGCGCTGCCGGGCCGCCACACCCGCCGCCGCCCCCCTACGTGCAACCACCGCCCGCGTACGCGCCCCCACCCCCGCAGTGGCCCGTCGCACCCCCCAACGTATACGTCAGCCAAGTCACCGCCAACGTCAACGTGCACGGCTACATGGGCCAGTACTACCAACCGCCGCAGCCCCAGTACGTCCCCCCGCCGCAAGTCGACCGACCGCCAAGAAACCACAGACGCGATCGACGCGGCAAACGCGGACCGTCCCCTCCGCCGCCGCAACCGCCTCCGTACTATGTGCCGTATTCACAGTACTATCCAGCAGCGCAAGCACAAGGTGCGCCTTTGTACCACCTGCCTATGTATCAGCCGCTCGTGTACGGTCCATACGCCTATCCGCCATACTACCCCGAGTACCCGATACCGGTAGAAGGCGACGCAGAGAAGGGACCAGATGAATACTCGCAGGAAGTGGTAATGGAACAGGAGGCTGTGGACGCGTACTACGCGAGCGCTCACTATGCAGGTCCTCCCTACGGCCCGCCCGTCGAAGGGGGCGTAGAGTACATGCCTCCGATGTTTATCCCCCCACCACATCAGCCTGCTCCGCTTCCAATCCCTCAGCAACCGCCGCATCAATCCACGCCCCACCAGTTCAATGTACACGCTAAGAACTTTGTGCAGGGACAAAATCATGCCAAGAACTTCACTCCCGACAAAAATCTGGAGCAGAAAACGCCGCCGATAGCTTCCGCCTCAGTGTCGGCCGCCGCTTCTATCGAGGCTTTGCCTATGAAAGATCTCAAAATCAGCAAGGGCCCGGGCAGTCCCAAACAAGAACGACCTCCTGATAATACCGCTAAATCCGCTGCACCGGTAGCCGAAAAAGTATCTCCTACCTTAAAGACTGATCCAACAAAACCGGCTTGGACGGCCAATGAGAAGTTTGACCCTATAGCCAATCAAGGACAAGTAGCAAAGACTTTCACGCCGGTCGCTTTAACCAACAATCAGGGCCCTGCAACTAAAGTGCCTCCCGTAATCGGCAAAACGCTCAAGGGACCCGCGGCACCGTTCTCTGGCAACAAACAACCACCAAAACCGTCCCTTCCACAGACAGCAGTACCAGTCCAGCAATCGGTTTCAACACCGAAAGCGCCATTCGGCAACAGACAAAAGAGTGGACCAACGAATCGCTCTCCGTCCAGTGAGATTGTAGAAATCGATAAAGGCGCGCCGCCTCCAGAACACATTAAGCGTGAACCACCTCTGCCGCCGAGTAAGGCACCGATGCCAATTTCTATCACACTGAATACGCAAGGTCCGCCGTTGATTGTGACGAACAAGTCGCCGTTCGCTCATTCCAGAAAGGCTAACTTGATGCCCGAACCTCCCCCAGTGCCACAGCCTCCTCCGCCGGCGCCTACCGCTTCTGATTTCCCTCCTCCGCCGACTCCTAGGAATCGGGGAGAACCAGTGCCACCGCCGGTCGTCCAACCACAGCCTCAGCCGGCACCTGGCAAATCGTGGGCAAGTCTATTTTCGAACAAAACTTCGACGACTATAACCGCCACAACACCCGCACCAGTCGAAGAGCCTGCCAGCCCCACTACTTTGACGCCACCGGCTGCTAGTAACATACAGAAGCCAGTAGCCAAAGTTCCGCCTTATGACGCTTCACCGCTTCAAACGGTGGCTGACAAAATTACGCCTTCACCCCGACCGGTGCCCACTACTGTGGCGCCAACGGTGTCGTACTCCGAGAAAACATCGGTGAATGCTGTGAGCAACGTGAGCACGACCGCTCCGCCAAAGCCCGCTCCCACTACCACTACGCCGTCTGAGGTCCGCGAAGTGTCGATCCAGAAGGACCCTGCGCCGGCTGTTTCTGCGCAATCTTCGCCTTTCAGCGATGACCCGAACTCTTACAGGATGGGAGGTAAATACCAGTTATTATCATTTAAATTTTTTTTTAATTTGTTTCAACCTTTTTCATATTATTATCTTATGCTGCCAAGGTGTACAGTAATGCGAGGGCTACCATTTTTGGGGTGAATCATACAATATACATATTATATTTGTATAAAAGTTTATAAAGTGTATGGCCAGCATAAAGAAATTCAATTAATTATTAACTGCAACTTACATGAAAAAATTGTTAATACATTTCTTATTCTCCAGTTACTAAAGGACACGATTAAAACACCATCAAAATAAATATAAAAAGATGTTCACGTGTCCTTTAATTGCTATCAGAAAAATACAATAAACGGTTTCCTTATATGCTTTGTTGTTCCCGTTTCAGAATACCTAGCCAAATACCAGTTGGACAACCGTCCCGTGTCGCTTCTACCGCGCGGTCTCACTAACCGCTCGAACTACTGCTACGTGAACGCGATACTGCAGGCCTTGGTGGCTTGTCCGCCATTCTACAACATGCTCAAATCGCTTCCGTATCAGACTCGACGCGGGAAATCCAGCACGCCGGTCATCGATTCCTTGTAAGTTATCATGATTTAAAGAGACAATTTTTTTCGAGGTTAGATTTCTAGTCTGTGCTTATTTGACAATGACACGATTTGACACTTGTTTCTAGTATCTGTTTATTTTATTACCTTTAGTGAAAGTTGTATCACTAAGATTACCAGGTTATTTGTGTTTGTTGGGTAAGGCAGACAGTTTTTTGTAACTTAAACCATATTGATAAAATTTTACCTAATAATATTCATATTCAACAATACATTTGAACGTACTGGGAGCAAATGGTGTTATGAAAAGCACCATAAAAACGTTATTAATTATGCAATGTCTTTCATAACTACAACTTTTATAAGCAACTTAATAGCAGACTAGACATTCTCAGGCAATCTTGAAGAAAGAAAAAAAAAATTGTGAACAGCTATGACTGTTTTAATTTTTCTTTTCAATCACTAGAGAAAATCTAGTTTTTGATCAATTCGCTCTACAATAATCTGTGAACCACGAATTAACCACGCGATAAAACACATAATTGGAATACTTTCCTGCTAGATGTGTTAACTAAAATTTAATTAAAACATTAATTTTCTGCTAATCGTTTTAGGTTTATGTGAGATTATTTTCAACTTTCTTTAATAATACCTAGTGAATTCATTGCTACCAGTAATATTTTTCTAGTTGAATGTACTTTTTTTAATTTAATCTTTTTTTAATTAAACTTTTATTAATGTTAAATTATTTTAAATTAAAACATGTCCAATGTAAATAAACTACGGAAAACCACCGTAAAATAACCTAAAGGTTTTTTTTTCCCGCATGGCCAGTCATAGGCAATGACGTCTATAATGACGAATAATTAATTGTTAATTAGCTGAACGATATAAATTGTATCCATGTAAAAGAGTTTGTGTGTACTAAATTGGGAGATGGGTTCCAATCAGTTATTACATCTTTTTAATAAGTTTGCATGTATAATAGAAAAATGCATTACACATTTGAAAAATGGAAATTAAATCCATGGGAATATCTTTTGAATGCTAATACATTCAGTATTCTTATAAGTAAATTGCCAATTTAACAAAGGCAATTTCAAAATATTATTCACATAAGATATGTATAGGTAAATATTCATATTCTTAATGGGAATTTGCATATTGTTATAATTAAGCGAGTGCATTGACATTGTACAGATTTAACAAAGAATTCAATTAGCAAAATCAAACTTAAAACCAGTTCAGTTTTCGTAATCATCACAAACTATGCTTAGTAATTGGATGTCCTTGAATGTTATTCTCACTTTTTATTAACACTTATTTCCAGAACCCCCAAAGTACTCAACAGACTTGTTAGTCTGATGTCTGAGAAGTATCTCAAAGAAAACCAATAACCGTCATAATTATACTATTTTAGTTTGAACGCAGAATTTCTAACCCCCAGGGTGGAGTTGTGCTACGAGTTCAGTCCGCTAGCTAATACAGCGCGTCGCGCCGCCCGTGGCGAGACCGGCACTCCGGCGCCTTCGGTCCCCGCCGGGCCTCCGTTGGACGGCTCCGCGGGGCTACGCGTGTTGCGGGCGCTCCGCCCCTTCCCCGGATCGCAGGAGGGCAGACAGGAAGACGCTGAGGAGTTCCTTGGTTGTCTACTCAACTCGCTCAATGATGAAATGCTTGAGGTGGGTGTTTTGTTTGTAAATATTATATTCACTGGTTTGCAGTAGGATGCTGTTTAGTTTTTTTTTTTATGAAATTGAAGTGGCAAACAAGCATGCAGTTCACATTGATGTTTAGTGATGACAAAGACCAAGGTCAAAATGCAGATGCGTTACCACTCCTGAGGCCTAAGGTGTTGTACCTCTGTGCCAGACTTACAGGGCCGTACATTACCACCTGACCGGAACACGATAGTGCTGAACACTACCATTTAGCGGCAAGTATATTATAAGTAGTGAATTGCATGCTTGTCTGCCACTTTTACTATTAGGCCTCGGGAGTGGTAACGCATCTGCATTTTGACCTCTGGTCATTGTGTGGGTGTCTATAGGCTGCAGTCATCACTTAACATCAATGTGAATTGCATGCTTGTCTGCCACTTTTACTATATATATATATATATAAAAACATACGACCGGATTTGGTACGGAGCGGACAGCGGATTCGGTACGCTCCGAACAAAATCTGGCCGTGTGTAGCGACAGCTGATTTGGTCCGATGCGGTCCGCTTGCGTGGGTTTGGTCGGCGGAGTCGGTCCGCCGGACCGAAGGCGGTCGTGTGTTTACTACTATAAATGTACACGCACCCCTCCCTCATTTCAGCCGACGGTGTAGGCACAACCATATTTTCTAATCAACGTGTTATTTAACTACCCTCTGCAGTGGAAAAGACTCAACTAAGCTAACATTTTAATATTCCAGCTTATGAAGTTAGTGGAACCAGAAGAACCCAAGGATAGCAACGGCAAACCGAATGGTGTGGTCACTCAAGAACAACCTATTGAAGAAGACGATGACGACGATGAGTGGAAGGTAATTCATTATCTATATATTGTAATGACATACAGTTACTGGCGTCGGGACTTGACGATCCCACTGCCCACTAACGGAACAATTCTCTTCTATTGAAAGAAAATACTTCCTAGTGCAGTTAGTCAACCGAACAATTGCTTTCATTTGGCAAATAGGTGCTGACTAGGCACACCGCGGACACTCCGCCAAAATTCCATACAAACGCTTAATTTGGTCTCTATTACATAGACATCAATCAGTGACGTGTATTTACACGTGCACCTGTGTGCGTAGCACGTAGAGAATACCAAACGTCGCCCCATAAGAAGGGAGGAAGTTGGGTTAGGCGGGGAAATCGGGCGGGACGTCGAAATGTCCATTCTATATGTAGTATTATTACATATTCTCTGCTGATGGTTCTAGTGCATATTTAAATGTGTAAATATGCAAATGTAAAACAAAATTAGAAACTAAATTGGGCTAGTAGTTTTGAAGCGAATTGGCTGAGACAAACAGACCAGTCGCAAGTGATCCTATTAAGGCACGATTCCACCAAAATGGTGCGCCGCACAATGAAGTAGACTTTGTTTAAAACTTCAACAGTGCACGCATTAAGTTAGTGTCGCGTTCAGCTTTCAGTTTCCACCGGCAATGTTGTGCGTAACTTTTTGTACGCGTGTACTGTGCATAGATGAAATTAAAGTGGCAAACAAGCATGCAGTTCACATTGATGTTAAGTGATGACTGCAGGCTATAGACACCCACACAAAGATCAAGAGGTCAAAATGCAGATGCGTTGCCACCCCTGAGACCTTAGTTATTATGTTTCTGTGGTAGTTATTACGGAGTCTTACACTACGGGGCTGAACACTACCATTTAGCGGCAGATAAATTAGGTAATGCGGTTGTGCCTGCGCCCTCCAGCTCCTACACTAACTCTACCACTAGTAAATAAACTGCATCTAAGCACTGGTGGAATAACATCTTTTGGGTCCCGTTTTCCCCTTTCAAGGATCCCCTATAATATTGTGATAATACCAGGTGATGGGCCCGCGCAACCGTGGCGCAGTGGAGAGGCGTTGGGCAGCACGTCGAACCCCCGTGGCAGATATCTTCCGCGGCCGAACGCGGCTTCGGCTACATCGCGCACCACACCACGACGTCACCGCCGCCGTACAGCCGTTCTTCACTCTGCCGCTAGATATCGAGGTAATTTGTAGTTGGTAATTCTTAACCTGGTGATGACTTATGGGACAGAAACGTGGTCGCTCACTATGGGCCTCATAAAAAGGCTCAAGGTCACTCAGAGAGCTATGCTTAGAGTTTCTCTGCGAGATCTAATCAGAAATGAGGAGATCCGCATGAGAACCAAAGTTACCGACATAGCTCACTGAATTACGAGACTCAAGAGGCAGCGGACAGGGCACATAGTTCGAAGAACTGGCGGCCGTTGGGGCAGAGCAGTTCTCGAGTGGCTACCGCGTACCGGAAAACGAAGCGTAGGCAAGCCTCCCACAAGATGGACCGATGACTTGGTGAAGGTCGCGGGCAATCGCTGGGTAAAGGCGGCCCAGGACCGTTTGTTGAGGCATTCTTTGGCGGAGGCCTTTGTTCAGCAATGGACGTCTTTTGGCTGAAATGATGATGATGATGAATTCTTAACCTGGTACATTCTAGAGAAACAGCACGAAGAACCGTCGTTACCATCGTTATGCTTCTGAAGGCGTATTTTAGTGTACAGATGATGGGCTCAAGAAATATTGCACATCGAGCCTATGACAGAGATAATCGAGTAAATTCGACTTTGTAGTGCGTTTTCTCTGCTGTACACAGCCTACGTAAGCACTAATAGTATGGTATTGGCACACCGCGGACACTCCGACAAAATTCCATACAAATTCTTAATTTGGTCTCTATTACACAGACATCAATCAGTGACGTGTATTTACACGTGCATCTGTGTGCGCAGCACGAAGAGAATACCAACCGTCGCCCATAAAGAGGCGAGCAGGTTGGGTGATGCGGAGAAATCGGGCAGGACGTCGAAGTGTCCATTCTATACGTAGTATTATTACATATTCTCTGGTATTGGTCAAAACTTAATCAAAATGGCCGACAAACGTCACATAGGTAAGGTGCGAAAGAGATACGCTCTACAGAACCGAAATAAGGCGATGTCTTGTTCCTAAGGTCGATGTGCAATATATCTTATTGGATAATGTAGTTCATTGCTGTTTTGACGCCAAGCTATTATTTTAGGAAAATAATCGAACACTGGACATCGAAGTATTCGACAGGTCCTATTTTACGGTATTGCCTACCCACTTCGGCGTCATTGCCGCTCTTATCTGTGTATTGAGCTTGACCTATAGATTCGCATCCTCGCGCGACGCCTTACTATACTTTTACTTTTGACATGCTTTTCTTCTCTGCCGCTGAATATCGAGGTCATTTGTAAACCGCGAGTGTTCTTAGGCTGCGGTTTCGTAAGATAGATTGACGTCAAGGCATCTGTCTGTATACAGCTATTTTTGTCGTTGCCAGTGAATGATCATTAGTGACAATGCATTTTCTTATTTTGTGTCACTACCCAAAGATACGAGAAACGACCACGTTAAAACAACGCCCGACGCGATGTTTTAGTTTGATATTGCGCTCACATCCCATTGCGTAGACTGTTTGGCGTGAGAATTATATACCAGTCATGGTTGCATATCAGATTATAAGAATTATGCCTTTTCATTTCTGTCACACGTCAAAGTCGTGTCAAATCGATCGTGTCGTGTCGATCTCAAATTCACTGTGTGGACGTAAACTTTAGCAGCGATGTACTATCGTTGCATGCGCGGCGATCGAATCTCTATAAATCTGAAAAGTCGCTAGTTGCCAGCGACTTGGTTGCTGTGTCGACGTTGTAAGTCGCGAGTACGCAATTTCATTTGGCCTTCCTACTTAAATATTTTATGTCGTTTTGGCTGAATAATGTATTCAACCAAAAGAGATACTTGCAGTTTATTACACACATCTGCAGCAGATTTAATAATACAGATAAATCGCTATCATGTGAACACGAGGTCATAAATCGCTAACGAGTCATCGTCGATCTGTAGCTGCGTGTATTATCCGACTTAGGCCTCAAGTGTCGCGACGAATCTGATTTTTGTAGATGTCTAAAAGCTGTATTCTTCACTTAGCCCACCATATGAATTTCTGCCATATATATTCGTAAAAAAAAGAAGTTTATGATAAATCTTATATAATTCTATAATTTATTTGTCAACAGTGCTCAAACACAGTGAAAGACGCACTGGAACTCCTAGCCGGCAAGGACACACTAGAAGGCGTGTCGTCGGAGGCGTGGCAACAACTGTCCCTGGAGCAGCTGCCCGTGGTGCTGCTGCTGCACCTCAAGTGCTTCCAGCTGGACTCCGAGGGGCACACGGCTAAGATTGTCAAGAACATAGACTTCCCTATTGACCTGAAGATTGATCCTAGTATGTATTTTTATGAATTTGTCCAACATAGTATGTTGTTAGGTTTTCGCGAGCTACACTCATTGAAATAAAACTAGTTCTCGGATTTATCTCGCGTATATTAAACTAAAATGATTATTTAAAATCGAACCCGAAGTTTCGGTCGCTTTTCAGCTTCCGTGGTCTCGGGCAGACTGAGGTGGCATTTATCTGACAGCAGTTTGAAAAATTATTATGTGCAGCTACCGCCATCTTAAATCCGAAAACTAGTTTTATTTCAATTAATTTGCCCAAGACAACTTTTTATTTTTACTTTTTACTCGTGGGCATAGTTGATTTTACTAAATCATTTTATCTCCGGCCACATTACCAAACTTTCAGAAAAACAATCGCTATAGAACCAGAGATAAAGAATTTTACATCATTATCTCCAATACCCCCCGGCAATCGAACCCAGGACCTCAGCATAGTAGTAGTGACCTAGTACTACTGAAGTAGTTATTCTTAAAGTCAGCTAAACAACATTTTAAAATCAAAATTGATTGGTGGTAGAGCTCTAGTGACGGAGCTCGCGGGCGTAGGCACCACCGCATTACTTAAAATACTTAACTACTACTACTAAATGGTAGTGTTCAGCACTATCGTGTTCCGGCCAGGTGGTAATGTACGGCTCTGTAATTTCCGGCACAGAGGCATAACACCTAATGCCTCAGGAGTGGCAGCCATTTTTATTTATTACATTAAAAAAAACCTTTACAATGATGGTATTTATTTTTCGTCTCTGAAAGTGATACAATCACTTGAATGTTGTCAGCAACGACTGAGTTAACAAAAAGAAAAATAAAATATCTAACACATAGAACAAACACTACCTAACACTCATAATAAATTATTCCAGAAATCATGTCATCAAAGCACACAACAAAGCAACGCCTGTACAAGTTGTTTGCTGTTGTGTACCATGAGGGAGTGGAAGCAGTGAAGGGGCATTATCTCACTGATGCATTCCATGGTCAAGCAGGATGGATAAGGTACATTCTAAGAATGATCTTGAT
The DNA here is from genome assembly GCA_036365455.1 of Macrosoma leucophasiata. NCBI lineage: Eukaryota > Metazoa > Arthropoda > Insecta > Lepidoptera > Hedylidae > Macrosoma > Macrosoma leucophasiata. The sequence goes on from JAWQUS010000024.1 coordinate 6,958,604, forward strand.
TTTTAAATGCATAATTTAATTGAGAATACTATAACATAAACTTAAATCATTGACTCATAGATTTCTTTGAGGCAATTCAGCGATTGAATTAAAAATATCTTATGAGTTTGTTAACATATTGTTATTATTTGTTGGCCCAGAGGGTTAATGAGACTTTTAAATCATTGTTGTACTTTATACTATAATATTATTGTTTTTATATTATTTCGCATTAACACATGCTTGTGAAATATATTTTATTTAAAGAAAAATGGAAAGAAAAAATTTGACTTCAGGCGAGACTCGAACTCGCGACCTACTGGGAATCTAGTCCAGCCGCTCTTCCAATTGAGCTACTGAAGTCCTGCCCGATTTGTCAAATCTTTCCTTCACATTTATTGCATTGCTTCATGGTGACAGCAGCGCCATCTATTGCCAACTATGCTAGTTAGGCAACCGATATAATAGACTTTGCAGTTTATTTAGCGGCTGGACTAGATTCCCAGTAGGCCGCGAGTTCGAGTCTCGCCTGACGTCAAATTTTTCTTTCCATTTTTCTTTAAATAAAATATAATATTATTATATACGTGAAATAAATCAGTAAAAACTGTTTTATATCAACGAATGTAACTCTTGTAAACATAAGACGTAATAAGAACACATGTCTAAGCACCCACTACGATAAACGTAACGAAAAAATAACATAACTCTGCGAACAACATAGGTATACGGAAAGGCGTGCGAATTTGTGAACGAATACGAAACGGGATTATACTTTTTCAGGTTGATTTTAATCCATGTGGTATGTTATGGACATCGCAATGTGTGAAATTAATATTGCGGGCGATTTTATTTCGCAATTCATAAAAAAGCAAGAATTCAACTCGTTATGTGCACTTGACCTAAGATTTTGCCAAATAGTTCTAAGACTTCTAAGTATGTATCACAATGATGGTAACTTATTTTTCGTCTCTGAAAGTGGTAAACGAACATCACTTCTATGTTAGACAGCATTGTCTGAGTGAACTATTAAAATATCAATGCTGCAATCTATCACGGAGTTAGATATTTAAACATAGATGTTTTACAGGTATGATGACTCAACGGTCACTCAAGTGACCGAAGCTCAGGTTTTGAAGCCGAAGCCACCTCGCATGCCGTACTTGCTGATGTACCGCCGCCACGACACACTGCCCCCTCACCGGCCAACGGGCAAACCTGAATAGGCCATGCCCCCAACATGTCTTAACGACATGTGATTCTTTGCTCTGCTTGCCGAGTGCAATGCATAAACAGTGATAGTGATACTCGTGTAAACACATTTAGCTGTATCTTTTAAAGACTAATGCACAACGAATTGTATTGTGTATATGTAAGTATATTGATATTAACTTAAGGCTGTAAAGATTCCTGTTTCCTTTGCACAAATCTATGAACATGTTGCATCCTACTGTTGACTAATTGTTCTGTGATTTGTTTTTTTTTTTTTACTTTAGAGCATGATAACTAATGAGCCTTGTCGTGAAATTTTTGTGTATAATACTTTGTATATTTCTTGTAAGTTGTTAAAGTGTAATGTAAATATATTTGTAAAATAGTTTCCATGTATAAAGTACAAAATGGCGACATTTTGTTTGTACATCAATATAAACTGTCAATGGTATCATTAATGAAATATTAGAGTTATTGCAAGTCCAAATTGAGAGTGAATTGACATTGTAAATATTGTTTATATTTTTACGAGAACAAGTCAGGCTGTGCTTGATTAACATAAAAGGAAATATTCCTAGACTTTTCTAAAGGCAATTACTTCATAGATGCTATGTCATTTGTTTAGAAGTGAGATGTCCCTATTTATTTCTGCCCTTTTTTTCGATACTAGTATTAAGTTCTGGACAATATGGTGTTATAAATTGAAAAAAGATATAAAAAAAATGTAAGTATGGAGAAAATTATTTAATGTAGTAATTAATTGTAAACTGATAATCTTCAGCACTCAATGTGCAAAAATTTGAAGTGACATCAGATGAGACATTAGTCGAACTGATGGAGAGTACAAAGTTATGATTTTGTTGTGATACGAAATGATGCGTTAAAACCAGCTTGCATTTTATGGAAAGGAGGAATGTATGTAAATAGTGGTAATTGTTTTGATAATTCAAAAGATTGGTTTATCAGGGAAATTGTGCTACGTTATTAAAAATGATTTCGTCCTAGGTGTAATTAATTTTAGGGGTTGTGTGGAAAGTTTTGGAGATGTTACAATGAATTGGTGCTTTGACGGACTAAAATGGAAGGTGGTGAGTGATATGTGCCCTTGTAACATGTGATACGGAATGTCCGAGGAATGCTACAGATTGTTTAGTTGTATAAATATTGTTGGTAACCATGTAAGTGTTAAATATAAATAGATTATATTATCTCGCCGTTGTGTGTTGTGTGAAATATGTCTGTTTTTAATATTATTCAAAATCAACTCGTACTATTGTTTGATTGTTCGGTTTTGTAAACTGATAACAAAATGACAACTGCACTGTTGGAAATACAAAATTTTACAACATATATATTGTATAGTATATTTGTTTTAGAAATGACTAGTGAGTTTCGAGCAAAGCTGTACAACATTTAGATCGTTTTTTATCATTATGTTGATAATGCACTGTCTGATCTCACATATAATGTTGTTGTTTGGATATAAACCATTATACTATTTGTATGTAAATTTAATTTTTCTAGAATGATTAAGGCAATAAATTAATGCCTTGTTTGAATTGAATGCAACAATATGCTGGTGTTAGAATAAACAATAATGTATAGTATTGTTTAAATAGCTGATATAGAGCTTTTCTACTTAAGGGTTCTGAAATAAAAAGATCTAAATGCACTTGGTCATTATGTCCAAATGTTAAGTATAATAAAAAGAATATAGTCTTAAATTTAGTCAATTTAACTATTATGATTATGGAGGATCATGGATTTAGTTTTATGATTTACGGTACAGAGTCTACAAACTAACTTTCTAAGCTTTTATATGTATAAACTTGGTTGTTATTCATTCGTTTGGAATGTGGGTAGCTGATAATATAGATAGGAATATAAATTTCAAAATTATAATACTATAATTCGGACCATTGCGTGTTTACTATACAATGAATACTTGAACCAAATTAAAATTATATTCAACTTTGTCACCAAAGTGTAATGACAATGTTAACTGAAATTGTATTCATTATTTAATTTCCTCACAATAACAAATTTATGAAATAAAATATGGATTGGTTTATTTAATAATGTTGTTTTTAAGATTTCTAGTTTATTCAGTATAAATATTATCTGTCATTTCACAGTGGGGAAAGAAAAGACCAATGCAGTTAGTTGATTGTGCATCATATATCATGAGATATCGTTTTACGTATTGTAGTAATAGAATATGTTGATCAACTTAATTTAGATTTTGCTTTTATAACCAGCATAATGGGTTTCACTCGTTTCAAATAAAATAATTTATAAAAAAAAACGTAAGTAGAAAATAAATTACAGATCCACGAAATATATTTATTGACACCAGTGAAACCAGTTATAATTTGTGTTGTTACTGTTTCAAAATCACTGTGAAAATGACAGAGGTTGGCCTCTGAAACTAAGGCATTGCCGTATTCTAAGCTCCTAAACTTATATCGAATTAAAAAATAGTTCTCTGGTAGAACTGAAGCGAATAGATAACACTATAGCACCTCTTATAGATGCACAAAACGTTAGATTTTAATTAATCTATTCCTTAGAATGCAGCGAGACATGTCTGCATTGGTGTAACTATCTAAGATTAACCCTTCAGGTAACCTGATTCGCCGACTATCGGAAGTCACGTAGTCGGCAAATTCACATATCATATTTCGCACTTCCGATCGGAACGGATTATATATATGCGCATAAAAAAATATCTAGACCGCCTATCGTGATGATTTAAACGACAACTACTTGCCAAATAAATTGTCTTTCTAAATATAACAATATAAAGAAGCCTAGAGGCAGAAAATCATCTGGGCATTATGGACTTTAATTAATGTTTATATTATAACAAACAAGTAATTTCATACTCGACCATCTAATGATTTTATCAATGTTGAAATATTATCTTACGTTTAACTGGAATTGAAGTTATTTTCAGCGTTTCAGTGAAATGTGCTTGACGCATAAAGTCCATATGAAATAGATTTACATACCATTTGTTTTAAACTTGACTTTACCTTCTTCCCAAATCTTCTAGTTACGCCAATGTATCAGTATGTATGTTATTTTCGTGCGTAAGACTGAGCGCAGTGTCAGGGTTATGTAACTTATGTAAAAGCACACTAGCAAGTAAGGTTTCATGTAACAAACGCTGCCTTTTTAATTTAAGAATATGTTTTGCGTAGTTATTTAAATAGATTGTACTTGTATTGGTCTTGTTACAAAAACTAGACGATGGAGTGAGCTCGTATTTGTTATGTTCTAACAAAAGTTGTTCAATTTATTCTATAAAAAGCAGCTTATCTTCAAGATATTTAACTGCTACGACGGTCTAGCCGTACATAATGAGTAAACAAAGCTACTTCTGCTAAAACACAATTCTAGAATTAATCGTATGTGATCAGGCATGTAATGAATTAAATAACAAACGCAATTGCTGCGAACTCTCAAATAAAACATGGTGTTTGTTAGTAAATGTAATGTTTACACCTATAACTGAGGTGTCACTTAGCATGAATTGTTTTTTTTTAATGTTTGTCTTATTAATATGTACCAGTAATCGCCTTGTTGGTGTGATAAATAAATAAATAAGTAAATAGCTTAGAAGTAATAAATTTTGTTAGACAAAACCAATATGTTCTCAAAATGATTTTCGTTTATCCATGGCTTGCTCCATCACACTAAATTGATCATAAAACGTTACCCAGCTGGCACTGGCATTTATAACTGCAATGTTTATACTATCGCAGTTGGCTGTGACATTACTTAGGATTTTATCTATTTGAGCCATATCACTAGCTTACGTTTCACATTCATTTAAATAATTTTTATCTGCGACTTTAAAAGTAAAATTTGTCGCGGATTACTATATTAATTGCGTGTGATATGGCTATTATAAATGACAGTTCAATTTTTTTTCAATAATATTAATTATAGTCCATTTACATATTCGTAAACTATATATTTATATGAATCACAATCTAATTTTCATAAACACATCGCGCTAATTTCAGTGAATGGTAAGCAAATTTAATGTTAACTCGTATGTTAGTTTGAGGTTAGTTATTTAGTGAACGTTCCTGATAAATAGTTAATAGTTATCTGATCAAAACATTGATGAATGAGAAAGTTATATAAGTATACTTATTTGGGCGTGCAGCTTATGTATGCAAACTCACTTTGTTGTGTGCCAATATTTACTTAATTTTAGTGCCTCCCTCACATATAGCCAATATATCTATTGACTTACTTTATTTATGATCGATCGATAACCTGGTATCCTGCAGTCACGGATTTTTAAAAATATAAATCCAGCGCAACATGCGTAACTTATGTGATATATCCATATATCAGTATACATCCAACGTGGCTGAATACAAATAACATTTCTTAAAATCTATATTTTCTACCTATCACTGGCCGAGAATAATAAAAAATATGGGATAGTATTATCAATAAATAATGTTTTTACTATTCCATAACCTATTACAGTCGTGCATAAATCTCCAGACTATGGAATGAGTGAGTTTTTGTTCATTTTACAATAATTTATCTCCATTTTATAATTTTATACGTTAGTATGTATTTTATAACGAATACGATACAATAAGACATTATTGAAACGAATAGAAATGGTGACATGTAATACGTTTACGGTCGTTTATTTTAAAAATAACTACGAAATATTTTTAACAGTTTGTTTAAATAAGTTATGTTGTTTTAGCACAAATCGAATATTCATATTTAAAGTTACGTCAATGACGTAACTTGAAACACTGAACATTATACACTGATCCAAATACAAAACAGTGCTGTAAATATAATAAGGAAAGCCCAAAGGCCCGTCTTTTAAAAATAATACTAGTCCCTGCTAAATTATAACAATTTTGGTGCAATTGTTTTTTGCGAAAATTAAAACATTGTTAATAATGTTACCGAAAACGTGTCTAACTAAACATACGAAATAGCTGTAAAAAACATAAAGTAAAATGTGCAATAGTTTATTCAGAGTACGAATACTTATTTCTTAATCATTGAAACAACAATGAAGAGGTCGGCGGTCTATTTACTTAGATTTTAAAATGTATACAGTATGCTTATCATTAACTATCATTATTATTTTTATATGAGAGGTTCATTATTTAAGTTACATTTAATTTTAGTGATAAGATCCAAGGCTGTATTAATGGAGTGTTTTTTTTTCACTATCGAGGCGGAGCTGTTCTTTGCGTATTTTGTTTAACATTGATTTGAAAATGTGTATAAAAAGCAGTTGATCACAATAGATGACGTACAAATTGCCAGTTTAACTGCAAACGTTGAAACGCGTTGATCTATTGTGATCAGCTTCATAAGTTGTTAAAGTGAAAAATATGTGTGTATGACTAATTATAAAATAATCCTTTATTTTGGTAACAAATTGGTGTTATGGAAAATTTGTGAATAAAATATGGTGTCATTCTGATGAAATTCTTTTATTTTACATATTTTAATTGTGTTACTAAATATATCAATACATTTAGATAATATTAGTTGTGGGTATGTAGTAATGGAGTATGGATCCAGACTTGTCTATTTTTCGTTGTCCACTATATTCTGAAATCAAAGAACAAACGTTAGCATTATCAGTAATACTGTGTAAATAGTGAGAATTTGGGAATGAAAATAACCTGAGTTGACTAGATAAACTCAGATTTTGATCAACGTTTGACAATACGATAGGTATAGTTTTCTGTCATAGACGTGGGGCCACTGTGACTGTTTTCTGTCAATACAAATAAATACAATTGTGTATTATAAAAATAACCCGGTTTTTACTAAATTCAGATATACATATACGGTACATTTACTTATTATTTTTGCACATAAGAAATGTACACATAAGGCGGACTTAATTACCTAGTGATATTTTCTACTAGCCAACTTTAGTACCAAAAGTAGCATTTTCTTTTGTCGTGTGTGTTTGTTCCGGCTAATTACTGGAACGCCTGAATCGGTTTTGACGGGACTCGCTGGCAGATACCAAATGTAATAAGGAGTGACTAACACCCATATTCTAAGTCGTAATATCGACCTTAACTCAACCTCATTCAATGGAATTGGTATTCTTAGTAGCAACTAATAACGAAAACTCGACATTCTGCCTCCGTTCGAGGTAAGAAAGCAATTGTCAAACTTAAGGAGTATTTACATTACGCCATATTCTAGCTATATAAGTTTTTCGTGTCGGAACTGTCTGGAAATACAATTAAATACCATATTTTTTTATAAAATTGGATTTTCAAGACTGATTATCTATATGATATTCTGTACACATGAGTTATTGTCCAAATACAACTAAGAATATGGATTTCGAGGCGTCCTCATAGTGTCCTCAGCTGAGTGTGTGTCAAGGAATGTTTCGAGTAACGTCTTAGAATATGGGTGTATGGCTACAATTAAATTCTACGCAAACTAATCCGCGGTGTACAACTACCATTGAATAATTATGCGGGGATCAAACCCGCGCTCCTCGGATTAAGTCACGCAGCTGAACCAACTAGGTCGTCAATAAAACCTAATATAATTGAAAAGAATACGTACTCGAACCCGAAATTTGAAGATAAGGTAAAAGAAGGCAAGTATAGGGATCGGCAACAACGACGTTATCACCATCACCCATCCAACCACTGCCTTCACATTCGTGCACGGAATTATACCAGAGACAAAGGTAGCCTGTAAAGTAGGAAATGAGAAACTAAAATAAATCATCACTACATATTATAAAGTCCCCCTATTTTCACTGTCTGTATGTAAACGCTAATCTCGGGAAGTTGTGAACGAATTTTGTTCCTGTTTGAAATGTTAGAAAAGAAGGTTTTCTGAGGAAGGTTTATATCTATAACAAATACTATCAGTGCGAAGCTGGGCGGGTCGCAAGCATTAGTATAAAAACATTTGTTGAGTGCTCCAGTTCGGGCTTACCTACATTTCGAAAGAAATATATTTAAATAGTAATTTGTTTTATTCTTGACTTTATATACCTACATATTTTTGGACTGACGGTACCTACTTACTGTACGCAGCAAGATGTATTGCACGTCGACCTTTAGAAAATGACTTCGGATAATTTTGGCTCTGTAGAGCGTTACCTATCTCTTTCGCATATCCTATGTATAGGACGTTTGTCGACCATTTTGATGAACTTTTGCCCAATACCGGATTATTAGTGCTTACGTAGGCAGCGTGCAGCTGAGATAACGCTCTACGAAGACGAAACTATCCGATTGTCTCTTTCCTACGCTCGATGTGTAATATTTCTTGACGGGTATTGTAATTGTAATTTAAAAATGGAAAAAATCTATACTCGTAATTTGATCGACTATACAACAATTATTGTCAACTGCAAAACCAACATTTAAGCATCGTTATGGATCCAATATCTGCTATGTCACTGAAGTAAGAAACATCTAGATTTTTTTTATGTAATGGAAGTGGCAAACAAACATGCAGTTCACATTGATATTAAGTGATGACTGCAGCCTATAGACACCTACACAAAGACCAAGGTCAAAATGTAGATGCGGTACCACTCCCGAGGTTAAAGGTCTTATGCCTCTGTGCCGGAAATTACAGGGCCGACATTACCATCTGACCGGAACACGATAGTGCTAAACACTACCATTTAGCGGCAAATATATTAGGTAATGCGGTGGTGCCTACGCCCGCGAGCTCCGTCACTGGAGCTCTACCACCAGTGAAACAGATACAGTAAGAACTTTGATAAACACAGAAACATTAAACGTTATTCAACCTACCAAAAGTGCAATCGGTGAAAGAGCCCAACAAATCCTAAGAAACACGCAGGGATACTCTCCGACAGCAAAATACACGTCTTCACAGAAAGTGGTCTGCCCGTAGACATATGTGACCACGATCGCAACAACAGCGGCTATAGGCACTCGAGGAACCGACACCGGCCATTGCATTAGAAAATTCAATATGTAGAGACCACCCTGGAGAAAATGGAAGTAATTACATTAATGGAAAATGCAAGTCATTAAAAAAGTATGAATCTTCACACCAAGTCCCTTACGAGGTAGGCGGTGTGGGTGAAGCGCCAAACATCTCATGCATTCATACAAACATCAACGATTCGCTAGTTACGTTTTTGTTTCACGTACCTAATGACCTTAGCGTAGCAGTAGTGGACTGCTACCACTTGAATACTCAGGCAGTAACCATTATGACGAAAAAGACTTAGCCTGTTGCACCAAGATATTTGTTAAAGTTAAAGATATTGTAACATTTCACATCCTTGTCTAACTTCAACAGATTTCTTTATAATAATAAAAATAATAATGGCAACCCATTATACGTCCCACTGCTGGGCACGAGTCTCTCCCCTTTTTTTGGGGCGAGGCCTGGAGCTTACTCCACCACGCTGCTCCAATGCGGATTGGTGGAAGTGGGTGGGTTAGTGGCCAACCCGCTGTCGGATGTTTTCAAACCGCCCATAAGGCCTCCGACAAGGTTTAACGACTGCTATCCATCGATAGCAACCGGGACCGACGGCTTAACGTGCCCTCCGAAACACGGAAACGCGCATTTAATTAGCGGTCACCCATCGCACTACCCGAACGCGCCCGTAGTACTTAACCGAGTAGATCGCTTACGATCTACACTAGCCGCTGGGCCATGCGCGCTTCAGATTTCTTTATGTTGGAGGAGAATGTGAAATGTTACAATAACTTTAACAAATATCTTGGTACAACTCAGGCTTGTATATCTACACTCTAATGCCTAACTTACACTTCGTTAAGTGAGAGTGTTGAGTGATTAGTTAACAGCTTTTTTATATCAAGTTTTAAGTATATTCACAGCGTGAACACAGTGTTTATCTGTTCCTCGATCCACTTCGTGGCTCATACGTATTCAAAAACTTACACTTGTCACTCCATTTTTAACAAAGTGTAAACCAGGCATTACCTAATGTGTTTCGTTGGTCACAAGTGTGACTTAGCACAACTAGATAATCCTATGGTTGTTTTCTTTTTTTTTAATTTCTATTTCTTCATTTTCAATAACACAGATGGGTAACGTTCCAATATTTAGACATACCTAAGTAGTGAATTACTTTTGAATAGTACACTTACATATGGCTTGGAATCAGATTTTGCAACGTCTCCCAATATTAAGAAGGAACCTATGTTATTATTCTATTATGGTGTATAGGTGCAGATAATTTAGGCCAAAAATCGACCTTCGGTCGGACACTAGACTAGTGTCTAGGTCCCGAGTTCAAAATTGGAACTCGTTGTATTTATGGGTTACTTATGTGAGACAAAGATCCACTTACTTGGGTACACAATGTAATAATACCGATAAAGCAGAACAACACGCAAATTAATATACGAAATGCCCACGTGATCTTCCGTATCGAGCGACCGGTGAGCGTTGACATTATTGTGTGCACCATCAGTGCCTATGGACAAATTATATTATCAGTTATTATAATAAGCAGTAGGAAATAAGTAACCCAGTCAGGATCATCAAATGATAGCCGGTCGAGTCACAAAACTGCAAATCTCAAACAATGAAAATTGAAAATAAATCAGGAATGCTGATATAATTATTTTAATTATTTTATCAGACATAATATATAATTCAACAAAAGAAACAGTTCCTTCTTCTATGTACGGAATATTATTACAACAGCCGGCAGATGCTGCTGAAAATGAGTCAAGTGAAGCTGAAGATCAGATTTCTGTCTGTCTGTATCTCATAAACCGTGATAGTTAAAAAGCTGAAATTTTCACTAGTTATGTATATCCATTGCCGCTATAACAAAAAATTATAAAAATTACAGTAATAAAAATATTTAGGGGTCCCTATACAATAACCGTGTTTTTTTTCGTATTTTTGCTCAATATTAATAACGGTAGCAGGTAGACTCTCTAATCTCTTTTATTCTATCCAGAACCGCCTTTTATTGAACCCACTTATTTCAAATATCTTAGACAAACACCTATATAAATTTCAACTTTACAGAGAAAGTTTATTTTAATTCATACATATAGCACACCTTTCGGTTCGCCTGGCAGGCACTTGTGCTCATCGAAATCGCCTGTCAATTTTTTTTTAAACGTAACTTCACGCCTGTAATCTCCGAAGGGGTAGGCAGAGGTAAATGCATGCATTGAAGCATACATGCAAACACCCACGATTCGCCGGTTACGTTTTGACCCATGTAACAGGTGGCGAGCCTGTTGCCATCTCCGAGCACATTACCAAACTCCGAGGTACTGGGAAACTTCCAGAAAAATGCAAAAATCCCAATAAAACCAGAGATAAAGCATTTTAAACCGTTATTTCTGATAGTCCCCGACCCGGGAATCGAACCCAGGACCTCCAGCGTAGTAGTAGTGGCCTGCTACCACTAGGCTACTGGGGCAGTTTTTTTTTAAACTTCACTATATATGAACTAAATTATATAAACATTTCAAGCTTACAGGTTCAAGTTTATTTTTTTTTTTTTTTACATTTTAAAAAATGTGGGGTTGGTGACGTGACTGGCTGATCCTTGCCAGGCGATGGTATTTGTACTTGGCGTGTTATGATTTATTCCTACAAAAAAATTCCAGCCTTACAGGACCAGCGGTGGTCGGAGGGTTCAGTATCTCTTGGACCATTAGCTAGGTAAAAACGCCGCCTATCCTGCGTTATTACATTTAGGTATAATATAATAATAACAATGGAAAACCATTATACGTCCCACTGCTAGGAGGAGTCTCTCCCCTTCTTGGGGGGAGGCCTGGAGCTTATAGGGGTTAGTGGCCAACCCGCTATCTGATGTTTTCAAATCGCCCATAAAGCCTCCGACAAGGTATCTATCGATAGCAACCGGAACCGACTTGACTTGGCTTAACGTGCCCTCCGAAGCACGGAACGCGCATTTTAATTTGCGCGCTTCATACAAACATTTAGCATATATTTAGGTACTACCGCTTTAAACGAATGGTTTGACCACAATTGGTCGATTGATTGTGGAAGAATTCTCCTTTACAAGTGGGCAGTGGGCTTGAGGTATTAATTCTATCTCATAAACCTCAGATCACAAAAGCAAATATGTATAAGATGATAACATTACCGTTGACGAAAGAGAGAGCACTAGTAGTGTGAAGAAGACGACCGCCGACCAGAACTGACTGCCAGGCAACCTCGCCACGAAGTCTGCCCATAGTATGAGAGACGATGATGTCCCTGCGTTAAACCAGATAAAGATAACATGTATTGTTTTCTAAACTTGAATAGATAAAATTAATTTTACCCTTCTTCAGATAAATAACATTACAGTACTTAGTAAGTACCATATGTATCAAATTACTAAAATTACTTAACAATAGAGGATTCCACTTAACAATAGACAAGACATTGGTTTAACTAAAATCGTATTTAAACCGACTTCAAAAAGAGGAGGAGTTTCTCAATTCGTCCGGATATTTTTTTCTATTATTGCGTGGTAAGGAGTGGTTTTAGGGGTCATGTCACCACTATCACTTCTCCTATAAAAATCACACTATCATACATAACTAGTATAGTTATAATCCCCAAAAATATCTGTTTTGATCTATGAGTTATGACCCTTTCCCTCCCCCCTCTCATCTCCTAAAATCAGGCCGGGAAAGCTTAAATTCACACAATCTATAATATAAAAATAAATCGGGTTTTCCTTCCTGACGCTATAACTCCAGAACGCACGAACCGATTTCCACGGTTTTACATTCGTTGGAAAGGTCCCGGGCTCCGTGAGGTTTAGGAAAGAAAATTCAAGAAAAAATATTTATAAAACGACATCTACGCGGGCGAAGCCGCGGGCAACAGCTAGTTATGTATAAAAATCACACTTAAACAAGTCAGGATCTCGAAACATCTGTTTTGAGATCGAATCTCCCTCAAATCTTTACTTAGGACCACGTCTGCCGGCGCGGCGAATCTCGGTCATGGTTTTGACAGAGAATATGTAATAATACTACGTATAGAATGGACACTTCGAGGTCCCGCCCGATTTCCCCGCCCCACCCAACCTGCTCCCTCTTATGGGCGACGTTTGGTATTCTCTACGTGCTACGCACACAGGTGCACGTGTAAATACACCTCACTGATTGATGTGTGGGTAATAGAGACCAAAATAAGCGTTTGTATGGAAATTTGGCAGAGTGTCCGCGGTGTGGTTTCGGCAAGCACCTTACTTACCGCCCCAAATATTAGTAGAATTATCATAATCTTCGTGCAAGGCCCCGTGAGCTGCGCCTAATACCAGTGCCGTGCCCATGCAAGTGGTTTTCGAAGCGGCGAATGACAGCAACGCAGTGGTCGCCAAACTCTGCTTTTGCTTGGGGCAGTAAGCTCCCAGCATTATCAGCGTGCCTTGAGATATTGACATTTGGATCAGAGCGTACTCTATCGCTTCTTGCCATATCTGCAAGTATTATTTTTTTTGTGATCTTAGGTACGTATCGATGCATACCTACTTATTATAATTCGAGATGACCGTTAATGATTAGAGTGAACTTTGTGTCTTAAAATCTTATTGTATATTGCAGCTCACGAAACATCAGCGGAAAACTTTTTTTTTTATTAATGGAAGTGGCAAACAAGCATGCATGACTGCAGCCTATAGACACCCACACAAAGACCAAGGCCAAAATGCAGATTGGTTACCACTCCTGATCCCTAAGGTGTTACGCCTCTGTGCCGGAAATTACAGGGCCGTACATTACCACCTGACCAGAACACGATAGTGCTGAACACTACCATTTAGCGGCAAGTATATTAGATAATGCGGTGGTGCCTACGCCCGCGAGCTCCGTCACTGGAGCACTACCACCAGTATCCGCCGCTGAACAAAATACTTCCCCGAAGACACCCTCAATAGGGCGTTGCTCGTCATTTGCGGGGAAATATGCTATAATCGCCACGCTTGGTTAGCGGATTGACGTTCGCAGTGGAAGTTGTTTCTACCCCGCGTTATTCATTTACTACCCACTACAACCCTATTACAATGGTTTGACCGCATTTGTTCGGTTAATGAACAATTCTCTCGTCTCGGTTCAAACGGTCGCTACAAGCTACACCAACTGACTACTACTAAATCTAAATACACCAAACTTAAACGTAACTGTCCAAGACCTTTACACCATCAAAAAGTAAACTCCAGTCACACTCCCGAAACATCCTGGCGGCACCGTCCAGTCTCACCACGCCCAGACCGCAGCACAACAGCACGAAATACGCCAGGACATCTTTGAATACCACCAACTGTAACGTATAAATTGTGGAACAAACTTCCCTCTGAGGTATTCCCTCGGTGCTACAATAGCGGGTTCTTCAAAAATGGCGCCCATAGTCCTTCAGGGCTGGCAGCGCATTGGAAACTCCATTGTTGTAAATGTTCATAGGCGACGGTGCCCACTTTCCATCAGGTGGCCCGTCTGCTTGTCTGCCAACCTAATGACATAAAATAAACTGACAAATTATCAGGTAAGTAATATCGATGTTGACTGTGTATCAACTAACTACTCTTTATGAGAGTTAAATGTAAGTGGGCTGAAAAAGCGTTCCTCATTTTACTGACACGCCCACCACAGACCAATAACCAGTTGGCACACTATTTATTTAATCCGACTCTAATCATTTATTTTTCTTTCTCTCTTTGTTGGACATGGACCTGCATATTATGAATACTCTTTCTCTCTACTTACTCGAATATTATGAAAGTGGAAAATCAACATACAGTTTACATTGATGGTAAGATGACAGTGCAGCCTATAGACATTTATATAAATAGTAGATGTCTCAGAAATACATTAATTTCTACGAGCGGGACCTCAAATAATTCCTCGAGTTAGGCCAAAAATAACGGGGTATCTAAAACTACCTAACCAAAACAGCTACGGTGCTGCTGCTGTTCCACTTTCCAGAATACCTTCAGGTCATGCGAAGGTGTCAACGCATTTAACCTTTGTCACTGAATTTCAAAACATCATCTTTCAATAATATACCTTTGAATAGCTATAAATCCGTTTGATGGCGATGAAATAGACCAAAACCCAGCATATCACGTAGTAGACTGTCAACTCGGTAACAATATTACCCAATCCTCCGGACAAGCCATCTCTCTTCAGATTCAAAACGAAATTGCTGTAAAGTTAAAATAATCTGTTGTAATATTCAATTTTTGGCCGTGACCCATGCATGTTAATTTCAAGAATAAAAAAATTGGTTTACTCCAGTTGTCCAGTGACAGTATGCCACTGCTCCTGAGAGAGATCCTGGGTACGAACTGATCGGGGGTTAGGAGAATAAGTACTGTAAGTTTTCTTTTATGTAATGGAAGTGCCAAACAAGTATGCAGTTCACATTGATGTTAAGTGATGACTGCAGCCTATAGACACCCACACAAACACCAAGGTCAAAATGCAGATGCGTTACCACTCCTGAGGCCTAAAGTATTATTTATTTATTTATTTAATCTTTAAGATTTTTAAAATGAACAAGAAAAAATAGTTTCAAGCGAGAGCACTAATCTCAGTGCACCATTACATTATGCTGTTATTATTATTAATGCTTACTTTCAGGAGTGGATGGTAGAAGTAAGTTGTACTCACAAGAAAAATGAATGCGGAGGCGTCTCACTGCCTTGCGGCATGGGCCGATGTCGCGCCGCACAAGGAGGCTGTGACGCGGCTGCACAATGTAGCCACGGTAGGAACGAGTGCAGTGAGTGCACTAACATAGCCATGCACCACGCACTCACCGCGCCCGCTGACAACGCAGTCAGCACGCATATCGAGACCATAGCGAAACCCACTCCTAGAAATCGAAGGTGTAATTAATAGGATGTTCTGTAGAAAATATTAACATAATTAAACGGAAAGTAGGAAAACGAAGAGTTGTGTGAAGAATTTTGATATAATTGTGGAGGAACGGCTGGAAATGTTTCTCCTACGAAAAGAGAGGATCCTCCGATCAGGTGAGGCAATAGCGCCATGCAGGCCGTGGCCCAACAATTACTTAACGTTGGGAAATTGTACCTATAAAGAGCAACTCTTGCGAAAACTTTGTATGTGAGATGCAACTTGGCCATCCTCCGTTCACGACAAGTACTGTGTGTTTCTTCAGTGTTTCACTAGGTGGCGCATTATGTAGTGGACGTTACATCATGTTACTTTATTGACGAGAAATTAGATCTCTATAAAATCTTTGATATTGTGGACTAATATAAGGTACTTCTCTAGTCACGAAAGAGATGAAGATATGCCAAGATCTATCTGTCTTGTTTAGTTTTCAACAAGAAACTATTTTCACCAATCCCAAAGAAGGCTGTAAAAAAGAAGAAAAAAAAAACAGACGTCTCCACTGTGCTTCGGTATTTAGTACTTAGAGTAACTGGACTAGTATTCCAGAGCCTAGGTTCACAACCCGCCTGAAATATTTTTCTTTTTTTTTTTAATCTTTATGATACAGTTTTTTTTACCTCGAGCTACAGGTGCCATATCCCAGCTGTTCAACACTCCTTTTTTAGTGACCACACCTAACGCAAGCTCCAAATAGAATAATGGATATCCAAAACACGCGCTAAAAACATTGTATAGGAAGAGGAACGGCAGATATCTTCGAAAATCGTGCAAATATGGATGCCACCACATTTGAACTATGCCAATACATGAAGACACAACTAATTGGCGGTAGGTTATGTTGTTGCTCCATCGATCTGCAAACTGTAAAAAAAAATTTTTTTTAGGTATTTTTACAAAAGATTCAAATAAGGCAAAATTATACTTCTTAAATGTAGTTTCAGAGGCATAAAGCGGCAACGTTACATCAACATAGCTAAATGAAATAAAATATTGAAATATTTTGTAAATAATATTTGAATGATAAAAATAAAATGTGTGTATGTGTGTATATCTTCACGCCAGGTCCCTAACGGGGTAGGCAGAGAGTGTAGAGCGCCAGACATCCCGGTTCTGACAAACCTCTCGTGCCTCGTCTACCTTCATCATTCTCTTCATACATGCACGCCGATTCCTAAGACTTTTGACCCCACCATCAGACAGAACTCGACCTATTTGGTCATGGTAGGTCAGCCTTGGTCTTCCTGGGCCTCTGCAACCATCCACATTCGCATTGTATATCTGTTTAGTCATTCGCTCATTCGACATTCTTTCTATATGCCCGAACCATCGGAGCATGCCTTTTTTCATTTTTACACCGATACTATCATTCACACAAAGTCTCTTTCTTACATCTTCATTACGAACGCGATCGGTGAGTGATACACCGCAGATCTTGCGCAGAGATCTCATCTCGACCGCGTTCAACTTACTTTCATGCTCTTTCCTGCATACCCAGCTCTCGCTTCCATATAAAAGCGTTGGAGTAAGTACAGCATTATGTACGGCTAGTCGAGCCCGCTGGCTGAGATGTTTAGATTCTAGCAGCTTACCCAACGCTCCATTCACGCAATTCCCAGCAAGCACTCTTCTTTCTATGTCAGTGGTGTACCTACCATAATAAAATAAAATGAACATTACCAATGGTTCCTCGATTGATTCAGATTCAGTTGTATCTGTTACAGTTTTTGTACGGGTGCTCTGGAAATTGAAGAACCAAGAGGATAAGGTTCCAAGTACAAATTGTAAATAGACCGTCGAAATAGTCGAAAGTACCAATATTTTGTGTGACGTTATTTAATTTTATGGACGGCTTCTTCTATAACATAAATAAATATATATTCTTCAATACACGGAGCACCTGGACCAGTCCGTGGATGACTGGATAATCTCTGTACAGTATCTATATAGGAATAGCTTCAAAAGAAGCACATATTCACCTCCATCCACACTCTGAGATGGCTTCGGCATTTCAAACATGATATAGGTAACTTGAGGGTAATAAGAGTGTAATAGGTACTAGG
Source organism: Macrosoma leucophasiata (assembly GCA_036365455.1). NCBI lineage: Eukaryota > Metazoa > Arthropoda > Insecta > Lepidoptera > Hedylidae > Macrosoma > Macrosoma leucophasiata. The sequence goes on from JAWQUS010000024.1 coordinate 6,976,773, forward strand.
GATTATGATTGACTGGAAGAGAATGCCCTATGGCATTAAGTCCGCCTTATGTACTAGGTGCATTAAAGTTTAAATAAATAAATTATGTATCATCACGCCAGGTCCCTAATGGGGTAGGCAGCGAGCGTGGAGCGCCAAACATCCCGGTTCTTGCATGTCTCTTCTACATTCCTCACTCTCTTCATGCATGCACGACAATTCCAAAGACTACTAAGGATAATGAGCGTAAATAATTTTGAAGTGGAAAATAAATATAAAAATATAGCTTACCGCACTTTCACTCATTTCTATTATAGTAATCTCAATATCAAATTATTCTATGTGTACAACTTGTAAACATATCGAAATAGACAAAGCATTGACGTATGACATTTCAGTAAGTTAATAACTCAGTTCAAAAATAACCAGAAAAAGGTTTGATGCAAATGTGCCTATTTTGTTTCAATTGATACGAATATGCATAGGTGGAGAGAAGCTGCGTTGTGTCGTCGATGCGTAGTACGTACCTAGTTCTTATCACCGTTATTGTACATTGAGGCAGGCACATATTTTTACACTACAGGACTCATGGCTCGTATCATGACTCGTTATTGCTTTTCAGTAGCGCACTTTAATGAAATAGCATAACCTCGTTTCGTTTGGATTCTAATTAGTGATTATGGGTGGCGTTATTCAACATCAACACCCATAAATTGTAACATAAAATCCTAACGGCACCAGTCCGGCTATCATGGTTTGCGAAAATCCACAACAACCTGGCCACGGGCCATCCAAAGATGTGTATGACACGAAAGGCGGCAGCGGGGCGTCGAGCGACTAAAACAAATATATGGAAAATTTTCTAAACATGCCACTCCCTACAATCCCCGCTATGCGTGGCATGCTTAGTAACTAAATTTCCATACATTTGTTAGTTCGCGCCGCGCGATTACTCGCCGTAGCGAATGACCTGTGGCCATGTTGTAATGTAAAATGCTTACAAAAGCGACGCAGATGGTTGGGAATAACTTTGAAACAGCTATCACCTCAGCCTTGGAACAGAAAAAAATTAATTAGTTCCACTTGCGAGATATGAACTCAATGTAACTCAATAATATTTTACGGAGAGATTTATAATTTAGAGTAGTGATAACAAAAAATAAAAGACAAATACTTGTTAATATAACAAAATGTATATTACAATATCGCCGATAACATCTAGCTATAAATCTTGTTTTTTGTAGCTAAATAAACTAATACGCACCGAATTACACTACTATTTGGTTTATAGATGCGAAACAAACCAACTAAATATTCACAATTCAAGTCAAACTAAAATTACTAACTAATTGCCACAAACACATTTTTAATCGATACTTAAATCTATCCTCTTATATTTAATCGGATAGTGCAGTCGTTAAACAAGGGAAAATATAAAACAAAATACAACTTTCCTAAAATACAATTATCATATTTGTCATAATTACAATGCGTAATACAATATCCAACAAGTAATATTGCACATCGACCTTGCCCCTCGGCAGGAGTCTCCGGCTTAATTCGGGTCTGTAGAGCGTTATCTCTTTCGCAGCTTAACTATGTAACGTTTGTCGGCCACTTTGATCAAGTTTTGAGCAATACCGGACTATCAGTTCTTACGTAGGCAGCAGGTGTAAAAACTTAGTACAAAAACGATGGCAACCCTATCAATGTAAGGGCAAGTGAACATTGTGTAAAAGTACCAACAGATGGCGTGCATCTACAATAAGTTTTGTCCCAATAATGTTCATTCATATTGTTGTCAGACGTGGTACATACATGTCATGCTGCAATTGTATCGTATGTAATATTGCTTAAAAACTGTGTTTTTTAAGCGTTTTCCGTGATTTTTTCATCGAGTTCAGATGTATGGAATGCACGTCACAGATAGATATACAGAAAGCGGCCAAAATACTATATTTATAATGGAATAGCTATCCACGAGCCATTGACCTTAGGTTATAGTTCCAAAACGATTCACGCGACGGCGTGAGTGAGCTGTTGCATTCTTTGATCTTGACAATTGGTCTCTATTTCAATATGTATTAAAGTACTCTGGTGGGTAGTGTGCAGCACAGATAACGCTCTACGAAGTCGGAACTAGTCGATTGCTTCGTTTGTAGGCTCGATGTGCAATATTTCTTACTGTAGGTACCTACTCTGTGCATCAAATGAAAATATATATTCTGTATACGCAAAGTATACTTAATTGCTTAAGAAAGCAAATAATAGTTACACAATATCCGCATTTTTTAATAAAATTAAAAAAATGCAGATAGCGCTTCGTTTTTGAGACCCGATAGACACTTTAATAATTATATACTGCTATGACAGAGACGTACCGCTCACAGATATTTAAAAAAAAACAAGGAAAACACTTGAGAAGTAACATGGCAGCACTATTTCTTATACGGTTAACGACGGCCCAGTCTGTACAATATTTTTTCATGTTCAACAGTTCTATTTTCACGCAAAATATGCAGGTATACATAGAGCAACACGGGCCACTGGCCGCGGCGGACCGGAGGGGAGTAGCCATATGCAGGCTTTCCCCTCTATCAAAGTGCAAGCACAAGTGTTCTTATACCTGTCGCCGATATGTTTAAATGTGTGCGTGAAATTGTTTATGAATTTTGTTAAAATCAAGACGATTTTTGTAGTGTGTGTGCGTGTCACACGTATTTTCCCCGCAAAAAATGACAGACTGTTTGCATCGGTAATAAACGCTATGGCTACTCCCCTTAGGTCCCCCGCGGCTGGTGGCCTGTGTTGCTCTATGTATGTATATATGTGAAGTGTCGCGAACTTATTTTCATACATACATTTAACTAATTATGTGTTGCATCTACGTTTGTGAATATTATAATCGCTGAAGCATGCGACATTGTTGGCGTGCACTTTATTAGAACTAAAAGTAGTCAAAGTTTATTTCTCAGGATTCAAACTAACCCCAAATAAGATTTCATGGCAATCAACTCGATTAAGCCAAAATAACAACAAACAAACACGAGTTACGTTTACATTTATACTAAGATTGTTTTACATGGAAAATAGAGATAAGGATCTCTGTATCCATCAAAACATGATAAATAGGGCTTGCGCAAAGGATACATTTTAGGGCTCCCACACATAACTGCGAATTCGGATCGCATCGCAAATTTCTGCGAGCTCGCACGAATGCATCGCATCGCATCGCAGTTCTGTGTAACCGCCCTTAATAATACTACATTTTATTCAGAGTTCACCATAAATGTAACCCTCTACAAGTTTTTTCACAGAATTTTTTGAGGTTTCATTTATAAATTTATTATTTATTGTGGGGGTAGTCCCCATAGTCCAAATATTTGAGGTTGAGTTCATTGACTACTTCAGACATGAAACAACTTTATTTGAAGACGGCACACTTCACTCGCTATTTAATAGCTAAATTCATATCGTAGTTTTTGAGCCGCTAGTCTAGTGCTATTGTGGCAGACAGTAGAATTTTTATATGCAGCGGTACGCTGGAACCTTTCCCAAGTTTTCAACACTCCTTCCCCTAATTCTCCATGGTTTCGTATATTAATATTCCACTATTACGAATACAAACAGAAGACGAAATTTGTGATATATTGATGTAATGGCTAATAATAATTCTTTTTATCGAAAATTCATTAATAGAAGCTCTTATACTATTTTTTAAATTTGAGTTTTCGCTTGCTATAACTGTAAAATAATTTCCATTACTTGGTGTAATGGAAATTATTTTACAGTTATAGCAAGCGAAAACTTTTACAGTCATTTTCGTGGCAAACCTAGTAATAAAGTCTTTATTGCTTATTTTATAGTAACTATCTTCTCACTTACGTCTCTAAAGTCTATAGTAGTCTATACACACAAAAACAAAAAAAAAAAAAAGAAAACTCACTTATATGTGTGAATTTTAAGTATTAAATATTTTTAAGGTAAGACTAATGTCGTGAGCGATACTTGCAAAATGCGAAAATAATTTCAATTTTATATTTGTTGGATCACAATAACTTTATAATGAATTCATGGAGAGTAGAAGTAAATAGCCCAGTTTTTTATATGTAATGATAGTAGCAAACAAGTATGTAGTTCACGTTATTGTGTGAACACCGAGCCTATTATATAGACATCTACCCACAATTCGATGGTTAAAAATGTTAGAATGCATATGAGTTGGGAGGTCGAAGTTGTTTTGCCTTTGTGATAGTTATTACGAGGCCATACGCAGTTAAGTTTTTTTTTTATGTTATGGCAGTGGCAAACAAGCATGCAGTTCACAATGATGTTATGTGATGACTGCAGCCTGTAGACACCTACACAAAGACCAAGGTCAAAATGTAGATGCGGTACCACTCTTGAGGTTAAAGGTCTTATGCCTCTGTGCCGGAAATAACACGGCCGTACATTACCACCTGACCGAAACCCTATAGTGCTGAACACTACCATTTAGCGACTCTACCACCAGTAAAAAGTCCAGTGAAATGCTTTAAATACAAGAAAAAGAAACATAAGAATGGTGCTGAAGTGGCTAAGGTGTATTGTATGAATTTAACAGTAGTAGACGAAGAGAAGTGTGCTGGATATGCGAACCTATTTACTACATACTAATTATACTATATTTTGAGAATCAGATTGTATTTCATTAATACATAGGCTTTGTGCAAGCAATCCCTTTGTTAATTCACAACATCTGCAACGAATGAGGTACTATAATGAGAACAAGTCCTTAGTACAAGTGCTCATCAAATTTAACAATTATTTTGGACTTCCATAAATAATTGTAATGAGTACCAATAAAAAAATTGGCTTACTGGACATTTTAACTAAACAACAATTTATATTGCGTTCAGGTCTAGCTTTTTTTTTCCCCCGCCAAAAGAGGGTTCCTCGATTCACCTTATTCTTTTTAAAATACGAAGTGGCAATGGTAGGCAATGACGTAGGGATTTTTTAAAGATATTGTTAGGAGAAAAAAAATTATATAAAATGCTATACTACCTCTTGCTACAGTAGCGCCACCCTTAACTATTTAACGCCTTTCTACGGACACTTTTTGAGACATTGCTCCTTACCTACACTTCATAAAGTAATCGTTTCATTTCATTTGTATTTATGAATATCACCAAGGCCTAGCCCGCACTGAAAAAATTCCGTGCACATTTATTTAGGAAATTTTATAACACTTTGAATCACACAGAGGTACACACATTCGCGGTGAACGATAAAATTCAAAAGGTTTTTCCCTGCGTGCTGGCAGAGGACAATTAGCATGTATGCTTGAATGCATACATTTACATGCAATCAAGCATACATACCCAGGACCCACGATTAGGAAGTGAGTTTACTCGATCTAAGGTCAGATAACCGCACTCCGATGGGATCAACCTCAACATTGCAATGGCTTGCTACCACAAAACCTATTGAAGCAAGTATTCAAAATGAACGCGTTAAAAGTATATGGGTTTGGACACTTTTACAAAACCACGAAAGTAAAAAATAGCGCGCCGGTTTATTGCAATGCGGTTAGCATGCAAAAACTATTCGTTCTTGATACTTTTCTATTTTAACAAAATTAAAAGAATGGTAAAAATGTATTAAGCGAGAGGCAAGCAGAAGGAGACGAATGTTTGCTTTCAAAATATATTTTTACTTTGCATACCCATACAAATTAATGTGAAACTGATCATATCTCAATAAGTTCGAATTCTCCATTAATAGGCAGAAATCGATTAGATTTGTTTCCTTGCCCCTCAGAAATGAGGTACTAGACTTAGGTCTAGTCCTATAAGTCTAATTATCGAACTGTTAGCACACGTTCAAATACTGAAGAGGTCTCAGACATAACATTGGTAACGGTAAAGTGGTGGGTCCACTAAAGTCGGACATTGTCGATGTGACCCCGACTTGACCCATCATTACCGAGTAAGTAATAATTTCTATAAAGCTTCTTTAACTGAATTAATATTTTAAAGTAGTATTTATAGCAATAATTGCGATATGAACAAACAACTCTATTATTGTTACTTACGCGGTATTTCAAGTTTACCGACCATAACATTTGTTGCACCCATAATTTGAAATTATAGACAAGTCCCAACCGCTTGCTCCTCGCAAATGACGTCAGGTAATGAGTCTAATATAAGCACTGTAAGCACATGTTCAAATACTGAAGAGATCTCCGGCAGAGGGCAGTGGCGCCAGGCCTCCGGTGACATCGGGGAGCCTCGATACGTCGGGCAGGTTGTCTATGTGTGACTTGACCTCAGCTTTCACTGCGTAGATCTTCTGTAACTTTATGTTGTATTCCTGGAATAATTAGGAATTTGTTATTTTAATTACGAAGTTCACAATAATTTGAGGAGTCGATTGGTCGAGTGGTGTATGACGCTTGATCCGCGGGTCGCGGGTTCGATCCCGGATGTTTCGGGTCTGGATGTTTGTGTACAACAGCACTCATGACACAGGTTTATACCTAATGCAGAGCTGTGTCGTATTTATTTTTTTATCTTTAAACACAGTAATAAAATAATAAAATCAAAATAATCGTAGTTAATTCAATTTTCTTCAGCTATATACAAAATGCAACTAAGTGGTGCTTGAGAGAGTTACATCATATTAAAGCGATTTCCATATATAATTAAAAATTATTAATTTATCATATAATAACGAATAAAACTACTTTACCTCCAGCCTAGCCTCGGCTTGTTTGGCGAGATCGCGTTGCGCTTGCGCAAAGTCCCTCAACATGGCTGCCACTTTCCTCCGTTTCTCCAACTCCTCAGTCAGCCGCAAGTTATACTCCGCGAGCAGTTCCACAGCAGAGTTGACGATCGCACTCAAGCTTAACGCGGATTCCTTATCTACAAATATAATATTCATTTATGTAATATTCAGTTATATCAGATAATATTGTTACATTGGATAATACTTTGTTGATTTAGCAGAGTAACAACGAATAATTGTTACATAGTATAATTTTTATTTGACTTTATACATACAGTCAGGGAATCCCCCAGTCTTTCCAAATCAATCCAATAGTTATTACTATCATAAAGTGCCCATGTGAACTACCGGCCCTTTCCCTGACAGTACATATTTGATATTTTTACTTAAATAAATTATATTAAAATTGTATTTTTTTTTGTTTCAATCTTTATGTGGAGTGTAGTGTAACTGTTTGGAAGATGGAGTGTAGTGTAACTGTTTGGAAGATTGAATGATATCTATTATAGTAAAAGTTGTGTAACAAATGTGTCAATGAGAAAAGTAGAAAGTAAAGTATGAAGTTAATAAGTAGTAAGTTCAACAGTACAATATTAAGCATTTTATAAAAATTGAACTTAAATTGAAGTACAATGTGAAGATTTTTTTAATTAGTATTACTTTTACATCACTGTTGTCAACTTCGTAATATTTCAAAGTAAAGGTATATGAAAATATGTGTAAAGGATATTGTGTAAATGTAAATAAAACAATGTCATAATAAAAGGTTCATTTTTATTAAAGATCAGCTCATACAAAGATCGTAATGTAACATAGTATAATACAATAATGAAGTACCAACTATGTTCGCAAACTTTACCTTCTAACTTAGACAATAATTGGATTTCAGAGACTTCTGGTGGAAGTGAAGCAATCCTCTCCCTCACTGCCTCGTCACTTGAAGCACTCGATTCCAATTCCAATAATGCCTGGAAATTAAAGAATAAAAATAATTAACAATTTGATCTTTTGATAGGCGTTTGAAAGTGTATAAAACTTTAATATACATAATTTAGTTGTCATTCAAGCGTAAGCTACGTAACTTTTATTTAAAAACATCATCATAGACAATCATAATATCTCTTCTTGCTATCATTATATTATTTGCCTTTTTCTTCTCAATCATATCGATATATATTTATAATATGTATGTTTGTATATTATGTATTTATTTATGTATATTATATGTATAGATATATATTTTATATAGTGTAATATTTATTCGTAGGTTATTTCCTTATTTTATAATTAACTATTTAATTTATAAGTTTTACGCGCCTTTCATTGTTTTCTATTTACCCAAAGGTTGACTGGTAGACAATGCCTTTTAGTAGCATTAAGTCCGCCTTTTCTACAACATTTCTGTGTTTGCAATAAAGTTAAATAAATAAATAAATAAAAATAAATAATTTGTATCTATCCTTATGACTTTTAATGGCAAATAATTTTACATTTATTATAACTGGATTGAGCCATAAAATCCTACAAGAAATTTTATTAAATACATAACTGAAGAAAAAACTGTACCAATATATGACAAAAAACTTGGTGTCAATTAGTATCTTGATAATGCTTTTAAGATACAAACAAATAATACAAAGAAAAATAAGATGACATTATTATGACAAACTGGAATCGCAGTTGTGTAAACAGATTTTTTATAATAGTTTACTTTCGGGTGAACTTCTACTTCAACGATGTTGATAACAAAGACTCATATTGTTAGCTAAATAAGGGAACTATTTAATAAACCAGATTTGTTATTGTTTGATTAGCTTATAAAAATAGTTACGTAACATTTACTCAACAATATTTGTGACAAGTATTATCAGAGGCAGATAGTAACTGTTGCTTGGCCAAAAGCATACCAATAACATTACTCAGGACCATGTCGATAAAACAGTACTTATCCAGTTTCATAACTTTTAGGCCTCTTACGGCCAAATACTCAAACGCCACTTAAATCTAAATGGGACTTAAAAGTCTTCTGTCTTTATAAAACACGTTCAAACGATAGAGATAGCGCACATTTGAGAGTTGCTTAAAATTGAGTGACGTTTGTGTATTCGGCCATTAGGCCTCTAGTGTCTTGTGGTAACAGTTCACTACTGCTACAATTTTTTTACGGGCGTTTTTCATTTTCGGGAGATGCTGCCCTCGCAGTTTGTAATATACCTGAAGATGGCAAAAGGCTCGACACTTTACATGAGACAAAATTAAACTGGCAAATAGTGGGTGTTTGCATGTATGCTTGAATGCATGCATTTACTGCCTATCCTTTTGGGGAAAACAGGCGTTATGTTAGGTCTTATCACATTTCCTCCTGTAATTTGAATTCACACCTCATTTCGTAGAAGTGTGAACAGTGCCATTCATGCCAAGTTATAGGCATAAATAGGCAGAATTATTTATATAACCGCGATACCGAACCGTATGCGGACCGCGGACCTTTACTTTTATCTACATTGAGGTCCATGGCAACATGGCAGAAATGTCTTTGCAGCCCTTGATGGAAAAAGGTTGCGTAAGGTCGATCTAGAACATTCTAAACTTCAAGATACCAATGATTTGCTTATTAGAAAATAAACTATATTATTTCATGCATTTTAATGGACATACGAACGACTACTACGAATTGGGCTAAAACCACTACTAATAAGTCTACCAGTATTCAAATAAAGTGTAAAAACAAATAAAGTGTAAAAACAAATAAAGGGAACATTTAATTTCGTCAAATATTAAGGCGAGTGAGTAGTGTATGATAAAAAAATAAGAAAAAGGATTAAGAAAATAATTACTTTTATCAATTCCTCAGGTTCTGGAGGGTCTCCCGGCGGCGTTTTGGGGCTGAGAGTGATGTGGGTCTCGATGTGGCCGTCAACTTCAACAGTAGTCTCACTACGCCTTCTCTCCTTACGTTCTAGTTTTGGCTTCTTTTCGGGCTCCTTGATTTCCGTATCTATTGATTTGCGTTTACTAACTTTACTCGGTTCTGTTATCTTGTCATTGGGGTCAACTGTAATGTGTTTAAAATAAAAATATTTTATTACAAACATGTTATATTATATTGCGTTATGAATATGTGTATTTCTAAGCATGATCTTAAAAATGTAACATCAGCAAACTTGTGTGATGGAGTTCAAAGATACATTTTATTTCCTTTATACTGCAATCTGTCACCATGAGGGACATTGAGCGGTAGTTGTGGCGATCTTGTAAGTTGGGCATGCTCAGGATTGCGACCTTTGTCACATCCTGAATTTCACATGTATGCTCCTTTACTGAAGCACATCTTGGGGTACTTTACGTTTGAGACGGCGACTAATTAATGTACTATCCATCAACCTCTGCGCAAGGATGTTAGGGTGGTTTAAAATTCTATCCCTGTAAGACTTGGTGTGGTGGACTATCTCTTCTCTAACTGTAGCGATTCGTAGGTATTGTGCAATTGTTCATTTGTAACAAACCATGGGGCATTTGTTATGATCCTGAGAATTTTGTTTTGGTATCTTTGGATGTTTCTTTGAGAGTTCAAAGATAAATGAAATTAGGTAATTAGAAGACTTTGTAACGGAATGTGAATAATAGTAAAAATATATATTTTTAGATAGGCGGTGCATTTTGTGTACTTTGTAATTATTAGTATCTAATATAATTATTATAATTGTCAATTAAGTTCAGTTAAGTTCAGTAAGTAATTATTCAATAAAAAGAACCACAGATGTTGGACTGACTACACACAACATACAGTTTATGGTGATGGCAAATAATACTGTAGGCCATAAACATCTACATGCAATAAGAGATTTCAAGATGTATTGCCATACATTAATATGCATTGCCACTTGACTGGAACAGTGCTGAACACTACCATTTAGCGGGAAAATTAGATTAGGTAATGTGGAGGTAATTACAACCGCGCCGTCACTGGAACTATCACGATCATATCATATCATATCATATCGACGGTCCCTACGTACATAAAGACATGTCAAAAATGCCAATTTTTTTTTATTGCATATACGGTTTTAGGTTGTCCATGTGCTCATACCCATATAAGATTTTTGCTGAAATATTATGTATTTCACTCAATATTCAAATCGTATAAGAGTACAAGTAATATAAGTACGACGAATAAGTGCCGTAGATGCGGATACGTATACTTATCGTTTTGTACAGTGTCTTAAAATGCGCGCCGCTCGGTGCGCGGTCTTATCTGACTTGACGTCATCTACGGAGGTTCGCCAATAAAAAAGCAAATCATTATATTGAGTTGCAAACTTCTTTAAAATATGATTTACTCGATCATTTTTTATAGATAAGAAAAGCTTTTCATAATATTGAAGTACATGAAGTCATGTCCTACATGTTTGTTTATACGTGTCACTATAAATTTATTTATGGATTTGTCTTTATTTACTTTGACTACAGTTTAATAAACACCATTAAATTTTCCTCTTTTTTTTAGGCAAATGTATGTGGTGAAAAATAAATTTCAATGGACCTTGAGGATCGCTCATTGGAAGTTTTTAACGACGAAATGACTAAAGACAAGCTGCCGAAGCACCTAGAGATGTAGAACAATATTACACATCAGCTAAAATACTATCACAAACTGATTTAAATCAAGTATATTATATTCATTAATAAGTTTTTTGCGGCTTTTGTCTTAATAGGAGATAATAGTATGAAAAACCATGCTAAGAAATACGTTTGAATATAAGTAGCCGCAAGGCTCAGTGCTACCTCCCACGCTTTTTCTTCTGCATATCGATGAATTAATGTTGGAGCAACACTCACACAACCAACACAACACATTGCTACGCGGATGACAGTACGGGAGATGCACACTATACAAGCCGTGCAAATGCTTCTCGGACACTTATCGAAGAAAGCAGGACTAGACTTGTGTCTGAAGTCGAGCAATCTCTGGAGCGGCTCTCGGATTGGGGTCCACTCAAATTAGTGCAGTTCAACCCCTCGAAGACACAAATCTGCGCGTTCATCGCTAAAAAAACCCCCATTCATTGTAGTACCACAGTTCCAAGGCACTCCTCTTGCTATTGGTAAGAGTATCGGTATCCTGGTCGTTAACATATCGAACGAAGTGCAATTTAGGAGTCACATTGAGTGTAAGACCAAGTTGGCATCCAAAAAGTTGGGGGTGCTTAACAAAACGAGGCAGTATTTCACATCGGAGCAGCTATTACATCTTTATAAGGCCCAAGTGCGGCCCCATCTGGAATACTGCTCTCATTTGTGGGCGGGAGCTCCCAAATACCAGCTTGGTCCACTTGACTACCTACAAAGACGCGCTGTTCGTATTGTTAACGATCCAGGACTTACTGACAGGTTCGAACATCTGAGCCTGCGCAGAAACATTGGGAGTCTGTGCATGTTATACCGTCTCTACAATGGTGAATGCACTGTTGAACTGTTCGACATGGTGCCACCGTCTCTTTTTCTACACCGTACTTCCCGCCGAAAAGAGAAGTTTCACCCTCACCGACTGGACACCTGGCCGTGCTCAAAGGTGCGGTTTTGTGGTTCATTTCTGCCCAGAACGAGTAAATTGTGGAACGAACTTCCCTCTGAGGTATTCCCTCGGTGCTACAATATGGGCTTCTTCAAAAATGGAGTTTACAGAGTCCTAGCAACGCGTTGGCAACTCCATTGGTGTTGCAAATGTTCAAAGGCGACGGTGACCAGTTTCCATCAGGTGGCCCGTCTGCTTGTCTGTCAACTGAATGACATAAAAAAGTAACACTTTTATACAACCTGTCCTACAACAAGCATGATAAAAGTACGGGTATTTGTACTAAAGACATGAAAGGATTTTATCAAAATTATTCACGAGATGCGCCCATTGCAAAAACTCAAATAAATCTCCAAAATTTATGTATAAGGTTCATATTTGGTTTACGTAAATATGACCATGTTTCCGAATTTCGACTTCAACTCAAGTGGCTGCCAATTCACCTTCGCAGGAATACACACATTCTTTCCCTTCTCTACTGTGTACTGTTCTATCCTCACTATTCTCTATATTTCAAGGAACGTTTCCTTAGCCTTTCTAAGTCTCTCTTCCTACGCTCCTCTAATAATCTTCGACTCAAAATTCCCTCCCATACTACTCCTTCTATTCTAACTCTTTTTCTAATGCAGCTGTTCGTTTATGGAATGGGTTACCCGTTAACATTCGGCAGTTGCAAACCCTTACAACATTTAAAAAACATCTTTATGAATACTATATTTCCTCGCTCGATTAGTCTTAAAGAAATTTAATTATAAATCTTAACTTTGTTTAGTATCTATTTCAATGAGATAAGTACCAATTGTTCAGATTTTAAGAAGTTTGTAACTTAACCATAAATTATTTTCAATGTTAAACCTAGTGTAATTCATAAAATACAATTCAGATAAATTTTATTTAAAGACATGTCTTTGCTTACATTTCAAGAAATATGGTCCTACCCTAATGAATGAAACCGCGTATAAAGCGATATGTCTTTATTGATGTATTTTTTATATCCATGGGTGGCGAACTTAGAACGTATAATATATCCATTTGAAAATAATAACACAATCCTATGTTTTCATAAACTATTTATTTAAAATCTATTGTAGACACTGTTTTCTTCTTAACTGAGTAGAAAAAGTTATCTAAGACTTGTCTGACACGCATTTATTTTAAGATCAGCGTAGAAACAGGTATCTGTCAGTTTTTCCAGAAAAATGTAAGAAAAATAAATATGTATAAATATAATTTTAAAGTGTCTAAATCTAATAAAACATTACCGAAAAAAAAAAGTTTGTATTATTTCTAGAGCGGTTTGAACACAAATTACGCTCTCCTGTAAACCTCGGTTTTTGACATGTCCTTATGTACGTAGGGACCGTCGATATAATATATGTATGGTATGTACGTTAAAAATCAAAATACATACCAGCTTCTTTAAACTCTTGTATTTTCTCTGCATCAAAGACACCTCTTTCTTGCCATATAGTCAATATTCTATGCAGTGAATTCTTTGTTTTACTATTTATACCAGTTTTGGCCATATGCTGAAATGACTCGACGAGCACTTCACCAAACTCTTTGCCATATTCTGGACCTTTCTTCTTGCTGTTTTGTATCACATCATTGGCCAAGTACATAAAAGTGAGTTGTCTACTATCTTTAACTGAAACAAGACTTTTTTATAAGCCTGTGTTGCCCTTTTTTATTAGTTGCTCCTATTAATTATATTCAAATTTATTTTAAATGTAACTAATAATTTGCATAAACTAAAAATATAAAAAAAAAACGAATACATACTTATTTGAAAAATTTAAAGAAAAAATTTACTTAGGACAGGGATTGAACCTGCAACCTCTAGATAGCCCAGTCAATTTTCTTACGAAACCAACAATGTTGTTGAAATTCTTTCATATTTATTATTTGCATCGTCTTGGGGTGCCTCAATCCCTGCCCAAGTTTTCATTAAGTAAATTCTTTGAAATAATTCAATTAAAAATTAAACATTATTCTTTTGTTACCGTAGGATGATTTATGACAAATAACATTTTCAAAAACTATAGAGGTGGTAACTCTTATCTGATACAAAATAAACAGATTTTTTATAGCATCAATCAATCAACTGCTAAACATACAAAAAGTTAAAAAAAATTGACTTCAGGCAGGCAATTTGACTTTACTGGGACGTGGGACTTCGGTAGCTAAGTGGTGAAGAGGCTGGACTGATTATCCTGAGGTCACAGGTTCTTCCTGCCTGAAGTAAAAACTCGCATGTATTTTTGTGAAAAATAAACATATTACAATACAAAAAAATTTGAAAAATACGAAAAGTATGTTAAAGTTTTTTTCTTTATTGAATTTATAGGTGACTTCACATATAAATTCAAGAAATTGAATCGGAAATACATCAATGAGATTGAATTCCATACACTGAAAGTACGTAAAGCCACCGGCAACTCCGGAACAATTGAAAATCAACTGTCATATTTTTCTCTTAAATGTACGGATTAAAGTAATATTACTTGAAATTAATTAATTTATAATAACTGTGAAAAATTCAGAATGTATATGAAGGCATCTACTAGTTGGTCATGTGATAATTCTTATTAAGGGGTTCAAGTATTACGTGAGCTCTATGGGGGGGCGGGGGGGTCTTTGCTCTGCTTATTTTGGATGACATGGGGGGTAGGTGAGTCTAGATGTTGATTACGTCATTGGTCGTTATTTACTTATTACATCAGTAAAATCTAATCTCTATCCTAAATCTATTTTCTTATTTTTAAAATTATAATATTAAAAAAAACAATACATAAATTGAAAAATGTTTACGTAAGCATGGGGGGAGGGGGTAAGAGCGTTGTTTACTTTTGCTGACAAGGGGGATGGGGGGATAAAGAATTGTAATAAATCTGCTTACGTAATACTTGAACGGCCCCTAAGTAATAAACATGTCAAATATTTCCTTCAACATTTAAATGTAACGGAAATATAAATAGTATTTTATAGATTAGAAGAATTAGTAGATTAGTAAAGTATTAGATCTGTCAGACATCATGCTACAGCAACAGAAGTAAAAAAAATATGTTTGTGTACAAGGAATAAAAATTTAAAAACCACAGGAAAATTATTTTAAAGCATCATTTTCAGTGTGTAATAGGGTTGTTGAGGAAGTGATTATGAGGAAGAGGAATTGTGATGCGCCTTAGTTGACTGTCAGCGCTCAGACAGACTACCTATCAACGCTGGTGTGCCGCAAGGCTCTGTGCTATCTCCCACGTTTTTCTTCTGCGCATCAATGAAATGTTGGAGCAAAACTCCAATTTTCATTGCTAGACCGATGATAGTACGGGATATGTACACTACACTAGCCGTGCAAATGCCTCTCGAACACTTATCGAGGAAAGAAGGACTAGACTTGTGTCTGAAATCGAGCACTCTCTGGAGCGGGTCTCGGATTGGGGTCGACTTAATTTAATGCAGTTCAACCCCTCGAGGACACAAGTCTGCACGTTCACCGCTAAAAAAACGCCATGCATTGTAGCACCACAGTTCCAGGGCATTCCGATCGCCGTTGGTAAGAGTATCTGTATCCTGGGCGAACGAAGTGCAATTCGGGAGTCACATTGAGTGTAAGACCAAGTTGGCATCCAAAAAGCTAGGGGTGCTTAACAAAGCCAGGCAGTATTCACTTTCACTTCGGGGCAGCTACTACTACTCATACTCATTTGTGAACGGGAGCCACCAAATACTAGCTTGGTCCACTTGACTCTCTACAAAAACGCGCCGTTCGTATTGTTAACGATTCAGGACTTACTGACAGGCTCGAACATCTGAGCCTACGCAGAGACATTGGGAGTATGTGCGTGTTGTACCGTCTCTACAATGGTGAGTACTCTGCTGAACTGTTGGACATGGTGCTACCATCTATTTTCCTGCACCGTACTACCCGCCGAAGAGAGAATTTCCACACACACCGACTGGACACCTGGCAGTGCTCAACGGTGCGGTTTTCATGTTCGTTCTTGCCCAGAACGTGTAAATTGTGGAACGAACTTCCCTCTGAGGTGTTCCCTAGGTGCTACATTAAGAGGTTCTTCAAAAATGGCGTCAAAGGAGTCCTGCAGGGCTGACAGTGCGTTGGCAACTCCCCTGGTGTTGCAAATGTTCATAGGCGACGGTGACCACTTTCCATCTAGTGGCCCGTCTGCTTGTCAACCTACAGACATAAAAAAAACACACGCACACCAAAAAAAAAGATGAGTGAATGACACAATTTCATTTAGGAATTGATATGAAAATAAGAATGCAGTCTTCATTTCTTTGTTAATTAGGTATTTAAGTCGAATATTATTAATCAAAATAAAAGAATTGAATACTATTAATCGAAATTTATTTTAAACAGGGAGGTTAATTTTATTAAAAAAATATTTGGACGCTGTTTCCCCAACAACCGGTTTTATAGCTCATCATATACCAATACAGCATTGCTAAAAAGTCGTTTGCTGGTACATTTGATGGAAGAGAAGATAGGTATTGTAAAGATACAGTTCTGTAAGGCCCCAAATATTTTGATTTTTTAAGTTGAGTACGCGTATAAACGAAATAATGTATGTCAATAAAATTAAAACAAACAATCAAGGAACAGCGCCGGTGGCGGGTGGGAAGGTCTCGCTCGCCTGTTCGGCCTGGCACCGTGCTGCGGCGTGTGCGTTGCCATCGATACGCGACGCGCATGCGCAACAAAATTCCTCTTAAATTTTGAGGAAGCGGTAGCGGAAGAGGATTTTTTTTATTTTAATTTTTGAGGATGCGGAAACGGTTGAGGATCCCAAAATATTGCGGAACTTCCTCATTATGAGGAAGAGGAAGAGGAATCCTCAGCAACCCTAGTGTGTAACATTGACCAACTCTTCTTTTATAAGTACACGCATTCAATGTTTGCTTGTGTTATGTGAATGACAATAGATTCTTACAGAACTTTTATAACAAAACATACAAATGTAGTTAAATGTAAAGGTACAGTTATATCATTACACCTACATTACTGAAAGCCGCACTATTTCATATGTCTATTGACAACTTAGGTTACCATAGGCAACAAAGTAATACAACAAAAAAAGATAATGAAACATTTTCACCAACTCACAATAATACATAATTATGCAAAAATGCTAGAAGAGTTCCAGAAACAGTAGATCTTACAATGCTTATCAAGTAACTAACAATAATATCGTTACAAATTTGATCAATGATATAACTAGTGAATGTACTGTATGTAGGAAGAAGATAAGATTTTACCAAATAGAATACAACCAAAACAACGATTTACTGTGAGTTATTTGAGATTATAATCCAAATTAGGTAACTTTTTTAAAGATAAAGGTTATGTTACCTTTCATCAACTCTTTGAACCAAGTTTTGACCACCGCGGCATGGTGTTTTCTGTGATGTATTAGCCATAAAGACAGCGTTTGAATGCTTTGCTGACTCGAGTTTAAGTCTTGTAACTTCCGAATCAACGCGTTCTCCGTAAAACCAGCCATTAATAACACAAATTAATATTTTCTGTCAAGAAAATTCGTGCAACACAATACAAATAAATTTTTAAACTGTCAAATTGACATTTCAATTCACCGCCACTCGCCATTTTATGATACCACAGATTAAAATAGGCTGCGTTCAAATGATAGGTATTTTCATGTAGTTTCTGCAGTTCTTTTATTCATTTAATGTTTTATTTAAAAAATACGTTTATTAAACCTCGTCTGTACTCGGCACGCCTTTATAAAAAAATATATATATATTTGTATGTATGTATCTTTACGCCAGGTCCCTTTAAAATATATTTAGTGATTGCCTTTTTTTAATGAACACATTAAATAGTATTTAGGCTTATTATTAGGTAATAGATGTGTATCCTAAGTGCGTAAAAAAGCACGTTTGTTGCGAGATTGGAATAAACTATAAGCTCAGTAAACATTTTTGTCAGTTGGTAATGTATTTAAAAAATATTTTTTATGATGTAGGTAATCTCTATTAGATCATTCAGATTCAGTGTGTATAAAGCAGTCATCTTATTTAGCCATGTTTGAACAATCCTTTTTGTTTCATAGGTGGACTTTCCTTTACGTAACTTCACGCCTGTAATCCCCGAATACCCAGGGCAGTGAATATGTAATAATCCCAGGGGTTTTCATTGAGTCGCACCTCTTTCCCCAATGGTGGGTATGAATAACGTGTTTTGCCCCGCTTAAAAGAAAAGCTATGCCATAATATAACATACGTATTCCTTATTAAAAAATATTGCTAACCTACCTTTACTTTACCAAAAAAAGGCAGGCGCTCTTTTTGGAAGTACCTATTATGAAGTGATGTGCTCTTACGTTACATACATTCGACAATTGATTTATATTTACATACCTTAGTACATAATTACATATTTTGATCAATAACTGATTTAGGTAATAACTACCTACTAACAACATTTTAATTATATGGTTACCAACTTAATCGTTGGTAACTGTAGATATAATTTAAAAAAACCTACCAATAACCGGTCCAATAGATTTAAAAATCCTGCTTGAGTTCCGCACCATACGATTGATTTATTTAATGTAATTAATAATCACTTAATAGCCTTATTGAAAAAATAAATAAACTGTTTTTATTATTAAGAAAAATCAGTGCTGATTTATCTGAATTTTGTAAAACAAGTAGGTACCTACTTAGATTTTTTTTTTAATGTAATCGAAGTGGTAAACAAGCTTGCAGTTCACATTGATATTAAGTGATGACTGCAGCCTATAGACACCCACACAAAGACTAAGGTCAAAATGCAGATGCGTTACCACTCCTGAGGCCTAAGGTGTTATGCCTCTGTGCCGGAAATTACAGGGCCGTACATTACCACCTGACTGGAACACGATAGTGCTGAACACTACCATTTAGCGGCAAGTATATTAGGTAATGCGGTGGTGCCTACGCCCGCGAGCTCCGTCACTAGAGCTCTACCACCAGTATTTAGTTCTACGCTCACAAGCAAATCCGTTTAAAAACCGCCCATGTGCGAGTCGGACTCGCGTTCACAAGTACCTACTTTTTTTTTTCTGTTACCTTTAATATCAAGTATGTACCTACTTCTCATATGTATTCGCGAAATCTATAAGTAAAGAACTGTTAACAGATTTTTTTTTCATAATAGGTATTATGCCTAGGAATTTTATAAATAAGAAGGGATAATGGTCCTTTTTTAACTTCAAAACTCTTTACTTCAAAATTGTTATTAAAAATATGGTTGAAATCCTCTAAATCTTTTATTTTATAAATCACACGATGAAATTTGCAACTCTTTTTTATTTTTGTAAATAATTACAAAAAGGCCTTTCTTAATATTTAATTTATGAAGTTTATATGAAGAAATGAGAATATAATATGCATGTTTACATCACTATCTAATATACTCATATTACTCATGTACCTACACCAAACAACAACTTAATGGTCCCACTTATTTCGAAGCAAATGGCTGTAAGAGCCGGACAGACACTCTGATGAGTGAATGAGTGAATAATAATATTAAATACGCTTACACTCACAGCTCACACTAGGTATAAACCTGTATCGTGGGTACCGTTGTACACACAGTACACATACACAAACGCCCAGACCCGAAACAAATATCAGTAGGCCATACAAATATTTGTTACGGTGCGGGGATCGAACTCGCGACCCTTCGAATCAAACGGTCGTCTCATACCGCTGGACTAACTGAATCGTCGTTTAACCAAAAAAATAAGAGAGTTAGTCATATTTTGTTACCTATAAGTTCGGTTTAATTAATTAATTCGTATAAAAATGGGGTGGGTATATTGAAATAAATACAAAATTTGTTGTAAATTGAACTATTAGGAACCCGCAGGGAAAGGGTAGCACCCAGGGGCAGCGGCTCCTGGGGTCTCATGACGAGGACGTATATGTATAGGTAATACCTACACTTATTTTCCAGTTTGATTACATAAAGAGCAAGATGATTGTTCGCAGTAAATCACTTATTCTGCTTGGGATTGGTTAGTTTTACTTTAAGGTAGAGTCATCACTCAGCCACTCACCTGATAAATCCCGCCAGAGATATTTACTTCAGGCGTGTAATCTCTGAAGGGGTAGGCAGAGGGAAAATCGTTCATCAAAAAGTTTCATCAGTTTCATGTTTTTATTTACATCCTTAAAAATAATAATAATGTAGAACTACTCTCGACATCTAGGATCTTTTACTAATGGTAGAGTCTCAGTGTAGGAACTAGAGGGTCTAGGCACCACCACATTACCCAATCTATCTGCTGCTAAATGGTAGTACTTAGCACTATTGAGCCGTGCCGGTTAGCTGGCTATCATAGAGCAACGCGGCCCACCGGCGCGCGGCGGTCCGGAGGGGAGTGGCCATAGCGTGTATTACCGATGCAAAATGAAAAATTCTAGTCTATTACTACGAAACTCACACCTTGACTTTAACAAAATACAGAAACAATTTCACGCACAAATTTAAACATCTAGGCGACAGGTATAGGCCCATGTCGCCTTAGTACTTTGACAGAGGGGAAAGCCTGCATATGGCTACTCCCACTCCGGTGTTGCTCTATGGCTGGCAATGCATGGCCCCGTCATAATAATTATTATCACAGAGACTTAACAATAAAGGTCTCAGAGGTAACAACGCATCTGCATTTTGACCTCTACTTTTAGTGTAGATGTCTATAGGCTGCAGCCATCACTTAACATCCATGTACATGCTTGCTCGCCACCTTCATTACGTAAAACAATCTAGGATGTTATCTTGTATCCCGATTTTTTTAATTACACCTAGGTTGACGACTCGTCTCGAGACGGCCGTTGTCTACTTCATTGGGCAATTACTCAGAGAGCTCTCAACCTAATATGTAAGCCGCTGTATAAGGAAGCCGCTTTTGAGTCCTTTTGCACCCCCTAATAGTATAAATATGTCGTGCCTACCCTCCTCAGCAACACTCCAAGCCGAGGTGGTCTTCAGCTTGGAGTGCTGGGAGTTATGGGGGTGCAACTGTCACTTAAATTTAGAACTACCCCAAACGGCACAGCGTTGGTCCGGAACATAGAACAACAATTTCAATCTCTTGTCGCACATGTGCGACTTTCCGTGAAGAGCTTGACACCCTTTGAGCTCTAAAGCGTCAGGACGTGACGATCCCGTCGCCCACTAGTGAAGGAGAATTTTTCCGCAAGTGTGGGACGTCACGACCCTATCGCCCACTAGTGAAAGAGAATTCTTTCGCAAGTGTGGGTCGTGACGACCCCATCGCCCACAAGTGCAGGAGAATTATTCTGCAAGTGTGGGACGTGACGACCCCATCGCTTAAGTGCAGGAGAATTCTTCCGCAAGTGGTGATGGTCCTAGAGGATTCCAATAGCCACCAACCACCCGGTAGTAAATGTAATAACGCGGGATGGGCAGCAGTTTCTCTTCAAGGCTTTGTCCAGCTGTGTACGTCTCTTGGCTCAAGTGATGATGATAATGATGAGACAGCTCGCTTTGTCATGCCCTTCATTTCTCCTAATCTTCACTGAGCAATCGGAGAGCGAGGGCTCTATAGGTCTAAGGAGTTTAATATTTAAACGGGGAAGGCCGTATCCTTTTGGGTCCAGTCCTAGATTTGGGGTGTTGCCGGGGAGGGTAACACGTATTATACTATTTGTAGGATCTTGACCATCTAAGTATAAAGACTAGACTCTCCACAATCCGCTACCAACGCATTCTGCACTACCTACTTTTGCCACGTTGCACGTAGCCAACCAGATAGCCTTGACCAATAGGCTGTCGTGGGCAAGGAAGGAGATCTAATGGCTAAGAGATCACGTGACCATACGTCCCGTTTTGAACGAGACTGTCCCGTTTTCATGCAACCTATCCCAATGTCGCAGGAAAAATTTTGGGAACCGAAATTGTCCCGTTATTGGTAATCTGAGCAAAAATGTATAGAAAACTACGTACCCAACTGAAGTTGTTCTGTAACATCAATCCGAAATATTAATATTTTTGGAATAATTTACTATAAACTCAAAAGCAATCGATAGCTAACGGCCAAATACTCAAACGTCACTTAAATCTAAGTGGAACTTAAAAGTCTTCTGTCTTTATAAAACACGTTCAAACGATAGAGATAGCGCACATTTGAGCGTTGCTTAAAATTGAGTGACATTTGAGTATTCGGCCATAAGATACATAAATCGATACTTTTAGCTGGGCGTTTGTTAGTAAGCCTCTTCCCCCTGGTTCCTTGAAGGTTAATTTTGAAAATATCCCGTTTTGAGTGACAATAAAAATGGTCACGTTAGGTATGATCCCACTGAAGAAGTGATGTGGATGAGACTTAGGGCGAGATTCACAGACCGCACTACGACTTTACTTTCGAGCAAAGTACGCTTCGAACTGTCAAAACCCATACATTTCTGACAGTTCTAAGCATACTTTGCTCAAAGTAAAGTCGTAGTGCGGTCTGCTCAGACGGGCTGACGACAAGTGGCTCGAAAAAAGCTCGTGTTAGTTCTTAAAGGTCATTGTTCTACGTCCTGGATCGAGGAGATCATCGAGCCTATGGAACTCTACCATGAGATATGCAAATAGTAAAAAATAAAAAAAAACAGTAAGAAGTTACTAATCTAAAATTTTATTTATGAACGTTTTAAAAATACTTATATAAAGGTCTGAATACCTAGCTAATAACTGAGCCTGAATAACTTTACAGCCAATCGTCAGATATTGCATAGGACTTTACGGTTCCAAGGATAATTTAGTTTTAGGATAGGTATCTAGGATTTGGTAAACTTTACATAGAGAGCGAAGTTATAAGTACCTATTTGGAGTGAGGACTTCTAAACAAACCTATTATATTTACATTACTTTATACCTACCCAATACATACCTATACTGAAGATGTCACATAAATGTAACCGGTTCAAATTGGTGGGTACTGGATCAATAGCAAGCAAATTAAATAAAGTAGCTTCAATCACCTGATATTAAAGAACAGGATAACTTTAACAATGCCAAATAAATGAAGATCAAGTTTGTTCAAAAAATCGTACAAGCGAATATGATTTTTCATCCATTCTGCGGACAGTCGAAAATTGTGAATCAATTTTATTTGGATGATACATATAGAACGAGTGGAGGATCATCGTACAAAATGCGTACGAGTTCTTTCTCCTCACCTGTATAGCGGCGCCGGCGCAGTCTCATCTCAGTGTCGATAGTTTTCAAAGGCCGCGACGCACGCGCACCTTGCCACCGGTCGATAGAGTCCGCGCGAAAATGAAATCGAGTTTCTAAATTTTGAAATATTTTTATTATTTCACATCCCAATCACATCCCTGAGTGACATTTCTTATATTTTTTTGTTCGGATATTTTTGTGATTTCAAAATGAAGTTCTTCCTCCCAAATAATATTCCCAGTGTCTTCTTGATGTCGCTTGTTCTATTGGCCAGTGCACAAAAACCTTCGAATAATCTGCGTGACGTCGGTAAGTTGTTTTGATGTAAATAGAATAATCATCGACTATGTAATGAGCATAATTTATGGAACAATTAAGATAAACATTACAGACCTTTATAGGTACCTATTTATTTGATTTAATGTGATGAATCAAACTTTTTATCATTATCAATTACCTAGAATTAAGTATATACCTAGCGAGCAAATAAGATCTATAGATAGCGATACAAAATAGGAATGTCTATTTTTTGCCGATAGCTACTTACTGACATTATTGAGAAAAAATTAAAAAACATCAAACGTAAAATTTTACAATCAAGGTTAAAATTCACAACTAAATTCACGCAATCCTTAGATAAAATTATCGACTGGTTTTTTATTAGGTATACACATTATAATACACATTTTTCGCATAAAATCGATATAGGTATACTTTTGATAATTAATTGTTGTAGATACGTATTTTAATAGTAAATGATAGTAATACATCGCTTTTTTAACTAAAATGTTAACGTCAAGGTTGATATCGAATTTCCATAAAAACGAAACTGAACACATACGAATTGCCAAGAAAGATTTTTGGTAAATAAAATGAATGTGAAGAATAAACAAGATTCACAATTTGATGATTAAAAGTTTCAATCCGTATTCTTGCTGAAAACTTGGTTGTGAGGTGACAATTGTTTTATATTATTTCGCATTAACACATGCTTGTGAAATATATTTTATTTAAAGAAAAATGGAAAGAAAAATTTGACTTCAGGCGAGATTCGAACTCGCGGCCTACTGGGAATCTAGTCCAGCCGCTCTTTCAATTGAGCTACAGTCCTTCAGTAACTGAAGGACTTCAGTAGCTCAATCCTTCAGTAACTGAAGGACTTCAGTAGCTCAATTGAAAGAGCGGCTGGACTAGATTCCCAGTAGGCCGCGAGTTCGAGTCTCGCCTGAAGTCAAATTTTTCTTTCCATTTTTCTTTAAATAAAATATATTTCACAAGCATGTGTTAATGCGAAATAATATAAAACAATTGTTATTCACTTTAATTTATATCAGGTGGACTGACTTTATAAAAACCACAACTGGCTCCTCCATCATAGAGTATACCCGCAGTGCCACACATAGAGACCGGTGGAGAGCAATCGCGAAGGCTGTGGTCAACACTGAGAGACCCATAGATCACGACCACTCTGCCAAGAGTGAACGACTAAGAAGAAGAAGAACAATTGTTATATATGTCAAACAAGCTAAAAAAAGGGCTCTCTCAGCCTTAATAGGATTTTGATGCAGTATTCACTATAAATTAGAAATTTTATTCACGAAGGTACCTACATAATAATATAAATACGTAAACATTCTAATTAAATATTTTTGTATATGTAATAGAGTAGAGTAAATTCTTTGTTTTGTATAAAATCATCAAATAACGTTTTTTTTTGTGAGCTCTTAAATTGAGAACACCGGCGAAACAGTGTGCACCAAAATAAAGTAGGTACCTACTACGAAATTGTATAAGTAATGTCATAAAATGGTCTACAAAAAAAACGGAAATGTACCCATCGCCTAAGATTGA
This sequence comes from Macrosoma leucophasiata, assembly GCA_036365455.1. Taxonomy (NCBI): domain Eukaryota; kingdom Metazoa; phylum Arthropoda; class Insecta; order Lepidoptera; family Hedylidae; genus Macrosoma; species Macrosoma leucophasiata. The sequence goes on from JAWQUS010000024.1 coordinate 7,002,173, forward strand.
TTCACAGTAGGTAATCATGTTTATCTTCACACTCTCTTCCACCCCATAAGAGACCTAGCGTGAAGATACATTAATTTATAAATTTATATTACTTTTTGCATTCAAAGCATTTGTACTGATTAGGATAAATATAAATCCTCAAAGCAAATTTGTAGTGATTAGAATAAATTTGCTTAATCCTTATCCAAAAAACGAATAATATTTGTTCCTTGGTGTAGATCGAAATTGTCCTTTACCTATTTTTTCTACCGGAAAAAAAACACTTGCAAGCACCGTTCTCTACAATGTCATCTGTGCGAAGCCGGGGCAGACCGCTAGTAATTGTATTCTAGAAATAAAACTATGCAAGTTTCATCCGATGAATTCTAATGCTTAATTCCGAGAAAGAGAACATTTCTACAACACTAGTAGGTAACTTATTTTTTTAAAGGATAAAATATCTTTCGTGGCATGTTTTAAATATGCCACTACTGCTTCATCTGAGGTCTTGGGTCCATCAATGTAGGTCGGGGAGGTAATCAAATTGCATTATTTTAATTGAAAATATTCCCAGTGACCCCTAGTGTTTGGGCAAGAGCCAGATGAATATCAATAGGCTCGCTCTGTATTAAATTGCGCTCGAGAATTCAATAGGCAATTTGTGTTCCTTACATACTTTTGTCTTTCTTCAGAAAAATACTGGCGTGATGTAGCCAGTAGTGTAAATAACTAATACTATAATTAATCACTTCTACACACTACTACACTTCCTAATCTAGTTTAGCCTGTTGGTAGAATTCTAGTGATAGAGTTCGATTGGTATCTACCGTTTAATTTAATGTTTGATTAGTAGTGTTCACTGCTAAGCTGATTATAATTAACAACCAGTGCCCGCGACTTTGTCCGCGTGAGAATTTATGATTATTCAGTTTTAGTGACCCAGACGAAGTCGTGGGTACAGCTAGTATAAAAGTAGCCTAAGTTAATCCTTATTACAACAGCTATCTGCTTGTGAAATTCCCGTCGAAATCGGTGCAGCCGTACCAGAGATTAGCCCCAACAGACAGATAGACAGACAAAAATTGTAAAAAATGTTGCTTTGGTAAATGTACCGTGTATACATACATATGCATTTAGAAAAAGCGGTTATTTTTATTACAAACAGACACTCCAATTTTATTTATTTGTATAAATATATACCTATCTATAATATAAAAATAAGTCGGGTTTTCCTTCCTGACGCTATAACTCCAGAAAGCACGAACCGATTTCGACGGTTTTGCATTCGTTGGAAAGGTTTCGGGCTCCGTGAGGTTTATAGCAAAGAAAATTCAGGATTATAAAACGACATCCAAGCGGGCGAAGCCGCGGGCAACAGCTAGTCTATAATATAAAAATAAGTCGGGTTTTCCTTCCTGACGCTATAACTACAGAACGCACCAACCGATTTCCATGGTTTTGCATTCGTTGGAAAGGTCTCGGGCTCCGTGAGGTTTATAGCAAAGAAAATTCAGGAAAAAATATTTATAAGACGACATCCACGCAGGCGAAGCCGCGGGCAACAGCTAGTTTAATATAAATATAAGTATATATAAGTCTTTAATTATTAATTATTTTAAGTTTATTCACTATAGGTAGATTGTAATAAAATACAATTTGATTTGTTTTGAAGGCTATAATTGGAGACTCTACAAAGTAGAGCTCCGTGATTTCTAATACTAAGACAAAACAAAAGCTCCGAGCCTTCAAGAGTGGCAACATAGGTACACATATTCTCTGTATTCAGGCCTGTACTTTTTGTATAAGTATAAAATACGCTGCAGTATTGGCATACCATCAATGTTAAATGTTCGACTCTGCCATTAACAAGTTTTAAGAAAACAAATGAGTCTACGTCATCTGGTTTTGTGACTAAGTAGGTACAACGTATAGGTCAAGTAGAATAAAACAAAACTTAAAAGGCTATTACACGACACGGTATTCAAGGACCAGCAGAAAGGGAGGGTGTGGCCTAGCGCCGGGTTTCCACTTATTACACTATCCGGTCGACAGCGCCCTAACTCAACAAATACACGGGCCGCTTCGGTCGCCCTAATTAGGGCCCTAACTCCCTATATGTTATTACACTACCCTGACCCTTGCTATCGTAACCTGAATACCGTGCCGTGTAATAAGTCCTTAAGCTTGTTAGGCTATTACTAAAATTCTATTTCATCACCGACCAAATTCTAAATGAAACGTGTTTGCCTAATATGTAGAGAGTGAAAAATATTTAATATTTCTATATTATGTTGTAAGTCCTCAAGTACTTAGTGTAAGTGATTATAACTGTACTTGTTCTCATTGATTTCACCAATGCGTTTAACACTGTGGATCACGACCTCCTTCTCGTCGGGCTTAGAAACATTGGTGCCTCATCGTTGGTGCTGGATTGGCTCTCGTCTTATCTTCGCGGTCGACAGCAGGCCGTTCGCGTTGATCGTGAGTTATCCGATTGGTGTGAGCTGTCTGCTGGTGTACCGCAAGGCGGCATCCTCTCTCCTTTGTTATTTTCTATATATATTAATTTACTCACTTCCCACTTCACTTGTTCTTATCATTTGTATGCGGACGATCTGCAACTTTATGTTCATGCAGATCCTAATAATATCAGTGACGCTATTGTAACTTTAAACAAAAATCTCGAGACTCTTACTAATCTGTCGCGTAATATTGGTATCCTTGTCAACCCTCTTCACTTAAGAGGGTTGCTATTATCAAGCTATTATTATAGGGAGTACGTTTAATAATAAAAATTTGAATTTGTGTGAGCTGTCACCTATTTTGTTGAATAATATGACCATTCCAATCTCACAAAATGTTAAGGATCTTGGTCTATATATTGATTCTTCACTAACCTGGAACACGCATATTACAAACATTAGTAGAAGTTCATCAGCCACGTTGCGATCTCTATATAGACTCAGAAACTTTCTGCCATCTCGAACAAAGACCGTACTTGTCCAATCACTTATCTTTCCTCTCATTGATTATGCTGATGTTTGCTTCACTGATATCTCCCAAGATCAGTTAAACAGACTGGATCGAATTCTCAACAACTGCATTCGCTTTATATTTGGTCTTCGTAAGTTTGACCATATTTCTCATTTTCGTTCTAAGCTGAAATGGCTTCCCATTCGTCAGAGGCGATCTGCACGAATCCTCTGCCAACTTTTCAATATCATTAACGATCCTTGTTCTCCCGTTTATCTTAAGCGTAAATTCAAGTTTCTGGGTGATTCTCATAATCTTAACCTTCGCTCTTTTGCAAACCTTACTCTTGATATTCCTCTTCACCGTACTAGTATTATGTCCAACTCCTTCGCTGTTACAGCCATAAAGCTCTGGAATATGCTGCCCGTTGACATAAGAAAAGCTCGGAGCAAAGTTGCATTTAAGTCCAAAATTCGTTGTCATTTCCTTAAATCTGCTCTATAAATCATGGCCAACTTTCTATTCAACACTCAATAGCATCATTATTTATGTATATATTTATAATACTGTATTTTATGTAGGTATAAGTATTGTTTATTCTATATATATGTATATGTGTACGTATATTTTAACATATTCATAAATAATTACTTTAGTATGTTTAGTTTTTTTTTTTCTTTTCTTTTATGTCTTATGATTCAATTGAATCATTCCTGCACCTCTTCGACGTTTTTCTGTACTACCCAATGGTTGACTGGGAGATAATGCCTAGTGGCATTAAGTCCGCCCTATGTACTGTTCTTGTGCATTAAAGTATAAATAAATAAATAAATAAATAATTGAACATGACTTCACGTCATACGTCCTTGAAGAGAAAGGGTGCCTTCATTCAAGAAGCCACAATGCGCTGGATATTTTTTTTGACCAGGGTAAAAGTCAAATGTGGTAGTCGTAGGTAGAGCTCCAACAGCGGAGCCGGAGGGCGAAGGGACTACCGCATCAACTTATCTATTAACCACTAAACTGATAGGTTGTGTAAACAGCTGTTATGTGCCGGTTACCAACGCAATGTATGGCTCAGTAATTTTCAATGCACAGGCATAAGCTTTCAAAGAGGCATGCACGTTAAATTTATTTTTTAGGTGTTTATCTGTTCATATACACCTAAAACTCTTATCGTCAATGTGAACTGTGTGCTTGAATGACACTTTCAAGGCATATAAAATTGGTAATAGATAAAATAAAAAAGTAACCTACATTAGGTACTTAGTAGATTCCTGTACTTTCGAGTTCTACCTCTGGAACAAGACAGATTTAAGCTATGAGGATTTTTATCGAATCCTCCCTCTTTCACCAAGACTGTCTATTCTCTATCCCGGTAGAAAGCTTTAAATAAAAAAAAACTAATTAAAACCGGGCAAGTCAGGCCACGCGCAATGTAGAGTTCCATTTTCTAAGTACATTTAACTTTTATAACTAGATCGAATATTACTCGTAAACTTGTAGAGTCTACTAATCTGTGATAGTTTTCCTATTCAATTCGTTATGTCTTATCACCATGATTTCTTCACGCGTCCAAATGCCACCGTTTGCCTCATAGAGGCAGGGGATATATAAGTCTAAACCAAAATTCGCACTTTAAAAAAATATTTTACAAATGATTCCCTTAATCTAAATATTTTTTAGACCTATCAAACAATACCTTGAACTATGGGGTCTCTTGATTCTTTTCACGTGTTCCAATACCGCCGCTTGAGATATGGGATATTTGACTCTAACAAAGTTCGCACTTTGAAGCTTAATATTTCACAAACGATTCCCTTAGTCGAAATTGGGTTTCCATAATCAAAATATTTTTTAAAGACCTATCCAGCGATACCTCACACAATGAGTTCGGTGTAGAAAAAAATACATACCGACTTTGCTCTAAGGAAGTTCCTTAAAAAAATATTTCCCAACTTTCTCCGCATAACTAATATGTATATTCGTGACAAATTACAGCTTTCTAGTTCTCATAGTCTACGAGCATAGCTGCGGGCAGACGGACGGACAGACACGGTGAAACTAAAAAGATTCCTTATATGCTACGGAACCCTAAAAATGAGAAAAACAATACTAAAGCTTAGTCTACACGTGTTCAACAATTATCCACTCAAAATTCTTTAACACCTTACATAACCGTTGGCCGTGATTATGCATAAGAAGGTATATTATAAAATGTTTCGGATCGACGGCTAGCGATACCACTTTTACTTTTGGTGACACAACATTGACTGTGATTTCTCTCACAAACTAGTTAATGGCGGCTTTTAAACACGATTTGATTTTTATAGGTATAGATATGCTTCAGTTTAGGGCTGTCATACTGAAAATGTGATGGAAAATTTTACGAAAAGAGTTTTTAATTTACATATCTCGGAAGGCGCATGCCTAATAAGACTAACCGTGGTAACGAAAGAAACAATAAAAAGAGACGAGTGGTGGATTCAGAATGTTGTTTTAGGGAGGATATATGAGCCGCAATTTTTGTTTCAATTAAATAAACTGGTGGTAGAGCTCTAGTGACGGGGCATAGGCACCACCGCATTACCTAATCTATGACAAAATGACAACCGTACCGCTTCGGCACGACAGCAGGTCGACACCCAGCGTCGGACTGGCGATATTGGTGGGGCATTTGCCAGATGGCCCCAGTCTAATCCCCTCCCCCCGCAGGTCTGGCTTGTGGGACTTTCCACAAATATCTGTCTTAGACTCCGGCCTCACTAATGAGTCCCAGGCCCTGTGCCTGTCCTTGATCTGTGCTGGCACCAAGCGCATGATTTTAAAAGAGCCCTTGATTGAACTGAGCTTAGATGATTTCGGGTGAGGGGGAGGGAAAGATTGATTCCCGTACACCCATTTGCACTGGATCCGCAGTAGTAGGAACCTTTATAGGAAACAGGTATTAATTTTAGTTAATTTATTTACTTAAGTGATTACAGTCTATGGACATCTCACTTCGCATATAGCCGTTTAACACGTATATAAAATTTTATTATCAGGTATGCAATCACATAATCTACAGATATAATCCTAATTTACTATCATAGATAATAAAAAAATATACTAAAATAACTTATGTTATGCACGTTTGACACGAGAGGTATGTCAGGACCGGGATATCTGGCGCTCTACACTCTCTGCCTACCCCGTTAGGGACCTGTCGTGAAGATACATCATCATCATCATGTTATGCTATTTGGTTACCTTTGACTTAACTATTCTTAGACTAACTTCAAATTGGTATTGTTTGATATTTATTTCAAAGAAATATTTTTTATAGATCAAACCCATGACCTGTTGGTGCCTACCTATATTCTAGGAATTAAATGTCTAATTTCTGAGAAATACTTTTTTTTTTAATCTACGTCACAACATTCATGAATATAAGTTGAGTAGGTACCTATGTCGTTTATTTCACTTTTTTTATGTAATGGAAGTGGCAACCAAGCATGCAGTTCACTTTGATGTTAAGTGATGACTGCAGCCTATAGACACCTATACAAAGACCAAGGTCAAAATGCAGATGCATTACCACTCCTGAGGCCTGTGTGTTATGCCTCTGTGCCGGAAATTACAGGGCCGTACATGACCACCTGACCGGAACACGATTGTGCTGAACACTACCATTTAGAGGCAAGTATATTAAAACTTAAAACTTACTTAACCTATCTCAAACTTTTTAATGTAATTATCAAACAACGTATAATTTATTCATGAAAATGTTTGCAGTCGATTGTAATGATAATAATATAAATGTTAATGCTAACATTAAGACATTTAGTATGCCTGATAAAATTACGAATTCACATTCTTATTTATTGCAATGACGAGCCTATGATGTAATTTAATGTGTTTAGGTAGATTGAATGCTATTGAATTCTACCATTATCGCTTGTTTCTCACCTACGAAAGCAAGAAAAACGATCAGATTATCACTAATGCTTTTAAAGAAGCTACAAATCGACATGAAAATTTGACAGCAATGACAACGACAGTAGCAATGTCGATAGGCGGTCGCACCCTGGAGTGTTAACGCATCTGCATTTTGACGTCAAGTCTTTATTTAAGTGTCTATAGGCTGCAGTCATCACTTAACATCAATGTGAACTGCATGCTTGTTTACCACTTTCATTACATAATAATAATAAAAAAATATTGTTTGATTAAATAGCTAAAAAAAACGTTAAATTCCATGTTAAAGAAGTCTTTATATACCAATTTACAATTGCGGTTTGAATGACACGCAGTTTTTCAGTTGAAGGGCACATTTCTTAAATTGCTATTGTTTTATCTACTTTTATTACCTATTTTTATTTCATATTTCGCTGGTGGTAGAGTTCCAGTGTAGGAGCTTGAGGACATAGGCACCAACGCATTACCTAATACCTATCTATACCTATCTGCCGCCAAATAGTAGTGTTCAGCACTATCGTGTTCCGGTTAAATGGAAATGTATGGCCCCGTAATAACTATCACTGAGACATAACCACTATATTATACGTACCTACCTACATGGAGAAATTCATAACAGAGGCTCTTTGAAGTCTTCTAAAAGTGTTTAAATACATCTATTTAATAAAATTTTTAGCTTATTGGTACGAATCTTTTGATATTCCGAATGAATATATACAACTTGTACTCACAGTTATTATTATTTAGAAATAATAAACAATTTAAAAATAATAAAAAAATACGGCTCAATGAAAGTGACAGCGTTATTTGAGACACTTGTTGTAACTGTACTACGTGAATAAAAAAGCGGTTTTTACATTGTCATTAAAAAGAAAAAAAAAAGGTGTTGTAAGAAAGTAATGGTGCGTGCTCAGGTCTTTTAACTTTGTTTGAAATACAAAACAACAAGTTCCTTGTCTTTAAAAGAGATGAAAAGTGTATAGTGATAAAATTTACTACGATCATGATGAACATTCAATTTAATGTATAGGTGTTATAGTATATTATTAGGTTATATTTATAAGTAAGTATACCTTCTATGGATGAATATGTCAAAAAAAAAACAAAAATCTTATCTGTAGATTATGTTTTAATGAATACGAGGCGTGAACTTACGTTTTATATAAGTAGGCACAAGGAAAGGATTTGCTAGGTAATCTTTTTTAAATAAGACAAAAATCGGAAGTCAAACTGCAAATGCGTGGACTGACATCACTGAGACCTATTGCTTTACCTCTGTGATCGTTGTTACTAGGCCATACATTAAAACAATTGAACTCTACATAAACATGTATATCATAATTGCAGCATCACATCACGTGAATACCAATCAAATATTTTTTATGATAACAATCAAGTGGGTTACTTAATTGGATGCCAAAAAGATGAGGTTACGATTCGTGACCAGTGCTGGTTGGCGCAATGTGATCTTCATTACTTTTATTTTTATTTTATCATCATCCCATAAAATAAAAACCATTACTGGTTATCGCCTACCACATTCAGAATGCGGTTGCGAAAATATAACTGATTCTTTCAATAATTAAAACATTCAAATTATTCAGCTCTAGAAATATTTACCTGCATAGTTCACGATTTCGTTTTGCAATAGTTTTGGGTGTAGAGAGATTTATGGTTAAGTTATTTCGTATTCAAATATTTGTATTTTTAATTATAAAGTAGTCATGAATACTCATATGAGTAGAGGAAACGAAACAACGTTCACTTAAATCGCCAAAGGCATTGCAGTGAATTCCAAAATGCGATATCGATATTACTTATATACCAGTAATACATCATACCTAATCATACGTTCCAGATATTAAATTTATTACGTCAAGTTCATGAACCGTGGTATATTCATTTAAATTGGCAACGTGTGTTGCGACCGTATTAAATGCCGGTAAATGTTTTTTTTTTCAAAGTCTCTGCGGTTGATTTTGCAGTGCTACAAAACTCTCTGCCATGAATGTTTAAGTTATTGTAACATTTCACATCCTTCTCTGACTTATAGAAATCTGTTAAAGGTAGAGAAGGATGTGAAACGGTACAATAACTTTAACAAATATCTTGGTGCAACTCAGGCTAAGTATTTTAAATCCTTCTGTTATAAATGTAGCAAATGATTACGCATCACATCTTTGTTTAACTAATTTCAATTAGTTACTGCGCAGTTTTCATTTAAATAGCCTGACACCTAATACGTTCTTTGATTATTATATAGATGTCTAAATTAATATTTATGGCAAAATAATTTTTTATTCGCTTAAATAACGCAACGGTAATCTAACCTCGATGCAAAGGTTAGTGTATGCGTATAGGCATGTCAATTCAGCTTAGTTTATTTTTGCAATCAGTCTATTCTAGACGTTTTTATGAGTGTAGCTTTGAACTTTAACCCTATATGTTATTAGAGCACATTGAAAATAATATTTTGCTTATATTTTCGAATTTGATTTGGTGAATCAGAAAGCTTAATTATTATTAAAAAAATAATAATATTTGTAAGGTAGTGACTTTGATAAAGAGGACTTTGTAAAATATATTAGTAGGTTTAGTTTATAAAATGACAAATTTTTGAGGCTATCCGTTGAATGTCTGTCAGCCAGTCCGTCGTGGATAGATTTATCGACTTACATCATCGAATATTTTTCTTTAGTGAGATTTCCATACCATCCATTTTTCATATGATGATATTTCCAATGATTATCAAAAATATAAAACAAAAACTCAACCAAACCTAGCGTTTGCTTTACCCGGATCTTAATCTTACGAAGATGCGACAATTAATGTATATTTTCATTCAATTAAAACAATAACCATCGATAGGTATATATGAGTCTTTTAAGTAATTTTTTTAGTTGCAAAACAATTCGAAGTGGAGACAAGAAAACGGATATTTCCTTGCGATGAGAGGTATTTAAAGATCTTATAAAATTTTAAAGCGCTAGAATTCAAGCTTGACGAGATATATGGTTATAAATCATTGTTTAATTCATTTTCAGTCACACTCAATTAACATCAGCCATTTTGGTCACTTAGTATAATTTACGAGTAGCCTTTATAGTCAATCGAAAATGCCCGTGTTACATAAGTAACGGCAATGACCTAGTATTGAGGGACAACACAATTATATGTGTGAATCCCGTACGTAGATTCACAATGAGATGTTATTAGATAATATAAACATTCGTCTTGAAGAAGTAGTTACTGAGGTGACGTGCATTGCAGATAGACAGAACCAGGCGGAGCATAACGCAGTATCTAGTGGTACGATTGGATAGAAGATTTAGTTTTAAAAAGAATTAAGATGCGACAGAAAAAAATTGGGTGCCCATGTCACGCAGGCTCAAATTTTCGAGTTCATCTGTAGGATCTGGGCTGTCATCAAATGTCGCGTCTTGAATGGAATCGAGTGGGCCATGTTGGTATTTAAGGACCGAATCAAATAAAGTATTTAAGTGATAATTAACACGATATACGTCCATCTTAGTGGTACCTAATACTGTACTATACGTATAAGCAGTATGCGAACCATAAGCAGTATGTTAACACGATATACGTTCATCTTAGTGGTACCTAATACTGTACTATACGTATAAGCAGTATGCGAACCACATATAATTATGTGTTCGTAATTTCGTTGTTATTCTCAAAATTCGAGATAAGTACGGGTAATCACAGTTGCATACTTTCATAACACTATGTGGGTAATCAGATCATTGCTGCATACTCTGAATAAATACAACGTTTATGCAATTTAAGTAACGATTCAATATTTTAAACATTTAACGCGATGGTTATCTGATTTGCCTTTATACAAGTCTTCATAGAGTGGGTATCTTAAACGCACCTTCTACACGATTGATTCATTTCAGTAAATTTATATGGAAAATTATTAATTAGAATTTAATAATTAATTTTCCATATAAATTTACTGAAATTAATCAATATTTAACTCCTACGAATAAAACTTGAAATCTACAACACAAGAACAAATCCCGTCCGTTTAGGACTAGATTCACAGCCTTGAATGGAATTTCGACTTTTAGTTCATTTCACAGTTGTGTGAAACTCCTACTTTACTATGGGAAGTGCAACTTTACTCTATCTTTCTCTCTCCCCCCCTCTCTCTCTCTCTCTTTCTCTCTCTCTTTCTCTCTCTCTCTCACACACACACACTCTAGTCTTTACGTGAAAAATGGACGTGATTGTGAAACACTGATGAAAAAGTTAATCCATTATTAAAGTGAATCTCGGGTATAGGGACCGTGCGAAGTACTAGGTGGGGGTAATGTAATCGATCGCAGCGCCCATGGTGGCGAAAAGTAGCAATAATGTGGGACTTGTCATCTTAAAGTAATCTGCTTAGACTTGGATATGTAATTTTCATAATCACATTTAACCGCCGACAAAATGGTAAACAACAGTTTTTGTGTTGTAAATTGCAAAAATATCAGTTATAAATAGGAGTAAAGGTAGTAAGGGAGAAAGAAAGAACGAAAATATGTTTATTTCGAGTAAAATTTTACAACCGTTTTCGAATAGTCCTTAGAAGTCAATAATAACTTTAAGTGAATAATTACTTATCACATAAAGTAAAAATAAACCTGATAATTAAGTAAATTAAAATAGGTATAAAGTAAACTTACTATTAGATAAAAACATTTATATTCCTGCCTTCTAAAAACTAGATAAGAAGAGAAAGAAGATTTTGACGAATAAGTCTATTCGTCAAAATCAAAATCTATGTTTTTCACTTAGCGGACTTCCGAGTACTATTGAAAAGAACTCCTCTACCAAAGGAACTCAGTAGGAGCTCTTTTATTTTTATAACTTATGTCTAATACAGATAGTCATTCAAATCTAGTAATGTAAACGTACATAGCATATATTATATGCTATGTACCCATTTGTATAAGTGGAAATCAACAACTATCCACCATAAAAAAATGTATTATCGGCAGATCAGAACAGATCAGTCTCTACCATCAGCACCCGTTCACGAGTATGGCTCGGGACCATTGCTCTCCTCGACCATTCAAAGGGAAGTGAGCCACACGCCGTAGTAAACGCATATTTTATCGATTGATTCTCAAGAGCTACCTGGAAAATTGAACAATCCATGAAATGGATAAAACAAACACGCAATTACATTACAATTTCACGCTCATACTGCATTTTATTTAAATATTACGTCTATTACAACCCAATTCTGCCTCTGATTCTGCCTTCAAACTGAGATTAATTGTTTATACCTAAAGAAGTTTAGTAAGGTATCAAAATACACGTTTGTCTTATGATGCCAGATTGAATTATTGATCTCTGTCCTTGTTTTTTTCTTAATTCCTCTATATCAAGGACATGTCCAACAGAAACCAACAATGTTCCTTTAAAAATTGTTTGTGGTTGAAATGTTATAGTGTGTGATACTCACAAACCCGGATCCTAAAATAATACTCATTTCGATTTGAAAAAACATTTAATTTATTACCAGCGATACTATATGTTTACAATTATTGCAAGTAACCTATAAAATAGCTGTATTGTCTTGTTTTACTGTAAAACTAAAACTAAAAATGAACTAAACAAACCCTGACATATAGTCGAAATAAAACACACTTTTTGAATAAATTTTACAACTCATTGAATGATCAAAATTTGTTTCACAACCCTTTCTCTACCCAAGTCAAGGTATCAGAGTAATTTTGGAAGAAGATTAATAGATAATTTTCGATTATAATAATATTTTATCAAAATTCGTGGTAATATAAGGTTGGGGAAAAAGTCTTTTCGCATTATAGTATGTATGAACTTGTAATAAAATCGCTTTGTCTGTAGTATTTGTCTGGCTGGTTTTGGTATCATTGAAAGTTAAAATTTTAAAGAACATAATTCCAAATTCAAATTTGGCAAATGTGTGATTTTCATTTGTTTTTCGTACTGTCAAGATGAGTGAATCTAATGAAGAAATTCGACACATTTTAAAATTTTACTACAAAAAAGGTAAAAATGCAACGCAAGCAGCGAAAAAAATTTGTGGACCTAGTGCAGTGTCTGCGAGAGTTGCACAAATTTGGTTTAAGCGTTTTCAATCCGGAAATTTTGATGTCAAAGATGCACCTCGCTCTGGTCGCCCTATTACGGATAAAATGGATGCCATTTTTGAAAAAGTGGAGCAAGATCGACATATCAGTAGTTACGACGTAGCTGAAGAACTGAGAATTGATCACAAAACAGTTTTGGCGCATTTGAAAAAAGCTGGGTACAAAAAAACTCGATATTTGGGTACCTCACGAGCTCACTGAAAGAAACCTTTATTACGACGTAATGAAACCGAATCATTTTTGAAGAAGCTCATAACTGGTGATGAAAAGTGGATCACGTACGACAAGAACGTGCGAAAAAGGTCGTGGTCATGGTCGTGGCCGGTCAGGCTTCACAGACTGTGGCGAAACCCGGGTTAACTCGCAATAAGGTGATGTTGTGTGTGTGGTGGGATTGGAAGGGCATTATTCATTATGAGCTATTACCACCAGGCAGGACTATCGATTCTGAACTCTACTGCGAACAACTGATGAGATTAAAGCAAGAAGTTGAGAGAAAGCGGCCGGAATTGATCAACAGAAGGGGTGTGGTGTTTCATCATGATAACGCTAGACCTCACACATCTAAAGCCACTCAGTAAAAATTAAGAGAGTTTGGCTGGGAGGTGTTAATGCATCCGCCGTATAGTCCTGACCTTGCACCTTCAGATTTCCACCTGTTTCGGTCTCTTCAGAATTCTTTATGCAATGTTAGGTTAACATCACGAGAGGACTGCCAAATCCACTTGTCGCGGTATTTTGATGAGAAGTCCCAAAATTTTTATAGCAATGGGATCATGTCCCTACCTACAAGATGGCAAAAGGTTATCGAACAAAATGGTACATACATACTTTAGTTAAATTTAAGTAAACTATATTAAAAAATGTTTTGAATTATCTTAAAAAATGCGAAGAAACTTTTTCCCCAACCTTATATGTCATTATGGTCAGACAAGCAACGGTCCCACAAAGTTGCGGACGCTAGGTGGCGCTGAACTCGTGCACGGTCCCTATAGTTTACAAACAAACATATTACAAGACTACGAAACAACTTAAAACGGATCGAAAAATAGCAATTTCATAATTCCTTGTAGCAACAAAAACTTTAGTAACAGCTATAAAAAGTTTTGCTAAGGTTAGTAATAGGTTAACTATTAGGCACCTATGTTTCGAAGTTACATTTTTGTGTAGGTTCTAATGGTGGGAAACAACCATACAGTTCATTAGGATGGTAAGTGATCATTGAGATTTAAGTTGTTTTGCTTCTGAGACAGTTTTAAGGAGCAACATTACCATCTATCCGGAACACGATATGGCCGAACTCTATATTTTGGTGGCAAATAGATTAAATAAGCCCGCCAGTAAGGCGCATAATAAGAGGATACTAGTATGGTATTGTTATAACCAAAGACATGGCTTGTCTATAGGTTGAAGTATTAATTAACGTTCAAAATGCACTTTATATTCGTTTGTGTAATACGAGATAATAGATACCCATATTGTTCATGACGCAAAAATGCTTCCCGTATTACCAACGAATGAGCTATTCGTACAACCATAAAATTAGTACGTCGTTTTGCTTCAAATCCTATATTATACCAGGTATAATTAAACTAGCTTTGACGTGCGGTTACACCTGTGTTTTGAAAGTGTTTTGTGTACATAATGCTGCAACACCGGACGCTCTTCCGTTGTCCACATTAGCATCTTCGCTTTCGCTTGCAAAGTGGTTATTACAAGTGTCCAAGGGTCACAACTGCAACATAATTAAATTGGTGGAGTTCCAGCGTTGGAGCTAAAGAGCGTAGTATTACAAGACATTACCAACCTATCTACTGTGACATCACTTAAGGCAGAGAATATGTAATAATACTACGTATAGAATGGACACTTCGACGTCCCGCCCAATTTCCCCGCCTCACCCAACCTCCTCCCCTCTTATGGGCGACGTTTGGTATTCTCTACATGCTACGCACACAGATGCACGTGTAAATACACGTCACTGATTGATGTCTGTGTAATAGAGACCTAATTGAGAATTTGTATGGAATTTTGGCGGAGTGTCCGCGGGGTGCTTATGGTACGACGAACTCCGCCGCACGTAACAATGCTGCCGCCGCAGTGCTGCCGCAAAACTACTAGTCTCAATACAGTTTTTATAGACACTTACAGAAAAACCAGAGGTAAAAATGCAGATGCGTTACCACTCCTAAGGCCTAAGGTGTTATGCCTTAGTACCGGAAATTACAGGGCCGTACATTGCACTACCATTTAGCGGCAAGTAGGTGTATTAGGTAATTATTGCGGTGGTGCCTACGCCCACGAGCTCCGCCACTGGAACTCTACCACCAGTAAAATTCAATTCTTAGTTTGTTTTGTTTGTCAAACTCTTATTTTACGTCACTAGTAAAATGTGCTTCAAAAAATACAGCAAGACTTTATAAGCAAGACTCATGTTAAAAAAAATAGTACGAAAACTTAAACTTTCATTCAATGTAAAACCATACTGTGATCTGGGAAGTTCGCCCTGAGTTTGACACTAAAGGAGATGTTGCAAAAATGTATGGACCTCCGGCCATGTATTGTACACAATATCATTAAACAGGCAAAATCAATATAAAAACGTTTTTTATTGCATATTTTCACTTATTTAGCTTTGTTTGCAGTTACAAAACCTTATTTGGAGTTAGAATTGCAACTCAAAACCAATATGGCGAATATGGCGGGCGCTGTCATTTTGACATTTTTATTTTTATAATTGTATTTTGATTTTATAGTACTTGGAGAAAATTATAAAATCGTTTGAATTAAATGTGGTTGTAACTCTAAAATATATTCTTGAATAAATTAATTGTATTTTTTTCGGATTCTTCTTTAATTTACCCATTTTTTGAGGACGTGTACGATCCAGAGCCGAGCTCGCAACATCTCCTTTAGAATAAGATACCATTTATAACGAGGCAATAACAATTCCTTAAAAAATAACTACGACAATTGAAAATCGGATAAACGATTCACAATATAATTATTTTTAATCGTTCGTTGAAGTGTGTGAATACCCCTGTCATTATGGAAGACAAGCAGCCTGCCCAATGGCCATATCAATTAGAATGTTACAAGTACAAATTGCCTTTATAGTATTTGGTTCTGACCTTAACCTTTTCGGGTAGTTATGAAATATTACCCACATAAAAAGATGATACGTTAACTACCTGCTAATCATTAGATACGAAAACGAGTGACGGAAACTAAAATTCAATGTGTTTTAGTTACTTAATTTTTGTTGGTGGTAGAGCTCCAGTGGCGGAGCTCACGGGCAAAGGCGCCACCACATTACCTAATATACCGCTAAATGGTAGTGTTCAGCACTATCGTGATAATGTACGGCCCTGTAATTTCCGGCACAGAGGCATAACACCTCAAGCCAAACCTAAATTACAGGGCCTTACATTACCACCTGACCGGAACACGATAGTGCTGAACACTACCATTTAGCGGCAAGTATATTAGGCAATGCGGTGGTGCCTACGCCCGCGAGCTCCGTCAATGGAGCTCTACCACTAGTAAAAATCTAGAACCAGTTTAATTTGTGCATTTATATATCAAACAATTAGAACTTGTTAACTTAAACTGCGACAACTGCAGTGATCAATCGCACAGATACAAATATTTCTGACAAGCTACAAAATAAAAACATGAGTATGTGAACAGGTTCTCGGAACCGATCAAACAGCGCATTTGACCACATAAATGGAACTATCCAGAGTCTAGGTTCGATCCAAATTATAATTAAAATCTGTGCCAGCATTGAAATTGCAATCTCAGTCAAATATGTACTAGAGATCAAATACTGGTACCGAACGGTAACACCAAATGAGGTTAAAACTTTACATGCTTTACAATCTGTTAAAATAAACATATACATTTCACATCAGATTTTATACAAGTTGTAGGTATTCATATACTTACTTATCTGCATCAATTTTACTGGTGGTAGAGCTCCAGTGACGGAGCTCGCGGGCGTAGGCACCACCGCATTACCTTATATACTTGCCGCTAAATGGTAGTGTTCAGCACTATCGTGTTCCGGTCAGGTGGTAATGTACGGCCCTGTAATTTCCGGCTCACCTTAGGCCTCAGGAGTGGTAACGCATCTGCATTTTTACCTCTGGTCATTGTGTGGGTGTCTATAGGCTGCAGTCATCACTTAACATCAATGTGAACTGTATGCTTGTTTGCCAATTTTAAAACATAAAAAAAAAAAAATCTGCATCCATGTTTTTTTATCAAGAGACTCATAGTTGCTAGAAACTACAGAGATTCGTTTTCAATAAATGTAATATCTGATATTAAATAACCTATTACAGATTACGTTCTGAAACGTATACGCTACAAAATGAACTTTAAGAACTGTTTTTTTTTTTATTTATCAATGTATTACACAAAGTGTAACGGAAACGGTCCAACAATATTTCAACATTCCATGCCTATACTAATGGTAACTTCATCCCCAAGATCTTTTTCTACTGAGAATGTAAAATCATCAGTTATTACGAGTCAAATTTTGATTCAAATTTTATGTGTTTCAACCCTGATAACAACAGCTGACAGCGTATCAGTCGAGTTGTGATTTCATTATTTTTGTTTACGTAAAGTGATTTGTAACTTGTTATAGATGAACACCTACGGTGACATCTTGTACAAGTAGTAGTGAGTAGGTGTAAAATATTTTGAATAAAATCAGTTATACCGAAACTGATAATAAGACAGGTGTAATTATGTATTGCAGAACTGACAGTCTGAAACACAGTCTTTCAAAGTAATTACTTTTGTGATTAAGATATAAAATATAAATAATGTGTTAAATGTAGATATATTGCAGTACATTAAAATATTACGAAATTACTACATATTAAAGAAACTGCTTGAACTAGATGTCCATTTAAATGCAACCGATTCGGCAAGAATTTTATAACTGTTGGTAATGGTTAATACTTACTCATTATTATTTACCTACCCGGCTTGCAATTATTTACGGAACTTGGCTGCTAATTCCATAGTAAATTAGGTACGTTATATAACGCTTAATATGCAATTTGAAATTTTGACATCATCACCAAACGTCTAATTTCTATTATGATACTCGTATGTCTTGGAAATCATTGACGTTTGTTTTTACGCTTACAGTTTTCTGGTTTATTCATAAAATTAGATTTGTAAAGTTAGATAGTCATTTCTTGATTTACAAGAATTTACCTACAGATAATTAATAAGTAATTATGATATGGTTTCTTTCATTGTTGTGTGGTTCTAATATTGCAATTTGTAGTTTGCGCATACATTATAGGAATGACAGGAAAAATGTCCCTTAAAGGTCAACTCATTAATTTTTTAGAGATCTATATTTGATTCTCCAATTTTTTTATGATTCCTCACCGTTGCTTATACCTAAGCTTCAGAAACGTACATAACTACATAATTAAATATCTACTAGATAATATTTGCAAACGATTTTGTTTGATTCATTGTACATACTTACAAATTTTCGCAGGTAACTTCACTGTCAGTATTGAGTAATTAAAACATAATCTATGATATTAATTAAATCATCAAGTAAAATAAACATGTAGACTTGTTATTATGAACATTATCTATTGATAAAAACCAGTCAAATAAATCTAGTTCACTTTCACAGCACTACTACCTCCTACCTATCTCAACGGCCATATCAGATCTATTGAGATTAGACAGTTTACTACGCACCACATTTTAAAGTCTGACATTACCGTATCAGATCCTATTAAGGATTCAATGAACTTTATTGAAGAGATATTCAATCGATATTTGTATTGTTTGATTCTACAAAACGTATCTATAGTAGGTTAGTAATATATATAAGCATAAAAGAAGTTAATATAGCACAAAACTGCGATGCGATGCGATGCGGCGCCGTATTGCAGAAACTTGCGATGCGATTTCCATCGCATCACAGTTTTGTGTGGGCACACTTATAGGTACCAACATACGGCCAAAAAAGGTAAAGGATGTACACACCGACCCACATCTATAAACCGAAGATAACATTGTAATTTCAGAAGTATGAAATCAAGCAATTTTGTGACGAAGGCCATTACATGACACGGTGCAAATTACATTACAGAACCAACAGGAGTGGCGATGTATACAAATAGTGTGTTTACAAACGTCTACAGGCAATCCAATCTCGAGCAGTGTTAATAGGTATGCAAATTGAGACAAATAGTTTATAATCACTATTAAGTATTTTTTTGTTTTTATGTAATGAAGGTGGCAAACAAGCATGCAGTTCACATTGATGTTAATTGATGACTGTAGCCTATAGACACTTACACAAAATCGGAGCTCAAAATGCAGATGCGTTGCCACACCTGAGAATTTAGTTGATATGTCTCCGGGGCTGTTTGTACATTACCATCTAACCGGACCACGATAGTGCCAACGCCCTCGAGCTCCTACACTGGAACCCTACCACTAGTTTAATAAAAAATGAAGGGATAGTTCCTAAAATTATAATTTGTTACATGATACAATACGAATTATATTATGTACGAATTTAGACACAGTGCTTTAGTTTTAAAGTACACAATCATAGCTGAAGCCTTTGGAATAAATACAACATTTTCGAAGCCAAAGCTACTCCTAAATAAGATATCACTGTAATTTTAGAAGTGAAGAAAGCATGTTGACTTTGTCCTATTCAAAATTGATGCGATCATAGACATTAGGTATGTAGTACATGACACGGTGCAAATTAAATTGCCGAGCCAACAGGAGTGGCGGCCGTGGGATGTATACAAATAGGGTGTTTACAGATGTATACAAGCACCATCGTAATCCAATCTCAAAAAAGTGTAATATGCAAATTGATAGAAACAATTTAATGATCGCCATTAAATAAAGCGATAATTCCGAAAATAATAATTTGATACATGACTCAATACGAATTATATTTTGTACGAATTTACACTATGCTTTAGTTAAAGTATACGAATATAGCTGAGGCAATTGGAATAAATACAATATCTTTGAAGGCAAAGCGACTGTTAAATACCACGTGACGACCTATTTACAATTGATTAGATCATGTACATTACATGACACGGTGTAAATAGAATTGCTGAACCAACAGGAGCGGCGGCCGTGCAATGTACACTAATAATGTGTTTACTTACAGACGTCTATATAACAGGCAATCCAATATCTAGCAGTGCTTTAAAGCAAATGGCGAGGGACAATTTACGGTCGCCATTGTATAAAGCGAATTCCGAAAATAGCAATTTGTTACGTATGCTTTGAGATACCAATATTACATACCAATATTACATTGATATTTTGTACGAATTTATACACTACACTCTAGAAGACACGGGCAAACCTAAAGCATTTGGCATAAATACAAAATGGCAAGTTGCGTGAGACTACGTTAAAATGGTTGACGTTTATGACGGTTTCGTGCACCGATTGGCACATGTGATGGATCGTTTAGAAAAATTACTGCAATAACTTCGTTTATTTATGACACTCATAGATGTGCGGATGGGCCATTAAAATTATTAAATAATATTATTATGTTGATCGAATTCAGAATCGAAATTGAACACCAACCAATAGTATTTTAAAGTGCCTAACTAACGTTAATTTACCAAAAGGTAAATAGGTGAGGTTGAAGACTCTAATTTAAAATTGATATAATCTGAGAAGGATAGATAACGCGAAGATTGCTAATTAATAATTAATGGTTTTGTTTTCAACAAACAGAGCTACAATTAGCTGAAGAATGCAAGCACGTATTAGTTTTTTCGTAACTTTACGCCTGTAATAATCGAAAGCGTAGGCAGAGGTAATATGCATATGTGTATGCATACATTCAAGCACACACCCAAACACCTACGATTCGCCGGTTACGTTTTAGTTATTTATATGTTTTATTGATTTACAAAATAATAAAGAACTACTTACCTAGGTTTTATTATCACCTTAAAGTGATTAACCGAAAGTGGCTTGTAAAATGTAATTCTTATTATATTTGAAGTTAGAGGTACTAAAAAATCCAAATAGAAGCGATCAGAAATTTAATGATATAAAAACGTGTGTTCTGAAGAACAATTAAACCAAAGCGACAAGTTTGAGCAAATTCTTCCACAAACTACGCGCGTAATTAACCCAGTAAACAAGAATTTCGATACATTATTTTAAAAGTATGTTGCTTACATTGTAAATACTAGGGATGTTATGGAGCTTCGTAACCATAACCGAATTCGAAATAAAAGTATCGGATACATTCGGATATACGCGCATTCTAAATAAGACGTTTTCACGGTTTTTTTTACCAGACTAAGGTTTTTTTTTTTTTTTTTTTTTTTTTTTTTTATGTAATAAAAGTGGCAAACAAGCATGCAGTTCACATTGATGTTAAGTGATGACTGCAGCCTATAGACACCCACACAATGACCAGAGGTCAAAATGCAGATGCGCTGCCACTCCCGAGGCATTAGGTGATATGCCTCTGTGCCTGAAATTACAGGGCCGTACATTACCACCTGACCGGAACACGATAGTGCTGAACACTACCATTTAGCGGCAAGTATATTAGGTAATGCGGTGGTGCCTACGCCCGCGAGCTCCGTCACTGGAACTCTACCACCAGTAAAAGGTTATACCGGTTCTTATGCTACACTAGCTGTACCTAAGTTACTCCTTATTACATCAGCTATCTGCCAGTGAAAGTCCCATCAAAATCGGAGACACTCAAATTCTATTTATTTGTATGTAGGTATGTATGTATGGTTGTATGGAGATAAAAGTAGCCTAAGTTACTCCTTATCACATCAGCTATCTGCCAGTGAAAGCCCCGTCAAAATCGGAGACACTAAAATTCTATTTATTTGTATGTAGGTATCTATGTATGTATGTATGTATGGAGATAAAAGAAGCCTAAGTTATTCCTTATCACATCAGCTATCTGCCAGTGAAAGCCCCGTCAAAATCGGAGACACTAAAATTCTATTTATTTGTATGTAGGTATCTATGTATGTATGTATGTATGTATGTATGGAGATAAAAGAAGCCTAAGTTATTCCTTATTACATCAGCTATCTGACAGTGAAAGTCCCGTCAAAATTGGTCCTGTCGTTCCCAAGATTAGCCCTGCCAAACAGACTGACAGACAAATAGACAGACAGACAAAAATTTTCTAAAAAATGTGGTGTTGGTATATGTACCGTGTATACATACATATGCATTTAGTAAAAAGCGGTTATTTTAATATTACAAACAGACACCCAATTTTATTTATTTGTATAGATTTATTATGGAAGGTGATAAACCACATAAGATTTAAGAGAAAATTTTAAGCGTCTTCTTGCTACCGTTATTATTATCGAGCAAAAAATGCACATGAAACAAACACTAAATGTTAAGTGAAACTTACCGTAATATATTAGTGAAAACTGCAAATCGAATAAGCCGTTTCTGATATTAGCGTACACAAACACACAGACAAACAGACATTTTTCCGGGATAAAAAGTACCCAGTGTTGCGTTGTGCGCCATAGGTTAAAGTATAAGTATACCAAGTTTCATCGTAATCGGATTGGTAGCTTAAACAAACAGACAGACAGACAAAAATTTTTCTAATCACATATTTGTGTTTGGTATCGATTTAGTAACATCCCCTGGTATTTATTTTTTCAATATTTAATGTACAGAATTTACACTTCTACAGTTTTATTATAAGTATAGATTTACTTGCGCATCTATACGTAGAATGGGATCTTGTAGACTGGCTTTATTTAGATTTTTGATCAAGAGAAACTAGCTTAAAATAACTATTTTTAACTGCAAAGAATCGATAACTTTAAAAAAGGCTTTCAACCATTAATTTGAAATCTAATATTCGTATTATAAACCGTACTAAAACTATCCAAAACTAATGGATAATCCCGAATAATTTTATATCTGTAACCGTAACCGAAATCGTTCTTATATATTGTTCATAATAATATATCCGTATCCATATCTAGATCTAAAATATCCGATCCGTAACATCCCTAGTAAATACCTAGTCATAGTAAAATAACATTGTATACCTGTAGTGACAAAAATGTAAGTAATATCCGCTATTTGTATTTATACTTAGATACCATTCTTGGTTGTTGAATGCAAGAATTCGGTCCATATGTTGTTGTCGAACAATGAACGAGACTTCCTGGGTTTATCTTGATCTAGTTTTATCGCAAACTGCATAAAAAGCTTTACACGGTGATCGTAATGTTGTAGACGAGTGAGTCCTGAAATTAATTGGTCATGCAACAAATGATCCTACTGACTAATATTACGATGCGGACGTTTGTGAGTATGGATGTTTGCTACTGTTTCACGAAAAAACTACTGGACGTATAAGGATGTAACTCTACAGTAATATAGGGTATACATTGGAATAACATCTTACAATTTATTATGATTGAAAAGTATACACTCCATGTGTATACTTTTCAATCATAATAACGTAGTCAACCTAAGTAGTATTAAATATAAATACACGATGACATCAAATACAAAATCTTTTTATAACTATGACAATTTTCAGTTGCCTTGCCAAAAGTGGTAAGTTTCGAAGTTATCCTCTCTGGATCGCAATTAGAGCTGCAAAGATCCTTCAATAGATAAAGGTACCCAACTGCTCTATTAGTCACGTTACCTCAGGAACCGATGACGACAGTGTCCATTTAATTGCACAAGGAAGAGTTGATTGTGAAGTGATAGGGCATATTGTGCAATGTCCCGAACTAGATCACCGGCTCTGGAAAGGGCTTGAATCTCTGAGCTAGCACTATAAATACTGAACGGAATTTACATGCTATTTGGACAACAGATAATACGGAATACATTTTCCGTTGTACCTTTAGTGTTTGCCATTCACTTACCTATAACTTTCCCTTTTTAGAGAACTTTTAAATCATAAGAAGGAAATTGTTTATATAAGGCCCTGTAATAACATAACTATCATAGAGGTATGACATCTTGGGCCTCAATTTAGGCCCCTCTAAACGCATCTACATTTTGACCTTCATGCTTAATTACATAAAAAATTGTGTAAGCGTATAACATTTTTTTTTGAATCTTAATCACCTAAATCAATTCCTTTTAATTAATTATTCATCTCTTTCTGAGTTTAAAAAATATTGTAAGAAACTTCAGGCTATTGAAATGAATGTGTTTCCTCTAAATCAACATTAGGAACTACGAAAATGATTTAATCCTGGAATTAGACGACGATGCTAACATCGAAATATTATATAATGCTACATGGAGTAATATCTGGAAATATATTCCTACAAACATAATGTGCAGAGTGAGACAGCAAAGAACAATATAGCGTTCCACAGAATTAGCAAACTAATTAGAGACATTGTCCTCGTCTGATTCAATTTAGTATCAAGTTTTGAAACTGAATAGTATACCTCCTTGCGTGCTATAACGTGACAGTAATCTCGTAAGCTGCTTATTATTTATGCATGCAAGAGGTTCTAATGGATAACATTTAATTTTCTCCTATGTATTGCCTTTTGTTAGTCTATATATAGAGAGGAAGTGAAAATACGGGGTCAAGGTAATAACTGAATAAAACTGTCTGTTTTATAATAGTAACTATCTAAGAGACATAAAAACTTAGGTCTCAGGACTAGCAGTCAAAATGCAGATGCGTTGGTGGCAAGGCATTTGCAAAGTGTGCAACGTAATCGGTGGAATAATGTCGAATAGGATCCGAAGGATTCATTGGATATTTTAGATTTTTTTTAGAGTATTTCCTAAAGTTAAAGTTACATAATATTCTATACCTATTCAAAATCCCTAATTAGGAAGACTATTACCAGAAATATGTCTCCAGAGGCCGGCACTAATTTCATATCTGCGATTGCGTATTGTAGTCATATAAATGTTCATTCAGGTTTTCCTCAATGTATGTGCATACAATTTGTCCCAGAGTTATAATCCGCACATGGCAGGCATTACAAAAGGCTATATTACAATATCCCCATAAAGCGAAACAAAAGACGCAATGCATCATAGTGAACGTGTTGGGAGAACAATGGACCGAAATGAATCATTCTACAATTTTGTTGGACCAAGTCGCATTCAAGATTACACAGAAATAGGGCGTCGCGAGATATTTCAATTGCCTACTTTGTTTATTTTATCAAACTTTACCGTTTTACGGTTACTATTGATGGTAAATTATTTAAATAATTGTTAAAACAAATGTATACCGTTTATTAAGACGGTAAAAAGTTTATTTTTTTATTTTATATGAAAAGAAATAAAGAGTAAGTTGATACAGGCATTTGTTGAGAGTCAATAAATGTATTTAATATACTATAAGAATCGCCGTAAGTTGATACAGGCATTTGTTGAGAGTCAATAAATGTATTTAATATACTATAAGTATCAATGCCGGGAATCATAATAGATCTGGATAATCTTATTCTTTCTCTCGTATCTCCTTGATAAAGACCATGAATTATTTGTCCTTCCTTCAATGGTCAACATAGGCGACAGTAGCGCTTACGTTGAACTCGTCGCTTTAGTGAATGCATCTTTGAGCTTCAGAAACTTCACTATTTTCATGATGCTCGTCAAAGATGGAGTCAAATATATCTCGTGAATGTACAGGTACGGATGCGGCAGATATATTACGTTTATAAGCATATAGAGCAATGGTTCGCAGAAATTGGCATGTAGATCTCAAATAATCCCTTAAGGAAAGGAAGTGGTTCTCGAAACTACGATAAAATAACTCATATAGGTACCCACTTACTACATTTTTAACACATACAAGCGAATTGAAGAGATGACGGAGAGCTTCAATTTGCAATCGGCCACCTTTATTTATCAAAAAACTAAAAAGAGGTAAGAGGTATTTTGCTTTTGTCTACATTACACTAAATTGTAGATAAGGGTAACTATTTTCAGCAGGTTCTATAAAAGCTTTTGACAGTTTGTTTAAGGATATTATTAACTACGAGAATTGACGAACATTTGCAATATGGAACATTGATCGCACATGCCGTAATTCTCGCGTAAATGCTGCCGACGGCAAATACGTAATGACTTTTGCACTCGATCAGAGAGACGCGACGCGTACCAAATTGGACTTGCATTTGGCTGTGGCAGACATGTGCTACATGACAATATTACAGTATGTATTTGAGCTTGTTTTAAAAATATCAAATAATATTCAAGGTAAAAGTTACGACGATTGTATAACATGGAAATGGCTTTGAAAACGCACTTGACCCTAGAAAATGACTCATAAGATGTAGCTACTTGTCTGTTATATTTTAGCAGATACTTTTTCAAATACACTTGTACATAATTAAGATTTTATCTCCTATGTCTTCAGGCACATAATGATAAACAGTATAGTCATGCTGTATATTATTATGTGTAACTGTATATCTATCAGTTGTAGAATATTATAGATTGAACATTTTAGTTTATTCGCAGTTTATTTGTTCGTAAACTTACGTTTATTTCGTAAGTTTACGAACAAATAAACTGCGAATAAACTAAAATGTTCAATAGAACTGTTCTCTGTGCCGAATCTTTTAGGGTGAGTCTAAATTTTAATAACCATCTTAATAAGCATTCGCTCTCTTCAATCTATTCTAAGTGTATGATTGATAAGAAAGGCGTTTTAGTTAGGCTATTAGGTGCACACAAGTAGGTACTTAATTTAATTTCGAAATGTTCCCGACGACGTAGTAAGTATTACGTCAGGAACATTTATAATGAGCCTGTCTATCCATGTTATTATTAATGCCTGTCTCATGTTCTGAGACACAAATATAACAGCAAACGAGTGATTTATAGGTTGAACAAAATCTAATTTCAACCCATCGAAATCCTTAAGCAATAAGGAGGATATAATATGCTCAAACACAAATTCCATGCCAATTATTGTAAAATATTTACAGACCAATCAGCCTTCCTTCTTCTATAGTCGATGTTACAAACAGTTCCAGATAAGCCCATAAGCAAATTTAGTAATTGTCTGGGACATCACGTGGTGGGAGGGTACATGTGCAGATATAGTAAGATATAAAACATTATGGAGTTTTTTTCCGTCAGCCAGAATATTTGGATATATGGCACACGCCTAGGTGCTACAGGCGCAAATTGCTAAGGGCATCAAGAATCCTTAATCCGGCACAAAACACAGTAGATAATATAAAAAAATTAAAACTACATAGCACCACGAATTGGAGCTGTCAACTGAAGTTGACAGACAAAGCGCTAAGCAATTGCCTACAAACTACGACGTTAACGTCACATCTAGTTATCAATAACTGTCAATATTTTGGGGCAACTTTTTACGTCTACCTAATTACACTTCTTACCTATTTGTAAACCCATACAATAAAATATTAGAAATCTCTAACTGATCCACTTCACAGCAGGCGGTGCAATACGGATTTCTTAGACGACAGATAATTGGATCCATCTCCGCTTACCCTACCCTAATTTAAGGAGTAGGCTATCAGTGGGAGATATTTAGGTTGACACAATTACGAATAAAGCCTCTATGAGAACGAGGCAAAGATTTCTGATAATAATAATTAACACGTTAGTTTTCTTAAGACTGTGATAATATGGTATAATTCATAGCTTTACAAATGAAATAGGTAAAAGAGTTGTAATGTTATAAGTAGTTGATGATTCACACTTTTGATGTACATTTTGGCTCAAAAATAAATTTTGAGACAAAATGTACATCAAAAGTGTAATATAAGTCCCCACTACGGCTTCAATGTGCCATACATGATGATCCCCGATTAAATAAAGTGATATTGGGAATTGAGGAAATTCTCAGTTGCCAGGCCAGAAGTTTGTGGATGCAAGCACCTTCATCAGAACAGTAAAAACCTTTTTATGTTCTGTCCTTTCTATGATTCTGCTATTACTTGCAGTTATTACATGCAAAAAGAAAAAAAACTGCCACATCATGGGTCAGTGCATATC
This sequence comes from Macrosoma leucophasiata, assembly GCA_036365455.1. Taxonomy (NCBI): domain Eukaryota; kingdom Metazoa; phylum Arthropoda; class Insecta; order Lepidoptera; family Hedylidae; genus Macrosoma; species Macrosoma leucophasiata. The sequence goes on from JAWQUS010000024.1 coordinate 7,030,267, forward strand.
GATCGAATGCTGAAATTTTGAATTCTTTGAACAAACTCTTTTTAAAATTTTGTCCGCCCTATACCTCGCTACAGCTACTGCAGCATCATTTGCCTTTTGGAGGTCCTTAAAAGTGCATGAGGATAATGGACATTGAACCATATGTTGCATCGGCTGATTTGGAGCCCCACAATAAATAGGTACTTCCAACGCAGACATTCTTCATTTCAATGTAGGTATACCTACACAGTCATAATGTTGAACGTTTAAACTATCTAGTGCAAATCGTGTAGTGTTGAGTGCCATTCTAATTAAAGATAGAAAAGCGTTCAAACCAAATAGGTTCCAGTGCTTTAATTATCATGAGACACGGAAAGGGTAAGTAAATCGATTTCGCGATTGGGTAACTTTAGCCGTAGCCGTTGCCAATATAAGTTTCCTTCGACCCACTTACGGTCCCACTGGAAGTTCGGATACAATTAAATTTAACGCTTCCTACGAAGACAAAACAACGCTGCGACAGCAAGTAACTAGCGCAACAGACATCTACAATGAAGCCAGAGGCATCATTTCATGTAGCTACTTCTAGGATTGTAATTACGCGACCATTCGTAAGTAGTAACTGCAGTTAAGTCGTTTCTATGTATTTTGCAAAACAACAATTGTTGTAGATGTATAGGACCTAATTACATCCCCCATCTCACTTAGACCTCATACGAGTACAATAATAAAATTATATTCGTAATTGCTAATAAATTTCACGACTGTAATACTTTAGCCGTATCCGTTGCCAATATAAGTTTTATTCGACAACGACTTCGAATTCAATTGAATTTAACAATGCTTGCTATTTTAGGAATATTTTGTATGAAACAGACAACGCAATTCTGGGTATTTTTGTACGGTGACAGTGACTGAAGATTGTAATAACGTGACTATCTATATCAGTGTAATTAGTACAGGACAGTATTTTTTTTGTTGGTATTTAACAGAACAACAATTGTTTTTATATTATTTCGCATTAACACATGCTTGTGAAATATATTTTATTTTAAAGAAAAATGGAAAGAAAAATTTGACTTCAGGCGAGATTCGAACTCGCGGCCTACTGGGAATCTAGTCCAGCCGCTCTTCCAATTGAGCTACTGAAGTCCTGCCCGATTTGTCAAATCTTTCCTTCACATTTAATGCCTTGCTTTATGGTAGCAGTAGCGCCATCTATTGCCAACCATGCTAGTTAGGCAACCGATATAATAGACTTTTCAGTTTATTGAATATTGAGTCAGTATATTGAGTCTCGCCTGAAGTCAAATTTTTCTTTCCATTTTTCTTTAAAATAAAATAGAACAACAATTATTGTAGGTGGATGGTATTTAGTTTTACTGGTGGTATCGTTTCAGTGTTGGAGTAAGAAGGTGCACCACCGCATTACCTATTCTTCCATCAAATGATAGTGTTCAACACTATGGTGTCACGCTTAGATGGTAACATATGGCCCCGTAGTAACTATAACAGAGATACTCGTATAACAACTAAGGTCTCAGGGGTCTCACATCTGCATTCTGATCTTTGTGTGGATATCTGTGGGCTGCAGTCATCAGTCAGTCTTACCTAACATCAATGTGAACTGTATGCTTGTTTGCCACCTTCATTACATTAAAAAAGTTGCATGCTACAATAAATATTATACTCGTACCTACTAATCGAGCCGCAACTGTAAAACTTTAGCCGTATCCGTTGCCGTATATTGGCAACGGATACGGCTAAAGTTTTACAGTCTAAGTTTAATTCGACCCACTTACAGTCGCAACGGAACTACTCGGAAATTGAGACGCAGTTCAATTGACTGTATCTACGATATTGAAACCTAATAGACGATAGAATGTGACTAGGCTAGTGACTATAGAGTCACAGTAATAGTACCTACTGGCACTGTTAATCGTCCTAAAAATGAAAAAAAAATCTCAATAGCACTTACTTCCCGAAGCGAGCATTAAACCCAGCGTGGCATTAGGGGCATTCTACCACCAAACGAGGCAATAAAAAATAAATACATACTTAACTCATACATTTTTCGTCTCTTCTTCTCAGTTAAAATAAGATGTATCAAATTCCGACAAGCATAAATAAATATGTAGAAGTGTACCAATTGCCAAAAATTATAGTTGCAGTATTTAATATATATATATGTATAACATTAAAATGTTGACAGTGAATGATAGCTTATTCGTTTAATTTAATTCGATTAATCAATAATGATGAATGTAAAAAAAAGGCCTAAGATCATGTTGAAAGGCTTCATTTCAAAACAAACTACTAAACCTTGACCACATAATTATATGATACGTTTTCAACTAATTAAAATAATATGCTTCCACTACTGAAATTTACTTAAATATAGGTACCTAAGCACTGTATTAAAATAGAAAATCTAAAATGCCTACTGCGATAGATACGATCCATTTTTTAAAAACGTTATTGAAAAAAGTTCAAACATTTACCTAGTTATCAGTACATACATATTTCTGTTTTAATTAACCCTCCTTATAATTGTGACATGTGTGTTTGTGTGTATAGCGAAGTATTGGCGTAGTAACATAAGCGAAAGGTTTAGTACAGAACTTCGCTATAAAGCTGGTGCGAGAGATACCTACCAAGTACCAAGCAAGTTGATGCACTAATTATTTAAAATCATTTTTTATTTCCTACATTTTAGTTGCACATTTGGCATGATACGTGCTCCCTCTTAGTAGATTTTTACAATTTTTGAATTCACATACTTACCCCTTATTCATAAACGTACATTAGATACGTTTTAGCTATAGAATGCTTTGTCTTTGTCAGTTGCATTATCAAAAGTGCAGGATAGAAAAAGACAAAGGAGAGATTAGCAATACTTTAACTAAAATACGAGTACGTTTATTAATTTAAGAATGTTGTTTTTTTTCTGTAGGTATTTTTTTTCACCCTTTGCAATGCACACGTTTTGATTTTCAGTGAAATAAGCTTTCTCAAAAGTTACTAAACCCGAAGAAGGATTTTTCTTTGGTTTGGACATATTGAAAGGATGGACGAAAGAAGATTTACAAAAAGGATATAGGTACAGAGCGGATGTGAATGGAAAACTCTGTAGGGGTCGACCAATGCGAATATATTTGTATCAGATAAACAAGTAAAAAAGGCCAGGTTAAAGGTTAATAGCTTTTAACACAAGAACATAATTATATAGAGTGATAAATACATAGATTAGACAACGTGTTTGTGACAGATTGGTATATTTATAACTAGCGAACCCGCCCCGGCTTCGCACGGGGAGCTGTTATTAAAGATACCTATAAACCTTCCTCAGACAACACTCCTTCCAAAATTTCAAACACCAACAAAATCCTATCACAACTTTCCGAGATTAGCGCATACATACAGACAGAGAAAATAGGGGAGATTTTTTTTTTTTTTTTTTTTTTAATGTAATGGAAGTGGTAAACAAGCATGCAGTTCACATTGATGTTAAGTGATGACTGCAGCCTATAGACACCCACACAAAGACCAAGGTCAAAATGCAGATGCGTTACCACTCCTGAGGCCTAAGGTCTTATGCCTCTGTGCCGGAAATTACAGGGCCGTACAATACCACCTGACCGGAACACGATAGTGTTGAACACTACCATTTAGCGGCAAGTATATTAGGTAATGCGGTGGTGCCTACGCCCGCGAGCTCCGTCACTGGAGCTCTACCACCAGTCAACAAAAAGTCAGTCTTTATAACATGTTGAGATATGTGGGAAAAGTTGTGCATAAAGCCTTATCGCAAGTTTGTATTGTAACCATAATCGGTTAAACACACTTAACTCACTAAATTCACGGTGTGGGACAGCCCCGCACTTTGACTTTAAGCGGTTGTATCAATCCAATGCTTTAATAATGGCAACCCATTATATATTACGTCCCACTGCTGGGCACGAGTCTCTCCCCTTTTTGGGGGGAGGCCTGGAGCTTACTCCACCACGCTGCTCCAATGCGTATTGGTGGAGGTGTTGGGGTTAGTGGCCAACCCGCTGTCGGATGTTTTCAAACCGCCCATAAGGCCTCCGACAAGGTTTAACGACTGCTATCTGTCGATAGTAACCGGGACCGACGGCTTAACGTGCCCTCCGAAGCACGGAAACGCGCATTTAATTTGCCACTAGCGGTCACCCATCACACTACCCGACCGCGCCCGTAGTGTTTAACCGAGTAGATAGTTTACGATCTACACCAGCCGCCGGGCCATGCGCGCTTCGATCCAATGCTTTACCACCGGATTATAATCTTTCCACAGTCCATTAAATAGTACCTACCTTAATACCACTTTATCCGTTTACTGATAACCTGTTCACAATATATCATCGATCGATTTTAAAATGCCTAATTGACAGACTTCGCTGATACGTTTGCACTAGAAATAATTTAAAGGTAGGATAAATATAGTCTTGCGTTACATAATTTTTGTTAATTACCCATTAATAAAATCCACGTAACATAATCACGTAATAATGCATTGGCGTAATATTTTTTGATTTTATCTCTGGATTTTGCAGTCAGTGTACTGTGTCCTAAGGTTGCATGTTAAATACCAATTAATAAATTAGTTACGCTTTCGTCATCCTCGCCACTTATTTTTTACACGTATTAGAATGGAACAGTATTAATCTGACTACCTATAAGCAAGTTTTGCAGCAAATTTATATAAATAATCACTTCATTTAGCAGACGTCCACCGCTGGACAAAAGCCTTCAAACGATGCTTATATGCTTCTGGTGAAAAGATGTGTAATTGTAGAAATCATACTTGCGGATTTTCTCGCGTATACCACTACTCCCAACTTCTTTACATACCCGAAGTTTTGATCGCTTTTTTTTAATGTATTGGAAGTGGCAAGCAAGCTTGCAGTTCACATTGATGTTAAGTGATGATTGCAGCCTATAGACACCCGCACATAGACCAAGGCTAAAATGTAGATGTGTTACCACTCCTGACGGCTAAGGTGTTATGCCTCTGTGCCGGAAATTTCAGGGCCGTACATTACCACTTGACCGGAACACGATAGTGCTGAACACTACCATTTAGCGCCAAGTATATTTGGTAATGCGGTGGTGCCTACGCCCGCGAGCTCCGTCACTGGAGCTCTACCACCAGCAAAAGCTTTCCAGCTACCGTGGTCACAGGCAGACTGCTTCCTACAATGTATGAAGCTCGCGGAAACTTGCGAAAACGTTAGATTTTTTAAAAGTCTAAATTAGCTTTAGCGTGTTGGTTAAAGTCGACGATATGACATTTAATAATGCCCGGTTTAAGACAGTATAAGTAACAAGTACATAATAAAATGAAAGTGTTCTTCACGTACATCTTCTGAAATAGCCCTACTTGGTCATCCACCTCGGATTTAATACGTGCATTACCATAACACATGCTATCAGTATGCTCTACTTTCCTAACAATGGTCGGACCGCCTCAAAATCTGAATTAACATAACCCACGGTTGCATAAAGGTTGACTTATACGCCACTTAAGTGGCTTAAGCAGTTTAACCGGAAATTGTTATGTTTGTACAGTACAAAACTGTTGTAATACCGTGCATATTATAATGTAGAGCGCGGTCTTCAAGATGTTTTGTAGATATCATCTAAATGTGTGTCTTTACTCACCAGAAAAGACACACATTTAGATGATATCTACAAAACATCTTGAAGACCGCGCCCCTGGAGCTCTAATCGTAGAGCTCCAGTGGCGGAGCTAGCGGGCGTAGGCACCACCGCATTACCTAATATACTTGCCGCTAAATGGTAGTGTTCAGCACTATCGTGTTCCGGTCAGGTGGTAATGTAGGGCCCTGTAATTTCCGGCACAGAGGCATAACACCGTAGGCCTCAGTAGTGGTAACGCATCTGCATTTTGACCTTGGTCTTTGTGTTGTGGTGTCTATAGGCTGCAGTCATCACTTAACATCAATGTTAAGCTGCAGCATCACGCGATAAAACTACCGCCATTGCGATCGCCAATCCGCCTGCCAAGCGTGGCGATTATGGCATAATAATAATGGCAACCCATTATACGTCCCACTGCTGGGCACGAGTCTCCCCTTTTTTTGGGGGGAGGCCTGGAGCTTACTCCACCACGCTGCTCCAATGCGGATTGGTGGAGGTGGGTTAGTGGCCAACCCGCTGTCGGATGTTTTCGAATCGCCCTTAGGGCCTCCGACAAGGTTTAACGACTGCTATCTATCGATAGCAACCGGGACCGACGGCTTAATGTGCCCTCCGAAGCACGGAAACGCGCATTTTGCCACAAGCGGTCAACTATCACACTACCCGACCGCGCCCGTAGTGCTTAACCGAGCTTAAGCGAGCAACTCAACTTAACCGATTATGGCACATTCTCCCCTAATACCGCACAACACTGTTGTATCTTTGGGGAAGGCTGTGACCAGCAGTACATGTCTTTCGGTTGGAGTGATGAGATAAAGTAGGAAACAAACATGAAATTTACATGGATATTTATATAATTTCTCACTGGTGATAGAGCTCCAGTGCCGGAGCTCGCGGGCATGAGCACCACCACATTACCCAATATACTTGGCGCTAAATGGTAGTGTTCAGCACTATCGTGTTCCGGTCTTAATTTCCGGCACAACACCTTAAGCCTCAGGAGTGGTAACGCATATGCATTTTGACCTTGGTCTTTGTGTGGGTGTCTACAGGCTGCAGTCATCACTTTACATCAATGTGAACTGCATGATTGTTTGCCATTTCCATTTCATAAAAAAAAATATCGGCATTCTCAGTATAGGAATTCTATTCATATTTTTAAAAAAATATGAGACACAATACTGGCGTATGAATAATATTTATAGCGTAGATGCGGTGCCACCCCTGAGACCTTAGGTGTTATGTCCCGGAGGTGAACCGGAACACGATAGTGCTGGAGACTAATGTTGAGTAGGACTTACAAGAGGCCTTACATTTGTCCGGGACAAAACCTGACATTGTAAGGACGCGACAAAAATATAATTTGTACTGCTTCAAATATTAAGACGCGTTACTCTTTGCTCTTGTACTCTTACGTAGTGTGTCACGTGTGTGACTAAGACAAAAAGTGTAACGTAATTGGTCTGAGGTGAGGACAATGAGGCTACTACTCCTCAAAACAGACCAATAAGCGGCGCGTATTAAAATGTCGCGGTAATCTTTGCTCTTTTGTACTCCTAAGTCAAGTGTGACGTGTGTGACTAGGACGAAGAATGTACTACCTACCTACATAGGGTACGTTCGACCAAACGACCCCAACGATCGCGACCACGACCGCTGAAATTGTCGTTCAACTATCGCAAAAATACCGCGGGCGTTGAGCCAGTCCACTTCATTATAATAATAGAATTTATTGAGATTATTTAATTTTATCAAAAATGACTTAACTTTTAATTTAAACAAAACCTACAAATTACAAAACCAATCTTAGCTCAATCATTAAAAATATTAATATATCTCGATATTCATCGTATTAACACTATGTTTAGTAGGTACAAACAAATCCATTCTGTCACTTCAAAATCTTCAAATGTATCGCATGACAAAATTTGTCCTGTCCCTAACAAAATGTGAGTCAGACACACTTTGTAAGAGCCAGTACAAATTTTGTCATGTTAGTACAAATTTTGTCGCGACAAATTTTGTCATGTTACTTCAAATGCACTGCGACGCGTCAAATCACTTCGCCGCCTCGCCGCGTCGGCGGCCTCGCGTATTTTGAAGTGGGACAAAGTACTGGCTCAGGACAAAAAAGAGGCTCCTCTTACAAACTCATTCTGAAATCGTGTCCTACCCAACACTACTGGAGACCATTTGACGACAGATATTTAATTAACCACTCCTTTATTTTCAAAAAATATCACACAACCGGCAAAACCAGTACTATTTATTATTTTCGTATCACTGTTTACGAGCACTCTTCAGTTTATTTCAAAACAAGGCCATTTGTAAAGCGCTCGTTTCGCGGTAACATCAATCATGGTTGTTGTTGATGCGAAATACTCCATCATCAAAATGTCTTTTACACGAACACTCCCTACTATCAATTACAATCTGGAGTGGCCTTCAATGATTCGATGAAAGCTAGCTAAAAAGTAACTTGATTTCAAAATAAGGCAAAAAGGTGAGTTTGTTATTTTTAGGATATGTTTTCACGTTGCGATAAAATAAAAAAGATAATCTATGACGTTGTCAGCATGGACATTATTTTTGCAGCAATAGGTATTCCTAGCAGCTTAATTAAATTTATACGGTTAATATCTAACTTTTACCCGCAAAAGCCTCTCCTAGTGCTACCCTACATTTCCCTTGGAATCATACATTTCTTTTGGAATCTACACATTTCAGCAAACTGTTTTTCACGTCTGTATTGCCCGAAGTTATAATGCATGCTTTTAAAAAACACCCATGTTTCTCCGGTTATATATTGGCGCATGTTACAGATGGCTAACTTATTGAAATGACAGGCACATAACCGAACACCGAGGGTGGCACTGGTAAACTTCCAATTAAAATGATAAATCCCAACAGAGTGGAGCTCTATTGATCAGAGTTAAAGCCTATCACCTTTATGTCTGATATCACCGACCCGGGGATCGAACCCAAGACCGACAGCATAACATTAATGGCTTGCTACCACTAAACTACTGAGGCAGTTTTTAGATTTTGTGACTCTCAGTACTGTATGATAATAGCTGGTTTACTTGGCTAAAAAGGCCAATTAGACGGTAAATCGTTTATTCGATCTTATAAAAGTTTTAATGTGAAGCGCGCATAGATGGCCCCGCGGCTGGTGTAGATCGCAAGTGATCTGCTTGGTTGAGCGATACGGGCGCGATCGGGTGAGTGATGGGAAACCGCTAGTGGCAAATTAGAAATGCGCGTTTCTGTGCTACGGAGGACACGTTAAGCCGTCGGTCTATCGATAGATAGCAGTCGTTAAACCTTGACGGAGGCCTAATTGAAAGCATCCAACAGCGAGTTGGCCACTAACCCCGTGACCGACCCGTGGTACAACTGCGATGTCCAACTGGTTGTACTACGGGGAAGTAAAGTTACCGATAGTTCAACTCTTTTTTTATATTTATGTTTATGACCCGTGGTACAACCACAGTATAAGTACGTACAGTAGTTTATATTTAGCCTTAGAAGTTTTGCAATATGCCGCCTTCACCCAAAAAACGCTAATTCATTAAGGTTGTCACGTTTTGGTTTATATTTATGTTGTTTGTAACGCGACAGTTTACGTTGAACATATATAAAAATCCTAAAAACATGACACCTGTACTCCCCTAAGGGGTAGGGAGAGGTAAATCGGATTCATGCATACATTCTCGATTCGCCGGTCACGTTTTGGCCCATGTAACACGCGGCGAGCCTGTTGACATCTCCGGGAACTTTACCAAACTTTGAGGTACTGGGAAGCCTCCAGAAAATAGAAAAATCTATCAAACTATAAATATCTCAACCTATCAACAATTTACCAGTCTACCATCAATCTACCAGTATTCCAGTTGGGCGGTCTATTAGTACGCCAGAATTCTAACAATTATAATCACAGACCAATCAGCCTTAGTCGATGATTATAATGTACCGATCCTAATATTCATACCTCCGTCCAATATCATCCGAATATCAAATACATACAAACAAAATATATTTAATGTTTTATTTAAAGATTTTTTCGTTTTGTGAAGTAAGTATTGTTGGGGAAAAGATTCCTTCGCATTTTTTAAGATAATTCAAAACATTTTTTAATATAGTTTATTTAAATTAACTAAAGTATGTATGTACCATTTTGTTCGATAACCTTTTGCCATCTTGTAGGTAGGGACATGATCCCATTGCTATAAACATTTTGGGACTTCTCATCAAAATACCGCGACAAGTGGATTTGGCAGTCCTCTCGTGATTTTAACCTAACATTGCATAAAGAATTCTGAAGAGACCGAAACAGGTGGAAATCTGAAGGTGCAAGGTCAGGACTATACGGCGGATGCATTAACACCTCCCAGCCAAACAAACTCTCTTAATTTTTGCTGAGTGGCTATAGATGTGTGAGGTCTAGCGTTATCATGATGAAACACCACACCCCTTCTGTTGATCAATTCCGGCCGCTTTCTCTCAACTTCTTGCTTTAATCTCATCAGTTGTTCGCAGTAGAGTTCAGAATCGATAGCCCTGCCTGGTGGTAATAGCTCATAATGAATAATGCCCTTCCAATCCCACCACACACACAACATCACCTTATTGCGAGTTAACCCGGGTTTCGCCACAGTCTGTGAAGCCTGACCGGCCACGACCATGACCACGACCTTTTTCGCACGTTCTTGTCGTACGTGATCCACTTTTCATCACCAGTTATCAGCTTCTTCAAAAATGATTCGGTGTCATTACGTCGTAATAAAGAATCACAAATGAGTACACGGTTCATTAGGTTTCTTTCAGTGAGCTCGTGAGGTACCCAAATATCGAGCTTTTTTTGTACCCAGCTTTTTTCAAATGCGCCGAAACTGTTTTGTGATCAATTCTCAGTTCTTCAGCTACGTCGTAACTACTGATATGTCGATCTTGCTCCACTTTTTCAAAAATGGCATCCATTATATCCGTAATAAGGCGACCAAAGCGAGGTGCATCTTTGACATCAAAATTTCCGGATTGAAAACGCTTAAACCAAATTTGTGCTACTCTCACAGACACTGCACTAGGTCCATAAACATCGCAAATTTTTTTCGCTGCTTTGCTTTGCGTTGCATTTTTACCTTTTTTGTAGTAAAATTTTAAAATGTATCGAATTTCTTCATTAGATTCACTCATTTTGACAGTACGAAAAACAAATGAAAATCACACATTTGCCTAATTTGAATTTGGAATTATGTTCTTTAAAATTTTAACTTTCGATGATACCCAAACCTGCCATATACAAATACTACAGCCAAAGAGATTTTATTACAAGTTCATACATACTATAATGCGAAAAGACTTTTTCCCCAACCTATTATGTACATAAAGTGTAAAATATAACAGACATTATTAATAAATGAAAATTAGAATAAAATATTAACAATAAATTGTAATTATTACATCATACAAATGTAATTAACACGTTCGTTTTCTTTAGACTGTGGTACAACTGTGAAACTATGTACAACTGGTTGGACCACGGGGATAAGATGATCATCGTCACAGTAAATAGATACAAACAGTATGGAAACTAAGCCTATTTTATAAAATATTTACCTACACTCCATTGAAGCAACAGGGGTGTCACTAATTTTTTTAAATAATGGTGTTATTATTTTTGCATTTACTGACGTTTACTCAATCGTATTGGGATATTGACTATTTTTTAATTGGTTACCCTGTAATAGTATTGGATAAATAAATACTAGTTGTCTTTGAAACATATAGTCAATAAGTACTTAAAAGTTGTTAAGATATAACGATTCAAAATGTTGCGAATTGTGAAATGACTCAAAACGGCCTAAACGACCCGGTTAGTCCAGCGGTGCGAAACCACCGTTTGATTCGAAGGGTCGCGGGTTCGATCCCCGCACCGGAACAAATATTTGTATGGCCTACAGATATTTGTTTCGGGTCTGGGTGTTTGTGTATGTGTTGTATGTGTACAACGGCACCCACGACACAGGTTTAATATTTTTTACATACATAAGTAGTTATAAAAAAAACAAACATATACTATAAGAAATTAAAAAATAGTGCGCCGCCGGCAGCGGGAACAGGGTCCAAGCTATCGGTGGTTAGGGTCACGGAGACAGGAACCTCCTCACTATAAGTGCCGTGCCGAGGAGTACCGCCTTCTGTATTTGACCCATGATCCAACCTTGATCTTATTATTATTATAGTTTTAAGTACGGCAGACAGTTTAATTTTGATATAACTTGTAGATCTTTGTTTTTTGTTTTGTCTTAAAAATAACAAAACTGAGTGCTAATTACTTGGGTGTTTTTTATAGTTCTGACGACAGTACAATCTGTGGAATACTGCAATGAGTTGTCGAGACCGGGCGAGTTTCTCTTCCCCTCACCCACTCGGGTAGGCAGGATAATAAATAGCTACCCCGACAAACTTCGTATCGCCTTAGAGGTATACACATATTTATTGTCCAAAAAATCGAAAAAAAAAATGGTGAGAATCACCCTTACTATAAAGGGATATAAAAAAAGACTACAACCGATTCTCATACACACAAAATTTCATAATGATCGGTCTAGCCGCTGCGGAGGAGTATTGTTACAAACACTGTCACACGCGATTTTTTTAAATATGTTAGATATTATAACAATACATCATTCTTGCCTTTCAAAATCACCAGGGAGTTTAAAAAACGATAGCTCCGGTTTTGATGATGCAGAGTTCAAACAGTCGTATACCACGCAATACGCTCGTGGCATCTTTAAAATACTCTTGGAAATAAAAACAAATCGCAACGTGACCGCTCGTCTCGACGCGACACTCGCTACTGTAGCACTTCGAGAACCGCTTAGAGACCTCGTAGATGCGCATGTTTGTGTGAGTACTTTACTGTTTACAATCTATTTACTGTGTCATCGTTTATTATATATTGTATTTCAGTTATTGTAAGATCACAATTTTCCGTCATTTTACTTTGGTATCGTGTGAAAACGAGAAATATTCACGCGTCAGTATCAACTTTTTAATAATCATCAATAGACAATTTAACAAAAGAGGTAGCAATTGCATTACATACCATGCGGGTCATTTCCCGTGGTACACCTACTTAATCCACCTGGGTGAACCAGGGGTAAAATATTCTATCCGTGGTACACATATTATTAATATATTAATTGGGTGTACCAGGGCTAATTACTTATTTCTGTTATCCAGCTTAGTTCACATGGGTGTTTCAAGAGAAATATATTTTTCCCGTGGTCCACCTGTAGTGTTAGCGTAGAATACTCAACTTTTTGGAACTAAAGGGAATCATCAGATGTTTTCTTATGTGTTGAGTGTAATGTACAACGTAATACGATTAAATATTTATAGAATCGAAACAGATGAGTTAGGTTTTAAATAAATTTAAAAACCAGAAAGGAATTGAAATTGGATTTTTTTTTATCTGTGTCAACTAGTCTTTTATTCACAATTGAAAATTATTAGGTAGACCATGGGCAATGTATTCCACTGAACTATCTAGCAATCTAGCAGGTGGACCACCGAAAGTATAAATTACCCCTGTTTCACCCAGGTGAACTAAGTAGGTGTACCACGGGCAATGACTGATAACCTGTTTATTATCAGTAGTTGTTCCATAGATACATTCAATTTCCAGTGGTACAACTAGTTGGACCAAGGAAACAACTACTCACTCGAGTTGAACCATCGGTAAAGATATTTCCCCACAGAACAACCAGTTGAACTATGGGTAAGTACTTTACTTCCCCGTAGTACAACCAGTTGGACATTGCAGTTGTACCACGGGTCGGTCACGAGAACGGGAGAGACTCGTGCCCAGCAGTGGGACGTATAAAGGGTTGCCTTATTATTGTTATTAATATTGTCAAAATGTTTGTCCTTATGTAGAATACGGGTCAAGAACATAAATAAATACGTAGAATCTTAGTCACATAGTTGTTTAATTGTCATATTTCACACAATCAAGACCAAATACAATGTCACCGGAACGATTCGGTTTCTCGGTCGTATTACGCAACTTGCCGCTTCCTTTCACGAACGTTAAATGTCAGTATGTGGGTTAAAATTTTCGGTCGATGGCTTCGGTGGCAACTTTTACCGTCCTTTGCCACCCTTGATACGTTTACTGAACCGTGGGTTAATTGTGTTGTCTTCTTCAGTCCACTGGAAAGTGATCGCGGCGATGTGAAATGTCTTTTAAGGTCGTTTTTATCATCTTGTTTATAGAAATTTATATTTACATTTTGTGATAACTTCACGTCCGTTTTATCGTTAAGTAATAGGTAGAGACGTAGGAGATATGCACCTGCAATATTCGCATTTATTTTTTGTTCTGAATAAGTATGAAATATCTGATAGATTTAATCGGACACTTTTCCAAATGCCGAGGGTGCCATTGAGAATGGTTTAAATTGAAAAAAGGAATAAAAATCCCTTAATCTCTAATCGTAATGGCTTTTAATTAACTACAAACCTTATCTAATTAATTAAAAATCCACGAATAAGTGACAAAAAGACTAGACGTATCTACTATTATTTAACCATCGATTACGTAACATAATGCGCCTGAATAAGCCCTCGAGCTCACTCAGGCGTAGCTGATTCATTGGCACTGAGCAAAGTGTGCAATGAAATCCAATACAGATAGACAACTTTACTATTCGGTAGTAAGGCTACTCAAGCTTAGCTATATTGAAGGAGATGAAATTAGAAGAGAGAGACCCATTGTCAGCTTAACCTCAATTCTTTACCTCAAAACAATTATTTTTATTTTACTTTATTTTACTTCTAAAAAAGAAAAAGAAAAAAAAATGTCTTTACCACAATTCATTACGGCTTTTAATTATGAAAGCCGAATTTAAATAGTAAATAGGTAATTACATCTAGTTTAGTTGTTATTTATTACAACACTAACTGATGCGGCAAAAATCGTCCTGAAAATCGTCTGGAAGAGTTACTAGGCTTTAATTAAGCGCAGTGTGATATACCATGGATAAATCTTTCGTATCAGTCTAAATGAAAACAAAACCACGCCACGCTTGGCATGCGGATTGGCGATCGTAATGGCGGTAGTTTTATCACAAGATGCTGATGCCCATCTTGCGTTATTGTACTTATACCCCACTTTACGATCTATATCATATTCATTTTATGTGCACTAGAATATTCTGCAACGTAATTTTTTTGGTTAATTAATTTTATGTTTGCGAAGGTATATAAAAATATGTTAAAGAATTGATTTATAATCACCTAGGTATTCCTGTCCGTTTGAATTTTAATTATTTTGATAAGTCAAGTGCTTAAAATATGAATAAGTATATTGATTAAAAAATGGTAATCATTAATTTATTCTAGATCAATATCTAGATATTTTAAGTACTTGTATCACGCTGATTTTATTACTCAAAATATCAAAATTGATTTTAATAGTTTATTACTACTAAAATATGACAGCCGATATTCCAATTCAAGTAATTTTACATATTTTATGTATTAATTTATTATGAACAGTATTTTAATTTATTCTTGGTGCTAAATACTCTGAAGATATATCAGACAATGATTAAATTTGGTGTAACAAACAACATACAAATTGGACTTGCATCGATCAATAGTTTTGCCACTTTCTCTGTGGTACCTACATCAAACCGGATCTAAAATTAAATGATCTGTTTGTTAAATGATCAATAGCAAACAATAATAATTGCAGCTTCCAGCTTTCGAATGCACGGACAGTGCATGAATTGGAGTTCGTTTGTTGCATCACCATACTATGGTCACAATAAATTTTAAAAAGTATAATTTCAAACTTATGAAATTACTTCACATATATTTTTGGAAGAGGTTTTTTAAACGATGTATTTTTATTATTATAATCTTATACATAAACTATCAGTTCCGACAAATTTTGCATCGCCTTAGCGGTATCAAAAAAAATTACAATATATTCTCACATCTATCAAATATACACTTAAAAAATCATAAAAATTTGTCAAAACAACATGGCGGAAAGGATCATGGCAAGATTTGTACAGAAAAAATGCAGCATGGAAATATTATTTAGTGAACCTAAACAATTCCTGATACTTAAAATATTTTTAACTCTCTGGAATAAAAAGTTTGAAATTGAACTTTAGTATGGAGTGCTTCTACTGTTTTTAGGAAAGACGATTTTTATTCCGGTGTTTTAAAAATATTTTAAATACCAGAAAATGTTCTTTAGGTTCCCAAGATAATATTTCTAATCCGTTTACCTTGTACCTTTTTCTATCTTTTCTTGTACAAAACAATGTATGAAACTTGCCATGATTCTTTAAGAATACTGTCACAAGAATTTTATAAGATAAAAGAGCTGCCAAGCGGGATATGCGCAGTATAGGTTTCCATTTCTTAAAAAATATTATGTTTTCAGCAGATCGAGTGTTTTGTCAGTTACTAGTTAAATTGTGAAGCTTACTTAGTTGTGTGTTTTTTTTTATTCGTATTTTTGTGACTTTTACACCATTACATCGCACAATTTAGCTGGCAGAGCTTAATATTTCACACGGGATCGGAAAATGATTTTCCCAAACCTACAATATTTTCTAAATACCTATCCAATATTACTTCACACTATTTTATGGGGTGCGCGAAAAAAATAACATCCCCTCTTTACGTATATATAAGAAAATATCCTAAAAAGGTATATTTTTAAAAATATTTTATCACTTTGTTGGAATTTGTGCCAAATACAGATTTCGAGTTCAAATAGTCTCTGAGCTAAACTGCAAGCAGGCGGACGCAAAGACGTATTGTCATAGTCTTGGCGAAAGTGTTATGGTTGCATGTAGGCAACGGAACCCTAAAATACTTGTAGAGTGGAAGTTTTAGAAATCTAACGGAACTTGCTAATGAAAGAACAATCAAGTAATACTCATCGTCAAAAATATGACTGATCCTACTCGTATAAAAATATGTATAAGTTTATTCAACTTAACCGATGTCTGTTTTACTTTCACTACTGTGAAGTGTCGGTCTCTCTACAAATAAGTACGTACGTAAAATATTATTAACACCAAAGTATGTGGTAGCTTATAAGAGTCAGTTGGTAAAAATACCAGCAATGATATTTACAACATTTAATTTTCATAAAATATAATATTAATCATGATTGATATACTATAATCACTATTCATCAAAACAAATTGAAACAATAAAACATAATGTCGTAACATTATCAAAATAAAACAAATGGCAATTACTACTCAGTCTTATCCATTGAAAAACGTTTTACTTTCTCCTGATACATACGATGTTTCTCCTCTAACTTTCGCAGAGCTGTTGAAGGTCTTACTCCTCCAACGTTAACCAGGAAACTGATGTGTACTGGAGGGACATTTGTAACGTTTTGTGTTTCTGTATTAATCGCTTTATTTCTCGCACTAGATTTTGCATCAACACTTGAACGAGTCGTCCTTGTATTACCTTTCCTTTTACCTTCAGAGTTGGGAACAGGGATACATTCATCTTTATCTTGTTTAACATCGTAAATTTTCTTTAAGTCTTCCTGCTTTCTATTTCTTTCTCTAGTTCGTTGAGCGTCAGCTGATTTAGATTTAAAGTTGCATAACTTGTTTACTATATTGGTCGATTTTTCTTGAGCCGATTTGTTGATTAAATAGGAAACGTTTTGTACTTCTTTGCCTTGTTTTTTAATATATTTTGTAGACTCTTGTCTTTTGCCAGGTGAGTCTCTTTCATTACACTTGCTTTTCTCCGCCTGTACAGATTTTTTATAAATTTTAAGCCTATTTTCCATCCTAACCTTTTCAGAATATCTTTGTAGACTTTTAGCTCTCTCAAGCCTTGGTTTAATTCTTTCAACGTCTGGACCCAAGCCACCAAGCTTTATGTTAAGTATAGGTTCAACAGTTGCTCTTCTCGCATGACGCCGAGGTTGTGATACTTCCGAAATACTTTTAAAATTATTATTTTCCACTTCCTCGACTGGACTCTTTAAGTCATCAGTGAAATGCAAATCTTCTTCAAATGATAAATTCAGATAATTTTGTACATCTTGACTAATAAGTTTTTCATAATACATTTCGTTGTAAGACTCCGTATTGTAAAAATCAATAACAGGATTATTCGTCACATCACCGATACTTTCTCTTTCTGTGTCACCAAATTCTGGTGAAGTAGATCGAATTTCGCGTTCTTCTTGTTTATTCACGCAGTTATTTGATACGAATTGTTTTCGAAACATTTCTAAATATGTTCTTTTGTGTTTAGTGGTATCTTTGTTTATTAGATAACTTTTGGATTGCTGATATTCCCTTAATTTTCTATCACTCACTTTAATTAACTCATTGCCGTCTGTTTGTTTTTTCTTATTTGTTTTTGGAAGTTTTATTAGCACATCTTTCTCATAAAAAGGTACAAGAATTGTATCTATATTCTCATCAGATATAGCATTATCTTTTACAGTTATTTTAGTATTAAATTCATCTTCTAAACTATCTAGAGAAATATTACTATCTGAACTCAAACGTTTGGCCATTATTTCTTGAAAATAGATTTTATTGCACTCGTAATTAAATAGCATAGCAATATTTTGGCTTTTCTTACACCATTGTGACTGACGTTGCTTGTCATTCAATAAATAATTAGAGAAAATGAAACCCACCTTAGAGTATGTATTCCAATAGGCGTGGAAAGGCTATAATTATGGTCGATGGCATGGAAGCTGTGTTGTGTCGTCGATGCATGTAATATATACTCTAAAGGCCTGTGTCCATTATCCTAGCTGAACCGAGTAGAGTAGAATCGAGGAAATTCGCCTACTATTATATTATATGAAACTGTGGCCATTAGGGGCGAATTACTGCGCGCGGAATTAAGCATTATACCTTGTGTATTTAATTACAATGCGATTCTTTTCGGGACATTTCCGCCCCGGCTAGGTGAACGCTAGACTTAAGGTTTAACGCACGGTATAAATTATTTGAATGTACACAAGTAATTTAATGTATGTTTTTTTTTGATATAATAATACCGACTGAGATATATTATCTTCATAGAGATGTTACTTAGTTTAAAGAAGAATCGACTAATAAAGATTGCAAAAAAGGTACTACACTAAAAATATATTAACATATTGTACACATATTTTCACTTGTTACCTTATTTACGTCATACAAGGTTTTACAGTGCAACTATTTTATTTGGAAATATGCAACGGTTTCTTATTAAGTAGGTGTATATTTACATCACTTATATTATTATGCAACGTAGTATTATGTAGGTATATTAGTATTTTATCCGCTTATATCGCTATGAATGAATTAATGAATGAACCTATCCTCTCCTGTTCATCTTAGCGTGATGTTATATAGCCTAAAGCCTTCCTCAATAAATGGTAATACTGAAAGAATTATTCAAATCGGACCCGTAGTTCCTGAGATTATTAGCGCGTTCAATCAAACAAACTTCGGCTTTATAATATTAGTATAGATATAGATGAGATGGTAAGGTGAGTTCTACCTATTTGCCTATGTGATAATGCACGCTACAGATTCTTACTAAGTTCTGGTTGGATTGGTCATCAGTCTAAGCTAAAATGATTCATGACAATACTATTGATGCAGAAAGGTATATATAATACTACAAATAAATAAAATTGGAGTGACTTCTTGTAATATAAAAATAACCGCTTTTTACTAAATGCATATTATTATGTATCTATACACGGTACATATACCAAAACAACATTTTTTTATTTTTGACTGTCTGTCTGTCTGTTTGTTCCTGCTAATCTCGGGAACGGCTGGACCAATTTTGACGGGACTTTCACTGGCAGATAGCTTATGTAATAGGAGTGACTTGGGCTAATTAGTAATATTATATTTAAAACTAGCTGCGCCCACGACTTCGTCTGGGTAGATACTGAACAATCATAAATTCTCACGCGGACGAAGTCGCGGGCACAGCTAGTTCTTAATAAAATTATCATATCAAACTTTCGGAATAATATTGTCTATTCTATGCCTAAGGAATACTTAGGATAGAAACACATACATAGATTTTTGTAGTTTTTGAGACTTTAAATAATATTATCAAATTAAATAAATGTTTAATAAGTACCTATTATTAGTGATAGCAATTCACAACTGTTTGTTACGTTCAATTAATTCGTGGACTCGATTCTCTCGGGTCGAAGGGCCAGTTTTTTTCCCCTTTTCGGTCCGGTCCCTTATTTTTGGAGTTTTTTTAAGAGTTCGGTGTCGTTATTAGGCTTGCCACCTTTTATTAAATGGGTCAAAACATTAGTTTTTCCATGTATTCATGAATGCATGCACATAACTCTGCCTACTCCTTTCGAGAATACAGACGTCAAATTATATTTTTTTGAAATAATATCGTCATTACATACGAATTAACCTTTTTTTTTTAAATTTTACTTTAGAATTTCTACCCTGTTGTTGCCGCCAAAAGTTCAGGCACGTAGTGAGTTGGCTGCGCGCCATTTTGAACAACGCTCAAATTGCTTTAGCTCCCTACGAGGAATTACAAGGGAATGCACGATCACGCGCCGCTCTCTTCTCCGGCCTGATTGCGGCATGTATCTAGTTTACCTAAACAACACTAAGTACTTACATACAATCATAACTGTTATTAAATTTAGATTTATACCCCCTTATTCATAAACGTACCTTAGACACGTTTTAGCTATAGAATGCTTTGTCTTTGTCAGTTGCATTGTTAAATGTGCAGGATAGAAAAAGACAAAGGAGAGATTAGCAACACTTTAGCTAAAATACGTTTATGAAAAAGGGGGATAGTGTTTAAATTATGTACACGTGCATTGAGATGCCATGTTTTATTTGAAAAAAACGGATTATCTGTAGGCATAAGATATGCTGCTGACCTGACAAACCCTGGCCATTTCTATGTGTTTCGGGAATACGGTCTTGATTTTTTTTTTTGTCATGAAATAGCAAACTATCATAGAGTAATATTATTATTGTTATCAGTATACAAGGAATACGGTACTGCAGACTGCAGCCTATAAATATAAAACTAGTAATTAATTGTTTTTTTTTGGAGATGCATTGCCACTCCTGAAATATTTACGATGAAAGCCAGCAATTACGGTTCTTTAAATAAATCTTTAAGGCCTCTAAGAAGGTATAATTTGATTGAAATATTCTTATTCCGAAGCGCGCATGGCCCAGCGGCTGGTGTAGATCGTGAAGCGCGCATGGCCCAGCGGCTGGTGTAGATCGTAAGCGATCTGCTCGGTTAAGCACTACGGGCGCGGTCGGGTAGTGTGATGGGTGACCGCTAGTGGCAAATTAAATGCGCGTTTCCGTGCTTCGGAGGGCACGTTAAGCCGTCGGTCCCGGTTGCTATCGATAGATAGCAGTCGTTAAACCTTGTCGGAGGCCTTATGGGCGGTTTGAAAACATCCGACAGCGGGTTGGCCACTAACCCACCCACCTCCACCAATCCGCATTGGAGCAGCGTGGTGGAGTAAGCTCCAGGCCTCCCCCCAAAAAGGGGAGAGACTCGTGCCCAGCAGTGGGACGTATAATGGGTTGCCATTATTAAATATTTATTATTATTATATATTCTTATTCCTCGCATTTTATTTTTAAACGTGTAATTAATAAAACTTACAATAAACTGTGCAAATTATGTACCTACGTCGACTTTTTTCAGTTCTGCGACAAACAGCGTGGTATTTGTCATATAAACTACGAACGCATTTCAAGTGGGGAGTTTTTTACGTAGGACGCTTTTCAAGTTTCGATTACGCATCTGCTGTCCTTCCAATATGGAATTATTGCCTTTTAAATTTATTTTTAATCCATTGTAAAGATGTCGTGGACTAAAAGGCATCAACATTTTATTCTGCCACATGTTTGGCACCACAGTTTTCTTATAAGGCAGAAAGCTTGAGTTATGCCTTTAAATATAAAACTTGTTATAAGCTCTACACTTGTTTTTATTTATAAACTCTGGTAGTAATAATTTTAAACGGCTTTAAGATGGAGCAGTCATTCATTGGTAGTAGTTTATTGTGTCCGCTAGAATATCTTCATCACCGATTTGTATGTTACATTTGCGAGATCTCATACAATCACCACGACGGACAACAGTAAATGACACAACTGTATTACTTTAATAATTTTGCTGGTGATAGAGTTCCAGCGAAGGGATCTCGAGTCCGTCGGCGCTAATCTATCTGCCGTCAAATGATAATTCAGCACTATCGTGGTTCGGTTAGATGGTACTGTACGGCTCCGTAATAACTATCACAGAGACGTAACAACTGATCTGTCAGGGGTGGCAACATATCCCGCAATTTAACTACTGGTTTTGTGTAGATGTCTATAGGCTATAGTCATCGCTTAACATCGATGTGAACGGCATGCTTTTTTACCACTTTGTATATAAAAAAATGAAGAAGCACGGGTGGTGTGAAAGGACCCAAATATTTGGCACCGCACCCTCTGCCTACCCTGCAAGGGACTCGGCGTGAAGATATATAACAAATATACTATTATTGTAATTCAATTGCTGACCAAAATATAGGATCGAACAGTCCAAATATTGGCTAAATTATATGAATTTTATTTGCATTTTTTTTAGGATTCGTTTAAGCAGACTTTACACATCGAATACATCTAACACTAAATTAATAATCTATAATTCATTGGTTACGATTTATTATGTATTACAGAACAATATATATAATGAACACGTAAATGCCAATTCAATTCTTGACAAGGACGATACAATTTATTGGGAATATTGATGCATCGAAAATTCTAATTACCATCTAAAATTGGCGGCACCAAGTTTTGGCATTAACCAAATTAGTCTATCTGTGATATTTATTGGGTCATGTGTTCTGTTCTATAAAGTGATTGATCGGATTAGTAGGAGGATTGTTCCGTGTTATTTTGAAATACCTATTCCAAAATGTCTATAGGATATTAATTTGAAGTTACATCTGCCTCAATATATAGTAGCAGGTTGCAGCAGCCTCAGATGTCAAGTTCGATCACGCACAATTTTTTTCTTATGTAATGGAAGTGGCAAACAAGCATGCAGTTCACATAGATGTTAAGTGATAACTGCAGCCTATAGGCTGCAGTTTTCTCAGTTCTCGAGTCTTTGTGTGGGTGTCTATAGACACCCACACAAAGACCAAGGTCAAAATGCAGATGCGTTACCACTCCTGAGGCCAAAGGTGTTATGCCCCTGTGCCGGAAATTACGCGAGCTCCGTCACTGGAGCTCTACCACCAGTACAATTGCTACAATTTTATTTCAATGAGGAACATTAGCACATAGCTAATAGCACAACCGGAGTTGATGTGTTTGCAGGATCAGTGGTTCACCCAAATATTATACCAAATCGTTTGCATGCATAATTCTGCCAGCAATCCCAGAAAGTTGTTATGAAGCACCTACGCCAGGTGCTACATAACAACAAGCTCCATATACCACCCGTCCGTCACAGAGGCTGCGTGAAACCACCTACAGTAGAACGACAACCAGCTATACTACCTTACGTTAAGGGTGTCACAAATAAAATCAG
Source organism: Macrosoma leucophasiata (assembly GCA_036365455.1). Lineage (NCBI taxonomy): Eukaryota > Metazoa > Arthropoda > Insecta > Lepidoptera > Hedylidae > Macrosoma > Macrosoma leucophasiata. The sequence goes on from JAWQUS010000024.1 coordinate 7,053,574, forward strand.
CAACATTTTAAAAAATAATTCCATTAAAACAGTTTTCAAACCATATAAAAAGATTCATCAGTATTTAAGACCCATTAAAAGTAATATTCCATTACAAAATTCTGGCATTTATAAATTAGATTGTGATTGTGGACTCTCATATATTCGTCAAACGAAAAGAGCTGTATCCACCCGCGTTAAAGAGCACATTGCTGATGTCAAAAACCGAAGAACAGGGAGGTCTGCAGTCTGTGAACACATAACGGATAAGCCGAACCATAACATCCGGTTTGATAAAGTTCAAATACTCGCTAGAGAACACAAACCCATTCCACGAATGGTACGCGAGGCTATTGAAATTAAAAAACACCCAAATTTCAATAGAGAAGATGGATGGCGATTATCAACATCATGGGATTCCATACTTAGCAAGATTAAATCCCAGCCGCAGCAGTCTGCAAGACCTCAAGATACTATAAGTAATTATTGTGTTAATCCTGAACGCTACGCAAGGCGTTTACGAAATCGATGGAGGTAGCTACATACAATTTTTTCAAACTTCTGTCAGACAAATGTCACCTCAGTCACCCGAGACAACGGAAGCTGAAAAGCGACCGAAACGTCGGGTTGATTTTAAAGAAAGAAATATAATTTCGTTATTATTTATTGGATATGTTTATATAATCGTATAGGTACTTACTTTTATTCATATGGTTTGCTCAGTGGTGCCTACTGCTCATTAATATGCTAATGTCGCTCTAGAACTTAGTATACCTAGTAGTAGCACAGTCCAAAGAACTGTAGCAGATAGAAGCAAGTAGAGTTGCATCTTCTTTTATCCTCTGATCGTTTTACTTTTCAACAAAATGATTTTGAATTTTAATGACGTGTGTAGTAGAAAATGTATTTAATATCGTATTCGATTTTAACAGGTATCTATGATACAATTATGTAGAAAAAAATTAAATACTTAAAAATGTTAAATAATGTCATTATAGTTGTAAAATTCTAGTCATCAATAATGATAAGAGTAATAACTATCACAGGGATATAATAACTCAGGTCTCAGGGGTGGCAATGCATTTGCATTTTGACCACTGGTTTTTGTGTAGATGTCAATATTTTGCAGTCATCACTTAACATCAATGTGAGCTACATGCTTGTTTGCCACCATCATGTATTGTTTTTTTTAATTTTTATTAATCTTCAACGTAGAAGCGATACTTTTACCACAGTATAATAATTAACATGTTCGTTTTCTTTAGACTGTGCTTGTTGAGGACTTAGTTATGATATTTTGATATTGTGCGGCTACATATTAGAAGGTATTACCCACGTCTTTAAGCTTTACCACCAGATCTCCAATGAAACTACACATGCTTTCTTTTTAAAGCTTTGATTACTATGTTTATCGAATCTAAATGCACGAAATATTCTTAAAATCAATCCAAAGTTATCGTCCATACTTCATATTACGTCAGCATTATTTTCTCGGCCACACCTCGAGGTAGGTACCACCCCGACTACCTAAGAACTAGGAAATAATAAGGCTACTTATATCCAGAATATTTCATAAAAGTTTTACCCAACAACACAATGGTCCGTGCGTTCACATAAGCGAAGCAGTTCTCGAAAAGTGTTACTGCGCAAAATAGAACAATGCTATTATTTTTAAGTATTTCTCTTTATGTATAAATGGAAATATATATGAATGTGGTGCAGTAGGTACGTTTATTAGCAGATTGGATGCTTGCCAGCTGTCTCAGATAACTGATAACTGCGAACGGGTTTGCTGTCGGATTTTCACCCTTATTATTATCGTAGGCTATCAATAGGTTCTCTATTATTTTTACAGAGAAACAAATTTATGGATTCTATCCAATTTATACAATCTTTAGCTTTATTGGATTATTAATTTTAATGCACCCTTAGATTTTGGTGGTGTTTCAGCGCTACTGTTTCGATTCGGTGGTAATACGTGAGCCCGTTATTTCTGGCACAGAGGTAAACTAAAATTAGAAGTGGTGAACCATCTAAGTATACATAGAAACGTGTACCTACTAAATGAAAAAACAGATACTTAAAAATTTAAATCATTTATTTTTATTGTTTATTGTCCGTTTATGAGACGTTAAATTGTTAAACATAACGACTTTGAGAGAACCGGAAAAAAAGCCAACATAATCGTGAAATATGACATACCGTAACCGATACCTACGTATAATTTTATTAATTACCACTTTTTTAACTGGTCAGAGAATAATGCATAACTGCACAAAAGGTCATTTGCATATTTTGCACACTAATGCATTTAAACACGTTTCCTTCGCTTAAAGTTTCAATTCCAAATAGAGAGACGGAATTTACCTGTATTCCCATGTTAATATTTATTAAAATTGTAATATAAAATGCTAATTACGGGTATTATTATGTCCTCATCCATAATGTACCCTAATAATTTAGCTTAAATTCGACCTCACACAAAAGTAGCAGAGTATTTATTCGTACTTATTTATACACACATAATACACAATACATATTTATTACCTTATAATTATGTATTGTGAACGTTGCTTTACTATTGTATATGTAGATAGATTTAAGGTATAATCCGTTATTTTAAGAGTCAAGAGTTTAATATAAGTAAGTATTTAGTATATGTGCGTAAACGTGGTGCATGGTGCATGCCAAGTAAGATATCAGTTTGTCTCATCTTATTCTTCTTATCAATAATTCCATTCATTGATGTTTGAAATTCTTCTTTCTCAAAATCTGATCGGCTATTTATAAGTGTAGAGACGACGCGCGAGTTAAGACAGACGCGACGGGAAGACTTAATTTTTTTTTAATTCTATTTTTTTAAAGGGGTTTTGTCCCTCGACATGTCATCCCCATTATAATAATTATAATCTGAACATTTTGCAATGGATCTAAATTACAATTACTTGACAGGCATTTTATTTTATAATCGATTTAGTTCTGAGATAAGTTGTCAAAAACACCGATGGAATAATCAAGCATTATTTGCATAATTTGCAATTTTTAATCACCAATATTCAAATGGCATATCGTTATCAAATAGATTTAAATTAGTTTAATTATTACCATACGCGTTAGACCGTGTCAAAGGTAAATGAGTGTTAATTTACTTAAGGTTAAGTTTGGGTGGGAATCTGAGTGTTTTATATGTTTATTTAACAAATAAAAAATGTCTAATTTTGGTTTAGATATTTTTTAAAGATTGACCCCCTTATTCATAAACGTACTTTAGATACGTTTTAGCTATACAATGCTTTGTCTTTGTCAGTTGCATTGTCAAATGTGCAGTTTATGAATAAGCGGGTAAGACTCTTGTATATACATCTTCTAATATACTTTTTTTTTCAGTTTTTGTAACCCAGTTCAATTACAAAAACTGAAAAAAAAATTGGGAATTTGCTTGATCGATTTAAAGATATTTTAGAATCTTATAGGTATAAAAATAGATTGTTAACTTTTTTTATATACCGCTAAGGAGACATGGCGTGGGACATCTAGTATCTAGTCTAAAATATAAATTGGAAACCTAGCGTATCGCATTAACAAAAATTTAAAGGATTGCTTAAATTATAATGAAAACCTTTTTAGTTCTCGATTAATTAGATATTGGTGTTGGTTAGAATCTAAAACCCAACCCTAATACAAAAATAGTCATGTCCTTTTCCACAAAATTTGCAATTTTATATGGTTGATTTTAATTCAAAAATAGAGTTCTAGTCTAGATATTTCACTGATTGACGTGATAAGTGTGATATTCAATAATAATAAGCAAAGGGATCGATTAATGATGTGACAATATGATTTTGATGATGAATATCAATGAAACATTTGATCAAAAGTTTTTTGCTATTTAGATTAGTGTGATCTAAGATCGAAGGTGCAATATTGGGATCAGCCATAAATCTCTTCCATCGTTGAAACTGAGTGACTGACCGATAACGCACAACTAAATCTCCTGATCGTAAAAAAAAATGATATATCTCCCTCTCCCTCCCTCCCTTGAACGTATGAAGCACACATAACTTCGAATTCGCATCGTATCGCAAATATCTGCGAGCTCGCACGAATGCATCGCCTGCCATGCGGCATCGCATCGCACCGCAGTTTTGTGTAAACACCCTAAGCAAGTATTACCCGAAATACCTAAAGAATAAATCTGTTTTGTAATTCGATAAAAAGCATGAAAACTAAATCAATATTGCACGCAATCAAGATAAGTATAAAATTGGCATAATTATGTCAAAATTTTACTCTTAACATAAATATTCATTTAGTGGTTCACCTTAACCAATTCAAATGATGTGACAATAATCACATATGTAATTAGACGCCAACCGATCTTTAAGTATTATATCAATCGTTGACATTTCATTAATTTTCCGCCTGATTTATGGTTTTGCTATAATAATTAAGATGCGCGAAGGTTGGAATCATCTAATTTTGTCGGCTGGAAAAATTAAATGTTAACCGGGCTTGATAACATTCAAAAATATGTTATTATTATCAGTCATCACTTAATTTATGGTCGTTCTATATTTTGAATATGCAGATTGACGGGTCTATAAAATAGTCTATAACGGATGCTTTTGTGACCTCGGCCTTGCGACATATTGAAATTTTGTAGCTATAAATCAATTCACTTGTTTTGTCTTACGTAAGTATACAAATTGTTGATATGTCATATTACTTAATCGACATTAGTTTTGTTTTTCTAAATTGCTGGTTTCCATTTAAGAATTATACAAACAACATACTTTGTCTTGACACCGAGAACATATTTCCCCAAAACAAAAAAAAATATCGGGTAGCTGTTTAATAGGTATATGCATCAATATACAAACGTTTGTTCGCCATAAATTAATTCAAGTTATCTCGGGAAGTACCTATTATGTACTTACCTATTATTTTTTAAAATAATTAATTATTAAACAAGATTACAAAGAAAATGTTGGATTGAATGCGGTCCGGTCTATAGTCGATGCCCTCGGTTATTCGAAGGAATATTTGGGCGCGATAATTCACTTATAGCTATGCGACTCAGTTGAGACAAACATTTACGACTAGGTTTTCATGAAAATGTATTGTGTCTTGAAGTCTTGTTTTGACAAGAACCTGATATTACTTTATTTAATCTTAGCATTACTACCCGTGAATCTTCTATCTGTGCTTAGTGTAAGAAGCATCCAATCTATAACTAGTGTTTTTAGATTTAGGTTTATGACAATACAAATGTTCTCAAGAAAGTCGGAAGTAGCAATGCGTCTTAAGCAATAGTCGGTTTTGAAGATGCATTGAAGTATTATTTCTACTTTTAGGTGATCTTGATATTTCAAATATAAATATAAAAAATCAAAAGGTCAAATTTATTTGCATTGCAAGGTTTGAAGTTTGGTAATGTGCCCGGAGATAGCAACAGGCTCGTCACCTGTTACATGGGCCAACACGTAAGTGGCGAATCGTGGGTATTTGCATGTATGCTTGAATGCATGCAAATGCCTTCCCCTTCAGGGATTACAGGCGTGGAGTTACGTTACGTTATTGCACCCGTACGAAACCGGGGCGGGACGCTAGTTATTTTAAGGTTGGTTAAACCTAAAGTCAGAGTGACATCATGACAAGGTGACATAAATTAGGATGCGGCTAACACTAAAAAGTTTACATTAAATGTGGGCCAAGGTGCAATGGAATTGGATGTCAGTTTTGTTGACAATAGCCATTGTTGATATCGACGCTTGAAAGGCAATCGTATCTAAGCGACACAAATCTGTAAAATTAGTTATATATACCATTCGAATCGCCAGATTTTTCTGCGTCGTTTGGTCTAGGTCTCGTTGCTCTGCGACGAGTTTTGTTGTCGCTTAGATATTGCAATTTTATGGTAAAATCTATATTTTGTGCTGACTAAACGACAGGAAAAACGGGATTTTAAGGATATTCAGCAGTTATGACATTTAATTAATAAGGAACGTGAGCTTAGTCAGTTTTACATGTATTAACTGTTTTATTTATTTTTATTTACGCATTTTTACTTGTTATGATATATTCTTTTGAAATAACTTCGTAGATTTTACCTACACAAATATACTTAAATTTATGTGGTTATGAATTTTAGCTTGATAATTTATTGAATGACAGTATACATTTGTATAATTTAACCTGAAATAAAGTCAGAGAATATTAGAGTTTAGATACTTTTACTTAGTATAATATGATATTTATTTTTGATACTTAGATATTTTTATTTTATAACGGTTAATGTTAATGATGTCGGTTATATAGTCTTTCTTAATTTGCTAAATGGCCTAGAGTGTCGCTTAGATAAATTTACCTGTACGCAAAATTTATTTTCTTGTCGCCTAGGAACTGCATGAGTTTAAAAAACGTCGTGTAGATACGCGCGCTAAACCGCGACACTTGTCGCAACAAGTCTATACGGGTTCGCATTCTGGCTCCCGCCGTCGCTTAGGGAGAACGTGCTTCATATTTTGGCGCGTATTCAATGAAGACATAGTAAGTATCCAATCAAATTATGAGTCTATTTCTACGAAAATAACTATTTCAAAACAATGGGATTATTTTAAAACCATAATTATGTTTAAATAAAATGAAATATACATTATAATTATATTTAAGTCAATTTTATTTTTATTTGCAGTTAAAAATGAGTCGCGAGCGAAAACGACGTAGTTCATCTATAGTTGAGATGGCGTTGGTGAATGCCGGCATTGCAACAAAAGTTCGGCAGTGTCGAAGAAGATTGAGTTATGATCTAAACACAGTAAGTACCCGCTTCTTAATTTGTTTGAGTACCTATCTATTTACCTTAGAAGTTTCTTCTTTTTAAAAATAAAAAATAATTATTTTTTAATTTATAAAAATAGTAAATTAAGTAAGCAATAATATTATAATTAGTAAAAATACATTGCATAAATCTGTCATCATTTTTTACAGTTCTCGAATTGGTCAGGACAAGTCAGTGCTACAAAAGAAGAGTATAATTATAACACATTAGAGCCGGCTTCCATCAGCATTGACACTTCAAAAGATTTAGCTTTTCCGATTTCTGCCGATAGTTTATGCACTACAACAGATCACACTAAAACGACTGCATCAATTACTGCTCCATGTATTCAAGAATTTGATATCGCTTTAACAACTGACCCACACATCGAATCACCGATTTTGAATGATCATCAAGTTGAGAAAAACACTCAATATACATCACTTATATCAAATCATAGTGTACCGTCTACATCGGCACTACCAAGTAAAGTATCTATTGTATCGAGTCCAATTAAAAGCAAAGTTGGTAAAAGGAAATTGAAGAATGATATAAAATATATTGATTATATGTCAGACCAAGAAGACTTTTCCACTTTTTATGGTGATGTCGCTGATTCAGATAATTGGTCAGAAGGACAAGAAGGAAAAACGTCAGAAGATCATTTAGAATCAGTGGAAGAAAAAGCTAATAAAAATAAAAGGTACACTAAAAAGAGATCAAAAGTCAAAAGCAGGGATGCTAATACTGAAGTTGAAGTAGTCGGAGAATCTGCAACGAGAATAAAAAAAAATAATTCAAGAAAAGAACGGAAAACAGCTAAGAATTCAGGTCAGCAATACCTAACAAATAAAGGTATCACTGTACCAGCAAAAACAATACAAGCTAATCCTTGTTTAGGGAAAAAATGCGGAAACGACTGCGGGTCGTTGACAGAAGAGAGACGAAAGAGTTTATTTGATTTTTTTTGGAGTCTCGACAAAGCACGTCGCCGTGATTGGTTAGTATCCCTATCTCAAAAGGAAAATATCAAACGGAAACGTACAAATTCTCAAAAGCGAAACTACTCTATTAAATATTTTATAAACGAAGGAGAAGGTAGAAGATTTGTTTGCCAACAATTTTTAGCAGCCACTTTCAATATATCAGATAAAACTATATACGCACTTGTCAAAAATGCTTCATGGGGATGTGCACAAGAGGACTTACGAGGGAAGTGTGAGCCTCCAAATAAAACAAAGCAATCCACAATAGATGCTGTTAACAGGTTCATTAAAAATCTACCAGCTGTACCTTCGCACTACTGTCGTCAAGATTCCAGCAAAGTTTATCTTCCACAAGAATATAAAAATATTGCCAACTTATATAAACTTTACAAGCAGCATTACGTGCATCAGGGTGTGGATGTAGTGAGTGAGAGAATTTTTCGTAAAGTATTTCAAGAAAACTTTAACATTGGATTCCATATACCCAAAAAAGATAAGTGCCTTAAGTGTCTCCAATACGAAAATAATAATAATCCCGAAATGCAAAGAGAAAAGGAAGAACATGAAATAGAAAAAGAAGAAAGCTATGCCCGTTTTAAAGTTCACAAAAATATTCATAAGGATGATCCTTCAACTCTTTGTGCTAGTTTTGACCTCGAAAAAGTTCTTAACACACCCTATGCACAATCAATGCTTTTGTACTACAGTAGAAAACTAGCTGTGTACAATTTGTGTGTTTATGAAAATGGAACACGTAAAGTTTTCTGTTTTTACTGGGATGAGAGCAATGGTAAGCGTGGTGCTAACGAGATTGCATCTATATTACACAAATATATTCAATTGGTAGATGCTAGAGGTAATGTAACTCGATTACTTCTGTATTGTGATTGTTGTCCGGGCCAAAACCGCAACCGTACTGTGTTAGCAATGCTGCATTCGTCATTACAAGAGTGTAAAAATATTGACACAATTCAAATAAACTTTCTCTTAACAGGACACACTTACCTGCCCGTAGATACAGTTCATGCCATTATTGAAAATAGATTGAAGAATACAACCGTTTACGCACCATCACAGTGGTTTACAGTTTTTGCAACTGCAAGACAAGAACCAGTGCCGTTCGATGTAGAAAGACTGAGCTATGAAGACTTTTACAGATGGGATAGTATTAGTGACAAATATTATAAAGGCAACTTAACAGGAAAAATAAGCAAGATCCGTATTGCGACTTTCAGAAAAGACAAGCACAGTATCAAATATAAAACGTCTATGAATTCCACTGCGGTATACTTTGACGTTGAAGTTAATTCTAAAACCAAGGTATCATCTCTTTTGCCTTGTTATCGATCGCAGCTTCCAATATCAAAAGCTAAATATGATGATTTAGTCAAACTTTGTGTGAACAAAGTTATTCCTAATTGTTTCAAACACGAATATTTGAATATTCCATGCGCAACAAATGTAAAAGATTGTCTACCCGAATCAGACATTGAAGATTGTGATATAAACATTTAGATTAAGTAAATAACAAGATCTCGCATTGCAATTCATACTAAAGATTTACATTGTAGGTAAATGTAAGGATAAATAGGCATAAGAAATTTTGATATTGTTATTTTTTTATTTATGAAACATAATGTTGATTGATTAGAGACTGATTATAAGTTGTGTTATAATAAATAATTATGATGGTGATATTAATAATTGTTCCTAAATGTTTTTTTAATATTTATAATCTTGTATGGTCGGCACTACGTAGCGTATTTATTTTCAATAAAGCCTTTTTTTAATTAATAAATGATTTCATTGCATGTGCATGCATGATAATAATTACCTCTAGGTCGTCGTCATATGTCAGTTAGGAAGCGAGATTTGGGGTAATTTCATTAACTAAGATACAATTTCCATTATTCCGAAAATCGTTAAATATTACTTAGGTAAATTTATTTGTTTTATTTTAAACTGTCAGACCTTTTTAGATTAATTTTCCTGTATCCAAATTCTAACCTAAGTAAGTTTATGTATTTTTACATGTTACTGCATACACTACAGGAATGGCTTAGATAATTTTACCTGTTTATGAAATTGGGTAAATTTTATCTAACCGACATAAACTGGTGCTTAGAAAAGCACCCGAGTGTTTTAATTCAAAAATTTATGTAGCTATAAAAATTCTATTTTCATGAGTTTTTATATCATCTTAATCGAACAATTAGGTAATTTCTTATGATTTATTTTTTAATTTTTTTCACTTTTAGTTGGTCTCCTGTAAAATTTGCTCAATGTCGCTTAGATACGATTGCCTTTCAAGCGTCGATATACGAGTAATGTTTGTAACTCGATTATAGTGCTAGATGCTACAAAACCACAGTTTTTAACATAAATCTTGGGGTAGAAATATGATGATTCCAAGCGTATGTTATGTATTTTTTTGTCTAACGAATATCAAACAAACAAGTATGCAGTTCACATCGATGTTAAGTAATGACCGCAATCTATAGACACACAGAAAAAGACCAGAGGTCAAAATGCTTACGTAATGATAGGTTGCCACCCTTGAGACCTTCGTTGTTATATCTCTGTGATAGTTATTACGGGGCCATAGTAAGGGACCTGTCGTGAGAGTTTATAGATATTCAAAAATAGTGCCCTCAACGACTTTAAAGTATTAAATTGGCCTGAAGATAGTCCTAGTATCATCATCATGGCAACCCATTATACGTCCTACTGCTGGGCACGAGTCTCTCCCCTTTTTGGGGGGGGGGAGGCCTGGAGCTTACTCCACCACGCTGCTCCAATGCGGATTGGTGGAGGGTTAGTGGCCAACCCGCTGACGGATGTTTTCAAACCGCCCATAAGGCCTCCGAGAAGGTTTAACGACTGCTTTCTATCAATAGCAACCGGGACCGACGGCTTAACGTGCTTCGGAGGGCACGTTAAGCCGTCGCGCGCATTTAATTTGCCACTAGCAGTCACCCATCATACTACCCGACCGCGCACGTAGTCCTTAACCGAGTAGATCGCTTACGACCTTCACCAGCCGCGGGGCCATGCGCGCTTCAGTCCTAGTATAATTGCCCTAAATTGATCATTTACATCCTTAAAAATCAACCCCTAACAGGTTGAAATAAGGTATGGTTGTTTATATTTTACGAATTCTACACGGACGAAGTCGGTGGCATAGGTATTTAGGTATAATGTGTATAAGATCTATTACACATCATACCTAAATACAGCATAAATTTTACCCTACTTACATACTATGTAACGATATAAATGTTCATTAATCAGTAGCTATGTTTTAAATGCACCTATTAAATTAGTCTGAAACGTATAAATCTTAATTAGACTGAATCGAATTATGGTGGTATACCATATTGGGTAAAACTCCATTTTACTATGATTGCAACACGACGATGTGAAGTTATCCAACTAAAGTGCAAGGTTAGAAGCATCACTAACAATCTATGGACCCCGCTTTTAGGCGACTATTAGGCGTTGATCTTAAAAATACAAAATGTTCTGCCTTTTTTGTATGATCACAGATTAATATACAACGCTATATTGTATATTAATCTGTGATCATACAAAAAAGGCAGAACATTTTGTATTTTTGTATGTTTGTCATCAGTCAGCTCAGAAACTATATGCTACTTAATAGCACAAACAAAGGTGAAATCTTTCACTAGAGTCAGCCAACCGAACAGTAGCGGTGTAACCAATCAAACTAAGTAAGTTTCTTTTATGAAATGGTAGTGGCAAACAAGCATGCAGTTCACATTGATGTTAAGTGATGACTGTAGCCTATAGACACCCACACTTAGACAAAGGTCAAAATGCAGATACGTTACCACTCCTTAGGCCTAAGGTGTTATGCCTCTGTGCCGGAAATTACAGGGCCATACATTACCACCTGACCGGAACACGATAGTGCTGAACACTATCATTTAGTGGCAAGTAAATTAGGTAATGCGGTGGTTCCTACGTCCGCGAGCTCCGTCACAGGAGCTCTACCACCAGCAAATATAATAATAAGTAAATATAATAACGCGGGATGGGAAGCAGCGTCCCGCGATAAAACTACTGCCACTGCGATCGCCAATCCGCCTGCCAAGCTTAGCGATTATAACATTTTCTCTTCTTATGACACACAACACCGTTGAGGGCTTTGTCACACCATGGACACTCCGCCAAAATTCCATAAAAACGCTTAATTTGGTCTCTATTACACTCTATAGATATCAATCAGTGTATTCAGCACGTGTATTTACACGTGCACCTGTGTTCGTAGCACGTAAAAAATACCAACCGTCGCCCATAAGAGGGGAGGAGGTTGGGCGGGACGTCGAAGTGTCCATTCTATACGTAGTATTATTACATATTCTCTGGTTTTGTCTATGGGCTGAAGAGATGATAGATCCATCACGTCAAAGTTAGACTCCAAATCAAAGTAAAGTCCTAGTGCGATCTGTGAATCTTGACCGTAGTGTCCCCGACCGGCAAAGCTCGCTTCATTCGGATGAACTCCAGACTTATACCATATTAAAACCCGTGTGAAGCCGAGGTGAGCTAGCATAAGATTATAATTCATATACGCTATATAAGCTTGCGAATCGAATAACCTAGTTGGTATGTATCTTAATTTAGCGAATGATCAATTCTAGTACCTACATTAATTATAAATAGGTACCTAATTTAAATTATAGTAATTGGTTTCTCGGAAACTGCTCTAATGTAAACAGCATCTTCAGAATTTATGGTTTAAAGATCTACTTATACCTAAGTAATTGTTTTATGGCTTTTGTGTCTACTGATTGATAACCTAAGTATACTATTCGAACTATCTAATATACAAAATTCTCGTGTCACAGTGTTTGTAACAATATTCCTGCGAAACAGCTGGACCAATCATTATGAAATTTTCTGTGTTTATTTGGTAGGTATGAGAATCGGTTGTATTCTGTTTTGATGTCCCTAAAATATAAGGGTAATTCTTCCCAATTTTTTCCAAGTTTTGAACATGTAATTTTTTTATAACTCTAAGGCGATGCGATTTTCATGATTTGTAATTAAATTAGCGATTTTCTGTAGATACAGATATACAACATAACACAACACATACCTATTACAAATCATAACACCAACATTTAAACCAGTTTTTATCGGTGGTAGAGTTCCAAGTGCCTAAACCTATCTGCCGCTAAATGGTAATGTTCGGCACTTTCGTGTTCCGATTAGATGGTAATGTATGGCCCCGTAATAACTATCATAGAGACATGACACCTTAGGTCTCAGGGGTGGCAACGTATCTACAAATGGACCTCTGGTTTCTATGTAGATATAGGCTGCAGTCGTCACTTAACATCAATGTGAGTTGCATACTTATTTGCCACCTTCCTTACATTAAAATTACGATTTTGTAAAAACGAACAAAAAGTAACGGAAGCTTCTTTAAAAAATCCAATATTATAGTTGGTGAAACACCACATTCCATTTAAATTCGAATTAAGTAATCGGTTAGGTAACTCGATTATCGTTAACACCAATCGTCGCCACAGGTTGCTGTTCCGCTATGAATCCACTGTTAAAAAACAATCGAAAGTTCAATTATCTGGAGCAACCGTTGCACTTGGCCTAGTTTTATTAGAAGCAAACGATAGCACGACCAGTGTAACGAGATTCGTGAATATTCAATCGATTAGGGCTTAATCGATTGCTAAGGCAGATAGTGTCAGTAACTTGTTCACCTCGGACATGATACTCATTGAAGAGTTGAATGAATCGTATCGGCTTTAATTGCTCGATATTGCCTACGATTACTTGCATATTTGTACCATTGTGTTATTATTATGCTTGGTGAAAGTTAATTATCCATTTTTTAGCAATTCAACTTAGTGATATACATTTTATGATTATTTATTTTTACTCCATTACTTTAACCAAATTGAACTCCCCAAAAACCTGCAGAAAGTATTGGTCTGTCTACTACTTAGCCTTTTTTAATGAGTTGGCAATGTCTTACCATTCAACCGGCTCTTTATGGGAAGAGACCCGGGATATGAGAAACTGGAACCCTCTAAAACCACCTCGGTACCGACTTCAAAGCACGAAGGGGAGGAAAGGATCCGGGTACACTAAAATACTACTCCGGTTCCCACCCCCACTTCGCCTCCATAAGGCTCGTCCACGGGGACTCTGACAGCCCCATTCTGCCTGCACATACCACAACGACCTGCGACTACCACGGTCGCCGTCTCCACGGAACCGCGAGTGCTGGAGGCCAAGTGCCCCCCCCCCCCTACTCTGGCCGCCCGCGGTTCATTCCCCCTTTAAGTCGCCTCTTACGGCAGGCAGAGTATACCTCAGTCATATTCTACAATCACGGTACTATACTTAGTCTAAAGATAGATCTCCAAAAATAGCACATTATAAGATATTTTTTTCTTTCCACTTTTTGTGAAATAATCTTTTTACTTTTTATTCACTCGCATGTATTAAGGCGAAAAGTATAATGCGGCAAAACATTACTTTCCATTCGACGCAATTCACTCCCGAGAAGGCAAAGCGAAATATCTTTAACTGTAATAAATAAGCTGTTATTCCCCTCCATTGTGTGGGCTATAAGCTAATGTAATCTCGATCACTTTCTCTAAACCTTACATACCTAGGCAGGTAAGTACTTTCAACACCGCGTAACTGTAACTATCACAACTGTATCTCTGTAGGATGTAGACAGAGGGACAGCTTAGAGATATTTGCTGCAATAGCAAATGTATAGATTTTAGATAGAAATAATCTTTGTTTGGAAGTTTTGATTTCTGAATCCTTTTCCTAATAACCGGTGGTAGAGCTCCAGAGACGGAGCTCGCGGTCGAAGTCATCACCGTATTTCAGAGGCCATAGACCTTGAAGTCAAAGAGAAACTGGTGGTAGAGCTCCAGAGACGGAGCTCGCGGTCGAAGTCATCACCGTATTTCAGAGGCCATAGACCTTGAAGTCAAAGAGAAGGCCCATCAATAGGGTAGGTAATGTTGAAATTTCCGTTATGATTGTTTATTCTAAATTATGTTATTAATAGTATCATAAACTTAAAAATGTGACGATTAAATTGGTATAAATTTGATAACATTTATATTTTTGACCTCTTCAATTTTTAGCTAATTATTTTTTTCTAATAATAAAAACTAATCAATATTAATGTGACACATGACTGTGAATGTGATGGGCAAATAATAATATGTCATCAATATTAAATAACACTCTCGATTAATATTATTATTAAAGTACCTACTAATAATTTAATACAATTCACTGGTTTTGATGTCAAACTTATTTATGATGACATTTGATTTACACGTCAATGGTTTAATGAAGTGTTATGTAACATAAATCTTATTGGTTATTATTTAATAACTACTTACCAAACATCGATATTAAACTTGAGTTATGAACAAAATATTTAGCAATATTTTATATTGATATTAAATTCGTCAAATACCGACTATATGCAGGATATTCAATTTTATGAAGAACGTACATAATTTATTAGTGAACGACATTGAAGCTCATCAAAATCTATTTGTATAATTAATAAAAAAAAAACTAACCGCTTTATTCATTGGTTGCTCGTATATGTAATACGAGCAACCTATTTGAAATTTGATATATAGGTACCTACGTAGGTATAATTTAAATTTTCCTTTCATACTTCTTTCCAGATACAAAACAGTAAAAAGTATTTAAGACAATGTGGTCACTATTATAGAGTAGACACCGAGAACAAACAGCCGGTTTCGTTTTTAAAATGATTCGACAAATATTAAGAAAGATGTTTTCACTTCAGCTCTCATGTTACTATGAGAAAGTTTAGTTAATTGAAGGCAAAAAACTGGAACCTACCAAGGAGAATATCCTGTCTAGAACTTTAGTACATACATATATGCCAATGATTTTAACCTTTCAAGTTTGGTGTGAAATTTGAAGAATTCCCTCAATTTCTCCAGGATCCCATCATCACACATTGACATGGTTACAATAGGATCGACTGTGCAATATACCCTTTCAAACCAAAAAAAGTCATCCAAATCGGCACAGACATTTTCAAATTATTGCTGAACATAAAAAAAAAACAGATGCGGACGAATTGAGAATCTTCTCCTTTTTTAGAATTAGCTTAAAAATAAGGAACTTATTTATACCAAGAATCAGTAACAGAATCTCTTTCAAAATATTTCTCCTCATTAAATACAAAAAAAACACCCGACATAAAAACATTCAATGAATGTCATAACAATTTTAATAAAATAAAAGGTTGTAGACACTAATTGCCCGTACACGCTGCAATAATTTGGTTAACGTTAATTTTGGCGCATCGCTTTCTGATATGTCGTCGTATAAAAACACACTTGCCCAATATAGCCTGCGAATAAATTCACTGACGGGTAGTAACTCTTGCGACAGTTCACAGTAGAGACGGAAGCGGAAGCTGAAGCGGGTGATATTTAAAAAGGTCGGATTTACGAATAACGGAGCGGTTGTGAAGTCATTTTACGTTTTTGTACGAGTATGTAAAAAAATAATGGAGGCGAACAAGCATGCAGTTCATATGGATGATAACTGTGTGGCCTACAGTCAGATGCGTTGTCTCCCCTGATGTATAATAAAATGTTATTTGCGTCTATACTCTACTTGTTGTATCATACCTAATTATAATAATACTTATCAATGCCGGACGCTAGTTTATACCTATATTAATGTAGGTACGTAATTAGTAGAGATGAAACGGATAGTGGTTTGGCGGGATACCGGATATTCGGTAAGCTACTGTGAGGCCGGAGTGCCGGATATTCGGCCCTATATCGCATTACATGACGCGATCAGTTTGATTTGAATATAAGCGCGGTGAATGAGATTGGAAGTATTCGGACACATTGGGGTTTTATTATATCATTATTAGATATTAAAGATAGAATCGATCATCACGACCCATACATTTGGTGGTCAGTTAATTCGAATCAGTACCAGCAGTTGTCAAGGTTTGCTAGAATTTATCTTTCAGAAGCGTAATGTTTGGATTTTGTGATGGAGGTACAAGAAACTCACATTCATGAATGTTACTATTGTTTCAGCAATAACTAGCAAAATCATTAGCAAGTTCCCAAGCGGAGGGAGTTTCGAATTAGGTTTAATTAGTATTTGTAGGTACATGATACTTCTGCGATATAACGATTTATTTTTATGTAATACCAGAGAATGTAATTCTACATCTTTGGTAATACGTATGAACCGCTGTCGCTCTATCATTGCACTCTTGAGCTTGAATTGAAGAGTATATAAATATTGTGTACTTTAAGGATGATAATGATCGATTGTTATTACGATACGATTGTGTCGTATTTTTTGGAAAAGTGTACGATTCGGATTGAGAAATACGTTTTGCGTAAATTGACGATGTAGGTACCTCAAATACATTTATTTTGTATATCTCCACTCGTGTCGGTTTAAATAAATTGAAAATCTATAGGTAAATGATTCTTTATTACCTACTTCATTATGCATTCGAGTAATTGAAGTCAAATACAAGAGGAGTATTTTTATATGTTTAATATTTCCACAATACTCTTAATAATTGCTTGTTTAAATAAAATTGATTAGGTTTAAAGATACTTTATTCTCGAAATCGCTTTCATAAGAAGAAAAATACATAATTAATGTAAATTTGATGTCGTCGTTCAGGCATTCGCACAAAACACGCATTTTATATGTAAGTAGGTTTTTAAAGTGTAACTATAGATTTGGAGTTTAAGTCACTTTAAAATTACGCGTATTAATATGTATTAATTTTTGCGCCCACGACTTCGTCCGGGTAGATACCGAACAAGCATAAATTCTTCATTTAGCCCTATGGTTGGCTGGTAGAGAATACCACTACTTAATTGTTTTATATTATTTCGCATTAACACATGCTTGTGAAATATATTTTATTTAAAGAAAAATGGAAAGAAAAATTTGACTTCAGGCGAGACTCGAACTCGCGGCCTACTGCAATAAATGTGAAGGAAAGATTTGACAAATCGGGCAGGACTTCACTAGCTCAATTGGAAGAGCGGCTGGACTAGATTCCCAGTAGGCCGCGAGTTCGAGTCTCGCCTGAAGTCAAATTTTTCTTTCCATTTTTCTTTAAATAAAATATACCACTACTTATTAAGCCCGCCTTATGTACTTCATTATGTGCACAAATTTTTTTTTGTAAAAGACTTAAGATCTCAATGTGAAAACGCATATTTTACTTTTGCACTAGATTGCACTACACTCATTAGGCAACTGAAACCGGGGCCAAATTTACTACTTATTTTATGAGTACCTTCCAGTAGCTTAATAACGCTATGCCAGCAATGTGATCAATAACTAACCTACTTAATTATTTTACTAACATCTTTTACAGTAACTTGGTATTAAAAAATATATTTATGATAGATTATTATTGATGACAGATTTTTAAATTTAATGATGTATGACTTATGTATGTATGTATTCTGATCCACTTTTATTTTAATTTTTTAAAGTGGGTGATCTGATTTTTTTTTTTATTTGACTTCAATAATTTTTAAATGTTATTTTTTTTTTTGCTTGTCTATCGCATTGAGCAAAACCTGTAATGGTAGATTTAAGTTCGATAAATAAATACCTAAATAAATATAAATGTTTCATTGAATTTCAACTTCCTACTAGATAGTACCTACCTTCAAACAACAAGTAATTTCTTATTACAATAGCTGGATCATTAAGATCTCTCGTGTCTTGATTGATAGCGGATGAAGTAGGATTTTAAGGTCACTCATATTTCTACAATAAGATCAGGAAATGAGGAAACAGATACAGGCCATAGGTTTTAAAACAAAGGAAGTCAAGGTGCTGGTACCTATATTTTGGCCTTAATTTTGTTTACACTTGAACTCCTTGACAAGGCTTGACTTGGCCAACATACATATACCTGGGCACAAAAATAGTATATTTTTTAAAACGTACCTATAGTAAGTATCCGAATCAATAAAAAGCTTTAAAAATAAGTACCTATTATGCATAGGTACTCTTTTGCTGTAACAACAATAACAATAGACACGCACAGCCGCAATTTATATACTTATTAAGAAGAATAATTATTTAGGTTCGGTTAAACCAACATAATTATTAAAGTTAATGTTAAATTTGATATCCTTCTCTTACTTTAACAAAGGAGATGTTGCGAGCTCGGCTCTGGTTCGTACATGTCCTCAAAAAATGGGTAAATTAAAGAAGAATCCGAAAAAAATACAATTAATTTATTCAAGAATATATTTTAGAGTTACAACCACATTTAATTCAAACGATTTTATCATTTTCAACCATGTTCAACATGGCGGCGATACAGCCGACGCTTGGGATAATACCTACCTATGTCGATAAAACAATCTGTATCTTACTAGTGCATCGATATTATAAAAAAAACGATGTATCGAATCGATCAATTTAAGGAAGGGCCGATGATTTTTTAAAATTGGAAATCGATTAGTATGAATATTTTTCTACAAGTAATCAAATAACAATTTAAAAATTATAATGACAAAATGACATCGCCCGCCATATTCGCCATGTTGGTTTTGAGTTGCAATTCTAACTGCAAATAATGTTTTGTAACTGCAAAGAAAGCTAATTAAGTGAAAATATGCAGTAATAAAACGTTTTTATATTGATTTTGCCTGTTAATGATATTGTGTACAATACATGGCCGGAGGTCCATATATTTTTGCAACATCTCGTTTGTTACAGTTAGAGAAGGATGTAAAAATTTACATATATTTTAACAAATATTTTGGTGCAACCGAACCTTAGATTCGTTTATGCGGACCGTTGAAAAATGAAGTCTTATCTCATCACCGAGATACATCTCAAGATACACACACAACGACCCGATGTACTAATTTTCTTCATACATTGGTAATGCGCTTTTAACTTGGGCAAGTTAGGGCTAGGATGAAACGATTATTATCATGTAATCTTTTCACCCAAATAGATCATGAAAAGATTTACAAAAACATTTCACGTGCATAACAATATAGGTACCTATCTAGACTAATCCAAACCATCATCTCAAATTTAATCTTAGATATTATTTCATTCATTTCATTTATCAAGGGCCATTGGCACGAAGATAATAATGCTTATTACATTTACATTACTCAGCAGGAACGAATAAGTATAGATTTAAAATATATGTTACTAAATATTACATGATACCTAATAACCTATGTTTGATTTAGCAACTATTCTAAATTAATACATAGAATTTTAATATTTTATTTAATATAGGTAACAGATTTGAACATTTCAGGTCAAAGGCCAAGACTTAGATTTAAATATTTATTAAATCTAATTTAAGCTCTTATCAAGGAAACAATTTAAACCTTATACTTGAAATATTTAAATTATGAACAAATACACCAACCAATTAGGCAAAGGTAATATAAAAATGTAAAACTATTTACAAACGCTCATCAAAATTCTTAGATAAATATTAACAAAATAGCGGATTTTTACTTTTTTTTTTTTTTTTTTTTCTATCATATAGAAAGAACATACACTTGGCAAATAATAACAGTGCATCTAAAAAACCACAGAGGTTTGTAACGATGCTACTTTAGTTCTACGTTGTTGTAACAAATTACTTAAAAATAAATAAAATTTAAACAAAACGGTTAACAATGGTCAATTCGACCCTTTACAATTTTCATTAAAAAATGTTTTAAGCTTGGATTTAATATTTTTGGGACTTATAATATCACGCACATGTGAGGGTAGTGCATTAATTAACCTAGGTAAGAAATACGCCGATGTCCGTTCACCGTACACGTTTTTTGCTCGAGTTGTACATAACCGGTTCTGTGCAACTGCTCGCGTGTATACAGGATGCTGAATGTTTAACTTTATTGTGTCATCGAAATAATGTTCTTTTAATAATACATATTTGAGTTGATCAAAGATAGGTAATACTTTACAATGTCGAAACAGTTCTATTTCATTATCATGGTATTGTAATAGAATATTGGGTGATACGATTAATTTTATAATTTTTAATTGAAGATTATAAACTTTTTTAAGGTAAGTGAAGTAGGTCCGGCCATAGCTACTTAGACCGTAACGTATTATGGAATCTGCCAGGGAATTATACAGCATAAGCTTTGTCTTGAATGGTAGGCGTGAATTGAGTATTTTTAGGTTTGCTAAAAATTTACGCAGTTTGATACAGACATTGCTTATGTGCTCATTCCAGCACTTAGCGACCTTCAATGACAAATCAACGACGTACCTATATGATGTATTCCTAAGGTGTTTATTTTTCTTTAACGGGATTTGAACAAGAAAAACTGCAATTTCAAACATTCATTTTCATCGCGTTGAAAATGAAACCTCGTTAATGATGCATAATGACAGAGTTTCAATTTTTTTTATGAAAAACTACTACTACTACTGGTGTTAGAGCTCCAGTGACGGAGCTTGCGGGCGTATGCGCCACCGCATTACCTAATTAATCTATTTGCCGCAGTAGTGTTCAGCGCTGTCGTGTTGCGGTTAGGTTGTAATGTACGGTCATGTAATTTCCGGCACACAGGCATAGTACCTTAAGCCTCAGGAATGGCAACGCATCTCCATTAAAATCTATGAATTCATGGCTTTGTAGGCTACTCACCATCAATGTAAATTTTAAGTTTGTTTGCCACATCATGACATTAAAAAAAAACAATAAACTACAACGTTCAAGGTAAAACAATAAGGAGGCACAATCTTACAATGGTCTGGAACTCCATTTGTTATATTTTCATTTTCCATTAAATTACCCGAGCCCTATAATTATTCAGTAACACATTACAGTAAGACGTTATTGCTTCCTTGCATTCAGAAATCGGAACAAACAATTGAGAGATAACACCATTGTATTTAATATGTATTTGTAAACAATAGTGAGCTATATGACCTTTAATGAAACATTAAGTTTTAAAAATACCATTGAAGTGCTTAGATATCTTTGAGTATTCTATACTAATATTATAAAGAGGAAAGATTTGATTTTTTGTTTGAATTGAATAGGCTTCGAAACTAATAGACCAATTTGAAAAATTATATTACCATTAGCTGACATTATCCCTGATGAATAGAGGGTACTTTTTACCGCCAAAAAATACTTCATTCCTACGCTACGGGACCACGGGTAGTAAAAATTATCTTTCCGTATCTACTTATCTTTTTACATAACTTCTAAACCGATAGGGTTGTAATTTTATACGGGAATTACGATAGTTTTCTGGACGATTTAAAAATACAATTGGACCCGATAGGTGGCACTGCTGTCGGTATTGCGGGCGAAGCCGCGGGAAAATTAGATAGCATTACATATACAGTTTATTTATTATTATAAGATATACTATCGTTTTCCATCCAACCGGCAAGAGAAGGAGGACTCAGATAAAAATGACGTCATGATCGTTTTTTTAATTTCATTCTTCAATATACAGTCTTAATTGGTTTTCGCGCAGTCATTTTTATCTGCTTTCTCCTTTCTCCACAGAAGAACTGGAGCGGCAGAACAAAATCACCCAGCAGATTTTAGAAGCCTTCATCCAAAAGAAATTGGGTCTCGCCAGGAGCAACGTCCGAGCACCGTCTATCTTCGACATACTACCAGCGAAGAAACAAATACAAGCAGAAGAAAGAACTGTGAGACACTCAATAGACGATGGAATAATAGACCAGCCACCGGAATCCACAGAATATCCAGAGCTTGAAGAGAGTTACCGAGAAGACGACAGCTTACAAAGCGTTGAAAGCGAACAGATCGACTCGATATATTCTGAAGGTACTGTCGTCTGTCTTTGCCACTTTCACATCTGGTCGCAAAGTGAAACGAAAATTCTTCATCAACATCTTCTTGTTTACACTTTCTTTCTTTATTACGCTTATAATTTTTCCTTTTTATATTTAATTCTCTGAAATCGAAGCATTCTTGTTTTAAGTGTCACGCAGCAGGAGCCCTGATAAATTAGGTCATCTGCGTAAACACGTGTCTTGAAATCTCACAGATTTTTTGCATCCCATCGTGTGGGGTGTCGTTGGTCTTTGAAAAATGTTATGAGACAACATAAAAGGTCGATTAAAGGCTCCGTTTGTGAAATATTTAGCTTTAAAAGGAAATTTTTGTTAGAGTCAAGAGCTTCCCGTTATGCCAGCTAAACAGTTCAAATACGTTCAAGTACCACCTGAACGTATTCAAAAAAATACGGTGATAGTACATACCTATAACGATTTTAAAAGGAAAACTATAACGTCTAAATATACTTAACAATTTTACGAATAATAGTCGATCAACAACAAAATGTACTTGTGAAAACACGAAACTCTACATTGCGCCTCTCCTGACACACACTTGGCCGGTTTTTCTTTATTTATATTTAATGTCGTTTCACGAAACGCCAACGTATGTAATATCTAACGTCATAATCGTCACTTTAAAAGCATTACAATGTGAAACGAAGAAAAGACTGGACATAAAGATTATCAGCCTGTGATCAACCTATGATCAACCTAGTACCGAAATGGTCAAGGATGCCCATTAGAAATCCGTAGAATTTAATCTTACCTACAGTCAAATATTTAACGCTCTCCGTATGTAGAGATAAAAATAGAAAATAGGTAGTCATAGTTTTAGTATCTCGAGTAGAATATAGTATTTAATTAACGATTACAGTCAAATTCTCAATCACATACATAATACATCACATACAATTGTTGGAACTTAACACCGTTTTTTACTGTAAAAATGACTTCATTTTCGCATTAGCAAATTATTTAAAGAAAAATAAATTAATGACTTCCGTAAATTGATCATTGTTAATAAATTCACAGACGGTAAACTTGATTTGCACGGTATCTCAACGCATTCTTCATGCCAAGCCCATGCGTTAGTTATGCAGCCTAAATTGTTTTTTCAATAAACTTTAACACAACATTATTATAATGAGAACACTTAGCGACGTATTATAAACATGATAAGTATTTTGACTACAAATAATACCTAATTTGTGGTTAATATATTTTCTACCTGTCCTTGACTGGTGATATTTGGTAATCGATATACCTACCTATTTTTTGCTCAGTTTTGCTATAACCTCACGTTGGAGGGATAAAAAAGTTTACTTATTTCTATTAAGAACTTGTTGACATCGTATAATAAATGTATTATTTTAATATGTCAAAAAACTAAATAAACATAGGAAAGACAAACGCTAAAATTAATTTTACCTAAAGGTCAGATTAAAATCTCCATAATTGCCCACGGTCCAGCGATAGGATTCGCGGCCGCTGTGTTCTGAAGTTCGATGACCGTAACAAAGATGATGTAATATTTTTACATGAAATAGAGAAATGAAAATGAAATTTATGTGCAGTTCTATCGCAATGTTCATCAATGTCCGTGTTTTCTTTACCAAAAGTAAGGCATTAGGTATTTACCATACATACAGTTTATAAGCGCCCTAACGCACTAGCGGTTAGCCGCGGGAACGGGTAGCCCCTTTTACAGTTTAATATGCAACCGCCTATTATTGTACGCATTATACATAACAGGCGGTTGGATATTAAATTGTAAAATCGGTAAGCCGCGCGGCTACCCGCTCCCGTGGGTAACCGCTAGTGCGTTAGGGCGCTAACGCTTTAACCCTGTCCATTACCACACCGCGACTTCGCCAAAATTCCATACAAACGCTTAATTTGGTCTCTATTACACAGACATCAATCAGACACGTGCATCTGTGTGCGTAGCACATAGAGAATACCAAACGTTGCCCATAAGAGGGGAGGAGGTTGGATGAGGCGGGGAAATCGGGCGGGACGTCGAAGTGTCCATTCTGTACGTAGTATTATTACATATTCCCTGCCGTTACGATAATCACAACCTAAAGACAATCTATGAACAATTAGGCAATTCAATGTATACCTATGTATAAAAGCTGAATAAAAGTCCAAGCAAACATTTCATAGACCTAAACAACGCCTCAATTAGCAATACGACAACCATTTTTATTAGTCAAATATTTGCGAACTTTGACATAACAACGTAATTTACTTGGTTGCATAACCCCAAAAGAGTTGTCCGCGGGTTTGCGTAAATCAAACAAAATGGTGGACCATGTTAGTCGGGCTAAACTCATATTGACACACGCCAAGCGTGACCAGGGTTGCTAAAGCAAGGGATTTTATAAATGTTGCTGTAATTTTTCCGCCATAAAATAACTATTCAACAAACACATTTTTCTCGTCAATATTTAACTTGGGACAAGTTTCAAAATCACCAATCCATTTCCACTTTGAAAATGTCAAATTATTTAAAATGAGTCTTTAAACGGTATTAAACAATGTATGTATGTATGTATGTATCTTCACGCCAGGTCCCTAACGGGGAAGGCAGAGAGTGTAGAGCGCCAGACATCCCGGTTCTGACAAACCTCTCGTGCCTCGTCTACCTTCATCATTCTCTTCATACATGCACGCCGATTCCTAAGACTTTTGACCCCACCATCAGACAGAACTCGACCTTAAACAATGTACCTATTATTTATTAATCAATTAATAGTAAAAATAATATGTAGTTAGATTCTTTAATATAGGTAGTGTAGGTATCTTCTGCGATTGACACAGTAATAACCATTAATCTGTTCAATTTGAAAATGACAAATATACAACTAATAGATATACCTACCTACATCTACTGTGAAAAATATAATATGCAATGACACAATCTTTTTGCTTTTATTTTTAATGTAAAATGGCATCGCTATTACGCTTATTGCCACTGTCAAGTAAAACGATATTTCGTATTCGTTTAAAAGCAGTGTTAAAGTTAGAATCAGTCAGTCAGTTTATTATTTATTATGTCAGTCAAGTAAGTCACAGTCAGTAATTAGAGTAAAGCGATGGCTACTGTACCAGAATATTTACAATGAAGTTTTGGAGGCAACCAGAAAGGCCGTATTTTGGCACTGTTAATCTATTTACACGGGCACTGTAATAAACCTATATCAAACAAAATGCCACCAATTTTATTTAATATAACTCAAAAATACATATATAATAAGAGCACCACACGCCTCTTTCAAAACTGCCCTACATCTTTCTTCTAAGATAAAAATACTCTTTCGCAGTGTTTTTTACCAAATTCCTCCGAAATGTATCGACCCATTTTTAGGTGTAGGTGGGTCTAAGCGTAATTTTTTGTATACCGCTAAGGCAATACTAATT
This sequence comes from Macrosoma leucophasiata, assembly GCA_036365455.1. Taxonomy (NCBI): domain Eukaryota; kingdom Metazoa; phylum Arthropoda; class Insecta; order Lepidoptera; family Hedylidae; genus Macrosoma; species Macrosoma leucophasiata. Next base: position 7,079,686 of record JAWQUS010000024.1, read on the forward strand.
TCTCTGGGATAGCTAGTACCTAGGTATTTATAATTAAACAAAGAGTATCGTGGGACCGTAGACTATTTATTTAAATAAAATGTGAACACAAGGGATAAAATTCAAATGTTTTAATAAAGCTAAATAAATTTATAAAGCTCTTGCATAACACCGCAATGTTTAATAAAAATTACAATACACTTGACCATGTTTATTTAAAACAACTCAGGTATTTGTTCAATTAATACTACAATGTCTACAAAAATTAGCATGAGAAATCATAAAATCAAATAAAGTCTGTCAACATAACCTTACCCTGAAATAATATCGCGGAGTAGAAGCGAGAGATCATTTTGAAGAAAACTGAGGGTCAGGTCAGGATTGCGTATATGCGTACACGCAACATTTCTCAACCGGAGGAGAATGATTTGACTAGTAGCGTTAATTTTTGCGTCTCCCAGTGATATTTACATAATATTTGTTACCTACTACAAACTCGCGATGCCGATAGGAAGTTGGGGATGACTTCCCACTAACTTTTTACACTACTTGTTTACGAAATAGGTGCAAGTAGAAAGTTTGATTGGAAGTTGACAAGTTTCGTGGAATAATCGTTATAACAAAATACTACTCGGTTTTGATTAAACTATTTAGACTAAACTCTATACTTTTTGTCTTATCTGTATTAATATTATAAAGACGAAGTATTTGTGTTTTTGTATGTATATTTGTAACATTTTCACACAAAAACTACTACTACTATCTTCACTGAGTGACATAAGCACCAGTGAAGATGAAGTGCATTCATTGCACTCGTGCGAAGCCGGGGCGAGCCGCTAGTCACGTACCTATAAGTAAAAAAATAATTTTAAAATGATCTCAATTCAATTTTTAATTCTTTATACGAATTTTATAGTATGATATGCTGTTGTGATGTTGAGCTCTTAGCAGTAACTTAATTGACGTGTTGATCACTTACCGATGTCATTTGATTTTTGTCACAAAAAGACGGTAGATGCCCAATAAAATTTGATCCTAGATTGTGAAATAAAACCTTAGTTTTATAGTTTTTTGTGTCTTGTGGTGATATTAAATTTTATGACCTGAATAAATTAGCTAAATCAGTTGAGGTGTTTTACAAGCTTTGGTCAGTACGCTTTTTAAATTGTTTATTTGAGACAAATAGTTAATTTTAGAGCAGAGAGGTTGTCTCTGTGTGTTTTTATGTAAATTGTGATGACATTAACGTGGTCGCAGAACGATTACAAAATATTTTTAGAAAAAAATTATACACTATTTAGGCGGTCAATCACGTAGAAGGTGATTACCAAAATAAAAAAAATATTTTATTTACTTATATTTTTTTATTTTTGTAATTTGACCTATCACAAAAAAAGAAGTTATTTCCAAGTGATTAAAATTCAATCAATTTTTAATCTTGAATCTATAAAGTATCTAATTTATCTATTTACGGATACGTAGGTATAAATAACAATTTTGCTCATTAAGTTTATTTACACCATACAAAATGTTTCGTTTTTTTATTGTTACTTCACACAGTAAAAAACTAAATTACTTTGACTTTTCGCTCATACCTATTTGTCCTCGTGAAGGTCGAATCGCAATGGTGTTATGAACTGTAGAAACCGGTTGAAAGCGACCGGTAACCTGCAATGTATTTTGTTTGCGTGTGTATCCATCATGGGTAAATAAACCCATAATTCTTTGAACTCTTTGAAATTGGAGTCATTAGACTTAGTAATCTATATAGAGGCCATTACTGTAAGAACCGTTAGTGACAAAACTATATATCGTGGGCTTCACTAAAATTAACATAATAGACCATTTGTAAGTATGTTTATTGTATTAATTGCCTCAGAAGTCTAACGATAGCAGGACACTACTACGTAGTTACTATGCTGGGATCCTGGGCAGAGAATATGTAATAATACTACGTATAGAATGGACACTGCGACGTCCCGCCCGATTTCCCCGCCTCACCCAACCTCTTTCCCTCTTATAGGCGACGTTTGGTATTTTCTATGTGCTACGCACACAGGTGCACGTGTAGATACACGTCACTGATTGATGTCTGTGTAATAGAGACCAAATTAAGCGTTTGTATGGAATTTTGGAGGAGTGTCCGCGGTGTGTCGTGGGTTCGATTCCCAGGTCGGGGCTTTCAGAGATAACGGTCTAGAATCTGTCTAATCCTTTATCTCTGATACTTTTGGGATTTATTCATTTTCTGGACATTGCCCGGAGATGTCAATAGGCTGGCCACCTGTTAAATCAGGTCCAATCACCAAAAACGTAAGCGGGGAATCGAGGGTACTTGCATGTACGCTTGAATGCATGCATTTACCTCTGCCTACCCCTTCCGGGATTAGAGGTGTGTTCGTTTTTTTTAACATAACTTCAAAACTATTTATTTTAAAATTATTTAAAAAATCATGTTTGGGGTCCTTTGACGCAATCCTCACATCTTGATCTTTTATTTGATATACAACCACACAAAGTAATTTGCTATTGCTTCAACTTTTTTAAGCATACTGAATTATCTCCTGTAAATAAAAAAACAATTTTGGACTCATTTTTTTGTAGGTATTTCCATTTTTATGCATTTGATATTATGAGCATTGATATACAAAAAAAAACGTATCAATGGTTATGAGACATTAAGTTCTGGCTAGTGGTCCAAATGTAGTCCTTTACTTAAGGATTACAGGAAAACCTATGAGAAGAAATATGATAATTATACGGCAAAAATAATTATTATACGGAAGCACGGAACCTTGTGAACGCGAGTCCAACTCACACTTGACCTGTTTTTTTTTCTTTTGTAACTTGACGAATGATGCATTTTTTTAGAATACCAAGTGAGTAAATTGCCACGTGTCTAAGTTCAATTCAATATTTAATTTTATGTAATTATTACCTATGTATTAATAAATATGTATTCAAATAGACGATTTAAAATGTCTTGGCCTTAATTAGGAAGATGCTTCAAAAATTCGGTTAATTACTTCCGATGGCCTCCACAATTTTACATTATAAACCGATTGAAATAAATAAATCAAAATCAACTTGGCGTGAGTACTAATTTTATTAAATACCACACCAGTTCCATATATTATTAAAGAAGTTCAAATGGAACATGAAACGCCTTGACTTATGTGTGATTAAATATTTAAAAAATATAATATCACAACGTTTTTTATGATATGAATGTGGCAGGCAAGCATGCAATCCGCATAGATGTTAAGTGATGACTGCAGCCTTTGAACATCTACACAAAACCAGAGGCCAAAATGCAGATGCGTTGCCACCCCTGAGACCTTAGTTGTATATCTCTGTGATAGTTATTACGGGGCCATAGGTACATTACCATCTAACCGAAACACGATAGTGCTGAACACTACCATTTGTTAATTCCTTTTTTTTTTAAATTTTATATTTACTACTTATTTAAATGATGTGTATAAAATATGGTTGTTTTCGACTTCAAGGTAGATTTATTAAATACTTTTTTAGGGTTCCGTAGCATATAACGTCATGACCGTTCGTTCGCAGCTTAGAGCAGAGAATATGTAATAATACTACGTATTAGTACTACAAACCTAAAAATTGACATGAAGATACATATAAGTTACGCCACCAAAGTGGTAAATGAAATCTGAAAAAAATGTGTTTTGGTTGTCTACCTCCCCTTGTAGGGTAAAGTGAGGATGTATTTTTTATCTCGCACAATGCATAGTGTGAGGTGAAAATGGAAAAAATAGCGGATATGAGAAAACTATTACTCGATTAAGAAAACCGTTTGTGTAATATTAAGCCCTCCCCTCCTCCCTGTAAGCGAAATGACGTCTAAAAAAAAATCATGGTAATAATGTATTATGTAACAAATTCAAAAGGAAAACTATTAGTACAGTGCTCATCAAGAAATAATGCACATCGATTCTATGAAAGTGACAATCGGCTAGTTTCGGCTTTATAGAACGTTATCTCTGCTGCACACGGCCTACATAAGCATCCGTAATCCGGTATTGGTCAAAACTTGATCAAAATGGTCGACAAACGTCAAATAGGTAAGGTACGAAAGAGAAAACGCTCTACAGATCCGAAATAAGCCGGCGCCTCTTCCTGAGGTCGATGTGCATTATTTCTTGTTGCATACTGTAGGTAGATAATCGGCGATACTTACGTTCAGTAAGCTTAAAAAGTTTACGAGTATAACTCGACCAACTGAAAAATGTACTGTAAACGAAACCTTACATTGCTCACATCCCGACACGCACTTGACCGGTTTTTTTAAACTAATTTATAGTCGGTCGATCTTCCTCATTAGCAATGTAACGGCGGGCACCCTGCCGGTACAATGACATCTTGAACACCTTCTCAAGTTCAATGTTTCTTTTCAAGGACTGGGGTGAACACAAACATTTCAAATGACATTTATATGTAAACTACGTTAACATATTTGAGAAAACGAGTCGGACTGCTGACATTTCTCTAGGTGCTTGGACGCAGGCCCATCGACCGATGAGCAAGGTATATTGCGTTATGATTGGATTATTTAACTGGTTGTATAGCTCCAATGACAGAGCCCTGCCAGTGACTGGATCCTAGGTCCCATCTATATCACTGAATTACCTGACTTACTTGCCGCCAAAGGTAGTGTTCAAGCGCTACAAAGTTCAAGAGGTGATGTAATTACACTGCCCCGTAATTTGCAGCACGATGGCATAACACTTGGATTGACTTAGAATTTAATTGAAAACTCATTTTTTTCATTTAATTGCGGCAACACTTGCGGCCAAGTTTTGATAGACAACCTAGTGGATATAATATATTCTCTAGATTATAAATATGCGTAAAAATAAGGTTTTCAGCATGTCTGGATGAACGAAATGATTCTGCAGTGGGATCTTAACCTAATAAGCTAGACTACTGTAACACTAACATCACTATTAAATACAGTTTTTTAGTCGATGCCTTATTTCAACAATAGTAGGTATATAATTACAAACTAGCTGACCTGGCGAAGTTCGTACTGTCATTGAAGATTTATACAAACCTTCTCCTTTCAATAACGAGTACAAAAAAGAAATATTTATCCAATTTCGTGCAGTCGTTTGGTAGTTTAGCACGTACAAACACTTCGGTGATTCATTGTTATTTATTTAGTTAAGTACATACATAAATAACTGTACAAAAACCAACAAAGTTTGGACAGCAAGATGATAATGATTAGCTACTTACACATATTATTTTGAATTATTTATGAATGTACGAGACGCTCATTTAGATGAAGAATTTACAGAACTTACGAAGGTAAAGAATTTACGAAGGGTCTTAAAAACTTAGGCTGAGTTGCACCAAGATATTTGTTAAAGTTATTGTAACATTTTACAACCTCCTCTAACTTAAAGAAATCTAATAAGGGTTTCGCAGGTTTTCGCGAGCTTCAAACATTGTAGAAATCATATTTGCGGATTTTCTCGCGTATACTACTCCTAACTTAAGAAGAGAAGAGAAGTAAGAAAGAGAAGTTGGGAGTAGTACATGCGAGAAAATCCGCAAATATGATTTAAAGAAATCTGTTAGTGAGTGAAGGATGTCAAATGTTACAAAAACTTTAACTTTAACAAATATCTTGGTGCAACCCAGCCTTAATATCACAAATGGAACTAGTTGAAAACATTCCGTAGATATTTAAAAATGCTACTCGTTATTCCTGTTGATAGGCTCGTTAAAAGGATGTTGATACGGCAACGACATAAATACAAACGGTCAGGTTTTACGACAGATTATTTAAGGTACTTACTTTAATTTTACCACTTTTTTATAAATAATAATAAGGGCAACCCATTATACGTCTCACTGCTGGGCACGAGTCTCTCCCCTTTTTGGGGGGAGGCCTGGCGTTACTCCACCACGCTGCTCCAATGCGGGTTAGTGGAGGTGGGTTGGTTAGTGGCCAACACGCTGTCGGATGTTTTCAAACCGCCCATAAGGCCTCCGACAAGGTTTAACGACTGCTATCCATCGGTAGCAACCGGGACCGAAGGCTTATCGTGCCCTCCGAAGCACGAAAACGCGCATTCAATTTGCCACTAGCGGTCACCCATCACACTACCCTACCGCGCCCGTAGAGCTTGACCGAGTAGATCGCTTACCGACCCTTATCCGATCTACACCAGCCGCTGGGCCATGCGCGCTTCACTACCAGTATTTTACTTATACAGAATTGCAATTATTTACTCTTCCCACTAAAAGAAGGATTTGCATACATAAACCATTGTCTACTTAACTCAAACAATAATACTTAATTCAAAATGGTTTTATAATTAACCTTGGAGGCCTTGACTTAATATGATGTTTGCAATAAATCACGAATTGGTATTCTATTTTAAATGTTAATGTCAAATCATGATCATGTGATGTATGGATGTTATAATGACATAAAAACATCACCTACTTAATTAAACAAAACTATAAGGAAATTATGGTGAATATTTATATTAGTAAACATTAAATAAAATTATCGTTCAATTTTTATGCCTACTACAGTAGTACGCATAAATTACGAAAATATTACTGTAATAATTATAAAACATACAACTATTTAGTTTTTATATCTATTACTAGGTTACATACAATACAAGTCAATAGTTATTAAATATTAAAACATTGATAGAAAACACAGTAGGTACAGTTATGTGCCTGTAAATAGGATGTCGACTGATTTTTTTAAAACCACTTCTTAAATCAATATTTAACAACTTAGTAACGATATAAAAAAACGTCTACAAAAACACTTTAGCTCAGAATTCTTAACACATTGAAGCTATGTTAGGAAAAATCTAAAATCGATGAGCGTCTTCAATGCAGGAGCTGAAGTTAAGCTGTACGTATTCAAGCTATCAGGCGAAGGATCAACACCGGAATTTTATATCCCAAGTGCTTTCAACTTTCTCGATTCTACTGAGTTAACTTTTTACTGTTATATTGTTGAATTCAATACTTAAAATTATGTCACTTACACTGCATTTAGTTATGCTAACTTAATTAATTTCAATGTTTTCGATAATTAAACTTACTATTATTTACTTTCAAAGCTTGATAATTAGGTATAATACAAATAAGGATAAAAATAATGAATATTTACAAGTTTTTGCTTGAATGTGCTTGTTCTTAGTGTGTAACTCATTATTTAATTATCTATTACAAGAACTAACACGAAAATTTACTGACGCGACGACGTTAGACAATGAAAATGAAATAAAGACTAAAAACTGTCAAACCGTGTCTTAAAAACAAATTGCAAGTGCAATCTCAAGTGACTCAAATAAGAATCTAAAAAACACTTTGGCTCGGCATTCTCAACACATTGAAGCTTTGATAGGAAAAATGTAAATCGATGAGCGTCTTCAATGCAGGAGCTGAAGTTAAGCTGTATTCGAGTTATCGGGCGAAGGATCAACACCGGCATTTTGTATCTTAAGAGCTTTCAACTTTCTGTATTGTCCTGAGTTAACTTGTTACTGGAACTTATCGGTACTGTTGAATTTAATACTTAAAATTATGTCACTTACACTGCATTTCGCTATACTAACTTATTCAATTTCAATGTTTTCTATAAATCTGATTGACAATTAATATTTACTTTTAAAGCTAGATAAAACTTCACACCTGTAATCCCCGAAGGGGTAGGCAGAGGTAAATGCATGCATTCAAGCGTACATGCAAACACCCACGATTCGCCGGTTACGTTTTGGCCCATGTAACAGGTGGCGAGCCTGTTGACATCTCCGGGCACATAGCAAACTTCGAGGTACTGGGAAATTTCCAGAAAATGGAAAAATCCCAATAGAACCAGAGATAAAGGACTTTACACCATTATCTCTGATAACTCCCTACCCGGGAATCGAACCCATGACCTCAGCGTAGTAGTAGTGGCCTGCTACCACTAGGCTACCGAGGCAGTTGAATAGATAATCAGGTATAAGTAATACACGTAAGGATAAATATAATTAATATTTCACAAGTTTTAGCTTAAATATGCTTGGTCTTAGTGTTTAACACATTATTACCTACTTCAAGAACTGACACGAATATTCACTAACCCGACAGTTAGACAATGGAAATAGACTAACTAAAAAACTGACAAACTTTATCTTAAAAACAAATTCCAAGTGCAATCTCAAGTGACTCAAGTACCTACCTAAGAACGTAAAAAACACTTATGCTCAGCATTCTCAACACATTCAAGCTTTAATAGGAAAAATGTAAATCGATGAGCGTTTACAATGAAAACTTGAAGTATTCGAGCTATCTATCGGGCGAAGGATCAACGTCGGCATTTTATATCCCAACAGCTTTCAACTTACTGTATTGTCCACTGAGATACTTGTGCTGACATAACTGCCTCAAATTATGTTACATTGCATAAATAACTTAGTAATTCAAATTAAAAAAAAATGAAGTTTTGTTCTACTGGAAGACAATTCTTCCACTAGTGCAGTCAGTCAAATCATTCCAATAGGGTGGTAGTAGGTAAATAGGCTGTTTCCCATCTGCCCCGGTGACTTGGCCCGGCACCGGGCCACATGGGAAAAAAAAGTTTTAAGTGGCCCGGTGATATGCTTACCGGGCCAGATGACACAAATGAGTGCCATCGTCCCCGGTAAGGGGAGAAAAGAGGATACGCCTCGTTATTTGTGAAATTCTCTCTACATGCATCAAAGAATGGGATTGAACTTATAAATCAAACTGCTTAGTATTATTATAATCAGTTTTTATTGTGAATTATGCAATATCAACTTGTGTCATAGATCTCAACCTGAAATAGACTTCTAATACATCTTTTTGAATTATTATTAGTAATTAAATTTAATTTACTTTTTCAATTTTTTTTTATATTTCGTAGAAAAAACTCTTACATGGGTATATGAAACGTTCTGCTTTAATACTTGCTGGCTGTGTCATTTCTGCGGCATAATACATATTGCGGATTATGTGCTCTGTATTTTATGACATCGTTACAAAACGACAATATTCCAATTAGAACATCATTATCATTTTCCGCTACAGATACATAATTTAATTTTGACCTATTTTAATTAGATCTATGATGCCCCAATCATATTTTAATCAAAACATTAATTTGTGCTTAATTATTAATTAAGACGAACCAATTAAAAGAGGTTAGATGATTTCTTTTCATAATTAAATGACATTAATGGAACAAGTAAATCACTAATGAATATTCTACATGACCTTTCAAGAATGAATTCAAGTGTCATCCTCAAATATGCCAATCAAAGTGTAATTTATCTTCAGATCATATAAATAAGCCACATTTTAAAATAGTATTATTTATGAGTCTGTATCGATATTATTTGATATCCTATTTCGAACTGTGAATATTCCACTGGTTTAATTAATGTCATCAAATATTTACATAAAATATATCCCAATTTGATTTGTATAATATCCATCATAGGTAGTTGTTGACATTAATTTCCATAAATCACAAAAATTATAACGGGTATGAATAGGAAACTAGTTCATTTACCGTTTTCCTATGTTTCCTCATGAATTATAATTAATTTATTAAGGTTCGGTTGCTCCAAAATATTTGTTAAATTTAAAGTTTAACAAATAGGTATTTTGGTTAAGTACTTAGGTTCGGTTGCACCAAAACTTTACCACATTTTTAAGTTAGAGAAAGATGTAAAATGTTACAATAACTTTAACTTTATCAAATATCTTGGTGCAACCTAGCATTATTAGTGTCTTTAGCCTGGGTTGCACCCAGATATTTGTTAAAGTATTGTATCATCTTGTTTACTCCTTAAATTATTTTATTAATTATTATAGCTTTGTTGTATGTTAAATATTTTTTAAGGAACAACTAATACAATGAGTGCTTATTATAGATTACGATTTATTAAGAACGGATAATGAACGCTGAATTTATTTTATTAATTAGTATTAGTAATTATGCTAAATTCAATTAAAATAAATCAAACATTTTGAACAATGATTAAGACAATTTGCCAAATAATTACACTCAATTTATTTTATTAAAATAAGTACTTTATTTAGAACATTACTAAACCGAATCATCTTTTACTCACCTAAAAACGTCTTTTATGAATTCATTTACGTTTGGCATCATACAATTAAAAATATGACAATACCAGTATCCAGTATCACTATAAACATTGTGACAACGAAAAGAAAATGTAACTCGCAATTTCACCATCCCCTAAATGCACATCGTTTGCTCAAAAGCATAAAACAGACGAAATGAGAAACGATAGACATTGCTATAACTTTTTTTTCGCGTATCATAACTAAATAAATCTCCGCATTATGGTAGCCAAGAGCAGAACGGATTCCCAGCTCGAGGGTATAATTTCACATCGTAATGTCGCGGCAGCTTTTCGCCAATCTCACTATTACGGCGAAGCCAGACACGGAGCGGAAATAAGCGAAAAAAAGCAGAAAGCTAAAAGGAGCATCGTTAAAACGCGCTGACCCATTTCCGAGACGTCCAAGCCCTGTCTGTTGACTACACTGCAACTCGACACTTGAATCAGCTTGGATACGAAATTCAACCTCTTTTGAGAATAGGCTCCAAGGATACATTTTAACGTATTTTACCGGATCTTTTGGGATTCAGACCACTCACCAAGAATAGAATAATAAAACTGAATTTTATGAATACTTATCTACGAACATACCCATTTTTTAAATATATTTAGTACATAATTGAAATAAGTACGCTTATAATGGTAATGCTTAACACTTTCACGGGCAGTAAACGTCTACAGACGTTTACTGCCCGTGAAAGATAATAGAATTTACATGATATTTTTTCGAAATTATTTGATACAACATACAACTGAAGGTTTCAAAACGTGAATCTTAATATTGATGACACCAAAATAAAGTTATTTGGAATTCTAGAAATAAAAAGAATATAATGTCTGTACATTGTTATATTAGGTGTAAAATTATCAAAATCTCCATACTTTTAGCAATCGAATTTAAAAATATGGATGTCAAAATTCAAAATTCTTCCTTACGTAATTAGGCAGATATAAAGAGATATAAACATATTACGAAATTGACCCTCCGTCTTCTAGAATGCAACCACTTCCAAATTTCAAATCAGTCCCACTTAAATGTATGCAGGTATTCAGTACTAGATTATTTTTTAGTCTTTGACTACGTATTTACTCGAAATAATGTTGTTTTCAACTGTTTCATTTAATTTACAGCTGTAAAGCTGGAGCGGAAACCCCGTCAAATATCTGTAGCGTTAATTCTCTATCTTATGCTTTTATAAAGCTTGCTTTTAAAAATCGGTAATATTTTTTTCTATAGGTATAATTAAACATCCAACTAAATATTTTTTATTAGAAACGTCGTACTTCGTCGTCGACGTAATTTACTTCAATAGTTGACGATTTCTAGTTGATCTATCTCCTCGGTGAATTAACGTCAAACTTTAATCCCTTTGCAGTAAAGGCCTACTTGCCTTTACAGATCCTTGCTTGCATACATTACGTAATCGTTTGAATATCCTTGTCCTGTTCGGTCTTCAATATTTCATATCATTATTGTCTTTTGTAATATTTGTCGAATGTATTTATTTTTTATCTTATGATCAATTTTGGTTTTATAAGGCCATTACGTTTATTTTTCTCGTAAGCCTGGGTAGTTATTTAAAATTATTACAACCATTAATAATTTTCACCATCTGGAATTATAACCATTGATCATTATTTTAATATGAAAATTATTCATTGGGCTTTATTTTTATAACTATAATTAAAAATCTTTTTTATTTTGTTTCAGGTAGGAGCAAAAAATACCCAACACCACCCTTTGAAGCTGATTTGGAACCAAATAGTTATCGTAAGCAGATTGCACTCTTTATTATGGGTTCAATCATACAATTTTAACACATCCAAACTAATAATTATCATATTTCATAACTAATATTAATATCTTCATAGCTATCTTCTTTGAAATATAATAAAACTAGTTTTCAGATTTTAGAGCTATCTTCAATCCATAATTCAGTAATTTTGCACAAACGATAGATTTGTAGGTATCCCATTTGCTCAATGAGTAAGTGATTTAAAAGTACATGTTTTTATAAAACTGATATTTGTACATTGTCCAGTATTGTCTGGTTGCTATTAGTTTACTTATTAGATTGCATGGTTGGGGAAAAAGTTTCTTCGCATTTTTTAAGATAATTCAAAACTTTTTTTAATATAGTTTATTTAAATTTAACTAAAGTATGTATGTACCATTTTGTTCGATAACCTTTTGCTATCTTGTAGGTAGGGACATGATCCCATTGCTATAAAAATTTTGGGACTTCTCATCAAAATACCGCGACAAGCGGATTTGGCAGTCCTCTCGTGATGTTAACCTAACATTGCATAAAGAATTCTGAAGAGACCGAAACAGGTGGATATCTGAAGGTGCAAGGTCAGGACTATACGGCGGATGCATTAACACCTCCCAGCCAAACTCTCTTAATTTTTGCTGAGTGGCTATAGATGTGTGAGGTCTAGCGTTATCATGATGAAACACCACACCCCTTCTGTTGATCAATTCCGGCCGCTTTCTCTCAACTTCTTGCTTTAATCTCATCAGTTGTTCGCAGTAGAGTTCAGAATCGATAGTCCTGCCTGGTGGTAATAGCTTATAATCAATATTGCCCTTCCAATCCCACCACACACACAACATCACCTTATTGCGAGTTAACCCGGGTTTCGCCACAGTCTGTGAAGCCTGACCGGCCTTTAACCACGACCTTTTTCGCACGTTCTTGTCGTACGTGATCCACTTTTCATCACCAGTTATCAGCTTCTTCAAAAATGATTCGGTTTTGTGATCAATTCTCAGTTCTTCAGCTACGTCGTAACTACTGATATGTCGATCTTGCTCCACTTTTTCAAAAATGGCATCCATTTCATCCGTAATAGGGCGACCAGAGCGAGGTGCATCTTTGACATCAAAATTTCCGGATTGAAAACGCTTAAACCAAATTTGTGCTACTCTCACAGACACTGCACTAGGTCCATAAACATCGCAAATTTTTTTCGCTGCTTTGCTTTGCGTTGCATTTTTATCTTTTTTGTAGTAGAATTTTAAAATGTATCGAATTTCTTCATTAGATTCACTCATCTTGACAGTACGAAAAACAAACGAAAATCACACATTTGCCGAATTTGGAATTATGTTCTTTAAAATTTTAACTTTCAGTGATACCAAAACCAGCCAGATACAAATACTACAGCCAAAGAGATTTTATTACAAGTTCATACATACTATAATGTGAAAAGACTTTTTCCCCAACCTATTATATTTTTATAGAATGCAACGCAAAATAATAAAAAGATACAATGACTCATTAGTACTCACTACTTTTCTTTCATAAAAATATAATTCAAAGTTGAGAAAACAAAAATATCATTGTGTTTCGACGAACTATTGATAGACCATAAAACTGAACACACAAATCCTCAATCTCTCAATTTTATGATAAATAAACTAAATCATTGTCCCCGACTTCCTCTGAAAACAGCTCTTATTTGCGTTTTTTAAATATTGTAATCATATTGGCCGTGAAGATCAATGAAATGTAAATAATACATATTTTTTTATAATGGATGAATTATACAAAAACATCATTTAAAATAGGTCAGTGTGTTATAATAGTGAAACTTGATTACAATAATGTTCTAATCAATCCATAATGTTCAAGACGAGCATACTAATTTGACAGTTTTATTGGTCAGGTCAATCGAGTTTTGTTTTACGAGAGATCCATATTTTTGGGTTCTCGAAGGACTAAATCAGCTAACTTAAAAAATAGCATAATTTCGATATTTTTCATTATGTATAAAACGGCTGTCATGTTTGGAAAATAATTTAAATCACTCTTCAGCAAAATAGCTTCAAATCGGATTGTAATTAGGAAAATTTATTTTAGGGTTTATTTAATGTTAAAGCATGAATAAAATAAATTTAAAGATGTTATTAACCCCTCGATATTAGTAATTTCACTAAATATAGTTAATAACTATGACAAAAAGCCTCCCCCCAAAAAGGGGAGAGACTCGTGCCCAGCAGTGGGACGTATAATGGGTTGCCATTATTATTATTAACTATGACAATTTCAATTATTCTTAACTTGGTGCTTAATATTATTTGATTTTTTAATCCCTTGAACAAAGACACAAATAGAACAAAATTAGTCCTTTTAACAGAGTTGCAAAATTGAATTGCAAGAAAAAAAAGGACTTGATATTTAAATTACCCTGATTCTTACAACCTTGGGGAACATCTGTTTAAATTTCTACGTCTTAATAATAAACTCCGTTTGACTGAATTTATAGAAACGGAAATCTTTAATTTGAAGTCTGTATATAGGTATATGAGTTTATGGACTTATGGACTAATATTAATATTTCTTGAACTTCGTCACCAAATCCCTTTGAGCTGTTACGAAATCCATCCATATAACATATCCATCCAAAGGTATAATCCATATGTTATGTTATGTTATGCATCTTCAAACACCAGTCCGTAGACCGGCGTCGATAATATAGCAGTATTTGTTGCTGATGATGAAAAATCTAATTTATAAATACTTGTTATTATTTTGATTAAGTCTTTAATAATTAAATAATTACTCTTCCATTAACAGAGCACGAAATTTAGTAATTACTGTAAATTTATAATCTAAGTATAAGTATTTAATATTTTTGTACATAAACAAAATACTATGGGAAAAGTACGATCAAACACATAATAGTGCTTCAGTTAATTTAAATTGAAAAACCGGAGAGTTCTATGATTATACAGTTATGCTATAATTATGTAACAGGCGAACTATCTTATATAAATATAGCACATAAAAATTCAAGTGATATTATTTATGTTTGCACTAATTTTTATATTATTCTTTTATTACCTAGTTCACAAAATGGAAAAAGTAGGTAGTTTTTATTTCGAAAATAGCACATAGATACCTAATGTCATTAATATTATTTTACCCATAATTACGATTTGCGTAACAGATTTGTCGTTAAAATTAGCATATCATAAATTTTATTTATTTAATACCCAATATTTATGTTAATAAGCTTAATAACTATTAAAAATCAATATTATTTTCATAGAATATTAAAATTAATAACACTTTTAAAAATATCGTGGCCACGCATTCCTGGCTACCAATAACAATTTAACATAAACAAGGTATAAAAGGTCAAATTTTAAAAACATTAAAATTAATAAAAAAACTTACGCAATTTATTAACGAATTCAGAGCTATTTGTTTGATACATTATTCTGTCATACTGATGAGCACATCCTGTCTGAGACATATTCTGATAAAATAAGACATTGATTGACTGTAACTGATTAATATGTAAAACTTGTTTTTAATTAACTTGAAGAAGATTTAAATGATATCAATTTATAACTATATACACAATGAAACGTTTGTCTACGTATAATATAAATACCTAAGTATTTCATCAAATTCAACTCTATTTACAAGTCACTCTTACTTTCTATTTACTAATTTCATATTATATAATTTAAACTGATCTATCAAATTTAAATTGATACTTTTCAAATATCGCTTTACAAATTGATCGCTTCCTACTCCTAAATTGCATATTGAATTTTCATACATTATTTGTGTAGTCATCACTAATCTTCACCAGTTACGTCAGATTGGAACAACAACACTTGCTTGCCCCATCTTAAAAAAGTTCGCGTAAAGCGTCCTCGAAGCAATATTCTTTAGATTCTTCTTCATCTTCAGATTCTTCATCACGATAATAACAACCGCACATTCCGCTAAGTTAACCGAAGCATCAAGTATAGCATAGGCCTCAAATATGGAACTAATGACACATCCACCTTACAGCCCGGAACTAGCACCAGCCCTTAATTTTATTTCTAAATAGTTAATAAGCACAGAGAAATTAATGCGAATTATGTGAATGCGTTCCACGAAACCATTGAATAGATCCCTAAAGAAACAGGTCATATTGATTGGTACAATGGTTGCTAAGGGTGGTATTTTGTAATTCTAATATGTAGTCTTATTTAGTTATTGCCGAATCCTTTTGATTGAGGATTGCATTTTATTAGTTCTTCAGAAATTGAGGATTAGCAAAGCAAACGTCGTTCACCCATACAATAAATGTCAATAGGAAGACATTAACGTACAAAACATTGTTTTTAAATCTATCGAGTCCCATCTTGAGCAACGCGTTTGAATTAAATAGGTACATTTTTTGTGGCAACTTTTAATCTATACTAATAATATAAAGCTGAAGAGTTTGTTTGTTTGTATGCTTGCTTGAACGCGCTAATCTCAGGAAGTGCTGGTCCGATTTGAAAAATTCTTTCAGTGTTAGATAGTCCATTTATCGAGGAAGGCTATATAACATCACGCTTAGATGAATAGGAGAGGGTAGGTAACATTGCAACCGCGCGAAGCCGGGGCGGGCCGCTAGTATATAATAGTAATACTTAATGTACATGAAATGCTTATGGTTACCAAATTATATAATTTTATAAGGATTAACACCATAATATTGGCCTAAATATCTTTCCGATTACCGCTTTGTAAGTTAAAATTTTTAAAAGATATAGACAATGGACAATGGGTAGTAAGATGTCCTAAAATTTTTGTAGAGCTACCAAAGAGAACATATTCCCCCGTACATTGTTTTGTCATATAGACACTGAAAAACAATTTTATTAGCACGGCAGCCCCGTTTTGGTATAAAATTAAATCATTTTACATAAATAAGTTTTACTGGTGGTAGAGCACCAGTGACGGAGCTCGCGGGCGTAGGCACCACCGCATTACCTAATATACTTGCCGCTAAATGGTAGTGTTCAGCACTATCGTGTTCCGGTCAGGTGGTAATGTACGGCCCTGTAATTTCCGGCACAGAGGCATAACACCCTTAGGCCTCAGGAGTGGTAACGCATCTGCATTTTGACCTCGGTCTTTGTGTGGGTGTCTATAGGCTGCAGTCATCACTTAATATCAATGTGAACTGCATGCTTGTTTGCCACTTCCATAACATAAAAAAAAAAAAAAAAAAAAAAGTCTAAAGAGAATTACTTATAATGTTTTATTGATGCCGCTATTAATTCAACGGTGTACCTACATTCAATTGAATTAAATGTCGTTCACATAGCGATGGAACCAGTCGGATGTGACCAGACAGTCCTGACATTTGAACCGCACCGTTTCATACAAGGTTGCTACCACTACCAGTATCTAATTGCAATTAATAGACACCTCACTGCACGATATTTTCGTTAGAACCTTCCTAAGTAAATACTTGATGTACTTATAGAGGAATTATTCCTTAAATGTATGTATCTTCACGCCAGGTCTCTAACGGGGTAGACAGAGAGTGTTGAGCGCCAGATATCCCGGTCCTGACATACCTCTCGTGCCTCATCTACCTTCATCAGTCTCTTCATACATGCACGCCGATTTCTAAGACTTTTGACCGCACCATCAGACAGAACTCGACCTATTTGGTTGTGGTAGGTCAGTCTTGGTCTTCCTAAGCCTCTGCAACCATCCGCATTCGCATTGTATGTCTGTTTAGTCATTCGCTCATTCGGCATTCTTTCTATATGCCCGAACCATCGGAGCATGCCTTTTTTCATTTTAACACCGATACTATCATTCACAAGAAGCCTCTTTCTTACATCTTCATTACGAACGCGATCGCGTTTAATTCCTTTAATAATGATAATTTACTCAGGAATTCATTAAAGAACTTTCTTTTTACCTACGTATGCCTCAATTACGTAGGGCTCACCTTCAGGGGAAACGGACGTTAAGTTACGTTTCAAAAGATTTGTTCCTAAAGATCTATTTTTAGTCACAATTTATACAAATCAATACGTACAGTTGTTTGGTTGATTGCACAATCTTAAAAATAATTGAAAAGAAAGGTACATTCTCACCTCTTTTATTTATTAAAAGTCTTTCCTTTCTGTTCGGAATTTCGATTGACATCGGTATTTATTTTGCGCAGGTACTGAATTTACTTTTTACATTCGATTCACATTAATACATTTTCGCATCAGTAAATTTAGTATCATCATTATATTAAAGTTCATTAGTAAGTAGTATTTTCATCGATCTCTTCATGCATGCCTACACCGGTGCTCTACCACCTCTACGACTTCAAGATTAGTTCTGGATCTCCTTTGTCTCCTGCAATCATGTACTATACTATTAATTTTGTAATTTCGTTTCATTAGGTGTAAATTTTTATAGTAAGAGCATGCACATTTACCAATTTTTACGAAATATTAACTTCCTCTGACGAGGGTAAATAAACATATTTTTCACATTACGCGGTGCATATGGATTGTGCTTTCCGCACTATTAAATAAAAAAAAAACAGTTGATAGCCGTAACAACAAAAGTATACGAGTCAATAATTTTTTTATGCTTCACTGTTATAAAAAAAAATTGTGCAGCCTATGATCGTGTAATAAATTGACGAGTTAATAGAAAATGCGGAAAACATTTACTTTAAAATCAATACTGTGATTATAGAATCTTTGAACCCTGTCTTTACCATAGCTTATACATTGTTCTGTTATATACCAGGTAGCCTAAAGGTAAATCTATAACCTTACACAATGAAACTGCTAATTTCGAACAGGTAATTTTTGTAACTTTTGTAACTGACTAACTATCAGCAATGATGATTTTATACAACAAAGATATATTCCAGGGTACATTCTACAAGTTCCAAAGCATTTAAAATACAAAATAAAACATTAAAAAAACACGCAAAGAATCAAAATTGTCTGAGTGTTTTTTTTCTCTAACAAAACTCAACTCTTGCCTACTTCACAAATTGTAGTCTACCCATAGTCTACTCTCACCATTGTTCTTCTCACTTTGGTTTTCAATACAGAATCAATACAATATTAACTATGAATGATAAAGATCTGGTTATTTTTTTGACGTGGGGAAGGTACGTGATGGAATGTGCCAAATTCACTAGTGATGTGCAATGGTAAAATATTAAGTATTCTGGTATTAACAAACTGAACATGTAAAGATGAAGATAATTAATATTCGGTAAGTACCTACGACGTGTTATTGTGATTTAATTTAGAAACTGTCATCATTTTGTTTCGTTTGATAGCATATCATTCATCATTGATCATGAAATAGGTAAGTTTTCATCGAGACAAATCCATTCGAAATAAAAGGTGGTGGTTACTTTCGGTTATTATGATTTCACATTATAAATCTACTGATAACAAAACACAATAAAGCCACGAAAAATTTACAAAAATTAAATAACGCATTCTTATGAAAATTATTCTTATGTAAGAATTATTCCTAATCTAATGCGAAATTAACTTATATAAGATATGTATTGTTAGAAATATACATGTAGGTATTATAATAGTGAAAATGTAATCTAAATTTAAAACACAATATTTTACGGTACCTATACATAAATTATGAAGTAGGTATGTACGTTATTTTTCCATTAAGTTTTAGTAACTTTCCAAGTTGGATACCCTGTCTACCGACCGGATAATGTCTAATAATTATACGATTGTTACAAAAAAGATAAATAAAAATATAAAAATAAAATATCCAGTGCAAAAACTCACCACTTAAAATCTAACAACACAAAAAATAACAGTGAACAGGTTTAAACCCAATGCACGTTAAATTTCTGGAAAATTTAGAAGTCGGGCCGCCAAACTCCCTTAAAGATCCTTGGACTGACGAAATTTTACATCTCTTACGTGCATTTCACTTTGGAGTTTAATCTGTTTTCTGTTATTTTTCACTTTACAGTGGTAAGTTTTTGAAGTTGGTTGGTATTTTTAACGTGTTTTTTTTTCGATTTATATGATAAATATCGATAACGATTTCAATAGACGTGTACATGTAGTACACGTTTATGCAAACAATGTTGAGTGGGTACCTATTGTCTGTCAAAATATGGCAGTTACGGTTAAGGAGTGCTGTGGCTTCCAACGTGAGCTTAGTAGCGTAAAATGATGATATTTAGATGCAAATAAATACATACATTAATTAAGAAAACATCGCATATCCATACAATTCTTTAGGGTTTCTCTAGATTTCCCTGCAATGTCATCATCATAAGTGTTTTATGATTTTATAGCGACGTGCTATTTCTATATCAGTTATTTTGCGACATTGTAACCAGATTATTACTTGACTTACTTCTTAACTACGATATGGGCACTCGAATACACATCTGTGCCCAACACTATGCAAATAGTATCGATTCCCAACGTAGACTATATTCAATCAGACGTAACATCACAACTTTCGTTTTTCGAAGCCATTCAGTCTGCGAACGCGTCTTAAACCTGAATTTCTACTATCAACTAATAGTAGAGACCTACACCAAAACCTATGTAGAAAGTATTTTTATTCATACATGTATTAATTAATAGGTACGTAAGCATGTAATGTGTAAACAGGTCTCCGCACTTGTAAGCATATTTTTTGTACCTTATCAAGGTATCTCGAAAAATATTATAAAAATTTCACACTAAGAAAAACAAAAATTGAGATACTTAGTAAAGTTTTCAATAGGTTTTTTTTTCCCAAAATTTAGAATACTTTTCTAACTACATGTTTGGTGGTGTCTTATAGCATGATTTATTATGGTTTTGTCGATATTATTCGATGGTTCAGCAACACGTATCAAAGGTAGTTCATGTTGCAAACGTTCTGCAATGGTGAACAGTGACCACTATCCATCAGAAGATCGTTATTGTAGTACAAACAAAACAACTTGGTACAAGCTGATTTATTCCATCTTACAAGCAATAAAAAACGTTCGCATGGGTAGTGATTAAAATGTAAGTGATGGGCGGACTTTATGGTGAGGTATCATAAACTTGTAAGATTGGCTATAAGTTTTAATTAAAATCTGTTTTTGATTTAAGGGCTCCCAAAAGGGACAGTAAATACTTTTTGCACACTGCACACATGCACCAGACAAGGTATAGCATTATGTCTTAGTCAAAAACACAGTAATATTTGCAATTATTTTCACAGAATATTCGCAGCCATTGTTTTATATTCGAGTATTATTCTTCTTCTTTTCTTGCTTCAGACTAACTACATAATTATGTATTTCGCCTGTGGTTTGAATAGTTGCTACAATTCGGCCAGCATCCGGTGCTTAATCATATTAATTTATTAGAGAAAGTAAGATGTACACAACCTTGTCCTCTTTCGACCTGAATGAGACTCGGGGATTGCCCCGCAATGATTCATTTGGAATCACAATAGAATAGATATGACAATTTCACAACAGTTCCAAAAGTGCTCCTATGAGTTAGCACTGAGGAAGGCTGCTTCAGTGATAAAAGTCTAATAAAATGCTGAATCAGTTTTTACAGTAAAAATGATGTCGACTGGCAAAAAACATTCGTTGATCGGGGCCATGATAGGTACGGGCCCCGATCTTATGATGGCTTATTGTGAAACAGTTTAGGAACAGCCAAAATGGTGTATCATTTGTTAAGTTAGGACAGTACGTAGGTATGAAAAGGAAACAAAGCTAATGGCAATTTAATTTGGGTTAAAATGGCACGACTTTAGGGCTGGATTTCTAAAAAAATAATGAAACTATAAAAATAAGAATGTTAGTAATAAAAATAAATGCCTTACTCAGGGTAAATTACGGATAATTAATCTTGTGAAATCTTTAAGTTCAATAGTCGAATCGAGTTTACCTACTGATGTGAACCTGTCCCATCACTAGTTAATTCGATTATCCCGAGACCTATTCTGGACCAAGGTACCGACGCATAATTGCTTTAATGGCGTACAAATAAAATAGTTTGCAGACGTAAAAAACGAAACTAGTCCCGAGCACACAGACCTTGCCCTTTACAGTTCAATAACAGGCCTTTGCTGACCATTGCTCTCAATACCGCTCTGGATATTGACACTTCCTCCCATTATTTCAAAAATATACTTTTGGATCGTAGGTTTGTAATTAATCAACGACAGAAGAAATACCTTTTTTTTATTAAAAAAATTTGTCCTCAATTTATTTGAAATAGGTGCTCAATTGAATTTATAACCTTAATAAATTAAAATACTTGTAAGTCTGTTACCAGTTTTCTCATTAAAAAAAATATATAATTCGTTAAATAAGTTATAAATTTATTACGATTCTCGCTATTATCAAGATTTTAACATAATTTGATTTTTTTATTAACTTTTGTATAATAGTTTTGGTAAAATACTGATTGGTACATTGCCCCTACAAATTATTATCATATACACAACATTTTTTTTATTTAACGTCTAGTTCTTAGTAGAAAATATTGTTATTATATCATAAATATACTATTTATTTCATGTTAAATTAAAAATGGCCGCTTCAATTTCCATATAAATTAAAGCGGTTATATTTAATTCGTCTAAATAAAATACTTCAGTGCTGTGAGCAGTAATAAATCCGATTACAAGATTTGGAATTTAATACTTAACGTTATCCGTATGATACCTAATTCACCAGTTAGGTGTGAAATGTGCGAATTAAACTGTAGAAACTTTGACCCTGAGGTCGCCCAGAATGGATCAAAATTATAACATTATAATAATATATCTCCATCTGTGGGTAATCGATTTTCCTTGTAACTTTAATTAGGTATATAATATATTTTTGAATATATCATACCCACCGTCTTAGCCTGGGTTGCACCAAGATATATATATATATTTATTTATTTATTTATATAATGGAAGTGGTAAACAAGCATGCAGTTCACATTGATGACTGCAGCCTATAGACACCTACACAAAGACCAAGGTCAAAATGCAGATGCGTTACCACTCCTGAGGCCTAAAGGTGTTATGCCTCTATGCTGGAAATTACAGGTCGTACATTACCACCTGACCGGAACACGATAGTGCTGAACACTACCATTTAGCGGCAAGTACCTATATTAGGTAATGAGGTAGTGCCTACGCCGACGAGCTCCGTCACTGGAGCTCTACCACCAGTAGGAATTTGTTAAAGTTAAAGCTATTGTAAAACATCACATGTCACATCCTTCTCTTACTCTAACAGATTTCTATAAGTTGGAGAAGGATGTGAAATGTTACAATAACTTAACAAAATATCGTGGTGCAACCAAGGCTTAATGTTATAAACACTATTGTATAATTTATTTGGAACGTCCTTATAAAATCAGATGGTCCACCAGTTTTAAATATTTATCATGAAGTATAGTGGGTGGCTTGTCCTTTTAAAATGTCGTAACAAAAAGTATGTCTATAGTTATCGTCAAGAAGGTAAAAAATGACAATTCTTATTACCATAATACGAAAGACAAAAGAATGAACAATATTTTTTATGATAAGAGCCATTATTTCCCTGAAGAATGCAAAAGGAGACAGGAGTGCCTATGCATTTGTGTTCCAATAATGTAGTCCAAAAATGTAGATATTTTTATTGTACCGACGATGTATATGTCTTTTGGAGTACTATTTAATAGAAGACAAGTATTGATTGATATTCGTCGTGCATTTAATGAACGTGGCAAACCAGCATGCAGTGTATATGGATGAATGAACGAAAACTATAGCAAATAGACATCTACCCAACGAGCTTAAGTCACGATGCAAATTCTTTGCCACTCCCCCTACCCCTAAGTTGTTTTATCTTTTTGATAGAAATAACAGAACCAAACATTAGGGTAGGAGGGGTAGGGAGAGTGTGGAGCGCCAGATATCCCGGTCCTGACACACCTCCCGTGCCTCATCACGTCATTCATCATTCTCTTCATATATGCACGCTATTCCTAAGACTTCAGACAGTACTTGACCTATTTGGTCATGGTCGAGAAGCGCGCATGGCCCAGAGGCTGGTGTAGATCGTAAACGATCTACTCGGTTAAGCTCTACGGGCGTGGTCGGGTAGTATGATGGGTGACCGCTAGTGGCAAATTAAATGCGCGTTTCCGTGCTTCGGTAAGCTCCAGGCCTCCCCACAAAAAAAAGGGGAGAGACTTGTGCCCAGCAGTGGGACGTATAATGGGTTGCCATTATTAGGTCAGTCTTGGTCTTCCTGGGCCTCTACAAACATCCGCATTCGCATTGTATATCTGTTTAGTCATTCGCTCATTCTCTATATGCCTGAACCATCGGAGCATGCCTTTTTTCATTTATACACCGATACTCTCATTCACACAAAGTCTCTTTCATACATCTTCATTATCATTTATGTATATCTATCTTAGCATTTTCAAATACTATATCACTTCAAATTATACGTATCCCGTATATCAAATAAGAAATCATAGGTAACTTAGATCTAACAGTACCTACTTAGCCTGGGTTGCAGTTAAATTTATTGTAACATTTCACATCCTTCTCTGACTTAAAGAAATCTGTTAAAGTTAGAAAAGGATGTGAAATGTTACAATAACTTTAACAATTATCGTGGTGCAACCCAGGCTTAGTGGCATACTACAACCAAATCATTTACGCAATTAAAAAACAAAAAAAAAACAAACGAAATACTAGTAGTGGACACATGGAACTTTGCCGGTGAATGACAAAGAATGACTCTTTTTCTTTTCTTTTTACTCTTTGTTATCAGTTTGTAAAGGGGAAAAGAGACATTTTACTGATATACTTTTTACATTAGTTTATGACATTTAGTTTTATCTTAGTGATATTCTTGACTTTACATATATTTTTTATCTTGTTTGACATGTATATCAATTGTTATTCGCTTTAATTTATTTTGTTTGTTTTTGACGTGTCATAAGAGGTGCCTGTCACCCTAAATGAATAAATGAGTTTCTGATTCTGATTCTGATGTAATTGAAACACGTGCACTAACTTACAATGTACACGTGTATTTGTTATTTACTTTAAACTGTAAATAGGTACCTACACTAATTTTAATGAAATCACTTAGTAACCATTTTAGTATTTAGTATACTTCAATAACCGGACTTAGTAACACGATTTCTAAAGGCTAACAACATCTATGACCTCACACTAATGTTATTTCACGACATCTATTTTGGTTCATTTTTACGGATAATCACACACTCAAATATACACAGAATTGACTCATTTACTTACTAATATTTTCTTTATGTTATGAAGGTGGCAAACAAGCATGCAGTTCACATTGATGTTAAGCAATGAATGCAGCAGACAGTAGGACTGGTAGAGTAGATAGAGTTCTACCGTAGGGGCTTGAGGGCAAAGGCACCACCGCATTACCTAATCTATCTGGGCCAAATGGTAGTGTTCAGCATTATCGTGTTCCTGTTAAATGGTAATGTATGGCCCCGTAATAACTATCACAGAGACATTACAACTATGATTTCAGGGGTGGCAAGCATTTTAACCTCTGGTCTTTGTGTAGGTGTCTATAGGCTGCAATTATCACTAACAATGTGAACTTGTGAACTACATGCTTGCCGCCACCTATATTACATTTAAAAAATCAGGACGAGCGGCAGTAGGTACGAGTGGTATTACCCACACTGAATCTCTGTCCACTTCCCTCATTCCTCGTCGAGTTTATGGATGTTTTTCACTGGTGGTAGAGCTCCAGTGACAGAGCTTGCGGGTGTAGGCACCACCGCATTACCTAATATACTTGCCCTTAAATGGTAGTGCTCAGCACTATCGTGTTCCGGTCAGGTGGTAATGTACGACCTGTAATTTCCGGCATAGAGGCATAACACCTTAGGCCTCAGGAGTAGTAACGCATCTACATTTTGACCTAGGTCTTTGTGTGGGTTGTCTATAGGCTGCTGTCATCACTTAACATTAATGTGAACTGCATGCTTGTTTGACACTTCCATTACATAAAAAAGTAGAGTTACATAGTCTCACAATCAGGCTGAGATTCACCGACCGCATTACGATTTTACTTTCAGCAAAGTACGCTTAGAACTGTCAAAACTCATACTTTACTGACGGTTCTAATCATAATAATAATGCCACTGCTGGGCACGAGTCTCTCCCCTTTTTGGGGGGAAGCCTGGAGTTTACTCCACCACACTGCTCTAATGCGGATTGGTGGAGATACGGGTTAGTGGCCAACCCGCTGTCAGATGTTTTCAAACCGCCCATAACGCCTCCGACAAAGTTAAACGACTGTTATCTATCGATAGCAACCGGGACCGACGGCTTAACGTGCCGTCCGAAGCACGGAAACGCGCATTTTAATTTGCCACTAGCGGTCACCCATCACACACCCGACTGCGCCCGTAGTGCTTAACCGAGTAGATCGCTAATAATCTAAACCAGCCGCGGGGCCATGCGAATCTAAGCATACTTTGCTGAAAGTAAAGTCATAGTGCGGTCTGTGAATCTGACCCTCCAGTCTCGGCTGTAAAAAGGATAAGGCGCAATTACAGTAACTATTTACCTTCTTCTGCTCCTTATTCTTGCTATGCACCCGAAATGATGTATGTTCGATTCTTTCCTTTTATTGTGAGCACAGAGCAACCCGGGCCACTGGCCGCGGCGGACAGGAGAGGAGTAGCCATTTGCAGGCTTTCCCCTATGTCAAAGTACAAGACCAAATGGTCCTATGCCTGTCGCCCAGATATTTAAATGTGTGTATTTTGTTAAAGTCAAAGTGTGAGTTTCGTAGTAATAGACTATTTTTGTAGTGTGAATGTGTGGCACACGTGTTTCCCCCCGTAAAAAATGACAGACTGTTTTGCATCGGTAATAAACGCTATGGCTTCTCCCTTCCGGTCCGCCGCGACCGGTGGGCCGAGTTGCTCTATGGTTGTGAGGGTAAATTGGACATTATGGGTCGACACAAATCATTTATCAATGTTAACATTTTGCATAGTGTATTTTCATAACAACAAAAAAACTTCTTTATTGCCTATACGTTTACTACGTAACTCTCATGATATGTGCATTCTCCTTGTTATCTATAATTACAAATTAACGTTAATGTCGTTATCTCCTTAAGTAATGTGAACAAGGTGGTTAAGCCTATACAAATTAATAGGCTATTAAAACCTTGTAAAGGTCGAACGTTAGGTTTATTTGGAGAATTGCGTTTGCGACATCTTCGCTCGTCAGAGCACGCTTGACCGCAAGAATGCGGCTTTCAATCCGAAGGTTACATAAAGCTTCGCTTATTTTATCATTGTTAATACCTTAGTAGAAACGCAACACCCGCGGCGACCACGCGCTCGAAAATCGGCGCGCGCGCATATTTAAAAATTAGTTTTTTTATGTGTCCGCGATCACACCATTACACAGCCAGTGACTAATGAGGTTGATTTGTGCTTTTAAATCAATATTATTATTTCCTTGAGGTTACAGTTTTTTGGTACTTTTTTCTCCTTTAACTTTATTTAATCCTTTCCATTAATTTTGTCAGCATATACCTTGACATTAAAGTGCCGATATTGAATTACCTTCAATTGTGATCTCACAAAATGTTTCAGTTTTTGTTTCAATCAATTTCATTGGTTTTTCGCTTAAGAAGAACATTTACTGTGAAGACGTTCTTAAAATGTCGTTTTAAACCTTATACTTATAAGATTTGAAAAAAAAAGTTACTAATTCTGATTTAAGTCATAAATAAGTGATCTTTTCTGTTTATGTGGTATTTTAAGAGTAAATCTGTGTTGAGAAAACACGTAAAGCCAGTACTTATCCATCTAAATTTTATTCTTATACAATACCAGCTTTTTAAGTCGATTATTTAGCTTTATTGATATTATTGGTCACTCACTTTCTTCAATGAAAGTGTTGAGCTAGATACTTGTACTGATAAAATTTTATCAGAGATATTGATTGATTGCTACATCTACCGCGTAAGTAATAATTGCTAGCTATATTTAGTTACGCGGTTTTGCGGAATCGTCGATAATAGTTAATTAGGTATATTTTAAACGGTAAAAATGACATTATCATTATCAACGCATATTAGGTATTTGTCCTACTCTTTAGTCAAAAATGGGTCTATAATCATAATGGGTCTATAAAATGAAAATCGTATGGAATGATAATGCCAAAAGTAGAGCTGCGTAATTCGACTTTTTTATGTCAAAGGATTGACACACAAGCAGACGGACCACCTGATGGAAAGTGGTTACCGTCGCCTTTGAACATTTGCAATATCAGGGGAGATGCCAATGAGTTACCTTACTGATAAGTGTGCAGTACCAAAGTTTTAAAGTTGACGTAATTTAACATTATTATTACAAATGCATTATGATGTGCATGATATTATTATGTCTGATGGTGGGGTCAAAAGTCAAAAGAGAATGATGAATGTAGATGAGGCATAAGATTTGTCTTTATCAGTTACATTGTCAATTGCATAAGACAGAAAAGGACAAAAAGGGATTAGCAACAATTTTATATAAAGTCTGTTTTTTTTCGGTAAGGACTAAATTGACATAAGCTGTGTAGCTAGGTTTTTGGGTATCATTAATAGTGATGTGCCACTACCGTAACTTTACGTAATTCACAATCTAGTATCGTTTTTCAGTAATAATTTTTATTTTATTTTATTCAAGAGAACAAACAGTCTTATTTGCTTACAAACAATCTTAATAAAATTACATCAGACCATTTATAAGTTTCCGTATTTGGACATCTAAGGAATTGCATATTGTTTCATAACAGTAACAAAAACAGAAAACAAAAATACAATATCAACAACAACAAATCAATAATAAAAGGAAATTTAGTGCAACTTAAATCTCTCCAGACACGAGAAAAATATGACAGTTGAAATTCAATTGTGTCTCGCCGCCGGTGGCCGTACGATCCTTGAAGGATTAATACGTTTACTACTCCTAGCCTTTTAATTTATATTATATCTTATTAATATTTTACATTGCGCTAGTAAAGAAGAACTGGTAAAGACGACTTATTGCATGTCAAACCAGTGCCTAAAGAGAACCCTCTAACATTTTGAGGTTTAGATAAAAATTAGGTAATTACAAAAAAGTGTCTTTAAAATTTTAGAATGTGGCGACACCTGTAATGTACCGATAGGCATGCCTTTATAATGTACCTGTATGGTTAATGTATAGATATGATAAAAACATAAATGCAACACACTTATTTTTTAAGTGTCTTTAAATCTTAATAATGACATGCAAATTAATCATCAGAATCAGGTAATGACTCCGTACCTCAATGTGCCGAATCGTCAGAGTTATTACCTACTTCAATAATAAATCAATCGGTAATGTTGTCGACAATATGGCCTAGAGTACACATTTTTTTCTCAACTTCAATTATTAGGTACATGTTTAATATAATTTTTCCAGCGCTGGGGAGTCACTAGACGAAGTCACACATTCGTTTTTCTTTCGGCTGGAGATTCTGTTTACTTTGCGGTGTGTACATAATGAACGCGTTCATTACCATGTTTTTTGCCCGTGAAATCGCATTTCGGAAGTTGAAGGACGAATGCCGTGTATTCAAAATGGCGCCGTATTTTCGTTTTTATGGCATTGATAGCTACAGTACATCGACCTATTTCTTGTGTCATTCCTGTTAAAAACTTGTTATTGCGCTTCTTCAACATCAAATAAATAATTGTCGTGTTTACTTAGTGCAATAAGTAATTTAAATTAAATCTGTGATACTCCATAGTAACCCTAATTTTTAAAAGATTTGTCTATTGTCAAATAATAAGAAAATTATGTGGTAAAGTAAAAAGTAACGATTCATAAAACCGGTATCGTACAACACTAATACTAGAAAGCTGGTATCATTATTTTGGAAATTGACATTTGCATGTGTCTATTTAGTCCGTAGCGAAAAAAAACAGACTGTAATTATTTTTAAATTTTTTGTTGCAATTAAGCGGTAGATTTCTCCTCCTAGTGGGCCGGGGTACCGCCGAAATAGATGTCTGTAGGCTGCAGAATTTACTGACTCGTCATGTGAACTGCATGCTTGTTAGCTGTTTTGCCTCTGTTCCGATAATTTAATATTAATCATTATTGAAAAGTTAGAAGTCTTGTCTTTCTAATCTGCTTTACATCTCGTGAATCATAAATTGACTAATTGAGAGATAATATCTTCAAAATATCATAAAGGTCCTATAATATCAGATCGCAAAAACGGATCTATGAAGGCTACGTGGACGATGCGATGAACATTGCGATATTGGCCTTGTGTTGAAGAAAGGTTAAATGATGCTCTATTTTTAAATTTCATAAACGTGTTCTTAGTAATATATTCTATATCTATTGTCTAACGATTCAAGTCTCCAATCTGTCTAAAATGTAAAACAAAAGTGGTTTTTTTTTTTCATAATAATGAGGGTTTGTCTACTGGTCAAAATTCAACAGAACTATTTTTTTCCAATTTCAGAAATCTGTAGATTTTTTTTTTTATAATATGTTACGTGGTGATAGAGATCTAATGAATAAGCTAGAAAGAAGCTAAGAGAGAGCCTATGTTCCCGAGCTACTAAATACTTACATTAACTAACCTTAAATTTATCAAGTTATACAATACTTATGGGTTCTTCATGCACATGCACCATCACATTACTTCGCTTGCCGCGAAATTGTAGAAGTTGTAAGACTTACTTACGTTTTCTTCAAATCAAGTTGTATAATAACTTATGAGCTCTTCAAAAAGCAACGCTACATACATGACGAATAGCGTAACGAAAGCCTTATTTACATTACGAAATTAGTGTCATGACACTCATCATACATTTTGTACTCTTTCTATTTTCTATGACTAACTATATATTATCTCTGTACTCGTATGCGGATCTTGGAGATAAAGAGGGAAATAGCTTACAGCAACCGCACCGTCAAGTCTTGCATTGCATTCATGTCTACATGCTTGCGAGCACCTACGATCCGCTTAGTTCCGCTTTTGATTAACATGTTATAGTTGGCTAAACTATATATTATGTTATTCAAAGTGTTTCAATTTAGAAAAAATATTAAGTATTATACAATAGTCGCGAGTAGTCAAAACATATATATTATTAGTTTAATTCAGAAATTGTATCAACCAATTAAAATTAAAACGCGAATTCTCAAAGGTATATCTATATATCTCAAGAAAATACTGTATCAGTTGAGGGAAGTTTCAATTTCCTATGATATGAAGCCGGAAGGTTCAGATCCAGGCTAGTTAGCGCGTGTTTGGAGCTTTTAGACTAGATTTCCTATTTATGTTTAGCTATTCGTTTTCATTATGGTTTAATGGTTATTAATTAATAATTAATAGATATTATTATCGCTCAATGTTATAGGTGAAGAGAAACACTGAATCGTGTTTTACGGTTAGGAAAAAAGGAAAAATGTGTTACTGTAACAATTTATTTACCTTTAGAAGAACTAGGTAGTTCTTTACTATTTCTAAAGCATTAACAAAAGTAATAAGTTTGAGAACTATTCTGAATGCATTTGATCACAGAGGCACAGTAAATAAGGAGGCAGAGGCACAGTATGTAAGGAACTCTCCAATTACCCAAGTACAAGTACAAGCTCCAGACTTCCCCAAAAAGGGGAGAAACTACGTTTAGGTACGTTTTTACGTTTCACTGCTGAGCACCTCCAGCAAAACGTGCAAAGGTTGTTGTTGCCAGCTATATTACCACTTCCAGGACATTCTTTTCAAATATTTAGTTGAACATTTAACAAAATTCAAAAATTTTAATTTAAAGCGAGCTAAAATTTTTTTAATACGAGTAAATTATATATTTTAAATTGTTTTCGTAGCGAGAAATGAAGTTCATTTTTTATATTAAATTTAAATATTATTAAAAGCGTATTTGATTGTTAAATAAACTCTGCACTGTAACGGCCGAACGTATGGAATATTCATTAGTATTATAGTCACCAAAAGTGATTGCGAAAAAAAAAAACAATTTGCCCTTGTGTTGTAGCTTAAGTGTGGTCGTTAAATAAAAACTGGTTCAATGTGAGTCCAAACAGCCATTTGCGGAAGACATCGAGACTGGTCCTACTGGATCCGTGGTCAATGATTCATGATCCATAATAACACGCGATTCTTAAACTAATAATCACGTGTTATATCTAAATTACCTCAGCAGTCTACTGGCAGCTGGCTACATTGAGGATTCCATCGCCAGGTGGGGAGGGGAGAGATACTGTAATATGCAGTCGGGATTTCCCCATTTTCGGCAGTGCTTGGAGTTTGGTAATGTGCCCAGTATGTCGACTATTATTATTTGCTTTGATTATTTATTGCATTCATTTACCAGCTTCTAACCCGTTCGGGTAATACAGACTGGAAGTTACACTTTATATCTTAGGCATACCTAATAGTCTCCTGATTGGTGGAATACGATTGCAATACATTCGATTTTTAAGATCCTAACACAAAGGATTGAAAAAAATTCGTTTTTCAATCAGAAAGGTGACGCCTATTGACGTTTATAGAGCTATAGACAAAGTGTATTTTTTTGTATTGTCTCATGTAGGAGGCACGTCTGGAGACGGCACTAGTCTACTTCACCGGGTAATGGGCGAGCGCAGAGGGCGCTCTCAGACTAAATAAAACTCAGCGCAACTGCCTAAGGGAGACCCCTGTGGGTCCGAACCTCGGATTAGGCCGTTGCGAAGAGACACATAAGACTTATGCTTATACTTAGGAGAAGACAAAAAGCACTTTATCGCATGAAAAAATCCAATACCTACTAAGGTATGTACTCCCCAAACAGGCCATGTAAAATCAGGTCTAATTAAGCAGCTACTAAATATTTATTTCATTTGTGTATGACAGCGATCATGAAGAAAAGAGACAGACCTTATACTAGTAGTGATTTAGTTTCGGATGATAATAAAAGGTCATTATCAGATACGTATGGCGTCTCGCTGGAGGTTGAACTGGGATCTAAAGGTAAAGCAGAGGTCTTAATTTTAAACGTTTTACCAAACTTCTCTATCACACCAGAGTGCTAAAATTTATCTTTATCTCAATATCATACGGAACATAGCACACGAAATTTAAAATCACGTTTCAACGTTATTGTAGTTACTGTATTTTCTATTTTGATACTTGTAGGTACTTAATATTTATTCATAACTTACATACTATGCATAATAATAGCGGAAACGAAAATGTCGTAATAAAATTGTCTGAAACTGTGTTTTATATTATAATAATCATAATATTTTGTGAATAAATTGTTTCGGACTAACAATTATTACCTTTTTTTTATGTAATGGAAGTGGCAAACAAGCATGCATTTCACATTGTTGTTAAGTGATGACTGCAGCCTATAGACACCGAAGACATACGAAGACCAAGGTCAAAATGCGGATGCGTTACCACTCCTGAGGCCTAAGGTGTTATGCCTCTGTGCCGGAAGATACACGGCCGTACATTATTACCTGACCGGAACACGATAGTGCTGAACACTACCACTTAGCGGCAAGTAAATTAGGTAATACGGTGGTGCCTATACCCGCGAGCTCCGTCACTGGAGCTCTACCACCAGTACCACTACCACTGCTTCAAGTATGTAAAATAAATGTTCATGAACACAGTGATGCGGCTGCGCCAGATTGATCTGATTGATTGGATGTCAAGGAATTATACCAGTCGGATAAATTTTCTATAACACTAAGCCCTACGATTGAACTGAACTTCAGGACTAGCAGTACCTAATGGTTTGCTAGTACTGGCTCTACAGAGCTACTGATACAGTTATGTAGAGACATAATATTTAAAATTAATTACTTAACCAAAAATAACAGACGTTTTATTGGTGTGGATTATGTTTCATTTCCTATCTTGTCTGATAATATAAAACCTTGTGAAGGCTTTCTCTTACATAATATTCTTGAATAAAGCACTCCATATTCAACTATTGTTCACCTCGATAAATTGTTATTTTACACGGAAATCACTATCCGAATGTTGTCTTGTTAAATGAGACATTTATTTACATCGTTAAAAGTTATTTAAGCTTTTACAACTGTTGTTTTTGCGTGTTCAATATGTGAGCTTACATTCAAAGAAAGAATGAGTAATACTTTCATTGCCTAATTTTGAAGGTCTGTTACAGTTCTAATCTTTAGTCTAAGAGGTCATCTTTAGCCTTCACGTAATTTTAACTCTAATTATATAACGCGATTGCGAATGTTAGCAATTAATTAATCT
Organism: Macrosoma leucophasiata; assembly: GCA_036365455.1. Taxonomy (NCBI): domain Eukaryota; kingdom Metazoa; phylum Arthropoda; class Insecta; order Lepidoptera; family Hedylidae; genus Macrosoma; species Macrosoma leucophasiata. Next base: position 7,113,920 of record JAWQUS010000024.1, read on the forward strand.
TTGTTTAAATTGCTTGTCGTTCTAATTAATATTATTCGATATGAATGAACAATTATATTTCTATGCAATCATTTTTCAGTGTTGAATTCAGATAGATAGGTACCTACTTAATATAACGTAGTGATGCATATGCATTTGTACTCCAAACTCTATCAACTGTGACAGAAATCTTTTTTTTCTTACATTGTCACAATCAAATCGCGTTTCACGTTCCCAGAACAATTTTTTTATACAAATTAATGATGAGAAATTAACACATGTATAATTAATACCATTTTATCAGCGATCCTTTGATCTCGTCCTGGCCCATAATTACAATTTATTTGATCATCAAACTGGACGAAAGATTGATGTTCGGTTCACATATTATTAATTCAAAATGCTTATTTCTAAAAATAAATCTGTTTTAGCCCATTTTATTATTTTTTTTACTTACTGCTTTACTTTGAATCTCACATGTCATTAAACATCGTATAATCAAGTCATTAAGTATATATTTACATTCTGCCATTTAATCTCGATGATTGCAAAAAATAATAATCGGAAAGTGATCGAAACATGCGCTGATTGAAAACATCACTTCAATTAATTTAAGCTCTTAAAATCCGAAGAAAATAAGAACTATGATTAAAAGCGAAATTGTAATGCCATATTAACAAACATGGGTTCCAATTATGTGAAGGCATAATTTGAAATCCATTACTCAACGTATTCAATGAAGCCATAAGCACGTCTTTGGTCACATTACGGCGAACGAACGTTTTTCTTGTTAAACTTCGGTCACTTCAATGCTACTAAACTGCGACTAACAGACGCAATTTTACATAGAGACAATGTATCAGATCCATTTCCCCATTCCAAAAGAAACTAAGCGAGTTTCTTTTGGAATGGGGAAATGGAGTAATTTGTAAAATTCTGAAAAAAAAAAGATTCTTTTCATATTATACATAATTGTTTCGTTTCTTTTTAATTTATTATGTTTTTGATTATTATTAGAGGTTATTCACTCTGGATTGTTAAAAAAATTCGATATAAAAGTGCTCTCCAGGAGCCTAATTATATGAAACAAATTAATAAACTGAATAAATAGATGCTTAAAATATAAAGTAGTCAGCTTTACTTTATAAGTACGGAAAAAAACTGCAACGTCATCTCCAGCTTAAAATATCCATATATTTTAAACCTGGTGATTATGTTGCAGTTTTTTGAGACTGTGCAGCATTTTCATTCATTCCAAATCAGTCATGCAGCGACTACTTCTCAGAATAGAAAGAAAAGAATAGAAAATATTTTTATTTCGAATAGATCTTTACAGATACTTTTAAAACGTCAATAAATCATAAACTACCTAGAGTGAATATCCATTACATATAGTAAAAGAAAAATCATATAATAATAGTAAATTAAAAATTAGAATTTAAACTACTTGGTTAAAACATTATAATCAGAAAATTTTTCATTTCCTTCAATGATGATAAATGAAGAAAAAGCAAAACAAAAATTCAATTCCGTTTTTTTACATAACTAATTTTTGTAGTAAGAATTGTCTTTTCTCATATATTACCCGTCCTTGACGCTGGTTTTGTACGAGGTAAGAAAGTTTCCTGCAACAAAATTTTTCAACGGGGACAAATATTTCCTAGTTCGTGCTTTGAACTAGGAAATATTTGTCCCCTACCAGTGCCATTGTGACAAATAATTATGTACGGGTAGCAAGTGCGTATTTTTAAAATTCATCTTATACACAAAGGTAATAAAGTTTGTGATTTTAATCATCTATATTATTCAAATCACTCTCACCTAAACTCCTAGATTTAAAAGGTAATTTATTATTATAACTCTTATTTTAATCTAATTCAAACTGATCTAATAGGATCTTTAAAAGTAATAGTCAATAGTTGACTGACACAAAAGGTTTATCACCAATCATATTTGTCTTTGATTATACAATAGTTTATGAAATAAGACATACAAAAGAAATCCTGTTATTATCAATGTAATGTTAATTTGTAGGTATTTACATATCATTACAACAATATTATGTATGAAATCATCTTTTTTCGAAACCAATTCTTAATTACCCATGTTCATGTCTACTATAACGATGCATGTTAAAATAACCAGCTTCATTTTAAATCACATCGTTGCATGATCCATTTCCGGCTCACAGCCAATCGCGTTCACTTAACCGAAGCTTATCAATCATTAAAGTCCCGTCACCTCATTAGGAAATCCAGGCTGTGCTAGCAAATCGAGTATCCACTCCAGTGACCCACAACCTCTATTAGTAAATGGACACGAGTACTGAGTTTTTAATTTGAACATTTCCGTGAAGTGACAAAATGTTTCAACACCAATATCTATGCGTCGTGCTCCTGGTTATGTGCTGGATCGCTGACACCAAAACCGTCAATTACCAGGCATCGGTAGGAAACTTCGGTGGAAAGTCAGGTAAATGGGTATTTTTTTTAAGAACTGATTCGTTGTTTTTTTGACAATGCTGTGTTGACTCTATGTCTGTAGTTATAGTCGGGTTCTGTTGAATCTGTTGATACTTGCTAAAGACTTTACTGGTCTCTAACTATTCATTATAGTAGGCATATTAAACATTGTCTTAGTAATGGCACAGTAAATAGATAGTAACGGACTATTATGTGATAATTATTGTTTTTTCCAATAAGACTTGTTTGTCAACTATCCTATAAGTTAATTCTAAAGTTACGAACCATACTGGCTTTTTATTAAATAGAATTTGAACTGTTTACATGAAATTATTATCCACAAATATTATGCAACATAAAGTGCTTACCTTGAACTTTATTCATATAAAAACAAAGACTCCACATGTGAATAAGGTCATACCCACATGATGTCAAGTACAAGTATTAGGACGTTAAGGTTTATTTTAAAAGTCATACAAATTAGATGCTCTTTACTAGTTATAAGAATATCTGTAGTCATGTTTGTAACATTTCAGTTCCTAGTAGGTACACATAAGTTTTACAATTATCTCTATCATTATTTATTCACATTTAAGATCAGACTTCAACATAACCTCTGTTTGTCTTAATCTCAGCTCAGATCAATATTTTTATAATCTTTATTGTTTCCTCAATGATTACAAATATCATCAAACGTGTCATCCGTGCAGTGAACTTTATTCTGTGAAAGGTTAAAAACTTTATGTCATTCGAAATAAAATAAGTTAAAACAGATAATTTACTCAAGTTACTTATCACCTCATATTTTGTTTCTTTATTTCCCTTATGGGCAAGATTGTTCATATCCATTCATTGTTTTCCAGAAACAAAAGCAATAACAATGCTCAAGAAAATATCTTGATTGTCAATGTTAAAATACTTGACCTACCATACACATTCAGTGTCAGCTCAACATCTTTATATACACCGACGTTCATATATTAATGCATAATGGAAATTAATAATCAGCAGCCTTAAAAAGAATATGCAATGACAATTTGTAATCCCAATAAAATATTTTAAATCGGAACAGGATACTATTTTGAGATTCCAATTCGGACGACTCGTTGATATAATACTTCGATTCAGTTAATGATAATTGTTCTATAGTAAATTTCAAGTAGGTATTACATTTCACGTAAACATTTTTTATGTAATTATATTTCTGTAGCACACATTTATCCTGTGTCATCATATTATTCTGTCTGTGACATTTGCTATATCAGATCTTTCCAATGTTCTTATAAAATATGCTCTTCTTGACTTTACCAATGCTAAATATTTAGCCTCACAATGTATTGTCGACTAAGTTTCATGCAACACGTTAATAAGACATGAATGACGTTGCAACACCTGAGGGTCCATTATTGAAACGATAAATAATTACGGAAACTGAATATCATATCGTTTTTATATTATTTCGCATTAACACATGCTTGTGAAAGTTTTTTTCTTTAAAATAAAATATGAATATCATATCGTCAATAAGGCATATTGTTGTATCATATGATGCTTAAAAAGGATAAACTTGTTTTTCTATAGCTATAGTTAGGCCTCGCTACTGGATAGGCTGTGTATTTATTTTATGGACTTGTATTGACTTACCATTAATGTGAATTGTTTGTTTGTATGATATAAAAAAAATAATGCGAAAAAGAGAAGGCTGCTGCAAGCAGTCTTTGTCGAAGAAGTCTTGGTGGATTAGATATGCATTATTTTAGAGCATGGTATAATAGTCTTGCACTATTGGATCTAGCATTAGTTTTTAGTTATTTTCTTTTTTAATAGTTCGTACTTTGTGTTTATACCTACTAGAACCAGTTATGAAGTTTCAAGCTGTAAATAAACCGATTCGATTAATTGGAATAAATCGTTTGTAATATTTTTGGACAAAATTGCCTTAAAAGTTAGTTTGTTGGACCATGGACATAAAATATCTCGTACTCATCTCATAAATAAATTCATCATCATCATTTCAGCCAAAAGACGTCCATCGCTGGACAAAGGCCTTCCCCAAAGATTGCCACAACAAATGGTCCTGGGCCACAGTCATCCAACGATTCCCAGCGACCTTCACCAGGTCGTCGGTCCACCCGGTGGGGAGCCTGCCTACGCTTCGTCATCCGGTACGCGGTCGCCACTCTAGAACTCTTCTACCCCAACAGCCGTCAGTTCTGCGAGCAATGTGCCCACTGCCACTTGAGTTTCGATAATCGGTGGGCTATATGATCTCCTCATTTCTGATCTCGCTGAGAAACTCCCAGCATAGCCTTCTCCATTGCTCTCTGAGTGACCTTGAGCCTTTTTATGAGGTCCAATAGTGAACTCACTATACTAAAATTGCCAAATCCAAATTACGATTCCCAATCAATATGTACGTTATGATGATTCAAGTTCCATTCACGTTATACATAAACATTAAAACATTCTCATATCGGCTCCATGATTATAGATTATTATGGTGAGAAAAAATACTATTTCGTAATTTTATATATGAACAGAATGTTGAAGGCAATGTTGTTTTCATTTGTTTGAATATGTTTACGACTCCACGTTGGAGTGATTGTGATTTTTTGATCATTACAGATTATAATAACTATTAGTAGACGGTGGGAATGATCTTGGACACATACGCAGTAAATTAGTCTATATTGAAGAAAGGTATAACATAATGGACAACTGCGTTCGAACAAACAAAATATCTGAATGAAAATGACACTGAAAAAGAAACATTTAATATTGCAGGAGTAAATATAAATAAAATAAAAGAATATAAAAAAGCGGTGCGTTTAGTTGAAGCTCTTGCAGTTTCTGTAATTAAAAACGTAGATTATGTCTTTTATCCTTATGACGACCATACTGAACTATATAGTTATTAGAAATCACTTACCGAAAACTAATTTGTGTTTTATTTTAGTATCTCTTTCATTGACTGAAGTTATAAGTACCTAATCACTTACCAAAAATTTAAATTTGTTTTAGTAACTCTTATTTAAAACATACAAACAAAAAATATAAATGAATAAATTTATTAGTAAAAACATCAAACGAATAATAAATCATAGTTCACATCGACGCCGTGTATGGCTAACGTCATATCTTGTAGATTCACCTTTACATCAATGACCTTTATAAAAACCGCAAGTTTCCCAACCCAATCATCTCGATTGCAAACACATACTTGCTAGAATTACGTGTCAGTAATAGCGACGTGGTAGGTATATGTGTTATTCATAAAATCTCATTTGACCTTAAATTGAATAACTATAAATTTAAATACCCAGTTAATCGACTCTCCATTTCTGTCTATGAGTTTTACTCATTCTCCTACAATTGAATTAATAAAGTAAGTCTTCTGGCTGTCCCCATTATCTCATTTAATTGCAGGCGCTACTTATACGTTACAATTTTGATCTGCCTCAGTAATGTAAGGGTATGAGGTGTCATTTGTTACGCTGAATACCTGGTTTCGATCACTGAGTCGTAGAGTAAGTGCTATTGAGATTGTTCCGTTTCCAACGCTCCTGCACGCCACAGTGCTTGCATTTACCTTTGCTTATCCCTTCGAGGAATGCAGGCGTATAGCTCCAATTTATATTACAGTCCTCCTCAATCACGCGTAAGTATAGCTTTAGTCACGGACGTTGAATGTGCAAGCACTACCGTGTTACCATAATTATCTTTCATCAAATAGTGTTCCTATCAACTGATGTTCGACCTCCTAATAACTGGTTCTGATGTAAAACATTTCAGGTCTCTGTAGTAGGTTTCAATGTAGACGCGTTATTAGTTTACCAACTACCTAACAACGCATCTACATTGAGACATCCTATTACCAGTGACAGTCCTAGGGGGAGGATCGTAGGAATTATACCCTCCCTAAAAATCGTCACCAAAAGTATCAAAATCACACATGGTAATCATGGCCAAAACCCAAAATCTTTGTCTGAGACCGCGCCCGTCTGTAACAAAACTAAGCCTGGGTTGCACCACGATATTTGTGAAAGTTATTGTAACATTTCACATCCTTCTCTTTAGGCAGGAGCGCCTTCTGCTTAGGCTGGAGCGCCTTCTGCGCTCGCCGATTGCCCGGTGAAGTAGACTAGTGCCGTCTCGAGACAGGCCGTCTACATAAAGAAAAAAAAATTTAAAAAAAAATCCTTCTCTAACTTTAACAGATTTCTATAAGTTAGAGAAGTATGTGAAATGTAACAATAACTTTAACTTTAACAAATATCTTGGTGCAACCCAGGCTTAAAAAAGTAACTGAAATGTGAGATTTTTGTATACAACACTGTCTACATACGTAGTGGGAATTAAATATTTTTTCTCGATCATGCAAGATTATAAAATTAGTAAGTCATAATGCGAATATTTGCAAATTTTCAAATATTTTGATTGAATTGAAAATTAAGACGTGATGTCATACAAATCATAATTTGCATCCGTGGATGTGGTAATTTGTTACAAACTTAATGCAATATAATGTTATGTTTTCTTACCTTACTACTCAATTATAGTAACAGCTAATCACTACTAGACGTAATCATATCACATTATATACATTAGTCATACTTGTTACACATTTGAACATTAAAAATCACTTTGTCACGATTCGTTATTTCTTTTTTGGTTTCATTACTGTTTTTTTTTATGTAATGGAAGTGGCAAATAAGCATGCAGTTCACATTGATGTTATGTGATGACTGCAGCCTATAGACACCCACACAAAGACCAAGGTCGAAGTGCAGATGCGTTACCACCCCTGAGGCCTAAGGTGTTATGCCTCTGTGGCGGAAATTACAGAGCCATACAAATTAATTATTGTAAATATACGATTACCTATATTGTAAATATAAATGTTTGTGTATTTGACCGTTAGGCAATCTCGCATCTCTGGCATCTTGGAGAGTCTTCTATAAATAATGCGCAGTTTTGAAAACCATTTTTCGATTAAAGGATCCGTTTATGTTTTTTTTTTATTTCATGAAGGTGGCAAACAAGCGTGCAGTTCAAATTGATGTTAAGTGATGACTGCAGCCTTTAGACACCCACATAAAGGCCAGAGGTCAAAATGCAGATGAGTTGCGACCCTTGAGACCTTGATATGTCTCTGTGTGATATGATAAGTTAGTAAGCTATAAAGTGCGAATTTCTGTTAGTTTTATTTGTACGTTTGTAAAAAATCACGATGATAGTACATAGTATATAATTCATTTAAAGGAAAACTACATCGGTTAAATAGATTCAACAGCTTAGTAATAGTCGATCAACTTAGAAAAACGGGGCTCTACACTTGGCTGGTTTTTTCATGAGATTGATAGAATCTTAAATTGTGAGTACATTCATATCGATTTCACGTGATCTGAAACTCCATAAATCGACCAGTGTGGGTGAATCTCGAGCGTGGGTTACAACAATACAATCACTTGCTAAGCCTGAGTCATTAATCATGTGGAATTACCACCCATGTTCACAATGATCATCATTTTGTAATAGTGAAATAACATAAGTTCATCCGATTAAATATCGTAATGCTTTGTTAATTTGGTACCTACATCATTAAGTACTAAGGTACTACTTGTATTAGAACTATACCAGAGAATACGTAATAATACTAAATATAGAATGGACAAAAAAAGTGAAAAAATGGCAAAGCGTAGGCAGGCCTCCCACAAGATGGACCGACGACCTGGTGAAGGTCGCGGGCAATCGCTGGATGAGGGCGGCCCAGGACCGTTCGCTTTGGGGGAGGCCTTTGTTCAGCAGTGGACGTCTTTTGGCTGAAATGATGATGATGATGATGATAGAATGGACACTTCGATGTCCCGTCCGATTTCCCCGCATCACCCAACCTCCTCCCCTCTTATGGGCGACGATTCTACGTACTACGCACACAGGTGCACGTGTAAATACACGTCACTGATTGATGTCTGTGTAATAGAGACCAAATTAAGCGTTTGTACGGCATTTTGGCGGAGTGTCCGCGGTGTGACTATACTATCAGTGTAGTCTAGACTAGACTTATATCATCAAAGTAGCAAACAAGAAATATAGATAAGTCTAATGTGTATGGGGACTCTAGTATTTCATTTTGGTTCATGGTATTACTTACCATCAATGTAAACATATAAAAATATGCTCCCAATGTAAAAATGTATCCCTCCATGACATAGAAAAATATGCTTACTTATTTTGAAGGCTCAGGCACCCAAAACATGACTTGGTTTTCTGCAATAAGTTTCCATTTCAGTCTATGCTGCCAGTTTTCGGCATTGAGGTTACTTACTTAGGTCTTTTGCCAACATCACCACACCTGCGCTATTTGGAGTGGCCTACCTATTCCTTAGGACCGCCTTAATGTGTTTGTAGATTTACGTCGGCTTCATATTAACTTACCATCAATATGAAATGCATGCGTGTTAACTACTTTTATACAAAAAGAAAAAAATTGTTTCATTACGGAAAAAAAGTTACAAAAATATTTCTTCTTTTCGTCGTAATTCTTATAAGGTACCAACTTGAGTTCTGCCATTATAATTACGGCGAATTCGTTTGAAATGACAGTTGACATTCTGTGACTACTTAGTAAAAACTTTGTTAGATAAGTACAAAAAAAACGAATCAAGATTAATTGAAATTTGTAGTTGAATACAAGAGTGGAGGCTTCATACATTTTTAAACCATCTTTTCCTATATTAACTGTACTTTGTTATTAAAACATATGCTAGACGATTCTACCAAGTCAAGTTTTTATCCATATTCTATCTGCCAAGTGAAATCGTTTAAAAGTTTCATTTCTAGGCTATATTAGCACAAGAATTTCCATGTTACAAGAAGCTACGCGCATACATAACGCAACAGCGGAAAACCATATAACACCGAGGGCTGGACCTACCAGATATATTCAAGTTATGTGTAGTATAATATTATGAAGAGAGAACATTTGTATTTTTGAATGTTTGTATTGAGCACTCACAAAAACTGCAGGAACCCCGTAAAGCAACTGCATTTTAGAATGATGAATGTAGAAGAAGCAGTGTGGATGAGATGAGCAGATGCGTAGCTAGCATCACAGATCATCTGTGGCTAGCATGGATTGCACCCGGGGTGGATTAGCAAAAAAAAAAAGAGGAAAGATAACTAAAATTGGTTAGAGGTTTAGACGAGCAATCGCAAAAGAATGGGGAGTAATTTCCCCATTCTTTTGCGATTGCTCTTCTAAACCTCTAACCAATTTTAGTTATTTAAACATTGATGATCACTGGAGAGATTGTCACCCCCAAACGGGCACTCGGCGCGGGCCACCCCCGCCGCCCCACCATAGCTACGCCACTGAGAAGAAGCACAGAGGTGTGTCAGGACCGGGCGCTAGCACTCCATACTAGCTGTCCACCCCTAAGCGAGTTGGCGTGATACAGACATACAAACCAGATACATGATAGTCATATTAGTATGTTGGTACCTACATTGAAACCGTGCGAAGCCAGGGCAGGCCGCCAGTTATTAAATAAATTGGACATTCAACTCTCTCCGGACTATGTTTTACATGCCCGTATTACACACGCAACTTGAGACACGTGATGCTCTCACGTAATGATTTTAACACCATGCTTGTCTTTGTGGGTCATCAAAATCATTGTGGATTGCTTTTATCACGCTACGTGTCAGGTACGAAGGCAGGAGAACACGTTCCATGGACCACATAGGCAATATCAGAGAAACCAGCTGCTTGGTTACATGGACACCTAATGTGGTGGTAATTAAAATTAAAGGTATTTGATTGATTTTGGACAAGCGGGGAGTTTCCTAAATGTGCCTACTCATCGTCAACCAAAAAATCTCATATACTAAAATCCGTTGTGCGCTCTGTAACTGTACCTATGTCAGGAAGTTGCAAACAAACATGAATACAGTTCACATTGATGGCAAGTGAATACTCGTACTATAGATCTTCATAAAACCAGAGATTTCAATGTAGACGTGTTTTCAAATTTGAGGATTACATTCGTTACACCTATGCCCCGGAAATTACAGGGTCGTTAATACAATTGAACAGCAAGTAGATTAGGTAATACAGTAGTCTGTACGCCCGCGAGCTTATACTGGAACTCTATCTCGAGTAGAAGTGGCAGGATAAAATAGCACTTAGTTTTCAGTAGCTTTGAAGAAATTTAATCGTTTCATCTGCTCTTCATTCTTACGGAAATAACATCATCTTCTCTAATTTGAATAAACGTCATGATATCTGTAATATTTTCATTTTTCATCACTAATTCACCAGGCAATCGGCGAGTGCAGATGGCTCTCAGCCTAAAGCCCGATTTATGGTATCGGTGAAGGACATACCTAGATTGATAACTAATTAATAATTATATACAAACGATATGATAGACGTTGCAGTTTTAACAATATCGTCAAGATCAAAGATGTCGCTCCCTGCCCAATTTTTTATCATTTTTTACAATCAAAATAGAATAATACATCATTCACATAGGACAGAAAATCATGATATCTTGTGTAGATATATTAACCTCAACCATTGTTTGTCTCAATTATTTTGATTTTTCCATCGACGACACAACGGATTTTTCTATAACCTAATAGATCGATTCAATAGTCACCCAATTGTTGGATTTATTCCATTGGTACGTACGTTCGTTAGTAAGAAAAATGATTAGCCAATGAGGAAGTACACCTAATTATTATTAAACTATGAGTACCAATCATTATATTTTAATGTAGTCTGACGAGTAATAATATTAATATGATGATCTCATATGATAATGTTATACATGTCAAGCTCTCCAAAAAAGTAGACACGAAACAAAAACTGACAAAAGGATCTCTCTAGGTATAATAGATAGGACAAATTAAACAATATTGTCAAGATTTTTATGACTCTGAACTTTAAATTTAAGACGCGTGACATTTTATAAGTAAATAAAAAATAACCAATCAACATGGTTGAAAGATTACACCCAAATTTGATCTTAAGTGTAGATTTTAGTAATAATGTTGCTAATTATAAAAATTATTGACCATTATCTACCTTTGATTGCATAATAACCGTTAACCTTAATCTAATTTATTCAGTCTTAACAATTCACACTTCAAGCACGCCTACACGCTAATACTCGTATAACACAGACTGAATGATTTGCTAAATTCATTATGACTTATTTAATCAACTCATAGTTATCTTTGTTGTTATTGGCCGTTGTGTTAATTAATATTATTTTTATAAAATAAAATTTTCTATGTATTTAGATAAAAAAATATGTTAGTTTATATATCTACCATTTACTTATAACTCAAGAACGACTGGACCAACTTTTATGATTGTGTTTTTGGATTTGCCTTTGTCGGGAATAGGCTAATAAGTATTGAAATATTATATTCATCAATAAAAAATAACAAAAAAAGAGGCAAGGCATCCGTAATGATAATGTTATAACAAAACCCAACTGACAGGTCACATTCATCCTGACAGTAACAGCTCACGTTCATCGCTCACATCGCTGATAGGACATGCTTGATTTTTTTTTTCAATTTATATTGCATGGCAGAAGTTTGCCGGGTCAGCTAGTTATTATTAATTTATACTTTATGCCACATTATTGCTGCATATGCATATTATATCTACTAATTCTATGCAAAATATGTAAGATGGTATATAAATAATTAGCCGATTAAAAAAATCGCACAGTACAATATCATATTTTATATCTATCCAGCCTCCTCAGCGAACATGACAAGGTACAATCGTTAAAAACGCAGCAAATGTATGAATTTTTTACCATACATTTGCTCTGTTTCTATAGCGTTCTTTATTATAACTTAAAAACTTGTAACATTCAAAACAAGCTAAAAAAATATTGGCCTTAAACGTGATGCTTTAAAAATTATAATATAAAACATACAGGTATGAACAATCTACCTATTGTGCGTGTAAGTGTAAGTGTGTATGAAAATATTAAAAATATATTTTTGTTGTTCTAGAATGCTCGAGTTGCAGCGACGATGATCTCGGCGTGACCCGGTGGACGATGCCGCTGCTCAAAACTGGCGAGAAGAGATATTATCTAGGAATATTCTTTAAGGTAAATATACACAGTACCAAGGGCATATCTAGAGATTTTTTACAGTGGAAACACATATGTAAAGCGATAACGGCACGAATTTCAACCTTAATTTTTTAACTCTGGGATGAACACCAGACTATTCTGCAGTGAGCACGGCAACTGGACCCCTCTCATTTCTACGCCTATGTTCAATGCCACATTAGCAGTACCTACTTGACTCCCTTAGCAATGTATGCCTGTTTGTGTATCCGAGAGCACTATCCTACACCTGTATGATCTTCTATCCATCTAAATTGAGGAGCGACTATGACCACACATACCTACTATTTCTGGTGCCGCGCAAGATGTCATGGCTTATCCGGCAATAAATATACCTAACAATTAAATATTCTCCTAAAACAACGTAAACATTGTGGAGGTACCTAAATTGAGGGAAAGTATAAGATGTACGATAAATATAATTATTTCGACTGAACGTACTTAGCATAAGTTAAGTATGTCGTTAAGTTTAGAAATCGCTTTTATCAAAAATACGATCTCAGTAACTTACGAAAAATATTAAAATATTTAGTAGTTCATACTTATTCTACAGAAAAATATTTATGCTGCGTACCTTTAGATGTAAATGTAATATCCATCATACACATTATACCTTGTACTCCACTCATTGAAATATTTTGGATTGCTGTATCCACGTTGTATCAATCAACCAGCTGTCCGCAAAGCATTGAATTAGTAAACATATTTTTTGCACGTACCTACGTTTGAGCGAACGTTTTAGTCACGATGTTAGTATGTATTATTTACTATTTATATTATTAATTTAAGCATGGTAAATTTTTTGTCGCCTCAAGATGATGCAAGAGTTACTAATGTAATTTAAAATTTCATGATGATTGTCTCATGTTACAATATTCGCAAAACAAAAATATTTATTTTATGATACTTACTGCATATTGCTACATGTACCTTACGTATTTTTTAAATTGAAACTATATTTAAACGTAGGATAATCCGAAATGTAAAATAATTTTAAGTTGAATAAATTAAAAATAAAATTAGCGAGTTTTTGGCTGCACTGAATCGTCTCTGTCGTAGGAAATAGTATAATGGTGTGAAGTGTTGTATTAATTTAATGATTTTAGTTAACAGACCATAACTACCAAGGTATTAAAAAATATATTGTATTTGTTCAACATGCAAGGATACTATTATTATAATAAATCCAAGTCGTAATCTAAAACATAAATCAGGAATGTAACATTTCCACGAAACGTTTAGATAACCACAGGAAAACATAACTAAAGTTAATCTCATTATGTAAGCAGTGATGTTATTAGTGTTTATGTTCTTATGTTCCACTTTGTAATAAACATGTTGATACATATCCGAAGACGTGGCATCATTTCCTTTTTTACGTTAGATTGTTTTTCGAATTGAAACGAAATGTTTTATTACCCTGTCTTCATTGTTCGCTAGTTTATCTTTCCTTGAGAAGTTTTGGCAATAAGTCAGTGGAAATGTTCACATGTTTACAACATCCTTTTCTAATTTCGTACTAATTGCTATAATTACGTTAATATACTACGAGTATATTAAGTATTTAAAACAAATTAAATTTATAATTAACATTTTTAGTTTAAAGTTTGATCAATCAACAACAAGCTTTTACTGCAGTTGATGTAAAGCGTTAATATTAAACTTTGTTAATGAATATTAGTTAACAACGACGACGAACGGACGACATCCATGTCGTTCGTTCGTCGTCGTTGGGCAAGAGGAATTTGACGCTCGTATTTGTTGCCAAAAATCGTCTCTTTTTCGAGAAATACCATTAAGCACGGTCAAGATTTCCAATATCAGTGAACGGACAAAATCAAATAGTAACAATAAACAAGAATTCGTCATCATACTTATATATTATTACACTGTTTTATGGTCTCTAGTAGTCTCTACAAAACGTTCATAAGTCAAATGATTTGACCTGAGAGGTTTTAGTGAATCAATAAAATTGTTCACAAACTTAGCTCGCTTGTATTGTATTATCCATGACCAACGATATTTATTTCTCAGATCCAATATCGCTAGGTAACATTACATTGTTATAAAGTGTATTCTATTTTGAAATTTAAAGTTATATCCATATAGTTGAATTTTATGTTTTCTCCTTACATACAACTTTATTAGTAACAAATTGTGGTTTATAACACGAATTAATTTGGGTACCTTGGAATACTGTTACTTACACTTATTATACTTGTGGGGGAACGAATGAACTGTGAAGTTTCGTCTGTGTTCGTCGGTTCTACTTAAACTAGGCGTGATCCTAGGGTAGGAGGCTCTCGATTTCAGCTTTCTTTTCAATCGTTTTCTCGTAACTCATCCTTTTGCTTTCACTAGAATTTGTTATCGTAGTAAGATAGGTTAAAATTTCTTAAAATCTTTAGATACTTAACTTAAAAACGTATTAAAAGACACTCAATCTATTCAGTTATATCATTTACTAGCTGTTGTTCTGTTACTTGTCTTGTGTTGTTGCTGTTGCCTGATGCTGACTGGCACAAAAAGAAGCCTGCGTCCATTCTCAAGGTTTAAATTATCTTCATTTGAACTCTGAGAATGGTCCCACCTGAAGTCAACATATTTTATGATGGCACGGAACCCTTCGTGCGCGAGTGCACCTCGGTACTTAACCGTTTTTTTTCTGATGCAACTAAAGTAGACATTCAAAATTAAACTATCGCAAGTATAGCATGACGTTGGCTACAGGCTACTACTGATTATTATTATGATGTTTAGTTTTTAGAGCTCCAAGTAAAAACGTTTACATGGGCTGACAAAACGTATATTCAGTTATATTCGTTTGTTAAAAATGGCAAATAATATAAAAATAGGTACAGACCTACACTGAGCACATGATATTTTTATTTTCATATTAAGTGACTGATTACTGGTTCTTGTTAGCGTGTTCGACCAACACATTAATTAATATTATTAAATCATATGAGTATAATCGAAACTTCTTTTGATCATTCATATTATAAGCATTGACGAATGTTTAATTAATAACTTATTTATCTTCTACTAGCTGTTGCCCGCGGCTTCGCCCGCGTGGATGTTGTTTTATAAATAACTAAGTAAGTAAGCCTATGTTCTTTCTCAAAGTCAGCTCTATCTCTGTACCAAATTTCATTTAAATCGGTTCAGTCGTTTGGGCATGAAAAGGTAACAGACAGACAGACAGACAGACAGAGTTACTTTCGCATTTATATATTAGTAGGGAAGTAGGGATTATATAATACCTACTATTTGACACTGATGTGTTCCGGTTAGATGATTTTGTTTAGCGAAGTGATAATTACACTACAAAATTGAACCAGAATCGGTGATATAGGCTATCTTTAGTAAACTGCTGCGCTAGTAGGTAGTAGATTTATTATTAAAGGCAAATAAACTGAACTCGAATAATGATTAATAACAATGTTGCAATAATTTCATTATACAGGTCTCCATCTTACAAAAAAATTGACAAATTCTTATT
The DNA here is from genome assembly GCA_036365455.1 of Macrosoma leucophasiata. Lineage (NCBI taxonomy): Eukaryota > Metazoa > Arthropoda > Insecta > Lepidoptera > Hedylidae > Macrosoma > Macrosoma leucophasiata. The sequence goes on from JAWQUS010000024.1 coordinate 7,130,026, forward strand.
CTCATTAAATAAAATATTACAACAATTTTCATCATTTCCGAATATTATAATAGTTGGAGATATAAATATTACAATAAGCCCAAACAACATAGACAAGCATTTTCTCGGGGAATTGGCGCTGATAGTCGAGATACAGGCTTTGCCTAGTTCGGCTACAGATGATTGATTCTTTTAATTATGATAACACTATAGCCCACTATATTTTTGGAATACTGTACTAAGTTTTATGAAATAAAGATTTTTATTTTATTTATTTTTTTTAATGTGCACTCGAATTCGATGACGAATGAAGAAATAATTAACATTAACAAAAGAAAATTTAGTGAAAACTCGTAATAGGATGATGAGGATGTACAAACATATTAAGCTATTGAATGAAATATTTCTACAAGTTTTCACTTTGTCAACTTTCACAGTGGGTACTTTTATCTATTTACCTTTTGAAAAAAATATCGATAAATGGTCCAAGATTTTTGGGTCCCGGGCCAATACCACAAAAAATGTTCAATTGTTTGTTATGAGAGCATTTGAATAAACGAGACAAAGCATTTAGCGATTTAGATGCCGAATAACGACAGTAGCACAATTTAACTCATGGTCTTCCCCAAAACTATTAAAATTAAAAGTATATTAATTGGATGAACTACCTACCTTAAGAGTATAGATTGATATATCGAACTATGTTGAAAAACAAACCTAACGTTGGGCATCTATATTCCCTGAAGAGAAGAATAAGTAGAGATAAATGCTTGCATGCAGTTCGTGTTAACCAGTTACGTTTTTTCCCATGTGTGTTGTGTGTTGAGCCCAATACCAAACCCCGAAGGTAGCACTGGGAAACTTCCAAATAATTTCAAAATGCCAAAATTTTAATTTTTGATTCGCCAGGACTCCAACGTAGCAATAGTAACCTCTTACCACTACACTAAGTACCGAGGCGTTGTATTATATTGACACGTACCATTACGTCATGCGCACACGCATCCCGCTGTGACGTTAGTCGCGTGTTGATTGATCGTCGAGCTTTCTCTTACACCAACAATTCTATAACCACGCCTGTTTTGTGGCGTATTATGCAGTATTATTGTGTTTTATGGACGCATGTTAAACGGCGAATGACCCGAAACCCTTTTTTGTCGAATGTGACGTAAAAAAGTCGATGATTTTATGATGAAATAATTTAGGTATAATCTTAAATAATAAATACCTCAAATGAAGATATAAATTTAGATATAAAAGTGTCAATTCTTAAAGCAAAATAGATATCCAACTAATAGAAAAAAATCTTTAATATATTTTGTATTTGGCAATAAAATAAACATACCTAGTAGGTAGGTAACTAACTGGCTACCGGATTGTAAAGTCACGCGCGTAGAATAAAATTAAATCAGATTGTAGTATTGAATTTGAGATAACTTTTGTTAGAATAAACATAATAGAACTGATAATATTTTAAAACTGGTCATTGATTGTACTAAAGAAATGTATTGTAGTCAGCTTTTTTGTTATCAAATTTCTTTATCAGCTGCACCAGTCGGTTGAGCTTTCGTAATAATGATTGTGATATTTTTTGGTATCTTTTCTATGTTAAGGCTTAGGTACTCGTATGTGACTCTAGTATCAAAAAAGTAGTAGGTAGCAGAAGACGCATCTTGAAAAATATGCTGAGTAGGTAGGTACCTTAATGTTGTCCAGGGTAAAGTGAAATCTTCGGAATGGATGTGTATGTATTTTTATTATGTAACGAAGGTAAACAGGCTTGCAGTTCACATTGATGTTAAGTGATGACTGCAGCGACATCAACATGTCTATAGAGACATCTATATAAAAATCAGAGGTCAGCACTCATCGGCAGTCATCACCTAACACTATGCGAGCTGCATGCTTGTTTGCCACCTTCGTTATATAAAAAAACGTAAACCCCGAAGGGGTAGGCAGAAGTAAATGCATGCATTCAAGCATACATGCAAACACCCACGATTCGCCGGTTACGTTTTGGCCCATGTAACAGGTGGCGAGCCTTTTGACATCTCCGGGCACATTACCAAATTTCCAGGCACTGGGAAATTTCGAGAAAATGAAAAATCCCAATTAAACCAGAGAAAAAGGACTTTACACTATTATCTCTGATAAACCCCTACCCGGGAATCGAACCCAGGACCTCAGCATAGTAGTAGTGGTATAAAAATAATAGTTTTTACTATCTCTTTCCTCTTTCACGTATCAGCATCTGTATCTATCTACTTAATAATAGTAGGAATGTTATTACGTAAAATCTTTCGCCTTTGGCTCGAATGTGTTAAAAATAGATATTATATCAATGTTATATTAAACGTACATACCGTATAAGTAAGTAAACAGAATATTTTATGAATTCCACTATAGACAATGAATTATTCAAATCGCCCGCAAAACGAGAATGCCGTCAACAAATTTAATAACTCTATTAAGGCGCTCACTTCTATGATTACACGCTAATCTGGCCTGATGAGATGAATTCAGTAAACGCGATAAAAGCCAAAAGTCCCGTTAGGTGCTCATGAATTTTCAGGCAACTTGTCAGTTTCCACGAAATTAGCTCTGACATCAATGGAGCGCAAGTAATTCGGCGCCCGCAGCGCAAAATGTAGTGGAAACGTCGAGCTGACCGCAGATTCTCGTTTAGATTTTTTAAAGTTAGAAATATTTTAAGTTCTATGCGATTTTTTAAGTTTTAAAGTAACTGATGTAGAACTTCAAAGTGGTATGTGTACCATGTACTATCACTATCATTTTTATTTTTTGTAGGTACAGGGTTAATTTCAATTAGCGCATCACCTGTTGCCGACAGCCTTTTTACATCAACGTAACTTCACGCCTGTAATCCCCGAAGGGGTAGGCAGAGGTAAATGCATGCATTCAATCATACATGCAAACACCCACGACTCGCCGGTTACGTTTTGGCCCATGTAACAGGTGGCGAACCTGTTGCCATCTCCGGGCACATTACCAAACTCCGGGGTACTGGGAAACTTCCAGAAAATGGAAAAATAGAAGCAGAGATAAAGGATTTTAAACCGTTATCTCTGATAGTCCCCGACCCGGGAATCGAACCCAGGACCTCCAGCGTAATAGTAGTGGCCTACTACGGCAGTCTTTACATCAATCCCAATAAATTTGTTGTATAACTTTTAAAAATTTAATTTTTCCCATTCGTTATTTTTGCTTCTGAACTGGCGTTTACTCTGAGCGTAGGTATGCCTCGCATCTTGCCTAGATAAAATATCGCCACGAGCAGCGGGGAGCGGAGTCGCGCGCACACTTTTTTGTTTAAGTACTTTTTTTTTGGTGAATTATCAAGATTTGTAAGAAGTCGTATTAGAACAAATTTAATATTGTTGAGACTGACATAGAGAGGCTGCCTGCAAGAGGTGATGCGTTAATTTCAATTAACCCTTTATAGAAGATTAGTTTTATGCTTATGGGCATAGAGCAACACCGGAGGGGAGTAGCCATATGCAGGCTTTCCCCTCTGTCAAAGTACAAGCACAAATAGCTGTCGCCTATATGTTTAAATGTGTGCGTGAAATTGTTTCTGTATTTTGTTAAAGTCAAGGTGTGAGTTTCGTAATAATAGACGATTGTTGTAGTGTGCGTGTGTGGCGCACGCATTTCCCCCCCGCAATGACAAACTGTTTTGCATCGGTAATAAACGCTATGGCTACTCGTCCAGTTCGCCGCGGCCGGTGGCCCGTGTTGCTCTATGCCTATGGGCGATATTGTCTGCACTACAAGTTTACAATTTTTTTTTCACAGACATCTCATAGCCAAGTCACAGCCTAGGTATAACATTCTTCTCTTATACATGTCATTGGTAAAGTCGTTGAGCGGTCTCTGAATGTCACCATTAGGGCAGTCCAAAAAACATGATGGTGGACCTCATCAATGCTTATTATTTTTTTATGATTGCCGTCACGGAGTGTTGTTATCTATAAGCAATCACCAGTATTGTAAATTATATGTTTTTTGTTACCTAGTTGTTTCCCATAAATATCCTATAATTGGTACCTAAGTTTTATAGGTCCATAACGTCTTTATAGCCAAATATATTTTATCAACATTGATCATAAACTTCAAAATATTATTCTCAAGGGCATATTTGCATTGTCCAATGACTTTCAAACTGAGCGCACTCGGCCAAGATTAAAAATATTTAAATATATAGCAAGTTGTAATTGATAGGATATATTATATAGATAACCCAGATATATAAAAAATACTTAAGGGATTATAAAGACGAAAGTGGGTGATTAACGACCAAATGCTGAAAAGAGGAACTTAAATCTTGTGCCTCTATAAAACACATACAAACGACAGAGACAGTATATTTGAGGGTTACTTAAATTTGCCTACCCCGTTAGGGACCTGGCGCAAAGATACATACATACATACATACATAACAGGCGAATCTACAAAACGCAGAGTTAAAACTAGCGAAAACCAAAGAAAAATGAGAGAAATTCGTTCTTATGCATCTCATTAAGCTATAGCAAGACAACCTAATTACGAGACTAACTAAATTATAGTAATAATGTTTAGTATGACACCAGCTAACGAGCTAATATTCTCGATTCCTCCGTATTAGCTCAAGTTCCCGGTATTTGAACACGCTAAGACGGTTTAAATGGTGTTATGAAATATTTAACAATTTCCTTGAAAGCTAACTCTATCAACAAGTAGAGTTCTACTAGTAGTACCTACAGTTGTAGGTACCGCTTTTTAGATATATCTAGCTCTAAAGATACATTAATTACTTGTCTTACTATTATATGTAATTTGAAGGCATCAGACTCCATCTCATCTTCACGACCTTCCACTAGTGCAGTTATGGCCGAATACTCAAACGTCACTCAATTTTAAGCAACGCTCAAATGTGCGCTATCTCTATCGTGTGAACGTGTTTTATAAAGACAGAAGACTTTTAAGTCCCACTTAGATTTAAGTGACGTTTGAGTATTTGGCCGTTAGTCAACCGGACAGTGACGGTCAATCAATTTTAATAATCGAAGTAAAAATAACAACGCGGGATGGGCAACAGCGTCCCAGCACAAAACTATCGCCTCTGCGATCGCTAATCCACTAATTTACTTGTGGTAGAGCTCCAGTGACGGAGCTCCCGGGCACCAACGCATTACCTAATCTTGCCGCTAAATGGAAGTGTTCAGCACTATCGTGTTCCGGTCAGGTGGTAATGTAGGGCCCTATAATTTCCGGGACAGAGGCATAACACCTTAGGCCTCAGGAGTGGTAACGCATCTGTATTTTGACCTTGGTCTTTGTGTAGGTGTCTATAGGCTGCAGTCATCACTTAACATCAATGTGAACTGCATGCTTATTTACAACTTCCATTACATGTAAAAAAACTGCTTTTTAGATTTAGCTCTAAAAATACATTAATTACTTACTAATAAATGTAATTTGAAGGCATCAGAACGTCCCGACGCCCTGTAGTGAAGGAAAATCCTTCCACTAGTGCTGTCAGTCAACCGGACAGTGACGGTCAATCCATTTTAATATTTGGTTAGCAGCGTCCCCACGACAAAACTATCACCACTGCGATCGCTAACGCTAAGCTTTGCGGGATTTACTGGTAGAGGTCCAGTGACGGAGCTCCCGGGCGTAGGCACCACCGCATTACCTAATATACTTTTTCCTCTAAATGGTAGTGTTCTGTGGCAAACTAGCATGCAGTTCACATTGATGCTAAATGATGGCTGCAACCTATAGACGCCCATCACAAGACCAAGGTCAAAATGCGGATGCGTTACCACTCCTGAGACCTAAGGTCACAGTATCTCACGTGTTATACCTCTGTGCCGGAAATTACAGGGCCGTACATTACCACCTGACCGGAACACGATAGTGCTGAACACTACCATTTAGCGGCAAGTAGGTATATTAATTAGGTAATGCGGTGGTGCATTCGCCCGCGAGCTCTACCACCAGTAAAAAAATGTTTGCCATATATACACGTTAAGCGTTAGATACTGTTTTAAAACAGTACATATCATTATTTTTTTTTTTCGTTGGCTCAGATTAAAGAACATTCTTTGTTAATACAGTTTATGAAAGCCAGATCTCAGGTATAATAAAATTTCAGATCGTAAAAATGTCTTTCAATTCGTATGCAAATTGCTTTTGAATTTCAATGACAAGGCCGTGCAAAAAAATGCAAGGCCAATAGAATTCCAGTTAAACTGTCAACCTCATTAATTCATTTGAACTCGTACCCGAGTATCATTAAAACTTTCACTATTAATATAAATACCTATGTAACATCTATACAAAACAAGTTATTGATAATTTCACATTAATCTATTGAATATTATTTTTAAAGCCAACATTCTAGTTTTGATATTTGGAACAAATTGCTTTTGAATTAGGCAAATACCGATCTATTATAGATTTGTATTCTGGTGGATTAGAAACTAACTTGTGTGAAAAGACAAAATTAAATAGGTACTTATTGCAATAGTGATACTAAATCATAAAAAATAAGATATATGACTAGGATTATACCTTTAAGATTCTGCACTCTTTTCAAGCACTATCTTAGTATTTTGTTAAAAAAAATCAACGCGACCAGACACAGAGCCAGTTAAAACAAAAGCCTGGCAACTCTATAAAAGTAAAACAATATTTCAGCCTACAGCGCGAACAAACCATAAAACAATCAACGTAAATATTTTAAGTCCATTATAAACTTAACAACAACTGGAAATATTGCATTCTTCTTCCATGATTAAACCGCACTGCCACCGCGATAATATTGTACAGTCGGTTACAACAATGCAATGTATATTTTCCTATCATATTTTTATGGTGGTAACTTAACAATGTAATACGCACCCGATTCCTCATTTGCTGTGCAACACGCGTCTAGAAGTAACAGGGCTGCGTCGTACAAATATTTTGCTATTTTATATTTTGAAAATCAAAGGCGATGGGGCGTGACGACCCCTTCGACCTCTAATGGAGGAGAATTCTTCCGCTAGTGCAGTCAATAAACCAAATAAATGCGGTCAAACCATTCCAAGAGGACGGTAATAAAAAAATCGCTGGATGGTCAGCAGCGTCCCTTGATAATATATTACTTACTATCGCCACTGCGATCGCCAATCCGCTTGCCAAGCGTGGCGATTATCCCCCTAATGATGCGGGCGTCTTTGTCGAAGGCTTTGTCCAGCAGTGGACGTCCTTCGGCTGGAGTGATGATGATGGTGATATTTCGAAAACCTAGGTACTAATGTATGATTAGGTCTATCTCATAAATTAATATTCCGGTTTCAAATGTAGGGAGGATAATAATCAGAACCTCCACCAACCCGCATTGGAGCAGCGTGGTGGAATAAGCTCCAGGCCTCCCACATTCGTTGTATTCTGATCACTATTTTCATAAGTAGGTACCTAATCACCAAAACAACACAATAATGAACGTTTTTATCGGGCTTTAAAAGAATGATATATTTATACTACTTATTTCCAGTTTAAGAAAAAAGTATTTTTACTAGGTATGTTCCTTTGGTATATTCTCTTTTTCTCTCCATTTGAAGGTTCCTCGCATTTAAATGAACATTTGAAAACAAATGCGGCCAAGTGCGAATCAGACTAGCACATGAAGGATTCCTTACACGCAATCTTTGGTCTGCAAATATTTATCAAGATGTTTTTTTTGAAAATAAAGCATACCCTTTATGTCAAAAATTATAAAGAATATCTCGTTCAATCCGAATTATTCAAACCGTTTAGGAATTTTATGATTCATTTTCAATTAGGTACATATGACAGACAACACGACAGCCCTGGATAGCAATCTGTACAAACTAAAAACTTTCTCCGCAACCGGTCGTCTACGCGTCTGTACACTTAATAGGTAGTGCCTACTGCATAACCCGAATTGCATTGTTTTATGTTAAAATTGAGAAATGTATTATGTGGAACTACCTAATTATCTATAGACGCAACGTCTTCGAATAACTTAGTTATGCACATAATTCAAATTACTTTTCATCATAAAATTTGCAATTATAGTCGCATGCAATCGCACTTTACTTTTATCTTTCAGACGTTTCTTATTATTTAATCGTAAGTCATTATTGTTTAACTAAACTTTAATAAGTGCTTACTAACAAAGTTCCCACATCCAAAGATTGTTGTAACAATCTTTGGATGTGGGAACTTTGGTATAGAGTTCACTTCAATACTTATCAGTTTTTTGTTAGATGTTCACTTTTTTTTAAATATTTTTGAAATTTCTCGGTAGCTTAGCAGTGGAACAAGTATATTAACTCTATATACTCTACAAACAATCTTTGGATGTGGGAACTTTGGTATAGAGTTAACTTCAATACTTGTCAGTATTTTTTTTTATATTTTTGAAATTTCTCGGTAGCTCAGTAGTGGAACGGTAAGTGCGATGGCTATATTTCCCTTTTTCGGCAGTTTTCTCAATACTACCCTCGAAGTTTGTTTACGTTCTGTAATTTCAAAAGGCTCGCCACTTAGGTAGGTATACCGTGTGACAAAACGTTCTCCTTCAGGGAATAATGGATAATATGGGGCATTATAACTTTTAAATTTGTCCTAATCTATATACTATATACTATACATATAATGAAACAGTAAAATCCGCGTGTCTGTACATTGTATATATTTACGAAAAACCAATTGGGGGCGATGTTAAAATAGTATTAGAACACTTTTCAATGATTTTTTAATTTTTTGTCTGTCTGTTTGTCCCTTTGTCCAGGCTAATCTCCGAAGATACTGGACGGATTCGAGTGAAACTTTTTGTGGTGTATAGATACTAAGCCTGGCCAACATTTAGGCTAATTTTTACTGCGGGAAAATCACTCATGCCCACGGGAATCTCTACATTTAATTTCATTTTCCTATACAAATAGTCCGTATCTATCAAACCTTTGACACATTATTTCATTGTGAGGCAATATGAAGTCTGCCGGGTCAGCTAGTTCCAAATATACGAGGTGAATATGTCACCTCGTATATTTGGAATGTATACAAGGGCTCAGTACTCGATTCTTTAAGAGATGTTATAAAAATAGGTCCTGCAACATAATTATTATCGGAGTGTGATACCGGACTTCGAAAAGTCTGAAATCTACCACGTCCCCGTAAGTTTACTATCGGTATGCGGCGATAAGTATGAAAATTATTATTTATTCAGTTTATTCATTTATTTCATCTAATTAGGCTCCTGGAGACCTACAAAAACTTCACCTTGTTTTATCCGCTACTCCGCTACCGTCTGCTAAAAAAGGCATATAACGTGACGAGAAATTAAAGATTTTGATGTTATTTATTTATATTATACATAGGTATATGACCCTTAATTATTATGTCTTGTAATACTCGTATTCACGGGTCACCCAATATAAAAACAAAAGGTACCTACACAAAATTGTGAAACATCTACTTATAGAAAAGATACATACCTAAATAAAATTATCCATTACTTTATGGAATACTAGCTGTTGCCCACGGCTTCGTCCGCGTGGATGTCGTTTAAAAAGTAGCCTATGTTCTTTCTCAAAGTCAACTCTATCTCTGTACCAAATTTCATTAAAATCGGTTCAGTTGTGTGGACGTGAAAAAGTAAAAGACAGACAGAATTACTTTCGCATATAATATTAAGTTGGGAAGTAGGGATTTACTTTATATTAAGTTAAGTTTTATAATTATGTTGTGTAAACATAAACTTTCATAATTTCGTTATAATGTGAGTCATCATCAACAATTTTCTAAATGAAGCATAAATTACACACGTAACTTCTTAGCTAGGAAATTTGAAGGACTTTCTCCTTAATTGAACCCCATATCTTATTAAGCTATCTCGGCTACGTATGATGATTGTAAAATTCGTTTCATGTCTCTTAAATAACACAAAACAAAGACAAGAACTTAACTGTAATTGTCAATTTTTCACTTTAATAACATTTCTATCTCCAAAGATTTTATTTTTAAAAATTACTATTGCGCCTTGCCATATGTCTGTACGGGTCCGTTGGTTGTTATTACTGGTAAACATGTAAACTTTGTAAAGCATACTTTACTTGTATATAACATTCACTTACAAGTAAACGGAAGGGGAACTACCCCAAAAAATATATTTTTGATGTACAATACAAAGTACACATATTTCATATACATACATAAGCAGGTGCTTTTCTACATCAAATAAATCTTTTTCAAGTAACTTTTGATAATCCGTACCAAAGATATAGTCGATTAATATAATAATATATTCAACTCTATACTTGAAAACAAAGTCATAATATGAGTCAAGACATTTTCATATCGCATCGATTTCACATCTATTACAGCCTATACTCTTTGTTTTTGGAATCAAGCCAAACTAGGCCATAAAAAATATAATAAAGCTTTCATTTGCCGCATCGCCGCAAAGATGTAAATCGTCGTTTTTAATTTTTTTATGCATTTATAAGTTCGAATAGCTATGTTTGTCATATGCTTGGTATACTAGCTAGATGCACTGAGGTCAACGTACTTAATTGTTTCTATAGTTATATTGTATCCTTCATCTAAAACTATATGTTGCTATAAAAAGCACCTTCTCTGAGGAGCAAGAGCTTTGCGAGAAATTTATAACACTAAAAACAGTAAGTCAAAAATAAAAATTGCACATGATAATATAATTCAAATAAAAGGAGAAACTCATGTTTTTCAATAAATCAGAAAAACATTTTAAACGAAAAAAAACTGCGGTAAAATCTGAAGTAGAAGCTGTAATGAAATGAAAATTGTAACAAGCTTGATTATATTCTGCAGATTAAGCAATCTATCTAGTGGTCCACCAATTAATTTTAATTAAAAATTCATTATGAAAGTAAATATTAATACATACACAATACCACAAAGAAAATATTATTTAATTCTGATATTTTAAAAAATTACAGGGCCGTACATTACCACCTGACCGGAACACGATAGTGCTGAACACTACCATTTAGCGGCAAGTATATTAGGTAATGCGGTGGTGCCTACGCCCGCGAGCTCCGTCACTGGAGCTCTACCACCAGTAAAAAATTTCAAACACCCATAGCACAGAAGGTAAAGCGATGCGGTCATCGTCTTTCCTTCTGTGGTAACTAAGCTGGGTCCCTCATTGCTAAACATTTGTGCAACTAGTGTTGTTGTTATTAAGGAGATGTTGTGAGCTCGGCTCTGGTTCGTACATGTCCTCAAAAAAAGGTAAATTAAAGAATAATCCGAAAAAAATACAATTAATTTATTCAAGAATATGTTTTAGAGTTACAACCACATTTAATTCAAACGATTTTATCATTTTCAACCATGTTCAACATCTCGGCGATATAGGCGACGCCCAAGCGTCGTATATATAGTATATAGTACCTATGTAGATAAAACAAAACTAATGCTATCGGTATCTTACTAGTGCATCACATATTATCAAAAAAAAAACAATGTATCACAACGATCAATTTAAAGAAGTTCCGATGATTTTTTTTTAAATTGGACATTGTTTAGTTTTGTATTAACACATGAAATCAATTTCGATAGTATTTAGAAAAAAGTAATATTTTTTCTCCAAGTACTATATGTATAATAACAGAAAACAATTTAAAAAATGAAAATGTCAAAATGACATCGCCTTCCATATTCGCCATGTTTGTTTTGAGTTGCAATTCTAACTGCAAGTAACGTTTAGTAACTGCAAAAAAGCTAAATAAGTGAAAATATGCAGTAAAAAACGTTTTTATATTGATTTTGCCTGTTAATGATATTGTGTACAATACATGGCCGGAGGTTCATACATTTTTGCAACATCTCCTTTACACTGAACAAAATTGAGAAACGACTAGGTTGGTATAATTAGGAAAACAAATAAATAAATGTAGGTACGTAGTTTACTGGACTCTATCTAAATCTTTTCTAACCTTCAAACACTTTAATCATCTCTATAAAAAACAGAAACACTTATCAATACATCTGATACAACTTGTGCTTGTCTGAATTGAATGCCTCAATTTCATCGCTATAAGCGTAGTTATTATAAAAGTAATCTCCTTTCAATGACGGCGAAAGTGGGCTCCGTCATTCATTAGGGACCTTTAAATTAATGTACGGAGCGGCACAGGTGCTTTTATACTATGTCATGTTTGTACACTCAAAAATAGACCATGTTGCGAAAGTTTAAGGATGGATGTTCTATGTATTAGATCAGTGGTTCTCAAACTTTTTAAATGATGGAACCAAATATTTTGATTCCCAAAAAATCAAAATATTTGATGGAACCCTACAATAAAACAATTGTTTTTATATGTGTATTTTTTATTAATCAGCATAATAAAAGTACAATGTAACAGTTACTAATTATTATTTACTTCACCACTTGGCAAGGACAATAATAGAAAACATTTAAAGAAAAAATCTAACTAGTGGGAGGTATGAAACTGTTTTTTATTTTTCATCAATTGGTTGATATCAGGTTTGATGGAAGAAAGTTGGAGTCTCATATCAGCTTCGGCGTCCAGTCTATTGCGATATTTTGTTTTCGTGGCTGCGTAGGCAGAGAATCCTGTTTCGCACAAATATGTATTGGGAACGGGAGAAGAATATCCAGAGCCATCATCCTTTTCCTTGGCATGTAAGACATGAGATTCTAGATACCCAGATCTGAGCTTCTAAAGCCTCAGGCTCAAGAGCAATATAATAATAAACTTAATAAATTGCGGTATCGGCAGTTAACTGGGGTCCAATCGAAAATCATAACATATTCAAGTTGGTCAATAAAGTATTTCTTCTTTCCAGGCGAACTGGTTCAAGGCCCAGCAGTATTGCAGATTCCACGGCATGCACCTCGCCTCCATCTCCTCCCAAGAAGAGAACGATAAACTAGAGAAATACGTCAAGGACTCAGGTAATACGCTTACAGTCACAACCACACACAACTGCCGTTGTTCACATCATCATTTCAGTCAAAAGACGTCCACTGCTGAACAAAGGCCACCCCCAAAGAATGCCACAACGAACGGTCCTGGGCCGTCCTCATCCAGCAATTGCCCACGACCTTCACCAGGTCGTCGGTCCACCTCGTGGGCGGCCTCTATATAACCCGTGAGCCTCGCTTCAGACGGCCGTCACACACCGTTGGACCAACTGGCTGATCGATTGATTTTCGTATCTAAACAGTAAATGCACATAGGTTACGATCCCATAACAGAAACATTTCGTTCATCCAGTTTATGCTGCAAACCTAATTATTACGCATATTTATGATCCAGAGAACATATATCCACTAGGTTGCCTATCGAAATGTGGCCGCAAGTATTTTTAAATATTTTTTTTTCTATTTTTGTAAACGTGTGTAAACCTTCCCTGTACTTTCAAAAATCATTCAAAACCAAAATGAGCCAAATCGGTAAAGCCGTTCTCTGGTTTAGCGAGACTAACGAACAGCAATTGATTTTTATATGTATATAAATATTAATTAAAAAAAAAAACATTCACTGGCTTTCAAATCAAATCTTTTAATGTTACTGAATCACACCTATTTTTGAATCCCTCCAATTTTACCAATCAGACGGATAATTTGATGACCCGATTACCATCCCAATAATCACGACCACCGGTTGATCCCTTTTCAATTACGACTCTTCATCTTTCAATGTTGATATTCATTACATTTTAGCTAATTGATCGAATTACATTGTCTCGGTCGTGGGTTGATCATGTTTTTTTTTAAGTTATACTTCTGTTGGCGTGATTGGCTGGCACGCCTACGGTGTCCAATGTACACTGGATAATTATCAATCCTTTTCTCTTACTCATTTGGTCAATATTATAAATCGAATATTTTATCATTCCAGGCTATGGCCGCGAGCATTTCTGGACATCGGGCACAGATTTGGCTGAAGAGGGCAACTTCTTCTGGATGGCCAACGGTAGACCCCTGACCTTCGTCAACTGGAACGCGGGCGAACCGAACAACTTCAGATACGAAAACGGGGAAGAAGAAAACTGTTTAGAATTATGGAACAGAGACGACAAAGGCCTCAAATGGAACGACTCCCCTTGCTCATTCGAAACATACTTCATCTGCGAAGTTCGATCCGATTAACGCAAATTATGTTTAGACTATTTCCTTGTTTTGTGATAACTAGTATGCTAGAATGAGAATTCTAAAGGTTTTTGTAGTTTCCTTTATATATATCGTAATAGGTACCTTGGATGTAAGAGACAAAAAACATGAGATTGATCAAATTCAATCATATTATCACCAAAGCGTTTAAAAACACTATAATGCTATTAAATTATATTAAAAACCTCCTAAATATCGGCCTTTCAATAACGTCAAATACATAATAATAACGTTAACAAGCTGTGAATAATTCATGGCGAAGAAATGTAATTCAAAGAAAGCACAGCTCAAAAGTAGCACCACAGGTCGGTGCTATAAATTGAAGTAAACGGACAATGCGCTGAGTATTTTACATTGCGAACAACTTTGTTGTTAAACGATACCCAGGTGTCATCAGCAGCCAAAATTTAGGGGACACTATTTGTGACTCATTATTAGGTACACATTTTCCCAACTACTTCTCAATTACAAGAACCTTTTTTATTCATTTCAAAATGTCTTTTCCCCATCTTATAATATTTACAAGAAACGTTTGTAAAAGTGAATATGGAAGGAATCGGTCAGTAAAGTTTTATTTTAGATAGGTTAACAAGGTCGACTTATGGCAACTTTTTAAATAAATGCGGAGGCAACAGCAATAAAAGTTGGCACAAACCGGCCCGATAGGAACGTGGTTATTTATTTTTTACATTCCTTAAAATATCGATGTGATTTACTTTGCCGAAAGGTTCAATGTACAAAGGAAATATTTAATTGAATATACTTCCAAGTACAAATTGCAAAACGCCATTACTCAATAAATTGTACGAAAGCACGATCACCAAATTTACATTCGTGGTAGGTACAAAACATGTTCAAATGTTATTGAAAAAAATTAGACAGTAAGTGGAATCAAAAAATCATATTTTGTAAGTAAACGGTCACTGCCTAATGATCTTGGTTTAATGAAACCTCTGAGCCTTGTGGTTCATAAGGACACGGGTCGTGTCCATAGTCAAACGTAGTGGGTAAATAAACAATAGTTACCTTAGCAATAAATGTATAAATAGATTTAAGTACCAACAATAAAAATACAGAAACACCGAATTTTGTGTTTTCATTTTAAAACGATTTTCTTCTATCTACCTTTATGCTTTTATTCACATAATATGGAATTTCCTCTCTCTCTCTCTCTCTCTCTCTCTCTCTCTCTCTCTCTCTCTCTCTCTCCATAAGAAACCCCACAAGAAGCTTTTAAAAAGTTCTATAGGTCATTCTTAATGTCTTGTCATAAAATAATAACATTAAGAATTACTATAACTTCACGCCTGTAATCCCCGCTCTCCCGAAGGCAAAGGCAAAGGTAAATGCATTGTATTCAAGAATACAAAATGCAAACACCCACAATTTGCCGGTTACGTTTCAGCTCATGTAACAGGTGGTGAGCCTGTTGACATCTTCGGGCAAATTATCAAACTTCGAAATTGCCCAGTGTTTGGGCAATTTCCTGGGATACCTACTAACAGAAATTATAATAAAATCACGGAAAACTGCATTATAAAGACCGTAAATAGCAGAAAAGGAAACTTGACAGAACCCTTTCGAGAAGTTAGTTCATTTCTAATCAGGCTTGACGAAACTTAGTCAAGCATTTTTTTCCTTTTTCCTGCAATCTTGTCTTTGCCAATCAAAGAAATTTGGATTTTTTTAAGTTTGGTTCATTGGACCGTGATTGATTTGTTTATATTATGAGGATAAGCTAATTTTCTTTTCAAACAGTTTCAACAAAGTACCTCACTTAAGTGATATATGCCCCGATTAGTGTTACACTCCGATTTCGATCTCCGAGTCTGAATGTAAATTATTTTTATTTTCGAAATTAGAGGATTTTCAGTAGTACCCAGTGTAGTGATCCAGACCAGATCTTTCCTCCAAGTTCCGTTCAGATGAGAAAAGAATGCCACCTCCTCTCATTTCACTTCCTACCTTTCGGTATAGGGGGCTAAATATGGGATATCAAGAAACACATAAAAACGTCTGCTGCCATGCATTTCTGGATGTCCCTACAAATTATTGTCTTTAATTTGTCCTAATTATGTTACCACTCCTCCTCAAATGTTGTGTGTAACAACAAAAACACACAAAGTAAAGCCACCTAAAAGTGATTTGATCGTTTGCAACCCCAGCGGAATTGCCAAAGCACTGCCAACCCTGAAGAACTGCCACTTTTGATGCTTGTGTTTAAAGAACCCCATAGTGTAGGTGGCGGTGAGAGAACATCTCAGAGGGACGTTCGTTGTACAATTTGGACATTCGGGGCAGAAACGAAAGCGGAAACTAGCGCGTTTCCTACCCTGTTTTGGGAGGTATACAAAAAAATAAGGTAGTAGTTACAAAGTAAAAAAAAGAACTAATATTACAAATTTCAAAGTTTACGAGCAATACTAGACCAACTGAAATAATGTAGTTGGAGAAACCAAACCCTACATACATTGTGAATGGCTCGACACGCCCTGTTTTTTTTTTAATTTTTATAATGAACTTACATACTCCATTATTAAGTTCAACAGAATTATAAGTAGGCACATAATCTTCTCCTCTATTGTAAATTATTTAAAGATGACGAATAACCTGTTCCTCAAACAATTTCTTTGGCTGCCAGTAATTATCCGTAGTGCACTCATTGTAAGTTTTTCCCGGGGGATTTGGAAAGAAAACTTACGGTGTAACAAGATCTAGATCTGTGAATCTAGGCAGGCGGTCTTTTGTTAAGGAAACTGTTAAATCTAGTTAAACGATTTTAATTTTTGTATTGATTTTTAAATCTCTTAGTTACTAAATAGGTAGAGGAAGAAGTGATTTTTATGAAATGATGGTGGAAAAAAGCATACAGTTTACATGTATGGTAGGTAGGTAGGCCGTTACAGCCTATTAAAAGACATCTGCACAAAAACCGTACGACCAAGTGCAAAATCCGTTGGCACATATGAGGCCTTATAAAGCTTTTGTGATAGGGTCTTACATTACTATTTATAATTTTATTTATTTATGTGTTACATTACCACGATTGTGCTGAGCAGTACCATTCGGCGACAGATAGTTAAGTAATGCGGTGGTGCCTACGCCCTCGAGCTCTTACACTGGAACTCTACCATCAGATATATCTCACACCACTATTGTAACTAAAGATGACTTTTTTTTTTAAATACTGAATTAAAGTAAAATAAATTCTTTTACCCCAAACGTTGCATTGCGGCGACCACTCACGGCCTGTCGTACACCAGTAAGGTACTCAGCGTTTTATAGTATAAACCTGCGGTTTCCGCTATGCAAACACCTATTGCCATTTCAAATATACAAAGATACACATACAGATAACTAAAATGCGTTTCTATTTTTGGTTTTACAAGTTTACGAATAATAGTCGACCAAATGTATTGTACTAGAAAATTTCGAGCGACCCAAAGAAGATATATATTTTTTTGTATTTTAGAATTTATTTACTGTATGAATCATACGGGAGGGGGAGGGGGGGGGCAATACGTAAGTTGGCAGGGGCCTCCTAATTTTTTCCCTCATGAGTTTTTTTTTGCTCGTGCTGTCTACTAGGCTACCAAATGCCAAATGCTGCCCCGGTAACCTTAGTCCACCACTGCCCACTATACTGACGCGGTGATACCGATGATACCGCCAAACTATGCTCGTGTGAACATGAGCGTAGTGTAGCGAAATATGCCATTACAAATACGAGTTGAACGATATTAAATGTAGTTTTCTTTGAACAGTTAACTATATTGAAAAATGATATTTGCACATCCCTAACATTTTTGAAAGACCTATCCAACGATATCCTTGTTTACTACGGAACCCTAAAAACGACATTTCCCTCCGTAAGCTCTACAAATCTGCCATGATTCCCAGCGACCAGTCGATCTTTGGAGGCCCCTAGAACCGGTGGCCCGTGGCGGACCGCCCCTGCCGCCACCCGGGTGCGATACGGGACTTCGAACCTTCCCCTCTCAGTCACTAATAGTGGGTCTACAAAAACCGTAACATGTAGAACCGAATACCTAGGCTGTATATAATAAGAAGGGTTATTTACTCAAATCTCTCACGTCTTCTGCGAAATTCATAATCAAACATTACTGACCATCCAGTGATATAAAAAATGTAGGTATTCATCACACAGCCAATTGATGTATTGCAGAATTGCTAGATTTTTGTCGCAGGAGTCGTGATTTCAACTCATTTTAACAATACCGAGGATCCTAGAATTTCTAATGCATAGAGATAATGTAGGCAGGTGTGGGATTCTGTCAAAAACTTAAACAACTCTAAGCCTGGGTTGCACCACAAAATTTGTTACAGTTATTGTAACATCTGTTAAAGTTATAGGTTTGGGGATGGGATCCATATGATATGCTGCAAACCTCATTTTTATGCATATTTATTATCTAGAGCAGCTATACTCTAAGTGTGTTCCGCGGAACCCTGGGGTTCCGTGATACCTCTGTCGGGGTTCCGCAAGAATTTAGAAAAAAATAATCAAAACACCTCTCTCTGGTCGCTCCGCGGCCGCACAAAACGCTATGAACGTTATTTATTTATTTATTTGTATTTGTAGAAACATGTGTTACAATAGCTGGTACAATATCTCATAAGTTTGGTATCAACAATTTTATACTTGTACAACCCGTTCGCTCTAAGTTTGCCGGTCTGTGGAATGCGCGTACTCACCCTCCCCCACGTGACAACAAAACTTACAATGTGTCATAGTTTTACCCAAATATGTACGTACACAATTTTTATTTTTATTGTCTTTTATGGCGGATATCTTTCAAAAACTTAACGAATTTAATTTATCATTGCAAGGTAAACAGACAACAGTGTTTCAGGCCTATAATAAAATAACTGCTTTTAAAAGAAAATTAGATTTTTGGATCATTTGCATTGGTAAGAAAGAAATAGAAAGCTTTACGTTACTCAGTGAGTTTGTTAGCGAAAACGACTCAGAAATGTTTGAAGATGATGTGTTTGAAGTATTGCTCCAATATCTCAGTTCGATGCGCGCAACTTTTGAAAAGTATTTTCCCGAAGAACACAATACAAAAATTAAAGTGAATTCATAGATTCATAATCCTTTTTTACCCAACTTGGAAAAGCCTGAAAACATCCCAAACGAGATATATGAATCTCTTTTAGAAATGTCATCAGACACAGTATGGAGTCACTGTTCAAAACGACGCCTCTCAATGATTTTTGGTGCAGAATCCAAGATGAATATGCAATGCTTGGCCAAATGGCTCTGGATATTCTTCTCCCATTCCCAACTACATATTTGTGCGAAACAGGATTCTCTACCTACGCACACCAAAAAATATCGCAATAGACTGGACGCCGAAGCTGATATGAGACTCCAACTTTCTTCCATCAAACCTGATATCAACCAATTGATGAAAAATAAAAAACAGTTTCATACCTCCCACTAGTTAGATTTTTCTTTTTTAATGTTTTCTATTATTGTCCTTGCCAAGTGGTGAAGTAAATGATAATTAGTAACTGTTAAATTGTACTTTTATTATTCTGGTTAATAAAAAATACACTTATAAAAACAATTGTTTTATTGTAGGGTTCCATCAAGTATTTTGATTCCCAAAAGGGTTCCGTCATTTAAAAAGTTTGAGAACCACTGATCTAGAGAATATATATCCACTAGGCTGCCAATAAAAATTTGGTTGCAAGTATTTTTAATTGTTTTTTTTATCTTTAACAGCCAGCAACTCTTATTTTTTTTAATACTTACTACGTTATGGACGTAAAAAGCTATCGGGGCAGAACGAAAATAGGTGGGGGCGGCCAAGTGCGCAACGACAGCCGTGATTTTTCATTCTTTATACATATTGCCGTGAAATGGAAGACAATATTTTATTGAAAAAAAAAACAAACAAAAATAAATTTCCCAAAAAAAAAAGACAGGCTTGCGGCCATTTTTTGATAGACAGGTTGCCTCAAAAAATGGCGTGTTGGATATTTATTCTCTAGATTATAAATATGCGTAAAAATAAGATTTGCAGCATATCTGGATGAACGAAATGATTCTGCAGTGGGATCCTAACATATTAGAAAAGGATGTGAAATGTTAACAATAATTTTAACTTTAACAAATATCTGGTGCAATTCTGGCTAAGAGTACCTAATGGAACTATCTTTTGCGATTAAGCACCATTTCAGTACTCTGTTCTGCACTTTGTTGTTTACCGTAAATGGCATAACCTACTGGCGTGAGGAAATCGTTGTAAATAATATTTAGAATTCTTTCAAGGTATTTACGGACGGATATGTGGACGGAGACAATAGTCCGCATTAGGTTATTCGAGGTGGTAGAGTGGCGCTTCGCGGGCGTAGCGAACCACAGAATAATACTTGCCGCTAAATGGTTCAGCACTATCGTGTTCCGGTCAGGTGGTAATGTACGGCCCTGTAATTTCCGGCACAGAGGCATAACACCTTAGGCCTCAGGAGTGGTAACGCATCTGCATTTTGACCTTGGTCTTTGGGTAAGTGTCTACAGGCTGCAGTCATCACTTAACATCAATGTGAACTGCATGCTTGTTTACCACTTCCATTACGTACATAAAAAATGTAGAGTATTAAGTACCTACGAGACTCAGGATGTTTATCCATACCAATCAAACTTTGATTATACGAGTAGGTTTTTATAAAACTATTGATTCAGCGGAATAAAAACAAATATTCTGGGTTTTTTGTATATCAATGATGCAAATGTGTAAATTATAAGTAATTAGTTAAAATCACTTACTTGTCTTAGATATCCTATCATCATCATTTCAGCCAATAGACGTCCACTGCTGAACAAAGGCCTCCCCCAAAGAGTGCCACAACGAACGGTCCGGTAGATATCCTATAGATAGGTATAACTCGTAGTAGATATCTATGACGTACTCACACACCTTGGTAAAATAAGATTAAAATATTGAAAAGTTGGTATAACTGCATAACCTTGCGTGCCTTGGAGTGATAGGAACGGCTGGAATAAAGGCGGAAAGTTACGAATAAAGGACACGACGACCTAAACCTCTCAAGTTTCACGGAAACAAGTTATGAAATCGATATTTATTGGATGTAATCTGTATTTACCCGACTAAAGGAACCTTCAGTCTGATGTACTTATATACCTGTATAGGTATAAAAATAAAAGTTCTGCCTACTTAACCCTTGGACCTAGATAGCTGAAAGCTTTTCACAGCGGTCCTCACGAGGTAAAAGAGAAATAAGAAAAGACTTGTTTTAATTTGTTCTTATAAGATGGTGAAATATGGACCAATTTTAGTATATAGAAAAAACAACTTATTCACTTATAACCTTTCACTTTTAGCCTGGGTTGCACCACGATATTTGTTAAATTTAAAGTTATTGTAACATTTCACACCCTTTTCTAACTTTAACAGATTTCTTTAGTTAGAGTGAATCATTTCAGGTTTTGTAATATTCAATCGATACGGGTGAAAATAGTAGACGAAAGAGTTTGATTCAGCAGATACGTACTCCCTACTTAACTGGTAGAATTTAACAGATTTCTTTGAGTTAGAGCGATACATTTGAGGCTTTGTAATATTCCCTCGATACGGGTGAAAAATAGTAGACCAAAGAGTTTGATTCTGTAGATACGGACCTACTACCTATTTAACAGGTAGTGATTCATTTTTTTAAAAGTAATGTTCGGTGTACTATCAAGTGTAGGTAACTACAGACAGGTTAACCTTTATCCCTATTCCTGAGGGCACCTCCACATAACGAATTCCACGTGAATGACCCGCGCGAATCCGGGATTGATCGCTAAAATAACCATAATGTCGAATTTAACGCCAACGAGTTATCCTTATATATAAATCGATATTTACAGGTGAAATCCAAGATAAACATAAATTGGATTTGCCGTGCGGCGGACCTCGGAAGGACGTGCACGTCGTACACCCGGACACATCGTTTCCTGCTTGCGGACATAAATAAACATATATATTTGACTGACTATACATTCACAAGTAAAAACGGAACAAATTGTTGCAAAAGGTTTTTTGAAAACGTAATGCAGGTGGTAAAGAAGGCTTCGCTATACACACAGATATACATGTCTCAATTATAACGGAGGTTAAATACAATAAATATGGTCTGTTGACTAAAGTACACGCGAATGAAGTCGTAGGAAAAAGCAAGTAGCATAATAAATCCCTACTAATATCGTATTATAAATGCGAAAGTAACTCTGTCTGTCTGTTACCTTTTCAAATAAAATTTGGTACAGAGATAGAGCTGACTTTGAGAAAGAACATGGGCTACTTAGTTATTTATAAAACGACATCCACGCGGGCGAAGCCGCGGGCAACAAGTAGCTAGTAACAAAGAATTGTAAGAAAACACAATCAAATCAGTTACTGTAGTCGAAATGAGACTGAAGAAGAAAGAGTGACTTTTAATTTAGGTACAACTTAAAGAATTGTTCACTTAGTAGTATTCTAATACGAGTAGGTAGACATGTATAGGTATCTTACACATAAAATCATGGTTACATCAGAAATAAGCGTTCAGAAAGGAAATATTCAATAAAGCGGTAAAATTAAACTGCTGCGCATTTAATATCATCGCTCTCTTGGCAAACATGTCACCGTTAAAGGAAATCTTCCACATTCACACCCCAAAACCGACCCTTTGAAATCTTTTACGTATTTGACATCACACATACAATTTATGAATGTTTGAGACGGGGATTTATATATTAATCGTGAAACTTGTACGCAATACAGTATCTTTGACTTTGAATTTAGACATTCCAAGATCGTATTCGTTTTGTTTTTTCTCAACAACTTTTTTTTTGTTTTGTTTAATGGAAGTGGCAAACAAGCATGCAGTTCAAATTGATGTTAAGTGATGACTGCAGCCTATAGACACCCACACAAAAACCAGAGGTCAAAATGCAGATGCGTTACCACATCTTAGGTCTAAGGTGTTATGCCTCTGTGCCGGAAATTACAACTTAGATGTTTCAGATTTAATTAAAGTATAACGTTTTCGTAGGTTTTCGCGAGATTCATACATTGTAGAAATTAAACTTGCGGATTTTCTCGCATATACAACACTCCCAATTAATTGTATACAATAATAATTAAAGTGTAACAATTATTTATTTGAAAGAGAGATTTCTATAACACTACTTATAAAAATGTGGTTGATTATAAAAAAGTAGTTAAGGTAATCATTGTGATTTAAAAAAAGCCACACAGAAACGAACAAATTAAAACATTCGCTTGGTTGGTTTTAACGACAGTCGGACAATGATTATTTGGTCATTACGGTGTCTAGCCAGGGAAGGGAGAAACGGTAAAATACGCAATCGTTTAAGCTTTTACTTATTAGGTGACTGCGTTTTATTAATATAAGTAGTTACGAAGAGCCAA
Organism: Macrosoma leucophasiata; assembly: GCA_036365455.1. Classification (NCBI taxonomy): domain Eukaryota; kingdom Metazoa; phylum Arthropoda; class Insecta; order Lepidoptera; family Hedylidae; genus Macrosoma; species Macrosoma leucophasiata. Next base: position 7,153,660 of record JAWQUS010000024.1, read on the forward strand.
CAGTTGTTCATTGAATTCCACATTGGCGTGAATATACATACATTAATAATTTTTCTTAAAAACACCGCCGTAGACATCATGTAACTTCGCTCGTTATCATTTTACTTTGCTCATCATCGTTATCGTGTTTGTTATCTATTTTATTGGTCGTTATTTTCGCAATATATAAATATATATATATTGTATATATTATGTACTTATTAATATATATATATATTTAAAATACTTAATATATATGTATCCCGTATTTATTTACTATTATCTTTTATTATAAATATTATGTATTTACGATTTGTATAAGTGTTTTATTATTTTTTAGTAATTTCCCCTAATTGTTTTTTTCTAAGATCTCCGCGCCTATTTCGTTGTTTTCGACTCTACCCAAAGGTTGACTGGTAGATAATGCCTTTTAGTTGCATTAAGTCCGCCTTTTGTACAACATTGTTTTTGTGCAATAAAGTTAAATAAATAAATAAATAAAAAAATACATACATAACTAGCATAGTGGCAATAGATGGCGCTGCTGCTACCATAAAGCAATGCAATAAATGTGAAGGAAAAATTCGACAAATCGGGCAGGACTTTAGTAGCTCAATTGGAAGAGCGGCTGGACTAGATTCCCAGTAGGCCGCGAGTTCGAGTCTCGCCTGAAGTCAAATTTTTCTTTCCATTTTTCTTTAAAATAAAACTATATTTCACAACCATGTGTTAATGCGAAATAATATAAAACAAATACATACATTGAATAAACGGTAATTTATTAGTACGAAAAATGGACACATCAAAAAGAACATTTACTACATATTTATTGCATTAAAATATGGTAAGACACTTTTTTATGGTTTTTTTTTCTTTTTGCATGCAATAGCAATAAAATCTGCATAAAATTACATCAACAAGCATCTATCAAGACTAGGTTTACTTAGCTTTATAGCGCAGTAGGTACAAACAAAAGACATAGAACCACCTCAGACATGGAAACTCTATAATGTAAGTGAGAACTTGGTTTCCAGTTTCCAGTGGCAACCTACATTATGGTAGATAAGGGGATGAGTTAAATACATCTACAGAAAAACTCAATACGAATATGTTGCCATTCTCAAGGATATATACTCATAACATGAAGACATAACCGCGAAGCAGCAGTAAATATATCGCGTTTTATATCACACCACCTTAAAAGAATCGTAAAAACACAATAGCATCAATCAAGTTCGTTATTTGATTATTCGCCAATTCTTTTCCTCACAAAAGACTAGGTACTTCGGAGCATTTTATGTGAACATTGTATCAATAAAACGACCGTAGTAGGTATAGGTATTATAGGTATCGTACATGGGACGCAGGAACCGAGTCGCCTCTTCATTTCCTGAGCAAAGGCAATCTGCACACGCTAGGGTTGCTACGAACCAGGGGAAATGTCCCCGTTAGGACAATATCATTGAGGCAAGGAACAATATTTATATTGTTACGGTTTCTATTGTACACTATCACAATAAGTCATTTGTTTCAGTGTGTAGGTAGTGTAGACATACCTTAAGAGGTTTTTATAATATCACATTCAATCTCACGTAATTATATTCTTCATGAAATAGTTACAAATATACCAATATTATAATTTTGGGCTTCAATGTGTACGTAAGTGGTGAAAGACTATTAGGTTGAGAGCCCTTTGCGTTCGCCAATTTCCAGGCTGCGGCCACTGAAGCACACTCTACTACTGGCATAAATAAGGGGCAAGCGAGGAGATCTTATTTGAATCTCAATCCGTCCTAAAACTTATCACTGGCCAACGGAATACGGTATTTAGGTATTGCTCAACTGTAGTTAGTGAGTACGTATTTACCTAAGAGAAATACTACTAAAAATTAATTGTGTAATATTGTGTACACATATAATAATACAATAATGGCAACCCATTATACGTCCCACTGTTGGGCACGAGTCTCTCCCCTTTTTGGGGGGAGGCCTGGAGCTAACTCCACCACGCTGCTCCAATGAGGATTGTTGGAGGTGGGTGGGTTAGTGGCCAACCCACTGTCGGATGGTTTCAAACCGCCCATAAGGCCTCCGACAAGGTTTAACGACTGCTATCCATCGATAGCAACCGGGACCGACGGCTTAACGTGCCCTCCGAAGCACGGAAACGCGCATTTAATTTGCCACTAGCGGTCACCCATCACACTACCCGACCGCGCCCGTAGTGCTTAACCGAGCAGATCGCTTACGATCTACACCAGCCGCTAGGCCATGCGCACTTCACATGTGTGTACACATTAATTTTCTACAATCTTCTTTTTTACCGGCGGTAGAGCTCCAGTGACAGAGTTCGCGGGCGTAGGCACCACCGCATTATCTTATCCACTTTTCGCTAAATGGTAGTGTTTAACACTATGGCGTGTTACGATCAGATAGTAATGTACGACCCGGTAATTTGCGGCATAGATGCATAATACCTTAGGCCTCAGGAGTGGCAACGCATCTACATTGAAATATCTGGTTTCGTGTAAATGTTTATAGGCTACAGAATTACTTATCATCAATGTAACCTGTACGCTTGTTTGCCACTAAATTACATAGAAAAAAATCCTTTAAACGATACGATTACAGAATACGTAGAATAATATCTAGAACCTATTAAATTTTTGCTTTTGCCAACCCTATAAAAGGCAATGTACCAAACTCACGTTGTTTCGCTGATCGAAATCCAATAGTATTGCAAGTCCAAGTCGCTATCTTTCACTACGTCAGCGTTTAAATTAAATTGAAGGCTACACACTAAAATTCACGAAGTTCACTGAAAACGACAAACTTTGACTTTGATGAATCGAATAAGTATCTGGTAACTGCCTCGGCGATTTAATGGTAGTATGCTGCTAGGTTTTACATCTCGGCTTGTTTTGTCAGTAGTCTATTTTTTTTTGTGTTTTGAAGGTAGCAAACCAGTATTTAGTTCACATGGATGTTCAGTGATGACAGCCTATAGACATCTACACAAAAACCAGAGATCAAATGCAGAAGCGTTGTCATCCCTGAGACCTTAGTTGTTATGTCTCTGTAGTAGTAATTACGAGGCCAGATACTGGTAGGGCTCCAGTGACGGAGCTTGCGGGCGTAGGCACCACGCACAAGTGTTTACACCTCATGACATTTTTTCTACGTTGTATATGTATACACTTAGGATTTTTGTTATACACCAAACCAAACTACACTTTCATATCCAAGTAGCCTGTAAAAATAACAAAGTGAGGTACCATAGAAATTTAAAATAAAACTGTAAATACAAGATAAATGTTTAACATTTTACTGAACATTTTCCGGGGGCTTGCTCACCATGCTCGTTAAGAATTTTATCAACAGCAAAACGCGTTCTTAATTTGTTTCCATTCCCGCGATGCCCTCTCATTTCACCAACAGCCACCATTTGCCGGTTTAAAATCTGCTAAACTTTTAAATAAATTATGGAGAAATACAATTTTGAAATGTGATGGACTAATATTTTTTATCAACATTAATAAGTAAGTAAGTAATATCTACGTAATCAATATAAGAAGCAGATTTCTTATTCTTATTTATCTAGACGTCGCACATTAAACGACTAGATTAGTAATAGCGTCTACAGACCCATGCGAGAAATTTCGCTGAGAAATCTTGCCGAGAAGTTGCACGAGAACCGAGAAGGCATCTACACTCAGGAGACCTTTTAATTCGCATTCTCGATCATTATCCAGAATGAACGACAGCTGTGGTTTTTGGGTGTGCATTATTATATTATAATCTTGTGAATATTCAAATAAAGCACCGATTGAATACTAAAATAAAGAACAGAGCGAGAACGAGACGCTTAGAAAGCGATCACATTCACGCTTCTCGTTGACTCGGGAGTTCTCGGCGTGAGCTTTGAGAATGCGATCCTGGAGTCTGTCAATTAGTCTTGACTAGTGATGGTAATAGTAAGAAAGTTCTATCCTTTGTTAGCATAAAAATGACGCAAATGCATAATCCTCAAGAACTTTCGCATTTATTTGTAGAATTGAAATAGAACGAGCTCGTCTTACATTGTTGCTTCAAACGAGCTACGATTTCAAAATAGCGTTTCCTTGTATTCTAAGTAAACATCGCAATAATACCCATCGTACATCGCATACCTGCACTCCCATGCCGCCATAAAGGTGACGTAGAGTCATAGAATATACAAGTAGAGACTCGCCGGCACAAGTAAATACGTGAAAGTTTCTGAATATTACGATAAGAGTAAGAAAAAAAACAATTATGGAATTTGAAGGGAACTCTTAGGGGACATGTTTCTTTTTGATTACCGAGATTCTTTGTTTTCCATAGTAACGTCCTTTCGAAAATATCCATGAGTTTAATTCATTTTAATAGCTCATAATTCATGAACATTTCCGTTCAATTATATTTTAGGATTTTCGCTGCAGCTTAAGTCGAGAGCGGCAACGAGAGATTTACCAAAGACTTCAATAAGCCTTTGGACAAAGCATCATGTCGCAGCTATGTGTATTCATGGTTTGGAGCATTAAGACGTGGATATGATACTTACATTCAAGAATGTTGATTGCCTCTTCATAAATAAGACATTGAAATTAATATAAACAGGCTAAAGCGCGCTTAAATTCAACTTGAAAAGTCACGGTACCTATGCCACTCGCCACTTGCGTTCTTTTCAACATATACTCTTATCAACGAATATCAAGTCCAAATTTGTCTTGTTTACTACCTGACAAACTGGGAGCTTCAGACCTAAATAAAGTTTTTTTTTCCTTTTTATCTTTTAATAATTATATTGAAGGAAAAAGTGACTGACTGATCTACCAACAAACACCCCAAAACAATAGGCAGAGCTATTTGAGTGTGGTTATAAATCCATGGGCTCGTATAATCTCATGGGATGCACGAAAGGGGATTTTTAAAAATTCGGTAGGTAATAATGGGAAATAGATCAAAAAGAAGTTTATGGCAAAGTATTCTTAAAATAGAACCCGAAAAGAGCAACAGTCGTATCTTAACATCGACGAGTATCTAAATAAAGCAGAGCTACAACCATTAGGTATCGTTCATCGAACACGTTGGTACAACATCACTTCTTACTACAGAAATATGGATAGACTCAGTTGTCACTAAGGCTGCCAGGATGCTAGGTTTCATGAAACGTAACACCAAGAGTTTCAAGCATGCACACACTAAGTTGGTCTTATTTAATTCTCTTGTGCGCAGCCACTTAGAGTACGCTAGCACCGCATGGAATCCCTACTACAGCATTCAATCTCAAAGACTTGAGAGCATCCAAAGAGCGTTCACAAAACACTTAGCGTATCACTCGTCTGGCATATCACACCGCAGTCCTTATAATTCTCGCTTGAACTTCTTTAGAATGTTAACACTGTCGCATCGACGTAAGATGCATGATATTTTGTTTCTGTATAAAATATTAAACAATAAAGCTACTGGCGATCAACTTCTTGATCGCATTTATTTCACAGTGCCTTATAGAGTGCCAAGGTTCCCTTTATTAAACACATTTTATGTCCCTCGAGTCAGAACCAATATTGGGATGAACTCTCCATTGAACAGAATGGTCAGTGAATACAACATGCTCAATAAGAAAACTGAGCTTGACATCTTCAGTATGTCTCTACCAACATTAAAAAGTAGAGTGCTGGAGTCATTACATTGCATCTAGCTGTATAGCTGCAGGTGATTGCTATTCATCTTATATAAAATTAAAATAGGCTAAATAGGTTTGATTTTTTTAGTTTTTAATTATTTTAAATGTACATCTTATCTAGATTCTAATTTATCTAATTTTTGTGTTGCTCGATTTAGTTGGAATGCTGTACATACCTATAATAGGCATATGCATCAGACCAATGCTTCTATGATATATTTTGTAACTTTTTGATGTACTATGCTGTTGGTGTGTCAATAAAATAAAATAAGATAATTTAGATTTCTGTGCTTGTTTCATATTTATCTTAATATCAGCTCCAAAAATAGCACTTCGAATTTTGTATACTCTTTGCTTCGAATATTCAAGATAGCAATTTGCGTCACTGGCACGATAACCACTTTCGTCTATAGAATGCAGATACATAATAATATGGAAATACAGGTACCATAGTTGTAAAGCCTCGTCCAAATGCATAAGTAAATAGCGTGCCGAACTCATTTCCCGAGGCAAGCAGCTTGCTGCAGCTAATCTCATGCAACCACCCTGATTTATACGATATTGTTCCACGGCCTTCGTGAATAAAACATCAAAACCGGAGGAAAAAATAAAACGTGCTTAATTTCTACTTGAAAAATAAATGACGAATCAAATATAATATCTTATGCTTGATTCGCCATTTGTTTTCTTATAAATTTGACCTCGAGAAAAATTATATCACAGATTAGATAGATTGCATATATAATCTGACGTACGAGTATAAACACACCACTATAATCGTTTTGTTTTCCCTTAAACTTATTTATTATACTTTAATGAATAATTGTATGATATTTTTTGGGAATACCAAAATTTTAAGCTTCATTTCACTTTCAAAGGTGTAGAGTATATATCGAGGTATACATTTCGAAAAACATGCACACATCACAATAATTTACATACTGTATTTTTCAGTGAACCCACATGACAGACGGTGAACCTATTGACATTCAACGGGTACTAAGAAAAATCCTCTCTCCAACTCTTATTGGCTAAACTGGCGATCAAACCAGAATAGAGCAATGGAATACATGTTTATTTTACAGAAATAGATTACGTACCCAATAGAAGTACTCCTATAAAGGTGACGTAGAGTCTCGCGAGCACCAACATGCATAAGTAAATAGCGTGCCGAACTCATTTTCCAAGGAAGGCAGCTTGCTGCAACTAATCTCATGCAACTACCCTGATTTATACGACATTGTTCCATGGCCTTCGTGAATAAAACATTGAAAATAGGAAAGACCTATGGGAGCTTAATTTCAACATCAAAAGATAGGCTCGATTCTGCACTTGTCTTTCTAAAATTCGTCTTCGTTTAGTAAAAGAATACCATAGATTTTCTGACGGTTTCAATCATATAAGAGACGGGTAATTTTAGGCCCGTAAAATAGTTACTGGTTAACCCATTACACAGTACATTTTATAATATAGTTAACAATTAGCAATCTAAGTCAACTTTTACTTGACATTACATGTATACTTCAATTACCTACTGGCAATTCAAAAAGTGCCCTAATTTTAAATTATTTATTTTATACTCATATGAAAATAAAATTATTTGTACAGTGTTAACATCTGGGCCCAGAAATGTGTTGAACAGTATGGTTCTCCTTTCAAGATCAAAGTACGTATCAGTGCAGTCAAGTATTGTAAGGAAAATATATTTGTAAAACTACCAACTAAACCACTCAAAGTATACAACTGCGCTACTAATCTTCTACTACTGTTAAAACTCATTTCAGTACAATAGTATAGGGTTAGTCAGAAAAAAAAATGAGTTGTAAAGTCAAAACTAAGATAGTCTTTTTGCAGAACCAACATTATTTAATACCAACCATATTTTCATATCTAAAATTATCATATATACCATGCTCTGTAATTGGATCATGCTAATTGCCTATTAGTTTATTACCTTCACGTACCCATGGGCCGTTGAAGTGCTGCATTAGGCTCGTAGTAAAAATTAGCTACGTACTGCTACGTACTGCTACGGATTGCTACGAGCTGCTACAAAAGTGCACATTAGTAGACCTCGTACTTGAATACAAAAAAATATATCCAATAACATTTTAACAGAAAAATCTTTCGTTCATATAAGAGTAACGCATTCCTGTATATCTTCTTAATATATATAAATCTCGTGTCACAATGTTTGTCCTCAATGGACTCCTAAACCACTTAACCGATTATAATAAAATTCGCACACCATGTGCAGTTTGATCCAACTTGAGAGATAGGATAGCTTACATTACGCTATGACTAATAGGAGCAGAGCAGCGCGGGCGAAGCCGGGGCGGGCCGCTAGTAGTTAATAAATAAGTAGATCAACGGCCTAACTAAATTGTTTTTGTTTTCGTTTACATTTTTGATTTTAATATTATCTATACAAATAAATAAAATTGGAGTGTCTGCTTGTAATATAAAAATTACCCCTTTTTACTAAATGCATATGTATGTATACACGGTACATATGCCAAAACAACATTTTTTACAATTTTTGTCTGTCTGTCTGTTTATCTGTATGTCAGTCTGTCTGTCTGTTTGTTCCCGCTAATCTCGGGAACGGCTAGACTGATTTTGACGAGACTTTCACGGGCAGGTAGATAAGTTACTCCTTATCACTGATGTGATAAGGAGTAACTTAGGCTACTTTTATACTAGCTGCGCCCACGACTTCGTCCGGGTAGATAGCTACTGAACAATCATATTTTTTCTCACGTGGATGAAGTCACGTCGCATATCTAGTCAAGAATAAAAACAATGCATCGTAACAATGAAGCTATAGACCGCAGGTGGAGACCACACTTCGAAAATATATTTGATGTAATTACTATCGACATCCCTATAGCTATGGTCTAACTCTTTCTTTCCGAATTGTTTTATATTATTTCGCATTAACACATGCTTGTGAAATATATTTTATTTTTAAAGAAAAATGGAAAGAAAAATTTGACTTCAGGCGAGACTCGAACTCGCGGCCTACTGGGAATCTAGTCCAGCCGCTCTTCCAATTGAGCTACTGAAGTCCTGCCCGATTTGTCAAATCTTTCCTTCACATCTATTGCATTGCTTTATGGTAGCAGCAGCGCCATCTATTACCAACTATGCTAGTTAGGCAACCGATATAATAAACTTTTCAGTTTATTGAATATCGTAAAGAAGTCGCTTTTACCCTTAATAATTGTTTTTTTTATATTATTTCGCATTAACACATGCTTGTGAAATATATTTTATTTAAAGAAAAATCGAAAGAAAAATTTGACTTCAGGCGAGACTCGAACTCTCTTTCTTTCTTATGTACCTATAGTAAAATAAGAAGACATGAATGCCACAAAAAGAGAGGTACATTTTCATCATTTTCTATATCGTTAACGATTGCAGTTAGTCAACTTGGCTAAGGGCATATCATTTCAACTCGATGTAACAATTTTATTTTAAACTAGCTGTGTAAATTCTGTGAACACTTTAAGTGTATACTTGATACCGTTATTGATATCGAGCAAAAAATATACGAAAAAAACAATTTTATTGTATGCCCCCTTGGACCTCTTAATATTTTCATTTTCTTATTTTTAGTATTCAATTTTGTCGCTATAGCGATAACAGAAATACATAATTTGTGAAAATTTTAGCTTTCTAGCTATCACTGTTTATGAGTTACAGCCTGGGGACAGACAGACGGATGGACGGACAGACAGGCAGACAGCGGAGGATGTGTAATAGGGTCCGTTTTTACCTTTAAGATACGGAACCCTAAAAAAGATAGATTCAGAATAGTTTAAAAATATTCGATATGATTCTTTAAATTGTCGTAACTTTTTTATTTCTGAACCGATTGACATGAAACAAACAGTGAATGTTAAGTGAAACAAGGCTGATTGGTCTGTGAGTGAAACTGACCACAATATAATATTAGCAAAAACTAAAAATCGGATAAGCCATTTCTGAAATTAGCGTGCACAAACACACAGGCAAGCATACATTTTTTCGGGATAAAAAGTACCCAGTGTTGTGCGCCAAAGGTTAAAGTATAAATATACCAAGTTTCATCGTAATCGGAAAGGTAGATTTTGTGTGATGCTTGAACAAACAGACAGACAGACAGACAGACAAAAAATTTCTAATCACATATTTGTGTTCGGTATCGATCTAGTAACATCCCCTGGTATTTATTTTTTCAATATTTTCAATGTACTGAATTTGAACTTCTACAGTTTTATTCTATGTATAGACTAGCTGTGCCCGCGACTTCATCCGCGTGAGAATTTATGATTGTTCAGTATGTACCCGGACGAAGTCGGGGGCGCAGCTAGTATAAAAGTAGTCTAAGTTACTCCTTATTACATAAGCTATCTGCCAATGAAAGTCCCGTCAAAATCGGTCCAGCCGTTCGCGAGATTAGCGGGAACAAACAGACAGACAGACAGACAGACAGACAAAAATTGTAAAAAAAAATGTTTTGGTGTATGTACCGTGTATACATACATACGAATTTAGTAAAAAGCGATTAATTTTATATTACAAACAGACACTCCAATTTTATTTATTTTTATAGATTATTCAAATACAGAATAGTCAGATGAATGCATACACCAATTAACAAAAATTGTATGAAGATGCTTTACCACTCCTGAAACCCATGAGCTCTTGCGTCTTTAACAGAAATTACAGGGTCACTGGAGCTATGCCAAAAGTAAAAATTATTTATTATTGTAAGACTATGCATCCGAACATATGGAAGTAGCTTCAAAAGTAAGTTATCGATATGTCAGGTATCATGAAATATTTGTGCTATTTAATCACAAAGCTATCTCCCGCGCTCACCGTGACGTGTGGGATCAAATCGGCACGGACGGGACGGCATAGTGCTCACAATAAATGAGAGTGTTGACCGGAATGTATCCTGATAATTCAGATTGTTGAGATATCGCATGTAGTGCAATACTCTAGTAACTCAATGGTTACAATGTTGTCACCATTTCATCTATATATATAAAAATCAATTGCGATTTAAAAAAAAAAGCGATCGCTCCCAGGCTATTTCGAAAACCTGTACTTTGGATTTACAGACTGTATTAGATTTAAGTTTATATTCAAAAGAGCTGTACTGAGTTTCTTCAGTGGCGGAGTTTTTCTCAGTATTGACTGCCCTTGGAATTCTGCCAAGTGAATAACCTTTATTATGACGACCAAATTTATTCTTTCTCAGTTTCTTTTGAAATGGGGAAATGGAGGAATTTGTAAATAATTGATGCTTTCCATGTTATACAAAATTGTTCAGTGTCTATTTAATTTATTATGTGTTTTTGATTATTATTAGAGGTTATTCACTCTAGGTTAGTTTAAAAAAAAATGACGATGTAAAAGTGCTCTCCAGGCGCCTAATTATATGAAATAAATGAATAAACTGAATTGCTGTTCGTTAGTCTCGCTAAAACTTGAGAACGGCTGGACCGATTTGGCAAATTTTGGTTCTGAATGATTTTTGGAAGTCCAGGGAAGGTTTAGAAGGTAAGAAAATATGAAGAAATTGAAGGAAAGTAGTAAAAACCACTATTTCATTTTCACATACAAATAGACCTGAGTCGATCGCGAGCGATAGAATCACTTTGATTGAATCACGATCCAAACACAAGTGAGCGGGTCGTGACTTACAAAAAAAGTCGATCATTTGGGTCATTGGGTACTTTGTTTCTCGTGAACTCTATCACATTAAGAATAAGGTACACTTCAGTTTGTTTACAGTTTTATCGATCAAGCTCCCCTGCACCATGTCATCTAATTGTAAAATTTATGCTATATACCTATAAAGTTTAAGAATGAAATTATAGTGATAATATATTGAAATGTATTAAAATGAAAAATAGCCAGCGACATAATGTGTGGATCGCGATCTCGAGTCTCGCATCCTTATCAGATGGGTCTCGAATCACGAGAATCATGAGCTACAGTATACGTTTGATCGAAATCGAGTCGCGACCCAAATGTCCCAAATGACCCAAACGATCGAGTCATTTAGACTCGATCACCTTGTCAATGGGTCTAGCGATGGGTGACTCGAGCTAAATTGCCCGCACGAACCGAGCATGTCAGCCAACCCGAAAATTCGGGTTCTCTTTGCGCTGTAACGGGTTGACCCGTGGCGCCATCAGGCTATCAGTCTCACGCGCGGGTCACGCTTTCGTCGTCGCCGCCGCAGAACAATTAGGTACCTTGCTTTCGGGCTGCGTAGCCCGCGTAGCCGCGTACTCGCCGCGCGGCGTGCGATAACCGAGATGCCTACCCGTATCGTACGTACGGGTTGTGCGAATGAGAAAGGTTAATTGTTTCATTAGGTAATAGAACGAGAGAGAAGGTTTACGGGTTGACGGCGTGACGGGTTGCGTTATATAGTGTGTAAATGAGAAAGGCAAATTATTTCAGTAGGTGATTGAATGAGACAGAAGTCGGGCAGCAAATGAATGTATATAATGTATACGGGTTGCGCATGCGCTCTGCTCGTCTGTCCGCTACTCCACGTTATGATGGATGGATAGGTATATGAGAAAAATGTTTCTTGAGAGGTATAAATAAAAAATTTGTTACACATCATCATACACGTCATCACATACATTATGGCTAACATGACATGTCGAAGTAGAAGAGTAATAGGTATTTCAATTTTGAAATTATTAATTCATTCAGAATTAAGCATACACTGTACATATTACTATTTTAGTAATAAATATTTAATAACATGTATTACCTAAATTCTGAATTTATTATCTCACTACGAAACCCTAAAAATAAATCTTTAAAACCCATATGTTAACATCAAGGCAAACATCCTCATTTATATCAATGCTCTAGTGGTCATTATTGCGTGCCATCTAATCTAAGTGAATTAAATTAGAGTTTTTTGGCGGGAACCTTGAAAGCGCATGCGCTATAATAGAGTCCAGTGCGCATGCGCGCTAATAGAGTCCAGTGCGCATGCGTGCTAATAGAGTCCAGTGCGCATGCGTGCTAATGACGTGGAGCGCAGCTAGGGATGGCAATTCTTTCTGAAAAAGATCGATCTTTGAATCGATTATTATTTTATTATAATTTACATTTATATTTTTCCACTTAATCAATTTATATTCGATTTGTATTATGTAATACTAAGAACTCAACCAAGGATAAGAAATGAGCCAAAAATAAGGTATCTGTCATTATCTGGCTTCCTGTCTTATTTTCTCTGATTCTATGCTGTGGATCGATTTAAATAATCGATTTTTTGGTCCGAAAGATTCATCTGCCGATTAATTGATCTCCATCCTTAAACGGAGCGCGCATGCGCGTGAGCGTTCTAGTCTTACTTTGCTTGGGTGTTTTGGCGGGTTTTTATTAGTTTTATTTCGTAAAGCGTTCGACCACGGATAAGAGTGTAGGAAAGTGATTTATTGTAGTAAAATGTGACTTGTCGTGTTGTTTTCAAAACTCCATAAAAAGTTTCTAGTAAAATCCCCATCACTTCACTGGACTCATCTTATCATATTAATTATTTCTTATGGAACTATCTAATCATCGTCATCTTCCTAATGGACATTGGACATTCAATAAGAAAAAAGGACGCGGTGTTGAAGTTGGTATACCTACCTATATTTTATCTTTCACTCACACTACGTCATAGAGTAAGAGCCAGTAAGAGGTAACGCGTTATAATATTTGAAGTAAGTACATTAACACAATACGAATTTAGCGCGTTCTTACAATGTTATGTTTTGATTTTTTTCTAATGGAGTGATGGTGGCAAACTAAGCGAACATGCATGTAGTTTGTACACGGATGTCATGTGATGATTGCAGCCTACAGATTTCTACAAAACCAGAGTATCGTTCAGCTTTTCTGTATAGGTATGGTTACGAAGGTTCATTGTTGACATGTGAACTACTGTGAACTTAGCTCAAACAATGAAGGCATTGCAAAGCAAGTAATTTCTCATACTAGGTACTTTTTATTTATATTTCAACCCGAATCAACCCGAGATGCAACCCGGGCTAGCGTCTATATTAATTCGGGTCGCCCGGGTCGATAAAATTGCGACCCGTCCCACCGCTAAATGGGTCGCGATCGACCCGAATCCCGACGAAGGAGTGATCGACTCAGGTCTAATTCGGAGGCAATACGAAGTTTGCCGGGAAAGCTAGTATGTTTAGTTAATTGAAACACTCACACTCCGTGAACTTATTATTCACTGGTTACACTATTGAACACTAGTAGAAACAATTTGTTGGAGGCAGGCTCAGCCTATACACAAAACAGAAATAATAACGCTTGCATGTTGACAAACAGATAAGCGCCATCTAGTTGCCTAATGAATAAACAAACACTTTTTATAATTAAATATTTTTATAATTATATGGGTTAAACAACGTTATAAGTTTTTTCTTGTTGCAAATCATGTATAACTTCAAATCGATGTCACAACTTTATTTTATGGATTTACGGAATTAACAACTTTAAAACGTAATATCGCGATGTCGCAAGCTGCTTTCACGATTCAATTGTCGAAGCTTACACAGTGTTCATTTCGATCGAGGTTTGTTTGTTACTAAGCCCGAAGCTCGGTGTGCCTGAAGTACTAAAAAGGTTACAAGAGGAAAATGTGGCTCGGCAAAATTGAAATGGGCGCGAAGTGAACTGCGTTTTGCTCATGCCACATCACTACATCCTTTTTGGGAATCCTTTGCCAATAGCAAACGGGAACGTAAATAATTTATTTTAGTCTCTTACTAGATTTTAAAAAGTCTCATCATCATAAATATAGTTGAATTTAAAAGCATGGAAAGATGGGATTACGTCACATAATACACATAATAATTTACAAGCTTGTGCCATAGCAATCGTAAATTTCATAATCGTAAACTAGTTTGAAATACTGGAACGTGGGAACATAATACAATGTTATCTTCCTCAATGGTTAGCCCAGCCCTGATGTTACCCCGGAGAAGAGGAATTAAATAGCCACCGGCCGGCCGGAGGGGAGAAGCCATAGCGTTTTTTACCGATGCAAAATAGTTTGTAATTTTTTGCGGGGGGGAATTCGTGTAACACATACACACAGAACAAAAATCGTCTATTACTACGAAACTCACACCTTGACTTTAACAAAATACATAACCAATTTCACGCACATATTTAAACAACTCGGCGACAGGCAAAGAAACTTGCATATGGCTACTCTCTCTGCTTCCAAACCGCCGCAGCCGGTGGCCAGAGTTGCTCTATGATCACGCGCTACTAGGGATGAGCGCAATGTTTTATCTTATGCATAAAATTAAACTTGTTTCAATGTAGATCTGACTCGGACCTTTGGTGATTGACTCAAAATATTGACTGAAAATTATTAAGCATCAAAATAAATTGTGTATGTAACATGAGCGAGGGTATCACAGAAACAATTTTTAAAAATAAGGAAGAAGTTTTATTTAGTTTTTAACTTAACTTCACTACGTACCTTATAAAGCAACTATAAAAATCGCTCTCAGATTTCAACTGCACAGCTTACTGTACGATCGAGTAAAAGTAACGTCACACGTGTAGTGTCTCGAAGGCGTCGGCAGAACTAAATACATATATTAAATAAAATATATTTCAGAACTAAATACATATATTGAATAAAATATATTTCACAAGCATGTGTTAATGCGAAATAATATAAAACAATTATTAAGGGTAAAAGCGACTTCTTTACGATATTCAATAAACTGCAAAGTCTATTAAATCGGTTGCCTAATTAGCATAGTTGGTAATAGATGGCGCTGCTGCTACCATAAAGCAATGCAATAAATGTGAAGGAAAGATTTGACAAATCGGGCAGGACTTCAGTAGCTCAATTGGAAGAGCGGCTGGACTAGATTCCCAGTAGGCCGCGAGTTCGAGTCTCGCCTAAAGTCAAATTTTCTTTCCATTTTTATTTAAAATAAAAAATAGAACTAAATACGTTTATAAAAATATAACATCGATTTCAATAATAAATTACAATACAATAACACACAATTCGTCAGCTAAGTTTTTTGTCCTCTGTAAGTCGTTGGCAAAGCGTAATGATGATCATGAGCCACATAAGAGAATGGGAATGTTCGAGGATGTCACTACCTAGTAATCCTAGTTTATAATAATTGATCGGTAAAGTACACATTTCAATAAATACCTACATGTCCGTTCCAACTACGGAACCATTCACTGTGTGTGATACGATACGCACTTGGCAGATTTTCACCTTTTTACGTCGAGCCTAGCAATGGCGTTAGGTTTATCATTTTTATCGGCCCCCGGACACAGTGCGATATGGTTTTTAGCTTTTCTTTTGTGCAAAGAGAGGTAACTGATACGTGGAATTTCACGTCGAGGTCAGTTCTCTTGTGTTTCTATTGTTGTTGTTTCATGTGCGTCATGGATAGAACAGGTATTAATTGTGTTGTATTCTGAACATCGAGCACATAGAATACGTCAGCAATTATGGCTACGAGGAGGTAGATAGAATAGCCAGAGAATTAACTAATTTTGGTACGCCTGTACTTAGGCATCTGGCTATAATCCCAGAGAGTTCTGATTTGCTTACTTAAGTACAGATATAATAATTAAAAAATGGAAACCGGTTTTTAATGATATTTCATGTTCTAAATGTATTTGGTACAAATTAAATCAGCCTGAACCTCCTCCATAATACACAGTAAGTTGAGAAGGAATATGATTGTAATTACGCATAGTCTTCGCTCCGGTCACATTCCACTAATACTTTTAAGTTTCTAATGAGGCTAGTGAACTCGCCAAATTGTACCACTTGTGATAAATCTAGATGGGATAAGTCTAGAGGATGTGTACCACATTGTAGATTTAAGGAATTTAGGTGAAATCCAAAGCATCTTAGCCGACCCTTTGAGAGATGTTGGTAAAATGCTTTGCAATGGTATATACAATATTATAAATTCTTGATTAGGCGACATTTATGAGCTATTGCGGGGCTGGCATAGTCGCACGACGACTCAGTCTCTAAAAAAATATAGACAAAAAAAAATATGGCTATGTCTAGTACGGCTACTTATATCTAAAGTTTACTGGTGGGAGAGTCCCAATGTAGGGACTCGAGGGAGTAGATACCACCGCATTACCTAATCTATCTGCCACCAAAAGGTAGTGTTCAGCAGTTAAGGTCTCAAGGGTGGTAACGCATCTGAATTTTGAGTTCGGGTTTTGTGTAGATGTCTATTAGGCTGTAGTCGTCACTTAGCACTAGCGAAAAAATTCTCCTCTCCTCAAACAAAAAACAATAGTAAAAAGAAATAAATTTCCATAAAAAAAAGAATATTATTATAAAAGGTAAGGTAAAATATAATAATGTAAAAGGTAAAATATCGAATGAACCTTGTTCCCATACTTTCGTTGATATACTTATAGTGAGCCAACATTTATAAAGGCAATTAATGTCCACACTAGTTGCTATTTGTGGTACCTATGTATTGAATTACTTCTCAACGAGCACCCCACCATCGTAGGTAGGGTTGCCAGATGGCCGGGATTGCTGGTATTGTCCCGGAATTTCGCTGGTTGTTGTCCAGTAATTTTACTTTACTGTCCCGGTATAAAAAAGTACTTTTTATGTAAAAAAAAAAAAAATTTAATTATATTTTTTTATTTAACAGTTTAAGAAAATTAAATATTTTTCACAAGTTGTAAAATATTTATCTAAAAAATTTTTTTTTTATTAACAATTGATTCTACTATTGCTACTTAGTTTCGTCTTGAACCGGAGACCAAAACTCTGATTCCGTGAGTGGTACCAGAAATGTCCAGGGAATGATCAGCTTGCATCTGGAAAGCCTAATCGTCGGAGGTATTTTTGTACCCATTCGCACCACACTGATTTATTAATGTTACAAACCGTGAGGTAGGTATATTGAAATTATGACTATGGGCCACGCTAACAAATAATTTCGATGCGATTTAAGAGCACGGCATTACATTGTAACAAAACAATTGAGCTAGGTCAACGTTATGGCTCTGTGTTTGTTAAGCTCTGTGTTTTTATTTCTGGAAAATTCCATAACGAAAAATACAGAGCAAAAAATAAACTAGGTGAAAGGAGATGTTGCGAGCTCGGCCCTAGTTCGTACATGTCCTCAAAAAATGGGTAAATTAAAGAAGAATCCAAAAAAAATACAATTAATTTATTCAAGAATATATTTTAGAGTTACAACCACATTTAATTCAAACGATTTTATAATTTTCAACTATGTTAAACATGGCGGCGATACAGCCGACACTTGGGATCAATCGATTTTGATAGTATTTAGAAAAAAATACTTTTTTGTCCAAGTTCTATAATCAAAATACAATTAAAAAAACGAAAATGTCAAAATGACATCGCCTGCCATATTCGCCATGTTAGTTTCGAGTTGCAATTCTAACTGCAAATTATGTTTTGTAACTGCAGACAAAGCTAAATAAGAAAATATGCAGTAAAAAACGTTTTTAAATTGATTTTGCCTGTTTAATGATATTGTGTACAATACATGGCCGGAGGTCCATACATTTTTGCAGCATCTCCTTCGGTGCAATATCAAATTATTGTCTACAGTATACTCAGAAGGTAACAAGGTACCTTTTACGATTTTGTTTATTTGCCAAGGCACCACCAACATAAAGATCGAACACAGGATCCCAGCGATGGCGAGCAAGAGTTCGAGTTCGAAGAAACCACCTTCAAATCTCTATGGCTTACCACATATAGGTTAGGATTCTATAGCAAAATTGTTACGTTCATCCAGATTTGCTGCTTAACAAATTTTTACGTTTATTTATAATCTAGTAGAGATCCTGAGACCTATATCTACTAGGTTGCCTATCAAAATTTATGACCGCTAGTATTTTTAATTAAACAATTTTATCTTTAACTGCCAGTAACTCTTATTGCCGTGAAGTGGACGATATTTTAGTAAAACAATTAAACAAAATTCCCAAAAAAAAAAACACTTGCGGTCAGTTTGATAGGCATCCTAGATTGATATATTCTCTAGATTATAAATATGCGTAAAAATAGGTTTGCAGCTTAACTAAATGAATGAAATGATTCTGCAATGGGATCCTAACCTAATAACATCGATAAAGTTTTCAACACTGTCATCGGCTACAAAACATATCTCCGACAAAACGGAAACGTGTGACATTAAAGAAAAATTTGTTAAAATATTCCATAAATGTGCAGTCAAACAGTGTTGTTATTCTTCGCCAATATCACAAATAATAGACGCCACACACAAAGGCAGCGAATGTTAGTTCTTTTGCAAGCGTCTAGCAATAAGCTGAGTGGTAGGTATACCTACTTGGCATTGTTATTCGTGACTGAAGCCGCGCCATTGTCATACCTTTTGCTTTCTTGCTACACCACTAAATATTAATATGGTGTAGTTCACATAGATCTAGTTGCATACTTGTCTTTAACTTTTGTGACTATTACCTACTATTATGTGTAGCGACGTATTTGACATAATAGAATTGTTATTATTTTTTATCTGTGAATTAGGTAGGTATCTATTTTGAACGGTTATTTTAGAATCTGTTAAAAAAAACTTATAAAATCTGGAAATTAATATAAGGATTCCTGCCGAATTGATTGTCTCCTTTACTTGAAAGTCGAATGGCTGAGGTTGTGGCGTGTAACTATTCGTTATCATCTTCCTTAATTTTAGATAATATTACCTTATCATAAATAACTGTTTCAGTAGCCTAGTGGTAGGGGGCCACTTCTACTACGCTGGCGTCCTGAGTTCGATGCCCGGGTCGGGGAATGTTAGAGATATATGTATCTTCACGCCAGGTCCCTAACGGGGTAGGCAGAGAGTGTAGAGCGCCAGATAACCCGGTTCTGACAAACCTCTCGTGCCTCGTCTACATTCATCATGCTCTTCATACATGCACGCCGATTCCTAAGACTTTTGATCCCACCATCAGACAGAACTCGACCTATTTGGTCATGGTAGGTCAGTCTTGTTAGAGATAATGGTGTTAAACCTTTTAATCTCTGGTTCTATTCGGATTTTTCCATTTTTTGAAAGTTTCCCAGTACGCCGAAGTTTAGTAATGTGCCTGGAGATTTTAATTGGCTCGCAACCTGTTACATGGGCCAAAACGTAACCGGCGAATCGTGGGTGTTTGGATGTATGCTTGAATGCATGCATTTACCTCTGCCTACCCCTTCGGGGACTACAGGGGTGAAGTTACGTATCATAAATAAAATAATTATCATAAAACCCTAACAAATTCATTGCAAGCCCTTCCTCAGCAACAAACGCCACGTCCCCTTACAAAATCGTTTAGCGTATGATTTTAATGGGAACAGCCTCGAAGCTGGTGTCGTACGACTGAATACACGAATAATCGCTTATACGCTTGAACGCACGACTACCGCTTGGAAATTAACCTTAATTAGCAGTTATAATGGAGTCTGACAAGCTTAATATCGCTCAACTAAGCGTATTGCAGTAAACTTGAAAGGCTGGAAGTTTAATGGGTTACGAAAATGATAGTTTCTATGCTATAAACCTGACGCAAAACGCAAATTAAGCCAGCAATAGTAGAAGTAATAAGATTTTTTTAATTTATAACTTATCTCGTTACTAAATTCTGTTTATGAACAGTTTAAGATTTGAATGTAGTAGCAATTGCAGCTACAACATGTATCATGTGTAAATTAACTGTTGTTCATATTCAACAAACAATTGACTTGATATCTACTCTTTGGGTGTGAGTACTAAAAATTCTTAAATTCCGTTCAATAGCAAAAGAACGCTCTTATAAAGATTGAAAGTTAGACAACTATCCTGCAATCTTTCGACAAAGCCTGAAACCTCCGATTGTATCGACCGGCTAAATTTTGAACTATGACCTTTTACCGCGTACCTAAAATGGAACTAGAAATATCTAGAAGCGAAAAGAAAAAATAAACAAATCACGTTTTTAAATAACGAACAAATTGTTCTATTTATAAGGGAACACGTGAACATTAAATATTCAGTTGTTTTATATTATTGTCGTCCCGCATTTGATTTTATGGAAATCGTGTGTCAACCGGCGCGGGGCCCGGTGCGGCGGCGGCGAGTGCCCTTTGCGGAGTCGTAAACATCCAGACAGACTCCAATAAAGGTTGTCCTAAATTACACCCCGCTAAACACGCACCAATTCATGAAATGGCGTCATTGGCTATAGAAACTTCAGCGATCGACAGGTACGAGTCCTCGCAAAGGTTAACGTCGCCGTCGCCGGCGGTGGGAATCGACGCACGAGGCCGCCCCCTGACCTTTGTAGTCGGGAGATCGTAATCCCTCCGCATCACCGCGGCATTCCTGAAACCGTCTCATAGAATCGAGGCTCGCGAATGCGGATTAGCGTTTTATTGCGAGCGCACCTGTCTAGGTGGGCAGGCGAGGCGCGCACTGCTGCAGGCGGGCGGGCGGCCGGCGCGGCGGCGCGGCGGCGGCGCGCATGCGTACTGGCACGCTGAAAAATGAATACCCGTTTCCCGCACTGTGAGCCGCACGTTCGTCGGGGGCGCCGCGTGCCGCTATTTTTGCGCGGAGAGATTGAGACCGCGCCCGAGCCGGGAGCCAGTGCTGTGGCAGGGGTGTGGCCGAGGTTCTAAGGGTGCGCGAGTGGCGATGGTGTTATGGTGAGGCGGCGAGGGCAGCGGGGCTCGCGGCCGCAGGTCGGGGCCCGGCCGGGGCGCCCGGCGTGCTAGCGCTCGCGGCCGCGGCATGGCGCGCCGCGCCGTCCGCGCCCGCGCTCGCGCCTCCACTCACGCACCATGAGCGACCTGCAAGCCACCTTCGAGTTCTCCGTGGAACTCTACAAGTTCTACAATGTCGACCTCTTCCAGAGAGGGTAAGCCGCGATTTGATCGGGTACGATATGCATGGATGATAAGAAGTGATAAGGGCCAATGTTTGTGTTTTTATGTTCAATCTTGAAAGATATAAATAATAAGTACCTATAGGTACATTTGTGTGAGATACAGAACTGTGTAACTTACGCTTTATTACTTTATATTGTTAATTAAAATACTGTTGAATTATTGAGTTACAAATACAAATTAAGAGCTAAATAGAATATCGAACATTCATTTTCTATACGGTGCTATCACAAATCTACTAGGTAGATATCTAGTTTGGTCTGTGTTTGACACACGCAATCCGTAACAATCTAGTTTCTAGATTACATAATAGCAAACATAAAAGGCCTCCCGGCAGAACAGACTTGGTGCATTACAAGCTGTCATAAACCAAATTAAAACATTATTACCAATTACTCGTTAAATGGGACACACAGCCAATGAACCTACAGGAAACAGATTAAAGCAATTAACACTTTTTCGGTTTGGTTTTCGAAGGTATCATTTTTTATACAATAACAAGGGTATATGCTAAGGGTATGCTATAGACATTCGTAAAAAACCCAAAAGACATTTGTAGTAGAACCCCGGATTCGAAAGCTATGGAATATGGACGGACATATCGAAACTATAAGGCTTTCTTGTAGGCTACGGAACCCTAAAAACTTCACACGGACTTTCTTCTAGCTTATCCTCAAAACCATTCTTGCTTACAACATAATTTTGACGACCCGGTTAGTCCGGTGTTAGACGACCGATTGATTCGAAGGGCGCAGGTTCATTCTCCGCATCGGGACAAATATTCGCATGGCCCACAGATATTTGTTGTGTACAACGACTCAGACTTATGCGATATTTTATATAAATTATATATAAAATAAAATAAATATTTTAGTTCGTCGTCAATCAACTTCGATCGAACGCTCAAATCAGTGGCCACTATTATACTATTACGTTCTGTTAGAGATTTAGGTACAGCAAATGTAGGTACCTAAATCATCCTAAATCTCTAACAGAATATAGTGAATTATCATTTCTTAGCCTGTTCTTTGTTGTTTTCTCTGTGTGATTCCCAATTATTTATTCCTAGGTTGCATGCCATATTCAGTGGAAATCGATACTTGTCTACCTTTTTCTTTCCTTTCTGAGAAGTTTTAGCGTGGATTGAGGTATGTAGTTTTATATATGGATATCATGTCTCCGTTACATCGCCTAATTTCAAGAATATTTTCTCTCACTGCCAAACATCTTTTATAGCTAAAATATGAAAAACCCGCATCACGTACAAAGTTGGTTCGCAATGATCAAAACTGCTTTACAGATCAGAAATTTTGCGCACCTAAGTAGGTAAATTGACGACTTGACAACATGATAATTCAAGCTGTCTTTCAGTTTCCACCTTCCTACCACAAATCGTTGAACTCATATTGAACAGATGGGGGAACCATTTTGAAAAGAAACAAATGCCGTTTTCATCAATAAAAACAAAGTTCACGCAGCTGAAATTTCGAATATGAATTTACTGCAGATCATAATTTTAATTCTTGTTATTTATGAAATGAAGGCGTCCATAGCGTTCCTGTTCAATACGATAATGGATATAAAACAGATTACCTCGTGTCCGGTGTACTGGTGTGTGAGTATACCTATAGTAAAACGGTTATTGTATACTAGTGGCCCGCCCCGACTTCGCACGGGTGCAATGTTACCTACATTATTTCTACAAATACGATATAAATCTACACTTCTATACTAAGATTAGAGCGCTCAATAACTTGATGTAATTATTGAAACTACTAAAGGTTAGGTGTTGTTAAAAGAATATAAATAGGTACCTACCTAATAAATGTTTTTTGTATCTTCACGCCGCTTCCCTAACGGGGTAGGCAGAGATTGTGGATCGCCAGATATCCCGGCCCTGACATACCTCCCGTGCTGCTTCTACCTTCATCATTCTCTTCATACATGCACGCCGATTCTTAAGACTTGACCCCACCCTCAGACAATACTCGACCTATTTGGTCATGGTAGGTCAGTCTTGGTCTTCATGTGCCTCTGCAACCATCCACATTCGCATTGTATATCTGTTTAGTCATTCGCTCATTCGACATTCTTTCCATATACCCTAATAAATGTTGTTGAACTCGTAGGGTTGCCAAAAGGGGTAATTTTCCCATACATATCGCGGCTATGCACTCCGGTTCCTAAGACTTTTGACCCCACTTTCAGACAGTACTGAATCAGACCTACCTGGTCAAGGTGTTTCATACATATTATCCACCCCCAAAAACACACCCTGGGGTCGAATTATAACTTATATAGCGAATTTTTTACTGGTAGTAGAGCTCCAGTGACTGAACTCGCGGGCGTAAGCACCACCGCATTACCTAATATACTTGCCGCTTAATGGTAGTGTTCAGCACTATCGTGTTTCGGTCAGGTGGTAATGTACGGTCGTGTAATTTCTGGCACAGAGGCATAACACCTCAAGCCTCAGTAGTGGTAACGCATCTGCTATTTGACCTTGGTCTTTGTGTGGGTGTTTATAGGCTGCAGTCATCACTTAACATCAATGTGAACTGCATGCGTGTATGCCGCTTCCATTACATAAAAAAAGAATTACAATTGTAGCCTTGGTGCTTAAAAGAATCCCTAATTTAATAAAAACTATCAACCCCAAAAAAAAACATTCTTAGGTGTCGAATTTCACAAAATCCCGTCTTAGGTAACACCTACATCCTAAAAAGATAATGCATTCAATTTATTAATTACTAAGTAACAAAGGGTTACTTAGTTACTTAGTTTCTGAGATTTCGTGATGAGTGAGTGACCTTTCGCTTTTATATAAATTACTAACTGTGCCCGCGATGTCGTCCGCGTGATAATTTATGATTGTTCAGTATCATCTACCCGGACAAAGTCGTGGGCGCAGCTAGTATAAAAGTAGCCTAAGTTAGTCCTTATTACATCAGCTATCTGTCAGTGAAAGTCCCGTCAAAATCGGTCCAACCGTTCCCAAGATTAGCCCCGCCAAACAGACAGACAGACAGACAGACAAACAGACAAAAATTGTAATTCAAAATGTTTTGGTGTATATGTACCATGTACATATGCATTCAAAAGGTCACAAAAAACATTCACTTTGAAACGTATAACAGAAATATATTCCCGTGATATATCCTGATTCACTCATTAAATTTTATTTGTGACAGGAAACAGTTAAACGCTTTATTTCCTCTAGTAACCCACCAGGGTGCAACAAGAGACGCCTGCAAATTAAAAAGCTTATCATTGACGACCCTTGTATAATTTGCAATATGCTTCGGATCTATCTCCCATAATTGCATGTCGCCGAAGCCCTTGAGTTCGAAAAGTAATTAAGTAACTCAAATAAAATAACTTACTGGTGGTAGAACACCAATGACAGAGCTCGCGGGCGTAGCACCGCATTTACCTAATCTAATTACCGCTAAATCTTTGTAGTCGAGATTGCGCTATCGTGTTGCGGTCAGGTGGTAATGTAATTTCTGGCATAAAGGTATAATTATTAGAGGTATAGCAACCTTGACCGTGTGATGAGTACCACGCATCTTCATTGAAATCAGTTTTATGTAGATTTTAAAAGGCTACTTATTTGTAACTGCCTCAGTAGCGTAGTGGTAGCAGGCCACTACTATTACGCTGGAGGTCCTGAGTTCGATTCCCGGGTCGGGGCCTATCAGAGATAACGGTTTAAAATCCTTTATCTCTGCTTCTATTGGGATTTTTCCATTTTCTGAAAGTTTCCCAGTAACCCGGAGTTTGGTAATGTGCCCGGAGATGGCAACAGGTTCGCCACCTGTTACATGGGCCAAAACGTAACCGGCGAGTCGTGGGTGTTTGCATGTATGATTGAATGCATGCATTTACCTCTGCCTATTCGGGGATTACAGGCGTGAAGTTATTTACTTATTGAAGTTATTTATATATCGTACTTATTTGTATTCACTTACCACCAATACGCTTGTTTGCCATATCATTAGGTACATTAAAAAAATATATCAAGCGAGTCCCACCATCGATGTGAGCAAAGCGTTTGAATGGTTTGAATTTAGTGTTATTAAAGACTCAAGTCTTTTAGTCTTCATTTTGAGATTTGAGTCGATTTTCAAGACTCGGTCTCGTTAGTCACATGAGTCCGAGTCATTTTAAGTCTTCTGAGTCCCTTCGAGTCTTATACGTTCTTTGAGCTAGACTGAGTCATGAACTTGAATTGGTAAGTCCGTGCAGCAGTCTTTGAGTTTATCGCTAACAGACAAACAGACGATAGATAGACGCGGCAGGGGCTTTTATTTTACAATATATAAAAATATACCGAGCGTTTTGACAACAATATCCCCAGGCTGATGACGTCATGCATGAACCCTGCGTAACCCCACGACCCTAACCCTTTATAACGGACACGCAATTAGCCGAAAAGCCCCAATTGACATTCGTGACTCAATTTTCAAACGTTACGAACATATTTCTCAATTAATTACAACTTCGTTTATTTATCGTAGCTTCACAAAGTGTATTCCTGATGATTATTTTTTTAATTTAAAAAGAGAGGGATTTTTTTATATTTATAACCTACAAATGTGGCAAACAAACATGCAGTTCATATCCATGGATGTTCAGTGATGACTGCAGCCTATAAACTTCTACACAAAAACCAGACGTCAATATGCAGAGGTCAGATGCGTTGTCACACCGGAGACCTTAAGTGTTATGTATGTTATGTTTAATGTATGGCCCCGTAATAACTTTTTATTTTTATGTAATGGAAGTAGCAAACAAGCATGCAGTTCACATTGATGTTAAGTGATGACTGCAGCCTATAGACACCCACACAAAGACCAAGGTCAGAATGCAGATGGGTTTCCACTCCTGAGGCCTAAGGTGTTATGCCTCTGTGTCGGAAATAACAGGGCCGCACATTACCACCTGACCGGAACACGATAGTGCTGAACGCTACCATTTAGCGGCAAGTATACTAGGTAATGCGGTGGTGCCTATGCCCGCGAGCTCCGTCACTGGAGCTCAACCACCAATAAAAAAACTCACTTCCATTAAATTCCTTTACTGGTAGAGTTCCAGTGACGGAGTGTAAGCTCGAAGTCCTAGGCAACACCGTATTGCCTTATCTATCCTGATGTCAAATGGTGATGTTTTCAGTACTATCGTATTTCGGCTACATGGTAGCCGAAATGTAATGTACCTATGGCATCGCTGGCATCTGGACATGACGACCCCACCAGCCAATAGTGGAAGAATTTTCTTCTACTGGAAGATAATTCTATCAGTTAACCGAACAATGGCGACATTCCACAATGGGGAGGTAGCATAGAATAGAGCAACACGGGCCACCGGTCGCGGCGGACTGGAGGGGAGTAGCCATAGCGTTAATCACCGATGCAAAACATTCTGTCATTTTTTGCGGGGGGAAATGCGTGCGACACACACCTTGCCCCAAAAAGGGGAGAGACTCGTGCCCAGCAGTGGGACGTATAATGGGTTGCCATTATTATTATTATATTATATCACATCTTGACTTTAACACAATACAGAAACAATTTCACGCACACGTTTAAACATCTACCCCTTTATTCATAAACGTACATTAGATACGTTTTAGCTATAGAATGCTTTGTCTTTATCAGTTGCATTGTCAAATGTGCAGGATAGAAAGAGACAAAGGAGACATTAGCAACACTTTAGCTAAAATACGTTTATGAATAAGGGGGTTAGACGACAGGTATAGGCCCATTTGGGCTTGTACTTTGACAGAGGGGAAAGCCTGCATATGGCTACTCCCCTCCGGTGTTGCTCTATGGGAGGTAGTATGTGTAATAGCGCTAGATGCCCCCTCGCCCCCTCTTATGGGGAGGCCTTGGTCCAGCAGTGGACATCTTTAAGGCTGATATTTAGATTATGATGTATGGCCCCGCAATAATTATCAAAGAGGTCTGTTTGGCCTCTGCGTTTGTGGGCTTAGGATTCAGAGGTCGTATCGCATCTGCATTTTGATCTTTGATTTTTGTGTAGATGTTTGAGGGCAGTAATATACATATACATAGTACCTACTTATATCATTATCTGCATAAAAATACAAATAAATGCACATACACAAATTTATTCAAAGCCCAGACTTAAAAGAAGCTCATAAACTAATTGCAGGCGAAAAAGTTCAGATCTGAAATACATGACTGTCTTGTGTGCGAGTACCTATCTAAAAATATAATAATGTCGGTCATTGATTCTATTGTGAAAGGAAGGTGAATATAGAATTTGGCCTGCGAAAACTTCCCCGGTCAATTAACCCGTTGATGAGTTAAACGAACAATGGCAGTCAAACCTTATTGGGATTATAAATAATAATAAGAATGGTAACCATTGCCGGACTTAGACTTCAGCGGCCCATAGGCAAAGAATGTGGTGGAGGCAATCAAATCGCAATCATTCACTGTTGCTGTTGGTCTAGCGCGGCGCAGTAGAATACGCCATTTGATTTCATGTTAACTTCACAGCTCAAAGATAAAAAAAAAATCGTTAACCATTTGTAACAAATTTCAGTATTTTTTTGTTTCTTATTTTTATTTTTTTTATGTTTTAAAAGTGGCAAACAAGCATACAGTTCATATTGATGTTAAGTGATGACTGCAGCGTATAGACCCACACAAAGACCAAGATCAAAATGCAGATGCGTTACCACTCCTGAGGCCTAAGGTGTTATGCCTCTGTGCCGGAAATTACAGGGCCGTACATTACCACCTGACCGGAACACGATAGTGCTGAACACTACCATTTAGCGGCAAGTATATTAGGTAATGCGGTGGTGCCTACGCCCGCGAGCTCTGTCACCAGTTTCTACTGAGCCTTTATGGATTTTTGTTGGTGTGGTTGCGGCCCCCATATGGTGGCGGCCTATAGGCAACCGCCTATGTTGCCTATGCTTAAATCCAGCACTGATGGTAACCCTTGAAACGTCCCACTGCTGGGCTCGAGTCTCTCCCCTTTTTGGGGGGACAGCTGGAGCTTCCACTACGCTGCTCCAATGGGGGTTGGTGGATACGGGTTAATGACCAACCCGCTGTCGGATGTATTCCAACCACCCACCCATAAGGCCTCCGCCAATGTTTAACAATTACTATCTATCGATAGCAACCGGGACCGATGGTTTAACGTGCCCTCCGCAGCACGGAAACGTAAAATTTGCGACTAGCGGTCACCCATCACACACCCAACCGTGCCCGTATCGCGCAACCGAGTAGATCGCTTACCTACGATCTACACCAGCAGCGGGGCGATGCGCGCTTTTTATTGGGATAAGTGGTAGGAAATACGCAGCGTCCCTCGACACCCACACCAATTACAACACAAATATTTGTTTTATTTTGTTTTTAGTAGATAGATAGTTATAGATAGATATTTATTAGATATTAGAGATAGATATTTATATTTATTGATAACAACAAAAAAAACACATCAGATATGTGCGAAAATTTAAACTCTATACCTATCACGGTTCGTAAGAGCCGATAACGTTATCTTGTCAGTTTTGTACCGCCTATTAAAACATTTTGCTCTTAAGTAGGTATATACCTACCTGCGGATGAAAACACTTCCAGGAAAAGTTAGGCGGTACGAAACTGACAAGTTGATGTCATAGTCGAAAGCTAAACGAAAGCATGAGAGTTAGGCGGTCGGCTTCCTGGTCAAAGGCAGGCGGACAGACAGGCAGACAGGCAGGCGGCAAGACAGACATACAGGCAGACGTACAACGGAGTTTAAGCACTAGGGTCCCGTTTTTTCCCTATGAGTACGAAACCTTAAAAAAGACCGATCGATCAGGAAAGGAAGTCCACCACCATAACATACCTAATAATTAATCACATGGGAATTTGGGAAAGTGAAGTGAAGTGAAGTTTGGGAAGTGACTTCTTTAAAAAAATCCAATGCATTGATAACCTCCTCCTTTTTCTGGATTCGGTTAAAAATTCAGCGTAATCCTTCCTAGTGTCCTGCATGGTGGTAAGGTCTCTTAAAGGGCCTGCCTGGCTAGCTACCACCCTCAGGTCGTAATCTGCCGCCAAGCGTCTTCGGACGTGTTCCGGCTTCCGAGCCTGTGAGCCAGTCCCCCCTCCCCTTCCTCTTTCCCCTCCCTGATGTGTACCGTATTGTTCACCCCCGGTCCGGTTGGTGTAAGGACGTCTTGTGCTCAAAGACGCAACATGTTGGCCTGGGGGCCAGGGAGAGCCGATTAAACGGTATCCGCTGCCGCCCGCCGGTCAGTAGGGGACCCGAACCCAGGCCTCACTATTAACCTCTGGCCTGGGAAGCTGTTCCGCCAACCGGTGCAAAGCCCCGTGTGCAGTCGCCGTGCCGGAGTAAGAGACCGGAGTGGGGCCAGGCGCCTGTGCACGGGGGGGATCGGGGGTCCTTCCGTCCCCCGGGCCAGCAATTTGCACCACCTCTGAGAGCAGATGGTCTAATTCACCGACAACTTTGTTCGTCGAGTGAGTAATGCGGTACACATCATCCTTCCCCTTTCCCGACGCTTCAAAAAAACAAAAATGGTTAAACAAAAGGAAAACTTTAGGCTTCTCTCAGCGGACACCCCCCCCCCCCCCCCCCTCCCTCACATTTACTGTGGACATGTGCAATATCAGGGGTTTACATACCAACCTTAACGCCGTCCATCTTCATCTGGAAACGGCTAAGCCGGCCCTACTCTTTCTGACGGAGACACAAATGTCCTCTCCACTCGATACTGCATATCTTACTTACCCCGGCTATGCTCTGGAGAACAATTTTATTCGCCGCGCCGGGGTATGTCTGTATGTCAGAGAGGATGTCTGTTGTCGCCGTCTTGACCATTTTGAAGACAAGGACCTGTCTATATTGTGGGCGCCCGTAGATTACGAACCGAATTTACGCGTGCGTGTACAGGTCCTATAGCGGAGACGGGGAGACAGCTCGCATGTTCGAGCACATCCAACAGGTGGTCGACACGGTGCTTGAACAGCATCCTTCTGCGGAGTTGGTGATTCTTGGCGACTTTAACGCACACCATACGGAGTGGTTGAGTTCCCGAATCACTGACTTCGCTGGAAGGACAGCTTATGACTTTGCGCTGGTGGTCTCACACAAGTCGTAACCTGATTCACCCGGATACCAGATGTCGAGGGCCACACCGCCTCTTTGCTGGATCTTCTGCTGACCTCACATCCTGCCAACAATCAGGTGGTGGTCGAGGCTCCTTTAGGATCCTCAGATCACTGCTTGGTACGTACAAAAACCCTCTTGTCGGTTCGGGCGCCTCTGCAGCCCTCCTCCACACGGCAAGTGTGGCATTACAGGTCAGCAGATTGGGATGGACTGAGGGAGTTCCTGTCGTCCTACCCATAGAGGCAGCTTTGTTTCTCGTCGGAAGATCCGAACACGTGCGCCGAAGCTGTAACCGATATGATACACCAGGGTATGGATTGTTTCATCCCGCACTCTGTTGTATCCATTGGCGGACGGTATCAGCCCTGGTTCGACAAGTCTTGTGCTGTGGCTTCTAACCATAAGCAGGAGACTTACAGAACCTGGACTGTGGCTCACGCCTGCATGGATCCAAATACCTCCGACCTAAAGAGAGTACTCAACGCTGCCTCCAGGTTCTCAAAGCTGCGGATAGCCAGAGCAAAGTCCAAGCATGTCGTTAGAGTTGGCAGGAAGCTAATGAGGCATCCTCCCGGGAGCCGTGCCTATTGGTCTCTTGCCAAAGCTATCGAAAAGAATTTTTGTCGGTCATCTTTCCCACCACTGCGAAAAACTGACGATAGCCTGGCCCACACGGCAAAAGAGAAAGCCGATCTCCTGGGCAGCCTCTTTGCCTCAAACTCGACTCTTGATGACATGGGTAACACAGCGCCTACCATCCCGCGCTGTGAAAGCTCTATGCCTGACGTCAAATTCACTCAGAAGAACATCAGGCGAGCGCTGTTATCCCTTGACGTCAAGAAGTCGAGTGGGCCGGATTCCGTCCCTGCAGTAGTGTTGAAGATGTGCGCTCCCGAGCTGACCCCCGTTCTGACGCGCCTGTTCTCGCTTTCTTATGATCATGGAAAAGTACCGTCTGCGTGGAAGACAGCCCTTGTGCATCCGATACCCAAAAAAGAGGATCGCAGTGATCCGGCCAACTACAGGCCCATAGCAATAACCTCCCTACTCTGCAAAGTCATGGAGCGTGTGATCAATACACAGCTGCTGCAGTACCTGGAGGATCATCAGCTGATCAGTGACCGCCAATATGGCTTTCGTCAAGGCAGATCTGCTGGTGATCTTCTAGTATATCTCACGCACTATTGGTCTCACGCCTTGGACAAGAGTGGGGAGGCATTGGCTGTAAGCCTGGATATTGCTAAGGCCTTTGACCGGGTCTGGCACGGGGCACTTCTCGCGAAATTGCCATCTTACGGTCTCCCCGAGAGGCTATGCAACTGGACAGCCAGTTTTCTGTCTGAGCGTTTTATACAGGTCTTAGTTGACGGTCAACGCTCAGACAGACTACCTATCAACGCTGGTGTGCCGCAAGGCTCTGTGCTATCTCCCACGCTTTTTCTTCTGCATATCAATGAAATGTTGGAGCAAAACTCCAATTTTCATTGCTAAGCGGATGATAGCACGGGAGATGCACACTATACAAGCCGTGCAAATGCCTCTCGGACACTTATCGAATAAAGCAGGACTAGACTTGTGTCTGAAGTCGAGCACTCTCTGGAGCGGGTCTCAGATTGGGGTCGACTCAATTTAGTGCAGTTCAACCCCTCGAAGACACAAGTCTGCGAGTTCACCGCTAAAAAAAAACCATTCATTGTAGCACCACAGTTCCAGGGCACTCCGCTTGCCATTGGTAAGAGTATCGGTATCCTGGGCGTTGACATATCGAACGATGTGCAATTTGGGAGTCACATTGAGTGTAAGACCAAGTTGGCATCCAAAAAGTTGGGGGTACTTAACAAAGCGAGGCAGTATTTCACATCGGGGCAGCTACTACAGCTTTATAAGGGCCAAATACGGCCCCATCTGGAATACTGCTCTCATTTGTGGGCGGGAGTCCCCAAGTACCAGCTTGGTCCACTTGACTCCCTACAAAGACGCGCCGTTCGTATTGTTAACGATCCGGGACTTACAGACAGGCTCGAACATCTGAGCCTGCGCAGAGATATTGGTAGTCTGTGCGTGTTATACCGTCTCTACAATGGTGAGTGCTCTGTCGAACTGTTCGACATGGTGCCACCGTCTCTTTTTCTACACCGTACTACCCGCCGAAGAGAGAAGTTTCACCCTCACCGACTGGACACCTGGCAGTGCTCAACGGTGCGGTTTTCTCGTTCGTTTCTGCCCAAAACGTGTAAATTGTGGAACGAACTGAGGTGTTCCCTCGGTGCTACAATATGGGGTTCTTCAAAAATGGCGTCAAAAGAGTCCTTCAGGGCTGGCAGCGCGTTGGCAACTCCCCTGGTGTTCCAAATGTTCATAGGCGACGGTGACCACTTACCATCAGGTGGCCTGTCTGCTTGTCTGTCAACCTAATGAAATAAAAAAAAATAAAAAAAAATAAAAAATTAAGCGTTCTACTTCAGAATTTGTTTTCTTTTATGTAATGAAGGCGGCAAACAAGCATGCAGCTCACAATGACTGCCTATAAACATCTACATAAAAACCAGAGGTTAAAATAGCGATACGTTGACACCCCCGAGACCTAAGGTGTTATGTGTCTGTGATTGTTATTACGGGGCCATACATATTAGCATCTAACCGGAACATGATAGTACCGAATACTACCATTTAGCGGCAGATAGGTTATATAATGCGGTGGTGCCTACGCCCTCGAGCTCCTACACTCGGAACTCTACCACCATTATAAGAAGAAAAACAATGCATCTATATTTTCTCCCCCGATTTTTATATAAACACTCTTCACTTACTACTTACGCACACCGCATGATTTATTATAATCATTATCTTAAAATAGGAGAAACTAGAGATTCCATTTGGCAAAGTAGCTTTAAAACAGGTGATTTCTCGTCGACATGCTGCTTCTATTACAGTCACAGTTTCTGACCCAGTTCCAAATTAAACTTCTACTTGCGGTGAGTCTATAATTTATATCTGTTGTTTTACGAAATATTTAAAACTATTAGGAAAACATTACGTCATAATACATACTTATGTAACGAATGCCTTAGATTTATCCCAAATTAATAAATAATATTACTACTCTACACTCCCTGCCTACCTCGTGAAGAACTTGGCGTGAAGATACATGTAAAAAATATTCAGAAATGGTTGCCGCAACGATTTTGGCAACAATCTTGCGTAGTGTGGCAGAGTGTTAGTAATTACATCCTTAATAAACCAGCCAAGTGCGAGTCGGGCCGGCCTTACGTATAAGTATATAACCTTGATTTATTGGACAAAATATTAACCATAAACTGAGGGTAGCTGTAGGTACCTGTATTGCCAAATTTCAGCTTTATATGACCAGTACTTTCAGCGGCGCGTTGTCTTTCAGTCCGTCATTATGTATTTATATTGTATACTCGTATTTTACTTAAAAACTGGATGATTTTATTCTATCGCTGTGGGGTGATGGTGGCAACATAATAATATACCTATTGCCAACAATGCTAAACTTAACTATTCAGTTTATCAAATATCGTAAATTATATATAGTAGAGTTGAGTCCTTGAGTTCTTAGTAACTCAAGTAGAGTTACTGGTTAGATTTTATTGTATTAAACAAAATTGTTTATTCAAAAAAATATTGCCTTTTTGCACCTTACACGCGGGACAAGTCGATATTTCTTACCTATAGCTGGTACGCCAGGTACATTTTAAACCGCATAACCTTGAACCCTAATGCCACGTTTGTTCCCACACTTGTTTGTTACACCCTCGTCGGTAACGGCCAACTACACGATCGATTTTGATTAATTTAGCAAAGTGGCAATAATAAATCCGTAGTGGCTAATTCGCAAACGGTAATCATATGAAGTAGGCCAGTCTATCTATTTTAATGAGTTCTGTGTATGTCTGCCACACTTAATTAATACGTTCTTTAGGCTTTGCTACATTCAGTAGGAATTAAATCACGTAGATGGCATATAACGAAGATCATTATACAAATGAGCTCATACGTTCACTCCGGCGTGTACCACCGGTGGAGCACGACGGATTTGCTGATATGGCGGGCTGTGCCGCCGGTGCCCACGTCATACAGACTTTGTACTAAAAAAATCGCGCCGCTTTGAGAAAAAGTCTACCTACCGTCCCCGCCTAGTAGAAATAACAAATTTTCAAAGTATAGAGCAGGAGACTGACGTTGTTTCGAGAAGTAAAAAAAAATGCGGTGGTAACGTCCACCGGTGGCTACATGAAGATTTGCCCCGTCAAGTGGCAAATACCTACTCATGAGGTGCCGGTATGAACTTATTAATATTACCAAATTATTGCATTGTAAGGTTTTCGCATTAATCGCGAGCTTCAAACATTGTAGAAATTATATTTGCGAATTTTCTCGCGTAGGTAGGTATACAATACTTCCAGCCTCCTGTGTTCACGGGCAGACTAATTCGACGATGTTCTGCCCGTGACCATGGTTGCTGGAAAGTGTGGAAAGCGACCGAAACGTTGGGTAAGAGAGCCGTCAACCGTCTGAACGGATGTTATACTGTCTTATAATAATTAAAAGACGAGGCACGAGAGGTTTGTCTGAACCGGGATATCTGGCGCTCTACACTCTCTGCCTACCCTGTTAGGGACCTGGCGTGAAGATACATACATACATACATAATAATTAATAGGTACTATCTTGCCGACCAATAATATCACGATAGAACTGAAAGCTGAAATCGTATTGAAAAAATATTAGAAGTATTTTAATACAAACTTATAATTTTGTTATCTTCTAAATAATTAGCTACACACTCATTAATTGTCAAAAATAACCGCACTACAGGAGACAATAGATGATTAATAATTTTAGAGCTAGCGAAGTATAAGGAATCGATCCGTAGGAAAATGGCAGATATTTATGGAAAGTTATTCAGCGCAGCGGTACGACGCACGCACAAGTCGCGGTCAACTCATTGAGTCAGAGGGCTAATTCTTGTAGCATAATTGTCGTTGAATTACAGTTGGATCTGTTCACTATTTTACTCTTACATAGGTCCATTGGTTAAGGCAAGACAACAAAGCGATTTAATCGCGATTAAATAAGTATTAGGTTACCGGAATTAGGCCTCAGGTCTCCTAAATTTCTAGAATCATATATTTTTTCTTTCTACATATCAGGTCAGGTCACAAGTCTCCCCTATGTATGACAAAGTGGCAAACAAACATACAGTTGGCAGCAGCCCATAAACACTTACATAGTAAAGTACTCAGTGTAGACGCGTTACCACACCTAAGGGTGAGGCATAAAAGCTTTTACCTGAATATCTACCGCAAATACTATGCAGTACACTGCTGACTAATCAATTCTTAGTTTAAATTTAAGTTACTAGGTATTACAGGATTTTAAAAGTCATTGATATTATTTTAAGACTTGGATGTTATTTTTCGATAGGCTCCTTAAATTGCTCAAAATGCAATAGGTGAGACGTGGACGTTGCGTTGGTATGCATTCATTTACCTCTGCCAACTCCTTCGGTGAATACAGGCGTGAAATTACGTTACTTTGAATTACGTAACTTCTACCGTATTAAATATTTTTGCTCGTCTTAGATGAATTTGCATAAAAGTCATATTCAAAAATTTGCAAACACATCAATCGGAATAGGTAAGTTCACTCGCACAGCTTAGGGTAAGGAAAGAGTGACTAAGTACTAAATGCTGTCGAAATAAATTCTTGTCGAGATTTCAACGACAATGTAATAAATGGGAAAATGTAAGAAAAACACAATTCGGGCGTTGCAACTATAAAAAGACAAATAAAAATTTAATTTATACAATTATGTATCAATAACCACCTTTGAACATTTTGCTTCAAAATATGTTCAATCATAGAAGTTTTTCTCTTTCCACAGTCTTTACCAAGTGCGCGTGGGTCTACGCGTGTCACCCAAGGTGCCGGTGCACTTCGAGGTAACAGTGTCCAGCGGCAATGGTGCAGCTCGCACTGGTAGACCTGCCGCCAACGCCTCCCTCGTTGGCGGACTGGCGGCTTCCAGGGCTTTCCAGATCATGTATAGAAACGAGGAGGTCACGCTGCGTGATATAGTGCATTTTAGAGCTTATTTGCTGGGTAAGTAGTTTTTAAGGCGATTTTGAACGTAATTTTGTAGCAAGCTCGAACAAACTATAACTAACACCCATCATCGGAGCGGCAATGAAGCAGCTTGTACTGACACATCAGCCCCCAGCGCTTTCGTCGTCGGCTGGCTCTAGATCATGTACAGGAACGAAGAGAACACGCTGCGTGATAAAGTGCATTTTAACTGCATTTTAGTGCTCTTAGGCTAGGTGAATCGTTTATGAGCATTCTTTTCTAGGCGGTTAACACAGACGATAACCAAAACCCGTCATAGTAAGTGACAATAAAGAAGCTAGGACTGGCCAACCAGCCGCCAGCGTATCCGTCGTCAATGGGGCTTGCGGCTTCCACAGCTTTTCAGATCATGTACAGGAACGAGGAGTTCACGCTGCATGATATAGAACATTTTAGATCGTTATTTTCTAGGCGCCTCAAACACATGATAACTAACATTAATGTCTGCCAATCTGAGCTACTTAATTGCGGGCAGCAATGAAGTAACTCGGACTGGTAGACGTGCTGTCAACGCAACTCTTCGGCGGTCAGAGCTTTTCAGAACATGTAAGTTTATCGAGAAGACCAAAAGAAACATCTCACTATGAGCGGTAATGGTGTGGCTAGAACCGGCGGGCCTGGTGTCTTTGAGCATTCCAGGCTATAGTCAGAAAAGAAGAAGTTACGTTGCATGGTTATGTACAAAGTGTATTTCACGCAACGTAACTTGTTGCTCATTTGTTTGGTATAAGTCAATATTTAGTAATTCTTTCTGGGTGGCTCAAAAAGATTAAGACATTCGTCTTTACGATTGGCAATGGACTAGTCAGGACTGGCAGGCCAGCCGACAACGCTTCTCTCGCTCTGAGCTGGTGCCTCCCATAGCTTTCCAGATCACATACAGAAATGTAGAGCTCATCTACTTGGTAGTTACATAGATTTTAGGTTGAATTTAAAATAATAATTAATTCTTGAATCCAGGCCCGAACATCTAAGCCTGCGCATGTAGTCACCGTCTCATTTTCTACACCACACTCGCCGAAGATTAAGAGAAATTCCACCCTCACCGTGACCTGACGGACACCTGACAGTGCTAAACGGTGTGGTTTTCGAACGTGTAAATTGTGGAACGAGCTTTCCTATGAGGTGTTCCTTGGGTGCTACAATATGCGATTCTTCGAAAATGGCGTCAAAAGAGTCCTTCAGGGCTGGCAGCGCGTTGGTAACTCCCCGGGTGTTGTAATTGTTTGTATCCTACGGTGACCACTTTCCATCAGGTCGGCGGCCGTTTCCTTCTCTGTCAATCTTTTGACAATAAAAAACTTCCAAGCTGTTCTTAAAAGTTTATGAATTGCATTTCAAAATATACCATCGAAGATAAACATTTACAAAAACACATCTAAATTAATTATCTGTAAATTACACATACCTCCTATAAATAAATTATGTTTGCTTTTGTCAATATCGCGTAACAATTTAGTGCTCTGTTTTCTATTTGTAATGTCAGCAAAGAATTGGATATCGGATATCCTTGGCACACTGCCACAGGGATTGGCCCAATATGCAAAAATGACCCAAATTGCTAACCACGTGCATCAAAATTATTTTAGATTGAGAACACTAAAATTTTAATATAAGAAATTCTGAATGGTAATCGTAAGATGATAGCAGCATTGCTTCTGGCTTTATGGATTTATTTCCAGCTTGGAGTATTATTGACCTTTAAATTCTCAATAATTTCGTAGTTTGAAAATGTTCTCAATTATTCAAGACTGATTAGGTACTATTGCTGCTTTGAGAACTCCAATACCCCGGCGCTACAATATGACTAGTATGTGTAGTTCTTCAAAATTGGCGTGAAAAGAGTCCTTCGGGGCTGGCAAGGCATTGGTCATTTTTAATTAGGAAACCCGTTTCTCGTTTGACAACCTTTTGACATAAAAAATACAACTACATTTAGGTGTTGCTTCCTTCATCAGAAGATAAAAAACTGCTAGAAGGCCATATTCGCATACCGTCAGAATGGAAGGCACCCTTAATCGCAAATTTAAATTAAAAAACCCTTAACAAAATTTTAGAGGGACAAGGCGAATAAGTAATCTATCTAAACGTGTCTTAATCCCTACTAATATTATAAATGCGAAAGTAACTCTGTCTGTCTGTCTGTCTGTCTATCTGTATGTCTGTCACCTTTTCACGTCCAAACGACTGAACCGATTTTAATGAAATTTGGTACAGAGATAGACTTGACTTTGAGAAAGAACATAGGCTACTTTTTAAACGACATCCACGCGGGCGAAGCCGCTGGCAACAGCTAGTTAATTATAAGTTGAAAACCAGCGTCGAGCTTCGGCTAGGCCAGGCTAGGCACAATGCTGAACTGGAATCCATTTGGTCACAGTAAATAGATTTACAAAATTTACTGTGATTTGGGGCAGCCGTGAGACATGGCCAAATGTATTTTATTTAAGTAAGTTAAGTAAGGCCGTATCTTCACCTACGTTGCAGATAAAATATGAAAGCTTACTCATTAATTTATTCAGTTGACAGCCGCAACCTGAAGGAATCCCTCGAAAGAGCAGAATGGAGTCTCGGCGTGGAACTGTGGTGCAGCGAGGGTGCCCAGTCCAGCACCCTAGCACCTGTCTCATGCCGGGTGCTGAAGCTGCACTTCCAGCCGTCGCAGGGCCTCCATTACCACTTGCCGGTGCTGTTCGATTACTTCCACCTGTCAGCGGTTTCCATCACCATACATGCCAGCCTCGTCGCTTTGCATCAGCCTTATATAAAGTAAGTTGTGTCTTTGTGTGTAAGTAGTGCTTATTAACCGGACTGTGGTTAAACGTCGCGGTTTTCTACAACTGATTTTAATTTAAAAATACTTCGAGCGGTTGAATGCGACGTCAGTCTCATTTTGACTGATATAAATCCATTCGTACAATAAAATTGACGCTTTTAGTCGTTTTTTGTTCTTATTTAGAGACACTCCAAAAGAGTATGGAGCAGCTTTTTTATTCATCAAATAAGTTTTCAAGATATAAATAACATTCGTGAAAAGTCGTAGAACAAATTAATGTTGTTGAGAATGATGTAGAGAGGTGATGCGCTGATTTAAATTAACCCTGTAAGTATGTGACAAGATTTGACAGATCAAGAGATCACTGAAAATAATAATATGTCGGATACTGTCGAAGCGACTCCAATTTGTAGCGACAAATTTACGCGATCATGCCACATCTATTGTTTTTTGTTTAGATTTCTGTGCTATGTAGGTACTTACTAATTAAATAATCTTACATCTATTAGAAATATTCGATTCTTACCGGCACGGTCTTACAAACTAATATTTACTTACATGTCTATGCGTTGCACTACCAGGAAAAGCATTATGCATTACGTGCAAAGTTGGTAAGTTATTTCATTTTAGATAATAGTTAATATATTAATTAAATGTAGTAGGTACTATGAACATTCACTGGATCAAACTGGGTGAGACACAGAAAATTTAGAGAGAGAAGAAAATTATATCTATATTTTTTTAATTAGCAAAATGGAAGAAAAAATAATCTTTCACGCACATATTTTCTTCTAAAGATCGAATAGTTCAGTCAAACCTCTGGGTATTTTAATCTGACACGCATTTTTGCATTCACCCCTTATTTTTATAACGTGGGGGGTACGTACGTATTCTGTAATTTCAAGTCACTATTGGAATATATAGTACTGTGACGGAGAGATGGACCGGTTGCTGAAATTGAATAATAAGGTCCGGTTTTCACGCTCTAGATACTTTTGACCGACCCCTAAATTTGATTAGATTCTATCCTTTATATACCTCTATGAAGGATTGCTATTATATATTTGTATAAAAAGCTATTCAGTGCTTCTTGAAGATACGTGACCCAACATACCTACTGTATGTTTATCAGCGGTTGCTAACAGTACAAGAGCAATTACTAATGGTAGAGTCATGGGAGACTCTACCAAACTCTTGCAATTGATAAGTCATTTATTATTTTCTACGTCATTATAATTGATTATAATTACTGTTTTTGTTGTTCCGTGTAATTACTGCAGGTATATAATTCTTAATAGTAATTATATATCTATAGTAATTACACGTATAGTTATATTTATCATTACTAATAATAAGATGATATCACTGTCTTACAGCTATGTAGCTCAAATATATTTACGTAAATGCATTGCTAGTCACTGCCATGTAGTGAATAGCAACGCTTAAAACCACAAAAATTATGACTAAGGTAAATCTGCGGATATGAATACATATCTATCTACACCAGGCCTTGAGTTCACTTTTTAATGGACATGTCCAGATAGTAATCGAGTTATTATTTTACTTTCAAGCTTTTAATTGACAATAGTAACCCGATTACCGACCCCAAACTAGAATTTTAAAATCTAAGGAAACGATCTAATGTAACCTAAATCAATTGAAGTTAAATTATTCCAGTTAATTTTTTTTTTAATTTTTTTTTTTTTATTTTAGTTGATTATTATTATTAATTATTAAATAAGAATGAACTGTATTACATTTCATGAAATTAGTCCATAAACCAAGCAAACTTGAGAACGACAGTAACCTTTCAACGAGTTCATAAGCAGAAAGAAAATAACAAACACAGCATAATTTTACAATACACACATTAATAATTTTCAGCACCCCACGCTCAAGTAAACAATGGGGGAAACTGATGAAAAATGCAGGCTCCAATTTCAACGCTTCTGGAAGCTTCGAAAACATCCTGTTTGGTTCCAGTGGAAAATGTGCCGGTGGTAATTCCAGCAAGATTGCACATGCCAGGTCAGTAATTGATGATTATATAGTCCACGTTACGAATACGTAATCAATAGCTGATTTACTTGCTTTTTATAGTACCATAACTACTTATTACAAGACCAAACCAAATCTTTAAATTTTAATAATGACGTACGTAACTTCACGCCTGTGATCCCCGAAGGGGTAGGCAGAGGTAAATGCATGCATTCAAGCATACATGCAAACACCCACGACTAGCCGGTTACGTTTTGGCCCATGTAACAGGTGGCGAACCTGTTGCCATCTCCGGGCACATTACTAAACTCCGAGGTACTGGGAAACTTCCAGAAAATGGAAATATCCCAATAGAACCAGAGATAAAGGATTTTTAAACCGTTATCTCTGATAGTTCCCGACCCGGGAATCGAACCCAGGACCCCCAGCGTAGTAGTAGTGGCCTGCTACCACTACGCTACGGAGGCAGTTAATTTTAACAATTGTTAATTTTAAAAATTTTGACGAAAAATAATTCCGGAATATTTAAAAGTTGTATTTTTGAACGTGTCCCTATCGACAATTTGAATTTTGGTTTTGACTAAATAGTTGTATCAGTATTTAACATTCAGATCACCATGGGAGTGAAATATATATATTTTTTTAATTTATATAAAAATACATTACTTAATATGTAAACCAAAAGTCACCAAGACTCCAACGAACGCATAAAAGATTTATCTAATTTGGTGCAGTCGTTTGGAATTGAAAATAAAATTAGAATTTATGCGCTTACAAACATTTCGGTGATTCATTTTTCTGGGTTTCTAACTTTGAATAAAGGAAGTCTTAGCTTACGCTGCAGCTAGACACAATTTAAACATCTCTGTATTCCCCGAAAGGGTTTTCAGAAGTAAATGCATGAATTCATGCACACATGCAAAAATTGCATACATTAGTTACGATTTTTAAGTCGCTGCCCAATCCGGGGGTCAAACCTAGGACCTCTGCGTAGCAGTACTGGCATACTTCCACCTCATTACAGAATCCGTTAAATAATGACATAATTCTTATAATCAGACATACATTTAATTCAAATTTCAGGCAAGTACACGCAGAAGTGTGCGGTATCCTTCTTGGTTCTCTTGAAGGCTTACAAAGCGCATTAGCGGTGTGTGGTTCCACAGGGGTGCTTTTGACCCCAGATGAGTCTTCTTCTAACTCAGTCGTCGGGGAAGTTGCACAGCGCATGAAAGACCTAAGTGAAATAACCAAGGTAATAACCTATTTCTAATAGAATTCTATCTTTCTGATTAGAATCTGTTTTTCTTAACAACCTCAAACTTCAGAGTGGTTTTTGGTGACGCTAGTCCGC
The DNA here is from genome assembly GCA_036365455.1 of Macrosoma leucophasiata. Lineage (NCBI taxonomy): Eukaryota > Metazoa > Arthropoda > Insecta > Lepidoptera > Hedylidae > Macrosoma > Macrosoma leucophasiata. Next base: position 7,196,768 of record JAWQUS010000024.1, read on the forward strand.
TCTTAGGGCGCTCAATTTATCAGTACAAAATACCTGGTTTAAATGATTCAATCTACTACGCGTCATCGCCATCATCAGAAACATTGCCCTATATGTACTAAAGTACATACTAGACACTCCCATTAGGTACAAAAAACAATGATGACATTGCAGAAGTCAGAAGCGGGAGAGGAGGAAGAGTGGGCGATGGGTGCCGCGCACGACATCGCCCAACTGTGTGCGGAGGTGACGCTGAGGTGGCGCGCATTCCTGCATCACACGTCAGACCGACCACACGTGCATCATGCGCTCGCCGCTAGACATCATGCACTACGGTATTCGTTGATTATAATTCTCCTGACTTTTACTTTTTCCTTTCTCTTTCTGACTGACTGAAATTTAATTAAAACTCTTTTAATACTTAGATATTACAATATAATTTAAATTATTTATACTACACTGAACATTCAGGAGCATCCAGTACGATCCTATATTTGGCGCTATTTTCTAAAATAAAATTTTGGGCACATACATTCACACGGGCATAATAACCTCAGGCTTGAGGGGTGGTAAAGCATCTGTATTTTGACCTTTGGTTTTAGACTGTAGTATTCACATACCATCAATGTAAACTTTGTGCTTGTTTGCCTGCCAGCTTCATAACATAACAATAAAATAAATTTCATATTTCAGTATCAAACGCTTCTCAGAGTGTTTCTTCGTGTTGGACAATCCACGTCACTCGCTGGCGGGCTGCTATGACAGCAACTACCAGTCGTACCAGAGCGTGGGCGAGACAGCACGACGCTCTCGCTATCTCGCTCTGCTGCCACCCTTGCCTGTACACTGCATAGCCCTAGACGGTGACCCTCATATAATGCCCGTTATATTTGAAGATAGGTAAGTCAAAACACTAGGTACAATTTTATAGAAGAACTAAAATTGGATCATCAAAAAAATATTTGCTTACCTACTAACTGTGTATTTATTTATAGATATCAAGACACTGCAGAATTTGCAAGACGTCGGTCGTTCCTTAATTCTGGCTCCAGCAAATCTGGCAGTGGTAAATACACATATTATTGAAGATATTCCACTTTTGGCTTGTTTAACTCTTCTTTTACACTAGTTAACTATAACTTTGTGTTCCAGATCCATTCTTATGTACGGACCCAGCGGGAGAAGATTGCGCTTGTAGTGTTAGTTCAATTATGGATTCCAGAAGACCCTCTTCAGAAGCTTCAAGAGTAACCTTAACGCTACCAAAAACTATCATGGATGTACTCGAGCCTCAATTTCATACGCCCAAAGTCAGTGCTAATGTAGTACAGGCTACTCTTACGCTAGCCCCACAAAAATCTGCTCGTGGTTCTCCTAAAAAAACTATTGTAAAGTCAAATGTTGAAATGACTAAGCCACACAACAAACAATTAGAAATTACAGGCAGAAATAGGTATATTGTTCAAAATAATCAAATTAATGAAATTCAACTGCCTCCGAATAACGCTTTTGCTTCATGCCCCATACAACAAGGCCAACAATTGTCACGATATTCTGCATCAACATTGTTGGATATTAACACAACAAAAAGTAACGGTAATAGTTCACGAATGGGAAAAGATGCATCGGATACAAACGAAGTGTTTAATCAAAAACATGAAATCATTAGTGGAGTTAGTACATTACCAGCTAGGCATAGTAAATCCCTGGATCAGTTAAGAGTTTCACAAATGGCACCTCTTATTGTACAAACATTATCTAAAAATGTGAGAAATGGTTCTAATTCGTCGGTTAACTATCCTAAGCCTTACGTGCCTCCACCGCAACAAATGAAACCAACTACGCTGCCTAGAAGTGTCACGACTACGGCTTACCCGACGAACACCACAACACGATGTGGATCTAAAGGTGACGATTACAGAAGAAATATCAACGAATTCAGGGAAAAATATAAAAATCCTTGTAATCCCAATATGAACATGCATGGAATAAATAATGAAGTATTCCACAATGTAGGATATAAGTATGATGGAACGATAAAATCGAATCCTAACCAAATCTATGGTTACACTTTCGGTAATCAGGGTACTCTGCAAGTAAATAATGTTGTTCGTAATCCATTAGAATTTCAAAGAGGCTACAGTGTAAATTTACCCCGTCCTATGTTGCCTCCACGTAACTCTTACCCACCAGTTAGTGGGAAAACTCAAGTGACTGATCAAAATAACTTAGTTTCTAACAAACATGTTCATAGATCAAATTCAACACACGTGTTTCACCAGAATATTGACAGCCAACAAATAGACATTGAAGCTGCACGTAATCAATTGAGGCATGAACTGAACTATTATCTTCAAAAAGGTGATTGGAGTTATGATTTTAATACAGGAAGTCTTATACAAAATTATCAAAAGAAATCTAGTAAAAGTAGTGATGATAGTGGATTTGTGATGACATTGGATAGAAGTAGCGATGGCACATCTAAATCCACTTATTCCAAGACACCTCCATCAACACCACATTCTACAATGCCATCTGTAAGGCATAAGAAAAGTCGATCTAGAGAATCTAAGTTGAGTAATAGTGGAAAGGAAACTACAAAAATAAATTCAAGTCGTGATTCATTAAGTAGTCATCACTCCGTCAAATCACGTGATAGCAAGTCAGATCGGCAGACTCCAAAATCTGACCGTAGTACACCCAAATCTGAAAGAGCCACTCCAAGATCTGGAAAGGCAACACCAAAATCTGGTGGAATCACTCCAAGATCAGGATTAGCAACACCAAAATCTGGAAGGGCAACACCAAAGTCTGGCCTAGCTACACCAAAAAGTGGCAGATCCAGTGGTAGACCAGAAAAACGAACGAAACATAAAGCCTCCGAGAAAATGACTCAGCTTATGTCAGAAGCGGCTTCATCATCTAGCAACGAAAGTATACCTTTCGAATTGAAAAGATTAGAATCGTCAGCCAGTGTTCCATATAGCCTTGATCATGGATCTGAATTAAGGCACTGTAGGAGTGCAGCCTCTGTTTTAGATGAACCAAATCTCAATAACACGTTTGGTTCTGAATCCCTTCCAAATCTCGCACCACCTCCAGCTTTTGAATCTCCTCCTTTGGATATAGGCGACAAAGACTTTAAAATTTTACCTCCAGAAAATTTCTCAAATAAAGAAGGCAAACCTAGTAGAAGTAATTCTACCTCAAGCTTAAGTGAACAAAGTGGTTGGGTATCAAGTGGTCGAAGTTCAGGCCAACCCTCATCCCCGGATATTGCTAGTTGTCAATTAAATCAAAATTTTCCTCCTCTAAGTAATACTACAGCTTCAAAGATTCCAAGTCAATCTTTTGATCAAACAACAGAAACTAAGCGACGAGATGGTGAAAAAATTAATGATTTCAAAAGAACTATTCTCAATGGTGACCAATTGAGGGAACGTTTATTAAAATTAGCATTGAAAACGACTCCAAACAATGAAAAGATTGAATGTTGTGATAAAGAAATTTGTGAGGAGTGTACAATTTGTAGCGATTCAATCTGTACAGATAGTCAATGCGAATATAATAAAATAATGCACACCAATGGTATTGATGCAGGGTGTAATTCTGATACATGTACAGCGAGTTGTTTCCAACAATGTTCTGATAGTAACACGGGTAAAATTAATCAAAGGCATAATTCTTTTAGTGCTATACAAGGTAAATCATATAGTTCTGTAGCTAAATCTTCTAATGAAAGTACAGTTAAGAAATCGCAAACTATCAGTGATAATTTACATCCATATATAAGAAAAGAAATCCCACCTAAGCCTCAAGAAGTCCCAGGAAAATCAAATACACTAGATAAACATAAATTAAAAGATAGAATAGAATATACGGAGAAATTAATTGCAGCTGAAATACGAAGTCTGACAGTAGATCGCTCTTGTAAAAGTCACGTAAGTAAAAAGACATCGGAACCGGGATCGACTGCCCAGAAATATAAAAACAAAGCGAAATCTGAAGTAGATTTGAGTCATTTTGCAGCTGAAAATGATTATGAACATTTACCACCTCCACAACAATTCAGAGATGCTCCACCACCTCCTGATGCATTTAAGGTAGGTACCTACATAGTAATACATGTACATACATACATATACACAGTAAATATATTAATAACAAACACGTTTCAATTTTAGGATCCACCTTCAAAATCGCCAATGCTAAGTAGACAAAGCAGTAAATCATCAACACCTTCAAAGAATTCGAGAAAACAGCCATCCCAACCAACAACTCTACAATTAGACAATCCGTTATATCATGTTTGTGAAGGTAATAAATTCAGATTTCTTAAAGGTTCAATTTTAATGCTTCAGCTTTTAATAATACTAACATTTGGCTATTGGTCTTATAACAGGAATTTTAGAGAGACGAAAGTTAAGACCTCACCATTCTGTGAATGCCAATGCAGCACCTTCAGCCGGCACGCTAAATAAAAGCCAGAGTACAGGGGAATTAGCTAACAGAAGTGAAAATGGAATTAACAAAGGTAGGTAGTTGCTTTATCAACTCACGATGCTAATATTATTCTCACTCACACTAATCTCCATTAATTGCAGCAAAGGTAGTTTTTGTTGAAATTGTTTTCACCCCTCATTACATAAAAATAAAATTATTGGATTTTCTTTCAGAACAACGTGAAAGCAATCTCGTCAGTATATTCGGTTTAGCTGAGTCAGAACGACTTTTTGTAAAGTGTCGGGAAGAATTCAGGCAAAGTGTCAAATATCCCGGTGCAATATATTCAGATTTTCCACCAGTTGAGAATTCCTTGCCGTACTTCCACATAAGCGACGAATATCGAATGTTTAACCCAGAGGGTAGGCAACCATGTTTTGTAAGAAGATTTTTAACAAAGGAATACCAATGCATTATTAATCTTCTAACGTACTATTTTCAGGTTTACATCTTATAATTTGCGTACATGGCTTAGATGGCAATGCAGCAGATCTTCGTCTTGTAAAGACATATTTAGAATTGGGCCTACCCGGTGCAAGATTAGATTTTCTTATGTCCGCGAGAAATCAAGGCGATACCTTCTCCGACTTCGATACCATGACCGATAGGTAAAATATTTAAGCTATTAATATTACGAGATAATAATTATTTTTTTATATATATTTATGCAAAAAAAATTCTTTTTTTTTTTTTTTGTATTCTAATTTTAATTTATTCATATTTAATTATTTAGTTTTAAAGTTAAAACATCTACCTGTTATCTTTCAGTGGTAAATAAATTATGTCTTTTTAATATTACGTATATTGTTTTTATAATGAACTGTTAAATAATAAAAAGTGAAAGTATTATTTGAATTTACATGAATTTTATTATAATTTTCAGACTGGTTCAAGAAGTCTTGACACATATTCAGAACTCTAGCGAACCAGCTAGGATAAGCTTCGTTGGACATTCCTTAGGCACTATCATAATCCGATCTGCGCTCGCTAGGCCACAAATGAAACCCTTTTTGGGAAAACTCCATACGTTTTTATCACTTAGTGGACCTCACTTAGGAACACTTTACAATTCTAGCGGATTAGTAAATGCAGGTAAAAAATAATCCTTGATTTCAATTCTGAACAGTTTACTTTAAAATTTGGTTACAAAGAAGGTTATGAAGAGCTACTAATAAATGTTCTGTAAAGAACGTAGGTGACATAATAGATTAATTGTTATTACTAGTATTAAAATTATGTTAAATTCCTACTGCATTCTAAAACTTATCATAAAATATTCTTCTACTATTTTTCCCATTCCTTCTCAATCCACATCCTTTGGATAAAGTTATTCGACGTTGGACAAAGTGAACACTGTGCCAAACTTTAACGTGTTACGTAGTGAATAGCTATAAAAAAAACATGATATTGATATTTATGATATAGGTTTTCATATCGTCTATTTGTGGGTTCCAGGCATGTGGTTTATGCAAAAGTGGAAAAAATCAGGCTCGCTTCTGCAGCTGTCTTTAAGGGACGCGTCAGATCCACGTCGATCGTTCCTATATCGTTTGAGTGAGAAGAGCCAGCTGCATCAATTTAAGCATATCCTGCTCTGCGGCTCGGGACAGGACCGATATGTTCCTTTGCATTCTGCTAGGCTTGAGTTGTGCAAAGCAGCAGCAAAGGACACATCGTTATTGGGCCAGGCCTATAGAGAAATGGTAAGTTGAAGATGGACACTTAATTGATTCAATTTGTACTGCAACTATTGGCAAACAATATAGGAATTTATGTACCTAAACAGTAAATTCTGTAACTTAGCTTAATGTCTTACCAGTCAGCTAGTCACGGTATTTTTTTCTGGTATCCAGGTACACAACATGGTATCGCCGTTGGCAGCGCGAGCTTCCACCGTGTCGGTGGTCCGATACGACGTGCAGCATGCGCTCCCGCACACGGCTAGCGCGCTGGTCGGTCGGGCGGCACACATCGCCGCCCTAGACTCAGACTTGTTTATAGAAAAGTTCCTTTTAGTCTCAGCTCTCAAGTATTTTCGATAAATCCGTCAAACTGTTCTCCTGTTCCAGGTAAAATAAATAGATCGACACCACGAGCGGACAGGTGATTACGCAGAAACAAGTTAAGTTTTTTGGTCTTGAGCGCATTTAGTGAGAATAAACCGTTAAAGACGCCAAATTGTTGAATGTTTTTTGGTGGGAGAACGAACAGTTAAACAAATTACTAGTAAAACATCACAGTAAGTATTCATAATTTTAATAAACGTGTGTATTGTCGGTCTATTTCTTGTATCTTGGTTTACCACCATCGCCATGGGATGGTGATCCTGTAATGACTGGCACAGAGGCGAGAGTAGGCCTTAACAGTGGCAACGACGTATTGAAACCTCTTGTTTTCTAAAGATATCAAATCAGTACGTGGACTGCACGCTTATGTGCCACTTTCATGAGATAAAAATGCACCAACGTCTTGAATTTACTCCGTCAGTATAGAATCTCCGGTTTGCATTTAATAAAGTCGTTTAGTGCGACGAAGTTTGATTTTAAGATGAAGCCATCGAAACAGTTCTCAGTCTTCTATATCTAATTAATTTGAAATTAAGTTTAAGTTAACTGACGACATGCCTTTAATTCAACATTGGCATTTTCAATGCATTTAATATTCTCATATTGAAGATTCAATAGGTCACCAGCAGCATTATTTCTACAATAGGTACTTATTGTTTATTTGCACAAATTTATTTTTAAACCTAGATTTTTTTCGTCCAATCATCAGTTAATTTTTGTTTAGTGAATCTTGCAAAAGCTCAAATTATGATAAGACACATTGGTATTATTGAACAACAGATATTTCTTCGATTTTCTTGATTTAGCCTACTTAAGTATTGTTCGAAAACGGTATTGATTCAAGATTTTGTATAATCCAGCCCATTTCAAAAAGTTGAAAAAGTACATTATAAAAATCTGCCAAATACGGAAAACATTTGGCTGATTCATAAAAAAAATGGTACATCCCGTTCGAGCCACCGTTTAAATGTTATATTGACCGAGTCAAAAGCATTGTTAAATTTGAATATTATATATTTTATAAGTTGGATTATCACACATTTCACTATTAAGTTTTCACTTAATAGTGAAATGTGTGATTACAACTTATAACTTATTTTATGTAGAATGATTTATGAACTGTATTAAAAATTACAATGAAATGACGATTTTAATTAGTTAGAATTAAGATGGATCTTTACACCAAATAATTAAGACTACAATTTAGCTACAGTAGTTATTGTAGATGTTATTTGTATTAGTAACATATTGATTGTTGTGTATATGGACGGTAATATAACTGACCAGAACAATAGTTGTAATTTTATTATTACAAAAATGAACTGGATTGCAAAGTATATGTTACCTATATCTGTTAATGAAATTATTCTTAGAAATTATTGGAAATGTTTAAAAATTATGATTTGAACTCAAAATCTATCAGATACTTATTATTTTCCTAGTTTGTAAAGACTTGGTGTAGTTAACAGCGGACTTTATAATCATAATCAATTTCTCATGAATTCATTTCAACATGATATGGATTCATTCAGAAAATATGGTTTTATAGAATATTTATTACACTTTGCAATCCATTAAGTACCTACAAGTCAGTAAAAACCCTCTAATTGCCGATACATTGTTAAATCAAATTATTGTTATAAAATACCAACGAATAATACCATCACCTATCTCTACTTGTCTATTTTTATTTGTGTTAGCAATTTCTGTACACTTAGTGATATTGTTGCACCGTGCTATATTTCTCGTTCCTTTCCGTTTATATTCAAGTTGTTAGTTTATCTATTCATTTTTGTAAAACCTTTAATGAGTTTTGAGATGGGACTGAAAGCAATATCGTAAATTAATTTTAAACGGAGCTTTTATGGCATGAAATAGAATTTCTTCTTTTTCTAAATGTTCTTGAGTTATCATTCAGTTCTAAGTTCTTCGTTGATTAATTTTATAGCATTGGAAAATTTTGTAAATCGATAGGGTTCCAACCAAACAGGAGAGTTAAAAAATTCTAATTATTTTAATAGATAGAAACATTTTCGTGGTTAATAACAATTTTGTACAAAATTAAATTTTCTCATTTGCAAGTTTTACTATTCCCTTTTGTACATTATTTAGGTATAAAAGCGTCTTATGTCATCTTCGTTATGTGTTTCTCTTCAAAATAGTTTACGATTTTGTTTTAACCTTTCTATCTCAAAAACTCATTTAGTACCTCCTGGATAAGTATTTTACTTATACGTACAGTTATCATTCATTATCATAAACGTACAGTTATCATAACACTCAAAAGTACTCAAATCAAATAGCGCTAATTATTAAAAAAATCATGAGACCTTTTAAAATAAGGTCATAGCCTTAATCAGAATGAATGTTAGAAAATAATGTTGTAAATTTTTATCGAATGTTAGACTGATCTTTAAAAATATACGATTATTAAGATTATTGAATAAGTTTCATAGATTATCTTTTCTTATTTGTAGTTACCTATCATAATTTGATAAAACAGTTAAATGTTTCGCTCTGTCCACTTTTTCTCTATTTATTGATCTTTAGGTATTATAAAAGTTTTTCAAATTCTAGAATTGGTTTAAATTGGTTCTAGTTTGTACGGCAAGCAACACACTCAGTTGTATTTTCAGCTTTTGTTTTTATATCAACTCACTACTTACTTGTCTTAATTATTTGAATATTACTGAATTTGTTCGTTAAAGAAACAATTATTTGTATAATTCATTAATATTTAATTGTGATGAATGTTATCATGGAAATGTAAGGAACTACGTAGCTAATGATATATTTTGAGAAATAATTAATATAAAAACAGGTTTCCTACTACTAGTCATTGAAAATGATCAGCCATCGAACATTTTCCAACAAATAGCAACTGTTGATTAGGTGGATGTTCCTTAATTTTGTTGATCATGCATACATGTTTAACTCAATGTCTGTGTTGCAAGAGACTCACTTTAAAATATGACTTATAAGTGTTAATGAAAAACAGCTAAACAAGTCAAAAGAAGAAATTATGACGATTTTTTTAAAAATATAAGTAGTGATTGTAAATCCCGAGCGCGACGGATGCTTGGTTGTGGTTAAACAGTGTCTGAAAACGAATCATTACATGTATACAAGGAAGAGCGAGCTTGCGACTATCCGCTGCGTAAGTCACACACACTGACACCTGACACACCGTACATGTATGTAATTACACATTATCATGTTTAACAGCAAACAAGCGCCGCACTTGTAAATTACAAGTACTATAATAATAGTAACTGAATGTGTTACTGTTGTACTAAATAGTGAAAATATATTGTAATTATTACCTCGACGTTGCTCAGGAGGATGCTGAAAATGGAATAATTTTAATATCGTAGTGTTTATCGAAAGTAATCGGAACAGCAAGAAGAGATTTTGTAAATAGAATACTTAATTTTATTTGTAAATTACATTCGTATGTTTAATGGCAGTGTGTCGATGTTATACACTTATATGATAATAAATAATGCCTCAAAAAAATAACTAGTTATTTTAATATTACCTAGGTTACCCTTAAAAAGATTAACGATTGTCTTACATACATAGAGCAACACCGGAGGGGAGTAGCCAAATGCAGGCTTTCCCCTCTGTCAAAGTACAAGACCAAATACAAGGCCTATACCTGTCGCCGAGATGTTTAAATGTGTGCGTGAAATTGTTTCTGTATTTTGTTAAAGTCAAGGTGTGGTGTGCGTTTCGTAGTAATAGACAATTTTTTTAGTGTGCATGAGTGTCGCACGCATTTCCCCCGCAAAAAATGACAGACTGTTTTGTATCGGTAATACACGCTATGGCTACTCCCCTCCGGTCCGCCGCGGCCGGTGTGCCGCGTTGCTCTATGCTTACATAGAACAACACCGGAGTAGCCATATGCAGGCTTTCCCCTCTATCAAAGTACAAGCCCAAATGGACCTATACCTGTCGCCTAGATGTTTAAATGTGTGCATGAAATTGTTTCTGTATTTTGTTAAAGTCAAGATGTGAGTTTCGTAGTAATAGACGATTTTTGTAGTGTGTGTGTGTGTGTCGCACGCATTAACTTTCGCATTTATATAGGTATTTTTAGTCTGTGTGCATATAAACGATTTTTTATTAGCAAATTGGTGAGTGGTGACGGTGCGTGGGTGGGTTATGATCCCTGTCGACGGTGGTACTCAGAGGGCAAGTACCGAAAAAAAAGGACCGAACCGCCTACTGACATCAGAAGACAGCTGACTACTAATCTTCATCATCCCTCCCTCCGCGCGAAGTGCATCAAAAGGAGGGGATCGTCCGTAGCGACGTAGCGAGACAGTTCGCTTCCTTACTACACCAAGTACACCACGAAGAAGGTTGACGGACGCTCCTTATTGAGTGCCTTACGGTTCAGCGCCCGTCCCGACGCACCTCTGCGTCTGTGATACCAGATAACCCTTAGGAACCAATAAATGAAACCATTTTCTTATACTCATGAACATGAGCCCCCAGAGAGTTCGGTGAACCCTTTCACTACTACCCTAATGTTGACGCCTCTAGCAGAATCTCTCGCAGAACAGTACCTACCGGATATCCGATCTCACGCATTGTTCAGTCCGACCAAGGTGACGAACTAGCACTTGAACTTTAACTTGCAATGTCTCAAGCAGGAGCTATCTAACCTTTACTGGTGGTAGAGCTCCAGTGACGGAGCTCGTGGGCGAAGGCACCACCGCATCACCTAATTTACTTGCCGCTAAATGGTAGTGTTCAGCACTATCGTGTTCCGGTCAGGTGGTAATGTACGGCCTTGTAATTGCCGGCACAGAGGCATAACACCTTAGGCCCCAGGAGTGGTAACGTATCTGCATTTTGACCTTGGTCTTCGTGTGGGTGTCTATAGGCTGCAGTCATCACTTAACATTAATGTGAACTGCATGATTGTTTGCCACTTCCGTTACATAAAAAAAACCTACTTTTAGAAACCACTGTCTTGAATTGCCGACAAAAAGGATTGGTGAGGCCTGTTCGAGCTGTTTGTGTAGGTAGGTATGGATGTAAATGTATAATGTCTTTTATCGTAATCCGGGGGATCGGGGCCACCGGGGAAGAGCGGAGTATATAGGTTTTCCACTGTAATTAAAAATTATTTTTGTAGGCGATATGCATGACATTCACAGGAGTAAAATAGAGAATAAAGCTTGTATACATTTTTTTTTCATTTCTGGACTTATCAGTATGGAAATTGGTTTATACGATCATGATTACAAATAAAAATGATATGCGTAGGTAGATAAAGAAAGAAGAAGTGACTTTCTAATTTTTAGGGGGAGAGTTTCTACGAGACTTATTTACTTGACTTAAAAATTACTCACGATAAAATTTAAAGTGATCCGTATGGCGAAGTTGACGACTTCAATGGGGAAGGAGGTTTGTTCATACAAAATGTACCATTAAAAATGTATATTATAGGTAGGATATAATATAGGTATTATTTGGTTGATAGTATGGTAATAATAGTTAAGTAACAGCCTTTATGCGATGTACCTAAGGCTCTTTTTCTTCGGTAGATACGGAACCAAGGATTAATTGGTCGGTGCTACACTTACAAATCCTACAGAGCTCAACAATAAATATTGCACTTCGAGCCTAGGAAGGAGACTTCGGCTTATTTCGGGTCTGTAGAGTCTCTTTCGCATCGTACTTATTTGACGTTTGTCGACCATTTTGATCAAGTTTTGGCCAATACCAGACTGTCAGTGCTTAAGTAGGCAATGTGCAACAGAGATAACGCTCTACGAAGTTGAAACGAGCCGATCGTCTCTTTCGCAGGATCTTTGTGCAATTTTGGTACTTACCTGCTTACCCTCGACGAGCCATGAGTCGTGAATATCAAGAACATTAAACTCGAGCAACACTCTAACATTGATAATGAAGAAATCAGACCGATTCCTATAGTAACGCTACCGCAGATACGCCCGAAGTTCAACCTATCCGGTACACCTGCACTGGACATGAAGAACATCCGCTTCGATGAAACCAACCATTTAGTGAGTGCATTAAAACAAAGTGAACTCTTAGAAGATCTGAACATTATAAAGGACTCGTATAAATTGTATTTTATTTTAATGTTAACTTTTGTAATCCTGTGTCTATTCATTTTTCTTATATATTCATACCGTGTTAAAATGATTAATTTCCTTAAAAATTATCGGAATGAACCGCAAAACAGTCAATCCGATAATTTTCATCTTAGGGAGGGAGGAGTTTCATCACCGCAACCCTCACCCCCCTTAGATTAATATGTTTTTCCTATAAGCAACAAAGTAATAGCTGATGTCATTTCAATGGAAGATTTCATCATATCCTTTGTTTACCATTCCATTGAAATGATCTCATGGGAACAGTCCGTTCGGATACTAGGAATGTTAATAAAGTAAACAATCTCCCCTCCTTCGGGACGGGCTAAAGACAAAAAATTCTGTAGCCGTACGTTAGACCTAACACACCTAGTTTTAGTTATCGAGCGCCTCAAAATCGGCGCCGATTTTTAGTTAAGCTCTTGTAATTTAAGTTTAATTAAATCAGTTCTCTTTTTAAAAATCTATCACAACGCTCTCGCGACAAAAGTATCTATTACAGCAATTGCGATGACAGATATTTGTTTGGCTAACTTTTGCTGTCACTTACGAAGTTCGCCAAGCAAAAACCGGCACGCCGTAAGGGACAAAAGATACGATGCTCTACTTCAACTTTCTTATGTTCTTTGTATATAACTGTCTCACTTCCACAAAGCATATGGCGAACATGGCTACGTCTATAGGTACTTAGTCTAAGGGCTCCTGGTATCGTAGTCCTGCCCACAGACCAATAACCAAGTCCTGGTTATTGGTCTGTGGTTCGGGTACATTCTCTCTGGCAATACCATTAGATGGTGATGTGCCAATTCTATCTGTATTATTTGGTATCATATAGACGTACTGAATACATTGCTCTTGACTCTGAAGTATAGTGTTGATATATATTATTCAAAAAATTGTAAATACATTATGTCATATTGACCCCTTTTTATTACGACGTTTAGTGGTGTTACAATCGTTCTGTACAGTGCAGTATGAGCATGCACATTTTCATTTACCAAAATATTAATAACTTATCATGCTTGCATTCCTTTTTCTAACATAATAACTGATGGATTTTTTGATTGAATATCAATTATTATAAAAACCAAGGCGAAACGTATAGGTAGGTTGTTTGACAGTTGTTATAGTAACTGCAGTTGACTAAAACAACTGTCGCTAATAGATGTCTACCAAGTTTTATATTTTTGCCACGCATTAGGAGATTTATATTTATACAGTTGTCGATTATAGCTATTGGCCTTTATAGCTATCTTTATTTTCAAGTTATTAGAGTCCCTAGTTTCTACATTAAAAAAAGCTACAGGACGTTGAAAATGTTTTTTATTTCATATTCACACAAACCTGTTTACCAACGACAACAATCCTGGTTCACATTTTTGACATCACTAGACTGCTGTCACGGTTGTTGGTCTGTGGCTGTCACTTTAACGTCAAACGGTCAAACAAAAAGACAGTTCGCTTTTGGTTTAGCGAGGGCGAGGTGACTGTGGTGGAATTACAGACTTTGTAGTGGTTTGGGCGTTTAAATTTTAAGATATTATTGTACACTTTGGAGCTTTAGAAAATAATATTTAGACTCGTGAGTGATAAATTAAGTTTTGGACGTCGCATACCACGATAAATAGATTTGGTTTTCACGTACCTAGGAAATGCAGTCGTCGCTATCATCGAAGTCTAATAATTGAATTGTGATTATTTATTTCTATAAAAATGGGTAAATTACTAAGTCTTTTGGCTAGAGACGACTCGAATTGTTGTTCTTCGCCGCGTTACGATATATTTTTGGATTTTGAAAACGCTGCTCCTACGGAGACGGAGCGTGAAGTGTACGAGGAGGTGCAGCGTGTTTTGTTGGAATCAAACAAAATATTGGAGGAGATACAGTGTTATAAGGGAGCTGGGAAGGAGATCCGGGAGGCTATTGCTGATCCGTCGAGGATAACGCAGGAGAGAGCCTGGCGTGCCGTCAAGCCCCTCGTCGATAAGCTGCTTAGATTCTACAATCACTCGCTGGAGCTGCAGCGCGTAAGTTCTTTTTTTTATGGTGGCAAACAGGCATACAATTTACATAGATGTTAAGTTTTGACTGCAGCCTATAGACATCTACACTAAAACCAGATATCTAAGTGCAAATGCATTGCCAGCCTTGAGATCCATGTTGCTATATTCCTATATTACCTAAATTTTATCCCATGTAATAGTGTGGCGAATGTCCTAGGTCACTTGTGTTATAGATGTTACCTACTACCACTAGACTTCTGAGGTAGTTTTTTTATGTATAGTACTTTGACTGCACAAGCACAGGATGTTTGGGAATAGGTACAGAGATATTTCACACCCCACTACCTATTCCATACAGTATTTCATCTGAAGATACTAATATAATTTTTACATAAATGTGTATGTTATAATTACAATTTACAATCTATGATCCACTTCATTATCTTTGTGTTTCGTATCTGTTCACATCACTGATTATTCTATTTATTTTGTAATACAATAGTACATAATTATATTTAATGTTTTGAAGAACTGAGTTTAAATTATAAATAGCGTGTTTGGAAGAGGCAATGTGGAGCTTCCTACGCACACAAGTTCTGAACGAATATTCAGATTAGGTAACCATAATTCAGACTAATAACATTTTATATCAAATGTTTAGTTCCAAGTGATTTTCCTTCTTTGCTTGTTGAGGAGGAAGTCAATATGGACATCACAGACCACTATCACCTCTGAAAATTGAAAATTCTGCTCACTAAAACCAACTTTACAGTTTTTCTTTTTTTTGCCTTAATATCCATAGCCCCCTAAACCCGCAAACCCTGCATCACCCAACCTCCTCCCCTTCTTATGGGCGACGGTTGGTATTTTCTACGTGCTATGCACACAGATGCATGTGTAAATACACGTCACTGATTGATGTCTGTGTAATAGAGACCGAATTAAGCGTTTGTATGGAATTTTGGCGGAGTGTCCACGGTGTGCCATTATGTCCAATACTGATGATTGCATGAATAATAGTGGCAGTGTAAGAATTGGGATTATTTTATTTACTTGTATCAGATTTAGTGTGAGATTCACAGACCGCTCTAGGACTTTACTTACAGCAAAGCTGTCAAAACCCATACTATCCTGACAGTTCTAAGCATAAGTTCTTTTTTTTTATATGTAATAAAAGTGGCAAACAAGCGTGCAGTTCACACTGATGTTAAGTGATGACTGCAGCCTCTAGACACCCACCCAATGACCAGAGGTCAAAATGCAGATGCGCTGCCACTCCTGAGGCATAAGCTGTTATGCCTCTGTGCCGGAAATTACAGGGCCATACTTTACCCCCTGACCGGAACACGATAGTGCTGAACACTACCATTTAACGGCAAGTATATTAGGTAATGCGGTGGTGCCTACGCCTGCGAGCTCCATCACAGGGGCTCTACCACCCACCCCACCGTCAGACAACTCTCGACCTATTTGGTCATGGAAGGTCAGTCTTGGTCTTCCTGGGCATTTCCATTGTATATATATCTGTTTAATCATTCGCTCATTCGACATTCTATAAATGTCTAAATATCTATAATATTTAGGTACTTTTAATTGTTCTACACTGGTATATTAAATGTATGAACAAGGAAAATTTTTAGTTTAGTTAAAATATACTTTTTATATTACTTTTGTATGCAGATGTTAAATATTGATATTGGCTTTGTTTATTGAGGGTGACACTTGTAGTGGGATCTTATCAGGTGGATGATATCAGTATCCGTACTGATTAATGATGTCATCTAATAGATAAGTTGAAAAGATACCAGAGAAAATACAGTGTCGCTCGTACACGCAGCAACTTCCTGATTAAATGGATAATAATACTGATGACTTATTATTTTAATTTAAATTATTAAATTACAACTGTTTAGTGATATTTATTAAAAACAATCATGTTTAAATTCGCAATGATGTGATTTTGCGTAATATACTATAACGACAAAACCTACTTACTTAATAACGACCCAATGGGTCCAGCAGTGTATGACGAACGCTTGATCCGAGAGTCGTAGGTTTGACTCCGCACTATATCAAATATATGTATGGCCTACCGATATTTGCTTGAGTAACTATGGGTGTTATTATATGTTGTATGTTTACAACGGCGCCCACGACACAGGTCGACCTAAAGACCTTTTGTGGGACTGTGGATGTAGGCTCCAAAGGTGAGATTCACGGACTACACTACGACTTTACCTTGATACCTAAGTCACCGTCGTCCGCGTAGATTTACTTTTCTCGTTTTAGCAACATTTTTCATTGATGCTCCGCTCGTATTGGTCTGTTATATGTAGCCTATATTATTTTTCAATAAATGGATTATCCAACGCAAAAATATTTTTTCAATTCGGACGAGTAGTCCCTCAGATTTTCGCGTTCAATTAAACCAAGAAACTCTTCCACTTTATAATATTAATGTAGATTAAAATGTACCACACTGAAACTTTTTTTCGCTTTTTTTTTTAATTACTTGCTCTGGGCTCGTAAGGCAAAGTGAGGTGTTTATTATAATGATTATTTATAGAGCGAGGGTCGTGTATAAAAGGGCGTTCATTCCCCCGTAAACGACATGCTCACATTGCTCACACCCTGTAGACCGGAGTAAAGGTTACCCTGTGTTATGGTCACTGCAAATAGCTCACCTTCATCAGATTTATCTGGAATTAAATTGACATTCAGTTTTTCATTTGTAGTAAATAGTCCATTGTTTTTTACGTTTCCGTACCGAAACAATAAAAACGAGGCTCTATTACTAAGGCTCCGCTGCCCGTCGTCTACCTGTCACCAGAATGTATCTCATAAACCGTGATAGGTAGACAGTAGATTTTTTATGTCATGAAGTAGGTCCTTAGCACTGTAGCACCTTAGAAGCATAAGTAAGTAGGTGATACCTACGTAAATACCTAATACTGAGCCTCTTTCTTCTTCGTTCGTAAGTCCGAGGTATAATTAATTATAGTTATTGAACTTTATCGATTGAAGAAGAAACCCGGAGTCACTAAACTTTAATTAAATATTTTAGTACTACTACTTTAGGTACTTATAAAACTAAAACGCCCGTCTTAAAAAGAACACCAAGATCTTTTTAAAGATAGTCGAAGTAGTAATTTCGTAATAAAATATACTACCTACCTACCTATAGAATAAACAGCTAGCTTTACGAGACAGAAAAGATGTAATCTCGTAATTATTTAATTTAAACTACAACAGCGCCGTATCACTCGCCCTAGATATTCATTATTATATTCCAAGATTACGGAGATAAGTAATATAAAAGCTTAACGTTCTTTTAAATTCACACGAACTTCCTTCAGTTTGCAATGAAACCGAATAGGTAATTTACAGTTTTGTGATGTTTCTTATGTAAATTAGGGATATTGCAGATATTATTATATATGAACAAATGATTAATATTAATATATGAATAATTTGGTTACGGATATTACTTAGGTACCTACATTTAGAAAGAATTGTTGAATTCGTCTATTCTCAGTTATTATTTATTTGCAACTACCTACCTAAAATCACTTATTTTTAGCTGCATTCTCTTGAACTTTACCAGCTGTAGGTACCACCAGTACCACCAGCCCTGCTGGATTAATCTTGTATAATTGTTACATACCTACATCCTAGATGTACCACAAGATGCACCATTCTGAAGTCCATTTCCAATGTTGCTATGTAAACCACCCGGTTAGTCCAGCGGTGTAAGATGACCGTTTGATTCGAAGGGTCGCGGGTTCGATCCCCGCACCGGGAGAAATATTTGTATTGGCCTACAGATATTTGTTTCGGGTCTGGATGTTTGTGTATGTGTAAAACGGCACTCGACGACACAGGCACACCGCGGACACTCCGCCAAAATTCCATACAAACGCTTATTCTGGTTACCTATTACACAGACATCAATCAATGACGTGTAGTCACACGTGCACGCACACAGCGTAGCCATCAGGCCACGAGTAAAATATGACAATTGATTTCTTATTTTATTATTCTTGGCCGATATCGGCCAACTGCGGCTCAACAGTAAGGCAAAATTCTATTTACCAGTTTCACCCAGTTTACCGGTGCATTTTAAAAACACAAACACAACTTCAAGAAATACGTCACTTCAATTCAATATACTGAAACACTTTTATTACAAATGCAATGCAATCACATAACATAAAGGTAAGAAATTATAATATGTATTAAAAAAGTGTTTAGTTAAATAAAAAAGCTTTGTAATTGTGAACATAATTATTTTACCTTAGGTATTTTTTCCTTCGGGAAACTGAAAAATGATCTTTTTTGTCACGACTTGTTGACATACAGCCATTCACTGCACAATAAAGCACCATCTTAATGTTAATAAATAAAATATTCGATTACAAATTAATCAAAACTTGGCCGCTCGGAAACTCGCTGTAGAGTACCAACCGTCGCCCATAAGAGGGAAAGAGATTGGGTGAAGCGCGGCAAATGGGCGGGACGTCGAAGTGTCCATTCTATACGTAGTATTATTACATATTCTCTGACACAGGTTTATACCTACTGTGTGGGTAAGCGTATTTTTTTAAAACCGAAAGAGTGGAAACACGATATTAATCAATCAAACTGTTTTTATTTCAATTTAAATGGCCACCTCACACCCCACGTTTATCGTTCTACACCACAATCATCCAATAAAACCATATCAGCTCGCATAGAAGTCGCGTGAGAAATATTTATAACGTACATCGCATCCTTTAGGAGCAATGGAACCATCAATTGTCATATTAAACTGCGCTTATATTTCATGACGATGTTGGAAGAGATTTTTAAGTAAACTAGCGACTCGCCCTGGCATTGCGCGGGTGTAAATTACAAAATACCTATGGACCAGGCGTATAATGGTAGACGATTTGAAAGGCACTATGCAGTACATTAACGTTTTCCTACCTAAGCTGAGCTTCGGACTCACAGGTTTCTCCCTTAGGCAGTTGTGTGACTTTATTTAGGCTGAAAGCTATAGATCAACACGGGCCACCGGCCGCGGCGGACTGGAGGGGAATAGCCATAGCGTTTATTACTGATGCAAACCAGTCTGCCATTTTTTTGTGGAGGGAAATACGTGTGACACACACACAACATAAATCGTCTATTACCTATTACGAAACTCACACCTTGACTTTAACAAAATACATTTCACGCTCACAATTAAACATCTGGGCGACAGGCATAGGCACACTAGGCCGCGGCCGGTGGCCCGTGTTGCTCTATGCTGAGAGCCCTTTGCGCTCGCCGATTGCCCAGTGAAGTTGACTAGTGCTGTTTCGAGACTAATCACCTCCATTAAAAAAAATCTTTATAAGTACATATTTTATTATATATGAAATATGTTGTATTGATAAGGTACCTACTTATTATTACACAAACATAATAATAGTCAAAGCAAGCACTCAAGATAATTTTATGTGTATACTTATAACCCCTTATAACATGTTATAGCTAATGCTCTTTTTATGTCGCTATCGCTTTTATAGTCATCAAGTAATCGTCAATGTTTACGTTATTTGTCAAGCACTAGCTGTTGCCCGCGGCTTCGCCCGCGTGGATGTCGTTTTATAAATATTTTTTCCAAATTTTTTTTTGCTATAAACCTCACGGAGCCCGAGACCTTTCCAACGAATGCAAAACCATGGAAATCGGTTCGTGCGTTCTGGAGTTACAGCGTCAGGATGGAAAACACGACTTATTTTTATTATTATAGAAAAGGGATCCTATGTATTTTTTTAAAATTACTAATCAAGATTAAGAGCTATGTATAGGCGTCGGGTCGTGACGACCCCATCGCCCTCTAGTGGAGGCGATTTCCTCCGCTAGTGCAGTCAGTCAACCGAAAAATTGCGGTCAAACCATACCAATAGAGCGGTATTGAATATAAAAACACGGGATGGGCCGCAGCGTCCCGCGATACCTAAAATAAAAAAGTCTGGCGAATTTCATTCTAATTCAGTACTCATCATTAAACTTATACTTTAGTAGTAGGTACCTATAATAGTAGCATTTTTTGAGGTATTTTTCTATTTGACACGTCAACCCCATTGTATCAAAATGCATATTAACACTCCTTTTAACCGACTTCGAAAAAAGGAGGAGGTTCTCAATTCGTCCGGATCTTTTTACATACGAAAAATCAAAAGTTTTAAACTTTCTTATAATACGCGATTGTGTAGATTACTGGTGACATTTTACATAACGCTTTAGAAGTACACGATTTCATCAAAATTAGGATTGCACAGAACATTTTCAAGAAAATCCACACCTAGCCTATAGACCAAATGTAATGCCAAAAGATTCAAAAAGTGCTCTCCTTCGATTTCGATTTGTAGTATTTATTAAAAGAATTCACATTAAAAGTAGATTACAGTCATGAATTAAACATCACTGATTGAATTTGTCTACAAACGTGACTAGTAAACTTGGAAACAATTTGCAAGATAAGGAACTTATTGAAACGAATGTAATCTGATATCGACGCATTACCATACAGTATTGGCATAAGTAACTCGAAAGTGCTTACCTATATTGAAACAGTATAAAAGATCGATGGTGCACTCCACGAACTGGCAAAAAGAGAAAAAGTCCACAACAGATACCTTTTGTTTTCCATTCCTCATTGTAGTATTAAAAAAGTACGGTTTAAAAAAATCTTTGCTCTGATCCGTAGGACAATGGATCATAAATATCACAAGTCCTTCTTTAAGAAACAATTCGATCGCACCTAATGTATCTACCTGTATAATTGTATTTTGTTAATGTGTCTGCAATATTGTAGGATATATTGATATCAATATATCCTCTCAATACTGTTTGTGCCTCAGCGGGACACAATGAAAACACCTTTTGGTATCTTTTAACACTATATTTCGAATATTTAAATAAAAGTTGTACAGAGACGTGTTCACTAGATTGCGGATTGTATAGCGAATAATTATGTTGAACTGTCGTCGGTAGTATAATAATTAATCGTTGCACTTTGCGTGCATAAAAATATCAGGCGTTAACAAATACAACATGATTTGTCCTCCAACGACGTGTCATTGTGTATTCTTCATTGAAAAGGAGGTTATTATGTCGGTTAATAATCTGATAAGATCCATACTTTAGAGAAAGAACTTTGTTTAAATCTGGGTCACTTAAAAAATCTTTCTTTTTTGTATGTGTCTATGTATGTATCTTCACGCCATATCCCTTACTAAGAAGGGAGTGTGGAGCGCCAGACATCCTGGTCCTTACACACCTAGCGTACCTACTTCTTCTACGTTCATCGTTCTTTCATACATACACGCTGATGCTTAAGACTCTGTCTTTTCTTGTATCCCTACTGGTACAAAACACTACGAGTCATTCCTTGTCGAATATTTTCAATAATTATTTACAATTAAATTCTTTCACGTCCAAACCTAATTAAAATTGGTTAGAAGATTTCCTTGAAGATTTGGTAAAAGAAACGTAATGTAGTGACGTAACTACTTGTTAACTCGATGATTCGTTGAGAATAAATGTTATTTTAAACTATACATCTTAAAGAAATTGGATTCAACAGACATGATGTTAACCACAAACATAAAGATCCGCATTTAAACCGAAAATCCAAACAGTCATCGCCTGGAAAACGTATTTTGTAACCGACTCCTACGCAACACACGCAATGACAACGCATTTATGACTAAATCTCAATAAATTCGCAATACAGTGCATGTCGCGTCACTTTAATCTGAATAAAGTTATGACGTTTAACAAATACCTACACGTCATGCATCAATAACAATCCACTAAAACAGCGCTCATAAGGAAGCGAGACACCTTATGGAAAGTGGTCACCGTCGCCTATGAACATTATTTGCAACACCAGGAAAGTTTCCAACACACTGCCAGTCCTGAAGGACTATTGACGCCAGTTTTGATGAACCCCATGATATAAAGTCATCGGTATATCTATAAAATATTTCCCCATATAGACGGATTAGACTTACGCCTAATTTTTTATTAAAAACTTCGAGAATTACTGATCACACAATGAAATTAAGTACAAGACTTACATTACATGTTCCGCCCATGCAGTATCTACTTGGTTACAAACTACAGAGTATACCAGGCGATTGCTCTTTTTTTCGCTTGCCACATGCGCTTATTTGTAAAACTTAAATGTATAAGGTTCGGTTGCGCCAAAATATTTGTTGAAGTTTTGTAAATTTTTATATCCTTCTCTAACTTTAATTCTCTAATTTATAAAAGTTACAGAAGGATATAAAATTGTATAAAAACTTGTAACTTTAACAATTATGATTGTGCACGGAACCTTAAATTGTAATAATATTGTAAAATGTTATATGAGGAAACCAATACAGTCCCAATTGATTGATTTTTTAATTCTACTATTTTTACTATTCTTTGCGTGTATTTAAACTTAAATTATCATTCAAAATCACGTGGTCTCGCGGATATATGCAAAAAAATAGTTTTATTTCAATGATCGCGAAAATACAAAAACATACTACGCAAAATCACTCAATCAGACTTTGCTTCATTATTGTCTTGTCTGTCTCAGCACAATGCCTGAGCGGAACGACTTTTAGACGATGTAAATCACTTAACAATGCTGCTAGTATTCAATAGAGTTCCTTATTAGGTGCGGTGCTGTGCAAGTCGGACTGATGTTGTAAGATGTTTGCAATCCTGTAATAATTTGGTCTAATGTTTAAATTATTGCCATGAAGCAACTTCCAGAAATTTTGCCTTTGAAATGTGTTTGCAAGGTTTGACTAACAAAATATTGATTGAATAGATTTCTCTACACGTGAAAATATGCAATACCTACATATTTACATCGTTTTATATCAACTCATTTCTTTATTTAAGAATGTCTCTTTGTCTTAAAGGAATCTATTCATGTCTTTGGAATGACGTAAAAGGAATTCGCCTTCAGGTGTATCATAAACTGGTTATTTCACAGCTGTTCTTATTCATATCGCGAGCAGATGATACAACTTGGCACTTAACAGGTGCAACATCCACCTTGTTAGTCTTACATTATTCAACGGTAGAAGTTAACCAAGTAACCCATAGGGAACATCTGCCCGCGTTTCTTCTTGTTCCCAACACACCGCATTAAATATGTACGCGAACTGAACAACACCGAATTTGAAACAGCGAAATGAATGCTTGTTTCCCATAAAAACCTTCATTAACTTGATTCAAAAAATATTGAAGAAATAAACTTTAGTTGCCTATTGCCTGTGTGTTTCTGAATAAACTTGAAACCGAAAGGGATTTTCTAAAACATGAAGTTCTAATTTCGCTCCTAAGTAAATAATTTTAAAATTCAAACACAATAAACTTTATTGTTTCATCAATCCTATGAGTCCCTATGAATTTTAAAATATGTCTCTCGAAAAAAAGTTGCTTAAATGAATATGTACAAGAGAACATGAGTGTAGTTTAAATTTCAACTTCAACAAGCCAGGCGGTGTAAACAAAAGAAACAATGGAGCTATCAAATTCAAACCCGCTCCTATTCTCTATGCAAATGCGTCTTTATGTCTTTAAACTTTATTTCAACTTCGTATGGAGACGTGTTTTGCGTGCGTTGGACATTGTTTCGACTATCGAAAGACAATTCGATTTGAGAACAACTGAAGAACTGTATGCTTCTTTGACCAAAAGATCAATAAAATCAACCTACTTCCTGAATCCAAATCAAGTCTCCAGGCAATAACTATGACAAATGTTAGTTAGTGTTTTAGTTTTTACTCTTAATACTTAGCCTGGGTTGCACCACCATATTTGTCAAAGTTATGGTAACATTTCACATCCTTCTCTTACTTAAAGAAATCTGTTAGAGTTAGAGAAGGATGTGAAATGATACACTAACATTAACTTTACCAATTATCGTTGAGCAACTCAGGCTTAGCTTCTATCCCCCTACCTCTCAAACGAATTCTTAGTCTAGTGTCCTTCCTCGTCATTGAAGATCCTGAAGACCACTGCTCGCCCTCTAACTACTGTTTTTATAACAATACTCCTCCGAGACGGTTTGAGCGATTATCATGAACTTGATTTCACACAGGCATTCTGTATGTGTTGTTTTTTTTTTCTATTTGTTCATTTTTTATTTCGGTATTATGTATGTGGGTGTCAAGTGAATTAAAAAATGTCTTTCTTTCCAATTTGTGTGTATTTCCTAGATATGAGAATCGGCTGTAGGATATTTTTACCCAAATATGGTAAGAGTCGCCTACTAGAACTTTTTTTTTGCGAAATTCCAAGTCAATGTGAAAGGTGTCAGTGTCAAAGTAATGGCGTAGTGCAGGATAGACGTGTCTAACTCTTTACTGTTTCGAATCGCTGTTCCGAAACATTTCGATGTTCCGAAAGATTAGAACACCAATACTGTTTCAAATGCATCATTTGTATCATTTGGAACTCGAACATTATTGCTCTCTGATGAGCGCGTTCATGTCGCTTGAGTGATTGAGTGTGACCGCATAACCGCAACCGAGACACTTGACATTCAAAACATTTGAATCTGAATCAGTTAGCGAAGCGAGAGAGCGAGATAACAATACAATATTAAGCAAGTGAGAGTGAGATACCAAATGAGATGATATTTTATTACATTATTCCGTTGCGCCTATACAGTACCTTATACACGTAATATTAACGACTATGGCGTTTGTAAGACGAATAATTTAAGAGCGTTTTTCGTTTGCATTATTTTGCGTTTATGAGCCGAGTTGTTTGTTTTGGACTTTCGCCACAGTAGATCTTTGACGCAATGTGCCAAATGTTCGAAATGATACATACAAAGATTCGAAACAGTTTAGTGTTTCAGATGCTAATGTTCCAATCACAAAAGTGAGACGTTTCTCCCACGCCTAGTGCAGGATCTGTGTATCTCGCCCTAAATGTACGATATGTGTTCATCTCAACCTAACGTGACCATACGTCCCGTTTTGAACGGGACAGTCCTGTTTTCATGAAGCCCGTCCCTGTGTCCCAGGAAAACTTGGGAAGCGAAAATGTCCCGTTATTGGTAATCTCAGCAAAAATGTATCGAAAACTAGCGCACCCTACTGAAGTTGTCCTGTAAATTTTAATACTTTTTAAATCTATATATAAAAATCAATTGCTGTTCGTTAGTCTCGCTAAAACTCGAGAACGGCTGGACCGATTTGGCTAATTTTGGTTTTGAATGATATTTGGATGGACTTCCAAATATTATTCAAAACCAAAATTAGCCAGAGGAAGGTTTAAAAGGTAAGAAAATATGAAGGAATTGAAGGGAAATAGTAAAAAAAACACAATTTCATTTTCTTATACAAATAGTCCGTATCTATCAAACCTTTGACACATTATTTAATTCTGTGGCTATACGAAATTTACCGAGTCAGCTAGTAGGTAGTATCTAGTACATCTTATAGGTAGGTATCTTACCTAAGATACTCAAACGATACTTAAAGAAGGGCGTTATAGCCGGACGTTCGTAAGTAAGCCTCTTCCCCCTGGTTCCTTGAAGGTTAATTTTAAGAATGTCCCGTTTTCAGTGTCGCTAAAAATGGTCACGTTATCTCAACCCCAAAACAAAATAATATAAGTTATATTTACGTTTTTGTGCCTCTTTAATCTGTTGGTATTTCTATCTAAGTAAAACAGTTCAAGTGTACCGGTCATAACTATAATTGATTTCTGTGAAGCTAACCGAAGATTGCGACACACAAACACATTTTCTATGCGAGTAGTCGGCAAAGTGTGTGTGTATGTACCGTGATGTGGAACCAAATAAATGGTGCATGGAGAACGTTGCACTCGATGCTGAGAATGCCTACTTTCTGCAATTTGCTGTTAGGTCTAGAATTCTACATATACCTATTGCAAACTAAATTGCTTGTTTAAAGGACTAGGGATGTTATGGAGCTCCGTAACCGTGACTACGGATATCCGAAATATGTTTGTATTTGTAACCACGAATCCGAAATAAAAGTTTCGAATATCGGCGCAGTCTATAAGACGTTATAGGTATCATTATCACATCATTTTTTTTACCAGACCTAACTTTTCTTCTTACTAGTACTTACTGTATAAAGTCTGGTTTAATTTAGACTTTTTATAAATAGAATATAGCTAATAATAACTTGTTAGGGTTCCGTAGTAAACAAGGAACCCTAATAGTTTCGCCATGTCCGTCTGTCTGTCCGTCCGCGGTTTAGCGCAAAAACTATTGGTACTAGAGACTTGAAATTTGGCACAAGTATACACCTTAATCACGCCGACAAAATAAAAACATGAAAAAATATATATTTAGGGTACCTCCCCTAGAAACTACGCGAGGTTTTTTTTATTTTCGTTTTCTATGTAATGTGGGATATCGTTGGATAGATCCTTCAAAAATGTTAGAGGTGTGCAAATATCATTTTTCGGAAGCGCGCATGGCCCCGCGGCTGGTGTAGATCGTAAGCGATCTAATTGGTTAAGCGATACGGGCGCGGTCGAGTGTGTGAATGGTGGACCGCTAGTGGCAAAGTAAAATAATGCGCGTTTCCGTGCTTCGGAGGGCACGTTAAGCCGTCGGTTCCGGTTGCTTTCGAAAGATAAATAAGATAGATTGTGATGTTTGAAAACATCCGACAGCGGGTTAGCCACTAACCCGTATCTCCACTAATCCGCATTGGAGCAGCGTGTTGGAGTAAGCTCCAGGCCTGCCCCCAAAAAGAGGAGGGTCTCGTGCCCAGCAGTGGGACGTATAATAGGTTGCCATTATTTCCTATATTGTACATTAAGTTATGCATATTGTACATACTTTTATTACCATTTTCTGAAATGAAGATGATCAAAACTGTGTTGCACCAAACTTGTAAACTAGGTACGTACTTTTAATTAATCTTCAACAAAGGTTTTAGTTTTATCAAGATTAGGTACCCCAAAACCCTTGTGACCAAATTCACCCAACCTTATCAATCATATCTGATTGCCGGCCATGAACTGCCTTGTGTGATTTAAAAAGGATAACATTTCAACAATAATTCCTTTAATTTAATTGAATTTGACACTTAAATGAATAAATGAAATGTATGACCCCGTAATAGCTATCACAGGAACGTAAGAACTAAGGTCTCAGGGGTGTCAACGCATCTGCATTTGACCTCTGGTTTCTGTGTTGATATCCTTGGGCTGAAGTCATCACTGTATTTCCAAAATAAACTTAAACTTACAAACTATTAGCATGTGGTCTCATAAGTTCGGCATCAAAGTGAATCCCAAGAAATGTCAGGCCATTGTGGTTGGTAGCCAGAAGCAACTAGCCAAATTAGACCTCAGTTCCGTGGCACCTGTCACTTTTGAGGGTCAGAAAATTACTTTTTGTCCATCAGTTAAGGACCTAGGACTATATATAGATGCGACTCTCAGCTGGAATGTACAAGTTAGTGAAGTTTGTCGTACTGCCTATGCGTCATTAAGCTCCCTTAACAGACTGAGAAACTTCCTACCCACTCAGTTAAAAATTCGTCTTGTACAAGCACTTATTTTCCCGTGTTATCTGGACTTAAATGTGGCTGGTCTTGATAAACTAGACCGAGTAATCAATAATGCGGTCCGGTTCATCTTTCGTCTTCGTAAATTTGACCATGTGTCCGCTTTCCGTACCGACCTTAAATGTCTAACTATCCGCCAACGAAGACAATCCAGAATTCTGTGTCAACTTTTTTCAATTCTTTTTGACGTTTCCTCTCCTACTTATTTAAAAAATAATTTCCAGTATCTCTGCTCTTCTCACTCATTACATCTTCGCTCTAATGAATCTCTCACTCTTTCTATACCCCTTCATAGATCCGGTTTCGTTGCTAACTCTTTTACTGTTCAAGCGGCTCGCTTGTGGAATGCGCTGCCAGATGTCATCCAAAGATCGTGTTCGAGGCTGACGTTTAAAAACAATTTATTGAAACATCTTTTAAGATAATTATACGAGTAGGTATGTGTGTGATTCCTAAGTGGGAATCCTTATCAGAAATCATCATCCAAATTGCTTATTTATTGAAGTGTAAGTATATTTTATTATATAATAATATATATGTTTAGAAATCTGTATAATGTATATGTAGTTTTTATGAATTTCTCTATAAGTATGTATGTATTAAATTACTTGATATATATATATATATATATTTATATTTATACATACATACTTATACATACATATATATATATATATATATCATGTATTTTAATAAGCTTATGTAATACTTTTGTTTTTAAATTTTCTCCCATAACTGTTGTGCCGCTCAGATAGCTCTCTAGACTCCCGATGGTTAACTGGAAAAGAGCGCTTTTAGCGTTAAGTTCGCCATTTGTCATCATGTATTATATTGTGGCAATAAAGTTTAAATAAATAAAAAAATAAATCACGTAACATCCATGTGAACTGCATGATTGTTGGCCACACAAAAAAAAATGCTTAAGACAAACTTCGTGTGACGAGTGACAACAGTCAAAGTCATACCTATAAATTGAAATGTCTGATCTCAATATATTTACAGATGTTTTATTTTATTTTGCATGGCAGAAAAAAATCGGCTGTGTTTGAGGCGTTTTTTCATAATAACACTATCTTAAATACCTCAGACTTGAATCCTTACAATAGGACCTATCACTGAATATACCATCATACATAATTTTTATCCCTAAAAGTGACCTCCATATTTAAAATTTGTTTATTTTGTTACACGGCAAACATTTATATGTGTATGTGTGATTTACATAATATATGTGTGTCAAATTTCAACTCAATCGGCCCAGTACTTTCAGAGAAAAATCGGCTGTGTCAGACAGACCGACAGACAGACGCACGAGTGATCTTAAATGGTTCCGTTCTTTGCTATTGAGTTACGGAACCCTAAAAATATAAAAAAAATAAAAATATTGTCGATTATTTCGAACCCTGCGTCTCATACTCATCCACAATGATTTATTTAATCTAATACTCATCAACTTGAGCTATAAATAAATAAAACACCAATAAAAGTGAAGATGCACCATTACCAATGCCGGATAGGGGCCCTAAAGTTACACTGCCTACTGATATTTAGGATGTAAATAAAACAGAACATTTCCAAAAAGAAATCGAAAACAATATTAGGGGATTCCCCCTGTAAGTATTGTGATATTGCCACCTTGCAACATAATAATATACCTATATACCTATTTACAGTGTGGGCAACGCTCACTTTGAGAATAGCTAAGGTGTATTATAAATATTAATTATGTATTTTAAATACCTATTTGTGGTTTTTTTTTGGGCACAAGCGCGGGGCTTGTAGCATTTGCTGCCTCCTGCTATTTGGCTAATCCGGCACTGACCATTACTACTTATCTGTGCCTAACATCTGTCTTTTTAAAGCTCAAATCACGCAATTGGACGACAACCAGTGTTAATTTAATAAACGACGATCACGTCTCCGCTCTTAATTGTGCAGGAATTATGTGGTTCTTACTGCAGTTGCGTTAGGCCACTTGGCGTGTTTAGATAAGACTGTTTGCTTTGCTGTCGAAATGGATCGTGGCAAGATTTTGTACAAAAATATGGAAAAAAGGGTAGAAGATGTCGAAATATTTTTTTGAAAAACCTGGAGGACATTTTCCAATGTTTAAAAAAGTTTTGAAAACTTCAATTACCCACCTCTAAAAAGTGAAAAATAACAGATTTAATCCCAAAGAGCAAGATAGCACAAAGCATTGAAAGACCATAGTACTTACTTATTCTCAGTTCCGGTATTTTTTTATATTATGAAGTGGCAAACAAGCATACAGTTTACATTGATGGTAAGCAATACTGTAGCCTATAAACATCTACATGAGACTGGAGATTTCAATGTAGATGCGTTGTCACTCCTGAGGTCTAAGGTCGTATGCCTCTGTGCCGGAAATTACAGGTTTGTACATTACCACCTGACCGGAACACGATAGCACTCAACACTACCATTTAGCGGCAAGTACATTAGGTAATGCGGTGGTGCATACGCCCGCGAGCACCATCACTAGAGCTCTACCACCAGTAAAAATAAATATTATGAGAAATTATGATGTGAAATATTATTGTTTAATCTCTTACTCTCCATTACAATGTAGGAACTACATTTTTTAAAAATATGTTGTTATGAGTGATGGTGACATACAACCGCTCAGTTCACCTGTAAACACGTGCATAAAAAATTACGCAAAGCATTAGCTATTCATGCCCGCAGAATTGAATCTCAATGTTTCTTTCGTTTGTTTGTTTTTACGATGGTGCGTAAGAAGAAATGAGACAATACATTATGATTCTTCGTAATTGAATAGCAATAAAAGGTAATGGGTACGCCCTCCGTATTTATTTAGTCTTGTACCGGGAATTGAATGAAAACGATATTTGTGTCACATAGGACAGGACCCTTCGATAACAATGTTCTCTTCAACAAAGAGCCACACATGCGTACAGTTTACATTGATGGTTAGTAACATGTATATGTATAATCTGTGGTTTGTGTAGCCTATATGTTATTCCAATGTATAATCTATATTACTGTAAAATTTCATCCAAAGCCGTCCATCAGTTTTTTTGTGAAAGAATAAACAAACATCCATCCATCCACATATTCACAAACTTACGCATTTTTAATATTAGTAGGAAGTAGGAATATAAGTAGGTAATAATGCCTGACCGGGACACAACAGCGCTCAACACTAGCATTTAGCGGCAAGTAGCTTACCTACGTAGTGCGGTGATAAATAATCAAATAATAATAAAATAAATTTATTTCTCCACAAAAAGGTCAACAATAATATAGGTATACAATTCAATACAAAATCAACAGACAGTCCTATGTGATGTTATTGTGGAGACTGGAGCCTGAACTAAAGTTTAAAAAACCTGTTTTACAGGTCTCCTGGTCCACAGGTCTCCTCCTCCGGTACCTATTAGTCTTTGTAATTCGTCACTGAAGCTGTAGCTGTCAGTGAATATTGATCATAATTTTATGGATGAAAAGTTCTGCAGTAGTTCTGTTTTTCCAAGCACCTACATTTTTTCAGTTGATCGACTTTCTCCTGCAAAACTTGTAAAGCCTTCATTGCTGTGATAGTTTTGTTTTAACTTCGTTATAAGAATACACTACTATCCTGAATTTTCGATTTTGACAAACTCAATATTTTTAAAAGACCTATCCACCAATAACGTCATACAATAACCTACCCCAGGTACGCGAGAAAAAAAAACATTTTCACAACGTATCCGGTGCCATAAAAAATGGGGTTTGTTTTTTGGCATGCCAAATTACAGTTTTCTAGTAGGTATTATGAATTAAACGGCGGAAATATGGACAGACGGACATGGCGAAACTATAAGGACTACTTGTAGGCTTCGGAACCCTAAAAAACTTAGAATTAGCACTTAGATTTTAGCCTTATTAAAACTTCACACTCCGTATCGTTACTGTTCCATTGCCATAACTAAGTCTCTTCTATTACGAAATCTTTGATACTATATTGTTGTAGTTTGATATAGCGTGTTCCCCTATCTTGATCATCTAAAGACTGCTTTTATAAAGTCCGTGATAGACTGATATAAATTATAACCCGCTCTGGCGCACTTCGCGGCGATACGAAATATCTAAGAATCGTAGCTGTTCCATTTGAGCATTGGCAAGAAACTAGTACAGATAGTACATAATTTTATTATTATGTATTTTCCTTCACATTAAAGTACCTATTCGGCCAGTAGTTACCTAATCGGCAAGGAAGGAATATCGGAATGGACTAAATAGACCAAGTTAAGGCAGAGAATATGTAATAATACTACGGCTAAGGTAAAAACTAGACCAAGTAAGTTAATGTTTGGGCAATCATACCGCCCAACACATGTCATGTTTTTAGTGTACATTACATCATCGCCGAACCAATCCCAATATGATCCTCCATTCCGGCAGGATGCGGACATGCGGTGGCAGACACGTGACTCGCCTCTTATTTAGTGATGCCAGATGGAGATATACCTACCTACCTCTTCATGGATGAATTGTATGATTTCAGTTAGGAGACTGTCATGGAACAACTCTATTAAATCGCAACATTTTGTTGGTATATAACCTATGTATGTTTAATTATGCATTTTTTTAAAGTCTTGAGGTTATATCTGAAAAACAATAAGTAAATTTTTACGTTTATTATTTAATGTTGGTATAAATAGTTGCTCTTTAAAATTAAAAAGAAATAGTCAACTAACCAATAATGTGCAGAGCTCGCAGGATTACATATTGTACCTATGAATCACCTCATTTATTTATGTGTGAACAACAGTAGGTACATACCTATTCACCACTGTCGCGGAAACAGTTTACTCGATGGGTTTATAAATAAATAGAATCCGAAAAGGATACGTGTTTTGCTATTCTGCAGCCACTGTGTCGTTAAGGATACCACACGCGTTTATCTGAGCTCTAGAAACACTATCATAACCATTTTAAAAATATCAAACCAACTAGCTGTTTGACCTTGTCCTACATGGGCGTTGTTATATCTGTTAATACTTAATCCTCCCAAGAACCCAGAGCGCTGCGTAAAGTATATAGAATCCGATTTTGAGTATGAACCATCCTGAGTATTCCTGAGAGGAAACCCACTCAAAGAAAAACGTAAAGGTCTTTCAAACTGATCCATCGGTTTAGGAGTTCAATGACATAACATTTAACAGAAACAAATAAAGATCTTTTGCAGGACTGCAACGCAGGACAGTGAATGGTGTACTTTAAATTGGTATGGGCTCTAGTTTTAGCTTGCGACTTCATATACCTATATGTGAAAATTTCGGACGTTCTAAGTAGCTCACTTGCCCATTTCAGCTTTCAAATTGAGGAATTCGACAACAAACACTTTGACACGTGATTTTTATATACCTATTAAGTGACCCCGCGAACAAGGTACCTACCGCCATCGGAGATCTTTAAATATGAGTTATTTTTTTAAATCCTTTTTTTCATACACCTTCGCCTGACAATAACGGACGCATAAAATAAAGATTTATACAATTTGGTGCAATTGGGACACCTAAATCTTTCTTCAAAACAATACGAGCTTACTTGTTCTTGGATGACATCACAATGTTATTATTACAATCAGGAATACCGAGCCTTGAATTAATATTTTAACGTCTATAAACATTAGGTACCTAAATTAGAAACTATGTATATTAATAGCCTTGCTAAATTCAACAAATGGCACCCCACTCCAATTACCCACGTCAAACAAAAGCTTTTAAAGGTCATGTCCCCAGCTTCCTTACATTGTTATAACATATTGCACAAGTCACCGATTTGACCCACATTTCTTACAAAAGGACAAAACCAATTCGCAAGTTTATAAGGAAACCAGAATTGGTTCGTCTCGCTGAGTCGATTTCGTGACTCATTTTGATATTCAATTCTGTATCAAATTATATTTTATTGAATCAATTTAGTTTACTTACACCTTTACTTTTACGAAATGAACGTGTAATAGAATTTTTATGATAGTGGTGGATAGGTGCTGTTTCTGTTTGCCATTTTCACATCAATATAATAAAACTATTTCTTCACACACACTTCACATTGATAGTAAGTGAATACTGCAACCTGTCGATATTTACACAAAAACTGGAGATCTAAATGCAGTTGCGTAAAAACCCTTGTGGGTGGTTACGCAACTGCACGATATCTAAGTTGTTTTACCTCTGTGATCGTTTTACCTATTTTGGATCAGCTTACGACTTCTGAAACGATTTGATGAATAAAATATTTAACCCTTTTTACGACAACCTTAATAGTACCTTTATCATATAACATAAACATATTTTACGTAACTAGCAACAATAACTCCGCGCAGGCATACGTCGGCGAATGCGTCACAATCATTAATTGAACTGAATTAATTAGGAGCAACCCACAAGTCCAATCACCAATTCAAAACAGTAAATAATCTGTGAGTAATATCCACTTGCTTTACATTCTACGTTTTATAATTGCTTACATGAATATCCCGACTTTACATAAATATGGATCGAATATGGATTTCTTGATGGCATAAACTAAATGGGGCTATTTAAAGTCGAAAGTATTAAACCACCCGTGCAGTAAAATAAATAAAATACGCTTACACTCACAGCCCCACAGTAGGTATAAGCCTGTGTCGTGGGTGCCGTTATACATATACAACACATACACAAACAACCAGACCCGAAACAAATATCTGTAGGCCATACAAATATTTGTCCCGGTGCGGGGATCGAATCAAACGGTCATCTCACACCGCTGGACTAACCGGGTCGTCAAATCTGACAATTCAGCCACATTTAAGCAAAATAGTAATTACAGCCTTTTAGTCCATTTGCCTTGTGTGCTGTTTCACACATAATCCTATCTTATGTACTATGTATGAAAAACATGTTTTTTATTTAATTTAAATCTTACGTTACTTTGGGACACCCTCTACTTTAAGAAATAACTAGGTCAAGAGCGCTTCGGTTGCGAATTTTGATTTCAGTTTCAGTACATGCAGATGTGCTTCAACAAAGAACTGTCGCAGACAACATTTTTACGGCGTGTTTTTTTATTACGACTGCCCTGTTTAATGGTCGGCATTGGATCTTTCGATAGGTATTGATATTATAACTGATCCCGGGGTTTGATTCTTCAATCGATTGTTTAGTGTTTACTTTGATTTCCTTTAATAATCCTTTAATAACACACACATCCATGATTTGCCAATAACATTTTTAAGTCTCATAATATATGTATCCTTTTATTTGGCTTTTTATGGGACATATTATCAAATCCCGAGTGTCCCACTGGAAATTTTGTCCAGTAGCAAAATGTACGCTTACACATAGAATTATGTTTGAATTATTCTTCATCCCCTTTTGCAAAATGAAGTGGTACCTACTTCTCTGAAGGTATGTATCTACTTTCTTAGAATTGAAATACCGATCAGGGGTGGCAACGCATCTGCATTATGACCTCTGATTTTTGTTGATTTTGATGCCTATGTAGACTACAGTCATCACGTAACTTGACATATTTTATGCCTGGCATCTTCGATACATAAAATAAAACTACAAGTATTATTGTATATTCTCTTATTCTGACACCAGTAAGTAATTTGAAAATGTATAACATCAATATTGTATTGCAGGTGGTGCCACATTTGCTGGGATCACTCGTGGGCGGTTCTATGAGTCCCACTCAGCACTTGGAACAACAGCAAGCCTTAGTGAAACAGTTCGCAGAAATACTTGAGTTCGTACTAAAGTTTGACGAGCACAAAGTAAGTACACCCATAAATACGTAACTGCATGCGCAAAGACAAATGACGGGTAGACTCGTAAACATGTTCGCTCCACGATTACGCGAGACCCTAATCTTGGGTGCCCAAAGTATCTAAATGCATGCCGAGGTGAAGTTAGGGATGCAAGTAAGCAAACATTGAGGTAAGGCATCGATACGTCGATATTTCAACAAATGCTGGTTTTGGAAGAGCAACAGAAAATATTATTTATGTAATGATGATGGCAAATAGGCGTGCATTTCACATGATAAGTGTATATCATGTTCGATATAAATTCTGGGCCTATAGACGTCTACACAAAAACAGGAGTGTGTGTGTGTCAAAGTGCTAATTCGTTGCCTTAGTAATAGTTTTCATGAACATTAAAACATCCCTGTGTTTTCGAACATCGACTGCAGCAATTAATATAGTCGGAACTACATTTTAGCCAATTTTGTTTTATTGCATTAGAATTGCATAATATGGACATTCTAAGACTTCTTATGCAATTGCTACGGTTTTTACATTTCTATTATGGACATTCTAAGACTTCTAATGCAATAAAACAAAATTGGCCAAAATGTAGTTCCGACTATGTTAATTGCTGCAGTCGACCTATCGTTTGTACTTTTTTAAAGTTATAAGGCACGGCCCCATTATTTCTGGCCGAGACTGGCCACCTTAGGTATCAGATGCCCCAAGAGTAGCAACACATTATCTGCATTGAAACCTTTAAGTAGTTTTTAGTACTTTTTAGATATCTATAATCTATAAGTACTTGCTTATACCTAAGTGTATGCTTGTTTGGCACATTCATAGTATCAAAAATATACAGGATAGGCATGAAAAACTTATTGACGTTGTAATTACACTTCTACTTGAAAACATGAATAGTAAAAGCATACCTAGTTAGCAACGATACACCTATGGTTTGCAATGGTGAACATGGATGGTTTTCTAGCGAAACACCTAAATATCGTTTGCATCCCTAGATCATTCTCGTGTGGAAAAGGAACATACGCTATATGATTTACGACAAGAAATATAAAAAGCACAACTTTTGACCAAAGCTGTGTAAGTAGTAGTAGTAAATAAACCTTAACTACTTTCAACTAAAGTTACAGTGTATAGTTAGTGTTCGCATTATCTATGTTGGCATTTTCATATTTTACTAAGCTGTGTTATAAAAATTCAAATGGTCGTTCATCGTTTTAGATCATAGAGCAACACGGGCCACCGGCCGCGGCCGACCGAATGGGAATAGCCATAGCGTTTATTACTGTTGCTAAACAGTCTGTCATATTTTGCGGGGGAAAATTCATGTGACACACACACGCACAACAAAAATCGTCTATTACTACGAAACTCACAACTTGACTTTAACAAAATACATAAACAATTTCACACACACATTTAAACATCTAATAAAAAATAAATACTTACGGAATTTTTCCATTTACTAAAACTTCCCGGTGCATTCGGAATTTGGTTATGAGTCCAATAAATGTTACGTGTTTTTCGTGTGTGGAGGAACAGGTAAAAAAGTTCGTCCATTTCCTCCAATCCCAATGGAAGGATCTTCCGACCAGGCGAAGTGTTAGCGCCTGTGAAGTTGTAATATGCATAAGTTGTAATATACCTACATATAGTGAACACTACTCTGGAATTACTCTACCCACACCTTCGGGACATACGTGTCGTTACGTGTTTTGTCGGTATTTATCGCACAGACACAGAAAAGCCATTCATCTAAACAAAGGTTTACGATAGGCGCGGTTCTAAGAAATTGGTAGAGTTTACTGTGCGGAAATTGCCTTCGTGTAAAACGCTCGCAGGCCGGTTTATGTTGCAAGGAATAGATTTTGTTATTTACTTCCAACACTTGTCGCATTTTGATTCCAGCGCTGTTTTAATAAAACCACATTAAATAATTACATAATAACTTACTCGCATTTGAATATTCTCACGCTTTTAATTTAGCATTTGGTAAACAATAAAATAAAACCGTTCATTACGTTGGATTGCTGTGGAAAAATGAGTAATGTAAAATGAGTATGAGTATCTTTATTATATGTACGAGTATATAATAAAATCTAAATAGAATTTATATGTACTTCAATGTTGTCAAAATAAGGAAAACCGTCTGGTGCAGCTGCAGTGTTACCGGCCAAACAACATTTCAGGCTAAAATTGTTTTGTCAGCAGACTTGCCTGCGGTCGCCTTAATCCAGGCGAAACTTCAATTACGTACTGGGCTATTTTTAGAGTTCTGTGGGGTTAAAGTTATTTGAAGTAATCTTTGTTTACATTGTAACAAAATCTGAGGGACAGGACTTGTTTGAATCTATACCGAATGTAAACAATATTACTGTTATGTAATTTGCGACAACACTATGCTAGTTACATTGGATAGATATAGAATAAATTGTCACTTCCGCAATCTGAGCTGAATAATAATTTCTTTACAACATCTAATTGTGCATCTTGCTTGTCGTTACTAACTGATACGGTTCTGTATCGTCACCGAATCGCGCGCGTCAGTGCGCGCCTCGTATTATTTATTTATTTTATTTATTTATTTAAACTTTTAGCACATAAAATATGTACATAAGGCGGACTTAATACCTAGTGGTATTCTCTACCAGCCAACCTTAGGGCCAAATAAAACTGTCGAAGGTGCATTACGAAGTAAGGTTAATTAAATTTATAAATAATCCAGTAATATATAACTGAAATATAATACATATAACATAAATATATTATATAATATATATAAAAGTATAAATAATAATACTAAATAGATACTTATACATACATAAATAAATGCATAATGGATGTATATTTAATATAACAGAATAATTCAAAGAAAACAATCATGACGGCGTAAGTTAAAATCATTCATTTAGAGGGGTTAAAAAGTATTTTTTAAGCTTTTGTTTAAAGGATAATTTACTCGTATTAGGCTCCGGGGTATTCTTCACTCCCCCGGTTTCTTCTGCTCCCATAGCAAAATAGAAGCAGCGACTAGTATGGACAAAGTCTTCAGGGTTGGTGTTGTGACGTAACAGGATTGCCGCGGAGACGATTGTAGAGTCGCTGCGCGGCATCGCATCTGTCGACACACCCACAAGGGCGACCATCAACCACTTGCGTGAGGCCGTAGTCAGGGCCATAGTCGAAGCCACGACCACGTCTCGAAGCTAGTTCTCAAGTTCGAAAATCGAACCCAGACAGATTGGCCGGGCACTGTGACGATAACTCACAGAGCACTGTCACCACTGGTAGGCCCGACCGAGTCTGACTCGGATCTGTCGGTTGACGTTACGTCATCGTCCCGGTATGCCTCAGTTCGTATCGGGCGAGGATCTTGCGTGTGAGCATAATGCATACCACGCCGGCGCTGCATATGTCAGCCTAGCTCTTCTAAAGGTCTTATATATTCGCAGCTTGGCACCGCCTGACACCATGCGGAGCTCATAGTCTATGGCACACCCGACATACCATACCTCGATGACCGCCACTGCACCTTTTCGGCGGATTAATCGCATCGTGAATGCGGCCGTCTTATGCCTTTTGCTGTTTTACTGCATATACTACAGTGCGTGATGGAGTTATCTTCCCAAGAGCTGAGGAGGCGGAGAAGGCGGCCGCGAGCCACAGCTTTAGAGTGCCTCCAGCACTGATACGTGCAGGTTGAGTTCGCATAGAAATATTGTCTACTATGGATAAATATGGCCTATTTGACCGAGTTTAGCTGCAGGTGTGAGACCACCAGCAACTAAAAGAAACAAAAACCAGCCAAGGGCGAGTCAGACTCGCGTTCACAGAGTGCCGCGGTTTTTTTTTTAAATTTATAAATAGGCCAATTAGTTTCAGAGATAAAGGGGTGTGGTAAATTTTCGCCTGTTTTCTTAAAAGTCTAATTTATCCCCTATAACTTCTCCCATATTTGAAAGCGATCGCTCTTTTATAAGGGATTGGTTTTTTCCTTTTCATGAACGGTACTTTAGAAACACTCATAATGAGTACAGGCACACGGTACGGTAGGTACACGGTACAGGTCGGTACGTTGCGACCGACTTAAGTTAAAGAGATTTGGCTTAATAAAAATTATGCCGTTTTTCCCCTTTTTTCACATTTCCCTCTCTTTGTCTTATTGGTGCGAAAAACAGGGATGCATATAGAGTAGAATGCGATAGCGGGTAGCCAAATGAGGTTCGGTCCTTTTAGTTGTTTTGCATAGTGCTAATGGAGGGTGGACGCCTCCATTAGGACTATGCAGCCCTAGAGACCTTGCAACCTGTCCTTATTGCAGGTTAACAACATACGTAACTTCACACCTATTATGCCGAGGGGCAGAGGTAAATGTATGCCTTCAAACATGAATGGAGCTCACGGGTGTAGGCACCACCGCATTACCTAATCAACTTACCGCTGAATAGTAAAGTTCAGCGCCACCGTGTTCGGGTTAGGTAGTAATGAACGGCCCTGTAATTTCCGATACAGAGACAACAGCTTAGACCTTAGGAGTGGCAACGCATCTGTTACTAGGCTATCGATGTGAACTGTAGGTATGTATGCTTGTTAACCACTTCATAACATTAAAATTGGTTGTTAGGGCGTAGGGATGTTTAATGATCAGCACTATCATGTCCTGGTTAGATGGTAATGGTAATAAATGTATGACCTCGTATTTTTGGCTCAGTCACATACTCACATAATATTTAAGACCAGTGGAATGGCTAGCTCAGCTACACATCTACATTTAGATCTCAAATATTTATGTAGATGTCTACAGATATTCACTTGCCATCAATGTGAACTGCAAGTTCGGTTGCCAATTTCATCCCACAAAAAATAACCACGGCACTAGCAAAGCTCACTTCAATTACTAACGAACTGGGCGCGGCTTAATATGACGTGGGTTGATCTTGCATAAACATCGCTCCCAAGTGTTTACATCGGATGATAGATACTTACTGACACCATACACTACCAGGAAGTACCTGGAAGTTTTCATGATGTTAATCGTATTTTTATATGAAACTGCAACTATTTAGATGAATCGCTTATTATATACGACCAGTCTGTAATAAACGAACAATTGTTATGTAAACAAAGCGACGTTATCGTACGTAGGATTGAATAAGTGGTTGTAATTCAATCGGCAATTGCGAGCCCTTTTGACCCCAACCTTGTGGTGTCGTTGCCACCGATTTCTCATGCCGTGTCACGCGTTTCCTCTTGCTGTCGCGATATGACATCAACTTAAACGCTAGTATTATCATAATTTCATAATGTGACATCACAACGCCACGGAATTTCGCTGGAGTTATGCATAAGTCATCGTGTTTACGTACGAAACGACATAACAACAAACAAAGCAACCATCTATTTGAATGTTACTCATCAGCCAAACCCAATATGGTAACGAATTGATCAATCTGTCGAGTAGATTGTATAGAAAGCGTACGCTGCGACCTCGGTCTGGCGTGATTCATACACTTTTACGGTTCATTTATTTACTTTTTTTATACAATAAACATACAGCAGTTAGTCTTTTGACGTGGATACGTTTTTAAATTTGTTTCTTTAGCTGAACCATCAAAAAAAGTGATTACAAAATAGCACGTGATGATACAGTTTAGTGTAACATACAGCATGTACCTACTATTCTAAAATCAAAGAATTTGTTTTGTATATTACAACATGCCTTATATACTTACCTAAACAGTTTATTCAAATGTAGGTTGAAAATAGAGACCTAAATAGGGACCGTTCTCAAATCCGATGCCAATATCGCTCAATCTGATGAGATTTTTTTGCATCGGTGGAAACGTGTTCAAATTATATGTATACAAATATAAAAATAAATACGCGACTCCTTTGGTTTTTACAAACCCATTAAAATGTGTACCCTCATACCTGGACTAGAAGCTTATTGCGAATGTTTGCTTTTACTGGTGGTAGAGCTCCAGTGACGGAGCTCGCGAGCGTAAGCACCGCCGCATTAACTAATATACCTACTTGCCGCTAAATGGTAGTGTTCAGCACTATCGTGTTCCGGTCAGGTGGTAATATATTGCTCTATTGAGGGAGGTGATTTCATGGTTTTCATCGTGATACTTTTTTATATATATTTTTCAAATCATATTATGTTTCAAATGTAATAATAGGTAGTTTGAAGAATGCCGGGAGCTTATTAAGGCTAAAGACCATAGCACACGGCGTATTTTATACGCGCAGACGACGTGCGTATTAGGAACGCGCTTCTTCAGCGCTGTCAACGCTGATTGTTGCGTTTACATTGATGATACAAGCGGGCGTATGAAGCGCGTTTGAAGCGATACAAACGCGCGTACAAAAGACTCAACCGAAGTCATTGTACAACTGGAGACTGAAGGAGTCTCTGATCAAAACGCAAAGGCTACGAGCGACTACAGCACGTATACGCGCAGTACATGCGCGTTTCACGATCGCCCCGTGTGCTAAGGTTACAAGGTTGCATTGATATCTCGTATGAATACCGTATACGCGCGTCACCTGCGCGTCGTCTGCGCATCTGTGAGTGTCTGTTTGTAATATTAAAATAACCGCGTTTTTACTAAATACATATTCTGCTTGTCTGTCTGTCTGTCTGTCCGGCGTTGCTAATCTTGGTAACGGCTTTACCGATTTTGA
Organism: Macrosoma leucophasiata; assembly: GCA_036365455.1. Classification (NCBI taxonomy): domain Eukaryota; kingdom Metazoa; phylum Arthropoda; class Insecta; order Lepidoptera; family Hedylidae; genus Macrosoma; species Macrosoma leucophasiata. The sequence goes on from JAWQUS010000024.1 coordinate 7,239,525, forward strand.
TGGGACTTCACTGGCAGATAGCTGATGTGACAAGGAGTAACTTAGGCGTCCTGCAATAAAACTACCGCCAGTGCAATCGCCAATCCGCCTGCCAAGCCTGGCGATTATGGCATACTCTTCCCTAATGACCTATGACGCACAACACTGTTGTAGTCGTGTTTGGGAAAGGGTTTATCCAGTATTGGACAACTTTCGGCCGGAGTGATGATGTTGATGATAATTAAGAATGAATCGAATAACCTTCCCCAAAAAAGTGTATCTACTCGTATTTATCGTTGTCGAAATTATTTTTATTTTCATTACATTGCCGAAACGAACGTTCAAGACACTTTATTTCTTGAACTTCACTTTGACTCATGTTTCCGTGGGAAAGCTGTTCAGAGACATTTTCCAACATTTCTTCATATTCTTAGGTCTGTTTTATTTACACTGAAATAAAACTTGCGCCAAAATCATAGGCAATGCTTTCGCGCAAGAATGACCAAGGCGAGCGACTGGCTTGGATAAGATATGCCTTTGTCCCTAGAAACAAAGATGTATTGTTAGACGCCAACCGTTTCACTAGATAACACTGAAAGCTGAATAACACGTTATTAAACATTGAAATTTCAATCCTTTTAGCTTTGTGGTCTCCACTGCTAAGTCAAGCCGGAAACTGTATGTTGTTTGTGTTTGAGGTTATGTTTTTTTCTTGGTTATGTGGTTATGGCTTGGTGTTATCAAATATTAAATACACGTAGTTGATTTTTTGCATTTAAAAAGTACCTATGTTTGAAATGTAGACGAACTTACTATACAGGTAGGTAAACACCAAATGATTAAATGAGATAGAAGACTGTATTTCTAAAATCTATAGTAAATGTTCCGGTTAAATGGTAATAGGTACAATAATAATAATAATGGCAATCCATTATATGTCCCACTGCTGGGCACGAGTCTTTTAAAAAAATATTTAATATACAATTTTGACTTTCCTACGATTTTATAATATGTACACATGTTTAAAGGCTGCAGTCGTCACTTATCTACCTACCACCTACCATCCTCTAGGTGTCATTATAGATACTACGACAAAGAGTATGACGTACTCTTGGAGTCGGGCCTTCAGCGTGAAACGTTGTGGACGCTGACGCATTGCGGATTAGTGGAAATCGTCGACGATAGAACTACTCGGAAATAAATGAGTTACTTACCGACGCGGTGATAGGGAATCTGTGTTATTTCATTCTAATACGAGGGTGGATCCAAAAGTTCGTGGCCCAAACTACAAGGAGATATGACATCTTTTTAAATTTACCGTCATTTGTTAGTATGTCTCATATTGATTTATTGTGCGCAGTTTCATTCCGATACTGCACAATATAAATTTTCTGTGATTATTTGTTCGAAGCATTCTGACACGATTTTCAATAATGGAGAATATTGAACATCGTGCAGTCATTAAGTACCTCAATAAAAAAGGCCTGTCACCAAAAGACATCCATCAAGATATGGTGGACACTTTGGGGGAGTCTGCTCCATCGTATTCCAGTGTCAAGAAGTGGGTAGCTGAGTTTAAGCGCGGTCGTGAGAGCATTGAAGATGATCCTAGGACCTAGGACCTCTACCACGAAAGAAAACATCGATAAAATTTGTGATCTCGTACTGGGTGATCGACGTTTGACCATTGGTAAGATATCTTAGACAACAGACATTAGTTATGGCCGGGTGCAACACATAATAACGAAAGAATTGGGATTCCATAAGGTTTCTGCTCGCTGGGTCCCGAGGTTCCTTTCAGCTGAACAAAAACGAGTTCGATTCACAATTTCGCGAGACTGTTTGGAACTTTTTGAGACTGATCCCGAGGACTTTTTATCTAGATTTGTTACCATGGATGAAAGCTGGGTTCACCACCATATTTCTAAATCAAAGCAACAATCCAAACAGTGGAAAAGATCTGACTCACCTACACCGAAAAAGGCTAAGGTCGTTTTGTCGACTAACAAAGTCATGGCTTCTGTGTTTTGGGATGCGAAGAGCATTATTTTTGTAGATTATTTACCGAAAGGTCAAACTATTTGATAGTCGCAGTAAACGAGTATTTCGCCGACCTTCCGGAATGTTTTTTTTTCGAGGGGATAAACAAGTTGCAGTTCAGGTGGAAGAAGTGTGTTGAGCTAGGTGGAGACTATGTCGAAAAATAAAAAATAAATGTAGACCCACTTTTCTTTCATTTTCAATAAAAGTAATTAGAATTAATAAAGAAAATAATAGAGAACCACCAAAGTGATTGAACGAGCAATCGTGTTGATATTATAAATGCGAAAGTTTGTGTTGTGTTTGTATGTAAAAACTGCAACGCAAAAATTGCGGAACCGATTTCCATGAAATTTGGCACGCACATGGGCAGAGGCAGTGGGTAACTTGGAACACAAACCCCCTTATTCATAAACGTATTTTTGCTAGAGTGTTGCTAATCTCTCCTTTATCTTTTTCTATCGTGCACATTTGATAATGCAACTGACAAAGACAAAGCATTCTATAGCTAAACCGTATCTAATGTACGTTTATGAAGTGGGATATTTTTATACCCAAAAAATGTTCCTGTGGGATGCCATGGGATGATTTGATGAGTTTCTACAGGTTACGCGAAAAGCAAGGCACTTACACGCGGGCAGAGCCGCGGGCAACAGCTAGTGATAAATAATAAGTTGCTCAGATATCTAGTGAAAATAATGATCGATAGACACTGATGCACAGTATAATGTCGTGATAATGATACTCGTGTATATACATATATATAACCTGTGTGGTTAAGTAAGTAGATAAAAATATTGTCGAATTTCACTTTTTTTCTGTTGTATTTAGGATCCTTCAGGACATAAAGAATATAAATGGCTGTTTAGCTGTTTTTGTTATAATATCACATTACGGCCTAATAAAATATTTATAGGACCATAACAAGGGGATATAAAATCACTACCCACAACTATCCAATTATAATACAAACTATAGCTTTTATATAGGAGGTTTATCTCCAAAGACAAAAAACGCTCTTATATTTTGATGTCATGAGATCATAAAGTTCATATTGATGGTAAGTGAATAATGTAGCCTCATAAAAAACCAGAGATTTCAATGTAGATACGTTGCCACCATGAGGTCTAAGCTCTATGAATAATTATGTAAAGAAATGTAACTCTCATCATCGCTTCGATTTTTATTCCTTTTACGCAAACAAGATACCAAACTGCAATAATCTTTTGACATAGACAATACTTCACGGCCCTAAATCGGTTAAAAATCAAAAAGAGAAAGCAAAATTTGACGCATCGGTGTGGGACTTCGGTAGCTTAGTGGTAAAGCGGCTGGACTGGTAATCCTGAGGTCGCAGGATCGATTCCTGCCCGAAGTCAAATTTATCTTACCTTTTTTTTTTAAATTTCTAATAGACAATACTTGCATTCGATTGGTCGCAACAAGGTCTTTTCGCCGAGTGGCTAAGGCACTGCGATGTGTCCTTTTAATGTCCCGCCCACGATGTGTCTATTTACGTAGAACCATTTTTTGGCTTAGTTACACTTCTTTACATTATTATTCATAGCCTCAGTTATTAGCGGGCGTCCATAAATTTTCAACCCCTCCACTTCCCCTGGTGAGATGTTGTGAGATTTGGCTCACCGGTGCGACCGGAACACGATATCTAGTGCTGAGCGTGGTCTGTGGCTGAATTCTAGTTACCATTTAAAGGGAAGTACCTACACCCTCGAGATCCGTCGCTAGAGCTTTTCTATTAGTAATAATATAATGAATCCAATAATTGTTCCTGACCATCACAAGGTTGACTATCCTTAACAATCATTGCAAGCATCAAACATTGAAATAGCATAAAGCGTGATCAGTTTTTCAAGTGGAGTTTTTCTCTAACATGTTTGTTTCTGGACTGTATGAATTGATTTATCATCATTTAAAGTGTTAATACGCAAAATATCTTATCACCACCAGGTATCTGCCTTAATTCCTTATCGTCCGGGATCCTTATCCCGCGGACTCAAAGGCTCAAACGCATGGTCATTTACGTAAACAAGTTATTCCACATTTTAATAATGAACAAATTGTTTCAGATGAAAACGCCAGCGATCCAAAATGACTTCAGCTACTACAGACGGATTGTGTCGCGAGGTGGACTTATAAACGCGGAGCTTCCTGCTGGTGAAGAGCCACACATAGGCGCTGAAGTAGCGAATAGAATGTCTCTGTTTTACGCACAAGCCACACCCATGCTGAAGGTTCTTTCAGAAGCCACGAGCCAATTTGTGAACGACAATCAACAGGACTTGGAGAACACCACAGAAACATTGAGCACGATGGCCAAAGTCTGCCTCAGGATGTTAGAAAATCCGTAAGTACTCTTCGTTATTTATTTTGTTTTTACGTTAGCATGCCAGCGAGGGCTCACATATTGGCGATAAAGCAAAGGACAGAATGTTACTCTTATATGCCCAAGCCTCGCCGATGCTCAAGGCCCTTTCAGAAGCCACGAGCCAGTTTGTGAATGACAATCAACAGGATTTGGAGACCACGACAGAAATCTTGAACACGAAGGCCAAAGTCTGCCTCAGGATGTTAGAAAACCCGTAAGTACTCTTCGCTTTGTACGTTCGCATGCAAGAGTAGAACCAAAACGTGGCGAATATAATGTCACTGTTTTACGCGGAAACCACACCGATGCTGAAGGTCCTTTCAATAGAGACGAGCCAGTTCGTGAACTACAATCCACAGAACTTGGAGAACACGACAGAAACCTTGAGCACGATATCCAAAGTCTACCACAGTAAACATCAATTCAAAACTCTTGATGATACCACTTGCACCAAATAAAATATTCTCCTCCCAAAATACTCGCCTCCATACAACCGTTTTAAAAACGATTGCTGTCTAGTATACGATACGATAAAATGTTGCGATATAGAAAAATTATTAAGCCGTTGGCTATGAAACAGCATGAAAAATGGCTCGTCTGACGGCGCCGTAAATCCTCTATGCAGGGTTTAAACCTCGTATGTAATAGTCGCATAAATCTAAGATATTGCCCTTCAAACCAGATTACGTTGAAAGTGCTGCGTCGGTATTCTTATTTATTATTAGATGCCAGATCAGATATTTTATGAATATTAGCACTACCTTGTTGCTTTCTTTTGAGTTCAACTATGAAAGCTATCATCCAAGTTTATTGTCCTATTTAGTGAAGCAACTAAACCATCCTGGCTACGAGAAAGGGAAAATAAAATCGTTTCGAAATCAATTGTCTGTATCATAACTTCCCAAATTGTGTAAAAGAAAGGTCGTGTGAAATCTGAGAAGGGCTTTAAGCATTACATTGTTTTCACTTGTGATAGAGTTGCTGGAGGTCGCGGTTCTAAAGAGGCTCTTTACCATAATCATCTTGAGGTATTAACAAAGCACTACTTAGGTAGTAATATTAAAAAAAAAAATATTTTAACATTAAATATTTTTGTGTATTTTCGCCAATTACGAGATGTAACAGTAACAGCATAGGTACTTAAAGGAGAATGACCAATTTTGTATGGGAGTTCGCCCTTCTTGCGTCTCGACGGGATTACTCGCAAAATATAGGCAATATCTTAAGAAACGCGTGCGCAAAAAAGAAAAAAGGTATCAATAGAAGTTTTTAAAAAACTGCATTACGAACTTTTGGTTATTTTGAGGTTAAGTTTTGTGTGCTGTACCTGCCAGAGGTTACTAAAATAAGCGAAGACTATTTTAAAGTATTGTGTAGCATCTTAATGATTCTTCTCCAGTTATACCAGACAAATATTAAATACTTAACAATTAATAAATAAATATCTGGTTTTCATGTGGGTGTTTTTATGCTATATATTCACTTACCATCAATGTAAACTGTTTTTCTATTTGCCGCTTCATGATAATAAAAAGTGAGACATTTATATGATGAATTTGAGCTAAGGTACTGTTCAAATTATATCCACTCGATACCTAGTGATTATACAAGACAAATAATAGACATGAATAATCTATTCCGTTGAATATCGATAATAAAGCAATCGATCGTTGAAATCGATTTTATTTCGACAAAGTTATAAAGGTCCTAAAATGACCAGTGTCCAACGCAAAAAAGTAAATAATGCAATGGTGTTGACATTGGCAGCTTGGTTATTGGTCTGTGATTGGCAGTTCACTGCAAAATAATTTATTAACTTTTAAAAAATATCTTGTAAATCCCCATTCGTTTAAACGTGAAAAAAATGTGAGTGAAATCTAAATTCAAAAAACAGTTTTCTACATACAATTTGTTAAGACGCCAATCAGGGCGACTTTGGTCATTCTCCTTTGTTTTGTCCAGGAGAATGATTTGACAAGCCCTAATTTCTAAATTCCTTGAACTAAAATAAAAAACCTTGAAACATTTTGAAATCGATTTATACTCAAAAGTCAGTACTGGCTGAAAAATTAGGCACTTAAAACAAGCAATAATTTACTAATTAGGTAGGTATACATTAATTCAAAATGTCCATTACACAATAGTTGAGATATCGCGACCGAGTTTATCCTTGTTGTTGAACAAGGGCGAATTTATCATATTTCTCGTGGATCGTATGTCGTCCGCACTCCGCACGACATCGATACTTGCCGCCCACAAATGTAACAAGTGACAATCAAATGTCACTATTTATTGTACTACGTTCATATTGGAAATTGGAACATTCGGTGAAGATGGGGGGTAATAGTTAAGAAGTTTTATGAATCTTTAGAGACGTCATATTTTAGCGCTATCATTTCTTTTTTGTCATTAGGTTGCTACCAAGCAGACGGGTGAGACGAGTCTCCTGATGAAAAGTTGTCGCCGTCGCTATAGGCATTTATAACACCAGAGGAGTTGCCAACGCGCTGCCAGCCCTATAAGACTCTTTTGAAACGCCAGTTTAGAAAAATCACATATTGTAACCCTGTGAGGAAACACCTCACAGCGAATTTTGATGCACCATTTGCACATTCTAGGCAAATATGAACGCGAAAACTGAAGCTGGCTGGGCCGCTAAATTATAACTTGTAATTGAGTTTCAGTATCTATATCGGCACGCGAGGACGTAGGCACCACCGCATTACAAGTGGCCTATCTGCCGCTAAAAAAAAAGGAGTTCAATCTCTCGTGTTCCGATAAATGGTTATACCTCTGTAATTTCCGCACAAAGATAATACTTACCACACGGGTGTGGTAAGTAATACATAAAGGGTAGGTAGTCCATTTAGTGCAATTTTAACCTCTCCAGTTCATGTTCATGTCATCTTCAGGTCACGTGAAGCCTTTTCAACCTCTATTGCCTATAAAATACCAAACAGATCCAAATTTTTAATACATATTACGCTCTCATGTGGTTCGTAAATTAGAAGGTAATTAAAAAGCCCTATCACTACGAAGATCGGTAAATGTGACAGATATCTAAATAAATGGTAGATGTTTATCGAACAGTTTATTATTTTCATAGATTTGACGCTCTCAAGTGACTCATAAATTTAACGGAAATTAAAATCAAATAATGCTTATCGAATGACAGCTCGCACGCTTTTGGGGCTCTCGAACTCGCGTATAGACCGACGCACGCAACCAGCCACTTCCTTATCAAGCATGCGTTTGATACGATGGGGAACACAGCCTCAATTAACATCGATTACCATTCAAATGTATACATGCAATTGTATTATTTATACCAACGTCACAAAGACTATTACTCGACACAGTTGTCTAGACTAGGGAGGTGCAATTTGTGTGGCCCTCCGCAGATATTATATCGGCCGCGTCTCCATTGAAAGTGACAATGGGACGTGTGCTTCGAATGTCAACGTGGTATCTGTCGGACGCAGTTTTTTAACCGTTTGATATTATATCAGTTCAACAATCAACTGCAATCCCATTTTAGGGTTTCGTAACCTACTTGAACGGCGGGAACCTTGAAAAAGGCGTATGGTGCTCTTATTTTGTTTCATTTTCTTGGTGTATTTTTAAGTTATATTGAATAAAGTTGTTGGCATTCTGTTTGATATAGGTTTATTACAGCGCCCGTGTATAGTGAAATAGAATAACAATTGTTTTTATATTATTTCGCATTAACACATGCTTGTGAAATATATTTTATTTAAAGAAAAATGGAAAAATTTGACTTCAGGCGAGACTCGAACTCGCGGCCTACTGGGAATCTAGTCCATGAAGATCCTAGGGAATCTAGTTTGACATAAAATATATTTCACAAGCATGTGTTAATGCGAAATAATATAAAAACAATTATTAAGGGTAAAAGCGACGCTGTTCAATAAACTGAAAAGTCTATTATATCGGTTGCCTAACTAGCATAGTTGGCAATAGATGGCGCTACTGCTACCATAAAGCAAGGCAATAAATGTGAAGGAAAGATTTGACAAATCGGGCAGGACTTCAGTAGCTCAATTGGAAGAGCGGCTGGACTAGATTCCCAGTAGGCCGCGAGTTCAAGTCTCGCCTGAAGTCAAATTTTTCTTTCAATTTTTCTTTAAATAAAATAGAATAACAGTGCGAAAACACGACCTTTCAGGTTGCCTCCAAAACTTCATTGTAAATGTTCTGGTAAAGTAGCCATCGCTTTACTCGAATAACTTGACTAATAACCCTTGAATATACCTACCTACGTATAAGTTTAGAAGTCTTTAAATACAATAGCAAGCTTAAGCGTTATCTGAATTAGGTACTGTTTGTTATCTTCTCACTCATGCGACATTAAAAGTTGATACTTACCTATGTGTAATTGTATTTTATATTTATAGCCTCCGTAATTAAAGAGAGCGCTCATATAATAGTAAATGCTACAACATGGCGCAACATATTTGTTATCCTCTGCAGTGTACATGTGAAGCCCATCAACCGTTACTTATTGGGAACAGGGAGCGTTCTTGCTCAATTTTGTATCTACCACTCCGTATAGTCCCCACAGACTGTAGTTACGACATAGCAATAAACGACATGGATTATATGTCAACAGTTTAAACACTGTATTTTACCCGCGACTTCGTTCTAATTGAACTATATTGTTTTGAACAAATATGATAATAAACATGTACCTTACACCATGGTATGTTGGTGTCATGAAGATGGCAATCAAGTTTGCAGTACATCCTCGTAGTTTCATGACATCACTTTAGCCGAAAGGCATCCACTGCTAAACAAATCCTTCGCCGAAGATGTCCAAAAGTGTTGTTTGCATCATCAAAGGAGAAGAGTAGTAGTTTCTCCTAGCAGATTAATACCTACCAATTCATGTTATTTTTAAAACATATATCTATGTATCTAAATAAACAAAAATGAATCGCTAAAGGAGATGTTGCGAGCTCGGCCCTGGTTGGTACATGTCCTCAAGAAATGGATAAATTATAGCAGAATCCGAAAAAAATACAATTAATTTAACCAAGAATATATTTTAGAGTTACCACCACATTTAATTCAAACGATTTTATCATTTTCAACTATGTTCAACACGGCGGCGATACAGCCAACGCTTGGTATCAATCGATTTCGATAGTATTTATAAAATATTTTTTTTCTCCAAGTACTAGATAATCAAAAAACAATTTAAAAAATGAAAATGTCAAAATGACATCGTCCGCCATATTCGCCATGTTGGTTTTAAGTTGCAATTCTAACTGCAAATAATGTTTTGTAACTGCAAACAAAGCTAAATAAGTGAAAATATGCAGTAAAAACGTTTTTATATTGATTTTGCCTGGTTAATGATATTGTGTACAATACATGGCCGGAGTTCCATACATTATTGCAACACCTCCTTTGTTGCTCAGCGTAAAACTTGAGTTGTATTTATCCAGGGAAGGTTTGTATGAACGAAAAAAACATAGTGGCGCGAAAAATAGAGAAATTTTAAAAAAATTTAACGATCATATTTATTTTTTTAAAAAACCTTATGGCGCTTGATAATACGGCCAGTCGTCAAAGCGTATGCAGACTCTGCAGTGGCAATTAAAGCTATATTTGATTGATTTTGGATAAGCGGCGAGTTCCGTGACTGTACATTAACAGTTTTTAATTTCTTACGCCCACTGTAGCTGGATACCCTTAAGTGCTCAAACAAATTGAGAAACAGTTGTTGACAGTTTCGTTTTAGTGGGAGTGTAGAAAACGCTATGTACGAGTATTCAGGGATAGCCTGTTATCAAAACCGTTTCTTGAATTTAGATATTTCACGAAGGAAAGTTTTTCCATTTTTATTAGGTTAATAGGTTATTTCGATACTTCATAAACCCAAATTACCTACAATGAAATGACCTACCCCCAAAACGTCAGTTTAACTTAAAAAGTTCAAATAAGAAATCAGAACTCGGTCAGCATAACTAGGTTTGTAGGGAACACCAAACGTTTCTTTTTAATTCATTTTCGCCTAAACATTTGTAAATCTTTATCAAAGGTAAGCCAAATTAGTGAGACACGATCCCGACGCCCCGGATCGACGTCCGTACTGTTTTATTAAGCCGTAAATTTCCATTGAGTAAACTTACGAACACCAAAACTTGCGTCCGTATTTACAGTATACAGGTACACGGACTGTTTATAAATGTTAATCTAATTTCCTGTTCGTGTAATAACGAGGTGTGAAGTTAAATTGTACGTTGAAATAAAACTAATTTTCGCAGTGTCAGGTGGCAACCCATCTGCATTTTGACCTCTGGTGTCTGTGCCTATAGGCTGTTTTTCACCATTATTGTATAAAATAATAAATAAATACTCGTAAACTTACAGCCCTACACTAGTTATAATATAAAAATGTTTCGTGGGTACCGTTGTAATACCTACACACAACACATACACAAACACCCAGACTCGAAACAAATAGTAGGCCATACAAAAAAAAATATTTTTAAAATCAACCCGACCTTTCGGTTGATATTCAGCTTCCGTAGTCCTAGGATATACCTATACGTCAGATAAAAACTATTAAGAACTCATCATAAATGCACGTTTTATATTGGCGGTAGAGTTCCGGTGTCGGAGCTCGAGGCAGGCATCACCGCATTTAAATTATCTGCCGGCAAATGGTAATGTTTAGCATTACCGTGTTCCGATTAAATAGGACTGTATGGTCCCGTAATAACTATCACGGCGGCAAAACAGCTTAGACCTCAGGGACGACAACGCATCTACTTTTTTACCTTCGATGTTATATATAGGCAGAGAATATGTAATAATACACGTATAGAATGGACACTTCGAAGTCCCGTCTGATTTCCCCGCCTCACCCAACCACCTCTCCTCTTATGGGCGACGGTTGGTATATTGTACGTGCTACGCACACAGGTGCACGTGTAAATGCACGTCACTGATTGATGTCTGTGTAATAGAGACCAAATTAAGCGTTTGTATGGAATTTTGGCGGAGTGTCCGCGGTGCGGTATAGGTATGTCTATAGGCTGCAGTATTCACTTAGGCACCATCGATGTGAACTACATGCTTGTTTATCACGAACGTTACATAAAAAGTACCTACTTATCTAGTTGTTTTTGCTAAAAACCCATGATTGCTAACGCCCGTGGCAGAACCGGCTATGAATAATTAGAACTGTAATAACAGTGCTCAGTTGTCCACGCATCACTAGTGACGGCCTAAGTCATGCTCTGTGGCGTCTGGATTCATATGACTCACACAATGACATCTACTATTCTCTACATGTACCTTCTAATACTATTCAAATGTTAGGCTTAATTAAGTTTGAAGTTTATCTCTAACTGTGCCGCTGGCGTGAGTTAGCAACTGCGGTTCTTGCTATTGGTACAGGCGATCACCCGACAGGCGTGATCGGCATCTTGATGGGTAAGGTTCGGTGTCGTGTCTCGAAATGATAAGCCCTTAGACCCAGTTTTAGGATACCGGTAAGCCATGTAATTACTAATTGCCAGCCATGTAAAAACCTTCTGACAGTTTTTTTTTTCAGTAAATTAGCCTATAGTCTTAAGTTCACACCACCAAACGGCAGTGCATCAGCGTGGTGTTGATATAATTAGGTAGATATCCATATATCATTTTTTAATATATTGTATACATTGTGTCCCAGAAGTCAACGATCAACCGAAAACGGGTGATGGGCCAAGTCATGACAGTTAATAGAATAAAGTGAAAAAATATTTGTCATGTATTTTTAATAAAGGATTTTAAAAAATATCGGTAAAACTGACATCCTGTGATGATCTTTCAAGTCCTTAGACTACAAATATTACTTTTTTGTATTTTTTTTTCTGTATTGTTGTCGTGACTAACCCTTCTGTAAATTACAGTTTATAATTAAAACATACCTGCCTCAGTTTTTAACCGTGGAAGTCTTTCGATTGAATGATGATGATGTTTAGGTATATCTCTCACTAGTCTGTGAAAAATGTGTGCTCAGATCTTTTCTTGTAGTACCAATCAAGATCAAAATGGATTTACTGTTGATTTAGTGTTGGTTAGTTTCCAGTGATGGAACGCAAAGTACTCCAAAAAACCTAAACTACCCTTAATTTCCGGTACTGAGACAAGGCAGCTTAGACCCCAGAACCGTGAAACCTAAGCTGTTTTACCTCTACTTAGTTACCCGTCTACATTCAGACCTGTAGTTTTGCCTTGCCATAATAATAAGAACTGTAGGTTCATATTAGGCTTGTTTAACATTTCCATCATACAAATAAGATATTAATTACACAACCCAGTCTTTAAGGCAGAGATCATGCACTCAATTTGCCACATTCAAATTGAATGAATACCAATCGATGTGACGATGCCTATTATTAGATACTGTCAATAATTTTACTCTTTTGCAATTCTGAACTATTATAAACACCATTCTGTAACGGCGTAATAATCGTAAAATAAAAATAAAAATTGCTCGTTCCAGAAAACTTGTCGCCCAATTCATCCGCGAAGAGACTTCGCTACTCGTGCTCCGCGTGATGGTCGGCCTCATCATCCTATACGACTGGGTACACCCGTCTGGAGCCTTCTGCCGGTCCTCCTCCGTCGACGTCAAAGGCTGCGTTAAGTTCCTGCAGCAACAACCGCCCCCGAAGGCCGAACCTCTACTCAACGCTCTCAGATACACCACCAAACATCTAAACCATCCGTCGACGCCGAAAACCATCAGGACTCTCCTGGCGGCGTGAGGACACCATTCAAGCCTTGCATGTTGTTGTGGGGAATGATTTGACAATAACGTGGGGATTTCTCAGCATTTATGTTGCTCTAGAAAGGTTTATGTCCATTGTAATCAAATCTCAACAGATGTTAGTAAAGATTATGTGCAATGATTGTTAGAGATCTTTACAATGGGCATGTATAGTCGGATTAGAATTAAGCGATTATAATCTATGTAGTTAATCATGGGTGTATTGACGCACACTTACTCCCTTTGTATGGTTATTATACGGATTTAACGGTAAAATGACCGCATCGGTCGATGTGTAAATTTTGTAACAAATATAAATTATGATTTTGAAGACACATTCAATCAATTTTATATAAAACAGGCTATACTTTTGATAACCTCTAATAGGTGCGAGTGATAATTCCAAATTAATATGTGGAATGTAACTATAGAATATGCACAAAGTAATATAGATATATCTTTACTGTATTATAGATAAACGCTTCAAAAGCAACACTATATCTGCAAATTATTAGTGAAATTATTACTTTTGAGAAATCTATCCCTGACCCCACACATTGCAAGGTTTTTGTGGTATTAACGTCACAATAACAACAGATTTTTTTTATGTAAAATAACCTTAAATCTTAAGAAGCTATTAAGGATGTTGAATAAGGTTTAAGAAAGAAGTATTATTTATAATGTGTCTACTTATTATATGAAAAAGCCTTGGAATTAATGGTTACCCCAACACTGAATGTGCAATAAAAACCAGTGTTTAAGTCGTAAGATTACGTTTTGGACAGAACGACATGGTTTGTGTACATAGATAATCAATTTATAAAGAAATATACCGGTAACGAAATATGATTAAAAATAGTAGGTATATATTTAGCTACATTACTAAGTTGGAATAAAATATAAGTAATCATTTGTTATTTACACTTCCATGCAGTCATTTGTACCAGAAGACTGAGATGATAATGCTCATTAAAATCGATGACTCTTGAAATAATTCTCAATGATTTTAACACTTTATTATTATTCAAATTATATCAAATGTTTTCTATATTGGTATCCTCATAACACGACCCGTCTTGTAAGGTGTGAACAAAAACGTATGCCTTGATAATTTTAATATTAAGTATTTACATCGTTAATAAATATTTTATGTACCTATGCATGTACCACTGCCTTCATGTTATTTGTCATAGGAATTTTGAATGAATTTTATGCTATTATTAATTATGAATAAATCGAAGTAAGATGGAAATAGTTCGTTTACAATGTTATTGTCATTATTTGAGAAATATTTACAGATTATATTTCATATCCCTATTTTGAGGGTGGAAAGAATGTAAGTAATGTTTTTAAAATTTCTAAGTCTGTGTGCTCAATCAATACGAACGAGATAAAAATTGTGAGCACATTAATGATAATTCTGTAGACAAATATAAATTCGTTGCTTAATAGTCTAGTCTTCCACTCCACTTAGCTATCCTTTCGCTGTACCTCATACTGTACTCACTATAGTTACTAGGTAATTAAATTATATTCATCTTTCAAAACTGTTCACACTAAATTAGTTAATGCAGTTGCAGAATATACTTTTCAGTAACTGGTATTTATTTGCCTGTTAATTTTACATTTCCTAATATACAGGTGTATTTATTCTCCATAAGAAATATTCGAATTTAATTAATATTATTGTAGTCTCTGGAGCACTATTCAAAATTTATCTTTTATGCTTAGATTGCACACAGTTAGCACAACATTGTTATTTATACAGAGTAGAATAGGCAGATTATCTTGTTGAAAATTCTTCATAATTTTAAGTCAAGTAACAGTTTGTATCGATTCATCTTGTATGTACACTCCGAATTGCATTTACTGTAGGGAATTGACACTGAATTGATATGATATGGTTTCCATAATGATCACTGCCCCTAAAACATTTTTATATTTTTTGTACGTCAACTATTCAAATCCATAAAAATGCGAACTCTTTCATGAGTAAACGTAGTCTTATGTCACATATTAAAATGTACAGAGATGAACAATATAAATGAATGCATAGAATAAGAGTCATTTAGATATGCGTCATATATTTTAGGATAGTCGCACGAGGTCGAAATTTATGCCTGTACTTTATTTAAATGTATCTTACTGAAATTCGTCATAATTATTGATTTTGTACTTTAAATTAGGAACATCTTTTTTTTTCGAAAGCCAAAAATTAAGATCTCAGTTGAAAAGGAATGTATTATGTTCATTTTAGGCACAGGTAATCTAAAACATCTTTATGGAATCGCTATTAGGTGTCCTATAAGGAATGGTGAACCATATATACCATACCAGTTAGAAATCGTGATTTTTTTTAACCAAAATTAGTGTATTTTCGATGCAACAAATAATGTGAGAATGTCTGGAAACTGTTATGTTATATCTGTTGAAACCCAAAGTCATTAATATTTCTGGGAAGGAAGAAATTGTTGTTTGGACTGTTAATTATTAATTTTTTACTAGGAAAATTATAGTAAAATATTAGTAAAAGCACAAAATGTTATTTGTAGTTCCCTATATAGTTCTACTTGGGTTGGAGGTCAATTCTGTTGATAATTTAACGTGGTTTGTATGATAAACCTACTTTTATTAGTTAATTATATTTATTGTACATAATAAACACACCAAAGTTAAAAATAATAAACTTGAATAGACTCATAGTGTTTGTTTTTATTTTAACCTTAACAAAAAATGTCTATTAATTCTACTTATTCTTAGGAATTATGTACACAACTGGAGATCAAAAATGTACTAATTATTGGCGGGCCTGGGCTTCAGAATCAATTTGCCGGTTTCATCACAGGACATGTTGAAGTCATTTAAGACTGATCTTGTGCGTGCCGTGATGATGCTCGGCGCAATGACTTTCCGATGCACTCCCATCATGAACAGAAGCACTGGAAAAAAAAAGTATTATTGTAATCCCTGGAATTTCGGCACAGACAAAAATTTCATGTTCTCTATTTTGCACAAAAGAGCTTCAATAACAAATTGAAGGTCCAAATTTGGACCAGATGAGGATGACTCAATTTTATTTAAATGATTATTCAATAGCTCTATTTTTAATGTGATGAAGTGAAACAAGCATACGGTTCACATTGATGGTAAGCAATAAAGATCATAAAATTCAGAGTTTGCAATGTTGATACGTTGGCAAGTAGAGATAAGGCAATGCGGTGGTGCCTTACGCTCGCGGGCCTCGTCACTAAATCTCTACCACCAGTCATCACTCCAGCCAAAAGCCGTGTACTGCTGGACAAAGCCTTCGCCAAAAACTCTCACAACAGTGTTGTGTGTCATTAGGGGAGAATATGCCATAATTGCCACACTTGGCAGGCGGATTGGCGATCGCAGTGGCGGTAGTTTAATGGCAGGACGCTGCTGTCCATCCTGCATTGTTATTTTTACTACCGCCCTATTTTAATGGTTGACCGCCATTTTTCGGTTGATTGACTGCACTAGTGGATTGAACCTACCAACCTACAACTACCACCAAAAAAAAAAGAAAACAGTAAATAAAAAAAAAAATTTTGGAAAATGTTAATTTAATTAGTTTTTTTAATATCTCATTATATATACATGTATCATTTTTTTTTTTATTATTTTTATTATGGCATCGTTATTACGCATATTGCCAGTGTCAAGTAAAACGATATTTGGTATTCTTAATAAGCAGCGTAAAAGTCAGAGTCAGTCAGTCAATTTATCAGTCCGTCAGTCAGTCACAGTCACTACAGTCAGTAATTCGAGTAAAGCGATGGCTACTTTACCAGAACATTTACAATGAAGTTTTGGAGGCAACCCGAAAGGACGTGTTTTCGCACTAATATTCTATTTCACTATACACGGGCACTGTGATAAGCCTATATCAAACAAAATGCCACCAACTTTATTTAATATAACTCAAAAATACACCAAGAAAATGAAATAAAATAAGAGCACCACACCCCTCTTTCATGGTTCCCGCCAAAACTCCATCATTTTCTTTACTGTGCTGATTCATAAATTTTAATACACATTGCCATGAGACATGATGAAAAACGCGTAAAAATATTTTTTTACTATCAAGATTATCATATACCTATTGTCATTAGTTTACCACTGGCTCACCTAAGAAAGTTGAAGTAAAAGCAAAGAAGGGGTGATTCCACAATGATTGTGTGAGCGACACCACCGGTGTGAGTGGGTCAGTAAGCCAGTGCCAGGCTGCCATTGCAGTGCACACTGACACCACTGCCAGTAGAACTGAAACATAATATATTTATTACAAGTTGAAATTGTAAGGGTTGTTTTCCCGCAGCAAAATTATGTTAATAATAATAATAATAATGGCAACCCATTATACGTCCCACTGCTGGGCACGAGTCTCTCCCCTTTTTGGGGGGAGGCCTGGAGCTTACTCCACCACGCTGCTCCAATGCGGATTGGTGGAGGTGGGTGGGTTAGTGGCCAACCCACTGTCGGATGTTTTCAAACCGCCCATAAGGCCTCCGACAAGGTTTAACGACTGCTATCCATCGATAGCAACCGGGACCGACGGCTTAACGTGCCCTCCGAAGCACGGAAACGCGCATTTAATTTGCCACTAGCGGTCACCCATCACACTACCCGACCGCGCCCGTAGTGCTTAACCGAGCAGATCGCTTACGATCTACACCAGCCGCTGGGCCATGCGCGCTTCTAAAAAAATTATGTTGTCTTGGTACAATCGATTTGCAGTATTCTTTCTTTTATGCGAATGTGGATGGTTGCAGAGGCCCAGGAAGGCCAAGGCTGACCTACCAAATCAAAAGTCTTAGGAATCGGCGTGCATGTATGAAGAGAATGATGAAGGTGGACAAGGCACGAGAGGTAGGTATGTCAGGACCGGGATATCTGGCGCTCTACACTCTCTGCCTATCCCGTTAGGGACCTGGCGTGAAGATATAACAACAACAACAACAACTTTCTTTTATAATTTCTACTGTATCACAAAGCTGCATTCTTTTACTTTTCTCTGAATCAGATTGGTTTTATTTTTCGCACTTTTCGCCATTGTACGGCGATGTATATACACTAGCTAGTCCAAGTAGTACCCTACAGCTTATACTATAGTATATTTAGTTAATGCATTACTATCATTTCTAAAATTTCCGAGTTGATGAATATATTTGAAAAAATTGTTAAATAAACTTTTTTGTTTCAAGACTCAGGCTGGGGTTCGACAGGGATGTATCCTATTACCGTTGTTATTTAACATCTACACAGAATACATCATGAGAATCGTGCTGGAGAAGTGGTGTAAAAGCGTGTCCATTGGGGGCCAGATGATATCGAATCTGCGATATGCCGACGATACTACTCTACTTGCTACAACAGAAGATGACATAAAAAATCTCCTTGAACTCCTAGAAAAGACTGCTGGTCTTTTCTAGGAGTTGACTTTGGTCTCGCCATAAACCGAGACAAAACCAAAATGATGATAGTCAATCGCAGTACAAGTAACAAACCGGAAACCAAGATAATAGCGAACTGCGAAGTTGTCCGGAGCTACATTTATCTAGGTTCCAACATCATCAATAGCGGCGGCTGTTCTGAGGAGATTAAGAGGCGTTGCGCAATAACAAGATCAGCAACTGAAAAGCTCACTAAGATATGGAAAGACCGTGGGATAACTAAGAACACTAAAGTCCGTCTAATGAATTGCCTAGTCTTTACAATCTTCCTTTATGGAGCTGAAACGTGGACGCTTAGTATAGGAGGAAGATTGACGCCCAAGAGATGTGGTGCTGGCGATGCCTTCTAAGGATAAGTTGGACTGCCCATAGAACAAACGCATCCATACTTAACATAAAACAAAGGCTCTCGTCGACTGTCCAATTACGAGTTCTCAAGTTCTTTAGTCACGTCACCCGTAAACCCGACTCTATGGAGCGCCTAGTAGTGCAAGGGCGAGTGGAAGGCAGAAGATCATGGGGTCGGTCCCCAATCAGGTGGACTGACCTTATTAAAACCACAACTGGCTCCTCCATCACAGAGTGCACCCGCAGTGTTACACATAGAGACCGGTGGAGAGCAATCGCGAAGACTGCGGTCAACACTGAGAGACCATAATCACAACCACTCTGCCAAGAGTAAACGACTGAGAAGAATAGCCATCTACACAAAAATCGGAGGACAAAATACAGATGCATCACCATCCTTAATGTTTTAGTTGTTACTAGTTTCATCAATTACAAAAAATATTATTTTTTACGCTTACACTCACAGCCCTACAGTAGGTATAGACCTGTATTGTGGGTGCCGTTGTACACATACAACACATACACAAACACCCAGATCCGAAACAAATATCTGTAGGCCATACAAACATTTGTCCCGGTGCGGGGATCAAACCTGCAACCCTTCGAATAAAACAGTCATCTTACACCGCTGGACTAACCAGGTCTTCATCGCCATTGAAACATATTATTATGTTACTTCAACCTGTCAACTCTCGAGTAAAATATGAGAATTGATTTCAGTTGTTCAATTACAATTTGTTGACAGTCTAATATGATGAATATAGGATTGGATCATACAGCTACAAATATACCTCCTTTAGATTTATGAACATTACTTACTTCTCCATCTCATAGTAGCTGGCTGCAGACATGCTATCACTTCTGTTAGACGTCTTTCAAATGCCTTCAAGTCTGTAATAACACATTGCAAACATCAGAATACTATTTTTTAATAATTAGCACTTCACACAATTTATAAAATGTATGTGCAGATTTTTAGCACTGAGGTGCATGAACAATTGTTTAATATACGAAATTCATACAACAAAGTATCAAAAATATCCTCAAGCAAGTCTTAATCCATTTTGCAGTTTATCCTGGCAATTTACATTGTTTCTTTTTAGTTTCATGTAAAAGGTGAACCGTTGGAGGCCCTATTTAATGGAAATACTTTTATTATGCACATAGAGATATGATCTAACTGCATAAATTGTACCTACATGTTATTATACAGATGACTAAGTGGAGCCCAGATTTTCTCACAAGTACACAATTATGTGCATGGTCTTCACACTCACTTCATTGCAGTGCAGATTCAAAGGTACAACAAGATAAAGAAATACTTAATAAGTTCAATACCTATATTCAATAAAACAAATTGTCTCACCATCACAAGCAGTTTGTTCCAACGACATTTTGCTTCGATAAAGTTATTACAAGTTTGTAGATATACAGAAACTACATACTCCTAATATTCTTTATTTGTATTATTCACTCGATACCTTGATTCTTTATTTAATTATCTCAAACCTAGGTCTTTTCTTTAAAAAGGATAACGAATTTTCTGCAAAATCTGCAATGCTGCAATGCAAAGAGAATCTGTCCGAGTCCGACCGATAAAAAGCTGTCAATGTCAAATATGACATGTCATGTCAATCAATCAATATCTGTCACTGTCACTGGAAAAATACTGTTCAGAGTGTTCAGAAACTATTATTACGAACATACAAAACTTTGTAATCTTGTCAGCAAAAAAAAATAACAATAATAACATTTTATCTCAATCTGAAAAGAGATCACGGGTATTAATATTTTTTTATGTTAGGTACACCGTTGACAGACTGGCAAACGGTCCACCGTAGTATTTGTATACTTTTTGCGGTCCACCTGCAGGAAACTGATTGCATAGAATTTGATTATTATTTAATATAGCAACTAGCTGTATAAATTCTTTTAACATAGCACGCAAATAATAAATAGCCAATGTCATGTAAGAAGACGATATAATGAATATAAGTCATTAAATTAAAAGAACATAACTCGCCCGAAGTGGTCGCGTCGTAAAAATACAATATTTATGAAATACAGGTACTTAATTGAATTTAAATCACTAGTTGATATATGATAATTTTAAACTTACACAATTTATACCTTAAACCATTACGATTGATATTAACCACGTGTAAATGATGTAACGTGTTACGAAATATATCCAGCATACTGCGAATCAGAGGCGTAGCTAACGTGAGTGGCACCCGGGGCGGATCAGCTAAAAAGAAAGAAATACTTCCCATTCTTTTGTATCTTATTTTTCCATTCTCCACTGTTGTGGCCCCTGTGCTATTTGAGCAAAATCTTTGTCTCTGTCGCTCCCTGCTACTATAAACGCGAAAGTGAGTTTTGTTTTGCGCTTTCACGTCTAAACAGCTCAAATTATGGGTGGTTATTTAAAGAGAGGATGTCACCCACAAACAGGTGGCACACGATGCGGGCCGCCCCCGCCGCGGCCCACCCCCACCGCCCCCCTATAGCTACGCCACTGCTGCGAATCCTAATAAAAAGCGGTCTAAAATATAGTATTAGCTATATAACATAGCGTATAATATAATGTATTCCAACTTAGAGCATACTTACAGAAAAGTCCAAGTTTTATCAAAATCTCTTCAATATATTCATGAGATATCACGTATTTCTGGAGGGAACATGAATAGGTAAATTAGGTGTTACTGGTGGAGTGATGGTGTACTCCAGTGATGGAGCTCGCGGGTGTAGGCACCACCGCATTACCTAATTAATATACTTGCTGCTAAATTGTAGTGTTCAGCACTATCGTGTTCTCGTCAGGTGGTAATGCACGGCCCTGTAAATTCCGGCACCGAGGCATATCACCCTAGGCCGCAGGAATGGTAACACATCTGCATTTTCACCTTGGTCTTTTTATGAGTGTCTATAGGCTGCAGTCATCACTTAAAATCATAGAGCAACACGAAGGGGAGTAGCCATATGCAGGCTTTCCCCTCTGTCAAAGTACAAGACCAAATGATCTAACGACTGTCGCCTAGAAGTTTAAATGTGTGTGTGAAATTGTTTCTGTATTTTGTTAAAGTCAAGATGTGAGGAGTTTCGTAGTAATAGACGATTTTTGTAGTGATTTTTTCATAATAGGATAAAAAATAAACAATGATTTGGCTTGGGTACGTTAACCCCTTTGATTTTTTACGGGTCCGAACGACTTCTTTAATAAAGTCCGATTCCGAACAGGTTTGCGCTGCTGTGCTGCCGCAGGACCATATTTCTTGTTTTGCTACTGCGTTGCTGCCGCGTCATTGGAGCCCTCGGAATGTAATCTCAGTGTGGCAATAGATGGCGCTACTGCCACCATAAGGCAATGCAATATATGTGAAGGAAAGATTTGACAAATCGGGCAGGACTTCGGTAGCTCAGTTGGAAGAGCGGCTGGACTAGATTCCCAGTGGCCGCGAGTTCGAGTCTCGCCTGAAGTCAAATTTTCTTTTAAAATGTAATCTCATATAAACTTGTAGTTAATAATATTTTATGGAGACTTGGAGACCAGTAGTGCTGCGACAGCATTCCGGCGGCAGCACTGTTGCCTGCAGCGGAATTTGAAATCCTACTTTTATGGTCCAATCAATGAAGTCGCCAAATTCAGACCAGTCAGAATTACGACTAAATAACTTTATTTAGTCGTAAAAAGAGTAATTAGGGATTTTATCAAATGAACCTCTGTAGATTTCATCTAGTCATCATTCATCAGCTTAGTCGACGAAAACCAAACACATTTAGTAATTATTTTAGTCATTAATAGGTAAACAGACTTAACACAGCAACCAGTTTATTAAATAGAAGTAGGTAGGTACTTACCTAATTGACAGACAGATATAATTCGATTTTAATGTACCTACCTAGTCTTTACCTGATCACTCTGATCAGTAATAGCTATTCAGTTATTATTTTGTAACCTAATAGACTGTTTTCTTCACAAAATCGAGTTTGTGCAACGACAGTATACCTGTAAGTCGGGTCTCAAATTAAATACCTACTTCATAAGTGCTTGTTTTTTTAATTGTAATCTAGGTATATGTAAAAAAATCAATTGCTGTTTGTTAGTCTCGCTAAAATTCGAGAACGGCTTCACCGATTTGGCTAATTTTGGTTTTGAATGATTTTTGGAAGTCCAGGGAAGGTTTAAAAGGTAAGAAAATATGAAGAAATTGAAGGGAAACAGTAAAAACCACAATTTTATTTTACCATACAAATAGTCCCTATCTATCAAACCTTTGACAAATTATTTCATTGTGAGGCAATACGAAGTTTGCCGGGTCAGCTAGTACATCATAAAAATGTAATTTCAAATTAGTTTGTATACTATGTATCTTCAGTACGATAGAAATACCTACCTCCATTAATAACTGAGCAAGATTTTATAGATTATCACATTATACTAATTGAGCCCGAGGTAATGCAACATTTTAATCCATCTTGAGATGATTAACTGATAATAAAATTGTGATGAGTTAAAATTTCCATTTCTTTGCAGATTTTCATAATTCTGGTTGGTTTGTGCTGTGAAAACATGTAACTACTCAAACAACTTTAGTGGTATCGTATCATTATTTTAATTAAAATAGGTACTTGGCACATAAGTACATCAGATCTATCTGGAGTACCTACCATTCGGCCCTGCTAAGACTTACGTAGTTGGTAATGTGAGTATTATTTTGAACGTGATTTATATTTACTTTGGAAAATATTATTAATCCTACTTAATTAAGTATTAAAATGTTAGATTACAGTTCAAAGTGAAATAGTTATTAGGTGTATTGAAGGTATGTACAATGCGTTGTTTGACGGAAGTAAATAATTTTATCTTATTGCCTACCTACCTATATAGAAAAAAAAAGATTTTATTACGTAAGTTACATTTTGAGCTCTGAAACTATTCCTTAATTATCAGCATCCGATAGTCAGTGTCTGTAAAAGCTATTCAGTTAAAAAATATTTCATCTTTACAATGGTGTGTTTAGGTTTGACTAAAATTAGTCTATTTGATAACATTCTATATCACCCGTCATCTTCCATGTATAGCGCCTTCTTTTTAGATGATCAAACAGTGTTTAAAATAATTCAGTCATGTTCCATGCAAAATTGTAGGTACTGATGAATCCCTTCTGCTATTCCCTTTCCCCAGTCCAAATTTCCCACCTCATCTTCATCCACCCTTTCCTCGACTGGTGCATTATACCTACTCTCCCATTATAATTTGGTGACCATTTTCTATAATTGCATCCAATATTTAATTTAGAATGTTTCGGCAAAAGTGTCGGCCAATTTTGGCCGGAACAGAAACTGCCGCCGATACTTATTTGATTTTATGCCCGAAACTGGCCGAAACCGAAACCGAAAGTTCGGTCAGACATTCCTTTTTAATGTGCTTATGTACATAAATATTATGAATTGTATGTATGTATCATCATATTATCTATATCCTGTCCATTGTGCCCTAACAGTTGTGCAGCTGTTAGGGCAACGACGCAAAGACTTGATGAAGGCAACGAATGTTGTCATGTTTTTAGTCGGGATCAATATAATACACAACATAATAAAATAGGCCATTGACACGAGAAGAACAATCTATATTATATACAACATATGTATAGTTGTCGGATGTTTTCAAACCGCCCATAAATTGGCCACTAACCCTTAGCTCCAGGCCTCCTCCCAAGAATGGGAGAGACTCGTGCCCAGCAGTGGGATGTATCAAGGGTTGCCATCATTATTATTATAACTTAAGTAATGTGTACAAATATTTCCAGAATGAGTCTCTTGAAGCAAGTATCATTCACAACCCGCCGTTTGGCATCAATATCTAGAGCAATGAGCAGCCAGAGTTTTGTTGACCTGACCGTAGATCGGGAAGGGATTGCTGTCCTAACACTGCAGCGTCTGCCCGTCAACAGACTCAACCTCGAACTGTTGCAGGATATCAACAAATACATTGACGATGTAGAAAAAGACAAGTCTAGAGGAATGATAATAACATCGGTAATTCAAAGTTGAGTTTACATTTCGTTTTAAAATATCATCTTTTGAGATGATGTTAATGTTATGGGTCTCGTTGATGTCAAAATTTATCAATTTAGGGCAAGAGCGTCTATTGAAATTCTAATAAACTGGTTGAAACTAGCATTTTATTTGGATAGACGTTAGTCTCACTTTAGTTTGTACATGGAGCTGTATACATGGAGTAGAAATACCTACAGAATTGGCGTGATTGCCTACAAAAATTTGGGCGATTACAATGGCCGCCTTTCATAGGGTTGTTTTGATAAATATCGATATCATCTTCTAATACATCAGCGGTTAATATCGATATGTTATCAACACGAATTCTTATTCTTTTAAAGTATGTATGCTTAGTTTTAGTAAAATCCACTCACTAAATTAGAGTTGAGTATGATTGTAATAATTATGATGTAGTAATAAAATGTATCCTGTAATTTGCATGCAAATTCGGTTTAAAGAATCTTTATTACTCATAATAGTTACATTCACAGTGGTTTCGATATGTAACAACAAAAAAATATATTACTGATAAAGAAGGTAAGTGTAAAATACGTCGACGCAATCGACAAATTAAATGGTGAAATAAAAAAGAAAGCTTTAAATACTGAAGATCTTATGTACCTACTATACTTTTAGCAAATAAATAAATTCATTCATTCAAATGATCTCATTGATTACCAGCAGCTTGCGAAAGGTTCTCAGCCAGAACTAGAGCTAAAAATTGCAAATTGTAGTAATGTTGAATTTCAGTAGGATTTTCTATATCAGCCTTCAAATGTGAGTCTTATACTGACCAGCTCCTTGGAATGCATCTCTGTAAATATTGTTGCTAAGTATTCCAAATTTAAATCATTATGTTTAGTTAATTTGAGTAGCACGATGACGCTTC
The DNA here is from genome assembly GCA_036365455.1 of Macrosoma leucophasiata. Classification (NCBI taxonomy): domain Eukaryota; kingdom Metazoa; phylum Arthropoda; class Insecta; order Lepidoptera; family Hedylidae; genus Macrosoma; species Macrosoma leucophasiata. The sequence goes on from JAWQUS010000024.1 coordinate 7,265,495, forward strand.
GGTCAAGTTAAATGCCAATAAACACATTAGATTTTTGAGCATTCTCGAAAGATCTTTTTTTTTATTTTTTCTTTATTCCTATACCTTTAAACAATATTATAAAAGTAGCAGGAACGGCTCTAGGTATGTTAATGATATGAGTAATTGAATAGAAATGGAACCTGCTTCAATTTTCAGATGATACCTACGCATGTAGAAGTAAGTGACACAGATCTGAATGGCCCTGTGATTTCCAGCACAGATGCGTAATATCTTAGGCCTTAGGAGTGGCAACGCATTTAGATTGAAAGCTCTGGTTTCGTGTAGACCGATAGGCTATTATTACTTACCAATGTAAACTGATAGCCGTATGCCCCTTCACGAAAAAAAAAACTGTTATGTTGTGCTTATACTTATATTACACTCTAACAATCTCTGAAAAAAATCCATGCTATATCAGGTGCAAAAAAGGAGAAAATAAAACTTATTTAATTAACATCAATTTCTTCTTCGATATTTTATTAAGAAACAAGAAATTCTATCGAGTATAATGCTAATACAATATAATATTACATTATTTAAATTGATATGAAAAATAATTTTATATCGATACTTTGATATATCAGGTTAGTATTCGTACATCACTAAATAAAAATGCTATTTTTAGAAAAGAATGAATAGCATTAAATGTCGTTTAAGTCAGACGAAACTTACACAGGTCTTCAAAACTCTTAATAAAACATATCACTATCTATATATCACTGCATTTCCAAATCCCACCGAATACGACACAATCCGTGAAAATTTGTACATAACCTCACAAAGTTCAATCCAAGATTATTTTCGTTTTTCCGTGCACCACTCTGTTTTAAACAATACGAGAGCATAATCAGTCAACATAAAGCAAAACCTAGAATACCACAATAACTAGTTAAAAGATTTAGTCCTCAAGAAAACAGCAAAAATATTCTGAGCACCTGTTTGTTTGACAACAGATGTACCACAAATCGGGCGCATACAACGGCGCCGACCGTCACGCGAAGGCATAAGTATGACGTCACATCAAATCATTTCCAAAATTGATACTCTGCATACATCTTGTGTCTCTTTTTACATAGGGAGCTACTGGTTAGTTAGAAAGAGTCAAAACTGTTTTTGTCAAGACATGTGTCGATTTTACCCATTATTGTATAACTACTGTTTCTATAGTAGAATGTGCCTTCTCCATGTGTATTAACTCTGTGAGTTTGTTTATACTGTTCACCAAATGGGTGACCATAATTTATTAATAATATTATTTATTATTATTATTATCTATATTAAAAATGCCGAAAATCGATTCGGTTATCGATTCTGAACAAACTAGTTTCGGGTTGTAAATTTAATTCCGTTAAACATTGTATAGAGAAGTCACCGGGAACAAACACCCGGTTCCGTTTTTAAATTGATTTTTCAGATATTTATGTAAGACGTTTCCACGTCATCTGCCATGTTACTATGCGAAAAGTGCGGTAAATTGACTTCTGGAAAATGGAACCGTACCTACTACCAAGGGAAGTGTCTTACCTAGTAGGTGTCTTATCTATATAACTTATTAATGTGTTAGTACTTTAGGACATATAGGTCAATGATTCCACCATTAATTTCTATAAGTTAATAGGTATTAATTAGCTGCTGACTTACACCATATTCCGGATAGCACAATAGCGATCTTTGTCGTTCCCTATTTATAAACCTCTCTTCTTCAGTATTCTTTACATTCCTCTTCATTGTGTGGAGAACACTTTCGAAGATAGTAAACTAACAGCAGGTAATTCTATGACTAAAAGTAATCGATCACTTCAACGCTATTTTGTTACCTACTGTAAAATATTCATTTTTTCATTTCAGGCATCACAAACAGTTTTTTCTGCCGGACTTGATATATCAGAAATGTATAAGCCTGATATGTCAAGAGCGAAAACGTTTTGGAGAACTTTACAAGACGTTTGGCTCAAATTATACGGTTCCAAGTTAATCACAGCGGCTGCAGTTAATGTAAGTATTAAACAATTATCCATTTTTATGAGTAGTGAATTTATCGTGTTTGGCATCATAAAATTTTTAATATACACTAGCTACTAAACTTTACTATAGCTACCCCTACGAACTTCGTATCGCCTAACACAGAGGTTCCCTAACTATTTTTTCTTGTAGACCCCTTTCATTTTTTTTCTGGTGTCCGTGGACCCCCTTGCTACATTTATATCACATTCCCATATGTCCAAATTTTATTCACGCCTACGTAGACCCATCGAGTCTCCCATGGACCACTTTGAGAATCACTGGTATGATGGTATGATGTAAGTAAATTGGTACTATCAGTGTATGTGTTGAGATCCATTATCGTGGACCCCCATTTTCATTTCATGAACCCCCAAATTTTTTTTTCGCTGAAGCCGACCCCTTCTAGTTTGTCATAGACCCCCAGGGGTCGATATAGACCACTTTGGGAATCACTGGCCTAACAGATATAAAAAAAAATTGACCAAAAAATCTAATGATGCAAAATGTCCCTTGATTTTCTGCGTCCACTATTAATTTGGTATGAGTATCATAAAGAGGATAAGGTGTGTGTGAGGACGACAGGCGAGTAATAGTGCGTAGAGTAGAATCCTAAGCTATGATGGTAAGTGACACTGCGTTTTGTCACAGTATCAACCCAAATACAATTTCTTACCAATCCACAATATTTAATTATGTACCACGCCCGTGACGACGATTTGGTTTTTATCGGTCACTTCGGTTTTGATTATTTTTTATACATACCTACCTTCTTCTAACTTTTGCTTTTGTTTTAAGTTCCACCAACATGTACCTATTCCATTTCACACTAGCACGCCGCGGACACTCCGCCAAAATTCCATACAAACGTTAATTTGGTCTCTATTACACAGACATCAATCAGTGACGTGTATTTACACGTGCACCTGTGTGCGTAGCACGTAGAAAATACCAACCGTCGCCCATAAGAGGGCGTGAAGAGGAGTGATGCGGGGAAATCGGGCGGGACGTCGAAGTGTCCATTCTATACGTAGTATTATTCTCTGACCCTAGTTTACTTAGTTTACTTACCGGTGCAAATTAGTATTCACGACGAATAATTATGGAGCATTGATGTTTTCTTAATTATTTCACTATGAATATTATATTTTAATGTTAGTTATATTATTACAGGTACCATTGACGTACCCACTACTGACTTGCGCTCGTTCTAAATAGCAAAATTCAGAATATAATATTTATGTATAAAAGTAGCAAACAATACGTTCACATTGACGGTAGGTAAATCAAAATGATAAACTGCATCCTTGGTATGTCTACGTAAAAACTAAGGCTTAATGTGATGGAGTGGCAGACTAAGGGGCCTGGAACGGCATTTGTCTAAAATGTCTGATCACCACGTCAGAGGAAAAAAGGCCAAAAAAAGCTTTTAAGCATAATAATATGCGTCCAATAAAATAAAATCCATCCATATCAAATGTAGTGACCCATGTAGTGGATTGATTTTATTTTAACTGACCTATCTATTTAAAAAAAAAAACACTAATTGAATGGATCAAACTTGTGGAATTGTTTATAACTTTTCAGGGACATGCGCTGGCCGCAGGATGTCTTCTCGCTCTAGCATGTGATTACCGCGTGATGGCTAGTGGCGGGCACGCCGGGCACAAGATTGGGCTGAACGAAACGGCGTTGGGCATGATCGCACCCGTGTGGTTTAAGGACACTCTGTGCCAACTTATACCTCAGAGACAAGCTGAATACGCACTTGTCACCGGAAAAACATTTTCTGTAGTGGACGCACTGAAGGTAGTTACCTAATTGAATTTTATCAGCTGTAGGTAACCAACGAGTAATCTAGAGATGGACCGTGGCCTGCGGTGCATCAATGCTAGGATAAAGACCCGGTTCGATGACCAGTGTCGGGCCAGGGACCAGGGTCATTGTAATTTGGTACGAATATACATATTAACTGTGCAGTGAAAGTCGTGCAATAAAATCTTGAAAAAAAAATTTTTACACGTAGGCTTTACCTAGCTTTACCTGTGAATCCATTTTTTTCAAGAAAATCCCATTTTTTTGGGTATTGTTGGATAGGTCTTAAAATAGCGGGGGTCAGAAAACCATTTTACGAATAAAGGATCCATTTTAGTGAACTAATTAGCTTTAAAGTGCAAAATTGTACTTATTATTTTTTACAATAACACATGCGAGTGAACTTTAGAATTAAAGAAAAAACGAACGAAATCCATTTTTACTTAAATTTGCAAATTGATTGTTAAGTTCAGGTGTCCGGTGTCCCCACATTTGCCAACTAAACAGGGGTATTTGGACGTATGAAAAATATCACGGTGATAGAACATAATGTAATGAATAGGAAAACTATCACGGCTAAATAGACTCAACATCTTTACGAGTGCATATCTTATAATGGTGAGGTTGTAATATCTCTTATCTTTAGCTCTATTGGGATTTTTCCATTTTGTAGAAGTTTCCCAGTATCTCGGAGTTTGGTACCTACATGCAGACAGCCACATTACACTCATGTAACAAAATTATATAACGATAATGAAAAACTAAATTAAAAAAATAAACGTCCTGTGGTTCGTCATAACGCCTATGAATAAATACTTAGGTAGCCAACATTTTATTGTACCGAAGGTGGTATTATGTACCTTGTTTTATTATATTTCTGTCATTTCTGTCTCAATTTTTCAGGTGGGTCTTATAGATGAGTGTGCTAAAGACAAAACTGAGGCAATAACTAAATGTAAAAAGTTTATTAGCGAATTAGATGAAATACCATATTTTCCACGTACGATGACAAAACAGAGGATAAGAAATGGGCCAATAAATAGACTGCTGGAAAAAAGAGAGGAAGATCTGGCAGAATTTTTAGGTCATCTTCAAAATCCTATATTTCAACAAGCAGTGGAATTACAATACAAAGCTCTGAAGAAAAGAAACGATGTTTAATGTTTAGTGGAAACAACTTCATAATGAATACTAAAAAAACCCATAAAATGAAATAAAATACAATAAAATGTAAAGATTCACACACACACATATATAACTTGCCCCTTTTTGAATAGTAAAATTGTAAAAACTGATGTCTTTAAGTAATAATTTTTAAAAGTATTTTACCTTAGATCAGACACTTTTTTACTTTTAATGAAATTATATGACAAAATTGTAATACCTATGTAATCATCTGGAGAAGCCACTGATTCCCGAAACACAGTGAATACTAGTTCGGGAATCTATGGAGTCAACATTTAAAACGATGTATGTTTTTTTTTGTCAATAAATAGTATTTAGTATTTATTATTTACTGAACAATATAATTTAGCGGCATATATATTATGCGGTGATTCGGTGGTGCTTACGCCCTCGAGTCTAGGACTCTACCACCAGTAAAAAATACAGTACTGACAGTACCATCAGTACATTTCCGAACACACCCTATGATTGATGACCGTCAATAAGCGCGATCCACCTGTTGAAGACTACTTGTGTTCGTTCTTGATTATAATGAAACTCTTCAGAAGGTTGTAGTAGAATATATTTTTACACAAAAAACAGCACAATTTATACAAAAAAGGAAAATTAGAAAAACCAATAAAATAACAGATAAATAATTAACAACCAATAGGATTTTAGATAATTGATAATGCTATCTCAATTTCTGTCTCTTTTCCGGCACGTGTCGATTTATCGGTCAAGGTCAGCGCGGGAGCAATGCGCGCATGCGCGATACGTTCGAAGTTCGGTGAACTCCAGTGCGCATGCGCCAGTCGCCAGTATAAGTATGTGCGGCGCTCGCTGGCTCGCTCTTTCGCTCGGGGCTAGCAAGGTGAACGCACGCGTCGCGGGAGCTCGCCGGCTGACGACGCGTGCCGAAGATGTAGACTGATGTGGCTATGAGTTCAAGCTGGATCTGAAGTCGTGCGGTGAGTATTGAAGTGGAGACGTCGAAGACTGAAGATGTTAGAGCGTGGTTGCAGATGAAGAGCTCTAACAGCTCTTTTCAGAGCTACCATCCTGTCTCTGTCGAACGTCATCTGTACAGCATATAGTTCTTTTAAGAACTTTCCTGTCTCTTGTGCGTCAATGCGTGCTGTACTGAAACAGTTCTTTTAGGAACTATTTCGTCACCGTTTCTACTGTTAGTGGCTGCTACAGTAACCCCCCTCAAGTGAAACGTACCGGCAGTTTGACAGCTCGGCCTCGACTTGTCACTCGGTGAGTCGATTGCTGTGATGTGCTCAAAGTGTTCGGTAACAGATCTTGAGGTATAGGTATAAGGTTTTCAGGTAAAGGTAAAAGGTTTTCAGGTAAAGGTATGTGATTCTGAGGTAACGGTAAAGGTTTTTGAGGTAAGTGGACTTGTGGTAAAGGTAAGTTTTCAGTGTCTTCCACAACATAGGCAGGCTTGAGTCTGTCGATAGATATGTTGGTTTGACGCTCCGGTAACTGGATCGTAAACACTTTGTCTGTGCGATTTACGACCTTATAGGGACCTTCATAGGGTGTTTGAAGCGGTGTGCGTATCGCGTCGACTCTAATAAACACATGACTGCAGGTATGTAGGTCTTGATGAACGAAAATGTGTTTATTGTTTCGTGCGTTACGTTGTTGCGGTCGATTTTGCGCGATGATTTCTCGTAGGTTTTGCACGTAGCCGTAGTCCATTGATGTAGGCGTGGTCGATGTGCTTGCCTCGAAGAAATCGCTGGGTAGACGTAGGTTATGTCCGTAGGTTAATTCGGCGGCGCTTACGTCACTATCGGAGCGGAGAGCGGCGCGTAAACCGAACATTACGGTCGGCAGTGTTTGATTCCAGGAACTTCGCGCGTCTGATAATTTGGCGCGTAAAGATGATTTTAGCGTGCGATGCCATCTTTCGACGATTCCGTTGCTCTGCGGGTGATACGGAGTTGTTCGTATTCTGTTTACTCCCATTATTTTCATTAGGTTTGTAAACAAATTACTCTCGAATTGTCTTCCTTGATCCGTAGTTATTGTTGTAGGGCATCCAAATCGACAAATCCAATTGTTGTAGATAACTTCGGCGACTGTTTCGGCGGTGATGTCGGTAGTAGGTATAGCTTCGGGCCATCGGGTGTGTCGGTCGATCATTGTTACTAGGTAGCGATGTCCTTGAGCGGTCGTAGGTAGCGGTCCTACGATGTCGGCGTGAATGTGAGTGAATCGCTCGGTTGGCGGGAAAGTTCCGATCTCGCTGTGGGTGTGACGATGTATTTTGCTTTTCTGGCAATTTATACATTGCTTCGTCCACGTTCCGATGTCGTTGTTCATTGCCGGCCAAAAGTATTTTCTCGTAATAAGTTTCCGTGTTGTTCTCGTTCCGGGATGACTTATGTTGTGTATACTGTTGAATACTTCTTGGCGATATTCGGTAGGTATGTACGGTCGCACGTATGTAGTGGAGGTGTCGCAGTATAGTTCGATGTTGGTATTTGGTATACTGATTTTTTTAATGCATAGGTTTGGTTGTTGCATTAATTGTTGGATGCTCGGATCTTTTTCTTGTGATTTTGCAATCTCTTCGTAGTTGATGGATGATGGACAGGATATGGCTTCGATGCGGCTGAGAGCGTCGGCACAAACGTTTTCTGATCCGGATACGTGTCTGATATCCGTGGTGAATTCGCTGATGAAGAGTAGTTGTCGCGTTCGCCGTGGCGTCTCGGTGTTACTCTGCGTTTTGTTCATCGCGAATGTCAGCGGTTTGTGGTCGGTGAAAATGATGAGTGGTCGCCCTTCGAAGACTTTACGGAAGTGAGTAACTGCCATATGTATAGCTAGTAACTCGCGATCGTAGGTAGAGTACTTCTGTTGCGCATCGGAAAATTTCTTCGAAAAATATCCAAGTGGTTGCCATGTGTTGTTTATGTATTGTTGAAGAACTGCTCCTGCGGCCTTGTCTGAGGCGTCGCTGAATATTGCGAGAGTGGCGTGGTGAGACGGGTGAGCGAGTAAAGCTGCGTTACTGATGCTGACTTTACATGCGTCAAATGCTTGATTCGCGGCGTCGGTCCACTCGATGACTGTCTTATCGCGCTTCTTTGCATCGTGTAGGTATGCGTTCAGCGGAGCTTGTAATAAAGCGGCGTTAGGTATGTGATCGCGATAGAAGTTCAGCATGCCGAGGAAGCGTCGTAGTTCTTCGATTGTCTTTGGCTTGGTGTATTTAAGGATGGCTTCGACCTTTTCTTCAGGTGGTTTGATGCCTTCGTTTGACACGATGTAGCCGAGGAACTTGACTTGCGGCTGACCGAGAACACACTTGGCGGGATTGATTGTGATGCCGTTTTCTTCCAATCGTGACAGTACGGTGTTGAGGTGCTCTCGGTGTTCCGTTTCATTGGTTGAGGCGATCAGGACGTCATCGATAAACGGGAAAACGTAGTCGAGTCCACGCAGTACTTCGTGTATATATCGTTGAAAAGTTTGGCCTGCGTTCTTCAAGCCGGGACACATGCGTGGGAATTCGAATAAACCGAATGGTGTAATGATAGCGGTTTTTTCGATATCTTGCTCTCGGACTATGATCTGGGCATATGCGCGGTTCAGGTCAATTGTCGAAAATACGTTTTTTCCGGAGAGGTGGTAGGTGAAGTCCTTGATTCTGGGAACTGGGTAGCGATCGGGTGTTGTAATCGTATTGAGGCGGCGATAGTCACCACACACTCGTATATCTCCATTTTTCTTCGGTACTATATGTAGTGGTGATGACCATGGGCTCTTGCTGGGACGACATAGACCTTGTTGCATCATGTTCTCAAATTCTTTTCGAACGGTTTCGTATCGATGCGGAGGTATCGGACGGGCACGGCAGTGTACTGGTTGTCCGGTGGTTTCGATGTAGTGCTCGACGTTGATTTTCGAATTCAGATTCATTGAAGTGAGTCGCGTAGTGCCAGGATATTTCGCAAGTATGTCATGGTAGGATTCGCGGATGTCGATACTGCGTATTGTAGGTATGTTTGTAGACATTAGTGGAGCGGCGACTTGTAGGTTTGTGACGCCATCAATCAATCTTCGATGTTTGATGTCTACGATCAATTGATGGTGGTTGAGGAAGTCGGCTCCAAGTATCGGTTTCGACACGTCGGCGATGATGAATTTCCATTTGTATGGTCGTCGTAAATTCAGGTCAAGTTCGAGCGTTTTCTCTCCGTAGGTATTTATCGTTGTGTTGTTTGCTGCGTACAACTTGAATGGGAGCGGCGTTGGTGTCTGGCCTTGCTTCCTTGGTAGCACGGATATGTTAGCCCCAGTGTCTACCAAGAAGGAGTAATTCGTCTTCCGGTCACGGACGAATAGGCGGTATGATGAGTTGGGAACGCCGGTATCCGCCTCTGCCAACGTTCGTTCTAGTTTTCCGACTGTTGCTTGTAGGTACATGGTGTAGTGCATCGTCTCGCTTGACTACCGAAGCGTCGATGGTAGTAACAGTGTGCCGGAGAGTCAGTGGGCGTCCGGGAACGCTGACGAGAGGTGCTTCGTTGGCGGGAGCGCTGGCGGTACCGGTGCATGTTGTTGTTATTGTGGTACGGCGGTCTTGTTTTTAGCTCGTTGATTTCCAAGGTCAACTTGCGGATCTCGTCGATGAGGAATTGGGTGTCGGCTTGACTGGTTGGTGCTGGGGTAGGTGGTGATGGTGGTTGCACGGAGATAGCGGCGACATCGTGGGTTTGCTCGAGCATAGTGTCGGCGAGCAAAGCTAGCTCTTCTAGAGTTGTTTGGTGGCGAAATGTTTCGCTGACGGCGAGGACAGATCGGACGTGGGCTGGGAGGAGTTTGGTCCACATCATGCGCAGTGTTGTGTCGGTGACCTTGTCCTTCGCTAGCATGCACATACGTCGTAGTAGGTGGGTGGGTTTCTGGTCACCGAGCTCCATTTCAGCCAGTAGTTTTTGTAGCTGCCGGCTATCTGATTCCTCATAAACGGAGATCAGACGCTTCTTGATGGCCTGATATTGCTCGTCCCGTGGTGTGTTGCAGAGGATGTCGGCGATCTGCTCAACGTCCCCTTTATCGAGCTGGACGAGGACCATCTGCGTGAGCTGGGCGGTACTTCTTTTTAGGTCTTCAGTGGCGGTCTCGAAATTTATGTACCACAGCCGTGGATTGTCGCGCCAGAATGGGGGTATGCGCATGGACAGCGCTATGCCATCGGCTTGTGGTGCATGAGACGTCGTTGGTGTGGCGGCTTCGTGGAGGCGTCCTGGGGCGAGTGGCTGGGTGGGTTCCATGACGGTGTTGTGTGGATGGGCAGCCGGACAGGGATTCGCCTTCCTTTTTTTCTTTGCAGGCTGTATGCAGTAAGTCGCTGTACAGCCGGGCAGAGCTTCGCCTTGTTTGACGTGTGCAGGTCGCTGGGCAGGCTGGCAGGGATTTGCCTGGTTTTCTTGAGATCCTTGGTATCACGTCGGGGTCACCACTGTTGAAGACTACTTGTGTTCGTTCTTGATTATAATGAAACTCTTCAGAAGGTTGTAGTAGAATATATTTTTACACAAAAAACAGCACAATTTATACAAAAAAGGAAAATTAGAAAAACCAATAAAATAACAGATAAATAATTAACAACCAATAGGATTTTAGATAATTGATAATGCTATCTCAATTTCTGTCTCTTTTCCGGCACGTGTCGATTTATCGGTCAAGGTCAGCGCGGGAGCAATGCGCGCATGCGCGATACGTTCGAAGTTCGGTGAACTCCAGTGCGCATGCGCCAGTCGCCAGTATAAGTATGTGCGGCGCTCGCTGGCTCGCTCTTTCGCTCGGGGCTAGCAAGGTGAACGCACGCGTCGCGGGAGCTCGCCGGCTGACGACGCGTGCCGAAGATGTAGACTGATGTGGCTATGAGTTCAAGCTGGATCTGAAGTCGTGCGGTGAGTATTGAAGTGGAGACGTCGAAGACTGAAGATGTTAGAGCGTGGTTGCAGATGAAGAGCTCTAACAGCTCTTTTCAGAGCTACCATCCTGTCTCTGTCGAACGTCATCTGTACAGCATATAGTTCTTTTAAGAACTTTCCTGTCTCTTGTGCGTCAATGCGTGCTGTACTGAAACAGTTCTTTTAGGAACTATTTCGTCACCGTTTCTACTGTTAGTGGCTGCTACACACCTATCGACCACAACGATTGTAATGCCCTCTTCATCGTTGCACCTAAGGCCCGCTGTCGTCGCGAGCGATCGTTCGACGTCACAGATGACGTCTCCTGTTCGCGACCGTATCGCGCCCACTTCGCCCACAAAGTATTAGTGGGCAATAGTGGGTTGGAATGGGCTTTCACCAAAACGCACGGTGGAGGGCTGCGATTCGGCCCAGCATCCAATCCGTGCCGGAGTACCACAGGGCAGCTGTCTGTCGCCGTGCTTATATGCGGCGTACACAGACGACGTTCCCACCCTACGCGACCATCTGCGTGAAGGGGAGAGGGACGTCATGCTGTCCCTGTTTGCCGACGACAGCGCCTATATAGCGACATCGGCTCGGTTGCATTTAGCAATCGCAAAAATGCAACACCTGCTGGACCTGCTGCCGGAGTGGCTGGACAAGTGGCGGATGACCGTCAATGTTGACAAGACGGCCGCAATCGTCACACGAGTCCACCGCTGGCCTCAGCCGCTCCGATTGCGAGGCCAGGACATAGCCTGGCAGTCTACGGTTAAATACCTGGGGTGCAGCATCGATCGCGCACTCTGCATGGTACCCACTGTGAACCACGTGGTGCAGCAGGCGGCTACTGCGCGCTCGATGCTGCGACCGGTGATACAATCGAGACTGCCACTCCAGACCAAAATCCGGCTTTATAAAACCTATGTCCGCTCGAGGCTGACGTACGCTGCGCCAGCATGGTATGCTTTATGCTCCGCCTCGCAGCGACGTCGGCTTCAGGCTCAGCAGAACGTGTCTCTCCGGCTGATCACAGGCGCGGGGAGGTACGTGCGCAACGACGTCATCGCCCGGGACCTAGGGGTTGAGTCCGTGGAGGAGTTTGTGGTCCGTCTAGCGCGTCGAATGTTCGACCGCGCGGATAATGGACCCCACGAGCATCTCCGCGGATTCGCCCCTCTCCACAGCCGTCCGCCCGAGGGTCGTCCGTTGCCGCGCGAGATCCTCCCACCTGCATCGCCGGGAGCGCGTCGAACCGATGTCGCCCATCTCATCCCTCCGGAGGCCCCCATCCCCCGGATCACAGTGAGGGCCGCCAACACATAAAATCACACTTTTTTTTTTTTAATTTGATTAGACCAACGTTTTACCACCAACTCACCTGATGGAAAGTGAAGATGTGGCCGAAGATAAAGCACGTTGGTCTAGAAAGTACCTATTCACTCTAGATTTGAAGATGCCCAGGTTGTAGTTTTTTGGAAACAAAGAAGCCGGCAAAGTATTCCATAACTTTTAGATTATTAGTATTCCATAGATTTTTTTTTTTTTATGTAATCGAAGTGGAAAACAAGCATGCAGTTCACATTGTTGTTAAGTGATGACTGCAGCCTATAGACACCCACACAAGACCAAGGTCAAAATGCAGATGCGTTACCACTCCTGAGGCCTAAGGTGTTATGTCTCTGTGCCGGAAATTACAGGGCCTTACATTACTACCTGACCGGAACACGATAGTGCTGAACACTACCATTTAGCGGCAAGTATATTAGGTAATGCGGTGGTGCCTACGCCCGCGAGCCCTGTCACTAGAGCTCTACCACCAGTAAAAAGCTGTACGTATAATAAATGTAGAGCCGAAACGCTTCGTTCTAATTTGTGGTATGTTCACTGTGTAGGGATGATATTTCGCCGTTCTCCTAGTTGACCTATTGTAAAAAGGTGAGGAGGGAATCAGATTGTGTAGATCGTTCGCACATTCGCCGAAATGGATCCTATAGAAAATTGAGAGACACGCCACTTTACGGCGATGTTCAAGACTGAGCAGTTTCGTATTTACTAGCTTTGTGTCTCCAATTATTCTCGCAGCACGCCGATCAACCGACTCAAGGGTTTCGAGCTGGTATTTGGCGGACCCGTCCATAAGGTGGCAACAATACTCCATACACGACTGAACTTGTGCTTGATACAAATTAAGCAACTGACGTGGTGTGAAGTACCTCCTAACCTTATTCAGGACCCCAACCTTCATACCAGCTAATTTAGCCTTGCTATCAAGGTAAATGCCGAAATTCAGCGTGGGTGTTAAAGTTACACCTAATAGGTCTAAATGGTCTGCCAAAGTTATGGGCTCATTATTTAGCGTTGGGGAGATGGAAAACGGGCTCTTTTTTGCGGAGAAAAGGCATGCCTGAGTTTTTTGGGTATTAAACTTGACCAAATTGGTTTCACCCCATTCTGACACGGATGTTAGTGCTAAGTTCATACGCTCAAGCATGTCCTCTCTCAGCGCCTGAATTTCCGCTGGGCCAGCTCGAGGACTGGATTCGTACCCCACCACAACTGTAGTGTCATCGGCGTAGCCAAGAATGCCGGGTACGAGCAAGTCGTTGATGTGCTGCAGAAACAGAGTCGCAGAGAGTACTGACCCTTGAGGTGCACCAGCATTTATAGCCATTTGATCAGATGAGCAGCCATCAAGGACCACACAAAACGATCGTTCCCTCAAAAAATCCATATGCAAAAGTCAGCAGGCAACCCATAAGATGGAAGCTTACTAACAAGTCCATTGAGCCAAACTCTATCGAAAGCCTTTGAAATATCGAGTGAAACGGCCAAGGCCTCACCCTGTTTCTCAATAGATTCACCCAAGATGTGCGAGGCATACGCAAGAAGATCCCCAGTTGATCGACTACGACGAAATGCATATTGTTGATCACTGAGAAGATCGTTGTCTTCGAGGTACGACAAGAGTTTTCTATTAAGAACACGCTCCATGGTTTTAGAGAGGATAGAGGTAATTAAAATAGGCCGATAGTTTGATGGGTCTGCACGACTTCCCTTCTTATGAACTGGCTGGACATTCGCGAACTGCCAGCATTTAGGAACTTGCCCCATTTTAATGGAAAGGCGGAACAGGCGACTTAACACAGGAGACAGTTCAGGTGCACAGTTCTTCAGTACTATTGCTGGGATGCCGTCAAGACCACTTGTCTTATTCACATCTAAATCACGCAGCGTTTTTAACACTTCTTTCTGGTTACACACACATACCACTTGACAGGCCCCACTCACCCGCATCCCACTGGGCGGGTTCGAGCCCCGTCCACTTACCGGGTACAAGCCCTGGTCGAGGAATGGAGTTGCCGATCGGGTCCGCGGCTGCGCCGCCCTAATTAGGCCAAAGAGAGTCTCTTTGTCGCCGTTCCTAAGCCCCTCACAATAGAGAACGTAAATATATTTCATTCTATAAATCAAGACCATTTGTAAGCGGCACGCGGGGGAATAACTTAGGGGAGGGGAAAAAAAATATATAAAGATAAAAGAAAATAAAAATTTAAAAAAATAATAATAAAAAAAAACGAAAACACGTAAAAAAAAATAGTTTGTATATAATATATGGCCTCTCTCAGTGAGTTTCCCCGCGTGCCACAATCCCCCATTTAGGACCACGCCCCCGACGTTTCAGGGGCAGATAGGTCCGGGGTACGAGGATTCGCCTCAATCCCAGAACCATTCCCCCCCTCTGTTGCGCTTCCCGCGCGGAGGGAGGGATGATGAAGATTCGTTCGTTCCAAAACGCGTGGTCGCGGTCGTTGTGATCGTCGATATATGGAATACGATACGTCACGTCAAAAGGGCTGTCAAGGTGTGGAGAATTCCCCAAATTACGGAGAATTTCAAGCCGAGTGGGTAATTATTGGAGCACGGCATTAAGTGGGGAAAATCCGGGATATTGACTTTTTGAAGTTCTTAAGTTGTAATTTTAATTTTGAAAGATCTCGCAGGGCAAAACTAAGTTTTTTTGCTTGTTCGTCTATCTAAAGTTGTAATTTTTATGAAATTGACGACATTTGTAGAGTTCATGCAGGGCCGAAGAGCGTTTTTTTTTGTTCTTCATAACGCACCTTTAGAATTGAAGTGGCATATCGTCAAAAAAATAAGAAAATTACTTTATTCATCAAACGACTTAAAAACATGTTATCTATCAAATTTAAGCAAATTACGCAATAATTTATAAATAAAAGATTACATGTTAAACTATTAATAACTACTATTCAGTTATTAATCATTTGATAGATTACATGTTTTTAAGTCGTTTGATGTATAAAAGTCATTTTCCTATTATTTTAAGATATACCACTTCAATTCTAAGGGTGCGATAAGTTGGATTTTAACAAAATAAACGTAGAAATGTCGTATTCCCCAATTCGAAGAATTCGACTCAGGTTGTGGAGAACATGAAGTAAAAGCATTGGCCCTACACGTCACGTCAATGTGACAATCTGACAATTGTGACAGGGAAGTGGATAATTCAATGAAATGAACAGAAATGAAAAATAACCAGAAGTTTAGCAAAGATTCAAAGTCCATTCAAGTTCTGGCTCTGAAAGTTCAAAGTCTAAAAAAATTCTGTAAATAACTGGCTAGATTTGATCGATAGTGAATAATAAGATTTTTTTTAATTTGCCTGGTTCTTGTAATCTTCTGGTGTAAGGTCAATAGGGAAAGAATCAACAGGTATTTATGAATTTAATATTATAAATGATATGCCTATTATTAAATTATGTATAGCATATTTGATGAGGAATCGAAGTAGATGAAACTATGAACCCTCTAATTCGAATTCACTCTTATAGGTTATCCTTAGAGAAAGTAAAATACGCTACTATATAAATATTTTTATACTACTATACTAAATAATTTTTCAAAATGTTTTTGTGTAATATTTCCAGCCATGTACTCAAAATCGTAACTTCACGCCTGTGAAGTTACGATTACGCCTGCCTACCCCTTCATCTCCGAAGGGGTAGGCAGAAGTTAATGTATGCATTCAACTATACACGCAAACACCGACGATTCGCCTGTTACGTCGCAGGTGGCAAGCCTTTTGATATCTCCAGGCACATTACCAAACTCCGACGTACGGGTAAACTGCCAGAAAATGGAAAACCCCAATAGAACCAGACATAAAGGATTTCACACCATTATCTCTGATATCCCAACCCGGGAATCAAACCCAACACCCCCCAGCATAGTAGTGGCATGCTACCACTAGGCTACCTACTGAGGTACGTTACTAAAATGCCTATATAAATAAATATTTGCTCAGTGGCTGATTTTCTCTTGACTTCTAACATTTCTTGGAGTCAAGTTCATCAACAAATGTAGCAAAGGATGCTGTGGTGTGCTACGTACGAGATCTGTCTTTAATATTTCACAAACATTCTATATTTAGTCATAATAACACATGGCTGGATCTATTTTTTTGTAATGATAAAGATATTTTTTTTTATATATATATTGCAGAAAAAAAAGTATTAAAACAAATGGTATTTAAAATATCTGTGTATCCATAAAAAAATAAATAAATGATGCTGAAACATGTCGACATAAAATACTTAACAATTTTTGTATAGACGTGTGGTATGTGTAAATTAAATAACGACATTTACACTATAAATTTAATAAAAAAATTACTATATTTTCACTAAAAACATTTACAAAAAAGAAGAGATAATTGCTAAATACTTCTCAATATTCCAATAGTATGATGTGAATTGCTTTTTGGGATTATATCTATATTTTTCTGTTTTTTTTTCACTTTTGTGTGTTTTTGTAATCAGATTTTTTTGTAAAAGGTTTTACTAAAAATATATTTATAAAACTCTTCTGTTTGGTAGTGTTATCTGACTGACGAACAACTTAAATCCGATAATACTGGTATTACTAGTAGGTACCCGAAAGTTTAAGTATATTCCTTGGACACTCCCCTAGGAAGGGAGCGCTAAGGAGGATTTCCCGAAATTTCCGCAGGAACGGGATTATGCGCGTACAAAATTATGATCCTAATGAAATATTTGAGATTTAATTAGGATCATATTTTCAGGGAAGCAGGGTTTCAGAAGAATTTTAAAGAAAGTGCAGGTTGCATAAACATCTTTTGATTACCTACATTTTTAGAGGAACTAGAATAACACTATTAGTAACCGAACAAATTCAACATTATCACCGGTAGTGCACTTTCGGGTCGGGTCGATCTAGCCTGCAATTGTTTACTTTCACCACTTTTCACCTTACCGTACCACGATGCGCTTCGCATCTTCCGCGCTGCCGTCAGTGTATCCACCTAATGTAAATTATTGTAAATCTCAAAAATTTGTCGGATGCGTCCATCAGCTGCGACTGACGGATGCGTACGACAAGTAGGTATGCACAGTTGTACAGTGTGGCACAGTCGTGAAACATCCAAAGAGCCAGATTGCTTTCGTACGTCCGATCGTTCAAGGACACGTCAGCGAATTATGTCCTAATACTCCTGCATATGCACACCGTAGCTATGCACATGTCAAGCGTCCGGATAAAGCCGCACATAGTTGGGCTTTTTGATTCCGTGTCCGGTCAAAATAATCGATATCCGACTTTTGTTTGGCTTTTTACATTTCGCAAACGAGCCAGCACCGATCTCAGCCGAACGCATCTGTCGCGGGTGTCGGTCTTAAGACTAATATCCGGCCAAACTTGCTAGTCTGTCCGGCTTGAAGGTGTAACGACCTGGACCATACCATACCATTTCACCATAGAGAAAATGTACGCTAGTTAATACGAACTTGATGGACGACTACGTCCAACAGGCATGTTTTGAGCTTAAAATGCATCAGAATCTATCCTTGAGATCAAGTGTAGCGAGCGTGGTCATGTTTGCCATTTGTCCGGCTTTAGCCAGGACATGTTTGGCTTTTAAGGGTCGTGTCCGGTTAGTCAGACTTTCGGTTGGCAACTCTAAACTTGGTGGACATTGTCCACACTGGGGCCTAATTCTCGTTACATAAGTAATTAGTTGTATCGTAATAGTAATTGGATCGCTTCGCTCTCTTGTTATTCCATAGGCCGCGTGCATTGATTGAAGCAAGACAAGGTAGGCAAGCAGGAGTTCAATTGCGATCCAATGACAATGATGTCTAATTAGGTAAATAATGTTACGAGAATCCCCTGGAGTTGGCGCGAACAATATCAATGACATAGTAAGGTACAACATAGGTATGTATGTATCTTCACGCCAGGTCCCTCACGGGGTAGTCAGAGAGTGTAGAGCGCCAGATAGCCCAGTCCTGACATACCTCTCGTGCCTCATCTACCTTCATCATTCTCTTCATACAACATAGGTACTATTAGGTACCTACTAAATTTCAATAATACGGTAAAGTGTCTTAGTAAATGCTTAGTTTATTTTCTAAGACACCTACCTACAATATACTAAGTAAAATAAATAAATTGTTTTCATATTACTCATGGCTAATTTATAGCTATATTAAAATATAATTTATTGTGTAGATGTAGGTACCTATATTCTCTTAAATCTTATAATATAATGATAGATGCATCAGTTATAATGGTTCTGTATAATTACATTGTTAATATATAATAATCACTCAGTATTTTGTATGATTATGTCAATATTGTGAAATACGAAACGAAATGAAGATGTTGCAAAAATTTATGGACCTCCGGCCATGTATTGTACACAATATCATTAACAGGCAAAATCAATATAAAAACGTTTTTACTGCATATTTTCACTTATTTAGCTTTGTTTGCAGTTACAAAACATTATTTGCAGTTTGAATTGCAACTCAAAACCAACATGGCGAATATGGCGGGCAATGTCATTTTGACAAATTCCACTAATAATCGATACAAATCGATTTCCAGTTTAAAGAAATTCATCGGAACTTCTTTAAATTGATCGATTCGATACATCGTTTTTTTGTTAATATGTCATTGTGATGCACTAGTAAGATACAGATAGCATTATTTCGTTTTGTTTTATCTACATAGGTACTATCCCAAGCGTCGGCTGTATCGCCGCCATGTTGAACATGGTTGAAAATGATAAAATCGTTTGAATTAAATGTGATTGTAACTCTAAAATATATTCTTAAATAAATTAATTATATTTATTTCGGATTCTTCTTTAATTTACCCATTTTTTGAGGTACTGTACGAACCAGAGCCGAGCTCGCAACATCTCCTTTATAACATTAGGTACAACTTTCCGCGTAAAGTTTATATACCGCCCCTTGCCTTTGACAAAAATTGAAAACTTCGTAGGTATAATGTTACATTTCAGACAATTTAGATCAAAAGATCAATTATCAGGCGTGCTCGCCTGCCTCCCATTCGATGCTTTTTTATTGCCTCGTTTTTTTTAAAACTTACCTGTCTAATGCACCTTCGCAATGAATTCTTCGCCCTGTAATTCCCGGCACAGAGGCATACACCTTAGGCCTCAGGAGTCGTAACGCATCTGCATTTTGACCTTGGTCTTTGTGTGGGTGTCTATAGGCTGCAGTCATCACTTAACATCAATGTGAACTGTGTTAACTGCATGCTTGTTTACCGCTTCCATTACATTAATTAAAAATATTATGAGCCAGTTATTTAAAGTATAATAAATATATTCTACTCAAAGAACTAATATTACAATTGTGTGAAGTCAGGAGCAGAACTATGTTATATCCATAAAACCTAACAGTATAGTCAGCATAATATCATGATGCCAACCAGTTAATTAAATATAGATCGTATCTGCAAACAGTTGTGTCTGTTGTGTGAGGATTATAAAAAGTAAATAAATTTTACTTATTAGTTGATTAATGCACAGTATTTTAATTAATTGTATAATTAAAATAAATTCATTAAGTATTTGTTATTTTTAGAATGATGTCCTTGCGTCAATTATTTAATAATGCCACCCGGGTGGCTCCAAGGCTCAGGGCGATGTCTAGTCAGTCTGGGCCCTTAGTGGACCTGGCAGTGGATCAGGAAGGGATCGCCACCCTTACGATGCAGCGCTTGCCCGTCAACAGCCTCAACCTTGAGCTGCTGCAGGAAATCAGTAAAGCTCTCGATGAAGTGGAAAAGAACCGGGCTAAAGGCATGATATTGACATCGGTAAGAGTACGAATTTGGTAAAAACCTTATTCCAAACTACTTAACCATTTTACTATCTGAAATCTCCAATCTGTGACTTGCAGGCATCATCATCAGTATTTTCGGCTGGTTTGGACATAACTGAAATGTATAAACCAGATATTAAAAGAGCCGAAACATTCTGGAAAACTTTGCAAGAAGTGTGGCTAAAATTGTTCGGCTCCAAGTTCGCCACCGCCGCTGCTATTAACGTGAGTATAATACAGATTTATTTTTCATTTTGTTATTTGAGAGCAAAATTCCTGAACTATTCGAAAGAAATGTAAAATTTGCTTGAAATTAGAAATTGACCTAGAGCATGGATTACGGATCTATTCATGTAACCATCCGGTGCGTATTTACTACAAATAATAGATCTCTTATTGAGACGCCACACCACACAGTCTCTTGAGTCCATAGAGCAACGCGGGCCACCGGCCGCGGCGTACCGGAGGGGAGTAGCCATATGCTGGCTTTCCCCTCTGTCAAAATACAAGGACAAGTGGGCCTATGCCTGTCGCCTAGATGCTAAATTGTGTGCGTGAAATTGTTTATGTATTTTGTTAAAGTCAAAGTGTGAGTTTCGTAGTAATAGACGATTTTTGTAGTGTACGTGTGTGTCACACGCATTACCCCTAGGGTTGCCTCCTCTCCCGGAATTTCGGGAGTCTCCCGGATTTTAGCTCTGAAAATTAAAATCTCCCGTCTCCCGGAAGGAATTTAAAATATACTAAATTCTCCCGGAATAACAGGTTGTTCAAAAGTAATGACACGCGATGTCGAAATGGGTAAGAGCGGCAGCATTATTGCAGCCTTCTCGCCACTATCTCGCCACTGATGCCACTACTCGCCAGTGGGTAGCTAGCTAGTTTCGTATAAACTGATTTGAAATTTATTTCACCTACTTTATTTTATTGTCTCTTTCTGAGCCACGTGCGTGAGAGATTGCGTCGTCTTTGACTCACTCATTTTCGTTCCTCATTAATTTGTTATAAGTTTCATTCGTTCGCTTATTAGTCTGTATCTAACAGCAATCCATACACTTGTGTCGTATTTGATTAAATACAATTATTTCTATGTTGTTTTTAATTCAAAATATAATAAAAAGTGATTAGGTATATTCAATGTTTTTTTTTTCTCCCGGATTTAGACAGCTAAGAGGTGGTAACCCTAATTACCCCCCGCAAAAAATTACAGACTGTTTTGCATCGGTAATAAACGCTATGGCAGTAGCCAGGGGAGTACCCCTCCAGTCCGCCGCGGCCGATGGCCCGTGTTGCTCTCTGCTTGACTCTGTTAAAACGGCAAACCGGTTTTACGTATGATTTTTTTATGTAGGATTTACGTGCACATTCAGCGTCTCATCCCTTCGAACAATGTGGGTCACTATAGCTTTATAAATACTGAAAGTGAACTGACCGTGATGAAGTTTACTCGTCTCTTTTTTTTACGGACTCATTATGAATTCGTAAGAAGATACCGAGTATTACCTATAACCTAAAATGATGTGTGGTTCCTACTCAAACTAAGCCGCAGCTCCCATACAGTATTTGCATCTTCTACTCTATAAGCACGATTCCACCAAAATACAGCACAGCACCAATTAAGCGACTAAACTGGTGTCGCGTTTAGCCTCCATTCAAAGGCAAGGATGTCTTGCCAATACTAGTGGCCACATATTATTTTACTAGAAACTCTCGTATCCTGCCCTCGTTGTAGGTATTTTTTCTTTTTATTTTATGTATTACTTGTATCAGTACGTAAAACACGATTCAGCAACTTAACAAATATCTTGGTCTCATAATCTTAATGATTGTAAGACTGTAATCTATCAAGACTTAGAAGATCAATATAGCCATATTATTTAGAAATTTAAAGCTTATTTGAGGTTAATAAATTATATAATATTGCTATATTTATATTATCTACAAAATATTCCAGGGCCACGCGCCTGCTGGTGGGTGTCTTCTAGCCATGTCGTGTGAATACCGCACTATGGTGGGCGGTAAATTCACCATCGGACTGAACGAGACGGCTCTAGGAATCGTTGCACCGACCTGGTTCATGGATACTATGTGCAACACTATATCGAGGAGAGAAGCGGAGTTTGCGCTCATTACGGCTAAAATGTTCAGCGTCGACGAGGCGTTGAAGGTTAGAGATTTTTAGCGGTATTGTTGTGTTCGTGTTTAGTTGGTAATTAACTGACTTATTATTAAAGGCCTAAACTAACATATTATTAATGGACTCACAATGGCTTGTCTAGAGACGGCACACAGTCTACTTCACCGGGGAATTGGCGTGGGCGAAGGGCTCACAGCTTATTTAAATTTACACAACAGCTTAAGTGTGACCCCTGCGGGTGCGAGCTTAGGGCGTTGTGAGTGGTAAGACAAGCGATTAGGGCCATGCAACTTTCGCTCTAGTCATCGGTTGGTGATAACCGGAATAACGACCACACGAGTCGTGCTAGGGTCGGGGCTGGAGTCGAGCGCGACGCAACGACCCGTGAATCATAGATCAAGTCGAAATTCTGAGTCTGCGCAGAGACATCGAACGTCTGTGATTTTTCTACCGCCTCAACAATGGTGAGTGAATAGAATAGAATAGAATACATTTATTCGGATAAAACAGAGACACAAAATAGGAAGTGTGCTCTGATGAACGTTTCGATCTGGTGTCATCACACCACCCGCAAGTTCCACCCGCACAGATTGGATACTTGGAAGTGCTCAACAGTCCGATTCGCGCGTTCGTTTATGCCAGAACCTGCAAATTGTGGAAAAAACTTCCCTCTGTGATTTTCCACCGGCGCTTCACAACTGGCGTCAAAAAGTCCTTCAGGGCTGGCAGCGCGGTGGCAACTCCCTGGTGTTGCAAATGTTCATACTCTCATAGGCGACGGTTACCACTTTCCATCAGGTGGCCCGTCTTGCCCTACTTGTCTCTTAATCCTTGGATATAAAAAAGCTGTGTAGTAGTAAACCGCCTCTCCTCAGCCTTACATCTCATATCGTCGATTTTTTTTTGTATGTTATGATGGTGTCAATAAGCCTGCAGTTAGTTCATTGTAAGTAACACACACATAGAAACTGCAGTCTATAGACATCTTCTCAAAATAATAATGGCAACCCTTGATACGTCCCACTGCTGGGCACGAGTCTCTCCCCTTTTTGGGAGGAGGTTTGGAGCTTACTCCACCACGCTGCTCCAATGCGGGTTGGTGGAGATAAAGGTTAGTGGCCAAGCCGTTATCGGATGATTTCAAACCGCCCATAAGACGGCTTAACGTGCTCTCCGAAGCACGCAAAACGCCCATTTTAATTTGCCACTAGCCACCCATCACACACCCGACCGCGCCCGTATCGCTTAACCGAGTAGACCGCTTCCGACCTACACCAGCGGCGGGGCCATGCGCGCTTCACTCAAAAACCGGTGGTCAAAATGCAGATGGCAATGGCAAATTTGCCGTGAGGGCAAAATTGTTTTGTGACAATCGGGTATGAATGTCACTTACAAGTTTAAGATTTATATAGTTAATTAAAATATTTTTTTTACAGGTTGGTCTTATAGACGAAACTGCGACGGACAAAGCAGACTGTGTAGATAAAGCCAAAAAATATATTAACAAATTTGATAGAATCCCCCCGCTGGCGCGATCTGTCACAAAATTACGTATGAGGGAAGATGCACTAACCCGACTGCAGAACTCCAGACAAAAAGATGCTGACGAATTTCTTACGTTCGTCAAAATGCCCAAAATTCAACAGGCCTTAGAAATGTACATTACAGCGCTTAAACAGAAAGCTGCCAAAAAATAGAAAACCATGACATAATGCTGTGCAATTAGTAAAATATACAATTGACCTTCATGACCAGTCGCATAAATTTATATAGAAAACGTGATCCTTATATTATAATGTGTTCCAATGTTTTATGTGATAATGAGCCAATTTCTAAATCATTAGTCAATAGCATTGATCACCATCTACAACTTGACATGTCACTGGGGTCAAACATTGTCGTCATTTGGGCACGTTTGGGCGCTCTTTTATTTTATTTCCTTTTTTTTTCCCGCTCGTACTATAAATGTGGCGCATAGCTTCGTAAAATCTACCATCGAAATGTTATGAATTTTATGAGATTAGTAATATATTTTTGCCAATTCAATTGTAAAACACGTACAAGATTACATCGTTTTTAAAAATGCTACTTTAAAACTAGCGTGTGATGTCAAGTTACGGATATATAGAAAAAAATATATAAGAGGAATATACTTATTTTGTTGATTAATTTGTAAGTGTAAAATCACAAACACGTATAGAGATAGATAACGAAGTTCACGCATCAGTATGGAAACCAAGCGTGCTACTTTTCTTCACCTTACTGAGACGTAAACTTGCGTTACTACTTCAATATAGCACATAGGTCTGTGTGTAAGATTAACTTTTATTGATATTAATAAATGTTTAGGCTGAATTTGTTAAAGTATTTTTAACTATAACAGTGCACCTCGTACGCGATTGGAGACGTTTTTAAATTATATCCTAAAAGTTAGGACCTACATATATTGCATAATTGCCTAAATGGTTGAGAATTTGGCCCATAGACTGACAGGGCTTTCATTGTTATATGACAACTATTTTATAATATTTCGAATGTGTTCATAATTCAGATGGTATATATGTACATAGTATTGTAAAGTTACAGTGTAATCTTTATCTAAGTATATTAAAATTTATACAAATTTATATTTTGTTTTTAATGGTTCCTATTTCCTTTAAGGTATTATTTTCTGCTATTGTTGGTATGGATGTAGGAAATGGTTGAGAATAATTTAGATTTTATTCGCTAGTAATGCTCTCTCTAGTCTGTTATATCACAGAAAATTAAATAAACGCGTAGGTACCTAAATATGAGTTGATATTACCCTGCGAATAAACTATTATGTCCTATCTAGTAGATTGTAAACTATATACAACGTGTAACAGGATAAAATGTGTAACCCGTAACTAGTTAGTACAGAATCTAAACATCCGAATCGTTTTCAGACACTTAATATAGGTAATATTTTGTCCCAAAATTCATTACAATTTAGGAAATTATGGTCACCCATTTCGTGAACAGTCAATACAAACTAAAATGAAACTAAGGACTATCCTGTATTAAATAATTTTACTTATTTTATTTTACTGGTGGTAGAGCTCCTGTGACGGAGCTCACGGGCGAAGGCACCACCGCATTTTCTAGTATACTTGACTCTAAATGGTAGTGTTCAGCACTATCGTGTTCCAGTCAGGGGTAATGTATGGCCCTGTAATTTTCGGCACAAAGGCATTGTAACACCTTAGGCCTCAGGAGTGGTAACACATCTGTATTTTGACCTTGGTCTTTGTGGGGGTGTCTATAGGCTGCAGTCATCACTTAACATCAATGTGAACTGCAATGTGTCACTTTTTTGGCGTGACTAATACGTAGAGGGATGTGGATGTGGAGAGTGCTTTAAGAATTGGCACTTATTCAGTCACTATATCAGAGCAACCAAGGTGTAGTGTGAGTCCTTTAAATTCAAAAAAGGTGTAAGACAAGGTTGCATTCTGTCGTCCATTCTATTCAACGTGTATGGAGAATACATTATCAGGCGAACTCTTGACAACTGGGAGGGTGGCGTCACCGTAGGTGGAACGAGGATCACTAATCTCCGCTACGCAGACGATACAACACTACTGGTTGCAACTGAAACAGAGATGGTGATGCTTCTTGACAGAATGGAAAGAATAAGTATGGAAGTGGGCCTCATCATCAATCGTTCCAAAACCAAAATTATGGTGGTAGACCGCACAAACTCCCTTCAAATTACAGGCGCTCTACCCTATGAAAAGTTGATAATTTCACTTATCTAGGCTCCACTATTGACAACACAGGCTCCTGCGAAAAGGAAATTAGGAGACGTATTGGTATGGCTAAAAGTGCAATGTCCCAGCTCCAGCGAATATGAAAAGACCGCAACATATCTCGGCGAACAAAGACGAAGAAATTCATTAGTGTTCTCCATTTTCAATTACGCTTCGAAAACATGGACACTAAAGAAGGCCGATCGCGACCACATCGATGCTTTTGAGATGTGGTGCTGGCGGAAAATGCTGCAAATACCATGGACTGCTTTTCGTACGAACGAGTCGATCCTTCGCAAGTTCAACATCAAAACCAGGCTCTCTACCATCTGCCTGCGAAGAATCCTCGAATTCTTTGGATACATTGCTCGAAAAGATGGACATAAACTTGAGCAGATTATGGTTACTGGTAAGGTCGCTCGCAGAAGGCCTAGACCAGATCCGCTGTACTCTGGACACAAAGCTTCACGACGCACTCCATGACGCCAAGGATAGATACCGATGGAAGAATATCATTCATCGGAAATTAATCTCCCATCGGGGGAATCACGACCCTCAGTAATGAGGAATACGACGCGAGGAGGAGGAATACGTAGAATCCAAATAACTAGCTTTCTAGTAGTAGGTAAGGGTCTCCGAGACGTACTAACGTAACAAAGTACAGTGCCCATCAAGAAATATTGCACGTCAAGCTTAGAAAAGAGACTCAATTATTATAAAAAGAGAAAAAAATCTTTAAATAAAATTATACAGTCGGTTAGTTACGCGTGGCTGTATTTTTTTGTACCTAATGCGCGCCATCGCATGTGACGCGTTGCCAGTTGCCACGCGACACAGTATGTAGATTACCATAGAGCAGTGGTTCTCAAACTTTTTAAATGACGGAACCCTTTGGGAATCAAAATACTTGATGGAACCCTACAATAAAACAATTGTTTTTATAAGTGTATTTTTTATTAATCAGCATAATAAAAGTACAATGTAACAGTTACTAATTATTATTTACTTCACCACTTGGCACAATAATAGAAAACATTAAAAAAGAAAAAAATCTAACTAGTGGGAGGTATTTTTAATAATAATAATAATCATCATTTATTCAAGTGACCAGGACTCAATATAATATAAACTATAAAAACTTTTTAACTCATAATTAACTTAAAATTCTACTATGTATAAAAAGACTTAAGTTTTAACATCAGCGGCACACTACCGGCTCAACCCATGCGATAAGGCACTGCAGTGGTTAACATGCATGCAATCCAGTCTACTTGCGATCATATTTAAGATACTGTTTGGGCTGGCCACTTAGAGTATAGCTGCCATAGATCAACACGGAGTAGCCATATGCAGGCTTTCCCCTCTGCCAAAGTACAAGACCAAATGATCTTACGCCCGTCGCCTAGATGTTTAAATGTGAGCGTGAAATTGTTTCTGTATTTTGTTAAAGGCAAGGTGTGAGTTTCGTAGTAATAGACGATTTTTGTAGTGTGCGTGTGTGTCGCACGCATTGCATGCGACACACACGATTATTAATTACCGATGCAAAATTACATACTATTTTGCATCGGTAATACACGCTTTGGCTACTCCCCTCCAGTCCGCCGCGACCGGTGGACCGCGTTGCTCTATGTAATCAACAATTCTCTATAGAATTGATGCATGCGCATGTACATGACATTTTTTTTTATTCATATAAGTTAGCTATAGGTACCTATATATATGTATATACTCACCTCACAACATGTAACGATCCTAGAGGGGAGGGAGAGAGGATCGTAGTATTCGTCAGTCATATGTTGTGATTTTCTTACATTTTTACTGGTGGTAGAGTTCCAGTGACAGAGCTCAACGGCATAATAATAAAACGGCGATACCTGGCGCTCTTACACACCACCACCACCCCCCAAATCGTCAGTACCGATGGTTTGCATATCTTCATAAACCAAGTGTGATTTTGATACTTTACTAATTAATTTCAACTTATCGTTCTAATTTGGGCAGTTTATTGTATAACCGTAGGCTTTGTTGATTAGTTTACCTACCTCGAGATCAAATAAACTGCTCATGTTGACTCAAGAGCCCCTTATGCCCGTGAATCACTACTGATCCAAAATATCTGGTGAATTGATTATCCCTTTTTTTAGAGTTGAGTCAAACTAATTTAGCCGCATCATACCTAATACTTGAAAAAACACAGACAAGAATCGATGTTTCATTTGTAGTAGTGCTATTCGTATTCATACTCGTATATTACGATTAAGCTGAACGTCCGAATTATCATTTATCAAGGCATAATGTCAGTTATAATAAGACGTCCTCGAATGTTTTTCATAAACGTGTTTGTTTTTGCAAGTAATGCAGTATATTGTGTTTAATAAATATAAATACCTATTTATATTTACTTTGTCCGAATGATATTTCGCCAAGTATTAACGAATATTTGCCGATTGGCTCCAATTAGAGCAATGTCTAGTCAGTCTGCAAACCTGGTGGACCTCACGGTGGATAAGGAAGGGATTGGAGTCCTAACACTGCAGCGTCTGCCCTCCAACAGCCTCAACCTCGACCTGCTTCAGGATATAAACAAGGCCCTTGACCGAGTGGAAAAGAACAATCTCAAAGGAATTATTTTAACATCGGTAAGGATAATTCATTTTATTTTATGTCTTGCAGTTACTGTTGCAAACAAGCTTCAGTTTACATTGATGGTAAGTAATACTGTAGCTCATTAACATCTAGATGATTCCAGAGATTTCAATTCAGATGTGCTGCCATTTCCGAGGCCTAAGGCATAAGGTACCTATTATGCCTCTGTGCTGGCAATTACAGGGCCGTATATTACACCGTACCCAAACACCGAACACTATAATTGCTGAACTCTACCTTTTAGCAAGTAAATTGGGCAATGCGGTGGTGCCCACGCCTGCGAGCTCCGTCTCAGAACTTATCTAGCTTCTGATACGGTTGCCCAACGCAGTAGGGAAAATTTGGGTTGATGGATGATTTTCCAAAAACAAAACCTGCTAAGTGCGTGTTGCGGTTGCTTGCAATGGGTTCCATACAGTTGAGACATTGCCTATGTTACCTTTTAAATAACACAAAGTTGTTAAAGACTTGCCTGTAATCTGTTATAAAAACTATTTTCTGTATCTTTCTCAAAATTGTATGGTTAGTAGTTTTAGGCTTTGTTCCGGTTCGCTAGTGCAGGCACAATGTAGGGTATTACCTATTGGTAATTTGATGTGTTTTTCGGAATGTATTATGTGCCTACTAATATTTTATCTATTCCTACCGATTAATCTGTTTAAAACGGTAATTGCAGTGCGCCGGCTGTCTATCGCGCTAACGGCCATGGGTGGATCCATAGAACACTAATGGATCTGGATAGTTTAGATTTTCAAATCGGTCCGTCAGATGGCGTTGTATGTCGGTAATTAGGTTATTTATATAGACTGCAACTAAATAGCTGGATCGACTTGAAATATCATGCAGGACAACGTCTGTCGCGTCCACTAGTTTATACACATTGTAGTTTTTAAGCAAATCGACTGTGATGGACATACACACAAGTGATGTTATAAACGTCTCATTTTTTCTTTTGGGACACGAAACCCTAAAAATAATTATCTACTACCGTCAACTTCCGGTGGCATTATCCTCTTTAAAGCTACCCTCCTTCCTACCTAATAATATAGGAATTACGACGTTACAACGGGTCCGGGGTGTCGGTGAGGTACCTACAGGTTCGAAAGAATAGTGGGGATCGGCACGGCACCTCTCCCAAACTACTATTTTCATAGATTACAATTTTTGTTTTAGTTAAATCTTGTTTAGCCGTTGCATTATATCTTTTACCATCTCTAAGTTCAAAAAACGGACCCCACGCGGGGCGAAGCCGCGGATACCTAATAGCTAGTGCTTTAATAAAATCCAAACAGTACTTACGCGAAACTCCTTTACGATGGCGACGTTTACTTTCAGGCATCCGCATCAGTGTTTTCAGGTGGTTACGATTTGTTGGAATTATATAAACCGGACATGAAAAGACTTGAAACCCTTTGGAAAAGTTCCCAAGATGTATGGTTAAAATTATATGGCTCCAAATGTGCCACCGCTGCCGCTGTCAACGTGAGTCTATCATTCATTTACCTACATCTACATTACCGATGGAAGAATTCCAGAGTCGCAGTTCGAGGACTTGGGCATTACCGCATTACATAATAATGGCAACCCTTGATACGTCCCACTGCTGGGCACGAGTCTCTCCCCTTCTTGGGGGGAGGCAAGGACCTTACTCCATCACGCTGCTCCAATGCGGGTTGGTGGAGATAAGGGTTAGGGGCCAACCCGTTGTCGGATGTTTTCAAACCGCCCATGAGGCCTCCGACAAGGTTTAACGACTGCTATCTATCGATAACAACCGGGAACGATGCCTTAACGTTCCCTCTGAATCACGAAAACGCGCATTAAATTTGCCACTAGCGGTCACCCATCACACACCCGACCGCGCCCGTATCGATCGTATCGCGCCACTATTTTGTTCTGGTGAGATGACAATGCACGTATGGTTCCTATAGTCCCGTAATAAGGATCACAGAAGAACATAATATAGGTACATATAATGTCATGTAAGTCACTCACACTCTCATACCCACATCTAGCAACATTATCTACGTTATAACTTCAGATTCTGGAGTGGGCATACATGTAGCCCGTTCAGTTCTTTTTTTATGTAATGGAAGTGGCAAACGAGCATGCAGTTCACATTGATATTAAGTGATGACTGCAGCCTATAGACACCCACACGAAGACCAAGGTGAAAATGCAAATGCGTTACCACTCCTGAGGCCTAAGGTATTATGACTCTGTGTCGGAAATTACAGGGCCGTACATTACCACCTGACCGGTACTCAATAGTGCACACTACCATTTAGCGGCAAGTAAATTAGGTAATGCGGTGGTGCCTACGCCCGCGAGTTCCGCCACTGGAGCTCTACCACCAGTACCAGTTCATATGATATGGCACTATGATAAGTGGTGTTAGTACCACCAATGCCACCAAAATTATATTTATTAAGTTAAAAAATCATAAGCCCCACTTGGTAACCTTGTGGTGACGGTGCAGGTATATTTAAGTTAACATAAATGCATTAATCCAATTACGCAGGTAGATACCAAAATAAATGCAAATATGACCCTCATACATTATGTATAAGACTCAAGTAAGTCAGAGTCATACATAAAAGACTAGCTGTTGCCCGCAGCTTCGCCCGCGTGGATGTCATTTTATTAATATTTTCCTGAATTTTCTTCGCTATAAACCTCGCGGAGCCCGAGACCTTTCCAACGAATGCAAAACCGTGGAAATCGGTTGGTGCGTTCTGGAGTTATAGCGTCAGGAAGGAAAACCCGACTTATTTTTATATAATAGATTAAGGTACTTACATACCTACCTACTTAGTGTAAT
Source organism: Macrosoma leucophasiata (assembly GCA_036365455.1). Classification (NCBI taxonomy): domain Eukaryota; kingdom Metazoa; phylum Arthropoda; class Insecta; order Lepidoptera; family Hedylidae; genus Macrosoma; species Macrosoma leucophasiata. The sequence continues at coordinate 7,297,000 of JAWQUS010000024.1, forward strand.
TCAACATTTGATGGTAAAATAAATATATATGTATATAAATACTTATAGGTACATACCACTCCAGTGACTGATAATGTCTGTTTTATCTGAGAGAGCGCGCGCGCGGGTTCAATCCCCTCGCCAGGACAAATACCTATCTATCTTTATGTTACCTATACTTAGTCAGATATTTCTTCAGAGTTTTCGAGCCTGACTTTTTAATTATAGGTACCTATGTACAAACCGATATAACGGTTTGTGTGTTCAGTGCTCTACAATAAATATTGCACATCGAGCCTAGGAAGGAGATTTCGGCTTATTTCAGGTCTATATCTGTAGAGCGTTATCTCTTCCGCACCGTACCTATTTGACGTTCGTCGACCATTTTGATCGAGTTTTGACCAATACCGGACTGTCAGTTCTTGCGTAGGTAGTGTGCAACAGAGATGACGCTCTACGAATTCGAAACGAACCGATCGTCTCTCTCGGAGGCTCGATGTGCAATAATAATGTTGAGTACCTACTGAAATAAGATACTAAATTTTATTAACCTAAGTAGGTACCTAGCTACTTTTACTGGCGTCGAGAGGTGACGACCCCACCGCCCTAGCCGCACAAGCGGAAGAATGTTCTTCTATTCGAAAAGAAAATAATTCTTACAATGGCAAGCAATGGCGGTCAAATGTACGGCCCTGTGATTTCCGGCACAGAGGCATAACACCTTGAGCTTGGCTAGAGAAGTTGTAGTGGATAGAACTATAACTACATCGGAATCTCGGGATTATGTAGATGTCTTTAAGCTACAGTATCACTTACCATCAATGTAAGTACTGATTATAAGCAAACCTGTAAGTTTCACAATGTTTTATCTCTCAAAGACAGGAGATCTCTTCTTGACATGCTATTTCTCCATAATGTTTGCCACGGAACAATCGACAGTCCCCATCTTACCGAGTTATTCCTTCAATTGCGAACTCCTACTTACCGACGTAGAGATACCCCACTATTCCATCTCCCTCGTACCCGTACTAATTACTTCGAAAATTCAGTAATCAATCGAACGAAAAAAATCTTTAATAAAAAATTTTGCTCGGTTGACTTATTTAATAGTAAAAAACAAAATTTTAAGAAATCTATAATCGAAATAATACAGGAATTAGAAACATAAGAGAATTGAGTATATTAATTATTTTCATAAATCTTGCATAAAACACACACACTCACACACACACACACACACACACACACACACACACACACACTCACTCACTCACACACACACACACACACACACACACACACTAATACACAGTAAAATATCTTATAATTTTAAGGACGAAAAGCGAAGGTTTTTAACGTCATGCTACTACTTACTAAGAAAGGTTCCTACGTGATCAAGCGGCCAGTTCCCTGATATAACATAATTGATCATTTTCAAATTCATTATTGGAATTAGCCGAATAGTTAATTTTGTTTATCGTACATATATAATACCTATGTGACTCATCATTATGTACAATACATTATTTGTTTGCTATATGAATGTGTACCCTACCACTATCTTTTCACAATTTAATGTACCCTACCTATAGTAATGTATACAATCAACACCGTACTGCTCTTTAGTGACTGTTATTTTATTATTTTTACATATATAAAGTAAATCCGTAATTGGATGTAAGATATATATATATAAGTTAAATGTAAGTACCTTTAAGATCTGTGGATTTTGTGAATTAATAAAAAAAAAAAAATAAAAAAAAAAATAAAAAAAAAAAAAAAAAAAATGTGAACTGTATGCTTGTTTGCATGACATAAATCCACAATATCTGCCTGTTTTGATTTGGTAACCAAAGTAATCGAAAATGTAGACAATGGAAATGCGGTTACAGTTATATTTTTTGACATGTCGAAAGCATTCGATTGTGTATCCCATGACATATTATTGGAAAAATGTATAAATAGGGTATCCGAGGGCCAGCACTCAGATACATACAAACATACCTTGAAAATTGAATACAAACTGTCGAGGTTTCAAATCTGAACATACGCAATGAACTGAAAGGATTTAAATCCATATTTCAAAACAATAATTTCGGCGTACCTCAGGGCAGTGTTCTAGGACCGGTATTATTTTTGTTATATGTTAATGACCTCGTTGACGTAATATTATACTCCTGTATCTTATATGCTGATGACATTTCTCTAATTATGACATGTAAAAATAAATTTGACATTACTAAATACACTTCTGACATTAACAATTCCATCCAATCTGTAATCAAACGGTTGAATGACAATAACCTGCAGGTTAAGTTATCTAAAACGAACTTTATGCAATTTTGTAGCTATCGTAGTATAAAGATATGAATTTAAATTATAAGGACACTAAAATAACTGAGGTTGATGAAACAAAATTTTTAGGAATCACCCTAGATAAGCATCTAAATTGGAAGGCGCACATTGACAACGTTTGTAATAAAATCAACAAATTTGTGTATGTACTTTACAAGTTACGAAAATGTTCAGACCAGAAGACTATTTTAGCTGCGTACCATGGATATGTATCCTCTTTATCAAAATATGGTCTCATAATATGGGGAAACTCGACAAATGCCCAAAGAGTATTTTTAGCTCAAAAAAAATGTATCCAAGCTATTGGTGGTATACCAACATAGGAATCGAGTAAGCCTCTTTTAAAAAAAAATAGGATTTTGACTATTCCCTGCATCTATATACTGGAAGCTGCAAAATTTGTAAGACTGAATCCTCATTTGTTCAAAAAAGCGATAGAAATGTACCCGAGAACTACTAGAAATCCAGACAGAATAGTTTTATCTAAAGTGCCACGTACAACCATGTATTTGAAAAGTGGTTATGTTATGTGTGGCGTTATCTATAACGCGGTACCAAAAAACATAAAATAATTACCTTTTAAAAAATTTGTTAGTCAATTTAAATTATGGCTTATTAATAAATGTTTTTATTCTGTATCAGAATATATTGACTTATTGAAAACTTGACTTTAGTAGAATTTATTGATGACATGTTTTATAATATTGTAATAACAATTGGATCTGATATACTGACATTTGTATATGTATTTAATCTTGTGATTAGATAAATTTGACATAAGAATCTTTGTTTTATATTATTTCGCATTAACACATGCTTGTGAAATATTATAATTTCTTTAAAATAAAAATATAAGAATTTTGTAAATGACATTACTATTTAAATGTATGTATGTATGTATCTTCACGCCAGGTCCCTAACGGGGTAGGCAGAGAGTGTAGAGCGCCAGACATCCCGGTTCTGACAAACCTCTCGTGCCTCGTCTACCTTCATCATTCTCTTCATACATGCACGCCGATTCCTAAGACTTTGACCCCACCATCAGACAGAACTCGACCTATTTGGTCATGGTAGGTCAGCCTTGGTCTTCCTGGGCCTCTGCAACCATCCACATTCGCATTGTATATCTGTTTAGTCATTCGCTCATTCGACATTCTTTCTATATGCCCGAACCATCGGAGCATGCCTTTTTTCATTTTTACTATTTAAATGTGTATTTCAATATTGCAATATTAATTTTAAAAATTGTATAACATTAATAAGATTTGCACGACGCTTAGCGTTAAAATGTATAAGGCCATCACGAATTATAACCTCCAACAATTGTTACTTACATTTCATGCAAATAAATAATAATAATAAATAATAAAATATGACATAAAAAAATCTCACAACTTATTACAAAAATAAATTAAATACTACCAAAAACATTTTCATATAAAATGTTGCTTAGACGAAATCATATTTGGCATGGCACCTTTGCATGGCACTGACATTTCAGATCTCATGTAGAGCCAAGTTTCTAACGTGTGAGCGTGTGACGATATAACTCTGACTTCGCCAGCACACCTTATTCAAAATACATGTAACTTTTGACAAGTTTTTTGAGGGCTTGTTCATTGTCTCGAATTTACTAAGTTCAGTAGAAAGCTCTGGACTATTTCTAGGTCTCTTCTTCTTCAGCTTCTATTATAAATGTCGTCTTTTAAAATTATTATAAAACTTGCGCATTTTACATTATTTAAGGGTCACGCGCCCGGCGGTGGATGTCTCCTGGCCATGTCTTGCGATTACCGAGTTATGGTACGCGGTAATATAACAATTGGCCTTAAAGAGTCTGCTATAGGTGTTCCTATACCAATGTGGTTCATCAATACTATGCGCAATATCATATCTCGGCGGGACACGGAATACGCACTAACTACAGCTAAAATGTTCAGCGCTGACGAAGCTTTGAAGGTATTTAGATAGGTAATTGGATTAAGTTAAGCCCTATTCCGACCTGCGCTTTATTCGTTGCCGACGTGGGGAACGGCATTATCAAGCGGGTTTCGCTCGGGAATTGTGTATGTCAAAAATCGAAAATTTAGAAAAATTACAAAAATGCGTTTTTATTGCAATTTGGGTGTGGGAACTCTTCTTTTAAGTTGTAGTAGCTTGTGTCAGAAGAATCCCTTCTCGGCTTTCATAGTAGGTATTAATAACTTTTTACCTAAACTAAATTACGAAACCACTTTGATCACATGTACCTAGTACGTTTTTATAATTACTTTACACAAATCAATTATTACTATTAATACTAAGAAACTGCTTTTTCCGCGACCACCGCGACTTGAGCGGAACATAATCTGCTTGTTTGTCTAGTCCAGTTTGCTTGTCTGTCAACCTTCAGACAAAAAAAAAAATCGCGGAACTTCATATATCGCATCACCACGCGGTATCTGCTCCCCACGTCGGTAGCGAATAACGCGCAGGTCTGAATAGGACTTTAAGGGATGGCGTAAGTTGTGGAGCAGAATTATTGCACTAGTGCAGGTTATCAACCGAACAATGGCGGTCAAATCCATTCCAATAGGCGGTAGTAAGTAAAAACATACAACTGATACAACTGAGGTTGCCCATCCGCATGCCAAGCCCGGAGATTATGGCGCATTCTACCCTATACGCATAACATTGTGATCTTTGGGGAAGGCTTTTGTCCAGCTGTTAACATATTTTGGCTGAAAGGATAGAGGAAGTTTGTAACGGCAAGAATTTGGCGTTCTACGATCTCTTTCTTTGACAACCCATAAAGTCCCTAACGGCCAAATACTCAAACGTCACTTAAATCTGAGTGGGACTTAAAAGTTTTCTGTCTTTATAAAACACGTTCAAACGATAGAGATAGCGCACATTTGAGAGTTGCTTAAAATTGAGTGACGTTTGAGTATTCGGCCATAAGACTGTGTGAAATATATACTTATTGAACAAGGTTTTATTGTAGTTCACCACTAAAAATATTGAATTTTTTTATAATGCTCAAAAATCCTTGAAGGGCTATGAAGCTCAAACCTTCCAAAAATCATGGCAGTCCAGTTCAACCGTGGCAGATCTTAAATTTCTTATTTTTAGCAGTAAGAAGCTAGTCCACCACTGTGTAAATCTGCCAATTAAATTTATTTACTAGTCATTTACCGAGAGGGCTGATATTCTCTTTTTAGAATAGCTTCCTTTGAAAAATTATTCAATATTTCAGATTGGCCTAATACACGACATAGCCATAGACAAAGCAGATGCAATAAACAAATCAAGAGAATATATCAAGAAACTGAATAAAATACCAGCTTCGGCGCAAGCTATCACAAGATCTCGAATGAGAGAGGTAACGTTGGCCGATTTGAGAAATTACAGACAAAAAGACTTCGATACGTTTGCTGAAACACTGATTGACGCCCAAACCCAGCAAATTCTTGGAACATACATAAAAACTTTAAAAAATAAAGCTACTAAATAAGATAAAAAATATACTAAGGTACTTCACGAGAATATTTCCCATAATACTGTTCTGTGCAAATACCTTTAGTATTTGCACAGAACAGTAAATATTGCTCTATTGGTATTTGTATACATGCGGCCATGTTTTAATAGGCAACCTAGTGGATATACTATTATTATCTAAAACATAAATATGCGTAAGAATTAGGTTTGCAGGACATCTCGATGAACGAAATAATTCTGCAGTGGGATCCTAATTTGTTTTGTTTGTTTTAGTAAATAAGAAATACCTAAATCAATTCTTTAAAAAGTCAGTCCGATTGGTCGTGCTCTCTTTTAATAAAATCTAAATCGTATTAATGCTATTTTGTTGAAAAATATCACATATTTTTCATGAAGTCAAGTGATCTTACATAGGTATGTTACATTTCAAATCTCTTGCATTTTAATATTTTTAAATTTAGTTCCTACGCGGCAACGCTTAGATCAAGTCGTTGAATTGCCAACAAAATTCTTTCATTTCTGTGTTTATAATCTAATATATAAAATTCTCGTGTCACAGTTTTCGTTGCCATACTCCTCCGAAACGGCTTGACCGATTTTGATGAAATTTTTTGTGCTTATCCGGTATCTATGAGAATCGGCCAACATCTATTTTCCATAACATTTTTGGACATTTAATTTTTTTATACCTCTAAGGCGATACGAAGTTCGTCGGGGCAGCTAGTCTTCTATATTATTTAGATTATGCATCTAAAGGAAATTTAAATAAAAATGTGTACATATTATAAATTGTATTATTTATTCTAAAATACACGTGGCACTGTTTTCCAGGATTTTCAGCCTAATATTGAATATTTCATTTTACTATGTACATGTACAGTATCCAAAAGATATTTTACACATCGAGTCTACGAATGAGACAATCCGCTAGTTTCGACTTCGTAGAGCCACAGATTTTTTTTGTGGTAGAACATTATCTCTGCTGCACATTGTCTTCGTAAGCACTGATAGTCCGGTATTGGTCAAAACTTGATGAAATGGTCGACAAACGTCACAAAGGTAAGGTGCGAAAGAGATAACGCTCTACAGACCCGAAATAAGTCAAAGTCTCCCTTCTAAGGTCGATGTGCGATATTTCTTGTTGGATGCTGAAGATATACTCAAAATTCGTCGCCCAGAAGAGCGGCCGTCTCTGGATCGACAGTCTCCGTCATACTCATCTGCATATCCGTCCATTCCTCACGCTGGTTGTCTATATAATAGTATATCTCAAGCACCCGGTCTCTGTTACGTTTCACTTCGTTGCTGTAAAAGAAATATTCTGTAAAAAGCTTGAAGCAAAAGAATTGAAACTGTTTACCTTTCAAAATTGTTATGCTATAAGAATAGAACAAATGAGACTAAACAATGCAATAGAAAGTAGAGAAATGTGGTGATGCAGCAGCACTGCTGCGTGCGTGAACGGGGTATCCGTTGGAGCATCGATGACTAGATCGAAAGCTCCACGGCCTCCACGCCCTTATGCCACGTGAGCAGTCCGACTGTAGACCGGTATTGCATAATGCTTTATCCTCCCCAGGAATGCCATACCGAGGTTGGGATCCCACAAAGGTCGCCGTTAGGCAAAATTGCTTAAATTTTAAGTACTTCATGGGTGTAGGAAGGAGGGAGGGGGGAGCCAGATGAGTGATGGCGCAATGAAGAGGAAAATAAATCGCGGTCGCTCTCATGAGTGAGAGCGCTCCTCTGAGGTGAATCGTATTCAGTGGCATAGCTATAGGGGGCCGGCGGATGCCGCCCGCACCGGTGCCACGCGTTTGAGATTTCTCTTTATATAACCAAAATTTAAGCTGTATAGACGTGAAAGCGCAATACAAATCTTTCGCATTAATAATTCCAGGGAGAACCAAAGACAGAGAATTTGCTCATTTTTTTGCTCATCCGCATCCATGTTAGCTACACCACTGCTCACGGTCAAAATATCCTATGGATGCTCTTCTCATAAAATGCCGGATGGTAGGCCAGTTGGCATTGACATGGAGATTTTAGTTACTTATGAACCGAGGCGCGCCTATTGCTCTACGTAAAAACCTGTAAGCTATGGATTGTTTTGTCATTCGCGTGGGCAAAGACTGGCGACGCGTAACATAGGATTGGCCTTATGCATGCCGTTTGCGCAGCTTTTTTTACATGCCAATACTTTACCACGCTTGTACGAAGAATGTAGATGTGATAGCACGAATGCACCCGTTCAGAAGCCGATCAAGTATCACGCCTAAATATTCGACTTGCCTCGTCCAGGTGAATTAGAACAATTACTATGATGAGTGGTTCACGTTCGACCGTTTTTAAACATCACTTACAACATACAATTGATAGTCTAACATCGATTACTCACTCATTAGTGCCTTGCACGAGCTGATCACGCCAGTTGTTGGCGCGCGTCATAAGCAGGTCTTCCCGCGTGTCTATGAATCGCATGTGATTGTCAGATGATTGGGCAACCAAGTTCATCATTTGATCCCGATCCATCATCACCTGAAATACATCAAACTATTGAAAACGAATACGACGGCTCTCCTTGATGGAGAAAGAATTGATATGTATGTATGTATCTTCACGTCAAATCCCTTACGGAGAGATTGATTTAGGTAATACTGTCTTAGGGCCAAATTGTTTTTTTTAGAGGAAAGAGTGGTTATTGATTTTTCTCATGCTTAATTTTTTGCAAGATGATAACTGATAACTGATAACATATGTTAATCACGTTACGGCAACTTGCAGCCAGTAGATTTTAACAAACAGTTATCATGATCATAATTAAAATGTTTTTGTACCCACTTTCATCAGTAAATTTCGATGGCAAAGAAAATTATGCACCGAAGTAAATTAAATGAATTGGATTGTTCTTTTTCTCAGTCATAGGTGCCTATGTGATGACAAGTTTACCTCAAATAATTCCGGCGGTGCATCTCCCAGTAGAACCTTATTTCCCAACAACTTGGACAATGTTTCGAACTGTCGCATCGACCACATGCCCTCGTGTTCCCGCCACGCCCCAAACGCGTTGCGGGACACCTCGAGCAACTTCGTGACCATTTCTGTCATGTTCACCGCAAATTGGACGCGTGACTCCTGCGGTACAATATGAACAAAGACATCGTAAGAGATAGACCAACAAATATACCTAAGACTCTTTAGATTAGACCAACCAGCGTGCATCGGTCAGATGATCTCTGTTACGCGCGCTGTAGCTCTAATCGTAAGATGACGCGAAAACAGAAAAATGCTTTACCCAGCTTCTGACGAATTCGGTAAAATTTAATGATAGTGTTATAACCTACATATTTTTATCGTTACAGTAGTTTTCTGGGTTTAGTGGACGTTTGGAAACTTCATGATGAAATACGACTGCACCTATGAATAAACCGGTTAATGCGAAACAATAATTCTAACAATAGCATATGAATGTTTCATATAGTTATTTAATGTATTGTTCTTCTTATTATTTTATTTTTTAAGTAGAAAGAAACCAACTTGATATGATACATAATGGAAGGGGATCCCCAAAATACAGGTCGACCTAGTTTGGGGATCATTGATTATAAGTTTAAAATGTAACATGTGTAATGTATGGAAATAAAGATTTTTATTTATTATTTATTTATTTATTTATTTAATGTTTTAATCCACAGACCGGCGGATAATCTACTTTCATGAATTAGGTTGTAGCGTCCGTCCACTACATAAGGCGCCACCTAGTGAAACACTGAAGAAACACAAAGTACTTATCTAGTACGGTAGATGGCGTATGATCGACTTGAATCGCACATACCAAGTTTTCGCGAGAGTTGATTCTCATATACAACTTCCTAACGTAAAACGTTGGGCCATGGCCCGCCAGGCGCTATAACCTCGTCTGGTCGGAGAATCCTCTCTGTTCGTCAAAGGAACATTACATCCCGTTCCTACACAAGGTATCATCACTCCAGCTGAAAGACGTCCACTGCTGGACAATGACGCCCATAACAGCATTGTGCATCATTAAAGGAGAATATGCCATAATCGCCACGCTTGGCAGGCGGATCGGCGATCGCAGTGGCGGTAGTTTAATCGCGGGACGCTGCTGTTATGTATTTTTACTGAACTATTGGAATGGTTTGACCGCCATTGATCGGTTGACTGACTGTAGTAGTGGAAGAATTCTCTTCCAGTAGAAGAAAATTCTTCCACTCGTGGACAGTGGGTTGTCACGTCCCGACGCCTACATAATACACAAGGTATACGAAACAAAATGTATCTAATAAAATACGAAATCTCACCTCACACTGTTCATAAAGCTGCATCTCAATGGTCATTAATTTCTTCCATAATTTATATAGAGCCTCGTTAAACAATTCCCCGAGCTCCACTAAATTGGGCTCTAGCTGCTCCATTGTCGATTGCTTAGTCGTGAATTTTTCTATAATTTCGTTCGTTTGATCTACCAAAGGCTTCTTCTTGTCTTCGAACTCTTGCACGGCACTGAAGCACACCCGGTTATTAAAGACTACGAGTTTTTTAAAAATTGTATAGGTAATAAACAGCTCACTTAGCGAAGTTGACTAGGTACAATCATCAACACTATAGACCACTAAGCAAAGGGGACCTTCTTTGTCATTCTTAATAGTAGGGAAGCCTGAGATGGGTTTTTGGATTAATTCGAGCGCATCCGTTTAAGATATGAGACAGAGGTACCATCCACTCTATTGAGCACTTCAAGCAAATCTAATGTTTTCTGACGATTTGAACGCGAGGCAAGCTCGTGACGGCTCTAAGGATTTAGCCCTATATAAAAACCTTAGATTTGATGGAGACACTCAACAGGGTGCAAGGTACCTCATGTCTTAATCAGCCGCCCCCGAGTAAGTCCAAAAATAGTAGCATGGTCTCCTCTTATTGTAGATCACATGACTTATCGAAGTTAATCTAGGATGATTCGCTTCATTTTCTTAAGCTTTAATGATTGTAGCGAGTTGACTTGGTATTCGAGGCGGACAGGTAATTTATGAATGGCACCTTTTACTCTTTTTAACGCTTTCCTCTAGAGCCGTGTCGACAAGGTCTTTAAACAGTTTTATTTCATGCTGCCTTGCGTTATATGCTTCTTGAGCAAATTCTACTAAACCGGCCATTGTTTCCACGTACTGTTCCTTATATCTGGAAACATCAATGAGAGCACCATATTATTTCATCATTACCTACCACGTATGCTGACGTAGGCAATAAAATAAATATAGTAGACGTTTATGATTTTTCATCAACATGCTGCGGAGCCAATATTTGCAAAATGAAATAATAATAAATGTCGTGGGGCGCTCTTCTAGCGAGCTATGATGCAGTGACGTACGTACTGCACCTGCGAACCACCACGACCGTAATGTGCGGGCGTTTGAATGTACGGGCGGACCTATTGTCCGTCCGGCGCCGGATGCCCGCTCGTAGTGTTGACACCGATGGCAGTATACGCCGGTCTGGATCTGCGCCGCCAGTGAGAGGGGTGGAGGTGCGGGGAAGGGGTGTTTCAGTAAAGAAACAATCGGTTACATGTGATATGACCGAAAAGCAGGCCAGCCAAGCCTTGGTAACCCTACCCCGACGACCTAATTCTATCGTAGAATCACTGGGGTCTTCCAGTCTTCCAGTCTTCCAGGTTCACTTTTTCTTCTTGTTACTTCACTTGTTTTCACTTGTTTTCACTTGCTGGAGACCATGTCATACTTTGGATTTTGCCCCGAGCCCCATTATTCGAACAATACCGTCAAGAGAGCCTCATTTTTCGGTCGTATTTTGCCCGAATTTGTGCTTATTTTTTGTTATGGCTGACCTGGTTTTCTTTCTTTATTTTTAAAATTCTCATAGTTACATACATGTGTTATACATATTTACCATCGTTACAGTTTTCTCTATTATTGTACATAAGTTTTATTAACATTCATAAAAAGACTAAAAAGTTATTCGTAAGTAAATATAAAAAATGCAACAATTTTCCGCGTATTTCTTTAAACAGTTCTTAATAACTTTTATATGCTATGACTAATTATTATAAAAAGTACATAAAAACAAAGAACAAACATTACTCTATCCGAAAACAATACACAAATAAACGTGACATCTAAAAAAGGAACCTAAAACATTCGTAAAATAAGAAAATGATAAAACATAAAATAATAAGAAAATTACGTTTCCTGCCTATATCCCTTACATTATAGAGGTTTAATTATATAAAATGACTTCCTATAATAAATTCTCACATGACTAACATTATTTAAAGTTGATATAAGGCAAAGAATTAAAATCGTATCCAAAACTATCGTACGAGGAGAACGTCTATACATAGCTATACATCTATACACGTTATTTACTTTCTACAAACGTTACGCGAAGACTATTTTGACGTACACTTACACTTTTGGTCTTTGTTACACAAACACATTCATTGATCACCTTTGTCCGTGGTCGTCGCCGACATCCTCCCCCTCGTGCGAAGCACCAACTCCTGGCCCGGCGACTCGGTGCTCTCGACTCGGTGCGATGGCTGCCTCCCCGCAGTCTGGCTCGCTGGTCGATGCTCTGCCGTCGATCTCGACGGTTGTCCGCTCCTTGTCGCGCTGCGCTGGCACCAGTAGCACCAGCTTGGAGCTGGGGCGCTTCAGCACGCCCCCGGTAGTGCGCACTTCTAGTACTCGAGTGCGCCCGTCGGGTCCTGGGTAGGTTCGGACCACCTCGCCTCTCGGCCAGGTTCCTCGTGGCAGCGTGGAGTCCACTATGAGGACTGTGTCTCCACACTGCAGGTCTCTCGTAGCAGCCCTCGCGTCGATTCTTCTCGGGATCAGAGTTGGAAGGTACTCTTTCACCCATCTGCTCCAGAAGTGGTCGGTCAGTCGCTGAGCTACTCTCCATGCACGCCGGTCGGTGAGGTCGTCGTCGGTGAAAGTTCCCAGTCGGGTGCCGCAGGATCTCCCAATTAGGAAGTGGTTGGGAGTGAGGGCACCTTCTTCAGTGTCTTCATCGGCTTCTATAAGCGGTCTCGAGTTCACCAGATGCTCCGCCTCTAGCAGCAGTGTATGTAGAACCTCTTCTCTGGGGTGTCTTTCCTTGAGGGTCACCGCCAGGGCCGTTTTGATGGACCGGACCAGGCGTTCCCATGCTCCCCCCATGTTCGGAGCTCCAGGTGGTATGAACTTCCACTTGATGCTCATACGTTCTGCAGCGGTGATGAGGTCATCTTTGTTGAGGCTGGCGAAGGCTACTTGAAGTTCTTTGTTGGCCCCCACGAAGTTCGTACCGTTGTCGCTGAAGATCGTCCCTGGCATTCCCCGTCTCGCAGTCATCCGTCGCAGCGCCAGAATCATGGAGTCCGTTGACAGAGACGCTGCTAGCTCGACGTGAACGGCTCTAGTTGTGAGGCACGTGAACAGGGCGCCCCATCTCTTTTCATGACGTCGGCCTACCGTGACGATCATAGGCCCGAAGTAGTCTACGGCGGTGCATGTGAATGGTGGTTCTCCATGTCGTAGTCGCTCCAGCGGGAGATTCCCCATCGGCTGAAGCTGTGGCGTGCCGCGGTATACTTTGCACCACTGACACCGATGAACCGTCGATCTCACTGCAGATCGTAGCCCCAGGATCCAGTAGCGCTGCCTCAACTCGTTGATCACCGTCGCGTGGTTGCCATGGTTGAACTCTTCGTGGTAGTGTGCGATGAGCAATCTGGTGATGTAGTGCTTGCTGTCTAGCACCACAGGTCTCTTGTCTTGCCGGACATGTCTTGCTGCGTCGATTCTTCCTCGGAGTCGTAGTAATCCATCTTCTATGACGACATCTAGTTTCTTAAGTTTGCTGTTTCTCTCGAATGGTTTCATCTTCTCGACGCAGCGTACTTCTTCATGGAAGCTCTCTTCTTGGCTTCTTCGTAATAAAATCTTCTCAGCAGTCTTCATTTGGTCGGGTTCAAGGGGAATCAATCTTCTTTCTTGGGTCTTCTTGTTCACGGGCTTCATGGCTACCTTGGCTTTTTTCTTGTTACTTTTCCAGGTAGGATCTTGACGCTCAGACTTGCGGGACACGTTCACTGGCAGCTTTTTCTTTCGGCACAGGTCGACGAACTGAAGCACTCTTGCAGTTGTCCTCACCAACCGGGTCCAGGAGGAGAACCTGACTGGGTCCGGTGTCGGGTGTTTGTCGACGATCTTCGTAGTTCCCACAATCGGCTTCTCCTTTTCTTCGCCGGTGGGTTCTGTCTTGATGGTGCGCGGCTTCGGCCAATCCTCCTCTTCTAGTGCCAGGAACGCAGGTCCGTGGAACCATCTATGGTCGCTCCCGAAGTCTCTGGGTACGTTTCTTGTTGCGTCGTCAGCTGGGTTCTGAGCCGTAGGTACCCAGCGCCATTCTTGAGGTTTCGTCGTGTCTTCGATTTCCGCCAAACGATGTGCTACGAACGGCTTGAAGGTCCTAGGGTCTGATTTGATCCATGCTAGGACTGTGCTGGAGTCGCGCCAATAGACTTTCTTGGCGACCATGATGTCCAGCTCCTCTTCAATCGACCGCGCCATTCTGGATCCCAGTAGCGCAGCTTGCAGCTCCAGCCTTGGAATGGACACCGGTTTCAGGGGAGTGACTCTAGCTTTGCCCGCTAAAAGTGTCACTCGATGTCCGCCGTCTTCGTCGCGTTGCCTCAGGTAGATCGCGCAGGCGTAGGCTTCTTCACTCGCGTCGACGAAAACGTGAAGCTCCCCCTCGGTGTTGGACTGCGTGACGCGCCTTGGCACCCGAAGATCCTTTAGTAGCTGCAGGCTGTCTAGGTAGTCTGACCAAATCTTGTTGTCTTCTTCTGTGATGTTGTCGTCCCATCCGACGCCGCTCCTCCATATACTCTGAATGAGTTTCTTGCCTTGGATGAGCACTGGCGATGCTAGCCCCAATGGATCGAATGTTGACATCACGGCGCTGGTGACTTCTCGTTTGGTTGGCACTCTCTTCTGTTCGACCACCTCTTCATGTATATTGCGAAGACACGTTCTGAACCCGATCTCGTCGCCTTTGGTGAACCATCTCAAACCCAATGTCTTCTCTTCTTTAGTCCCCAACTCTACTTCTTTGCTTATCCGACGCCGCTCCTCCATATACTCTGAATGAGTTTCTTGCCTTGGATGAGCACTGGCGATGCTAGCCCCAATGGATCGAATGTTGACATCACGGCGCTGGTGACTTCTCGTTTGGTTGGCACTCTCTTCTGTTCGACCACCTCTTCATGTATATTGCGAAGACACGTTCTGAACCCGATCTCGTCGCCTTTGGTGAACCATCTCAAACCCAATGTCTTCTCTTCTTTAGTCCCCAACTCTACTTCTTTGCTGTTTTCTTCTGGGGTGAGCGTCTTCAAAACTTCTTCATCGTTAGAAGCCCAGCCCCTCAGCTCGAACCCGGCCTTCTTGTGGATCAGGCTCACTTGGCTGGCTATTTCGACTGCTTCTTGACTTGTCCCGAAGCTGTGTAGGTAATCATCCATGTAATGATTACGTTCGATGGCTCGTGCTGCTTCGGGATATTCTTCTTGATGTTCAGTCGCATTCTTGTTCTTCACGAAGATAGCAGCACTCGGGGAACAGGCGGCGCCGAAGATGACCGATGTCATTCTATACTCCTTCGGTGTTCCACTTCGCTGGTCTCCCCTCCATAGAAATCGAAGGCTGTCTCGATCTTCTTCCCGCATTTTCACCTGCAGAAACATCTCTTTGATATCTGCTACCACAGCGATTGGTTTCTGGCGGAACCGCAGAAGTACTCCAAATAGTGACTGCAACAGATCTGGTCCCGGCAGCAACTCGTCGTTGAGGCTCTTCCCTTGGCACTTGGCAGCAGCATCAAAGACCAGCCTTATCTTCTTCTTGGTGGGGTGTGTCACGGCGAAATGGGGCAGGTACCATTTCTTCTTCGATGCGGATTCGTGTTGTACTTCTTCGGCATAGCCGCTGTCGAGAAGATTCTTCACTTGTGCTTCGTATTCCTGCTTCAATGCCGTGTTCCCGTCCAATTTCCTTTCGATGTTCTTCAATCTGTTTTCGGCTTGTCTGTAGTTATCTGGCATGGTTCCTTCTTTGTTCTTCCAGAGCAAGCCGGTCTCGAAGCGCCCATCGTCCAGTTTTCTTGTGGTTTCTTCTAAAATTGCCAGAGCCTTTTCTTCCATATCTGTCGTCGGTCGGCGTGGCTGGATTCCTAATGATTCCACGGCGAAGTGTTCTTTGACGATCTTCTCTAATTCTTCCTCCTTTGAAGATACGTGCGCGCAGGTTACGAAGTTCACTGGTCTCGTTCCATCGGACCCGTGTAGCACCCACCCGAGGTAGGTCAATGATGCTACGGGTTGACCTCTTTTCCCTTTGCGTGTGGCTCTGGACACGATGAGCTCCCAATTGTCTTGTCCGATCAATAGCTTGGGTGACTCTCCTTCATAATATAACTGGTCCGTCATTGACTTGAGATGAGCGCATTCTTCTATTCTTTTCTTGTCTAGTTTCTGAGGCGTCAGGTTAATGTTGTCTATGGTTCGTGCCCCAGAAATACTTCTTTTCTTTGTCTGATGCAATCCTTTTATCTTCACGCTTACTCTCATGGAGTCTCCTTTGGTGATGGTCTTTCCTCCCACCGTTTCCAGAGTGAGTGCTTCCACGGGTCCCTTGAGGCCAATCTGCCTTGCAACCGTGGCATCGAGCAGCGTGACGGTTGATCCCTCATCCAGCAACGCCAAGACTTGGGTAGTTCCTCTTGGTCCATACAGTTCAACGGGAGCCATCTTCAAGTACGCCTTGGCTGTCCTTGCCGTGTTCACTGATAACATGACGTTGTTCGCAATTTCTTTTTTCTCTTCGGGCTTCGGGATATCCCCGCGGTCTTCATGAAGCACGAAGTGATGCCATCGCTTGCACACCTTGCATGGAGGACGTCGGCATGTTTCTTTACGATGTCGTCCTTGGAGACATTTGAAACACAATCTTGACTTGACAGCGGCGTCCCATCGTTCCTTCATTGGCAGCTGTAGAAACTTGCGACATTCGAGTAGGTGATGATCGTTCTGGCAATGTGGACAGGTCTTCTTTTCTTCTGTTTGTTCCGAAGCGGCGTGTGCAAATTGACGTCGTGGAGGCTGACGCGATTGATGCGAATTTCTTGTGTCGCGTACGGTCCACATCGGTCTGCTTCCCTGTTGAGGAACTTCATCAATTGCACCAGGTCTGGATCTTGATCCGTAGCATCGGCGGCGAAGTCGTACCACCGATATTGCAGTACCGCTGGCATCTTGCTCACGATGATTCGTACCATCTCTGGTGAGTGCAGGTACTGAGGTTTTCTTAGCCCTCGTATAGTCGCGACGGTGTTGTTCACTTGGCTGGCGAACACGCAAATGTCACGTGCGTTTTCATGGATCCTGGATAGACTCTTGACTTTTTCTAATTCCATCAGGATCAGGGCTTCTGGTCTTCCGAATCTTCGACGAAGGGCTTCTAGTACTTCTTCAGGTGGGCATTCCGAATATAACAGGCTCTTAATTGCCTCTCTTGCTGTGCCCTTAATAGACCGCCGCAGCCGCGCCATATTCTGTGCTTCCGTAAATAGCGGTGCGGTGTCTTCATAAACCGTCCTGAAGGCGATCCATTCATCGCTTCTTCCGTCGAAGCCGGGTAATTCATGTACGTAGTTAGGTTGCGATGCTGATACATGTCGTGGCGCAACACTTATTGTTTTAACGATGGCCTCCGCAAGTTCCTTATTTCCATTTCTTAATGATTCCGCTTGGTCTTCTGGCTTGACGGCGGCTGCGGCGGCGGTGGTCGTCGGAGGTTGGCTGGCCCGCCCCTTCCCGGACGGTTCCTGCCGGTGCCCCTCCCCGGGCACATCTCCTTGATGCCCCTTCCCGGACACCCTGTCCACCGTCGACTGCACCCACGTCTGGACGTTCGACTCCCAATCTTTTTCTTGTTCGATGTCGGAATCTTCGTTCTCAATCTGGACCAGCTCCCATTGACTCTGGGCTAGTGCTGCAGCTGCCTTTGCTTCTTCCAATTGACGACGCGCCAATTCCATTTTGGCTTCCAATTCTCGACGCCTTGTTGTCTTCGTAGAACGCGTCTTATTTCCCGTTGCCGTCGTAGTAGGTGCAATAGGGGCAGCAGGAGCAGCAGAAGTGGCAGGAGCAGCCACCACAGAGTCTTCTTTGGTTTCCGTTCCCGACGTCACTCTTGATTCGTATGATGTGGTGAGTGTGCCTTCTGTGTTGGTGCTCGAAGATCCCGTTGTTCCTGAAGATTCCGTTGTTCCTGAAGATTCCGTAGTCTCTGGAGTCTCTTCTGTGGCGCGGGGTGCAGCCGGCCGGTCCGCTGGTGAATTTCCTCGGTGGCTCCTGGTGACTGGCATGGCGGCGGCAGTAGTCCGTAGGTCTGGTGTTCAACACGAAGATCCGGCTCGAAGGACCAGCAGATGTCGTGGGGCGCTCTTCTAGCGAGCTATGATGCAGTGACGTACGTACTGCACCTGCGAACCACCACGACCGTAATGTGCGGGCGTTTGAATGTACGGGCGGACCTATTGTCCGTCCGGCGCCGGATGCCCGCTCGTAGTGTTGACACCGATGGCAGTATACGCCGGTCTGGATCTGCGCCGCCAGTGAGAGGGGTGGAGGTGCGGGGAAGGGGTGTTTCAGTAAAGAAACAATCGGTTACATGTGATATGACCGAAAAGCAGGCCAGCCAAGCCTTGGTAACCCTACCCCGACGACCTAATTCTATCGTAGAATCACTGGGGTCTTCCAGTCTTCCAGTCTTCCAGGTTCACTTTTTCTTCTTGTTACTTCACTTGTTTTCACTTGTTTTCACTTGCTGGAGACCATGTCATACTTTGGATTTTGCCCCGAGCCCCATTATTCGAACAATACCGTCAAGAGAGCCTCATTTTTCGGTCGTATTTTGCCCGAATTTGTGCTTATTTTTTGTTATGGCTGACCTGGTTTTCTTTCTTTATTTTTAAAATTCTCATAGTTACATACATGTGTTATACATATTTACCATCGTTACAGTTTTCTCTATTATTGTACATAAGTTTTATTAACATTCATAAAAAGACTAAAAAGTTATTCGTAAGTAAATATAAAAAATGCAACAATTTTCCGCGTATTTCTTTAAACAGTTCTTAATAACTTTTATATGCTATGACTAATTATTATAAAAAGTACATAAAAACAAAGAACAAACATTACTCTATCCGAAAACAATACACAAATAAACGTGACATCTAAAAAAGGAACCTAAAACATTCGTAAAATAAGAAAATGATAAAACATAAAATAATAAGAAAATTACGTTTCCTGCCTATATCCCTTACATTATAGAGGTTTAATTATATAAAATGACTTCCTATAATAAATTCTCACATGACTAACATTATTTAAAGTTGATATAAGGCAAAGAATTAAAATCGTATCCAAAACTATCGTACGAGGAGAACGTCTATACATAGCTATACATCTATACACGTTATTTACTTTCTACAAACGTTACGCGAAGACTATTTTGACGTACACTTACACTTTTGGTCTTTGTTACACAAACACATTCATTGATCACCTTTGTCCGTGGTCGTCGCCGACAATAAACTTAACTGTTGTGAAATATGTGTATCTATTCTACAGCAAAAAAATTCAATAAAATGCGCATGAGGATAGGGCGGCTACGCAATGTTTAACTAATGAAAAAAAGACATTCCTAGAGCTTATTCATAAAATATTTACTGTTCATAAAATCCCAATAATTCACCACCGATTTTGAGAAGCAATGAACCATCTGCATCTTTCTCGAACATCGACTCCAGGAGTTCGGGACCACTAAGATATTCCACAAAGGACAGGGCGTAAAATTCCACTTTCGCATCATATTCTTCTTTTGCCAATCTATCTTTTTCTGATTTCTCGTCAGCTTCGTCTAATTTTCGAAGAAGCCCTCTGAAAAATTACTAAGAATATACCTACTAGCAATTATGTGAATAGGTACATAGTAAAGAGGAAAATATTAACATAAGTTAAGTACCCATCCTCGACTCGGTGCTTTGCTTTCCCTTTCATTCTCGTCTCGTGCTTTTCAAGGTTCCATGCCCAAATGGTAAAAACGGGACCCTATTACTTAGACCCTGTCTGTCTGAAAGTCTGTCGCTAGAACTCTACTCGTACCATCAGCAGCTTGTAATATTATTATTCTCTAAATATTTAGTTATGTATTCAATTAACAATTGTGATTTTTTTTGCTTACGTTTTTTTTGTATGCGTGCGCGAGTCCGACTCCCAATTAACCGGTTTTTAACCGACTTCAAAAAGGAGGAGGTTCTCAATTCGACAAGTACGTTTTTTTTTGTGTGTATGTTACGAGATTTCTCCCTCGTTTGTGAACCGATTTGCAAAATTTTTTTTTTTGGTTATTTAATCTGTATTTGTTTCTGGATTCACAACAATCCCATTGTATAAAAATGCACAGTTTTTATATTTCCTCACACATAATCACCGAACAATCTTTCTGTAAATGTAGTTTGAATATATGTGACGTATTTTCCCATTAAATACGATTTCTTAGGTAAGTCTAACTACCTACTACGTACCCACTAACTAAAATTAACGCAAACAAACCTGAATACTGCTCTGCCCATTTCTCTATCTTCTTCTGTAACAGTCTTATAGTCCAAATATGTGACCCTAGGGAGCGCCGCGTTCAGAAACTGGTAAGTCATGGGATCATCACAACAAGGGTTACCTTTAAAGCTGACTGATCTTAGTTTACGAAATCTTCTTAGATAAGACATCTGAAGAAGATAAAAAAAATGTATCCACAGAATGAATTTTGTATGTATGCATGTATCTTCACGCCATGTCCCTTACGGGGTAGACAGAGAGTGTGGAGCGCCAAATATTCCGGTCCTGACAGACCTCCTGTACTTCTTCTACATTACGATTCCTAAGACTTTTGATCCCACCCTCAGACAGGTAAGGGTAAGAAATTGGTAAGTCCATAATATCAGACTATCCTGAAAGTGGATCATATAATGTTTTTATTTATTTTCATATAATTTGTTCTAAAAGCACTCTAAAAATGCTATTAAATACAACCCCGTGTTTTATATTTTAACTAAAGCTATAGCGAATTCTTTTTGGTTTTTCAAGCAATCCTCTCTTAGTGCGTCCTTACATTGACTACTGACTAGGTACACCAAGATATCTCCATTTTCTCTCCCATGGATTAAGTTATGTGTTAGTATTCAATTACTCACATCTTTATAATCTTCAATTAAATTATCTCCAATACTAAAAACTAGAAGTTTCTCTAATGTGTCCATATTCTCCAATTTCCTTATTTTATTGTGAAATAGGGTCAACACTTCTAAATTTACCAATTCATCTAAATTCTCGATTTTCTCTATCTTATTAAAAGACAGATCCAATTCATTGAGGCCGGTTAGTTGTTCCAAATTTTCAATCTTCTCAATAAGATTGTGCGCTAGTGTCAATTTTCTTAGCGATTTCAACATCCAAAGGTGGTCTATTCGGAGAATGTTCTGGAATTCCAATCTAACTATTGGTGCTTCGTCTAAATGAACACCCTCTTCTGCGAACAGCCTTCCCGCTTCTTCGGTTGGACCTAAATAAATATATAAAATTTCAATTTAGCATTGAAGACGTTGTCGGTCATCCATACACATTGTCTAATAGACTCTATCGATACTTATGTATTATTATAAGGTACCGACTACTACCGACGTGACCGACGGACCGACCGGATATTCCTTCAATGGTAGGTTCGTATTCTGTGGTACGAACTGCGCTCGCAACTTCATCCGCGTAGAATAAGGTTTTTTAATGATTGGATATATTTTTTGGGTTTGTCTACGAAACATTTCATTTGTTTGTAAATTTTACAACAAATACAGTATCCAACAAAAATATTGCACTATTTTTTTTTCAAAAAATGCAATATTTTTTGAGGAACGAGACTTCGTCTGTATAAAATGACAGAAAAAAAAGGGCTTTTTTTTCTATGAATTTTAATTTGCTTTTTTTTTAATAAACGTTTATTACATTTTACCTAGTTATGTTTGATAATTTTAATTGATAAACTATGATTTCGACTAAAAAAAATGTATGAAGAAAGATGTAAAACTTAGGAAATATCGTAAAAAAACTGCAGCACGTCACGCGTATTTACTAGAAAATTAAATAAACATTTTAAAAGAACCAAAGTCCCATATATATAAGATAAATTATCCTTAATTTCCAAATATTTGAAAAACGCCAGGCGGTCACTTATCCCTGGGACACATTGTATATTAAACTTACCGGCACCATTGAGAAATCTATAAAAATTGAAATGTACTATAGCATTAGTCTTGACCGTCTTGTGCTTGTGCCACATGTAATACAGAACGAATGTCTGTACGATTGAATAGAAAAGGGCTGGGTTAAAATGAAACAAGTCAACAAGATGGTGTTGTGAAAGTATTTTGAAGGTCCCACAGACAGGTACCTACGCAACTCAAATGGATGGTACTTGACCCACAAGCATATAAGTGACTTGACCATTGCCTATATTAGACATTTAATCCACAACCAAAGGGTAATACATGTGTGTTACCATCACTAAAGTCTTACCCCCTTATTCATAAACGTACATTAGATACGTTTTAGCTATAGAATGCTTTGTCTTTGTCAGTTGCATTGTCAAATGTGTAGGTTAGAAAAAGACAAAGGAGAGATTAGCAACACTTTAGCTAAAATGCGTTTATGATTATGGGGGTTAGTCGCTTTACACCTTAGCGGGACGATAGTGCAAGCGACTAGCGAACACGAAGACAGGTAGATTAGGTAATGCTGTGCTGCACCATCGAGCACTGATACTGGAACATGGAATTCTATCAGTTCAGTGTTTGAAAAAGTAATTTATCCGCTTACTTACCATATTCCAAGATACACCGTGTAAGCATGGCATTGTCAATAACACCAGGTTCGATATCAGGGTGAATTATCAAACTGTTCAAGGATCTTTTCTCTGTCATTTTAAATGACGATTAAAAAATGTATGTAAGGATTTTGTTCAGGGTTTTTTTGGTTTTTTATAACAAAAATGACTTGACAGTCAAATGGTTTGGTTTGGTTACTTAGCAACAAAGAGTATACAAATCCCAACAGACGCATCCCACAGGAAAAAGATAAAATATAGGTAGGCAAAGAAAAATAATTTGATTGACTGCATACCTAATAATGTAAAACATTTTTTACAGAGGGTAAATAGCTTTTGTAAAACTCGAAAAATTATGATCGAAGACAGTTATGTACATTTTCTAAGTTTTTATATCTATTTAACTAAAGAATTTAAATATTTAAATATTCCCGCCCTCCGAATAGCCCTCGTCACGTGACATTATGTCGTTCCGTTGTAGTCATAATGTTTGCAAGGAGGCTGATTGGTCTGTGTGTTTGCATAACAGATTTGGATCCTGAGTAGAAGTGATCATTAAAAGAATAGTAGTATTTGTTAATAAATGAATATTAAAATAATAAAAACCCTCAAAATAATAAGGGATACAATCTACAATTTTTTTGAGAGGCATAAATTATTCATTTTATAATCTGTAGATTCAATTATTTTGACATTCACATGGCACAGATTAAAAATAATTACTTGACTATTTTGGTTGGTTCGTGAATTGAGTGACAAGTGAAATTGGTGAAATTTCTAAAATAAATCAGATAGTTTTGGAAAAATGTCCTTTTTTGGGGTAGGAAATCCCTTTGCGTCGCCGGTGGGCCAAAAAATAGGTAAGTATGTTCAATTAAAGTGTGTTGTTCTTAATACTTACTACTGTGGATTTTATAACTTGTGTGACCCTTTCTTTTTTGGTGCGCACTATGATATCGTGAATTTCTCTTTGTTATGCTGTCGCGATGTCTTCATTTTAATTGCCAAAGCCGTTATAAAAGCATAAAATATCTTGATTCTCGAAGAATGTCGCAGTTGTCATATTACAGTGTTAATTACTTTGACCCCCCTGAATAAACAGAATACGCAATGATATTCCAGAACAAGCCACCGATGGCTCGCTCCCGTCTGAAAACTGGGGTCTCAATATGGAAATATGTGATATTATAAACAGCAGTACCGATGGGCCCAAGGATGCTGTGAAAGCTATCAGGAAAAGGTTGACTCAGAGCGCTGGTAAAAACTACACTGTGGTCATGTACACTCTTACGGTACTCGAGACATGTGTAAAAAATTGTGGAAAAACATTTCATGTATTGGTTTGCAACAAAGAATTTATATCTGATCTGGTAAGTTCCTCGACTGATTTCTCTTGCATTTTTTAAAACTAAATGTGCTTGTTTTCTAATTGATATATTATGAAATTCTTTTGCAGTAATTAAAAATAACTTAACTATATATTTAGAATGGTGTTGTTGTGGGTTTGTATCAATTTGCAAGTTTGTAGATAAGAGATAATATTACTTAGTTTTGTATGATTCATAACACCAGGTGTTATTGATATAGTACTATAGAATATAATACACATGATATATTTTACTCTGTTACTTGGACCATGATTACTATTCAAGGAACTGAATTAACATTATATATTGATTTTTAATGTTATGCTAATAGAAATGAGTAGATTCCAAATTCTAATGCTTAATTAACATATCAACATTATGTAGTATACACAATATTATATAATTTCAACTTTATCTTTATATGGATATGGTGGATTTTTACAAATCTGATTATATTGATTAGTCACAAATATGCTTTGTGCCCAAGGTATACCTATCACTTACAAACAGTGTTTATCTGATAAGTAAATATCATTAACACAATACTATTATATTTCAATGGCAGATTTTAATACACAACTTCAAGTTCATTACTCTATTAAGAGTAGACTATTCCTTTATGTTATGAAAGTGGTAAACAAGAGTACACAGTTTCTGATGATAAGTTCTCTTGATAATACTACAACAAATAGATATCAATGTCTTGTTGTAAACTTAATTTTTTTTACACCTGTACCTGATAATCCACTAAACACCGAGGTGTACTATCAAGAAACTGCTTGCTTGACTACATAGATAATAATAAAAATATGAATTAATTATTCAAGATAAATTTATATTTTAGCATTCGAGAATTTAATGGTTTTGAGCTTGATCACAGAAACTTGCTACTTTTAATTTTAATGCACTGAACCATTGTTTTTTGAATATTTAAGAAGGTGTTCCAACTTTTTGTATCATAGGCTAGATCATGTACAGTAGAATATCTGTCATAATTTTTTTTTTAAACTTTAAATATCATAAGATTGTGCAATATTTATAGTGTAAACAGAGTAACGGCTTGTTTTGTACCATAGGATCAACTATTAAACCTGTAATATCCACTTTTGTACATGTAAAACATTTTAGACCATTTACATAAAAACAAGTTATCTTAGGAAAAACTGAATGTAAATGGGAAACAAACAACTTTAATGACACATTTATGAGGCTCTTTATTGTTTGTAAGCATATCTTTTGTTCGTCTGTTTCGTTGTACCCCATAATTACTACAATTACGTACTATACTATAAAATTGCCCCATAAAACACTTGGTTTGATCAAAAATTTGTTTTTGGGTTATTGCATATCTTATTATAATAATTAACAGAAACAGCACTCGATACTTGCTTGATATAAAATCAAGAAAATATAAAATTTAGGAACAATTAGGTACTTATGAACCTTTTTAAACGATTTTAAAATTTTACCCATAAACACAACTTTCAAGCTGCTTCTGTAAAATTTAAAAATTGTTGAATTTATTTTCTATATATGTGTTTTTTTACTTCTGTATTAGTTGTATTTCATTAAACTTTCACACACTTACATTAAAGATTTTCCAATTATTGAATTCCAATAAACCATTCTCTCTTTTGGCCTCTCACAAGTATTAATGTATAGCTTTATTGTGCTATGCATAATATTAATGTTAGTTGAGTAACTCGAAACACATGATCAGAATTAGAGATATACCTATTTTCAGGTTTAGTGTGAGATTCACAGACCGCACTACAACTTTACTTTCAGCAAATTACGCTAAGAACTCTCAAAACCCGTACTGTACTGACAGTTCTAAGCATACCTTGTTCAAAATAAGGACGTAGTGCGGTCTGTGAATCTAACCCTTAGACTCGTTTAACAGTAAATGATAAATGGAATGTCTTTTGTTTCAGGTGAAACTAATTGGACCTAAAAATGATCCCCCCACAATTGTTCAAGAGAAGGTTCTGAGTCTGATCCAATGCTGGGCTGATGCATTCCAAAACCAACCTGAATTGCAGGTAACAATTATCTATTGGCATTAGAAATTTAGAAATCCATATTATTATACAATGTGTAACAGGATTAAATGTACAAGCCGAAACTAGTTTGTTAAAAATCGATAACTGTATCAATTTTAGACATTTTTAATAAAGGTAATATTATATCCCAAAGATAATTAGAATTAAGTCAATTTTGGTCACCCATTTGGTTATGATTAATGGAATATATCTATAATATGTACCTCAAATATATTATATATAATTTCTAGGATAAAGTTATACAGTCCCAGAACTTAAAGTCGGTGCATATGTAAAAATTTTCGTAATAATATTTACAATAGGTAGTTAATTAATTTGTAGTTTATATTGTAAGCTTCCAATTATATGAACTAGCCTTATTATCCCACCCATTTAGATTAAATACAATGCAGTCAAAATATCATTATTGAAAATAAACGTATTACAGGCACAATATTTAATATTTATTCTAAAACTAGCTGTACCCGCGACTTCGTCCGCGTGAGATTTTATGATTGTTCAGTACTCGGACGAAGTCGTGCGCGTAGCTAGTATAAAAGTGGCCTAAGTTACTCCTTATAGCTTTTTCCCGCGGCTTCGCTTGCATTGAAGTCATTAAAATATTTCGTGAAAAATATATTTTTTAAGTAATAAGTATCCTATGTTACTTATTAGACCTCCAAGAATATGTGTTCAAAGTTTAATGATGATCGGTTTAATAGTTTTTGCATGAAAGCGCAACAAACATATAATAAAACGGCGAAATCCGTGTGTATGTACATTTAATATATTTACAAAAAACTAATTGGGGGCGATGTTAAAATATTATTAGAACACTTTTCAATGTTTTTGCTTGCAGTGTGCCGAAATTCCGTCCTTAATCTGTCAAGGATCGTAAGGCCACCGGCACCCAGACACAATTGAATTTCAATTGTCATATTTTTCTCGTGTCTGGAGGGATTAATGGCTAGTTTAAGAATTTAAAGTATTTCTTTGTATACGACATTCGTTATTTTTCCTTCTGAGGTCAATATGAATAGGCCTGCAGCGCTGGTGACCCGCGAAAAGGCAACATAAAGCTGGCCGTGGGAAAAACAATCTGTTCTTAGATCCACTCCAACAGCTTTCAGCGTTTGTCCCTGTGCCTTATTTATCGCCATTGCAAAGCAAGTAGCCACAGGGAATTGCGTGCGCTTGAACTGAAATGGGAAATTGTGGGAATGAGTGGTATACGCGGTATAAATACAAATTCACCGGCGCCACATCCAGTGAGAATCTCTGCTTCTATTAAATTTCTCTGCAAAGCACGCACTTTCAGCCGCGTTCCGTTACATGATTTCGGTGGAGTAAAATTTCTAAGAAGCATTATCGGAACTCCGACTTTCAATCTGATCTTGTGAGCAGGGAGACCAATGTTCTGGCGAACTCGTCCTCTTGACATAATCTGAAAAACGCCAGTCGCCAGTCAGTGTCGTTTGACGAGCGTTTTCCATGCGCTCTCTTACATTGTTAGGATAGAAATATATTCTTTGACCATTTTCCAAGTGAACATCCAGATGCATAACTGTAGGATGGCGTTCATGAATTGAGAATCCCAATATTCGCCAAACAGCTTCAGAAGTACTTATATAGCGCCCGGACTGATACCTGGTCACTTCGTCCCGGTGGATTCCCTGCAGTGCAAATGTAGCCTGGTCACTACCCTTATTCACGTATTTACATATATATTTTATGGATTCTACACTATTGCACATTTCCATATTAATGTGTGCTCCAAAAGTTTTCGATAATATTGGTGAAAAGGGACCACCCATCTGTTATCGATGGAAATCTGTTGTCCACGTATTCTTACTTCTGCAGTGAATCCGCCTTGTTCTGGTGCACGACGCTGATACAATGGATATCCATTTTCACCTGTTACTGTCTGCTCTTTGAATGCATGGGGATATCTTTTCGAACAGCGACCATCTCGCATACAGGGAGAGTTGCTGTTTATACCACAGGGGCCATGCACCATATGAGTTTTAATTATATCATAAAGTACAGGATCCTCGTCGGGGTTCAGAAATTCAGCACATATTAACTTATCGATATCATTGGGACGTACTTTTCCGCGCAACCACAGGAGAATATGTGCATGAGGCAAACCACGCTTCTGCCACTCGACGCTGTACATTAAGCTCAAAGATGTTCCAAAAAGGGCTTCCTTGGTGATAAGATCGATCAATAATTTTAATTTCAAGTGAAACACTCTGGCTATTAAATCATGCCGTTCATAAGACGCTTGTCCCGCACAAAGTTCCTGATTGATTTCACATACAATGTCACGTCGCTCACACTCTTGATCAGCCAAAACTGCTGCAACTTCATTAGTCATTGGAGCATTGTACCTGCCACGATGTCCAGCAACAGGGCGTTTATCTGCATTGATTACAAATTTATAGTTATTGTTTTGTTCTGGAGGGATGGTTTCCAACGCAGCCTTAAAACTATGTACGTACGGATTTACGTCATGTAGCATGTTTTGAAGTAACGCAATTAGGTCATTGTTAAGTTGTGGAAAGCTTTCGTTCCTAATGTTAGCCTGTTCCTGATAATCAGACACAATATAAATCTGAAGAAACTTGGGTTCATTTCCAGGCAACAATGAACCAATAAGGTGATACACCTGGCCCTGGACCTTAAAAGTTGGCATAAATGGGCCTTCCGTTATCCGTTTTGCACCAAACGATGTCATCTGGAACGCATTCGTTTCAACCGAAGTGTGAACACGTGCATTGTCTTGATGGAACAAAACTTTGTTACGCAACATTCCCGGCCTTTTTTCTTTTATTTCTTCTCGTAGTCTTCGTAAAAGGTTACAATAATAACTAGAATTAATAGTTTGACCTTTCGGTAAATAATCTACAAAAATAATGCCCTTCGCATCCCAAAAAACAGAAGTCATGACTTTGTTAGTCGACAAAACGACTTTAGCCTTTTTCGGTGTAGGTGAGTTAGATCTTTTCCACTGTTTAGATTGTTGCTTTGATTCAGGAATATGGTGGTGAACCCAGCTTTCATCCATGGTAACAAATCTAGACAAAAAGTCCTCGGGATCAGTCTCAAAAAGTTCCAAACAGTCTCGCGAAATTGTGAACGTTTTCAGTCCGGCAATTTTGATGTCAAAGATGCACCTCGCTCTGGTCGGATTACGGATAAAATGGATGCCATTTTTGATAAAGTGGAGCAAGATCGACATATCAGTAGTTACGACGTAGCTGAAGAACTGAGAATTGATCACAAAACAGTTTTGGCGCATTTGAAAAAAGCTGGGTACAAAAAAAATCTCGATATTTGGGTACCTCACGAGCTCACTGAAAGAAACCTAATGAACCGTGTACTCATTTGTGATTCTTTATTACGACGTAATGAAACCGAATCATTTTTGAAGAAGCTGATAACTGGTGATAAAAAGTGGATCACGTACGACAAGAACGTGCGAAAAAGGTCGTGGTCAAAGGCCGGTCAGGCTTCACAGATTGTGGCGAAACCCGGGTTAACTCGCAATAAGGTGATGTTGTGTGTGTGGTGGGATTGGAAGGGCATTATTCATTATGAGCTATTACCACCAGGCAGGACTATCGATTCTGAACTCTACTGCGAACAACTGATGAGATTAAAGCAAGAAGTTGAGAGAAAGCGGCCGGAATTGATCAACAGAAGGTGTGTGGTGTTTCATCATGATAACGCTAGACCTCACACATCTATAGCCACTCAGCAAAAATTAAGAGAGTTTGGCTGGGAGGTGTTAATGCATCCGCCGTATAGTCCTGACCTTGCAACTTCAGATTTCCACCTGTTTCGGTCTCTTCAGAATTCTTTATGCAATGTTAGGTTAACATCACGAGAGGACTGCCAAATCCACTTGTCGCGGTATTTTGATGAGAAGTCCCAAAATTTTTATAGCAATGGGATCATGTCCCTACCTACAAGATGGCAAAAGGTTATCGAACAAAATGGTACATACATACTTTAGTTAAATTTAAATAAACTGTGTTAAAAAATTATTTGAATTATCTTAAAAAATGCGAAGAAACTTTTTCCCCAACCTAATATAATTACTGAATTTCCCATGGGAATGAGTGATATTCCCGGAATAAAAAGTAGCCTAAATGTTGGCCAGGCTTAGTATCTATTCACCAGAAATGGTTTCATTCCAATCCGTCCAGTAGATTCGGAGATTAGCCTGGACAAAGGGACAAACAGACATACAGACAGACAAAAAAAATAAAAACATTGAAAAGTGTTCTAATACTGTTTTAACCTCCATCGCCCTCAATTAGTTTTTCGTAAATATATACAATGTACAGACACGCGGATTTTACTGTTTTATTATAAGTAGTATAGATAATTTGTTTTTATATTGTTCTAAAGTTAGTGCATTAGTTAATATTTAAAAAATGTGAAGTGTTTATAATATTTGACAGTGTTAAAAACCAAACATAGTTAACATAACATTTTTAATTCAAAACAGCATTCTTCACAAAAGACAAGAATTCAAATCTATTATATAAACATAACAATTACGAACAAAATAAGGAAGTGTTGCTTCCCCATTTTATAAGTGTTATTGATTGTTGTTTTCCTATTCTTCATTTATTGTTTAAGCCAATTTTAACATCTATAATCAAATTCTGCATGGATTAAATTCGTCATATTGAAAACACAACATAAAGTTAAAATAACAGTCCTTCCCACTGTATAACAAACAGACTGTTATCACAAAATCTCGCGATCGATATTGTATCGATTACATGCAGTTATGCCGGCGTCGCTTGAATGGTCATGGCCGTGAAACAGTGCAGTTGTAACTTGTGACATTGAAGATTGAAATTGGAAATTGCTATTGCTTAATTTTACTTTCGTTTGCACAACTTACAGACACGCGAGAAAGAAATAGAGACTTATATCGGAAGCTATTTGTTATAAAAACTAATAGAACTGTTGTTTGTGTATAATAAAAAGTTAGTTTTTGTCATATAGAACTGTTAACTTTTTATTTGGCCCTTTTTAACAGTTTATATTTTTGTGTTTAATTCATTGATTGATCTCGCTTGCTGCCAGGGTGTTGGTCAAATATACAACGAGCTCCGGTCCAAGGGCGTTGAGTTCCCCATGACGGACTTGGACGCTATGGCCCCAATTTTCACACCACAAAGGGTATGTTTACATTATTGTGTTGCTACTTGCTACCGATTTTTTTTCTGAAAAGCCATCTTCTATGATCAGACAAAGTGAGTGTATTCGTACGCTACTTGAATGAGATAGTTAGAACATTTACTCATTATGCTATTATATTACCTAGCTACTACTAGAGACGTGATTGTTTATGGTTGTAATGAATTTTATACACCACTTACCAATATAGTGCCTTTGAATGCCAAGTACAATACAACAATATCGAACATTGTATTTCTGTTACCGAAGGATAATATCTGGCAAGTTAAATTTTAAAACTGTTGAGTTGTAATATTTTCTCCAAAAACAACACATGCAATTTTGTAACGAAAAATTCGACTTTGGACAGGCATCGAATCTGCGACCTCTACTATTTTTTAAATTGCAATATGTGTTTATTTTCTTTTGATTCGATTTTTCATTTATTTTCCTTTTTATATATTAAGATTATTTTGATATTATAGAGTGTGCCGGATGGTGGCGACGCAATAGTTGGATCTCCACAAAGAGCTGACATTCCGCAGAATTCGCCTAGTCGACCTACACAAGAACAGATCGCTGGAGCAGTAATGACCTTTCAATCCTTTTTACTTACTGCTATGTAAAATCTCTCTTCATTCTCAAGTCATAGAAGAACCTTTGGCTTTAAAGAGACAGTTTTGTGATATAATAAGTGACTCTAAAGTAATAATCCTAAAGTGGTAGTCGATAAGGTCCGAAAAGTTTATAACATGCCTAACATGCCCTTACACCTGTTTACTCCTCCTGTGACGGAGTTCATGCGCGTAGACACTCGCATTACCTAACCTACTTGCTGCTAAATGGCATTCTTCAGCACTGTCGTGTTCTGGTTAGGTGGTAATGTATTTGTAATTTCTGGCATCAACATAGACCAACATATAACAATGTAGACCACAGAAGTGGCAACGCATCATCACATTGACATCTCTGGTTTTCATGTAGATGTTTATAGGTTACAGTATTCACTAATTCACTCACCATCAATGTGAACTTTAATGCTTAATTGCCACTTTATGACATAAAAAACATACGGAGCGAGTCGTGGGAATATTTTAAGATAAGTAATACCCGATTGCCAGGTAACACTGTCGGACAGCCAGACAAGCAAGTTGCGTGCGGACCTGAGCGTGGTGGAAGGTAACATGGCGGTGATGAACGACATGCTCAACGAGCTCACCGCCCAGCCGCCTTCCCAGCATCACGACAGTGACATCGAACTGCTCAACGTAAGTACGCTTACTTCAATAGGTTCACAGTCCGTAAACCGAACACTTATCCTAACAAAATATAGATCATGGCCTACACTACTGTGAACCAATACTGGGTTTTGTAAATGAGGTGTGAAGGCGTTTTCATATTATGAGCAAGTCACCGCGTGTCATGTTATTTCCATATATGTCATCGTGCAATGACGTGTTGGTATTGGTCGATACGGTAGACATAAAAACTTTGATACAAATCGTATTGACGATTATTTTTTGATAGCCAGTTACGTATCGTCAGACCCTCAGACGCATTTTATCTGTAGATATGAAAAGCACTTTATTCGTGCGGCGCACTCTTCGTAAATGTACAAACTTAATTCAGTAGAATCATGAAAATAATGTCGAGAGCTGTGAAGATTCGAGGGTTCCAAACATAGAGCAACACCGGAGGGGAGTAGCCATATGCAGGCTTTCCCCTCTGTCAAAGTGCAAGCTCAAATGGGCCTGTAACTGTCGCCTAGATGTTTAAATGTGAAATTGTTTCTGTATTTTGTTAAAGTCAAGGTGTGAGTTTCGTAGCAATAGACGATTTTTGTAGTGTGCGTGTGTGTCGCACGCAATCCCCCCGCAAAAAAACGACAGACAGTTTTACGTCTGAAATACACGCTATGGCTACTCGCCCCTCCGGTCCGCCGCGAGCGGTGGGCCGCGTTGCTCTATGGTTTCAAATAAGCGTCGACCGGTCCGCAGGAGCTGGCGAGCACGGTGGGCGCGATGCAGGCGCGCGTCGCCGAGCTGGTGGCGCGCCTCGCCGGCTCCGCGCCGCTCACCGCCGACCTGCTGCTGGCCAACGACCGCGCACACAACCTGCTGCTGCGCCACGCCCGCCTGCTGCGGAACAGGTACCGCTCCCCACTCCCCCCCCCACACACACTCCCCCCTCGCCGCCTGCTGCTGGCCAACGACCGCGCACACAACCTGCTGCTGCGCCACGCCCGCCTGCTGCGGAACAGGTACCGCTCCCCACTCCCCCCCCCACACACACTCCCCCCTCGCCGCCTGCTGCTGGCCAACGACCGCGCACACAACCTGCTGCTGCGCCACGCCCGCCTGCTGCGGAACAGGTACCGCTCCCCACTCCCCCCCCACACACACTCCCCCCTCGCCGCCTGCTGCTGGCCAACGACCGCGCACACAACCTGCTGCTGCGCCACGCCCGCCTGCTGCGGAACAGGTACCGCTCCCCACTCCCCCCCCACACACACTCCCCCCTCGCCGCCTGCTGCTGGCCAACGACCGCGCACACAACCTGCTGCTGCGCCACGCCCGCCTGCTGCGGAACAGGTACCGCTCCCCACTCCCCCCCCACACACACTCCCCCCTCGCCGCCTGCTGCTGGCCAACGACCGCGCACACAACCTGCTGCTGCGCCACGCCCGCCTGCTGCGGAACAGGTACCGCTCCCCACTCCCCCCCCCACACACACTCCCCCCTCGCCGCCTGCTGCTGGCCAACGACCGCGCACACAACCTGCTGCTGCGCCACGCCCGCCTGCTGCGGAACAGGTACCGCTCCCCACTCCCCCCCCCACACACACTCCCCCCTCGCCGCCTGCTGCTGGCCAACGACCGCGCACACAACCTGCTGCTGCGCCACGCCCGCCTGCTGCGGAACAGGTACCGCTCCCCACTCCCCCCCCCACACACACTCCCCCCTCGCCGCCTGCTGCTGGCCAACGACCGCGCACACAACCTGCTGCTGCGCCACGCCCGCCTGCTGCGGAACAGGTACCGCTCCCCACTCCCCCCCCCACACACACTCCCCCCTCGCCGCCTGCTGCTGGCCAACGACCGCGCACACAACCTGCTGCTGCGCCACGCCCGCCTGCTGCGGAACAGGTACCGCTCCCCACTCCCCCCCCCACACACACTCCCCCCTCGCCGCCTGCTGCTGGCCAACGACCGCGCACACAACCTGCTGCTGCGCCACGCCCGCCTGCTGCGGAACAGGTACCGCTCCCCACTCCCCCCCCCACACACACTCCCCCCTCGCCGCCTGCTGCTGGCCAACGACCGCGCACACAACCTGCTGCTGCGCCACGCCCGCCTGCTGCGGAACAGGTACCGCTCCCCACTCCCCCCCCACACACACTCCCCCCTCGCCGCCTGCTGCTGGCCAACGACCGCGCACACAACCTGCTGCTGCGCCACGCCCGCCTGCTGCGGAACAGGTACCGCTCCCCACTCCCCCCCCACACACACTCCCCCCTCGCCGCCTGCTGCTGGCCAACGACCGCGCACACAACCTGCTGCTGCGCCACGCCCGCCTGCTGCGGAACAGGTACCGCTCCCCACTCCCCCCCCACACACACTCCCCCCTCGCCGCCTGCTGCTGGCCAACGACCGCGCACACAACCTGCTGCTGCGCCACGCCCGCCTGCTGCGGAACAGGTACCGCTCCCCACTCCCCCCCCCACACACACTCCCCCCTCGCCGCCTGCTGCTGGCCAACGACCGCGCACACAACCTGCTGCTGCGCCACGCCCGCCTGCTGCGGAACAGGTACCGCTCCCCACTCCCCCCCCCACACACACTCCCCCCTCGCCGCCTGCTGCTGGCCAACGACCGCGCACACAACCTGCTGCTGCGCCACGCCCGCCTGCTGCGGAACAGGTACCGCTCCCCACTCCCCCCCCCACACACACTCCCCCCTCGCCGCCTGCTGCTGGCCAACGACCGCGCACACAACCTGCTGCTGCGCCACGCCCGCCTGCTGCGGAACAGGTACCGCTCCCCACTCCCCCCCCCACACACACTCCCCCCTCGCCGCCTGCTGCTGGCCAACGACCGCGCACACAACCTGCTGCTGCGCCACGCCCGCCTGCTGCGGAACAGGTACCGCTCCCCACTCCCCCCCCCACACACACTCCCCCCTCGCCGCCTGCTGCTGGCCAACGACCGCGCACACAACCTGCTGCTGCGCCACGCCCGCCTGCTGCGGAACAGGTACCGCTCCCCACTCCCCCCCCCACACACACTCCCCCCTCGCCGCCTGCTGCTGGCCAACGACCGCGCACACAACCTGCTGCTGCGCCACGCCCGCCTGCTGCGGAACAGGTACCGCTCCCCACTCCCCCCCCCACACACACTCCCCCCTCGCCGCCTGCTGCTGGCCAACGACCGCGCACACAACCTGCTGCTGCGCCACGCCCGCCTGCTGCGGAACAGGTACCGCTCCCCACTCCCCCCCCACACACACTCCCCCCTCGCCGCCTGCTGCTGGCCAACGACCGCGCACACAACCTGCTGCTGCGCCACGCCCGCCTGCTGCGGAACAGGTACCGCTCCCCACTCCCCCCCCCCACACACACTCCCCCCTCGCCGCCTGCTGCTGGCCAACGACCGCGCACACAACCTGCTGCTGCGCCACGCCCGCCTGCTGCGGAACAGGTACCGCTCCCCACTCCCCCCCCACACACACTCCCCCCTCGCCGCCTGCTGCTGGCCAACGACCGCGCACACAACCTGCTGCTGCGCCACGCCCGCCTGCTGCGGAACAGGTACCGCTCCCCACTCCCCCCCCCACACACACTCCCCCCTCGCCGCCTGCTGCTGGCCAACGACCACACACACAACCTGCTGCTGCACCACGCTCGCCTGCTGCGGAACAGGTACCGCTCCCCACTCCCCCCCCACACACACTCCCCCCTCGCCGCCTGCTGCTGGCCAACGACCGCGCACACAACCTGCTGCTGCGCCACGCCCGCCTGCTGCGGAACAGGTACCGCTCCCCACTCCCTCCCCCACACACACACACACACCTCCCTCGCCGCCTGCTGCTGGCCAACGACCACGCACACAACCTGCTGCTGCGCCACGCTCGCCTGCTGCGGAACAGGTACCGCTCGCCACACATACTCCCCCCTCGCCGCCTGCTGCGGCTCAGGTACCACCCCCCACACACACCCCTTCGTCGCCTGCTGCGGAATAGCTACCACCCCCCACACACAGCCATATTTGCACCACATGCTAACATAGTAACGCATATAATCAGATGTTAATTATGATGATATGCGTTGGTATCGTGGTTGAATTGCCTCCATACTGGTGTAAATAATAATGCTAAAACTGTATAATCAGAAACGCGGCGACCGGTGGCGCGACTCCATCGGCTATCCTGGGCGCGGCCATGGGCGTCCCTGGGGCCACAGGATCACGTAAGTCTTGCTCCAATATCAATTATCAGAATATTGTCTCATGCAGTTGATATACAAATCACCACTGTCTATCTATCACAGACAGTTATGTATGTGATAGACCACCACACATTCTGTCTTGGCCAGCTAAGTTCATCTTTCATCACTCAATGGTAGTGCTAAAGCACTATTGTGTTAGTATCTGCCTAGATAGAAATGTACTATCCTAGAAGTGTCCGGTCATCCAAAAAACATTGCATTAACTCTTCTCGAGCTTTCTAATAAAACTTGCTAAAAAGCATACGGTTAAACCTAATGGTCAGTTTAATATACGATTAAAGGAGACGTTCCAAAATGTATGGAGCTTGGGCCCGCACCATGTACACAATATTGAGAGATGAAGCATAAAATACTAAACCATTTTCAGCTATTCAAATCGTTTATTAGATCTTCAATTAATTGTCGTAAGTATATTTCGAAAACAAGAATGTCTTAATAGTGATATGGCAACATATGCCTGTCATACAAAAAATACGTAAAATAAATATTTCCGACAAAAAAACAACGATTCAAATTATTTTTTGAGTATTTTTCCATGATTCTGCGTATTTTTCTCTAACTTTTGATATAGTGTATGGGGGCCCAACGTGGAACTTCTCCTTTGCTATTTATTTTGCTCTCTATTGTATATATACCATATTTGATTTTTATTTCTTATAATAAATATATAAGTAATTATATTGTAACTCTTTGTTTGATTACAGCAAAGAAAACAGACGATGATGCCCTGATTGATCTCAGCGATGATGTACCTGATATTGCTAAACTCAGTAAGTCGTCATTAGGCTATTATTGGGAAAATAAATGTATATTATCCATGTACGTATGTGAGTTATGTATTATATTTAATCACAAACTAATTTTTAAAAAAGCTAGCAACTTATATTTCGTGGTATTTGGTTTTAGCGCAAAAAATAGCCTTTGTCCTTCCGTAGCGTTCAAACTATACTCCACGTGACACAATAACAGACACACAGACAGGTGTTTTCAGATTTAATATATATGTATGGTATGGAAATTAAATAGTGAAAAATTCTGTACAATTGTAGTGTAGTGGACACACACTTTCGATTTGTGTACCACAATTCTGGCATAATCATTATTATTATCAAAATACTTACTGCTCTTGTGCGTCTAGTGCAAGTAAAACTTACTTTGTGTGGCCGGCGTTATGGTCAATATGAACTGGATCGACAATATTCTATCCTCTTCGCTCATACAATACACATACTATTCAGTTCTTCAACTAATAAATCTATTTGTCATATGCTGAACACCAAATCAGACCAACCCATGGTTTTTTTTTTTAATTAACGTTGTCATTAGTATTTTTTTATTTAATTGGTAATTCTATCTATATTTTAGCTGTGAAAGACTCGCAAGCTGACAAGTCGCCTAACAGCGCTAAAGATGAATTTGATATGTTCGCACAATCCCGAAACGTTACCTACGAAAACTCCAAAACCGGGTAAGTTTGTTTGAATTGAGATATACTTTAATCTCCCTAAATCGCCTAACTTTTTCCTAGGAGTGTTTTCGTCCGCAGGTATATACTTAAGAGCAATGTTTTAATAGGCGGTACGAAACTGACACAACATCAGCCTCCTCAAATCCCTTGGTTTATGCAAAGTAATTTTAACTGAAGTTTTAATAAATTAACACATAGGTTACGTTCTGGCCACTATCCCTCGAATCAATTCGGATTTTTAATGAAGAAAGTAGCTTCTCCCAACTGTGATGTTTGTGGTACGAGGGATGATGTCCATCATATACTCGTAGAATGT
Source organism: Macrosoma leucophasiata (assembly GCA_036365455.1). Classification (NCBI taxonomy): domain Eukaryota; kingdom Metazoa; phylum Arthropoda; class Insecta; order Lepidoptera; family Hedylidae; genus Macrosoma; species Macrosoma leucophasiata. Next base: position 7,335,732 of record JAWQUS010000024.1, read on the forward strand.
GTAAAACTTGTAAGAGAAAGAGAATTATTTATGCAGATATATAAAAGCAATAAGTACGAAATAGGAGCAATAACAGCTTTATTAGGACAACCGTTTAGTGATGCAGCAAAATCATTATTAAGTATTATATCATTACATAAATAAGTGTCTTTCTCAATAAATAAGTGTATATTGTAGATAATGATATGAAGGGGCTGACATATCCTCCAGTGGACAAAAGCCTCCAAATAAATTAAGATTAAAAAAGATGATGTCATGATCGAAAGCTAAACGAAAGCATTAGAGTTAGGAGGTCGGTCCCCCTGATTACATTAAAATATCATGCTCCTTATGTACAGTGGCAGCAGTTACGCGGACAACCTGGAGGACCAGACCAACGCCAGCCTCGCCACGGCCGCCAACCAGCGAGCCATGCAGGGACAACCTTTGGTAAGCTTTAATTACATATTGAGACAAACGGTCAGTTTTTTCTGCTATTAATTTGTGAATAACTGCCTCGGTAGCCTAGTGGTAGCAGGCCACTACTACTTCGCTGAGGTCCTGGGTTCGATGCCCGGGTAGGGGGTTATCAGAGATAACGGTGTAAGGTCTTTTATCTCTGGTTCTATTGGGATTTTTCCATTTTCTGGAAATTTCCCAGTACCTCGAAGTTTGGTAATGTGCCCGGAGATGTAAACAGGCTCGCCACCTGTTACATGGGCCAAAAACGTAACCGGCGAATCGTGGGTATTTGCATGTATGCTTGAATGCATGCATTTACCTCTACTTACCCCTTCGGGGATTACAGGCGTGAAGTTACGTTAAATTGTGAATACTGGATCTCGACAACAGCGTCACCACATAAGTACCCTAAATCTCATCAAACTCATTCAAACCATTGGAAAAGAATCCTTCGGATTTTATATTGTTGTGATTAAAATGTCACAAATTGACGTATTTCGAGACACGGTTTCCAAGGGGAGCACCGAATTATATGTATAGTAATAACGGCACGAATTTCTGCCTTAATTTATTGGTAGCAAACATTCTGGGCCCATGGCCAAATAGCTTGTGTATATTATTATTGGGTTTGATTGATGCTACTTATAACATAGCTGTTATATGATTTACTCAATATTAGAAAGAAATATTACGTAAATCGAGCTGTAAATTACCGTAAAGCTAGTTGTGTGCATGAAGCTATAGATAAAGATGGAGACAACAGTAATACCTATTTGAAGCAAGGTAAAACTATTGTGATCCCATATCAGTGTGGTCCCACTTTCTCTTTCTAATATTTGGCAAAATTATAACATAGCGATACAAAAAGAGAGGAATATGTTGTAAGAATTAGACTCAGGCTGTTGTTCATAGGCTCCATCTTTATTAATGCTTCGTGAATGTATAGTGTTGGTGGGTTTCGTGTAAAAATGCCATAAAATATAATTAATTAAGAGCTTTGAAGATCTTATTTACCTTTTTGTAAGAGATAAAACATGAGTACAATGCTTTGAATAAATTTGAAAAATTAGAAAATAAATTCATCAAAATGAAATGCGGTTATAGTATATTTTATTGTATGTATGTATGTATGTATCTTCACGCCAGGTCCCTAACGGGGTAGGCAGAGAGTGTATAGCGCCAGATATCCCGGTCCTGACGTATATTTTATTGATCTGTTAATCTGCCATTCATTCGAAATCTGATTCTGTTTTATAATTTCTACAATATAAAAAGCATTTTTTTCGTTTCTGTGGTCTATCCTTATTCCTGACGACTTCTTTTTAATAATTTCTTTTTATAATAACATGTATGTATTTTTCTTTTTTTTTACTCTACCTTTAATTTGACAGCCAACGGGAATGGATCAAAGGGAGTTTGATGAGATATCGGCTTGGTTAGCTCAGGAGAAGGTGTGTGTTGTTTTATTTTTTTTATTTTTAAATTTTATGTTTTATTTTATGAAATCACATTTATCTTTATTATTTGCACAGTTTCTTTCGTCTTATGTATATTTAGCAACTTAATATTTAAGTATTAAGTCGTTAACTAGCTACGCACTGTATATTGAAGTGAACACGTAATAAACCAGCGCTTTCAAGCACGGCTAAACTGAAGGCCATGCTCATTATACGCTTAGAAATACGATACATGTCAAGATATCTTTACTTTTAACTGTAATAATATTAATATTTCTTGATTTTCATTTCTGTCGTGATCATCGTGAACGCATAGTTTTTATTTCAAATATAAGATCACTTATAATTAAATATACACATTTGATAAGTACATTTACGGTTACGAGTTGTGAAATATGTGGAAACAAACGATTATAAATTTTATCGTTGTTATGTACAATGGCGTAGCTAACATGGATGGCAGTAGGGGGCGGATGAGCAAAAAACAAAAAAGGGGAATTCCCCATTCTTTTGCGTTTGCACGTCTAAACCCGCTACTGCTGGTTATTTAAACAAAGATGATGGCACCCGGTGCGCGGGTGCCACCCGTTTGGGGGTGACACCCGCTCTAGTGATTATAGTTTCCCCCTCCCCTCCCCTCCCATAGCTACGCCACTGGCTATGTAGTCACCGCTTCACATCTGTGAATTATAAGATGAACTCGAGAGATTTTCAAATCGTTGTAATGACATTTTTCTACAGTGTTTAAGTATCAAAAGTTGTTACAAATTGTACAAAGATTTGTATTTTTCGTCGATTTTACGTTCTTTCATCTCATAAAACTTCATTTTTAATGATTTGGTGCCTTTATATACGATCTGTATTTAAATTTCTGAAATGATAAAAAGTAGTGATTTTATACTTAGTCAACATCCCTTTTCTGCCGTTCTACCGTTAAAGGTCGTTGACATGTGACTAGTATTATTTAAGAATTGAAAAGGAAATTAAAAGGTGTAGTTATCCGGTTACGGATTCTCAGATCTCCGTCATTATAATGTATAAAAATTTCGTACTGGGAATAAACCTAAAAAAACGACTTTACTTAACGGCAGTTAACGGTAGGAAGGCAGTATTATTTTGAAAGCGTCAATTTGAGGATTTCTAACAATGGTAAATTATAGGCGTCCTGCGAAGCGAACGGCACCCAAGAGAGTGTGACGAGCAGCGATTTCGACAAGTTTCTGGCGGAGCGCGCCGCCGCCGCCGACAGCCTGCCGCCCGCCGCCCCCAACCCCACACTCGCACCCACCCCCACTCCCGCCCCCATCACCAACCCCGCCGCCCCCGCCGCCCCCGCCGACCCCCACACCCCCCGACATCGACACATCAACAAGGACGACCAGGACCCCATGTTCGCGCTCTAACTCAAAACATTACCTCTCCCACCCCAATTTTGCGCTAGTTTTGTAGAAAGACCGATTGTTGACATGATTCGAGTTGATGCAAAAAGGGCAGTGAAATCGTTTCTCTCTATTTTTTTACCTTTTGAAAAGATCACAGCATCAATATGACAAGGACGATCCCATATCCTAATATGACGCGCTAATTTCGAAATCCCTTTCTATTTATTAATAAGCAATGGATATTTCTGATCTAAAATTGTACAGTCGACCGTAGCGGAGTACGTATCGCTATATCTTTGATTTTGTAATTTTGTAGGGAAATCCAGTCCAAAATTAAATATCTATTTTTATTACATACTAGCTGTCCCGGCAAACTTCGTATTGCCTCACAATGAAATAATGTGTCAAAGGTTTGATAGATACGGACTATTTATATGTGGTTTTTACGATTTCCCTTCAATTTCTTCATATTTTCTTACCTTTTAAACCTTCCCTGGACTTCCAAAATCATTCAAAACCAAAATTAGCCAAATCGGTCCAGCCGTTCTCGAGTATTAGCGAGACTAACGAACAGCAATTGATTTATATATAGATTTTGGACGAGAATTTAGTACTGAGCACCCTGTGTTAATATGTCGCATGATTCATCCGTCACCATGTATAATAATATATAATCCTCGTGCAATCGTGAGTTATAATCAATTTTAGAAAACATTTACCTCGAATCATGTCTATAATGGGAAATTAAACAAAGGCTTATCCTTGTTAAAGATGATTACAAATAAAACGCGTTATGTAATCGTTTGATGCGGTAAGCTAATCAAATTTCATGTTTTGTACGGTACAAATACGATTATATTTTTCAGAGGCATGAACTAGTGTTAGTAATTAAATGTTGATTACGTTGTACAATTTGTACTACAATATATAGGTTAGGATCCCACTGCAGAATCATTTCGCTCATCCAGATATGCTGCAAACCTATTTTTTACGCATATTTATAATCTAGAGAGTATGTATCTACTAGGTTGCCTATCAAAATTTGGCCGCAAGTATTTTTTCAAGTTATCGGGACGGAACGAAAATATGTAGTTGCGGCCAAGTGCGCAACGGCAGCCGTGATTTTTTGAGAGTCTATACATATTGCCGTGAAGTGGACCATATTTTATTGAAAAAACAAATTAGAAAAAAATCTTTCCCAAAAAAAAATACTTGCGGCCATTTTTTTATAGGCAACCTAGTGGATATATATTCTCTAGATTATAAATTTGCATAAAAAATTAGGTTTGCAGCATATCTGGATGAACGAAATGATTCTGCAGTGGGATCTTAACCTAATACGATCAGAGTGAGGTTAAGTTACACGTGGACACTTTAAGCGGTGGTAATAAAAACTATTTTTTTTTTTGGATAGACGGCATATATATATATGATAGTCGGGAAACTTTCCCCTTTACCAAAATCAATCAAATATGGCTTTTATTACCATAGCATAAGGTGTCCGCGTAATCAAGCCGCCCCCAGATAGTACTTCAATTGTACATTGAGATCAACACATTCATGGAGCGACTAGAGTTTGTTTCTTACTACTTATCTATTGTACTAAACAATAATCATTCATAATACGGTACTATACGTTTAATATTCACTTGCATTCAATATGCCGTTTGGTGCCTGGCTTTTATAGTTGAAAATTGAACTATTTTAAGCTGATCCATTTTTGATCTACTTATTTATAACGTAGTAACGTTTAGTTATTTATTTGTAAAATTTTACGATGAGTTTTGCCAATATTTGTATATATATTTGTTTTTTTTTTAATGTATTGTTAAATTGTTTTAAGTAGATTCAACTTAAAATAATTCAATGCGTATATTAATTGTGTAATAGCTGCAATATAAGGACAGTGCGGACGCGCGTTATTGACTATGTATATTACTTTAGGCTAGAAGTTCTTATGCAGATATACTTTATGTAACATGATTAGACTTGAAGAGACCACGGTAGCATTTAATACACGAAAAATAGCTACTCGCAATGGCTATTGTAATTATGAATTACGATTTTATAGTATTCGAGAAGAGATTGAAGCCTGAGACGGGATTCATGTGGTTCCGAAGAAATATGAACCTACTTTTTGATCAAGTGTGCGTTTGATTTTTTAACACTAAGCCAGGGTTGCACCACGATATTTGTTGAAGTTATTGTAACATTTCGCATCCTTCTCTAACTTAAAGAAATCTGTTATAGTTAGAGCAGGATGTGAAATGTTACTATAACTTTAACAAAAGTCGTGGTGCAACCCTGGCTAAACTAAGCACGCAATCGGGATCCCGGGTCTGAGTACCTCAGGCGTTGATTGTGATAATGTATTGTTTATAAATATCATGATATTATGGTATTCTTTTTTTTTATGCGTAACGAGCTTTGGGCAAATTTTATATGTTTTAAATTATAAAGAAAAAATCGTGGAATATAACATTTTGTTCTGTATAAAGAACATGCTATAAGTATTTTGTATTTGTTAAGGATTTAAGTGTAACTGTATTTTGCGAAATGTGTCTCCACCCACCATGATTGCCATTTTTGGGTTATGTTCGGGAATTTCTATGACAATCGCACGATTCATGATAAGCAAGTAACCTAAAAATAATTAACTAATTTGTAATAATTAAAGTGACTCTAAGAAATACCACCTACTGTTGACTTAAAGAACACCCCATGTTACCTTATAATGTTAACCCAATCGTACCAAAGTTAAATGCGACTTGTTAAGAAATCATATTTATTTACCCGGCAAACGAGTCGTGCACCTTCAATATTTTGATGAACTTCGTTTACGCTATATTTACCTGCACATATTATTGAATATATGAAATCGAGTCATTTATTCAAGGTAAAATTTTAATGGCTGTTTTCTGGCGGCAGAACGATTTGCCTTCAGTATTGTCGAAACGATAAATAAAATATAAAAAAAATCAATTAATTTGAAAAATAATCGTCATCTCTAATGTGTGAGAAATTATAGTAATTTACTAAATGTACAGTATGTACTACTTGAACTACGTACTGCGTATGTACACCCGTGTGCTACCGACAAAGTGAAAAAACAGTATAGCTACATAGCTTTTCTGAGCAAAATATGTTCACGTATCTATCTGGTGATACGCCATAACTAAGAAAAAATAATTTTGTTGATCGATTGTACCACCATATAGTACTATTACGCTGCGGGGAAATTTACCAACCATTAAAATTTCACCGTGTACATAAATACATACCTACATAAGTCCTAATTAAGTACTGCAGAATTGACATTTATTTACAGTGATCATTGATTCGTCAGTTGTTTTTTGTATTACATATTTTATTATCTTAGAACTTATTATTGTTTTTACGTTTAATTATGTACAATTTGTAATGAATTCCTGTCGAGAATATATTATTTTTCAGTCCTCATGGCTTAGTGCACAAAGAATAAACTATCATTTTACAGTTTTATTAGGTATATGTAATGATTTATTATTGTAAACGTTTTATCTTTAAGTATCGTCTGTCTTTTGTATAATATATTTTGATATCGGTCACGATTCGTTCGGCCATTTAATAAACTTTACCATTCCACGTCTCGATAAAATGGTCTTTTGGTGTTAATGTGATAATTTAAAAAGAACAAGCTTAATGTTAATTATTTAAAAAGAGTTATTTTATGTTTTAATCGTTGTATTTAAGATAATAAATTAATTACCATACTACTTGTTTCATTTGTAGCAGTTCGCTTATTTTCCGATGTCATCCTTAAACTATCACTATCAGACTGCTAAAATCGCTGTTTTGTTAATATTCCTCCATAGCCTCTTTATGATTTTGGTAGGTAGGGTTAAATTGGGGGGACCGCCCACATACTATTACGTTGGGGAGCCCCATAGCCTGGGGTTCCACGTTTGATACGGCAGAAGCTACGCCCCCGCTTAGAAGGTAACTTAGGTAACAAGCTTGTTTGTAACTTTCATCAATAAGTAAATGCCGATCAAGTGAGCGTCGACTATAAAAACGGCAAGAAAATAACGATGTGTGTAAGGGTAAAAGGCCCTTTAAATATTTTATTGTTGTAGCGGCAGCAGCAATACATCTGATTTTTTAAGTAAGGCGATTATCACTCTGCCTCGCATCATCACGCTGCATGTTGCGTGTCGAAGCACCTACGCGCGTACTTGCGGGAGTGCAGATCTGCATCATCTTGCGGATTGCTTACGTACATACGCGCGTAGTTGTTTTGTGGATTCAAGGACGGCTCAGACTCATTTCTTTTTAAATCATTCGCGGGCGACTCGGGACTCGGTGTAAGAGCGGCGAGACTCAAGGTATGGCACCTTGAGTCTCGCCCGCACCGTGGACGCGGGCGCGGGATTCATATTTCACCGTTCCCAAGCAACGTTCGAACACCCACTCAGGCGCTACGCTCCGTGATGTGTTAATCGCCTAACAGATCGACAGCAGAGTCAAAGGTTCGGTTTCTGTCAAAGTTATTGTTATTGTAACATTTTACATCCTTCTCCAACTTTAAACAAATTTGTTCAAGTTAGAGAAGGATGTAAAATTTTACAATAACTTTAACAAATTGTTTAGTGCAACCGAACCTTAGTATAAAGATCGCATTTTTAACCTTTTTTATATAATTTAAGTGGCAAACAAGCATGCAGTTCACATTGATGTTAAGTGATGACTGCAGCCTATAGACACCCACACAAAGACCAAGGTCAAAATGCAGATGCGTTACCACTTCTGAGGCCGAAGGTTATGCCTCTGTGCCCGAAATTACACGGCCGTACATTACCACCTGACCGGAACACGATATTGCTGAACACTACAAGTTAGCGGTAAGTATCTTAGGTAATGCGGTGGCGCCTACGCCCGCGAGCTCCGTCACTGAAGCTCTACCACCAGTAGTAACCTATTATATAAAAGTAAATTATTTAAAGGAATAAATTTTAACAAGTCATTTTCACTTTAATTACCTTTATTTATCAATTTCTGTATCCACAATAGATACATATTATGCGGATTTGGCAATTTTATTAGTATTAGATATCAAAATATTTACATTTTACAAGACAACTGAGTTAGATAATCTGATTATGCCGTGATAAGTTAATATCGGATAACAGGTTTCAGAATGATAAGCACCTTTGAATATTCCAATATCTTAAATTTAACCAAACATTAAAAAAAACGTACAAAATACGGTAAATCGATACGATTAGTCTGCCTTATAGGTATAATATTAATCTTGTGATGAAATAAGGTATAATTAAACATTTATTTTATAAAATATAAAAATTCTTTCGAAATGTACTCACTAGCGATACACTAAACGGGTTGTTCGCGGATAATTAAGGAATGTTTAACGCCATTATGATACAGAAATTATAAATACGCTAATATTGTACATAAATTATGCTGCTGTTTGTATCAAATAAATTATGTATTAAAAAAATCGTAGCAGAGATCCAATAACTGAGCTTTAAGCGGAAGAATTAGGGAGTATTTCACTGGAAATATCAAAGACACAAACGAAGCAGACTATTCTGTCTTTCCAAGTCTGCCGTTAGCATAGATTAGTATCGCACGGCACCACAGTGCTATTGCAACAATTAAATTCAAATACAACCTCAACATAGATAAAAAAAACAATTTTAACAATCTAGCAAATGAAATGCATTATTCAGAGTTTAGTTTAAGTGTAAAAGTAAATAATTATAATCTATACAAGAACTATTCTATGGAAGTCTCATAAGAGCGTACTGGCCGCTGACAGTTTATAACTCGTCCCTCGGTGCCCCGTCATCCTCCTCGTCCTCCTCGCTCTGCAAAACGATTGTCATTATTAGAACACTCATATTATATCAAACACTATCACATTTATCACATCATCACTTCAGCCAAAAGACAATAAACTATTGGACAAAAGCTTTACCCAAAGCACACCGCGGGACACTCCGCCAAAATTCCATACAAACGCTTAATTTGGTCTCTATTACACAGCATCAATCAGTGTCGTGTATTTACACGTGCACCTGTGTGCGTAGCACGTATAGAATACCAAACGTCGCCCATAAGAGGGGAGGAGGTTGGGTGAGGTGGGGAAATCGGGCGGGACGTCGAAGTGTCCATTCTATACGTAGTATTATTACATATTCTCTGCCCAAAATTAACCACAACATAATTGTGCGTCATTAGGGGAGAATATGCCATAATCGATTGGCGATAGTTTTATCGCGGAATGTTGCTGCCTGCGCTGCTGTTAGATTCGTTTGACCGTCTGTTCGGTTTACTGACTGCATTACGGGAAGAATTCTCTTCTATACAATTTCTCCACTAACGAAGTACAACACTGTTGTGGTGAGGTAAAATGGTAAAAATTATGCTAAAAAAGTAAAATATTGTCTGGCTTTTAGTACAAAAAAAACCGCTAAATTGAGCGCCGAGTTACAATATTTTTTTTTTTTAGCAGGTTACAACTCTTTGCAACATGTCCATTACATTCTGTACAGAAAAGAAGTGTATTGCTTAACTCCACGATCAGTGATATTTCACTAAGTGAAAAACATTCTAATTTTGTTACGTTTCATAATTTTAGGTTATCATAGACAGATCGGGTCTGATGATGATTCTAAATTGACACAGTCGTTAAAAGTTGGTACAGTTCTTAGCAAGAAATATTGCACATCAAGCCGACGAAAGAGACAATCGGCTAATTTCGACTTCGTGGAGCGTTATCTCTGCTACACACTGCCTATGTAATCAATTAGTCTGGCATTGGTCAAAACTTGATCAAAATGGTCGACAAACGTCATATGTAAGGTAAGAAAGAGATATCTTATTCCCTAAGGTCGATGTGCGATGTGTATTTCTTGTTGAGTACTGTATTAAAATATAATGAAATAGAGACTGACCACGCTCGGAACTGGTTCAGCGCCCTCGCCTCCGGTCTCCACGAACTTCGTGAGCGCCGCCAACGTCCTCTCACCATTGTAGTCGCGCACCTGGGGACAAACCACAAAATAACATGAGCATATACTCAAACTCAAATAAATCAAATGTATATTCACGCCGTTTCCCTTACGGGGTAGGCAGAGAATTTAATTAGTTATCAATGGATGTCGTTCACCGACCCAAAATCGGTTAAAAAACAAAAAGGGAAAGCAAAATTTGACGCGTCAGTGTGGAACTTCGGTAGCTTAGTGGTAAAGAGGCTGGACTGATTATCCTGAGGTCGCAGGTTCGATTCCTGCCCGAAGTCAAATTTTTCTTTCCGTTTTTTCTTTAATTTCTAAAGTTCACTTGCATGTATAATTGCGAAAAATAAACAGTACAATTATTTCAAATAGGTCTACAAGGACACTTGCATTGTCAAGTTACACGCTACGTGTAACGTGTTTATCATAATCAAAGTCATTCACTTACGCAGAGTTCTGTTCTGATACTGAGTTTTATGTACTAATCCCATTTTAATTCTAATCTGTATTAGATTTAAAATTTTGTTAAAAAGAACTACACTGATTTTGTTCTGTAGCAGAGTTTTTTTAATGAAAATTCTGATATTCAATTTAAGTAACAATATATTAAAATAGACAATGTAAAATACCTAATAAGGAACAAGTATCGACGCAGTTTGATAAAAAAGGCATTAAAGTTAATGAATGTATTCAAAAAATAAATAACGCGATAAAGTTATTCACGGTTCATTTTATCACGCTGAATTAAAACTGAACTACTTCCTTAGACAACTAAGGTCCCTTTATAAACGTTAATTATAATGTTATCGAATCTGAATAATATCCGTTCTTGTAACCGATGCGTTATCATTTCTTTATAAAATGCATTATAATGAATCATAAGACTTTATTGAAATAAATCCGTAAAAATAGTTTTATTTCAATAAAGTCTTATGATTCATTATAATGCAAAATGCATTATAATGAATGAATGAATGAAGCAAGCTGAAAAGCGACCGAAACGTCGGGCTGATTTTAAAAATCATTTTAGTTTAATATACGCGAGATAAATCCGTAAAAATAGTTTTATTTCAATGAGTGTAGCTCGCGAAAACCTAAGAACATATCACATAAGACTTTATTTATCTAATTGATAGCAGGACACAAAATATGATACAATCGATAGTCTTTTAATAAGTTGAATAATCGTAAAATATTTGTTGCGGGAGGAAATACGTGTAACACACTACAAAAATCGTCTATTACAACGAAACTCACACCTCGACTTTAACAAAATACATAAACAATTTCAAAGAACATTTAAACATCTAGGCGACAGGCATAAGAACACTTGTGCTTGTACTTTGACTCCGGTCCGCCGTGGCCGGTGGCTCGTGTTGCTCTATGGGTTTTAGTCAAAGATTCGAATGAAATACTATAAAATTAAATATGTACTGAATTGTATTTCAATATGAGTATGTATGAGCAATTACGTATGACTTCTGGTTTAATTAACTCCCTCGAATGAAATCTTTGGTTTCACAAAGGCTTATATAAGCTACAGTATTGCTTACCATCAATATGCTTGCTGTATGCTTGTTTGCCACTCCATGACATACAATAAATGTCGGTAAGCGACAGGTTAGGAGGTTAGGGGCCATTTATAGAATACATTCGCATACAAGGGGAGGGGGTCTCGTTGAGCGTGATTAAATGTGACAGGAGAGTCGGGGGGTCCTCGGCAACATTCGCAGTTCATTAAAATATTTTAAATAAATAATTCGCTGAACTATTATCAATAAAAAAATGTCATATTCAGGGGGAAGGGTCTTAGTTTTTGTGACGTAATATTTTTAGGGGGTCACAGATAATGTGACACAGCGTGACAATAGGGCGGAGGGTTTTAGCGGGACGTATTTTATGGACGGCTCCTAAAATAGAATATATACATTCATAAAACATCTATAAAAGAGAATGTACTTTGAACCTTCACAAACGCATTTATTCGAAATTTTATTTAATAGTATATTCATTACCTGTGTTAACTTGAGTGCGTATTTATTATCCGTGTATGTAGTAGTCAATATACAAACCGGCGCCATGCTTTCCCTGCGTTTTTACAATAAAATTTTAGTCTCACCTGGTTGTCCTTAGTGTACAGTTTGATAGTGGGGAAGGATGTGATCTTGGTGTGTTCTAGCTCGTTGGCGGTGGCGTCGATCTTCGCGATCACGACGTCATCGTCCTTCTCGAAGTGCTCACCCAACTTGTCGTAGATCGGCACAAGTTGCTTGCAGTGACCACACCTGTGTATAAGAAAACATAAAACTATAATCTATACTTACATATAACATATCTGTAACTGGACTATGTCTATAGAGACGTTAAAGAAAATAATTAAGAGGGGTCTTTACAGAGCCAATAGATGCCAAAACCTTTTTTTTCTTTAATTTTTGTCAGTCCGATTTTGTATGTACGCGCATCGCAGGAAAACTACTGAATGAAAAGAAACTATTTTTTACGACAGTGCCGTCGCAGCTGTGTGTCTAAGCGTTCCCGTGACCCCTGCCACTGATGGCTGACGAGTCGGAACACCGCGGGGTGTTAGTGAGTACGAGTCTCATACTATGCCTAGACGGCGGGTGCCCACGAAAGTTTCTCCGCATAAAAATAAAAAAAGGAAATGCTAAAATCCCTACTTCCCAACTAATATTATAAATTCTAAAGTAACTCTGTCTGTCTGTTACCTTTTCATGTCCAAACGACTGAACCGATTTTAATGAAATTTGGTACAGAGATAGAGCTGACTTTGAGAAAGAACATAGGCTACTTCGTTATTTATAAAACGACATCCAAGCGGGCGAAGCCGCGGGCAACAGCTAGTGTTTAATAAATGGGATCGTTTCTTTTTTAACGAGTGAAAGATCCCAATTACTACATTAATGTATATTTATTGTCTCTTTACCGATCAGTTCACAAAAAAGTATGAGTCATTGTTTGACACGCGCAAAGAATCAACAAGTACCTATATATAATCTTAGTAACAATATAAAAGGGAATTAACATAATAGGCGGACAGTTTCCAAGTCATTGAGTAACACGAGACAACGACGTTCAACGTAAATGTACATTAATTGCGACCCATTGAATATGTCATAATGAATCGCTTTCAGCTTGCACTTGTGTAAATTTAAAATATTGCGTCATGATTTCATGATATGAATAAATAGGTATATCCTGAGTCGATAAATAAAATTATGTTCATGTTTGTTTTAAATAAGCCACACGGAATTAAGTGACGCAAGAACCGTGTAAAAGATGTCGATTTCGAGGTTTATATAAGAACAGCAAATTTAAATACATCTTACTATTATTTATTACTAGTTTTTGCCCACGACTTAGTCCGCGTGTACTTTTGATCATTGAAAATTGTAGCCTATATGTTATTCTAATGTATAACCTATATTACTGTAAAGTTTTTTTGTGTTAGTCCAGTAGTTTTTTTGTGAAAGAGTAACAAACATCAATCCATCCATAATTCTATACTCACAAACTTCCGCATTTATCATATTAGTAAGAAGTAGGATATTTTAAAATACACAGCATTCTGAAAGTAGAGATACTTTTTTGGCAATGTTGTGTTCACAGTTATTGACACAGATAGGTCTCGTCTATGGCCTAGTATGCAAGCCAATCATCACCCACAATTTCGTTTCATCTCAGTTTCTAAACTCTACAAAATACCAACCGCTAGCAACAAGTCATAATGTGAACTTCTTAGGATGTCATACTATTATCTTGATATAATGAAAATTGATTTGTTTTTAACGTTACTTTACAGCTTTATTCCCCGAAGGGGTAGGCAGATGTAAATGCATGCATTCAAGCATGCAACATTCAAACACCTACGACCCGCGAGTTACGTTTTGGTGAAGAACATAATTGACAATTCTTGAAGTGAAAACTTAATTAATATCGTATTTCGATTTAAAAGGCGATGAAACGAAAATGCGACAGTAAAAAGAGACAGACACATAATTTATGAAGCATTTTTAATGAAATGTAGTTGGCAAACAAGCATGTAGCTCAAATTGATGATAAGTGATGTCTGCAGCGTATAGACATCTACATAAAAACCAGAGGTCAAAATGCAGATGCGTTGCCACCCCTGAGACCTCTCTGTGATAGTTATTAAGGGGCCATACATACACAGGTTTCAATTCTACCACGTGTATTTTATTTTTAGTTACAGTTTTAATAAAAAATCTGTCGAAATGTAAGCGAGATCGGAACTATGAGAATAAAGGAGATGTTGCGAGCTCGGCCCTGGTTCGTACATGTCCTCAAAAAATGGGTAAATTATAGAAGAATCCGAAAAAAATACAGTTAATTTAATTAAGAATATATTTTAGAGTTACCACCACATTTAATTCAAACGATTTTATCATTTTCAACCATATTCAACATGGCGGCGATACAGCCAACGCTTGGAATCAATCGATTTCGATAGTATTTATAATATTTTTTTATTCTCCAAGTACTAGATAATCAAAAAACAATTTAAAAAATGAAAATGTCAAAATGACATCTTCCGCCATATTCGCCATGTTGGCTTTAAGTTGCAATTCTAACTGCAAATAATATTTTGTAACTGCAAACAAAGCTAAATAAGTGAAAATATGCAGTAAAAAACGTTTTATATTGATTTTGCCTGTTTAATGATATTGTGTACAATACATGGCCGGAGGTCCATACATTTTTGCAACATCTCCTTTCTATCGAAGTTTTACAATGGAAATTCACGGCTGAGAAACCGATTAGCGATAAGAACTCACCATGGCGCGTAAAATTCGACGAGGACCTTCTTGTTGGTGTCGAACACAACGTCGTCGAAGTTGCTGGCGACGAGCACTTTCACGGGCTTCGCGGACCAGTCCTCGGGCAGGTCCTCGCTCAGAAGGTGCTGCTTCAGGGTACCAGCGAAGAATGATTGCAGGAATTCCTAAAAAAAAACATAGTTTCGAGTTACATTTCACTTAGTTATCCGCAAAATTGTCCTTAAAATACCTAAATCGTTATATTTAAGGAATTGAAAAACTATACGATGATGACAAATTCGTGTGATTTTTTTGTTTGTTTCCTGACTCAGTAATCAACAACATCACGAACAAACATAAGTGATAGCTCGGCCGGTTGGAACGATTTTAGCGTCCTTATTGAAACATAAGTAATCCTTGAAGGCCTGAAATTTGGAGAGCTGTTATACTAAACTAAGAAGAATCACCCACCCTCCTCTCTTCAAATAAAATTACATTATAATACAAAATTGTTATTTAATGGAATTATGGATTACATTATGGAATCAGAATTCATATTAAGAGAGTAATGAACATAGAAGAGACTCGGGATTTGAACGTGAACGTACAATACAAACACGCGTAAACCTGACAAAAATCATCAAACAACAAGAATATAGAATCCGATACTACCTACATAACATGAGTTCGTTATAATAAGAACTTATTTCACTGTGATTACCAGTGAATATGCGTGTATTGAAAATAATTATACACTACCCAGTGACCTACCTTTTCCGTCATACATTATTGCAGTTAATACGCGTTCAAATTAACAACCGTGAACTGACGTTTATGTGATTCGTCGCATAAGAACCGTGACCAGATTTTATTACATCTACAGTGCTAAACGTGGCACGTTATCTTTACGAGTCACCCATGTTTAAATCACAATGATTACACAAATAAATTACATCATAAATGTGGGTGTATCGGATTGAATAGTGATAAGATACTTCCTTTGATAAAGTGCGCTTTACAATGCATTTTAATAAAGTACCATACGAAAAGATAAAACTTTTATCGTACATTAAAGTTAGCTCCAGATTTCATGTTTAGTTTAATTAAATATACCTACGGCAAATCGTTATCATCGAGTAGTGAAATTAACAAAGTATATAAATTTAAAAGATTGTTCCACGTATTCATAGATATTATATTTTATTAAAAGACAGCCAAAGGTCACGTTCACCCACGTCGGTAAATATCCTAAATAAATGTTGGTCTTATAGGTAAACCGGTTTCTTGAATATTATACTATTTATAAATACAGAGACGTCGTCGTCAAATACATAGTTAAAGGAGGATATTTATTATATACTTTTATTTCTGATATAAAACTAAGGAACGATTGGTAATTAATTATATACTTGCTTATTATTATTATTTAATGAAGACTTTCAAGTTTAACATTTACTGGAGGTCTACCACCACCACATTACCTAACATACTTTCCGGCACAGAGGCATAACACCTTAAGCCTGGTAACGCATCTGCATATTGACCTTGTTCTTTGTGTAAGTGTCTATAGGCTGCAGACATCACTTAACATCAATGTGAACTGCATGCTCGTTTGCCACTTCCATTCAATAAAAAAAAAACATTTTAAAGAATGCACACTTCATATAGATGATATGAGATATTTGCAAACTAAGGACGATATATGAAAAAAAAAAACGGGAATTTCCCAAACAATCATGCCGTGTGCTATATATTAATATTTATAACAGATAAAAATAAGATTCAAGGCAAAACAAACCACCTATATTATCGTAAAAATTTTTATAAGAAATAGAAGGGGAAAAAATGCTTTTTTGTAGGTATTAACAGATAAAAAAATATAAAACGAATGTGTAGGCCTATAAAAATTTATGGAAGTCAAAGTCAAAAATATGGTACCTATCTCAACCAAATGCAGTAGAAATAACTACAGTGCTTCCAGAAGTCGTAGCCATTTTAATTACTAGAAACTAACTTTTTTTTTATTTTAATGGGGAAAAAAAGTAGGGAACTTGCCATGATTTTAGTTAATGCAGAAAGTTTATGAGTGTTACCTCAATCGCGTTGGCGCTGAGCTCATTGCTGGTGGGCTTGTACTTGGCCATGTCCTGTTCAAGGGCGATAAGCCGCGCTGAAGGCACCTCCTCTTTCTTCATACCGAAGAACTCCAGGATTCTATTGAAATAATATTTCTAGTTAAGGTTTCATTCGTTGTTCATATTGTTATCTTTTATCTTGAGATTGGCTTGTGTTAATTTACAAGTGCTTTTTTTTTCTTTGAACATTCACCATTTGCTTGTATGTATACGCGAAAATGTATGTATAATGAAATGGTTTTTGACGTGACAACGTCTTAAATTAGGTTGCGGCTCGGAGTCACTCATGAAAAAGTGTAACGCCCGGTAACGTAACGATGAGTCACCGAACGAGAGAGAGGCCTGCCGGACCGGCGAATGCCTAGAAAGGCATTCGCCGGTCCGGCTCGTGAGGTACTCAAATATCGAGCTTTTTTTTGTACCCAGCTTTTTCAAATGCGCCAAAACTGTTTTGTGATCAATTCTCAGTTCTTCAGCTACGTCGTAACTACTGATATGTCGATCTTACTCCACTTTTTCAAAAATGGCATCCATTTTATCCGTAATAGGGCGACCAGAGCGAGGTGCATCTTTGACATCAAATTTTCCGGATTGAAAACGCTTAAACCAATTTGTACTACTCTCACAGACACTGCACTAGGTCCATAAACATCGCAAATTTTTTTCGCGGCTTGCGTTGCATTTTTACTTTTTTGTAGTAAAATTTTAAAACGTATCGAATTTCATTCATTTCATTAGATTCACTCATCTTGACAGTACGAAAAACAAATGAAAATCACACATTTGCCTAATTTGAATTTGGAATTATGTTCTTTTAAATTTTAACTTTCAATGATACCAAAACCAGCCAGACACAAATACTACAGCCAAAGAGATTTTATTACAAGTTCATACTGCGAAAATACTTTTTCCCCAACCTATTTATTTTGCTAGCGGCCCACCCCGGCTTCGCGCGGTAGCTATGTTACCTCCCCTCTCCTATTCTTCTTAGAGTGTGTTAACACTGAAATAATTTTTAAAATCGGACCAGTAGTTCGTGAGATTAGCGCGTTCAAGCAAACAAACAAACAAACTCTTCAGCTTTATAATATTAGTATAGATAAGTAAATCTAACCTCTGATGGTCATCCTCATCAGTGTCGATGCAAACGGACATGATCTTATCGCGGTACTGCTTGGCAACTGGTTTCAAATTGTCCAGGTACTTCTCGAAATCGCCATTTTTCTACAAACAAAATTATACAAAAATGTATATGTATATTAAATCGTTCACATTCTTTCCACTTGTATGAAGAAAATAAAGAATTTTTCCAGATTTATATGACTATTGTCAAAAGCAGAAAAGTATTTTTTTTACTCTTTTTTATTATTTCATACTTACGGTATGAAATAATAATATTGAATAAAATCGAAAAACCTGATTTTTCTTATGACGAAACTACACACAAGCTAGTCTAATAAAGGAAAAGAAGCTCAAAAGTGCTTCCACTTTCGATAAGCCTGAAAAAAGGTGCATTATTATATATTTATTCATCTAGGTGATTCAAAAATATATAAAATCGTGTCAAACCGTCGTGGTATGTACCTATTATCATAATCATAATGGTATTGGTATTAATCAGAAATTGATGCGATTTTTCTCTACAACTAGCAGCTACTCTTGCTACAGATACATTGGTTTTATTTAACATCTACTTATGAGGGAAAATAATACTTGTTAAATTATTTCGGTCAGATTTTACTCTACACAGTATTAATACACATCATTTATAGTAGCTAAGTAAAGAAACAGATCGATTTTGTTAATGAGACTACCCAAATATATGATTTAGAAGTTAATAATTAGGGACCGCGCATGATATCAACTTGCGGAGGTCATTCACCCATTGAACAACGGTATACGTACGATGTATCCGCTATAGATGGTCTTTAGTTTGTTCGATATTAAAATCCATTAATCACGCGTCACTCAGTCGCACAAAAAGTAGAAATAAAAATTGTTTGCATAGTCTAACCGGTAATTGAAACAAATATTGACCCACATTGCCACTATCGCGCTATTTTTTCTGTACGCGATACGTAAAGCAAAAGTTGTCTAGTTACTTTCACAATGTCAAGAGCTTGACCTAAGACTGCGAGAAATCAATGAGATAGTGATGCTCATTTAGCCTTACTTTCTTCATTGTAAAGATTTCGATCTAACAATTTCTAAGCGCAGTTCAGACGTTCTGTTTTTTATTTATAAGCAATTGGATATGAATTAATTGTAAGAACTTTAAGTATTTTGTTAATTTGAAAAATTTTATTCATATTGTGATAAAAAATAACGCATGGTTCATCTATCTATGTATCTATAAGAAATTGAAAAAAAAAATATATTTTTTTAATACAATTCATTACAAATATTTAAAAAAAAACCTATGAAGAAATAGATTTTAAGATAGTTTATTGAAATAAACTATCTTAAAATCTATTTCTTCACAGGAGCAAAATAATCAAGATGTATCTATATGTCTGTCTGTCACAGCCAATTTGCTGCAAAAGTACTGGGCCTACTGGTAAATGTAAATTACTGACCCAAAAATTACTGTGAACAATAAATAAATGTTTTTTTTTTCCTAAAAGTTTTGAAATACATGAAAATAAATTATGTTGTGACACATGAAATAAACGCATATTGTAAGGATCTCAAATAAGTTTACTTTCTATAACTATAAAATAAAAAGTTATTAAAGAAAACAGGTGAAAATCTTGACCATCCCTCCTATTTCCTTAACTAGTGGGCCAAAATTAGGTACCTATAGTACCTAATTTTGATAAAATACGGAATACACATAGTTCTTTTTACCTATAGGTTACAGGAAAACCTATACATAAAATTTATGGTATTAAAGGAAGGATAGGAAATAAAATTTCTAATTATAAAACTCCATGAACACATTCAAAAATATAATTAGAGCAAATTTGGAGCAAACTTATAAGATTTATAAAGTTATAAAAAATGGAATAACAAACTTACCTTGGACAGGAACAGAAGGAGGTGGTATTTGATCTGTCCACCGAAGATCTTTGACGCAGTCTCATGGGAGAACTCAACAATGGTAGGCATACTCTGAACAAAGACCCAGGTCTTGAAAACATCCTCATTGAACTCTTCACCCACATACTTGACGCGCGGCTCTTCGAACTGTGGGAAAATATGTTTTTTTTATAATATACTATATATTTTTTTATTTCTATTGGAATTACACACAATCATAATGATGAATGTTTTGTTTCCTTAGTTGTGACAAGCATTGGAGAAGCTTTTATCCAGCAGTAGGACAGAATCAAAGAGACCTCAGATAAGAACTCTTTTGATACTACTTACACTTTAAGTAGGTAATTACTTTTTGCAATGAAATACATATCATATTAAAAAATGATTTTACGTTATAACCGCGCCACTCAATGTAATACAATAAAATGTTAAAGAGAATTTCAACAGTTTGGTGTGAGACTTTACTAAGTGGATATATATAATGATCCAGCAGTTGCGGGTTCAAGTCTTGCTCGAAGTCATTTTTGTTTTTCATTTTTCTTTAATTTTTTGTATGAATTATACATACAGAAACTTTTTTCAACCATTTTTAAACAGTTCTTTTCTACTTCAACCAGCTTGCCTTCCTCCCAAGAGATTTAAGAAATTTTTATTTATATCCGCCATATACGTATATACCAACCAGCCTCTTCTGGAGCTGATCTACCCCAGTCAATCCCCGAGTGTGAGGTCAGATTTTCAGGTGGCAAAACCTTTGATAATTTTTATAATGGTTATAAAGTTTAACTATTGCTTCTTTGAAAGTAATGTATTTTTATCTTATATGAATTTTAATGGAACAATAGATCCATCCTGTCATGATGACAAACACAAACTGTCTGTGATAATGCATGCTATCCTTTGTAGATAATTACTATTGCTGTCCCGTTAATGAGTGGATGTTGAAATGATTTATTGTGTTATGTTTTTAAAACTTCTTCAAGCAATGGCAACGTGCTATTGAGATTGTTTGTGTTGAAAAAATTCTATGCTAGTAATCGACAGTGGTAGATGTTTTATAAAACAATTCATGTATTATTCTACTTACGTTTTTGAACACAACAACATCTTCAGGTTCAGCTTCCAGTTCTTCGATAACTTTCTCATCATTGACAAGAGCAAAGATTTGATCATCAACAAGGCCAGCAACAGCAGTGAACACCTTCGCTTTATCAGTAGCTTGATCTGGGAAGAAACCAAATACCACCACAGGGGTATTGGCAATGAGCTCCTTGGCTTGTTCGGCTGATTTGACTTCAACTGCTGGTGGACCAGTCTTCTTCTTCAGCCAAGCAACAATGTCATCAGCTTGACGACCACCTGATAACAAAATTTGCCATTCTATTTTTAAAAGATCAAAGAACTTATATTTAACCTACATTGATCACTATCATTGATCATGGTAGATAATTTGATGTTCACATTTAGACAGCAAGGTGGAAGAAGTATAAATATATTATACACCTACTATAAAACCCATCAGTTTGTTTATCAGACCTATGTAACACGAAATGAGTCTATTAATATTAACACAAATGTCTGTCAATGAAATCATCCCAATAGGAAAAAAATGTTGTCACTTACTACTAACCAAAGCAACATACAAATTACATGACAGTGTACAACATGGTATGTTAATATATAGCTAGAAACGCCTTAAATTGGCCTGAATAATTGTTTATAAAACATAACATTATTACTGGCGGCCTCAGTTTATGAAAGAGCATTACTAATACAATAGATAAGGCTAATTAAATTTATGACAAAAACTTACCGTTGTATTCCATGGGAGAACCATTCTTGAAGAAAATGAGAGTGGGGTATCCTCTCACTTTGTGGAACTCTGCAAGATCCTGCTCCTGAGTAGCATCGACCTTCGCCAACTTGATAGGAGATTCTTCCTCGGCAAGAATTGTCGCCGCCTTCGCATATTCCGGCGCTAGCGACTTGCAATGTCCACACCATGGTGCATCTGTGACGTGTACAAAGAATGTAAAATACCGCCCGGCATATTGTGTTTGCGACGACGCGGTATAACTTAGCATTTACTCAGCGTTATTCAAATATTAATCTCACAAGTACAATAAGAATTTTCATGCAACACTTACAGAATTCCACTAAAACGTAGCTGTTTGAAAGAATAACGCCATCAAAGCGATCTTTTGTGAGAACAAGTACATTATCTTCTGTTGGAATTTCATCTCCACACGCGGCGCCTATAAGGGCTATCGCGACTGTTAAGATTAAGACTCGCATTTTGTAATATTGCACGTTTCTTCGTTGTACTAGAGTCTTCGAAGACGAAACTGTACAAAATGCCGAAATTGCCACTTCATTCAGTCACACACTCACACCGTCGCACTCGACGTGGCAGCGTCGCCGTGTGTTTGGCTGTGATTGGTTGAAATTGTTATTTTTTAATTTGTTTGTCATCACTTCTTCACAGATAATATAGGTAGGTGTACACTTGTTTTATAAAGTCTGCCATTCACGTAAAGACTTTAGGATCACGGAAGATTTGTACAGAAAAAAAAAGATACACGGTAAACTAAAAATATTCCCCAGTACTTAAAATATATTTAATTAAAAATTTGTAAATGAAAGTTAATAGTGCATAGTGACACAACCTAAACACATTCAGAATTAATTTATAAAAATAGCTGAATAATATTCAAAATAAATATCATCACCGGGAAGATTATTTTTCACACACATCTATTACACTCAGTCAACTAAGTGACTAGCTAACATGGGTGGCACTGAGCGCTCAAGATGTGCGTTCTACTCTTATGGTGAGATTCACAGACCGCACTACGACTTTACTTTGAGCAAAGTATGCTTAGAACTGTCAGAAATGTATGGGTTTTGACAGTTAGAAGCGTACTTTGCTCGAAAGTAAAGTCGTAGTGCGGTCTGTGAATCTCGCACTTAGACTAAGTACCTATAGACGTAGCCATGTTCGCCATATGCTTTGTGGAAGTGAGACAGTTATATACAAATAACATAAGAAAGTTGAAAAAGAACATCGTATCTTTTGTCCCTTACAGCGTGCCGGTTTTTGCTTGGCGAACTTCACGATGTTAGCCAAACAAATATCTGTCATCGCAATAGCCGTAATAGATAACCCATCTTAAACGCATTTATTTATTGTTTTTGACGTATATCGAAGATTATTAATAAGTTTTAGGGTTTTTATGAGACAAGACTCAATTAGTTAAGTGATTAGTGTATAAGGTGTGCAGTTAAATAGGAGGTTGCAGTATTTTAGCCTGTATAAACTGTACAGAAACGAGGCCTTTAAACGACATCACTTTTTATTCGTAAGTAAACAGATACTATACATTAGTAAATAATGTATGTCTATTGAACAAATTACACATTGAAGCATATAACTCTTGACTAACACTTCAAAATAAAGCGCATTTCTCATGAAATTCTTGATTTTCATTCAACGAAATCCCACATACTTATTTTGGTGTGTTGCCATCAATTTACTTTTATATTCTCCCTAATTTCGTAGACATATAAGTTTTTATTCTAACAGTGTTAGAATTGACAATAAGCCATAACAAAATATTAAGTGGCTTTGGTAATTCTTTCCAAGATGGTGTAGAATAAAGAATATTGTTATTATAGAAAAAAATGGAAAAGAAAAATTTGACTTCGGGCAGGTATTGAACCTCAGGAAAATCAGTCCAGCCGCTTTACCTCTAAGCTACAGAGGTCCCACACCAATGCGTCAAACTTTGCCTTCCCTTTTTTTATTTTTAACTGACTGAGGGTGGGTGAACGACGAGATTTGTCAGGACCGGGATATCTGGCGCTCTACACTCTGCCTACCCCGTTAGGGACCTGGCGTGAAGATACACACACATCTGCATTTAAATGTTTAAAAAGTTATCTATAGGCTGCAGTTTTCATTTACTCGGTACCCACTTATCGATGTGAACTTGTTGATCATTGTTTGCCGGTGTATGTTGCTTGCTTTAAATGTTTTAAGGGCTAGCATTAAAAATGGCCCTTCTGATCTTAGTATTTCCGTTCATTCCACGGAAGTACTAACATTCCCACATTCTGACATTTCATGACAGGACACTAACATTATAATTGTATAATGATTTATGTTTTGATATTTATAATTTGAATAACGTAACTTCACGCCTGTAATCCCCGAAGGGGTAGGCAGAGGTAAATGCATGCATTCAAGCATACATGCAAACACCCACGATTCGCCGGTTACGTTTTGGCCCATGTAACAGGTGGCGAGCCTGTTGACATCTCCGGGCACATTACCATACTTCAAGGTACTGGGAAATTTCCAGAAAATGGAAAAATCCAAATAGAACCAGAGATAAAGGACTTTACACCATTATCACTGATAACCCCCTACCCGGGAATTGAACCCAGGACCTCAGCGTAGTAGTAGTGGCCTGCTACTACTAGGCTACCGAGGCAGTATGATTTGAATAATAAAGCGATAATCACACTGAAACTGTTAGTTTTATTTAACTATTACTTACACGCAAATATTGAATGCCTTACCCGATACAGCAATCGTTCTGATAAACTATCTATAAGATCGCGGAAAAAGAAATAATACCCTGTAGATGATGTTTTAAAGTGCGAGCTGTGAATAATCTAGAACCTAGATTATTCACAGCTCGCAGCATAATAAATGCTAATTCATGGTTACCTATTTCAAATTATGTACATTTTCTCGATATGTTCTTGATCTTTCAGCAAAATGTATAGAATTAATTGAATGGTAGATGCACATGTTTTAATTCATAATTCAATCAATTCGTTACAATTCAACTAATCTGAATAAAAGTAAAATGCTTAGGAATGTTTAACATAAAAACTTGCCGAGATATAGTAAATGATTAGGAAGAAAATCGGGAAACTTTATTTACTAGCAACACTCATGATTTCATATGGCTGTCTCATGAGCGGTCACACGATGGCTTACATCTATAGGTACTTAATCTAAGGTTCTACTTGTATGATTCGCCGACAAAATGCCCGCGGCCTTTTTACGATAGTGGAACGGCAATTTCAGCGGTCGTAAACGTTGGCGTTGCAAGCGTTTAGTGGAACGTAGCCTAAGTAAGTCACTCAGCTGACTGTCAAGGTCAGGTCATTGTCAATTGTCAAAATTGTCATTAATTTCGTGAATGTTGTGATTGTTGTGCATTTTTAGGTTATATTTGGTTAGTATTGAATTTAGTTTGTATCCTTATTTTCCAAAGATATTGAAAAATCCTCGAAATAATGGAGTAGCAATGAACCATAATTGTAAAATCAGTTTTAATGCAGCTGTATACTATAATGACAGCTGGGCATGACGAGTGTAAGTCTGTTAAAATTAATGGAAATTGATATGAAAACGTATATAATTTAGTTACAACTGTTGATTTGTCTTTTTATGATAACGATAGACACGCATTATTAATCTATTTATATAGGTTTGTCACACGTGCGTCTTTAGTCACATATTTTGTCTTAGTAAATCACAAATAATGGCCTTCACACTACCATACATTTTATTTTAGAATTTTAAAATTGGACTTCTTCCAATTTTTATGCCACATTGCTTCCAAAGACCAGTTCTTGTGATCTTAGTGTCTGGTGTTAGTGTTAACTTTATTACACTGTAACATCCTATAAAGGTGAATATTTTTTAATTAATTATAAATGGTATGAGGTAAGATTTTTTTTTTTCATTTAATCTATAAATATACCAAATGTCATTTTAATAATATTCATGTTCAACTTTCTGTTATAAATAGTACTTAGGTAATAGACCAAAAAGAAAAGAAAATTAAGCTGTTAGGTATATGCCATATGTACCCACCCCACCACATACACATGATATTGTATTGTTGCCTCAGTCTAGTGGTTGCAGGCCACTGCTCCTGGGTTCAATCCCCGGGTTGAGGGCTATAAGTAATAAAGGGTATATTATCCTTTATCTTTGGTGCTATTGAGGCTTTTCAATTTTCCTGAAGTTTCCCAGAACCACTCTCGGAGTTTGGTTATTTGCCCAGACATGGCAATAGACCTGTTTCCCAGATACATGGATCAAAATGTACCTGGTGAATTGTGGGTGCATGCATTGCATCTTAGATTGAATGGATGTATGTACCTCTGCCTACCCTTTTGAGGATAACAGGAGTAAAATTACGTTGTTTTGTTTTGATATTTAATAAAGATAAGTTCTAATATTTTTGTCATAATACATAAACAAAAAGCACAAGTAAATTTATTTAGCTTATAAAATAGTAGATACCTAAATAGCATTAGATAAAGTTTAAGTTTTGCAAATAAAGACAACCCTTTTCTTTACACTTTATTGTTTTATGTACATTGTGTATTTTGAGAAAATAAAGGATCATGGCAAGATTTGTACAGAAAAAATGAAAAAAAGGCACACAGTAAAACAGCATGGAAATATTATCCAGTGAACCTAAACAACATTTCCTGATACTTAAATTATTTTTAACTCACCGGAATAAAAAGTTTGAAATTGAACTTTAGTATGGAGTGCTTCTAATGTTGTTAGGAAAGACGATTTTTATGCTGGTAATTTAAAAATAATTTACATACCAGAAAGTTCTTTAGGGTCCCTAGATAACATTTCTAATCCGTTTTATCTTGTACCTTTTTCTAACTTTGTTTGTATAAATCAATGTATGAAACTTGCCATGATTCTTTATCATTAGATAATATCCCATTTAATAATACAATAAAGGCTAAACTGATCATTATTATTTATGATAATTGCAGATGCCAGAACTTACTGTGACGTCAGAAATATATGAGGAGTATGATTATAAGACAAAATTAACACCCAGTAAAGAAGGAAGTGAGTTTATGCTTATTTCATCATCCAATTCTAATTTTTGCTCATTCCAATTAGTGTAACTTGTAGTTGTAACTTACCATATGCAAGCAAGAAAATAGGATCTTCTACCTTGGTACATTAATGCCTCAAACAAACCAGTACACAGAACAAAACAGTACTCACAAGGAGTACCAGTGGCTGGCCTTGATGCGGTGCTCCCCTCGCGGCGGCCGCCTTATCGATTTTTATGTGACAACACATGAATTGACAGCCAATGGTCACACAGATGGACAGTCAAGTATTTCTAGGGTAGTATCCTGCACAGGTTCCCCACCTTTCCCCATCCTTTCACCTTTCCCCTTTCCCCAACCACCATCCATTTCACCATCCCCACCATTTGGGGGAATTGGTCAACTGGATGGTCGGATTTTGGTGCAGTTAATTACTGAGTACCTAACAATTTCTGACTTAGGATTATTAGTGAAAATATACGCCCAACACAAGTATACCCAAAGCACGATTTCCAGTTTTAAATCGTTGAAGCGAATATTTTTAACACCAAGGTCAAAATGCAGATGCGTTACCACTCCTGAGGCCTAAGGTGTTATGCCTCTGTACCGGAAATTACAGGGCCGTACATTACCACCTGACCGGAACATGATAGTGCTGAACAATACCATTTAGCGGCAAGTAAATTAGGTAATGCGGTACGCCCGCGAGCTCCGTCACTGGAGCTCTACCACCAGTAAAAATCTCGAATCAAAGGACCGATTGTCACATTTTAACAAAAGCCTGGACATTAGGTCGCATTACGCTCGCGAGCTCCGTCAATGGAGCTCTACCACCAGTAAAAATCTCGAATCAAAGGACCGATTGTCACATTTTAACAAAATGGACAAAATTAATAGGGCGTCGGGATCATATCGAAATCGGGATTGTCCCGGAAACCGGGTGGCAACTCTAATGCCGCAATAGAGAATGCCACTGCCACACGCACTGCGGCAGGCCGCACGTGCCGTTTTCCACTCCACTCAGTCGCTGGCTTTTAAAGAAAGGTTCGTTTTAGAAAATGAACTTATATTCAAAAACCGTGACGCGGACTGTGCGTACAAAGTCTAACGACAGAACTGACTGGGACTGGAAGCCGTGTTCAGTGCGCAGATAAGAGGAGATGTAGCAAAATTCAACCTGCAGCTTGTCGCACCGTCAACACCACCGGAGTGGCTGACGGCTGGCCGTTAGGTAGTGCGTAATATCATGTGAACATGGCACAATATGCTCAAAAAAAAGAAAAAATATTCAAAAGCGTAACAGCTTTTAAATATTATTTGGAAAAAGCATAAGTTTTATGTTTCAGATGTAATATCAGAATTTCCTTTTAACTTGCCAAAAGCTGGCGAAACACCCAAGTTTGATAAAGACAATGACTTAGACATAGAAAGGCCTCAGAAAGAAGTTATCAAAATTGGTAAGTGTTAAGAAGTTTTGTAGTAGTTTCAAATCAAAGTAATTCACTTAGCTGAGTTCCAACTGCAGTCACCACTGAGACAAACCCTGTACAAAAGATAATCAGTCTCAGGAGCTCTTTTAAACTTGTAACCTGTACAAGTTATGTCTAATAGAGAGTCATTCAAATCTTAATGTTAACGTAACGTAAACGTCAAAAATACTTTGACGACCCGGTTAGTCCAGCGGTGTGAGACGACCGTTTGATTCGAAGGGTCGCGGGTTCAATCCCCGCACCGGGACAAATATTTGTATGGCCTGCAGATATTTGTTTCGGGTCTGGGTGTTTGTGTATGTGTTGTGTGTGTACAACGGCACCCACGACACAGGTTTATACCTACTGTGGGGCTGTGAGTGTAAGCGTATTTTATTTTATTTTAAATGCAAAACAAAAACTATTTACTTTATTAAATGTAGCACTGGCAGACCAGAGCATACCAGTCACCCCTTCACGAGTATGAAGTAGCAATGCAGAACGAGTACGCACGAGGCAGCCATATCTGCCCTCGACCATTTTAGAGGGAAGTGAGCAACCCGCCACGAGCCACAAGACGCCGCGAGCCGTGAAGGCAAAGACATTTAAGCGTGCATGACCGTTCCTGTTACCGCTAGGACAAGTTTTTTTTAGGACGGACTTATGCAGGCGGCGCGTCTTGAGACGGCACTAGTCTAATTCACCGGGCAATCGGCGTGCGCAGAAGGCGCACCTTAAATAAAAGTCAGCGGGAATGCCTAAGGGAGCTTCCTGTGGGTCCGAACCTCGGCTTAGGACGCTGCGGAGGGACACATAAGACATATGCGCTTAGGGGCGGGCAAGGTCGAGTTAAAGGTTGGGAAGTCTTTTAAGTATCGTGCATTCTATTTAGATATTATAATATTGTAATCAAATCAGATGATTTCAACATTATTATAAACATAGTCCGTGGGTCATAATAATTCCCCGCTGCATAAGGCTCGACTCGGCGCGAGTGATGCATAATGCTTCAGGCTTAGCAGTAGCAGTTTTTCGCACAAAGCCTTTAAACTTTTTATGGTGGTGCACTAAAAATATCCAAAACATCGCAATATATTGTTTGTTTGTTTTGTTTAATAACATTTCGAACGGTTACACTTTAAGCTGTTTTTTTTTCAATTTTTTTTACAAATCATTCCATGAGCGTTCTAAGATTTCTTTTTTTAATTCATCAATTACTATTGGTTGCAGAGCACAGTTCTAGAACTAAGATAGCATTAGTGGGCTTGCAAGTTTGGCGCGGTGCATTCTTACTGGGGGACCTGCTCATACATTTGGGGCTGAAAGGAGATTTACACGGCAAAACTATATTGGAACTTGGTGCTGGAACAGGCCTTACGAGTTTTGTTGCCGCTATTTATGCTAAAAAAGTGGTTTGTACAGGTACTTATGTCTTTGCTTATTTAAAATGTAATTTCATGAAGGCGGAGGTAAACAAAAAATATTCTAACAACAGGCATTGACCTATATGTACTGAACTACTAGACAGGACATTCCCCTTGGTAGCATGGTTCCAGTTTTTTGCATACAATTGACTACACTTTACCATAGCAACATGACAGCTGACGTGAAAACGTCATGCTGAATATCTGTCAAATGAATCTGAAAACTGAACCACTATGTTTGTCCCCGGTGTATACTCTATAATATTGACCTCATTGCTAACAGGTTTATGTTTCGTCAGTTAGGTACGATTTTTGGGTACCAGGTCACCATGTATGTTTTTTTTTATGTACGGAAGGTCAAACAAGCATGTAGTTCACATTGATGTTAAGTGACGACTGCAGCTTATAGACACTTACACAAAGACCAAGGTCAAAATGCAAATGCGTTACCACTCCTGAGGCCTAAGGTGTTATGCCTCTGTTCCGGAAATTACAGGGCCGTACATTACCACCTGACCGGAACACGATAGTGCTGAACAATACCATTTAGGCGGCAAGTATATTAGGTAATGCGGTGGTGCCTACGCCCGCGAGCTCCGTCATTAGAGCTCTACCATCAGTAAAAAAATCAATTTCTCCATGTTGTATTTTCTTACCTTTTAAACCCTCCCTGGGCTTCCTAAAATCATTCAAAACCAAAATTAGCCAAATCGGTCCAGCCGTTCTCGAGTTTTAGCGAGATGAACGAACAGTCATTGATTTTTATATTTATAGAATATTGTTTATCTTTTTTTCAGATATAGACTTCGGAGGAATATTGGATCTAATAAAATTAAATGCTAAGTATAACGCGAAATTAATTAAATCTATGTTTAAAGTCATACCACTGGATTTCAGTAATACTAATTGGAATCAGCCATTACTTAATGAAATTGAAAGAACGGACATCATTATAGCCGCAGATGGTATGTTGTCTGTATTAGCATAGGTAATATTTTGCAGAGTATACAGTACACAGTACAAAATCCACTCTAGAAATAATTGCTCAACTGAATCTCCCTGAATGCAAAAAACTGTCATTCTCTGTTCAATGTATAGACTCTCTGTAATCACTACATATTTTTGCCTGGTGGTAGAGCTATCGAAACAAGGCATAAACCTCGCCAGTTCCGGATAAAGCCGGTGCGAACCCGTAGCAAATGTGACCTTGGGGTCCTAGAGTTACATTGTCTACTGAAATTTAGGATGTAAATAAAACAGAACATTTACGAACAGGAATAGAAATCGATATTAGGGGATTCCCCTGTAAGTACCTACCTATTGTGGCATTGTCAACTTGCAACATAATAATATACCTATATAATTACAGTGTGGCCAACGCTCACTTAGAGAATAGCTAAGGTGTATTACATTTTTGTGGTTTTTTTTGGGCACAGGCGCGGGGCCCCCTTTGCGCGGGGTCCGTTGCATTTGCTGCCTCCTGCTATATGGCTGATCCGGCACTGGACCTCACTGTCAACCTAGTGGGCAACACTATTATGTTAATATGAGATGGAATGTAAATGTATGATCCCGTAGTTTTTGGCACCGAAACAAAATATCTTCAGGCGGCCTATTATTTAACTCGGTGGTCATCAATTTGATGGGCACTATGTATGCAGCGGGAACATTACTGCTTTGACGTGACGTGATAAATACCAACAATACACGAGAGGAACACAAATGGACTGCAATGGCAACCACGTTAAATAAATACGCCTTTAGTCATAGAGCAATACGGGCCACCGGCCGCGGCGGACCGGAGGGGAGTAGCCATATGTAGGCTTTCCCCTCTGTCAACGTACAAGCACAAGTGGTCCTGTGATGCCTGTGGCCGAGATGTTTAAATGTGTGTGTGAAATGACTGTTTTGCATCGGTAATTTACGCTATGGCTACTGCCCTCCGGTCGGCCGGTGGCCCGTGTTGCTCTATATCCTTAGTAATGGTAGCGTTTCTGTGCTACATTGGGTTCTCTAGTTTTTATGCCTATAGGTAATGTCCGGAACTTTTGCCCGAAGCCGATTAATGTGGTGAGCCTATTGATGACAGTTCCGGAATATGTGGGTGAAATAACTTTCTTGAAATTTCCCAATGTCTTTTTAGGCAGTTCCCAATGTCTTTTTTCCATTTTCTAGAAGTTGCCAAACTTCAAGAAAATTAAAAAATCCCAATCACCAATCAATCACTCAGCATTAATTAAAACAATATCTTCATTTCAGTGATCTATGATGATGATGTCACAACTGCTTTTGTAACAACGATGCAAAAGTTAATGAACACAAATCCACCTAAAACATTGTATATCGTGTTGGAAAAACGCTACGTTTTCACGATAGAGCATATGGATTCTGTCGCGCCTTGCTACGAAACATTCCTGACGTTACTCGCCAAAGTAAAGACGGATAATAATCATTCCATTTGGTCCGTGGAACAGCTACCTCTAGACTTCCCTAAATATTTCACTTATGATAGAGTCAAGGAACTAGTCTTATGGAAAATATCTTCGAAACCTGTTAATTAAGTAAAAAATGGATGTGAAATCTGTGATATTAAAGATATTTTTGTAAAATTTATAGCTATTTTGTTTTTATTCAGGAGTACCTACATTGATTGCTATCGACTTTAAAAGCTTTATCACCCAAAACTATAGCATAGTTTCTTAAAATTCACTGGTCAAAGAACATCGTCCTGGGACACTGCGACAAATTGGACGACAAGATGTATCATAGTTTCACAAGTGCTGCCCAACCGAGTTGGCTTGGGAGATTGACCTCTTTCTCGAAGTTACAACTACCTAACTGAACCCCCTTTCGTCCCCGGTATACATAATCGTCAACAACTTCTAGCGTAGTTCCCCGGAGTCATCGCTCAATCTCTTCTGCAAGCTCAGGTTTTGACGATACGATTCTGTCGTCCTGTGCCTTCAGCTTAGACGGCTCTGCCCTATGGACAGATGTTTGGAAAAAACTAAGAGCCTCAGGCATCCCGTACCAGTTTTAGCACTAGAAGTACCACAAGTGGCATTTCTAGTGGAATTTTAAGGAAAAGCGAACCGCAAAGTGTTTTCAATAGGCCCGCATGCGATCCGGTCATTCAGTATCCCAATAACACATCTAATGGGATATTATTATTGAATGTGTTAATTAACTCGCTTCAAAAAAAAAGGAGGAGGTTATCAATTCGTCTTAATCTTTTTTAGCATATCTACTTATCTATGTAAATAATAAACACACAAAAAGTAGAATTTAAACAAATTAATAAATTTATTTTACATAAATATGTGTAGTAATAATTTATTAAACGTATAATATCACAACAAACATTATTAAAGGGGTATGTCGACTTAAAGTTATTTTTGCGTAGGCCAAAACTCGTTATATTTAGTGAGAAAGGTTTTCTTTATTTCCGAATTTCGAGCTTGTTGGTCCTTTTCCTTGCTGAGGGTTTCAATACTTTGGCCGATGCAGAGATCACCCGTGAAGTGTATAATTACCACTTGAGTGTTAAACGACACATTTTTATCGGAGCCTGGCTTAGTGTAGCTGGCTTGGAAATCGAAGTTCATTGGCAACTGCGAGCTTATATTTTCTGCTAGAAAACGAAAAAGGATTTGTTGCATATCATGTAACAAACATACTCACCGTTCGCGCTGGTCGGATATCGTAGTTTATGTTAGGACTTTATGAGCGGCCAGGGTAAAGTTTAACGCCCTATTGCTAATGTTATTCGAAGGCAGTTTATATACAGCGATTGGCCTGAGCAACTTGTGGCTATTTGAATAATTTGAGTTCTCCCGGGAGAATTAGGTCTGCGTTCAAATGATACATGTTCAATAAATCGATCGTTTCGATGTATTGAATGTACATATCATATGTTTTAGTATGGCAGAGAGTGTGGAGCGCCAGATGTCCCGGTCCTGACACACCTCCAATACTTCTTCTACATTCATCACGTACCTAATTAATAAAATGTAATAAGTAGGGTAAGGCGTCGGGATGTGACAACCCCCAATGTCTACTAGTGGAGGAAAATTATTTCTGCAGTCGGTCAAACTATTCCAATAGTAGGTAAATGCAACAACGTAGGTTGGGCAGCAGCTTCCCGCGATAAAATGTTCGCCAAACCGTATCGGTTATGACATATCCCTCCATAATAATATGATGCAATCTTTAGGCTTTATCCAATACAGTGGACGCTCTTTGGCCTGAAATGATGATGATGATAAATAGATAGGTACTTACCTACAACTGTGGCGGACTAAGGTCATCACGAGCCTGGGGCGGCATTTGGTGTTTGGAGCCTGACGCACGAGGAAAAAAAAGGTACTGAGGTAAAATTAGGAGCCCCCCGTATGATCGATACGGTAAGACGCGCGAGCAAAAAAAACGACATTTCTCTCCGTAAGTTCTACAAATCTTTCATGATTCCCAGCGACCAGTCGATCTTTGGAGGCCCCCAGAACCGGGGGCCCGTGGCAGACCGCCCCTGCCGCCTCCCCCTTAGTCGGTTGTCCGCCACTGATCTACAAATAAAATTTCTACCAACCCGAATAGTTATCTTCCGAGTCTTGTACAGATGAGTCCCCCGTACATTCAGGACCACATCGTCCGTCTTTTAGGATGCCTCTCATTGTTGTCAATTTGCTAATAGCCTTCTCTCCGCTCTGGTCGTTCTTATGTTTGTCAATATTGCGTAAAAATTTCTTCATCTGTACCACAATAAATTATATTTAAATTAAGGCTGTAGTGAAGTTCGAGGGCGCAGTTTAGTGCAATGATGTTCCGGTTGTTTCAAATTACGATTTCATAAAGTTCTGGGCACGGAATTGTAGCGCCATATATAGGGTCAAACGGTCAAATATTACCTAATCTAAAATATTCCTGAGAACATTCTTTAACGCACCCAAAATGTTTTACAGAAATCAGTCGAAACATTTTTAACATTTTGTTATATTTGAGTTTTACTCAACGCAAATCAAGTTAAATGAAAATGGAGTTAGCAGGTTAACACTCACTGTTTTAGAAATCTTTTGAGGAGGATCTTGATAGGACATTTTAGGTTCGCCGGGGTTACTACCAACGACATATAGCGTGTTCTTAGGTGTCTCCAAGGCCGCCTGCGCATCCATGATTCCTCGTTGTCCTCCGGGAACACTCGATTTATTATTTGATAAATTTAGATACTTTTTGGCGTTCTCAAGATTTTGTAACTGACCCTTATTCTTTTTCTTTCTCTGTCCGTGTGATTCGTCCTCATTCGATAAACTCTCTTCGGATGTAGATGGAAATACTTCGTTTAAGCTGAGCACCTCGACGTTACACTCGTCAAGGTTTGCATCGTTGTCTATATCGGCCACTTGACACAGATGATCAGTAGAATGTATGCTAATAAACGATTTCTGTCCGGAACACAGCAGAGGGTCGTCTTCTCCAGACGTTGATGATTTCTTTGATACTGTTACTATAAAAACAACTTTCAGTTATGGTACTAACTTCGATTTTACGAGATAAACATGAGGTGATAACATACCAGCGTAAGTACAGCTTTCATTATCGTTGCAGCCGATTATTGTGTCACCTACAAATATGTTTTCGTCGTATTATCAATATTTAATCAAGCAAAAATTAAAAATTCATGAAACAAACCTTCATCATCCTGGTTAGCAACTAACTCTAAAGACACATCCGATAATTTGTGATCATTCTTGGAATATGACATATTTAACAAATAATTTCAGTTTCCGCTACCTTGTCAAATGGGACGACATTTTTGTCATCCTAACTATTCCAATTTTGATAATTTGATGTTTGAGTTGAATGATAATTATAACCTTTTTGGGATGATTAAAAAAAAACGAATGACATTTTCAATCTTTTCTGTTACTTATACGGGTGCCACCCATAATGATAACTTATTATTTCTTAAATTCCAAAATTCAGCTAAAAGAGTGAGCTACTGACTGAAAATTTTTAAACCTATAGAGTTAATATTCAACCAAAGTAGTATAATAAATCTATGATTCAACCCATTAGTTGACGTTAAATAGTTTTCGTTACTTGGGTTATTACAATTACGTTGAATCAAAGTTAAGTGTGGTACGAGGGAGTAAAATAAATAATTTAATGAAAATAATAATTATATTTCATTGAATAAGTACAAGTCATTACCGAACATTACTCAAAGTAGAACAATACAAAAATAACAAAATAGTTTCAAATTATCACCGACATTAGAGAAACGCGTATAAAATAATTGTAGTTTAACATAAGTATGTATAGATGTAACTAAGTGTACAACATTGACGCCCAATTTTACCGAATAGTGATATTACTGATACTTCTCAAACAATAATTTGAACTACCTCTCTTTCAAAGAGTGACAATTATAATTTCACATAAAACTTTTGTCAGATTGCAAGACTTATGTAACAGTTTCTTTGTCAATCTGTTAAAAACCCGGTTTTAAATGCCACTAACATCTTGTTAAACTCTTGAGTGCTACACCCAGAATTGTGTGAAATAGGACGATATTAAACAGTAATTATCGAACATTTGCATTGATACCTAAATATATAAAATCGGAATCATGTTTTTGAAGAATTTGGTAATAAGGCAATAGGGATTACAGTCTTGTGTTTAACTATCTATTGAACACACATTTTTGAAAGTTCTTTTCGAGTAATTCGAATGGATTTTTTAATGACATTAGTATAATACTTATTGATTGTATTTCATAGTACCGTCCCAACGAAACACCTACCACACATTTATACTTACACAAATAAAACACATAGCCCACAGAAATCACATAATTCTTTTCCAGATTTTCAATTTATTCACCTATTGGTGACTGCAACGTGTTCAATTTTTCATTCAAAATACTTATTACAATATGTCAATCACAAACTACACCTAATTTATATAGATACAGAGAACATTTATCTATCATTAGGTAATTTTATTGCTCAGAAAATGTCTTAGATTTGTCAAGGCATAATTAACTTAAAGAAGATCGTGCAATTCATAAAAGCAATAAAAAATACAAGTGTTTAATTTCACATTAGTGTGATTCTAAATCATAGCTATAACACAAACACCAGTTACAAAATAACTATTGTTCGTTCTATGCTAAAATACAGTATAAGACTTGACTAAATTCAGTCTATTAAGTTGAGTCTCGGAAATATTTTTTTAATTCTAGTTGGGATAAAATAGAAAGCAATTGGAATATCAAATGACTGGAAGTCGTATTTCGTTTTCGCCGGAAAATACGACTAACTTCCGTTTCTAAAGTATGCTAAGGGTGTAAAACTAAAACAGTTCATAATTTAGTAACTAAAATATTGTCGTCCATTTCATGGACTCTCTTAAAACTAAAACTATTATCGTCGGGCAGTGACGAAGTAAAATTATCTAATCACAATAGTGAGACGACTCTTTAAAAATGATAGTCAATTGCTATTGATATGGCCAATGAAAAAATTATACGTAAAACATGCGAGATCGTACCAACAACTTAATTTGTTCCGCTTATCAACGTTTAATATAAATGAAATTACGAAATTACTAGAAATGTATCTATACACATTTCACGGTTGCACTAAAGCCTCAATCACTGGGACGAGTCCGTTGCTCGATGAAAAACATACTAAATATAGGCTATACGGAGATTTTTCGTTCCGATATGGACGACCGTTTGCGGCTCTGTATGCTACCTGATGACATTTTTCTTTTGCTCTCGACAGCGTTCGGTGCAGAGCTGTTTGGGCCCGCCAATTTGTTGAAATTCGAACTGGCGCTAGCCATCCTGTTAGCGTTTTGTAGATTAGAAGTTTTCCTTCTAACGGACGGCGAAGCTTCTACGTTGTTGAGCTTGGCCGTGGTGGTCTGTGGCTTCTGTTCGATGACCACCGGCTGCTGGTACTTTCCGACCGCGTTCCAATGTTCACGCTGCGCTTTCAGGGATTCGCGCATTTTTTCTTTGGCCTCAGCGTTGTCCGCTAGCATTTGGTTGAGCATTTGTACGGTTTGGTAGAGCGCTATCGGGCTGAGTAGCCCGAAGTCGTGAAGTGAACTCATGTGCAGTATAAAGTTTCTATATAAATTCTTCTCTAGAAGCTCTTTGCCCTTCATCTGGAGGAACATTTGGCAGGCGAGAGGGATCTGGCAGTCGCCCACGTAGTTGTATTTCATCACATGAAGGTTCCACATCTTCATGAGCTCCTTTTCCCCCTCGTTCACGTCCGTGAACTCGTCGATCATCATCATCGTCTTTTGTTGCAACCATAGCGGGTCCGTCTCGCTTTCCGAGTCAATGTCCAGCTCGTTCGGATAGACTGGCAGGCAAGTGATAGTATGGTGATATAATCTGTGAAAGAAAAATAAGTATTTTTTTACTGGACCAATCTCACTATAGTCTATTCATAGAGACAGTCATATAGGGAAATTCGGACGGGCATCTCATTGGTCGTAGATAAGGAACGTATGGCGCGTATACGCTGTGCATTTATGTCGGTCCGTTTTCATAGACTAAGAAAACTATGATTTGCAACATGTGGAACGGTTTTCTTGAGGCTACGCCTAATTCGTTGAATAATGATATTTTTAAAACGGTTGCTACGAGTACGGGAGTTCATTGGACATCCGTTTACGAAATAGTAAAAGAAAAGAAGATCAACGGCAATCTGTGATCTCCTAACAATAAATAAACCACGTCCGACAGTTGCAGAAAAAAATATAGTTTCATGAAGAAAAGATTTACATGAAATTTATCACACAAGTAGTTAATAGTCTGAATTAACATATTAGATAATAATTGTTTATTATATACTACACGTCTTGAATCGCAGATTAAAAAAGTCCAAAGTCGGTCATATACCTAAAACACACCAAAGAACTGCGGGCGTAAGCTACTTTAAAATAAATGAAGAAAGCATAACACAGCCTTATATTTGAAAAATGTTACCGCCTATTGACCAATGATTGTCATTTACAATAGTAGTGCTGTCTTTATCACTTTCATACAATTGTGCAAGAGAAAGCTCCATTAGACATTCTCGGCGAATAGAGTAGGCGAGCTTATTGACATTTCTGGGCACGTTACCTAACTCCAAGTATGGCACTGGGAAACTTCCGCAAAATGAAAAAATAACCACTCCCAAGGGGAAGCCCTTTCTCACGGAAAAGTATATGAAGTGATGGAGGGGACACGGTCGCTGAACGTCAACGAGATCGTAAAGCCAATGATGGCAATGTTTTTTAGCTGAGTTATTCTCAATTTACACCACCGCAGAATGGAATGGAAGCGTCAATTTCGCCTCCCGACGCGAGAAGTCACGTCCAGGGTCGCCATCGATTTAAGTCGTTACCGTATGGCTCCAGGTTTACAGTTGCGAGCGGCGGCGTTCCTAAAATATAATGAGGATTTGGCGGAACCGCGACATGTCCCATTGTTTTATAAATAACATTTATCTGCGACTAAAACACCCCCAGGTTTCCGGATATATCACCAAGTAAACCACCCCTGTGGTTGGTTTTAGTCAGAAATCACACATTATCTGCTATCTCCGTCATGACTGCGCATATTTACGAAGTTCGTGCGTGTTACATACCTATTATGTCCTGTAAGGTACGGCCGCTGCGCGTCAACGAGATCATTATCATCCACTTCCAGGAACTCCGCGAGGCTGTAGCGCTGCGGGCGGCGGCGTCCCCTGGGCCGCCATATGAGGAGGTGTGTGAGCGAGGCCCGGCGGGTAGGCCCGGTGCGGGGCCCACTGGCCGCTGTTGAACGGCCTTGGGCGGCGATCAGGTCGTGTGGTGAGCCGGTGTAGGAGCCGTCGTACAGCTCGTTTATTGATACGTCTATACGCGCGCCGCCTGGTATTGGCTGAAAGAGATGGATATTGTGAGCGTGATATAAGTACAGTTCCCAGCAAAAAAATATTGCACATCGAATCTACGAAAGAAACAATCGTCTAGTTTCAAAGTAGTCGCAACGCGTCTTTTTTTAATTTTTTTTTTATTTAATAAAAGTGGCAAAAAAGCCTGCAGTTCACATTGATGTTAAGTGATGACTGCAGCCTATGACTAGACATACCACACCAATGACCAGAGGTCAAAATGCAGATGCGTTGCTACTCCAGCAGTAGGTGTTATGCCTCTGCGCCGGAAATTACAGGGCCGTAAAAACATAATGCCGTACATTGAAATCTCTGGTTTCAGGTAGATGTTTATAGGCTTCAGTATTACTTACCATCAATGTAATCTGTATGCACGTTTACCACTTCATGACATAAGAAAAAGAAGACGTGATAAGACTCAAGAGGCTACTGCAAGTAACTATGTCATTGTTTCTTAAGTTCTATCGAATTTACGTGTGTGGAAGCCAATTTCGAAAGCTACTTACAAAATATGTGAAGTTAAAACGGGAATGACATAGCTTCAAGTGCTTGAGTAATGAATAGAGAGTCCCACAGTCCAATGAACACCAAGGGCAATGGAGATCGTCGCATGCTTCTGTCTGCTGCCTGGAGTTGTTGTTGTATAGAAATTGATAGATAATTTGCTGTCGTTTTGATTCCCCATCAGCGGATTCTAATTTTGTTTTATCACCTGCCAAAATATTACATTATCTTAGATTATGAAATGGTAGATGGAGCTAACATAGTAAACGGAGTGTGCAGTCTAAGTGTACATGTGTATGCATGAATGCAAATACGTATGTACCTGGTCTACCTACGTAAAAAATGCACACTAACGTATACAGTGAATTTTGTGTTCAGGGTCAGTTGTAGAAAATGTCATAGAAGTAAATAATAAAATAGTAAGGCAATCAATATTGTGTGTTTGTGAAATAACATTACACCCTTTTAGGGTTGGGTAACTAAGGGGTAAAAATTGGGATCCTATTACTAAGACTTGTTTGTCTGTCTGTCTGTCACCAGGCTGTATCTCATTAACCGTGATACCTAGACAAACTTGAAATTTTTAGAGACGATGTATCTCTTTTGTTGCTGCTATAACAACAAATACTGTTGCTGCTATAACAACAAATACTAATACTAGCAATGGATACTCATTATAAATACAGCTTGTCATATTAGTACTAGAAATTAAAATTGTTTTTAAAACGTATGAAATAACAAAAAAGAGCTTACCATTTTTGCTATCACTGGAGCTGCTTTTAGGCTTAAATTGCTCTTTGTTTAAGATATTATCTTTCTTCATACCATTAGCTTCTGCTTGTTGATACAGCTTTGGCCTGTTTACTAAACCATTTGTGGGCTCCTGACTCCAACTGAGTTTCAACTTCAATAAAGGCCGAACTTTAAATATGTCGAATGGGTTTGTTTCTGTGTGTATGTCATTCTCCTGCAAGATAAAATAAAAAATACACATTTAGTTTTTCTTTCTGCCAATACTTGATTTCTTTGAACAACATTTGATTAATAAATGAGATTACAGCATTATATGAATAAACAAGTATCTTTTCCACACAATCTGAATAAATTTTTGGCTGCAAAAATTACGTCACCTTCATTTTTAATATATAAAATAATAAAATACGCTTTCACTCACAGCCCCACAGTAGGTATAAACCTGTGTCGTGGGTGCCGTTGTACACATACAACACATACACAAACACCCAGACCCGAAACAAATATCTGTAGGCCATACAAATATTTGTACAGCATCCTGCAAGAAATATTGCACATTGAGCCTATGAAAGAGAGGATTGGCTGGTTTCGACTTCGTAGAGCATTTACTTGTTCAAAGTGGTTGATAAACATCATATAGGCAAGGTGCGAAAGAGATAACGCTCTTCAGAACCAATATAAGCCAGTCTCATTCTTACAGTCAATGTCCAATATTTTTTATTTGATAATGTATTTATCTTGTCAATCTTGCCCATATACCTACTGTAGCTGGAGAGCACTTCATGCCAAACATTTTCATCTCAGCAATACTTCTATGCCTTAGATAGCAAAGACTGATACTTACATTGGGTATTGTTTCCCACTGTGCCATCAGTGCTTTATGTGGAGATCTGGCAATGGTAGCACTTCTTCCACCAGGAGTGGCATCATGCAAAACTAAATCATACTCTCCA
Source organism: Macrosoma leucophasiata (assembly GCA_036365455.1). Classification (NCBI taxonomy): domain Eukaryota; kingdom Metazoa; phylum Arthropoda; class Insecta; order Lepidoptera; family Hedylidae; genus Macrosoma; species Macrosoma leucophasiata. Next base: position 7,377,939 of record JAWQUS010000024.1, read on the forward strand.
TTAGTCAAGAGGCAACGGTTGTGTTTGTCATAGACAATCAACTCACTGCCATAGAGTTTGCTCCATTTGTTCTCTGTGCTTGAAGAGTTGAGATGATCTGATGACTTGATCCGCTTTATGAGTGGCTCTACAGTGAAAGGAAAAATGTTGTGTCAGACAAAAGGCAATTCAGGGCTGGCATACTGAATGACCAGTAGCATCCCGCAGCACTCTAATTGAGACAACGAGGCCAACACCCAAACAAACATGTCTCTGTTAGAGATGGGGAAATTTCCAGGCGGATTGTGAATAATGCATGATAAATTGCTGCCCTTGGGCATTTAATTTTTGATATGAAATTTAATTAACAATGGCAGGTTTGATTTATTGTAAACTGACCAAAATTATTAATTAAAAATGGATAAAGCAGCATTAAAACATTAAAAATGGATATAGCAGTAATGTTAAAGTCCTTCCTATTTCTTATTTATTTACAAAGCATTACCAAATTTACCCAGTAATCAGAAAATGCCTAAGTCAAGTTTTGCCATTTACTGGGTATACAAGCAAAAATGCTCATTACTATATCCCCAAAAACTCCCACTACACAAACCTGACACATGATAATTATTACAGCAATTATAAAAACATTTTACCTTCACATTCTCCATTAGTAATTTCAGTGGAGCTGGTTGCACCATTAGTATTCATATTTCCCAAAGCTCTAGTGACTGTAACTCGAAGCATCAGCATGTAGGACTTCACATTGGGCCCATGCGAAGGGCTGAAGGTGTCACTTGATATACTAACTGCCGAGGCCATGGCTGGTGGCTCTGAAGTCGATGGATTTAATGGCACTGAACAGCTACCAACCTGTACATTTAAAAAACAAAGTTTTGTTGACATTTGCATTTTTTAACAAAAGTAAAGAGAGTAAGAGAAATATAAATGTAAAAGCTTGTGTATATTGAGGGTTCTGATCATTGTCAATCACAAAAACCTATGTTTTACTATAAATCACAGTGCAGTTAACACCAAGGTAACTCTATACAAAAAAACACATAGTTCTTACTGAAACTTCAACTATGGCAGAAGAACTTTCTTTCCTCTTTTTGTGGCAGATTTTGAGCAGCAATGTTTCCACTTTCACTTGATAATCTCTAGGATCTTCTAACGTTTTGTCATAAAACCCCAAAAACGTCAGTGTCATGTATCCACCCAAACTATTTGGCTGCAGTTCTGTGCTTTTCTTCAAGGTTATCTTTTCTAAAAGAGAGTCCACCTTGAAGCCGATTCGACTCTTGTTACTCCGCGACATTCTCCGTCTCATATAAGACAAAGTTCTATTCAAAAATATAGGCTGGAAACAAGAATAACACCATAAACACAGATGCTAACAGGATATCATACATGATATATTTTCGCGGGCACAATACATACCGATAACATATTGCGTGTCCGTAGAAATCTGTATATTTGTGTTGGTTCTGAAATAAAAGTGTTTATACATTTGGTGATAGTGTGCAAAAGAATGCTAACTTATCAATCGTTACAATCAACTTACTTTCGAAAGCCTGTAAGAACAGCTCGTGATCGGCTTGTAGGTGATCAATTTTAGAACTCTGTTTTGTTTCATGGTCTTTATCACGTTTCTTGGGAGGCATTTTAAACTTTTATATATAAATAAATTATTACTGAAACCGCCAAGTTCATCGGTTCGTTGACTTGACAGCGTCAGGTCAGGTCATAAACAATAGATCAAAGATTTTTGTCTATGTCTATGTCTAGCGTGAAAGGTGAAAATTACCTATAAAAATTAGGGATGGGATGAGCATTACCATTGGTATGTTATTTACCTAATCTAAGGGATTGAGGTATAACTTTAATGAACGCCAAGAATCTTTGTAAGTAAAAAATAGCGTAATTTTTTGTTGTATAATCTAGTTAATCTAGCTATGTGATGGTATTTTAGGTTTCTATACCTAATTTTAATTTCTTTGTCACTTATCTTTTAAGAGACACGAATAATAGGGGATCAAGGTTGATCAAACTAATAAGAGGGAATATTCATGAATTTTATTTTTTCGTCTTAAATTAATCATTTACTTAAACATATCGTAGAAAAATTATAAATAGGCCTGAAAATATCATGTTTATTTTTCAAAGAAAAATTTAAAACATTGAGTAAAGGAGATGTTGCGAGCTCGGCTCTGGTTCGTACACGTCTTCAAAAAATGGGTAAATTAAAGAAGAATCCAAAAAAAATACAATTAATTTATTCAAGAATATATTATAAAGTTACAACCACATATAATTCAAACGATTTTATCATTTTCAACTATGTTGAACATTGCGGCGATACAGCCGACACTTGGGATCAATCGATTTTGATAGTATTTAGAAAATATTACTTTTTTCTCCAAGTACTACATAATCAAAATACAATTTAAAAATGAAAATGTCAAAATGACATCGCCCGCCTTATGCGCCATGTTGGTTTTGAGTTGCAATTCTAACTGCAAATAATGTTTTGTAACTGCAGACAAAGCTAAATAAGTGAAAATATGCAGTAAAAAACGTTTTTATACTGACTTTGACTGTTTAATGATATTGATGTCCATACATTTTTGCAACATCTCCTTTGAGCTCTTCAAACGCCGTCATTTTGACCACGTGTGCTGTGACGTCACAACACACGACGAGTGTTTTTTACTCTAAACTTTTGTGTTACTTCATACGTATTTTCAATTTTAATTGCTCTACAAGAAGCAAAAAAGCCATCTTAGAAGTATTGTATAGTACCTAAGTGCAAAAATAGTATTAGAAAAACACCAGACAAAGTGTTATTTCGTCTCGACCAATGGCGGCGCGTTTTGGAGGTTTGAATTTCGTTCCCTTATTTTGCACTATTTACATAATATTTAATGGCATTAAATAATTAGTAAATAAAAAAAACTTTGTAATTATAATATGACGTTGATAAGTATTCGAGAAAAAAACATTTTATGCATATTGCTTAATACAGAGTACCTTTAAATATACTAATGAAATACCAATTTTCAACTGAACTGCCAATATCATACAAAAGGTAAAGATCAGAGGAGTTATGATATTTTGGTTATTGCATGTTAAAAATTACATACTTGTCATTTAATATTAGTAATAAAGCTGCGTGAGCTTTTTCTAATCTCCCAAACTTGGCGTGAAGATACATAGATAGGGCGCATTCCACTAAACGCAACGATTGTAACACTCTTTGTATCGTTCCACATGAGGCGTTACGAGCGTTCGTTCCACATCATAGATGAAATCATTATTCGCGACTGCATCTCGCCCACTTCTCCCACTAAATATTGGTGGGTAGGAGTGGGCTTTCATCAATAAGTAGTGGGAATTCGACAAATAAACGACGTGCGTATATAGTGCAAATCGGCGGTCGTGGTAGCGGTCTTATTATGCAACGCAGCTATAGGTATTAAAAAAGTTAGACCTTGTCTATGAACTGTCACGAATGTCAACAAATGTCAATTTGACACTTGGTTATTTACAATTTTACCATTTAACAAAAACGGAATCTTTTTACAATTCCATTAGCTTTATCCACGAATTACAGATGTATTGATACAATGCTAAAAACTAAATGGGCGTATGAAAGAGTTGTAAGGAAAAAAATACGAAATATACAGAAAAATGCGTTCGAGAAAGGGATACCGACTGTGTTACTGAAAGAGTTGAATTATGTTTACAATTACAACGCTAGTAAGGATATTAAGAATGAAACAAATAAAAGACGGATAATTTCATTTGTTACTGTCTTTATATTGTTAGTATTATCAGGTCTAGCTGTGGATAATATATTGAGTGCAAGATGTTTATTGTCCAGTAATTACCTAGTGTGGGAGGCGACGCGACCTCTAGCTGATTGCTCGTATTGCGCGAACGTTACGAAGCCTATCATATTACAGAACATCAATCGCAGAGACTTTTTGGTAAGCAGTACTCTCATATATGGTGCCACATATGAATAGATCCATTCAGTATTATATTTCTTTTCAGAAATACGCATATTCGTCCAGACCTATAATAGTGAAGAATGCTATCAATCAGTGGAGAGCACATGATGAGTTTAATTATCACATGTTCAAGAGACTCTATGAGCAAACAGATGGCAGCTATGAAAGCCTGGATGAGGGATGTCAATTTCTTAATTTTAAAACAGATTTATTTACTTTGAAAGAGGTATTTGAAATGCCTGAATCTAGAGTTCGTAATGAACCTGGAGAAAAGCCTTGGTATGTTGGATGGTTAGTGTTCAGACTGTTTTTTTTTTTAATTTTAGATTTAAAATGAACGACAAAATGTATTTGATTCTGATGATATTTTTTGTTTGTAGGGGAAATTGCCATCCTGATATTTTGGCTAAAGTGAGACAGTATTATAGTATTCCTGATTTTTTACCTGAAGATGCAGAATTTCCATTGACAGAAAATATATTTTTTGGATATGAAATGGGAGCAGTTATGCATGTAATTTTTTGCTACTTCACTAACTCATTTCCTCTTTGTATAAAATATTTTTAATGCAACATATTTTTTGTAGTTGGACTATATACCAAGGTTAATGTGGCAAGGGCAGGTCAAAGGCAACAAAACATGGTCCCTGGCTCCAGTTCCAGAGTGTGAGAATGTGTGTCATAAATTTCAGTATTATGTGGAACCAGGGGATGTTGGTATGTTTATTTTAAAAAGTGCATTGTCTATTGAGATTATTTAAAATAATTTATCTCATGTGTAATTCTCTAATCGTGTAAGTTTATGAAAAATGTAACTGCTTCAATCAGGTCTTATTGTTTCAGTACTCTTGGACACCAGAGTATGGTACCACGCCACAAGCATATCTAAGGGCCAGTTCTCATTGACTGTGCAATCTGAATATGGTTAATGAGTATTTTTTTTAATTTACCTATTGACATCAGCATTAGTACAAACTAAGTATTATTTATACATATCGAGTTGCCAAATATTACTGTATTATTTTATTTATTGTGAACTGTCTATTTAAGGTGCCATTTTATTCTATTTATTGTAGTATAACTACCACATTAGTTATAAGTAATTGCAATGTTTTGTAATAATTTACACATTTATAATGTATTTTATAAGGAGCAGAATGATTGGGTGGAATATTAAACAAGCAAATGTAGTTTAAAACATGTTTTTTTTCATCTAAATCTATGATCAAAATGCTCAATGAAGGATTGGTAGGAAAACTCATTAAAAACTTGTGGTTATCCAGTTTTATTTTATAAATTTTGAGTTGTCAGTCCAATCCTTCATATGATCAATTATAAAGTTAAAATAGAGATCAGAGTGCTTAACTAATCACCTTCTTAATCAATAGTACTTTTGAAATATATGAAGTGTGTATACATGTGATAATATCTATCTATAAAACTTGTCAAATATATACATTTTTCATTTCATTCCACACTTATGATTAAGAAAGGGTTTTAGCTATGCCCTCAGGTTTGAAACTCGAGGGGACAATAAGCTCATGAGTCATGAATGTTCTGATTGTGTTACCACTATGTCATTCACTGTTAGCAATATTGTACAGCTCAAGTAACTGAAATCTGTAAAATGCAATTTACAACAGCAATAAATAATCACTCATATGACCAGATATTTGCCAGTATATCAATGGACAATTTTAATTGACATGGCATAATCATATCACAATATTTTTTTATGGCTGGCCATTTATCAGTTTGTTATTGATTTTTTGTTAACATCTTCTGACTGATCCTGTTAAAATATATAATTTAAAAAATCTCGACATATTAAAATATTTGAATTTGCAAAAAAAAATTATCAAAATGTGGCCACCCTGACTTAAAAGTGCAGACAACATAGTCATACCAATAATTTTATTTCTTTTACAATGTAGACAATAATTTATATGTATACTTTATGTTGGCTTCTGTAACTTTAGAATTAAGAGATGGGGGGTACCCTAGCACTTAAAATGAGAACTACTGGAGTAAATTTATAAATACCATCATTGTCATGTAAAACTGTATATTCAATATGGCAATTTTGTTTAACCCTATTCCACATTACAACAGATATGTGCTAGGGCTATAAATTCACATTCATAATTTTAAATATATTGCAACTACCCAAGTAGCGGGATGGTAGAGACAATTGGACAGAGAATGCTGACATTTGATTAGAAAAACTGCCACACACCAAGTACTGCATCTTTTATGGCCTCAATATATTGTGCTGGCACCCAATATACCCAATACCTGGATGCTTCTGTTGGTCCTAATTGTAAACCCTGAAATAAAAGTTAAATCAAATAAGATTTAAAAAATTTACTATTTTAATATACAATGAGTTTAAATTAAGGATTTAGGTTTCATCAGTGTTGTAGATAAGAACTGGCCATGGAACTGGTTGCTAGAAGTGTAAACCTCATATGCAGATCTCCAATATTAAAGAATGCCAAATTCAGATCTTGCTTTCTACCTACACTAAAACTTTAGCTACAGCACTGAGACCTATATTATGCTAATGTACACAAAACAAGTGAAACTTGACATACCATGATATGGTACTCCTCATGTTCTTTGATTGGTTCAGATGTGATACCTGGAGAAATAAAACAAAATATTTTAAAGTCGGAACATACTCAGAGTACACTTTGATTTCTAACAAAATACTGACTTTTAATAGAAGTCATGGCAAGTTTCTCAGTGCGCTCCTTAGTGCCAAGCCACAGCTGATCTTGCTCTGGTTTAAATGTGAGCCGAACTTTCCCTCCATGTTTATTTAACATGCCACTCAGGGGCACAGGAGGCAGTGGCTCCTGAAAATTATTATATACCATTATTCTAGTTCTGAAAACACATTTACTGTCTTTTTTAGAAAGGTCTGTGTTATTGTGTTAATAAATTTACTACATGGGTCACCTATTTATGTTTTCAAATAGTTTTTATCTGTTTTAGTGTTTAGTGTAAGTTATGATTTGTGTGATTCTTGTGAATGACTTTCACCAATCAATCTTTCAACTTTTTTTTTAGTTGTATACATTATATTTCTTAGCAGGTGAAAGTTTTAACAAGTGTATGTTTGATGTCTGCACCACAAAGACCAGTCGAGAACAACAGCATACCTAATATTGAGCAATATATAACTTAATAATAATAAAAAAGATAGTAATTGATTATTAATCACCTTTACTCCTTTAATGCCTGGCATCACATCAGGTGGGATGCCCTTATCCAGAACTTTCCTATGATTCTTTTGCATACAGAGCGGTTCCTTACTTGATTGGCTAGATGATTTTTCTTCTAATATTTCCTGGAATAAAAAATCTGAATGCAATTTACAGAAAACACATTTTTATTAATAAAAAGTTGCAGATAAATTTATTGGTTAGAAAATCTAATAAGAACAGAAATAATCATATGAAATAATATACGTTCAGACAAAGTTTGGAAGTTTTTTAAAAAAAATACATGAAAACTACAATGTTTACAATGGTGGTTACACACAAGCAAAATATTTGATATCTATTGTAAAATATATTTTGCAATGAGAATCATGTTTAACCAATGTAAGTAATGCTAAAGCATGCGATTGCATTTACAAAGGCATTAGACACAGAGATTGCATTAAAAGTTACAGAACGAGGAGAGAAATAATTATAAAGGAACATACCTTTGGTGCACTTTTCACAGCCAAAATGTCATCCATTTTAGAACCTACGAGCATAACTTTGCCACCTTTTACTACACCATTTTGCCGCAGTGTCATATTGTCACGAGCCATACCCTTAATTAATAATTTCTGTGCTGACTGTGGGACTCCACATATTCTCTCCAGGTGAGCTTTTAATTCTAACACAGTTGCATCATAGGCAAATGTGATGTCATGTTTAGTCTTGTTAAAAACTACTGTAAATTCGACCTGTTCTGGTATTTCGCATGCATCAGACTCCTCGGTACTCTCAGACGTGCATGCCGCACTATCCGCGGTCGGCTCCATGTCAGGTTTTCCATTATCAATATTTGGTTTGCTATCTGGTTTCGTCTTTGTCGTGCCGTTAGATATTAAAGAATTCGGATCTAGATTCTCTGTCGTATCCCCCTTTTCGGATGCTGCTGGACAAAACGTGAGTTAGCAAAAATTCTAGAACAAAAGATCTTGGTATGCTGGAGCAAAACGACTGTCAAAATCCTTTTAGCGCTAAAATTTGCGCAACTGAATGAATACTTACCAATAAATTCCATGTTATAATGTAATATAAAACTCTGATTCCAAGTAAATATATAAAAGCCAGCACTATCGATGTGTTGTTTTGAAAAAATAATTAAAAATACAGCCGACTGGCTGACGTGAAGCAACAATTTTTTTTTAATGCTACATATTAGTGATGCGACTCGAGCCCTGTTTTTACTCGAGTCACTCGAGTGAATTTGTCAAACTCGTACTCGATTGAAAAAAAATATTACTCGAGTCTCTATGCACTCGAGTTACCGAGTCAACTCGGCGCATCGAGTTAATTCTGTTGTCACTAGATGTCACTTCACTACTCTATTTTACTTATCTGTGTCGGGCCGGTACAAACAAATCAAAACTGACAGGCTTAAACTTGCATCTCGTAGTTAACCGTACTTTAAGTTTTTTTTACCAAAATTGATTGAATATTAGTGTTTAAAAGTGAAAAATACGTAAAAGAGTTGATATTCTTAGTATTGGTGAATATAAATTAAAGTGTAAAAGTGATTATACCTTAGGTATTTGATTGTAAGTAACCTACTTAATTTTATTGTTAAAAAATATGAGTGAATAAGAAAATAAAAATTGCACTCGAATTGCAAACTTGCAACTCGAGTGCGATTTTCTACTCGAGTGAGATTTTTTACTCGAGTGACTCGAAAACTCGAGTATGACTCGAGTGAGGCTGTAAAATTACTCGAGTGACTCGAGTCACAAAATTCCATTCGAATCGCATCACTACTACATATAGATAAAATGTACTCTGTGGTCAGTGTTGCCAACGAAGCAGGGTCTGATGTCGCTATTTTTTCCAGCCTGAGTAGCCTAATGTAGCCGAAATTCTGTATAGGTAGCCTAAAGTGGCTACTTTAGGTAATATAACAGAATGACGTCAAATAAACACAATAAAATAAAACAAAGCGTTTTTTATATGAACTTTTTTATCTTTTTTTTATGTAATTGAAGTAGCAAACAAGCATGCAGTTCACGTTGATGTTAAGTGATGACTGCAGCCTATAGACAGACACCCACACGAAGACCAAGGTCAAAATGCAGATGTGTTACCACTCCTGAGGCCTAAGGTGTTATGCCTCTGTGTCGGAAATTACAAAGCCGTACATTACCACCTGACCGGAACACGATAGTGCTGAACACTACCATTTAGCGGCAAGTATATTAGGTAATGCGGTGGTGCCTACGCCCGCGAGCTCCGTCACTAGAGCTCTACCACCAGTAAAATCTATAGGTTTTTTTTATTTTTATTCTCCGTTTGAAGAGCTTGGATAGTAATAATAAAAATCTACAGGTTGTATTTTAAAATATTATAAAGAGGTGAAGTTAACTTTGTTTATTTATAAAGAAAGAAAGAAAGAAAAAAACATTTCTTGGCGCAGCCGATCAAGTACTGCATAGAAAAACAATAGAAAAAAAAATTAAACATTTAAAATACAAGTAGGTAGGTACGACAAAAAAAAAAACAATATTTAAGAAAGCATTGAAATTGTAACACTAAAAAAAGAAAGAACACTGTTAATATAAAAAAAAAAATAGGTACCTTGTAACAGTAGTAAAAACAAACAAGATCTCACGGCTGCACCAAATAGTGGGAACTATTCAGCATAATGTAAAGGCGGAGCCTGACGCTGGTTTTCAACTGGAAACTACTCGGTGGGACACGGATATCAGTCCTAAAAGTCTATATCAATATAAAAAAAAATACTTACTAGGAATAAACCGATACACAAGTGCAAATAAATATTACATATTATTAAATTATATTTATTATATAAGTAGATAAAACAGGTTAAACTAAACAAAAACATATACTAAACAAAAATATATTTGTTTGTTGGGACAAATTTAAGAAACTACTGGTCCGATTGTATTGAGAAATGCTATAGGCTATATATCATCACGCTAAAACGCTAGACGGAGCGTAGCACTAATGAAGAATGTTTCAAAATCGGGTTTTTTTCCTATTTAGAGCTTTCGCTGCGTGCGCTGTGTAAACGGTTTTTCGCAAAAATAATCTATGATAAAATTGTTTCCTTTTAAAAGGCCTAAAAAAAGTCCGCAACAGCGCCGACAGCATATGGCTGTCTTTTAAGGTTAGCTAATGATAACCTTTTTTATGCTTACCAATTTTTATAAAAAATAATGGATTATTTACGAGGGTATTTTATAAACATGATATTAGTTCTGATCCAATCAATAACATCAATGAGCAAAGCCTGTGGGCAGTCATTAGTCATGAAGGGGAAGGCCGGTAGTCCATTTCTTTTAATTTAAGATAGGCCATTTATAGAGGAAGGCTAGAGACATGCGCTAAGACTTAGAGCAACAGGGGCCACCGGCCGCGGTGGACCGGAGGAGAGTAGCCATATGCAGGCTTTTCCCCTCTGTCAAAGTACAAGCCCAAGTGGGCCGAGATGTTTAAATATGTGCGTGAAATTGTTTATGTATTTTGTTAAAGTCAAGGTGTGAGTTTCGTAGTAATTGATGATTTTTGTAGTGTGTGTGTGTGTGTGTCACACGAATTTCTCCCCGCAAAAATGACAGACTGTTTTGCATCGGTAATAAACACTATGGCAATTCCTCTCCGGTCAGCCGGTGACCCGTGTTGCTCTATGCGCTAAGATGAATAAGAGAGGAGCAACAATAAAACATTTTGCAAAAACGGCAAAAAATCTGTAAGCCTCGCGGCTAATGTTAATTGTACCCGTGCTTTTTTTCACTATTTTTTGTTGGAAAATATTTTACTAGGTACGCCGCTAGGTGAAATTCTTTATCTCTTCGATAAAAGATGCGATTCTATTGTGATTTTTCCATTTTCTGGAAGTTCCACGTCAAACGCAGCTTCCCCTCTGGATTTCTCTTGGTTTTGCCGGTGTGGGAACAACCACTGAGTACTGAATCCGGTACTGAATCCTCCGCCAGATCAATAGCCTAAGGAGCCTAGCCTAGCCTAGGGAGTAGCCTAAAAGGCGACCAATCGCCTTTCGTATATTTTCGTCGCCGATTTTTGTTTCGAGTAGCCTAAATGGCGATAAATCGCCGACGTTGGCCACACTGTCTGTGGTCAAATGGCAACGGCAACAGTGTTGCTACACTTGCCACGATACAAATCATAGACTAATATATAATACTATACAAATGTACAAAGATATACTGTACACAAATAAAAAAATAGATGATACCATACCACAGATAGAGATCGGCTTAATCGGGCATGATCATATAAAGATATTTGACTGCTCTTCCATGTTTATCTAACTAAACTTGATTTTATATCCTGGCAACTATTATTAGTTGTTGACTTCCGGTTTTAGTTACCATGGCGCCCTTTATCAAAACACAATTTTATTTTTGGATAATTCTTGCAAAAGTAAATTACAGCAACTAAGTAATTAGCATTGAAGGTGCTGTAAAATGAATTTTAATCTTGATGACCCCTTAGCAGGGATTTTAAGTGATGGAAGTGACGATAGCTTTTTTGATGATGATATATTAGGAAAAAAGAAACCAGCCAAGAAGAAGAGTACACCTACTACCCAAAGAAAAACTGAATTATTTGATTTAGATCAAGAGTCAAAATTATCAAGCGACAATACAAAAGCTAATAAAATAGATACTGTGAAGCCTACGTCACCTGCACCATTTAAACGTAATTTATCAAAGGAGTCTCTGATCATCCCGGAATCTAAAAATAAGGAAAGTGACCTTAGTATATCTCCAGCAAAATCTAAGTTGGCTACTAGTGCTGATAAATTAGATATTCTCGATGAATTGGGGCCAAGTGCAAAGAAAGCTCCAAATAAGCCTTTGGAAAAGGGTAAGAGCTCCCAATCTTTATTGGATGAAATTCTAGGAGGATCATCGAGTAAAACAACGGGATCCAACCTAGCATCGCGTCCGGTGACTGCTAAAAAGAGTCAAGATTTTGATTTCGATTCTATCTTAGGAAAAACGGAGTCTAAACAGTCTATTTCTTCAAAATCAGTTTTCCAAAAAGCGCCTAAAATAGATACAGCAAAGGAAGCCAATCCTCCGAAGAAAACGAAGCAAGCTGACGATTGGTTGGGGATATTTCAAGGCAAAGATGATGTGGTGGATGAAGAAGATGAGATAGATATGCCGTTGTGGTTGGGAGGAGGCGGGTCTAAAAAAAAGAAAGAAAATGAGTCTAAAGAGATAAAAGAAGATACAGCAAAGGAAAATGATGATACAAAAACTAAGCAAGAAATTGTAAAAGAACCAGAGAAAGAGGTCCAACGTGATACGAATCATCGCGATTACGATCCACTTGTAAAAACTCAAATTCAAAGCAAATTAGAAGTGAGTAATGATGATTTAACAATGGAGGGAGCCACTTTATGTTTACAACAACAAGAGTCGCAGTTGATGGTTGCTCTTCAATTAAAGGCTCAGGACGAGAAATTAGCAGCAATCCAGCGTAAGTGCCCAGTGAAGTATATATTTTAATAAGCAATAGTCAAAGAAATATATGTACTAAGTACGATAATCAATATTTTTAATCAAGTAACTGAACAGCAGGTATCGTGTCTTTTCCAAATTTTGAGGTTCCTGGTTTGATTCTCTAAAATTTTAATATATACCAATTATGTAAGTATGTAATTGGTGAAAAAAAATTATTTGCACAACCACCTCATTTTTGTACACGCCATTATACACACACAACACATACACAAACACCCAGACCTGAAACAAATATCTGTAGGCCGTACAAACACTTGTCCCGGTGCGGGGATCGAACGCGCGACCCTTCGCCTAAAGCGGTCGTTACACACCACTGGACTAACTGGGTCTTCCATAGTATAATGTTTATTATGTTTTGTAGTGCGTCAGAAAGAGAATCAGAGGGTGCAGCGTGAAGCCGCGCTTGCGCATCACTCGCAGATCGACGATATGTTGCGGCGTCAGGCCGAACACCGTCTACAGATGCAGACGATCATTGCTGCGCACCAAGAGAGAATCACGCAACGGATAAAGGTGCTCTAGTCAAGATTATTAGTCATGTTTCTGTTTTGTGTCAGACGGTACCAAAGGAGGCTCATGAGTGGAAAGGATCATGGCAAGTTTGTACAGAAGAAAATTTTTTTTTTGTATAAGTTTTAGTATATATAAATATTTTAAATACCAGGAAACGTTCTATGGGTTCCCTATATAATATTTCAAATTTCCTTGTACCTATTTTTTTTCTGTACAAATCAATGTATGTAACTTTCCATGATTTTTTTTGGGTTTTATGTAGACGTTTATATGCTACAGCTAAAAACGGTAACTATAGGTTGTTCGTGCTACAGCTTTCATTTACCGTAAATGTAAAATGTTAGCTTATTCGTCATTATCACGACAAAAGCGGCCAAGTGCGAATCGACTTCTTGTAAAGGTCGTCGGTCCACATCATGGAGAGCTTGCCTCCTACGCTTCGTTTTCCGGTACTCGACATGCCATTATTATGTAGACTTATACATACATTATATACATTATTTGTGTAAGTATATTTTTATGGTTTTCTTTGCAATAAAGTAGGTAGTTAAGTTTTTTTTTAGACCCAATTTACTTACGTCTTATCCCTTTGAACTTGATATTGAAAAATGGATGAAAGAAAAATGCAGGCTGAATGAAACTCGCAATTATGCGGAACCTGTGCACGCAATTCCGACTCGCATCTAACCGATTTTAAGTTATCTTATTTGCTTACCTAATATAATGCAAATCGTGATTTAAATGAACTATTGAATAAAACAAATTTCAGGCTTTACTAGGCTCTACAAATGTAGAGCATGAAACAGAATTAAATCGGAACAACGATTATTGTGTCCCAGCCGGAGAGCAAGTGGAGAGTCCTCACCAGAGGGAAACAAAACAACTGCTTCAATTGGTGCAGTCACTGCAAGAAAATCACGATAAAGAAATAGATTTAATGGAAACATCGTATAGGTAAGCACGGCGGCGGCGCGAAACTTACTTTAATTGGGGAAGGTGCATTTCGTGAGGTCCTCTGATATAAGGCGAAACTGTCTGGAAACTGAATCCAGGATTTGTGAACGGGTGCTGGCATTTGTCTGATAGGTAGGACATGGATTTGTTCCTGTCCAAACCGTGAGACCCTTTGCACCGCGAGGTTGTGAGTGGCCCATACCACCTACGTCTTATGCCGTCTCTGGATATATAAGATTTCCTTAGTCCGAATAGATTTTTTGTCAGGAAAGTACCTATTTAATGAAAAAGGATAGAGTCGATATGGGCTGGTTGGTGTACCAATAATATTCACTACCTGTACTGTACACGATACCAGAGAATATGTAATAATACCACGTATGGAATGGACACTTCGACGTCCCGCCTGATTTCCTCTCTTGCAGCCCGCATCTCCCCTTGAGTCCCACGCCGAAAGTCTGGTGCACTGAGGTCGCGAGCGGGCAACTGTGTCAACTGTGTGTGTCCGTGTAAAAACACATCCTCAATAGTCCTGATTGATGCCTGTGTAGTAGGTGGTGCCAGATTATAAGCATTTGTATGGAATTTGAGCCAAGTGTCCGCATTGTGACGATAGTCAAAGATCCAGATGTGATGCTATGTCTGGGGGCTAAGATAGTTTGCTTCCGTGTATGTTACTACGGACAGTGGTTCGGAGTTTCCTGTTTAGTAAAAGTAGTAAATAATGATGTGTGAAATAACTTCTCAACATTTTATAATTATATTTGTAGGCGACAGCTAGCATTCCTAGAAGTTTCATTCAACCAATCGGAGGAGAGAATGAAAGAAGAGAGTGACAAGCTGGTGAAATTTTATGCAGAGAAGATACATTGGTTGGAAGAGCATCATCAGCTGTACAAGAAGCTTGCAGAAGATAACTTGAACTCTCTGACTGAGCGACATAAGGCCGAAAATGAAATGCTGCGACAACAACACTTTGATAACGTTAAAGTTTTGCACGAACATCACGCGGCTCTGATGGAGAATATTAAGTAAGTAGGTATAGATTATCTTTCCGAACTGAACTTTAAAATAACTACTTATAATGACATACACTCACGAATTAATAAATACAACTTCATTTGGTGACATCAAATAATGCATTTATTTTAAGCTTTTATTGGCAAAGAGACATGCAAGTGGTAAAAGTAGTCAAGTTGGTTCATTTTGTTTTAATTTGGTATTTATTTTGCAATTCGTGCCTGTCTTTCGTATGTATTTTGCGGTTTATAGCTTTTAAAATGTATCCAACACAATGTACCTAATATAAGATTAAGAAAAGATCATTATTATAAAGGGGTCGGGATAAGACGACCTCATCTGGAGCAATAACAGTCAAATCATACGAATGGTAAAAATCGGAAGGGGCGGTAGTAGGTACAAGCAATAACCCGGAATAGGCAGCACGTCTTACGATATAATTACCGCAACTGCAGCTACCGATCCACATACCGAGCGTGATCATTATGGCATATACTTCCCAAAATGACGCACAAACCCATTGTGGGGTTCGTTGGCAAGGCTTATTGTCCAGCAGCGGACGCCTCTCAGCTGAATTTCTGATAATAGGTATAAGACATTTCCAAAGATTATTTCAAATACACTGGTTGCGCGGTTTGTGTGACTTTTACAGAAATGCCGTAAAGCAAGAACAAGCGTTAATCAAAGACTCTGTGAGTTTCTCGACGGACTTGCAAGAGCTCATAGCAGACGTGAGAGAAAACAATTCCAAGAATCAACAACTGGTGGCAAAAATTGAATCGCTCGCAAACAATACTCAAGATAGCAACGAGAGAAGCGTAGAAGCGAGGGAAGCACAGATTAACGGTGAGGATGAGTTTGTTATCGAAGGGTATCATTCTTTTTCAGTTCATTTATTCTTGACATACCTCGGTAGCGTAGTGATAAGGCCACTACTGGTACGCCAGATTTCTTATAGGTAGGGGGCATAATTGTCAGGAATCGAGCCTGTGACCTCAGGATTACCAGTCTAGCCGCTTTACCACTAAGCTACAGAAGTCCCTAACCCGAGCGTCGAATTTGTCTTGCCTTTTTTGAGTTTAACCGATTTAAGATCGGCGAACGACATCGATTCCTGTCCTAAGTCAAATTTTTCTTACCATTTTTCTTTAATTTCTACTAGATATTTTTATACAGTAAACGTTGTGTAGAGTGTCTCACTCGTGACCACGGCCGTTGCATTACGGCCGAAACGTCGAGTGTCGAGGTTAATACTTCGATTAAAATAGTACGCGATTGAGTCCCGTTCTACTAGATATTTTTTGGTGGTATGTATTTTTGTACTGATGTTTGGAAACAAAAACTAGGTGCTATGCACCTAGTTTTTGTTCC
Source organism: Macrosoma leucophasiata (assembly GCA_036365455.1). Classification (NCBI taxonomy): domain Eukaryota; kingdom Metazoa; phylum Arthropoda; class Insecta; order Lepidoptera; family Hedylidae; genus Macrosoma; species Macrosoma leucophasiata. Next base: position 7,394,558 of record JAWQUS010000024.1, read on the forward strand.
CTCGAGCTGTTTTTTGGGTGCCATCGCTCCTTGAATACAAAGGGCCACAATTAAAAAAAAAATGAAAATCGTTTTATTGCAAAAATGACACCTGAACCGACTATATTTTATAGTGAAAAAAAAACTCCCATCATTTTTGCTTATATTATGGCTGCACTGACTTACCGCCATTTTTGCATTAGCTCACTTTGACAGGTAATGTCAGTGAAAAACCGCCATTTTCTTAGTTGCGCCCGGAGATTCATCGCAAACGCACGTCGGTTGCGTGAAAAAGTGTCACAATCCAGAATACGTCTGTGTTGGATTCAAAATTTCAGGTAAGTGTGATATATATATATTTTACAAAACAAAAGTGCCATATTTTGGAAAACGTCTGTTTTGCATTCTAGCATTAGTATTTGTTATTATATTTTGTAATACAAAATTTCCATATTTGAAATGCGTCCTTTGTGTAATCCAATATTAGTTAAGTATAATCATATTTTATAATACAACAGTAGCATATTTTGAAATCCGTCCCTTTTGCATTAAATTATAGTGGAATAAATAATTATTTTTAGCGTGCTAGAATGTGAAGACCAGAAATATATCCGTTTTGCATGATAATAATTTTAGTTTTCGTTAAAATTTTAAAAATAAAAATCATTATTTTGATGTCAATTGTGTTCTATTCTTATTAATTATGATTTTGTTATTCTTCAGTAATTTTTAAATTAAAAATCATACAAATGTATTTATTTGCTTATAAATTAATAATATAAACTAAATTGAAGCCCTGTCCCTGTAGCTTTCGTCACTAATTTAAAGTTTTTTAAATAATATCAGTGAGTGTTTATAGGGACCTATAATAATATGGATAGATATTCGTAAATGTTGAAAAATATGTGATTAAGATGCATTGTCCCATATTTTCTGTGAATTTGACTGTGAATTTGAATGTTAAATATGAGATAGTAGCTTAAATTTGTTAAAAATAATTAAGGTGTTATTCCTGGCAAACTAGTATTGAAAATGTAATATTAAGGATTGTTATGTATTTGATTGTGTGTGTGTGTTTTAGTGTATGTATGTATTGTGTGTATGTACTAAGGACTGTATAATATAATATATTAATATGTATAGAATTGTGGGTATTTTATGTTTTTTAGTTATAAAACGTTAAAGATGTTTTTTTTTACAGATTGAGAAAATGAATAGAGCACGAAAAATGTTGAATATGGCTGTCGGCAATTACACTACTACAGAAGATGGACAAAAAGTCAAATGGGCTAATATTAAAACTATTAAAGTCCATCGAGGCTATGAGAACAAATTTTTCTTCAAGACTTCTTACGAAACTGAAGTTGAGTTTACCTCGGTAGCCACACTGACAAAAAGAAGGTCTGCTAATCCTATAGAGCCAAAAAAAACTGTACAAACGAAAACTTAAAATAACTGAAACTATAAAACAGGGTATTCTTAAACTTATAGAGAAAAATATCATTCTTAAGTATCAACAAAGCTTTTACGAAAATTTGTAATTTTTATAAAAGATACCTAATTGTGATAATAATGATTTAGACTAGTTCATTTTAAAAGTTCCTTTTGATAAAAAAGACTTATAAATTTCATACAAACGTTTACATAACAATAATAAATAACGATTATAAATTGTAACATAAAATAGTTTACGTAAAAAGTGCCTTAAATTGTTTATTGTTAATTGTGTTTTGTTGTTGTTGTTTGTTTGTTGTTGTTGTTGTGTATTGTTGTTTGTTGTTGTGCCTTAATGTGATTTTGTAAGACTACTTAGATTGTTATTGTGCAATAGTATTATTACATAATTATGAGCTATAATATTTTGCTACTGAATTATTTGCCTTCAGAACTGATCTCATGTTTTGTTTTGTTTAAATTATTAATGTCAACGAGAGACAAGTTAGTGTCATCAGTTGATTTTATTTTTCGAGTTTTTCAGAGAATTTATTAATGAATATTGTTATTTTATGTATATTTTGATAATGATTATTACAGTTTTATCTCTTGTTTTTTCTATTATTCTAACAAATATGATTATTTTAGAGAGATTTTGTACGGCCCTGTAATTTCCGGCGCAGAGGCATAAGGCCTTAGGCCTCAGGAGTGGTAACGCATCTGCATTTTGACCTTGGTCTTTGTGTGGGTGTCTATAGGCTGCAGTCATCACTTAACATCAATGTGAACTGCATGCTTGTTTACCACTTCCATAACATAAAAAAAAAAAATAAAAAAAAAAAATTCTTAATAGGTAACAGCTATTACAAAGTTTATATTGTAGATAGATAGAGCTAAAAAATACGCATCTAATGATATATTAACATCTTAAATTTATTTAATAAATATATGATATATTGTAAAAAAACAGTTTCGAAAATTTGTTTTGGCTGTCGTGTAAAATTTATGGATTTCGGTTTGTGTCCCTTTTGTATTCAAAGAGCGATATTATGGGACTATTTTTTTTATCGCACCACCTTTTCCCAGTAGACGGAATCCAAGAAGTGTAGATAATGGCCTTAAATGGATAAATTGACGACCCGGTTAGTCCAGCGGTGTGAAACCACCGTTTGATTCGAAGGGTCGCGGGTTCCATATCTGTAGGCCATACAAATATTTGTTCTTGTGCGGAACAAATATTTGTATGGCCTACAGATATTTGTTTCAGGCCTGGGTGTTTGTGTATGTGTTGCATGTGTACAACGGCATCCACGACACAGGTTTCTCTAATACCCAATGTGGAGCTGTGAGTGTAAGCGTATATATTTTAATGGCTGTTTAAATATCTGCTATCTTAATATTTTATTTCAGATATGCTACAACAGCTTAAGAAAGACAGAGATAATTTTGAAAAGGAAAAATCTGAAAGTAAGGACATGGTCAACATGCTTGAATTGAGGCTGAAGCAGATGACCACGGTAAATATTTACAACTGTATTCATAAATATACTAATATTTTGTACGCGAAAGTTTGCGAGGAACAAATAATAAATAACTGTTACCTATTGGTTATTAGATGATAGAAGAAGAGTCAGTTTCATTGAAACAAAAGAAAATGGAGTTTGAGTTTGAAAAAGCGACGTTCAGTAAGCAGACCGAGTTTGCCAAGAATGTTCTCAAAAAGCAAGACGAGGAAATGAAGGTAAAAAGTAGTTGTAGAAAAGTGTGTGCATACGTGTCAACTACGAGAGCGTATAATTTACATAAGAAGACAATAAGGCATCAACAAATAGCTTTGCAACATGTTTTCAGATGTTAAGGGAAGACATCCAAAAAGAATATCAAGACAAGATTTCAAAAGTCGAAGAGGAAAGAATGAAAGCTATAAAAGAAAGCGCATTGGTTGCAAAAGAGAAAGCTTCCATTCAAAATTTAAAATTGGAGATTGAGGTAAACGCATAAACACAACTTTACGCCTGTATTCCAGAAGGGAAAGGCAGAGTTATAATGGCCAATCTACAAATTATTTGCCCATTAGGATATTATTTTTGATTTCCATGGTTAGGATGGTATTATTTTCTAGTTGATCTGTATGTTATGGAGATGGCAAACACGCAGCAAGCATATTTATGGCAATAGACTACTACAGCCTAAAGACATCTTCACTCAAAACTGGAGTCAAATGGAGTTGTGTAGTCACACCTGAGACGCCTAACGGCCAAATACCTCAAACGTCACTTTAATCTATGTGGGACTTAAAAGTCTACTGTCTTTATAAAACACGTTCAAACGATAGAGATAGCGCACATTTGAGCGTTGCTTAAAATTGAGTCACGTTCGAGTATTAGGCCATCAGTCTTTTGCCTCTGTTTAAGAAATTACGAAGTACACAAACTCGAAAACATACCAATTGAAAATAATCCAATATAATTTACTTACCTAGTGATGACATAGGTAGAGATGTAAAGCTTGATATATTTTACTTTTGAGTTGCTTCCATTCAAATAATTTAAGTTGGTACAAGTTCATAATGATGTTTCAGAGAACGAAGGCAGAATTACAGGCGCAACTGGATGAAGTTACGGAGACTCGATCTAAGTTGAATGTAGAAAAGCAAGAGTTGCACATGGAAGAACAACGAATATTAGCCAAGTGAGTTCTTTTTGACTAGGTAATTCTATGATATTTCTAATTTGATGCCCACCTCTTTTTAAATAGTTTAGTTTTATGCCTTTATTGCTTATCTACTGCTCATCAGTAATGATTCAGTATAAACAAGCATGCAGTTCACAATGATTTTAAGTGATGACTGCAGCCTATAGACACCCACAGAAAAACCAAGGTCAAAATGCGGATGCGTTACCACTCCTGAGGCCTAAGGTGTTGTGCCTCTGTGCCGGTAATTACAGGGCCGTACATTACCACCTGACCGGAACACGATAGTGCTGAACACAAGTATATTAGGCAAGTATATTAGGTAATGCGGTGGTGTCTACGCCCGCGAGCTCCGTCACTAGAGCTCTACCACCAGTTACTTATGAGTTACCTGTGTAAACTCCGCCAGTCTCTTAGCTCGCGATGATCACACAGATGAGAAAGATGAGATGATGAGATGATGAGAAAGTATTGCCACATTTTCCTCCTCGCATATCCCTACCATATACAAAATCGCCTTCTTCGCAACGATTTGTAACTAACTTCACGGATACATTTAAGTTTTGCGCGAATTGTAAGTAGGAAAGTTATATTTAAATTCGAGTTTAACATAGCTCTTTGTAAGTTATCGCTCCTATTTTATAGTATTCAATAGCGTCATTTTCAATCCCGACCATCCAACTAGCCCGATAAAAAAACACGTGGCCGACGGCTTACGTACAATATGTACGACAACATGTCGTTATTCGGTATTCTTCAGGCAAATCAGCCCTTTGGTTAAAACTGACATACCCGATTTACTTATAAGCTACGTACGTGTCTTGTAATAGCTTTATCAAATTTCCCTTCACTGTCTTTCGACTTCATTAAGATAATTTCGATAATATGCTTTATACCAGAAGTCGCGACCTGGATCTTCTTGCTAAGACAGCAATGGAGAAGCAAGCTCATGCTGATAAAAAACATTCAGAGTCCGAGTTCTTACAAAAGAAATACGAGGAAAGATTGCGTCGAATGCAAGAGCATGTTGTATCCTTGAATACGCGAGAAAAACAGATCGCCAAAGAAAAAGTTGCATTGTCAAGGGAACGACTGAGTCTGCATAATGAGAAGAAGCAAATTGAAAGTAGACAACAGTGTTCTCTGTGTCGACCGACAACCTATAACTATGATCAGTACATCGCACCAGAAAACTATCTAAACATGCCCGTGTCAAGAGATTACGGAAATATAAATTCTATAGAAACGGAAATGGCTAATTTAGTCAGTAGATCCTATAATGTTGGATACGGAGTGGCAGTGAATCCTAACGAAGATAGGCATGTTAGTGAAGCAGATGAAGATTTTCAGGCTACACAAGTAGAATCAGGTGCTTTTAAGGTGAGGCTTGTAGTATAAATAACTGTGCTAGAGATTTCATGGCACTTAAACTTGTGGGGACAAAATGTGATAAAAAATATCAGATTTTCTCAAGTTTAGGGAAACCTGCAGCATGTACATATCTACATAAAACTAGTTTTAATGCAGTTGCGTGTCATATACTTGCTTATTGGGAGTATTATATACTTATTATTGGGAGGCCCTAACTTCACATAACATTGAGTCCAAAAATCATTATCCATAACACGTTTGCTATAACCCTCAGTAACCATAATGTTCAAATGTTCGAAATGTAGTTTTGCATAATAATTTTTGTTAAATTTAGATACTTCAATCATTAGTAAAACACGTTTCTAACTAATAACTGCTTAAAACGTTTTACAGCAAATCTATAACTCAGTTCTCTTTCAGGAATATATGGATCCTAAATTCATGATGCTCCGTTTGGATGTCCAGCAAGTGATCAACAACTTAGATCAAGGTAAAAAAGACGACGGCGAGAGACCGGAAGACTGAAGTGATTTATATAAGCAATATAATGTTTTAAGTGGTGTTTTAGTATTTCTAAGGAATACTTCTAAACAAAATAAAAGACTGCAGTTATTTCTATTTGAATTCTTTCATTTAATTTATGTGGATGACTGTTACATAGGATTATTAATATTTTTATACCATGAATTTTGTTATCAAAATGTACACAAATGCCTATAAAGTTACGCACTAACTTATTATTACAAATATCTCATCGTAAAAAATATAGGTACACAAATATTTATTTTCTAATTGCTAATATAATTGTAGGTACTACGGTATACAACTAAATGTTGAAGATTAGGAATTCATCTGTTTTTATTTAATGGCTCGAGTAAGTATTCGGTCAAAATAAAGTACCACTGGCTTCGAAATATTATTTTGAGATTCTATTAAAATATTTTCAAGTCGCCGGAATAAAAAGATAAAATTTAGTGTTTAATTTGACGACTACCAAAAGTAGTAGACTTTAAGTAGGATATCTACATAACGTTTTTATTCTGATGAGGTCAAAATATTTTAAATACCGGGAAAAGTTCTAGATGATCTCAAAAAAATAAATCCACAGCTGTTTTAGCTTGGACTTAGGTACTAAATGATATTTGTACAAAGCACTGCTGGAATTTGCCATGTTCCTTTTGGCTGAAAATGTCTTGAATGAATGCTATAATTAAATGAAATCCAGAAAAAAATTTTTTGCATTTTTGCATTGAGTTTACAATATTTAATTAATTCACTTACAGTCTTATGTAGTCTAAAATATGGACGGCCTGGCCTTTGAAATAAAACGTGTATTACATTTTGCAGATCTCTTAAACTAGGTAGAAATTAATTTACAGTTTTATTCTTGCTACATCCATGAAGCGCAAATGTAATATTGTGAGATAACATTAAGGAACAGTATTTTCTTTTATACATATATTTTAAAATATAGTCTTGTTTACTACATTATCTACGTCTATACAAAGTATTTACATTAGAAATCTATATTTTATAGATACATCTATGCCTATATCTAGGCAGAACACAAATCATTCTAAGTTCCTGGCACACTTATTGCTTTCTCTCTCTTTACACTTTATAATATCTTTTTATCTATATTTTAAGTAGATAAGTTTATAGACAAACATAAAAGAAAATGTAATTAGTACCATTTTAGTTTTATTTCTTATTGGTACCTATATAAAACATATATATGTTGATTTTGCCTATATAAAAAAAATATTTTTGGCTGCTAAAGCACTAAAATAAAAATAAGGAAATTAGAGGTTAATAAAATAATTAGTAAATATTTTTTACTAAATTGGCTAATGAATGAATATCGGTTTCAAATAGAAACTAAACAAAATCTGTATTTCAAAATACAAAACAAAAGATGATAATTCAATTACACAAATTCATATTTTAATATATTTTTATCACAGTATCTAATATCGAAATAGAAGGCCATTTTAGATAATTTTATCTAGGTAGGTAGGTATAGTATATTTTTAAACCTAGGTTGGAATGGGTCCGCAATGTAGGTATTGTTAAGAAGAATAAGTATTCCTCTGTTTTTATTTGATTAATTTTTTAAAGTGTAATTTATTGGTAGGTACATGTACAGTTTTATCACGCAAACAATTTAACACTTTCGAGTTTCTTTTGAGGGGCGATTGAGGATTAGACTAATATTAGGAGGTCTAAAAAGTTTTTTAAAGAACATAAATAGTTTTCAAGATAACAGTATTATTTAATAAAAGAAACATTAGTAAGAACATGTCTAACTAATGTTTCTTTTATAACAACAATGTTTTAAAGTACTAATTTTATTTTAAACCTTATAAACTTTGAAGCGATTTTGTGTCTACGACCCATTTCAACTAAGATAAACATTAAAATCGGCGATATTTGTTATGATTTATCGCAAGGCTGTTTCTGATATTTAACTTCGAGCAACTGCGGGTAGTTTTCCACTATGGACAGTAGGATGCCGTCGATGTAATTCCTCAGTTGCACGTTCACATCTTGCTGTTCTTTTAAAGCTTTCTGCAACTGAAAACAAGAAAAAGGTCGATCATTTCTCAAAGAATAATCAAACTGATAACTACTAAGTCGGTCTTTAATACATTTTTACTCAGAAAATGTTAGACAGTGCATAAAAATAATCTATGTTTAGCGCAGATATGAATCATACTGATAAGATTTTTTATAATAGATAGCACTGAAATGTGATGAAAATGAATACATAAAGTGTGAAAAGGTACAAAATATGATCTACACTATTTAAAGAGCAAACGCCCCGTTTTTTAAATGCACACACCGGGTGGCTTTTAATTTAATTTTACAGTAGGTAAAGATAGGTGAAGAATACACACCATTCAAAACATTGTGGAATTTTTAAAGTCCCCAATTTAAAAAAGTAAAAAGACTTAAATATTGCGATGGATAAAGCATGCATAGTTAAAGCCAAGGTACGGGACATGCACAGTTAGTAAAAATTGCGTACCTTTTCCAACTCTATGCTGAGAACTGTTTGTGTATCGCTACCGGGCTGCAAAAATGCATACATAAAATATAAAGTTGCGTTGCAAATTATAATAAGGCTGATAAAAAGCTAGAAAAGCTATGTGGTTTGATAATTTCAATGGTTATTTGGTTTTGTGTAAGTTTTTCTATCCTTTTCAGTTTGGTTTGATCTTTTTTATATTATAAAAATTTGAAGTTAATTGTAAAAAAATCATGAAGAATAACAATATGTATTGGACATAATCTATGATATTGTTTTTGTTAATTCTACGAGTATAAGACCAAATCAAACGCCTTCGATGCCAGTTTGATAGTTCACGAGATCTGCGCTAATGTAGAGCATAGGTATTATAGGTATTAGAACATATTTAATTTCGCGGTAGGTGTCGTAAAAATACAACAAAAATTATTTTCATGACTGTAGCATAAATATTGCTTTAGATAACTTTAAACATAATTTTACAAGTAATTTAAAAAATATGCATTATTTAATCAAACCGAAGAAGCATTTTTTTGTAAATTAATTAATTCGTGAGGGTAAATAGTCCGTATTATTTCGACATAATGCAAAGGTAGCTAAAGATAAGAGTTGTGGATTGTTTAATAGTTTTCCAATGTAGCATGTCCATTGTGAACGATGATCTTGAATAAATTCAAATTGTTACTATAATGGTCTCGATAGATTGCATGCAATGTAGAGGACAATAACTTTTTATTGATTTAATGCCTTATAATACCAACGCTCTTCAATCATAGGCAGTGGACGGTGGACAGTTATGTGATTATTGATTAAAATGTTACATTCATATTTAATCAATTGAAGTGTTCTCTATTTTCTATATATGGAGGTTCATTTTGCGTATGAGAATCAACAAAAATCCGTAAAATAGAAATAAATGGAGAAAGGTACAAAATGTAACATAAGGTTCAAAGGTACAATGTGTAAAAGCTTTGAAATGTTATTTTGAGAATTTTATGATCATTTTCCGAATTCTCATTTCATTATCCGAAATAACAAGTTGAAAATGAAGGTTTGAAGGGGTTCTACAGTCGGTAGAAAAGTCTGAACACACCCAATGAATGAAGCTTGCCACGATTCTTTGCGTAGTTAAACCGTAACGTATGTGGCTAGCATTGTAGAGTGACGTGTTACCTCGTCGTCGGTCATCTGCGACAGTTCGTGCGCGAGCGAGTTGGTGCCGACGAGCGGGCCCGACACGCCGTCCAGCAGGCTGCGGCCCTCCTCCACGCCGCGCGTCAGGATCTGCGCCTGCAGCTCTTCCTGCGCCTCGGTCAATGCTGCAATTACACATTTTTATTACATTCTGAACATAACTTTGTTTCTGAGTTTTTTTTATGAAGGCTGATACGGCCTTCATACGAATGCACTTCAAGCATTTATATAATACCTTTTTGACCTCTCGGATACCACTAATAATCCAGAGTTTTTTGGGTTTGTTTAACGATTGTTTGCCACCTTCGTAACATAATGAAAATGCAGGCATTTCCAGAGAAAAAATGTACCCTATTAGCATTTTTTCTTTGGAAATGCCTGCATTTTCATTATGTTACGAAGGTGGCAAACAATCGTGCAGTTCACATGTTAAGCGATGACGGCCACCTAAAGACATCACAAAAACCAGAGGTCAAAATGCAGATGCGTGGCCATTCCTGAGACCTAAGCTGTCATGTCGTTGTGATAGTCATTACATTACCCTCTTACCGAAACACGATAGAGCTGAACACTACCATTTGGCGGCGAATAGATTAGCTAATGCGGTGGTGCCTACGCCCTCGATTCCCTGCATTGGAAGTATTGGAATTTCACCAAAAATAAAACTTCTACATTGCAGCAAGGGTGCAAAGGTTTCTACGTTGCAGCTGCGTTGATCTCGATCCTTTGGTATTGGGCAAGAAGGTTCAAAAAGTATATTTATTTGTACTTAGTGAGAATTCTGTTGCTAAACGAATGTTAGTTGTCAAGTAGATTCTAAACTTATTCGGACTTACCCTAGATAGTTAGAATTTTCGCAATAGTACGTGCTTTTCAATTACAAAGATTTAAAGAACAATGCTGCTACGTTACATAGGGGGGTATGGTGCTTGTTCATAATCGATTTCGATTGCAAATTCCCTTAGAATCTAACGGAATTCTATTGGAATATAAAAATCTTTTTGGATCTAATTCTCATTCTGAGGCGTTTATTAAATCAAGAGGACATTGCTCTGCGCTATGCCTCGCTTCTACCTTAGGTGAACTAGGAGAATTCGTTGAAAAATAAGCACAGTTCCCTGAATCAGTAATAATAAATTTATATGCATCCTGGACGTCACCAGACATACATTCCACTGAAAAATGACTGGCATAAAATAAGTGTTCTGTAATATTGTGTCTACTATGATCACTTTATAATTGCTAATTCTAGCAGATTATTATAACTTATACGGTGAACTTATTGAATCTACATAAAATAAGCATTTTTGTTATATTAGCTTGTATCTGCCTTGTTGTCGTACTTAAGTCCTTGTAATGTTGTGATAACGCATGCATGCGGGATTTTGTTAAGGTTTTCCTAATCAGCAATTGCATTGAAATATAACGCGAATAGATTTTCAATTGAATGGGAACATAGGCCGTACTCTGTCACACACTTGCTGCCCCTATTGTTGGTTCCTCGATAAGTAAGATAATTAAATTATTCAACCGTGTTCCAAGTTTTAGAGAGATATTCACTGGAATGTTACCTACACGTCATCGGAACGTCTTCATGCTTCATTAATTTTTTAGTGCTAAGCGTTCACAAAATATAAAGAACATTTGTTTATATTTATGTTGTTTTATTGCTTTTAACATCTGTTGTAGCCCACGTGTTCCGGAGAATTCTGAGCAAGCAATCATTGTACTGCGTTATGTTAATGGTGCCAATAACATTTCTTGCAAAGAAGGTTAAATAAAAACGCTGCCGGGAATCACGGGGAGTTTCCAGAACATATTTTTGAATTCAGGTCAATCACTGTAACCAGTTTAATGTACCTTTTTAATGTTACGCAGCTCTTAATCCGTAACTTAAATTTACTTTATATATAGGTATATATGTTTTCTGAGAACATAATAGTTGAATTAAAATGGTCATAGGCGAAACCTACTGATTCCTTGTCAAGTGTTGCACAGTAGGTAGGCAGTTAAAGATTTCAAAAAGTAGGTCAAATTTAAAAAATGCTATACCACTTTGTGGGCTTCTCTATGAAATGCGACAACTACCGCAAAAGAACCCTATCAAGAGTGTAGAGTTGAGAGTTTATCAGTTACTAAAGATTGTAATAACCTGAGCTGTTGTCTCGTTGAGTACGGAATTAGACGACAAGATCGGTACTATTATTGGCTTATTGGCAAATTGTAGTGGTAAATAACTTATGGTAAATTTATATTTACTATTGGTAAATTTGTTGACGGTGTCGCATGTCGCTACAAGCGCATCGTAAAGTCACACCGCGGACACTCCGCCAAAATTCCATACAAACGCTTAAATTGGTCTCTATTACACAGGCATCCATCAGTGACGTGTATTTACACGTGCAACTGTTTGCGTAGCACGTAGAAAATACTAACCGTCGCCCATAAGAGGGGAGGAGGTTGGTTGATGCGGAGAAATCGGGCGTCGGCTGGACGTCGGGAAGAAGTGTCCATTCTATACGTAGTATTATTACAATGACATATTCTCTGGTAAAGTGTAAATAAAAAGGTCGACTTACATTTGTTTTGCGTGCGTAACAAGGCAAGTTCCTGTCTCAACTCATCAAGACGGGGATCGGGCGGTGGGGGCGGGACCGCTCTCAGTTTCTTCAGCTCCAGTTCAGCAGCAGCGAGGTGTGTTCGGGCCACTTCGCCCGCTTCTCTCTCTCTTCGCTCTGCTTCGCGGGCGTTGCTTAATTGTGCGACTAGTTCTCCCGCCGCTTCTTGCGCTTCGCGAGCGCTTCTCGTCGCTGCTTCGGCGTTCGCTCGCAGTGTCTCCGCTACGCCACGAAGTCGCCCTACCTGTGAGATTATAAAAGTTGTTCGGTTTCATGGTGTTTTGGAATAATTACCTATGCTAAAATATATTATAGAAATTATATTTACGGATGTCCTCGCATATACAGCTACCGAAACGTCGGTTAAGAGAGTAAGTTGGGAGTGTTGTATATGCGAGAAAATCCGCATACCTATGTAATTTGTATTATATATGAAGATCGCGTAAACCTAGAAAAACGTTATGCTAAGATATACCTATTCCTGACTAGCAGAAGGTAGTTCATTCGTCGTAAGACGGTTAAAATAAGGAAAAAAATAAGGGAACCGGGAAAGATAAGGAAAAAATATGGCAATAAATACCTATACACTAAGTTTACTTAATTGTTGCCGTCCCAAGACAAATACTCCATAATTTTGAACCCGATAATCTATAGTATATCTTGGCAGGTTATCTACTGGATACTTTGTATGAACCAGTAAATAACTATTTGTGGCAGTATTTCAAAAGCTTGCGGTTCTCGCTGGTCAAACGTCAGTCCTGTTAATCCATGGTCAGTATTTTCTCCGCTTTCTTTAGATATAAATGGTGTGTTAATATGGTGTATTTACTGTCAAGCGACATGCTAGATATATGAGGTGGTAATGCGACGTAATTGATACAAACGACCGGTCGACAGCAACCAGTTACATAGCACGCGACTTATGTTACCGACCTATGTAAAATTGTAAACATTTATTTACAAGAATATTCAATCATTAATTAGGTATTCATATAAACAAGAATCTGTAAGAATAAGAAATACCTAAGAAGTTATCGATTCCTGTCCATATAGGTGTATTTACTTAAAAGTCTAGACTAGATAATATATTACAGCGCCCAGTAATAGGTACCTAGGTACTAACAAATTCAATTACAACATTTTCAATATCAATTCATATATAATTTTCAACTCATATATTACTCCTATTACAATTTTGTTAAAAAACTTCTGAACAAAAAAGCTGGTAAAATAAAAAAAAAACTTACTTCTTGTTTGAGATCAGAAGCCTCGCTTTCAGCGGCCGTGAGTCTGTCGTTGAGGACGGAGAGTTGCGCGTCGCGGTCCCTCTCGATCCTCGCGATGGCTTCGCGACATCGTTTCTGCTCCTCCGCTATTCGCTCTTCACAGCGACACTCGATCTAGGACAAAAAAACAGCAGATAAGTGTTGGTATTACAATTTACATGCTTCTATGTATAATATTGTATCATTATGTAGGAAATGATTAAACTGGGTTATATTAACTTTATAAATAACCATGTACCTAAATCAATTATTACACTTATATACACAATAATTACATCTCCACCAACCCGCATTGGAGCAGCGTGGTGGAGTAAGCACTAGGCCTCTCCCCAAAAAGGGGAGAAACTCGTGCTCAGTAGTGGGGCGTTTAATGGGTTATACGTCCCAACCCAATTATACGTCCCACTGCTGGGCACGAGTCTCTACCCTTTTTTTTGGAGGTGGGTGGGTTAGTGGCCAACCCACTGTCGGATGTTTTCAAACCACCCATAAGGCCTCCGACAAGGTTTAACGACTGCTATCCATCGATAGCAACCGGGACCGACGGCTTAACGTGCCCTCCGAAGCACGGAAACGCGCATTTAATTTGCCACTAGCGGTCACATTCATTTAGTAAAAAGCGGTTATTTTAATATTACAAACAGACACTCCAATTTTATTTATTTGTATAGATGTATAGATATAATCAATGTAAAGCAAACAGCTACTTTTATTTGAGCTCGTCCGTTGGTCCCTTCGAACTTGAGCCAAGAAAAAGCACACTCGCAAAGAGTCAATATAACAAATTAAATCAACAGTAGATACCTACTACCAGTTTTGCTAAAATAAAATCTTTGCATCGGGAATCTTTGGATTGTTGTAACATAAAGTAAATCTGCTATGAAAAATATTAACATATATCGACCATCTCTATATTCAATCTAAGTTACATTTATGGTGCTTTAATATTATGTATTTTGTAATCTATTGATTACAAAACTTTAAATCGAAAATTGACACAATTTATCAAACGAAAACAAGAATAGAGTCGGCATATATATACATAGAAATCCATTATGGATTACTATTACTCAAATGATAATATTTAAATAGTACCCCTAATTGATGATTAATTATCTAATCTTCAACCGGATAATTTTCACAACATTGATGTACCAACCTACCTACCTTGCGGTGCTTTTGATAATAATGGCACTATTTGTTTACATTTAATATGTCAATACAAATGGCTAATACTGAATGCTATTGACACCGATTATCGCCACCTTTGACTCTTGCCGCAGCTGTTTTGTATAGCGAGGGTGATAAATAATATTTTTAAAAGAAAAAAAAAAAACAATTATTTTGTTAAATAAATGCAACTAGGCGGTCTTATTGTTAGAAGCGATCTGTTCCAAATAACCTTAAGAAGATATAAAAAAAATATAGTACCAAGCTACCATTAAGGCAGCAGTGTTTTTAAGTAGGTATAAATAAGTATGAATCTAGAAAATGCGCTCAAAAACCCGTCTGTCAATATCATGGCCGACTACGGCGTAAAAAAAATAATAAGTAAAATAGTAAGACAGTCTATAAAAATAAAGTAAACCTTCTTTTTATAGACTGTCTTATTTCCCTATCCCAGAACATTGTCTCGGTTACATTGAAGTATAGCCTTAGAACGAAGAAGAAAATTCTATCGGTACACCTAATAACTGAGAGGTGGATTACGAGGTATTACCACAGAATAAAAAGGTACAGAAGTCAATCTCATGTATGTACTTCATTTTTATGCCTACGCTCGGCAATCGCGCTAAGGTTGTTAACATTGGCTTATGCGCAAAAACTACCGTGGTAGTGGCACTCGAACCTTATCCTACAATATCAAAACAAAACAATAAAAACACTATAACAAAACAAAAAGTCTATACAGCAAAAACTAAACACAAAATGTACATTTCACAAATTCCACATTGAAAAATCCCTGGTAAGTTCTAAACGGATTACCCTATTTACCCAATTTATTTCGTCCTATACGTTTGAGACATAAACCTACCAAATGAGATTAAAGACAATACAATATCTACACAAAAAGAAACATGTTTTCAACTTACGTAAAATGTTGTAACGCGAATTTTCTTTGGAAAATGGCAGTCGCGCACGTATTCGTCTGAATCCGATCGAGATACCGTGTCGGTGAGTGGTGTCTATGAGTGCGTTGCCCGAGCGCGCTTTGTATGTAGATTGACTTCTGTACCTTTTTATTCTGTGGTATTTATGTGGGTTTTTAATCTGTTCCTTCTTGCGAAGCTACAGCAAGGTGCTGAGCTAGCAGGGTAATTTATAAGCCGATTAATATTACAGTAAAATACAAACCTCTCGTATCTGTTCATCGAGCATATGCACCCTGGCTTGAAGGACCGCGTTGTCGGCCTTGGCTCGCGCATACCTCTCGTCTGCCGTGCTCTGCGTGTCCGCCAACGACGTCACCTGCTGCTGCAGCAACTGCACCTGGACAATGATTAAAATGTTATTATTATGGGGAGAAAATTTAGTGAAATTAAATAGGAAACAAGCTATCATTGAATATTATATTGTTTGCGATTTACATCTACGACCACCAAGTCATAGGTAGTTTAAACTTATGTTAGAAATCTGAGATTTGTTCCTAACAACCTTAATAAGATGTTATAAAGTTATAGTATCTAAAGTGTACACGAATATAGTAGATATTTAATTGTATTACATTATATTTATGTATATTTATATTATAACAGTAGGCGAAACTCGCGCGGTATTGCAGCCTCACTGGCGGAATGCGAAAGTAAATTTGTCGACGCATTTTCACGTATAAACGGCTGAACAGGTTTCGATATAACCCGAATTGACGAAGGGATAGAAATGTAATTTTGTAGATTCTAGCCTAACCTACTCCATTCAAATGAATCCTCCGGATCATCAGATCTGAGTCAGATTTTATTTGCGTAGTGTCCTTGAGGCATCCGAGCACTCAACTGTTCAACTGGATCTGTACCTAATCATCAAATCGAAGTTTTCGCAACATTGCTTTACAATTTTTAATTACGCTTATTTTACGCTTGGATTAAATACAACGGCAAAGGAAATGAGTGAGTTGAGTTTCTATTTTGAAATGATAAATAATATAACCAGGTTCCTATTTAGTTTAGGTGATTGAAAACGCAGATAGGTAGGTAGGTATAGTCTTTTGAAATAAAAATAGTATGCCGTTACTATTTATTATGTACTTACATATTTCGGTTTTATCACCAGCTGCAGTCTATTTGTTGAGAAGTGATTCAACAGTATGTTTTTGATTTTTAAACAGAAATAGGTAAGTACCTACCTTGTACAAAACTCGAAATTTTCTACGGCTTTCCAAAAACTAAATCATACAAAATGTTTCGTTTTGTCAATTAGGTAAATTAAACTTTTCATTTGAGGTATTTTGAAGGGATGATCATTGAAACACACGGCCGTTGGTGATGAGGGTTTTTTAGATATGATACGACAAATTAATATTAATTAAACACTTCAGATTCTGCTGTTGTTCCAGTTTTTATCAAAATAACATGTCCTTACAGACCTTATATATGATAGATAACAAGTGCCTACATAAGTAGTAATAGGTACCTAGTACCTAGTAGAGTCAATTCAAAAATCCCTTCTTGAGCTCCCCTACTATAAGTTATGTTAAAGATTAGGTACCTACTTGAAGATGGTTCGTGTTTAACTGATTCCACAATAATAAGTCTGCAAATAAGCAATTATTTTATAAATATAATTTACCTACACATTTTGTTACTCTACTTTTCTTACTAAGTATTTCAAAATAAGTGTTTTACCTCTTCGAAGAGTAGGTATTGAATAGCAGACAATCAGTTTCTCAATCTTCATATTTTAATTGTTGTAGGCACGTATTATTCTAATAATTTTAATAATATTACCTAACGGTTAGCAACATTGAGTGATAGGTAGTAGGGTTGGATTGAGTTTCACGAATAAGTAAACTGTTTTCATTGCAGTTGCATATTTTTAATTGGAATGTTTCAAAGAGTAATAAGAGTAGTTATGTAGTTAGCAGATTTTTAGAGTTAAACACTAAAACAGTATAATAATTTTGGGCAGCATTCAATCCATCAAGCTCTGAATAGTACCTAGCCCAGTTTTACCATTATGCTACCAAATGCCGACCAATGCCCTCTACACATAGGTACCTATCTACTTAACCACACACAAATTAACACTCTTTTAATTCGCTTTAGTACAAGTGTTATTGCGAAAAATACAATATAACTTATCGAATATCAACACTCAGTAAGATTTGTCAAAAATAAAGTCGGATTAGACTTAGGGTGAGATTTTACGACATTACGACTTTACTTTGGGCAAAGTATGCTTAGAACTGTCAATAAAGTATGGGTTTTGACAATTCTAAGCGTACTTTGCTCAAAATAAAGTCGTAGTGCGGTCTGTGAAACTCACACTTAAATGATTTTGCTTAACCTCTTAACCCTGTAGGATCCGATACCTATTCTATTACTCACAGCTCCATTTAATTACTAATTACAGGAAAAACTACGCTGGATACACCAATAGTGCATTACGAATATTTACAAGCGACCATTACGTAATGGCTACGTATATCAATGACTAATGTGACGAACGAAGGATGAGCTGGGTGACAAACAGGAAGGACCGTCTTATACCCGAGTAATAAGACGTGAGACTGTGTTTTCTTGTCACGCGGGTCGTGTGTCATTGTGATTCTAGGGATCTGCTCTGCTCTATTTAAGGGAAGCTTGAAGGGAAAATTGATGTTGATAAACAGAGCACTGAGCAATTTTAGACGATTTTTTAAAAATTTCACGTTACGCGATACTTACGTACCTACCTACCATTATTGAGACAAACGCTTCTTTTCAATTCCTTATCCGTAAGTGCTAAGTTATTCTGTAAATTCTGTGAATGCCGAGTTCTATATGTTACCACGATCCTTACGTAGCTTCCGATCGGTTGATTAAGACAATTAAGTCGTGTTGTCGTTTGTAATTTATGCGAACTCATATTAAGACATAAAACTCGTTTCACCGAAGTGAGAAAAATTCTCGCTGTCTCTGTATGCAGTAGCGCTAAGCATTAAATTTTTTAAACCTAGTAAGTAGGTACTATCGGGGAACTAGCTGCTCGACCACATGGATACCTTATGCGGTAGTAATAAAAGCTATATTTGATTGGAATGGGATAAACGAAGAGTTCCTTAACTGTACATCTGAGATAACTTCACACTGTAAACTCGGGTTAAGTCATTATTAACTTTTTCTGAAAATATCAGTCCACCTTGTCACTTTTCTCCTATGGGCTTAGAAATTTTGAAGTAGTCATACTTCATAGTCTACCTACTTAGAAATCAGATGTTAATTTTTTCTTGTCCATATAAGCTAAGTAAGTACACTCACACGTAAAACATACTTCGTCCTATCATAGTCACAAACATATGTGACCACAGCAGGCTAGGTTAAACAAGACTGGTATCTAAAAAAATAATAAAAACGAATTATTTGCGTTAACTTTACCTGATTAACAATGTTATTATTCTTTGAAAAGTATTTCCCATTGTATTAGTATGACAGGTTATTTCGGCAATCCCCTCTGATGTCGCTCATTTTTTGACCTTAATAACGTATAGGTACATATTTATTTATACGCCTATTATTTTATAGGTAAGATACACTCATAACATTAATGAATATGCAACATCTCGTTGACTAGGTAGGTACCTACGATAAGTTTCATTCATGAAAAATTGTTGATGTCATCTGAAGTGAACATTGTAAAATTATCTAATATTCAAAGAATAGTCATTGGTTATGCGCCAAATAGTGAATCAGTTTCTGCGTATAATAATACATTCGTGCGTACGATTTCATTATTTTTAAAACGATGACTGTCTCTTTCACTATTTGCTTTCATTCTTTAAAGCAATATATTATCAAGCGCTGTGTCTAATTATTTTTTTTTGCCGTAAGCTAATCAATTTTTTGTTTCATCACTCCAGCCCATAGAAGAGCAACTCGGCCCACCGGCCGCGGTGGACCGGAGGGGAGTAGCCACTAGCCATAGCGTTTATTATCGATGCAAAAAAGTCTGTAATTTTTTGCGGGGGGAAATGCTTGTGACACACACACACACTACAAAAATCGTCTATTACTACGAAACTCACACCTTGACTTTAACAAAATACGTAAACAATTTCACGCACACATTTAAACATCTAGACGACAGGCATAAATTGGGCCAATTGGGCTTGTTGCTCTATGCTCCAGCCGAAATACGCTTACAAACAACAATGTTGCGCGTCGTAAGGGAAGAATATGCCACAATCGCCACGCTTGGCAGGCGGATTGGAGATCGCAGTGCCGATAGTTTTTATCTCAGGACGCTGCTGCTCATACCGCGTTAGATTATTTACTACCCTTTAATATGAGGGTAATGTAAGGGGATAGTAAATATTCTTCCAATAGGAATGGTTTGACCGTCATTGTTCTATTCCAGAATTCGGAAGAAAGTTCGCATTCGCAAGAATCCTCCTCCAGTAGAGTACGATGGGGTTGTCTCGTCCCGACGCCTAGAAAGTTTGTTTAGATAAGTGTATTTTTTCAACTTTACTGGTGGTAGAACTTCAGTGACGAAGCTCGCGGGCGTAGGCACCACCGCATTACCTAATATACTTGCAGCTAAATGGTAGTGTTCAGCACTATCGTGTTCCGGTCAGGTAGTAATGCACGGCCCTGTAATTTCTGGCACAGAGGCATAACACCTTAGGCCTCAGGAGTGGTATGGTAACGCATCTGCATTTCGACCGTGGTCTTTGTGTGGGTGCTAACAGACTAGTCATCACTTAACATCAATGTGTAGGTAAGTAGGTGCTGCATGTTTGTTTGCCACTTTCATTACATAAAAAAACTTAAAATTTAAGATATAAGATAATTCAAATACTGGATTCAACGATAAAAAAAAACTAGGTATTATATAGCACTAATTATTTATCTATGAGGCACCTGCATAGGCAGTTTAATTGATCTTTTGATGCATACTTTTGTCTCCAATGTCATGAATTTGGTCGAGAGAGAATGTTATTCAACTGCTATACGATGGTAATTATAGTGGGTCGTTGAAAGATCGAATTTTGCTATCGACTTTCACGTGACGACCATTTACACGCGTTGTTTTATGTATACAGCACTTCAGCTGCCGTTGGACGGTTAATGAATGCAGAATAATAAACAGGAATATATTTTTTGTTGGCAAAACCAATCCATCCGTACGGCAGTTTGGCCGATTGATAGATTCTGTGGTAAATTATTACAGAGCAACTCATGTGGTAGAGCTCCAGTGAAAGAGCTCGAAGGCGTAGGCACCACCGCATTACCTAATATACTTGCCGCTAAATGGTAGTGTTCAGCACTATCGTTTTCTGATCAGGTGGTATTGGTGGTATTTAATTTCCGCCACAGAGGCATAACACCTTAGGCCTCTGAAGTGGTAACGCATCTGCATTTTGACCTCTGGTCTTTGTGTGGGTGTCTATAGGCTGCAGTCGTTACTTAACATCAATATGAACTGCATGCTTGTTTGCCACTATCATGACATAAAAAAAAATTGTGAAAAAATACTGATTGCTCAAAATAGGGACAAACGATCCAGTAAAGCATTATTTGATTTCATTTCATATGGTCCTATTAAGCAGGTAGGAGGCTGTCACCCACCTCACCTAACACCGAATAAGGAGGGAAGAGAAAAAGGAGCATAAAAATAGGACCCATGAAGCTATTACAAAAATGTAGAGTCGGTAAAACTGAAATATACCTACCTTCACGAAAAACATTTATCATTTATTTATTATTGTGCATAAGATTGTAGATTTCTTAAATTTAATGTTTGTAAAAGCAGGAACAGCAAGATGGTGCCTAGTACCTACTCATTAAATGTCATTCATTATTCGCTGAAGTCTGTTAGTCACCAATCCTTATCTTATGGTTTAGTTCGTTAAGTATAAAACGAATAGATATTTGTTTGACGTATATAGTTTTACTACTACTAATACTACTACTACAGGAACTCTAATGATAGGTTAGATCTCTGTAAATACCTAGAGTTTGAAATTTTTTTAGATGCCTATAAATAGATTATAAATAGATTTATATATATAACTAGCTGACCCGGCAAACTTCGTATTGCCACAGAATGAAATAATGTGTCAAAGGTTTGATAGATACGGACTATTTGTATGGGAAAATGAAACTATGGTTTGTACTATTTCCATTCAATTTCTTCATATTTTCATACCTCTTGAACCTTCCCTGGACTTCCAAAAATCATTCAAAACTAAAATTAGCCAAATCGGTCCAGGCGTTCTCGAGTTTTAGCGAGACTAACGAACAGCAATTGATTTATATATATATTATTTTTATATATATATATATATATATATATATATATATATATATATATATATATATATTATCTTTAAGTAGGTAAGTTATCTCTGCTGCACACTGCCAACATAAGCATTGATAGTATTGGTCAAAACTTGATCAAAATGGTTGACAAATGTCACATAGGTAAGGTGCGAAAAAGATAACGCTCTACAGAGACGAAATAAGCCGAAGTCTCCTTCCTAAGGTCGATGTGCAATAATTCTTGTTGGATACTGTTATTACAATTCTATTCCGTCCCACAAGAATACCTACAACGACTACAACCACCTATATTGAACCCAAAAAATAAGACGGCAGGTACATTAAATGTTGTTGCCTACGGCTTTGAGGTAGAGTTCCACCGCTAGTAAACTTAATTTTCAGTATAATCTTGAATGAAAAACGATTTATTCACTTTTACCCAGTTCATTCAATGTATCTAAGTAAAAAATGGATCGCGATGCACACCACTGCGCGTGTCCAAGCAAAGCGAGTAACTTCTTCAAACTCAGTTCAGTATTATTATACGTTTCTTATTAAAGTTCTTTTAAATTAGTATTTGTGTAATGAGATTTGGAATCTTTCTTTGTGCAATTGTAAATGCACAAAAAATAAATTAATCCATTCTTAACTCTGGTACAAGAAAATAACTAAGATGAGTAAGGTAATATATAAAAGTCCTATAACCATATTTTTGATTTTTTCTAAATATGCATGACGTACCTCTGCAACTTACCAAGGTTTTCATAATATTACATTTTAAAAAAGTAATATGTTTTTCGTTGTTTGGTAGAGTTGCAGTGCATGGCGCGGGCATCGGTTGGTACTAGTTGGTAGGTACCTACTACCCCAATACTCCATTTATTTGCTGATAATTAAGCACAGGAACAAGAAGCTTATAGCCTCACAAGCTCACAAGTACACTTGCGAGCTTTAAAGTGGAATCACATAAACTGGGGGATATCGCCACGGGGGTAACTGGGAGTAATTCTTTTTTTTGTTATAAATTAAATTAAATAGTCAAGAAAGATGCGGGCTATAACAAGGTTGCGTTTATAGAATGGATTGAAAAGAGAAATATTACGTAGTTTACATAAAACCTGAATCTACAAGACATAGACCCAATTTCAGTTTTAACAGCTGAAAATATATTGATTAAATTCATGAACGACAGCGATTGTAGTTATTTCTAATAAAGATAAGTAAAAGTCGGCTATTCGGCTCTCTCTTACTGTAAATGTTACAAAAAATATATTATAAAGTTCACAATTTACGCCATGTTAAAGTTTAATGTACTGCTTTTTTATTATTTAAATACAGAAAAAAATAAAAAGAAATTGATCAACTTTCCCAAACTAACACGGATCCGTAGCTCTATCTATAGGCTATAAAAGTAAAGAAAGATTCTTGAATACATTAGTATAGTAAAATAGTAGTATATCTTTTTTGATCTTTTTTATGTAATGAAGTGCCAAGTATTCAATATGAACTGTAGTTATACTTATAACTACAGTTCACATTGAATGGTAAGTAAATACTGTAGCCTATAAACAATAAACCAGATAATTTTATGTAGATGCACCAATCTTGAAGTCTAAATTGATATGTGTCTGTGCTGAAGTCTTTTATTTAGCAGCAAGTAGATTAAATAATTCGGTGCTACCTACGCCTGCGAGCTTCATCACTGGAGCTCTATCTATTATCTTTATTTAATACTAGCTGTTGCCCGCGGCTTCGCCCACGTGGATGTCGTTTTATATATAACTAAGTAGCCTATGTTCTTTCCCAAAGTCAGCCTTAGTACCAAATTTCATTAAAATCGGTTCAGTCGTTTGGACGTGAAAAGGTAATAGACAGACAAACAGAGTTACTTTCGCATTTATAATATTAAAGTAGGTATTGTCATTTTTGTAGAAGTGTCTATAAGATACGAAACGTATTTGACTTAGGCTATACGTAACACGAGAGAAAGTGAAATCGATTTTTTATTCCATTTCTCTAACTTAATTGCTAATTCGATTCCATCTCGAAGCCTATTGATGTTTTAACATTAATTATAAACATGATCATTAAAATGATTACTAAAATATGAAAAAAAGAACATATATTTAAGAATCTCTACAACTTAAATAATAAGAAACGAGTTACATAATTCTACAGTTCTTAATTGTTCTTCGAATCATTCCTTTAAATTGTCGCTCCATATGCTATATAAATATAGACAATTAATAAGCAAACTATATCAAAATATTTGATAATCCCTCTTTAGTTCGAAACATGTGAATTATCTCAGCGTTCGTGAGTGGACGTTGAGATCATCGTGTTCATGTCATGTTGAGATAAAAACTAATTACCATAGGTATATAGGTTTCACATGATACATATATTATCATCTGTAACTTGGCTGCCACTAAAAACGTATTAGCATTATTGTATGGTGACAGAGCTCATGGTGGTGGTGGAACAGCTTCAGTAATGGAGCTCGTGGACGTAGGCACCATCGCTTTGCCTACTTGCTACTAAATGGTGGTGTTGGGGTAGGGATTGGTGGTTGTTATGTATTTAAGGTGGCAAACACGCATACAGTGCACATGGGTGAATTAATGGACACAAAAAATCAGAGGTTAAAAATGCAGATGCGTGTCTACACTGTCTACTCCTGAGACCTAAATTGTTCATCATCATCATTCATCATTTATGCCAAAAGACGTCCACTGCTGAACAAAGGCCTCTCCCAAAGATTCCACAACGAACGGTCCTGGGCCGCCCTCATCCAGCGATTGCCCGCGACCTTCACCAGATCGTCGGTCCATCTTGTGGGCGGCCTGCCTACGCTTCGTTTTCCGGTCTGCGGTCGCCACTCACTCTCTGCCCCAACAGCTGTCAGTTCTTCGAGCTCATAGCTCGTACATAGCTCGAAGAACTGCCTAAATTGTCATATCCCTTTAATGTTATAACTACCACACGGGCCACGGGGCCACACGAGAGTGCAAAACGTCATTAGGGGAGGTGTTGTGCGTCGTTAGGGGAGAATACGCCATAACTGCCACGCTTGGCAAACGGATTGGCGATCGCATTGGCGAGAGTTTTATCGCGGTATAATAAAACTGCCGGCACAAAAATGTTAAGTGCAGAAGAATCTCATGCAGTACCGGTATACAACACTTGTTATATCTAACAGGCAAGATGTGAAAAGTAACAAATACCAGGTAAGTATACTGCAGATTATTATCATAAATGCAATCAATAGGCTGTTTTGCTGAATAGGTGGCAAAGCGAGTGGTCGTGACTTCCCAGAGCGAACACATTTTCTTCGGTAAAGTCGTCTTGCAACTTTCCAGTGTTTGTTAACAACTTTACTTTTACGTACAAGTTAATGCATATTTATTTATGGCATGGCGTTGTTTCATTTGACTGCTGGTGTACGTATTATTCTGTAAGATGATATAATATGAACGAGTATGAACTATTTGTGGAACAACTAAAATTAATCAGGTAAGAAAAGAAGTTGTATGGTATAGGTACGCAAGAAAATCCGCAAGTATGATTTCTGCAAAAATAATCATGTTTTTTTAAATTTGTCCTTATGCAATACTTTTTCTAAGTGATCAATATTTTGTTAGTAAGAACCTAGTACAGAACAGTAAGTGCGAATACAATATTAAAAATAAAAGATGTTAAAAAGTTGGGAAAGATTTATAACGTAGAATCGAAACATCTTGGAAACTAAAAACAAAACAGATGAATACGGCCTTAACCAGATTTAAAGTAGTTGCCTACTGGACGTTTCAAATAAGAGGGGCGAGAGAGCAGCTGCTACACATTATAATTCGGTATAATTTTGTGTTCCTGTGTTTTTATTTTACAACGTACCTATCTTATGCAATGAAAAGATAATAATGACATTATATGCGAATACAAATTCGTAATTTCATGTTAATCATTGCGTAATGTCGTCACCTCGGGGCGACTATGGGTATGCATCATACGGCATTATTATGCATAATTCCGTTGCATTGGGGTTTTCGTAAACCTACATAATCTATACTTATAATAAAACTGTAGAAGTGAAAATTCTGTACATTATAAATATTGAAAAAATAAATACCAGGGGATGTAACTAGATCGATACCGAACCCAACAAATATGTGATTATAAAAATTATTGTCTGTCTGTTTGTTTAAGCATCACAGAAAAACTACCGGTACAATTACAATGAAACTTGGTATGATTATACTTTAACCTTTGGCGCACAACACTGGGTACTTTTTATCCCGAAAAAAATGTCTGTTTGTCTGTGTGTTTGTGCACGCTAATATCAGAAACGGCTTATTCGATTTGTGGTTTTCACTAATATATTGTGGTAAGTTTTACATAACATTTAGTGTTTGTTTCATGTCAATCGGTTCTGGAATAAAAAAGTTATATCAATTTAAATAATCATATCAAATACTTTTAAGGTATTCGATATGTAAGTTCTATCTGTTAGCGGTTTCGTACCTAAAAGGTAAAAACGGACCCTACGGATTACTAATCCTCCGCTGTCTGTCTGTCTGTCCGTTCGTCCGTCTGTCTGTCACCAGCCTGTATCTCATAAATAGTGATAGCTAGAAAGCAAACATTTTCACAAATTATGTATTTCTGTTACGGCTATAAAGACAAAATTTATTACTAAAAATAAGAAAATGAAAATGTTAAGGGGGGCATACAATAAACATGTTTTTTTTTTCGTATATTTTTGCTGGATATTAATATTGAACGGTACATAACAAGTGGACGTTTAAAATTTTTACACAATTTCTAGGTCTTATTTGTTGGCGTTAGTGGTGTTGGTAGCATTTGTGGTGTTGGTAGTGGTGGTGGCATTGGTGCGTTAGTGGGTTTGGTCATTGATGTCATTGGTGTCGTTGGTGGCATAGCTGTTGTTAGTGACTCTGGTGGCAGTGTTGATGGCGTTGGTGGAGATGGTGGTGGTTTTTAGTCGCGATGGAGGCATTAGTGGTGTTGGTGTCGTCGGTGGTATTGTTGGTAGTTTTGGAGGCATTGGTTGTGGTGGTGGTTTTGGTGGCGTAGGTGTTTGGTGATGTTGATGTTGATGGTGGCGTTGATGGCGTTGGTAGCGTTTATGATGATGGAAGTGGTAGCGGTGACAGTGGTGGTAGTGGTGATGATGGTGGTGATGGTGGTGGTAGTGTTCAAGTAGTGTTGGTGGCATTAGTGGTTAAAAATGCACAACGTTAATATTCAATTTTTCACATTCGCCATTATGAACCTAAGCACAGACATTACATGTCGTATTTTCTGCCACAGATCTACTTTTTTACTTTAAAGCGATACAAAGTTCGCCGGGCCAGCTAGTACCTAATATGTATGTTTGTTTTCTTTGTGGTAGGATCTCCCATCCCATCTTCCTGATGGATGTCAATAGGCTATCTTCCTATTACACGTTGTCCATTTCGACATAAGAATCCTAGGTTCTTAGCAACTACTAGTAAATATATAAAAGTCGAATTATCGATTACGTGCAAGTTGTTAGGTCGTAGTGATATGTTATTGGAAATGGCGAAGCGTCCAATCAATATGCATTCAAACGTGATACATTTCTAGTCACGGTTGTGGTAACGGTCAAATGAGACCGTTGTTCGGTTCATATTACTGGTTGAAACAATTAAGTCACCGCGTGTTATGAGGTCAAATGGTCAACTACTGTGCATTTGTTATACAATATTTTTGGTTAATCAAAGTAAAGTAATCTGCAGATTAATCTTATTCATGGCTATAGGAATCAACGCAAAAATAGAGCTCTACATAGCTCTACAAAACTTATCTAACTGCTATACCTGCACGATACCTTATCTTTTATCTTGTATTATCTATATATTCCAAAAATAATGTTTAAGTGTTTTAAGCCTCGTGATCACTGGTAAAGAGATTTAAATCTCAAAATCGAGATGAAGTAACGCATCCATATTCAACTCTACCTTGGCCTTATTTACAGTAGAGTTCGTTTAATAATAGTGCAAAACACTTTGTTTACAAACCGGGAAGTAAAATAATATATATAATTCATAATTTCAAAGAATTATTTCAAGATTCCACTTTAAATCGCAGATGATAATAATTTTTTAAATAGGAAATATTTCAATGATTCTTATACGTGTTTGCACGCCATATAAACCGAATTCTCTAATTAGATTGAGCTACGTAGTTATTTCAAATGTGACCGTGGCACAGTAGTATAATGATTCCAATATCCAAAGGATTTACTGCGCGACATTCGAATACAAGTAAAAAATAAAGATATATGAAGTATGCGTAACTATATTACACGGAGCATATGTCATGTAGAAACTTTAGTGCGTCAGATTCTCATTAAGGTCTTCAAAGAATTGTTTGAAAGTGAAATAACATGCAAATCAGAGTGCTCGTAAAAAATGTAAATCGACACTCTTTCTACCAGAAGTTTCATTACAAATTGTAACGCGTGAAGAGTGTAAAGACCATAATGTTGCAACGTCGATTATGCCTTGTAATTGCATGTAGAAGTTATGTACAAACACATGGAAGAGGTTCTCATAGTCAATTGTTTTGTTAGCAGAATAAATTAAACTATCGTTCTCACGTCACACACTGCCCGATAGCTTGGAACTGTTCTGTTCCTAAATTGTGTGAAAACATGTGTTTTGTGGAGCATAATTTAATCAGATAAACGTAACAGTGTTGTTGTAATTGCTCATTATGTTTTTGCAAATTTTAATACAATTGTTTAAAAATAAATGGGCATGCAATTCGTGTTGGGAAATTGGGAGTGTCTGATTAATGCACGTACCACCGAAGAAATGTCCGGTAGATCTCGTTGGTCCCCTTATTTGTTTGTTGGATAATGTAATTACTTTGCAATGGTTTTTGGATCAGCAGAAAGTTCTTCGATGGTACATTGATTTACACCAAACTAGACGTTTTAATCATCGTTGTTATTTACGAATTATTAGAAAGAGATTAGATGAATAGTGCCAATATTTGACACATTAGAGATATTGGTTTAATTATCAAAAACGCATGACTGACGAACATAATCACGTAGAATGTAAAATAGCTTAGGTGGTGCTTATAGACTCTACAACAAGCAGAAACATGTAAGAAGTTTTTTCTGTTACAGTTTGAGAACCGAATCTGTGTGCAAACAAAACACAATCTGCTTAGCTGTAGGTATAATAAGCACTAATTAGATAAAGCAAGGTAGGCTGATTGGTCTGTGGATAAAGCTAATGTTATCTTCAATGAAGAGAACTTTATAATTAACAAGAGTGGCTTGAATGTATTAAAACTTTTAAAAGCGTAATAAGTACTCTGGTTAGTTAACCTTCTACTCCACTTAAAGATGATTTAAGGGTTGTTTATAGCAAAACGATGATTGCGTGGGAAACTTCGGAGTATAGCAGACGAGGTAATAAAGTATAAGACTGACAAACGCTAGCTTGCGATCCACAATACGTTGGCGTGACTCGATTCAAGTCGTCATGGTGGTATATACACTTGAATATAGAAAATCGCGTGATAGCGATAGGAGAACGGCCGGCGATGGCGCGGCTGATTCAAAGATACTGACTTGCTTCGGCCTTCGATCGAACGAAAAAAAAAACACTTTTGTTTTCAATAGCTCTGTGGCTGTATACGGTTACTACACCAGAATACTATGAAGTTTTTAAATAGATTCCCATTCAATAAATTCAGTTTATGTAAGTAGTTTTTTATGTGATTTAAATAAATGAGCATTTTGTGTGGGTTAATGGTACTTGAATACCGTAGTCAATGCCCCAATAAGGATATAGAGACTTTAATGCAACTTCGTTTTTACTCATGAGGCTATCACGTTATTATCGAATCGAATTCCAGTGAGTAGGTATATTTGCTGTGAAATAGTAGTAACTTTATCGACAAAAGAATGGATGGTTTCAGCACAGTATCTATAGACTCTAGATCTTAGACAGTGTACTGAAACAACTATTACCTACTTTAAAATCTCTTTTGTCAGCGCTTCTTCGTTTGCCCAGTAAAATCTACATTTTTTCTAATGTCTCTACTAGAAAAATTACAGGTAGGTAGGTACTTACTGGATTCCTTTGGCAATGAGTAAACCCATGAATCAAACAAGGATAATAAAATATTATAATTGTAATCCGTTTTATAGGAAAAGGTTGGAAATGTTAAACGATGTGATTTCTGAATATCTATTTTTATGTAATGCCTATAAAAACACTATATTCTTACTTGATCAGACAAATTGTCACACCACTGATGCGCGGCTGTCTTCTTTCCACCGTTTAAGCCATTCGTGAGATGCGGTGTAAGAGGACCACCCGTGAACAGATCCTCCGTTACGCTAGTGTCAGAGGTCACTCGGCCTCGAGGCACTGGCGTCTCCTGGGGACCCACGAAGTCGAACTGCCCGTCCCACATGTCATACTCCAGCTCCAAACTATCCTCCACTTCGATTTGCTCACCCATCGCGCCTCTTGACCGGTTAAATATCCCAGTCTTGAACATTTAGACTTCGGTACACTCAATTGTTTACTTTGTTTTTTTTTTTGATTCCGGTATTGCACAGACAACTTAAAATTAGGCTTACGTAAATATGACTTCAATAGATTAGAACGAGATAATTCAGTCTTGTAATGGCACACGAAAAGGTTATCATACTTTTTAAAAGTTTAGATAAGCTGAATTAATTTCTATGTCACATCTTTCACTGGCATTACACAAAACTTCACAACTTTCAATCTGAATAACCGATCGAACTTCACTTTCGCACTGGCACGAGACTTTTAATTAATCGCAATTACGATAGGTCGTACAAGAGAATCAAAATTATATCCGGCAAGTAGAGACTTCGGCGGAGTCGGTTCAAAAGTTCTAACGGTTGTCCTAGCATCTTTTTGTAAATTATACGGTCTGGTCGAGCGGTCTCGATGAAAAGATGCGGCGGTGTGTCGTAAGATTCAAATTGGAAATAGTTCGAGTGAGTTGTTATTAATCGTGGAATAAAAAGTTTGTAAATTGAGGCTCGCAACGTTCTGTTATGACACGGTCGCGTACGGCACTGAGCGGCGCGCGGGTTCGCCCGCCCCACCCATCGACACGACATGATTATCAGACTGCCGACGCTACGGAGCCATACAAATAAACTTTATTCGCTCCCTGCCCCTACATATGTACAATCGGCTGACAGACGGTTCCGAGGCAATAACCCCCTTTCATTGCTCCCCCAGTCTGGATGCATCTCATAATTTTACGGACGAAGGACCACCATGATTGCTTGGACTCGCTACTATTTGTGGATGTTGACATTATGCGCTGTTAGTAATATTTGGAGATATTAAATATAGTACAGAAAAATACATTAAAGCAGTCCACTGTCATGGGATCTACAATAAAACATACACAAAACTAAATCGATGGTGCCGAAGAGATAAGCATATCTCGGAGATAGTTAAAAATAACATAGAATATAACACACACTACAACAATAGCATAGAATATAGTAAACATCAATATGTAATAAGGCAAATTAACATCAACCCATTGATTCAGTGCAATGCTTCTGGCTTTCTTAATTATACACAAAAGACGCTACGAGAAATGGGCAGACGAAGAAAACCGACTGAAACAGCAAATCATCAGTATTACAGAATTACAAATTGGATGGGTAAGAAACAGTGAAAATAAGCCAAAAATACAAAAGCCGCTCTCTAGATGGCTAATGGTACCTAATAGTTCGCAACCGAAAGATAGAATTAAAATAAGCTCATCGTCGCGTAGAAATCTTTCAAATTTTGTTCTTGTCCATGATGGTCTGGTATTGAGTAAAAATGCAATATACCTAATATTGAGGGATGTTTAATACCTGCTGTTAGTTGACAAAGCATTGTATCAAGAAGATAAACAAAAATCTGTTGTGTTGGGTAATGTAGAGCAGTCTCTACATCTCTGTGAAAATTATTATGACATTGGAATAATCTTGACTTCTACGAATTTTATTATAAAGTATATCAAGACTATCTAGTACATAATAATATAAGTTTCAAAAGTTACAGAGAATCAAATTATCTCACACATTACTTTTTTTTGTAAGTAATAATGACGTTTAAAGAGGGCGAGCGGATTAATCCAATAGTAATGGAAGTCATTGTTCACAACAGCGTTCGAAATGGGAGGCCGAACCAATATTGCGAGTTGTATTTCACGGACCGATGGGGCTTAGACGAATGACTATTAAGAGCACAGTTATTCACAGCGTGATACAAAATCAAATATAACTTTATTCCAATGGGAGTTAATAAATATTTTTGATGCGATAAGTAACTAAATAGGAAAAAACAAATAGCCTGATTAGGTATATACCGAAGTAATCTGAAGCGAAATGTTATGAACTTGAAATAACTACACATAGAAAAAAACCAAATATAATTTTACGATATAGAGATGAAAAGAAAAATTCTTCTAGTAGAGTTTCAAGTCAAGTTTTTAGAGTTAAAAGTCAATATAATAGGTACATTGAACGATACCAGACCAATGTAAAAAGATTGAGATACCTAAATGTGCTAAAAAAAAAAAAACAAAAACTCATCACATACTTAGAAATATTGAATGGTTATGTTTTAATATAATAATATTATTTCTTATAACATAGTATCGTATCTGCGTACATATTATAATAAAGTACTTGGTTTTGTAAACAATACAAAGATCATATTTTTTGTTAAGTAATTATAGAAATCTACAAATAGTGGTTGTGGTTATATGGAAGCTTGTGAACCCATTACGCCATTATCTTCTCTTTAATGGATACTTAATGAGAGTAATATCTACTCAAATAGATTATACAAAGAACAAAAATATTTTACTCGTATTCTAACGACTCTTACAGTATCTGAAAGACTAGAAATCTTTTTTATAATATTGGTATATACGGTTTTTTAAATAGACAACGTTGACATTTCAGAAGCAGATACTTTTATAGTAAGGGGTTTTTTGCAATTATTACAACTCGTCAGATTAATGATATGGGGAATAGCTTGCACTCAATTGAGTATCTCTACCAAATCTAGGCTGCCAAATCTGTCCATATAGGGGCGTGCCCTTAGGGCAACTATTAAAATTTGTCTAAAAACTGTCACGAGTCTTACTACCTATATCTTATTCCAGAATTTTGAATGGGAGCTTCAATCGCGTTCGTTTAGCAGTTTTCACCTCCATTTTTGACTCTTTTGAAAAGGTCACGGTATCCATGTTATGAGTCAAGAACGCGTTTACTTACTCAAAAATAATCTAACGATTTGGAAAAAAGGTAACCAAATGACAGCGTACTGAAAATGTTTAACCACTACCTGTGAATGTGTAATAATAGGCACTCCGCTACCATAAGGGCGCGGTCTTTAAGACAGCTCGGATTTGGTGGAGTTAATGAACGTGGTACAAGATATCCCCCATATTCTATTCTGACGTGCTCGACTAACGGTAAAAAATCCCCTTGGGTTCCTCTGGTATTAAGAGTTTAGGTAATTATTGTGTTTTATGTAGAAAATTAGACTACTATAAAGAAATGGCCTATTGCTAGAAAAGGAGCAGGCTGAACCTGTAATAACATTTAACCGAGGCATTTGGTATTTGCTTTACAGATCGGCTATTCTGACTAAAAATAATGTAAGTATCGTGGATTAAAATTTGTGCAATATCAAATTTAATGTAAATTGTGCAAAACATAGATATAAAAGCATGTTTAAACGCATTAAATCATTTAGATTATCTCTACCACTCCCTTGAAAACTTAAGAAGGAAACAGGTTCTTAACTGAGGAAAATACCTACTTAAGCAGTGTGTTTAAATGCTTACCGTGAAGAATTGGATTTAGGTATGTTTTATTTTCTTTAATTAATCTTTCTTTTTCTTTTCTTTAGAATTTTCATTTCTTTACAATTTTTTTGCGTGTGAAACAAAATTTGGAACATTTGTTGTTGCTTCTTGATTGATAAGGAATATAAGAAGTGATAACAATTTTACTAGGTAATGATGCCCGCCCTTTGCTTATATTATTGTGCTGTTTATTATTATGTTTTGATTATACCTCACTATAGTAGGTCACTTATATATTAATATTTTACTTTTGGTTAATTTTTACTTATAGGTATTTTTATATTCAAATTATCCTTTTAGTAATGGTGAGTGAGTATTCAAAGTTACTTTACTATTTGTACGGCGGTAATTAAATAACTATGACATTATTTGTTTTATATTTCGTGCATACAAAACTGTTAAACCAAACGAATGTTATGATCTCATTGTTCAATCATTCATTTTCAGATAGCGTAATGACGAGCAAAGCCACATTTTTGTAAATAAGGAAATTATCGCGATTTATAATATATTTAACTATTAAGATATATCAAGTTAATATTATTAATAAGATGGGATGACATGCATGATATTATGCATCCCCAAAGCACACCGCCGCCAAAATTCCATACAAACGCTTTATTTGGTCTCTATTACACAGACATCAATCAGTGACGTGTATTTATTCGTGCACCTATTTTTTTATGTAATGGAAGTGGCAAACAAGCATGCAGTTCACATTGATGTTAAGTGATGACTGCAGCCTATAGACACCCACATGAAGACCAAGGCCAAAATGCAGATGCGTTACCACTCCTGAGGCCTAAGGTGTTATGCCTCTGTGCCGGAAATTACAGGGCCGTACATTACCACCTGACCGGAACACGATAGTGCTGAACACTACCATTTAGCGGCAAGTAAATTAGGTAATGCGGTGGTGCCTACGCCCGCGAGCTCCGTCACTAGAGCTCTACCACCAGTGTGCGTAGCACGTACAAAATACCAACCGTCACCCATAAGAGGGGAGGAGGTTGGGTGATGCGGGGAAATCGGGCGGGACGTCGAAGTGTCCATTCTATACATAGTATTATTTTATATTCTGTGCCCAGAGGGTTGGTAGGAGCAAATTATTTAAGTATTATAACACGCACTTGACCCATGGTTCGCCAGTAAAGTTAAGTTTTACGACTGGCGAACTTATTGACAGTTATCCGGCACATTATCCATTTCCATTATCATATAAATTCTAGGGATCTTCTCTGATGGGAAATCTTAGCATCTCTTACTTCTCGAACCTAAAATCTAGTAGTACTGACCTGCTATCACTAATCCACCCAGTTAATTACTGAGATACTTATATGTTATTTTTTTTTCATTCCACGATAACATCTTCAAAAAAATTGTGCGATTTAAAAACTAGAGTCACTCTACAATTTTATATTTGCAAGGAAAAATTATCTCAATAACATAAACTTATTGATATTATTTATTATTTTTAATACAAGACCATTATTTGAAGGTAACTGGTCAATATTGCTCAAAGATAACATCCAATCCCGAATTTCCATACAATGAATCATCACTACTAAATCAATCGCATGCATCTGTTATTGTTTGTAAGTTTACAAGCAATTGATGCATTTTGTTGCTTCGTTTGTGATGTATTGATGTATTCGTAAACTAACCACGCTAAAAATAATAGTAACGATTTGATAAGTCTATAACTTTATAACCTTTAATCGGGAATTCCCCTTCAGTCATAATTATGGAGTTAGTTAACAGGGTGGCTTAGTGCGGGGGTGTACATACGAGGGTGGCTAATCTTTAATGGAACACATCATTCTACTAGCTGTAACCAAATAGTGTGTTTTTGCATGGGAATATGTGGGTTCATAGGGTTCTGTATAATGAATTAATTGCCTATGTTATCAAAACATTAAAAAAATGCTTATGTTTGGACAAACATACAAGCGTAAATTTTGATGTGTAAAATGTAGTGCATTTAAGAGTGTTATCTTTATAACACTCTTAAATGCTCTACATTTTACACATCAAAATTGTGTACATGCAGAAAGCAGGTAGCAATGATCTAATACTTAAGAACGTAAGAAGGATTCTTACGTACGTTTGTGTATTATATTAAGCATATGTGTAGATATACCTATTACGTAGGTACACTCTCCAGAGAAAGTTTTAAATGAAAACTGAGCCCTTATCCCCCTTTCCCTATTTAACGTTTTATAGATAAAAAAATAGAGCTACTGACTATTGAATATTTTTCTGAATGGGTTTTAGATTTATTGTTTGGGGAGTTTGACCCAGCTGACGGTAGGTTTTTTCTAGGTGAAAAAGTTGTAGTAGTCTTGCTTAGAGCGGGAGGAGTGGGTTTGAGAGGTTTTTTAGTCCTCTGAAACCACTGCTGGTTGAGCCTCCTGCAGAAAGCAATACAATTAAAGTAGGACGTATAACCACAAATACACAGTTTATTTAGAGAAGATGAGAATGAAAATAAACCAAATAATGATGATGATCATATATGATGTGTGCATATGATATGGCAGAATTTATTTTAATGTCAATGATAGTCAAGGAGATAACACGTGCTATATACCTACTACAATATATTATCTTACTATTAACGAGAATGAAGATTGTTTGAAGTCAATTTAGCCTGTTAAGGCCATTATAATTGCGAAGATGTCTATGTCGTCAAACATAAAAAAAGTGTCATCAACATAGCAAATTGTTTTCTATTTCGAGTGATAAATAAAATAAGTAAAATGAGGGCCATTAGAGAATATATACAACATCTGAAAATTAATGGATTAAAATGTTGATGTTTTTAATGTTTTAACATCAGGTAAATATTAATTATATTTTATTTTTTATTAAGAAAACAAACAGTTTACATAACAATGTAAAAAGCTTCATAAAAACTAACAACCATTAATATGCGTTGTATAGCCATGGCTAAGTAGCAGTAGAAAACCGACCAATTGTTGCGCACATTCAGTAATTATTTCACAGGTGTCAGGTACGTATTTAACTCTTAGAATGTATTCATGTTTTTTGTATATCAATGATTCATATGACAGAAATTTTGTTTCTTATACTACATAGACTAGTATTTTGTGCTGGAGATAATTGGAGAGTGCTATCATGCTATCCCAACGATTATAGTCGCGTTAGAAGTGTAAATTATTGTCATTTTGAGCTACATTTTTTACAGCAACATGTAACGCTATTTACTGTGTCACCGCATTGGATAATTGCGTGCGTAACGAGTAGTAATTATGTGAATCTAGAATCTAGACTAGATCTCGAAACATCCGGCTCGCACATGTCGTTTTTCGCCCTAAAAACTATGCTGTATTTACAAT
This sequence comes from Macrosoma leucophasiata, assembly GCA_036365455.1. Lineage (NCBI taxonomy): Eukaryota > Metazoa > Arthropoda > Insecta > Lepidoptera > Hedylidae > Macrosoma > Macrosoma leucophasiata. Next base: position 7,431,911 of record JAWQUS010000024.1, read on the forward strand.
ATACGTCCGTCCTAAATCGATGGCAATGCTCCCGTATTGGGTGATAATTTTGTCTAAAATTAGTGATATGTAGTCAAAACTACTGATTACTGAATTCCTTGTAAATATGTTTACAGACACTTTGTTTCAAAAGCTACAGTGGCGGTGCTCGCGGACGTAGACACCATTACGAATCATTCACGGCCCTATCAGAATACCAGCGCTGTAGTTCATGCTACAGCATCTTGCTGAGATAGGAGCCATTTATTGGCTTTTTTATATTTTGTAGTATTTAGTAGTTATTTTAAGTGTAAACCAAAAAAATAATATTTTTCTTTCTTTCTTTCACCACCACGTTACCTAATCTACTTTCCGCTAACTGGTAGCGATCAGCGGTATCAAGTAGTACGTAGTATGTACGACCCTGTAATTTCCGACAGAGATATCTTAAACTTCAGGGTTGGCAACGCATCTACTTTAAAATCTCTGGTGTTTATGTTGGTACATACATGTTATTAGGCTTCAGTATAAACTTACCATCAACGTTATCTGCATGCTTGTTTGCCACTTCATGACATAAAAGAGACTCAGCAAGTAGTACCTACAAATTTTCTACCGTAATAAAAAAGTTTCTACATCCTGAATCTTAGTTGCTTCTATCTTTTTAATTCCAGAATGTATGTAATTATAATCTATAGAACAAGCCGGAATTTACACACAATATGACGAATTTCACACGAGTTCTTTCACACTAGTTACTTTCCGTTTCACGTTCCCTTTTATTTACAATACTTACATGATGTAGTATATAACTGGTTATATAACATTTCGTTCATGTACAAGATGACAAGTGATAATCTTGATAGATCGAAACGATCAATCTGATATCATTCGGGTTATGAAACTCGTGATTTTGTTGTTTCAGTATAACATTGCCTATCTTATTGCATTTAGTTATTTGTAATTATATAATGAGATATTGTTAATAACGATGTTTGTTAGCTTGAGAATATACTAGTTTACTTAATTAAATTATTTTACAACATTTTTATCATCTCACTTCCCATGAGCCTACATAAAGTCTAATATGCATAATGAAACATTGCCTCGGTAGCCTAGTGGTAGCAGGCCACTACTACTACGCTGAGGTCCAGGGTTCGATGCCCGGGTAGAAGGTTATCAGAGATAATGGTGTAAATTCCTTTATCTCTGGTTCTATTGGAATTTTTCCATTTTCTGAAATTTCCCAGTACCTCGAAGTTTGGTAATGTGCCCGGAGATGTCAACAGGCTAGCCACCTGTTACATGGGCCAAAAACGGAAACGGCGAATCGTGGGTGTTTGCATGTATGCTTGAATACATGCATTTACCTCTGCCTACCCCTTCGAGGATTACAGGCGTGAAGTTACGTTACGTTATGCATGATGAAGCGCGCATGGTCCCGCGGCTGGTGCAGATAGTAAGCGATCTACTCGCCTAAGCAATACGGGCGCGGTCGGGTGTCAGATGGGTGACCGCTAGTGGCAAATTAAAATGCGAGTTTCCGTACTTCGGAGGGCACGTTAAGCCGTCGGTCCCGGTTGCTATCGATAGATAGCAGTCGTTAAACCTTGACGGAGGCTTTATGGGCGAGACATCAGACAGCGGGTTGGCCACTAACCCACCCACCTCCACCAATCCGTACTGGAGCAGCGTGATAGATTAAGCTCCAAACCTCCCCCCAAAAAGGGGAGAGACTCGTGCCCAGCAGTGGGACGTATAATGGGTTGCCATTGTAAACTTTTTCTAACAAGCAAAATTTTATTGTTTCCGTTGAACAAACAAAGTCTTTGTTTGTCTATTAGACAGACATATTTTAACCCTATTTAGGTATGTTATTTAGATATCTAAATAACTGACAACGTTGAACGCTTTATTTATATATACCTAAGAACTTTGAGATCCGAATCGGACCTTGTACTGATTTTAATAAATAATAAAACAATCATGTACATACTTATCATTCACCGACCTACAACATTTCCTGTATTGTACAATACACTATATCAGATAGACTCCGCAGTGTGCAATCTGTTTAATTATACAGATTAAACAGAGAAGTCATATATTTATTGTATGTCCATATTATTATTCCTTTGAATAAATATTTACATATGCACATAACGCATGATTGGAGGAGATAATGTTGGTAGTCCCGGTATCCTTGACACAGTTAGCGAGCACCCACGCGTTGACACCCACAATAAGCCTACAATTAATATTTCTATTGTTATAATGCACCCAGACGCTGTGATTATTACACATTGGGTTTCAATATGAATTATGATATAATTTTACAATACAGAGCACAATGGTGTTCTTAAAAAAAAAGAGATTTTTCGGAGATGGGATTTTGTTTATTAGAAATACTTGCATTTTGTACATAATACTGCAATAATCTATTTCTTATGAAAACATTCTTAGGTACTTCATAATTCTCATATCTTACGAATGCCTTCTACTCTGGGTTATTTAGTAGGTAGGTATCTACGAGGTCCACGAACAGCGGTTCTAGCTTGGAAAAAATGTAAACAGAGAGACCAATACCTACAGAAAAACGCATTTAAAAAAATATATTTGGTTTCTATAGGAATGTAGATATCTACCGTCGATATCTACATATCTACATTCCTATAGAAACCAAATATATTTTTTTTAATGCGTTTTTAGTTACCTAGTACCTTTATAGTTTAGATAAATTTAGCCAATTATTCACGCTTCAACTCAATGAGGGTTTTTATTATGAGAAGCTATGTGTCGCGCGACTTTCTACTTCGATTCCATCTTAATTTTTCTAACACAAGGTTGTTGTACTAATGGGTCGTGGATTAAGATTATGTATTGATTGATTAGTGTCTTTGATGTGCTTCACCTATGTACCATTTGTCCACAACTACAATAACAATAGATTGTCATTTCAAATAAATCAATGTATACATAATTTACAATTTGTCGGCACATTAGAAAATAATTGGTAAGCATTGTCTCCGAAATCGACGGTTTGCGAAAATTTCATAACACCTCACCAAGTACGTAACCTATTATTCTGTAATGCATAATGTATGTCAAAGTATCTAGTAGGGTAATATGGCATGCAGTTTCTCTTAGCCCATTGTCCTGCGTCGCAATAATTGCAACTTAACAGTGCGGTCGATAAAGACTGCTGTCGCTGTTAAGCTAATGGAGTAAGTTTCTATTTGGCTGCAATGTAAAGTTGGGTGGGAATGCAATTCTAAGGCTGTCTCGCCCACGGTGCAGTAAGGTGTTGTTTTAACGTCCATTTCATGGAACATTCGCTCGTTATTTGAAATATTGAAACAGTTGAGTGGTTTAGAACTTTGTGCAAGTTACCGGCTCTGTGCCTATTTGTCGACATTTCGGAGAGATTAAATCTTATCAATTGATAATTTATCTGTTTATAGATTTGATAAAGGTTTTACATCAGTCATCTTATAGGAATATCTCTTTACCTACTTAACGTATTTCATTTAAATTGAGTTTTATTTTCTTACGTAGTTATTAATTTTATTATCCATTCAACCACAGCTTCCTATTGTTTAAAACTCTCATGAATTAACAACTCTCTATAAAGGGACAATCACAAAAGCGACTGCGTGACACTAGCATCTTTAATTTAAAAGTAACTTTTCCGGAACTTCTAACAAATCCTACGTGGAAGGAATATGGCGATTGAATCTTAAATCAAAAACATTAATCAGTAATCCACGCGGGTGAATTCAGTGTTTGATTCAATGATTCAATTTCAATAATTTATCATACAGCGCGCACGCATATGACCGGAAGTGGCGCATGCGCAGCTGAGGGACCGTTTCCGGCGTCCATTACTGTCGTGCTACGAACTATCTAATGATGCGGCACGGTCTATTGTTTGAGCCCTTTCCTTGATATTCATAATATGCCGTAATAAGGTCATTGAACAGGAATCATGGACAATGATGTCTCTTGACTCTGCTTTCCCGCCACACCGGCACATCTTTGTATACCGCCCGAATATACCGTTATTGATACATACTGTATTCTGATTATATTTTCCAGATGTGTGTGCAGATTAAGAGTGGCACCTACTATTTTGTGTATTCTCAAATATATACGAGACGCAATACATACGTATTCATGTTTTTTTGTCATGCAGTTGCAAACAAGCATATGGTTCACACACATTGATGGTAAGTAATACTGTAGCCTATAAACATCTACATGAAACCAAAAATCTTCATGTAGATGCGTTGCCAATCTTGAAGCCTAAGGTATTATGCCTCTGTGCCTGACCTGTTCAACTCCACCATTTAGCGGCTAGTAGATTAAGTAATGCGGTGGTGCTTACGCCCGCGAGCTCCATCACTGGAGCTGACCAGTTATCGTGAACTGGTTAGATGGTAATGTATGGTCCCGTAATAACTATCCCAGAGACATAACAACTAAGGTCTCAGGACAGGGTTACCAACTTTTCCAGCCGCCATAAATCACATTCATAATACTTGCTGACCGGACACATTGAATCCGGTCGGTAGTAAGCGACCTGACCCAACAATTCCTTCTAAAACCCAACGGTCCGGTCGAAAACCGGATGGTTGGCAACCCTGTCTCTGGGGTAGCAACACATCTGGTTTTTGTGTAGATGTCTATAGGCTGCAGTCATAATTTACATAAAAAATTATACCACCTTAGTTACATAAAAAATGTTAACATAGTGATAGTTCGTGTTGCGTATATGGACGCAAAGTAAATAATTCCACTGTTTCTCATGTGGCGTTACTCGTCAGCTTGTATTAACGATTGGCGAAATATTTATTCTTAGTTTTGGCAAACTGCCAAAGCGACCTTGGATCATGGTATTGAGTGAAAATACATTGCTAGGCACCGATGATTAAGGGATACGAAAATACTCCATAATTACATTACTCACACTTTTCTGTATAAGGGTTTTACGACATTTGAAAATGGATAACTCACGTCTTTTAGACTTCTAGGTACCTATTTCACTACTAAGTTCCAGATCTCTTCTACAATAGCTAAAACGTAACTTCTCGCCTGTGTTCTTCGAAGGGGTAGACAGAGCTCGATGTATGTGTAAAACACAGACGATTCACCAGTCACGTTTTGTCCCATATAATAAGTGGAGAGCAGGTATAACCAAATTCTGAGAGTGACAATGAAAAGCTTCTGAAAAATGGAAAGTATAAATATTTAATAGGTACCACTTGCACTCCGAACCAAGCATGGAACCCAGGAACCCAGCGTAGAAGTAGTGTTTATTATGTACGGTAGGAAGGTGGCAAACAAGCATGCAGCTCACTTTGATGTTAAGTGATGACTGCCGCCTATAAAAATCTACACAAAAACCAGAGGTCAAAAGGCAGATGCGTTGCCACCCGTGAGACATGAATTGTCATGTCTCTGTGATAGTTATTACGGGGCCACACATTACCATCTAACCGGAACACGATAGTGCTGAACATTAACATTTAATGGCAGATAAATTAGGTAATGCGGTAGTGCCTACGTCCTCAAGCTCCCGCACTGGAACTCTATCAGCAGTAAAGTTTTTTAGTACCACTAGATCACTGAGGCAGTTTCCAATAACTAGAGTCCATAATCGCTGACAATCAGATATTGGGAGAAATAGACATTGGGAGTCTGTGCGTGTTATACCGGAGAATATATCGTCTCTACAATGGTGAGTGCTCTGTCGAACTGTTCGACATGGTGCCACCGTCACTTTTCCCACACCGTACTACCCGCCGAAGAGAGAAGTTTCACCCTCACCCACTGGACACCTGGCAGTGCTCAACGGTGGGGTTTTCTCGTTCGTTTCTGCCCAGAACGTGTAAATTGTAGAACGAATTTCCCTCTGAGGTGTTCCCTCGATACTACAATATGGGATTCTTAAAAAATGGCGTCAAAAGAGTCCTTCAGGGCTGGCAGCGCGTTGGTAACTCCCCTGGTGTTGCAAATGTTCATAGGCGACGGTCACCACTCAAACTCAAACTCAAATTCGAGAGCGAAACTTGCACCGCCCCTAACCGCTTATGTCTTAAGTGTCTTTCCGCAAAGTTCTAAGCCGAGGTTCGGATCCTAAAGGCAGTTGCGCTAACTTTTTGGTATAAGTGCAAATTATATGTAGAATAGGGACATATGAAGGGCTCATAGTAGAAATGAAACGATACAAAAACGATTTGTTAGCGCCCGTAAAAATCTTAAGTAGTTGCCATTCAGTTTCTTTGAGGGGGTTTTACAGTCTAGGCCGTTTTCTTCAGGGGCTTCAGGCAATTATACTATTAGAATGCATAGCGTACGATATGGATATATATATCGTGCAACGCAAAGGTTGACCACCCAAAAGCCTGTGAGCTAATTTAACGAAAATAATACATAATTTCATTATAGGGAGCGAAATATCCATATAGATAAGCGATACTCGACCTGCGGCCCGCCGAGCTTTTATTTTTATCTAAGTACATTTATTCACGTTACGGCCCATGCCACCATGGCTGAAACGTTTTAGTAAAGTAGAAAAAAAGGTAGTATTTTAGAAAAAAAGGTTGCGTAAGGCAGACAGAGGTCGTAAACTCCATTAATTATCAGTCCGAGGAAGGAAGTTATTACCGGTGTCTCTTATTAACCTGGAGTGACGAGCTCAATGACAATGTTTCTGATAAGAAGTTCCATGTATCTGGCAAGTATTTCGCCGAAACTCGTTTTAGTGTTAAAAACATTACATTCATGAATACTCAAGGTAATGTTTGGCTACAAGATAAGCGGTAGGTAAGAAGGCATTGGACGTAATATAGGTGAAGAACGAATTCTTTTTTTATTGGATTTAACAGTACCGTATCAAGAACAAATTTTATTTACGGTAAAGACATATGCAGATTATTTTTTTAAGTCGTGTAATGGAGGTGACAAGCAACCATTCGGCTCACATGAATGGCAAGCAAGGACCTGATAATCGAACCTTATAATTTCCGGCACAGAGGCATAACACCTTAAGCCTCAGGAGTGGTAACGCATCTGCATTTTGACCTTGGTTTTTGTGTTGGTGTCTATAGGCTGCAGTCATCACTTAACATCAATGTGAACTGCATGCTTGTTTGCCACTTCCATTACATAAAAAAATATATATTTTGTAGTTTGTTCTAAAGAGTTCTAAAATAAGTCAGCGCCACAATTTAGTTTCATGAAATCTCAACAGATGGCGCTTGCCCACATGTGTTACTTTTAATTAAAATTCAATAGAGACTGCAGGTGTTTAGGAGCTCGAGGGCCTAGGCACCACCGCATTACCTAATTAATATAGGTATCTGTCGCTAAATGGAAGTGTTAAAGAGCACTATCGTGTTCCGGTTAGATGGTAATATATGGCCCCGTAATAACTATCACAGAGACTTAACAACTAAAGTCTCAGGGCTGGCAACGTATCTGCATTTTGACCTTTGGTTAAAAAAAATAGCGTCTACTAGATGGTTAGACTAGTCGATATACTTAGATCAATTTATCTAGGCAAATTCAAAACGGCCACAGCTCGCGTCATGTGAGTAGGTAGGTACGGTACCTACACACAGATCACCGAGGTGGCCTGTGGGGTTAGGGTTCCGACCTACACGGTAGTAAAATGACTACTGCAGCTAAGCAAAATCTACAAAAATCCAGAGGTCCAAATGAAAGTTGCTTTTCCTCTGTAACAGAATTTACGGGGCCACACATTACCATCTATTAATTAACCGGAACACTATGGTGCTGAACACTACCATTTAGCGACAGTTAGATTAGGTAAACCGGTGAAGCCTACTTCCACGAGCTCCGTCACTGGATACTTTACCATCAGTTAACATAGGTTTATAATATAAACCTATGTTAACTGATGGAATATAAACTTTATATTCCAAATAATGACGAAGCTCATCATGTCGAATATGACCTATAGATACCTACATCTATTTAGGTACTTACTCGTATACACCGTGACACTTATTTGCGTGATAAACCAAACTTAATACCACCCTTATTACATACGTCACAATTCATCAATAAACACGGTTAAACACCTGACAGCTATTAGGGATAGGTATGCATCTGATAAATTGGACGGTGCTCAAGTCAAGTTCTTCAACTTGAACTTTATCTCAAGTGTCATATATGGCAGCCATGTCTATGATATCGTAGTATCGATGACTGCATCCCTAGACAAGACTCGGTAAATACCTAATTATTGACAAATTTTAATAACCACTGCTGATGTTATCGACTAACATTTTTAAGGTTTGTTTATTACTTTGTCTGCCTTTAGTAAGGTGCATAAAATCGACTGCAAAAATATAAAAATATGTGTAAAACTATTTGGCTGTCGTGGTAAGAAGTATCCTTGTCTTACCTTGTAGTTAAGACCTTGGACATCCTCCTCCAGCGATACATCAGAATACATGTCGTCCGCCGGTTCCCCTCCCGAACCGCAGCCGGACGAGTTGAAGGACGACGACCGGTACAATTGGCTGGAACAATGTTACTCATATAATTTTTTCATCCCATTTAAAATTGGTCAGAACTCTGGACAACATGGTTTTATGAGATCGATGCTCGTAGTGACATCTATCTGTGGACGGATTCTATGAGGTGCGTCAATCGTTAATAGATGGCGCTGTTGCTATCGGTTGTTGTTGACAGCGCTACGATTGCGTACAGACATGTAGTTCACTCCATGTTTAATAGATGGCGCTGTATACAATTAACAATTTGTTTTATAAAATTACGGAAATCTGTACATATCTATTATAATATTATAAAGTTGAAGAGTTTGTTTGTTTGTTTGCTTGAACTTGCTAATCTCAGGAACTACTGATCCAATTTGTATATCATCACGCTAAGACCAATAGGACCGGAGCGCCAATGAAGAATGTACCAAAATCGGGGGATTTTTTTTCCTATTGAGACAAACTCGCTGGCAGAAGCTAGTATTTTTATAACAGATATGTGCGTATCAAATGGATATCTATTTGATTTTCTTTTTTATTGTTTTTATTATTTGTAGTACCTATATATAAATATACAGTCTAATAACGTAATAATACATACCTCGCTAAGACATTGGAGCCAATTTGTCGTTTTCCAGAGCTGTAACAAAATAAAATGAATTCATTACTAAGAAAATCTTGTATTTATAACTAAAGGTACCTAGTTACTGTTATTAATTATGTACCTAATTCTTAATGATAATAACTATATATTTCATAAGTACCGTCCGCACACCTCAATGATCTTCTTGGTGAAATTATAAAGTACACGATCTTGAATTCGATTACCACAATTCCTGATGAGTGAAATAGTTCTAAGAGCTTATTTAGCCCATGAAGCAGTTCCTTGATTCGATAGGTACAGTTCCTTGAGAAAAGATAAACCTATCGTATTTTGACAAATTTATTCTGATTTTAAAACTTTACCGCTAAGTCTACTATACACAGCTATATTGCGATACACAATTTTACATAGAATATTAAAAATACTTTTCTACCTACTTCTAAAGACTTGTTCATTGGAAAAATTGTTCAGCATTATGAACTGAAGAATTCCTATATTTTTTAAGAGCTGATTTGATACCTGCATAACCCTACTTATTAATTAGGCGTCCGTAGATTGTGTAAGCTACACATCAAATAGCGACTCTCGAATTTCTCGATGCAATGGTTTAGGGCAAATAGAAACTGTGTGACTGTTGGAATGTGCGTAACCACTACAATTATTATACCATAATTACAGTAAAAGTATTCTTTAGAATGCAAGTGAGCGAATCGCAGATCCGGTGTTAAATAAAAATAAATGGTCGAATACAATGATTAATTAACTTCGCGTTAGTGTACGTCCGGTGTATTCACAATTCGCATTTTCTAGGAGAAAGAAGGAAGCACTTTGTATATGAACTCATATGCAATTAATTCGTTCTACTGTGCACTTTATCGGGAACGCAACGCTTACTCAAGTTGTAATCTATTATCCCTTGCTTCATAACGATAATACGTCCTTAGATTTATATAGAGATATACTATTTAAAGCCACTTTTGGGTTCACCTTTACTGGTGGTGGAATTCTGATGCAAGCTCGACGGCGTAGGCACCGCTGAATTACCTAATCTATCTGTCGCCAAATTCTTCAGCACTATCATTTGCATTTTGCTTAAAGTGATATGTATGCATGCTTCGAGCATGCGTCAAACCAAAAAAACAAAAAAAAAGTTTTGCGTGCGATATCACATCAGATTATTGCAAAAACAAATGGTTGCAGGTACCAACGTATTGTGCCCGCTTTAAAACAGTTAGGTATTTGTTTTGTCAAATGACATTAAAGGGAAAGTGAATTTGAATCATTTGTTCCACTTTCAAAATATAATACGACAAGCAGGGGGAGGATCTACGTAAGAGCTTTTTGGGCTTCAGCCCAGGGCCTCGTGGATACAAAGGGCCCCCAGCCTCCATTAAAAATAATAAACGAATCTTAATTTAAGACGTTACTAGTAAAAAGTTTGGGAACCCAACCCGTATGCGCGACTATCAAACTTAATAAATCTATTCTTTCCATAAATTGTGATCTAACAAAACATTTGTTGATGAGTAAATAAAGGAATTTGCTGTACAAAAATGAAGAAAGTTTGATTTGTAATTATTTATTTGTATTGTAATGCTAAATAAATACTTTTATCAGGCAATCTTTTTTTCTGATGCCTTTACATTACATCACCATAGAAAACAGGCTTCGCCCTCCCCCCCCGCGAGTAGTATTAGGCCAGGGCTCCACAAAGTCACGATCCGCTGAAGACAAGCGATTTCCAAGAAAGTGAAGTGAGAGTGTGCCTTTTCAAGAATCAGAATCAGAAATTCTATTATTCATTTAGGATGACAAGTACAACTCTCTTACTCTTACTCTTATGACAAGTCAAAAACAAACAAATAAACTAAAGTGAACAACAATTGATATACACGTTCATCAATAGTAAGTACCTACCTAATAATTCTAATATGATTCTTTCTGTACAATAGTAAAATATTCTGTGCAACGCAACGCATAGAAAGATAGAAGCTGACAAGAAAACCTTACAGGGAATTACCAGCGGGTCCAGCAGGGATTTTCATCGCTTGTCTCTACGCTGTGCCCAAATAAGTAATTCCGATAAATAATTTGAGAATTTCACTATTTGTATTTGGTGATGCATGTGGTGATTGACGATCAAACTCATGAGATCCTCGGTTCCATCCCTGCCCGAAGTCTAATTTTTCTTTCGATATCTTCTTTAATTTCTAAGATCAATCTTATGTTTAAAATCAAGCTATTGCTATGTATCTATTAAAATCCCACAGGCAGCACGAAAAATATGACAATTGTTTTGTTCTTGGACCTTCTGGGGTCCATCTGCTGCTTCAGGGAAAGCAGGGCTCCTTCTGTTTTTGATAATGGTAAAATTAGTTTTATCTATGCCAACAGTATGTAAGCTAATTATCTCTCAAAGGTTTACGTGCAAATATTATTCAACAGCAATCAAGTATTACGATGCGAGGGGTGAGGCTAGTATTTCATAATTAATTACTGTTCGCTGCGATATGAATAACATTCTCTTAACTTGCATATTAATAATAATATGCAAGTTAAGCAAGTTAAGAGAATGTTATTCATATTCAATTCAGTTCGTCGGTGCAGTTTCTAAACGGACAGGACGTCCGTGGGGAGTGACAGAGTCAGAGAAATCGGACAAATGAAACATGGGTGCGCGCGCGCCGTGAAATTGTGTAAGAAAGTGATGATAGGTAATGCAGTCGACATCACACAATGATATAGAGCTAGTATGGATCATTACTGGTAAAGTAATGATCCATACTAGCTCTACCCCTAATTTCACTAAACCACGCACACTAAACCTTCAATAAAAAGGGAGCTCAATAAAAAAAAGGTTATTATAATAATACTAATGATTATAACGACAAGTGGATTCAATAGAATCCCTAATTTTTAAATATTGCTTTAGTACATGGACGTACCGATATTGTATTATTGTATTTTTATAGTACTAACATAAATGAAGATAATGTTTAAACACGAAAATAATATACAAAACCCTGTATTCATTCATTATGTTACCGAAAAGCCCGACCTAGAAATCCTTAAATTTACCAATTCATGTAAAAAACCTAAGATTTTTACATACGGACATTTACAGCAGGTGACATATTTAATCTATATATAGGTATAATAATCAATTGCTGTTCGTTAGTCTCGCTAAAACTCGAGAACGGCTGAACCGATTTGGCTGATTTTGGTTTTGAATGATTTTTGGAAGTCCAGGGAAGGTTTAAACGGTAAGAAAATATGAAGAAATTTAAGGAAAATAGTAAAAACCACAATTTCATTTTCCCATACAAATAGTCCATATATATCAAACCTTGGACACATTATTTCATTGAGGCAATACGAAGTTTGCCGGGACAGCTAGTAAATAATATATTATCAAAGGAAGCGGTTATCTCTAAAAGAACAATTTCTTTGGAGCAACCTTGTGACGAGGACAATACTTTCAAGGAGTCGACGGCAAAATTAACGTTTAAAACACAATAAATTGTCATGTCATTATAGTAGGTAAGTAGGTAATGGGTCAATATATGAATTATATATTGTTACAATATTATTATAGATTTTGATGAGGTGCTCCTCATTTAATTTTAATCTCTTAAAATACAGTTGTGAATATTAGGTACTTTCCCCTTAAGTCATGTTGCTAATGCACCAATAAAAATGTTTGTGATTTTAAAGCCGTGAGTGATCCGCCTATAAATATATTATAAATAAGTTTTGTTACTTCGATTTTTGTGGATAGGCGTAATATTCGCTTGGATGCAATCCGCTAATAAATACAGTACAGCGCCATCTACTAGACAATTCTTAACAGCAAAGTAGCTTAATTACCAAAAAAACTGTGCTCACATGAAAATGAAAAATGTCAGGTACGTACCTACCTAACCTACACCTAGATTATAATAATATTAAATCTTTAGATCATTCATCTGTTATGTTGATGGGTCAAACCATGGTCAAAACGTGTCGAGGGCTAGCAAACACAAATAAAAAAATGGAAAGAAAATTTGACTTTACCAGTCGGTCTGCCTACCTACTTTTTAAACTGGAGTAGGTACTTGGCCACCGAATGAGACTGGACTTGTGATCTAGTTATCGCGGGTTCAAATCCCACTTCAAGTCATAATATTCCGTCCATTTTTGCTTTTAAATATTTAACTAACATGTGTTAATGTAAAAAATCTAATAAAATATTATATAATTTCAAACAGATCAACATTTTTAATTTATCTATTTATGGGTATTGTTAATTTATGTTAAATACATACTCAATAAAGGCCTACCACCCTCTTAAGTCTAATCGAAAACCACAAGTGAAGTGAGCAGCAACGCATTTGTGTATCATAAAACCATTTTCATCGCTGTGAGTTATCTTTTGCGTGTTGAATGGTAGTTTATTAACGCTGATTTGGTAATCTATTTTTTTTATCTATCACATACGTACACTTTCAGCAATTAAAGCTTTAGTTAGAATGTAAGTTATGTTGCTAATTAACACTACTTAATGATCCTAATAATTGTTGTACCTACTTAAAAACATTTAACTTACTTCGTAAAAATTAGGATGGACCCTCGGTCAGTTCTTTTCTTCTTCTCAAAACTAAGCAACTACTATTTAAAAAATAATATTGTATGTTTTGGCAACATTTAGCCTGAGTTGCACCACGATATTTGTTAAAGTTAAAGTAAGTGTAACATTTCACATTTTTCTCTTACTTAAAGAAATCTGATATTTATTTTATTTATTTATTTTTATACTTTATTGTACACCAATACATTAAAGAGACAACAAAATAGAAGAAATAGACGATACAAAAGGCGGTCTTTTCACAAAACTGCAATCTCTTCCAGACAACCTTTGGGTTTAGGAAACTGTGTAAATTAGAATATTAGGGGTGTACTAATGCAAGTAAATTTATAATTATAGCTTACAAAGAAAAAAAAAATAATAAAAACAATAATAGGTAACTTTTAGGTGCTCAGGACTTAACTCGACAAGGGAAAGATCTGGGCGACGTAATGATCGTAAAGTCGTTTTTTGAACGTTACGACTAAATTAGCTTGTCGAATTTCAACAGGAAGCAAGTTCCATAGGCGGATAGCTTCCACCGTGAATGATTTGGAATAAAATGAAGAGAAATGTGAAGGAATTGATAGAAGGAGATTATTGGAAGAACGAAGGGACAAGGAATGAGAAGAGCCGATGAAGAGAGAAAGAAGAATGAAGAAAGAGGAATGAGAAGAGCCGAGAAGAGAGATGTTAAAGTTAGAGAAGGATGTGAAATGTTACAATAACTTTAACAAATATCTTGGTGCAACCCAGGCTAACAGATAAATAAATATATTTTTACTGGTGGTACAGCTCGGCATAGGCACCACCGCATTACCTAATTTATTTGCCGTTAAATGGTAGTGTTGATCGCTATCGTGTTCCGGTTAGATGGTAATGTATAAATATCACAGAGACATAATAACTAGGGTCTCAGGGGTGGCAAGCGCATCTGCATTTTGATCTCTGGTCTTTGTGTGGGTGTCATGGCTGTCATAGGCATAGGGTGGTTATAGGCTGCAGTCATTGCTTAACATCAATGTGAACTGCATGCTGGTTTGCCACCTTCATTACATAAAAAAATAAGATATTTTGTCTCCGTGTCAATTTTTATTTCTTTTCACACTTAGTCACACCTACCGTGGTTACCAACGTCATTGTAACTACGGTAACAATGTTGCGGCATGTAATTTTTTTTATGTCATGGAAGTGGCAAACAAGCATTCAGTTCACATTGATGTTAAGTGATGACTGCAGCTTATAGACACTTACACAAAAACCAGGGTCAAAATGCAGATGCGTTACCACTCCTGAGGCCTAAGGTGTTATGCCTTTGCGCCGGAAATTACAGGTCCGTACATTACCACCTGACCGTGTAGTGTAATGAAACGCTTGGGTCTGGTTAACAACTGATTTATTATTTAACTACCCACGACATCTTCCCCTTAAAAAGAAACAACAGTAGTAGGTACATACATTAGAGTTTACACACTTATAAATATCTTTTTTTTTAATTACATTTTTCACTTCAAATTAGCATCAGTCCATCCTTTTGAATCTTCTGCGAGTAAGAGGAGGCGAATATGAAACTAGCGAGTTTTCACTTAGTTCTCTGCTCGGTTCATACTCGTCCGCTTCTTCCCCAGACACAAATACATCTGAATCATCATCCGATGTAGGAACAGTACAACTTTTTTCGTTACTTTTATTTTGTTCTGATTGATCAGTATCTGCAACTGTCTTTATTAAATGTCGACGATTACGACGATAAATACCTTTTTTATTTTTCACTAGATAGGAACGCGGAGTTGACGCCTTACCTACAACAGTGCCGCGAATTCGTCCATGGTTTTCTAACATTATGACGTCCTCGCCGACATTTAATTCAGATGAAGATTTACTACCTCTGTCGTAATACATTTTATTTTTACGCTGCTTTTCTAATAAACAACCATGTTGTGCTTCCATATTACAATTATTCTGTGCTAATAAATCTGGGTGAACTGGTAGCCTACATTTTAATCGACGTCCCATTAAAAGTTGCGCAGGAGAATTCAAATTTTCTCGTGGAGTATTCCTATAACTTAATAAATTTAAATGAAAATCCGTTTTACTATCTATTGACTTTTTAAGCATTTTTTTAATAGTTTGAACTGATCGCTCACTCTTCCCATTTGATTGAGCATAATAGGGCGATGAAGTAACATGATTAAAACCCCATTCATTAGCGAATTTATTAAAATCACGACCAGAAAACTGCGGGCCATTGTCGCTAATAACCGTCTCCGGTATTCCATACCTAGCAAAATTTTCTTTCATTACATTCACTACTGAGTTTGTGCTTATATCTTTTAAGCAAGCTACTTCTATAAAACCCGAAAAATAATCTACTAAAATCAAATATTTTTTTCTTCCATACTCAAATATATCGGTTCCAATTTTATTCCATGGTAAATTTGGTATGGGAATGGGAATCATCGGTTCTTTACAAGGTTTATTTAAATTCTCCTGACATACTTTACATTTTTTAACATAATTTTCTATGTCATTTCCGATACCTGGCCAAAATAATACTTCGCGCGCGCGTCTTTTACAGCGATCGATACCTAAATGTCCATCGTGTATTATTTTTAACATTTCATATCTCAAAGAATTGGGGATCAATACTTGGTTATTTTTAAAAACAACATTATCAACACAGTACAATTCATCTCTCATAGACCAAAAATATTTTAATTCATTTCGTAAATTATATTTATGATCGGGCCAACCTTGATTAATATATACACATAACTGTTTTAACATTTCATCTTTAACTGTCTCTTTTTTAATAGTAGTTAGCTTATTTTGAGACATGGGTATATTACCAATAACCATCTGAAGTTGATACAATACAGCCCTGCTGATGTCATCACTATATAAATCCGGAAGAGGCGCGCGCGACAATGTGTCAGGTATGTACATAAACTTCCCTGGCTTATAAATAATTGACAAATCGTATCCTTGTATTTTTAGTAACATGCGTTGTAAGCGTGCTGGGACTGAATCTAATGGTTTTTTAAAAATACTTTCAAGCGGTTTGTGGTCCGACTCAATAATTACTGCCTTTTTACCATAAATATACTGGTGGAATTTTTCACACGCAAAAACAATAGCCAACATTTCTTTTTCGATCTGAGCGTACCTAGTCTGAGTATCGGTGAGAGTGCGCGACGCGTATTCTACCGGGCGACCCTGCTGCATGAGCACCGCGCCCAGGGCGACACTGCTCGCGTCCACTGATAACAGTACCGGCTTATGAACGTCATACAATGACAAGACCGGTGCCTTACTAATGAGATTTTTCAATTTTTCAAACGCACATTTATGACCGTGTTCCCAACTGAAAGTGACATCTTTTTTCAATAATCTCGTCAAAGGTAAAATATTATCTGAATATTGTGGAATGAACTTTGAAAGATAGTTAATGGCGCCTAAAAATCTCTCTAAACTTTTTCGGTCAGTCGGTTCTGGCATTTCAATAATCGCTTTGACTTTATCATAGTCCACTTGCATGCCGTCTTTATTAAAAATGTGCCCTAAATACCTAACTTCTTTTACATTTATTCTGCACTTATTTTTATTAAATTTTAAATTAATTTCCCGCGCTCTCTGAAATAATGCTTTAAGTCGGTTATCATGCTCCTTTTTAGTACTCCCCCAACAAATAATATCATCAATAAACGATTCTACCCCTTCCAAGCCTTCTAATAGTTGCTTGATTTTCGCATGAAAAACTTCAGGTGCGCAGTTTAACCCGAACGGTAATCTCAAAAACTGATATCTCCCGAACGGTGTGTTAAAAGTACAGAGGTCGGCACTCTCAGCGTCTAATTTTATAGACCAAAACCCTGAATTTGCGTCTAAAACTGAATAATATTTAGCCCCATTTAATTTAGTGGCTAATTCCTTTATTGTTGGCAATTGATAATGCGCGCGTCTTATGGCTTTGTTAAGCGGCCTCGGATCCAAGCAAACACGTAATTGGCCATTTTTTTTACCTACAACAACTAATGAATTAACCCACGGCGTCGGGTGAGTCACCTTTCTAATAACACCTAACTGCATCATCCTATCCAATTCACTTTGCAATCTATCACGTAGGGCTAAAGGTATTTTTCGCGGAGCACAAACAACCGGCATTACATTTTCATCGACAACAATATGGAATTCACCCGGTAAACATCCTAGCCCATGAAATAAATCTTCGTCAGAATTTAAGTTATGGATCCTTTGCACTAGGCCTAAATTTAAACACGCTTGTAGTCCCAACACACTTTGACATTCAATGTTCGCGATAGCAAATTTTAATTCATGCTGCACCGATTTATGCCACCATTTTAGGTAGCACGTTCCTAATAAAGGAATAAAATCCCCACTGTAGGATTGCAGCTTGACATTATTATTAACATTAATAATTTTAGTATCGTAACCTAATTCTAAAAAGCGCCTACGCGACAATACGTTAATGTCCGCACCGGTATCTAACTTAAACTTTTCCGTAGAATATTCTCCCCGGAGTGACTCATACCAGTCGATGTCGTTCGCGGTGTTAACCTCGGCGACATTAAAAAGAATAGATATGAAAAAAGACTCACAGTTCTCTCCCTCGTCCGATTTCACTTCACTAACATCAATGTTATGTAGCTTTTTCACATTTTTTTGTAACTTACACATTCGAGCAAAATGCCCGTAGTTTTCACACACATAACACTGCACATATACAGCAGGACATTCGTTAGGTACGGGGCACCGACCCCCGCACCGTAGGCAAGAACTGCTGCGCACCGGCGCATTTGAAACAGCTGGGTGCGCCGACGCCGCTCTGTGCGTGCCGGCTGCGGCGGCCCCGGGCCGGCCGCGGCCACGCCGCCCGCGCCAGGGCCCCCGGCCGCCGGCGCCGCGCGTGCCGATCGCATCCACACGAGCCGCTCCTGCACTCGCGCCCCGCGTCTCCAATACCCGACTACTGTCGTTCGATATTTCGTCCACTTGACAAATTTTTATGGCTTTGTCCAACGTTAAGTCCTCCGTTCTCAACAATCGATCGCGGACGACCGTACTTTGAATGGCGCAAACCACTCGATCTCTTATTAATTCTTCTTCCAAGTTTTTGAAGTCGCAAATTTTACTCAATAATTTCAATGCGATGACGTATTGATTAATCGATTCGCCGATTTCTTGATTTCTCATAAAGAAATTATACCTCGCTAAAGTTATATTCGGCTTTACTCCGAAGTAATCGTCAAATTTTTTCAATAGTAACATGACGTCATCACGTTCACTTTCTTTTTTAAATGTAAAGGTTTCATACACATCGAACCCCTCGGACCCGATCAGATTAATTAGCAAGCTGGCCTGCACGCTTGCTTCTTCTTTATGCACCCCGGATGCTTTTACAAATAGGTTGAATTGCGTTTTCCAACGCTTCCACGCGTCAGCCCGGCTGACGGAGCTGCCTTCCAGACTTAATTCTGACGGTGGTCGAGCGTGTTCCATTCTAAAATATTGTAGAATATTCTTCCCACAACACAATAGCACGATAAAACACTCGCGAAAAGTTATTTAAACTACTTTTATTTAATTTACCCACCGCTGCCACCATGTAGTGTAATGAAACGCTTGGGTCTGGTTAACAACTGATTTATTATTTAACTACCCACGACAGACCGGAACACGGTAGTGCTGAACACTACCATTTAGCGGCAAGTAGGTATATTAGGTAATGCGGTGGTGCCTACGCCCGCGAGCTCCTTCACTGGAGCTCTACCACCAGTAATATCGCTTTTCTCGTAACCTAAGATATTTGCAAGCTATTTGAGCTTTGAAACAATTATAACCCAAAGAATTGCTGCAATAAAGTCAATATGTATTTTCATGATATTTGAACAACAGTTTGGAATTCATCCGCCTACGAGGGGTCTCATGTGAATTAAAACGTTTCGCTCTTCTTGCCTTCGAGAAAAAGTTAATAATTTATTATTATTGTTTTATGACGAACATATAATAAGTATTAGTCATAAATCTGCGTTGTACTTAGTCTCTACTATAATGGCAGGGATTAATAAGTACTTACATACACAGGTAATGATAGCTACAGTTAAAAATGTGGCAAGAACGTGCAACTTGACAATAATGGCCATCTTGTTTCACAATGTCCGTCGCACGATGTTGTTTTATTTTGGAACTCACATGTCCATTGCATGAGAATAATTTGTTTATCTATTATTTAGGTTAACGATCATAAACGCTTTTAATGCTCATGTAAAACCTGATATTCGTAAGTTATTTTAAAATATCTTTCAAATGAGAATACTCCGAAATAAAAAAAAACTGTAAAGTACTCAAGCGTTTTCTTATTTTTTATTTCTATGTAATGTTACGTAGGTATCTTCTTACTCTAGGTACATTGGTATACTTACCTACACCCATAACAAAGATTTGAAGGGGCATCTTCTTTTCCGACACCTATAATAAACCATTTTATGACAATCCCAAATTGTTTAGTAACTTTATTTATCTTTGCCGTGGTAATTTCTAATATCAGTGAAAGCTACTTTAAGGTATCTGTTTTTTTTTTTTATCTTGTTTTTTTACTTTTTTTAATGGACTCATGAAGGCGCTCCGAAGACTAGTGGCATCTCCAGACGCCACTAGTCTACTTTATCGGGCAATTGAGTGCAAAGGGCTCTCAGTTAGAGAATATGTAATATTACTATTACTAATTATACTATATGTATGTAATAGGTTGGGGAAAAAGTCTTTTCGCATTATAAGTATGTATGAACTTGTAATAAAATCTCTTTGGCTGTAGTATTTGTATCTGGCTGGTTTTGGTATCATTGAAAGTTAAAATTTAGCTATTACCACCAGGTAGGACTATCGATTATGAACTCTACTGCGAACAACTGATGAGACTAAAGCCAGAAGTTGAGAGAAAGGGGCCGGAATTGATCAACAGAAGGGGTGTGGTGTTTCATCATGATAACGCTAGACCTCACACATCTATAGCCACTCAGCAAAAATAAAGAGAGTTTGGCTGGGAGGTGTTAATGTATCCGCCGTATAGTCCTGACCTTGCACCTTCAGATTTCCACCTGTTTCGGTCTCTTCAGAATTCTTTATGCAATGTTAGGTTAACATCACGAGAGGACTGCCAAATCCACTTGTCGCGGTATTTTGATGAGAAGTCCCAAATTTTTTATAGCAATGGGATCATGTCCCTACCTACAAGATGGCAAAAGGTTATCGAACAAAATGGTACATACATACTTTAGTTAATATTAAAAAATGTTTTGAATTATCTTAAAAAATGCGAAGAAACTTTTTCCTCAACCTAATATATAAAGGAGATGTTGCAAAAATGTATGGACCTCCGGCCATGTATTGTACACAATATCATTAAACAGGCAAAATCAATATAAAAACGTTTTTTACTGCATATTTTCACTTATTTAGCTTTGTTTGCAGTTACAAAACATTATTTGCAGTTAGAATTGCAACTCAAAACTAACATGGCGAATATGGCGGGCGATGACATTTTGACATTTTCATTTTTTAAATTGTATTTTGATTATAGAACTTGGAGAAAAAAGTAATATTTTCTAAATACTATCAAAATCGATTGATCCCAAGTGTCGGCTGTATCGCCGCCATGTTTAACATACTTGAAAATTATAAAATCGTTTGAATTAGATATGGTTGTAACTCTAAAATATATTCTTGAATAAATTAATTGTATTTTTTTGGATTCTTCTTTAATTTACCCATTTTTTGAGGACGTGTATCTTCTTTATACATCTGCTTCGGGTCCGATCCTCGGGTTAGGGCGTTGTCAGAGAATATGTTATAATACTGGCGTTGTAAAGACACATAAGACATATGCGATTAGGAGCAGTGCAGCTTTCACTCTAGACTCTAGTTGGTATAGTTAACTTATTGTTAAACTTTGTAACATATAAAATAATAATGTTGTAAGTTTGATTGTTGTTGAAGTCGACGGAGTCGCGGGCAAAGCTAGTGTTAATATATCTGTATAATTAATTGTCAAGTCCCCTATAACAAGTACATACAATATTGTGGTCATTGCCTTCCTGTGGCAAAAATGGGCCATGGTTTGGCTTTGACAAAACAACAATGGATCGGACACTATAAAATATCCATGCGTACATGCTTACCTACACATTGTGTTGTTCCTCACGACAATGAAATAGTTGGCTATACCTATCTATAGATTGGTAATGTTGCTAATGGTACGAAAACTATTGTTACGATAACAATTATCATAATATTCATCACATTAAACAAACATTACACTGCATTTATTTTACTAATTTATACATAATAACATTGAATGTTTTAAAATTTTGCAAAATTTTGCAAGCTTTACCTACTTACTGTACAAACTACATTTTGTAAATTCTGGGCTAGGTGTTATAGAAGAATCTACGTAACTTATATCAAGAAAATCTGTAAATAATAGTTCAGATGCAGTAAGTAACACTTGTCAACAATTTTAAACTAAACACAAACGAAAAACATTTTATAGAGCAAAAGACTGGGCATTTACAAATTTGGACACACTATTTTAAGAAGTATTTTTAGCGCTGACTTCACACCTGCGTTGATAAGAAATGAGATAGATCATTACCTAAGAAAAAAACCTCATTCAGATGAAGGTACTATTTAGGGATTTACTCGATCCTGATCGAAGTAGGTATAAGTCGACCTTCAGGATACCAATACCATCTCATTTTGTATTCACTAGATACTGCCTCCTTCTGTTGACCGGGTCGACAAACTAATAATTATTTATTGTATGATTGTCAGCTGTCTACATTCATACATTATTATACTCCCCTAGATGAACATGAAACAGATAATAATGAAAGCACGTACAAATAATAAATGCAACATGCATAATATATTTAGAGCGTGAAACATTAGAACATATTATTATAATAAATTTACTTTGATTAACGTAAAGATTAAGGAAACAGAAGCAAAGGAATTCTATTTAGGTATGACAGCAATAACAACTTAGTGGAAGATGAATTCTTCACACATTGTTTATCTGCGTAGGTAAATACGTTAAGCTTTTATATATTTAGCTTTGATATACCTACTTAGTGTAATTTCACCAAAACACATCTTTATTGAAGCAGAAAAATTCTAAAGGAGACTAATGGCCGAATACTCAAACGTCACTCAATTTTAAGTAACCCTCAAATGTGCGTTATCTCTATCATTTGAACGTGTTTTATAAAGACAGAAGACTTTTAACGACTTAGATTTAAGTGACGTAGTTAAAATATTTGTCAACGTGTTTGCAATGTCTATTTGTAAACATTTGCATGTACGGATCTGTGACATTTTTCCAATCAGATTCTTATGAAGTCATTATGAAATTCGATAATTTACAATTTAACTAGGCAACTAGATGGTTTTCAGGTATTCAAATAATGTTTAATTAAAATAGTTTTAACCTGTATGGTCGCTTTCTGTAATGCATGTGAATACCGTTCCGCTCCAGCTTTACAAACAAATTTGTACTGATTGCGATACAGATCCGGTTCTCGCCACGTTATGCACGAAGGTTTTGTTTTTTACACATCACTAATAGAACTAAAATAATCGTGGGAAGAAGCCGTTGCCTCATTACTGTTTATAAAAAAATATGTTTCGATTTTCGAACTAACTGGTGCGTACGGCAGAACGCACGAGGTTGCCGCGAGGAACTGAAGTTAACTGAACTGACGCATCAACGAAACGAACGTAATGTGGACCGGTCACCGGTAGGCTACGCGGGTATGAATTACCTACTATAGTTATTAATGCTCTGTTATTAATTTACAAGGAGGCGGTGGACGGACGCAGGTTGTGCGGTAAATGACAGTCGATGTGCGGCAAGCAGCAATTCCTGCGAATAGCTCCTTGAAACACAGCGACAGCGAATAAACTTTATATACCTATGTAGGTATCACAGAGTAAATACTAGGGTAGTAGGTTTACATATATAATGATTTCGATTGGCTACTTTTGACAGCCCTTGACTTTGACACACACTTTATTTTTTACTTAAGTATTGTCTCTGTAAAGTGTGACGACATAAAACTATGCTAATAAACAAGCATGAATATATGAATGTTTAAGTAAGTTTTAAAAGGTAAGTACTTACCTAATTATAAGTTTCACATGTAAAAGTACAGTAAGTACTTAATTTATTATAAAACATACCATGAAAATTACTTATTGACAGTCATGGTTCTGTTATCACAACAATGTGCGTGTGAGCTATTGCTCTAAATTAAAACTTTAATCAAAAAGTTAATTTAAGACGAGGTGATTGTGAGTGATATGAATTTTGATCTGCTATAACTGAACTATAACCTACTAATATTCAATATGCACATGCATGCCAGTCTTTGCCATAGCATATTAAACCTTAAAACATGTGATATAATTAGATGATAATAAGTTTTGTTGCATATTTAATTAATGAAATAATTTCACGAATGTAATAAAATAATAAAGTATAATGTAATGTATATTAAAAAACGTAACTTGAGTATAATCAAATTCAACTATCACGGTGATAATCTGTGAAAGTTGAAATAAAAATCAGCAGCATATCTAATAGTTAAATGAAAAGATACCAGAATCAAATTTTCTTTTGTACCCTTGGAATGGTGAGATCGTCACAAAACATGCAATAAGTGAGTTTAATATCGACGTAATAATCTGCGAGTTGTTTCGTTCATAATGAAATTAATTATCCAACATAAAAAGTTATACTAAGTAGTAATTTTTATATTACCTAGTTGATAAAAAAACGACTTACGTGAAAGTTACAGAAAGTGACAGGATAGCTATTAATAAAACTGATGTACCTACATTGTTAACACCAGTCCATGGTCATAATGGAAACAGGAATATTGATCAGAACGATTATGAAATTTTTATTTAAGAACTATAATATAAATAACCACGCGTCATCAGAATACGAAATCAATTTGATTTTATTGATGATACAGGGTCCCAAATCACATTTTGTTGATATAAATACCTAATGTTGAATACTAACCTAATTTAAACAAAATAAAAATAACTGAATTATAATTTTCATTACCATTTTCATCGAAATTTACATTGAACTTGTGTTTTTAAATTCTTTCGTCAGTTGATGTATCATCGGTCTTATACGGGTGGCTTGACTAATCTAAATGCAGTAGGCGTCTGTTGCAAATCCATTTGTGAATTTGTATTATATTATTATTATACTCGTAGAACAGAATATGAGACCTCATTGATTTATTGTTTTAGAAATTCTGGAATTTGAAATTTATCAAAGCGGACATCATACAAGGTACGACGTAGTCTTGTCCTTGTATGTTTTATTCTATGGTCTTTTATAATTCTACAGTTTTAGAAATCAGTACATCTGACGATCAGAAAGTGATGAAAAGTAAAATAAAAAATGCAGTTACATCATTGAAGACGATAAGAATAATAATGGAATCTTTTTGGAGATGGTACCTACATAGAAATTGCGCAATATTATAATATTATTTTTGTTATATGATATAATTTGATCAGTATGAAATTATGGTTGGTTGGATACTGTAGAATATTATTTAACTATCGGTGGAGGTGGCAACGTGTGTTGGGCAAGCGTCAGCGAGGTGGAAACAGTTCACTTTCTTGAGGAGAATCCAGTGAGCGTCCTCATCTAAATGGCAGTTTTCGCTACGACAAAATAGTTTTGTTGGCTTTCTCTGTTATTGGTCTTGTCCATTTAACAAAATAATGAGGGTTTATTTATTCTGCATTGCGAATGAGAAGGAATTGTCGATTAAAATCGCATCTAGAATTTAAGCGGAACAAAGTTATTAAACTCTTCGTGAATAGTGACACGTCAGCTTTTTAATCGATTGAGCTTTCATGGAATGTTAATTATATGTAATAATTCACTCCGAACAATTATTAGTCATCGATACTAGCTACTATTTACTAATAAGAAACGAAATCAAGTAGGTATAAACTCTATAAATCGCATAATTTAAAGCACGATTGCAGTTCCATAACATCGAATTAGAACCACAAAAATGAAATTAGCATAACACAATGAACACCTAAGAGAGAGAGACTACACTGGACCAGTTGCGTTTAGCGCTAGTTTCTAACCACAATAAAATTACTTGGGCTGTCCGAATGTGACGCAACATGGTTTTATTTTGGCTGTTGGAACGGAAAACTGTGTGCGATGTTAGTTAGCGAACCGTGGGACACCTTTTGTACCATTGGCGGTGTTGCATAGCCAAATATCCGATTCCCGATAGGTAGTCGCAAATTAATAACCCATTTTGTAAGACAGTATTGTAAGTGTAAATCAAGAAGAAAAAGTGCTACAAATACTCAGACTAAGATAATTCAGTAAATTCTAATTTACCTAAAACCTTAAATGAGATCGGCAATTTGAAGGTTAGGTTAGGTTTTAGCTTTTCTAAGTGGGTCATCCGCATATGTATATGCTCTTAGTTTAATTTTTTTTTTCATCTTAAAACATATTGTATACCCAGTGTGGTAAATTGCTGTTAAGTACTTAATTTAAGCAATACTATCTGCTAAATGTACACAATTTTTGACAATAAATAAATATTTTATTCGATAACGATTCAAACAAAACTACTTTTGTGTAGGTAGCATATTCAGGCAAAATAACATTTGCTCGACATTTTTTTCAGTCAAAAGTCAGAGTGAGAGTATGCTATTAATATGTAAATGTTATTTACAACGATTGATTGGTAGAACTATAGAAAAATCGTGTTATTCCAATGAGACTTGATAAATTATAATTGATATGATGGTTCGGGTATTTCCAGTAGGTAACACAGGCACTTTATAGTCGACTTCAAAAGGCGGTTAGCAATATGTGCTCGTTTTCCTGTATGTTTATAGATTATTTTGAGATGGCTCGACCGATTGAAAGGGTTCGAGACTGACAGTTCAGACTTGTGATGCAATGAAATATTCGTGATCCATTTGCTATACTGATATTTGTTTCGACATTCTATTGATCGAGGTAGACTTTATTGTTATCACATTTGCACACAACACTACACACTACACTACGTTCTTTTTAGGACGTAGGTGCGACTAAGACGGGACCTTTCGAAATTTATGGGGTTGATACCTAGTTTGTTTGAAAGTTCGTTGCTACAAGTGCTAGGAGTCTCAAATTATACACAGAGATTATTTTTAGGACGTAGGTGCACACTACGACTCTAATGGTGAGATTCACAGACCGCACTACGACTTTACTTTGAGCAAAGTATGCTTAGAAGTAAGGTACTCAATAACTAGTCTCAAGATCTTTTCAAATGGTAACGACTAAAGTGTTGTCCAATGATTAAAAATTGATGAAATGATCCGTTATTTATGAACTAAAGATTGACGTAGCATCCGTTTCCGTTCAAGTAGGTTCACATATAAAACTGACCCACTTAACACTTTTGGAATGTATCTGCTTAGGTACGAAACAAATATTATTATTATTTTTTTTATATGGAAGAGTAATAAATTTATTTATTTTCAAATGTTATTGATATTGTTTGTATTCAATTCCTTCAAAAGTTTAATAAAATCCCTCGTTTAGCTTATTATGTCGCCTCATCCCGTTTATATGAACGTGATACACTCATATTATAAAAACTAGCTGTGCCCGCGACTTTGTTCGCGTGGAATAGTGACTTTGGATCTTTGGGCAGCGCTTTTGGATATAAATTTTGGGTAGCTAATAAAATCTACTTTACAGTATGCTTCTCTGTACTCGATGTTAGACGTATGCCCATCGGGGATAAAAGCACACAGGCTGCTAGGATTGCGAAAAATGGCTAATTATTTGTTTAAACACCCAGTCGTGTAACTACCTACCTACGAACGTCCATCTTACGCTGAACCGTATTTTCGAAAAGGTCATTTTAAACTTCTATACATATTTTTTTTATAGACAATTATTATAAAGTTAGTAAGGTTTCAGTCAATTAGTGCTACTGACAGAGAATGAAAGATAAAATATAAATCTATACATAAAAAATATGCAGTCCGTAAGAGCCGGCAGAACTGAAAAATTCAATATAAACGTTGTGCATTTTTAACCACTAATGCCACGAACACCACCACCACTATCACCACCATCGTCACCACCTCCACCATCATCACCACCACCACTGTCACCAATACCGCCTCCACCACCGACACCACCTCCAACACCGACACCATCACAAACGCCACCAACACCATCAACGTCACCACCAACACCAACATCACCAAACACCTACGCCACCAAAACCACCACCACTATCACAACCAATGCCACCAACGCATCCAAAACTACCAACAACACCCCCAACGTCACCAACAACACCACCACCACCAGAGTCACCAACAACACCTACGCCACCAACGACACCAATAACACCAATGACAACAACGACACCAACGCCACCAATGCCACCAACGACACTACAACCATTACCAACACCACCAATGCAGCAACGCCACTAACGCCACCAATACCATCACCACCATCAAAATCAAAATTTTTTGTCTGTCTGTCTGTCTGTCTGTTTGTTCAAGCGTGACACAAAATCTACCAGTCCGATTGCGATGAAACTTGGTATAATTATACTTTAACCTTTGGCGCGCAACACTGGGTACTTTTTATCCCGGAAAAATGTCTGTTTGTCTGTGTGTTTGTACAAGCTAATTTCTGAAACGGCTTATCCGATTTGCAGTTCTTACTAATATATTGTGGTAAGTTTCACTTTAGATTTAGTGTTGGTTTCAGGTCAATCGGATCAGAAATAAAAAAGTTACGTCAATTTAAAGAATCATATCGAATATTTTTAAAGTATTATGTATGTAGATATCTATAATATAAATATAAAATAAAAGTTATCAATATAAAAGTTTCACAAATTATGTACTTCTATTACCGCTAAAACGAAACAAATACTAAAGATGAAAATATTAGGGGGTCCAAGGGACCAATAAAAGTGTTTTTTTTTTCGTATATTTTTTTGCTTGATATTAATAACGCCTAAGTAAGGGAATAGATGCCTCTAAGGGATTAATCCCCAGCCAAACGAAGGCGTCTATCCGTTTTGTACGGTATAGATGCCTTTTGTTGCATAAAAAAATACTTAAATATTTTAGGATAGTAATAATTATCTTAAATGTAGGTATTTCTAGATAGCTATCCTTATCTATACAAATAAATAAAACTAGAGTGTCTGTTTGTAATATAAATATAACCGCTTTTTACTTAATGCATATGTATGTATACACGGTACATATACCAAAACAATTTTTTTTACAATTTTTGTCCGTCTGTCTGTCTGTTTGTTCCCACTAATCTCGGGAACGGCTAGACCGATTTTGACGGGCCTTTCACTGGCAGATAGCTTATGTAACAAGGAGTAACTTAGGCTACTTTTATCTCCATACATCCATACATACATACCTACATACAAATAAGTAGAATTGGAGTGTATCCGATTTTGATGGGACTTCCACGGGTAGGTAGCTGATGTAATAAGGAGTAGTAACTTAGGCTACTTTTGTCTCCATACATGCATACATAACACAAACATACCTACATACAAATAAGTAGAATTGGAGTGTATCCGAATTTGACGGGACTTCCACAGGTAGGTAGCTGATGTAATAAGGAGTAACTTAGGCTACTTTTATCTCCATACATCCATACATACCTACATACAAATAAGTACAATTTGCGTGTCTCCGATTTCGACGGGACTTTCACTGGCAGATAGCTGATGTAATAAGGAGTAACTTAGGCTACTTTTATACTAGCTGCGCCCACGACTTCGTCTGGGTAGATAATGAACAATCATATTTTCTCACGTGGACGAAGACGCGGGCACAGCTAGTACATAAGACCTAAAAATTCTGTGAAAATTTTAAACGTCTACTTGCTGCCGTTTTTGTCGTGCAAAAAATATACGAAAAAAAACACCTTTGTTGTATGCCCCCTTAATTTACTTTTTTTTTTTTAGTTATTAATTTTGTCTTTATAGGGGTAATAGAAATACATGATTTGTGAAAATGTTAGCTTTCTAGCTATCACTATTTATGAGATACGGCCTGGTGACAGACAGACGGACGGACGGACGGAGAGACAGACAGACAGCGATGTATTAGTAATCCGTAGGGTCCGCTTTTACCTTTTAGTACGAAACCCACTGAAAGATAGAACTATGATACAGAATAGCTTAAAAATATTCGATACGATTCTTTAAATTGACATAACTTTTTTATTTCTGAATCGATTCACATAAAACAAACACTTAACATTAAGTGAAACTTACCACAATATATTAATGAAAACAACAGGTCAAATAAGCCGTTTCTGAAATCAGTGTGCACAAACACACAGACAAACAGACATTTTTTTTGGGATAAAAAGTACCCAGTGTTGTGCGCCAAAGGTTAAAATATAATCATACGAAGTTTAATTGTAATCGGACCGGTAGTTTTTATGTGATGCTTGAACAAACAGACAGACAGACAAAAAAAAATCTAATCACATATTTGGGTTCGATATCGTTCTAGTAACATCCTCTGGTATTTATTTTTTAAATATTTTTAATGTACAGAATTTGTAGTACAGAGGTTGAGTTTTATTATAAGTATAGACTATCGATAATTGTCTAGAAATCATTCGAGAAAAAATCATTTATTTGTATGGAAGGTCTTTTCGAGGAATATTTTTTTTACTGCTCTGTGGTGATCACGGATTAAAACCTATGCCGTGGTGGTCATGATGAATCACTGCATATGTACTAAATCGTGTTTTATGGATTTATTCGTGATTTTTTCACATGTACAAATACCTACATACCTACTTTGACTTTAAAGCCTAATATTTCACAAACGGTTTCCTTAATCGAGGAATAGTTTTACCAAACCAACAATATTTTTACAATACTTGTTCAACGATAACCCATATTGTAAGGGGCACAAAGAAAAAACAGCTTTACTTTATGTGTAGGGAAGGACTGATTTTCTTTCACCATATTGTTAACGAACGTGACTAATATGTATACTTAGTATACGTATGCATGTGACTAATATGTATACTAAGTATACGTATGCATGTGACTAATATGTATACTAAGTATACGTATGCATGTGACTAATATGTATAGTAAGTATAGTATATGTATTCAAATTACAGTTTCCTCATACTAAGGGCGTCTGAGCTCAGTTGCAGACAGACGGACGGACAGATCCATGGACGGACGGACATGGCGAAACCTCCTCAAATAAGGGTTCCTCATAGGCTACAGTACCCTAAAAAGATATTAAATATAGTATAATAAAGGTACCTACACCTACTAATATCAGATAAGTAAGTATACTTGAGTGAATCCATTTGTTTCTTCTTTAGACCCGATCATAATGACTCATTGGTCTGAGAATAGCAGCGCATTGTCTCCAGCACAATAGATGGCCAATGATTTGGTGTCTATCATTGCCCATTGCCTAAAATCAGTGTTACGTATTACAAGGCCATTAGGTTTAAAATCAATAGTAATCTTGGACGCTTGTCTTTTGTACTTTGGCTTTACTATCTTCTAAGGTCATCGGATGTCGTTTGATACGCGCTTTAATTACCCTATTTCATATAAAAAATATAATAACAATGCTTTTGTTATACGACGTGTCTAACCGGTTCTTTTGTAGTTTGATAGACGTGAACGGAAGTCAGAGATAAATTGCTGGGAATTAAAATATATTAGACCTACTTAAGTAGGTACCTGCTTATTTTTTGTGTATACCTAACATTCGTGATAACTTATTTGTATTTGTTGTTATTTTTATAATCACCTATTCCAAAAGAAAAGACAAAGGTGTACATACATATGGTAGGTATACACATTACACACCGAACCTCGGTTAGTTACTATACTGACTATACGGGACCTATAGCGTAGTTACCTACATTTTTTCCATTCCATTCCCAGCTCCGGTAAGTCATGTTTACGGGTCCGGTAATTAAATTAAAAAACGTGAATATAAATTATGAATTCTTACGGCCAACTTTTAATGGTAATATAGCCAAACTATAATAGGTACCATACTCGTATTTCTAAATACTACATACCTATTTAGGTTCGAGTTCAATGCGTAACACGCGTAAACAAGTTAACGTAAATAGTTAAATTTTCAAAGGTAGGTTAGCGTCTGTGATAAGTATAAGGTAAGTGATTGAACATGATCGTTTCAAGGACATAAAAAAACTTCAAACTTTTTTTTCTTTTTCATGTAGTGAAAGTGGCTAGCAAGCATGCAGTTCACATTGATGTTAATGATGACAGCAGCCTATAGACACCTACACAAAGACTAGAGGTCAAAATTCAGATACGTTACCACTTCTGAGGCCTAAGGTATTATGCCTCTGTACCGGAGAACACTGCCATTTAGCGGCAAGTAGGTACCTATATTAGGTAATGCGGTGGTGCCTACGTCCGCGAGCTCTGTCACTGGAGCTCTACCACCACTAAAAATATATACGATATTTCATAAACTTTGAAGTTGGTCATTTTTATAAATTTTAAAGATATACATATATCTTTAAACCGGTGGTAGGTAGGTATGTTTTTTTGCGAAAAATATATTACGACAATAAGCAGTAATATGACTAACCTATTCTGTAAGAAAAAGAGAAATTACCTACTCAAATTAGGTAACTTTTATGTGTTAATGCTTAACTTGAAGAACTTATAGGTATATAATTACGAATATTGAGTGAAAGAATAAATAAATGGATACCTAGGTAGTAGGTAGGTGCATGACATTTTGTAGGTATAGGTAGTCAGAAAATGTGTTATAATACATAAAATGTGTAATAATACTACATAATAATATAGTAAAAAAAATGAAAGGCTTACTGTCTCATAGAGCCCCATCGGCGGTGCGGCAAGTTTTCTTGATGGCTACGAAAAACAACATAATCGTGAGAAGCAAAATAAATATAAATAAAAAAAGCAAATAATGGAAATTGAGGAACAAATATGAAAATAACATTAAAACACCATGACAAAATTTTATAAATAGTACCTAATGATAAAATAACAAAAGAAAATAGGGCCATAGCAACAAATATGAAAATAACATTAAAACACCATTATAAAATTTTATTAATAGTAGGTACCTAGTAATAAAACAACAAAAGAAAATAGGGTGATAGCAACCGTCAGTTCTTGAATAAATAATGATCAACTGTCTGAGTTTTTTTCTATTGAATGTGGGTAAGTGTTTGTACTAGCAGGGCTGGATCATATCTGAACTAATCCGTATTCTAATTCAAAATATTTATTTTTGACATGCATTTAATTTCTTTTTGGTTCAGTTGATAGCCAAGTAGGAAATGATAGTAATTATTTTAAATATTAACCCCCTTATTCATAAACGTACTTTAGATACGTTTTAGCTATAGAATGCTTTGTCTGTGTCAGTAGCATTGTCAAATGTGCAGGATAGAAAAAGTCAAAGGAGAGCACAACACTTTAGCTAAAATACGTTTACGAATAAGAGGGTCAGATTACAAGATACACATACTCATAAATACATAAAATTGGCGATTTTGAAAATTATAATGACTTATATGATGATTTAGATATCCATAGATTAGGTACCTATACAACTTACATACATCATCCATTCGATCATAGAGCTAAATGTTATGTTGAAAATGTTATCCAAATAATGCTTAGGTATTTATAGATTTTATTTTGTTTATTTATTTCAAGCATTTCATTTTTTCCTCAAATAATTTCCTTTACCGAATTAAAATTATTCAAAGAGAGAAAATCAAGGAAAGAAAGAGAGCGTTTCATTTTTTGTCACAATGAAATGGAAACGTAAACACCGTACCTAGGGTATGCAGTCTAATGGCATCGAAAAGTGATAACTGCCGCTCCTTGTAGATACTATAGAAGAAGTTGCCGGTCATTCAAAAACATTAAAAATTTATACTGGTAGTAGAGGACCAGTGACATAGCTCGCGGGCGGTAGGCACTGCCGCGTTATCATCTACTTGCCGCTAAATGGTAGTGTTCAACACTATCGCGTCGTAATGTACAGTTCTGCAATTACCAGCACAGAGGCATAATACCTTAGGTCTCAGGAGTGACAACGCATCTTCATTGAAATCTCTATATTTGTACTTGTTCATAGGCCACAGTATTATCAGAGAATACATTTATTTTTTTATGTAATGAAAGTAGCAAGCAAGCATGCGGTTCACATTGATGTTAAGTGATAACTGCAGCCTATAGACACCCACACAAAGACCAGAGGTCAAAATGCAGATGCGTTTCCACTCCTGAAGTCTCAGGTGTTATGCCTCTGTGCCAGAAATTACAGGGCCGTATAACCTGACCAGAACACGATAGTGCTAAACACTACCATTTAACGGCAAGTATATTAGGTAATGCGGTGGTGCCTACGCTCGCGAGCTCCGTCACTGGAACTCTACCACCAGTAAAAAATATACCTATAATAATAATACTAGTATTAGAAACTGTACGCTAGTTTTCCACTTCGTTACATAAAAAAAACTTTATTTAAAAGCAAAACAAATGCGAAACCGGCACTAAAGTGACCGACCGGATATTTCTTCGACAGTGTTTATAGAAAACTACTCGCTACTCGTGTATTACACATGATATCTGAAAATACAATAGCAATAGCAGCCTGCTAAGTTATTTTAGTCAGATTACCTACTGATGGCATACAACAGTCTTGTCACATGATGTGCAGCGGCGCAACAACCGCAAATGCCCTGCCAGACCCTGGATTCCAGATTCAAGATTAGTATGTAATGTTCCACTATTTCCCTAAGACCGTAAATCCACACGAAGTGTAAAAAAATATATAACAATCGACTGTTAGATTTAAGATATATGGTCGATGGTAAAAAGTAAAAAGGGTATTAACACCTTGAAGTTTTCTTATTTCATTTAAGGTGTGCAGGTATTTATTCTGATGGTGTGTAAAGGTCGTGGTTACATTTGGTATTAGGTTCATGGAAAAAATCCAAATATTTAAAGAATGCTCCTTTGAAAATTGCCAGCCAATAAATAGCAGTGTATTTATAAAAGGAAACTTCGCTATGCAAAAATAAAATATTTGAATAAATAGTTTAAAGTTCAATTCAATTACCTCGGTGGAGTCCTTCTCAAGCTCGTGCGGGTCCAAGAATGTCTGTTTAGAGGGTTGCCTGGACTCCTGGTGCCGTTCTCAGCTCTGTAAACGAGTAGGATTCATTTATTATTGTATTAAAACTGGAAAAAACCTCTTATGACTACGATATGGTATGAGGCGCGAACATGTACAAGAAACAGTAAAGACAAACGATAGCTGTCTTAACATTGAGAATCGACCATAAGTTTTACAGTAGAATGAAAAAGGAGATGTTGCAAAAATGTATGGACCTCCGGCCATGTATTGTACACAATATCATTAAACAGGCAAAATCAATATAAAAACGTTTTTTACTGCATATTTTCACTTATTTAGCTTTGTTTGCAGTTACAAAACATTCTTTGCAGTTAGAATTGCAACTCAAAACTAACACGGCGAATATGGCGAGCGATGTCATTTTGACATTTTAATTTTTCAAATTGTATTTTAATTAAGTACTTGGAGAAAAAAGGAATATTTTTTAAATACTGTCAAAATCGATTGATCCCAAGTGTCGGCTGTATCGCCGCCATGTTTAACATAGTTGAAAATGATAAAATCGTTTGAATGAAGTGTGGTTGTAAATCTAAAATATATTCTTGAATAAATTAATTGTATTTTTTTCGGATTCTTCTTTAATTTACCTATTTTTTGAGGACGTGTACGATCCAGAGCCGAGCTCGCAACATCTCCTTTGACTTCGGGGAAGATAAAAAGAAAATAGAAAAAGGGGTTATGTGCGAGTCGGCCTGGCGCACGAAAGGTTCCTTACTTATTACTTTATCCTTAAAAAAAGGCAATAAATAATGTTTGTTGTATGAGAGCCCCCCTCCCCCACCTCTTAAACATTAATTTTATTTTTGTTACTATATATTATCTATATATACTATATAAAAACCAATTGCTATTCGTTAGTCTCGCTAAAACTCGAGAACGGCTGGACCGATTTAGCTAATTTTGGTTTTGAATGATTTTTGGAAGTCCAGGGTTGGTTTAAAAGGTAAGAAATTGAAGGGAAATAGTAAAAACCACAATTTCATTTTTCCATACAAATAATCCGTAGATATCTTCCTTTGAAACGTTATTTCATTCTGAGGCAATACGAAGTTTGCCGGGTCAGTTAGTATAATATACATAATCTGCGAATATTACTAGCGTCTATCTTTTACCTTTATTAAAAACTAACAAAAAAAGTCACGTTTGTTTTCCCTTCACATTTTTTTTTGTTTTTAGTATTTGTTGTGATAGCGGCAGCAAAAAATACTTCATCTCTGAAAATTAAACTAACTCTCATGCTATCACTGTTAATGAGATACAGCCTGTAATTGACGTACAGACAGATGGACGGAAAGCGTAGCGGAAAGAGTCTTTCGGGAGTTTTTCGGGTTCCGTAGCTTACAAGGAATCCTTATAGTTTCGTCATGTCCGTCCATCCATCTATCCGCAGCTATGCTCGTAGATTAAGTTCTGGAAAGCAGTATTTAGCACGAATAAACTATACCTACTTATATTAGCTGTGCAGGGAAAGTCGGAAAACCGAATCTTGAAAACTATTGTTTAGGGTATCCTGGTGGTCCAACTTTATGTGTAGAGGACATAAAGGTGGACACAAAAAAACAGAAACACCGAAGAATCAATAGGCTCGGACAAAAATACTGAAGAATCTAAAACATAGTGATGTCACGGATGTGATATTTCCAATGTGGATATGGATACGGATATATGGATAATTTACTGGTGGTAGAGTTCCAGTGTAGGAGCTCAAGGGCGAAGGTACCACCGCATTACCTTATTTATCGCCGGAAAATGGTAGTGTTCTGCACTATCGTGTTCCGGTTAGATGGAAATGTATGGCCCCGTAGTAACTATCAAAGCGACATAATAACTAAGGTCTCAGGGGTGGCAACGCATCTGCATTTTGACCTCTGGTCTTTGTGTCTATAGGCTGCAGTAATCACTTAACATCAATGTGAACTGCAAACTGCAAACAAGCTGTTAGCCACCTTCATTACATAAAAAATATTTTATATCGGAAATTATATGTATTCCAAAAGAATAGGTACCTATTTTGTCCAGTATTATTGTAACCACAAATAGCAACTATCCGAATTTTTCCGAATTTTTTATGCCGGATTCGGTTACGGTAACGGAATAAAAATTATTTCGGATATCCGACAGTTTCGGTTACGTTATAGAGTTCTATATCATCCTTACTAAATACGTAATATGAATGTTTTATACTTTAATAACTAGATTGAAAAAAGAAAAAATCAAATAAACATTCTGTAATACTGGTCGTAACACGCTGCTTAAACAAACAAACATAAAAAACAGATTGAGTGAAATGTAAAACTGGTGGCAGCTCAAATAAAGATGTAATGATGCACATAAAACAGAAATGAGAAAACGAAGTTTGACGAGATCGTTTGACCGCGACAATCTTAGTTTTTACTAATTTTATTATGAACTATCTGTGCCCGCGACTTCGTCCCTGTGAGAATTTATGATTGTTCAGTACCTACCGGGACGAAGTCGTAGGCGCAGCTAGTATAAAAGTAGCCTAAGTTACGCCTTATTACGTAAGCTATCTGCCAGTAAAAGTCCCGTCAAAATCGATCCAGCCGTTCCCGAGACTAGCCGGAACAAACAGACAGACAAACAGACAAAAAACAAAAAAAAAATGCTTTGGTATATGTACTAATATATACATACATTTGCATTTAGTAAAAAGCGGTTATTTTAATATTAAAGTACAAACAGACACTCCAATTTTATTTATATAGATGAACGTATGTTTTGTATATCGGTTCCCAATGATAAATGAAATTAATCTAAAAATATACTTTCCGGCCTTAAGCTATTTTGGTCCTGCACCAAAAAACATTGGCTTACTACAGTTCGTTACTTAAAATGATAGGTATAGGGGTTGATTATTTGTATTACCTAAAGATAAATATATTTCCAATATGTTCTTGTTCTTTAAAATATCGACGTTTTAAGATCGATTTAGGATTGAGTCCCTGAAGCTGTCTATAATGTTTATCTGTTTTTAAATATCTTCTCGTTCATATACTATTCAGTATTGTCTCTCGTCAGCACGGGGTCCAATTTGAACCGCTGTCACCGCTGTTAGAACCTTTGTCAGGCTTGCGCCGGGACATGGGGGGTCCAACAGTCCTTTTTTCGTCCAGAGGCCCTTTTGAGAATTTTGATCTAATTTGTAATGGATTATATTCGGCGGGACCTCCCTCTGACTGCATCAAATTTTTAATACAGACACAGACAGACCCCGCAGAATACATGGGACTATTGTAATGAAAAATGACTTGCCAAACTTTGGCCTATGTGGGTGAACTGGGGAGACTAGCTGGCTGGTCCTATGGAGTGAGATCCGGCACCTGCCTATATTCAACATCTCACATTATTGAATCTTACTTTAGGCATGTGGCTCGGTAGTCTAGTGGTAGCAGCCTACTACTGCTACAGGCTACTCCCCCTAGCGGGAATCGAACCCAGGACCTCATCCTGGGTTCGATTCCCGCTAGGGGGTTATCAGAGATAATGGTGTAAATTCTTTAATCTCTGGTTCTATTAAGATTTTTCTAGTTTCTGGAAATTTCCCAGCACCTTGTAGTTTGGCAATGTGCCCGGAGATGTCAACAGGCTCGCCACCTGTTACATGGACCAAAAACCTAACCGGCGAATCGTGGGTGTTTGCATGTATGCTTGAATGCATGCATTTACCTCTGCCTACCCCGAGGATTACAGGCGTGAAGTTACGTAATTTGAACAGTTCTCAAATCAAGGCCAATGTAATGAAAAATATATACTAACGTGTTATTAGGTGCGTCACCATCAGCTTCGCCGTAGCATTCGAAGTTCTCAGCGTCAGATATGGAGTTGCCGGGGCTGGAGTCAGCAGGCTCGCTCTGGCCATTGTCTGTGCCGTTCTGGAATGATCACATATTTTTTAATATATAATAGGAACATAAACATTATAAAGTACGTAATAAAAATGGTAACGCATACGTCACTTTAAGATGGTAAGTGAAGATTGCAGCCCATAGACAGATAACCTCATAGGCATTTGCGTAAAAACAACCAAAAGTCTTATAGAAATACGACACCGTACGTAATTAAAGAATAATACCTAAGTACCTATACGTAAATATATTTTTGAAACGTTGTACACATACTACATATACTCAAACACCCAGACTCGAAACAAATATCTGTAGGCCATACAAATATTTGTCCCGATGCGGGGATCGAACCCGCGACCCTTCGAATCAAACGGTCGTCTCACAAGGCTGTACTAACCGAGGCGTCAAAAAAAGAAAAATGTTATGACAGGGTAAGCAAACAAGTATAATTACATGCTTGTAATTTAACATTTTATTTCTTTTTAATGTAAATTCGATAACGCTGATATTCAAAACCATTAAGCTAATTCATTAGATATATATATATTTCACAGATAAAATAACAGTTACATTGTTGATTTCAAATTATGAATGTCCAAA
Source organism: Macrosoma leucophasiata (assembly GCA_036365455.1). Lineage (NCBI taxonomy): Eukaryota > Metazoa > Arthropoda > Insecta > Lepidoptera > Hedylidae > Macrosoma > Macrosoma leucophasiata. The sequence continues at coordinate 7,471,442 of JAWQUS010000024.1, forward strand.
ACCTAAATTAAATAGGTACAGTACTCAACAATTTTAATAATGCACATCGAGCCTACGAAAGACACGATCGGCTCGTTTCGACTTCGTAGAGCGTTATCTCTGCTGCACACTGCCTACGTAAGCACTGACAGTCCGGGATTGATTAAAACTTGATCAAAATGGTCTAAAAAACGTCAAATAGGTACGGTGCGAAAGAGATAACGCTATACAGACCCGAAAATCCCGAAATAAGCCGAAGTCTCCTTCCTAATCTCGATGTGCAATATTTATTGTTGAACACTGTATATAATCATAGATCTAAGAATATTTTAATTAATTAAAAGTACTAATATAGATGTTCGTATTTTTATGAGTTTTAATTTCATGCGTATTATTTTTTTATGCTTATAAACATCATAACAATATATCAGAACTAGTTTAGGAGTCGGACACGATCTTAATTAAGTCAGGTCTTAAAGCGTTTTCCAACATAAATATGAGGAAAATCGCTAACAGCTAATTTAAATATCATCCATGTATTATCTGTGAAGGACTACATGTGTTATTCGAATTTTAATTATAATACAAGTAGTAAGATGATCTCGATAGCAAAAATATTATGTATTAATGAAATGGCGTAAGATACCGGTTGTTACGTGCACATAATATGTAGTACCTAAGTGGGATTATCTTAAAAATTCAGATCACTGCATCCGTAGTTATGGCTAGATGCTGGTGTCAACGGATGTGTTGACACCAGCATCATGGACAAGCAAGCATTATTTTAGCACTTAACGTAGAAAATAGAGCGTATTATATCTGAAATGGTTCCTGAGAAAATACATAGAACTAGTTGAAACTTCGTATTGCCTCAGAATGAAATAATGTGTTGGGAAAATAAAATTATGGTTTTTACTATTTCCCTTAAATTTCCAAAAATCATTCAAAACTAAAATTAACAAAATTGGTACTGCCGTTCTCGAGTTTTAGCGAGACTAACGAACAGCAATTGATTTTTATATTCGTAGAATAGAAAGAAAACTGCGGAAGCAAGCAGCTGACGCTGCTGCCTATCCCTTTTTATTGCATTAACTACCGCCCAACTGGAATGGTTTGGCCGCTATTGTTTGGTTGACTGACTACATTATTATTGTTTCCGCACTAGCGGAAGAATTCTCCTCCACTGACGATGGTCGTCACGTCTCAATGCCTTTACGCCTTTACTCCTGCCACCAGCGTAGTATTAATGTATCTCATCTGCCATCAACTACTAATTTAAACTTTTTAATTTAAAGCGTTTATTCATCATTCCGGTTAGTCCAGCGGTGTGAGATGATCGTTTGATTCGAAGGGTCGCGGGTTCGATCCCCGCACCGGGAGAAATATTTGTATGGCCTACAGATATTTGTTTCGGGTCTGGGTGTTTGTGTATGTGTTGTATGTGTACAACGGCACCCACGACACAGGTTTATACCTAATGTGGGGCTGTGAGTGTAAGCGTACTTTATTTATTTATTTAAAAAAAATAAAAAAAATATGGCTATTCACCTGTAGTTTCCTTGGCAGGTTTCCGGGCGAGGAACGCGGGGATTTAGTCCTCTGGAACACGCTGGGCGCCATCATGTCCGCAGGCGCCTTCAACTCTGAAATCAATATCAAATACTTATTTAGTGCCTCCAAAAGCTACAAAGAATTCGAAAATATGCTTAGTTTATCGTTACTCAAATTGGTGACTGTAAATTTTACTAGCGGCTATTTTTTTACTAAAATTTTCAATGTTTACTAATATTCTGATCTTTATTCTAACTTTTAGAAAAATAGTTGCTTAGTTTTAGTATTTAATGTTATTCTTTTTTCTCATGACAATATTTTTGTCGTTTAGATAGTAAAATACTAGGAATGTTTATTTATATTGTGATATGAATCAAGGACTATTCAAGACTTATGTGAGACATAACGTAATAAGAAATTTTAAGTAGCTAGCTTTCATTTTTCCATCTCAGGTATGATCGTAATTGATAATACTTCTGCTTGAATTATTTTTGTCGCACTAATGCTAATACACATCTTGAGACTTTCCTGATAAAAAACCAGAAAGTATTACATTGAACAGGCGATATGTAAATTTGTAAATATTGATAATAATATACCTATGTCAAAATATGTATCATAATGAAATCTTAAAAAAATTGAGATGTGTAGGTAAACTACTAATTTTGTCTATGAGAGTGGTAATCGTAGAGTAGTAACGCGGTTCATGGTGTAAAATTATTACACATCCATTACAAAGTTTATGTTGATTTCTATAAAGACAAGATATATTTCATCACAAAAATTAAATATCTTTCTACAATAATATTTCAGATCATGAAGTACATGTTAATTTCTAGATTAGCATTAGTAAGACAAAAAAGAAATAGAAATTTTTAAATATTATTTCTGTCCCATTTCAACAATATTGTTTTATATCAGTGAAATAGCTAACAAAAAGGAGATACAATCGATAATGACGTTATAAAATCATTAAAGAATACAAATAAAACGAGTAGGTACCTATCATACCTACTGTTGATTAGTGAAAGTTAATATGACAAGTTCCGACATCTGGTTGTATTTGAATCATAATATTTTTATTATGATTCAAATACAACCAGATGTCGGAACTGACTGTCTGACGGATTTGGTGGTTTTTGAATCATAATAAACATATTATGATTCAAATACAACCAGATGATGACCTAGAGCAGTACATTATGATCTTCATGCCAGTAAAAGTCAACAAAACTGATCACAGTTACAGACTGGTAACCCATCTTAGCCAGTGTAATTACGAATACGAATTCTTTGTCTAGTGAACTAGTGGTAAGATTAATATCAAGTGTTTTACGAGTGTTGCGCACCATACGCAGCTTGGTTGAGCAGCCGACAGCAGCACAGAATCAGTTTAGCCAGCAACACCAGCCCTCGCCACCACGCCTCCAGAAACCGGGCTACCTCGAGAGCGTCACTCTTCAATATCACTATCACCTCCGACACCGAAGACAACATTGAGATGGGTTTATGATATTTAGTTATCTATTTTCATTATTTCCTTATTTATGTCATTTTAATACCGGCAGTTATCATATTCAATCCTGTTATTTTTTAAAGTTATTTCTAACGTTTACGTCATAGTAAGTTAAATTCAAAATTGTAATAACAGTTACAGCATGAGACAGCGATAACAGAATTGTGTTATCAGGTTTCACGTTTATAGGTGTGCCAGGTACCGATTGTTAATACTATTTCGCGATTTTTCAACATGCTGAAATCCACCGAAGAATTGGTTACAAGTGAATACTATATTCTACAGTATCTTATGTGTTGCTGTTAGCTAATTAGGAAAGTGAAAGAATATCTAATGATAGGTTGCAATAGATTAATGCAACTAATATTGTGTTTACACTGAAATTTATCGCTTATCGAATATAGCTTGTAATTACAGGTCCAGCTTCACGCTCTCTGCACAAACATCTTTAGTAAATGTTGCATTTGATTGGGTATAGGTTCAGATGTATGCATCCCTGATATTTTATTTTACATAATGATACATTTTGTTAGTTTTAAGTAACACACCTTATCTTGTTTATTGTCTAAAGACTTTTAAGCCAATTGAAACGTACCGCGCATTATTTTTAGCACTCTTGTTGAAATTAATTTACGTTTCAGTGTTGTTAATTGCAATGCAGATTGCAAGACAATGCAAAAACGACCTCAATGAATTCGTATATAGAACATTTCGAAACAAGCTACATATTGTAACTGTATGCCTACACATCGTACGTTCAACTAACGCAAGTGAAAAGCCGTCATGTGGTTTCCTTGCGAATGGATTACGCAAAAATAAATCCTTCAACCAGTACTTATTTTACAGTTGAAACCTATTACGTAAAATCATTTGTAAGTTTACCGCTATATGAATAAAGTTATCGATTTGGTAGATCATTTAACAAATTACTGTTCCACGATCTTCTTTTTTCTGTAATTTGAAAGTAGTTTTTTGAAAAGTCAACGAATATCGTTAACTACGATTAATATAATCGATTAATCATTAATTAGCGTCCTCATAATTTTATTAAATTGAGTGCTCTCTTTGTATAGGTATCATTGAGGTATTTTATCTGCACTCTTCCTGAGCTAATCTAGTACCTACCTACATTAACGAGATAATTTATACTGCTATGCCACTCTATCGGATTCCGCCTTCTACAGTTTGCAAACTTTCACGTTCATCCGCATTCGCCATGTTACCCGTTTTGTCAGCAAACAAGCACGCTGTCTCTTATCTGGAGCACTCATCACAAACTACCGAAAATATTTCGTTTACAGTCACTTTTATTCTATGTTTTAATTTGATAATATATTTCACAAAGAAACCATTTGATTTAACTGTTTTATTTATATTTTTTTCTGCTTCATATTTTTAAATCACTTCAGCGATATGTAAGGTTAGGGGCTTAAGGCCGGCGAAGCCCGACTGGCAGCACCGACCGCCATTACAGCTCTACCAATGCATTGCTTATGCAACACTTAACTGGTAATATTACGGTATTATCGATAAACTGACATAAAAACAGTTATTGTGAGTTATACACCATTCTCCAGGTGACAAAAAATAACAATATTAATTGCGATTTAGATTATTACGCCTAAGAAATAGACTGGCAATCATTGTAGGAGGAAAATGTGAAAATTATACCGCCATAGTTATGGTGCATTTATATAATTTTATTATAAAATGGTTTAATAATATACTAATTAAGAATCAGAAATCTACGTAGGTATGTACTTTTAAAAAGGTTCCTATATATATGAACTATTTTATAGATAGGTACATACCTACGTAGATTTCTGATTTCAGTGATTTGACCTACATTTCTGAGGGATGATAATAAATTATATAATTTACTTGTTATATGTATCATTAAGATGCCTTATAAATCATCATGCTACATTTTCTATAATGTTTTAAGAGACATATGATTTTATCTTTTAACTTTAGGTTACTTGCCAATAATATTTCAATATTATCTAGCCTATAAGGAAAATTCATACTTAAAATATTAAATGACTGTTGTTGCTTTTAGTAAAAAAGTTAGGTAAAAAATAAATCATTGTGCATTTTCTTCACAGTTTTGCATCTAAAGAATGAGCATTTAGCTGCAATCGGGAACTCACACTTCACCGATTTCTTTTGTATTTTCTCTATTCAATTTTTTATGAGATATCCAGTTACGTATAACAACTGTTTATGAATGCAATTTTAACAAGTAGACCGAGAACACACGCTGGCATTCAAATTTGCATAATGAATGTCCGACTGGTCTTACTGTGCAAAATGCAGATATTGTAAAGAAATAGTATTTGGAAAGCAAAATAGAACAAAACGTATGGCTGATAGTGAATGATTGAGTCAAATGGTTACCAAACGAGTCTCAATAAAAGAACAACGAGTAAAGTTTCAGCGGATCGATTGCAGTTGTGAATTTGTGGGAGTGGTGCGGTGATGGCATCGACCCCAGATTGCGCAATCTCTTTAATTCTTTGTTGATCATTTAAGAGCTCTATTTTTTATTTTTGTTAACTATCACGTCTTTCTCTAGAAGAGAGTACATTTCGATAGTTATTGTTCAACAAAAAATCTCTGTAGGTATATTATTTTTCAGGTTTATTATTTAACTTATTGGGTATTTCTTGCCATTTTTTCGAATGATTTTTCACGGACGCTTCTGTGATAAACATCTGTAATGTTGTACATATAGTATATCCTTGATCCCAATAATCAGTAGGTCAAGTTTAAATGTCTTAGGGTAGGTTAGAAAAATTATGGGGGTCGGTTGGACATTAACCTAGTTTTACCGTTTAACGTTAATCAAGTGATGTGTTGTGGAGTTTGGTATTTTGCTAGGGTCAATATTCATGATGGTCAATCTAAGATGTATAGGTACTTATAGAGGCGGTTTTACATAGTTATTTAGGTTACTCTATACATATATAACTATCTAAGGTATAAAAGGTATAAAAAAACTCCACATTTAGAAAAATAGATAAACAGGTGCACTAATAGGTTGAAACACACAGATTATGGAATGTCGACCATGACGACATTGTTATTTATGATTAAGTGATTGTACCTATATTTACAAAAAACCTCAAAATAACAAAGTTGTGAATTGTATTTTTTGTCTAAATTTATCCATGATACGTAATGAGCTAGACATATCTATACTAAATTATTCATACAATCTAAAGACAGGATGGCTTCGAGGGAACCGGAAGGAAATTGCGGACGCAAATTGAATTCTTGATCATAATGAATCACTAAGCCTGGGAGCACTAAGTTAATTGTTAAAGTTATTGTTACATTTCACATCCTTCTCTAACTATAACAGATTTCTTTAAGTTGGAGAAGGATGAAATGAAATTTTACAATAACTTTAACTTCAAATATCGTGGTGCAACCCAGGCTAAGACCATTATAACAAAGTAAGTAAAAAAAATTGAAGCGCGCATGGCCCGGCGGCTGGTGTAGATTGTAAGCGATCTACTCGGTTAAGCACTACGGGCGCGGTCGGGTAGTGTGATGGGTGACCGCTAGTGGCAAATTAAATGCGCGTTTCCGTGCTTCGGAGGGCACGTTAAGCCGTCGGTCCCGGTTGCTATCGATAGATAGCAGTCGTTAAACCTTGTCGGAGGCCTTATGGGCGGTTTGAAAACATCCGACACCGGGTTGGCCACTAACCCGTTTCTCCACCAATCCGCATTGGAGCAGCGTGGTGGAGTACGCTCCAGGCCTCGCCCCAAAGAGGGGAGAGACTCGTGCCCAGCAGTGGGACGTATAATGGGTTGCCATGATGATGATGAAGTAAAATAATACTCACCGAATATACAGGTTCTCTTCCCCGATGAATTTTATACGGCTGGGATATCTGGAAAGATGAAATCGTAGTGGTGAATTCATTTTTTAATATAAAATAGAAGCGCATATTTTAGATTCACATTGCCATCAACTCATATCTGTAGATCAGCGCATTGTACGTAATTTACGTAAGCCAAAGTTCAGAGATGTGCAAAATGGACGTTCTAATAATGCGTTGTAATATTCATAAATTAGGCAATATCAGATATTGTTAAATTAGGTAACCGCAGATGGGTTCACTTCAAATATAGTGAGTAGATAACTGGGTGATCATTTCGAAATGAAATAGAACAAGCGGATGATTTCGCTGTAACCAAAAAATCAGCTGACTCAATAAAGTTTCAGTCACGTTTCGAATTTGTAAGATCGGTAGAGATGATACGAATGGCCGAACTCGTGCGCACAGAAGCTTTTCTTTTGTTGTCATTGTCAAAGATACAAGAACTTTATCAAACGTAATCCAAATCGTAATTTGTAAAATGATCCACATTATTGGCACTACGGGTATGATGTCAATGATATCAAAGGCCTTATAGTAGGTTGTTGATTTTATTAATACGACCGCATTAACTTTTTGAAATGTTTAAGAAATTCATTTCATGTTTATAATACGATGAAAGTGGGTAAAGATGTATCAAGATTGTAAAGTTAATGAAATATATAAGTGCGCTGATGATTAAGAGAGACTGCGGTGGTAGAAGTAAATGCAAGTAAAAACATCCTTAGTAGGATATTCCAGCTTCTTTTGATGTATCTTAAGGCGATAACTAATAAAATTAGTAAGTATATTTTTCTTAGAGATACATATTATATCATGCGTAACTTATATGTATTTAAACTTAATTTTAAAATAGATAATTTAAAAACAGTATTAGTACCTTTTGTAGAAAATAACTTTTGCACTTTTTTCATTGCAGTGGTTTGTAATTATAAGTAATTAAAAATAACAGGTTTCCTAACGTAACTACTATGAAGATAAATAACCACATTCTCTTATGTCTGTTTATATAAATGATATTTATCTATCTAGAGTGGCCACTGGTCAAGTTGCCTAGCTTCTTCACTTTGCAAATAAGTAGGAAACTAGGCGTAATGCTCGTCATAGCGTATTATTTGTTTACGCTCCGAAGAACAACGGTAAATGGTGCTGACAATGACGTATAAAAAGATCACTCTAATTCACGAGCCGGGTCAAACATACCTACTCGTATTTTCTTAAGTAAGTAATTATTTTTTAGAATTCCGGACCCATAAAAGAAAAGAAGGAACGCTTATAGGATCACTTGTGATGCTTTGTTACGACCCTTTTCCTTGAGAACGCGTGAAGTCCACGATCCCTAAAATTTGTGAAAATATTAAAATGTCTAAAAACACGCGGACATTTATTATCCGTCTTTTCATACTTCAAGGTAATTAAAAATCTGCAGGGTACTTTGCATTCATAGAACCAGGAAATCTGTCAAGAAACTAAAAAAATAGAAAAATTGGAAACCCTTGATTCAATAACTAGGTACTTACATCTAGTAATACATGTGAACAATTACAACAATTATTAACCTTAAAAAATAATTCGGTATTTATTCCAAAGTCTATAGTAAGTACCTCGTATAATTAATAATGAATTGTTTTATAACCAAGCACATGAAGAAGTATTGCGAATAGGTTTATATGAAACTAGAAGATGAAAACATGCGACTTGAAACTTAAAAAATAAGAAATAACTCAATTTTCATCCTGATGCAATCGAAAACTGGGAAGTTAGTAATAACATATGTACTAGCATTGTATTCCTCGGCCAAATTATTATATTGTCAGAGATAGGTAGTATCTATAAACTCTAGAGGTTGTACTAACTGTTGAGGTTCGTGTTTTAATGAAAAATAATTGTTTATTAATTTTCACAAGATCGATTTTATTCGTAACTAAGACGTAAAAATTCTAACAAAAATGTATATGACAATGACATTCTATTTTTATAAACAATTAAAAATAAATCGACTACCAAACTCCTTTAACATCCTCCCTTTTGGACTAGCCCTATATTTGCTGATATAATTGCCATTCTTGGCCTATGTAGAGCTTTAGTCAGGATGTCAGCCAGTTGGAATTCCGTTGGCACATATTCTACGCATATATCGCCATTCGTCACAAGTTCCCTGATATAGAAATGTCTTATAGCAATATGCTTGATGCGTCTATGCATATCAGGATTTTGGGAAATTCTGATGGCAGCTATGTTATCAACCTTAAGCTTGGGTACTTCTTTCAGGCTTGATATTTCACCGAATAATCTCTTAAGCCATACAATTTCTCTTGCTGCTTCACTAGATGCCACTAATTCAGCTTCAGTGCTCGATATAGCAACACAGGTCTGTTTTCGACTACACCAGGATATAGCAGCTCCTGAGTACATACATATGATGCCAGACGTCGAACGTCCTGTTGTCATATCTCCTGCGTGATCTGAGTCGCTGTAGCATTCTAAAATGCCTGTCTTGTAGCCTTTCTTATAAATGATGCTCGAGTCTAAAGTTCCTTTTACATATCTTAGAATACGCTTGACTTTGACAACGTCTTCTTTTGTAGGTTTATCCAGAACTCTGGATACCACGCTCACAGCGTAAGCTAGGTCTGGTCTACTTCCTACCATTAAGTAAGCCAAGGCTCCCACAGCTTCTCTATAAGGAAAAGAGTGTACCTCTTCAGTACCATTTTCAGATTCTGTAGGTCCATCTTTTATTATTGGTGTTGATACGGGCTTACAGTCCGTCATTCCAAAGCGATCTACGACTTTGGATGCATAGTGCTTTTGTGATAATCTCACGCCATCTTCCGTTTTGTCAATCTCGAGACTTAAAAAGTATGTAAGTGGCTTTGCAGTTATCTTAAATCCAATACTTTTCAAATAATCTACTATGCATCGGTTCCAACATCTAGGTGCTTGTTTTAATCCATAGAGGCTTCTCTTTAGTTTACAAACTATACCTGTGCCATCACTATAGCCTTCCGGCTGTTTCATATAAATTTCCTCATTCAACGTACCGTTAAGAAAGGCTGTAGAAACATCGAATTGAGTTAAATTTAGACCTTCATTTGCAGCAATGCTCAATACTGATCTTATTGTAGTCATTTTGGCCACTGGACTAAATGTCTCCTCATAATCTATTCCTTTCTTCTGTGTGTATCCTCGAGCAACAAGCCGAGCTTTGAATTTGTCTAGAGATCCATCAGCATTGGTTTTAGTCTTGTATACCCATTTACAGGAAATCGTTTTTCTGTCTTTTGGTAGTGGTACTAAAATCCACGTCTTCATCTCTTTGAGAGATTTTATCTCACTATCCATAGCTTTTAGCCATTGTTCTCTTTGAGGACTTGTCACAGCTTCTTTGTACGTAGTTGGATCTTCTTGACACAAACTTCCAGCGTATGACATCATTATATAATCATTATATCTGATCTATGGTCTTATCTTGGATCTATCCCTTAACTGATAAGTCCTTTGACCTTCATCTTCAATTTCTCTCAAAGATATTCCACCTATCTGATCTAAATCTTCTGGTATTTCAACTACTTCATTTCCTTCTTCAGTACATTCATACTCCAAGGATGTAGGTAAAACTGATTGATCTTCAGATCTCTGGTCGCAATGTCTAGAGGTCTCTGAAACAGGTTCTATAATAGAAGAGACTGGAACTGAATCTGAATCACCATTTATTTCAAATAAATCATTCGATTCAAGAGGCACATCAATAGAATTAGGTTTATCATTTGTACGAAATTCTCTATGATTACTATTATCCTCCCTTGCTTCATGCATTGGATGATTTTCTGTGTCAATTGGTACATAAATGTCTATCACTTTCTTATGTTCAAGTTCTTCTTCTTCTAGACCTACTGATTCAATGACATTTTCTTTAAATGTTACGTCTCTAGATCTGATCAGGTTATATTTGCCATTTTGATTAGACAAAAGTCTGTACCCATCGTCTCCGTCATAACCAATCAATATACATTTCTGAGCTTTCCTTGACAACTTTGTTCGCTTCTGCTTGGGTACATGGGCGTAACACTCGGTGCCAATTATCTTCAAATGTTTAATTGATGGTTTTTTATTAAACTAGAGTTCATGTGGTGACTTCTCTTCTTCAGAAGTTGGAGCAGTTCTGTTAAAGATATAAGATGCTGTCATAATTAGTTCTGCCCAAGATGCGACGGGTAATTCTTCATGAGCATGCATCATACTACGAGCGGCCTCAACCAAAGTTCTATTTTCTCGCTCACTACACCCATTTTGTTGTGGTGTGTAAGGCATAGTCAACCTTTGTTTTATACCTTCTCTATGTAGTATTTGTCTTACTTTTTCATTATTGAATTCACCTCCATTGTCACTGATGATTTCTTTAACAGTGTGTCCATTTATTTTACATTCCTTTATCATTTGTTCTAGCTTCATATGAACTTCAGACTTATGTCTTAGGAAGTACACATGTCTGTACTTACTGTAATCATCTTTGAACAAAAGAAAATATTTATACTTATTGAAAGAATTAGGAAAAGGACCACAAACATCCGTATGTATTCTTTCTCCGGGATTATTAGCTCTATCTCTTGTTCCGAACTTCCTTCTGTGCATCTTCCCATATATGCATCCGGTACATAATTCAGAATCTAGATTAACCTTAATGCCGAATTCCTTTTCTATTACTTTCTTTACATGTCTTTTATTCTGATGAGCAAACCGTTCATGGTATAGTTGCAGGATATTATTATCTGTCGATGTAATAGTGTTCAAATTTGGAGTTATGTTCTTCAGTGTATGAACATGTAGTTTATATAAACCTCCATTCTTCACTCTTTTACCTACGAGCATAACTTTTCCATTAACTTTGAGTGAATAGGTTTCTCTATCTGACATAAACATGCTTTTGTTTAATACGTCTTGTGCAGCCAAAACCGAAAATAGATTTATCTTTATATCAGGAACATACCATACATCAGTCAATCTAATTCTTGATGTCTTACCATTGACTTTAGCTTCTATATCAACTGATCCTTTGCCAATTGCCTTAATTACACAACCGTTTGCTATTGTTACTGTAAAATTATCTCTGAAGGATTCGAAATTGACAAAAATATCATTTCTGAAAGTAACATGGCTTGTCGCACCGTTGTCCACATACCATGTGTCAGCAATAGCAGTATTTAAAGCTGGTTCTGTGTTTATATGCATTAGCACTAGATTTAAGTTGGTACTGTTGTTAGTAATCTTTGGTGGTTTTCCGTCAGAAATCCATTTCTTACATTTCCGTACTCTATGCCCAATTTCTCCACAGTAGTTGCACTTACAATTCTCAAATTTCCTTTGTACTTGCTTATTCTTTTTAACTTTCGTATTTACATATGAGGCTTCCTCTTGACTTGTGCTAGTATCTGTTTTATTCGTCAAAGCTCGTTCATGGGCGCACAACTGTGTTGTCAGACTTTCTAAGTTTCTATCATTCTTCGACATGAGTAACCAACTTGATTTAAAAGTGAAGTAATCTTCTGGTAAAGTTTCCAAAATTTTGCATATTATCAAAATTTCTGGTAATTTTTCTGTCATTTGAGAAGATAATTCTTTATTTAAATCATGCCATAGATTTTTCATATATGACATATGAGTCGCCATATCATGAATTGGATCTTTCGTGTACTTAAAGAATTGCATACATAAATCGTAGGCACGATCATCTGAACAACCATCATATAGTCTCGCTAGTTCATCCCACATCATCTTTGCACTTGAGCAAATCATCACTTTTTCTAGAGTATCCTCGGTCATATTCGTAGTTATCATAAGCAATGCAATACTATCGACCTTGCTAAAATGTTCTAGTTCTGCATTGTAATCTGCAAGAGCTTTAGCTGAACATTCTTTGTCGGGAGGGTTTGGCTTTGTAAGAGTTCCATTTACAGCCTCTAACGCTCCAGGTGCAGTTCGTAACAGCAATTGAATTTTATATTTCCATACCTTGTAATTATTCCCATCTAGGTTTCCAATCTCCATCTTCATGCCTGACTGCATGATGACTTGTTGAGGGTCTTACCGTATGTGAACTTTACATTAAAAAAATATACTCATTCAATTTTTGCTGCAGTAAGCCTTTATAGCGAACTTTACTTAACGTTCTGAACGCTCTGCTACCATGTTGAGGTTCGTGTTTTAATGAAAAATAATTGTTTATTAATTTTCACAAGATCGATTTTATTCGTAACTAAGACGTAAAAATTCTAACAAAAATGTATATGACAATGACATTCTATTTTTATAAACAATTAAAAATAAATCGACTACCAAACTCCTTTAACACTAACTAGAGATAATTATTCAGAGAAGTACCCTCTCTCGACCTATGCTCAGTTTACATGGCTCGGAGCGTGCAATGATACCTTATTTGTTGAAACCGTTACATTACAATGCCATTGAGTTGTGAAGGCATTAGTCACGTCGATTGGTACTCGTAAGAATGAATCTAATGGCGCCACCACATGTTATGCAGTAGAACTGTACGACTGCATATACACATTCTTTTAAATAAATACAATAATCATAAGTAACTTCACGCCTGTAATTCCGAAGGAGCACACAGAGAATCACAATTAAATGCATAGATTCAAGGATACATGCAAATATCCATGATTCATTAGTTACATTTTGTTCCATGTGACGAGCTTATTGTTGGGGTTCTAAGCAATTCTCACACAAAATTTTCAGAAACATCTAGCATACATTTCTACTTAGTTTTCGACACACCTAATCGATTAATATAATTTCCATTTCTGAGAGAATCAATCATTTATACATATTAATGAGCCGAAATCAACTACGTACTTCATTGGCTGACACAACCGATAATATACTTAAATCTAGATCAAATACTTGATTCAACATTTTCTGAAGCGGTAACGAATAATGACTTAGTGGAAGCACTAGAAAACCTTCCTAAATCCTCGCCGTAATAGGATCAAATCTTAAATTTTGAGGCCTCCTAAGAAGAATGTCTTGACTTGAATAAAGAATCAAGAGAATACTTATAAGTTTAAGCCGAATTATTTTTAATCTTAGTCAAATTACGCTATCGTATCAAGTTAACTCAATTTAAATAATCAAATAACGCATCCGCTAGACCACCTATTCGATGGGTTGGCCTGTTGAGCCCTGTTGTTTAGTTATTGAACCATGGCGTTAAAAAGCGGACGGTGCACCGCGTCGGTTACAATACAATTGCGTGCCGTCTCATTTTGTGGGCCCCCAAATCACGGACAAAGAATGCAACACATTGGTCATGTGGCGTTCATAGCATATCGATAATTTTAATATTGATTTTTCGTTTGATTTTTATAGATGTGAGATTTTTTAAACTCAGTTGCACGTTAACACTGCTGTTACCCACGTTGTTCTGGTGTTATCTTGAATCTGCCAATTTTTGTATGAAAGAGTGGTATCACTATCACTTCACTATCACTACTCACTACCTACATATTATAAAGTAAAGTCCCCCTATTTTCTCTGTCTGTATGTATGCGCTAATTTCGGAAAGTTGTGAACGGATTTTGTTCCTGTTTAAAATGTTAAAAAGAGGGTTTTCTGAGGATGGCTTAGGTATCTTTCATGTATCAGTATCGTACTTATATTTACCGGGATATCCCTTGAGATTTTGTTAAAGAAGTCGGGCGCGTCCCCACAATATAATAAATGCTTCCCGACCTGGATTCGCACGAATCCAGTTTGGGATAGTCGCTAGTGTGATACTTATAAAGAAATCCTATTGCTTAGTAATTTCTTCCTAGAAGTGGTGCAATCGTTTAGAGTGAAAGATAACAATTGAATAGTTATCTTATTCCAATGCTAGAGATTATGGTAACTAAAAGTTAAAATGCTTACGTCTGCTTCATCGATTCCCATCACTACTATCTAATGAGTATTATGAAATCTCTAATATTCGTCAGATTTAATCGATTTAATTCAGCATAAACATTTTTATAGAGATAATAGCCCCAGGACATTAAAACTGGATAAGCTTTTGTAGAGGAACCGTTAAATGGAATATTGTAAATATGGAAATCTAAAGTGAGGCCCAATTAAAAATCTTCATTCATGCTTATATTCCAATAAAAAGAACATGCATATATTGTGGACCGTTATTTGTTGATGGACACGATAGATAGCAATGCCGTGGCCGTGTCTCTTTTATTTTAACGATTTCGCCTAGAGTTACCGAACAGAATTAATTAATATTTATATTTTCATGTAGGTAATAGTAGGTATGCATCATATTTACTCTAGGTCTTACCAGTTAAGCAACCAAGCCTCTAACGTAATAGCCAAAAGCAGTGCCGGATATAGCCGGTGCAGGGCACGTAGCAAATGTGACCATGGGGCCCTAGAGTTACATTGTCTACTGAAATTTAGGATGTAAATCAAACAGAACATTTACGAAAAGGAATCGAAAACAATATAGATTTCTCCTGTAAGTGTTGTAGTATTGCCAACTTGCAACATAATGATATACCTAGGTATATAATTACAGTGTGGCCAACGCTCACTTTGAGAATAGCTAAGGTGCATTACATATTTGTGTTTTTTTTGGGCACAGGCGCGGGGCCCCTCAATGCGCGGGGCCCGTAGCATTTGCCGCCTCTTGCTATATGGCTCATCCGGCACTGGCTATAAATACTTCTGCAAATCAAGGTAAGTGTGTAAGGAGTTTCTTCTTCAAGTAGAAACATGTTATATTAAATGTAGAGTCGCTAGGCTAATAATTGTACGCAAAAGATATCTTCATGATTCGAATATTCTACAGAAAAGTGAAAAAGCAGCTTTATTAAAAATATCTTCTCAGATCAAAGTTTAGTAATAAGTCTGGGACCATATCATACAAAGATTGCTTATACTTATGCATGGGTGTATCATGTGAAAATTCATGTTAATACGTAAATTTATGGTAAAGACAGTGCACCCTTAGCTCTCTCATGGATATATTGGCGATGTTCCAGTAGCCAGCCACATTTGCTCGTATTTCACTCGAAGCGAAATACTCTTGCAGATATAAAGTGAACTATTAATGTTTTCTATAATTGGAGCGGCGTCCAATAGTCTGTTAGTCTGTTATGCGCGAACTGGAGAGACAAAAGCTAATTCGGTACGCATCAACAACCGTATTTTTAGAATATCTTTACTCTGTGATCGATAAATTGAGATAATATATTTATTATCAGGTAATTCGATTTTGATATTATCTGATAATAGGTTTATTAAGGATACTTATTATAAACTAGCTGACCCGGCAAAAATCGTATTGCCTCACAATGCAATAATGTGTCAAAGGTTTGATAGATAGGGACTATTTGTATGGGAAAATGAAATTGTGGATTTAATTTTTTTCCTTTTATGAATGAAGAGAATGATGAAGGTAGACGAGGCCCGAGAGGTATGTCAGGACTAGGATATCTGGCGCTTTACACTCTCTGCCTACCCCGTTAGGGACCTGGCGTAAAGATACATACATACTATTTCCTTTCAATATCTCATATTTTCTTACCTTTTAAACCTTCCCTAGGCTTCCAGAAATCATTCATAACCAAAATCTGCCAAATCGGTCCAGCCGTTCTCGAGTTTTAGCGAGACTAACGAATAGCAATTGATTTTTATATAATAAAATATATATTATATAGATAAGAAGATTACAGACGTTTGTTGTGAATCTGCGTACAAGTGTATACCTACTTAGGTGTTTTATTTACTTGTTGTGAAAAATTTAAGTCTAATTGTAAGTGCGTCTGTTTAAAAGCTGCCTTGTTTGAACTAATAGGTATACCATATAAAATATAAACCCTTTCTATCGTTTTTTTTTGTATGGACTCATGTCGGCGGCACGTCTTTTTCACCGGGCAATCGGCGAGGACAGAGGGCGCTCTCAGCCTAAATAAAAGTTAGCGCTACTGCTTAAGGGAGACCCCTGTGGGTCCAAACCTCGGCTTAGAACGTTGCGGAAGGATACATAAAGGGCGCCGGTGCAATTTCTTCTTTTCGGTAGGTTTTTGTTAATCATGGAAAGATCATTCGGGTATACCATTAATAAACTCCTTCCTTTTTTTTTTTTGCTGTAAACTTAATTTGTGTGTCATGAAAATAGATACTTACTTAGATATTACTACCTTTATCATCATCATCATATCAGCCATAAGACGTCCACTGCTGAACATAGGCCTCCCCCAAGGACCTCCATGCCGACCGATCGGAAGCGACGTGCATCCAGCGGGTACCTGCAGCCTTGATCAGGTCGTCGGTCCATCTTGCAGGTGGACGTCCTACGCTGCGTTTGCCGATACGTGGTCTCCACTCGAGAACCTTTCTGTTCCAGCGGCTATCGGTTCTCCGAGCTATGTGCCCTGCCCATTGCCACTTCAGCTTGGAAATCTGCTTGGCTATGTCAGCGACTTTCGTTCGCCTACGGATCTCCTCATTTCTGATTCGATCCAGTTGGGAAACGCCGAGCATAGCCCTTTCCATTGACCGCTGAGTGACTTGGAGCTTTCGTACGAGACCCATAGTGAGAGACCACGTCTCGGCAACGTAGGTCATCACCGGTAAAACACACTGGTTAAAGACTTTCGTCTTCAAGGACTACCTTTATAGGTACATTATATGGATTCTAAACCACCAGGCAGGCGATCGAATCGAATGTAGCGCATCGTCTATTGGTAAACAATTAACGACTTATGAATGCTACTCGACATGCTAATCGATACACCATAAACATACAGTACAAATTTTAATATACCTGTGTACTTTTAAAAA
Organism: Macrosoma leucophasiata; assembly: GCA_036365455.1. Classification (NCBI taxonomy): domain Eukaryota; kingdom Metazoa; phylum Arthropoda; class Insecta; order Lepidoptera; family Hedylidae; genus Macrosoma; species Macrosoma leucophasiata. Next base: position 7,489,219 of record JAWQUS010000024.1, read on the forward strand.
CGTTACGTTAAACGATATGATATGGTTTATTTTTATTTATAAAATAAAAAATTGTTTTTTTTTTAACTCATTTTCATTTTTTATCCTTAGATAGGTACTCGAGGCTACTGTGCTCGATTACGTAGTTTCTTCCGCACTACCTAATCTATCTTCCGCCCAAATAATAGTGTTTGTTCAGCACTGTAGTGTTCCGTTTAGATAATAATATTAATAAAGTATGACCCTGTTATACCTACATTATACAGTTATAAAAGTCTGCCGTTATTGATCTAGTGATTCAGTGATCGACAGCCAACGAACAGCCGAAACTACTGGAGCCTAATTCCAAAACATATTACCTAGTAGATGAATCGCAATTTAATCTGTTCGCTGACTTGCTCTAACATAGGCAGCGCGCATCGGTTAATAAAGCAAAACAGCAACATTCTATTGCAATTCAATAAATATGTATTTTTGATAGAATAAGGTCACTGGTCAAAAAGCTTAGCTAGCAAAAGATTGGCATGTAGTTTCCTAAAAAGAGGAGCACTGAGATTTTTTCCGAAAATCCAAAGGGAATGCGAATTATGCGCATACGAAAGAGCTAGTTAATGATATTTGGCAATTATGGCTACGAAACCATCTCCAGTGGACGTCTTTCAGCAGAAATGATCTGTCGAAAGACGACCACTGCCGGACAATGGCCACCTCCAAAGATGCCGTACTTATTCCATCATAATGGTACACCTACCTACTTATAGACATCATATGGATATAATAGGTTGGGGAAAAAGTCTTTTCGCATTATAGTATGTATGAACTTGTAATAAAATCTCTTTGGCTGTAGTATTTGTATCTGGCTGGTTTTGGTATCATTGAAGGTTAAAATTTTAAAAAACATAATTCCAAATTCAAATTAGGCAAATGTGTGATTTTAATTTGTTTTTCGTACTGTCAAGATGAGTGAATCTAATGAAGAAATTCGATACATTTTAAAATTTAACTACAAAAAAGGTAAAAATGCAACGCAAGCTGCGAAAAAAAATTGCGATGTTTATGGACCTAGTGCAGTGTCTGTGAGAGTAGCACAAATTTGGTTTAAGCGTTTTCAATCCGGAAATTTTGATGTCAAAGATGCACCTCGCTCTGGTCGCCCTATTACGGATATAATGGATGCCATTTCTGAAAAAGTGGAGCAAGATCGACATATCAGTAGTTACGACGTAGCTGAAGAACTGAGAATTGATCACAAAACAGTTTTAGCGCATTTGAAAAAAGCTGGGTACAAAAAAAAGCTCGATATTTGGGTACCTCACGAGCTCACTGAAAGAAACCTAATGAACCGTGTACTCATTTGTGATTCTTTATTACGACGTAATGAAACCGAATCATTTTTGAAGAAGCTGATAACTGGTGATGAAAAGTGGATCACGTACGACAAGAACGTGCGAAAAAGGTCGTGGTCAAAGGCCGGTCAGGCTTCACAGACTGTGTCGAAACCCGGGTTAACTCGCAATAAGATGATGTTGTGTGTGTGGTGGGATTGGAAGGGCATTATTCATTATGAGCTATTACCACCAGGCAGGACTATCGATTCTGAACTCTACTGCGAACAACTGATGAGATTAAAGCAAGAAGTTGAGAGAAAGCGGCCGGAATTGATCAACAGATGGGGTGTGGTGTTTCATGATTATAACGCTAGACCTCACACATCTATAGCAGCTCAGCAAAAATTAAGAGAGTTTGGCTGGGAGGTGTTAATGTATCCGCCGTATAGTGCTGACCTTGCACCTTCAGATTTCCACCTGTTTTGGTCTCTTCAGAATTCTTTATGCAATGTAAGGTTAACATCACGAGAGGACTGCCAAATCCACTTGTCGCGGTATTTTGATGAGAAGTCCCAAAATTTTTATAGCAATGGGATCATGTCCCTACCTACAAGATGGCAAAAGGTTATCGAACAAAATGGTACATACATACTTTAGTTAAATTTAAATAAACTATTTTAAAAAATGTTTTGAATTATCTTAAAACAGAAAAACCGTTTAATTAATATTAATTATGAAGGGATGAAACTACACATAGCATTAATTCCGCAAGCTTATGCTACAATATCAGAGGTTTGGTTATCTCACAGTAGGCACATTTTGAGTACGAAGTAGGTATTTTAATAGTTTGAATGGCTAATTTAAAATTCGTTAATAATATTAGGCAATAGTAGATAAAACAATAATAAGTTTTTATTTCAACCAAAACGTTTATCTTCCGTACATAACGTCAATATAGTTTTCCCTTGACGTTTTTGTTGAATGAAGTCCCAAAAAAATTGTCTCAGAAAGTGACTTATGATTCACTGTGATTGTGACGCAATATCTACTTTCGTACGGAATAACAACAGCAGAAAACTTGTTTCGTGATTATTTCACAAACTCGTTTTGTTACTGTTCTGTCTTTTTGCAATGTCATGGCTGCAAAACATCTACAAACTCCGCCGATCGTATTGTGACTATTCGTTATTTCTGTGAAATTATATTTTAAATAAAAAGTTTTGTGCATTAAAAACTGTAATTAGGTATTCCGTATTTGTTCATTCTGCTGACCACGGAACGATTTCACTTATTTGCATTATTTCATTGTTGAAGCAATCGATGCAACTGCCTTTTCTTGGTAAATACTTCAGAATCAGCATGAACATTAGATTCTATTTAACGGTACATCATAATCTTAGTGAAACAATTTCAGTTAATCGCTCTACATAAGGTTTTTTAAGGCCATCGACCCACAGTATATCGATCGCCGTGGTACAGATTTCTAGGGCAAACGGAAACAAACGACACTGACTGTTGTACCTATAAGCGAGCCATAAAATGTTATTGTGGGTCAAAGGGAACTTTGTTTTCATCTATTCAATGTGAACGCTTGTTTTTGTGTAATGATTTATTACGTATGCCACATTATATCTACTGATGTTCTTATTTTTAAACAATTGTTAAGATGGTGACCATTTTGTTCCATGATCTATTTCTAAAATACTAGAGCGGATTATAAATAGTGGACTACCTAGAAATATTTAAATACTTTCAACCTCACAATACGGATTTAGGCATGGTAAATCCACTTCTGACGCTGTTCATGATCTGACAAACTATGTTGTCACTAACTTGGATGACGGTAATAAAGTCGTAGGCATCTTTATTGATCTTGCTAAAGCTTTTGACACTGTTTCTCTACCTATTTTGATAAGAAAGATGGAAAACATAGGAATTAAAGGGGTTCAACTCAGTATTTTTCGAGGATTACCTAAGTGAGCGCACTCAATGCGTCAAAATCGACGATGACCAAAGTGAGGAGTGCTATATCAATTATGGCGTGCCCCAGGGCAGTGTAATTGGACCAACTCTGTTTCTCATATATAAAAATGAGCTAGGTTTGCTGACACTCCCTGGGGGTAAAATTATCACGTTTGCGGACGATACTGCACTCCTTTTCAGTGCCAACTCATGGCAAAAAACCAGTCGGGTTTTGATATTGTGACAGAGTGGCTACAAAATAATATACTCACCCTAAATGCAGAAAAAACGAAATATCTTACCTTTTCTCTTAAGAATGTTGTCCAATCCGCGCCGTTACTTTCTTCCTATTCAATAAAAGCACACAGTTGTACACAACAAAATGTTCACACGTGCTCCTGTCCTACCATACAGAAATCAGACACTATAAAGTACTTGGGTGTAATATTGGACAGTACCTTAAAATTCAATGCTCACATTAACACGCTTAGCAATAGGATACGAAAATTAATATATATCTTTAAGACGATAAGAAACGTAACTGATGAAAAGTTGCGAAAACATATTTACCTTGCTCTGGCTCAATCTCTGCTCACGTATTGCGTTACATCTTGGGGGGGTGCCCCAAAAAATACTATTTTAGAACTAGAAAGAGCTCAGAGAGCCATCCTGAAGGTGTGTTATTTTCATCCTTTTAGATATCCCACAGCTCTTCTGCATTCCGAGACAAAAGTCCTAACAGTACGTCAGTTGTTCATACTACACACAGTCCTAAAGCAGCATAGACTTCTCAAATTCAACCCCTCTCTATCTCTAGGTAAACGACGATTTAATCCCGTCGACTGCTACCAAAATCGACTTCGCACTTTGTTTCCAAAACGGTTTTTCTGTTATCTTGGTGGATATCTATATAACAAAATAAATAGGATACTACCTGTATACAATCTTAACAGGATACAATGTAAAATTAAAGTACGGTCTTGGCTCCAGGAATCGACGATACAGAAAAATTACTTACAGCTCTATTTTAATATACACTATACGACTGTACACAGCAATATTATGTTCTAAACTTTTCATATTCCCACTTCAACACTACACAATACGCCCCATACACACAACACCCACCACGTGCACACACACTTACACACACACACACACACACACACACACGCACACACACGCGCGCGCACGCACTCACACGCACACACACTTACACATAGACACACACGCTCTCACTTTAGAAATAAAATATTAAAATTGGGTATTAGTTTAAATTGGAAATTACTTACCACTTGTCAGTGTATTATTTTACATATATTATACTAAATGTAACCATACCTAAAGGGTGGAGACCTGGTGTCCTGAAATACAAACCTCGGTTAAGCTTAGGCACCAGTCTCCCACAGTATAATTATAGTTTTTAAGTGTTACTATTGATATCATGTTTAATGTTCTCTTATATTGTGGTGAGAAATAAAATCATTATTATTATGTCTCTCGTCAGCACGGGGTCCAATTTGAACCCCGGACCTTTGTCAGGCTTGCGCGGGGACATGGGGGGTCCAACACGTAGAGGCCCTTTCGAGAATTTTGATCTACTTTGTAATGGTTTATATTCGGCGGGACCTCTCTCTGACTGCATCAATAGTTAATACAGACACAGACAAACCCCGCAGAATATAATGGGACTATTGTAATGAAAAGTGATTCGCCAAACTTTGGGCTATGTGGGTGAACTGGGGGGACTAGCTGGCTGGGCCTATGGAGTGAGATCCGGCACCTGCCTATATTCAACATCTCACATTATCGAATCCTACTTTAGGCAGGTGGTGACTCGCCTCTCCTTGGTGGGCGCCCCAAACAGCCAACCCGATGGTCGACAGGGGGCAACACTGTTGAGAGAGGCTGGGGGTGTCGAGAGGTGTGGCCCCGGTTTCACCATCACGAGCGAGTAATCTCGAGCTCGGAGCGGGCTTCCCCGCTATTACGCCTTTAGACACTTCCACCCCCGAGTGTATGGTTCTTTCAGAAATTTAGACAACAGCCTATTATCTAAATTTCTGCAAATGCCATACCTCTAGCGCCCCACTCTGACCGGCCAATGAAGGCAAGCCAGAGGTGAGAGACCTGATGCTCTGTCCGGCCGTACCTCTGTGTGGCGGACGAGGCGGAGCCCAGTTCTATCGGAGGAACTCGAGATGATGGTAGGGGGTGGTGTCGCTACTCACCAACAGCTCGCCACAAGCTGCTCTGCCCCCTTATTATTATTATTCCACTTATTTATTAATTTAACTTATTAAATATTTTTTTACATATATATGTATAAAATGACTACAAATATATATATAAAAAAATAAAAAATAGTGTGCCGCCGGCAGCGAGGGCAGGGTCCAAGCCGCCGGTGGTTAGGGACACAGAGACAGGAACCTCCTCACTATGCGCGCCGTGCCGAGGAGTACTGCTTTCTGTATCAGACCCTTGATCCATCCACCTAGCGAGAGCCTCTTGAGATGTTGATCGAGGCGATTATTATTATTATTATTATAGTGGTATTAGTGGTAAAAACTACTTATATATAAGTTGTCATAAATATTATCTGTTCGCAACTCTATAGGCGATGGGAGTGGCGATTTTGATAAAAGAAATAGGTAGGTACTAACTGGTTCGATAGAAAATGAAAATATCGCGGGATGTTGCTTTTTGAAATCGGTCCAGTAATTTTTGTGTAAAAACGTTACAAGCATACATACCAAAAACACAAATGTTTCCTCTTTATAATATTAGTATAATATAGGTATATACTCATTGAGGTACTGGTCTCAATAACGATAAAATATAAAAAACAAATAAATTACATGCTACCTACTGACCACCATGAAAGTGCATCCGTTTATCGTCGGTTTGCGTTTTCCGCTTTGGCCGACCAACCGTTGTAGACAAAGTAATTTAAACTGTTACAAAATTCAATAATAATACATATTTTAATTTTATATTTACATATAACAAGGCCTCGTTGTTTTACTATTGGTAGTGATCCAGTGACGGCGTGCGCTAGTGTAGGCACCAATCGTATAGACCTCAGGAGTGGTAAAGCATCTACCTACATTGAAATCTGTGGTTTTGTGTAGTTGTATACATAAAGGTTACAGTAATCATATTATTATCATTGTGAACTGTATGCTAGTAAAGTGAATCCACCATAGAGCAACACCGGAGGGGAGTAGTCATATGCAGGTTTTCCCCTCTGTCAACGTACAAGCCCAAATGGGCCTATACCTGTAGCCTAGATGTTTAAATGTGTGCGTGACATTGTTTCTGTATTTTGTTAAAGTCAAGGTGTGAGTTTCGTAGAAATAAGTACCTTGACGATTTTTGTAGTGTGCGTGTGCGTCGTACGCATTTTCTCTCGCAAAAAATGACAGACTGTTTTGCATCAGTAATAAACGCTATGGCTACTCCCTTCCAGTCCGCCGCGGCCGGTAGCCCGTGTTGCTCTATGGAAGCCACTTAACATTACAAAATATAGCTATGATTGTACTATGGTAAATTTTTCAGATCGTCAACTAAAAAACAAAATAGGTAATTGAGAGACAAAACATAAAAAGGTTACTACGTAAAACTGTTTAAAACATAGTTCCATTCTCTAATTAGATAGAGCAAACGTGTTAAGTGATTTGGCACGTTTGGACACTGACTACGTCTGAGCACGTGACTCATGGCATCAAGGTCCTGTCGATAGATGACAGGGTAAAGGTGCCAATATTGGTAAGTACTATAAGGTGAACAGTGAACAACTGCGTGGGTTTGCCAGTGGGCAGTTTTAGACAACCGCCAAGTGTTGAGTTTTGAAATCTAAATTGAATTCTGAGTGGGCTTTTTAACCTTTTTTGTCTCAGAAGGTGTTTTTTTTTTTCATTTGAATGATGATGTAACAGCGTTATTAATGACTTGCGCTGCAAACTGTCAACCCAAATACAACCCCTTAGGGATTTAATGTCGTAACATCCGATTAGTGAGCACCTATCCCCCTAAAAAGAAACCTATGTAAAAAAAACCGGACAAGTGCGAGTTCGACTCGCGTGGTGAGGGTTCCGTAATTTAAATAAATATTTTCGAAAATATTACAGATTTAAAACGCAGCGACGTAGCGGTTACGGTGGTAGGGGGAGGGGGGGTTTTATTATTAAGAATTTTCGATTTAATTTGAATACTCAAACTTCTTATAGGTTTTCCAATAATCTATAGGCAAAGAACTATTTTCCACATTTTTTCAAAATGTTAAGTTCAGTAGTTTCGCAGATAGAGGGGGGGTGGTGTTCACTAAGTCGTTTATAGTCAAAGATTGTTTATACTATTTCTAGTATTTATTTTGATTCATAAAAGGATGTATTATATTCTCTTTATTAAAGGTCGAGATTATGAACGGGAGGTCAATAAGCATTAGATCAGGAGTAGATTAATTTAAACTTTTGAATTACCTTGGTAAGTACATATAAAAATATAGCCGACATGCTAAACAATACGACCTAATGTTACAATAAATTGACGGTAAACATTTGTGTAAAGATTGAAGATCGAATTTCATATACCTACCTAGATGATGTCATTTTTACTATTTGGAATTTAACATATTGAAATAAATATTACTTACTGATCTTTTGTTGGATTAATGTGTGATTCATGTTCGTTTCACCAGAAGAACAATAGGATTAAAAACTATAAAAGAAAAGTAGATAATATGCATAGATACTTTATTTAACAGATACCACTGTGTTTGATCAATCAAATAAATAAAAACAATTGAGCAATTACCTACCTACTACAGAAATGACAGCAATTGAAGTAGATATGTTTGTGCTAGATATTTTACGTGCGGAGAACGATGTTTAAAATGTACGAGTATCACCGGTAATTGGCGTATGTGATTTAGGAAGTTGGCATTCAAATGTTGAATGCTGTTACTTTTTATTTCCAAGATTTAAAAAAAACCTTCGATTGATCTTAAATTAATTAGTTATGGTAGCCGTTAAAAATAATAGGTTTCGGGAGGTTTGCAAAGATATCAATATTTGACGCTCTATATTCTCTTCGAAAAGACTTTTTTAAGGTCTTCGTTAAGGAAATCGCTGTTTCATTTCACAATAAGTTCATATAGGTATGAAACAAAATTAAAAATATTTGATACCTACAAGAAATGTAATTTATGGAGCGTAGTTTGTGGGGATGAATGGAAGTTAGTCCTTCAGGGCTACTGTGTGGACAGAATTTGATGAAATTTACCAATTACCTAAGTACCTATGTCATTTTGTAAAGTTATGATGTGATCTTTGGCTTTCGCGAGTTACATCTATTCTAGTCTATATCTAGTTTATATCTATTAAAAAAAACCGTAGTAGGTAGGTATACATATACTTACGTACTTTTCTTTTGAGCATTTCTTTCTTGGTTTCGGACAGACCACGGAAGCAGAATACCTAGTAACCAAAATGTCAGGTTGTTTTTTTAAATAATTATTAGTAAGTAGGTAGATATAATATACGCAAGACAATACAGTAAAAATTGTTTCATTCACATTTGTACAGGTGTGTCTGTCGTCAAGTAATAACATCTAGGTATAATTAATTTCTTTATTTGTTCCAAAAGTGTTAAGATAATAGTTTCAACCATAATAAGTAGGTATACTTTAGCAAGTTGTTGGTAGAAATAGTAGATGAGAGAAATATTGTGATCACAACAGTTTATTACTTACCAAAAATGAGTACATGCATTTAATTTAGACCAAAATAGCTCTGGCGATAGGCGACCAGATGACGCTCTACCAATATAGAGACAGTTTGTCACATCGTATACCTATTTTCATCAAACATTCCCTCTCGCTTTATTTGATTCGAAAACAATTTGTTTGGTAAATAGATAGCAAATGATTGTTATCGACAGTAAAATGAGATCAAGGCTAGTCATGGCAAAAAGTTGTGTAACAACGTTGTGTACTAACGAAAAAACCATATTTATTCTTCAATTACAGGCAATATCTGTAATAAAAACATGAATAACTATAGAGTCACGAGCAGTAATAGCATTAAACACGTCATGAAACGAATGATAATGTTTATGGTAAATCGTGTTTGAATGAAAGTTCAAGAACTTAGTTCTGGGTATTATAGGTAAATACAACGGACAATGGTATATTATTCTAGTCATGGGAGCTTTACTACTGTTTTTTATTAATTTAAACTTTATTGCTGAAACTTTTAAATGAGACGGTTTTTCAACACCGGAAAAAATCTCTACCAGTCAACTTTGGGGTTCTGTATTTTTTAATTTTAAAAATCATTTAATCACATATAATTTTTAGAGTCGTGACGTATCAAGTAACAGAATAATAAAAATAAAGGTTCGGTTGTATCAAAATATTTGTTAAAGTTATTGTTAATGTAAACTTTTACATCTTTCTATATCTCAAAGGAGATTTTGCAAAAATGTATGGACCTCCGGCCATGTATTGTACACAATATCATTAACAGGCAAAATCAATATAAAAACGTTTTTTACTGCCATATATTAACTTATTAAGCTTTGTTTGCAGTTACAAAACAATATTTGCAGTTAGAATTGCAACTCAAAACCAACATGGCGAATATGGCGGGCGATGTCATTTTGACAAATTCCACTAATAATCATATTGAAAATGATAAAATCGTTTGAATTAAATGTGGTTGTAACTCTAAAATATGTTCCTGAATAAATTCATTGTACTTTTTTCGGATTTTTCTTTAATTTTACCCATTTTTTGAGGTAGTGTACGAACCAGAGCCGAGCTCGCAACATCTCCTTTGTTAAAGTTAGAGGAGGATGTCAAATTTTACAATAATTTTAACAAATATTTTGGTGTAACCGATCCTTAAAGTGAATAATAGTAAAAAATACTGTCATGTCAATTTAAATGCAATAAATATATTATAACATTTAAATTGAAAAAGAAAATAAAATAATAAACGAAGCGTTGAGAATGTATGGAAATTGAAAAGTTTATTTGCATTTTATATGCGAGGGACATGAAGATACATACATATTTTAATTTTAACGTATTTAAGTTCAAAACGTATTTTCACTTTGATTGTGATACATTCGTAACAAAGATTATTCGTAATCTGGATAAAAACTGCAGACAGACTCGACATTTCAAACGAAATATATTGTCGCTCCTGAGAAACATTTGACTTTGTGATTACAGATCAAGTAAGTTAATATTCATCAATATCGTGTCTTCTTCACATAATGTAACAAAGACAATTGATATTTACTTTAACCGTAAATACTGCGTCAATCGCTCGGGTTCGAGAAAATCGCGTGACCCTACTAATAGTAACAGTGTACGAGTATTTCTTTGTATACCTTGTTCTGTGTAACGGAGCACTTGGCAGTACTTCAATTCCGCTGATGAGCAAATAATGTTGGATATCGACCGACTGCTCAGACATACGTTTATAGCCTTCATTTACAGCCATCACTTTACAATGGTCTATAAATACCTAAGTTTATATAATAGAATAGGTAACAAACACCCTGGTCGTTGTTTTCAGGTATTCAATGCTCAAATCTAAGAAACTATAAATTTTAAACTTAGCATGTTACATAGAAATTCTTAATACTTAAAATTATTTTCTATTTAATAATATTTTTAAAAGATAAAGGTGTATGTAATCGCCTTTATGTAGGTATCTTAATGTATAGTATCACATTTAACTGCACACATTTTTAATTACAATTTTGATTGCATTTGAAAGCAGTGAAATGTTTTATACCTACCTCGTTTTCCCTTGTCAGTGTATAATTACTCAGAATAAGTATAAGACGCGAAATACATTTATACTTACATGTTCAGTTACACGAATACCCCTACAGTAAAGGGTAAACCACATATTTTATGTAAGCAATGTTTACTCAAAGTTAACATTTCTTTCTATAGTAAAGTATGCTAACTTCGATAATAAGGGTATTTTCTTTACATGGGGCATTCGATTGCCTTCTTAACCTGTAAAATTATGTACATACTTAATACATAGATATAATACCTTCTTAGTTCAATTTTCATTTCTGTCCATAAAACGTGTAAAGCAATACCTATCTTTATTTGTTTTTCTCATAGTAGGTACCTACCTCGCACTTTACAGAAATTGGGTTTTTCCTTGATAATGCATGCACAGTGAAGCGTGATGGTGTTTATCATATGAGTGTGAGCATTGGTACAGTATAAATAATTACCAACTAATTATAGATATGACGACCCGGTTAGTCCAACGGTGTGAGATGACTGTTTGATTCGAAGGGTCGCGGGTTCGATCCCCGCACCGGGATAAATATTTGTATGGACTAGATATTTGTTTCGGGTCTGGGTGATTGTATGTATATGATGGGCCATACTTGATAATGTATGTTATGTATGTATTGTCTCCACTTCTGTTTGCCATTTTCATTAATTCTATTACACTCCCTCTTACTTCTCTCTATCACCTTTATGCAGACGATCTCCAGATATACACGCAGGCTCATCTGAAAGATCTATCAGGCGCTATTAATATTATCAATACTGACCTAGCTCGTATCTCACTTTGGAGTCACGCGCACGGACTTAAATTAAATCCTGAGAAAACTAAATCAATAATTATTGGCAGTTCACGTTTCATACATAAAATTGACTGGGACTGTTTACCCCAACTTAATTTAGAAAATGTACAAATTCCTTTTAGTCAAACTGTTAAAAACTTAGGTATCTTATTTGATTCACATTTCTCTTGGTCTCCACAGATTACTGAAGTCAGCAGGAGGACGTTTTCCGCGATTGGTTCCTTGAGGAGGTTGCGAGGATTTCTTCCGGTGTCTACTAAGATTGCGCTTGCACACTCTCTACTTTTTCCAATTCTTGATTATGCTGATGTCTGCTACCTTGATTTGACCCAGGAGCAACTTAATAAGCTTGAGCGTCTCCAAAACATGTTCATTCGGTTTATATTTGGTTTGCGCAAATATGACCACATCTCCAGCTACCGTGATAAACTCAAGTGGCTCCCAATTCATCTTCGCCGGAACACCCACATTCTTTCACTTTTATACTGTGTTCTATTCAATCCGAATGCTCCATTTTACCTTAAAGAACGTTTCCAGTACTTATGCCTCTCCCATTCACTTTCCCTTCGATCCTCTGAAAACCTTCAGCTTCACATTCCCAAGCATTCTTCTCAATTCTATTCAAAATCTTTTACTGTAGAAGCTGTTCATCTTTGGAACAGCTTACCAACGACAGTTCGGCAAGCCCAAACTGTCGTTTCCTTTAAACATAAGGTCAAAGATTTTTATTTAACTCAGACTCTGTAACTATCTATCCTTTTTCATCCTTCTTCTTTACCTCTTTTTCTAAAACTTTTTAACTTTATCTTTTGGTCATGCATTGCTCTTTCTTAATGTATATATAATTATAATATTTCTCCTCAACGCGTAATTATCTATTCATTTAGTATTATTATTATGTTTTAAATCTTTATTATTGCTCAGTACACCCTGCCGGCAAATAAATAATTTCTTTCTTTATGTTCCTGACTAAAAGGTTGTCTGGAAGAAATCGCAGCTTTTGCGATAAGACCGCCTTTTGTACTTTTATTTCTTTTCTAGCTTGTATAATTGGTTAAGTTTTCTGGTGTACAATAAAGTGTATAAATAAATAAATAAATAAATACTTAAATAAATAAATATCTAATTATGTTAATTTGTCGATAAGTACTTACCTATATCAGATTACAGAACAGCAGACATGATGACGCCCCCTACAGTAATATCTATCTGGATTTTTGTGTTATCAACTGTATTAATTACAATGTTTATTATTTATTTACTATATTTAAAATATACGCGAATCCAACATACAGGATGCTGGGTTCGCCTGATCTGCCTGATCATTCTGATCGCCATTGTCAAGTGCCATTGCATGCAAAATTAGGTAAGCTGAAACATCCACCAACGTTCTAAATTATCGAGAAAAACCACGAATCGCGTTAAGCTACGAGTGTCTAAATGTATTTATTTTAAATTAGCTGTGCCTGCGACTTCGTCCGCGTGAGAATTTATGATCGTTCAGTATCTACCCGGACGAAGTCGGGGAAGCAGCTAGTATAAAAGTAGCCTACGTTACTCCTTATTACATAAGCTGTCTGCCCGTAAAAGTCCCGTCGAAATCCGATAAGCCGTTCCCGTGATTAGCCCCGCCAAACAGACAGCCAAAAATTGTAAAAAATGTTGTTTTGGTATATGTACCGTGTAAGTATGTATAATACTTATGCATTTAGTAAAAAGCGGTTATTTTAATTTTACAAACAGACACTCCAATTTTATTTATTTGTATAGATATATCAATCGATAAATTATCATGTATATCACTTTTCAAGATGCCACCCAGAGACACATAAAAAGTTTGATTCAAACTGGTGGAGCCATTTAAGGCATTCTAATATTTATAAGCAGTTTTTAAATAAGAATTATAAAATTAAATATTGTATTCGTAGATAAATAAAATACAAAAATGTATGTTATTCTATATGCAAATATTTAGTACGTACCTATATTTCCAGAAAGGCGGGAGATATTTAAAAGAACTTCAACAGTGACAGCTCTACCATTCCGATTGTATTCAAATCAAACAGTTTCTCGAGTTCTCAGCTTACTTGCATACTTTTATCGAGAGTTGGCATCGCTAATATGGAATGAGAAATCGAGTTCTTCTGTCATGGCAGGTTACGAGAAATGCGTATGAGTTTGTCGTCGGATCTCTTTTTAAATCATGTGAAACGAACAATGGGCGATAAGAAACAGTGAATCATTCAGAAAGCAGTTTTTACAACATACTGCTTACGATATACTTATAGCGTTTTCGTATTCTTTCTACGTATCTTTACGAGAAAGCTTTAGTACCTATTTAGCAAGAATGGATATGGTGGTCTTAAAAACATAAAAATAAGTTTACAATATTTGAAAGTCAGTGTAGCCTACAGATATCGACATAAAATTTAAAGGTTTCAAAGTAGATAAAATAGAAATAGAGTAAATATGCGTTGAAATAAAACTAGTTTTCGGATTTATCTCGCGTATATTTAACTAAAATGATTCCCATCATCGTGACAATCGCCATCATGGGACCGCAACAATTTTATTTCAATGAGTGTAGCTCGCGAAGACCTAAGTACATAAATAAAAAGTTAATTGTATCTATGACATTTGGAGAAGGAGGTGCGCTGAAACTTGCAAATTTAGCGGCAGGTAGACTCCGAAGCCCTGAAGCTCTGTCAGTCTATTATTTTAATAATAACTAGGTTATTAGATGTCCATTCACATTATATCTTTTTGACAAACGTCGTTTGTCCAAGTTTAGAGTAGGTATGTATTGCTATGTACAAGTAGGCCCATGTATAAGTGGGGCAAAAAAAACGAATAATATCGTGTCATTTTAGTGAAAATAATAACATGTATTCTATTATACATTGGACACTAATAATGTATACCAGTGAATGACAAAGAATGTCCCATATTTTTTTGTTTAGTCTTTTAGTCTTGCCGTTTGTAAAAGAGAGTATGGAACATTCTGTTGATACCTATTTTTATTAATAAGTATTTTTGGACTATTATTTTGTTTACTTTGACATAGTAATCAACGTATCAGTTGTTATTCGCTTTCATTTTTAATTTTGTAATTTGACCTATCACAAGCAAATTCTATTATTTCCAAGTGATTAAATAAATTTTTGAGTTTGAGTATAACCAAGTACTTAATAGACAACTGGAAGTAATTTGATAGTAAGTAAATACCTACAGTTATACAAATATTGGATTCATCATCATTTAAAACATTAAATATCAATTTTGCGTTGATCTGCTAATGAGTAATTTAAATAAGTTTTGTCATTAATCAAAATTAAGTAGGCGGTATCCGGGTCAAATTTGGTAGGTGCTATTTCTCATTTAAATGAACATAAGGTTACGATCATTATGAACTTGGAATTGATTGACTCGTGTATATTAATGGAGGCTTCCACTTTGATCACGCAAACATATACTACAACATTATCAATCGTATGCCATTCACAACACAAACATTGAGTACAATACAGTAGAGCATTAGTCGAGGTCAATAATGTAACTGAAAGTAAAGTCCGTGATCCATAGTAAAATAATATTGTTAATGCACAGTTGTACTGAAAACTTTATAAAATGAGACTTTAGGTCCTTCACGTTTCACCTACACAATTATATGAAACTATTCATCAGAAGTATCACCATTAGTAGAGTACCAACTTATGAATTTTTGTTCATCAAAATAGATTTTATCATAAAGTAAAGTTTTCTTTAAATATGTCTAATACGAAATTTACGAAAGAATTATAGTTGCATTCACTGTAAGTGACATCAACATAGAATAAAATTCTATAAAAACAGATGCATTTCCACCAGCTAGCTACCCTTAAAACCTGGGATCATTTAATTGTTTCTTTTCTAAATTATGACACCATATATTACCGTCTTAAGGGAAACCAGAACCCGCATAGTTGAAAGGTTATTTATCTATTTATTAAGCACATTTAGAGTTGTTACAATTTAACATCTTTAAATTAAACATTTTAAATTATCCTTCTAATTGCACAACCAATTACAAATGTAAACCGCATGCACGTTTCACGTCGATAAAACTGAAAATAATTTACAGAAAAATATTTTAACTTAATATTAATAAATAAAATAAACATCATTACATAATTAATTACATTATTGATCACAACCAAATATATATAAAAAAATATAAATACTTAAAATTATGACACGATTCGATTTTGTTAAAAAATAAATAAATACATTAAAACATCACTATTATTATGTCTCTCGTCAGCACGGGGTCCAATTTGAACCCCGGACCTTTGTCAGGCTTGCGCGGGGACATGGGGGGTCTAACACGTAGAGGCCCTTTCGAGAATTTTGATCTACTTTGTAATGGGTTATATTCGGCGGGACCTCTCTCTGACTGCATCAATAGTTAATACAGGCACAGACAGACCCCGCAGAATATAATGGGACTATTGTAATGATAAGTGATTCGCCAAACTTTGGGCTATGTGGGTGAACTGGGGGGACTAGCTGGCTGGGCCTATGGAGTGAGATCCGGCACCTGCCTATATTCAACATCTCACATTATCGAATCCTACTTTAGGCAGGTGGTGACTCGCCTCTCCTTGGTGGGCCCCCCAAACAGCCAACCCGATGGTCGACGGGGGGCAACACTGTTGAGAGAGGCTGGGGGTGTCGAGAGGTGTGGCCCCGGTTTCACCATCACGAGCGAGTAATCTCGAGCTCGGAGCGGGCTTCCCCGCTATTATGCCTTTAGACACTTCCATCCCCGAGTGTATGGCTCTTGCAGAAATTTAGTCAACAGCCTATTATCTAAATTTCTGCAAATGCCATACCACTAGCGCCCCACTCGGACCGGCCAATGAAGGCAAGCCAGAGGTGAGAGACCTGATGCTCTGTCCGGCCATACCTCTGTGTGGCGGACGAGGCGGAGCCCAGTTCTCTCAGAGGAACTCGAGATGATGGTAGGGGGTGGTGTCGCTACTCACCAACAGCTCGCCACAAGCTGCCCTGCCCTCTTATTATTATCGTTATTATTAATATTAAATTTTGTCTACAAATCCTGTTTTGCGATGCCCCTACGGGGTGTCACATGAAATGTTATTTAAGGCAACTTTGTAATTATTTTATGTGACTTGCAATAAACATTTGAATTTGAATTCGAAAATCACGAAGTGGTCTGAAACTTATGAAATGAGAATAACAATAAAATATATAAATAATAATGATAAAATAGACAGTTATTCAGGCAGAAAGTTATCATTTAGTGGCGTATAGATTATAAGACAATGCGTAAGAGCCCACACTCTCGTTACTCTAAAGCCAAAAAAGTACGAAAGTAAAACCGTAAAGATTATTTATGGAAAAACTAAAATTCCACGCGAGTCTACAACTGCAGCTGTATTGCATACGTAATCCTTGTAAATGAACGACACGTTCTATTGTGGCCACAGAATACGTAAACAGAGAAATGGTAGGTGTGTTAAATAACTTCGTTTGTTCTTTATCAGCCTTCCACTATTTTATTTTTACATACCTAATGTACCTCATGTACGTTTTCATGACAAATGAAGGTAGGACGCAATTAATGTGAATGTAATTTCGGTATTTTGTTGCATTAGTCAGACCATGAATATTTTATTCATGTTCTTTATGAAGATCCATGACTTATTTTATAATAAGCTGAAAGGTACGAAAAAGTATTAAGTACTATTTTTTTTTTATGTCATTAAAGTGGCAAACAAGAATGCAGTTTACATTGATGTTAAGTGATGACTGCAGCCTATAGACACCCACACAAATACCAAGGTCAAAATGCAGATGCGTTACCACTCCTGAAGCCTAAGATGATATGCCTCTGTGCCCGAAATTACAGAGCCGTACATTACCACCTGACCGGAACATAATAGTGCTGAACACTACCATTTAGCGGTAAGTATATTAGGTAATGTGGTGGTGCCTACGCCCGCGAGCTCCGTCACTGGAGCTCTACCACCAGTAAATTATATTATGCAAGTGTAACTTACCCGAACTTAAACTTTTGCCTTTTAGTCCCCATAATATTTAAGAATATGGTCCCCATTACAGCTAGCGTGGAAGTCATATTCATGGTAAATAAATGGATTCGGTGTTCAGTGATTTGTAGGTATAATATTATAACATAACTAGTACCTACTTGTATATTACTGTACTATGTATATTTTTATATACTCGTATGACGATATGAGTGCATGTGTGCAGATTTATATTTTGTATCTATTAAATACTCATTGCCATTAAAAGTTAAATTAATGTCTATGAAAGCAGGTAGATAAGAATTTACAATTTACGCAGGTAGGTACCTACCTAATTCTAATATCTAATTGAACGGGCAATTCAAAAATGATTAAATGCATCGTTATTATTGTAACAATTAAAGTAGGTATTATATATATTACCTAGGTACATATTATAAATTTTCCTCATGGTCAACTGGTAACAAATTAAATTGATATGCACCCTAATAAGTGACACTGAGTGCGTCGTACCGCGGAATACTTTCCTGTGTCGTGTGAATTTTATGGATTCCCACCGGTTCAAAGGAAAGAGGCGCGGAGTCCGGAGGAACTTTTTTGTTACACCCACGGCTTCCTGCGCGAGTTGCGCGACACAACTCGTGAGAAATCATAGGTTCACCCTACCGTCACCTTGTAAGGGGCTAGCTGTTTAGTAAATTATGAGAAAGTTCAGACATTTCGTGCTTTGGGTCACTTCACAAACATTGTAATATACGAGTAAGTAGGTAGACCGCGGTTCAAAAATGGCAATGGAAGGAATCGATGTTTTTTATATCGAAATTATGTTGCAAAAAGAACTATGGCAAATCTCAAAATACATTTGTTTGTATAAAAAAAGATCCAATTTCAACCACCTGTGAAATATTGCCTTAAAAACCTCCAGAACTTTTCCCGGTGCTTAGAAAATTTAACTTACCAAAATTTAAATAACAATTATTTAAAATTATTTAATTCAATTTAATTGTTTACCTACCAACGATAGGATAGATAGATTCTTATGTCAAAGTCGTTTTATTTTAAACCTTTATAAAAACGTATTATTTACCTACGACTCTAGAACGTTTTAAAAAACTCTAATCTTGCCATGATCTTTTCAGTCATTGTCACCCTATATCTCTATTCTTGTTTGTAATGATCTGACTGTGTCCTGTAATTATAATACTTACCCTTTATAAGTTAGGAATTTAGGATCCATATTTCAAATGTAGGTACCTAATAGAATTAAAAGATTTAGAGCGTGATAAACGTTTGTATTCTCAAACTCAAACTCAAAAATTCATTTAATCACTTGTGAATAATAGAATTCGCTTGTTGTTGTTGTCAAATTACAAATATAAA
Source organism: Macrosoma leucophasiata (assembly GCA_036365455.1). Taxonomy (NCBI): domain Eukaryota; kingdom Metazoa; phylum Arthropoda; class Insecta; order Lepidoptera; family Hedylidae; genus Macrosoma; species Macrosoma leucophasiata. The sequence goes on from JAWQUS010000024.1 coordinate 7,508,549, forward strand.
ATTAAAGCGAATAACAATAATAATAGGTTTTTTATATATACGTTGTCTTTTTTTTTCCTTTATATACATGTATATGTAAAAAAATATATAATGAGATTATGAATAAATGAGTGAAATAATAGGTATCAACAATTATTTAGTTTTAGGTACAACATTAAATAGACTTTATTACTTTATTATACTAAAGTCTATTTAATGTAATACATAACTACCAGTCGAAACAAATGAATATTTACTACTCGAAACATAAAAAAGTTAAATACGTCAGCTCCTACTTTCACTTCACGAGCATGACGTACCTAGATAATGCCCTATTTTTCATAGGAATTTATGTAATAAAATTATACTACTAGAAAATAAATGCACAAGCAAAGATCGAGGTTCTAAAGAGCGGTCCCATATACATATACATACATATAGGTAGGTACAGTACTTTTCAATAATACACTTATCGGAATATCGAATTACCGTATACTTCATCTACTTGGTGCCATAATATTTCCATAGAGCTGATAATTCATTTATCTAAGTACCTATTTGTATTTTTTTTATGTAATGGAAATGGCAAACAAGCATGCAGTTCACATTGATGTTAAGTGATGACTGCAGCCTATAGACACCCACACGAAGACCAAGGTCAAAATGCAATTGAGTTACCACTCCTGAGGCCTAAGGTATTATGCCTCGGTGCCGGAAATTACAGGGCCGTACATTACCACCTGACCAGAACACGATAGTGCTGAACACTACCATTTAGCGGCAAGTAAATTAGGCAATGCGGTGGTGCCTACGCCCGCGAGATCCATCACAGGAGCTCTACCACCATTAAAAATTTGTCTGAAAAATTGATCTGAGTAACTCATTTTGATTTCTGTGATCATAATAATAATTAAAGTAATGTTTGCAGACTTTAGTGTACCATTTAGAGAAGTAAATGAAAAACTCAGTGAGTGTTCTTATAAGTATTTACTAGTTTTTGTTTCTTCTGACTTATTTATGTATATAAAAGATATTAATGTCAATTGTGTATTATCAAAAATGAATTCGTATAAATAAGCCTTTTATTAAAATCATTTAATGGTGAACTAACTTTTGATGAATAACCGCCTAAGTAGGTGATTGCATCAACCGTCCTCAAATCTAATGACGGTTGATGCAAATACTGTAGTTAATAATAACAAATAAATGTTATACACTATGGATATCGATAACACTTTAGTATTAAAGGTTTTTGTGAGTTCAATAGTCACGTTTAGGGAATCAGAAAAAACGTAACGACCATGAAATCGTGATAGAACACTAAATACAAAGTATTCACAAAACAAAATATTGTCCATGTTTATTGTATTTAAAAGATTTCATATTGGAAAGTAACAAGGCTGTATAGGTAGATAGTTGTTGGAATCGACCAATTTGTTAGCACAAATCAAAGGATCGTAGGAAATCGTAGGATCACGATCTTATGACGTAATATTTTCTAATTGAAAAACATCCAATATGTGCGCCGGTCTAATATCTTATACAGAACGTGATAGTTTAAATATAGGGTGGACAAGACTAAACGAAAATAATCATAACTGAATAGGTATGTCCTGCAATACCAAGTGTGCCTGTAAAAATCAAATTGAATAACATGTATAGCATACAATACACGTCACAAAACAATTTCGTTTATTATAACTTATATGACACTCTGTAATTGTTAAGAAACGGTAATAATTTTAATACATACCATAAATTATTGTTCTTTAACTTATAAGTAAGTGATTGTTAGTAATATAGCAAAAGGGACAAAATTATACGACTCTCATATAAATATAGGTGGTATCCTGCACCATTTCAAGTGTGCCTGCAAAAATCAAATGGAATTTTACGAGTATGTCGTTATTTTGTCACTTAATAAGGTACCATTTACTTGCCCGGGTCGGAACCTTAGTCTTGGCTATGAGGTTCTTCACTAAGAGGACATATAAACATCTACTCATTGCCCGATTTCAGGAGTATGAAAAAGAAGTAGAGTCCACTAACCGTTCATAGGCCAAGCTACTTCGCAAGTCTTCGTGTGAGTGACCACTACGCGCTACTCAAGCTGTGTTTATAAAACGATTTCAGAGTTTTGTAAACACACGATCACTCTCAAATGAGATGTGTTAATGTTTTCCCAACAGTTCGCGTGTGATTAATGTCGAATGAATGAATTGACCGCGTTAGTGTGTCATGTGTTTCTTAGTATTTAAATTTATTTTGGATTATGGACTAGTATCTTTTCTTTTATCATTTGGTTCATGTTTTTTCATGTACTATGCATACGACTAAACTACAAACTTACAGAGCAAAAAACCTAGAATGATATTGATAGCAATGTACCTATATATTTTCAACTTAATTTGACGTGTATACTTACTTCTTTCCAAGTAAACTTTAACTTTTTTCCAAGTGGGAGGATTTTATTTTATTAATGCTTAAAGTATAGTTTATGTGTTTAGCTGATTTTGGTAGGTGCCTAACGACTCTGTTGAAATTGGCCTTTTTTATTTAAATCGGTGAACTACCTTAGCTTATTTATAAATAACGCCGAGAGGGTCTGATTTACACCAGTAACTTCTATCGTATTCAATTTTAAAGGTGAGTAAGGTAATGCGGTGATGGCTACGATACGGACCTTTCATTGGACCTTTATCAATGATAAAATATTTTTACTAAGTAGGTATTATTTTCATTGGACCGTTTCGTTATGAAAACTATTCTGAGTGACGGTGACTATACCGATATGGAAAACCTACTTTAACGTTTTATGATTACGATCTAGTAGGCACTGGTAAATCGTTTTGTTTATTTATTATAAAAACAACATTTTTATTGGTATAGGTATAATAATTTAGGCCTAGAATGGTAAGTACATAAATATGGTTACATATTTATTTTGTGAGTTTTCCTACGAGGATCCACTGTTATTTAAAGATTTTACTGTAGGAACAATTACTTATATTTAGTAAATTGTATTTATTTTCCTGAAATACCTAGCTGGTCTTTTTAAACTACAAGATCCATAGGCCAAGCTACTTCTTTAATAATATCGGCGTTTGAGACGAAATTTTCTTGTTATCACACGTTTTTTAAATATTTATTTATAGAAAAGCAATATTTTGTCTGGTGTCATTACATTTTACATTGAAATTCACAGGTGATCAGTCTGATTGTCAACTGACAAAACAATCAAACCGGCATTTATTTATGGTGTGAGGAAATAAGAAATATAGAAGAAATTCACATATTATTATGGTCTCAGTGCTTCTTTTGTATGTTACATGATGATAGCTGCCTGAACCTGAGCAGGTTAGTCATACGATTATTATCGTAGTAAGACGTTGCATGCTTTTGGACATTGAACTCTGCTAAGTACGCTTTTTTATTCGAATAAAATAAAAAAGGGTTATAAAGTCCATGTTGTTGGTAAGTGATTATGAAGTCAAAGGGCTGAATTTTTCATTGGGCGTACCTACGTAGAAGTCTAATAGAGACAGATTACCGGGTTTCAAGTCTCGTTTTGAAAAAACCCGCATCGCAGAAAAAAGGTCCCGCATCCAACTCCAAGGTGCAACTGTCATGCAACTGGAAGAGACCGTTGTGGCTCCGAACCTCGGTTTAGGGTGTTGCTGGGGAGGATAAGGCATATCTCTGGTTGGAGATAGTTATGGTGTTCTTTAAATCTGTACGTATCCTAAACCATAAATCAATGAATACAGTATCAAATACTAAGTTTAGGAGCATATGGATTATGTAGTAATAAGCGGTGCTTCTATTTTCTGTCTACACGCATCTAATAGTCTTAGGAATCGTCGTGCATTTATGAAGAGAATGATGAAGGTAGATGAGGCACGGAAGGTGTGTCAGGACCAGGATATCTGGCGCTCTACACTCTCTGCCTATCCCGTTAGGGATCTGGCGTGGACCATACATACGCATCTAATAAAAAGATGTAGGAATTATAATTGAAGGAGAATTGAAAAAAGACAAGGACTATTAAAGCGAGTTAGCCGACAAGCTATTGATAGGTAAAACAATGACATTGTACTGGGAAACCTTGTGTTTTGCTGAATGGATTAACGCGACGTCCGTGCTTGGGGCAACAGACAATATACATACTTATCTAGTAGTGTAGTCATCTATTTTTTTAAGAAGACTTATTTTACGAACCATCTGATTGCCATTCTTGTAGTCCAAATTATTTAAAATACCTATGTAGTTATAGAGATTTTTTAATAATTACTCAGTGGACAAGGAAACCGACCTTCTGTTTCCTTCTCCTGATGGAAAGTGTTCCCTGTATTGCTGTTGGAAGTGTTTTCTTTGAATTTTTCAATGAGTTGAATTATTTAGAGCTCTTAATTGTATAGCTAAGAAAAAATGTTCAAGATAAGCTTATCCCCCTTATTCATAAACGTACATTAGATACGTTTTAGCTATAGAATGCTTTGTCTTTGTCAGTTGCATTGTCAAATGTGAAGGATAGAAATGACAAAGGAGAGATTAGCAACACTTTAGCTAAAATACGTTTACGTTTAAGGGGGTAAGTAGGTATGTATTTGCAAAATTTTATGTTTATGTTAAAAAAACATGTGAATTGGAATGTTAGCGAGTTCCTAGCGTTCCTTTAGCTGAGGATGAAGGTGATCTTCTAGATGGACTTCGATTTAGAGATTGGTGGTGCCATGCCATCGGGTCACACGAGTGCTCTCACTATTGTAGAGTCGATAGAAGATCTGAAGTTCTGGAATTTTAGTGAATAATAGGTACCTACACTGATAATCCTACATATGGATAAAATCGTATTTAATATTATAAATGCGAAAGTTTGTATGTTTGTTTGTTACTTCTTCACAAGAAAACTGCTTAACGTATTTTCATGAAATTTGGCACACACATAGAGGGTAACTTAGATTATCACATGGGAGTAAATAATAAAAATATTCCTGTGAGATGCCATGGGATGATTTCATGAGTTGCCACAGGTTACGCGAAAAGCGAACTACACGCGGGCGGAGCCCCTGGCAACAGCAAGTAGTGAATAATTTATAATATATAGATACATATAATTTTTTTTTAAACTTCCGACAGCAAAAATATTTAAATGGATCACAATTTTTTTTCAAAACATCTACGATAAGAATCCTGAACTATTTCAGCGAACTATTTTGCTGACATATTAATGAATAACATAAATATGAATTCCTAATTGAATGGTGGATATTCAAGTTATTATAGGTACGTAATCATCATCATACTGTGATTCTGTTATATAAACAACAAGATCTATAAAAATACCATTATTACGTAGAATACCTACATAGATACGTAACAGTGCTTCCGCGTACTGCACGAATTTCTATCATCTTCAAACTATCGCTATAACCATTTTAAAGTCGCTATTGTTATCACGGTATGAAAATACGATAACTACTATAATTAAAAAAAATGAGATGAGGATAAAAGTAGTGGTTGAACTCTACCATCATTTCTACTAAGATTTTTCATGCCTGGGTACCTACTTAATGTAAAGCCATATTTCCTAACATAATTAAGGTAGGTAGGTATGAAACCTTAATCATGAAATTTTTAGTCGTTATTATTATGCAACAAAATGATTTTGTCTTGGTTGGTAGTATAATCGAAATACCTATAATATTATTATTTTTTAGTTATGCCGTATCACAAGTCATGGGAGCTTATTTTTTTATATTTATGTAGGTACCATAAATTCACTGTATTTTTACTTTTCAGTAGCTCACAGTGGTGCACATGCACTAGTTCAACTAATAAATACCTATTACCTTCTACTTACATGCATTACCTTTAATAAATTACTATCATTTCTCATACTTTCTTAATTATTTTAAAACAAAATAAGTATTTATTAATATTAACTCTTTTAATGTCAATAAATGGACGCACTTCTAAATTGAATCGCGCATTTTAATCATAAATTAATAATCATTATGGGTTTAGAAATACTTGTTTGCATCATCATGTCGATTATAATAGGATATATTCGATTATGCTGATAAAACAGAAACCGAATGATTATGCATTGCCCAAGGCGAACGTATCGACTTCTTTGATTAACTCGAGTAATGTTTTGAAATACATACATTATTAAAATATGTTTATTGAGCTGAGTGTGACATCACTATGAAATGCATTTGGTATGAGTCAGAGATTTTTTCCTTGGTAACATTCCGATGTTCGGGAACAACACAACTGGTAGACAAAAAACTCGACACTTGAGACACAAATTGGGAGTATTAAAATTTAGGAGTCAAACTTTTATGACGTTAAAAGATCATGGCAAGATTTTTACAGAAAAAAAAATAAGAAAAGGTATATTATACGGTAAAACCGCTTTGGAATATTATCTTATGAACCTAAAGAACATTTCTTGGTTTTGTAAAATATTTTTAACTCTCCATATTTTTTTTTTCAAATTGAAAGTTTAGTGTAGAGTGCTTCTACTGTTAGGAAAGACCATTTCTACTCCGGCGATTTAAAAATATTAAAAATAGGTAAATACCAGGAAATATTCTTTAGGTTACTTAGATAATACTTCTAAGCTGTTTTACCTTGTACTTTTTTTTTAAGGCAAGAACGTTTATTTTTTTATTTTTGTGTTTTAGAATTTGTTTTTGTCTGGAATAGGACAATAAACATAAACAAAATATATTCATAAAAAGTAGGTAACATTAAAACTTTATAAATTTTATTTATTAACTTTCAGCTTACCCTTACTGGCATACTTCTACGTTTTACGTTAATTTTAAAAGAAAGTAAATACACCTGTGGAAATGATATGAATAGGCATGCGAAGTGAGCAGGTAGCGTGGTAAACAATGATAAGCACCCCTAAGCACTTGTATGCGTCCGCAAGTCCACACTAGCCATATGCCGCCAGTGGATCCGTTAGACCGTTATTGCAATTGTATTGTGGGTATTCTTTATCAGCATATTCTAATAAAATAATATTATTATCTATTTAATATTCCAGATGACGATTTTCTAAGATTATTCAAATTTTATTATTCGCCAATATTCATCACGTAGAGTCAAATACCTATAGAGTCGAAAGTCAGATTCGTGCAAATCTATTTTTCGCTTTAATTTGTATTTAGCACTAGCATAGCATTAAGTAGCGTTTTTAAGAGTAGTAATAAAATTTAAAGAATGTGGGACATCGGTTCTTGAATCATATTCAGCATTTTTTAAAATTCGTTCTTAGACTGTGATATTAGTCACATTATTTCGCATTACCACAGAATACACATGAAACATAGGAGTATTATGCTAGGCATATTTATTAAATTTCACTACTATAAACAATTTTTCACTATAGGTAGTTATATAATTTAACATGTAGCATCAAATTAAAAACGAGAAGAAACACTGTTGCTTTAATTTTGTGACGATTCGATATTATAGAGTCATGTAAATAATTACCTATTAAGTAGAGTTTTTGAGGTGTTCCAAATGTGACTTTTTGATCCTCTCTAATATTATAGGTAGGTAAATAACACTAAGGGATGGTGAACCAAATCTTAATATTACTTAATGTGTAACCTAAAATAAATATTTATGGATTTGTTTTAAATCTTTACATTTATAAAGCTAGTAAGCTTTTTATCTACCTATACATAGTTATCGTAGTACCATAGTTTAGTAATAGTACCATGTATCTACTCCTACACATATTTGACACAATAATATGAATAAATAGTGATTCGATAAACACTTTATCCCAAAATTGGAATCCACAAAAAAGAGAAACGTTAAATTGCGTTGCGTCACTTTGGCCGCCAAATTTTATGTCTGCCCACTGCCCACTCAAGACCAAGTTCGATTTTTTTCCTTCAATTTAATAATTAAGTTATCTAAATAATTCATGACCTTACATTTTAATAAATAAATGAATAAAAAGACAATTTTCATCTTGCACAAACAAGGTATACTTTTTTTATGTTATTTTGCGACTCTACATTTAGAGCAGGTTCTTCTCAATTAACGTAACGTTGTTGTTTTCTTACCTTTGCCGTTAAAGCACGTCGAACGAATAAGAAGACACAGAACCAGCGTCACTGCCGATAGAGCCTCCAACTCAAGGACCGCATACACAAGAAAAACTTGTTGTCACTGTTTCGAAACGCACTACTTGGACACACAACTCGAATCACGATGAAAATATCACTGGTTTAAAATCACTGTATCGTCTGAAATTCTATTTCTATTACACATAAACTTAGCACGCAGTTTTTGATAAAACAAACAGGTTTTATTTACGAAAGTCATACGTCTCGCCGGCAAACACACCTGTGTGACACGCCAGTGTTCCGCGGTGACTGAATGTGTTGCAAGACAGAGATAGCGCGATGAAGCTAGAGAGAGATATCCAGTGACGTGGGAGGGAGGACGACCGCTAGCTTCAAGAACGCACTATGCTCCACTTTCTCAACACAAATGTTTCAAATTTAATAAAAAATTCATATCATTTCGTGACAGCCTTATCTCAGAGTGGCATTAAGCGAGAATGTGAAGTGCCGTCTTATTTTCAATAATTAACTGTGCGTGTATGACATAATGCATACCTGAAAAATGGAAAAATTAAGTCATTTAGAAAATGATTATTAGGAATACATAGTCAATTACGGATTAATTATCATAATTAATAAGCTAACTCTTAACTCAGTAATGGATAGTAAGTATTTGGCCGATAGCTCATCAACCTCGCTTTCTTTGAAATAAGTTGTTCAACCGTCAAACATAAGTGCACAATTAAATTAAATTGTCTGGACAAAGATAGAACTTGAAAATATGTAACGAATAGTGTGAGGTAAACTATCAATTCAGTTATATTTCATAGATAGGTACTTGTAAGTATAAGTTAGTAATTCTCACGTATTGTAGAGTTTTGAATAAGAATCAGAAAATCCATTTTGGATGACAAGCACCTCTAATGAAATGTCAAACAAACAATAAAATAAAGCGAATAACAATAATTGATACGTCAATTTACAAACTGAAGAAAAAATATGATCAAGAATACCGCTAAGATAAAACTTAATGTATATTATACTAATGTAGGTAAGTGTATCAGTAGAATGTATCAATAAGAATCAATAGAAACAATGTTGTGAAGAAAAAAAACTGATTTCAAACTAGTAAAACAATTTATGTAACATTTCCGTAAATTAGAACAATTATTTTAGTACCGTAAATTTAAGTTTATAGTATTATAATATATTATGTGTGAATAAAGAGACAATATAAATAAAAAAGTAAAACAATTACTAAAAACAAATAATTTTGATCCGTGAATTAGCGGCACGTGAGCACTGTGCAGAGCCGTACCTCCTGTTACCTGGCACCGGCGACCGCGGCGCCCCGCGCCTCATCGCACGTTTCAAATTCTTAACTTTACAATCCTCTTGATACTAAATGACATTCGTGGTTAACAAACAACTATGTAGTTTCTTGTTTCGAAGAACTGTCGAAACTTTAGTCATGCGCGTTGATTCATTTAACGCAATTCAAAAGTTTTGATTGAAAAGTTAGGGTGCGATGCAACAGGTTGTGAATTTAATTTGTAAATGTTTGGACAACAAAAAGCGGGAATAGAAGCATTGTGGTTTTGCATAATGTGACACAGGTAGAGCACGCAATTGTAATTGTGTGGGGAATGCATTCACGTGAGTTGCTTGATGTTATGTTCCGTTGTTTATGTAGATGAACCCTACATGGTAGACTAGTCCTTTCCAATGAACCGGTATGTGTAAGTACCTACAGCAATCTGCGTAGCTTGCTAAACTGTAAACAAAATAAAATTTTGTAGGAATAGGTAAGAGACGGTCTCTACCGCTTGGTTTTCTCACCCATATCGTTAATTTAGAGTCAATTCATATTTTCACTAAAACGATTATATGACCTAGTTCCAGGTGACAAACAATTACAAATGGATAAGGAAGTAAGCAGTCCATATTTCGTTCCTATATGCCATAACGGATATACCTATTATCCGTCCGTCCGTCCGTACGTCACTCTGAAACTATTAGGACTTGGACTTGGACTGAAACTATTAGGATTTCAAGAATGTTTTCTCTATACCGCTTTATGATTTTTATACAAAAATAAATTTAAAAAATATGAGAGGTCTTTCATATTCAAACATAAAAACCTTTTAACTTACCTTTATTTTTTCTACCCCTGTTTGAATTGACATGAAAATTGAAAATTAAAAGCATAATTTCAATGTGTTCAGGAAAGTCTATCGTTTGAAAGATAGACACATCTAAAGAAAAAAATGAGTGCCATCCCCCTAATTTTTAAAATAAGAGAGTTTTTTGATTTTTTTTTATTTTCGATAAATATTCATTGCTACTACGGAACCGACCGTGGGTGAGTCCGAATCACACTTAGCTGTTTTTTTGCTAAGTTTCTTAACACTTTGCGCAATTAATATTAGTGGAATCCATTACTGTTCAACATTTATTGAAGCTTCCATATTATCCATAAAAATACATATTTAAATTAATACAATCGAAATATTATAGCTATTAGTGTCGTTAGTAAGTATGTATTAGTATTTCGAATTAGATGATTAGTCACTAATAAAGTGAGTTTGTTTTCAGAATTATAGTAATATGGAAAGTATGTAAAATTGAATATTATATTATTATTTAAATTACTCCTCCCAAAAAGGGGAGAGACTCGTGCCCGTCGTGATTCGTCGCGCGCGCTAGCGCGCGGCGCGGTATAGGATTCGAGGCACGTGCCCCTTTTCCTCGGCATCTTCTGCTCCCATAGTAATGGGAGCGGCGTCTTGTCTGGGTGGCGCAGTGGTAAGCGCCGCGTCGCCGATTAGGGCGCAGCGACGGAGTAGGCGCCTCCCAAGTGTGGTGGTGCCGCGATGACAGCGGTGCCGCGGCGGTTGGTATTGCGGCCGCCGCGGCACCGCTGTCATCGCGGCACATCTCAAGGGTTGCTATTTTATTATTCTCTCGTCAGCACGGGGTCCAGTGGCAATTCACCAGCTCGCCACAAGCTGCTTTGCCCCCTTATTGTTATTTAAATTATTTAATTATAATAGGTTGGGGAAAAAGTCTTTTCGCATTATAGTATGTATGAACTTGTAATAAAATCTTTTTGGCTGTAGTATTTGTATCTGGCTGGTTTTGGTATCATTGAAAGTTAAAATGTGTGATTTTCATTTGTTTTTCGTACTGTCAAGATGAGTGAATCTAATGAAGAAATTCGATACATTTTAAAATTTTACTACAAAAAAGGGAACAAAAAAATGCAACGCAAGCAGCGAAAAAAATTTGCGATGTTTATGGACCTAGTGTAGTGTCTGTGAGAGTAGCACAAATTTGGTTTAAGCGTTTTCAATCCGGAAATTTTGATGTCAAAGATGCACCTCGCTCTGGTCGCCCTATTACGGATAAAAAGGATGCCATTTTTGAAAAAGTGGAGCAAGATCGACATATCAGTAGTTACGACGTAGCTGAAGAACTGAGAATTGATCACAAAACAGTTGTGGCGCATTTGAAAAAAGCTGGGTACAAAAAAAAGTTCGATATTTGGGTACCTCACGAGCTCACTGAAAGAAACCTAATGAACCGTGTACTCATTTGTGATTCTTTATTACGACGTAATGAAACCGAATCATTTTTGAAGAAGCTGATAACTGGTGATGAAAAGTGGATCACGTACGACAAGAACGTGCGAAAAAGGTCGTGGTTAAAGGCCGGTCAGGCTTCACAGACTGTGGCGAAACCCGGGTTAACTCGCAATAAGGTGATGTTGTGTGTGTGGTGGGATTGGAAGGGCATTATTCATTATGAGCTATTACCACCAGGCAGGACTATCGATTCTGAACTCTACTGCGAACAACCTCTAGCTAGACCTCACACATCTATAGCCACTCAGCAAAAATTAAGAGAGTTTGGCTGGTTAATGCATCCGCCATATAGTGCTGACCTTGCACCTTCAGATTTCCACCTGTTTCGGTCTCTTCAGAATTCTTTATGCAATGTTAGGTTAACATCAGTAGAGGACTGCCAAATCCACTTGTCGCGGTATTTTGATGAGAAGTCCCAATATTTTTATAGCAATGGGAGCATGTCCCTACCTACAAGATGGCAAAAGGTTATCGAACAAAATGGTACATACATACTTTAGTTAAATTTAAATAAACTATATTAAAAAATGTTTTGAATTATCTTAAAAAAATTAAAAAATGCGAAGAAACTTTTTCCCCAACCTAATATATTTGCATAACAAAGGGTAACCATTTTCTCGAATCAGATGACGTAATTATTTAACATTAAATTGAGTATTCGAAAGGTCTCTATCAATGTATATCAGTGTCTCTACATTAAGTATGGATGAATCATACTGGCCCGTTCATGGCTAAAAATTTCTTGAAGGTTTCGTATCGGAACCGAATTTTACTGAAAATATATTTTTATAAATGCTATAATTTGCAGTAGTTATATAATTTTGAATAATTAAAATTCTAGAGACAAACAAAAATAATCTTAAAAAATTATTTTCATATCGGGATCAAATTATACCTAATACATATAATAAATAATAAGTTTTTTTTTAATAAGTAAAATAACTACCTTCGGATTTCGGTAACTTAGTGGTAAAGCCGCTGAACTGGTTATCCTGAGATCGCAGGTTCGATTCCTGCCCGAAGTCAAATTTTTCTTTCCGTTTTTTCTTTAATTTCTTAAGTTCACTCGCATGTATTATTGCGAAAAATAAATAGTACAAAAATAACTACCAATCTAATCAGTTGGTATTTGCAACGGTGGTTTAGTAGAATCCTGTTTTTTGTGTCATGTTAAATGTAAGCAAATGAATGATATGTGAATATAATATATATTTAACAGAACGGGAGAATTTGATTAATTACAGAGATCAAGCAAGCTCTTACTGCATGAAGAGTTGAACAAGATCGTGATTAGAACTTGGTGTAGGTAACTAAAATGCAGTATGCAAAATTAAAAAAAAAAATCATCGCTTTGTGCGCAAAAAAAATGGGTTATACGAGTAAACTAATAGCTAGAGATAGTAGGTTTGAAAAATGCGTTTTTTTGAATTGTAGAAAAAACAGATTGACGATTTCATGATATTTCATGTTACTGGTATTTTTTTTACTGGTGGTAGAGCTCCAATGACGGAGCTCGCGGGCGTAGGCACCATCGCATTACCTAATATACATGCCGCTAAATGGTAGTGCTCAGCACTAATGATGTTCTGGTCAGATGGTAATGTACGGCCCTGTAATTTCCGACACAGAGGCATAACACCTTAGGCCTCAGGAGTGGTAACGCATCTGCATTTTGACCTTGGTCTTCGTGTAAGTGTCTATAGGCTGCAGTCATCACTTTACATCAATGTAAACTGCAAGCTTGTTTGCCACTTCCATTGTTCCATTACATAAAAATAAACAGTGTTTTCATTTTTACTCTCGATTAAATTTTGTCTATCTTGTATTACACAACGAATTGAAGAGCCTTTTTTAGTTAGTTGAAGAATATCTCGAAGATCATGCCATTGTATTACATCGATAAATTTTAATAATGTCTGCACATTTATTCGATGTTGGTGTATATAAAATGACGTTGTGTTCCGCGCAAATGCATTTAATTTATGTAAAGTTTACATTTCGTTAACTTTCTCGTTATTTTGCATGTAGGAAACTGTATTGTAATGAGCATTAGTGACAATTACAATTTCAGCGTTCTTCCTCTTTCCTCTTTATATAATCGAATGAATTTCTTCCGAGATTTAAGAAAACGATTTTAATCATCTTTGGAACGAGAACTGGGTCATGAATAACTTAGAGCTATTTTATTTACATTGTGTTAGCTCTCCTATTCAATGAATAGAATCTGCGTCGATAGTCAACCCGACAGTCAAGGACAGGATTATTCTTTTTTTTTTTAAACGAATGTGGCAAACGAGCATGCAGTTCAAATGGATATTAAGTTATGCCTGCAGCTTATAGATATCTACACAAAAACCACTGGAACTCTACCACCAGTGAATAAAAAGTTTTAGTAGATATTTCTTGAGCGCCCTAATGTGTGTGAACATAGTGTTGAAAAATGATCGATGTTGACGAAATTGCTTACAGTGCTCATCAAAAAATATTGCACATCGAGCCTATTAAAGTGATAATCGGCTAATTTCGACTTTGTAGAGCGTTATCTCTGCTACACACTGTCTACGTAAGCACTGATGGTCTGTTATTAGTCACAACTTAATCAAAATGGTCGACAAACATCAGATAGGTAAGGCGCGAAAGAGGTAACGCTATACAGACCCGAAATAAGCCAAGTTTCCTTCCTAAGGTCGATGTGCATTATTTCTTGTTGTATACTGTATGGTCCAAGAGATACTGAACCCTCCGAGCACCGTTGGTCCTGTAAGGCTGGAAATTTTTGTAGGAATAAATCATAACACGCCAAGTACAAAAACCATCGCCTGGCAAGGATCAGCCAGTCACGTCACCAACCCCACATTTTTGAAAATGTAAAAAAAAATAAAAAATAAACTTGAACCTGTAAGGCTGAAATTTTTATATGATTTAGTTATACATAGTTAAGTTTAAAAAAAAATTGACAGGCGATTTCGATGAGCACAAGTGCCTGCCAGGCGAACCGAAAGGTGTGCTATATGTATGAATTAAACAAACTTTCTTCTGTAAAGTGGAAATTTATATAAGTGTTTGTCTAAGATATTTGAAGTAAGTAGGTTCAATAACAGGCGGTTCTGGATAGCATTAAAAAATCGGCCAAGTGCGAGTCGGACTCGCACACTAAGTGTTCCGTACAAAAAAATTTTTTCGTAATTTTGCTTAATATTAACAACGGTAGCAGGTAGACTCTTAAAATTTTCACAGAATATTGATTTGTATATTGTCTTTCATAAAAAATATCTAAATTAAAATAAAGTAAACATCAAAGGGGGGCTCCCATACAACAAACGTAATTTTTAAGCAATTTTTTTGCACGGAACACTTTGTGCGCGAGTCCGACTCGCACTTGGCCGATTTTTAATGCTATCCAGAACCGCCTGTTATTGAACCTACTTACTTCAAATATCTTAGACAAACACTTATATAAATTTCAACTTTACAGAAGAAAGTTTGTTTAATTCATACATATAGCACACCTTTCGGTTCGCCTGGCAGGCACTTGTGCTCATCGAAATCGCCTGTCAATTTTTTTTTAGACTTAACTATGTATAAACTAAATCATATAAAAATTTTAGCCTTACAGGTTCAAGTTTATTTTTTATTTTTTTTTACATTTTCAAAAATGTGGGGTTGGTGACGTGACTGGCTGATCCTTGCCAGGCGATGGTTTTTGTACTTGGCGTGTTATGATTTATCCCTACAAAAATGTTCAGCCTTACAGGACCAACGGTGCTCGGAGGGTTCAGTATCTCTCAGTCTAGTACTACTGTTTGTACAGAACCGGTATCGAAGCTCGAGGGCGTAGGCATTACGGTATAACCTAATACATATATAAATTGAGGTTTTCAGCACTATGGTGTTCCGGTTAGATGGCAATGTATGGCTCCGTCATAGCGATCACTCAGGTAAAATATCTTGCACTCAGGCCAGAGAATAATGTAATAATACTACGCATAGAATGGACACTTCGACGTCCCGCCTCACCCAACCTCCTCCCCTCTTATCGGCGACGTTTGGTATTCTCTACGTGCTACGCACACAGGTGCACGTGTAAATACACGTCATTGATTGATGTCTGTATAATGGAGACCAAATCAAGCGTTTGTATGGAATTTTGGCGAAGTGTCCGCGGTGTGCTTAGAAATAGAAATAGAAAATATTTTTATTATATCGAATAGATCTTTACAGATACTTTCAAAACGTCAAGAAATATAAAATACCTAGAGTGAATAACCATTACATAAAGTAAAGCAAAATCATATATTAATAGTAAATTCAAAAATAGAATTTAAACTACTTAGTTAAAACATAATAATCACAAAATTTTTCAATTCCTTCAATGATGATAAATGAAGAAAAAGAAAAACTTATTCGTCAAGATCAAAGTTATTCACTTAGCAGAGTTCCAAGTGCAGTCACTACTGAGAAGAACTCCGCTACCCAACTAACTCAGTAAGAGCTCTGTTAAATGAGAGCTTAAATCTAGTACAAATTATCGCGAAATATCAAATAATGTGAACGTCCATAGCATAGATGCAAATAAACTGCTAGTTACTAAATGTGATGTAGCTCCTGCAAACCAGAACAGACAACTTAGGGGTTACAATGCATTTGTATTAATTTTACTTGCGGTTTTATGAAGGTCAATAAACTACAGTATTCTCTTCCATCCATGCAAACTGCATGCTTCTTTGCCACCATGTATGTATGTATCTTCATGCCAGGTCCCTAACGGGGTAGGAAGAGAGTGTGGAGCACCAGATATACCGGTCCTGACACACCTCCCGTGCATCATCTACATTCATCATTCTCTTCATACATGCACGCCGATTCCTATGACTTTGGACTCCACCATAAGAGGTACTCGACCTATTTGGAGAGTCTGCAACCATCCACATTCGCATTGTATATCTGTTATATTGCATATCGCATTGTATATTCGTTTATTCGACATTCTCTGTATACCTATGCCCAAACCATCGGAGCATGCCTTTTTTATTTTTACACCGATACACTCATTCAGACATAGCCTTTTCCTTACATCTTCATTACGAACGCGATCGGCGAGCGATACACCGCAGATCTTGGGCAAAGATCTCATCTCGAACCGAGCTCCAGTGACGGAGCTCGCGGTCGTAGGCACCATCGCATTACCTAATATACATGCCGCTAAATGGTAGTGTTCAGCACTATCGTGTTCTGGTCAGGTGGTAATGTACGGCCCTGTAATTTCCGGCACAGAGGTATAACATCTTAGGCCTCAGGAGTGGTAACGCATCTGCGTTTTGACCTTGGTGTTTGTCGGGGTGTCTATAGGCTGCAGTCATCACTTAACATTAATGTGAACTGCATGCTTGTTTGCCACATGCATTAGAATAAAAAAAAACTTCTTAAAATAAAATGCTTAAATAGGTAATAGGTAACCTAAAATGTGTTGCATGTGTCTATACGTAATCGTATCTTTTATTTGTCATTCTAATATTTTATTGTGGTGGTTCACCACTAACGTAAGGTAGCATATTGATATCATTTGGTTAAATGATGTACCTATTGTCTATTTGCATTGCTTTAAGGTTCATCGTATTATTTGTCCAAAACGGAATGAAAAGTGAAAACAATTTGATAAATGTATTAGGGGCAGACACTATAGAAATACAGGCTATTGCAATGTTTAACAGAATAATGGAAAGTTATTTACTTTTAAATTATAATTATCAGATTATTTAAAAGATAAGTGGCAAATTACCATTCAGTTTCATACAAACTATTTGCATTAGATTAGGTATCTGAATACGTGATAACGGGAGGAAAACTTTTACCGTTATTTATACAACGCTTTCAATCTTTATTTGGTAACCTACAAAAACTATTTGAATATCATGGCAAATTTTGAATGCTGATACAAATTTATCAAGATTGAGATAGGTACCTAAGTTTAAATATAGTTCCGTAAATACTGCCTTAGAGATATCTCTAGCCTCAGGCGTACAAATATGTCTGCTTAAACTGGTTTTATTGTTGACTACAAAACCGTGATTAGGGGAACCAATCAACAAAGATGAAAGAAATATTCGCAGAATTGATTTCCCATTGCATGTATAATAATGTGGATGGTTGCAGAGGCCCAGGAAGACCAAGGCTGACCTACCATGACCAAATAGGTCGAGTTCTGTCTGATGGTGGTGTCAAAAGTCTTAGGAATCGGCGTGCATGTATGAAGAGAATGATGAAGGTAGACGAAGCACGAGAGGTTTGTCAGAACCGGGATGTCTGGCGCTCTACACTCTCTGCCTACCCCGTTAGGGACCTGGCGTGAAGATACATGTATAATAATAATAACTGACGTCAACATCAATAACTTGTCGTAACTTCACGCATCTAGTCCTCGAAGGAGTAGACAGAGGTAGGTAAATGCATGTATCCAAGCATAGGTAATCAAACATCTTCGATTCACCGGTTATGTTTTGACTATGGCGAGCCTGTTGAGATCTGTTATTGTTTGTATGTGACAAATACAAAAAAATACCTAGCACCTATCCCGCCCCCTTCGACCTAACTCACAGAGTCAGGGCGCCTAATCTTATGTAACATGATGATGATATTTTTCTCGTATTTTACTTTCGTAGCTATAATATGCTGCTTGCTTTTTGATAGATACATATAATGTAGTTAACTTGGCCGAGGTTCGCAAAAACGCTTTCAATAAAATCACATGAAACATATTATTGCCTTGTGTCCGTGGCATGTTGTATTGTAGGAATAAGAAGACAGAAAATTTAGAAGCGTTGCTAGTTATACCTCTGTGCTAAAACATGGAGTTGTCACTTAACCGGATCACTCAATGATTTCATTGAGTGATCCGGTGAGTGGGTATAAAATTATGTAAATTAGTTAATTTATGTACGCCAATCATTTTCTTCCGATCGAATGTGACCCAGAATACTATGGACCATGAGCATAGAGCAACACCGGATGGGAGTAGCCATATGCAGGCTTTCCCCTCAGTCAAAGTACAAACCCATGTGGGTCTATACCTGTCGCCTAGATGTTTATATGTGTGCGTGAAATTGTTTCTGTATTTTGTTAAAGTCAAGGTGTGAGTTTCGTAGTAATAGACGATTTTTGTAGTGAGCGTGTGTGTCGCACGCATTGCCCCCCGCAAAAATGACAGACTGTTTTGCATCGGTAATAAACGCTATGGCTACTCCACTCCAGTCCGCCGCGACCGGTGGGCCGCGTTGCTCTATGTCCATGAGAAATAATATACCGTTCGTATTAAGATCAGACGCAGTGCTCAAGCGCTAACACCTCGGCTCTAGAGTTGCAGTCTGAAAGTGTTGTCATTTGATACAAATGTGACAAACGACCGATCAGGTCATGGTTGCGTCGCTGTTATCTATTCGCGATCTCGTTGCTTTGTCGAGCCTGTCGGCTTAACCAAGTTAACCAACTATAATAATGATTGCGTTTCAGCCGGCGCGGGCGGTGATGAATTCGAGGGCGCGGAAAAGTGACTGCTGCATTCTTTTTTTATCAAGTACAGTACCTAAGCAGGCCACTATTTCTACGCTGAGGTCCTGGGTTCGATTCCCGGGATTTGATTATCAGTGATAATGGTGTAAAGTCCTTTATCTCTGGTTATATTGGGATTTTTTCATTTTCTGGAAATTTCCCAGTACCTCGAAGTTTGGTAATGTGCCCGGAGATGTCAACAGGCTCACAACAAGTTACATGGGCCAAAAAGGTAACCGGCGAATCGTGGGTGTTTGCATGTATGCTTGAATGCTTGCATTTTACCTCTGCCTACCCGTTCGTAGAGCGTTATCTCTGCTGCACACTGCCTACGTAAGCACTAATTGTCCGGTATTGGTCAAACCTTGATCAAAATGGTCGACAAACGTCAGATAAGTTGTGTGCGAAAGAGATAATGTTCTACAGAGCCGAAATTATCCGAAGTTCCTCTCCTAAGGTCGGTGTGCAATATATAAGCTTAATATTATCAGTAGATTGTTTAAGAAATGATTTTTGTAAATATTACGAACAAAATATAGATATTTTAAATTTGATTTTTATTTTATTTAGGTATTTCTGCGTTTCATCTTTACTCTGACGTTTGTATAATTAGGTATTTAAAAATAATAATCTAATATTTTATTTCCCGAAAAAGAAAAAGTTGTCCAATAATTTAAATTTTAATATTGCTCTGATGCTGTCCTGGCACTATTGTGAAACAATGAGAGCAAGAAGAAGGAATCAAGATTTCAGGTCTTTTCAGCAAGTATATGAGTAATTATTGGCCAAAAAAATGAAAAATTGACAAGGTATTGACGCGGTTTCCATGTGTTATAAAAAAGATTGGATGAAAATTCCAAAGAAAACTTGACTTTGTTAGTTTGAACCACTAAACCACACTAAACACACTCATTTTGATCTCATAAAGTGCGGTAACTTTAATTTTAATATGCCCAAAAGAAGAGTATCCGTTTTATAGATGCCTAGGTAGTTAGCGCTGTTATCACCGGTAGTTTCACCAATTAATGCAAGATTTGTGCCTTTGGCCCCTGTCATAGGGATCATCTATTACGTAACGCAGAGTAAGTAGGTATGTAATGTACCTACCTACTCTACGTTTTGGAGTACGACTTGTTTGTATCTTAGTATTAACGCAAGCACTAGATAGATGCAGCGGAAGCAAAGAGAGCCTATAATACAAGGGTAGTCAACTTGTTTAGGCCCAAGATCGACTATTCACTGACGACACTCAGTACGATCTACCAATTACATACTTCTTGAAATCTTAAATGAAACAGCATAGTTCGTACACAATTATGGAGAGTTTTTATTAAAAAACTTAGTAATGAGGGAAAAAAACTTAGTAATGAAAATTCTTAGTAACTTCTTGAGCGCGTTGATTCATTTAACGCAATTCAAAAGTTTTGATTGAAAAGTTAGGGTGCGATGCAACAGGTTGTGAATTTAATTTGTAAATGTTTGGACAACAAAAAGCGGGAATAGAAGCATTGTGGTTTTGCATAATGTGACACAGGTAGAGCACGCAATTGTAATTGTGTGGGGAATGCATTCACGTGAGTTGCTTGATGTTATGTTCCGTTGTTTATGTAGATGAACCCTACATGGTAGACTAGTCCTTTCCAATGAACCGGTATGTGTAAGTACCTACAGCAATCTGCGTAGCTTGCTAAACTGTAAACAAAATAAAATTTTGTAGGAATAGGTAAGAGACGGTCTCTACCGCTTGGTTTTCTCACCCATATCGTTAATTTAGAGTCAATTCATATTTTCACTAAAACGATTATATGACCTAGTTCCAGGTGACAAACAATTACAAATGGATAAGGAAGTAAGCAGTCCATATTTCGTTCCTATATGCCATAACGGATATACCTATTATCCGTCCGTCCGTCCGTACGTCACTCTGAAACTATTAGGACTTGGACTTGGACTGAAACTATTAGGATTTCAAGAATGTTTTCTCTATACCGCTTTATGATTTTTATACAAAAATAAATTTAAAAAATATGAGAGGTCTTTCA
Organism: Macrosoma leucophasiata; assembly: GCA_036365455.1. Classification (NCBI taxonomy): domain Eukaryota; kingdom Metazoa; phylum Arthropoda; class Insecta; order Lepidoptera; family Hedylidae; genus Macrosoma; species Macrosoma leucophasiata. Next base: position 7,529,855 of record JAWQUS010000024.1, read on the forward strand.
TATTCAAACATAAAAACCTTTTAACTTACCTTTATTTTTTCTACCCCTGTTTGAATTGACATGAAAATTGAAAATTAAAAGCATAATTTCAATGTGTTCAGGAAAGTCTATCGTTTGAAAGATAGACACATCTAAAGAAAAAAATGAGTGCCATCCCCCTAATTTTTAAAATAAGAGAGTTTTTTGATTTTTTTTTATTTTCGATAAATATTCATTGCTACTACGGAACCGACCGTGGGTGAGTCCGAATCACACTTAGCTGTTTTTTTGCTAAGTTTCTTAACACTTTGCGCAATTAATATTAGTGGAATCCATTACTGTTCAACATTTATTGAAGCTTCCATATTATCCATAAAAATACATATTTAAATTAATACAATCGAAATATTATAGCTATTAGTGTCGTTAGTAAGTATGTATTAGTATTTCGAATTAGATGATTAGTCACTAATAAAGTGAGTTTGTTTTCAGAATTATAGTAATATGGAAAGTATGTAAAATTGAATATTATATTATTATTTAAATTACTCCTCCCAAAAAGGGGAGAGACTCGTGCCCGTCGTGATTCGTCGCGCGCGCTAGCGCGCGGCGCGGTATAGGATTCGAGGCACGTGCCCCTTTTCCTCGGCATCTTCTGCTCCCATAGTAATGGGAGCGGCGTCTTGTCTGGGTGGCGCAGTGGTAAGCGCCGCGTCGCCGATTAGGGCGCAGCGACGGAGTAGGCGCCTCCCAAGTGTGGTGGTGCCGCGATGACAGCGGTGCCGCGGCGGTTGGTATTGCGGCCGCCGCGGCACCGCTGTCATCGCGGCACATCTCAAGGGTTGCTATTTTATTATTCTCTCGTCAGCACGGGGTCCAGTGGCAATTCACCAGCTCGCCACAAGCTGCTTTGCCCCCTTATTGTTATTTAAATTATTTAATTATAATAGGTTGGGGAAAAAGTCTTTTCGCATTATAGTATGTATGAACTTGTAATAAAATCTTTTTGGCTGTAGTATTTGTATCTGGCTGGTTTTGGTATCATTGAAAGTTAAAATGTGTGATTTTCATTTGTTTTTCGTACTGTCAAGATGAGTGAATCTAATGAAGAAATTCGATACATTTTAAAATTTTACTACAAAAAAGGGAACAAAAAAATGCAACGCAAGCAGCGAAAAAAATTTGCGATGTTTATGGACCTAGTGTAGTGTCTGTGAGAGTAGCACAAATTTGGTTTAAGCGTTTTCAATCCGGAAATTTTGATGTCAAAGATGCACCTCACTCTGGTCGCCCTATTACGGATAAAAAGGATGCCATTTTTGAAAAAGTGGAGCAAGATCGACATATCAGTAGTTACGACGTAGCTGAAGAACTGAGAATTGATCACAAAACAGTTGTGGCGCATTTGAAAAAAGCTGGGTACAAAAAAAAGTTCGATATTTGGGTACCTCACGAGCTCACTGAAAGAAACCTAATGAACCGTGTACTCATTTGTGATTCTTTATTACGACGTAATGAAACCGAATCATTTTTGAAGAAGCTGATAACTGGTGATGAAAAGTGGATCACGTACGACAAGAACGTGCGAAAAAGGTCGTGGTTAAAGGCCGGTCAGGCTTCACAGACTGTGGCGAAACCCGGGTTAACTCGCAATAAGGTGATGTTGTGTGTGTGGTGGGATTGGAAGGGCATTATTCATTATGAGCTATTACCACCAGGCAGGACTATCGATTCTGAACTCTACTGCGAACAACCTCTAGCTAGACCTCACACATCTATAGCCACTCAGCAAAAATTAAGAGAGTTTGGCTGGTTAATGCATCCGCCATATAGTGCTGACCTTGCACCTTCAGATTTCCACCTGTTTCGGTCTCTTCAGAATTCTTTATGCAATGTTAGGTTAACATCAGTAGAGGACTGCCAAATCCACTTGTCGCGGTATTTTGATGAGAAGTCCCAATATTTTTATAGCAATGGGAGCATGTCCCTACCTACAAGATGGCAAAAGGTTATCGAACAAAATGGTACATACATACTTTAGTTAAATTTAAATAAACTATATTAAAAAATGTTTTGAATTATCTTAAAAAAATTAAAAAATGCGAAGAAACTTTTTCCCCAACCTAATATATTTGCATAACAAAGGGTAACCATTTTCTCGAATCAGATGACGTAATTATTTAACATTAAATTGAGTATTCGAAAGGTCTCTATCAATGTATATCAGTGTCTCTACATTAAGTATGGATGAATCATACTGGCCCGTTCATGGCTAAAAATTTCTTGAAGGTTTCGTATCGGAACCGAATTTTACTGAAAATATATTTTTATAAATGCTATAATTTGCAGTAGTTATATAATTTTGAATAATTAAAATTCTAGAGACAAACAAAAATAATCTTAAAAAATTATTTTCATATCGGGATCAAATTATACCTAATACATATAATAAATAATAAGTTTTTTTTTAATAAGTAAAATAACTACCTTCGGATTTCGGTAACTTAGTGGTAAAGCCGCTGAACTGGTTATCCTGAGATCGCAGGTTCGATTCCTGCCCGAAGTCAAATTTTTCTTTCCGTTTTTTCTTTAATTTCTTAAGTTCACTCGCATGTATTATTGCGAAAAATAAATAGTACAAAAATAACTACCAATCTAATCAGTTGGTATTTGCAACGGTGGTTTAGTAGAATCCTGTTTTTTGTGTCATGTTAAATGTAAGCAAATGAATGATATGTGAATATAATATATATTTAACAGAACGGGAGAATTTGATTAATTACAGAGATCAAGCAAGCTCTTACTGCATGAAGAGTTGAACAAGATCGTGATTAGAACTTGGTGTAGGTAACTAAAATGCAGTATGCAAAATTAAAAAAAAAAATCATCGCTTTGTGCGCAAAAAAAATGGGTTATACGAGTAAACTAATAGCTAGAGATAGTAGGTTTGAAAAATGCGTTTTTTTGAATTGTAGAAAAAACAGATTGACGATTTCATGATATTTCATGTTACTGGTATTTTTTTTACTGGTGGTAGAGCTCCAATGACGGAGCTCGCGGGCGTAGGCACCATCGCATTACCTAATATACATGCCGCTAAATGGTAGTGCTCAGCACTAATGATGTTCTGGTCAGATGGTAATGTACGGCCCTGTAATTTCCGACACAGAGGCATAACACCTTAGGCCTCAGGAGTGGTAACGCATCTGCATTTTGACCTTGGTCTTCGTGTAAGTGTCTATAGGCTGCAGTCATCACTTTACATCAATGTAAACTGCAAGCTTGTTTGCCACTTCCATTGTTCCATTACATAAAAATAAACAGTGTTTTCATTTTTACTCTCGATTAAATTTTGTCTATCTTGTATTACACAACGAATTGAAGAGCCTTTTTTAGTTAGTTGAAGAATATCTCGAAGATCATGCCATTGTATTACATCGATAAATTTTAATAATGTCTGCACATTTATTCGATGTTGGTGTATATAAAATGACGTTGTGTTCCGCGCAAATGCATTTAATTTATGTAAAGTTTACATTTCGTTAACTTTCTCGTTATTTTGCATGTAGGAAACTGTATTGTAATGAGCATTAGTGACAATTACAATTTCAGCGTTCTTCCTCTTTCCTCTTTATATAATCGAATGAATTTCTTCCGAGATTTAAGAAAACGATTTTAATCATCTTTGGAACGAGAACTGGGTCATGAATAACTTAGAGCTATTTTATTTACATTGTGTTAGCTCTCCTATTCAATGAATAGAATCTGCGTCGATAGTCAACCCGACAGTCAAGGACAGGATTATTCTTTTTTTTTTTAAACGAATGTGGCAAACGAGCATGCAGTTCAAATGGATATTAAGTTATGCCTGCAGCTTATAGATATCTACACAAAAACCACTGGAACTCTACCACCAGTGAATAAAAAGTTTTAGTAGATATTTCTTGAGCGCCCTAATGTGTGTGAACATAGTGTTGAAAAATGATCGATGTTGACGAAATTGCTTACAGTGCTCATCAAAAAATATTGCACATCGAGCCTATTAAAGTGATAATCGGCTAATTTCGACTTTGTAGAGCGTTATCTCTGCTACACACTGTCTACGTAAGCACTGATGGTCTGTTATTAGTCACAACTTAATCAAAATGGTCGACAAACATCAGATAGGTAAGGCGCGAAAGAGGTAACGCTATACAGACCCGAAATAAGCCAAGTTTCCTTCCTAAGGTCGATGTGCATTATTTCTTGTTGTATACTGTATGGTCCAAGAGATACTGAACCCTCCGAGCACCGTTGGTCCTGTAAGGCTGGAAATTTTTGTAGGAATAAATCATAACACGCCAAGTACAAAAACCATCGCCTGGCAAGGATCAGCCAGTCACGTCACCAACCCCACATTTTTGAAAATGTAAAAAAAAATAAAAAATAAACTTGAACCTGTAAGGCTGAAATTTTTATATGATTTAGTTATACATAGTTAAGTTTAAAAAAAAATTGACAGGCGATTTCGATGAGCACAAGTGCCTGCCAGGCGAACCGAAAGGTGTGCTATATGTATGAATTAAACAAACTTTCTTCTGTAAAGTGGAAATTTATATAAGTGTTTGTCTAAGATATTTGAAGTAAGTAGGTTCAATAACAGGCGGTTCTGGATAGCATTAAAAAATCGGCCAAGTGCGAGTCGGACTCGCACACTAAGTGTTCCGTACAAAAAAATTTTTTCGTAATTTTGCTTAATATTAACAACGGTAGCAGGTAGACTCTTAAAATTTTCACAGAATATTGATTTGTATATTGTCTTTCATAAAAAATATCTAAATTAAAATAAAGTAAACATCAAAGGGGGGCTCCCATACAACAAACGTAATTTTTAAGCAATTTTTTTGCACGGAACACTTTGTGCGCGAGTCCGACTCGCACTTGGCCGATTTTTAATGCTATCCAGAACCGCCTGTTATTGAACCTACTTACTTCAAATATCTTAGACAAACACTTATATAAATTTCAACTTTACAGAAGAAAGTTTGTTTAATTCATACATATAGCACACCTTTCGGTTCGCCTGGCAGGCACTTGTGCTCATCGAAATCGCCTGTCAATTTTTTTTTAGACTTAACTATGTATAAACTAAATCATATAAAAATTTTAGCCTTACAGGTTCAAGTTTATTTTTTATTTTTTTTTACATTTTCAAAAATGTGGGGTTGGTGACGTGACTGGCTGATCCTTGCCAGGCGATGGTTTTTGTACTTGGCGTGTTATGATTTATCCCTACAAAAATGTTCAGCCTTACAGGACCAACGGTGCTCGGAGGGTTCAGTATCTCTCAGTCTAGTACTACTGTTTGTACAGAACCGGTATCGAAGCTCGAGGGCGTAGGCATTACGGTATAACCTAATACATATATAAATTGAGGTTTTCAGCACTATGGTGTTCCGGTTAGATGGCAATGTATGGCTCCGTCATAGCGATCACTCAGGTAAAATATCTTGCACTCAGGCCAGAGAATAATGTAATAATACTACGCATAGAATGGACACTTCGACGTCCCGCCTCACCCAACCTCCTCCCCTCTTATCGGCGACGTTTGGTATTCTCTACGTGCTACGCACACAGGTGCACGTGTAAATACACGTCATTGATTGATGTCTGTATAATGGAGACCAAATCAAGCGTTTGTATGGAATTTTGGCGAAGTGTCCGCGGTGTGCTTAGAAATAGAAATAGAAAATATTTTTATTATATCGAATAGATCTTTACAGATACTTTCAAAACGTCAAGAAATATAAAATACCTAGAGTGAATAACCATTACATAAAGTAAAGCAAAATCATATATTAATAGTAAATTCAAAAATAGAATTTAAACTACTTAGTTAAAACATAATAATCACAAAATTTTTCAATTCCTTCAATGATGATAAATGAAGAAAAAGAAAAACTTATTCGTCAAGATCAAAGTTATTCACTTAGCAGAGTTCCAAGTGCAGTCACTACTGAGAAGAACTCCGCTACCCAACTAACTCAGTAAGAGCTCTGTTAAATGAGAGCTTAAATCTAGTACAAATTATCGCGAAATATCAAATAATGTGAACGTCCATAGCATAGATGCAAATAAACTGCTAGTTACTAAATGTGATGTAGCTCCTGCAAACCAGAACAGACAACTTAGGGGTTACAATGCATTTGTATTAATTTTACTTGCGGTTTTATGAAGGTCAATAAACTACAGTATTCTCTTCCATCCATGCAAACTGCATGCTTCTTTGCCACCATGTATGTATGTATCTTCATGCCAGGTCCCTAACGGGGTAGGAAGAGAGTGTGGAGCACCAGATATACCGGTCCTGACACACCTCCCGTGCATCATCTACATTCATCATTCTCTTCATACATGCACGCCGATTCCTATGACTTTGGACTCCACCATAAGAGGTACTCGACCTATTTGGAGAGTCTGCAACCATCCACATTCGCATTGTATATCTGTTATATTGCATATCGCATTGTATATTCGTTTATTCGACATTCTCTGTATACCTATGCCCAAACCATCGGAGCATGCCTTTTTTATTTTTACACCGATACACTCATTCAGACATAGCCTTTTCCTTACATCTTCATTACGAACGCGATCGGCGAGCGATACACCGCAGATCTTGGGCAAAGATCTCATCTCGAACCGAGCTCCAGTGACGGAGCTCGCGGTCGTAGGCACCATCGCATTACCTAATATACATGCCGCTAAATGGTAGTGTTCAGCACTATCGTGTTCTGGTCAGGTGGTAATGTACGGCCCTGTAATTTCCGGCACAGAGGTATAACATCTTAGGCCTCAGGAGTGGTAACGCATCTGCGTTTTGACCTTGGTGTTTGTCGGGGTGTCTATAGGCTGCAGTCATCACTTAACATTAATGTGAACTGCATGCTTGTTTGCCACATGCATTAGAATAAAAAAAAACTTCTTAAAATAAAATGCTTAAATAGGTTGATAGATACATGTGCAACCTAAAATGTGTTGCATGTGTCTATACGTAATCGTATCTTTTATTTGTCATTCTAATATTTTATTGTGGTGGTTCACCACTAACGTAAGGTAGCATATTGATATCATTTGGTTAAATGATGTACCTATTGTCTATTTGCATTGCTTTAAGGTTCATCGTATTATTTGTCCAAAACGGAATGAAAAGTGAAAACAATTTGATAAATGTATTAGGGGCAGACACTATAGAAATACAGGCTATTGCAATGTTTAACAGAATAATGGAAAGTTATTTACTTTTAAATTATAATTATCAGATTATTTAAAAGATAAGTGGCAAATTACCATTCAGTTTCATACAAACTATTTGCATTAGATTAGGTATCTGAATACGTGATAACGGGAGGAAAACTTTTACCGTTATTTATACAACGCTTTCAATCTTTATTTGGTAACCTACAAAAACTATTTGAATATCATGGCAAATTTTGAATGCTGATACAAATTTATCAAGATTGAGATAGGTACCTAAGTTTAAATATAGTTCCGTAAATACTGCCTTAGAGATATCTCTAGCCTCAGGCGTACAAATATGTCTGCTTAAACTGGTTTTATTGTTGACTACAAAACCGTGATTAGGGGAACCAATCAACAAAGATGAAAGAAATATTCGCAGAATTGATTTCCCATTGCATGTATAATAATGTGGATGGTTGCAGAGGCCCAGGAAGACCAAGGCTGACCTACCATGACCAAATAGGTCGAGTTCTGTCTGATGGTGGTGTCAAAAGTCTTAGGAATCGGCGTGCATGTATGAAGAGAATGATGAAGGTAGACGAGGCACGAGAGGTTTGTCAGAACCGGGATGTCTGGCGCTCTACACTCTCTGCCTACCCCGTTAGGGACCTGGCGTGAAGATACATGTATAATAATAATAACTGACGTCAACATCAATAACTTGTCGTAACTTCACGCATCTAGTCCTCGAAGGAGTAGACAGAGGTAGGTAAATGCATGTATCCAAGCATAGGTAATCAAACATCTTCGATTCACCGGTTATGTTTTGACTATGGCGAGCCTGTTGAGATCTGTTATTGTTTGTATGTGACAAATACAAAAAAATACCTAGCACCTATCCCGCCCCCTTCGACCTAACTCACAGAGTCAGGGCGCCTAATCTTATGTAACATGATGATGATATTTTTCTCGTATTTTACTTTCGTAGCTATAATATGCTGCTTGCTTTTTGATAGATACATATAATGTAGTTAACTTGGCCGAGGTTCGCAAAAACGCTTTCAATAAAATCACATGAAACATATTATTGCCTTGTGTCCGTGGCATGTTGTATTGTAGGAATAAGAAGACAGAAAATTTAGAAGCGTTGCTAGTTATACCTCTGTGCTAAAACATGGAGTTGTCACTTAACCGGATCACTCAATGATTTCATTGAGTGATCCGGTGAGTGGGTATAAAATTATGTAAATTAGTTAATTTATGTACGCCAATCATTTTCTTCCGATCGAATGTGACCCAGAATACTATGGACCATGAGCATAGAGCAACACCGGATGGGAGTAGCCATATGCAGGCTTTCCCCTCAGTCAAAGTACAAACCCATGTGGGTCTATACCTGTCGCCTAGATGTTTATATGTGTGCGTGAAATTGTTTCTGTATTTTGTTAAAGTCAAGGTGTGAGTTTCGTAGTAATAGACGATTTTTGTAGTGAGCGTGTGTGTCGCACGCATTGCCCCCCGCAAAAATGACAGACTGTTTTGCATCGGTAATAAACGCTATGGCTACTCCACTCCAGTCCGCCGCGACCGGTGGGCCGCGTTGCTCTATGTCCATGAGAAATAATATACCGTTCGTATTAAGATCAGACGCAGTGCTCAAGCGCTAACACCTCGGCTCTAGAGTTGCAGTCTGAAAGTGTTGTCATTTGATACAAATGTGACAAACGACCGATCAGGTCATGGTTGCGTCGCTGTTATCTATTCGCGATCTCGTTGCTTTGTCGAGCCTGTCGGCTTAACCAAGTTAACCAACTATAATAATGATTGCGTTTCAGCCGGCGCGGGCGGTGATGAATTCGAGGGCGCGGAAAAGTGACTGCTGCATTCTTTTTTTATCAAGTACAGTACCTAAGCAGGCCACTATTTCTACGCTGAGGTCCTGGGTTCGATTCCCGGGATTTGATTATCAGTGATAATGGTGTAAAGTCCTTTATCTCTGGTTATATTGGGATTTTTTCATTTTCTGGAAATTTCCCAGTACCTCGAAGTTTGGTAATGTGCCCGGAGATGTCAACAGGCTCACAACAAGTTACATGGGCCAAAAAGGTAACCGGCGAATCGTGGGTGTTTGCATGTATGCTTGAATGCTTGCATTTTACCTCTGCCTACCCGTTCGTAGAGCGTTATCTCTGCTGCACACTGCCTACGTAAGCACTAATTGTCCGGTATTGGTCAAACCTTGATCAAAATGGTCGACAAACGTCAGATAAGTTGTGTGCGAAAGAGATAATGTTCTACAGAGCCGAAATTATCCGAAGTTCCTCTCCTAAGGTCGGTGTGCAATATATAAGCTTAATATTATCAGTAGATTGTTTAAGAAATGATTTTTGTAAATATTACGAACAAAATATAGATATTTTAAATTTGATTTTTATTTTATTTAGGTATTTCTGCGTTTCATCTTTACTCTGACGTTTGTATAATTAGGTATTTAAAAATAATAATCTAATATTTTATTTCCCGAAAAAGAAAAAGTTGTCCAATAATTTAAATTTTAATATTGCTCTGATGCTGTCCTGGCACTATTGTGAAACAATGAGAGCAAGAAGAAGGAATCAAGATTTCAGGTCTTTTCAGCAAGTATATGAGTAATTATTGGCCAAAAAAATGAAAAATTGACAAGGTATTGACGCGGTTTCCATGTGTTATAAAAAAGATTGGATGAAAATTCCAAAGAAAACTTGACTTTGTTAGTTTGAACCACTAAACCACACTAAACACACTCATTTTGATCTCATAAAGTGCGGTAACTTTAATTTTAATATGCCCAAAAGAAGAGTATCCGTTTTATAGATGCCTAGGTAGTTAGCGCTGTTATCACCGGTAGTTTCACCAATTAATGCAAGATTTGTGCCTTTGGCCCCTGTCATAGGGATCATCTATTACGTAACGCAGAGTAAGTAGGTATGTAATGTACCTACCTACTCTACGTTTTGGAGTACGACTTGTTTGTATCTTAGTATTAACGCAAGCACTAGATAGATGCAGCGGAAGCAAAGAGAGCCTATAATACAAGGGTAGTCAACTTGTTTAGGCCCAAGATCGACTATTCACTGACGACACTCAGTACGATCTACCAATTACATACTTCTTGAAATCTTAAATGAAACAGCATAGTTCGTACACAATTATGGAGAGTTTTTATTAAAAAACTTAGTAATGAGGGAAAAAAACTTAGTAATGAAAATTCTTAGTAACTTCTTGAGCGCGTTGATTCATTTAACGCAATTCAAAAGTTTTGATTGAAAAGTTAGGGTGCGATGCAACAGGTTGTGAATTTAATTTGTAAATGTTTGGACAACAAAAAGCGGGAATAGAAGCATTGTGGTTTTGCATAATGTGACACAGGTAGAGCACGCAATTGTAATTGTGTGGGGAATGCATTCACGTGAGTTGCTTGATGTTATGTTCCGTTGTTTATGTAGATGAACCCTACATGGTAGACTAGTCCTTTCCAATGAACCGGTATGTGTAAGTACCTACAGCAATCTGCGTAGCTTGCTAAACTGTAAACAAAATAAAATTTTGTAGGAATAGGTAAGAGACGGTCTCTACCGCTTGGTTTTCTCACCCATATCGTTAATTTAGAGTCAATTCATATTTTCACTAAAACGATTATATGACCTAGTTCCAGGTGACAAACAATTACAAATGGATAAGGAAGTAAGCAGTCCATATTTCGTTCCTATATGCCATAACGGATATACCTATTATCCGTCCGTCCGTCCGTACGTCACTCTGAAACTATTAGGACTTGGACTTGGACTGAAACTATTAGGATTTCAAGAATGTTTTCTCTATACCGCTTTATGATTTTTATACAAAAATAAATTTAAAAAATATGAGAGGTCTTTCATATTCAAACATAAAAACCTTTTAACTTACCTTTATTTTTTCTACCCCTGTTTGAATTGACATGAAAATTGAAAATTAAAAGCATAATTTCAATGTGTTCAGGAAAGTCTATCGTTTGAAAGATAGACACATCTAAAGAAAAAAATGAGTGCCATCCCCCTAATTTTTAAAATAAGAGAGTTTTTTGATTTTTTTTTATTTTCGATAAATATTCATTGCTACTACGGAACCGACCGTGGGTGAGTCCGAATCACACTTAGCTGTTTTTTTGCTAAGTTTCTTAACACTTTGCGCAATTAATATTAGTGGAATCCATTACTGTTCAACATTTATTGAAGCTTCCATATTATCCATAAAAATACATATTTAAATTAATACAATCGAAATATTATAGCTATTAGTGTCGTTAGTAAGTATGTATTAGTATTTCGAATTAGATGATTAGTCACTAATAAAGTGAGTTTGTTTTCAGAATTATAGTAATATGGAAAGTATGTAAAATTGAATATTATATTATTATTTAAATTACTCCTCCCAAAAAGGGGAGAGACTCGTGCCCGTCGTGATTCGTCGCGCGCGCTAGCGCGCGGCGCGGTATAGGATTCGAGGCACGTGCCCCTTTTCCTCGGCATCTTCTGCTCCCATAGTAATGGGAGCGGCGTCTTGTCTGGGTGGCGCAGTGGTAAGCGCCGCGTCGCCGATTAGGGCGCAGCGACGGAGTAGGCGCCTCCCAAGTGTGGTGGTGCCGCGATGACAGCGGTGCCGCGGCGGTTGGTATTGCGGCCGCCGCGGCACCGCTGTCATCGCGGCACATCTCAAGGGTTGCTATTTTATTATTCTCTCGTCAGCACGGGGTCCAGTGGCAATTCACCAGCTCGCCACAAGCTGCTTTGCCCCCTTATTGTTATTTAAATTATTTAATTATAATAGGTTGGGGAAAAAGTCTTTTCGCATTATAGTATGTATGAACTTGTAATAAAATCTTTTTGGCTGTAGTATTTGTATCTGGCTGGTTTTGGTATCATTGAAAGTTAAAATGTGTGATTTTCATTTGTTTTTCGTACTGTCAAGATGAGTGAATCTAATGAAGAAATTCGATACATTTTAAAATTTTACTACAAAAAAGGGAACAAAAAAATGCAACGCAAGCAGCGAAAAAAATTTGCGATGTTTATGGACCTAGTGTAGTGTCTGTGAGAGTAGCACAAATTTGGTTTAAGCGTTTTCAATCCGGAAATTTTGATGTCAAAGATGCACCTCACTCTGGTCGCCCTATTACGGATAAAAAGGATGCCATTTTTGAAAAAGTGGAGCAAGATCGACATATCAGTAGTTACGACGTAGCTGAAGAACTGAGAATTGATCACAAAACAGTTGTGGCGCATTTGAAAAAAGCTGGGTACAAAAAAAAGTTCGATATTTGGGTACCTCACGAGCTCACTGAAAGAAACCTAATGAACCGTGTACTCATTTGTGATTCTTTATTACGACGTAATGAAACCGAATCATTTTTGAAGAAGCTGATAACTGGTGATGAAAAGTGGATCACGTACGACAAGAACGTGCGAAAAAGGTCGTGGTTAAAGGCCGGTCAGGCTTCACAGACTGTGGCGAAACCCGGGTTAACTCGCAATAAGGTGATGTTGTGTGTGTGGTGGGATTGGAAGGGCATTATTCATTATGAGCTATTACCACCAGGCAGGACTATCGATTCTGAACTCTACTGCGAACAACCTCTAGCTAGACCTCACACATCTATAGCCACTCAGCAAAAATTAAGAGAGTTTGGCTGGTTAATGCATCCGCCATATAGTGCTGACCTTGCACCTTCAGATTTCCACCTGTTTCGGTCTCTTCAGAATTCTTTATGCAATGTTAGGTTAACATCAGTAGAGGACTGCCAAATCCACTTGTCGCGGTATTTTGATGAGAAGTCCCAATATTTTTATAGCAATGGGAGCATGTCCCTACCTACAAGATGGCAAAAGGTTATCGAACAAAATGGTACATACATACTTTAGTTAAATTTAAATAAACTATATTAAAAAATGTTTTGAATTATCTTAAAAAAATTAAAAAATGCGAAGAAACTTTTTCCCCAACCTAATATATTTGCATAACAAAGGGTAACCATTTTCTCGAATCAGATGACGTAATTATTTAACATTAAATTGAGTATTCGAAAGGTCTCTATCAATGTATATCAGTGTCTCTACATTAAGTATGGATGAATCATACTGGCCCGTTCATGGCTAAAAATTTCTTGAAGGTTTCGTATCGGAACCGAATTTTACTGAAAATATATTTTTATAAATGCTATAATTTGCAGTAGTTATATAATTTTGAATAATTAAAATTCTAGAGACAAACAAAAATAATCTTAAAAAATTATTTTCATATCGGGATCAAATTATACCTAATACATATAATAAATAATAAGTTTTTTTTTAATAAGTAAAATAACTACCTTCGGATTTCGGTAACTTAGTGGTAAAGCCGCTGAACTGGTTATCCTGAGATCGCAGGTTCGATTCCTGCCCGAAGTCAAATTTTTCTTTCCGTTTTTTCTTTAATTTCTTAAGTTCACTCGCATGTATTATTGCGAAAAATAAATAGTACAAAAATAACTACCAATCTAATCAGTTGGTATTTGCAACGGTGGTTTAGTAGAATCCTGTTTTTTGTGTCATGTTAAATGTAAGCAAATGAATGATATGTGAATATAATATATATTTAACAGAACGGGAGAATTTGATTAATTACAGAGATCAAGCAAGCTCTTACTGCATGAAGAGTTGAACAAGATCGTGATTAGAACTTGGTGTAGGTAACTAAAAGGCAGTATGCAAAATTAAAAAAAAAAATCATCGCTTTGTGCGCAAAAAAAATGGGTTATACGAGTAAACTAATAGCTAGAGATAGTAGGTTTGAAAAATGCGTTTTTTTGAATTGTAGAAAAAACAGATTGACGATTTCATGATATTTCATGTTACTGGTATTTTTTTTACTGGTGGTAGAGCTCCAATGACGGAGCTCGCGGGCGTAGGCACCATCGCATTACCTAATATACATGCCGCTAAATGGTAGTGCTCAGCACTAATGATGTTCTGGTCAGATGGTAATGTACGGCCCTGTAATTTCCGACACAGAGGCATAACACCTTAGGCCTCAGGAGTGGTAACGCATCTGCATTTTGACCTTGGTCTTCGTGTAAGTGTCTATAGGCTGCAGTCATCACTTTACATCAATGTAAACTGCAAGCTTGTTTGCCACTTCCATTGTTCCATTACATAAAAATAAACAGTGTTTTCATTTTTACTCTCGATTAAATTTTGTCTATCTTGTATTACACAACGAATTGAAGAGCCTTTTTTAGTTAGTTGAAGAATATCTCGAAGATCATGCCATTGTATTACATCGATAAATTTTAATAATGTCTGCACATTTATTCGATGTTGGTGTATATAAAATGACGTTGTGTTCCGCGCAAATGCATTTAATTTATGTAAAGTTTACATTTCGTTAACTTTCTCGTTATTTTGCATGTAGGAAACTGTATTGTAATGAGCATTAGTGACAATTACAATTTCAGCGTTCTTCCTCTTTCCTCTTTATATAATCGAATGAATTTCTTCCGAGATTTAAGAAAACGATTTTAATCATCTTTGGAACGAGAACTGGGTCATGAATAACTTAGAGCTATTTTATTTACATTGTGTTAGCTCTCCTATTCAATGAATAGAATCTGCGTCGATAGTCAACCCGACAGTCAAGGACAGGATTATTCTTTTTTTTTTTAAACGAATGTGGCAAACGAGCATGCAGTTCAAATGGATATTAAGTTATGCCTGCAGCTTATAGATATCTACACAAAAACCACTGGAACTCTACCACCAGTGAATAAAAAGTTTTAGTAGATATTTCTTGAGCGCCCTAATGTGTGTGAACATAGTGTTGAAAAATGATCGATGTTGACGAAATTGCTTACAGTGCTCATCAAAAAATATTGCACATCGAGCCTATTAAAGTGATAATCGGCTAATTTCGACTTTGTAGAGCGTTATCTCTGCTACACACTGTCTACGTAAGCACTGATGGTCTGTTATTAGTCACAACTTAATCAAAATGGTCGACAAACATCAGATAGGTAAGGCGCGAAAGAGGTAACGCTATACAGACCCGAAATAAGCCAAGTTTCCTTCCTAAGGTCGATGTGCATTATTTCTTGTTGTATACTGTATGGTCCAAGAGATACTGAACCCTCCGAGCACCGTTGGTCCTGTAAGGCTGGAAATTTTTGTAGGAATAAATCATAACACGCCAAGTACAAAAACCATCGCCTGGCAAGGATCAGCCAGTCACGTCACCAACCCCACATTTTTGAAAATGTAAAAAAAAATAAAAAATAAACTTGAACCTGTAAGGCTGAAATTTTTATATGATTTAGTTATACATAGTTAAGTTTAAAAAAAAATTGACAGGCGATTTCGATGAGCACAAGTGCCTGCCAGGCGAACCGAAAGGTGTGCTATATGTATGAATTAAACAAACTTTCTTCTGTAAAGTGGAAATTTATATAAGTGTTTGTCTAAGATATTTGAAGTAAGTAGGTTCAATAACAGGCGGTTCTGGATAGCATTAAAAAATCGGCCAAGTGCGAGTCGGACTCGCACACTAAGTGTTCCGTACAAAAAAATTTTTTCGTAATTTTGCTTAATATTAACAACGGTAGCAGGTAGACTCTTAAAATTTTCACAGAATATTGATTTGTATATTGTCTTTCATAAAAAATATCTAAATTAAAATAAAGTAAACATCAAAGGGGGGCTCCCATACAACAAACGTAATTTTTAAGCAATTTTTTTGCACGGAACACTTTGTGCGCGAGTCCGACTCGCACTTGGCCGATTTTTAATGCTATCCAGAACCGCCTGTTATTGAACCTACTTACTTCAAATATCTTAGACAAACACTTATATAAATTTCAACTTTACAGAAGAAAGTTTGTTTAATTCATACATATAGCACACCTTTCGGTTCGCCTGGCAGGCACTTGTGCTCATCGAAATCGCCTGTCAATTTTTTTTTAGACTTAACTATGTATAAACTAAATCATATAAAAATTTTAGCCTTACAGGTTCAAGTTTATTTTTTATTTTTTTTTACATTTTCAAAAATGTGGGGTTGGTGACGTGACTGGCTGATCCTTGCCAGGCGATGGTTTTTGTACTTGGCGTGTTATGATTTATCCCTACAAAAATGTTCAGCCTTACAGGACCAACGGTGCTCGGAGGGTTCAGTATCTCTCAGTCTAGTACTACTGTTTGTACAGAACCGGTATCGAAGCTCGAGGGCGTAGGCATTACGGTATAACCTAATACATATATAAATTGAGGTTTTCAGCACTATGGTGTTCCGGTTAGATGGCAATGTATGGCTCCGTCATAGCGATCACTCAGGTAAAATATCTTGCACTCAGGCCAGAGAATAATGTAATAATACTACGCATAGAATGGACACTTCGACGTCCCGCCTCACCCAACCTCCTCCCCTCTTATCGGCGACGTTTGGTATTCTCTACGTGCTACGCACACAGGTGCACGTGTAAATACACGTCATTGATTGATGTCTGTATAATGGAGACCAAATCAAGCGTTTGTATGGAATTTTGGCGAAGTGTCCGCGGTGTGCTTAGAAATAGAAATAGAAAATATTTTTATTATATCGAATAGATCTTTACAGATACTTTCAAAACGTCAAGAAATATAAAATACCTAGAGTGAATAACCATTACATAAAGTAAAGCAAAATCATATATTAATAGTAAATTCAAAAATAGAATTTAAACTACTTAGTTAAAACATAATAATCACAAAATTTTTCAATTCCTTCAATGATGATAATTGAAGAAAAAGAAAAACTTATTCGTCAAGATCAAAGTTATTCACTTAGCAGAGTTCCAAGTGCAGTCACTACTGAGAAGAACTCCGCTACCCAACTAACTCAGTAAGAGCTCTGTTAAATGAGAGCTTAAATCTAGTACAAATTATCGCGAAATATCAAATAATGTGAACGTCCATAGCATAGATGCAAATAAACTGCTAGTTACTAAATGTGATGTAGCTCCTGCAAACCAGAACAGACAACTTAGGGGTTACAATGCATTTGTATTAATTTTACTTGCGGTTTTATGAAGGTCAATAAACTACAGTATTCTCTTCCATCCATGCAAACTGCATGCTTCTTTGCCACCATGTATGTATGTATCTTCATGCCAGGTCCCTAACGGGGTAGGAAGAGAGTGTGGAGCACCAGATATACCGGTCCTGACACACCTCCCGTGCATCATCTACATTCATCATTCTCTTCATACATGCACGCCGATTCCTATGACTTTGGACTCCACCATAAGAGGTACTCGACCTATTTGGAGAGTCTGCAACCATCCACATTCGCATTGTATATCTGTTATATTGCATATCGCATTGTATATTCGTTTATTCGACATTCTCTGTATACCTATGCCCAAACCATCGGAGCATGCCTTTTTTATTTTTACACCGATACACTCATTCAGACATAGCCTTTTCCTTACATCTTCATTACGAACGCGATCGGCGAGCGATACACCGCAGATCTTGGGCAAAGATCTCATCTCGAACCGAGCTCCAGTGACGGAGCTCGCGGTCGTAGGCACCATCGCATTACCTAATATACATGCCGCTAAATGGTAGTGTTCAGCACTATCGTGTTCTGGTCAGGTGGTAATGTACGGCCCTGTAATTTCCGGCACAGAGGTATAACATCTTAGGCCTCAGGAGTGGTAACGCATCTGCGTTTTGACCTTGGTGTTTGTCGGGGTGTCTATAGGCTGCAGTCATCACTTAACATTAATGTGAACTGCATGCTTGTTTGCCACATGCATTAGAATAAAAAAAAACTTCTTAAAATAAAATGCTTAAATAGGTTGATAGATACATGTGCAACCTAAAATGTGTTGCATGTGTCTATACGTAATCGTATCTTTTATTTGTCATTCTAATATTTTATTGTGGTGGTTCACCACTAACGTAAGGTAGCATATTGATATCATTTGGTTAAATGATGTACCTATTGTCTATTTGCATTGCTTTAAGGTTCATCGTATTATTTGTCCAAAACGGAATGAAAAGTGAAAACAATTTGATAAATGTATTAGGGGCAGACACTATAGAAATACAGGCTATTGCAATGTTTAACAGAATAATGGAAAGTTATTTACTTTTAAATTATAATTATCAGATTATTTAAAAGATAAGTGGCAAATTACCATTCAGTTTCATACAAACTATTTGCATTAGATTAGGTATCTGAATACGTGATAACGGGAGGAAAACTTTTACCGTTATTTATACAACGCTTTCAATCTTTATTTGGTAACCTACAAAAACTATTTGAATATCATGGCAAATTTTGAATGCTGATACAAATTTATCAAGATTGAGATAGGTACCTAAGTTTAAATATAGTTCCGTAAATACTGCCTTAGAGATATCTCTAGCCTCAGGCGTACAAATATGTCTGCTTAAACTGGTTTTATTGTTGACTACAAAACCGTGATTAGGGGAACCAATCAACAAAGATGAAAGAAATATTCGCAGAATTGATTTCCCATTGCATGTATAATAATGTGGATGGTTGCAGAGGCCCAGGAAGACCAAGGCTGACCTACCATGACCAAATAGGTCGAGTTCTGTCTGATGGTGGTGTCAAAAGTCTTAGGAATCGGCGTGCATGTATGAAGAGAATGATGAAGGTAGACGAGGCACGAGAGGTTTGTCAGAACCGGGATGTCTGGCGCTCTACACTCTCTGCCTACCCCGTTAGGGACCTGGCGTGAAGATACATGTATAATAATAATAACTGACGTCAACATCAATAACTTGTCGTAACTTCACGCATCTAGTCCTCGAAGGAGTAGACAGAGGTAGGTAAATGCATGTATCCAAGCATAGGTAATCAAACATCTTCGATTCACCGGTTATGTTTTGACTATGGCGAGCCTGTTGAGATCTGTTATTGTTTGTATGTGACAAATACAAAAAAATACCTAGCACCTATCCCGCCCCCTTCGACCTAACTCACAGAGTCAGGGCGCCTAATCTTATGTAACATGATGATGATATTTTTCTCGTATTTTACTTTCGTAGCTATAATATGCTGCTTGCTTTTTGATAGATACATATAATGTAGTTAACTTGGCCGAGGTTCGCAAAAACGCTTTCAATAAAATCACATGAAACATATTATTGCCTTGTGTCCGTGGCATGTTGTATTGTAGGAATAAGAAGACAGAAAATTTAGAAGCGTTGCTAGTTATACCTCTGTGCTAAAACATGGAGTTGTCACTTAACCGGATCACTCAATGATTTCATTGAGTGATCCGGTGAGTGGGTATAAAATTATGTAAATTAGTTAATTTATGTACGCCAATCATTTTCTTCCGATCGAATGTGACCCAGAATACTATGGACCATGAGCATAGAGCAACACCGGATGGGAGTAGCCATATGCAGGCTTTCCCCTCAGTCAAAGTACAAACCCATGTGGGTCTATACCTGTCGCCTAGATGTTTATATGTGTGCGTGAAATTGTTTCTGTATTTTGTTAAAGTCAAGGTGTGAGTTTCGTAGTAATAGACGATTTTTGTAGTGAGCGTGTGTGTCGCACGCATTGCCCCCCGCAAAAATGACAGACTGTTTTGCATCGGTAATAAACGCTATGGCTACTCCACTCCAGTCCGCCGCGACCGGTGGGCCGCGTTGCTCTATGTCCATGAGAAATAATATACCGTTCGTATTAAGATCAGACGCAGTGCTCAAGCGCTAACACCTCGGCTCTAGAGTTGCAGTCTGAAAGTGTTGTCATTTGATACAAATGTGACAAACGACCGATCAGGTCATGGTTGCGTCGCTGTTATCTATTCGCGATCTCGTTGCTTTGTCGAGCCTGTCGGCTTAACCAAGTTAACCAACTATAATAATGATTGCGTTTCAGCCGGCGCGGGCGGTGATGAATTCGAGGGCGCGGAAAAGTGACTGCTGCATTCTTTTTTTATCAAGTACAGTACCTAAGCAGGCCACTATTTCTACGCTGAGGTCCTGGGTTCGATTCCCGGGATTTGATTATCAGTGATAATGGTGTAAAGTCCTTTATCTCTGGTTATATTGGGATTTTTTCATTTTCTGGAAATTTCCCAGTACCTCGAAGTTTGGTAATGTGCCCGGAGATGTCAACAGGCTCACAACAAGTTACATGGGCCAAAAAGGTAACCGGCGAATCGTGGGTGTTTGCATGTATGCTTGAATGCTTGCATTTTACCTCTGCCTACCCGTTCGTAGAGCGTTATCTCTGCTGCACACTGCCTACGTAAGCACTAATTGTCCGGTATTGGTCAAACCTTGATCAAAATGGTCGACAAACGTCAGATAAGTTGTGTGCGAAAGAGATAATGTTCTACAGAGCCGAAATTATCCGAAGTTCCTCTCCTAAGGTCGGTGTGCAATATATAAGCTTAATATTATCAGTAGATTGTTTAAGAAATGATTTTTGTAAATATTACGAACAAAATATAGATATTTTAAATTTGATTTTTATTTTATTTAGGTATTTCTGCGTTTCATCTTTACTCTGACGTTTGTATAATTAGGTATTTAAAAATAATAATCTAATATTTTATTTCCCGAAAAAGAAAAAGTTGTCCAATAATTTAAATTTTAATATTGCTCTGATGCTGTCCTGGCACTATTGTGAAACAATGAGAGCAAGAAGAAGGAATCAAGATTTCAGGTCTTTTCAGCAAGTATATGAGTAATTATTGGCCAAAAAAATGAAAAATTGACAAGGTATTGACGCGGTTTCCATGTGTTATAAAAAAGATTGGATGAAAATTCCAAAGAAAACTTGACTTTGTTAGTTTGAACCACTAAACCACACTAAACACACTCATTTTGATCTCATAAAGTGCGGTAACTTTAATTTTAATATGCCCAAAAGAAGAGTATCCGTTTTATAGATGCCTAGGTAGTTAGCGCTGTTATCACCGGTAGTTTCACCAATTAATGCAAGATTTGTGCCTTTGGCCCCTGTCATAGGGATCATCTATTACGTAACGCAGAGTAAGTAGGTATGTAATGTACCTACCTACTCTACGTTTTGGAGTACGACTTGTTTGTATCTTAGTATTAACGCAAGCACTAGATAGATGCAGCGGAAGCAAAGAGAGCCTATAATACAAGGGTAGTCAACTTGTTTAGGCCCAAGATCGACTATTCACTGACGACACTCAGTACGATCTACCAATTACATACTTCTTGAAATCTTAAATGAAACAGCATAGTTCGTACACAATTATGGAGAGTTTTTATTAAAAAACTTAGTAATGAGGGAAAAAAACTTAGTAATGAAAATTCTTAGTAACTTCTTGAGCGCGTTGATTCATTTAACGCAATTCAAAAGTTTTGATTGAAAAGTTAGGGTGCGATGCAACAGGTTGTGAATTTAATTTGTAAATGTTTGGACAACAAAAAGCGGGAATAGAAGCATTGTGGTTTTGCATAATGTGACACAGGTAGAGCACGCAATTGTAATTGTGTGGGGAATGCATTCACGTGAGTTGCTTGATGTTATGTTCCGTTGTTTATGTAGATGAACCCTACATGGTAGACTAGTCCTTTCCAATGAACCGGTATGTGTAAGTACCTACAGCAATCTGCGTAGCTTGCTAAACTGTAAACAAAATAAAATTTTGTAGGAATAGGTAAGAGACGGTCTCTACCGCTTGGTTTTCTCACCCATATCGTTAATTTAGAGTCAATTCATATTTTCACTAAAACGATTATATGACCTAGTTCCAGGTGACAAACAATTACAAATGGATAAGGAAGTAAGCAGTCCATATTTCGTTCCTATATGCCATAACGGATATACCTATTATCCGTCCGTCCGTCCGTACGTCACTCTGAAACTATTAGGACTTGGACTTGGACTGAAACTATTAGGATTTCAAGAATGTTTTCTCTATACCGCTTTATGATTTTTATACAAAAATAAATTTAAAAAATATGAGAGGTCTTTCATATTCAAACATAAAAACCTTTTAACTTACCTTTATTTTTTCTACCCCTGTTTGAATTGACATGAAAATTGAAAATTAAAAGCATAATTTCAATGTGTTCAGGAAAGTCTATCATTTGAAAGATAGACACATCTAAAGAAAAAAATGAGTGCCATCCCCCTAATTTTTAAAATAAGAGAGTTTTTTGATTTTTTTTTATTTTCGATAAATATTCATTGCTACTACGGAACCGACCGTGGGTGAGTCCGAATCACACTTAGCTGTTTTTTTGCTAAGTTTCTTAACACTTTGCGCAATTAATATTAGTGGAATCCATTACTGTTCAACATTTATTGAAGCTTCCATATTATCCATAAAAATACATATTTAAATTAATACAATCGAAATATTATAGCTATTAGTGTCGTTAGTAAGTATGTATTAGTATTTCGAATTAGATGATTAGTCACTAATAAAGTGAGTTTGTTTTCAGAATTATAGTAATATGGAAAGTATGTAAAATTGAATATTATATTATTATTTAAATTACTCCTCCCAAAAAGGGGAGAGACTCGTGCCCGTCGTGATTCGTCGCGCGCGCTAGCGCGCGGCGCGGTATAGGATTCGAGGCACGTGCCCCTTTTCCTCGGCATCTTCTGCTCCCATAGTAATGGGAGCGGCGTCTTGTCTGGGTGGCGCAGTGGTAAGCGCCGCGTCGCCGATTAGGGCGCAGCGACGGAGTAGGCGCCTCCCAAGTGTGGTGGTGCCGCGATGACAGCGGTGCCGCGGCGGTTGGTATTGCGGCCGCCGCGGCACCGCTGTCATCGCGGCACATCTCAAGGGTTGCTATTTTATTATTCTCTCGTCAGCACGGGGTCCAGTGGCAATTCACCAGCTCGCCACAAGCTGCTTTGCCCCCTTATTGTTATTTAAATTATTTAATTATAATAGGTTGGGGAAAAAGTCTTTTCGCATTATAGTATGTATGAACTTGTAATAAAATCTTTTTGGCTGTAGTATTTGTATCTGGCTGGTTTTGGTATCATTGAAAGTTAAAATGTGTGATTTTCATTTGTTTTTCGTACTGTCAAGATGAGTGAATCTAATGAAGAAATTCGATACATTTTAAAATTTTACTACAAAAAAGGGAACAAAAAAATGCAACGCAAGCAGCGAAAAAAATTTGCGATGTTTATGGACCTAGTGTAGTGTCTGTGAGAGTAGCACAAATTTGGTTTAAGCGTTTTCAATCCGGAAATTTTGATGTCAAAGATGCACCTCGCTCTGGTCGCCCTATTACGGATAAAAAGGATGCCATTTTTGAAAAAGTGGAGCAAGATCGACATATCAGTAGTTACGACGTAGCTGAAGAACTGAGAATTGATCACAAAACAGTTGTGGCGCATTTGAAAAAAGCTGGGTACAAAAAAAAGTTCGATATTTGGGTACCTCACGAGCTCACTGAAAGAAACCTAATGAACCGTGTACTCATTTGTGATTCTTTATTACGACGTAATGAAACCGAATCATTTTTGAAGAAGCTGATAACTGGTGATGAAAAGTGGATCACGTACGACAAGAACGTGCGAAAAAGGTCGTGGTTAAAGGCCGGTCAGGCTTCACAGACTGTGGCGAAACCCGGGTTAACTCGCAATAAGGTGATGTTGTGTGTGTGGTGGGATTGGAAGGGCATTATTCATTATGAGCTATTACCACCAGGCAGGACTATCGATTCTGAACTCTACTGCGAACAACCTCTAGCTAGACCTCACACATCTATAGCCACTCAGCAAAAATTAAGAGAGTTTGGCTGGTTAATGCATCCGCCATATAGTGCTGACCTTGCACCTTCAGATTTCCACCTGTTTCGGTCTCTTCAGAATTCTTTATGCAATGTTAGGTTAACATCAGTAGAGGACTGCCAAATCCACTTGTCGCGGTATTTTGATGAGAAGTCCCAATATTTTTATAGCAATGGGAGCATGTCCCTACCTACAAGATGGCAAAAGGTTATCGAACAAAATGGTACATACATACTTTAGTTAAATTTAAATAAACTATATTAAAAAATGTTTTGAATTATCTTAAAAAAATTAAAAAATGCGAAGAAACTTTTTCCCCAACCTAATATATTTGCATAACAAAGGGTAACCATTTTCTCGAATCAGATGACGTAATTATTTAACATTAAATTGAGTATTCGAAAGGTCTCTATCAATGTATATCAGTGTCTCTACATTAAGTATGGATGAATCATACTGGCCCGTTCATGGCTAAAAATTTCTTGAAGGTTTCGTATCGGAACCGAATTTTACTGAAAATATATTTTTATAAATGCTATAATTTGCAGTAGTTATATAATTTTGAATAATTAAAATTCTAGAGACAAACAAAAATAATCTTAAAAAATTATTTTCATATCGGGATCAAATTATACCTAATACATATAATAAATAATAAGTTTTTTTTTAATAAGTAAAATAACTACCTTCGGATTTCGGTAACTTAGTGGTAAAGCCGCTGAACTGGTTATCCTGAGATCGCAGGTTCGATTCCTGCCCGAAGTCAAATTTTTCTTTCCGTTTTTTCTTTAATTTCTTAAGTTCACTCGCATGTATTATTGCGAAAAATAAATAGTACAAAAATAACTACCAATCTAATCAGTTGGTATTTGCAACGGTGGTTTAGTAGAATCCTGTTTTTTGTGTCATGTTAAATGTAAGCAAATGAATGATATGTGAATATAATATATATTTAACAGAACGGGAGAATTTGATTAATTACAGAGATCAAGCAAGCTCTTACTGCATGAAGAGTTGAACAAGATCGTGATTAGAACTTGGTGTAGGTAACTAAAATGCAGTATGCAAAATTAAAAAAAAAAATCATCGCTTTGTGCGCAAAAAAAATGGGTTATACGAGTAAACTAATAGCTAGAGATAGTAGGTTTGAAAAATGCGTTTTTTTGAATTGTAGAAAAAACAGATTGACGATTTCATGATATTTCATGTTACTGGTATTTTTTTTACTGGTGGTAGAGCTCCAATGACGGAGCTCGCGGGCGTAGGCACCATCGCATTACCTAATATACATGCCGCTAAATGGTAGTGCTCAGCACTAATGATGTTCTGGTCAGATGGTAATGTACGGCCCTGTAATTTCCGACACAGAGGCATAACACCTTAGGCCTCAGGAGTGGTAACGCATCTGCATTTTGACCTTGGTCTTCGTGTAAGTGTCTATAGGCTGCAGTCATCACTTTACATCAATGTAAACTGCAAGCTTGTTTGCCACTTCCATTGTTCCATTACATAAAAATAAACAGTGTTTTCATTTTTACTCTCGATTAAATTTTGTCTATCTTGTATTACACAACGAATTGAAGAGCCTTTTTTAGTTAGTTGAAGAATATCTCGAAGATCATGCCATTGTATTACATCGATAAATTTTAATAATGTCTGCACATTTATTCGATGTTGGTGTATATAAAATGACGTTGTGTTCCGCGCAAATGCATTTAATTTATGTAAAGTTTACATTTCGTTAACTTTCTCGTTATTTTGCATGTAGGAAACTGTATTGTAATGAGCATTAGTGACAATTACAATTTCAGCGTTCTTCCTCTTTCCTCTTTATATAATCGAATGAATTTCTTCCGAGATTTAAGAAAACGATTTTAATCATCTTTGGAACGAGAACTGGGTCATGAATAACTTAGAGCTATTTTATTTACATTGTGTTAGCTCTCCTATTCAATGAATAGAATCTGCGTCGATAGTCAACCCGACAGTCAAGGACAGGATTATTCTTTTTTTTTTTAAACGAATGTGGCAAACGAGCATGCAGTTCAAATGGATATTAAGTTATGCCTGCAGCTTATAGATATCTACACAAAAACCACTGGAACTCTACCACCAGTGAATAAAAAGTTTTAGTAGATATTTCTTGAGCGCCCTAATGTGTGTGAACATAGTGTTGAAAAATGATCGATGTTGACGAAATTGCTTACAGTGCTCATCAAAAAATATTGCACATCGAGCCTATTAAAGTGATAATCGGCTAATTTCGACTTTGTAGAGCGTTATCTCTGCTACACACTGTCTACGTAAGCACTGATGGTCTGTTATTAGTCACAACTTAATCAAAATGGTCGACAAACATCAGATAGGTAAGGCGCGAAAGAGGTAACGCTATACAGACCCGAAATAAGCCAAGTTTCCTTCCTAAGGTCGATGTGCATTATTTCTTGTTGTATACTGTATGGTCCAAGAGATACTGAACCCTCCGAGCACCGTTGGTCCTGTAAGGCTGGAAATTTTTGTAGGAATAAATCATAACACGCCAAGTACAAAAACCATCGCCTGGCAAGGATCAGCCAGTCACGTCACCAACCCCACATTTTTGAAAATGTAAAAAAAAATAAAAAATAAACTTGAACCTGTAAGGCTGAAATTTTTATATGATTTAGTTATACATAGTTAAGTTTAAAAAAAAATTGACAGGCGATTTCGATGAGCACAAGTGCCTGCCAGGCGAACCGAAAGGTGTGCTATATGTATGAATTAAACAAACTTTCTTCTGTAAAGTGGAAATTTATATAAGTGTTTGTCTAAGATATTTGAAGTAAGTAGGTTCAATAACAGGCGGTTCTGGATAGCATTAAAAAATCGGCCAAGTGCGAGTCGGACTCGCACACTAAGTGTTCCGTACAAAAAAATTTTTTCGTAATTTTGCTTAATATTAACAACGGTAGCAGGTAGACTCTTAAAATTTTCACAGAATATTGATTTGTATATTGTCTTTCATAAAAAATATCTAAATTAAAATAAAGTAAACATCAAAGGGGGGCTCCCATACAACAAACGTAATTTTTAAGCAATTTTTTTGCACGGAACACTTTGTGCGCGAGTCCGACTCGCACTTGGCCGATTTTTAATGCTATCCAGAACCGCCTGTTATTGAACCTACTTACTTCAAATATCTTAGACAAACACTTATATAAATTTCAACTTTACAGAAGAAAGTTTGTTTAATTCATACATATAGCACACCTTTCGGTTCGCCTGGCAGGCACTTGTGCTCATCGAAATCGCCTGTCAATTTTTTTTTAGACTTAACTATGTATAAACTAAATCATATAAAAATTTTAGCCTTACAGGTTCAAGTTTATTTTTTATTTTTTTTTACATTTTCAAAAATGTGGGGTTGGTGACGTGACTGGCTGATCCTTGCCAGGCGATGGTTTTTGTACTTGGCGTGTTATGATTTATCCCTACAAAAATGTTCAGCCTTACAGGACCAACGGTGCTCGGAGGGTTCAGTATCTCTCAGTCTAGTACTACTGTTTGTACAGAACCGGTATCGAAGCTCGAGGGCGTAGGCATTACGGTATAACCTAATACATATATAAATTGAGGTTTTCAGCACTATGGTGTTCCGGTTAGATGGCAATGTATGGCTCCGTCATAGCGATCACTCAGGTAAAATATCTTGCACTCAGGCCAGAGAATAATGTAATAATACTACGCATAGAATGGACACTTCGACGTCCCGCCTCACCCAACCTCCTCCCCTCTTATCGGCGACGTTTGGTATTCTCTACGTGCTACGCACACAGGTGCACGTGTAAATACACGTCATTGATTGATGTCTGTATAATGGAGACCAAATCAAGCGTTTGTATGGAATTTTGGCGAAGTGTCCGCGGTGTGCTTAGAAATAGAAATAGAAAATATTTTTATTATATCGAATAGATCTTTACAGATACTTTCAAAACGTCAAGAAATATAAAATACCTAGAGTGAATAACCATTACATAAAGTAAAGCAAAATCATATATTAATAGTAAATTCAAAAATAGAATTTAAACTACTTAGTTAAAACATAATAATCACAAAATTTTTCAATTCCTTCAATGATGATAAATGAAGAAAAAGAAAAACTTATTCGTCAAGATCAAAGTTATTCACTTAGCAGAGTTCCAAGTGCAGTCACTACTGAGAAGAACTCCGCTACCCAACTAACTCAGTAAGAGCTCTGTTAAATGAGAGCTTAAATCTAGTACAAATTATCGCGAAATATCAAATAATGTGAACGTCCATAGCATAGATGCAAATAAACTGCTAGTTACTAAATGTGATGTAGCTCCTGCAAACCAGAACAGACAACTTAGGGGTTACAATGCATTTGTATTAATTTTACTTGCGGTTTTATGAAGGTCAATAAACTACAGTATTCTCTTCCATCCATGCAAACTGCATGCTTCTTTGCCACCATGTATGTATGTATCTTCATGCCAGGTCCCTAACGGGGTAGGAAGAGAGTGTGGAGCACCAGATATACCGGTCCTGACACACCTCCCGTGCATCATCTACATTCATCATTCTCTTCATACATGCACGCCGATTCCTATGACTTTGGACTCCACCATAAGAGGTACTCGACCTATTTGGAGAGTCTGCAACCATCCACATTCGCATTGTATATCTGTTATATTGCATATCGCATTGTATATTCGTTTATTCGACATTCTCTGTATACCTATGCCCAAACCATCGGAGCATGCCTTTTTTATTTTTACACCGATACACTCATT
This sequence comes from Macrosoma leucophasiata, assembly GCA_036365455.1. Classification (NCBI taxonomy): domain Eukaryota; kingdom Metazoa; phylum Arthropoda; class Insecta; order Lepidoptera; family Hedylidae; genus Macrosoma; species Macrosoma leucophasiata. The sequence continues at coordinate 7,558,660 of JAWQUS010000024.1, forward strand.
CAGACATAGCCTTTTCCTTACATCTTCATTACGAACGCGATCGGCGAGCGATACACCGCAGATCTTGGGCAAAGATCTCATCTCGAACCGAGCTCCAGTGACGGAGCTCGCGGTCGTAGGCACCATCGCATTACCTAATATACATGCCGCTAAATGGTAGTGTTCAGCACTATCGTGTTCTGGTCAGGTGGTAATGTACGGCCCTGTAATTTCCGGCACAGAGGTATAACATCTTAGGCCTCAGGAGTGGTAACGCATCTGCGTTTTGACCTTGGTGTTTGTCGGGGTGTCTATAGGCTGCAGTCATCACTTAACATTAATGTGAACTGCATGCTTGTTTGCCACATGCATTAGAATAAAAAAAAACTTCTTAAAATAAAATGCTTAAATAGGTTGATAGATACATGTGCAACCTAAAATGTGTTGCATGTGTCTATACGTAATCGTATCTTTTATTTGTCATTCTAATATTTTATTGTGGTGGTTCACCACTAACGTAAGGTAGCATATTGATATCATTTGGTTAAATGATGTACCTATTGTCTATTTGCATTGCTTTAAGGTTCATCGTATTATTTGTCCAAAACGGAATGAAAAGTGAAAACAATTTGATAAATGTATTAGGGGCAGACACTATAGAAATACAGGCTATTGCAATGTTTAACAGAATAATGGAAAGTTATTTACTTTTAAATTATAATTATCAGATTATTTAAAAGATAAGTGGCAAATTACCATTCAGTTTCATACAAACTATTTGCATTAGATTAGGTATCTGAATACGTGATAACGGGAGGAAAACTTTTACCGTTATTTATACAACGCTTTCAATCTTTATTTGGTAACCTACAAAAACTATTTGAATATCATGGCAAATTTTGAATGCTGATACAAATTTATCAAGATTGAGATAGGTACCTAAGTTTAAATATAGTTCCGTAAATACTGCCTTAGAGATATCTCTAGCCTCAGGCGTACAAATATGTCTGCTTAAACTGGTTTTATTGTTGACTACAAAACCGTGATTAGGGGAACCAATCAACAAAGATGAAAGAAATATTCGCAGAATTGATTTCCCATTGCATGTATAATAATGTGGATGGTTGCAGAGGCCCAGGAAGACCAAGGCTGACCTACCATGACCAAATAGGTCGAGTTCTGTCTGATGGTGGTGTCAAAAGTCTTAGGAATCGGCGTGCATGTATGAAGAGAATGATGAAGGTAGACGAGGCACGAGAGGTTTGTCAGAACCGGGATGTCTGGCGCTCTACACTCTCTGCCTACCCCGTTAGGGACCTGGCGTGAAGATACATGTATAATAATAATAACTGACGTCAACATCAATAACTTGTCGTAACTTCACGCATCTAGTCCTCGAAGGAGTAGACAGAGGTAGGTAAATGCATGTATCCAAGCATAGGTAATCAAACATCTTCGATTCACCGGTTATGTTTTGACTATGGCGAGCCTGTTGAGATCTGTTATTGTTTGTATGTGACAAATACAAAAAAATACCTAGCACCTATCCCGCCCCCTTCGACCTAACTCACAGAGTCAGGGCGCCTAATCTTATGTAACATGATGATGATATTTTTCTCGTATTTTACTTTCGTAGCTATAATATGCTGCTTGCTTTTTGATAGATACATATAATGTAGTTAACTTGGCCGAGGTTCGCAAAAACGCTTTCAATAAAATCACATGAAACATATTATTGCCTTGTGTCCGTGGCATGTTGTATTGTAGGAATAAGAAGACAGAAAATTTAGAAGCGTTGCTAGTTATACCTCTGTGCTAAAACATGGAGTTGTCACTTAACCGGATCACTCAATGATTTCATTGAGTGATCCGGTGAGTGGGTATAAAATTATGTAAATTAGTTAATTTATGTACGCCAATCATTTTCTTCCGATCGAATGTGACCCAGAATACTATGGACCATGAGCATAGAGCAACACCGGATGGGAGTAGCCATATGCAGGCTTTCCCCTCAGTCAAAGTACAAACCCATGTGGGTCTATACCTGTCGCCTAGATGTTTATATGTGTGCGTGAAATTGTTTCTGTATTTTGTTAAAGTCAAGGTGTGAGTTTCGTAGTAATAGACGATTTTTGTAGTGAGCGTGTGTGTCGCACGCATTGCCCCCCGCAAAAATGACAGACTGTTTTGCATCGGTAATAAACGCTATGGCTACTCCACTCCAGTCCGCCGCGACCGGTGGGCCGCGTTGCTCTATGTCCATGAGAAATAATATACCGTTCGTATTAAGATCAGACGCAGTGCTCAAGCGCTAACACCTCGGCTCTAGAGTTGCAGTCTGAAAGTGTTGTCATTTGATACAAATGTGACAAACGACCGATCAGGTCATGGTTGCGTCGCTGTTATCTATTCGCGATCTCGTTGCTTTGTCGAGCCTGTCGGCTTAACCAAGTTAACCAACTATAATAATGATTGCGTTTCAGCCGGCGCGGGCGGTGATGAATTCGAGGGCGCGGAAAAGTGACTGCTGCATTCTTTTTTTATCAAGTACAGTACCTAAGCAGGCCACTATTTCTACGCTGAGGTCCTGGGTTCGATTCCCGGGATTTGATTATCAGTGATAATGGTGTAAAGTCCTTTATCTCTGGTTATATTGGGATTTTTTCATTTTCTGGAAATTTCCCAGTACCTCGAAGTTTGGTAATGTGCCCGGAGATGTCAACAGGCTCACAACAAGTTACATGGGCCAAAAAGGTAACCGGCGAATCGTGGGTGTTTGCATGTATGCTTGAATGCTTGCATTTTACCTCTGCCTACCCGTTCGTAGAGCGTTATCTCTGCTGCACACTGCCTACGTAAGCACTAATTGTCCGGTATTGGTCAAACCTTGATCAAAATGGTCGACAAACGTCAGATAAGTTGTGTGCGAAAGAGATAATGTTCTACAGAGCCGAAATTATCCGAAGTTCCTCTCCTAAGGTCGGTGTGCAATATATAAGCTTAATATTATCAGTAGATTGTTTAAGAAATGATTTTTGTAAATATTACGAACAAAATATAGATATTTTAAATTTGATTTTTATTTTATTTAGGTATTTCTGCGTTTCATCTTTACTCTGACGTTTGTATAATTAGGTATTTAAAAATAATAATCTAATATTTTATTTCCCGAAAAAGAAAAAGTTGTCCAATAATTTAAATTTTAATATTGCTCTGATGCTGTCCTGGCACTATTGTGAAACAATGAGAGCAAGAAGAAGGAATCAAGATTTCAGGTCTTTTCAGCAAGTATATGAGTAATTATTGGCCAAAAAAATGAAAAATTGACAAGGTATTGACGCGGTTTCCATGTGTTATAAAAAAGATTGGATGAAAATTCCAAAGAAAACTTGACTTTGTTAGTTTGAACCACTAAACCACACTAAACACACTCATTTTGATCTCATAAAGTGCGGTAACTTTAATTTTAATATGCCCAAAAGAAGAGTATCCGTTTTATAGATGCCTAGGTAGTTAGCGCTGTTATCACCGGTAGTTTCACCAATTAATGCAAGATTTGTGCCTTTGGCCCCTGTCATAGGGATCATCTATTACGTAACGCAGAGTAAGTAGGTATGTAATGTACCTACCTACTCTACGTTTTGGAGTACGACTTGTTTGTATCTTAGTATTAACGCAAGCACTAGATAGATGCAGCGGAAGCAAAGAGAGCCTATAATACAAGGGTAGTCAACTTGTTTAGGCCCAAGATCGACTATTCACTGACGACACTCAGTACGATCTACCAATTACATACTTCTTGAAATCTTAAATGAAACAGCATAGTTCGTACACAATTATGGAGAGTTTTTATTAAAAAACTTAGTAATGAGGGAAAAAAACTTAGTAATGAAAATTCTTAGTAACTTCTTACGTAGTAATATTTGTGTGAATATTGCGTAGAAAAATCTGTCGTTACATTAGCAAAATCAGGTTTGTAGTTTGAAGTTGTTATCCTTAGTAAAAAATCCAAAGTATGAGTGTCTGTCAAGCGAGAACGGTGTACCTATATTTTTTGTTTGTTTTATGTAGGAAATTGCTGCCACGATCGATTGGACTATGGTCGCGATCGACCGGTAGATCGCGATCGACCGGTTGGCCACCCCTGCTATAATAGATATCTATATAAGCCTACATTATAAAATCAAGACGTAAAGAAATAGACATACCTATCCATTATATTGCCATTATGTAATTGACCGCAAGTGATAGATTAATAATACTACATTGATAATGTTACATGACATTACCACAGAATGGATTTCCTTCTACCTATAAGTAATTAATTAAATAATTACAGTGTACACAGTCACAGAAAAAGTTATTATTTCACTGTTAATTTGTTTATTCATTAGGCTAATTGAAACCAATTAAATAATTACCTTTAGGTATGTATTTTCACGTGCCCTAAATGAATTAAAGTTTTTTAGTAAGATTACGAAGGCGTAGGGACGTGACGACCCACTACTGTCCACTAGTGAGGGATAATTCTTCCGCTAATGCCGTCAATCAACCTGTCGTGGCCCTAACGTAAAATTGTTCTTAACATGATACTCTTATATTCGATCATTTTTATCTTTTCGCGTGTTACTCTACTCATTTGTCAATATGTCAGAGGCCGCCATATTGACAGCGTTTGCAGCGCCTCTGTCGCAAAGAAATGAAACTATTTTACGTTAAAAATCTTTCATGAAGTGGGTGTGTGTTTAACCGACCATTTCAAACAATTTCTTATCATTGATCTGGCCAAAGCACATCATGATGTAACCAATGGACATTTAAATTAATGAAATGTTACTATTTCATAAAATTCAAAATCATTTCATGATATGGACAATTTAACGATATGGCTATCCAACGTTCCAATACGGTGTTAGTAAAAATAATGATAGACAGCAGTGTCCCGCGATAGTAACTTCAGGCAGCTGCTGCTGCCTGCGGGTTGGCGATTGCCACTCGCATTCCCAGCTTGGCGATTATATCGTCCTCTTGGGGAGGCATTTATACAGCTGCGCATTTCCTTCGGTTGAATTAATGGTGATGAGTAAGATTAGTCTAGTTAAGGATCTCAGACCTCAAGAGTGACAGTATATATGCATTGAGACCTTTGGTGTTATTTTTAAGACGTATATTTATGTCTCTTTGATTTTTGGATGGCATGAACATGCAACCAAGCATACAGTTTACTTTGACGGTAAGTGAATACTATTGCTTATAAACATTTACATAAAAACCCAAGCTTTCTATGTAGATGCGTTGCTACTCCTCAGGTGTTGTGTCATTGTGCTGCAAAACTGTTAAAGGGCCGTACATTGTACATTACCACCTGACCGGAACGCAATAGCGCTGATCTCTATAGTAGCAAGTTTTATTACACAAATAATGTCTATGATAGATGCGATATCTGCCGATTATAGGATTTCCGGATCCAGAAAAATAAAAAGTACTTTGCGTGTAACAGTAACTACCTATATCAAATGTAACTCAGAATAAGGTATAATCTAGATAATTTCGTTCAATAATTGTTTTTATATTATTTCGCATTAACACATGCTTGTGAAATATATTTTATTTAAAGAAAAATGGAAAGAAAAATTTGACTTCAGGCGAGACTCGAACTCGCGGCCTACTGGGAATCTAGTCCAGCCGCTCTTCCAATTGAGCTACTGTAGTCCTGCCCGATTTGACAAATCGGGCAGGACTTCAGTAGCTCAGTTTTCTTTTCAATAAACTGAAAAGTCTATTATATCGGTTGCCTAACTAGCATAGTTGGTAATAGATGGCGCTACTGCTACCATAAAGCAAGGCAACAAATGTATATGTATATGTATATATATATATATATATATGTGTCTTCACGCCAGGTCCCTAACGGGGTAGGCAGAGAGTGTAGAGCGCCAGACATCCCGGTTCTGACAAACCTCTCGTGCCTCGTCTACCTTCATCATTCTCTTCATACATGCACGCCGATTCCTAAGACTTTTGACCCCACCATCAGACAGAACTCGACTTATTTGGTCATGGTAGGTCAGCCTTGGTCTTCCTGGGCCTCTGCAACCATCCACATTCGCATTGTATATCTGTTTAGTCATTCGCTCATTCGACATTCTTTCTATATGCCCGAACCATCGGAGCATGCCTTTTTTCATTTTTACACCGATACTATCATTCACACAAAGTCTCTTTCTTACATCTTCATTACGAACGCGATCGGTGAGTGATACACCGCAGATCTTGCGCAAAGATCTCATCTCGACCGCGTTCAACTTTCATGCTCTTTCCTGCATACCCAGCTCTCGCTTCCATATAAAAGCGTTGGAGTAAGTACAGCATTATGTACGGCTAGACGAGCCCGCTGGCTGAGATGTTTAGATTCTAGCAGCTTACCCAATGCTCCATTCACGCAATTCCCAGCAAGCACTCTTCTTTCTATGTCAGTGGTGTACCTACCATCCTTGCTAAAAGCACATCCAAGATATACAATTTCATCAACCTGTTCTAACACTGCATCATCTACTACTACCCTTGCATTTGTTCTCTGTTCATCTCTTTCAAATACTAATACTTTAGTTTTATCCACATTCAATTGTAAGCCTTTCTCCATACAATCCTCTTTCATGACTGTGACTAGTGCTTGTAGCCCAGATGGTGTAGAGCTAACAATTACCGCATCATCTGCGTAAAGCAGACAGTTCACCACTAAGTCACCCATACGCACTCCCACATCCATCAACTTCACCCTCTGGAGGCATTTGTCCAGATATATAATAAACAGCCTAGACGAAAGCACGCAACCCTGTTTGACACCGATGTTAACATCAAACCAGGGTGACATGTTACCATCTACCCGCACACATGCTTGACAGCCCACATACGTGGACTGTATTGCACGGAGCAGACTGCCATCAATACCATACTCTGGCAAAATGTCCCACAGCTCCTTTCGTAATACCCTATCAAACGCCTTCTCCAAATCCACAAAACCGCAGAAAACCTTCTGGCTCACAGCAAGATGCTTCTCTACGATGTTGCGGAGGGAGAAAACTTGATCCATACATCCTCTTCCAGTTCTGAAACCACCCTGTGCATCCCACAACAACCCGTCGGACTTCTCTTTCATTCTTCTTTCTAAGACTTTCCCATACACTTTAGCTGCCAAACTGATCAAACTGATCGCTCGATAGCTGGTGCAGTCCATACGTGAACCCTTGCCTTTATACAAAGGCACGATGACCGCACACCGCCAATCCTTTGGGATTCTTCCGGACCTCCAGCAAAGGTTGCACAACACCCAGAAAGAATCCCAAAGGGCAGCACCACCATATTTGATCATTTCGGCAGAAACCTGATCAATACCCGCAGCCTTACCACATTTCAAACTTCGTATCGCCCTTACAATCTCATCTATTGTTATATCCTCACAAGCCGGCACCGTCAAGTCAGCAACTCCGGCGTCAGGGTTGTGAGCATAATCATACATTTCCCCATAATACTCGCTCCATCGTTTTAACACATCTTGCGTGTTCTCAAGAATGTCACCCAACTTAGATTTTATTCTATTAATTCCAGAAACTGGAGAAGAGCTTCTAGACTTTTTCACCTCCCTCCAATAGAGTTTGATGATAGTCTCAAAGCTCTTCGCCAGTCTCTCATCAGCTTCCACTTTATCTCTCTCACGCTTTTCATTCACTAAAATCTTGGTGTCATTCTTGAGCCGACGGTAAATTTCTCTCTTCTCATCTCTCATACCATTATTCATTTGCAAAGATGCTACATAATCCAGCCATGCTTTCTTCTTTCTTTCAACGGAGTCTTGCACCTCCTTGTCCCACCACGCATCCCCTTTCAAGGATTTGCGTATCTTTGCATAACCACATACTTCTTTCGCAACTTCCACCATACTATCTTTCATAACTTGCCAACATTCATCCACGTCCAAGTCCGTAAGACAAACCTTGTCTAACTTTTCACGGACTTGGCGTTCATACACTCTCCTTGCACTAATGTCTTGTAACTTTTCACTCTTTATTCTTTCAAGTCCTCCGAAAGGCACACGGACACGCCAATGTCGCCATTTCTTGAACAGACCTCTAAACCGGCTTATTATCAAGTAGTGATCTGTATCAAGAGTGGGACCTCTGTAGGCTCTAGTGTCCATCAGGCTCTTCCGAAGACGACTATCAACCATGATCAAATCAATCATACTTTTTTGTTCATTCTTCCTCCATGTATACGTGTGAATGTCCTTATGACGGAATTCTGTGTTAGACACAAGGAGACTTCGTTCCAAGCATAAGTCAAGTATCAGCTTACCAGCATCATTTACTCTTCTATCACCATATGGACCTAGAACGGCCTCGTATCCTGGCCGCCTGGTCCCGACCCAGCCATTCAAATCACCACACAAAATTACCCTTTCATTAGCTTCAACCATATCGAGAACTTCCCTTGTAGATTCCCAAAACTTCTCCAGGTCTTGGGTCGTCGCTGAGCTAACCGGTGCATAAGCTGCTACCAATAACACCCTAGTGACGCCCAATTTAATTCGGACCCAGATTAATCTCGGGTTCACCAAACCATAATCTTTCACTCCAGTGACTAAACGAGAGGACAGAAGGACGCCCACCCCTGCGCTGGCATGATCGCTCTGTTGCACACCTGCCCACAGAGCCATCGCGCCACCCGGGAGATCTTCGACCTCGCAGCCCTTTCGTTTAGTCTCTGTTACACACAAAACATCCAGGCGTCTCACACTCATTACGTTCGTCAACTCATTCATCTTCTCACAAATTCCACCTCTCACATTCCACGTGCCTATCTGGCACTCCTCACTCCTCGATCCGCCGTATCGGGCCCGGCGTGACAGGTGGCGGTCCCCATCGCCGCTTTGGCCGCTTTTCGTACCGACGGGGACGGTACGGTACGCGTCGCCTCGGGGGGACGCCCTAACCCGCACTGCGGTGCGCCTTTGTGCCAGAATTGCAGCCCCAAAGGACTGGCAGGGGTCGCGACGTGCACGCTTCTGGCATGACGCAATAAATGTGAAGGAAAGATTTGACAAATCGGGCAGGACTTCAGTAGCTCAATTGGAAGAGCGGCTGGATTAGATTTCCAGTAGGCCCCGAGTTCGAGTCTCGCCTGATGTCAAATTTTTCTTTCCATTTTTCTTTAAATATAATATATTTCACAAGCATGTGTTAATGCGAAATAATATAAAAACAATTATTAAGGGTAAAAGCGACTTCTTTACGATATTCAATAAACTGAAAAGTCTATTATATCGGTTGCCTAACTAGCATAGTTGGCAATAGATGGCGCTACTGCTACCATAAAGCCAGGCAATAAATGTGAAGGAAAGATTTGACAAATCGGGCAGGACTTCAGTAGCTCAATTGGAAGAGCGACTGGACTAGATTTCCAGTAGGCCGCGAGTTCGAGTCTCGCCTGAAGTCAAATTTTTCTTTCCTTTTATCTTTAAATAAAATAATTTCGTTCATTTTGAATACATTAGTAATTTATATTTTATTCAAACAGCCCACAGGACAACGTCGAGTACGAGCGTATGTAGATGCCCATGACGCTTTTTAAATTATTCTATTGAAGTCAATTGTGTATGACCGCGAGGTGCAGTAGAGTAGTAGAGTACCGCTCTTCACTCCTACAAGTCGTGTCAACAGTACAAAATATTCATTATTATACGTAGTTGAAAGAACATTGATATTTTTCTAAAAATAAAACTTGTTGAAAAACAAAACCAGCAAATATTTTATCTTTGATCTTGTAGGAGCTATTAACTTTACGATAATATTGGTGCCTGCATACATTAATATCTATATTTACTGTATTTTGGAAAACCTGTTTAATCATTTGGTACGTATGGAATTAACTATATAGCAATAACAACAATTTGATTCTCCTTTACATTATTTTAAATGCTGTAACCTTTAAATAAGGTGCTTATTTCCTTGTTAGTGATACAAGTGTGTGCAAATATGATAAATATTGTTTGCAATAATGTATTTTTCATGATAACATTCAACAAAATACACATTATGTAATATAGGTATACACATCGACAATGTATACCTATATTTTTGTTTTAAAGTACTTATAAGAGTTATAATTGTAACTAGTAACCGATGTTCTAAGACAGTGTAATTTAGAGCTTGTATGAGAAACAAGATACCTCCTACCTAGTGTTAAGTAAAAGATAGTGTGGCTGTTATCTTCATAAGTGTCATCCTAGTGACAAATGTAACAAAAGAATTTATAATTGGATAAACTATTAGGTTCGGAAAAAGTTTTTTCGCATTTTTTAAGATAATTCAAAACATTTTTTAATATAGTTTATTTAAATTTAACTAAAGTATGTATGTACCATTTTGTTCGATAACCTTTTGCCATCTTGTAGGTAGGGACATGATCCCATTGCTATAAAATGTTTGGGACTTTTCATCATCATCAAATTACGGCGACAAGTGGATTTTGCAGTCCTCTCGTGATGTTAACCTAACATTGCATAAAGAATTCTGAAGAGACCGAAACAGGTGGAAATCTGAAGGTGCAAGGTCAGGACTATACGGCAGATGCATTAACACCTCCCAGCCAAACTCTCTTAATTTTTGCTGAGTGGCTATAGATGTGTGAGGTCTAGCGTTATCGTGATGAAACACCACACCCCTTCTGTTGATCAATTCCGGCCGCTTTCTCTCAACTTCTTGCTTTAATCTCATCAGTTGTTCGCAGTAGAGTTCAGAATCGATAGTCCTGCCTGGTGGTAATAGCTCATAATGAATAATGCCCTTCCAATCCCACCACACACACAACATCACCTTATTGCGAGTTAACCCGGGTTTCGCCACAGTCTGTGAAGCCTGACCGGCCCTTGACCACGACCTTTTTCGCACGTTCTTGTCGTACGTGATCCACTTTTCATCACCAGTTATTAGCTTCTTCAAAAATGATTCGGTTTCATTACGTCGTAATAAAGAATCACAAATGAGTACACGGTTCATTAGGTTTCTTTCAGTGAGCTCGTGAGGTACCCAAATATCGAGCTTTTTTTTGTACCCAGCTTTTTTCAAATGCGCCAAAACTGTTTTGTGATCAATTCTCAGTTCTTCAGCTACGTCGTAAGTACTGACATGTCGATCTTGCTCCACTTTTTCAAAAATGGCATCCATTTTATCCGTAATAGGGCAACCAGAGCGAGGTGCATCTTTGACATCAAAAAAAAAAAAAAAAAATCCGGATTGAATACGCTTTAACCAAATTTGTGCTACTCTCGCAGACACTGCACTAGGTCCATAAACATCGCAAATTTTGCATTTTTACCTTTTTTACCTTAAAATTTTAAAATGTATCGAATTTCTTCATTAGATTCACTCATCTTGACAGTACGAAAAACATATGAAAATCACACATTTGCCTAATTTGAATTTGGAATTATGTTCTTTAAAATTTTATCTTTCAATGATACCAAAACCAGCCAGATGCAAATACTACAGCCAAAGAGATTTTATTACAAGTTCATACATACTATAATGCGAAAAGACTTTTTCCCCAACCTAGTATTTAATTTATTTCTCAGAAGATAGATTTACTATAAATCAAGAAAGTAGGTTTTACTGGTGGTAGAGCTCCTGTGACGGAGCTCGCGGGCGTAGGCACCACCGCATTACCTAATATACTTCCCGCTAAATGGTAGTGTTCAGCACTATCGTGTTCCGGTCAGGTAGTAATGTACGGCCCTGTAATTTCCGGCACAGAGGCATAACACCTTAGGCCTCGGGAGTGGTAACTTATCTGCATTTTGACCTTGGTCTTTGTGTGGGTGTCTATAGACTGCAGTCATCACTTAACATCAATGTGAAAAATGCTTGTTTGCCACTTCCGTAACATAAAAAAAAGCTAGTAGTTGGGTGAAGGTACCCAAACGTATTACACATGGGTACTTTCAAATACTTATCTTAACGTTTAGTTAAACTCGAATAGAGCTAAGGAAAAAAAGACCCTTTTTTATGTTACATTGAAATTGTGCTCGGAGATGTGACTCGTAGGTACTTGCATGTACCTCTGCCTACCCCTTTAGGGATACAGGCGTGAATTTAATTTTATTAAAATAACAAATAAATAGTACAACTTGTTCCGTTCCTTTTTGTCGAATGATGCAGTCTAGAGAATTCTACACAATTCTCTCCCGCTGCCACTACTGTGATCTTGATCTTTTGCATAATATATAGGTATCTATGTCAGAAATTAGACACATCTACTATTATCTCCAGCAAAAAATAATGGGTGTAGTTAGAATAAAGTGATTCACAGAGAGTGATGTCGAGGTGTGAAAAATAATCGAAGCTTATCTCTCTTTATCGCAGGACTGTTCCATGGCGTCGAGGCTAGCGAGCTGGTGGCGGCAGTCGCTGAAGCGCCGGCCTGTGGTCACCAACACGGTGGTGTATGCCACCTTCTACACAGCCGCTGAGCTCTCCCAGCAAACATTCAACAAGATGTATTCGGTAAGCAACTCTTGAGAACCTCGTAACTAACGCACTTTTTAGATTTGGAACTGATTGTTACATTAAAAGTGTGACTACCTACATATGAAATTGTGTGATCAAGTACTTACACACGGCAAGTGGATGAAATGTGATAATAAATGGATGTGAAATGTAACAAAATAATGTTATTTGGATTTGGTTATAGACTTACCCCCTTATTCATAAACGTATTTTAGCTAAAGTGTTGCTAATCTCTTCTTTGTCTTTTTCTATCCTGCACATTTGATAATGCAACTGAAAAAGACAAAGCATTCTATAGCTGAAACATATCTATTAAACGTTTATGAATGTGGGATTAGGATATGGCGACAGAAATTTGGTGATCGTGTTCAACAAAGGTTGGCATACTTACACGTACCCGGGGAACTTTTTTAGTGAAACTAACAAACATCAACGTATTTTTATTCACAAGATATCTTCTAGTGCAAAATCGCCAATTTTAAATTACATATTCCGCTAAACGTACGTAATTAAAAAGATATTGGAGGGCTGTTAAATCTTTTTCATAATTTTTTTAAATACATAGTTTCACTCGTAATGCTTCGATAACATTTTTGAGCCAATTTTGTGATGAAAATTGGCAAAAAAATACAATTTATTTCAATATTGTCTTTCCTATCTCTATTTTTCGTAGATTCCTACTTGCGTAATTGGTAGGTACAGTCGCAACCACGTAGCCGTAGCGCATAGCACCTCGTATATCGTTAAGATAAATACATACCTAGTTTAGTGGTAGGTGTAAATTAACCTGCTTATTGATTTATTATATTTATATAGCGATCGATATTTTATGTAGTAGTGGCAATAAGCATTTAGTTCAAATGGGAAGTAAGTAAATACTGTAGCCTATAGACATCTTCACAAAACATATCTATAACTAACTAGCAGCCCGCCCCGGCTTCGCGCGGCTTAAATGTTACCCACCCTCTCCTATTCATCTTAGCGTGTTATAAAGCCTTCCTCAATAAATGGGCTATCTAACCCTGAAATAATTTTTCAAATCGGACCATTAGTTCCTGAGATTCGCGCGTTCAAACAAACAAACAAATAAACTCTTCAGCTTTATAATTTTAGTATAGATATAGTATATATAGTATAGTATAGATAGGGAAGTGATGTTTATCATTTCATAAGCGTTTTTTTTTTGGAACGGCATCTTGAATTTGGAACTCTACAAACAGCACTAGTCTTCTACACCGGGCAATCAACGAGCGCAGACGGCGCTTCAGCCTGACCTTCTTTAGCGTGGTTGTGGATGGATATTAAGATATTTCTTTACCTGGTTCGTGTCAAAAATTAAACAACAAACATTCAGAAACATAAGAGTAGGTGTATAACTGCATCTCATTTGTATTCTTAAAACATCGGGAAGAGTTTTACGTGCTTGCACGCGCTGGGACGTTTAATATAAAAAAGACTAAAGAAACCGCTGAATGTAGATATTAAGTACCTATCTAAGAAGCATGGAATTGGAAGGGTTGTTATTTACCAATGTTTGATCGTCTATCATGATCACTTATCCCTTAGTTTTAGTATATTAATAAAACAAACGATAAAGCAATTGCTGTGGGGAAATATTGGGCCGATCACATTTAAGCCGAGCCGCTTAGCTTGCTTAAGAAGTAATGTAGTATATTTGTATACCATGAGAAAGTACAGATTCCAATGAAAAAAACCGGCACGGATTTTCAAAAAAAGTTGACATTTTGAAGTAAGATTTTACGATTGAAAATCATGACGTTATTTTTATTATTAGGTAATTCACAAGAAAGGGATAATATTTTAAATCAAAAAATTATAGTGTGTTTGGGATATAAAAAACTAAGTTCCGTGAAAAAAGGATTTTTTTTGTGCGGGGTAGATAAATATTTAAATAAAAACGACGATTTTTCGTTTAAATTTTTAGATGCTCTATGTGAAAAAAATGCAAATACAAAAAGTCGTAGATTTTTTCATAATCGACAACTTGCGCGTAGGACTCGTAGTTTTGCCGGAAATCGTGAAAAACTCTTTTTGGCCTTTCAAATATTTCTCCTTCGCCCTTCCTGAGATCGCTCGTTATATCTTTTTTTTTTTTTTTTTTTTTTTATGTAATGGAAGTGGTAAACAAGCATGCAGTTCACATTGATGTTAAGTGATGACTGCAGCCTATAGACACCCACACAAAGACCAAGGTCAAAATGCAGATGCGTTACCACTCCTGAGGCCTAAGGTCTTATGCCTCTGTGCCGGAAATTACAGGACCGTACATTACCACCTGACCGGAACACGATAGTGTTGAACACTACCATTTAGCGGCAAGTATATTAAATATCTACATTGTTCCTTTTAGTTTTACTCAATTTTCTTACTTTTCTAATGGGTTCCATCCTGTAATTTATTCTATCCGTTACCATTTTCAAAGACCATTGGTCTAAGTATCTATGCGCTCAATTAAGCCGGACTTTTCGCACTGAAAGCCGAAATGTTATTCATGGTTAAAACAACATTTTTATGTAAAAAACAATAATGCGCACTCGTTCTTGTTCTACAGGCGCTGCGTGCAATGCGTTATATCGATGCGGTTGAGCATGGGGATAAAGAAATATTTGACAGGACACGATTTAAAAAGTACATGTTTGGCTGGATAGATGGCAACCCTAATTGGGGCAATAGGAATTGATTGTTTCCAAAAGCAAAAATATGATGGCAGCGGTGGGATTCGAACCCACGCCTCCGAAGAGACTGGTGCCTTAAACCAGCGCCTTAGACCGCTCGGCCACGCTACCCGTTGCACGATTCCCGAATATTAGCTTGATATTCAATTCATGCTATCTTTATCAACTCATGAACTCAACACTCCGAAATTAACTCGGTTACCTTGGGAGTGCAATATTGTAGATAGTGGTCATCTTATCAACAGTTATATTGTTCACCAAAATTTACGCCAGAATTCCTAAAATCATAATTTTAAGCAAGGTCTAAATTGATTATTTGAATGAAATGCAAACAATTGCACATTGAATTGGATTCATCCTATAGAGTATCTGTAATAAGAATTACAGAATCCGCTACCACAGAATAAATAATAATATTTTATTCCGTTACTAAAGTTTCACCGCTTAGTATTTTCTGCCCCTAATCGCATATGTCTTTTAAATCGTCTTACAACGCCTTTAGCTGAGGATCAGACACACAGGGGTCTTAGGCAATTGAGCAAATTTAGTTAGGCTGCGAGCCATTTGCGGTCGCCAATTGCCCAGCGAAGTAGACTATTGAGGTCTGGAGACTAGCCGCTATAAAAGTAAGTAGGTACATTAAAAAGTATAGTATCATAACAGTCTGTTACGATAGAAAGACTAGACTAGACTAGACTAGACTAAAGATAGAAATATATTAGCATCATCAATCAGTTCATACCAAGCTTCTAAATATAGAGCAATCAGAAACTTAAAGATATGGTAATTCGATCTTTAGATATTATTGGTAGAATTTTTCGAAGAGATTATGAATTTCACATTCATCTTTTCATTTGTTATCTGCCTCAGTCGTCTAGTGGTAGTAGGCTACTACTGCTTCGTTGGGGTTCTGAGTTCGATCCCCTGGTGGGGGATAAGCGTTGGGATATTTCTGTTTTTCGGACGTTTCCCAGAACCACCAGGAGTTTGGTCATGTACCTGACACCGCGGATACTCCGCCAAAATTCCATACAAACGCTTAATTTGGTCTATATTACACACATCAATTAGTGACGTGTATTTACACGTGCAACTGTGTGCGTAGCACGTAGAAAATATCAACCGGCGCCCATAAGAGGGCAGGAGGTTGGGTGATGCGGGGAAATCGGGCGGGACGTGAAGTGTCCATTCCATACGTAGTATTATTACATATTCTCTGCCTGAGATGTCAATAGGCTCGCTAAAACACGGGACAAAAACATTTAGCTGAAAAACATACGAGTAATAAAATCTGCATTGTCTTTTCGTAGTTTTTCACCTTTAACGGGGGTTGGGTCGTATCCAATCCTCTATCTCTTCGGCATATCATTTTTGCTTTGTAAGATATCTGTTTTATGTTTTTCAAGCCCGAAAAACCATCCATTGATCTGGCGGCGGCCGGTCGTATCGCCACTGTTGGCAGCTGCTTGTATGCGCCTACGCTTTATTTTTGGTAATTATATATATTCTATTCATTAACAATTATGTACATATCGTATGCATCATTAATATTGCGAAGTCATTTTCATCCTTAAAAAAATATTCTGATAGAAACTTGATACAATAGAGAGTAATATGGTTACCTACCTCTAATGACAATTATATAATCTTCTATGTATATCTATAGAATGTATACACAATATACAAATAAATAAAATTTGAGTGTCTGTTTGTTATACATATATAAATAACCGCTTTTTACTTAAATTGCATGCATTTAGTAAAAAGCGGTTTGGAGTTTGGTAATGTGCCCGGATATGTCAACAGGCTGCCAAAACGTAGCCGACTAATCGTGGGTGTTTTGCATGTATGCTCGAATGCATGCAAAACACCCATTTAGCTCTGGCTACCCCTTCAAGGATTATAAGCGTGATGTCATGTTTTTCATAGTGAATTTTATTTTCATTAAGGTACAGATTCCTGGATAAGAAGTTCGTGGGAACAACCATCAAAGTGGTAGCAACGAAGGTTGCGTCCGACCAGTTAATAATGACCCCCATACTGCTCGCCGCATTTTATACGCGTGAGTTTAATTGTTTTTACTATATAGCATGCTTATAATTCGATAAATACCGATTGCTTGCATTTAATGTTCAGCTGCGGTATTGGCCATTGGCTAATTCACGGTTTTTCAAGGTAATATTGCGTCGGCTACCATAGGCATAAAAACTAATAGCACAAACATTATTCGTGCTCGATTTTTGCAACAAATATGTTATACATTTCGTAAATTCATGGTGAAATAGAAGAAATTGGCCGTACAACAGAGCTGAGGTTGGTATAAGCAAAGGGATATTTAATTTGATTTGTTGAATTAATATTATGTTAACTACCTCAATACTCTAGCGGTAGCAGGCCACTAAAGTATTGAGGCAGGCTGCGTTGGGGTCCTGGGTTCGATCCCGGAGCTATCAGAGATAAAGGTGTATTAAATGCATTAAATAAATCCATTATCGCTAGTGCTATTGAGAATTTCCTACTTTCTGGAAGTTTCCTATTGTAATGTTCCCGGAGATGTCAATAGGCTCGCCATCTGTTATAACGTAACCGGTGAATATCACTGGGCCGTATAAAGTCAGTCGGTGAAACGCTACTAGAACCGCTGTTATTTTTTTAATAGCATGAAGTGAGAAACAGTCATACAGTTCACATTGATGGTAAGTGAATAAATACTGTAACTTAGAAACATCTACTCTCTACATAAAAACCAGAAGTTTCAATGTACTTAGATGCGTTGCCATTCCTGTGATCTAGGCTCTTCAGGCTATGCCTCTGTGTCAAAAATAACGGAGGCGTACATTAGTACGGCTCCGTTACTTTAATCTGTAATCCATCTGATCGAAATAGGTACGATAGTGCTGAACATTACAATTTAAGGGTTATTAGACTATTAATTCAGTGATTCTTATGCTCATTATCTATCTAATCTATGAATCTCTATCACCAATAAAATAATACTAAAATCTGTTCATTTCAGTGCTGGGTGTTTTAGAAAGACGGAAGGACGTTTTCGAAGAGTTACGTGAAAAATACTGGCGGACTTTTGTAGCTAACCAAGCTTTCTGGATACCGGGCCAGACAATTAACTTTTTCTTAGTTCCTTCACATTTACGAGTGGTATATGTGGCTTCGGTATCATTTCTATGGATCAATGTACTTTGTTTTATCAAACGACAAAAAATTGGGGACAATATTCAAAACGTAGAAAGTAACAAAGAAATATAGTGTGGAAATTGGAAAAAAAAGACAATTAGTTAATGAATTCTCCAGAAAGCTTCTCAGATTTGTTTCTTACGTTGAACAGGAAATCAGCATTTATTATGCGACCTTGTTACAAGGTAGAAGATAGAAAAAATTGATTGTTCTGTGGACGTAAGACGAAGAATATGTACAGATTGATTAACAATAAGAATCAAAGGATCGTTTTGCTCATCGTTGAAAGCCTTAACTGGAATAGTATAAAATATGTTATGGAGAGACATTATCTTTTGAACTTATAACCGAAGGATACTTTCTGATTCCAGCGTAGCAACAAATGTTTATTTTGTTGCTCTCTCTAGTTTTATCTATGTATCTACTTTAGTTAGTATGCTAGAACTAGTATGCTAGAAAATAGAGCAACAACTCTATTTTCTAGCAGTTGTGTTAAGCAAACTTTAATTTGGTTTTTCCAGTTAGTTGTAGCAGAAGTCTGACAAATTTAATGACAATATGCGTCTGTAATTGTGGGCTTAATTATAGGTAAATATGCGCCTAGACGATTCGTTGTGCAAACCGTTACAACTAGCTGATTTAGGTTTATCCACTGTCTGAGCACATTTTTGTCTAGTATTGGTAAAAATTGTAATACGATGCATATACCCATGTATTTAGAAAATAATTATGGATGTATTTTGGTTTTGTAATGTCGATGACTATGTGTGATTGCATTAAGCTAAATGAACTAAACTGATGAATAAAAATGTGTCCTGGTTATCCTGAGGTCGCAGGTTCGATTCCTGCCCGAAGGTCAATTTTTTCTTTAATTTCTAAATTTCACTCGCACGTTTTATTGCGAAAAAATTTATATTACAATTAAAAATGTGTAATTTGATTTATTTTTAATAAGAAATACCTACATAATATAAAAACATGTATAATAAAAATATGTGTTTTAATATTTTTCAAGTAAGTACCTAATAACTTTTTGGGTGTTTGCATGTATGCTTTTGGGAGTTGCATGTATGCTTGAATGCACCTTCGGGGATTACAGGCGTGAAGTTACGTTTTTACGTTTTTTAATTAGTAGAATTTTTTTTTTTATTAGAATGTTACTTACATAAATTATTTATCTTTATGAGGGGTATATATTTAAAAAATTAAACAAAGTAAAAACAAATGACGCTAGATGTAGTAAATCCTCGTAATATAAATGCGAACATTGTATAATACCACAATAATAGGTACTAGTTATTTGTATTTACTACGAGATCTTACTTAATTAGATCAAGACTTTATTGTCTCGGATACTGCTATGGTTTCTTTAGCAGTCGCATTCATCATTCAGTATGCAAGTTGAGTTCGGATGTGCCTGATATATTTCAATAATGGAGACTTACAATATACTAAACATGACCGATCTAAGTGTTCTATTCAATTGCTCAATTCTAGAGGACTATAATTTCAGATCTAGAATGTTAGCTTCCAATATATCAGTGTTTGATATATCTTTAGAAGCGTCAAAGGCAGCTGGATTTGGAACGATCACTGGTGTATTTGCTGTGTGTGTTCTTAACATTGTAGAAAGTATTGAGGTAAATTTATTATTATAGATTTTTAATTTAATTTATTATGCAACTTAATATTCAGTGGTGATTGCTATGATTAGTGCAACTTGAAGATTGACAGTATATATGTGATAACTAGTTCTCTTCAAATTCTTTCACATTCTTTCTAAACGTACTTACATTATTTCCCGGAAAATTGTCTATCGAACAATGCACTGCTTGCTCTCTTAGTACATAATACTTTTCATCAAAAAATATTAATTTTTGTATTTTTCAGATGAAACAAACCAGCCAATCTAACATTAAAATTAAATTCGATTTCATAAAATCTATATCAAGGACTATTGTATTGTTAACGTTAGTATTAATTGCGCCGATGTTATTGATACTCCTGTTATTAGCATTCATGTACAAAATTGGGTGTTCAGTGATAATCAAGAGAAGAGATACACATTTTGTGGCATTCCTCGACAGTGTCGATGTCTTCTGGAGCTTAGAAGAAGATGCGACGAAAAGCATTATTAATGTTCTTGGTGTTATTGAATCAGATTGTCCACAAGCGTTGGTGGATCGCATAAAGGACAAATTAAAAGATATGGTTGTATATAATGACGCTAAGAAGATATTTTATAGACGAAACGAAGAATATGGTTTTTATTATTGGCGTAGATATAGTTGTATTGATCTGGATGAATATGTTCAGATAGTTAATATCTCGGGTGGACATCTAAAAAACAAAGAAACTGATTTGGAAGAGTTGATGACAGAAATATCTATTAAAGCGTTGCCGTTTAACGATGAGGGTTTATTTCAAATTCTAATAACGCGGCAAAGAATAGGAAATCACGAAAATGAAAAGGGAAAATATGGTATAATATTTAGAGTTCACCATTCTCTTGGGGATGGCGTAGCTCTATTTGAACTTTTGTGTCAGACTCTAGCAGATAACACCGAAGATGAATCAGGGAAGAAGTTTGCAATGCCTGAAATATATAATATGAATAATAGAAATCCGTCTGATTTATTGAAAATGATTACGACTCTTTACGAAATCCCAGTATGCTTGATTGATGGAATATTGAGAAAACCTGATAATAATACATTACATGGACCGTCATTATTAGGAAAGAAATTGTATAAATGGACAGCTTCAGACGAAAATCTACTTATGAAAGTGAAAGAAATTAAAGAAAATGCTGAGAATATGACTTTTACGGAAGTTTTAGGAGCGGCATTGTCACATGGCTTACAACATTTTTTTCTAAAGGTATTGTGGATCATGGTTATATTTATATATGTCACACACGATTTCTTGTGTTTTAAATAAATAGCTAATAATTTTTAAATTTCAATGTTAACAGACAATGGATCATATTCCAGAATATGTAGGAGTGATATTACCGATCAGACTCCCACAAACAACGACATCGGATAAATTGAACCTGGAAAATAATTTTACAGTCAGCATTGTAGATTTGCCAATTGGAAGTCAGCCAAAAGCTATTAAAAACTGTTGTGATAAGATACGCAAGAGTGCCGATCCTATGGTGAGTTTGTACAATATATACGCTGGGGCCTGGGTTCAATCCCGGGGTCAGGCGGTAATTCCTATTGAGATTTTTCAATGTTTCGGAAGTTTCCTAGAGCCACGACACTGGATCTATGGTAATGTTAACGGAGATATCAAAAGGCTCGCCATCTATTACATGGAACAAGAATGTAACTGGCGAATCGTGGGTAATTGTATGTACCTATGCTTGAATATGTAGGTACATTTTCCCTTCGAGGAATAGATAGTTACGTGAAGTTACGTTATGTACGTAGGTACGTACTCAGTGCGAATCAATCGAGACTAGGAGTAGGAACTGTTGGAGAACTTATTGTATCTAATTATAAACATTGTGATTCAATTACAGACGAACCATTATCTTCTGAAAATCTGCAACATTTTACCAAAGCACATCCTGCAAAGAATTCTGTACAGCAATCAGGCTACAATGGTATTTAGTAATCTACCGGGACCGATTAGCCTGAGCCTGTGCGGAGGAAACGCTTTGAAATCTATGGTGTTCTTCATACCACATAAAGGGACCACAGGTAATATAGTTAATATACTAAAGTATGATGTAAAAATAAATTACTTTTATCACAAAAAGAAAAATATACCTTTAAATTTTTTTAACGAATAAACTTGCAATCTTGTTAAGTCGGTAACTTTTGTGATAAAAGTAGTTTATTTACTAGATTTTTGTAAAAATGTACCTAACAAAAAGGTACTTTAATTCCATTTTAATGCTGAGGTTTTTAAAATTCACGTTATATACTTACGTAACTAACATTATAAAATGAAAATGGAAAGAAATATGACTTCGAGTATTATGCCAACCCACCACCTTCCTAGATATAGGTACCTCTTATTAGTAGTTACTGACCTAGAGCTCATAATCAGCAAACTGAACATGCACGCCATTGCGCCATATCGTTAGTGGGATTAACAACCGATGATGAATAAACGACATTGAAGGAAGGTTACATTTTGCCAAAAGACTTGTATCTCTCCACCAGGTGAACCAATGATATGCAAAAAACACACTGAATTCAATAGGAATAATATTATTACCTGTTAATTTGGAAGGATAATTTCCATCAAAGTACAATAATAGGTTAATATAGTGACGGTGATGATGATGGAATAAGTTAATTACGAAAAATCAAAGGCTTATAGAGAGCTTAATAGTGTGTTTCAGTGTGTGTGTATTACTAACTACTGTACTTCTTACTACTATACTACTGTACTAAACTAACTACTTCGGACATATAGAAAGAATGTCGAATGAGTGAATGACTAAACAGATATATAATGCGAATGTGGATGGTTGCAGAGGCCCAGAAAGACCAAGACTGACCTACCATGACCAAATAGGTCGATTTCTATCTGATGGTGGGGTCAAAAGTCTTAGGAATCGGCGTGCATGTATGAAGAGAATGATGAAGGTAGACGAGGCACGAGAGGTTTGTCAGGACCGGGATATCTGGCGCTCTACACTCTCTGCCTACCCCGTTAGGAACCTGGCGTGAAGATACATACATAATAAACTAACTACTGTATTACTTTAGTAGGCGATATAACTTTAGGATACCTACGCGGTACGAATGGACAAGAAACGACGTAGACTAGGACAACACAGGCAGTCAGCGACATCTTACGACATCGTCGATAGATCCCCTGATCCACAATATATCTGTCATAGATGAACATCCGATACTGAGTATATTAGATGCTAGATTATAACTTGTTAAATGCAGGTTTCAGTGCAACCGCGCTCTGTTACGGTGGGGTGCTCAGGCTAGCCGTCTCTGCGGACACAGCCCTCGTCACCGATCCAGACAATTTGACTATCATCCTGGATGGAATGGTCGACGCAATAGGAAAAATGCATAGAAAATACGTGACGAAATAAGTTACTCTGAAATATGGCTGACATGCCCTGACTTCTCAGTAAAAGGTAAAGTAGTTCTTACATCTATTTTTTTATAGATACTTATAATAAAAACCGGAGTGAGGTTCGGAGGTTCCGAAGAATTGCAAAATTTCCAATGTTACCTTTGAGGTTAACACCATATATTTGATTTTCATGTACCTAATCTATCTCGTTAACGCACCATTTTATTATTTTTTCATAACTTTTGATTATACAGTTTCGGAAATACAGGCCCTCCCTTTCCCATTCTGAAACTAAATGGGGGGAATGGTCTAATTACACCTTCTCTCTGAAGTTACTTCAAAACTATTTTTTTTAATTACTTTAATAATTTGATTAAATTTTTAATAATTGATATCGATTCCGTGGCCTACAAGTTAAAGTTTCGCCATGTACGTCCGTCCGTCTGTCCGCGATTAAGCTCGGAGACTCATAGCCTAGGGCTACCACTCGGAGTTTGGCAATGTGGCCGGAGATGGCAATAAGTTCGCTGTCTCATCACTTATTGGCACATGGACATGGAAGAAATGTAACAGGCGAATTATGGCTAAATTTACCTTTGCTTAATCCTTTCCCTTGTGAATATCTTTATTACGTAACGTAAAAACATTAATGTTTGTACGTTAATAATAAAATAACACCAACATTTTTGTTTAAGATGAGGAGAAGATCAATATGTGGCCACTTCTCAAGCACAATCAATGCACTTGGAGAAAGGAGACAATATTTTAAATCATCACAATCTAATCACAGTATCTTATTATGACAGTTTATTGTAAATAAACATTTTAAATAGACTGTAAATGTAATTAAACTCATAGAATTAGTCTATCTTCTCTTCGATTCTCGACTTCAGTCGTAGATTTTCCAAAAACAGAAGATTGCATTTTTTAATCTGAAAATAAAATAATTTATATTTGTGACTTTTTTCTCTAATGTTTTTTCTAGCTTTCCATTAACCGAATGTAAGTTACCAGTTTTTTCGAAGTATCTAAAAACGGGTAGGTGTAGTTAGCTATCCATAAAAGATAGATATAATATAAGGTCATCGCGTTTTTTTTTGTAGATCTACCAAAGAGAAAATATTCTACCACACGTTGTTTTGTTACTCATAAAAGATTTAGACAGCGTCTTCGATGAACCAACATTTATTGTAACATTCCAACCAATTCACATAAAACTTTAACAAATATATACACAAACCTTCCTCGTGAATCATTCTATCTATTGGTGGAAATTTGTTTGAAAACCCTCCAGCAGTTTTTGAGTTTATCGCGAACAAACAGACAGATAGACAGACGCAGCGGGAGACTTTTAAGAAGGTTAACGATACCAAGATTAATTAATTATATGTTTACCTCAGCCAACAGCAACGCGACGGCCGAGTCGTGCTGACTAGTGACACCAACATTCAACTGCTCGTCTACTTCTAGGCGAGCTCGTTCACCACTCAACATCACCTCGTACAGTCTGCTCCTCAGATCCTTGATTCTCTTTTCGTATTGACTTTTCTATAAACATGATAGGTTATTATCATCAGTTCATTGGAGTTATCAAGTACCTACTGTTTAATAATATTTACGTTGAAGCATTGAATTTGGGTATGACCAGAAAGAATCAGATTTAAAATTTGTACAGTGTACAGAAACATGAAAAAAACTGAAGGTGAAATATTTTTACCTAAAATATTATCTTGAGAATGTAACAAATATTTGCCTATGTTTAAAATAAGTATCTATTTGTAACCTAATAAAAATAATTTAAACTTTTCGTAGGCTCTTGGTAAGATAGAATCCGGTGTGATAAGAACGTGTAAATAAAACAAATTTATTCCAGTGTGAAAAGAATATTTAACACTCGACATTAATTTAGGTAGGTTCTCAAGAAAATGTCCCACAGCCGTTAATTTCACAGTGTACCTACCTATCTTTTTTCAATATTTTTCTACAACAAAAATATACACGCAACTGACATGATTCTTTAAGGTACGAGAGCTAGCAACGTCGGGAAAACAAGAACTTCAGGTAGGCTAGTTTTTAAATATGCCATCTCTCTAACTCTCCCGGACGTCACACGGATGGTCTGGCAGCCGGTAGTGGTTGCGTTCACCAGTGCGCATCGTATCTGTACACGTAAAATTTCAAAATTTCAAGTCATTTTAGGAAGCTTTTGAAGCTGGCTGAAGGTTAACAATCGAATTATTGCTTGGCAAATTAATTTTGGTTTTTTTAGTACTTAAATAACTTCCTATATTAATTTCAGCCATACTAAAATGTTTTGAAAAACAACATTTCTCTCATTCAAAATAAGCGCTTGGCACTGTTTAAACAACAATGAAGATGTCTGGCTATAATAGATTCATGTTGCAAAAAGGTCAATAAAAATAAACAATAAAAAGCTTCCTGAAATTTTGAAATTTTACGTGTACAGATACGATGCGCACTGGCGAATGCAACCACTACCAGCTGCCAGACCACCCGTATGACGTCCGGGAGAGTTAGAGAGATTACATAATTAAGAACTAGCCTACCTGAAGTTCTCTCTCGAAAACGTAGCTACCTCATAAACCATTATTTGTTTACAAATGTAGGAAAGGAACTACTTCACATTACTCAGCCGACTGTAATCAGCAATGCCGATTTTATATCTTGTCAACTGCCTTTTCAAGTGTAGGTATTGCTAGGTATCAAGTTAGCTCTCATCTCAGTGATAAATGGGTTGATTGCGCTTTGAAGAATATTATGATATTTCTAATAGATAGGTATTTTTGTAAATATAGTCAATGATGCGAATTTAGGAACAAAAAGTTTTTATGTAGATATTTTTAAGCTACCTACATATTGTTGCAAACATGTACCTTTAAACTTATCATCAATGTGAATGTACCTATGCTACTTTCATGACACATGACACATAAAACACTAACTTGAACCAGCTTCTTTTGTCGCAAAGCAAGGAATTTATCTCCAATAGAAAGAAGAGCGGCGTGTGTTTGAGTAAGTTGCGCGTGTCCGGATTGAAGTTGCTCTTGAACCTGCGCGAGCGCAACTTCGCGGCCCTTCAATGTGTTGCAACGGTCGTGATACTCTTGCAATAAGCTCTCATATCGCTTCGACAATTCCTCGTACCTTTTCGAATATGGTTTAAATGAGGAAATTTTAATGTGCTCCGTCCATCTCGTGAGGTGCTTGGCTTGTTAGGTAGTAGATGTAGTAGGTACATTTATGAACAGCAAAACAAAAAGATCATTTATCTAACTCAGCTATGTATGTATCAGCTACCTAAAGATCGAAGACCATTTTGTTATAGGTATGGCCCCGTAATCAGTATCATAGAGGCGAAATTACTCTTAGGCCTCAGGGTGGCAAAGCATCAGCATTTTGAATGTTGAACTACGAATTTTGTGTAGGTGTCTATAAACTGCAATATAACTTACCATCCATGTTAACTGCAAGTTTCTTTGTTTGCCAACTTCAATACCTACATAAAACAAAGTCCAACATTGACCGAAACTCTCATAAAGCAACTTCTGAACATCACAAACATCTTCAGCTTGCCGATGCTGAAGTAAAAGTGGTAGAGCGGCTTAGTGGTAAAGCGAATGGACTGGTTACCCTAAAGTCGCAGGTTCGATTTCTGCCCGAAGTAAATTTTGTTTAAATTACTTACTGATATTGTAAACAGATTAAACTCATAGTGGACCAAGACTCTTCCGAGACAAATGTACTTCTAATAGGATCAGTTTTGTCTGTAAATAAATAGAAAACAGTGATGAAATGGTACGGTTTTGTACTTACTGCTTAAGGGAGATCCTTGTCTCATTATATATAGGAAGTAATAGGTAGGTAGGTACCCACGCGTGCAGCGTAAGAAAAATACTTATAAAACTTAGTAATTGGCAGGTACCTAGATCACCACTGTTTACGCTTACGGGTGCTATTAATTCTTTCAATATAATGTATAATTAAATATTTGTGTACATATTAAATATAGCTACTCTCTTAAAGTTCTTAGTAATTATCAGGTACCTACCACACTTTAGAGATTTAGATTCTTTTCTTTCAGAATTGTCGTTTTCTTTCAAATCCTGGCTAAGGTGCGTATGCGAATGCCTAGCTTTGCATCGCATTAGTTTTTCTTCGTATTTGTTCGTCTTCAGAATGCTCTTTTCTAGGCATTTTATGATTTTCTTTGAGTTTAGAATTCCGTCATAAAACGCTTTGTTGTTATAATAATTTGTGTTGCCCTGAAAATGTAACTCAATCACACCAATATGTTATATGTGAAAGTTTCTTTGTTTGGATGTTTGTCCGTCAATCACGCCGAAACTACTGAAAGGATTTATATGAAATTTGTTATACAGATAGGGTATTAGCTGACTTGGATTATATGATACTTTTTATCCCGAAAAAATGTCCCTGTGGGATGCCATGGGATGATTGCGATGATGCGATGACTTTCCACAGGTTACGCGAAAAGCGAGCTACACGCGGGCGGAGCCGCGGGCATCAGCTAGTATACAATATAGCTATACTATTATAAAACGTATTGGATGCTTACAAAATTATTTACTTCAACGTATTCATAGCACGCCGGTTTAAAAAGACTATTAACAAATATATGCGACTCTTGCATATTATTTTTGTTTATCTGAAACTCTGAAAGGCACTGAGACACACTACTGATCGTATTTTTTCATGTCAATTTTGACAATGCTAAAACCATAGATTTATTATACTACTTATTAAAATTGTTTTATATTATTTCGCATTAACACATGCTTGTGAAATATATTTTATTTTAAAGAAAAATGGAAAGAATAATTTGACTTCAGGCGAGACTCGAACTCGCGGCCTACTGGGAATCTAGTCCAGCCGCTCTTCCAATTGAGCTACTGAAGTCCTGCCCGATTTGTCAAATCTTTCCTTCACATTTATTGCATTGCTTTATGGTAGCAGCAGCGCCATCTATTGCCAACTATGCTAGTTAGGCAACCGATATAATAGACTTTGCAGTTTATTGAATATCGTAAAATTGGAAGAGCGGCTGGACTAGATTCCCAGTAGGCCGCGAGTTCGGGTCTCGCCTGAAGTCAAATTTTACTTACTAAAACATTATCAAAATTGACAAAAAAAAATACGATACGAAACATGTTAAATCACAGAGTATAGATAAATAAATTTTAAATTGAGGTTTTGGGTTCTGTACACAATCTCTCAAATTGAAACTTCAAAGTAAACATTGTCAGATGGTTTATTCAACTACAACAAAAAGCATAACTTTTAATAACTAAATCAGTCTAAAAATATTCTACCTCCTGCATTCACTACGATTAAAATATTCCATCTAAAAGGATAAAAACTATAGCTACAATTTGTGCATCTTTGCTTATTGCATAAAGTTACATGCTGCATGGAACAAGATTTTGGCCACTCGCGACTGATGAAAATGTTGCATTAACAAATTACCAATCGTAAGTTTGTAAAATATGTAACAATTGCTAATGACTGGCCATTGCCATTTGCATTTAATTTTGGCAAATTATGCGTTTGCCATGACCACGATAACGTGACAAAACAACATAGACGAAAAAAAAAAGTTTACTCGGCTTCATTAAACAAATGAAATAACACAACTATTTTGAAATACAATGGAAAGCAAAAACCAATATTCCAAAGATTTAACATTTCTTTACAAGTTCTGGAAGACATCGTTAGCTTCATGTGATAAGCTATATAAAATAAAAAACAACATAGTGAACCTTGATTATTATTGATAATATAACAGAAGTATATATGGTGTTATTAACAAGTACATACAGTAACGATTTATCATTTTGTAAAAGCTACATGCGAGTTCAATTACAATATTTTCATAACAATAGTAAATATATTTTTAAAATTAATATGCATTTGTGATGATGATGAATGATGACCAGGACTATAGTTTCATTGGTGTTTGATAAGGGTCCTATTTGAGATTGAAAGTTTGACATGTACCCTAAGTAAACTCTGTTGCAGATATATCAATACAATCGGTGTACCAGGCCTTGCAGATAATGAGTAGTACATCATACAATAATATCAATTCCATGAATTTTATTTCGTACATAATATCAAACAAAATTTGTAGTAAACTCTCATGTATTTATACGCGAGTATTATGAATTCAGAATATTTAAACATGTTACTACATGTTTAAATTTACTACTAAAGTTTCACTGATGTAAAATAAGTTTGCAAGTATGCAAATATAGGTAAATAGGTGACATGAACACACTGAACTTGCTAGTAGTTTGTAACAAATGAGTTTATAAATATTTAATATGTATATTTAAATAAACATTATGATTCAACTGTAACACATAAAAGTCTATAATTACAATATAAAGAAAATAATGCAAAACTATTGCGAGTACAGGCACTTTCATATTTAATTATAATTTTTATTACAATATTTTGTTTTAAATACCAAAAATGGAAAGGTTCCATCCTTCTTATTCTATTATTAGCTTTATATTGGAAACTTTAATTGCATCCCCAATAACAAATAATTTGTCAAATAGAATGGTAAAATGTGATGATAAAAAAACGTGTTTAATTTAATTAATAGACAATAACAAATTTCAAATCTTTGGTAATTTTTTGCAACAACTGTATAAGCAGGTCAATGTAAAATTATAACATTTTTATTCTATAACAAACACATTCTCTCAATACAACAATCTTAAAGAATATTGGTTCATAATAATAAGTTTGCTAGATGCAAAAGATATTGAGCTTTGGAAAAAAATCTTATTTTAATATATTGTATACTACTGAGATCCACAATCAACTGTAGGTGACTAAATTTGAATGTTTCATTGAATGTTTGCAAGCCTTAATTTATATTCAGCATCTATAACACAAAGCATACAGCGATTGAAATTTATTTTTTAAATAGCAGTTATAATAGCTGCAGGCATATCAATAACTTGATGATATGACAAATGAGAAAGATAGAGATATTCCTCAATATTTATCATGATTTCAATAATAAATGACATCACAAAATATTTGGCATTGTATAAATATTACAAAATTTAGTAAACTGCAATTGATTGTGACTTGCGCTACCGCAATGTTTCATGTTCCCGAAAATATCCTCCACAATGAGACACCTCAAAGAGAGTTGGTGATGTTCTGGAAGAGTCGCTTGCCCCACCACGTCTCGAGGTCGAAGGGCTTGAAGTCATGGAGAATGGGGCTCGGTACATCATCTTGGTAATAAAGGTTTGATGGAGGAGCAGGGGATGAACTGCCAGATCCTGGAAAAATTAACATAATAAAAGATATTTCTAAATTTGTTTGTGTACTTATGTATTTATCTCAGGAGATAAAACAATATTTAAGTTTGATTTTCAAATCATACATAGATAATATAAGAAAACACCAAACTCAAATAAAGATAATATGTTACACAACACGTTATTACATACATACATATATAGATATAATAGAAGAATATGTCTGATTGTTCAGCGACAGAGGTGGCGTCGCGTCGTCAAGTCCTGACGTCCACAGACAATAACATAATGAATATAATTTTAAACAAAACTATTCTAAATGATTTGAATTAAATGATAGTAAGGGCACAAGGGTAACAGTTTATTATTAAGTAAACAAATGCATTTCATTACAACACCTGTTGATTATTCTTATGATATTCTAATAAATGGAAAATAAATGGCAGCTCAATGTTTTTTGAATAATTTAATGCAAAACTTCATGCTTGTAATCCTTTAATGGCTCATGGCAAATGCATGGACTTCAAGCATACACCCAAACACCTACAATGAGATGGTTACATTTTGGGCCATGTAACAGGTAGCAAACCTGTTGACATCTCCAGGCACATTACCAGACTCCGAGGTAGTAAGAAACTTTCGGAAAAAGGAAAAATCTAAATAGGACCAGATTTAAAAGATTTTATTTTTTATATCCAGTAGCCCCTCTACCACTAGACAACTGGGACAGTTAAATACTTTAAAATTCAAATTCCATGTTCTCTCACTTGTGATGATCATGGTGTAACTTTAAATGATGGTGTGGCTCTAATACGGTACATACTATATCATAAAACACTTCTTAAAGAAGACATTTTGACGACCCGGTTAGTCCAGTGGTGTGAGATGACCGTTTGATTCGAAGGGTCGCGGGTTCGATCCCCGCACCGGGACAAATATTTGTATGGCCTACAGATATTTATTTCGGGTCTGGGTGTTTGTGTATGTGTACAACGGCACCCACGACACAGGTTTATACCTACTGTGGGGCTGTGAGTGTAAGCGTATTTTATTATTTAATTTTTTTTATTATTACATTAAAAAATTGTATGGAGTTTGGGCATGCACTTTGTACACTATATTGAGAGAAGAAGCGTGCAATACTAAATCATTTGCAGCTATTCAAATCGTTTATTATACCTTCATTTAATTGTTGTAAGTATGTTTCAAAAACAAGAATGTTAAAGTATCAATATGGTGACATATTGTTATCATACAAAAATTACATACCTAATATAAATATTTCCGACAAAAAACGACGATTCAAATTATGCTTTGAGTAATTTTCCATGATTCTAACTATTTTTCTCTATCTTTATATATAGTGTACAAGGTGCAGGCCCAACATGGAACTGTAGATTTACAGAATTTACAGAAACATTACTAAGTATTATTATCTGTATAAACTATTTACCATGAAACTATGAACTAAATCTCAACATACCAATTGTGCTTGTCGGTGTTGATGGCTCACTGTCACCATTAGCCGTTTGGGTCCAAGCTGAAAATTATTCATTAAAATATTAAATTCGTTATACACATAATAATGTAAGGATAAAACAATAAATCAATTAGATCCCCAAATATCCAGACGACAGGCCAATTTATATAAAAGTGTGTGCAAGAAAGTTCAAATTATCTGTAGTGTTGCTCAGGTTTTTTTAAATTTTATGGAATGGATGAATAACTTATCATCCAGTTCCTTTTTCTTTTATCAATGATAAGTGGAAAAGCTGAAGACTATCAAAGGTGGAAGAAAAGAGAAAATGCTTAGCTAGAATGTGAATTGATCGCAGAAAATGTGGATGTAAATAGACAAATAAAATAGTGCAATTGTCATTTAACAAGATGGGTGAAGTCAATTCAGTGTTTCAATAATGGATAGTCTGGATGATGGAATAGAAATATGGAGTAGAAGTTTCTCCTATATCAAGACAATAATTATATTACGAAGATTTTGTACAAGTCTTTGATTAAATGAATGTTAATAAATACTAACATACTTAGTTATTACCTAATATACAAAGATCATGTAGATACTTAAACTGCCTCAGTAGCCTAGTGGTAGCAGGCCACTACTACTACGCTGAGGTCTTGGGTTTGATAACCGGGTTGGGATATTAAAGATAAAGGTGTAAAATCCTTTATTTCTAGTTCTATTACGATTTTTCAATTTTCTGGAAGTTTGGTAATGTGCCTGGAAAAGTCAATAGGCTCACCTCCTGTTACATGGGCTAAAACGAAACTGGCAAATGGTGGGTGTTTGCATGTATGATTGAATGCATGCATTTACCTCTGCCTACCCCTTCGCGGATTACAGGCATGAAGTTACGTTTTTTTTAATTACATACTTAGTTTCTTCAAATTATAAAAAAAAAAATATTGACTATCAGGATTTTTGATTAGGTATATGGCATATCTCAGTTTTTTTAAATCTGGATTCTACTGCTTTATTATACATAAAGCAGTAGAATCCTCTGCCTACCCCTTCGGGGATTACAGGAGTGAAGTAAAGTTTTTTTTTTCATTATACATAACATAATATAACAAAATACATGTTTATAGAAACTAAATTGTTGTATGTACTTACTTTCACTTATAAATCTAATAATTTCTTCATGCTGTGGAGTTATCACATGATGTTGTATTCGTTGATGGACTGTCTTTTTACCATTGGAATGGAATACTGGCTTAGGCATACTGCAATAAAAGAATTTGAAATATATAACTTGTGATAAAACTTTATTTCACATATCATTTGTAATAGAATTAAACAAAAAGATTTATGAAACTTTACTCTGGCATGAACTTCCAGAGGTTATGTAAAATCTGTGATGAAATTCATTGAATGATTTTATATGGTGTAATAGTTTGCAAAGCTGTACCTAATTATTTCTCCATTGTCAGAATCTGATGATCTTCTAGTACTATCTTTACGGCTGTCCAATCTTTCCAAATTTTGTGAAAGACCTGCAAAATAAAATTAAAGCCTGATTACAGCGACCAGGTTACATTGTGGCTAAGTCAAACAAACTTTGTGTAGCACTATTCATAATAAGTACCTCTTCGTGTTTTTGCTACGATTTTGCTAGGCCCCTTAGAGACTGTATACATTTTAAAATTTCACACAAAATAATTAATAAATATTTTCTGATTTCACACTTCTTGTATTTTGACAGATAGCCGACCTGATACTAAGTGTTGCTAGGTTTAGGAAATCGTTTTTTTTTATAATTGTTTTACGGTACGGATTCAAGTCCTTAACAGCCAATCTTCAGTAATTTTTATCTTCATTTCATATGATAATGAATATCCATATGGAAGATGACGATGATTGGATGCTTCCATGTGGAATATGATGAGATGGCTCCAGTAAAGTGATGGGGACTTTACTAGGAGCTTTTACGAAGTTTTGGAGGCAACATGAAAAATCACTTTTCACTTCATGATATCACTTTCCTACACTCGTGAACGTTATCGAATGTTTTATGATATAAATCCCACCATTTTTACACATAAAAACGCGCCTATACACAAATTTCGTAAATAATATCACGCAGCGACATAGCTCTTTTCCACGTTCCCACCCAAACTCTAGGAAATAGGAGAGGAGAAGAGGTTGCTAGAAAACAAAAATACATCGATACTCGATGGTATTTCCTAAAGCCGGGTCTGCTGCAACGCCTGCCACTAAACAAAACAAAAATTATTATTATTTTGTTAATGGTTTTGTGTAAATATTAGTCACGAATTCTGCATTGACTTTTGACATACACTTTTATATAAAAAAAATAAGATTTTTTTTATTACCTATTGCGCATTCCAGTGAATGAATGATCATTGTTACAGTTGAGTCGTAATGACGTCACATCCGATAAAATGCTGTAGGAACTTGATGTTACTCTCTATCTCTAACTTCTATTCTATGGTAGAATTAAAATTTTGGCGCGAATCAATTTTACGTGAACGTTTATATAATACAGACAAAGTTAAATAGGTACCTACGTAGTTCTCATCGGCAGTTCGGCGGCACGGGGTATTCACCGTATTTCTCGTAAACTCGAACAACAAACGACATTAATTGTTGGTTGACATCATACATTTTTACTAGTGGTAGAGCTCCAGTGACGAAGCTTGCACCACCGCATTACCTTATATACTTGCCGCTAAATGGTAGTGTCCACCACTATCGTGTTCCGGTCAGGTGGCCGTAATATAAGTGCACGTTCCATTTATAACTCTAGAAAGAATATTAATATACATATACACCTACTTATTTATACTTCCCTAATTTGTAATTTACGACACAGTAAGAACAATAAATAAGGTTTTGCTCTGTGTTTACGAGTAGATAAAAACATCAGCCAAGTGAGCATAGGACTCGCGCACTAATGGTTCTTTGCTAGAAGATACGGCAAAAAATCACGTTTGTTGTATAGGAGGACTGTTATGTTTTCATTTTGTTGTGTTTTAGTATATGTTATGATGCCGCTAGCACCATAAATAGTAAGTAGGATGTATTATCATCTCTGAAACTTCAACTGCCTAGCTATCACGGTTCATGAGATACATCCTGGTGACAGACAAGCGGACAGGCGGAGTCTTATAGGGTCCCGCTTTGTCCTTTTGTGTACGGAACCCGAAATTGTTGATGTCTGAATACTTGAGGATACAACTATGTTTCAATATAGATTCAAATAGGCTGCCACTCGTGAGATCTAAGCTGTTATTCCCTTGTGCCGGAAATTAATATAACTATAGTACTATAGTTCCGTTTTTAAATTGATTTGACAGATATTTAGGTACCTATGTAAGACCTAAGAAAGTGTGGTAAATCGTCTTCTGGAAACTGGAACCATACTACCAAGGGGAGTGTCCTGTTGTCCTGTCTAGTACTTTAGTAAGTACATAAAGGTCAATGATACTATTAAAAATAGTAGAGTTTAGACCAGTCATTCCCAAAGTGGTCCATATAGACCCCCTGGGGTCCATGGGACTCGATGGGGTGAATAAAATTTGTAAATATGGGAATGTGAAAATGTGATATAAATGTAGCAAGAAGGGGGTCCACGGAAACCAGACAAAAATTGAAAGGGGTCTACAAGAAAAAATTGTTTGGGAACCTCTGGTTTAGACCATTCACAATTTTTGCTGTACCTACTGATAATATTATTATGCTTTCACAAGCCAAAAATCCAGCAATCTAATCTAAATGCCTGTCTGTCAGAAAAATATCATCACCCAGTGATTTGTGTACGAGTATGCATATCGGTGAGGCTTATTGAGAATAACGATCGTAAAAAGGGGTCATTATATCGAATACAATCAAGACATTATGCCGGCATTGTGTATCCGACCGATCGTCTAGAGAAAGTCGCATTTGCAACAGTGAAAGTGTCGAGAACTTGCCGTTTATATTGCAATCTTAGACATATACACACATTGGGTTTCAAAACACGTTGTGGATTTATTTGAACCGGACAGTTAGATTTTT
This sequence comes from Macrosoma leucophasiata, assembly GCA_036365455.1. Lineage (NCBI taxonomy): Eukaryota > Metazoa > Arthropoda > Insecta > Lepidoptera > Hedylidae > Macrosoma > Macrosoma leucophasiata. The sequence goes on from JAWQUS010000024.1 coordinate 7,595,000, forward strand.
CATCGTCCATAGATTTAATTTAAATATCGAAAATACTTTCTTTGCTAGTCGCCATGGGACAAAACGTAGGTACCTAACTGGCGAATCGTGGGTGTTTGCATGTATGCTTGCATGCATAAATTTTATTTCTGTTTGCCGCTTTGGGGATGTAGGCACGAACTTACGTCTTACGTTTCAAATGTCACATTAAATTCTCTCTCATGTATCATTGTGAAAAATACAACAAGTACCTACGTATGAAAGAAAGAAAGTGCTATTGTTTTTCGATTAAGTGGTGATGTACGGCACTGTAATTTCTGACATATAGGCTAGAAGACGTGGGGAGAGAAAATCTATTAAAACAGCTTGTGCCTGAGGAGTGTGTAGTGAGTGGAGTGCAGTGTGAGTGGAAGTACTTACCTTCAATGTGAAACGTGTGCTCGTTTTCTGAAAAAACTGGTGGTAGAGCTCTAGTGACGGAGCTCGCGGGCGTAGGCATCACCGCATTACCTAATATACTTGCCGCTAAATGGTAGTGTTGAGCAATATCGTGTTCCGGCCAGGTAGTAATTTCCGGCACAGAGGCATAACACCTTAGGCCTCAGGAGTGGTAACGAATCGGCATTTTGACCTCGGTCTTTGTTATCTATAGGCTGCAGACATCACTTAACATCAATGTGAACTGCATGCGTGTTTGCCACTTCAATTAAATAAAAAAAAAACTAGCGGCAGAATCGGAAATATAGGGGGTACTTATTTTTGCTTGATAATCTCTTCTCAACTTACGGATTATACAGGTCGTATGGAGCGCATTATTATTAGATGAGAAGACATTGCAAGCCTCCTAGGTATGCAGCGTACCTATAATCTTAAAGTAGAGCGTCCTATTCCTTTCGATGTTTAACTGGATTGGAAATCATTTGTTTTCGACATCAAATCAAGTAAGAAATTACCTAGGTTATAGTTGGCGAAAAAGTTTCTTCGCATTTTTTAAGATAATTTAAAACATTTTTTAATACAGTTTATTTAAATTTAACTAAAGTAGGTATGTATGTACCATTTTGTTCGATAACCTTTTGCCATCTTGTAGGTAGGGACATGATCCCAATGCTATAAAAATTTTGGGACTTCTCATCAAAATACCGCGACAAGTGGATTTGGCAGTCCTCTCGTGATGTTAACCTAACATTGCATAAAGAATTCTGAAGAGACCGAAACAGGTGGAAATCTGTAGGTGCAAGGTCAGGACTATACGGCGGATGCATTAACACCTCCCAGCCAAACTCTCTTAATTTTTGCTGAGTGGCTATAGATGTGTGAGGTCTAGCGTTATCATGATGAAACACCACACCCCTTCTGTTGATCAATTCCGGCCGCTTTCTCTCAACTTCTTGCTTTAATCTCATCAGTTGTTCGCAGTAGAGTTCAGAATCGATAGTCCTGCTTGGTGGTAATAGCTCATAATGAATAATGCCCTTCCAATCCCACCACACACACAATATCACCTTATTGCGAGTTAACCCGGGTTTCGTTACAGTCTGTGAAGCCTGACCGGCCTTTGACCACGACCTTTTTCGCACGTTCTTGTCGTACGTGATCCACTTTTCATCACCAGTTATCAGCTTCTTCAAAAATGATTCGGTTTCATTACGTCGTAATAAAGAATCACAAATGAGTACACAGTTCATTAGGTTTCTTTCAGTGAGCTCGTGAGGTACCCAAATATCGAGCTTTTTTTTGTACTCAGCTTTTTTGTGTTTTGTGATCACTTCTCAGTTCTTCAGCTACGTCGTAACTACTGATATGTCGATCTTGCTCCACTTTTTTAAAAATGGCATCCATTTTATCCGTAATAGGGCGACCAGAGCGAGGTGCATCTTTGACATCAAAATTTCCGGATTGAAAACGCTTAAACCAAATTTGTGCTACTCTCACAGACACTGCACTAGGTCCATAAACATCGCAAATTTTTTTCGCTGCTTGCGTTGCATTTTTACCTTTTTTGTAGAAAATTTTTTAAATGTATCGAATTTCTTCATTAGATTCACTCATCTTGACAGTACGAAAAACAAATGAAAATCACACATTTGCCTTATTTGAATTTGGAATTATGTTCTTTAAAATTTTAACTTTCAATGATACCAAAACCAGCCAGATATAAATACTACAGCCAAAGAGATTTTATTACAAGTTCATACATACTATAATGCGAAAAGACTTTAGGAGAAGTTCCACGTTGGGCCCGCACCTTGTACACTATATCAAAAGATAGAAAAAAATACGTAGAATCATGGAAAAATACTGAAAAAATAATTTGAATCGTTGATTTTTGTCAGAAATATTTATTTTACGTAATTTTTGTATGACAGCAATATGTTGCTATTTCGCTACTATGACATTCTTATTTTCGAAATATACTTACGACAAATAATTGAAGATTTATTACACGATTTGAATAGCTGAAAATGATTTAGTATTTTATGCTTCATCTCTCAAATTAGTGTACATGGTGCGGGCCCAAGCTCCATACATTTTGGAACGTCTCCATTGCGCAATATCTTTTTAGTTTCTTTAATATGGACGTGTGTAAATAAACACTAACCCCCTTATTCATAAACGTATTTTAGCCTAAAGTGATGCTAATCTTGCCTTTGTCTTTTTCTATCCTGCACATTTGACAATGCAACTGACAAAGACAAAGCATTCTATAGCTAAAACGTATCTAATGTACGTTTATGAATAATGGTGTACGCATGTAAATAATTTAGTCATGTACCTACTTTTATAGACAATCCAGGAAATTGTGGTCAGTCAACATCGCGTGTCCATTTGATACATGAGACAATTATGTGCAAGTAGTTTAGGAAATAGCGCGCGTTTTTGTTTACATGAGTTTTCAGTCATTTCTGTTTCAATGCTTCCGATTTTAAGCTTCCGTTTAATATAACACTTATATAAATAAGTCAGTTTGATACATTTATTTGGGAAAGACCATCCCTTTTAGATCGAATGCTTTTTAACACGATGTTCTCGCAGGAGTGCAGTGACGGATAACAAATGAGTAACTGAAATACCTACCTACCTTTTGCAGCGAAAAATAGTAGGTTTCAGTTTCATCTTTATCTATTTTTATGTCATGGAAGTGGCAAACATGCATGCAGGTGGTACATGCATGCATACTGGTGGTAGAGCTCCAGTGACGGAGCTCGCGGGCGTAGGCACCACCACATTACCTAATATACTTGCCGCTAAATGGTAGTGTTCAGCACTATCGTGTTCCGGTCAGGTGGTAATGTACGGCCCTGTAATTTCCGGCACAGAGGCATAACACCTTAGGCCTCAGGAGTGGCAACGCATCTGCCTTTTGAACTTGGTCTTTGTGTGGGTGTCTATAGGCTGCAGTCATCACTTAACATCAATGTGAACTGACCGCTTGTTTGCCACTTCCATAACATAAAAAAAAAATGCAGTTCACATTGATGTTAAGTGATGACTGCAGCCTATAGACATTTACACAAAGACCAAGGTCAAAATGCAGATGCGTTACCACTCCTAAGGCCTAAGTTATGCCTCAGTGCCGGAAATTACAGAACCGTATATCTGACCGGAACACGATAGTGCTGAATACTACCATTTAGCGGCAAGTAAATTAGGTAATGCGGTGGTGCCTACGCCCGCGAGCTCCGTCACTGGAGCTCTACCACCAGTAAAAAGTTGGCAACTAGCCCGTATCTCCACCAACCCGCGTTGGAGCAGCGTGGTGGTGTAAGCTCCAGGCCTCCTCCCAATAAGGGGAGAGACTCGTGCCCATCAGAGGCATAACACCTTAGGCAGGTGTTATGCCTCTGTGCCGGATTTTACAGGGCCGTACCTTAACACCTGACCAGAACACGATAGTGCTGAACACTACCTACCATTTAGCGGCAAGTAATGCGGTGGTGCCTACGCCCGCGAAATCTGTCACTGGTGCTCTACCACCTGTAAAAGTTACGTATACCACCTTGCTTTCCCCAGAGCCAACCTGCCCTTACCTAGAAACAATCTGCGAAGAAATATTAGGTAAGTATTCAAACTGTGGCTGGCGACGCTGTTAGGTAGGGTTAAACACTTTCATTAAGTAGGTATACATTTAGTAATGCGGACCAAGAGCTAAGAGCTCTACCTAGTAGAAAAACTTTTATAAATGTGGTAAATGTCAAATAAGTTGGTACATTTCACATTGATGGTAAGTGAATACTGTCGCCTATGAACAACTACATTAAAACCAGAGATTTCAATGTGATGTGCTTCTGTGGCGGAAATTATAAGGAAGTAGGTACCTACATTATCACCGGACCGGAACAAGATACCTAGCGTAGTAAATGCGGTGAGAGTAAGGTAGTGAGAGTAGAGCTCGTCCATCAGCCAAAATACAAAATTGTTCAGATATACATAGCCAACCAAATATTATGTCTTTAGAAATTCTGCCGTATACCTTTTTAGTTCCATTATAACCTTTCCATACTCTGTCCATCATCATCACTATCATTGTCATCACGAGTAAAAAACATTATTTTTATATGTATTTGTAACAGCGCACGCGCAGGCGTAGATTATCTGACCAGACAATGGCGCTTCTCATTGTGACTTCCCACGACGAATGCACATAACGGTACCAGAGATGGGGTCAGATCCGGCAACACTGATTAGAGATATCGAATCATTTATTTGTAAGTTGATAAATGTTTGGATACATTAAGTATTATCATCACCGGAGCGTACTTATAGGAAAGAAAAAAAATTGGTAGTAATAATATGCTCAAAACCGAATTTCGGTCACGGAGACCAATCACGATGGAGACTAGCCAACTGCGCAGGAGATATTGTAGTGGACAAGTGTATGCACAAACACAGGTGTAATACTCGTACCTATTCATGACGACCCGTTTAGTCCAGCGGGTTCGATCCCCGCACCGGAACAAATATTTGTATAGCCTACAGATATTTGTTTCGGGTCTGGGTGTTTGTGTATGTGTTGTATGTGTAAAACGGCACCCACGACACAGGTTCATACCTACTGTGGGCTGTGAGTGTAAACGTATTTTATTTATTATTTATTTATTCCCTCACTCTCATGGCCCCATAGGACGGCAATCCAACACGACCGGAGAGTGTTCAGGATTCCTCTCCAAGGCACGGGTACCAGAATCCGGGCTACTATTGCAATTTCCTCACAGGAAAAACCCAATTAACAGCTTTTACCGACCTGGGTATTGAAACCCGGTACCTCAGGCTTTAGCATCACTATTGAGACCACTGAACCAACCAGGCAGTCCAATATTGGTATAGATAACATGTTTGGGTAAAGATAAGTATGATATGTTGGTTCCGTATTGTGGTGTCCGTCAACGTCAATTCCAAACCCTAAAAGGGTTCAAAGTTTTCATTAGGTTTACGGTTTATGTCTTTACAGCGAGATCCAGACAAGTATAAGTGTTTATTTAATTGGTATACCTACCCTGGATCCTGCGTCTGCAATCTACATCTTTTAGAATGAGTCGCCTGCAAGAATACGACTGACTCATAGCGATAATTGCTCTATTAATTATTGGAGTAATTTTTAAAACACATGGAGCTCTCAATTTAGTTTTACAATGTCAGCTAGCTTTTTGAGTTTTTGAGTGCAGGTTTTTGATAGGTATGTTTATCTGTACTAAAATTTCAACATTTTATAAAACTTACGTATTACTTACTTACTTACTAATGGCGTCGGGACGTCGCCATCTTCTTCTAGTAGAGTAAAGAATTCTTCCAGTAGTCCAGTCATTCAACCGAACGATGGCAGTCAAACCATTCCAAGAGGCAATAAATACAATAACGCAGGATGGGTAGCAGCATCCTGCGATGAAACTGCCGCCCCAACGATCGTCAATCCATTCATGGCATATTCTCCCACAAGGCTGTTATAGGCATCTTTAAGGGAGGATTTTACCAAGTAGTGGACGTTTTTCGGGCACTTTCGTGATGATTACTTACTTTCTATAAAACTGTCACAAGTAAGTAGGTATCTGTTTCAATAATGATTTCAGGCCCAATAGATTCAAGACGCACCTCATAAGTTTAGAAATGAAAGAAAAATTTGACTTCAGGCAGGCATCGAACCTGCGATCTCAGGATAACCAGTCCCGGCTGGACCGGTTACCACTAAGCTACCGAAGTCCTTCCTGCCTGAAGTCAAAGGAGATGTTACGAGCTCGGCTCTGGTTCGTATACGTCCTCAAAAAATGGGTAAATTAAAGAAGAATCCGAAAAAAATACAATTAATTTATTCAAGAATATATTTTAGAGTCACAACCACATTTAATTCAACCGATTTTATCATTTTCAACTATGTTAAACATGGTGGCGATACAGCCGACACTTGGGATCAATCGATTTCATAGTATTTAGAAAATATTACTTTTTTCTCCAAGTACTTTATTATCGAAATACAATTTTAAAAATGAAAATGACATCACCTGCCATATTCGCCATGTTGGTTTTGAGTTGCAATTCTAACTGCAAATAATGTAAAACTATTTTTACGGATTTATCTCGCGTATATTAAACTAAAATGATTTTAAAAATCAACCCGACGTTTCGGTCGCTTTTCAGCTTGCGTGGTCCCGGGCAGACGGAAGCTGAAAAGCGACCGAAACGTCGGGTTGATTTTAAAAATCATTTTAGTTTAATATACGCGAGATAAATCCGTAAAAACAGTTTTATTTCAATGAGTGTAGCTCGCGAAAACCTAAGAACATATCATGCAAATAATGTTTTGTAACTGCAAACAAAGCTAAATAAGTGAAAATATGCAGTAAAAAACGTTTTTATATTAATTTTGCATGTTTAATGATATTGTGTACAATACATGGCCGGAGGTCCATACATTTTTGCAACATCTCCTTTAAGGACTTCTTTAATTTTTAAATCCACTCGCATGTGTTATTGCGAAAAATAAAAATATTACAACTTCATAAGTTGTAATTTGAGAATCACTGTAACATAATCAATAGGTATTTACTAGTGGTAGAGCTCTAGTGACGGAGCTCGCGGGCGTAGGCACCACCGCATTACCTAATATACTTACCGCTAAATGGTAGTGTTCAGCACTATCGTGTTCCGGTACAGAGGCATAACATTAGGCATAACATAACCTTAGACCTCAGGAGTGGTAACGTATCTGAATTTTGACCTTGGTTTTTGTGTGGATGTCTATAGGCTGCAGTCATCACTTAACATCAATGTGAACTGCATGCTTGTTTACCACTTCCATTACATAAAAAAAGGTAAACCGTTCAAACTTACAAACTTTTACAAAACTTACAAATGACAAAAATAGTTTTATTCGAAAGTGATAACCCCGCACGATAGCTATTCAAATCACGTGAACGTGAAACGTAACGTTTTGTAGACTCCAACAATAGGCTATGTAACGTAAAATTCTAGTTTTATAAATATGATATTGTATTTTTAAATCATTGTATGACACCGTTTCAGAAGTGTGGGTGAAGAGGTGGCCCATTTGTGTAATCTCTTCGTAGGAGCGATTTTGGCTTCGTCGCCATTGACGTCACGGAAGCGAAGGGCTATTCGTGTATTCGACTATTAATAAAATCGAACTTCACTCGTATAGGTACACTGATTTAGTAGTCTAAGACAGAATTCTAGTACAATGTTATTAATGAGTCAACCTCATTCCATCTTCAGTTGTTAAATAGGATAAAAATACTGAGAATAATTCTCATTCAATTAAAGACCAAGAGCGCTATCATGTATGATTGACCTTATAAAATCAATTATTTATGCTTCTGACTGCGTTATTCGGTGCCGACCTAATTGACACTCGCGTGCAGCGTTGAATGCTTATCTAGGTGTATATGTATTGTCACCTGAATTTTTTTTTCAAACTAGTCCGTGGTTTCGGAGGACTGAAACATTAAATTTTAAAGACCTACCTACTGTAAATCCTTAGCTGTGTGACGTGATCACCTCACCGCTCACTTGTGGACAATTCTTTTGCTAGTGCAGTCAGACAATCGAACAATGAAGAAGAAGAAAGAAGAAGAAGAAGAAAAAGATTTATGTTCTTGGCACACACCCAACAACTAATAATAAAAAAAAAATTAAAAAAGTAAAAGAATTGTTACATATTTGGTTGTAAGAAGCCAAGAAAAACGGCACCCACCTCAGCTGATTTCTGCAAGAGTGGCAGCGCTGATATTCTGGTGGGTCCTAGTGGCATCACGAACTTCAAATTTGCCAGGCAATGCCTGTACCACAAAAAAAAATAGACAATGGCGGTCAAACCATTCGAATAGGGCGGTAGTAAATGTAATAACGTGGGATGGGCAGCGCATAACCCGCGGACGAACCTACCCCTATTAATCCTATTATGATCTTATTCTGACCAAAATGACGCACATGTACCGACCTACTCTGCGTCATTTTACTATAGATAGGTACGTATGAAGAAACAAAACAAAGCTAATTCAGTAGGTATAGGTTATAGTACGCATGCAGGGTTTTTACTCTTATTGGTGGTAGAGTTCCAGTGTACGTACTCGAGGGTGAAGGCACCACCGCATTACTTAGTCACCATCTGCATTTTTATCTCTGGTGTTTGTGTAGATGTTTTAAGGCTGCAGTCTTCACTTAACATCCATGTGAACTAGGTACTACGTGCTTGAAGGTATGCCACCTTCGCTCCATAAAAAAAACTAATTCATAGTCACTTCTGAGGACTGAAATCTTTTACTTCTGTGCAAGAAAGTACAGGACGTAGGAAGGTACCTACTTATCTACATTACCGAACTTCGAAACACGCTAGCACTTTAGCAGTTCCTGCTAAACTCTTACATTCAGCAGATTACGGCCTCGAGCTCTGCAGTTGGACATTTACCACCACGAGTTTGTCAAGCATTGAAATCGCAACCACTTAGAGACTTCTAATATCTTTGACTTCAATAGTTGCTTATAGTAGGTACCTATATAGTTACACAAAGATTTTTTTAGGTATGACACATTTTTTGCAAATGATCACAAGACGATGAGAAAAAGTAATAATTTAAGTTCATTAACGTTTATTGGTCGCTCGCGATCTCATATGGCAATATAGTAATGCAGCAAGTGTAGCAAATGAAAGTATCGTTATGGATGTTGCAAGTTACACAATCAAGGCGCGGAACCGCCGTCGAATCGCACTTTACCGCGAACCGCTCAGTCGTCCAATCAGGTCCGTTCGCGCCCTACGCTCGCGCGCGCCTTTATCAAACCCTGATTATATCTCCGAAGCACTTGCATTCGTTAAACAATAACAAATTTACTTAAAAACATCCAATCCCATTCTTCCGTCATAACTACTGCAACCTTCGCGCTGTGAGCACAAGTGTGTGATTAACATAAAAAATAAAATACACATTTATTAAAAAGGCAAAAACATCGGCAGTCCGGTTTAGTTCCCTCGTCTTGTTTCAACTTCAAAGCGAAAAATAAAAGCGAAATCGTCTCGGAAAGGTATTTTAATGTAGAGCTATGAAATTCAGCTGCGAAGTTTGTAGAAGAGTATTTTTATATTTAATACAAATTTAAAGGGAACATAGTGTTTAGCGCGTCTATAAAAGTAGTCTGTTTTATAATGTAACAATTTAAATTGGAAGTGATAGTTGTGGGATCTGTGAAATATTCAAGACACTTGTATTTATAAGCATTCCTAGCAAAAACATCACAAACTGTAAGTAACAATCGATTTATGTTTATCCATATTGATAAAAACTTCTTAATAAATTATGTTAATATTCGTGTACATATTTTAACACTATACCTACCACAACAAAAATATAGTTTCGTTGCAAATCTCTATACTAAACGTAATAAAATTGAATTTTATTTGTTTTCATTTTTGCGCAAATGAAAAACTTGCGTAAATATTATAAAAAAAATATTCTTCGGTATACCTATATATCTTTATTTACCTATAATTATGAAGCCACGTAAATGAATGTATCTTTCGATCGTGACATAGCGAACATAAAAAATGAACACGTACTTCTAACAGCGAAGTTATTGAGATAATTTTATATGATTGCTGTATCGTATTGTTTATGTGAGTAAAGCCATATTATTATTGAAACCATGATTGTTCTCGTACTCCGCAAATGACAACAAACAAACAAATCCATACCATACGTAAGACGTTTAAACCTATGTATTGAAAATAAGAATTCAAACAATACAAATATGTGTGTTAAAGGTATCATTGTGTGTTGTTAGACATACATTTAAAATATTTTTTTGTTCTTTAATATTTTTGTAAAGATGGCGAAGAAGGTGGCAAACAAGCATGCAGTTCACATGGATGTTAAGTGACGACTGCAGCCTATAGACATTTTCACCAAAACCAGGGGTGAAAATACCGATGCGTTGAGGTGCTATAACACTACGATCTAAGCGGAATACGACAGTGCTGAATACTACCACTTGGTGACAGATAGATTTTACCTATAATTTAATGCAGTGGTGCCGATGTCCGGAACTCTACCCACCTAGGTAGGTATATCATATTTGTATAAAGTTATATGCTCATGTCTAGTTGTTATGTTAGTCCACTTTACCCACTAAAATGAATTTGAAAAACTATAAATCTTCTAAGATATTTTTAGGAATAAAGTGTGTCAGTTTGAAAATAGGATTTTAGTTTAAATATTTCAAAAATCATCACGATTCATGATATAGCACGAGACAATAGCAACAATTAGCTTCGGTTTTTATATATATTCATCTCTTATGTAATACCTATCTGTATAATACGTACGAAAGATGTACCTATACCGATCTACCTTTAAACTTAAATACTATAATCACCATTATAAACCGACTAGGAGTGGTAACTATGTATAATTTTTATTAAGATTCCATATAATTTAAGTTTTTTATTTTTCCTTTTATTTTGAAAGAAACTTTCAGGTTACTTAAAGAGGGTATTTGACTATACTACTACGCACTACCTTCTTTATATCCAAAACTCCTAAAAAGCGCTGCCCAAAAATGCCTGCTCTTGCGCCTAAAAATATTTGGCTGTATTTGGTTGGGTGGTGTTAGTTACTTTTAATCTCTCATACGTACGGAAACCTAAGAACGCGGGTCCGGCTCGCCCTTTGCCGGTTTTACTGCCATAAAGACCTCATCATTAAAACCTGTATCACATACAACTTTGATGAGTATCAAGTGGAAAATTAGACAACAATTATGAGAGAAGGTAGGTACCTTTATACTGTAGATTTGCAATTGTGCGGTTGCGGTAATAATGATGCGGTATAATATGTATTGTAGGTAGAGTCATAGAGCTATTAATTATAAAGTAATTATTATTAATTATTCAAGTTAAACTGTTTTTTAGGATGCCATCCCACAAAAGTAAAATAGAATAAAGGATCACTAGTGTGTCTAACTGTCTGTCTGTCACAACCGAAACCGTTTGCTTCGAAACTATCGAGCCGAGAGAGTAGAAATTCGATTCAAATACATACTCGTAAACCTAAATCAGTGACGAAACATGTTGGGCAGGCCACTGTTGCGAAGTAAAATAGACAATTTGAAAAAATGTCTCAATAACTACATTGTGTGACATATCAATTTAAAAAAAATGAAAGCCATATGACGAGAATTTCTTGGTCGAACGAACCTATTCATAATTTTAGGCGGGTATTAAAGTTGGTTTTACTTATTATTTTAGTTTTATTCTTACGCAAAAATTTTACATTCTTTCCCCTTTGCCTACATTCTTTCCCCTTGCTCTTCTTTTGAAAAATGTACAGAAATTAGTTCAATGGCGTTGCATTTTAATCTCTGATTTTTATGTAAGTGCGTAATTGGTACAAACCCTTTCGAGGAATTCAAGTTTTTTTCTCGTAACGACATTGTAGATAATTACTACTGCTAGTAAAAAGACAATTTTTATACCGGAGAGATAAAAATATTAAAAATACCAGAGAACCTTCTTTAGGTTCCCTAGATAATATTTCAAAGTTGATTTACCTTGTACCCATTTTATTATTTCTGTACAAATCAATCTATGGTGTTTGCGTTGATGCCATCGACTGCTTGTAGTATTATATCCGGGAACTAAAAAATAGTAGTAGCTGCTTTCTATTGTAGGTAGGTACATACTTGTATGTGTTGTACATACTTCATATTCAAAATTTCGAAACAAAAATATTCTACTTTCATATTAAAATTTATGTGAAACATAAGATTCTTGAAACCGAAAGTATAGCCATTAACATTCTCGAATGAAAGTTCTTGTTTTTTTTTGCACTAAGCGCAATTCAACTGTGTCACTTGGGGTAGACTATAAACCGGACGGAATACTTAACGATCGCGTCCGCCAATAGACCATCCTATAATGATGACAATCGATTGATGGGACACGTAAACAGTCGTAGACGCAATAGTAGGTAATATGTTTCATAAAAGTGCTGTGCTATAAAAGTTTCTTTACAACAGGAGATAAAAGAAGTAAGCCTTAGAAGTTGGAACTTATGATGTTCGTTTTCTTCTACAATTTTTGTTTTTGTTTAATAAACATTATGTTTTATTAAACATAAACAAAAACATTTATGTTAAATAAACCCTTGAAAGCGAAAGTAGATACGTATTTGTTAGTTTCTTGAATGAAATTTCTTCATATATTTTGCAATGAGCGCAATTTTTCAAGCAATTAATCGCAAGTATTCTCAATGTAAGTAATTGGGGTAGATAATAAACCGGACGGAATACTGAAGAACGATCACGTCTCGCCAATAGACCGGTGTATAATAAAGATAGTCGGTTGATCCAGCACGCTTACTTAGTACCTACCTAATATATTTTTTAAACTGTTGTGCTCACTATAAGGTTTTTCTATCAGGCGATAAAATGAGTAGGACTTTTAAATTGGTACTTAAGACGATCTTTTTCTTTTGAAATTTCAAACTGTGAGGTGTCGTTATTATGGTTTTTTAGACCGTCCTATAACAAAGAGCAACACGGGCTACCGGTGCCGCTCCAGTCCGCGTTGCTCCATGTCCTATTATGATGACAGTCGAGTTCAGTCGACTGATCGGACAAGCAGACAAAAAGGGATAAAATAAGTAGCACTTACAATTGTAAAGTGCGAGCGATATTTCAAGTTTAATTTTTATTTTTGATATTTTCAAGGCTAAAGCAGTAAATTTTAGTATTATTAGGTATTTATTTTAGAAAACACTTTTGTAAGCGAAAGTAAGTACGTGTTTTGCAATAAGCGCAACTCAACTGTGTCACTTGGGTAGATCATAAACCGGACGGAATACTTAACGATCGCGTCCGCCAATAGAACGTCCCATAATGATGACAGTCGATTGATCGGACACGCAGACTGACAGATGCGTAATATTATATATTTTTTATAACTGCGGGCTTACTTTGTAACAGGAGGGTAAACATTCATTTTATGTTTTTTTTTATGAATTACAGTGAGCGCAAATCGACTACTTATGTCGCTAGGGGTAGATTATTAACCAGATTCCTAACTGGGAATCTAGTCCAGCCTGTGGGGGACTATATTCCCAGTAGGTCGCGAGTTCGAGTCTCGCCTGAAGTCAAATTTTTCTTTCCATTTTTCTTTCAAAATAAAATATATTTCACAAGCATGTGTTAATGCGATATAATATAAAACAGATTCCTAGCACCGGCCTTTAATGACCACCCCAAAACGAATAAAATTATTAAAATAAATAAACACCTACTTATAAAATGTGCTGCCTCAGTAGTCTTGTGGTAGCAGGGCACCACTACTACGCTGGAGTCGTGGGTTCGATTCCCGGGTCTGATCTCTTTTATTGGAAGTTTCCCAGTACCTCAGAGTTTGGTAATAAGCCCGGAGATGTCAACAGCCTATTGACACCTGTTAAGTAGGCACATGGGCCAAAACGTGACCGGCGAGTCGTGGGTGTTTGCATGTATGCTTGAATCCATGCATTTAGCTCTCCCTACCCCTTCGGGGATTACAAGCGTGAAGTTACGTTTGTAAAATGTGTATTAGGTATGTCTTTGGTACGCACTTACGGACAGTAGGAAAATAGGACTTTACGGGACAGAAGGTAGGTACCTAATGTAAGTACAATAGAATACAGTAGTGTTGAGTACTACAGTTTAGCAGCATGGTGGGTTTAATAATAATATTAATATTTAATAATAAGATACTTTACTGTCGTAAATTCGTAATTACAAACGGTATATCGGTATCGCATCGCGTGCGGAAGTGTCCCGTGGATGCAAAGTTGCGATAAACGCAGCCATCGCGATACCGCGCCGTCCCGTTAGTATTTGCACGCAATAAGCTGTGCATCACGAAGCATGCATTATCATCTGTTCTATATTTTTTCGTTAGAGCCCTCTAGGCTTTGCTCGGAAATGTGGACAACGGCTGTTTCGCGGCGAGTGAAAAATGTGATAAAAGAAGAAAATGGGAATATGTCATTTAGACAGCCACGCTAAAAACAGGAATATCAGACTCTCCTTACGTATCAGTGCTGATGCTTGAACAGTCTTCACTTAAAACGACAAAGTAATATATAAATACTTAAATTCGTTTTCGCTGATAAATTAATCGAAAACCGATAGCGTCTCGCGATAAAACCACCGTCATACGATGCACAAACCTATTGTAAGCATCTATGGCGAAGGCTTTATCAAGTAAGCAGCAGGAGTGACGATAATTATGTTGATTAAATTATTACTTTTTTATTTACAAGTAGTAAATAAAAAACGCGACACCGTCCGCGTGACAATTTATGATTGTTCAGTACTACCCGGACGAAGTCGACGGCACAGCTTGTATAAAAGTAGCCTAAGTTACTCCTTATTACATCAGCTATCTGGCAGTGAAAGTCCCGTCAAAATCGGTCCAACCGTTTCCAATATTAGCCGGAACAAATAGACAGACAGACAGACCGACAAAAATTGTAATAAATGTTGTTTTGGTATATGTACCGTGTATAGACACATAAGCATTTAGTAAAAAGCGGTTATTTTAATATTACAAACATACACTCCAATTTTATTTATTTGTATAGATGTATAGATGTACTTTTTATGTCATGAAATTGGCAAACATGTACTTACCTATACAGTTCACATCAATGTTAAGGGCGTACTATAGCTTATAAAACCTAAACATCTAACTGATGTGTTACCACTCATGCTTCTGTGTCGAAAGTAACGGGCCGTAAACACTAACATCTGAATGAAATACGATAGTTTTTTTATGTACCTAATGAAGGTGACAAGCATGCAGCTCACATTGATGTTAAGTGAGTACGCCTACAGACATCTACATAAAAACCAGAGGTTAAAATGCAGATGTGTTGCCACCCCTGAGACCTAAGGTGCGGTCATGTCTCTGTGATAGTTATTACGAGGCCATACATTACCATCTAACCGGAACACGATAGTGCCGAAAACTACCGTTTAGCGGCAGATAGGTTAGGTAATGCGAGGGTGCCTACGTTCTCGAGCTCCTACACTCTTGGAACTCTACCACCAGTAAATAGTCCTGAGCACCAACATTTATCAACAAATATATCAGGTAATGTGATGGTGTCTTTAATCAGTCAGCCCCGTCACTTAAGCTAGTAAAATAAGACTAACGAAAATAGTCCAACACGGTCGGTTAGAGATTATTGCAGCTGCCGTAAACGGTAACTGGTTAGCGGCGAAAGTATTTGTACTGAATACTTACGTTGGTAATTGCAGGGAGTAACTGACACGACGGGATAAAATCGCTTACCTACCATAAATACTTACTACATACGCTCTATCTAATCTACCACCCTTAATCACACATGACAGTATCTCCGTGGTGCCTTTTCCCAACGTCGAGGATCGATCCCTTAAAAGTCTCCCTTAGGCAGTTGTCCATTTATTTAGGCTGAGAGCCCTTTCAAAAAAATCTCGCTAATTTTCCATAGCTAATTACTCTAAATAGTAAGACGTAGCAACTAAGGATTCCTAAAATAAAAACACTATTTTAATGTCCATATTGAGAAACCCCTTTATTCCCAATAGTTTAATTCATTAGTTCGACTGTCGAACTAGTGAACTTTTTTTCTCGTTTGTTCGACCGTCAAACCATTGTGGTCAAACTAGTGAGATTTTTTTCTTATCTATTCGACCGTCGAACTTATTCAATTTAAAAATACATAGTTCTACTACATTTAAATGTTTTACTAATTTCGTAATATAATAAAAAATACTATGAGAACGACTCTGAGAACACGACTGTGTATGGCAACAATAAAACTGTTCTTTGAGAGTCTTAATGAGTTGCAGTAACTATTTATCAACAGTATATGGACTAACTATCAGTTTTCTGTATCACTCACATAAACTAAACTAACGATACAAAATTCGCACAGATTTATTAGATGTTAATACAGAGTTATGCGGATATTCTACATAACTATGTAATTTTAACTGGTTAACCTTTAACGTGACCAGCGAGTTATGGCTATACGAGCGGCGCGTGCGCTGCGTTGGCACTGTCGGCAGACACGTTCGATATGTAGGGATGTAGAGAGTCAGAAATGAAGACATTGTTTTAATAGACAAGCAGATACGTGCAATATGTAGAGTTCCATTTTCTCAAGTACGTTTTTTCCGTTGGTCGAGTACTAGGTAGGTACTCGTAAATTTGTAAAGCCTGCTTAGCTGTGATAGTTTTTTTTTACTTTGTTTTAGGGGTCTAACAGATGGCACTTTGAAACTTAATATTTCACAAATGGATCCTTTTGTTGAAAAGTGTTTTTCAATAACTTACAATACCTATTGTTTAACGTACGTGAATACGGGAACGATCTTTATTTACGTGTGTAGGGGAAGTTCTTCCAAGATTGTATTTAACCACTTTGTCGGCATGGCTGATATATTCATATCAAATTACAGTTTTCTTCTAGTTAGTGTTTCCGAGGTAAGCTGCGTACAGAAAGACGGATGGACAGACGTAGAGAAACTATAAGGCTACCCTGTAGCCTACGGAACTCTAAAAATGTTAACCATCGCACACCATAAATCTGTTCACCTGATTCTAAGCGATGTAATTAAAATATTATACTGCAATTACGAAAAAAATGCATTAAAATAATAGCTTATACCTACTATATCTAATAATTATTTATTACTACCGTCTAACACAGAAATATGTAGAATATTTCAATAAATTAGTAAGAACGTCATAAATTAATATTTGATGACACATTTAATTAATAATGTTTCTGGCATATCGATAAATCGAATAATATCGATACATTAATATTACGTTAGCATCCTTATCGATATGTTCTCGATTATCGCTGCTTTCACGAGGTGAATGGTGTTTTTTCGTTTCTATAATTAATGCAAATGAAACCGCAGAATGTATTTATTAAAAGTAACTATTTAATCTCTTGCTCTCTTTTTCCATTTATTGCATTTCAATAATATCACTAAATAGTAATAAAGCAAATTTTGTGTTTATGGTTATTGAGCACGTCTTATATTAATATTAATATTTTACTAGGTAGGTGAGTATATATTTCTTATAGATTTTTTAATATCATTAATTTAATATAATATAGTCCTTTACTAACTGTCACATAGGCAAAACAGCTTGGGGTTAGAGGAAACCCATTTGCATTTTGCGTATAGGTACGTCTAACTCTCGATCACTTGATGGATAAATAGCTTAAGAAGCAATAAATGAAGTTCTATGAAATCGAGCATAGGTAATTTTTTCGAGCTAAACGTTTTCTTGGGGTGAAAACAAGAACACAGTAAAATCTGTATAAAGTAGTTTGGGCGGCGAACACACAACGGCGGTCATGAACTAGTTGCAAAGTTAACCGAATGACGTGTGTACGAACACGATATGTTTTGGTTGAAATCGAAACTACAATCTATGCTATATATAATGTATTTTTTTATTGTTGAAGATGAAAGGGCGTTGGACTTTGCTGGTGGTCCTAGTGCACCTCGCGTCTTGCAGCGACGAAAATGCCCTAGAAGGTGAACCTTCCGTTTATGAGTGAGTTTTATTTTTTTAATGTTTCAAACCTAACTTCTTCAATTATATTATATTACGAAATAGATTTTAACAATGTTAAGCAATATATTATCACGGTGAGTTATGTTTGCTGAATGGGATCTGTGGATGATAGTAATTGTATACGATTTTTAACATAAACAATTAGCAGGCGGTTGGCATTTTCTGATTTCCTTTAATTTTTATTTGGGTTGAATATAGCAATTAGGTGTATTTCATGTTAGAAGAGAAATTGTCTTATTAAGGCAACAGGCTACAGATGAAGTAGTAAGCTCAGTAACCCTGGGACTGGGAATACTAATAATGTTCATTTTCTTATTTCCTTAGCTATTCTTACTAATAATTAGGTAATTGTAATAAAGTGGTAAAAGGAAACAAAATAACAAAATATTCCAAAAGTTTATACCTAATTATTTTATCACGTTCTATTTTCAGAAGGCGGTAAATAAACACATTTATTTTACAACATAACACGTATCGTTCAGTCAAACAACTGTTAAAAACAATCACCTAGGTATACTTGTAATTACCACTGTATAAAGTGTTCTTGAGCATAAAATATGGACTCTTGCCTGATCGAAAGTATGTATTGTCATGACAGTTCCCTTATATCTATCTGGGTGTTAGGTTGAAAAGGTGAAGTGTGATAGAGAAAGAAAGAGCATCAATTTGACTAAATGGCCCATATCTAACAAAGTAAACGCAATATAAGTGGCTAATTATTATATAAGAGTTAATACATTTCACGTTTCTAGGCCGTCGTGGGTGTACAGATGCGTGCCGGACGAAGGTTGCGAGAGATCTGAGCATCCCCAGCCAGGCGGCACTGCAAATGCCTCGGGGATGGTGTTTGAGAATGTGGACATATGCCGTACAGTGTGTGGGCGGTTTGGAGGCCTGTGGCCGCGGCCAGTCACCGCCGCCATCAGTATGCAGACTGTCAGGATCCACCCCAATTATTTAAGGTCAGTGATATGCATACCAGATACTACTCTTTCATCAACAGCTGATTTAGTTAAGCATTTTTCTGTGTGAGATTTTGCATTCAAAATTGAAGACTAATTTTCAATTCGGATGCCTTTTCTGACATCGAAATTGTTGCACTATACCTATTACGGCGCATTCACACATGTGATTCTATGGGCGTGTTCATTCGAATATACCGCTGAGGTATAGCCGCTTTTGTAATAAACTAGCGCGGTGATTCGCCAAAAAGCTGTTAGAAACAGAATGCCGATATGAAAGAACAACGGTCACGGTATCTTTATTTAGCCGTATATGGAGAACAATTTGTGGTAATCTAAGGGTTTAATTCTTAACAAGGACTCATTTGTTGAGCCCTGTGCTCAACATTTGTCGTCGTCTTGAACGTGCTACCGAGGTTTTTCAGTGTTTCTAAGTTAATTATGGATTCTAAACTGTACTCATTGGTAGTTCTTGAAATGGTCTGAATAAAAGCTTGGTTAACTCAGTTCGTTGGAGGATTGCCTGGATTAGAAAGAGGCTAGAATATTATCAACCAAACAAAAGGTGATTGTATTATGTTTTTTAAATACAATAACTCAGCACCACAAACCAATCAGCCTTCCTTTGCTCAGGACCACAGACGAATCAGCCTTGCTCAGGACGGTCTTAAGCTTATGAAATTAACGAAATGTTGGAATATACTTTTCAGGTGATATATACCTAAGTACTTACTTTTAAGGTACTACATACTTTTTATGATGGAAATCAGATTTTCTATGATTTTGGATATCTATATATACTAAAGTTTAATTACCTACTCTGTATTTGCTCAACTTACCAACTAGGTATCTCACGTGTCATTGACAATTCTGAATTCTGACAATGTTCTCCGTAACTAATAATGGTTGTTTCGGAAATCGAAGTTACGCTGTTCAATTAGCCACGTCATTGTACACAAAAACTTGACATCACAATTAAATTTAGTAGGACTAGAAAAAAAAAACTACTGCTATTTAACAATTTTCCGTCACCAGGGGGCCGATCACCTAACTCTAAACAATTTTATGATGCTTCCAACAATTCTATGATGATTATGAGGGTAGGTATAATAATACAGTTTCGTACTGCCTATAAAAACATTTTGCTCTAAAGTACCTGCGGAAAAAAAACAGTTTTAGGCAAAAGTTAGGCGATGATTATTTACTCGAAAAGGGTGAAATATAAAGAAAATATTCGTATAAACACGTGCGATACCTCATTCAATGTCAAATTTGCTTCCCATTTTTTCTTTTATTTCTAAAAACGTAATGTGCACGGTTTTCTATCGGTATGGTTTCTGCCGCCATGGTATCTCTATATAGAGGTGCGGTTGATTGCCTAGGACCTGTCATGTCGAGTGATGGTTTACACGAGAATCATACATTCTATTTAACATTGGTCTTCGTTACTTGTATCGATATAGCCATAGAAATCTAAATAATGATTTTATTGGTGAACATATTATGAAGTAAAAGGAAGTTTTTTTTACTACAAATCTTATCATTGTAATTGAAAAAGATGGGAAATAATATTTTAGGTAACCCCCTGACTCACAGACACTATGACAACGTGACTGCGTAGGTGCTACTACAACGTATTCTAATTAAAGTGTTAAAAAAATTATTAGGGTTACCAAGCTTTTTGGCAATAGATCGTACATTACTGTCTAACTGGAACACGATAACACTTAACGATACCTTTTATCGCAAAGAAAATTGGTGTCTAAGGGCGTCCACACGGAGATAAGAGGCGTGAAGTTCCTTTTTTTAAAATAGAGTCTTGCATAAAAAAGCATCTAAGTAGGTCACATGGTTTTGGAGACAGGTAAATGTAGCAAAACCGGACTAACCGTTTTATAAATAAATAGGAACATTCGTTTAGAACAAAATGTTTATTATAACGTGATTCTAAAATATGATTTCCTAAATGTAAAATATTAGGTATGTCCCATGATTTATCATCACCCAGTATAAATGAGCTGCATGTATGAGCACAAATGTGGCTTATATGCTCGCATGCTACTTAATTAATTTAAGAAAATATATTTCCAGGTTGCTAAGAAAATATATTTCCAGGTTGCTATGTTGTATATTATTATGTACTTATAATACTATCCACCAACGGATATGTAAATTATGAAATAGCTCTACACTTATTTTTTTTTTATTACGTCATGATCGTGGCAAACAAGCATGCAGTTCACATTGATGTTAAGTGATGACTGCAGCCTATAAACACCCACATAACGACCAAGGTCAAAATGCAGATGCGTTACCAGCCCTGAGGCCTAAGGTGTTATGCCTCTGTGCCGGAAATTACAGGGCCGTACATTACCACCTGACCGGAACACGATAGTGCTGAACACTACCATTTAGCGGCAAGTATATTAGGTAATGCGGTGGTGCCTACGCCCGCGAGCTCCGTCCGACACATCACCGAGCTCTACCACCAGTAGAAAATGTTAAAAACATTACGTTACTTTAGTTTTGTCTCGTTCGAGTGGGTCAATTAGACTAGCTAGCAAGCAATAAACCTTCAACGATAAGAAATTTGTTACAAATAACAAGAAACGATTAAAGATAGTAAACAACGACATTCGCTATAAACTTTGTACATTGTGTGGTTATCACACACTTGGCCCTCTAACTATTATTAGAAGATAATTATATATGTTCGTGTCTATTTTCTGAAGATTTTTTTACATTTTTGTTTTATAATCAGGTTTAGCTAAATATTAGTAGGTGTATCCTTATTTATCTCACCCTAAGATTTAAGTTGTCTATGATTGTTATTACGGGGCTATGCATTACATACAATCTAATCGCAATACGATAGTGCTGAACACTACTAAATGGCGGAAAATACCCAATGCGGTGGTGCCTACGTCCTCGAGTTTTTACACTGGAACTCTACCACTAATATAATGTACATTATTTTGGGTGAAAAATGCCTCCAATAAATAGTCACAGTATACTATATATATTTCAAAAGGAAATCTGTTTGTCTGTCCGTCTGTCACAGCCGATATACTTGCCGGGTTGTAATTTGGCTCTGATTGAGTTGTAATGTGGTACACATATTGTAAATCCGCGACCCTTACAACGCGTAACGAAAATAAATCAAATCTCAAACCTAATTTTGAAAGCTTGACTGATATCCGACATCCTTCATTGATATATCCATCAATAGGCTGTGGTAAAAGTATAACTCTGTACCAGTGCCGGATAAGCCATATAGCAGGAGGCAGCTAATGCTACGGGACCCGCGCCTGTGCCCAAAAAAAACCCACAAATATGTAAAATATGTAATACACCTTAGCTATTCTCAATGTGAGCGTTGGCCACACTGTAATTATATAGGTATATTATTATGTTCAAAGTTGGCAATACCACAATACTTACAGGGGGAATATTGTTTTCGATTCCTTTTCGTAAATGTTCTGTTTTATTTACATCCTAAATTTCAATAGGCAATGTAACTCTAGGGCCCCATGGTCACATTTGGTTACGGGCCCCGCACCGGGTTTATCCGGCACTGATCTGTGCTAGCAGAGAATATGTAATAATACTGTGCTAGTCATTACAAGACCGTAAATTATCTCTAAATGGAACAGGAAGCCTACGCCCCCGAGCTCCATAGTTGGATCTCTACCACCAGTAAGGTTATCTTAGAATAATGTATAAAAATATTACAAAAGATCATTTATATTGAATAGAAAATTGTTATTAAGTGCCAATATTGCAAGAAATATAAATATATTCAAACTTTATTATTCCCTAAGTAGATATCTGTTTAGTACAATCGATAAGTTTACCGAGTATGTAACGTGGGTTGCAAAACTGATAAGCATGTAGTAGAATTAGTTTAAATCTAGTTTTATACCAGACTGGGACGCGACATATTTTACGCCTACATTTCATTATTACCAGTTTATGTCTAGATTGGTATTCTTGAGGAACCATCCAGGTGCTTAGAAATAAAATAATAAAATGTGATCACGTCATCATATTTGTTCAACTGTTAGATGTCTTTAATTTTACACAGGTAGGTAGGTGTATTGCTCACGTTTTAAAGTGAGCAATACACCTAAACTTTTACTAAAAAATATTTTTTAGTAAAGCAGTAATTAATGTCAAGTATTTTTAATGTATCTAATGCTGGTGGAAAACAAGCGTGCAGCTCACACTGATGAATAATGTAAGCGAAATATTTAAAAAACTACAGAAATACAACATTTTACAATGACTCTACCACAACTTAATAAAGCTTTAAAGAAAAATAAATTATTCTACAGGATAATCATGTTTTCTTATCCCGGCATCAGGACGTGACGAGCCCTTTTACAATGGCGGTCAAACCATTCTAATGGGGTAGTAGTAAGTGTAATGACGACCTGGTTAATCCAGCGGTGCGAAACCACCGTTTGATTCAAAGGCTCGCGGGTTCGATCCCCGCACCGGAACAAATATTTGTATGGCCTACAGATATTTGTTTCGGGTCTGGGTGTTTGTGTATGTGTTGTATGTGGAGCTATGCTGTGAGTGTGATTTATTTATTTATTTTTATGTAATGGAAGTGGCAAACAAGCATGCAGTTCACATCGATGTTAAGTGATGACTGCAGCCACACGAAGACCAAGGTCAAAATGCAGATGCGTTACCACTCCTGAGGCCTAAGGTGTTATGCCTCTGTGCTGGAAATTACAGGGCCGTACATTACCACCGAACTGGAACACGATAGTGCTGAACACTATCATTTAGCAGCAAGTAAATTAGGTAATGCGGTGGTGCCTTCGCCCGAGAGGGCCGCACGCCATCCGTCACTGGAGCTCTACCACAAGTTAAAAATGTGAGCGAATTTTTTTAACGCAAGATGGACCGCAGCGTCCTATGATAAAACTAACGCCACTGCGATCACTTATCCACATCCCAAGGCATTTCCCCTTTTGGGGAGGATTTGGTAAAGCAGTCTTTTCAGGACGTCTTTCGCCTGAAATGATGATGTGTCCTTATTCTTTGGTCCCCTTGAGAATCTGCTGAGCTCATGATAAAACAAAATTAGGTCACAAGAACGTTATCAAGTCAGACCGATTTTTTGTAGCAATGTCTTTCTTTTTTTTTTTTTTAACTCACAGCTCCACAGTATGTATAAACCTGTGTCGTGTGGGTGCCGTTGTACACATACAACACATACACAAACACCCAGACCCGAAACAAATATCTGTAGGCCATACAAATATTTGTTCCGGTGCGGGGATCGAACCCGCGACCCTTCGAATCAAACGGTGGTTTCGCACCGCTGGACTAACCGGGTCGTCAAATTGTCAAATTGTTAACATCATGTGCGCAGGCACGAACATATGCATTTTAAACTAAGTTTTTTGTATCCGACATACATTAGAGGTTGAAATACTGTAATTATCATGTTCATTTACATATGTTTTATTTTTATTTAAGGAAGGTGGCATAAAATCATGCAGCTCACATTGATGTTAAGTGAGAATTGCAGCCTATAAACATCTAAGTACACAAATGCAGTCATAGCAGGTCACTACTCTGGGCTCCTGGGTTCCATCGATGAGAGTAGGAGTATTATTCTTTATCTCTTGTGCTATTACAATTTTCCCATTTTCTCAGTACCATCCTCGGAGATTGGTAATATGCTCGGTGATGTCAATAGGTACGCCACTCGGAGATGTCAATAGGTTCGCCACCTGTTAGCGTTTGCACGTGTGCTTGAATGCATGCATATACCTCTGCCTACTCTTTCGGTGAATACAGGCATGTATGGCCCCGAATTTGGTTAAAAATTAATATTGCTTGATAATTTAAAAAAGTAGTTATGGTACAAATCTAGACCTCATTTTCAAGGTTTGTTCATTTGACAAAAAAGAGCTAATTTAATTACTCCCAAGAACTCTCACATCTAATTTAGATCACTCGCACTTCCAGGAAATCGTTTCATATGTTAGCGGTCGTTGATCGCAATCTCCTGTGGTTCTATGAAAGAGTCTAAAGAAAAAAAACGACTTTACTGTTTTCTTCTAAATGTATGGATGTGAATAATCCAGTGATTGATAAATATACCTAATATAATATAACAGCAATACACTTTCCATCAATACTAACTCCATTATAGTGACAGTTTCATCATACCAACAAAAATTCAATTTTAGAGTTCCTTACCCCAAAACGAAAATAAAAACTATATCTACCCTTAAAACGAACTGACTGATGATCCGACAAAGGTTTTAAGTTAGAATCCCACTGCAGAATCATTTCGTCCATCGTCAGATATGCTGCAAACCTAATTTTTACGCATATTTATAATCTAGATAATACATATCCACTAGGCTGCCTATCAAAAAATGGCCGCAAGTATATAGTTATGGGAAAACCGCGTCCAAATCCGTTGAGTAGTTTCGAAGTAATAACGTACCAGACAGACAGACAGACAAAAATTCAAAAAATAGTTTTTCTGGTATCTGTTACTCTTCTTTCATTGCCCCCTATCAGTTTTTTTGGAAAAATATTTAATGTACAGACACTCCATTTTTACTGCCTTATAATGATGTACCTATTGATTTGAAAAGAAAAACCCGGTATGGCCCTTTTGCGTTAAGTAAGTACTAACTGGTGGTACTACTGGTAAGTAACTGGTGGTAGAGCTCCAGTGACGGATCTCGCGGGCGTAGGCACCACCGCATTACCTAATATACTTGCCGCTAAATGGCAGTGTTCAGCACTATCGTGTTCCGGTTAGGTGGTTATGTACGGCCCTGTTATTTCCGGCACAGAGGCATAACACCTTAGGCCTCAAAAGTGGTAACGCATCTGCATTTGGACCTCTGGTCTTTGTGTGGGTGTCTATAGCTGGTGTCTATGGCTGCAGTCATCACTTAACATCAATGTGAACTACATGCTTGTTTGCCACTTTCATAACATAAAAAAGCACGCATATTTCGCAATCAATATTTAAATTCGTATTTGACGAGCTGCGGGCAGTATGATGATGTAGGAGGATATGAGGTCACTGACCACGGTCAGCCTTAAGAGTCACGTTGTTAATAATACAATATGACAATATTTACTTAGCAATGGAGTAAATTGGCTTAGCAATGATGGGTGAACGACCGACCTGTAAGAGGGATAGCGGTATTTCGACCTACGATCTTCGGCTCATTTATTTGACAACAGATTACAATACATTGCCAAGTTGGGCTCATAATACCCACTTATTTATACTCTTGACATTTTTGGCGGGATACCATTGATAGTTTGTGTAGCCGAAATAATAAAGAGTAGGTAAGTATGAAAACGTTTGACAAATCATAAAAAATAAAAATAAAAATGAAATGTTGAACCAATTAACGTAATAAAAGGTTCTTATAGACTACGTAACCCTATCACTTAAAAACTATTACCTTTAAGTAGATATCTGTTCTGTTATTTTCAAGTCTGGCGCAGTGTTTTAAAACTAATTTGGCTTGACTACATTATATGGTTCAGTGCCATACAATTGGACCTGGTCTACATAAAAAAAGTTGGGAAAATAAGAAACAGAGAGTTAGGATACCTATACGAAACATTCGAGTGGATCCGTTTTCTAGAACACTGCATTCAATAAAAACAAGTTTTATGTAAAGAAATAAAAGGTATTTCTTCACATTACGATCACATTCAGGCTATTGCAACATCAACAATAGGACTAGCTTTGCACGACATACCTATTTGCATTAGGTTATTATATTATAATACTTATTTGCATAAGTCTTCAGGAATTCGAAATATTGTTCAGTTCAGAATATGTAAGCGTATTTAAATACAAACGTAAAAGTACGCAAAAGTC
This sequence comes from Macrosoma leucophasiata, assembly GCA_036365455.1. Taxonomy (NCBI): domain Eukaryota; kingdom Metazoa; phylum Arthropoda; class Insecta; order Lepidoptera; family Hedylidae; genus Macrosoma; species Macrosoma leucophasiata. Next base: position 7,621,947 of record JAWQUS010000024.1, read on the forward strand.
ATTTACATTTCAATAATAAGAAAATTACCACAGTCTAGAAATTCTTCTAGTGCGGACAGAATTCATGGACAAAATTATCATAAACTGCAGATACTGGAGTGTGAAACAATATTGGATTTATCGTTAGAAACTCAAACATAGAAATCAAATGAACGCTTGTGAACAATTATTTGCTTAATTATTTTTTTGTTCTGAATACTTTTACTAATTAGGTATCTCCTATAATTCCCTTTATCCCTCTAGTTAACGAAGAAAGTCACTTCTATTCTAACATACGCTATAATCAGATGAATTAGTAGATACCTACTATGATTACTCTCATTAACCTTTCAAACCATAGTTATTTTCTTAGGTATCTACCAAAGATATCTAATATCTTTGGTGTCTACTACTAAAAGCGAAAATGATTCAGGACAGAGAAAGGACTTAAAGTTTACCAGAGTCCAAAAAGTCACGCTTGCGATTAAAAATTATCGAGACTATTTTTCTAGTAAGAACTACCTAGTTCTGACTATTTCTCTTGCTTATACTATAAAACACACAACGTTAGAAATGAGGTTGTCGGTTTGAAACTTATTGTACCTAACTTGTAACATGGGCATTGTGTACCTAGAATTCTACAGGCTGCAATATTAAATATGTCACCTCGGAAGATAATAAGATCCGCAAGTTTATCAATTTCCTAGGAAATTGATAATCTTTCGTAGGATTCTAGACGAGAGATAAATTATATTATTTATTGATGATTTTCACATCGAAGTGACACCCCGCCGTGATTGGGTTAAGTCGAAGGTTACCGCCGCATTTTCGGTGTTAGGTATTTTTTATTTGCAAAAAAATATCGCCGGAAGAAGATAATAAGATCCGCAAGTTTATCAATTGACAATTGAAAATAAAAAAAAATATCTTTTGGTGTTATTTTTCGGTGACTTAAACATATTATTTTCCGCGTTCATTACATTTTAAAAACTCATCTAAAGTTTTTTATATGCAGATTCGATCTGATAGACGCGCCGGCCGAAACCCGTGAGATCCTGGTGCAGATGACGCAGCTGGCCACCAACAATATGCTGGACGAATGCGACGGCAACGTCACGGAAGTAGTGGACACTCCCGTCATCGTCTACATCACTGTTCGCTCCGATAACCTGGAACTCTCCTGGGATACTGACGAACAGTATATGCTGGATGTTCAGCCAAAAGGTTAGTGTGTATTTTTTACCACCACCAAGCAACGATTCTGCCATATATGGCTCAGATTTTCCAACGATCTAAAAGGAGGATATACCCCTCGTATATCTAGGTAAATTTGAATATTTTTAACAAATTTCAAGTACTAGTATTCTAAAATTTGCTATACATTTATTAAGTGAAAATAATTCAATTACTAAAAGCAACATTTATTCATTTGACTGTTTTATTAGGGGGAAAAGGCAGAATTATTAGGATTATGGATGGTAGAGGATAGCGGAGTGCGCTACCCTCTGAAACTGAATACCCTATGAAATAAGGCAATTCAGTGTTGTCTACGTCCCTGAGCTCCTTTACTGGATCTAGACCACCAGCTAAATTGATTGTACTTACACCATATAATACGAAATTTCAGACGGAAATATAGCAGTGCACATTGTAGCTGAAACGGTGTATGGCGCTAGACACGCCTTGGAGTCGTTAACACAGTTGGTGGCATCAGACAAGCCAGACTTCTCCAACCAGTATCGATGCGGGCTCCGTCTGGTCTCCGGAGCTAAGATCCGAGACCGACCGGCGTACAAGCATCGAGGCCTGGTTCTGGATACTTCTAGAAACTTCATACCCTTGGACGACATAAAGAGAATGATTGACGGATTGGGAGCTACTAAGATGAACGTTTTTCACTGGCACGTGACTGATTCACACAGCTTTCCCTTGGAGTCTAGTCGAGTACCACAATTTACGAGGTAACCATTACTAACTTATATAGAATTAATACTTTTATTGCATGATGGCATAGAAGGATTGTAAAGAGTTATATAAGTAAATCATATGGCGATATATGCTCGCATATTAGTAAACATCGAGTAGCCGAATATATCAAGCACTGATTTAGGTAATATGACATGTCAAATGCGATGATATAAGTTGGTAATACATCAACATGAAACCGAACGTGTCCTAAAATGAAGAAAAGCTAGCGGACCGAAGTACTCTGTTCCGTAGATAAGACAAATAAACTACAAATATTCTTTATATGTGTCTGTTTATCTGTGTTTAGGTAGGTATTAAATAGTTGTGGCGTGCACCTTCACCTGTTTTGAAATTATATTATTTCCTGTAAGATCGCCTTACGATGTCTATCAACTCATTTAATGTAGTTTTTACACTAGCTAAAAGAATTAGGTTTCTCTCCCCCAAATATATTTTAAATCTGAAAGTTTGTGAAAAACTACTGGTAAAACCGCGGTACCGCAGTAAACTGCGAGTCCACTATAAAACTGAATTAAACAGCTGAGTATCGACACGCCTGTTTAACCCTACTTTAATATTATAAATGCGAAAGTAACTCTGTCTGTCTGTCTGTCTGTTTGTCTGTTACCTTTTCACGTCCAAACGACTTAACCGATTTTAATTAAATTTGGTATAGAGATAGAGCTGACTTTGAGAAAGAACATAGGCTACTTAGTCTATTTAAATAAAATCAATTGCTGTTCGTTAGTCTCGCTAAAACTCGAGAACGGTTGAACCGATTTGGCTAATTTTGGTTGTGAATGATTTTTGGAAGTCCAGTCCAGTTTAAAAGAAAAGGAAGGTTTAAAAGATAAGAAAATATGAAAAAAAATTGAAGGAAAGTAGTAAAAACGTCAATTTCATTTTCCCATACAAATAGTCCGTATCTATCAAACGTTTGACACATTATTTAATTGTGAGGCAATACGAAGTTTGCCGGGACAGCTAGTTATTTATAAAACGACATCCACGCGGGCGACGCTGCGGGCAACAGCTAGTTTACTATAAACCCGTAATACCTACCTTGTATAAACATAGTTGTTAAACGAAATACGTATCATCGAGTCGCGACCTACATTGGGCACTGTAAATATTTATTGATGCAGGTATGGCATGACTTTCCTTATCTTCGTTTAGAAGTATATGGAATTAGATAGATAAGATAGATAACCGGAGGAGAGTAGCCATATGCAGGCTTTCCCCTCTGTCAAAGTACAAGACCAAATGGCCCTATGCTTGTCGCCCAGATATTTAAATGTGTGCGTGAAATTGTTTATGTATTTTGTTAAAGTCACGGTGTGAGTTTCGTAGTAATAGACGATTTTTGTAGTGTGAGTGTGTGTCACACGTACCTATTTCCCTCCCTACAAAAGTTTTGCATCGGTAATAAACGCTATGGCTACTCCCCTCCTGTCCGCCGCGACCGGTGGGCCGAGTTGCTCTATGGATAAGATGGATGAATTATTTTTTTAGGGAATTTTGGACAAGGGGAATTAGTAATTTCATACTATTCGGCTTAAAGAAGATTTTAGTCTTAAAACCTTTACTTCTGGATCCCCCTTAAAAGCACCAAGGAAGAAATGGTGTAGACGGTGTAGTTAGTTACAGGTCGAGTACTGTCGACCTATTCGTGGTTTCCCAGTTTAAAGTAAGAATGCAAATTTCTCAAATGTAGGTTTCGCATGGATATGTGAAGGGAAACGTAAGGAACAATCAGGGAACTGGCCGCTCGACCACACGACACGTAGTCGTAATAAACTATACCTACTTATTTCACTTATTTTGGATAAGCGGCGAGTTCCCTGATTAAACATAGGAATATAAAAAGTCGTTATTGAAAAGGCGTTTTTGCGTTTTTTTTTTTATCCAAATACTACCTTTATAATTTAAGGGTTTTTTTCGATTGTTTTCATTGTTTTTTTTATTTGACCCACTTACCAACTTCCTATCCTCCTTATTTAATGGGTAAACTGGGGAAGGGGTAGGTGCTCAACAGTTGTAGTTCTATCGACCACCATAAGTCGCTTAAAAAAATATTAATATGACATGAATTGAAATCGGCAGATACGGGGCGTACTCAGCGTACGAGATATACACAACGGAGGAAGTGCGCGAGCTGATAAGATACGCGCAACTCCGCGGCGTGCGCATGGTCATAGAGATCGACTCGCCGGCGCACGCTGGCAACGGGTGGCAGTGGGGGAAGGTAAATATTGCTCACTTAAGTGCCTACGGCCTACTTTGTACAGAATCCAACAAGAAATAACCTAAGAAAGGAGACCTTAAAAGAACCATAGAAAGGAGACTTCGGGTTTGTAGAGCGTTATCTCTTTCGCATCTTACCTATGCGACGTTTGTCGACCATTTTGATCAAGTTTTGACCAATTCCAGACTATCAGTGCTTACGTAGGCAGTGTGCAGCAGAGATAACGCTCTACGAAGTCGAAACTAGCCGATTATATCTTTCGTTGGTAGGCTCGATATGCAATATTTGTTGCTGGATAATGTACCCAAGACAAAAGTCTTTGATCAGTGTGTGTTGCCATAAAAAAATGCACGATAGTAGTAGCTTTTGTGTGTTACTTGATATCCCATGTTTAACCTTAACCTAATCTACTGAAAGGTAGGATGGGAATGGGAAGTGGTGGGCAATCAGCGTGTGTGTAAGGCATCTACTTAATTCACAAGGCAAAGGTCTTTTATCTAGGTGTGTTGCTAGTTACTGAGTCAGTATTTTAATGGTAGAAGTTATTTCATAGTTGTAATGAATGACAACCTGTTGGTAATCGAACTGCATATCAAAAATATCTGATGCTGAATATCAAGCAAAATTGTTAGATAATTTTTACAAAACAAATTAGAACCTCATATTATAAAATAGAACCATCAAATCTCTATAACAGTTTCTCAGAATGCATTAGGCAATAAAGTCGTATTGGGAAAACGTTATTTGAAGTTGAACGATCACAAGCCAGTAAAACCTATAAAACTGTTTACGTTTCGATACCCAGCTATAATCTGCAATTATGTGTTTATTTTTTCTTCATTTAGACTATGAATCTGTAAGCTATAGACATATGATGTGTTATTTCTAGACCCATAGGTATATTTGGGGCGGAGATTGATATATATTACTTCACCTGTGCTCAGCAATTATTTCCCTTATTGTTACCTTGTTTTCACTGTTGTATTCATATTTATTAGCTTACATGTCTTAGCAACAATTAATAAAGGTAATGATTCTATTCTTTATTTTTACAGGAATACGGCTTAGGGGATCTGGCGGTGTGTGTGAACGAGAAGCAATGGCGGCACCTGTGCATCCAGCCGCCATGTGGCCAGCTGAACCCCGCCAACCCGGCCATGTATCGTATCTTGAGGGACCTCTACAAGGACCTGGCTGAGACTCTACCCAAACCTGCGCTCTTCCATATGGGAGGTGATGAGGTACGTTTTAACCTATGTATCCAACTGTCCTGTGGCTAGTTAAACCCAGCCATGTACTGCGTCTTGGAGGACCCGGCTGAGGATCTGCCCTAACCTGCGTTCTTCCATATGGGAGGTAATGAGATACGTTTGAACCTATATATCTAACTGCCCTGTGGCTAGTTAAACCACGCCAATCCGGCCATGTACTGCGTCTTGGAAGACCCGGCTGAGACTCTTCCCAAACCTGCGCTCTTCAATATGGGAGGTGATAAGGTACGTTTTAACCTACGTATTTAGCTGCCCTGTGGCGTATTGAACCCCACCAATCTACGTCTTGCATTTTGTCTTTCTTGTACTGCGTCTTGGAAAGTTATTGGCTGAGACACTGGCCAAACTATGAAGGTTGGAAACTCGTATAAACACTTCATTATCATAATTTTATTAGCAGTAATTGCAGTATTATTTCAATAATAAACAATATTCGAGGCGAGGACACATATCCATAGATATTTGATCCATTAATATGGTCAGTTAAACAACATCAATTCGGCCATTTACGTATCTCATCTGAATCCTATATCTGATCCTTCTGATCAGGCCGAATAATCAATTTTACATGTCCAACAATAATACCAAAATACCTTACCAGGTATTACACGTGCCTACCGTTTTCATGTAGGTAAATCGATACATAAGAAAACATACAATAATACCTACTGATAAATAACTGGATTACAGTCACGTTAATTTGCAAATGATTCAAATACAATGATAAAAAAAACATTGAATAGTGACGATAATTTAAATTGATAAATAATTGTAATCAGCAGTATTAGTATTAGCACCTCGAATGAGAGTCAATGAGGTACATATATTTTGAAGTTTTCGTACGTTTTCGTATTTCATTGACGACCCGTTTAGTCCAGCGGTGTGAGATGACCGTTTGATTCGAAGGGTTGCGCGGTCGATATATTTGTATGGCCTACAGATATTTGTTTCGGGTTTGGGTGTTTGTGTATATGTTGTATGTATACAACGGCACCCACGACACAGGTTTATACCTAGAGTGGCGCTGTGAGTGTAAGTGTATTTTATTTATTTTTTTATTTACTTACGCTTACTAAGCTTATGTGAATTACAAAACCTTAACGTAGCTTATAAAATAACTTCGATCCTTATCTACCTCTTATTTGATGGTTTAACAGTTAATGAATTACTTTGCAATTGAAGACCGTTCTAGTGATTTATAACAAAAAAATAGGAGCACTCATGTGTGGTCTTACCGTAATAGGCTCCGTTTACATTCCGCCGTAAACATGCAACACAATGTTGCTAATAGGTAGACTACTGGAACGTGCCACGTTTTTATAACATACCGTATACTTTTTATTTCTAGGAAATTTTAGGCTCTCAGTAAACACCGCGTAGACTTATCAATCAAGAGATAGGCAAGGTAAAATGATACTTGTGAAATTTATCAAAATATCAATTCTGTTATATAACATCTTATCAAAAGTAGTTTAAATTCTCAGATATGATATTAAGATTACAGATTATGAGCTATATTCAGTAAAATATGACTATACATGCAATGTCCCAAACGTTAACAAGTCAAATTTAAGCCAATTTAACAAACACAAAATTCAAGAAAATGAATTAAAACTGCAGTAGGTAGGTATACTTATAAGCATTCTAGCTTTACAAATTTGGTTTAACCATTAACTAAGAATCCTTTACGTACTTGTGGAAGAAATAGGAGTTCATCAGCATTTGCGTAAAAGTACCGTTATCTACATGACATGGAGCTAGTTGGTAATCCCGCTGAAGTAGCAAATATCCATAGAATATGGTAATCACCTTACCCCATGCCGACTGTTTCATCATTATACTTTTAATCTTTGTTGTAATGTTGTTATAGATTTAATAATATTAAAACATAGCTTTTCACATATAGCACCTATTTCGTTGATCTCTTTTCTGCCCAAAGGTTGACTGGTAGATAATACCTTAGTTGCATCAAGTCCGCCTTATGTACAGTTCTTTCTTTTGTGCATTAAAGTTATAAAATTAAATAAATTTGTCCCGGTACAGGGATCGAACCCGCGACTCTCGAATCAAGCGGCACATATCGCTGGACTAACCGGATCATCAAATTTACGTGTATTTATTATCGTATCAATGTTTCGTGTAGTTGTTTTCGTTCCTATAATATCCTATCGAAGCGTGCGATCCGATATAACAGTCATTTTTTCACTTTGTAGTAGGTATCAATTCAAAAGAAAAATGCAATCCACATTGAATTCTTCTTCTATAATATAATTAATGGCTACTGCCCAAGTATAAGTGTAATTCTGCCAGAATCCAGTAATTGAACATTGAACTCATTGAACCCATGAAAACCATCAACAGTCTCTTCTTTCATCAGCTTTTCGCAATCAATAATTGCGTAATTATAAGTAGGTACACTGTGAAGCGAGATTCCGTACTTTTTCTTCAGTTCAACGCTTCAATATGGAGTACCTACAAGCACGATATCAAAAAGAGTTCTTTGGATTTAAACCACACAAATCATCAGTCTAATAAAATGGTCGAATCCACTGGTCACTCGTGGCATTGTTTGACAAAGCAAGCCACAGCCAGCTTTGTAAAACAATCTATAGGATTTAAAGATAATAAAAAGAACGAATTAAATCTTTTTAATGTCCATAAAAATGACGAATAATCAATTAAACTGACACTCATACGTATTTAACAATTTCAGGTGTTCCTAGGCTGTTGGAACGCGAGTGAAGAGATAGTGTCCTACATGAGGGACAAAGGTTTCGATATTACCGCGGAAGGGTTCATTCGCCTATGGGGAGAGTTTCATGCCAAGGCCTTAGAAATTTGGGACGAAGAGTTGAAAGCAGTTGGTCAAAATCAACAGCCGGTTATGCTGTGGTCTTCTGAACTCACACAGGCGCAACGTATTCAAAAATATTTAAATAAGGATAGGTAAGATATTTTTTCTTTTTCCAGTTTTTGTCGATTTTCAATGCTAGGTTGCATTATACGTGTACAGTATTCTATTGTTAAAATATTTATATACCAAATACCGCCACCGCCGCCACAATACTCCCGCGCTATATTGTATTTAACAACGGATCTAAATGCTTGTTTTTCCAGGTACGTGATCGAAGTATGGGAGCCTATGAGTAGTCCGCTTCTCACGCAACTCCTCAGGATGGGATACCGGACAGTATCCGTTCCTAAAGACGTGTGGTACCTTGACCACGGCTTCTGGGGCATAACGAAATACTCCAACTGGAGGAGAATGTATGCTCACATGCTACCAAAAGACCCCAACATGCTGGGTGGTGAGGTCGCCATGTGGAGTGAATATGTCGACACCCACGCATTAGGTAAGTTTCTTCCACACAAATCTATTTAACAATAAGTAATAGGCAGCAATTAATCTATCTCAAGATTCTCAAGTACTCTGCTGTGTTCAATATAATACGAGTAGAAGATGTTGTGGTTAAGCGTCCACTGCTGACCGGTAGTTATACCACGAGGATTACCACATGTCACGAAAGGAGGCTGAGACTAGGGAGTTAGTTATTTAAAGCCTTCGCGAGTATAATTATTTTTTATGATTGATTTCGAATGCGACATGTGATACAGGTTGCACTCTAAATTATAAATGACATTATGTATATTATACACGATGGAGATCGTCTTGTTGTCTTCGGTCTCACGTGGTCACGTCTCTGTTTGTCTCGGTTGCACGTGTGAATTCGAAACCATCATGATGAGACCATTCGGATGAGAACCGGTGTTACGCTTCGTCTACCAGTACGCGGTCGCCATTTGAGAACTCTTATTTATTTATTTATTTAAACTTTTGTGCACATAATAAATGTACATAAGGCGGACTTAATGCCTAGTGGCACTCTCTACCAGCCAACCTTAGGGCTAAATAAAGCTGTCGAAGAGGTGCAATAACAAAAGATAGTAACTTGCAATCGAAAACAAAAAACAAATCTGGTTGACAAATAATAATATATAACTAATATAGCTAATAATATATAGCTACATACATTTTGTTAGTATATGAATATATATTATATATAGATACATAAATAAATAAGTATATAATACTAGAAAATATAATTATATATAAAAATTTAGTAAATATAAATAGATACATATGATGAAAAAAAAAATAACTGTTTAGACCTGGGAAGCTAAAAAATACTCTTTCAATCGACGTTTAAAGGAGAACTTACTCGGAGCTTTCTTGATATCAAGGGGAAGCGCGTTCCAGAGTTTGATTGCTGTTACAGCAAAGGAATGGGAATAAAAACCAGAACGGTGTGAAGGCATTTTATATCTGAGGACTACGGAAGAGCGAAGATTGAGATTATGCAAATCGCCAAGGATTTGGAAGTTAGACTTAAGATAATTAGGTGTACAAGGATCGTTACAGATATTGTAAAACATGCAGAGAATCCGAATTGATCTTCTTTCGCGAATAGGCAGCCACTTAAGCCGAGAGCGGAAATGTGAAATATGGTGATACTTACGTAAGCCGAAAATGTATCGTGTGCAATTGTTAAGAAGCCGATCCATTTTGTTGAGAAGATTTTCAGATAAATCAAAGCAACAAACATCCGCATAGTCAATAATGGGTAACACAAGTGACTGAACTAAGAGAATCTTTAATCTGGTAGGTAGAAAGTGCTTAAATCGGTAAAGAGAGCGCAGTATTATTATGACTCTTTGATTTATTTCGCAGACATGATTATTCCAACGATTTTTTGGCGTTGACCATATCGCCAAAGCTTTTAGACCACGCAGAAATTACTTCAAGATCTCTGTTTAGAGAAGATATGGCATGATTAATATTATCCAAATCGGCTTGAAAATATAGCTGCAAGTCATCGGCATGTAAATGATAAGAGCATTTGAGGTTATTTACGATGGAGTTTATGAAAATTGAAAATAAAAGTGGTGAAAGTATACCGCCTTGCGGAACGCCAGAGGTCAAGCGGCACCACTCAGAGATATCGTTATTGACCTTGACAGCCTGTTGGCGACCGCGAAGATAAGAAGAGAACCAACTCTGTTCCATTGACGAGATCCCACTACGTGAAAGGATTGCACAGACAATATCGTGGCTGACAGAATTAAAAGCATTAGAAAAATCAAGTAAAACTAACACTGTCAACTTCGAACTATCCATGCCTATCCGCGCGTCGTCCGTGATTTTAAGCAAAGCAGTCGTTGTACTGTGCCCTTGTCTGAAGCCAGATTGAAATTGGGAAATGAGGTTATTTTTTATTACAAAATACGACAGTTGCCTATACACTAGAGCCTCTAAAATTTTTGACAAATAAGGTAGAATAGAAATGGGCCTATAATGATTTGCTAAACTTGGGTTTGAAATCTAACTCTTCTGCTCCAACGGCCGTCGGTTCTTTGAGTTATGTGTTTTTCCCACTGTCACTTGAGTTTCGTTATTCGGTAGGCTATGTCGGTTACTTTGGTTCTCATCCGAATCTCCTCATGAGATCCTCTGATTCGATATCGCAGGGAAACTCCGAAAATAGCTCTCTCCATCGCTCTCTGAGTTAATTTGAGCTTTATTTTGAGGCCTGTAGTGAGCCTTCTTCATGAAACTGGTAAATCGGATGAGAGGTTTCCGTACGCAACCGAGTTGGATTCGGCGATTGACCTCTTTTTCTTAGTCGGACCGAACTGTTTATATAACCGTCGAATACTTCGAGGATAGTTTTCTCGAAGGTAGGTATAGTTTAATGAAGATTTTGGTTTCGATATTATTATTTTAATCCCGGAAGCAGCAGATGGACTCTATACTATAGGGTCCAAGAACAATAAGAAATCAATTGTCATATTTTTCGGGTAGCTTGAGGGATAACTCAAACCTAATAGCCTCCTCCATAAAATGGAAAATTTTCCATTTTATGGAAGTTTCCCATAGGTTAAGATCCCATAGCACAAACATTTCGTTCATCGAGTTTATGCTGCAAACCCATTTTTTACGCATATTTATGATCCAGAGAATATTAATCCACTAGGTTGCCTATCAAAATGTGGCCGCAACTATGTTTAAATATAATAGGTTGGGGAAAAAGTCTTTTCGCATTATAGTATGTATGAACTTGTAATAAAATCTCATTGGCTGTAGTATTTGTATCTGGCTGGTTTTGGTATCATTGAAAGTTAAAATTTTAAAGAACATAATTCCAAATTCAAATTAAGAAAATGTTTGATTTTCATTTGTTTTTCGTACTGTCAAGATGAGTGAATCTAATGAAGATATTCGATACATTTTAAAATTTTTCTACAAAAAAAGTAAAAATGCAATGCAAGCCGCGAAAAAAAATTGCGATGTTTATGGACCTAGTGCAGTGTCTGTGAGAGTAGCACAAATTTGGTTTAAGCGTTTTCAATCCGGAAATTTTGATGTCAAAGATGCACCTCGCTCTGGTCGCCCTATTACGGATAAAATGGATGCCATTTTTGAAAAAGTGGAGCAAGATCGACATATCAGTAGTTACGACGTAGCTGAAGAACTGAGAATTGATCACAAAACAGTTTTGGCGCATTTGAAAAAAGCTGGGTACAAAAAAAGCTCGATATTTGGGTACCTCACGAGCTCACTGAAAGAAACCTAATGAACCGTGTACTCATTTGTGATTCTTTATTACGACGTAATGAAACCGAATCATTTTTGAAGAAGCTGATAACTGGTGATGAAAATTGGATCACGTACGACAAGAACGTGAGAAAAAGGTCGTGGTCAAAGGCCGGTCAGGCTTCATAGACTGTGGCGAAACCCGGGTTAACTCGCAATAAGGTGATGTTGTGTGTGTGGTGGGATTGGAAGGGCATTATTCATTATGAGCTATTACCACCAGGCAGGACTATCGATTCTGAACTCTACTGCGAACGACTGATGAGATTAAAGCAAGAAGTTGAGATAAAGCGGCCGGAATTGATCAACAGAAGGGGTGTGGTGTTTCATCATGATAACGCTAGACCTCACACATCTATAGCCACTCAGCAAAAATTAAGAGAGTTTGGCTGGGAGGTGTTAATGCATCCGCCGTATAGTCCTGAACTTGCAGCTTCAGATTTCGACCTGTTTCGGTCTCTTCAGAATTATTTATGCAATGTTAGGTTAACATCACGAGAGGACTGCCAAATCCACTTGTCGCGGTATTTTGATGAGAAGTCCCAAAATTTTTATAGCAATGGGATCATGTCCCTACCTACAAGATGTCATAAGGTTATCGAACAAAATGGTACATACATACTTTAGTTATATTTAAATAAACTATATTAAAAAATGTTTTGAATTATCTTAAAAATAGCGAAGAAACTTTTTCCCCAACCTAATATATATATATTTTTTTATGGACCAAATTTCGTTGACCTGTTTTTTCAATAAAATATCGTCCACTTCACGGCAATATATGTAAAGACTCTGAAAAATCACGGCAGCCGTTGCGCACTTGGCCGCACCTCTTCGCAGCCAGGTGTAAGCAGGTATGATCAAGGAAACGTTCTTACGTTGATGACGTACATTAATTAGTTATATTATTTATCAAATTAAAGCATTTTTTTCTCATTATTATGGTATGCAGTTGCCAAATTAAATCTGGCCGCAAATAAGGGTTCCTGGCTGTTAAAGATGGTTAATATTGTAAATATTGTGAAAAATTGCTAGCGCGTAACATCACCAGTCAGACGAGGACAACAATTGAATCCACCAATACTTATGGATATCATACAGAGTGTTTTAAAAAAAACACTTTTGAAGAAAAGAAAAGAAGATGAATTTTAAAAATTTTACAGAACACAATAAGTAAAATTTTAATTGAATTTAAGAATAACTAGCAGTGCCCGCGACTTCGTCCGCGTAGAATTTCAGACAAAAACTGTAAGAAATGTTGTTTTGTTTTTACGTATATAGACCAAAACAAAATTTTTTACAATGTTTGTCTGTCTGTCTGTCTGGTTGTTCCGGCTAATCTCGGGAACGGGTGCCGGGTGGACCGATTTTGACTGGACTTTCACTGGCAGATAGCCCGTGTAATGAGGAGTAACTTGCTTTTATTTATTTATGAATTATATTAAACTAGCTGTGCCTTCTTCGTCCGCGTATATACTGAACAATATTTTTGTTAAATTCTACGCGGACGAAGTCGCGGACACAGCTAGTTATATTTAAATTCTATTAAAATTTTACTTACTTTTTGTGTTCTGTAATTTTTTTAAATGCATCTTCACCTTTATTCTTCAAAACTGTTATTTTTAAAACACTCTGTATGATATCCAAAAGCATCGGTGGATTCAATTGTTAATAAAGTGTCGGCATATTTATATTTTTTCTTACGACGAAATAATAACATTCACGAACACTTTTTGTATGATGCATCATTAAAGTCATGTACGTTGCTTGTTTTATCACACAGAAAACACGCCTTCATCTATAAATCATTTAATTTTACATTATTAAAGTAATTTGATAGTTGCGAAAAGTAGCATCCCACGCATGCGCAATGGATTTACAAGCGTCGTATCGCTGTCCTCGTCTGACTGGTGATGTTACGCGCTAGCTATTTTTCACAATATTTACAAAATTAACCATCTTTAACAGCCAGAAACCCTTATTTGCGGCCAGATTTAATTTAGCAACTGCATACCATAATAATGAGAAAAAGATAGCTTTAATTTGATACGAGTATATAACTATTTAATGTACGTCATCAACGTAAGAACGTTTCCTTGATCATACCTGTTTACACCTGGCTGCAAAGAGGTGCGGCCAAGTGCGCAACGGCTGCCGTGATTTTTTGAGTCTTTACATATATTGCCGTGAAAAACAAGTCAACGAAATTATGTCCTTAAAATAAAAAAATAAAAATTTATTTAAAAATAGTTGCGGCCACATTTTGATAGGCAACCTAGTGGATTAATATTCTCTGGATCATAAATATGTGTAAAAAATGGGTTTGCAGGATAAACTCGATGAACGAAATGTTTGTGTTATGGGATCTTAACCTACCAGTACCTCGGAGTTTGGTAATGTGCCCGGCGATGTCAACCTTTTACATGAACCAAAACGTGATCGGCGAGTCGTGGGTGTTTGCACGTATGTTTCAATGCGTGCATTTACCTCTGCCAACCCCCACCCCTTCGGGGACAACGTAACTTCACGCCTACAGGCGTGAAGTGACGTTACATTAATATTCGTGAAAGTTTTTGCGACAGTCACAGTTACCCCTTCTAGTACGGTTAAACAATACGTTCGTTACAGACACGCGGGTGTGGCCGCGAGCGGCGGCGGTGGCGGAGCGGCTGTGGGCCGACCCCGTCGCGGGCGCCGGCGCCGCCGAGCCGCGCCTGCAGCGCCTGCGCACCCGCCTCGCCGCGCGCGGCCTGCGCTCCGACGTGCTCGCGCCCGCCTGGTGCGCGCAACACGACTCGCGCTGCCTTTGAGTGGAGGCCCGTTCCTCCTGCCGCCGCGCGCTGCCTCTGATGCGGCACGTGAAGAGAACCGATCAGTGATTTTTGATGACGACTGAGCAATGTGCATATATTTTTTGTCACGAAAAATCCTCACGACACTTAAACTACAGCGCGTAGCGCTCGGAGAGGGGGCAGACCGAGTATAGGATGCGACTTATTCGTTCTCTCTCTCTCTCTCTCTCTCTCTCTCTCTCTCTCAACAGTGACAAGCCACGCGACGCGCGCCTCTGCTGTGTAACATTGTTTTTTGTCGTGTTCGTGTGTATGCAGTTTGAGTTAAACAATGGATTGTGATAGTGATTAATTAGAAGTTGAAGAGGACCTTCGTTCCAATCGGGTGTCCCACATGTGACACCTCAGACAGTTTTTATGTTTACGTAGGTAATTGATCAACGATCGTTCCGATTAAATTTAACAATTATAATTGGGAGTTGCCTATAATCTCAAGCGAGTTCCAAGTGCTACTGCTAGATTTGAAGTTGTAAGTTCGGGGCCCGAGCCAGGGCGTAAGACAAGTTACATGTTAAATATTACTACGCTCGTCCCCAATAAATTAAAGAATCACAGCGACATGGGAGAAAATATTATTTGTGAATTTTCCTCACTTGTAGGAGCCTAAATCTTAACCTAAATCTTACCTATGCTTAAGTGAAAATATATCGGTGGCAATTATATTGCAGTTTTCTCTCCTGCTTTTTTTCTTAGGTTTGATATAATCAGTAATCTTATTTAATAACTGTAATACTTACTGAATGAAGTATAAATAAAAACTGTATATTAACTATAACTGGGAAGAAGAATAATACCACAATGTCTTTACACAGACATTGTGGGGTATTTCCAGACACAGAAAAGAGAGCGTTGTGAGGAATGGGCGGTGCTTGCCTCGCAATGTCTTGAGTTCCATATAAATGTGGCATGACAGATTTGAGCTGTCAATTTGACAGGCATCGTGCTGAACAAAGGCATACCAATTTTAAAATTTTGACGTTTATTTTAATTTAAAATTGTCAAAATATTTATGACTGATTACACTTCTACCAAATTACTTACAGTACCCCTACTGTAAGTATAGCCCAAGAGGGGATTTTTAGATTTACTCGAGCGTTTCCGGTTAAGATATGGGATATACCTTCATTTGCACACTGATGAGTACCTCCTGGTCGCTCACTATGGGCCTCATAAGAAGGCTCAAGGTCACCCAGAGAGCAATGGAGAGGGCTATGCTCGGAGTTTCTCTGCGAGATCGAATCAGAAATGAGGAGATCCGCATGAGAACCAAAGTAACCGACATAGCCCACCGAATAGCGAAACTGAAGTGGCAGTGGCAGAGCACATAGCTCGCAGAACTGACGGCCGTTGGGGCAGAAGAGTTCTAGAGTGGCGACCACGTACCGGAAAACGAAGCGTAGGCAGGCCTCCCACGAGTTGGACCGACGACCTGGTGAAGGTCGCGGGCAATCGCCGGATGAGGGCGGCCCAGGACCGTTTGTTGTGGCATTCTTTGGGGCAGGCCTTTGTTCAGCCTGTGGACGTCTTTTGGCTGAAATGATGATTATGAGTACCTCCATCAAATCTGATGTTTCTATAGGTAATAGTGGTCCGAACTCTTTGGATAAACGCCACGAGCTTTCCTCACATCTAAATCGTTAGAATTATGGATGGGAGCTTTGATTGGGTACACTTAACTTTCTTTTCGAGTATCTGACATAGCTGCCCTACAGGCGCGGCCATTCAAACAAATCTTAGATTTGCTGAAGGTACCTAACAGTAGCAAGGTATCTCCCATATCTTTATCTGACGCGTTTGAATAAATCCAAAAAAAGAAAAAGAATCAAGGTCAGTCATTCGTAGATTATATTTTGTAGACCTGTTATTCACGGTGCATTTCCGTTTTATTGTGTTTTACCTATTTTTTAATAGAGATAATACCTAAGTTACACAGGTTTGGTCATCATATTATTATTATTTAAAATTGAAGTCAATCGAATAATCGAAATCAAGTCAAATATATTAAGAATCTGGCCATATATATAGCATGAGACAAGGTTACCAATCCTGTGTCTTTTTTATACCCAACCTATTGTATAAAAAATATTCGGCGTTGTTTCTCGCATTCTTCTGATAAGAATACTAAATGAATTTTACAAAGAAGACTGTATTGTAAAAATATACATTATGTTATAACTGTGTACACAGCGCAATGACTGATAGAAATACTATAAAAATGTATAGTTAATATAACAAAATTATCTTGCCTGTTTAAAAAAAAAAAATGTAAGCCAGTGCCTTTTAGTTGAATTTACAAAATATAGGTATTTTTGTTCTAAATCTACAGTTGATGTAATTTGTGTTTTTGTGTAGGTACCTACGAAAGCGAATATTTTGCATCAACTACAAATAATGTCTTTTTGTATTTATGTATATACACGGATGTAAAATTTGTTTGAGATGAAATTATAAATTGCAAATAATAATATGTATTTGTTACTTAGGAATAGATCTCATTTTTGTAAGACTTTTAATTTCATTTTGTCTAATTAGTGAAGATGCATATAAGTGTATGATGCCTACCTAAAAATATCGTAATATGTCAATATTTGTTTTTTGCAGAGGAACCTTATAATTATTATTATTCATCTATTGTGTTTGTAAATTTTTTGTGTAGATATAGTTTACCATCTACATTAATATGTATGTACAAACTATAAAATTTACTTATATTATCTGAAAAATAATTCAAATAAGTTTATTATGGTCCAAAGAAATAAAGACCTTAGCTTTATTAAAACATATTATTGTGATACTTACTTACCTACTTATTTTTAAAATTATTTATTTTGGAATAAAAATAAAATACGTTTATAAAGTAATTTTGCTTTGTTATTTTGTCTTCACCCAAATTCTCATTTATTTCATCTACAAACTAAGTGACTAAAAATTCTTAAGATTATAAATAAATTACATAACTATCATATTTTTTTTTACATCACTTACTCATCAACAATAGCGTTACCTTATAGGTTTACTGAATGAAATTGGTAAATTATTTATAATACCTACTTATTCGTTAGAAGAACATATCTACAATATGATGAGAGACAAAAAGTACAAATTGTCTAGGAAAGTTAATCGGATATCACATATTTTATAGGCGAATTACATGGGCATGTTTCTATTGAAGTTCCTTTCATTATTAATTCCCTTGCCTACAGTTGCTAGACTCAAGTCGTTCGGTACTAAATCGTGTAGAACTGTGTCACTTCGGAAAATATTTGTCGCAATTCTTTTAGCTAATCTTTCGGACTCGCGCAAATCATCGTCTTTAGACGAATGTGATGTAAGATCGATCTCAGTATCGCTATCACTATCGCTAGCTTCTTTATCTCGTCTCGGGCGATACGCTAAGTTCTGCGGTTCTTCCATATCAGGCATCGATGCCTCACAGTGACATGGATTTTTCGCACTCATCACTCGTAAATCGGTGGGGACCACTTCAGAGTTATCCAGTTGCTGCGGCATTAGGAGCGGAGGGAAAGGGAAGGGTGGTTGCATCATTCTAGAATCATCAGTCGCGTATGGCATAGGTGGAGGGAGATCGTGGACAGGTGGTGGCATTGGCGGCATTGTGTCTGGTAGTTTTCCATTGTGGTGGTATGGATCTTGATGTGGCGATTTCATTCCGTTGTTCATTTCAATTGCAGGTGGTTCTGGTGACTCCTTTCCTGTTGGTGATTCACCACCTTCTGGCGAAGAGTCTGGCGGTTTCGTGTGGCCTACAATAAATTAAGTAGAAGAATACAATTTACAAAGTATTGATCTTGTTTGAAAAAATGTATGAGAGTAATAAAATAAATGGCCCTGTAATTTCCGGCACAGAGGCATAACACCTTTGGCCTCAGGAGTGGTAATGCATCTGCATTTTGACCTTGGTCTTTGTGTGGGGGGTCTATAGGCTGCAGTAATCACTTAACATCAATGTGAACTGCATGCTTGTTAGCCACTTCCATTACATAAAAAAATACCTACTCTTTCACTCACAGACACACAGGATACACACTAGATGTAGAACTGTGTCATGAGTGCCGTCGTACTGACGTAATACATATAGAAATACCCAGACCCGAAACAAATAATTATAGTAAGGTCATACAATTTTTTGGTGCCGAAGTGGAGATCGAACCCGCGACCTTCGGTAGTAACCATCGAGGTTCTGTTGTTGCTGGTAGTAATACACTAGTACACAGGTAAGTGCATCACGGCACCCCAAGCACCTTCATGTTAACTTTATCTCCCACTGAACACGCAGAATAATCAATGGTAGTAACATTTCAATTGTTTGTTTCTAACCTGGTAGCCCTAGGGGAGGAGTTCCCAGACCCAGGCACCGCATACGCCAGGCATCTTGAAGAAGTTGTAGCCGCGCCTGCTTGCGCCATTTCGCGCGACGATTTTGAAACCAAACCTGTGAACCGATAAAGATATGAAATGTCTGTGGAAAAATATAATAAAAGTAAATAACAGTACCTATTTGTTTCTGCTCAATCGTGATCGGAAAGGACACCAAAATTGGAGTTGGGTTTGCTATTTGTTTAGAGAATAAACAATAATACGTACTACGACTCGTTTTCAGTTAACTAACACAGTTTAAGTAATAGCAAGGAGTAAAAAAAATCTGTGTAAAAAATATAGTAGATTATATTATTATCTTGGCTTTATTAGCTTTGTTTTATATCCTGTTACCATAGCTTATAAATACAGTTTTCCTCTATTCCCATTCCATTTTATGGGACCGTCGTTTATAATTATGGTGGTTTATATCGTCATTTATTATTTAGTTGATAATAATTTAAGTTTAATTTACCAATTTGTTATATTTTTTTATTATTATAATTTTTGTTTATCATAAACTTATTTTTATATCGTTTAAAAGTCGAATTTGTATTTTTCATTAATATTCTACATACTTTAAATTCAGATTTATTTCACTAACATTAGCTACAATTAATTAACTAGCTGCGGTCTATTTAACAGAATAAAAAAAGATTAGTGAGTAAATATGTGTGTAACGCTTTGCACTAATAAATATGTAACAGCCTACTATTAAAACGTACTTGCACTCTAGCCTCCGATAGGCTGATCCGTAATGCCACTTCTTCTCTTAGAAACACATCAGGGTAGTGAGTCTTCTGGAACAATGACTCCAGTTCGCTGAGTTGCTGCGGCGTGAATGTGGTACGGTTCCGACGCTGCCGTCGTCGACCAAACATGTATTCTGTCAACAAATCTCCTGGCAGCGGTGACAGGTATGGTCCAGCCATGTTTCCTGTTTACTTATACTATTCTTCAGTTATCTTCTTTATTTGTTTTATTACCCAAAACATTATGGAAATAAGATTGCCAATTTACGCGGTATAAATCGTCACAGTAACTCTTTTGCTTAAATCCAAATAAATTTTCAAATTTCCACTTCAACAAAACAGTTCGTAACTTCCCGTTTGCGAAATTTAATGCGGCGATATATTGTGTGCTTGAAACGAGATGTTTTGTACCGGACTGTTTGAAATTGCGATAATCCTGTGGTGAAAACCCCGATGGCTCCACCCTCGAACTATAGAATCAACGTGTGCGATTGGCCGAGCGCCCTAGGGGTTGAAAAATCCAGCCAATCGTAGCTGTTGTACGGGGTAGCTTTAGGATAGGTGTAGATTGAGTTATGGCGTGTCGTAAATATAAATTTTGTATAAATGCGGTTAATTTGCACTGAACCTGTTAATGAGATATCAGAAGCGTTAACGCTTTGATTAAATTAGTGCCATTTTGTGACTTTTTATGTCTTGTCTCAGTGCGCAATTAATATGTAATGAAGTTAAAATAATTTACAAGATGCCGTGTACAACATGCTTCATTTTATTAGTATAATCACATTATTTTTAAAAATTTAAATAACTATTTAATTAAATAAAATAAAGCTCGAGTCCTAAAAACTGGCCGAGAAAAGAATAACAAAAGATCAATCGAATAAAAATCAATCGAAAAAAAAATCCATTGTTTCAAACATTTATTTCTAAAAGTTTTTGTTCTATGCGGCCAGTAGGCCGAACATTTAAAGTGGCCAGGTGGTAGAACAGTACCTGTTACTATTAGACAACGAAGTTAGATTAAGTTAACAGGTAGTAAGTAGGTAGAAACTTTAATAAATAGCTCAATCGGATTATTTAATTCGCTGGGTAATATTTAAGAGATTGAGTAAATAGTTAGACCTATTTAAAAATGTAGATAGTGTACCTACTAACTTACTTAAATTGTAAACTTTTTGTTTACAATTTGTGTCGATAACATTTTATATTGAAGAAAGGTACGGCTTTATAAGTACTGGATTTTTTTAAAGATCTGAGTTGTGGTAACAAGTGCTTATGGTTTATGATTAAAATTTATGAGTTTTATTCAATGTCTTTCGTAATATATCATACGCATAAGCAATCTGAAAAAGCATATTATTTATTTATTTTCAAGAAAAAGTTTTTTTTTTCTTATTCTGTGTGATCTTCGTAATGCAAACTCTAAAATCTTAGATTTCTTACTAGAAATTTAAGATTTTAGATCTTGGTGGTAAAACCAAGTAGGCATACGACTACGAGAATCCGTAGCGAAAATCTACGTAGCAGCGTAGTCAATGGTTCTACGAAAAAAAAAAAATAGAGTTTATTAGCGTTTAGAGATAAATTACCATGGGGACCAAATCCAATCAAAAACCAAAAACTTCATGATATGTTCTTAGGTTTTCGCGAGCTACACTCATTGAAATAAAACTATTTTTACGGATTTATCTCGCGTATATTAAACTAAAATGATTTAAAAAAAAAATTAAAAAAAAATCATTTTAGTTTAATATACGCGAGATAAATCCGTAAAAATAGTTTTATTTCAAAAACTTCATACCAAAGACACAATAAACTAAATGGAGATACCGTATATTGGTGTTATATATTACGAAGATGCGTATGTATTTAACCATAATCTCTGTTTAAGGGCTGCAGTATTATTCACACATAAACATAAAATATATTGAGTGCTTATTATTTATTTATAGTTAACTAGAATGGACATCAAGTGTAATTATAATTTATCAGTTTGTTTTTTATTTAATTTATATTATTCAACAAGAAATATCTACTGAAAAAAATATGAGAGAAGTTTTATTTATTTTGCAAATTAAACACCTGATTCACAATACTTATAATTTTGCACAAAAAAAAAAGTTTATAGTTGTTACGTATTTAATTATAGGTATTATAATGTTCGACATTCTAACGCCTTATCGTTACCTTTATTTTATATTTCATAGAATAAGAACAATCATTCTTTATTGTATACTCCAAAATGGAAAAATTGTTTAACATTGAGAAACAGGTACAAATTGGCGGACTTATCGCTAACAGAGCGATCTCTGCCGGACAATCAGGTGTAGGAAATAACCATGTACCTATACAAAAAGTAGAGGTGCACTACACTTGTTAATGTATAAACTATGTTTGCCAATAAAATATGTTGAAGTTTGTAACACTTTGTGTTACAAACATTACACATTTGTATAAATATAATACATTGAACAAATAAATACTTTATATAAGTAGATATATATAATAATTATAATTAATGAAATATATTTTCATATTTCATGTATATTAATAATATAAAGCTGAAGAGTTTGTTTATTTGAACATGCTTATCTCAGGAACTATTGTACCGATTTGCAAAATTATTTTAGTGTAAGACAGCCATTTATTGAGGAAGGCTATGGGCTCGCATCACGCTACGCGGCCGAAGTCGTTTGCACAGGCTAGTATTTTATATTTTAATTCCTGTATATTTTCATCCATGATAATATTCATATTATCATAGTCATATTAAAACTCAATTTTAAAAATCAATTAAATGTGATAGTAAAACCTATATATATGGATTGTTAGTTTACCACACCATCGAATCGGAACAGAATTTTAGAAGTATAATGTAATATGCTGGTGTCTAGGTATCACAACTAATGCAAGAATATTCTTAAAATATATTACGTATTTTACCTACAACTATGATATAGTCCAGACTTATACTGATGAATATCTACAACACGTTACATGTTTAAAAGTAAAAGAAAATAGTAAATAATCAAAAGTCGAATAGTACGACCACCAGAGAGGGATGAGTTCTATGATGCATGTACGAGTATGTAGGAATATTAATTTTAAATGTATGTTGACTTTTTAAATTAATGTTCATACATTTAAAAAAATAGGTGGTACACTTTGTGTATGTAGTTAATAATAACTGATAACACAGAAAATTGCAAATTGATAATTGTAATTATCATTAATTTTATTCTCAATAAAGAATATAATTATACATAAATATTCGATCTTCGAATCATTCATTAGGGTTTGTTCAGTTTTTTGGAAGTTTCCCAGTGCCTTCCGAGCGCTCTCGGAGGTTTGTAATGTGCTTAGTGATCTCAACAAGCTAATCACATGTCTATGTTAATACATAACTGCCGGCAAATTTTTGGTGTTTGAACATGAATTCATGCTTTTTTCCACAACTTCGGTGAATGAAAACGTGAAGTTACTTTTTTATTATTACTGTTTCAACCCTGAATTTCTAACACCCGTGTTATTTGTAAACTAATAATAAAATAATTTTGTAAATCCGCCCACAAACGCCAGAGAAATCGCGTAACATACACACAAAAAAATCATGCAGGAGAATTGAGAACCTCCTTCTTTTTGAAGTGGGTAAAAACAGTGATTTTAAAAGCTTTAATCAAGTAGAGCGGTAATAAAATGTAAGTGCATAAAGAGCGAGTCCACTAAGTGGGTTGCAGATAACGGAAGCAGCGATTACGGAGCAAATGAATGTGCCCGCCGCACCCGCGCCTCCCCTCCCTCAGGGGTGACAACATTCAATTGAGTATTTGAAGTTGATATTTTTATTTAAATGATCAGTGTTACACTGATGTTGGCCTTAATGAGCTAAAAATATATATGTAGAGAGCCGCAGAATCGCTGCTGAACAGAAACACTGCTCGTGTGGCCTGGTTTAACGCTGACAGCTTCAAGAAAATCCAAACTAAGTATATATATCTACTTTGATAATCTACAACATAATGGAATGTAGAATCAAGCTCCTTTGCCACTGCAGTCAGCCAGACAATAGTTACCATAGTATGTTATAGTTAAAATATGTTAGAAACGGATTCCACATAGGTAGTAAACGGGTAAGGTTTACTTTTACTTTGTTTTTTTTTTTTGGTGAAATCTTTTACTCATAACGATACGGACGTATCACGAGAAAAATTGAAAGAAATAAATTATGAAAAGAGGTACACACTATATATAAGTTTTATTATTTTGTAAAATGTAATGTAGAATTTAGTTAACACCGCCGTAGACCCATAATGATGAATTAGGGACAAGATAGCAACTTTCGTAGCACAAAGCTACGCAGCGTAGTCCATTGACTACGTAATCAGCGTAGTCAGTTTAAAAGAGATGTTGCAAAAATGTATGGACCTCCGGCCATGTATTGTACACAATATCACTAAACGGGCAAAATCAATATAAAAACGTTTTTTACTAATTGTTTGATATTATTTAGCATTAACACATGCTTGTGAAATATAATTTATTTTTAAAGAAAAATGTAAAGAAAAATTTGACTTCAGGCGAGGCTCGAACTCGAAACGTTTTTTACTGCATATTTTCACTTATTTGGCGTTGTTTGCAGTTACAAAACATATTTTGCAGTTAGAATTGCAACTCAAAACTAACATGGCGAATATGGCGGGCGATGTCATTTTGACATTTTCATTTTTTAAATTGTATTTTGATTATAGAACTTGGAGAAAAAAGTAATATTTTCTAAATACTATCAAAATCGATTGATCCCAAGTGTCGGCTGTATCGCCGCCATGTTTAACATAGTTGGAAAATGATAAAATCGTTTGAATTAAATGTGGTTGTAACTCTACAATATATTCTTGAATAAATTAATTGTATTTTTTTTATTCTTCTTCAATTTACCCACTTTTTGAGACCGTGTACGAACCAGGGCCGAGCTCGCAACATCTCCTTTTACATTATTAATACGTTACATTTGTTTTATAAATTCTCATTGGTAATTATAAATTCGTTATTGTCCTTTAAATGGCAAATCAAAAATGACCACAAAGTACCTAGTTCCATATATTATACAAATACCAAGTAATTAATTAGGCTAGAGCTTGACTAGTGTTTTCAATGGAGACCACTTTACTTAATAAGCTTAGAGATGTTGACTCAACATTTATTACAAAACAGTAGCAGCTATGATATTACGTCAGTTTAATATTTTATAATGAGGCAAGTCATATTTTTACTGGTGGTAGAGCTCCAGTGACGGAGCTCGCGGGCGTAGGCACCACCGCATTACCTAATATACTTGCCGCTAAATGGTAGTGTTCAGCACTATTGTGTTCCGGTCAGTTGGTCTTTCTGCGGATGTCTGGCTGCAGTCGTCACTTAACATCAATGTTAACTGCAAGCTTGCTTGCCACTTCCATTACCTACATTAAAAAATGCTTACACTTATACTAGACATAAGCCCTGTTCCGTGGGTGCCTTTGTTACACATCCATTACATACATATATGTATACACAAATACGAGATAAATATTGGCCCAGGTATTGAGATCGGAAGTCACACACCTCTGGACCAACCGGTCCAGAGGCAGGAGATGTATATAGGCAATAGTATCACATACCATCAATGTGAACTGTATGCTTCTTTGTTTGTGATCTGAATACTTCATTACATGATAAAAGTGACATTGAATCTATTTTATTCAATTTTACTTTAGAGAGGCTTGAGAAATTAAATTTGGTCCTGTCTCTTCGAATTTGTACCAGGGTGTGGTATGGTAGACACTTAAGTACTAATTTATATGAGAAAAGGCTTGGATTCCGTAATAGAATGTTTGTCAACAAAGCTATACAAATAAATAAAATTGGAGTGTCTTTTTGTAATATAAAAATAACCGCTTTTTACTAAATGCATATGTATGTATACACGGTACATATACCAAAACAATATTTTTTACAATTTTTGTCTGTCTGTCTGTCTGTTTGGCGGGGCTAAACTCGGGAACGGCTGCACCGATTTTAACGGAACTTTCACTGGCAGATAGCTGATGTAATAGGGAGTAACTTAGAATTAGTCGCGGGCACGTCGCGGGTAGTTATATATTTGTGGTTATTATGTCTTAGCAAAATTATTTTGCCTTGGCAGTATAATCCTTTAATATATAAAATTCTCGTGTCACAGTGTTTGTAATTACTCCTCCGAGACGGTTTGACTGATCAATATGAAACTTCAATATGAAGAGAATGATGAAGGTAGTCGTAGTTTCGATTTTTTGGACATTTAATTGTTTTATACCTCTAAAGCGATACGAAGTTCGTCCGGGCAGCTAATCGATCTATAATATTATTTTTTACTAGTTTTCGCTAGATAACAGGGCACGTTAGCTTATTTTGCTCTGAACATTTATGAACATTCACTGTTTTTTTTTTAATTTCGTTGACATGACAGCGCACGGCTGTGTCTATGTGCATGCACTATTCAAGACGTACAATAGTAGTCAATAAGTTTCGTTTAGTGATTTACTATCATTTCTCACGCTTTCAAGATGATATCCATGTTTTTATTATTTGAAAGCAATGATTTTATTTATTCTTATAATTCAATACTACTACTGGAGGCAAAAACAATCACTACAATTTCACCCTGGAAAATCAATCTGTCACTTAATCACAAGGCAACCCTGTAGGGCAGGCGGCCGCCCACCGCAGTGGCGCTAAACGAGTTTCCGCAAACATTTTAATGAATAACACCTCCCCCCGCGCCTCCCCCACCCACCCCCGCCTGCAATGCGCTAATTAAACATTCGAGGCATATTGTTTCAGATAGGATGCTGCGGAATTTCGTAGCCGCTCGGATAATACGCTGATTAAATCTTTACAATGCTGCGGCTGTTTCGGTGTACGTATTAGCCACTGTTTTTCTGTCATGTTCGTAGGAGAGCTTGCGTTTTATTTACTATAAGCTAACACACGTCCTTACTTGTACATTTATTCCAAGAAGGTAGTTCTTTTCGATTAATTAGAATTAAGCATGAAGATGTCGGGGCGCGACGACCGCATCGCCTTCCAGTGGAGGGCAATTCTTCCGCTAGTGCAGTCAACAAAACGAGCATGGCGGTCAAACTATTCCATATAAAAACGCGCGATGAGCTGTGGACGTGTTTCGGCTGGAGTGATGAAGCATACCTACCGTACAGGATGCAAGAAAAAATTAACTGTACTATTTGTAGTTCCTCGCCTTCTTATATAATATAATATAACATATCTTAATTGGTAGATGAGGCACGAGAGGTATGTCAGGACCGGAATATCTGGCGCTCTACACTCTCTGCCTACCTCGTAATGGACCTGGTGTGAAGATACTTATACATCTTTATAAGAGGCCAGCTTAGAGAATCACCAATTTCAGAGAATCAATAGTAATACTGGGACACTTCAACCCATTGGTATCTTTTGTATGCAACCCTAACACCGTAAACACTATAGTCTACGTTCCTATAAATACATAAATATGAACTGTATGCATGTTTATTACTATCACGTAATCAGAATATAAAAAATAAATTAAATGTCTAACTAACTGGAAACTAGAGATACCAAATCTCTTTAATTGGCACCAACTAAAAAAAACATATTTTCCCTTCATGACGTCACATTTCCGCACATCATCATCCAGTCTCGTAACTAAGCTCTTAACGAACTTCATTACAAAACAAAAAATATACAGCGTAGGTATGGAAACGCCGCGTTGGACAGCTCAATTAGTTAATTAATCTTTTTTCCCGCGTTAAAATAGCATTTATAAACGAGACGCAAACCAGTGGGAATCTCCTCCCCTGTTGAAAGCACCCAGCAGGGTTGACACAAATAGGGTAATATTTTAACGAGTACATTTGCTTTGATTGGTCTCAAACAATACGAGAGATGATGTGATGATAGTCTGTCATATGTCTGATCAATGAATAGAAAATTTGTCGTACTGATTTATTTTTGTTTTAGTAAAATGATATTACTCATATCTAGTGTTTTACTTTATATTAAAAAAATGGATAGAATGGTCAAATTATATAAAAAATATTTTTTTTTACTAGCCTCAGGTCAGATAGTATATTTTTAAATTAAAGAACAGTCATTGTTACATCTCCACGTCCTCGGTAATATTCCTGTTAAATGTAAACAAGAGCTTCGAAACATTTTACATGGGACTTACACTGGCCAGGCTATTGTATGTTCAAAATCAAATATGGAAATATCATCACACACATCATAGTCAGACCGGATTTGTCCATAACGTGTCACGTTATTTTGACCATTCGAAGGAAATTGAGGGCATTCGAATGGTCAAAATAAAGAATCATCTAGTTCATTCTTGTTGGAAAATGAAATAGTTCTTATAAAAGTAACAGGGATGAAGAGAAAGTGGAATATCAGTTTTAACGTTGCTCTGCCAATGGTGTTCTACATGCCACTGAGGCTCCGAATTTATGGGATAGAGGCGTATCTATACGACTGAGACGTTTACTTTTTAAGTGGATGTAAAACCCGGACCCGGTTAGTACAGCGGCGTGAGATGACCGCTTGATTCGATTGGCGGGTTCGATTCCCGCACCGGGCCAAATATTTGTAAGGCCTACGGATATTTGTTTCGGGTCTAGGTGTTTGTGTTTGTTGTATGTGTACAGCGGCACCCACGACACAGGTTTATACCTAGTGTGGCGCTGTGAGTGTAAGTGTATCTTATTATTATTTTTTTTTAATTTATTTTATACCTTAGTAGATTTCAAAGAACAAAGGAGCACTACTGCATGACTTAACCTACCGCTAAATTGTAGTATATCTACAGGTTATGTTATCTTTTGTTCCATATTTCGCAACACGTCTCGTACTCCTAGGAGTGGCTACTTATTTAGGTGTTAAAATATTATCTACTCTACGTAACGTGTTAGTCACGCTAAACTTGTTATTAATGTATCTATGAAATCGACTATCGATTTCATAGATACATTAATAACAAAAGTTTTGATGTGCAATCAGTGCACTTTTGGTTCCATATGGTTCATGTTGTACATCCCTATGGCCCGCAGATAACAGTGTTTAGTGATTTGTCGGCAGCGGCGGAACAATGAGGCTGGGTGCATACTCACTTCATACCGGACCAGATAGCCTTTCACAAGTCCGCGGCGGGCGCGGCTTGCCTGCTAAGCTGCTAATTAACTAACGGGAATCATCGTGGGATGTCTATTCAGGCTTTACGTTTTGACTCGTTACCGTACTGCTGATAGGCGTGGCGCTAATTTTGAGGTTGTATCTAATTTGCTAAATTAGGTCTCTGATTGAAAATCCTCTTGATAATAGATAGGTATGTATATTAATAGGTATATATATATATATATATATCATTATTATTTTTATATTTTAACTCTAATTAATGTCTGCTTTCCATTTTCCCAGATAACTAATTGAGATTCTGTTATTGTTTATGTTTTATTTGTTATATTTTCATTTTTATAGTGAATAGCATGCCATCTGTACAACCATAAAAAGCTAAACAGCGCAAGTTGGTCGACGGTTTGTAAATCTACTGGTAGTTGGAATGGATGTTAGTATGCTTAGTGTTTATATCTTAAATTACCCAAATTAGGAAATAAGTTAAAAGCTAAATTCAGTTAAGTACATGATTTTTTATTTGTACCAATACTATAACAAAATTCATAGCAATCACACGAACGTCAGTAGTTTCCAGGACAGAAAGTAGTGGAAAATTTTACTCACCGAAGACAAAGGCAATCTTCCTCAGTAATCTATCTAATAATCCCAATGGACATATCTTTATCGCCCATTCGTATCTTCAGCATTTGAGCATCTACGACCACTTATTGCCTTCCAAGATACGCTTACCGGAGATTCATCTCTTACAATCTGATAATGACTGGTAATCGCAGTGGTTGGTATTGTTTTGCTACACTCTTGATTTTACTAACGGGGACCCTGGTAGTAGAGTTCCAGTATCGAGAAACTAGGCACCACCGCATTAACTAATTTATTTGCCGCTTAGTGGTAGTGTTCAGCACTGTCGTGTTTCAGTAAGATTAAGGGGGCCTTAATAACTATCATAGAAACAAAACAACTTGGTACTCAGGAGTGGCAACAAATCTGTAGGTTGCTATACTTGTGGTAGAGCTCCAGTGACGGAGCTTGCGGGCGTAGGCACCACCGCATTACCTAATATACTTGCCGCTAAATGGTAGTGTTCAGCACTATCGTGTTCCGGTCAGGTGGTAATGTACTACCCTTTTTATCTGCATTTTGACCTCTGTTCTTTGTGTGGGTGAATATAGGTTGCAGTCATCACTTAACATCAATGTGAACTGCATGCTTGTTTGCAACTTGCATTACATAAAACAAAGACCTTTGATTTTATGTAGATGTTTTTAGGGTAGAATATATTAATAACTTTAGATTTAGATTTTTATGGGATGCAGTATTTATTTACTATGTGTGTGAGGGAACTAAATGCTTGTTCGCCACCATTATTTAATTCAAAATACAAACTGATGGATAGCGCCGATTAGTGTAATTTAAGAGTGCCTCCATTTAAAGTTCTACCTGCCGTAATCTACTTTTATTATGTCTGTATTATATACATAAGGGAAGATTTCTTTGTGAAGCAAATAAATATGTAAATATGTACACCCCGTGCATTCATTAATCAAAATATGTTATGTATTCTCTTATTGCTTGTACAACTGGTTATATCAAAAGGCTTGTAATCCTAGAGACGCGTCGTTTCCTTCCTTTGTCCGAACTCATCCGTTTTGTTTTAACACCCCTTTTAACTTTCATACACTCATGTGCATGCCTCCTTCGAGCTCCTTGAGCTATTTGCACACTGTACAGCTATTTATTTGGATTATTATGTATACTGGAACTGGTTGCCTAAAAAAATTAAACAGGGTAACTTTGCCGCTATTATGAAAATCTCAATGATAGCTTAACGTTACAAATTTTGCTGTATTTTATCATGCAGGCACTTTCGTGTCAGTGTGATCTAAAAGGTTCCTTTTTTTCGCATTTTTTGTCTTAATTTAACATGGTATACTTTTACTTAGACAAGTGACATACGGATAGACAGACAGACGCACGAATGACCTTATCACGGTGCATTTTGTTTCCTTTCGAGTTACAAAACCCAAAACAATCCGAAAAAGGAATGCCGATCTAGAGCTGACGTGATAGTTTAGTTTACAACAGCCATTTAAGTGTGAAAAGTGGACATCATGTCCGAGTTTCATAAATGTATCAATTGATTAAGTAGCGCCACATAAATAGTCCATATATATACCTACCTAATCTGTATCGATTTCACGTCACTTCCATTGCCGAGACTTGATTCAATTAAATCAGAGTAGAATTGTCAAGAAAATCACAATTTTCTACGTATCTAGGTAATTAGAGGATGTATAATTACACAAAGTTATATAGGCCTCCACATAGGTACTACATTTTGACAAACTTTCGTTCTTGTTTTAGTTGGGGAATCCATGATGCTATTTTTGGATTTATTCGAGCGCATCAGTATAAGATATACCTTGCACCCCGTTGGGTACCTCCACCAAATAAAAGGGTTGTGTATAGGGTCGAATCGTCAGGGCTACCGCCGCGTGCTTGACTCTTATGATTAATCGCGCGTCTAAAGTCCAACATTGTCTTTACGAGACTTCTCTATGGCGGGCCATCCATCATGCTACATGCCACTTCCCCCCTTCTTTGCGGGCACGAGATTTTTTATATATGTCAGCCTCCTTTAATTCCATCATGAATTATGTTAAGAAGTGCCAAAAATAGTATCAGTCTAGATATGTAAGTAATCAGAGGAGTAAAGGATTTTCATATCATGTTCACAACCTCAAAAATGACGATGATCCTTTCCAAATGTCCCCAAGGAATACAATCTAAAATTCGAATAATTCGAATGAAAATTATTTTTAAGCTATTGCATAGCTTCTATCGCGGGCCTTGAGCGCGGGGACCGAATTCAGAAGTTCCGTAACGAAAAAACCGGACGCTCCGGATTACAAATTCATTTAAAGAAAAAAACTCATCTAAAGAAAGTATGTTTGTATCTTCACGCCAGTTCCCTAACGGGGTAGGCAGAGAGTGTAGAGCGCCAGATAACCCGGTTCTGACAAACCTCTCGTGCCTCGTCTACATTCATTTAAAGAAAGTCATGTATAATTTCGCCGTCCGACCTCGTGGGTAGCGTGGCCCAGCGGTCTAGGCACTGGTTTAAGGCACCAGTCTCTTCGGAGGCGTGGGTTCGAATCCCACCGCTGCCAAGATTGTTTTTGTTCATTTTTTTATTGTTTGTTTTTCCATTCAATATTTAAAAATTGGTAAATATTAATAGAAAATTATTGTTTCATTTTTCTATTTTTTTTTTCTTTTATTTGCATTTTATTTTGTTTTGCATAATTTTAGATAATTATGTAAATGCAATAGCTTTACCGCGGCAGTCCCCGAGTGCCACACGTCTTTTTTTAAACTGTAATATAAAATATTATATTAATGTGCACAATGCTTAACATCATTTCCATGCTTGATATATTTATGATTAAGCAACGCGTCCAAAGCGCGACATTGTCTTTGCGAGGCCCCTCTGTGGCGGCCCATCCGTCTTGCTTTCACGCCACTTCCCCCTTTCTTTGCAGGCACGAGATTTTTTTAATTATGACGTTGAGCCTTTTTGTCCCGACTATAACGGAGCCGCGGTGGATGAGGATTTCACACCTGGTTTTGGTGCAGGTTCGATTTTTTACCATCTATAAACAAAATATTATTAGAAAGATAATCTCTTCCACACTTATAGTGGGGGAAGTTTTTTTGGATAGGTCATCATTCATGGTGGTAATCATCCTTCGCCTTAGGATTTTTCGTTCCTTTTGTAAAAGGTAAGGTATTAAGCATTGTAGTGTCAATTTCTAATAATGTCAAGTGACCACACTCATCCCCAGTGTAGTGTGAAAAATATTTTTAGTTCTTGCATATACAGAATGAAATTTTAATGGTCGTTTTCCCGTAGCAAAATGTTTTATCAGCAGGTAATAAAATAAATATTTAAGGGTAACGTTTTTCAAAAGGACTTACAACATAATTGTTTTATATTATTTTACATGAACACATGCTTGTGATGTATATTTTAAAGAAAAATGGAAAGAAAAATTTGACTTCAGGCGAGACTCGAACTCGCGGCCACTGGGAATCTAGTCCAGCCGCTCTTCCAACTGAGCTACCGAAGTCCCGATTTGTCAAATCCTTCCTTCATATTTATTGCATTGCCTTGTGGTGGCAGCAGCGCCATCTATTGCCAAACTATTTGACAAATCGGGGAGGACTTCGGTAGCTCAGTTGGAAGAGCGGCTGGATTAGATTCCCAGTGGCCGCGAGTTCGAGTCTCGCCTGAAGTCAAATTTTTCTTTCCATTTTTCTTTAAAATACTTACAACATTTTAACTATACAAACTTATAATATTTTATTTGAATGTCATTGTCTAAAATTATCAACGTACAAAATATGAACAAATAAAAACAACCACCAGTCAAAGAAGATAAAGTGTAACTGGAAAATAAAATGGAAGTGAAGCTACAGCGAGGCGAGTGTGCTTACGGAAGTTCTGATTATGTAGAGGAATTAATTTTCAGACGCGACGAAACTGTACTGTAGTGGAGGGTGGCGGGTGGGGGGAGGTGGGGATGAAACAAAACTACCTCCGCACCTGAACAACGTAATAACTGCGCGAGCGTAAATCAGTTTGATGCGGAGAGAAAAACCGTTGCCTTCAAAGCGCAAATTAGTTCACGTTTGAAATTGGAACTGGAATTTTGCTAACGGATATTAAGGTACATTTGAGAGTCTTGAACTAACTGTTTTTAAATATATTTTCATTAAGGTTTGTCAGAGAGATGGGTGGAGTTTTTGCAGGATTTTATTCCTAAGGCCGTTAAAATTATACTGGTTTCCAAGCATGTTAAAATGTTAAAGTTCTTTATACCTATCACTATTTTATATGTGTGAATCTCTACGTATTTCATTTGTCTCGGTACTTAAAGATTTTCTAAATTGCAAGAAATAGTAAATGTTGATATTTACCAATCATACATCTAACAAACGTTTTAATTTACGTTATACTATAAAAAATCTATGATATTATTTGTTTTGTCTACAAACCATAACTAACGCCACCTGTTTGATATGATAAATATCCAAAAAATATACGACAACGACCCGTTTAGTCCAGCGGTGTGAGATGACCGTTTGGGGGTAGGGTCGCGGGTTCGATCATTGCACCGGGGCAAATATTTATATGGCCTACAGATATTTAATTCGGGTCTGGGTGTTTGTGTATGTGTTGTATGTGTGCAACGGTTCTCACGACACAGGTTTTTACCTACTGTGAGGCTGTGAGTGTAAGCGTAATAATAATAATAATAACTCAGCTACTTGCCTTGCGATACAGTCTTGTGGCCGTGGAGGTGCCATACTACAGGTATGTGCCCGACCCAGTTCTGGAAAACGACCATGCCACAATGTATTGGGACCGGTCTATCATCACTGACAGGACTATTGTAGCCAATAAGCCTGATATAGAGGTGATAGACCGCTCGGAGCGTCGCGCAGTGATTATCGATATCACCGTCCCTCATGATGGGAATCTCGTGAAGGCCGAGAAAGACAAGGAACTTAAATATCTTGATCTGGCTCACGAGATTGTCGCCATGTGGGACGTAGATTCGGCCATCATTGTGCCGACAGTCGTTACGGTCAACGGACTTATAGCAAAGAGCCTCGACCAACACCTCAAGAGGCTCAAGCTAGGAAGTTGGGTCAAGGGTCTGATGCAGAAGGCGGTACTCCTCGGCACGGCACGTATAGTGAGGAGGTTCCTGTCTCTGTGACCCTAATCATCGACGGCTTGGACCCTGTTCCCGCTGCCGGTGGCACACTATTTTTTATTTTTTTATATATATTTGTGCTTTGTTAATATCATCTTTTATTATATTTAATTAAGTTACTTAATAAAGTTACTTATATATGTAAAAAAATAATTAATATGGATAATTCATAAATGAGTGATATAATAATAATACTCTTTATTGCACACAATAGAGAACAATACAGAAAAAAACAATTAGGACATAAAGTACAACAGGCGGCCTTATTGCTAACAGCGATTTCTTCCAGGCAACCTTACATGTAAAGAAACCAATTCAGGAAGTAGTAGGGGTGTACAACATAGAGATAAATTAAAAGTATCTTATTATAATTAAACAGTAAGTGACCTGATAATAGAGCAAGGATGAAACAAACATACAAACATATAAAATAAATAACAGTTTTCAAAGAAAGAGCCGAGAACAAGGCAGCTAAGAAGGAGTTAAAGAGACAGATAGTATTGTCTGACTTTAGACTTAAACGACACCAATGTTTGAGCGCTCCTTATGGATAGTGGGAGTGCATTCCACAAATGAACTGCTTCGGCAGTGAATGACTTATTGTAAAATTTAGTAGAATGGGAAGGATATTTTAGCTTGAAATTGAATGAAGAGCGCAAAGTAAGCGAATTGGAAAGATGAAGAAAATGAAAGCGATCTTTTAAATATGTTGGAGTTTGTGGATTAAAAAGTATATTGAACAGAAGAGATAGCACATGAGCGTTCCGGCGAAATTCTGAAACGTGGTCGTACTTACGCAAGCCAAATACGAACCTAATACATAAATTCTGAAGACGCTCCAATTTATTGAGTTGCTCCTTAGTTAGATCAAGGTAACAGGTGTCGGCATAGTCAAATATAGGAAACAATAGGGAATGTACCAGCGTAATTTTAGTGGACATAGGTAAGAAATTACGCAACCTTCTTATGGAATGTACAGCTGCAAATAACTTTTTACTCAAATTATTAATTTGTGGCACCCAAGATAAACGACTATCTAGAATGATACCCAAGTTTTTAACAGTGTTACTGAAAGGGATAATATGGCCGTCAAATTTAACATTAGGAAGAGTGTCTCAGTTCACTTTAGACAATAACCTTGAACTTCCAATAATTATAAGTTGAGTTTTAATGGGATTGACTTGAAGCCTATAAGATTTACTCCATCGCAAAATAGAAGAAAGATCATCATTCAAGGCATTAAGTGCACTTGGAAGATCTTCCAGTGATGTATGAGAATATATTTGTAGATCATCTGCATACAAATGGTAGAGAGAAGATATACAATGAGTAATTAAATTAATGAAGATGGCAAAGAGAAGAGGAGACAACACGCCACCTTGCGGGACCCCGGCAACAGTTGTACACCAAGTTGAGAACCTATCCCCAGCCTGTATACGTTGCCGACGCCCACGCAAGTAACTATGAAACCAGTCAATTGCACTCGGAGATATGTTAAGAGAACGTTGAGTAGCAAGTAGAATATCTAATTCCACGGTATTAAAGGCATTGCTAAAATCTAATAAAGTTAAAACTGTCAGCTGCTTGTTATCCATAGCGAGCCTTATGTCATCCGTGATCTTGATCAGTGCAGTAGTCGTACTATGACCCGGACGGAAACCTGATTGGAGAGGATTAAGGATAGCATGATTAGCAAGATAGATACTTAGCTGGGAGTGGATAAGGCGTTCTAGGACTTTCGATAATAATGGAAGAATGGAGATAGGGCGATAGTCAGAACAAGATATAGGATTGGATTTTTTAGGCATTGGAATTATATATGCATCTTTCCATGCATTAGGAAAAGAGCAAGAGGATATAGAAAGGTTCATAATGGAGGTTATGATAGGACATAGGAAGTCAAGGAGAGGAAGGATCATCTTACGACTAATGCAATCACATCCAACAGCGTCCGAATCCAGATCTAATATGTTCTTCTTAACATCACGATCATACACTTGAGTTAACGAAAACATTGGATAATCAGGAGTGGGAAGAGCAGAAAGTTCAGCCAAAGCCTTAGCTTTTAATGAACCATCACAGGTAGAAACAGAGGAGAAAAAATAGTTGAGAATATCGAGATCTAAATTATGAGGCAAGCAATCTATAGTAGCTTTCCCAACTCCTAAAGTTCTGAGAAATCTCCAACATATTATTTATTTTTATTTTATTTTATACTTGCAAAGCTTTTTCAGAACGTTCACTGCTGGACAAAAGTCTCGTCCAAGGATGTCCACGCAACGGAAAGTTGGGTTACCAACAAACAATTACTCTATACTACAACATAACATAATAATTTTTCAAACAAAAGCGATCTAAATAAACTTAATAGATTTATGATAAACTCTTGACAGCATCATGATTAAATGGTCACATACAACATGTTACCTAGTGAAGGGTGCGTCCACGCTTTACTTCTTGCCTTTGTGAATACCTCTCGACATGCTATTAATATGAAAACAATTCGTCCCTTGCCGGTTATGCGTTGCAAACACCGCGGGACATGCCAATGTTTCACATCAAATCTATACTTGTAATAAAACTGTAGAGGCACAGTCTAAAGAAAACGAACATGTTATTTACCGTAGAGGTGTGAATTCTGTACATTAAAAATATATAAAAAAATAATAATACCAGGGGATTTTACAAGATCGATACCGAACACAAATACGTGATGCGATTTTTTTTGTCTGTCTGTCTGTTTATTTTATGATCCAAAATTAACGAAAATGTGTATCTAAAAGCGCTGCCCAATGTCACAAAGTCCCGACGCCCAGCGTCCCTACGCCCAGCGTCCCTACGCCCAGCATCCCGACGCCCAGCGTCCCAATGCCCAGCGTCCCGACGCCCAGCGTCCCGACGTTCAGCGTCCCGACGCCCAGCGTCCCGACGCCTAGCGTCCCGACGCCCAGCGTCCCGACGCCAAGCGTCCCGACGCCCAGCGTTTCGAAGCCCAGCGTCCCGACGCCCAGCATCCTGCCGCCCAGCGTCCAGACGCCCAGCGTCCTGACTTCGAGAGTCCCGACGCCAAGCGTCCCGACGTCCAGCGTTTCGACGCCCAGCATCCCGACGCCCAGCGTCCCAATGCCCAGCGTCCCGACGCTCAACGTCCCGACGTCAAGCGTCTCGACGCTCAGGGTCCTGACGTTGAGCGTCTCGACGCCCAGCGTCCTGACGCCCAGCATCCCGACGCCCAGCGTCCCAACGCCCAGCGTCCCAACGCCCAGCGTTCCGACGCCCAACGTCCCGACGCCCAACGTCCCGACGCCAAGCGTCCCGACGCCCAGCGTCCCGACTTCCAGCATCTCGACGCCCAGCGTGTTGTTTTGTATGATCCAAAATTAACCAAGAGTTATATCCAAAAATGCTGCCCAAAGCCACTATTCCACGCGAACGAAGTTGCGGGCACAGCTAGTAAACAATTTAATTTCTGTATGTTTTCTTATCATCAACTAATTGATTTTAACATCCAGATAAATGTGTATATACATATGATATACCTAGGTGTTATATGTTATGAAAATGACTCGATATTTTTTTGTATGTGATTTAAAGATACTTAAAAAATAATGTCATTTTATAGAGAGGTAATAATTGCAATTATTATGTCACTAAATTTTTACATAAATTATACATTCATATAATGGCGTCTGTGTACAAAGAGAATTTAGCTTCCCAGTTCCAAACCTGTTGTTAATAAGACATGGACTTACTTTTTACCTGACTGAGACAAGTTTTCTTCCCACCATAGCTTTCTTTTTCATTTTATAGACACATGTGAAAAAATCGGTCAACAATATCTAACCAAACATGGTATGTGTACAATGTGTACCTACTTACATAAAAAGTACAATATATGTAGGTATAGTATTCCGCACCCGCGGTGTACACTAAGCGATCCCCAAAGACTATGCATATGCGCACCGAGTGCAATCAGCGATTGCTCCCATTGTGGCGCAGATTAAAATTTTAGGGTTCACCCGCTAATGTGATTGCACTCTTTTCTCACTACGGAACCTTCTCATGCAATTAATCGCTATCATAGGGGCGGTCTGTTATTTTATTTTAATTACATCGCCGATTTGTAAGATAGATAAATGTTTTGCCGATTTTGGAGATCATAGATTTACTTGTAAGATAGAGTTTCGGTTTATTTTAAAGATTCTCAACAAGTCCAAGACATATTAATAAAAAAAAATTGTTTGTCATAAGACAAACAATTTTTTTTATTAAATATTACAGCATATAAATGTTGCTATATTTAATATTTTGTATGTAAGTAGGAACGAAGTACATATTAATCACAAATCAATTAATTTGGCATTCACTGATGATCGATCTCCCGTGACGGAGCCCGAGGTCGTAGGCACCACCGCATTACCTAATCTACTTGCCGATAAATGGTAGTATTCAGCGCTATTGTGTTACGGTTATGTAAGGCCTTGTAATTTCATCGAAGAGATCACAGCGTAGACCTCAGGCTCGGCAACGCATCTTCATTGAAATCCGTGGATTTTATGTGGCTAGTATTCACTTACCATCAGTGTGGACTGTATGCTTCTTTGCCACTTGCATGATATAAAACAACCTTTGTAGTTAATGTAGATTACACAATAACTCCAAAAGTTTTTATTCTGAATCAAAAGTTAATTCAGAAAACTCATAGTCAAATTGTAAAGTTCTTTTAGCTTACATTATGTTCCAAAATAACTCTACCTACTCAAAACAAGAATTTTAATCAGCGCCCGCCCATTAAGCCGGTAAAAACATTAAATGAATCCACCAATAAGCATATTTCTATAGACGAGAGTCTGATTGAATACGCAAATTGATTGCATGGAGCGGCCATTGTTGTGAGCGCTATCGCTTGCCAAGTTGATTACAGTGCTGTGCTCGGGTGTGCGCCCACCCTAATAACTCGTTCAATTTCATTGATTCTCTTTTTATATCAATTAGTTTATAATATTGAAACGATGATAGGTGTCTGGTCGTGTTTTTCTTTTGGATACGTTGCATGTGGTAGCTTATATAATTTTAATGCTATTCATCCAAAAGAAGAGCAAAAAAGTCCCATTTGAAGGACATGGACGGAACATTGAAAAATGGGGTATAAATCAAATAGGTATTTTGCCTTTATCTTTAAATAACTTTTTTGCCTATAGGATTACATATTCTCTGCTATATGTACCTATTGGTAGGGTCAAAAAAGATGGTCGCATGTTCAAATGAAGTGAGGAGTGGATGGGGTGATATGATTGCAGCATTCAATTTAAGTATTAGATATCATTTTATACCTATAAGCTAAGCAGTTTTGAGAGAGTTTGATTGAATACGCAAATTGATTGGATGGAGTGATATTGTTTCATTACATTCCTTTCTTCTTCGTTCTAATGAGGAAGTAATATTTGTTGTGCATTTACATACCTAGGACACGAACATTATACAAATTTTCTTTTCTTTTCTTTTCTTTTTTATCAGATTGTAAAGGGGAAATGAGACATTCTACTGATATACTTTTTACATTTAGTTTTATCTTAGTGATATTCTTGACTTTACATATATTTTTATCTTGTTTGACATGTATATCAATTGTTGTTCACTTTGATTTATTTTGTTTGTTTTTGACGTGTCATAAGAGGTGCCTGTCACCCTAAATGAATAAATCATTTTCTGATTCTGATTCTGAAATAACATTGAATTAAATATCTGACATATCAAATATTTCTGTATATTTACGTACGTATTAATAAAGTAAATAAGTAGAAACGGTTGAGCAACCCTATTACAATATTTCAAGAATATAATACCCATAAAAGAATACATGAAAAAAAAAGTTGTTTATCAATAAACGTTAATGCGAACATCTCATTTCAAATAAAACCTCCTGGGAATTTCACTTGATTTTCATTCGGCTCGCATTTTAGCGGAGCATTCATTCAATATTTTGGTATAAAATAAATGTATTCAATATTCGATATTAATGTATTCAGCGGCGCCGGGCCGCAATTTTCATTTTGTAATTTTTACCGAGTGCGCAGCCGGCGCGGCAAGCCAGCGGCTGTCAACATTCACAAACATCCTACTTTATATTGGAAATGAGATTCCCAAACAGGCAAGAAATATAATATATGGGCTCTAAAATTGAAACATCTGCTTTGTTCTCTTCAGTTTAATTTATTTTGTCTAGCCTGTATTCCATGAAGAAAAAGGCATAGGCCACGATTTTCAGTTGCGTTTTTATCCCACGTAAAAGGTGACTTCTAGGCCTCAAGGGTCATAATAATAAAAAAAAAACAAGTAACCTTAGATTAAATAGGCAATGTGGTGGTACTTACACCTTCAAGAGCCGTCGTTAGAACTCTACCACCAGTTAAACAACAACGAAGTGTGAAACTAGAGTATGAATTTCTTAACTGAGTCCGAAGTATTTAAATTGTTATATAAATTATTATACTAGTGACCCACCCCGGCTTCGCACGGGTATAAAATATATAGCCTTTATTTAATGGATGTTATTATACATATAAACTTTTCTCTTCAATCACTCTATCTATTAAAAAAAACCGCATCAAAATCCGTTGCGTAGTTTTAAAGATTTAAGCATACATAGGGATATAATATATATATATATATATATATATATATATATATATATATATATACAGAGAAAGCGACTTAGTTTTATACTATGTAGTGATAAATGTATTTTAAATCCTTCGAACTCAAGTCACCAGATAAGTGAGTCCGATGATTTTCTTTATTTCACTTTTGGTAATCGACTTTATTCTGAAGTGAAATAAAGAAAGAATAACATTAAATATTGTACCTAACCGTCGTAATCTGAAACGATATTGGCATTATAGTAATAAGTACAGTAATACCGAACTAAGGGTACTTTTCCACCAGAGAAGTGCTGTGCAGCTATGCTGCGAAAATGTGAAATCTTCGCTATAAAATATGTGACCGATTCCACCGATCCTAAGCTATGTAGCTGTACGAGAAAGATGCGCCATGAAACGCATCCATAGCACGCATCCATAGCACGCATCTATAGCACATTTCTGGTGGAAAAGCACCCTTACGCTGTAGGTTACCAAGCGATAGCAGTGTAAGTCGAATTTACGTAAGTCGGAGTTCACCTTTGCATATAAATACTAGGTTCAAATAACTCTTTTTTTCTTGGTCTTATGGATGATAATTAGGTATAGGTAAATTAATAAAAGTATAGGAACTCGAACTTCTCGTAAACCAAACAATGACCGTGCGGAGTGAAAAAACCGATGCGCGGTAGGTAGGTATGATAAAAAACCGCGTATCTCGGAATTTGTGTAAAACATAGCGTAAGTCGGGGTATTACTGTACCTACAAGTGTTTCTTTTTCCAAATAGTATTGATTTTGTATGTTAATTTTATTTCAGCTTACATTCTACTATAAACTATAATCATTAAGTGATATAGGTATATACTTGTTGTATTATTCTTAATAGTTCGAAAGCGCTTATTTTAGCTGCAATTATGAGTCTAAATTAAATTATAAATAGAAAATACTCTTCTTCGACGTCAGTCTTTTCAATGAACACGTCTTTTACTATTTACTCGCTATAGA
Organism: Macrosoma leucophasiata; assembly: GCA_036365455.1. Classification (NCBI taxonomy): domain Eukaryota; kingdom Metazoa; phylum Arthropoda; class Insecta; order Lepidoptera; family Hedylidae; genus Macrosoma; species Macrosoma leucophasiata. The sequence continues at coordinate 7,664,669 of JAWQUS010000024.1, forward strand.
GCTACCCTCTCAGCTTACCATTTACCACTACAGTGCAGTGTGACAGTGTTAATTAGTAAGGTGGCATGGCGTGCCGCGAGCTCAGACGAAGTAATCAATCTTGCACCTGCTTTACCACGATCTCACCTCTATAGATACGACATTAATTATTTATAAACATAACAATGGTGAAAAAAAAAGGCATGTAATTCACATGGATGTTAAGTGATGACTGCAGCCTATAGACATCTCCGCAAAATTCAGAGGTCAAAATGTAGATGTGTTGCCACCCCTGAGACCTTAGTTATTATCTAAAACAATTATTAAGGGTAAAAGCGACTTCTTTACGATATTCAATAAACTGAAAAGTCTATTATATCGGTTGCCTAACTAGCATAGTTGGTAATAGCTGGCGCTGCTGCTACCATAAAGCAATGCAATAGATGTGAAGGAAAGATTTGACAAATCGGGCAGGACTTCAGTAGCTCAATTGGAAGAGCGGCTGGACTAGATTCCCAGTAGGCCGCGAGTTCGAGTCTCGCCTGAAGTCAAATTTTTCTTTCCATTTTTCTTTAAAAACTAAAATATATTTTCACAAGCATGTGTCAATGCGAAATAATATAAAACAATTATTATCTCACTGTTTAAATTATTACGAGGCCATACGTTACGTCTAACCCTCACACGATAGTTCTACTGGCATTTGCCGGCAGATAGATTAGGTAGGTAGTGCGGTGGTGCCTACGGTCTCGATTACCTACACTGGAACTCATTACCTAATATACGTGCCGCTAAAAGCTAGTGTTCAACACTATCGTGATCCGGTCAGGTGGTTATGGCCCTATAATTTCCGGTACAGAGGCATAACACCTTAGACCTCGGAGTGGTAACGCATCTGCATTTTTACCTCTGGTTTTTGTGTGTCTATAGGCTGCAGTCATCACTTAACATCAATGTGAACTGCATGCTTGTTTGCCACTTTCAATAAATAAAAAAAATCGCATGATTTCTACAATGTATGAACCTTGCGAAAACCTGCGAAAAATTATCTCTCAAGTGTAACATATAGGTGGCCACGCCCACTTTCTGATAGTACAATCCTTTCTCCAGAAGCCCCTAAGAGATACATTTGTGAGAACGCAAGTCTCACATATCGCGCGACGTCGCGTGGTGAGCTAGATGGTAGCGCACTTGCAACACGCGACGTCGAGTGACTGGCAATGAACGTTTAAAGCAACGCAGGGTTTAATAATAACGTTTTCAAAAACGTAACGATCTAATTCAAGTCACTTCCAGCACTGTTGTAGAACAATGACGCGGTATTTCTTGGCTGCATCACCTGCAGCGGTCGTGTAGTGCATTAGTTGATGACGTCACGCGCTACCGCTCCCACCTGCACCACCACAATATCAGCCACATTGTCGTGTGTCATAATTCCCCTTAAAAGATTGAAGTACCATTTTACTAAGGTACGGAGGCGAAAAATATCTCCTCATGCTCTTTTGTTATTTCTATTGTAAATATCTTTGTGGGAAAAGAGCAAGGGGTGATATGTTTTAAAACCTTTGAGAACGCACCAGTCATAAAAAATGCGAAGGAGATATTTGTAAGAATATAACACTACACGACTCTTAACATTCGCTATTTATATTTTCTGGTGGTAGAGTTCCAGTATAGGCGTAGGCACCACCGCATTACCTAATCTATCTGGCGCCAAATGGTACTTAGTGTTCAGCACTATCGTGTTCCGGTTCTGATGCTTACGTATGGCCTCGTAATAACTATCACAGAGGCATAACAACTTAGGTCACAGGGGTAGCAACGCGAGTGCATTTTGACCTCTGGTTTTTGTGTAGAGATGTCTACAGTCATCACTTAACATACATGTGAGCTGCATGTTTGTTTGCCATCTTCGTTACATAAAAAATATCGAAATGCTAATGGCAGGATTTCATCTGCTTGAAGTTGCTCAAGAGAATAAGTAACACTATTATTAGTAGGTACCTGGATTTATCTCAATGTTTTTTTAAGTCATTAGGATGACAGACAAGCAGACGGGCCACCTGATGGAAAGTGGTCGCCGTCGCCTATGGACTTTTGCAACACCAGGGGAGTTGCCAACGTGCTGCCAGCCTTGAAGGACTCTTTTGACGCCATTTTTGAAGAACCCTATATTGTAGCACTTAGGGAACACCTCAGAGGGAAGTTCGTTCCACAATTTACACGTTCTGGGCAGGAACAAAAGTGAAAACCGCACCGTTGAGCATTGCCAGGTGTCCAGTCGGTGAGGGTGGAACTTCTCTCTTCGCCTCACTCACCGTCACTTTTCCTAGACCGTACTACCCGCAGTACGGTCTAGGAAAAGTGACGGTGGCACCATGTCGAATAGTTCAGCAGAGGACTCACCATTGTAGAGACGGTATAACATGCACAGACTCCCAATGTCTCTGCGCAGGCTCAGGTGTTCGAGCCTGTCAGTAAGTCCTGGATCGTTAAAAATACCAACTGCGCGTCTTTGTAGGGAGTCAAGTGGACCAAACTGGTATTTGGGGGCTCCCGTCTACAAATGAGAGCAGTATTCCAGATGGGGCCGCACTTGGGCCTTATAAAGCTGTAGTAGCTGCTCCGATGTGAAATACTGCCCTGCTTTGTTAAGCACCCCTAGCTTTTTGGATGCCAACTTGGTCTTGCACTCAATGTGACTCCCGAACTGCACTTCGTTCGATATGTCAACGCCCAGGATACCGATACTCTTACCAACGGCGAGCGGAGTGCCCTGGAACTGTGGTGCTACAATGAATGGGTTTTCTATCGGTGAACGCGCAGACTTGTGTCTTCGAGGGGTTGAACTGCACTAAATTGAGTCGACTCAATCTGAGACCGGTTCCAGAGAGTTCTCGACTTCAGACACTAGTCTAGTCCTGCTTTCTTCGATATGTGTCCGTGAAGCATTTGCACGGCTAGTGTAGTGCAGCATCTCCCGTGCTGTTATTGTTTGTGTTCTTACAACATCAGTACTAGATTAGTCAAAGCCTAATCATGTTCTTCATCATCGATGGCTTTGTATTCATTGCCTTACGTTTTTAAATATGTTATCCTACTGCTAACAAATTGACTACATCAGCACATTTAATGGTTGTCGGCAACTACAGGAAAATGATATTGCATAGCTTTCCATTTGGTGAGAGCAAAGTGCTCGAAGAAAGTCAATCGTCAATCGACTCTCCATTTTTCGTGTGAAACAGAAAACAATACTTCACTGGCTAATCGTAAGTAGGCATGGATAAATTAATCGTTCATGTATTTTAAAAAATGAGTTTTATAAGAACAGGATTACAAATAAACAAACTCAGTAAGTCATTCAAGTACCTATGCCATTACGTATACTAAAATTAGATCTTTAATTCACCCTAAATGTTGAGCTATGTTAATTAAGACGGTTCAAATCTCCAAGAGCGATATAATATTAAAATCACTCTCAAATTATCTAAAGGATAGCAATCACTCCAGCAAGAAAGAATAGAACACACACCCGACGGATGGCATTGTAGGAGAGAATGGGGAAAAAATTATAATACCTAAAACGAATGAATGTGCAAGTCCATTGTTGTTCCCAACAAAATATCCCAATTACGTTGCGGTGGAAGAGAATATAATCAAAAGTGATTCCGCTCCTGTAAGGACCGGGGAAGGGGGCGGGCGCAGAATGAAAAATTTTAATTTCGAATGCAGTTTGTTAAAGAGCGCACAATAATACGCTCCAGAGGAATATTCCGCGGAAAGTAGATAATATACAAAAGGGGTCCCGTTTTTTTTTGTTTACGATCATTACTGGTCTGTTTTTGTACTTTGAATGATGATCATTTGATCAAAGTTGACTTTTGTTGGGTGCACAGGTTGCTGCATTTAATTTTGTGGTGTTGGAATGTTTTCGAGGTAGACCGGTATATTAATTAGCTTTATTCCATTTCAATAAATAAGTTAAACGAAAAATTTAAATTTCACGTATTAATTATATATATGTTAAATTATTAAACAATTCGAATCATCATTGGTGGCAACATTGATGTAGGTACATTTAAATTATATCAATGTTTTCATCGCCTTTTTGGTTATTACATAATATCAGTCAGTATAGAAACTATTTCATCTTTATAATCAATTGTTTCTGTCAATTTTTTATTAAAAATACGGCTATATAATTCTTAAATTCTTAAGGGAAACCTCTACACAGTCACATTTGAACAGATACACCTCGGTTTCAGTTGCAAAAAATCCAGTGGTCGAAGATTTCAGCTTTTACAGATTGGAACGAAAAAGTCCTACATAAAAATTCCATTTCGGTCCCACGCCTCAGCTCCGCTAACCGTATTCACCACGAACTCGTTTGATCCCACTAATTATATACGTATACGTGAAACAGAACCCACAAACGTTACTCGGATCCGTATCCGAGTATCCGATGGACGCAGCGTGCGGAAAAACGGGTAATCCTTTAATTAAAGCTCTACCTGCGGTCACTACCAAAGACAGAGTTAGTTTAGGGCGACCATTGACTTTCTCGAAAATGGGATATAAAATTAAATAGGTATACCAATACCTATTAAATATTATTGGTATCAAAAGTCGGGTTTCGATTATTTAACATGAATTTTAATAACAAACAAAGTAAATTAAACAATAACTAAATTTTCTGTCATTAGTTATTGATCCATAATTGACAAATATTTGTTTCTTTCATCTGAGGTGAGTTTGAAATTTTGAGTAAAAATTCAATGAAAAGCAAAAAATCCTAAAGCCATGCTTTTGTAGCTGGTCAAGATCATTTATCGACCACTCGAGGTCACGATTTACTAGTAACATGTACACGGTTCATTTATCAACGTGAATACTGCATTGTACTTAGTATATTTTGCGGATATGCTATTATTTACATTTCACTCGCGGAAAATAGGTTAAACCATGAAATTAAGCTTACTCAGTGGAGTGGCATTTTGGCCATCGGCTAATTTTCGTATAATTATGTCTATTTTGGATGAAGTGCCGAATTTCATTTAAAATTATAAATCGTGACCGCCTCCTAATTAAGTCTACTCTATCCAACTTCTCTGCTAAAACTGCACAATAATTCAAATCAACCTACTTATTTCATTACTAATTTAATATCTTGATAGTCTATCTCTATTAGCTTGTTTGATTACATATATTTAAGGGATAAAAACAGGTTGAATTTTCATTTGAGTACATAGTAATAACACAGTCTATAGAAAACGAACGTGATATATGTACTTATACTGTGGTAATAAGATGATACAATGTATTTTGATTTCATATTTTTAGTGATGTATCTATAATTTTTTGGCCAGACTGTTTAGTTTTTGTAGTTTCGTGTGAATGAATGAAATAGATCAAACACTACTCAATTGAATGTTTCAAATCATAAGATTTGTACAAATTTTTTTTACACACTAAGCAAATGTAAACATTTAATGTTAAATATGTTTGTCATAAAATACTCATAAATATCACAAAAAGTTGCATTCTACAACGTAGGCTAAAAAAAAATAAAGGCCCGAAAGTGTAAACGTTTGGTGAACCTACAGAACTAAATTCTATCAGCATGGTTCATTTCGAGTAATTACTTTTATGTTTCACTTTTGCCGACTAATTTGCAGACGTTTTAACAAGCGCTCGCTCAAAGCTATCTTTCGCTTCCATTTCATTTATCTTAATTAATCTGACTCTATCTATGTGTAATAACTTTAGACAATTTAAGCGGTGGGATATTTTTCAATTGTGGTTTTCATATTCAGGCATTTTGGTAGAGAATTTCCGTAATTATTTATCTATACGATATAAAATTTTAGGCATAACAGATAAATTAATTTAACTTATTGGATGAATCGAACCGTCATGCATCGTGATTTATATTATAATGATATATGTTTAGAACGCAAAATGGGGGTTGGTATTATAGGTTATTACCGTAAATTATTTAGATCCTTTCTAAAATAATAAAAAGTTCACAAATGCTGTAAATAATAATTGTTCAAAGAAAATCGTCGAACTTAATAACAAAAAAAAATCTCGCTTGTTTCTTAAAAAAAAGGACCTATTGTTTTCAAAATATACGATGATGCCTGACGAAGTTTCAAACAGAACTTTCTGTTGATATTTGTCGAAGTAAATATTTTTTCAAAAGTTTTTCTATTTCCTCATGACTATCTTAACAAGTAACTTAAAACCGTGTTATTTTCTAAATTTCAAGATTTTTTGCAGATGAAAGCCAAATTGAAGTCTGTTTTGTTAAAAAAATCGACTAAACCGTATAGCCTCAGTCATAGAGCAACACGGGCCACCGGCCGGCGGACCGGAGGGGAGTAACCATAGTTATAGTTTATTACCAATGCAAAACTGACTCACACTACAAAAATCGTCTATTACTACGAAACTCACACCTTGACTTTAACAAAATACATAAAGAATTTCACGCACACATTTAAACATCTGGGCGATAGGCATAGGAACATTTTTACTTGTACCTACTTTGAGAGAGGGGAAAGCCTGCATATGGCCACTACCCTCCGGTCCACCGCGACTGTTGTCCCGTGTTGCTCTATGCCTTATTTGTATTAAAAATAGTTTAATTTCTTCTTATTATTCTATTACAAACACTGTGACATCAGAATTTTATAAATATATGTTTATTCAAAGTGAATCGGAAACTAACTTATGATTAAGTAATCATTAAATCTTTCCTACTCTATGAACTGTAAATAAAGCACAAAGTCCATAGCATTTGACAACACACACACAACATAAATCCAACCTAATAATCAGGTACGTTAATGAATATCAAATGACTTTGCCTAATGAATTGACTCCCGTCGGCGTGCCCACCGCAAATCCACTAAACTGTGGTCACTGTAAACCTCTCTCCGCTTTGACAAACCAAATTAAACGAGCACCGAGTCTACTTTACCTGCGAACTCATTTTCATCGTTGGAAATACTTTAGCATATTTCCTTGATGCGTTTTCGTGTACGTCTGTTTTTTGGAAATTAATAATGCAAAATATGAGAAAATTCCTCTCTCCGATGGTTTGGACGTATAGAAGTAAATATATTGCTATTCTTCAAATGGGATGATAGAAAATAAATATAGATTGACATATGGTCAGATATTAATTAAAAGTGGGGCAAGAAACTTCTTTAATGGAAATGTATGAAATACAAAGATATAAACGGTAAAGGGTACGGAAGATGGTCGAAGATAGTTGGCGTTTCACCTTTCTGTACCTATCCCATTCGGTTGAACTACACGGTGTGAAGAACACAGATACCTATTAGGAGAGATCCATTGAATATAACAGAACTCTTTCTTTATTTCGTAACTGTTTGGGAACAGTAGAAACTGCTTAACCTTATTACATTAAATAAAGTCGTTTTGCCATAAAAGAAAATTAAATTCCATTGCCCCAAAAATTGGAAAAGAAGACAAATCGGACCTGGAACCGCTTAAGTACTTGTGGTATACTTACATATTTTTTGACACTAGAGGTATTCGTAAAAGTAACCGTAATGCAGCGGAATTGGTTGATCGAATAAAAAAAAACAAGTTTGCGGAACAAAAGAACAGTTGCACAACAGATCGACACGGAAACTATCCGGCCACAACAATAAAAGTACCTTTATTATTATTATTATTATTTATTTATTTTCAATCAACTTGGATCATACAAACTGAATAAAATTATACAACATTATGTGATTACAATTACAATTGTGTTAGTAGTGACTTAACCTAGTGTTAGTAAAAATCATTACAAAGTTAAAGTTATGTCACAATATTACATGTCTCGATTTCTGACAGCCTGTATCATATTGCAATGATTTAGGTAAAAGCAATCAAACCTTGTCGCAAATACGCTCAGGAGTCCGCCGGCACCACCCCGCACCCGACGCACCAGGGATGCGCATTATGTTAATATACTATTTTTCCTTCCGAGGGATGTTGCAGCGCTGTGTTAGAAAATTTAAGAAAGTAAAGGATGTGCCACCAATATTATTATAAACTAGCTGTGCCCGCGACTTTGTCCAGGTGAGAAAAATATGATTATTCAGTATCTACCCAGACGAAGTCGTGGGCGCAGCTAGTATAAAATTAGCCTAAGTTACTCCTTATTACATCCATCAGCTATCTGCCAGTGAAAGTCCCGTCAAAATCGGAGACACTCAAATTCTATTTCTTTGTATGTGGGTATGTATGGTTGTACGGAGGTAAAAGTAGCCTAAGTTACTCCTTATTACATCAGCTACCTACTCGTGGAAGTCCCGTCAAAGTCGGATACACTCCAATTCTACTTATTTGTATGTAGGTATGTATGTATGTATGGATGTATGGAGATAAAAGTCCCGTCAAAATCGGTCCAGCCGTTCCCAAGATTAGCCCCGCCAAACAGACAGACAGACAAAAATCGTAAAAAATGTTTTGGTATATGTACCGTGTATACATACATATATATGCATTTAGTAAAAAGCGGTTATTAAATATTACAAACAGACACTCCAATTTTATTTATTTTATAAATACTAGGGGATGTTACTAGATCGATACCGAACACAAATATGTGACTAGATTTTTTTTTTATTTATTATTATGGAAGATAATATACAACATAAGATCTAAAACGTCTGTGAAAATTTCAGGGTCTAGTACTTGCTATACCGTTATTATCGAGCAAAAAATATACGAAAAAAAACACGTGTATTGTATGGCTCCTTGGACCCCTAAAAATTTTCATATTTTATTTTTGTAATTAATTTTGTATTTATAGCGGTATCAGAAATACATAATTTCTGAAAAGAAAATGTTAGCTTTCTAGCAGCTATATTACACTGTTTATGAGATACAGACTGGTGATAGACAGACGGACGGACAGACCGACAGACAGCGGAGGATTAGTAAACCGTAGGGTTCCTTTTAGGTACGATATCTCCTAAAAGATAGAACTAAGATACAGAATAGCTTAAAAATATTCGATATGATTCTTTAATTTGACATAACTTTTTTATTTTTGAACCGATTCACATGAAACAAACACTAAATGTTAAGTGAAACTTACCATTTAGTGTTTGTTTCGAATAAGACGTTTCTGAAATTAGGGTGCACAAATACACAGACAAACAGACATTTTTTCGGGATAAAAAGTACCCAGTGTTGTGCGCCAAAGGTTAAAGTATAATCATAACAAGTTTTATTGTAATCGGACCCTTAGATTTTGTGTGATGCTTGAACAAACAGACAGACAGACGGACAGACAAAAATTTTTCTAATCACATATTTGTGTTCGGTATCGATCTAGTAACATCTCCTGGTATTTATTTTTTCAATATTTTCAATGTACAGAATTTACACTTCTACAGTTTTATTATAAGTATAGATGGGACACCTTGATCTTATAAAACATTATTTGTCAATAAGAAGTGGATTTAAGTAATTGATGTTCAATATTCATGAACAGGGATTTTAATTAATTAAATTAATCGATTTTCAATGATTCGCAGACAAAGCTCAAAGTGTATTATTTTATAGACAAATCGAAACAGAACAAAGTTAGGTACTTACCTAGTAGATCGTTCATTAATTGATTTTTAGTTTTAAAATACTGACAATAAGGTATCAAATTCAATACAATGCGAGCGTAGATAGGTCGTTTTGATGTATTCGGTTAATATAATAGGGGATGGAAGGGGCGTGGCCGTGGCTCCGTCGCAAATATAATCAAGAACTGGAATTGCGTTGGAGAGGCTCCAAATAAAACATACCTACATATTTTATAAATTTAATAACGTCTTCATTTTAAAAAAGTATATCGCAATATTCAATAGGATACAATTAGGTACCTATTTATTTTATTTAACTGTATTTTAAAATCCGTGCAAATATATATAGCACCGTTTTTTTTTATCTTCTAATCATACTCTTAAATAATGTACACAATTAAAATAAGAAATAAATGCCTTTCGAAAATTGGTTTTCCTGTTTCAACTATTAATTTTATAAGTTTAGTATTAGATATATTAAATAAATCTATGGAATAGGCGTGTCTGTTAGTAAAATAAAAATAACCCCTTTTTATTAAAATCGTATTTTATATATGTATATATCTTCACGCCAGGTCCCTAACGGGGTAGGCAGAGGGTGTAGAGCGCCAGATATCCCGGTTCTGACAAATCTCTCGTGCCTCGTCTACTTTCATCATTCTCTTCATACATGCACGCCGATTCCTAAGACTTTTGATCCCACCATCAGACAGAACTCGACCTATTTGGTCATGGTAGGTCAGTCTTGGTCTTCCTGGGCCTCTGCAACCATCCACATTCGCATTGTATATCTGGTTAGTTAATCGCTCATTCGACATTCTTTCTATATGCCCGAACCATCGGAGCATATTTTAACGTAACTTCACGCCTGTAATCCCCGAAGGGGTAGGCAGAGGTAAATGCATGCATTCAAGCATACATGCAAACACCCACGATTCGCCGGTTACGTTTTGGCCCATGTAACAGGTGGCGAGCCTGTTGACATCTCCGGGCACATAACCAAACTTTGAGGTACTGGGAAATTTCCAGAAAATGGAAAAATCCCAATAGAACCAGAGATAAAGGCTTTTTCACCATTATCTCTGATAACCCCCTACCCGGGAATCGCACCCAGGACCTCAGCGTAGTAGTAGTGGCCTGCTACCACTAGGCTACCGAGGCAGTATATATAGGCATATTTTAAATGTAATTTTATTCGTAATGTACTTCATATTAAGTAATTTTTCAATAAATTCTAATTTGTATATTTTTATTATTGTGTACCTTAATTATTATTGTTCTTTGTATGTGGATTTAAGTATCTGAATTAAATAAACAAATAAATAAAATATGTATGTATACGCGGTTCATATACCAGAACAATAAATTATCTTTAATTATCGATAGATACCACGCGACGGTGTCTATAACTCTACAATGTAGAGTACACACGTATATTTAATTTTTATTATTATCTATCCCTTTAATAATAGTTATGGCGATGAGTAGACGGAATCGTCGTAGAGACCCGTAGATGATCTCATTGTTCCTTTTAAAAATCATAACATTTCCATATATTAGATATAGGTGAACTATGTTTTAGCTGTGTCTTCTGTTTCAGAAAAACTACAAATAGAAACCGGATATCAGATCCACAAAGTTCCCAAATAGAATAGAATATAATTAGTTATACGTATTATAATGTGTATCAATTAAAACGTATAACTAATAAAATTATACATATTATACGTATTAGCTCCACATGGAAAATCTTAGGTCTGAAAGCAGTAGTAGGTATCGCATATACATTAAAACGTATTTTATTATTCAAAGCATTATAAAAATACCTACCTATATTTTATTTTATATGTATTTATTATTATACATAAACTTGATGACTATTTATTGTACGCTCATTTTTTAGTTTTTCTTTTCCGTTTATGTTTTCTTCACAACCCAAAGGTACTGGCACTGGACTGGCAGAGAATGCTATATAGCATTAAGTCCGCCTCACGGAACATTTTTATGTGCACATGAAAGAATAAATAAATAAATAAAAAATATGCTATTGCATCTTTGATAATATTTAAAACAAAACTGAAATTAACATCGACTCTACACCGCGCTGTGTGCACTAATCAACGCTCCACGTCTGAGCACAGCGCCCTCTATCACAATGGCGCTATTACATTTGCTCAATAATTGCCACCCTCCCCTCCCCGTACCCCGCCACACCCCCCAACACAGATGATCGCTCCTCTATGAGCCCACGGCAAATGTATCGAGGGAGTTGGTCAATTCATGTGGTTTTGCTGGATGCTTAATCAAACCATGACAATAATTACAATTACTAAGCACGTATTGATTGCTATTAGACAGTACCTAATTAGACTGCTAGGTGGATTACCATCGACTATAGGAAGGCTGATTGGTCTATGTGTATTACTAATTATGATATAGGAAACTGTTATTGCACTAAGATATTATAATAATAATGATATATGCTATAGTCAAAAGTCTTAGGAATCGGCGTGCATGTATGAAGAGAATGATGAAGGTAGACGAGGCACGAGAGGTTTGTCTGAACCGGGATATCTAGCGCTCTACACTCTCTGCCTACCCCGTTAGGGACCTGGCGTGAAGATACATACATATATGCTATATATTAATGCTAAGCATTGACAGAAATTATCTGTGCTGTCTTGCTTAAGCACGAGATATTATAACAAAATTAATTTACTGGGTGGTAGAGCTCCAATGACGGAGCTTGCGGGCGTAGGTATCAAAGCATTACCTAATATACTTGCCGCTAAATGGTAGTGTTCAGCACTATCGTGTTCCAATCAGGTGGTAATGTACGGCTCTGTAATTTCCGGCACAGAGGCATAACACCTTAGGCCTCAGGAGTGGTAACGCATCTGCGTTTTGACCTTGGTCTTTGTGTGAGTTTCTATTCGACTCAAAAGCAAAATCTTACCAAAGTCATCATCGATATTAAAAAGCATGCACTATTCTCAGTTAACACCAAGTTGTATATTTTTTGTAATCCCCAGAAGCAGATGCAGAGGCTGGAAACTTCCAAACAATTTCTTGTTAAATATTTTATTGTCTGAATGCGTAGTCCACGAAACGTTTGTATATAAGTGAACAATGGTGAAGCGCGTTACTTGTATTGCTAAGAGGTTCTATTGTTTAATGCCACAATTAGCTGTGAATTCCTGCCTCGGATGAAAGAAACTGCCCAAGTCGCAAGTGGACCGTGTAGCGTGCCTCTGATGTTTTGATTTACTATAACGGTCAAACCTTTTTATATATTATATTGTCGGTACAAACGGTCATTTGTATAAGTTTCATTTTTTAGGGTTCCGTAGTCTGCGAGGTACCTTACCTTATAGTTTCGCCATGTCCGTTTATCCGTCTGTCCGCAGCAAATCTCGTAAACTCTAAGCACTAGAAAGCTACAGATTTGGCACGAATATAAGTACAATTGGCTCGACCCTCTCCGAACGGAAAGGGTCCAGCTAAAAAAGTATAGTTAAAAAAATCGAGTTTTAGAAAATGATTTTAGTGTTTTTCCCCTACATGTAAAGTGCGGATACCATTTTTTTTCACGCGCTTGCTATCACTTGGGACATTGTTGGATAGGTCCTTAAAAATATTTGGCGTTTGAGAAGACTAATTAATTTTCGATAAAAAGGATCTTTTTATGAAATATTTGGTTTTAAAGTGCAAGTTTTTATTGAAGTCAAGCGTGAAACTAGCTAAACGGTGGTATTTGGACGGGTAAAAACATCACGGTGATAGTACCTACATATAATTAATTTAAAAGGAAAACTATCTCGGGTAAGTGGACTCTGCAGCTTTACGAGTAATAGTCGATCAACCTAAAACAAATACTTGAAAAGACGGAGTGGAGCCAAAGACCATCCCATTGAAACTATATTGTATTGTCTATACTTGTAGATGATTATAAGAAAGTAGATAAGTACCTACTCAGTTATTTCTCACAAGCACAGAAAATAAATAAATTAATATAATAATCAATTTTGATATTACCAAGAAATAAAAGGAAGAAACTGGTTATACAAACCATTTATTAAATTAATCATAGGTACCTCATTATCTATGGCTAATGATATAATGAAAAAATTGTTAAAAAATATCGAGCATGTTCAGTCGCAGTACACAATATTTGGGCGGTCGGAAAGCGCTGCGTTCGACTGACGGACAACGAAATGCACTGGACGCGTACGTGGAAGTGTGGAAGATATTCACATGGAGAAGGCACTTTTCACTTCATTATTTGTTCTAATACCTCACTTGATATTATTTCACACCATTATCAAAATGATAATTGTGTCACTAATTACTTTTTTAGAGAGTGGAACAGCAAGCAAATTGTCGTTGATCGGCTAGTCTAGAACAAGAGACGGAGTTCATCTTTATTGTATTGGTATTAATGTAGATATAAAAATACCAATACCAATGCAATAATCTATAGGTACCTACTTATAATAAAACTGTAAAAGTGTAAATTCTGTACATTGAAAATATTGAAAAAATAAATACCAGGGGGGACGTAACTAGATCGATACCGAACACAAATATGTGATTAGAAAATTTTTTGTCTGTCTGTCTGTCGGCCTGTTTGTTCAAGCATCACACAAAATCTACCGGTCCGATTACGATAAAACTGGGTATACTTATACCTTAACCTTTGGCGCACAACACTGGGTACTTCTTATCCCGGTAAAATGTCTGTTTGTCTGTGGGTTTGTGCACGCTAATATCAGAAACGGCTTATTCGATTTGCAGTTTTCACTTATATGTATATTGTGGTAAGTTTCACTTAACATTTACTGTTTGTTTCATGTCAATCGGCTCAGAAAAAAAAAGTTACGACAATTTAAAAAATCATATTGAATATTTTTAAACTATTCTGTACCTATATTCTGTCTTTTTTAGGATTCCGTGTCTAAAAGATAAAAACGGACCCTACGGATTACTAATCCTCCGCTGTCTGCCTGCCTGTCTGTCCATACATCCGTCTGTCTGTCACCAGGCTGTATCTCATAAACAGTGATAGCTAGAACGCTAAAATTTTCACAAATTATGTATTTCTCTTACCGCTATAACGACAAAATTAAATACTAAAAATAAGAAAATGAAAATATCAAGGGGTCCAAGGGGGCATACAATAAACGTGTTTTTTTTCGCATATTTTTTGCTCGATATCAATAACGGTAGCAAGTAGACGATGGTGGTGGTGGTGTTGGTGGAATTAGTGGGTATAAATGCGCAACGTTTTTATTCAATTTTTCTCTTCTGCCTGCTCTGACGGAGTGCCAATATTATGCATATATTTAACTTTTATCTTTCATTCTGTGTTAGAAGCACTAATTGACTGAAACTTTACAAAAGTTACAATATTTTTTTATAAAAAAATATTATGCATAGAAGTTGAAAATGACCTTTTTGAAAATACGATTCAGCATAGGGTGGCTGCGCTTTTACATAATACGCAATTTTGGATGGCCATACGTCTAATATCGTGTACAGAGAAGAATTACTGCAAAGTAGATTTTTATAGCTACTTAAATGTGTTGATGATCCAAAATTAACTAAAATGTATATCCAAAAGCGCTGCCCAAAGTCCCAAAGCCACTATTCCACGCGAACAAAGTTGCGGGCACAGCTAGTACATAATAATATGCAGAAGGAAAACAAAACGTTTATTGGGAGATTACTGGAGATCGAAGTTCAAACCCAAGACTTCAGCGTAGCAGTAGAAGCCTGCTTCTCTTACTAGACTTTCGAGAGAGGATTTACAGCTATTAATAAACTTATAAAATATTTTTACTTTACGATGGGTACAATTGTTTAAAATTATTAAAAAACACTTACTCACATTTTTGCTTAATAAAAATAATTATTTTGTCTTATTCTTACATATATTCAAAATTATAAATTTTAAAATGGTCTGTAAAAACATATAATTTATCAAACATTCATTCCTAACAACATCTAGAAAATATTAGTCACGGAATCGCATCTTCAAAGTATTTCATTCAAAACATCCATGTTCACCTAGCTCCCTGTTGGCAGTCGGCCTGCGTCCGCTAGCTCATATTTTGTGAAGCAACTGCCGAAACAATGATCAATTTAGCAATCACAACGCTGCCGTGGCCGTGCGCTGCCTTCCTTGTCCACGTCATAATGTCTTAGGGTTGACGAATGTATAGCTTCAAAAAATATTTTTGTGAGACTGTTAGAGAAATGACGGTACTGGAAACGATCCTTGAAAAGGAACCTTCCATCTTATAAAACATACTTGCCAAGCAAGTATATCTCAGTCCTGGTTCCTTGTTAGCTGTCAGTCTGCATCTACTAGGTCGTGTTTTGTGAATCAACATCTCATAAGTAAAGCAGTGAAATCAAAAAAAAATAAACGTACCTAAACAAGCACAACATGTTACATGTTTCCTCTTATATATTATTTTTGTAATAAAAATAGCAAACAAGCATGCAGTTTAATAATGGCAATCTATTATACGTCCCACTGCTGGGTAAGAGTCTTCTCTCTCTCCCCTTTTTGGAGGGAGGCCTGGAGCTCACTCCACCACGCTGCTCCAATGCGGATTGGTGGAGAACACAGCATGCAGTTTACATTGATGTTAAGTGTTGACTGCAGCCTATAGACAATGACCCGAGGTCAAAACGCAGATGCGTTGCCACTCCTGAGGCCTAAGGTGTTATGCCTCTATGCCGGAAATTACAGGGCCGTATATTACCACCGTATTAACGAACTGGAGATACATTGTGGACGCCCTTTGCCCTTTTTCCATGGGACTAAGGACATTAAGTAAGCATATTACCATCCAACACTTGCACGAAACCTCCACAAGCTAGCACTAGCACAACATAGCTTGTACGAGTAGCTTCAATTTAGTGGTCGTCAAAATTTTGGTTCTTTTATGACTGGTGGTAGAGTCCCAGTGTAGGTACTCGAGGGCGTAGACGCAACCGCATTAACTAATCTATCTGCCGCCAAATTGTGGCATTCAGCACCCGTGCATTCAGCATATGGCCCCGTGATACCTAACTATTACAGAGACAAAACAACTAAGGTCTCAGAAGTGGCAACCCATCTGCATTAATGTGTAGATGTCTATTGGCTGAAGTCATTAGGTTTGCAATAAAAGCTTTTTTATATGTTATGAAAGTGGCAAGCATGCAGTTCACATTGATGTCAAGCATGCAGTTCACATTGATGTTAAGTGATGACTGCAGCCTATAGACACCCACACAAAGACCAGAGGTCAAAATGCAGATGCGTCACCACTTTTTTACAGGGCTATACAATTCACATCTTGCAAGACAAATAAAAATATTAAATGATTATTCAGCCAAAGGTCATGGTACGCGGCACGCCCTCTGGTGCTTACAACCCGTTGATTTCAATTTCAACAAGGCAACAATGATAAGGTATATCTATTTTTTATTTCGGACACAGGCCATTCGCAGCCACCCCTATCTCCAAAATATGTCTATTTCACGTTCACCTAGACTCCATTGTTTATTAAGCCAAAAAAGTTTCCATTTTTCCATTGTTATGCTCTTTTGTTTTATGGAATGCAAAGGCTTTAGATACTGAGTTGTTATACAAATTGGGAAAGAGTTTGACGATATGTGAAAATTCACGTTCAGACGTGCTTGGTAAAATTATGTATCTATATACAAATATTAGATTGCCTATTTATTTGAGATGTCGCGTCGTAGGTATAATTGTTGGATATTAGCGATATCTCAGGTCTAATAAACTTACTGCGTTTATAGACTTTTATTAGCTTTTCGCTTCACTCTCTTAAACACGCACAATAGGCAATCGGACAGCTATCGAAAATAAATGTAAACTATGATTAGAATGAATGTTTGTGAAATAATACGATGACTCATTAAATATTTTCGTGAAATATTAATGATTTATATTTTTAAATTGAAAAATAAAATGTAATATTTTTAATTTTTTTTATCTGTGCTCCATGTTGAACGAAACATCAATCACAGGACGTGACGTCATATGATCGTACAACAAATATTTAACACAAGTGATACTTTGATTTATTGGCTCTTTTTTTTTAAATTTTTTCTACGTTATTTGCACGAAAAAGAAGTTATACGAAATTCTAAAAAATTAATTTGCACTTGGTTAATAATAATGGCAATAAATGGCAACCCATTATACGTCCCACTGCTGGGCACGAGTCTCTCCCCATTTTGGGGGGAGGCCTGGAGCTTACTCCACCACGCTGCTCCGTGGGTGGGTGGGGTAGTGGCCAACCCGCTGTCGGATGTTTTCAAACCGCCCATAAGGTCTCCGCAAGGTTTAACGACGTGCACTTGGTTAGTCGTATGGAATTAAAAGCTTCACTTTGATTGCGAACAATTGACGTCACATTGTTCAGAGTCGTTCGGCACCGTTTACGCGGCATTTTTGAAATTTTAAAATGTATCTGTAGTTTGTGGTAGGTACTTTAACATGTTTAAATTATAAAATAATTATTTTTTTAAACGACTTTAAGAATAATTTAAAGAATAATTTTAGATACATTCTCAAAAATTCCCAAAAGTAGTAAACAAAGCTTGATAAATATCCATCTTCTTAAAGTTTGCAATAGTTTTCTTTTTAAATTTATGACATTGAACAGATAAAAGAAAGCACTGACCACCAGATAACATATTCCCTGCCACCCGTCATTATCGGTAGGTACCTAGGTATTAAGTAACAAAACTAAATTAATAAGTAATAGTTACTAATAGTTACTAACCAAGTTCTAATAAATATTGTTGATTTGATTGGCTCATTAGATTATAGGTACGAGATTTGTCGCAATCCTCTTAAATTCATTATTTGAAGGATTCTTCGCACTTTTTATAGAAATTGTATACATGTATCGTCGTCAGATCATAAAATATTCTCAGAAACCTACGACTAATCTATAATATAAAAATAAGTCGGGTTTTCCTTCCTCACGGAAGGAACGCACGATCCGATTTCCACGGTTTTGCATTCGTTGGAAAGGTCTCGGGCTCCGTGAGGTTTATAGCAAAGAAAGTTAAGGAAAAAATATTTATAAAACGACATCCACGCGGGCGAAGCCGTGGGCAACAGCTAGTATATAATAATAATCCAATAAATCTGGTCTTTTTACTGGTGGTAGAGCTCCAGTGACGGAGCTCGCGGGCGTAGGCACCACCGCATCACCTATTCTTGCCGCTTAATGGTAGTGTTCAGCACTATTGTGTTCCAGTCAGGTGGTAATGTACGGCCCTGTAATTTCCGGCACCGAGTCATAACATCTTAGGCCTCAGGAGTGGTAACGCATCTGCATTTTGACCTTGGTCTTTGTGCAAGTGTCTATAGGCTGCAGTCATCACTTAACATCAATGTGAACTGCATGCTTGTTCGCCACTTCAATTACATAAAAAAAATCACACAACTGCGATTTTAAGGGCGTGAGTAGCACAAGGTGAGACGTCATCAACTAATGCACTAGACGACCTCATCAGAACTGCAGGTGCACAACTGCACACGAGCCGCGCCGAGAAACGAGAAATAATTACCACGTCGAAAAGATGAGATGCGCCTTCTCATTATTTAAGATTGTAGACGATGTGTGGTTTGAAATACGCGTACGCTAAAGGTGTATGTTTTCCCGCAGCGGCACAATGAATTATTCTTTTCTTTATGCGACTGTAATGATGGATCTACACGGAGATGGGTGGAACAGAGTATGTACCCATAAGAGCGACATTTTTCTTCAGATTTACCTAAAGATTCATGGCTTATTAATCAGAAATATAGTCATCAATCATAAATTAAGTTGCTAATATTTGAAATACATATCGGAACCTTCTAATTAGTCTAACGCATAGTAATAAATAATTCAATCCCCAATAAAAATACGATTTATCAAAATTGGTCTGGGACTCGCCGGTATAAGAGAATGGACTGAAATTAGTTTTTTTTTAACAGACAAGCAAACGGGCCACCTGATGGAAAGTGGTCACCGTCGCCTATGAACATTTGCAACAATAGGGGAGTTACCCACTCGCTGCCAGCCCGCAAGGGCTCTTTTGACGCCATTTTTTAAGAACCCCATATTATAGCACCTAGGGAACACCTCAGAGGGAAGTTTGTTCGACAATTTACACGTTCTGGGTAGGAACGAACGTGAAAACCGCACCGTTGAGCACTGTCAGGTGTCCAGTCGATGAGGTTGGAACTTCTCTCTTCGGCGCGTAGTATGGTATAGGAAAAGAGACGGTGGCACCATGTCAAACAGTTCAGCAGAGCACTCACCATTATAGAGACGGTACAACACACACAGACTCCCAATGTCTCTGCGCAGGCTCAGATGTTCGAGCCTGTCAGTAAGTCCAGCTGGATCGTTAACAATACGAACGGCGCGTTTTTGTAGGGAGTCAAATGGACCAAGCTGGTAAATACCAGCTTGGTCCATTTGACTCCCTACCTGTGTGGCTCCTTATATTGAAGTAATATGTGGGCACATATACTTAATTACCTCAATGTTTTCAACACGTTTAACGACACCGTAATTTTTACATGATCATGACTTAGTAAACTAGTCTAGTAGGTATACATAATGACACAATATTTATATGCACGTTTTTATAATTTCAGGGACGCAATTTTTTCTAATTTGCTCACTTCAGTAACACTACACGTCGCCCACCGCCAGCGGAATTCGTAGCGTTTAGATGCTGTATGTGTATCTCCACCAGTTGCCTTACCAAATTAGTAGTATCCACGTTTGTGTGTACTATTAACTCAAAAACCTTCAGTTGCTCCAACGCCTTCCAATCATCGCGGTGTCTC
Source organism: Macrosoma leucophasiata (assembly GCA_036365455.1). Classification (NCBI taxonomy): domain Eukaryota; kingdom Metazoa; phylum Arthropoda; class Insecta; order Lepidoptera; family Hedylidae; genus Macrosoma; species Macrosoma leucophasiata. Next base: position 7,685,132 of record JAWQUS010000024.1, read on the forward strand.
ACAGCAACATTAAATAATTCATTCAAAACATCTTTGGATTTTTTCACCATGCTCAATATAAACCCTATTTTATAAGGCGCATCGTTTCTATATCTCTCTTTTAACTTCTGGACCATCTGTATTTTCCTTTCAGTATCGTGTAGTGTTTGGGCAACGAGTGTAGATATTTTGTTCTTTAAATTATCATCTTTTTCATCGTCTTTAGCATCTCTGCGTTTTGGCGGTAGTTTTATGCCAAGATTAGATGGCAACCAATATCTTCTGAAATCGTTTGTACTGCCATCATTTTCAATAGTAGTCTCTGTGGGTGAATATCCGCTAGGATCTGTGCTAGTTTCGTCACTTGAATTTATGTCTGATAGATCTATATATTTTGATCCCGCAGATTGATGCAAAACTTTTACAACTAAAATTAATAAATAATAAGCATGAAATGAGTTTGATGTCGGTTATACCTCAATATAAATATGGATACAACCAGTGGTGCGACCCGTGGTAATGTAGTATATAGGTATTAGATTCTCTGGTTTTAATTTAATATCTATTTTTATTTCATGTTATGAAAGTGGCAAACAAGCATGCAGTTCACATTGATGTTAAGTGATGACCGCAGCCTATAGACACCCACACAAACACCAGAGGTCAAAATGCAGATGCGTTACCACTTTTGAGCCCTAAGGCACCTAAGCTGTTATGCCTCTGTGCCGGAAATTACAGGGCCAGGGCCATTACCACCTGACCGGTACACGATAGTGCTGAACACTCCCATTTAGCGGCAAGTATATTAGGTAATGCGGTGGTGCCTCCGCCCGCGAGTTCCGTCACTGGATCTCTCCACCAGGAAAAAAAATACATGATAACTGGCTATAATATTCTTATTACCTACCAACCAAATAAAAAGCAAAATTTATATTGTTTTGACATTCATAAAAGAAAATAAAGGTCTATCTACTACTAAATTCAAAGCCAACTGATTCCCTTTAGAAAACTTGCCGCAACATATCGTTTCTGATTCGGAAGTATAAATGCTCTCAACTTTGTAGGGCCTTGTAGGTGAGTAAAAGCAAATCTACATTGAAAATATACATAAAGTAGCTGTCCCGACGAACTTCGTTTCGTTCTTAGATTAAAAGATGAGATTCTAATACCGCTATTAAGAAATGGGAGTTGGTGGCATAAATGTGAAAATTAATGGTTATACCAACGTATTTTTATGATATATCTTAGAAAATATAAAATACAAAATCTGTCCCAAAATAAAGAAAAATAAATTTGGATAGTCACCCTTACCGTTTTGGAGTAAAAAAATATTCTACAATCGATTCTCATACCTAAAACATTTCATGAAAACCGGTCCAGCCGTTTCGGAGGAGTATGGTAACTAACAACGTGATACGAGAATTGAATATATTTTTTACTATTTTACTTTTTTTATTATTTTACTTAAATACATACCTATACACACATTAAATCTTTACCTGATATAATAAATATTATCCACATATTTTGTTCACAAACCAATTTTTTTGTATTACTGATTCATAGTAAAGAACAAATGCTATTTGATTAGGAACATTTAAGAGGGCCAATGTGCGATTCTGATTAATAAAACACCCATTAATAACCGTTGTGATTACACAGTGAAAACTATTGGTTGTTAAAATGTAATCAAAAAGACACTATGAAAGAAACACACAAACCCACGATGTTTATAGCATTATTTTATTATTAAGAGTGTGAATCAAAAAGTTCTTAGAATCGCAATAAAAATACAAAAATATATAAATATAATTATTTTATTTTTCAACGTAATCTCTATCTAAGTCGATACATTTAGAATACCGCTTTTCAACTCTCGTATTTAACTACTGAGATACAAAGTCGTACTTTATTTAAAGTGGCTACTGTAACTACCTATAGCGTGAGTGAAGACAATGTGCTAAGAAGGACAGGTACTAACTACCTTTGAATTCAGCGTTTTTCTCTGAAAGTAATATTTTTTTCTTTATTTTTCTTATTTAGAAACACTGCGCTCGGAGTTATAATTCTAGTATTAGGTAGGTACCTACATATTTTTTTATCTCCTTTACTTCATTAATTATTTTCTTATATGTATTCTTTTGATTTCAGATTAATTGTTTGTTATATAATTTAAACCTAGTTAACTACAGTTGCTCTACAGATAGCGCTCTATCCGTTAGTACCTACTATATCGTAAGTCTTTAAAAAAGGAGTAGACTATTAAAATATTAACGCAGGTGTTTATGTTTCGAAAATAAGAAAACGTTTTGTACTACTATGTGTCGGTTAGATGGTAATGCATGGCCGTATATTAACTACCACAGAGACATAACAACTAAGGTCTCAGAAATGGCAACGCATCTGCTTTTTTACCTCTGGTTTTTTTCGTAGAAATCTACAGGCTGCAGTCATCACTACACCCACGTGAACTGCATGCTGGTTTGCCATCTTTCTTAGATAAAAAAGTTTTGTTCCAGTTCTTCCTCTGAGGATATATCAGAATCATAGATCAAGCAAAATTTTAACTTCTCTATGGGTCGAAAATTCATCATGTAATGTGCGCTGTCAAATCAAATTTTGAAGTCCTTCCTACCTACTCGTGGTTAAAGAAAATTATTTGTATTTATCATTATTAATTACCCAACAGAACGAATAAAATGTTGTTCAGGATGACGAGATGCTTGGCCTGGACTCTATCAAATACTACACGCGGCACGAATAGGAATTGTCATAACATGTTTGGTATCAAGAATTTAATACAACAGGAAAGGGTAAGGGTAAGGGCTTCATGATTCATTCATTGAGCTAATACTAAAATACCTACTCAAGGTACTTCGGCCCGGCGTCCAGTAATTATGTGAGCTAATCAAGGTGGGAAGGGGGCGGAGAAGTCTCACAAAATCTCATTTTAGTTTGGAAAAGGGGAGGATTTCAAAACAAATACACGTAGTGTTAAAGTAAGTGAAACTTGATAAATGCCTTCACCCAGAATATGGATAATTCTAGCCTTGTTTCTGAGCAATAATGTACGGGTCATATTATTATATTAGTCATAACTAGATTTTTAAAAGTTTCTTGTTTAAGTAAGTAGGTAGGTATATTTTTTAAATTTATAAAATTTCTTTAGACAAGTTGACTGGTTAAAGGGTCGCGTCTCAATGGCGAAGGCGCCACTGTTCAGCACTATCGTGCTCCGGTTAGGCAAAGTGGTGTATATAGACCCCCTGGGGTCCATGGGAGACTCGATGGGAGTCTATGTAGGCGTGAATAAAATTTGGAAATATGGGAATGTCATTTGCAAGGATGTAGCAAGGAGGGCAAGGAGGGGCCACGGAAACCAGAAAAAAAATTGAAAGGGGTCTACAAGAAAAATAGTTTGGGAAGCTCTGGGTTGGGCGATAATATAGGTATAGCCCCGTAATCGCTGTCACAGAGGCAAAACAGTTTAAGGCCTCAGCTGGGTGATATCTAGGTATATTTTAATCTTTGGTTAAGATGTGTAGATGTCTAGGTACAGGTGCAGTATTCACTTATCATTCATGTGATCTTACACAGAATTTAAAAATATGACGTTTGATTGGGAGAGTCCAAAAATCGTTAACTAAGTTTATCTCACATACCTGATTAATGGCCGACCCCTTTCAGAGGAAGAGTTGGAGTTATTAGGCCGCTTCGAAGTTATGTAATGTAGCAATTAGTGGTCTCTTACGTAAAACGTAGATGTTTGATTTCTTTACAAAGCCAAAAAAATGATTACAGACTGTCATATGAACTTGCAAAATTTCTAGATTTTCTTAAATCTCAAGATTTCTTTAATACGACTTTTACGGTTATATTTACTTTAAGGCGACATCTTAGAGTCATAACCAACTACAGCCACCCAGCCTCCGACCAGCACCGCCTCGTTTTACGGCGTCCACTCGTTGTCAACGGGTAGTCTACCGGTGAACGACGCGATGTTACTTGTGAACCAATCGCGAACCACTTGGGAACAGCGAGTTGGCAATGCAAAGTCAACGCAAGACAAGCTAGTGGTCACCGAGTGGTTCACTCACTCGCCGTACGCGCGTCGTCCGCGCGCCGCCCGCGCCTGTTTGCGGTTGAGGCGATACCACACCGAGGTCACTCCGCCAAAATTCCATACAAACGCTTTATTTGGTCTCTATTACACAGACATCAATCAGTGATGTGTATTAAAACGTGCACCTGTGTGGGAAGCACGTAAAAAAATATCAACCGTCGCCCATAAGAGGGGAGGTTGGGTGATGCGGGGAAATCGGGCGGGACGTCGAACTGCCCATTCTATACGTAGTATTATTACATATACTCTGGCGATACGGAGCGGCGTTGATGTAATGAGCGCAGACCGCTCGAGGCGGTCGGGCGCTGGTCGAGTGACGGGTGGCTCTTGTGAGCACACAACATCTATAAATGTCAAGCAGTTTTCGACGTTTCATGATTCGACCTTTCGCTTTTATATTAAAATTTAAAGATTAGCATTGATTAGAATTGTCAGAATTATATTTTGTCCGAATCTATAATAACATGTTACTGTCCGTAAGCACGAGTTCAAAAACAAGGATAATCACAACTGTAAGCCTTATTAATATGCGTGACTATGCTCCGTACAGTAACATGGCATTGCGCCATAATCATTGTCATTTGGTTTGTTGAAAATTCACATGAGTTCCAATAATTGTTCACCTCATAAAAAAACCGTTCTTCCAAGTGCATTTAAAATTGATCAAATAATCTCGGAAAGTTGTAAAGCCCTACTTGTGATAGTTTTCCCTTTAAATTCTATATATATGTATCTACTATTATCTTTTTTTTCCAAGTCCAAATGCCATCGTTTAGCTGGCAAAGGTAAGTGTTTCTTACAATTAACTCCAACAAAAAAAAATGCAATGAATTTTTAAAATATATTAAACACGAAAGATACATAGGTAGAAGGTTCATATTTATAAAATGATTAGTGTATGAAAGATAAAACATTGGTTTGTACCTAAACTACCGTACCTACATTCTTGACCAACCCAAAGTAAAAATAATGTAGGGTAAGGTTGCTCAAATCGTACCCCTTAAGGAAATATTGCTGTAACATTCTCTACATTTGAAATAAAACAAAAGATTGAGTTTTTACGGAATCTTTATTTATCTGAGTTTCAACCAACAATAAAAAAACTGTGACTTAAATAGGTATTATAGCTTTTTGCGTAAACATACGTTCGGTACGATTAAGGCACCTGGTCGCTTAATTCGTACCACCTTTATAGCCTCATTCGTACTTAGAAAATATGCTACAAATAGGACACAAACTCTATCGAAAAATACTCAATGACATGAGATCACATAACCGTTAACCGTACTAAAATTATAATTTGAAATCAATTTAAAATATTTATTTAAATGCCAATACACTTAGACACTTTTAAATAAACACTTAGATAGTCAAATTAAAAATCTTTAATTTTTTAAAGAGATTTTCTTAGAATTACAGTTTTTCTTAAAATTCTTAAAAATAAAAATATTTTTTATTGAAAACTGCTGAACTTGAATACAAAGATCACAAATAAATTGCTTTACTTTACTCTCAACGCCAGCACATAGGTCATGTACCCAATCTTTACATTTTGTACACTGTATCTTATTTTCTTTTCGATCTTCCTGACATAGTTTGCAAAACCACGACTCTCTAGCTATTTTTATTTTCTTTTTCTTGTTTTTCTCTTCTGTATTTCTTCTTTTCATGTTCTTATTTATTCTTGGTTCTATTTTCATATTAAGTATAGATTTTTTCAAATTTTTTTTTTGTAGGGAGTAGAAGTTAATTCCATTGTTGGATTGGTACCTTTCGTAATTTTATCAATTACTGTTGTGATGTTAGGCAATAAAATATTCAAGACAGACTTTATTCCTCGTTTATTAGCCATAATTTTATCATCTGTCAATATATTATCATCGACATCGTCTTGACTATGTCGAAATAATGTAGAAAGTCCAGGCTCAATGAAGGGTGGTGTTAAGTCTCTAGGTACTAAGGGTGACGTTGTTATTTTAGGTGGTTATGAAACTGTTGGTGGAGATCCAATAATAATTGATTCATACTACCTTATTCGTACCAGTACGAGTAAGGAATTGGGCATAGGTACGATTTACGCAACAGAGTTTTAAAAGTTTTCAACCAAAGCCACAGGAGTAACCTAAAAAAATCTTGGGTTAGAACATGCTTAAACTATTGCCAGATAAGTACTAAAAATATAATTTATCAAAGAAAATACATAACGATAATATGGCTACCGTAATAAGCTTACAAATGACGATGAAATATTACTGAAAACTGTGTAAAAAACTTACTTTTTGATTATTTTTGCTTCATGAAATCAGCCGGCGCTTCACTTCCCACCGTTTGCTCGTCCAATTGAATAGTACAGGTTAACGCCACTAGAAGGTGCATTTTGTAAATATTAGCCGAGATATTCCTGGGGTACGACTTAGGCACTGGTACGAATAAAGCAACCTTACCCTACCTAAATTGTGTTGAAAATGTTCAATGTTTACTATACCTAACACAAAGCATTGCAACGACTGATGTTAAGCGCTTAATAAATATTACCAATATTGGTAAACTAAGGCTATTTGCTATTTGAATAGAGAACAACCTATTGACATACAATACGAGTAAATAGACATCCTCCATTTCGTATTTGTATACCTCGCCGATCGTCAAATCAATTTGAAACGCAGTGAAATGGGCTCTAAATTTTTTTATTTGGCTTGGCAACGACTTCAAATCTATGAGTAGGTAGGTGCGTAGCCCATATTAAAGTAATTGTCCTATTATAATTATTAGGTTACGTGTTTTATTCCCTTAAAATGAAATTATCTAATTGAGTTTAGGTATATTTCGATTTTTAGTGTTTTTTGTCAGTAAGTACAGTTTTAATTTAATTTTATTATTATTATCTACTTTCATTTATCAGACGAGCAATTTCACAATATTGCCAATTGGTGTTGAGAACCACAAGACAGCAGTGGATGTGATCAAAAAGTATTACCTGAACGAACATGTTCTGGTACGAACACGGAACATGGACCTCACCGAAGATCGGGCCTTGGACGAGTACATCGTCAGTTTATTACGACAAGGTTGGAAAATGTTCTATCTACCATTCAAGCAAAAAACTGCTGGTGAAATCACACTCAGGGTACAGATACTACACAGTTATCTCTATATAACTGTGTGAAACTGCCTCGGTAGCCTATTGGTAGCAGGCCACTACTACTACGCTGAGGTCCTGGGTTCGATTCTCGGGTAGGGGGTTATCAGAGATAATGGTGTAAAGTCCTTTATCTCTGGTTCTATTGGGATTTTTCCATTTTGTGGAAATTTTCCAGTACCTCGAAGTTTGGTAATGTGCCCGGAGATGTCAACAGGCTCGCCACCTGTTAAATGGGCCAATACGTAACCGTCGAATCGTGGGTATTTGCATGTATGCTTGAATGCATGCATTTACCTCTGCCTACCCCTTCGGCGACTACAGGCGTGAAGTAACGGTTACACATAGGGACCGTTTATAAAATACGTTCGCAGTCAGGGGGGAGGGAGGGATATTGTCAAGAGTGACGGTACATGTTATGATATAAAAAAGCACGACGAAGGGTCGAAAATACCGATACTTTTGCGTGACCTAATTTATAAACGGCCCCATCGTAAAGTGACAGGTGATGTGGTAACACCTCACATAAATCAATTAAAAAAAAATATCTGCCAAATCAATTTAAAAACGGAACCGGGTGTTTGTTCCCGGTATCTTCTCTATAACCTCCTTACAGGAAACTCTTTATATGCTAAAGCCGAAGATGACTCCCTGGCGGGCATTTGTGTCAGCTTTGCATGCAGTCCTATTGATTCGAAGAACTTGAGGAATTATGCTTTTTATCGTCAAGTGAGAACTTTTCTCTTACTTATTTTTTGTCATACCCTTCAAGTTTTTTTGCACTCGATATACCTTACATTAGATATTTTCAGGATATAAATACGAAACAATTCTTATATTTCATTGCAAAGCTCCAGGAGACGCCAAATTTGTGGAATATATTCAAGCAGACGAAAATTTTTGAGGTTTGTCTAATACACAATTTCTTAAAATAGGTAAATACGCACTGAACAAACAAGTGCAGCCACTGGTGGTAAAGTTCCAGTGTTTGAGCTTTAGTGCGTAGCTGTGTAGGCACCACAGTACTTAATCTATCTGTCGCTAAATGGTAGTAGGTACTCAGCACTAGTCAGCACTACAGTGTTCCGTTTAGATGGAAATGTATGACTCCGTAATGACTATTGCATATCGCCCCTGTATCGGCTTTTGCACGTTCGGTTCTAAGTGTATATTTGGGGCAGGTTTTGTCCAGGTTTCGGTTTTGTGACGTCGGTCGGCTGAAATTATGGTGTACCCCTGATCTGTTTAGGAATAGATACTACTGTATATACACTAAGACATAACTGTATTTTCCAGATTAAAATGTTGGTAGTTCTACCGGAACATCGCCGGCAAGGGTTAGCTGTGTCGCTCGTGGAGAGAGCGCGGGAACAGGCAAGAGACCAGGGATACCATGTCATTCGTATGGACTGCATTAATTCTTACGAGTAATTATTTTACACATCTTCACGTGATTATATTTTTGCCTATGCTAGGAGCGAACAAAAATAATTGTGTAAAGTGCGGGGCTTCAAAGTTTTGGGCATAACTGCATTACCTGATTTCCATCTAGTCCAGCCAATTATCTTTACTCCACTATTGAACAAAGCTCTCATTACATTTTACCGATTTACACATCACTGGATGTAAATAATTTTGCATCCTTATGAGTCTGGTATTAATATCTTAGTAGTAGGTGATCCTACTACTAAGTAATCCGTTGTTTTCACCCATCTTGAGTTGTTGACGTGAAGAAAACAGAGTCAAGTGAGTCAGTCTGTACTTCTTTTACAGAATTAAGGATCAAGATACTCAAGAATGTTTCTTCCTTATCGATTCGAGAGACTGATTCTAACCCCCTTATTCATAAACGCACATAAGATAAGTTTAACTTATAATATGCTTTGGCTTTGTTAATTTCGCAGGATACAAAAAGACAAGGGAGATATTAGCAACACTTTAACTTTAATGCGTATGAATAAGGGGATTAATGTTCAGAGCTCTATTTACTTCAATTAACCATCTGTAACTAAGCTAAACTGGGATCAACTACTGTATCAATATTGCTTGTATTTCGTTTGTGATGTTACAGCTACAGGATTGCGGAGCGGTGTGTGTTAAAGTGTCTTGTAAAGTATCCTCTTTACAAGCTGCGGGGACCTAACGTGCCTTTCGTCAAACGCAACTCCGACAGAAACTGTTTCATTCGCGTCTACGTGGATGCGTATGCCCATCTTGATACCACACAACGTGATTTAGAAGAAACACATACGCAGCAATTTTTGGAATAGAGAAAGTAAGTATGAATTCTAATTCGACAAAAATAATAAGACATTATAAAATTTTGAACAAATGTCCTGTTTGTGATCAAATAAATGTTTAATGTGATGTTAAGTGTTTTTATTTGATTGATTTCATTAGACATTTGAATATGTCATCTCTAGGCTTTCCTGCTTCAAGGTGCCGCGGTTCCTTAAAGAAAGGAGAAACACACGGGGAGGGAGGCACGGCGTCGTATTGACGATAAGCGTCTTAACGCCTAGCGTCCCGACGCCCAGCGTACCGACGCCTAGCGTTCCGACGCCAAGCATTGCCCAGCGTCCCGACGCCGAGCGTCCCGATGCCGAGCGTACCGACGCCGAGCGTACCGACTCCCAGAGTCCCGAAGCCGAGTGTCCCAATGCCTGGCGTCCCGACGCCCAACGTCCCGAGGCCTAGCGTCCCGACGCCAAGCGTACCGACGCCTGGTGTCCCCACGCCTGGCATCCCGACGCCGAGCGTACCGACGCCTGGCGTTCCGAAGCCCGGCGTCCCGACGCCTATCGCCCCGATACCAAGGATCTTGACGCCCAGCGTCCCGACGCCGAGCGTACCGACGCCGAGCTTCCCGACGCCCTGCGTCTCGACGCCTATCATCCCGATACCTATCGTCACGACGCGAAGTGTCCCGACGCTAAGCGTCCCGACGCCCAGCATTTATGTGTTTTCGATAGGCGAAAACTTGGAACTACTAATTTATTTTTATTTCTGGTATTATAAGTATGTATGTCATTAATTTTCTTAAATAAGTGCAAGTTTTTCCTAGCATACAATATATTTTCATAAATATATTGGCAAGGGACCGTCATTATATTTATTGGCTTGAATAATTATTTCAAGGAGTCACGACTATTTAAGTTATATATCGCTCTAATAGCTCTCTTTTGTAATATAAATATAGAATCAATTTCAGCTGCCCGACCCCACAACAAAATACCGTAGGACATGACACTGTGAAAGTAGCTGAAATAAAAGAGTCTTGCAGTGTCGACATCCGTTAACTGTCTTATCTTCCTGACGGCATAAGCAGCAGAACTTAGACGTTTTCCTAACAGTTTAATATGAGGACCCCATTGCAATTTTGAATCAAGCGTTATACCCAAGAAGACAGCTTCACTAACAAATTGTGTTTATCATTGTTGAAGAATATTTCCCCTTCTTTACTTTTGACATTTGGAAGAGTAAAACGAATACATTTAGTTTTTTTACTATTTAATGCAAGATTATTTACTGTAAATCAATTATGTACTTCTTGTATGGCTTTATTAATAGTATCATAATTTGGTTCTTTTCTATTCACTTTAAAGACCAGCGAGGTATCATCGGCAAATAAAATTGTTTTAGGCTCACTGATGGGCATCAAATGGAGCAAATCATTTATATATACTAAAAACAGAAATGGACCTAACATCGAGCCCTGTGGTAGGTACACCCATTTCTACTTTAGACCCTGGTGATTTTACTCCGTTAACTTGTATTTTCTGTTCCCGGTTTTCTAGATACGATTTAATAAGTTGAAGGGCTTTATATCCAAGGCCATAGTGCTCAAGTTTGCACATTAACGTATCCACGGTCCACGCAGTCGAATGCTTTAGAGAGGTTACAAAAGATTCCTATAGCATCCTGCGAATCTTCCCAAGCTTCCTTCATACATATGTTTAAGTAAAGCAACACCGGCATCAATTGTATTACAATCTTTTGTGAAACCAAATTGTTGGTGGTGTAAGATCTTATTTTTATTAAAGTGCTGCAGCAATTGATTATTGACGCCGAGCGTCCCGACACCGAGCGTCCCGACGCCGAGCGTCCCGTCGCCCAGCGTCCCGACGCCAATCGTTCTGACGCCAAGCATCTTGACGCCCAGCGTCCCGACGCCGAGCTTCCCGACGCCTATCGTCCCGACGCCAAGTGTCCCAACGCTAAGCGTCCCGACGCCCAGCGTCTCGACGCCTATCGTCCCGACGCCAAGCATCTCGACACCCAGCGTCCCGACGCCCAGCGTCTCGACGCCTATCGTCCCGATGCCAAGCATCTCGACACCCAGCGTCCCGACGCCCAGCGTCTCGACGCCTATCGTCCCGACGCCAAGCATCTTGACGCCCAGCGTCCCGACGCCCAGCGTCCCGACGCCTACCGTCCCGACGCCAAACATCCCGACGCCCAGAGTCCCGACACCCAGCGTCCCAACGCCGAGCGTCCCGACGCCAAGCATCTCGACACTCAGCGTCCCGACGCCCAGCGTCCCAACGCCCAGCGTCTCGACGCCTATCGTCCCGACGCCAAGCATCTTGACGCCTATCGTCCCGACACCGACCGTCCCGACGCCCAGCGTCTCGACGCCTAGCGTCCCGACGTCCAGCGTCCCGACGTCTAGCGTCCCGACATCCAGCGTCCCGACGTCTAGCGTCCCGACGCCAAGCGTCCCGACGCCAAGCGTCCCGACGCCGAGCTTACCGACGCTGAGCTGCTCGACATCTAGCGTCTCGACGACAAGCGTCCCGACGCCCTTCTTGCCGAAGCCAAGCGTCCCGACGTCAAGCGTCCCGACGCCCAGCACCCGACGCCCAGCATCCCGACGCAGAGCGTACCGACGCCGAGCTTCCCGACGCCCTACGTCTCGACGCCTAACGTCCCGATGCGTATCGTCCCGACGCCTATCGTCCCGACGCCCAGCATCTTGACGCCCAGCGTCCCGACGCCCAGCATCCCGACGCAGAGCTTCCCGATGCCCAGCGTCTCGACGCCTATTGTCCCGACGCCCAGCGTCTCGACGCCTGTCGTTCCGACGCCTAGCGTCTCGACGCCCTTCGTACCGACGCCCAGCATCTCGACGCCTATCGTCTCAAGGCCCAGCGTCCCGACGCTCGGCGTCCCGACGCCAAGCATCCCGACACCCAGCGTCCCGACGTCTAGCGTCCCGACGCCGAGCGTTCCGACGCTGAGCATCTCGACGCCTATCGCCCCGACGCCTAGCGTCTCGACGCCCTTCGTTCCGGCGTCCCGACGCCGAGCGTACCGACGCCCAGCGTCTCGACGCCGAACGTCCCGACACCGAGCGTCCCGACGCCGAGCGTTCCGTCGCCCAGCGTCCCGACGCCAATCGTTCTGACGCCAAGCATCTTGACGCCCAGCGTCCCGACGCAGAGCGTACCGACGCCGAGCTTCCCGACGCCCTGCGTCTCCACGCCTATCGTCCCGACGCCAAGTGTCCCAACGCTAAGCGTCCCGACGCCCAGCGTCTCGACGCCTATCGTCCCGACGCCAAGCATCTCGACACCCAGCGTCCCGACGCCCAGCGGTTCGACGCCTATCGTCCCGACACCGACCGTCCCGACGCCAAGCATCCCGACGCCCAGCGACCCGACGTCCAGCGTCCCGACGTCCAGCGTCCCGAGGTCCAGCGTCCCGACGTCTAGCGTCCCGACATCCAGCGTCCCGACGTCTAGCGTCCCGACGTCTAGCGTCCCGACGTCTAGCGTCCCGACGCCAAGCGTCCCGACGCCGAGCCTACCGACGCTGAGCTGCTCGACGTCTAGCGTCTCGACGCCAAGCGTCCCGACGCCCTTCGTGCCGAAGCCAAGCGTCCCGACGTCAAGCGACCCGACGCCCAGCACCCGACGCCCAGCATCCCGACGCAGAGGGTACCGACGCCGAGCTTCCCGACGCCCTACGTCTCGACGCCTATCGTCCCGATGCCTATCGTCCCGACGCTGAGCGTCTCGATGTCTAGCGATTCCACGCCTATCGTCTCGATGTCTAGCGATTCCACGCCTATCGTCTCGACGCCTAGCGTCTCGACGCCCTTCGTACCGACGCCAAGCGTCCCGACGCCCAGCGTCTCGATGCCTATCGTCTCGACGCCTATCATCCCGAAGCCAAGCGTCCCGACGTCAAGCGTCCCGACGCCCAGCACCCGACGCCCAGCATCCCGACGCAGAGGGTACCGACGCCGAGCTTCCCGACGCCCTACGTCTCGACGCCTATCGTCCCGATGCCTATCGTCCCGACGCTGAGCGTCTCGATGTCTAGCGATTCCACGCCTATCGTCCCGACGCCTAGCGTCTCGACGCCCTTCGTACCGACGCCAAGCGTCCCGACGCCCAGCGTCTCGATGCCTATCGTCTCGACGCCTATCGTCCCGACGCCAAGCATCTCGACGCCCAGCATCTCGACGCCCAGCTTCCCGACGCCCCGCGTCTTGACGCCTACGGTCCCGACGCCTATCGACCCGACGCCAAGCGTCTCGACATCTATAGTCCCGACGCCGAACGTCCGAAGCGGTGATGATTCTTAAGACGAAAGACGTCCCACAGCTGGACGAGTTCCTCCTCCCACCCTTCCTTAGATTAACGCAACGATTTACTTATATATTGATTAAACTGGAGTTTACAAAATAAGACAATAAGTCCAACGAAATTTTTATTAAAAAATAATATACAAAAAATTCAGTTGATACTTGTTTGATAATTATTATAATTAGGTAAATAATATTACTATGCACTTTCAAATAACATCTAGATATAAATAAATTCACAGGGTAAGAATGAGAAATACCCCTAAACCATTAGCCTCAACAACAATATTCTCAATAAAAAAACATTAACCAACAAATTAAAAAAATTAAAAATTAAAATTCATTTATTTGCATGAAATAGGGTAAACAATGATGGAAAACACAAATAGTCACTATCCTATTTAGCCATAAAAGAGCATGCAAATATATAAAAATCAATTGCTGTTCGTTAGTCCCGCTAAAACTCGAGAACGGCTAGACCGATTTGGTTAATTTTGGTTTTGAATGATTTTTGGAAGTCCAGGGAAGGTTTAAAAGGTAAGAAAATATGAAAAAATTGAAGGGAAACAGTAAAAACCACTATTTTATTTTCCTACATAAATAGTCCGTATCTATCAAACCTTCGACACATTATTTCATTCTGTGGCAATACGAAGTTTGCCGGGACAGCTAGTTTCAAATAAAATTACAACAATGAGTTTTTATAGGAGCTTGGAATCGTGCCGATGAATATTAAGTAATAGGTAAATTCGCTTCCTGGGACGTGGGACTGCAATCCTTCAACAAGTCTTACATTATTGTCATTTTTTTAATCACAAAAAAGTGTTCATAATTATTTGCATTATGTTTAAGTTTAACAAACCATTGTTTCCTCTGTAACATGAATACCTACCTACATTAATAAGGTATTAAAAATTGCGAATTAAGTTGACTACCTATTATGTCGTATAAATGAGAATTCTAGGCACTCAACCACGACTATCAGTCTTGTATTGTGTTTTCACAAAAGGTAAAGTTTAAGTATTTTGTCGATGAACCACTGTTGAGAGAAACGGAGATGGTCTCCTGGAGTCGAAAGGAAAACCAACTGTCCGGCTTTATCCATTTTTTTCAATCCCAGACGATCCTGTAAAAAAAAAATACGCTTACACTCACAGCTTTACACTAGGTACAAAACTGTTTCGTGGGTGCCGTTGTATACGCACAACATGTACACGCACACCCAGACCCGAAACAAACATTTGTAGGCCATACAAACATTAGTCCCGGTGCGGGGATCGAACCCGCGACCCTTGGTAGTCGCAGTCGCGGCACAACGCTGGACTGACCGGGTTGTCATATTATGACCTTTTTTTTTTTTATATGTAATGGAAGTGGTAAACAATCATGCAGTTCACGTTGATGTTAAGTGATGACTGCAGCCTATAGACACCCACACAAAGACTAAGGTCAAAATGCAGATGCGTTACCACTCCTGAGGCCTAAGGTGTTACGCCTCTGTGCCGGAAATTACAGGATAAAATTGTGTGACCCATTTTATATTTTTGTACAAAGTTCAAATACAATAACCTACATTAGCACTGTTATTATACCTACTAGCAACTTCACACAACACAAATACGCGATTTCGTTCCCAAAAAATTTTACCAGGATGAAAAACAGACTAGACTGTTAACTGGAACTATCTGTTTTGTCTGAATCTGTCATACATTGTTAACCCTCTTTGATTTAATTAAATCTAATGAAGGTAATCGTTTTTTAATCAATCAATCAAAATTAGAGATGGCCGACTAGCCGACTAGCCGATTAGTCGATTGTAAAGAGGTCAAGAGGCGAGGCCGACTAGTTCGAGGGTATTTGGAAATTTCCGTGATGCTTCGTTTAGATCTGATACCGCCAACTAGCTTGTCGGAACAGTTTGTTTAATTTTGCATTGTTTCTTGATTTCTGGCATTATTTCGCACAAAAACATTTACTAACCTCAGATTAGCAATAGAACACATTTTTTTGTAATCGTTACAATAAAGGTTTTTACTTTTTATGCCAAAAAGTGGCAATAAAGCATAATAAATAAGTTTACATTGATGGTAAGTAATATTATAATAAACCTTAACCCCCTTATTCATAAACGTATTTTAGCTAAAGTGTTGCTAATCTCTCTTTTCTTGTTCTATCCTGCACATTTGACAATGCAACTGACAAAAACAAAGCATTCTATAGTGAAAACGTATCGAATGTACGTTTATGAATAAGGGCGAGTAAAGTGGTCCATATGACCCCCTGGGGTCCACGGGAGACTCGATGTGGGGGTCTACGAAGGGGTGAATAAAATTTGGAAATATGGGAATGTGATATAAATGTAGCAAGGAGGGGGTCCACGGAAACCAGAAAAAATTTTAAAGTGGTCTCCTAGGGGACAAGAAAAATAGTTTGGGAAGCTCTGATCTACATGAAACCAGAGATTTCAATGATATACTATTCTACCATTCAGCGGCAAGTAGATTAGGTAATGCTATGATGCCTAAGCCCGCGAGCTCCGTCACTAGAGCTTTACCTCCAGTAAAAATATTTAATGTAATTCTTCCAAAATTCAGTTGGGGGTGCTTAACAAAGCGAGGCAGTATTTCACATCGGGGCAGTTATTACAGCTTTATAAGGGTCAAGTGCCATTCAAGTGCCATCTAGAATACTGCTCTCATTTGTGGGCGGGAGCCCCCAAATACCAGCTTGGTCCACTTGACTCCCTACAAAAACGCGCCGTTCGTATTGTTAACGATCCAGGACTTACCGACAGGCTCGAACATCTGAGCCTGCGCAGAGACATTGGGAGTTTGAACTGTTTGACATGGTGCCACCGTCTCTTTTTCTACATCGTACTACCCGCCGAAGAGAGAAGTTCCACCCACACCGACTGGACACCTGGCAGTGCTCAACGGTGCGGTTTTCACGTTCGTTCCTGCCCAGAACGTGTAAATTGTGGAACGAATTTCCCTCTGAAGTGTTTCCTAGGTGCTACAATATGGGGTTCTTCAAAAATGGCGTCAAAAGAGTCCTTCAGGGCTGGCAGCGCGTTGGCAACTCCCCTGGTGTTGCAAATGTTCATAGCCGACGGTGACCACTTTCCATCAGGTGGCCCGTTTGCTTGTCTGTCAACCTACAGACATAAAAAAAAAATTCATTTATCTGAGAAATTCATGTAAGGTCTTACGTTCGCCTTACTAGCGGGATAATAACTGACTATTCAAAGTCTACAAAAGTGGCCGAATATTCGGCTTTGACGGTTAGTGAGAACATCTCTAATCAAAATAGTCTAGTTCAAAAAAGTGCCAACTAGTGTTACCTGAGATATAAAGCACAGACTATACAGAGCTAGAGAACAAAATAACAACTATTTAGAGGTCATATTACTATTTATAGGTATTTCGAGGTGAGAGGACCATATTCTCTACCACCCGAAATTAATAACACAATTAGGACCAATTTAACTACGTGCCCCCATATCATTAGTTAGCGAAGCTCTTGATCAAATGAACTAACCTTTAGGTAAATATTGGACTCTTGCAAAGTGATCAGTTTCTTCGCCTGCCCGGGCGCGTAGAATCCGAACCATTCCGTCTCCTTGGGTTGCACTATGGTATCATTGTCAAATTTCACCAGTACGAAGTGTTCTAATTTTTTCAAGTTGTCCACGTATGTCTCATTTACTTGTAACTCGTTGTTTATGTCGGATAGGAATTCGCTGAAGTTCTTGTACGTCATTTCGTCCAAGGGATCATGCCAGTAAGTCGCTTGTACTAACGCTTTCTGTACCCACCTGCAAAAAAAACATGTATTTTTTAATATCAAGTTTTTGACTACTACCTACCTACTAACGAATAGATACTTGAATTATGTAGATTAACCCCCTTATGCATAAACGTATTTTAGCTAAAGTGTTGCTAATCTCTCCTTTGTCTTTTTCTACCATGCACATTTGACAATGCAACTGACAAAGACAAAGTTTTCTATAAATAAAACGTACCTATCTGTACGTTTATGATAAGGGGGTTAATATTTATTAATAAACATAGGTTTTAAAATTATTACTACATGAACTGATATTTACAATATTCAAGTCGCAAGCAAGACTTCTCCACAAGTAGTTTACACAAGTTTCAAGCGCAAACATACATCTTTGAGTATATTTGTTTAATATTCAAAGGTTTACATAGCCTACAAATATAACAAATCAAATTATGAAGAGGTTCAGCAAAACTGCCTCATTCCCAGATTATTATTTATGGATATGTGATTTTCAAAAGCTTTCTATCAAATTAGTCCTACCTAGTTCTATTAAATCCTTTTTCGATTTCAAGTAAGAACATATTATTATTTATCTAAGAAACAAAACGTTGGTGGGTTGTACAAATTAATAACTGGTACCTACGGCGCAAGTATGTTATTTAATTCCTTGTCTTTCGATGTGATTTTGATGTAGCCTGGCAATAAACACGCAGCCCGCGTGTGTATTGCGCTTAAGGGTTAAGCGTAATACACACTGAGCCTGCCGGGCCGCCGACATAGCCCGCCGAATCAACCCGGCGGCCAATATAAAAATAATAATGTCGGCATCCTGCGCCCGCGCGTTTCCCAGCGTCACTCGAGCGGTAGTGACAAGTAAGTTCCTCATCTCAAGTCGCCGACATGCCGTCATCAAACTTTTCCGACTTGAAATGAGTCAATCCGCCAACTAACCCGACGACAAAAAGTTGCCGACGTAGGCGGGCTCAGTGTGTAACTGTGTATATTGCGCTTTAGACGAGAATTTTGGAAAATTCGGCATTTGTCGAAATAAATAAAAACCGAATTTTCCAAAATTCTTACAATATTATTATGTTATGTAAATTAAAATACACTGCATTCCTGTGGATCTCATAAGTCCATCATCATCATTTCAGTCGAAAGACGATAATTGCTGGACAAAAGCCAAGGATGCTCACAAGTGTTGAACGTCATTAGGGGAGAATATACCATAATCGTTACGCTTAGCATACGGATTGGCGATCGCAGTCGGAGATCAGCGGTTTAACGCTGGACACTGCTGCCCATCCCGCGTTATTGTATTTACTGCCGCCTAGTAGAATGGCTTGACCGCCATTGACTGGTCGGTTGTCTGACTACACCAGTGGAAAAATTCTCATCCAGCAGTGGGCGGTAGAGTCGTCACGTCCCATCGTTGGCTAACGTCTTATAGGTCCTTATTTTGCGTTAAGAGTCTTAAAAAGTACCATAAATAACTAATTTAAATATATAGGTACAGTATTATATACCTACCTAGTAAGTAAGTAGTTCAGAGAATACAATACACATATTAAGTGCTGATTATTTACCTACGGAGTTCAGAAGTCAATATTTGCTGTCTGAATATAATTATAAATAGATATACGATAACCCTATCAATGTTTACGCAGTCACTTAATACAGTTCAGTACAAATATGTTTTATTAAGTAAATTGTGTAGTGTGTAGGTAAAAGTAGAAAGTAGGTACCATAAATATGTAGGTAGGTAACAAATAGACATGGGAATGATTGCTACTTTAATTTAATTTGGCGAAAAAACGTTATTTTTCCACTGTAATGTTAGCACGAAAATATTACTGGCAGTGATTTCTTGCACGATGTCACATATGAAATAGGTAACGATAATAAATATTAATACTTAAGTAAGGTCAAATTAGGTAAGTGAAACCCAGGCGTCGGACTAGGGGATATCTGTCATACGAAAGTAGAAAGATCCCAGGCTGGATGCCATACACGTGTTCCGCATGCCAGTGTTGGTTGGAGCTTGGAGCCAATGGGCTCAAACTGTAAATAGGTCGGCAATAAACAGCCGTTGCCGGCGGGCGGGGTCGCGGATGTGTCCCATAACCCCACGCCACGGAAGTGTCGGAACACCTCAGGGTTTGAGTGAGTATGAGTATCACAGTACCCGCCATCTGTTCCCCTAGACGGCGTGTGACCATGAGGGTATCCAGCGTAAAAAAAAGGTGAGCGAAACACCGGGGCAGTAAGTTTATAAGTGCCTACCCGTAATATGCTGCATAATTGAGAAGTTTGCGCACATAATCACAGGTCTCGTGTTGGAGTGCTCCGCAGTGTGGAAGGCCATACACACCCTGGTGTTGACCACCAATAGATATGAGATTTTTTATCGGTCCTATTTGATGACCACATCGCTGAACTACTGCTCGCCTGAAAGATATAACAACCTGTTAATAAAATAAATATTAATAATAGAAACTTGTTACTTAGGGGCCATTCATAAAATACGTTCGAATACAGGGGGAGGGGTCTTGCTGAGTGTGACAAAATGTGACAGTGGGGGTACGAGAGGTCCACGGCAATGTCATGTTCGCAATTCACGAAATATATTTTAAATTATTATTTCGTTTGACTATTTTTAATTCAAAATATAATAATATTTTCAGTTTTTGTGACGAAATATTTTTAGGGGAGTCACAGATAGTGTGACACTGCGTGACAATAGGGGGGAGAGATTCAGAAAAAGCTTATCCTCACGTGATATATTTTGGGAACAGCCAAAAGAAAAATGAAAAAGTATAATAAATTAGGCTGTTACATCTTGTTTAAACTCAATCATAATGCATAAAGGTAAGACTTATGGATGGCAGCAATTGTTTCTGAATTGATCCCAAATTCCATGATCATCCCCCCACATCAGGGGAAGCTGTTCATAAAATACATTCAAGTGAGATGTCAAGTGTGACAGTACATAGGAAAAAGCCGGAAATAGTGTGACAAAGAAGAGGGGGTCCAAAATACCGATATATGCATGACATACCTAATTTATGGATGGCTCCATACTATGTATAAATTACGGTAAAACTTTCCAACAATTACCGTTGGTTTGTGGGGGTAAGGGGGGAGGGGGGGAGGGGAGGGAGGCAACCAACCCCCTTATACCTCCCCCCTCAGGTCAAAACCCCAGATTTTAGGAGATATGCTATAGCACTGATTCCATTAAAAATACTCCATTTTGAAGTAAGAGGGGGGCTTTAGGGCATGATAAATGGTGTGAAGGAGGGTGTACCCTTCCCTCCCCAATACTACACTCCTCAATCTACAAAAAACGCGTAGTTTTAAAAGAAAAAAAAAATTGTCGCTTGTATTTCCTAAACAACAGTTTGGTTCTGGCGCTTCGCCGGCCGCTGCCGCGGCACGCTCGCTTCGCTCGCTCGGCTCGCGCGCTGTTTTTACATATACAACCTAACCTAACCAACTCTTCATGGGAAATATGGGTAGGAGACGCCATGGTAGTCACTCGTTGGAAATCTTACAGGAGTACGTGAAATCGATCTCAACTGCTAGGGCAACAAACGCTGACTACTTGACACAGCTGTCACTGCATGTAAAACAAACAAAATGGCGTCCGTTGCGTTCCGTTCCAAACAAAGTAAAAACGAATTTGTATATTTTATGTGTAAAAAAAGTAAAAATATACCGATAATATGTTCTACAGAAGTTATTATTTACACAAAACATAATGAATACTTATAATAGAACAATATTAATTATCGAAATCGAAAAATACGTAAATAAGTAACATGGTATGAAATAGAACTAAATGCCGTTGATGAGTAATGAAACGTTTTATGTCAATGCTGCCACCAGACATGACATATAAACAAACTTAAAATGGCGATCTAGTCGATTTGTATGGAAATTTTGAAAAAATATATCTTAAGAACTGTGCATTTTCGAAAAGTAAAACTTCACAAAACGCTTTATATTTACGAGTACTATCTTCAAAAAAAAAATTAACTTCCTAATCGCTGTCAAGCGTCGGAACGTTTAGCCTAAATTACAATATATACATTAAAATGGTACTCACAAAAACTGACTGCCCTGTGAAAAGCCAATTGCATTAAAACCACCCTGCAATTGTGGATCCATCGCCAGTGTCTTACAAACATAGTCCACTTGTTTATTGGGATGCATAAAGTATCCATTCTCCAAGTCTTCAATGGTAGAATTACCAATTCTGAGTGAAGTCACATAGACACCAGGTATCTGTCTTTCCAGAAACAGTTTGAAGGAGCCTAAACTAAATGCAACGCAGCATGTATCACCTGTTTGTAAACATTAATAAACTTATGTAATATTACAAGCATACACTATAGACTGTCTTGGCTGACAAAAAGTGTTGTACTTTTAAAAATTTACTGTAATTAATAAAAAGGTCTAACTGATAAATCTCACATGAACATTTAGATAAGTCACAGGTATCTAAAAGATTTCTATGCAGATTTATATCCTGGTTGACTAAGTGTAGACCGTAGAAGTTTGGTAGAGGATGGAATCACATGACAGTGAATCATAGAAAGGTGTACATAAGTTTATTTATATATTTATTCAATCAATTCTTATAATGTACTTACCCATTCCATGCCACAATACAATCGGTGTCGGATTAGCAGCGTGTGATAATTCGATTAGTAAGACCAAATAAAATAACCGTCGCAACATTGCCATTTATTAATAATGTTATTCTGTGACAATAGTAGAGTGGCAAACACAGCACTAATGTTATTATATTTTAAAAAAATCAATTAGTATATGCTACCAATACTATTATTTGAAGAAAACATCAAAATAATAGTAGCCTGGTTAGTTTACGCATTGGTTTAGGCACAATAAATGAAACGAGTAAATATTCGTAACGTTTCGAACTAACCACTAACAACGGGATTAAACCAATACAGTCAATGCATTATCAGCATTTATGTCCATGCACGAACTAAAACAAAATGAATTAATAAATTTTAAACACGAATTTAAATTCCTGGCACAACACACACTTGTCAATGTGAGAAGTGTGTGGTGTGATGCGACTCGAGCCCTGTTTTTACTCGAGTCACTCGAGTGAATTTGTCAAACTCGTACTCGATTGAAAAAAAATATTACTCGAGTCTCTATGCACTCGAGTTACCGAGTCAACTCGGCGCATCGAGTTAATTCTGTTGCCACTAGATGTCACTTCACTACTCTATTTTACTTATCTGTGTCGGGCCGGTACAAACAAATCAAAACTGACAGGTTTAAACTTGCATCTCGTAGTTAACCGTACTTTAAGTTTTTTTTACCAAAATTGATTGAATATTAGTGTTTAAAAGTGAAAAATACGTAAAAGAGTTGATATTATTAGTATTGATGAATATAAATTAAAGTGTAAAAGTGATTATACCTTAGGTATTTGATTGTAAATAACCTACTTAATTTTATTGTTAAAAAATATGAGTGAATAAGAAAATAAAAATTGCACTCGAATTGCAAACTTGCAACTCGAGTGCGATTTTCTACTCGAGTGAGATTTTTACTCGAGTGAGATTTTTTACTCGAGTGACTCGAAAACTCGAGTATGACTCGAGTGAGGCTGTAAAATTACTCGAGTGACTCGAGTCACAAAATTCCATTCGAATCGCATCACTAGTGAGAAGTGTGACATTTTATTTGACATGCCCATGTGACAAGACAAGACAATGGCCTTAGTTAGAGCAAATAAGGTCTAACGAAACTTGTAATCCAGTCAGCACAAAATTAGCGACTCTACGTCGGTGGCAGAGTTCCTTAACCAGTAGCTCAGTTCTTGGGGGCTCTCGGCGTGAGTTTCGAGGCGCTTTGAAGCTTAAGCATACCAAAACAGACTTACTGTCACTACTGTCATCTGCCATTGCCATACTATTTATTAAAATACATTTGACATTCAGCAAAATACACATGACAGGTAACGCCAATTGAGTCTTTTCCTTACCTACACACTAGAACCGGTTTAGTACCAAGTGAACATTCGTGACTAACAATAAAATGTATCAAGCTACGTCCGCCACGCGGTTCATATATTTCATCATCCGTCACGGACGTCCTCGCCGGTTATTCCATGGTTATCCGCGTCGCACTAAGCCGGGCCGTAGCACTTCATTTGTGTTTGTACTCTAAACAGCCCCAAATTATAAAGATTAGTGTTACCAGCGTAACAATTGTACCCCCTTTACAACTTATTTTCATCAAAATTGTATTTATTTGAGAGTTGCATACTTGCATATAAGTAATTAAGGTACCTAGGGGGAAAAAATACGCTTAGAATTACAGCCTCACACTTAACCTGTATCGATATTAAATAACGTGTGTCATTAATTGTACACACAGGACACAAAGTATTAAATGAAACGAAAATGGCATCCAAAAAGGTGGAGGTGCTAAACAATTGAAGGAATTATTACAGCTCTACAATGCTCAATTTTTCGAAGATATCACACCTCAGAATCCTCAGATATTCGACTTTAATTTTATACAGACTGTGTTCAGCTAACTTGCCTATTAAACAAATAATAAGAAACGGGTTATATAGATTTTTATTAAGTTTTTGGATATATTCGATAGTTTTGATAATAAGTCGTAGACACTCGTACATTATTTTTAAACTGCCAAGCCGACACGAAGTTCCCTGGGAGTAAACTACTTAAAAGTTTGCAGGTATTCTCTCTTAAAACTTGCGTACTATGTATTTCACCAAGTTTAGGCAAATATCTCGAAAACGGTTAGATTTGGGATGGGGTGTTTCATAGACAAATCAGTCAGAAACAATGTAAACTACAAGCCCTTAACGGGAATAGGTCGACTTAACCTGTAACCCTGTGTATATATATATATATATATATATATGTAAAGGATAGAATCAATAGGCGTCTTGTTTCCATGATAAAAATAAGTAAAGTTAGTGAAGCTTGCAATGACCAATGGAGGTCGCCACGGATAGCAAGCAGAGGCAAATTAAATTCGATATAACTTGTTAGGTTCTCATAGTAGACGTGTAATATTTGAACACAATGATAAGAAAGTTGTTATCATGCGATTGCCATATGAAAGATTAAATTTGGGAGTGTAGGTATTTTCGTTTGGTCGAGAGGGTCGTCCACGGAGAGGTGGCCGACAGAGCACCTGATCCGCCGGCGGGGGCGGGGGTGAAGTGCGGGGAAGCGACGCGGAGGAAGCGTAAATACGCGGCGCACTTTTTTAGAGCTGATTCAGTGGCGGAGCTCGGCGTAGTAATTACTGATTATGCATATTCACGACCAACCCCACGCATGACATAGGCAGATGAGTAGTTATCGGCTGGCAAAGCTCGCTTCAATGCGTTGCTATGAGATGGAGTATTCAAAGGAAAATGTAAATTAGGTATTTTGTTACATACTTATCACACACACGCTGGCCTGAGGGTGTGCACGGGTTCACGGCAGTGTACCGCGCGTAGAAAGTTAAGAAAATAAAGAAATTGTAACACGGCTTGTATGGAGTATTCCGATCAGAAATCTCAACTTGTATGTAGGTAGTTTCGATTTATTTGCTCACAGCTGATGTTGAATCCGATGTTTTGTATGGAGAGAGAGGTGAAAGTCGCTGTATTTTCGTAAATAAGAAAGATACCAAGCTGAAAGTTATGTACGAGATGTATTTTTGTTGCCCCCTCAGGGAAGTATATTTGTAAAAAGTGTAAGTTGACTCATAATAAGGAAAACACGAATGTACCTAATCTTGCTTGATAACAAAATTGTCTCTCACTCGTAAAGTAAAGGGGATAGGCAGATACCGTTTTCGGTTTTAAGTTGGTTTTAGGTTTGGCTAGCGATATTTAATCGTGTCATAGGTGATAAAGCATGACAGAGCCCCTAAAAAATTATGTATTTCTAACAAGTAGACACTTTAGTAATGTATAGAATTCGCATTAAGATCGAATAAGTTTTGTATAAGAAATTTTGATAACGTAACTTCACGCCTGTAATCCCCGAAGGGGTAGGCAGAGGTAAATGCATGCATTCAAGCATACATGCAAACACCCACGATTCGCCGGTTACGTTTTGGCCCATGTAACAGGTGGCGAGCCAGTTGACATCTCCGGGCACATTACCAAACTTTGAGGTACTGGGAAATTTCCAGAAAATGGAAAAATCCCAATAGAACCAGAGACAAAGGCTTTTTCACCATTATCTCTGATAACCCCCTACCCGGGAATCGAACCCAGGACCTCAGCGTAGTAGTAGTGGCCTGCTACCACTAGGCTACCGAGGCAGTTAAATTTTGATAAATAAAGAAATATTGCGTATGAATTGTAGCAAGGCAAAGGCGGGTCGGCAGAGATGTATGACGGTTGTGGCAATTTAGACCGTATGGGCAGTCTTTTAGAGTCCTATCTCTGTTGACCCAGACCTTCGGGACTTTCCCTGTTTGGGGCGTGTCACGGGATTTCTGTATGGAGGGAGACGGTTTGAAAGCATATAAAATTCGGCACATTTCGGTGCAAAATTGTCCTCGTTCGATTCTCAGCAAGAAAAGTGCTTCCAGACCGTGAAGGTATTGCCAGTCAAGTGAAAGTATAGAGTAGTACCAGACCCCCTGGTTCGCTAGTTAGTTATAGTACGTAGTGAAATAAGCTAGTGAATAAGTTGAGAATAGAAAGAACCATTGCAGAATTTGAAAATTACAGTCCACCCTAATACGTCGATTAGTAATATGGCGAATGGAACTAGAACATAATACATACTAACACCTTGTTTAAATAAATAAGTACCTACAGACGAATATTTGTGTAGCCTTTTGTATTCTTTATGTATTCTGTCCAATTTAGTGCAGGCTTTAACTCTTTTGGTCTATGTACCATTTTGTTCGATAACCTTTTGCCATCTTGTAGGCAGGGACATGATCTGAAAAAAGAAGAAAAGGGACATGCTATGAAAATTTTGGGACTTCTCATCAAAATACCACGACAAGTGGATTTGGCAGTCCTCTCGTGATGTTAACCTAACATTGCATAAAGAATTCTGAAGAGACCGAAACAGGTGGAAATCTGAAGGTGCAAGGTCAGGACTATACGGCGGATGCATTAACACCTCCCAGCCAAACTCTCTTAATTTTGCTCAGTGGCTATAGATGTGTGAGGTCTAGCGTTATCATGATGAAACACCACACCCCTTCTGTTGATCAATTCCGGCCGCTTTCTCTCAACTTCTTGCTTTAATCTCATCAGTTGTTCGCAGTAGAGTTCAGAATCGATAGTCCTGCCTGGTGGTAATAGCTCATAATGAATAATGCCCTTCCAATCCCAACCACACACACAACATCACCTTATTGCGAGTTAACCCGGGTTTTGCCACAGTCTGTGAAGCCTGACCGGCCTTTGACCACGACCTTTTACGCACGTTCTTGTCGTACGTGATCGACTTTTCATCACCAGTTATCAGCTTCTTCAAAAATGATTCGGTTTCATTACGTCGTAATAAAGAATCACAAGTGAGTACATGGTTCATTAGGTTTCTTTCAGTGAGCTCGTGAGGTACCCAAATATCGAGCTTTTTTTTGTACCCAGCTTTTTTCAAATGCGCCAAAACTGTTTTGTGATCAATTCTCAGTTCTTCAGCTACGTCGTAACTACTGATATGTCGATCTCGCTCCACTTTTTCAAAAATGGCATCCATTTTATCCGTAATAGGGCGACCAGAACGAGGTGCATCTTTGACATCAAAATTTCCGGATTGAAAACGCTTAAACCAAATTTGTGCTACTCTCACAGACACTGCACTAGGTCCATAAACATCGCAATTTTTTTTCGCGGCTTGCGTTGCATTTTTATCTTTTTTGTAGTAAAATTTTAAAATGTATCGAATTTCTTCATTAGATTCACTCATCTTGACAGTACGAAAAACAAATGAAAATCACACATTTGCCTAATTTGAATTTGGAATTATGTTCTTTAAAATTGTAACTTTCAATGATACCAAAACCAGCCAGATACATATATATATATAAATAATACATGTACCTACGTCATGGACGTAAAAAGTTATCGGGGCAGAACGAAAATAAGTAAGGCCGGCCAAGTGCACAACGGCAGACATGATTTTTCAGAGTTTATACATAATACCGTGGGGTTAACGATATTTTATTGAAAAAAACAAATAAAAAAAATTCTTTCGAAAAAAAAATATAAAAAAAATTGCGGCCATTTTTTGATAGGCAACCTATTGGACATATCGCACTAATAATACAATAGTGATGTAACTCAAAATCGATCATTTTTCAGAATCAACGAAAAACGCATAACGCGCTTCCTGTTATAGATAGAAAATAAAATAAAACTTTATGAGTTTTTAAAATGAAATGACAGATATTATATTCAGACCGATATTAAAAAAATATTGTTTTTTTTTATGTCAATGGATTGACAGACAAGCAGACGGGCCACCTGATGGAAAGTGGTCACCGTCGGTGAACATTTGCAACACCAGGGGAGTCGCCAACGCGCTGCCAGCCTTGAAGGACTCTTTTGACGCCATTTTTGAAGAACCCCATATTATAGCACCTAGGGAACACCTCAGAGGGAAGTTTGTTCGACAATTTACACGTTCTGGGCAGGAACGAACGTGAAAACCGCACCGTTGAGCACTGTCAGGTGTCCAGTCGATGAGGTTGGAACTTCTCTCTTCGGCGCGTAGTATGGTATAGGAAAAGAGACGGTGGCACCATGTCAAACAGTTCAGCAGAGGACTCACCATTGTAGAAACGGTACAACACACACAGACTCCCAACGTCTCTGCGCAGGCTCAGATGTTTGACCCTGTCAGTAAGTCCTGGGTCGTTAACAATACGAACGGCGCGTCTTTGTAGGGAGTCGAGTGGACCAAGTTAATATTTGGGGGCTTCCCGCCCACAAATGACCCACCATATCGCATTAGGCGGGTCATGCAAAACTTTGGATGCATCCCGCAATGTTTGGCATTCTTGTCATCTTAATCACAGATTAGGTAATGCGGTGGTACCAACTCCCGCAAGCTCTGTCACTAGAGCTCTACCGCCAATGAAAAAACAAACAACATTTTTAGATCCTAATGATGTCTAAAGGTGCCAACGTTTGAGTAGGTACCTAACTACTTACGTACGTAAATGGTGATTGAAAGAAAATCAATATCCTAGACATGTTAATGACCATATCGCCATGAACTCGTTAATTATAGTGCATTATTGATATAAAAACTACGACATGTAGCCCCTAACGGTCACAGAATGTCTAATGGTGAAAAACATTGTCAGTGGTATTATCGAATCCAAGGTTAATGTAATTTTCAACATGAATAATGTACCTATGTTTACTACTCTGGGGCTGCAGCACTTCAGGTATGTCAGATACCTAATGTAAAAAAACAAATAATCAATATTATAAACTTTAATAACTTAATGAAATAGATATGTACGACCAAAGATTAAAAGAGCCCGCAAATATACGAATATCTATTAATATCTGGTGGTTATTAAAGCTCTAGGGATGGAGCTCACAGGCGTAGGCATCACATGCCGCTAAATGGTAGTGTTATCTACTGCCACAGAGACAAAAGGCATAACAAGTCTCAGGTTTTTTATATTCTTTTTAATATGTTGCAGTAGTATTCACTTACTATCAAAATGAACATTATGTCTATGATTTCATCGTAACAAATAAATGTTTCAGGTTGTTATCATTTGGTTTCAAATTAATAATAAAAAATAAGTTTCTCTAGATTCGATTATTTATTCCTGCACGCATTATGTAACGCTTATTCTTGGAACAATTATATTCGTTAGTTAACAATTCGAAACACATTGGATAATTAAAAAATATTGACGGTAGCTGTCCCCATAATTTAATCTTACACACATACATACATTTTGCGATATAAAATATATACCTATTGTCGGCTGTAATTCTGTGAAAATACATTTATTATTTTTTGTATCTTTCAAATGTAAGAGTTACTTAACAATAAAATGATTAGGTATTCTTGGCACCCGTCACTAACATAAAATAATAATATTATTTTAACTCTGGTAACTTACACCACTTGCATTAGTAACATCCATCCATCCATTCTTTATTTGTGGTCAATGTCGTAATATACCTACTTACATTTTTAATACAAAAATAGATTTTTTGGTTCTAGCATTCGATGGATTTACTTATTTTAATTTGAGATTAACTTAAAATCTAAATATTATATGCTTATTAATATTCTCATTAGAATGTATCCATGTTTATACAATGAAATATACTCTAACGCAATCACAGTCTCGTAAAGGAAATCACTTTAAATCTATTTTTGACCGCGCAGGGTCAAAATGCTTAGCATGCCTAATACAGCGTCCATTTATTATCTCGTCACGAATTCACGTCGCCACAGTAAAGTGCAACATGATTAAAATGTCTTGAAGATCACTAGATTCAACAGCCTCGAAAGGTGTAGTCAGATCTTAAGAGTTAAAGTACTCTCATGGAGTCTGTGTGCTTAATGATCTTGTGTTCTAAGCTTGTCTGTTTCCGTGGCTTTTCGAAGTCGCTGGAATCTGAGGAGTCCATTAACCTGAGTCTGTTCAAGGACATCACTCGCCTGGTCCTTGTGTCGGAGTCGTAGGTTAGTATGTGGTGGCTGTTCTTCCTCGATCTGAATGGAATGCGATACGGTGTACTGCTCTGGACGTCTGACATTGATCTGATATGCCTTCTAAACTTTGATTCCTTTGTGAGTGGTACGAGAGTGAAGGTAAGTTCCTCTGGCTTATCTTCAACAGACCTGGAATTGAAAGAAAATAAAATTTAATTATGATGGCCCCGTCATGTTCTCTGTTGTTATTTTAACTTGTAAGTCGAGACAGATTTGGACAAAATTAATCTTTGAGGCTCGGGTTTTTTTATGACCGTATACTAGTTTTTTTTACCAAAGTTTCTCTTAATATAATATATAGTCCTAAATAACATGTGGATATGTAGCGTAGCCCAATTATCATTTACTAATGTAATAATTTAGACATGGTTAGACCAAACTTATCAAGTCTTGACAAAACTTTTTTTTTACCGTAGGTATGACGAACATACTGCCGATTACTGCCTTACTGCCCATCAATGGAAAGGTAGGTACATCATTCACATTCACAAAACTTTTATTACTGGTGGTAGAGTCCCATGTGTAGGAGCTCGATGGCGTAGACACCACCACATTACGTAATCCATTTGCCGCCAAATGGCAGTATTAGCGTAATCATTATCACAAAGACTATTCTTACTGGTGGTAGAGCTCCAGTGACGGAGGTGGAGGGCGGTGGTACCTAATAGATATACTTGCCGCTAAATAGTAGTGTTCAGCACTATCGTGTACCGGTCAGGCGGTAATGTACGGCCCTGTAATTTTCGGTACAGAGGCATAATACCTTAGGCCTCAGGAGTGGTAACGCATCTGCATTTTGACCTCTGGTCTTTGTGTGGGTGTCTATAGGCTGCAGTCATCACTTAAATCTATGTGAACTGCATGCTTATTTGCCACCTTCGTAATTCGCACCATAAAAAAACTCAAGTGATAGTATTCCATATTTTTGAAAAATTTCCTTTATGAGCTGATGATAGCTACAATAATTACTACGTACATTATTATACTGTCTTAAGCTCGATAAACCAGGTGTTTGTCGACGGCGACACAGAATGGCAGGTGTGTTATTACTATTTACTCTGCGTCACTTATTTATAATAAAGTAAATAGGCACAGCAACGTTTAATGTAGAGCTCGCATGGCAAACGTCGCCTGATAATGCAGAAAAGAACAAACTTATTTAATTACGTAGATTCTTGATCATAAAGATAATGTTGACACACCCATTTAGCTAAGTATTTTTCCAAAGTGTATTTTTGTACAGTGACAATTTACATTTTAAATAATCTATCGCATGATGACATATTATTATACTAATGTCCTCAATGAAATTTAGATATATAATTTCGCCTCAACAGAGTACCTACAATTTCCAATCATTTTCCTGTTCTTCAGGTGTCTACATAAAATAAATAAAAAAAATAATTCGCTTACACTCACAGGCTTACACTAGGTACCTAACCTATAATAAACCTGTGTCATGGGTGCCATGTATCAACGTTGTACACTACACACAAAACATATATACAAACACCCAGACCCAAAACAAATATCTGTAGGCCTTACAAATATTTGTCCCGGGGATCGAACCCTTCGAATCAAACAGTCGTCTCACACCGCTGGACCAACCGGGTCGTCAAATAATTAATACGTCACTATAATTCTGGATTAACTTTATTTCGACCAAAACATACCGATTTACCCATCACTTAGTAGGCGGCTAGTAGTGATTTACCTACTTAGATAAACCTAGATAAACGGTATTTTGGTATTACATCATTCATTTTCCTACTACGTAAAATCGACGCGTGTATTTCATTTTAATTGCCTTTAGTTGCTTAAGTTAGTCATAACACAGAAAGTGATCATGATTTATGTATATATTTTTTACCTATACATTGGTTATGACTAGGCAATGTGTAATGAAATCATTGCATATGAATCATAACGTACAATCTTCATATCTCTCTATATAGGTATATAAGTTAATTGCTGTTCGTTAGTCTCGCTTAAACTCGAGAACGGCTGGACCGACTGGCTAATTTTGGTTTTGCATGATTTTTGGAAGTCCAGGGAAGGTTTAAAAGGTATGGAAATATGAAGAAATTGAAGGGAAATAGCAAAAACCACCATTTAATTTTCCCGTACAAATAGTCCGTATCTATCAAACACAACACACAATGTCATTATTTCATTCTGAGACGAAGTTCGCCGGGTCAGCTAGTAAATAATAAATTATCGCTTTCTATTTTCGTTTGCATTTGCAGACGACGAGTATTAAGAACATAACCCACCAACCTTCACATGGCCCCACCAACCTTTCCGGTTATATGGGCCGAATCTCGGGAGATGCGCGCACGAACCGCTCCTCGCTTTTGTCGCGCGCGCATGTGATCTTGACTCCCTACAAATTCTTTATCTTCTGTGTTTGCATGCGTTCCTATGAGCCACTCTCCTCTTTCTGGGGCATGACTTCACAAAAACGCCTTCGGATCCGTCCTCCGGTCGCTCTGTGTTCGGTGTTTCCTTCTTCTGTCTTCGTCCATTGTCTCCGCTTCTGTCCTCCGTCTTATCCTTCCATCAGTTCTAATCGGCTCCGCAACTTGTGCCACCCATGCGCGAAGTCCCGTAGCCGCCTGAAGTTCGCCTCCGATGCCACGAGATCGCGGTACTATATCGGTCCCACTTCGAGCGGCCTCACGCCGTTCAGTAGGCCATCCCTAAGCTCGCTATAGAGGGAGCAATCCCACAGGACGTGGTGTACGTCCTCTACTTCTGCGTCGCCGCAGTAGCAGG
The DNA here is from genome assembly GCA_036365455.1 of Macrosoma leucophasiata. NCBI lineage: Eukaryota > Metazoa > Arthropoda > Insecta > Lepidoptera > Hedylidae > Macrosoma > Macrosoma leucophasiata. The sequence goes on from JAWQUS010000024.1 coordinate 7,718,263, forward strand.
ACCCCACGTTTGACAACTTCATGCGGAAGAGTCTGCGAGGCTTGGTAGTGCGGTTCGACCCAGGTTGCCTTGAGTCTCTCCGACACGTCCGGGAAGAATCGATAAAGATCCCTCCCCTTGTCCGATGTGTCCCAACGCGACTGCCATTCGGCCAGAGCGGACTCAGATGTTCTGAGTTTGACACTCTGAAGCTCCTCCTTGGTAACTCACGCGCCTCACCTAGTCTGCCAGCACGTCTCACCTCAAGGTCGGCCGGGAGGACCCCGGCGAGAACCGGCAAGGCGTCGGTGCTCGTCGAGCGATACGCTTTGGTCAGAAGGACCATCGCGGGTCTCTGTGTGCGCAGAAGCGCACTTCGCACAGCGTGAAGGGACGCTACCGTGGCGATGTAAGTGCCTTGGTACAGGACCCGAAGAGCCCTGTACCGTACCCCCCATGAGCACGCCGATACTCTCGACATTTTGCCGAAGCAATTTGCCACCCTCTCCCCTATCGACGCCGCATGCTGCGTGAACGAGAGGCTTGAATTGATCACCACTCCTAATACCGTGGTCGACCCCACGCTTTTGATAGAGTCGCCGCCGAACCTGATGGTGGGTGGTCTCTGCAATTTTCCCCTTATTGTCATCGTTGACGACTTGGAAGGGGAGAATCCCAGTCTGTTCCGGACCCCCCACTCACCGACGAGCTGTAATGCCGAAGAGGCCGAGGACTATACTCGCCCGGGATTCGACACCACCAAAAGCGTGACGTCGTCGGCGTATGCCACGATACTGACCCCCCAGGGAGAGGCAGTCGAAGCAAGTCGTCCATAAGCAAGTTCCACAGCGAGGGTCCCAACACCGATCTCTGCGGGCAACCCATCGCTGCCGCCTTCCACTCCACCCGGTTTCCCACGAACATACCGATACGGCGATTCACGAAGTAGTCTGCTAACATCTTGAAGATGTTCGGTGGGCAGCCACCCCGTTTCGCCTTCAGCATGATCATGGGCCACCAGGCGTTGTCGAAGGCCCCAGAGATGTCCAAAAATATCGCCTGCAAATACTTCGACGAGCACCCACGCGCCGCGTTTATGATGGTATTTAACGCGGACACCGTCGACCGGCCCCGAGTGAAGCCATACTGGCGGTCCGATAGTCCACCAGTCATCTGCGGAGCACATGCTAACATTACGCGTTCAAGTATCTTACCAAAGATCGGCAACAGAGTGACGGGGCGGTATTGTTTGTAAAGAAAGCGTGGACATTTAATTGTTGATTCTCTTATCTTTTTAGACGAATTACATTGTTCTTTTATGCTTCAAGGGAAACACTAATCCTATAAATCAACAATTATCATACATGTGAAGAACAAATACACATTGCTATTAATCTACACAATGGAGAAATTACGATTTGAATTTACAGTAAAAGCAAAACCGGACGACAACAAGACTAATATTTATGCTATAACCTCTACAGATACATAAAACCAAACTTTTGTTGTGCCTAGAGAGTATCAGTCAATGTATTTACACAAAGGAATATTAAAGCATAACATATTTGAGAAAATAAAAAAAACACTCCAGAAAAGGCACGATAAGAGACAGGTATGGATAACATTAACCAAGGAAATGAAATCAACATATCTTGATGATAACAACTTACAATTTGATGGATACTTGAAAAATTAGAACAAGGGCATGAAGTGCATTCAACTGTGTACAGGCAAGCTGCACATTGTATAACTTTTATTGTGGCAACCTTTGTAAAACGCTGATCTTGCGCTCCTGCGTGTGACGCTTCCTACTTTTAATACATCAGTCTAATAAACTCATTCAACGAAACAACTTGTTTCCGTTACATACTAACTTAACAAACTAACATACAAACTTTATATATGTACCATACAAACTGAAACAACATTGTTAAAAAAACCAGAAAATAAGACTAGATTAGTTACAGAATTATCAATAGAAAAGTTTTCAAGAAATACAACAAATGTTCAACAATAGTTAAATACTTTTGAAAGTGAATGTACACGTTTACAAATAGATACAGATTTACAAAAAGTTGAAATTCTAAGATTACTACTGGAAGATACATGTATTGATTGGTACACCTCGATGATTATCAAACATACCATAGACTCAGATTGGTCTGTATGGAAGAGAAGTTTAAGTGAAACATTTGCCGATAAAGGCTGGTTACCAATCAGGTATGCTATGAATTTCAAATATATACAAGGATCAATGTTAGAATATGCACTAAAAAAAGAGAGACTATTACTGGAAATAAACAAAACAATAGACACACAAACCCTGATTTATTTGATTGCCACTGGTCTACCAAACTTCATAATGGATAGAATAGATAGAGAAAGCCTGAAAGAAGTAAATGACTTATTTCACTATATAAGAGGACTAGAAAGTTTCACAAGAAAGAACGACACAAAGAAAAATGTAAGCACGGGAAACAAATACAATAAACAAGAAATAAAACAAACTGGAAAAACGTCATGGAGGATTTTTGAGAATAAAGGAAAATTAAATAGATTTCATCCTGAGAATGTTTGCTGGTATAACTATGAAAAAAGAACAATCGACGACAAACACTTTCAGTCGAACCCAATATTAAAAGTAGAACTTAGTAATGAAGATCCAAAAAACTAAAACTCCCTGCACTAATTGAGATCACAGTGATGTTAAATTCTACATTAGCAGCCAAAGGGTTGTATGACCCTGGTTCACGAATAACATTAATATATTCAAAATTAGTTCAGGTGACGAATATGAAGCCTTATTATTGTTATGACACAATAAAAACAATAAGTGGAGGAGGTAAAACAAAAGGGCTAATTACACTAGATGCAGAGTTATTGCACAAGAAGATTAAAATAAATGCATTTATCTTCGAGAATGAAAACTTTGAGTATGATCTAATACTAGGATTAGATTCTATACACAAATTTGGGTTGACTCGTGATGAGAATTTAAATATCCAAATACAAAAAACTAACGACTTCAAAATAAGTAGTGAAGATACGTTATAAGATAAACATATTGACAATATGGAAATAAATATGGAAGAAAAAGAATATACAGTAAACTTTAATGAAGGTATAGATACAAACAAATTTAATATAGACACAGAATACTTAAATACTGACCAAAGGAAACAGATAAATGAATTATTGGATAGCTACTCGGAAATTTTTGCTAAAAATAAATATGACACTGAAAGAGTGAAGAAATATGAAGCCTGTATAGATTTACAAGTTGAAAAATATTGTTCTAAAAGACCATATAGATGTTCAGTTCAAGACAAGATAGAAATAGAAAATCAAATCTCAAACCTTTTAAAACATGAATTAATAGAGGAATCTTACAGTCCATTTGCAGCACCTGTTACCTTAGCTTTTAAAAGGGAAAGAAGGGAAAAAAAGTGGATTATGCATTGACTTCAGAGATTTAAATAAAATAATTATACCACAATCACAACCGTTTCCACTCATAGAAGACTTAATTACAAAAACAATAAATTGTAATTATTTTACAACTCTTGATATAAATTCAGCTTTTTGGTCCATTCCTCTAAAAATTACAGACCGACACAAAACTGGTTTTGTTACTCAAGAAGGTCATTACCAATGGAACTGTTTACCCTTCGGCCTTAAGACAGCACCGACCATATTTCGACGGATCTTGGGAAATATTATAAGAAAAAATGGCCTTATAGGAAATGTAGTGAATTTCATGGACGATATTTTGATCTTCTCAAAGACATTTAATGTATAACATATCACACACTTAAATAAATTGCTGGAGACTATTCGAGCAGAAGGTTTCAGACTGAAATTAACGAAATGTAAGTTTGCATGCGATTCTGTTAAGTATTTAGGTCATATATTACAGAGGAATACGATTACACCTTTAAAAGATAATTTGAAATCAATAAAAGATTTCCCTGTTCCTCAAAATAGAAAACAAATTCGACAATTTTTGGGGAAGATTAATTTTTATGGAAAGTACATTCCGAATGTGTCAATAGTTCTAGACTAGATCCTTTACACAAATTGTTGAGAAAAGATCAAAGATTCAATTGGACAGAAAAATGTGAGGATGCATTCCGGAAAATTAAAAACTATCTCTGTTCCAAACCTATATTAGCCATTTATGATCCAGAAGCACCAATATTTATTTATACAGATGCCAGTACCATAGGAATAGGAGCTGTTTTAAAACAAACTCGACAAAATGGCGAAGAAAAACCGGTAGCGTATTTTTCTAAAAAAATAAATGAATCACAAAAAAATAAGAAAGCTGTATTTTTAGAATGTTTAGCTATCAAAGAGAGTATCAAGTTTTGGCAACATTGGTTGATTGGGAATTATTTCACTGTCTACACAGATCACAAACCTTTGGAGAGGTTAAATATAAGAAACAGACCTGACGATGAATTAGGTGATATGTCTCATTATCTGTCACAATACAATTGCGAAATAAAATATATTCCGGGAAAAAATAATAAAGAAGCAGATTGTCTCAGCAGAAACCCGGTATTGGACATTGACGAAAATAATGAAGATAACTTAAGAACGGTAAATACTATTGATATTCATGATATAAAATATGATCAAGCACAAAATATGCAAATAAAAGAACTGGAAAATAACATTGTATTAGAAGATGGAATTTATTATAAAAAAAAAGTGGCAAAAATAAGAAAAAATAATTCTAAGTGAAGATTACAGTAAAATTATAATTAAAAAAACACATGAAAATTATTGTCATACTGGAATAAATCAAACAGAATCTAAAATAAAACCCTTTTATACTGCACCTAATATGTCAGAAAATATTAAAAATATATGCAAAAACTGCGAGATATGCATTAAAAATAAAACTAGATTAAATAGAAAGTATGGCTTTATGTCGCAATTAGGTCCCGCTAACAGACCCTTTCAAATAATGTCACTGGACACAATAGGAGGATTTGGAGGTCAACGATCAACAAAAAGATATTTACACCTACTAGTGGACCACTTTACTAGGTATGCGTATATTCTATGTTCTAAGAATCAGCACGCTCGAGACTTTATCAAACTTATAGAAAAAAATCCTAAGGAAGAAGCAATAGCGGTAGATGCACCATTCTCTAACGGTTTAAATGAAAGGCTAAACCAGACTATTGTGACAAACCATTCTGTAACAGGATTTTCTCCTAAATATTTGCTTACTGGAGAGTCTACAGACTTGTTACCAGATGAAGTGAAACAAAAACAGTTATCAGGAAGAAGTTTAGAAGAAGACAGGAAAATAGCACTACGAAGGTCAATAAAATCACACGATTATAATAAAACTTTATTTGCCAAAAACAGATTACAATATGATTTTAAAAAGGGTGATAAAGTATATGTTGACTATGGAAATAAATTGAATAAAAAGAAAATGGATGAAATTAGAATTGGTCCATTTGAAATAGAAGAAAAAATATCGGATTCGATTTTCAAAATAAATACTGGTCGTGGATCAAGATCTATTGGACTATATCATGTCACAAAGCTCATTCCTATGTTTGTTGATTAGGTTTGCAGCAAAATTTTGCTCAACTTGTTGGAAAAATTTGCATTTCGAAGGGGGGTGATGAAACCTTCATAGACATTTGACAACCTTTTAAAAGATATTTATAAAGTTAAAGTATGACATTGTCTATCAGTTCAGTGGAAAATATTATTCAAATTGATACAACATAAAATAAAATATAAATCTTAATAATTTCCTACAATTTAATAATTGATTGTTTGTAAAGAAAGCATGGACATTTAATTGTTGATTCTCTTATCTTTTTAGACGAATCACATTGTTGTTTTATGCTTCAAGGAAAACACTAATCTGATATACTTATCTTTTATCACACAATAAACATATGAAACTCCTGCGCAGTTAATTAAAATTTGACGGGACGTTCACTGGCAGATACATGATGTAATAAGGAGTAACTTAGGCTACTTTGAAGCGCGCATGGCCCAGCGGCTGGTGTAGATCGTAAGCGATCTACTCAGTTAAGCACTACGGGCGCGGTCGGGTAGTGTGATGGGTGACCGCTAGTGGCAAATTAAATGCGCGTTTCCGTGCTTCGGAGGGCACGTTAAGCCGTCGGTCCCGGTTGCTATCGATAGATAGCAGTCGTTAAACCTTGTCGGAGGCCTTATAGGCGGTTTGAAAAACATCCGACAGCGGGTTGCCCACTAACCCACCCACCTCCACCAATCCGCATTGGAGCAGCGTGGTGGAGTAAGCTCCAGGCCTCCCCCCAATAAGGGGAGAGACTCGTGCCCAGCAGTGGGACGTATAATGGTTTGTCATTATTATTATTATTATAGGCTACTTTTATACTACCTGCGCCCACGACTTCGTCCGGGTAGATACTGAACAATCATATATCCTCACGCGGGCGAAGTCTAAGTTACTCTTTATTACATGACCTACATGCAAATGAAATTCCCGTCAAAATCGGTCCAGCTGCTCCCGTGATTAGCCGGAACCATAGAGGTAACGTTATAATTCTATGGCCGGAACAAACAAACAGACAAATAAAAACTATAAAAAATGTAGTATATGTACCTACTGTGTATAATATATACTCGTACCTACATTTAGTAAAAACGGTTATTTTTATATTACAAACAGACTTCAATTTTATTTGTGTATTTGTATGTATGTACCTATATAGATTAAATGGCACGTGGCACGCTGCACCGAATTTGGACAATGTCTTTTATCGAAGATATCTTTATTAACCGACTTCAAAAGAGGAGGTGGTTCTCAATTCGTCCGGATCTTTTTTTTATGTATGTTCCCCGATAATTCGAAAACGCCTGTACCGATTTGGATAATTTTAGTTTTGTTTGAAAGGGTGTGCCTCACAGTTGGTCCCATTGTAATGATGTTTAGGTAATCCTAACTTCCCTACTTTACGTTGTATGTTCAGCGAATTCCTCAGTGACGTAGCTAACAAGGATGGCACGCGGGGCGGATGAGCAAAAAAAAAAGAATACTCCCCATTCTTTTGCGTTTGCACGTCTAAACCGCTAATCAATTTTGGTTATTTAAACATAGATGATAACTGGAGAGGGTGGCACCCGGTGTGAGCCGCCTCCACCGTCCCGCCATAGCTACGTCACTGGAATTCCTATTTACCTACGCTATGGATATGCTTAATTATCAGATTCTAATCAAACATTCTCTCTAGGTATAGGGAGGGACCTGGCGTGAAGATACATATATAGATACATACATTCTCTCTATGTAACTTTACAATAGGTCAATTCATTGATTATTAAACTAGTAGGTACTACCAAGTACTTACAAAGGAGATAACTAATTTGTTGGAGTTTTGGCGGGAACTTTGAAAGAGGCGTATGGTGCTCTTATTTTATTTCATTTTCTTGGTGTATTTTTAAGTTATATTGAATAAAGTTGGTGGCATTTTGTTTGATATAGGTTTATTACAGTGCCCGTGTATAGTGAAACAGAACAACAGTGCAAAAACACGACATAAATGTTGTGGTAAAGTAGCCATCGCTTTACTCGAATAACTTGACTGTAACTCACTTGACTGACATACTTAATTAAAAATTGACTGACTTTATTATACTAACTTTTACGCTGCATAAATAAATACGAAATATCGTTTTACTTGACACTGGCAATATGCGTAATAGCGATGCCATAATTTAAAAAAAAACTTATTTGTTTGTCGACAATTATTCATTACCACAGAACAGAAAACATTACAGTGGAACGCGCAAAAGGCATTTTTAGAAATTCGACCGTTATCACCTTGCAGCTACCGTCAGCGCATACCTATATTGTTCCCATCTGTTTTATGTTCTTATATTCCTGGCTTTGATGTTTGTGTATGAAATATTTTTTAGATATCTTTAGAAGGTAGCTCCAAAGAATTTGTGGTGATAACTCACGCGATATGTTTCTTAGTGATTTTTAGTTGGTACAAACTATTTATGTATACGTCCATTAAACATTGTAGGTACGTAAGATATTTCGGGGGAGGGAGGGTCGAGCCGAATCTCAAGTTGGGGCAGTTTCGAGAGAAATCTCTGCAAATATCACGTAATTAATAACGGAAACGAAATAACAGTGTAAATGTAATCAACATGTCCCATCATACCAAGATTCTAACCCACTTTCTAAGCATTATTAAATATGAGTACCTACTTATTACATAAACATATTGCGCAAATGATCTTTTCTGTTTAGAATAAACTCAATGGATTAACACTACATAGGTACATATACGTACACGTATTAAAAAATACATGAGATTGAATGATGGGAGGCCCTACCCCAGGAGCAAAGTATCACGATATCTCACCAAGGAGAGAGGAGGGGTTTAAAAATCGCGAAATATGCTTAACTTAACTATTAGACGCCCCATTGGTAATCTTTAGAAGAGAAGGTAGGTAAGTACCTATATTGGTAGTAAGTTACAAAAAGATTGTACTCGCAAGTTATTCAATTGATTTATGTTCTGACGTCGTTCAATGGTTAGAGTTGGGTCATTCAACCGATTCGTGGAATTACTACTTTTACCCCTAGCTTGATGAATAATAATTTCAAATCAGCATCGACATCGCCGCGGGGATCTTCTTGATAGGAATATTCATGGAAGCCAACTCTAATTTTTATTTTATGTAAAAATTTTATGTTGTCTGTGCATTATAAATATAGTGTATGGGTAGGTACCTACTAAAAGTATCTCACGAAAGAGTATTCCAATAGTTTCATGCTACGTATCATTTAAAACAATAGACATTTCAAAGTCTTCAAGTTAATGATTTTATATTTAAGTACCTATAGTATGTATGTATCTTCATGCCAGGTCCCTTACGGGGTAGGCAGAGAGTATGGCGCTCCAGATGTCCCGGTCCTGACACACCGAATATAGGATAAGCAGGTATAGTATATATACTTAAATCATGATTGTGTAGTTGACGATGCCTATTGTCTCATTAATAATAATTTTCTTCATTTATTGAATAGGTAATCTTTCAAAATGCACCAATTATTATTACGGATGGCACTGAAGTTTAACGAAATCAAAATCAGCAAAATTCCTATCCAACCAATCTAGTTTGCAGAATTTAGCGACAAGTACATATAACATTATGTTTAAGAATAGATACACTCAAATGAAGAATTTTGTGAAAACAAACCACGTGCCAAATGGATCAAACGACCTGCCCTGACAATGAATTGAATGAAAATAGCCAGGCAATAAAAACACAATGATAGGGAATTTATTTTGTCTCGCGTCCCGTCTATGAAATAAAATTGGCCTCGATACTACAACCGAAGTAATCATAAACAGACACTAGCAACTAGCAATGTAGGTATATTGCTAAGTAAATAGGTGCTATAGCCAGTAGGCAGTAGAAATATATCACTAATCACCAATGTCTAGTATTGATTATTTTTTGTTTACGTAGGTACCTACCGAAGGTGACAAACTGCAGGTTAGTTATTACAGGGCCATACATTACCATCTAATCGGGACACGATCGTGCTCAACAATATTTTGGACGTAATTTATTGTGTTGTCAAATGCATGGGTGTGTGTAATATTTTATTGATATTTTTACTTTAAAGCCTTATTATTGAAAAATTAAAGCGTTATGCACTTCTCCTACCTACAAACTATAAGTATGTCAAATTTCATAGGTAATTCCTCCGTCCGAGCAATTTTCATAAAAAGGGGATAAAGGGATCCTAGGTTTTTCCTTCGCGTACCTATCATATTATGACTTTGACTGGTGGTAGAGCTCCAGTGACGCAGCTCGCGGGCGTAGGCACCACCGCATTCCCTTATATAAACGTACGTGACTTCACGCCTGTAATCCCCGAAGGGGTAGGCAGAGGTAAATGCATGCATTCAAGCATACATGCAAACACCCACGATTCGCCGGTTACGTTTTTGGCCCATGTAACAGGTGGCGAGCCTGTTGACATCTCCGGGCACATTACCAAACTTTGAGGTACTGGGAAATTTCCAGAAAATGGAAAAATCCCAATAGAACCAGAGATAAAGGCTTTTTCACCATTATCTCTGATAACCCCCTACCCGGGAATCGAACCCAGGACCTCAGCGTAGTAGTAGTGGCCTGCTACCACTAGGCTACCGAGGCAGTTCCCTTATATACTTGCCGCTAAATGGTACTGTTTAACACTATCGTGTTCCGGTCCGGACAGGTAATGTACGGCTCTGTAATTTACGGCACAGAGACATAACACCTTATCCCTCAGGAGTGGCAGCGCATCTGCATTTAGACCTCTGGACATTTTGTGGGAGTCTATAGGCTGCAGTCATCACTTAACATCAATGTGAACTGCACGTTAGTTTGCCACTTTTATTAAAAAAAAATGATACCTAATAAGGTGACGTTTATCATGGTGAATAAAAAATGAAGGTTGATTAGTACGATCAGAAGGTCAGTATAATACGAACAATAAAAATTATATTAAAATTAATTATATAGGTACATTGATACATTCTGCTTCTGATGGTATGTAGTAGGTACACCAAATTCTATTTACTGTTTTCTGAAATTCATATTTGAAAAATATTCACTTGATATTTGGTAAATCCGAAGAAAACATGTAAACAGGTTATTTGTTATAAGTATCACTAATTGGAAATCGATTAGGAAGCAAAACAGTTTTGCGTCAAAGTACCTACTACCTATTTGAAAAAATGCATTTAGAACAAACGAGTTTGGCAATTCGACATTTGACCATCGCGATCACACCAAGAAGTGGGCAGAGCATGCCTACTCGGAAGTACTAGAGACGTGGAAGAGACCTTCGGTTGCAACAAACTGACTCATATTTGTGTTTATTTATAGAGAACTTGTTAACGAGAAAACATTATGTGTACCTATATCTCGCTTCGATATGTTTGTGCGATAGTGTGAAGTGCTAATTCCCAGTAGGTACCTACCTTATATAATTTCCTGTTCAATGCATAGAGCAACGACATGAGTTATCAAATTGCGGTACCTTACCTACCTACACGCCCTTATAAGAGTGTTAACATACATATATTTATTTAAATTTGATTCAATATAGGCAGTGGCGTAGCTAGGGGGGGGGGAGGGCGCACCGGGTACCACCCATTTGGGGGTGACCCTCTCTTTAAATAAAATTTGAGTTGTATAGGTAGACGTGAAAGCGCTACACAAAACTCACTTTCGCATTAATAATACCAGGGGGCGCCAGAGGAAGAATTTGCCCAAATACGCACAACGGTGGAGAGTGGAGGAATAAGTTATAAAAGAATGGGAAGTCCTATTTCTTTTTTTTGCTCCTCCGCCTCGGTCGCCACCCATGTTAGCTACGCCACTATTAACAGGCATCTACATTTTAAATCTTTTCATCCGAAAGTAAAAAATAATACCTACTGTAGATTTGTATAATATACGTAATAGGCTTTTAACCTAAGATAACATTAAAATCGATTAATTTGAAAAATAGAAAAACTTTGATGAAAAATACGTATGTATTCATTATTGTTTTTCTTTGTTTGCTCTTGAGATCTCAGTATTTACCTAAATGCACTTGAAAGTAAAACGCAGTACCTACTTTTAATAACAGAAATATTACAAGACTATCCTTAAGTAGGTAGGTATATTAAATTGGTATTTATTCTTATTTTATTGCTGATAAAGTAGTATCGTACGTACAAGTACATTTTAATATGAGCCGTTTGGTAATTTTTGAACAATGAAGTCAAAAGTGTATCTACTTTGGTTCAATTTTCAATTCAAATAATTAAATTTTCTTTAGATGTACGTATCAGAGATTAAAATATTAATAACATTACCTATCATCCTCTCAGAGAACAGGAAGTAGTTAAAACTCGTACCAGAGTTAAACAACAACAAGGAAATAAGTATCTTCGAAAATATTAAAAAAAATAGCATGTCAAAAAATCGGCTCCACATGTGCAACTTGCAAAAGACTCAATTTTGTAATATTTGTGAATGTTAACCGAAGGAGGCAAATGGAAACAGATAGCATGTATCACATTGCACCCAATCCGACACAATTATATTTTATTGCAGCGCTGGACCGACTTTAGAGCATATTGAGTCATATGACATATCTGGAAAGCATTACACGTGTCACATGTCTGATATCAACAAACATAGGATAATTCTAGTTCATTTCATGTCTACAAACCTACTTACGTAATATTGTCTCATAAAACTGAAACAATTACTATGATGAGACGGACGCTAGTTTTCATAAACTATTTTTGAAAGCACTCGATTCTCTGATTGATGTACATCCATTAATTTTAATTTATTTGGTAATTGAATGTCATTCTCGTGCCAAACATTAAAACGAGTTTACAAGAAGTAGAATTAATACAAACACTACAATGTTCTGAACACGCTTTGCGAATGTGTTTTGTTTTTTATATTTACTAAATTAAAAAAAAAAACTATTTTTTGACTTCTTACTGACTTCTTATTATAATATGTACTAAAGTACTAGACAGGACACTCCCCTTGGTTGCATGGTTCCAGTTTCCAGAAATCAATTTACATCACTTTCCCACAGTAACATTCCAGATGACGTGAAAACGTCTCACGTAAGTCTGTCAAATCAATTTAGAAAACGAAACCGGCAGTTGTTTTTTTTCTGGTGTCTTCTCTAGACAGGACACTCCCCTTGGTAGCATGGTTCCAGTTCATGGTTCCAGTTTCCAGAAGTCAATTCAGGTACATCACTTTCGCCATAGATTTTCCTCTAAGACTTTCACATACCTAGTAACATGACAAATGTCGTGAAACGACTCACGTACTCGTAAATATCTGTCAAATCAAATTTAAAAACGGACGCGAGTGTTAATTCCCGTATAGGTATAATATTTTAACCTTGCACTTAGGTATTTACCGTTACATTTATTTGCTATTTTGTAGACGATTACTAATAAGCGAGTGAATTCCAAAGATTTAAATAGGTATACTTAAACGCTCCTAAAGGTACCTATAGGTATATAAATCTACTAACGAGTAGATTTATACCTATAGGTACATATTTAGGTATTTATTTAAATCTTTGGAATCCACTCGCTTATTATTTTTGCGGCATACCAATATCTTTATCCCTAATACCTAAACCCGAAATGAACATCTAATTCTACAGTTTCATTTTTTGTGATTTTAGGTATATCACAGGTTTGGTAGGTACCTACATCGATTTTTCAAGATATTTTGTATGACGTTTTCACGTCAGCTGTCATGTTACTATGGGAAAGTGCAGGTAATTATGTATGCAAAAAACTGGTACCATGCTATCAAGGGGAATGTCCAGTCTAGTACCTTAGTAAATATAGCTCAATGACTATCTTCGAAAATATTTTGTACACTTTGGAGTCGGATGGGTAATTTACGAAATACAAAATAGTTAAAGTGTTTATTTTAAAATCAGAGATTGTCGTAGCTAATAGATGACTTTAATATAACATATCTTGCCAATGAGGCGGCCACAATCCAAATACCTTTCCAATCGTCTAAAGGTCACGTAGCGCGTGGCTCATCAATCTTTCACCTTTCCCATCAGACTACTATTTTATGAATCATTGGCTACTAGCTCGACAATTTGGTATGCAAAAGATACATCGCTGTTTCTAAAATACCTATCGATGTTCATTATCGTAACTATCGATGTATCGATCATATTCTAAATGATGTTTTATCAGTTGCTGTTCGTTTGTCTCGCTAAGACTCGAGAACGGCTCTACCGATTTCGTTAACTTTCGTTTTTAATTATTTCTGAAGCTCAGGGAAGGTTTAAAAGGTAAGAAAATATGAAGAAATTGTAAATCCACAATTTCATTTCCCATACAAATAGTCCGTATCTATCAACTTTGACAAATTATTTAATTCTGAGGCAAAACGAAGTTTGTCGGGTCAGCTAGTCAGCAATATTTTAATGGTTTTCAATAATAAGTAGATGAAAGATCTATCGATGTTTTATAGGTATGTAATGAGCATCCCTAGCCATACCTACAACGCTACGTTCTCATTCTAATTATATTGAACTCCTCATTATACTTGTGGACTTTGATTACTACTACTGATGTTGCAAGACATTCAAATGCATTTTGGCAACAGTGTAATTAAGTGCATTTGAATAACTGTGGTCGAATTAACTGTCATTTTATTCACAACTGGTTTTTTGTAGAACAGATTTTAATGAAATGTTGAATTATAGGACACTGCACCATGGCAAAATACAAAATATGACATAACATCTTCATCCAGATTTTCTTCCTACCCCTTCTGGCAAAAATGTATTTGGTCATACTAATGCTTCATTTATGACCTGAATAATTATTAGAATATAAGGATTTTGATCGGATCTCCAAGATCTACATTTGAAAAAGGATAGTCAGTCAGTCTTAACATAATTGCTAAGAAGCGACAACAATGAATTAAAAAAAAAAATAAAAAGAATAAAGGCATATGCCGATGGTTCGGGCATGTAGAAAGAATTTCGAAAGAACGACACACAATAAAATGCGAATGAGGATGGATGCAGAGTATTGCAGAGGCCTAGGAAGGCCGAGATTAATCTACCTTGACAAAATACGTCGTGTACTATCGGAAGATGCATGAAGAGAGTGATGAATGGGCACTGGCGTGAAGATACAATAACAACAACAAATGATAATTATTTTATTAAATTCACTGCAATATTGCGCAAGATGATCGTCATCTTCTACAATGAATCTAGTCCTAAAGCATACCTACATAATTTGTTGTACGAGATTGATATCGCAAATAATAGTCTAGAGATCTTGTTATGACAAATATTTGCAGGATATTTTAAGTACGTACTTACTGACGTTTGTCGTAAAGTCAACTCTGATAATCTTTACACGTCTATATTCTATTCTAAATAGCATGTACTTGGGTACTTTACTCACATTATTATGTACTATAAGCATAATAATATAATTATGTGAGACATAATTAAATGCCCTATGTACAGGGGTTGCAACTTTATAGGCAATATAGATAATTTTAAATGTATCTCTATGTAGGTAGAGACAATAAGTATTTTAAGAACGACAGACAGTATTGGCCTTATTAACATTGCGCAATTTATTTGATAAACTATGGAGAACACGAGAACACGTGTTCCGTGTTGGCATTCTACAAGAATTTTATTCACGTATGTCTTATCAAATTGTGCCAAGCTCAATAAACGTTAAAACACAATTTGAACAGTCTCAGACGAGTGTTAAATTGTTAAAACTGATTTGTAATCAGGGATGTGACAAAAATGATTTTAACATCGATTCGTACCCACGTGGAAACGTAGTCAATGATTAGTCCCACAATAACCATACAGGGAAAAAGGTTTATAATTACTTTGTAGACTTCGGCTAAGAATATGATTTATTTATATTTAAAGAAAGACACTTTAGTCTTTTACAGACTACGAAATATTTTTTTAATTTAATTACTTACTAGCTTGTCGTGGTACCTACTTTAGTTTAATAGGTATGTAATATCCATTTTACATTCTAAATTCATATTTGTAACTTGTCCGTAATCTGTATCTACACTTTTTTCATCTTTTATATTGGCATTCTTATTACGTTTGTTATAAACGTCAAATAAATTCAATTTATCTCTAAAAATCCTTTTCCTGCACCTCTTTTTCCATAATATGCAGATTAAGAACATTGATAACGTGACACGAATTACTATATTATAACACAGAAAATGGAAAAACCATTTCATAATGCTCTTGAAGATAATTAGTGCCCAATAAAGGTGGATAATAAACTGTGGATAAGAATGCTGCGACAAAAGATTTGTTTGCCATGAAGAACAATAAGTTGATAGGTTATAAAATAGGAACAAAGCAAGGTAGTGAACCCATAAGGCAAAACGATTGCCAAATTGTACGTGTGCAACTATGGGTATAGCTCTCCTTACTGTCCAAATATTCATCAAGTTCTATAGCTCTCTTTAAATTGATCTCTGTACATAATAAGCGTGGTATTCCATAGATTGATGACGACCCGATTAGTCTAGCGGTGTGAGATGACCGTTAATTCGGAGGATCGCGGGTTCGATCCCCGCACCATGACAAGAATTTGTATGGCCTACAGATATTTGGTTCGGGTCTGGGTGTTTGCGTTGTATGTGTACAACGGCATCCACGACACAGGTTTATACCTACTGTGGGGCTGTGGGTGTAAGCGGATATTCTTTTATTGATAGATTTTTTTTTCAAGGGCAACTTAACTTTCCGGAGATCGTTCAGTTTAACTACTTAAAACATTGTTACTTACCTCATTTTTAAACCTATGCTACTTATGTAATTTTACGAGGAACAATATTGGTACAATTATTTTATTTATTTATTTTGAAATGTAACTTCCTAAATACTTCTACCGATGAAAATTGTAAAGAAGTACGTACTTATGTAAATATGACCTTAACGGTATCTAAACCTTTAATTATTGTACTAACAAAGTATAGTAGGTACCTATAGTATTTACATTTTCGACCTAATTGTTCCAGCGATGGGTGACGATCGTTTGACCCGAGGGTCCCGGATTAGCTCATTTGCATTGTGTACCACGTGTTTACCGTTCTACGAATTCATAGGGAAATTTGAAATAGTTACTGAGATAAACATAAACAAAAACCTAGATAAACAATCACACAAAATTTCAAACTCTCTCGTAGAAGCCCGTTTTATTTAATAGAGACGAAAAATGGCTTTCACCGTACCTAACGAAAGTTAATTTATAACAGCAGCAAATGCATGTGTTTTATGGTTTATACTATTAATGTGTTATCTAACATTTTTACCTTCTTACAATGAAACAATTAACAATCATAATGCAATATTAATGAGAAGAGAAGAATAAGTGAAGTGGTAGGGCTGCTTATGTAAGGAGTAATTTAAAAAACAAAATACATGATTCTACAGATGAAATGAAAAAGAAGTAAATGTTCTTAATAAAAAAGATATAATTGAAAGATATCATTCAAAACCAAAAACCTACTAATCCAATTCAATTTTACCTAATTATATGAAGGACTTCTTATCAAAGGAATATATAAATCGGAAGATCACTTCAATAGAAATACAACTTATCAAAAAGTAAATGAATAACAATAATTACTGTTAACGTTAGACAAATGAGTCACAGCCCTTCTTAGGCGTAACTTATACATTGATGGATATTTGATTGTTGTCTCACACTATCTAGTCTATAATATAAAAATGAATGGTGACAAAATGTGTTGGTAAGCGCATAACTCAACAACGCCTGGACCAATTTGGCCAATTCTTTTTTTAATATGTTTGTTGAATTTCAAGGATGGTATTTACGTCGAGAAAAAGTCGAATAATTGCCGGAAAATCCCTAAAAACAGCCCTTTTCTTTTTCCCATACAAATGTTTTCTAACTAAAACGTAAAGTCAACTTGAGCTTTATTGCTGTTGCATAAAGTTCATATTAAATTACAAGCACTCACGGTTGTCTAAGCAATGTGGGTGTGTTCCTAACGTCAAAAAGTCAATTTGCACTTTATTACCGCTGAACAAAATTCATACTAAAGAAAAGTTAAGGGCTCTTAAGATTTTTCTTTTTTTGGAAATGTGCGATCAACCTCCTAAGAGAGGAGGTGATAGTTTGTACGGGTATTTTGTCAGTTTTTAATGCCTCAAAATTGGTTTACAGACTCTTTTGTTGCATCAATATATTTTTTTAATCCTTAAAATGGGTAGGGAATTTGGAATGGGACTTTCCGCAATTTTCAAGGTGGAATATTAATGAACAGGCTCTAATTAAATAGATATTTTTGAAGTTATAGACGTTTTCGAAGCTAAGTTACACAACCTATTAGTACTCCACAAAGAGGTACGCAACGGGAAACTTGATTGGGACATTTCCACGGCATCGTAAATTATAAATAAGTTATTAAACGACATCCACGCGGGCGAAGCCGCGGGCAACAGCTAGTAATAGATAAAAACGAACAATGACATTTTTGCATTTATGCCCCTGTGTTATTGAAGCCATCGAATTATTACAGGCGCTGCGGTAGGCAACCCTACCGTACTAACTCACCGGCTCACCGCATTAGTGCGTGATTTTATAGCGCCCTTGTGAGTTCACCTGCACTTTGATGTTTTGATTCCAATGTCGAATAGTTCGATAAAGGAAAAGTTTGTTTGAATTTAATTAGTAGTTCTCGTTTTAAATAGGTCCAAAGTTTCATTACCTACTTATGTTTGCCTACCATAGTAGGTAGGTAGCGTCTGTGACATAACTAATACGTACAAAAAGTAATATTATAGCATTAATTAGTGATTGCTTTTCTTAGAATCTGCTAGAATCAGCCGAAGGAAGTTTGCAATAGGAATCATAAAAAATAATATATAATAAAAAATAATAAAAGTTTAATGATATAATTACAATAACATATAAAATAATCGAATTAGGTATATGAAGGATACGTGATGTTAATGTATGATGTGTATGATGTTATTGTAATTATATCATTAAACTTTTATTGACTGTGGTTTAAACCACCGTGGTTTAATGTAAGTTACCATTAGATCTGAAGTGCCGTGTTCAAGTTCAATGTCCAGGTTGATCACCGTCGATTATCCATAGTGAGTGTCAGCCCCCATACCTTATAATCTATGGTCTGCCCGTCCCTTTGGGATGTCAGTTAAATGCCAATTAAAAGTCTTTTTTAAATTAGTAGAAGTAAAGTTAAAAACACTTAAGTATAAAAGATTATGATCACTACCATATTTTATTTTGAAGCGGTAACACACTAAAGAAAACATTGTAAGTTTCCAAATAAATGAGTTTCTCAATTACAGTTTTCCATAACGTGAACCGAAGCATTATTAGTGTTTGTTTGTATATTTTGTAAAGATATGTATGGTATGCAAAATGAAGTTTGTTACACAGTCTCAGATCGTCAGATCATTACCACGAATTTAAAACAAATAATAAATATTCAATATCGTCTCGCATCACACAACAACACAGTGTTTACATCGGCTAATGTGGATACAGTAAATAAGAAATGATAATGTCACGATGATATCATCAACTTAAACGAACATTGATTGTAAAGTTCAATTTATTGTGCTTGAATTGATTTGATGCTACATTTAGTATTCATAGATAAGCATCACTTAGGTAGAACAGGGACACAATGTGAATTTAAACAATTATCTATGTACAGTTATTTTAAAGAGAAAAGAAGGTAGATGGAAAAAAGTGAAAAAAACATTAGGTACAATATCTAACCTACAACATAACCTTAAATTATCGTTAGCGTATAGGTATAAAAATTTGCCTGAAAAATAAACGTTTGATGAAGTTCATTACTAGTTATAATCTCTACACAAATTGTAATGTAAGGACCTGCTTTATTCATATTTATGTTCACGATGCTAAAAGAAATGTTATTAACAAAACACTAACACTAATTATGCGATTGGTGGACAATATAATAATTTTACTATCTTGAATTGTTTTTATCATAATCTAATCTACAATGTGGATTGCGTAAGTGCCTATTCAAATGAAAAAATGAACCACAAAACCGTGATAACAATGCTTAGAATAAAGGTAAGTACCTGTCATTCAACAAAAATAATTTCCACGAAAATACAAAGAGTAATGGGTATTATGTAGGTAGATAGGTTGTCTCTGATTATTTGTTTCATCTGCAATATTCATTGGCTTAGTCAAATCTCTTTCGTCAACTTGCACAAGAAACCAAATAAGGATAAATCTCTTAAGAGGGAAAATGATCAGATACTAAACTTGTTTTATAAGAAAGTGCATAACATGTTATCTTTGTAGTTTTTATTGAGATATCGGCAGTTAAGCCTTATCATAAGAACCAGCTGCGACTGGTACAAGTGTCCTGATAATGCGCATCGATGATAATTTACATGCTTCTAAGAAAGTTATATTAAGTCACTCAATAGAACTAGTACTCACTTTTCTTTGAAATAGTCCGATATTTGGCTCATTTTCCAGAATATCTGCAGCAGGAGCATGAGGACGGTGTGGTTAATCCATGTGTAAAGTTTGTAACAGCTCTCCATCGCGCTCCCTTCTCTCTCAGCCCACAAACAAGACAGCGAAACCTCAGTCATTCGTCAATCGTGTATTTGCAAGTGTAATACGAAGATTTGTCGACGTGTATTTCGAAATGTGACTATCGGAGAAGTTTCGTGTACCGAAACGTGCGGCGCTACGCGAGTGTTAGGGTAGTTTGCCGGCTTATCAATTGAGTGGAGTGCCTTGAACGGAAATAGCGTATAGACGAGCCAGCGACAAGATTGACCGCGCTCTGGCACCGGTGCACGCGAACTGGCGACCATGAGAATTCCACCACACACCACAGCGCGCCGAGCGATGACGACAGATGACTCAGTTGTATCGACTGTTTTGATATCTCATCAATTATGGTCTTCGTTTGACAATACTCGTTTTTGGTTCTTCAGGCTGTCCGAGAGATATGGGCTACGCAACGTATCATTTCTAGAAAATCGTCTCCATAAACTGCATTAAGCACATTATTTTCAAAATTAAGTGTTTTGTATTGTTTCTTCTATTTAATTCCATTATTCTCATTATTTTAACAAATATACGTCTTTAAAAATAAACTATTACTAAATATTATTACCTGTTGTTTGCTTTGGTCAGGAAGTGTCAGGAACCAAACTCTTTCGGTAAAAACATTAGTGAAATTCCATTGCATTGACCTAGTGACATAACATAATTTTGAGATGTATTATAAAATGCATCATTAATTACTTAAACATTAAATATTAATTATTCCGATCATCATATTTAAAAAATCATTAACAGACTGGCCATAAGCCTGGTTTCAATAAATTTTACTAATTTATTCAAATTTAACAATAGAATTGTTGCGAATTCGTTTCCTTATGCATGATTTGACGTCAACATCATCAGATTCATGTTTGTGTAACAAGTTTACTCAACTAATGATATTTTGTTATTCCTTCACAAACAGTCAATACGTGTAGCTACGTCACTTCGTTTCGTAGTAATATAATTGTATGTAGGTATATAAAATCTACTTCCATGTCTGTAATATACAACTTTACACTTCTTATTCTTTCCTGCCGAATCTTATACATCAATTAACTTTTTATCATCACCAATTAATTTGTTTTAAAGCTTACATTATAAGATAAATTCTAACCCCCTTATTCATAAACATATTTTAGCTAAATGAAAAAATGAAAAAAGGCATGCTCCGATGGTTCGGGCATATAGAAAGAATGTCGAATGAGCGAATGACTAAACAGATATACAATGCGAAGATGATTGCAGAGGCCCAGGAAGACCAAGACTGACCATTACCAAATAGGTCGAGTTCTGTCTGATGGTGGGATCAAAAGTCTTAGGAATCGGCGTGCATGTATGAAGAGAATGATGAAAGTAGACGAGGCACGAGAGGTTTGTCAGAACCGGGATATCTGGCGCTCTACACTCTCTGCCTACCCCGTTAGGGACCTGGCGTGAAGATACATACATACATACATATTTTAGCTAAAGTGTTGCTAATCTCTCCTTTGTCTTTTTCTATCCTACACATTTGACAATGCAACTGACAAGGACAAAGCATTCTATAGCTAAAACGTATCTTATGTACGTTTATGAAAAAAGGGGTAAGTTTTCAAAAACGTTTTAGAAATAATAAATTTAAATAAGTATAGTACCTACTTACTTACCTACCTACTTCTATTTCATTATAAGACGACGACTATCAAGTATTGGATTCATTTTGTCGACGTGTCATCGTGTCGTTAAGCGTTAATGAAATAGAATCATCTGAAATAAATAGTAATTTATAACGATATGCGACATCAGAACATCCCAAAATAATAGGTTGGGGAAAAAGTCTTTTCGCATTATAGTATGTAAGAACTTGTTATAAAATCTCTTTGGCTGTAGTATTTGTATCTGGCTGATTTTGGTATCATTGAAAGTTAAAATTTTAAAGAACATAATTCCTAATTCAAATTAGGCAAATGTGTGATTTTCATTTGTTTTTCGTACTGTCAAGATGAGTGAATCTAATGAAGAAATTCGATACATTTTAAAATTTTACTACAAAAAAGGTTAAAATGCAACGCAAGCCGCGAAAAAAATTTGCGATGCTTATGGATGCGTTTTTGCGATGTTTATGGTCTAGTGCAGTGTCTGTGAGAGTAGCACAAATTTGGTTTAAGCGTTTTCAATCCGGAAATTTTGATGTCAAAGATGCACCTCGCTCTGGTCGCCTTATTACGGATAAAATGGATGCCATTTTTGAAAAAGTGGAGTAAGATCGACGTATCAGTAGTTACGACGTAGCTGAAGAACTGAGAATTGATCACAAAACAGTTTTGGCGCATTTGAAAAAAGCTGGGTACAAAAAAAGCTCGATATTTGGGTACCTCACGAACTCACTGAAAGAAACCTAATGAACCGTGTACTCATTTGTGATTCTTTATTACGACGTAATGAAACCGAATAATTTTTGAAGAAGCTGATAACTGGTGATGAAAAGTGGATCACGTACGACAAGAACGTGCGAAAAAGGTCATGGTCAAAGGCCGGTTAGCTCGCAATAAGGTGATGTTGTATGTGTGGTGGGATTGGAAGGGCATTATTCATTATGAGCTATTACCACCAGACAGGACTATCGATTCTGAACTCTACTGCGAACAACTGATGAGATTAAAGCAAGAAGTTGAGAGAAAGCGGCCGGAATTGATCAACAAAAGGGGTGTGGTGTTTCATCATGATAACGCTAGACCTCACACATCTATAGCCACTCAGCAAAAATTAAGAGAGTTTGGCTGGGAGGTGTTAATGCATCCGCCGTATAGTCCTGACCTTGCACCTTCAGATTTCCACCTGTTTCGGTCTCTTCAGAATTCTTTATGCAATGTTAGGTTAACATCACGAGAGGACTGCCAAATACACTTGTCGCGGTATTTTGATGAGAAGTCCCAATTTTTTTATAGCAATGGGATCATGTCCCTACCTACAAGATGACAAAAGGTTATCGAACAAAATGGTACATACATACTTTAGTTAAATTTAAATAAACTGTATTAAAAAATGTTATGAATTATCTTAAAAAATGCGAAGAAACTTTTTCCCCAACCTAATAAATGAACATATCCGAGAATAACAAGATCTCGTTATAAATATCTACATGTGAACCTAATAATAATCTTAATATCAGTATTCACACCACTGTGTGATTATTTTAGAAAGTCATCGCAAACCAAGTTAAGTCTGTTGTCATATTATTATGTCTATGTATTTTACAAAAATAAATATGTTGGCTCACGATCAGCGTTTGTATCCAGGGTTTGGGACAGAATTACTTTTGATAATATCGCTATATTTATCATTCGTACCAACCGAATTTGAATAAATACATTATGAGTTTTTCACTTGAAATAATTACGTAAATATGATGGTACACGAAGTAAAAAAGATTTACCTAACCTATTTACTAGATACTTCCAAAAAAAATTTACTGAAATAAAAGTAAATCTTTTAAACAATTTTAAAAAATTTAGTAGCTATAACGTTTTCGTAGGTTTTCGCGAGCTTCATACATTGTAGAAATTAAACTTGCGGATTCGAGTAGCTATTTTAGGTATCTACTAAAAGAGAGTAAGAAGTTTAAAATTGTAATTCGATTTGCATGATCATAGGTAAACCACAACATTACGTAGACGAACTATAGTACTGAAAAATGTTATGGAAAATCATACCCCAGATAATTGAAATTTAAAGAATGCGTGTGACATATTGACGTACTTGATATTTTCTTTAGTTATTTTTCGATCAATTAACATACAACACAATAAACAGATTCAGCTTAGAGTTAATTGATATGGGAATCGCTCTGTTAGCACAGTCATTAACTTTTGCAGATGTCAACAATTAGCTATTTACAGTTAATGGAAAATATTCAGTTTTTGTACATCAATTAATTACATTTTAATCCGTACCTATTCCCTGGGTAACTGGATATTGTTATTGAAAGATACACACTCAAAATCGTACTTGTTGTAGTATGATTCTGAGTGTTATCAATCTAAAAACAATAATTTCTGAATTAAAGAATTGTTCCTGCGCACGTGTTATCATTTGCATTGTAGAGGTGACCACAGAGGCCTTATTTGATTCCTAACACGTTTGCAGCTGCGCAATAATCTTATTATAGCTGCGTAATTATTACCTTTTCAATAATTTAAACACCCGTCACGTCTGGAAAGCTTTAAGCTACTTATAATAAGTATATAACCTGTTTTTGAGTATCAGTTTATCTTTTCAACATCGCTTTTGATTCAATAATTTGTAATTGCGTTTTTTAATATGAAATTTAAGATATGCTGTCGTTAACACAACTGACCATTAGGACCGTTTATAAAGTTTTATTTTCTTCTCTTCTCTTCTCTTCCATTTCTCCAACAAATCTTTGTTTTTTTTATCTTAAACAATTTCTGGCCAATAATTTTCATTTTAAAAGAAATATTTTTAAGTAGGGAATACACTTATAAGATGTTTTGATATTTTTACTAATAAAAGCAATTACTTAGGTAATCTTAATATATGTATAAAGGAATTCATCTGAACTCCTTTAGTTTTCAGGATTATAGAAAGTATTCAGAAACCAGAAACACAATGACAGTGTAACTTCTCCATATCTTTATTGAATTACAAGGTCTAATATAAACTCAAAAACCGCATAAGCCCGTCATATTTTTGCTATCGTATGTACGTTAATTATTTGCTTAACCGTTTAATTGCTGTGAATTGCAAGTCCCACAATGAAAATGTTATCAATGTCCCTCATCCCAAGTTCATCGTCTTTTAATGTTTGTCGCGTTTATTTTTTCTGCACGCGTTTATAAAAAGAAACAACTCAAGTGTATCACCATGTTATATAGCAATAGAATTAGGTATTATATGTATTCATAGAACGTGGCGGATGACCGAAATAGTGTGATCCAACAAAAACTAATTGTTAAAATCATTTTAATATTCAACATTTTGCTAGCATTATACCTAGTAGGTATAGGTACATCATGATATTTTCCTAGCAGGAATTAAATAGTCAATCCACCAACATAGGGTGACCCGCTGCCACCGGTGGCGGTGGCCCGGGTTGCTCTATGAGGCTGACCATACAACCAAAGGGAATGTCTAGTAGGTATCTACTTTAGAATGAAAAGCCGATCATATTTTTATTATCGTACCTATTCGTAGAGCTAAATTGTAGGTATAAAGTAAAATTATTGACACAATAACAAATTAACTGCAGTGAATTGCAATTCCCACAATGAAAATGTTATCAATGTCCCTCAGGCCAAGTTCATCGTCTCTCACTATTTGCCGCGTTTAATTTTTATACATTTGTTTATTAAAAGAAGCAACGTAAGTATATCACAATGTTGTATTAAACAGTTTTATGATAATGGATTCATCGATCTGGGTAGCCCGACAAAACGAGGAAGCAATTGACTCCAACACAGCGGATGACCTCTCGAATTGGCGTGATTCAACAACAAAAGAATCCTTTTCGTTCGTCATTTTGCTGTATTTTTATATGGCGCTTGTGTAACTGAAGCATACTAAATATTGTTATATTGTTGATTAACATTCGATTACGGTATTCGGCTACAAACGAAGCAACTTATGTTACTCAATTATCAAGGGAAAATTTTCTAGAAAGTTCTTTGTTCTTGTAATTATTATAATTTTGTAATAGAGAGACCATGCCTTATATGCTTACCTATACATACTTACTTACTTTCTATTTAATATTTTTAGCTGTGTAGGTTATAAGTTATAACATCTTGATATGGCAAATAAGCAAAAAGTATTGATGGTAAGTTAATTGCCAAAATAGTATTAGTTCTTTAGAACAATTTTGCTAAAACTAGAAAAATCAGTTCCGATACATATACCTAGATACATCTGAGTTCTAAGATATTTTGATTCTATGTTGAAAAACAAAAACTATCACACATTTCCATTTTAAAAAAATATTTAAATTGTCGTCCAAGGTCAAAATCTATGGAATGTTATTTTCAGAAAATCTAGAACATTTCTATGAATAACACTTTTTAACTCACTGGAGTAAAAATGTTGATGGTACAAATAGTAGTGGCGTGGCCTTCTATATTCAACTTTGATTTCTATTTTGTATTCTAATGAGTTAAAAAAATGATAATACAAAACACGACTAACACATGTTTACGCAAATCACCTAGCTTAGCAACAGCAAGCTCCTGCTGCTTGACACTTTTTAGGCTCTCTTGGTAGCATTAGATACACAGCAGTTTCGTTTCACCTCGAATCTTTTCTATTTTTGTACAAATCTCGCCTAGCAAAGGATTGCTTTAAATAAATTAAATTACGTTTCATATTTGAAAGGTCCATATTACGAAACAATTTTCTCTTTGTAAGTGTAGGTATCGAAAAGCTATAGACGTCCTCAGTCTGCCTACGATCATGACGTAATACCTAAAGTAGTAAACCTACCATAGGTGTACAATCATACAAACAGAAAACTGGTTTCGTTTTGATTAAATCGTACCGAGTGCGAGTCCGGTGCGCGTGTACTAGTGATTCACTTCTTGATCGCCGCTAACCTTCCTGTTTTACGATTATAATCGGCACCACTACCACAAAATGGAAAGAAAAATTTGACTTCAGGCGAGACTCGAACTCGCGGCCTACTGGGAATCTAGTTTATAAAAATTTGACTTCAATTGGAAGAGCGGCTGGACTAGATTGCCTACCTACCAACTAAAAATCGGATCGAAATATTCAAGAAATTAGGTACCTATTTAAGCAATTATTTTTTTTAAGTGAAAACTTCTTTTACTACTTGCCGCTAAATGGTAGTGTTCAGCACTATCTTGTTCCAGTCAGGTGGTAATGTACGGCTCCGTAATTTCCGGCACAGAGGCATAACACCTTAGGCCTCAGGAGTGGTAACGCATCTGCATCTTCACCTTGGTCTTTAAATGGGTGTCTATAGGCTGCAGTCATCACTTAACATCAATGTGAACTGCATGCTTGTTTGCCACTTGCATTACATAAAAAAAAATCTGCAGGCGGCACGTATCTGTTGCCCAACTAGCATAGTTGGCAATAGATGGCGCTGCTGCTACCATAAAGCAATGCAATAAATGTGAAGGAAAGATTTGACAAATCGGGCAGGACTTCAGTAGATCAATTGGAAGAGCGGCTGGACTAGATTCCCAGTAGGCCGCGAGTTCGAGTCTCGCCTGAAGTCAAATTTTTCTTTCCATTTTTCAAAATAATAAATCATTTTTTAAAATAAAATATATTTCACAAGCATGTGTTAATGCGAAATAATATAAAACAACCACTACCACAAGTTTGCACGCTGCAATAAATCCTACTAATATTATAAATGCGAAAGTTTGTGAGTATGGATGAATGGATGTTTATTAGTCTATCACGTAAAAACTACTGGACGGATTTGACTGAAACTTTACAGTAATATACCTAGGTAGGTAATTGGAATAACATATTCACTTAATTGGCTACAATTTGTAATGAACATTTGTACTTGCACAACTAGCCTAACGTTTGAAATGAGTTTATGAATATGAAAGTAAATAGTAGGGGTTACATCTTATGGTCTGATAGTCAGTAGCCTGTTTTACCATATTAGGTATAAGTAGATATAATTTCTTAATGTCGATTGATAAGTAATTTAAATACTGTGGATTTGTCGTACCTTCGTTGTCCTCGAGATCTTTCATTGCAATTCTGTAATGCCTACCTACCAACTAAAAATCGTATCGAAATATTCAAGAAATTAGGTACCTATTTAAACAATTATTTTTTTTAAGTGAAAACTTCTTTTACTACTTGCCGCTAAATGGTAGTGTTCAGCACTATCGTGTTCCAGTCAGGTGGTAATGTACGGCTCCGTAATTTCCGGCACAGAGGCATAACACCTTAGGCCACAGGAGTGGTAACGCATCTGCATCTTCACCTTGGTCTTTAAATGGGTGTCTATAGGCTGCAGTCATCACTTAACATCAATGTGAACTGCATGCTTGTTAGCCACTTGCATTACATTAAAAAAAATCTGCAGGCGGCACGTATCGGTTGCCTAACTAGCATAGTTGGCAATAGATGGCGCTGCTGCTACCATAAAGCAATGCAATTAATGTGAAGGAAAGATTTGACAAATCGGGCAGGACTTCAGTAGATCAATTGGAAGAGCGGCTGGACTAGATTCCCAGTAGGCCGCGAGTTCGAGTCTCGCCTGAAGTCATTTTTTTCTTTCCATTTTTCTTTAAATAAAATATCTTTTATAAGCCCTGATAGTTCATCATCATCATCATATCAGCCATAGGACGTCCACTGCTGAACATAGGCCTCCCCCAATGACCTCCATGCCGATCGATCGGAAGCGACGTGCATCCAGCGGGTACCTGCAGCCTTGACCAGGTCCTCGGTCCATCTTGCAGGTGGACGGCCTACGCTGCGCTTTCCGATACGTGGTCTCCACTCGAGAACCTTTCTGCCCCAACGGCTATCGGTTCTCCGAGCTATGTGCCCTACCCATTGCCACTTCAGCTTGGATATCTGCTTGGCTATGTCAGCGACTTCCGTTCGCCTACGGATTTCTTCGTTTCTGATTCGATCCAGTAGGGAAATGCCGAGCATAGCCCTCTCCATTGACCGCTGAGTGACTTGGAGCTTTCGTACGAGACCCATAGAGACCACGTCTCGGTACCTGATAGTTAATTCCTTCTTATTAATCAAAGTGTGTTACCAAGCAATGGTTATTATACAATAGCATGTTAGATACGAGGGAATACTCAATAATGGAGAAAATTGAACATGGTGCAGTCATTAAGTACCTCAATTAAAAAAGGCCTGTCACCAAAAGACATCCATCAAGATATGGTGGGCACTTTGGGGGAGTCTGCTCCATCGTATTCCAGTGTCAAGAAGTGGGTAGCTGAGTTTAAGCGCGGTCGTGAGAGCATTGAAGATGATCCTAGGAGTGGACGGCCTACAACCTCTACCACGATAGAAAACATATATAAAATTTGTGATCTCGTACTGGGTGATCTACGTTTGACCATCGGTAAGATAGCTGAGACAACAGATATTAGTTATGGCCGGTTGCAACACATAATAACGAAAGAATTGGGATTCCATAAGGTTTCTGCTCGCGAGGTTGCGTTCAGCTGAACAAAAACGAGTTCAATTCACAAATTCGCAAGACTGTTTGAGACTGATCCCGTAAACTTTTTGTCTAGATTTGTTACCATGGATGAAAGCTGGGTTCACCACCATATTCCTGAATGAAAGCAACAATGCAAACAGTGGAAAAGATCTGACTCACCTACACCGAAAAAGGCTAAGGTCGTTTTGTCGACTAACAGTCATGGCTTCTGTTTTTTGGGATGCGAAGGGCATTATTTTTGTAGATTATTTACCGAAAGGTCAAACTATTAATTCTAGTTATTATTGTAACCTTTTACGAAGACTCCTAGAAGAAATAAAAGAAAAAAGGCAGGGAATGTTGCGTAAGAAAGTTTTGTTCCATCAAGACAATGCACGTGTTCACACTTCGGTTGACAAACAATGTCTGTAATCCATGATTGTGGCTACGAATTGCTGCCCCACTCACCTTATTCGCCGGATCTAGCCCCCTCAGATTATCATTTACTTCCAAATTAAAAAAAACATTCGGGTGGTTCGAAATTTTCGATCAAAGATGAGGTGATAGTCGCAGTAAACGTGTTTTTCGCCGACCTTCCGGAATCTTTTTTTTTCGAGGGGATAAACAAGTTGCAGTTCAGGTGGAAGAAGTGTGTTGAGCTAGATGGAGACTATGTCGAAAAATAAAAATAAATGTAGACCCACTTTTCTTTCATTTTCTTGGTCGGGCTTCAAACTTTTGGATCCACCCTCGTAACTCATAATTCCTCTTCACAGCTCATGCTTTATTTCAAACTCTTTAACTATTTCGGCAATAAAACTATGGAATACGCTTCCCGTGAATATCAGGTAATCAACATGCAAGTACTCTTTGAAGCGGAAAATTCGGGAACATTACTTAAACTTAGTTGGCTAGTAGCTTCACAGGCTGTAGTAATTATTCATCGTGATATTTCCTAATTATAATTATTATATCTATTATATATTTGCGTCTTAATTATATACGTATATATTTATATCTAATATTATATATCCATCATCTTAATATAGTTATTTTTTTGTTATTCTCATATATTTTCACCAGTGTTGCACCTACTTCGTTGCTATCCTCACTACCCAAAGGTTGACTGGTAGAAAATGCCTAGTGGCATTAAGTCCGCCTTATGTATCGTTTTAGTGCATAAAATATTAAATAAATAAAAATAAAATAAATAATTAACTACCTGTCCCACCTAGACACGAATGCAATTTGTTATTGAAGAAAAAGGTACGTTCTGAGTAAGTACACTTTACAAAACAAAAACACACACATAACAAAATGTACACAAAAATAGGAAAAACAGACGTAGGTAATAATAATATGTAGTAAAGAACCTACTACCAAACCTGAGAGAACACATCTGTGGGGGGGACATGGTTGAGATTATTGAGATTGATTGATTATTGATATAAAAAACGCTGTTTACTATCGACAAAGGTAAAAGTACGGCGTTTTATCTACTTGTTGATAAAAAAAGTTATCTTAAGTGCAGGCACACCAGAGTTGCACCGGACGGGCCGATTTGAGTTAACAAGATAATAAGCTCGGATCACTGGCCACGAGATCGAATCATCGAGTCACTCAGTTACTCCAATAGTTAGATCCCCTTCCTACGTCATACTTAAATCTTTATGAGAGCACCTTTTGTTTTGATAGTATTAGATGGAGATTAACCAATATCTGCTATCTTTTGGACTAAGTGGGCACTTGTTTTGTTATCTATTAGACCTGTCTTATTAGATAGATAGAACTGTTGTTAAAAGAAGCGGTTTGTACCTATGACTTCTTTTCATGTTATGAAACTCACAAACAAGAACACGTATAGATCGCATTATATATATCGGTTCTCTGTTTTATTACCTAACTTTTTTTATTATAACTAACTGTTCCCGCGACTTCGTCCGCGTGAGAATGTATGATTGTTCAGTATCTACCCGGACGAAGTCGTGGGCACAGCTAGTATAAAAGTAGCCTTAGTTACTCCTTATCACATCAGCTATCTGCCAGCTAAGCAACGCTGTAGTAGTCTTATGGCTTATAATATAATCTATTACTAGCTTAGCTAGTGTTGTTGTAAGATCACTAAGCCCATCTTCCAACAATTACGGCAGCAGACTTAACCTGCTTTAAGAATATAGGTATACCTACATAATATTTACATCATACCCAGTAAAAATGTTATTATTTACTATGATTATCCATGGTTAGATATTAGGACATTGCGTGCGAGACTATAAACATTTGTCAGAACTAGAATTTAATATTTCTGAACAATGAATTACAGACATGCAATCGATTTCTCAAAACCATGGCGTTCGAATATTTGATTCTATTACTATTGATCGAGCGAATAAGGTTCGTTTAGACGATTTATTAAAACTGTGTTATCTCCTAACAAATTATTTTAATTTTGTTGACATCAGATATAAAAGCTTATTA
This sequence comes from Macrosoma leucophasiata, assembly GCA_036365455.1. NCBI lineage: Eukaryota > Metazoa > Arthropoda > Insecta > Lepidoptera > Hedylidae > Macrosoma > Macrosoma leucophasiata. Next base: position 7,750,090 of record JAWQUS010000024.1, read on the forward strand.
TACAGTATGTATGTGTCTTCACGCCAAGTCCCTCACGGGGCAGGCAGAGAGTGTGGAATAGAAATAGAAAATATTTTTATTTCGAATAAGATTTTACACTCATTTTCGAAGACAATATAAGAATCAATAATTACCTAGAGTGAATAACTATTACATAAAGTAAAACAGATATTATGTCAATTAAAATAGCGATAAAAACTTACAGTTAAAATATCATAAAAAATTCAATTCCTTCCTTCCAAAAATTAGATAAGAAGAAAAAGAAAATAATATTCGTCAAAACCAAATCTAAGTTATTCACTTAGCAGAGTTCCAAGTCCAGTCACTACTGAGAAGAACTCCGCTACTCAACAAACTCAGTAGAAGCTCTTTTAAATTTTTAACTTATGTCTAATACAGATAGTCATTAAAATCTAATAATGTAAACGTCAAAAGCGTTTCGTTACGGGTTGAGTATTATACTCGTATATCTATTATCTTTGGGGAAGTCTTTGATCTAGCAGTGGACGTCTTTCGGCTTTAATGATGATGAAGAATTATTACCAATTCAGGAATCAACTCGTTAGTGCTGTTTTTAAAAAAGAGTAATTAAGCAGGAGTGCAATTTATTTTTCTAATTTACGAGATAGGCACTTAAAATACTCAATAAGTACCTCAATACCTATTTCAAGTCGTCTTAATTATTATGACTCGCACATACAAAATTAGCATACACTTAGTGGAAAAACAAAAGCAAACAAAGTATTCAACACACTATAGGAATTTAACAACAATTGACTCAGAGCAAACAAAGATGAATAGCTCCTCGTTTCTGTTCATATGAGAATGGTAAGTACATAAGAAATAGTTTTACACGTATTGGTCAATAATATTTACTCGTGACGCAATTAATTTGAGAATTCCCTAACCATATACTAATGTATTGCATGAAATTAATTAAACGTACAATTAAGTATTGTAGCTAAGTGGGTCTTACTTAGCTAATTGAATTTTAATACGTTCCTGTCCTGTCTTGACGTCGTATATGAAACTCATTTGAAGAGTATTATCACAGCTCAAAGAATAAAGAAGGTATTTTACCTACAGTTATCCGACGAAGTTGTAATAAAGAATTTTTACAATTTATAAATAAATAAAAATAAATAAAAAAACAGAAAATTTAACCCCACCAGCGGGACTTAGATCAATGTTTTAATGAATGTATTACCAGGTATTACGTAATTACCACAAGTATCGCAACACAATCGGACACAGGGGAATAACTACAACGAAATGTACCAACCCACAGTAACCAAGAGTTAAAGTTGAACAAAAGTAAAACATGTGAAAAAAATATTTAATTATTATTTTTTGTTTCATTTTAACTTTTCTTTTTGGCATCTAGACGTGACGACCCAACCCTCGATTAGTGGAGTAAAATACGAGACATAATTATACTTACACATATCTCGAGGTGATGTGTTGCGCGAGGAGGATATTGCCAGGTCGACGTCGACGTTGGTTGGGTGTCGTCACATTTTTTTTTAATATTTGACAGTACAAACTTTAGAATTAACTGTTCATGAAAACAGTTTTAAGGCTTTTTAATATTATTGACTATAATATTTATGACAAAAAAATTTGAGGATATACCTATTGCAATTAGGTATTTCCATTTTATGGCATTTGATATTATGTATCATTGAGTTCGGAAGGTTATTATTCGGACATGTGATGATTAGGACGAACACTTTATGGCATTGTACATCTATACAAATAAATATAATTGGAGTGTCTGTTTGTAATACAAAAATAATCGCTTTTTATATATGTATACACGGTACATATACCAAAACAACATTTTTTACAATTTTTGTCTGTCTGTCTGTCTATTTGTTCCCGCTAATCTCGGGAACGGCTGGACCGATTTCGACGGGACTTTCACTGGCAGATAGCTGATGTGATAAGGAGTAACTAAGGCTACTTTTATACTAGCTGTGCCCACGACTTCGTCCGGGTAGATACTGAACAATCATACATTCTCACGCGGACGAAGTCGCGGGAACAGTTAGTTATAATAAAAAAAGTTAGGTAATAAAACAGAGAACCGATATATATAATGCGATCTATACGTGTTCTTGTTTGTGAGTTTCATAACATGAAAAGAAGTCATAGGTACAAACCGCTTCTTTTAACAACAGTTCTATCTATCTAATAAGACAGGTCTAATAGATAACAAAACAAGTGCCCACTTAGTCCAAAAGATAGCAGATATTGGTTAATCTCCATCTAATACTATCAAAACAAAAGGTGCTCTCATAAAGATTTAAGTATGACGTAGGAAGGGGATCTAACTATTGGAGTAACTGAGTGACTCGATGATTCGATCTCGTGGCCAGTGATCCGAGCTTATTATCTTGTTAACTCAAATCGGCCCGTCCGGTGCAACTCTGGTGTGCCTGCACTTAAGATAACTTTTTTTATCAACAAGTAGATAAAACGCCGTACTTTTACCTTTGTCGATAGTAAACAGCGTTTTTTATATCAATAATCAATCAATCTCAATAATCTCAACCATGTCCCCCCCACAGATGTGTTCTCTCAGGTTTGGTAGTAGGTTCTTTACTACATATTATTATTACCTACGTCTGTTTTTCCTATTTTTGTGTACATTTTGTTATGTGTGTGTTTTTGTTGTGTAAAGTGTACTTACTCAGAACGTACCTTTTTCTTCAATAACAAATTGCATTCGTGTCTAGGTGGGACAGGTAGTTAATTATTTATTTTATTTTTATTTATTTAATATTTTATGCACTAAAACGATACATAAGGCGGACTTAATGCCACTAGGCATTTTCTACCAGTCAACCTTTGGGTAGTGAGGATAGCAACGAAGTAGGTGCAACACTGGTGAAAATATATGAGAATAACAAAAAAATAACTATATTAAGATGATGGATATATAATATTAGATATAAATGTATATAAATATACATATATACGTATATAACTAAGACGCAAATATATAATAGATATAATAAATATAATAATTATACCTAGAACCCGCTGGATGCATGTCGCTTCCGATCGATCGGCATGGAGGTCATTGGGGGAGGCCTATGTTCAGCAGTGGACGTCCTATGGCTGATATGATGATGACCAGGGCTTATAAAATATGTATTGTCTCTATATGTGTACGAAGACTCGAAAACTACTTAACCGATTGTGATGATACTGAGATGTTTCAAACACAAGTAACAGGTAGGACAGCATCTGTTAGGTAGCTATAAATAGATCTATGAAGAAGAAATAGGTATTGTGGTCACGTTGAGTGGTATTTACGTAAAACATGTCATCGGAAAATTTCAGGCGAACACGTGACGTCCATATTTCAATATGCGCTCCGTATCCAGTAAAACAGGTCATCTGAATTTTTGAGATTGTTTTGTCTCATCCCACAGAGAAGGTATACCAAATATTATATTTATTTTATTGCTTTATCTGTTTGACCGTTTTTACGTAAATCGGTAGAGAAGTCTCGGCGAAATGGGCGTACATACTTAAAAAAAAATATATATATACCGGCCGAATTGAGAACCTCCTCGTTTTTGAACTCGGTAAAAATATTGCAATCTGAAATATCAAAATGGGAGATTTATTTGTGTAAGGGGATTAGGCCCAAGCTTTTGTAATATTTGATGAAATTACACATTTATTCGATTCACCTATGTGTGTAAGGAATCGTTAATGTGACAAAAAAATATGTACGTAAGTTTTCTTCTTCTATTTTCTCATCGATGTTTAGGTACAAACAGTTTTGATTATTTATTATCATCATCATCATCATCATTACAGCCAAAAGACGTCCACTGCTGGACAAAGACCTTCCCTAAAGATTGCCACAACGAATGGTCCCGGGTCCAGGCCGTCGGTCCATCTCGTGGGGGGCATTTGACGCTTCGTCTTCCGGTACGCGGTCGCCACTCTAGAACTCTTTTGCCCCAGCAGCCGTCAGTTCTGCGAGCTATGTGCCCTACCCACTGCCACTTGAGTGGAATATATTGAGGACAAATTTAAGAAATCCGTAAGCATCATCTATTATATTTTTTGTCACGAGCCCACTGTGCCATTACTACCTATTATTAATTCAGTTCCTTAGTTGTTAAGATATCACACTTTAGGTTTAAAGTGAAAGAAGGCCAAATTTATAAAGATTAGCCGTAACATGCGCACATCTGCAGAAGAATGAAGGTCTTGTCGTATAATTAATGAAACTAATTCAAGATTAGATTAAGATCTGTCTAAAGTACCCGCTATTGATAGTTGAGAAGCAAGGTCTAATTAATGTATGTATGTATCTTAACGCCAAATCCTTTACGGGATAGTTAGGGGTTCTAACATTAATAGCGTGTATCTTTACGCCAGGTCCCTGACGGAGTAGGCAGAGAGTGTGGAGCGCTCGATATCTCGGTCCTGACATACCTCCCGCGCTTCTTCTACCTTCATCATTCTCTTCATACATGCTGGCCGATTTTTAAGACTTTTGACCCCACCTTTAGACAATACTCGACCTATTTGGTCATGGTAGATCAGTATTGGTCTTCCTGGGACTCTGCAACCACCCAAATTCGCATTGTATATCTGTTTAGTCATTCGCTCATTCGACATTCTTTCCATATGCCCGAACCATCTGAGCATGCCTCTTTTCATTTTTTCAACATTAATCTATATATATAAAAATCAATTGCTGTTCGTTAGTCTCGCTTAAACTTGAGAACGGCTGGACCGATTTGGTTAATTTTAGTTTTGAATTATTTTTGAAAGCCCAGGGAAGGTTTAAAAGGTAAAAAATATGAAGAAATTCAAGGAGAATAGTAAAAAAATCACAATTTCATTTTCCCATACAAATAGTCCGTATCTATCAAACCTTTGACACATTATTTCAATCTGAGGCAATACGAAACTTGGCGGGTCAGCTAGTAGGTTATAAAAATAGGTCTATTTCAAGAAGTAAGCTTCTTGATAACAGCATCCACTCGATGCTACTTATTACGTGATCTAATCCGATCTAGTAGCGAGTGCAGTCAGTTCAACCAACATTCGCGGTGAAACCATTCCAACAGGCGACAGTAAATACAATAACGTGGGATTGGCACCAGCATCCCACGATAAAACTGCCACCACTCATACCAGGCGTGGTTATTTTAAAACACGTATTCTAAAACAAGAAAAATACTATTGTATTAGGTATTAGTCATGGTTGCACTGAAAGTCCCTTAGACCCTGACTCGGCGACGACTGATCTTTGTCTCGAGTCTCGAAAAATCCTTAATATCTCTGGTTTCTTCGGTTTTTTTAAAACTTGTTTACAGGCTACAGTAATCACTAACCTTCGAAGTGTCACTACATAACGTAATAAATAGTATTTTTAATACTATTTATTTATTTTTCTAATGCTATGATCTATGTACTGATAATTGTAACTACGCATATGCAATACTTACAAGTACCTAGGTATATTGTTTACTGTAACTATTTTATGATCTGGAGTACATACAATGCAATAACTATTCTTCTTTGGACGTTAAGCAAATCGTGATTGTAATGCTAAATAAGTTTTACGATAATCGTTACAATTGTATATCTAATGCGTTGTTTTACTAACAATATGCAGATAATGTGTAATAAATACAGAAAATTTATTTAATTTCGTTGTAAATATAATAATATCGTTCTTAGAAAAATATTGTTTAAGTACCTATATTTTAAATTAAATTGAGAGGAAAATCCAGTTCCCTAGAAAAATGTATTAAGAGCAATGTATGAAATATTGAGTCATTTTAAACGTAACCTCCTTGTAGTACGCAATACAAGCCAATACTTGAACTAAGGAGTCATGAGTCATGACCCCTCCCTTCTTAGATTGAAGCGCCTTTTGCGCTCTCCGACTGCCCGGTAAAGTAGACTCGTGCCATCTCGAGACGCCTACATAAGAACGTCCTAAAGAAAATGACCCTTCCCTCCAGCTTTGGAGAATACAGGAAAAAAAATGTATATGGAGCTTAATAGAGAGATTGAGACTGCCCATTGAGAAAGGTATAAAGCCTTTCGTTCTGAATTAGGTTAACAAAAACGCTATAGCAGATACAGGGGATTCAAATCTCCGCCTTTCCCAAATCATCCAAGTTCATTCAACGTGGCAAATCTTAGGGCTGTTTCAAAGTATGCGTTTGGTGTTAGCCTGCTGCGATGCTGGAAACAGTGCCGGATTAGCCATATAGCAGGAGACAGCAAATGCTACGGGCCCCGCGCATTGGGGGGCCCCGCGAATGTGCCAATAAAAACCTCGAAAGAAAAGGCAATGTAATGTTCAATTTGCTACGGGCCCCGCACGGTTCGGTTGTCGTACTGCGCACGGATTATGCTATTTAGATTGTATTCTAGGTATATTAAATTTTAATGAAAAGAGGAACACACTGAGTTTCTTCGGTAACAGAGTTCTTCTCAGTGGTACCCACACTTTGAACTTTGCTAAGTAGAAGTTTGCTAGTCATTCCCCACCTCGAATAAATAATACCTATGGATATAGAAAAGATGAAGATATGTTCTCTGCCAGAGAGCGTGCTGTGTTTATTTGGTGTGCTATCAGGGAGCAGTCCGCTTGTCCATAAAATATGGGTAATGAAATCTATTGATTGTCTTTATTTTTTGCACAAGCATTTAAAGATACAAAGATAAATGGACTTGGAATGTACTTCGAGCGGGATCGAGCCTGCGACCTCAGGTTAACTATCCCTGCCGCTTTACCACTAAGTGACACTAAGCTACCGAAGCTTTAATTTAATTATTGGTTGATTTTGTATACGCCGAGAGTTCCTTCTCTATAGTATTACCACAGTGTAAAGAATGTATTTTTTTATTATACTCTGCCCCTGGTTGATTCGAAGCGCCTTTTAAATAATGGAGGCAACAAACGATTTAGTAAAAATAAATAAATTTGATGGTTCATGTATCGGTTAAACATTATTATTACATTGGTATTTATTAATACCTATAGGATTATTATTATAAGTCATTCTCTCTATATCTAGAGAGAAGATATGCTTATAACCCGAAAATGCAATAGTGTCCTTGTAGACCAATTTGAAATAAATGATTTGAATTTTGAGTTAAATCAAGGCATTTTGTTAATTTAAACATAAATCGAATTGATCAGTAACAATATTGGAATATTAAAAATAAAAAAACCGATCCGATTTTTTTTTACTTACTAGCTTCGGCTGCCGGCGTCGAGCATCGAAAATTGACGACCTCACCGCTTACAGGTAGAGAAAAATAAACCGCTAGTGCAGTCGGTTAACTGAACAATAGCAGTCAAACCATTCTAAAAGCAAAAACGGGATAACGAAAGCAATAACGCGGGATGGCAGCTTGCCGCGATAAAACTACCGTCATTGTAATCGCCAACCTCAATGGCAAACGTGGCGATTTGGACTATCTATATGAGGATATAGTATCATTAAAGGAAGATTTTGTCCAGCAGTAGACGTATTTCGGCGTTATTAAATTAAGAAACATGCCTGCCTGTATTCATTACAGGTCATATAAATAAGCTGACATTAGGTAGGATTCCGGGTGTTTATGCCTGTAAGAATGTGAACTGCAAACAAGTATCCAGTTCACATTGCCGGTACGTAGGCAGCCTAGACAATTTTACTACAGAAAATCACAAAAGCCAAAGATCTTGGTGCAAATACAATGGAAATGCCTAATGTCCAAAGCCTAGGATCTTTTGCTTCTATGCCATATAATACAGATCCATTCATTACCTACTTATGACAGAATACTATTATTTAGAGGCACGTAAATTTGGGAGTAAAGAACGGCAATGAAATTTGTTGTGGGATAAATATTTTGAAATTTTTCACTTCTGAGCAATTATAATATCTAATTCTGTAACATAAAATGAAGAGGGAAGAAGTCAAAACAGCACAAAAATATAATAAACTATGTTAAATAACATTTAAGATTCATTTATTGGGTTATAAAATAATATTTTATTAACGCAATAGTATTCGTTTCTATTTACGATAAAAAAATTGCATAAAAATATAAACGAACGTAAAGAGGGTGTTTGCTAATAAACCGGCACTGCATAAAGGTAACTTATACATTATAATATTATCTAAAATATAAAATTCTCGTGTCACAATGTTTGTAACCGATCATTAAGAAATTTTGTGTGTATATTTGGTTAGTATGAGAATTGGTTGTAGACTATTTTTTATCTCCAAGCTACTCTACGTAGCCACTAGCTACGTAGAGTAGCTTGGAGTTACGCTACGCAGGTTTGAGCTACGCTTACGTAGTTTTGGACTACAAAGTCTCGGTTTAAACTACTTCGACTATAAAATATTTCCCTACGTCACTAAACATATCCGCTGTTTTTTGTATTTAGATGTCTTTATTTTGTGTCTTGACTTGTTTGCCATCATCGTAAGATAAACAAATTTAGATGTTTATGATTATTTTAGGAACAATTCTTACCAATATAATTATCGTTTGGTTTGGATGCTCAATAGTTACTTTTATGGGAGATGCCAGTATATTATCAAAAACTCGTAATATAATATAACACACCTAACACATTGTCTTCAATAATTATAAAACTTAATACTGAATTACATGACCACCGTGTTATTTTTGAAATTCGTTGTTATTAATGTTGTATATTTCTTGTTATACAAATTCCAATATACTTAATATCCTACAAAATCATAACAAGTAATTTGAAGCAATTTTGCCAACAATTGCATTACTCCAGTTCTCATGAAACGCCAAAAATGGAAAATGAAACGTTTCCATTTTATTATGATACGTCATAGTAAAATGGAATACATAATATGAAATTACGTCCAGTTCTTAGTTTGTAAATTTGTATATAATAATGATTTATGTCATTCATAGCTCAGATAAGGCTCAGATTCTTTATGGAATGAAAATAGGACTTGTTTACCTAGAAAAATAGGTGGATATCATAGAAATGTTTGTATGGTCATAGACAGGCGCTCTTGATGATGTGGTAATATAAGCTTCATTTGATTGTTTTTGGATAAGCGACGAATTCCATGAGAGTATCTAACTACTATTCAAAGAGATGCCGGAGATGGCAACATGCTCGCCACCTGTTACATGTATTACACACAATACACCTGTGTTTGCATGTATGCTTGAATGCATGCATTTACCTATGTCTACCCCTTCGGGAATTACGGGTGAAGTTACGTTGGGTTTTTTTTCACGAAACTTTTAAGAAATATTGCTAGAGTGATTTTCACGAAAGAAGTTGAACTAAGTTGATTTATAATCATAAGATAATATAATCAAATACAGATTGTATTTGAACAAGTTTTACAGTCAGACTCATTAGCCAATGTTTACGGATTTATCTCGCGTAAATTAAACTTAAATGACATTTGACCTATAAACCGAGTTATCTAAGTCAGGTTCCGTATACAACGGCGCTTTCAGGGAACTTCTTTCGTGAAAAACACTGTACATTAATGTTATGCTACGTATAGTTGTTCTTTAGACGTCGATAATATCTACCTGACAGATTTAAAAAAACTTGTATGAAAAATATATTTTCATTTTGCACTGCGTTATAGAGACTTACTCGTATAATTGAGTTTATTTAAACAGAAACAACTTTTTCTCAAAAATATTTTTAAATTCAAAATCACCAGTAAAATGTTTTCTACATTTTTTTTTCTCAATAAAAATAAAGAACAACTTAACAATTGTATGTTTTGTACTTTGGCTGTCTAAGGCATAAATAAAAAGTATATTATTGAATAACGGTTAACATTTTTCTATCAACAAAGCAGTGTTCGCATTCTGAAAAATGCAACAAATTCAGCAAACATTGCTGACCGCACAAAAGAAATGCAAAAACAAAATGAGAGATTTCTTGTCAGCAAGTCAAACTGCCTTATAAAATATATAGCTGTAATAATTAGCAAGCTAAACCGCCTCCCTCATTGCGTTCCAATTCACGGCGTACATATTCCGCTTGTTTGTCACTGAGCCCTAAACGGGCCACCTCTTGTTCAAACTGGGCTATCCCGCCGACTCCTACGAGGTAGCCGTTTAGTCTTGCCGCCAAATGCGAGGTCTGAAGCTTTGAAGAGTCCAAGCCTAAGCTGCGGCACAGGTCCTTGTGGCCTTGCAACCGGTATTTTTGGTGGTAACTGTAAAAGAGATTATTATTTTTAATAGCTTTATATTTCTCTCTAAGTATGCTAATTGATGGGCATATAGTTAATGAAGTTAGCATCAGAGATCATCTGAATTACTGTGTTCTGACTTTCGCTAAACACGTAGGTATATATTCTAAACTATTCCAAAGTGCTGGGCCAGAGCAGATTATTAGACTTACAAAAAAACAAGAAAGATAAGGCAAAATTCATTATTTTTATTATGCTTCCTGCTATGCTTTCCAATTTATTCCATAAAAAAGGTGACGGGGACATTTACACATATCAGCAACCAATTACTTCAACAATACGTATCTTGAAAAAGTTGGACGTTTACATTGTTCAATCTATACATCTATCTATACAAATAAATAAAATTGGAGTGTCTGTTTCTAATATTAAAATAACCGCTTTTTACTAAATGCATATGTATGTACTCGTATACACGGTACATATTATACCAAAACATTTTTTTTTACAATTTTTGTCTGTCTGTCTGTATGTTCGATGGGGCTAATCTTGGGAACGGCTGGACCGATTTTGACGGGACTTCTGGCAGATAGCTGATGTAATAAGGAGTAACTTATAAATTCTCACGCGGGCGAAGTTGCGGGCACAGCTAGTAAATTATATAAAATATTACACACGTTAATTCTTATCAATAGGTGAATAAATTAATAAAACGACTGATACAACAACTTTGCAAACTATGATTGAACACGTGCCTGACCAATGATGCTAAATATCGATTGTCATTTCATTGAACTCTCTAACACATTATGTGACCAATGAAAACCAATAGTTCCAAGATTGATATGATCTCAAGATCAAATCGATCATAATAATATGCTTGATTCAGCGACCAATCTTCTATGTAACAAAAAAAAATATAGTTTACTTAATAAAAAATAGTTTTTGCGTTCATAATCATTTTGGTGACGTAGTGACCATGACCGTTGCCGAGGCACTGGGATATGTCTCACCCCCACATGAGGGACAAACGAAAAAAAACCGATCAAGTGTGAGTCGAACTCGCGTGCACAGGGTTTCAAGAACAATTGAATGATTTCCTATTTCATCATAGCTGCAGACCTACTTTCAATAAATAATTTCGGAGACAAGAGGAAGAATTGGCGATTTTCGTTTATTTTTTTAATACATTTAAGACTATCATGATTTATGACACAGTTCTTATATGACATACTTCTGAATGTCTTACGCTATACTTATAATTGCTTCATATCAGGAACCAATAAGCAATCTAATAGTATTTCCCCAATCTAACTGAGATGGTAATTAAGTAGATAATAAATCAATGTTAATTTCCGTGGCTTAGTAGTTCACAAAAAGTGAAAACACAATGTTTGAACGAAAAAGATTTGCCATCATGAAACATACTTTAATTGTACTAACGTAAAAACAGGTGTGCAGTATCCGAACGCCCAAGAAATTTAAAATAACATTAGGTGATAAAATGAATTAAATATTACCTAGGTATATAACGTTGACTAAAATAATTAGTGCTGCCGCAGCACTGCTGCGTGCTGCCGAGTTCGGAATCCTTAAATGTTATAATTGCCTCAATGATGATGTCCTCCTTGACGTGGTTCGTCAACGGCGAAATAAGTCTAGTGGTGGCAGCAAGCCACTGCTACTACGCTGGGATCCTAGATAGGATTCCTGGGGAGGGCTTTCAGAGGTAACGGTCTGCACTCCTTCGAAATTGGATATTTCCCAGTGCCTCAGAGTTTCGTAATGTGCCCAGCGATATGAACAGATTGAACAGGCTCGCCAGTAGTTACATGGGCCAAAAACGTAACCAGTGAATCGAGGGTGTTTGCATTTTGCTTGCATTTACCTCTACCTACACCATTCAAACGCGTTCCTCATACCGATGATAGGACTCATTTGATTTTTTTTGCCAGAATGACGTTTGTCGGATAAGCTAGTATTCACTAATATATAGCTTTCATTTTCATAGATATTATTATATTCAGGCTCTGGGACGTCATATGCTGGAAGCTACAGTTTTATATGATTTGTTTCCGCTTTTTTCTTTACTTTTATGTGACTTTCAGGTCCTGCAGAATTTACTTACCACCAATGTGAACCGTATGCTTGTTTACTATTTTCGTGATAAAAAATTAGCAAAGTCTTTTATATTCAGTCGGAAAGAAGGATTCGTAAGGAATCTGACGTAGACATTAGTTTATATATAGTTATAGTTTATATAATTCAAACCCAGTCCAATCTTCACCGTGACCCCCATATTAGCAACATCGTAAGGCATGAATTGAGAAGAATCGCCTATCAAATAGGTAACAGGATAAAACTACTTGCCATTTGAACTCAAGGTTAACCGACACAATTGTTCTAAAACGAGTAGGCCCTGACATGATTTTTGCAACATTATTGACAGTCAATTTATGTGTCATCTGCATGTATTAAACATATTTGCATCTAGGTACTTAGGTTCGTTTAATATCGTAACCTTAGGGTATTGGTCTAAGCGATCATATTATGTCTCTGTCGCAGTCTGTATTTCGTTGTGGCTAGCTATTTCAAAAAACCAGGGCTGTTTTATATTGCGGATTTCAATGATTATATTAGCCAGACTAATAATAGGTACATGTTCTATAATTTTAGATGAAAGTGCCCATAACATTTTCTAAAATTCATTAAAATTATTTGTTTTGCTAAAATCATCAACACAAACACTATTTTTGTAAATGATATAATAGAAGCCATTTAGGGTTCCGTATGTAAACGGTAAAAACGGGACCGACTCGCACTTGGCCTAGGCATGCTGGTCAAAAGGATGTTAAGTGAAGACTGCAGCCTATCTTCACAACGACCAGAGGTCAAAATGCAGATGCGTTACCAGCCCTGAGATCTCAGTTATTGTGTATCTGTGATAGCTATTACGAGGCCATACATTACCATCTAACCGGAACACGATAGCGCTCAATACTACCATTTGGCGGCAAACAGATTAGGTAATGCGGTGGTGCCTACGCCCTCGAGTCTCTACACTGAAACTTTACCACCAGTAATATGTACCTATATCATGCTTATTTTGACTGAAAGACGTCCACTGCTGGAGAAAGGCCTTCAAAAATGTCAAAGCTGGGACATTGTCAATCACTAATTCTTCTTCGTCAACGGCGACTTCGGCTTATTTCGAGTCTGTAGATCGTGATCTCTTTCGCAAATTACCGGTGACGTTTGTCGACCCTTTTGATCAAGTTTTGACTTACACCGGACTATCAGTGCTTACGTAGGCAGTGTGTAGCAGAGTTATGGATGCAGTACCGCATTGGATCTCCTGTAATGGTTCTGTTATTACAGGTAAATAAATAAATAAATAACGCTCTAAGAAGTCAACACTAGCCGATTGTCTTTTGCGTAGGCTCGATGTCCAATATCTTTTGCTGGGTACTAGGTACTGGGTATCTACTTAAATGACATGTGCCCGACAAACGCTAATAGATTCGCAACTTACTGGTGGAATAATATTATTAAATAGGACCTGTTAAATTTATCTGAGAGCATACAGAGTATTGCCTGTTCATCGATCTTTCAAACTGCCAAGAGTGTGGATGACAAAATGACGGACTGGTCAAACTCAACTCTTTCAAACTTGAGATGCAGGGGCGGCTCTAGCTCGTGTGGCGCCCATGTGCAATGAAACCCTGGCGCCCCCTAGCCGCTCGAGTTCCGCAGCGTAAGTGTGCTACATTTTAACCTCTTTTTCCACAATAGGGAATTCCTTAACCTAACTTAACTTAGGGAAGAAGAGGTTAAAAATCCTAATAGGGAAAAAGAGGCGCCGCCGTGACAGGAAGCGCCGCGACGCCCCCTGAGACGGGGGCGCATGCGCGAGCATTGCACACCCTGCACTATAGGTTAAGCCGCCCCTGTTGAGATACATGTATTTGTTTACTGGTGGTAGAGTTCCTATGTCGAAAGTCAAGGACGTAGGCATATCTGCTTTGCCTAATCGATCTACTACTATTACTATCATTCAGCGGTATCGTTTTCTGTTTATATGGTAATGTATGGCCTCATTATTTATGTCACAGAGGCAAAACAACTTAGGCCTCAAGGATAGCAATGCATGTGCATTTTGACTTCCTACTTTTGTGAAAATGTCTTTAGGATGCAGTATTTACTTACCATCAATGTGAACTGCTTGCTTCTTATCCATTATCATAACATAAAAAAGCAGCCCACAAGGTAGCTAAATGACGACCTGGTGAAAGTCACTGGATGATGAAAGGTGGTTCCGGACATTTAGGAGGAGGTTTTTGTTCAGCAGAGTACGTCTTTTTGATGATATGAGATGATAACGTAACTTCATGCATGTGATCCCCAAAGGTGTAGGCAGAGATAAATTTATTAATTCAAGTAAACAAGAAAACACCCACGATTCGCCCGTTACGTTTTGGCTCATGTAACAGGTGGCAAGCCTGTTGACTGTTTACATTTCCGAGCACACTACCAAACTCCGAGGTACTGGGATACTTTTATAAAATAAAAAAAATTCCATAGAACCGAAGTTAAAGGATTTTACAGCTTTATCTCTGGTAGCCCAAACTACGGACATCAATGTATTAGACTTACTCTTCAGCAGGATAGAAGATGGTGGCAGGTGCAATCTCGGTGCGAAGCTGTTCGTTGCACCGCACCTGCATCTGCTTGTGTGACGCCTCCGCCGCTTGCCTTTGCTCGTCGTCGTGGTACAGTATCATGGACTGGTACTGGAATATTACAACATCACATTTATTCGTCTTCATTAAATTCAGAATTCAATTTTTAGCAAACGCGATTTGGTCACTAAGATCTTTTATGTTTTGACAACCCGGTTAGTCCAACGGTGTGACACGACCGTTTGATTCGAAAGGTCGCGGGTTCGATCCCCGCGTCGGGACAAATATTTGTATGGCCTACAGATATTTGAAGAAAGAAAGAAAGAAAAGGCGTTTATTTGGCGCATAGCCGAAAAACACACAAAAAAAAAAAGAGGCTTAAAAACACAAACAATTAATTTTAAAACAGTAATAGCACAAAAACAATAATAGTAGGTACTCAAAAAAGGAGCAAGAAAAAAAAAAGTAAGTAATTATAATAGGAGATATGTGTCGCACGGCTGTGCCAAAATGGTCTCCAATTCAGCATAGAGTCAGGCGTAACGCCTGACGCTGATTTTCAACCAAGTCATGGAACCTCATGGGAGTTCACAGATGCCAAAATCAAGTACAGAAAATTAATAATATTTGTTTTGGGTCTGGGTGTTTGTGTATTTGTTGTGTTTGGAACACGAGTGCTGAACACTGCCATTTAGCGACAAGTAGGTATATTAGGTAATGCGGTGGTGACTACGCCCGCGAGCTCCGTCACAGCTCTACCACTAGTAAATTACTTCTTTTAATGTTTTGAAGAAGTCTTACATACCTATGCATAAAGTTTAAATGTAGATATACTTAGTGTGCCTACAATTACAAATACGAAAAGATTAGATTAAAAAAGATTAACATACCTACATAATGATAGTGAAATAGATTTACAGATTAGAAGGTCGTAACACTGACATTGGCCCAATTGAAAAGTTAATTTGGTTGACCATGGAAATAACTACCGCATGAAATGGGTTACTGACTTTTTTTGTCAACCTACTCTACTATAAATTAAGTCTCTACCGTCTGTCCTTGTTTTGTCACAATCCTGTATCTTTGATATTCGCAGTTATTGATAAGAAGTTTGTATTTGTATAAGTTGAAATTCTTAAGAGGTCTTCTATACATCATGTAATGCACCTTATACTTTTGAAATAAAGTTTATTATTATTAAAAAAAAGAGATCTTCTATACATAGAAAATGTTCTTTTGGGATATTTTGTACTAATGATACAACTCTTTTAATTAAAGCAAGTAAATGGTGATAGCATTGAAGTAGGTAATTTATGTGCCAACAAACAATAAAAACCGGTCATGTTCGATGTTCGATTTGGTATTGTTTTAGTATATTAGGTACACCACCGCACAAAATAAATAATATTTTGTGGCCGGAATGGAACACTCTGTGCATGAAATCTACGTTTTTGTTACACATACTATTTTTTACTACACCTATTATATTCTTATGTTGTGATAAATATTAATGAGCTAAGAACATAACTCACAAAGTAACTAAATGTGACCTTGGGTTTGTGAGTGATACGATTAGCGACTGCATAGAGCAACACCGGAGGGGAGTAGCCATATGCAGGCTTTCCCCTCTATCAAAGTATAAGCCCTAATGGGCCTATACCTGTCGCCTAGATGTTTAAATGTGTACGTGAAATTGTTTCTGTATTTTGTTAAAGTCAAGGTGTGAGTTACGTAGTAATAGACGATGTTTGTAGTGTGCATGTGTGTCGCACGCATTTCCCCCCGCAAAAAATGACAGACTGTTTTGCATCGGTAATACACGCTATGGGTACTCTCCTCCGGTCCGCCGCGACCGGTGGGCCGCGTTGCTCTATGAGCGACTGTAAGAATCAGTAGGTACCTACATACCTACAAAACATATTCGGTGTTAGGTTTTAACTTCTATTGTTATGGTGTTATGCAGTGTTCACTAAATTATCTAATCAAAGCAGGTAATAGGGTAATAGTAGTAGGTAGGTAAAACATGTTTGTTTTTTTTTTAATTTTCAATTTTCAAAACTAACGAAATTGGTAAGGTGGAACCAATTTTTTTTTAATAATTTTAACTTAATACGGAATCTTCCATTAACCAAGTAGGTACCTATTATTACATATTCTCTGCTTTAACCCAAAAACTTGCTCAAAGAAACCGAGAGGGATGTCTAAAAAGGATTAATGTCGTTCGAAACGGAATGATTAGTATCTTCTGTCACAACTAACTAGGTATGCTGGTGGTAGAGTTCCAAGTGTAGGAGCTCGAGGGCGTAGGCACCACCGCATTACTTAACCTATCTGCCGCTAAATGGTAGTAGTATAATTATATATTGTCTGATGATAGTGTTCGGCACAATCGTGCACTTTTTGAGATTTACATAAAATTTGTTAATTATTTTCTTCTCTTAAACTTGCATAAAATATAATAATATTATAATAACATATTTTTTTAAAATTATTTTGTTCTCTTAAACTTGCAAAAAATATAATAATATTATAATAATAGTCCCGTGTAGGTACCCATTTACTTACATTATCGGTTAGATCATATCAGAGAACTGGCTGCTTGACCATTGACTACGTGGGCTAGTTATGCAGTGGTAATAAATGCTACATTTGATCGATTTTGTATAAGGGGAGAGTTCCCTGGTTGTACATTCTTGGGACGACAAAGAAAATCTTCTCCATTCTTTCTTTCCAAAGTGTGTTAATCTAATCTAATCTAAATAATGTGTGGTAATCAATTAAGTACCTATTATAAATTATGTTGATGATACTGACGCTCGGCAAAACTCAAACTAGTTTATGTTGCGTTTTACTTTTCTGCGTTCCCTTATATACCTATTATATTATTATGAACCTATACGTTTTTCTCCGAGTTTTGACAATAAATTCGTGCTGCGACACGGCTCTTTCCCACGTTCAAGTCAAGTCTTTATAAAACTAACGGAACATTGGTTCTGCTAGTGAATTAAACCTATCTTCATCAACATTGCAATACATAATTAATAAATAAGTAATTAGCTCGCAACTATTTCTATACATACCTAACTACTATTACCTTCCTCGTTATGAAAACCACGCGTCCAAGTGAACACATAAATTAATAAACCGGTAAAGTGCATGTCGGGCCACGCGTACTGTAGGGTCCGTTTTTCCATGTACATTTTTTATGTTCGTTGATTACCTACCTATTACTGGAATAGGAGACGGGTAATTTTGGGCCTTTAAAATCGTTACCGGTTAACCCATTACGCAGTACATTTTGTAATACTTATAGTTAACAATTAGCAATCTAACCCAACTTTTTCTTGAACATTAGGTATGTAAGTACTTCAATTGCTGGCAATTCAAAAAATGCCAGAATTTCAAATGATTTATTTTATAGTCATTTGAAAATGACATAGGTAATTTGTACAGTGTTAACACGTGGGGCCAGAAATGTATGGAACAGTATCATTCTCCTTTGCAAAACCTACTTAGTTATAATAGTTCCTTATTTTAACTTCATGATTATATAGATACTACTGCCGTTTGTAAAATATTAATCTATAATGTATTCGAAAAATTGTTTTCTGCAACTTACAAAAAAAATTACAGACCTATTTATATAGGTATGACGGACGTACAGTATCCAACAAGAAATAATGCACATCGACCTCAGCAAGGAGACTTCGGCTTATTTCGTATCTGTAGAGCGTTATCTTTTTCGCACCTTACCAATATGACGTTTGTCCACGATTTTGATCAAGTTTTGACCAATACCGAACTATCAGTGATTACGTACAGTGTGCAGCAGAGATAACTCTACGAAGTCGAAACAAGCCGATTGTCACTTTCATAGGCTCGATGTGCAATATTTCTTGATGGGCACTGTATATACATCCGTCGTACTAACATAATTTTACTTAAGATTTAATTTGTGTATTATTACAGCTTTATTTTAGTTTCTAGTATCTTCGAAAGAACAGTTTAATAGATTTTATAATAAGGATTTTTAGACTACAGATCCCTAAAAAAGCAATGATGATATGACGTATAGGTAACATGTGGCGGTAAATAGATAAAAAAATATATACCTACACGCTATTTGTTTGTAACGCATAGCAATTATATAAATGGAAGTAGATACCTATACCATTAGCGTTATCTAATATATAAAATTCTCGTGTCACAGTTTTTGTTGCCATACTCCTCCGAAACGGCTGGACAGATTCTCATGAAATTTTGTGAGCATATTGGGTAGGTCTGGGAATCGGCCAACATCTATTTTTCATAACATTTTTGGTCATTTTTTTTTTATTTTCTAGGGCGATACGAAGTTAGCCGGGACAGCTAGTATTATATAATGATATATTTTAAAATGAAAAAATCATGCAAGTTGAAGGCATATTATTAACATGTTATATATATATATATATATATATATATAAAAATCAATTGCTGTTCGTTAGTCTCGCTAAAACTCGAGAACGGCTGGACCGATTCGGCTTATTTTGGTTTTGAATGATTTTTGGATGTGCAGGGAAGGTTTAAAAGGTAAGAAAATATGAAGAAATTGAAAGAAACAGTAAAAACCACAATTTTTATTTTCCCATACAAATAGTCCGTATCTATCAAACATTTGACACATTATTTCATTCTGAGGCATTACGAAGTTTGCCGGGTCAGCTAGTTACGAGTATATATATACATATATACATATATATATATATATATATATATATGTATATATTTTTTTATGTAATAGAAGTGGCAAACAAGCATGCAGTTCACATTGGTGTTAAGTGATGACTGCAGCCTATAGACGCTTACACAATGACCAATGTCAAAATGCAGATGCGTCACCACTCCTGAGGCTTAAGGTGTTATGCCTCTGTGCCGGAATTTACAGGGCCGCACGGAATTTACCACCTGACCTGAACACGATGAACACGATAAGTGATGATTGTTGATAGACACATATTATTACACAAAAACCATATGCAGTCAAAATGCAGATGCATTGCCACCACTGTGACCAAAGATTCAAAGAAATTATTTGCTTTTGACGATCCGGTAAGTCCAGCGGTACGAAACCACCGTTTGATTCGAAGGGTCGCGGGTTCGATCCCCTCACCGGAACAAATATTTGCATGGCCTACAGATATTTGTTTCGATCTGGGTGTTTGTGTATTAAAAAATACAATGGTGTGTTGTATGTGTACAACGGCATCTACGACACAGGTTTATATAGGTAATACCTACCTAATGTGGAGCCGTGAGTGTAAGCGTATTTTATTTTATATTTATTTTATTTTAACTGCCTCAGTAGCGTAGTGGTAGCAGACCACTACTATTGCGCTGGAGGTCCTGGGTTCGATTCCCGGGTCGGGGACTATCAGAGATAACGGGTTAAAATCCTTTATCTCTGCTTCTATTGGGATTTTTCCATTTTCTGAAAGTTTGCCAGTACCCCGGAGTTTGGTAATGTGCCCGGAGATGGCAACAGGTTCGCCACCTGTTACATGGGCCAAAAACGTAACCGGCGAGTCGTGGGTGTTTGCATGTATGATTGAATGCATGCATTTACCTCTGCCTACCCCTTCGGGGATTACAGGCGTGAAGTTACGTTTATTTTATTTTAGACCTAAGTCTAAGCCTGGGTTGTACCACATCATTTGTTTAAGTTAAACTAATTGTTACATTGCACATCCTTATCTAACTTAAAGAAATCTGTTCAATTTAGAGAGGGATGTGAAATGTTACAATTGCTTTAACAAATATCGTGGTGCAACCCAGGCTTAGTAATGTCTCTGTGATAGTTATTACGGGGTCAGTTATTAGGGTACCTACCTCCCTATTTGTAGGAACCCATCGGCGTCTTAATATTAATGCATACATAAACCGATAAAGTGTAGATAGTGAGTAGATACCGGAATCTTATCTATAGGCGAATGACCTAGCTCTGCCAAATCTTAATATTTTCATAACCTTGAATTGTATTTTAGACGGATGTTGTTAAAAGTATGTAGGTGGGTACCTAATTACATAAGCTACTTCTTCTCTGCGCGCGAATCATTTATGATACCTTCTTGATGACACGTGAGATACCTACTTTCAACATTTTTAGAGGTCAAGTTACTCAACATTATTAACAGCTTTTTCTGTGGCACAGATATCGCAAAAATGTATAACTGCTGATTTTTTTTTCATTTTTCCTTGCGATTTCGAAGTTGGCCGAATCGTTAAAATTGTTCTTATTATGAGCAAAATGTTCAACGAGTCTCACAAATCACTTTGTAGATAAAGGGTAGGGCGTCGCCAGCCGACGATTTAAGAGGAAGAGGGCAGTTTGCCTCTAGGCGGCTAGATTGATACTTGGGGAGAAGGGTGCAGCTATATACGTATAGCAGATATCAGTCAAACAGTAAGTAGGTAGGTATTAGGGAAAAATCGTTAAGTATGCTACAGTACCCAACAATAAAATATTTCACATCGAGCCTACGAAAGAGACAATCGGCTAGTTTCGACTTCGTCGAGCGTTATCTCTGCTGCACACTGTCTACGTAAGCACTGATAGTTCGGTATTGGTCAAAACTTATCCAAAATGGTGGACAAACGTCATATAGGCGTAGTATTATTACATATTCTCTGATATAGGTAAGGCGAAAAAGATAACGCTCTACAAACCCGAATTCTATTTATTGAGATCCTACGCTCTTTGTGGGGTCCATTGGCTGCCATTATAATTATGTACTACCGCTTAAATTATTAAAAAGTACCTACTGCATACATGGTTTTTTATTACTTTTGTGACCTTTTAGTGAAAACATACACTACTGTCATAAAATGGTGTGACCACAAAAAATGTTACGCAACTATATTCAGATTATAATAATTATTGTGATTACCTGTCTCTTTAGCTTGGTAGTGAGTCCGTACTCGTGGTTGGCCCAAAACATGTCCAGTAATTCCTCATACGTCACCGTTTTGGGGTCGAAGTCCAGCTCTATCACCTCCGTGTGGTCACCTCTGAGGATAGTCAACAAAAACGTTTCTATTAAAAATTATAGTGTCTGTAATAAATAAAGCCTTTTAAATAATCGAAATTGTCTGTTCAATTTCTCTAAAGGCTTGAGTTAGTTCATTAATAAGAGTCTTTGTTATAATTATAATTTGTCATTTTTATGTTAATAATACCTTAAAACCTACCCAAAGTCTATAATAACTTATAATACCTATCTACTGCGGCTCTACAACATGAATGCACTGTGTGTACATGCAATGCAATGCACATTCTCCGAGAAGGATGTATTAAAAGGTGAATAAATCTATGGGTCCTTATTTCCTTTTATTTTCATTAAAATATTATAATATAATTCATTAGCAGAAGCCAATGACCCATAATCTAAATATCGGTATTAGTAAGGTAGAGTAAGGACTATAGTTAACTACGTAGTCATTAATGAATGAGTGACCGATACAAAAATAGTGTTCGGTTACGTATCAAATGCGTACGCGTCGATTGATGCCTTGGCCTTCCCTACCTGCGCGTGCGTAGCCTTGGCATACACACAAATATACAATGCCGTACGAATTAGTATCAGTTTAATTATGATTTAACTCCTAGTCTATTAGGCTTGAGTTAAGATATGCACAAGATATGAACATTAATCTTATAAAAGTAAGTATATTTGTCAGCCTTCCCTGACCCCGAATGGTTGTTTAGGGTCCTCTTAACCCAATAGAAGATAAACTTTATCAAAGTAGAGTTGAAACACTAAGTAAAATTTGACATGATAAGATAAGAGTTGGATGATTTGGGAGAAAGGGTTTGAGCTCTTAAGCCTCCCCTTCTAGGTCCTCTAGTGCTTAATAGATTAAAGTTAATATGGGTAAAAAAAGGCTTTACGCTTATGGTAGGCTCTCAAGGATTGCTGACGGATATTTTATACCTTCAAGAGATCTTACTCAAAAAAGGTACCTAAAATAAAAAAGTCCTTTTCTTTTTTTTTTTACGTAATGGAAGTGGCAAACAAGCATGCAGTTCACATTGATGTTAAGTGATGACTACAGCCTATAGACACCCACACAAAGAGCAAGGTCAAAATGCAGATGCGTTACCACTCCTGAGGCCTAAGGTGTTATGCCTCTGTGCCGGAAATTAAGGAGCCGTACATTACCACCTGACCGGAACACGATAGTGCTGAACACTACCATTTAGCGGCAAGTATATTAGGTAATGCGGTGGTGCCTACGCCCGCGAGCTCCGTCACTGGAGCTCTACCACCAGTAAAATCAACTCTTATACAACTTTATCTTAGATTCCGAATTCAATTCCTTTATTTATCCTCCATCGCGTCTACATACCAAGAAGTTATTATATTGTTATTGCTACACATTACACGTGGTAGTAATCAATATTTTACATAATCCATTCAGACGTAAGATGCTGAGGTAAACTGTACCATTTATGTTTTTACTTCGTTTCGTTATTCATTCCGTGAATTCTTAAAGGTGGATAAAGTGATACTTACCTACTGCAAATACCTACTTATATTTTCCAGAAGTTAACAACAATTATATAAAGACGTAAAGAACATATCTAAGAATCATGAAGTGTTAGGGACCTATAGAGCATATGTTTAATTATATCCAAACAAATGCTTTGCTGAGTAATCGAGTAGAGTTTATGTACCTATAAAATCAGACATCGATTTAATTTCGATTAATGGAATGAGACAAACTAGTGACTTGCCCCGGTTTCGCACATCTATACAAATAAATAAAATTGGAGTGTCTGTTTGTAATATTAAAATAACCGCTTTTTACTAAATGCATATGTATGTATACACGGTACATATAAAGAAGCACATTTTTTACAATTTTTGTCTGTCTGTCTGTCTGTCTGTTTGGCGGGGCTAATCTTGGGAACGGCTGGATCGATTTTGACGGGACTTTCACTGGCAGATAGCTCATGTAAAAAGAAGTAACTTAGGCTACTTTCATACCAGCTGCGCTCACGCCTTTGTCCGGATAGATACTGAACAACCTCATTTTTTCTCACGTGGATGAAATCGCGGGTACAGCTAGTGTGCTACAAATTTAATATAGCCTATAGTTTTGGGGGCCAAGGGGGGATTTTTTAATTTACTTCAGCGCGTCAGATTAACATAGGTATAGGCGATTGCACCCTGTTCAGTACCTCCACCAAATCTAAGATTTCCATAAAGGGCCGAACCCTTAAGACTTCCGTCACGAGCTTGCCTCGCATTCAGATCGTCAGAATTTTGGATGGGAGCTTTGATTGGGTTCACTAAACATCCTCTCTGAGTATCTGACATTATTAAGTAATATTACACCTTCATTTTTGAAAGAATCAAATGTTTTTGAAATGGGCGCGGCATCAATGTCATGGGTCAAGAGTACTCAAGAGCGTGTCAGATATTCTAACAGGGTGTAAAATATGCCCAAACAATGCTCCTATCCAAAATTCATACGATTCGGCAGATGACTAAGGTAGTAGCGACTAGCGACCTTTTGAATTTTTTTAAGGGCTACCTTGCGGGCGCGACCCTACATAGTTACAAACCTTATATTTAGTGGAGATAACCAAACAGGGTGCAAGGTATCTCCCATATTTTAATCTGACGTGCTCGAGTAGGTACAAAAATAGCATCCTGGGCTACCCTACTACTATAATTTCAGTCAGTGGAGATATACCTACCTAGTTCTATTGGTGAAAGAATTTGAAATCGGTTTAGGAGTTTTTGTGTGGAAACGTTACAAACAAACATTCATACAAAAACACAAATGTTTCCTCTATAGGTATGTGTGTTCCTCTATGCATAATATTAATAGAGATAAACCGATTAGCGATGGCAACTATTAATGCTATTTCTTGTTAATTTCAAAAGCATGTGAATTCGTGAGTCTTAGCATGCTAATTGCTATTGCTATGGTATTTGCTAATGTGGTAAAGATTGGATACCTAATGAAATATATGATTTCTGTTTATATGCAAATTAATTAATGTTAACACACTAATTATTATTAAAAAATCTCACGCATTCATTCAATAGAGGTACGATCCTAAATGCAAACAAATGGAAGATAATAACAAAATATTTGAGAATTAGCGTTCTACATTTCGCAGAATTTCACAACTTCATTTAATTTCCGAAATGCTAATACATACAGCATTAGCATGCTATCAAGTAATGCGAATGCTAATTAATCCACATAATTTATTCTCACTTTCATAAGTCCGTACTACAACACCTCCATAGTAGACAGGTAGAGTATTTCACAACAATTTGTAATACTAGTGACTAAAAATAATGAAAACATCACAAGCAGTATAAACACATGGGGCAGGCCGCCAACAGGTAGAATTATAAACTTTGAACAAAAAGTTAATGACCTTCGTCATTTGCATTTATTTCGCAGCCACTAAATATATTATAGGTACCTACTTACTCATTTAATCACGTAGGTAACCAGGTAGGTATTTATTAATACAAATGACTTTTTTTAAACATGGCACAGCGCATTAGGTTTTTTGTAAGTCTAGACGGACGTCTTGGACCCAGGTCCAAGTTCAAGCACAGTTCAGACTAGGACGAATCCTGGATTATAATATAGAAAGTTAGAATTAAATTATTTCAAAACAAAATAAGTAAACAAAAAAATAAGGTAGTCTTACTGTTGAAAGCGATCTCTTCCAGACAACCTTAGGGTCGAAAGAGCGATGATTCTCTTTCCCTATGACCCTAAGGTTGTCTGGAAGAATTATCATGAAGCAGTATTAAGTAGGTAGGTACATTACTTATAGTGATAAAAAGTTTGAACCATTTATATTGCATAAATATAAACAAAGGTATATAAATTTGAAACATGTAGGTATATAACAGCAACTATTTACGCAAGGAATATTATATAAGGAATCGTTGAACAGTTTTTGAACGATTATTTTTGAGGCTATGCTTCATTAAACACTCAGCGTTAAAGAATCTTAAACATTAAAGATGCAAGTCATTATTCAAAACACAATCCCTAATATCCCTACTTATACCTATAACAAATGCGAAAGACTCTACCTGTCTGTCTGTTACGCTTTCACGGCCAAGCGACTGAACCGATTTTGATGAATTTAAATAGAAAATTTATCGCGAAAAAAGGGGTAGAAGGCTTCTATTATACTCTCTTTCTACTATTCTAGTAGAGTTTCTACTCATCTACAGAAAAATCAATTGCTGTTCGTTAGTCTCACTAAAACTCGAGAACGGCTGAACCGATTGAGCAAAATTTGGTATTAAATTATTTTCCAAATGTTGGTTTTGAATTAAGTCCAGGGAACGTTTAAAAGCTGAGAAAATATGAAGAAGTTGTAAGGGTTATAGTAAAAAAAACACAATTTCATTTTCCCATACAAATAGTTCGTACCTATCAAACCTTTAACACAGTTTTTAATTCTGAGGCAATACCAAGTTTGCCGGATCAGTAAGTATTAAATAAAAAGTAATATTGTTATCGATAAATTATCAAATTACTCAAAGGCACATACTCAACAGTAGAAATAGTGTATAGATAAAACTTACTATGTTAGGTAGGAATACAGAAGTTTAATCACTATCAATGAAAATTGTAATCGATACGAACAGCGCAAAATTTATTGAGTCGTTTAATTAGATGCGAAATTCCTTGACCCATTTTAGTGCTTTACTAAGTTTTAAATAGGTAACTAGAAAGGACATATAGGTAGTTTAGTCTGTAATTCAATATAGGTTTCAATTTCCAGATTTAGTATTGTTATAATTTCAGCTGGACGTTTTTCAGCTACAGCTACTACTGCAAAAATAGTTTTTGTTATACTTAATACAAAGTGTTTGTATACTACACCTACCTAGTGTGATAAAATTCTAACAATTTATAGGTAGTCACTTTGCTATAATGCGAAGGTAACCAAAAAATAGTAGGGTAAGATGATGTAATTATTACCTATGCACTGATTAGGTAAATAATTTGAGACGTTGCGCGTTGTATCTGTTAGTTTACTTTAGAAGAAATTTTGTGATAAATCCAACACTGACATAGTAAATTATTTTGAATATATAATAGGTTGGGGAAAAAGTCTTTTCGCATTATAGTATGTATGAACTTGTAATAAAATCTCTTTGGCTGTAGTATTTGTATCTAGCTGGTTTTGGTATCATTGAAAGTTAAAATTTTAAAGAACATAATTCCAAATTCAAATTAGGCAAATGTGTGATTTTCATTTGTTTTTTGTACTGTCAAAATGAGTGAATCTAATGAAGAAATTCGATACATTTTAAAAATTTACTACAAAAAAGGTAAAAATGCAACGCAAGCCGCGAAAAAAATTTGCGATGTTTATGGACCTAGTGCAGTGTCTGTGAGAGTAGCACAAATTTGGTTTAAGCGTTTTCAATCCGGAAATTTTGATGTCAAAGATGCACCTCGTTCTGGTCGCCCTATTACGGATAAAATGGATGCCATTTTTGAAAAAGTGGAGCAAGATCGACATATCAGTAGTTACGACGTAGCTGAAGAACTGAGAATTGATCTCAAAACAGTTTTGGCGCATTTGAAAAAAGCTGGGTACAAAAAAAAGCTCGATATTTGGGTACCTCACGAGCTCACTGAAAGAAACCTAATGAACCGTGTACTCATTTGTGATTCTTTATTACGACGTAATGAAACCGAATCATTTTTGAAGAAGCTGATAACTGGTGATGAAAAGTGGATCACGTACGACAAGAACGTGCGAAAAAGGTCGTGGTCAAAGGCCGGTCAGGCTTCACAGACTGTGGCGAAACCCGGGTTAACTTGCAATAAGGTGATGTTGTGTGTGTGGTGGGATTGGAAGGGCATTATTCATTATGAGCTATTACCACCAGGCAGGACTATCGATTCTGAACTCTACTGCGAACAACTGATGAGATTAAAGCAAGAAGTTGAGAGAAAGCGGCCGGAATTGATCAACAGAAGGGGTGTAGTGTAAGCCACTCAGCAAGTGTCCACCAGTCAGCCACTCAGCAAAATTAAGAGAGTTTGGCTAGGAGGTGTTGATGCATCCGCCGTATAGTCCTGACCTTGCACCTTCAGATTTCCACCTGTTTCGGTCTCTTCAGAATTCTTTATGCAATGTTAGGTTAACATCACGAGAGGACTGCCAAATCCACTTGTCGCGGTATTTTGATGAGAAGTCCCAAAATTTTTATAGCAATGGGAAGCAATGTCCCTACCTACAAGATGGCAAAAGGTTATCGAACAAAATGGTACATACATACTTTAGTTAAATTTAAATAAACTATATTAAAAAATGTTTTGAATTATCTTAAAAAATGCGAAGAAACTTTTTCCCCAACCTTATATATATATATAATATCACAATGATGTCCATGTACCTATAACCGTCGCCCCTACTTATGTACCTACTTATGTAGGGACCTTGAACCATCAGTTATCGATCACTCTCAACCAGCCTTTGCGGTTGTTGGCCTACAAATGGTTGTAGTTTTTTTAATGTAATGGAAGTGGCAAACAAGCATGCAGCTCACATTGGTGTTAAGTGATGACTGCAGCCTATAGACACCCACATAAAGACCAAGGTCAAAATGCAGATGCGTTACCACTCCTGAGGCCTAAGGTGTTATGCCTCTGTACCGGAAATTACAGGGCCGTACATTACCACCTGACCGGAACACGATAGTGCTGAACACTACCATTTAACGACAAGTATGTATATTAGGTAATGCGGCCTACGCCCGCGAGCTCCGTCATTGGAGATCTACCACCAGTAGAATGTACATTCAAAATACCTGACTTGAGGCTAAATAATAACAACATACCTATTTTATTGAATAAGATTATGTGGTTAAATGACTTTCTTGACATTAGGTAAACGCCATTTTTTTTAATGAAGATTCAGAATATGGTAGGCTCCTTATTAAAATGTGTACAAAACTGAATTTAACACTTACATATTTCTATAATGTGGATTTTTCGTAGTACCTCCGGCATATCCCACTCTTGTGCGGATGACTCCAAGGGTTGCTCCAAAGAGGGAGTCGTTTGACCAGAAGCAACCCATTCCAAAAGTGGCCTTCTTCGTTGGGATGTCCACATTATGGAGCAGGGCGGTCTGCGAAACAAAAAAACGTATCTTAAGTCACTGCAGTAGTCTAGTGGTAGAAGGCTACGTTAAGGTCCTGAGTTCGAATTCGATAGCTAAACAACCAAAATACATTATTAGTAAGACGACCCAGACGACTATCTGAAGTGTAATTCTTTTTCTTTTCTTTTAACCCTAGATCTTGATAATAATATAAAGTAGTATAAAACTAATTAAATTCATACCTACCTACTTCATGAACTATACGTACCTACAGTACCTACTTGCATATCGAGCCTACGAAAAAGATAATAGGCTAGTTTCGACTTCGTAGAGCGTTATCTCTGCTGCACTCTCCGTAAGCACCATTATAGTCCAGTATTGGTCAAAACTTGATCAAAATGGTCTACAAACGTCTTTTAGGTAAGGTGCGAAAGAGATAACTCTCTACAGACCCGACATAAACCGAAGTCACCCACCTAAGGTCGATGTGCAATTGTACTATTTCTTTTTCGCAATAACACATGCGAGTGAACTTTAGAAATTAAAGAAAAAAAACGGAACGAAAAATTTGACTTCGGGCAGGAATGGAACCTGCGACCTCAGGATAACCAGTCCAATCGTTCACCGACCCTAAATCGGTTAAAAATAAAAAAAAAAAAAAAACATAAGTGAAAGCAAAATTTGCCGTTTCGGTGTGGGACTTCGGTAGCTTAGTGGTAAAGCGGCTGGACTGGTTATCCTGAGGTCGCAGGTTCAATTCCTGCTAGAAGTCAAATGTTTGTTTCCGTTTTTTCTTTAATTTATTCGATGTGCAATACCTATTAATTGTTGGATACTATACCAGAGAATATGTAATAATAATATACGGAAGTTATTTGTAACTATTATTAAGAGGGTAAATCCAGTTGTGTTCACGTCTTTTTTCCAAAACAAATAAAATAAGAAATCATTTTGGGCAGCAACCAGTTTCGGTTACCTGTTTTGCGAATGAGTAAAACGAGTATGCAATTCACATAACTCTCGAGTCCTGTAATAGTAGTATACGCGTCATTAAATATTATCCTCCGTGTCAATAGGTAGGTAGGTTTTTAATTTTGTGTGCATCCATTCAGAATCATTAGAATAATTGACCAAAACAATAGACCTACACTAAAACAATGACATCATAATCAATTATTTATCAAATATGGAAAGGTCAGAGTCGATCCAGAGACGATGATCCTTCAATATTGTCTGATAGAGTTATTGCGTCTCGACGTTATCAACGGACCCCTTGTGATCTAGTTACTTAATTAAACTATTCATTAATATACGCAATTCATTTTGTTAACGATCAAATTAATAATTAGTTTTATCGTTTAATTATTGTAATGTTCTAGCGGCTATCATTGTCACAGTTATCGTTTTTAGGGTTGCGTAGTAAACAAGGAGCCCTTATAGTTTCACCATAGCCATCTGTCTGTCTGTTTGTCTGTACCATCCGCGGTTTAGCGCAAAAACTATTGGTACTAGAGACTTAAAATTTGGCAAAAGTATACACCTCAATCACGCCGACAAAGTGGTAGAATAAAACCATGAAAAATGAAATGATTTAGGGTACCTCCCCTAAATGTAACACGCGGATTTTTTTAAAATTTTTCGTTTTCTACATAGTGTGGGATATCGTTGGATAGGTTTTTCAAAAATGTTAGGGGTGTGCAAACTTAATTTTTCGATTTAGTTAACTGTTCGTGACTTATTAAGCTTTAAAGTACCAATGTTTAGAGTCAAGTGTGTCCCCCTCTACCAACTAAACGGTTGTTGATAGAAATTCAAACGTTACGGCAATATTAGCTACATATAACGAAATTAAAAGTATTACTATCACACTTAAGTTGACTCTACTAGTTTGCGAGTAATAGTCGACCAAATGTAATACTTGAAATTTTTGAACACCTTCATAGAAAATATTTCTTTTTTCATTGCGTTAATCAAACCTAAAACCTACGGAACCCTACACTGCGCGTGGCCCGACACGCACTTGACCGGTTTTTTATTTTAATTTTAGTATTTTACTCTTAGAGGAAGGTTTCTTGGAAGAGCTTACCGCATAGAACTTGGCGCAGATTAATGTAATGACCTTAAAATGTTATGAAAAAGGGAAAAATATGTTTCACGTGCATTATCATGTTTTGAATCACTATAAACATTTACTTAACAGTTTTTTTGTAATCTCACTACTTAAGCGAAATCAATCGACGTAAACTATAACTGGTAAATAAATAATAAATAAAACAACACATACACAAACACCCAAGTCGAATATCATTTCGTTTTTACTAAGACTTAACTCTTAAGTCAATCTGACTTAGGTCAATTTAAAATAGCACCTATGTAGAGCGGTAGAACACACGTTTGAACTCTAATTAATAAGTCTGAATTGAATATTATATTATATTATTGATATTCACTTCTACCATCGACTATAATGTACCTACGACCAATTTATGATACTTACCGACTTATTTAGGGCCCATTAGTATTATGACATTTGGAATCACGTGTGTGACTTTTACGCACGTGTACCTAATGACGTCGCTCGTCGGCCGGCACGCAGAAAAGTTGGCAACACTCCTTTTTTTAATGTTTCTATAGCATTTATTTTAATTCTTAGGACGATGTCAAAGTTCGTCACTTATTCACATAGTTAAATTTTACACAAGTTTACTAACATTAATTTCTACATTTATTTTATCAATATTTATCTTTATGTACAAGAATATTTTATAAAAAATCAATATTTGTTTTTTGATTCTTAGTTAACGTTCTAACAATACCTATTTATCAAAGTTACATTAGGTATATACCTACCCAACAAATGTAAGATTTTGTTGCACAAGAAATAAAATGAATATAACTAGGTATTTGCCTATATTTTGGCAGACGCAGATAGGGCAAAACTGGTAAAGTAGGTAGGTGCCTATTTTACTTTACTTATATTAAGTAACAATAATAATAAACAATAACCAAACATATCAAAGATCACAGAAAAAGATGCGATTATACCTATGTACACTCGCTAGTGTGTCCGAAGTCGTAAAATATTACTAAGAAATACCAAAAATATGCCTCCGTCAACACCTAATAATTACCTACATAAGCCTTCTTAAAAAGTATCATCATAACCATTAAAAATACCGCTACATCTTTCTTTAAATCTTGTTTATTTTTTTTTGGCGATACAGGGTCATAGAGTGTTTGGTAGAGTCTTACGGGAAATCATTAACTAGTATTTAATGGTTTACGTCTAATTACAATTTAGCTTACTTAGAAACATTTAAGAATCGACTAAAGCACAGACATTTAATTTTATGTTTGGTGTTTAAAATAGCAAATTGTAGGTACATACGAATTTAGATTATTTTTAGCGTATCCTTAACATTGATAATCAAAATTAAAGAAGAGCCAATATTTTCTTTTTCCACGTGTCTTAAAAATGTTTTTATATAAAAATACTCACGTTAGTCGGAGGTTTCATTGTCCAAAATGATCTAATGATATTCAGCATGCACGCTTTGTAGAACGAAGTCGAATCCCAAATAATACGTTCCGGCAGATGCCCGAATCGAAAAACTATTTTCTGGCTTCAGAAAAACTTCGATACGATGTATTTCAGGGAAGTCACGGCGCGTGTTGTTGGATGTAGGCAGTGAGACCGCGACGCGTCGGTCCGATATGGCGGTTCGGCAAACACTGCAAAGCGTAGTATTATATTCTGTGGTGCAAAGTAAAACGATATCACGATATCACTACGAAGCCCCTGTGACATTTTCTATACGCATGCGACTTAACGTTTTTCCCTACATCATCGTACACATGCGCTATTCGCTTAGTGATGATTAGTTAACAAAATTCGTATCTAATCATGTCTATTTTTAAACTGCACGCTTGTATCACCGAAGGGGTACGCACTACGCAGAGGTGAATAAATACACGCAAGCACTTGCGATTCACCAGTTACGGTTTATGAGTCCCATTTTTATCATCATTATTTTTATCATGGGATTCATTGACTCTGGTAACAAGCATGGGACTTCTTATATTTTATTTGTTAGCCTACTCGCTCCTCCCCGTCTGTTTTGCAGGCAGGACTTGCCGCAAGCATCTGTCTTATGCTTCGGGCCGACGATCTAGTCTTGTAAGTCCCAGGCATGTGCGGAGCCACCGAGCCATCCGAGCTCTACCGGCCCAGTCCGATCCTGTAGATGACCACCGGGTACCACAGATTGTACCGATCACATTCCCGAACTGCGAGGAACTTCCGGCACAGAGGCATAACACCTTAGGCCCCAGGAGTGGTAACGCATCTGTATTTTGACCTTGGTCTTTGTGTAAGTGTCTATTAGGCTGCAGTCATCACTTAACATCAATGTGAACTGCATGCTTGTTACC
This sequence comes from Macrosoma leucophasiata, assembly GCA_036365455.1. NCBI lineage: Eukaryota > Metazoa > Arthropoda > Insecta > Lepidoptera > Hedylidae > Macrosoma > Macrosoma leucophasiata. Next base: position 7,783,560 of record JAWQUS010000024.1, read on the forward strand.
CACTTCCATAACATAAAAAAAAACCAGTGGCGAGCTAAGTCATTAGGGGCCCGGGGCGGCATCTGACATTTGGAGGCCCAGTAGGCCCAGAGGGCCCTAATGGCTGATGTGTATCGCTAGCACTAATTTGATTTGCCGGGCGTCCAAAGAGTTTTTACTTGGCCTAATGAGAATTAGCGCGACCATGACTGGAATATTAAAAACGACGAATATTTAAAAGAAAAAAGTTTATTTTAAATAATCGAATTAAAATAAACAAATCACGATTTTTTCATTACTTTCTTGCCTTATCAACTGTGAACACACGATTTTATAATCATCAATAATCTGAATTTGCACTGAGATTTGGGCCCTTTAACCTAATTCCGAAGTTATCGGACCCTCCGAATAAGCTGGTGGAGATCAATTTATGGTCGAAGAAAACGCCGGCGTCGAGAAGTTAACACCAAACGTGCGTCGTCAAGAACAATAACCAGATCTGCGGTACCTCGGTAGTCTTCAATTTCGTGAGTGGCTTGCAAGTTTGTTATTGGGATGTTTGATCCGGAGGGATAGGTGATTCGGTGCCGAAGTTTTGGAAGTAATCATTTTCCTATAGCCAGGATTTATAATCCGCCTTGGTGTGGACTATTTACACGTCCCACCAGATGTAATATTATTGTTGATTTGTACTCATACATTGAAAGAACGTAACTTTACTTTGTATTCCCCGAAGGAATAGACAGGTAAATGCATGCTTTTCTATCATATGCATATATCAGCATACATGCGAACACCCACGATTCGCGGGTTACGTTTTTGACCATGAAACAGGTGGCGAGCCTATTGACATCTCCGGACATATTACTTAACTCCGAGTGACATTGGGAAACATTCAGAAAATGGAAAATACCAATATAAAGGATAATTATAATACACCTTTATCTATCTCTGATAGCCCCGACCCGGGAATCGAACCCAGGAGCCTAGGAGCCATCGCCCTCTAGGTAGCAATAGTTAGCCTGCTACTACTAGACTAACAAGGCAATTAATAAATTTTATGACATGAGGCGAAAAAGAAAAACACTTAGTAATTTAAACATCATATTTACTTTCATAATTTAAAAAAAAAGTAGGATTCACCAAACTAACGTTTAAACACTACTGCTTAAAGGTCAATTAAGTATACAGTATATTTAATAACGTATGTAAGTATTATATGAAAAAGAGGAATTCAAAAATATTACGTACAGTAAACTGAGCAATTTACAACAAGTAACAACATTGCATTGATTTTATTAAAATAAGTATCAATCGTGCCGCATATGCGACGTTTAAACAGTAGTGTAATTTAACCATGGTACTATAAGGCAATTCAATGGTACTTCTAACCCCTGTTACTTTACAATAATCACAAAGAACTAAAAATAAACTATATTTCGTATAAATCACAATACGTATTTTAAATGGGATACAATATACCGATGCGTCTAGATGTTGTTTTGGTCATTGCATCTAATTTAAAAGGTTTACACATTAAGAAAGTCTTGTTCAGTTGCCGGCTCTAATATGTTTAGCAATAATGAAATGGTTTTCTTTGCAATAATGCGACAAACAGTCAATGGCTCAATATCACGTATTGAACACTAATAAAGGCAGATAGAGAACTATGCGGTGGTGACTATTCTTTAAAACTCTTATACCGGTCAGGACATAGTCATGGAGCACATTTAAACAGTGATATTAATACGATACGATTATCGAATTTGACATATGAATATACAGGCGACTGAACATTTTAAACCAACGACAAAAATCATTGTTTTAATAATGCCAGTAACTAGTGTGTAGATACTTCATACTATGCCACGCGTATTTTTGTGATTATGTAAAAAGAAACTGTAGAATAACGGCAGCTAATCGAACTTTACTAGCTTTAAGGATCGTACAATAAGCATAGTATAAAGAAGCTAGCAGCAATACAAATGTTACAGATAATACATAACATATGCACAAAAGCACGGAACAATACGACGCATATGACTAAGCACATAATAGGCAAGATTACAGACGGCAAGTATATAGAATAGCTGGCAAATAATAACTAAACGATACATAGAAGAAGACAGTGAAAATTAAGACAGACGCTACATAGACAATAATTTGTGATGCTACATTACAAACCAGTTACGAAATCTACTAACATAAAACTTCACGTCCCACCATTCTTCAAATGCTATGTGCTTTATGAGATCGATAAATTCATTATTATGAATAACTTTTACTGTAGAATTAACTATGAATTCGCGAAACATAACAGTGTCGCCATACATAATATTTATCGCCACACGGCATAGTTTATGGAGCAGATATATTTTTTTTCTAAGTTTATGGATGGCTCCATTTTATTCATATTGATCCAAAAGTTGTTCCTAATTATGAGTAAAATGATCACTGAAAGTATTGTCGTTGTTTTAAAATAACCTTTTAAGGGTCTTTCAATCACTGATTACTTATCCTCACGAGATAACAGTTGTGTTCAGTGAAAGGGCGTTCAGTTTTACATTAGTCTTAAATAAATTACAGTTCAAATATAGTACAGGTATTGAAAAATATCAAAGAACTATAATAAAACTATATTATAAGCGTAACATTATATAGCTAATGAAGGAAGCGTTATTTTACTTAAAGATAAATATTATAGTGTTATACTGTCCCATTTTTTAATTATTCGATATAAATTGTACAGTTAACCTATTACATTAAACACTAATAGGTACATAGTACAACAAATAATCAATTTAAACATTGTAAATGTATATAGGTTTAGTATTATTTATTATGAAAAAAAAATATGAACATCGAACAATCAGATATTAGAAAAAATATGATAAAAGAAATGTTTTATGTTTTACATCTTTTTAAATATTATCGTTAGGAATATAGATTTCCAAAAGGCAATAGGTAAATAGGAAAAGTTGTATCAGATTTATACACATTTAAAATTTATAATGTTGACAAGCCAACATCTTCTGAAGATTTCGAATGTCGTATTTCGGTCTAATATATATTACAGATGTAGTTTAATTTGTTCAGTACCATTTATTCTGCACTGTTTATCATTTGTTACACATCGTTATTTCATAATCGTTGGGATGTTTCCATACGAAAGTTATTGGCTGCCTTCTTTATTATGAATATTATTGACGGAATACTTTAATAAACATGCATTACCACATATCTTTTGTAAGACTACAATAAAATAGATTATTTTTCATAATTTTGATATGATGACTTAGTTTGTCCAAAATTATTATCACAAATAATTCTGTTCAGGTTTTTTTAATAAAATAATACTGTATGAAAATAAAAACAACCAAAATATGTTGTGCTTATATTACGAATATTCCCTATAAGGCCCTTAACATATTGCTTGTGTTTGTTTGTGTAGGCTTACAGTTTGATATCTCGAAAATACATATTTGAGACAATTATTCAAATGCAAGTATACGTTTAGGTACTTTTTAAGTACTGTTATACATAAAATCGATATACCCAAATTACTATTAGAACTATACTAGTGACTATGATATGGACGAATGAATTACTAACGGATTGGAACTAATGACAACTACTTTTATAAACACTTCTCAAAAAGCTTATTTACATATAAATATTCAATTCAGTTGAAAAGACAACTAGCAATGGAATGTCGAGCTGTCTTCACTAATATTACCACAGACGTTGAACACTGGAATAACTTTAGAAAAAAAAGTATGTATGTAAAAAAAAGTTTATAAACACTATATTAAGAATTTCAAAATTAGGTCGTCACTACAACTATATAATTTAAAATACAGTAACAAGAAATATATCAACTCAATTATGTATCAAAGTAAAAAGGTTCAAATTTTATTTATAAATTATATAGATGGCAGTCAAGCTAATTGAAAATTATTGGCACAAATTGAGTATTTAACGGCAACCAACTCAATGAAATTCTAGTGAAAGAATACTCTATGTTTCATGTAATTAACTCTTTATATCTGTGATGCCTCGAAATAAAGTGTAAATATCATTTAAAAACATCTGAGCATATCTATCTACATGCTAGGCATCAATACCTTGTTATTGAAAGTTAAATGATGTTACATCATCCACATGAAACAAAGACAAAAGGCACTCATTATCTATCTGCACGTTACAAATAATGCACCAGAATAGAATAAGTTTCAAAAAGGCATTGATAGAAAAGATCTAATAAAAAGGGGTTTATAATGGAAGCGTACATTATTGTAACGCGCAATAGTCGAAGCGTAAACAGTAGGAATGCCGTGGCCCCCCTCATCTGTCAACGATCAGCTGTATTCCGAATTTAAACAATACAAATTGTATTAGAAACTACCGAAATTGACACAAGAAATAAAATGTAAAACATTTTGCGACGCAATATCCGAGTAATCAATTCCTTTATTTAACGAATTAATATTATGCAATAAATATTTTTCAAAGTTTTAGGCTCGCATAGTCGCATCTTAAGAATATGTCAATGACTGCAATTGCTAATACAATTGATTTTAACTTGTTTTTATCGACGGCGGCGAGTGATAGCTAGTTGTTTCTGTACTAGTAGTACGGAGTATTTTAAAATATTACCAGCTGACAATGTACCTTCTTGCTCTTGGATATACGTACCTACAATAAACTGTACAATACAAATTTAGGACTTAATCGCGCAGGAAACCGAACTCTTCCTCGATTCCAAGTTATTTTTGAAGATGTTATCTAGCGCGTTGTGATCTGTTTGATAAATATTTTTATAACTAACAGTTTTTTACAAAACCTCACTCACGTGCTCTTTATTTGTAAAAAAAAATAGTATATATTAGTACTAGCTGTTGCCCGCGGCTTCGCACGCGTGGATGTCGTTTTATAAATAACTAAGTAGCCTATGTTTTTTCTCAAAGTCACCTCTATCTCTGTACTAAATTTCATTAAAATCTGTTCAGTCGTTAAGACGTCAAAAGGTAACAGACAGATAGAGTTACTTTCGCATTTATGACATTAGTAGGGATAGATTTAAATCGAATACCCATAATATGTTCATACTCGCCGCCGATGTAAGACATTTCATCTACATAACAAGAACAGTCTTTAAATAACATTAAATTCGAAAATCATGCAACGGACAAGATTTTGGCAAAACAATTTTTTTATGATATCGTTTAAATTTGTAAACTACTTACATATATCGATAAATGCTTATACTGATGAATACATACATATTATTAATAAGTTTAGTTTAAGATTGAGGGTGACACAGAAACTGGGAAAACCCAAGCGAATGAAAGCCAAAGATGCGCTCTAAAGATTTATACAAATAATATAAGATGATACAAATTGTATATCATCAATCAGATTTACACGAAATACCAAAGTTCGAATCTGTCGATTTATAGATTTAGGTATTATAAATAGTAGAAATACTCAATAACGTAATATCGATATTAAATGTTATAATACGTTAGAGTATTCCAGCCGTTATAAAGTTTTTGAAATGAACCATATTTAAATTGAAAATGTATAATACCTAAATATAGAAAGCTAAAATTTAGAATGGTTATATTTAAAAATAAATTGATCAGCGTATCTCAATAGCTTTCATTGGCATAGATTCGCATGGGCACATTCACAGACACCCAGTAATTGGATATTGTAGCAAAATATTTTGCTGCATTCAACAAATTGTACATTAATGTCTGAAAGATATATGCGCGAGACAATTTCACAAAAGAATATTAATTGTACCATAGAAAAGTAATTTGATATCACAAGTAATATATCATTGTGTCTTAGAATTTAAAGAGATACCCTGACTGATTAGAGTACTACTGGGTTTACGTTTTTACATATTAAAATATTTGGTTAAAAATAGTGAACACCGGTACCATGTTAATTTCTTTTTGTTGTATAATGTTCTGATTTAGGGTGTAGTAATAATCTACGAAGTCATATTTTGAAAACGGAGAATAGTTGTTCATTTTAATCACTTTCAAGAGTAACAACGATATAAAACAATGTAATTCTTAATAAGGCAGTTATTTCACATTTGTATTTGACTACAATTGTAAAAAATTACGTTTCATTATATTTTAGGGTAGAATTTTTGTATTAGAGGAAACTATTTAAAAATATCTCTAAATGCCTATTATTTGTTTAAAATAGATGATACCCAAATATAGTCACTATAAAACTTTTTTGTAAGAAAAAAAATTGGTTTATTTTATCATTATTAGAAGTATAATAAAAAATTTTATTGAAATGCGAGAATATTTTTTTACATAATCAGAATATTTATCAACATTATAGAAGATTTTATTGATATTGATATTTTATAATATATGTTATTCTTGTTTTGAAGGTAATATTAATTAAGAAAATAATAAACATGAACCCTACGCTTCTCATAATTTTGAATTTTCAATTCACCATCATCAATTTAACAATTATTAAATTTTCAATCCCAACAAATCAACTTCACAGGCACTTTCTTGATTACAATTTTCTACATGAAATATTAATTACAAATATTCCGATTCTTTATATATCCGGAATGTATACTAGGATATTTTAATAGATACACAATAAAATAGAAGATTTATATTTTTTATGATAAGATACGTTATGAACCAAAATAATGGAATGTTCAACTAGGAAAATGACAAGGCGATTGACAATTAATACAATACTCGATTACGCTATACAATAATTTTATATAACATTAAAATTTCAAACTATTTAAAATAATAGCAACCATATATTTCCTTACTTCTAAACGAAATAATCATTGAGCTCTTACAACATTATCACATTGTTACCTAGAGCATTGGCAAGTCGCTTCGCGCGCACAGTAGGCAATATTTCGCATGCTAAAAACACCTCTAATAGTTCCAGGGGAGCTACAAAACTTTACAATCATGATAAGTAAATGTCGCCAAACTCTAACACAACCGCAGACTGGACTCGAGCCTACAATAATTTACTTTGGAATGACAATCAGACTTTGCTCGGCTTACTCTATAGCTTCCAGTCTCGATTTTCCCAAGAATGCTAAGTTCTAAAAACTTATTAAGAGTTCTCAAAATTCCGTAAATTCAAAACTCTATACATAAAACAGTCAGTTTATACGTGTTACTAAGATTACGCTCTGTTTGGATTGCGTAGATGAAAGATTGCACTAAGGATAAAGCAGATTTTTCTCTCAATTCTTGTTGATTCTATTCGTCAGCCCTATGTTACTCATTTGAATATGAACTCGAAACCTGACAGGAACTTCTGGAATGTTTCATTCGAAAAACAAATCTCGCTCACTCAAAACTAGGGAAATTCGAGACCGAGCGTCCAAGGAAGCCCCAGTTCACTCTCAGCCAATTTGTTCCAGGTGTATTCGGACACCAAACTAAATATCTACATTATGATACAGCACCGATGCGATTTGGTGTCGCCGACGACGTCGCTGGTGTTCCCCGAGAACCTCGGCACGGTGGAGTTGGGAGACATGGTGGGCACACTTAGTGGCTCCTGCTTAGCCAGACCTTCAGGCAGCGAGTTGAGACTGTGGTTGTTCGTGGAGTTCAAACTATTCTCCACTGGGCTGCCGTTGGTTCTTATCTGCGCTCGTTGCTTCTTCAAGTCCGCTAGGGTACCTGGAAACGTGACGAGTATGAGATTAGTGTGAGCATTGGTATGTTCGAAGTGAAACTGAAAATAGACGCTGTGTACTGAGATAAATTTAAGCCTACATTCGCTTGATGAGCATAAAACGGGCAACTTACGCCTTCAAGTGAATTTAGACTATAATAATCAGAATTTTATCTCAGTAGAAAACTATTTGTACTTTAATCGAAATAGAATAAGTGTATTCACAACCCAAGACAATGCAAAATATAGTTCGTTGAAAATATAACACGCATAATCAAAATTTAAAGGAAACGCGGGTAGCAAACGCATATTTATTTTAATAATAACATCATTTCAAACATATATCGCGTAATAGACTATTTGATCTGTGACATAAACGTATAATATTTATCTTAGAGGTATTACGGGTCCATCAAGCTCACAAGGGTCTGCGGAGATTATGAAATAAGAAATATATAAAAATAGAGATCACACTTCGATTTTTTTTATATATATCAGGCTTTGATTATATACACGTCTAGATGGAGCATCTTAATTCATAAGCGTCAAAAAAAATATCAGTTAACTGTTGGCTCATAACTTCGTTCCGCTCGCTCAGTAGCGATACTGTCATTGTAACGTAAACACGTCCACGTCTATGCTTTCATTATGACGATTTGCGCTATTAAAGTGTGCCGAAATTACAAAAGAAGTAAATCTAAAAACATTTCTTATTATCGGTAACTACACTTTCCATAGTCCTAAATGTATCCCAGAATTAAATCAACAATATTTAATTTTACGTCGCATTTGTATGGTTCATTGAACGCCATGTTTACTGTATTGCCAGTTTTTGATTTAAAATCTTCCCAGAGAAATAAGAAGTTACAAAATAAAATCTATATAAAATATATGTTTAATATACCTATATTTATTTTAATAACATTATTTTAATAACCCCCGAAGGAAAAAGAAGGGCGTTCTAAGTTTGACGTGTGTATCTGTTTGTGGGTTTGTAAATTCCCAACTAGTGGATCAATTCCAGATTTTGATTTTGGTCTTATACATTTATTTATTTTTCTCCACGATAAAAGTAATTTACACTAAGAACAAATAACTAACTACGAATAACTTAAGCTAACACGTACCAATACAAACAAAAAAATAAAAATATATAAAAACGAATAAGTAAAGCTACTGTGAGACGACCCGACGAATATCGTAATATTATTATGTCACACATTATGAAAAAATTGAACTCGACTTAAGCTAATTTTCCCTATTTTTAGGGGAAAATGTCATAAGCAAGTAACATTTTCACCAGTCGAGTAGTGTGTGTAAAGCGAATAAAATATACATACTAGTATGTGTTACACGCACACAAGGATTTTCGAATTGGGACATTGTTTTTGCAGCGTTTGTAAGGCGACGCTCCATCTAGACGTGTATATAATCAAAGATATCAGGTATTTGAAGTACTATTAAACTTTCGATATACGTATCCCTGTAAAATTATAGCGATACCACAGTAAGTTCCGACTGTTATGGCTGTAGGTATATTTTGATTTTAACTGTTGTTCAAAGTGTGTCTTCCATATTTATCTTTACCTTTATGTTGGAGATAGCCAGTCAAACTTTACTTTATTTTAATTTTGGCATAATCTGAGCCGCTCTTAGGCTTCAATTTGACTTAAGAATTAAAACAACAACCGTGACTGACGTCTCACGTGCTTTCCAAAACATATAAATTTACCACTTCATATTGTTTGTTATCTTCTATCTATCATTAGATAGAGCTATTATTAGATAACAAACAATGTTAGAAGTAAGAACAAACAGTGCTTAACTTAAAAGACAACATTAATTGCCTATCGCATCGAACGCTCTACCAGGCTATCGAACTTAACAAAGGAATTTGACACTAATCGTGAGATTCACGAACCGTACTAAGACTTTACTTTATTATTTACGTCTATATTAAAATCGTTATTTTAACACAGACGTGTTAAAATAACGATTTTAATTTGGCAAGCTCAGAATTACTAAATAATTATATGTACAGTAAAGTAAGAGGATTGACATGTCTGTGAAACAAATCACAAAATCTAAGTAATGACGTAGTACAATCTGAGCATCGCGCTCTAAGAAGTGGGAAGGTAAAAAACCATTAAAAATCTTGCTACCCACGTTTCCTTTTAAAACAAGCATTAGTTAACAGTCAATGCAACTAATAAGTCTACAGATAAGATGAGAATATGCACACAGTTTACAAAAATACTATACTACAAGTACTAAAATCTACCCAAGTCAGAAAAAATATACAAAGTCACAATAGAATGAAATACTACACACGAAGGACATGCATCTACAACTAAGGACCGCTTGCCTCAATATGCATCCTCGACAGCGATTTATATCCTGGAAATTGACGCACAGTCCCCATCCCCTCGATTCTTACGATAAAAAAACCATCACTGTGCTGTTAGATAAACTTTACATATCATGTTATACATTGTGCTATATATAATTATGTAAGTGCTTATTACAGTGAAAATGGAAATGCAAGGATGCATATAATTACCTGCGTTAATCATGACGGTGACATGAACATTGATTTTACCATTATTGTCTGTGGTGTAGGTCGCGGTGCCGCCCTCTGTGAGCGCGATCTGGTTCGGTGTGACAACCAACTCTTTCCTACCGTCAATCGCGTCTTCTGTTTTGAAGGCTTCATTGTCTTGTCCTTCGGGGGCTTTTCTCACGCCGTTGGGTAAACTCGGCCGCTCATACGGTTTGTTGTTATCGTTTAAGTCTTGTATGGGACTAGGCGCGTAGTGGGAGGCGGCGTTCACGCCGAACAGAGGGTTCGTTATTTTTGGTTGATTGTACGTAATGTTTGTGTTGTTCGTTTCGATGCTATCATTGGATCTGTGGGTGGCGCGATTGTAGGAATGTTTGGGCACCGCGTAGTCGACCGTCCCCGAGTCGTAACTCTGGTTTGAAGTGGTTGAGCTTATTGAGAGCCGCGTGTGCGTTAGATCCGGCAGATTGGCCGTGTTCTGGTCATTTTCAACGCCGTTCGTCAGGCCCTGGAAGTACATAAAATACAGACTTTATTTCACACTTCATTCTAATTGCCAATTCTCGTACGTTGTTTCAGGGTCGAAGTTGTTTTCGGTGCTAATGATTTTAGCACTATGATAATAGTTAGAGCGCTGACCTAAATAGGTACCGTGAGAAAAGTATGTCGTTTGATCAATTTGGTTTTTGGAGGTGGTATGTATGTATCTTCACGCCAGGTCCCTAACGGGGTAGGCAGAGAGTGTAGAGCGCCAGATATCCCGGTTCAGACAAACCTCTCGTGCCTCGTCTACCTTCATCATTCTCTTCATACATGCACGCCGATTCCTAAGACTTTTGACCCCATCATCAGACAGAACTCGACCTATTTGGTCATGGTAGGTCAGCCTTGGTCTTCCTGGGCCTCTGCAACCATCCACATTCGCATTGTATATCTGTTTAGTCATTCGCTCATTCGACATTCTTTCTATATGCCCGAACCATCGGAGCATGCCTTTTTTCATTTTTACACCGATACTATCATTCACACAAAGTCTCTTTCTTACATCTTCATTACGAACGCGATCGGTGAGTGATACACCGCAGATCTTGCGCAAAGATCTCATCTCGACCGCGTTCAACTTACTTGGAGGTGGTTCTTTGAAAAAAGGCAAAATAAGATCAAACTGCTTAATTTCTCTTTGCTGGGGCGCAACTTTGACTTTGCACTGCAGATTTGAATACCGGCATAGCCTCAAATATCTTCTAAAACCTAATGTTTATTTATGACAAGATTTATGAAAGAGGATTCATTTATTACAGATGTTTTTTTGTGGCACTATTTATTTATCATCCCATTGATTTTGCTACACACGTCTCAAAAATCACTCTCAGGTACGGTCAACGCTTCACCATTTAGATTTTTGGATGCAGCTTGTATATCTAAGCTACGATATATTGAGAATATATCGTAGCTTAGGACCACGATATCTTATCTGGTATTTTAACGGGTGGTAGAGCTCCAGTGACGGAGCTCGCGGGCGTAGGCACCACCGCATTACCTAATATACTTACCGCAACTGGTAGTGTTCAGCACGATCGTGTTCCGGGCAGGTGGTAATGTACGGCCCTGTAATTTCCGGCACAGAGGCATAACACCTTAGGCCTCAGGAGTGGTAATGCATCTGCATTTTGACCTCGGTCTTTGTGTGGGTGTCTATAGGCTGCAGTCATCACTTAACATCAATGTGAACTGCATACTTGTTTGCCACTTCTATATCATAAGAAATAAAAAAATCTAATATCAACGTGGTTTACTCAAATATAATATTAATGCATACATGTTAAAATTATAAGAAATTGTAATTATAACATCAGCTTCATTGTCCTTCTCATATATTACAAACCCCGGTAAAGAGATGTTAAATTAAGCGAAACACAATTATTACTTATTAAAGTCTAGGATGTCAGTATGTAATCATAAACACTAATGCCTATCACGCAAAATTAATTGTTGTTCAAAACGTGTAATTATTTCTGGTAGGTTATTGCATATACAATACAAGTGACTAGCGGATATATGGTTATTAAATAAGTATCTACTGAGTACTCTAGGTACTATCATTGTCTACTTAGATTATGTTGAAATGGTGATCATCATCTTAAAAATATATTATTCAAAGCATTACAAAGTAATTTCAAGTTCTTCCCTAGGATTTAAACAAGTTCCTGCCATATGTTATAAAAAACACAAAAGTAATTGTTTTATATTATTTCGCATTAACACATGCTTGTGAAAATAAATTTTTATTTTTTTAAAGAAAAATGGAAAGAAAAATTTGATTCCCAGTAGGCCGCGAGTTCGAGTCTCGCCTGAAGTCAAATTTTTCTTTCCATTTTTCTTTAAAAAAATAAATAAATATTTTCACAAGCATGTGTTAATGCGAAATAATATAAAACAATTATTAAGGGTAAAAGCGACTTCTTTACGATATTCAATAAACTGAAAAGTCTATAATATCGGTTGCCTAACTAGCATAGTTGGTAATAGATGGCGCTGCTGCTACCATAAAGCAATGCAATAGATGTGAAGGAAAGATTTGACAAATCGGGCAGGGCTTCAGTAGCTCAATTGGAAGAGCGGCTGAACTAGATTCCCAGTAGGCCGCGAGTTCAAGTCTCGCCTGAAGTCAAATTTTTCTTTCCATTTTTCTTTAAAAAAATAAAAACACAAAAGTAATTTAATCAAACATCGGTTCAGATAGAATGACTTCAGCAATTAATTTTTACTAAGAATTTTTTTCTACGACCTCCTTTTCCGTGACCCTGTGATCCTAAGTTGAGTATTTAAGCACGCTAGAGTAGATATACCATTATGCCTGTATGCAATACCCTTAAAAACTCTTTCAGGCGTTATTCTGATTACATTAGAATAACATATAAAAAAACAGTATGTGTACTTATGTTCGCATGTAAGAATCAGAAACTCATTTATTCATTTAGGGTGACAGGCACCTCTTATGACACGTCAAAAACAAACAAAATAAACTAAGTTAATAACAATTGATATACATGTCAAACAAGATAAAAAATATATGTATAGTCAAGAATATCACTAAGATAAAACTAAATAGAAGTTAGGTACATGCTTCTTTAGCATAACAATCCAATATACGAAAAATAAAACAAAACGACAAAAAAAGTTTAGGAACTAACTTCAGACTGTTGCTTTCATCTGTTTAGCAACTAACTTCAAACTGTCGCTTTTAACTGTCGGTATGGGCGCGCATTGTAAAAAATCAATCTCATATTTTTTTTTCAATAGCTCCAGAAGAAATATAACTTCAATAAATAGTTATCTCTAGAATAGGTTCAGTTTTGTGTTTTTCACACACGTGGAAACATTGTGTGCAACTAGTTAATCAATAGTAGCTACATACAAGTTCATGGAATATATTGAAACTAAAACATATCAATAAGATTTACAACGTTATCCTGACGTTTCTTTACCCGGCTTTCATTCTCCTAAACGAACTGAGTTTGTCTATCCACCGTTTTGGCCGTTATTTCAAAAATCTACGACAGTAATGTACGAAGTTCTTTTCTTTTCATATTATACATAATTGTTTCGGTTCTTTTAATTTGTTTTTGATTATTATTAGTGGTTATTCGCTCTAGGTAGTTAAAAAAAATACAATGTAAAAGTGCTCTCCAGGAGCCAGATTATATGAAATAAATTATAAACTGAATAAATAGCTACCATCATCCAGTCACTCAAACATTTAGCTTAAGCCTCAATAGTTTTAATGTTCTATATATTAAAATAAAGCCATTGATCACCCGCAAAAACATTAAGTACATACCCTGTATCGAAGGCCTAAAACCTGCGGCTCCTTGCGCATACGATGTAGATTGTCGTTGGTCAAAAACATTATATCTAGCGACATTGTTACTTCACAATCACAATCCATTGAACATGATCACTGAATCACATAAGAGATTCGTTCTTTTTTCTCAATGAGATCACCATCATCAGATCACAAGTTTAGTGATTTTTTAATATCATAATGCATTATCAGTTTGAAGCATTATTTAATTTAAGAAGACAAGTGAATGCGTGCGGACAGTCCGGCCGCGCGCAGTGACGGCGCGTGCGGCCACTGTGCGTGACAAACGCGGAGCGAGGGAAATCAGAGGAAATCTTAGGCGCGATGTGTCGTCAATCAATGCGAACACCGGAACGAGATGCCAATCTCAGTCCAGAAAATGATCCTGCTAGTAAAAATACTACAGTCCAGGAGACATTCATGATGGTGGCAAATAAATATTATTATGTAGCTCATGTGAATGGTAATTGTGTAGATGGCTATACCATCATGTAGGTATCGTAAACCAGAGGTCAAAATGCAGCCACCCTTGAGGCTTATGTTATTTTGAAGTTGTAACAGCAAATACAGGCCCTTAACTAACTGCAACACGATAGTGCAGAACTATTATTTGGCGGCAGATAGATAAGGCAATACAGTAGTCTCTACGCTTTCAATCTCCGATACTGGGACTCTACCGCTGGAGGAAACGTACTTTAGATACGTTTTAGCTATAGAATGCTTTGTCTTTGTCAGTTCCATTGTCAAATGTGCAGGATAGAAAGAGACAAAGGAGTGATTAGCAACACTTTAGCTAAAATACGTTTATGAATAAGGGGGTTAGATTTTAGAGGCACTTTCTTTATTCGTAGAATAATAAAAATAACTGATAGCTACTAGAAAAGACTAAATACACTGAAAATTGAATTGTTTTTGTGCTCGTTAACGTCTAATGATTGATTTATGTCGTCCTTTCGTGCCGCATATGAAAGCCGCTGATCTATTTATGCAGCAATACAAGTATAATGGAATTTATGGAATAGAAGATATGTAATGGAGTGTACTAAAGTTGAAGAATAACCCGCGGATTCACTTACAAGTACTTAGATCACGATACTGCATTCTTTTTAATATTGATACATGTATATACGTTCGATTCACTTTACTTAGTCATTCGTCACGAACATCGCAATGAAAAGAATCTTAACTCATGAGTTTTCACTTATCAGAGTTACAATACAACGTAGTCAGTTTACTTGCTTGCAGTAACTAGTAGCTGGTCGAACGCGAACAAATCTTTTCAACATAATTAAAATTGTTAGTAGTTCAAATGAAAAAAAAAACGGAATACACAGTAATACGTAGTTGAACTATGTGCAATTAATTATCTAAACCCGACTAATTACTATCAAACAAACGAAAGCAGAGAAAGTAAAACGAACAACAAAAACGGGTCCAAGGTGGAAAATATTCACGCACATGATAAATTTACGAAATTTTATAATTTAGTTCTGAAATTATATACAGGGTTACACACAATTATATGTATAGTAAATAAGAGATTTTTGTTTATTATATTTAAATGACGAACATAAGAATGTCGGATGCTTTCACAAGTAACGATTGTAATTAAAATATTACAATGCATATGTCCACAAGCTATAAATTTATTGTACGTAAGATACGAGTGCATATTTTAAGAGCGTAGGTATATTATTAACTTTAAACTTAAAAATCTACGAGTCTCCGTTATGATTCATCGAAATTTGTGGACAGGTATGCAATATGATGTCGACAGGCAAAAGAACTCAAGCGATCGAGTTTTTTTTAAAGTGTAGCATTATCGCAAAGATACAGATTTCTCTCACTTCAAAGTACAATAGAAAGAACACAAAAAAACGTTTTTCTTTGGAAGCAAAACAGTTTGTTGGGCAATTTTACTTCGGAATATTTTTGACAAAAACAAGTGTGAAGTCTAAGTATATTTATTATTAAACGGCTCTAGTGTGAACTACTGATGAGCCCGAAATCTTAGGTTTAATTCTCACAAAGAATTAATAGGTTCAAGGTCTACAGAGTTTGGATATGTAAGTATACCCGACCCGATAACAGACGTTATAACATAGAATTTAGACAATAAAGACAACATGATAGAATATCTCTACAATACAAAACTATTCTAGTGTTATATTAAAAACTATTAGTAGATATCGGAGTTCCCTGTTTAATTGGCACTTACTACTACAGCCCCGAGGAAAAAATAATTGAGTGATATTTTGACTTAGAGATTCCACTGAACGTAAATATACTCACCTCGTTATACATGACACGCGTTTTAAATAACATAATTATCGAATTGTAGGTTTATACAAACATGCATATATACACATATCTCTGACTACCCCTTCGGGTACAGGTATACAGGGTACACAAGCGTGAAATTGCGTTCATAAATTGGGTTGTTTTTACTATTCTCGAGCATTATTTATTCGATATCTAGAATAGAACAGTGTTGCAAAAAGCGCATGGTGCGGTTGCAATTAGGCCCGGCGCATGCTTTCTGCCAATTAGTTTTATGCTCGATCTCGATACTTGCTCGCCCATACGGCGTTTACTTGAAATATGTTAACGGGAGTAAAACTAATGTATTAACGCCATCTTCAATCATTCTACATGGATTAGCTTAGCAAAAGGAATATGTTATTGATTGTGATGCGTATAATTACTTTTTGAACGCCAATCTTAACTCTTATCACAAAATAAATATCACGGAACGTTGGATACTTTTCAGTCATATCTGTACCTAGGTAGGAAAAAAAAATTTTTTTTTATTGGTAAAATAATCATACAAAAATAAACCTTAAAATTAAGAAGTAATGGTAAACCAAACCAATAAGATTTTTATGAGTCCTTACTCCTTACCATTCAGTTTAACTTTAAAGTTAAGACAAAAATACTTTAAAGTTACTTATAAGATAATAACATATTTGTCTACATGAAACAAAAATAATGAAAAAGGATTGACTATTTTAAAGAGTGTGTTGTTGGTTTGCTATATTAGTCCGGTCAAATTAGACATTCGGTGCTACATAAATTCGCAACAAGCTGAATTTCGGTACAATTGTTCAAAACACGATTATAAACAATAGCTGAAATTTCCCCATCATTCCCGTGTGTGGAAAAAATTTTATTCAAGGTCAAATGTCAAAAAAATGAGTTTTTCGCGATTTTCAGCAAAACGGTAAGTTTTATCAGAAAAATACCTCAGACTAAAATTGTAGATCATTAAATTATCTATAAAAAATATGTCAATACTTTTTTCTCACGAGACACCGTTTCGGAGATATCGCAGTGTAAAAAGTTGTAACAGTTGCAATTGTCATAAAATGCACACGTTTCCACGCCACCTATGAGGTAGTGTACTTAGCGCGTTTTTTTTTACGTGGTTTCCCCAGTAGACCTACTCCACAAGTCAGTATTTATCCAGTTTAATTGAAACTATCGCAAATAATTGATATTAGCCAGAAAAAAGCGATGATGATAAAAAAAAAAGTACAGACATTTATTAGTCGGAGTCGTAATTTTCGAATTCTTCTCGATTTTCTCCTTGTTCTTCTTCTTCTAGATTTTCTCCTTTTTCATTTTCTTCTGGTTCATCCTCGTCTTGGGTGCAAGTAAATTCAGCCAATAACGATGTATCGCAAGTCGGCTCGTTGACGTCGAATGTATCATCAATTGTTGGTGATTCAACATTAGAGCACGACTTGCCTTGGCAACTTGTACACGCCATAGAACAGAATAGACCCACTTTTTTGCAACCACATTTAGAGCTGCATCCCTTTTTGCAGTTGCAAAAAATTGCGTTAAGCAATTTTTCCGGCGCAGGTGGAAGCAAAGTTGGAACTGGTTCCAATTCATTATTTACAAACTTCCAACCCCAGTCTGTTGGGTCTTTCTGACAACCAAGCCACACTTGAACTTGGTAATATACCCGAAGAAGATGTTGATGAGCAGCAGCCGACGTTGGAGGAAGACAAGCTAACTGTACCTGTTTTTTGCTTTTGGTGTTTTTGACGAAACATGCATGCCGATGTTTATCTAAGCACGTAGTTTTTTTAGGAGCCCCGTACATCGAAAGAAGAAAGCGAATGCCACTTGTGATGATCTCATGTTGAGTTGAATTACAGTTTTGAAAAACTTCAGCACATTCAACTAAATTTTGTTTTTCAAACATTTTGAAAACTGTCGTTTTACCCCTCCTATAAAATGCAGATGTCGTATCACAGCCAGTTATTGCATGCAGAAATAGTATGTGATTTTGACTCTTTGGAAAAGAAGATAATAAGCTTTTAGAAGTATATATTTCCGATTGATGTTGAGCTTTTCCTGGTTTTAAAAAGAAAATAGTTTTTTCAGTTGGAGTTCGAGCAGCGAGCAATACGAGCAAATCTACATCTTCACCAACAACAATAATTGTATTACAACTTTTTACACTGCGATATCTCCGAAACGGTGTCTCGTGAGAAAAAAAGTATTGATATATTTTTTATAGATAATTTAATGATCTACAATTTTAGTCTGAGGTATTTTTCTGATAAAACTTACCGTTTTGCTGAAAATCGCGAAAAACTCATTTTTTTGACATTTGACCTTGAATAAAAATTTTTCCACACACGGGAATGATGGGGAACTTTCAGCTATTGTTTATAATCGTGTTTTGAACAATTGTACCAAAATTCAGCTTGTTGCGAATTTATGTAATTTCACCCTATTTTTTTGGTCTAATTTGACCGGACTATATGGGTTATGTGGAATAAACACAACAAATTACAAAATTCGAATTCTGCGCAACGAATAACTACAATATACCAATACTAATCGAAATATAGTTATCCGTTAAGCATCGCAGAATTACAATATTAAAAAACTGGACAAGTGCGAGTTTGACTCGCGTGGTGAGGGTTCCGTAATTTAATAAATATATTCGAAAATATTACAGATTTAAAATGCAAGGACATAGCGGTTCCGGTGGTACCGGCAGGGGGAGTTATATTATTAAGAATTTTAGATTTAATTTGAATACTCAAACTTCTTATAATTTATAGGCAAAGAACTATTTTCCACATTTTTTTCAAAATTTTAAGTTCAGTAGTTTCGGAGATAGGGGGAGGGAATGGTCAATTTTGTTTAAAATTTATTATTTTACTTGACGTGTTCATCTTTGGATCACTAATTTACATATATTCATCAAATTTCAACTCAATCGGTCGAGTAGTTTCGGAGCAAATTGGTTGTGACAGACGGACAGACAGACAGACTGGAAAAATGTGTGCGTCTACACATTTTTCCTTTTAAGGTACGGAACCCTAAAAAATGAGAATACCAAACGAAAAATATTGCTTTAAAATTTGCAAATCATTCTGAGAGCACCCAGATCGTGTAATCTGATCAATTTGTGCGCAAATTGTTGAAAGTGGAACGAATTTTAACGATTTCAGTGAAAATATTTAAATTCATTCAAAAAAATATATTACACAATCACTACACTATTTTTTTTGTTCTTTGTTTATTTGGAAATCGAGTTTCACATTAAAAATATTTTAAAAAGGATTTCAATCATATCATTAATATCATATCATCATCATATCTTAAATAGGTCTTTATTTTTAAACTTTATTTATAGCAGGCATTGCGAAAATCAATGGCAAACATGTCTAAATTAATAATACTTAAATCTAATACTTATTAAATCTGTCAACAGCACGGGGTCCAATTCGAACCCTGGACCTGAGTTACTTTACGGGAACTTTCGAAAAAATTTGATCGACCTTTGTAATACGAGTAGGTTGCTTGCGGCGGGACCTCTCTCTGACATTATCAATAGTTAATACAGACAAAGGCAATCCCCACAGAATACATTTAAAAAATCAGAACATTATAACGACTGTTTTGTTATGAGAATTGACTTGCCAAACATTGGAGACTATGTGGCAGGTGAAGTGGAGGACTATGTAACAGGGCCTATGGAGTAACATCCGGCACTCACATCGTGTCTTACTGACTGGCATATCAACCTCCAACCTATACTCTTACAGAAGGTTGAAAATGTTGACAGGGGTTGTTATGATGATGTAGACGAAAAAAAGTAAGGATTTCTCGAAAAACATACGTTAAAATATATATTGTATTGTAGATTTTTTTTTTTGCGTTTTTTCTCTCGTTTACGCGAGATAATCCGCAAAAAATCTACATAGTATGAAGCTTGCGAAAACCTGCGAAAACGTTATATTATGTTTATTTAATTGATACATAGGTATATGTATCAATTAAATAAACATAATATAACGTTTTCGCAGGTAGATTTGTTTAGATAAATAAATAGTAAAATTGTTGCCAATAATTAATTATGTAATAAAACATAGCATGGAAATGTATAATATACACAGAGCAGATACAAGAGATATAACCGCTTGAGATTGTATCATTAAAGGTGACCTCAAAACTCATAGGCGTACTAATAAACAATTACGTGATTAATAGCCGTAGTTTCTACAATATTGAAACGTTATGAATTGTGCTGAATTATTTAGTTATCGTTCAAAATTCAATTGAAAACCCATGAACGCATTATAGGTCATCACCCTATTCCTTAACGAGAGTGAACTTATGGTTTTTATATGTTTAACTAACTTTTGTACACCACTGCGTACGCGCATATTTCACGTCAGAAATATAATTTCGGGAAATCCTAACTCAGTGCTTTCTCATACCTACATAACAAGGAATCTACATGCTAACTCTCAACTTTTTACGACTAGTACTTTCAGCTGTGCGTTGTCTGTCAGACACTCAGGGTGAGATTCACAGACCGCACTACGACCTTACTTTGAGCAAAGTATGCTCAGAACTGGCAGTACAGAACGAATTTTGACAAGTAAAGTCATAGTGCGGTCTGTGAATCTCACCCTTAGTGGCTCAATCACTCAGTAACGGATGCGTTACATTGATAACAATTGCAAACGTATCTAGTCGAGTATTCCGACAACTACTATAAATTCCAATGCTTCAATACATAGTAAGTGGGTATTTTATACTAGGGGAGACCAAGAGATTTTTGGATTTATTCAAGCGCGTCAGCACTTGAACAAATTCAATAAAGCCTGGCTAGAGCTCCAGTGTCGAAGCTCAAGGCTCAAGAGCATACGCACTGCATAACCTAATCTACGTTCCGCCAAATGTGTTCAGCACTATCGTGTTCGGGTTAGATGGCAATGTAAGGTCCTGTAATAACTATCACCATACAAAACAAAGTAGGCCTTAGAGGAACGTATATGCATTTTGCAGATGCTTTCTTATTGTAGATGTTTATAGGCTGCAGTTATCATTTAACTTCTAATAGAACCGCATGCTTGTTTGCCACCTTTGTTAAATATGGAAAAATCTAGACCTAGGTAAGTAATACACGAAACATAATATCGAAGAAATCCTCATCGATCAATGAACAGCATCAAAACTGTAACTTGGTGAACGTTCTCAACATGTTTATTTATAAAACTGCATTATAACAGTTGCATAACGTTTTGTGATCATAGTAAGATATGACAGACACGGTGAATTTTCCCTTTCACGGTAGATGGCCTTTGCTTTTTTCACAAGTGTTGACGCAAACGCGACCGTCGTATTTTTTCTTTTAATATTTGTCGCGCGAAAGTCGCAAGTTGAACAATCTTTGCATCATAACATGTGGACAACTCATTAAATACACGCGTTGCTTAGACCTGTATTGCACGACATCGATCATAATAATTATGATAATTGAAATAGTTTAGCGACGTCACAGACAACTAATATTCGTAGCTGACGAATACTATCTATGAGATGAAATCACCGCACAACTGTATTTGGCGAGTACTTCATCTTTCGCCGAGAGTAAACATCTGTGTACTTTTTGAAGAAATATGGGTATAGGGTTACGTTGAACTATACGTCCACATGTCTATTTGCCACTTGCATTACATAAAAAGTATTCGTAGTCATATTCGCAAGTTATGTTCGTTGCATCACTAATTGTAATTACATTTCTTTAAGAAGCAACGGAATGCGTCGTAATTACTAAGCTTATGAGTGTTGTGCCATTTTATACAATTATTCGCTGTCATTTATCGTAATATAGTCGCCTTATGCTGTGTGATGAGTAGTAAGATAATAGTAAACGGGAGATAGCATGTATTTATGGTTCCAATTGATAAATCTATAATCAACTAGCTGACCCGGCAAACTTCCTATTGCCTCAGAATGAAATAATGTGTCAAAGGTTTGATAGATACGGATTTATTTTGTATGGGAAAATAAAATTCTTCATATTTTCTTACCTTTTAAACCTTCCCTGGACTTCCAAAAATCAATCAAAACCAAAATTTGCCAGACTAACGAACAGCAATTGATTTTTATGTACGAGTATATAGATTATTCTAGGTATCCTAGGATTATTCTAGGACGACCGCATCCATTATTTCTGTGTAAGAACTAAATTTAAATAATAGCGTTTCTCTGTAAATATAGTTTTATTCGAATGAATATAGACATCTACACAAAAACCGTCAAAATGAGGACCCCTGAGGCACACCGCGGACACTCCGCCAAAATTCCAAACAAACGCTTAATTTGGTCTCTATTACCACCACCGCATTACCTAATAAACTTGCCGCTAAATTGTAGTCTTCAGCACTATCGTGTTCCGGTCGGGCGGTAATGTACGGCCCTGTAATTTTCGGCACAGAGGCATAACACCTTAGGCCTCAGGAGTGGTAACGCAACTGCATTTTGACCTTGGTCTTTTTGTAGGTGTCTATAGGCTGCAGTCATCACTTAACTAACATCAACGTGAACTGCATGCTTGTTTGTCACATCCATAACATAAAAAAATGAAGAGCATGGATGGTTGCAAATTTGATGAGTTATAAATGTTTTAATGTCAAGTCAAAACCAATGGTATACATTTGGGAAACAATATTAAAAAATATTATTTTCTAGTTGACATAGATCTAATCTAAAAATTACACTAAAGACACTTCAACTACTTTAGCTTACTACTAACTTCTTCACTACTAACACGGGTCTACAATTTAGTACCACACTGACCTGCAACTCGTCATCGGCAGCCGAATCGAATGTCTCCCGAAGTCGCGCTTCGCCCCTAGCGTCTGCTTTGGCGGCCAATTGCTTCTCTCGTAACGACGTACGTCGGACCGACCGTACTCTGTAGAAAAATCATATTATTGAGTAATTAATTTGCCACTAGCGGTCACCCATCACAGTACCCGACCGCGCCCGTAGTGTTTAACCGAGTAGATCGCTTACGATCTACACCAGCCGCCGGGCCATGCGCGCTTCTATTCGCATATTATTGAGTAAAAAGTTTAATTATTTAAATGTAGACGGTTGTTTTTTCAAATAACCAGGCGCAAACTATAAGCTTCGTACTACTGTAAAATAGACTTTTTTTACTTTGGACTCTACTCAGTACTAGTCCTATCTGAACCCACCCTAAAATCGATTTCAGTGCTTGAAATAGGAGTACACAGTTTTTATAAACACATTCTTAATACCACTGCTCCCGTTTCCATTCGTACATACTTACGCTTTAATGAAATCCCAAGAATAACGTTCCCCACAGCCATGTTAATTTTCATTAATCGCATTTTTTATTACCCACTAGTCTTAGGCATAAGAAAGTCACATAATTAGATGTTTAGATGGATTATGACGAAGTATATATTGTACTGGAATTATTGTTTTGAATTGCCGGTAATAAAGATCGTAACGTGTCAATCTCTTTTTACTGTATGCTTTCTATCTCAATTCCTCCCGCGTAAAATTTTATGAATTTATATGTCTGTCTTATTTTACTGTCGCTTTTTCGTTTCATCGACTTTTCAGTCACAACTATGCTAAAGAAGTTTTCAATTCAAAAAGATCCGATTTTTGGTTGTTTAAGGAACCAGGCGATATAGGCTGATATCCGTCGGTGTGTGCGCGATACCTGGTAGTGCTGGCAGTGGAGGAAGAGCGTCTCGCAGTACGCAGTCGTTCGCCGGCGGTGTGTGCCGCGCGCCGGCGCACCTCCTCCTGCTCGGCCGCCATACGCAAGATGCGCGCTCGCACATCACCCTCCTCGCAGATATCTACACACAAGTAGACATTTACTTATTTACTAGCTGTGCCCGCGACTTCGTCCGAGTGAGAATTTATGACTGTTCAGTATCTACCCGGACGAAGTCGTGTAGCCTAAGTTACTCCTTATTACATAAGCTATCTCCCAGTGAAAGTCCCGTCAAAATCGGTCCAGCCTTCCCGAGATTAGCGGGAACAAACAGACAGACAGACAAAAATGGAAAAAAATGTTGTTTTGGTATGTGTACCGTGTATACATACATATGCATTTGTTAAAAAGCGGTTATTTTTATATTACAAACAGACACTCCAATTTTATTTATTTGTATAGATGTATAGATTGCAATGTCACCATTAATACAGTTCTTTACATAATACTGGTGGTAGAGCTCCAGTGACGGAGCTCGCGGGCGTAGGCACCACCGCATTACCTAATATACTTGCCGCTAAATGGTAGTGTTCAACACTATCGTGTTCCGGTCAGGTGGTAATGTACGGCCCTGTAATTTCCGGCACAGAGGCATAAGACCTTAGGCCTCAGGAGTGGTAACGCATCTGCATTTTGACCTTGGTCTTTGTGTGGGTGTCTATAGGCTGCAGTCATCACTTAACATCAATGTGAACTACATGCTTGTTTACCACTTCCATTACATAAAAAAAAAAAAAAAAATATCAGTAAATATAATCTAGGTCTTAAAAATTACTAGTGACACCCCGTTGGGGCGTAGCAAATAAACTAGAGGGCTATGCTCAAAAGTATATAAAATAACATAATGTATCTAAAACTATATCATATATCATTAGTGAGAGATCTTTGTACCGAATACATTTAAATTTGCAAGATTTTACAATAATCATTGATATATGAATTTTAGCGAGTAAAGCATTATGTACGCATCTGGCGTTAGAACCTGCGCAGACGGTAGACTTTGACCCGCAGAAGATAAAAAGACGGGAAGTCTCCATGTATGTATGTATCTTCACGTCAGGTCCCTAACGGGGTAGGCAGAGAGTGTAGAGCGCCAGATATCCCGGTCCTGACAAACCTCTCGTGCCTCGTCAACCTTCATCATTCTCTTCATACATGCACGCCGATGCCTAAGACTTTTGACCCCACCATCAGACAGAAGTCTCCGTAATATCGATAAAATCCGCAGAGAACTAACGACGGATAAAATGCACAAAACATTCCATCCATTGTGCCACCCACGATCCACTCTTATGGGACTCAATTCCAAATGTACCCGAGGACTGTCCGTCTGCGTAGGCCTTTAGGACTCTTGCATATCAAACGATAGATGCATTGGTCCATACGCCTAGCGCATTATCAATTCAGTGTGTATAGTACAGTATTTTACTATCTTAACATCCATACTGGCGTTTCGCGACCAACGATACGGAAACACATCTTCCGACAAGATGACGCAAAATTAAAATATATGTAGTTATAAATCAAATACCTTATAGTACCCCTATTGGGCTAACATAAATGAAGATTTTTATTAGATTATTAGAGATGCGCCGAATATTCGGTTAGTATTCGGTATTCGGTATTCGGCATATTCGGCATCTTTTCCCCTATTCGTGTTCGGCCGAATTATTCGGTTTTGGTGCCGAATATATTCGGTTCGAATATTTCTATTTAATTGGCCACACGACACGGTATACTACAAGATAAAAAATCTTAATTATTTTAAAAGCTAAAGAAATCCTATAAAGAATGTGTTGAATAGAGCTAATAAATTAAAACCAATAAATTACAAATCAACATTTATTTTGAAACCTCAAATCAACATATTCTTCACCTTACCATATCACTTATCTCCACCAACCCGCATTGGAGCAGCGTGGTGGAGTAATTTCCGGGTCTCCCTCCAAGAAGGGGAGGGACTCGTGCCCAGCAGTGGGATGTATCAAGGGTTGCCATTATTATTATTATTACTTGTGGTACTACCGTCCCTACCGAACGCGTCGTGAACGTACGTAACACACTGAGGCGCCTTTGAGCATGCGCGCTTTACCAAATTTTTTTTGAAAAGATACAATAAAACTTATAACTTGCTGGTTTGCTTAGTTTTTTATTTTCTAAGAACTTTTAGTGAGGCCCTCGAATGCAAGCAGACATGTAAGAACTGCGTTTACGCGGCACCACAATAAAATGGTAAACCGAATAATCCGGCCGAATATTCGGTTCGGTATATGTTAAACCGAATATTATTCGGTATTCGGTTATTCGGTGAACCCACTATTCGGCGCATCACTAATAATTATGTAATTAAAGATATTCAAACGCCTACAAAAATACTCGCAAACTTCGGCAGGAAATTGCAGTTGCTGCTAAGATTTCTGTAGGCGTTGTCATAGATCAATGAAAACGAATATTCCTGTTTCGTTTAAAATAATCATAAGAGAATTTCACAAATAATGAAAGAGTTTGTCGAATTTCCAAATGTTACCCCTAAATAACACCTCATTCCTCAATCATCCCAATCATACAGAACGTAAATATTGTATTATTTTACAATACAATACTTCATTTCGTTTCTAGCATTACTCAAGGTGCGCGATTGGCAACTAAGTAATTTATGTTTTTATTACTAATCGAGTATAACTCTTGAGTTGAGTGAGGAACTTAAGCGTCTGATAGAGGCACGTTTTTCAATGAGCAAGAATCCCTCCCTCTCTCCAAACCTTTTTCAATTATTGATGAAATAACAATGATTTAATAAAATATTTTTAAAAATACCTGCTGGCGTCTCGTCGTGCTTATTTCTTACGTTGAGATCAGCCCCATATTGTACTAATAATTCTAAAACTTCTAACTGTAACAAACGAAAATGAATAAGTTTGAATCATGATATGAAGATTAGATATTTTATACTTGTGTATCTATGTTAATTAATTAATGCTCAAAAAGCACTACTATTACGCTGGGACCCTGAGTTCGATTTCCAGGTCGAAGGCTACCAGAGATGACGGTGTAAAATCATTTATCTCTAGTTCTTTTGGGACTTATCCATTTTCTGAAAGTTTCCCAGTACCTCGGAGATTGGTAATGTGCCCGGAGTATGCTTGAATAAATGCATTTACCTCTGCCTACCCCTTCGGGGATTAAACAGCTTTAGCCCAGAGCTCGCGGGCGTAGGTACCACCCCATAAACCTAATCTACTTGCCACTAAATGATAAAAGTTCAGTGCTATCGTGTTTCAGTCAAGTGGTAATATATGAGTATGAGTATAGCCCTGTAATTTCTGGCACAGAGGTAAAGCAACTTAGGCAACATATGTGCAGCAGAGAACTCCCCGTTCTCTCCAAAATCAATCAATCATACCTTTTATCACCACTTCATAAGGTGCCCATGTGGTCAGGCGGCGAGTTCCCTCATAGTACATTGAAATATCTGGTTTTTATGTAGAGGTTTGTAGACTACATACATACAGTATTCACTTACCATCAATGTGAACTGTATGCTTGATCACCACTTCATCACATAAAAAATGCCGTTCACTTAATAGCATTCGTCGCGTTCGCACCGTCGCGTCGCATCATAGTCGTCATTCACGCAGGACACCCCGTTAGGGTTTAATGAGACTCAGAAGTTTTGGAGGGAACACGGGACAGAGCCGTGTCGCAGCATGATATTATTATCAAAACTTATGTATAGCCGTGTTTTTATGTGTAATAATGGTGGGATTTATCATAATTCGGTTACGTGCACAGGTGTAGGAAAGTGATATTATGCACTGAAAAGTGATTTTTCGTGTTGCCTCCAAAACTTTGTAAATACTTCTAGTAAATTCCCCCTGACTTAACTGGACCCATCTCATCATATTTCATATGGAACCATCCAATCATCGTCATCTTCCATATCAAGAATATGAACATTAATGAAGATTGGCTGCAAAGGACTTGAATCCAAAGCCATAATACAAATAATTTAAAAAAAATTAGAGACTCACATGTCCCCAGCAGGCGGCGGCATGGACGGGTTGCCACATGTCGTGGTCCACGACGTCGGAAGAAGCTCTGTGCTCCAGTAGAAACTCCACCACTTGCATATACCCGTTCGCCGATGCTATGTGCAGCTGTAACAATGATATCGTTGTTTACTCTTTGAATCTGTTATATTTTTATTAAGTATATAAGTTTAAAGATTTTTATTAACATATACTCAGTAATTAGGCTTTTTTTAATTATTAATAATTTTTTAACACAACTGGAATGCACATGTAAAGAATGAGTACTGTTGCAGGGCTGCAAGGCAGAGCAGTGAATGGTATACTTTAGGTACTTCATTGTAAAGAGATTGATTTAGATTTTACTCCAATAGCTTTGAAGGTCTTGCCAGACAGTTGGAGTGGGGTTCCGAGACATGACGGCGACGTGACGTTGCAATGTGCTAAACATTATAGAAGAGCGTCACGTCGGGCGGGATGGGTTTTTAAAACGTTTTTTAACATTTACATTTCCGTCGCAGCTAGTGTTTCGACCATCAATTTCGTAGACATTGCTCTGTCAATCGTCACTTAACATCGCTCCACTTTGCAAACAGCATGATTCACGATATCAAACAACAGTTACCTATTAGATATTCATGGAAGCAAATCCAATTAACGTTAAACTTACCAAAGTGCCACCCTGATTGTCCCTCGGCTCATTTAAGTCCATACCGTCTTTGACCAGCTCGGCGATTACCATCAGCATCCGCATCTCAATAGCAGCTCACATCTCGTCGATCAAACACTGCATCACGCGTCTGCTAGCCGACGCCCTCTCGATGGACTTTAGCATCCGCTTCTCTTCGCAAAGCCAATATTCTCGATGCCACTACCAGTAGCATATTTTATACGGACGCAAATCCAAAAAAAAATATAACTTACTCAGATCAGGTCAGGTCTCCTGGGCTTGTCCAACTCGGCGATATTCATCACATATCTCAGTACCGCCTCGTATGTCGTTCCACAATAAATTAAACTTACCAAAGTGGCACCCTGATTGTCCCTAGGCTCATCCAAGTCCATGCCGTCTTTAACCAGCTCAGTAATGTCCATCAGCATCCTCATCTCGGTAGCAGCCCGCGTCTCGTCAATCAACCTCTGCGTCACGCCTCTAGCAGCCATTGCACTCTCGATCGCCTCTAACGTTCTCTCCTCTTCGCAAATATCGTAAGGCATGTTCCCGTCACCATTCACAGCCAATAGGTTTGCTCCCCTTTGTAAAAGAAACAAAATATTGTTGTAGAACACATTTTCCGACTAATCCCGACGTTTCTTACAATAATAATTGGAAACTTTAATAGAAAAGTGCCTATTACACACGTACGCATCGATTATAACAAATTTGTATAGAATGTGTAATAATCTATGCGTGCTTATATATTATATCCCCATCGTTCACGTGCCGCAATTTTCTTATAGATTTTTTTGTCAAACTCTTTGAAGAACGTAAAACGCCTTTTATTACGTTGGTGAAATCGGCCCTAAAGATGCCCACACAAAACTGCGATGCGATGCGAATTGCTGGGATGCGATGCTGTTTACCATACTTTCAATATGTCAAACGAAATTGCATCGCAGCGATTCGCATCGCATCGCAGATTTGTGTGGACGCCCTAAAACTGCCTACCATTCATTGTTTATCTCTGTCTTAGTTTATCGGGATATCAATTCATCTATCATCATCACTTCAGCCAAAAGACGACTGCTGAACAAAGGCTTCCCCCAAAGATTGCCAAAAAAAACGGTCCTGGGCCGCCCTCATCCAGCGATTGCTTGCGACCTTCACCAGGTTCTTCACCTTCGTCAGTCCATCTTGTCGGAGGCCTGCCTACGCTTCGTTCTCCGGTACGTGGTCGTCACTCTAAAACTGCTCTGCCCCAACGGCCGTCAGTTCTTCGAGACCTTCAGCCTTCTTATGACGCCCATAGTGAGCGACCACGTTTCCGGCCCATATGTCATCACTGGCAACACACATTGGTCAAAAACCTTTTTCTTCAAGAAGTCATCTATACCTTTGTATTAATATCCGAACGAGGTTGAGGTTCCCGCAGGTGGCGGCGGCGTGTAGCGGGGTCCACTTCTCGCTGTCCTCAGCGTTGACGTTGGCGCCGTGGTCGAGTAGCAGCCGCATCATCGCCTCGTTGTTGTCGATGCAGCACTGGTGGAGGGCGGTGAGGCCGTCCTCGTTCGTCGCGTCCGGCGTCACGCCCCGGGCAAGTAGTCGCCGCACTGGCAACAATGATGATTTATTTTCAAGAGTGACACCTCTGACGGAATACAATCTCTCGTGTATTGTTTTTTTAGGTTCTGAAGAAAAATCCACGGCCGGAACCACAGATTAGTGGATAATTTAATTATGAGATAAAGTACATTTTGTTGACCAAATCGATTGACTAATTTAAGTGGCGCATAAAAGTATTTTTGTTTTAACAAGACCCGTTGGAACGCCAGAGACAGAGCGAGATTTAAGTATCACTTAAAATTGAGTGGCATCTCTGTATTGGATCGTAATGTGCGTCGTTTAGACGTATTGTGAAAAAACAAGTAACGGATCGTAGCAAGATATGTGTACAAAGAAAAGAAAACCAAGGAAGACAAAGGTTTGAAATAATTTTGAGAACCTTAAGAATATTTTCCGATATTTCAAATATTTTAGCCTCTCCGCAATAAAATTAATGTTTAGTGTGAAGGGCTTCTACTATTGGTAGGAATACCATTTCTCATCCGGTGACCAAAAAATTAAATAATAAACTTGATAAGTTTATTAGATGTTTTACATTATATTTCAAAGCTATTTTAAAGTTTTTCAATTTTTCTATACAAATCAATGTATGGAATTGCCATGATTCTTTATTTTACTATCCACTATTATCCGCATTAGGTACATTGAAGGTGCAAACAACAGCTTCAATAGATAGACGTTCAAGATAATAAACAATGACGCTTAAGATTAGTATCGGACCTAGATACCTACAAATAATCATGTGGTAAATTTTGTCATTACGGGGCCATACACATCCGGTAATCTAATTTTGAAATGTTTAACACAGCTTGGATTAATATGACAATGCAAATGCACAGAAAGGAGACAAACCGTTGATAAATAAAAATATTTCTAATACAATTTAATATTAACAATATTTCATTGGATGACAAAAAAAACGTAGGTATGGCCATGGCCACGGTATACGTCTATAGTGATACAATAACGCAATTATAAAATAAATTGTGTTAATTTGAGTAAGTACTACGCGAACACTATTAAAATGTGTGCACTCACACGACAGACTATGCTATGGAACGTGCAATATCTGTTAACGCTAAGATAATAAATATTCTGCCTTGAGATGATATCATTCGTTTATATCCATAGTAGGGGAGCGAGGGGCTAGTTGTAACAGGGGTAAGTAGTAACAGTGATTTTCACTAGGAATTTAAACTTTATCAACGTATTTTTTTGATTCAATATGATCGTTATAACCCCCCGCATCACGTCATCACACTCAGTGTCCCGCCAGGAGGCGCAGTGAGTGGGTGTGTGAAAGCGTTCCTTTGTCGGCAGGTAACATATTATTTTACGTTCGTAATTTTTGGTTGAGTTTATTACTATCAACTAATTGGAGTTTTCTGTACTTGATTTGGTGTTATAATTTATGCATACATGATGTGGTGTAGCGATTTTCGAGATTTCTGAGTTGATTTAATAGTGAAAGTAATAAATATTAAAAACTATGCCTTGGGGTTAGTTGTAACAAAATCGTGGGGCAATTAGTAACATGCCCCTAGTATTACAACTTGCCCCTATATTGTATTTTGTTTAAATGTAGTATATATTGTTATATAATATATATATATATATATATATATATATATATATATATATATATATTGTCGTGTTATTTATAATGTAATTTGTATTATTATATATGTAAATGAAAATTAAAATAAAAATTTAAAATTAAATTAAATGTTTTATTCTTGTTACAACATGCCCCAATAGCTGTTACAACTAACTCCAAGCACGGGGTAAATTGTAACACTTCCCATTTTTTACAAAAATCAACGTTCTGAAAGATTTACTTATACATTTGATATTTTTTCATTTAGACCTTATAGAAGAATGATAAGAGTAAGATCAAAATGTATTTAGTGATCATTTAACCAACACATTTCAAATTATATCGGTTTTTTTTAATGTTACAACTAGCCCCTCGCTCCCCTACTACACATGGTTAATATGGTGATCGTTACAATCACATGAATAATAATAACCACATGGATGACATGGACACCTTCCACATATCAGAGGATTGTAGATATACTTAACACTATTTTTTACAATATAAATGGAAGATCTAAATACTTTATAAGTAGAGGATTTCCTCATAAATTGACGTCGCTTTAAAAAATTGTCCATTCGCGAATATTAATCTAAAATGATTTTAATATCAATGTAATATATCGCTCGTTTTTCAGCTTCAGACAGTCTATCCAGGACAGCGGAATCTCAAAAGCTGATTTTAAAAATCAATTAAGTTTAATATTGGCAACAACCCTATTCTTATGTCCCACTTCCGGGGACGAGTTCTCCCCTTTTTTGGGGAGGCCTGGAGCTTACTCCACCACGCTGCTCCAATGCGGGTTACTGGAGAAGTTTAATATGCGGGAGATATATTTGTATTGTATGGCCCCGTGATAACTATCACAGAGACGTAAGGTCGTAAACCTTAGGTCACAGGGGTGGCAACGCATCTGCATTTTGACCATTGGTTTTTGAGTAGATGTCGATGGGCTGCAGTCATTACTTAAAAACAATGTGAGCTGCATGCTTGTTTGCCACCCTACTTATATAAAAAGAGATAACAACAGTTTTAAGCCAATGAGGATAGTTCGCGAAAACTTAATACCTATCACATCATGAGTAATAACAACTTTTCCAACAGAGCCAATTGTCAGTTTTTGATAGGTTCATTAAAATTAAACTCAGGTCAAGTCAACTAACTGGGTAGTTGATTGTACTGCGCATTCGCACTATGAAGGCCAAGCTAATAAAATACAAGTTTGTACTCGTATATAAACAAACTTGATAAGAGTTGATTTTTTTAACAATCTTTCAGCAGAAACGTAATCAATAGATGCATTCCCACTCCTGAGGCCTATGTTGTAATGCCACTGTGCCAGAAGTTGTGCCGTACATTTCGAGTGAATCTGAACACGCTAGATAAGAACAATATCATTTAGCAGTGCGATGGTACCTAGGTGCCTACGCCCTCGAGTTACATAACTGGAGCTCAACCACCAGTTTTGTTCGTGTTAATCAGAAGTAATGCAGGAAGATCTGGATGTTTTACATGCAAAACAAATAAAACGCATGTGTTAACTTATTTACACAGTTTGAGCATTAATGACGCAAAAGGTTTTATTTTGTAACAGTGTAACAGTATTCTGAATAAATGAAGCGAGACCCTGAAGTAGTTTCCTTTTATAAGAAATAAATTTATTAGTGAAAGTAATAAATGTTACAGGTCAGGTTTTATAGAGACAAATACCGACATATCCTACCAAATCAAAAAAAAAGGAAGTGAATTTTTCAATTAACTTAAACTGGTTATTTAACGTCGCGTGTGATAAACAAGACTGTTTTAATGTTAGACTGTTTAAATATTAGTCACGCCTTTATACGTTAAATGTACGGCGATTGCATTAAATTAATTGTTATGATACTGCGATGTGGCGAACGAGTCGATGTGGAGTAGTTCACAAAGCAAATACTGAGTTTTTTGCGACGGGGTTTTTCTCAGTATATATCGAACCTTTTGAACCCTACCAGTGAATGACAAAGAATGTCTCCTTTTCTTTTTCTACACTCTTTGTTACGTTTGTAAGTGAGGAAATGAGACATTCTATTGATATACATGTAATAAGTATATACCTATTTCTTGTATTTTTATAATTTGTAAATTGACACGACATGTGTATCTTTTGTTATTCATCATTGTTTAAAAAATTAATAAATGTTTAACGTAGCGTATCATAAGCGGTATTTGCAATCCCAAATGATAAATAAACTTTTTAATTTGTAGGATTCCTTAGCCTCTCATAGCTTCGCCTTGTCCATCCTTCCATGTGTTCGTCTCCGGTCCGTCCGTCCGTGTGTCCGCAGTTTAGCTCAGAGACTCGTAATACCTACTAGAAATCTTTAATTTAGCATGCATAATATATGTATAGTATTGATAAGGTATGCCGACAGAGTACTAAAATAAAATATTAAAAAAAAAATCTAATAGGATAAGGGATAACCCCCCCGCCCCATGTAAAAAGAGGATGTTATTTTCTTTCACGTGTTATAAAGTTTAAATAATAAAAATGTGCAACAATTATTAGGTACTACTTAACTATAGTACATTTTTTTTAGTATTAGACCGAAGGAATTTCCGTGTCTTTTTAGGTAAGTTTTAAGTAAAATGTCTATCATCATGTCGAAAACTAATTATACCTGTACAATACTGTATTCTTTTCAAATATTAGGTTAACAATAGTTTTTCGAATTACATACCTAACAGTTATTGGCAACATTACATATAACTATTTATTTTATATTTAATTAAACTTATGCGTTTTCTAAAACGTCTCCTATAAAAGACCTAAAGATGTAGTGGTCAAGAAAACAAAACGAACGGAGTACGATGTTATAATGACAACAAATTGAAAAGAATACGTTTATCACGCACGCACGACGCACATCATGGTATGTTTAATAATGTCGGATTATACAGAATGACAATTTTGCTGTCTTAACATAAACAAAAAGTTTAGTGATACCTGCTTCTGGGTTTGCCTTCTGTCTAATTCTAAGAAAAATTACTAAAGTAGGTTATTAGGGACAATGTTATGAACTTAAAGGTATTTTATGACCTAGACGTTTCAGTGGTCTTGTGACGACCGTTTGCAAACCGAAACAAATATCTAAAGGTCATACATACATTTGTGCCGGTCCGGAAACCCACCCCGTGAGCCCTGGTTCAAACGCTCGTCACAAACCACTGGACTCATACTTAGGGTGAGATTCACAGACCGCACTACGACTTTACTGGTGGTAGAGCTCCAGTGATGGAGCTCGCGGGCGTAGGCACCACCGCATTACCTAATATACTTGTCGCTAAATGGTAGTGTTCAGCACTATCGTGTTCCGGTCAGGTGGTAATGTGCCTGTAATTTCCGGCACAGAGGCATCCTTAACCACACCTTAGGCCTCAGGAGTGGTAACGCATCTGCATTTTGACCTTGGTCTTCGTGTGGGTGTCTATACGCTGCAGTCATCACTTAACATCAATGTGAACTGCATGCTTGTTTGCCACTTCCATTACATGAAATAAAATAAAAACTTGGAGCAAAGTACGCTTAGAACTGTCAAAACCCATACTGTACTGAGAGTTCTAAGCATACTTTGCATAAAGTAAAGTCGTAGTGCGGTCTGTGAATCTCACCCTTAGTCTACTGAAGTAATATCAACATATTCTTTCGAATGGCTTATTACTGTAATTACCTTCCTCGATGTCGTTCCTGGCGGCGGCCTCCAGCAGCATGACGCTGTCGCTGAAGTATATGTTCCTCTTGTTGCTCTTGTCGCGTTTCGCGCGCGAGCGCGCCCACTCCTTCTCCCTCTGCTGCCATAACTTAAGCTGCTGCATGCGGCGTCTGGAATCCCAGAAATTTGTATTAAAATGTTTTCATCCCGAATACTCTGACATGTCGTTCAACTT
Organism: Macrosoma leucophasiata; assembly: GCA_036365455.1. Lineage (NCBI taxonomy): Eukaryota > Metazoa > Arthropoda > Insecta > Lepidoptera > Hedylidae > Macrosoma > Macrosoma leucophasiata. Next base: position 7,819,579 of record JAWQUS010000024.1, read on the forward strand.
AGAACAAGAACAACGATTTTGATAAAAAGAAAAGGAAAACTGACCAACAAAAAAAAATTACAGTATAAATACCGAGTTCAAAACCAGATAATCGCATAACTAAAAATAGAAAAATAACAGAATTAAGATTTAGTCCCAAAATGCAACAGTAGTCTGTTGCTTTGGAATATTTTGTCGGGCCATATATCTTTAGTTAGGGTAGGTAGCGTGGTGCTAAACATTCGTTAGAAAATTTATACAACTTTGAGGCGAAATTTGCAAACTCCACATTTGAAATTTTACACAACCATCATGTCTTTAAAGACGAGCTGTTAAAAGACAAGAAGTTCCTGAAGCACCCATCACAATTTCAGCACGTGGATCGACAATAGCTGAGTGTACAGAAGGGTGACATTCATTTTATCTGGTTATCACTTCGACCGTCCTATACGATTGTCGATATACTAGATTACTGAATTTTGATCGAATATTTATGTCGAGTCGGGTAGGTATATTGAAATAAAAAGCACTTTTAAAACCAACCTAATGTTTCTATAGCTTTCAGCTTCTGTCCGAGACCACGGAAACAGCAAAGCGAATCGTCGGGTAGATTTTAAAGTTGTTTTAATTTCAGAGCCTTAGGAGAACAATCTAAGAAAATCTAATAAATCTAAAAAAAATGTTATCAAGTAGTACACAACAATGCGAGTAGGTACACATTGACAGGGATAAATAAGCTTTACGGAGATCGCACCTCAGGCTCAGGTAATAGCGGCTTTAATACCTACTTACTACCACTAACTGGCCACTAAGTCATCGAGGCTTTGGTTTGTTTATAAAAATCTCATTAAGCTACAGTAGGTACCTATTTTACCTAAGTATTTTTTTATGAAAAATACTTTACTACTTACTATACATTATAGGTATATCATACTCACATCAAAACTATCTTCAAACAATTATTATTTCCCTATTTATTATTCCCTATTATTATTAGTTTATACCTATGTCAAAATTCTAACAACTTAGTATGAATTTAACATTCTGTATAGGTACCAAAAAAACAGTTTATGACTTAAATACCTACATATCGGCCGAAAGAAATATAGTTACTTGAATAAATATAGAATATTACAACATATACAATGCATTAAACATAAAACATACAAATGAAAGCCTTTTTACGTTCCACATATCTATATCAGTATTTGAACGCGCGCCACTTAAAGGCGAACAAGAAATAAGTCCACACGTCACACCAGCCGATCAAACCGGTTACCCGACACACGGACAAGCCAATGCGTCCAGGATACAAAAATATGAAATGAAACTATCAACAGAACTGGAGCACTGTCACCACTGATAATGGCAAGACACGCACCAGCGTTAAGGTGTATACCTAATACCATCATGACATACACATTATCACCAAAAGAATACAAACAGCGAACTATATTGTCCGTAATTATTACAATTGACATTCAATTGACACCATTTGCAATGCTATATATATCTAGAAACGTGATTTGAAACTTTTATCATATTCTCGTGATACCGATCTACTTATACTGATCATTGGCATCTGGCTTTTATCTATAATAAATACGTTTTTGAGGTTACTGATTATTACCTTAATTTATGATAATAAATATTTCTTTCACCAAGTCCAAGGTGAAGGCGAAGAGAAATACCTATCTAATATATCTGTTCTGGTAATCCGCAAGTGCTTAATCAGCAGCTTAAATCATCGGTCCCTTCGCCTTCATACAAACACACTGTTTTCTAAGAGCTCTAACTCACTAGGACACCATGGCGACGTCACTGGTTACTTATCCAAGCAGCTAGTATTGTAATAGATGATACCTAAGTCACCTATCCACCGTGTGGCGACGTCTCCACACCATACGACCGCTTGGATACGTAGCCGGCAACGTGTCCATGGCATCCTAGTGAGTTAGGGCCTTTAAACTCTGCCTCACTTTCGGGAGAGAACATGTAATATGCTTTCGGTAAGGATCCGAGTCGAATTAATTCCCATTGTTATTAAAGCTGTTTCGTCATTATCAATTTATATTTTTTCTACAAGACAAACAATCGATTCTTATCGTCTTCCTTCAAGATAGGTATATCATATTTTATATTTAGACTCCCATTCATGCAAAGCCTCTTTAATATACTAATCTGGTGAGCGATACACATTTTTTGCAAATATATATTTATCGATAGTTGATTGTTTTATTCACAACTAGCTGTGTGCGCGACTTCGTCCGCGTGAGAATTTATGATGGTTCAGTATCTACCCAGACGAAGTCGTGGACGCAGCTGTTACTCCTTATTACATAAGCTATCTGCCAGTAAAAGTCGCATCAAAATCAGTCCAGCCGTTTCCGAGATTAGCAGACAGACAGACAGACAAAAATTGTAAAAAAAATTGTTTTGGTATATGTATCATGTATACAGACACTCCAATTTTATTTATTTGAATATAGAGTATAGATAATTCTGAGGTTTACAACGTGTAAGTACCTATGTAGTTCCATTATGAATAATATTACAAATAGGTAGGTATATTGCTATACTGCCGCATGCGCTAATTAAAACACAAAGTTGAAATACATTGTAAATTATATTTTGCTTGTTGTTTGACTATAATTTTATTCCGTTGATACGTAACTACGTACCTACATATTTTTTAATATATTTTGTACGTGAACTATTGGTTTCTTTCAACGGCGATTTAATTTAATAACATTCCATTTTATTTAAAATATTGCATTAATTTAAATTTACAAGGTAAACGAAAGAGTTAAAATGAATATAAAATAGACAATGCAGAGAGTGTACAGTCAAGGAACTCTCCGCTTATCCAAAATCAATCAAATATACCTATATAGAATCTATTACTCACCACCGAATAAGGTGCCCATCTTAGAGGAATTCTATGGTGCCAATGTGGTCAAGCGGCCATTCCTGATAGTACACATTAATACATATTTTTCATTCTTTACCACCATAACTAATCGGTCAATTGAATTCATACGCATCACGGTCACCACTTACGCATATTACAATTTTCGTAACCGCCTTTACATGTTACTCTCAATTCCATAAGGTATTTTAACGTCGAATTGACATGCAATTGTAAAAAGTGAAAACGGTTTCACTTTATGCCAGACCGTAAGCTGTGTTGTGCAAAAACCTAATTAAAAACAAAATAACGAGTGACCCGAGCGGAGTGATTAGCAAGGTTGTGTGCATTTGTATAATTTAGTGTCGAGATAAATGTCAGTGCCTCGTCGATAGTCTGTTGGTAGCAGGTAAACACTACTAGGTTAGGATCCCACTGCAGAATTATTTCGTTCATCCAGATATGCTGCAAACCAATTTTTTACGCATATTTATAATCTAGAGAATATATATCCTCTAGGTTGCCTATCAAAATATGGCCGCAAGTATTTTTTTATATTTTATTTTTGAGCAAGACTTTTTTTTTCAATAAATTATCGTCCACCTCACGGCAATATGTACAAAAACTCTGAAAAATCACGTCTGCCGTTGCGCACTTGGCCGTCCCTACGTATTTTCGTTCCACCCCGATAACTTTTCACGTCCATGACGTACTACATGTATTATTTATATATCAAATTAAAGCATTTTTTTTTTCTCATTATTATGGTATACGAGAGCCAAATTAATGCGGCCGCAAATATGAGTTGCTGGTTGTTAAAGATAAAATAATTTAAATAAAAATTCTTGCGGCTTGCGGCCAAATTTTGATAGGCAACCTAGTGGATATAGGTCTCTAGCTTATAAATATGCGTAAAAATTAGGTTTGCAGCATATCTGGATGAACGAAATGATTCTGCAGTGGGATCTTAACCTATACTACACTGAGGTACTAAGTTCGATCCCCGGTGCGGGGATATAAGTGCTATTGGGGCTGGTGAAAAGGGAAAAATTCCCTTTTCACCAGCCTTGGAAATTAGTTCTAATGTGTCCAGAGATGTTTATAGACTCGCCACTTGTTACACGCAAGATGTAACTGGCGAAAAGTGGGTATTTGCATGTATGCTTGAATGCATGCATTTACCTCGGCCCACTCTTTCCACTACAGGCGTGAAGTTACGAGATGAAAGTCTTACAATATTCGACAAAATACTAAGTACGTTGCAACTCAAACAGATACTTTATCAGTGATAACGTTGAGGTAGTCGGCGGCACGAGTTTAATAACTGTTATCACAGCAGGCCCGTACTAATCCCGCGCCGGTGAGAGGGACAAAAGATTAACTATATTTGGAATATAAAACACGATTGTGTGCTTGTGATAAAGCGGTGTGTTGACACTGACACGTCTACGTATTATGCTAAATGTGCCCGCACACGCCTAGTTCAATACCCGTTTTGTATTTATTCATGCAATTCTAAAATCTTGTCATACTCGAATACGGATTGATCAAGTTACATAATAACGTTCGGCTAATACCTATCTGATATGCCTCATATTGGAATATAGTTGTGGGCGAATACATTTTATGTAGAAATATATCTTAAAAGTATTTTTGTTGCAAGAAAAGTAAATATATACAAATAAATAAAATTGGAGTGTCTGTATGTAATATAAAAATAACCGCTTTTTACAAAATGGATATGTATGTATACACGGTACATATACCAAAACAACATTTTATTCAATTTTTGTCTGTCTGTCTGTTTGTTTGTTCCCGCTAATCTCGGGAACGGCTGGACCGATTTTGACGGGACTTTCAATGGCAGATAGGTTATGTAATACGAAGTAACTTAGGTTACTATTATACTAGCTGCGCCCACGACTTCGTCCGGGTAGATACTGAGCAATCATAAATTCTCACGCGGACGGAGTCGCGGGCACAGCTAGTTAATAAATAAAATAATGATTTAAAAAATGTATTGTGAGACACCTAAAATTCAGGAAACTAGACTGACTGACAAATCATCATCCCTCCCTCAGCACGTGAAGCGTAACAGAGGGGGGATGGTTCGGGGGTCGAGGATTTCCTCATTCCCCGGGCCTATCTGCCCCCATCGGGGGCGTGGTCGTTAAAGGGATGCTGGCACGCAGGGGAATACGAACTGAGGAAGGCCATATACACTCTTTTTTTCTTTTTTTTGTGAGATTTTTAACCCCTTTTGTTTGGTTTTTTTTTTCTATTTCTTTTTTGGGCATATTCTTTTCTCTCCCTCAGCTATTCTCCCGCGCGCCGCTTACAATTGGTTAAAGCGATTAACATTGGCGATGGTAACTAGGAAACTAGGTAGGTATTTTGGTCGACGTGTAATACCAAAACGAACCATAAATTCGACGGACAGTTTTAAGAACTCGAGCTTGATATCTTGAAGTCATCTTTATCTCTATATCAGCGTAATCTATACTCAACACAGCACCAAACTCCTCCAATACATCATACTTTATCAGTGACTGATATCTCGATTGATAAAGCTAGCCCTAAGATATTGTCTATGAATGATACACTTCGATACCGATGTCAACAATCGTGAAAAACAGGTGAAATAAAGCAAAAATTATACACGCCTACTAAAGTATAAAAAGTCGGTCAACCGCGTTCACATTTTCTCTCATTGGTCAAGTACTATAAAGCGCGCTTTCGAGCTACCTAGCCATAGTCTCCATACTTTTACAAATTACGCGGTACCGACATTGTAATAAAAAATGTAAACAGGCAAAGGAATTCCAGCTAAAAACTAAGAAATTTAATGGTGTATTTTATTACCATACACACAGTACACGCTATATTTTTAAGTTAGGAAAATGAACTCGTTATGATGAAAACTATTTACAAGTACCGTTACTAATTATTATTAACACGTACGAATCACAGCTGACTGACAGTACGGTTCTATTGTTTCGTCATCAACAAAAAGCCAAGGTTAATATATTATAATAAACTATGCAGGTTAAAATTATAATCACTGATATAACTGTACGAACTAAGTATATTATCACAAAAAAATACAAACATAAGATTTATAAAAGGTCTACTTAATTTTTTGTTAATTTTATGTAGGTAAGTACCTAATCTACGTATTAATCCTAAAATCATAAAGCAAGTAAAATTACTAGGTATCTGAATTGTTTTGCAAAACAACTGATGAATGGTACAGAAGATACTATAGTCCATATTTAATTTAACCATTTTATTCACAACTAGCTGTGCCCGCGACTTTGTCCACGTGAGAAAAAATATGATTGTTTAGTATCTACCCCGACGAAGTCGTAGGAGCAGCTAGTATAAAAGTAGCCTAAGTTACTCCTTATTGCATCAGCTATCTGCCAGTGGAAGTCCCGTCAAAGTCGGATACACTCCAATTCTACTTATTTGTATGTAGATATGTATGTATGTATGGATGTATGGAGATAAAAGTAATCTAAGTTACTCCTTATTACATCAGCTACCTACCCGTGGAAGTCACGTCAAAGTCGGATACACTCCAATTCTACTTATTTGTATGTAGGTATGTATGTATGGATGTATGAAGATAAAAGTAGCCTAAGTTACTCCTTATTACATCAGCTACCTACCCGTGGAAGTCACGTCAAAGTCGGATACACTCCAATTCTACTTATTTGTATGTAGGTATGTATGTATGTATGGATGTATGGAGATAAAAGTCCCCGAAGATTAGCCCCGCCAAACAGACAGACAGACAAAAATGGTAAAAAATGATTTGGTATATGTACCGTGTATACATAGAGTAAAAAGTAAAAAGCGGTTATTTTAATATTACAAACAGACACTCCAATTTTATTTATTTGTATAGATTCATTATTATGGAAGGTAATATAATAGGTTGGGGAAAAAGTCTTTTCGCATTATAGTATGTATGAACTTGTAATAAAATCTCTTTGGCTGTAGTATTTGTATCTGGCTGGTTTTGGTATCATTGAAAGTTAAAATTTTAAAGAACATAATTCCAAATTCAAATTAGGCAAATGTGTGATTTTCATTTGTTTTTTGTACTGTCAAGATGAGTGAATCTAATTAAGAAATTAGATACGTTTTAAAATTTTACTACAAAAAAGGTAAAAATGCAACACAAGGCGCGAAAAAAATTTGCGATGTTTATGGACCTAGTGCAGTGTCTGTGAGATTAGCACAAATTTGGTTTAAGCGTTTTCAATCCGGAAATTTTGATGTCAAAGATGCACCTCGCTCTGGTCGCCCTATTACGGATGATATAAAATGGATACCATTTTTGAAAAAGTGGAGCAAGATCGACATATCAGTAGTTACGACGAAGCTGAAGAACTGAGAATTGATCACAAAACAGTTTTGGCGCATTTGAAAAAAGCTGGGTACAAAAAAGAGCTCGATATTTGGGTACCTCACGAGCTCACTGAAAGAAACCTAATGAACCGTGTACTCATTTGTGATTCTTTATTACGACGTAATGAAACCGAATCATTTTTGAAGAAGCTGATAACTGGTGATCAAAAGTGGATCACGTACGACAAGAACGTGCGAAAAAGGTGAAACCCGGGTTAACTCGCAATATTCATTAAGAGCTATTACCACCAGGCAGGACTATCGATTCTGAACTCTACTGCGAACAACTGATGAGATTAAAGCAAGAAGTTGAGAGAAAGCGGCCGGAATTGATCAACAGAAGGGGTGTAGTGTTTTATCATGATAACGCTAGACCTCACACATCTATAGCCACTCAGCAAAAATTAAGAGAGTTTGGCTGGGAGGTGTTAATGCATCCGCCGTATAGTCCTGACCTTGCACCTTCAGATTTCCACCTGTTTCGGTCTCTTCAGAATTCTTTATGCAATGTTAGGTTAACATCACGAGAGGACTGCCAAATCCACTTGTCGCGGTATTTTGATGAGAAGTCCCAAAATTTTTATAGCAATGGGATCATGTCCCTACCTACAAGATGGCAAAAGGTTATCGAACAAAATGGTACATACATACTTTAGTTAAATTTAAATAAACTATATTAAAAAATGTTTTGAATTATCTTTAAAAATGCGAAGAAACTTTTTCCCCAACCTAATACAACATAAGATCTAGAAATTCTGTGAAAATTTAAGGGTCTACTTGCTACCGTTATTATCGAGCAAAAAATATACGAAAAAAATACACGTGGATTGTATGCCCCCTTGGACCCCTTAAAATTTTCATATTTTATTTTTAGAAATTAATTTTGTCTTTATAGCGGTATCAGAAATACATAATTTGTGAAAATGTTAGCTTTCTAGTGTTAGTGTTCTGTTAATATTACACTGTTTATGAGATACAGGCTGGTGTCAGACAGACGGACGGACGGACAGACAGACAGACAGCGGAGGATTAGTAATCCGTAGGGTCCGTTTTTACCTTTTAGGTACGAAATCCCCTAAAAGATAGAACTAAGATACAGAATAGCTTAAAAATATTCGATATGATTCTTCAAATTGACATAACTTTTTTATCTCTGAACCGCGATTGAATTTCTGATTCACATGAAACAAACACTAAATGTTAAGTAAAACTTACCACAATATATTAATGAAAACTGCAAATCGAATAAGGTGTTTCTGAAATTAGGGTGCACAAACACACAGACAAACAGACATTTTTTCGGGATAAGTTGTTGTGCGCCAAAAGTTAAAGTATAATCATACCAAGTTTCATTGTAATCGGACCGGTAAATTTTGTGTGATGCTTGAACAAACAGACAGACAGACAGACAAAAAATTTTCTAATCACATATTTGTGTTCGGTATCGATCTAGTAACATCCCCTGGTATTTATTTTTTCAATATTTTCAATGTACAGAATTTACACTTCTACAGTTTTATTATAAGACGTAGGGTCTTCCCTAGTTTGCGCCACTTTGACCGGTCCTGAGGATTCACCGCCTAACGCCTTGAATTGCTAACAAACAAAAAATGATTTAGCAAGTCGAGTCCCTGTTCTCTCCTAATTCTGGCGACTGACTATGTGATCCGGACCTTAATATAATAATTTGCAATGTATGGCCCCATAATAACTATCACGCATCTACATTTTGACTTCTGATTCTTGTGTGGGTGTATACCTATAGGCGGCAGTCATTACTTAACATCCGTGTGAACTGAATATTTGATACATTCATAACATAAAAAAGTCAACCCAACATCTATGGACTATGGACTACAATGTTGCTGAGGATGAGTTTATGGAGAGATACGGCAATGATTCCCATATAGCAAGCGCGAGCGTGAGCTATGAGCCTTAGCACTTCCACCAATGAGTGAATGTACAACTCTTGTCAGAAATGTAAATTATAATAAATATTTTAAAATAGTGACCTTTTATTATTTAAATTTCTATAGGTGCCATGTCCCTCCCTAACGGACCAAGTGCCGACCAATGAAAGTAAGAGTGAAGGTATGATACCTATAAATATTATACTCTTTCCAGCCGCAGCCGTGCCGCGGACAATGTGGAGCCCAGATTCTCTTTGAGGGAATAAAGTAGATTAGGATCCCACTGCAGAATCATTTCGTTCATCCAGATATGCTGCACAAAACTTGGCCGCAAGGATTTTTAATTCAATTATTTCATCTTTAACAGCCAGCAACTCTTATTTGCGGCCGGTTTGGCTCCCGTATATCATAATAATGAGAAAAAAAAGAGCTTTCATTTGAGATATAATTAATACATGTACGTTTTGGACGTAAAAAGTTATCGGGGCGGAACGAAAATATGTAGGGGCGGCCAAGTGCGCAACGGCAGCCATGATTTTTCAGAGGCTTTATACATATTGCCGTGAAGTAGACAATATTTTATTGACCAAAAACAAGAAAAAAAAAATCTCTCGCAAAAATATATAAAAAAAAAATTGCGGCCATTTTTTTATAGGCAACCTAGTGGATATATATTCTCTAGATTATAAATGTGGGTAAAAATTAGGTTTGGAGCATATCTGGATGAACGAAATGATTCTGCAGTGGGATCCTAACCTAAAGGTGGGTGATGTCGCTATTTAACAACAATTTGCAACACGGTACAAGATAACCTATCTTCGTAATATTAACTATTCCTAAAACTATGTTATGTTACGTTCTTAAACTTAACAACGACGATAAATCCCAGATAGGTATAACTAAAATAATCTTCAGTCACGTGTATAATAAATTAATCCGTAGGGTATCATAGATTATAATAATAATATAATCTATTTGTTGTAATTCCATAAAAGCTTATTACACGACACGGTATTCAGGGTCCGATAGCAAGGGTCAGGGTAGTGTAATAACATTTAGGGAGTTAGGGTCACTAATTAGGGCGACAGGAGCGACCCGGTTAGCCTAACGCCCTAACTACAGTGACTGAGTTAGGGCCCTGTCGACCGGATAGTGTAATAAGCGGTTACCCGGTGCGAGGCCACGCCCACCCTTTTTGCCGGACCCTGAATACCGTGTCATGTAATAAAGCCATTAACAGTTGATCGGTCAGTTCACTTTTGACGTCAAAATTAAATATTAGGTACAGACCTAATATTTAATGGGCCGGTGGCCCGTGTTGCTCTATAGGCTTGACTAAACCACAGTCGAGAAAGGACTCAGTAGGTAAAGTAGGTATCCTATTCTCCCGTACACACATTTCTCATTTGAGCGCTTGAGACGAATGTTTCGTAATCATGGATGGGAACAGACGACATCCATTTATTATAAATCTCATTCAAAAACTCTGTCAAGGCATATGGGGCAAGAGACACAGACATTTTTGACACTTTTCGTCCAAACAGAATTTGAAATGAATCGAACCGTAGACAAAGGTTTAATGTGCGATGACAAAAAATAACTAATAAAAACACAAATTTTAAAATTCTGGCAGTAATTAATTAATCCCTGAAGCAGCAGATCTAAGATACGTATATATACCATACCCTATACGAGTACGGTCCAAGAACAGTAAGAAATCAATTGTCATATTTTTCTGGCGGCATAAGCAAACATGCATCCATTGCCATCAGCCTTATAAGTTGTAATAAAAAAATCCAGGGTGTTGTTTCTTTAGCTTTATTTTTAAATATAAAAATAAAAGGAAATTTAAATAATTGCTGACCTCGAATTTAATCCAATTAATTTAATCTATTTCCTGTGTCTTAATAAATTAACATGTCACGTAAATGGCAGTTTTATACTACATTATAATATAACAACAAAATTATAAATAAGGTACCTAGATAATTATAAAATTGAATTCAGACGGAGTTTAGACGGGAATTTTTACTCATAATATATTATGTAGGTATATTGGTCACACAGAATATATAATAATATATTTGAACGAGAATATAATTCAACACTCACTTATCAGAATATGCACTTAGTAGTACTTACCTACATATATTCTACCTATGACTATGACATGTAAAACTTTAATTTTGTTAATAATTCCAAACATTGGGTTTCGGCTAACTCTCTCTCTCTCTCTCTCTATATATATATTATTGATCCGCATGCAAATTCTGTAATTTTTGCAACGAATTATGTCATTTATGTAACACGAGTCCGCAGAAACGCTGACTCCCACACTCATTGCGTTAGAATGCCCAGATAAAAGTGAAAGTTCATGGGAAAACCGCGTGATTTTGACAAGGTACCAATTTAGACTACATTTCATAATTCATGTTACAATTAATAAGGCTGCGAGTATATATAGCTTTTGTGATTGCATGCACATTTCGCAGTGTCTGTTGCATTTTATAACCGGCGTTAAGTGCTAAATCGCAGAATTACTTTCATTCTAAAGGTCACTCTACATCAACACTTGATACTTTCCGCTTCAGTGCATTTACGATCTCGGGCGCGGCCAACCGAGATGCATTAATGCTTATGGAAGTAAAGGTCTGCCCGAGTATAGTATTTATCACAAGTGTCGATTAGAAATAACATAGAAATCGATAGCTTCCTTTTATATCGCGCGACACATAATAGGCAACTACTGTCAATAGAACACTTGTCTTGTAGCCTAGAATCTCGACTAGTCACGGATACGTCGTAACTACTAGCTAGTAAAGGTTACAATTATATTTATTGTATCTAATATAGAACATATTATAAGTTATTAATTAAACGACTGTTATGTTATTAATTACTAGTGTTAGAGCTTCAGGGACGGAGCTCAAGGCAAGGGCGGCATTAATTAAAAACATACACCGCGCTATCTATTTCCACTTGCCGCTAAATGGTAGTGGTCAGCGCTATCGTGTTTTCCGGTCAGGAGGTGCGCGCCAGTAATTTACGATTCAGATGCATAACAGCTTTCAGGAACGGCAACACATCTAAGGCTGGGTTGCACCAAAATATTTGTTAGTTAATGTTAAATTTTACATCCTTATCTAACTTTAACAAATTTGGTACAGTTAGAGAAGGATGTAAAATATGTTAGTGCAACTGAACCTAAGTACATTGAAATCTTTATATTTAACGTACATGTTTATAGGAAAGAGAAAAAGAAAAGAAAAGAAAACATTTATTTGGATAGCACAGAGACATGACGATACAAATTGCCAGACGATTGGGGTACAATTAAACAAAAAGCAAAAACAATAACAATTAAAAAAGAAAAAGAAAGGGTATTCACTTACCATCAACGTGAGTTGTATGATAAACTAGATGACCCGACAAACGTCGTTCTGCCATACTATAGAACAGCTATACTCTAACCCCCTTATTCATAAACGTATTTTAGCTAAAGTATTGCTAATCTCTCCTCTGTCCTTTTCTATCCTACACATTTGACAATGCAAGTGACAAAGACAAAGCATTCTATAGCTAAAATGTATCTAATGTACGTTTATGAATAAGGGGGCAAGTGTGTTCCGCAGAACCCTAGGGTTCCGTGATACCTCTGTCGGGGTTCCGCAAGAATTTAGAAAAAAAATCAAAACACCTCTCTCTGGTCGCTCCGCGGCCGCACAAAACGGTATGAACGTTATTTATTTATTTATTTGTAGAAACATGTTTTACAATAGCTGGTACAATATCTCATAAGTTTGGTATCAACAATTTTATACTTGTACAACCCGTTCGCTCTAAGTTTGCCGGTCTGTGGAATGCGCGTACTCACCCTCCCCCACGTGACAACAAAACTTACAATGTGTCATTGTTTTACCCAAATATGTACGTACACAATTTTTATTGATACAATTTAATAAAAAATATTTTTTGTATTATGTATTGCTGACGCTACTTTTCGAACGTCATACCTATCGCCAGCGGCATACTTAAAACGAGCGGGTAGTATACTTGTGAGCGCGCAGTCTCTTTGATAAAAGCCGCCTCTGAATTAGACGCCATAGTTGTCAACAAGCGACTTTCGACTCTAACTTCAAAGGATAAATTCGATATTGTTTACAACGCAATTTTTAAATTTCTGTTTTTATTTTTGCTTTTTGTTTATCAAAGGTGCGCCAACTCGAGTATTTTCGAGAATATTTGAGATCGAGTCTAGGTATAATAGCGGCGATCGCGCGTCCCGCGTCGTCAGTTGACGATTAGCGTTCGGAGCGATAAGTTACTACCTACTTACAAGCTCGCTAGCGAGAAACTAGTGTTCATTGTTTTACTGCCTGCTGTGTTCTGTCGTCTCAGTTTTATACATTTCTTCACTGTAGGTACTAAATTTAGTCTCTTATACGCAGTAACGATTGTGCATTATTTAAACCCCACTATCCTGACGTGTAACATTATAAATAAAGAAGAATGAAACGTTGGCTTAAAGGTGTTGCAACAACCGCTTCTAATGACGCTGAATGTTCAAAAGCGGTGCGCGCGGAGAATATAGCAATCACTGATCCAGAAGATGATGCCACGACGTCAAGCTCGACGGTTTCAAAGACGAAAAGAAGGAAGTATGATGAATCTTATATCAGTATCGGATTTGTTGATTCCAACGGCTCACCTCTCTGCATGCTCTGTAATAAACTGCTTCCTAGTTTAATTTAATAGTTCCATGGCACCTGCCAAATTGCGCCGACATTTAGAAACTGTGCACCCCGAGTCTAAAGACAGGAATGAAGAATTTTTTGTTCGCAAAAAAGATCAGTTATTACTAAGTCAAAAAAATATGATGCATGTAACACAAACTATCAACGAAAAGGCCACGGAAGCATCATATTTAGTTAGCTATCGCATTGCACAAGCAGGCGAAGCGCATACTATCGCTGAGAAATTAATAAAACCACGTGTATTAGACATAACAAAATGTATGCTCGATGAAAAATCTGCAAAGCATCTTTCTACTGTTCCGCTATCAAACGATACTGTTTCACGACGAATCCATGATCTGGCAAGCTTCGTCAAACAAGAACTAGTTACACGTCTACAAAATACACGATTCGCCTTGCAAATGGACGAGTCGACTGATGTCGCTGGTTTGGCTATCCTGCTGGTTATTGTGAGATATGTGTTCATCGCTGCTTACAAACACAACCGGGGAAGAAATTTTTAATAAAATAAATATATTTTTTGAAGAAAATAATCTCAGTTGGAACAATTGCATTGACATTTGTACAGATGGGGCCAAGGCGATGACAGGTAAAACAGCAGGAGCAGTGTCACGAATGAAAAATAAAGCGCCTCATTGTAGTTCCAGTCATTGTATTCTGCATAGACAAGCACTTGCGATGAAGCAAATGGCGTCAAATCTAAAATTAGTTATGGATGAAGCGGTAAAAATAATTAATTTTATCAAATCACGACCACTACAATCCCGATTGTTCTCATTATTGTGTGAGGATTATGGCAGCAAACATAAAACACTGCTGCTCCATACAGAAGTGCGATGGCTGTCTCGGGGTAAAACTTTAACAAGGCTATTTGATTGTTTTATATTATTTCGCATTAACACATGCTTGTGAAATATATTTTATTTTAAAGAAAAATGGAAAGAAAAATTTGACTTCAGGCGAGACTCGAACTCGCGGCCTACTGGGAATCTAGTCCAGCCGCTCTTCCAATTGAAGTTCCACTATTGCCAACTATGCTAGTTAGACAACCGATATAAAAATAGACTTTGCAGTTTATTGAATATCGTAAAGAAGTCGCTTTTACCCTTAATAATTGTTTTATATTATTTCGCATTAACACATGCTTGTGAAATATATTTTATTTTAAAGAAAAATGGAAAGAAAAATTTGACTTCAATTGGAAGAGCGGCTGGAATAAAATTTATTTCACAAGCATGTGTTAATGCGAAATAATAAAAACAATTATTAAGGGTAAAAGCGACTTCTTTACGATATTCAATAAACTGCAAAGTCTATTATATCGGTTGCCTAACTAGCATAGTTGGGAATAGATGGCGCTGCTACTTCCATTAAGCAATGCAATAAATGTGAAGGAAAGATTTGACAAATCGGGCAGGACTTCAGTAGCTCAATTGGAAGAGCGGCTGGACTAGATTCCCAGTAGGCCGCGAGTTCGAGTCTCGCCTGAAGTCAAATGTTTCTTTCCATTTTTCTTTAAAATAAAATAAGGCTATTTGAACTTAGAGCCGAGTTACAAATGTTTCTTTCAGCAGATACTTCTTTTAATTTGAAGGACCGTTTGTATGATAAAACTTGGTTGTTCCGATTGTCTTTTATGGCGGATATCTTTAAAAAACTTAACGAATTGAATTTATCGTTGCAAGGTAAACAGACAACAGTGTTTCAGGACTATAATAAAATAACTGCTTTTAAAAGAAAATTAGATTTTTCGATCATTTGCATTGGTAAGAAAGAAATAGAAAGCTTTACGTTAATCAGTGAGTTTGTTAGCGAAAACGACTCAGAAATGTTTGAAGATGATGTGTTTGAAGAATTGGTCCAATATCTCAGTTCGATGCGCGCATCTTTTGAAAAGTATTTTCCCGAAGAACACAATACAAAAGTTAAAGTGAATTCATGGATTCATAATCCTTTTTTACCCAACTTGGAAAAGCCTGAAAACATGTCAAACGAGATATATGAATCTCTTTTAGAAATGTCATCAGACACAAGTATGGAGTCACTGTTCAAAACGACGCCTCTCAAAGATTTTTGGTGCAGAATCCAAGATGAATATGCAATGTTTGGCCAAATGGCTCTGGATATTCTTCTCCCGTTCCCAACTACACATTTGTGCGAAACAGGATTCTCTGCCTACGCAGCCACGAAAACAAAATATCGCAATAGACTGGACGCCGAAGCTGATATGAGACTCCAACTTTCTTCCATCAAACCTGATATCAACCAATTGATGAAAAATAAAAAACAGTTTCATACCTCCCACTAGTTAGATTTTTTTTTTAATGTTTTCCATTATTGTCCTTGCCAAGTGGTGAAATAATAATTAGTAACTGCTACATTGTACTTGATTTGATTTTATTATGCTGATTAATAAAAAATACACATATTAAAACAATTGTTTTATTGAAGGGTTCCATCAAGTATTTTGATTCCCAAAAGGGTTCCATCATTTAAAAAGTTTGAGAACCACTGCCATAGAACAATGTGGCCCACGGGCCACATTGTTCTATGGCAGTTCTGATGCACGCATCTCTATGTCCCATGCAATAAATGTTAAACATGGCTTTAACTAGTCTTGTAACTAGTATTTTTTTTAATTATATAGAAAAATACCAAACTCAATGAATACACAACAAAAACAAATTCAAAATCAGCTTTGACTTTAACCTAAATATGCTAATTTATAGCGGGCAAAAAATATATTTGTTTAATGACGTCATCCATATCAAAGTGGCAGAAACTGGCAGATAGGTACATTTAACTTTATAACAACCGCCATTCATGACATCATTATGACGATATTGACGATGTATGCTTAACATTTAATTCGTAATTGTTACAAGATTAATAACCGGCTTAACCGATACTTGATAAATATAATTTTATTGTTACTCACAATAAATACCTAGACACTTGCCATATGGCATGTATCTTATGAGCAGTTATGAGTCGTTTTACCATAGAAGGCAGTGGGATGCTATCAGATCTTATTGGAAATCAAACCTACTTTAGGGACTTACACCCATATTCTAAGACGTTACTCGAAACATTCCTTGACTCACACTCAGCTGAGGACACTTTACGAGAACGCATCGAAATCCATATTCTTAGTTGTATCTTGACAGTAACTCATGTGTACGGATTATCTTAAAATAATTCACCAAGTGTTGAAAATCCATTTTTATAGAAAAATATCGTATTTAATTATATTTCCACACAGTTCCGACACGAAAAACTTATTGAGCGCAAGAATATGGCGTAAATGTAAATACTCCTCAAGTTTTACAATTGCTTTCTTACCTTAATAAACGGAGGTAGAATGTCGAGTTGACGTTATTAGTTACAACCAATGAGCTTATAAAAACCATCATTGGTTACAACTAAGAATACGAATTCCATTGAGTGAGGTTGAGGTAAGGTCGAGATTACGACTTAGAATAGGGGTGTTAAAATCTAAAGTACCTAAATCTGGCTGATGGTAGACTTACAGTAAGTTCGAAGATGTAGCCATGTAGGTACCACCGCATTATTTTATCTATCTACCGCCAAATGGTAGATAGTTGGTAAAACGTGTTCTGGTTAGATTTTTTTACGTAATGATGGCGGCAAACAAGCATGAAGTTCACGTTGATGGTATGTGAATACTATAGTACTACTAATACCTCAGGAAGAGACGTCGGCTTATTTCGGATCTGTAGAGCGCGCTCGAGCGTTATCTCTCCGGGCACATTACCAAACTCCGAGGTAGGTGCTGGGAAACTTCAAAAAAATGGAAAAATCCCAATAGAGATAAAGGATTTTGAAACGTTATCCCTGATAGCCCCGACCCGGGAATTGAACCCAGGAACCCCATCGTAGTAGTAGTGGCCTGCTACCACTAGGCTACTGACGCAGTTAAGAAGAGGTCATGCAATTAAAATGTTAGCAGTAGTGGCTACTATGTTCCAGTTATGTATTGTTCGGCAGTGTCAAACATGACATCACTAGCCTCAGAAATAGGAACAATAAATGTTCATGCACTGTTGTAAACACATAATATGCTACCATACTATCAAAGATAGCAACTTAGAATAATGTATTCCATACCGTACTAACGAGTTGGCTATTTAAATAATATTCTAGCTTCTCCGACGTCGACGGAATATTGTTTAAATTAGCATATTTAGGTTAAAGTCAAAGCTGATTTTGAATTTGTTTTTGTTGTGTATTCATTGAGTTTGGTATTTTTCTATATAATTAAAAAAAATACTAGTTACAAGACTAGTAAAAGCCATGTTTAACATTTATTGCATGGGACATAAAGATGCGTGCATCAGAACTACCATAGAACAATGTGGCCCGCGGGCCACATTGTTCTATGGCAATGTGGCCCACGGCCACATTGCCAAACAATATTCCGTCGACGTCGGAGAAGCTAGAATATT
The DNA here is from genome assembly GCA_036365455.1 of Macrosoma leucophasiata. Classification (NCBI taxonomy): domain Eukaryota; kingdom Metazoa; phylum Arthropoda; class Insecta; order Lepidoptera; family Hedylidae; genus Macrosoma; species Macrosoma leucophasiata. Next base: position 7,838,012 of record JAWQUS010000024.1, read on the forward strand.
ATTTAAATAGCCAACTCGTTAGTACGGTACGGAATACATTATTCTAAATTGCTATCTTTGATAGTATGGTAGCATATTATGTGTTTACAACAGTGCATGAACATTTATTGTTCCTATTTCTGAGGCTAGTGATGTCATGTTTGACACTGCCGAACAATACATAACTGGAACATAGTAGCCACTACTGCTAACATTTTAATTGCATGACCTCTTCTTAACTGCGTCAGTAGCCTAGTGGTAGCAGGCCACTACTACTACGATGGGGTTCCTGGGTTCAATTCCCGGGTCGGGGCTATCAGGGATAACGTTTCAAAATCCTTTATCTCTATTGGGATTTTTCCATTTTTTTGAAGTTTCCCAGCACCTACCTCGGAGTTTGGTAATGTGCCCGGAGAGATAACGCTCGAGCGCGCTCTACATATCCGAAATAAGCCGACGTCTCTTCCTGAGGTATTAGTAGTACTATAGTATTCACATACCATCAACGTGAACTTCATGCTTGTTTGCCGCCATCATTACGTAAAAAAATCTAACCAGAACACCTTTTACCAACTATCTACCATTTGGCGGTAGATAGATAAAATAATGCGGTGGTACCTACATGGCTACATCTTCGAACTTACTGTAAGTCTACCATCAGCCAGATTTAGGTACTTTAGATTTTAACACCCCTATTCTAAGTCGTAATCTCGACCTTACCTCAACCTCACTCAATGGAATTCGTATTCTTAGTTGTAACCAATGATGGTTTTTATAAGCTCATTGGTTGTAACTAATAACGTCAACTCGACATTCTACCTCCGTTTATTAAGGTAAGAAAGCAATTGTAAAACTTGAGGAGTATTTACATTTACGCCATATTCTTGCGCTCAATAAGTTTTTCGTGTCGGAACTGTGTGGAAATATAATTAAATACGATATTTTTCTATAAAAATGGATTTTCAACACTTGGTGAATTATTTTAAGATAATCCGTACACATGAGTTACTGTCAAGATACAACTAAGAATATGGATTTCGATGCGTTCTCGTAAAGTGTCCTCAGCTGAGTGTGAGTCAAGGAATGTTTCGAGTAACGTCTTAGAATATGGGTGTAAGTCCCTAAAGTAGGTTTGATTTCCAATAAGATCTGATAGCATCCCACTGCCTTCTATGGTAAAACGACTCATAACTGCTCATAAGATACATGCCATATGGCAAGTGTCTAGGTATTTATTGTGAGTAACAATAAAATTATATTTATCAAGTATCGGTTAAGCCGGTTATTAATCTTGTAACAATTACGAATTAAATGTTAAGCATACATCGTCAATATCGTCATAATGATGTCATGAATGGCGGTTGTTATAAAGTTAAATGTACCTATCTGCCAGTTTCTGCCACTTTGATATGGATGACGTCATTAAACAAATATATTTTTTGCCCGCTATAAATGATTAAAATTACGAAGATAATAACAATACGGAAAAACTTAAAGAAAGAAGATCTTCGTCAATCATCAATCATAGTTCATTCGTAACTAAAACTCTGGAACGGCTGGACCGATTTGGCTAATTTTGGTTTTGAATGATTATTGGAAGTCCAGGGAAGGTTTAAAAGGAAGAAAATATGAAGAATATAAAGGGAAATAGTAAAAACCACAATTTCATTTTATGCGCCGCGGCAGCGGCCGGCGTGTGCTAAAAACATAATTTTGAATATAAGACCAGAAAGGAATTGAATTTGGACGTGTTTTTTATCTGTGTCAACTAGTCTTTTATTCACAACTGAAAATTGTTAGGTGGACCATGGGCAATATTATTCCGCTGAACTATCTAGCAGGTGGACCACCTTAAGTAGAAATTACCCCTGGTACACCTACCTCACAAGAGGTGTACCATGTACAGAAAATTTTACCCCTGGTTCACCCAGGTGGATTAAGTAGGTGTACACACGGGCAATGGCCGATTACCTATAGATTTCATTGTGAGGCATCGCCGACACAACGCAGCTTCGATGTTGTGAGACTTGTGAGGCAATACGAAGTTTGCCGTGACAGCTAGTATAACATATTTATTTTAAACTAGCTGTTGCCCACGGCTTCGCCCGCGTGGATGTCGTTTTATAAATATTTTTCCTAATTTTTTTTTCTGCTATAAACCTCACGGAGCTCGAGACCTTTACAACGAATGCAAAACCGTGGAAATCGGTTGGTGCGTTCTGGAGTTATAGCGTCAGGAAGGAAAACCCGACTTATTTTTATAATTTTAAATTAGGTATATTGCTATGTATAGGTAGGTATGACGGCTGTTTATTTTTGTGTAATGGAAGTGGTAAACGTGCATGCAACATTGATGTTAAGTGATGACTGCAGCTTATAGACACCCACACAGAGACCAAGATGCAGATGCATCACCACTCCTGATGCCTAAGGTGTTATGCCTCTGTGCCGGAAATTACAGAGCCGTACATTACCATCTGACCGAAACACGATAGTGTTAAACACTACCATTTAGCGGCAAGTAGGTATATTAGGTAATGCGGTGGTGCCTACGTCCGTGCTAATTAGGCTAGCTCTCACCTCAATTCACATAGAAATAATAATTATACTACCTAGACTTTGTTAGGTTACTGCCTCAGTAGGTAGTCTAGTGGCAGTGGGCCTGGGTTCGATCCCCGGGTCGGGGCTATCACAGATAACGATGTAAAATCGTTTATCGCTGGTTCTATTGGGATTTTTACATTTTCTGGAAATTCCCCAATTTACATGGGCCAAAAAGTAACCAGTAGTTTGCTGTTGATATACCTTCTATCCCTCAGTCACCACGAAAAATATGACAATTAATTTTTCTTGGACCCTATAGGGTTTATCTGCTGCTTCAGGGATTTAATTGCTTTTTTTTAAAAGAACGACTAAGTAATTTTATCACAATACTTATCGAATCATATTCTTTGTCTTCAATCGATTCAATTTTTAATGCTGATCAACCTGAGTCGATTTTTACACCTCGTCTAGTATAACACACACAGTAATATGAAACTTTTAAGTAAACATTAGTTTATACAATTATTTTCACTGATTATCAACAACGGTTGTGGATTTCGTACTAGGATAACATCAATACCTACGTAAAGATTTTTCCGAAAGAAATAAATGTTTTACTACCTAGCTGAATAGAAGAAGCTGATATAAAAATTGATCTCATTCTTTCATGGTTACTTTGGCAATGACGCATTTTTAGTTTTTAGTTCTAGTTAGAAAACTCATTAGCATACGTGAGTGAATATTAATAAACAATTTCAAACAGAACTGCCCTGTCAAAAAATAGAGTAATAATAATGGCAACCCATTATACGTCCCACTGATGAGCACGAGTCTCTCCCCAAAAAAAAAATAGAGAACGCAATAATTAAAGAGACCGCGAATCAACATTTAATGACATGCCTACGCATTGAGAAAGACTTTCAGATATACCTACCTAGTAAATGAAGTTGGAATAACTCCATCAATGTTAATTTAGGCTAGTTAGCTTATGATCGTTAGCAGTATACTGGCGTATACCTACTGTATTTGTGTGAATGTATAAAATACATTCTTGTTCTTTGGACTGTGCAATTCTAGTAGAGTAATAACAGCTAATAAATAAGCGCTACATTTAATACGCATACGACTCGACCGTAATTTTGAGCAAGGACATCGCGCCTTGCTTAATTTTGTAGCCTCAGTCACTGTGAAAGCCTACACACGTTAAATTATATATTCAACCCATACCTATTAGGGCTGGCCATTATCGTTTATAACTAATTATAGCAAATGGGTGATTGGCCGTCTTCCCGTGGGTGTCGGCGAATAAAACGCTATAAGCCTAGGATAGGCAGTAACTACCGCCACCATCACCAGTCTCTCCCGCCCTACCTTCTCATCATATTACTTATTAAATAATATCATCCCCTACCAAGTGTACATCTTATGCCGCCAGTAAGTAGGTACGCAACGCACCAAACGAGCTAATAGACATTCGAATTTACTCATATGTATAGAAGATGCAGTGGCATACATTGCATTATACCTAAGCAGAAACGAGCAGAGCCTACCTCAGTATCTCGCGGTAGCATTGGCTTGTTCACCTGTATTCTAAGCATGAGTTAAAAGTAGGTACCTATTTTGGTGGTGAGGTGAGCTCTAGCTATTTGCCATAATAATTGTGCATTAATAATACTTGCATTGCATATAAGGCAGCTTTATATGCACTTACGTCGTCACGAACTAAGGAGGCACGCAGGCCACTTCTCTCAGAAGCATTTAAGTTAGGCGTATAATGATATCAAATATCAGTCAGATTAGCTGTAAATTTTTTATCTCTATGGGGAACAGCTACCCTCCCTTGCCACTCTCTGGCGACCCTCACAACGACCCGTAAGTACTTGTCAGAGGTTCTGTATGGGAGTCATTTCGGGTACAATCGGGCAAATTTGGAGCTACAGTACCTATATACAGAAGAGATTGAGACATTCTTGGTCTCGGTCTCTGGTCGTGGTTGGAGTGTGAAGATGGAATTACGATCTGGAAGACCGCGCTATGTGATGTCTAAACTATCTCAGTTTGATGATCCTCGGTGGATCGTCCTTTGACATTATATTATAATATCAAAGGATATGTGCGTGGGTTAATGACCTTAGAATGCGATCCGTTTTCTCTTCATTAATTAAACCTGTCCTAGGGCAGCGAAAAATATATTCTTAAGATACTAATAATTTGACCATAAATTAAGAAGAATTCTAAAACATCATTACAAGTTTAGAACGAGAATTGAATTTCGAATCCATACTCTACAAAAAAAAAATTCTACCAACATAGCAAAAGTTTAAGAGCACAGCATTACTTATTAGTAGACAAAAAAAACTTTATTTATATTGTATTTTGATAGTTTCGCCTCTTTTCGGGACTGTACTTTAACCTGACTCACACTGTTTTACATACCTATATAGATAGGTAGGTATATCTTAAACAATGTTATACAATGAAAAGTATGTATGTCTAAATAGCCATAATTTACCTTCGAGCAAGGTGAAGGCGCTCTTGTGTGGTGAGGTGTTCCACCTGCGCCATCTCCGCCACCAGGTCTGCATGTTCCATGTTTTCTTCTGCCTGCATAAACGAAAAAAACATTCATTTATTATCTGTACCCACTGAAATCGTATGTTTTGGATTTTAATTTCTTCAAGTTTTTTTTGTTTTACTTTATTGGAAGTGGTAAACAAGCATGCAGTTCACATCGAAGCCAAGTGATGACTCTCCCACAAAGACCAAGGTCAATGTGTAGATGCATTTCCACTCCTGAGGCCTAAGGTCTAATGCCTCTGTGCCGGAAATTACAGGGCCGTACATTACCACCTGACCGGAACACGAGTGCTAAACACTACCAATTAGCGGCAAGTATATTAGGTAATGCGGTGGTGCCTACGCCCGCGAGCTCCGTCACTGGAGCTCTACCACCATGTTTGTATACTAAGAGGCGGCTCTAGCTTGTGTAGCGCCCGTGTGCAATGTAACCCTGGCGCCAGCTAGACCCTAGGCCTAATATTTAAAATCAGCCCCTCTTCACCAGTGGCGTCGCGTAGGTACCTCGTATAAAAATTGTTTGGATCCTTTTTGAAGGTCAAGATTTGCTCGCGCGCGCAAAAAGAACTTAAAAGTATTTGGCCTGTGTATAATCATGTCTGGAATTAATGCTGAAATCGAGTCTAAATAAGACTTGTTTTGCGCCTTCATCGTCGCTCTCTTCGCACACCAAAGATTAACTCCGCCTTCATGTAGGTACCTAATATGTCTGTGCATATAAAGAAATGACTTCAAAATAAATACATTCACACGTATTTGCATAGAACCAGGATCAGCTAGTTATATGTTTTGATGTAATGGGAGAAAATGGTATTGATATTCATGGACTAAATCAAAGCCAAGTAGGTAAGTATCACTTATATCTGCCTCAGTAGCCTAGTGGTAGCAGGGCACTACTACTATGCTGGGGTCCTGGGTTCGATTCCCGGGTCGGCTATCAGAGATAACGGTGTAAAATGTAGGTATCTAATCTCTGGTTCTATTGGGATTTTTCCATTTTCTGGAAGTTCCCCAGTACCTCGGAGTTTGGTAGGTAATAGGTATGCCTGGAGATGTCAACAGGCTCGCCACCAGTTACATGGGTCAAAATGTAACTGTCGAATCGTGGGTAGGTATTTGCATTTATGCTTGAATGCATGCATTTACCTCTGCCTACCCCTTTGCCCGTCTGTCACCAGGCTGTATCTTATGAACCATGAGCTAGAGAATTGAATTTTTCACAGAGGAGATATATGTTTCTGTTGCCGGTATAATAACTACAACCATAATAAAATAAATACTAATATTGGTGAGAGGTAGACGCTTGAAATATTCATACAATATTTAGTTACATTCATTTTAAAACAATAATTAATAACAGGGGGAGGGGGCTCTTATATAAGAGCATGACTTTTTGCTGTTTTTATAGATAATGGTGCGGAACTCTTCACACGCTAGTCCCACGAGCACTATGCTGGTCTTTTAATATCAGTATATAAAAACCTTACAAACATCAGAAGACAAACACTATCATTTAGGGTGCAAGAGTCCTCAGGATAGCAAAGAAGTGGAGGCTCTATTATTTTCTATATAATAATTAGGAGCCAAGGCAGCCCAGTGCTGAATACATTCTGTTTTGTTGAGCTTTTTTTAGTGTATTTGCCTAATTTATTGTGTAACCCACAGAGCAACACGAGCCACCGACAGGGTCGGTCCAGAGGGAGTAGCCATATACAGATACAGGCTTTCCTCTTTGTCAAAGTACAAGCACAAGTTTAGTGATCTTATGCCTGTTGTCGAGATGTTTAAATTTGTGTGTAAAATTGTTCATGTATTTTGTTAAAGTCAAGGTGTAAGTTTAATAGTAATAGACAATTTTTGTTGTATGTGTGTCACACAAAGGATTGTGGCAAGATTTGTACAGTAAAAATGAAAAAAAGGTACGCGGTAAAAGAGCATGGAAATATTATCCAGTGAAAATCGTCTTTCCTATCAGCACTCCATACTAAAGTTCACTTTCAAACTTTTTATTCCAGTGATTTAAAAATAATTTTAAATACCAGAAAATGTTCTTTAGGTTCCCTAGATAATATTTCTAATCCGTTTTACCTTGTACCTATTTCTAACTTTTTTTTGTACAAATCAGTGTATGAAACTTGCCATGATTCTTTCCCCTGCAAAAAATGACAGATTGTTTTGCATCGGCAATAAATAAAAATAAATCTTAATAAAATACAAATCAAGAATTACCTACTATTTAATTCTGTAGTAGGTAATTACCTAGAAGATAAGGAAGTAAGGACCTAAGTCTATTATGGGAGCCTCTCTCTTGTGGGGGCCCAGAGTTGTAGTCCCTGAAGCCCTCTCTTATATATGGACCTGTCTATAGCCCTTACATGAGTGAAATAAGATTTTTTTTGGGAAAATTGGGAAGATTCATAACACTTGTTATATGTATTGTACCAAAAATCAGCCTCTGGGTGACACACATCACACACATGGGTGAATAATATTTTAAGGATTCTGTTTTTACTACTGAGGTATGAATTCCTAAAAATTATGAGTGCTAAGTGAATTCATTACTCATAAAGGTATTATGATGGAATTAATTTTAATTTATACTCCGTTTGAGCCATCAAGTCACTAGAAAATAAGACAATTCAATTGTATCTCTGCCAATATTGGCCTCCTGATCCGTGAGAGATTAAATTACGATAACATCTATATTGATACAGCACCGAGATATAGTATTGGAACATATGTATCGAACATTTTATGAAAAATGATAACAACAACAACAACTTCCTGTACGATATTCAGACAAAAAGATACTGTTATCTAAATACAACTTAACTTTTCAAACAGGTAATAAATTGAGAACATTATCTTCAAACATAATCACACTTTGCACAAAAAGTATTCTGCTAACTCTGAACAAAACCGTACAATACTTCTAACACTAATATAGGTCAAGCACTCAACAGATGATGATCACGGCAGGTAACTTTATAAGAATGAAACAAGTAAACTTATTTAATTTACATAAGTTACAACTTATAGTAAACCGTAACGCAGGAAATAATAGAGAATGTTGATTGATAACTGACCACATGATAAGATAATACTAAAGTAGCCCAGATAACTAATTATTGTTTTACATATTATCTCGAATCCAAGTATCAGCTAGAAATCCATATGGTTTTCTAACAGTTACAAAAGTTAGTTACTACGAAAGGTTTGATCAGGAATTAATTGAAATCATTAGATTTAGAAAGGTACCTTCCCCCGTATTATCACAAATGCCGAAGAAACAAGACAATATTATTGTTTAAAAACCACACAACTCTGAGTTTATTTTAATAATAATAAATATTATCTACTTACCGCTATAAATATTAACTTCTAAGCTTTTGAATGTTTCATTCTCGTTAAGTTTTAACAGTGTTTACCGCACATCATACACACTACAACAATATGTAACACAAAAACATACTTGCTATCTGGATATTAGAACCATTCAACTCAATTTTATACAGATACTACACATTTTTCTCTTAATTTTCATGAAAATTTATAGCGGATGAAATCTCTGTTTTAGAAACAAAATAAATGTGAAATAATTGTAAATGTCACACACGGACGGAGCTGCGCGGCGGAGCAGGCAGCGGGCGGCGAAAATGACGGCGACTGATAGAGATGTGCCTATTGAAAAACGAGACTAAACAATTCGTTCGATTATTAAAAATCGATGTTATTAAATCCCTCCAGACACGAGAAAAATATGACAATTGAAATTCAATTGTGTCTGGGTGCCGGTGGCCTTACGATCCTTGAAAGATTAAGTACTAGCTGATCCGGGAGACATTGTTCTACCCCTGTTCTGCCATACAATAAATGATTTTAAAAAATCATGTGAGTCCCATCATCACACCATCATCGGTGTGAGAAACGCGTTCGAATGGTTTGAATTAAATGTATTTTCAAATACGATATTTTTTAAGATAACTTACTAAGTTATTTATTTTATATTATTTAATTTTTATTTTTCGCATTAACACATTCGCGTGAACTTTAGAAAATAAAGAAAAATGGGCAAGATTATTATATTTTATTATAATCCTTATTATAATTATATGGAGTAGTCATTATAATATTGTGTATGATTTGCTAGTTATTTAATTTCATTAAAGTAAAAACTGTATTGGTGTAAATAGTTTTCCAATTACCATATTGTACATTACCAATTTTTTGGAACATAATGAGTACTGTAAGGTATCTCTATAAGATACATACCTATATAAATATTTTATCATCGTTGACTTTTTTGTAGATCTACAAAAGAGTGAGTGTTCCACCATACATTGTTTTGTTACATCTCAAAAGGTTTAGGCAGCGTCTTCCGTGAAAGCTCCCAGGTAGCTTAAATTTTTGCCGACAACTCTAACATTTTATCGTTATAATTTACACAGAACTAAAAAAAAAATGGGTGGATGGACGGATATGGAGAAACTATAGTAGTTCCTTGTAGGCTATGGATTATGGAACCAATGGCGATTCCCGGTGATTTCAATTGGGGTGGCTCCAGTTTTTGACCAAAACCTGAAAACCGTTTTTTCAGACGGTCAATCCGAACAACTTTCAGTCTTTCATTAAGAAACGTACTTTGCAAAAAAGAAATTTCATACAATTTAACATTTTAATTTTTGTATGAAAAAGCTCATATTTTTTTTCAATTTTTGGGTTTAATTACTAAATAAAAAGTCAATTAAATCAATAGAAAGATAGAAAACGTAACAAACACTATAGTTAATCTACACTATCACGTAAACATGCGAAAAATGGTTAGGTAGTGCGCCATTCCCAGCGCGAGACCCGCGCTTCAAACTCCGTGAGTAATGTCAGGCGATTGAGGGGGCCCGGGCACGGGCGGTGAACGACTTTGTATGGACTCTGCATGCGCTGGCAGAAGTGCATCGCTCACCTCTAGGCCGCGTTCGGCGCCGACCGAACGAGACGACAATCGTGAGTTGCGTACGTGATAGAAGACCGCAGCGCTCGTAAAATGCAATTATTTATTGTGCGTAAGTCTAAGTAATTAGGTTGTAAATATATGAATATCTACATTAACATACTTAAAAAATATGGTATGGCGGCGCCATACACGCCATCATAGAGAAATCGCCACTGTATTAAAAATATTGTTTTTAATATAAAAGTTAGTAAAAACGACCCAGTTAGTCTAGCTCTAGCGGTGTGAGACGACCGTTTGATTCGAAGGGTCGCGGGTTCGGTCCCCGCACCGGGACAAAAATATTTGTATGGTCTACAGATATTTTTTGTTTCGGGCTTGGATGTTTGTGTATGTGTTGTATGTGTACAACGGCACCCACGACACAGGTTTATATCAAGTGTGGGCCTGGGAATGTAAGCGTATTTATTAATATTTTTGTTTACTTATTTAAACGTAACTTCACGCCTGTAATCCCCGAAAGGGTAGGCAGAGGTAAATGAATGCATTTAAGCACACATGCAAACACCCACGATTCGCCGGTTTCGTTTTGACCCATGTAACAGGTGGCGAGCCTGTTGACATCTCCGGGCACATTACCAAACTTCGAGGTACTCGGTAATTTCCAGAAAATGGAAATATCCCAATAAAACCAGAGTTTAAGTATGTCGGCAGGAGGCCTCTCCAGTAAGGCCATCTAGGACATCTGGGTAGTATTGTCTGCGTTTCTTTCCATAAGCCGATATGTTATTCGTGTTTGTGGGCGTCTGTAGGTGGGAACTCGTGCGGGTGATGAAATAAAGCACAACGTTTGGCAGAAGATCAAGCAATAGTCGTTTATTGCCAAAGATCCGCCCATTCGATTACGCCAGCAGAGAAGAACGGGCAAGAAACTCTTACGACCGGGCACACAGTTACCGGAATACCAGTACTCATTGCACAATGTAAATCTCTTCTGCCAATTAATTCAGTACTACGCGAATCGTTACTATATCTCGTTATCCAACTATTACTGAATCTAGATTGCTATCGAGTTACCGAATTATATCAAGGAATCGGCCCAGACCGCCTTCCTTTATTTTCTCATTTCCGAATTCTAATTTAACTGACAAGTGTCATTGATGACACTTGTCCATCAAACCACTGGGTATGTTTAGTACTGTGCTAAGGAGTTTCTATAATCATCGGTTTAGTCAGGTCAGTATGTTTATATTCTCCATCCCCGTCAAGTACTTTACACCATTATCTCTGATAAGCCGTACCCGGGAATCGAACCCAGGACCTCAGCGTAGTAGTAGTGGCCTGCTACCACTAGGCTATGCAGGCAGTTAACTTATGCTTGTTTACTTATTAAACCACCTCAAACTAAGTATAGACTTATATCGATATATAAAATCGATTCAAAATAGATACGTGGACATCCCTAAGAAGCGACCATTCACCATATTCACCGTTCACCATAGACTACTAAAGATAATATTTTAAACTAAAACCTTCTACGTTTTTTAATAGCCTACCTACCAAGAAGCTTGAACAAGCTTCTTGCTACCTACCCACAGACCAATAACCAATACCTACCTACGTCAATATCTCAAATGTCATCCGTAGTGATGGGGGATTGTTTATGAAAGTAACAATCGAACTATTCGAATGATTTTGTAACTAGTATTCGAATAGTCGTTCGCCTGTGAAGGTTTTTTTTTCATTCGAATTAATTTTCGAGTTTCGAATATTTTTTCCTTTGAATGAATTTTCGGTATTCGAATGTTATTTATTATTATTTCATTCGAGATTTTATAAGGGTAGAAGTTGTATCTACCTAAAAAAATTGTCATTTCATTTTTCCTTATTTATCTCTCTTATGGTAATAAGAATATTAAAATTTATGCATTTTGAGTAGCAAACCTTATTTCATTTTAGTGTTATTTTAAGATTTATTTATTGTTTTTTTCTTTAACGGTAGCAATTGTACAATAAATATCGTAATTTTTGACAAGTTTATTTCTTTATTTTGACACTTACTACAAAGTTCCTGGTAAAACTTATATAATATTATTATTTATTTATTTATGAGAAAACAATAGTGAGAATTTTATTAAGTACCAAATAAATGATTACCTATACGATATACATAATCTACCACCTATCTATAATACATCTAATCACAAAACTATACTACCTTTAATTTACCTACATACAAGCATAGAAAATCTCCGTATCGCTCTCCTCCTGTGGTAACGTACCCAGAAGACTGGCCGAAACTTCTACCCTTATAAAATCTCGAATGAAATAATAATAAATAACATTCGAATACCGAAAATTCATTCAAAGGAAAAATATTCGAAACTCGAAAATTAATTCGAATGAAAAAAAACCTTCACAACGAACGACTATTCGAATACTAGTTACAAAATCATTCGAATAGTTCGATTGTTACTTTCATAAACAATCGCTCATCACTATGAACCAGTGTTTTTTTTTTTTGTTATTATGGCATCGCTATTACGCATATTGCCAGTGTCAAGTAAAACGATATTTCGTATTTATTTAAGCAGCGTCAAAGTAAGTATAATATCAAATATAATATGTAAGTTTCAACTATATAAGTTATCAAGTATAATATGTCAGGCAAGTGAGTTACAGTCAAGTTAAGTCGAGTAAAGCGATGGCTACCTTACCAGAACATTTTACAATGAAGTTTTGGAGGCAACCTGAAAGGTCGTGTTTTCGCACTGTTATTCCATTTCACTATACACGGGCACTGTAATAAACCAATATCAAACAAAATGCCACCAACTTTATTCAATATATCTTAAAAATACACCAAGAAAATAAAATAAAATAAGAGCACCATACGCCTCTTTCAAGGTTCCCGCCAAAACCCTCAACCAGTTGTTTTTTTTTTTTTTTTTTTTTTTTTTTTTTTTTTTTTTTTTTTTTTTTTTTTTTTTGCTATTATGGCATTGCTATTACGCATATTGCCAGTGTCAAGTAAAACGATATTTCGTATTTATTTAAGGAGCGTCAAAGTTAGTATAATATCAAGTATAATAATAATATGTAAGTATCAAGTATATAAGTTATCAAGTATAATATGTCAGTCAAGTGAGTTACATTCAAGTTATTCGAGTAAGGCGATGGCTACTTTACCAGAACATTTACAATGAAGTTTTGGAGGCAACCTGAAAGGTCGTGTTTTCGCACTGTTATTCTATTTCACTATACACGGGCACTGTAATAAGCCTATAACAAACAAAATGCCACCAACTTTATTTAATATAACTTAAAAATACACCAAGAAAATGAAATAAAATAAGAGCACCATACGCGTCTTTCAAGGTTCCCGCCAAAACTCCAACCAGTTGTTTGGGCCATAGATTAATAAATAATGGGTCTGTTTAGAGAAATTAAGATAGGTATTACAAAACTTTGTAATCCAATCAATATGCCTACTATAGTGGCCAACCCTCTGTCAGATGTTTTCAAACCGCCCATAAGGCCTCCGACAAGGTTTAATGACTGCTATCTATCGTTAGCAACCGGGACCGAGGGCATAACGTGCCCTCCGAAGCACGGAAACGCGCATTTTAATTTGCCACTAGCGGTCACCCATCACACATCCGACCGCGCCCGTAATGCTTAACCGAGTAGATCGCTTACGATCTACGCCAGTCGCTGGGCCATGCGCGCTTCCGATGTTTAAATGTGTGCGTGAAATTGTCTCCGTATTTTGTTAAAGTCAAGGTGTGAGTTTTGTAGTAATAAACGATTTTTGGCCGCTGGGCCATGCGCGCTTCGATGTTTAAATGTGTGCGTGAAATTGTCTCTGTATTTTGTTAAAGTCAAGGTGTGAGTTTCGTAGTAACAGACGATTTTTGTAGTGTGCGTGTATGTCGCACGCATTTCCCCCCGCAAAAAATTACAGACTGTTTTGCACATAGATTTATTATCTACTTCGTATAAATCTATGGTTTTGCATCGGTAATAAACGCTATGACTACTCCCCTCCAGTCCGCCGCGGCCGGTGGCCCGTGTTGCTCTATGTTATTACTCTATGCTATCTGGCAGTGAAAGTCCCGTCGAAATCGATACAGCCGTGCCCGAGGTTAGCCCCAACAAATAGACAGACAGACAGACAAAAATTCTTATAAATGTTGTTTTGGTATAATAATATGTTACGTGTATACAATACAAACACATGCATTTAGTAAAAAGCGGTTATTTTTATATTACAAACAGACACTGGAATTTTATTTTTTTTTAGATAAATAAATGTTTATTTTTTTTTTTTTTTTTTTTTTCAATTATTTATTTTTAAAGCCAATAAGTATGCAATAAATAATGGAAATATAAATATTTCCAGCCTCTGACAATCTGTTGGGTACCACAAACTAAATCCTTTAGTTTGAGACTTGTACCTATTGTAAAACAAAGTAGAACCAACGTCGTATCGGTCGTAAGCACTCTATAGTGGCCAGTTTCTTCACGACTGAATTGTTTAAATATAAAATTGATTAAGTCGCTCAAAAATAGCTGTTTGTAATCGTAAATTAAAACTACAAAATAAAGTTAAAATTAATGTTTATTAAAAAAAAAAGACACGTTCTATATCCCAACTATATTACAATAATATAACAATGTTTTAAAGTCAAACAATGAGCCGGATAATCTAGGCTAGGCACTATTATTTTTGAATTGACACACCATAGTTTAGATAGAAAAGTTTATTTTCGTTATGCTATTGCACTTATTATACATTATAATAATTTTTCAATAATATAGCTTTTTCGGTTCTGTAATCCATCTTCGATCAAACTCACGCTTGTATTACTTAATGAAGGGCGAAATAAATACCTACCTTCTATTTGTCTACGTGAATTAAACACCAAAATACAACTTGTGTATTGGTAAATGACCAAAAATTAATCTTTTAAACCTATTAAACCTAATTATGTCAAAATCAATTATTCGACAGATAGGTAAGGTAAGAAATTAAAGGACGGCGTTCTGCGTCAATACATTGGTCGCATCAGAATACAGAACATAGGTACTTACTCTCTTACGAGAGCATAAGAACCAGAAAAATATTTACTGTATTTTGCTCATCACTCATACATTCCCGTTGAATATTTTCACTGCTGCGGACACTTCGTGGAAAAGTATACCTAATAATGAAAAACGAATCTGATTTTGAGGTTTTACCCAAGCAATAAATACTTATTATAAATTGCTGTCGCGATGTATACATAGTACATACCTAATTAATACCAACAAAATGCTGCTCAAAACCACATTACCGTATGACTTCGATCTGATACCTCATACTTTGAAGTATTATCACCATAATTCAAACAGCACTTAACTTATTATTAAACGTTTATAAACAAACAAACACTGTACGAGTATGTACTTAGGTAGTCGTTATTTTTCTTTAGATACCATGAAAAAAATAATCTTCGTTATTGATTTTTGACAGCAATTTTGATGCTTTACATAAAACATAGATGGTGTTGATTTTAATTTGTATGTCCAATATCCTATATTTTGATGAAATATTTTTAAAATATGAATAAACTTTACAAGGTATCGGTGTTTATCTGATTTTTGATATTGTGCCTCTATGATATTGTGACAAAATATGACGAAATTTACAGTATATGTTTGTTGGTTCTGGGACGCAGATCGATGTTATCCTCTACCCTAATAATATTAAAAAATACCATGTATAAAATATTTTTTTAAGAGTAGGTAGTAATTTAACCAATAACATTTAGGTACCTAAGTAACTACTTACCTGGGTGAGTATAGTTGATTTGGCTGAAGCAATATCCTTTACCTTTCGTGAGATACCTATACGAATAAACATTATAACACAAAGAGTTGATGACGATGGTCGTATTAACAACTAAACATTAAATTAGATAGTGGTCCAAGAGATACTGAACTCTCCGAGCACCGTTGGCCCTGTAAGGCTAAAAATTTTTGTAGGGATAAATCATAACACGCCAAGTACAAAAACAATCGCCTGGCAAGGTTCAGCCAGTCACGTCACCAACCCCACCTTTTTGAAAATGTACAAAAAAAATAAAAAATAAACTTGTACCTGTAAGCTTGAAATTTTTATTTAATTAAGTTTATATATAGTGAAGTTTTAAAAAAATTGACGGGTGATTCCGATGACATCAAAAAGGGGCTCCCATACAACAAACGTATTTTTAAGCATTTTTTTTGTACGGAACACTTTGTGCGCGAGTCCGACTCGCACTTGTCGATTTTTTATGCTATCCAGAACCGCCTGTTATTGAACCTACTTACTTCAAATATCTTAGACAAAATTTCAACTTTACAGAAGAAAGTTTATTTTAATTCATACATATAGCACACCTTTCGGTTCGCCTGGCAGGCACTTGTGCTCATCGAAACCACCCGTCAATTTTTTTTAAATTAAACTTCAAAAATATGAACTAAATTATACAAAAATTTCAAGCTTACAGGTTCAAGTTTATTTTTATTTTTTTTTACATTTTCAAAAAGGTGGGGTTGGTGACGTGACTGGCTGATCCTTTCCAGGCGATGGTTGGCGTGTTATGATTTATCCCTACAAAAATTTCCAGCCTTACAGGGCCAACGGTGCTCGGAGGGTTCAGTATCTCTCAGTCTATAGGTACATGTGCTTTTTTACAAGTTATTTGTGTACCTACTAAAAGAAATTGAACATGGAACGTCATAGCTATTGTCATTTTTTTTCTACAATTATTTATTTTAGCTACGCGTTAACAGCCTTATCTACAAACAATCTTAATTACCTATTATGTACAATTATCACAACTCTTGTGATTTAAAGTACAAACAGTCCCTCACATCTTGGTATTTGACTATTAGCTTCATTTGAGAAGGTACCTACCTATAGTACCTACACTGATAAATATATTAAGTATTTATGTAAGTAGGTCTGTACAAGTCATATAAAATTAATAATTTAATTCAATACATACTAAACTAAAATATAATATCTATCCGTATTTTCTATGAGCTTGATTAAATAAATCTGTTTTTGCCTGAACGTCGTTATTATGTACCCACGATAAGAATTCGCACATTTATTATTTCCACAATAGATTACAATTAAAACCTAAATTAAAATTAACACCACTCAATAATAAGATAACATTTTGAATAAAATTGGCTTATGTAGACAAAGTAGTCCAAATAGATGAAAGCCATCCCTGGCATTAATCAAAACAACAAAAATGTTCAGTGAAAAACTGTATCTACTTTAGAAGTATGTATGTATGTATCTTCACGCCAGGTCCCTAACGGGGTAGGCAGAGAGTGTAGAGCGCCAGACATCCCGGTTCTGACAAACCTCTCGTGCCTCGTCTACCTTCATCATTCTCTTCATACATGCACGCCGATTCCTAAAAAGTGTCCTACTTTAGAAGTATTTTGCATAAAACTAGACTGGTGGTAGAGCTCCAGTGACGGAGCTCGCGGGCGTAGGCACCACCGCATTACCTAATATACTTGCCGCTAAATGGTAGTGTTCAGCACTATCGTGTTCCGGTCAGGTGGTAATGTACGGCCCTGTAATTTCAGGCACAGAGGCCATAACACCTTGGGCCTCAGGAGTGGCAGCGCATCTGCATTTTGACCTCTGGTCATTGTGTGGGTGTCTATAGGCTGCAGTCATCACTTAACATCAATGTGAACTGCATGCTTGTTTGCCACTTTTATTACATAAAAAAAAAAAGGAGGCACCTAATGCGATGATAATTAATGCTATATTGAATTGATTTTAGATAAGCGGTGAATTCCCTAGACATATCTCCAATTAATCAATAGTTTCAACCAATCAAATGTATCGAATAAAGATTTTCAGTGAAGTTTAGTTCAACAAGTAGTTGTTTGTAGTAGTTCGTTCGAATCCTAGTGCTGTTTTCCATCTTGATTTTTTTTTGCCCATTGTATATCGGTCATTCTGTATATTAGACAGGATTTTGTATACTTTTATATATTTGTATATTTTTTAGATAAAATTTTATAATTTAAACATTTTATATTAGGTATATCATTTATGTTTGTTTTATATTATTTATTTCGCAATAACACATGCGAGTGAAATATTTATAAAGAAGATCTTCAGTTCAGTCAAAAGAATAAGATCAGTGGTCGCGGGATATTATTATATCTTAAACCACTTGATTGGGTTACGACGATAAGGGGGGGCTTCGGAAAAAATTAAGTATTCCAACTAGTAAGGATAGGTAAACAAATTTTTTCTTTGATATCTTTTTCGCTTTGTTGCTTTTACATTATTGCATTTTTAATTATTGCAAAATATAATTAGCTGAAACATGCTTGTTATGTGCCTCTTGATATTATATTATTATTTTGTGTAAATACTTTATTATTTTGCGAAACTTGTTGGGTTTTGTTTGGCAGTTAATACTTGGGACATTTTTATAAGCTTGAATAATTATAATTTATAGTCGTAGATATAATTTTACACAGGCATTGTATTATTTATGAAAATTATAATTCTATTAGAATACCTACTACATATCCGTTACAAGTAATTTTAATTAAGGCATTTAACTTTTCTCCCAGAAAATACTCCTATCACTATTGGATTAATACAGAGTTCATCCAGTCAGTATACGCATTGCAAACAGATTCAAATTAAAATTGATAAATAAAAATTAATATTAATAATTTAAATGATCAAGTATTTTTTTTAAATGACATCTATTCTGTACAATACTTAACATAAAATTTATAATTTTGTTTCATACCTAGACCAACGAAAAGTATTAAATGCCCTGTAATTTCCGGCACATAGGCATAACACCTTAGGCCTCAGGAGTGGTAACGCATCTGCATTTTGACCTTGGTCTTTGTGTGGGTGTATAGACACCCACACAAAGACAAAGACCAAGTGTATAGACAACCTATAGAGGTTGCAGTCATCACTTAACACCAATGTGAACTGCATGCTTGTTTGCCACTTCCATTACATTAAAAAAAATCTCCTTTGGTAGTTTTGGCACAGATTAAGTAATAATACAACGTATAGAGTGACAATTCGACGTCCCGCCTGATTTCCTCTCTTCCAGCCCGCACCTCCCCTTG
This sequence comes from Macrosoma leucophasiata, assembly GCA_036365455.1. Classification (NCBI taxonomy): domain Eukaryota; kingdom Metazoa; phylum Arthropoda; class Insecta; order Lepidoptera; family Hedylidae; genus Macrosoma; species Macrosoma leucophasiata. The sequence goes on from JAWQUS010000024.1 coordinate 7,857,228, forward strand.
AGTCCCATGCCGAAAGCATCGTGTACTGAGGTTGCGAGCGGGCAACTGTATGTGTGCGTTGTATTGGCTTTTTTAACGACTAGACTGTGTTGGAAATTTTGAAAATATGCGGATAATAATGTTTACCTACAGTTATAAAGATTACAGTACCTTGGTATTTCAAAATACGTAGGTACCACAGGCAATTTCTCAATTGCATTAAACCTACACGCCTTGACCAAATTATTATTTTTTTTTATTTTAAAATACAATTTCAAAAAGCCCCCCTATTTTCTCTATCTGTATGTATGCGCTAATCTCGGAAAGTTGTAAACGGATTTTGGTCCTGTTTGAAATGTTGGAAAGAGGTTTCTGAGGAAAGTTTATATCTATAATTTATCAATATCGTACTTATATTAACCGAGATATCACGGTTTTTGTCAAAGAAATCGGGCGCGTCCCCACAATATAATAAATGCTACCCGTGCGAAGCCGGGGCGGGTCGCTAGTTAAATATAAATAATACAAATTCATGAAATCTTTAGGTAAGTAGCGATCAGTAAACGATCGACTATGCGGCGTAGCATCGCGCTACGAAGTCGTAGACGCGGGCAGCAGCGTAGCTAGGGGGCGTCGCGTCGGGCAATGCGGGGCAGGGACACGGAGACCCCAAGATCACTTGGTTCAATGATCTTCACGAAAATAATGGTCTCTAGTCTATGAGCAATCAAAGAAAAAAAATACTGGCCAAGTGCGTGTCATGTAAATTTTATTCGTTGATAGACTATTGCTCGTTTAGTTAAGCCTAATGATAGTTTTCCTAACACTTGACTCTAACAATAAATTACTGTTCAAAGCTTAATATTTCAGAAATGTTTACCTTAATCGAGAAATAGTTTTCTTAAGACCTTCATGTTTTTCAATGACCTTATCCTATGACACATAATTATGAGTTCCTCGAGAAAAAAAAAGACATCCCCAAGTTACTTGTAGGGAAGGTACCGAACAGTATTTATTTTATTATTTTGTCAGCGTAACTAATATGTACATTTACGCAAAATTACAGTTTTCTAGTACAAACAGATATGGAAAAACTGTAATAAGGGATCCTTGTGGGTTTTGTAACCCCAATAATGAGCCCTGCCTTATAAATCAGGAACTGTATTTTGGCATCTGGCCCTTTATTACTTAGCTAACGTTAATGATGGTACACAATCAAGTAGGATATCTTTCATATAAAGACACTTATAATAAGCAGGTAGTTAAATTTAAGAGTAAGTGTATACTACCACTCTACCACACGTGATATACTTCTATGAAAGACATTGGTTACCTACACCACTAGAAGTAGGTGAGAATGCATCGCATTTATAATGCAGTTATGTTACTTTTCGTTGATTTAGGCATTATTTCTCATTATATTATTACAATATTTTTCAAATACTTTAGTTAGTATACTATTGACTTATATTGCAAACATCACATCCTTTTAATTTTGTAAATATATATACAATCAGATATGTATTAATTGAAATTAGGCCAAAACACAAAAGAATAAAAAAAAATATTTATACACCGGCAGACATTTAAGCTATTCAAATAACTATTTATATTTATATACAGCATCGCATTAAAGACAACCCTATTATTGTTCTATTTTAAGTACAAACTCCACTCGAAACTTGATTTATCTACTTAATCGTAGTTTTCAAACAGATTATAATTATCTAATAACAAGTCAACATTTGCATTTTTATATTAATTTATTTATTTATATACAAGCATTGTATTAAGTGCCAAGTGCCTATATGTATCATCATATTAATTTGTGTTCATATTTCTTACATTTAAAGATTACGTAATGACTTCAAATTGCCAATGACATGGTACTATTATGGTGATTTTAATGGATAAATGGGGTTAAAATTTTTCCACTTTTGTAATGATTACAACTTATTAAATTATAAAGAATTTAGATTATATGGCACTGGTATCCTAAATAGTCTGCTGATATTATTATTTCACAAAAAGTTACAAAAAAATATTCAATTAATTACACGGCAATGTTATTGCAAAGTGAGAACTCAGTATATTTTACTCTCGATCTCATATACAATGAACGAATGAAATTAAATGACTCCCAATTTTCACGTAGATACCTACTTATAGGTAGTTAGGATTTTTCGTTTTAGTCCATTACGTTTCTCTAAAACATATTTAATCGCTTCAAGTAAATGCCAGTTCTATATACTAACAGTAGATATCACATCAAACGTTTAAATATTTAATCCATATATAGTAATGAACCAGTTGATAATGCAGTTATTGCACGTTTATTTTGTTTAATCATGATATACACAATTTAACTTATGACTTAATTTAACAAATTTACGTAATTTAACAAACAAGAATTTAACGTGAAATGCGCCTATCCTTACAATACATTTTCTACGTGCTACACTCTACTTTAACTTACTAATGGATAATATTGTCATTGGCAACAGGCGCCATATTTAATATGAAACTAAAAAAAAATAACTTTTTTATTAACTTGATGCTATGTTACCTATTTCGCTATTATATTTAATAAATACATAAACTTAATCACCACTTTTTTGTTTATACATAATATTTATATATGTATAATTACAAAGAGCATAGAAAAATACTGTTGACAGTGTATAAGTACTTACCTATCGTTAGTAAACCTACCTGCACAGGCAAAACAAACATATTTTTGATAGGTATCAGTTTTTATGGGCATATAGTAATATGTAAATAAAAAGATAGATATTTTAATCCTTCAAGGATCGTACGGCCACCGGCGGCGAGACACAATTGAATTTCAATTGTCATATTTTTCTCGTGTCTGGAGAGATTAAAGTACTTAGTAATTTAAAGTTACACTGCAGTATATGTACGTAAGTACGTAAAATTAATGTAGACACACGAATCAAAGGCAAAATTTGTATTTTACCTACCTACTGAAAAATGTCAAAGTATGCCGTAAGTTGTAATCGTAACTGAATATGAACCAGAAAACACATTTCAACCGCAGTCGTGATATTTAACTAGTGTTTTATCCTTACAATAAGTTTGGCCCTATTCAATTCATAGAATACAAAATTAAATGTTCAACAATTCATATTGTGAACACCTTTTATGTGTACTAACATGAAAACAAATACTATTTTTAAGAAAAATGCAATTGAATACACTCCACTAAAATATTGATTTGTACTTTCATTATAATTTTTATATACTTCCCCAACCTTCCTAACCATCGCATCGTCCCGTTTTTCATTGCGTAATCGTAAAACATTCACCGTCCGCACTTTCAAACCAAAGCGACAAATCAATTGAACAAAGCACAAACTTGACCGTAACTTTCAAGTATCAGCTCTAAACTTCTAATTCACAGCACAGAAAGAGTTTAAGATCTGGATTGATCACTCTCATCATGTCCGTTGAACTTACTCAAGGGTCCTATACCTAAGGAGTGGCAACCGGTCGTGGTCGCCACGGCGGGGTACTCAGGTGTTCTCATCAGAGGAATCGTCTGATGATGAACTAGTGAGGAGGGTGCTCGCCATCGTCAGCTGTCGGATGAAGGGTTCACGAGGTAGACTCTGTTGACCCAACGCCAGTCGACGGATTCCCATGCGTTCACTCTCTGGTAATGATTTGCTGCATTTCTCTTCAGTAATTGCATCTCGTGAAAGGGAGCTGGAATTACATAAATCATCTTTACTAGCTACTTAATTATTCAGAGAATTTGCTGCTATAGATTTGTTATTTATAATATTATGCATATGGATTGTAAATTCATTAGCATTAGGGTTCGATTGCACCACAGTAGTGATTAAAGTTATAGTTATTGTCAAATTTAACAATAACAGTTCTGTTATATTGACATTATTGATTTCAGCAGTCACTGCAAAATGCACTAGCTTATTTTTGGCATAGAAAGTTATTAGACCAGTATACAGACCTACATCGATAAACGTGTACATCCAAAAACGAGCTTAAACGTGCGTAAAAAACGCTAGTCTGAAACCGCAAAAGAAAACGTTGCTCAATAGTTTTTCGGTGGCTTGACCGCACAATATTACATGAATCGTTAAAAAAAATTTTACTTATCGACATATTTTTTTGGGTCACCAGAAACACCAGTAAAAAAAATCCGTGAATAAGTATTTAATAATATTGCAATTTTAAATTATACCTAATGCTATACAGGCTCTACTTTTAAATATAATCTCAATACATAAAATAACAACGATGTAGACGTTTACTGGTCCAACATAGCTCACATTACTTTCTGCACATGCATCATTTTATCTACTTAAATTACAGGTGTAAGTTTATGCTTCTTAAACTAAAAATATAAAATATAAATTTTATTTATTGACAAAAATCTCTTTTTACATTATAGTGGTTGAGACTTCCCAGTAAGTTATCAAGATACTTGAGTTGGGAATGTCTCGCTACTTACCAAGTGGATAACAATACGAGATTTTTCTATTTAAAACTATGTTATAAAATAATAACAATATATTATATGTAATATATAAATAAATACAAGTTAACGTAGATATGATAAGTTAAGGTTTTTTAGTTTAAGGTATTTAGTGTGTGTGTGTGTGTGTGTGTGTGTGTGTGTGTGTGTGTGTGTGTGCGTGTGTGTGTGCGTGCGTGCATGTTCGTGCGGGGGTGTGTAAGTGTGGTGTGCGCGTGGTGTTTTGTTGGTGTTGATAATATTCTCAAACTTTGTACAGGTTTATTTTGATATATTGAAATGTACTACTTTAACCGGATTAACAAACTTTCAATTTCCTCGTATGACATTTTCATTAGCCAATCCGTCAGTATTGTTTTACATTTATACAGTGTCATGGGGTGTATTTTCAGCACACGGTTGATTTTATTTTATAAGAAAACAGCCTGGGAATCGTACTGACGCCTGGCAAACTCAGTGCGTATGGGGCAAGTAGTGGCTACAGCGTACTTCCGCCTTTTGTGTAAAAAGTCTTGATCATATTTTAACGAACCATGATTCTTAAGAATAAGACCAAGAATATAAAGTTTTCTCACCGACAGCAAGCCGCTGTCTTTATATAATGATTCCGTGGGAAACCTATATGGCTTGGAGTGCATTACTTTTTTAAGTGATCTTTGAGCCCTCTCAATATTAAGAAAGTTAGTTTTGGAGGCCCTACCCCAGACTGGAATGCAATAGTTTATAACTGACTGTGCAAGGGCTTTTATCAACAGGAAGTCCATATTTCATTCAGAATGTTTTAAAGAGCGACTTACCCAGTCAACTCCAACATCGAACCACGCCTGCACTGTCCTCGATGCGGTCCCTGCATTATGCTGGCAGGGCGACTAGACGCCCCCAACGGGTCGGAGTGGGCCACATCTTCCATCAACAGCACCGACGGTCCGCCCAGACTTGTGCTCCTCTTAGACAGCATACTGGGCCCATGCCTCGACTGACCGAAAGCCTCTTTTACCGAAGAACTTTCGCCTTTCATCGATTCAGCTCTACTTTCCGAATCCGACAGAACCGGCAACTCTCCACCGCCTTGCGTAGAACTAGAACTCTCTCTTCGGAAGAGACCTATGATAGATTTTGGATGTTTTGGCTTCTCTATACCACCTATTGGGATGATGATGGGGTGTTACGATGGATCGGGACAGAAAGAAAAGAAAATGAGATAATGTTTGCAAGTTCCATCTAAAAGCTAATTAAATATATATTTTTATGGAGCAACTTAAACACCCATACGGCAAAATAAGTTAGGTGTATATAGGTAAGTAAAAAATATGTAATGTAGGTAATTTGGTGAATTCAGCCTTTCAAGAAATATGCAAACTGCTTGGTGCCCGAGTGAGATAAGGTGCTCCGTTCATTGTAAATATATATTTTGTGGTGCAAGATTCAGACAAAGATTTGGAAGCTCTAATACATTTACAAGATTTTCTAAAAGTTTTTTAGTAAATAACATGTTTTTACTTAATATTTTTAGTAGGTATATTCATTGAATACATTCTACAGGTGGTCTACATAGACATTGAAATGCAAGAAGTCAATTTTATGAAACTAGAGCATTTCATGCAATTTTTAATGAAGGCATAATTATCGGTGTTCAGGACCTTAACACGGACATGTGACAAAAGTAGGCTTATCTAATGATTCATTGATGTATTAATAAGACAAATTTGTTAAAGCCGATAAAGTTGGTTAACTGATATTCAACGTATAATAAGTTACTTTATTTAAATTATTCAGCATCGTAAGAAATACAATTTATTATCCCGCCAAATAAAATATGTAAGATTACAGTTAATGCAGTTGATGTAATAAATATTTTACCTAAGAATGTAGCAGAAGGAGAACTGTAAGCTAAGTACTCCTTATTGGAAGCCCAAGAGGGGAACTCGGATTGCTTGAGGGCACCAGACCCCTCCGCCTCTTCCCGTTTCCATGGCAACATGGTCTCGGTCGCCGTAGGTGTCGCTACTCTGGCCTGCTCTGCCACTGTCATGTATGTGTCTGAAAGATAATGTTTATTTTGGAAACCTGTATTTAAACACTTTACTTAACAGTATTTGTGTTCTTTGAAATAGTTTTAGAATATTTATGCGAATGCGGATGACACGTGTTGGAAAATTGTTTCGTTCTGGAGAAGGAAATCTGCAACTCGGACAAGGAAATGATCGAAACGATCTGTAGGAAATCGGTAAATGAATAGATATCGTAAAAAATAATAAAGAAAAGAAATGTCATAATGAAGCTTTTCGAATCGCTCACTTGTCCCTTGTTAGCGATTGAGCAGAATCACTTTTGTGATTGCAATAAAAGACTACGAGTAGATACGTGCTTGCAACGGCTTGCAGTTTGTTATCATAGATTGGTTTGGAAGCATGACTTGTTTGAATTAGGTACACTTGATTCTTTTAACGTATCGGTACTTCACAATATAACTTAAATCTACATAATTACCATTTTCATCTGACAATCGTCTTTCATCTTCTTCTAAGATATCTTCATTAGGAACTAAAACATAAAATGCCATAATAAGAAATATTTCTTTATAATTGTAGATACTGCAGCTAGATCTATACAGATGATCACAATTCAAAGTGATTTAATGTCATGCTGCTGTAGCAATGTCATACAAATAACTTTTGCAGTAATTATTCTGAGGCAAAAAATAATTATGATAAAACAAAATAGTATCTAACGACAGGTTTTTTCTATATCTGTCAATGTTGTGTTTTTATTATTTCGAAGTTATACATAAAATATCTAAAACAAATCGATAAGGGGAGAATTCAGGGCAGTATTATAAAGAAATAAAAAATATACTTACGTAGAACATTAAAGATAGTAAATACTTCCAGAAAATGTTACACACATACACCAAAATACCTACTTTGTACATAGTGTTATTATTTTGTTGCTTACATCATACCTATGTAAGTGTTGGTACATAAATAAATACCTACTAAGTATGCTGCATTACGCAAATCAGATGTTCGTTAAATGCATGAATATTTATTATGTAAATTCTCAAGTATGAGAGAAAGTTATGTTTCCAAATAGGAAGCATGCAATAATTAAATAAAATTAAGGGACTTTAACAAAACGAACAATAATTGTGTTTGAGATCAAATTAGCTTGTTAGGCTTGATTAGGTTAGGTATAACCTATATCACGAAACGTATTCCATTCAAATTTAAAACAGGAATGTAATAAATAAAATACGTAGTTATTAATTTAATCTAAAAAGTTTTGACTTAGTAAAATAAACTGCCAATCATTTGACATTAAAATTAATTTTGAAGAAACGACGACGAATTTTTAACGAATATCTGTTTACGTCATATTAAAATAAAATAGACTATGTAAGTTGGTATGTACATAAAATACGTGAAAATAAATACTAATCAAGTACATCAAATAGGTATAAATAAATACAAATCAAGTACATCAAAATATTATCAAAACATGCAGAAAGATTTGGTACACAAAACACACATTTGTATCAGATGACCAAATCAAAGTAGTTGCGCTTTGATCAATTAAATTCTGAAACTAATCATAATATATTTTTTTATTATTTCAGCGCATAAAACGTGTGAATTGGTCATCTGAAGCAAAGAGCCGGTGAGAATTAGGGCGCGTAGTTTAGTAAACACATACCAAAATTATACGTGGATCTGTCCCTTCTCCACGGTAAAGATTTCTCAACAGCTGTCGGCAGTATCTCTTCTGGCGTTTTAGCATATTGCTTAACGATTCTCGCTTTCAGAGGATTAAATCCGGGAAGGTTAGCCAGCTGATTTAGAAGTGAACTACTATTTTCTTTATGCGAGGACGTCGGACTGACTTCTTTATATCCAGCTGATAATTTTATCATCGCCAGTTGTCGAGAGTATCGGTTAGTTTGCGGTGCCACATGAAATTGCCAGAAGGGAAGAAAACAACAATCAAACAAACAATATTAAACAAGCGGAAACTGAGAGCAAGTAAAAAGGTAGGAAGGACGTTGACGACAGAACTAGCGGAACGGTTCACGGATTTAAGAAATTAGAAATTTAAAAATTATTCAAAATGAAAAAATGATTCAAACTAAAGGAGAACAACTGAAAGCTAATTAGCGAAATTCATTCGAATCAAAATTATTGAAACGGAAAGATTCATTGGAGAAGGACTCAAATAATTAGACATGCGAGCATAGATGCGATTTAGTACATTCCCACACAAAACTAGTTTTGTAAATAGATTAAGGGCGGTCTGATCCAGCAGCCAAACCACGATTAGTACGTACCAAATAAGTCCGATTAGTATATTTTTAGTAACTTAAATAACAAAAGTGGCATACATTAGTTCACAACATCAAGGTTATTTGGATTTGAATATTTGAATAATGAAGCACGAACACACAACAAGCGTTTAAATAGACACAGATGTGTTACATATAAGGTTACACCCGTGTCGTTACAAGTAAGTAAACACGTGAGGTTGCCCATATTCAAATCCAATTATTTGGACGAGGATACAAGGACCATGCAGATACCTACGCGGGGACTTTGCAGTGAAAGTAATACCGCCATCGTCGGTTTCTCTCCGCGGTTCTCGATCATCGTCCTCTTGAAGCACCTCGTCTATGTAGTCTGAAATTATCATTATTTTTATTTTTCAAATTGAATCAGTTTTAAATGAATCATTATTATAATTTAAATTAGCAACACTTTCTTGTCAAACAAATCAAGAATTCTATTCTTGAGACTGTCGCAATCATTGTATTATCTACACTTATTTACACTTATACTGCCTCAGTAGCGTAGTGGTAGCAGGCCACTACTATTACGCTGGAGGTCCTGGGTTCGATTCCCGGGTCAGGGGATATTAGAGATAACGGTTTAAAATCCTTTATCTCTGCTTCTATTGGGATTTTTCCATTTTCTGGAAGTTTCCCAGTACCCCGGAGTTTGGTAATGTGCCCGGAGATAGCAACAGGTTCGCCACCGGCGAGTCGTGGGTGTTTGCATGTATGATTGAATGCATGCATTTACCTCTGCCTACCCCTTCGGGGATTACAGGCGTGAAGTTACGATACGTTATCTACACTTATAAATGTTCTGTGTGGGCACGCATGCAATACCAAACGAGAACAGTGTTATGAAGAAAGCTATGTACATTTTACACTGAATGTTCAAACATATAAGGTTGGGGCAAAGTTTCTTCGCATTTTTTAAGATAATTCAAAATATTTTTTTAAATAGTTTATTTAAATTTAACTAAAGTATGTATGTACCATTTTGTTCGATAACCTTTTGCCATCTTGTAGGTAGGGACATGATCCCATTGCTATAAAAATTTTGGGACTTCTCATCAAAATACCGCGTGGATTTGGCACTCCTCTCGTGATGATAACCTAACATTGCATGAGACCGAAACAGGTGGAAATCTGAAGGTGCAAGGTCAGGACTATACGGCGGATGCATTAACACCTCCCAGCCAAACTCTCTTAATTTTTGCTGAGTGGCTATAGATGTGTGAGGTCTAGCGTTATCATGATGAAACACCACACCCCTTCTGTTGATCAATTCCGGCCGCTTTCTCTCAACTTCTTGCTTTAATCTCATCAGTTGTTCGCAGTAGAGTTCAGAATCGATAGTCCTGCCTGGTGGTAATAGCTCATAATGAATAATGCCCTTCCAATCCCACCACACACACAACATCGTCTTATTGCGAGTTAACCCGGGTTTCGCCACAGTCTGTGAAGCCTGACCGGCCTTTGACCACGACCTTTTTCGCACGTCCTTGTCGTACGTGATCCACTTTTCATCACCAGTTATCAGCTTCTTCAAAAATGATTCGGTTTCATTACGTCGTAATAAAGAACCACAAATGAGTACACGGTTCATTAGGTTTCTTTCAGTGAGCTCGTGAGGTACCCAAATATCGAGCTTTTTTTTGTACCCAGCTTTTTTCAAATGCGCCAAAACTGTTTTGTGATCAATTCTCAGTTCTTCAGCTACGTCGTAACTACTGATATGTCGATCTTGCTCCACTTTTTCAAAAATGGCATCCATTTTATCCGTAATAGGGCGACCAGAGCGAGGTGCATCTTTGACATCAAAATTTCCGAATTGAAAACGCTTAAACCAAATTTGTGCTACTCTCACAGACACTGCACTAGGTCCATAAACATCGTAAATTTTTTTCGCGGCTTGCGTTGTATTTTTACCTTTTTTGTAGTAAAATTTTAAAATGTATCTAAAATCTTCATTAGATTCACTCATCTTGACAGTACGAAAAACAAATGAAAATCACACATTTGCCTAATTTGAATTTGGAATTATGTTCTTTAAAATTTTAACTTTCAATGTTACCAAAACCAGCCAGATACAAATACTACAGCCAAAGAGATTTTATTACAAGTTCATACATACTATAATGCGAAAAGACTTTTTCCCCAACCTATTATTTATAAAATCAAACTACAAATCTGTATGCAGTTATTTTACCTAAAATAACTTTTTAGTGTCTTTAAATGTAAAACAAAGCTTGTGTTGTGCTTGCAAATTATACCAACAATGTTTTTTTTTAATGAACAATATTAAAATAAAAACATGAAATACTTTAAACCCACACGTGCATGCGACTGACACTCGTGATAGTATTAAATAATTAAAGTAAGTACCTAATCTATAATACTTTTTTTTACCGTGCGTGAACTGTTTTGCCGAACCGTTTTGCTGGAATTCGGGGAAGGTGACATGGTTTTTGCCATCCTGGAATAATACAAAGAAACTTTTAATGATGTTCATAATATTTAAATCTACAAAAACGATTCATTTTCATAATTAGTGTTTGGGAAAATTACAATGTTTGTAATCTTTATCCTGTTAACATATTTATGCAAAGCTGTAGTTGAGCTTTTTAAATGGCTACATAAATATTTGTACCCTCATATTTGCATACGTGATTTGCTTTCTAACTGTTTTTATTTTAACAATAAATTGAAATATTATCTACACTTAGAAATACAGCTCAGAGATGGGTTTACATTAGATTAAAATAAGAGCACCTGTTTTCCTCGTTTACTCCGCTTGTGATGATGTTTCCTATCGCCAACCAGACGTCGTATATTCATATGAGTTTTATAGTTCACCTGGGTGCCTAGGTCACGGTCATTTACCGCGTGCCGACTATAGCTCAATCGACGATGCTGTTGATAGAATATTACATTCTAATGAAACATATTTTACAACCATTGATAATTACTTTATTTAAGCTTTCAGCAATTTTTAACTAAATCATTTTCAATACCATGTATCGTTAGTGTCGTTACCAACTTTATTAGTAGAATATCTACTGAAGCTCCATGCACAAACATTTCACGTGCATAATAGTAAATCCAAATCGATAATTACTTTCGTAGAACTACATACACGTCTATAAGGCTTGCAGAGCTCCTCAGCCAGCAGATGGTGGATTCTGGCGTCAGTAAGATCCTTTTTGGACGGATTGTATTCCAATTCCTGCATGTCGATATTCCACGTGGAAGAATCCAGCTGGCTGAAGCTTGGGCTGGAAAGGAGATGTTGCAAAAATGTATGAACCTCCGGCCATGTATTGTACACAATATCATTATAAGGCAAAATTAATATCAAAACGTTTTATTACTGCATATTTTCACTTATTTAGCTTTGTTTGCAGTTACAAAACATTAAACAACCAACATGGCAAATATAACGGGTGATGTCATTTTGACATTTTCGTTTTTTAATTGCTTTCTTGTTTTATTTATATAGTACTTGGAGAAAAAGTAATATTTTCTAAATATTATCGTAATGTTAATACTATACTAATCGATTTCTATTTTTTTTTTAAATATCGGCACTTCTATAAATTGATCGATTTGATACATAGTTTTTTTTTATAATATGTGATGCACTAGTAAGATACAGATAGCATTAGTTTTGTTTTATACAGTTTGTATATATATAAGTACTATTCCAAGCGTCGGCTATATCGCCGCCATGTTGAACATGGTTGAAAAAGATAAAATCGTTTGAATAAAATGTGGTTGTAACTCTAAAATATATTCTTGAATAAATAAATTGTATTTTATTCGGATTCTTCTTTAATTTACCCACATTTTGAGGACATATACGAACCAGAGCCGAGCTCGCAACATCTCCTTTAAATTACAAACTAAATTTTATAAATGTTTTCTTTAATTCAGGAACAGAATTTTGCAATCGTATGTTTATAACTGAGAACAACAAAATTACCATAGGTATGTCACAAATCGAATTTAAGAACGAAGTGTAGTACCTATTTTATCTATCCATTACGAGCATTAGCCTTCTCATTATCGATTGATATTATTTTCCACTATTGGTTTTAATTTAACTGGCATTTACACATAAAACTTGAGAATAATCTCAAGTTTTATGTGTAATTTATTACGTAACACTTAGTACAATTAGAATTCTAATTAAATAATCAATTACATAAGATATTAATAACTACTTAATATTTCAATTTTCATAACCATATCATGTAAAACCGAACTACGAACATGCATCGTAGAATTCTGCATTGCTCTCCTCGTGTGCAATTTTTTATATCTTTAAATTTGTATGACAGATTACGTTATATAGGTATTAGGTATACCACATACCTTCCATTGAAATTTGCATTTGTATAATTCTTAAATATAGCTGACATGGATTCCGCGCCAGATATGTTGCCAATCGTAGAAGCATTCCTCTGCATATACTCAATTGCGTCTTTCATGGCTAACTTAGAATATGTCTCCAGTATTTTTGGTTCAGCTCCCTGAAATTGTTAACGTAAGCGATAAAATACATTATCAAATCGGTATGTTAGGAGGACTATAATGAAAAAAGTTACCTGATAGTTTCTTAATAAAAATGGTCTTATGAACCGATTATCAAACCTCTTGAATTTGTCCCTTATGTGATGATTGCCATGTTTACCTAAAATATCCTCTACACCTGCCATCAAATGATCCATAAACTGAAAAAGTATAACAAAATTTCAAGTCACTTCCAGTTACTGAACGTTTATGGCTTACAAAAGGCTTACTCGTGTAAATTATTTTTAGATATCTGACTTGATTACAAAAGTAAATGTAGAAAGAAATACGAGATCAAAAAAAATGAGTGTGCGTCACGTTTTATAAGAGCAATATTACCCTCTCATGTATTCTTTCGTTCATCGTGGGCTTCCTTTTTTCCGCTGTTTTCACATTCAACATCTTAACTAATGGTTTTATTGTGATTCCTTGAATGAATACAGTAAAATAAATCACAGCTATTGTTGTAGTTACGAACATCGGCTGAAGCTTCACTACTTCAGGGTCTATTAATAGCACCAATGCAAATGCAACCGCGCCTCTGAGACCTGTGTTGAAATTGATGAAATATAGGTCAAGGAAGACAAATCACAAGCTTCGAACATCACACATTTTAACGTCTTACCTCCATACGACATTACAAACTTCTCTACTTTGTTTAATTTGTGCAATCGAAACTTATTAGCTACTGCACTAAATATGATGACGCCTGAAACAAATATAGTATGTATGTACCAAATGAGTATTCCCATGAATTCCCATTCCCATTTATTATTGGAAAAATAAATGTATAAAGTAAATTAATCAAGGTTGTCCTTTGATAACATTTAAAATAATTATAACAACTCCGTAACATACAATGGTGTTCGTTTTCATTGCTAGAAAATTGTTTAATTACTACATTCCGCTGCGCCATAAATACGCATAAGAGTAAATAAATTGAATCAGCCACTTTACAGAGTTGTCAAGTATCCTAGAAACATTGGAAGTCCCTTGAGATCTTATCTCATTTTTCCATTATGCACTTTGCAAAGGGCTTACTTTATCGCCCATTTATTGAAGCGCAAATAGTCTTGGTGTCTTTATAATTATAGTGGCTCTACAAATACTCATAAACGAGATTTAAATTTTAATACTTAAGATGTGTCTTATTTTATCACTTCGAAATACTTTGTGACTACTACGAAATATTTTTATATTTAATATAGTAAATATAGAGAGCACGTCCACATCGTATTAAGTTTTCTTTAACTCTTGATTAATCCCACGAATTTTATATTTTGAAAACCCTCTTTTAAGCAAGCTTCTTTTATAGAAATAAATCTACTATATCCTCCGAATTCCTTCTTGTAGTCTCCAAATTAATAATCAGTGATTTACCAATTAGTAAGCTTACGAATATACCTATCTCAGCTGCATCTTCGAATTTTACCTGAAGTAAATTATGGCGTACATCTTCAAAATAGTTATAAATCTCTTGCATGGAATAATTTAAAATTATCAAAATAAGAATAATCATCATATTCATAAGATAATGAATGGTCATTGAAAGGCAAGCAATAACCAATTCTCTTAAAAATCTAAGATCAGTAATTACATTTTCAAATTATTTACCTATAATGCGAAAGATTGAGCAGAAGACAATGGTCAACAGAACAAACCAGGTGTTCCAATCGTGGTTATTGTTCACGGTGGCCACACCTAGGAACATGAAGATGATAGTCTCTGATGAAGAAGACAACATCTTCATCGTATACTTGATTGTCGTATGAGATTTGTGCGATATATTCGCCTCCACATAATTTTTCATTGTTATCCCACAGAATGTTATCCTAAAAAAAATTAAGCAGGTTATATGTATAAATTTTCTTACAAAATATTTGTGAAGCGACAAATTTTCAAAAGGCTAAAGAGTTTGCATTGATCAGTCAGATATTATAGACGTTAATAGATCCAATAAGAATCTCGGGGCCCTTTTAGATCGTTCGTGAGACATACGTACTCGTCGTTATACTTACCTGTCTGTTGTATCAAATTGCTAATATCTGTCGTCTAATGTTGTTGGTTATTTGTTAAATGTTATACTTTGTGTCTTTGTGTTGTTGTCCGAATAAATTAACATGTAGTGATACTTATAACATACATATTTCTTGTAGATCTGAACATCACATCTTACAAATAGCTTTTCATTATTATTGACAAAAAATATTTTTCTCTTGGGGAATTATGGATAAAAATACAATTTAATAATACAAAATATTATATTGAAATACAATATTGTGCAAAGAATGCTAAGTAGGTACTTACTTTTATAATTTCGTACCTATTTAATATACGAATTCATATTTCTTAATAATAAAGAATTATGGAATTCATTACGGTAAGTGTACCTACGTATTCAAAAGTCAAACTCATTTTCAGTCTAATAATGTACAATTAATAGAACAAACACAGGGTACAATTTTATTCATTGTGTAGATATGTCCAGACTGAATAAAGCAAATCAAACAAAAACAACTCATTGTTTGTTTCGTCTTATCAAGAAAAGCATTTTCTTTGATTCAGTCATTTGTTTCTTCTTTGCCATCTTTTTCTTCGAAAGCAAATTTTATACTTAGTTACAAAAGTTTTCGATAAGTACCTAAATCGTATTAGATAACTTCGAACCAGAAAACCACATCTGCTGCTGACTCCCAACTTGAAATGTTCACAGCCTCTCTTAAAGGTCTCGTGACGAGAATATTCATTTGATAGAAATCACGAGTTAAGTTATGACTTCGTTAAGATTTCGTTATTTGAATTTAAGACATAGGGTACCACTACCTACTGCTACGCAGGGCCCCGCTCGAGTGCTAGCTTCGAATATTTATTATAAGGTCAGAACGTAAGTGGTGTTGAGATATTCCCATTTTTTTTAGTTTTTCAGCGTCCATCTGGAATTTTGGTAATGTGCCCGGAGATGACAATAGGCTCGCCTATTACTTACATGGCACAAAGCGAATAAGGCGAACTATATCACTGCCTTTGAGGAATATAAGCGTGAACATACACTTGAAGCTTAACTAAAAAATTGGTTTTAATTCAAACCGGCACTCCCAGACGGTTTAAATAAATAGTGGAAGAAAGAAAGAACCCTGTTTCATCTGATGCAGATGTAATACGGTTCTTCCTCCAGGGAAATAGAAAAAAAATCACAAATAAATTTATTAATTCTTTTCAAAAATCAATCAGTTTTTAACTTTACTACCTATATAGCCCCGTAATAACTATCACAGAGACATAACAACTAAGGTCTCAGCAACGCATCTGCATTTTGACCTCTGGTTTTAGTGTAGATACTCGTAGATGTCTGTAGGCTTCAGTCATCAATTAACATACATGTGAACTGCATACTTGTTTGCCATCTTCGTTACATAAAAAAAGTCTATAATACGAAGCTGCGTTGTATCGTCGATGATAATACATCATCCAATCCATTCTACATTACTACGGAGTTGTGGCAAATATCTTCATCTGAATAAATGTGACTTACGCAAGTATTCCGCTCATATGAAACATTTCCGCGTTAAGATACGCTAAGTAAGCCATTACAAATATGAAGATGGGTTCAATAACCCTAACTTCATGGGTGAAACGTGTCACAAGGCCGGTGCCGAAGCCCCACACCACGCCGATACAGGTTCCCCCGACAGCTACCACCAAGAAGGAAGCCAGGCCCGCGAGGAAGTCTGTGTACATAAGCCGCGACGGGCCCATTTCCCTGTAAAATTGTTTTAAATGTCTTATGGAGCCTATTAATTTTCACAATCTCATTTTTAAAAAAATTATAATCGGTATTTTACTTTAGTCACTGTACTTTTAGTTGTTTAGAGAATATATCTTTTATATAAAGGATTTTCTTATAATTTTCAGGAAACCAGGAGGATTGTCTCGCGATAAAACTGCCGCCTATGCAAGCACCAATCCGAGGAGAATCGCCAGGCGTGGCGATTATGACAGTGACATATTCTCCTTAATGAGACTCAACACTGCTGTGGGCGTCTGTAAGACTTTGTCCACCAGTGGACGTATTTCGGCTGAAGTGATGTCAGGAAATTGGATTCTAAAGTTTAATTCTTTGATACCTTCAAGCAAGTTGCTAGTACCTAATATTATAAAGGCGCTAGATGTAACTAAAGTGTTATTTAAAAAACGTTTTTAGCCAAGTAATAATAAATAGTAAGTAAATAATATGATAACTTTATGTCCAATATTTTAAGATCTTGGACAGTTAATTAACAAGTAACTATACCCATACGAACGACAACGAAGTAAGACTTTGTACTACTATAGCAAATATTATTCTTTTCTTATAAATGTGAAGTTTAAGAACATTATTAACAAATTATATACCTACTATTTAAGAATCAGAATGAAACGCAATGATGGATGTAAAGTACGTACTAAGATATTTAAAAATATGTATATTATTATCAACCAGACTTACGTGTAGGCTTCGAACATATGATACAGGACAACAGTGACAGCATCATTCAATAATGACTCTCCAAACACCACAATATACAAAACTTCATCTACATGAATCTCTTCGAAGACTGCTAAAACTGCTACTGGGTCTACAGCTGATATGAGTGCACCGAAAAGTAACATATCCAACAAAGGTGTAGTGCATCCAAACATACCAGTCTGCCCACAAGCCCATAATGAAGCACCTTGGAATAAAACATAACTTTAATATTCAACAACGAAGATATAGTTTTTCAACGCTTCTACAGAATTATACAGAATTTATTTATGATTTAAATATTCTGAATTAACACAAAAATATTTATCAATGTAAGATTTTGAAGATTTTAAAATTAAAGCATAACATGATACGATTTTGAGCCGAATTGTATTATTGTTTTAATTTCACTTACCAATAGTCAATGTGTTGAACACAGTTCCAACTACAGCAAATAACAAAATGGTACCTAGATGATCAAAAAATAGCCTATTGGGCATAAAATACCCGGCGTCTAGTATAATTGGTGGAAGCATATACAAGAAGAATGTGTCTGGTGTCAGCGGCTGGACGTGTACACTGTGCGTGCTTAGAAGCAAAGCTCCTATTAAGACCCCGACGAAAATAAGCAGACAGGATTCTGGGAACATCTTCGAAAGCTTCGGTGCCATATGAAAACCTGAAAGAAAATACAAAATTTAATTAACACAATTTTTTTAACGATACATGTATACTATTGGACGATCTGATCCAATGTTTTCAAACAATTGTTTAACCCAAGTGGTCACGGTTTCAATTCACACACTTGGGCCAATATATTTATAACCTACCTATGTATTGATTTGTTTCGGGACAGGGTGTTTTTCCTAGATGTGTGTGACCAGTGCACTCATAGTCGTTCATTAATTTAAATTTATGTAAATCATGATGTCCTTACATATGTATTATTATAAAAAACGCTTTCATACCTTCACGGATTATTTTGATGTTTTTATGCCATAAGTAAACTCTTTTTATGTGTAAATAAATTATTTATGCCTACATATATTTTCCGTCAATTCCTTGTCATTTCAGTATATTAGTATGGTCAATGTCATGTTTGAGTATCGAGAAATAGAAATGTTAGCAATGCTAAATTGATATTTTAATATCTCTATATAAAATTCTAAAAAAATGTTAAAATAGACAGTGAAAATTCATATTTTTCTGAAAACTATCCAACAATACAATGATGGATCACATAATTTCGAGCTATAGCATTCATGAAATGCTTGGACCAAAAACATTCAAAAAAATATTTTGTCTAAATTCCGTGGAAGTTAATAAGAGAGTAAAGCTTGCAAACACAGGTGGCGAGGCGAATAGAAGACAATTTGTTCATGATTCTGAAATATTAAATCCAACAATGTATGTAACTAGTGAACAGTATCATTCTCTTAACAGAGATATCAGTGCTAAATCCATCATACGATCAACAAGTACGCTTTTCTGTGATCTAGATAATATCGCAAAGCGACATTCCTACCATTGTTTTACTGATTTAAGTCCATCGAATAATTATACTTTAAAATACAAAAATATTTCATCAACAAAAAATGAATTTGGTACAAATCAAATTGTTCAAGAATTTGCTACAAAACTGCGTCCCAAAATCCAAAAAACAGAGAACAGTATAGAGGTAGATGTAAAGAAATTAAAGAAGACCTTTACTTTGGAATCCAATTTTTCATCTGAAATATTCTTAAAAGACAATGACTACACTAATAACAATACATACAAATCCCATTCATATTATAATCAATTAAACGATAGACATCAAAAGTTTTGGTCCTACGCTAAGTATCATGCAGAATTAACAAGTCCCGTAAATGAAAAGAAGAAACATAAAACGAAAGAACGTGGTAAACGAAATAATGATCCTTGTCCATGTCAACTATTTTCATATGCGTGTCCGTGTACGGATAAAAAGTCATTAACAGAACTTGCTGAAAACAGTAAATGCTTAACCGTAGCCGATCAAATTACTAGTGTAACGAATATTGCACCAGTAAGAAAGAGTAATAAAATAAAGGGTCAAAAACAAGAAGAAGAAAAACCGACAAAGATTTATAAAAATAAAGACATAGTTCCTTCCTTGATCGATGCTCAGTGGGAAAGAAATAATACGGAAAATTTAACTAAAGATGATAATAATGTTAAAAATATCAAAGTGCCGAACAATTCTAAACTACGTCAAATTGTATGCCCAAAATGTAAGGAGAAAATAGAAATTTTAAGCATTGCAGATGAGGAAATTAGTTTGAAATCGAAAAATTCCCAACGTTGTCATGACATTGATACCTACAGTTACAGGGTATCCGACAATCAAAAAAACAATATATTAGATAATGATGATGGTTGTAATCATAACCCTAAATGTGAAATGGTGCCAATTTGCCAAATACTGCATTCCGATAATGATGCTTTAAAACATAGATGTACAAAGAAAGATTCAACGTTGAAAGTTAATCCACGATTTATCAGAATAACAAAAGCTTGTAGGCATCATCCGCCGTGCACCGTAGTACCATCTTGTCAAAGAGTAAACGTTCTGAAAAATAACTGTGAATATATACCACCGTGTTTACATCGTCCACGCTGTGTCAATTTACCTTTATGTGTTCCCTTCTCTAAGCCTTTACATTATGATGAAACAGAAAATAGGCATGCACATGATTTTGAAAATAATCTTCAGTATAAATACGTACCTGTATATTCACGAGAACCAGAGACCATAAACCATCATATGAATATTATTCAAAATACTTGTGAGTACCTTAACGAGTATACTACTCCAAGATTGATACTTAATCCGAATATGACATGTATTTCGCCTACTTGTTCACCATGCCAAGTAGCATCACATATGCAATGTAGAATTAACTACTGTAGATCTAATAAATCATGCCAATACAATGGTTTCAAAAATAAAATAATTGGTAAAACAATCCCAGAAGTAGTAAGCAGTGATACTATTATATTCATTAGGGATGTTGGATGTCAATTTAGAAATAAAAACGATTCTGGCAAGGACTCTTATCCCTCCAAAACTTCGAGCGATTCTCTTGATATCTTTAGTGCAAAAGTCGGCAGCTGTTATAAGAACTATCATACCTTAAGATATGAAGATAAATCTACAAATACCATATCTGGTGGTGATATTTATGAATCGTTGAGTTCTATGACTTTAATGGAGATAGATTCCAATCGTCCATCACACGGGGAAAAATTCAGTAGTAGTTGTGCCAGTAGAAGAGACCGTACTACGGCATTTGTTCCTAAATCAACAGCAGCATTAGTTGCTGCTTGTTTAACGCGTGAAGATACTTTATTTAAATTTGTTGCGTCTCCTGGTAGTGATGTTATAACCTCAGAGGATTCGTATAAACCTCAACAGCAACCTTTTTTAGCGAAATCTCGGAAAACCTTGATTAAGGATAGATATAAAAATATGTTTCCTGTTCGCAGACGAAGAACAACCAGAATTAGTCAACGGTCATTTCGGAATAGTAAAATGAAGTAAATTCCAATTATTATCATGGTAAACGATATTCTTTGTTAAATTATATGATTTCTATTTCCAGTTACAGAATTCTGCGTCTCGTGGTATATGTAGTTTATTTTTGGATATAACAATAATACAGCATATAACTGAATCAATTTTATAATTTTAGACATTTCATAATTTTTAAACTTAACACAGCTTACGGGTAGTGCGATTTAGCAGAAATCTGTCACGTAAAGAAACTAAAGAAATGCTGATTGCTGTGTGTGTATGTGTTGTTCGTGTTTGCATGCGTGAGTTGCGCATACACACTCTCTCTCTCTCTCTCTGTTTATCCCGTAAGTAACGTCGTCCCTGACGAAAGTCTCCCGACCGCGCAATTTTTTTAGTGTTCTCTATTAATATTTCAGATTTCCAAACATACTGTATTTGTAGGTCACTGAAGCTGTCGATGGATATCCTTATATAGTTATATACACATCCCTTTTCGTAACTTCTCGATTAACTGGCAGCACAAACTCAATAACATTGCAACTTGATTAAACGTAAAGGACTCTGTCAAATTTCAATCTTGTTTTCACTCAAAACAACTATTCTTAGATGATATTACTGACGGGGACGAAACAAACAAAGACATACAAACATAACACATCACGTCACCACGTCAGTATCTTTCCATGGGCGTAGATTGAGGGTATATATATTAGATGGGTTTGCATAGTATTCTAAGAGCCTGCGACGCCCAGACCTTCGTTATATTATAAAACCTGGAAATTCTTCTATATATGTCCCCTATACAAGTATAAGCAAAACAAAAATATACAACCTGGGTAGCGGTGGCTTTGGCAGGTAACAGGTAGTAAAGGTGAGTAAAATTGTGTTTCAAATTTGTGATAGTATAAAACTTAGTTTTCATATATTTTAACTTACAATCATATTAGAAACCGCCTCGTCTATCGGCGGACACTTTGGACGGTGGCAACCCCTTGCCAGACACCCTCACAGTCTAATTATTTATAAATCTACTTTCGTCATAGTATAAAATCTGACTTTTATATATGTTATTCAGAAAACTATACGAATTATTGCTATACGAAAATGTTTAAAAATATTATATACTATACGAAAATGTTTCCACAATTCCCAGTCACTTTCGATGGTTCCCCTATCTTCCCAGGCACATTGAAGTCTACTCCAGGCGTGCGCGCGATGAATATATATTACATGTACGTTGGTGCGGGTGAAATAGCATGATCGGTCCACGGCGATCTCTTTCTGCGCATCAGCTGTCTCGTACTCCGTAATATATATTGTGTGAACTTTATACGTACAGAAACCGTTGAATAATTAATTTGTAATAAAAGTGAGGGAAAATTAATTTTGTTCTGAAGAGACATTAAAGAAATGTCAAACTGACGATCCGCTTAGCCCAACGGTGTGAGATGACCGTTTAATTCGAAGGGTCACGGGTTCGATTTCCGCACCGTGACCAAATTTTTGTATGGGCTACAGATATTTGTTTTGGGTCTGAGTGTTTGTGTATGTGTTATATGTGTATAACGGTACCCACGACACAGGTTTATACCTTCTGTGGGGCTGTGAGTGTAAGCGTAAGCGTATTTTTATAACTGAAAGTCAGAAAAAAACATAACCTTAAATATGCGAACATTATTTTACCTGATAAATATACAGATGGAGGTTATCACCGGAAATCCATTGGAGCGCGTACAAAACGTGTTTAATTATTATGAATTTAAAAGCACTTCGATAAGCACAGTTTCATTATTTTTATCATTGAACAATGTTGTCATTTCATGTAACGTTGTCTTCTAAATATAAAAAATTAAAGTATCAAGAGAAGTAAGTGATTTTTTAAGTAATACCTAATTGACCTATTAGCAACCCCCTAAAAGAGGGGTGTTACAACATTTCATGTAACGTTGTCTTCTAAATATAAAAAAATAAAGTATCAAGAAAAGTAAGTGATTTTTTAAGTAATTCCTAATTGACCTATTAGCAACCCCCTAAAAGAGGGGTGTTATAACACCTCTCACCAGGGATTTAGCTTAGACACAGGTCATCAATAAAAGGTCATAATACGCCCGTTGATTAGAAATGTCACCCCTCGTTTCTTACACATCAAAACTGTTTCCTCGTTTCATAAATTAATAGCTTGATTTCAAGTAGCCACACGCTGAAACACAAACTCTATCAAACTCAATATCATAATTTATTAACATACAAAGTTCCTGCCTACGACAGTACTTCAAGATACTCAACCTAATTTTATAACGGTAAAGAATCAAGATTTGACGGCTATTTTCCTTAACCAAAATCTATTCATCGACATATTTCTAACAAACAATCTACATTGATTCAATGCAATCATACAAGTACTTATCCTTGTTCATTCCACATTTAGGGTAAATTTTCCTCTTATACATTGGAATAATAAAGCTTACTCAGAAAAAAAGAAAACATCTCATAGGCCCTCGATTAACGTGAATCTAGGGCAGAGGCATAACAAAGCGTATCTTATTTCATTTGATGAATCCTATTTTGTCTTCAGGGATTATGTACTAAACGTCCTATAAATATCTGAAGCAGATGTTATGTTGTTATTCCCTTAAAGTTATAAATATCAATGTAAACATTTAGACTGGAACACTGCCATAATGTAATCACTGTTCATTACGTCCGTATGTACTACTTGGTTAGGTTTGTGAAATGTTTCAGGGTTAATTGACATTAATCTGAGGTAACTGTATGTACCTACACAAAGATGATTGTATTCAGCATCTACCAGTCAACCATCATTCGTGTCTGATGGAATTGAATGACGCTTGCATGAGTGTATTATGGTCACCTAACATTTTGAAAAATTTACCTACGGTTAATAGCAATAATCTCTCAATTGCATGGAACCCTGTACACGCGAGTCTGAATCACACTTGGCCGGTTTTTCATATAGAGGTATCGGTGCTTCGCAATTAACTTGGAGCCACTCCGAATTCTACTTCGACTTATCGAAGCCTGGTAACTTATTGTACGGCCAAATCTAAACAAAGGTCCTATCATGGGACGCGCCACAGATATGCTAATGTAAACAAAGTCCTGTGGTGGGACGCTCCACAAACGAGAGCTCAACTTTGAACATTGTTCTAAAAGCCTTGCCTTGAGTAATGGTATATTTTACTAATTATACCAGTTATCAAACCAAACGAACTTAAAAATTACACCTAGTAGATAATAAAATACAGCGTTCGGGAAACTTTTAAAACGTGAAAATATTATAGTATGTATGTATGTATGTATGTATGTATGTATGTATCTTCACGCCGAGTCCCTCCCGGGGTAGGCAGAGTGTTGAGCGCCAGATATCCCGATCCTCCCGTGCTTCTTCTTCATTCATCATTCTCTTCATACATGCACGCCAATTCCTAAGACTTTTGATCCCACCCCCAGACAGTACTCGACCTATTTGGTCATGTTATATGTCTTGGTCTTCCTGGGCCTCTGCAACCATCCACAATCGCATTGTATATCTTTTTAGTCATTCGTTCATTCGACATTCTTTCTGTATGCCCGAACCATCGAAACATGTCTTTTTTTCATTTTTAACCGATACTCTCATTCACTCGATCGATCGATGAGCGATGCACCCCAGATGTCTAGGTTGTATGTATGGGAATTTGTTTGCCGCTATCGCTTCATAAAAAAATCCTCTTACGATGGTCACACAATTAGGTACTGTTTTTTACGAGGATGACATGTAATTTTTAGAGTTTACATAACAGGATATCATAGAAAAGTAGAGTACAATTCTTAAAAAAGAAGCCGCTCAAGAAAATATTTTTTCTTCATTTCTTGCTCACATTGTGAGATATGTGGTGTAATACCTACATAGAAATAAACGTTCTTGGGAAATAAATCTAATATTATAGTTCGCAGTCATTTACGATAATTCACGTTCGTCATACAAATCGGTGCCAATATCAAGTTTGTTGTAGCAGGAAACGGAGTAGTCACTCCCTAGGTATATAAGGTATCTACGATTACCTTATTATGAAATACGGAATAGTCACATAATTTCAATTAATTTCCAAGGATCATCGTTCAACAATCTGAAGAATTTGAAGATTCATATCAGACAGATATTGACCATACCTCATGCTCTCCTTGATTAAATAAAATAAACCGAAACTAATAGTATGTAAATTACAATTACACAGAAGTTCAACCTCAATAATCTTTGTATAAGAAGTTTATTGGTGTTGGAAAAGACTGCCTTAGTATTACGTAATTATATTCCTAGTTTCCTAATTAATTTGTTATGCCTAGGTAGCTTCTTTGGCTACATGCGAAACAACTTTACATTACTTACTTTACAAACATACTGTATAATACTTTTATGGCCATGGGGTCATTTGTTGGCACAATGGGGGCAATAAATACGAGGATGACACTAAAAGTTTTTAGAACTGGCCACTTGTAAACAATATAATAAAAAAAATAGTTTACATTTTCAATATGGAACTGTGTTCGACATATGGGTGGATCCAAAAGTTCGAAGCCCGACGAACAGCCCCAAGAAAATGTAAGAAAAGTGGGTCTAAATTATTTTTTATTTTTCGACATAGTCTCCATCTAGCTCAACACATTTCTTCCACCTGAACTGCAACTTGTTTATCCCCTCGAAAAAAAAAAAGATTCCGGAAGGTCGGCGAAATACTCGTTTACTGCGACTATCACCTCATCTTTGGTCGAAAATTTCGAGCCACCCAAATGTTTTTTTAAATTTGGAAATAAATGATAATCTGAGGGGGCTAAATCCGGCGAATAAGGTGGGTGGGGCAGCAATTCGTAGCCACAATCATGGATTACAGACATTGTTTCAACCGAAGTGTGAACACGTGCATTGTCTTGATGGAACAAAACTTTCTTACGCAACATTCCCGGCCTTTTTTCTTTTATTTCTTCTCGGAGTCTTCGTAAAAGGTTACAATAATAACTAAAATTAATAGTTTGACCTTTCGGTAAATAATCTACAAAAATAATGCCCTTCGCATCCCAAAAAACAGAAGCCATGACTTTGTTAGTCGACAAAACGACCTTAGCCTTTTTCGGTGTAGGTGAGTCAGATCTTTTCCACTGTTTGGATTGTTGCTTTGATTCAAGAATATGGTGGTGAACCCAGCTTTCATCCATGGTAACAAGTCTAGACAAAAAGTCCTCGGGATCAGTCTCAAAAAGTTCAAAACAGTCTCGCGAAATTGTGAATCGAACTCGTTTTTGTTCAGCTGAAAGCAACCTCGGGACCCAGCGAGCAGAAACCTTATGGAATCCCAATTCTTTCGTTATTATGTGTTGCACCCGGCCATAACTAATGTCTGTTGTCTCAGCTATCTTACCAATGGTCAAACGTCGATCACCCAGTACGAGATCACAAATTTTATCGATGTTTTCTTTCGTAGTAGAGGTTGTAGGCCGTCTACTCCAAGGATCATCTTCAATGCTCTCACGACCGCGCTTAAACTCAGCTACCCGCTTCTTGACACTGGAATACGATGGAGCAGACTCCCCCAAAGTGCCCACCATATCTTGATGGATGTCTTTTGGTGACAGGCCTTTTTTATTGAGGTACTTAATGACTGCACGATGTTCAATTTTCTCCATTATTGAAAATCGCGTCAGAATGCTTCAAACAAATAATCACAGAAAATTTATATTGTGCAGTATCGGAATGAAACTGCGCACAATAAATTAATATGAGACACACTAACAAATGACGGTAAATTTAAAAAGATATTTTATCTCCTTGTTTGTTTGGGTCACGAACTTTTGGATCCACCTAGTTACGAGTGACGAAAGCTGGATTTACTGTTATAATCCGGAAACCGTGTTTTCTTCTATAATTAAATTGGAGAGAGATCGAAGCGTGGGAAAACATGGTGGCATCGTTTTTTGGAAGGAGAGGTCATTACGTAACAATTGTTTTAGAAGATCAAAAATCAGTTACTGCAGAGTGGTACACTACCAATTGTATGCCCCTTGTCCTAGAAAAAGTTCAGGAGAAACGACCTCGCATTAGGATCCTCCTTCACCACGACAACGCCTCGCCGCACAAAGGAAAAACTTCGAGGAAAACGTTTTATAAGCGTCGAGGAAGCAGTGGTTGCGTCGAAGAGAGCCCTCAGGACGAGTGGGCAAAGTGCTGGTTCTACCGAAAGCAGCGATGTATTGATATGAATGGACACTATTTTGTTATTTTGTCATACTTATAACTTGCTAGTTTGTTCAGTTTTTGATTTTCTGAGAACTTTTAGTGTGCCCCTCGTATCACAACAACAACAACTCAGGTCTCAAGGGTGGTTCAAACGCATCTCTGCATTTTGTGTAGACATTTATAGGCTGCAGTCATCACTTAACATCCATGTGAACTGCAAGCTTGTTTAACGCTTTCGTACATATAAAAAACAAACCAAAGACCCTACTTAACAATAATGCAAAATGCTTAATACTTACAAATTTTTGCGATACTAGCGAAGAAAATCCACACACCAATCAGAAATGGAGTTTCGACGCGATGAAACTCAACTGCGGCTATTACGAAGGTCCTCTCTTTCTTCGGCTTGGCGGTGATCGGGGAATCTGTGCTTAACTCCTGATGCTGACGCAGCTGGGTGCCGGGTAACTCCCCAGGGAGGGGAGCCACGGGACCCATGGGCCCGAAGCCAAGACCCGGGTAAGTGGAGATCCCATCGACTGTAATGGACGGACTTTGTTTCGTGGTGCTCTGTGAAACAAGAGAGAGTAGTAGGTTACAAAGAGTTTTAAGGTATCATCACTTCAAGCGAATGACGTTAATTGCGGGACAAAAGTCTTCCCAAGACGCTTACAATGGTGTTGTGCGTCATTAAAGAAAGGTTATATAGATTTAAATCTATATAATAATTCATAAAACTAAATTACAGAAGGTTACCAAAACACCCAAATTTCAATAGAGAAGATGGATGGCGATTATCAACATCATGGGATCCCATACTTAGCAAGATTAAATCCCAGCCGCAGCAGTCTGCAAGACCTCAAGATACCATAAGTAATTATTGTGTTAATCCTGAACGCTACGCAAGGCGTTTACGAAATCGATGGAGGTAGCTACATATAATTTTTTCAAACTTTCTCAGACAAATGTCACCTCAGTCTGCCCGGGACCACGGAAGCTGAAAAGCGACCGAAACGTCGGGTTGATTTTAAAAATCATTTTAGTTTAATATACGCGAGATAAATCCGTAAAAATAGTTTTATTT
Source organism: Macrosoma leucophasiata (assembly GCA_036365455.1). Classification (NCBI taxonomy): domain Eukaryota; kingdom Metazoa; phylum Arthropoda; class Insecta; order Lepidoptera; family Hedylidae; genus Macrosoma; species Macrosoma leucophasiata. The sequence goes on from JAWQUS010000024.1 coordinate 7,885,974, forward strand.
CAATAAGTTACAGAATTGCAAATAGTAGATAGGAACAAGAAAATATATAAAAAAAACGGACTATGATCGAAACTAAAACCGAACTTTACCTTACTTCAAACCCTTCCCCTAACAAATTTGCAGGTATAATAATTAGTTATATACCTACCACAAAATAAGACAGTAGCAAAATTTACATACTTAGACCTACAGAGATATTGCAAAATATGAAGTTCAGAAGATTAGATCAGTACATTTGTATGCACATAGAGTTATCTGGAGAAACGTTGAAGGATAGCAATTTCTTGTAACCTTCAAGCTCCGGGTAATTTTACCCGGAGCTTGAAGGTTTTGCTGGAAGCATTTGCTCGCTGTGTACATTCTCATGCAGACAAGATAAGATGAAATGAAAATCCGTTATCCTATTTTGTAACTATCTGCATTATATAGCTAAGAGATAGTTAATATACGATACTTTATATCATCTAAAGAAGAAGATTAGAAAGGGTCAACCCACGAATTTCAATCAATTTAGCTCCTTTTAAGAATGTTTCACAAATTATTTAAAATACAATACTATTTTCACTTAGCCCGAATTAAAATCAGGACGGCAGACTGTCGCCAAATCTAAATAACATACGAATATTGAATAAGTAATTTTTTCCATTTCTGTGGTCACCAACAATATTAGTACATACTCGTACTTAAGCCGCAGATAGTCATCAAAACACACAACATCTCTTTCAAATAATATAATAGAGAATAACTTGTTTGGTACTTCAATAATCCTTTGCAAAGAATACGTAAAAAAAACGTAACTTCGCGCCTGTAATCCCCGAAGGGGTAGGTAGAGGTAAATGCATGCATTCAACCATACCACATGCAAACACCCACGATCCGCCGGTTACGTATGCAAAGAATAATTTAAAGAAAAAAATAATAATTTCTGAACGATTTAAAACGAAACAATGCATCTTTTTATTTGAAATATAAATTTTAAACGATCTATTATCTCGATAGCATCTGCATTCACGCCAGCTTCTGTAGAGGGTGGAACTTGACCTTCGCTAGAACTGCTTTGTCTCAGAACACGCCCTTCATAAAACAATATAAATTTCCGAACATAACCTCAAATATGAAACTAGCAAATGTAGCCAGTATAAGGCTTCAGAAAATTGTGTTACTTCCACCCAACTACACGCAACTGTGTGTAAAGGTACCTAATGTAGTAAATCAAATCCCTTCCGTTTTCCATCGGTTGGCATTTTCTATATGAGTATTAAATTTAACATGCCCTGGAGGTCGTTTCATAGTACCTAAGTTATATTGGTTTACATAGTGACGGAGCTCGCAGGCGTAGGCACCACCGCATTACCTATTATACGTTATACGTACGGCCCTGTAATTGCCGACACTGAAGCATAACACCTTAGGCTTAAGCCTCAGGAGTGGTAACGCATCTGCATTTTGACCTTGGTCTTTGTATGGGTGTCTATAGGCTGCAGTCATCACTTAAGTTTCAACTTCAGTTTGCAAACATAAAAAAAAATATTGAATGAAATACATTACTGGCCTGAGGGATTTATAGTTACAGTTATTGAAACAGTATGGATTTACTTAGTTTGATTTTAAATATACAGATAGATCCAATGTACCTACTCGTATTCATAGATCAGAAAATGAAAATATAAGACACGTAACCGACTATTTTCGGGTAATGTATAATTTTTCATTGAAGGATTTTCTTCTAAAAATTACAGCTCATCACAATACTATATTAGTGACTATAGTCATTGATTAAATAAACTAATAAAATTGTACGTTTTTCATTAAAAATAAGGAAACTACTACACAGTTCACATTGATGGCAAATGAGTATCTATTGCAGCCTATCTTTGGTCTGTAGCTCCTCTGTACTCATTATTTGAATTTTTATGTAGATATGCAGTGCCACCGAAGCCAGAACAGTTTTGCCTGCGCCAGAATTTACAGGGCCAAGTATAACCTTGATCTTGTTGAAATACTCCTTTGCGGTCAAAGCGAAAAGCTATAAACCAAATAAGTAATCGAGTAACGACTGCCAATTCATAAATGTATAGTGCAGTAATAATTATTAACACAATATTATTACTATGTAGTTATCGTCTTTCTATTATGAAAATGGCTCGGCGTCGTTGATGTTTTACCAATACGCGCTGTAGGTATTGACCTACCATTATGTGTCACATTATTCGAGTTAACTTATTAGTTTGCTTGTTAAATAGAGTTAGATCGATTGTTATAACAGGGTTATTGGCGCGACATTGGACTTGAACAATGTGGAAACAATTGTTGACGGTCGTAGCATCTAACTATAGCAAGGTACACTGGAGAAGGTACGGCTACGACATGTGTCGCGCACCGGAAGAAAATCGTGGAAAATTTTATGAAGGATTCGCCGACTGCACAGAAAAAAATAATTGTTCTGTAACTTCATAATTATTACTCGCACTTCACGTGTTCGTTTTCTTTAGACTGTGACATAAATACTTATTATGTATACCTTCGTGGCTATTACCTACTATATTACCTAATATTATATACCGATTCCACAAGTGGTAGGTTACCTCAATATCCGCGTGCAAACCTACTATTCACAGTTATCATCTTGAAAAAATCCCAATAGTACCTAATTGTTGATCCTGGGATAGAAGCCAGACCTCAGATGTAGCACTAGCTTGCTGCATTTGCTGAACTGAGGCAATTAGAAAAGGAATACCTACATTCAGATAAAATGGATGGACCGTACTGGACCACCATTAAATGTTAAGTAGCCAACACTTCACTCTCACACTGTATCTGTTCTTTAAGCGTGTTTTATAACGACATAAAGGCTTATAAGTGTAAACTTAAAAGTAGTAAATTTCAGTGTCTGGCTGTAAGTGTTTTTCATTTTTCATGTGAGTGATCATTAAAGTTCTTTTGCGCGTTTTTTGCTGTGTGAAGTGAACGCGTGGCATCATCGCATTACCTCATCTATCTGCCATTAAATGGTCGTGTTCTATCTCTCTTTCTCTAGATTCTAAACAATTGGAAATGTACCTACTTACGGCTAGAAACGGATTCTAGACTCTAGAAATACTCTAACAGTGTTCTGCTCTAATACATTTCCAATTGTCCAGAATCTAGCCAAATGGAAATATACCTACTTACGGCATCCTATATTACTGCGCTGGCAGATTTTAAGTCCAGCACATCGGTATTGAGAACCATATTTTTCAAATGAAAAAACATTTTTAACGCAGTCAAGTTTTATAAAGTTACAAAGTGTTTATATACACAGTAGTTTTATAGAGTGGATTTCGGGCACGAGTAAAAATATTAATAAAACATCTATGGCGCAACGAAAAGAATTTCGTCAACTGAAGCTCTATAAAAGTAAAACGAAGTAACGGGAAAAAAGTTCAGTAATTTACCTACCGTTAGTGAGCTGTCGCCGTCACGTGTCACTACAGGACTTACGCAAATAAGCCTCTAAAACCAACCCGTGCCTATGTACCGTACACGTGTTCGCCAAAAATATAAAATATCATTGTGTTATACAACATGGAATTTTGAACTGTCCAATCTATTACGTTGTACATTTATGCAATATCTCATAACAATAATTCACGCCTGCAATCCCTGAAGGGGTAAGCAGAAGTAAATACATGCATGCATGCACCTACGATTCACCCATTACGTTTTAGCCCGTTTGATGAACCAGTTGATCTGGGAATAATTCATATCAGCCAGGTACATTACCAAACTCCTCGATACTGGGACTCTTCCAGAAAAACGATCCCAACAGAACCGATTAAACATTATCTCTGGTAGCCAGGACCCCAGCGTAGCAGAAGTGGCCTGCTAGAACTAAACGAATGAGGCAGTTAACGTTAATAATCATGGACTGTAAATTAACATATGAACGAAATGGTAGCGCTGATGTTATAAACCGGGGACGTGACAACCTTACCGCCAACTAGTGGAAGATTATAATTCATCCGCTAGTGTTGTCAGTCCACCGAACAATTCCAGTAGAACCATTAAGGCTGTTGTAAATTCAGTAAAGTGGGATGGGTATCAGTTATCTATTCCGTGGGTATCAGAGCTCCGCGACAAAATTGCCACCACTACAATCGCGAATCCGAATGAAATAACCCTCCAGATATACGCAACTGCAAGTGTTGAGCTTTTGTCCAGCTGTGAATGTCTTTCGACTGAAATTATGATGATGATTGCGTTTGTTTTTCTGTGGGAACTTTTACTGATTGTAGAGCTGCAGTGACAGGTTCGTACGTTAACACCACCGCATCACCTTATCTACTTGCCGCTAAGTGTTTATCACTATTGAGTTCCGGTCAGGTGGTAACATACCTACGTATACACTTACCATCAACGTGAACTATGCTTGCATACACGGAAACACCCATAATTAGTGGGCTATGTTTTGGCCAATGTAATAGGTGGCGACCAGATTTTTTTTTATGTAATGGAAGTGGTAAATAAGCATGCAGTTCACATTGATGTTAAGTGATGACTGCAGCCTAAAGACACTTACACAAAGACCAAAATCAAAATGCAGTGTTGTTGCCATGTTACCACTTCTGAGGCCTAAGGTATTATGCCTCTGTGCCGGAAATTACAGGGCCGTACATATCCACCTGACCGAAACACGATAGTGCTGAACACTACCATTTAGCGGCAAGTATATTAGGTAATGCGGTGGTGCCTACGCCCGTCGAGCCCGTCGTACGAGCTCCGTCACTGTAGCTCTACCGCCAGTGCCATCTCCGTGCACATTAACAAAGTCCAAGGGAGGCACACTTCTAGAAAATGAAATATTCTCAACAGCACCAGAGATACAAGATAATGTACCGTTGTCTCTGGTAGCGTTCCCAGGACCCCAGCGTAGCAGCAGTGGCCTGCTATCACAGACTACTAAAGTAGCTTACCATAAAAAAAAACATGAAATACTCACTTCGATAGGATTGGAGTGGGTCCCGGCTAGGCATCCAAGTGCCAGGAGCAGCGCCAGAGGATACCTGCACGCCCTCCGACTCAGGTTCACGCCATGCTTAAGGGAAGTCATGTCTCCCTCTCACCGCATACAGCCCCAATCACCTCACGCACATCTATTTACAATACAGTCAGAACTACCCTCACTGCCTGGTGCATAATCTTCAGTCTTTAATATTAACTCATTTATTTTAAAGCGTCCAGTCCAACTCTATCGTTTCATACGAATGCAGATAAAAATTCTCAATTCCGAACGTTTCTAATTTAACATTGGTCTCGCTGATAACTTCGTCACGTGTTTTTAAATAACAATGATATCGAAGTTTGTGCTTCGATATTTTATAAGTATTAATATTAATAACGCGTCTAATTCGTTCAGTGGTACTGAGATTGTTGTTTTTATCTTCTTTATTTATGTAAAGACTTAAACACACATAAACAATTAAAAATAACACAAATCTACTTTTTTGTGATCTACTTTATAGAATAGCAGTAAAATTTTTTAAAAAGGACTTGGCTGGAATTACCTTTATACACCTGAGATGAGCAACGACAATATTTTTTTACCGGACATTACCATGTAACCAGAACCGTAGTATTATTACATATTCTCTGCCAGAACACAATATTGTTAAGCAGTACCATATGACGGCAGATAAGGTAATGCGGTGATACCTACGCCCTCGAGCTTCTACATTGGCACTCTACCACCAGCACAAAATATTTAATATTCCATACTATAAGTTTCCTCTAAGACGGTTTTGAAGGTATGTATGTATCTTCACGCCAGGTCCCTAACGGGGTAGACAGAGAAAGTAGAGCGCCAGATATCCCGGTTCTGACAAACCTCTCGTGCCTCGTCTACTTTCATCATTCTCTTCATACATGCACGCCGATTCCTAAGACTTTTGATCCCACCATCAGACAGAACTCGACCTATTTGGTCATGGTAGGTCAGTCTTGGTCTTCCTGGGCCTCTGCAACCATCCACATTCGCATTGTATATCTGTTTAGTCATTCGCTCATTCGACATTATTTCTATATGTCCGAAGGGCCCCGAACCATCGGAGCATGCCTTTTTTCATTTTTACATCGATACTATCATTCACACAAAGCCTCTTTCTTACATCTTCATTACGAACGCGATCGGTGAGTGATACATCGCAGATCTTGCGCAATGATCTCATCTCGACCGCGTTCAACTTACATTCATGCTCTTTCCTGCATACCCAGCTCTCGCTTCCATATAAAAGCGTTGGAGTAAGTACAGCATTATGTACGGCTAGTCGAGCCCGCTGGCTGAGATGTTTAGATTCTAGCAGTTTACCCAACGCTCCATTCACGCAATTCCCACTAGCACTCTTCTTTCTATGTCAGTGGTGTACCTACCATCCACCTGTTCTAACACTGCATCATCTACTACTACCCTTGCATTTGTTCTCTGTTCATCTCTTTCAAATACTAATACTTTAGTTTTATCCACATTCAATTGTAAGCCTTTCTCCATACAATCCTCTTTCATGACTGTGACTAGTGCTTGTAGCCCAGATGGTGTAGAGCTAACAATTACCGCATCATCTGCATAAAGCAGACAGTTCACCACTAAGTCACCCATACGCACTCCCACATCCATCAACTTCACCCTCTGGAGGCATTTGTCCAGATATATGATAAACAGCCTAGACGAAAGCACGCAACCCTGTCTGACACCGATATTAATATCAAACCAGGGTGACATATTACCATCTACCCGCACACATGCTTGACAGCCCACATACGTGGACTGTATTGCACGGAGCAGACTGCCATCAATACCATACTCTGGCAAAATGTCCCACAGCTCCTTTCGTAATACCCTATGAAAGGCTTTCTCCAAATCCACAAAACCGCAGAAAACCTTCTGACTCACAGCCAGATGCTTCTCTACGATGTTGCGGAGGAAGAAAACTTGATCCATACATCCTCTTCCAGTTCTGAAACCACCCTGTGCATCCCACAACAACCCGTCGGACTTCTCTTTCATTCTTCTTTCTAAGACTTTCCCATACACTTTAGCTGCCAAACTGATCAAACTGATCGCTCGATAGCTGGTGCAGTCCATACGTTAACCCTTGCCTTTATACAAAGGCACGATGACCGCACACCGCCAATCCTTTGGAATTCTTCCGGATCTCCAGCAAAGGTTGCACAACACCCAGAAAGAATCCCAAAGGGTAGCACCACCATATTTGATAATTTCGGCAGAAACCTGATCAATACCCGCAGCCTTACCACATTTCGAACTTCGTATCGCCCATACAATCTCATCTATTATTATATCCTCACAAGCCGGCACCGTCAAGTCAGCAACTCCGGCGTCAGTGTTATGAGCATAATCATACATTTCTCCATAATACTCGCTCCATCGTTTTAACACCAATGTCACCCAACTTAGATTTTATTCTATTCATTCCAGAAACTGGAGAAGAGCTTCTAGACTTTTTCACCTCCCTTCAATAGAGTTTGATGTTAGTCTCAAAGCTCTTCGCCAGTCTCTCATTAGCTTCCACTTTATCTCTCTCACGCTTTTCATTCACTAAAATCTTGGTGTCATTCTTGAGCCGACGGTAAATTTCTCTCTTCTCATCTCTCATACCATTATTCATTTGCAAAGATGCTACATAATCCAGCCATGCTTTCTTCTTTCTTTCAACGGAGTCTTGCACCTCCTTGTCCCACCACGCATCCCCTTTCAAGGATTTGCGTACCTTTGCATAACCACATACTTCTTTCGCAACTTCCACCATACTATCTTTCATAACTTGCCAACATTCATCCACGTTCAAGTCCGTAAGACAAACCTTGTCTAACTTTTCATGGACTTGACGTTCATACACTCTCTTTGCACTAATGTCTTGTAACTTTTCACTCTTTATTCTTTCAAGTCCTCCGAAAGGCACACGGACACGCCACGATGTCGCCACTTCTTTAACAGACCCCTAAACCGGCTTATTACCAAGTAGTGATCTGTATCAAGAGTGGGACCTCTGTAGGCTCTAGTGTCCATCAGGCTCTTTCGAAGACGACTATCAACCATGATCAAATCAATCATACTTTTTTGTTCATTCCGCCCCCATGTATACGTGTGAATGTTCTTATGACGGAATTCTGTGTTAGACACAAGGAGACTTCGTTCCAAGCATAAGTCAAGTATCAGCTTACCAGCATCATTTACTCTTCTATCACCATATGGACCTAGAACGGCCTCGTATCCTGGCCCCCTGGTTCCGACCCATCCATTCAAATCACCACACAAAATTACCCTTTCATTAGCTTCGACCATATCGAGAACTTCCCTTGTAGATTCCCAAAACTTCTCCAGGTCTTGGGTCGTCGCTGAGCTAACCGGTGCATAAGCTGCTACCAAAAACACCCTAGTGACGCCCAATTTAATTCGGACCCAGATTAGTCTCGGGTTCACCAAACCATAATCTTTCACTCCAGTGACTAAACGAGAGGACAGAAAGACGCCCACCCCCACGCTGGCATGATCGCTCTGATGCACACCTGCCCAAAGAGCCATCGCGCCACCCGGCAGATCTTTAACCTCGCAGCCCTTTCGTTTAGTCTCTGTTACACACAAAACATCCAGGCGTCTCACACTCATTACGTTCGTCAACTCATTCATCTTCTCACAAATTCCACCTCTCACATTCCACGTGCCTATCTGGCACTCCCCACTCCTCGATCCGCCGTACCGGGCCCGGCGTGACAGGTGGCGGTCCCCATCGCCGCTTTGGCCACTTTTCGTACCGACGGGGACGGGTCGGTACGCGTCGCCTCGGGGGGACGCCCTAACCCGCACTGTGGTACGCCTTCGTGCCAGAATTGCAGCCCTAAAGGACTGGCAGGGATCGCGACGTGCACGCTTCTGGTTTTGAAGGTAATCTATATAAATAAATAAAATTGCAGTGTCTGTTTGTAATATAAAAGTAACCGCGTTTTACTAAATGCAAATGTATGTATACACGGTACATATACCAAAACAACATTTTATACAATTTTTGTGTCTGTCTGGCCGTCTGTCCGTCTATCTGTCTGTTTGTTCCGGCGAATCTCGGGAACGGCTATACCGATTTTGACGGGACTTTCACTGGCAGATAGCTTATGTAATAAGGAGTAACTTAAATTAACTTACTTTTATACTAGCTGCACCCACGACTTCGACCGGGTAGATACTGAACAATCATAAATTCTCACGCGGATGAAGTCGCAGGCACAGCTAGTTCAGTAGAATTAATGTAAGACATTTAACTTCATCAAATATAGCATTAGAGAATCTCATTTAATGTATTTTTATGTGATATTTAATAACATAAAGTACTAGTATATTAAGTGAAATGTTAATTTAATGAAGAGATATTAAGCAACGAGATGATGGAAAAGTTCCAAGGAGACACATGACTTTAATAAATGGACATTTTAATTTTGCTCTGAAGAATAGCGCAATTTATCCTGCGCAGAGCTAAATGGCCGAAAAATGTTTTTGTGTAGGCTTGTTTTAATAATACAATAATTATAAAAAGTTAAATTGCGGCCAAAAATATAGAGACATGAATTTGCACTCAGCGATAAAAGGCAACGCAGGTGCGTAATTGCAATGGAGTACAAGCGGGTTAAACATATTTATGGAAATAAAAACATACATTGCGTTTAACTGTCTCAGCAGTTTAGTGGTAGCAGGCCACTATCGCTACGCTGAGGTCCTGCGTTCGACTCCCAGTTCGAGATTATCAGAGATAAAATAGTAAAATCCTTTATCTCTGATTCTAATGGGATTTTACCATTTTCTTGAAGTTTCCCAGTAACTCGGTGTTTGGTAATGTGCCCGGAGATGTCAAGAGGCTCGCCACCAGACCTGTTGATATTTCCAGGACCAGACATGAGCCAAAATGTAGCTAACCGCCGAATCGTGGGTGTTTGCTTGAATGCCTACCCGTTCAGGGATTACAGGCTTGAAGCTATGTTTGCATTATACTTAAGTAATATTCGAAATATAACCTGGGCATAAGCGCCACCACGTTACAACAGTAGCCTGCTCCTACTATGCACTTATTACAAGAAAAAAGGCGTGTGGCACTCGGGGACTGCCGCGGTAAAGTTTACTTATTTATCTTAAATTATGCAAAACAAAATAAAATGCAAATAAAAGAAAAAAAAATAGAAAAATGAAACAATAATTTTCTATTAATATTTACCACTTTTTAAATATTGAATGGAAAAACAAACAATAAAAAAAATGAACAAAAACAATCTTGGCAGCGGTGGGATTCGAACCCACGCCTCCGAAGAGACTGGTGCTTTAAACCAGCGCCTAGACCGCTCGGCCACGCTACCCACGAGGTCGAACGGCGAAATTATACATGACTTTCTTTAAATGAGTTTACGGAATTTCTGAATTCGGTCCCCGCGCTCAAGGCCCGCGATAGAAGCTATGCAATAGCTTAAAAAAAACAACGTAGACCTCAGAGGTGGCAACGCATTTGCATTTTGACTTCCGGTTTTTGTGTAGACATCAAACATTTACTTTCAATCGACTATAAACGAGTTTGTCTACCATCATCATAATAAAAAAACATTTCACATGAATTACACCGATCCTTTCCCGTACACATCCGAATCGGTATCTTTAGCAGCTGATATTCTTCTAGATTATTTCATCACAATTTACTTCTTATACCTGCTTAATACTTATGTGACATATTGATATCGATACTGACATGAGTTTTGTACAAGATTCAAAGATAATCAAATAAATACTCCCGTAAAAGGAAAAGGTCAATTTTGATAAAAGCCTGGTTTGCGCCTGTTTGGAGCAATTATGGTGTTAATATGGTGAGGGTAGGCGAAGTCGACGATTTGGCGCCAACAATGACGCATTGACAAAGAATCTGATTATGTAGAACATAATCTTGAGCTCTGGAGATAATAACTGGGTTCAATAAAATATGTCAAATACATAAGCACATTGTTTAGGTACGACCGATAGAAATCTAAATAAAAAGACTAAGTAATTTTTTATTGTATGAAGGTGGCAAACAAGCATGCAGTTCATATTGATGTTAGGTCAGAGAATATGTAATAATACTACGTATAGAATGGACACTTCGACGTCCCGCCCGATTTCCCCGCATCACCCAACCTCCTCCCCTCTTATGGGCGACGCCACCACACGCGACGGTTGGTATTTTCTAGGTGCTACGCACACAGCACGTGTAAATACACGACACTAATTGATGTCTGTGTAATAGAGACCAAATTAAGCGTTTGTATGGAATTTTGGCGGAGTGTCCGCGGTGTGGTTAAGTGATGACGGCAGCCTATATACAAAGGTCAAATTGCAGATTGTGTCTCTGTGATAGTTATTACGGCCATACATTACCATCTAACCGGAATACGATCAAAATTCAACCGGAATACGATAGTGCTTAACATCAACACTACCATTTGGCGGCAGATAGGTATATTAGGTAATGCGGTGGTGCCTACGCTCTCTAGCTCCTACACTGGAATTCTACCACCAGTAGGTATTTATATTTCTATGGGAACGACATAAACAGATGTTTATATCTCAGATTAAAGGAGATTTATATGAATAAACCAGAAAATGTTGAAAATGGACACAGTCGGGTCGATTTACATAACGTAACTTCACGCCTGTAATCCCCGAAGGGGTAGGCAGAGGTAAATGCATGCATTCAAGCTTACATGCAAACACCCACGACTCGCCGGTTACGTTTTGGCTCATGTAACAGGTGGCGAACCTGTTGCCATCTTCGGGCACATTACCAAACTCCGAGGTACTGGGAAACTTCCAGAAAATAGAAAAGTCCCAATAGAACCAGAGATAAAGGATTTTAAGCCGTTATCTCTGTTTATTATGTATTCCTTACCAAATCGTTATGGGAACCCTGAGAACGAACATAGGCATATTTTTGTTACATGATCGCTAATCAATACCTACCAAAAATCACGTGGACGAAGTCGCGGGAAATAACTAGTTACTTATAACATTGAATACAATAAGGTACGTTTTAAACATAACGTCATATTTGTGTTCAAAACGTAGTCCAAAAATAAAAAGCATTTTTTTTATTCAATATAAAATAATTGCTAGCAAAAAATGAATGTACAAGTAATGTATTAATAGATTTTCCACAAACCTGTACAAATTCGAACATTTACAAATACAGTCACAGCATGTTATTCCATATAATGGTTGGTTTTGGCAGTTATCCTAAACGCTGAACAAATATAAGAATGTTCATTTCTTGACCTTGCTGTTTCATTACACACCCCTGAAGTTATTTACGAAATCTTCCCAATGTTTCTTCCTCGAATAAGATTGATGACAAGTAAATTTTAATTAAAATTTGCAATTGATTATCGGATTGGCTGCCTTGAATTTTGATCGTAGGTAATTTGTTTTTTATTTCAAAGTTAAAAACAACAACAAATACAATTCGACGTCAACACACTGCACGTTATAAAATCCCCAATAAATCAGTTCTCATTAAATCAGTTCTCATTTTGGTGAACACAATTCGCCTGAATAATTGACTCTATAACATACCTACACGGTTTCGACTCTACCTTCGATCTTTGCAATTGGAAAAAGTACAAATTGATTTAAAAAGATTTCGAAAAATCTAAAAATTTCCGATACTAATAGGTCTCTCGAATGGCAGCGCAACTTGAGACCTCACTTACTACAATATTCACAAACCATCAATGTGTTTTAGTGGTGCCGCACCTACACTTGTTTGCCACTTGTGTGGTATAAAATAATGAAAAGAAAAATATTCTTCAGGCCGGAATGACAAAATCAGATCTATGTAGTTCATGAGAAAACTGTATTTTATAAAGTAGGTATAAACAGTACAGATATTAGAAGCAGTTTTTAAATCAATGGGTTGTGAATTGTGGACATATTGAAATAGTATGCTTCTGTTAGGACGCTAGTGATAATGGTCGTTGCTCGTAATTTTCAGTAATAATAATGTCAGACTTGGTAAAAAACTACTTAAAATTACTTTTATATCCCCGTTCGTTACATATAGAATACTAGCGGCCCGCCCCGGTTTCGCATGAGTGCAATGTTGCCTCCTACCCTCTCCTATTCATCTGAGCGTTATGTTTTAACCTAAAGCCTTCCTCGATAAATGGGCTATCTAACTATGAAATAATTATTCCAATCGGATAAGTAGTTCCTAAGATTAGCGCGTGCAAGCAAACAAACAAACTCTTCAGCTTATAATAATATTATAGATGAAGCTATGTTGCAGTTGGGAAATAAAATTTCGATTGTATAATTTCCTACACTTTACCAATAATAGTGTTTAGATTCTCAATTCTCGTAATATTTCGCCTTTCCTTGACCGACTTAACGCTCCCTTGGCACTAAAGTACAAGAGTACACAAACAAATCGAATTTATAGCTCCTTTTCAAACTGACATTACATCATTGGGTAACGTTTGTGTTCCCCAATCCAATCCTTACAGAAACATATATCAGTGACAGTATACAACAAGAAATATTACACATCGACCTTAGGAAGCTCGGCTTATTTCGGGTTTGTAGAGCGTTATCTCTTTCGCACCTTACTTATGTGACGTTTATCCACCATTTTGACCAATTCCAGACTATCACTGCTTATGTAGGCAGTGTGTAGCAGAGATAACGCTCTACAAAGTCGAAATTAGCCGATTGTCACTTTCATAGGCTCGATTTGCAATATTTCTTGATGAACACTGTAGGTGTATCTATCTGTTTTATACACACGTATATATCCGGGAATGTTAAAATTTTGGTTTAAAGTCTAAGTAAGAGTAAATAATTGTACCTAATTACAATCAGAAAACAACCAAAACAATAAATTAAAAGAAAAGACGAACCCAACGACGAAACTTATAGACTTAAAGTCTTAATTTAATATTCTTCATATACTCGTTTGTAGGTATTGAGTTTATATTTGTATTTTATTTAATTCACCTAATACTTAACGAGGAGAAAGAGACAAATCATAAGGGCTCAAGGGCTCTGGGGAAAATATAAAATCAAAGACATAAAACTAAATAACGCAGCTACGTAGCTGTGCTACGTTACCGTCTCCGTGCAAAAAAATAAAGTGGGCCCTATTTAAACTGCTAGGAGTCAGAGACCATTCATTTCATGAAAGCTAACGAGCCCCTTTAACTTGGGGACTCCAGGAGATTGTCCTCCCCACCTTACTCAGCGGTTACTATGTCACAGCCAGGCGTGTAGGACAGCATATGCCGAGCTTGGTATATACTTTATTAGACAAAGAAAACATATGTGCAATTCACACATGATAAAAGGTGAAACCTTTCACAGGAGACACTGTAATAATGCTCCCCTATCTCATTGTCTCTCACGTTAAATCTTATGAATTTATGTGTCTGTCTCTTTTTACTGTCGCTCTTTCGCTTCAAAATATATGCAGTAAAAAACGTTTTTATATTGATTTTGCCTGTTAATGATATTGTGTACAATACATGGCCGAAGGTCCATACATTTTTGCAACATCTCCTTTCTCTACATTTGACATGTCGAAGCTCAACACAAGGAAGCTTTCAGCGTAGCGTCGTCAGTTCAAGGGCGGAGAATATTCGTGACAGCAACGACCAACCTCGCTGTTTATTCAGGCCTCATTGGACTGAATGACGTGGTGGAGAACGAATAATTTATGACGTCTAGAAATATTCAAACAATCACACTTAAAGTGAGCTAAATGCTACTTGACGTCTAAAAGTTAGGGTTTGTAATTCATTCCAAAGTTTTGATTTTCTGATGGTATATTAAAAAAGAAAATTAGGTTTATATCAGAAATGTAGTATTGTTATATGATGGCTTTGTAGGTGCAGATTCTAGTTGGTACAATTTGGTGGGATTTATAAGCGGTAACTTTATTCGTCACCGCTGGATGAGGATTAAGTAATAATGTTAAAATTTGTGAAGAGGGTTAAGAAATCCGGTATAGCTTAGCCACCAGATAGCATTCTTAATTACGCATTCGTTTATCAAGCCTCTCTAATAAAACAAATATACTGAAATTAAGTAGGTAAGTACATGAATAAAAAGTAAAAAAAATAAATTGCTACGGTTTAAAGTACATATCTCTCATCTCGGATTTCCCGCGAGAATTTCTATGATATATATGAAAATAGTAGATATTAAATCTATGTGAAAATAACTATTATTTTTCACAAGAAGGTCGTTGAGGTTCTTTTTTACTCATTTAATTTTTAATAGATTTGCGAGTATTTTGTGTGAATATAAAAATAGTGTTTCATCGAGAAAGATTTTGAATTTAGTAATTGAATTAATATTGAAAGGGTTGCGAAAGTGCGTAGAGCCGCGTTTTTGCGTAGGCCATTGATTACAGCGGGCGTCGTTCCAGTTTAACGTGACGAGACGCGAAGTGATTAAATTAATTGCCTGACACTCGACTGATCCAGGTGGAAAATAAATTAAATGATACATTTACCTTCGTACGAGCTAAAACATAAAAACAATCATATCAATATTTAAAAATAAAGTACAGACAAGAAAGTAAAGACACTTGATTTATTTCTGATACAGAGAAACAAAGTTCTCAAAATTATGACGTCCCAAAATGCCATCATACTTTTTAAACATAAAGTGATATTTATAGTTAATTATTTACACTCTACAATTTAACCATACTGATGAATAATACTACGCCGCATATTTACTGTTCTGTAGCTGAACACGCGCGTAGCAACAACAAATTCCTATTCTTAGTCTTGAAAGGAGACTCAATACTGAAATATGTCAACCTATGTAATTGTGTAATGGAAATAAATTATTTATTTATTATTTATTTATAAATATATATGCTTAAATTTAATTTTTACTGGTGGTAGAGTTCCAGTGTAGGGAGTCGAGGGCGTAGGCACCATAGCATTACCTAATCTATTTGCCCGCAAATGGTAATAAATAAATATAACTACGTTAAGAAAAACCGACTTCAAAACTGAAAAGTAAAAGATAATAAAGATTTATTTGTAAAGTTTCACCCTCACCGACTGGACACCTGGCAGTGCTCAACGGTGCGGTTTTCTCGTTCGTTTCTTCCCATAACGTGTAAATTGTGGAACGAACTTCCCTCTGAGGTGTTCCCTCGGTGCTACAATATAGGGTTCTTCAAAAATGACGTCAAAAGAGTCCTTCAGGGCTTGCAGCGCGTTGGCAACTCCCCTGGTGTTGCAAATGTTCATAGACGACGGTGACCACTTACCATCAGGTGGCCCGTCTGCTTGTCTGTCAACGTAATGACATAAAAAAAAAAATGTCAGATGATATCGTTTTCAATTTACTTGTTCAATGAGGCGTTTCTATTTTGCACTTCAATCGACCTATTTGACTCGCTGTTTGTCACCCATAGAATAAAATAATATATTTATGTATATAATATACCTATACATTTTTATGTAACCATAGTGGCGAACAAGCGTGTAGCTCAAATTGATGTTAAGTGATGACTGCAGCCTAAACATCAACACAAAAACCAGAGGTCAAAATGTAACCATTGGTCATTACCATCAAACCGGAACACGAACGTGCTGAACACCACCATTTAACGGCAGATAGATTAAGTAGGTAATGCAATGGTGCCTACGGCCTCAAGCTGCTTCACTGGAAGCCTACCACCAGTATAAACACAAATATTTACCTACTCGATGTATAAGAATCCAAATAAAATTGATGCCAGTTTAAGATATTGTTACTTATTTTTATACCCGTTTGAGATGAATCTAACAACATTAATGTTTTTTACCAAATCGAAACCGAACAGAATTAAAACCAAACAAAAGATAACGAAAGACAATATCCATCGCGTTTAAAAATAGAATCGTATTCACATAAAATCTGTTGTATTCCATTTATCGGGTCAACCTGTGCTGAATGGACGTTCAATGCATCGATATATTCTTTTTCATTTACAATTAAGTGCTGTGGTTATAGCTATCATAAGTCTCTAGAGATAAAACGAAAGTCTGTCTGTACTCGAATAGGTTTCAGAAAAATATTTATTTTACAGCTAGACTAGACTACAGTACGACGACCTAGAGATGTCTACTCCCAGACATTATAGTTGATGTAAACTTCGGTGCACTGGCCATTTACATAAAGCTATGTTTCTTATGAATCTTAATCACATGCTTTACACTCAAAAGTCTGTTGAAACTTATTTTGAACTCCATGCACTAGCTTGTAAGGTAAATTATACTTGTATGTAAAATAGAATCGTGCAATTTGTTTCGTGAGGATATTTCAATTTAAAAATATGCATTTGTTTGCTCTTTTTTTTAATTTTTTTTTTTATTAATGTAATAAAAGTGGCAAACAAGCATGCAGTTCACATTGATGTTAAGTGATGACTGCAGCCTATAGACAACCACACAATGACCATAGGTCAAAATGCAGATGCGCTGCCACTCTTGAGACATTAGGTGTTATGCCTCTGTGCCGGAAATTACAGGGCCGTACATTACCACCTGACCGGAACACGATAGTGATGAACACTACCATTTAGCGGCAAGTATATTAGGTAAGGCTCTAGATGGCCGATCATTTTTAAGATAGTTAAAGTTTTAAACTACTAAAACGTAGTTCATGTTAGTATTTAGTTACTATTGGAGCTCTTTAGATATCTAATATTTCAGGAATCATACCAATTAATCTCTAGGTAAACGAATTAGCATAAGAAAGCCTGAAGGACTCTTTTAACGCTATTATTAAAGATTTTTTTATTGGTGCTTGCTTAAGAAATGAAAAAAGTATCTAAAAAATAAGAATCAAACTTAAGGCTGTTTGTAGTTTTAAGTAAAATGACTATTATTTAAAAGTGAATATAATATTTTATTATTTTGGAATACCCTATTACAAAATATATTAGGTAATAAGTGCCTTTCAGTGATTTTATATTTTAACCTAAGTTTGTGCCATTTAGAGAAGAATAGCACTGTTGATTATTTTTATGATATTAATACCCTAATTTCACTTACTGCATATGTAGTTTTCTGTCTTATTGTTCTTAACCCTAGATGAGTATGATTTTTTTACAATCTTGTATTCCAAATTACCTTTATCTAAAACTACAATTTAATAGCACATTTGAATAATTTTACAATAGTCAAAATTGGTCCTAATACATAATTGGTAGAGTAGAGCTCCAGTGACGGAACTCGCGGGCGTAGGCACCACCGCATTACCTAATATACTTGCCGCTAAATGGTAGTGTTCAGCACTATCGTGTTCCGGTCAGGTGGTAATGTACGGCCCTGTAATTTCCGGCACAGAGGCATAACACTTTAGGCCTCAGGAGTGGTAACGCATCTGCATTTTGACCTTGATCTTTGTGTAAGTGTCTATAGGCTGCAGTCATCACTTAACATCAATGTGAACTACATGCTTGTTTGCCACTTCCATAACATAAAAAAATATTAAAAAAATAGAAAATGAAAAACTGCTAATTTAAGTTTTGAAATCTGCATAAAAACTTAGTGTACCTTTTGATTCAAATGCTTCTGAACTCGAACTCTTCCTTCATATTCATATGGGCATTCGGTTCTGTAGATATCTAACGGTTTTTTGCTCTAGCAAGTCTAGGGTCTACCCTAAACTGGGACGGTAGCGGCCTATATAGCTTTAGCTATATAAAAACGCTGTAAAAGTATGTATCATTCATCATTATTTCAAGGTTAGCAGTACTCATTGCATTTTCTAAAATGGTAAGCATTTCCTGAAAACTACGAACACGATTTTCCGCGACGACGCACTACAAGGGCAGCCTGTTTATTTTGATCTTCTATATTTAAATAATGCAAGTTCGTGGCATTTCCTATTCGCTTACGTATAACTTCATAATTATATTGCATTAATTTCGAACATACAACATCAACGATAGTAAACAGAAAAAAAACCTTTTTTAGAAAAACCATAATATTATAAGGCTTGTCAAGTCGAACTGCAACCATTTTTGACCGCGATGTGAAACGCCCAATATTTTTTTGTAATGGCTCGGTTCGGTCCGCAGTGGAAAATCATCATATGGATGGGTGAAATCAGACAGATACGGATTTCAACAATGATTAGTAGGTATGTATACAATTATGTTAGGGTTAAGGCAGTAATTTTTTTGCCGTAGGTACTACAAACACCCTGCGAAAAATTGCTGTCTTTTCAGACATTGTAAATGCAAATACAAGAAATTTTATTTTAATTAACAGAAAATGTTTGTCATTCAATGGCTAATTATAATATTAAATACCAAATATGAAGGCAGCCCTTAGATAACGATGTTTGTTACGTCTACCGTAGACGGTCTATGTATTTGCTACATACCAATTGTACCTACTATTAGGTATTCTGTGACACCGCGAAAGGTAAACACAAATAATTGCTGACTTTTACTTTAGATCCGATGTTGACCTACTGCTCTTAATGAAACTGAAACACTACGAACTAAGTAAACATGTATGTTTTAATTAACAGGGCTGTTGGAAAGACCCCAGTTGCTCAGCTTTTCATGTATTTATTTCACTGCGTTTCTATGTTTGGAATTTTAGCGTATCACCCAATACAGTGACACTTGATGGATTGAAATGACAAGATATACCTAAGTATTATAGTCAAAGGTCGATTTTATTGTTGACCAAAACTTTTCTGCAAACCCCTAATTTCGACCTTTGCTTAGTCGATCCTAAAATAGAATAAGGCAGACTCAGTTTAAACATTGATCCGTAGATACTGCACTAATGTTTATTCTTATTAGATGAAGAATATAGTGTTATTGGTGTTATTGTATTAAAACTACCTAATTCGACATTATCGGGATACTCTTATTTGATGTTTATGCCTGTCTGCATATTTATAAATATTTCTTTTTACCTTTTTTGAAAGTTTTCTACAAAAAATGCATTACCTACTATTTGTATACCTACTTCTGTGCTTTTACCAGAGCAGAGTATATATACTTTAACTTAACAATCATAGTTTGGATACCTAAAATACCGGTTTGTATTTTGAACTTATATCAATATTTCGCTTTTAAAACTTCTCATTTTGATAAAAATATTACTTTAAGTATTCTAAGTAAAGCAAAAATAAGTAGGCACCTACTGGAAAATGAAGTTAATATCTATAAAAATATACTTGCAACCTTAAAAGTGACTAAAAGTACATTGATACAGATACGCACTTGATATACACAATACAAAATTCTCCCTTTGTCATACCCATAATTTTATTGATTTTCATCTCAACAATAACCTAGATTCAAGGGATTAGTTGTAGTCTATTACATCGTCTTATGAGGCCAATGAGGTCATAATACATCAGACCCCTCACACAATGAACATCAATCACTTTTGCTTTGCATATTAAGTTTATGAACCCTCATTTTATTGGTAGTAGGATCACTAATAGCTTCGCCATGTTGTCCCCTGTCTGTCCGAAGCTTAGCTTAGAGACTCTTTGTACTAGAAGGCTGTAATTTGGCATGAATATACGTATTAGTAACTTCAACAACATGGTAATATAATTTTTAAATTGTAGGTGTTTCTATAACAAGTTACGTACGATATATTTTTCGCAAAGTCTAAACTAGACTAAGGAGCTATATCGCCATTCATATTGTAGAAATATTTCACTCTCTGATCCTTATTTATCTGGGGTGTTATTTATCTTCTTTTTAGGGTTTTTGTCTACCTGTCCGTCTGTGACATCCAATTTTCTCTACTGAAGTACCTACTGGGCTGAATGTGTTAAAACTTGAAGGAATATATAAATAACTAGATGACCCGGCCACGCGTTGCTGTGGCTAAAGTTTTTGTTATATTTATTTATTTATTTATTTATACTTTCAAGCACAAAAATGTAACATGAGGCGGACTTAATGCTAGGTAGCATTCTCTGCCAGTCAACCTTTGTTATACCTATATTACATTATAGTAAACAATCTAAGAGGAACAATAAGAGAACATCAGTCACGGAGTCCACTATGCTATTTCACACAGATGGTATTTGTAAAAAAATTTGGTGATCTCCTTATTTGACTTTCTACTACTATAACCCTTTAGTACAATGAAATTATTTACGAACAAAGACGAAAATGTTGATGTTGGTATACAAATTCACTGGATTGAGATTTGAAGGTACGTTAAAGTACGTTGAACACAATTAATTAAAATGTTCTTACACTTGATATTAAGCAGAAATCAATAGGTACAAAATAAAAATTTATAGCGTCAACAACACGTGGTAATTATGCTGTTTAAATGTAGCTTATATGACATGTTTGTAGATTTACCATAGCAGCGCCATCTATTGATTACTTACTCAACCCAGTCGAAAGGTATCGACATCTGTTAGAATCATTTGGAGTTAACAGATAATTGTGACTGTCAAAGAATAACAGACAAATAATTAGCAATAAATTAAAATTGCGACTATAATTTTAGATTTAAACTATCCTATCTCTCAAGTTGGATCGAACTGCACATGGTGTGCGAATTTTATTATAATCGGTTAAGTGGTTTAGGAGTCCATTGAGGACAAACATTGTGACACGAGATTTATATATATTAAGATAGGTTGGGGAAAAAGTCTTTTCGCATTATAGTATGTATGAACTTGTAATAAAATCTCTTTGGCTGTAGTATTTGTATCTGGCTGGTTATCATTGAAAGTTAAAATTTTAAAGAACATAATTCCAAATTCAAATTAGGCAAATGTGTGATTTTCATTTGTTTTTCGTACTGTCAAGATGAGTGAATCTAATGAAGAAATTCGATACATTTTAAAATTTTACTACAAAAAAGGTAAAAATGAAACGCAAGCCGCGAAAAAAATTTGCGATGTTTATGGACCTAGTGCAGTGTCTGTTAGAGTAGCACAAATTTGGTTTAAGCGTTTTCAATCCGGAAATGTTGATGTCAAAGATGCACCTCGCTCTGGTCGCCCTATTACGGATAAAATGGATGCCATTTTTGAAAAAGTGGAGCAAGATCGACATATATAAGAGAATGAGAAAATTTTACTACAGTGCATTAGCAACATATAAATGCTACAATTGAGGTCCTGTTGCAATTAAAGAGACTTAGCTCAATTAAACAAATTGTTCAACTCATGCGAGCTTTGCTAAAGAATGTCAAATATGTAGATACGCACGCAAGGTAGCATCGAAGCTCACATGTGAAAGTCGTATTTTTATATGAGTATTATAAAACATTACAGGCATGCGACTGAAAACACTGTAGCACTATAACCTTGCATGACAGTGACAAATTATATCACCTTCATTCAAATTAAGTTCACCAGCAAATTATTATGCTGACATTGAATTTCTAGCAGCACCATGGCAATTCCAGTACGTACAACATCCGTTGGAAATCAATACTGGGTAAGTGTCAACTCACGATGACCTTTTGGAAATATTTGAAAGCTTCATGATTTAGGTACGGAAAGAAAGGAAACCCTTTTTAAAAATTATTATTTAAAGGATCAAATGGGCTGTTTTAAAGACTGTAGGACTTCACAATTTTGTTTCTGTAACCAAGGTGGCAAATAAGCATGCAGTTTACATTTAACTTGAATGTTAATTGAAGACTGCAACCTATAGACACCTACACAAAAACCAGAGGTCAATGCAGATGCGTTGCCACCCATGAGACTCAAGTTGTAATGTCTGTGCGATAGTAATAACGGATAGTATATGACCATATACTGCTATCTAACCGGAAAACGATAGCGCTGAACACTACCACCATTTGACGGCAGATAGATTATTTAATGCGGTGGTACCTACGCCCTCAAGCTCCTACGCTGGAACCCTACCACCACAAATAGTTTAAACAGTTTATAGTGTTATATTATAAATAGATACTATATAATATCTTCTATGAAATATTTCCTTTGAATAATAGGTATTTACTTTGTAAGTAATTGAAAGGAGTGTGGTCGGAAAATAAATTACTTTCTTTTGTGTAGGTATACTTTAATTACTCTGCGACGTTGTACTATAGTAGCATACCTATATTTACGTAATATTTGAATAAGCTTAGCTTATTCAGCAGTTAATGAATGGAAAACTCCTTCCAATATTACATACCTAATTTGAAAGCTACATTTTTTTTGTCATGAAATTAGCAAAGAAACTCTTTTTATCAATGTTTACTAAAAAACCGCAGTCAAAAACGAGAGGAGAGAATCTTGTATATCTGTAACCGTTGCAGTGTATTATAATATAAACTAGCTGACCCGGCAAACTTCATACGGCCATCGGAGATTTTAATAAATTTTTTTCATGCAAATCTCCGACAATTGCGTTCACAGATTTTTCAATTCGATGGAGTCATTTGGAAGTTATGCGCTTATAAACCTTTAGGTGTTTTACCTTTTTTTATTTAAATAGGTACATTAGGTATCATCGAAAGTGGTGAATATGGTGTAGCGCAAGACGCTTAAATTTAGCGGCTATTATAGAAAGATTAGGTATTACAATTTTGCAACTATTACATAATATAATATCTCCATTGAAATTCTACTAAGTCATTCATACTTAATGATTGATGCTTAAATTAAGCTGTTTATATTTTTCTATTGCCATAATGAGCAGTAATAAAAGTTACGTTGATTAAGTTGAACAGGGTTTTGGGTTTATTCCGTATTCACTATTTTGTCAAATTACTTATTATAGATATCTACTTTTTTATTTCAAGGTTAACGTTACCGCATAATGATATGTAATTTAGATACCTATCCAGTTCAGCATATATGAAAAATACTAGGTAAGTAAGAGAAAACAAAATAATAACTTATCTTCAAAAAATATTTCAAGGGTGCAATAAGGAAACTTAAATAATTTAAAACCAACCAACAACCCAATAAATTTGCATTCTTTACTGAAGCTACGAACCACGAATGTTTAAATTTCAAATACCTACTTGTACCACACACGAATAACTTCACAATATAACTTAGCGTTTCTTAGTTGTTAGAAGCTAATCTAACTAGAGTTACTCAACTTAGTAGTTAGTTTCAAGTACGAACACATTAGCTACCCTAGAATTACGTCACAACAAGGATAGGGTTATATAAGGCCTCGTTTTCGTCCTATATTATTTTAAGATATCTATATCATCATAGCAATAATTTAGAGTAATGTTTGACACATAATGTTCAGACTCTTCCTTTAAAGAACCTCCAAAATTGTCTACGTAACAGTATCTATCACGTAGACAATGAATAACTTTGTTGGATTGACACTCCGTATCCTGATCGCTGGTATGGAAGGTGGTCACAACTCGTGCACCAGTCCATGCCATCCGCTGATCAAAGTGCCCATACGAAAATTAATAATTAATCGATTCCCAAACGGCCGCGTCGTGCATTTACGTAACACTATGATAAAACACGAGTACCAGCAAAACTTAAACGCATAACAGCATAATACATGGTTCTGTCGAACAAGAATAGCTCACAAACAGTTGATGGTATCGGTGATCATGTGTTCGCCATGGGGGCCATATTTATGGTGTTGACAAGAGTTATCAGCGTGACGAATGTAACTACACCCACTTGGCGCGAAGTCGAGGATGGGGTTCTCCGGCGGTGCAGATGGATGTTAGATTTGAAGGGAATTTGGTGGTGTTTAGTTATAGAGGACCGGTATTGATCGCGTCGCGGCTCGGGTCGCGTGGTGCGCGCTGGCGGCAGGTAGCGCCGCGACTGGGCGGCCCGCCGCCGCCGCCGCCCGCCGCAGCCGGCGCCCTATACGACTGCGCGGCTCCTGTTTTGTTTTGCCCCTCGACCGTCACCGTTGGGACATTCTAAATCAAACGAATCGTCCTTAATAACATTGCCAATAATCGGAGTATCGACTGCCTTTTTATGCAGCTGTACGTAGTAAATTACAGCTAATATCCGATGTCAATGACCAGGCGAGGGCGGAAAGTTCGCATACGTAGCTATATTCGAGCGAAACATCTGCAACATTTGTTATCTAATCATCCCTGACCGTGACTGCGTTACTCAGATTTATGCGACGTTTATTTCCAACAAAGGAATAAGTATATGCCGATAAAAATTTGTAACCACACTTGGTTGAAGTTCCATAATGTCGCAATTTTCTTTAATAATGACTGTGAAATCATTAACGGGCGGAAATTTGGTGATTTAAACTGAATAGGCGTCTTAACGACATTTTCATAACAATTTGAGTAACAGCCACTGGAGTGGACAAAGTATGTCGGCATTGTTTTTGTCGTCGACTTTTATTTCGCACCAGTCGCGAACGCGTGCGCCTGTTGTCCATGTGGCGTTGACACTTCGCAAGATAAAATTTTAAATCTAATCCAAAAAATAAGTTCCTGAAGACATGTGTAGCGCAAGTTTAAACTGAGTTTTGTAGGTAAAATTCGATAACAAAATAAAATATGGCCGGT
The DNA here is from genome assembly GCA_036365455.1 of Macrosoma leucophasiata. NCBI lineage: Eukaryota > Metazoa > Arthropoda > Insecta > Lepidoptera > Hedylidae > Macrosoma > Macrosoma leucophasiata. Next base: position 7,911,522 of record JAWQUS010000024.1, read on the forward strand.
GTATTATTAATTGTTTACATTCCAAAAAAACACTACGAAATTAAATTAAAACTAGAAGAAATAGAAAAAGATAAGATAAAAAATACTGCTAATATTATTAATGAACTGAAAGAAAATAAAAAATTCGCGAGTATACAATTATCTATACAATCATACGGGCAAAATAATGAAAATGCATTGTCTAAATGTATATCGACTGATTGTTTACATACAAATTCTTTAAACCCTAATCAAATTCCGATATACAAGTCAAAAAGTGAAAACACGCTTGAAATAGGTGACAATGCCTATATGGTAGAAGAATCTAAAAGTTACATTAAATCTTCTTGGGAAGAAGTAAAACAAATAATAAAACCGAATAAATATAAGTTGAAGATAACTGAACCAGGCCGCGGGAGCATTTTATCAGCTCTACACAAAGATACTGATTTGGAAACGGTAAGCAAAATTATCTTGACTCATTACACTCCCAATTTTTAGGATTCCGTACCTTGAAAGGAAAAAACATAACCCATAAAGGATCATTCATAGGCGGCTCTCTGTTTGTCTGTATGTCACAGCCAATTAACTTTAAAGCTACTGTGTTGAATTGAATTGAAATTTGGTGCACATTATGTGAATAAACGACCCAAACATGGACGTGTAACATAAATAAACAAATTTCAAACATGACATATTTAAGGGTCATAAATTATACTTTTTAATGCCTTGAAGTGGCAAACAAGCGTACAGTTCACATTGATGGTGAGTGAATATTGTAGCTTATAAACATTTACATAAAAAGAAATTTCAATGTAGATGCGTTGCCACTCCTGAGGTCAAAGATGTTTTACCTCTATGCCGGTAATCATAGGGCCGTACCTACATTATAAGTTTTGCAAATTATACTAAGTGAAACATCATATACAGGGCTTTATTGAAAATATCCCGGATGTATAGTTTTGGGGGCGCAATATATCGCCCTTTATCTTGAAACTACTGGACTTAAAATTAAAAAAAGAGAGTAGAGAAAATAGCGTCTGCAGAAAAACTAAGTATTATTGAACTTTATGGGCTAGGTTAAATAAAGTTTAAAAGGTAGAGCTTCAGTGACTGAGCTCGCGGGCGTAGGCACCACTGCATTACCTCATATACTTGCCGCTAAATGGTAGTGTTCAGTACTATCGTGTTCCAGTCAGGTGGTAATGTACGGCCCTGTAATTTCCGGCACAGAGGCATAACACCTTAGGCCTCAGGAGTGGTAACGCATCTGCATTTTGACCTTAGTCTTTGTGTGGGTGTCTATAGGCTGCAGTCATCACTTAACATCAATGTGAACTGCAGTCATGTTTGCCACTTTCATTATATAAAAAAAAATCTTTTATAATTCTTAAATAATTATAAAATTAAAATTAATCTTTTCTTATTAAACGTTTTTAGAGATTTGTATTAAATTACTGTCTTTTTAAAGAAACAAAACTATTAAAATTTTCGACATTATTACAATTAATCACAATAATAAGGCTGAAATAATGTATAACTAATGTAGGAGTGGGACCGCAGACATTATGAGAGAGATTGTTTTTCAAACAGTATTCTGAAAGCTGTTGTAGACAGTTGGACAGTTACGGTCCTGTGATGGTGCAATATAGTTGCAACTACTCAATTTATTAATTATTTTTTTGTTTCTAATTGTTTATTATTTTGTTGTTTCTAATTGTTTATATTGTTTTTGTTTTATGGTTGTATAGTTCTACTAACAGTTCTCTAAATAGTTCATATAATATTTTTATTTAACTTTACTTAGTAACAAATAACGGATGTAACGTTTTAAATGAATGGATCAAATGAATATAATTATACTTTTCTTTAAGTCTTTAGCTATAGAATTATACATGTTATGGACAACAGACACTTGGCCAGATATGAACCATACTTCCTTAGACTATTAAGACCGCGTCAAAACAATGAACCATTGTACTTTTAACTGACGGTCGGCATCGGCTTCGCAGGTGCGGTCTTATGATGAAACATTTTTAACTAAAGCAAGTAGTGAGTTATGATCATCTTTTTTATGTTACTAAGGTGGCAAATAAGTATGCAGTTCACACTGATGTTAAGTGATGACTGCAGCCTATAGACGTCTACACAAAAAACCAGGGGTCCAAATCCAGATGCGTTGCCACCCTTGAGACCTTAGATGTTCTGTCTCTGTGATAGTTATTACGGGGCCATAGATTACTATCTAACCGGAACACGATAGTGCTGAACTCTAACTGCCATTTAACGGCAGATAAATTAGGTAATGCGGTGGTGCCTACGCGCTCGAGCTCCTACACTGGAACTCTACCACCAGTCTATCTTTCTACGTATATTGCATAATATAGATGGGTAGTTCTACAAACTAAAGTATTTTAGGCAGCTGCATTACTTCAGCTGAAAGACGGTGGAGCAGTGTTGGCCTGCTAACACTATGTGACTGAGACCGAGAGAGTTTGTATCAAATAAAAAGTAAAAATATAAGTATGAATAGTCTACCTATTCATATTTTTTTTTAATATTGAAATTACCTAATTATTTAATAAAAACAATGTCGAAAAGTGGAATGTTTCCTATCATTATAATATACTGGCTGCCCTCACTAACTTTGAGGTATACAAAATATATATGTACAAAAAATCGAAAAACAAAATTGGTGAGAATCACCCATACCATTTAGGGATATAAAAAATATACTGACTCACAAAATTTAATATTATAGACAGGTGCCGTTTCGGAGTTGTATTGTTACAAACACTGTGACATGAGAATTTTATATATTAGATTTTTTTTTATGTAATGGCAGTGCCAAACAAGCTTGCAGTTCACATTGGCGATGACTGCAGCCTATAGACACCCACACAAAGACCAAGGTCAAAATGCAGATGCGTTACCGCTCCTGAAACTTAAGGTGTTATGCCTCTGTACCGGAAATTACAGGGCCGTACATTACCGCCTGACCGGAACACGATAGTGCTGAACACTACCATCTAGCGACAAGTATCTTAGGTAATGCAGTGGTGCCAACGCCCACGAGCTCCGTCACGGGAACTCTACTACTAGTGAAAAGAGATTATAATCGAGATTTGATTAATTTTATTTCCAATAGCATCATTCTCTACACCTCTACCTTTCAAAAGCATATACCTAACTCGACATATTACAATTTATTCTTAAAATTACATCACTAAACGTAAAGCCATTTTTCTTCTCTTTTAAAGTGGTTAAATAAAAAACTTCTTGACTATATGGAGTACGAGGGAGGACCACTCCTTCTAAACCTTAATATGACGTATATCGCCGACGACTCGTCGTAGACTCTCATCTCAGTAACGAAATAGGCACACAGCATAGCTGTGTTGTGTCGTCGATGGCACACATCAATGACTACGTAGCGCTACGTAGCGTAGCCAATTCATAAAGATTATGAATAATCAGAGCGGTCGATTCTTTTAACATATTTCCAAAAATTGACAATGAGTACTCATACATAAAAGCCTGAAACTGACATTAACCTAGCAAAGCACCTCTAGTCTGTAAGGAACGCTTCTCTGCATTGCGTATGATTATATTGTCATTAATGTACGTTTGTAACAAACATTTTGCATTGTTTAATTTGCTATTCTATACTTACACATAAAAAATAAATCGTTTTTTTATGTAATGGAAGTGGCAAATGTTAAGTGATGACTGCAGCCTGTAGATACCCACACAAAAAGACCAACTCTTGACGTCAACAATACATCAAAATAATATACCCAAAATAAAATACAAATCATTGACCATCATGATCATCCTGGAGCCTCATATTTTGCATCTGACCACCTGACCACCTACATACATCACATATTTGGACTGCTGATAGAAAAGTTTCAGTGACGGAACTCGAGGACATAAGCAGTATAGGCACCACCGCCTTACCTCCATGGCGTCAAATGTTAGTGCGTTAGTGTTCAGCACCTTCGTGTTACGGTTGGATGGGAATGTGAAAGTCCCCTAGTTTATTATTGTCACAGAGACAAAATAACTTAGGCTTCAAGTGTGGTGACGCATCTGCATTTTGACCTTCGGTTTCTTATAGATGTCTAAGTGTTCAATTCAAATTCGACAGTGGGAATAGCATGCACGTTTGCCACCATCGGAAGAACAAAAAAAAAACAGAATAACAGAATTGAATTGTAACGCGGGCGTAGGCACTACCGCATTACCATACACAGGCACAATACTTATTTAATTATATCTAGTTATCAAGGCTTTCGTATTTCTGTAATTTCTGGCACAGAGGCATAATACCTTAGGCCTCAGGAGTAGTAATGCATCTACATTGAAATCTCTGTTTTCATGTAGATGTTTATAGGCCTACAGGATTACTTACCACCAATATAAACAGTATGCTTGTCTGCTACTTCATGACATAAAAAAATGCGTAATGCGGTGGTGCCTATGTCTTTGAGCGCCTTTACTAGAGCTGTACCAGCAACACTCATAGTAACACTAAAGCTAATAATAACTAATTGAAATAATTTTAAAATGCATTAACTGGAACAGATTTATGAAAAGTGTTGTGACAAGCACTATAATTTGTCGGCATGAAAAAGATAAATATTAAGTTTAAACTAATTGTAATGGTTTATATTCTATTCACGATCATAAATGACAACGACTAAAAACAGCTCGTTTACAAGAACTATCATCATCATTCTTTTCACTGGTTGACCTGGTGGTAGAGTTCCATTCCAGGAACTCGAGGACTTAGGCACGACCGCATTACATATTTTATCTGCCCCGCCAAATGGTAGTGCTCAGCACTATCGTGTTTCGATCAGATGGTAATGTATGGCCCCGTAATAACTATCACAGAGACATAACTAGGTCTCAGGGGAAGCAATGCATCTGCATTTTGATTTCTGGTTTTAATGTAGATATCTATAGGCTGCGGTCAACACTTAACAATATTTTTTTTTTATGTTATGGAAGTGGCAAACAAGCATGCAGTACACATTGATGTTAAGTGATGACTGCAGCCTATAGACATCCACACAAAGACCAAGGTCAAAATGCAAATGCGTTACCACTCCTGAGGCTTAAGGTGTTATGCCTCTGTGCAGAAATTACAGGGCCATATGTGAACTGCATGCTTGTTTGCCACCAACCTCACATAATTTCATCCTCACCCTTTTAATGCACTCTGTTCAACATTCCCCATAACGGATCTAAAAGTTTAGTTAGTAATTGTACGTACTCTTTTCAATTACACAATAAAGATAGGTAATTAACACGTCTGTTTTCTTTAGACTGTGATAAAATTGAACCTTATTGTGGAAACATGAAAACATCTAAGAATAAGAAGTTTCCGTTTTCAGACCTACCATTCGCCAACTTTGTAAAAGCAGTTTACTATTTCAACTTAACCAAATGAGTAATAGCGGGTCCTGGCGAGGGCTCCTTAGCCTCAAGCCCTCCCGAAAACAATCTAAGACAATGGACTTGACAAATGATTAACTAAATTTCAAAAGTTGTATTATTTCTTGGTGTTAATCAAGGGTCACTTTCACTCTTAGCAACCCTAAAAATTCGGAGAAATCTGTAGAGTTCTTCCCTCTCCTTCAAATCGAAATCTCTCATTTCGAATCCGCCACTGAATAGGAGCTTATTCAATAGTACCTACATCTGGTAATCATGTAATTGGCAATACATGTTCTGATATATTTGAATTACAGGAGATCTTACTTAATTTCTCACACTGTTTTATAACCCTAATACCCCTTCTCGCGTTTCAGTCACTGATTATATTATCAGTCCAAATGTGGTTCGTAACGCGATATTAATATAAATTTATTATAATCACTTCTTTTACACGATCTGACGTTTTGGCGCTCGGTTGCACGAGACGTGGTCGCGGAGGGACTGGTTGTACCATCACGTATTTATCGAAAATTTAACTATACTGCGTCACGTCCCTGATTGATAATCAGTGTGAAGAAACATATAAGGTTGGGGAAAAAGTTTCTTCGCATTTTTTAAGATAATTCAATACATTTTTTAATATAGTTTATTTAAATTTAACTAAAGTATGTATGTACCATTTTGTTCGATAACCTTTTGCCATCTTGTAGGTAGGGACATGATCCCATTGCTATAAAAATTTTGGGACTTCTCATCAAAATACCGCGACAAGTGGATTTGGCAGTCCTCTCGTGATGTTAACCTAACATTGCATAAAGAATTCTGAAGAGACCGAAACAGGTGGAAATCTGAAGGTGCAAGGTCAGGACTATACGGCGGATACATTAACACCTCCCAGCCAAACTCTCTTAATTTTTGCTGAGTGGCTATAGATGTGTGAGGTCTAGCGTTATCATGATGAAACACCACACCCCTTCTGTTGATCAATTCCGGCCGCTTTCTCTCAACTTCTTGCTTTAATCTCATCAGTTGTTCGCAGTAGAGTTCAGAATCGATAGTCCTGCCTGGTGGTAATAGCTCATAATGAATAATGCCCTTCCAATCCCACCACACACACAACATCACCTTATTGCGAGTTAACCCGGGTTTCGCCAGTCTGTGAAGCCTGACCGGCCTTTGACCACAAACTTTTTCGCACGTTCTTGTCGTACGTGATCCACTTTTCATCACCAGTTATCAGCTTTTTCAAAAATGATTCGGTTTCATTACGTCGTAATAAAGAATCACAAATGAGTACACGGTTCATTTGGTGTCTTTCAGTGAGCTCGTGAGGTACCCAAATATCGAGCTTTTTTTGTACCCAGCTTTTTTCAAATGCGCCAAAACTGTTTTGTGATCAATTCTCAGTTCTTCAGCTACGTCGTAACTACTGATATGTCGATCTTGCTCCACTTTTTCAAAAATGGCATCCATTTTATCCGTAATAGGGCGACCAGAGCGAGGTGCATCTTTGTCATCAAAATTTCCGGATTGAAAACGCTTAAACCAAATTTGTGCTACTCTCACAGACACTGCACTAGGTCCATAAACATTGCAAATTTTTTTCGCGGCTTGCGTTGCATTTTTACCTTTTTTGTAGAAAAATTTTAAAATGTATCGAATTTCTTCATTAGATTCACTCATCTTGACAATACGAAAAACAAATGAAAATCACACATTTACCTAATTTGAATTTGGAATTATGTTCTTTAAAATTTTAACTTTCAATGATACCAAAACCAGTTACATACAAATACTACAGCCAGAGAGATTTTATTACAAGTTCATACATACTATAATGCGAAAAGACTTTTTCCCCAACCTATTATATTAAAAGCATAGCATAGAAATAACTTTATTGGAACAGTCCTGACAGCCCTGAAACATACCTTAAATTTTCGGATAGTTCCTAGATAGATTTAACATTCGGATAGTTACCTTACATATTTTCGTATAATTTACCGCAATGTCTCAAGACGAAAGTGTTTGACCAGTTTATGTTGCCAGTGATGATAAACGGCACTGAAACGTGGCTGTTCACTGTGGGACTCATAAGAGGTTCAAGGTTTCGCAGAGAGCAAGGAGAACCATTGTGCTCTGCGAAACTTTGTAAAAAGCTGTGCATACCGTTTCGTCACCAGATCTAATCAGAAATTAGAAGAGCCGCATGAGAACCAAAGTAGCTCTGTACCTTATAGGTGGCAGTGTGCAGAGCACGTAGTCAAATTGAAGTACGGTATCGTATAATAGAGTTTATTAAAATTGAACACAAAGCTCAGTCAAAAATATATTTTCACTGTTCTCCGAGAATTGAATCTGATTCAAAGTCCACAAAAGCCTTTGTTCAAAAATCAACAATGAATTCAATCTAATATATATATTTTTTCATATCACGAATGAAACGGCCGGCTGTCAAATACTTATTTACCTATCGTTATATGGAAAGTAATATATATTACTAAAACGAAATTCTTTTCAGCCTCTGAGACACGTGCCACATAATGAAAAGGCAGTGTATTCTATGAAGTATCAATATTTTGGCATATCATCCTCTCATTCTTCATGTTCAAAACAATAAACAATGTAGACATTGAACTAATCAAATATTTCAGAAACCTGAAGACATGGAATTCATAACAACGCGTATGTAAATCTAGCGCGGCTAAACAAACAAAGTTAAGACTTACAATGCAATTTAATGCCCCTATTGTAAGCTGTTTGTAAATCTAGACGGCTCACAGAAGAATATCTATTCATATTTTATTTTGGGAAGTGTCTCGTCATTTTGCGGGGCTAGTTACTCAGGCAATATCTTTTTTCTTTTTGTACATAAAACCTATACAAACATGTAGGTATAAAATATGTCTGTAGACAATTATTACAATTATTACCTGTTACATGGGCCAAAACTTAACCGGCAATTCGTGGGTGTTTGCATGTATGCTTGAATGTATGTATTTACCTCTGCCTACTCCTTCGGGCATTACAGGCGTGAAGTAATGTTTTTTTTAGACAATTAATGTCCTTATTACACGCCTGGTGAGCATAGCGCCCTAACTACACACAGTACAAATATGAACAGTATGGAAACCACGTACAAAACGTTCAAAACGGCATACTCACACAAACATGCGCATCGACACTCGAGTAGCGAGTGACTCAGAGCTGCAGCACCGCGAGAACCGCTTAGGGGCCTCGTTGATGCGCATGTTTGTGTGATTGTGCCATTTCAACGTTTAGTACAAAAGTGGCAAACAAGCATGCAGTTCACATTGATGTTAAGTGATGACTGCAGCCTATAGACACCCACACAATGACCAGAGGTCAAAATGCAGATGCGCTGCCACTCCTGAGGCATTAGGTGTTATGCCTCTGTGCCGGAAATTACAGGGCCGTAAATATATGACATCGCGTATGAAGAAATGAGACAAAGCTATAGTATGGCCACAGTCTAAAGAAAACGAACGTGTTAATTACCTATATACTGTGGTATGGCCATGACCTTTTATTGTCAACCTAAACTGAACACAGAAACCCTTTTTTTTACAACACTTGATTTATTTTTTACATCTTCGTATATTTTTTAATTGAGCAAATCTATAGAATTTTAACATTAATTTACTTCCAGGTCTTAGAAGAAGTGATTGCCCGTCTTCACATTAAAAATGCTTCGTGGAATAGTACAAGAGACAATAACTTTTGGCAGGTAATAATAGTTCACTTATCATTAGTATTTCAAGTTCAAAAAGTGTAAGAAATATAAATAACCGATTAAAAATTAACTGAATACTGGAGTTGTCTACGCCAATGTAGATTCCTACACCACATTTTAAGATGACGGCTTTTTAAGGTTACTATACCTTATAAAAAGATAATGCTTTTTCGGTACAATAAAATACGGCTATACCAAATGTGAATTACACAGATTCTGAAATTGCTTAGATCATGTAATTACCTAGACATACAATCTACGTTGCTAGTAATCATTGGAGCTTACGGATTTTTATAAATAAAGTCACAGTTTTAGTTGGAGAACCGTTCCCACTTTACAAATTTCCCATTCCCACCGATGATGACTGCTTCCTTTTCTGTTTTCTACTAGCTATCAACCCTTTGTTCCGTTTACCTACGTGGACTTTAGAATTTTTTTTTTTTTTTTTTTACCTGTACACTCTTGTTATTTAGGTAAGTGACGAAACCCGTATTTTTCAGATTAAATTCATCATTGACTCCATTGCTTATTTTTTACATAATGAACTTAAAATAAAATTACTAAGTAGGTATGATCTTTTAGCCAGAACAATCTACATAACAAGGGTCATACCTCTGTTCTGAAAAAATCAGATAGAGAATGTTTGTGGGAAAGAAAAACAGGCAGACCACAGGTAAAGTTATAAATGAATAACTAGATATCTTGATGACTTCATTGTCACCATCGTCGTTATAAAATACATATTGTCTCCATTAGATAGTCGCACGTGCCAAATCGTTAACAAAATGGTTCGCTGGTTCAACACAATGAATCGTTCACATCATTTCTTGACACGTGATAAAATGTTTCCTTCTTCGCAGAAATTATCTTTCGTTTACAATAGACTTACAATAGTATACAATATGTGTAGGCATGAACTGATTTTTTACTAATTTCTTCCAATAAAAGTACTTAGGTACCTATATCTCACCGGTTAAATTATCGTAATCTGATATCAGATTGATTCATTGCATTGTTAGGCAAGACATAACTTGGACCAAAACCAAGAAATAGGTACATTAGTGAATTCGCGGGAAACAACTAGTCTATTATAAATGCGTTTTGTCTACTTAGTAGTATCGTGTAAAAATGTGAACTTAGGTACATTTAGAAAGCGATTAAATGACGTTGGTATAAATAGAGTGAAACCATAAATAGAGTTATTTGATCCTCAGATAACATTCTCCCTGGAGTCCAGCACCTTGTGCGAAGAACTGCTGCAGGTATTGCAGACCTTCGGAATTGGGTCGCGACATGAATCCAGCGTCAGCGTTATACCCTGCGCGCTTTACTATAAATCCAATTACGACCAACACACCCAGATCCTCGATGACAAGGAACGTGATCAAATACAAAGGTGTGAGAAAACTTATTAAGATCTTAATTTTTAAAAAGCGAAAATTCATTTTGCTTTACTTCGCTCTGAGACAGAGAATTCATGTCTTTTTCTCTTGATGGTCAAAAAAACTTGGACTTGGATGGGGGGTACGTAGGCGTAGATATGTAAAAAAATATCAGGTATATTTTGATGAACAAAAAAGAGTATACCTACCTATATATTCAGAACGACTAAAAATTGGAGAGAATTTCCTTTTTTTGCTATCACTCATCGACGACAAAGCTAGGGTAGCCCAGGGGGCTACACAGGGATAGATTAATTCGGGCATAAAGAAGTCCTAATCCAACACTGACTACATTAATTTATTATTAATCTCAACCGATGATTTAGCATGTTTAATACTTTTAAGTATACCTAACACAAATAATATTACGAATTTGTCAAGTCCAACAACTATGAAATTATTCGTACACCGAAAAATTCAGAGCACATGTAACATATTGAAAAAATAAATTTCAGAGACACGAAATCAGCGTGGTCACGTTTCTACCTATCAGTAAGAGCACGTAACAACTTGGCACAAGTCCTGCAAGATGTGAAGACCGATGCGGCTTTGACTTTCGACTGGATCTTTTTACTCATCGTGGCTGCCTTTGTTGCTGCTATCGGCTTAGTTGAAAACTCCACTGTTATTCTAGTAGCCAGTATGCTCATTTCACCGCTTATGGTAAGGATACTTATTGATTAATAACTAGCTTTTGCCTCGAAATTTAGGTATATTCCGTTCTCCCCATCAAGATGCAGCTTACTTCAAAGATGCTTACATCGTTAGGGTAGGTTTTAGTCTAGCGGTGGAAGTTTTTCGGTTGAAATTATGATGATGATAGGTACCTACTGATATTCGCTTACCATACATATTGTTACCGCCAAATTTATACACCGTATGAACCGCGCGCGCGCATCGCATTGTCGCCTTCCTTCCCCCTGCCCTCTGCCTTCCGTCCTTCCTTCGTCCTTGCTCCTGAGACGGTGGAGGTGCGACGGAGAGGGCCAGCGCTGCATCGTAGACCTGAGTCGATCACTCCTTCGTCGGGATTCGGGTCGATCGCGACCCATTGACAAGGTGATCGAGTCTAAATGACTCGATCGTTTGGGTCATTTGGGTCGCGACTCGATTTCGCTCAAACGTATACTGTAGCTCATGATTCTCGTGATTCGAGACCCATCTGATAAGGATGCGAGACTCGAGATCGCGATCCACACATTATGTCGCTGGCTATTTTTCATTTTAATACATTTCAATTAATTATCACTATAATTTCATTCTTATACTTTATAGGTATATAGCATAAATTTTACAATTAGATGACATGGTGCAGGGGAGCTTGATCGATAAAACTGTAAACAAACTGAAGTGTACCTTATGCTTAATGTGATAGAGTTCACGAGAAACAAAGTACCCAATGACCCAAAGGACCCAAATGATCGACTTTTTTTGTACGTCACGACCCGATCACTTGTGTTTGGATCGTGATTCAATCAAAGTGATTCTATCGCTCGCGATCGACTCAGGTCTACTGCATCGACAAGCCCGTTGAACGGGAACGCGCGCGCACGACACACACCGCACCGCTACCGCTAGCCCACGACCGCTGTACAGCGGCTGCAGTAGCAGCCCACCGCGCAGTTCAGTGCCGAGGAGTTCATCCACCATCGTCAAGGTACCCCAACATCCCGTCTTTTTCCCCTCACTACCAATCTTCGGTATTCTAAACCGCTTAACTTACCGCAGCACCACATATGAACTTTATAAATAAAACTGCAACCCTATGTTTTTTTCACTAAACTGTGTAAAGTGCTAACAACAGTTACCGACTCCAGAGACCTGTGTAATTTTTCCTCTGTGATTGAAAGAAACGATAAATCCATTTTATTAACTAGAGGTATCTATCGGACAGAATATCCTTTATTTCATTTTTTCTATACAAATAAATGTATGGTACCTTCTTACTTTCCAAGATTCTTTCAAGACCCCAGCGTAGTAGTAGTGGCCTGCTACCACTAAGCTACTGACTGAGCTTTAACGAAGAAATAATTAGCTATTTTTCTATATTTTCATTTCAGGGACCAATAACCGCCGGTACTCTGGGCACAGCAGTGCGGGACTCATCGCTGCAGCATATGGGAGTGATGCACGAGATGCTAGGGTTGCTCCTGTCGCTCGTGATAGGCTTCATCTTCGGTTTGACGATCTGTGCTGTGGACGAACGATATGGCGTTGGAGAATGGCCGACCTATGAAATGATGTCACGGTATTTGCATTTATTCAAGACATCGTTGTTATACCTAGCTACTAGTTTTAACATTTACAAAACAGGCCAAGTGCATGCAAACCATTCTCAATGGAGGGTTTTATTTTTTTTCAAGTAGGAACATATACTTACATTATAATAGTCGATCGAATATTACTCGTAAAATTGTAAAGCCTACTTAGCTGTAATACTTATCTTTTAAGTTCGTAATGTATACTATTATCATTATCTTTTTCAGACGTCCAAATATCACCGTTATGTTTAGTTGGCAGTGGAGAGACACTTGACTCTAACAAAAAGACTTTAAAACTTAATATTTCACAAACTGTTATCTTAATTGAGAAATAGGTTTCTCAAAGCCCCTATGTTTTTAAAGACCTATCTTAAGACACTCAATATTATTAGTTGTGCAAAAAAAATATATCCCCTCTTTACATGTAGGGAGATATAAATATAAGACAGCAAGATATTAAGGCTATGTACGCAGGAATGTCGGCTTGTGCCGTCCAGACAGAATTTAATGCGAAAGCTTCGTCTGCATGGCGAGAACTTACCCCATTTATACGAGTAATTTGTATGGTGCAGTTTGACGTCATGAGACTGACGTCATAGCATTTAATGTCGTAAATATGTTACTATTTTACAAACTACAAAATTGTTTGGTTGACGTGTGTGTGAGCTTAATGTGATTTTATTAGGAAAATATAAAACAAAAAATATAACTACGTTAAGAAAAACCGACTTCAAAACTGAAAAGTAAAAAATAATAAATTGTAATTATATACTACCTATTATTTATATGTGCTATTTACTAATAGGTTTGAAGTCGGTGCCAAGCCTTAAACAAACAATTATATTTTAATCACTTAAATACATAGATGTATTATCTACTTCGTTATAAATCTATGCTTATAGATGAATACGAGCAAATTAATACACTGAACAAAACGTAACCGGCGAATCGTGGGTGTTTGCATGTATGCTTGAATTCATGCATTTACCTCTGCCTACACCTTCGGGGATTACAGGCGTGAAGTTACGTTTTAATACAATGAAATGCCTACTTTAGTGATTTTGGCTTGGCACCGACTTCAAACCTATTAGTAAATAGCACATATAAATAATAGGTAGTATATAATTACAAATAAATCTTTATTATTTTTACTTTTCAGTTTTGAAGTCGGTTTTTCTTAACGTGGTTATATTTATTTAATACTTTTTAGTTTATTGCTGCATTGCCAATTAGATTAATGTTCACTTCTGCTAAATTTGTAAAATCTGACTCTTTTAGCTTCATGACAATTAGATACCTCATTTAAATTGTTTAGGTGTGTCGATACAAAATTATTACACGACTATACGAAATCAATGAAAAAAAAATATCCACGAAGGAGTAAATAACCTGTGTCGTGTCGTCGATGAGTAAATGTGTCATTGTTACTTGTTGTCATCTTGTTGTCATGCGCAATTAGGACTACGTCAGTGGATTCAGCACTGTATGACAACTCGCCGTCTATTCTTATTCCTTTAGTGTGAGGTGAAAGTAAGTATAAAAATGCTCATAAAATAAAAACTGATGGGCCTATCTGAATCAAATTTATATGGGACCAATTCAAAACTATTCCGCATCAAACATCAGAATTACGTAAATCGGTCAACAAATCTCGGCGAAAATCGCGTACATACATAAAAAAAAATATATATATACCGGCCGAATTAAGAACCTTCTCGTTTTTTGAACTCGGTTAATGAATTAATTATCTCTCGCTCAAAACTATTTCTTTTTAAATGCTTTTGCTTATTCAATTGTTTCTCTAGATGTGAAATAAGATCCCTTTGGATCGGTGTGCTGGTGGCCATCCCCAGCGGTGCGGGTGTCGCGCTGGCTGTGCTGGGAGAGTACACGGCCTCATTAGTCGGCGTCGCCATATCAGCTTCCTTGCTGCCGCCCGCCGTCAATGCTGTAACTATATTTCTTTGGTTTATTTGTTTTTAGACCAATCCCCACAATCAGATCAAATCAGTTCACGAGTATGACGCATGTGGCCATTGCTCTCCTTTACCTATGGAGAAAAATGTACTCGTAATAAAAATAGTTCATGAGTTCCATGATCGAATATGGCAGAAGTGTTTTACGTACCTGTACGAAAAACTGAATTACCTCAAAACGTTTTCAGGGTCTTCTATGGGCATTAGCATTAGTGCATCTGATCTTCATAGACGACAATACACGTTGGACAGGCGTAGTCAAGACGTCACTCTACAGCAACAACCAAGCTACAGAACTGGCTGTGTTGGGCACAGTATCCCTCTGTCTTACCCTCGTCAATATTGTCTGCATTTTCCTCGCTGGAGTGGCGGTTTATAAGGTAAATTGTTTTGGAATACTTATTGAAAAGTATTTTCCGACGACGTGTCATATATGACACGGTGTACTTGTGTACCATGATATGATTTTGCTATTCAATATAATGTGATTTAGAGCAGCGGTAACATGCAGGATCACATATTTAGTGTTGTGTGTGTAGTATATACCTACAATACGCACATTACACGAGCATAGAGCCAGTTTAGTAGGTCTAACAAAAAATCGTTACCCGCTAGGATTTTTTTGCTAGACCTATAAACTGGTGACAGCAGAGTTTTCTAACACAATTGTCGTTACTTAAAAGGAAACCCCACACTACACTCCAGCGACAAAAGATGTGATATTTTGAACAAAGATTTTTATATGCAGTTGCAAACTCAATCGAATTTACGAGGCTTTACCTCGACGTTACATACGCATCATCATAAAAAAAATTGAATTCAGTTTCAATCCATTCCAAAATGTAATCCCATAGCGTCATGGTGTGAGATCCTTTTTTCTAAAGAGATTGTTTTGTTTCATTTGGATCATAGGTCAAAGAGGTATGTCCATTTGAAAGACGAGATATATCTTGGTGGAGATCTAATAAGAGCTTTCTGCATCGACGACAAAAAACGAAAGAAGAATCATTTAATCCATGGGACATTTACAGGTATTAAAAACGAAATAACTGAAATATCTATACAGTACTTACTTATGATTCAAATTTAATACAACACTTGTATTACAGCAAATGGCACAATCAAGTGTTTGTACCCCTTGAAACAAGTAAAGCAAGCTCTTGTAACGGTACAGAAAAGAATAAATTCTTTCGCGAAGACAATATTAAAGAAATGGATTTTGACTGGTTTGTATTACTTGCTTTATACTTAATAGTTTTTGCGCGCAACTTCGTCCGCTTGTACTTTTAGTAATCGCAATTTGTAACCTTTATATCATTCCAATAATAATAATTATTATAACCTATATTTCTGTAAAGTTTCATCCTATTCCGTAAAGTAAATTTTCGTGAAAGAGTAACAAACATCCATCCATACTCACAAACTTTCGCATTTATAATATTAGTAGATACGATTTAATTTTCGCATCTGTGATTTATTCATATATCACAATGTTTTTTACAGGAGTAATGATCGCGACATAGTAACAAAAACAGAAAATTTTGAATATCGGAAATCAGAAACAAGTCAAATTGAACCATCAAGTACCCATGAAATAAATAAACAACAAATCAACAATGTAACATCATTAAATTTGAATGTTGACACTAGTATATCGAAATCTGAAAATGATTTAAGACATGAAGACTATGATAGTAACAGTTCGCATTACCCAGTCATTGAGCCATCCTCAAACTTTACAGTTAGTTCTAAAAAATACGGTGTTTTGCTTAGTAATAAGACATTTGATGTTTAAAGTAGGTACCTTTCATGATCCCATAAGTATATATAAAACTATATCAAACACTAACTAAAGTAAACTGTCAAAATCAACTTAATATTAAAAACTGTTGATCCGAATACACTTTATCCTTTTATACCTGATACAATAAATTACTTGTGAAATAAACAGGTTAATAAACACAATTACTTTGATGTCTTAGTTTATCGTTTTTTACGTACTTAAATATATTGTTTTCTTAAGATTAAAATAATTTTATAAGCATTTGTAACACTTTTAATAAATATCTACCATAATTATGTGATTTTAATCCTATAGTTTTACATATGTACCTAATTATAACATTGTATAGACACAATATTACATTTATTATCTGTATGCAACTCAACTGATTAACACAAATATGAGAATAATCACAATAATCACACATTGTAGCGTACTATCATAATTGGCTCAGTATTAAATTAGGGCATACTTATTAATTGCATAGTGTCCTTACGACATGCATTAGTTATGTCAGTTACTACTGAGATTTCATAGACTATACGCGGAAATTAAATTTATATCATGCCTGCAGGAGTTATTTTTGTAATAGGAATTCCTTCTAGTAACTATGAACATATTTTAAAATTTGGTAAACCTAAGGACTTAATACCTGTTGACGATGCGACTTACAAGGAATGCCACCTGGAAGTAGAGTTGAGGAATAAGAACTGTCGAACTATTCCGATACACTTAACTCAAAATTATTATAATGAAGCATTCAATCCAACTTTAGAAAATATAAATGAAGACGACGAATTCATAACCATGGAAAGTGTAAGTTCTAATTTCTAAGTATTCCTCAATTTATAATACCTAATTTGTTAAATCGCTAGGTTTTTGTTCTTTATTTTATTGTGAGTAGGGGGAGGGAGGCATATTGGGGTAGGTAGATAATTAACACTCAAGCATTACAAGACAAAATATGATGACTAAGCAAAAAATTAAAACCTTTTATTGATTCATTGCGAATAAACGTGCGTACACATTTTTAATTGACCATGGTAACCGCAGTATTTTCAAACACGATTCAATTTTTAATGTAAACAATGCATTTTACTATGTCAAAATTTTTCTAGCATTGCATAACATTTTTGTAGCCGAATCACACTTTATGGTGTCTAATATTATTTTGAAAGTAGGTACGCTTAATATAGGCAATACTTAGAGCTTGAAGGTCTGAATTAGTTTTTGATCCAAGGAGTGCTACCAATACAAGCTATCGTGTTAGATTAGATTTTTTTTTCTTCCAAAAAGCTTCTAGAAGTAGAATTTGTTTTCAAAACAAAACAAACAATTCCGGAGCAAAACAATTTCGGAACCAATTACAAAAAAGTCCGACTACATCCGAGAAGCCAAGCCAAGCCGCGAGTCGGTATAAGAAAATACGGAAACCTACGGGAATAAGAAGCTTTTAGTGTAAAACCAAATTTACACAAATTAAAGTGACAATTTGCATTATTCCCTTTAGATTCTACAAGAACTGCTGATGAAACTACAGGTGGAGCATGTGGTGTGGATTAACGACAAGCTGGGTAACTATGTAGAAGTGATATTCCCGCTGCCTACCGGCGACCGATGCGAGACCATGCTCCATTGTCTCACTAAACTAGGAATTGGTGTACGATGTAAATCCATTGTGAGGTAAACTGGATTTTTTATACAAACTACTTATTTGGATAATTTACAAGCCTATTTTTTTGTTGTTATAACTTTGATCTTAATTCAGATAATAAGGAGGTCGCAACGCTTGCTGATGTCTTTTATGGCTTTGAATATAGGTACTGACAGTAAAATAGACTCCATAAGAAACCTATAAGCGCAATTTACGGAGCGTGTTAAAAAAATGCAGGATTATACAATTGATGGGGATCAGTTCGAAAGAAAGTCCACTTTTTCAAGTCATCTCCCTCCAACAACATAATAATATCTAACATAACTTTCTATTGCTGGGAGTTATGAAAGTGGATAATCTTATTTTTTCATACCGTTATTTTCTTCCTTATTTTGTAAGAAACTGACATAAACTGACCCGACAGAAATTTTACGGACAGGCAATTTCGCTCCTTGAGGATCTCATATTGTCTTCTGCCTATTATAGTATAGAAGATAATGTAAAAATGAATTTGAATGTTAGGTGAAATAAGTCATGATTTTACAGTGTGCTCCCATGCAATGTGGTTCATACAGCTATGAAGGAAGAAATATACGACGAAGATGATATTTTGTAAGTTACCTGTCTATAAACTATTACTTTAAATGAGTGCGTTTAAAAAAATAACACCCAAAAGAAGTTTACCTATGTTCTATTACCTTACATCTTTTCTGGTCAGACTGTTCACTACTGTTTTGAATTGCAATTGTGAATACAAAGGAAAAGAGATATTTCGCTCTCTCATTTTTTTTAATCTGCGAAACGTAGAGGAGAAGGTGTAAATATGGCCCCCTACTTTGTTTTTCAAGATTTTCTCTAGTACTATTATATATAAATATATGTTTATAGTACCAAATTATCAGGAATTTATCTACCTATCAGAAACATAGCACTTTTTAAATGAAAGTCCGTAACACAATGAAAGAAAATGTTTATTTTAAAAAATGACAATAGAACAATAATGAGTTATAGAGAGGGATATATGACCCCCAGGGGGCCAAATTAAATGTATGACATTAATTTAACTGCTTAGCGGTTAAACCCTTGCACCCGCGCATATGATGTTCCCATCGGCTTTCGGACAGATACCTCTTTATGCCGTCTCAGGAAGAGATCAAGCCAAGCCCTACCTGCGACTTCGTTTTTAAAATGATTGGCTAAGTTATTTTTTGAAGCCAATTGATAAGCCATTCGGCGGACATCCATTCCGTAAGTCCGTAGTATTTTGCTTTCATTATCAAAATGTACTCAACCAGTTTTTCTTTCAATTCAGGCGGAAGTATAGGTTTTCTGCCAAGTGTCTTGTGAACAAGAGAATCTAAAGATTCTTCAGAGTCTTTTACCAGTCGTTTTAATGTGCTTCTAGGTATTTGAAACTCCTTGACTGCCTTTTTATATCCCATACTTTTACTTCTAACAGCTTCAATCGCTTTTTTCATCTTTTCAGGATCCCATGTCTTCCTTTTTTTAGGAGCAGGGGGATTCATCACACTTGCACGAGGCATCTGAAATGAATAAAATATCAGTAAATAATACATACATTTAATATGGCCCCCGTGGGTCATGAAACAAACATACTGGTGGGTCATATTAAAATTACGGCGGTTTTATTTTTTCACTTTGAACACAATTTATTTTTACAGATCATGCAAAGGAGATGTTGCGAGCTCGGCTCTGGTTCGTGCATATGCTCAATATGGGTCTTAGTCTTGCGCAGCAATTAACAAATTTCTTAACAAAGCTTCGCGATATTATGACTTCGAACCCGGATGATACATACTTGGTAGTTGGTGACTTTAACATGAGTACAATCCAGTGGAATCTTGCCTCTGACGATGGTAACACTTATTTAAAAGCTTTAAATGCTACTGGTTTCAATGAATGCAATTTTATCGACGAACTCAACGTGGTGAACTTGCATCAATACAATCACGTTGTTAACCAGTATGGTAGGCTTCTAGATCTTGTTTTATCGAATAACGATGTTACAGTCAGTAATGCTTCGGACTCTTTAGTACCTATTGATCCTCACCATAATTCTTTGATCATAATGGTGGACATGCGATGTCAGCTACCTCTGAAATCAGCAGCTTGCATTAAATTCTGCTATGGGAAAGCGGATTTTGATGCTTTCAACAGAAATCTATCAATAATTGACTGGAAAACTAACTTATCTCACAAGGATCTGGATGTATCAGTGGATTATTTCTATGATACTTTAAAAAAAATACGCTCAAAGCATGTTCCAACTAAATATATACGATCAGGTTCATACCCTCCTTGGTATTCATCTGCACTTATTAAGGTACTTAAAGAAAGATATAAGTATTTTTCTAGGTTCAAGCGTTACGGCATGATCTCTGATAAACTATCTATTAATACACTGACTGTACGTGCAAAATCAATTGAAACTTATAACTATGCTTCTTATATCTCAAGAGTGGAAAGTTCTATTAAAAAAAATCCAAAATATTATTGGTCATATTTTAAATCAATCTCTAAGTCTAATTCTTTACCCAATACGATAATAATTTTATATGTCATAAAAACAATAACTCGAATTGTGGAGAAGAGATTTGTGACATGTTTGCAAATTATTTTAGTTCTAGTTTTTTAGATCTTCACTCTGCATCATCTACTTCAGTCTCTGCTACTCAATATTCTAACCATGACTTTAGTTTGAGTGACGCAAACATTACGACAATTGAATTTTCAGTGTCCTCAATAAAATCGGAATTGTGTAGACTGGATAGAACAAAGTCGGAGGGCCCTGATTCGGTGCCTGCTATACTGCTTGCTAATTGTGCAGATGAGTTATCAATTCCCTTATATATTCTCTTCAACAGATCTATTAATGAAGGGTACATGCCAACGATTTGGAAAAAAGCGTTTATTTCACCTATTCATAAAAAAGGTTCATAAAATGAAGTGACCAATTATAGACCTATTTCTAAACTATGTATCATTTCAAAAGTACTTGAAAAAATCATATACAATCATTTGTATCCAGCAATGAAGACATCGATTCCATCGTCTCAGCATGGCTTCCTCAAAGGCAGATCTACTGTCAGCAACTTAATTCTTTTGAATGATTTCATTTCTGAGTCAATGGACCGGGGATCGCAGGTTGACGTAGTATATACTGACTATAGTAAAGCATTTGATCGAATAGACCATCATTTATTAATCTCTAAGCTTGAGCTATCTGGTATTAGAGGGGATTTATTGAGATGGTTTACTTCTTACATTAATAATCGCTCCCAAGTCGTTGTTCTCAATAATCATAAGCCTAGATGGATGTGTGTTCCAAGCGGTGTACCACAAGCATCTTTGTTGGGCCCTTTAATATTTTTAATTTTCATATCAGATATAGATACCTGTTTTGAGAACTCTTTACTACTCAGTTTTGCTGATGACATGAAAATTTTTAAATGTGTTAAAAGTAATGATGATGCACTGGCCTTACAACAAGACCTGGCTAGGCTTGATAACTATTGTGTTATTAACAAACTAGACCTTAATGTTAATAAGTGTTCAGTTATGTCTTTTACGCGGAAAAACAATCCTATTTGCTTTAATTACAAATTAAAAAATCTAGTTCTTGAACGAGTGTCAGAGATGAAAGACTTGGGAGTTGTACACGACTCTAAACTAATTTTTGATAAACATATCTCTACTATAGTCAGTAAAGCTTCTAGGTCTCTAGGATTCATAATGAAATCCTCTAAGGAATTTAAACAGGTTAAAACGATTAAAATTCTTTATAGTACATATGTGCGATGTCATTTAGAATATGCATCTCAAATTTGGAACCCGAAGTATACAGTCTACTCTGAGCGGTTAGAACGAATACAGCGCAAATTTATCCGATTTCTTAATTTTAGAGCTCAGCTTAAAAAGACGGATTACAATACTTCCTGTGCTAAGCATCACTTTCTTCCTCTAAAAAATAGACGAGACATTTCCGATATCATCTTTTTAAAGAAAATTATGGTCTCCTCCATAGATTGCCCGGATTTGTTAGGTAAATTCTCTCTTTACACCCCCACTATAACTTATCGTAGTAGCCCGCTACTTTCTCTTCCATCGGCAACAACAAAATATCGCCAGAATAGTTTTATCTATCGTTCATGTCAGCTCTTCAATTCCTTATGCAAACGTACCGATCAGGAGTTCGACCTGGACCTATTTTTCTCCAGTGTACCTTCAATCAAAAAAAGATTATGTGATACTTTCTTTAACAAATATAATAAGTAAATGTTTTATTAAGATACGATTCAACCTCAGGATTCTTACTGTTCTCTTCGTTGGCTTCGAACAGACTCGGGTCAGCGGTGGATAACTTCGTGGTGAGTGTAACAGACCAACAGAAATCTAGATAGACTGAGTTAATATTACATGTCAACTCGTGATTTCTTTAATTGTTTTTTTTTTTTTTTTCTCAATGTGGATGATAAGCATTTGTTTATATATTTTTAAGTATGCGTAAATGTAGTATGTACTTATACTGCTTTATTCGTTTTTTTATTATTTTTTTTTTTGTTATACTTCAAATACTTTTTTCTTTTTTTTTTACTTGTTTAACTGACAAACTTGTTAAACATGTGTATATTCACACCTTTTGCTTTGTGATATGTTGTGGTAGTGTGAACCGTTCTTTACAATGTCTTTTAAATGTTGCTAATGTCTTTCGCTATCTACTTTTTTTCTATAAGTGGAGACTTATAAATGATTCTTCCGTTTCTTATACTGTATCCACGCTCTAATTGTAATAATCGATAGTCTTCCTAATAAATAAATAAATAGTGCATCACTTAATAAAAAAAGATGTATTAAATCGATCAATTCAATGAAAATCAGATGACTTTTTTTAAAATTGGAGATCGATTTGTATATTATTCACACCTAAAATCGATTTCGATAGTATTAAGAAAATATTACTTTATTCTCCAAGTACTTTAAAATCAAAAAAACTATTTAAAAAATGAAAATGTCAAAATGACATCGCCCGCCATATTCGCCATGTTGGTTTTGAGTTGCAATTTTAACTAAACAAAGCTAAATAAGTGTAAATATGCAGTAAAAAAAACGTTTTTATATTGATTTTGCCTGTTAATGATATTGTGTACAATACATGGCCGGAGGTCCATACATTTTTGCAACATCTCCAAATTTACCTTCACAATGGTGTAGCTTGATTCTTCTTATTTCTGGAATTAGATGTCACAACACTCACAACACTTAATTTCTATTAATTTTGAATTTTCGTTTACGACGTGAACAAAGTTTGACTCGCGCTCGTTTTGACATGTACAAACTGCGGGACGAGTAAACGCCATCTATTGAGTTTTCCCAAAATAAAATGGTGACTGCCCCTATTTCTATCTGTTGAATCTAGAAAATTACAGATGGCGTTGTTCGAACATGAAAATATTGAGGGGGGTCGAATTACATGCAGGGACCATATTTACACCTTCTCCTCTAGTATTATTTGAGCAAATTTGCTGCTCAAATTCTACAAATTATCTCATGAATGTACCTTGATTCCGGCGAACAGAAAGATTGCATTATTCAAAATGTTCTGTTTCTGTGTAAAGTTCTTTCAACAGTGAGTGGTAAAAAGTTATTGCCTAACAATCAACAACGTTGCGTGCAGCACAAGTAATCGTACTTTGGACAGTTGTTCTAAGCCATCAGCAAATATTTTCAATATTTATTTCAGAAAGAAGAATGAAGAGGCTAGGCGCTGGCGAAGTTTTGTTGAATCAATCAGGTCCAAATTAACTGTTAAACAAGTGGTGGATGGAGTTCGTGGTGGCGGAGAGCTGTCTTTTGACTACCTCACCTTAATTATAACAGCTGAGTTAGTATCTAAAAAAATTCGCTTACACTCACAACCATACAAACATTTATCCCGTTGCGAGGATCGAACCCGCGACCCTTCGAATCAAACGGTCGTTTCACACTGCCGGACAAACCGGATCGTTGAAAAAATTTAGAACCATGAATAAGTAGAACGTGAGGTTCGAGAATGCTACTAAAAAGATCTGACATTCGCGCGATACAGTCTGCTAGGGATATCATATTATCATCGAAAGGAAATTTGCCACCGTCATCAATATTTACTCACAGGTGATTGAATGCTTGAAACGTGTAATGAATGGTAAGTAGCACGATGTTCCTAATGTCGTTCGAGGTGCCTTAAACCTCTTCGAATATAAAATAATCATAAATTTAATTTGGAGAGTAGGTACACGAAATACATTAAGAAACATGAACATATCCACCTAGCTCTTACTATGTAGGTAAGCACCATTGCATCCTTCCTGTTTGAATCCTTCATCAGTAGCAGAGAATATACCTACTTATAGTTACAGTAACACATATTTTTATGTAGATAATGATTGTGGCAAACAAACATGCAGTTCACATAGAAACATAGATCTATACTGTTATGTTTGTTTGAACGCGCTAATCTCAGGAACTACAAGTCCGATTTGAAAAGTTTCAGTGTTAGATAGCCCATTTATCGAGGAAGGCTATATCATCACGCTTTGACTAATAGGAACGGAGCAGCGGGGGCGAAGCCGGGGCTGGCCGCTTGTGGTAAATAAAAACAGGAGCTCAGAATGTTCATGTATTTTCTTCCTTGAGATCTATGTTGTTTTGCCTCTGTGATAGGTATGACGGGACCATATACCATTGGCTACCATTTGGCGGCAGATAGATTATTTAAAAACAAACCTCTGCCACCTCTGCTTTATATTTTCAGTTCCCTAGCAGCACTCGGTTTAGTAGAGAACAACGCATCAAACATAGTCGCAGCCATGTTAGTATCACCGCTCATGGGGCCAGTAATGTCAATTACTTTCGGTACTATCATCGCAGACCGGAGCCTAGTGCGTAGTGGCTTTGAGAGTCTTATCTTGGGAATGCTCGTCTCCCTCCTATTCGGCTTTATATTTGGACTGATATTGGGGACTACTGAAATGCCATGGGGTTACGGCGACTGGCCTACGGAAGAAATGAAAGCACGGTAAATATGTACTTAGCAACGATACGAAGTAGTATAATAAATATATGGTAACGATTAGGTAGTTACTATTGTTTAAGTTCTAAAGTGAAGGAAAAATAGGGTCGGGTGAGACGACCTCATTAACGGAATTCCTCCGGTGGATGCAAATTCAAGACCATTACTAGGAATACTATCTATTAGGTACTTTGTTTTCATTTTTCTTTAAATCTCTGTTATGCGCCCTAAGGCAAATAAAAAATAATTCTTAGGTATGGGAGAGTCGGATATATTGTACCAGTTTTGAAATTTTGCAAAATATATTTTTTTAATATTAATTTAAATAAGTTCTTTATCTTGATTCACATAGTTTATCTCATTTAACATGTTCCGCAACGTCAACACCATACTCTTATCAGATTTTACACAATATGCGTATCCCTGAAGACTTTCCTTCGGTACGTTTTACCCAACTAGTCGGATTAATTGTACCACAGGTTAGGTAAATCATACCACCAAGACTTAAGAGACTTATTAACATGATAATAAATGAAAATAAAGAGGTTTAATAAATACTCAAAATAAATTGGTTATATTATTAATTATTAATGAAAAAATGCTGACAAAAAAAACAAATTTCTTCAATATTACTGACATAATGTGACAAAAGAACAAATGTATAATAGACTAAAAAAACATTCATCAAACTTAAATACATAATTCTGCATACATTAAATAATGTATGAAAATAGAATAAATCACTTTAGAATATTATTTCCGTCAGTCAACAATTATTTATTCATCTACTTATGTACTGAGATCAAACTCTTTATTTTCTTTTACCGTATAATAGTATAAATAATTTCGTTAATATCTTGATTCAATGTACAGGTTCCGTGAACTCATTTACAACAACGAACGTACTTTGTCTTGTCAATATTTGACCCTCAACTTATTTCGCATTCTGTTTTCATTCATTCATTTCAGTTCATTTCTATTGTTGGTTTTGAAAGCGAATTCGTTTCAGATATGTGGTTCTAGCTCATCTCATCAGCTCATTTTCAAGAGCCAACAATATCTTTCCAAAACCTCCTTCTTCTTTTTTAGGGTTCCGTACCTTAAAAGGAAAAAGGAACCCTTATAGGATCACTCGTGCGTCTGTCTGTCTGTCCGTCTGTCACAGCCAATTTGCTCCGAAACTACTCGACCGATTGAGTTGAAATTTGATGAATATATGTAAATTGGTGACCCAAAGATGAACACGTCAAGTAAAATAATACATTTTAAACAGGGGGGCCACTTTCGGGTGGTAAATCAGGTTATTAAAAAATAATTCGTAAGCTGTGTCGTGTGATATATCAAATGAAAGAGGTTGTTGTCAGCATCTCAGATATATTTTTTTTATAATTTTTGCTTAAACTAATTTGAAGTCATTTAAGAAAAACAACGAAAATTGACCATTCCCCCTCCCCCTATCTCCGAAACTACTGAACTTAAAATTTTGAAAAAAATGTGGAAAATAGTTCTTTGCCTATAGATTACTGGAAAACCTATAAGAAGTTTGAGTATTCAAATTAAATCGAAAATTCTTAATAATATAACCCCCCCTGCCGGTACCATCATAACCGCTATGTCCCTGCATTTTAAATCTGTAATATTTTCGAAAATATTTATTTAAATTTCGGAACCCTCACCACGCGAGTCGAACTCGCACTTGTCCGGTTTTTTACTATTTATGGGCATAATTCATTTAAAAAATATATAAAATAATAAATATAGCAACAAGTTGGGTAAATTGTACCAGTACAAATAAAACAACTGCCGGTGGTACAATTTACCAAACTAAGAGATTTCAAAAATAAATATTTGTCACAAAATAACCGCTGAACATAATACGGTCGCAACGCTATGGTCGAATCGGTGATTATAGATCTAATCAAAAAAAATATAACAAAATTGTAACTTACATTTTCTCTTTGTAATCTCCTTAGCTACACACGTCAAAATTTGTATGAAGGACTTTCAAAACACATTTTTTTCTCTAAAAACAAATGTACTTTCTGGAGGCCGTTACATAGAGACAAGTAGTTGAGGGCGCTGTCAGCGCTCAGTTTTGTGTAGCCAGAAAAGAAAATAAGTTACAGTAAGTGTAAAATTTTGAGGTGGTACAATTTATCAGGCAATTCAATATACCAGACTCTCCCCTATATATAACCTATCTACTATGGGATGTACCTACCTACCTAAAAAATCTTTTGGGTTACCGGGTAAGTTAAGCATGTAAAATGCTAAAATGTAGATAATAACAATTACGATGAGTCTTAGGTCTAATAATTGGCTTATATTCCAGTGGCAATGTTCGATCTCTATGGATGGGTGTATTGTGGGCGCTGACATCAGGCACGGGTGTCGCGCTGGCTTTGCTACAAGGTAGCGCCGGACCACTCATCGGTATAGCGATCTCTGCTTCCTTGCTACCACCGGTTGTTAATTGCGTAAGTAACTGAACTGAACTTGAACTTGCTGACGCCTCTTTGTTCCAACGATTTGACCTGTTTGTAGATAGGTACAAATGATGAATGACAAAACAAAGAAGCGGTAAATAAGTAGATACAAACTGTGCAACAGTGCAAATGAATACTGGGGTACCTATATAAACAGTACTGTTTCAACAAGAGTAGCATGACGAACAAAATGTGGGCTCGACCAAGTTAGGGACCCACGCCACGCTTGGCGTTTGGTCCGATCCGACATGCCACTGGCCTATACGCCACTGTAGATATATACCTATATATTTACTATCTTAGTCAGAATCAGAATGAGAAACTAATTTAAGTCAAGAATATCACTATGATAAAACTAAATATAATATACTAATTATATTAAAACTATAGGTCTCAATACCAGATACGTTACCATTTATGTATCCTAGAAATTATGGCACCGCACATTGTCGTCTAGGCGAAATCCAATACACGGCAGCGTTGAGCATGAGCACTACAATATTTAAAGAAACTTAGCCAAAGCAGGTACCTAATACGATAGCCAACACTCACCTACGAGTTAAAGCAGCGGGACAGTAGGAATGGAACTCTACCTTCGGTAGAGCAGTAAGGTAACGGTCAATCTCTAATCATAGGCTCTATGGGGACAAATATTTGTATGGTCTAGAGATATTTCTTCTGGTCTAGGAGTGTTTGTATAACGCGTTGTGTGTCTACTGTCTACGACACACACAATATGGTTCATAACTTTCCGTATCCAATGAGTGCATTTTTGGACGAAAACCTGAGCCTGTGGAATGTACCTATTTTGTGTAGAGTTCTGGACGATGTAAATGCAAGTGTAATAAAGAAAAGTTTTTAAAATGTTTAATCTATCTATCTCACTATGTTTTTTCCGCACCAGGGTTTATTCTGGGCTTTGGCATGCATATGGCTTCTATATCCGGGAGTGAAAGTACCGCATATGAAAGGAGAGCCGTATTACGGCAATTCGTCGTATCAGCCACTCTACCACGACTATCTTCCTATTGAATTTGCTGTAAATGGTAATTAATACTTTTTAATGTGATAACGTTACATAAATTCACATTGATGAGGTGCAAATGTGTGCACTAATGCAATAAAAACCCAAGTATAAAACCTTTTACAAGTGTCTGCTGTTTCACGGCTTTTAAGGTTACCTATTTCTGCAGAGTTACCTACACTAATTAATAAAATTAAGTGCCTATGTAATTACCTACCTACTAGTACCTACAAACCATTCGTATTCCAACAAATTAATGCCCACAAATAGTTCGTCAATATGAATGTATAAATAGAAACACGCGTCTGCCGCGTGCCACGTGCACGGTGCGCACCTGGATCAAAATATAGGGTGCACTTGCCAAGCTCAATGAAATTCCTGCTGGGAATTGTACACCGGCAATGTGAAGTTGGTCCATAAACGTGACGCACATGCAGGTTATAATGGGATCTACTATTGATTATGATACTTATGGGTAGGAGAGAGAAATTGCACTCAGTATATTACCATATCGACAGATGTCTTATTCTGCAAAATTTCAGAAGTTCAATCTGAATCGATCGAATTGTAGGTATGTAAATACCAAGATCAGAAGCAGTTGAAGCAAAGAACGCATCAATTCAGTTGCTATTCTACGATTGCAATGTTACGAGACGGCCCTTATACTTAGCACCTACTTAGGTGACAAGAATTCTATTTAAAAATGTCAAATACGTATCGTATGCATTACCCGGTATGTAGGTATACAGATTTTTCCGTTTGTACAATTCAGCACGACATAAGTTTACTGCCGAGTTAGTAGGTAGGTACTTAGGTATATACATACCTACGTGTCAGACCATTCTTTTTCATTCACAGGCATAGTAAGTTGCTGCCTAACAATAGTAAACGTAATCTGCATATTTGTTACCGCCATCATCTTCTTGAAGATCAAGGAAGTTGCTGCGCCATACACTTCCACGCCAGACCTGAGGCGATTCTGGGAGCAGGACATTAGGGTAGCCCGTGAAGCGAACCGAGCAAACCTTCATCGAGCTGAACAGGATGAACGAACTGAGTAAATAATCTAATACAGCTTACATTAAAGGATCATGCCTAGATTTGTACAAAAATATGAAAAAGGAACAACGTGAAACAGCTCTGATAAATTATTTTAAGAACATTTTCCGATTAAAATTTTTTAGCTCGCCGGAATTGCCATGTAAAAAAGTTTACAATATTTTGTGTCCGTTCTTATGTCAGATTTTCAAGCTGAATATAAACACTTTTTCTAGTCACATTTAAATTTTAACAAAGCTTTTTAACATAACTAGCAGATTCTTCAGTTCCAGTCTTGCCAAGGGCTGACCAATAGACAATAGTATTATGTATAGTATTTGCCTAATGCTACCTTCTGTAAGAAAAACCAATGACGTAAATAGGGGCGCTCCAAGGTGCAGGGTGAAGATACTGGGAGAGAAGGCACTGAAATGGGGGCTTAGACAGTTCGGCAGTTCTATCAGCATGAAATCAGTGACGTGCACCAAATTAGGGAGGAGGAAGCTTGCAATAAGAACCAGAGTTGACAATAAATATTTGTTAAGTATAAGACTGTGCACTTAAATTCCATCACATTTGTTCAGGTTGGTTCTCGAAGATTTGAATCAAGCTAGCGATGGAGAAATGAAGGGAAAATTAGAAGCCGCAGTGGAAGAAGCACTCGACGATGAGACTTATAGAAAAGTTAAAAGAATGAGTTACCAGAGTCATAACGCTGATGAGGTAGGTAACCCAAAACTCTACATTTTCCGTATTACTAAGCTACTTATAAGCGTTCAGTTGCCTACAAGGAACCCATAAAGTTACGCTATGTCCATATCTGTCCGTCCGTCTGTCCGCATCTTAGCACAGAGACTCTTTATGTCAGAAAGCTGTAATTTGGCACCAATATACATACATTTTAGGAATGCCAACAAAGTGGTGAAATATTTTTTTGAGTACCATCCTACTCTCAAAGTGGGGATATTATATTTTTTTCTCGTTTACCCTATATGTTGTCAATTTTTTTTGAAAAACCTATCCAAGGTGTCCTTGGAACTCACGCAATATTTTTAAGATTAAAGGTGGTCCCTCACTTGGAGCATTCGTCTGAAATGAAAAGTTTTAGATTCGATATTGAGCATTGGGTATATTACAGTATTGCCTCCCCGACGGACGAGCGTTCGTGGTAGAAATCTCGAGGTAGAAATCTCTATTTTAAAGATATCAATATCACTCAATTCCCGACCCCACGATCATTAAGCTCTCAAGTATGATTCCCGGGCAGAGGCCTGCTACAAAGCCGCTGAAGCAGAGTAACATAAGATTAATTGACAGGTATTCCGGACCATTGGTCTACAATCTCGTTCACCCACGTCAGTTCGCTCCAGTCAAATGAACTCAGGTGCCGCCACACCGTTCCCAAACGCACGCAAAGGGTCGGACATAAACGATATAGCAGCTTTAGACAAACTACTTACATCGCTAATGAAAATCCGAGACAAAAGAAGATCAAAGTCCTTTCGGTCACATTTCGGCACGCCTAGAACCAGTCGAATATCGCCTTTGGAAGAACTAAGCCGCAACAGGCGCACCGAATCCTGGCCGGAGAAGATTTTCGAAGACTCTGTCGTGCGCAATGTTTTACATAATCTAAGGTCTAGCAAAAGGACATCAGCCGCAGTTGAAGAACCGTTTTTGACTCCTAAATAAACCTAACATTTTAACAAATATTTAATGGTTGCTAAGAAGTATAGTATATACCCACCTAATATAGGCAATGAGTAGGTAGTGGGTTGACTGAGTACTTAGATAATGGTTGATCAAAAATAAAAACGGAAATTCACGTTTGTTTTTCCTGTAGGAGTAGGTAGAGGTTAATGTATGAGAATTACGATACGTACTAGACCTGAGTCGATCGCGAGCGATAGAATCACTTTGATTGAATCACGATCCAAACACAAGTCGATCACTTGTGTTTGGTCGTGACGTACAAAAAAAGTCGATCATTTGGGTCCTTTGGGTCATTGGGTACTTTGTTTCTCGTGAACTCTATCACATTATGCATAAAGTACACTTCAGTTTGTTTACAGTTTTATCGATCAAGCTCCCCTGCACCATGTCATCTAATTGTAAAATTTATGCTATATACCTATAAAGTTTAAGAATGAAATTATAGTGATAATTAATTGAAATGTATTAAAATGAAAATAGCCAGCGACATAATGTGTGGATCGCAGTCTCGATTCTCGCATCCTTATCAGATGGGTCTCGAATCACGAGAATCATGAGCTACAGTATACGTTTGAGCGAAATCGAGTCGCGACCCAAATGACCCAAACGATCGAGTCATTTAGACTCGATCACCTTGTCGATGGGTCGCGATCGACCCGAATACCGACGAAGGAGTGATCGACTCAGGTCTGATACGTACGCGAATTACGATTTTTACCAACAAGTAGGTAAGTAACTAATAAGTCTAAACTAATCTACACTTGTGAAGAACCCATTAATCAATTCGCCGACCCAGGGATCGAATTTTAGCGTACCTAGTGGTAATAGCCTACTTTTTTTTTATGTTATTGAAGTGGCAAACAAACATGCAGTTCACATTGATGTTAAGTGATGACTGCAGCCTGACAAAGACCAAGGTCAAAATGCAGATGCGTTACCACTCCTGAGGCCTAAGGTGTTATGCCTCTGTGCCGGAAATTACAGAGCCGTACATTACCACCTGGCCGGAACACGATAGAGCTGAACACTACCATTTAGCGACAAGTATATTAGGTAATGCGGTGGTGCCTACGCCCGCGAGCTCCGTCACTGGAGCTTTACCACCAGTATACCTGGCCTACTATCAATAAGACAGTAGATAAGTACCTACTAATTGAAAGAACTCAAGAGTTTTCTGCGAAATCGAATCGGAAATAAGAACCACAGTTGACGACATAGCTACCGAATACCCGTGGTAGTGGACAGGTCACATACGTGGAAGAACCGACGGCTGTTGGTGCATTAAGGTTATTTTTAAGTGGCGATAGCACGCCAGCAGATCACAGACGAATCGCGTCGTAGGGCGCTTTTGTTACGCAGTCTTTCTACTTAGTGGGGGTACCTTACTACTAGAAAAACTGCGTAACACAAGTTAAACTACTTATTAATAAAAAATAAGATGCTAAAATGTTGCTCACTACGAAATTAAATTAGCCTATTATAACGTTTTCGTAGGTTTAATAACGTTTTCGTAGGTTTTCGCGAGCTTCATACATTGTAGAAATTAAACTTGCGGATTTTCTCGCGTATACAACACTCCCAAACTTCTTC
The DNA here is from genome assembly GCA_036365455.1 of Macrosoma leucophasiata. Lineage (NCBI taxonomy): Eukaryota > Metazoa > Arthropoda > Insecta > Lepidoptera > Hedylidae > Macrosoma > Macrosoma leucophasiata. The sequence goes on from JAWQUS010000024.1 coordinate 7,944,733, forward strand.
ATACACCCGACGTTTCGGTCGCTTTCCAGCTACCGTGGTCACGGGCTGACTAATTCGACGATGTTCAGCCTGGTCTTATATAGCTGAGACATAATATATCTTATATAGCCTATTATACATGAATACTCTAGTATTCATAAAACCTTAATTTAACCTTGATTCAGATTAAACAAACAGCTAAATGTATATAAAATTGGTTTTGTATTTTTTAACTGTCTCGATAAACAATACAATTTATAAACAACACATGTAAATTCTATTATAAATCTTTATAAATAAATAAGAAATGAACATTGACAATCACAGCACTTCTTACTAGCAAGTAGGTACATAATTATATAATGACATAGTACAAACTTATGCATATCTACATGACTAAGTAGGATACTTATGTAATATCATCACAATAATCTTTAATGGAACAACGAAAACTGGTCGCTTAGTGCCTACGGAATTTAAAATTTGTTAACTACCTATGAGCCTTTTTTTGTACATTTCACCTAGTACTTAATTAATGACAAGTACGTAGACAATTTTATGGATCTACCTATCTACTTAGTATTCTATCAGCTCGCGAGAAAACAATGACAATTGATTGAATTGCCCGTGAACCGATATCGGTCCAACTGCAGCATAACGACAAGTCATTTACGGTTCGCAGTTTACAGCAAGTACGCCTTGTCGTTATATTTTAATTACACTATTCACCTAATGCGATCACGAAGCAGAAAGAATTTAAGAAACGGCGTACATTGTATCTGTGCGAGTGAGTGTAAGATATTTACGAGGAAGCGACAGAGACAGGTATAAACATGTCAACATACAAAATTCTTCTTATTACGCGACCGCACAACGAATTAGGTACCTAGTTGAGAGAATAAAATGTACCTGCTAGTACCACGACTACGGCCGAAGTGGACTAATTTAACTATAACTAATTGAGTAAAATGTAATATGGCTTATGTAAGTAATTAAGGCATAACGTACAGGTATACTATTATTTGATGATACGTCATCTTAGTTATTTATAATAAATACCTACTTATTTAAAAACAGAAAAAAAGTTAAAATGTCAATATGTACCTATATGATTTTTTCAGACTCCTACAGTGTGTGCACAACTTACAATTAAAAAGATTAAAGGGAGCAGAATTACTGCTTGACTAGACACAGTTCTATAGAGTACCTATATATAACTACAGTAATATGTAAATAAATAGGTAGGTAGGATACTGATTTTATAATAGGCATCTACATTTTGAAAACATCTGAAAATAAGTCAGTCTAGTTCTCATTCAAAATACACACTTTGTCCTAGGAGACCTGTAAATATTGGTCAAGATTTATGTCCGTTCACAATTGATTCTTGAGGCAAAGTTTTAAGAGACTTATTATGTTTAACTTGTGAAGTATATACATCATATCCTAAAGATATGGTATTATCATACAGCACTCTAAATCTTGTAGGTAAAAAATAAAAATTAATTATTTGTGCTGGTGGCCACACCATCCACTCTGCTTTATATAGTGTTTGAAATTTGTCTCTAACTTCTTCTTTAAAATTTTGCATAGGGTTTTCTTCAAATAATGCAACACTACCAAAGAATGTCACAATCATAACAGGAGAAAAGACCATCTGATCTAAGAACAGTTTCTTCATCACCATATCAGTAGATTTGCCTACAATAAACTTATCTAACACTTTATACCAATGATGACACAACACACCAACTGCTGCACCAGAGAATGCCATATGCATAGTCCGTACAAAGTCATATCTTTCTTGCTCCTTGGTGTAAATTTCATATGTTTGTTCCAAAAGATCACCAACCGATGATAAACTTACGGATATTGTTACGTTTGTATAAAATAAAAATTTATCACTAAATGCAAGCTTTGCTGCATTCTTCATTCGAGATACGGGTCCTGAAGCACGTACATTGGATGCAAGTTTTCTCCAAGTGACACCTAGTGCTTGCATTATATTGAGACAGTTATCTGAAAAAAATAATATATGGATAGTAATTCACAGGTAAACAAGAATATTTCTGAAGAATTAAACCAAATATATTTATTAATAATTACTTGCACAGTCATTTAAAAACTTGATAGTGAACAAAGATATTTAATTTTAAAATGAATAGCTTTTACAAATTTAATATAAATTATTAATTAATAACATTGTAAGAAGAATCATTACTGTTTTAAGTATACATTATTTCAAACATGTCTTTGTTGTTTTAATTTATTTTTTTAATTTGATTCTTTCTTATTTTTCTTGTGTTTTACATGAGATGTGTAAATATCATAGCCTAAAGATATAAAATTATCATAAACCACTCTATATTTGGTTGGTAAAAAGTAAAAGTTTATGATTTGTGCTGGTGGCCAGACAACCCATTCTGCTTGATACAATATCCAAAACTTTTCTTTTACTTCTTCTGTAAAATTCTCAAGTGGATTATCCTCAAATACAGCAACAGTAGCGAAAAATGTTAATATGACAATAGGAGAACAAATACATTGATCTAAAAGGAGCTTTTTGATTATCATATCAATAGACTTTCCCACAATCACTTTATCTAGTATGTTATACCAATGGTGGCATATAACACCAGCTGTGAATCCAGAAAATGCCATATGCGTAGTACGTTCAAAGTCTATTCCATCAATTTCTTTTGTATGTAGTTCATAATTCTGTTCTAATACATCTCCTAGTGTTGATATTACTGATGACAACAAAACATTTGTATACAACAGATTTTTTGAACAAAATGCATGGTCTATAGCATGTTTGTAAATTGTGCAAATGTTACGAAAAGTTCTTTTAAATATCTTCATTGAAATATATTATTGTATAACACCTAAAACAATGAATACATGGTATACTTTGTCCTATTTGAAAACAATTTATTGTCTACAGTGACAATTTATTGTCTACAGTGCCACATTAATTAATTGAGCTAGTAAATATCTACTTCCTCCAACTGGGTCCAGATTGAAATATTAATAACAACAAAAAGTATTAGAGTGGCAGTAGAGCACATTCATATATTGATGTCATATTAATACATGCAGGTAAAATCATGTAAAGCTGAGTAAAATTCAGTAAAGGAGATGTTGCGAGTTCGGCTCTGGTTCGTACACATCCTCAAAAAATGGGTAAATTAAAGAAGAATCTGAAAAAATTACAATTAATTTATTTAAGAATTTATTTTAGAGTTACAACCACATTTAATTCAAACGATTTTATCATTTTCAACTATGTTAAACATGGCGGCGATACAGCCGACACTTGGGATCAATCGATTTCGATAGTATTTAGAAAATATTACTTTTTTCTCCAAGTAATTTATAATCAAAATACAATTAAAAAAATGAAAATGTCAAGATGACATCGCCCGCCATATTCGCCATGTTGGTTTTGAGTTGCAATTCTAACTGCAAATAATGTTTTGTAACTGCAAACAAAGCTAAATAAGTGAAAATATGCAGTAAAAAACGTTTTTATATTGATTTTGCCTGTTTAATGATATTGTGTACAATATATGGCCGGAGCTCCATACATTTTTGCAACATCTCCTTTTTAATTTTTACAACAATGTTTGTACTACTTCATTTTCAAGGTCATTGGAATATTACACAACAACCTACATGTCAGTTTACTAAATAGTGCTGCATTCTCAATCAATAAAATTATTGTACATGCTATTTATATTAATAAGAAGCCAGAATATACGTACATTTTCGTCAACAGATGTAAATTATTTTCCCAAGCTCTAGGTCCACGACACGAGAACGACAAGTAAAGAGAAAGAAGAAACTTAAATTAAATGCGCCAAAAAAGTTGGTACGCTTTCAGCATAATACTGTACTGAACAAACCTAAGAACCCATTAAAAATAAAAACTATTTAACGAAAACAACCTACAAAATACTACAAATTCACATGACGACTTTTTTTCATGTTTTTATGCTGTCAGATGTCAGACCTGTCATGACTGTCATCCGTCATCACCCTGTCATAGGGGTGGACGATATACATCGATGTTTTATAAACACTCGATGTGTTTTATCAATACATCGATACGAACCGATGTATTTCTAGTTCTTCAACATCGAGTAAGCATCGATGTTTTTTTTTGAATACATCGAATCGAACAAGCAGATAAAAAACATTTATGTACCGTGAACTGAATGATTCTATTAACTAAAAAACCTTTCATTAATAATGAATACCTAATTAATAAAAATTGATACCAAGTTAATAAAAATTGGTTATTTTTATTCTGCTTCTTGGATTCGATGTATCAAATAAAAACATCGATAATACATACTCGATATTGAAGGACTAAAAATACATACATCGGTTCTATGCGATGTATCGATAACCGAAATTGATTAGCTAGGTAGTCATTATTATTGTAAGGTTTTTTAGTAAATAAAATCACTCAGTTCACGGTTTATTAACGTTTTTTTTTTCTTTTACTAAGGTACACGGGCCGATAAAAAAAATGGGTCCACTATAACATATTACTGCTCCGGCAATTAAAAACATTTAAAACCCTCGATTCAAAAAAATACACTTTAATGATGCAATAGTTTGTAGCAATGCAGAAACAGATTAAAATGGGAAAAGATTGGAAAACTTTTGTTTCTCCTAAGTATCGATAAAAAGTATTGGAATATTCAAACATAACATTTTTCTTTCCATTTTTCTTTAAAAATAAAATATATTTCACAAGCATGTGTTAATACGAAATAATATGAAAAAACAATTATTAAGGGTAAAAGCGACTTCTTTACGATATTCAATAAACTGAAAAGTCTATTATATCGGTTGCCTAACTAGCATAGTTGGTAATAGATGGCGCTGCTGCTACCATAAAGCAATGCAATAGATGTGAAGGAAAGATTTGACAAATCGGGCAGGGCTTCAGTAGCTCAATTGGAAGAGCGGCTGGACTAGACTCCCAGTAGGTCGCGAGTTCGAGTCTCGCCTGAAGTCAAATTTTTCTTTCCATTTTTTTTTAAAAATAAAATATATTCAAACATAATTTTACTGTATTTTTTTTCACCACGAAACTAATTTTTTTTTGTTTGTTTTACGGCCATAGATTTAAGTCCAAGCCAATCATCATTACTTTTTATATTTATTCATTTCTTTTAATGAATATCCATATGGAAGATGACGATGATTGGATGTTTCCATATGGAATAATAATATGATGAGATGAGTCAAGCTTTATAATTAAGTGCCAGTTTTTTCATTTTGAAATTACATACCTATATTAAATATATTATACTAATTAAAAAAAACAGTCGCTGTATGAAAAACATCGATGTATTTTCTGAAATATCGATATTGCATCGATGCAACGTTGCGATGCATTACATCGAAAAACACATCGATGTTTTTTTTCAATATCCATCCCTACCTGTCATGTCATTGAAACATCTAAAGGTACGGCCTCATGCAGGCGCTAGTCGCTCAATTCCAGCAATAAATCCAGTCACGTGACCCCATTTTTAAATTTCCCGCGTTTTATTTAAATTTCCCGCGTCTTAATCATTTCTAGCGACTAGAGACAAAAATACCCCCCCTAGACCCTGGTTTTCAGCGATAAATCTGGTCACGTGACCCCATTTTAAATTTCCTGGGACTCATTTTAAATTTCTCGCTTCTCAATAATGAAAATTCGCTAGTCGCTCGTCTCCAGCGATAAATATGATCACTAGACAGTATTTTAAATTTCTCGCGGCTGAAAAACAGTAGCATGGTGTCGATATTATAGTGTTGTTAGTTTAGTTTAGTTTATTCATTTATTTCATATAATTAGGCTAGTGTTATCGATACTGAATAAAATCTATCGTATCGATACTATCGACAGTATTGATTTTTTTTTATGCAGTGGAAGTAGCAAACAAGCATGCAGTTCACATTGATGTTAAGTGATGACTGCAGCCTATAGACACCCACACAAAGACCAAGGTCGAAATGCAGATGCGTAACCAATCCTGAGGCCTTAGGTGTCATGCCTATATCCCGGAAATTACAGGGCCGTACAATTACAACATGACCGGAAAACGATAGTGCTGAACACTACCATTTAGCGTCAAGTATGCGGTGGTGCCTACGCCCGCGAGCTCCGTCACTGGAGCTCTACCACCAGTGATTGACCTTGACGCAGTTGAACGAGCACAACGAGCAGTTCTTCGGTTGGTTTTCTCCAAACATATCGTTGCCCAACAATTGATTTATATAAATTGAGTAATGTTCTCACGGTTAGTCAGCTATTTATTCTGAATAGTACATTAAAGCAACATAACTTATTTCCATATAATCAGCAAACACCACTTGTAATAACAGGATCAACTTAACTCTACCATCGTTTAGAACTTAGAACTGCTTTTATTCAAAGATTCTGAATGGTATAGACGTTTATAGATTAAAACTATCGATAGTTCGGCAACACTAGTCGCCGCGTCTAACAGAAGCGTCACCGCAGAATAGTGATGCCGCTCGATATGCTACTGTCGATAGACTATCGATAGTCACACCTTATACACTAATCACATAACTGATTGAGTCTTTTTCTCATAAATACCCAAAAACTTATTAATAATCGCCGATATACGTCGAAAACAATAAATAAATGCGTATACGATAGGTTATCTATTACAGCAATTGCGATGACATATATTTGTTTGGCCAACTTTTGCTGTCACTTACGAAGTTCTCCAAGCAAAAACCGGCACGCCGTAAGGGACAAAAGATACGATGCTCTATTTCAACTTTCTTATGTTCTTTGTATATAACTGTCCCACTTCCACAAAGCATATGGCGAACATGGCTACGTCTATAGGTACTTAGTATAAGGTATAAAGTGATAAGTTTCATTAAGAGTTAAGACCTGTTTAAGTTTCTTAATATGACTTTTAGTGGTATTCATTCATTTTCTAGAAATAGCATTGTTTACATAGTGATGTACGAATACTAACCTAACCTATCAAAGTATCGATAATATTAGTTTCTTCGCATTTTTTAAGATAATTCAAAACATTTTTAATATAGTTTATTTAAATTTAACTAAAGTATGTATGTACCATTTTGTTCGATAACCTTTTGCCATCTTGTAGGTAGGGACATGATCACATTGCTATAAAAATTTTGGGACTTCTCATCAAAATACCGCGACAAGTGGATTTGGCAGTCCTCTCGTGATATTAACCTAACATTGCATAAAGAATTCTGAAGAGACCGAAACAGGTGGAAATCGGAAGGTGCAAGGTCAGGACTATACGGCGGATGCATTAACACCTCCCAGCCAAACTCTTGATTTTTGCTGAGTGGCTATAGATGTGTGAGGTCTAGCGTTATCATGATGAAACACCACACCCCTTCTGTTGATCAATTCCGGCCGCTTTCTCTCAACTTCTTGCTTTAATCTCATCAGTTGTTCGCAGTAGAGTTCAGAATCGATAGTCCTGCCTGGTGGTAATAGCTCATAATGAATAATGCCCTTCCAACCCCACCACACACACAACATCACCTTATTGCGAGTTAACCCGGGTTTCGCCACAGTCTGTGAAGCCTGACCGGCCTTTGACCACGACCCTTTTCGCACGTTCTTGTCGTACGTGATCCACTTTTCATCGCCAGTTATCAGCTTCTTCAAAAATGATTCGGTTTTATTACGTCGTAATAAAGAATCACAAATGAGTACACGGTTCATTAGGTTTCTTTCAGTGAGCTCGTGAGGTACGCAAATATCGAGCTTTTTTTTGTACCCAGCTTTTTTCAAATGCGCCAAAACTGTTTTGTGATCAATTCTCAGTTCTTCAGCTACGTCGTAACTACTGATATGTCGATCTTGCTCCACTTTTTCAAAAATGGCATCCATTTTATCCGTAATAGGGCGACCAGAGCGAGGTGCATCTTTGACATCAAAATTTCCGGATCGAAAACGCCTAAACCAAATTTGTGCTACTCTCACAGACACTGCACTAGGTCCATAAACATCGCAATTTTTTTTCGCGGCTTCCGTTGCATTTTTACCTTTTTTGTAGTAAAATTTTAAAATGTATCGAATTTCTTCATTAGATTCACTCATCTTGACAGTACGAAATACAAATGAAAATCACACATTTGCCTAATATGAATTTGGAATTATGTTCTTTAAAATTTTAACTTTCAATGATACCAAAACCAGCCAGATACAAATACTATAGCCAAAGAGATTTTATTACAAGTTCATACATACTATAATATAATGCGAAAAGACTTTTTCCCCAATCTATTATTTATATTCTTTACACATAAAATCACACTCTTAATATATGTCCTTCAAGTTTTAACACATTCAGCCCAGTAGGTACTTCAGTAGAGACGGTCGTCAAAAATACATTATAATTGTATTTTTGACGACCCGGTTAGTCCAGCGGTGTGAGATGACCGTTTGATTCGAAGGGTCGTCGGGTTCAATCCCCGCACCAGGATAAATATTTGTATGGCCTACAGGTATTTGTTTCGTGTCTGGGTGTTTGTGTATGAGTTGTATGTATACAACGGCACCCACGACATTTATACCTACTGTGGGGATGTGAGTGTAAGCGTATTTTATTTATTTATTTATTTATATTATACTATGTACCATTGTAATCGATAGATTTCTTGTATCTTAATAAAATATTACATTGGCAATAAAATGTTTGTTCTTTCTTTTTTTTGCTATATACAGGATGGAATATGATGATTAAAATTTGGAATAATTAGCAGCAATATTTACAGAAATCCTTTCACACGCTGCTGGTCGTCATGTCAAAGTCAAAAAGTTTTATTTTTTATTGAGATTTTTTTAGTTCAGTTTTAACCCAGATCCTTTCACAAGGAGCGTCAGCATGAGACTCACATTTGAAGTTTACTCCAAAAATCAGTTAGGATATCAAAAGAACAATCGATAGTATCGTTACAACCAATACTTTTGATTGTATCGATAGAACACAACATGGTAATACTATTAATGATCTGCAATAGTATCAATACTATCGATAGAATTTAACTTTGATAGTCGATACTATCGATAGTATTTAACTTTGATAGTCGATACTATCGCTAGTCCAGTCGATATTCTCACTATTGACACACTATTGATAGACTATCGATAGTCTATCGACAGAATAGTAATGCCGCTCGATATGCTATCGAGCGGCATTACTATTCTGCGGTGACGCTTCTGTTAGGGCTCCCGCCCACGTCCTACTTTTTGTAGGACAGATAATCGGTCCGATTTTGTGACCGACTCAACGCCCACGTCCGTTTTTTGTCGGTGGAGCGGCAAGTCATAGACAGAGAGCAGAGAGAATCTCATTAGTATAAGATTTTCACAGAGGAAAGTTGGTCATTGGCTTTTGAGGAACAGAAGTGAAAAAAGAAAGTTCTGAGTTGATCTAATAATCTCTCAGAGATTATTGAAGGGGATATTTAATGTTCGTCATGCTGAACTAAGATGTGAGACTTTGACAGACAAGTTTTTTAAATATTATAGAATGTCAATTATTATTAATAAATTTTATGAACAATGACACGTCCTTCTAGTAGGAGAGACGAATCTAGGTCTCCTACAAAAAATCGGTCACCGATTATTGGACGTGAGCGGGAGCCCTTAGACGCGGCCACTAGTGTTGCCGAACTATCGATAGTTTTGCTATCGATAGTTTTAATCTATAAACGCCTATACCATCAAGAATCTTTGAATAAAAGCAGTTCTAAGTTCTAAACGATGGTAGAGGTAAGTTAATCCTCTTATTACAAGTAGATGGTGTTTGCTGATTATAAGGAAATAAGTTACGTTGCTTTAATGTACTTTTCAAAATGAATAGCTGACTAACCGTAAGAACGTTACTCAATTTATATAAATCAATTGTTGGGCAACGATATGTTTGGAGAAAACAAACCTAAGAACTGCTCCTTATGCTCGTTCAACTGCGTCAAGGTCATGATTTTATTCAATGATCGATAACACTAACAACACTATAATATCGATACCATGCTACTGTTTTTCAGCCGCCAGAAATTGAAAATACTGTCAAGTGATCAGATTTATCGCTGGAGACGAGCGACTAGCGACTTTTGATTATTGAGCCGCGAGAAATTTAAAATGAGTCTCGGGAAATTTATAATGGAGTCACGTGACCAGATTTATTGCTGGAAACCATCGTCTAGCGACTCCATGAGGCCGCACTGGGGTATTTTTGTCGCTAGTCGCTAAAAACAATTTAAAAATGGGGTCACGTGACTGGATTTATCGCTGGAATTGAGCGACTAGCGAATGCATGAGGCCGCACCTTTCTCAGTATGTATGTATAATCTATGCGCACCTTTTAGACGTGGGTTGTCGACGGTTTTCACAGTTGCAAGTTTGCAATTCGAGTGCAATTTTTATTTTCTTATTCACTCATATTTTTTAACAATAAAATTAAGTAGGTTACTTACAATCAAATACCTAAGGTATAATCACTTTTACACTTTAATTTATATTCACCAATACTAATAATATCAACTCTTTTACGTATTTTTCACTTTTAAACACTAATATTCAATCAATTTTGGTAAAAAAAACTTAAAGTACGGTTAACTACGAGATGCAAGTTTAAACCTGTCAGTTTTGATTTGTTTGTACCGGCCCGACACAGATAAGTAAAATAGAGTAGTGAAGTGACATCTAGTGGCAACAGAATTAACTCGATGCGCCGAGTTGACTCGGTAACTCGAGTGCATAGAGACTCGAGTAATTTTTTTTTTCAATCGAGTACGAGTTTGACAAATTCACTCGAGTGACTCGAGTAAAAACAGGGCTCGAGTCGCATCACTAATTGTATATATGGATAATACATGTGCATAGCGGCTGGCGGCGGAGCAAAGAGTAATTTATTTTTAATATTTTATATAAACGGCGGAGTGTTTTCGAGACTGATTATTGTTTTAAGCACGAAAATCTTAATTTGTCTCAATATTTAATTAATATCAAATACTTGTATTTAGAAGATTTTCAATCAACTACAACATGGCAGGTTCGTTCATTTTTGTAAAATATGTTTAACAACATGTTCAGCGGAAAGTAATAATGATAAACGAAATTATCCTTTTTCAGATCAATTGAAGCTCGATCGGCAGGCTATGAAAGATCGGTCAACTGCTCACCTTCGTATTTATGTGGGTGGCTTACAAGATCATGCCACAGTTGAAGAACTATATGAGCATTTCATACCTTACGGCCCAATAGACGGCATTATAATAAACAGAATATTTGGCTTCATACAGTTCCAAAATGAATCTAGTGCTCAGGCCGCAATTAATAAGGCCAATGGATCTGTATTTCAAGGGAAAACCTTAACGGTGAGAACAGCTCAAAACCAAAGTGATAAAGCAAGGTAAAAACAGAGGGATAATAAATTGTTATAAAAATTATTGATTAATAATATAATATGTATATTTTTTTTATGTTATGGAACTGGCAAACAAGCGTGCAATTCACATTGATGTTAAGTGATGACTACAGCCTATAGACACTTACATAAAGACCGAGGTCAAAATGCAGATGCATTACCACTCCTGAAGCCTAAGGTGTTATGCCTCTGTGCCGGAAATTACAGGGCCGTACATTACCACCTGATGGGAACAGGAGGCTAATGGAGTTCTGATGACTGACAGCGATTAGGAAGTTAATTTTTTTTTGAAGATAGTACAAGAGTACTATCTTCAAAAAATTAAGAAAATTATATTAAGAAAATATAAAGCGTTTTGTGAAGTTTTACTTTTTGAAAATGCACAGTTCAAAAGATATATTCTTATTATTAGCATTGACATAAAACGTTTCATTACTCGTCAACGGCGTTTAGTTCTATTTCATACCATGTTACTTATTTACGTATTATTCGATTTCGTTAATTAATTTTGTTCTATTATAAATATTCATAAATATTAATAAAAACTTGAGTGATGTGCAAGTGTTGGACTCCAGTGAGCTGCTTGTCACGGCCTCCGCTTCTGTGGCGTTGAAGATAAATAAATTTTAAAGAAAAGTGGGTTAGGTTAGGTATATGTAAACACAGCGCGCGAGCCGAGCGAGCGAAGCGAGCGTGCCGCGGCAGCGACCGGCGAAGCGCCAGAACCAAACTGTTGTTTAAGAAATACAAGCGACAATTTTTTTTTCTTTTAAAACTACGCGTTTTTTGTAGATAGGTGTTGCGGAGGGAAGGGTACACCCTCCTTCACACCTTTTATCATGCCCTATAGCCTACCTCTTACTTCAAAATTGAGTATATTTAGTGGAAACAGCGCTATTTATCTCCTAAAATCTGGGGTTTCGACGGGGGGAGGAAGGTATAAGGGGGTTGGTTGCCTCCCCCCCTTCCCCCTTACTCCCACAAACCATCGTCAGTTGTTGGAAAGTTTTACCAATACACATAACTTAATAATTTTAGAAGAGAAGCAGAAGTTACATATATCCAACCAGAGGTACCTCCAGCAGTGGCTTTAACTGACAACATTCACAGTGCCAAAGAAGAACCTGAAGAACCATATGATAATTTTGGCAACTACATCGGAGATTCTAGTAAGATGTCATATAATGTTTTTTTTTGTAATGAAGGTCACAAACAACATGCGGTTCACATCAATGTTAAGTCATGACTGCAGCTTATAGACACCCACACAAAGACCAGAAGCCAAAATGCAGATGCATTGCCACCCCTGAGACCTTAGTTATTATGTCTCTGTGGTAGTCATTACAGCATCTATCAGGAACACAATAGTGATAGAACAGTACCATTTAGCAACAGATAAATTTGGTAATGCGGTGGTGCTCGAGCTCCTACATTGGAACTCTATCACCGGTGTATGATATATAATTTGTTTATTCCTGTAATTTATTTATTTACTCTTGAGACCAACAAGGACATTAGTGTGGTGACATAGTCTAACATTTTGGGATGTGTGGCAAATAATGTAAATTTATTCTAGATGCAATGCATGATTTTACCTTTGTTTACCTAAGGTAATTGCATACATTCAAGCATAAAATACTCACCATTGATTGATTCGGGAGCCCCAAAAATGAGTTTTCGGCGTTCCAATCGACGTATCTGCTCCCAAGTGTGAGGAAAAGGTCATTAAATGAGCAATAAAAAATTGCGTTATGCAATTATTTTATTACAATCCTGTAACATTTCTGTATCAAAATGTACCAATTAAGCCATTAGTATGGATTAGTTTATTAGGTTTTTGTATTTTCAAACAGTTAAACAAACAAGAATACTTTATAATTTCGGGCATTGTAGCATATAAATAAATACATTTTCAGATACTGGCGGCGGGCGAGGAAGAGGTGGTGGTCGCGGGCGCGGGAGGGGCGGTCCTCGTGGAGGCGGCCCTGGGGGTTTCAGGGAACGCTCACCAATGCGAGGTATTATTTAACGCTTCTTTAAGTTAGATATATATTATAGGCTTCTAGTGTTATATCATTTGTTTATATCTCTTGAATTTATGCATCTCATCATACTTTCATCTTAATAAACGCCGAAGAAATATCGCGGGTTTTGGTTCACCCGTAAATTCGTAATGTGAACTGCAAATTGTTAGTGTAACTCAACCTCCACTTTCTGTACAAAATTAAACGTTTTTAAAATTAATATAATTTTCTTATCATACCAACAGGTGGAGATTGGAAAGAGCGAGACAGATTTGAAAGATATCAACCAGCTCTACCAGAATACCCAAGGGTCATTCCAGTCACTGAAAGGAATGACTGTGAAATTATAGTTGTATCCAAAGCTCTCACGTAAGACTATTTCCGTTAATTTTTATCTAAGTATTTTTGATGCAAAACGTCTAATAAATCGATGAACGCCGGCTGCACGCCACGAAAAAGTTTCACGTTCCGCCTGAATCGAGAGCGCGGAACAAGTGACAGTAAGGCACACGCAAATTTTAATATTTTCATAAATTTTAGTATTTTTTAAAATTTTGTAAAATTATCGTCCGAAAACCGAAAAACTGACAATTTTTTTCCTTTCTTTTTTAAAATTATTTTTGCTTATTATTTTTTTTTTTCAGAGAATATGCGGAGTACATAGAAACTCGACTAAAGCGATTAGGCATAGTCGTTGATCTTTTATTTCCTATGGAAGATGTGCCAATTGGGAAAGTTTTGGGCAATATCGCATCGCGTGGATGCCTATACGCTATACTAGTCATGCCACAAAATCAGGAACATAGATCTCTGACGGTAACAATTCTTCATGGATTACCTCAAGGTACAATTATTATTTTTAAACTTATTGTATGTTACTCTTATCTTTAAACTTAAAATTTTATTTTGTAATTTCGTGAGCATTCCATAAAATATAACTTTGCAACCTATGCCTTCAGCGAACATGCTCGTTTCCCGTCCCCTTTCGCCTATGAGTGAGATATACTGTAGGTACCAGATCCAGAATGATTTGGCATCAAGTCTGGTCCTAGACAAAGTTTTTAAGGGTCATTCACAAATATTTTGGTTCTTTTTTTTGTATGAATTTCTACTTAACGTGTCTGATAGGAGGGGGAGGGGTCATCATACAATTGAAGCCTTCCTAGGACAATCACTATTTGGACCCAAACAATGGCTTGATCCAGAATTGTGAAGGAAGAATTCAATACTGACTATCAATGCTAAAACATCAGGATCAGACACTTTACTTTTACTACATTTAAATTACAGTCCAACTTTAACCCCCTTGTTCATAAATGTACATTATAAAATGCTTCGTTTTTGTCAGTTGCATTGTCAAATGTGCAGAAAAAGATAAAGGAGAGATTAGCAACACTTCAGCTAAAATACGTTTATGAATAAGGGGGTAAGTATTTATTTGTTTTACACAGCCATGTCAAACAATTTTTTCTATTGCTTCCCAAAATAAAGCAAGGGTTTGACACGTTTATGAAACAAACGAACGTAACTTCACGCCTGTAATTCCCGAAGGGGTAGGCAGAGGTAAATGCATGTATCCAAACACCCATGATTCGCCGGTTACGTTTTGGCGCATGTAACAGTTGGCGAGCCTGTTGCCATCTCCGGGACACATCACCAAACTCCGAGGTACTGGGAAACTTCCAGAAAATGTAAAAATTCCAGATAAACCACAGATAAAGGATTTTAAACCGTTATCTCTGATAGTCCCCGACCCGGGAATCGAACCCAGAACCTCCACCGTAGTAGTAGTGACCTGCTACTACTAGGCTACTGAGGCAGTTTTCAATTAGTGGGTATTAGAAATAAACCTACTGAGGTAGTAAAATATTTTTAATTTTCACCTTTCATAGAACATCGGGATATGCCCATAGAAGACGCACTGCAGATGTTATCGCGCAATTTCCAAGAGGTCCAAAGAGGCGGACCCACAGGGCGCGAAGCTGTGTACGCGCTCTTAGGCCAACTAGCTGATGGACGGACATTGACGGTCTTCCAGTATAATAAAGTTATCGAGTATCTACAGGTTAGTAAACTGATGTTTTACTTATTGTCTATAGGTGTGTTAAGAGTCCTAAGTCCCTTGCTTCTACATACAAGCTGATGTCAAGTGTCATACAGTTTTTAGTATGTATATATGTATGTTCACGCCAAGTCCCTTACCGATAGGATACCTCACGTGCTTCTTCTACCTTCATCATTCTCTACATACATGCACGCCGATTCTCAAGTCTTTTGACCCCACCCTCGGACAACACTCGATCTCTTTGGTCATCGTAGGTGTAGTGTAGTGTTTTGAGTAAGTACGCCTAACATTGGATAAGGATATCTGGCGCTCCATACTCTCTCCTACCCCGAAAGGGCCTTGGCGTGAAAATAAATACGTCAGAAATTGAAAGAAAGAATGCTTTTATCAGCTTATTGATATGTCGAGGATGAATTTTACATGTATTTTGTATCGAAATGATAAACCAAGTCTTGTCAAAGTTCCATTTACAACATGGAAAGTTTTTTTTTTTTTCAAATTGTGTGTTTGTGTTCTCACCCTAACACACATAAATGTAAGTTTTTCTTAATGTATAACATAAACCGAAAAATTATTTACAGGAACGTAAAGCACAACAAATGAAAATAGAATTGGGCGAACCGGTGTCTACCGCCACACCACCCGCCAATAAAACAGAGGCAGAACTCCAACAGAGGATTATGAGTATATTGAATGAAAAGAAAGACTTAAAGAAGACCGAAGTTCCCCCAATGCCAATCCCGCCACCGGTTCAACAAGGGCAAACAAAACTTTTAAACGATCCAACAGTCAGAAAAGCTCTAGATTCAATACTGCAAAAATTCGTATAATTTTTGGAACTTTTACTTATGTCGCGTATATCGCGGAGCATTTATTTAGTAGCCATGGTTACTTTAACAATAAATTAGTTGAAGTATGTACGACACGTATCTTCTATGAAAACTCAAATGTGACAGAAAAAAAGTTTCTAATTGCGTGGCAAATGTGGGGATAAATATTATTAATTATAATAAACATAAACAGAAAATATAAATAAAAACAGAAAATATGAATAATATAATTTTTATAAAAATTGATTTTTTAATAAGTGTAATGTATAATTGAGTTGAGCACCTTATGTGGTGGTTATAAAAGCTATATTGGATTGATTTTGGATAAGAGGAGTTTGCTGACTGTACATAACATACTATTAAGTATCTGCACGCAAAGTCGCTTACCGGATTGATAAAAAGGTCGCGTCCACGACATTAACTTGACAAACCTTCAGAGCTTATTCTGCTATTCATTTTCGTACACGCTACTGATTTTGAAGACGGTCATCTAAGACGTCATATAAATTTTATAAAAATTTTTTTAAATATTTTGTTTAGAAGAATAAACTATGTATGTATTACATTTTTTTATGTAAGGATCACGTGGTCCACGTGGGCACTTTATGTGGTGGTAATGTGCTATATTTGATTGATAAGTGGGTATTCTCCCCAACTGTACAGTCGATGTACAACCCACTTAACCATATAAAATCCCTTATTCCCATCGGCCCCCTCTGAGACCGCCACCGGGGTGGCCGTTGGGAATAAATAGTGCCAACGGCCACCCCGGTGGCCGTTAGTTTCATTTGCCCCCTTCGTAGTTATACTGGAATGGTTTATTTGCACTTCGCATCGGACGTTAGGTACCAATAGTAAAAATTGACTTAGGTGACAATTTTTCAATTTGACAATTTGTATCAAAATGTAAATCCAAGATGGCGGCTGCATGGAGTTGTCAACTTTTTCGTCATGGGTGTCGTTTTCATGGTTCTTGAGGGTGTCGAATTCGATAGTGGTGTCAAAATGTAAATCCAAGATGGCGGCTGCATGGAGTTGTCAACTTTTTCGTCATGGGTGTCGTTTTCATTGTTCATGGGGGTGTCGAATCCGATAGTGGTGTCAAAATGTAAATCCAAGATGGCGGCTGCATGGAATTGTCAACTTTTTCGTCATGGGTGACGTTTTCATGGTTCATGGGGGTGTCGAATCCGATATTGGTGTCAAAATGTAAATCCAAGAAACGGCTGCATTGAGTTGACTACTTTTTCGTCATGGGTGTCGTTTTCATGGTTCTTGAGGGTGTTGAATTCGATAGTGGTGTCAAAATGTACCTAAATCCAAGATGGCGGCTGCATGGAGTTGACAACTTTATCGTCATGGGTGTCGTTTTCTTGGTTCATGAGGGTGTTGAATTCGATAGTGGTGTCAAAATGTAAATCCATGATGGCGGCTGCATGGAGTTGTCAACTTTTTCCTCATGGGTGTCGTTTTCATGGTTCATGAGGGTGTTGAATTCGATAGTGGTGTCAAAATATATGACGAAAAAGTTGTCAACTGGTCAAACTCGTTTATTCCCATCGGCCCCCTCTGAGCCCGACACCGGGATGGCCGTTGGCACTAATAAGTGGCGTTTACCGCCCCGGTGGCCGTTAGTTCCATCTGCCTCCTTCGTAGTTATACCACAATGGTTTATTCGCATTTCGCATCGGACGGTAGGTACCAATGAAAATTGAATTAAAACAAACTTGAGTATTAAAAAAGTTAAAATTGGCAAATAATTTTGGAATGTCTTCATAATTTTCTAATGATTATTAAAACAATTTTGGCTAAACGTTCCGACGATTGACAGCGATTAGGAAGTTCATATTTTTTTGAAGATAGTACTCGTAAATATAAAGCGTTTTGTGAAGTTTTACTTTTCGAAAATGCACAGTTCAGCACACAAAATTTCCATACAAATCGACTAGATCGCCATTTTAAGTTTGTTTATATGTCATATCTGGTGGCAGCATTGACATAAAACGTTTTATTACTCGTCAACGGCGTTTAGTTCTATTTCATACCATGTTACTTATTTACGTATTTTTCGATTTCGATAATTAATATTGTTCTATTATAAATATTCATTATGTTTTGTGTAAATATTAACTTTTGTAGTACATATTATCAGTATATTTTTACTTTTTTACACATATAATATACAAATCCGTTTTTACTTTGTTTGGAACGGAACGCAACGGACGCCATTTTGTTTGTTCTACATGCAGTGATAGCTGTGTCAAGTCAATTGTCACTCAGCGCTGTGAGTCAGCGTTTGTTGCCCTAGGCCCTAGCAGTTGACATCGTTTTCACGTACTCCTGTAAGATTTCCAACGAGTGACTACCATGGCGTCTCCTACCCATTTTGCCCATGAAGACCCATTGTTGCCTCCCTTCCCTCCCCCCTTACCCCCACAAACCATCGTCAATTGTTGGAAAGTTTTACCTCAATTTGCTTACCTTAATTATTTAAAGAATATTTTAAATTTAATATTTCTTTCTAGGGTATATAAGCAGATACTCTTACAACAATTTACGTGGAGTATAAATATGTTATAACAAATAAGTACTAAAATTTCATGTGTTTCGTCATTGTTGTGTTATTTTGTTTGTTTATTCGTTTTATGTTCTATGAACAGTTCTTAAGTAGTTAATAAAAATTTGCATAGTCACAGTTTTTTGCACGAATATAACAAAATATTATTACAAAATTTAAATATTTTTTAATAGCTACAATCATTTACATTTTGACACGACTACCGAATTCAACACCCCCGAGAACCATTATAACGACACCCATGACGAAAAAGTTGACAACTCCATGCAGCCGCCATCTCGGATTTACATTTTGACACCACTATCAAATTCAACACCCCCATGAACCATGAAAACGACACCCATGACGAAAAAGATGTCAACTCCATGCAGCCGCCATCTTGGATTTACATTTTCACACCACTATCGAATTCAACACCCCCGAGAACCATTATAACGACACCCATGACGAAAAAGTTGACAACTCCATGCAGCCGCCATCTCGAATTTACATTTGGACACCACTATCGAATTCAACACCCCCATGAACCAAGAAAACGACACCCATGACGAAAAAGTTGACAACTTCATGCAGCCGCCATCTTGGATTTACATTTTCACACCACTATCGAATTCAACACCCTCAAGAGCCGTGGAAACGACACCTATGATGAAAAATTAGTCAACTCCATGCAGCCGCCATCTTGGATTTACATTTTGACACCACTATCGAATTCAACACCCTCATGAACCTGACTGATGATGACCTCGCGGCGCGTGCGAAGCGCGCGACGCGGTGCGGGCCTACGAGGCAGTCCTCTTCGCCCGGGCTTGATCTGCCCCCGTTACGACGGGGGCGTGTTCACCTTTCTTGGTTTGTACGCCGGCTGTGGAATGCCGACACAAGGTTGCAGCGACGCAACGTCTCATTAGCCTTAGCCAGGCATTGCGATCGCTACCTCAGGGAGAGATGCTACTCTGGGTCGGGGATTGAACCCGACCGCCAGTGGTGTAGGTGGGCGTAGTTACCCGAGCTTACCAATTGGTGGCGTATCCGAATACGTGGGACAGGGACAGAGTCTTCATTAGCGTTTGCGTCATCGTCTCGACGCGCTCTCGGCGAGGCGCTGGGGAGTAGTTCGCGTGGGAGGGCGAAGCCCTCCGGTGGTCGTACGTGCAGCGGGGCGAATCCGCGGAGATGACGATGCGGTCCGTTGTCGGCGCGATCGAACATTTTTCGCGCCAAGCCGACAACGAACTCTCTCACGGATTCGACCCGTAAGTCGCGTGCGATGACATCGTTGCGAACATACCTCCCCGCGCCGGTAATCAGCCTGAGAGTTACGTTCTGTTGGACCTGAAGTCTACGTCGCTGCGCGGCGGAGCATAATGCATACCATGCCGGTGCTGCGTACGTTAACCTCGAGCGGATGTAGGTTTTGTAGAGTCGTATTTTAATACGCAGTGGCAGTCTAGAGCGAAGCACCGGATGCAGCCTCGCCCGCGCCGCCGCCGCCTGCCTCACTGCGTGATCGACAGTGGGCGTCATGCGAAGCGAGCGGTCGATGCTACACCCAAGATACTTAACCGTAGACCGCCACTCTACATCCTGACCTCGCAACCGGAGCGCCGGTAACGAGCGGCGGACACGCATTGCGATAGCAGCCGTTTTATCCACATTCACGGCCATCCGCCACTCATCCAGTCACCCCGGTAGCAGGTCCAACAGATGTTGCATTTTCGCTATTGCGATATGCAACCGGGACGATGACGCTATGTAGGCGCTGTCATCGGCGAACAGGGACAGCATAACGTCTTCCTCTCCCTCGCGCAGAGTTGCGCGCAAGGTGGGAATATCGTCAGTGTACGCCGCATACAATGCCGGCGACACGCAGCTGCCCTGTAGTACTCCGGCTCGGATGGGGCGCTGTCGTGAGTCAGCGCCCTCCACCGTTACGAAGAACCGCCTGCCTTTTAAAAAGTCGGCTACCACCCTGTATAACCCGAGTGGTATTCGGTCCGCCAGTTTGGCTAGTAGGCCTGTGTGCCACACTCGGTCGAAGGCCTTCTCTATGTCTAGAAAGACTCCGACCGAGTAACCAAGACGAAAAAGTTGACAACTCCATGCAGCCGCCATCTCGAATTTACATTTGGACACCACTATCGAATTCAACACCCTCATGAACCAAGAAAACGACACCCATGACGAAAAAGTTGACAACTTCATGCAGCCGCCATCTTGGATTTACATTTTGACACCACTATCGAATTCAACACCCTCAAGAACCATGAAAACGACACCCATGCCGAAAAAGTTGACAACTCCATGCATACATTTTGACAAATTGTCAAATTGAAAATTGTCACCTAAGACAATTTTTTACTATTGGTACCTAACGTCCGATGCGAAATGCGAATAAAACATTGCAGTATAACTGGGCAAATGAAACTAACGGCCACCGGGGTGGCCGTTGGCACTATTTATTCCCAACGGCCACCCCGGTGGCGGTCTCAGAGGGGGAGCCAAACTCAATCTAATATAGCTTTAATTACGAATAAGGTACCCGTGTGATCATGCGGCCAGTTCCCTGATAGTAAAGTTCCTAAAGCATTAGTTTTCCAGGCGTCACATCTTAGCGAATAGCGAATCGATATGGGTATTCGGTACATTTGTTTTAATATTTTGTTAGTCACCTAGCCTAGTAACCTTTTTTCTCGGATAGGACTACCATTCACAAACCTAAAATGAATGAAAATATTAGCCTTTATTCCTTTAAGGTGATAAGTTACTCACGTGCATTAGTTAATAACGAAAAAGTTGGAGGCACAAAACGTTAAGATTGTAACAAATTCACCTTTCATGGAATAAATAAATGGGCTTTGATATACATAGTATTTTTTTCTTCTTACGTCTACGTATATAAGAATAGTTAATGATATTTTAAAATTAAGTCTATATGACGGAGCATAATTTAAGTGTAAATAAAACAGAGAAGATACCCAATCTGTTAATAACATTATTTTGTATCAGATTTCTATTGTCGCTTTTCGGTGTTCAGTGACAGTAATTACATTTGACTTTGTTTTCAATAAAGGTGAAGAAGATGGATTAAAGACAAGTAATTATATTGTCATGTAGTCGATTTTCACCCTCAAGATTCTTGAATAGACATCTACAGATTTGGAGATTGTGCTGTAAATCTATGTGAAAAAAATTAAACAACGGTCTAAATCTTTTAAAAATATTGTTTGTCTTAAATAAGTCGGCTTTAAGTTTTAATCTGGGATTTAAAATATGTGACAAAAAATAATACTGAAACTTTGAAAATATTGCTTACATGTTGTATGTAATTTGAATTCTTGTCATTATGCTTAATAAATGACTTCTTTCTTAACATTGTATTGTTATTTGGTAAATGAAACACAATGATAATATTGCAATATGATTTTATACATTCACATGAAATTATGGTGGTCTAACAAGTATTCACAGAGCTAGCCGTTCATGGTGATTTGAATAGACAAACAGTGCTATAAACACGAAAATAATTTTACAACATACTAAGGACTAAATTCTGACATACTGTACATGATAGTGTCTTCAGATTATTGTTTTAATTGTTATTACATTCTAATAGATAAGATATCGCGATACTAACACCCAAGAACTCAAATATTACGTCATTTGATTTATTATATTCAAAATGTCTGCATGCATTAAATACATTTGCGGTTAATTTTGTATAAATATAAACTAGGTAGAATATACATTGATTGATAGACTATGACTATGAAACACCGCCAGCGGTTCTCAAGGACATTATATTCAACTCTAATTCAGTCAACTATTTCAATTTGGAAAATAAGTCATAGGAACCAATAAAACATTACTTTTCTGCGGTATTCAACAATGTAACATCAACGGGTTACAACACAATATCGATCAAAACACCGCATTGAGATCAAAGCCCTGTGTTGCGTCTTCCAAAGCATCATCTCTTTAAATTATATTTTACCAATCTAGGAGTTAGCTATACAAGATATATAATAACTAGGATAAAATTAGGAATATCCACATCTTACTCTATATAAACATTCACATACGCCCCTTACTTCTACAGCAATTAAATGCCACCACGTACCGACCTCCATAAAGCTATGTTTGGAAGATTTGGTGTCAATCAGGAGTTCGATAGGCGAGCGCGATATTTACAAGGATCAGTCAATTGTGACTACGTCGCCAACGTCTCGTCGAGACGCGCGAATATCAAGTAGTTCCTGTTTTCACTAATTATTATCTATCAATTAGGTTGATCTTTCAGGGGCATCTTCTTGTTTAGACGGATCGAAACCTTCTTTTATATGTCCACCGGTCCCTTTCGGATCCAAATCTGTGGCCCAACTGAAATGCATGAGGGCTAAGTGGGAATTACCTAGTTTATTATGAACTTTGCCTAGTAAGTAATAAACCAAAGATTCTCTGGGCGCAATATCTTTTAAATGATGGAGATCGGTTAATGCGTCCTGTGGTCTTCCTGCGCGAAGCAATACAGAAGCTCTATGAAAACGACACAATGGATTTTCTGTATCTAATGCTACGGCTCGTTCTAGAGTCGCAAGCGCCCTGTCCATTTTGCCCAAAGCAGCTTGCGCTAATCCCAGCTGACATCTTAATACTCCAGAATGAGGGTGAATCGCTAGAGCCCGACGAATATGTATCTCCGATGCTTTCCAGCGTTCCTGTCGAGCGTAAACTGTTGCAATGCCAAACCAAGCCACGTAATTACGTGGATCGATGCTTACAGCTGTCCGGAAACTCGCGAGGGCTTTATCAGTTTCTTCTGCCACGGCATATTCATGTCCCAGAAGCGCATGGGCATATGCTGCATCTGGATCAATTTGTACGGCTCGTTTAAAGAATTTCAATGCCGTTTCACGCTCTTTATGCAGGGAAAAGCAATTTCCAGCCGCCAACCACGCTATCGAATCGTTCCTATTTAACTCTACTAGTTCTTGTGCCAGTGCAGATAAATGTGCTTCCCGTTGTAAGTGCCATAAACAGGTACTGTATATATCCATGCCTTCAGTGCGATTGGGATATTGTTTACGAATCTCTGAAAATATTTTAGCTGCAGATTCGTATTGTGCCAATTCATAATGAGCTCGAGCGATCATTGTTTGCACCCAAGGCGAGTTTAATTGTTTGGTGGAAACTTCTTGAAATAATTTAATTGCACTTTTGCAGTCTAAAAATGAAAGAGATTTATAAGCCTCTCCTAGCTCTTTTAATAAGTGTAATAAAGCAACACCATTAGAATTTTTCTGTGTTATAGTAGGTGTGACAGTTTCTATACTTTTATTTCTTTCACTCAGCTCTGCAGTATTTGGCTTTATATTTTTAGCTGATCTCTGTTTATTTTTCCTAGAAGGACTTTTAGGTGCTACAAATTTTCTGCTAGGGGACTTATTGTTTTCTTTAACTGAGTAACTGCTATTGTTATTACTGAATAGTCTAGACGAGCGTCGGGGAGCTGGCCCTAATGTACATCGTGGTGCGGGACTGAAAACTGCATCTTTGAGTTGACCCATTTGAGCTCTTAAGGAGTTAACTATCTTAGGTATGGCTTTTTGCTCATTTGAGTCCGTTAATGTGGGAGTATACAATACAGGAGATTCTTCCATTGGTAACATGCCAAATGATGGTGAAAAAGGTATTGGTGCCATTCCACTGAACACACTGTGCATACGTTTCACAGGTGCTTGAGTTTCAGGCGTGATACTTGTAGACATTGTCATAGGAGTTCTAGCAGCAACATTATTTGGAGTAACGTTGGCATTTAAACTAGTATTGTTAGGAATGTTACTATTAATGAATGAAATATTTTCTGAATTGCTGACTAGATTCACTAATGTTGAAACACCAAATGAGAATTCTGTGTTATTCATTTGAAATACTTGATGCGGATCCACTTTTTCGCCCAAATTGCATAATTGAGTAAAAGATTTCCACATGAATGGGTTCAATGAAAGTGCTTTCCGATGTGCATCCACTGCTTTACTTCTTCGCTCAGTAATATTATAAATTTTGGCAAGTAGATTCAGTGCATAAGGGGCCTGTTCTCCAAATTCAGAAGCGACAATATCTAAATTGGATCCCAATGCAAGTTCCGCTTCCTTGTAACTGCAATTAAATAAATACCAATTACAATTCAGAGAATAATATTATTAATGTTTCCAAGTATCATAAATTTATGCACACACCATAATGTTCATACAAGATAATTATAGTAACAAATTAGCATAAGCAATAATCACTACTTAAGGTCAACTAATCCTTATCATATAATTACTTATTACTATAGCTTACTGGTGGTAGAGCTCCAGTGACGGAGCTCGCAGGCATAGACTCCACCACATTACCTAATATACTTGCCACTAAATGGTAGTGTTCAGCACTATCGTGTTCTGGTCAGGTGGTAATGTATGGTCCTGTAATTTCCGGCACAGAGGCATACCACCTTAGGCCTCAACAGTGGTAACGCATCTGCATTTAGACCTTGGTCTTTGTGTAAGTGTCTATAGGCTGCAGTCACTTTACATCAATGTGAACTACATACTTGTTTGTCACTCCCATTACATAAAAAAAAATCTCTGAAAACTTGAATGAAGTCCTATGAGAAAAAAAAGATTTCTATCACCAAATACTGAAACGTCATTTAAATCTTAAAGTGAGACTTAAAAGTCTTCTGTATATATAGCGTATATTTGAGAGTTGCTTGAAATTGAGTGACATTTGATTCTTCGGCCATATATGAAGTATTTTAAGCTTATATATATGTTATATAGCTTATAGTTCATGATGTCTGTCTTCAGTATATTGCAAGTAAAATTTGACCTACTTTCTATAAAAACTTTGAATAGATCTTTTACAAATTCATTTCATATGATAATTACATACTATCAACTATTAACTGTGGTAGAATCTTAACAATGTGTTGTATTATTCTTATTTAAACATACAATTAAAAATTGCCCAACACTACTTTATTTTAACAAGCAAAGTGTGTTATAATAATTGCATTTCCACACCGCAGACACTCAGCTAAAATTCCATACAAACACTAATTCTGGTTACCTACTACACAGCATCAATCAGGATGTGTTTTTACATGCACACACACAGTTGCCCACTCACAGCCTCAGTGTAGGAGGCTTTTGGCTAATCAAATATTACTTAGTTTAAAAGTCTTACTATTGAAATCATTGATTACATTAGTTAGTGGAATCCAGTGTTTCATAAATACAGTAACATATTTACAAATAAATTAAGCTAGTTTTGCATTTGATGATACCAGTGTTAAGAAAACTCACTTTTTCAATTCCTCAGAACATTTGGCGAGAAGAAATTTTACTTGTGGTAATGATGGTGATACAGTGTGTAGCAAATGAAATGCTTCATTCACACGTCCAGCTCTATAATAACAAGTTCCTAATAAAAATGCTGATTCCTCAGAAGAAACTGAAATGTAAAAAATTAAACAATTTATAGATCAATACACAGTTAAGTTCGTCTTATGTCTCAATAACGCATAGTTTCAGATGACAAATTCATATCATCAGACTTTTATGTAATTTACTAGGTATTATTGAGGGTAAGAAAACTATGAGTAAAGAAAAATGTTACCTTCAGCGTGTAATCTTTCAGCCAAAAATATAGCATTGTCGAATTCATAATTATTGAGACAATCCCAAACAATAACCTGTGAACATACAAATAATTTAGTAAAAGGAACTCCTATTCCAATATCTTGACAGTCCATTGCTGTATTTGATTTCCTCCAACGCACCTGTATCGGCTCTTGAACAATCATTTTTGTGATTTTAGTACACTTCAATGATTCTAACTACCACAAAATATTTCACATAGCTAGCTACAATCGTTAAGTACCGAGACGGTCACAAATTAAAATAAAAACGTATCATTTCGACGGACATTTTCATTTCAGTTTGTTGATTGTCTATGGATGGATTACAGAATATAGATACCTATAGGTAGTGTAGGTACTCTACTCTCTATGGATGACATGACAATAAAGCGGCCTACACACGACCACACCGCGGACACTGCGCCATAGAGTAATATAAGTATATATCTCTGCACTACTGCCCCGATATGGCCACTGATTTTAGGGTCGTGTGTTGGCCGTTAAGGATGGCAAATGGCAAAAAAAAAGTGTTAAGGGCAAAACATAACGTCGTCATGTCATGTTAAAACTTATTAATCCGTAATCATCAAAATCCGTTCAGCCGTTTTCGCGAGATGCGCGCACAAAGAAATAGAAAAAAAGATAAGCAAACATAGATTCTAAAATTGTTGGAACGTGTTCTATTATCATTTTTAAGTATTCCCAAACGATTTTTTTTTCGAATATCTTCTATGTATACTTTTCTTAAAGTAAGTAGCTAACTCTCGAATGTCCGCAGATGTCCGATCACTCAAGGACATGTCCATAACTTACGGAGAGTATCTGAGTATGCACACCACAGAGTACAATATTTAAATATGTATTTGTTTTTATGTTATGGAAGTGGCAAACAAGCATGCAGCTCACATGCATCGATGTTAAGTGATGACTGCAGCCTATAAACACCCACACAAAGATCAAGGTCAAAATGCAGATGCGTTGATAAGAGCACCATACGCCTCTTTCAAGGTTCCCAGCCAAAACTCCACATTAGTACCTACTAAGTTGGCATACCCTGATGCACACCAATCACACCATAAAGAACATAACTATGGTCTACGGCCGCGGCTGAACTTGAGGCGCCTGATAGTATGTTTTGGCCTTTATAACTACTTCTTTCGAATGAGCTTAGTTCGATTAATCGATTCGTGTGATATTATCATAGAGCAGCGTTCCTCAAACTTTTTAGGTGAAAAGAAAAAAAATGATTTCGGGCAGGAATCGAACCTGCGACTGGATATCCTGAGGTCGCAAGTTCGATTCCTGCCCGAAGTCAAAATTTTTCTTTTCGTTCTTTAATATCTAAAGTTCACTCGCGTGTGTTATTGCGAAAAATAAATAGCACTATATTGTTTTTACTCTGGTGAAAAAACTACTTTGGAACTGGGTATAATATATAGAAATAAAACCATAGTATCTTCTATCTTTAAATACATATAATAAAACAGTAAAATCCGCGTGTCTGTAAATTGTATCCATTGTCAAAAATGGCATCCATTTTATCCGTAATAGGGGGACCAGAGCGAGGTGCATCTTTGACACCAAAGGAGATGTTGCGAGCTCGGCTCTGGTTCGTACACTACCTCAAAAAATGGGTAAATTAAAGAAGAATCCGAAAAAAATACAATTAATTTATTCAAGAATATATTTTAGAGTTACCACCACATTTAATTCAAACGATTTTATCATTTTTAACGTTGTTAAACATGGCGGCGATACAGCCGACACTTGGGATCAATCGATTTTGATAGTAATTAGAAAATGTTACTTTTTCTCCAAGTACTATATAATCAAAATACAATTTAAAAAATAAAAATGTCAAAATGACATCGCCCTCCGTAATCGCCATCTTGGTTTTGAGTTGCAATTCTAACTGCAAATAATGTTTTGTAACTGCAAACAAAGCTAAATAAGTGAATATATGCAGTAGAAAACGTTTTTATATTGATTTTGTCTGTTAATGATATTGTGTACAATACATGGCCGGAGGTCCATACATTTATGCAACATCTCCTTTGTGCTACTCTCACAGACACTGCACTAGGTCCATAAACATCGCAAATTTTTTTCGCGGCTTGCGTTGCATTTTTACCTTTTTTGTAGTAAAATTTTAAAATGTATCGAATTTCTTCATTAGATTCACTCATCTTGACAGTACGAAAAACAAATGAAAATTACACATTTGCCTAATTTGAATTTGGAATTATGTTCTTTAAAATTTTAACTTTCAATGATACCAAAACCAGTTAGATACAAATACTACAGCCAAAGAGATTTTATTACAAGTTCATACATACTATTATGCGAAAAGACTTTTCCCCCAACCTATTATTTAAGAAAAACCAATTAAAGGCGATGTTAAAATAGTATTAGAACACTCTTCAATGATTTTTAAATTTTTTGTCGGTCTGTTTGTCCTTTTGTCCAGGCTAATCTCCGAACATACTGGACGGATTCGAATGAAACTCTTTGTGGTGTATAAATATTAAGCCTGGCCAACATTTAGGCTACATTTTACTGCGGGAAAATCACTCATTCCCACGGGAATCTCTACATTTAATTTCATTTTCCTATACAAATAGTCCGTATCTATCAAATCTTTTGATTTCTATTCAATTTTTTTTTTCATTTTGAGGCAATACGAAGTTTGCCGGGTCAGCTAGTTTATCTATAAAATCGTCTCTCTCCTTAGAAATTCACCTTGAAATATTAGCGGAAAGCAAATAGTCCTTGACAATGAAGTTGGGAAATGTAAAAAAAAGTTTTTACATTTCACGTGTTTCTGTGGTTGTCATCATGAATAATTATTCAAAATATAAATTTTTTAAAATTATAAAATACGATTATTACAGCGTTCACCGTTGTTTATGCGGGTGACATTATTCCTACGACAACAAGAAAGTGATGAAAGAATCCTCCGATAAAGGTACATATATCTAATTATCTATATAAAAAAATAAACATGGTCATCCTAAGACAAAGACAGATTAACGTCGATGTATGCTCTTTCGAAACCGATTTTTCGACGTCTTTTCCTCTTTTTTAGACGTATTTTGTACTCTATTCCATCCATACTTGACTATTGAAATTGTATTGAAAGAGAGGTTATCTTAACGATATTCGTTCGATACAAGTCTAAAATAATTATAATTTTTGTACATTCTGATCGATAAAAATTTTAAATCAAGAAATATTTTATGTGCCTGCCATAAAAGGGGTTAAAATATCAAAATGGAATCAAAAGAATTTGATGCCGTGCTAGGCGGTACAGAACACCTCCCTAATTCTGCGAATAGTTTGAAATTTGCCGCATCTAGAAGTGTTGAAATAGCTGCGATAACCGAGTGTATTCTTCGTCCTAGTAAAACTAAACTTATATTTCAAAGCCTACCCGTCCACATGCGACGCAGAGTTATGAGCCACAACTGTAAACGGTTACCTAGAAAACTGCGCGACGGTCATATGGAACAACTTAAAAAAAGTGGTCTGGCGCCAAAACTTAAAAAACCATCTAGAAAATACAGGCGACGACCAACAAATTTGCTGGAAGAATACAGTCGAAGACAAAAAAGAATTACTTGGTTAGAGACTCACATCTGGCATGCAAAAAGATTTCATATGATTGAAAGATGGAACCACAGTTTAGCTCATAGACCATGTGACAAAGCTTTCCGAGCATGCTATAGAGCTAGCTCGGCACATTGTCTTCTTTTAGATAATTCTTATTATATACCTATTGAGATCACAGGTCCAGAACATATCATAAAAGAAATGTTTAGCTCTATCACACACAGTCCCTGTGGGCTAGGAATATGTGCTAAAGCTTATATAACAGGAAAACGTGAGGGATCAATTCATCTTTACCAGCCACATCAATTCCCCTTTGGTTATATTGCTAAAGCTCAATTCATTTGGGTTGAAAAAAACAATGCTACCAAAAAATTATTACTATTCATTCATCCATCACAGGTAAAACAAGTAGAGTCTGTCTTATCTGACATTATTTGCAGTTCCAGTCAAGTTGAAAACATTACAAAAGATAATGATGAAGTACTTTCTAAGAAGAGAAAATTATCTAACATATATTCGGCGCTCCTAAAAATCAATGTACTGGGAGGCGCCTTTAACAGATTTTCATTAATTGGACCCAAAAGTCAAGCAATTTTAGCAAAAAGCCTAAAATGTGTAGAATCCACTGAAAAAATTCAAAATAATGCATGGGTTTCAAAATTTCTTAGCACTCCAAGTAATTTACAAGAAAAGTATGAGTTTTGGAGCACAATAAGTTCTGCAGATTCTCCATCTCAGTTACCACCAAGACTTGTCCTTGGCTTAATTGTAAAAGATCCTCGTTTGAGCCGGCCTCAAAAACGTATCAAAGCTCAAGGGAATAGCACAACACAAATAAACATTGAAGCATTATTGAATATACCATCAATTTCCTCACAGTCACCTATATGGGAAGATGAAGTAAGAAATATTATCAAGAATAAAAAAATTACAAATGCCAAATTCATAGAACATATAACTAAAACACAATTACTACCAGGTGAAGTAAATGAGGATGATTCAGCACTTCAAAGTATTCCTATTGTATTAATACAAAGACCAGGAACTCAGAATGCAAGATGCAAAAAGATTGGTTAGTTGATTACTTTATCGTCTTTTACCTGTGAGACATAATATATTTTATTTTTAAAGAAAAATGGAAAGAAAAATTTGACTTCAGGCGAGGCGCGAACTCGCGACCTACTGGGAATCTAGTCCAGCCGCTCTTCCAATTGAGCTACTGAAGCCCTGCCCGATTTGTCAAATCTTTCCTTCACATCTATTGCATTGCTTTATGGTAGCAGTAGCGCCATCTATTACCAACTATGCTAGTTAGGCAACCGATATAATAGACTTTTCAGTTTATTGAATATCGTAAAGAAGTCGCTTTTACCCTTAATAATTGTTATTTCACAAGCATGTGTTAATGCGAAATAATATCAAACAGAGACATAATATGTTTCTCAAGTCAAGAATAATAATAAATTATAAAATAAATTAAGATATTGGACTTTATTTCATAAAAAATTGAGTTGATTGAAAAAAAACAGTGAAAAAAAGTGTTATTTTCACAATTACTTAAAAAAAAAAAGAAGTATTTCAAGCCTATTTTTGCTGAGGTTTTTTATTTGACCTTCATTGCTAGATATTTAGCATTCATTTGACTTTTATTTTATCAAATTAGGCCAGTTAGTTTGGGAGGAGTATTTTTTTTTGTAAATTGAGGTCAACATTCAGGAAAGAAATGTTCAGTGGCGTATAAAATAATTAGAAAAATTTTTAGAATTATTTTTAGACTCGTCGATAATTTTCGGTCTAATTTCACCAATTTTTGGGGTTGCACACTGTATAAACCGTACCTTACTATACATACTCATATATTTGGTTTTTATTTACAGGTTTTGGAAGTGGTTGGGACATCATAATACCTGCTGGATATGGTCTACCATTCTGGTTGACGTTCATAATGTTTGGAGGAAGATCAGGTGGTCTAAGAGAAATGCAAAATTTAGCTTTTGAAATGGGAGAATGTTACCTGCCACCAGACTCTGAAGCAGGCAGTTTAGAAGAAAAGAGAGAAGCCACAGAGTTAAAAGAAAAATACTTTAAGAAACCACCAAGCAAAAGAATAAATTACATGAAATTGGGCATTGTTAGTCCATTCAGTTGCCCATGGGACATATTACTTAGAGATTGGAGCAATGATCAGAAAGCAAAGGAGAGATTTTTTGTTTTAAGGGATAAGAAAATAATACTAGATGTTGAAGTAATTACTATTTCAGTTCAATAGTTATTTTTTCTAAACCTACATAAAACTGTAGTAACATAAATAATAATCTGATTTTACAGGAATGCTGCACTTATAAAAAAGAAATGACCCAAATAGAAAATGCAGATTCATGTTTAGTGACTGTATATTTACAAATTCAAGGAAAGGGATGCATAAATAATACTGCTATAATCTGTTTACCTGAACAAGGTGATATGGATTCTTTAAAAACTTTATGTGAAGAACAACATGAAGACCCAAATGAAAAATTAAGAAAACAAAAGAGACAAGATCACAAAAAATATTTAAAACAGAAAAAGAAGAAATCAATAAAGTTGAGGAAAGGTGCCGATGTGAGTTATCTATGCTAATTGAATAAAACTATTCTTTATATACCCAGACCTACACTCAGGTCAGAGGGCGTATGATGTATCTTGGTTGACATCATTTCGATAGCCTCTCTGCAGTACATTGCTGTTTTGACGAAATGTGATAACTGCGATCTTTTTTTACGAAACCAGCATAGTAGTTGATTGCACAGTAACTTTCAAATTGATGGTCCTTAGTTACAAAAAACGCCTGCTGGTCCTAGACAAAGATATATTATAAGGAGTTAGAGCACAAAACACATATTTGGGGGAATAAATTCACAAAGTCTGATTTGGGTGATTTGGGAGTTCTAAATAGATTAATATTAAAGTGAAACTAATCACTTATCAGTTTCTGTGATAGAGAAAAACTGTTTAAACTTTTTTCTTTTCAGATGAATAAACAACAAACCAAAAAAAGAAAACCCATACTATCAGAGTATGTTAAGACCATGAGAGAACTATGGTTGCCATCAAAAATTGACTCAATCAGATACACAAGTAAACGACAAATCATCGGCTTCATATCGCAAGGTGCATCAGTTTCTCGGAAGCAAAATGCTGTGGCATTGGATATGTTGCATACAATGCATTGACTGCGCTTGTGAAGAGTGGTTTAAATAAAGTTCTTGTTCGGAACACATCTTCGAGAAAATATCGATTAGCTTCAATTCAATTAATAAAACAGTGAAATAAAAAATTATTTTATTTTCTTGGTATAAAAGATTGGCCATACAGTTTTTGCTCTCGGATATCTACCTCATCATTTCAGCCGAAAGACGTCCAATGCAGGAACGGTTCTAAGCCGCGATCTTCCAACGATTGCCCGCCGATTGCTTGAAAACCGACGTCTTTGATTTTTCTTGCTCTTTCGTGTCGCCTAAGAAAGCAATAAATAGCGAGGTAGCGATATTCTAATAAAAAATACGCGTACACTAACATTTGGAGCCTAACTCTATGATTTCGCTTTCGTGACTGCCAGGACGGGTCGCAACTGCGCATAAGTAGCTCGAACCTCAGTGATCCATCAAGTAACATAATCCTCTGTACCTCCAGTCCGGTAGATAAGCGATTAACGATTGCAGATCCTCGGGCTTCGCTTGCATGTCAGCTTGGGTCTTCCAGAACACTGTAAATTCTCCTCTATGACGCGGCGCCCGTTCTATCTATATAATCGTTCCGTGTTTTTGCCATTTGGCTACAGAAACCTAAAAAAGCTTTCAAACTCAAACTCAAAAATTCATTTAATCACTTGGTAATGATAGAATTTGCTAGCGATAGGTCAAATTACTAATATAAAATTAAAGCGAATAACAACTGATACGTTGATTAATATGTCAAAGTAAACAAAATAAAATAAATAATGGTCCAAAAATACTTAATAATAAAAATTTCCAATATCCAATCCATAAATATAGGGGAAACCTTTTGTATTGAGACGCTGACAGCGGATCAATCGAGATCGCGCTTGCTATCTATATTGACGGGATCTTCCGATCGGGGGCACGATATTATGATCGGCCAATAATTGAGGATAAAAGCGAGCCTTAAAAGATCTTAGGCCTCAGGAGTGACTACGGAATAGTATCTATTCTGTGAGAAGACAACGCATCTATGTACTAGATATTTTAAATATATGTCAGTAGGCTGCAAGCCTTCACTAGCCATAATTTATTTATGTGAACTGCATGCTTGTTTGCCGCTCTGCCACATTTAATTGGTACCATCGAAAAGATGTCCGGTAGTTCGTCTGTACCTTATTGTATAGTGATAGTCTGATATTGTCTCTCAAATTCAATAAAAAAACAGTTTTTATTACCAAGTCTTCAACTGTGCTTATACTGTCCTGTCCGTGTGTACAACTGGATTTAATCCTGAATATGCCATCGAAGAAGATTCCGGCGAGAAGATAATTTTAAAAATATAGATCCTCCAATGCTTTCGAACGTCTTTACTGATTCAGCACATAAGGAGCTTATTAATATACTTAAATCGTGTAAATCGCTAACTTATAAAGCCGTATTATGAAAAAAAAAATTACTTAATGTACTGTTGCTTTTATCTGTTTAGCAACTAACTTCAGACTGACGCTTTTATCTGTCGGTGCGAGCGCATCGTAAAAATTAACTCTAATATTTTTTTCCAATCGCGCCAAAAGAAGTATAACTTCATAAACTTTGGTACTTGTACCGTGCATACATAATAATATGCATTTAGTAAAAACATTTTTTTTGTTTTTTTTTGTAATGGACATAGCTCCTGCGGTTTTTTCCGTACAGGTTTCACAATAGACACAGAATAATATTTCCGTACCTACCTGTCATGGTTAGCTCGCTATTCTGCAAAAATATCATATGTCACCCAACGAAATAGAATAAAAATCATTCAATCACCTCGTTCAATTTTATCTTTCAAACCCTTACTTTATATAAAACTAGCGGCCCGCCCCTGCTTCGCGCGGGTGCAATGTTACCTACCCTCTCCTATTCGTCTTAGCGTGATGATTATAGATATAGCCTAAAGCCTTCCTCGAGATGTTTTATAGTTTAGGCAGCGTACGCAAAATAAGGAACTTTTCTGGTTGAAGTTTTACACTTTGTGTCTGAAAAACCCCAAGTATCTTACGGAACCCTATTTTTTCTAAAATAACATATAGCCTATGTTACCCGTGAATAATGTAGCTTTCGAATAGTGACGATATATTTTATAGTTAAGGCAGCGTACGCAAAATAAGTAACTTTTCTGGTTGATTTTTTAAGATAAGTATAGCACAGTCTAAGATCTAAGATCCTAACCCTAGGTACTTAATACTAACAAAATGTTAATAAAAGGTACCTAACTGCCAACATTTCAAACAGGTAGTAAAAGTTGATAGTTGCTATAACGTTAACGGTTGCCGCAATTTTATGGCAATCTGTGGGCTACATTGATTTTTACTTTAATTTTCGGGCACAACGAGAGGGAGTGAGGATACGAAATCGCCCGACGCGTTGCGGTCGAAGTTGCGGAAACCGGCAACTTAAAAAACCGGTATAATATTTAACAGTTGCTAGTTGCGGCAATTAGGTACAAACCTAGTCATCGATTGCAGCAACTGAAAACTTTTAACTTTTGAAAACCTATACACAAACAAAACTTATTTTAATTATAATTTATGGAGGAAAACATAATATAATTACCACTATGTGTACCTATGGCCTGGCAAAAAAGTTACGCTTTAAATATGGGCAAAAAACAAAAACAGATAAAAATAATACCTAATGAAAATGAAATACTGACTAGGTATGCAAAATATCTTAGCCTGGGTTGCACCAAGATATTTGCTAAAGTTGCGTCAATGCCGTGCCACGCTGTCAGTGGGCGCTGACTCTTTTCACATCCTTATTTAACTTTAACAGATTTCTATGGGTTCTAAGGGGTTTCTAAGGGTGTGAAATTTTAACATTTTAAATGTTAACATTTCACATAGAAATCTGTTAAAGTTAAAGTTAAATAAGGATGTGAAAAGAGTCAGCGCCCACTGACAGCGTGGCACGGCATTGACGGTATGATTCGGCATAACGATTCATCCTGGTGCTTGCTCCGCCAGATGGTCGTAGCACGTAGTATTTGTATACTCTTTGGTCGTAGCACATAAACACTTCGATCAAGAAATCATCAAAATGGAAATCAAAAAAGAAAAAACCGTCAACGTAGAAATAAAGAAGTTACTCGTTTAATGGTTTTTGATCTCAGCAACCATTTGAGTTAGAAATCTAATTCTTTTTGTCAACTTTTTGTCGAAAAATAATTGTAAGCTAGACCAGTGATTCCCAAAGTGGTCCAGGTGGACCCGCTGGGGTCCATGGGAGACTCGATTGGGGTCTACGTAGGGGTGAAAATTGTAAATATGGGAATATGATATAAATGTAGCAGAAGATCCAGCCAGCCATATGTATAAGCTGTTTTAAGTAGGTACCTAGGCAGTGTTTTATCTATCGATGGAAAAATCACCACAAATATTGAACACCGCGGAAACGCATGTTCGAAAAAAAGGAGAACAATGAATTCACATGAACTTCATGAATTCACCGGAATCCTCGAGATACTAGAATGCCCATACAAACTAATGGAAAAATCTCCAGAACTACTGTAAGACGCAATAATGGTTCGAAATGCTCGTCATAAACAGAAACAAACCGACCAACTCCACGTCAAGTCATGCGTCAGGCACCTACCCGTTAGGGCTAGCCTTAAGAGACGTTAATTAAGGCCTATACTAATAAAAAGATAGAGATGTAAAATAAATTGTTTCAGTCCTTGAAACGATCTTAAGATCACGTTTTTACTGGTGGTCCAATGACGGAGCTCGCGGGCGTAAGCACCACCGCATTACCTAATATACTTGCCGCTAAATGGTAGTGTTCCGCACTATCGTGTTCCGGTCAGGTGGTAATGTACTGCCCTGTTATTTCCAGCACAGAGGCATAACACCTTAGGCCTCAGGAGTGGTCACGCATCTGCATTTTGACCATGGTCTTTGTGTGGGTGTCTATAGGCTGCAGGCATCACTTAACATCAATGTGAACTGCATACTTGTTTGCCACTACCATTACATAAAATAAACGTTTTTCCCTACTGAACGGGATCTAAAAATTAACCCCTTTTTTAAATTTTAGCATCGCTATTACGCATATTGCCACTGTCAAGTAAAACGATATTTCGTCTTTATTTATGCAGCGTAAAAGTTAGTTTATGTCAGTCAATTATTTATTAAGTATGTCAGTCTAGTGAGTTACAGTCAGGTATTCGAGTAAAGCGATGGCTACTTTACCAGAACATTTACAATGAAGTTTTGGAGGTAACCTGATAGGTCGTGTTTTCGCACTGTTATTCTATTTCACTATACACGGACACTGTAATAAACCTATATCAAACAAAATGCCAACAACTTTATTCAATATAACTTAAAAATACACTAAGAAAATGAAATAAAATAAGAGCACCATACGCCTCTTTCAAGGTGCCCGCCAAAACTCCAATTAACCCCTTCGAGATGTCTTAAATTAACCGAAATTACCAGATTTATTATCTACTTTATAAATGTATGGAAATTACTTAAGACATTAAGCACTTTCTTTATTTGTGCATACAGAATGTTAAGTTTTGTTAGATCTTAATTGTCCTGAACAGTCCTAACACAGACCGGAAGTCCTACTTAATATGAGTTTTGGCGGGAATCTTGAAAGAAGCGCATGGTGCTCTTATTTTATTTCATTTTCTTGGTGTAGTTTTGAGATAAATTAAATAAAGTTGTTGGCATTTTGTTTCATGTAGATTTATTACAGTGCCCGTGTGGAGTGAAATAGAATAACAGTGCGAAAACACGGCGTTTCAGGTTGCCTCCAAAACATCATCGTAAATGTTCTGGTAAAGTAGCCATCGCCTTACTCCTCAGACCAACAACCTGCTTTACTCGAATTACTGACTGTAACCAGGGTTGCCAACTATTCGAGCCGCCATAACCGGACAACAAATTTTATTCTGACCATACTTGGTCAAAATGGGAAAAACCGGTTAGTAGGTATTAAAGAAAAAGTGCTTTCTTTGAGGTTGATTTGTTCCCCAGGTTTTGGGTTATTACTTTGTGCAGTGGCAACATTTTTAAATATTTTTCCTAATCTAGGATAGAGGCTTCTCTTTTGGAACTTTTTGTATCGAGTTTTTCTATAGTAGTAGTTTACTCAACAACTGTCAACAAACCCCTGAAGATAATCGTGTGATCGAAACCGGTTGGGTAAAATGATTAAATAGTAATAAATAAATTCTAGTGGAATCCCCATGTATGCAGCTTCAGTCTGTGGCAGTCGTGGTACTTCAGTTTCAAGCTTCTACGCCGCACGTTACGTTCATAAATAATACTTGCTGACCGGACAAATTGAATCCGGTCGGAAGTAAACGACCTAACCCCAACAATTCCTACTAAAACGGTTGTTTCCCCTGACTGTAACTCTCTTGATTAACAACTTAATAAATAATTGAATGACGGACTGATACTAATTTATACGCTGCTTTAAAATTAAATACGAATACAAAATATCGTTTTTACTTGACACTGGCAATAAGCGTAACAGCAATCGATAATAATTTTTAAAAAAAGTCTAATATAATCTGTGATGTCAATGCCAGCCATCAGACTATCTGACTGACTTAATGCCAATCCCCAATTTACAGTCAGCTTGAAATTCCCTGTAATTTGGGGATTGGCATTAAGTCAGAAAAATGCGGCAATTTTGACAACTCACCCATAATTCGATCGTTTCAAGGTTTACAAGTTGGTTAGTTTCTTTTTGTTCGCGCGTTTTCTGAGTTGTTTAATGAAAAGAAATTTTTAAAAGTCACGCAGGAACAAAATATTTTTTTTTTGGCTTGTGCATCCTTTTTCTTTGTAACTGTAATGAAATGGAAGCTTATTTCTTAAAATAATTTCGTGGGGAATGCATGAGATAAT
This sequence comes from Macrosoma leucophasiata, assembly GCA_036365455.1. Lineage (NCBI taxonomy): Eukaryota > Metazoa > Arthropoda > Insecta > Lepidoptera > Hedylidae > Macrosoma > Macrosoma leucophasiata. The sequence goes on from JAWQUS010000024.1 coordinate 7,984,076, forward strand.
GGATTTTTTATTTTATTTCATTTACTTGGTGTATTTTTAAGTTATATTGAATAAAGTTGGTGGCATTTTGTTTGTTAAAGGTTTATTACAGTGCCCGTGTATAGTGAAATAGAATAACAGTGCGATAACACGACCTTTTAGGTTGCCTCCAAAACTTCATTGTTAATGTTCTGGTAAAGTAGCCATCGCTTTACTCGAATAACTTGACTGTAACTTACTTGACTGTCATACTTAATAAATAATTGACTGACTATATTATACTACTAACTTTTACGCTGCTTAAATAAATACGAAATATCGTTTTACTTGACACTGGCAATATGCGTAATAGCGATGCCATTATTAAAAAAAAAAAATATTGACTATCCATAGACTGATTAGACTGCCATAGAGTAACATAATACTACGTGCTATGCTCTGTGAAATGTGAAACGAAAAAAGAAACATGCACGAATTGCACGAACGAAGTGAAGTGAAATTAGTCAGCTAGTGAGAAAAATAAATTAAATGTTGTGAAAATCTGTGTGTACAATTTATTGCAAAGTTTAAAGTACTAGCGCATGAGATTGTGTGTGTTATGTGTAACGAGTAAATATCTAATTGGTGTTAAAACTCTGATGTGAAGAAAATCGATGAGACTGTGTGTACGATAGTCCAGACAATATGTGCAGCGTTGATTACTAATAACAAAATTATAAATATCTGGAAGAACTACCTACCTACACGTAAGAAGGTAAACCTTCATAATATATCGTTACGTTTGGTGTGAATTACCAGGTTACGCAGCAATTAGTCACGTCTTAAAGCAAAATGTTATTGCCCTTCACTCGGAACCATTGTAGCACAAACAAGAATATGTCAAGATATGACCTCCAGTTTATGAGTTCCGTTTCAATTTCGCATCTCGGTTATCACCAGGTGGTTTAATATTTCATGAAACTAGCTTTAGCCACTTGTGACGTATTTTCTTGTGCTTCAATGTAAATGTCCTACTTATCACGTATATGAAATGCGATGGTGATTGAACATAGCCACCTGTATTTAGCATTAGATTTATAGTGATGTGTACCTTTCTGCCTGTAGATTTTTTTTCTTGTAGTGCAGAATGGCTTTCCACTGTTCACACAGCTGTTGCTTGTTGTTTGCAGTTATTTTGCATCAATATGTCACATTATTATTGCCAATATTTTTGCATATTATTTTGACATTCATGCATAACTTGGGAATTGTGGATGTACAAGTGAATGTCTTCATGTAACACACACCTTTTCTCTGTTAAGAAAATACATAATGAACCAAAACTGAATGCCCTACACTGGGTATAACCAGGGTTGTCAACTGTCCATCTGTACAGTCCGTTTACGACCGGACTGTAGGGTTTTAGAAGGAATTGTTAGGGTCAGGTCGTTAAATAATATAATTATATACTTAGTCCTGGCGTTAGCTGTGAAGATACATGTTTATTGTCATATATATTATATCATATTATATACTTAGAAAAAACAAATCTAAGAAGTGCAGCAATGCATTTTTTTCTTTCTTCTTTCTACTATGTTGGTTGTCATTGCAATCAATTCAAGTAAGCAATAGTCAATTTCACCAACCAGTGGTTGCTGGATATAATTATGATTTGTCTGTGTGTCAGCTATTAGGTATCTGTCCAAAAAGCTTTATATGGGGATAATGGTACTGGTTAGGTAGTTGATCACTACGATTTAATGTAATAGTATATTAATTACTTATCTTAACACACTGTCTAACTGTTTATTGTCTGAAATAAAATAAAATAAAGCTATTTGTTTTATATATATCTACCTACAATCTTTTCTGTTAGAATATCATACATGTATTTAGTTCACAGTTTTGTAACATAAAATTGTTATTGTTTTGGCCTTGAATCAAGCTGCAGGCATGTATGTTGTGTAAATAAGTGGAAATCAAAACAATAGTTTAACCCCCCCTGCCAATACCACCGTAACCGCTATGTCCCTGCATTTTAAATCTGTAATATTTTCGAAAATATTTATTTAAATTACGGAACCCTCACCACACGAGTCGAACTTGCACTTGTCCGGTTTTTATTTTTCTTTGATTTAACAATCTTTGAAGTATAAGGTTTATCCTATAGTGGGTCCTTCTATATATATAACACAAATAACAAAAACAGTTTCATATTATTGATGGCAACAATAACAAAAATTACATACATTCTGGTTTCTAATGGTTTACTTACCTAGTTCATTAGCATACAATATTAAATGCAAATTATTTACTTAGGTACCTACTGCCAGGGAACTGTCCATTTGATTACACAGGCACTTTATGCAATGGTAATAAAAGCTATATTTGATTGATTTTGGTTAAGTTGAACTCCCCAACTGTATATTAATATAGCTGTGTTACCTGAGGATCATGAACTTGAAGAGAGAACTAGAGGTTTTGCACTGGTAAAATGTATTGTTTATATCTCAGATGAATTAAGATGAGACATGGACCAGTTTTTAATCTCTCCAGACACGAGAAAAATATGACAATTGAAATTCAATTGTGTCACGCCGCCGGTGGCCGTACGAACCTTGAAGGATTAAGTTAGACCTTAAGCAATATAACTGCGAAAATTTCTTCTAAATTCACTCAGTAGTTTTTCTGTGATGCACATACAAACATGTAGACAGACAAATTTTTTGGCATCTATTTGTATAGATCCCTCTTAACTTTTTTCTTTAATATCCAAAGTCTAGATGTGACAGTTTGTAGCATGTGAATTTAAAGAATCCATGTTGGATAATAATATGTTTGAAGTTCAATGGATCCTCATTTATGAGGAGGTACAGGGTACTCAGGAGTAGTGTTGTCAGGTCTGATTTGTTTTAAATCGGACAGGTTGTAGATCAGAACAGAGAGAAAAACAAGTTATTTTTTAAGTATTTTAATTGAATATTACTATCCAAAACTTTAAATTATAAAATTATCTACAAAAAAGGTATTACTTAATTTTTTTTTCCTAAATGCGAACGTCTTCGAGTTATAATGATGCAAAACTTATAAGCATATATGCACATGTTTCCACACCACCTCTGTGGTAGTGTACTTAGCGTGTATGCAAATCCACGGGCCTGTTGTGATTTGAATTGAAAAACCAGTAAATAAAAAAAATATTAAGTACCTAGTCCGATTCAGAATCTTCTTCTTCTTGATCTTCTTCTACTTGATGTTCTTGTTCACCCTGTGTGCAAGTAAATTGCATCAACAGTGAAGTATTGCATGTCAATATGTTTGTTGGAATTGAATGAATCTTCTGCTGTTGGTGATTCAGAAGATATGTATTGTGATAGAGTGAAAGTTCTATGAGGTTGGTTAGGTTTTAACTACATACCTATCACAACCATTGAATATATCTTTATGTGGATTGGCTCATGTGCAGTTGTGTGTAGTTGAGGACAACAAACAGCCAGTGCTGTGGTGGACAAGGAACATTGTGTTTTGTTGCAATACTTATTATTATAATATTAGGTTGGGGAAAAAGTTTCTTCGCATTTTTTAAGATAATTCAAAACATTTTTTAATATAGTTTATTTAAATTTAACTAAAGTATGTATGTACCATTTTGTTCGATAACCTTTTGCCATCTTGTAGGTAGGGACATGATCCCATTGCTATAAAAATTTTGGGACTTCTCATCAAAATACCGCGACAAGTGGATTTGGCAGTCCTCTCGTGATGTTAACCTAACATTGCATAAAGAATTCTGAAGAGACCGAAACAGGTGGAATTCTGAAGGTGCAAGGTCAGGACTATACGGCGGATGCATTAACACCTCCCAGCCAAACTCTCTTAATTTTTGCTGAGTGGCTATAGATGTGTGAGGTCTAGCGTTATCATGATGAAACACCACACCCCTTCTGTTGATCAATTCCGGCCGCTTTCTCTCAACTTCTTGCTTTAATCTCACCAGTTGTTCGCAGTAGAGTTCAGAATCGATAGTCCTGCCTGGTGGTAATAGCTCATAATGAATAATGCCCTTCCAATCCCACCACACACACAACATCACCTTATTGCGAGTTAACCCGGGTTTCGCCACAGTCTGTGAAGCCTGACCGGCCTTTGACCACGACCTTTTTCGCACGTTCTTGTCGTACGTGATCCAATTTCCATCACCAGTTATCAGTTTCTTCAAAAATTGATTCGGTTTCATTACGTCGTAATAAAGAATCACAAATGAGTACACGGTTCATTAGGTTTCTTTCAGTGAGCTCGTGAGGTACCCAAATATCGAGCTTTTTTTTTACCCAGTTTTTTTCAAATGCGCCAAAACTGTTTTGTGATCAATTCTCAGTTCTTTAGCTACGTCGTAACTACTGATATGTCGATCTTGCTCCACTTTTTCAAAAATGGCATCCATTTTATCCGTAATACCACCAGACCAGAGCGAGGTGCATCTTTGACATAAAAATTTCCGGATAGAAATAGTTGCCATCTCCGGGCACATTGCCAAACTCCGAGGTACCTACTGGGAAACTTCCAGAAAATGGAAAAATCCCAATAGCACCAGAGATAAAGGATTTTTAACCATTATCTCTGATAGTCCCGGGAATCGAACCGAGGACCCCCAGCGTAGTAGTAGTGGCCTGCTACCACTACGCTACTGAGGCAGTTAATGATATAATAATAATAATGAACCGTTGAAACGTCCCACTGCTGGGCACGAGTCTCTCCCCTTCTTGAGGGGAGGTCTGGAGCTCACTCCACCACGCTGCTCCATGGATGGTGCACTATCGGATTCAACACCCTCATGAACCATGAAAACGACACTCAAGACGAAAAAGTTGACATCTTCATGCAGCCGCCATCTTGGATCTATATTTTGACACCACTATCGAATTTAACACCCTCAAGAACCATGAAAACGACATTAATGACGAAAAAACGACAAATTGAAAAATTGTCACCTAAGTCAATTTTCGACTATTGGTACCTAACGTCCGATATGAAATGCGAATAAACCATTGCAGTATAACTATGAACAAATGAAACTAACTAACTACGAGGTGGCCGTTGGCACTAATAGTGCCAGCGAACCAGCATTGCTAAAAAGTCGTTCACTGGGACAATTGATGGAAGAGAAGATAGGTATTGCCATAGATACAGTTCCGTAAAGCAACTAAAAAAATCGAAATATTCGGATTTCGATTTTTTTAGTTGCTTACGCGTATAAACATAATATTGTATGTAATGTATGTCAATAAAATTAAAACAAACTAGCAAGGAACAGCGCCAGTGGCGGGAGGGGAGGTCTCGCTCACATGTTCGTCCCGGCATTGCGCTGCGGCGTGTGTGTGCATTGCCATGGATACGAGACGCGCATGTGCAATGAAATTCCTCTTAAATTTTGAGGAAGCGGTAGCGGAAGAGGATTTTTTTGTTCTTATTTATGAGGATGCGGAAACGGTTGAGGAACCCAAAATATTGCGGAACTTCCTCATTATGAGGAAGCGGAAGAGGAATCCTCAACAACCCTACCTATTACACAGACATCAATCAGTGACGTGTAGTCACACGTGCACGCACACAGCGTAGCAGGTTATGAGGTTATGACTTTGAATATATATAATAAATAAAATATTCGATTACAAATTAATCAATACTAGGCCGCTCGCAACCTCGCTGTACTACCAACCGTCGTCCATAAGAGGGGAAGAGATTGGGCGAAGCGCGGCAAAAGGGCGGGACGTCGAAGTGTCCATTCGTAGTATTATATTATTACGTGTTGTGTAGTATTATTACATATTCTCTGCCCATAGTGAGCGACTGACCGGCCACATTTCGGTTCCGTTTGTCATCACTGGCAACTGGCAACAGACTGGTCAAAGATCATGTCAATGCCGTGTTCGTCTACTGTTTACGACTCTGTGCTGTTGTTTAATAAAGTATAATTATTTTCAGGATGAGTTCGACCGAAACGATCAACGTATCGGCACAGCCGATCTCGGACACAGTGCACAATATCCTGCTACCGCTGCAGGAGCCTGTGTTCCTTCAGACACAAACCGCGCAGGTCATTGCTGGCATATTTGTGTGGATAGCGCTCTTCATTACTTGCCAACAGGTAACATAAACCTTTTCTAGATCGTAATATACACTAAGCTAAATCTGGGGCTATATATAAAAATAATAAGTTTTAAAGCTACACATCTGAACCAGAAACGAAGTTCCTATTTCTCATTATACAGTTATTAATCATTGAAGCGCAACTAAATAGATGCGCTTACTTCAACGAAAGCGCTCTCTATGTCAACAAGAAAGCGATCCAGCCACTTATTATATTACTTACTACTCGTAGTTTTTGCCCGCGACGTCGTCCGCGTTACTTTTAATCATTACAAATTGTAGCCTATATGTTATTCCAATGTATAACGTATGTTACTGTAAAGTTTCATTCAAAGCCGTCCAGTAGTTTTTTTCGTGAAAAAGTAACAAACATCCATCCATCCATTCTTACAAACTTTCGCATTTATAATATTAGTAGGATTTCTTATACCTACCTATTACGATAATCACGACGAATCCGGGTAGCCCAAAAGAACCCAAGGCGGTTGGCGACTCTCATTCATAAACATGGCTATACGTATAGGTTTTTTTTTGGAAATTGAATATATGACCGAAGATGTAGCACGTTGATTTAGATAATATCTCACAGTGTTAGAAGGGTGGAACCAGGTGGAGGCTATTTGCAAATAAATCCTATTAAAACTGATAGATATGCCACTTTACGATGATGTTCGAGAACTTCGAGATGAAGCTGTTTGGAGTCCACCAACTTAGCGTCACTAATATATTATTGTTGGTACTAAGCTAAATCATCCAGTAGCTACTACGCTACTCCACGTACGATCGGACTTGGGCTTGATCAAGTTTCAGCAACTGTCCTAGCGTGAAAAAACCATCTAATTTTACCAAGAACCCTAAGCTTCCTAACAGCTTATTTAGTTTGCTTTCAAGGTAGTTGCCAAAGTTAGGCGTTAACGGTCTGCCAGAGACATGGATTCAGCATTGAAGGTTGTGCAAAAACAAAGAGAACATCTTTTTGCTGCTGATTTGATCTATATGTGTTTGAGAGTTTTGGTGTTAAGATTGACCTGACCAACTACTTACTGCTAGAACTATTAGGACTAATGCGGTGAATCTCTCTTTCCCTTTCCGCACAATACTTTAGGCCCAGTACCGGGAGATAAAGCTTGTAAGATTGATTCAAAATGCAAAACTCGTTCTGGAAGTCAGCTCAGCAGTAGGCGAGTATGTGAGCTTCGCCATAGTTAATATAATATCATGCTTGTTCCCAGCACGTACGAATTTAAGTGCCGTCGTAACTGTATGTACTGTGTATAACAGGAAAATTTATAACAACAAGATTAAACTACTATATTTAAGGTTTCGTAGTCGAATGGTAGCAGTGGAATAGGTATATAATTTTGTCTTGTTTCATCGATTATTATACATTTTAGTGTTGGATACGGAAACAGTTTTTCATTCACATGTTTCGGTTAGGTATTATAGCTATCAATTAGTGTACCAATATAAATCACGGTAGTTTCGATTGTTTGCTTCTCATATGATTTATTTTAGATACTACTTCCATTCATTGACTCAATCTCTAGCGATAGCGCTATCTTATTAATTTTATTTGTGCCTTATCTGTTGATGTCGTAGACATCATCATCATCGTAGATAGATTCTTAGCACATCTAATTATTTGTTTAAACTCTTTAATCTTTAGAACTACTTGTTCGAATTGAGAAATTGAGAGAGTTTGATTTATAGAAGACTATATATATTTCTTTATATTGGAGTGTAGTATTAATGAAAATTTTGGAAACGGGGCAAATTACCTTTTGACAGCTTCCGTTGCGTTCACCATGAATAGATAAAGATGGGAGACAACACTCTGAATACTCATTTGCAGCGAAATAAAGTTATCGTTATCCCTGTTCAATGTGGTCCCACTTTCTCTTTCTAATGTATGGTAAAATTAGAAGATAGTGATAGATAGAAAGACTAGCAAAGATAGTCACAGAAATGTAGGGTCCGATCACAGAAGATCACGTGAAAAACAAGTATGCAGTTCACAAAGATGATAAATGATGACTGCAGCGTATAGACATCTACATAAAAATGAGAGGTCAAAATGTATTGTTTTTATGTCTCTGTCATAGTTATTACGAGGCCATACATAACTACCGGACCGGCCAACCGGAACGCGATAGTGTTGAACACTACCAATTGGGAGTAGATAGAATAGCAAAATCGGTGGTGCCGGCTTGAAATCCTCTTGGAACTCTGTCTGTTGTAGGTATTCGACTCAAGATGTTCGTAATTCTGGCTCTTTACATAACCTGCATAGCGTTCACTCAAGGATTCGGATTTTTGTTAGAAGAAATTGATAATAGATCTGATTTCAAAGGAGGTAAATAAAGAGTACGGACTTATAAAAAAATCGTATCATTTATTATACATTTTAAACGTGTATTTTTGGTACCTTGTTCTGCACATAATATACAATTTTTCATTGTTTTTGAAAGAACTATACGACTCTAAACATTTCAACTCTTAGTTTGATCAGGAGCTTATTTTAAATCAATTTCAATCTGTTCCTCTCTGCCCGCCATTCATGACTGCAAATACTCTCTCAGTAAACGCTGATGAAGTAGCGGGAACATAGTTAAAAGATTACTTTTTAAGTAATAAAATTTTTCAGATAATCGTCAGTTTTGCTACAGTGGATTTTGCCATAAAATCTGCATAATATAATATCACCTGGGAGTTCTTTTTATTTTTACATTTCATTATGGGCTACGCTGAGACAGAAACGCCCATGTTTGAAGAGTTGGGAATACCAGAATATTAACAGTAAAAATAAAAAAAAAACACAAATACTCGACTTTTTTGGTTACGATACTAGGTAAGCGTCATGTGCGTGACTGGCACTAGTCCTATTTACTATTTACTATACTAGTGCCAGTCACGGATATAATATGAAGATTGTGTAAAAAAAGAGGATTTTGGCGTCTTCTATTAGTGCAACAAACTCCTACATGATATAAATATTTATGTAGAGTACAATGCTCTATTTTAGAGTACGGTTAGCAACCCTACGTGCACCCGTGCGAAACCGGGCGGGTCGCTAGCTATTACCTTCTTCATAAAATACAAACAACGTTGCCATCGTGCTGATACTAAACTCATTGGGCCATACACATTTCAATATCACAAAGTTATGAACCATGACTAACTTGCCGATTATAGGTACATGTTACCTTTCGGATCCATTGAACCGTTCAGAGCACTCTGTCTTCAAACATGTATGTACATTAATCTCTGTCCATGACAGATTTTTTACATATTATTATATATGTACCTACTTTCTGTTGTTTTATTCAAATTGTTAGATTTATTATTTTATCTATTCCACTTAAGCAAAAAGGTAGATACGTGTAAGTAATTGTTGCAACTCCCAAGCTAAAAAGTTTTCAACTAAGTACAATTTATCTATACTATAACCATATAGATGGTAATAGTGGACACACCACGGACACTCCGCCAAAATTCCATACAAACGCTTAATTTGGTCTCTATTACACAGACATCTACATAAAAATCTGGAACACCTTAGCACAATGCTCAATGACCTCAGTAGGGCCTCCCAACGAATGGGCCTTAAAATGAACATGGACAAGACGAAGCTCATGTCAAATTTCCATGTTACACCCTCTCCTGTTATGGTCGAGGGTACTACACTCGAAGTTGTTGACAACTTCGAGAAAGAGGTCAATCGCTGAATCCAACTCGGTTGGGCAGCGTTTGGGAAGCTACGATACATCTTCTCGTCCGACTTACCGCAGTGTCTCAAGAAAAAGGTTTTTGACCAATGTGCGTTACCAGTGATGACATATGGGACAGAAACGTGGTCGCTCATTATGGGCCTCATAAGAAGGCTCAAGGTCACTCAGAGAGCAATGGAGAGGGCTATGCTCGGAGTTTCTCTGCGAGATCGAATCAGAAATGAGGAGATCCGCATGAGAACCAAGGTTACCGACATAGCTCACCGAATAGCCAGACTTAAGTGGCAGTGGGCAGGGCACATAGCTCGAAGAACTGACGGCCGTTGGGGCAGAGTAGTTCTGTAGACAACAGCTAGTTTGACATAAATATGAAAATAGCATACTTATTATAAAAAAAAGCAAAGAATATACAGATTGATTGATTTTTTGTTGTTTATACTACTATGAACAAGTGAAACTAATACATATGTTAACCACTGCGAATTATCAATGTGTGTCAAAAAGAGACATAATCGGGCAAGACACAAGGTACGTAAATAACAGACGCAATTGATGTAAGTTCTTACACATATATTTGTACAAGTGGCGGATCATGGTAACAGAACGAGGTCTAAGGTTGCGGAGTGAAAAACAAAATAAAAAAGTTTACTAAAACTGCATACTGTAGGTATGTACCTACAGTAGGAATAGGAATTAGGAACGCATGCGAACACACCGTCTTAAATGAAAAGGCGGCAAGTTAGCCGCAAAATGTTATCTTGCCGCGCCTGGGTGACTAAATATGAGCAGGTACTTTGACCAACCTACTCTGAAACCTCGGAATATACATATTCAAAACATTAGTTACTTCAACAATTGAGGTCACTCGTCGCCTCAGAAGAAGGACTAATCCATTCTCTGAGGGTCACTCGTTTGATTTGTCATTTGGGTTCGAATCTCCGTATCACTGTGTGAGATTTACAGACCGCACAACGATTTTACTTTCAGCAAAGTAGGTATGCAGAGAACTATCAGTTAAGTATGAGTTCTGACAGTTCTAAGCGTGAGATTCACAGACCGCACAACGACTTTACTTTTTTTGTTAATACTTTTTAAGTAACACAAAGTGTTAGCATTGTGCTAATATACAACATGTCACGAGAATAATGCACACTCGTAAACACCTCGATTAGAAAATCGAGTTCTAATCATAATACACATACATACACACACTGAACTGAACTGAAATTACATGTTTAAGTAATTAATATTTTTTATTCAAGAAATAAGTTGTCCTCAATTTGTAGGAACAGTATGCACATCCTATGCATACTTACCCTACCTCTACCTATGACACACACCAACACATCACAAACCGCAATGTGATGTAGCGTAACCTGCGTACCCCTATTTAACACTCGCTAGTAATAAGATTCATTTTCCCTCTTTTATTTCTTATATTATTATGAATAATAAAATGTACATCTCAACGAGTGCAAATAAACTTGTTGAGACTAGCATTTTATTTTGGATAGACGTTAGTCTCATTTTGTTTGTATTGATTGTTCACCAACTGGGTGACCACAATTTCCTTGATTGTAATAAATATTGGGACAAAATATTACCTATATTAAAAATGCCGAAAAATTGATTCGGTGATAGATTCTGAACAAACTTGTTTCGGGTTGTACATTTAGTCCTGTTACACGTTGTATATTTTTTTCATTAGCAATAGAAAGTACCTACCCGAGCTAAATGACACTAGAACCTTTCTCTTACGGGGATTTCGTAATACGTTATAGAGCAAGTATGCCACAAAGATATACCAAAAACACAAATACTTATAAGAGATAAAAATGTACTGTAATAAGCTAGTTAAAGTCATAAATCTATACAGTTATATAATTGTACATTTAATTAATAATTATATTTTTAATCAGAATATCACACATTTACTGGAAATTAAGTTAGGTACCTACTTAATAACAAATGTGGATATTAATTTTAAAGTGAGTATTAATAGGTATGCGTCATATGGCAAATAATTAAATTGTCATCGTTATTATTGTTTATTCTTTTTTTTTACCGTTCTACAACCGATTTACATTTGGATACTGAAGATGAGTACAAATGTAAGGTATGGTAAGATAGAAAATTCAATTATGCAAAATCAATCAATTAAAAAAAAAAGTGCTCGTTAAGTTCTAATTTAATGTTACAAAATTAAATTTTACTTCATAGATATATCAATAGCACTCTTTGAGCACTTAATTATCGATCTGACACTGTGGTTAGCGTTATAACTAAATAAGTAGGTATAAGTAGTGAATTAGAATAGAATAGAATATTTATTTATTGAACAGTAACTGTGTACATTACAGATGTTTATAAAATAGAGTCGACACAACAGTTTATCCTTTTCGGACATTCAATATTTATAGTAGGTACCTATACAAACATATTTTTTATAAATTGTAAGTAAAAGTATTAAAAAAAAAACGTAACTTCACGCCTGTAATCTCTGAAGGGGTAGGCAGAGGTAAATGCATGCATTCAATCATACATGCAAACACCCACGATTCGCCGGTTACGTTTTGGCCCATGTAACAGGTGGCGAGCCTGTTGACATCTCCGGGCACATTACCAAACTTCAAGGTACTGGGAAATTTCCAGAAAATAGAAAAATCCCAATAGAACCAGAGATAATGGACTTTACACCATCATCTCTGATAACCCCCCTACCCGGGAATCGAACCCAGGACCTCAGCGTAGTAGTAGTGGCCTGCTACCACTAGGCTACCGAGGCAGTAAAAGTATTATTTATACAAATCTAATAGGTTATACACGTTATGCATGTTTATAATTATAGTACTCATTCAAGTTATAGAAAGACATCGATAAAAGCCACACCTTGAGCTGTCTTTTAAAGCCTGGACCTTCCATTAATTGCTAGCTTGATGAAAAATTTGCAGTTTTCTAATTTTTGGTTAAGCTATTTCGGCGTAAAAATTAATTTTGCGTCATTACATTAGCAATATTTAATTTAAAAGTTGCGATTTTGCCCAATTACACTGTCTAGCTATACGGACGTGCAAATGCAATGGTATTATATGTTATTATGTACAAATGTATCAAAATATTCATCCAAGCCAAGTCATATGACCTGCAACGTAGGTGAATTACGTTGTCCATTTTCGCTTCGTGTATAAACGGTATCATAATAAAATAATAATAGACATAAATCTATTCAAGCATTGCAAATGTGCAATGCTCCTCTCTCAAAAATCCCATTTATTTATTTCCCTTCAGACCTAACTATAGGGTGCTGTAGGGGTCTACTATCACTAAGTGACGGTGACAGAGGCACTTAAAGAAGGTTTAACATTGTCGAATATGAAGACGGTGTTAATCATAGAGCAACACCGGAGGGGAGTAGCCATATGCAGGTTTTCCCCTCTGTCAAAGTACAAGCCCAAATGAGCCTATACCTGTCGCATAGATGTTTAAACGTGTGCGTGAAATTGTCTCTGTATTTTGTTAAACTCAAGGTGTGAGTTTCGTAGTAATAGACGATTTTTGTAGTGTGTGATAAAAAATGACAGACTGTTTTGCATTGGTAATAAACGCTATGGCGACTCCCCTCCAGTCCGCCGCGGCCGGTGGCCCGTGTTGCTGTATGGTGGTAATATACAGTATCGTACCACATTAACACGTTCGTTTTCTTTAGACTGTGATCGTACATTATCTACTAGACAGCTTTACGTTTAAAACTTAACGTATTCATAAAAAACGCAAAAAGGTGTTTCCAAATTACTTAAGAGCCTGTTAGTCATCACATTGGAGACAAGATTTTAGAAACGAATACACTTGGTTTACTATCATCTGAAACACACCTGCCGTGATGATGTCAGGCCGAATAGTCACAATACATAATAACGAATAGTGATGTAATACAGGTTTTATAATTTTTCTGAACCAAAACGTCTTTAAGCATTTTGTCTTCTGCATCGAAGAATAGTTTTTTCTTTGTATTGACTATTAGACTGTGATAGAAAGTAAGTTTGCTATATCACCTAATTTGGGACTAGAAAAGTTAAAAAGCCAAGTCAAGCTAGCAAGCGTCGTAGCTAGGGGTTGGCCAAAGTAGCAAATGTCAGGGATGCAAATTTTAAAATAGCACAGGACCATTGTGTTTTGACCCATTCTTACAAAATAAAGTATAGGTGCGCAAATCAAAGCTTGCCTTGTTTCTCATGACTTATCTATGACATTGTTGGAAAGGATTCCTTTAGTCTGAAATTATGAATTCTTTAGACTAAAGAATTCTTTAAGTCTGAGTGCCGGAATTATAATATTCAGATACACTGATATACTACTTACTGCTAATGCGGTAGAAATTTGAAAAACAAAAAACCTATAATTTACTAACCAGTTATTATGAGTATTCACATTATAACCAACTTAATTGGCCGATAAATTGATAAAAGAAAAAGCAAGAAAAAGCACTACCTATAAACAATTAAGATTAACGGTTTAAGCCATTGTAATGTAGGTACCTACGTAAAATCATGGCAGTGAAATTACAAAGAAAACATAAATCAATTTTAGAGTAAACTACTATAACGTCGTTATCGTCTAACAAATACCTACTAGATATCGTTATCGTCTCATTACCAGTGATTTGTTTAAAATAATGATTTTTACATAAATGATTTCTCTACATATTATTATAAGCCAATCTTTAGATTCGCTGTCAAGTTACTAAATTATATTTATTATTCAAGTTTCTACTCGACCTTCACGATCGCATTTTTATTACGCGATTACTGGCATTTACCAATCAACAATCTCATACAATTTAAATTATGTTTGGATACAAGAACTGAACTAGTTCCATGTGAGACTCGTATCGTGGAACTTTCTAGATGTGGGAGACTTGATTGTGAACTGATGATTTCCTGCAAAGCTAAGATCTGTAAAGGTCAATGTATCTCGTGTCGATCTCTTGTATATATCAGTGCAGGGAAAATAATACTTTCGTCGTATCTTTTTAAGACGCATACATTATAATGCAAAATATGTATGGATAAATAAATTGAATTAACAACAAGGAATATAAATTGAAATAGGTACCTTCTCAAATTTCAGATGTCATTTCAGCCTCAAATAAAAATAGTGTAACTTTTAATTTAATACAATCCTTAGCATTCCTTAGTAAGGCATGATGTTTTATTACTAATTTTAATTGTTAGTTTGCTAATAAATCATAAAATATGTACTCCTATACCATCTGCCCAAAGAAAGAGTTAACAAAAGTGAAAGGAACTAAATACCACGGAGTTAATTATGTTGTTTACAGTTAGATAATTCTACTTAAATTACGATATAACTTTCAATGGAACTTAGAACCTGTCAGGGAACCAACATTTTATTTTATACACATCGGGTATACAACGGTATACACATAAAATGGCGTACCTACTTACATTAAAATTCCATAACGGCGTCGGTCGTGAGTACTAAAAGAAATTACTCGTTATCGCAGTACTATACCGTTCTGTGTTTACTCTCTGATAATGTGCTGTTATGGTTTAATAATGAACAGACCTATATTATTGTCTTCGTGTGCATTTGCATGAATATATGCACACTAATCATGTAGGTAAACTTTTTAGTTAAAGATTGATTGATGATTGCTGATTTATTGAAGATTGATTGAAGATTGCTGATTTATATTTAAATTACGGGAAATGCTAATCGTGATACCTACATATATATTTCAGGGAAGTTCTTATCCCTCAGGCCACCAGAAAAATAAGACAATTGATTCCTTATTGTTCTCGGTCCCGAACGGGTCCATTGCGGCTTCAGGGAAAAATTAATGGTGATTGTGCAGCGCCAACCCGCAATTTTATTTTTTAACTACGGTTTTAAGGTTATTTTGCGATAATCCAATAAAAGTTGATGTTTGCGTGCAGCCGCTGCACGCATATAGGTACCTAATGCAATTTTCTAAGTTATTCGATCAATCTATGCAATGTGCGTAGATAACAATCGATGACCCCGGTTGGTGCAGTGGTTGTGTAACGAATGTATGAATGAATGAATGGTAGCAGTTTTGCTACCAGTACAGTAAAATTGTATGCTTAAAATAAATACACTCTACTGGTGGTAGAGTTTCAGTGTGGGAGCTCGAGGGCTCAGGCACCACCGCATTAGATAATATATAATAAATAATAATAATGGCAACCCATTATACGTCCCACAGCTGGGCACGAGTCCCTTTTTTGGGGGGAGGCCTGGAGCTTACTCCACCACGGAGGATTAGTAATCCGTAGGGTCCATTTTTACCTTTTAGGTACGAAACCCCCTAAAAGATAGAACTAAGATACAGAATAGCTTAAAAATATTCGATGATTCTTTAAATTGACATAACTTTTTTATTTCTGAACCGATTCACATAAAACAAACACTTAATGTTAAGTGAAACTTACCACAATATATTTGTGAAAACCGCAAATCGAATAAGCCGTTTCTGATATTAGCGTGCACAAACACACAGACAAACAGACATTTTTCCGGGATAAAAAGTACCCAGTGTTGTGCGCCAAAGGTTAAAGTATAATCATACCAAGTTTCATAGTAATCGGACCGGTAGTTTTTCTGTGATGCTTGAACAAACAGACAGACAGACAAAAAATTTTCTAATCACATATTTGTGTTCGGTATCGATCTAGTAACATTCTCTGGTATTTATTTTTTCAATATTTTTAATGTACAGAATTTACACTTCTACAGATTTATTAAAAGTATAGATATAGAGATTAGACATCCTTCAGACAAAAAACTGAAGGCTAGGTACGGAGACGTTTACCGCGGTTGCTATTGCTTATGACGGTTACACACCTTACGTTTTAATTGCGCAAATTATGACTTGAACAAACCAACAATGACGTTTGTTGTATGAGTTTGTACAAAAATTGTGACCGCAGACGTTACTTGTACATTGTACTTATGCAAACCTTTTACGCAGTTAAAACGTGAATTGTGTGGTCGGCATTATATCTAGTTTCAATAAACTATTTTATATCTCCCTCCGCCTTTCTTTCAAAGACTCAATATTTTTCATGACATAATTATTATTCTTAGTAGGAAAATATGTAGATTCGTATAGGTACTAGCCTAAATAAAATTATATTAGGCTTATCACTCACAGCCCCGCCGCGTACAGTTTTCCTTATATCGTGCGTGACGTCAGTGCCGTTATACGTGTGCAACATACTTATATCTAAACTCTCCTAATCAACATATTTTTTAATGCCATTAACATTGCAAAGAAGGAACAGTTCACATTGAACATAAGTGAATACTGCAGGCTAAACACATGAAGACTAAATGACTAGATGGTAAGAGAACTGGGTATGCAGGAAAGAGCATGAAAGTAAGTTAAACGCGGTCGAGATGAGATCTTTGCGCAAGATCTGCGGTGTATCACTCACCGGGCGCGTTCGTAATAAAGATGTAAGAAAGAGGCTTTGTGTGAATGATAGTATCGGTGTAAAGATGAAAAAAGGCATGCTCCGATGGTTCGGGGCCCTTCGGGCATATAGAAAGAATGTCGAATGAGCGAATGACTAAACAGATGAACAATGCGAATGTGGATGGTTGCAGAGGCCCAGGAAGACCAAGACTGACCTACCATAACCATATAGGTCGAGTTCTGTCTGATGGTGGGGTCAAAAGTCTTAGGAATAGGCGTGCATGTATGAAGAGAATGATGAAGGTAGAGGAGGCACGAGAGGTATGTCAGGACCGGAATATCTGGCGCTCTACACTCTCTGCCTACCCCGTTAGGGACCTGACGTAAAGATACATACATACATACTAGATGGTAAAATGCAGATGCTTTGCTACTCCTGAGGATTTCCAGTGTGCAGAAATTACGGCGCCATTATATTGAACCAATTACCCGGAACAAGATAATGCTCAACACTACCAATTGACGGCAGATATATTATCTTATGGAAGCGCGCATGGCCCAGCGGCTGGTGTAGATCGTAAGCGATCTGCTCGGTTAAGCACTACGGGCGCGGTCGGGTAGTGTGATGGGTGACCGCTAGTGGCAAATTAAAATGCGCGTTTCCGTGCTTCGGAGGGCACGTTAAGCCGTCGGCTATCGATGGGTCCGTTTGTCTGTCACCAGCCTGTATCTCATAAATTAAATAGTGACAGCTAGAAAGCTAACATTTTCACAAATTGTGTATATCTGATACCGCTATAAAGACAAAATTAATTACTAAAAATAAGAAAATGAAAAATGTTAAGGGGTCCAAGAGGGCATACAATAAACGTGTTTTTTTTCGTATATTTTTTTCTCATTAATAATAACGGTAGCAGCTGGACGCTCAAAATTTTCACAGAATTTTTAGGTCTCATGTTGTATATTACCTTCCATCTATACAAATAAATAAAATTGGAGTGTCTGTTTATAATATTAAAATAAACCGCTTTTTACTAAATGGATATATGTATGTTTACACGGTACATATATGTACCAAAACAACATTTTTATTCAATTTTTGTCTGTCTGCCTGTGTGTCTGTCTGTCTGTCTGTTTGGCGGGGCTAATCTTGGGAACGGCTAGACCGATTTTGACGAAACTTTCACTGGCAGATAGCTGATGTGATAAGGAGTAACTTAGGCTACAATTATCTTCATACATCCATACATACATACATACCTACATACATACATACATACATACAAATAAGTAGAATTGGAGTGTATCCGACTTTGACGGGACTTCCACGGTTAGGTAGCTGATGTAATAAGGAGTAACTAAGGCTACTTTTATCTCCATACATCCATGCATACATACATACTTGCATACAAATCAGTAGAATTGGAGTGTATCCGACTTTGACGGGACTTCCACGGGTAGGTAGCTGATGTAATAAGGAGTAACTTAGGCTACTTTTATCTCCATACATCCATATATACCTACATACCTACAAATAAATAGTATTTGAGTGTCTCCGATTTTGATGGGACTTTCACTGGCAGATAGCTGATGTAATAAGTAGTAACTTAGGCTACTTTTATACTAGCTGCGCCCACGACTTCGTCCGGGTAGATACTGAACAATCATATTTTTTCCACGTGGACGAAGTCGCGGGCACAGCTAGTGTTACAATAAATTTAACTTAAACAAATATCGTGGTGCAACCCAGGCTTAATAAGTTAACTTTGAGATATGGAAAATATGGAAATAACCATTCGGGGGGGTGTCTGGGCTATGGATTGAGATCTGGCAACTACGTATATTCTACATACTGAATTTTAGCTGGGGCTGGTAGTGATTCGCCTTTCGTAGGTGAGCCTCCCGGATAGCTCGCCCGATGGTCGACGAGGATCAAAAATTTATTTTTCGCGGTTACAGCCGCCGTCTAAACCGCTAAGGTCGCCGTCTTTTTCGCCGGGAAAAGACGGCGAGTAGTGTGAGACTCGTGCTCACTGGCGGCTGGGGATAGGGTGCAGGGTCAACGACATACCCATACACCTTTACCCCAGCCGTCTCCCCACCACAGCAGCGAATGGTGGACAGAGCCACGCCAAACACACCGGCGAAGCCAAGAGAAACCCAGAGATCCAGGATCTCTGGGTTTTTCTTGACTTCGCCGGTGTGGGCAACCACCGGGTACTGAGCCCCCCCGCCACGACACGGCGGAAATCCTCGGGGAGACGAGGGTCAAACCTATTCTATCATTATTCCTAGGTACCTACTTTGATTCCAGTTTATCTTTTTTACATTTGACTCATCAATATCACGTATCTGGTAAGATTATCAATGTTTATTTATTTCACTCTCATAATATACCTACTAGTGTTTAAAATTTGAAATAAGTAAATGCATGTCCTAAAATCGTATATTTTATATAACAAGTTACTTTTCAATGTTATAGAATAGAGAATGATGACATAATACGATCTATTATGAATAATTACGAAAGATTGGCCGCAATTCTACATATTATATAAAACACTTTTTCCAAAAGAAACCGAATGCCACACTAATGTTAAAATATATTGCGACTTATCTAAAACTAGAAGAGTCACTGTTTGTGACTGTGCCAGTTATTTCGAAGCCTTCCTACGTATTTTAAAATGTAGTTGTTGCGAGTACAATCAATTAGCCACAAATAGGATTCCGTATTATTTTGTCGATTCTATCGTGACTACGTGACTAGGTCTATCACTGAAGCTCTATCAACTGATGGATCTTAAGTAGCAATCTAGCAATCTAGCAATCCAACAATCCAACGATCCAACATTGAAGTTATGTAAATGTAATTGTATAAACATAAAACCAACACTCTATTATTCTAATGCACCTTCCTGTTAATTGTTTGACAGCAATATTCTCGAACAATTATTTTACATCATGGATAATTAATTGGCGGAAAATGCGCCATACGAACCGCCAATCAGGAGAACTGTGTTTTCCTGAGCTAGTTCCTAAAATCGAGATTGATTTTTTTTTTGTTACGGAGGTGGCCAACAAGCATGCAATTCACATTGATGTTAAGTGATGACTGCAGCCTATAGACATCTACACAAAAACCAGGGGTCAAAATGCAGGTGCGTTGCCACCCCTAAGACCTTAAAAAGTATATTTTCACAACATCTACTCTTATCATCATCATCTCTTCAGCCGAAAGTCGTTTACTGTTGGACAAATGCCACTCCTTTAAGATTGCTACAATTAATGGTCCTAAGCCGCCATCATCCAGCGATTGCCAGCGACTTT
Organism: Macrosoma leucophasiata; assembly: GCA_036365455.1. Classification (NCBI taxonomy): domain Eukaryota; kingdom Metazoa; phylum Arthropoda; class Insecta; order Lepidoptera; family Hedylidae; genus Macrosoma; species Macrosoma leucophasiata. The sequence continues at coordinate 8,004,698 of JAWQUS010000024.1, forward strand.
CACCAGGTCATCGATCCACCCGTAGGTGGACGGACGACCTATCTTTTATACTAGCCAAGAGAAACATTGCAAATTAGACTTTATCACTACAAGAATAAGGCACAACGTGATCGATCGGATATTTCTTCTTTAGTACCTAACCATAGTGGCACAGGCACACAGTTGATATCGTCACTATGCGTCAATAGTCGTGCATAGGTACTGCAATGTGTGGACATTGCTGATTGTCTCTCCTAAGGCATAAGAAATTAACACAACCGTACATTACCGTCGTGCTATCAGACCCTTTGGCTTCAGATAGATTGATGATACGGTGGTGGCTACGCCTTCAAGTTCCCCAACTGAAGATATCACATTACTTCAGCCGAAAGACGTCCATTGCTGTCGAAAAGTCTTTCCAAAGATGCTTACAACAAGCGTTGTCATTGGGGGAGAAAATGCCATAATCGCCAAATCGTCAAGCTTGACATGCCGATTGGAAATTCAGTAAAGTTCAGTTCTGCCAGTTGGCAGATGACAGTGGTGGCAATTTTGTCGCGAGACGATGCTGCTTCCATCCCACTTATATTTGCACTATTTAAACTGCATATTGGAATGGTGTGACCGCCGTTTCACTACACTGGCAGAGGAATTCTCCTAGGGTCATTATGTTCCGACTCCTTACTAGAGATATACCGCTAGTTAATTTTTTTGATTTGTTTTGTGACATAAAAAATGGTTTTTTCTGTTGCAGATCTACCAACACCTGCGTTGGTACACGAACCCGTCAGAGCAGCGTTGGATCGTTCGCATACTGTTTATCGTGCCGATATACGGGTGCTACAGCTGGATCTCGCTGCTCTTCTTCAACGTCAACTCTTACTACGTCTACTTTTTTACAGTCAGAGATTGTTATGAAGGTAAACGTTTTTATTCTATTTCAATTTAGTTTATACAGATATTGATAACATTATCATTAATTTATGCATTATTCATTAACTATCACCTTCCTTTTTTGTGATTTGCTTGCACGTGAAAGTCAATGCGATCCATTATGAATTAATAAGGATATGATGACAACTTACGATATTGTATCAATTGCAAAGTTTATCGTATCGGTTAATTGACTAGGAGTATGTTTATCAATTCATGTCATCATCAGAACGGTTTCAGTAAAAAGTACAGGAAAAAAATCCATGCGTGGCAACGACTTCGGTTTCTTTGTTAGTAATTAGTGACAGGACGAGCGGAGTAAGGATCGGAGAGCAAGTTCTGTCCGTATTTTTCTTTAAATGTTTTTGAGAATATAATATTAAAATATTAATATCTACATTAAAATACTGTTTTTGTCACGAAAGTGGCAACAAAGGTTCCAAAAGTTCAGTAAGGGCCTATAAACTTTTAAAAGTCAGAAATTTGAAGATTGACGACCCAGTCGATCCAGCGGTGTGTGACTACCGTTTGAACCGAGGCTGACCGAGGGTTCGAGCCCTGTTTGCTATGCTATCGCAGCGCCACCGTTATTTTCCGTGTTTCAATAGATACTTTTTCATGCATAGACGGTAGGTAGGTACTTCTTTATCTTTGCACTCCGTGTTTAAATCAAAATGATCTTGTTGCAGCGTTCGTGATCTACAGTTTCTTATCCCTCTGCTATGAGTACCTGGGCGGCGAGGGTAACATAATGTCGGAGTTGCGGGGGCGGCCGGTGCGCGCGTCCTGCGTCAACGGCACTTGCTGCCTCGCCGGCGCCACCTACACCATAGGCTTCCTGCGCTTCTGCAAACAGGCCACCCTGCAGTTCTGTCTCATCAAGCCTGTTTGCGCGTTCATTATCATATTCCTGCAGGTAAGACATTGTAATTCAAAGTAAGCTTTTCGTACGTTTTTCAAACAGTTCACACTGCAGTTCTGCCTCATGAAGCGTCTACGATGTTCTGACTTTTCTCTCTAGTGGCTATTTCCTTACTTTATTTGTATAGAGGGACATAATTGATCAGTATTTATTGAAACTTATCAATAGATTACGGTGATTCATATTGGATACATACATACATACGTAGTACCTACAAGATATCATGGAATATCTTTGTCACGAATTCTCATACCAAGAGTTAATTACGATCGCACTAGAAATATCACAAATTTCCTTTGTATAAGGATGAATTACACAATTATAGTGTGTTTTGCGCTTTCAGCTTCAATTATATTACTTTCTACAAATACAAAATAAGCGATAGAAATTTTGAGATGAATAAATAATCGTGATATGTAATTAATCTTTCTCTTGTAGAAACGTTATTATGTTAATTTCTACGATCGAATTCCTTATTCCAGTTAAGGTTTGGTCCCGTGATTTCTGGTACCTAAGTAAGGAGATTTAAGATCCCAGAAGTGGTAACACATCTGCATTAGGGCATCACATCCTATGCAATATATAATAATAATACCAATGGGTTAGGTTGCTGTATTCGCTTATATTCAAAATGAATTCAAATTTAATTGCAAGTTACAAACAAACAAAACTACTCTGTCTATCCCTTCGATTGAATATAGACCAGATTGTGTTAATTTACTTAATTTCAACGTAGTGGCTCAAATACAAAGTGATTTACCTAAACAAGCTATTTCATATCTTTATTTGAATCCGGCAGGTGGCGGGGCACTACCACGACGGCGACTGGAGCCCTAACGGCGGCTACATCTACATAACCATCGTGTACAACTTCTCCGTCAGTCTGGCGCTGTACGGCCTGTTCCTGTTCCTCGGCGCCACGCGTGAGATGTTGAAGCCCTTCGACCCCGTGCTCAAGTTCTTCACTGTCAAGTCCGTCATCTTCTTGTCGTTCTGGCAAGGTTAGTATGGAGCTGCCATGAAGCTCCTTCGCCGTCCTTGGGTGAAAGTCATTCATATCAACGTCACAGAGCAATTGGGCTGTCTGTCGGAATGGATCTCACGTTGACTTGACCAGTGAACGGAGAAAGGAATTTTAAGGTGTGTAATCCATTACGGTTGTGTAAATTGACTGAAGTATGACAATAATCCTGGGTGCCACATAGAATGTTGAAAATCTTCGACCCCGTGCTCAAGTTCTTCATTGTCAAGTCCAAGTTCTTCATTGTCAAGTCCGTCATCTTCTTGTCGTTCCTGCTCAGTATGGAACTGTCATTAGGCTATAGTCATACTTCATTCCGCTAATTTATAAGTCATCCAAATCAACGTCACGAGTCGAGGCAATTGGGTTCCCTGATGGATGATCGGAGCTGAATTTTATGCGGTTTTCATCAATGAGTGGAGTCATGAAGTTTTGACTTTCTTTGACAAAGCCTGGGTCGCACCATGATATTTGTTAAAGTTTAAGTAAGTAATTGTAACATTTCACATCTTTCTCTAACTTTAACAGATTTGTCTAAGTTCGAGAAGGATGTGATATGGTGCAATTAGGCTTAGTGTCCTAAGTCCCCTAGCTGGGGCAAAGGGCGTCTACAGTGTGTCTCCAGGTCGTTCGATCTTGGGCTTCGTGTTTGATTTCGCTTCATGACTTTCCGATGCCTTTCGTTTCCGCAGTAATGGAACGACGTCAGGTTTGTTTTGGGCGACCATGTTTTCGCTTCCCAGGCGGATTCCAATCAAGCGCCTGCCTAGGAATATGATCATGATTCCTTCGCAGAGTCATGAAGTTTTGCTGTATAATTAATTTGTTAAGGTTATGTTTGAATTAGCGAGAGTATGTCGATTCTTTATGGTGAAAATGTCAAGAAGCGGGTAGCTGAGTTTAAGCGCGGTCGTGAGAGCATTGAAGATGATCCTAGGAGTGGACGGCCTACAACCTCTACCACGAAAGAATGAAGAGAAGGTTTCTGCTCGCTGGGTCCCGAGGTTGCTTTCAGCTGAACAAAAACGAGTTCGATTCACAATTTCGCGAGACTGTTTGGAACTTTTTGAGACTGATCCCGAGGACTTTTTGTCTAGATTTGTTACCATGGATAAAAGCTGGGTTCACCACCATATTCTTGAATCAAAGCAACAATCCAAACAGTGGAAAAGATCTGACTCACCTACACCGAAAAAGGCAAAAGTCGTTTTGTCGACTAACAAAGTCATGGCTTCTGTTTTTTGGGATGCGAAGGGCATTATTTTTGTAGATTATTTACCGAAAGGTCAAACTATTAATTCTAGTTATTATTGTAACCTTTTACGAAGACTACGAGAAGAAATAAAAGAAAAAAGGCCGGGAATGTTGTGTAAGAAAGTTATGTTCCATCAAGACAATGCACGTGTTCACACTTCGGTTGAAACAGTGTCTGTAATCCATGATTGTGGCTACGAATTGCTGCCCCACCCACCTTATTCGCCGGATTTAGCCCCCACAGATTATCATTTATTTCCAAATTAAAAAAAAACATTTGGGTGGCTCGAAATTTTTGACCAAAGATGAGGTGATAGTCGCAGTAAACGAGTATTTCGCCGACCTTCCGGAATCCTTTTTTTTCGAGGGGATAAACAAGTTGCAGTTCAGGTGGAAGAAGTGTGTTGAGCTAGATGGAGACTATGTCGAAAAATAAAAATAAAATTAGACCCACTTTTCTTTCATTTTCTTGGTCGGGCTTCGAACTTTTGGATCCACCCTCGTATTATAAGGATAAAATTAAAAACACAAAGGTCTAAGGCTGGGTTGCACAAAGATATTTGTTAAAGTTATTGTAACATTTCACATCCTTCTCTAACTTAAAGAAGTCTGTTAAATTTAGAAAAGGATTTATACGTGGACGTGACATTAAATTCATAAACTTGTAACAAATATCGTGGTGCAACCCAGGCTAAATGTTTTAATCTATTCAGTCAATAAAATCTTTCACTAGGGCTACGATTATTATTAAAAGTTTGGACAAATCAATTTTACTATCATGCACCGTGTAGGTACTTATACTAACATCGTTTTTAGTTTTTATGTCATATGAATGAATGTATTAATGAATCCTACGCCAAAAATTGGCTTGATAGATAGGACTACTGGTGGTAGAGCTCCAGTGACGGAGCTCGCGGGCGTAGGCACCATCGCATTACCTTATATACTTGCCGCTAAATGGTAGTGTTCAGCACTATCGTGTTCCGGTCAGGTGGTAATGTACGGCCCTGTAATTTCCGGCACAGAGGCATAACACCTTAGGCCTCAGAAGTGGTAACGAATCTGCATTTTGACCTCAGGGGTTCCTCCGCTTATCGACATCGACAGCTGTTGTGGTTGTCGTTGCTGTCAAATTTTCATGTCGATTTGTAGCTCCTTTAAAAGCAGTAGTGATAATCTGATTGTTTTTCTTGCTTTCGTAGGTGAAAAAGAAGCGATAATGGCAGATTATTTCGATTATTGTTATTTAGTTAAAGTAAAAATCGACATAAAAATTTGACAGCAATGACAACGACAATAGCAATGTCGATAGGCGGTCGCACCCCTGGTCTTTTGTGGGTATCTATGTGTTGTATCTGTAGGCTGAATTCATCACTTAACATTGATAAACTACAAGCTTGTTTACCACTTCCATTACATAAAAAAATGAATATTATGTAAATTTTAATAAAAAATCTATCAATTTTAATAAACAAAAACCACTGCAACCGCAGGTGTAGCGCTGGCCATCCTCGAGAAGGCCGAAGTGATATCGCCGATCAACGACGCGAACGGCATCCCCACGACGGCGGGTACCGTGTCCGCCGGCTACCAGAACTTCCTCATCTGCATCGAGATGCTGGCGGCGGCCGTGGCGCTGCGGTACGCCTTCCCCGCCGCCGTGTACGCGCACGCGCACCGCGACCCGCACCGCTCCGTCACCATGCAGTCCATCTCGTCCAGCCTCAAGGTGAACTCATGTCCCGCGCGTTCCCAGGGCCTAGAACCGCTTATCCTTGAAAGACTTTAAAGCCGGTCTTGAGTAAAACCTTGTGTTCTGTTAAGCATTAACTACTCATGAGGTTAACCCTTTCTACTTATAACTGGTTTCGGACTGAGCGCGAAAAAAATACCCTTTAATTCTGTATGTCCCTATTCGATTTATTTTTGGTGGAAGACTTAACCGAATATTAAATCGAGTCAACTCAAAAGTCCCAAAACCCATTCAAAACTCCTTTGAGAGTTTTCAATGTTGGGTGATTCTTACAAAGTACAAGAATTCTTTTTCTGAAAGTTTAAATATAAAACAAGTTTGTAAAGTGAAGTTTGTCGCATCCCATCACGGAAAAAGTTAAAAATTTCTCTTCTTCTTTCCTTTCTTCTTCTTCTCTTTTCTTGCATACCCCGTAAAGGATTTCGCGTGAAGATACATATAACGATTCCCCTCGGGATATTCACTTTTTGTATAAGGATTCCGTTGGCCCTTTGAACTAAACAAATGTATTAAAACTATATTTTTATGAAAATTCCAGGAGACGATGAACCCTAAGGACATAATGACGGATGCTTTCCACAACTTCCACCCTCAGTATCAGCAATACACCCAGTACAGCTCTGGTGAGTGCATTTTTTTTATGATTGTGCATGCTCTGACGTCATTTATTGCCTGTTCATTTTGATTGCCCTCATTGATAAGTAATTCTATCATATTTGTTATAAACCGTAAAGTACTTTATTACTTCAGTAAATAGTTATCGATGCAGCGTATTCGTGGTATTTAAAAAGCCTTTTCTTTATTTTTCTTTGCGTTTAAATGTATGCAAAAAATATTTTTAATTCTTGTTATCGTAAGCTATAAATGACTAACTGATTTTTATGTCTACTTCGTAAATATGTCGTGTCGTGGCGAGATAGAGGTCTTCTTATTTTTTGGTTTGATTTTTTTTCAGATGTCACTTCTCACCTGCCTTATGAAAAACTTTAAAACTGCCATACCTGTGCTCTGCATGAAGTGCATTGTCTGTCTGTCATTGTATAAATTAATATGAAATTTTTAACAAATGCGCCATCTTTATGTGACTCGCAATCGCAGTAATATAAAAATAAATATATAATATATATGATAAAACCGCCAACGAATGCGCATTTACAAAACAAAGATCACGTCGCTTTGGAGTACTCTATGGTACTGAGTCTACACCAATCCAAAGAATTGCAAACCCTTTGTTAATGCGTACTCTTTGGTGCCTTTACTAAACATTTAATTCACCTTTGTTAGTACTGCTGCCAGTTACATAAGCTCGCCGAGCATGGAAACACCATTGACTAACTATATCAGAATTATTTTGCCAGCATTATGTAATTTTTATACTGTTTTTACTTGAATCTTTCTCTCATATTAGTTACAACTATGTTAAAATACCTTGGAAGCTTATTTTGTAAAGCATTCAAGAGTATTTGTCGAGAGATTGTAAGTTCGACTCACCTTAAATTAATTTCTATTCATTAAAGTTGATCAACTTAGTATTATTTCAATGACAAAGTTTTTCATTTGTTCAATTTTATAAAGAGCAGACATATGAAAAAATTATTGTAAAATAATATTATACACCTTTTCAAGTGGAAAAAACTTCCAAATGAATTTCTGGAATTTCGGTGCTCGGCCTTGAAACTATTATTATTTAAGATTTAGTGTTTTAATTACATATATATTTTAATTTTTATTAATAACTTTAGTCAAGGTATTTGGATAGTCCGAAATGCACCGTCAATTTATTTTTAGTAGATCAGAAATCTATGTCAATTATTACACAGAATTATGATTAAGTTACATTACAACACTTGCATGTTCATAATAATAATTATTAATAATTAAACGTTAAGTTCGGACTAATCATTGCCATTTGGATATTTTCGTACCTTTTCATTTCGTACTTTAAGCCTACATTGCTGCATTGTAGGTGGATTGTAAATGTTAGTTTTCTGTGATTTTATTATTTCTTTTTTATATGTATTTTGTTACTTATAGTTAGAGGATTTAATCCGTTATTAGGAGCTAGGCTTGATACATTTAAAAAACGAATATTTGAATACAGGTTATTGTCTAATTATTGGACATTCTAGGTTGTTTTGTTTGTTTACTAACTTGTCTAAAAGCGAAAGATACATTTGTACAGATATTACGTTTCGTAATCCCAACGTGGACCCGGCGTCACTTGCCACTGAACACCGAGGCAGTGTGTGAATAATGCTTTGTATTTAAGCGCCTTGTACAAAAAAAAGATATTTTTTCTTATTGCTAGTATGTAGTAGGTGTAACGCCAATTTTAATTTCCCTTAAGTTTTTTTACGTCAAATATAGCGATAAAATTCTTAGTTAATGTTCGTCTTAATTTTATTTGTGATTAGATTTAAGCTTAAATAATTTTCGACTTTGGCAGTAGACATTCTTTTTTTTAAATAAAACTTTGTATTTGGCGATTCACTAATAAATAAATGATCTATCTTACATAACGTAAAGATTTTCTTTTGTAAACCCGAATTCGTACACGTGAGCAAAAGGTAAGTCATAAGATCCGAATATTTTGAATGGCTTTTTTATGATTATTTTGCTAGCATGCTACATATCATGTTTTTGTGTTTTTATTAATATTATTAATAATTTTAACATTTTTCTCGCATGTAATAGGTTGGGGAAAAAGTCTTTTCGCATTATAGTATGTATGAACTTGTAATAAAATCTCTTTGGCTGTAGTATTTGCATCTGGCTGGTTTTGGTATCATTGAAAGTTAAAATTTTAAAGAACATAATTCCAAATTCATATTAGGCAAATTCGATACATTTTAAAATTTTACTACAAAAAAGGTAAAAATGCAACGCAAGCCGCGAAAAAAATTTGCGATGTTTATGGACCTAGTGCAGTGTCTGTGAGAGTAGCACAAATTTGGTTTAAAATCCGTTTTCAATCCCGAAATTTTGATGTCAAAGATGCACCTCGCTCTGGTCGCCATATTACGGATAAAATGGATGCCATTTTTGAAAAAGTGGAGCAAGATCGACTTATCGGTAGTTACGACGTAGCTGAAGAACTGAGAATTGATCACAAAACAGTTTTGGCGCATTTGAAAAAGCTGGGTACAAAAAAAAGCTCGATATTTGGGTACCTCACGAGCTCACTGAAAGAAACCTAATGAACCGTGTACTCATTTGTGATTCTTTATTAGGATGTAATGAAACCGAATCATTTTTGAAGAAGCTGATAACTACTGGTGATGAAAAGTGGATCACGTACGACAAGAACGTGCGAAAAAGGTCGTGGTCAAAGGCCGGTCAGGCTTCACAGACTGTGGCGAAACCCGGGTTAACTCGCAATAACGTGATGTTGTGTGTGTGGTGGGATTGGAAGGGCATTATTCATTATGAGCTATTACCACCAGGCAGGACTATCGATTCTGAACTCTACTGCGAACAACTGATGAGATCAAAGCAAGTAGAGAGAAAGCGGCCGGAATCGATCAACAGAAGGGGTGTGGTGTTTCATCATGATAACGCTAGACCTCACACATCTATAGCCACTCAGCAAAAATTAAGAGAGTTTGGCTGGGAGGTGTTAATGCATCCGCCGTATAGTCCTGACCTTGCACCTTCAGATTTCCACCTGTTTCGGTCTCTTCAGAATTCTTTATGCAATGTTAGGTTAACATCACGAGAGGACTGCCAAATCCACTTGTCGCGGTATTTTAATGAGAAGTCCCAAAATTTTTATAGCAATGGGATCATGTCCCTACCTACAAGATGGCAAAAGGTTATCGAACAAAATGGTACATACATACTTTAGTAAAATTTAAATAAACTATATTAAAAAATGTTTTGAATTATCTTAAAAAATGCGAAGAAACTTTTTCCCCAACCTTATATTAACACATAAAATAATTTTTTGCCACGTACATGGCCAAACTAATCAAATAATGTGTAAATCAATACCTAAATACAGAGAAATTTGATTTATAATGCAAATTGACTGATAAGTGTATCAGTCTGATGATCATCTGATAACTTTATTAAATACTAGCTGTTGCCCGCAGCTTCGCCTGCGTGGATGTCGTTTTATAAGCCTGAATTTTCTTTGCTTTAAACCTCACGGAGCCCGAGACCTTTCCAACGAATGCAAAATCGTGGAAATCGGTTCGTGCGTTCTGGAGTTATAGCGTCAGGAAGGAAAACTCGACTTATTTTTATATTTAAATATATAATAATTGATTAGTGTTGGTCTAGAATTCTAGAGATTACCTACGTTTATGTATGAAGAGAATGATGAAGATAGATGAGGCAAGAGAGGTATGTCAGGACCGGGATATCTGATGCTCTACACTCTGCCTACTCCGTTAGGGACCTAGGGGCGTGAAGATACATACATACATACCTACGTTTGATATTATACATTAACTTTCCAGTATTTAATCACAGAATCTTAAAATAATACTTGTATAACTGGAACGCTGATGTTGAATATTCCAGTATTTGAAATTGAGTACACCTCAATTTCAAATACTAGAATCTTGTCCTGTGTCAATTATTTTAAAGTATCTTTACCTATGGAAGGGTTTAAATACTTATCAATTAAATTATGTTATCTATTTTTTTCGACATGTGAGCCATTTACAGAAATCACACTTGATTAGACTAGCCGTACATAATGCTGTACTTACTCCAACGCTTTTATATGGAAGCGAGAGCTGGGTATGCAGGAAAGAGCATGAAAGTAAGTTGAACGCGGTCGAGATGAGATCTTTGCGCAAGATCTGCGGTGTATCACTCACCGATCGCGTTCGTAATGAAGATGTAAGAAAGAGACTTTGTGTGAATGCTAGTATCGGTGTAAAAATGAAAAAAGGCATGCTCTGATGGTTCGGGCATATAGAAAGAATGTCGAATGAGCGAATGACTAAACAGATATACAATGCGAATGTGGATGGCTGCAGAGGCCCAGGAAGACCAAGGCTGACCTACCATGACCAAATAGGTCGAGTTCTGTCTGATGGTGGGGTCAAAAGTCTTAGGAATCGGCGTGCATGTATGAAGAGAATGATGAAGGTAGACGAAGCACGAGAGGTTTGTCAGAACCGGGATGTCTGGCGCTCTACACTCTCTGCCTACCCCGTTAGGGACCTGGCGTGAAGATACATACATACACTTGATTAATATTTTGAACCTATATCGGAATTCTTATTGATGTTTAATTACAAACTTAAGCGAAATTGCAATTTTTGTCCCGTCGTTTAATACACGCCATTGTATTAGTTACAATAAATGAAATTGAGCGTTTCAGTAAAAGCTTTTGAAGTGAGAGAAAATTGTAAATCTACTCCAGATTTCCACTTCTCTCTCAACTTATTTCTTGTAACATACCTAATCGAAATTGTCATTGCATCGCGATTGAAACGCTCCACAGTTTTACTTTAACCAATACGCGGGGCCCATTGGTTGACAACGAGGCGGCGAAGACGTGATTTATGACTAATTACGGTACGAGAATTAGGCCTAAGGGCCTGGTCTTATTGCGATTCAATTTAGTCACTGTCAAAATGTTGTTTACATAGTCTTTTTTATCTAAGAGAGTGATTTGATTGGTCAAATTTCAAATACCGGCCAAGTATATAATAAAAATTGCATTAGGATTAGGAAATATTTAAATAATTTATAACAGATTGAGGTGGGAAACGCAATGCGACCTATTCCTTATTTCTTACCTATTTCTAATTATAATATTTGTATTTGCTAGTCAAAATAAAAATTTAACAACGGTGTTGGTTAACATGAACTTATTTAAATATGGCCAAATTAGGTTTGGCAGAAACTTGCACATTTAATTTCTTTCTACCTACAAAATGTATCTAAGTACATTTATATGTATAACAACCTATATACCTACTTACTATTATTATTCAAAATCTTCAAGTACAGACAAAAATCTTGATGTGTATCCGACACAATTAAAATACAGGACAATGTAGGTACCCACCGCCTACACTGCACATTCAATTTTTACATGCTTTATACATTCACAGTGAAAAGAACAAACACATAGAATAAACCGAAACACATAGTTCACCCGTAGATAGAATGTTTATTTTATATTAAGAGTGTTTACGCCTTTTGTGCCTTGTTTAGTTTAAAAGTAATTAGTACTCGTATTTATATGTACGAAATATTAGCTTATAACTTTTTATATACCTTATTTACTTTTTGTACAATGACAAATTAATTCTAACATTCTACACGAGGCATAGATGCTCTTAAATTAAAAAGTTTTATATCTAAATCTTCGTAATTTACTGTCTTTTTCATAAGGTTTTGGAAAATCTAACCCATCACATCGAACTAGCACTATATTTTTAATTTATGATATTCACATCCTAATCTGATGTAGTGATGCGAGGCGCGGGAGTGGGCAAACAGGGCGGGGAGGAAGGCGCTGCGCTTGCGCCGCGACCGCCCCCACAGCGTGTCGCTACGATCAGCCACGCCACCAACTACCACGAGAAGACCACGCTGCTCAGCTCCGACGACGAATTTCAGTGAATAAAGCCACGTCAAATGTAGGTACCTGGCCAAGCCACATCACGAAAAATACTGTCTGTTGTCATGTCATTTGCTTACGTCACAAAGACATGTGAATTTGGTCTGGCAAATGTTTGAACGAGTGCCTGCATTTAAATGCGATTGCGATTTTCACGATGCATTTGCATCTCAGTCGTAGCTTAAATTGGATCATTTTATTGGCGATATGCTTTTTGAAGGTAGGCGAACAAGAAATTGACTTATGCTATGATGTTTAATATAATTTTACACGACCCAGCGGTGATATACCCGCACGCACTGCCAATAATATAACTTTAAACCGGTTTCACTGATTCTGGATGGTACCTAAAGACAAATATATGAAAACTTTGCAACGTATTTTCGAAAAAAAAATGCAGCGGTGAAACCAGGCTTTAATACAGAATTCGGCTTATTGAACGATTTATCTAAATGAATGTGAGAGCTACGTAACCCGAAATATTACTACGACGACCATGGCGAGATATTATTTGTTAAGGAATGTATAGTTATGTAAAAATAAGATAAAATAGTGAAATCATACAACACAGCAGTGTACAGAGAGTAAAAATAATATATAAATTAGAAATAAATTACTAGCAGTCAGCGAAAATTAAATTCATAATTTATTTTCTATCGTTGAATATGTATAATAACATTGGTGAAGAAAGAAGAAATATTTATTGAACTGATTTGTCTTATTTTCTTGCATTTAAAACTACACTTATCATTGTTTTAATTTCGTCATTTACCAATTAGAAAGGCATTGAAAAACTGCACATTTTGTAGGAAGCAGATATATTTAATTCCCGATGCTTCAAATACCATTTTGTATGAATTTGAAAATTTTATAGGTGCATACAAGTACAGTGATCAGCATTTCTTAGTACAAACAATTTTCTTGACTGCACATTACTACTAATTTTGGGCAGTTAATTTTCGCTTTGAAACATGCACAAACACCACCAATAGCTACACAGCTTTTTGCTTGCCGATCGCTGTACTGTAGCATACCGATTTATACGTATAGATTTGTAAAGGAACAGAAAGTGAATAAACAATTCGAGTTTGCTTTTAGCCATACCTACCACATGCTACGCCGTCCAATTTGAATTACAATAATTGAAAACAGTTTTAGGTGGAAAATATAGATAGTTTTACAATGGAAAAAAACTGCCGCAGTAGCCTAGTGGTAGCAAGCCACTACTACTATGCCTGGGTTCGATTCCCGGATCAGGGGCTATCAGAGACAACGGTGTAAAATTCTTAATCTCTGGTTATATTTGGATTTTTTTATTTTCTGAAAATTTCCCAGTAGTTTCGCCACCTGTAACATGGGCCAAAACGTAACCGGCGAATCGTGGGTGTTTGCATGTGTACTTGAATGCATGCATTCACCCCTGCCTACCCGTTGGGAGATTACAGACGTGAAGTTACGTTTTTAATTGTAAAACTTAGTGGGTCTGGGTAAAACATCTCGAGGGACCTATAAAATACAAATAACAGGTGTCCTACATCTGCCCTATATTTCCTGTTGTATGTGTTCGATTTACTGAAGCTATGAAAAGTCGAAATTAAAAATAAAATCACTCAAAATACTGTTTTTATCATATACTTAACCCACTTATATGACTTTTTATTGTTTATCTTTTTATATTTTGGATTTGTCCACTTTACACTGTGAGCACCATGTGAGCACAGCGAGAAGTAAGTTAGCCAACAGATGGCGTCTAATAAGAAATTTAATAACATTCCAATACCATATTAGAAAATAAGTACGGTATATTTAAAGCAAAAAAAGGGGAGGGAAAAGTTTGCACAAATATACTGTAACCTGTGTATCCATCATTTTTGCGCAAATTCATACCGTAACCGTCAATGTAAACTTGTTCCAAAGTACATATGCGTAAGTAAAAGGGTATGTGTTCGACCGTTATAAAAGTACGTCTGTTTCACCGATAACATCAGCTAACAGTAGTTAAGAAGCTGTAATAGCTTAGGCTCGAAACAAATGTATCAACCTCTTTTTCGCGCTCATAAATGTATTGATTCTTAGAGCTCAGTAGCCCAAATACGAAAACGTAAAAAACGTAAAGAATTCGTATCGAGAGAAATAATTGTATGGAAATTGGTACAGTGCCTCTATCTTGCGCAAATGAAACTACTAAATCGCTTCATTCATTGGCAAGTTAATTTATCTAAAAATATTTTTTGCATATTTGCTATATGACACCTTCACGCGTACCATTATATTTTTAAATAAGGATAACATATATTATGTTTAACGACCAAGGGATGAGTTTACAATCGTATAAATATTAATAGGGCTAATAAACAATAAACACAGATTGAAATAAAACTATTTTTACGGATTTATCTCGCGTATATTAAACTAAAATGATTTTTAAAATCAACCCGACGTTTCGGTCGCTTTTCAGCTTCCGTGGTCCCGGGCAGACTGAGGTGACATTTGTCTGACAGAAGTTTGAAAAAATTATATGTAGCTACCTCCATCGATTTCGTAAACGCCTTGCGTAGCGTTCAGGATTAACACAATAATTACTTATGGTATCTTGAGGTCTTGCAGACTGCTGCGGCTGGGATTTAATCTTGCTAAGTATGGGATCCCATGATGTTGATAATCGCCATCCATCTTCTCTATTGAAATTTGGGTGTTTTTTAATTTCAATAGCCTCGCGTACCATTCGTGGAATGGGTTTGTGTTCTCTAGCGAGTATTTGAATTTTATCAAACCGGATGTAATGGTTCAGACTGCAGACCATAAATAAACACAGAGGCTATATACCTACAAAATCAGCATAAATTTTTATTCGGTACATTTTGTTTAACCGGTTTACAGTCCCAATACCAGAAAATTGTTTTAACAATTAAACCAGCCCATAATTGGTCTGTGGGACGCTGAACTCTCTAACTCTGAATTTGTTAAATCAACATGTTAAAAAAAAGATTAAATTAACAAATATATTAACTCAAGTTTAAAAAAACCTTAGCAGCAATAACCAATCTCCTGATGAACATTTTATATTCTCAATTACCTACTTACTATTTCGCAAGTTTCCTAAATGCCTGCTACACAACTGGTGACAAAATTAAACTAAGTAATAGTAACTATTTAAGCACACCTCACCTTTGTACTTCAAGTTATTAGATATTAAATTTTGCCTTAAAAATCTTCCTTGTTTGAATCTCTTATTGTAAACTTTACAGACATCGAACTGTATATTAAAAACTGATGTTATTATAAATAGTTGTGAAGTTCGCTTATGTTAGCTCTTAATTCAATTTATGTTAGCTCTTCATTCAATTTATGTTAGCTCTTTATTCAATTTATGTTAGCTCTTCATTCAATTTATGTTAGCTCATTATTCAATTTATGTTACCTCTTTATTCAGTTTATGTTAGCTTTTTATTTTCAAATAATAAAGAGCAATAGAACATAGGCGATCTTTCACAACCATTCATAATCAACTGTGTATAATATCAATTTGTTCTAACAAAACTGATTGCTCCAATAATTGTTAAATTTCCTGGAGCAACTCTTCCCCAATTTTAAGTGTATGTATGTGACGTACAAGCAAACAGTGTAGTTATTTAAATTGTACTTTATTTAAATTTTAAGAATATACTATGTATCATACATGTAAATTATTTAATTTGTTTTATTATATTGTGAATATGGCTACACTCGATTCCTTTTAAAATAAATCAGTAAACAATATAATAAATAATCAAATAATAATTCCAATTATTACTTTCGTATTATTAATAATTATATTTAATAATTTTATTAAGTGTCTACGTATCTATTAAATGTTTAGTCTTAAGTACGTATGACAATTTTGATTAATACCATTAATACCCAATGTGAATACTATCTACTATCTTATTTCATGTTATTTACCTACTGTTAATTTGTAACAGAACCGAAGATGGGGAATCTGTTAAGGAGAGATAAACTTCGATCCAAATTTAATTTATAAAAAATATTATAGAACAAGAAAAAGTTTTGAAAAAAAACAATGGAAATAAGTTTCTGGCGGGATTTGAACCTGCCACCTCTGGATATCTTGCTTTAATATACTTGCTTGTGTTATGGCGTAAAAATACTAAGCCTGGGTTGCACCAAGATATTTGTATAATGTTAAAGTTATTTTAACATTTCACATCCTCCTCTTAAAGAAATCTGTTAATGTTAGAGAAGGATGTGAAATGTTAGAATAACTTTAACGTTAACAAATATCGTGGTGTAACCCAGGCTTAATGTTTTTTTTTGGTTAAACGTATGACTAAGTCATATCATATTTTTTTATGAATTCATGCATGTTATTTTATTTAATAATAGGTACCCTATCTTCGGTTCTGCTACGACATTGTTCTTTTAGCCCTGTATTAATAAACCGAGCGGTATATTTAACACATAATTGAGTCTTAATGCAAGAGAAGCACTGTTTAATAATACGAGCTAAACCCAAGAAAGACGTAGTGCTTTAATTATTTTACCTACATTGCTCTGTAAAATATAATTGTCAATTAAAAATCTTTTTGTACGTAAACATTATCTGTGACAATTATTCTGCTGCTTGTAATTATGTAAAATTCTGAAGTTTTCCAGAAAGGTTTTGTGTTATGAACTTAAAAGGACTATCACAGGACGATCTGTATTGACTTAATCACGTCAACGTTTTCTCCTACATAGTTGTTGTTTTTTTAATTATTTAGGGAAATTGTATTCTTAAAGTATATTGTTTTTGAACTTCTTTATTTACCCTTAAATTAAATTAAGTACCTATGTATGTAGGTTTGTTCATATATCCGCTAGGAGCACTTTAAGCATGGCACGTCCTTACAACGATGTCGACGTGGCGTCATTAACGTGAATATAATAAAAATATACTTGAAAATCCAATTCATACCGATAACTATACCTTTTTAAGACCTTTATAATTGTTAAACAAACAGTCAATGTGTGAAATCACAGAAAATGTCACCTAATGACCTTTTTCGGTAGGACTGCCTTTTATACAATTGGACTGTTTTTTATGTCATGAAGTGGCAAAGAAGTGTACAGTTTACCTTAATGATAAGTAATACTATAGCCTATAAACATCTTTATGAAACCAGGGATTTCAATGTAGATGCGTTGCCACTCCTGAAGCCTTAGGTGTTATGATGCATTTCCATCTGACCGAAACACAATAGTGCTGTATATTTTGAAAAATGGAAAGATTTTTTTTAAATTTTACTTCATGCAAGTCACCAAAGTCAAACAAAAAAAAATTTTTCTTTTAATTTTTCTTTAAAAATCACTAGCAAGTGTTATTGCGAAAAATAATATAAAACAACAATAGTGCTCAACACTACCATTTTGTGGCAAGTTAATAAGCCAATGCGGTGTTGCCTACGCCCACGAGCCCGCGAGCTCCGTCACTGCAGCTCTACCACCTGTGTGCAGTGCTGGAGCTTTTCATGACAGTGGCTCTTTATGTTAAACTAAAATACTGTAATAATAAAATAAAATAATGTTTTGTTTTTGGAATAATTAATCGCTTGAACAAGGAATGATAGTGATAGGTGGTAAGTATAGGTAAATAAATCAAGAAATATAACTATGTAGGAGAAGCGTCGATTTTTTAACCTAGTGATGCGATAATAGTCAGATATTTTGTAGATAGCTATGTATGTAAGAACTTTACGTTCATTCCTAACTATAAATGAAATTATTTTTGTAACTGAAATAGTGAGATGACAGTCATAGAGATTCAAGAACATTGTTAAAAAAGATAATATTAAAAATTTGTCATAAATTTAATGTTAGATATTATATTGATTGAAATGTTTTAGCTCCCAAGTTTTTAAGAATATAAATAAATAATAACATTGACATAATATGTTTGTTTATTTTAGATACCTACTTAGTTTTTAGACAAAAAATGAAGTGTTGTGATAGAGATGCTTATAGGTTTCTCTGAATTATATCAATTTATGTAAATTATCATACTAATATTATAAATGCGATATTTTGTATGTTTGTTTGTTACTCCTTCACGCAAAAACTGCTGAACTGATTTTCATGACATTTGGCACACACATAAAGGGTAACTTGGATTAACACATAGGATAGTTTATATCTAGAAAAAATGTTCCTGTGGGATGCCATGGGATGATTCGATGAGTTTCCACAGGTGACGCGAAAAGCGGCCTACACGCGGGTGGAGCCGCGGCCAACTGCTAGTTTTCTATAAAATATCACATTAGCATTGATAAAACTTAGAAAACATACACAGAAGATATCTAAGAAGTAGGTATACTGTTATTGTTAGAACTTTCCCTTCGTTCTACAAATTAATATTGTCATTGATCACCTCTAATTTGTTACCTAAACCGATCACTTACGAAGAAAGTGGAGTAAATAATATTTTTTTATCATTACGTACAGAAATATGTTTTAAAAAAAAGGAGGAACAACACTTGTAGGTAATATAAAGAAAAGGTTAAATTAAACACACCACTATTTCGTTACTTTTTATATTAAAAATATATACACAGTCACAGTACACAATCAAAATTATAATATATTTGTTTCTCTGGAATCATAAAATAGATATTTCGTTTATTGCTTTGCTTATTTTGATGGTTTATATAATAATAAAGTTAAAATATTTTCTTTTAAACATGTTTAAACTAATTCAATACATTTTTTCAATCTGTAAAATAGAATATGTGCAAAGTTATCCATAGTTCCGACAAAAACTTAAGTGCCTTGTTTAGATATAGGTAAGTACTTTTCTTACAGTATATTTCGTGTAATTAAATATTTATTTTGTCTTAATATGGAACGTTTGACGTTTACCTAATATCGAAACGTAGTTCAATATTAAATTGAGTTATTTATGTAGGTAGCTAACTCAATATCCATTCAAGTTTTACTTGTTAGCGTAACATCTGATAGGTACATTTGTATAATTCTTAAAAGTAGATATTTCTATCATCTTAAAACCACAAAACTGCCACTATTTCAATTTTTTTTGTTATTGAAAAATGGACAAAAATAGTGGTGTTTTTTATAATCTTCGTAAAATATTGTCAATTCTGATGGATTTATATTACGTTTGTAGATTCTAGGTAGGTACTTACTACTGGTTTAGGTAAGTCCAATGTGAGTTATATTCAAAGCCTCTTTGAAAAGCCAAACTGGTCATTTTGGGAATATACCTATAAAAATAAATAGAATTTGTAGGGCAGCACATTTTAATTTAATGTGATAATGTACCTATTGGTTAATCCAATCAAGTAAGTGATAAGTAAGAATACAAAGATTTTAAAGTTATAGTTTACACCATATTCAATCACGTTGCGGTCATCTATTTTAAAATATTAAACACAATCCTAATATTTACTATTTATATACCAATAACATGGGCAATAAAAATTAAACGTACTTATTTCAACTGCTGAAAAGTGCATAAAATGAGCAATCGCTGGCGCTTATGCAATAAATTAAGAATTCCGTGATATCAGTCATCCTGCAAATAATATAATCATAAGTTTGTTTGTACTTAAAATTTACAGTAAATTAGAACATAATATACCTACGTTCATAAATATGGTTGTAGTTTGACTTTACCGAATCTTAAAACTAGATAGGTGTAACTAAGCTACAGTGGCAGCGTTAAAAAATTCAAAATAAGTAAAAATATTCAAGTGAATTACAGTTGCCACCGTGCTCAAGGCATCTAAATCACAATTTCTAAGTTAGGCTAAGCCCTATTAAGAGAGTGAGAAAGAGATATGCAAAAAGTCACAACATTTTAAGACAAAAAGGAGCACGAAGGACCAATAAGTGAATACAAGGATAAAAACAAGATAGCAAAATGAACGGATTTTCTTTCAAATTGAGCAAGACAAGGTCGAGTTAATACCTCATCGACACTTGACCCTACGATGTCTACATCCGTATGGTACCTTAATTATTAACACAAATAGGCACATTTTGTCATTTAATAATTTCAATATACATACACGACGACATTCCAATAATGAGATGCATTTAAAGCTTTGGGTGTATTGCTTTATATGGCTTATGTTATATATACAAAGACACGTAGGTTATAACTTATAATTAGGTATAATGGAAAAAGGCTGACGTGCTGTTAAAAGCTTAGTGCATTTGATACTGCTTAGTAGAGACCGATACGTTTATCCAGATATATGTACATACAAACTTTGACCAAATATAAAAGGCTAGTACAGTATCCAATAATAAATTGTTGCACATCAACCCTAGGAAAGAGCACTTCGGCTTATTTCGGGTCTGTAGAGCATTATCTCTTTCGCACCTTACCTATCTGACGTTTGTTGACCATTTTGATCAAGTTTTGACCAATACCGACTATTTACGGATGCTTACGTAGGCAGTGTGCGACAGAGATAACGCTCTACGAATTCGAAACTAGCCGATTGTCACTTTCATAGACTCGATGTGCAATATTTCTTGATGAGCACTGTACCTAACTGTTCATAAAAATAAACAGGGGTATTTGTTTATTTTTTATTTTGTGTAAACTGTTTGAAAGCAGTCATTTCAAAGAAAACAGAGTATTATCGTCCATGTTTTTTTTTTAGTTTCTATTGATAAACCTTGCAACTTAACCCCCTTATTCATAAACGTATTTTAAATAAAGTGTTGCTAATCTCTCCTTTGTCTCTTTCTATCTTGCACATTTGACAATGCAACTGACAAAGACAAAGCACTCTATAGCTAAAACGTCTCTAATGTACGTTTATGAATAAGGGGGTTAATATGCAGAATAAATAAAAAACTGAGGGTACATAACAATATTATTAAAATTTATTTTAAACTAGCAGCTGCCCGCAACGTCGTCTGCGTGAAGGCTCTACAGCACCAAACATACCTAAGTTGCCAGTGTCGCTTTAGCATTATAAGCAAACAACTTTTAAAATAGTATTAAATTAAAAGTATACGTCTTTTTGCAAGCGAAGCAAGTGAAGGGAGTCATATGGGAATCCTGCTGAGATCAGTCATAAGATGTGACTGAAGGAAATAGACAAAATAATGCAGGAATATATTCCTGGACACAAAAGAGTAAAAATACGTACAAAGGTATCAAACCTATAAACTACGTTGGTAGTTATTCTGCCAAGAGCCAAAATGTAAAGAGAGACAGGACTGGTAACGCGGTAGCAAGCGACGTACAGTTGCCCGTGTAAGAAGCAACTTGTCCTGAGGTTAACACCCGCTGACCTCAGTGTCTGCCCCTGCGACTTATTGATGGTAATCGCGAACCAAACATTCAACTGTACGCGCTTGAACTGGAATGGGTAGTTATGCCTCGCCAATGCCGGGTCCCGTTATACAACTTCGGAGGAGATAAGTTCCGAAGAAGCATAATCGGGACACCTACCTTCAGCTTGATTGTATGCGATGGAAGTCCGCTTGCTGACAGGAAGTTCAGAAATGCCATGGGATAATGTGTTGCGTCATTTTGCTCGACGACAGTATTTAAGGAGGTATAGACCACTTCATTGCCTATTAATTGCTGCAGCCTGATTATTTTTGGGCGTCAAAATGGCCCGCTTACACACCCAAAACGTCGTATTCTGCTGGTGCGGTGTACGACTAATGTCCCCGTAGACACCGAGAATGTGTTCTTCTCACCTGGATACATCTCTGTCGAGAGACTCTGGCAACACCACCTATCCACCTCTCTCTTCTGGTAGAGTGCTTCCACGAAGACTTAGAAGGACATCGGAAAATTCTTGAGCACGTGCATTGTCGTCGAGCCGAGTTCTCATATTAATGGTCAAGCGCAGCGTAGGTACGAACTTGTTAAGATCGTTTCAACAAATCATTCATCTCGTCTGCCCTCGATCTTCGCGTCACCACGGGAAGCGTTTGCCGGAAATCGTCTGTGAACAGTAATGTGACACCACCCACTCAAATGTTCGTTCCTGCGGATGTCCTGCAGGGTTCTGTCCACGGCCTCAACTGCCTTTCTATTGGCCATCGTACACATATCCCATACAATCAGAGAGCAATCCTTGAGCACGTGTCCCTTATCACTGTTACATGACACACCAAAAACAGTCATTTCGGCGCCCTCTAAATATAAGGGAATTTTAAGCATGGCATGTACTGTCTTGCTATCCGGAAGTAGTGTGGCAGCAATTCCCCACGACGCTACAGCAATAGCAATTTTGTCTTGCCTTCTGACCTCTGCAAGTATACCAGTGATAACAAATGTTTTTCCTGTTCCACCAGGAGCATCTAAAATCCAGGAGAAAAACATTTTACCCTGGTTTTGCCCACCGCTTTCAAGGACGGTATCATAAATTTGTTTTTGCTCTGAAGAGAACAAAGCGACATGGTTATTTCGCCCAGATCGTAATTTGTCTCAGCGTTATACTGCCAATTTCTACGGTCTTGATGCGGTGATGATTTGGGGAGCTGGTAACCCATATTCGATAGTTCAATCGGTGGTGGAAATTACCACATCTTGAAATGAACTAATACAGGTGTTCAGCATGCGTTCATTAGTTACTTCGACTTCGTCTCCAGTAGCACGTGTCTCAAAGCTCGTAGAAAATCTTCAGACAGATGATGGCGATATTTCTCCGTTACTGACGCTTGCCTCCGCGAGGGTGTAATCCCAGTTTTGGTAACCGTCGAGAAGGTGACGTGCTACGCAGGCTGCGCGGTAAGTGGGATACTCCACGCCATCAAATATCCTCAGAAAAGTGAAATACGTTGGGCCTCGGACCGTGTGAAGTAACAACCGCAGGAAATAGCTTTTGCCATTATTTGGATGCACGGTACCTATAAACCTTACCCAATGCGGTGTCCTTGAAAATTCTCGGATATTCATGCAAAATTTGAAGTAAATCCATTAAGATCATCAAGATTACTTTTTGAGTTTAGCTCGCACATACATACAGACAAACAACAACAGACAAAACAAACACTATATTTCGCTTTGTTATCGATAGTAGATCACGCCCCTATTTACAAGTTACAAGTATTCTTTAAAACAAAAAAATCAATGTACAGTTTTGACTTTCCTACGATTTTAAAGATTTACAGCTATTCCCCCGTAGGAGATAGCGTGATAATATGTAGCCTATATGTTGACCGGACCTGTTAGTAATATTCATGCAAAATTTACTTCAAATTTTGCATGAATATTGCTAACAGGTGCCATTTAGCAGGTAGGTACTTTTTTAGTTTAGCCCGGACATACATACAGACAAACAGACAAAAGATCTGAAAACTATATTTTTGGCTTCGATTTCTATTACAGATCACGTCCTAAGTATTCTTTTAAAAATATCCAATGTATAGCTTTGACTTTCCTACGATTTTATAAAATGTAGAGATTCCCGTGGGAATGAGGAATTTTCCCGCAGTAAAAAGTAGTCTAAATGTTGGCCAGGCTTAGTATCTATACACCACAAAAAGTTTCATTCGAATCCGTCCAGTATCTTCGGAGATTAGCCTGGACAAAGGGACAAACAGACAAACAGACAGGTAATAAAATTAAAAATCATTGAAAAGTGTTCTAATACTATTTTTACATCGCCCCCAAATAGTTTTTCGTAAATATATACAATGTAAAGACACGCGGGTTTTACTGTTTTTTTTATATGTATAGATTTCAGTACTAGTATTGAAACGAACAAGATTTGAATTACGGGTATCTAGTCGTTTATTTGCATACAATCTGGTCTCTACCGACTACATGACAGGTCACAAACTAAACTAGCCATTTATTTTTAGAACTGCGGGAATACGCATTTAGTAAGCTCAATTTGTGACCCACGAATCTTAAGTTTGATGGTTTTAAGATTGTAAAAAGGCCTTAACAGTAAAATATCTAATAGAGATTCATAAAAAGATTGGAAGAAGTACTTATAGAAGAATTTAATTGAAAGGTAGATTCTAGGTGTTCACTTTATTAATATTGTCGTAGCGTTTATTTTAAAAGATCTACGATATTATTTTATCTATCTACTACTCCTTGAATTGAAAATTAAGTTTTATTAAACAGGTGCCTACTTATATACTCGTGTATACTAAGTCTCCGTACGACAGTTTTAAGCTCCAAGCTACACAAAGTAGAAAAATGACAGTAGTCTGAGCCAGCCAGATTCCTCAGGCCCATCCTAGATCAAATCATATTGAGCAATATTACGAATTGCGCAATAATTTGACCGTTCAAGGCCAATATTGACTCTTTTGCGATATTTTATACATTTGCATAATATTTTTATAGGGCTGGCCTTATAACTTACTTATCAATTAGTATCTACGACGATTATCACTAGTACATTTTTATAATTTCTCTTCACTACACGTTGTACGTTGTATCTTCCATATCTATATATAAACCCCGGCTTAATAGCGCTTTCGATAAATCGACATGTCATTGCTTAAAGCAAACAGCACGCACTTATATCAAGTTAGAGTAAGTCAAGTACCTTTTACTCTATAAACTTAAAACAATATGAATTACCTATACCTATGTAGGGATATTTGACTGATTTTGAGAAAATATTCAAAATAATTGTTTACCTTATATTGTATTCAAATACGTTTATTTCGTTGTCAATTGTTGTTATTTCTAGTACAAATTAGTAACATTGAGCCATGTTACATTTTGTTATACCTAGTTGTTAAAGTAGTAAAAGTTGATAATTTCTGAATTTTGGACTAGATTGAGTTCTAGACCAAATGGTGTCTGTTCAACATGCGGTTTCGATACGGTTAATTTCGATTTTTTTTTTAATTATTCTCTTACTAGATAAAATTATTTAAATTATTATAACCCTTCGAGATGGCAGCAGTTTATTTCTTATTTTTATAAAAAGTATTTAGTATTTTAAATACAGTCAAATACCCTACTACAAATGAAATATCTACACTCATGGACAATAATAATTTTGCCAGTTGATGATAAATTTATGTACCTACTGTGTAAAGGACTTTAAAAAACCCCAGCCAAGTGCGGATCGAGACACGCGCAATGAAAGATTCCATTTTGTAAATACCTATATTTTTTAAGTTGATCGATTATTACTCATGATGTTATATTTAGCCGTGTTATTTTTTTGAATTAAGTACTTCAAGACTTTACGGACAGACATGCGGACGGACAGACGGACATGGTGAAACTATAAGGGTTCCTTGTAGGAAGGAAGGAACCCTAAAAACTAATAATGCGTAAATGCGAAACAATTTCTGCAGATTACCTACCAAGTAGTACTAAATCTTTATTTATAATATCAACATTTGTACTTCCCTATTTTCGTGTTTGTTTCTTAGGTAGGTATGTCCATGAGTGCTTATCTAAAATACTTCAGAAGTCATACAAAATAATATTATTTTTATTCAGTTATAACTATAATTCTGTATTAGATTACGTAAACGTAATAATATAATGTATATGAAAACTAGCATTTCTTTCGTTGGCTGTACATTCTTCAGGATTAACCTACTTTTCAAAATCTATTTTTTTACTTACTTTCATTTACTTCCTTAACTCAATTATAAACGTTTCATAGAAAGTAAATTATTATAAACAATTCAAATAATTGTAAATGAATAATCTCTGGTTAAACTATAATGTAAAGCAATTAGCAAAATTACCTACGTATTGACTGAAAAAACTAGTAAAATGGAGAAAAGTAGAAGTACCTACCTATCTACTTAATCTCTACAACCACGCCGACCATATTGCCTTTCTAATCAATATTAGATACGCGAGAGAAAATAATTTATATGTAAGAGATAATTTTTGTACGTGGAAGTACTATTGTCTATACTCTATAATATAGGCAAAATAGACATCGTGTCAATTGTTCGGTGAAGGTTGTGCTTGGAGTTAATTATATATCTAACATTTTCATGCTTTTCTCGTAAAGTTTGATTGATTAGAAAGCCGATACAACTACAGATTTTCGTTAAAAATATTTTATTATCTCTAGCCAAAAGAGCTATGAAAATTGCCGACTGTAAATCAACATAGCAATAATGTCAACAGGTGTATATGACTAACAGCAGGTGAATGCCTTCTTATTTTAAAATGCCTAAAACCTCCTTCTTTGACAGCTTATATTTGAATCCAATATAATATATTACAGTACCTGCCAAGAAATATTGCACATCGAGCTTAGGAAAGAGGCAATCGACTAGTTTCGACTTCGTGGAGCGTTATCTTTGTTGCACATTGCATACGTAAGCACTGATATATATTTTTTTTTTCATGTAATGGAAGTGGCAAGCAAGCATGCAGTTCATATGGATGTTAAGTGATGACTGCGGCCTATGGACACCCACACAAAGACCAAGGTCAAAATGCAGATGCATTACCACTCCTGAGGCCTAAGGTGTTATGCCTCTGTGCCGGAAATTACAGTGCCGTACATTACCACCTGACCGGAACACGATAGTGCTGAACACTACCATTTAGCGGCAAGTATATAAGGTAATGCGGTGGTGCCTACGCCCGCGAGCTTGGTCACTGGAGCTCTACCACCAGTAAAAAATAAATAAATAGTCCGCCATTGGTTAAAATGTGATCGAAATGCTTGGCAAACGTCATATAGGTAGTTTGCGAAAAAGATAACGCTCTACAGTGCCGAAAATAGTCGAAGTCTCCTTCCCGAGGTCGATGTGCAATATTTATTGCTGGGTTCTGTATATTTTTATTTAATATATTTTGTAGAGCATTATTTTTATCATCATGCTAGTCTTAGGTAACATTCGTAATCAATAAACTATCCGTTCTGCATTTTGATTTGAAAACTCTAATGTTCTATACAAATGTGTTTACTATCCACTAAATATTTCATTACTAGCTCGAATTAAAGAAAAAACATTGAATGCCTCTCTTTAAATCTACATAGGTAGGTACATTATTGAGTTTCTCAGAAAATCATAGTCCAAACAGATGTTCCCAAATCCTTATATTAAAGTTCTTATTATTTTTGTACCCAGGCAGGGTAAACAGGCACGCGATTCAATCTCATACCTTCACGTATAATATATTCTGTCTGGTTATTTTCATATACTCAGACTAAAAAATGTGCGTTACCATTACTTGAAACGTTATTCATATATTGATCTCGTGACGCTATAGAAATTCTCAATCATATGGATAGTGTTTCATGTATAAACGCTACAACTAGCGTTTACGTATTGACGTAAAGCCAACGCGTTTATATGTATGTTCAATGGCTTGTAGCCAAGTTACAAATGTTTCCCATCTAATCTATTCCTACAATCGGTGGTCTTCAAATAACATCGCCACATACCTACAAAATACTACTTAGGTATGTGCAATGGAAATCGTAGGGTGACTACTTTAAACGGTATAAAATATTAATTAGAATTTGTTTAGCATATTTTATCTGGCGGTAGTCAAATCTAGCTCAACCCTGATCAAAAGTATTAAGGTCGGCACTGATCGCACATAGTTCAAAATAAATTAATAAGAAACTCTTGTAATTTCGCTAGACAGGCTGTTTAATATACTTTTCTATACACACGGAGCTCCGAATTTTCAGTCACAGCCAATGATTGTGAGATGCATTAAATATTGTGCGGATGAAACTGGGCGGACGTTGGACGACGAGTGGTTGCCTGCTACGAACAACGCTGCAGTGCTCGCGACCTGTAAACAAACGACCATTTTAATTTATTATTTTCTTTTCGTCTCATGACATATAAAGAGGCAAAATCGTGGAGTACCACGAAAAAACGAAAATAAGGATTATACATAAAAATACGCAGGTTGCAAAGTCGACAAGAGATAAAAGAAGATGTATAAAATATTATATCCTATATTATTTAAAGGCCTCAGTAGTGTAGTGGTAGCAGGCCACTACTACTACGCTGGGGGTCCTGGGTTCGATTCCCGGGTCGGGGACTATCAGAGATAACGGTTTAAAATCCTTTATCTCTGGTTCTATTGGGATTTTTCCATTTTCTGGAAGTTTCCCAGTGGCCCGGAGTTTGGTAATGTGCCCGGAGATGGCAACAGGTTCGCCACCTGTTACATGGGGCAAAACGTAACCGGCGAGTCGTGGGTGTTTGCATGTATGCTTGAATGCATGCATTTACCTCTGCCTACCCCTTCGGGGATTACAGGCGTGAAGTTACGTTGTTTAAGGGACATAACAATATAAGGAAATAAATAATATCAAACTAAGTTATAACTTTTTTAAGTATAGGTAACTTTTATCGACAACAATATCGAATTCATTTTGATAAAATTGAACAAGATACCAACATTGACTTGAAGGCAACTCCTACATTACAGTTAGTTAAATTTGTTCTAGAATTTATGAGAAAATAAATTATGAAATCTAAATACGAATGTACTAAGTGACGTAGCTTTTGCGCTACGAAGTCGACTGTGTAGCTAGTTCGTTACTACGAGGTATCTACGAGGCTACGAGGGTCGTAGACGCTCATTTGTGGTATATTTGCAAAAAATAAAGACTTACATTATTTATGATTACTCGTGGAATTTGGGGTTGCTCTTTTTTAACATCACACAGTTTTCAGAAATTTTTTTTTTTCTATTATTAGCCTTCATTATTATTACCAACAAGACAATTACCTAAGAATCGAAAGTCCGAAGCGAGATGTATGGTCACATTAATCATGAAAAGCCATAGAACAAACATTGTGAGAAAAGTAAACGATTTATTATTACGTAGAAATGTGCAAAAGTGGTTACCAGCACCAAATACTCTGCAGGTATGATGAATTTTATCCTGAGTAATGATAAGAATAGACTATTGGTGCTTCTGTCTAAAGCTATACCCCTTCTATGATATACTGATGGCAGAAAGACCATTCATACGTGTAAGTATGTATATCCCTGTAGGTACCTATGATTAAGTAGATGTATTTCGTGTATTATGATGTGATACATGGAATTTTTTTACCTGAATTTTTATTTAAATCCGCGTAATAATGCTATTAACCCGTCAGCTCGCGAGAAAAATATGTCAATTAATTTCAATTGTTCACACGTCGCCGGCGGTGTCTCTCGTGGCTTGACGGTTTAAATTTTAACAATCTTTGGCCGTGATTCGAATAGCATAAATAATACTGCGGCTTTATCATTTGAAATGTGTTTCAAGTGTGACGAAACAAGAATAAAACGTGACGTCAGTGACCCAGTAGTTACTCCGGCAATACCGCTACATAATCGCAGTGAACTTACGACGAAAACGTTCACTGATCATACCTATTATATTATTAGTATTCGTGCCTATTGTATATAACTCGGAGCTTCTTGGAACTTTCATAACAATACATAGCCTAAATGTTAACAAAAAGCAATTAAAATAACTGTAACAAGTAGGCAGTACCAATGTGGCTCAATTATTTTAATTGCGCACGATGTGGGTAAATTCTGTAGGCATTTATTTATTTACACTTAATTGGATAAAATACATAATATAAAGCGAAATTATAAAGAAAGGACTTGAACAAGTGCAAAGGAAAATATGATTATGGTTAACCTTGCGGCGACGGTGATGACATGGCATGGCTGCGAGTGTCGTAGATAATCACACGGATTCCGGGTCCCATTTAAATGTGGGTATGATCCATGCACAACCACCATTTCTATGGAAACAAAATTAAAAAGCGTGAAAATGATAATGCAATAACTTTAAAATAAATGCTTAGCTTAGATAATTAAATGGCCTACGCTTCTGTCTTGGCTGGACATTAGATAGTGCATGGTTTATATTTTGAACGACGTAAACTATTTTTTATTTAAAGAAAAATGGAAAGAAAAATTTGACTTCAGGCGAGACTTGAACTCGCGGCCTACTGGGAATCTAGTCCAGCCGCTCTTGCAATATCGGTTGCCTAACTAGCTTAGTTGGCAATAGATGGCGCTGCTGCTACCATAAAGCAATGCAATAAATGTGAAGGAAAGATTTGACAAATCGGGCAGGACTTTAGTAGCTCAATTGGAAGAGCGGCTGGACTAGATTCCCAGTAGGCCGCGAGTTCGAGTCTCGCCTGAAGTCAAATTTTTCATTCCATTTTTCTTTAAATAAAATATATTTTCACAAGCATGTGTTAATGCGAAATAATATAAAACGACGTAAGCTATTGTAGGGGAGACCTAGGAGAGTTGTGACAAAGGTAAGTTGTGACAAAGACGATTTCTCCCTACCTATAATCGTTAGCGAGCTGGCTTCAATGCTAGTTTGCGACTTGAGAGATGCGCTACTTGACTTAGTACTCGCTAGCGTCGTACGAGAAGCGATTATCAAATTATGACATCTGCGTGAAAAAATATGCGAAAAGTAAGTTTTTCTTTAAAAATTTGATCTAATTTATATCATGCCTTATTACATGTTGATTGTTGTGTTATATTTTCTTAAATTGTGTGGTTATTCAAGACTCAAAATGTTGCATCAATATTTTGTATTTGTATCGTGACTAGAAAATATGAATTATTATTTGAACCAAGACATCATTTTGAGCATCTAGGCGAGTTGTGACAGCCTGTCACAACTCTCCTATCTGACTTCATTTTTCGCAACGTGGTGTGTTGCATGCTAAAAGGCTACGTTCTTGGTTTCAGAATGCTGAATAAATATACAAGAACGACTGATGAGGAATTAATTATGTAATTTGAAGAGGTTACGTAACGATACGAAAAAATGTCCAAGAGATGTCGCGTCCTCTTACAATCTTAACTACATGTCTCTGTCAAGATATATTTAGAAGAAAGACGCTTATCAAGCAAACCCAGTAGGCAAGGCTTCATCAATGGGCTATACCATTTAGGAGAGGAATATATAAGTGACTATTTGAAAACATCAGATCGAATGAGCAGTGGGTCCAATGCCTAGAATACAAAGACTGATCACATGTAGGTTGTACCTACTGGAGACAAGTTGCAATACGTTTGCCATATTTGTCTATGAGATTAAATGAAGATTTTTGACGGATAGTAATGTGATTTTAAATTTATTTTCATTCAGACAACTTGACAATTTTTTGAAAGTTCTATGAAATTTAATTTGTAATTTATTACTGCTTTATTTTATATTGTCATTTAATAATTTTAATTTAATTCGATTTTATTTTACCGAATTTTGCATGTATTTTATTTATTAATTTTGAAGTCATTTTAACATGATTTAATACGTGTCATTTATCTCAATTGTTACCAAAATCGTTTATTTTATCTTTTTTATACTTTCATATCTTTTTTATTTTTTCAATGTAATTTGATAAAGAAGTGATTTTTTAAAATTTTTAATTTAGAAGTTAAAGTGAGAAATTTAAATAAAAACTATTTAATTAATTTTATCTCTAAGTGAATTTATTAGAAAAAAGACAAAATAATGCTAATCAAATAATTATTATAATTGACCAGAATATGTTTAATTTTTATTTTATTTGAATTTGTTTTTTTTTTTCAACTGTGTTCTGAGTTTTTTAAATTTTATGAAATTTAATTTAAATTTTAATATTTTTATTCTATATTGTCATTTTATTACTACTTTTGATTTGAGTCGATTTCATGTCACCGAATTTTGCATGTAAGTATTTTATTATTTTATTAATTTTGATGTGACTTTTAAACCATTATCTTAAATTTATATTTTGTGTATCTGAATTGTTACTAAAAACATCTATTTAATCAATTTTTATATATTCATATCATTTTATTTTGTTTTAATATGATTGATGACTGAATTTTTTATTAAAGAAGAAGCAGGTAACGTTTAGATGAGTAAGAAATTGCTATATTAATTATTTAATTTATTTAAGCTAAATACGAATTGATTATAAGAAATACAAAATAATACTTCACAAATTACCATAATTAATGTAATCATTTTTAATATTTTATAAAAATTTCTTATGTATACCGTATGCAATTTTTTTGATATTATGTAAAAATCGTGTTATTTAAAATGTAAGCAAGAAATAAAAGGCTTTTTTATTTTTATTTTTTATTTATTAATGTTATTTACCTCAAAATGGTGCCATATATTTGATACTTATAAGGTATTATTTCTTGTTACGAGTGTTATGTTTTTTTTTGGTATTTAATGTACTAAAAGATGATTATCAGTAGGTACTTTTTTGCAATGAAATTGTTTGCTTTATTTGTATTATCTATAATGGTCTAAATTTTATATAATCAAACAGTCTAAATAAAAAGCTGTCACAACTTATCTCGGTCCCTGTCACAACTTACCTCGGTGATAGGAGAGTTGTGACAGAGGGAGTTGTCTTTGTTTTTGTTGATTTTCTCAGAAACTATGATACTTCAATTAATTTTGTTGATTATTTTGCAACGAGAAGAAATGGTGCTATATTAATTAACATAGATCATAACTGTAAAATGTTTCTGGAGCGAGATATGGCCATTAAAGTAAAAATTGTCACAACTATCCTCGGTCTCCCCTATCTAACGAAAAATTTAGACTGTAGTGGAACTTTTGTAAAATTCAATCTCATGAACATAACGATTGAAAACAATCTAATGACAACCAAAAGGAAGACCTACATTAATTATCTTATCTATTTTTAAGTGTAATCAATATGTAAAGATGCATAATGTTATGTAGTATACGTCTCATTATGAACTTCACTTGGATTAACTTAACGTCCTCGTATAATTTAGTATAAGCCTTTTCAAACGTATAATACAATTAGGTTCTCGTGTATCAAAGGAAACCAAAGCGATATATTGTCACGCAAGAAATGACTGTGCTTCGCGGCTTTATAAGTAAAATAATGACAAAAACTTGAGCTCAATTAGATGTATAGACATAAATACACAAATGCTACTGGTGACACTTCGTTAAATTGCAGTCTCACAATTCATAGTTGGGTGCATCAACTATCTAGAATCTTCTATTTTAGTTCCGAACTTATAAAACTCGGGGTAAATGAAGAAGCGGCTTACACTTCCTAATCCAGCCTTGCAAACGATTGTTTCTTTTTCTAGAACAACATTATAAAATAACATATATCACAAGACTGACAGTTTCTTTTACGTAATACCGTTTAAGTTGAAGATCGAACATGAATATATAATAAGGTAGTACAATTTTTATATAATAACAATTTTATTATATTAAAATTGGAATAGCTAAGCAATAAAACAACAAATTATTAATTTTATTTCAGTCCATAGACTTGGCACATTATGCTGTTTTGTAATACGTACGAATAACAATAACAAATATTTTGGTGCAACCGAATATAAGGTGTGTGGCCGGCGGAAAGATGCCCACTTATGTGGGGCTCAGTGCGGTGATCCCGAAGGTGATGGCCCCGTCACGCCCAGTCATGACGCCGAGTGATCTCCAATCATAACCGTAAGGAACAGAAGACGCCACTCTTGCTTCTTGAAGCTTACCTATGCGGTGCTCTGTGCGGTGATCCCGGGGGCGAGGGAGCGGGCGAGAGGGCGGGGGTGGCGGGCGCGGAGGCGGCGCGGCGGCGGGAGTACTCCGTGCCCCCCACCGCCATCGCCGTGCCCCCGCTCACTGGGTCCGTCATCCGCGTCACGCTCAGCCCTGACGTTGACCGCGTCGGCCTCGAGTTTGCCGTGGCTGAGGACGACCAGATTAAAATGACATTCGACTTGACTTTTGAATAGCTATAATATTCTGAATACTCTGAAAATAATAAATCAACCTAAAGTTCTGAATCTAGGACGGGTGAAATAGTGAGCCTTTCCAATTTGTGGTAGTTACAACTTTAATCCCAATACGTTTACTACGTTAATTTATTTATTTATTTATTTAAGCTTTAATGCACAATGTAAGCACATAAGGCGGACTTAATGCCGTAAGGCATTCTCTACCAGTCGACCTTAGGGTTACTAAAGAAAAAGATAACACTGCATACCATTTAAGTGTTACATACAATTGAGAGTAATATCAGAAGATATGTTTTAAGGGTGTTTCTATTCGAGTATTGTATGAAGCATAAAATTAGCTAGGTATATTGTAGAGTCAAGAAAATAGTGCGACACAAATTTCCAATTCGTCCATCAATAAATTGCGCTCATAGAAGATATCTAATAATCATATGGTTTTTCAAAACGAATATTTATTAAGACTTTCTATTTATGCTCCACAAAAGTTCAAAAGACCTATTTGACTCCTGCTAGTTACTAGAAGGAGTCAAGTAGGTATGTACTAAAAAGACACCGACCTCCCGTATAACTATAAAGTCCGGCCGGCGAGGAGCGCGGCCGGTACCCTGACACCGTGGAACTGGTGGACAGGGTAGACGGCGAGCGCCTCAACCCTGTCGCCCCGGCCGTCCCGTCCCCAGCTGTCGACGGCCGTCGCGCTCGTGGTTGCCTCTTCGATCCCGTTCTACACACGCCTAGTGTCAAATCATCTTATTATCAAACATATCTACTTATGTTACTAAAAACGTTACGTAACTTCACGCCTATAATCCTCAAAGGGGTAGGCAGAGTTAAGTGCATGCATTCAAGCATACATGCAAACACCCACGATTCGCCGGTTACGTTGGCATACATTACACCCACATTACGTTGACCGGAACCTGTTGACATCTCCGGGCACATTACCAAACTTCGAGGTATTGGAAAATTTCCAGAAAATAGTAAAATCCCAATAGAACCAGAGATAATGGACTTTACACCATCATCTCTGATAACCCCCTACCCGGGAATCGAACCCAGGACCTCAGCGTAGTAGTAGTGGCCTGCTACCACTAGGCTACCGAGGCTACTACGAGTTACTAGTGTTACTGGCTCGTTACTAGTAACGTAGTAACTGTGAGAATTCTACATGATTATTCGAATGATGGTGAAATCACCATGCCCAATGCGTTAATCGAGATAACGAATTACAATATGCGCAATAGAAGTTACCTGTGTAAACTTCCAGCGCCAGTGTCTTAGCTCGCTAAGACCTTAGACGAGAAAGAAAGAGAGTTTCAATGTTGACCTGATGAAAGCAAACTACTGCCACATTTTCCTCCTCGTCCTGTCCTGTCCTCCTCGACTTATCCCTCATAAACGAAAAAATCGCCTACTTCGCAGCAACTTGTAACTGATTTCACGTGCTTTTAAGTTCTACGAGAAGTGTATCTACGTGTTTCACTCGAATTGACAACATGTCTACACACTTTATTAGCTATATTATCTTGTAATCATATTTTTTGCCAATTATTATCACAAGATGGCAGTGTTTCAATTGCATAAATAAATCGTAGTTATCGCGTTCGAATTAGGAATGGCATAATCTAAACTAATATTATAAAGAGGTAATATTGTGTTTGTTTGTTTTTTTTGAATAGGCTCAATAACTACTGGACCGATTTTAAAAAATCTTTCACTATTCGAAAGCTACATTATCCACGGGAGCATAGGCTATATTTTATTTTGGAAAAGATAGCGTTCCGTAAGATATTTGGGTTTTTCAGACACAAGGTGTAAAAAATCAACCAGAAAAGTTACTTATTTTGCGTACGCTGCCTAAACTATAAAAGATATCGTCACTATTCGAAAGCTACATTATCCACGGGTAACATAGGCTATATTTTATTTTGTAAAAAATAGGGTTCCGTAAGATATTTGGGTTTTTCAGACAGAAGATGTAAAAAATCAACCAGAAAAGTAACTTATTTTGCGTACGCTGCCTAAACTATAAAAGATATCGAGGAAGACTTTAGGCTATATCTATGTATAATCATCACGCTAAGACGAATAGGAGAGGGTAGGCAACATTGCACCGCGCGAAGCCGGGGCGGGCCGCTAGTCCCTTATAAACCAAAAAAATCGCCAACTTCGCAGCAACTTGTAACTGATTTCACGTGCTTTTAAGTTCTACGAGAAGTGTATCTACGTATTTCACTCGAATTGACAACATGTCTACACACTTTATTAGCTATATTATATTTTTTGCCAATTATTATCACAAGATGGCAGTGTTTCAATTCCATAAATAAATCGTAGTTATCGCGTTCGAATTAGGAATGGGATAATAAATAATATTACACTAGTAGCCCGTGAATTTTAATGTGAAATTTTATTTTATTACGCACACGCAGTTAAAATTCGCCGCAGCGAAATCAACAAGAGTGCGAGCAGCACGGTCAAAACCCAAAAGCTATTATTCTCCTTAGCTAACTTTCACGTATAATAGATTTTATTTCGGTTGCTATTTCGTACCAGTTGCCAGTACTGCTAAATGTAATACGTGCAAAAAAATCACTGTCAGCAAAATTTCGCTAGATTAAAATCACCTAAAAAAAAAATTTCAGAAAATGAAAAACAAAATGAAAATTAAATAAAAGTATAAATAATTGCAATAAATGCCTAGTTCAAATGCATAGTAAACTCGCTCTAGGCATTCAGGTGGTGATTGCACGTTTCGCACATTGTTGGCACAAAATCAAGAAGCTACTGAATTGAGCAGCTAAATAAAATAAAAGGTTTTACTAGACCTAGTTCCGCGCTGAAATCCATTGTGTTTGTGTGATATGAAGAGAATCGTTATACTGTGATATGACTGTTTCTGGTTAAGAAATACAACAATAAAGAGAAAAGAAAGAACGTTACTCGTATGGTGACCTAGCAATGTACCGAAGCAGACGATTTTGTGTTTCTTGTTTTTCCAGCAACAGTGATGGTAAAGGGGTCTCGAGATCCGCTCTTATGGTGAGATTCACAGATCGCACTACGACTTTACTTTCAAGCAAAGTTCGCTTAGAAATGTCAAATCCCGTACTGTACTGACAGTTCTAAGCATACTTTGCTCAAAGTAAAGTCGTAGTGCGGTCTGTGAATCTCACCATTACAGTTATGTAAATTTCCAATCTCTGTCTTAGAAGTATACTTTACACCAAAGATAGATACATTAGCTTCGTTTGTCACTTATGACATCATCTATGGGGTGCATAACGTACCTATTCATAGGTCATTAAATATTAAATTGATTTTCAGGCTAGCTTACTAGAGTTAAAGACTCTTTTATTTACTGAAACTGAAACTATAAAAAATCCGATCGAAAAGCACTCAGTTGGTCAACATAAAGCAATCTGAGCTATTCCTATTAGAGACTCAATTATGAACTAAGTATAGTTTTCATCAGATCAGGTCATCAGGTCGTTCGTTATTGGGACACATTCTGTTATGATGAGTGCCAAGCACATAAAAAAGTTAGAATAAAATAATGTGACATTCGTTATTTTATTGCGGAAATACAGTTTATATTTTTCTTAAGTTTTCACCGCATCTTATCTTTGTGACATTTTAACAAATACTTACAATATCTATTCCATTCAATGTTTTATGAATCCGTTGCCTAGATATTGTCTTAATAAATGTAAATTAATCAATCTTAATAATATGTATAAAAAAAGAGTAACAAGTTTTGGTCAATTACTTTACCAGTGGGGCACTGCCGACCCATAGAGCATTTGCCCTCGCAGATAGTCCTCTGATTCAGCATTGTCTGGTAGGAGTCAAGCATCACACGACATTCCGTGAGGTCGCTGTCTGCCAGAGCAAGAGATGGATACCGCTCCTTTAGCCTCCTACGTTCCTGGTGATAAAAATGCCTGTCATGTAACAAATAATTTATACTTATTTCTAATTCCTTGTTAATTAAAATCAAAGTCTGCATAATATTAATTGAAATCTATGAATACGATAGTGAATTGGTTTTGGCAGCGCGATTAGGTTATTCAAATAAATGCGTGTACAATACGCGAAAACTTGTGAATGTGAAAAAACTCCCACACAGTGAAGTTGCCTGCGTAAATTGCACTGGTGGTAGAGCTCCAGTGACGGAGCTCGCGGGCGTAGGCACCACCGCATTACCTAATTTACTTGCCGCTAAATGGTAGTGTTCAGCACTATCGTGTTCTGGTCAGGTGGTAATGTACGGCCCTGTAATTTCCGACACAGAGGCAACCTTAGGCCTCAGGAGTGGTAACGCATCTGCATTTTGACCTTGCTCTTCGTGTAAGTGTCTATAGGCTGCAGTCATCACTTAACATCAATGTGAACTGCATGCTTGTTTGCCACTTCCATTACATAAAAAAGTCCCTCAGATCGCGACGACTACTTACACAAACTCAGTAAACAACTCTTCACCCTAGTGACCATAGAAAAAAAACTTTTAACAATCCCTTAAAATGCCAATGTAGACATTTAATTTCAGACCAAGGCTCTGTGTTAAGGGAGAAAATATGCTAACACTGATTAACTTTTAATGAAGTGTTGGTGATCAAAAGCGACAAAAATTGATTCAGAAAATGCGTCAAAGCCAGTCTATAAATACTGCAAATAAAGTATATAGAAAAAATTTAGGACACCGTAATCCAATTAAGGGACTGTGAAAAAGAAACAATTTTCTGTAGCCAATTTCTGATGAAATATCAATCATAGATTAGTCTGTGCCGGAAAATCGTCTTCGTAGGCAAAATATGAGTATCTTGAAGCAACAGAGCTCATTATTGAGACGGAGCTCATTAGCTGGATTATTTGTTAGCTCAAAGCTTATCGTGGCAGAGTAGTCACGGTTTTGTGGCAAGTTTAAATAAATTGTTTATGCTATGAAAGCCGATGTTGAAAAATGAGATTTATTTCAACGTAATGTTTTTTTCTGATAAGGCGGGACGAAGAATGGAAAATATTGAATACCGTAGATGATTATAATTAAATATTAAACGTTTACATTCAATAATTTGACAGTAAGTCGAATCGTATTTCCAATTAAACATGTTATTAACTAGCTGTTGCCCGCGGCTCCGCCCGCGTGTATGTCGCTTTTCGCGTAACCTGTGAAAACTCATCAAATCATCCCATGTCATCCCACAGGAACATTTTTTAATGTAAGTCAGCTAATACCTTACCTGTATAACAAATTTCATCAAAATCCGTTCAGTAGATTCGGTGCGATTGACGGACAAACATCCAAACAAAGAAACTTTCACATCTATAATATTAGTGTGATGTGTTAAAAGGTCTACTGGTTTAAATAAATAAGCTGAAGAATATTTGGTTTCCGCGTAGGATTTCAAAGTTTCTGAACTTTGAAATTATGATATATTTTATAATTAATCAGAAGCGGTCAGTTTAATAGAACTGATTGAACTTGAATTGACTAATTGATTGAATAGAAACATATAGTTAAATCAAAATCATGAAACAAAATTAATCTCTCACTTCACCAAACGTCAAGCTTCTCCGCCACACAGATGCCGCAGGCAACATGTTCAATTTAAATAATAATATCACTTAATTCCCGACCCGGAGGTCAAACTCTCTAGCATTAGTGATCAGCTAGCACTAAGCCACCGAGGTAGTCCATAACAAACACAATATTATTTTTATTAATGTATGACATTAACCGTCAATGTAGGTAATTTCACTGGATTCTAGATTATCCAATGTATACACACAATTACGAAAATCTAATAATAGGTATATGATTCTACTTTTTTCTTACACTTAATATTTTTAATAGGAAAAAAGTAGAAAGATACCACTCAGCAGACATGTGCTGACATTCCGAAAATATATAATAAATATTTCTTTCCCTTCTTTACAATTTTTTTAAAACGTTATAATTCGTTATTTTTAATTGTATTAACGTAAAAAAAATATATGAAGAAATTGACAACTAATTTATATAAGGCATAAGTTTAAACCACTGAAAATCAAGCCACCTACTTAATAGTCTTGAATTATAAATGCTCCATTTCTAGGCAACCAACGCAGCCAAATATTTTATGTAACGCAACCATTAAACGAAATAAGCTAGTTTGTCCCTAGACTCCCTAGGAACGAAGTTGTTATGTTAGATAATAATGTACTATATCATGCAGGTTCATAACTTACGTAGTTAGGTACTCCATCTAAGTTTGACACAAACTAAGTATAAATAAATGAAACTGTGTTTATTTCTTGAAGTTAAGTCTTAGTATGTATGGGCACACGTTGTCCCCGTGCGTCGCGTCCCCGTCACGGGACGTCTATATATTCCTTTCCCATTGTCCCCGTGACGGGGACACGGCGCACGGGGACAACGGGAATAAACTTAGGTTTCTGTACAAAAAAATAGTGTTCATTCATTTATCTGATAGCCAGTTATCCAAATGATACATATTTTTTTATTCACGGCGTATACCTATATCTACATATTTATTGTTCTAGTCACTCTGCTACTTGAATCTAGTTTTTAGACATGTGGTAAGAAATAGAGAACGCCTATTTAAGATCGGAGTAAAGCATAATTCCACTGCTGAAATTGCAACCGACAAATATTTTTATCATGACAGTTTAATGTGTTTAATTTTTGTCTGTTTCCTTGAATGTAATAAAGAAAAGGGAACACAATTACATTTCCTTTGAGGGCACAGATTGGAGTAGAGCATGATGAGGTGCTATAATTGCAACCCCCACCTATAATACACGCTTACACGAGAATTAAGGGATCTAATAGAATTATAAACCTTGACGCGACTGGAGTGTTTGCGGCATACTACCGTAGTTAACCTAACTTTAACAGTTTCAAACTTATGTCCTAACCATATAATTGCATTATGTACACGTGTATAGTTTAATGAGCATAACTATTTAGCAACGTGTTTAATTTTATTGAATTAATTAACAATCAGTTTTAAAAATACTGAGCTGCCGTTTAATTAACGTGCAAAATATTCTTAAATAAGTAGGTATTCTACTTAAAATTAAACAAATCTGAAAGACGCCGTTCCAGTGACGATTGTGCACGCTGAATATCGTCACATTTCGTGACATCTGTACCAATACTTACCAGCCTATGCATTATTTATGTTTGAAACAAGGCTACCGTCAATACAATAATTGAATTATTATTAGAGTCTTTCATTATAAGTAGGTTGTAACATGACAATGCATAAGTCCCTATTAAACCAATTTGAAATAAAATATTTGAATTTGAATTTTGACTGCAAGTAAAGGGGCAAATACGTAACAATCTACAATTCAAAAAAATATGTTTAGTCATTCCTGCACCTGCTTCCGCTAAAACGGGCGTTACAACCCTAGATTAAACATACCTCGACAAGTTTATAGGTCTCGAAGTCCTGCAGCTGGCGCTGGAAGCCGAGGTTGGGGTTGGCGACGGCGCGACCGGCGCGCACCACCTTCAGAGCCTCGCGCCATGTTAGTGGCGTCACCGACATTATGTAGGCCACCGCTACCGTCACACTTCGCGACATCCCGGCCAGACTGTACAAAATGCTCATGTTACATGTCTGAACATGATGAATTATTGAAATACACTGATAATAATTTATATAAACTGGCCAAGTGCGTGTCGGGACACACATTTTAAAAAAAATATTTTGTGATATGGCAGTATGGTATTTCACCTTATTTTAGGATCTCAAAGATACCTAGTTTATTTTTTAATTTCGACACAAATTATATGGAAGTTGTTCAAGAAAATAGGGGAAAATTGACTATTCCTCCTCTTTATTTCCAAACTTACTAGGCCTGAAATTATTACTAGGCCTGAAATTATGAAACAAATCCAGGAAATAATTCTTTAAAACCAATACAGAATTCATGAATTGTACGCAGGGGTGTATTTACCCTAGGGCCAGCAGGGCTATAGCCCGGGGCGGCAGGTCGCAAGGGGCGGCCCAGAGGCGGCCGGCAGGTCGCCACAAGGCCGTTGGTTTGGACGTTTGAAAAAATACAAAAAATGTTTAAAGACGTAAGCCAAGAACGCCCCTGACCCACCTTTCCATGTCGATTTCATATCTGAAGAAATTTTATATTCAATTAATGTATGAAAGCCGCCCCTTGTGTTGTGCGTGGATTACATGTCTAAAGAAATTCAAAATTCAATTGAAGTATGCAAGCCCCCCCTTGTTCTTTCCTAAACCGGTTGAACCGTCAATTTTTTCCCGCCTCGGTTTTGCTTTATGCTATATTGCGGGGCGGCAAAGCAGTGGAACAGAACAGAATTCATTTTTGCGGTAGCGCCCGGCGCGGATCATCTGAAGTAAAGTCTGTCTTGGAACTAATAACTATCTCGGATCTTGGTATGTTTCAATGTGGGTCGGCTCGCGTTGGGATAGGCGCAGTGTTGCCAACTGCACCGTAATTACGGTAAAAACACCGTAATTAGCCATTTTTTACTGATGGTAGAGCTCCAGTGACGGAGCTCGCGGGCGTAGGCACCACCGCATTACCTTATTTACTTGCCGCTAAATGGTAGTGTTCAGCACTATCGTGTTCCGGTCAGGTGGTAATGTACGGCCCTGTAATTTCCGGTACAGAGGCATAACACCTTAGGCCTCAGGAGTGGTAACGCATCTGCGTTTTGATCTTAGTCTTTGTGTTAGTGTCTATAGGCTGCAGTCGTCACTTAACATCAATGTGAACTGCAAGCTTGTTTGCCACTTCCATTACATAAAAAAAAAATTGGCAAAGATCTACCACCTACCGTACGTTTGTAACTACGGTAGCAAAAAACACCGCAATAGGTATCAAATCACTTAATAATAATTTGGATTTAAGATTATTTTATTTACGTAGTTGGGTACCTACATATCTACATGTTTTAGAAGTATTACACCACATATATAATGTGGTATCTCTAGCGAAAAACTGGATTCCCCACCAATATTCCAGGGAGAACTTGATTGGAGATAAAAGATATTACCCAAAAATTTAAATTCGTATGTTTTTTAATTGAGATGATTACTCGGGACTTTATAATTCGCCGTGTTCATTTCAATTCAATTCAATAATTAATTTTTATTTCACTTGATACACGACGTACAAATTTATTTTGTCATCCTTTGTTATGATGGAGATAGTTAAAGTTTTTAGTTTCAAAAATGGACAGTGATAATCTTGGACGTTCGTCATCGGGGGGTGGATCAGCTGGAACAGCGATATTATCGGAATTCTGGGGATCAGTCCTAAAACAATTTATCTAACACCGGTTCTAAAATTTTGCAAGATGTGTACTGAAGAAAGAAAAGTGTACAGAAGATTACAAAGATAGCCACAAAAGGATAATCAAAAGAAAAAAGCGAGACAATGAGAAACGCGAAGGAGAAGTAATTTTACAAGGACGGGACTATTTTAAAGTGAATACTACTTTTTGCCAATATGCGACCAATTGTTGGGTGAGTTAAGGAAGCGTAAACATTATATGACGCTGTAACCGCCAAATTTGTATTTCTATCCAATTTAAGTTCACTATCTGAGGCGGAAATTAAAACGAACGCATAATCACTCCAAAACTATTATCCTACTGATCTTGCGGATGCTTTAAAGGGTGAATGCATACTATTACAAAAATTTTTGCTGTCTTAGGGACAAGAAACTGAAGCAAGTTTACGCGAACTAAACTTATTAATAAAGAAAAATGATCTGAAAGTGGCGTTTCCTTACATTGAAATTGCGTTGCGCATATTTCTTTGTACTGCAGTAACGAATTGTAGCGCAGGACGCTCATTTTCGGTACTCAAAAGACTAAAAAACTGTTTGAGATCGCGTCTTATCGAAGAACGGCTTAATAATTTGGCAATTTTAAATATCGAAGCCGATTTAACAAGTAAAATTGATGACGACGATGAAATATTTTACGATACACGACGAATTTGTTAAAAATTTTGTTTACAGAAAAAAAAAAAAATCTAGTTATATATTTTTTTGTTTTCTTTCATTCCTTGATGGGGTGGAAAGCCACAGGAGCCCGGGGCGCGCAATTTTAAAATACGCCCCTGATTGTACGGAACCCTGAAACCGCGAGCCCGATTCG
Organism: Macrosoma leucophasiata; assembly: GCA_036365455.1. Taxonomy (NCBI): domain Eukaryota; kingdom Metazoa; phylum Arthropoda; class Insecta; order Lepidoptera; family Hedylidae; genus Macrosoma; species Macrosoma leucophasiata. Next base: position 8,049,026 of record JAWQUS010000024.1, read on the forward strand.
CATTTGGCCGCTTTATCCAGCAGAAGACTCAACTCGTTTCGAGACTCCGAAATGCCATGCAGCTAAGCCACAATGACAGTGAGTTATGGAGAAATTTTGTGGCAATTTTATGTTCCGTAAAAAATAATGGTAAGTATGTAGGCCGGTTAAGTCGAACAAGACGAGGAAAATAACATAGCGTGAAATTTTGGGCAGCGAAACCTGTTTACAAAAATTCGGTTTATTTAGGCAAACCATTAAATACACGATGAGAAGTTTACGCTTTTCTCGACGATTTTGGGTACGTATTCGTGAAGTGTACCTATATTTTTATGTACACGGATTGACTCAACTTTCTTACATTTAAGATTTACCAATTATTTGACTCCCATTTTGACACACACCTTTGATATTGATACATTACCTAATTACCTACCAAAATATTATAAATTCATATAATGATTTTTGGTGGTTATGTGAAATTAAGAATTAAGTAATTAATTATTTTTTTGCAAAAATAACTATGCATTAAATTATTTGAAACACAATTCACATTCTTTTTAAATAACCTATTACCCACAGATTATGGACCCAATAGACGTATCAAGTATCGAATGCCTACTTATTGCCAACAAAATAATCGAATATCTTTCAACTACATACTACGTTTGTTTTAACGACCCCGGAGGGAATTCCGCTGAAATCCAGTAAATTTAATAGCTCGCAATCCGAATGGGCAATGTCTGTGAAATTTGGTGTCGATTTCAACAAATCCTTTAGGGATCCATATGATAAATATACTAAAGTTTGTGAACAATTACTGTTCCTTTTTTAAGTCGTTTTTATACGAGTTGATCTAATCCATGTTTACATATTCTCTGTCCGTGTTATAAGAAGGATAAAGTACCAAGACAGTAATACCATTGGAGTATTCGTGTAATTTGAAATGAGCTCATCCAGATACACTATAATACTATATTCAATGTTCAACCGAGATAAACTCAGTACCTAATGGCCCCCATCAATTAAATTTCATTTAGAAAATAAAAAGTAAATAACATAATTAATAATTATTATCACTTTTTGTACTCATAATATCATAACTTCTCCAACATTTGATGTGGAAAACAAACAGTATTAAAAGATGAAAAGTTAATAAGCTTAAGTAAAACGGCACCCTTTACACGTTTTTACACAAGAAAGTTCAACAATACATAATATAATAATTATATTAAGACAATAAAAATCGAGTGTCTGTTCACTAATACAGTACGATAATTGTTTTATATTATTTCGCATTAACACATGCTTGAGAAATATTTCTATTTTTAAAGAAAAATTTGACTTCAGGCGAGACTCGAACTCGCGACCTACTGAGAATCTAGTCCAGCCGCTCTTCCAATTGAGTTACTGAAGCCCTGCCCGATTTGTCAAATCTTTCCTTCACATCTATTGCATTGCTTTATGGTAGCAGCAGCGCCATCTATTACCAACTATGTACGATATTTGTACAAAAATCTGATAGAGGCCGATCAAAGAAAAGTAACAAAAACATAAAAAAACATTTTTTTGAATTTTTGTCTGTCTATACGTCTGGTACGTTATCACTTCGAAACTACTCGACGGATTTGAACGCACTTTTTCACAGGTAAATTACATATAATTTACTGGTAGAAAATGCCTAGTGGCGTTAAGTCCGCCTTATGTATAATTTGTGGGCATAAAAGATTAAGTTAATAAATAAATAAAAAATTAGGAGCGTTGTCAAAACTTTGTTTTGTCAAAATCGGTTAAGGGAAAAAGAAGTTGTGGTCAATTGAAACATTTACTTCAAGTAACTACTGCTTCAAACAGAGTTGAATGCGATTTACACAGGTTACGCCAAAAGCGACCTACACGTGGGCGGAGCCGCGGGCAACAGCTAGTTTTATTTATATTTAAACGATTGGGTCGCGACCCAATCGTTTACCGGTCGCTATGGTAGAAATACTAACACATCTAACAGTTTCGTGATCTGATGACGCAAATAAAAATACGAATCAAAAGGTATGATGTGGCTGTTATAAGTATTCTCGAGTTAAATAAAATAAAAACAAGCTTAAGGACTTTTGAGACTTTTATGGCACAATGCCAGACACGGTATTGAACACGAAGGCTCTACGACTCCGATCACGCGATCGTAAAGGCTTGTATATATTATGTCAATTGTGAGACCGGTGTTACTTTGTACAGTACCTACTGACGTTTTTATTCCACGCGACATGCGTTGATTTATGCAAATTTGATAAATACAATGGTAGACACTTTCATTTCGTTAAAACTTATTCCTACGTTGGCTTTCGTTGAATGGTATTACAGCACTCTTTGACTATAAATATACGAATAAGAGTAAAGAAACTTTACTCCAATAGGTAGGTTCCTCTCAAATAATCTCCATTTATTCCAATCGTGATAAATACACATATCATTCATCGTGCTTTAAATGAGTAAACCTAGGTAAATAGGTTGTTTACCTTTTTTTTATTTACCTTTACAATGTCAGCTCATACTCAAAGCATTGACACGCAAGTAAATTTTAATGATTGGTGACGTAGGTTCAACCTAAATTAATTAGAGCGGTCGAAATGAGCGGTGTGGCCAACTGCCCATTTAATATTCAAACACAGGTGAACCGTAACAGTGCGGTGACTGACGACCCGTTTTCGCTAGCTTAGTTCAATATACGTTTAATTATGATTGATAGGTTCTAATTATGCAAATGCAAACTTCATGGTTACGGTACAATTAAGCCTTGACTACCTCTTCTTCGAAACAAACGCAAGGAATTTATTTTACATTTTGACTAGTTTTCTGTCCTGAAAATATTTATACATTATAATTAATTAACCAAAAGAATCAGCCTATCGTTTTGTATTGTTCATGTTCCGGTTAGAAGGTAAAACTCTTATAAGGATCATGGCAAGATTTGTACAGAAAAATTAAATAAGGGACGAGGCGTACCTACATAAAAGCTTGAAATGAAAACCTAAAGAACAATTTCGGATGTTTTTAATATTTACTTATTAATTTTCCGTAGATACTTTTTAGCTTCTATCTGATTCAATCTGAAATGGCAATACATCTGCATTGATACCACAATTTTTGTAGATATGTCTATAGACTGCCCTGTATTCTTCACTATTATTCTAACTATCAATGCTTGATGACGTAGTTAAGTTCAACCTAAAATAATTAGAGCGGTCAAAATTAGGGGTGTGCCCAAACTGCCCAGTTATACACACATAATATAAACACAGGACACAGGTGAACCGCAATAGTGCGGTGACACCGACGATCCCTTTTCGCTAGTTTTTATTAAACACAAATTTTAATTCTAATTTATAAACTCCAATTATGCAAACAGGTTACTTCTATATACCTAGTATACTTAGGATACAGATGCAATCACAACAAAGCTCTGTAAGATATTTGATAGAGTTAGTGTAACATTTCACATCCTTCTCTAACTTAAAGAAATCTGTTAAAGTTAGAGAAGGATGAGAAACGTTACAATAACTCTAACAAATATCTTGGTGCAACCCAGGCTTAGTATTCAGTTCGTAAGAAGAATTTTATTTTCTCGATGGGATGTTGTGTCCAGCGGGCAGTTGATATCAAGTTTAGTTAAAGTTAGTTGATTCAAGTTAGTTTTTTAGGTTCCCGTAGCCTACAAGGCACCCTAACATATTTAGTTTCGTCTTGTTTGCCATGTTCCTCCATCCGTTCGTCTGTCCACAGCTGCTCGGAGAATATTTGTAATTATTTACTTATTTACTTGTGGTAGAGCTCCAGTGACGGAGCTCGAGGGCGTAGGCACCACCGCATTACCTAATATACTTGCCGCTAAATGGTAGTGTTCAGCACTATCGTGTTCCGGTCAGGTGGTAATGTACGGCTCTGTAATTTCCGGCACAGAGGCATAACACCTAGTGCCTCAGGAGTGGCAGCGCATCTGCATTTTGACGTCTGGTTATTGTGTGGGTGTCTATGGGCTGCAGTCATCACTTAACATCAATGTGAGCTGCACGCTTGTTTGCCACTTTTATTACATGAAAAAAAAAATACTACTAGAAAGTTGTAATTATGCACACATATAAATTTTAGGTACCTATGCGGAGAAAGTCAGAAAAATATTTTTTTAGGGTACCTCCCCTAAACGTAAAGTCAAGATGCAAAATTTTTTTTCATGAGAATCTCTTCGTCTAGGCTCTGGGCTACCGTTCGATAGATTTTTAAAAAGTATTTGTGATATTATTTATATTATATTTGTGAAATAGTTTTGAAGCGAAATTTTTTGTTAGATTCTTCCCTCCTATAGTAGCTAAACGGTAGTGATTGGACGTATGAAAAAATGCACGATGATAGTATATAAAATTAATGTAAAAGGAAATCTACCACGGCTAAATAGAGTCAACAACTTAACAAATAATCGTCGATCAACTTATAAAATCGAATACTTAGAAAAACGGAACTCTACATTGCGCGTGTCCCGATACGCACTTGGCCGGTTTTTAACAAATTACGTTAGATTTTCTTTCGAAGCAAATAAGGACTGGGATCAGAGTTTCATTATGATCTTTAAAATATCGATTACCTGATTACCCGAGCTGATTACGTTGTTTTTATTTTTAAGAACAAAAAAAGATGCAAATTAAATTTAGAAACATACCAGTGTATCAATACATTTCCATCTCGCAGTCGTGCAGCGTGTATGAAATCATTGCACAGACTGAAGTACTGGGTCAAGTTCTGTTCCGGAGAATCCGACGCCATTATGCAGAGGTAGTGCTTATCCTGTGAACAGATTATAAAAAATACCTTATACATCTAGGTATCTAGGTAGGTAAGGGTGGGTCAGTTTAGAAAAACTGAGCTCAACTCTGCGTAATTCTCGAGTGTCAACTGCAATTTTTTTTTCTAAACATTTTTGTTTTTCACCATTCCTTTACCACTTGAGGATTGAGAGGACGTTATCGTCCGCATAGCACTAGAAAATCAATTCATATTTTTCTCGTGAGCTGACGGGTCCGAGGTTCAAATATGGTATATCTAGTATTTTTTAAACTAAATTTAACATTAATTTACTATTACTATGAACTATAAACTGATGTTGCCACTATCACAAAAACGACTACAAACAGTGAGTGGCAGAACTCCAGTAATGGAGTTCACGAGTATCGGCACCATCGCATTACCAATCTAATTGGGATGATGACAAGTTTTTTTTTATTGTAATTTCAAAAAGTACAGCAAAAATAAATAAATATTGTCTTTGAAACGACTATTCAACAGCCAATTATTTTAAAGATATAACAATTCAAAACCTTGCGAGTTGTGAAACGACTCAAAGCGGCTCATATAAGACGATACTCTATTCTGACGTCACGTTACAGTTAAAACTTGTGAATTATATGGTGAAATCAAAAAAAATTAAAATATCTTCTTCAATAATGCGTTTTTGGCAAAACATCCTTATTAAAATTTCTTGGATATCGTATATAGAATGTAAAAGTGGAATTATTTATATTTTAAACTTAACTATTCTGTTCACTAATTTTCTTCACTTTAAAATTTTTATATCTCATAGCATTCAACTCGAATTTTCATAATTTTTGTATCGTCATTTCCCATTTGTAAGTCGCTTCCATGTGATATGATACAAAGTAGTGGATTCATACCTAGTCATCATCGCTAGAAGTGTTCAAATCTTTCATATTTATATAAAGTCTATGTAATAGAGAATAAGAATTTAAGATTGTATAGCCCCGTAATAACTATCACAATTCATAGTGACATAAGAACTTAAGTCTCAGGGGTGGCAACTCATCTGCATTTTGACCTCATGCTTGTTTGCCACCTTTCCTACAGAAAAAAAAGAAATAGTGGTATTGTACCTACCTATCTAAGTGATATTCTTGACTTTACAATACTTAACATATATTTTTTATCTTGTTTGACATGTATACACAGATTGTGCATGTATATCAATTGTTGTTCACTTTAATTTATTTTGTTTGTTTTTGACGTGTTATAAGAGGTGCCTGTCACCCTAAATGAATAAATGAGTTTCTGATTCTGATTCTGATTCTATCTACGTTGAAATCTTTGGTTTTCGTTGATTACTTAATACACTAATAACAGTTGTAAACATCTTAAAAAAAATGAATCGCAAAATGTGTTGGTAAGCGTATAACACAACGAAGCCAGGACCAATGCGGCCAATTCTTTTTTTTAAATGTTCGTTGAATTTCAAGGATAAACGAGTACGGCGAGAAAAAATCGAATAATTGCCGGAAATCCCCTAAAAACAGCCTTTTTCTTTTCCTATATAAACGTTTTCTAACTAAAACGTAGAGTCAATTTGAGCTTTATTGCTATTGTATAAAGTTCATATTAAATTACAAGCACTCACTGTTGACTAAGCAATGTAGGTGTGTTCCTAACGTCAAAGAGTCAATTTGCACTTTATTACCGCTATACAAGAAATTGGTGACTTTCCACAATTTTCAAGGTGGAATATTAATTTAATTTAATTTGATATGAAATAATAGCAATATTGCTATTAGTACTCCACAAAGAGGTACGCGACGAGAAACATGATTAGGACATTTCCACGGGATCGTAAAATTTAAATAATTTATAAAACGACATGACCGCCGGCGAAGCCGCGGGCAACAGCTAGTTTCTTTGAATAAAAATCTTTTCTATTCTATGGAGATGTTTATGGGCTACAATAATAATTTTCCATCAATGTGAACTGTATGCTTAAAACTTCTCGACAAACTAAATAACAGTTATTGCAAAGTGCATTGGCCTAACGTAAAACTATAAATAGATACGGCAAAACGTTGCAGATATGAAAGTTTATTTTGCTCTAAATCTAGTTCTTTTCATAAAATCCGTCAACATCAGTGGTAGACTCAGTGAAATCACGAAAACGTGACGAGCTGAATTTTATTTTTTTCCTCTGAAAAGGCGACGGCAGCCCGTAAACAGGAAATGTGTCGGCTTATACTTGAAACGGGAAGCTATTAAGTACGTGATAGAAATACGGCGCAATAATCTTTACGCTAAATGTGCTATACAGGTGAACGATGAATACATCACCGGCACAGAAAATGACACGTTTACGATACATTATTTCATTGTCTCTCAAACAACGATTAACGCTTTCATGAAAATTTCTCAGTAGTCTAACTGATCTATCGGTCTATTGGGAATTTTCCATTTTCTGGAAATTTCCCAACACCTCGAAGTTTGGTAATGTACTCGGAGATGTCAACAGGTTCGCCACCATAGGCCAAAACGTAACCGGCGAATCGTGGGTGTTTGCATGTGTGCTTGAATGCATGCATTTACCTCTGCCTACCCCTTCGGGGATTACAGGCGTGCAGTTAGGTTTTTTTATGAAAACTAAATTAATTCATATTCAATAATAGACGGAAGAAAGTAAAACCCGGGATGGGGGCTAGTATGTTATTGATCAATAAACACAAAGCCATCATAAACTAAAGTTGTAATTTATGTGTTGAAGGTATGTTGTGAAATGTTATATTGTTCAGTTTGTTCACTAATGTCCAAAGTTCAGAGTCAAATTGAGTTGTAATATTTGGACGCAGTTACCAAAGGGGCACTTTATTATTTATGACTACGATAACTAAGAGTATTGGTTGCTAGAGGGTGACTTTTATTAGTAAAAGTACTTTTAGTAGTAAACGTTATTCGCAAGCACAACGCTACATTCGCTGTACTCAAACAAAAGCGGCCCAAAATTTGTAAGGTTAGGTACCGAATCGTGGAATGCATATGGATATGTGTTTAGTCGTGTTAACAAAATGTTCTGTAACGTTATTTATAACTTATAAAAATCTAAGTACCTAATTAGTCAATATTATTAATATTTCTGTGGTTCAGCGCTATCGTTTGCGATCAGATTACGTACCTATAGCACCGTAATTTTCGTCATTATAGCATACCTAACAGGTTAGGCTTCAGGAGTGGCAACAAATCTATATTGATTTTTTTTGTAGATTATTTGAGATAGTTTTAATGATGTGAAAATCTTTGAGGTACCTACTTTAAAATAAGGCCTGTTTCACCCAATATGGCCCGATATGGCCCAACTCACGAGATCTTTCAAGTTATAACCCATAAGTAGACCCCATATTTGTAATTCAGTTATTTTTATCATGTTGAGGCCAGCGATTTACATGTGTACTAATTATTTTTCGCTAGAACACATGCGAGTGAACTTTAGAAATTAGAGAAAAAAACGGAACGAAAAAATTGACTTCGGGCAGAAATTGAACCTGCGATCTCAGGATAACCAGTCCAGCCGCTTTACCACTAAGCTACCGAAGTACTTCGGTATTGTCGTCGTCTGATTCCTGCCCGAAGTAAAATTTTTCATTCCGTTTTTTTCTTTAATATCTAAAGATTTACACGTGTCTATCAAATTTCAACTCAATTGATTAAGTATTTTCGGCGAAATTCTTCTGTAACAGACTGACAGACAGACGTACGACTGATTTTATAAGGGTTTCGTTTTTGTCTTTAAAAGTATGGAACCCTGAAAATAAATTTTGTTTACCAACATGGGCTGATTCACTTTGGATCACACCATATTCATTCGCTTTAAATGCCTTTTTTATTATACCCCGATCAAGGGGTCATGTCCCCACGACCTCCATTCTGTATTCAATAAGGGAAGTGAGTTTATAACCTCGTTTCGGGGCGAAAAACCCTGCATATAACGACGTAATTAATGAAACACACGTAGGTAAATTGTTTGTCTTCAGTGTGTTGATTTGAGAATTGGAGTTTGTTTTCATGCCACTTCAGGTTGCGAATTTAATTTTGAGAACCGTTATCACATATACATATCTACATAATATATTGAACTAAATATATAATATACACATGAAGTTACTTTATCCCCTCAAAAACATAATTGTGAAATGAGAGTCAAGTTCAATATTTTAATAATGCGTCTTCATCGAGATCTATTGGGTGAAATATAGATACTTACTGTGTTCACTTGGGATGTAATTTAAACTCAAGATTTGACTTGGCAATTTTTCACCTGATAATAACTTCGAGATGCTACTTGAAATAATTCGAATAATATTACAGACGGCTAACTTTTGTCGTTGGCTATGTCTTGAAATTGGACACGATGCGGTGTGAAGTTATAATTGGCTCGTAATGTCATATAATGAACATAATAATAAGTAAGCCTGGGTAACACCACATCATTTGTTAAAGTTAAAGTAATTGTTACATTGCACATCCTTCTCTAACTTAAGGAAATCTGTTAAAGTTAGAGCAGGATGTGAAATGTTACAATAACTTTAACAAAAGTCGTGGTGCAACCCAGGCTAATTGTTGTTATGAGACCGACTGTTCACCGTATCGTAATTTATTTGACGCACTTCGTTGAACATAAAAATAGTAGGTAGTCATTAGAGATGCGCCGAATATTCGGTTCGTATTCGGTATTCGGCATATTCGGCATCTTTTCCACTATTCCTATTCGGCCGAATTATTCGGTTCGAATATTACTATTTTATTGGCTACACGACACGGTATATAACTACATGATAAATATTCTTATGTTATTTTGTAAGCCAAAGAAATCCTATAAAGAATGTGTTGAATAAAACTAATAAAATAAAACCATTAAATTACAAATCAACATTTATTTTGAAATCTCAAATCAACATATTCTTAAACCTTTAGGCCTGTAGTTAGTTACATGCAGTCAACATTTATTTTAAACCTTAAACCAGCATTAATTTTCACCTTTTATATTTAAACATAAATTAAAATCAATCTATTCCGAGCCATCCCAATCTACTGCGGCTAGTGTGGCTCGCAAATGATTTGCTCTGTTAAGCGATACGGGCGAGGTCGGGTGTGTGATAGGTGATCGCTAGTGGCAAGTTAAAATGCGCGTTTCCGTGCTTCAGAGGACACGTTAAGCTGTCGGTCCCAGTTGCTTTCGTCGTTAAACCTTGTCGGAGGCCTTATGTTTTCAACCCGCCCGGTTGAAAACATCCGACAGTGGGTTGGCCATTAACCCTTTATCTCCACCAGTCACCAACCCGCATTGGAGCAGCGTGGTGGAGTAAGTTCCAAGCCAAGCAAGCGAGAGACTCGTGCCCTGTAGTGAGAAGTATGAAGGGTTACCATTATTATTATTATTACTTTTGGTACTACCGTCCCCACCGAACGCAACATTAACGCACACCACACACTGAGGCGCCTTTGAGCACGCGCGCTTTACCAACGCCGCATGGCTCGGCTCCCAGGCATATACAGAGGCCCCATATTTTGTCTCTGAAAACTGTCCTGTTGATAGGTGCCGTGAAATGGTTGGTTCAAAGATTTAATAGAGGTGACTCAAAGACTGTGTAAATGCAGCGATGTAATGTGAATGGACACTATTTTGAAAAGATACGAGTAGGTATAATAAAACTTATAAATTGCTGGTTTGCTCAGTTTTTGATTTTCTAGGAACTTTTAGTGTGGCCCTCGAATGTAAGCAGCGACATGTTAGAACCGTGATTAAGCGGCAAAACAGTAAAAAGGTAAACCGAATAATTCGGCCGAATATTCAGTTCGGTATTCGGTTATTCGGTGAAACCACTATTCGGCGCATCACTAGTAGTCATAATTTGGTCGTCAATTTGTACATCGAATATAAAACCAAATATTAATTTATTTCTGTTTAACTATTTAAAATAAACCGTCCTGTTGAAATTGTTCTGAATGTTATCCTAATAAGGTATCAATAAAAGTCTCTACACTTATTTACGTGCCACTCTACCGACGCGAAATATTGAATATTTATTAATTTTAGAACAAGTTTGTCGAAGCAACGCGGGCTGAATATGGCATGAGTTATGATTGTCGAGGTTCCCTAAAGAACCCTAAGGACAGATAAAATTAATGATGTTGCAGAAGGATATTGCGTAAGTCGGTAACCACCACCGGTCTGCTGAAATGGAGCTCGTCAAACTAGTCCTGACTTTATCTAATGCTGCTGTAGGTGTTTTTTTCTTCCTAGTCGTCATTTTAAATGTTAACAAGTGTTGTGTATATCCATACTTATAATAAAACAAAGACCTCCGCCGCGTCTGTCTCTCTGTCCGTCTGTCTGTTCGCGATAAACTTGAAGACTACTGGACGGATTTTCATGCGGTTTTCACCATTAGATAGAGAGATTCTTGGGAAAGGCTTGTATATATATTTTGTTAACTTAAGTTTTTTGTACATTGGTTGGAAAATAGCAATAAATGTCGAAAAAAAAGAAGCCCCCCTGGAAGCTTTCATTGAAAACGCAGACTAATCCTTTTGTGATATAACAAAAAAATGTATGGCAGAATATTTTCTCTTTGGTAGATCTACAAAAAAGTGCGCGATAGCATATATCTATCTTTTAAGGTCCAAACTAGGGGAAATATATATATGATTCATGCATCTGTGACACTGATTTTAAGTTATAGTACGTACATTACAATGTAACGGGCATACATCAGAAGGTACATAGTAGGTATCTATCAGTAATGCTGTACGCATTAGCATTTAACCAACGAAAGCATTCAACTGCCTACGTTATCGTTAAAGGAGATGTTGCAAAAATGTATGGACCTCCGGCCATGTTTTGTACACAATATCATTAACAGGCAAAATCAATATATAAACGTTTTTTTACTGCATTATTTCACTTATTTAGCTTTGTTTGCAGTTACAAAACATTATTTGCAGTTAGAATTGCAACTCAAAACCAATATGGCGAATATGGCGGGCGGTGTCATTTTGACATTTGAATTTTATAGTACTTGGAGAAAAAAGTAATCGAAGTCGATTGTATGTGTTAATACTATACTAACGGATTTCCAATTTTACAAAAATCATCGGAACTTCTTTAAATTGATCGATTTGATACATCGTTTTTTTTATAATACGTGTTGCACTTGTAAGATACAGATAGCATTAGTTTTGTTTTATCTACATAGGTACTATCCCAAGCGTCGGCTGTATCGCCGCCATGTTCAGTGGTTGAAAATGATAAAATCGTTTGAATTAAATGTGGTTGTAACTCTAAAATATATTCTTGAATAAATTAATTGTATTTTTTTCGGATTTTTCTTTAATTTACCCATTTTTTGAGGATATGTACGAACCAGAGCCGAGCTCGCAACATCTCGTTTCATACTTTGCGATCGAACATACCTACCTATTAAGCTAATGAGTAACATGATTTTCCATTTTCATTATGCTTTACACAGATCGCTGTGGTATTGATTGATATCATTAATATTTGTTAGGTACTAAATTAGGCTGATAAGAACATACTATTCGCTTAAAAAGACTATGTTACAATCAAAATCCTACAAACTGAATTGCATGATAATATGCAATTATGATATTATCTGGAGATGCCACTGATTCCCAAAGCACAGTGAATACCTACTACGTAGTTCGATAATCCTAGCAGTCACCATGCAAATCGATGTAAATGTTGTTTTTGTCAATAAATATATATATTATATATTTATAATATTATTATATACTAGCTGTCCCGACGAACTTCGTATCGTCTAGTTAAGTTAACAACCAATACCGCTAAAAAATAGGGGTTGGTAATATATGAGTGAAAATTATAGGGTAATATATTTATTAATGCCACATTTTAAAAACAAAAATATAATTGACCAAAAATTTAAAAAAACTGTTAGGGGTGGGCAAAGGGTTGTCTACTCACGTAGAGGTTTAAAAATTGTGACACGAACATTTTATATATACAGAGAGATAAGAGATATAAAAGTTTAGTATTAAAAAAAAACACATTTCGTACCTACAGAAACTACATCTAACATTCGATATAACAAAACAATACATTATACAATTCCTGTAACAATGAAGGCACGTGCCTGAATTGCGATGTAGGTAGGTATATCAGTACTTCGTACATCAACAATTTCGAATTCACGGTTAAAAGTTATGCATAACGAAATATTCGTGCACATGGGAACTGATTTTGCTTATTGAAGCTTTTCGAGTCGTCTGTCGCCTCGTTGCATATTCATAGACCTCGTTGGCAGTTCCGAACTCTCTGGAAACAGCGCTGGATATGATTTAAAATTTCAGAACCTCCGACCAACTAAATACAATGTTGGGCTTTTGTGAGCACCTGATATCTATCTTACTACGTTCACGGTGTACGGAGTTGTTAGTAAAAAAAAAACTTAACTCCACGCCTGTAGAGCAGAGGTAAATGCATGCATTCAAGCATACATACAAACATCCACTATTCGCCGGTTAGGCGGAGCCTATTGACATCTCCGGGCACATTACCAATCTCCGAGATACTGGGAAACTTCCAGAAAATGGAAAAATCCCAATATAGCCAGAGATAAAGGATTTTACACCCTTATCTCTAGTCTTCTAGACCCGACCTGGGAATCGAACCCAGGATCCCAGCGTAGTAGTAGTGGCCTGCTACCTCTAGGCTAATGAGGCAGTTGTTGTTGTTAGTACCTAAATATTAAATAATGTGTTTCAAGTTGGCAAAGACACAGTTGATTCGTGGTAAGACTTAATTGGGTCTCTCGGGGATTTGAATCCGTAAATTTGTTTATGCTGTGCCACTGAATACAGTTTGCTGGTGGTTATTAAGTTATTTTGTTCTTTGGATCAATTCTGTAGGCGTATTAACTTTATGAAACTATTCTGCTCCTGGTAGAGTTTCAGTTACGGAACTCGGTAACTTGGACACATATTGGAATAAGGCCCCGTAATAACTATCTCAGAGACATAATATCATTAATAACTAAGGTCTCAGGGGTGGCAACTTATCCGCATTTTGATCTCTGGTCTTTGTGTGAGTGTCAATATGCTGCAGTCGTCACTTAATATTAAGGTGAACCGCATGCTTGTTTGTCACCTTAAAAAAAAATTATATGACTAAAGTACTGATAAATATAGCATGTTCTTAGGTTTTTGTAAGTTACATTCATTGAAATAAAACTAGTTTTCGGCTTTATCTCGCGTATATTAAACTAAAATTATTATTACTGATAAATAAAATGTTATGTTCTACCGTGTCGCGGCTCTATGATTACGGACACTAACGAAAAATATTAGGGGTGCAAAAGTACAATACATTCCCATACCTTTGGTTTATTTACAGAGGTCTGAATGCTACAGAATGTAATTACCATCAATGCTAACTACATGTTGCCTGTCACAGTTAATGGCAAAACTAATGCGTACCAGATGTCAGTAAACTATAAATTTACCATTATTATTGCAAAATCATTCGTTTTGCTTCGTCGTGATTCGGTTAGCTCGTGTTACCTATATTTGCAATAATTCGTTTTATTGTGTTATATATCTACCTAACAACATAACACCTCTCTGAAAGAGAATATCTGATAATACTACGTAGGTATCTCTGATAAGCATCTTTTTGAACGTTGTTATTTAACATGTTCACAAATCTCTAGTAAGACAAACCCCTGAATAATATTATGCCCTTCTTCAAATTTCAAATTAGTTAGACAAACAAAGCGACTACCTCTATTTGGATAGGAGCCAACACTTGTTCAGGTTACTGGGTAAATAGCATCCGCTATTACAAGGCATCAGCGTTGAAAGGAAAATTGAGTAGTAAGAAAAGTGAATATCAATAGTTATTTTAAGAATGTTTTATCAAGATATTCCACGAGATAGTTGTAAAGATATGAACCACTATCCCGTAGAATCTAAGCATAATAGTGGTAAGAAAATAATATATTAACTCATCTGTACTTATAATAAAACTGTAGAAGTGTAAATTCTGTACATTAAAAATATTGAAAAAATAAATACCAGGGGATATTATTAAAACGATACCGAACACAAATATATGATTTAAAAAAATTTTGTCTGTCTGTCTGTCTGTCTGTTTGTTCAAGCATCACACAAAATCTACCGGTCCGATTACGATGAAACATGGTATAATTATATTTTAACCTTTGGCGCACAACACTGGGTACTTTTTATCCCGGAAAAATGTATGTTTGTCTGTGTGTTTGTACACACAGACAAATTATTATTTCAGAAACGGCTTATCCGATTTGCAGTTTTCACTAATATATTGTGGTAAGTTTTACTTAACATTTAGTGATTGTTTCATGTCAATCGGTTCAGAAATAAAAAAGTTACGTCGATTTAAAGAATCACATCGAATATTTTGAAAATATTCTGTATCTATCTTCTATCTTTTAAGGGTTCTGTACCTAAAAGGTAAAAACCATCCGTCCGTCCGTCTGTCTGTCACCAGGCTGTATCTCATAAACAGTGATAGCTAGACACCTAAAATTTTTACAAATTATTTATTTCTGTTACCGCTATAACGACAAAAATAAATACTAAAAATAAGAAAATGAAAATGTTAAGAGGTCTAAAGGGGCATACAATAAACGTGTTTTTTTCGTAATCATCCATACATACATACATACCCACATACAAAAAAGTAGAATTGGAGTGTATCCGACTTTGACGGGACTTCCACGGGTAGGTAGCTGAGTAATAAGGAGTAACTTAGGCTACTTTAATCTACCTACATACATACATACCTACATACAAATAAGTAGAATTGGAGTGTAGGTATCTTACTTTGACGGGACTTCCACTGGCAGATAGCTGATGTAATAAGGAGTAACTTAGGCTTCTTTTATACTAGCTGCGCCCACGACTTCGTCCGGGTAGATACTGAACAATCATATTTTTCCTCACGTGGACGAAGTCGCGGGCACAGCTAGTATACAATAATAATCAACACAAAGGAAATAAATATCACTCTCTTGTAATCGATCATCTTGGATTGTTGGATGGTCTCCAAAAATGGAAAACACATGCTACAAAAATAATGATGTCTTACCGAATGTAATCTTCGAGCAGCGTCGTGTATGGACAGGATGTGTGTGATCTTGTATTTATCCAATTGCACAGGATCTTTGGAGTCTCTATAGTTCCCAACATAAAGGCCGGATAGCACCTGCGAACAAGTAAACGCAATGTTTAAAGAAACGTCCATTAAGTAGATACATATACCACTCATTACATGCCGACACCTGCCATAGATTAACTTCAATGGTTACGTTGTCCTCTTTATCATGATTAGGTATATCTACAAAATTCAGCTGACTTACACGATTACGTCGATTCATTTGAAAATCAAAATAAATTGCAGTCTTTTTAATAAATGTGTAATAAAAGCGTCTTCAAAATCAATCAAAAATGAACCGATTTGATTAAGGTATCTTAGCAAATATCAATATTCTACGAGTAGATAGCTGTATTTGTCATTCTTTTTTCTTCCCTTTTTATTCGAGACAATGTTACACCGAAACTCTCATTTACACAACGGCTCTACCTAGTGTCTAGACAAGGATCTCATAAATTGGCTAATTAATACTTAAACAGGAAGGTCATTATTTATGCCGCTGCGCTGAGCTGGTGGGAAAGGAATTCGTAATTAAATTTTCCAAGCTCCTCCTTTAAAGTAGTTTGTAGTAATATTTACAAGATATACAAATGCAACGTTAGTACCACAGTTATTACAAATATTTTTTCGTTCGTATTAAGGCGCGGGCGGGCCAACTGAGACGCATGCTGTGCACGGACACGCGGCGCATTTTAGCTGCGTGTATTAATTTGTTTGACAACGTGGGTCAATGTTTCCACTGGAGTGCATGAAGACCCACAAGTGGAGTGCAAGAAGAATAATGTATAGCGTGGCGTGCCACGGCGCACGGAAGCTACGCACGTCCCACTGCAATCCAAGGATAGATAAGCGAACTGTACATAGTCGTGGGCCATATTCGTGTACTCCCAGTGGAAACGTAGACCCACGTTGATAGCGTTGAGCTATGTAACCGCCTATTCGAGCTAGCCACGCATGTGTCAATGACGTCAATTCATGTGTAGCCTCTTCATCTTAATACACGTGTGTTGCGGTGGGCCTTTATGAAAACTATCTTTTACCCGCGATAAGGAAATAAGAATCATTGTAGCTTGGGTGTCCGAACATCCATGATTTTTGTATCCTACAATTCGGAAAATTATCCCTTGTGTTCCTCTATAGTCCGTATATAGTCGCATTTTTAATTTACTTTTTAAAATCACTTCATATCTATCCGTGTGCAAACGAATCTGCCTACTACCTTAATATTAGAGAAAGGAATCTGTTTACCTTTTTATCTTGCAAACTATACGTGTACAAAAAAACTTATCTTTTTAAGAAAGTGATACCTACTCTCTCTGCACAATCTAACCAAATAATTATTTTATCTTAAACTTAAAATAATTTAATAACTACAAGTATATAAACAGTACAATATAAAACTAATAATATAATGAAATAAGCTGATTGTCTTATTAGGTAAGTAATATAATTACTGATACAAACTACGTGATCGTTTGCAAAAGTAGCGAATTTCAAATTATGAGTTATTGTTTGGTGATCTATTGTTCCAACTTTCCTACTTTAATCATATCTTGAAAACAAATGAAATTACAAAAAGGTTACAGTTTTAATTCAGATAAACAATACCTAGATGTCAAGGGCGGTTTTTTAAACGTTGACCCACTTCAGTTCTTCGCTTCAGCGAGAAAAATTCGAAACAACAATACTAAAATAGAAGTATTTTCTACAGTATTTTTAAATCTATGATCACTGTTTATACCATATTTTATAGTAACTGAGGAAGGGGGTACATCTCCCACCTCCGATTTGCAGATGATATCGTAGTCATGGCTGAGATCCTGGAAGACCTTAGCACAATGCTCAATGACCTCAGTAGGGCCTCCCAACGAGTGCGCCTTAAAATGAACATGGACAAGACGAACATCATGTCAAATGTCCATGTTACACCCATTCCTGTTATGGTCGAGGGTACTACACTCGAAGTTGTTGACAATTATGTATACCTGGGAAAAATGGTCCAGTTAGGTCGGTCCAACTTCGAGAAAGAGGTCAATCGCCGAATCCAACTCGGTTGGGCAGCGTTCGGGAAGCTATGATACATCTTCTCGTCCGACATACCGCAGTGTCTCAAGAAAAAGGTCTTTGACCAAGGTCGTTGCCAGTGATGACTTATGGGACAGAAACGTGGTCGCTCACTATGGGCCTCATAAGAAGGCTCAAGGTCACTCAGAGAGCAATGGAGAGAGCTATGCTTGGAGTTTCTCTGCGAGATCGAATCAGAAATGAGGAGATCCGCATGAGAACCAAAGTTACCGACATAGCTCACCGAATAGCGAGACTCAAGTGGCAGTGGGCAGGGCACATAGCTCGACGAACTGGCGGCCGTTGGGGCAGAGCAGTTCTCGAGTGGCGACCGCGTACCGGAAAGCGAAGCGTGGGCAGGCCTCCCACAAGATGGACCGACGACCTGGTGAAGGTCGCGGGCAATCGCTGGATGAGGGCGGCCCAGGACCGTTCGTTGTGGCATTCTTTGGGGGAGGCTTTTGTTCAGCAGTGGACGTCTTTTGGCTGAAATGATGAGGAAGGGTGACTGAGATTACAATGCAGCTCAGCTGATACCACAAAAATCGAAATAACGACAATTTAGATTTTTATGACGGATCGATCCTGCCTAGGTATATCTGCCTAATTAATCAATTGATTTACAGTTTTATGTATCTGGAATTTCAGGTACATTTTTCGTTATATGCATATGATATCTACAGACAGATGCTGGCATGAATTGTATTTTGCAATAGGTAACCGAAATTGAAAAAAAAAACTAAGTAGATATTTATTACTGTTGCAGGGATTCAATATTTTAAGGGAATATTTGTTCAACGTGTATAATAAATATAAACTATCTATATGAATATTTTTATACTTCTTCATAGGTACCTAAATAATGATTATGATCTACTTCAATTTAACATTAGTGTACTTACTTATTATTTTCTTATATTTCCAGTTAAAACTGTACATGTGTACGTTTGAAGCCCGCTTATTAACATCACGAACATCGAGTGTAAAACCAACACAATACATTCTTCACAGACGACCCACTATTTTCTTTTCTCGGATGTACGAATGAGACGAGCTTTTATTCGTTATTTTGCTTTTTTTGAATTTTGCTCACACGCACAACACAGTGCCGATAAAGTGAAAAAAAACAGTTTAATTATAATACAAATAAAATATTATAGATCGATTACACAATCAAAACAAAATCATTTTGCTGCGGGAAACCAACCACTAAATATTCACCGTGTATAGAATAAAATACAGACGTGATGTAAAATCTCAAATCTGCATTATCAGAATGATGGATATAATCCATATTTCAGTTGCAGATTTAATATGTTCATGCATATTCATACGTTCTACAATGAAGTGACTTTGCGTTATATAGATATCTACCTATAGATATAATTTGTATCTACCTCCTAAACTTTAAGTGGGATTAATGGACCGTTACTGTTAGTCCATTGTGTTGTTTTATGGTTTTACTGTGAAACAATAAATCATTAATTTAATCCCGAAAGTGGGTCCAAGAAGTTTTTTTATATTTTGTTGTTAAGTCAATGTACCTGTCAAAGAAGTACTAGATGGTCGTGGATTTCGAGATTAAACCATACTTATACCTAAGCCAATCCAATCATAAACAATACAATAAACCTTAGGTACAAAGAGCTTATTTAAAAAAAGCTTACCAGTAATTGGGTTAAAAGCCTTCCCCTAATGAAAACAATGGATCAAGTCCTCCACTTCGAACAAAAATTCTGAATACACCATTATTTATTCTTGATTCTAAGTCCGAGAGATATACCTACTGTCAAGAGAAACGATTCCGAGTACCAAATTGTGCTATAATTTTATCTCTGTCAATACATAACCTATTACTATGTGAGATATTGACATAGTCGCAGTGATAGAATTCGAGGGCGTAGGCATCACTGTATTTCCTTAACAACTTGTTTATTATTTTTTACTAGAAAGTGCTATTTCACTACCGTTTTTCAGCTAAGGTGGCAATGCACTGCCCTGTACTGGCATAGCGGCAAAAGGCTTCAGAATCAGAATCAGAAACTCATTTATTCATTTAGGGTGACAGGCACCTCTTATGACACGTCAAAAACAAACAAAATTAATTAAAGTGAAGAACAATTGATATACATGTCAAACAAGATAAAAATATATGTATAGTCAAGAATATCACTAAGATAAAACTAAATGTAATATACTAATGTAAAAAGTATATCAGTAGAATGTCTCATTTCCCCTTTACAAACTGATAACAAAGAGTAAAAAGAAAAGAAAAAGAGTTATTCTTTGTCATTCACCGGCAGAGTTCCAAAGGCCAATATGATCTGAGAAAAACATTCCCAAAAAAACTCAGTCGGCTCTTTTAAAAATAACAATTTTAACTTCTGTATTAACACATCTGTTTAGTATTTTAGTTAATTAATCACGAAGAAATGTATGCTTGTTTACCACTTTCATAACAGAGTATCAAATATAGTAAAGGACAAATTAATAACAGCCCTACTCTTATAAAATACCTGATAAACATAAGTTACTAACTAAATCAGAATCTAGAGTTGATCCATTATTTACCCAACTTTAGTAACGTAAATCTCTTGTGACAGCAATTATATTGTTAGATAGTTTTCCTCTACCGAGTAGAACGGATAAATTTCGAATCATCAAAAATTGCGACTTCTGATGTTAGTGGTTACGAGTAAACAGCTTGGTATACATACCTACCTATCGTTATTTGTTGGAATTGTTAAAGAAAATAATCTTACTTCATTGATCTACATATAAGATAAAGAACGTGCCTATCTGTTGTAACATTGAAATACGGAGTATGGATGACAACTGCTTTATTCCAAAAAGTATCTACTACAACCATCATCTACATTATAAATGTAGACATACTCGCACAACAAAAAATATGGTAATTATTACGCGAATTACATAAATATTTTATAGGTACCTACTACATGAGCCGGCGAACTTCATATGGCCTTGGAAATAAAAAACTAATAATTAATGTGTCAAAGATTTGACATGTGCGAACTGTTTCAATTGTCATTTTTATTTTTCCCATACAAGTCGCATAGGCTTCGCACGGGTGCAATTTAGATACCGAATGCAGTGCCATCTGCAGAGCTGATTTGTGCAGCTAACAAATCCAGGGCGCCACCCAAACGCAATCAAAAAAAATATTCAAATCGGTCCAGCCCTTTAGGGAGAGTTCAGTGACATACATACGCATACAATAATTATATATAAATATGATCTTATAGATAAAATCTCTATGTATAAAAAAAATCGTGTCACAATTTAAGTTACCATACTCCTCCGAAACGGCTGGACCGATTCTCATGAAATTTTGTGTGCCTATTGGGTAGATCTAAGAATCAGCCAACATCGATTTTTCATACTCCTAAGAAGTAAGTGTGATTCTTACAAAAAAAATTGTACTGTATGACTGTAGGTATGTGTAATTTTTTGGACATTTCATTTTTTACAGCGATACTAAGTTCATCGGGGTAGCTAGTTAAGATATATAGATGTATATACCTACATAATAAACTATTGTTAATAAGGTAAATTTAAGATATTTTCAAACAACACCATCAGTAGGTATTACATGTGTTATTTGAAAATGATAGAAGAGAAGAAGATGTAATAAACAAGTTGATGAGGAAATACACGGAATAGATATTCCGTGAGGAAATACAATATGTAGTTAGAAAAGTGCGGGTTCTCCTAACACAAGCTAATTTTGCTTAAAAGGAGACTCAATACTGAAATGTGTTAAAACCTTGTAATTATGTAATGGAACTAAATTATTGTTTTTTAATATATTATTATTACATTTTTGGACATTGATTATACTAGGTAGGCTACAAGTTGTTAAAACAGTCCAATTGTTAAAGTATTTTTATATTGTATTGAATTTATTATGTTTCGTTTCCCTTTTATGTGTTTTAGGAGATAATATAAAAAGCAGATTTTATTCCAAGTCAATCCTTTTATTCAATTTCATTTCTCGCTCACATGAACCAGACGTTGGCGGCTTGCTGATAACAATTTACACAGTGCCGAATTATAAACCAGGAGGTTTAAATAAACAAGGAGACGAAGTAGACAATCTTCCCTCTGGGCGTCGTATTTGCCACATTTACGAGTCAATCCTGAGCCCACTTTTATTGCGGCTCGTAAGATTATCGAAAACATTCATGGGGGAGAACTAAATAACGTAGCACATTTGTATTGTATGTATAGTAGGTATGTGAAATCAAAGTGCTATTTATACACTTATATTATACCGGTACAATACCTTATGAAGTTATGAAGAGGCAAAAATAAATCGGCAGGACATTCTGGACCAGACCAAAGCCCACCCTGGGCTGTATCATCTCGGATGATGACGTTATACCCAGTCGTAGCTAGGGGCTGGCAGCAGGGGCGGCTGCCAGGGGCGCAGACCTCAAGGGGGCGCACTTGCAAACCTCATAGAGGCAAATCTTTCTAAAGTAATAAATGTACCAAAAATTGTAGAAAAAAAAAACATAATTTAAGTACAACATCTTATTTTAAATAGTTAAAATAAGATGTTGTACTTAAATTATGTTTTTTATTTTTATTATATTATTTTAAATAGTTAAAATTTTATAATAACTACGATTATAGAATAACTAATTTGTACTTACGCGGTATTGCAGCATCGTAGACGAAATGACTTTGGCACTTGAATATTGTTTGAAAAATTTCAATTTCAATGTTAGGCATGAATAATTCATATTTAGCATACTGCATGTTTTAAGCACTTTTTCTAATATATTGGAAATTTACAGTAAGGCTGTTGATATTTCTTAAAAAGCCAGAAAAGTGAAGTTTTGGCAGATTACTTAGTAAGTACTTATTGTACGTATTATGTACGTATTGTATAATTGTACCTTAGTAAGTACGTACTGAAGCGCGCATGGCCCGGCGGCTGGTGAAAATCATAAGCGATCTACTCGGTTAAGCACTACGGGCGCGGTCGGGTAGTGTGATGGGTGACCGCAAGTGGCAAATTAAATGCGCGTTTCCGTGCTTCGGAGGGCACGTTAAGCCGTCGGTCCCGGTTGCTATCGATAGATAGCAGTTGTTAAACCTTGTCGGAGGCCTTATGGGCGGTTTGGAAACATTCGACAGAGGGTTGGCCTCTAACCCACCCTACCTCCACCGTTCCGCATTAGAGCAGCGTGTTGGAGTAAGCTCCAGCCCCTCCCCCTCTCCTAAAAAAGGGAGAGACTCGTGCCCAGCAGTGGGACGTATAATGGGTTGCCATTATTATTTTATATTATATTATTTTTACATTATTAATCACAACAACACTCCTTCGGACAGTATAAATCTGATGGTTTATTTTCGTACACTTACCCTGGGTGGCACTAAGATATTTGTTAAAGTTAAAAGTTATTGTAACATTTCACATCCTTCTCTAACTTAAAGAAATCTGTTATAGAGAAGGATGTGAACTGTTACAATAACTTTTAATAAAAAAGTGAGAACGCGTTAAAATAATTAGTTTACGGACCGTGCGTGAGTACGTCGCTAGCAGATCAGAGAGAGAGAGAGAGAGAGAGAGAGAACAATCTTACCAACTTACAATAATTACATACTATTTAATAAATAATTATATACATTATTAACCTATTTAACTATGTATTCTGACATGATCATATCAGATCGTTAACATCAGTTATGAAAAATATAGTTCGTATAAGAAATAGGATCTTAACGGGCCATTTTATAATGAATCAAATCAACCCATTAAAACTTGGTACCTACGTCCTACATGTCTTAGAAAATATTACCCAAACTGCTTAGTCTGCCGAAAAATGTCTAGACATTCATTATTCATCTACTTACTTTTTTTTAATTTGTAGGTCGACCTTATTACGCGACGTTAAAAATTCATTTCCAGCTAATCGAAATAAAAACGTTCATACATTAGTAGGTACGTACTACTAGAAAAGGTATTTATTTTCTTTCGAGGAAAGCGTCTTGATTAGTATTGTGACTTAGCAAACTCGCCTTAATTAGTTCTGTGTTAATGTTGTGGCTTTATGATCCATTACAGCTAAGTAAAATATCGAACTAAGTAGTTGCCCAATTCATTAATAAGAGCTATCTGTCTAGACGACTTCTGTTCTTCTTGATGGTTTTCTACTAAAGGTTATATTTTCAGAATCAAAGAATACGTATGATTATGTAAGCACCTATATTTTTATTAAATGTCCTTCTCAATAACAATGATTATTTAGGATAAGATTGTTTGACATGGTGATATGTAGGTTCGAGTATTTCATCTCAGATACAATAATGCTGGCGTCGAAATTAAAAAGGCACATATAACATTTTAACATGCGCCGTATTTTACTTACATAATTATTAATAAAATGCACAGTAAATAAAAATATGTATACCTATAGGCAACTTTTATACTAGCTGCGCCCACGACTGCGTCCGAGTAATTACGGAACAATCATAAATTCTCACGCGGACAAAGTTGCGGGCACAGCTAGTCTAATATATAAAATTCTCGTGTCACAGTTTTCGTTGCCATACTCCTCCGAAACGGCTGGACAGATTCTCATGAAATTTTGTGAGCATATTGGGTAGGTCTGAGATTCGGCCAACATCTATTTTTAACATTTTTGGACATTTTTTTTATTTTCTAGGGTGATACGAAGTTAGCCGGGACAGCTAGTAATAATATAATAATGTGACGATGTGACGATCTCACTGCCCGCCCGCTAGAGAAGTCAGTCAACCGAACAATGGCATCCAAATCATTTCAACAGGGTGGAAGTACCTAATTACAACCACGCGAGGTAGGCAACAGCATCCCGTAATAAAACTACCGTCAATCTTTGTTTTCGATATAGTAGCGCGCGCAAGTGCGCGTCCCGGATTAGGCTCCGGCTTCTTCTACTAATATCTACGAATCTACTAATTAATCGGCAATCGCATTGCTAAGCGTGACAGTTTTGGCATATTCTCCCCTAACGCTGTAGATCCTTAGGAGAAATTCATAGGAATTAGGTTTAAGCACAGACCAATCAGCCTTCCTTGATTTAAGCATAGGCATATGATCTGATATTTATTGAGTCGCCCGCCATTTATGTTTCACGTCATATTGACTTTAACTGTATACATTATTCTACTTTAATCGTTGGTAAGGCTTTAAGTAGGTTAATATCGGATAATATGTTCACCGGTAATATTTCATGCGGTCAGCGTGCTAATGAGTATCAGCGTATTATTAATATAATGTCTATACATGAATAACATAGTAGTTAATATTCATTTGATCGTTTTCATAATAAATAATTTTACATTTCTCAACTGATAGTTGGTAATTATTTATGAAGTTCAGTTTTGGATAACATGTTTACCTATAATATTTCATGCGCCCAGTGTGCTAATAGAGTTTTAATGTCTATACCATATATGGTATGGCCGTATGGTCTCTCTCATTATTATAGGATTATTATTATTATGGTCTCTCACACTTGAAATTAAAACTGTTGCAATTTATCGCCCGTATTCCCCTAAGGAGTAGTTAATTCACAATTGCAACATTGTGTTATATTATCATTGGTGATTGGTTTAACTATAGATTTAGTACCAACATAATCATGTACTTCTTCTAAGTATTCGTATCTATTATAATACGTGCAGTATTATAATAAAGTGCACAAAACCCTAATATTTCTTGAGGTACAATGCAAACCACAACCAAGCCAAAGGTCTGAAATTTCATTATACATCTCCCGGATACAAATATTAGTGTATCCAGCAGATGCTTCCATTTATATAATTGTGTTTGTTTTCGCAAAAGATTATATTTTTTTATACTTACGTTACTTCACTCCTGTATTCCCGTAAGGAGTAGGCAGGCAGAAGTAAATGCATGCATTCCAGCATACATACATACACCCACAATTTACCAGTTATCTATTAGTTCTTAAATAAATATTTTTGGGGGCTCCCATACAGTAAAAAAGATTTTTTCTGGATATCTTAATAACGGTAATATGTAGACGATTGAAAATATTCACAGAATATTTTGTTAAGTATATATTTCCATTAAAAAATAATAATTAAACTAAAAATATATGTAGGTATATTTAAGAGCGGCTCCCATACAACAAATATTTTTTTACTGTTTCTAATTGATAATGGTACGGAATCCTTCGTGCTCGAGTTCGACTCGCACTTTTTTTAGCTAGTTATTTTAGTTTAGTTTAGTTATATATGGCCGGATTTTTGCAAGTTAGGTATTCTAGACTACTTTTACTGGTGGTGGTCCAGTGTAGGAGTTCGAGGGCGTAGGGACCACCGCATTATCTAATTTATCTGCCGCCAAATGGTAGTGTTCAGCACTATCGTGTTCCGGTTAAGTGGTAACGTATGGCCCAGTAATAAATATCACAGAGACAAAATAATTAAGGTCTCAGGGGTGGCAACGCATCTGCATTTTTTACCTCTGGTCTTTGTGTGGGTGTTTTTAGGCTGCAGTCATCACTTAACATCGTCATATTTTTGGTGAACTGCCATGCTTTTTTACAAATTTTAATGTCTTAAAAAATACTTTTATTTTTCGGATGTTAACTAGTTAGGAATGTAGGTTTCCTGTACTGGGAAGTGTACAAGCCAAGACATACAAGCTAATAGCCACTTTTTATCGAAAATAATTTAGGCAACAAACTCAGTTACAAAAATTGGGCCATTGTACACGTTTAACGACACGCCCTGGGCTCTGGTACGACAGAAAACCTTTTCAACACAATAAACTTTCTTTTCTTTCTTCTTTTGGGTTTATTTTACGGGTCGATCGAGAATTAATTTTATTAACTCCTACATTTTACACCCTTTGTCCGCTTGAATTCACTCTAAATAACCTTTTACCGTGGCTTAGAATAAAAAACTTTCTTCTTTATTAAACCGCAACACGGTGAACCCCACTCAAGGTGAATGACGACGTATTTTTGGTTTGCAATATCCCGTATGAAAGACTTTGCTATTATATGGCTTATAAGGCGGTTGTCAAGGTTGGAACCTTGGACGCCTGATAAACCTAACTACACACACTTTGTTGTTATTTTTAACAGACTTCAAAAAGTCTGTCTGTTTGTCTGTCACAAATATTTGCTCTTTTTTTTATTTATGTAATGGAAGTGGCAAACTAGCATGTAGTTCACATTGATGTTAAGTGATGACTACAGCGGACACCCACACAAAGCCCGAGGTCAAAATGCAGATGCGTTACCACTCCTGAGGCCTAAGGTGTTATGCCTTTGTGTCGGAAAGTACAGGCCCGTACATTACCACCTCACCGGAACACGATAGTACTGAACACTATCATTTAGGCAATAACCTAATATACTAGGTAATGCGGTGGTGCATACGCCCGCGAGCTCCGTCACTGGAGCTCTACCACCTGAATGTAGTGTGCTGATTGAGTTCAAATTTGGTATAATTATAGGTATGTAGATATACATATATGTACCTATAGCAGAGAATATGTAATAATACCACGTATAGAATGGACACTTCGACGTCCTGCCCGATTTCCCCGCCTCACCCAACAGCCTCCCCTCTTATGGGCAACATTTGGTATTTTCTACGTGCTACGCACATAGGTGCACGTGTAAATACACGTCACTGATTGACATCTGTGTAATAAAGACCAAATTAAGAGTTTGTATTGAATTTTGGCGGAGTGTCCGCGGTGTGCCTATAGTACGAGTATAACAGTGACCCAACACGCACGTGCCACGTAAATAAATATACAAAAAATCCGTTTAACTATAGATTATATAGAAAAACCTATGATGGACCGTGTGAACGCGAGTCCGACTCACACTTGACGATTTTTAAAGTTTACGTAATTTAAAAGCGAACTAGCTGTTGCCCGCGGCTTCGCTCGCGTGGATGTCGTTTTATAATCCTGAATTTTCTTTGCTATAAACCTCACGGAGCCCGAGACCTTTCCAACGAATACAAAACCGTGGAAATCGGTTCGTGCGTTCTGGAGTTATAGCGTCAGGAAGGAAAACCCGACTTATTTTTATTTAAAAGCGAATAACGGAACAGTCATAGGATCATTCGTGTGTCCGTTTGTCACAGCATATTTGAAAGTATATGTATATGTAAATTAATAGCCAAAACATAACGTAAAATATTTATTAATTCTAAAAATAAGAAGCCATTTTTGGATTCGGACTATTAATAATGAAAAGATAATACCTAATGAAAAAAGTAGATATTTTTCTATGAAAATCGGAATAGTTTTAATGTAATGTGTAGTTTTGTTGCGATAAGATATATTATTGATCATGTGCTGAGTGATCAATAAAATATCTCATCGCAGCATGAGGTGCCGGATTGAGTAGCTTTATTAAATAGTGCAATTAATGTAATATAGCCTATGTAACTCAGTAAAGATGCAGCTTTAAATAAATTCAATATAAAAATATAAAAATAATTTCAATGGTGAAAGAATTTTTGAAATCGGTCCAGTATTTTTTGTGTGAAAACGTTACAAACATACATATAAAATCACCAATGTTTCCTCTTTAAAATATTACCAGAGATGTATTTTAAAAATAATAAATGAATAAGTTATACAATCAATTTTTATACTGGTATGAAATAAAACTAGAATCCAAGGATGTACATACCGTCGCATGTCCTAAAACAATGTAGCTATCAATTCGAAGTTAGCTGCTGTACCTTTATCGTACAGTCAGGGTATCTGTCTACAATCAATCAAATATAGCTTTTATTACCATTTTATAAGGTGCCCTTGTCGTCAAGCCGCCAGGTCTCTGATAGTATGTTCGGATAAGATGGTAATTAAGGTATATCATCTCTTTAGTTAGTATGTTTGCTATTAACAAAATATCACATGGCATTAAAAGCAGCTACATGTATATAAAAAGATACGCACTGGCGAAACACCTAGGTATATTATTATACATGTTATGGCGTTGATAACAAATTCTATAAAATTGATATTTACAGATATTTTGGTTTCTAACTGAATATTGAATATATTGAATAAGTAGTACTTAAAATTGGGATTATTGAGCCATTGGAATAATCTATATTAAAAAAATATGAAACGTAAAGGGTGTCTATATTTTGGTCTCACTTATCGCCATGCGTGCCAAAGCTTTTATATATGGAGTATTATTGTAGAAGCATAACTGAATTATATTTTTTACCAAACGGTAATCTCAATACAGTTCTCATAGAGGATAGGCAGGTACTGCAACCTAAAATTTACATAAAAAATAAAGGTGTCTCTATGTAGACACGACACTTTACTCTTCTAATATCGGACAGTCGAGCTCTACCACCAATCCACCAGTCATATATATGTATCACGATATATTTACCCTTAACTTCTCCACGTACACCTGTACATTAAACTAGTTCATATTTTTTGTAATGGTATGTATTTATAAAACAATATATTTTTTTTAATTAAGTTTGTATAAGTGTTGTATAAGAAATTTTATTAAATAAAGAGATATTGTGTATGCATTGTAGCAAGGCAAAGATGGGTCGGCAGAGACGTACGACGGTTGTTGTAATTTAGACCGTATAGGCAGCCTTTTAGAGTCCTATCTCTGTCGACCCAGATCTTCGGGACTTTCCTTGTTTGGGGCGTGTCACGGAATTTCTACATGGAGGGAGACGGTTTGGAAGCATATAAAAATCGGCACGTTTCGGTGCAAATTTGTCCTCGTTCGATTCACAGCATGAAAAGTGCTTCCAGACCGTGAAGGTATTGCCAGTCAGTGATAGTGTAGATTAGTACCAGACCCCCTGGTTCGCTAGTTAGCTAGTACGTAGTGAAGTAAGCTAGTGATTAAGTTAGAATAGGAAAATTATTGAAGAACCCAGAATACAGTCCACGTTGGAGAGTTACACTTGTGTGATCATTTCGGTGCAAACCGAGTTGTCCCCCACAATAATTATATTACAAAGAAAATATTTCAGAAACGTAGCGTTACGATATGTCGCGTGCAAGTGCTACGATGCTACGGATGCTACGGTCTACGAGCGGCTGCGTTAATGTTACGTAACTTGACGATCACAACATCCGCAGGATTCCAACGCGGACATATAAAATACAAGCAAATTATAAATTCTAAAATAAACTCACCTTATTCATACCATTTCCCATCTTCGTAATAAAACCTAAACCTTATTTTACCAGTAGAATTATTGTCGTTGTAACAAGCTGTAACGGCGAATACTGAACGAATAACATGATTTACAAGATTAGCATTTCATTTTGTTAAAAATCACCGCGATCTGTCAAATTGTCAACATCATCGCGTCACTATGACTACATTGTTGACACCGGTGC
Organism: Macrosoma leucophasiata; assembly: GCA_036365455.1. Lineage (NCBI taxonomy): Eukaryota > Metazoa > Arthropoda > Insecta > Lepidoptera > Hedylidae > Macrosoma > Macrosoma leucophasiata. The sequence continues at coordinate 8,079,511 of JAWQUS010000024.1, forward strand.
GACGTGGGATCTATCGACGTATCGACATTGCTAAATGCGGTTTACGCGATAATCAGGAGGCGCACGGGCGCGAACTGTATTTAGTCGGCGTTTTTTAAATTTGTTTTTACGACGGCTTAGTGTTATCGATCGTGTTTCTTTCAAGCGAGTGGCGGGATTTGTGGAATATTCGGCGCGGGCAGAGGATTGCGGGCGACACGTGTTGTGCCCTCGGACCGCGGCGCGCCACTGCCTCTGCCTGCCAGCCGTCATTGCGTCTATAAGCCACGTAGAGCTGCCGCTTTTTTTAGTCGATAAAAATATTGCAATATTGGTGCGTCAGTATTTACCTAACATAAATAGTAGGAAATTATACGTAGGTAGTTTCCTAAAATTAATTCTTAAACCATTTTAATTCCTTATCAAGTTTTTTTATGTAATGTCTTACACAACTAAATAATTTGTGTACGACTTCACATCCAACAAGCACAAAATTTGAACGATTGCACCAAGTGCGTATGCAACTGACGTTGCCTTTACAGTGACACACATACTTCAAAAGTATTGAGAAAACTCCAAGATAATGCAAATTGAATTTACTAAACAGAGAACTGAATTTTTATGTCTTTTTTAAGTGAATTTCAAAAAAACAATTATAAAATTTCTGTAAAATAAACATTTATTTATCATATTTTTAATTCATAAAATAATAGAATTCTGCAACGGGTTTGAGACCAATTTGTACTACACTTTTATTGTGTCGAACGGCATACTAAACCCAAGTACGCAAATGATGGTCCGTTTGCGTACTTCTAATTCTTAAGAAGATATTAAATTTACAACTATCGACACCTTTCGAAACAGTACAGCACTACAGTTATGCGAGGATGAAATACGCAGGACACGACCGGACGCACGTGCATTTTAAATTTGCAAAAGGTTTGAACACATAAAAACTGGAATAAATAATAAAAAATCATCGCTCACAACGCGTTTTCATAAATTATGAGATGTTTCAATATGTGTTATGATATATGAATTTAAACTGTATATATGTGCTGTAGTCCAAGATCCCAGTGCGATAAGACATAACTTATTTTCACATAAATGAAACCTTAAGTTCTCAATAGTGTCTTGTGCGCTTAGAACACATGCGTGCTGGCCACTGCTGGCTCGCCTGTGAAGCTGTTGTCACACACAGCTGCACTACCTGCATCGTTTGGGTTACATTGTGGTAAAATGTTGTCAAGGGTGTTGACGGAGAGCGTCACAGCCAAAATTGTGCATTATCATTAGCCAGCTGGATTGTCCCTGAGAGTGGACTGTCGCGCTCGAAGTTTGTCGTGACGTCAACGATACACCGAAAGCTCTGCCTTGCGCAACAGCAAAAATGTTTACATACACCTACCTACAGAGTTTGAAGTAGGTATAGTTATTCTATCTCAGGAGGGGGCCTATGTTCAGCAGTGGACGTCCTATGGCTGATATTATGATCTCAGGAATCAGGAATTCCTTTTGAGTCTGGTTGTAGTAGTGTCGTGTACAGATAAGCGCGCTGGTGTGTGTAACCGCTGAGAGCGTCAGCAAAAAAAAAAGAAATAATTTCAGTTTTAATATTCAAAATTTAATTTCAGCTGAAATATATCATTATTGTAAATGTTTGTGACAGGTAACGATAGAAAGAAAGAAAACATTAATTGTAATGAAAACTTGTATTAATAAAAAAAAGTTGATATGGGTAAGTAGTAGTGGCAACAAAATACAAATATAATATTAATATTACACTTCAGTATTTCACTATTTAGTAGCACTAAATAGTGAAATAGCACTCAGACAATTCTATTTCTGACACCGATTCGCCGTCGTCAGAAACATCTTGCATATTAATTATACATTCAAAATCAAAGTCGAAATATTTCAAGAAAGTAGTCTTTTTAATTTTTTTCTAAATGGTCACAAGTTTTTTTTTTGCCACGTACCACTACTGGCTTGGGCCAAACTTTTATTTATCACTCTTTCCGTGTTTGTCATATTTTGCTCGATATTTTAAATTACGATATAATTTTTCACAATTCCCAAATATTTTCAATCCCATTTAAGTCTGGGTGATAGGAAAGGAGACGTACGACATCAAAACCCTTGCTCTCAATAAAATTATATATCTTATAAGTTACGGGTACGCCGTCATGTTTATACATTTCCAATTTATACAGATTCCTCAAACTCATACATATACATTAATTATTTATTATTATAATCATGAGGTCACGCGCAGGGCTCTTCGAATGAAATTACACAATTGATCGATAATGAAACAACTATTCCATAGAGTACATTAAATTAAATAATGACATTAATTAATTTATAATAGGATAAATATTCGAGTATTAAATATATTTAAAAAAATTACCTCACAATGAATAAGTCTTCTCTGTACTTACTTGTCATGTTGATCCTAACCACCGTGAAAATTTGAAGCGACAGATTACGCACACAAGATGCATGTAATGCTCTTATTTTATTTCATTTTCTTGGCGTATTTTTGAGTTATATTAAATAAAGTTGGTGGCATTTTGTTTGATATAGGCTTTTTACAGTGCTCGTGTATAGTGAAATAGAATAACAGTGCGAAAACACGTTCTTTCGGGTTGCCTCCAAAACTTCATTGTAAATGTTCTGGTAAAGTAGCCATCGCTTTACTCGAATTATTGACTGTGACTCTGACTGACGGACTGATAAATTGACTGATTGACTCTGACTTTTACGTTGTTTATTACGAATACGAAATATCGTTTTACTTGACACTGGCAATATGCATAAAAAGCGATGCCATAAATTAAATAAATAAAAAAAAGATTACGCACACTAAAATAATGTGTATGTGCACGGCTTACAACATTCATAGCACAACGGATTTCGTGAGATAGAAGAACTATATTTCGTGACATAATAAGTAATCTTAATAATTTCGGAGTAAAATGCTTGTGAGGTTGTGACACACGGACGGACGCACAGGCAGACAGACTAATCTAAAAGGCTCCCGTACCCAAATGGCGAAAAATGTAACCCTTATACATTCGTCATGTCTGTCTGTCTGTTCCGACGTGGATATATGAAAAATTAAATAGTTACGATTTTGGCGATTTTAACTTTTTCCCATTATCGAATTGCCAGAAGTATGCCGCACATTTAAATCCGCACATTTGGGTCTAACAAAATATTTCATACCTTTTTCCGTAAAATGGAAAAAAATACTTGTAAAAATTGCCTTAAAGTATTTAATGAAAAAATAAATAAATCAACAAGTGTAATAAATTTTAAGGTTTATCATAAAAATGCTCACAATACACAAATTAGCTAATATACTTGCCGCTAAATGGTAGTGTTCAGCACTATCGTATTCCGGTCAGGTGGTAATTTCCGGCACAGAGACCTAACACCTTAGGCCTCAGGAGTGGTAACGCATCTGCATTTTGACCTTGGGCGTCTATAGGCTGCAGTCATCACTTAACAATCTTAACATCAATGTGAACTGCATGCTTGTTTGCCACTGCCATTACATAAAAAAAAATGTAGTTGGATACCTAATGTTCATCATCATCATTTCAGCCAAAAGAAGTCCACTGCTGGATAAAGGCCTTCCCCAAAGATTGCCACAATGAACGATCCTGGGCCGTCCTCATCTAGCAATTGCCCGCAACCTTCACCAGGTAGTCGGTCCACCTCGTGGGGGGCCTGCCTTCGCTTTGTCTTCCGGTACACGGTCGCCATTTTAGAACTCTTCTGCCCGAACGGTCGTCAGGTATACGAGCTATGTGCCCTGCCCACTGCCAGTTAAATGTTTGTTCGTAGACTTTTCGTAGGTACTAGCTGTGCCCGCGACTTCGTCCACGTGAGAAAAAATATGATTGTTCAGTATCTACCCGGACGAAGTCGTGGGCGCAGCTAGTATAAAAGTAGCCTAAGTTACTCCTTATTAAATCAGCTATCTGCCAGTGAAAGTCCTCAAAGAGACTCTCAAATTATATTTATTTGTATGTAGGTATCTAGGTATGTATGTGTATGTATGGTTGTATGAAGATAAAAGTAGCCTAAGTTACTCCTTATCACATCAGCTATCTGCCAGTGAAAGTCCCGTCAAAATCGGAGACACTCAAATTCTATTTATTTGTATGTAGGTATGTATGTATGGAGATAAAAGTAGCCTAAGTTATTCCTTATTACATCAGCTACCTACCCGCGGAAGTCCCGTCAAAGTCGGATATACTCCAATCCTAGTTATTTGTATGTAGGTATGTATGTATGGAGATAAAGTAGTCCAATTTACTCCGTATCACATCAGCTATCTGCCAGTGAAAGTCCCGTGAAAATCGGTCCAGCCGTTCCCAAGATTAGCCCCGCCATACAGACAGACAGACAGACAGACGGACGGACGGACGGACGGACGGACGGACGGACGGACGGACGGACAGCAATAAAATTATGAAAAACGTTTTTTTTTGGGTACCTACTTACCTCCCCTACACGTAGTAGGGCTGTAATTTTATTTCTTCACCCACCCCATAGTGTGGGATATCATTGGATGGGTTTTTAAAAACATTGTTTTTGAGAAAACTCCTTCTCTTTTATGAGAATCATAGATTTATTATCTACTTCGTTAGAGAATCGTTTGTGAAATATTAGACAAGAGTCAAACAAAAAAAATTTGCTAGACTTGGTAGAGCTCCAGTGACCACCACCGCATTACCTTAATATACTTGCCGCTTAATGGTAGCGTTCTGCACTATTGTTCCAGTCAGCTGGTAATGTACGGCCCTGTTATTTCCGGCACAGAGGCATAACACCTTAGGCCTTAGGAGTGGTACCGCATCTGCATTTTGACTTTGGTCTTTGTGTGGGTGTCTATCTGTAGTCGTCACTTAACATCAATGTGAACTGCATGCTTGTTTGCCCCTTCCAAAACATTAAAAAAACTCAAGTGTCCCTCCTTCTTTACCAGCCAAACGCGGGTTGTACGCGTGAAAAAAAACATGGTTATGAGACATATTATGATAATGAATTTCAAAGGAAATCTGTGACAGATTAATAGATTATAATTTCACGAGTTAGTCCATCTACTTATAAAATGTTCTTGAAAAACGGAACCCTACACTGTGCATGTACCCACACCATGTAAGTAGAGCGCAAGTGTAGGTACTTACTTGTCCGATTTTAAATAGATGAAGTTTCGCTGGTAATTTAATTAGGCAAGTTTCTACCTGCTCGCTTACAAGAAATATTCTAATTAAAAGATACACGTTTGCAATAGATATATTTATTACTTACAAATCAAATACTATATATACATATGTAAAGAATGTTCTCGATTCATTTAAATTAATCTGTGTGAAGTATGTGCCTGGTACGAGGTCTAGCGACCAACGAGAGTCCCAGCACAATAAGCAGCGCTCCGACCCACCATCGCACTGATGCACCTTCGTCGAAAGCCAGCACTCCGATAAGGCTCTGTGAAACAATAATCATACATGTACCTACCTCCCAGAAACTGAACGCACTGAAAAAGATGTCACTGGCCTGTACTGTATGTAACGAAGGTGGCAAACAAGCGTGCAGTTCACATGGATGTCAAGTGATGACTGCAAACTATAGATAGCACAAAGAGGTCAAAATGCAGATGTGTCGACAGACTTTTAAATAATAAACGAATTAAGCTACAACTATTTAATCTTGTTACACCATATTCCCTTTATAATAATCCGTTCTCAATACGCAGTCGCTGACAAAACAATAGTGAAGTATAGACTTAGAAAAAACTATTATCATAGTACTAAAAAGTATGTATATCAAAAATATTCTAACACCCCCCTTCAATGTTAAAATCATATTTGTAACATTGCAAACAATTACTAAAACAAAATATTACTAAATTAGAACATGCTTCTATCTTGCATAACACCAACCAACAATTCTAGTTATTTTAAACAGTAGATAACATTATAAGTTTTAAAATTCGACTTTTACATTATTATTACAATATATTCAAATTAGACGAAAAATAGTTGTGCTTAACCTCACACAGTGGTTTTGTAAATACATCTGCTACATTTTCTTCAGTTGGTACATACATTATATTAATTTTATGAATCCTAATTGCATCTTTAACATAGTGATATTTAATGTCGATATGTTTAGTTCTTTTTCCATTTTCTCTATTATTTATCATTTTTATGGCACTCTGGTTGTCTATTAAAAGTAAAGTTTCAAAGTTACGACTGTAAAAATTACTCAGGATACCTTTGAGATAGACGAGCTCTGTAGTGGCCGAAGCTGCTGCGATGTACTCCGCTTCTGCAGATGATAACGAGACAGTACATTGCTTTCTAGATGACCAACATATTAAATTATTACCAAAATAAGTTGCAGATCCACTTACACTTTTGCGGTCAGTTTTATCACTTGCCCAGTCTGCATCTGTATATGTCATCAGTTGTATCGGTTCGTCCGTTTGTAAGTAAGTAAGACCTTTACTGATAGTGTTTTTTAGATACCTTAAGATCCTCTTTGCTGCTTTCCAACGCTGTGACGTAGGCTTATCTAAGTATCTACTCAAGAAAGAAGTGGCATAAGTGATATCAGGTCTACTTGTAATTGAAAGGTATGTAAGACTTCCTATTAATTCCCTGTAGGGTACATTTATTATTTCTTCTTCTCCTGTTGTTAAAGGTTCTTTCTCCATAGGTGTTTTTACTACTTTGCTATCTTCCATTCCAAATTTATTCAGTATTTTCCTTATAAATTTTTCTTGTCTTATACATACAGAGTTTCCGCTTTTGTATATTTCCATACCTAAATATTCTTTAACATCTCCTAAATCTTTTGCTTGAAATACGATCTGTAGTTTTTCTTTTATTTCTTTAAAATTATCCATTAACAGAATATCGTCAACAAAAATAAGTGCCCAAGTTCCAGGCTTGAAGTATAAACAAACATCATACTTTGATTGTTCAAGATTGTTTTCAATAAAGAAATTGTGTATTCTTTCATTCCAACATCGTGGCGCTTCTTTCAATCCGTAAAGAGATTTTCTGAGTTTCAATACTTTTCCTTCTTCTTCTTTAACTCCTTCAGGATATTTTATATATACTTCATTTTTCAAGTTTCCATTTAGAAAAGCTGTAGGTATATCCATCTGTTTTACTGGTTTGTTTTCTTGTAGTGATATACTCAATAACAACCTCACAGTTGACATTCTAGCAACTGGTGCATAAACATCATTGACATTATTTTCTTGATAGCCTTTAGCTACTAATCTAGCTTTCTTTGTTCCATCTGTCTTTTTCTTAAAGATCCATTTAGTATCAATAGCCTTATGTCCATCTGGTAATATAGAAGTTTCCCATGTTTGCAGTTTTTTGTGAGCATCTAGTTCTTTTTCTATTGCTTCTGTCCATTCTGAATTGTTAATCGCTTCTTTGTAAGTAATCGGTTCAGTATCAATATAGGTATTTAAACAATATGCTATGTTAGATTCAGTATTTTCATAGTCATTTTCATTAATATTATTATAGTTAGTTTCATAATCATTTAAGTAGTTAGGTCTTCTAGTCGTTCTTTGCGGTCTTGCCCGTGTATTACCTTCAGTATTATCTTTTTCTCCTATTGTGTCACATTCTGAATTTGATTCATTTTCTTTTACTTCATCATAAGCATAATTGTGTTCCTTCATTGTTTCTTCATTAATTGGTTTGTACTTAATATCTTCCTCATCAAATCTTACATCTCTTGATATAACAATTTTGTTTTCTTGTGAATTCCACAGTCTGTAGCCATTGGGAGCATAACCTACCATTCTCATTTCATGTGCTCTCTTATCAAATTTATTTCCTCTAGGTAGTTGTAAAGCCCATGCTTTGCTGCCGAAAACTCGCAGTCTACTCAAGTCTAAGGTACCAAACATAACTTCTGCTGGTATCTGAAAATTAATAGCTGACGAAGGGCATCTATTTAACTGATATGCTGAAGCTAATATGGCTTCTCCCCATAAATATTTCGGAAGATTTGTTTCTAAAATCTGTGTTCTAGCCTTATTATACAAAGTCCTGTTCATTCTTTCGGAAACTCCATTTTGTTGAGGTGAATAGGGCTGAGTATACTCAATGTTTATTCCTTTCTCCACACAAAAAGATTCTATTATTTTATTTTTAAATTCCCCACCGTTATCACATCTTATTCGTTTTACTTTAATGTTTTGCTGATTTTCAATATTATTTATATATTTAATTAAGTTCTGAGTTGCTTCATTTTTACTTTTGAGTAAATAAACTACTACAAAGTGTGAATAATCATCAACAATTACCTGATAATATTGTTCTTCATTAATCCCTTTTATGTTTACAGGTCCGGCTACATCTGTATGAAGAAGTTCACCAATACGAGATGACCTTATCTTCGAAGTTTGCGGAAAAGGTTGACGGGTTGACTTACCAATCATACATGGTCCACATACTTTCTTAGAAAAAGGAAGTTGCATAAGTTTTAAGCTATACCTGTTAACATGTCCTAATCTACTGTGCCATAAAAAATCTGTACTAAGACCACATATATTATTTCCTGAAAATAAAGATGTTTTTAAGATGAACAGTTTTCCTTCACAATACCCTGTAATACAATATCTAGAGTTATTTTTACGAATTTTGACTTCATGTTGATTAAACTGAACATTATAATTATTTTGCACAATTTTCTTAACCGAAATAAGATTAAATGATAAATTATCTATTAAAAGAGCATTCATAGTTAACTTATGTCCATTACACATCAATATTATTTTTCCTTGTTTCCTGGCTGTCACATAATCTCCATTAGCAATATATATCTTTATTTCCTGTGGTAGTTCAACAATTTCGCTCATATATTTTCCATATTTAGCTTGAATAAGGTGTTCCGTACATCCAGAATCTATAATCCACTTTATATTCTGATCATTCTCTCCAAATAAATTACAATGATCGTCAGTTCTTGACAGAAAAGAAAATTCCTGTTCATTCGTCTCTGAAGTTGCAGCATGACTCTGGTTCTGGTCATATACTCTGCCTCGGTAACGGCCTCTATAACCTCTTCCTCTATAATTTCCGTTCATATAACCTCTTCCTCTATTTGAGTAACATTCGTAGCTTTTATGACCTTGTTTTTTACATTTATAGCATACTATTGTATTAGACTTGAATGCTATTCCATCAATTTGCTCAATTTGTTTCGTATTTCTTAATTCTTCATCTAGCAATCTCGCTTTAACAAAATCTAGTGACAACTTTTCATTCATTGTTTCCAGTGCGGTTACAACAGTATTATAATTTTCAGTAAGTCCTAATAAAAGATAAGTAATTTTTTCTTCTTCATCAAGTTTTTTATCTGCATTTTCTAGATCCCTAACGATAGATTCAAATTTCAAAAAATATTCTTCCAATTTCTCATAGCTTTGCAATTTTATCGCTAACAATTTTTTTCTAAGATGTATTCGACTTACTATGGATTTTCTCTCGAAAATACTGCACAATTTGGCAAACATTTCTTTAGCTGTCTTCGCATCTTTTATTAAATTTAAATGGGTGTCCGTGATGCATTGTACAATTAGCGATTTAGCTCTCGAGTCATTTTTCTTATCGACATCTTTGGGATCGTCGTCCAACGTCTCCAGCAATTGTCTTTCTTCCAGTACACATCTCACTCTATATTTCCAATTGTTAAAATTTTCCGCAGTCAATTGCGGCAAAACATTGACTGGGCCCATAACCTTTTAAATAATAAACGAATTAAGCTACAACTATTTAATCTTGTTACACCATATTCCCTTTATAATAATCCGTTCTCAATACGCAGTCGCTGACAAAACAATAGTGAAGTATAGACTTAGAAAAAACTATTATCATAGTACTAAAAAGTATGTATATCAAAAATATTCTAACACAGACCTCTGAGACCTAAGTTGTTGTTTTTGTGATAGTTATTAACGGGTATATATGTAAGGGGCAATACATCACCATCTAACCGGAACACAATAGTCCTGAACACTACCATTTGTCGGCAGATAGATTACGTAATGCAGTGGTGCCTACGCTCTCGAGCTCCAACACTGGAACTGTAGCTTACTAGCTTTATTTAAGTTATGCGCGTAGTCCACCTAAATAGGTATAAGCTATAAGCGCACGCGATATTTTAAATACCAGGTGATTAAACTAGTTTAAAGGTACCTACATACTTAAAACTCAAGAGCGATTCGGCTGCGAGGTACCAGGTAATAGGACATTGCTGTTTCCTAAAATGTTTGTGATAATCACGTTACATTAAAACATCAAAGTACCTACTGCAAAGTGGATATTGAAACATGTCAACCGATATACCTACAATGTGTCCCAGGTATAAGTGACCGTCCGGCGTTTTGCGAACACTACCATTTAGCGGCAAGTATATTAGGTAATGCGGTGGTGCTCCGTCACTGGAGCTCTACCACCAGTAAAAAATGCTTGATAAATACAATAAAACTTAAAATGTTAGTAAATCAATAAAATTTCACATACTGAAAGTACATAGCTCGAGGCAGCAGTTATTACTGTAGGCGCCACTGAGTTGCTAGAAGCATCCATGGCCCGCAAGTAGTGTCGGCAGCCCCATGTGTTCACCACCACCATTGCCGATAGTATAGCAGCCCAAATCACATAACTACCTCCCTGGTATACATTTTTTTATTTTATAAATAAGCTGAAGATTTTTATCAAAATACCAATACATAAATTCTACTGGTAAGTAATAAGTTAGAGAACTGCACAATATCCATCTGCCATTTTAGTTTTCAGTAAGTACCTACTTGTAATTTTCAGCACCTAAGGTGTTCACTAAATTGTTCATAGTTGATGGTTGTTTATATTGCCTTCAAAAAGCAACTAATACAGCTTGTCGAGTAGACACAATTTTTTAGAGCTTTTAAGATATTTGCTGTCAGTTTAACATGTACCTATATTTATTTATTTTATTTGCTTGATAACGGGCTTTTGTTTACACACATGCAAAGCAGGGGCGATGGCTTCGCATGTGTGTAATAAATGTAATATAGACTATGTCAGCCAGTGAAAGTGCAGCTTTGAGAAAGAATTTATGAAATTGGTCCAGTAGTTTTTATGTGGAAATGTTACAAACATAGATATACATATACAAAAACACAAATGTTGCCTCTTATTAATATTAGTATAGAAGTATACTATAACACAAGTAGATTGGTTCATATTATTACTACTGTAATTAATTGGCCATATAGAATCTGAAAACAATTGTGTCTATTAAATGTATTGTCACGCTTGAATCCGAGGGGTAGGCAGAGGTAAATGAATCAAGTATACATTGAAACAACTATGATTCGCCAGTTATGTTTCATTCTATGTATTACTTAGCGAGCCTATTCACATCTCCAAGTACTAATCCACACTCAGAGAGGGCAATTGGAATCTTTTGAAAAATTCTTGTGTTCTTTTACATTTATTTCTATGGACAATCTTACAAACTAGGATGTTATATGCGATGACACACATAAAACGATTATAGGTTAATCTATTTGTGGTACAGTGGTGGACTAAGGTCAACAGGGGCCCAGGGTGGCATTAGTGGGCCCCTGCCCCAGAACATATTGGCAGAACATATGTACCGTAACATGGGGGGCATGATGATTGATACGGTACATAAGATTCTAAAATAGATATACATATCAAGAAGCCGAGAGGAAAAAAAAAACATTTCCCGCGTAAGCTCTGCAAATCTGTCATGATTCCCGGCGACCAGTTGTTCTTTGGAGGCCCCTAGAAACGGAGGCCTGTGGCGGACCGCCCTTGCCGCCCCCTTCTATGTCCGCCACTGGTGGATAGTCACAATATACTTCTACATAATTATACAAAATTACAAATATTATATTAAGTAGTTTGTTATGCAAAATATTATTATGATTTACTCACTACAATAGCAGTGTTTCCAGATAGCTTGCCCAAAGTGCTACCCACAGATCCCCAAATACCAGACAGGAAAGCTTCATTTAGCATTGTATTTACCATGAACTTACAATACAAGAAAACACTAAAAAGGGGCATCCATAAAATAAACTCTAAATGTTATCAAGGTTACAATACACTACCTACATACATTAATTTTGACGGAACCATACATTATATAACGGTTCCAAGATAATTCACAGTGCTTAGCTTTACTAAATTCTAATAATGAAATCAAGTAATGTATGTATTATCTTCAGTTCAGAATATCGAAAATTATTTAAATACTACATACTAAACTACAACATACTTAAATATTTAGGTAATGGAAGTGGCAAACAAGCATGCAGTTCACATTGATGTGGAATGATGACTGCAGCCTCTAGACACCCAAATAAAGACCAAGGTCAAAATGCGGATTCGTTACCAATCCTGAGGCCTAAGAAGTTATACCTCTGCGCCGGCAATTGCAGGGCCGTACATAACCACCTGACCGAAACAAGAGAGTTGAAGATAGTGCTAAACACTACCATTTAGAGGCAAGTGTCTATGTAATGCGGTGGTGCCTACGCTCGCGAGCTCCGCCACTGGAGCCACCAGTTCTACCACCAGTATTTTATATTCTTCAATAAACAAGAGTAAAGAAAGAGTATATGAGGATCACATCACAAGGATTTGGCACCACACCCAGTCACCCACAGCCCCCACAGCAGACCAATTTACGTAGTATTTGTATCTTAGAGAAAACAAGAAAAAAAAATAAGAAAGTATAAAAAAAATAAATTTGAACTCAGAAAACAAAATAAAGAAACGGTATTTTTCTTAAAAGGCCGTGTCAGTTTCGAAATATCATCATATGACATAACAATCATAATGTACTCTTTGATAACAATTCAAAAAAAAGAATCGATGTATGAAAAGCATCGATGTATTTTCTGAAATATCGATATAACATCGATGCAACTTTCCGATGCAGAAAAGAACATCGATGTTTCTTTCAATGTCCATATCCCTCCCTACTAGGGATGGACATTGAAAAAAAACATCGATCATCGAAAAGTTGCATCGATGTTATATATATATAGAAAAAACAGGCACCTTATTAAAAAAAGGTTTATTACACTAAAATTCGGTTGCACCAAAATATTTGTCAAAGTTATTTTGTTTTGTAAATAAAAAAAAAAATTTTACATCTTTCTCTAACTTTAACAAATTTGTTAAACGTCGTTGTTTTTATTTAATACATCGAATTAAAGAAGCAGAATAAAAAATAATGAATAATAATACCTAGTGGTTAGCTAGGTATTTATTATTATTGAAAGGTTTTTTTAGTTAATAGAATCATTCAGTTCACGGTTAATAAATGTTTTTTAATCTGCTTCTTCGATTCGAAAAAACATCGACGTATACTCTGATACGACGTATACTGTAATGGATTTTTATCATAAAGCATTTGATAACGTTCACGGGTGTAGGAAAGTGATATTATGAAGTGAAAAGTGATTTTTCATGTTGCCTCCAAAACTTCGTAAAATCTCCTAGTAAACTCCCCATCACTTTACTGGAGCCATCTCATCATATTCCACATGGAAGCATCCAATCATCGTCATCTTCCATATGGATATTCATTGTCATAAGAAATGAAGAAAAAAATTACTGAAGATTTGTTTTTATATTATTTCGCATTAACACATGCTTGTGAAATATATTTTATTTTTAAAGAAAAATGGAAAGAAAAATTTGACTTCAGGCGTTCAATAAACTGAAAAGTCTATTATATCGGTTGCCTAACTAGCATAGTTGGTAATAGATGGCGCTACTGCTACCATAAAGCAATGCAATAGATGTGAAGGAAAGATTTGACAAATCGGGCAGGGCTTCAGTAGCTCAATTGGAAGAGCGGCTGGACTAGATTCCCAGTAGGTCGCGAGTTCGAGCCTCGCCTGAAGTCAAATTTTTCTTTCCATTTTTCTTTAAAAATAAAATATATTTCACAAGCATGTGTTAATGCGAAATAATATAAAAACAATTATTAAGGGTAAAAGCGACTTCTTTACGATATTCAATAAACTGAAAAGTCTATTATATCGGTTGCCTAACTAGCATAGTTGGTAATAGATGGCGCTACTGCTACCATAAAGCAATGCAATAGATGTGAAGGAAAGATTTGACAAATCGGGCAGGGCTTCAGTAGCTCAATTGGAAGAGCGGCTGGACTAGATTACTGAAGATTGGCTGTTAAGGACTAGAATCCATAGCCGTATAACAATTTTAAAAAAAATGTCGTGGTTTGTTATTTGTTGATTTGTTGTTTTGTTTGTCGTTGGTTTGGTCTGTGGTTGGTTTGTCGCAAGCAAGTTTGTCGTTCACTAGAATCAAAATCAATTTTAACATATGAAGTCCATGTGAAGTGGTGTGTTTTACAGTGTTTATGCGTTTTTGAAACATGAATGGGTAAGTAATGAACAATTTTTAAGTGATAATTTTTTATTGTGTTCAGGATTTAACAAGATTTTACTACTTACTTAAAACTTTGCCATTTTTATCGTTCCACTGACATATCAGTATTTTTAAGCTCATTGATCATTGTATCAGTCTGTTACTCTATACGTTTGCGCTTTTGTTTGCGTGTAACTTAAGTGATTTATGTGTAATTTAAATTGGTTTAAGATCTGTTAGAAAATCATAAAAGTAAGTTAAAATTAATTAGCAGTGACGCCGCAGTCATATTGTGATATTGACTGTCGTGCCACTTTTAGCCGTGCTAGCGATGGGCGACTCGAGCTAAATTGCCCGCACGAACCGAGCATGTCAGCCAACCCGAAAATTCGGGTTCTCTTTGCGCTGTAACGGGTTGACCCGTGGCGCCATCAGGCTATCAGTCTCACGCGCGGGTCACGCTTTCGTCGTCGCCGTCGCAGAACAATTAGGTACCTTGCTTTCGGGCTGCGTAGCCCGCGTAGCCGCGTACTCGCCGCGCGGCGTGCGATAACCGAGATGCCTACCCGTATCGTACGTACGGGTTGTGCGAATGAGAAAGGTTAATTGTTTCATTAGGTAATAGAACGAGAGAGAAGGTTTACGGGTTGACGGCGTGACGGGTTGCGTTATATAGTGTGTAAATGAGAAAGGCAAATTATTTCAGTAGGTGATTGAATGAGACAGAAGTCGGGCAGCAAATGAATGTATATAATGTATACGGTTTGACGGGTTGCGCATGCGCTCTGCTCGTCTGTCCGCTACTCCACGTTATGATGGATGGATAGGTATATGAGAAAAATGTTTCTGGAGATTAAGAATTTTTTTTTGGAACACTTAACCAAAAAGGTATAAATAAAAAATTTGTTACATATCATCATACACGTCATCACATACATTATGGCTAACATGACATGTCGAAGTAGAAGAGTAATAGGTATTTCAATTTTGAAATTATTAATTCATTCAGAATTAAGCATACACTCTACATAATACTATTTAAGTAATAAATATTTAATAACATGTATTACCTAAATTCTGAATTTATTATCTCACTACGAAACCCTAAAAATAAATCTTTAAAACCCATATGTTAACATCAAGGCAAACATCCTCAGGTATATCAAATATCAATGCTCTAGTGGTCATTATTGCGTGCCATCTAATCTAAGTGAATTAAATTAGTGTTTTTTGGCGGGAACCTTGAAAGCGCATGCGCTATAATAGAGTCCAGTGCGCATGCGCGCTAATAGAGTCCAGTGCGCATGCGTGCTAATAGAGTCCAGTGCGCATGCGTGCTAATGACGTGGAGCGCAGCTAGGGATGGCAATTCTTTCTGAAAAAGATCGATCTTTGAATCGATTATTATTTTATTATAATTTACATTTATATTTTTCCACTTAATCAATTTATATTCGATTTGTATTATGTAATACTAAGAACTCAACCAAGGATAAGAAATGAGCCAAAAATAAGGTATCTGTCATTATCTGGCTTCCTGTCTTATTTTCTCTGATTCTGTGCTGTGGATCGATTTAAATAATCGATTTTTTGGTCCGAAAGATTCATCTGCCGATTAATTGATCGCCATCCTTAAACGGAGCGCGCATGCGCGTGAGCGTTCTAGTCTTACTTTGCTTGGGTGTTTTGGCGGGTTTTTATTAGTTTTATTTCGTAAAGCGTTCGACCACGGATAAGAGTGTAGGAAAGTGATTTACTGTAGTAAAATGTGACTTGTCGTGTTGTTTTCAAAACTCCATAAAAAGTTTCTAGTAAAATCCCCATCACTTCACTGGACTCATCTTATCATATTAATTATTTCTTATGAAACTATCTAATCATCGTCATCTTCCTAATGGACATTGGACATTCAATAAGAAAAAAGGACGCGGTGTTGAAGTTGGTATACCTACCTATATTTTATCTTTCACTCACACTACGTCATAGAGTAAGAGCCAGTAAGAGGTAACGCGTTATAATATTTGAAGTAAGTACATTAACACAATACGAATTTAGCGCGCTCTTACAATGTTATGTTTTGATTTTTTTCTAATGGAGTGATGGTGGCAAACTAAGCGAACATGCATGTAGTTTGTACACGGATGTCATGTGATGATTGCAGCCTACAGATTTCTACAAAACCAGAGTATCGTTCAGCTTTTCTGTATAGGTATGGTTACGAAGGTTCATTGTTGACATGTGAACTACTGTGAACTTAGCTCAAACAATGAAGGCATTGCAAAGCAAGTAATTTCTCATACTAGGTACTTTTTATTTATATTTCAACCCGAATCAACCCGAGATGCAACCCGGGCTAGCGTCTATATTAATTCGGGTCGCCCGGGTCGATAAAATTGCGACCCGTCCCACCGATAGCCGTGGCGGCTTAGATTAAGTACCTATAGATGTAGCCAGCGTGTGGCCGCTCATGAGACAGCCATATGTTTTTTTTTTTTTATAATTTATTCATGACCATAGATACGGAGTCTTTCAGTCGTATACATATTGAATTTCACATTTCTTTAAATTAATGAAAATCCACATGGAAGATGACGATTATTAAATGCTTCCATGAGGAATATGATGAGATGGCTCCAGTAAAGCGATGGGGACTTTACTACGAGTTTTTACGAAGTTTTGGAGGCAATACGATAAATCACTTTTCACTTTATAATATCACTTTCTTACATTCGTGAACGTTATCGAATGCTTTATGATAAAAATCCCACCATTTTTACACATAAAAACGCGACTGTACACAAATTTCGAAAATAATATCACACAGCGACACAGCTCTTTTCCGCGTTCCCGCCACAACTTCGACAGCCATATGAAATCATGAGTGTTGCTAGTAAATAAAGTTTCCCAATTTTCTTCCTAATCATTTACTATATCTCGGCAAGTTTTTATGTTAAACATTCCTAAGCATTTTACTTTTATTCAAATTAGTTGAATTGTAACGAATGGATTGAATGATAAATTAAAACATGTGCATCTACCATTCAATTAATTTTATACATTTTGCTGAAAGATCAAGAACATATCGAGAATATGTACATTTGAAATAGGTAACCATGAATTAGCATTAATTATGCTGCGAGCTGTGAATAATCTAGGTTCTAGATTAATCACAGCTCGCACTCTAGAACATCATCTACAGGGTATTATTTCTTTAAGTAAGGCATTCAATATTTATAATATTTGCATGTAAGTAATAGTTAAATAAAACTAAGAGTTTCAGTGTGATTATCGCTTTATTATTCAAATTATAAATATCAAGACATAAATCATTAAACAATTATAATGTTAGTGTCCTGTCACGAAATGTCAGAATGTGGGAATGTTAGTACTTCCGTGGAATGAACGGAAATACTAAGGTCAGAAGGGTCTCGACCATTTTTAATCTAGCATTAAAAATGGTCGAGTCGCCCTTAAAACATTAAAAGCAAGCAACATACACCGACAAACAATGATCAACAAGTTCACATCGATAAGTGGGTACCGAGTAAATGAAAACTGCAGCCTATAGATAACTTTTTAAACATTGAGATCTCTAGATCTCGATTTATATGCAGATGTGTGTGTATCTTCACGCCAGATCCCTAACGGGGTAGGCAGAGAGTGTAGAGCGCCAGATATCCCGGTCCTGACAAACCTCGTCGTTCACCCACCCTCAGTCAGTTAAAAATAAAAAAGTGAAGGCAGAGTTTGACGCATTGGTGTAGAACCTCTGTAGCTTAGAGGTTAAGTGGCTGGACTGATTATCCTGAGGTTGCAGGTTCGATTCCTGCCCGAAATCAAATTTTTCTTTCCCATTTTTTTCTATAATAACAATATTCTTTATTCTACACCATCTTGGAAAGAATTACCAAAGCCACTTAATATTTTGTTATGGCTTATTGTCAATTCTAACACTGTTAGAACAAAAACTTATATGTCTACGAAATTAGGGAGAATATATAAGTAAATTTATAACAACATACAAAAATAAGTATGTGGGATTTCGATGAATGTAAATCAAGAATTTCATGAGAAATGTGCTTTTTTTTGAATTGATAATCAAGAGTTATATGCTTCAACGTGTATTTTGTTCAATAGACATACATTATTTACTAATATCTGTTTTCTTACGAATTAAAAGTGATGTCGTTTAAGGCCTCGTTTCTGTACGGTTTATACAGGCTAAAATACTGCAACCACCTATTTTACTGCACACCTTATACACTAATCACTTAACTAATCGAGTCTTTTTCTCATAAATACCCAAACACTTATTAATAATCGCCGATATACGTCGAAAACAATAAATAAATGCCTATAAGATAGGTTATATAATACAGCAATTGCGATGACAGATATTTGTTTGCCTAACTTTTCGAAGTTCGCCAAGCAAAAACCGGCACGCCGTAAGGAACAAAAGATACGATGCTCTATTTCAACTTTCTTATGTTATTTGTATATAACTGTCTCACTTCCACAAAGCATATGGCGAACATGGCTACGTCTATAGGTACTTAGTCTAAGCGTGGCGGCCATGGCCAGGAGTGCTACCGCCTAACTGTTAGACCTGAGTCGATCACTCCTTTATCGAGATTCGGGTCGATCGCGAGCCATGATCGTTTGGGTCATTTGGGTCGCGACTCGATTTCGCTCAAACGTATACTGTTAGCTCATGATTCTCGTGATTCGAGACCCATCTGATAAGGATGGCCGACAGCGGGAGCAGGGTCCAAGCTGCCGATGGTTAGGGACACAGAGACAGGAACCTCCTCACTATGCGTGCCGTGCCGAGGAGTACTGCTTTCTGTATCAAACCCTTGATCCATCCACCTAGCGAGAGCCTCTTGAGATGTTGGTCGAGGCTCTTCGCTATCAGCCCGTTCACCGATACGACTATCGGCACAATGATGGCCGATTATTATTATTCCACTTATTTATTGATATAACTTATTTTATAATTTTTTACATATACAGTGGACCTCCGGTAATCCGACAAACATTATGCAGGGCAGTGTCGGACTATTGAATTTGTCGGATTATAGAGTACTGCCTAAGACCCCCTATAGTCCGGATTTTTTTACAAAAGAGTACCTTGTAATCCGACAAATAACACACAATTACCCACTATCACACAATAGCGGTGTCGCATACGAGTTGTAACATGTTCAAACCTGCGTGATCTACATTAGCGAAGATTGTCAAATACATATTCAAAGTCATGTCGGATTACAGGGGGCACCGGATTAGACAGTGGCCGGAGTATCGGGGGTCCACTGTATATGTACAAAAAAAAACAACTAATATATATAAAAAATTAAAAAATAGTGTGCCGCCGGCAGCGGGAGCAGGGTCCAAGCTGCCACTGGTTAGGGACACAGAGACAGGAACCTCCTCACTATGCGTGCCGTGCCGAGGAATAATGCTTTCTGTATCAGACCCTTGATCCATCCACCTAGCGAGAGCCTCTTGAGATGTTGGTCGAGGCTCTTCGCTATCAGTCCGTTCACCGATACGATTATCGGCACAATGATGGGCGTGATCTGGCGCACATCTTTATTTAACTTGATGATTATAATTATAAAAAACATCTTGACATGGTGACAATGGGACCACCTGTGAGGTATACCCACCCCTTAAAACAAAAAAAAATGACAAAATTGGTACAGGCGTTTTCGAACAATCGCGGTTTATAATAACAATGTTTTAAACAAACGTGTAACTATTATTAGTATTGCTACAGTAAAAGTAGGTATTTCAACTAAGAAGGTACCATATATAGTCTTCATCATCAGTTCCACTTCATCAAATTGTGCCTTCCGAAAGCAAACACACGGAACATTATATAATATCGAAAACCTTTACTTGAAAGGTTGCTATGAAATTTGAAGAGTTGATGATGATGATGGAGGTGATGATGATAAAGGAGATGTTCATATTATTATGCGTGTCATGATCACCATCACGGTCATCATCATCATCATCTTACTGTAATACTTAATACTGATAATAGCTACACCACTAAAAAGCAAAAAATAAATTATTTTAAAATAAAAAAAAAACCGCCTTTAATGAAAATGACAAACTGAATAGACAAAAAACACTAAAAAGCGAAAAATAAACTCAATTAGATCATTTCATTTTAAGGGAATAAACCCGTTACCTATTAATTATAATAAGACAATTACTTTAATATGGGCTACGTACCTACCTACTCATAGGTTTGAAGTCGGTGCCAAGTTAAATAACACACATTGTTCACAGTTGGTCCCATTGTAACCATGTCAATCACACATTGACATGGTTACAATGGGACCAACTGTGAGGCACACCCTTTCAAACAAAACCAAAATTATCCAAATGGGTACACAGGCGTTTTCAAATTATCGGTGAACATAAAAAAAAACCGGACGAATTGAGAACCTCCTCCTTTTTTTGAAAGTCGGTTAAAAAGAAACATTAATTACTGTTCCATGATTTTTACAGCAGAAATCAATATAACTTCTAGTTTTTTACTCACATTGAAGCATAGATTCGCGGCAATCACTGCCTGACCCGTTCACAAATCAAAACATCGAATTTCAACTTTATTTCTATGAACGGACGTGTTACAGACATATGAAAGGGTGTCAGAACATTCATTAATACGATTTTTCAATAGTGCAAAGGAGTAAGAAAAGAAGAAGAAACTGTAATATACGCCCAAATCTAAACTAAGACAACATGGCTTATCACGTCTGATCGCGTCGTCCTGTCACAGGACGCGCCACAGACCGGCGTAAGTAAACAAAGTCCTGTGGTGGGACGAAATTTTGTAATTGTTTTTCCTCAAAAATGGTTAGTGTTATGAAAAAATGTGTGATGACAATTTTTGTAGATAATTTTCATATCTCCAATTTTTGTCTGACATATTTTACGATAAAACAAACCGTTTCGCTGAAAAATTCAACAAACCCAATTTTGCAACCTTTGACCTTGAATAATAATTTCTGCAGACATGGGGTCGATGGGGACTTTCCACAATTTCATAACAATGGTGTCCCTAACATCTATGAAAATTTTCAGCTTTCTGGGAATTTTAGCAAAGGTCAATCAATGTCTAAATTGACCGGACTATGTAGAGCATTTTAACTAATGAAGGCTACAAAACCTTCTATAAGCGTGTTTTATGAATAAGACCGTGAATCTTTACTTCTTTACTTATATAATTATAAAAAAAAATACTTATGATTATAATCTATACAACTATACAAATATTATAAAGCTGAAGAGTTTGTTTCTTTGAACTCGCTAATGTCTGGAACTACTGGTCGGATTGTACAATTTTTTCAGTGTTAGGTAGCCCATTTTTTGAAGAAGGCTTTAGGTTATATAACATCACGCTAAGATGAATAGGAGAGGGTAGGTAACATTGCAACCGCCCGAAGCCGGGGCGGGCCTCTAGTATTTTATAAAACGACAAACACGCGGGTGAAGCCGCGGGCAACAACTAGTTGTAAATAAATTCTGTCGCTTAGTTGAGGTTTGAGGTGAGGTCATGAGGTGTCTGTTGGTGTTAGAAGCGAACCGCAGAAGCGGCCGGAGAAGCTCCAGAACCGAACTTTGGTGAAATACTAGCGCATTTTTTTTTCTTAAAAACTACACGTCTTCTCGGATGAGTGGTTGGTAGGGAAGAGTCCACCCTCATTCCCACCTTCTTCTGTCCCCTCAAAATTGAGTGTTTTCAACGGAAACAGCGATATTTTATGCCAAACTTTAATCATGCCTATCTCCTTAACCATGGTTGCAAGTAGTGGTATAGGGGGGTTAGTTCAATCTCCCTCCTTCCTTCCATATATGAATGAATTTTTATTTCTTTTTTTAGTGCTCGCGAATATAGACGAGTGCGCGTTAGGGGTGGTGCACGAAGGGGAAGGGGTGTGCTTGTGCGGCCAGCATGCGGGAAACGCTATCGTTTGTGGGCGAACTCTGCGATCCCGTCGAAGAAACGCGGAAGCCAGGGCCAATCTAGGCCTCACGCTATTGACGAGTTAGCTTTTTTTCGTTTATATGCAAATTCTTAATGAGTATTATGATTATTTCAATTTTTAACTGTTTCCTGTTCGTTTTTAGCGTTGAAATAATGAACATTGCGGATTTGCCAAGAGGTATGGCCTTGGAGAGCCCTCTGCATCCAAAGCGTAGACGTGTATGGAGTCCGTAAGTATTTAATTTGCGTCTTTTTATTTACAATACATATATTATTATAATTATAATGTATTTTTCCAACAGAACATCATCAGAGTCAAGTTCTTCGAGGGAAGCCCCCGTTTTCGAACACGTCGTGGAGGTGCTTGAGGTGCCAGAGGTTGTTGGCGGCGAAGAAACCGAATCTGAAGAGCAGGCCCCGCCTTTACCCACCTTGTGAGTTGACTATATATGATTTAATATATACTTATTCGCGACTGGCACGGAGACTATATATCATAGATTTATAATACTAAAGATTGGCAATTGAGTAATTAGGACGAGACCAAATTCGGATTATCTCAGTGTGCGTGAGATGTGTTTGTGTGCGAGCAAAATAGTGCTGCAAATACTTCAGATTTTAATAGCGATATCGATGATCGATGCAATCTATCTTCTGATTTTACACACATCAACCAGGTAATATTATTACATAAATGAAACAGCAAACAAAATTATTTTTATTTTCCTCCAACCATAATTAATTTACTATAGAAATGCCGTAGACTTGGTTTGTGTTGCCTAAATCAGACACATTTCTTTGGAGGTGCTGGGCACTGGCGATATATCTTTGTAGACTTAAGACGATACTTTGCGTTTTGGTTTCGATGTTACCTGCCAATATATATAGATACAAAACGATAGGTACTAACCTATCGTTTTGTATCTATTAACAACTGCAATGAATATGCATCACAATAGTGTATTGCAATAAATACATAGAAACTATAACAAAAAGTAAACTGTTCGATAGTACACGTTAGACGACATGTCATGCACAACCATAAAGCAACACGGGTCACCGGCCACTCCGGACCGGAGGGGAGTAGCCATATGCAGGCTTTCCCTTCTGTCAAAGCACAAGCCCAAATGGTCCTATGCGTATAATAAAAACTAGTTGCAGCCGGACTGCTCATTAGACTAAATCTAGTTGTGCGGCTGTACTGACGTCCTAAAAATGCCGATTTGCTCTGTATTTTTGCTTTAAAAAGAAATCTGACACATCAAGTGTTTATAATAAAACAAAACTTTGGATTGAAGTATATTATATCTATTAATCTTGCTATTTAGTATTTAATGCATTGATATTATACAGATTTTATGTACGATCGTTGAGAGGTAGAATTATGAATGCGGCGGGCCGCGGCCGGTGCAGCGCGCGGTCAGCTGGTTGCCCCGCTCCACCTGTAACCCTTCTCCCCGTTCTCGCCTTACGATATCCCGTTATTAGATCCGAGCGTAGACATCCTCCGGGCCTTGGAAGCACGCTTTCAAGTCTTTGTCTTCTTCGTTAGTGCATATTCTGTAACTTTGACTCCTTGTTGCCGACAGTGAACCATATGGTTAC
This sequence comes from Macrosoma leucophasiata, assembly GCA_036365455.1. Classification (NCBI taxonomy): domain Eukaryota; kingdom Metazoa; phylum Arthropoda; class Insecta; order Lepidoptera; family Hedylidae; genus Macrosoma; species Macrosoma leucophasiata. The sequence continues at coordinate 8,103,571 of JAWQUS010000024.1, forward strand.
ACAGTCGGCAGCTGCGCGGTCGATGTTGCGCCCAGTACTGCGTTCTAGGCTGCCCATGCGGGTTAAAACCCGCATCTACAAAACCTACATCCGCTCGAGGTTGACGTACGCTGCCCCGGCAGGGTATGCCTTATGCTCCGCCGGGCAGCGAAACCGACTTCAGGTCCAGCAAAATATAACGCTCCGCCTTATTACAGGCGCGGGGAGGTATGTCCGGAATGATGTCATAGCCCGCGACCTGGGGGTCGAGTCCGTGGAGGAGTTCGTGGGGCGGTTGGCGCGTAATATGTTCGATCGCGCAGACAACGGGCCCCACGAGCACCTCCGCGGATTTGCACCGCTACATGGTCGACCGCCGGAGGGCTGTGGCCTCCCTCGGGAGATACTTCCCCCGCCCTCGCCTGGGCCATCACGGGACGCCGTCGTTCCATGCGGCAACGACGGGGCCTCGATTCCAGTTCCGCTGATACGAGTCCTGCCACCCGTTGACTTCCGTAGTGCAACCCCCTTCCAAGACGCCGTTCGATCACTGGCGGACCGCCGTGATCGCTTCACCTCGACGGTTGTATTGGGGGAGGGTTCAACCCCCACCCCCTGACCGGGTAACCCGGTCAGTCGGGTTCGACCCCCGACCAAGCGGCGACCCCCCGGAAGCGTCTAACGCCTGGCTAACAGCCTGGACGCCCGGTGAGGCCGCAAGCCTATGTTCGACCGCCACTTTCCGCGTTTTTACCACCAATTTCAGTTGTAAGTTGTGCGTGCGAAGATAGCCGGGGAGCGAAAAGATTATGCCGAACGGCTAAAAAGCTCAAAAAACAAAAAAAAAAAAAATATATACAAAAAACAAAAAAAAATAAAATTAAAAAAATTAAAATTAAAAAAAAAAAAAAAAAAAATAAAAAAAAAACCCCCCGGGGATTCCTAGCACGCACAACACCCACCCTTTAACTTAGACCACGCCCTTGACAAGCAAGGGCAGAAAGCCAGGGGAAGGAGGCATCACCTCGACCCTTTCCGCGGCTGCGCGCTCTCGCGCGCAGCCACGAAGACTTATCAAGTTCAAGTTCAAGTTGACTCCTTGAACACTTGACATCTTGAACGACGGGTACAACACACAGCCGGTTGACGGCTCTCCTCACCATGCCCTTGCTCGTCAAAACATCAGCGACTCTGGTCACGCCATCTGTTCCTGGATGGAGCTGCTGAACGCGTGCCAAACGCCATTGTAGTGGAGGAAGGTTATCTTCTTTTAATAGGACGAGATCTCCAACATGAAGCGCTTTTTGTGGCGTTTTCCATTTTGATCTCTGCTGGAGCTCGGCGATAAACTCCTTTCTCCATCTCTCCCAAAAGTGCTGCCGGATCCTCTCGATTATTTGGTATCTATTAGGGTGCTTCGCTGTGATTGGTAGTGACGGTACTGACGTGAGTGGTCGTCCGATCAAGAAGTGCCCTGGAGTGAGGGGAGAAAGGTCATTGGGATCAGAGGACAAGAAAGTTAAAGGACGGGAATTCAATATCGCTTCAATTTGTGCAAAAAGCGTAGAGAGCTCCTCGAACGTTAGGGAAGTATTGCCAGCTATACGACGCAAGTGATGTTTGGCCGACTTGACGCCGGCCTCCCATATACCTCCAAAGTGAGGAGAATATGCGGGGCTAAATACGAACCTAAAACCTTCATTGGTTGCATAATTATAAACTGAATCGTGACTGGATCGGAGAATTTTACTTAATTCATTATGTGCACCCTTAAAATTGGAACCATTATCGCAAAAAATTGAATGTGGTTTGCCTCTCCTAGAGACAAATCGTCGCAGTGTTAAAATAAATGCCTCAGTGCTTAGATCGCTTACTAATTCTAAATGTAACGCTTTCGTAGATAGGCAAATAAAAAGACATAAATAACTTTTAGAAATACGATTACCCTTCCCTTTGCGACTGGAAATCATAAAAGGCCCTGCGAAGTCAACACCACACGCATAGAACGGAAAAGAGGAGTCACTCCTTTCGGCAGGTAGGTTTCCCATGATGGGTTGCAATGTTTGCCCTCGTAGACGAGTACAAATCATGCACAGCTTAGTCGTGCTGCGCGCTAGATGCCTGCCTCCTATAGGCCAAAAGTTCTCTCTTATAGAGGCAAGTAAGTGTTGAGGACCGGCATGAAACAGACGTTCATGTTCAGTTTTAAAAACTAGCTTCGTTAAGTGATGCTTCGAATCTAAAATAAGCGGATGTTTTTTATTATAGTCAAAATTTGAATTTTGAATTCGACCACCAACTCTAAGTAAACCATTAGTATCTAGAAAACAATTTAGTGACAACAACTTACTTTTATTATTCAAAGACTTATTATTTGAGATTAGCTTTATTTCTTCGCTGAAACTTTCTATTTGACTAAATTTTACTAATATTTGCATCGAATTATTTAATTCATCAACAGTTAAAGGGCCAGTAATTCGTGCATTAATATTTTTACAATTAAAAATGTACCTCAAAACAAACGCGTAAACTCGTTTCAACCTATTCAGATTAGAATATTTGTCAAATGGAATGATGTAGTCTGTAGTTGAAACGTGACATTTAATCGGATTTTTAACTTCAGGTAAGTTAGTGGGTGTATATGTGCATGTTTGCTTAGGCCATGCGGATGGATTACGTGCGAGGAACGAAGGCCCTTCCCACCAAAGGGAAGAAGATTGTAGCTGTTTGGGACTTACACCCCTTGATGCCATGTCGGCTGGGTTTTCGTCTGTAGGAACATGACAAAACGTAAACCCGTTTGATAGTTCATTAATCTCATTCACACGATTACACACAAAGACTTTCAGATCTCTTGGCGGCGTCCTTATCCATCCTAACACGACTGTTGAGTCAGTCCACAAGTATTTTTCGGTTATAGTACATCGTAACGACTGTATGACCTTAGAACATAGACGAGCACCTAATAGGGCACCGCATAACTCCAACCGTGGTATCGTAGTTGGACTTAGCGGCGCTACTCGTGTCTTAGCACATAACAACCGTACTGTGATACTGTGGATTTCGTCCTCAGAGCGTAAATAGACACACGCTGAGTAAGCCTTTTGACTAGCATCTACAAAACAATGCAAGCTTATATTCAGAGGAGTTTCACACAGGGACCTACGAGGTATCTGTATTAGGGAAAGATTGGAAAACTCTTTCAATAAGCTAGACCAGTTTTTAGAAAATTCTATGGGAACGTGATCATCCCAACTGAGTTTGGTAGACCATAACTCTTGTAATAAAATTTTAGCTACAATAATACATGGACACAATAGTCCCAGTGGATCAAACACTTTGGATGTAGCTGAAATTACTGACCTTTTAGTTATTTCTTTTGCGGGTTCTATATCTGTGGAAAATTGTAATGAGTCAGATTTAGGTGACCAATTGAGGCCTAGAACACTAGATTCTTTATTAAAATCTATAGGTGCGGACGATTCAGCGTCGTCATCAAATAACTGAGGACAGTTTGTGCGAAACTTTCTGAGCGGTAGGCATGCCGAATCTAGAACACTCACAACATTCTTGAGAATGTGTTTTAAATTATCGATAGTGTCAGCACCCGTGTTTAAGTCATCTGCGTACAAATCGTTTTCAATTATGCAAGCGATCGTTTCGTCCTGACATTCACGTGCTAATTGAATGAGGCACCTAGTACTCAGAAATGCCGCCGAAGCTGTGCCATAGGTAAGCGTGTTGAGTTGCAATACATCTATTTTGTGGTGAGCCTCGTCCCGCCACAAAATAAGCTGCAGATGGCGCTGTGACGGCGTAATTTCTGTTTGCCTGTACATTTTCTCAATATCACCTGTAAGAATGTACTTATGCACGCGAAAACGAAGCAAAATTGACATTAAATCGCTTTGCACAACCGGGCCGACCATCAGAATATCATTTAGCGATTTACCTGAGGTTGTTTTAGAAGATGCATTGAATACGACTCGCAGCTTCGTTGTTTCGCTTTTTTGGCGAATAACTGCGTGATGTGGCATGTAATACCCAAAATCAGGTTTATCAATCTTTGTGAGATGTCCTAAATTTGCATATTCATCAATAAAATTTTTGTAGTCATTTTTTAAGGTAGGTAATTTTATGAATTTTCTTTCTAAATTTTCAAAACATTTTTTAGCGATTAAATAAGAGGCACCGAGTGCTTCTTCGGGTACATCTTTCAATGGCATTTTCACAGAAAACCTACCATTAGACAAACGTGTAGTATTATTTATGAAATGCTTTTCACAGAGTTGCTCTTCTGGTGAATATGTTTTAGTCTGTGGCAAGTCATCAATTTTCCAGAAATTTTCAAGCGAATTCCGGATTTCTTGAGAGAAGTTACAGTGAACTTCCGGGATTGACTGACCTGTTATAGGCCCACCAACTAACCACCCGAGCTTAGACTCTTGAAGCACTGGTTTATTTGAACCAAGTTTAATAATGTTGGAGCCAACCAGTTCCCAGTATACATCCGAACCTAAAAGTATATCTACCTCAGAGGGGGAACAAAACATAGGGTCAGCTAGTTCAATGTTATCTGGTAAATGTAAATAATCAGTGTCAACAACTGTGTTTGGCAAAATACCTGTGATGCGTGGCACTACTAAACATTTGACATCAATCTCAAAGGGCATCACTCTCGATTTTATTTTAATATTACATCTATAAAAAACATCACAAGTCACGTTATTTATTCCACGCACACTTACTGCCTGCGAAGTATCATAACATAGCCTAAGTCTTTCTTTCAGCTTTTCGGTAATAAATGAAGACTGACTGCCTGTGTCTAGCAGCGCGCGCGCTTGGTAAGTTTTATTATTTACAATTATATTGACTAAAGCCGTACACAACAGCACTTGACTCGCTGGCGATGACACGGAGAGTGAAACAGGCAGCGAATAAGAAGAATGAGAAGTTGATGGCTGAGTTTCGGCAAACGATTGATAAGTTTTATGTAAAAGTGTATTATGTTTCTTTTTACATATGTGGCACACAGCTTTAAGTTGACATTGATATGAATTGTGGCCACTACGAATACAATTTTTACATAATTTTAATTTAGACACTTCATTCATGCGCTCATCAACATTCATATTTTTAAACTTAGAACATTCATATAATAAATGGTTGTCGTTACATAAAACACAACACTTACTACCTTTTTTATTAATAGACAATAGAAAACTCTTCGACTGTATGTTAGGCCTTTGTTTGTTATCAATAGATTTATCAAACCGGTTATTGTTACTGTAGGCAGTCTCCAAAACATCAGCACGACTACGCAAAAATGCATAAAATTCGTTTAAAGTAGGTAAGTCACAAAGATTACACTTATATTCCTCCCATTTTCTACTTGTGTGTATATCTAACTTCGCAGAGATCATAAAAATAATTAATGCATCCCACATATTGGTAGGCTGGCCAAGGGAATCAAGGGCACGTAAATGTTTTGAAACATGGTCGACAACAAACCGCAATGCTTTGAACGATTCTTTATTCAAAGATTCAATGCTAAATAACGCCTTCAAATGGTTATTAATTAAAATATTTTTGTTGTCAAACCTTTGACACAATAACTCCCATGCTATTTTATAATTTTTGGCACTAAATTCAATTGATTTAATAACCACAGACGCACTACCTTCAAGCGATGACCGCAAATAATGAAACTTATTAATGGGCGGGATGTTATCATTGTTATTTATAACAGATTCAAATGTGTCTCTGAACTCTAACCATTGCAAATAGTTGCCATCAAACGTAGGTAATTTAATAGTAGGTAATTTGATGGCATTGGCCGAATGAAAATGACAGCTACCATGACAAGAATGTTCACCATCATTCTTGACATCCTCTAAAGTCTTATTTCGACTTTCTAAAATAACTTGACAATTAGACAATAAATTGAAAAAGAGATTCTCCAACGTGTCTCTTTCTTTGATTTGTTCGTTGGGATCCGAATGTAGTAAATCTATTTTATTTTGAAGTTCTTCATATTCATTTAATAACGCTTGACATTTTTCTGACTTTAATTCTAGCTCTTTATATTTAACCGGTGATATTTCCTTTAATGCCTTTATACTAAGTACATAATCATTAGATTTAGTAAGACGTCCCTTAATAATACCTCTCTGTTTAATTAAATTAGTCAGTTCAATCTTTTTACGTTCTTGTTCCGCAAGGTCAATCTTTGAGTCTTGACTCATTTTAAATTATCGATAAATCACTTATTAACACTAATAACTCGGGCTTTAAATAATGAAGTAAGTAAATATCTCAAACCTGCGTATATCCAGATCCAGTCTACGTTACCCGAAATTCAGGGTAGAAGAAACTGCTTTCCCCGAGCGCAATACCAGGGCTAGCAAGCGGAGAACGGCTTACGAGTATGCTCGGCAAGATGTGCAAGCGCAGGGGCACAGCGCAAACCAAGCGCAAAGACAAGCGGGCTCTTCCGAGCTGAAATTAGTCGGCAAATTGCTTATTAAAAAAAACGAAATTACAAAGCAAAAAAAAAGTGGGTGGACTATTAACGGTTTCAAAATGACTAAAAAAAAAACTAACCGAATTTAACTTAGTTACTTAGTTTTATTATTTTAGATTTAGTAGAATAGTAATATAATAAGCTATTCTTAGCGAGATTAAAACGTAAGTCGTAATTGTAGACTGATTTATACAATATCTTAGCAAATTGAAACAAAATTTTACTGCAATAAGATTCGTTAAATGTAGGTAATTAGAAGGTGCAAGATAATAAATTTGCAATAGCCTTTTACACAAATAAAACGATTAGGTATAGGATAGAATAAGTAGACACGGGAAAATAGGTATTGGGCTTACTTCCTTGGAATAGACCTCGGCTCCTCGGAATCTCGAAGCTCCTGAAGTAAGTTTCCTTGTATCCCGTGTCCTGTCACGGTCGCCACTTTTTGTTTATAATAAAACAAAACTTTGGATTGAAGTATATTATATCTATTAATCTTGCTATTTAGTATTTAATGCATTGATATTATTTGATATACAGATTTTATGTACGATCGTTGAGAGGTAGAATTATGAATGCGGCGGGCCGCGGCCGGTGCAGCGCGCGGTCAGCTGGTTGCCCCGCTCCTCCTGTAACCCTTCTCCCCGTTCTCGCCTTACGATATCCCGTTATTAGATCCGAGCGTAGACATCAAGTTTACAAAAAGATAGCGTCACCTTTCACATGTAAGTAATTTTTAATAATAAAATTGTCATTTGATTCTTCAAAACTGAATAATGGGATAATATCGGCCGTGTTGTTTCGGACTGATTCAAACAACACAATCGGGCGGACTGATACGTATACCTTATACGATACGCGGATCGGTCGAGCGACTGATCAGAGTTTGTTTCCGAGAAGCCGCTGTCGCCGATATGTTTAAATGTGTGTGTGAAATTGTGTGTATGTATTTAGTTAAAGTCAAGGTGTGAGTTTCGTAGTAATAGACGATTTTTATTGTGCGAGTGTGTCACACGAATTTCCCCCCGCCAAAAAATGTCAGACTGTTTTGCATCGGTAATAGACACTATGGCTACTCCCCTCTAGTCGGCCGGTGGCCCGTGTTGATCTATGTGTACAACCTTGCGCGTAAGTAGACTAAATAAATAAATAATAAAGAAATAACGTGGATATTTTTATTCAAAGACCTTTTTGTTCGAAGTACTAGCTGCAAAATAATATAGTCTATTTATTTTTAGGTACATACCCAGTTTTCTCTATTAATCATTGTTAGCGATTTCTTATTAAATTATTTTTATAATATTTATAACAGCGCAGTTTGGTTATGAAATAAGGTAGAAGGATATTTTATATAATTAACCTCATAAGTGTTCATCACTAAAGAGGTTAATTATATAAAATTAAAAATATAAAAATACTTAATTTGCGTCTTTTTATTGACAATACTATATTATTATAATTATAATGTATTTTCCAACAGAACATCATCAGAGTCAATTTCTTCGAGGGAGGCCCCCGCTTTCGAACACGTCGTGGAGGTGCTTGAGGTGCCAGAGGTTGTTGGCGGTGAAGAAACCGAATCTGAAGAGCAGGCCTCGGCTTTACCCACCTTGTGAGTTGACTATGTGTGATATATTATATACTTATTCGCGACTGGCACGGAGACTGTATATATCATAGATTTATAATACTAAAGATTGGCAATTGAGTAATTAGGACGAGACCAAATTCGGATTATCTCAGTGTGCGTGAGATGTGTTTGTGTGCGAGCAAAATAGTGCTGCAAATACTTCAGATTTTAATAGCGATATCGATGATCGATGCAATCTATCTTCTGATTTTACACACATCAACCAGGTAATATTATTACATAAATGAAACTGCAAACAAAATTATTTTTATTTTCCTCCAACCATAATTAATTTGTTTTTATATTATTTCGCATTAACACATGCTTGTAAAATATATTTTATTTTAAAGAAAAATGGAAAGAAAAATTTGACTTCAGGCGAGACTCGAACTCGCGGCCTACTGGGAATCTAGTCCAGCCGCTTTTCCAATTGAGCTACTGAAGTCCTTGGAAGAGCGGCTGGACTAGATTCCCAGTAGGCCGCGAGTTCGAGTCTCGCCTGAAGTCAAATTTTTCTTTCCATTTTTCTTTAAAATAAAACATAATTAATTTTAAATTTAGTAGACTTGGTTTGTGTTGCCTAAATCAGACACATTCTTTGGAGGTGCTGGGCACTAGCGATATATCTTTGTAGACTTAAGACGATACTTTGCGTTTTGGTTTCGATGTTACCTGCCAACAAATTTAGTACCTATAATTTTGTATCTATTAACAACTGCAATGAATATGCATCACAATAGTTTGTTGCAATAAATACATAGAAACTATAACAAAAAGTAAACTGTTAGCTAGTACACGTTAGAAGTCATGTCATGCACAACCATAGAGCAACACGGGTCATCGGCCACTCTGGACCGGAGGGAAGTAGCCATATGCAGGCTTTCCCTTCTGTCAAAGTATAAGCCCAAATGGTCCTATGCGTATATTAAAAACTAGTTGCTGCCGGACTGCTCATTAGACTAAATCTAGTTGTGCGACTGAACTGACGTCCTAAAATGCCGATTTTCTCTGTATTTTTGCTTTAAAAAGAAATCTGACACATCAAGTTTACAAAAAGATAGCGATACCTTTCATTTGTTAGTAATTTTTAATAATAAAATTGTCATTTGATTCATTAAAACTAAATAATGCGATTATATCGGCCGTGTTGTTTCGGACTGATTCAAACAACACAATCGGGCGGACTGATACGTATACCTTATACGATACGAAAGATCAGAGTTTGTTTCTGAGAAGCCGCTGTCGCCGAGATGTACTAAATAAGACATTAACTAAACTAACATTTAATTTTTATAACATGTTTGTCAACTATGTAAAGCAAAAAGAGAGATAACAACAAATTGAACGAACAACAAAAGAAATTGAACAAAAGTCACACGAAATTGATCAAACGGATAAGTAAAACAGTTTCATAGACAATTTAAAATGATCAATAGTATCAGACTGACGAACACCCATGGGTAAGGAATTCCATAACCGAACGGCTTCAATAGTAAAGGAGTTGGAATAGAAGGAGGTAGAATGCGAGGGAGTACTTAGTCGCAGATTAGTGGAGCATCGTAGAGTGAGAGGATGTGAGGAATATAAGTAGCTAAATCGGTCTTTTAGGTAGTTGGGAGTATTTGGGTTGAAAAGCACGCAGTACAAAAGAGAAAGAATATGAGTATTCCGTCGAAAACGAATTGGGAGCCACTTGAGCTTTGAATGAAACTGCGAGATATGATCATATTTACGGAGGCCAAATATGAATCGAATAAATAAATTTTGGAGACGCTCAAGTTTGTTAAGTTGCTCTTGAGATAAATCGAGATAGCATATGTCAGCATAATCAAGGATCGGGAAGAGCAACGAATGTGCTAGAGCAATTTTAGTGGGGATTGGGAGAAAAATTCGTAACCGTCTCAGAGAACTGATAGCAGCAAACACCTTCCTGCTGACTGCACTAATTTGAGGCGACCATGAAAGTCGAGTATCAAAAATTATTCTTAAGTTTTTTACAGTATCGCTATAAGGAATGCAAACCCCGTCGTACAAAACTCGAGGTAAAACATCCCAATCAATTTTGTGAACCCATCTCGAGCTACCTATTATAATTACTTGCGTCTTTTCAGGGTTCACAAGCAAACTATACGACCGACTCCATGACGAGATTCGACGCAGATCGGTATTAATTGTTTCCACAGCGTTGGAAAGCTCACTTAGGTGAGATTGCGTATAAATCTGGAGATCGTCTGCATAAAGATGGTAGAGAGAAGTAAGAGGGATGGTTATAGAATTAATGAATATTGCAAATAGGAGAGGAGACAACACGCCACCTTGCGGTACACCGGCAGAGACACTGGTCCAAGTCGAAAAATTGTCCTTTATCTGAACTCTATGCCGGCGTCCGAACAAGTAACTGCGAAACCAATCAATAGCTGTAGGAGATATGTTAAGAGATTGCAAGGTAGCAAGCAGAATATCAAAATCAACAGTGTTGAAAGCATTGCTGAAATCTAATAATGTCAACACTGTCAGCTTTTGATTTTCCATTCCGAGACGAATGTCGTCAGTGATCTTAACTAAAGCAGTAGTCGTACTATGACCCGGACGGAAACCGGATTGAAAAGGGCTAAGTAAATTGTTCTTGTACAGGAATCTGGATAGTTGCTGATGCATAAGCTTTTCTAGTACTTTGGACAGTAGGGGTAAAATGGATATAGGTCTGTAACTAGAAAATGACTTAGGATTTGATTTTTTAGGGATAGGAATTATGTGGGCATCTTTCCACGCACAAGGAAAAGAGCCAGTTGTAATAGAAAAGTTAAAAATAGATGTTATTACGGGAGTAAGGATATCAAGCAAAGGGAGGATCATTTTACGACTAATGCAATCTGCATCGACGGCATTCGAATCGATAGCTAGAATGCATTTCCCAACATCACATTCAGACAATTGATTAAAACTGAACTCAGGATGGCTAGGAGCGGGAAGAGATGAAAGTTGAGATAAAGTGTGAGTTTTGATAGTCTCGTCAAGAAAAGTTGACGTGGAGAAATGCTGATTCAACAGATTAACATCAAAATTTGGAGAATCACAGTTTTGCCGAGATTTCCCGACTCCTAATGTTCTCAAGAATTTCCAGACTTTGTCAGGATCCTCATTTTCTACAGAGTTATAAATATGGCGTCGTTGCGAATCTCTACATATCCTATTGCAGCGATTTCGAGACAGAAAATACCTACGTTTATTATGTTCAGTCGGTGCAGATTTAAATTTAGACTTCGCATAGATTTTCTTTTCAATTAGATGTTTAATATCCTCAGTAAGCCAAGGAGCAGGGAGATGTTTGACGCGTACAGGTCTGATAGGAGCATGCAAATCGAATAGAAATAAATAAATAATAAAGAAATAACGTGGATATTTTTATTCAAAGGCCTTTTTGTTCGAAGTACTTGCTGCATAATAATATAGTCTATTTATTTTTAGGTACATACCCAGTTTTCTCTATTAATCATTGTTAGCCATTTTTCTATCGTAATTAAATTATTTTTTATAATATTTATAACAGCGCAGTTTGGCTATGAAACTCTAAACTTTTAATAAATGCATTAAATAAGATTGACAAATACAAATTATCGAAATGGTCAATCCCTACAAAAGTGAGGTTATAAAATAGTATTAATTCACGTATTTGTTATTATTTTATAGTTAATTCTTATGCATTCAAAACATTCATATTATAAAATCTATTAATTTTGTTATGTAGAAAAGTTTTGTATCCGTTTATGTAGAAAAGTTTTGTATCAGAACTAAATCCTTGCATTTAGAGAGCCAAACATTTAATTCGTACTTACATGTGAAATGAATAATTATGTGGGTTTTCATGCTTAAATGAGTTACATTCAGGTACTGTACATGTAACCATAATTATTTATATACAATAAACACCAGTAAACCTTAAATTTAATAAAAATAAAAGGAAATTATTTTGTTCACGACTAACGCCAGGCTGTCTGAAGACGAGAACGTGTCTGTGAATGGTCTCGACTATCTATCTCGCTCTCACACATGCGTTTAATATATTCTTTCTCTTTTGTATTGCCAATCTATCTAACGAAGTAGATAATAAATTTATGGTATTTATATATTTGGGTTAAAAGATGTATGTGTGTGTATGTGAGTGTTTGTTAAATTATCCTCCTAAAGTAAAAGTAAATATGAACTTTAAAAATATATTTTTTGAACTGATGATCAACTTCATTCTCAGATTTATCAAATGTGAGGGCAGTGGCAGCCATTCTTTAATGTCCACTCCAACGAGTAGCTATCGGCGAACTAGACCGAGTATTAAGGATATTCACTTTTACGGTATGTATGCAAAATAAGTTATTAGTATTTTTAATTTTTAAATAATAAATAATAATTGGTCCTTTTTATATCATTGAAATAAAACTATTTTTACGGAATTATCTCGCGTATATTAAACTAAAATGATCATTTTATTTCAATGATATAAAAAGGACCGATAATTAAACTAAAATGATCATTTTAGTTTAATATACGCGAGATAATTCCGTAAAAATAGTTTTATTTCAATGAGTGTAGCTCGCGAAAACCTAAGAACATATCATTTTTATATCTTGAGGAAGATTGGAAGGATAACTTTCCAACATCGAGCTCATCAGTAATTCATATTTTTTGTAAAATAGGTAGTGAAGATGACACAGACGAAGAAGTAGAGGAGGCTCCATTTTCGGTGCCTTCTGTTCTTCAGAGGGCGTTGATTCAGTTCATCGACACCTCCGAAGACGACGCCGAAGACGTTGCTCCCGCCCCCGTTGCCACCGTCGAGGATTCTGGAACGATTTTGCCCCATAATACCTACGATTTTGAATGGCGCCGATTCCCGGACCCGCCTATATCTCCAGCCGTAAGGAGAGAGATATTCGCGGTAGAAAATGTCGGTCCCGTTTCACCGTCTACGGACCCATACGACATTTTTCGGACCATTTGGGATGATGTTATTTTAGAGCATATCGTTCGGGAGACCAACCGCTACGCCCAGCAGTCAGCGGAGAGGTTGATGAGTACGAATAGCTTGTATCCGACTAGTCGCATCACCTTATGGAACGACACAACTGCCGACGAACTATTTGTATACATCGCTCTAACCCTAGCTATGGGCGTAGTGGTTAAGGGCAGTCTGACGGAGTATTGGAGCGGAAACGGCGAGTGGTTCTCTACGCCCGGTTTCTCTGCACACATGTCTCTTCGTAGGTTTCAGCTGCTAGGTAGTTGTTTGCATTTCGCCAACAACGCAGACATGCGTGCAAAGCAACTGACGGCGTCGGAAGCCAAATTATTCAAAATAATGCCCATTATTTCCCATCTAAACACCAAATTTCAGTCTATTTACACTCTCAATCAAAATATAGTGCTTGATGAATCGTTATTATTATGGAAGGGTTGGTTGATCATCAACCAAATCATACCCAACAAAGCTGCCAAAGTCGGCATTAAGACTTACGAGATATGCGAGTCTGAAACTGGCTACTTGTGGCGATTTGAGGTCCACGCACATAAGAAACCCCCGTCGGCACAACCAGTGCAATCACCGCTCGCAGCATCTACGCCAGCAATTGTTTTGAGACTCATCAAAGGCCTTGAAAGCAAGGGCTACACACTGTGGATGGACAATTACTACAACTCCCCAGCTTTGGCTAGGCATTTAAAATCTGTGGGATTCGACGTCGTAGGTACATTGCGTACTAATCGGCTATACATCCCCGCAGAACTGGCCAAACTTACCAAAGATCAAATGCTGCCTGGGCAAGTCTCGGGGTTCACGTCTGGCGACGTTGATCTGTTAGTGTGGCGTGACCAAAATCGTGTGGCCACCATTTCCACCTACCATGGTAATGCAACTTCCATGGTAGATGGAAAAAACAAGCCGATAGTTGTTGCGGATTACAACATTATGATGGGGGGAATAGACAAAAAAGATGCGATGCTAGCAACATACCCTGTGGAGCGAAAACTTACCTCTCTTTGTGTTTGGTACAAAAAAATATTCCGCAGACTACTTAACGTTTCTGTATTAAATTCTTATATTATTGCCAAAAAATCTTTTTCTAAGCTATCACATCGATCTTTTCGCATAGAACTTATTTCTTCCCTTTTCCGCCGGCACAGTGGAAAGAGTGTGAGCATCTCAGTACGGCCAGACATACACTTTGAAGCGAAAACTCACTACATTGCGGAGCGTCCTATTAGTGCTAGGAGCAAGATCCGGTTGCGGCGACAGTGCTGTGTGTGCCGGAAGCTCTCACACTTTTACTGTGTTGGTTGCGATAAATCTGTGTGTATTATTAATAACTGTTTTGTATCCCTCCATTCTTAATTATCAAATGTATTTTATTTTGTGTTTAACATGTTATTATATTTCTATTGTACATTTATTTATTTATTTAAACTTTCTTGCACTTACAAGTACACGAGGCGGACTTAATACTATGAAGCATTCTCGATAATTTCTCGATCTTAATACTAATAAGCAAATAGTAAAATATCGATAATAAACTTACTTATTAAACACATACATATAATTATATATATATATATATATATATTACATATATAATTATAAATATACATAGATGTAAACAAGAAATGTTACATATTATATATTATACATATTATAGTATATTATGTAGGTTTCTAATTTATATATTTAAGTATATGTATATTCTTGTGCCCAACACTTCGTTTCCGTTTTACTGGGTATGTACAAGCATTGCACGGTGTATTTTATCTACTTCCATGATCATAATTTTGGAATGATAAGCATTTAAGATGTCTAAATTTTCTATTTGTTTAGATTTTCAAGTTATCTTAGTTTTCCAAACCAACCTTGAACTTTTTTTGTTTTCCACTCATCCATCCATAGTGTAACGTGCATAGTTAAATAATAGCTTACCATCCAGCTAGCGTGGACCTTAACCTTTTAGGCTTTGTTGGGTACAATTATATTATATGCTTACACTCACAGCCCCACAGTAGGTACAAACCTGTATTGTGTGTGCCGTTGTATACAAACAACACGTGCAAACACCCAGACCCGAAACAAATATCTGTAGGCCATACAAATATTTCTCCCGGTGCGGGGATCGAACCCGCGACCCTTCGAATCAAACGGTCATCTCATACCGCTGGACCAACCGGGTCGTCAATTGAAGGTTTGTATGTAGGTACAGTCCACAATTCCATTTTAATTTTTTCTTCATTTATTATCATTGAAGGAATTGAAAAATTTTATGATTATTTTATGAAGTTTAAATTCTAATTTTTAATTTACTATTAATATATGATTTTGCTTTTACTATATGTAATGGTTATTCGCTCTAGGTAGTTTATGATTTATTGACGTTTTGGAAGTATCTGTAAAGATCTATTCGAAATAAAAATATTTTCTATTTCTATTTCTATTTTCTAATTGTGATTCATCAATCGCATATTTTGGGAGGCACATAAAGCCGTGGGTCCCAGCGCTTTATATTTGACCATAAAGTGTTTTAGATTTACCTAGTCATCAATTAAATTACATATTAAAAATTGCATACTAGAAGTTAACATACTCTGTAGCTTTACTATACATTATGATTGTATTATGTATGTTCCAAAAAAAATGTCGTTTTCCTAAAAAATCTAACTTTTATGTGAAGTTATGTATGTTAGATTATAGATTATACTCAAATATCCATTTAATCTATTTAAATATATTAAATTGGATTGTCTGTTTGTAATATAAAAAAACCGCTTCTGACTAAATGCATATGTATGTATATACGGTACATATACCAAAACAACATTTTTTACAATTTTTGTCTGTCTGTCTGTTTGGCGGGGCTAATCTTGGGAACGGCTAGACCGATTTTGACGGGACTTTCACTAGAAATCAGTATAAACTTGTAGTTAAAATTGCAGATTTCATAAAGTTGGTGATTTTTTTATGAGGTTAAGCATAAAGTTATTAATACCTTACCAGGGACAACCTATTGGTGAAATTCTTATTTTAAAGTGCCTTTTCATATAAAAAGATTGTACTGCTCTTTACGCATCAGTATTCCACCAGCTTGCTTTTTTTTAGAAATATGTTTTGTATTTTATGTTTTGTAATTAACTTAAGCAATAATACTATTATTTTTTAAACATATTCCTAAGCCTTAGATCAGTGATTCCCAAAGTGGTCCATATAGACCCTCTGGGGTCCATGGGACTCGATGGGGGTCTACGTAGGCGTGAATAAAATTTGGAAATATGAGAATGTGATGTAATGATGTAAATGTAACAAAGAGGGGGTCTACGGAAACCAGACAAAAATTGAAAGGGGTCTACAAGAAAAAATAGTTTGGGAACCTCTGCCTTAGATTATATCTTTATATATACAGGGTTAAATATATAATAGGTTGGGGAAAAAGTCTTTTCGCATTATAATATGTATGAACTTGTATTAAAATCTCTTTTGTATCTGGCTGGTTTTGGTATCATTGAAAGTTAAAATTTTAAAGAACAATTCCAAATTCAAATTAGGCAAATGTGTGATTTTCATTTGTTTTTCGTACTGACAAGATGAGTGAATCTAATGAAGAAATTCGATACATTTTAAAATTTTACTACAAAAAAGGTAAAAATGCAACGCAAGCCACGAAAAAAAATTGCGATGTTTATGGACCTAGTGCAGTGTCTGTGAGAGTAGCACAAATTTGGTTTAAGCGTTTTCAATCCGGAAATTTTCATGTCAAAGATGCACCTCGCTCTGGTCGCTCTATTACGGATAAAATAGATGCCATTTTTGAAAAAGTGGAGCAAAATCGACATATCAGTAGTTACGACGTAGCCGAAGAACTGAGAAATGATCACAAAAGAGTTTTGGCCCATTTGAAAAAAGCTGGGTACAAAAAAAAGCTCGATATTTGGGTACCTCACGAGCTCACTGAAAGAAACCTAATGAACCGTGTACTCATTTGTGATTCTTTATTACGACGTAATGAAACCGAATCATTTTTGAAGAAGCTGATAACTGGTGATGAAAAGTGGATCACGTACGACAAGAACGTGCGAAAAAGGTCGTGGTCAAAGGCCGGTCAGGCTTCACAGACTGTGGCGAAACCCGGGTTAACTCGCAATAAGGTGATGTTGTGTGGTGGGATTGGAAGGGTATTATTCATTATGAGCTATTACCACCAGGCTATATCTAGGACTATCGATTCTGAACTCTACTGCGAACAACTGATGAGATTAAAGCAAGAAGTTGAGAGAAAGCGGCCGGAATTGATCAACAGAAGGGGTGTGGTGTTTCATCATGATAACGCTAGACCTCACACATCTATAGCCACTCAGGAAAAATTAAGAGAGTTTGGCTGGGAGGTGTTAATGCATCCGCCGTATAGTCCTGACCTTGCACCTTCAGATTTCCACCTGTTTCGGTCTCTTCAGAATTCTTTATGCAATGTTAGGTTAACATCACGAGAGGACTGCCAAATCCACTTGTCGCGGTATTTTGATGAGAAGTCCCAAAATTTTTATAGCAATGGGATCATGTCCGTACCTACAAGATGGCAAAAGGTTATCGAACAAAATGGTACATACATACTTTAGTTAAATTTATATAAACTATATTAAAAAATGTTTTGAATTATCTTAAAAAATGTGAAGAAACTTTTTCCCCAACCTAATATAACGCATAAATCGTCAAAGGTGAGTTAGGTACGTTAAGACTGACAACTTTTGTTCTATGACTTTTGCCAAAACGCAGTACATCACATGATAAGAAATAAAATCGTTTCAAATGGGACTTCTATCAATTGTTAGCACTACGTTTCATAGGTATATTTTTACATAGGTTCAGACGTCAGCTGTTTACGTAACGTGAAGTTAAGAAGTATTAGAACTGCAAATTCAATTTATTATTTACTGTATGGTAAAAAAAAAACATTGAATTAGAATAAGTTGTATAACAAAAGTGTTGGTCTTGATGAGCCAAAGCCTCCCTTTAATTAATTAATATGTAATAATGAATTATGCGCTGGTTACAAATAACCCTATATATACTAGCGGCCCGCCCCGGCTTCGCATTATTTATTTTATTTATTAACTCTTTATTGTCACACAATACATACATGATATTGTGTGACAATAAGATTGTAGAAATTATAGAAATGTATATAGAATTATAGATATTGTAGAAATGGCGAGCTTAACGCTAAAAGCGCTCTCTACCAGCTAAACCATTCGCAGTTTAGAGAGTTAGGTGGGCGGTATGATGACACAGCAAACATGGGAAACCATAGACGTAAAAATAATAATAATACTAGAGATACATGATAAATACTAAAACAAATAGTTACCATTTAGTTACAAAATACATAAAAAAAAATATTTACATAGATATGAACAAATATATATACATACAAACATGTATACATAAATACATACATAAATATGATGATGGTAACATGGAGCAGTTTATTGACAAAGATAGGATTTCAGTTTTTTTTTAAAGGTGAGTTTAGAACCAGACCTACGTAGAGTGTCAGGTAACGCATTCCACAAGCGAGCCGCTTGAACACCGAAAGAATTGGAGACGAACCCGGATCGATGAAGAGGGATAGAGAGCGTAGAGGACTCGTTTGATCTAAGATCTAAAGAGTGAGAAGAGCTAAGGTACTGAAAAAAGTGCTTAAGATAATTAGGAGACGAATTAACAAAAATAATCGAAAAAAGTTGACAAAGAATCCTTAATTGCCTTCTTTGGCGGATGGAAAGCCATTTTAACTGTGTCCGGTAAGTCGAGACATGATCAAATTTGCGCAGACGAAAGATAAATCGAATAGCATTATTAATTAATCGGTCCAGTTTGTCAAGATATGTCTCGTTAAGGTCCAGATAACACACATCAGCATAATCAATTATGGGTAAAACAAGTGCCTGAATAAGTTGTATTTTAATTTGAGTGGGAAGGAAGTTTCTAACTCTATTAAGGGAGCTAAGCGATGCATATGCTGCACGACAAACTTCGCTAATTTGGACATTCCAACTGAGGGTGGAATCAATGTATAATCCCAGGTTCTTAACAGACTGAGAAAAGGGAATTATCTGATCTTCAAAGGTGACAGGTGCAATAGAATTGGTTATTAACTTAGTTAGTTGCCTTGGGCTTCCAATAACGATGGCCTGACACTTCTTAGGGTTAACTTTCAGTCCGAATTTTTTAGACCAAGTGCTTATTTTTTGTAAATTAAAATCAATTTTCCCAATGCAAATGTCAATACTATCAACATCTGTCTGGCAGTATATATGTAGATCATCGGCATAGAGGTGGTAAGAGCAGTCAAGTAAAGTACAGAGCGCGTTTATGAAAATGGTGAACAGCAAAGGTGAAGGAATACCATCCTGCGGAACGCCGATCGTAAGATGGTTCCAGTCCGACAGTTTTTTATTTAATTCGACAGCTTGATGTCGGTTACTAAGGTATGAGGCAAGCCATTCTGTTACAGATCCAGAAAATTGTAAATGTCTCAGCAAGGTAAGAAGAATATCGTGGTCGAAGATGTTTAAAGCGTTAGAGAAGTCAATTAACACTAGAACTGTGACCAATTTATCTTCCATGCCATAGCGTATGTCTTCTGTGATTTTGAGGAGTTTAGTCGTAGTACTATGACCCATACGGAATCCGGACTGAAGTGGACTAGTTATGTCACAGAATATAAGCTGTTTTCGCAATATTTTTACTGCTGCTCTTCTCCTATTAACCTTAGCGTGATGTTATATCCAACCTAGGCTAAGTTTGTAGATAAAAAATTAAAATTTTAACTTAAAATTTGTAATCATTGAAACAGTGTCAACATAATGTACAATTAATTGTACACAAACTAAGCTTTAAAATTAAACAAGAATCAACTGTTATCGGCATCGAGCGCCGTTCTGTTATTCACGCTCTGTGTGGACGCGCCTAACCGGGCGCTCGGTCAGAGAATATGTAATAATACTACGTATAGAATGGACACTTCGACCCGCCCATTTGCCGCGCTTCACCCAATCTCTTCCCCTCTTATGGCCCTGAGAAATCAATTTTAAATTAGAAATTAAAAAAATAGAAATCAATCATATTTTTCTCGTGGCCTGACAGGGTGCATAGCGTAAACCGGGTCATAGAATAGAAATAAATATTTACGTAAGTACATAGTATTATTTTAATTCTATATTGTCGGTCCAAGGCCTAAAGTCATAACCTCATAACCCTACGTGCTACGCTGTGTGCGTGCACGTGTGACTACACGTCACTGATTGATGTCTCTGTAATAGGTAACCAAAATAAGCGTTTGTATGGAATATTGGCGGGGTGTCCGCAGTGTGGCTCGGACAACGCGCGCTAACCGAGGTACATCCACACAGCGAGACTGCTCGCTCTGTGTGGACGCGCCTATTTACATAATACTTACAAAGAGGTCCTTTTTTTCTAGTCTGATAAATTATGTATGAATACATCTTATATTTTTACTAATTGTTCTTATACATTGTGTAAGGTTGTAAATAAAATATTAACCTATACATGTTACAGGCATTGTTTTATTTTTTAAATTCTTATTTGATTTTTGATACAAAAATGGAAAAAAAGTAATTAACCTTACATTTAGCTCAAGATTAGTTATAAAATTAAATATGAGTATACCTACCCATATAATTTAATAAACAGCTACCTAGCTTATTTCATTACGAACAAGTAGACATTATTTTAATGTAACAATGCATGCTTGTAATGCTAATTATTTTGAACTTGCGAGATTTTTTTGATAATGTAACCCGATACCCATAAGTGGTAACCACCTGACCACCCACGAAGGGGAATGCAACTTTTCCTTGAATTTTAAGTTTAGCACTCGAGATGTGGTCATGTTCAGAAAAATATCCGAAACGGCAGTCCTCTTTGTCTGGACTTATCTGCCCTTAACCAGGCATTGCGATCGCTACCTCAGGGAGAAGTGCTACTCTGGGTCGGGGATTGAACCCGACCGCCACAGTGGTGTATTGGCATAGAGTACTATAAGGCTTGGCGCAAACGGGCCACCGACCACAGCTACAGGTGGCCAGCGACAGCCACTTAACAAAATTGTTCGTATATTTTGTACTAGCTTTTGCCCGCGACTTCGTTCGCGTGGACTTCAGGTTCGTCCCGTCTAGTCTAGTAATAAGTAAGAAATACGGTAACTAAGCACTGCAGAGCCCTAATTTGTACGTGTAACTCCTAACCAAAAAGAAATCGCTAGTGCCTTGAAAATTCGCAAAACGGACACAACCGTCAACGACGTCTGCCCTCACGCGTCTGCCCGCGTTCGGGTCACGCACTCAGCGATGAGCCACTTCTTCCCCACCGCACCTACCCCGCTCCCCCCACGCCCCGTTCGCCTGGCGCCGCTGCCGGTATTTATCACCGAAACGGTATTTATCGCCGAAATTGCTATGACTCTGCATTTTAAATCTGTGATATCTTCGAAAATATTTATTTAATTTACATGCTGTAAAAAGCCATATTGATCTTTATTAAATGCACAATGTATTTAAGATACTTAATTGGATAAGGATTAATACTGTATTGCTTAAAATCGCTTCGTAAATAAGCCATTATTTCTCGTACAAAGTAAAGGATAAAAAATGGTTATTGTGGGTTATTCCTAAGAGATAAACATATACCATCACGGACTTTTTTGTAGACCTTTTTAAGTTATACAATACTGTAGTAAATTGTTTTGATCTATCTTGTAGGATTCAGTCAGCGTTTGCAATGTAAGCGCAAAAAATGTGTTTTTTCTACGACCTCACATTAAAAACCTCAAAAATTGTAGCCTATGTGTTATTCTGATGTATAAGCTATAGCCTATGTGTTATTCTAATGTATAAGCTATATTGTGGTAAAGTTTCATTCAAATCCATTCAGTAGTTTTTACGTGAAAGAGTAACAAACATCCATACATCCATACATACAAACTTTCGCCTTTATAATAGTAGTAGGATAGACGCGCCGCACACGTATAGTTCGTGGCGGCCACTCCCTACAGCAGTGGCCGCGACTCGCCACTAGTGGCCATAAGACGCCGACATCCGCCACTGTCGCATTGCTCCACCCCCCGTGCAGTTAACCGTTGGTCGTTTTAAGTTTCAATGGATATTTATTTATGTAGCAATAGAAATGAGAAACTAAAAGCCTAGGAGAGAGAATCTGTTCTTAAAATGTACTTAGTACAAACTCATTCGAAAATGTATAAAAACTTTTTTGAATATGTTTGTAAATTATCGAAATGTAAGTAATGTTTTACTGAGGGACCAGTTAAAATCGGGTGAAAGCAATATAGGTGCCGATGGCGTTCTCTACGTCGTCTTATGAACAATAGTGCGAGCAAACACTACGTGTCAGAGTCCATTGTAAGACTGCGAAGCTTATGTGGCGGTAGAGCTCCAGTGACGGAGTTCGTGGGCGTAGGCACCACCGCATTACCTAATATACTTGCCACATCAATGTGAACTGCATGCTTGTTTGCCACTTCCATTACATAAAAAAGGGAGCGGGTTAAAAAATGTTGCGGCTTCCCAACTCCGGTGGCTGTCGCTGGCTTCTGATACTGTTACAAAAGTGGCTGAAGCGCGCGACGTCTACCGGTAACTTTTGATTTTTTTTTAACATTTATAGACAGTATTCTGAGGCTGAGAGGAGAGTATCTGCTGAAATATCCTCTAGGCAACACAAACTAAGCCAAAAAATCTGATTGTGGCTGAATAGCTGATTACAGATGAAAAAAGGTGTCAAAGAGTAGGTATACAAATACAAAGGTGTCACAAAAAAAAAAGACAAGACGTTTGACCTCCATCTAAGGCTGATTGGTCTGTGATCTCACCTGATGGAAAATGGAAAGTGAAGATGTGGCCGAAGATAAGCACGCTTGTCTAGAACAGTGATTCCCAAAGTGGTCTATATCGACCCCTGGGGGTCTATGACAAACGGAAGGAGGTCTGCGTCAGCGAAAAAAAATAAAAAGTGTATGAAGCCTCCTTCAGCGAGTTCCCCTGCGTGCCAGCATCTCCAGTTTAGGACCACGCCCCCGAAGTCTCGGGGGCAGATAGGCCCGGGGAAGGAGGACATTCCTCGACCCCCGAACCATCCCCCCCCCCCCCCTTTGGTTTTGCTTCGCACGCGCCGCGAGGTCATCACTACTACGACACCCATGACGAAAAAGTTGACAACTCCATGCAGCCGCCATCTTGGATTTACATTTTGACACAAATTGTCAAATTGAAAAATTGTCACCTAAAGTCCCCGTCACGAGAAGCTATAAATTTTGTAAACAAGTGTTCAGGAGTTCACAACATTTGGACCAATAAAAAAAAAGAATTTGTTTAAGATTTAATAATTTATTAATTAACATATATTATTTCAGAATAATTATTCGTCAGATTCAGATGTTTCCATTTCTGTGTCAGAATCAGTGACATGTATCACGAAGCTGTCTACAGTTTTATCAATCATCTCATCGATTTTGGAATAAAAGTTATCTTCTTCCTTGATAACATGCTCCACACAACGCTTCCAATTTTCCGAAGTAATCTGCTGCAGTCCCTCTTGTAATAATTGTTTTACCTCGTCAAATTTAAAATTTGTATTTTTGCGAGCAACATATCCTTTTACGTTGGCCCAAATTAGCTCAATTGGATTAAGCTCACAATGATATGGCGGGAGTCTCAATACTTCCACCTTATATTTTTTTGCGAGCTCGTCCACTACATAAGTTTTAAAATGGTCTTTAACATTTTTTACTTTTAGCAGTAATTCAGTCTTAATTTCATTGTCGTCGTAAGAAATATTCTTACTTACAAGCCAATTTTGTATATCATTTTTTTTCCAGGCAGTAGTAGGAATTCTTTCAAGACGCCTTGAGTGGTATGGTGCATTGTCCATTACCACTACTGCATTTTCTCCAAGTTTTGGGAGAACGTTTTCAAACCATTGTTCAAAATGTGTTGCATCCATTGATTCATGGTAATCTCCCGTCTTCTTGCATTCAAATATATTTTCGCCGCCCTCTACAAAACCGTTCTCATTGCCGATATGGGTAATTATTAATCGTTTACCTTTTGACGTTGGGTTACGTGCACCAATGCTAAGTCCTTCTAGGAAAGCCTGCTTCTTACTTTTAACTTGTTTGTCTACCCAAGTTTTATTTACGGTATGTCCTGTAAAAACAAATAAACATTTCGTTGGCTAAATAATCTAACTTGCTAACTCCTTTTCGCCTTAAAATGACTTATTGATATCAAAAGATAGAGAAAAAAATAATCTTTAACTTTCAATATTGCTCACTGAACAAAACAGAATAATAGAGATGCAATTGCGTCTTTTATTAATTCTTTAATTTATATATATGTTATATGGTATTTGCTTACAATCAGGCGAACCGTATGGTAGTCTGCCGTTTTACTGCAATTAAAAAAAAACACACTAACCTGCATTCACCCATGTCTCATCCATGTAAAATATCTGGCGATTTTTACGTCTATAATCTTTAATCGATTTTAAATATTTTCGCCGCCATATTACAATGTCATCTCTATCAATCAGTGCGTTATTTCGCTGTCGTTTTATGTATTTAAAGTTTAAATGCTTTATTAGCCGCCTGAGAGTTGTTTCGCTAAAATTTGGCAAATCTTCATCGTCATTTACTGCCTGAAGAATCTTAGGAATTGTTGGTAATTGGCCATTTAAAAAGAAACTGTGAATTTTTTTCCTAATTACGGATTTATCAAAATCGTCTACTTTCTGATAAAATTTAGGCCTGTCTTTAGATTTGATAGGTGATTTTATTCCCTTTTCTGATTTATATTCTTTTAATATATTATACACAGATGCAATGCCAATTCCCAAAATCGTTGCTGTTTTTTTATTTATTTCGGTTTTGTAGGGATATTCATTCGATGGCCAATTTTCTTTCATGTACTTATATACGTTGATCACCATATTTTTCTCATTAGCCGTAAAGCTCGTCACCTGTAAAAATCACCTGTTCAGTCACTTTCACACGAAGCTCAAGCTATATCTCCAGGTATACCAATTAACCTAACCAATTACTTCACAATTTAAAACGTACTTCTAATAAAAGTTTCCAAAGATTATCGCGTTTGAACAAACAACTCTTTCTTTTTACTTATTATATATTTTAGATAAATTGTATTACGTACCTTTTGACGTTTTTTTCGTGGCGAATTTATTTCCTTAGATGTACTGGCTACTGGCTCCATTATACGTAATAACAAATAAAATTAACGCAACAATTAAAGTTACAACAA
Organism: Macrosoma leucophasiata; assembly: GCA_036365455.1. Taxonomy (NCBI): domain Eukaryota; kingdom Metazoa; phylum Arthropoda; class Insecta; order Lepidoptera; family Hedylidae; genus Macrosoma; species Macrosoma leucophasiata. The sequence continues at coordinate 8,129,076 of JAWQUS010000024.1, forward strand.
TTAAAAAGTGATAACGAAACAAAAACAAAATTAACAATAACAACCAGATCCGCGATATATGCAAAGCAATGAAACAAACAAACTCGTACGCATTCGAAACTCGAATGACTGTTTATTTCAAAATGGCGTCCCGATAGTTTACAATCCCTGCGACGGACGCGTTCCGGTACCAAGAAACACAAACGATAGCGCTTTGCGTCGTTAAAATATAATTCGACTAAATTAAATAGGTTGTTACTTTCATATAACCCGTCTATATTTCATGTCGATTGAATATGTTCAAGTTATTATTATCTCGCAGTATAAAATGTTTACTTAGTAAAAGATGTTTGTTTACATAATTTATAGCTTCTCGTGACGGTTACTTTAAGTCAATTTTTTACTATTGGTACCTAACGTCCGATGCGAAATGCGAATAAACTATTGCAGTATAACTACGAAGGGGACAAGTGAAACTAACGGCCACCGGGGTGGCCGTTGGCACTATTTATTCCCAACGGCCACCCCGGTGGCGGTCTCAGAGGGGGCCGATGGGAATAAAGGTGACGGACTGATAAATTGACTGACTGACTATAACTTTTTTGTTGCTTATTACGAATACGAAATATCGTTTTACTTGACACTGGCAATATGCATAACAAGCAATGCCATTAATTTAAAAAAAAACCAATGATGAAAACAGTGTCAAATTTGGTCTGTGGTGTCAAAGTCACAGGTCACAGACAGACGTCTATCTGTGGTCACAGACCATAGATCCCTATACCACAGACCACAGAGTACATTTTATGTGTCGTTACGGCTTTTCTAAATAACACAACGAAACCGCTATTCGTTGGCCGCCAACGTTATGAAAACTATCTATTTTTGACAACTATCTATTTTCAAAACGACAAGATAAATATAGCAGCCACAGACCAATAACCAAATAGCAGCTTCATAGCTGCTATTACTGTTGTGTTGTTATTCCGTAAGTTTTATCTGTTTAATTGTTACTTTACAATGAACTTCCCTTCGTACTTTACCAGGCTCAGGACTGGCTGTATATTAAAGTTGTTTTTTTTTATGTGTCCAAAATGAACGAACCATGTCACCATCCTCAGAATTAATAAAACGCTATCAGGTCGTCGGAGGTCATAAATTATAATATATTATGCGCATTTGGGACGTGGATTGCATTTCTTTTTTTTTATCTGTTATGAAAGCAGCAAACGAGCATGCAATACACACTGACGGTAAATTAACACTGCAAACTGCAAAATAAAGTAATAATGCTTAGCATAATGTTATATATTTAGCCATCCTCGATGAGTGGACTTTAGTACACTAAAATAATTTTTCAAATCGGCTCAGTTGTTCCTGAGATTAGCGCGTTCAAGCAAACAAACAAACTCATCAGCTGTATAAGGTTAATATAAAATAATGTATAATATTTTAATATCGATTATCAATGACATCGAATAAAATATTGTTTAATTAATGATATCAATTTTTCTTCTACAAAATCCAACCCTGAGTTACATTCTCTAAGTTCACAGAAATTCAATAGTCAAGGTCAAGAGCATAATTTGAAAAGGTACTTTATATTTGAAACAATTTGTTTCAAAGTGGCACTCAAAACAATTCAACCCTAACGCGAAAAGAATAAAACATATTTTCGCTTTCTCCAAATAAAAGTCATACGTCAGTCAAATATCATTTTTTAGCTTCAGTTAAGAGTTTAGTTTTCCTACTCGCACGCATGGTAGAGTGAAATCTAGCTTATTCAGTTCAATAACCTGCTATTGTCGATAACGCCTAAAACGTTATAGATTGCGCAAATTACATCGCTATTAAAACAGCAACATGATTTTGTTTTATACTTAACGAGCAATGGTTTGCTAACAGCGGTTTGAAACTAGATAGTTTAATATGAAGTGTATAGTTTTCCTACTCGCACTCATATTAACGTTCTATTTAGCTTATTCACTTCCACAACCTGCTAAGTTAATACCTTCATATTCGTTGTAACTTGCGCGAAGTAGAGCGTTGACAAAACAGTTGCTTGTTTCTGTGTTGTACATAACAAGCGATGGTGGCTGAACATTGTCGTTATGAAAATAGATAGTTTGGCTATTGCTTGATAGCATGTTATCGTTGGGCGATTTGATAGATAGTTGTATAACTATCTATGTTGGACAACGCTCACTACTACCGCCTGTCACAGACTAATATCCATCCAACAAAGTTTTCACTCGCGTATTCTCTTGCTCTCTATTTCTTAGATTTCCTAAAGAATTGCTAAGGAACACACGGAACACAAGTTTAAAGAAGAGTCCGGAATACAAATAAAAATACAAATTTACATTCAATTCCTCTTCCTTCACATACATATTCTCTTTGCACATACAGATAGAAGACACAATGGAAAACATTAAAAAAGGTGATAATGTATTAATTGTATGGAGCAACGCTGAACAGAGTGAAATGAGTAACATTGTTAATGTAATTCAAAATATAACTAGCAGTGGTGTAGTATTAGAAAATTCTGGCATGATAACTGAATGTGAGTACCTACTTCTTTTATTAATTTGTGAGTTCTCAAAGTACATAAATCAAATACAAAAAGTTAATAAACATATTGTATGTAAGCATACCTTAAATATCTTTGTACTGCCATATCTAAAGATTTTTGACTGCTATTAAAGCCGTATCACAAATGTATTTGTGTGAACAGAATGTTTCCCATGTTGAGGTGTATCAAATTCATCTCTTTGTTTCAATGCTTGATTATTGGATGTGCTACATGAGTTTAGAAGGACTGAGGATAGTGTTCGATTTTTACCTCTTCCATACCTTATTTATATGAATAGAACAGCCGTTAGGTATCGGATTGAGATTAGTAGCTAGCAGGTGGCTGTGTCCGACAAGTCTCTCACTCAAATATTTCTTGGTATGTCTGTATATATTAAATGTGTCCAGTCAATATCATCCCTGCAAGGATGTTTAGGTATGAGAGTAATTAACTAATTATATGTTATTTCAGTTTCAAGGCCTGTATCATCCTTCGACATTGTTCTAAGTAATTGGTTCCAATCTGATTCAGTTAAACATACAGATAAATTGTTGGCTATAATCATTAAACTATTGAAACCCAGTGGAAAACTTATTGCAAAAGACCAAGAGGATATTACTACTTCACTCAAACTCAATGGCTTTATAAATATTTGTAAAAGTGCTGAAAATATGTATGTTTCAGATAAACCAAAATTTGAGGTAAGATATTATTATTTACTAGCTGCTGTTGTGCCCGTGACTTCGTCCATATGATAATTTATGATTGTTCAGTATTTACCTGGATGATGTTGTGGGTGCAGCTTGTATAAAAGTAGCCTAAGTTACTCCTTATTACACAAGCTATCTGCCAGTGAAAGTCCCATCGAAATCTTTCCAGCCATTTCCGAGAATAGCCATAACAAACAGACAGACACAAAAATTGAAAAAAATATTATTTTAGTACTCCAATTTTTTTATTAATTATTAATATAGATTTATAATTGATCATGCGCATGTGTTTTATTGTAAAATACATGAAACAAATAACTGGCCAAAACAAAATAATGTATGGCCTAGTAATAACTATCACAGAGACATAAGTCTCCAGAATAGCAATGCATCTGCATTTTGACTTCTGGTTTCATGTAGATGTCTGGTAAACAAGCATGCAGTTGACATAGATGTTAAGTGACAACTGCAGAAGTCATCACTTAACATCATGTGAACTGCATGTTTGTTTAACACTTTCGTAACAAAAATAAAATGAATAACTAGACTGAGCCATTCGGGTAAACAAGGCCTACATTTAATTTATTATGTGTCATGAAATTAAAATTGCGTCATGTCTGCTCCTTAGAAAAGTTATAAAATATTTTTTATTAACATATAGCTATAATTCAATTCAGGTGGGATCAAAGGCTTCCCTGAAATTGGGTAACAAATCTTCAGTTTGGAAATTGGATGATACTGTGGAAGAGGCTTGGACTGGAGCGAATGATGAAGAAGTTATTGATTCAGACCAATTACTTGATGAAAATGATCTGAAGAGACCAGACAAACAGTCATTGAGAGGTAAACCCTATTTCATTTCCAGTTTAACAAATTTCTTCCTCAGACTCTAACAGAGTGATCTTCTATTTCTCAGGTTTTAAGCATTGAATTAAGATGAAACATGAACAAGTTTTTAAGTTAGACCATGCAATACAACTATGAAAACCATTTTTAATTTCACTTAATAGTTTTCTTTGAAGCACACAGAAACATACAGACCATGAAAGACAAAATATAAACATAAACCCATTTAAGGATCTATTTATTGGTAATATGAAGATCCCTCTTATTTTTTCTTTGATATTTCTTACATACATACATACCAGTTACAGTTTCTTATACATATGTATAGAAAAGAAATAATATTCAAGCCAGAAATAATAAATAAAATTAAGGAATGTTGTAGAATAAAAAATCTAAACTTGAAATAAATAAACATCAACAAGTACAATGAAACATGACCCTAAAATGTATTATCAAAGAGCATTATCTGCCAATTGGAAGCAGTTATCTCTTGATAGCGCGTCGTTTTGTGTTCCGAGCGTTGAGGTTTTGTGTTGCGAACTCATTGAATGCGTGACTACTATGACGAGGCGCTTTAGTCACTTTAGAATGGATGACGAGTCAAGGTCAATGCCTATTTAAATAACTAGCTTGTGTTTAGGTTGTATTTTGTTATAAACTCATTATTTTACAGTTAAGTTATTAACAAACGATACTTGTACTTGCTACTGGTACATAATAATAAATAGGTACCTAATACGTTTTGTATTTTAAAGTTAAACAAGTAAATTGTGAGATTCACAGACCGCACTACGACTTTACTTTGAGCAAAGTATGCTTAGAGCTCTCAGCAGCCCCGGATCTAGGGGGTCAAGCCGGGGCCCATACCCTAGGCGGCAAGTTCAGATAGCGGCTAAACTCATTATTTACAAACGAATATACAACTCATAATTTGCTTAACTTTGACCACAGAATAAATAAAAGTTCAATTACAGAACTTTCAATTTTATTTTACTGTGACTATATCAACTCGACCGATACCCAGGCCCAGCACACGGGACAGGCGAGATATTATTTGCGAGGTGCCTATGCGTATTTCAAAACGCGCACACGTTCGCCCTTAGGAACGACAGATCGCGACAACAGGCATCTGGTTACCGTGCGTGCGAAAGGGATAAAGCTATGTTCGAAAACTTCCTCGTAGATGTCTCTCCACGACAGGATGCTTTGCCACGACATTGGTATTGCTCTGCGATTTTACTCACCGCTTCCTACTACATCCGCAAGCTGTAAGCGAAGTTTAAGCAAATTGAAATTAATAAAAAATATTTCCGTTCTTCTATGAGCCAGGAAGGAGGCCTCCCAACGAATGGGCCTTAAAATGAAAATGGACAAGACGAAGATCATGTCAAATGTCCATGTTACACCCACCCCTGTTATGGTCGAGGGTACTACACTCGAAGTTGTTGACGATTATGTATACCTGAGACAAACGGTCCAGTTAGGTCGGTCCAACTTCGAGAAAGAGGTCAATCGCCGAATCCAACTCGGCTGGGCAGCGTTTGGGAAGCTACGATACATCTTCTCGTCCGACTTACCGCAGTGTCTCAAGAAAAAGGTTTTTCGACCAATTTGTGTTGCTAGTGATGACATATGGGACAGAAACGTGTTCGTTCACTATGGGCCTCATAAGGAGGCTCAAGGTCCCTCAGACAGCAATGGAGAGAGCTATGCTTGGAGTTTCTCTGCGAGATCGAATCAGAAATGAGATCCGTATGAGAACCAAAGTTACCGACATAGCTCACCGAATAGCGAGACTCAAGTGGCAGTGGGCAGGGCACAAAGCGCGAAGAACTGACGGCCGTTGGGGCAGAGCAGTTCTTGAATGGCGACCGCTTACCGGAAAACGAAGCATAGGTAGGCCCTCCACAAGATGGACAAACGACCTGGTGAAGGTCGCGGGCAATCGCTGGATGTGGGCGGCCCAGGACCGTTCGTTGTAGCATTGTTTTTTGAGGGAGGCCTTTGTTCAGAAGTGGACTTCTTTTGGCTCAAATGATGATGATGAGCCAGGAACGCTTATCAGGTCTTGCAATATTAGCGATAGAAAATCGAATAGAGCGTTAAATTATGACAAGGCCATATATTTTTTATCTGAACAAAAAGCTCGAAGAGTAAAATTGTAGGTTATTTTAATTCAGAATTGCAATTTAATTATCCTATTTGATTTTTATTTAAATAAATAAATATTTATTTACTGGTGGTAGAGCTCTAGTGTAGGAGCTCGCGGGCGTAGGCACCACCGCATTACCTAATATACTTATACTTGTACATCTGTAAATAAATAAGCATAACACAAAACAGCAATTGATGCATTTTTTCCGGAAGGCCTATGTCTTAGTGGACATATCTGATAGCTGAAATTATAAAAATGATAAAGGTAAAAATAAATGTAAGTGGGTGGGAGCGGCATATTATTATTTCAGTTTATGCCCCGCCTAAAAAAAAATTGAAGATCCGGGGATTAGAACTGTCAAAACTCTTACTTTACTGACAGTCATCAGTAAAGTAAGTAAGTAAGAGTTTTGACAGTTCTAAGCGTACTTTGCTGAAAGTAAAGTCGTAGTGCGGTCTGTGAATCTCACCCTAAATGCTATTAGGTTTTCCCATTTTCTGGAATTTTCCTAGTGCCGCCCTCGAAGTTTCGTAATGTGCCCGGCGGTGTCAATGTGCTTGACACCTATTCATTACATGGGACAACGCGTAACTAGCGAATCGTGGGTGTTTTAATACATGCTTAAATGCATGAAATTACCTGTCTTCGGGGATTACGGGCATGAAGTTATGTATTATTTCTATGAGCCTGAATCTGAACAAGACAGCATTCCCTAAAATCCTGCGACTAGTATACTATTAGTATATTATATAGAAAATTTCTACATTCAATTTCCTCAATGGTATAATAGCAGGATTTTAGGGAATGCTGTCTTGTTCAGATTCAGGCTCATAGTGAGGAACCCAAGTTGGGTCTTCAGTATCAATTCTGCCCAAAATTTATTTAGTGTATAACAGTGCAGCTAAAAAAGTGACGCCTTTTCCTCTTCATACTGTTGCGCGAACTTTATGACTCACACTTGTAGTATTGAAGGGGCGATACATGCATGAACTCTTGTATTTATTTGTTTGTCATACTACGGTGAACATGCATATTTGCTTACGAGTCCTTAGAGATACTAACGGCCATTTTTTGATAGGCAACCTAGTAAATATTCTCTAGATTTTAAATATGCTTAAAAAATAGTTTTGTAGCATATCTGGATGAACGAAATGATTCTGCAGTGGGATCCTTACCAAATACGTCTAGCAACATAATAATAAGTAGATGTAAATATGAAATATCTATTGGTGTTGTAAATGGATTAAACATTGCTTTCTAGTATGCGCAACTACCGGCAAGCGGAAGGCTTGCGCTGATTGTTCCTGCGGCCTCGCCGAGGAGCTTCGAGGTGAAACCAAAGACACGCCGAAATCTTCCTGTGGCAGTGTGAGTATGCTTTATGGGTTTATGGGGTGCCATCGACTACAAAGAACCCTTATAGTTTTACCATTCCATCTATCCGCAGCTTAACTCGGAGACTTTTAATACTGTGTTACACATGTGGTTATGAAGGTCACTACACGTGTAAAACTATATTAGTTACCGAGATCCAAACCCGATATTCCAATTTTAAATCTATCTTTATATAAAGAAAAAAAACCGTATGATGAAATCAATACATATTAACAATACTGCGTTTTTGTAAAAATATTATATACTAAAAATCGTTATAAATAGTTTATAGAATAAAAATTGGATGTGAAATTATTTTTAAGTTAACTTTTAGGTTCATAAAGGTGAAGTTCCAGAAATGTATGGAGCCCGGGTCCATTCTCTGTACAGTGTGTGCAATAGTTAAAATTGTTGAAAACAGTATTCAACCATTAATTTAAATCAATCTTGCTTGTGTCGTTTAAGACTAATGCCTAATGCAATAGTGTTACAAAATAAAATAGTCACGAATATCATCATGTCATTTTAAACCATTTTATTCCCAAAGAATGTTAAAACAAATATGTATTTTCTACATTCTGGCTGAATTACTTAAAGTAATTGCCTTTTTTATAAAAAATGAAAAGAAAAAATTGTCATAATTAGTCAAGGGTTACGTATTAAAGAAGTTTTCAATTTCATAAACAATTCGATTTAAACAAATCAATTGTTGATTTAAATCAAAGAAACTTAAATCTCCTTTTCGTCACTTTTAAATTCTTCTATCTCGTATCATTATATCCCCTTAATATACATCATACCTAGCAAGCGGGATCCTTTCCGTTTCGCAAAATATTCTTCGTCAAAGTTTACTTCTCAAAAAAATTATCGCAAAGTTTCATTCCCAAAAGGATCTTTAGCAAATGTATATTTCGCATTTTAATCACTTGGTCAAATATTAATTTTGCAACTTTTTACTTGCTCAAGTTTGATTAAGTCAAACATACATTAAGCGAATGCATTTATGTAAAAAAAAATATTCCAAGAATGAGCTTGTTCAAATTTTAATTTTAATATGGGTGGTAAATTGTAAAAATATGAAAAGTCTGATGATCTGAGGGTGCCAACGGTCCCAGTCTTTCTTGCCCAATGATTTATCATGATTTTTTTTTTTTTCGCTGACAGTACTAATTTGCCAAGTTTTTAATGCGGTGAATGAGACATTTGACAATGTGTCATTCACCGCATTATAAACTGTACTGTAATTATTTGTTAAATAATAAATTGCCGCAAATAGTATTGCTAACTGTAAAATTGCGAAAAGTTGTTTTGCCAAATGGTTTTTGCGAAATGAAAACTTGGGAAACATACTTTGGGGTACGTTTCTTGCCCAAAAATTAGTAATCCCTAGCAAGCATCCCCAAAAGTTCCTTCTATAAAAATTAATTAGGTAAGTATTTAATACGTGCCAATAACAATTTCAGTGTTACCTGGGCGACGCGTTCCGTTGTGCCACGTGTCCCTACCTCGGCATGCCGGCCTTCAAGCCCGGCGAGAAAGTGCTGCTCGACCTTAACTCCGATATATAGAGGTGATGGGTGATACTCACAGTCTAGCTTATAATCTCACTTTAATGTGTGCTAGTATTTTTTTTGTTGTGATTATTACTACTTAATTATAGAGAAATTAATAAATATGGTTTTGTAAGTATAAGCCATTTTTAATAATAACCTTTTTCATATCAATGTACACGTTAACCAGGGGCGGATTTTCCTAAAGGCCGAGTAGCTCCAGGCCTAGGCCAGGCAACAAAATTTGTTTTTATTTTAAGTAGATGCCTACGCGCATACGTGTAAAATCTCAAAAATGTGTCCATATAGCATCTCGCGAATAAATTTACATGTATGGCAATTACGACTATTAGAAGAATTAATTAAATCACTTAATGTCTATCGTTTTTAGGGTTCCGTACCTTAAAAGGAAAAAAGGAACCCTTATAGGATCACTCGTGCGTCTGTCTGTCTGTCCGTTTGTCACAGCCAATTTGCTCCGAAACTACTCGACCGATAGAGTTGAAATTTGATGAATATATGTAAATTGGTGACCCAAAGATGAACACGTCAAGTAAAATAATAAATTTTAAACAAGCTTTTCGGGGGGGTAAATCAGAAAATTAAAAAAAAATAATTCATAATTTGTGTCGTGTGACATATCAAATGAAAGAGGTTGTTGTCAGCATCTCAAATATATTTTTTGAATAATTTTTGCATAAATAAATTTGAAGTTATTTAAGAAAAACGACGAAAATTGACCATCCCCCCCTATCTTCGAAACTACTGAACTTCTGTCTGTCTGTCGGTATGTCTGTTTGGCGGGGCTAATCTTGGGAACGGCTATACCTATTTTGACGGGACTTTCACTGGCTGATAGCTGATGTAATAAGGAGTAACTTAGACTACTTTTATACTAGCTGTGCCTTCGACTTCGTCCGGGTAGATACTGAACAATCATAAAATCACGCGGGCGAAGTCGCGGGCACAGCTAGTCTCATATAAACTTATAAATAATAAAGGAGACCAGTAATGCTGCGGCAGCACTGCGGCGGCAGTACTGCTGCGTGCAGCGGAATTCGGAGTCGTATTTGATTATACATTGTTCGATTCACAAGTCGAAAGTTATTCCACCTTTTTTATATGTTTGTGCAAATCTGCGTATGGAATTTGCCATGCAATTTCCATACACTGAATTTAGTTTCTTAGTAAAATAGGTGTGAGTGTGATATACACCATATTCCATTTTTGGCATATGTATTTCTAAGAAACTGGTACTTTTCATGCATTTTCTTTAATGGATGACGGTTTGATGGGTGGTTTGGCAATGTGGAATTATGTATCTTTACTATTAAGGTTCGGTTGCACCAGAATATTTGTCAAAGTTTGTGTAATTTTTTTTAACCTTCTCGAACTATTACGAATTTGGTAAAGTTAAAGAAGCATGTAAAATTTTACATTAACACATTCACTGCTGGCCCAAAAACCGCGCTATCCCTCTGTGCGGAAAATTACACGCAGCGCGTGTCCGTACGCACCCGCGTATTGAAAACTCTAAAAATCACACAGCTGTGCGATGACACGCGCGAGGCGTGCGATCTTTTTCCATACGGCAGTGCGGATTACGCGCGTGGTGTGTTTTTTTTAATATGTTGTTAAAATAAACATTTATATTGAGATATCAGTAAGTTTTTGATTATATTACTTTTCTGTGTGATACATTTTACAATACTGTCCTACAAAGTTTTCCGTATATATGTCGAAAAAAAAGCGATTTACGGGTAATATTTTTAAGTGGATACAACTGTTGTGTTTTTATATATATAATTATTAGCATAATCTTAGTCTTGCCTATAAACCGCACGCTTTATTGTACAATTTCAATTTTGTCGGGTTATTTCTTTATTGCATCTTAGGCTTATTTTTATTTTGGTTTAGAGGACACTTTTATTAGTAGATAAATCTGTCCTCTAAACTAAAATAAAAGAACCGTGCTTTATTGCCTGACATTAAATACAACCACTGTATGATTTATGACAGCGAAAACGATCTACTTAAATCTCTTATTTTATGATTTGGGCGAAGTAATGTGACTCGGCGAGCTGTGCCGTCCCATACTTGATCTTTTTTTTGAATTACCATCCACGGATTTTTTGACGATTTTATAACATATATGTTACGTATAGAAGGCACTCATAAACGATTGAAATGAAATCTTTTTGATCCTATATTTTTAAGGAAATCAATAGTTGTTTCAAATAAAATTTAATTAAAATAAGAACATGGTAAACCGACTTTCAATAACATAAATTAAAAATGGAACGAAGATATATAACGAAAACACGCACGGCGTGTGGGCCGCACTGCCGTATGGATTTCAAAAACACGCCGTGCGTGTCCTGTCGCACCACCGTCTTGGAAAATGCTTGCCACACGCCGTGCGTGTAATGCCGTACCCGTGGACTGGTGTCGATTACACGCCAGGCGTGTTTTCAGCAGTGAACGTGTTAACTTATTTTTATGAAGGTGGCAAACAAGCGTGCAGCTCACATTGATGATAAGTGATATCTGCAGCCTGTAGACATTTACATAAATCCAGAGGTCAAAATATACATGCGTTGCCACCCCTGAGACCTAAGGTGTCATGTCTCTGTGATAGTTATTACGGGGCCAAACATTACCATTTAACCGGAACACGATAGTGCTGAATGTACCGAACACTATAATTCAGCGGCAGATAGGTTAGGTAATGCGGTGGTGCCTACGCCCTCGAGCGCCAAAACTTAGAAGTCTATCACCAGTAAAAACTTGTAACAAATATTTTGGTGCCAACCGAACCTAAGATTGATAACGTCTTTAGATAGGTATAGGGTGTTTAATTAAAACAAACGCATAGCAAATATTCAATTATACATATTTTCTCTTTCTTTTTACAAACAGTTAACTTAGTTTTTAACATATCTCGTTCTATAACACTTTTCCATTTACATTTAATCTGAAATAGTACTCATTCCGCTATACAATAAAATATACATATATATTTGCCATATTTGTCATATAATTATATAACATTTTTAAATTATTTATCTATTATTTAAATGACACAACATTACCTGTTCTCTACTTAGCTACATATTGAAAACAGAGCAGAGGTCGAAAGTCACTTCCCACGAGGTGACGCTAACGTTCCTACATAAACTGTCCCCAATACGTTATCAGAAACGTGTTTGTGGTAAGATCAAAACTATAATAATATATGTAATATCAAACAGTTTGAGGATTAACCTCGAATTTGGTCGGTGTCTTACCAGAAACATCGATGTAACATTTAAAAGTCTGCTAAAGGATGGCACAATCATTTGTGTGTCAGAAATTATACTTTATTGTTAGTGTTGTCTATTGTAAATTAAGAATATGGACTATGGGAACCATTACTGGCCACATCTAACGTTGGCAACATTAAAAACTTTACGCATCTCGTTATCCTATTGTAACTATCTGTAACACTTGCACAACTCAGTCACACGGAACACTATCGAAATAAATCTATCACGCACCCAAATTAACACTTACGAATATTCATTTGTTATATTACGAATTTATATAGTGAAATTGTCAACACGATGAATTATAAGGGCATATTTCTTACAAAGGTACACGTTGGAAACTAAGTTTTGACCAATTATTCCTTAAACACAATTACATATTTCCATACATCAGTACACTCTCTGTGGGCTTGTGATCATTGTGATATACAAGAGTTGATATTTGACAATACAATATAACAAGAATATTGTTCGTGAAAAGCACGAAAATGAAAACATTTTGCCGCTTTAAGTTCCTTCCTGCGTTAACATTTGATTTAATGAAATAGAGATAGAAAAACGGTATCAGAACGTACGACATTCGAAAGATTGTACCAAAATTAGTTTTGATAATATAGACTATTTTAAATAGGAAAGAAAAATACACTTGTCACTCACCCAATCAACGTATGCAGCTAATCATGCAACTATAGCTTTAAAATAATAATTGACGCACTCTATATATAAGGCGCGGAAGAACAACGATTGTGCCAAAAGATTTAGTAAACAGTAATAACGCGACTCAGGGCTAGAGTTCGTGTAGTTGCTCGTTATTGGATTTCCCCAATCTACGTCTCTATAAACAGATTTTTCTCTGATTGCACACGTTCACTTTCACGGTATCCAGCTGGCCAAATACTTATGATTTTATTGTCTCTCACTCTTAAACTTAACATTCGCCTTTGAATGACGAAAAGATAAGAATATGTAGGGAAATCCAAAGGCGAGCGACTAGATGAGGTCTAGCTCGTATATTGCGTCCTAACATAAGTATTAACGTAGCGTTCGTGTTGAACATTACTCTCACGAAAATTGTCATAGCACCTTTCAGTGAAATTAAAATTAATACTCTTTTGAATTTAGATTTTGGGAAATAATACTTTTTGTAACGACTTTTGTACTAACACGATTGTCCATCCTGTCCGAACCGGAGCGTTGCGCGCCCGTTTACGAAATAAATGCTCCTATCTCATAATTTAAGTAATATCTTCGAAGAAACTACTATCCCACAACATTCAGTAAAGCGTCCCAGTCTTTTTAAAAGTTTATTTTCATCAAATTGAGATCTTGCTTAGACTTGATTGCGACCGGGTCGGCGAGACGTGACGTGACGTGACGTAATGTGTCGCGTCGTGTCGTGACGTCGCCGCGGCGAGGCGCCGGTCTTAAAGTTTGTGAGGTAGGCTTAGTCATGATCTAATGAAAGCGCCTTGTTAGAAAATACCGATTAATAAAATGAGATCTTTCATTACAATTACAAATAATATAAAGACGATAAAACTAGTACATACATTATACAACAAATTATTAACCTTTTTACAACGCCGTCCGCCTTCGGCGGCGAGTTACTCTACGACGGTCGGTTATTATTTAACATACAATACAATTAACAAGCACGTAACAGACGGTACAATGAAACTAACCATCTCAAAATGTAACAATCCATTTCTATTCTGTACCTATTATTTGTCGGCCGGGCAAAGTTCACGAGGGTTTGGCAATCACAATGCGTAGTTGAGGCGTGCGAACAATACACTCGCCACACACCGCTTTCATCCGCTAGCCGTCGCACTGTCCTGCCGATATCATAATTGATTCTAATTTATTATATTATTTATTTTATTACTTCACAAATTTCGTATCGCCACGTCTTGATATACTTGAAATCCAATATCGTCTGACAACATAACTGTTTCGAGTAGACGTTTTCCTATTGTTATGTTATGCAAAAATAATTTGTAATTCCGAACAAAGGACGATTGTTTAACTATGTTCACTTATTTATATAATATATAAATCAATTTGATTCTGATATGGCCATGCGTTTTTCGTTATTTTACTAACGATATATGTATATTAATCACAGACTCTACTTCTTATATTTCTCTTTTCAGTATTATATTTTTTTGCGTATTACTTCCGAGTATACGATAGCTATACAGTTTCTTACCAATAACGCGCTTATTATTCTAAAACGTATATATTTTCTTTATTCAAGCAATACTTCATACCTACTCTGACCAATAATTACAAAATATCACAGACTGTATGTTTATTATGTATACATCTTCTCATAGAAAAGTTATGTGTATCACACATGGACGTTAAAAACCAATAGAGATGGCATCTAATAACCATGACCATTAGACATATTTTTCTTTTTACAATATATAGATATCAACAACATTTACATTATACATGATCAAATTATTTGTCAAAAGAATTTTCCAGTTCATTAACAGTCACTGAATTTACTAACTACAAGCGGTGTGGAAGTTGGGTCTGTTTGTACAAGTGCCCGCCTAATATTGCAAGGGTTATACGACCTGTCGTCGATGGATATGTCTGCAGTCACAACCTTAAGGGAAGAATGGAACCGACATGACTGCTTAAATGAACTCGTAAGATCTGGAAAACCCACAGAAATAGAATCAGTCTAGACTTAAGCACATCATTCCAACTACAATCTAACATTCATTGTACCTTTACTTTTGTCTAATCATGCCCTGTGTCGGTCTTGACCGGCATCGGGCGTGTTAAATCTCATTAATTATCACAATATCTAACCTAATTTAAGATCTGATAGTTAACGCGTTGTTTTGTGCTCGTTTTATGTAACCCCATGCTCACAATACGCACACGTATCGTATTCATATTAAATATCTAAGTTTGCAATTTAATTATATATTCTGCTAAGCTGTACTTACGTTGGCTGGTTTTAAATTGGACGAGGAAGTATTTCAAACATCGTGGTTTACCAAAGAAGCCACAAAGAATCTGTAGAACGCTTGCATACTACGTTCTGCGAAAATGTGTCGCGTGGCTATTAAAAACGGGAAACAAGTTGAGTAACAATCGAGAGCTTGAAATTACTACAGCGCAGTGGGCAAGCGATCTGCGGTTATATATATTTTGCGAAGTCGTTATTCGATGTGCATTACTTTACCACACAATTTAAACAAGCTTTTAGTATTATTAACAAGTCACTCTGATAAAGTCGTGCACATTGCCGCTGACGGGAATAAAATATGATAGATGCATTAACGTGCATGCCGTGCAACGCAATGTGCAAGGATTTTACCGCATTTTTGTGACGTCATGGAGTGTAATGATCAACTGACCTAAATAATAATTATTTACAATATCGTACACAAACGCGTATAGAAGCACCCGACAGTATAAGCACCTAGAGTTCCCGAATAGAATATTAAGCGTACGAATGTGGATTGCCGATCGCTGTAGAAACTGTGCAAATTGTAAACGTACAAGTGCCATGCGAGTTGACTCACTGGGCGACATCGCCGATAGCGGTTTACCTATGCAGTCAGTGATCGCCCTATCGGCTAGCGCTCACAGACTTCGGTTTAACGAATCCAGTTTTGAACCGTAGACGATTCGACGACGACCGAAACGCGGCGTTCGCGAGCGTCTCGGTGGATAAATCCAAGTTAGGTCTCCGGTAGCGACGGCTAGGTGAGGGTACGTCAACGTTTCTTGAGGGGCCGTTCGTCCTCGCAGACGTCGGAGGCGGACCATCGCCGTTTGCGGTTGTCTTCTTTGACGCTGAGGTTTTCCGGGTGCGTTTGGGGGGGTACGGGAGTGGGGATGGTGGTGATGGGGCCGGTGGCGTGTTTCCGGGCGACGAGGGACACGCACACGTCCCCCACCTGCAGCCGCTGCACGCGGAGCCCGTACCGCGCCAGGGTGCGCTCCGGCTTGCACGACGCCCACCCGCGACCGTACACGAAGAACGGATGTTCCACCGTCGATTCTAGTTCCACCTGCAATTGATACATTTTTCGAATTATATTCTGATGTAAATGTATATGTATACAAGATGGGCAGCAGCGTCCTGCGATAAAGCTACCGTAGTTTTGACTTGTGGGCGGTGGGGTCGTCACGTCCCGAGTCCCGACGCTGGACGAACTATAAGTATAATTATTAAAAAGTTGGTAATAGATGGCGCTACTGCTACCATAAAAGCAATGCAATAGATGTGAAGGAAAGATTTGACAAATCGGGCAGGGCTTCAGTAGCTCAATTGGAAGAGCGGCTGGACTAGATTCCCAGTAGGTCGCGAGTTCGAGCCTCGCCTGAAGTCAAATTTTTCTTTCCATTTTTCTTTAAAAATAAAATATATTTCACAAGCATATGTTAATGCGAAATAATATAAAAAAACAATAATTATTAAATCAACGTAACTTCACGCCTGTAATCCCCGAAGGGGTAGGCAGAGATAAATGCATGCATTTAAGCATACATGCAAACACCCACGATTCGCCGGTTACGTTTTGGCCCAGGTGGCGAGCCTGTTGACATCTCCGGATTCTCCGGGCACATTACCAAACTTCAAGGTAGTGGGAAATTTGGCAGAAAATGGCAAAAATCCCAATGGAACTAGAGGTAAAGGACTTTTACATCATTATCTCTGATAACCCCCTACCCGGGAATCGAACCAGGACCTCAGCGTAGTAGTAGTGGCCTGCTACCACTAGGCTACCGAGGCAGTTTTATTAAATTGATTGATATTATAAGAAAATGATGGTTTAACAAATTAAAAATAGGATCACACACACACATGCCGAAATTACCCGTCGTCCAGCTGGAGGGACACGCCGCAGCCGAAATAGATGGCGGATAGACGTTAATCGGTAAAGAGCAACAAATCCAACGAACCTGTGAACGATTCCTGTCGTAAGTGAGCGTGAGCGCGAGTCTGTCCCCGCGCTCGTCGAGCCTCAGCAGCGTGCACTGTGTGAGGGCCAGCTCCCCGCTGCGCTCGGCGCTCATCACGAAGTCCTCCGTCCGCATCTCCTCCACGCGCCGCAGCGACCCGTCCTCCAGTCGGATGAGCGCGCCCCGGCAGAAGTAGGGAGCGGGCGCGCCTCGCTCGGGCGACATTGGCGGCTCCTGTCGATTGCGTTATTCTTCATTAATTTAAAGATACATATTGATGTTTTTTCGTATAAGACTTCTGGGACAGATGTCTTAGGTCTAATGATTATCTACACGTCGCTTCTTTCTAAGTGTGAGATTCACAATCCACATTACGACTTTACTTTCAGCAAAGTACGCTTAGAACTGTCAACACTCGTACTTTACTGACACTTCTAAGATGGTTCTAAGCATACTTTGCTCAAAGTAAAACCGTAGTGCGGTCTTTGAATCTCACAAAAAGTACGATGTAGACCTCACTCTGATGGTGAGATTCACATAATAATAATAAAATAATATTAAAAAACTTTATTGATTTAGAACTGTCGGTTTAGTATGGGTTTTGACAGTTCAAATGCGTACTTTGCTCAAAGTAAAGTCGTAGTGCGGTCTGTGAATCTCACCCTGAGTGTGAGAATTACAGACCGTACTACAACTTTACTTTGAGCAAAGTATACTTAGAACTGTCAAACTGTCAGTAAAATGAGTTTTGACAGTTCTAAGCGTAATTTGTTCAAAGTATGCTTAGAACTGTCAGAAATGTATGGGTTTTGTCAGTTCAAAGCATACTTTGCTCGAAAGTAAAGTCGTAGTGCGGTCTGTGAATCTCGCCCTTAGACTTTAATGTAGGTACTTAGCTAAGTATTGATCTTGCCCTAAGGAGATTTTGTCGTAAATATCATTCGTGCCTGACCCCGTAAATGACATGATGCATTGTAGGATGACAGTGGCAATCTTTGCATCTCATGTCATTTTGGTTAAAGTGATGCTTTTAGGGATCAAACACTTAATGCCATTTAGTTATTATTTGTCTCTAAAATTGTTTTTATTTTGTTTAATGTTTACCTAACAAGTGTAACAAGTTACCCAACAAGCGGTCGGGTAGTGTGATGGGTGACCGCTAGTGGCAAATTAAATGCGTGTTTCCGTGCTTCGGAGGGCACGTTAAGCCGTCGGTCCCGGTTGCTATCGATGGATAGCAGTCGTTAAACCTTGTCGGAGGCCTTATGGGTTTGAAAACATCCGACAGTGGGTTGGCCACTAACCCACCCACCTCCACCAATCCGCATTGGAGTAGCGTGGTGGAGTAAGCTCCAGGCCTCCCCCCAAAAAGGGGAGAGACTCGTGCCCAGCAGTGGGACGTATAATGGGTTGCCATTATTACCTAACAATCTCAATGATCTTTACTTGTAAACCGTATTTAGTACCTAAATGTTGAGATACGTGGTTTGTTACTCTTTTATATTAATTGAACTTTTCGGGTCTGATTTTGTGGTTATTGTGACCCTGGGATCTGCACTGGAAAATTTCATGTTGATTCTGACGTATAAGCAATGAAAGTATTATTTACCTCTCGGGGGGGAGGCTGCGGCGCCGGCGCGACCGGCGGCGAGTGCGGCGAATGCGGCGCCGGGGGCGGCGGCACGAAGCCCGACGACGGCCGCGGCCGCAGCGGGTACGTCGGCAGCTGTGCCCGCGCGCGGTAAACGTAGGACGCGTACGACGAGGGGTGTGGCAGGAAGGGCGCGTAGGCGCCGGGCACGGGCGTGAAGGGCGCCGGCGCCGGCGGCGCGGGCATGGGGTCCCGCGGGCGGCGCGGCGCATAACGCGGGTAGGGCCGTGGCGGCGGCGCGAGGAACTCGGGCGTCATGGTGGGCGGCGGGTACAGGTGGCTCAGCTGCAGCTGCCCCAGCTGGACCAGCGCCTCGCCGGGGAGGCTCGCAGAGATCATTGGACGCGCTGTAATTACAAATATTACACGGTAAGTTATATGCATCAAATATGTGCGTGTAGAATATACAGAGGAATAGCGGTTTAACCTCAAAGGAAATCTTAGCTTATAGTGCTTCCGAAAACTTTACGTCGGTCTCTTAATTTTTTATCCTCAAGCATGTTATCTTTTGGGCCGTTAATCTAAATCTGCCACTACACCCACTACTACCTTATCGTTTTTTATATTTACGTATTAATATTATCTACTTATCTGTTTTGACAACGGAGAGTTATAATATAGATAGATTTATTCACACCTGCATGAGTTGTAAATAGTCTGAATTACGAAAGTATCTGCAGAGGTCTCTGGTTCTCCTATCTATGTATGGGTTGCAGGTAAGAGTGAATCTAGTCTACTAATCGGAAGAAATTGAAATGTAACTTATAGTCGAGATCCAGTAAAGGCAGATTGTTTGTTTATAAACACCATTAACCTTGTAAAAAGACCATGCTCAAGAGAGGCGTCATGATGATTCCCTCCAACAGGATCCGCGCTTCAGCAAGGGCGCTATCCTCGACTTGGACTACAAGCTCACGTTACGTACGATTTCTACTAATTCGTTCATATAAGAAATAAAACACCGCAGCACGTAATATTTCGAGCTAAGATAACTCCATCCTGATCAAAGAATCATGTTGAGCAAATAAATAAAAATGTAATGTTACTCGCAGCAAAAAGTATTAAAACAAGAGTTCATTTGTACCACATAATAACTGATTAGCGAACTCTACACTGGTTGTCCGCTGTATCAAGAGGCCAAATATCTCCCGAGTATAATGAGACCTTTATTCGTAATGAGATATCGTTCCCACATAATAAAATCCAAACATCTGGGTTAGTTCCTTGCACGAGTCGTGTTTGGTGTTGAGATAAGAATGTGGAACGGGCGACGTCAACATTATAAATAGATTTTATTCGTACATAATATAAGTTAGTAATTGTGTATACATGCTACGCGTTTCTTTGTAAAACGTTAGTTTCGTTTAATTGTGATGGTGCTAATTTTAGAAGCTAAACAAGGATTACCTACTTTCCGGTAATTTAGTTGCGTTGCGAAACGTTTAAATTGACAGTTTGTGGGGTTCCGTACGTAAAAAGAGAACCCTTATAGGATCACTCGTGTGTTTGTCTGTCCATCCGTCCGTCCATCTGCCACACCTAATTTGCTTGGTAAGTTTTAGGTCGATTGAGTTGTGATACAAATACGTTCCTCAATCCAGAGTCAAACATGCACGTGTAACGTAAATAAATAAAATGAAAATCGGCATCTTTTGGGGAATAATTAAGAATATTATTAAAAAAATGTAAATAATCGCGTTTGAAAGGTCGCATTCAAAGGGGTTATTGTGTGAATTTCAAAAGTATTTTTTTTTGTAAATTTTAAAATGTGTTTTGGAAGTTATTTGAGAAAATAGGCGATAATTGCGAAGATTCCTCTTTTATGTCAGAACTTCAAAATTGAGGCCTAAATTTAGAAAAATATACAGAAAGCATTTCTTTTCCTACTGATTAACTGATAAGAAATATCATGTTTTTAATAGTAACACGGGTACGAACATTGTGCGCGAGTCTGCGACTCGTACTTGCCCGGTTTTTTCTGTCCACAACCGTTTATTTTATTCAGACCCAAGCGTAGTTAAATTCATTAAACACCGTGAAGTTGCTGTAGAATCTGTAGATGTTAGATATCGAACGTAACCTAATATTTTTTGTCCGCGATGGATTCTTAGGAGCGAGGAGAGAGATCGTCAACATTCCTTTGCATGTTTGTGCTGCAGGCGATAATTTTTAGAACAAAGACTACAACAACGCACCTGCACAAACAATAAGCTCTCGTGTTAGCACGCGTCTCTTACACCGAGGTATACACCACTAACGGATAAATATACAAACTTATTCAAAGGAGATACATTGTGAGACCTTTTTCCTGCTAAATGCCTCTTATATTACAACAGGCTCACGGTTGTCGATGACACAATCTCTTGTAGGTGGCACGTTGGTTTCGGTTTACTTTTTTTAAATTATTATTTAGTGTGTGATACACATGTAAGGTATGTATTTTTCGTTTGTGGCTAAATTTGATCAGAATTAATTTAAAAGTCGGTAAATTTCCATTAAGCTTAGTGAGATAAAATAATACATATTACTTTATTTTGTCTATGTATTAGACACATAAATACACCTTTGCACATCTTTTATCTTTCAAACCTGTTATAAACTAATTTACGAGCACCTACCTGTTTTTAACTTAATTTACGGCCCTATAATTGCCGGGACAGAGGCATAACACCTTAGGCCTTAGAAGTGGTAACGCATCTGCATTTAGACCTTGGTCTTTGTGTGGATGTCTAACTGTCTATAGGCTGCAGTCAACACTTAACATCACTGTGAACTGCATGCTTATTTGCCACTTCCATTACATAAAAAAGAATAAAACACAGAAAATGTTGAATAGAAGTCAAATTATTTAAAGTTCTTTGAAAGTACCTAACTTTACCAACCGCTCATCAATCATTTTAGAAATTCTTGTAGATTCTGAAATATTACGCAAGAATTAGACTTTCTAGACTTACGTAGTCACGAAACCTTCAGCGACCTTGTACTGTCACAAAAATTAACGGATTCGTTCATTTTATTCAGCTTAGCTTACCTTACTGTACTTTACATCGAGTTTAACAAATTATTATTGGTTGATAACGATAGTCAATAATCTTAAACTGGAGCATGTCAGATTCTTATCAATAAAAGTGTGTTTACTAGTAAAGTGCCGATACGGATCCGAGATAGTGAGTTACGTATTGTTTATTTTCCTATAATAACAGTATAGTAAGTTAGTGACACATATTGTTAATTACTTAGAGCTGTTTCCAGTTGAAAATAATTGGTTATGAATTGACTAACCGTAGATGTGTCTAACTAAATATTGTATATTTTACGCTCTAAATTCAACGTTTTATCAATAGATTTGTACTTAGGCATGAAATGTTATTTGCCCGACAAACGTAGCCATGTTTTTATAACTCAAGATACACGAACAAGGAAACAAGAATTGTGTATCTTGATTCGCGAATGTGACTCACAAATAGTGAGATGGTCGTGACTAAGTGTTTAAAAATTCAAGTCAATTAGCCAGTTTTCAACCGATGCTCCAACTGAGCTAACTCGACACTCGGTTATTTCTACTTCTATTTTTCACAGCAAAATTGAACAGGATCTCGTCGACTAATATTTTATACTATTTACTAACTTAAAGGTAAGTTAAGTACATCTTTATAAGGTTTTGCCGGTCCGGCTAGATAGTTTACATAAACGTTAAAAGCAATGTTACCTGGGTCACGTTATCAAAATTAATGATACGCTTTCTGAGAAGAGTGGAAAAGTTTTGGCAATATTTTGAAAACGAGCGTTTATTAGTGCTGAATTTGTATTTGAAATTACTTAGATGAAGTTAGGTGTTATAAAACGGGAATCCATGACTCAATGTGCCTAAAATAAAGTGTTAACGATGGACATGGTTAAATGATGGTACATCCATCATATAGGTATGTATTTTAAAATGTAAACACAACATTTTTAACTCGACTGTTCTGGCTCACATCCAGCGTTATATAACAAAATAATAAATGGTAAACAACATTTGCTAGAGGTCAGTATATTATAACGTTTCGTTGATTTTAGACTTCTAGGTGGATGCTTTTTCTGGAAGAAAGTTACTTCAATTAATATGTTAGAAATAAACATGCTTATTTGCTTACGCAAACAACATTCTAGTGAATAGTGAAGCAATAACAACGTTAGAAAGTAAACAAATAGTAAATCTTATCGATCTTGTACCTACGTAGTCGATTGTATCTATCTACGTAGGTTCCGTCTAGGTATCAAACCTAACCTCAGGGAATTTATAAAACACATAAATATAGATAGTATGTTCCTATGTTCTTTTGAAAAAACCGACAACACAAACCTACCGTTAATAATGCTTTGGATGTATGCGATATTTATGTTAACATCATTAGGTAGTAGGTATGAAGTCGACTCGTCGGTTGATTTTTTCGGTAAGTGCATGATAGGCAATGCGTGATACAGAAAATAACAACACTGTACCTATATTGATAAAAACCTAAAAGTATTAAAAACATTGACCTAATAGGTATGTCTTACGCCGTAAAAGTTTTACAGGTGTAAGTAAATCTCTAACAACTCACCCATAAAATCCCAACAAAGAAATCCGACGATTATGTGATACAGATTAAATATAGATCGTTCTAATTTTGTAAATTTGGCGTCCGGCGCACTGTCTGTCGCTGGTTGTGGTTTGGACGGCGTAGGCGCAGGCAAGGCCGCGGGTTCGCCGCCCGCGGGGAAAAAACTTCGCAATGAATGGCGAGATTCGCAAACTTATTCTGCGCGGGCGCAGAGGCGGAAACACCTTACATCACGCAGCTCAACGCTCACTGTGCGCAGTGAGAAGTGTGCGCGCTACCACACCAGTATGACTGACTCTACGGCCAACACAAAATAAATATGTATAGGTAATAAGTAACATTATATGCGGAATGCTGTTTCAGTACTAACTGGTTTTATTATCGAATGAATGGATGTAAGCCGATATCCAAATAAATAGGCTTTCAGTTATATCATACCATAACGAAAGGGAATCTTATCTTAGAAATAGTATGAATCTTAGCGTAAACGTTTACTTAAATATATATAATACTATTTCATGAATTTTTCACCATTACTGCTAACATAACTTCATATGTAGCTGCCTACTTTAGAGCTTGGAAGCTTATTTACTTAGTAAATTGTTACGCAACGTAAGCTTTACCTATTCCGTTAGGTGCTGTTTAATATTATCATGCTCAACTCAATGCACAGTTAATAATTAGTAACTATATTCCACGTGTAGTGTATTTACAATGTATGTAGAGCAATACTTTTTTTGTAAATTCAGTGATGATAATTGTTTTGTTATTATACTTTAGGAAAGTATCGATTAGATTATTTATCGATGGTATAAGAACATCATTATTTCTGATATCACCTGATAGTTAACAATCTACCTAGCCATACTAGACTCTACTCGAGCGAATACCATAGAGTCATAGAGCAACGCGGGCCACCGGTCGCGGCGGACCGGTGACCCGCGTTGCTCTATGGCGAATACCAAACATGGCTGCCTACCTATCATAATCGTGGCTGATATTAATACCTGCCGAGATAAATTCATTTCATATTCACTATTTATTTTTTATGTTTACACTTTTTTCACACACTGTTAAACATGTAACAAAAATATTCATAATGTTTGAAGATTAACCCGTTAGTTAATAATGATGAGTTGTTTGCGTACCTACTATTCGCACGGATTGCAACACATATTTTCAATGATTCACCGATAATGAGAGAAAGACATCTATAACAATTTAGAGGCATAAATATATATGTAATCTTTATTATTGTCTTTCTCTATGTTCTAAATAAAGTGCGTTTATTTTAAAGGCACATACATAGCTTTACTTATCCTCTTTCATACTATGAATGATGCTTTAATATATTAGGTACAGCATTTATATTATTATTATTCCACTTATCTATACTTATAATAAAACTGTAGAAGTTCAAATTCTGTACATTAAAAATATTGAAAAAATAAATACCAGGGGATGTTACTAGATCGATACCGAACACAAATATGTGATCAGAATTTTTTTTGTCTGTCTGTTTGTTCAAGCATCACACAAAATCTACCGGTCCGATTACGATGAAACTTGGTATATTTAACCTTTGGCTCACAACACTGGGTACTTTTTATCCCAGAAAAATGTATGTTTGTCTGTGTGTTTGTGCACGCTAATTTCAGAAATGGCTTATCCGATTTTTAGTTTTTACTAATATATTGTGGTAAGTTTCATTTAATATTTACTGTTTGTTTCATGTCAATCGGTTCAGAAATAAAAAAAGTAACGACAATTTAAAGAATCATATCGAATATTATAAACTATTCTGAATCTATCTTTTTTAGGGTTCCGTATCTAAAAGGTAAAAACGGACCCTATTACTCATCCTCCACTGTCTGCCTGTCTGTCCGTCCATCCGTCTGTCTGTCCCCAGGCTGTATCTCAGACCTTGCACCTTCAGATTTCCACCTGTTTCGGTCTCATCAGAATTCTTTATGCAATGTTAGGTTAACATCACGAGAGGACTGCCAAATCCACTTGTCGCGGTATTTTGATGAGAAGTCCCAAAATTTTTATAGCAATGGGATCATGTCCCTACCGACAAGATGGCAAAAGGTTATCGAACAAAATGGTACATACATACTTGAGTTAAATTTAAATAAACTATATTAAAAAATGTTTTGAATTATCTTAAAAAATGCGAAGAAACTTTTTCCCCAACCTTATATGTATATGGATAAAAAAACAAAAAATAATATTAATATTATTATTTCACTTATTTATTTTGGAACTCATTTAAAATTTTTTACATAGGTAGGTATATAAATAAAACAAATAATAATAAAATTATTACTATTGAAACGTCTGTTCATGCTTAATTTAAATTTTGCAATTTGTCAAAGAGAAATCACTAAATATTCAGTTAAGATATTAATATATTAGCAAAAAAACTGAACTGTATACACCGTTTCGTAAATTTTCGTAATACAGAGTATTTCAATACATCATGGTCGCTATTTATATTTTGTAGACTACGTTACAGAATAAACAAATTAGTAGTGAACAGCTGTTCAAACTGAGAGGAATCTCATCGTTTAGCCAGTAAATAATAACAGTGAGCGTGCAGAGCGGCGGGCGGCGGCGGGCGGTCGATAGGATGCCGCCCGTAACCCACTTCCTGCGCCCGTGACCTTGCCGCCGCCATTCACGACGCTTCTTACCACCCCCAACCCCCAGGACCACCCTCTCACCATCCTCGCCCACCTTAAACTTTTACAAATGCCCGGATTACGTTAAGCGATTTGTTTCTTGGGTTGTTTATTACGACCAGATAAAGATTGTGTTGATATCAGAAACTGCTCTATATTCTGACTGGAATAGTTTGTTAAGTTCTTGTTATTTACATTAGGTGGCGACTTCATAGGGCATAAAGCTACTTTGTCGTTATTATCTATACTTTTTTAAGAAATTTTTTTTTATTTTTTTTTATGTAATTGAAGTGGCAAACAAGCATGCAGTTCACATTGATGTAAAGTGATGACTGCAGCCTATAGACACCCACACAAAGACCAAGGTCAAAATGCAAATGCGTTACCACTCCTGAGGCCTAAGGTGTTATGCCTCTGTGCCGAAAATTACAGGGCCGTACATTACCACCTGACCGGAACACGATAGTGCTGAACACTACTATTTAGCGGCAAGTAAATCAGGTAATGCGGTGGTGCCTACGCCCGCGAGCTCCGTCACTGGAGCTCTACCACCAGTAAGAAATTAATTGGCAAATCATAAATAAACAAACATAGGCAGTTTTACAGATCAGTGGTTCGACATTAACGACGATGTTGTCGTAACAATTTCATTCGTAAGTCTCTGAAAAGATTCCTATAAAAGTTGGCAAGATCTGAGATAGATCTCAGCGCCTACACAGAAAGGATAAAAATTTTTTTTTTGTTCCAATTGAAGATATCGCGGACGGAGTACTGAGCAATCGATTGGATCCGATGTATGTTTTCATAACACTGATACAAGCACAAATTCATCAATTTCCTATCAGTGATAAGATACATACTGCCCAACGACAGCCTGATACAAGCTTTACATAATTGGTGTGCGACCTAAAACTGTCGCCAGGGTTTAAATTAAAGTACGTTTATAGTTAGTTAATAAGCAATTAGTCGTCACGCTCAGCGATATTATGAGCGCACCTGTTACGTCCAGCTGTCACGATCGTTACAACCAGACATCATTTTGCTGGCAATACTAACGCTAAAGGGTGCGGGGATGCGGGTTAGGGTTTAAATAACTGTTACAAGGTTCATGTTTCTAAGGCTTTTTGTTAGCACTCTTTTGTTAGGTTAACCTGCGACTGTACTTGTGGATTTTTTTTTATATGTATCAACCTGTCCTTTCCACATTAATCTACGCTGTTGCTTAGATAAAGATAGTGTTAGGAATAGCGTGGAATTGGTAAAGTTTAAGAATGTACAACACATTTAAACCAATCTCGAACTCTACAATTTAAGAGTCATACCTGTAAACGAACATAACTTGACCTCTGTTTTTATTTCGCTATAGCTCGAAGCGGTAGTCAGAGAGCGGTAGATAAGTATTCATCCATACACCACTTTATATTAGGTCTAACGAAATCTATTAAGCTTATTGACATTTACCAAAACCGAGAGTGTGAAACAGAAACATCTCCATTGAAAAATCAAATCTGGGGCGTCAAGCCTTAGTTACAGTTGACCTTTTACCACTACACCACTGCCGAAACAGTTCATTCAATGTATTATGTGGTTTACAAGATGATATACACGAGTTGTTGAGAAGAAATGATTACGTAATGTGACTTCTGGCCTGTATTCTCCGAAAGGGTAGGCTGAGGTAAATGCACGCATTTAAGCAAACATGCAAACACATTGGGGTGTTTTTGCATGTTTGCTTCGGTTATGTTTCTGTCCACATGGCGTGCCTGATGACATACAAAACCCGAGGGGCACTGGGCAAGTTTACAAAAATTTTTTAAAATGACAATAGCTCCAGAGATCTAGGGATATTTTTTATGTAAGGAAGATGACAAACTATCATGCAGCTCACATTAATGTTAAGTGGTGACTGCAGCCTATAGATATCTACATAGAAACCAGAGGTCGAAATGCAGATGCGTTGCCACCCCTGAGACCTAAGGTGTCATGTATCTGTGATAGTTATTACGGGGGGTTTTTTATAGCAAAAGCCTCCTCTGTCTGACTCCTCGTTTTCTTTTTCTGTTGCCCGTAGGATATACATGTACATCATCTTTATCACCTTTATCTCTACTAGCCCCTGACCTGGAGTTGGGACCAATGACATCAGTGTAGTAGTAGTGATCTGTAACTACTACTATCACTAGACTATTGAACCATTTAATAATGTTGTATTAAGTATTATAGTGTTAATATATTATATACTTTCTACGAATGTAACCTCCAAAGTCCAAAATAATCAATTTTGTATTCTGACGATCGAGTATATTCAGCGCCACAAAATTTCCTAGAATACCTACCATGAATGCGACAACAGTACCTACTACATTATACGTTTTTTCAGTAGGCTCATACAAATGAATGCTCGATGTATTGACGTTGAATGATTAATTACATGACTCTACCATTGCATTAGTAACGTAAATTCCTTTAATTATGGGTATTTAAAAAAGACAAATCTTTATTCGGACCAACATTAACACAATCTGTTTGTTATATAAAAATAACCGCTTTTTACTAAATACATTCATATGCATTAGTATGCACGATACATTACATATAGATACTTGTACTTATAAGTACAATCTTACGAGTATCTACAAGTATCTCTGGTGCTATTGTTATTTTTACATTTTTGGAAACTTGCCTCGTGACTCCTTCGGGTAAGAAAGACAAAAATTTAGATTATGTCCGTCTTATTGAACTTTTATTTATGAAATATATTACACTACCTGTGCCCACGACTTAGTCTGCGTGATAGGTACTGAACAATAATTTTGTTAAGAACTACGCGGACGAAGTCGGGGGCGCAGCTAGTCTTTTCTATAATATAGGTACCTAGTTTGATTTGCTACATTAACTCATAGAACTAATAAAAGCGGTATGGATAAATTGGCTAACGCCTTTGGATATCGCCGACACTGGTAGAGTTTGTACCTAAACTACCTACCTAGTTCAATATTATGCATATTTCTATAGCTGCGAGCCCGAGCTTCGGGTCGCGTCGCTCAATGAACGGTCGTCAAGTCACGCGACGGTGTTACGTAAAGTGAAGTTTTCACAAAGTTACTTTGCTTACTAGTTTGCAGTAAAAAGGCGACTGACGTCTTAATTGCATTGCAGCAATCGTAATTATAATATTTATAGCGTTTTACAATGTATCAATAAACCGGTCTCGGCTGGAAGGATTTACACTTCGAGTTTTATAAAATCAGTGTCCGACTTCGCACGTAACTCGTTTCATTTACATAACTTTAAATTATTTTTAAATAGGCACCATTTGAACAGTTTCGTAATACAACGAGTAATAACTCGGTAATGGCTCCTAGATAGCGCAGAACGGACGTCCAAGGCGGCACATTCGTTTAAACGACCAATTTGGAGTCTAACAACAGTTTTATTGAGTGGATCACGCAATAGGAGTGTAGAGTCGAGGCAAACAACCCCGCCTACGGGCGCGCGACAACGCTCGCCGCGCGACCACATTCGATCTCGTCTATATTTACATACCAACACCCATTATGACGGCTCCAGCGGCACCCAGCCACCCACGCTACCGAAGCGACATTGTTCAATGTGTGAACTACCTGTGGCAACAGGCGCCATCGCCTAGGTGTTCGAGCAATACCAACTAACGTGTCCAAGTTTTCGAATATCGATAGAGTAAACAACTTAACAACGTCAAAAACACGATATTTGTGCCACAGGAAGAAAGCTGTTTGCGGGAAATTTTACGCTTGATTTGTTATTCAAACAACTGACAGACGATAAAAATCCAATCGAATTATTGCTGCATTAGCATTAATTAGAGGGATCAGTGACCGACGAACAATTAGCTAATTTTCTTTCGAATCTAGTCGATTGCAGTAATGGTTCTGCTGGTTTTGTGCGGTGTCAAGTTATTTATTGCTGCATAGTTCATTTTAGTGCTGCGTACTACAAAATGTACTGTAACACGTTAGGCTATAGATATAATCATGATAATTAATAATAATTATGAATCACTTCGTAGTTCTGCTAATAATTACCAGCTAATGCAGATAGTTAGAATCACGATTCTCTCACTCGTAAGTTTATTTGTAAAAGGTTTTCCGTCATTACTAATGATCCGAATGGTGCAAAGATTATGTAATGAATGGAAATAGGTAGGTACCCGTGTAGTCACAAGTAAAATTCCTGCGAATTAATGTATACCTATGACTTGTCATTTGGAGAGGTCTGGTTTCGAGGCTATTATGTATGATATTATAACTAAGGTCTGCAAGCAAAGGTGCCTGTAAGGTGGCAACGCATCTGCATTTTGACCTCTAGTCCTTGTGTTAGTGTCTATAGGCTGCAGTTATTTCTTAACATCAATGTTAACAGAATGCTTGTTTGCCACCTTCGTTACGTAAAAAAATCATCACGCCAAGTTTTATGGGGTACGCAGAGAGCGTGAATCGTCTTTCTAAATATTGCAATCCCACCGTGCCTTTTCTATATTAGTCACTCTCTTCAATATTAAATTGCAAAGTCGCTTTCGGAAACTCTTGATATGGAATTAATCGAATAATAGTTATCTGATTTAATCGAGTTTAGTGGTGCAACGAAAACGTAGTGAGACACCGGCATCTACCAAAGTCTGTCAGTGATTGTTATTTTTTATTGTTACTATGACTGCCCTGTATTCGCAAATTAAAACCAGCAAATAAATCTTTAGTCGTGACCGTTTAGTATATTACAACAACATTGTAGTATCATCGTATATCGCTGCCAGCGCGGCTACCCACGCTTCCTACTAGGTACCATATATAATCCATCGTCTGCGTAGACGCAAACTCTCCTTGCGCCTTCACTAACAAACTGGGTTTATAAATACGAGTAGGTACAATATTATTTTCGTGTTCAACATATTATACGAATGATGTATACAATTCACCATCCTCAATAAGTATACAAACTATCAATACCGTTAAGTTCAGCTACCTAATTGCGAAACGGCAACATGTTATGTTTATAAAATTGGTCACCTAGCGATATTAAACTGTTTTGTTCATTTATTTTACGCTTTTATTGTAATTAATTGTATTAATTCTTCATTCTAAAGATAATGAGACATTTTAACATTTTTAATGGCATTACAAATGCAGTTCCCAAGTTTTATTGTCAATTTACGATTAACGAACGCATTTTTTATTTATTGTTGTATTGAATCAGTATTTTTATTACGTGCAACTCTTTTTCTAGGTCATTCTACCGTATCCATAATCAAAAGACAAAAAAGACGTAGGACAATTTCCATCAAATCAAAAATTTATTTTTTGAGAGAAATTGCATACCTACCTACCTACAACGCATGAAACATTATAAATAGCCTGACGAAAAAAAATCTTTCCACATCACAAACACTTTCATCAGAATTACATGTTTTTATCTGATTTGATTTTTATTCACACGTTTATATTATTTCTTCCGGTGATGTAGTTTCAATACCTAACAAGTTTTGTTTTCTCTAATAAAAAAGTAATCTCCTAAAGACGTGGTATTACTTAAAAACTACAAAATATCAACTTTCAACTGTCATGCAAATATTTATTATATTTTAACCGGTTTGTTAATGAATTAGTAGGTATACTAACCTTGCGATAATTATACTAAACGAGTATTTCACAAGCCTAAAACATAAGTTCTTAATTGATATTTCTGTGTTTTCGTAATAACTCTAAACTAATTTCTCTAAAAACTCTAAAATAATTTTTTCCTGAGAACAAAATCGTTATTTCAAATCTCACGCCACAAAAGAAATATTATAATGTTATAAATAAAAAGTGACTTATAAATATAATTAGCGTTAAAATTATGTAGCTAGCAATAATATTCTCTAATGAGTTTACGTACATTTTCGAATTATTGGTGAACATGTTTTTATTGTATTTGCCACCTACTTTACCACACACAAATAGTGTAGACTGCAGATAAACTAAGCGGATGTGGTGTTATTGTCAGTCTCTACCATATCATATTTTATATCGAATTTGAATCCACTGCTATCATGCATTATACGTGTATTGTGTATTGTATAATTTTCAGAAAGCAGGGAATATTTAAATTGCCACCCGGCAATTTAAATATTCCCGTGTTCCTCCCCTACGCCATTTATATCTGAACTTTTTTAATAATTGTGTCGCAGACTGTTGAATCTGATGGCTATTTGCAGACGGAGAAACTTTTCGATGAGACTATAAATTATATCAAACTAACAGAGATTTAATGTGCTGTGATGCAAACCCAATTCTGGATTCGAGTCCAGTCATTTTTATAAAAAGTTTATATACAACATTCTGTGTTAATAATACCAATAAACATGAATAAACCCAGTAATTAATATCTAAGAGAACATGTAACAGGAAAATTCGCAGTGAAGTCTTAATAAGGTATCCAAGAAATGAATGGAATAAAAGTTGTCGGGGGCCAAAAGACTGCCAATTTGGCTCTTTGTTGAGTAATCGTTTCCAGCTTCAATCGCCGTCATAAGGGGCCTAATCATAATATAAAAGTATGCCTAATAACGTAGGTACGTAGGTAGTTGATTCAGTTAAAGCCTACGTTTTCGTTTCATCACAGAGATATTACAGCTAGGTATTTCAGAAATTTATTCATTTAAAATCTTATTTTTTTCCGAAAATAGTTCGAACACTGAGAAATAAGTATTAATTTTTTACTATGATTGTAATATTGATTGACGTACGAAATGCTCTCACAGTTATTAGTGGAGAAAACAACTACCTACATACATCAGCCCATTATTTCACTGCTCGGGTGATGTGTATACCTACCTACAATACGCATTCATACATTATCTTGGGGCGCATTACTTTTCTATCAGAAAATCCCAACATCATGTATTCCTCAACGCGGGGTTAGCACCTGGGATTTCAGTTCTAGCAGAACTTAGTTGATAAACTGTTGGTTAACTGCGGTAAACCGCTGCGCCAGTCAAAGTAAAGAAACCAGTCCATGTAAAAGGTATACCTACTTACCGGTTCATCTCTACTCACACAGTTATCTAAACTGAGTTAGAGAGGAGGAAAAATATTTCACACCAGATATGCGTCATCGAGTTATAAATAAATTTCGCAAAAAGGTTGTAGGTATGTTAAATATAGAAGCTTTATTTATATTAGGATAATACAATAAGCAACGGTCCATGTCTTTCAAAAACCTACGCACTGAAAATTTAATTTTCGTTGAACCATCTAATAGCCTTTAAAATTGTTCAACCGTGAAAATCTTATGGGCTTCGTACCCATCCCGATTGCCTGCTTAATATACCCTAAATTTAGCTTTTCATAATAATATTTTTGTAATTGGTGGTAGAGGTCGAGGACGTAGTAACATCATTGCATATGCTCTGTTTATTAGATCAAGTCATTACAGTGTTCTTAGTTCTTGTTAGATGCCTGTGTCTGATAAAAGCTTTGCATTTATAGAGTAGTAGTTTCTAACAACATATCCGTGGGTCGGTTGCTTGACTTGAATTAAATAGTTTTAGGCATAACTGTTAACACTGAAGTTCCGAGTTACATTTTTAGGTCGGGGATGAAAGAGCAAGTGGTGTGTGAGTGAATGAGCGTAAGTTACTTCGTATAAACATGTCTGGTTATCTTTTTACACGTACACGACCAAATATAAAAAAAAACTTTGTTCATTTTTCTATTCAGATACCTACTTACTTACTCTGCTATACAAAAATACATCCTTTTCTTTTTCTTACTGCTGTCTGCAGATAATAAGTGAATAATACCTATTGCAACCTTTAAACATCCACTTAAAATCTAGCTGAACCAAAGGCTTTAGCTTCTTGGCGTCTGTGGTAGAAATTACCGGGCAATACACCGTCTAGTCGAAACACGATAGTCCTGAACGCATTTTGAGGGCAGACAGATTAGGTAATACGGTCGTTTACATTATATAAGGCTTGGAATACCGAAACTGAAACTATACCACTACAGTCAACCAGAAGACCTTCAGTAACAAGAAAGTTATATGAATACATGAACTTGTTTTCAATACCACGATAAACTTCAGCGGAGATGACGAAACCGCGCACATAATGGGCTCTTAACTCAACCCTTTATGTAATAAGAATGTAGCCTCTTAGGCACGTTCCCTAAACTATCGTTTTCTATTCTAGGCATAACCGAATACAGTGTAGATAAAAACTTGAAGTCTCGATCGTATAAGTATTAAAATAAAAACTTTTTTCAGTTTATTTAAACATGTATTGTATTCTACGCAACTCGGTTGACCTTATTCGAAAATACCTACTCGGTTGATAGATACCTATTATGCTATTCATGAAATTATTTAAATCTATTATGCCTAGGTATTCGGTTAATTGTGAGTATAGGACAAATACAGTAATTGAAAAAATATATTCTAGTCTACAGTATACCTAGTATTCATATATATTGTTATGTACTTACCTAGTATTATGAATACGATGTTATATGGAGACCACACGACACCCTGTATTTTCATTATTTTATAATTAATTTACGTTATAACTCAACTTTGCATTAAATCGTGGATGAATAAAAAACACATGTTCCCGTGTTCCCGTGGGAATCGCAGGTGTGAGTGTTGTGTGTGGTGTGTTTCCATTAATCGTTTAATTCTCGGTATATTTCAATCACCTTTGTGATATGTGCTTGGGTTAAGGTCAAGGTGAGTTTTGAAATTCGATGTTTTTTGGAAATTCAAGAATGCGAAGCGCAGCATCGAATTATGTTGTATGGCAAAGCGTGTTAGATGTAAATTGCCTACAAGGTCGTCCATAAATTATCAAGGCTAGAATTTAGTATACAAAATATACTTCAGTTGGTGATATACCTACCTACTCACACATTAGTGTATTGAGAAACACGTTACCAATGTGGTAAATGTACGAAGATTACTTCAACTTCCTTTATTTACATATAGGTACGAGTACATTGCAAGTTACGCTATCGTAAATATAGTGGTATGTAACGTTGAGGAGGGAGTCTTGCCAAATTTGTCATTGTCCAAACAAAAATAGCGCAAGATCGATCAATCGGGGCGTCAATAGACTTTAGTTAGACGTTGCCAAGTGCTTTCCCAGGACTTGCCAAGCACGCGGTACGCAGTCGTGTACTTTTACTGATGCCGCACATTAAAATACCTGCGGTATCTTAGATGTCGTGTCGGCGGCGAGACTACGTGCGTACAAAACCGCGCCGGTATGCAACTCTAACATCAGTTACTTCATTTAAAGATTATCGTTTTTATGCCCGATTCCTGATATTCTTTTGGCATCAGTTTGCCTATTCGATGGCGCTATTAATGAAGTGAATAACTTTTGATACCGCGTCTCCGAACATCGAAATGTAAAGAAAATCAGTCAATAAAATATAAGAAGCCAGTTTGTAAATTCCATAACATTTCAAAACCTTTATTCTTCTAAGGTCTGTCGGACTGTCAAACAATTAAGTTTTGACCGTTATATTTTATAAATTTATATCTTTTTAGTTAAAATAAAGACGTATATGATCCATGAATTCAAACAACAAAGCTAATTTTAAACATGAAAGGAGATGTTTCATTCCGGGCCCACGATTTGTATTCTACTCTAGGTATGCCTTAAAAGCAAATATTTCAAACTAGCTGTGCCCGCAACTTTGTTTGCGTGGAATAGTGGCTTTGAGACATTAGGCAGCGCTTTTGGATATACATTTTGGTTAATTTTGGATCATAAACACTTTTGGGTAGCTAAAAAAACTATTTTGAAGTAATGCTTCTCTGTACACGATATTAGACGTATGACCATCGGGGATAAAAGCACACAGGCTGCACAAATTATGTATATCTGATACCGCTATAAAAGACAAAATTAATTACTGAAAATGAAAATGTTAAGAAGTCCAAGGGGCATAGTATAAAGGTGTATTTTTTTTCGTATATTTTTTGCTTAATAACAACGGTAGCAAGTAGACGCTTAAAATTTTCACAGAATTTTTAGGTCTTATGTTGTATTGTACCTTCCATAATAAATCTATACATCTATAGAAATAAATACAATTGAAGTGTCTGTTTGTAATATTAAAATAACCGCTTTTTACAATTTTTGTCTATCTGTCTGTCTGTCTGTTTGGCGGGGCTAATCTTGGGAACGGCTTTACCGATTTTGATGGGACTTTAACGGGTAGGTAGCTGAGGTAATAAGGAGTAACTTAGGCTACTTTTATCTCTATACATCCATACATACATACATATATACAAATAAGTAGAATTGGAGTGTATCCGACTTTAACAGGACTTCCACGGGTAGGTAGCTGATGTAATAAGGAGTAACTTAGGCTACTTTTATCTCCATACATCCATACATACATACATATATACAAATAAGTAGAATTGGAGTGTATCCGACTTTAACAGGACTTCCACGGGTAGGTAGCTGATGTAATAAGGAGTAACTTAGGCTACTTTTATCTCCATACAACGATACATATACATACCTATATACAAATAAATAGAATTTGAGTGTCCCCGATTTTTAGGGGACTTTCACTGGCAGGTAGCTGATGTTATAAGGAGTAACTTAGGCTACTTTTATACTAGCTGCGCCCATGAATTCGTCCGGGTATGATTCTGAACAATCATATTTTTTCACACGAGGACGAAGTCGCGGGCACAGCTAGTATAAATATAAGTAGGTATTTAAATTTACAACAGTTAAAATTTTGTTTATAGCTTTGTTTGATTAGAACAAGTTTGATTAAAATTAATCGTTGAATACTTTTAAGAATAATGTAAACTATCACTGTACATGCTGTAGATAGGGTTTGCCCAACCTCCATACATTTCTGGAACATATCCTTTACTTTATTTTCAAAATGACCCATCTAGTAGGTAGGTAGAAACAAAGTTATATACAGCCGAAGTTTATCTTACCTATAACTTATTTGAATGAATAGATAATGAAGCCGTATGTGGAATACTCAGAAACCAAACATTAGCTGACTCGATTAAGACTCACAGTAGAGGTGCCGATCACCATACTAACTTCGCGATCGGTACTATCCGCTGTCCTATTTTGTAGTATTTGCAAACATATCAATGCTGACCTCGTGTGAACAGTTATTGTTTCTCGATTTAGATTCAATTCGTGACTGTTACACGCGTAGGCAACTTTGTCCCCTCAGGAATACTAAGTGGTGTTCTGAGTGGCCGCGTGACTAAGCCACCTGCAGGAATTACCACCGATTGTATGCTAAGGAGCTAATAGTACCGCCTTTCTATAAGCCTCACAGATATTTTCAATTGATTTGTTTCGATAGAATTCTTTGTCCGAAAACATAAACGGATTTCAATGTCATGTGTTCGAAATAATGGAACCACTTTTTAAAACTGTTTAATTCCGTGTTTTGGTGGTATATCATAGTGTAAAAGGTCATCACATATATAAAGGTATTATAACAAAACAAGATTGTGCTAGTGATGTAATGCACCCGTGTCGCTGTTGATACTGTATAATTATCGTCAATAATTAAGCTATATCGGTCTAAAATTTTATTATTCAAACAAATACTGAACTTTGAACTGCGTTCCGAACAGACAATCCTAACATTAAAATGACGTACTTTTACGTTTGCACTCTGTAAGTATCCTTACTTACAGAGTGCAAACGTAAACTTCACATCACATTATCATATTCTTTATAGGTATATAAAAATCAATTGCTTTTCGTTAGTTTCGCTAAAACTCGAGAACGGTTGGACCGATTTGGCTAATTTTGGTGTTGAATGATTTTTTTAAGTCCAGGGAAGGTTTAAAAGGTAAGAAAATATGAGAAATTGAAGGGGAACAGTAAAAAAACACTATTTAATTTTCTCATACAAATAGTCGATATATATTATTATATATCAAACCTTTGACACATTATTTCATTCTGAGGCAATACGAAGTTTGCCGGGTCAGCTAGTATACAATATTTAACAATATAGAGATGACAAATTGAACCAAAAAGCACCAGTAACAAGAAGAAATGAATAAATAGTGCAATATACAAATGAGAGACAAATATGTTTTTAAACAGTGTTTTAAGAACTATGAAGATTTTTAGAAGCCATTCATATATTATTTAGGTACGCCTTAAGTATTTCGGAGTGAATACAATACAACCTTAGACTTATATCCATAAAATAAAAGTCACCTATTTATTACAAGAAAAAAAAACATAAGATAGTAATAGAACCGACACTAAAAAACACGGTACATTTCTTTTAAATCATAAATATTTTCGTTATGGTTATCGTGTTCGGATAAGATAATTACTTCGTAAATAGTGTATGTTACTGGGTACATGTAGGTATATGAAGCGAACCCGCTCGGATCACACGATTATGTCTACGTCTACGTGAAATTCGAAATTGCCTATTTAGTGGATCTATGTACACTAAAACTTTAGGCTCAGCATTATAACTGTTGAAACTCGGCTCATTTACTGTACCTAATGGTCGAATATTTAGGATACTGTTAGATTAACGAACAGAACACATCGCATAAAGAGAGAACATAAGAACCGGTATAATTTTTTTAGCGTTTAGCTCTGCCTACTCCGTAAAATAATTGGCGTGATTTTTTTTTTTTATGAAATGGAAGTGGCAAACAAGCATGCAGTTCACATTGATGTTAAGTGATGACTGCAGCCTATAGACCCACACAATGACCAGAGGTCAAAATGCAGATGCGCTGCCACTCCTGAGGCATTAGGTGTTATGCCTCTGTGCCGGAAATTACAGGGCCGTACATTACCACCTGACCGGAACACGATAGTGCTGAACTACCATTCTACCACCAGTAATAAATATACAACGTATATATATATATATATAAAATATAAGTACCTATTTATTTTCGTGTCGTATTTATAGTGTTTATAAGTATATACACATTATACACGGCATATAGGAGGCTTTAGCGCATCAGTGGACGTCTTTCGGCTGCTTATACTTATATATGCCTGGTTCTATAATGGTTAATACATACTACTTTAAACAACTAAAGTAATGATACTTCCAGCTATTTATAGAATTTCAACATGAAGTCGCTAAATTTATTATTTTAAATTTAATTAGCGTTTTGATCGTAACAAAGTTTTGATAGTATAATATTTACATAAAACATATATTTGCGTGATATAATGAAAAAGTAAAAAAGATAATAACTGAGTTAAGTACCAAACACAAACGAAAGAAGTGTAAGATAAGCTACGCGTAGTTTTAATCGTGGAATAACAGAGCAGTCATACCAGCGCGAGCGACCTGAATATCAAATACAATAACAAAATTAAATAAAAACAAGTTTAAATTATGTTATCGTGCTTGGTTAATCGACCAAATACTAGTAGCCTGCTTATTTATACAAACTAATTTTATTAAACAACTTTTGAGGAAAATTATGTTGTACAGGCAACTACAGATCAACTTTATATATAAAATGATTCAAAATAGCATCAATGTTATCTGTTTATAGGAAATAACGTTGACAATAGCTGCGTAATGCGTAATAATATGGACATAACTCGTCTTGTTAGTAACTGTATCTGCCATTGACTGAAATGTATCAAAGTACTAAACAGGACACTCTCCTGTTGGGACACTCCCCTTTGTCCCCAAACTGGAATCGTGCTACCATCACTGTTTCAGTTTTCCGAAGTCAGTTTACCACACTTTCCCATACTAACATAACAGATGACGTGGACAATTTTGTCAAATCAATTTAAAAACGGAACCGGCTGCGACTCTTTGTTCCCAGTGTCTTTTCTATATACATACATACATATATATTAAACTTATGGTATCTGCTGAGTTTTTTGATAAATTTTTAATTTACCGTAGTAAGTAGGTATACCGTACACCCATAATTATTGAACAAAAATTCTATAATCTATGTTTTGAAAATTTATAACTTAAAGCAAAATGGTAAGTATGGCTTCACATTTCCTCTTTCATACAATTTTCTGTAGGTAGGAATTCTTGTTATTAATGTTATTTAAAATCTTCATGCAATTAAAATGGTTTTAAACAGTTTTATTTTTTACAAATAAGTAGTTATGACTTGCGATATAGCGGCATCTAAAACGTTATATGATACACATTATTTTAAAGCTATTAACATAATATAAAATAATTGTGAATGTTTCCTTTTTTACCAGTGAGTATTGACATTCTTAACACGGCACTGAGTTATGTGGCTATATTCATAGTTACACAATATGTCTCTTGATTGCATGTATGGTTGATTGTCGTGAAGGTACGCACGCGTGCTTCAAGGAAAAGTTATGAATGGAAGTCTCAAGTGAGACGATCTTGTTTTGAAACTGTACTGATGTCATTCCTCATTATATTGACGTATTATATCCTTCATGGCTAAGCGATAAAATACTCAATAATCATTAAAGGTAGGTAGATATAGGTCACATGATACCTAATAATTTCATTATAAATTCCATGAGTAAGTAGATATTATTTAACTATTGAGATTTTTCATAAGCACTCTGGTATGGCCGATTTACATTATTTATTTAGGAGAGTATTTTAGTACAACTTGAAAGTCAAATAGAACCGTACACAATACTAAAGCAAGTAGCGTTTTAATGTTTCAACTAAAGTACTATCAGAAAATAAAGAAAAAACGGAAAGAACCAACGGAAGAAGCTTTACCACTAAGCTACCGAAGTGGGACTTCGGTAGCTTAGTGGTAAAGCGGCTGGACTGGTTATCCTGAGGTTCAATTGCTGTCCGAAGTAAAATTTTTCTTTCCGTTTTTCCTTTAATTTCTGAAGTGCACTTGCATGTGTTATTGAGAAAAATAAATAGTACAATTAAAGTACTATCCTAAAGCACTCTGATAAACACAAAGACAATGTAAACCGGCTCTTAGACGTAGATCTTAGTAGGTACCATGTATCTTTGAATGTTTCATAATCGTTAGCGCGAATAGCTCTAGTATTAAAAAGTAAGCAGTTAGGTTTTATTTTAGTATTCTGTATTGCTAAACGCGAAAGAAAGGCGGATGACTCGATAAGTATTTTATGTAAATTAAGCAACAAACGGGCAAGTAGTTAATACGAAATGACTACTGTCACCTAAAAACACTACAAAAAAACGGTGGCCTTTTTAAATAAAATAGTAATAATACTAAGTAAATTGTTATGCGAGTGCCTAATTATGGGAACACACATTATAAATATATATTATCATCTGCATAAAATACAGTAATATATATAGTATAATAATAGTTTTTTTTTTTTTTGTGTCCTTTGAAAAAAAAACCTATGAATTGTGTTTCCCAACACTTTACTGCCACAAATTATATTATTTATTTATAACTTTATATTTTCATTGCACTTATATTATAACAATCAAGTATATAGGTACCTATAAAGAAACCGCCTCAGTAATCTAGTGGTAGCTGGGTTCGATTCCCGGGTCGGGGGCTATCGGAGATAACGGTGCAAAATCTTTTATCACAAACAAAGATGTTGCAATCAGAAATGCTTATTTAAAAAAATGGTGTACGTAGCCAGTTTTGAATCTATACTCCTCAAATAATGCAAATATAATATGTTGAGTTTACGTGATGTCAATACTATTTGACGTCTACGGTACGCCGTAGAGCTCGTAGCTCTCTACTACGATATCACTGCCTTACACTACACTCACTAGGTCCCTACACCGCAGAGCGCCCAGGTTACTATCAGGGATGTTAGGGAGCTCCGTAACCGTAACCTAAAACTATTGGATATCCGATATAAAAATATTTGTAACCGTATCCGAAATAATAGTTTCGGATGATATCGGATAGACGCGTCACACACGGCCCGCGCGACAATTAGCATTATTTGTTAACTACTGTTGTGGTCTTATCATACTCGTAACTAACTTGTGAGTAATTTCACATTCACGAAATTTGTATTCTACTTTTGATATTCCTTAAAATCTTATATCCGTAACCGAAATTATCCGAAACCAACGAATAACCCAAAATAATTTCATATCCCTATCCGTACCCGGTATGATAATCATTCCTATAACCGTATCCAATCCGTATCCGAAATTTCATATTCAGAACATCCCTTGTTTCTACTACCCTTAAATAATTTTAGTGACTACGCTTCACCGTAGAGCTCTAGAGCTCTCTATTAAAACGTTACCACATTAAAACCGTGTAATATTTTAAAGAGGAATAAAAAGCGTCTAATATTAGGTGAGGTAGTGCTAGGTGTTGGCGGTGAAATTAATAGGCAGCATTGAACTTGAACGCTGCGTGCATGACGTCAGTACA
This sequence comes from Macrosoma leucophasiata, assembly GCA_036365455.1. NCBI lineage: Eukaryota > Metazoa > Arthropoda > Insecta > Lepidoptera > Hedylidae > Macrosoma > Macrosoma leucophasiata. The sequence goes on from JAWQUS010000024.1 coordinate 8,171,806, forward strand.
CGTGCTCGGTCGGACCGGCAAGGCCGCCGCCTATCGCAGCCACATCGACCTAACTAACCGTGAACGATGTAGGCCTTCTAGCCTAGCCACTGGATGCAAGTAATTTTGACAAAGTCTGAGATTCTAGTCTGTATTTCGAAGAACAGGCAGAGACACAGGAACGAAGTGGACGCCTTACGGACGTATCTAATTCAGTTTTTTTGTGTTACTACGACTACGTTATAAACACATGCCTTAAATATCAGCACTCCCCAATGACCCGAGAACTTTCAATCCCACACTCTGCCCACCTCTGCCACCACTGTTAATCTACGGACAAAGAAGAATTAATCACAAAATAACACACCAAAAAACTTTCTTATTCAAGTAATCAAAAATAGACTGCCAAAATAATGTCTTGGTGGGAGTTAAAGCGATTTTCTCATAACAACGCGAATAGAGTTACAGCCTCCACGATTCCACAGCAGGCAAACAGATACAATTACCGAAGCCTACCTACACAATATTTTTAATATACTTTATTCATAATTCATTATAAAAACAGCTATCAAGATATAATTAAACTTGGAGACTCGTGTAAATATTATATTCACAAAGTTATGGTATTTACTGAGGCATAAATTGTTAAGCTACTGAAGTGGCAACTCATTTACTTCGAATCCTCTGTATTTTAAGCATGTGTATTGACTGCATGTTTGTTTGCTACGATAAAATATGTGTAAAAGCTTTTCTGAAACCAACTAAAATAGAGTCAGAAATAACATCATAATAATATATATATATAATACATAAAACATGGAACCTTTTTGACGGAATGATCTTATTAATTCAATTAGATCCTGCGGTCGTGAAATTGAATTGGAATGTTTAACAAGCCCACCCTACACATATTTAGTTTATCTAATATAGCTTGTGCACCCTCGTTTGTATAATTTCATATGAACAAAGTAACAAAAGATATTACTTTCCGCGTAAAACAGTAAAACAGTATGTTTAACAATAATACTATGCGATCGCTTTTATCTTTCAATAAATCTCAATAATGTGTCACTGCAGTAACTTTATTATTATTTCTATTGATATGTCTGATGAGCTTCTAGTAACATTATAGTCTCCTATTGACATAACGTTATACCTACTTTTGTTTGCTGTGGATTTTAAGCTAGTTAAAAAATCAGGAGTGATTTTACCTATTTTTACGTTAGAAGAAAAAATACAACGTGAGTATAAACTGTTATTTGTAATAATTAAAAATGAACGTGATGGTTAACTGTTTGTGACATACTGTTAATTTAAGATGGCCTTCCAAAGTCGGCTTTACAAAACTGTTTGCTACATTTTGGCTGTCGTAGTTAACTGCGTGGGCACTCAAAATAAATAGATCAATGAGGAAACTGGTAACTTAAAGACACTACCGGTTTTAAAAATTGAGTTAATTTTGAAGCAGATGTTTTCGAGAGAGCATCTGTTATTATGTATACTTCTTCGTAACTGTAAACTTGATTTCAACTGGTTTGTATTTCCCTTCCACAGAAAATTGCCTATATTAAATATATTTTGTTTTCAATCAATTCACAACGTACCTAAGTATGTAGCTTAGTTTCTTATTATTGAAATGTTAAGTCTACACACTTAATTTTGTTTTTACTATTGACTACAGTGATTTATGTATTAACTTAATAACGCAAGATGCTTAGTATTATTTTTATACGACATATGTCGGCTTAGTGATTCCATTTTTGAATCTTGTCTCTTCTATTGAAAAGTAAATATGAGTAGGTACTACACATCTATCTAATTGTGTACCTACATGAACACTGAAGATCAATAAAATATTATGTCCACTAGAAACTCATCTAAAAATTATCTACCTAATTATCTTTACCTAATCTCTAAAATATCTGACCCATAATGTCTACAGATTTACAGTAACTTAAAGTATATGTAATGCATATTGATCGCGCTGAAAGCTAAACCTAGCCGTAAGTTCGAATGATTTAAAATTGTAAACATATTCGTGGAATTACCTATACATATTTCAGTCGGAAACTGAGCCATATTATCATTGTTAATATATGGAAAATTATAACATTTTCCATACTGAACTGAAAATAAGCTTTTTGGCATTTTATGTTGAGTTCCATTTTGTGAAACATACCTACTTGCGTACTGTTTTCAATTTAGTATTTATCTACCTAATCTAATGTGGTGATGATGCAATGATATGTTTCATTGAATAATCTGTGAGATTATTCAATGAAACGTGTAGATCTAATCGATTATTTTTAAAAGTAAACCATTGTAATTACTTAGCACATTTTCTTTATTTCTGTAATCAATTACAACTACACATAATACCAACAACTAATAATTGAAAGTGTGATACAATTATTTACCAACTGATAGTTTAGTGTAATCTTTTGTCGCCACAGATTAAGTGAATAAAATGTTATGAATGGCTGGTATTATTACTAATACATTATGTCACTATTTTCGATAAAAACTTACGTAGGTACCTAACGTATTTCTCAGATAATGTCCCTTACTGATAAATATTATTATTTTCGTCCATCGTTCTTATCTCGGCAATGATAGTATCAAGTTGCATACAAGTAGGTATATAATAAATAAAATAAAGGTGAAGGTATTACCAATGTACTTGTATTTCACTTTAGAGATAAGCGTAGATAACAAAACATTATCGCATATCTTAAGATTTACCTATCGTATATTTAAATAATTTACAAATGAGTTTTACAAAGTATCGGAGATTTAATGTCGATTAATCCGTTTAATTAATTTGGGCTCTATTATACATATACAATAATGTACATTGTAGGTATAGTGTCGAATTTGCGTATCGCATTCTACTTGCATAAGCGGTTATTTCGCAAACTCCACAATATCGCCGTGAAAGCTGTGACGTAAGGTGCGCAAGCGCAGCAGCGAGCTAGCCCATTGATTAGACCAACCCACGAATGTAACCGGTTACTTAACACTTATTATATCTATTCTTAATTCAATAAACGTATTCAATATTGGCTGCAATTGCAACTTTATTTACGCTAAAATTTTCCTGCTCAAAACAGATTTGTATCCGCTACTGTGATAGTAACTACCTACAATAACTAGAAATACCACAAAAACTTACTTAAAAGGTAATGCAACTAAAATCATATGTTACATAATTCGTCATATTGTAGTTTGTATCCGTACAAACAAGCTGTGCCAAAAATTGTCCCCGTGGAAACATCACCGGCCACACAAAATGTTTGTTTGTTACATTTAGAATGTAATAGTTTAATATAAGCATTCGACTGTGTAAGGGTCGAGTTAGTAAACACGGAGCCTTAACTAATATGCATTGTTTACAAAGCAACAATGTGATTGTTTGTAATGTATATTATTTAAATGCAAATAGGATCGTGATTTACTATTGTTAAGTTCACAGAAACAGCTGATGTGTCGAATGCAAGTGCGGTTAAATAGGGACACACTAGGAACACTGCGAATACATCCGTGTGCAATTGACTAACTAATTATTGCATAAGTTATACATCTGTAAAACTTAAGAACACGTCATGTACCTTATACAGGTATGTCACAGTGTTCTTGAGATTCCGCATACTATAATAAAGTCATTCAAAATAAAAGTTTTCTACGTACCTATTTATCTCGCACACATCAAACTAAATATATATGATTATAAAAAAACCGGTCAAGTGCATGTTGAGCCACGCGCAGTGTAGGGTTGTTCAAAATTTTCGAGTAAAATACTTGGTACCTTTATACTAAAAATGGTAAATGCTAAATATTTGGTCGACTATTACTCGCAAATGTAGAGTCCACATAAGTGTGATAGTTTTCCTTTGAATTTCGTTATAGGTAGCTATTATTTATCACTGTAACGTTTGAATTTCTAACAACAACCGTTTAGTTGGTATAGGGTTTGGTTCACTTGTCTCCAACGAAAATTGGCACTTTAAAGCTTAATAAGTCACGAATAGTTAAAAACTAAAAATAATGTTAGAACATTCCTCAAAATTTTTGAAAGACCTATCCAGCGATATCCCACTCTAAATAGAAAACGAAAAATAAAAAAAATATCTGTGCTTCACATGTAGGGCAGGTACCCTAAATAATATTTATTTTTTTATGTTTTTATTCTACCACTCTGTCGGCGTGATTTTAGGTGTACACTTGTGCCAAATTTCAAGTCTCTAGTACCACGGAAGGTAGGTTGTAGGTACATTGCACTCAAAACCCTAAACTGTGCAAATGAAGAATCCGTATTATATTATTATTGCACATTCATTTAAAACTGTTTGGTAAAAGCATTTGACTCATGCATAATTCCCGTTTTAACATATGGATGTCAAAATTGCTATATTTCTTAACATATTAGCTAACATAACAAAATGTAAGATTTAAAACTATTTGGTAGGTATTAATGACATTGGTACCATTGAAAAAAAGATCCGGTAGATCACATCGGTGCTTTATTTGTGTTAAAGTCTTATTTGCAATAGTTTTGGATCACCGGAAACTTCTTCGATGGTACGTACACATACCTACATTGTCATAATAGTAACATTGTAGGTATGTGTACGTACCATCGTTTATACGTGTAACCTCTTATTTTTGTATAATTCAATAGATAGGTACCTAATTGGGGAGAAATAAAATGCATGTGCTATATGCGTATTTTTTTTTCTCCATCCCTGTCTGTCCTTTGGCTTGTTTTTTTATTTCATGTTTAGGATCTAATATATGATGGTACCTTTATATGTTTTAAATGTATACCAATGTTTAGCTTATAACTATAGCATATTTTTGAAACCAACAATAGGTACTGCTGAGAATCCATCAATAAAAAAATGGGCTTTAATGTCCAAAGATTTCAGTACCATAGGTTAGTGCTTTGTTATCATTTACTAAGTGATACCTGACAGAAGTTCTGTATTTTGCACGACTATGAAAGCAGGGTGCAACTAGTAATAGGTACTCTCTGTAGCAGCTAAATTTCAATATAATTGAGCAACGTCGGTAGGTATCGGGGATGTTGTGAAAACTATCATATGTTGACCTGATGTCATATGAAACATCGGAGCTGGCCGCTGCCACTGTTGTCACATGCACATGTAACATAAAACTGTTCTTTTCGTCGTGAGAATATTATTCGTTTGTTCGACGTAATGAATTACGAGCTAAGCGTAATGTAATCATCTCTCGTTTGCCGTCTCGCGGGAACAACACGTATCCCTATTCAATTGTATAAAAGAATTTTAATGCACGATAATTACTGTGAAGCGTACTTTATAATGGTACCGAGGCAGCGTGATCGCGGTTGAGTCATCCGAAGGTTGTTATTTACCTACACGGTAACAAAGATTCCATAATAATAAACAATTGACTAGCGAAACATTCATTCATGTGTGCTAAATTATACATGTGTTCAAAGGTACAGGTATGCGAGTGTTATCGAGGCTAATGCGACCGATAGCTAGATAGCAGACCGTACGCTACGTAGGCGGTAGCTCTGACGATAACACTGTAGCTGCCACACCGTCCGACGTGTGTGTGCTCTGTAACGTATATCTACGCTACGTTGAAGCTTGCATGTGTGTCTCCCTGTATCACTATCGGTGACACTAGGAATGATATTTCTTTGTTTTCTTTGCAACCGCCGCTTGTTATCTTGTTGGTCGTTTATTTAATTTAGTATCGCCCGTAGGGACTTAAGTTTAAGGCTAATAAGCGGGCAAGTACGAATCGGGCACGCCCATGAAAGGTTCCGTTGTAGCAAGTAATCGAGAGTTTTATTGGCTTTTGAAAAATATATAATAATAATGGCAACAGTGGGTCTGTTGCACGAGTCTCTCCCCTGTTTGGGGAAGGCCTGGAGCTTACTCCACCACGCTGCTCCAATGCGGATTGGTGGAGGTGTTGGGATTAGTGGCCAACCCGCTGTCGGATGTTTTCAAACCGTCCATAGGCCTCCGATAAGGTTTAACGACTGCTATCTATCGATAGCAACCGGGACCGACTAAACCGAAAAACTGAAAAACTATGAGGAAATCTCGTTCAAACTAAGTATCTTTGAATGTCTTCATTAAAGGTACAACATATACCTACGTATACAGTTTTAGATTATCACTGTCTTCTTTCAAAAATCGGAGGGGAAACACACATTTTACCACTTTGGAAGTGTCTTCTTTTAGGCGATTGACTTTCAAAAACACTTTTTAGAAACCTGTATTATCTAAAAACGTATTTTTAGTATCCATCCTAAGTATGGAAATATTTTTTTGTGTGTAAAAATCATAAAGCGGTTCACAGTATACGTCTATCTACCAAGTTTCAAACATGTAGTCCTAATAGTTTCGGAGTAAAATGGCTGTGACAAACGTTCCGTTGCTTGCCTTTGTTTGGCTACGGGACCCTAAAAACGCTACGATTTCACTAGCTATCTTACTTTGAAACTAATTAATTACTGTTTAAGTAAAGTCATTGCAATATGTTAGTGATCAGTTGCGCCTGACAGTATGCGCAGGGTGAATAAATGGATATTATCAGTACCTAGTACAACGGCAATTAGTAGCGGTACTTGTCTACACTATTATCTCTCGTTGTTGTTGAGTCCGAGAGGATCGTATCACATTGTATTTACACAGTAAAACTATTAGCTGCGTGGTTGATTAATCGAGAAATCTTCTATAAGGTAATTGCTCAACAGTGCCATGCGTAACGTCTATTTAAATACAGATTTGATGAACACTGGTAATTCCACATAATGCGCAAATTAAACCACATCGTTCGGCTTCACCATTAAGAATATTATTTAACATTAATTAGTAGATATGTAGGTACAAGCTTTCCAATAATTAAAACTCCTGGTTTTTGTTCCTCATATTCTATCCTAGCTCCATATTTCAAAAACGATCATTATTATACAGATAATTGACACCGCGTTTACTTATAAATTGCATTCGCCGTATACTTACCTACCTAATTACTATTGTACACAAAGTTGTATACCTACTTACTTACGTCAGTTCTGTTTATAGCGGTATTTAATGAAATCACTTTTGTATTATTATTGGTCGATTAACTGTAGAGGTTTTTTATATTCATAAATATTTACATGTATTTTAAAACCGCTACTTAGTAGTTACGACTATTTAAATACGGTAAAATAACCTGCATGCAGACACTTCATGTTGCTGTATTTTTTACCCTTTCATCAGTTATAAATTCACACAATCACATTTATTATTTATTTTTGTATTTACACAAGTTCAAGCACATTTACCTTCTATAATAAATACCGACTACATACTCGTAGGAGTTGATAGATCAATTACGCTATCTACTCTACATTGTATTGCATTACATAAAATTGTATTAAATGAAAATGCTATGGTATCTACATACCTACCTATCCGTAGAGACTTATTCTATCTCTTGGAGAAAATTATTTTGTTATTTTGCATGAAAAAAAAATAGTTAGTAAATGAATTGCTTCAATTTTATTATGTTTATCAAAGAATTGCATGTCATTACTTAGCGATAATAGAATGACAGGTGATAATGTAAAATATAGATAAAAAGTAAGATTTCATGCATGTTCATGTTTATATCATACACATACTGAAAATTTTATGTTTAATAACATATAGGTAGGTAGGTACTTACGTTAAGGATAAAAGTAAGACTTCTCAGAGGATAATGTTAGAATACCTATCTTCAGTTAGCATGTAGATTACACTTTAAGGTAGAACCTATTTATTTTATTTTTAGTTACGTAACAGGCAGGTACCTACCTATATGTTATACGCGACGTAAACATCAATCTGAAGTGCATGCTTGTTTGCCACTTCCATTAAATTAAAAAAAAATACCTACTACAACTAGACATTGTATTGTCATTGAAACTAGTCATAGGTACCTAAGTATGCAATATTATGATATGTAGATACTAAATAGGTACCTAGTAGTACCTACATGTCAACTAATCTAGAAGTATTTTGAGGAACATTTTTGTAAAGATCAGCATAAAACATATAAAATTCATTGATAACTAGGTTTAAGTTAAAACTGTTTGTTTATTTCATAAAAAGTACCTACTTATAGATCATCCAGCTAACCTATTGCTAGATCCTGTCAGTAAACTGTACTGATGTACGATGTGTCGAGTCTAGGGTCAAAGTTTATCATTTGGCTGCGGCGGCTGCGTACTTTTCCTTCTTGTTCTAAATATAACACAATAATTACTAATGAAAATGCGGCATTGTAACACGATAAGACTGAGTGATATTATTATTTCAAATTCATTGACTCAATATGCATGATTGGCTTATCCCAACTATATTTTGAGTTTGTATGATAGGTATACAAATTGAAAAAAACTTGATTAATTATTCTTTAAAATATTGCATTAAACTATCATCAGAATTATGTAGTTTACCTTTCTAGAACATTACAAATTAGGCTTTATCACCACACAAACAAGGCACAGACGGGACCGACCGGACATTTCTTCTATATTATCCAAATACATATGTGCCTACACACCTAGTCTCTTATGGAGAATGCAATCCAATTAATGTAACCACATTGATACGTAAAAAGTAGTAAAAATATCTACTAGATATAAGCTCACAAGCTAGCTCCATAAAATTCCATTGTTTTTGTTCGTAGAAGGTCGTTACACGCCTACAGGTTTCTCGTAGCAGATAATTCTCAAAGGACATTTTGAAGGTTGATACTAATAAAGGTCTACGCTTATAGTAATGTATTATCTATTAGGTTAAGGTAATCCATCTACCGACCTATAAGGCCGTGCGTACTAAAACTGATCGACGAGATCCTGTATTTATCAAGATTTGCTCAAGTAAAATGTAATATAAAGGAGCAGAGAATGTGTCTTAATTTTGTAGTAGGGTTCTAGTGCATTATAGAGTCGCGGGGGATAGAGACAGGTAGCGATGATGGAAAAGGGCGGGCGGCAGGCGGCGCGGTGCCGATACGCACAGAAACAACCTAAATAAAGCAGGCCAGCCAGCAGCCAGCAGGGAGCAGTCTACGGTGTGGTGTGGACGGACGGCGGATGGCATACGCGGAACGCGGCGCACCACACACACACACACACACACACACACGCCCGCGCCGCACACCGTCGCGCCGCCCGCTCAGCCGCTCACACAGTCACACATTCTAGCCGCACGCACACAACGCGCCACAGACGAAAATAAAATCCACTCGTATGCGCCATGCAAATAGGAAAGCGGCCGGGCATATAAACTCGAGCCGGACGAATGAACGAGATGATCCTTACGTTTCGTGGCACTATCGCTAGACGGTCACGAACGCAGCATCTCAGGCCGCGAGTCACGGCGACTCTGGTTCGAAGATCTCATCCGAAGGCGCCGTGTGCTCCTCCAAACTGGTTTCGTGGGCGCGCTTGGGTTCCGGTGGAAAAATACACGGACGCGACGTCCACGAACATTCGGCACTCGCGGTATCGCGACGTATCACTGCGGTCACTGGGCAGGAAAATCAACGGGCGATCAGCTTGAATGATATCATAGGTCGCCGTCGAGACGAAGACACGAGCGAAGTGCGACGGCGGCGCAGGTCGCAGCGCGACTGGCGGCGGCGGCGGCACTACGGAGCCCCGTGCGTAGTGAGTGGCCGTGAGGCGCGGGGACGAGGAAACCCGGCGCGAGTACGGCGCGGCGCTCGGCCGCGGCCCACGCGAGCCACCCGGCCCGCGCCCGCTCCCCGCTTGTCGCCGGCCCGCGCCCCCGCCACCCGCCGCCTGCCGCGCCCGCCAGGGGAAGGGGGACGCGGATTAATCACGTAGTAAGTATGCCCCCCGGGGCCGTGCTCCCGCTCCCCCCTACGCCCGCGTAGAACCTGAGCCCGAACCCGACCGACACTACACTTGAATAAATACTAAATGCACTAGCGCTCCACTGGTCGTCGCCTCGTCGTGCCAGACTGAAACCGGACACTTCTTGAGCTAAATGAATTCTTGCGTGAGTGCTACCGCTGAATGTTGGCTACAGCGATACGGTTGATGATGTCTGCGCGTATCGCCTGTATCGTACTGCCTCCGCCGGCCGCCGACCTGCGCATGCACTATGATGCAACTCTTGTTAAACATATAAGAAAGCTATCAATAGGATCGCGGAACTTACATCCCGTAATAATCCTTATAATAAGACAACTCAAATAGTATCACTATAATATCTTTTTGTGTTTTAAACTCATTTAGAACTCTACAGTTTTTGTTTTGCATCTCTTATATGGTTTTTTCCCAGCTCAGGTTTTACTGATGAGATTTCTAAACCGGTTCTTGAGACATCAAACATAGCTGACGTCATGGTATACCTTTCTGGCGTCAATTTAAAGTAACTCCAATATTACTACATAAAAATCCCTTTTTTATGTGTGCTAACGGTAAATGTTCATTAATAATAATAACGTGTATAAATAAACCGTCGCAATCATTGTATAATACACATACCTAAACATTAATGTGAATTATATTAATATACACCGGCTTATTTTATCCTGTCTATTTCTCATCACAAGACTAATTGTATAGAGATATAACTCGCAAATTGAATCTGGTCTCACACTTTTGTACGGCCCTGTAATTTCCGGCACAGAGGCATAACACCTTAGGCCTCAGGAGTGGTAACGCATCTGCATTTTGACCTTGGTCTTTGTGTGGGTGTCTATTGGCCGCAGTCATCACTTAGCATCAATGTGAACTGTATGTTTGTTAACCACATCCATTGTATAAAAAAATCTTACTCCGGACAGGTACTTTAACTGTATGTTTAATATGATATTTAATTTCAAATATGTAGTAAAAATCTCTATATAGGTATATTGTTTCCATGTTTTGGAAATCTCAAGATACATCATCATCAATCATAAAGGTCAAATATAATAAGTATAACAAGAAAAAGTAATATACAAAATGTCACATACGTTTATAAATATAAACGGTAGAGTTTCGGCCGTAAAAAATGTAGAGTCGCCTTAACAATTTGAATATAATAAAGCTTAAAAAAAATTGCTGTATTTATTTCAACGTATACGTCTGCAAATACAGATCAAATCTTAAAAAAAAACGTATTTTATTACCGTATTTGAATATATTGAAGAAGATTGCAGACGTACCATAAACGTTATGATTCTCAAAACTATCATCGTGTATGACAATGCTACCGGATATGGTTTCAAAACACTGTTGAAAATCGTGAAGCATAGTATGTTACTAGTAAATTATTTACTATAGACTTATCCCCTTATTCATACACGTATTTTAGCTAAAGTGTTGCTAATCTCTCCTTTGTCTTTTTCTATCCTGCACATTTGACAATGCAACTGACAAAGACAAAGCATTCTATAGCTAAAACGTATCTAAAGTACGTTTATGGATAAGGGGGTTATTCTTTGCAGAATTGTGATCACATTGAATAAATACTAAGTATAAAATTTTAAATGTGAAGCAACACATGCCAAAAAATGTCTGTCTCTACATTTTTATAAGACATTCATGTTACTTATTTGATTATTATTAATATTTCTTTGCTCTAACTTTAGGCTAATTCTAAAGCAGTATGGAGATATTAATGTAGTACTCAAGTAATAAATAATAAGGTTTGATAAGAGTAAGCTACTAATGCGCATGGCGCCAAGTAATTCGCGTCGCATTGGAAAGTTGAGGTATGATCCTTTCTCAACGATATTTCAATGGAACGGGCGAGTCAGTAGCTGCCGAGTACTCACACATAATCCCGTCCCCTCATTGTTCGAGAAACGGTCTAAGATAAGCCCTAAAAAGGAATGAGACGGTCTTTAAGGACAAATGGCCCGACGGTTACATGTTCTTTTGTTGGAGAAATATGTTTCACTTATCTTGATTAACGTTTTCGGTTTTTAGTTCTAAGAGTTTATTCTTTCCACTATCAGTGTCCATCACAATGGGCTTATGAAAGCTACTTTGAGGGTAATCCCTGGAGCCGCCATAGCTAAATTATTTGATTTTCAAAGTCACCAACGCGTTGAACTCTTCGCTAAGGGCCATCGATCGATTTGTTACGGCAAGCGCAGGAAAAAGATTCAAACTTGTTTTTTATTACTACGAAGGTTGAACGCTGTCCGCCTTTAGGAATTCTATACAACTCCATAAAGGTTTGAAAACAAAAACGAAAACGTTGTTTAATAAGATAATAACTTCGATTTCCTCGTATACAATATGTGAGACAAGTTGTAATGCACCGCGCAGATGATTAATAAACACTATATAGAAATTAGTCCGTATTGCGATGATGTTAGTATATATATACCCCATTATTCATAAACGTACATTAGATACGTTTTAGTTATAGAATGCTTTGTCTTTGTCAGTTGCATTGTCAAATGTGCAGGATAGAAAAAGACAAAGGAGAGATTAGCAACACTTTAGCTAAAATACGTTTATGAATAAGGGGGCTAGTATTTTATATTTGGAGGAGATGTACCTACAAACTAGTGAATTTTGTATATAATACGTTATGTAATAAACTAACAAATGCGCATAACCTTTTTATGCACGAAAATTACCTTAAAATCAAATCACCGTATGACAAATACCTTGTTTATATTAATGTTCATTTTATGACGTAGTAAATACGATAAAGCTGATATAACTAGACTGAAAAATACAGGAATTAGTTATAACACATGCGTACCGATTATCATAAGCGACATGTTATTTTAGTATTTTCAAGAGTATTTATAGGCTGTATCTAATAGTTGATCAACTTGTATCACTTACTTGAAAACACGGAACCCTACTACAATAATAATGTTCAGACTGGAACTTGCTAAACAGCTGTTTTAATTGCCTATCTTCAACGAAAATATTTCAATCGGACATAAAAAAGTAATTTAGTTTGCCTATGATGGGCGATGGTTGAATAATATATCGATTATCAAATCAAACATTGTGGAAATAAAAAGAGTAAGTATATTTATTTAAAATGGCTCTATAAATCGCTACTTAATAAAAATAATAAGTACTAAAATTAATATATGTTTGTCTTTTTGTGTATTCCGCTTTAAAAAGGATATGAAAATTTGTATGGAAATCCGTAATTTTTGTTGCAAATTCCACGCGGATGAAGCCGCGGGCATAAGTTTGTTTTACCATAGGACAATTAATATTGTTCTTTCACTGAAGGTGTATCTGTGGTAGAGTTTCAATTATCACGCTATCAGAGTCGGAGTGATCAGAGCTATGCTATAGTATTTTAGACAGATGGTAAATATGGTAATTTAGAAGTCAATTAGAAGTGATCCAATAAAGCTTAGGCTCAAGTGTTGAGTACTACAAAAGTGTCGAAGCATCTGCATTAAATATCTAGATTTAATGCCAACCTCTCTAGGTTGTTAATAATTGAATGAAAATAAAATATTATTTACCTACTTATACATAAAATGCTTGTATTCGAAGTAATGATACCTCATATTCATACGTGTATTGGAATCGGTAATTTTATTCTTATCCATTATACCTTGTAACCATTTCATGATCTTGTCATACCAAATAGAGACTGGACCAAGACGCATAAATAAGTAAGTACTTCATACGTACAAAACTCCGTCGTAGCTAATTGTAAAGGATTTTTAAAGACTTAAGGACGTATTATCAGAATATTTATTAACAATTTAAAATAATAAATGTGAAGAAATGTTTATGATTTGGTCAAGTAAACAGAAAGTAAACCTTGCAACGCCTTGAAAAGATGCTGTTTTCATTTTATAGACTAGTTGGTTGCCTAACTTGAGAAGAGTTAACAGATACCTACTAAAAATAAAAAAAATAAAATATAAAGCGGAGTACCATACAATAAACGTGATTTTAACGGCACCCTTCGTGCACGCGTCCGACTCGCACTTCGCTGGTTTTTTTTTTCAGGTAATATTTCATAACAGTTTTACTTTGGTTCTTTTTATAAATATTTTTTACAGACTCATTAATGGCACTTGCCATGATTCATTGAAATAATCAAATGGCTTGCAATTATATTTATTCCATACAGAAGATATTTCTTATGTTTAGTTAAAATCCTCCAGAAATTGCATCAGATTGCAGTTTGTTGACTCGTCCCTTTATACTCATCTTCAAATGTGTTAGCATCGCAGACGTCTGCCAACCCACGCTCCTTGTATAATTAATATATAATTCCTCTATTGAAAATAGGTGGTCCTACCTTTCTATAAAATTACCATACTTTGTATCTGCGTACTTCAAAATAATCCGTTCTCGACGTTCTCGATACATAATAAATAATATTCTATCGCAGGTGCCTACATATTATTATAACGAATTGAAGAAAGTGAACTAAAAATAAATATTTATCGTGACATTGGAATAACAGAATTGAATATAATGGCTTCCGACTTATTTTTAACTTGTAATATATATAAATAAATAGTCATGACTGTAAATAGTGATGATGTATCTATCTATCAAAGCCAAATATGACTAATCTTTGATAACAGCTATATTTGACGGACCGTCATGATTGTGTTTCCGATCTAAGAAAACAAACAGAAACTTAAAAAAAAATCATACTTGAGTAAGTAAATCCGAAAGCAAAATGTGCTGAAGTCACGAGGTATAGTTTTTCTCCTGTTATTCTTTATTTCCAAGTAGAGATTTTCCTATCCATTTTCTAAGTTCTCTATATAAGTATACTATTTTTTTTTTAATTCACTCGCATGTTTTATTTTGTAAAATACAATATTGTAAGAAGATAGAAAACGAATAATCATGAGAAGTGTGTATGGAACGGTATATCTGGAGCTCCACACTCTCTTCATGCCCCGTAAGGAACATGGCATGAAGATACATAAATACTATATTACCTATAATCTATCGGTTATAATTAGAATATTACCTCGGTAATAAAATATAATCGTTATATGAATTTAGTTACGCTGGTGCAGCATAGTAGGTATTAAGTGTTCGGTTTATTCTAGTCTGCCATTTCGTCTATTCCTGTTCGTCGCCCGCCAGACATGATATCTATCCAGAGTCACTGTATATACCTACTCGTACTATCGAAATGTCACGTCGTAAGTTTGCCAGATGATATTATCATTATTTACATTAAATGGACCTGAAAGAAATATGCTTTGTCACTTGTTTTGTTAATAATAATTATTACTATTGCGGAGTCTGTTGTGATAAATATAGTTTTGAGACATGTCAAAATAATATAAATTATATTAAGCTGGTGATAGAGTTCTAGTGGTTCGACGGGATCAGCAGTATCAGCACACATGTGCCACCAATTTTTGGTGTTCAGCGCTTTTTCCATAATTTCGAAGATAGGAGCAAAAGGTTTAGGCTTCTGAAGAGGCAGCAAAACCTATATCGACGTTATTTTAAATGTCTAAGTGTTCTTTTGAGTCTCTCCTTCAAACTAAAATTGGTGAACTTTATTTTTTTTGTCATGCACGCCGATTCATAAAACTTTTGACCTCACCCTCAGACAACACTCGACCTATTTGGTCATGGTAGGTAAGTCTTGGTCTTCTTGGGCCTCTGCAGCTATCCAAATTCGCATTGTAGGTATACCTGTATAGTCATTCGCTCATTCGACAGTCCTTAGAGTGCTTTCATGGTTTGCTCTTGTATCTCACTCTAAGCTATGAACATCGTGAACATGTTCATGTTACATTTTGCCAAGGGTGAAGATGCAAATTTTCAGGTTCGACTTCAATGCAATGTTCACTGTGTCAAATTATGGTCGTCTGGAAAATAATCTTGAAAATACGGAGCATTCTGGAGCATTAGCTCTGTGATGCAATACTTTTTTGAAGTCTGCTGGTGCCGGTCGTAGCTGTGGTGACACAGTGATAATTTTTCATGAAGAAGACTGAATGTTAATGTCTATTTTATTATCTATACCCTTTAAAATTCTTTAACTTTTCTCTGTTTGTTAATGTCATAAACAGTGTGATATAGAAAAGATTAAGTTCATAGATTTTTTAATATAAGAAGACATAAGTGTATACATTCAAATAGCACTAGACATTCAAAATGTCAGTATGATATATTTATAAAAAGTTTGTTATGTCTACTTTTATTTAACTCAAATACTTATAATTAGATTGTGGAATAAACATAGAATATTGACTCGCGTCCAATATTACACCATCAAAGCTATAATATAATATAAGTATACGTTATACCTCGTTATAGGTACATAAATGATGGACTGTATGATTGCGTATATTCCTACTCGTATCGGTGTGAAATTCATTCATTGAAAGACACCGAACGTGATTGAGTGCACAAAACTGAGTAGACAGATTTATATCAAGGAGCGGGTGGTTTATTTTCATTGAATTGCTTGCCACTCGTTCGCTTTTAATTTCCTATCATTGCGAATATGATATTTTTCTTGTAATTTATATTAAAAAAATATATGCATATAAGTACCTAAGGCTTATGCGAATACATATATGCAATATTACGTAAGGAAACATTTCTGTATATATGCATGCACATCTCTATATATTCTGACTTTAACAAAATAGGTACATAGTTGCTCTTAAAATGTTATATTGCACAGTGATTTAAAATATCAAATGCGTGAATGAAAGCTCAGACGAGTCACGTCGAATTCTAAGTAATATTTTGTAATGTTAGTTATGTATTTATTGAATATGACTTATGTAATGCGAATGTCTGTAATTTAATGCTAAAAATACCACGCTGTATATTCTTCTATCTCGGGCTGAAACTAATAAAGTTTCACACACAAAAATAGAACATCATCTTAATTGACACTTATAACTACTTTAATCGGCATCAAGGATCCTCGAAGAAAAATAGGCATAACAAAACTTTTTTTTTGATGTAACGAAGATGGTTTACAAGCATGCAGCTCACATGCATGTTAAGTGATGACTGCAGCCTATAGACATCTACACATAAACCAGAGGTCAAAATGCAGATGCGTTGCCACCTTAGTTTAACACGGGACCATATATTACCATCTAACACTTCCAATTACCATAAATAGACAAAATTCAAAGTAAACATTATTTTTTAAAGTTGCCTTATCGTCAAGATTTCAAAATAATTACTCAATATTCTCTACTGAAAATGAATGTTCTTGACAATACGAGTATATTACCTACGTTAGAATATTAGCAATTCACAAGAAAATATATAAATAGAATGAATCTTTAAAATAAATTTAAAACAAGTAGAGAATAAAATATAAGAGACTCTTTTGCGAATTTTATTTATTATTTACTTTTCTCAGGCACGTGAAATGAGAACCATTCGACAAAAGACAAATACACATCAGCAAAACCTGTGCAGAGCAGACGAACGAGTCCCTGATTTTCATAGTAAACAAGATTCTTGTCGGCATCGTGTGAAGATTTATTTTTCTCAGAACGAGAAAGCAACATTATTCTCGTACTGAAATAAGTTCAAAGCAACGCCAGCTCATTAGGAACACGCTTCAAGTTTACGTGCGCTGCGCATTACGAGCACTTCCCTTTCAAATGTAGCGCAGAAATGGATAAAACGGTATTTTAACAAAAAAATACGTATAATTAGGTACATGTATACGTTTTATACGAAATATATTACTCATTGAATATTATATTTTTGTTTTTTTTTTTTTTTCGTCTAATTGATATTTGTTGAATAGATATTTGTTTCAGCTTAATTTTGGTTGCTGTATCTTGACTCAAAAAGTCTAACTTACGATTTAAACTTCAGAACCTACCTACTTAGAGTTTAAAAGAATTATTTAAGGTGTTTTACCAAATTTTTAAGTAGTTATAGTTTGTAATAATTCCGAACACCGCTGCACGCAACACTGCAGCCGCCGTAGCGCTTTTGGTTTTCTTAATATTATGTAGGTAACGGCCAAAATGGTATTATGGATGAGTTAGTTTAAGATATCCTTTAAATACATATCAACATATCCTTCAATTTATTCATAGAAGAAAAAGGAATGTCTACTATTTTTGGCACGCTCTACTGTCTAAACAGTTCGACAGATTTTATTCTGTGTGCCATATATTTATGATTATTTCAGAAATATTAATATAAGTACTGATATACTCGTATAATAATATGTGCATCGTGCGAAATATATTCGTAACGTAAAGTTGCCAATTTGATAATCTTCGACATCCGAGTAAATTCACAACACTCTACTTGTAAGCATTGTTAGGTAAATATCATTGCAGTGGCATATAAACTGTATTTAAAAGTAAAAAGGTAAAATTTTAAATATTGAAGGTACAAAAAAACTCGTAGAGTACATACTTATGATATTTATCCAGTTAGGATCTAGTTGCGTGTACGCGTATGGACTGTAGTATGACCTATACTATAACACAAAACTCACTAAACACAATGAAGTGAGTTCGTGTGCCTGCTTCAACAAAAACAAATGTCATTTGTTAGAGCGAAAAAGCCAATAATTCTCACTTCGATGGAGTGTGTTTTGTCTTGGAGAATAAGGTACCTAGCTGTAGATAAAATACGATCGCAATTAATCGTTCTATTGTTACCCCGGCCAACGGGCCCGACTAATGGATCAAGTCTGTTGAACGGGCTGCTATTTGCATGCAGCAATTTGTAAATTTCAATTAAAACAAATGAGACAGTGCATATTTATCATTTATGTATGCATTGACAACAGCTGAGTTGAGCCTCAGCAAGTTAAAGTTTAGGCCAAAGTTCTTTGGACTGAAAAATGAGCAAATGCTGTTTTGGCTGAACACATTAGTGAAAGATAATTTTGTTTGTAATATATTTTCCAATCTGTAATTCCGGATAATCCAACCAATTTGGAGTACTGAGTGTTCTATTTCTTCTATATTATTTCTTTACAAAGGAATGTACATTATAATTTTCTAATATGACAATTAACAAACAGTGAGGGCGTAACAACTCCACATTATACTTGTCTATCAAAAAGCTAATGGAGCGCACCGTTCTATTTTCAGTTCTATTTGTGAAACTCTCCATTTATCAATAGCGTTCCGTTTTAATAAGCACAGTCTATAATATTGTCACATTTTAGCATTTTTATTGTATTTTAATATCGCTGTCAAGGCCAAACCTCAGCATTTAGAACGGAAGGTTCTAGTGCGTATTTATTTAATTAATCTTTATTGCCACAAGAACGCAAATGGCACACTTTACGGCTAAAGCTCTACTGATCTACCATTGGTAGTGAAAAGAAAGTGGTAGGCGGTGTTAGTTAAAACAAAAGAAAATAATGTAAAGGTAAGATATTAAACAATATAAACAATAACACAAAAAATAATACATTTACTAAAAATATTCTAATTACTAAAACTGCCTCAGTAGCCTAGTGGTAACAGACCACTACTACTACGCTGTAGGTCCTGGGTTCGATTCCCGGGACGGGAACTATCAGAGATAACAGTAAAAAATCGTTTATCTCGTTCTATCGGGAGTTTTCCATTTTCTGGAAGTTTCCCAGTACCTCGGAGTTTGGTAGTGTGCCCGGAGATGGCAACAGGTTCGCCACCTGGCCGTTACATGGGCCAAAATGTAACCGGCGAAATGTGGGTGTTTTCATGTACGATTGAATGCTTGCATTTACCTACCTCTGCCTACCCCTTCGGGGATTACAGACGTGAAGTACTTTTTTTTTTACTAAAAATATTAATATTACTAAAATATCTATTGATGTAACATCATCATAGGTATATAATATACAGGATGGGTAAACGAGTACTGGGTTTTTTTTTGTATGGTGTCATGTAGGCGGCACTTTTCGAGACGGCACTTATCTACTCCACCGGGCAATCGGCAGTGTGGTAAAAGCTGGTATATGCAATAGTGACTAAACTGGGTATTACCTATTTGATGATTGCGCTGGCACACTCAGAACGCTGCAGGGTTGTCAGTTTAAATTAATATTCACCTTATATACAGCAAATGATGCTTTTCAAACGCTTATATCCGAATTTTATTATACACTAGCTGTAGCCTGCGGCTTCGCCCGTGTGGATGTCGTTTTATAAATAACTAAGTAGCCTATGTTCTTTCTTAAAGTCAACTCTATCTTTTTTTTATGTAATGGAAGTGGTAAACAAGCATGCAGTTCACATTGATGTTAAGTGACGACTGCAGCCTATAGACACCCACACCAAGACCAAGCTCAAAATGCAGATGCGTTACCACTCCTGAGACCTAAGGTGTTATGCCTCGGTGCCGGAAATTACAGGGCCGTACATTACCAACTGGCTGGAACACGATAGTGATGAACACTACCATTTAGCGACAAGTATATTAGGTAATGCGGTGGTGCCTACGCCTGCGAGCTCCGTCACCGGAGCTCTACCACCAGTGAAAAATCTCTGTACCAAATTTCATTAAAATCGGTTCAGTCGTTTGGACGTGAAAAGGTAACAGACAGACAGACAGACAGAGTTACTTTCGCATTAATAATATTAGTAGGGATTAACCAACATTACATTACATTAATTATACCAAGGCAAGTATTGCGGTGAGGGTACATAAGCCTCCGGTAGAGCATTTGTAGAGCGAACTTATTACCTACTTGAAATACAAAGGAGCTGAAAACAGAGCCGAAATGGTGAAAAGGCTAGAGAACATTAAAATAAAGAGTATAGGCAAATTGTAAAGAGTAAGAAGATGAAAGTTATTCAAATTTAGTAGAAGGAGTACAGGCCCGAAAGAATTGAGAAAGACGGCTTGTTTATCTTCGCTGTTGAATTAGAACAGTTAAATTAATTTTAAAAAAATTACTCATGTTTTTTTTAATAACATGCCTACCTACAAACATGTGCTTTTGAATAATAAATATTCACCGACAAAAAATGAAATGAAAGACAAACATTAAGAGTCGTAATATACTTTTCTGATATATCACAACTCAGAAAGAGCCTAACTCACCCAACATCTTGGTCGAAAATGAAGGCTTGGGCACTTCAATTCATTTCATAGAAATAGTATGACACATCAGACTTAATTTCATACCTTATGTCCATGTTAGATGTTTTGATAGTATTACATTACGCAATACATACATTAGTATTACATCACAGAATACTAAATAACATACCTACCTATATGTTATTTTACCGTATTCAAAAAACATTTAGTATCTGTAATAAAAAACTTAGGGTGCTTATATTTATTTCAAAGATTAGTGCCATATTCATTCGTTGGGATGTAAAACAAAATTAGTATAATAATAACTTGTACAAGTCTTAGGAATCGGCGTGCATGTATGAAGAGAGGTATGGCGTATGGACTGGGATATCTGACGCTCCATATTCTCTGCATACCCCGCAAGGGACTTGGTGTAGAGATACGTACATACTTGTAAAATTAAGATTTATGTATTCAATATAAAACAAAGAGTTCATTAAGTAAGAAATATAATTCGACTGAACGAGGAGAGACCCACGGGATACTTCTATTATAATATAGGTAGTAGTGTAGATAGAGCTAGCAGGAAAGGCCCTACGGTCCTAGCTTTACATACTAGGTCCTAGCTTTACATTACTATACGACGTAATATACGTTACGAGTATTAGGACATCTGTAACGTAATTGGACGTAATTGTCATCGGATCGCGATTAACTCTTTGTATTGTATTGCTTTATTTAACCAATGCGCGCCTTATATTAGAGCGAAACAGAGAAACGATTCAGTCATAATCCAATGACAACTAAGATAAATTACGTTACAGATATTCTATAAGGCCCTATTACTTGTAAATGAAAGTACATTATATGATTATAAAATGAGATAGTTACGTGGCATGATCAATGAATGAGTGCCCGTGAAGTGGGTCGTTAAAGTTGACCTTAGCGACGACCTAGCAAAAATGTCAACATAAATTAACAATACAACACTGCTATTACATTCAAATTTAATTTAATGTAATGTCAACCACCTTCACTGCGTAGTATACCTACTTCTGTAAATCTGTACCTGGTTTGGTTCTTGTTTTTTATTTAATGGCAGTGGCAAACTAGCATACAGTTCACATTGATGTTAAATGATGACTGCAGCCTATAGACACTTACACAAAGACCAAGGTCAAAGTGCAGATGCGTTACCACTTCTGAGGCCTAAGGTGTTATCCCTCTGTGCCGGAAATTACAGGGCCGTACATTACCACCTGACCGGAATACGATAATGCTGAACACTACCATTTAGCGGCAAGTACCTTAGATAATGCGGTTTGCCTACGCCCGCGAGCTCCGTCACTGGAGCTTAGCCACCTGTAAAAATGATAGTATTAAAACCAAAATACCTTACTTTTTCTAATTAGCCACATATATTGTGCTCATTTTAACATAGATCCCTTTATATTTATTTATTGCAATGTCACCATTAATACAGTCCTTTACCTTTATTTTATCAAATCTTGTGTATAGGTATATAAATATAAAATGTATTCATCTCTTCACGGGTAGGTATTTAATAATAATTTTATCGTAGTCTTAGTAGAATTCCATGTTAACAATTGGAAACAACTGCGCTCCTAATCCCTTTATAATTGGTAGGTCCAGCCATAAACAGACAACTCCCGGGATGGGGCAGATAATCGGGGGCTACCCCCTCCAGCACCTGCCTCGCGGGTGCGTAGATAGGCGGGGTTCGTTTCGCAATACTTATATGTGTCATTCATAGCACAAATTTAGGTCATCACGCAAGAACATCACGGGAATGAAACTTTTTACAATAAAATACATTCTTATACCGAATTAAGTGACGCGCGTAATGACGTTTTGTGAAATATAATTGAAAAAAAAAAAGTTACTTATACATATATCTGAGTTAGAAAAATTACCTAGCTTTAAAGAGATTATTATTGTATTTTTTAATGAGTATAGTCTATATAAAGTTCACTCCTTCACACCCCTATTTGATTCACATAAGGATTCAATTACCAAAAGTCCTTTCTTAGTCCCCACATATATCATAAAAGGAACTCTCATATCAAATTTCAAGTTACTTGGTACATTGATTGACTTTAATATGTTTTGTATAATTGATTTTGCTATGGGCGTGTTCATACGAGCATACTGTAGCTTCGCAAGTACTAGACTGGCGCGGTGATACGGAAAAAAACTTATCGACGCATCGTCAAAAACCTTTTTTTTTAATGTCCATGAAAGAAGTGCACTCTTGTTACAGACAAGAGCTCCTGTAAAGGAACTATATAAGGATATAGGACCTACCTACCTCCCTATCATTATTCTGTGTTCCAGCCCGAATATTATTAATGATCAAAACATTGGAAGGACAATATCCTTTATTTATTCCATTAAATTTTAAATTAATTAGGAGCAAAGACACATTTCTAGAAATACCTTACTATTGAGTTATCCATAGATTACATTCTTACAATAAATACATGATTTATCATTAGCGCTTTAGCGCATGCTGTTGGACATACCTATTTTTACTAAAAATATTTATTTACACATAAGAAATACTATAACAGCCTCTGTAATCTAGTCGTAGTACGCCGGGGTTCTCAGTTCGATCCCCGGATAAAGTGCTATTGCAATTTTTACATTTTTCGTAAATTTACAAGTTCTACTCTCGTAGGTTGGTAGATGAGGTTAATACTTATGGAGGTTATATGATTTCGCCACATAATACATTGCATAAAATGTAACTGGAGAATGTATGTATTCGCATGTAAGTATGCTTCAATACATGCATTTGCTTCTGCCCACCCCTTCATGAATACAGACGTTAAGTTACGTAAAATTTAAAATTATCGGATGCAGCCACACTTGCACTTTAGTCTTATAGTAAAATCATCCTTTAGTATCCACGTATGCTACTGGATATTATGCATAAGATATTAACACGTCAAGTTAATTATATATCACTAATTTTTAGCGATTATATTAATAGCTACTGAATGGTTATGGTGTTTATGACAATACCCGCTTTATAACAAAATAAATAATGTAATGGTTAAGGTTATACCTGAATAAATAATACATGAAAACATAAACATAATGATATCTTTGTACTATGTATACACATTGCACGCGAGTCTTATTTTTATTCTAAAACTAGCTTGTTGCCCGCGGCTTCGCGCACGTGGATTTAGTTTTGTATATAATTCAAATTTTACAATCCCGCGGAAATGTCCCAATCAAGTTCCAATTGTTATCCAAAACCTTTAAGTATACCTAACTATTTTTATTCGATTTACGGTTCATTAATATAGTTGTGGTAAGTTTCACTTAACATTTAGTGTTTTTGTTTCATGTGAATCGGTTAAGAAATAAAAAAGTTATGTCAATTTAAAGAATCGTATCGAATATTTTTAAGCTATTCTGTATCTTAGTTCTATCTTTTAGGGAGTTTCGTACCTAATTGGTAAAAACGGACCCTACGGATAACTAATCCTCCGCTGTCTGTCTGTCTGTCCGTCCGTCCGTCTGTCTGTCACCAGGCTGTATCTCATAAATAGTGATAGCTAGAAAGCTTACATTTTCACAAATTATGTATTTCTGTTACCGCTATAAAGCGGGCGGGCACAGCTAGTATATGAATAAGAAGGTACTACAATATTTTCGTCGTAATGGATGATTTATTTGCTACTTCGATTGAGACTCCTCAACACTACCATTTATCCGCAATAGACAGGACCTGCACGTGTCGCTCAGCTGATAGTGAGTTAGAGAGAGAGGGAAGATTGGGAAGACTCCGATCCCTTCAACCACTGAGTAGGGAAGACCCTTACCAGTCCGTACTGATCAATTATGTCGACGGTCGACATATCCTGTTTAAAAGCTGAGATGGATACCCTATTAGAATAATCGATGCCTATATAAACATGAACCGAATTTATATAATAATCTCAAATAGCCTATTTTTAAATATTAGTTTAATTGTATAGTAGTGTGAGATGTTTATCTATGTAAATTAAATCATTATTATAAACAAGCTACAAAAGGCCACAAACACTATATCTGGCATAACAAATAACGTAACTACTATGATCACAAAACCGGCACACCCATCAGGCAAAGGGTAACAAACAATCTACTTTATGGGATACGGGTTCGATGATCGGATGAGGCAAGTGTTTTGGTAATTGAACCCTTATGTGAATCAAATAAGGGTGTGAAGGAGTGAACTTTATATGGACTATACTCATTTAAAAAAATACAATAATAATCTCTTTAAAGCTAGGTAAGTTTTCTTACTCAGATATATGTATAAGTAACTTTTTTTTTAAATTATTTTTCACTATTTCATTGAACCGATTGCCATGAAACAAACACTAAAAGTTAAGTGAAACTTATCACAATATATTAGTAAAAACCGCAAATCGGATTAACCGTTTCTGAAATTAGCATGCACAAACACACAGACATACATTTTTTCGGGATAAAAAGTACCCAGTGTTGTGCGCCAAAGGTTAAAGTATAATTAAACCAAGTTTCATCGTAATCGGACCGGTAGATTTTGTGTGATGCTTGAACAAACAGATAGACAGACAGACAAAAAAAATCTAATCACATATCCCCTGGTATTTATTTTTTCAATATTTTCAATGTACAGAATTTACACTTCTACAGTTTTATTATAAGTATAGATTAACTTATGTATGCTTACACAGTTAGTTTATAAAAATACCGACATAAATATTTGTAATTTATCAATAAATTTTATATCATATATAAATATGAGTTGGGACGTACCTATTTAAAACTAGCTGGTAGACTTTGTAAAGAGTGCCTAGTGCGAGATTTTATTTACTCTAACGCGAATTCGATCGCGTATGAGTAAACACAGATTTGTATGGAATTGAAGGAGCGTCATCGATTCACCGCTAGATGACACTCCTTCAATTCCATACAAATCTGCGTTTAACTCTTACGCGATCGCGATCGAAAATCACGATCGGAAATCTCGCACTAGGCACTCTGTTCGTTGCGGGATAACTGCCTGTGTCCATCCTGATATTTCATTCCAAATATTGGTGAATTAATTTGGATTAGTTTTGGCGGTTACCTCTTACAATTACAAACAAACACATTTACAAACATTACGTATACTATTAATAAGTAAAGATGAATATAATAATAAGCAAATAAACAAACACGCCTTAAATTAAGCAACACGAATGTCTTCCTAAAAGTTGTACATTTCAAAATAACATATTTTGCGATCAATTTTACTGTCAGAAAATAGGGTGTGTATTTGCATAGCAACGAATATAGGTCAGGTTGTGATATCTCGGCAGGGGCTGGATGCATCGGCCTGCTAACCTAGATGCAGGCTTGCAAGGGCACAGCCTACCCCACCCTCCTCTCACTGTTCCCACGCTAATTTTACAACACTCCCTGACTACAGCGCCATCATCTTGAATTCTGCGTTACTTTTGTTTTATTTTAAGCCACAAATTATGGAAGCTTATTCATTTCACGGCAGAAACATTTCCACTGGGTTATTCCAGTGTGAATCGTCAAAAAATACCGGTTATAATAATTTATTTTTTATTAAAACTTATTCTTCTTAGCTGCAGTAATTATCTACGATGTGTTCGTAAGATCACTTAATTAGTGCAAACGTCAAAACGAGTTGCATTGTTGTCGACGGAAGCTCGCTCGGTTTCATACACGTTAATTAAAAAGCTTTATCTCTTTCCACATGCTGGGTCGTGTGTAACGCGCTGGAGAGATTTTATGTCCTCTTTGTGTATTTTTATAAATCACATTATAGGTATATGGAGTGGACTGGATTCAGTAAAAACACGTTTTGAGTTATTATTTTTTTTAATATCTAGGTATTATAATATGTATACGTGTTGACTTTTATCCGTTCAATATTAATGTAAAGAACTAAGTTACAACAGTTAGTTCTGGCTTCACTGGGTCCTTTGAAAATGAATTAAACAAAATAACTGAGAAAAATACTTATAGGATTGACATAAACAAGAAAAACCTAAGAGAGAAATCTTAACAAAACGATTGGCGAAACCTTCATAGGTATACTTAGTCACTAACACAAAAGCAATTAACGTTCAATGGTAAAGAAACCAAGTAAAAAAATGTGACTAATCATTATAGGTTAATCATTACTAGGTAATTTTATTTGAGTGAAATTGATTGAGAGCTTTTGTTCGATTGGAAAAGCTTAGCCTGAAAATACCTAGCGTATTGTCAGTAATATGGCGATAAAGAACTAAACCATTACCATAATACAAAACACTTACGGAAGATGGATAAAAAGTAGTAATACGTAGATACCATATTAACTAAATGTGGTTCTAAGAATTTATTCACTAAACAAGTTACAGCACACAGCTGCAGCTTGACAATCTGTGTAATATTGAGTCGCACACCAACGAACGTGGGATGACTAGACATGAACCTGGTAACAAGCAGTATTCGCCAAAGCACACAGGTTCAGATACGCGGGGTTGTGTGTGCGTGTACGTGTACGGTGCCAGTGTAGCGTGGGCGTTACGTACACAGAGCTTTCACGGCGCAGCCTTGGCCGCGAGACACGTGCGTCCGTAGGGTTGTTCTGGTATGCCGTCCACTTCAACTTATCGCTATTTACATTTAATTTTCTTACTTCGAAATTATTTCATGGGTAAAGTTCTCATAAAGCCGTAGAGGTCAAGGGGACATTAACAATACCTAACTGATGCTTTTTTATGTAATGAACGAGACAAGCAAGCATGCAGTTCACATTGATGTTAAGTGATGATTGCATCCTATAGACACTTACACAAAGATCAAAAGTCAAAATGCAGATGGGTTACCAATTCTGAGGCCTAGGGTGTTATGCCTCTGTGCCGGAAATAACAGGGCCGTACATTAATTACCACTTAATGACCGGAACACGATAATGCTGAACACTACCATTTAGCGGCAAATATATTAGGTAATGCGGTGGTGCCTACGACTGCACCGCACCAGTAAAAATACTTCGCTCTGAATAACGTAAACACTAAAGTTAAGATTTGTGGATTCGGGATGAGGAAATGTTCCTCAGACGAAAAGGAAGGATCCTCTGACCAGTCAATTTTTTCTTTCCATTATTTCTTCTTTACTTAATTCACTCGTATGTATTATTATTGATAAATATTCGCTAAACACTTGCCTCATCCGATCATCGAACCCGTATCCCATAAAGTAGATTGTTTGTTACCCTTTGCCTGATGGGTGTGCCGGTTTTGTGATCATAGTAGTTACGTTATTTGTTATGCCAGATATAGTGTTTGTGGCCTTTTGTAGCTTGTGTATAATAATGATTTAATTTACATAGATAAACATCTCACACTACTATACAATTAAACTAATATTTAAAAATAGGCTATTTGAGATTATTATATAAATTCGGTTCATGTTTATATAGGCATCGATTATTCTAATAGGGTATCCATCTCAGCTTTTAAACGGGATATGTCGACTGTCGACATAATTGATCAGTACGGACTGGTAAGGGTCTTCCCTACTCAGTGGGTGTAGGGATCGGAGGGTAGTCTTCCCAATCTTCCCTCTCTCTCTAACTCACTATCAGCTGAGCGACACGTGCAGGTCCTGTCTATTGTGGATAAATGGTAGTGTTGAGGAGTCTCAATCGAAGTAGCAAATAAATCATCCATTACGACGAAAATATTGTAGTACCTTCTTATTCATATACTAGCTGTGCCCGCCCGCATTATCGAATAAGCCGTTTCTGATATTAGCGTGCACAAACACACAGACAAACAGACATTTTTCCGGGATAAAAAGTACCCAGTGTTATGCGCCAAAGGTTAAAATATAATCATACCAAGTTTCATTGTAATCGGACCAGTAGTTTTTATGTGATGCTTGAACAAACAGACAGACAGACAGACAGACAAAAAAAAATCTAATCACATATTTGTGTTCGGTATCGATCTTATAACATCCCCTGGTATTTATTTTTTCAATATTTTTAATGTACAGAATTTACACTTCTACAGATTTATTATAAGTATAGATTATGGAGTTTAACTACACTATACACATCTACATAAAAATCCTTTATGCAGATGCGTCAAGGGCTAGGATTTAAGTCTCTAGTGCTAAGATGTTATGCCTCTGTTCCTTTTGTAGTTAATGTGTACCTATTTCAGCGTAAAGTGCCATTTAGTAGGAGATTATATAAAGCAACTGCCTGAAATATAGTGGTAGAGCCACAATTGCTACGCTAGAGTCCTGTTTTCGATCCCCAGGTCGGGAGTCAGGTTGTTTGGCTATTGGAATTTTTCAATTTTTTGGAAGTTTACCCGTTTCCGCTATCCAAGATTGGTAATGAGCCAGGATTGAATGGTGTGTGTTTGCGCTTTGCGCGTATGCTTTAATGCATGCAATCCCTGCCTACCCATTCAGGACATACTGCCGTGAAATTATATTCTACTAGCGGCCCGCCCCGGCTTCGCCCGCGCTGCTCTGCTCCTATTAGTCATAGCGTAATGTAAGCTATCCTATCTCTCAAGTTGGATCGAACTGCACATGGTGTGCGAATTTTATTATAATCGGTTAAGTGGTTTAGGAGTCCATTGAGGACAAACATTGTGACACGAGATTTATATATATTAAGATTACCTAATATGGTAGGTACTTACGCACTCTGATCTCCTATATTGGCAATTTTTCTAGAATGTGTAATATACTAGGTATATTTATGTATGTGTAGCCTACATATGTACCTACAACACAGAAAACTTTAAAAAATAAACAGTTATATATGTATTAACTAAAACCTAAAAGCCTCGTAAAAGCATGTTTTACTTCTCATTAAATATTAATGCTAACTGGTTTTGTATAAATACTGCAAGGTCGAGAAGATCAATTAGTAGAAAGGTTTAATTTAGTCTATCGAGATTGAATATATAAAATATCCGATATGAAATTCTGTGACGCGGTTAATAGGCAGCTGTTCAATGTTATTTTCCATCTTGCTGACTCGTTATTCAGCATTAAGTACCGAGAATATGTTGACAACGTCCAGGTCAATGCTTCCAACCAGTTTGTGTAACAGCTTACGACATAATTTACGTAATTTTTTAAAGCAAAGTTAATGGATCGAATAAATTGAAATACATCCAATAAGGTATCCTACTTAATATGGATATGGGAAGTTTTAATTCATTGACCATAATGTCCACTCAAGCATTGACATCGCGGTTACAAACTATATTGACTGTACTTATTAAATTTTCGTGAAATGTTAAAAGCTTCGTTGTTATCTACTTATCCATATCTGAATAAATACACATACGTATTAATAAACGACGTTTAATTAAATGAATTATGTACAAAAAGACAAAATTACGTTGGCAATGTGCAGGCAATTTAAAAGCGAAGAACACACAATTTCGTTATTTATTTTTCAACGTTCAGATTCACTTTGTTTTGTAACTCGTCGATCTGATATGCGCGCGCGCATGAATGCATTCGCAGTGTGACGGCTTCCCCATATGGCCAAGGCTAGGCCTTTTATGGCTCACATAAGTGGCCACTCACCCACCGGCTGAACGAGCCAGCAATATCAATGAACCGGCCATCAATAAAACATGTGGCACTAAGCCAGGAAAGGAAACGGCGAAATGAGAAAAAGAAATATTTGAAAAAGGTATGCGATGCGTACACTCGATTGTTTGTGCGATTGGAAAGCATTCAATGTAAAGCTTCGTGTACACCGTATGAATTATTCTCCACCATTACTTTTTGCCGCGCGCGCTTACTATCTCCCTTATAAGTCGTGATTGATTCCATGTCGTTACATAATTCGTATCTTTGTGTGGCCTCACATTCTAATAGGAAAAATATAAAAAGCCATTGAATAATCACGGCGCAGCGCACAATAAGGTTCCCGACACATTCAACCTCTGAACCCAGCTGCATCGCGAGATGTAGCTTCGATAGCGTAGTAGGTGAGCGGGGGAAGGGGGAAAAATATGAAGCCTGAAGCGTTGTGGGAATCTCTGTTCGCTGGCCGGGCAACACACGCATTCTTCTGCTCTTTCGAAAACTCAACAGGTAGGTAGGTATATTGTGAATGAGTCGGATCTTTTCCAAATAATTACTTTTGGTGTACTTTATTTATTTATTTATACTTTATTATTGCTCATAATAAAGTACAAAATGCCTCTAGGCATTATCTCCTAGTCAACCATTGGGTAGGAAAGAAAGGCAACGATATTTTGCAGAAATATGAAAAGATGAGCGGTTTAACTTCGAAAAGACTTTAGTTTTGTTACCAAAATATTAATACAAAGGAAGCAAATTATGATTAGGTATTACGATTTGAATTTTTGCCATTGCTAACGAATGAGTACATTTTTAATGTGGTGCCTTCGCTCTCTATCTTCTGTAATTGTAGCTCTATCACCAGAAAATCTTGACACAACTATACTGAATAATATTGATACTTTATACTAATAGTATTGGTTCATTTCACCGCCTACGGAGCCCTAATGAAGCGGTTTGCGCGGTAGCATTCCAGCAGCACATTTTCTGGGAACACACTTTTTAATGTGGAGATGGAATGCCAGTTTTTAGAGCCGGTGCGTATGATTTTTCATTGAAATTAAAAAGAAAACGTTTTGCACTCGTGGGGATGTAATAAAAGCAACGCTCAGCATGCCGTCGTCGTGCAGTCCTTTTTGCCGTCTGCAATCCTCGGCTTGTTTTATTATTATGTGCTGACAAATACAAGTACATCTGCGGATATATGGATATTTTTATAAGGAAAGAATTGGACGGAACAATTTGTTTTTGTACCGACTGACTTATTTTATAATAATACAAATTTGTATTCATGAACAATAAAATTTTCATTTTTACTATAATTATATATATATTTTTAAATATACTTTGTTTCATTTCATTACAAATGTCTACAGAAGTAATAAAAATTATAAAATGCTCCGAAATCGAATATAAAGGCACACAGGATGGACAGGACAATATAAATTATGCTGTTCTGTATTAAAACCAATACTTTTATTTACTTGTTACTTATCGTTCTTCTTCATATCCCAAACGTTGACTGTTAGAGAATGCATCGAGGCATTAGGTCCGCCTAATGTATTGTACTTAGTGCATTAAAGATTAATTAAAAAATATATTAATTACGAGGGACAAATGCATATCATAAGATGAAACGGAAAATATATTATTTATCCATATAGGATATTTGAGCATAATATCTTTCCTCACACACAATACACTTTCGTTTATTATAATTCGTAGAACACTCTGAATCTGTTAAAACGTGTGTACGTTTAAACACAATACATACAAATCACATATTATTATTAATATTGCGATTTACTTATAAATCGATTGTTTTATTAGTTGTGTAAAGTAATAAATGTTTTGTGGCTAAGTTAAAATACTTTATATAAAAAAATGTTTATTTTCTCAAAAGTAAAATATATTTTAGTGGTTTCATGACATGAAATTTCACCAATATGACCCTATAACCAGTGTAAGTATTTATATATTTTTTCACCTGTTATCTGATTCTATACTTATAAATCTAAGTTCAGAACGTGCCACAGAAGAGTGTGTACGAACGAGCTTTTCCACGTCGACATGGCAATTAGCCAGTAGTTCGCTGTAATGGAAAGATTACATACATAAATATATGTGATGTGCGTGCGGCATGCATGAGGGTGTAGGAACCGCATAAAAAGCAATTCAACTTATGCCACATACGCTGACGCTGTTCTTTACTATTCCATGTCGACGTCCGTGATTTTTATTAACGCCAATCAAATTTTCAAACTGTCCTAAATTTCACGCCTATTAATATTCCCGAAGAAGAAGAAATAAATGCAAGCATTCAAGCATAAATACAGACGGATACATATAGATATTTTCCCATGTAATAAGTGAAGAGCCGATTGCGAATACATCTCCGGAAACATTACCAAACACAGAAGGCAGCACTAAGCATCTACTGAAATATTTAAAAATCAGAATAGCACCTAACCCCGAACAGGAGATCGAATCCAGGATCTTAGCGTAGCAGTAGGGGGCTGCTACTACTAGACTACTGAGGCAGTATGTTGACTGTTATGGCACCTCCAACCTCTCTTGCTAGTACACCACCAGCAAGGTTACAATTAGAGGTTAAGGGTTGATGACATTTCAGCACGATCTCTCTGATGACATAATATCTACATATTTATAGGTGAGGAAACTAAACAGTCCACGTTTTTAAAATAGGTACATAAAACAATCCAAGTGCGTGTCGGGCCACGAGCAATGTAGGGTTACGCAAGTACCTACATTTTTAAGTTTGTTAACTATTAGCGTCGTAAGCTCGTGAAGCCTACGTTGGCGTGATTGTTTCCCTTTCAATATAGCAATAAACGTACTTGTAGATGTGGAACCACGATTTTCTCCAGATTATTTATATAAAGAGGGCTAATATGGACTAAATTGTTAATAAATATGCCAAATTATAGCTACCTAGTACGATGGACAAGGCGAAACTATAAGGGTTCCTTGTTGGAAACTCCAAAAAGGTTAATAATAATAGAATCAGCTGGCAAAGTAAGTTTATTAAATTATGAAGAATATATAAACTTTAATGTGATCTATTAGCATGTAATTACGAGAAAGTAAGTACCTAGCCAGTGATGTCTGAAGCATGGATGATCATTTGCAATTTCCCATGGGAGGTTTCGAAGCCTGACATCGGACGCGATCACGCGAACTTTGGGAATGCACGATCCGCGTGAGAATTTCTCAAACTTCACATCGCCGGTACATATTTTTTCATTTTGGGTTATTTAATAAGGCTCAATTAATCCTACTCGGTAACATTACAAAATGAATGGGTTAAGAGCAGCAGTATCGAACTGAATATACCTACCTGTATTCTTAAATGTTTCTTTGATGAGAAATACAGGTACAATTCACGTTTGTTAATTTAAATAGGTAATGATGGGGGCAAGCAGGTATGTAGTTCAAATTGCAAGAGATGCTCTGTAGCCGATAAACTTCATCATGATCTATACACAAATCGGAAATCCAATTGCAGATACGCTGCCACCCCTGCAGCCTTGTTTGTTTTGCCTCTGTGCTATCACAATAATTATTTATTATGGGGTCATTAACACATAACTGCAAATACCTGGAGTCTGCTTAGATAAGCCCAACTTCGATTTTCATAAAAAAAAAACGCAAATTAATTCACATAAAATAGATCATAGATCGACGTCGGGATGCTGGACGTCGAGACGCTGGACGTCGGGACGCCCAGCGTGGAATACTGGCTTTGTGACATTGGGCAGCGCTTTTGGATACACATTTTCGTTAATTTTCGTCGGGACGCTGGGCGTCGAGATGCTCGACGGCGGCACGCTGGGCGTCGGGACGCTGGGTGTGGGGACGCTGGGCGTCGGTACGCTGGGCGTCGGGACGCTGGGCGTCTGGACGCTGGGCGTCGGGACACTGGGCGTCGGGACTCTGGGCGTCGGAACGCTGGGCGTCGGGACGCTGGGCGTCGGGACGCTAGGCGTCGGGACGCTAGGCGTCGGCACGCTGGGCATCGGGACGCTGGGCGTCGGGACGCTCGACGTCGGGACGCTGGGCTTAGGGTCGCTGGGCTTCAGGTCGCTTGGCTTCGGGACCCTTGGCGTCGGGACGATCGACGTCGAAGCGCTGGGCGTCGGGACGCTGGGCGTCGGGACACTGGGCGTCGAGACGCTCGACGTCGGGAAACTAGGCGTCGAGATGCTCGACGTCGGGACGCTGGGCGTCGGGACGCTGGGCGTCGGGACTCTGGGCGTCGGGACGCTGGGCTTCGGGTCGCTGGGCTTCGGGTCGCAGGGCATCGGGACCCTTGGCGTCGGGACGTTTGACGTCGAAGCGCTGGGCGTCGGGTCGCTGGGCGTCGGGTAACTGGGCATCGAGACGCTCGATGTCGGGACGCTGGGCGTCGGGACGCCTGGCGTCGAGACGCTGGGTGTCGGGACGCTGGGCGTCGGGACGCTGGGCGTCGGGACGCTGGGCGTCAGGACCCTGGGCATCGGGACGCTGGGCGTCGGGACGCTGGGCGTCGGGACGCTGGCCGTCGGGACGCTCGACGTCGGGACACTGGGCTTCGGGTCGCAGGGCTTCGGGTCGCTGGGCTTCGGGACCCTTGGCGTCGGGACGTTCGACGTCGAAGCGTTGGGCGTCGGGACGCTGGGCGTCGGGACACTGGGCGTCGAGACGCTTGACGTCGGGACGCTGGGCGTCGGGACGTTCGACGTCGAAGCGCTGGGCGTCGGGACACTGGACGTCGAGACGCTAGACGTCGGGACGCTGGGCGTCGGGACGCCGGGTGTCGGGACGCTGGACGTCGAGATGCTCGACGTCGGGACGCTGGGCGTCGGGACGCTGGGCGTCGGGACGCTCGACGTCGGGACGCTGGGCTTCGGGACCCTTGGCGTCGGGACGTTTGACGTCGAAGCGCTGGGCGTCGGGACGCTGGGCGTCGGGACACTGGGTGTCGAGACGCTCCACGTCGGGACGCTGGGCGTCGGGTCGCTGGGTTTTGGGACCCTTGGCGTCGGGACGTTCGACGTCGAAGCGCTGGGCGTCTCGACGACCAGCGTCCCGACGTCCAGCGTCTTGACGCCCAGCGTCCCGACGTCGGGCGTCTCGACGACCAGCGTCCCGACGTCAAACAACCCGAGGAGGCTCAGCGTCCCGACACCCAGCGTCCCGACGCCCAGCGTGCCGACGCCCAGCGTCCCGATGCCCAGCGTCCCGACGCTCAGCGTCCCGACGCTCAGCGTCCCGACGCCCAGAATCCCGACGCCCAGCGTCCCGACGCCCAGCGTCCCGACGCTCAGCGTCCCGACGCCCAGCATCCCGACGCCCAGCGACCCGACGCCCAGCATCCCGAGGTCGAGCGTGCCGACGTCGAGCGTTCCGACGTCAAGCAAACCGACGCTCAGCGTCCCGACGCCCGGCGTCGCGACGCCCGGCGTCGCGACGCCCAGCGTCCCGACGCCCAGCGTCCCAACGCCCGGCGTCCCGGCGCCCAGAGTCCCGACGCCCAGCGGCCCGACGCTCAGCGTCCCGACGACCAGCGTCCCGACGCCCAGCGTCCCGACGCCCAGCGTCCCGACGCCCAGCGACCTGACGCCCAGCATCCCGAGGTCGAGCGTGCCGACGTCGAGCGTTCCGACGTCAAGCAAACCGACGCTCAGCGTCCCGACGCTCAGAGTCCCGACGCCCGGCGTCCCAACGCCCAGCGTCCCGACGCCCAGCGTCCCGACGCCCAGCGTCCCGACGCCCAGCGTCCCGACGCCCAGCGTTCCGACGCCCAGCGTCCCGACGCCCAGCGTCTCGACACCCAGCGTCCCGCCATCGAGCGTCTCGTCTCCCAGTTCGAGCGTCCCGACGTCAAGCAAACCGACGCTTAGCGTCGGGACGCCCGGCGTCCCGACGCCCAGCGTCCCGACGAGCTCGATGTCCCGACATCGAGCGTCTCGACGCCCAGCGTCCCGACACGCAGCTTCCTGAAGCCCAGCGTCCCGACGCCCAGCATCCCGAGGTCGAGCGTCCCGACGCTGGAACCCGACGTTGGGACGCTGGGCGTCGGGACGCTGGGCGTTGGGACGCTGGGCGTCGGGACGCTGGAAGACGAAACGCTCGACGTCGGCATAAAGTTCATATTAATTTATAAGCACTCACTGTTGTCTAAGCAATGAAGACGTGTTCCTAACGTCAAACCAGGGTGACGGTTCTGTTCAGGAGAATTTTGACCTCGATGTGGATGGTTGCAGAGGCCCAAGAATCGGCGTGCATGTATGAAAAGAATGATGAAGGTAGACGAGGCACGGGAGGTATGTCAGGACCGGGATATCTGGCGCTCGACACTCTCTACCTACCCCGTTAGGAACCTGGCGTGAAGATACATACATACTTTAAAATAGGAAGGAATAAAAACTGCCAAATTATTTTTTTTGACAGTACGAAGACTGTCGGGTCCGCTAGTATTAAATAATAATAGATACTTAGATATACATAATAATAATATTATTATGTATATCTAAGTACCTATTATTTTATTACAGGCGAATCCACACTATATTTTATGCGTAATTGGCTTTTAACATAGAAATACCCTAACAAATTTTATAAATCCAGCTATAAATAGGCACAAAGAAAACATTGGATTTACCTATGTCGATCACGCTTCAATTTATCGAAAGGCGTGGAATGGGTTTATTATTCATATACAAATAAATAGTAATTGTACAAAAATAACTGATAAATTGACCAGCTGTTAAGAATTGTCGTGTTTGCTCAATTAACGTTATATTTTTTAACATCCTTAATAACTCAGTCGTTAGATGAACAAGATAGGATAAAAATAGCACTGCGCCGACAAAGTGGGACAACCGACGTTCTTGGCCTTAAAATAGTGGATCTTAACAAGTGTAATGCAAAATGATACTTGTTAAATGCGCCACTAAACGAAATGATTGCTACAATTAGTCAATTAACGTGGAGCGGCAGGACGAGAGGCGTCGGTGTGTCCACATTGCTTCGGCGACTGCCGTAGTCCATTTTATAGTGTAGCGCCATGTCATGATAGTGTTGTAGTCTATGGTATTTTATGGGTTTGTAGAAATTTTTTTTTTTTTTAATTTCATGCTACGTTTAAAGAAAATAGTTCCGTGATTACATGACAGATTTATTATATAATTCACAAAAATTTTGAAAGTAAATACAAAAAACACTAGTGTGAGAGAGTTATTGTCATCATAGCGCCTGTAGTTTCTGACAGGGTAAAAATAAGTTCCTTCGATTGAATTCCAAGTCTCAACCTGGAAACAAATGGAAATTAGCATATTAACGATATTGAAATGTTGTGATATAGATAGTAATAGGTACCTGCCTACCAACCTACTTTTTAAGTCAATACTTATTTTTAATTGCTACATTTAAGCATCCCTTATATACCTATACATACGTAGTTTTTTATTGTAAATTGTTTTATACATTAGTGCTCTTACTATAAACTTAGATTATTTTCATTATACCTAAGTAGGTACCTACCTAATACTACCTATCTCAAAAAAAATAAAGAAGAACCTGTTTATTTTCTCTATTGTACCACTAGTAACCATGCTGTCACTGTATAATTTATTTACGTAACTTCACGCCTGTAATCCCCGAAGGGGTAGGCAGAGGTAAATGCATGCATTCAGGCATACATGCAAAACACCCACGATACGCCGGTTACGTTTTTGGCCCATGGAACAGGTGGTGAGCCTGTTGACATCTCCGGGCACATTACCAAACTTCGAGGTACTGGGAAATTTACAGAAAATGAAAAAATCCCAATAGAACCAGAGATAAAGGACTTAACACCTTTATCTCTGATAACCCCTACCCGGGAATCGAACCCAGGACCTCAGCGTAGTAGCAGTGGCCTGCTACCACTAGGCTACCGAGGCAGTTAATTAATAATTTGTTTATATGTATGTTCAAATCTACACTAAAACCACTAAAACGATGCGGTGACGCTACCTCACTATTGGTGCGTTTGTGCACAGTGCGGTAACCGACAAGGACGTCGACCCTGGCGACCTTGAAACTCTACAATTAATTTGAATCATGTTTTTGTACCACGCCATGCGCCATCCAGCTCCGATTATAGAAAGGATAGATGGAGCGAGCATAACGCGACAGTGTAATCAAACCAAATATTATCACAAAAGGCTACCTAAAGGCTTTTTTTTGGTGGTCAACAAGCATGCAATTAACATCGATGGTAGATGAATACTGCAGTCTAGACATCTACACAAAAATTGAAGGTCAAAATGTACAGGCATTGCGACCTCTGAGGTCTAAGTTGTTTTGTCTTTGTGGTAGTTATTACGCTGTTCTCAGTTCAATAAAAATTGTGATCTAAGACGGTGTCATAGGTAGGTACATTACAATCTAACCGGAACAGGGTAGTGCTGAACATTACCATTTGGGGGATATAAAAATATTTTAGGTAATGCTGCTGCGGTGGTGCCTATACCTACTACGCCCTCAAGCACCGACACTAAAACTCTAGCACCACACTAAAACTCTAGCACCAGCAGGTACGAGTATAAATCAAAACTATTCAGAATTTACAACTTAAAAAAGCATTGTACAGCGATTATGCGTCACTTATTATGTTCAAATGTAGGTATGCCTAAATAGATTTGAACTCCGGGCCTTTATTTTCCAGGCTTGCGCGGAACATGGGTCCAACACGTAGAGCCCCTTCGAGAATTTTGATCTACTTTGTAATGGGTTGCATTCATCACTTAATATCAATGTGAGCTGCATGCTTGTTTACTACCTTCCTAACATAAAAGAGGCAAACAAGCATTCAGTTCATATTGATGGTAGGTGCAGAATGCCTATAAACACTTAATAAAAACCAGCTATTTCCATGAACATGAACACGATAGTGCTGAACACTACCATTACCGCCTACATCCGCGAGCTCCGTCACTTGACCTGTACCAGCACTAAATTTTCATTATTCTATCTGTATATTTTGCAATATGAGAACTAATTTTACACGTTATACGGCATTTCTCGATAATAATACTGCTACCGCGAAACACTTATTTTAGAACCAATTTAAAGAAAACCAGTTTCTTTTCTTTATTACACCTTCTCTTTCGTATCAAAGGACTTTTGTTAAGGCTAGTTGCTGTTATTGGGTTATAAATTATAAACTGTTTCATTGACTATATGTAAAGGTTGTAATGATAATTCAGTCAATTATTTAGCAAGTATGTACCTATATATTGTAGTATTTACGGATGTAAACCAGTCACCCTTTTAGGTTTCGTAGTCTACAAAGAACAGCAGAAGCAGAATTTTTGAGTTCTAGTTAGGTGATCATTATGGACATAGAGCCAAAAGATCGTAGACCTCAGGAGTGGCAACGAATCTCCACTAAAAAGACCGATAGTTTTTGAGTAGGTACATGTTTTAAGTCACTTTCATTATCCACATAAAAGTAATAGCTTGTTACCATGAGCTAGCGCCATTTCTTTTCAGAGAATCAATGAACTTCAATTCCATTGTGGTCTGTTTCCATTTTGTGATTTGTTAATCTGTGTACAACATTTTGTAATATTGCGTAACAACAATCATGCAACATAAACCACCACCAACATAAAACATTGAACTCGCGTAAACAACAATAAATTAACGGTAATTGGGCGGAAGATTCAACCCAAAGGTACTTTTAATCAAAGTAACACGTGAACTGTTTGTTACGTCAATTAAAATGGCATCATGAAGACAAAGCGTTGCCAGTTGCCAAGAATACGCTCCGCGCTTAGGTGAGAGTGGCTGGTATAAGCGTTTACTACAATGTTACAATACCTACTGCGAGAGACCCAGGATAATGACCCGTGGCTGCCCGTGCGCCGCGCCCGTTCTCCGCCTCCGTAAGGCCTATCGTACACGCTTTATCTTTTTATAATGATGGTAGTAAATAAGTACCTATGCGCTTTATATACGGTAAGTGATAACTGCAGCCTACAGACAACTACGCAAAAACCATAGGCCATACTTTGTCACCCTGACTAAATTGTTTTGCTTCTGCTATAGTTTAGGGGCCTTACATTAACCGTTACACGTTAGTGCCGAACACTACAATTTAGCAGCAAAAAGATTAAGACAGGGTTTCCAAACCATGTGTTGAGATGTTCTACGGCGTAGCATCACTACAGAATAAGTATTTTTTCTCAAATTTGTACTGTATCATTTTGTACTCCCGGTACCTACCTAGACAGTTTTATTTAAGGTTATTTAAGAGTTTACCTAATAAAATACAGGCCCGATACTCAACTGTGAAGGTATTTGTATTTGTTGAAGACTACTTGTGTTCGTTCTTGATTATAATTAAACTCTTCAGAAGGTTGTAGTAGAATATATTTTTACACAAAAAACAGCACAATTTATACAAAAAAGGAAAATTAGAAAAACCAATAAAATAACAGATAAATAATTAACAACCAATAGGATTTCAGATAATTGATAATGCTATCTCAATTTCTGTCTCTTTTCCGGCACGTGTCGATTTATCGGTCAAGGTCAGCGCGGGAGCAATGCGCGCATGCGCGATACGTTCGAAGTTCGGTGAACTCCAGTGCGCATGCGCCAGTTGCCGGTATAAGTATGTGCGGCGCTCGCTGACTCGCTCTTTCGCTCGGGGCTCACAGGATGAACGCACGCGTCGCGGGAGCTCGCCGGCTGACGACGCGTGCCGAAGATGTAGACTGAAGCGGAGACTGATGTGGCTATGAGTTCAAGCTGGATCTGAAGTCGTGCGGTGAGTATTGAAGTGGAGACGTCGAAGACTGAAGATGTTAGAGCGTGGTTGCAGATGAAGAGCTCTAACAGCTCTTTTCAGAGCTACCATCCTGTCTCTGTCGAACGTCATCTGTACAGCATATAGTTCTTTTAAGAACTTTCCTGTCTCTTGTGCGTCAATGCGTGCTGTACTAAAACAGTTCTTTTAGGAACTATTTCGTCACCGTTTCTTCTGTTAGTGGCTGCTACAGTAACCCCCCTCAAGTGAAACGTACCGGCAGTTTGACAGCTCGGCCTCGACTTGTCACTCGGTGAGTCGATTGCTGTGATGTGCTCGAAGTGCTCGGTAACTGATCTTGAGGTATAGGTATAAGGTTTTTAGGTAAAGGTAAAAGGTTTTCAGGTAAAGGTATGTGGTTCTTAGGTAACGGTAAAGGTTTTTGAGGTAAGTGGACTTGTGGTAAAGGTAAGTTTTCAGTGTCTTCCACAACATAGGCAGGCTTGAGTCTGTCGATAGATATGTTGGTTTGACGCTCAGGTAACTGGATCGTAAACACTTTGTCTGTGCGATTTACGACCTTGTAGGGACCTTCATAGGGTGTTTGAAGCGGTGTGCGTATCGCGTCGACTCTAATAAACACATGACTGCAGGTATGTAGGTCTTGATGAACGAAAATGTGTTTATTGTTTCGTGCGTTACGTTGTTGCGGTCGATTTTGCGCGATGATTTCTCGTAGGTTTTGCACGTAGCCGTAGTCCATTGATGTAGGCGTGGTCGATGTGCTTGCCTCGAAGAAATCGCTGGGTAGACGTAGGTTATGTCCGTAGGTTAATTCGGCGGCGCTTACGTCACTATCGGAGCGGAGAGCGGCGCGTAAACCGAACATTACGGTCGGCAGTGTTTGATTCCAGGAACTTCGCGCGTCTGGTAATTTGGCGCGTAAAGATGATTTTAGCGTGCGATGCCATCTTTCGACGATTCCGTTGCTCTGCGGGTGATACGGAGTTGTTCGTATTCTGTTTACTCCCATTATTTTCATTAGGTTTGTAAACAAATTACTCTCGAATTGTCTTCCTTGATCCGTAGTTATTGTTGTAGGGCATCCAAATCGACAAATCCAATTGTTGTAGATAACTTCGGCGACTGTTTCGGCGGTGATGTCGGTAGTAGGTATAGCTTCGGGCCATCGGGTGTGTCGGTCGATCATTGTTACTAGGTAGCGATGTCCTTGAGCGGTCGTAGGTAGCGGTCCTACGATGTCGGCGTGAATGTGTGTGAATCGCTCGGTTGGCGGGAAAGTTCCGATCTCGCTGTGGGTGTGACGATGTATTTTGCTTTTCTGGCAATTTATACATTGCTTCGTCCACGTTCCGATGTCGTTGTTCATTGCCGGCCAAAAGTATTTTCTCGTAATAAGTTTCCGTGTTGTTCTCGTTCCGGGATGACTTATGTTGTGTATACTGTTGAATACTTCTTGGCGATATTCGGTAGGTATGTACGGTCGCACGTATGTAGTGGAGGTGTCGCAGTATAGTTCGATGTTGGTATTTGGTATACTGATTTTTTTAATGCATAGGTTTGGTTGTTGCATTAATTGTTGGATGCTCGGATCTTTTTCTTGTGATTTTGCAATCTCTTCGTAGTTGATGGATGATGGACAGGATATGGCTTCGATGCGGCTGAGAGCGTCGGCACAAACGTTTTCTGATCCGGATACGTGTCTGATATCCGTGGTGAATTCGCTGATGAAGAGTAGTTGTCGCGTTCGCCGTGGCGTCTCGGTGTTACTCTGCGTTTTGTTCATCGCGAATGTCAGCGGTTTGTGGTCGGTGAAAATGATGAGTGGTCGCCCTTCGAAGATTTTACGGAAGTGAGTAACTGCCATATGTATAGCTAGTA
Organism: Macrosoma leucophasiata; assembly: GCA_036365455.1. Classification (NCBI taxonomy): domain Eukaryota; kingdom Metazoa; phylum Arthropoda; class Insecta; order Lepidoptera; family Hedylidae; genus Macrosoma; species Macrosoma leucophasiata. The sequence continues at coordinate 8,215,122 of JAWQUS010000024.1, forward strand.
ACTCGCGATCGTAGGTAGAGTACTTCTGTTGCGCATCGGAAAATTTCTTCGAAAAATATCCAAGTGGTTGCCATGTATTGTTTATGTATTGTTGAAGAACTGCTCCTGCGGCCTTGTCTGAGGCGTCGCTGAATATTGCGAGAGTGGCGCGGTGAGACGGGTGAGCGAGTAAAGCTGCGTTACTGATGCTGACTTTACATGCGTCAAATGCTTGATTCGCGGCGTCGGTCCACTCGATGACTGTCTTATCGCGCTTTTTTGCATCGTGTAGGTATGCGTTCAGCGGAGCTTGTAATAAAGCGGCGTTAGGTATGTGATCGCGATAGAAGTTCAGCATGCCGAGGAAGCGTCGTAGTTCTTCGATTGTCTTTGGCTTGGTGTATTTAAGGATGGCTTCGACCTTTTCTTCAGGTGGTTTGATGCCTTCGTTTGACACGATGTAGCCGAGGAATTTGACTTGCGGCTGACCGAGAACACACTTGGCGGGATTGATTGTAATGCCGTTTTCTTCCAATCGTGACAGTACGGTGTTGAGATGCTCTCGGTGTTCCGTTTCATTGGTTGAGGCGATCAGGACGTCGTCGATAAACGGGAAAACGTAGTCGAGTCCACGCAGTACTTCGTGTATATATCGTTGAAAAGTTTGGCCTGCGTTCTTCAAGCCGGGAGGGACACATGCGTGGAATTCGAATAAACCGAATGGTGTAATGATAGCGGTTTTTCGATATCTTGCTCTCGGACTATGATCTGGGCATATGCGCGGTTCAGGTCAATTGTCGAAAATACGTTTTTTCCGGAGAGGTGGTAGGTGAAGTCCTTGATTCTGGGAACTGGGTAGCGATCGGGTGTTGTAATCGTATTGAGGCGGCGATAGTCACCACACACTCGTATATCTCCATTTTTCTTCGGTACTATATGTAGTGGTGATGACCATGGGCTCTTGCTGGACGACATAGACCTTGTTGCATCATGTTCTCAAATTCTTTTCGAACGGTTTCGTATCGATGCGGAGGTATCGGACGGGCACGGCAGTGTACTGGTTGTCCGGTGGTTTCGATGTAGTGCTCGACGTTGATTTTCGAATTCAGATTCATTGAAGTGAGTCGCGTAGTGCCAGGGTATTTCGCAAGTATGTCATGGTAGGACTCGCGGATGTCGATACTGCGTATTGTAGGTATGTTTGTAGACATTAGTGGAGCGGCGACTTGTAGGTTTGTGACGCCATCAATCAATCTTCGATGTTTGATGTCTACGATCAATTGATGGTGGTTGAGGAAATCGGCTCCAAGTATCGGTTTCGACACGTCGGCGATGATGAATTTCCATTTGTATGGTCGTCGCAAATTCAGGTCAAGCTCGAGCGTTTCTCTCCGTAGGTATTTATCGTTGTGTTGTTTGCTGCGTACAACTTGAATGGGAGCGGCGTTGGTGTCTGGCCTTGCTTCCTTGGTAGCACGGATATGTTAGCCCCAGTGTCTACCAAGAAGGAGTAATTCGTCTTCCGGTCACGGACGAATAGGCGGTATGATGAGTTGGGAACGCCGGTATCCGCCTCTGCCAACGTTCGTTCTAGTTTTCCGACTGTTGCTTGTAGGTACATGGTGTAGTGCATCGTCTCGCTTGACTACCGAAGCGACGATGGTAGTAACAGTGTGCCGGAGAGTCAGTGGGCGTCCGGGGAACGCTGACGAGACGGTGCTTCGTTGGCGGGAGCGCTGCGGTACCGGTGCATGTTGTTGTTATTGTGGTACGGCGGTCTTGTTTTTAGCTCGTTTATTTCCATGGTCAACTTGCGGATCTCGTTGATGAGGAATTGGGTGTCGCTTGACTGGTTGGTGCTGGGGTAGGTGGTGATGGTGGTTGCACGGAGATAGCGGCGACATCGTGGGTTTGCTCGAGCATAGTGTCAGCGAGCAAAGCTAGCTCTTCTAGAGTTGTTTGGTGGCTAAATGTCTCGCTGACGGCGAGGACAGATCGGACGTGGGCTGGGAGGAGTTTGGTCCACATCATGCGCAGCGTTGTGTCGGTGACCTTGTCCTTCGCTAGCATGCGCATACGTCGTAGTAGGTGGGTGGGCTTCTGGTCACCGAGCTCCATTTCAGCCAGTAGTTTTTGTAGCTGCCGGCTATCTGATTCCTCATAAACTGAGATCAGACGCTTCTTGATGGCCTGATATTGCTCGTCCCGTGGTGTGTTGCAGAGGATGTCGGCGATCTGCTCAACGTCCCCTTTATCGAGCTGGACGAGGACCATCTGCGTGAGCTGGGCGGACTTCTTTTTAGGTCTTCAGTGGCGGTCTCGAAAATTTATGTACCACAGCCGTGGATTGTCGCGCCAGAATGGGGGTATGCGCATGGACACGCTATGCCATCGGCGTGTGGTGCGTGAGACGTCGTTGGTGTGGCGGCTTCGTGGAGGCGTCCTGGGGCGAGTGGCTGGGTGGGTTCCATGACGGTGTTGTGTGGATGGGCAGCCGGACAGGGATTCGCCTTCCTTTTTTTTTCTTGCAGGCTGTATGCAGTAAGTCGCTGTACAGCCGGGCAGAGCTTCGCCTTTGTTTGACGTGTGCAGGTCGCTGGGCAGGCTGGCAGGGATTTGCCTGGTTTTCTTGAGATCCTCCTTGGTATCACGTCGGCGTCACCACTGTTGAAGACTACTTGTGTTCGTTCTTGATTATAATTAAACTCTTCAGAAGGTTGTAGTAGAATATATTTTTACACAAAAAACAGCACAATTTATACAAAAAAGGAAAATTAGAAAAACCAATAAAATAACAGATAAATAATTAACAACCAATAGGATTTCAGATAATTGATAATGCTATCTCAATTTCTGTCTCTTTTCCGGCACGTGTCGATTTATCGGTCAAGGTCAGCGCGGGAGCAATGCGCGCATGCGCGATACGTTCGAAGTTCGGTGAACTCCAGTGCGCATGCGCCAGTTGCCGGTATAAGTATGTGCGGCGCTCGCTGACTCGCTCTTTCGCTCGGGGCTCACAGGATGAACGCACGCGTCGCGGGAGCTCGCCGGCTGACGACGCGTGCCGAAGATGTAGACTGAAGCGGAGACTGATGTGGCTATGAGTTCAAGCTGGATCTGAAGTCGTGCGGTGAGTATTGAAGTGGAGACGTCGAAGACTGAAGATGTTAGAGGCGTGGTTGCAGATGAAGAGCTCTAACAGCTCTTTTCAGAGCTACCATCCTGTCTCTGTCGAACGTCATCTGTACAGCATATAGTTCTTTTAAGAACTTTCCTGTCTCTTGTGCGTCAATGCGTGCTGTACTAAAACAGTTCTTTTAGGAACTATTTCGTCACCGTTTCTTCTGTTAGTGGCTGCTACATATTCATCATCATATGTTTATCATGATATATTTATTCTCAGAGTATCAAAAATATCAAAAAGGCATACACGCCTACTTTAAATTCAAGCAACCACAAAGCTAAAAAATTTGAGTATATCATAATATTGAGCTTTGTGGTGAAATTATAAATCGTAAAAATGCCTTGTGTGTAGTGAGCCTATTTGTGATGCGTAGTACAAACTACACGTAGAGCCGCCTCGCCCGTACTCTCGGCCGCATCAGCGCACTAACTACTCTACAAAGTTCAAAGTTCATCAAACAACCTTTGTTGCTGGCCGTACATCACCGGCCTCTATACGACAGACATACACACCTACCATTGTTGTGTGTATGTAGAGCGTTTCTGGATATTCATTGTAAGCGTTTTGTTGTATAATATTCAATTGGTTGTGCTAGTGTGAGAGCTTGTACGTTTGCAACTCTATTTTATGCGAATGAAGTAGCAAATGCACACTGTCTAGGTGCAATTATAGTGCTAAAATAATTTGTTTTTGGTTTATAGACTTGTACAAAAATAAAAGCTCATAGGTATGCAGGTATGCATTTCGGCTCTCTATACCTGGTAATCAACATTCTGATAACCTTTTCATTATTTTAATGGTCCACTGTTTCCGATTATTCTATAAATCTACTACCTATCATTGCATATTTTTAACGTAAGCAGTTATTACTATGGTCGCACTCTTTTGTCTTTCAATATCTTGACCTGAATTAACACATTGAAACATTCTTTACGTAACGTAACTTCACGCCTGCAATCCCCGAAGGGGTAGGCAGAGGTGGTAAATGCATGCATTCAAGCAAACATGCAAACACCCACGATTCGCCGGTTTGTTGACATCTCCGGTACATTACCAAACTTCGAGGTACTGGGCAATTTCCAGAAAATGGAAAAATCCCAATAGAACCAGAGATAAAGGACTTTACACCATTATCTCTGATAACCCCCTACCCAGGAGTCGAACCCAGGACCTCAGCGTAGTAGTAGTGGCCTGCTACCACTAGGCTACTGAGGCAGTTACACATTCTTTATTGTTTATATAATAATACACAGATGATCAATTACAAAAACTTTCTTTATTGTCATACTTATCTGAAGCGTCGTTGATGTTAGATTCTGAGAATTGGGTGCTTAAGACGGTAGTAAGTTTAAATTAAAATCTTTAGGGTTCCATAAGTCAAAAAAAAAAAAAAACCCTGGATGATTGCGTGCGACTGTCTGTCCATCAGTCACAACCGATTTTCTCTGAAAGCATTGACTGTGTTGAAATTTGATACACATATGTATGTAAATTAGTGACCAAAAGAAGTACGTGCAACGTAAACAAATGATATCAAAAAATGGGAGGCACTTTTGCTGGGAGAAATTAGACTTATTGAAAAAAAAAAAAGACGTCCTTCGTTCGGCAAAGGTGTTTCCCAAAGATACCAACAACAGTGCTTTGATTATATACACGTCTAGATGGAGCGTCGCCTTACAAACGCTGCAAAACAATATCCCAATTCGAAAATCCTTGTGTGCGTGTAACACACACTAGTATGTATATTTTATTCGCTTTACACACACTACTCAACTGGTGAAAATGCTACTTGCTTATGAAATTTCCCCTAAAAATAGGGAAAATTAACTTAAGTCGAGTTAATTTTTTTCATAATGTGTGACATAATAATATTACGATATTCGTCGGGTCGTCTCACAGTAGCTTTAGTTATTCGTTTTAAGTTATTTTTAATTTTTTGTTTGTATTGGTACGTGTATTAGCTTAAGTTATTCGTTGTTAGTTATTTGTTCTTAGTGTAAATTACTTTTACCGTAGAGAAAAATAAATACATTTTTAAGAACAAAATCAAAATCTGGAATTGATCCACTAGTTGAAAATTTACAAACCCAGAAACAGATACACACGTCAAACTTAGAACACCCCTCATTTTCCTTCGGGGGTTATTAAAATAAATATAGGTATATTAAACATATATTTTATATAGATTTGATTTTGTAACTTCATATTTCTCTGGGAAGATTTTAAATCAAAAACTGGCAACACAGTAAACATGGCGTTCAATGAACCGTACAAATGCGACGTAAAATTAAATATTGTTGATTTAATTCTGGGATACATTTAGGACTATGGAATGTGTAGTTACCGATAATAAGAAATGTTTTTAGATGTTTTCATTCTTCTTTTGTAATTTCGGAACACTTTAATAGCGCAAATCGTCATAATGAAAGCATAGACGTGGACGTGTTTACGTTACAATGACAGTATCGCTACTGAGCGAGCGGAACGAAGTTATGAGCTAACAGTTAACTGATATTTTTTTGGACGCTTATGAACTTAAATGCTCCATCTAGACGTGTATATAATCAAAGCAACAGTGCGTCATTAACAATTTATTATATTCTTCGATTTACCTACTCCTGATACTGTAAACTCAAGGTAAATGACAATGACAGATTGTGACCCACCATTTACACGAAATGTAAATTAAAGAAAAACTATGTTTTGAAAATAGAATTCTTAGTTAATTTTTTTTTTTCTGTATAACTTGAGGTTAATAATTACGTTAAAAAAGTCTTGAATATGGTTGTTCCTAATTAGAATCGCAATCAATTGCGTTACTCAAAATAACAATCAAGTACTTTAAAACGTTCTAACTCAAGTTTTAATCCCTCAAAGTTAGTTTTAATCCAAACATATTATTTTCGTATATGTAATTAATATAAAATTATTTTTAAATAATTACAAACGCTGTTTTTACTATTGAAACGTTGACAATGTAGGTATCGGTCAACATTACTACTGTCATAGATTTTCGATCTACCCGAAAAACGATTGTACTTAAATAAAATAGCAACAACAAACCTAGGTACTTATATCAAAGAACTGTTCTTTAAATATAAAATACTTTATTTATACTCAACGTAAAGTTTTGCAGAAATCAGAATGATTTTATACTTACAGTCTGTATGGACCATGTCTTTTGCCTTACTGTGTGTACTTTACCAAATGTGTATTACTGCGGCCGTGCCATGCATGACATGTCTTAAGTTTACACACAAACTACAAGTTTAAAAGTGATTAAATGTGTGTGTAAGTAATCAGTGATTAAATCTCAGCAAAAAGAGGTATTTGCCGTGCTGGTAAATAACTGTTTTCAAGTGGGTCAAAGTTCTATATAATTTCTGGCTTTGTCATTTCACCGTAAAGAATGCATATCAGTCCATCTAGAAGAAAACAATATTATAATTCAATTAGCTGCCCCGACGACCTTCGTATTGCCTTATAGGTATAATAAAATAAATGTTAAAAAAAATAGAAAAAAATGTTTGGGAGAATTAACCTTACCATTTAGGAATTTAAAAGAGACTACGACCGTATCGGAGTAGGTACAAACACTGTGACTGGAGAATTTCATATAGGTAGATATGTATGTATGTATCTTCATGCCAGGTCCCTAACGGGGTAGGCAGAGAGTGTAGAGCGCCAGACATCCCGGTTCTGACAAACCTCTCGTGCCTCGTCTACCTTCTTCATTCTCTTCATAAATGCACGCCGATTCCTAAGACTTTTGACCCCACCATCAGACAGAACTCGACCTATTTGGTCATGGTAGGTCAGCCTTGGTCTTCCTGGGCCTCTGCAACCATCCACATTCGCATTGTATATCTGTTTAGTCATTCGCTCATTCGACATTCTTTCTATATGCCCGAACCATCGGAGCATGCCTTTTTTCATTTTTACACCGATACTATCATTCACACAAAGTCTTTTTCTTACATCTTCATTACGAACGCGATCGGTGAGTGATACACCGCAGATCTTGCGCAAAGATCTCATCGGTAGATATGTGATTAGATATATCGCATTCATAATAATAAGTTAAACGGTACAAATTTTCAATACGATGTAGGTATTTCCAAATGAATTGTCAATATCTGAATACCAACAAACTGGCTATTGTACCTATAAGAGAAAATATGTAGGAACCTATATTAATTACGAATGTTACGAACTTTAGTAGAGTCACTTACACTATTCAGCTGTTGATATTATGCAGATACTTAAATCATTTATACTTGCTTGACTTCTGCACCTAGTTCTGCAAATGTTTACATTTAATTCTTGTCTAATGTTTATTATGTCTGGTCTTTGTGTGTCTATAGGCTGCAGTTATCACATAACATCAATGTGAACTGTTGTTACTTGCTTGCCACCTTCGTTACATAATAAAAAAATAACTGTATGTCTGCTTCTTCTGCAGTAAGACCCATTTCCCATTAGATCAGCTACTAATACAAATTGGTAAATGGCACTTATTAAATAAGATTTATCCAGTCGATAAGATTCTCAGTGAAGGTACCTATCTACTAGGTGATATGGCCAAAAGTCAATAGACTCACTAGTTGGTCATGGGTATGATCACTAGCTGATCATGGGTATGGCTCACTAATGGATAAGGTACCTATATGAGCAAAATTAAATAGGTACAAACGCACTTTCTATTTCCTTATTCTCAAAGCCTCAAAGGTGAAGTATTATTGTAGTTATAATATTTCTGACATCGATCGCAGGCAGGTCTGACGCGTTTCACGTGCTTTCCAAAGCACAGGATTCAGATTCCGGGCTAATTCTGGGAATTTCCTCATAATAAGAACACAATAATTATGACACAGAGCTAAATATATACCTAATTAATTACCTTATTGTGCATGAATGTTTGTTGAAAATGTTCTGTATTATTTATTTTATTGTTTGTATTTCCTGTTTAATCAATAAAGATTTGTACTACTACTTATAATAGGTATAATAATAATAATGGCAACCCATTATACGTCCCACTGCTGGGCATGAGTCTCTCCCCTTTTTGGGGGGAGGCCTGGACCGCTTACTCCACCACGCTGCTCCAATGCGGATTGGTGGAGGTGGGTGGGTTAGTAAGGTTTAACGACTGCTATCCATCGATAGCAACCGGGACCGGGTCCTTGTAGACCAATTTCAAATAGGTAAATGATTTGATTTGAGTGGAATACCTACCTACACTCAGTTTTATAAGACAGTCTAATATCCTACATCAATGTATTACCTACATAGGTACATACCTACTTAACTGAAAAAATTAAAGGCTATAGGTATATTTAACCTATCTAATAGTCAAACTAGTAGGAAGAACATAATAACTAGGTATGCTGCGGATGTACCTAAGTATAATTTAATAGTAAAATATTTAATAGAAACGTTCTTTAGCCTGAGAATACCTAGTATGTAATATAGATTCCATCCAAGGTATGAAATTTCTATTTGCTTCGCAAGCAGTTGGGACTACTGACAGATAGTAGGTGGGTAGGTATTTTGTCAATTGACTAATTAGAAGAGCATAGGCTTTTAAAAAAAATACCTACGAAGCATATAAAATTGAAGAAGGTACCTACACACAAACTATGTCCCAGGCAAGAGCAACTCTCGAATAATGGTCCAGTTTTTCGCCAGACGACCTTGACAGTCAACTATGTAGACTTCAATTATCTAATAGATATACGCTACATCCATTTAACAATCACAAATCTGTCAGGCATGGTGGCCTCTGAGCTACTTTTATAATTCAAATAATGCGCTCAACTAAAAATCTACGTTGTTATTTTGGTGGCAGCGGCAATATGAATGGCAAATTCCTCTGCCCACTTACTGGCCTGAATGATTTCGACATTCTTGGCGCAGCTCCGATAATCCGAGAAAAAAATAAACGAGCTGCAACGTTAATAAGCACACTCCGAGTTTGAAAGTGCGCACGGTGGTGGCACGAAAAATAAATCACGACGATATGGTACGCTCGGTATAACGTATTTTTACGCAACGCAGCCTCTTTGTGTATACCTACGTATATAGCTACGCCGGCACTCAGACGGCTGGTTATTCAACCGGGCGCATTCCGCGACGGCTCCACTTTTTGCTCGTCCCCGTCCGTCGTCCGTCCTCCTGGTCGAAGAAAAACGACCAATTAGAGCTTTTAGGACAAGAATTAACGTCCCGCATTGTCAGCGCTAGCGTCCCGTCGCCACTGAACCTCTCATCGCTTTCTAATTCTCCATATTGCCCTTCGACTACTTATTGTTTTACCTATTTGTCAATTGATACTTTCCGACGTTATTAATTTTATCTTACATCCATTGGTACCATTGCTAGGATAGAGAAGGACTTCTCTTGAAGACTCCTGGGATAATTAAAAAATGTTCTTGCAAGCAATTGATTTTTTTTGGCGTTGCATACAACGTCTATTCTAGGGCCTCTAGGGAACCTATTTACTCTATGTCAAGAAACTTTTCACGACATATTCACATGTGTACTAAGCCAGTTCTCATCGCCTAGGGAACCAATTAGAAGAAAATATATATGATGGGTAGTTGTATTGCGAGTTGACATAAACTCTGATGTTTCGAATTGCAGTTTTATGATATGAGTGAAAGTCGAGACGAGGGTGGAATAAAACGTAACACTGGATTTACCACACAAAAAGAGCCATATTAGTTTATATTCGTTTTTTATTCAAAGTAAAGAATAAGCTCTAAAAATACACCAGTAGATTACACGGCTGCAGTTATTTTTATTTAAGCACTTATCTCCATTACAACGTGTCCTAAAGTGATAAAATATGCAGCCTACCGAATTTCTCGATAATTACCTAATAGTATCGGCGCCAGAGAGTCGATTTGGTGGCATTGTTTTTTTTTATGGCGTGGGACGACGGCCGTATAATGTGAAGCTTACGAGTAACAAGAAGTAGAGCGAAAACTGTTTTCATCCGAAACGTTTCGTCAATGAAAAATAACATTTTTTCTTTTACACACGAAAATAAATCGTATGTTTACACTGTGTTCCATTAGGTGTGTGTAATACACCCACGTGTAGTGTTCGCTAATAAATGGCCGTTGAAATGTAGATATTGAGAGTGTGCCTGAATCCGAACGATCCGACCGGCGTTGTAGACGAAAATACCACGGGAGTTCTAAATTTGTACTTTTTTATTACTCATATCGACTCGTTTTAATCTCGAGGCCTAGTGTCGGACAATGTAGGATCAATAAAAAATACAAAAAAACTGAAGCATTTTATGGGTGTACGTGGCCCCTGAGCAGCGAGGCCAATAAAACCGATCAACACGAAGCGGCCAACACAAAAACGTTAACTCCCGGGGCGCACTATTAACATTATTTACATTTTTTCTTATTCTACGACGAACTAGTGTCAAATTACTATCTCGGAATGTTTGGGAGACTACGATAGACGAGAAAACGAACCTACCACTTCTTATTTGTTCACATGTTCATTGTAATGTTTAAGTAAAATTACAAAAATACCTTAGTATCTATCAATAGTTTTGTATCATTGCTATCACATATGAACGTACACCAATAAAACATGTTTTTTATAAGCTGTCCCGGCAACTTCGCATTGCCACACAATTAAATAATGTGTCAAAGGTTTGATAGATACTATTTGTATGGAAAAAAGAAATTGTGGTTTTTACTATTTCCCTTCAATTTCTTCATATTTTCTTACCTTTTAAACCTTCACTGGACTTACAAAAATCATTCAAAACCAAAAATTAGCCAAATCGGTCCAGCCGTTCTCGAATTTTAGCGAGACTAACGAACAGCAATAGATTTTTATATATATAGATAATGGAAACATGAATTATTACTATAATTGAATTTATAGTCATATAATTTTCAATTTATAATTATTATACAAACCCACTTTTAGGAAAGATCCTTTTTTTCTCAGTCCAAAACTTTACCTGTGACTTCAAACGGGGCAACTACCTCAAACCTGTTCCAACGAAATCGTACTACAAAATTACGCGTCAAGTTAGAGAAAAAAATGTCAATACTCTTGACTTGACGAGGTGGCGCTAAGCTTTGAAAAGACGAGTTTTGTATGCGGAATGAGTAGGCTATTGAAATACTCGAAATAAACAGAGTTGAATAGAAGCTAGTGCGATAGTATGAAATTATACGTAGTCGGTGGATTGGGATCTACCTGCGGCGTTCCCAGTACTCGTCAGCCCGTTAAATTTATTGTCACAGACAATGGCATGCTTAGTGGGTGTGCCGCACTTCATACGAACAATACAAACTATTTAAAAATTAAATGCCACATAGTCATGCTGTGTCTATTGTCTAGGGTACGTATTACTATTTCTAAACACTGAATATTTTGTGTTGAGCTTATTTTTAAATATAACTATGTTTTATTTTTGTTTTACTAGAGCTCTATTATTATTGATGTAGGTAGATACTTTACATGCAATTTTGAGTTAACTTGAGTTATGCTAATGAAGATATTAATAATTTAGATACAAAGAGTACAAAACACAGAAAAAGTTATCATCTTTCTTGATGTGTGCACGTTTTTGTAATATTTCAACCCTGGAAGATTAGTGACCTTACAAAAAGAGGAATAGAGTAGGGCGTATAATATATCAAATGCAAAATTACACTCACATGTGAACCTCTTCACACTCCATGCTTACGATGCATGTACGTATGCACGTGCAGTTAACACAGGATGAATCAAATACCAGATGAGACACCACTAAAATTAGATGTTTTTTTTTGTGATCGACTATTACTGTTGTGACTAATTGTTACCTACTACATAGAACGGAATTATATTTGTAGATTTTGGCCACTAGCTTCTTTTGACTAACTGTTTCTTGACACGTATTAATTAATTTTCATCACAAGAATAAACAGTCTTGCGATGAAAATTAAGACACAGATAATTATTATTGTTTGAAGACACATTTAATATACTATTATAGGGATAAACTTATTAGTGTCTTCAAATAATAATAATTATCACATAGGTACATTTAGGTACAAATTATGCTCTGAATAAAAAGGCAGTCTTTTTTTTGAGTTGTAGAGACTTTTTGTGTTTTTGAGACATTTTGATACTAATACATTTACTATAAAATATCTCCTACTAAAAACTGGCGGTAGAGTTGCAGTATTATGCCACCAAGTGGTAGTGTTTAACAGTATCGTGTACCGGTTAGATTACTTGCAATGTCTCATGTCAAAATGCGTCTGCATTTTGACATGAGACATTATATAAAACGACATACACACGGGCGAAGCCGTGAGCAACAGCTAGTCATTTATAAATTCGTTATTCAGCGTATTAATTAGACAAATCAATCCTTATCCAATTGTTTTTTCATATGGCCAAAACATTACTTCTGAAACATAAATTCAAAAATCGATATGAAAAAATCATGAGAAATCTGCGGTGTGTTAATATTTGATTTGATATTTGAAAAAAACTGGACAGTTCAAAAGTGTTCTCACAGCAACATTCATTAGAAGCTACAAAGCACAATGGACATATTGGACCCATGTGTGCAAAACCCTTCACGGATCATTGTAGCCACGTTGCGCCCGACACTACAAAAAATACTGTCAAAAGACTGGCTCCGACTTTTGCACTTCATCAAATATAAATTTACCTCGAAATAATAGTTTCAACCTGCTGGCCCTTTGTGGACTTTACACAATGGATTATAAAAAAAGTTGAGACCCAAACGCCATTCTTTTCGTTTGTCAGTACAGAGACAAAATTGAAATATTGTTTTTAATTTTTTTTTTGTCGTGTTTTGAAGTGGTTTGTGAACTGATTCCTTTTTTACATTTTAAACGCCACGTTGCATGCGTAGTCTTTGTGTTGGATGTGTGTTTTTGTTATGACAATTGGGAAAGAAGGCAAGTCATATAAAATGCAAAATGAGATCATCAACAGTAAATATTTAATGGGAATAGTCAGGTGGTAATGTACTAACAGGGAACTGTCTCCTCGACCTCATACATTTTGGAGAAGCGTCGTCCCTGATTGTACCTAGGGTCCTTTAACTTCCAACACAGAGGCATAACAGCTTACTTCGGTAACATAACTACTCTCTATCTTTTTTTTTATGTATTGGAAGTGGCAAACAAGCATGCAGTTCACATTGATGTTAAGTGGGGACTGCAGCCTATAGACACCAACACAAAGACCAAGGTCAAAATGCAGATGCGTTACCACACCTGATGCCTAAGGTGTTATACAGGGCCGTACATTACCATCTGACCGGAACAGGATAGTGCTGAACACCACCATTTAGCGGCAAGTAGGTAGGTATATTAGGTAATGCGGTGGTGCCTACGCCCGCGAGGTCCGTCACTGGAGCTCTACCACCAGTCAAAAAAGTCTAGTCTAGTCTCTATCTCTGGGTTTTTATTTAGGCTACAGAATTCACTTACCATCAATGTAGACTGTATCCTTGTTTGCCACTTTTAAATATGAATACGATATAAAACTCTGTGTTAGAAGATCTCTCATGACATAAGATCATGAGATGACGGATAAGATCACTTATAACATAAAAAAAGATGTAGAGTCCTGTAGTTGAGGATCTCTTATGACATAAAAAAGTTGTAGAGCCCTGTGGTAGAAGATCTCTTACTCAAGATATTAAAAAGATGTAGAGCCCTGTGGGAGACGATCTCCAGTGCCATAAAAAAAGATGTGAAGCACTGTGGTAGAAGAACTCTCATGATGTAATATTATGAAAAATATAGAGCACTTTTTGGTAGAAGATCTCAAAGATGTAGACCCACGAAGGTAATTTTAAGTTGATGCTTAGTTATTATTTATGTTATTATTATTTACACTTTTGACGCGGGGATCGAACCCATGACACCATCGTAGCAATAAAGTTCGTGGTTAGATGGGTCACTATTGTCATAAGTGGTACTTTTTAAAACATCCTTTTACAAGTGCTCTACAAGAGCTGCAGTTTCATTTAGCAACGACTAGATCCATCTATCGAATGAAATACAAACCAATTGTAAAAAACGGAGCGTGGTTCGCTTAACGACGCTACCTCAAGTTAGTAACCGCACGATCTAAACGTTTCGTTCGCCATCCATAGATGGCAATAGTGTGATGTTTGACATCTTTTTTTTATTTCTTTGTCTGTCTTTGACCCTTTGTTTGTCATCTATACAAATAAATAAAATTGTAGTGTCTGTTTGTAATGTAAAAATAACCGCTTTTTACTTAATGCATACGTATGTACACACGGTAAATATACCAAAACAACATTTTTTACATTTTTTGTCTATCTGTCTGTCTGTTTGGCGGGGCTAATATTGGGAACGGCTTTACCGATTTTGACGGGACTTTCACTGGCAGATAGCCTATGTAATAAGGAGTAACTTAGGCTACTTTTATACTAGCTACGCCTGCGACTTCGTCCGGGTAGATACTGAACAATCATACATTCTCACGCGGGCACAGTTAGTTTTAAAATATACATAAAGAAATAACATAGAGACATCGACGACACAACACAGCCACAGACTAAAGAAAACGAACGTGTTAATTACCTATATACTGTGACACAGCTATGCATAGATCATAAAAAAATGGCTTTTTAACATTGTCATCAAACAATATTTGATAAAATATTTAATGTAAAAACAGCGATATATTTTTTTCTAAGCCCTTTTCCAAGTAGGTATGTGAGTTTCTACCATGTCTGAAGTTTTTCATAAAAGTTGCTACATATCGAGGAGTTCAGGATACAAATATCGCACACTATCAACGAACACAGGAGAACGGAAAAGGAATAGTAAAGATGATACATTAATGGAGAAAAAGTTTAAAGAACTTAGAAGCGAAATTACTTCGAGAATTAACAGAGAAGTAAACACGACACAGAAATCCAGAAAATTAATACAAGATAAATTTGAAAAAATTGACTCCAAAATTAACTCCATGCTCAGTCTTCAGAATACTGTAACAGATTTGAGAAGAGAGTTGTGTATGACAGAGAATACACTTGCTAACATGATTGGAAAGGTGGAAAGATTAGAACAGTTAGTTGCAACGAGCGAAGGAAACAGTCTCCAGTCAAGAAGTAACTCGCATCACACTCCTCGGCCAATATTCGACTATTCCGTGAGCAGATTACCTTTATCACGCGGTTGGTAGAACTCCAAGGATCAGGGTTGTAGAAACTGCATATTGCTTAAATATCGATGGTCCAGAAGACAAACAAGGCTAAATACAGACCTATTTTTTTCTGGAGAGCAGTTTTTATTGATTCCAAGCATATATAATACATTTAAACAAGAGAATTCCTAACTTCTAGATACTGTAACTTAAAA
Organism: Macrosoma leucophasiata; assembly: GCA_036365455.1. Classification (NCBI taxonomy): domain Eukaryota; kingdom Metazoa; phylum Arthropoda; class Insecta; order Lepidoptera; family Hedylidae; genus Macrosoma; species Macrosoma leucophasiata. The sequence goes on from JAWQUS010000024.1 coordinate 8,230,692, forward strand.
CTGTAAAGTTAAGTAAAGAAGAACTGTCCTCCCGAAAACAATGTAGGTCTGCACTTAGCATGTTTGTCTTCTAGACCATCGATATGTAATATCTGAAAAAGCTATACCTATCTTAAGCGATTTTTAAAACTCGTTTTTCTAAAAATGATAATTATATTCCTGATAAAATATAAATAGATAGGTACTTACATTTTCGAGTTTCATTATAAAAGTAACGCATTTGTATACTAATTTCTTAACCTATCTCCGTTTCAATATGTAATTTTATTGCTTACTTATCGTAATTTAAAGGAAAATTCGAAGGTAGTAGTATCTAACAGTGCAACGATAAAACTACGGTATAGATGTAGAGCAAAATAAGAACCATCTAACTGTAATCTCTATGTTTTAAAAAGATCCCGTCGGATGAATGGCGCTACTGTAATAAAACGGGAGAACCTTCGAATAATGGAGAGAACCTATTCTTATTTGTCCTCACTTCAACAGATTTTTGTGAGGCAAAATCACTAAATAATTTTCGACCTTTAAGCCGCTCCGTCTAAAGCTGCGAATGTCGTACCAATGATGTATACATACACCTAAGCTACTCTAGTCTCTTAGATTGATGGTAGATTTTTTAACTTTTTTAGGCTGAGGCGCCCACCGAATGCTCGGTGAAGTAGACTAGTGCCGTCTCCAGACGTGCCGCCTACATGAGCCCATATAAAAAAAAGGTTTTCGGACTATTTTGTCGAATAAAATAGTTAAAAATTTTTTTTCAACGTATCTCCCAATCATGATCATATTATTTTAATTCCACCCTAAAACCAAAATAGAGGAATTCGGTAAAAACAAAAAACTTGGTACATTGAACATCATTTATTTTTCTTTCTATATCTGTCTTAGAGTGGATAATCACATAAATGCAGCTCTTAGCCGAACACATATAAATATCGTCACAATAATTGATTAAAACATTTAATGCCAACAAAAAATATTTTAATTTGTTCTAACGCATAAGTAATCGTTTAAAACGTTACCAATGTTCACTTAAACAGTAAAATCACATTAAACCGTTGCTTAGATTTCACGAAACAGAATTTATCGCGTATACATAACATATTTAAATCTCAATTATAGATCCTTGATCATACAACGAAAGCATTTTAATCATCTATTTCGTATTACAAATAAATACACTGGGAAGTGCTAATACGCTAAATCAGAATCCGATAGAGTTAAAGTTTTTTTTTTTATTTATTTTAACACATAGGATTGCTTTGTACATCAAAAATTTACTTTATAATCATTTAGTATAAAAATGTCATAGTACATTCAGTAGGTATATTTATACGTTTATTAAGAAAATACGATCATTTCATTTATTCCTTAAAGTGACGAGACGACAATAATGAATGTAAAATGTGATCTTATTTAATACATCAATTCACATGGATAGATAAATGTTCAAGAATTCCAATGTTTACCTACTTAGACATCTTACTATATAGATAATTACATTTATAAAGTTTAATATGGCACTGTCCCATAAATAAAGACATTACTTGTAATAGTAAGCACGCAGTAACGTCTATAGCATACAAAAAGGCCAACAGAAGTAGATCGCGAACATATGCACCACTACATAATTAATACAACTTAATAATTATAATTAATCTAACGTCCACAACATCTACTGCTGTACTTAATTTAACGACTAGTAAACATAATATTACACAATATTATGGAAGAATTCAGCTAAATTCACTATTGGTATAATAATACTAATAAAAGATTGCAAATCACTCATCACACAGCTTAATAAATGCAAAACGATTTAAAATAGGTATAACGATAATAAAAAAAACAGATAACAAATATGCAATGAGACCGTTTGTGCATTAAAATGACACATAAAATTAGAGCTAAGCAATTCATTTTATCATTAGCTACTAAAAAAGCTGTAACCACTTGATATGTTATTGACTATTCGGTACATCGATCGTAACATACTTCGGTAGATTTGTAAAAAATAAATTATTTTTGTATTCGAGTTTGGAGAACAATTGCCAAATTTCATGTATGTTAACCGGTATTTTATTAAATATAGATTTGAAAGTCATTGATACAAATATATCCAACGTTGAAAGCTGAAAGTATATGAACTGAGAATGACACATTTTATATAATAATAATAAATTACATAATATTAATAATTTATATTTTCTATTAAGTTGGCTACAACATACAAAATGTATCGTACAAAATCAACTAAACATTCAATGTCGATTTTTTTTTTATAAAATCAATATTTCATTACAAAGACTAATCATAGATTCTTTACTATTATTTCTTTAAAGAATATAATAGAAATATTGTTGGCTATTAGCTACACATAATTCTTTTGAAGATCTCTTTGAGTGACTCGTTTTTATAAAACAAAAATTATTTATAATAATTATGCAAATAGCTAAACATTTACAAAAAGGCATTCAGGGTACCTTATAAGATAAAATAATTATTATTTTCACCTTATCAGATCTTTTTTTAATTCGTAGAAAACAGTTTGTTCATATTTTTGTTTAGAGAAGAACATTTATGATTTGAAAAACCGACGAAAGCTGCAGCTTTGTATAGGTAGGTAGAAGTCACGCAATCACTGATACGCTAGATTTTACTCGCTTAATCAAATAAACAAATAAATGCACGTAAGAGGGCATCACCAAAACTAGCACAGCAACCACGTTTTTTATTAGGGTCTTCCGGTTCGAAACTGGGCTGTTTTGGGCGTTTCGGACGGCGCGCACAAAATTTGCTAGGCTCCACTTCATCGACTGGTTGCTTGGAGCGCTCACTCAATTCGACCGGTAACGCCGCGGGTTCAGTGGGCCTCGGCCGTGCCCATCGTCGTAACATCGCTTCCTGTTCGGCACCTACAGGAATAGGAGCTGATAGTTTACGTGCTCTAGCTGTCACTAAGGCCCGTTCCATAGGTTCTAGTAATTCCAAAGCTAAGGCTCGATCCAAATCTTCTCCTGTCAACAGTACATAGCGAGGACAATATGCCAATTCACCTAGAGCTGCACGCTTATTGCTCGGCGTTAATTCCCGCTTTGTTCTCTTGCACGCGGCAGTTGCCCACCGTGATAGTGCTTCTGCTAGAACGAGTTCGCTGGATACCCTTAGAGTTTCCCTTTTCACTATAAGAGCGAGATCTTCATATGTGAGTTCCTCGAGTCTCTCATCTGTCAGAGCAGCATCTGCGTTTTCATCGAGAACCAGTAGGGTATTATGCGCCAGAGAGTCGCACCATCGCGAGCATTGCGCTAAGGACCGAGCTGCTGCATCGCTCGTAAATGCAGGTAAGGGAGGAGCTGACGCAGCTCCCGGTAGGCGAGCGCACAAGTAACGCAGATCCCTTAATATGTCGAGAGCCGCCGCTGCGTCCAACATCTCGTCTAGACGACGTGCACAACGCTCAGCAAGAGGCGGACAAAGGAATTTGTATGCTGCATCTAGTGCACATCTAGCTGTAGCCACTGAGTTCAGTTGTGTAGGTTCACAGTAATGGTAGCGTAGTAATTGCTCGAATCCGCGGCGATCTACGTAATCGACGACAATGACATCAGTTTTGACAGATAAAAGAGCTGCGAAGACTGGGCTAGTGGCGGCTAGCACCCGACGGTGTCCAGGGTAGCGCCACGTATCCCCGTTTATGCCAGCCACAAACACGATATCGCTTTGTTTCTCGTCATCGTAAAGACGGGCGTTGTCCTCCAATTGTATTGAATAGTCGGCGCTAGCTGGCCTCTCGCAGCTGCTGGCAATCTCCGAGTCGGAGTCTGTCCGTGCCGGGTTCGTGACTACGGTCATTTTGATTGCTGCCCAATATCCTTATTGCAACCTGAAAACAAAAAACAATAACCTTCATTATTTATTGGTACACATTATAACAGTTTCATAGCACGTGTACATATTCATTTCATTGCATTATTATGAGAATTCTTGTAGATCACAATGAGCCAGATGCTAACGAGTTCTTTTAGCGCCCTTATTATGTGTGCGTGAAGTTATTTATCAGTACCATATACAGAATCATTATTACCTCAACCGGTGTTAGGATTCATTCTAGGTGTTAAACAGACAACCAAGGGCAATTTGAATTTGTATGTAATTTTTACTACATCTTATGCACTTAGACCTTCCGTATTATGTCCTGTAGGTATCTGTTGTAGGTAAATGCTTACGATTTAATTTTGATAATTATATGAATCATTATCACTCCACATCTAAACTAACTTTGATTCATACCGGGGTATAAAGTAGTATATACTAATCCCTAGCTTTAATATTAACCATTTTACTTTAATTGTGATATTTTAGACGATAATATGTTTATTTTTAGGTCTTAGTTTATAGGCATGGACCGTAAATTAATACAAACTAAAGGACTCAATATGTTTTGCCACTGTGTTAATAATTAAAGGCGCATTTTAGGTGAATTACACTCCCGTTTACCATTTTATTTAAATTAATTCACTGTTACATTCCATTTAAGTCATGATTGATCACATCATAACATCTTACTGTAATTTCATGGAAGACATTGTTGTAAGAAGCCGAGTATCGCAAAATCTACGTCAACGCATCGCGATGCGTCATTACGCATTCCTGCAGTGTAAACAAAAATATACTTGGGCTTTGAAACAAACCATCTCATCGCTGGCCCTTCGTGAAATAAATCTTCCCGTGTTATGCTAACACCAAGTTCTGTTTTCTTTACCCAATGAGCTTAACATAATATATAACATCATTGGCTTTACCTAACAGTTGTTTTGTCACCATATAAAAAAAATACGTTTACACTCACAGCCCCACAGTAGGTATAAACCTGTGTCGGGGGTGCCGTTGTACACATACAACACATACACAAACACCCAGACCCGAAACAAATATCTGTAGGCCATACAAATATTTGTTCCGGTGCGGGGATCGAACCCGCGACCCTTCGAATCAAACGGTGGTTTCGCACCGCTGGACTAACCGGGTCGTCAATATGGCTGGAACTTGATTCACTTAACACCAAAAATTTAATTACTAATTTTACTAACTAGATTACCTACTTGGCTATTTCACAGATGTTGAGGATTACCTACTTAGCTATTTCACATGTGTAGATTAAAATTTTCGGCTAAAACGTCTCTAATATAGGAATATGAATAGTAGAAGAAACCACTAAAATGTCAGTAAACTCAATATGAGTTTACTGACATTTTAGTGGTTTCTGAACTTCTGGTCTTAGTGTTCTTTCTTCCGGTGCTATTCTTTCCAAAAATCTAAAAACTCATCATATTTTTTTCATATCTAGGTATTTTGTACATTATGGTTGCAACTGATGTTAAAGTTATGAATTCACGCACCTATTTGTAGGATCAATTTTTCATGTGACCGATTGAAATCAGGACAGCTATTAGCCTAAATGCAGCAAACATGTAATAAAGCTATCTTCGGCGCGTTTTCGTTATTAAAAGAGGTTACTGGCATTTCCGCTGTGGCATCATTGAGTTCTACGTTTTCCTTGCATTGATATCACATCCAAGAAATGCATTATGATGTTTCGTAACTGCAGACATTTTATGATTATTCTCTATTTGTGTGGGCCCATGTTGACCTACATACATTCGCATAGCTTTATGGCGTTGGCTTAGAATTGGCCTATATTTAGACGAAAATACGGGCGTGCAACGTTACGAAAGCTTGATGCTTTTCTCTGCATTCCACGTGAGACTATGAGACACCTGAGATATCAATATTGGTTACGGACGATATACCTACGTAGTATTTGTATACTCTTTGGACGATATAGAAATACATATTGTGTATTATGATCATAAAGTCATAATCCTGAAAAACGGATTGACAAATTGGAAAAAAAAGTTTTTTTTTGACAAACGTAAATAGTACCTGCCTTAATATTTTTTAAGAAATAATTTTATGAATAACTTGCTATTAATTCATTATTTTGGCTGCGGAAGATAATAATCAATACCTACGCATAACAAAAACTAGCAAGATGCGCATCAAACTCTCTGCCTATCCGATTAAATCAAGTTTAGTGTTTTGCCACCATCCAAGTTGTCCTTGTTCTACGTATTGATATGTTTTTATATTTTCTTATTTATCCCCGAAATTAACCTCCAAGTTTCAAATTAATTTATTTACTTTACAAGTTCATGTTCAGGTTCCTAATTTAGATAATTGAGTGTTTACCTACCTTTCAACACAATCTGTCAGATGTATATGATGGCGCTGCCAATTCAAAAACTATCTTTTTAAAAGAAAACGATTTAATAAAAATAATATTGTGAGTCGTTGTAGGCGTAGGCGTTGTTGTAAAAGGCGGTGTAAGCGACCGCAGGATTCATTCTGATTGTGTAATTCGCAGTGTGCACTACTACTGCTTATTAAAGTCTTATTTTCCTAAGAACTGACTTTCATTATACGTCACCATTATGAGTCAACCTCCAACATATATACCTACAGACACATGAGGGATCCTATACGGTTTCCGTTTTTCCTTTTAAGTTACGGAAAAGTAAAATGTAAACTAATGCTAAAATTGAAAATGAAATAATAAAGCAGACACGGTTGGTAAACGCCCTTAGCACTCCGTACTGATGCGTATATCCTATTAAATTGCTTAATCTTATGACTTAAGAACGGCAATACTCTGTAATCGTTAGCAACCTTGCTCTATAACAAACCATTCATTATTTCTATCACAAAAACTCGGTCTAGTGGTAGGCCACTAATGCTACGCTGTGGTAGGGGCTTCGATAAAAATACGCTTACGCCCTAGAAGAAATTGTAAAAACAATTGTTTCGTTTTCCTATACAAATAGTCCGTACTTCTCAAAACATTTGACACGTCATTTAATTCTGAAGCAATGCGAAGTTTGCCGGGTCAGCTAGTAGTAAATGCACAGATATATATAGGTACGTACATAGTATAATGACTTTAAAATTTAAAAAGCAAACTATCACCACTAAGTAGGCTTAAAACTATCCGAGTAATAGTCGAGCAACTTATAAAATACGAGTATAAATATATAAAATATACTCTAATACTCTTGAAAATTGGAACTCTATATTGCGCGTGGGCCGATGCGCACTTGGCCTTCTTTGTACACATTTAATCCATGAATGTATGTATTTACCCCTTGGTTCAAAATATGTTAATAATGAAGTGTGTTAGGTTTTTAAATGACAGTAAACAACTATGTTTTTAAAGATCAATAATATGAAAACATAGCAAACCGAGTAGGTACCAACCACGCTTGCGGTCATTCTGTGGTTGCTGTTTAATTAGCCCATGTTTGTGACTAACATTTGCAAAAAATTACACTGTAGGATTGATGAATTCATTGGTTGCGGTTCAAAGATAGGAACTGGCCTTTTACTTACTCTATAAATACATTTTAATTAAATGTTTACAAACATCTGAAAGTCATTCATCTCAAGTTTGTTTTACTTATAATTAGTATCTAAATCATCAACATCATCTAATTCATTATCTTTTTAGGTACATCTACAAATTGAATAGGTATCTACCAATTGAATTTCGTTTATTTATGTGTGATTATATACCCATAATATACCCACTGTCATTTTCGTTTGAAGTTGAAGAAACATCTGCATTGGCTTGAGTTTCGGAAATAGAACTTGCGACATGCGGAAATGAATATGCAAGCAAATCGACATCGTTGTGTGCGCCTGCGCACTGCCAACATTGCTAAAATTGGTCACTAACTTTTTTATATTTATAATTATCAGCTCCTTGAAAGTGCCATTAAATATATTGTTATCTTTACATGTAACCAGTTTTCCCTATCGTAATTTATGTGGCACGATATTATTAATTGCTTTGATTAACTTTACCTTTTGTATTAATATGTTAATTAGGTAATTGATGTCTGCATAACATAGGGCACGTAAGTGTATTGAGTATTTAGTTCTTGTCATTTATAAATTAAGCGATTAATATCTCTAAACTTAAACATTATTTTTTGTTCAGGTAATATAATTAGTATGGGTATAAATAATAATTACTTATGGGTTATCATTATAACTATTTGTGCAAATAGATTTTGTACAAGACCTTCCACAGTAAGTGACATTGAAAGCGAATTGAACGTGCTAACAATGTTTTAAAATATTGTTTAAGTTCCGCCATTGTATGGACCAAAAGAGTTAAAGCCTGCACTAAATTGGACAGAATACATAAAGAATACAAAAGGCTACACAAATATTCGTCTGTAGGTACTTATTTATTTAAACAAGGTGTTAGTATGTATTATGTTCTAGTTCCATTCGCCATATTACTACCACCTACCTTCAATTAAAGTGGACCTTTTGCAGATACCACATTTATTTAAAAAAAAAAAAAATATTTTTATGAAGAAATTGAATTAAAGAAGCAGATGCTGCTTCTACTACTTTTCTTTGTATTGAAAAGAGTTCCTGACAGCAACATCTGCAACATATATAAAGTCGAGGCAAGTGGCACTGGGAAAATTATCGACCAATAACGCACGGAATTGGCGGGAGACGGCGACCAAAACATAGACAACTTTAGGAAATTCGGTTATATTCTATACAATTATCAGAATTGAGGTCTTAACGTGCCTATATCTAAAGTCAGTTATATATAAAGTTATATAAGTGAACATTACCTTTATATAAGTCAAAGCCAGTTTGAGACAATAATCATATTGCCAACAATTTAGTCGGGCCAAGGCGGGCGATGCCGAGCACAACGCATTCAAACTTAGAATATAAAATCATTTTCTCTACTATCATAAGAATTCAGCTTTTAATATAATTTTGGTATTACTTATTGAAAAGCGAGCCAAGGAGTTCAAAGAAGCGTGCAGGCCAAATTGTACCACGTGCGGGCCAGGGCGGGCGGTGCGACCAAACCGCGGCCCCGTCCCGCCGCCGCCCTATATACCCGAAACCGGGTCAAGAGTAACCCGTGTGCTTCATGTTGTTTTCATTCCCATTGAATAACGCTACATTCTTCTCTTTCTTTCGTTCCTTAGACGCTGAGCTAAGTCATTAGTCCCAAGAGATCCGCGTTCTTGTAAATTTGATATAGTAAGTTTATGTTTTCTATTGACCGATTTTTATGGAATAAAAATGGAATACCTACTAACTAACCAACATGCAGATCACATGAAAGTAACTGAAAACTGCAGTTAATCTATATACCTACTAAAAAAAACTAAGGTTCCCAATGTGGATGTTTCTTTTCCTTTGTCGTTATCCCTCTAAATTGTTTTGCCACTGTGAATCAAATCGTGGGTCCATAAAATAACATCTAACCGGAACGTCTGGCTATCCAGAAGACGGGAACTCTACCACTACTGAATATTATTATAACAATACTAATACTGGTGGCAGAGCTCCAGTGACGGAGCTCGCAGGCGTAGGCACCACCGCATTTCCTAATATACTTGCCGCTAAATGGTAGTGTTCAGCACTATCGTGTTCCGGTTAGGTTAGGTTAGGTTAGTGTACGGCCCTGTAATTTCCGGCGTAGAGGAGTGGTACCGTATCGGCATTTTGGCCTTGGTCTTTGTGTGGGTGTCTATAGGCTGCAGTCATCACTTAACATCAATATGAACTGCATGCTTGTTTGCCACAACTATTACATAAAAAAAAAATAGTAATCGTCATCATAATTTCAACCGAACTACGTCGAATAATGGATACCTACAACTTTTTCCAAAGATGCTCACAACGAACGATTCTGGACTATCATCGTCCGAAATCTATCCGTGGTTACGAATATAATTGATAGATAGTAAAATTAACAAGTTGGTAAACAAATGTTAGTTCAATAAGAAAGAAATACTTTCAGCTATGGTTGCATTCTGTGGTTATTATCATTATTAGATATTTTTTATCAAAGTTGAAGGAATCGATAGTACTAATTCTAGTTCCTGTTGGCAATGACTACCCTGTAGAAGTTAGTGTTTGATTGCCTTTATCAAATATTCATTATGTTATTTAAAATTATTGTCTTTTTTTATTATTTTATTATAATCATACTTATAGTATAATTATGTTATGAACAGAGATGAATGAATATAGTATGTTTTTGTTTTCTGTTGACCGATATTTTATGAAATACAAATTATTGCTTACTTTGTGCTGCTAACACTGCAATCTTACAATGTGCTGTTTTACTGTGGTAGAGTTCCTGTGTAGGACCTCGAGGGCGTAGGCACCACAGCATTACCTAATCTATCTGCCGCCAAATGGTAAAGAATAGCCCCTTAATAACTATCACAGAGACAACAACTTAGGTCTTAGGGGTGGCAACTCATCTGCATGTTGACCTCTGGTTTTGTGTAGATGTCTAGTGTCTGTTGTACCATCATTGTGGAAACCTATTTGCTGTTCCAAAATAGATATTTTAATGGCCAATCAATAACTTCCCTCAAAGCGTTTATTCAAATAAGGGTGATAGACAACACCACTAGGCAAGTTCATTAAAGTAATGAAACACTTCGTTCAGTTGCCGAGGGGAAAATTTGACGTGAAATACAAATACAGACAGAAGATTTTGCGGTGAATGGTTCCCAATAGGCAACGACGTTAAATCCAACTTTATAGTTAGTTAATTTCTATACAGACATCAGCATGGTTTATCTCATTCTTCGAATCGTATCAGTTTCGTATATCGAACATACCTATAATTATATTTTGGACGTCTGCAATTAAGATTTCACAAGTAAGTATTTTTTTACACAATAGACACATCAGGTTTATAATATGGAGGACCACATAATGTAATTATTATTATGATCATTCAGCTCTGGTGGCAGAGCTCCAGTGACGGAGTTCGCGAGCGTAAGCACCACCGGATGACTTAACCTACTTGCCGCTAAATGGCAGTATTCATCGCTATCGTGTCCCGGCCATTTGGTTATGTACGGCCCTGTAATTTCCGGCACAGAAACAGAACAACTTAGGTTTCAATGGTAGTATGTATCTGTATGGAAATCTCTGGTTTTTGTGAAGATGTTTGTAGGCTACAGTATTGACATACCAACAGTGTGAACTTCTTGCTTGTTTACCACTTCATACCATTAAAAGAGTCGGTTAACCGCTTATCCAAAACCAATTAAATATAGCTTTTATTACCACCGCATCAAGTGCCCATGTGGTTAACCGACCAGAGCCCTAATAGTACCTACATTACTAACGAGGGAGAATCAATTGTTAAAGAATAGTGTAGGTAACTGTATCTCGGCACTTGCCAAACACACTTGCTAGCTACCTATTTATTTATGTTTTCTTCCAATTTTCCCAATATATCGTTTCGACGACACTACAGAATCTCTCTTCCCTGTGAATATTGTTAAGATAGATTTGTATTTGCGCGAATGGAGTAATTAGCAGAAATGTGAATGATTTAGATTTCTACAGGGGTAATTAATAAAAAATAACTTAGAGAGATAGACCAAAATGTGTAGATACATATTAGTGTTCAATCAAAGTATATTAGGTATCATTTACACATTTATATATAGTATCTCATTTACCAAACAATTTTATGAGGTATATATATTTGGAGCTTTGTGCTCCGTATCATCGTATTTTTATGTTGGCTACTTGAAATTCTGGTCAGAAAAGATGTGATCGTAAGTCTCGTAACTGCTTTTTATAGCTTCTTATTTCGAATCCTACGTTGTAAGCTTTATTACAACGACTATAAACCGAGTAAGGTCAAACATTCGATACTACCTGATACAGATTCCCAGGATTGATTCATGCGCCGCAAATATTTCATTGCTTTATGATTCACTGCCTTAAACTAACAAGATTTCGACCACGTATTGAACTCTACATAGTCTACATACAAAATAGATATCTCCTTTATTTTATTATTCGGGCTTTAGGATGAGAATTCTGAAACATATTTTTTAATAATCTTACTTATGCTGTAGTTGTTTTGGAGTATTCATGCTCAAATAAATACATATACGTATAATTATATACAGGCAAACTGTAGTTTTGTAGCGTATAAGATCATAAATTAATTTAGAACACACTCTCGAAATGAAATATATAATATGTATAGTTTATTTGTTATAAAATAAATTAAGGAATAGTAGTAATTTTAGGACTGATCGTAAATTACGATTTAGGTGACCAGAATACCGATCAAACATATAATTCACTTTACTAGTTAGTCAATAGAACTAAATAATAAAACGTAACAGTGAGATCTAAGTACATACCTGCTTGTAAATGTAATATTCACAACTAGACTGTCCATCAACTACACATACTCTGACCGATCCGTTCCTTAGGATGTTGTTATTATACCCTGGATCCTATCATTAATTCGCATTAATCACAGGATTCAGTAAGGTATGGACATAATGAAATTTATTTTCCATTTGAAAACCACATAACTTTTCCGTTGGTGGAAATGTTTTTTAGGCTGAATACCTATCCATTGTACGAGTATAAATTTCGTCAGCACTGTGCATCACAGTAAGTAATGACGTTATCCTCATCCGTCATGCCTACTCATCGGACTTAATAATTTAATACCTATATTTTAAAGTGAAGTTAAATTACTATAATAACGATTAAGCTTAACCGGTCACTTGACCACGTGGGCATCTTATGCGGTGGTAATAAATGTTATATTTGATTGATTTTGGATAATATGCGGAGAGTTCCTCGATTGTTCCTACTATCAACATGTCATTGTATATGTATAACTATTTCTAGATAAAATATATTAACTTTTAATCTTTTTATATACACTTTTGAACTGAAACCAATTACGTGCTGAAAATATGTTTTCATTGAATCATAGTTAAGTTAGTTGAAATCAGTTCAGGCGCGAGCTCCTTTTACTAATCTTTATCTAGGTATTTATGTTTAGCAGGTTCCGTTAAAGATAGCTTTTTCAATTCAATTGTGTTTCGTTTAGCGGGACTTATTCTGATCTCTTTTTGCTATTCAGTTGCCTTTAAATTATTCAACTTTATTGAATTGCAAAATTGACTGATTTCTAGAAAGAAACTCATCGTATCGCCAACCGCCACAGCCTAGAGAATATACCTATATATGCGATATATACCTACTCATAGGTATATATCGCGTTGTAATACAATTCCAGCAAGACTTAACCGAGCAGAATCTGACAGTAATGCTTTAGTGATGGAGCTCGCGGGCGTAGGCACCACTGCATCGCCTAATCTACTTGCCGCTAACCGTTAAAATGGTAGTGTTGGTAATGTGTACGGCCCTGAAATTTCTGGCACAGAGGTATAACAACTAAGACCTCAGAAGTGGCAACATGGTAACGCATCTACAATTTGACAATTAATTAAAATCTCTGCTTGTATACAGATGTTAATAGGCTACAGTATTCACTTAGCATGAATGTGATCTTTAAGCTTCTTTGCTATATCTATTATAAAAATCAATTGCTGTTCGTTAGTCTCGCTAAAACTCGAGAACGGCTGGACCGATTTGGCTAATTTTGGTTTTGAATGTTTTCTGGAAGCCCAGGGAAGGTTTAAAAGGTAAGAAAATATGAAGAAATTGAAAAGAAATAGTAAAAACCACAATTTCATTTTCCCATACAAATAGTCCGTATATATCAAATCTTTGTCACATTATTTCGTTGTGAGGCAATACGAAGTTTGCCGAAATAGCTAGTCATGACATATAAACACTTGCAAGAAAAAGTTAGGCGGTAGGTACGAAACTGACAAGATGATGTCTTAATCGAAAGCTAAATTAAAGCATTAGAGTTAGGCGGTTGGCCCTCAGAAGATTTGACATTTTACATGGAAAGCTTTGTGGCAGTATAGCCATAACGACTTAATTTCGAGCATATGACAAATAACTTGAAAGCTTGCCGAATAATTCATAAGCTTAGAAGCTTTCTTCGTGATAATTGTAAATGATTCAGCATTTTACTAATCCAATCAATTAAAATTAATAATTCTGTTAGAGTTTGATGTTTATTTTTGAATACATAGCGACATAATCCGTAGATGAGACTGATAGAGTTTACCAAGTAGAGCTTTCGTAGTATCTCATAGCTTGATGTCACTTATATGTTAGGATCCCACTGCAGAATCATTTCGTTCATCCAGATATGCTGTAAACCTAATTTTTATGCATATTTATAATCTAGAGAATATATATCCACTAGGTTGCTAATCATAATTTGGCCGCAATTATTTTTATTTATGGGCAAGAATTTTTTTTTTCTTGTTTTTTTAATAAAATGTTCTTCACCTCACGGCAATATGTATAAAGACTGAAAAATCACGGCTGCCGTTGCGCACTTGGCCGCCCCTACCTATTTTCTCTCCGCCCCGATAACTTTTTACGTCCATAACGTACATGTATTATTTATATATTAAATTAAAGCTTTTTTTTCTCGTTACTACGATATACGGGCGCCACCAATATTTTGAGCGTCGGGACGTGACGACCCCGCCGTTTCAATGTTGAATGTAAATCACTAAAAAAGAATGTTATTGGTGGTAGAGCTCAAGTGATGGAGCTCGAGGGCGTAGGGACCACCGCAATACCTAATCTATATGCCGCCAGATGGTAGTATTCAGCACTATCGTGTTCTGGTTAGATGGTAATGTGTGGCCCCGTAATAACTACCACAGAGGCAAAAGAGCTTAGTCCTCAGGGGTGGCAACGCATCCGCACTTTGACCTCTGGTTATTATATAGAGATGTCTATAGGCTGCAGTCATCGCTTAACATCCATGTGAACTCCATGCTTGTTTGCCACCACCATCACATAAACAAAAACATTTTCCATTATATTTCTCAACTCCTGTACCAAAATGATCCATCAACTTTCCCAGTCTTCCATTATTTCCACAATGAAACATGAAATTTGTTTCAGCTTTCAGCTTGTATGATGTTCTATCTGCGGCCATTAATCAGATACTGAATATACCTTATGTATAAAAAGCCACATAATGGAGAGATTAAGTCCGATATCATGTTCTCAACAAAGGATTTATCTTCACTAATGGCTATTGGATTAGGTACCTACTAGAGTACAGATTTTGATCAATAACAATGAATCACAAAATCTCAGAGTCTGTAAGTTTGGAGTACATTAGCGTTAGTATGCATACCTAATTTTTATTTAATCAAATAATACAAATTATTGTTTGATATTATTGATTAGTATTAGGTACACACCTATTAAACAACGATTCGTATTATTCGATTTAATCAAAGTTATGAACGTTTTAATCTTGAAAATATTCTTCTAGAGATATATGATATAGATTTATATTTATGTAATAAATGTCTTTGTGTCTGTTGCATGTGATCGCATGTCAAGATTCAATGTCCTATAAGTAAGCACACAATATTGTGAGCATTCGCAAATGATAGTATCATTAACATGTTCGTTTTCTTGAGACTGTGATAGCATGGTTCACAGATTCGCCTTCTCAAAATATAATTTATAAGTACGCATGATTAAGTCCTTACTCATGAATGAAAAGAACTTTTCTTGGAACAAACATAAATCTGTAATGATTCAGACAAAATGCATAGTTTGGGCGAAATGCCAAATGCCATAAATACTATAAAAATATTATGATCGAGTCAAAGTATTTTTAGTAGATATATACTAACACGATAAAACGATTATAATTTGAATTCGCATCATAATTATAGTAATTAGATGTTATTATGTTAATGTAATTTTAATTAATCTCATGTTTTTCAGGAAGTTTTTCATTCATAATTGCATCTAGAAGGTATACATTTAGAATACCTACATTAAATTCAAAATAATATACCTAATATTGGATCAAGAATTGAACACACATGCATTATAGGTAATCTCGTATTTAATTATTCAGCTTCGTATCTTTCTATTAATTATATTCAGCGCCTAATACATAACCGAATATCATATCTACCTTTCCTAATTCTTGAAATTATCTTAATTTAAAGTTTCGTAAGTTTATAAAGAGAAAGCTTTATAAACTAACAAAATATTTACGAGTGCAACCGTCACCTACCTGTTATTGTAAGTTTCCTCCGCTTCACATTTCACTCGACCATACTCTAAACATGAGCACAACCACTACACTACGCACTACAATTAATAAATTCGTCACTGTGGTGTGAAACTATAAAATATTTGTATTGAGGATCCTGTGAGCTAACGTCGAAGACGAGTATTTGTGCGTGAGATGTATCGGGTCTGAGGTGGCTGTCTGGCAGGGTGCGACCCGAGCGACGCGCGCCGCCCGCCCTGCGACGCCGTCCGGAAAAACCCGAAGCGTTCAGCGCTGCGCAGCCGCTCTTTACGCTTTCCCGCGTGCTAATATTAGCGGTGGATTTTCGCGGAGCGGCGTCGAGGCGCGCCAAACCACGGATGATAAGTGGTTGCCAGTGGCCGGGCTGCGAGCCGGCGAGCCGACAACCGACGCCAGCCGGCGCATGCGCAATCCACGACAGCAAACAGGTAGCCTCCTTGAATCCAGGAGCTAGGTCAACGGTATTGATAAAACCCTTGGTACCTCGAGACTAATAAATTGTAATTAAACATGATTTGTACTGGATTCACAGAGATCCTAATTTATTATTAACTGAGGCATTATTATTAAAGACGTAACTTCACGCCTGTCATTCCCGAAAGGGTAGACAAAGGCAAATAATTGCGTGCATTCAAGCATACATGCAAACACCCACGATTCGTCAGTTACGATTTTGGCCCATGTAACAGGTGGCTGTTGACATGGCCGGGCACCTTTCACACACCGTTGTCTCTGTTAGCCTCCGACCCGGGAATCGAACCCAGGACCCCAGCATAGTGGTAGTAGCCTGCTACCACTAGGCTACTGAGGCAGTTAGAAAATCATTTACCATTTTTTAGGGTTCCATAATCAAAGGGTTAACCTGACCCTATTACTAAGCCTCCACTGCCCGTCTCTTTGGTCCGTTTTTCTGTCTGATACCAATCTGTATGTCATTAACCGTGATAGCCAGACAGTTGAAGCGTTCAACGGTGCGATCTTCACGTTTATTTCTGTCCAGAACGTGTTAATTGTAGAACGACTAGAACTTCCCTCTGAGGTGCTGCCTCGGGGCTATAATATGGGGTTCTTCAAAAATGGCGTCAAGAGAGGCAGCGGGTTGACAACTCCTCTGGTTTGCAAATGTTTATAGGCGACGGTGACCACTTTCCATCAGGTGGCCCGTTTGCTTGTCTGGCAACCTTCAGACATAAAAAAAAATCCTGATGTTGCCGTCCAGGCAGCATCCACATATCGCAGGCAGTAGGTACCACTGTCTGCTGTGTTTGATCCCATTTAAAAGGCGTATTATGTATCTCGGTTGACATACTTAATTACGATAGCCACTTGGAACTCTACCAAGTGAATAACTTTTATTATGACGACCAAATTCAGTCTTTTCCTCAGTTTCTTTTGGAATGGGAATATGGAGGAATTTGTTAATAATTGATTCTTTTCATATTATACATAATTGTTACGTTTTAATTTAATTTATTATGTGTTTTTTTATTATTATTAATGGTTATTCACTCTAGGTACATAGTTAAAAAAATGACGATGTGAAAGTGCTCTTTAGGATTAATATGAATTATAATAATAAACTGAATAAAGTTTGCATGTTTGATGTTGATTTCAAAGTGGCTTTCGAAATGACGGCCGCCGAGCTCAGAATACGCCTGCAGGTTACTTTACCTGTTGTTTAAAAAAACGTCAAACTTACATAGTAATTATTCCAAAAAATACTAATTAGTTTAATTGGGAAGTAGTAAAAAAGAGTTATTATTTACCTATAAGCATTTAAATAAATAATTCACCTACTCAACGTTGAATATGTGATAGATATCAACCAAATACCTACGTTGAATAGGTGAATTATTTATAAATATATTTATTACGATATTACGATTTTTTATTACGATATACGATTTTTTATTACGATATACGATTTGATGAAAAGTACGTATTTCACTTTGATAGTTAGATGTGTTGTTTATTTCTTTGTACAAAAAGGTATGCAATTAAGTTAATTACAATTAATACACAAATATAAAACCATAGCTCATCGGAGTTAACGACGAGGTGTTTAGAGCCGAAAATATATGAATCGCGCAGAAAAGACACTTATATTCCTAATTATTAAAATCACATAAAAATATTCGTATGTCTTAAAC
This sequence comes from Macrosoma leucophasiata, assembly GCA_036365455.1. Taxonomy (NCBI): domain Eukaryota; kingdom Metazoa; phylum Arthropoda; class Insecta; order Lepidoptera; family Hedylidae; genus Macrosoma; species Macrosoma leucophasiata. Next base: position 8,248,953 of record JAWQUS010000024.1, read on the forward strand.
CCATAATAACGGTTTATCCCTTTATGATAAAAAAAAACTTAGTACCTATATAAAAAGTAGAGACTCGTACATACAATGAATTAATTTACGAGTAAATAATTATTCAATCGAACTACAATAGAAATAAATAAATGTGTTATTATTTCATACGGCGAATAGATATTATTGTGGCTTTTGTTAAACACATTCTTAACGAAATGAGCTTACTGCAAATTGAAGTGACTCATACCTACATAATAAGTGCGTAGCATGTACGTTTAACTACTACCAGTTTATTATTTTGTTTACAATACTATAGCCACGATACTGGTGCTCATATTGTTAGAGATTTCTCAATTTTATTAGTTCTTTTATGTGCACTGAATTTAACTATAAACTAATTGGTTATTATTGACCGCCAAATGCTTCCGGTCTTGCTTCAAGATAAATTGAGATAAGACTGTTCCGGAGAAACTATACTTATATAAATTTTACCTTCGTGTAATATAAACCAATAAGTAAGTAATTGGTATCGACTTCATGGTAGAGAAAGATGGTTTGAAAAAAATATTGTTCACGAGCCCTTAGGTGCGGGTAATCGATGAAACTAGGTAATCTTATTACATAAATGGAGCTAGACTAGACTTTATCGATCGCAAAGTATGGATGCACTGGTCTGATTATACTTGGTAGATATTACTAGATATCTACGCAGTCTGGGCTCGGGTTGATCGACCTTCTGATTCATTTCGCTCCCTTTTGTACATGAAGTCGTTTAAAAATCAAGTAGGTATATCTATATTTGAAATGTATACCAAAAAGACAATATAATCGATAATATACAGTCTGTTTTTTTTGGCCACGGACTAAATTGACACATGCCAATGTCAATTTCCAAAATAATGATACCAGCTTTCTAGTATTAGTGTTGTACGATACCGGTTTTATGAATCGTTTCTTTTTACTTTACCACATAACTTTATTATTATTTGACACTAGACAAATCTTTTAAAACTTATGGTTACAATGGAGTAACACAGATTTAATTTAAATTACTTATTGCACTAAGTAAACACGACAATTATTTATTTTTTGTTGAAGAATACGCAAGAACAAGTTTTTAACAGGAACTACACATGAAATAGGTCGATGTACTGTAGCTATCAATGCCATAAAAACGAAAACTTGGCGCCATTTTGAATACACGGCATTCGTCCTTCAACCTCCGAAATGCGATTTCACGGGCAAAAACATGATAATGAATGCTTATTTGTACGCGTTCATTATGTACACAACCGAAAAGAAACAGAATCTCCAACCGAAACGCCGAAGAAAAACGAATGTGTGACTTCGTCTACTGACTCCCCAGCACTGGAAAAATTATATTAAACATGTACCTAATAATTGAGAAAAAAATGTGTATTCTGGGCCATATTGTACACGATGTTACCGACTGATTTATTATTGAAGTAGGTGATGACTCTGACGATTCGGCACATTCAGGTACGGAGTCATTACCTGATTCTGATTAATTTGCAAGTCATTATTAAGATTTATAGACACTTAAAAATAAATGTGTTGCATTTAAGCATTTATCATATCTATACATTAACCATACAGGTACATTATAAAAGCATTCCTATAGGTACATTACGGGTGTCGCCACATTCTAAAATTTTAAAGACACGTTTTTGTAATTACCTAATTTTGTATAAACCTCAAAATGTTAAGAGGGTTCTCTTTAGGCACTGGTTTGACATGCAATAAGTCGTCTTTACCATTTCTTCTTTACTAGTGCAGTTTAAAATATTAATAAGATATAATGTAAATTAAAAGACTAGGAGCAGTAAACGTACTAAGTTGCACTAAATTTCCTTTTATTATTGATTGGTTGTTGCTGATGTTGTTTTTTTTGTTTTCTGTTTTTGTTACTTATGAAACAATATGCAATTCCTTAGATGTCCAAATACGGAAACTCATAAATGGTCTGATGTAATTTTATTAAGATTTTTTGTAAGCAAATAAGACTGTTTGTTCTCCTGAATAAAATAAAATAAAAATTATTTCTGAAAAACGATACTAGATTGTAAATTACGTAAAGTTACGGTAGTGGCACATCACTATTAATGATTCCCAAAAACCTAGCCACACAGCTTATGTCAATTTAGTCCGCGGCGAAAAAAAACAGACTTTAGTTTGTTAAATCAATAAATAACAAACGAGTTTGTTTTGATGGTAAATTAGGTAGGCACTTGTCACTCAAGGTCCCATCATTTGTATAGGTACTCTTTGGTTCCATCATAATATCAGCGCTACAGCACTGCTGCAGCAATAAGCTGAGATGGGTACCGTTTCTTTGGCTTCACACAATCACATTTGGTGATATTCCTTCTTGTACGTAGTTTGTATACTCTTTGGCTTCTTGTTTTTACTTATTTATTGTGTTATGTAAGCCAAAGATTTTTTTTTCTTTCTTTCTTTCTTTCATAGTCCATAGCAAGAAGTTTAATTTAGTTACTTAATATCTAAACGTTATGAAATCAAAACATTAATTAGATGAACAGTGTAAAATGCAATGCAATATGTATGTTGTTTCTTGTATCTACCTTATCTAATCGGGTATTCACCATAGAATTTACCTATGTTATCCACTTAACGTGTTCGATAGCGACTTACTAAGCTGCAACCAAACAGAGTTCTTGTTAATCCTCGTTAAACGTATCTAGTAATATCCACAAACTATTAAATTGGTCAAGGACTAAGTACACTGTCAACGCATTACTTTATATTTGCACTTCCTTCCTTAACTACACATGTTTTTATCAGGACGATCTATATTAGTTATACATAGTAGAACACAGAGTATTCTTTGTAAGTACTATGTTGTAAGTGTAGGTATTTATATTCTTTTCTTCGCATACAACAGTTACTGAGAAAACTAAGAAAACCACCACAAAAGGAAATAGAAAAGTTGTGTAAACAAGGCTATGGTATGGATCTTCCCGCAAGCTTGGTGGTTGCTCATCAGAAAATCAGAAAATCTAAACGCATGGTCGTTGCACACTAGCTAATGAACGAGGCACATAGGCGGTAGAAAAAAGCGGCTGAGTGCGCTTTTACAAGGTTTCGCACAATGAAAATAAAGTATGCTATTGTAGTACATTGCTATGTAATCGTAGACTACAACTATAGGATTTTCTGTAGGTACACCAACCTATACATTTTTTCCTTCTGAGGTACGGAACCCTAAAAAAGGAATGGACGGGCCGCTAGAAGCCGATCCTATTTTGCTATGAACGCGAGCACACAAGATATTAAAGGTAAGAAGTTTGAACTTGACGCAATAATTTTGGTAAGGTTTTAGGTTTTTTTAAGACCAAAAGGTTAGTTTTAGGTTACAATATGACTGAAAAGGTCCCTTTTATGATTTTTTAAAATTACCAGCTATTGCGCAAATATTCATTAAAATATGTCATTCTCCTTCACATTAACGTACCCAGCGTTGGACTGGCCATTTTATCGAGGTGGCGTTTGCCAATCGGCTCCCAGCCTACTCGGGTCTCCCAGGGGTCCGGCTGTTGGGGCTTGCCGTAGGCATTTATCTTAGACCTAGCCCACTATCTAGGCTTAAGCACCGAGGAGCCACCGAGCGTGACCCGACCCTGAACGAACCTACACGACTAGGTACAAGTTTTCGCTTACTCTCTCGATCGGATTTCTATGTTCTTAGAGTTGCTTGCTGCTCATTTCGCATCGTCGCTTCCGGTCGCCTCATCGCAGTCCACTTCCACTCGTAGTTGCAGTTTATAACAGTTTTATTTATGTAGGTAAAGGTTAAATTAATCTAAGACCTGTCAAATGATTGAGCTAAAAGTAAGAAAAAAAAAACTTCTGCCGTCGTACCGTAAAAGGCTGTTAATTAAAAGTGAATGTAATAGTATGTAAAGATGAAAAGATATGAGAATTGACGGATGAACATAATCTAATGAGCGGGGTATTACGAGTACTCGTAGTAGCAGTCTCAGGCAGTGCCAATTGCTGATTGATTGCAGTCATTAGTATTGAACTGAAGAATATATTATTACAAATAAAAAATAAAGTGAGTAAAATGTGTGATAGCGACAATTAAATAAGTGATAGAAAGATAAACAAAGTGTTCCCCGCTGAATTCAGAACAAAATATAATAATAGTAATTTAAGATATACTCGTAGGTTCCTATTCTTATGGATTGATTCATGAAGTTTATAATAATATGAAAGGTCAAGTTTAGGTAATAAGGAAAATTAAACCTTCTATGTACATATTTTAAATAATCGCTAGAGTAGCGAGCCAAAGTGTCCGCCAAAGATCTGTCTATAGGGCAGAGCTGCCTAACTACTACGTTGTGGAAATCTTTGAGCGAGGCCTTTGTCCAGCCGTGGACGTCTTTTGACTGAAATGATGATGATGATGACTATACCTGTGTTGTGGTTGCTGTTGTACACACACATCACATATCTACACAAACACCCAGACCCGAAACATATATTTGTAGGCATTACACATATTTGTCCCGGTGCGCGGATCGAACGACGACTAACCGGATCGTCAAAATATTTTAATATTTAGTGCAGACTCACAGTTTTTTTTACGATTTTGTCAGTCTGTGATCTATACGATTAACTGACAGGGTAATATCTGCCGGCGGACTGTTAATGTGCGAGACCCTTAAGCGACTGAAAGACTTTGTATCTATGTCATGTTTATTATAAAATATAAAGTATAAACTGTCATGTCATCTGTCATCTGTCATTTCATAGAGTACATTAAATTGTCATTTCTATATCCTAATGTAATTTCTGTAATTACTGAATGTATTGAATTATTGCAATCATAAATTATCATGTTGTGATGACTATTTGTGTATTGTAAACCATCTAATAAATCTTTTTACTTACAAAGTGTATAAAAACAGACATGTCATCTTTTCATGAACGACAGAAGAACCTTTTCGATCATTTGAAAGAAGCAGAAGATCAATGTGGTTTCTCGAAACTAAGTAATACCTCAATTCAACAGGACTATGGAGTCATCGATAAACAAACGTACAGGAAGCTTAAACATGTTATGAAACCGTTCAAGCGCAAAGAAAGTATATTTAAACGTCCAGAAGCAAACATAAGGGATTGTTTACAAGCAAAAACCGTTCCTGGTTACATGAAACACCCAAAGAAATGGGTATATTATTCGTTATCTGATGTTACACCTGAGCAAATGTCAGATGCAACAAACACTGCAACCGCTCTCTCTTTTATCCGAGAAATGGAAGAGAGAGAGGCAGCTAATATTCAAACAGAACCTACCACAGAGGGACCAGATGCAGTATTCAAAAAACCAATCTTCAAAGTTTCCAGAACATTAAAAATACAGTCTGGAGAACCAGAACAAGCAATACACAAAGGCAATAAAATTATAATGCCAGAATATGTTGTAGGCATCTCAAAAAAAAAGGAAAAGAAAAATGCAAAGAAAGAAAATTTAAGAAGTACAGACTCTGAAGACAAAGCAAAGAAAGTTGAATTAAAGCTCAATCATTTGTATGAAGAAGATGATTGCGCTGATCTGGATTAAATTTATTATCCCTTGTCATACAATTTATGGTTTTCATTCCATTTTAATATCTGTAGTTATCATCCAAGTTGACAGTGTAAACAAAGAAAAAGTAAACCAGTGCTTATTGTATTTGGTATATCTTGACCAGAAGTGCTGTACTGTGCCCTAGGTATATGCAGCAAGTTGGCGGGACCAGTAGAAACACGAAACCATAGGTGATGATGATGCCATCACCAGACTAAGATTTAATCCAGACTCACAACGCTACAGCCAATGCTAACTCCCCTCTAGCCTCACGCATACCTTAGGTGCAAAACAGTACAGGGATTCCGGTGAAGCTATAACTTAGTAAATTTACATGTGAGATGATGTGGGTCATTTATCCAGATGATCAATATTTGTACTGAATGTGGCCTAAGCTTTTTTTCTGTGTTACAAGTGGCAAACAAGCATGTTGTTCACATGCATGTTAAATACTGCAGTCTGTAGACATCTTCACAAATAACTAGAGGTCAAAATGCAGATGTATTGCCACCCCTGAAGCCTTAGGTATTGGGGTAGTAATTTGGGAGCCATACATTGCCATCTAACTAAAACATGATGGTTCTGAACACTTAATTTTTTTTTAAGATTATCTTTTACAGGTACATTTTGTATCTCAAACTATGAACACAATAATCCTTACTTTAAAAATATTTCTCATACATACAGAAAATATGGCACATATTTTCCTTTATCTGCTACAGATAGGAAAATATGTGCCATACATGTAGAAAGAGGCACTTCCTCCCACTAAGTGTCAAATTGGTAGCTGCAAGCAGATTTTTCATCACCTCGTATGTGGAAAGTTCTGCAGCTAAGTTTTAGGCAGGTCCCAAGGGAAAAGGATTCCTGACTCCCCATGGACTGCAGCTCTAAAAAAATTATGTATTTATAGTGTAAGATGAAGTTGCATGACTAAACTTCAAGACTAGTTTTAATGCCTACCTTGATATTGGAGCGAAAAATAAAAAATCTTTTAAATATTACATTTTTTTATTAGCACTGTGATACAATAGTTGATTCAGACTTAATTTCCATGTTTTCTGATTGTTCAGTTTTCTCAACGCCAAAACCACTGAGGTCCCGCATCATTGAATAAGCATCTTCACCATCGGCATAATATTTTGGTTCAATTTCAAGTATTTTGAAGCCAAGAGAATTGGTATACAAGTTTAGGGCTGCACGGTTGCTTTTCCTTACATGCAAAGACACATATTTGGCCTGAAAATAGAAAAATATCAATCAAAGGAGTGCCTTATCAATAATTGAATACAATAATATTAAATTACAAACCTGAAAACATTCAACCATTGCAAGTGATGCTTGATTCATAAGTTTTTGTGCAAGCCCTAAACGCCGATGAGACCTCTTCACTGCTAGTGACGTAATGTGGCCATGACGATTGTCCTCTCCATCTTCCTCCATTTTGGCAAGAACATAACCTAACAAGATATTGATTGTTTAATTACAAAATGGATGAACAACTCTATAAATGTTAAACATATAGTCATAAACTCAAATTCAGTGAAGTAAATCTTACCCACAATATGTCCTTTCTCGTCTTCTGCTACATAACTAAGCTGAGGCCAAGAGAGTCCATGATAGAAGTAATATTTCATCTGATAGTTTTCAGGCAAACACAGCAAATTGCAATGCTGCATGTTCATCAAATCGCTTGGACGAGCACAACGAATATTCATCTTGATTTCTGTTCAACAAAGGCAAAAGTATCAATATGCCACTACACTGTGTCAGATAGATTGCTTATTCCCTTCTAATCTTTCTTGCTTTAGGCTGCCTCGTTTCGGAAGCCGGGGGTGTGTCAGACATGCCACCCAGGAGCTCTCGCACAAAACGGAACTTAGACAAGCAACACTTCCACACAATGTACCAACCTAAAACAAAGACAAAGCATTCATGCACAAATACAAACGAAACCATGTAACCAGTTAGTTTCTTTACTGAACAAGCATAATGGGCTACTTACAAAACAACACAAATACAAAAACTAAAAATACACTACATATGAAAGTTATAATTGCTAAAATCACTTCCTTCATATCTCAATATTTAGGTTATTATTTACATGAACACTGATATTATTGCGGAATGCATAAATTTACCAGTACAGCGCAACACAATCAATATATATTTTTTGGAATATCAGTAAGTAGCGAAACAATGATGTCGGGAATATCAGATGTACCTTCAAAGGTACCTACGTGATTTCAACAATAATATTCATTAAATTTGATTTTGCTTTGTGGACGAATCCTACACTTCCGCCATTTTGAACTTTGTTGATGGAATGTACAAATATTTTATTTACCTACCTTATTTATACACTATCAATGCTATCAACGAAAAACTTCAGTATTTTACTTCAACAAAAAAAACAAAAATTGAATGTATTCACATTCAATTTTCGGTCTGGAATTAGAAATTAAATTTTGAACAGAATAACCTAAAAATTAAACTGTCAAAATATGATGACAAAAATGTCATAGTCACAACCACAGACCAATAACCAAGAAGTCACAAGCACAGACCAACAAGTCACAACTTGTGACTCACACAAGTATCACAACACTGACGTAGGGCCCAAGTAGCTGTGATCAGAAAAACTAAGATCTAACATTTACTAATCTTGTTAGAACATAAACGGACATAGTGTCTTAAAAAAAAACATTTTTTGCATAGATTTATTATCAACTATGATTTTTTGCAAGCTTCTAAAAAGTAGACGTAGGTACCTACCTATTGCAAACAAAATCGTAAGGTAATAAAATGTGTAGTATCTTTTTGCTATATATTTATAATACGGTTGCGTTCCACTTACCGACCGCATTGACCGCTGTAATTGCCGTTTCACTGATATACATTATATTGAACGTATGGCCCGCTCCGTAATAACTATCTCACATACTCACATACACATAACATCTGAGGTCGCAGGGGTGGCAACACATCTGCATTTTGACCTCTAGTCTTTATGTGGTTGTGGTTTCCTATGCATAAGCTGCAGTCATCACAACAATTGCTAGATGTAACATTATATTTTTTTATACAATCTAAACTAATATTATAAAGCTGAAGAGTTTGTTTGTTTGATCGAACTACTGGTCCGATTTGAAAAATACTTTCAGTGTTAGACAGTCCATTTATCGAGGAAAGCTTTAGGCTACATATCATCACGCTAAGACCAATAGAAGCGGAGCACCGAAGAAGAATGTTTCAAAATCGGGGGATTTTTTCCTATTGAGAGCTTCCACTGCGTGCGCTGCGTAAACGGTAAAAGTTTTACAAAAATCACGTATCACAAGTTTTTTCCACAAACTAAAAAAATAACACTAATCACAGCAAAATAATGATTGAGTAATGCCCGCACAATGTACAAAGGCGGCCGGCGGTGGTGACGGTGGTGGTGGTGGTGGCGGTTGTGGTGACGGTGGTGGTGGCGTTATTGGTGTTAGTGACGTTGGAAGCGTTGGTGGCGTTGATGATGTTGGTGGCGTTGATGGTGTTGTTGGCGTTAGTAGTGTTGGTGGCATTGGTGGCGTTACTGGCGTTATTGGTTCAGCATAAGATGGATTTTTGCAGGTTGTACAAGACTGCGCGTTTATATAATATTTTCGCACGGTCAGTTACATGTGACTGTGTCACGTGTTCGCAATACTTGCAGCCTAAAGTCCCCGTCACGAGAAGCTATACATTTTGTAAACAAGTGTTCAGGAGTTCACAACATTTGGACCAATAAAAAAAAAGAATTTGTTTAAGATTTAATAATTTATTAATTAACATATATTATTTCAGAATAATTATTCGTCAGATTCAGATGTTTCCATTTCTGTGTCAGAATCAGTAACATGTATCACGAAGCTGTCTACAGTTTTATCAATCATCTCATCGATTTTGGAATAAAAGTTATCTTCTTCCTTGATAACATGCTCCACACAACGCTTCCAATTTTCCGAAGTAATCTGCTGCAGTCCCTCTTGTAATAATTGTTTTACCTCGTCAAATTTAAAATTTGTATTTTTGCGAGCAACATATCCTTTTACGTTGGCCCAAATTAGCTCAATTGGATTAAGCTCACAATGATATGGCGGGAGTCTCAATACTTCCACCTTATATTTTTTTGCGAGCTCGTCCACTACATAAGTTTTAAAATGGTCTTTAACATTTTTTACTTTTAGCAGTAATTCAGTCTTAATTTCATTGTCGTCGTAAGAAATATTCTTACTTACAAGCCAATTTTGTATATCATTTTTTTTCCAGGCAGTAGTAGGAATTCTTTCAAGACGCCTTGAGTGGTATGGTGCATTGTCCATTACCACTACTGCATTTTCTCCAAGTTTTGGGAGAACGTTTTCAAACCATTGTTCAAAATGTGTTGCATCCATTGATTCATGGTAATCTTCCGTCTTCTTGCATTCAAATATATTTTCGCCGCCCTCTACAAAACCGTTCTCATTGCCGATATGGGTAATTATTAATCGTTTACCTTTTGACGTTGGGTTACGTGCACCAATGCTAAGTCCTTCTAGGAAAGCCTGCTTCTTACTTTTAACTTGTTTGTCTACCCAAGTTTTATTTACGGTATGTCCTGTAAAAACAATTAAACATTTCGTTGGCTAAATAATCTAACTTGCTAACTCCTTTTCGCCTTAAAATGACTTATTGATATCAAAAGATAGAGATAAATAATCTTTAACTTTCAATATTGCTCACTGAACAAAACAGAATAATAGAGATGCAATTGCGTCTTTTATTAATTCTTTAATTTATATATATGTTATATGGTATTTGCTTACAATCAGGCGAACCGTATGGTAGTCTGCCGTTTTACTGCAATTAAAAAAAAACACACTAACCTGCTTTCACCCATGTCTCATCCATGTAAAATATCTGGCGATTTTTACGTCTATAGTCTTTAATCGATTTTAAATATTTTCGCCGCCATATTATAATGTCATCTCTATCAATCAGTGCGTTATTTCGCTGTCGTTTTATGTATTTAAAGTTTAAATGCTTTATTAGCCGCCTGAGAGTTGTTTCGCTAAAATTTGGCAAATCTTCATCGTCATTTACTGCCTGAAAAATCTTGGGAATTGTTGGTAATTGGCCATTTAAAAAGAAACTGTGAATTTTTTTCCTAATTACGGATTTATCAAAATCGTCTACTTTCTGATAAAATTTAGGCCTGTCTTTAGATTTGATAGGTGATTTTATTCCCTTTTCTGATTTATATTCTTTTAATATATTATACACAGATGCGATGCCAATTCCCAAAATCGTTGCTGTTTTTTTATTTATTTCGGTTTTGTAGGGATATTCATTCGATGGCCAATTTTCTTTCACGTACTTATATACGTTGATCACCATATTTTTCTCATTAGCCGTAAAGCTCGTCACCTGTAAAAATCACCTGTTCAGTCACTTTCACACGAAGTTCAAGCTATATCTCCAGGTATACCAATTAACCTAACCAATTACTTCACAATTTAAAACGTACTTCTAATAAAAGTTTCCAAAGATTATCGCGTTTGAACAAACAACTCTTTCTTTTTACTTATTATATATTTTAGATAAATTGTATTACGTACCTTTTGACGTTTTTTTCGTGACGAATTTATTTCCTTAGATGTACTGGCTACTGGCTCCATTATACGTAATAACAAATAAAATTAACGCAACAATTAAAGTTACAACAATTAAAAAGTGATAACGAAACAAAAACAAAATTAACAATAACAACCAGATCCGCGATATATGCAAAGCAATGAAACAAACAAACTCGTACGCATTCGAAACTCGAATGACTGTTTATTTCAAAATGGCGTTCCGATAGTTTACAATCCCTGCGACGGACGCGTTCCGGTACCAAGAAACACAAACGATAGCGCTTTGCGTCGTTAAAATATAATTCGACTAAATTAAATAGGTTGTTACTTTCATATAACCCGTCTATATTTCATGTCGATTGAATATGTTCAAGTTATTATTATCTCGCAGTATAAAATGTTTACTTAGTAAAAGATGTTTGTTTACATAATTTATAGCTTCTCGTGACGGTTACTTTATATGCTTTCATCTCCGATGGCCATCAATGCGTCTAATAACGTGTACAGAGAAGTATTATCTAATGTAGACCAGATTTTTTAACCAACCAAAATTGTTTATGATCCAAAATTAACCAAAAGTTATATCCAAAAAAGCTTCCCTAAGTCCCTTTTCCACGCGAACGAAGTCGCGGGCACAGCTAGTCTTACATAAATCTATACTAATATTATAAAGCTGAAGAGTTTGTTTGTTTGTTTGAACGCGCTAATCTCAGGAACTACTGGTCCGATTTGAGAAGTTTTTCAGTGTTAGATAGCCCATTTATCGAGGAAGGCTATAGGCCTGACATATTTTAAAATATATAATATATCTTCACGCTATGACTAATAGGAACGACGCAGCGCGGCTAGTGATAAGATAAAAACCAAATGGCATATTGAAATAAAACTATTTTTACGGATTTATCTCGCGTATATTAAACTAAAATGATTTTTAAAATCAACCCGACGTTTCGGTCGCTTTTCAGCTTCCGTGGTCCCGGGCAGACTGAGGTGACATTTGTCTGACAGAAGTTTGAAAAATTATATGTAGCTACCTCCATCGATTTCGTAAACGCCTTGCGTAGCGTTCAGGATTAACACAATAATTACTTATGGTATCTTGAGGTCTTGCAGACTGCTGCGGCTGGGATTTAATCTTGCTAAGTATGGGATCCCATGATGTTGATAATCGCCATCCATCTTCTCTATTGAAATTTGGGTGTTTTTTAATTTCAATAGCCTCGCGTACCATTCGTGGAATGGGTTTGTGTTCTCTAGCGAGTATTTGAATTTTATCAAACCGGATGTAATGGTTTGGCTTATCCGCTATGTGTTCACAGACTGCAGACCTCCCTGTTCTTCGGTTTTTGACATCAGCAATGTGCTCTTTAACGCGGGTGGATACAGCTCTCTTCGTTTGACCAATATATGAGAGTCCACAATCACAATCTAATTTATAAATGCCAGAATTTTGTAATGGAATATTACTTTTAATGGGTCTTAAATACTGATGAATCTTTTTATATGGTTTGAAAACTGTTTTAATGGAATTCTTTTTTAAAATGTTGCTGATTTTATCTGTGACACCCTTAACGTAAGGTAGTATGGCTGGTTGTCGTTCTACTGTAGGTGGTTTCACGCGGCCTCTGTGACGGACGGGTGGTACATGGAGCTTGTTGTTATGTAGCACCTGGCGTAGGTGCTTCAGCTCCCCCTGAAGATGGTGGTCGTCACAGATGCCTCGTGCTCTCTGAAATAGAGATGAGCCAACGGCAGATAAATGTGCCGGGTGATGGTGTGATTCACCATTAAGGTACCTATCAGTATGGGTAGACTTCCTAAACACAGTGTGACTGAGTGTGTTATTGGTTTTTCTAATTAATAAAGTATCTAAGAAGGCTAATTTATTGTCCTGTTCCAATTCCATAGTGAATTTGATTTTATGGTGTATGGAATTGAGATGTGAAAGAAAAACAGAAACATTATTGCTATCCAATATGGTGAATGTGTCATCTACATATCGTTTATAAATGCGAGGTGTTATGGTTGTAGTGCTCAGGGCTCTCTCCTCAAAGTCCTCCATGAATATATCGGCGACTATGGGAGAGACTGGGGAGCCCATGGCAACTCCGTCTATTTGTAGGTAGAATTCCCCATTCCACATTAGATAGCCAGATGTCAGGCACCATTCAAGTAGTTCTGCATATTGACGGGGCATATTGTGAGCAATTAGCTTTCTTTTAACAATCTCGACACAATCCTTAACCGGTAAACATGTAAATAAGGATTCAACATCGAAGCTGACCATTGTTTCATTTGCTGATAGTTGTAGATGTTTGACTTCAGCAATGAAACTGTACGAGTCTTTGACATACGCTCTAGTTTGTCCCCGCAGTGGTGAAAGTATCTGTGCCACATGTTTTGCCAATTTGTAAGTTGGAGTGTCAATTTGACTAACTATGGGACGAAGGGGAGCGCCAGTCTTATGTATTTTAGGGAGCCCATACAGTTTGGGTGGCTTTGGACAAGCAGGTAAAAGTTTTGGTACGTCAAGATCCAATGAATATGAATATTTATGCAGTAAATCGGTAGTCTTTTTTAATATACTAGAGGTGGGGTCTTTGTTTACCTTTTTATATGTGCTTTCATCCGATAACAGCGATAAGATTTTATCATTGTAGTCTGACGTGTCCATCACAACCGTAGCGTTTCCTTTATCAGCACGGAGGACGATGATGTCTTCTGATCGTCTCAACGTCGTCAGTGAGCGGAGTTCTTCACGAGACAGATTAGGTTTTGGTGGCCGGCAGTGTCGTAACGTAGACGATACGTCCTGTCGGATTTCCTCGGCTGTCTCCTTTGGAACTTGATTCCTAATGACGCAGTCCTCGACGTAACTGATAATCTCTTCGTACGGTATCCTCGATGGAGCTGGTGCAAAGTTTAAACCCTTTTCCAGCACCCCAATAGTCGAATCATCCAAAGTTTGTTTTGATAGATTGACAACTGCTTTGACGTTGACATTGACGGATGACTTGTCGTTGTCTATGGGAGTGTTCAGATTTGAATGTTTTTGACCCGTAACCGACTGTTTTTCTAATTTTTCGTATTTACTTATTTGTTTAATTTTGCAGTTATTTAATGTAAATTTTGCGCGTAAGTCGGTTTGTTCGTTACAATTTTGCCAATCTTCTATTTTTAATGTATTTTCGAGGGTTTTAGAGACTTCACTGATGTCGTGTTCTGTATGTGCGATTTCCGAACGGTTTTGTTGAATTAGCTGACATAATAATTTAGTACTTGCTTGGCGGAGGATGATGTTGCTCTTTTTGATGTCTTTTTTTGGAGCAATGCGCACACATACTGGTATCAGGTTGTTGTCTCTGCATCTCTTCAAAAACGTCAGGCCCGCCAACAACCGTGAGCGCCTGTTCTTCAGTTTCTCCAACCGCCGGATATATTTTGCAGTTAACGTTCCGTACGTTCTAACATGATATGTTCTTAGGTTTTCGCGAGCTACACTCATTGAAATAAAACTATTTTTACGGATTTATCTCGCGTATATTAAACTAAAATGATTTTTAAATTATTATGTCAGCTAATTCAACAAAACCGTTCGGAAATCGCACATACAGAACACGACATCAGTGAAGTCTCTAAAACCCTCGAAAATACATTAAAAATAGAAGATTGGCAAAATTGTAACGAACAAACCGACTTACGCGCAAAATTTACATTAAATAACTGCAAAATTAAACAAATAAGTAAATACGAAAAATTAGAAAAACAGTCGGTTACGGGTCAAAAACATTCAAATCTGAACACTCCCATAGACAACGACAAGTCATCCGTCAATGTCAACGTCAAAGCAGTTGTCAATCTATCAAAACAAACTTTGGATGATTCGACTATTGGGGTGCTGGAAAAGGGTTTAAACTTTGCACCAGCTCCATCGAGGATACCGTACGAAGAGATTATCAGTTACGTCGAGGACTGCGTCATTAGGAATCAAGTTCCAAAGGAGACAGCCGAGGAAATCCGACAGGACGTATCGTCTACGTTACGACACTGCCGGCCACCAAAACCTAATCTGTCTCGTGAAGAACTCCGCTCACTGACGACGTTGAGACGATCAGAAGACATCATCGTCCTCCGTGCTGATAAAGGAAACGCTACGGTTGTGATGGACACGTCAGACTACAATGATAAAATCTTATCGCTGTTATCGGATGAAAGCACATATAAAAAGGTAAACAAAGACCCCACCTCTAGTATATTAAAAAAGACTACCGATTTACTGCATAAATATTCATATTCATTGGATCTTGACGTACC
The DNA here is from genome assembly GCA_036365455.1 of Macrosoma leucophasiata. Lineage (NCBI taxonomy): Eukaryota > Metazoa > Arthropoda > Insecta > Lepidoptera > Hedylidae > Macrosoma > Macrosoma leucophasiata. The sequence goes on from JAWQUS010000024.1 coordinate 8,264,505, forward strand.
AAAACTTTTACCTGCTTGTCCAAAGCCACCCAAACTGTATGGGCTCCCTAAAATACATAAGACTGGCGCTCCCCTTCGTCCCATAGTTAGTCAAATTGACACTCCAACTTACAAATTGGCAAAACATGTGGCACAGATACTTTCACCACTGCGGGGACAAACTAGAGCGTATGTCAAAGACTCGTACAGTTTCATTGCTGAAGTCAAACATCTACAACTATCAGCAAATGAAACAATGGTCAGCTTCGATGTTGAATCCTTATTTACATGTTTACCGGTTAAGGATTGTGTCGAGATTGTTAAAAGAAAGCTAATTGCTCACAATATGCCCCGTCAATATGCAGAACTACTTGAATGGTGCCTGACATCTGGCTATCTAATGTGGAATGGGGAATTCTACCTACAAATAGACGGAGTTGCCATGGGCTCCCCAGTCTCTCCCATAGTCGCCGATATATTCATGGAGGACTTTGAGGAGAGAGCCCTGAGCACTACAACCATAACACCTCGCATTTATAAACGATATGTAGATGACACATTCACCATATTGGATAGCAATAATGTTTCTGTTTTTTCTTTCACATCTCAATTCCATACACCATAAAATCAAATTCACTATGGAATTGGAACAGGACAATAAATTAGCCTTCTTAGATACTTTATTAATTAGAAAAACCAATAACACACTCAGTCACACTGTGTTTAGGAAGTCTACCCATACTGATAGGTACCTTAATGGTGAATCACACCATCACCCGGCACATTTATCTGCCGTTGGCTCATCTCTATTTCAGAGAGCACGAGGCATCTGTGACGACCACCATCTTCAGGGGGAGCTGAAGCACCTACGCCAGGTGCTACATAACAACAAGCTCCATGTACCACCCGTCCGTCACAGAGGCCGCGTGAAACCACCTACAGTAGAACGACAACCAGCCATACTACCTTACGTTAAGGGTGTCACAGATAAAATCAGCAACATTTTAAAAAAGAATTCCATTAAAACAGTTTTCAAACCATATAAAAAGATTCATCAGTATTTAAGACCCATTAAAAGTAATATTCCATTACAAAATTCTGGCATTTATAAATTAGATTGTGATTGTGGACTCTCATATATTGGTCAAACGAAGAGAGCTGTATCCACCCGCGTTAAAGAGCACATTGCTGATGTCAAAAACCGAAGAACAGGGAGGTCTGCAGTCTGTGAACACATAGCGGATAAGCCAAACCATTACATCCGGTTTGATAAAATTCAAATACTCGCTAGAGAACACAAACCCATTCCACGAATGGTACGCGAGGCTATTGAAATTAAAAAACACCCAAATTTCAATAGAGAAGATGGATGGCGATTATCAACATCATGGGATCCCATACTTAGCAAGATTAAATCCCAGCCGCAGCAGTCTGCAAGACCTCAAGATACCATAAGTAATTATTGTGTTAATCCTGAACGCTACGCAAGGCGTTTACGAAATCGATGGAGGTAGCTACATATAATTTTTCAAACTTCTGTCAGACAAATGTCACCTCAGTCTGCCCGGGACCACGGAAGCTGAAAAGCGACCGAAACGTCGGGTTGATTTTAAAAATCATTTTAGTTTAATATACGCGAGATAAATCCGTAAAAATAGTTTTATTTCAATGAGTGTAGCTCGCGAAAACCTAAGAACAAATGGCATATGTTCCAATCCAATACATTTTTTTGTACTACACGTTTTTTTAATACAAAATATCGTTTTACTTGACACTGGCAATATGCGTAATAGCGATGCTAATTAAATTAAAAACAATAACCAGCTGTCAGGTCTGTCACGACAGTCACGTGTCAGTGTCACTTGTTTGAAGTTGTTTTGTATTTTATCAGTTTTTGTTTGCTTTTTGGATTTAATTTTTCATTTGGATTGTGGATTTGAATATTCCATGCTTAGGTACTTACGTACTTACTGTGCCTAGGTGCATTCGCGCGATACGGACAATTTTGTAGAAAGAAACTGGTTTCTGAATTCTCTACCTGAGTGGGTATGTATTTAGCATATGTACGTCTAGTTTAAATAAACAACATTAAATTAATGACGATAATCTGTTGCTAATCACCCTATCCTTTATTAATCACTTAATTCCCGAAATTGATACCAAACAATAGTAAAATGTCTAATCAAAATAACAACCATGCTCATCATAGTTGCAATTAGACTTTATAATAACGATCGAAAAATGCCAACTTCCAACTTAAGTTCTCTGTTTATATCCTACCTACAGATCTCAAGACACAATAATGACGCAGATTATCTAGTTAAGCAGGACGCCGGTGGGCTCCTGCCGCTTGACATGAATATAGTATTTTAATTACTTGTTCTTTACAATTTTACAAAACAGGAATAAAAAAACTATCATTTTTGTCATTCCGGTTTTAAGGTGTTACAAAAAGTGTTATACTGCAATTTTCACAAAAAATATCCTAACAAGGTAATGGAGGACGAGGGCCAAGAAAAAAATTTATTAAGCTTATTATCGTAAGTATAAATTTCCACTTAACACTAATAACACTTCTGAATTATAGTGATAAATTGTTTATTCAATATTTGTAATATTTTTTTTTTTCTTTAGAAATGAAAGAAAAATTTGACTTCGGACTGGAATTGAACGTGCGACCTCAGGATACTGGACTGATTATCTTGAGGTCGCAGGTTCGAGTCTTGCCTGAAGTCAAATTTTTCTTTCATTTCTAAAATTCAATATTTGTTTCAGACAAAGAGGTCCATCATTTAGTAAGAATGAAGTTAAAGTTTTATTGGGGTTGATTGAAAATCATAAGAGTGTTATTTTAAACAAGTCTACAAGTACAGAAGCCAACCATGCAAAAGATTTGGCTTGGAATAAAATTGTCAAATCTTTCAATGAACATGGCTTTGAAAATGTACGAACTGCAGAAAGTTTGAGGACTAAATGGGATAATCTTAAAAGAGGTGTGAAAAAGTTGTCAAAAAGTTCAAATGAAGAAGAATTTAGTGACTTGAATAGTCAAATAATTTCATTAATAGCTATATCGGAAAAACATGACTCTTTGTCAGGATTACCCTCAGAGGATTATAATGGTATTTATTTGTTTACAACATTCATAGTTTGTATATCTCTCTATTGTATTTCTCTATACTTAATTACTACTTTCAGAGACAGGTGCACTTATAAATAACAAGGAAATCAAATATTGGGAAGACAATGACGATGGCACAATGAAACAATCTGACACATCTGGTATGAATTGAAATATATTAAGATGAGGCATAACTTGTAATGTAAATGACCTTGTGTTTCAGCCCGCAAGTGGACTTATGTAAGATAAGAATATATAATAAAAGAAGAATTAAATGTATTTGTGATCACAATCCCCATTCAAATAACATTAAGTATCAGGTACTTAATGCTTTTTCAATAGCAGGTACTCAATGTTTTTTTAATGGGTATTGTCAACACAAATACATTTATAAATTACATTAGACCACCCGCAGGCTGAAACATACCAAGCCTGTCTGAAAGGATTTGTAGGCCATAAGAGTTAGCAATGTTTTTCAGCTTGCTTATAGCCTTTTGATGTTTATTTACATGTCTGTGAACAAGCTGCAGTATCCATTTACTATTTTCTCTTAGTGTATCAATAGGGTTACGGCACATGACAGTGCTGAACACTACCATTAAGAGGGGCAAGTTTATTAGATAATGTGGTGGTGCCTACGCCCGCGAGCTCCGTCACTAGCTGAGCTCTAGCACCAGTGAACCCAAAGTGGGTTCACTGGTGCTGGTGGTTTTTAATTCTATTAAAATGTGCTTACTTAAATAATTTTATTCTAAATATTGAATTTGTGTAAAAAAGGTTGCTACTTATCTATATAATTTTTTGGTAAATATCTACTTCAAACTAGGTATTGGAAATTTAAATTCTAATATCATTTTCATGTTACTGTAAGTAAGAAGGTTTATAATATATTAATAATATGTATATTTTCTTTTTAGACGGTACTCATCTATCTGAAAGGTAAATATATTTCAAGTTCAAAAAGGTGGTACACTTAAGGTGCAATTCCGCGGGTCGCGATCGATCGCGGCCGCGCGCGCCTATAGATGCAGTATGAAAATGTATGGAACCGATTCCGCGGCTCGCGACAGACGCGCGCGGCCAACGACTGTCGCAAGCCGCGCGCGGCCGATGACGTCAGAAACGTCATGGATTTCATGGTGTAAACATAACGAACGTCTATGTTGAAACCATTTTACCACTAATTACGAAATTTTCAAGACTAGGTAGGTTATAGGTTAAGATCCCACTGCAGAATCATTTTTTTCACCCAGATATGCTGCAAACCTAATTTTTACGCAACTTTATAATCAAAAGAATTATATCTACTAGGTTGCCTATCAAAATTTGGTCGCAAGTCAAAAATTTGGTATTTGTAATTATATTATTTTATCTTTAACAACCAGCAACGCTCATTTGCTGCCGATTTAATTTGGCTCCCGTATACCAAAATAATGAGAAACAAATAGCTTTAATTTGATATGTAAATAATACATGTACGTCATGGACGTAAAAAGAAAATACCTAGGGGCGGCCAAGTGCGCAACGGCGGACGTGATTTTTCAGTCTTTATACATATTGCCGTGAGGTGGACAATATTTTATTGAAAAAACTAAAAAAATGTTTCCCAAAATAATTAAAAAAAATACTTGCAACCATTTTTTGATAGGCAACCTGTGGATATATATCCTCCAGATTATAAATATGCGTAATAATAGGTTTACAGCATCCAGATATTCTGTATAATATAAACAAATGATTCTGCAGTGGGATCCTAACCTAACAAGGCCGCGCGCGGCCGATGACGTCATCGGCCGCGCGCGTCTGTCGCGAACAGGAATAGTCACTTGTAAACCGTACTTCGTGAAATACCGAATTCTAACACATACCGGCTTGTATATTTTGGAATGTTATAAATTTGTTAAGAAACACTGTGAACTGTACTCCCCAAAAAAGGATTTTAAAAGAAATAATAGAAATCAAAACAAATTAAAACCCCAATTTACAAAATTACATATGATTTCAACAGGCCCACATTCCATGGTTATTAAAATCTATAATAATATACCAAACAAACTTAAAAATATTGAGAAAAATATGTTATTTACAAAAGAATTAAAATCATACCTAATTAAAAAATGCTATTATAATATAAATGAATTTTTAAAAGATATGGACTAATTATTATTGACTGATTGTAGGCATTTTTGACATTGTATTATTTGACATAAATATTATTGTGACATTATTGTATTAAATTATAATATTATTGTGAATATACCACCTATGTTATTACTGTTAATTTAAAATTTTGAGAGTGCATCTGTTATTATTAATATTAAATTTTGAAAGTTTAGTCTACAAATCCTGTTTTGCGATGCCCCTACGGGGTGTCACATGAAATGTTATTTAAGGCAACTTTGTAATTATTTTATGTGACTTGCAATAAACATTTGAATTTGAATTTGAACCTCGGAAGCGGTTCCATACATTTTCATACTGCATCTATAGACACGCGCGGCCGCGATCGATCGCGACCCGCGGAATTGCACCTTTAATGTGCAGATAGACATTAATTGTTATAAAATATTTAATAAAAATACAAAACAAACATCAACAAAATATTTCTTTGATAAAATAATGAAAATTTACATATACTTTTTTTAATAAGAACTTTTTTTTTCTAGACACAGAGGCCCATCGTTTAGCAAAACAGAAGTGAAAGTGTTAATTAACTTAATTGAAAAATACAAAAACATTATTCTCAATAGATCTACTACTTCTGCAAATAGTCAAGCAAAAGAAATGGCTTGGATTAAAATTGCTAAATATTTTAATGAACAAGGTTTCAAACATGAGAGAACAGAAGATAGTTTGAGAATGAAGTGGGATAATCTCAAGAGAGATGCTAGAAAGATTACCAAGAATTTGATTAATGAGGGATGTAGTGAATTTGATAATATGAACAGCAAAATAGTTTCACTTATATATGAATCTGAAAAATACACTAATTCAACTGATGTATCACTAGAAATTGAAGTGGAAAGAAATGGTAATGTGTATTATCTTTATGTATGTACAGTATAGGTACATCGACCTTAGGAAGGAGACTAATGGCCGAATACTCAAACGTCACTCAATTTTAAGCAACGCTCAAATGTGCGCTATCTCTGTCGTTTGAACATGTTTTATAAAGACAGAAGACTTTTTTCTGTAATGAAAAAACCCTGTATAAATAAATAGAAAAAAAAAGAAGACTTAAGTCCCACTTAGATTTAAGTGACGTTTGAGTATTTGGCCGTTAAAATAACAAATGTAATTAATAATTTATGAAATAATGTATACTAATTTACTTGCCGCTAAATGGTAGTGTTCAGCACTATCGTGTTCCGGTCAGGTGGTAATGTACGGCCCTGTAATTTCCGGCACAGAGGCATAACACCTTAGGCCTCAGGAGTGGTAACGCATCTGCATTTTGGCCTTAGTCTTCATGTGGGTGCAGTTCACATCAATGTGAACTGCATGCTTGTTTGCCACTTCAATTACATAAAAAAAAATATGAAATAGAAAAAACTATGTGTCAGAAAAAAAATTGAAAGGACACTTTGGCTTATTTCAGGTCTGTAGAGCGTTATATTTTTCCACCTTAGGTGCCTATGTGACCTTTGCCAAACACATTTTGACCAATACCGCACTAACAGTGTCTATGTAGTCAGTGTCCAGCAGAAATAATGCTCTACGAAGTCAAAACTAGCCGATTGTCTCTTTCGTAGGTTCGATGTGCAATATTTGTGTGTGCAATATAGTGATTAAATTACTATGATTGATGACATTATTATTACTGTGATGTTTTATTGCGTGCAAATGAAACAACAGTCATTTAAAAATTTAAAAATCATTTGTTGCTACTACATATTTAAACCTAATGAAAACGAATCTTCTCACCTTAACCATATTAGAATATTTTTGTTTTACCTACTACATACAAACTCAACACAAATGTAATTAATTCTTATTAATCTACAGCAGATGAACAAAAAGAAAGTAAACCAATGAAATGCTGGGATGATAACGAAGACAATTCAATGGCGAGTGATGAATCAGGTATAAATATTATTAGACTATCAGGTACAAATTTTATTACACAATTGGCGATCACTCACTCAGTCACTTAGCCTGTAACAGAAGAGTTTTATGTTCTTCTAGCTTTTGCCCACTTCGTCCACATGGAATTGCTAACAAAAATGACGGACTTTCATACAATCTTCCATTGCCTGAAGTAAAATTATGTAATACTTGCCTTTATTTGCTATTTTTAACCGACTTCGAAAAAAGGAAAAGGTTCTCAATTCGTTCGGATCTTTTTCTTTTTGTAGATAAAATATAAAAACAATTGTCAAATCAAAATACGAACATAATATTGTTATGGTACTATATGTATCATCGGTATGCCCCGTTATTTTGATTAAAATATTTTAATTACGAAAGTCAAATTAATTGAATTTACAGTAACGTAATAAAGTCTAAAATTCAATGAATTTATTAGTGTCTTCTTCTATCGAAAGCGAAAAACAAAGTAATAAATACAGGTAAAAAAATTAAATATAAACTAGGTAACTCTATTCTCTTCTTGTTTAAGTTCTGCTTTAAATGGTATGTTTGATATTATCATTCTACTGTAAAATGTGTGATCTCATTCATCTAATACAATAAGTACAAAATATGATTATATTATAGTTAGAGTGTGAGTTTAATGGTGAGATTCACAGACCGCACTACGACTTTACTTTGAGCAAAGTATGCTTAGAACTGTCAGTACAGTATGGGTTTTGACAGTTCGAGGCGTATTTTGCTCAAAGTAAAGTTGTAGTACGGTCCGTGAATCTCACCCTAAGTGACAATGGTGAAATAATATGTTTTTCCTTTTAATGCAGATGGCGATAATGCGCATGAGAGGTAAACATCGTCTTTTTGTAGCTAGTAACTGAAAACGAATCTTTAAAACCTAGTGTAAATAACGGTAAGAATTAATAAATTTCAGAATAAACCGGGCAATGAATTTCTCGCCACAAGAGTGCAGTCTCCTATTACAGTGTGTGAGAGAAGAAAAAAATCACGTATTCGACAAAGATAACAGTATAAAAGCTGTAAAATTAAAAAATAAGGCGTGGTCTAGAGTAAGTGAAATCATCTATCTATACATATTATAAAACAAAGTGCCTCTCCCCACCGTTGTCTGTTTGTTTGTTCAAGTAACTCAAAGACTTCTACATGGATTTTCATGCGGTTTTCACCAATAGATAGAGTGATTCTTGGTTGTGTACATAATTAATTTGTTAAAGATTTGCGTAAATTGATTGGAATATAACGATAAATGTTGGAAAAAAAATCAAGCCGCTTGGAAGCTTTTATCGAAGACGCAGCCTAAACCTTTTGAGATATAACAAAACAATGTATGTTGGCAATTTTTCTCTTTCACTACTTTACTATGCCAACTTAAAATATAATATAACATATTTTATCATATATTTTCGTACCACGATAGGCTCCACCCACTTACAATGGTTGAAAAAAAGGCTTGTGTACCGTACCTATTGCCAACCTAACTCTTCTAACATCTTTGCTCAGAACAATTATTTTTAAGGCATGTAATACTATTTTAAAAGGATTAGGTTTTTACTTCTATTCAAATTTAATGTCTTTTCAGATCACTTGTTCATTTAACAAAAAAAGTCCAATAAGGAGGTCGACGAAATGCTTACGCACAAAATTTAGTAATTTGAAGAAATCTGTCAAAAACGTTGACTTCAAAAATGTTATGGCAGCTAATCGACACGAAAAACTTGTTGAAATTAGTAATAAGGTATCAACATTTTAAAATATTAGGTATATGTATAAAACAAAAGTCTCCGCTTTATTTCTTACTAAAAATATACAGGTGTCCCAGAAATCAACGATAAACCGAAAACGTGTGATAGGCCAAGTCATCAGATGACAGTTATCAAAAAAATGTGAAAAAAAAAAGAAATATTTGTCATTTATTTTTAATATAATTAGGATTTTAAAAAATATCGGAAAAACCGATATCCTGCGATGATCCTTCAAGTCCCAAGACCACAAATATAACTTTCTTGTAATTTCCCTCTCTGTATTGTAGTCATGACCTAACCCTTCTATAAACTGCAGTCTATAATTAAAATCTTAATAATATTTTTTTGTGGTACTGGTGATCCGGTACCACTGTATATGGGATACAATGAGGTTAACATATAGAGAGAACATACAGCCGGTTCTGTTTTTAAATTGATTTGACAGATATTTATGTAAGGTGTTTTCACGTCAGCTGTCATGTTACTATGGGAAAGTGTGGTAAATTGAATGCAAAAAACTGGAACCGTGCTACCAATGGGAGTATCCTGTCTACTTAGTACTTTAGTACATATAGGTCAATGATGGGATACCTCCTGTATAGTGTATGTGACTTTATATTGTAATGAACTGAAAACGAATCATTAACAATACAACAATATGTTGTTATACTGATACACAAAATATTTTTGTATTACATTTTCGTGTCTATATTTTATCGTTAAACCCTGCCGCGCGTCATCCTGGTGAAGCGAAAGCGGACGCAAAAAATAATATGAGACAATATCTATTCCTATAGTAAATGCAGAATTATTATGTTGTGAGTGAAATGATTACAGCTTAAACTCTCCTTTTTTCTATTCAGGAAATTAAACTAGAACCATTATTTGATTACAAAGAGGATGTACAAAGTGATCAGGATATGAATGAACATGAAGATGATTATAATGATGTAGCAACAGACAGCTCTCATAAAGAATTGAATGTCCCAGTCCCAGATCCTCTTAGTACTGTTCTAAACGGAGATTCGGGATTAGGTATGCCTATTTTAAATTTTCATACCTCTAACTCTTATTTTTTACACGCTTTTATTTCCTGGGAATATTTTTTTATCCTATCAGTTCGTAGCCATCCATATTATCCATATTTAGCTTTAAATTGTAATTCGGATTTCGAAAATTAAAACTAAAAGTGACATATTCTAAATATCAGGAAGATTTCTTGATATTTTCAAGCTGTTTCACCTAGACCTTTTTTTCATAAAAAATAATACGCTTACACTCACAGCCCTATACTAGATATAAAGAAGACAAAGATAAATCTATGTAGTGGGTGCCATTGTACACACACAACACAAACATAAACACCCAGACCCAAAACAAATATCTGTAGGCCATACAAATATTTGTTCGAGTAAGGGGATCGAACCCGTGAGCCTCGCTTAAAAAAGGCCACTCACACAGTCTGTATCACAAACGGACTGCTCTTCAACTGCACTCCGATTGCAAATCTGCGATTCATGTGCAGTTCCAACTGTTGCAACCTGACTCAGGGGCGGCTGAACCTATAGTGCAGGGTGTGCAATGCACACGGGCGCCGCGACGCCCCCTGAGACCTAGGGGAGAGAGCCTAGGGGGCCTAGGGGGCGCCAGGGTTCATTGCACACGGGCGCTACACGGGCTAGAGCCGCCCCTGACCTGACTGCAAGGTAAACTGCAACCACTGCAAACTGCACACCGATTGTGATCGTGCTATGTTGGCGTTGGTTGGTTTCCAATTTTATTGCTGTCGTACTGACTGCATTTAGTAAGCAGCATTTTGCAAATAGTAAGCAGTCAGAGTGCAGTTCGTATTGTGGAGTACAGATAAATCACACTGGTTTTAACTTTCAGGTTCGATGAGCCACTTCGGACTATGGAATGAATACGAGAATAAAGAAATAGCAAACTTAAAAATTAATTTATTGAATTACCAAATGGAAACTGCAAAAGTAAGTTGTGTATTTGATTACAAATCTTTTTTGTAATGATGGCAACTAACTGAATCAGAATCAGAAACTCATTTATTCATTTAGAGTGACAGGCACCTCTTATGACACGTCTTTGCACATTGGCGGCGCGAGTCTTAACATTAACCAGGGTGTCCACATTCTGGAAAGTCAGGGAAAGGTCAGGAAAGCTCAAGGTGGTCAGGGAAAGTCAGTGAAATCGAAGGGATTACTGGAAAGTCAGGGAAAATTGAGATTTGTTGTTAATATTTTTTCCAGTGATTTTTAAATAAGGGTATAATAATACTCCGGTCTAGTCAAATGCTTAATCCAGACCATAGTAGCATTTTTTTTTCAGTTTTAGAGTAATCTATGTTACGATTTTTTCGTCATAATTAGATAACCCTTTTTCAGTTTGAAATAAGTAAATATTTATCACAATGAATAAAGATTTTATTTCATAGAGTGGACTATTGTGACTGTGTAATTGGATTCATTAGACATGTTCCTTTTTTTCAAGATTGGAGTGAACTATATTATGTTTTTTTTTTTGTCATAACTAGGTTAAGTTTCTCCATTTAATTTTTTATTTTCTAACAGATCTTTCCTTTTCCTAACGTGAGAATAAAATATACCTTTACAGTGTTAAAATGAATGCTTAACAGTGTATAGGTATTTAATAAAATGTGGCTAGATCCCAAAATTAGTTTAGAATTTTATCAATGACTACGCAGATGATCCAGGATTAGCATATTGTAATGTATGCTGGAAGTCCTTCAAACTCAGTACATCTCATTTTTTTCAAAGTTTATAAAGCAGTTTTTTTAAGTTAGGCAGGGAGGCGGCTCTTGACCTTTTTTAGTGGAGGTTCAAAAAAAAAACATAATCTTCTTCTTTTCTCATTTTATTTTAAATATTTACTTAAAAGAAAAACTGCAAAATACTGACGAATCCAACACTTTTGTTTGTATACATAAAACGGCAAAAGCAACACAGCGTATTATTCCCACACACTAGCGGGCGCCGCGGTTCGGCAATGTCACGTGATCACGTATGAGCGGCGCTCCACATTAGGCTAATTTCTCATACAAGATGTTCTGTTTCACGCGCCGGCCTGTGTCGATGTTTCTCTTACGCACTCATTGAATACAGAGCTAGGAATTCGTTTCCTAAGAGCATTTTCGTAATGAGCACCCCAGGAAACCTCGAAATTGACACCCACATCACAATTTGGAAAAAAACTATGTCCGCCTTCTTGGATTAAAAAAAAATGTAATTTTCGTAATCAGCACCGCATGAAATCTCAAAATTGATACCCATATCACAATTTGGAAAAACTATTATGTCCGCCATCTTGGATCTCAAAAAAGATGCCATTTTCGTAATTAGCATCCCAAGAAATCTCAAAATTGATACCCATATCATATTTTGAAAAAAGCAGTCTGTCCGCCATCTTGGATCTAAAAATGGATGCCATTTCCTTAATCAGCACCCCAAGAAACCTCGAAATTAATACACATTATCTTAAAAGAAAACTGTTCGCTATCTTGGATTTGAAAAATGTGCACCTCAAGAAACAGAAAATTGAAATCCATCATATCATATGTATCGTATCATATTTCTGGAAAATGATTATGTCCGCCATCTTTGACCAGAAAGGAGGTACCATTTTTGTAATAATTATTATGACCTCATCGTTGCGGTGGTAATTATTTTTACCCTGACATTGACCCACATTGCTTACATAGTATTATCGTTAGGTCCCATTTAGGGAAATATAAATTGGGACATGCGGTGGTGCTCGTACGCCTTGGAGCTCCATCACTGAAGCTCCACCACAGTATATATGACCTACCCAGAACATGATAACGGTTTACATTAGAGATATTGCTAAGGCCTTTGACCGGGTCTGGCACAGGGCACTTCTCGCGAAACTTCTATCTTACGGTCTTCCCGGTAGGCTTTGCAACTGGACAGCCAGCTTTCTGTCTGAGCGTTTTATACAGGTCCTAGTTGACGGTCAGCGCTCAGACAGACTACCCATCAACGCTGGTGTGCCGCAAGGCTCTGTGTTATCATCCACGCTTTTTCTTCTGCGTATCAATGAAATGTTGGAACAAAACCTCTAATTTCCATTGCTATGCAGACAGTACGGGAGATGCACACTACACTAGCCGTGCAAATGCTTCTCGGACGCTTATCGAGGAAAGCAGGACTAGAATTGTGTCTGAAGTCGAGCACTCTCTGGAGCGGGTCTCGGATTGGGGTCGACTCAACTTAGTGCAGTTCAACCCCTCGAAGACACAAGTCTGCGCGTTCACCGCTAAAAAATCCCATTCATTGTAGCACCACAGTTCCAGGGCACTTCGCTCGCCGTTGGTAAGAGTATCGGTATCCTGGGCGTTGACATATCGAACGAAGTGCAATTTGGGAGTCACATTGAATGTAAGACCAAGTTGGCATCCAAAAAGCTAGGGGTGCTTAACAAAGCGAGGCAGTATTTCGTGGCAGCTATTACAGCTTTATAAGGCCCAAGTGCGGCCCCATCTGGAATACTGCTCTCATTTGTAAGCGGGAGCCCCCAAATGCCAACTTGGTCCACTTGACTCCCTACAAAGACGCGCCATTCGTATTGTTAACGACCCAGGACTTACTGACAGGCTCGAACATCTGAGCCTGCGCCGAGACATTGTGAGTCTTTGCGTTTTATACCGTCTCTACAATGGCGAGTGCTCTGTTGAACTGTTCGACATGGTGCCACCGTCTCTTTTCCTACACCGTACTACCCGCCGAAGTGAGAAGTTCCACCCTCACCGACTGGACACCTGACAATGTTCAACTGTGCGGTTCTCACGTTCGTTTTTGCCCAGAACGTGTAAATTGTGGAATGAGCTTCCCTCTCAGTTGTTCCCTCGGTGCTACAATATGGGGTTCTTCAAAAATGGCGTCAAAAGAATCCTTCAGGGCTGGCAGCGCGTTGGCGACGCCCCTGGTGTTGCAAATGTTCATAGGCGACGGTGAATACTTTCCATCAGGTGGCCCGTCTGCTTGTCTGTCAATACTTTGACATTAAAAAAAAAACAGCGGGTTGGCCACTAATACACCCACCTCCACCAATCCGTATTGGAGCAGCGTGGTGGAGTAAGCTCCAGACCTCCCCCCAAAAAGGGGAGAGACTCGTGCCCAGCAGTGGGACGTATAATGGGATGCCATTATTATTATTATTAAAAAAAACGTAACTTCACGCCTGTAATCCCCGAAGGGGTAGGCAGAGGTAAATGCATGCATTCAAGCATACATGCAAACACCCACGATTCGCCGGTTACGTTTTGGCCCATGTAACAGGTGGCGAGCCTGTTGACATCTCCGGGCACATTACCAAACTTTGAGGTACTGGGAAATTTCCAGAAAATGGAAAAATCCCAATAGAACCAGAGATAAAGGCTTTTTCACCATTATCTCTGATAACCCCCTACCCGGGAATTGAACCCAGGACCTCAGCGTAGTAGTAGTGGCCTGCTACCACTAGGCTACCGAGGCAGTTTTATTAAAAAAAAACCGATAACCAGTTACTGGCAGGTCAAGTAGGTAACCTGTAGGTATTCACGCTTTCGAGCTCGTTTATTGGAGCTCTATCACCGTATATTATCATCGAACACAATAAATAGCGTTACCACCACAATTTTTATGTAAATAAATTATATATTGTTTTTAAAATGTATTACAACTAGGCCGCTTGCAACCTCGCTGTAGAATACCAACCGTCGTCCATAAGAGGGGAGGTGGTTGTGTGAGGCGGAGAAATGGGCGGGACGTCGAAGTGTCCATTCTATACGTAGTATTATTACATATTAATTTCCGACGGCTTATCGTGTCCTCCAAAGCACGGAAAACCCGCATTTTAATTTGTCACCCATCACACACCCGACCGCGCCCGTATCGCTTAACCGAGTAGATCGCTTACGATATACACCATCCGCAGGGCCATGCGCGATATGAAAAAAAATACTTGCCTACTAAATAAACAAATTTGGTCAGGGAAAATTGATAAAAAGTCAGGGAAAGTCAGGGAAAAGTCAGGGAATTTTTTTGAACATCAGCTGTGGACACCCTGATTAACGTGGACAAGCCAACGTGCCATCGTTTCATCTTCTCTTCTGCTGATACATATTTTGTCATGGTTTTGCCCAAGGCGCGGAGCCATTTTCAACGCGAGGCTGTAGGCGGTCGCCCATTTTGCCCAAGCCGCTTCTGCTCTGCATAACAATATGGATTTGACAATTTTTTTATTGGCTTTCCAAAAAGTATTGGATAAATAAATAATTGAATAGTTGTTAAAATATAACGATTCAAAACGTTGCGAGTAGTAAAATGACTGAAAACGGCTCACATAAAATTTCAGCACGTTCTGACGTCACAGCGTTGTACAGCACCGGTGAATTGAATTGTGAAATATAGAAATTTTAAAATATCTTCGTCAATACTACGTTTTTTTGTAACGTTGGTTTGGTATACTAAAAATTTGTTGTAAATAGTACAAAGATTCTTTAAATGTTTTTAAGTAAACTTTTTTTTTACCGATTTACATCATTTAAAAAAAAAATCTTGTACCGTAAAACTCCAATTTCCATAAATTGTAGTTTTAGTGGAATTTAAATTCCGTATTCATTAAACTTTCATATGATATGATAAAAAGTAATGATTTCGTGCCCAGGAAACACCCTTATTCAACAAGAACAGTTGTGTTTAGACTTGGATAAAGTTATACAAAACCCACTGCCAGGGATAAATTATATAATAATTCAAAATACCTATAGTCGCCTTGTCACTCAAATATCGAATTAACCACTATTGCTGCAGTAATAATTTCACTAATTTATTGCAGATCGACAGGAAACGAATAGAGGCGGCAGCACAAGCAGAATCTGCAGCCCACGAAGCCAAAGCAAAAGAGACATCGCTAAGGCTGCGTGCAGCGCGCCTCGAGATGATCGCAGCCGAGATGAAACTGCCCGCCTCACACCCAGCCCTGCAGTATACCTTCGAAGAAACACGAGCTCAACAGTATTTAGACGAATAACAACGTTCGTAAAGGATTTCTCTAGTAAATTTACTTTTTGTTTGTCGTAGAGCTCCAGTGACGGAGCTCGCGGGCGTAGTCACCACCGCATTACCTAATATACTTGCCGCTAAATGTTAGTGTTCACTATTTATAGTCTGACCAAAATATTGTTGCAGTTGGTATTGCATATTGGTGCATAATAATTACGATTCTTACGTCCTATATTGTTCACGTGCAAACTAGTACAAAATGGAGCTCGAAATTGAATATTGTAACTAGAAGATAGCTTCTCTACTTTCTACTTCGGTATTTCCTCAATGTGTTTCACGTAAAAAAGAGCCCTGTCTGATATTCAATAATCATATTCAAAATTGATGAATGGTTATGCAAAATAAACGTAATTGTAGTCGAAGGAGTCGATGTTGTAAATAAAGATAATTTGATCGCTCGCGGCTGTCGCTACAGCTTAAATTAATCGGAAAGGTTAAAAATAATGGTTTATAAAATTTTACCTTGTTTATGCCGTTGGACTATCCTCCTCTATTTTTTTCTTCCTTGATTATACTTAATACTTATTTACATCGGAAGATTAATGTATATAAATACTTTTCTTTCTCAGTTCTGCTATGGAAATCAATATTGGAAATTACTAAGACATTGTGATCGACGTAGGCTAATAAATAAAAAGAAGTTTTTAAATACGAAAATTGTATATTTTACTTGATTGCGTTTTACAAGATGATTAAATTATAATTCATTAATAAAATTACTTTAATATGCATTTGTACAATTTCATCTATACCTAACTAAACAGCTACATCTATGAAATATATTACACATTGCTAATATACAACATGCTTTTTACACTGACATATTTAATCATACGCTAGGTACAGTTATTTATAAAATACAAAATTATTGACACATACAATCAATAAAAGTTCCGTTTGACCAGCAGCTTTTCATAATCGTTTTGTATGTTGTATACAACGTTGTGTACAATTACGAGATACGAGACTATAGACAAGTAATGGGCGACTGACTTAAGAGTGATTTCGCTTGTGTCCCATCAGCCACACGCTTCACACGCTTAGAATATATTATTATATAAGCTAGCACACCAGGCAGCCACGACAAAAACCTATCTATATATTTATCTAATGCGTAAATTGAGCCCTTGTTAATTCATTACAATCTTGTACGTGGAGTATAGCATCTTGTACCATTTGTATTGACAAATAAGCTAAATTAACGTAGCATTACCAAAACTTAACTTCTTAAGTTTTGGCTTCGACACAGTTGTTGTCAAATGTTGTTGTTTTGTGCCACTGATAGGTAGTCCATGCCCATTTCATTTAGGACTTAGGGCCACCTTATTCTGGTGCTCTAGGGTAAGTGGATAAAAAATACACATTGATTTCGTGATTTGGAATTAGTGTCGTGACCTGCCGATCTATACACTGGTAATACAGGTTAAAGAGTAATGTTTAAATTTCGTTCCAATAGTCATAATAACTTTGACCTAATAAGATAAAACTTTTCACATTTCTCTTCACAAAATGGCTTTGTTGAAACATAGGACGCATGAAAATAAATATGGACGAATTTGCCTGCAAGTTTGCGTAATTACAAAAATGAAATCGGCTGCACTGAGATGATTCATCATCGTTATAGTTCATTATATGGTTCATTCGTTGGAAATGAATCAACAAAATTACGTGCCTACTGTTTTAAAAAAAAATGATTAATAATATTGGAACAGCCATAAAAATAGCATGATCACTTAAATCTTATAAATATAACCAATCAAAATTTTCTTGCACTAAACTCATCAAATATCGTCACAGTCAGGAACATATTAAGTAGGATGCATGGGTATACTTAGGTATCTTTAGTATACCTACATACGATACGTGTATATATTACAACAGACGTTAAGTAAAACAGCGATAACTGTTATTAGGAATATTTAAATATAAGAGAAGAGCGTAGAATGTAGATCCTTAAGATATCTAGGAGCTTTCGTATATTGTAAATGAGCACACACTTTGTACCATTTTACTAGCGCCAACAAAACTTTTGTCGTCTACTCTTTAGAATTAAGATTGTTGCAAAATTGTATAAAACTGGACGGACAACTCAACTCACTACGGCAAATGAGCATCCAGCAATTAACTCATCACTTACGACCTCGTCCACGACAAAAAAACGGCAGCCTTTGATTTATTGTATTTTTATTTATGCTAATAACATTAATAGAAACTCAGGTTAGCGTATGTCTTGGCAGTCTACGTCGATGTATTGTATGTCTTTCTTTCTTTGGTAAATTACACTGTTCTCATACACGGAACCTTATCTGTCAACGGTCACAAGGCCACTTTCAAACCAGCTCCGAATTTTCAACTCCTCTCCAATCAATTGATTTTACGATGTGCCATCTGTATATTCATAATTTCCTCATAACATTTAACTAAATTACGACTTCCATCTTCACATTGACTTCGCAATAAAATTAAGTACACGTTTTAATTTAACAGTGGCATCAACACTGGTAGTCTTTTATTTTTGGAAAAACACACCACAGAGCATGGAATCGAATCGTGCCCACGTCTAATAAAGACGCTTTTCTTGTAATTTAAAAACTGTTGATAGTTTCGTCGCAGCAAGGAGCAAGTATTTCGTACTCTGTGGTTATGTCCGGCAGAGTCTGTTGTATGTCTCTGAAGTAGAGCACTATCACTTCACATTGAGCTTATATCTGCAGAGCTGCCAGCGAAGGCGGGTTTGAGCTATGCGGGCCGATGGGCGTGAGCGGCGTCAGTGGTGAGGTGGTGGCCGAAGGAGGCACTGTAGTGGCGGGAGTGACCGGCTCTGGAGGTGGCTCGGCTGCTCTCACGAGTGCCCGCCTCAGTTCTTGAGCGCGTGCCGCCAATGTTCTCGCGGACTCCGCCATTTCTGCTACGGCGCTCGCGCACGGGAACTGTTGCGCCGCCGCCTTGGTTTTGGCAACGGTAGTTGCTAATGCGTCTGACAGCGCGTCGGAACATCGAAGGGCTTTCGCTTTCAGTCCTGCGTGTTGAGCACTCCTGTAAATAAATGGAAGTAATGAGTTAGTTTTTGTTGCAAGTACATTTTTCAAATGACAAATAAACAAAATAGGTAATCGAACTTCACCTGTGAACCGTATCGCCCACGTGGACTATCCGATGCGCGCTGAGCACGACAAACTTCCCGTGTGCCAGGAACACATCGGGCGGTTGGCCCATGTCGATAGTTCTCAGGAAAGCGTCGACAGCGGTGGCAAGGTGAGCCCCGTACGTCGCCGTTTGCGCTGCATAGAATGCTGCTAGTTGCCGATCGTCCGGCGGCAGACGGGTCGCGGCTGCCACTGCACTGACCTGGTAAAAGAACAGTTCTTTATTTATCCGCTACGTGACCGCCATTAACGTCGCGGAAGATTGAAGTATGTCGGAGAGTACGACTCGCACGAGCGTCGACTAACCGAGTCAGTCGTCTCTTTAAGTACTACTTAGCCTGGGTTGCACCAAGATATTTGTTAAAGTTATTGTAACATTTCACATCCTTCTCTAACTTTAACAGTTTTCTATAAGTTAGAGAAAGAAGGACGTGAAATGTTTCAATAACTTTATCAAATATGATGGTGCAACCCAGGCTTAGACTTATGGAGGAATGGGTGCAAATGTTCCTCCGACCCAACGGGAGGATCCCCCGATCAGGCGAGGTGAAACTCCTAGCGGGTCACGGCCTAACGTAGTATTTATAGGACAACTAGTTTAACATAGCAGTTATCTACTAAGTATGTGCTATTCAGCGCATCATTCGTCATTGTCTGTACTTACTTAGAAAAGTGCTTGTGTTTTTCGTCGGACCACACAATGTGCCTTATGTAGTGGACGTTACGTTACAACCTCACGACATAATTCAAAAATCTTTTTACATTGTGTAGTGAGTGAGGTTGTGGGCTTATGTGACAGATTCGATGCCGCTAAATGCATATCCAATAATGCATCGCTATTATACACAATATATCGCACTACAATATCTCTCGCACAGTTGGCTAGTCTCTGTTGAGATTCCGTGATCGAAATTCGGTCTGGACGACATATAGTTCTAGAAAATGTTTTGATCTCTTAAATTTAGTAATAGGTAGATTAAAAAAACAATTACTTCGCCAGCGTGGTCGGCGTCTCGGACGAGCGCGTCAAAAGACGCTCGTAGCTTGTCGGGCAGCGCGGCGCGGATCTCGGCGTGACGCCGGCCCACCGCCGCGCGCGACTCCAGCCGCACGTAGTCGTACTCCTCCGTCCACTCGTGCTCGCCCCCCGTCGCTGATCGCCTGCACATAAATCCAAAGATTAACACCTACCTACAAGATGCATTTTGGGACAATGTCATTTATGGCCCAAATTAGTTATTAAAGCCAAGATGACAATGTTGATAGTAAACAGAATTACTTAGCTATACGTCTTCAGTAAGACAGCTAATTTCAAACCAAGAGCTGGTCGAGTGTATCCTTCGCGTCGTCGGTGGGCTTGCGATTGCACCTACCACCTACATTTGTTATTCTAGTTAGGTACGAATCGTACCTGAACATAGAGCAACACCGGAGGGAAGTAGCCATATGCAGGTTTTCCCCTCTGTCAAAGTACTAGCCCAATTGGGCCTATACCTGTCGCCTAGATGTTTAAATGTGTGCGTGAAATTGTTTCTGGATTTTGTTAAAGTCAAGGTGTGAGTTTCGTAATAATAGACGATATTTGTAGTGTGCGTGTGTGTCGCATGCATTTCCCTCCGCAAAAATTGACAGACTGTTTTACATCGGTAATAAACGCTATGGCTACTCCCCTCCAGTCCGCTGCGGCCGGTGGCCCGTGTTGCTTTATGTACCTGAACAATAGTGACACGTGTGTAAATTAAACTGCCTCGCGTTTTTAAAGGCGCCTTGCGACCTATTTTCTTGCATAATACCTACATCAACTGGCGCCACATTGTTCCGTCACATTGGGGAACTCATCCTACCGGAGTAGGGCTAAAGAAATGACGATTTACCCGATAGACATCCCAAGTCTGTATTCGCTGGTCGCGTAAGCTGGACGTCCCTTATGAAAGTTACTAACTTGCCTAGTTCCAAAAGCACTTCGATCGCGTCTTTCATGCAGTCGGTGGGTTCGCGGTCGCATTCGAGCGCCTTTCGATCTTCAAGGGACTACGAAACTAACCTGAACAATAGCGAGGCGTTCCCATGGATAAATGAAGCCGCTCGTCTCACGTCCTCAGTGAGGGAGCGCGCGCAGGCCACGAGCTGGTCGAGCGCGTCCTGCGTGCCGTCCGTGGGCTCCCGGTCGCGCTCGAGCCGCTCGGGCGCCCAGTCGCCGGCGTCCAGCGCCCTCGTCGCCTCGTGCGTTATGCGCTCCGCGTCCTTCAGCGCTTTCACTAGTGGCCTTAACTTAACTGCGATACCTGCAATTTTGATATTGAACGATTTTAAGATGGTCGTCCTGTGTTAGCCTTTGTACCTATCCACATGAAAAACGGAACAGCGAGTCCTTTTCTAAAATGCACATGACAAATTAAGTATCGGCGAAATGTACAGACGGTTTTTTTTATGTAATGGAAGTTGCAAACAAGCGTGCAGCTTACATTGACGTTAAGTGATGACTGCAGCCTATAGACACTTACACAAAGACCATGGTCAAAATGCAGATGCGTTACCACTCCTGAGGCCTAAGGTGTTATGCCTCGGTGCCGGAAATTACAGGGCCGTACATTACCACCTGGCTGGAACACGATAGTGATGAACACTACCATTTAGCGGCAAGTATATTAGGTAATGCGGTGGTGCCTACGCCCGCGAGCTCCGTCGCTGGAGCTCTACCACCAGTGAACGTGACGGGAAGTGACGGGTTTCAGCAACAGTGATGTAGGTACCTTTGTCTTGCGCATCGTGCGCGTTGGCCAGCGTGGCGTCGGCGAAGACGGCGAGGTCGTGTAGCGCGGCGCGCAGGCGGGCGCCCGCCACGCGCACGTCCAGCACGCGCGGCCGCAGCGCCCCGCGCCGCCGCCAGCCCGGCGTCACGTACGACAGCAGCCGCGACACTGCCGCCGACGCCTCCTCCTGCACACACAACCACTTTTAGCATTCTATTCAAGGGTTACTTGTGTGTACGAATAAGTAAAGGTCATTATCATAAAATTCGGAAGACCGCAGACGAAAGCAAGATGACAAATTTGGATATTGGATTGTCCTCATGTGTGTACAGTCAGTCGTAGTCAGCACGTGACATCATTTTCCTCGATCGATCGTTTCTCAAGATAAAAATGGAGACATTCAAGTACCTACCTATGTAAGTTACATAGGTATATACTTATTTATCCATGTTTTGATATTAACGCTTAGTTTATCAAATCACAAACCGATAGCATTATCAATATAATATGTACCTAATTATTTCTATTTATCTAGCTATGGATTACATTTGTTTTATATTGCTTTAACTAAGCGTTATAAATATGTCTTTCGACCTTCTATAAAATACATGAAACTTTAACCTTCGATAATGAAATCGATAGCCAATCTCATCGTTGATAAAAATTCATCAATTTATTTCCAACGGTTCAAGGTGCACGATATTGGCACGCTGTTAATTCTACAAATGAATAGAAAGAGAGAAAGAATTGTGAGGAGTGTATGAAGATTTCTGGTACCCAATTGAATAGTAAATACAATTTTATTAATGTTGCATTTGAGATAACAACGAACTAAGGACTAAACTATCGTAACAAAATAGTCGCAGTTGAATTGGTTTGCTGTCTTGCTCTAACATAGGCCACGCACATTGGTTTAAAGACCGACAGCGAATCCATTCAACGACTAATATGTTAGGGCCCAGGTTATATAATATCGACTACAAAGACCTACCTACTACCAATAAGCTTTCCAACGCTTCGAGAATGGCGTCACAATGTAGAGGCCAGGCCCGCGATTTGGTCACATACACATGCACGAATGCACGGAAAACTGATGTCATTGGTCAACAAACTTGCTCAAATCGATTACACGTCAGATCACCCTTAAAAGTATCTATAGTCTTTTCAAGGCATACACAACGGCGTCAGAAAGTAGGGACAATGCGTGCTATCTGAACACATCATAAATGCTAAGAGGCGGATGCAGAGGCCAACTCTGTTAATTCCACTGACAGACTTGGCAGACGTGTTGAAAGCCATGACACATACAGTTCTCAAAATTACCTGTAGTCTTTCCAAGGCTTCAAGGGCGGCGTCACAAGGTAGAGGCAAAGCTCTCGATCTGGGCACATCGTATGTGCTGGAAGCGGAGGCGGCGGAGTGCACGGAGCTGCCGGAGTTGGCAGACGCGCTGGAAGTGGCGGACGTGAGCGAACCGGTGCCGCTGCATGCGGAGTCCGCGCTGGCGGGCCGGGGAGCACGCGGCGCGTCGTACCAGTCCGCCGCCGCTCTGGGCGAGTCGTAATTGCCTATACGCTGCACTGGTAGCGGGGCGCGGGGCACGTCGTAATGTGAACACTCTTCGATCTGAAAATTTGATATACCACTCAATACTTTGTATCCCGGTATGGTCGCACGGTACTTAGCAGATACTGTGGTAAATACCACTAAACGTATATTCAATATCACTAGACGTGACTACGCTTTGATTCATGGTTTTTGCCATGGTTATGTGACATAAATGGTGTCTCTTTTAAAGTCACATTTGCCTTAATCTATAAGACACGCTCTCGTATCATAAAGCTATAAGAAGGTTCAGATGCGAAACTTGATTGCGATATCGTTTTGTTTAACTAATTTAAACATGTATGTAGGCAGGTAGGTACCTATGTTGCATATTATTATGTACAAATGAACCTAAGAAATTGAATAATTGTGATCTGTGCAATTTCTTAGGTTAATTCCCTCTGAAATGACATGCTTAATTAATGTTCGTAAACAATGATGAGGCATTTAATAAATTGAGTCTCATCATGGTGGTCCATGATGAGATAACAAATATAAAATTTACCTGTAGTCTACGTCTTCAACGTAGCCCATCTACGCAGTAGTCTACGTGTTCAACGTATTCTATCTATGCAGTGGTCCACGTGTTCAACGTAGCCTATTTATTCAGTAGTCTACGTGTTCAGCGTGTAGTGTAGGTATAATGTGTAACTTCTAAAAATACGGTCAGTAACTGGATGTCATGTCGAAACTACAATCTTCTCCGTGAAGTGGCATAAGTAGGTACCTACACACATCTACCTAACGTAGTGGTTGAAGTAATTGGTTGATTAATAAAGCCTAGTTTAGTCAATTGTACTATCCATCTTAGGTACCTACACACTTAAAGTTAATTACGGAAATAACATAGAAAGAAGTTGTAAAATACAAATCAAAATACCTATGAAAAGTTAAAATATGTATCTAAGAATTGGTGTGTTGAATGTACTATGAAATCTTACACAGAATGTCCACCCCAGAATAGTGTAATAATCTGGTGGCCATCCAAGATTTTTTACTAGATAACAATTTTTTTTTTCACATGATAACACATTAAATCTATTATATGAGATTAAAAAATAATATACTGTATTATGATACAGTGCTGCCCCTCCCCCCTAGAAAATAGTACTAGATACGTATCTAGTCGTTAAAATAATTTATTGCATCTGGTTTCCAGCAAATGATCGGTAAAATTATGTATTTTGAAATATCTTACTTTTGTGAATGCTGGAGACTGCTGCGCAGGCAGGGGTTGGTGTGCAACAGGCGCGGGGTTGCGCGTCCGCCGCCGCTGCATGCCAGAGCTTGCGTCGAACACGCCCGCCACGATCCTCAATCTGTTTCCTGGACATATTCCCTGGAACACATACAGATTTGCTCCATACATTCTTATAATAATAAAAAATAATAATATAACGCCCTATATAGTGGCGAGAGGGATTGATTTATGTTGTTTCTTTATGTTACTTAGCTCAGGATAGGCTTATAAGGCAAAAGCTAATACCTACTATACCTTACGAAAAAAATATTTTAACTAGTTGGACTGGGTAATGCGAGGAGAGGAGGAGTTTGAATTACTTGGCGTAGATCTTGCATTTCCTTCCAGTAACATTATTATAAATGTGATGTCATAAAACTGCGTCCGTCATCAATTCGAGACAAAAACAACTATGATCAAAATAGGTTAGTTAATCTAAACAACAAAACATGAATGTCGTCATCTAAGCTGTGGTTTCGATTAGCCGAATCAGAAAATTAAAGTAAGTACCTACATTCTCATATATTATTTTGTATCTCATAATCCGTAATAGACGGTTAAAATTTTCACAGACGATTTAGATATATCAGTTGCCGCTATAATAACAAAACAACGCTCAGAATGAACATAAGTAGGTACAACAAACGTGATTTTATTGATCCATATTGATCTGTAGCAATAATATAACAGGTAGACGTTTGAAATAGGTACCTACACCTACACAAAATATTTCCTGTTAAAATAAATGAGTCGTTTTTGTAGATACCTAATGATGCGCTAGTCCAACTCGCACTTGGCCGGATTTCTTCATCTATATGTCTTAAAAAATGATCTTTTGGTTGAAAGCTGTAAGTGAAGTGTGTGTGAGTGATAGGTACCATAATATAATGTTACCTGTCGCCCCCTAAGCGAGCACAGCCACCAGCCCTCGCTGCCGCCGGTGTTCTGCTCCAGCACGGTGAGGAGGTCGCCGCGCCGGAAGGCCAGCTCGTCGGGCGACTCCGCTATGTTGTCGTACAGCGCACGCGCCATACACTGTAACAATATTTCCCTATTTATTTATCAACCCGTGAAGTTGTAAATCTAAACTAAAACAAGGTAAAGGAAAGATCTGGCAAATCGACCGTTATTCAAAGCAAAAACCGGTCAAGTGCGTGTCTTATCTATACATACATATTATATAAATAAATCAATATTATATAAGGAGTTCTTAAAAATTATCGAGTAAAATACATTTGGTCGACTATTTTAAACGCACACATGTAAAACCAACTTAAGTGTGATAGTTTTCCTTTTAATTTTGTTAAATGTAGCTACTATTACCGTAATGTTCGAATTTCTAACAACAACCGTTTAATTGGTAGAGGTAGACGTTTGAGTCAAGTGTCCCCTCCCCCAAACGTCCCCCCCCTGGCCCCCCTTGACCCCCCTTGACTCTAACTAAAATTGGCACTTGAAAGCTTAATAAGTCGCGAACAGCTTACTAAATCGTAAAAAGATATTTGCACACCCCTAACATTTTTGATATACCTATCCAACGATATCCCACACTATATAGAAAGAGAAAAATAAAAAAATATTTACGCGTTACATGTAGGGTAGGGGAGGTAGGTACCCAAACTTTTTTTTAGGATTTTATTTTATTACTTTTTCGGCATGAGCAAGGTGTAGGTATCTCCAAGTCGAGAGGTACCTAAGTGATATTAGGATTTTCCATTTTCTGGAAGTTTCCCAATGCCACGACTAGAGTTGGTAATGTATGAACCTACCTATAGGCTCGCCAATAGTTGCATGCATTTACCTCTGTCTATTGCTACGGGGAATACGAGCGTAAAAAAACGTTCATTTTTTCCTACCAACTAATGTCCTACTAGGAATAGGTAGGTACTCACGTGTATTATATCTTACGCCGTGTCATCATTACGGGTATTAGTAGCTCGGTGAGTGCCCTAAGAGCTTAACCCGAATTAGTGCCGATAAATGGCGATATCTTTGTAAGTACTCCGTGTGTTTACTACTGTTTACAGGTTCATTACTCTAGTCAAATCGTTTGAGGAGAAATAATATTAAACAGCCACTTACCGGATTTTTTTTTTAATTACTCGCATTGTTCAATGATAGGTAGGTATAACAATCAAGTACGGTTTTATTAACTTAATATTTTATATAGGTAGGTACTAGCTGTCCCGGCAAACTTAGTATTGCCTATACATAAATAACCTATAAACCGACTGCAGCGCCATCTGTCGAGTTCATTTGTGAATCTAAAACATCCAGGGCGCCACCGAAACGCATACAAAAAAATCATTCAAATCTGTTCAGCCGTTTAGGGAGAGTTCAGAGACACACACAAGAATTATTTATATTAAAATGTCGTAGCCCTTATATTACATAAGACAGATCTATGACAGTCTAAGAACGTATGGTTCTATTTGATAATATCATCTAAGTATACTGATTTATCTCCAAAAAGCAATAGCTGGAAATCGTCCGCATAAAGTCGACAGATGCTATAAATCACTTTTGCTAGAAAGGAATATGACAAAAGTTGTGCCTTCGCATTAACCCAATTTTCACCAGGGTCTGGTTTGAAAATATTTTTGCCGGCGCGGCACTAATTAGTTGTAACCTATCAAAATCATAACTGTATTCGTCCATGGGTTCGTCACAACTCATTAAAAATAATTGATGCACAAATACAGTGGTTACGTATGTTTCGTCTCATTTTTTGGTATAAGTAAGTTTCAATGATTTATTACACCAACTTCCATTACCTACAATATTGTAAGAGGACCCTTAATCCGTTGCAACCCGAACGCATACCTACATATTTAGCTTTCTATGATATACGATACTTAGTTCCGTGTCATTCATTATTTATAGACTCAGGGCGAACCTCTGGGGTTGCTCATAAAGGGGTTGACGTAGTGTGGTCTTGGATATTATTAATATGCTTAACGAAGTTTGCCAACTCTACCTACATAATTATGTATGGAATGTTTGGTTTAGTGTTTCAAAGGTAGGTATACTAATTAACCATTTTATTTGCACGAGTAATTGTATTATCTAACATTTATTCTATCTTGGGGCTCATGCATAAGTCATTGAAAATAAACAGGTAAGCAGGAATTTATCATATTTTGTAAAAAAATTGTGTCACTTATTTGTCTATGTAGGAACACAACACAGTTAACATTTATTTAAGACTTTAATTGGTTTAAGAATTTGAGAGTTCTCGATCTATTATTTATTTATTCTTTTTGCACATTAGAAATGTACCTACATAAGGTGGACTTAATATCTAGTGGTATACTCTACCAGCCAACCTGAGGGCCAAATAGAGCTGTCGAAGGTGCATTATGTTAAAAAGAAATTTAGATTAAGGTCGTTTTGCTTAAATGATCCGGTATTGCGACCCCTTGTACGTACGAACGATGAGTACCTACCAATATCCATTGATGGAGTTATTTTCACTTATGTAAATAACAAATAAGCAATAATTTGCCACTTATATTTGCATCCCACGGATCGTCAAGAAAGCATGAGCGCAGCTGCAACAAAGCAAAACATAGTGGCCTAAATCGAGTGATATCGATAATGACGGATTGCATTGTGCAACACTACGAGAGCGATTGTGGATTGTGGGCGACCCGCGTTGGGGCAGGCCATGTCCGTTTCCGATCAACGCAATCGTTTATGCAAGCGATATACTTTTAGGATCTTGTAACACTAGCGGTATGTGAGCGTTTTCAAATCGGAGACCTGACAGCGAACACGTGCGCCGGATTGTAGAGGAAAGCAGGACCGTCTCTGTGTATTAAAAAGTGTACACTAAACAGTAAACACGTAAAATAAGGGTGTAATCGCTACGCGTTTACGAAGTCTTCGCGTATTTACTACTCATTCTTTTCAGTTGATTCAGATTTGAAAACGTTCAAACCTTATCGTCAGGCATTATACAATAATTTTGTTAAGGTTTGTGTGACTATCGTAGCGGGACACTCGCGATATGTTACCAACATTTTGTTCGTATGTAGGCGGCTCGTCTCTATTCACCGGGCAATAGGCAATCGGACAGCTATCGAAAATAAATGTAAACTATGATTAGAATGAATGTTTGTGAAATAATACGATGACTCATTAAATATTTTCGTGAAATATTAATGATTTATATTTTTAAATTGCAAAATAAAATGTAATAATTATAATATTTTTTATCTGTGCTCCATGTTGAACGAAACATCAATCACAGGACGTGACATCATATATTTGTACAACAAATATTTAACACAATTGATACTTTGATTTATTGGCTCTTTTTTTGGATATTTTCTACGCTATTTACACGAAAAATAAGATATACGAAATTCAACAAAATTAATTTGCACTTGTGTAGTCGTATGGAATTAAAAGATTCACTTTGATTGAAAACAGTTGACGTCACATTGTTCAGAGTCATTCGGCACCGTTTACGCGGCAATTTTGAAATTATAAAATGTATGTGTAGTTTCTGGTACTTTAACATGTTTAAATAATCAAATTAATATTTTTATGATTCAATAAAAGTATAAAGAATAATTTTAGACACATTCTCAAAGGTTGTCCGATTCCCTATTGTTAAGCGCAAAGGACTCTGAAAACTTTAAACTTAAACAACAGCCTAAGACCCCTACTAAAGGATAATTAATACACCTTTACCTCTGATAGCAAGAACCCAGCGTAGCAGTAAGCTAGCAATAGCCTGCAACCACTAGACTACTGAGGCAGTTAAAAAAGTACTAAATTAGGTATTTAAGTTTATTTTAAAACACTAACCCGTTTTGTCGCCTTCCGTTCATTTGTGATATGATACCCCTTACAGTTACACATCACTATTTGTTTTTTTAATACACCTAATATAATTTCGCGCCACATACATGTAAATTACACTGTTTACGGTTTGCAATTAGGTATTTTCTCGTCGAAGTACAACGGCGAACTGATCTCATATTCAAAACAAGTTAAATATAAAGTTATTGAATGGGAGTTATTAGAACCGGTCAACGATGAGTCACAATGTTTACGAGTCAACGAAAACTGAAATCAGTATTTTGTATGAATGGAATAGGAATAGGGAAAATTTATAAGTTTTATAAGTAATGACGTAGATATCAATTAGTTAGCCTACCTTGCAAAAGTTAAAAAGCCTAGTAGGTTGGTTAATTACCCTTACCTATTTAGGTACCTACCCAGTCTACCCTCTATGTCACTGGTAGTTCAGGCAAGGCTACAGTGGATGGTAGGTAAGTGACTACTACGTGACTCCTGGAGCACAGCAAGTTCCAAATGGGACCATAGATATTGTAGTTTCAAACAGAATGGTGTCCCTAAATCCAATAAAATATTTAGGTACGACGGTATAGATATGCCAATGAGTTTATTTCGTGATTAGTTAAGTCAGAATGAAAAGCGTGGTATTTTTAGAAGGCAGATTATGAATACTTACAAATACTAGTTTATTTATGGAAAAGTATGACAAGGATGCTGTAAACGGATTCAGTGAGTCACGGAACCGAAACATTCGCAGAATCAAGCTTTGGCTTCACGAACGCATTAGCTGCATATCGCGCCGAACGCCAATCGCCTACGTAACGTGAGCGACTGATGAGGTCATTGACTCACTCTTATTTCATAGATAACGATACAAATCTTCTGAATGACGACATAGTGTAGGTACTATTTACATTATTTGTGTTGTTGTTAACAAAATACCTGTTTTCAACATTAAATGTATTGCAACTACCTATCTAAATGATTAAAGCCTTCAATAATTAGTTAAAAATTGTTGATCGTTGTTAATTTTATTGATTTATTGTCGTTTTGTTGTGTTATATCTACTATAATTTATAACTAGGTTTAATAATGAATTGAACGTAGATGAGTCAAAATTTAAATACCTACTTTGATACCTAAAATACCTAGGTTTCACAAATTCAAGTAGATATCTAATAATTATAGATAATTTGAAAGCCTATCATCCGTTCTTATTCTAAATCGCAACTAATGGCGAGATTCACAGACCGCACTACGACTTTACTTTGAGCAAAGTATCCTTAGAACTGTCAGTACAATACGGGATTTGGGGTGCGATACGGGACTTCAAAAAGTGTAACACCGAATATCACGTCCCCGTAAGTTTTGACAGTTTGAAGCGTCCTTTGCTTGAAAGTCAAGTCGTAGTGCGGTCTGTGAATCTTGCCCAAAGTAGGCAAAAATAAGACATGCAGATGGATTAGACAGTAACCAAAACATAGGTTTGGTTGCACCAATACGAGGTATACCTACATGTATATATTTGTTAAAGTAAGAGAAGGATGTAAACATTAGCTTTTACTTTAATAAATATTTTGTTGCAACCAAACCTTAGTAATGTGAAAAAAAATATTTAAAAAAGTAGGCATTTAACATTTCGGAATGCTATTACTTGATGTCACATGATTTTTTTATAATTTATCTATTTTAACGTAAAATTTATTTGCATATTGTGTAGTTATACGGCTCTAGCTCTATTGGTCCTTATGATTATACCTACAAGAATAACTAATAAATAAACATGTTTTTAAAACAACAACAGAGAAATAGTCATTTATTTGTTGACATTAATTTATTTTTGTTCATTACAAATATACACAAACCACAAACTAAAGTACCTACTTAAGTAAATATCTTTGCGGTGTTGTTTATTATTTATGTAAAAAAATGTTAACGAAACGAACTTTAAATTAAACTATTAAGCACATTTTCCTTTACCTACTCTACCTCACCGTAGAGTTAGTTAGAATATGAACATATACATAGTTACAACATAGGTATTCTACGAAAAGGAAATAAGGACATTTGGTATCTTTTAAACGTACTGTAGGTACGTGCATTGAACTTACTAGGAAAGTCTCGTTTGACGAAAAAGACGTAAGGTACGTACCAATTGACCTCGATTAAGAAATAAACAACTATATAATTAAAATGTTTTAAATACATAATGACATCCATGTCGTGTCAGCGAAAATAAAATGAATGAGTACAGGTGTGACGAACTTACGTGAACGTGAGATGTGCGCGACAATAGTCGTCCAGTCAGCCGTTTGGGCAGTTCACGCACCACTGGAGTCTGCCATATGGTTGTGGGTCGAAAATCAATGACAGAACTAGGGGCTGAATGGCGGGGCGGCGACCTACGAAGGTCGGCCTGCTCTCGTAGTACGCGAACGGGTAATACGCATGCGCCGAAATTCATCTCCGGTTTCATAAAAAAGGTTCTAACACACCAATTCCGATTTTAAAGGCAGTAGCAAAATACTCAATTCATTTGGAGCTGATGGTAGAGTTGATGTAGAGTCAAATTATGTGTCTATTTCTAGGTGTAGTACTTATAAGTTAGGACCCTTAGCAGCAGCCAGTTTAGTTTAATATAATCTCCCTGGACCTTTTTTCGTAATACCTACTCAGTAAGAATCCTACTACTAATATTAATAAGTTACTACGCCAAATTTCGTAGACACTATATACCTATACAAATTTTCCTCTGTGCCAGAAATTATAAAACCACTATCATACTCTAGAACCTTGATAGATACATAATTAGATTTTTGTGCTTAGATGCCTAGGAGTCTACCACTAGGTAATAATACACAACTATATAGTCTACAAAATCGAAAAAAGTATAGGTACAACTAAAACGTACCCTATGTTTTCAATGCTCGTTTGATATGTAGCACTCGGATATTAAAACTTTTTAATTACCGACAACTCTGTTGCAATATTTTTCACATAAGTGAAGTAGTAGAGCCACTTAATACTGCAGTGAAGCATCCCTTGGAATCGTTAGTTGTAGTAGGCACATGTTCATTTGAATTGCCTCTCGTGAATAACACATTAAAAAATATTCTTATGATCACGAAACTTCATATGGCATAACCTTTATTGTCACTCATTTGTTTATTTGATCTTCTTTACAAACTAATACGTGCTAATATTCCATAAATGCGTCCACGAGAGTCCAACACGACCACTGCCAGAGCACTATTTATCTAAGAAGTTTTAAAACAACATGACTTACAACCCACAGATTAAAGGGAGACAATGTCGATAGACGATATTTTTCAGTCATCGACTGAGCACTCAGAACAGTCGAGCGGAACAAATAAATGTATCAGGAAGCGACGGGACCACTTAAAATAGTCGCAACTGAGTTGA
The DNA here is from genome assembly GCA_036365455.1 of Macrosoma leucophasiata. Classification (NCBI taxonomy): domain Eukaryota; kingdom Metazoa; phylum Arthropoda; class Insecta; order Lepidoptera; family Hedylidae; genus Macrosoma; species Macrosoma leucophasiata. The sequence continues at coordinate 8,297,527 of JAWQUS010000024.1, forward strand.
TGCAGTTTTAATAATGCGAAGCTATGTCGCCGCTCTCTGGCGCCACACGTTAACCAGATTTCTTACTTGTGGCAGTTATTTTGAATAGATAACTGCCAGTAAACATGCGATGACATGTTAGGTAATGAAAAACAAGTTTTACAATACATCGTTTAGAGGACGGTATGATGGAAATGTCAACCGCGAACTTCCTACGACACGACACTGACAAATTAACTGCAGCTAGCCACCTGCTTGCCGAGAAACAACTTGTAGCAAACTTTCTCATCACTTGTTTTGTGAAAGCATTGTTAGAATATAAAACCCCCAAAGATCCTGTTCATGTTAGGTATAACATGTACAGGATCTGCTACCTGCCTTAAGGCAGGTTCTTAAGTATGATGTGTGAAAAATAAATTATTTATCTCGTGTTCACAATTAAACTTTTCAGTTTCTATTCTATAATAATCTGGACTTACTAATTATAAAAATATTATTTTAGCTCTGTAGGTACGTATTTAGAACTTTCTAAACAAGTAGGGTTGACGTAGACTAGGTAAATAAAAAATAACAATAACATAACTAAACAAAAATTACCTAGTCGATTTTCTCCTAAAACAGGCTCCATGGCCCAAATGGAAAAAAAATACATTGCAGTATTAGCATTAGCTTCATGTGTCTGTTTCACAAATCGATGTAATCGATGTTGCACCCTGAACGCAACCCATTCCAAATTGATTATGTTTAGTAAAATTCTCGAAAAGGTCTCTGCGAATTGGTAACATTTGCAGAGGCATGCGTGTGCAAAGCCTTACAAAGGCTTGAATTATCCAGTGCAATGAATAATGAGGTTAAAAACAACCGTGCGTAATATGTGTCCATATTACGCACGGTTGTTTTTAACCTCATTATACAAATACTACCCTCTAATACCTATAGAAAATCTGAAGTAGAAACAAGACTGAAGTTTTTATAATTCAAAGCCTCACCAAGTAGGACGTATATTTAGTAAATATCTATTTCAGAGTCTGCGTCATCAGCGTAAGTAGCAAAAACCACGACCACTCAAACGAGTCCATATGAGCTCATTTCAGAATGCATTTGAAGTAGACCACAACCATGAGATGACACGAGAACTACAGATTTAAATGTCACTTAAGTGCCTGCAAAAAATTCACCGTTAGTAGCAAACCGGTGTAAGCGATTATCGGTTTAGATAGCGAGTAAAACTTGTGTTAACATTAAGTTTAAAGTATTTTAAAGACATTATCTGGGACAATTTTAGAGTATTTTTTATGTGAATACAAACGGACTACACGTTGAGTGCAGTTAATTCTATCCCATGGACATTACCTCAGTGTAAAGATCCTCGACATTAGCATCCGGATCAGGATATTTAAGTTATTAGTGGTAGAAAAATTGTCTAATGTTGCGTCTACGCTGCCTTTAGCCAAGATATCATATGAAAGAACTGTAACTCTACTATCCGTATCTAAATCTTTGCTTTGATCGTCATAAGCATCCGGCACCCGGATGCTTATGATGCTGTACCTACCGTACAGCGTCGGACTGGTCATATAGTCCAGGTCCCAGGTAGCGTAGGCCAGCCGGGCTCCAGCCTACTCGGGCCCCTCACGAGACTGGCTTGCGGAGCTTCCCGCAAACATCTCTCTTAGGCCCCAGGCCTGTATCTGAGGGGCCATCGTGGCACTTTCGGCTAAGTCCGACTCTGGGTAGGTACTATCAAGTCATTGGTAGTAAGACTGTCTAACCTTGTTTACGCTGTCCAATTCTTCCATAAGATCTTTACCACCGTCCAGTAACTCTACCATACGTACTTAAATCTTGCTTTGAATTTACTGTGGGTAAAACAGTACAATACAGTATTAATATTTATATTAAATATGTAAATATATTATCTCTACGTAGGATTTTTGTATTCTCTTCCTTTTTTAAAATGTTCAACGTGTCGGAGAGCCTTATCGAAGCATGTCATCTCTACGGTTACCCACGTTATCGATTTCTCTCCGCTACATCAAGTAATCTATTATTGAAACGCCTTCTTATCATTCAATATTCATTCGCCTCCATACCAAATCTAAAGTTAACGTCCTATCTTGACAGAAACATCCTTTCAATATGAATTCTTATGCAGTACGGCCATGTAGTTATTACAAAATGTTCGATTTTACTTCTACGTAAGCACAAAGAAATGTCTAATACTGGACGGAAAATTTTAATCTAGATTACTTTAATGGTTTTAACGGTAATATTGAAAAAGGCCAAAATTACCTACACATAAAATGAACATTCCGTTCAATTAACAAAAAGGAGTGATTTGAAACTAAGTACCTAGGTAAACATTAACATTAATAATTCATAGGTTTATTTTCATTTTGCTTATAATGTACCTACAGATATGTGAGATATAAATACACATCGTTATGAAACCAGGTCTCTTCGTAGGGTTAATTATATTCCGTTGATACAAATAAGCATGGAGTCGGGAGAAGACGCATTTAAATAGACCGAAGTAGGTTTTTACTAAACGCAATAATAGACCGACTAGACCACTCAGTCCATTTAAATAGGATAGCTAGCAAACGGAGATATTACTGACATAAAATTAAATTTTTACTTAATTAGTAGGTATCTTAAGTGTTTCTTACTTATTCTAAGACAGAAGAGAAGGTAAAAGTATGACATACTTAAAGACCTTAACAATGAGGTCGTTTTTAATTATTGAGTGTTGTTAGTAGGTATAGGTTTTAACAAGACAAAATCATAAATTTCTGTATAGAGAGATGCCTTTCACCGTGTCTCAGACTTAAAGTATCAATTTAATAATTATAAATGTTGATTCATCCGTTACAATCTCATGTACCTACCTACTAAATATTCTTAACGATACATGGAAGTCGTGAGAAAAAATCCTATCGTAGGTGTAGTGGCAGTCGTATGTGTTTAATGTTTATGTTCCCAGTCCCAGAGGTGCGATAGGCCGACATGAAACTAGATGCCGCGGGAGGACCAAACACGAGTAAATATTGTTCGGATACCTCGGATACAATGTTTGTGCTCGCCGCCAGCAGAGCTGCTATTGCACTCGGGGTAATAATAAAACCGCTCAGACAATTTTATTGCTGTAAGTGTAGGCATAACTTGTTCCGCAACCAACCACATGACTATATTTATTGTGTATAAACAATAGAATAAACTATTTATTATTATTTTAGAAATATGCTGTCTGTTGAAGTGTATTTAAATAAGATTTTAATGTCAGGAGCTGTAGCTCAAGTTTATATTTATTTAAAAAATGGATAAAAGTAGCATATACAAATTTAAACAAAAGGATTCTTCTGACACGCAGCATATGCAACTAATGTTCATTAGATTATTTTTATCAATACAGCCTTTCCAGATCTCACCATAAACAAACAAAAAACAATTTGAAATGTTAATTTCAAAAGGCTATTTCAAAATCACTAAGCTCACATTTTTACGAGTACACTAGCAGTGCCCGCGACTTCGTCTACGTGAGAAAAAATATGATATGAGCGCAGCTAGTATAAAAGTAGCCTAAGTTACTCCTTATTACATCAACTATCTGCCAGTGAAAGTCCCGTCAAAATCGGAGACATTCAAATTCTATTTATTTGTATGTAGGTATGTATGTATGTACGGTTGTATGGAGATCAAAGTAGCCTAAGTTACTCCTTATTACATCAGCTACCTACCCGTGGAAGTCCCGTTAAAGTCGGATACACTCAAATTCTACTAATTTGTATGCAGGTATGTATGGATGTATGGAGATAAAAGTATTACATCAGCAGCAATCCTTATCACTTCAGCTATCTGCCAGTGAAAGGCCCGTCAAAATCGGTCCAGCTGTTGCCAAGATTAGCTCCGCCAAACAGACAGACAGACAGACAAAAATTGTAAAAAATGTTGTTTTAGTATATATATGTATGTACCGTGTATACATACATATGCATTTAGTAAAAAGCGGATATTTTAATATTACAAACAAACACTCCAAATTTATTTATTTGTATAGATGCTATACATCTATACAAATAAATAAATTATAATGATAATATATATTAATTTTATAATAAATTATAAATAAATATAGATTATAATAAATAAATATAGATGTATAGATTTATTATGGAAGGTAATATACAACATAAGACCTAAAAATTCTGTGAAAATTTTGAGCGTCTACTTGCTGCGGCGATGTGTATCGAGCAAAAAATAGACGAAAAAAAACACTATATTGTTTGCCCCCTTGGACCCCTTAACATTTTCATTTTCTTATTTTTAGTAATTAATTTTGTTTTTATAGCGGTAACAGAAATACATAATTTGTGAAAATGTTAGCTATCTAGTTATCACTATTTATGAGATACAGCCTGGTGACAGACGGACGGACGGACAGACAGACAGACAGCGGTGGATTAGTAATCCGTAGGGTCCGTTTTTACCTTTTAGGTACGAAACCCGCTAAAAGATACTCGTCGTAAGATACAGAATAGCTTAAAAATATTCGATACGATTCTATAAATCGACATAACTTTTTTATTTCTGAACCGATTCACATGAAACAAACACTAAATATTAAGTGAAACTTACCACAATATATTCCGCAATATATATAAACCGCAGACCGAATAAGCCGTTTCTGAAATTAGCGTGCACAAACACACAGACAAACAGACATTTTTTCGGGATAAAAAGTGTTGTGCGCCAAGGGTTAAAGTATAATCATACCAAGTTTCATTGTAATCGGACCAGTAGTTTTTATGTGATGCTTGAACAAACAAACAGACAGACAGACAAAAAAAATTCTAATCATATATTTGGGTTCGGTATCGATCTAGTAACATTGGTATTTATTTTTTCAATATTTTTAATGTACAGAATTTACACTTCTACAGTTTTATTAAAAGTATAGATTAATTAAAAACTCCAATTGTGACGAAATAAAAAAGTACCGCCTGTATCACCCCGATATAGTTAAGAGAATGTAAATTGGCTTAACTTGAATTTAGAAATTGAATAAAAACATCACCGCATGAACACAAGGCACAGAGGAGAGCAGACAGAGGGGAGGAATTGAAAAGAGTGCGAGGGTGGTGCGGGCGCGAGACGGTAGAACGAGTGATGCAATTTTCAATTGCAGTCTATGGATACGACGATTTAACCGCCGTAGTAACAATTGTACAAAAGATTTCAGCGTAACTTTTTTTCATAGCAAATGAGCGTACAACAATCGAGGTAAATCTTGGAAAAAGAACTTTTATTTCGTTCCTTTTTGAACGAATAAGTCATTAACGTTTTAAAGCGCGTTCTCATTTCTGTTACCCAATTATTTAAGGTAGACTGATGCCAAGCCCCCGTCTGTGCCTGACACTTGTAGCTTGTGTCGACTGCGCGATTTGGCAATCGTCCAAACGAAGCGGCTTCATTTATACAAATTAATTATGTATGTTTGTTTCCAATAGTAGGGTCACTACTCGTTTATAACGTGTCCATCATACAAATGGAACGTTCATAAATCGAGATGCTCCACTTGAATTAATTTGTAAAATTTACTAAAACAACATATCATATTAATAGATACTTACGTTCTTCAGAATGATATCATTATGTAAGTTGATATTGATCAGTGGCAATCTGGCAATGCGAACATTTTTAAGATAATATAAAATTACTAACTTAACTTTTAGCCTCTAAAAGGACATTTAATGAAAGATTATAAGATTTTATTTATTAGATTATTAGATTTCTTTCATTATTGAATATATCTATATTCAATCTTTCATTAAATGTCCTTTCCTCTCTAGTGCTTTATCGAAAAAGTTATACCTACGTACCTAGATTCTAGGTAGATACCTACAATTGCATATCTATCAATTTTGTTTTGTGAAGATGAAACTGAAAGGCAAGATAGAAATAAATACCTACATATGCTGCTGTTTTAGTTACTTATACTTGTACATAACATAGTGATACAAAGAATTGTGTAGGTACCTATATAGAAATGTATTAAATGTGTATAAGTAACATATGCAGAAAATGATTGTTAATAAAATGAATCGTTATAAAATAAATCGCCGTTTCATCACATCAGGAAAATGGTGTCACGGGCGATATTTCAAAGTCAAAACTAAGTAAAAATATAATAATAACTTTGTAAGATAAGAAATTGGTTACTTCACACAGGAAATAAAAAAATCCAATTCTGGCCAGCGGTAAAATATTGTTTGAATTGATAAAGCACGTTACATTCGACGGTTGTTAGTTGGAGAGGCTGCAGCGGCGACAACCGGCAAACTTGGTCGATAGAGCGCTTGAAACATTTTCGACGAGGACACGAATGCACTCCCGACAGTTGAGAGCACTGCCTCCACATTGCCTCTGATTAAAACTCGGCCTGTCGCCGCTATTCTTTCTCTTCTATTTATTTTACTCCCATCGCATTATGATAATATGAAATTCCTTTTACAACCCCCCGTTTTAAAAACACAAAGAATATATAGAAATCACAAACTTTCTTCATCTTCGCAAATTATTCGATACAACAAAAACCAACTACAATAAAACTTTGCGTAAGTAGGCAGCTCTTCATTTAACTTGGTAGAATTCTTAGTATTAAACATTAAACCGACTTGATTCAGTAGGTACATACTTGGTGGGTCTAACAGATACCTAATTCTAATAAGTTACGTTAGCTAAAACTGGAAAACATCATGTTAGAAAAGGACGAACAATCATTGCAGATAATAAAAACAATGACATAAAATCTACCAAACAACGTTGTTTTTCTCTGATTATTAAAATGCGATAGCGGTTCGGCTTTGCAGAAACATAAAACTTATTTTTTTAAGCCGATACAGTACGGCGAATCTTACCGTTTTACTCAAAGAGTCCCCGAAGCGGCCCGACGTCTCTTGACAGGGATAAATTCTACACCACCCTCATTTTTTATACCACCATGTGTATACTTTTGTATATCTACAACTCATTACTGCACCATTTTGCTCCCCTCTTACGACCAAACAATACTTTTGAAATGGGCAACCATACATGAAATAGACGCGTAAGAGTTCGCCCTCATCTTCAACGGTCATACAACCAAGCTTAATATGACTGTTCCTTTGTTCTCTGGCTTCATTACCGTCATATTGTAATTAGCATTCTCGATCCCGAAATGGAAACAACAAGATGGGTACTTTGGGTACCCCATTTCAACAGTTGCCCAGTCATGTGACTTAATGAAGTTAGTTTGTACTAACTATGATTGGGAAGTTTGTAAAGTTAGGGTCATTTATTTAACCCATATAACACAGAGACAAATACAAAATAGCGTTAGTACATATACAAGTTGAAAGTGGATTGAACTGAAATGTATAAAAGGAAAGTCTAGACTTCTGGAGTATACCTACCTATATAGATAAAGAGGATAGAGATCATATCAATGTACTACAGTTAATGCAAGAAAATATTCCTAAAAGTATTTATTTAAGCACTGCAAACCTACATCTAATTTATTGTTTAGGCTAATGCTCTTCAGATTTTTAATTTTTTTTCTCTATGTAATTACCTACTGTAGGCTACTATTGGTATGCTCAAACAGCTTGTGGTTCAAATATAGTTTTTTTTAATACTAAAATAATATAAATAATTTTTATAATAAAATGTTTATAAAGTTTAGTTCCCACAAGTCCACAACATACGTGTCCCCACATCCCTAATAATATGCCATATAAATTATACTTTAGTAACGATAAATGAGAAATCATCAACTTCAGTATTGATTTAAGAATAGAATTTGTGGCACAAAAGCAACGACATTAAAATCAATGTCCTACTTACCATATTATTATTGTGTACCCAGTTATAAACAAAATTAAGCTCTAAATGTTTAATTGAGAATGGACTGTAGCACAATTACACAATATCATACAAGAATACAAGGTGATATTTCCAAATAGATTTATAATTAATTGTGGGAAAACAGTAACATACAGATCAATTGATGAGATAACGTAAGCTCAGATGTTTTGGTATCTGCTGGCTACATAGTAAACCTCAGTGGCGTATTGATGGATCACCTGTCTTGATCGCGCTTCTGTCTGTCTATCACAATCTGCTGCCTGGTCGATGCGCAATAGAGCTCACTATAGTTCTTAGTAATTCTATTCTATTGTGTCTAATATAAATGATTAACATAACTAAATAAACCTGCGAGAATCAACGATGATTTTGAATTATGAATTCGGAATTACGAAACGAATCAAATCCAATATAAACGTTCGCATGACTTGTTTTTAGGATCGAAACAATCAATGTGCTTATCAAGCTAATTACGATTGCGTGTTCACACAAAACTATGTCTTGAACTAGTTCAGCAACGAGACATATTTTATGACTACCCTGAAATTACTTTCATCGCAAAAAGGTTAACCTACCATTCCTTTATTTACTTCATTACGATTCCAGTCATTCATCAAAGATCTGAAAATCGCTGCAAAGACGAGGGTGACCTGACCTTGGTGAAGATATGAGAATAATGCGTGGTTATTTCTTTAAAGTGGTCATGATTTTTCGTCATCGGTTTACCTACATGTAAGACAAAATAGAAATATGGAAGCAGCAGGAGAAATAACTTTGTAAGCTACTTGAAGATTCAGCGAGGGATTCCAGCTATAGAGGGTCATACACAAATTTAATGTGATTTTAAGTAAAGATTCTCCTTATTTTGCAGCTATTTCGGCCACATAGCTTGGACACAGGTAGATAATAGCCTATACATACTTTATAAGCGCAAGGAATGTTCAAGCGAACTATTGGATGGCGAGGAAGCCAACTCATTGTCAACTCTTTTACCAAATCCATGTAAGACCTGCATAAAGAATACCACGAAGAAAAAAAAAGAAATCATGGATAAATATTAAAATAAAATTCCATACCTCAGTACTAACGCGACAACTTCCAGAGCTACATCGATATTTAACTATACAATAACTAATAACATTTGAGGATATTGAAAGTAATATAGCATTCATCGCAACGTCCTCCGTTTCCTATCGAGCTGTGAAATTAAATGGGGCTCCTTCGCAGATGTTCAATATCTATCTCAGGCCTGCATACCCGGAATTATAGTCGGTTGCATCTTACTTGAACCGATGTATCCAATAAAGAAACTATTTCATTACATTGTAGCGCATTTTATTGTGGTGCGAAATGGAGATACTATCTACTTCTAAACTTTCTTTTTAAGAAAGCAATAGGTGCTCTTTAGTAAAACGATTCTATGTGGCATCTCTAAAATGTATTTTGTTCAAATTATGAAGACGATTACAGACGAACTTAACGTCTTTTTTTCACTGACGTTTCAAAGTATAACCGTAAGCGTCCCAAACTGAAGACAAGTAAGAATTTCGACACGTCTGTGAAACAAATTACTTAGTAAGTAGAAAGTAATTTTTGTTTCACCTAAGTTGGTCATATAATCGTCGATGCATTTAGAATAATATGGAAAATAACACATAATTTGCGAATTCATCCAGTCGACCAGGCGACCTCCACTTCAAACCTTGATGCGTCAGGCGCCTGCAGCTGACATTTAGCGGAAAAATTTTCAATTCGCCGTCACTATAATTTCATCTGACGCGCTTCAATATTTGCATACAAAACGGATCTTTGTTATTCCATGAATAACTTGTGATATTGACAAATATTAGGTATCAAGGGTATCAATCAGTACCTACTGATTGATTCATCATTGAGAACATCATGCCTAATCACATCTACAATGCTGTTATAAGAATCCCTCCATTCCGGAAATACTTCTACGCATAACAGCAACGATTCAATTAATTATTTTTAAAGTATTGTTATTCACATTTGAAATTAAATTGACACGATTTCGCAATAAATTAAACAAGTTGTCAAACAATATTTACAATAGTTCTAAATATTTTTCTTTGTTCTATGTGCAAAACCAAGGAAAATGGCTAGACAAAATAGCAGCCGTAAATTTCTCAATAAAATAACTAAAATCGAAATACTTACTTAAAATTTTAAATTAGGATATCTTTATTTATGTATCTATATTTTATTTCTTTAACACGATTATTAATAGCCTAGGTATTTAATTCAGCAAGATTCAAGAAACGATGAATATCTAGTCAGGTCCTTCTGATGTAAATAAAGCCTCAAAATCGCGGTGCTTTCAAGCATCCATCCAAGTGTTTGAGGATAAAACGGAGGGAGGCGTTGCTCGCAATTTCAGAACCAACGAAAAAAGTTTCATAACTCAGGAGAGATATAAAATGAAATAGATATTTCTATAAATAACCAGTATTAGTTAACGAGTTGAATGCTGGCCGTAAACATTCGAAGCTTTGAAAGCTTCAACATTACGAGCGGAATTGAGATACCACTGAATCAAACACATAAAAGTATAAAAAGACCTCCCAGTTAGCTTAAACTTTTCATATTCGCTTTAAGTACCGCGATAAGCTAACTAGGAAGTCTAACGAGTGAATAATTTATAATTTAATGTTCATAATAGATTTACAAAACTTCCCTTTAATTCAATTACTTAGTTCCTATAAATTAGATGTGATGTGTTACACAATATACCAAAAAATGTTCTATAATTTGGCATCGACGCACATACATCCAGAAGGAAGTAGAGTTACTATTAGTGTTATGATGTTATTATTTAACAATGGTTAGTGACATATATCAATAGTGGGTATATCAAATTGGTCCCTATATCTTACCTAATAAAACTCATTAATCAGACCACATATGAATAATAATCAGATTCTTTGTTCGATACGATATTCAGAAATTGACACAGAGATCAGCAATGTTATGCGGGAAATTTGCATTGTTCCTTACACAGTCACCGTGGTCGATTATGGTATGAATGGACTATAAACAGTAAGAAATATGTCGCCTATCCTAATAGAGAAAAATAATGCAATAAACGTGTACGTAATCACAATATTCCCTTCGCATCTCTTGACAGGGGTGTGGCTGTGTCGACAGATAATCCCCCTACGAGTAGGCGAGGCACGTACAGCTACGATTGATGACAGATTTCACCATAACTCCCAGTCTCCCATAAGGAACATGACGTTGAGCAAGGGTGCACATTACGTAAGTGAATAGGTACTCATTTTTTTTATGTTGGATTGTGTAGATTATTCCCGATACGATTTCACAATCATACCTAAGATTTCCGTTAATTGGTTTAGTCAGAAAAAGATCTGTGGCGCCTGTTCATCTCATTTTTTGCACGTTAAGTATACCATGTCCATAAGCGGTTAAGCAAATGGCATAAGAACTACAATTTTCGAAGATGTGTCACCTGCCAACACTTTACGTATTTTGCTTTACGCGACTGGAGTAACGAATTCCTTATTGATGATAAATTATGCCTGCATTCCTTGGGCATCAATCAACAAAAAACATTTAATACGTTAGATACACAGGTTTAAAGTATAAATCCTTACCATTAGACCAGCAGAAAAACCGCAGCGAGGACGATCATTAAGCAGTAAAGAAAGGAAAAATATAGGAAGCGGTCTCAAGTGGAGCAATTGAAAAATAGTTAAAGAAAATTTCTTATGAAAATTTAGTTACGTAAGGATTAAATTAGCGCATTACTCAATACTATAGGCACAATGGCGGATTCAAAATGTTTATTTGTGCAGTGTTTATAACTATCTTCCCTTGTGTCATCTCCAAGTCATACGTCATACTTTATTTATAATGTACCTAGTGATCCATGAATTATGAATGTACAATACAATAACGTAAACTTAAACAATACCTAATACCTCGTCGTTATAGGAATACCGGTTCAGAACATAAAATATAAGTTTCGAAGTTATTAAACGTTTTATTGCCTTGACTAATAAAGCCTGAATATTTATGAGGTGTCTGTAACAAGACCGCTCCGTTCGTTTTAACAAAGGATGATACACTACATGAATGACATATCATGCATAAGATATTGGTATAATTACATTTTATTTTATATGTATAGCAAATTATACCTATCAATTGATGTGAATTGAAGTGCAAATGATAACAAAATGGTTCATAATTGAGATTGAAATAGAGTTATATAATGAATTAATAGAATTAATCATGATGTAATGCTTAGGTACTATTAACAATTTCGTGATCTAATTGATAACCCTATTAGTAGTTAGGTAACGTCTTCTTGTGCTGAGGGTCATGAATTCAATTTCCGGACTTTGCTCCGGATCTAATTCGGATCGAATGCATTGTCTGTCACAAACTGATAGGTACATAATTAATTACTGGTATTTACAGTTAAATTACTACTTTAAACATTTAATAGTAACAAAGTGGAACTATTTTGACATTCCTGCACTGAACTACTATAAGTATATTTCTTGAAGAAATAGCTATAATAGCTATGAGAGATAGTATGCAATTGCAATGAGTCCTTGTCTTACGTATCTGAAGTTCTACTACAGAAGACTAAGATTTAAGGTCATTGGTCTCTGAGAAATTAGTAATTTGATAATGATCTTTTATCAATTAAAAAGATTTCAATGGCGCCTCAAAGTTTCGAAACGTATCCGAAGCATGTCAATTATGTTTGGTATTCTATTACATACCTACACGACTTTAAAATCAAGAGACGAAGATTGTCTGTGTCTAAATGCAAAGATCTGCATTTCAGCCCATTCCATGCGACAATAAAATCGTAAGCTTAAAGTTTTTTTTACTGGCGGCGGAGTTTTAGGCCCAGATTCGCACAGTGCTCATCAATAAATATTGCGCATCAAGCCTAGGACCTGGCTAATTTCGGGTCTGTACATCGTTATCTCTTTCGTACCTAATTGACTTTTGTCGACCATTTTGATCAAGTTTTAGCCAATACCGGACTGTCAGTGCTTACAGGTCAGGCAGTGTGCACCAGAGATAACGCTCTACGAAACGAGCCAATCGTCCCTTTCGCAGGCTTCGATGTGTAATATTAATTGTTGAGTAGGTACTGTAGTTTGAGTTGAGTCAAAGTTTCAATCCTTATTTTATTAATAGATATGTGATGTGTTAAACTCTAATTTTGCTTTACATTACTTGTTCTTTATAGACATAACAACTGTCGTCAGGTGTGGGAAGTGGCAAGTGTGGCAACGCATCTGCATTTTGACCTCCAATTTTATGTACATGTCTATAGGCTGCAGTATTCACTTAGGTACCATCAACATGAAGACTGAAGGAAATATAATGTCACCTAGTTATCGTAACGAATTGAATTTGAATCGCGATTGAATTGATTCGCTGTTTTTCTTTGTGCGATCTATGTCAGAGCAAGACAGCGAAACGATTTTTGCCAATTCAGTGACAATTTATCATCATCATATCAGCTGAACGACGTCCACCGATTGATAAAAGCCCCCAAAAGTGGCCAACAACAACCATATGTTGCATGCCGTATGGACGGATATGCCACAATCGCTAATCATTCAAGTTGGTGGTGGTGTATTATCGCGGGACGCTGTTGCCCACACCGCGTAATTTCACTTACAACTGTCCTTGTTTAAATGTTTGGACCGCCATTGTTCGGTTGTATTACGTTATAAGAATTAGGTCTTTGCATGCTTGTTGGTCCCCGTCATAATCTATACTTATAATAAAACTGTAGAAGTGTAAATTCTGTACATTAAAAATATTAAAAAAAAAAATACCAGGGGATGTTACTAGATCGATACCGAACCCAAATATGTAATTAGAATTTTTTTTGTCTGTCTGTCTGTCTTTTTGTTCAAGCATCACAGAAAAACTACCGGTCCGATTACAATGAAACTTGGTATGATTATATTTTAACCTTTGGCGCATTTTTTAAAGGTAAAAAATGTACCCTACGGATAACTAATCCTCCGCTGTCTGTCTGTCTGTCCGTCCGTCCGTCTGTCACCAGCCTGTATCTCATAAATAGTGATAGCTAGAAAGCTAAAATTTACACAAATTATGTATTTCTGATAGCGGTATCAGAAATATATAATTTGTGTAAATAAGGACAAAATTAATTAATTACTAAAAATAAGAAAATGAAAATGTTAAGGGGTCCAAGGGGGGATACAATAAACGTGTGTTTTTTCGTATATTTTTTGCTGGATAACAATAACGGTAGCAAGTAGACGCTTAAAATTTTCACAGAATTTTTAGGTCTTATCTATACTTATAATAAATCTGTAGAAGTGTAAATTCTGTACATTAAAAATATTGAAAAAATAAATGCCAGGGGATGTTATTAGATCGAAACCGAACACAAATATGTGATTAGAAAATTGTTGGTCTGTCTGTCTGTCTGTTTGTTCAAGCATCACAGAAACTACTGGTCCGATTACAATGAAACTTGGTATGATTATACTTTAACCCTTGGCGCACAACACTGGGTACTTATTATCCCGGAAAAATGTCTGTTTGTCTGTGTGTTTGTGCATGCTAATATCAGAAACGGCTTATTCGATTTGCGGTTTTCACTAATATATTGTGGTAAGTTTCCCTTAACATTTGGTGTTTGTTTCATGTGAATCGGTTCAGAAATTAATAAGTTATGTCAATTTAAAGAATCGTATCGAATATTTTTAAGCTATTCTGTATCTTAATTCTATCTTTTAGGGAGTTTCGTACCTAATAAGTAAAAACGGACCTTACGGATAACCCGTCTATTCTTATTCCTTTAGTCTGAGGTGAAGTGAAAGTAAGTATAAAAATGGTCATAAAATAAAAACTGATGGGTCTATCTGAATCAAATTTTTATGGGACCAATTCGAAACTATTCCCTAACAAACATCATCAGAATTAGGTAAATCGGTCAAGAAATCTCGGCGAAAATCGCGTACATACATAATATATATATATATACCGGCCGAATTGAGAACCTCCTCGTTTTTTGCACTCGGTTAATAAATAAAATTGGAGTGTCTTTTGTAATATTAAAATAACCGCTTTTTACTAAACGCATTTTCCTATTCCGTCGCTGCGCCCTAATCGGCGACGCGGCGCTTACCACTGCGCCACCCAGACAAGACGCCGCTCCCATTACTATGGGAGCAGAAGATGCCGAGGAAAAGGGGCACGTGCCTCGAAGCCTATACTGCGACGAATCACGGCGACTAAACGCATATGTATGTATATGCATATATATGTATGTACACGGTACATATACCAAAACAACATTTTTTTTAATTTTTGTCTGTCTGTCTGTTTGGTGGGGTTAATCTTGGGAACGGCTTTACTGATTTTGACGGGACTTTCACTGGTAGGTAGCTGATGTAACAAGGAGTAACTTAGGCTACTTTTATCTCCATACATACGTACATACCTACATACAAATAAGTAGAATTGGAGTGTATCCGACTTTGACGGGATTTTCACTGGCAGATAGCTGATGTGATAAGGAGTAACTTAAGCTACTTTTATTTCCATACAACTATACATACATACACACCTACATACAAATAAATACAATTTGAGTGTCTCCGATTTTGACGGGACTTTCACTGGCAGATAGCTGATGTAATAAGGAGTAACTTAGGCTACTTGAATACTAGCTGCGCCCACACTTCGTCCGGGTAGATCCTGAACAATCATATTTTTTCTGACGTGGACGAAGTCGCGGGCACAGCTAGTATATAAATAAAAAATATAAAAGTAAGGTCGCTTACGAAATATTTACCAGTTAAAACAAACGCGATAATAGATATCCATATTTAGAACAACACTCAGGAATGCACACTTCAACGCCCCAGTAATGAGATACGTCGAACACTTGCTGCGTTATCAACAATCGATTACTCGATACAATGTGAAAACTTAACAGCACATACACATACCTACACGTGAATATAAGTGAATATTTAAATTAGAACATTCTATTTAAATTCTCCAAATACAGCTCGACCTTTTTACGAAAAACTTTTTTGTGGAGGTAGCAGTTAATTCATGATAATTTAAGATTTTATTGAAGTATAAATAAGAATATGGATGGTTCATCTTAAAAACTCGTATTTCGAGAGTGATTAAGAACCGTCTTTCTCGCAGACTCGATGACTTCTAGCCTCCCGAACAAGCTGGGTTTCAGTAAAGGTTTTAGCACCATAGATCACACACCCACGCTGCGGCAGGTTATGCAGAAGACAGAAAAGTATAGCTAGCCCTTTGTCTAGCTTTCGTGGACTATGAGAAAGCCTTCGAATTGCCCGAGATTAGGGCAGTGCTACAGTCACTTCAGAGGTACCAAGTTGACTATCGATACATCGAGAACTGCGAAGTTTGTATGAAAACACCACCATATCGGCCCGGCTGTAGGACCAAAACTCGAAACCTATCCAACTGCAGAGAGGCGTGAGACATCGAGATGTCATATCTCCGAAACTGTTAACCGTTGCATTGACAGATGTCTTCAGGCTTCTGAACGAAAAATGACTCGACATCAACGTAAAATAATATAAATAAAAATAATGCTCAAGGGCCTCAGTAGGGCCTCGAAACCAGTGGGCCTTAAAATGAACGTGGAAAAGTAGAAGATCATGTCAAAACAAAAACCTTTTAGTGATATTTTGAAAAATAAGTATACCTATCGCTAGTTACTGCTGAAAATCATAATACTACAATTTTTCAAGATTCGTATGTAGGTGATTTCAGGATATGAATAAACGAATATGAAAAATTCCGGAAGTAAGAAGTTTGAAAGAAATTTAAAAAATCGTTCACTAAATTATTCGCAACAGACTTAAAGCGATTTGGAGTCAAAGCACAGACAACGACGAGCTTAATTGGTATCTGTCGCGCATACGGACTATAAATGTCCGTATTCCATCTGAAATTAGCATCATATTCACATTTAGTACATATTTCAGTCTGGTGGCAGTAATAGACTAAGTACCTGCTTAAAAGTAAGACGAAATGGAAAGTAATTTTACAATTTTACATCATTTTTAAATTGACACCATCATCCAGGCTCCGTTCAAAACTTTGAGTAAAATTATTAGTATGTTCGAGGTAATAATTTAGTTTATGAATAACCAACGGAGATAGAAAATAAGGTTCTGTAAAAAAAACTTAACGCCAATATGGTCTGTAGGGGTAGAGATGTCAACAAATCACTAGTAATGTATTGTTTTAAATCCCATCGCAGAGTTGATTGCTCCCATGTAGTTTAGAGTACATGAGATCAACGAGATGAGACTCAATGTCGAGCAAGTGCTGATGAAAAGCTTTCCAATTGCAAAAAAAAAAAAATCACTTGTAAATTGTATCGAACTTGTAGACCTTGATTCTAGCAGTAGCGATCACTAAATCTACCGACGTATGTAGCAAAAGTTTAATGATTATAGTTTGTATAGTAATATTATTATGCAAATTTGTTTTCTATAACGTGACATTCACGGTCGTACTCCTGGAAGGATAGGCAAAGGCAGAGGCAGTGCCGTAAATGGGGATGTGCCAATGATGCCTAGGCATAGATCGCAGAAGGCATGCGGAGGGGTGCAGAAACGGCCAGACCAAGAAATGAAACAACACGATTGCAGAAGCTCACACCGGCCGCACGAAAAGTTAGTTACCTACGGGACTGGGCAGAGGTTAACCCATAATTTCATACCTACAATGTAAACATCTACGATTAGTTACAATGTTTTTGAGGTAGGTACCTAATAAGTAACGATATGTCCAGCTTATTTACATTCATCAGGCACATTATGGATACTCATGGATGGCATTAGAAATTTCGAAAATGGAATAATCCCAATAGCACTTACACCCACGATCCGGAATGGATCTTTCACCCCAATGTAGCAGTTTGGTAGAAGTAGGAGTCTGCTATCATTACGCCATTGAAGCAGTTATCTTTTAACGGACGGAACAGGACAATACCTACTTATAACACCGCACTGTTTATAAAATTGCATAACACATCCTTTCTCGTGAACATTGAACCGTGAGAACAATGCATGTGTATGACGTATCGTCACTTAACATTGTGTCTGATTGTGTTCATCTTACGACGTGATTGAAATAAACTTACAAACATTGACGCACTAGATAGGCCAGTCATTGATGCAAACGTATCTATTATGGGCCTTTAAAATAGGACGAAAGTTGAAAGCGTTGACGTACTGATTTATTGCAATTACGAACTAAGAGATTGCCATTACAGGAATTGATGTCCAATACGTAGATGCGAAGGATTCTAATTTGATTGTCGTTGAGATAGACTGAGGGCGCCGTCAGAGATAGAAGCGCACCCGGCGACCTTGCGCATGCGTCGTTCGTCGCGTTGCTTTTACTAATAGGGTTGGCAGGAAAACCCTACGAAAACAAAAGACAGTATGCACAAAAACAAAAAAAAAATCTCACAATGATCCTTCGAAACAGGAGGCCACGAGAAAAGGAGATCACCTCAACAGATAAAATAAGTAACACCAACTCATATCCGCTTGGACACCATAAGTAGTAGGTATAATAAGTTATATGTTTAGATTAAAATGTTGTTTTTGCAATTGTATTGACACTGAACTTGTGCCACCGACTCGTGCGAATCGTGTGACAAAATAGGCGCAACGGAACCACGATTAATATTTTATAGAGACGACCAAAAATATGCTAATATTATTTATTGCATAAACAGTATCGATGTTTATAGAGCTAAAGCGACCACCTTATATCAATAGACATGATATGAACATAATATATTCATTGTAACAAGCCGGACAGATTTAAAACATACGCAATGTGTATAATTCTCATTATGGCTCAGTATCAAGTATCATTATCTTATTCATCTGGCAGCCCTGGAAGCAGCGAGACAGCCTAACAACATGCGATACGCAGAATACTAAGATTCTCGGCGCCTGCGCCGGCGCCGGCCTACTCGCCGCAGTCACCGCTGACCGATACAACCTGCTCGCCACTAAACTGCATTGGTTTTGTGAATCATGAAATAGAGGATAAATAGACAATTAAATAAAATAACTATTGTGTGCATTCATTAAGTAGGTATATTAATTACAATACTGTTTACTAAAACATAGTCTGCGCCACAGTGCCACGCTACGCTACTGGATTCGTGGAAGTTTGAGGGTCACTTCAATAAATATGAATGCCATTGGGATTTATCTGTACAGACGTAGTCTAGTTCGAAGTAGTTCTAGTGAAATAAAATGTACCTACTTACCTAAAATGAAGAAAATCAAGTAGTAGTACCTACTTAAAAATAAGAAATGGCAGATTTCAGGCATCAATGAAATTTATCCATTTTGTGACGACAAAATAAGTAAGTTAATAATAAAACAGCACGCACACTGCTCTTAAGCAAAGAATTACAAAAATGTGCCCTTTCTGGATCCACTCTATGTCATTATCTATTTTCATATGAAATACACCAACCAGATTACACGTCTGATACAAATCCACTTCGTAAACAACATACATAGTTTAATCGATTTTATACGCACTACATCGAACCAATCAAGACCTAGAAGTCATTCAGATAAGGCATAGTATGGAGAGTTTGTTCAAGATAGCTTACACTATCTGAAAGAGTAGAGACACCCGAAGGCGCTGCTGTAAGCTTGGATAGGATTATTTTTAAACCAACTATTCCGTGAGCAAGATCTTGCTAGGTAAACAATATGAGATGGTGAGATACTAAAGTTAGATTACAGATTAAAAAACTTACTTTATTGCTTATTTTTATATATTTTTGATGCTTACTGTAGATTTTTGTATTTGAAAAATAGAGCTGGGTTATTTTATTTTCTGAATAGAACCGTCCGTTCTATATGAGAAATAACATGAATGAAAATACAAACAATTAACCAACAATTTCAATGATCGTCCGTAATTTTATTTAATCTTTTAAATAAGTATGTAGGCATGTCATTATTTACATTGAATAATTTCATTCATAATTCGAATCGTTTATTCTACGCAGCCGACTTGAAGAAATGTGGAAAAAGTAGGTACCTATACCTACTTTGTATCTTAAGGATGGGCAGAGGTTATCTGAGAACGGAATTCTATTATGAGAAGGTTAATAAACTAAATTAAGGAATCACACAAAGCCTATCGCAACGAATGTAATTTACATGGCTTTTATCGGCGATGAATCAATCACAGCCACATTGAATTGACCGACAAAGATAATGTGTTAATTGGGTGTGCGCTTTACTTTTTGTGATACAAGGATGTTAATTAATAAAATTATGATATCTACTTAGTTACCTCCGAATTCCTCAAATAAAAACTAACGAGCCAACTTTACGAGTAGGTTTACCTGATTACAATACAAATAAACAGAATTATCGATCAATGCACCGCCGGAACTACAATCTAAAATTAATATACATAATTATGAAATTACTATTTCTGAAAGAAAACATTGCACTAAACGCTTAAAATAACATTTAACTGCCAAAGTAACGTTACGATAATCATTACTAAGTATTATATTATTACATAAATAAGTGTCTTTCTCAATCAATAAGTGTAATATATTGTAGATTAGGATAAGATGGGGCTGACATATTCTCCAGTGGACAAAAGCCTCCAAATAAAATTTAGATTAAAAAAAAAAAGATTGACACTAACGCTGACGAGTGTCTGCAATACGTAATATCATTATGTAGTTGAAGGGTTAATATAAATCGCAACTATCAACGCGTATCCAGGCAATCGTATTTGCGTTAAAACCATCTGGTTGTTGTGAGTTGTAGTTATATCGGCACGATATTAGACTTTATAAGAGTCAGCAGTAGTCACGTAGACATGTTGATCCAGGGTAACAAATCATCGATAACCGTTGCATTTTTTATCACAATACCTACTAAGCACGTCATAACGGATAAGGACGCAAATTTTGTTACCATGATAAGAACATTAATATTGTTTCATATTTATACGCGATATCCAGATTCAAAATAACTTAATATTATAGGTAAATAGGTTATAAATTATGTTAGTACTGTTACTTTAAACAAATAAAACATAAATATGACACAGTCTTATCTTTGATCAATGTTTTACCGAAGACGATCTGTTT
The DNA here is from genome assembly GCA_036365455.1 of Macrosoma leucophasiata. Lineage (NCBI taxonomy): Eukaryota > Metazoa > Arthropoda > Insecta > Lepidoptera > Hedylidae > Macrosoma > Macrosoma leucophasiata. The sequence goes on from JAWQUS010000024.1 coordinate 8,318,621, forward strand.
AATCAGGTCAAGAATCCGTTAAAAGTATTTAATCAGAAGTATGCTCAAAATAGTCTAGAATAATTTTTTAAAAATCTTCCTCAAGGTGAGTGTTTTTTTTTTTTAAAAATACAATATCTATGTCGAAATTACTTCAATTAATAACCTTGAAGATGATAAAAGATGATAAATAATGATACAGACGGGGGGTTTTGGCGGGAACCTTGAAAGAGGCGTATGGTGCTCTTATTTTATTTCATTTTCTTGGTGTATTTTTAAGTTATATTGAATAAAGTTGGTGGCATTTTGTTTGATATAGGTGAAGGTTAAAACACGACCTTCCAGGTTCATTCATTCATTCATTGTAAATGTTCTGGTAAAGAAGCCATCGCTTTACTCGAATAACTTGACTGTAACTCACTTGACTGACATATTATACTTGATAACTTATATACTTGATACTTACTTAATATACTTGATATTATACTAACTTTGACGCTGCTTAAATATATACGAAATATCGTTTTACTTGACACTGGCAATATGCATAATAGCGATGCCATAATAAAAAAAAATGATACAGAAAATACGTCACTCAATTTGGGTGATAAAATATATTGATGCAGTAGCTTACTTTGGCTAAAACCAATAACATCAGTAGGTATTGATAGGTATAACTATGCAGGGCCGTCTTAGACTATGCTGGGGCCCTTGGGCACACAATAATTCGGGGCCCTTTTGGAATGTAAAAAAGCAAACTATGCATTTTTAATTCACTGTGATCTGCGTTATTACACACACACTACACACACATACTCATACATACACTCACAATACTGACATACACATACACACACACACACACACACGCACCCAACCATTGGCATATCTCATTCCAATCTATAATCACACATACTCATATAATAAAATCGTAGGAAAGTCAAAACAATACATTGAATAAAAGGATTTTTGGGGAAACTTTTTTTTCGTGAACTCCAATTGATATCGAAAGATACAATTTTTAGATTTTTGTCTGTTTGTCTGTATGCATGTCCGGGCTAAACTCAAAAAGTACTGCATGGATTTACTTCAAATTTGGCATAAATATTACTAACAGGTCGCGTCAACACATAGGCTACATATTATCACGCTATCACCTACGGAATTGTCGGTCCTTCGGGGCCCTCTGAGGATGGGGGCCCTGGGCACTAGCCCCGAGTGCCCTTATGGTAAAGACGGCATTGTAACTATGTACTTGGAATATTTAATTTTGATTAAAGTAAAGTTACACGTCCTCAAGAAAAAGCTTTACACGTCTATGAAACAAAATAAGTAGGAATTGAAAGGAGATGTTGCGAGCTCGGCTCTGGTTCGTACATGTTCTCAATAAATGGGTAAATTAAAGAAGAATCCGAAAAAAATACAATTAATTTGTTCAAGAATATATTTTAGAGTCACAGCCACTTTTAATTCAAACGATTTTATAATTTTAAACTATGTTCAACATGGCGGCGATACAGCCGACGCTTGAGATCAATCGATTTCGTTAGTATTTAGAAACTAATACTTTTTTTCTCCAAGTACTATATAATCAATAAACAATTAAAAAAATGAAAATGTCAAAATGACATCGCCCGCCACATTCGCCATATTGGTTTCGAGTTGCAATTCTAACTGCAAATAATGTTTTGTAATTGCAAACAATGCCTATTAAGTGAAAATATGCAGTAAAAAACGTTTTTATATTGATTTTGCCTGTTTAATGATATTGTGTACAATACATGGCCGGAGGTCTATACATTTTTGCAACATCTCCTTTGGACTTTCGATCAAAGTCTGAGTGCGGTCTGTGAAGCTCGCAAAATCGACAGCAACAACGAGTCTATCTATATAGAGACCTACCGAGACTACCTATCGACCTAACGAGACTACCTATATAGAGTCTATCTATATATAGAGTATATTAGGACCTCGCATTTATAATCTCATCGACAATAGAAGAAGGAAGGCTGATTGGTCTGTGTATAAAGTATAATTAGCGGTCATTACTGCATTAATCTGACTGCTGTCTGAACACTAATATTCATACCGTTCAGCTTTGACAAGCTTTGATAAAAGTTTTTTATTAAGGTCTCATAATTTATTACTCGCGCAAAAATATCTTCAGAGATATCAGGGTCACAAGTACCTACCAGACTATTTGAAACCATTTCTAGAGCATTATCTTTTTGGAAAAAAGTCTACAGTGATCACGCTCAAACGTGCAAAGACATAAAAGGAGCACATACACAAGAAATTTAAATTTTGTACGTTGTAATATAATATTTTAATCCTACAAAATGGAACTGAGATTCGGAGGATCAACGTATTATTAAAGACGTGATCTGTGATTAAAGAGCACACCCAAATAAACGCATGTATCTCTATGCATCATGCATAAATTCAGTATGTAAAAAAGCAGAGGAGAGCCGTGTCTGACGTGTGAAAACTTAATGTACTAAGTAGTGAAACTTGTTCTGCTGAGTTACCGGCACTTTACCTCGAGACTCGAGTGTTAGAAACTCACAGGTATCTCCGCATCTGACTAAGAAGATACGTACGGATAAAGTTAGATTGTGCAAGTTGAAACATTGTTATAACTAAATAGATACTGTAACTAGGTATATAAAGATAAGTATTTAATGAAATGGTAGATACTAAAACAACCGATTTTGTAAATATTTTTTTAAGGTTTGTATCCCGTGAAGGGTGACAAACTATACTAGTGACAAACTATCTCATTTTGAACTTTGTATTAGATTTTATTTTTCAGAGAAATAAATAAGAATTGTATTATATTTTTGTACTAACTAGTTGTCATCTATGTTGGTATTTTGGTAGGTAATTTAATAGCACCTTACACAGACTTTAGTACCAAACATCATATAAATTTGAACGATTTACCTATATGCATTATGTATCTCTTGTGAATTAAAGGAAACATTTTGCTAAATAACTGTTATGCTTTTATATTGCTGATTTGAGCACCAATGTCGTTAGATATAGATAGTCGGTACATATAGATTATAGTTAATAATTATAATTTTAAAATTAAACACAAGCATTACATACAAATACCTACCTAAGATTTTTTTTGTCGTATAGGTACCTATTGGATTTTTTTAAGTGAATAATATTACCAGTAATGATCATTTATGATTTTATATGATCCCATCCGATCGAACATAAAAATGTAAATGAACCTTCAACATGAATGAAAATCCAACATGCAAAGCACGACGCGCCTGACACCAGTGTAGAGTCAACAAACAATGTAATTAGCTGCGCACACACAACCTAACAGACAGCCAGAAGTGTCGATAATTAAGTTAAATTTACAATGCGGTTTAGGGATGAGTTAGACGGACGGTTGGGCGGGCGAACACAGTATAGCGACCAATTAACATTGAGCTATAGTGCCCTGAGCTAAGCTAATTTTCAGCGGCTCGGTAGCCTAACAGAATCATTGTTTGCGTGTTTGATTTTCTTGTAATTTTGGACCGCCTACGAGAGCAATAACGTTAATTTTACTGTTAACTGAGATTATTTGTTCGACAAATAAGTATCTACAAATTACATCAAACTGCGTGATGTACTGTACGACTGGGTTAATATGAAGATATGTATAGGAATACGCTAGTGCAAGGGAGATACGAGTAGACTGAAGACTGAGCGGCTAATGCGAAGTCAATCGAGCCAACTCGTATCACATAATCTCTGCCGTTTTAAAGAAAAAAAAGAAGAAGAAGAAGAAAGAAGAAAAATATTTATTTTCATGGCACACACACAACAACCAATAATAATAAAGGTTTTTTTTTTTTATTTATTAAGAAAAGTTACAAAAACAATTTAAATGTAGCTACAAAAATGCCACAAAACCCTTAGGTAATGGGTTTGTCCTGGCACCTTTACATTCGAAGCTCTAATACTATTTAAATTTAAATAGTATTAGAGTACTATAGTATAGTATTAGTAAACAAGTAAAACAATGGTTACATATTTGGTTGTGGGAAGCCAAGAAAAACGGCACCCACCTCAGCTGATTGCTGCAGAGTGACTGCAGCGCTGATATTCTGGTGGGTCCTAGTGGCATCACGAACTTCAAGCTGTCAGGCAATGCCTGAACCTCATAAAAAATAGCTAGAAAAAAATAGACTTCATATATATTATTCATATTCAAGTAAACTACCATCAATACATATATATATATTACACTACGATAATAAAATAATAAACATATGTACCTAAAATAAAATAAGTTAAAAAGTTAAAAATACCTATTGTACCTATATAGCTTAGAAATAAAATTACGTAAATAGCCACAATAGTGGAAATTGAAAAGAATACATGAATACTCAAACCAACAGATAAATAAAATAAAATATTAAAATGTAATATTTATAAAACAATAAAAAAAAAAAATAATAATAATAAAGGAAAATATAAATATGGATAAAAAGAGACAGTCGCAAAAAAGCAAGGTTTGTTTGTTCTTTCATTATAATCTAAGAGAGAAGAGAGTGATTCGAATAAATAAAGCATAGCACAGCGTAGCATAGCTCAATGTTCATTGGTCACTCGTAGGCGGCCGGGCGTTACCGCGGTAATGAGATGAGCAGTCACGCACCGCTGCCCGGCAAAGATAACGCACTCTCTGTCATCTGTAACGCCATAACTCACCTCAATTTTGCCAAATGACACCCCAAATCGTCCGCTTTTTGTTTCATTGAACTCGTCACGAATAAATAAACGCAGCTTTATCACATTTCAGTTTCAAGAATCAACGTAATGTGAATAGTTTGATACAGAGTCGATGTGTGTTATCTCTACTTGACAATGTCAATTAGTGCTATGGAAAATTTAAACGGGCTACCTTTTAACTTTGATTGAAACTATGACAGTTTTAAAAATAAATAATAATGAATATCCTTTAAGAGTGAGATTAACAGACAGTACTACCACACCGCGGACACTCCGTCAAAATTCCATACAAACGCTTAATTTGGTCTCTATTACACAGACATCAATCAGTGACGTGTATTTACACGTGCACCTGTGTGCGTAGCACGTAGAGAATATCTATCGTCTCCCATAGGAGAAGGTTGGGTGAAGCGGAGAAATCGGGCGGGACGTCGAAGTGTCCATTCTATACGTAATATTATTACATATTCTCTGGCACTACGACTTTACTTTGACTTTATTTAGTTCACAAACGTGTCAGAACACTTACTTTACATTGGAAAGGACATCGTTACGAAGAAAAAATAAATAGAGAAGGTAAAGTATAGTGAACGAGTCTATCTAACTCGTCTGTGAAACAAAATAAACGACTCCAAGACAAAGTAAAGTCGTACTGCGGTCTGTTTATCTCTTAGTAATAGGTAAGTAGTTCTCTTTAACAACTTCTTATGGTATCATATGGAGCTAGAAATTATCAATAATAGTGGGCGTACAGCTAATATGCAAATATAGCAAAGGAAATAGATGGTATTGTTGATACAGACATTATAGACGATGGTTAGTAGGTACAATGCTAGTTATGCTGACCCGGTGCGAATTAGTGGCATGCCTATTATTGTATATTCTCAGCTAGTGAATAGGAATTTGATGAGCTGACTAGGTAGATATATTGATACTAAAATGATTGATTAATTCTAAACATTAGACTTATCATTGTAGGTATTACGTGTGAGATGTGTAGGTATAATTTATATTTTACTCGTAAAATAAATCTTCGCGAATGAATAATAAAACACTTAAATTAAATACCAAAATTAAATGTTAATTAAATACGTTTTAGCGATAAACGAAATAAACCTTTCACAATTACTTTGCTAAAATTTCATGGTTAAAAGTAAACAATTCGCAAGAGAAATCAGTAATGCTTCTAAATGAAGCGTGAATGAATACACAATACAGCACAGATTAAACCGAACAATGCACAAGGATTCCCAGTTCATTCTACAATAAAAGCGGCTGTTATAATAAAACAGAAAAGCTTTTTAATTTGAAACAACTGTTTCTATTTATTTCTTCAATATCAACAAGATTATTAAATTCTTGATTTAGTGTCACATTGTCATCAGCCACCATGAGTCATCATTCTGTAAAAAAATGTCTTGTCCTTGAGAGCCTAGCTCTCTCAGATAAAGTAGGTACTCAGAGGAATGCAAGAATAATAAATGTGGGGCATAGAGGTACACTTCTTTGTCTTTTAAAAATATGGATGTAATCCATTGAAGGTAACTCATTGCCTAAATTTAATTCTTAAAGAAAATCATAGACGTCTACAAACTAAAACTTTTAAATATCTACAAATGCGTACATGATTGTACCTACTAACGCTATGATAACTAATTTGTTTTCCATACCTATATTCGAACTAAGTTAACGTTAGGAAATTGTATTTTATTTTTGGAATATAGTCTTATTGGATAGACAGTCTTAATAATAATGTTTACTTATTGATGTACTTACGCAATCCTAACTAAAGTAGAGCTTTAAATAATGTACAAATAAATAGAAGCAATAAAACGGAGTCGGGTTCATTCCAATCATCCGTATTGACGGGGGATCGAACGCATTGCTCAATACTTTATTTTGCTGATACACGTTTCTTATTGACAGCACAAGAATGCTTAATAACGACATCCACGAGGGGTTAAGTAAAATAGAAACCTGCAATCAGTTGTAAAGCTATATTTATGTGAATGGAATACAAAACTGCCGTGCAATCCACATTACTGCAATTGGATTCGACATTTTATTCATCATTCAGGACGTTCAGTGCATTTAAATGGTAAGTGATTACCACAATCCGTGAATACCACACATGGACTTCGATGTGTTGTACTAGTCAATTTAGTCTTTAAATAAAATTATATTGACGTGTCCTTTTGAAACAAGCGTATCATTACTTACACAATCGCACATAATTAAAGCACTATCTATACCTATCATTAATGCTTTACACAAACAGTACACTAGTTACCTACTAACTTATTAAGTGCTATGCAAATTGGATTACTTATGTTATAGTACCCGCTCCAGGCGTCCAGGCAGAGACGTTACCCATGCCATAAGCAATTATGTTTAGAACCAATATTTGTCTAAAACTAGGTACTAATGAATATTAGAAAATTAACAGCAAGTACGCCATTGAGCTTCTCATAGCACAGTAGATTCTGTTAATTGTAATCAACCTCATTTGGATTATTTAACGCAAATGGATATAGTCTAAAACATTTTTATTTGTTTGCATTGGATTTAAATATCCGATGCACGTTGCAGACCATTCAATTTTATGTTATTTCTAACTTCAATCCAAGTGCAATCTCTTATAGAACAGATGCTACAAAAGCTCACTAGATGTTAACAAACATTAAGAAAGCTACAGTTAGTTCACTAACGCAATCGCAAGCCATTTCAAAATTATTCTTCTATCTTCGAAGTCCCTACGTGTACCTACCTCGAAGATAGAAGAACCTAGATACAATAGGTATATGTATATTGTAAGTAGAGATAACTCTACATGAACATTCATAATAATTATGGCAATGAAAAATAATACAAAAAACTACTAGGTACGTAAATATATAGCGCCCTAAAAGTATCCAGTATATTATTATGTAGGTAATGAATAGGCTATAGCCTATGCATGTCCTACAAATGCGTAAAGACATTATAGGTACATAATATACGTTTAAATTAGTAAAATCCCGATCTCTACTACAATCAATATTGGTCAAAGCATTACCTCATGTCATGCCGCCTTATTCCTGAACATAATATCTGTCACAATCACAGGAATTCATTTTCTTAACCCTCCAAGGAACGTAAAGCCGCCGGCGGCTAGACACAATTGAAAATCAATTGTAATATAGGTAGAGTTACTTTAAATAACAATCAAAAACAGTAACTTGCGTATTATCTTTTAAAGTAAAATCCATACTGTAATGGGATACCAATTCATACTTGGTCGTAATTTTAAGCACTGTACATCTGTAATGTTTTGATTTACGATATTGAAGGTAACGAGGTAAATGATAGCGTACCTATACACTGTTAAATACAAGACGATAAATTATTCAAACTATTTATCACTCTTTTATTTATTGATTGATTCTATTTCCAGATGTCCAGTTATTCTATCTATCCATTTGTACCTACGTCACATCCGCAACTGTACCATAATAGTACGTCACATGTCATGTCGTCGCGACTTCTGTTTTTTATTCGTCCATTACTCTACTCCAAGTTAATAAAAGTAAAATAAGAGTAATAAATTATATCTAATTGGTGGTTATTTATCCAAGATTGAAATAGGTACCTATCCTACTAATACAGCTTCATAGTATAGAAACACATTCGCAAATACAGTTAATCTGCCTAGAAATGTCAATGATAATTTATTAGAGGACATTTAATTGGTTTGATTGAAAGGCCCCGAAATTGAATCAAATTAACTGTTCAATCTAATAGTCCGTTATTAGATAGTCGCGAAATTAACGACTTACCTATCGATATTAGCTCGATTGGCAAATAATCACACAAGTCAGAGAGTTGACTTTGGAACGAATCGGTGTGGCGTAGCGCATGACTAATTGAACCTTGATTCATCTATTACGACGATGTGTTTCGCATAAGCGGAAACACAAACATGCCATAAAGGATTTGGGATCATGCTATTCTTGAAGCTTTGGACTACCTATGGAAATGTATTTATATAAAATTAAATACATGAACCATTTAGTTAAACATTAATAACCGCCATGTTAGGTGCGACGTGAAATTCATGGCACAGAATCTGACGGTAATGACTTAAACATTCAAGAGTGGTTTCACCAAATTATTTTTACAGTACGCTCAATGCCTTTTAAATATTAACTCTGTACCGTAAACAATTTATGAACGTAGAAGTGCGATAGTATTTCCTCAAAAACTTGAGAAATTTCAATTATCATAGGCAAACCTTTCATCGTTTATATTGGCATTAAATTACTGTTGTGTAGTTTATTAATTGTCAGTTTCAAATATCAACGAATGGCAATGAATGTAAGCACGCGCTGGCGACCTTTGCCATAAACATTCAGTGTGTCCGAGTCTAGCACTTTCTACGGTCCTCGCGGATGCAGAGTTCATGGCTGAGGAGCTAGTCAGTTGACTCACGTCGACTTATAGGCTGAACTTGAATAAAGTAAAGTACCTATAAAGAAACTTTACTTCACATCCAAAAACAAAAAAAGCTTATTGACTTCATATCCATATTTAGGTATGTCAACTTACGGAAACACCTACTCCACTCCCAACTCATGCTCTTCAATTACTTAGATATTAAGTTATAAACAGACTACTAGAGCAATAACATTACTGTGTCCATTAATGTGTGACAGAAAAAAAGTAGTCCCCCGTTAAGGAAAAAAGAAGTAAAATGATCACAAGAGGAACCGCATGCGACTTTTGTTTCAAATGACCGCGGCCACCACGCTTGTAGTATAAAAAATGCAACAAAAAATTGTTAAGGGCGGAATGCGGATCGAAGACCGATGAATGGGAGTATGAAAAAATATTCAAACAAAGTTACTTCTGACTATCAAATAATGAAATAATGCATGAAAAATATGCATAGTATACTTATTGATAGATATCAAATAAAATATCCGTATTATAATATATCAATAGGTATGTAGACAATGTAGATACTTCCTCTTATCTCTACATTATACAGCTTGCGGTATTATTTAGGTACAGTTAAAAATGTCGTTAAATCTACGAGTAGCATACTTTTTACAGTTCAACACTTTTCACCCTCGTAAAACAGTTACCTACGTCAGTGCCTTAATAGGTCATAACCTCAATGTACTCCAATCATCAGGGAATCCATAATAATTTATAGGGGAAAACCTGTAGTGCCAAATTCGGAACTGATATTGATAACTGACATTGTTGACGACCCGGTTAGTCCAGCGGTGTGAGATGACCGTTTTAGAAGGGTCGCTGGTTCGATCCCCGCACCGGTACAAATATTTGTATGGACTACAGATATTTGTTTCGGGTCTGGGTGTTGTATTGTATGTGTACAACGGTACCCACGACATAGGTTTATACCTGCTGTGGGGCTAAGAGTGTAAGCGTATTTTTTAATGTACTCGTATTTATAAGGAAAAGATTCAGGTAGCCTAGCATTTTGAGAAATGAATACTACACAAAAGCAATAATTTTTTGTTCCAAATTTAAATTCACAATCTAACTTAACCCCAAAAACTTTAAATGGATCCTCTAACACCCATGATCTTGAAAACTCCCGCGCATTTTATACGATAAGACACATGTTCAACTCCAAAACACATTTTCGGTGACTTAAGCAAACATTTGCGCAAAAGCGTATTTTGAGAACCCATTAGAATTTAAAACATTCCGCCTGGTCTCAAGAGGCGTTGCTCTTCTGGGAATGCAACTACCTGCTTTTTATTGAGCAGATAAGGACTACACAAATATGTGTTTACCCGACCTAAATCGATTATCGATCGGAGCCCCGGCATCGATGTGATTGAATGACCTCTCGAAGCCGATAGGGTAATCCTCCATAGAAATGACCTAGAAGCTCGAGTGTAGAGAAACATATGCACCGGCATATGGCACGCTGCAATGCATCTAGAGCGGCACGCATACATTTAGGTCGGAGTAATATCAATCAAATAGGACCGTAGGAATGTGCCCTGTGCTCTGATGAGATGTGCTATTCTAAAATATCTTTTCAATTAATTAGTAAGTATACCTTTTAGTCTTTGCATGGAATTACAAGATCACTTCAGTAACATTTTTACTACTCTACAAAAATAACTTTTGTCCAAAAGTATAAACATAAATATAAACATAAAGAATATGACATTTTTAATATTATAATTAATTACGTATTATTGTAGGATTATAACACAGGACATGAATATTTTTTACTAAAATCTGTAAGCTTAAGCTTCGAACTTAAATGAATAATCTGAACTTCCTGACTGATATACGCCCAGCTGATGAGGAATAAGAAATCATTTTTAGAAACTACAGATACCCAAATACCATAAACCGATTTTCTAGAAACTTGGCTCGAAACATGTATTTGTAGTGTATTCTGCTTCTTTCAATATTCCATTTTTAAGGGCGAAGTTTGTTTATTACAAATTACACGCGGACAAAGCCGTGGAAAAAGCTATTTATAGTAGGTACAAAAGGTTGCAAGACAACGTACGTCTCATGTATAGTTCCTCAAAGATTGTCATCACATTTCCGCGCGCGAAGCGCGCGTTGGTGGTTCGGGTATCGATGGTACATCCTAACCCGGGCCTATCTGCCCCCGATGCAACGGGGGCGTGAACTTTACTTTCGGGATGGATAGGTACTCGGGAGGAATGTGTTTTTTTTTCTCTTTTATTTATTTATTTACAATTTTTTTTTAAATATATTTTTTTTTCTATTTTTTTTCCACCTGGTTATTTTACCTTACAGATTGGTCCCTACGTTAGGTTGGAGTGCGGCCAGTGGATCTCCGCACTCTGTTGCCGCGCCGCTACTCAGACCTAAGTCAGGCGACACGACCGCCACCTCGTCTGACACTGCTGTTCCTCGGTCGGGGAGCTTGAATCCGGCCGGTAGGCGGGGCTTGAACCCGCCCAATACGCCGGGGATTGGGGAGGCCTGATGGGGTTGACTTGTGTGTGGTGTGTTGTGTTACCGTGCACTATATTGAACCGGGGTGATGGGGCCTTCGGCGGCGACGGGGCTGTGACCCCGAATCGATGAGCTCTCGGTGACTTTGGGGGGGAGGAGTTCGCGTGGCAATGGACGCTCGTTTGGCGGGCGGTTTTGGAGTGGGGCGATTACGCGGATATGTTCGTGGGGTCCGTTGTCGGCGCGGTCGATCATTCGACGCGCCAGTCGGACCACGAATTCCTCCACGGACTCAACCCCTAGGTCCCGGGCGATGACGTCATTGCGAACATACCTCCCCGCGCCCGTTATCAACAGGAGAGTCATATTCTGTTGGACCTGAAGTCGACGTCGCTGCTCCGCAGAGCACAGTACATACCATGCTGGGGCAGCATACGTCAACCTCGAGCGGACATATGTTTTATAGATTCTGATTTTTGTTCGTAGTGGCAGCCTCGATTGAAGCACCGGGCGCAGCATCGACCGCGCAGCGGCCGCTTGCCGCACCATGTGGTTCACGGTGGGTATCATGCGTAATGATCGGTCGATGCTACACCCTAGGTATTTCAGTCAGAGCGGTTCTGGGCCGCGTCGGACTCGAGTGTCGAAAGCGGCCGTCTTATCCACATTGACAGCCATCCGCCACTTGTCCAGCCACTCCGGCAGCAGGTCCAGGTATAGTTCTTGTGTCCAAAAGATATCACAGAAATGTGAGGCGTGCGCCGTCATGAGCGCAACTGCACAAAAGCACAAAGGACAAAGCTAGTGTACAGTTGTTGGAGAAATTGTCGCGACTGATTTGATTGTATGCCCGGACGCGCACTTTGTCGGCACACCGTGTATACTGTATAGCCCGTCGTCGACAGTGAAACGAGTCTGGAAGCCTGGGGGATTATTCTAGTTCGTCTGTTCACGATGCTTAGTTTAATTCGATTATATCCTAAAGCAGATAGGTAAATATAATTGGGAATTTGGAAACTTTTCTATTCAAAACTTTCTGTATTTCTTCAGTAATTCTCTGAATACCTAATCAATTTTCTTTCTGCCCTGACAAGTGGATTTGGAAAATTTATCTGGCAACTTATTTTACTAAAAATATACTTACCTAAGTACCTATTTTATAATATTGCATGTTACTTTTAATTCATAAACGTTAATTATTTTGCGTTGCAGCAATTGTAATGATTATTTCGATGGTTCCTTTTTTCAATGTCACTTCTGCAAAAAGAATATATTTCATACAGTTCAAAGTTAGTTTCGACTACAATGATCTCTATTTGCAGAACGGACATTGTTAATAAGGTCCGTCGATTTGACCTATTGGAATACTCATCGAGCTTGAAACTCGAGCTTGTATATTAGAATAAGTCCCTTGTATTATATACAAACCGAGACATCTTCGTACTTTGATAACCGTATCCAATGAGCCCGACCAAGGAACGCGGCGAGGCGAGACCGTATCGGGCAGACGCGAGACGCGAGTCATTTGTCACTCGAAATACGGTACACATGTGAACGTGTAAACCGCTTTAGCCTCGAGCGAAATTGGCGAACGCAAATAGTAATTAAATAAGATAAGAAAAAAATAATCTAGACTTATCAGCCAAAGTGAATTTTAATAAAATATTTGCATAAGTTTACTACCTAATTATAAGAAGAAAGTTACCTCGAAAAAGCTCGTATCAAGCCTGTGTTTTCAATATTTAGATTGTAGAACGAACCTGAAACAAAAAGAAACATTGTTAAAAAACAATCGCCACAATAAATATGTTTCGTTTATACTTAGCCAATCGGGATATGTCGGCTTTCATTGTGTCCGATACAAAAGGGGTGCACGGCGTGAACGAATGTAATAAAAGCCTCAATAAACAGCCTTCGAATGTTATTGACAGTAAGCCTTAAGTTATGCAGCATAAGCGTTACGGATGCAGGATAGTTGACTAGACTATTAGATGACAGATGCATAGTTTTTCTATGCTTTATTACATCGGGATACATTATCTCCTGAGAAACGTGACTTTCGAAGGTTGTTGACCTCGCTACTGGTTCCTGGAGGATAATAAGTTGAGATAACTCAGCGCCGTGAGACAGTTTGTGATCTCGATTCGTATCTTGACGCCATTTTAGGGAATTTCGTTAATGTTGGAGTTAAGCTAATGGATGTTGAAAATTATAGTGCAGGCAGTATAAAAATTCAGTCATATGCGTGCAGTGCACACAGTAGTTAACTTATACGTTAAAGCATATAACGTAAAAAAATGTTTAACACATTTTAAATAACACTTTGTATGTGTTCGATATTATTGACTAAAATAACCTTTAAATTTCTCCCGAAAGTTGAAAAGTAAGGAGAGAGGAGAACAAATATTTTGCTTATTTAGGTAAAACTATGTAGGTACATAACAGATTGCTACGGGACTCAATTTGTTATAAAAAAATGTTATCTGGTCATGATCATTTTTCCATCATCATGATGGATCATTTTTTTACTGGTGGTAGAGCTCCAGTGACGGAGCTCGCGGGCGTAGGCACCACCGCATTACCTAATATACTTGCCGCTAAATGGTAGTGTTCAGCACTATCGTGTTCCGGTCAGGTGGTAATGTACGGCCCTGTAATTTCCGGCACAGAGGCATAACACCCTTAGGCCTCAGGAGTGGTAACGCATCTGCATTTTGACCTTGGTCTTTGTGTGGGTGTCTATAGGCTGCAGTCATCACTTAACATCAATGTGAACTGGATGCTTGTTTGCCACTTCCATTACATAAAAAAAAAAAAAAAAAAAAAAAAAAATGCTAATTAATAAAACAACAGATAAAATTTATACGATATATTCATAATAATTGAGAAATGAAATCGTTTGAGCAAACCGCCGAATGAAACCACGAGGATCGCGGACCGCGGTATCGGTAATTTGTTTTATTATGTATCCGTAAATCCGTACCTATCCAGTATTTGGACCACGTTGACACAGATGACTCTACTAATGGGTCACTACTACTATTATTACATATTCTCTGGTACTACTCGTACTACTCCATAGTCCTGGGTTCGATCCTCGGAATGGAGATACTATAGGGGTTTTTTAATTTTTCAGAAGGTTACCAGTTACTAGTGCCGCGCTCACTATAGGCTCGCCATCTATGGGACAAAACGTACCTACTGGCGAATCTTGGGTGTTTGTATTCATTTACTTCTGCCTACCCATTTCGAGAATACAGGCGCGAAGTAAAGTCAGTTTTACTGATGATTGAGTTTTATTATAGTCATTAAATTATGACTACCTACTTTTCGAAATCAACTACCGCGTAGGTAGGAAATTTTTAATTTATTGTTAGTAGAACTATTGAACAACATCAATAGCAAGCAATTTATCTTCGTTATTTCGTTGTAGAGAATCAAACTACCCGTGATACTGTAAATATACGTGGCATCATTAAATATGCAGAGGCAATATGTCTGGGAAGATATGACATGAGAATTTTAGAATACGACTTCACTCAATAACTCAATAAACTCAATGTGAAAATAAGCGTAGGTACTTTACACTTTAGTTAGTGCTTTTTTTCGAAATTCACTAATGCGTGAAAATAAATTACTGGACTTTATGCTTATTATAGTTATAATTAATAATGTCAAAGGTAAAATAAAAGCAACGCTATATTAGAGGCATTTTAAGAATTCACAATAAATTATTATGACTGTATCTACAATTAAATCAGTTGATTATGTTATTAAAACTAACCCGGTGTAAAACAAAGTAAAAGCTAGATGTGGGTTAAAAGTAAAACATTATAATTATTTAAAGTAATCACATTAATTTTCCACACAAAAATTGTGGTGAACCAGTAGAAAAAGTGCTTCCGATTTTTTACAAATAAATGCCTAGGTACACGAAGCACCAAGCACGTAAATGAGCAGTTACATTTTCTTAACTATTAATTAATTGACGTTTATTTAAACTATGAACATCGTTTACATACTTACCTATTAAGTTAAATCGTAGATGCTTAGAAATAAAAAAATATGTATAAAATATTCATAAGTCTGTCTCGTTTAGTAAGTGTCGCTTATTATTCAATGGTCACAACTTAAGTCGCACCTTGACTCCCATTTACTTAGTTGGCTACTACCTTCAGACATTTTGATAATAAATTGCTATTAAACCAGGCCATAAATCAGTGTAATAATAATATTTAACTTTCCCCTTATTACATAAGCTTCCCCTCTTATGTTGCTATACCCTAACAGGGTGTCATGTACAATACCACCTATGTACCCATATGACATAACGCTATAAATAATTTTAATTTGAATTTAAACGTTAACCGACCATGTCGACAGGTGTCGTTAAATGTTTAGTAGGTATACCAGCTTCTCAGATTCTATGTCGGTCGGTAATCGGGGCACTTTAAGCGGTTACTGAAAGGAGGTTCATAGACGCCTATAATTATAGTGCATGAAGCAAGTGTCCGCCTATCATAAAGATAAGTTCCTGATCGAATGGCGCCATGTGCAGCAATTTGTCGTCCTGGAGCAAGAAGTATTTCTTTCGTTTTCAAATTTGTTATTTATGAAGGTGAAAAATAACAATTAGATTTTTTATGCGTTTTCAACGTTTTTTTTTTTCTTTTTGGGAAAGCTTAATACATATCCTTTAACACGTAGAGGATTTTCTTAATTTATTATTCCTGAAGCAGCTTGTCCTTAAAATATTTACAGTAACTACATCCAAAAAGACCTTGGTCTTTTTACTCAATGTCACTCCTAAATTGCATTTCGTTCGATATGTGCTATACTAACCAACGGTAAGCGCAGTGCCCTGAAATTTTGCTGCTACAATGAATAGGGCTTTTTATTGGTGAACTGCACGAAATAAAGTTGATCCCAATCCGAGACCCACTCCAGAGAGTCCTCGACTTCGGACACAAGCCTAGTCCTTCTTTCCTCGATTTCCGAGAGGCTAATGTAGTGCGCATCTCCCGTGCTCTCGTCCGCATAGCAATGAAATTTCAAGTTTTGTTAGAGAATAGAGCGTGGGAGAAAGTAAAGCCTTGCGGCAAACCAGCGTTAATAGGTAGACTGGCTGAGTGCAGCCCGTTGCACCTGACAATCTGGCATACTCGTAGCCTCTTGGGAAGATCGTAAGAAGTTTCACGAGTTTAATTTTTTTTCTAAAAAATTTTTTCCCGTCTTGTATTATTTTAGAGAGCAGTTTATTTTATTAATTTCTTGCTGAAATTACTGTTTTAATGGTACCTTAGTGGACCTTTTACAAATTGTAGGTAATCTCTACCTATGGCATATATATAGTATATACCTACATCATGAAATGTAACGTTTTAACGTATAAAAATAAATATTTTAAATCTATATGACAGGGTTTGAGTCATGTTTGGGTCCTGATGAATGTATGTATTGTCTTCTTCGTGGTTAATCCCTAAATATTCATCTTATTCTTTGAGTGTCTTTGACTGACCTTTACTTCACTTTTCGCCAATGATATAAGCATGACGTTATTTGTCAGTCACGTCCAACAAGTATTGAATAATTCATTACATGTAATGTCGATCGAATTAAAGGTTGAAGTATCGCTCTCGACAACACATCACTAATCTATTTGCATATCAGGCATGTTCCGCCAATACATGTCCATATATCCAATATGTTTCATATTAAACAACAACACTGACTGAAGCTATCATAAATAATTATAGCAGGGAGAGATTATACGATAAAATAATTTCAATACAATAATATTACATGCGATATATGTTTCAAGTCAAGTTCATATGATACCTAGCTTACTAATATACTTAAGTATGAATGCATGTTTCAATACTAGGTCTAGGCTATCGACATTGTACATACTATGTGTATAAAATAACATTACTCTTCCCGAAGGCAAAGTCTAACGCACTAAAGCACTACTGGTGTGACTGGTCTTACAAAGCTGGAGTCCTTCTCTAGAGATGATTTCTCGAAATTGTTACAAGTACGGCAACGAAACTACTTCATTATGATTTTACAAAAATAAACGAACTAACAACGCATTTATCAAGCACGTTCCATGACTGAAAAGTTTTTTTTTTTTCATTCTTACATTAGAATATAAAGCATTTCCTAATAAGCAACTTGTTGTCTTTGCAGGCACGAGATTTCATAAATGAAACGATTCAGTAGCCACGCTATTGTTGTATGTAGTCACGACTACGAACTGCTGCCGTGCGATCGTCTGATTGTATCTTGACACGAACTCTTCCAATGCCCCTTTTTGGTTACAAACCGACACTTGCCTACATTAACTATTCCTAGTATTGCGAACGAATGCTTGTCTTTCCTTGGAAAGACCGAAAGGTGGTCCTCGTATGTATTTCAATTGCCATATATGAGTGTTTTATGATTATGCTACTAAGTATTATTACAAAATCCAATAGTATCCATGGAAATACCTTGCAAATATCTTAAGTTTTTTCTTATCGACATGGAGCAAGCGGTCCTCAAGGGTGAGGGCAACATTACTTAACGCTATGTGTTGCTAAATGGGAGATCTTAATATTTCCATGTATAGATTAAATGGTAAATTTATGTAAAATACGTAATTTCTGAAACACAAGTTGCAATTCTAGTGGTAGGTACTTATACTATGTTAAATTGTATGCACTTAAAGTTGCAATGCATCCAGCGTCAAATTAGCCATATGTCTGTCTAGATATTGAAAGATAGAAGTCCTTAGCTCTCCCATTTAGCAGCAGAAAACATTAAGTCTTGAAGTCTTGGAGCCATTTGGGGCTAGTGCGACGCTGGATGTATACACCTTGACTATATAGTCAGGGTAACGTTTGCCAACCGGGTCCCTTCCTACTCGGGTCCATCAAGGCTCAGTTTGCTGGGCTTGCCGGAAATATCTGTCCTAATATGCTGAAGGGCCGGACCCACTATCCAGTTTTGTGCCCCGTGCATGTAAGGAGCCACCGAGCCACTTGGGCAGCTGAGGCGTAGTCCGACCCTGAATGCATGCAACTACATAGATTTTGCAATTAATTATCTGCTTTGATGTGGGAAGAAATTATATTTTCCATTGAAGTTCTACTGATAATTCAGGTTTGAATACTCTTGAATCTAACTCACTCCTCCCTACCCAGAGGGTAACAGTACCCAGAGGGACCATCACTGAAGAATGATGAAAATGGTATGTACCTAATAAAATCTTTGCTACAAGAATCTTAATTCTGTATTATATATGTAGAGTCCGTTATGATTTAATGGTGTTTCAAAATGTCATTTTACACACGCCATACCTTCAAAATTCGTGCCCATATCACTTTATTCAAACGTGCGAAGAATAAAAAGGGACCACATTGAAGGAGGCATGCGTGGGTGACTCGTGCCAGTCCTAATATAAAATCTCCGTACAATGTTACTGCTATAACTTTCTGATAATATATTCAAATACGATATTGAATAATTTGACCTTTATATTTTTCTGAAATACGAATCCGTGTGATGTGAGTGAAATGTTTAATATCACATTTAAGTTCTTTTTATGTAATTATAGTCTAGTTCACAAGTTAAATATGGTGAAATATAGAGATAATGGTCGTGCGATAACACATTCGATGAATGACGTCAAAAAAATGTGCCAAAACCGTTTTTAGCACATATGCACATAAATGTGTTTTTTACGCCTGATAACTGCACTCAAACACAGAAATTATTAGGCAGATATATTATAATGTTAAAAGTTGAGTAAACTAACTAGAAATGATAAAATTCTAACGGAAAAGTGGTATGGCGGTTGCTCTACCAATACATGATTAGATAATCCGAATTGATCTATAAGTCTCTCGGCGCTGGATAGATGGTACCTATTGGGGAGAATTTTAATTACTCAATCAAGGGAAATTGAATTTTAATTACTCAATCAAATTTGGGAAATACGGAGTAACAACGCATCTGCAGGAAAGAAAGCTGTCTCGTTAACGTAGTAACAAATTAGCATTAACGTTGCCTGAACTACTTATTTGCTAATTGCTTGAAGCACAAATAAGGTTGTTAATAAAAACACACTTATGTAATTAAGACATGTTTGACTTACCAAATCAGTTTAAGCTATTAGGTAATGCTATTGCAAAATACTGTCCACACGTAATACAAAACAGATTTAGAATATTAAGTGAAGCTTAAATTGTACCTAGGTACCAACGTCTGGTCTAGGCGCCGCTAGCCACCAATACATAAAAGCTTCACCCACCAGACCAACCACTTTCGCGAAACTTGGACCGGCTTTTAGCAAAAATTTGATCAGTGAAAGTCAAGACTGATACCAGTGATACCTACTTCGTCGAGTATAACCTGAAGGAAACTCTATTAATTTAATCGATACTCATTCTCCGTTCTAATAATAATAGATAATCACTGTCGTCACGAAGAGAAATTTCGTTAAAAATCTAGCACGTTGATTCGAATAAAAATTATCGTCACTCACTACGCATTATAACTACAATGTATTGCTATTTAGGTATTTTATGGTGACCGCTTATAGTTTTAGAGTTCCGTGCTTCGATCAAATATATAATTTATCGAAGGTTCTATGAGTTCCGTTGTAGTATTATTGTATACATATTCTCTGGTTTCGTTACCAAATGTGATTATTTAAATTTTCGTCCATATATTACAATTGAACAATATTAATAGGTAGGTACGATGAAGGTAAGCAGAACCACTCACTACAAATAAGTGTAGGAAAATTACCAAAACATATAAAATTAGAAACCTAACCCTGTTCAATGAGAAAAAAAAATAAGAACCTGTAATTTCAGGCACAGAGGCAGTATTCAATTACATGCATGCTGTGTTTGATTTTATTTTTAAAGAAAAATGGAAAGAAAAATTTGCCTTCAGGCGAGGCTCGAACTCGCGACCTACTGGGAATCTAGTCCAGCCGCTCTTCCAATTGAGCTACTGAAGCCCTGCCCGATTTGTCAAATCTTTCCTTCACATCTATTGCATTGCTTTATGGTAGCAGTAGCGCCATCTATTACCAACTATGCTAGTTAGGCATATATAGGTGTTTGATTACCTACATAAAATCCACTAGCTACCTAATATACACTTATGAATACCTACATACATACTACACACTTAATGATCTTAAAAATAATAATGAAAACTGTTCTGTGCTCATAAAGAAGTGAAATAGTTTTTGATTTATTCGAATTTCCATTATCACACTTTATTACATTACTTGTCTTCATATTATTCCCGTTCACGGAACCCAGCACTATGCATGATCTGACATTCACTTAGCCGATTTTAATAGGTGCGGTCAGCATCTCTGATATAGAAATATTTTTAACGATGTCATTAAAACATTATCGTCTTACAAATACACGTTCATTAAAATAAATAGCAAGAAGACCACCCGGTATTTCATTCAGTAAAATGTCATGACAGCATCATCAATGTTATAAATTTTGTGCAGGTCGAATTATATCTACCACTGCCCACCTCCCAATCGTAATCTCGAGGGGCTTATTCTGAAAGCTCTAGATCATGCAAAGATGCATTCTTAGTTATGAATCAAAACTTAATAATCTTAATATCGATCGATCTTTCAGAGCTGTTTCAGATTCGTTTTATTTGTGGTTTTTATACGTTGTAATTAACTCCATCCATGGTTAAATTAGCCGTTCTGGAATCAACCTTACTTGTGTAGCCCTTGTGCGATATTATATCTATTTTAGGCCTTTCCTCAACACAATCGCTTCATATTTAAACTTAAAAGCAAATCAGAGAAGAGCATTTTGCAACTGCAAAAGGAAAATCGTAGGTAAATCTTTTTCTTGACATTTTCATTTCGGTCACGTTTTAGAATAGCACCCGCCTCGCTTAAACTTTAATTCACACAATAATAAGGCTTTGATCGTTGATCGTTATTAATTGTAGGTACATACTCGCTCTTTGAAGTGATTAATATTAGATCGAGAAGAACTAGCCTTTTGTAAAAGGCAGCACGATTGACGTTCGGTAACTTTTTGTGCGTAGGTACATCTCATTTTATTTTCTGTAATAGGCAAATGAAATATTGTCGAGAGTTGTTATATGGTAAGGCCATGGTCGCCGGTCGGTATCTGCAGACATGGAGTCAATTTGCAGTAATGCGGCGGACAACTTCAAGTTACTTTTTATAACATATGAGGTCGTTGACTCGATACTAAACACAAGGTAGAGTCAACGCACTGGGGAACATTTCCGCGACCTTGATAGCAAATTACAGTGTTACCAGTTAATTTGATTATTTCATTAATCTTGTGATCGGTAAATTAAATACGCTGTGCTAAAATGACTTCATTTGCCTTGAAATATAGAAACTACTAACCTTTAGAACCTATTAGGCCAAGATCGTCCATTATCTAATAGTTGATGTTTACAAAAGACCTATAAAAATAGCAAAGATTGTAGAGGTTATAATTACTTGTAAATAAACAAAGTCGTCATGATCTGAGGAGACTTAAAACAGCCCTTCGACTACAATATGGTCGCCCTTGCCGACATGAATCAGAATAAATTACCTCTTATACGTGACAAAACTTGTATGATAAATGATTTCTTCAAGGGCTTGTTATGCAATATAAGTTACTGTTTTATAAATTTAACTTAAGATAGCACGGATATACCTACTGATATTGATGATTTTCTGGTAGTAGAGTTCCAGAGTGGAGCTCGAGGGCGTAGGCACCACCGCATTACCTAATCTATCTGCCGCCAAATGATAGTGTTCAGGACTACCGTGTTCCGGTTAGATGGCACTGCAGGTAAAGCCCAGTAATAACTACAACAGAGACATAACAACTTAGGTCTCATGGGTGGTAACGCATCTGCAACCTCTGGTTTTTCATGTGTATGTCCATAGGCAGCAGTCATATAAATCACATAACTTACCTACATGTGAGATAGGTACTTATTTGCCATCTTCGTTAGATAAAAAAATGCAATGTTGGAGACTAGATTGTATTTACCTTGAAATCCATTCTACAAAAGTTGGTACTATCAAGAACTTTTCCAGTAGTATTGTATCCCCATTGTATCCCATCTTCCTTTGAGATATTTATTTTGTTTTTTTTTTTTGATAAGTCTAGTATTACTTATGATAATACATTAGGTATGAGATGGTGTTTATGGACATGATTTTTCATGACCTAGCTCTACAATTAGCAAATGTTGAAGGTTAATAAAAATAATGAATTTTAATTATACTCAGTTTCCAGAAAAATTGCTTCAGTTCTAGCTATGAGGCTGTGACCTAATTGTTAGAGCAATTCATTTTTACACGGAACTCAGTTACTATTGACTCTATATTATTATGTGATAATATTCACCTTGCCATGTTTGGACTAGTAAACTGGCCAATAAGTATCCTCTTTCTACTGAGCTATAATCTATACTTATAATAAAACCGTAGAAGTGTAAATTCTGTACATTAAAAATATTGAAAAAATAAATACCAGGGGATGTTACCAGATCGATACCGAACCCAAATATGTGATTAGAAAAATTTTTGTCTGTCTGTCTGTTTGTTCAAGCATCACAGAAAAACTACCGGTCCGATTACAATGAAACTTGGTATGATTATACTTTAACCTTTGGCGCCATACACTGGGTACTTTTTATCCCGGAAAAATGTATGTTTGTCTGTGTGATTGTGCACGCTAATATCAGAAACGGCTTATTCGATTTGCGATATAGTGTAGTGAGTTGTGGTAGGTTTCACTTAACATTTAGAGTTTGTTTCAAGTGAATCGGTTCAGAAATAAAAAAGTTATGTCAATTTAAAGAATCATATCGAATATTTTAATTCTATTCTGTATTTTAGTTCTATATTTTAGGGGGTTTCGTACCTAAAAGGTAAAAAAGGACCCTACGGATTATTAATCCACCGCTGTCTGTCTGTCTGTCCGTCCGTCCGTCTGTCTGTCACCAGCCTGTATCTCATAAATAGTGATAGCTAGAAAGCTAACATTTTCACAAATTATGTATTTCTGATACCGCTATAAAGACAAAATTAATTACTAAAAATTAGGAAAATGAACATGTTAATGGGTCCAAGGGGGCAGACAATAAACGTGTTTTTTTTTACGTATATGTTTTGACTGATATGCGGTGGTGGTGGCGTTGGAGTCGTTGGTGTCATTGGTGTCGCTGGTGGCGTAGGTGTTGTTGGTAGGTGACTCTGGTAGTGGTGTTGGTGGCGTTGGTGGTGGTGGTGGGTTTTAGTGGCGACGGAGGCATTGGTGACGTTGGGGATGTTGTTGGAAGTTTTGGATGCGTTGGTGGCATTGGTTGTGGTAGTGGTGGTGGTTTTGGTGGCGTTGGTTTCATTGGTGGCATTGGTGGCGTAGATGTTTGGTGATGTTGGTATTGGTGGTGGCGTTGATGGCGTTGGTGGCGTTTGTGGTGGTGGCGGTGGTGGAGGTGGTAGTGGTGACAGTGGTGGTGGTGATGGTGGAGGTGGTGACGATGGTGGTGATGGTGGTGGTGGTGTTGGCGGCATTAGTGGTTATAAATGCACAACGTTAGTATTAAATTTTTCACTTCGCCGGCTCTTACGGAGTGCATATTTATTATTGTATAGATCTATCTTTCATCTTTCATTCTCAGTAGCACTAATTGACTGAAACTTTATAATAATTGTCTATAAGAAAATATTATGCATTGAAGTTGCCTTTTCGAAAATACAGTTCAGCGTAGGATGGACGTTTGTATGTAGGTACTTACAAGACTGAGCGTTTAAACACATAATTAGCAATTTTTCGCAATCCTAGCAGCCCGTGTGCTTTTATCCCCGATGACCGTACGTCTAATATCGTGTACAGAGAAGCATTACCAAAAATGTATATCCAAAAGCGTTACCCAAAGTCACTATTCCACGCGAACAAAGTCGCAGGCACAGCTAGTATTGTAATATATTTCTAATGATAGGTATATTTACTGAAGAAAATTAAAAAAAAAATAATAACCGACTTCAAAACGAAGGAGGTTTTCAATTCTCCTGTATGTTGTTATTTTTGTTGTTTCTTTCAACACCACCTAAGTAGGTATGCAGACTTAGCGAGATTTTGAGATTCTACTCAAATATATGGGTATGAGACTGGGTATGACCTTAAAATAAAGAAACACATTTTTCACATCATAGGTACTTATAACACAAACATTCATTCAATCATTAGCAACTTATCATACCGTCAGAGTTTCTAAGTGAAATGAAGTTATAATAAAATTAGCATGCGCATGAGATGAGTGCCTATTATACAGTAGAGTCTCACTTTACCGGCTATCTCGTTTATCTCGCACGCCAGACACGAAACTGTCTCTTCGTATTAAACCGTCGCACTCATCTCTATTACCGTCTAGCAAAGTAGCTTGACGATACCTACTGATAGTGATATGCCAATTATTTGTAAACAGATCGGAAGCGTTGTGCAATGCTTTGCACACCGACGTGTGTTTTACGTTAATACTAAATGGGTTATGGGTAATATTTTCTTTGAGCGTAGGTACCTTATAAAACTTCAAAATGGGCTTCCTCCCAAAAAAATTTTTAAGGTATTGAATAATGCACCTATCTGATACAATCTTAGATTAATACATGTAGGTACCTATATAGATGTATTAGCTAGTTTTGAATCAAGAGCTTTTTAGACTTAATATGTACTTTATGGACCCTTATTATGGAAAACAGTACAGGCAGTGAACTCTCCAAAAACGTAACTTCACGCCTGTAATCCCCGAAGGGGTAGGCAGAGGTAAATGCATGCATTCAAGCATACATGCAAACACCCACGATTCGCCGGTTACGTTTTGGCCCAGGTAACAGGTGGCGAGCCTGTTGACATCTCCGGGCACATTACCAAACTTTGAGGTACTGGGAAATTTCCAGAAAATGGAAAAATCCCAATAGAACCAGAGATTCACCATTTTCTTCGCTTTTTCACCATTATCTCTGATAACCCCCTACCCGGGAATCGAACCCAGGACCTCGGCGTAGTAGTAGTGGCCTGCTACCACTAGGCTACCGAGGCAGTTCTCCACTTATACAAAATCAATCAAATATAACTTTTATTACCAGTACATGTGGTCAAGTGGTCAGTTCCGTAACAGAATTTACCTAATTCAGGAAGCAAATAGGTATTTGACATAAAAAACACGCTATAATATGTGCAGGTATATCCGTTCGGCACTGACAGGGCATATCTACCTCCATACGTGTATATCTTTTCTTTGTTTCATTATGTTGAAAAGGCTCTTAACCGAAATTGAAATTCAAATGGGATCGTAAACCGAGCCCTATTAACCGACCTGTAAACCATTTTCGGCAGAGTGGGGACCACGGTTTAATTGATCGATATCAACTTTCCCAATAGTATATCGACCACACGTATTTTATTTGGCCATTTAAAACCTGAGCAGGAAAATAAATTAAAATTATTATTTTAGTGCACAATCTCTCTTTATGTGAGATCGAGACATGCTTACGTGTAAGTTTTTACTCAGGTTTATCTAGCCACAGATATGTTTACAGATAAGTGCGCAAAATGAAAGTGTGACCCGCGTTACCTACTTTGCATTATATATTTGTGGTGACACTAACTTATGTCTGGGATTGGTTCTTGTCTCGTATTTTTGGGACATAAGTAATCTACCTGCTGGACTTATTCCGCTATATCGTCAATATTATATTATATTATATTATATATGTATGTTTTATATATATAATATATATACATATAATGTTGTATTAGGTACCTATATGTTTTAATTATTTTCTATGTTATTAGTTATCTATATCACCTTTTCTTCTATAGACTTATTGATCACATTTATGTAAGCAGTACCTAATTAAACCAAAAAAATGCATCCATTATTTAAAAAAGCCATATCTTAAAATCGCTAAAGCATTTCTTTTATTCAATCACTTTAACTGTCAATAGCTTTCAATGCGCTCGAGTGTTTCGGGCTATTAGGTTCATATTGGATTAGTCTAGTTTGCGTAGTAAGTTAAGTGCAATACGATCAGCAAGCGGTTGATGGCTGATTAGCTTGTTTTAAAAGAGTTTGCACTAGTTTTCGCGACGTGTCTTATCTTACCGAGCTTCAGGAGCCTGTCACCCAAGTATCTAACATCTCGGAAGAGTAATTGATTCACACTGATAACAGCTCCCTCAATAGCTATTATCATAAGTATCATTGTCGAATGAGATTGATAACAATTAAGTGCAGCTAAATTTAAATTTCGAATAGATTCTAGAACATTCATACGTTACAGGGCTACAGAGTTAAATGTTTTCGAATTTTAATCATCGACAAAGTAACTGTTGGCCTTTATAAAGAATTGCAAGCTTTAAAGGTTAACAGGGTTGTTGTCCTCTGATGTCACTAACCGACTTCGAAGATCGCTTTGTGTAAGCTTGATTCATAGCTCACTTGTTCTAAAATCATGTGACATGACAACGCAGCATATTATGTGGTAATGATTTAATGATTTTAATAAAGTACATTTTGTCATGAAAACTGTATTGATATAAGAGGGTGAGGCAACGGTGCCTCACCCTCTTATATCAATGCGCCTGCGCCGCGTCGGGAGAACTACGGCCTCGATGTGCTCCACCGTATATGGCACTGACGGCCGACGAGCTCACTTGCGACACCACACAAGCAGGTATTTTAGGCCTCAACTCGGAATTGTTTACCACTCGCACATACGCCTAATTACATTTAAATATCATTTAAAATCTGGCGTAATAACACTGAAATACTCTTAACATTTCATTCCGTTTCAAAATATTTTTATTCTCACATTCTGATGTTCTCGAAGGGGATTCGTTAGAATATTTTAAAACTTTTTCAAATAGCAGGAAAAACGTTTTAAATGGAAATTCCTATAAATGCCGAGTAGAAAAAGTTGAATCTTCGACAAAAATGCCGTCGCTTCCCAAACTAGGGCATACAATCCGAGCTTCTAAAGATACAGGAGCGATGGATTATTATGTAGCCAAATATGGGGCTGGGAGCATTCTCTAAAAGTAGCCCAAAGGACGCCGCCGAGGACGGTGAACAAGAAGTCGAATTACTGGCCTCAACTGCAGTTATTTAAGGAATTGATGGTTCCACGAAATCACGCACGCGATAGCCGTACTACCTCCGTAATGTGGAATTTGGATGAAGCAGTTTTTACTAATTGTTTAAAACTGGTTTTGCGAAGGCAATTTGCAATAATTAAGTAGGTAGGGATCTTTGTAAAACATCAATATTTCACTGGTGTAAGTTACAATAATGGCTCGGTTATTCAGTGTTATAGGGTTTCTGTGCGTTTAAGGTTGTGCATGTAGATTGAAATAGAACCATTACGGGACTCATCCAAAAATCTAAATCGAAGTCGTCAAAATGGTTGAAGTTTATGTACTTTACGTACCTCCGTACTTTTTTTATTTATTATACTTTAAGAATCATAAAGTGGTTTACAAAATATATCTATCTGTAAAATTCTACATCCTTCTCTTAACTTTAACAAATATGTATTACTTTGATATAGTTCTTAGTTAGAGAAGGATGTTTTTTACATTAACTTTAAAACAAATATTTGGTGCAACCGAGTTAACTGACTGTGACATACGGATGGACGGACAGACCGACAGATAGACACACATACATGACCAATCCATAAGGTTTGCGATTTTTCTACATGGGGCCGACTTCGTCCGCGCAGAATTTTACAAAGTTATTGTTCAGTAGGTAGGTATCTACATGGACGAAGTCGTGGGCACAGATAGTGTTTTATAATTTCATTAATAAAAGGAGCTTAAATAACTTCTTATTTCATGAGCTATCTGTCAGTGAAAGTCCCGTGAAAATCAGTCCAGCCAAGATAAGCCGAAACAAACAGACAGACAGACAAAAATTGGAAAAAAAATGTCTTTGTATAGGTATGTAATTGTCAAAAAAATATACCGTGTACACATATGCATTCAGTAAATCGCAGTTATTACAAACAGAGACTTCAATTTTATTTATTTGTAGTAAGTAGGTATATGTGTATACATTTAATACATTATATAAAATCCGTTTTTTTTTTATTTCTTTACTCACATAAAGCGTAGACACATAAAATACCTACCATACTTATGTGACCCTTTATTTCATGCTCTATATACCACAATAAGATTTTTTTCAAAAATACACAGTACAAAGAGTCGATAGTCTTTTTGCCATACGTTTTAATTTAAACTCAAATCTATGTAACTTACCGACCGTTAAACTCCTGTTTGTTAGAAGTACCTACTTAGTTGGAAGGTTCTACATCTTAGGTCGAAAACTTACGTCGACACAAATAAGACAAATATGTATTTGTTAGTTGTAAAAAAGATAAAAAATAACCCAAAGCGCACATTCAGGTGCGTATCGTCCGTTTATCGGTGTTTCGATAAGAGGTTTATCAAAACATATCGACAACGATAAACTAAACGAAACTGTCGAGATACAATGCCACGAAATGTGTTTTGTAAACGAAGGCACGATGCCGACTCCATACTCCACATATATGGTTGAGCCAAGGACAACATTATATTGCTGAGCGTGAATGCATCCACCTATTTGGAAGTCCAGTTACGTAGAGAGCTGAAGATTGAAAAGGCTTTTTATTGTATGTAATAAATTATCGACATAGGAGGCAAAATATCTACAATAGTACAATACATATGTATAAGGAAACAATAGGTTCATTTTTAGATTTCGTCCCTAATTAGGTACGCTTCCATACGTGATCCAATAACCTTTGTGACGTTGGCGGACGGTAAATTTTGCGTCCAAACCAAATTAAATACCAATTTCGTCCTAATGGATCGACAAGAGCGTTCGCTTACTCATATTATTCTAACGAGGTAAAGCTATGGTGCAACCAGGGTCCATTAACGTGATAGAGCCTTAGTAAAAAAGCAGAGCATTTTCTTTAGATAAAGGATAGCCTTTTAAGTATTTCTTATTTCGATATGCATGTGTGAACCATCGCCTCAGGTTGAGTCTGCATATACAATCGCCTGAAGTAACCATAACGCTGCGAACAATACCTACTTTTGACACGGATAATATTAGATCCTGTTTTATAAAATACTAGCTGACCCGGCAAACTTCGTATTGCCCCACAATGAAATGATTCAAAGGTTTGATATTTCGCTGATTTGAAAGAATACTGTCGTAACTCATAATGAGTGAATTTTTCAGTAGAGCACTTTAAAGTTTTTCCAAATCTTCAAATGCTGTATTTTTTTTAATTATATGCGCAAATGTTTATGAAACTTGAATAAAAACACGAAAAATATATTGTAGTTTATGTATATTAAACGTTTTTAAGAAAATAATATTAATTTATTACTAAATATTGAAAATGACTACTAGGTCTCAGACTTATAACAAAATAACACAGACAAACTTATGAAGATTATGGGCTCATCACACAAATATTTGTTCCGGTGCGGGGATCGAACCCGCGACCCTTCGAATCAAACGGTGGTTTCGCACCGCTGGACTAACCGGGTCGTTTAGGCCGTTTTGAGTCATTTCACAATTCGCAACATTTTGAATCGTTATATCTTAACAACTTTTAAATACTTATTGACTATATGTTTCAAAGACAAATATTATTTATTTATCCAATACTATTACAGGGTTACCAATAAAAAAAATAGTCAACATCCCAATACAATTGAGTAAACGTCAGTAAATGCAAAAATAATAACACCATTATTAAAAAAAAAATAGTGACACCCCTGTTGCTTATAAAATGGGCTTAGTTTCCATACTGTTTGTATCTATTTACTGTGCCTATAGTCTACATTTTGATCATGAGTACAATCACATACAAAATTTAAAGCTTTGTTTATTACTGAGTACAGGAATTACTTTACATATAACTTGATCATATAACATATACCTATTAATACTATCAAGAATTCATAAGGTCAATGTAAGGATAGACATCGCCATCTCTACCACTAAAGGCAGAGATTCTGTCATTCATGTGAAGTATGCAATATGCATAATAAATATCTATTTATAGCTTATTATTATGTAAA
The DNA here is from genome assembly GCA_036365455.1 of Macrosoma leucophasiata. Lineage (NCBI taxonomy): Eukaryota > Metazoa > Arthropoda > Insecta > Lepidoptera > Hedylidae > Macrosoma > Macrosoma leucophasiata. The sequence goes on from JAWQUS010000024.1 coordinate 8,349,466, forward strand.
TTTTTGTGAAAAGACACGACCGCAATGTGACTAAAGTACAGTCGAGCCGCTAGTAAAATAAATTCACAATTACCCAACAGTATTGTGAAATACTCTAGTGAAACTGCCGCGAAAACGAAGCTGACAATAAGTTCAGTGCACACATAAAAAGGATTACCGTCATAATTTAATAATGTCACTAACATGATAATAAATTAGTGAAAAAAGTCTTTGGAAATAATCGAGATAGTGTCATCGCACATGCATACATAATATCTATTATAGATAGCTTTGTCTGATTCGGAGAAGACCAACCTATCGTGAGTCACACGTCTGTAATGTAAGGGCGAGATTCACTGACCGTACTCAGACTTTACTTTAAATGAAAGTCCACCTTTTAATAGTAATTCAGTTGCACAGTCGTGTCGTTGTGTCACTCTTACATTACTTTGGGTACCAAAAAATTACTCAATATTTACTTAGAAAATAAATTCGTGCTCTCCAAAGTAAGAGCTTGACGCGATTGTGAACCAAAATTAGTTTAAAAAGTTTCAGTTTCATTTAATGTTTGTATAGTCTGATGGTGAGATTTACGGACCGCACTACGACTTTACTTTGAGCAAAGTATGACTTAGAACTTTTAAAACCCATACTGCACTGACACTACTACAGTAGTAGTACACTACTACTACTAAGTCATACTTTGCTCAAAGTAAAGTCGTAGTGCGGTCTGTGAATCTCACCCTGAGTGAGGTCTGTGAATCTCCTTTTTGACTGTGAAATTAAATAAGTAGGTACTCTAGATTGGACATACCTACTTTCAAAGTTAAGTCTGAGAAGTCTGATTACGGTCTGTGAATCACGCCCTAAAAGTGTTACGGCCCGGCGCGATGTGTGGACAAGAAATGCGCAAACGCAGGGCACGCCGCCGGGCGCGCTCACAAATAAGGTTGCCACTGCCAAACCTACCGTTGTATTTTAAGTATCTCACTTTGGTGGTATTATTTTGAAAATATATAACATTATGTCTTTATTACCTCAAACGGAACACGCCTCTGCCCTCGCCTCGTTATGATAGCTCCAAGAATATTTCATGAGCGATTAATGCTACGCTGTGTAGAGGTGTCAAACTTATTAATAAAATGAAGCTCAAAGCAGCAAAAAGTATTAATTTGAGAAATAACATAATATATACATTTGTAATGTACTATTGTGTATTAATTCCCTGTCTACAATTTTTTACGGTTAGGTACCTACTACATCCAAAAATACTATATTTAGTCTAAAAAAACCCAACCAACCCAACCTTGGCAACCCTACTCACATGGTAACTATCTAGGCGACCAGGACAAGGTTAAGGTGTCTATCTATGGCTTTAATCAGTAGCTGAACGACACCGTTAAAGAATAGTTTCTTTTACCGTACTGTTACAATATGGGTACTAGTTGAACACATTCTTCATGCTAGTATTTATTTCTAGCATCTTGGATTTGGAGTAAAATAAACTATTATTTTAAGGTGTCGATAAATAATAATTTCCTTTACGAGATGGATGTTATATAATAAAACGTAAATTTTTATAAAGAGATTATAGGTAGTATATTTTTTCTACTTAGTACCACTTTGGAACTTTGCCGCAGTACGACGGCGATGTGGATTTTTTTGATGCATGTGCCTACATAACTGCTTTATTTATTTATTAATTAATTTTAAGACAGTTTGTTTAAGGTTTTTATAAAAAATATTTGTACTATATAAATAAAGTATAATATTAATATTATAATTACGGAAGTAACCGCAAAACATTTCTTACAAAAAACACTTTCTTACATAACATGTAGTATATTCACATGGAATGTAAGAAAGTTTTTTAAATTCTAAATTTCCACATAGGTATACTAAAGCAATTAGGTATATATTTTGTGTTTAATTGAAAACCCCGCACTCAAAATCACGCAACCAACTTTACTAAACTGTTTCACGTCTCAGTCAACGAAAAAAAATCTGCAACATTGTTTAATGTTCAGCGAATAACTGAATTGAACAGTAAAAGTGTTTACACAGGCTTCCCTCGAACTGTCACCGCGGAAAACATGAAAATAATCGACGAAAATAGCCAACTCCAACCTTGCACCCGCTTGGTGGATCAATAGAGCCTTGAACTTTCCCAACTACGCCGCATGAGCTTAACGTTGAATTGTTCTATATTGTGCTTAAGACGTTCCGACAAAGTGCTTGTTATTCCAAATTTTACACTAATTACAATTAAAGATAAAAGTTTAATATAAAATAGGTACCTACATTTTCATTGTTTTTAAATCATAAAATGACAGAAAAACATACAGTTCACATTGATGGTAAGTAATACTGTACCTGTTTTTTTTTATTCGATGGAAGTGGCAAACAAGGATGCAGCTCACATTGATGTTAAGTGATGACTGCAGCCTGTAGAAACCTACACAAAGACCAAGGTCAAAATGCAGATGGGTTACCACCCCTGAGGCCTAAGATGTTATGTCTCTGTGCCGGAAATTACAGGGCCGTACATTACCACCTGACCGGAACACGATAGTGTTGAACACTACCATTTAGCGGCAAGTATATTACCATAAGTACCATTTGCGGTGGTGCCTACGCCCGCGAGCTCCATCACTGGAGCTCTACCACCAGTGATGACCTTTAGCCTACGTTACTACATACTAGATGTACTATAACTAAATAAAACTACGAAGTTCAATTAAGATGCACTCCACGCACTGTGCCCTAAACTATGATGTTTTTACGCCACCAATTAAGGGGCCATACATTATCACTTGAATTTAGTAGATTGGGACCAAGTTGATTAGGTAATGCGCCCACGCCCACGAACTTGGACACTGGAGCTCTACCACATATAAAAATGTTGATTGCAAATATTTTCCAAAGATTTGGCTTTTAAATACATACATGTATGTCTGTGTCTGTGCCTAAGTTCGTTTTACTGCGTTCGTAGCCGCTCTACATAATCTCTACGGCTCTACATTCCAGATACTGTAAGTGGAATAGTTTCTCTTACTACCAATTTTGAATCTATGATGATAAAACTATTTTTATGTAAGCAAGGTAGCAAACAGGCATGCAGTCTAGGCATTATATGGGTGATTGAGGGATTTTCTATCATGGCCATGATAGGTAATTACATTTTACGTAATTTATTTGGCTACTTTTATCATTAAGATAAGAAAATCTTAGTCATGATCAGTTTATATAAAATATGATTCTTAAGGTTTGGGTGTATTATCTAAGATAGTTAGTTATATTTGTTTCCTCCTGATTCGCTGGCAGTGCCAGCGAATCAGGGTGACAATGATAACAATACAGATAGGCGTTTTGGTCACCTTATTTGTTCGTTGCTTTTTCCTATAGTCATGTTTAGATTGATAATATTTATTTATTATAGACCTACATAAGCGTATCGTAAATATGTTACTTTATCATTAACTTTGTATGCAATACATCAAATATACAAGAACAATAAAAAATTCAGCGTAATTTTTATAGGTAGGTAAGTATATTCCTACAATGCTTCATAGGTCAGCAAGTATTGTTCAGTTAGAAATAAAGCAAAAAATGTAAGCAATGAATAATAAAAGAATCATATTACACTTTTAGCAACATTATGACGTGTAATGTAATGTTTACTGATGTGATCACGTTCACCGAATTATTATTGCATTGGGATTTCAATTATAAATATTATAAATATGTATGTCGATAATAGGAAATATGTAGGTTTAAGATATCTGATAGTGATAGATCTATTGTGAGAAACTCATACGATGACTAAGCTCTGAGTGGGTGCCCACATGAGCAATAACTTAAATTACCAACTTATGAAGACCAAGTCTTTACAAATGGATGGGTACTATTGCCCATTTCTTTTTGGTCAGTTTATGGAACAAAATTAATTAATTTACGAGTAGCACGTTTAATACCTATTGAAAACGAAAATCAGTTGATAGCATATTTATTACGATAATATTTCTGGTATCCCAATTAAGATAGACAATATGAAATAAAACTTACCGGCATCATGTTTATTTTTAGAAATAAAAAAAAATAGAAAGAAAAAATTTACTTCGAGTAGGTGTCAAACCTGCAACCTTAGGATAACCAGTCCAGCCGTTTCAACACTAAGTTATCAAAATCCCACATCCGAGCGTCGAATTCTTTTTTTTAATCTTTTTCTTCATGTAAAAGGTAGGTAGGAAATTAATCCCCGTTATTTTATTGTTAAATATCGAATCGTAACGTGAAATACCAATTGTTTGTAACAACATCACAAATTGACTAATTATTTGGAAATAAGGATGTAGTTATTTCTATTCAGGACAGGTTATCATAAAATTTTAATAAAACCTAAAAACATCAATAAAAGAAATACTACAGGTATATAGGTAGGTAATTCGTACCTACCTACTGCGCGCACCAAGAAATGCAAAAAACTAGAAATAAATACCTATTAACATTTGACTTTACACATGTATTCTACATGTGCTACACGTTTTACAATTTACTACTACATCGTAAAATGCAATTAAATAACATTTTCCGATAGCAAAAACATAATTTGTTGAAGCCTTTTGATCAAAGAAACGGCGCTCTACAAGGTAGAGTCGAGTGGAAATCGCTCGCGGCCCGCAAGTTGAGGGAAATCGGGAAAACGCGTGCACTCACCTGCGTGGGGAGCACAGTCTCCCGGCCCAGGGGTATCGACATTTCGCTAGCGGCGCCGCCGGCCGCGCCCCGGCGCCCGCCCGCGCCGCACCATCCACCGACCCGCCACTACGGGCCCGCGCGCCGCCCGTTCACGCTCCCAAGAAAAACACTTTCCCGATAAACCCGATTTTTCACCAACTCGCCTCCACCGCTGCACAGCTAACAGATCGATCCGCACATCACGTGAAAATACTTATCGGCGACGATTCGGCACTCGCCGTTATTGAACAACAAATCCAATATGAAGAGCTCCGAAACGTCGACACAGTAACTGGCACCCGCCCCGATAAGCGCGAGCGTGCGACTGACGGGTGAGTGGACTGAGTGGCGGTGGCGGTCCGCCGCGCGCATCGCTCACCCCGCGCAGCTCTGTCGGGGCCCGATCCCGCAGTCCCGCACTCTCCGACCCGCGCGGGGTCGCTACGCAGCCTCCTTTATCCCGCATCCCATAGTCCTTTCAGACACGTGCGACCACGGGCATAGTGTGGTTATCGAGCGCGAGTACACATGCGCATTGAACCGCACTATCGTGGCTCATTCATTTGTACGGGTGGCTTCACACAATACACACCTGAGCAAATATTATGAACTGCGCGACAATAGAGCCGTTGTTTCGAAACTTTAATTACCGCACCCATATGCCATTTTAATTATGTTGCACCCTATACCACTGTGTTAGAAAGACAGAATAAAGTGCCATGGCATTTAAATTGTGATAATGTGACCTCTATCCTTTAGAATTTTTCATTTTACTTTCATTAAAGAAGGTTTCCAGAAAACACGTAGAAAATCGTAGAGTAAATCAGTGATTCCCAAAGTGGTCCAAGAGGACCCCTGGGGTCCATGGGAGACTCGATTGGGCTCTACGTAGGCGTGAATAAAAATTGGGAATGTAGGACTTACTGGTTGTAGAGCTCTGAGGTAATCCTCTATCTGTTGCCAAATGGTAGTGTTCAGTACTATCGTTTTCCGGTTAGATGGTCATGTATGACCCAGTAATAACTATCACAGAGACATAACAACTTAGGTCTCAGGGGTGCCAACGCATCTGCATTTTGAGCTCTGGTTTTTATGTAGATGTCTTTTGCATGATGCTGCTGTCATCACATAACATCAATGTGAGCTGCATGCTTGTTTGCCACACTATTCCACGCGAACAAAGTCGCAGGCACAGCTAGTGTATAATAAATACATAGGTCCCTATCTACGATTCAAAATAATAATAAACGCTTTTGTGTCCCTTGTGCTTGTACCTACCTAATAGTAGGGCGTTACACCCGGCGACCCTTCGCTAATTCATTCGAATTCGAAGCCTCGAGACTAGTAAATAGATAATCTAAATACTCGTAGATCTCTCGAATCGAAAAGAATCTAGAGATCTTTAGTCTTTTGGAGTTCTTTCATTCAAGTATTATGTGTTTCAATTCTTACTTCTTAACATTCTTTTGTGCTTTTTAAATATAATATTTGCGTGTGTGTAGCCTGTAATTTTAAAGGTGTACGCTTTGGCCTTTAAAATCTAGAAGGTATGGGTACCCTGCACGATGAGATTTAGAAACTCTGCCCAAAAAGATAGGCGGATAAATCTAGCAGATTACCAAACGCTGCTCAGAGGCCACTGGAAAACTTCCGAAAACTGTAAAAAATCCAATCTAAGTCCCAAACTCGGGATCGAATGTGGAACCTAAGCGTAATAGCAGTATACTGCTACCATCGAACAGTATTTCACATAGGTAATCAAAATTCCTATGCATTTAGATTATAATAAGCATTCATTTCTTACCTACCTTCGCTATGATATATTATTAGGTATGACCGGTAGGGTGCAAGGAGTGGATACGCGTAGGCGCATCTCGAGGCTGCGAACTCAATCTGTAGTTCGCCCACTTTTCCTTTCTGCTACCTTCACCGCTCCAGATTACGTCAGTAGCCGAAGTGCCAGTAAGTATCTATATCTAAACGAAGACCATTCACTATCTTGTGAGTGGGCGGTAAGTAAGGATCAACCATAAGCTACTGAGCAACAGGGTATACCTACGATATTTAGGTATGCGTTCATTAATTTCATTCATATCATAATGCTACCTACTGTAGGCGCCCAATGAGGTCAACAGGATTGTATTACTTACTATATAACTTAAAATCTAGGTATCTCTATCTACCACAGAGTTTCATTTCAATAACAATCACACGTACGAGATCGAGATTTGAGATGGACTTGTTTTTTTTTTTAAGCAATGAAGGTGGCAAACAAGTATGACGTTCACGTGAATATTAAATTAACTAGAATATAGACCAAAAAACACAGAGTTGCCACCCCTGAGGTCTAAGTTGTTTTGGCTCTGTGCCAGAAATAACAGGGCCATACCATCTAACAGAACACGATAGTGCTGAGTTCCAGTTTTCTGCATCAGCACATTTCTTAATCTATCTGCCGCCAAAGAGGTAGGGCTCACTAGCACTATCGTGTTCCTGTTCGATGGGAATGTATGGCACTGTAAAAATTAATACTAAACTGTTTATTAAGTTATAATTTCAAAAAAAAGGAAATATCTCTTAGCACATGTCCTTTGACCCAGGGATGAAACCCAGGACCCCAGCGTAAACCACTGAGGGTGAGATTCACAGACCGCACTACGACTTTACTTCCGCGTACAGTCAGTAGGTACAGTATGCGTTTTGACAGTTCTAAGCGTACCTACTTTGTTCAAAGTAAAGTCGTAGTGGGGCCTGTGAATCTGAGCGTTAGACACCACAATAGATTCTTGGGAAATAATGTTTATATAACCAGAAATCAGTACCACTTAATAATACTTAGTGTTATATCCAAAATGTTTTATACGTGGGTACATTTTTATTATGGTCATTACAAACGAGTGGCAAACGAGCCTCCAGTGTCGCCATTCCTTAAACCTAAGTTTGACCTAAGTTACAGATAACTCCAAGGATACCTATAGGCACCTAACTATTAAGTAGACAAACTGATCTTAAAACTTCCAAAGAAGATATTTTAGGGATATTTACAACGTTAATACGTAAATCCAAGTACCTAGGTAGTTATATAAGCTAATTACCCAAAGAAAGGGTCTATTCTCTTGCATTTGATACAATGGTATTCTACTGTGTTATCTTGTCTGGATTTTATAAACGTACTACAAAAACCCCTAAACAATAACCGCCTACTAATGTGTTTTTGCTTCATGCACTATCAATGTAAGCAGTAGACTAGTTTAGAATATACCTTTTTGTTAATACAAAAATAAAATTGTATACGTAACTATCAGCTTTAGAACTATCATCTATTTATTTAGAGACAATGTTAGTTCCTAAATCATTCGACAGGTGCGTTTTAGATGACTGTACAAGCAGCCTTATCTTGCAAATACGGTATAATGTGCTAAAAAGTTAAGCAGTGTTTTTGTCTAAGAAATGAGATTTATATTAACATTTATTTTTAAAATAAAGTTTAGGATTCAATTTTAATTGAGGGCTTCGTTAAATAGGTATTTGGCTTTCCAAAAGTGATCCTGAACAGTGTTTTTGCCTAAGTAATGAGATTTATATTTACGATTTATTTTACTGGTGGGAGAGCTCCAGTGACGGAGTTCGCGGGCGTAGGCATTATTTTTTTTTTTGCCGCTAATTGGTAGTGTTACAGGCTACAGTATTACTTATCATCAACGTAAACTGTATGCTTGTTTGCCACTTCATAACATAAAAAAGATAATTTGATTGGCATTTTTACTTAGGTACAGGTTCCACGTACACCTAACAACTCGACTCAAATAGTTATCAGTAAAACTACAAATGCATTTTTGCTAAATCTATCACTTTAAGGCTTACCTGAACACCATCCATCGCATCCCCGCATAATGTCCATCTGCCGTAAGTGGTCATTGCAGGACCAGGACAGTGATCTTCATTTAATTCGACATAACGTTCAAGACTAATAACAATTCTTCAAATTGAAATTACTTCTGAACCCAACATGGAGTCACCGCGAACACTAGTTTAGTACTGCTATGCGATACTGCGGTGACGGCAAACACTATTTAGTGCTTGATTAGCACAAAGTGTGCAAATCGTTCGACGGTTGGCCGCGATCGCCCGCCTGAGCGATTGAAATTGATTGCCCGTTCAACAGTCACATTCATTGACGTGATTGAGGCGAATGGATGAAATGGACCTTGGGAAACTGTTATCATTATTGACCCAACCGCGAGATGCACATGTATTGTAAATGTTATAGTTGCTGTAGTTGTTTTCGACTTCAATTTATGTGGGAACAAGATGAGCAGTATCTTGTTATAGGAAAGTTCATCATACTATTCATATCAATTATCTACTTACAATTAGTATGTTGTTTTATATTATTTCGCATTAACACATGCTTGTGAAATATATTTTATTTAAAGAAAAATGGAAAGAAAAATTTGACTTCAGGCGAGACTCGAACTCGCGGCCTACTGGGAATCTAGTCCAGCCGCTCTTCCAATTGAGCTACTGAAGTCCTGCCCGATTTGTCAAATCTTTCCTTCACATTTATTGCATTGCTTTATGGTAGCAGCAGCGCCATCGGGTCGACGTCGGGTCGCTGGGCGTCGGGACGCTGGGCGTCGGGACGCTGGGCGTCGGGACGCTGGGCGTCGGGACGCTGGGCGTCGGGACGCTGGGCGTCGGGACGCTGGGCGTCGGGACGCTTGGCGTCGGGACGCTGGGCGTCGGGACGCTGGGCGTCGGGACGCTGGGCGTCGGGACGCTGAGCATAAAGACGCAGGGCGTCGGGACGCTCGACGTCGGGATGCTGGGCGTCGGGATGCTGGGCGTCGGGACGCTGGGCGTCGGGACGCTGGGCGTCGGGACGCTGGGCGTCGGGACGCTGGGCGTCGGGACGCTGGGCGTCGGGACGCTGGGCGTCGGGACGCTGGGCGTCGGATGCTAGGCGTCGGGTCGTTGGGCGTCGGGACGCTGGGCGTCGGGACGCTCGACGTCGGGACGCTGGGCGTCGGGACGCTGGGCGTCGGGACGCTGGGCGTCGGGACGCTGGGCGTCGGGACGCTGGGCGTCGGGACGCTGGGCGTCGGGACGCTGGGCGTCGGGACGCTGGGCGTCGGGACGCTGGGCGTCGGGACGCTGGGCGTCGGGACGCTGGGCGTCGGGACGCTGGGCGTCGGGACGCTGGGCGTCGGGACGCTGGGCGTCGGGACGCTGGGCGTCGGGACGCTCGACGTCAGGACGTTGGGCGTCAGTCACTATAACTAAGGCAGCAAAGCACAATATACATTTATATAAATGTAATATGAAAAAAATACTGCTAATGAGACTAATGGTAGCAGGCCACTACTGCTAGTTACCGGGTTCTACATGGTATCGAGAAAACGTTAAAAAAATACTTTAACGCTCACTCAAAACTCCACACTAGGTATAACTTATGTTGTAGGTGCCGATGTACAGTTAAGGATCTCTCCGCTAATCTATAATCAATCAAATACAACAAGGGTGGTCAAGCGGCCAGTTCCCCGATAGTACACCAACACCCAGACCCGAAACAAATATCTGCGAACCATACAAATATTTGCCCCAATGCATAAGGCGGCCAACCGTCCCGGATTATGCGGGACCGTCCCGTAGTGCTATAATCGGGATATAATCCCGCTTTGCAAGAATTTATAAAATCTTGCAAATCGTTGGATGCGTCCCGCATGTCCCGCATTCGAAGCATTGACGTACCATACCTATTTTTTTTCAAGCTACTACATTACTACACAGTCACACACATTCATAAAACATATACTACACTACACCCACGCACGCATTCAAACAACAGCGGAGCATCCACATCTACATAGGTATACAACACACATTGTGTGAATTCGTGAAATCAATTGAAAACTGGTTGCGTGTGTGTGTATGTAATCGCTTTGGTCCATTTTGCATTTTTGTAAAAAAGTGTCACTCTAGTGATATATACTATTTTAAAAATAAGTGACTTCAGTATGTAAGTTTAGTGTTTTGATGTAATTTTGGTACGTAAACTGACAAAACTTCATATTTCGCATTCACCATACCCTATCTATCCACAAAAAGTCCCGCATACTATTTTCAGAAAGTTGGCCGCCTTACCAATGCAGAGTTCCGCGACCCTCACATCAAGCGGTCATCGCGCTGGCAATGGGTCGTCATTGAAATAAACTCTTCTGCTCGCCACCTATTAACATAATACGGGACGCAAAATAACATAAGTAGGTAGGCAAACACATTCGTAGAATGTGTTTTTTTTAAGTAAAACATCGCATTAGGTTACGTAGTAGGACTGATTTATTTTAACCGGCATGATTTTATTATGGCATAGATCACAACATGCTATTTATCGATTACTTCGTCGACTCATTCTCAGATCTCTCTCAATTTCATACTGCCGCATGTCCGCTCGTTCCAGGAAATCCTGACGATCCAAGTATCTAAAACAAAATAAATATTTTCAAGAATTTTGATGACACGAAGTGCTTCAGATATAAGAAATTTATTTTTTATCATCAATATGAACTCTACATATTTAAAAAATATTTATTTGTCACTTGCATCACAGAAAAATAAATCAAAAAAATGTCATACCCTCCTTTTCCTTTGTTGTGTGTGTCGATCTCTTCTTCGATTCCTTCTTCTTTCTTGTAAGTAGACCAATCAAGTTTGGACTTCTCCAATGTGGACAGTGAACTCTTTTTGTTGAGTTGGCCCAAGACACTGGACAGACCGCTCGAACTACGACCACGCATGGATGGTGATGGACCATCTTTACTTACTGGAATTATAAGATTTTAGTTATGTATTTATACATCTTGGAATGTCTGAATCATTTAGGTCAGTTTTTACTTTTGCTGGTGATAGAGACGGAGCTCGCGTATACGCAGGCTTACCTGTACTACCTTACCCACCATGTTACCTTATCTACTTGCCACTAAATGGTAGTGTTCAGTGCTATTGCGTACTGGTCAAGTGGTTCTGACACAGAAGTATAACAACTGAATAAGCTTGACTTCAGGAGTGACACTGCAAGTCACATTCAAATCTCTGTTAATAGGCTTTAGTATTAACTTACCATCAATGTGAACTGTATGCTCATTTGCCACTTCATGACATAAAAAATATGTTTAAGTATTATAATTTATGATAATTTTGCAAATCGCCGGAGAAATCGTGTAACATACACAAAAAAATAATCATACAGGCAAATTGAAAACCTCCTCCTTTTTGAAGTCGGTTAAGAAACAAAAATCTGTGACACCAAAAACTCAGACTGCAATTACTGACATAGACAAAAAAGTTTAGTCATAAAGAATGGAGGGGTCAAGGCTCATTATGCGTCACATGCTTCTCATAGTCATCATTAGATTCGTATGTGTATATATAATATCTATATTTGTTTAATAATATATATTATTGTATAAATATGGTATATAGTATTTATCTTAAAGTATAATATTGTATGTGAGTAAAACATTAGATTGTATGTGATATTCTATTATTAGATCAGATTTATCTATTATATAATATCTTTATTTGTTACACCGCCTACTATTTTCTCTATACTACCAATGGTTGACTGGTAGAGAATGCTTTTAGCATTAAGTCCACCATTTGTTACATCATTTGTCAATTATTTTGTAACAATAAAGAATAAATAAATAAACATATATACATTGAGCAGATTTTATGGATAGATTCGCATTTAACTTCTTCTCTGCCATCATGACAAAAAAAAAGCTATTGAGATTTTTTCAATTTAGAAGATCCAAGAAAATGGTTTGATAATATGCCTAGTGAATTTCAGCAACTAATTACGGGCAAGTTGTGAGTATGGAATGCTTGGTAGGAGTATGTTATCCCTATAGATATAGGCATAAAATTGTTACTTGTTTAAGTACATTTTACAATGTGTTTCATTTGGTTAAATAGTTTTCGCCTTCTTTAACCAATGCTTATGAAATGCAAAGATCAGTGGGTATATTTGCACGAAAGGAGCCTCCCCGAGTGGCGAATATGGCTACTAATAACACTCATGAGCGCCCGGCACACCCTGGACACGTTGATCCAAGATTCCCTCAAAGAAGGGGATATTGGACCGGCGGGACTAATCCTTTCAACACAGCAGCTCGACATGCCGAGCTGCTGACTCGATAAGAAGAAGAACTTAATCTGTAAAAGTACAACTTATTTTGATTCAATAATACTATTATACTTTTAAAATAAATATCCATAATATCTAAACTCTCTGCCTACCCCGTAAGAGACCTGGCGTGAAGATACATTAATAAATATCCATACCTGTTGCAGGACTTTCTGCAGTTTTAATCTTTTCTTTTATGACATTGTTCTCCACAACTATTGTTTCACCAGCAAATTCAAATATCTTCCTCTCTTTTTCTTTCTGATCATCTATTATGCTTTTGTTGCTAGTTGTACTGGTTGTGCTAGGAGTATTTTTGTTACATTGGTTTACAGGTTTAGGTTGATTGGCTACTGGAGTTGCAACAGATTTTGGCTTAGTATCTGTGTTTTCAAGAAACTTTGCCCACAAATCTTCCTCTTTCTTTTTTTCTTCCTCTGGATCATCAGTCTGTTCTGGTTCCTCATTATTCAATTCACATTTTTGTTCTACTTCAGTTACTCCATTCGTTCTTGTCTTTTTTTTACCTTTATTCGATTTTTGTATAGCCTTTCTCTTCTTAGATTTATTTTCTAATTCTCTTTCATACTGTTGCTCAGTTTCTTCATCAGCTGATTCTTCTTCAGACAATACTTCCGGCTCTCCTGGTACAAAATCTTCATCACTATCACTTCCAGATGACATCTGTAATGAATTTAAAAAGAGCATTTCAGATTTTGTAAACGGTTTTAATGTACAATTACAACCAATTAAATATAAAATCCAACAAAAAAAAAAAGATATCTTTACCTCAACTTGCTTTGTGCAACAATTGGAAAATGATTTTTTTGGAAATTTGGAAAAAATAGAAACCAATTAAAACAGAATAATTTATTAAAGGTGTTCATACAATAAATGTAATGTATCTTAATCAGACTCATGAACTAAAACAACTCACTAGAGAGCACTTACATTTGTAAATGTGGGTCTCTCTTGTGTATTTCTCTCTAGAATATAATAGGAGAAAAACTATTTTGTTTTTTTTATTTATGTATGTCCACTGTTGGAAATAACACATACCTACAATTCAAACAACAGGTGCACAAGAAAATTTGTAAACTTTAAATTGTTGCCACTCGAGAGAGAGAGTTGCAACGGTGATCATAAAGTAAGTTAGTAAGAACTGCTACAAACATAATTCAACTTATATGCACATAACACCAAGTGATATCAAAATATAATAATACATCCAGTGTTAGGACATAGGTACTTGATGACTATTATTACAAACAAAAATGAGGTCATGAAATTATTATTATTATTATTATTATTAAACAATTGTCTTTCAATTCCTATTTCTATTTTTAACATTTGACACTTCATAGAAATTGCTCCCCGTCTTCGTGCGCCGTTGTGATCTTTCAATAGCTCTTCTTTGTTTAGCTGTTAATTTTGCCTTTACTGGACCATTATCACTTTCTATTTTACGTTTCTTCCCTTTCTGTGGTAATTCTTCTACTGTAAATGTTCCACTTGCTACTTCAAGTCTTTTCTGTTTCTTTTTTTCTGCAACATCTAAAGTGGAATTTGTCAAGTAGTCTTCTACATCACTGCAATCATTATCTTCGTTACTGTAAAAATCACTTATATCTGAATCACTGTCTTCTTCATCTTTTTCATTTTCTTTCTCTCCATTTTCTGATTTTTCTTCATTGTTTTCATCATCAACATCTTTCATTTCTTCAGAAATCTTCATGTCTTTTAATGGCTGGACATCATCAGCATTATCAAATTGTAAACCTACTCTAATTTTAGCAAAGTCTTGGGCTATCATTAATTTATTAATATTGACAATAGGTTTTTCAACAATCTCAATTGTACTTTCTTTATCTTCAGCATTACCTTTAGAAACAGTTTCATCTTTGTTTTCATCCACAGGTTTTTCTACAACTTCCTTTGATTCTTCTGCAATTTGTTGTTTGGACAGAGGTACTTCAAAACCTTCTGGTGCTACATAAAATGGAAGTTTACCTCTTTGCCAGTCATTAAGAACCATTTTTGCTACTTGATCTATATCTGGTTCACCTTTCTTTAACAATTTACCAGTACGGGCTGCAAGCTTTTCTAAAAATTCTGTAGCTGTCTCCCAGCCATCCACTTTATATGTTTTCACAAGATATTCTTTTCTGACCCTTTTTATAACTTCTTCTATATAATCTTCTGGATGCTGTACTAATTCAACTCGTACAACACCCTTTAGAACTTTTTCTGTATCTGTTTCAGCAGAGGGATAAACTACTCCAGGGCAATCAATCAAAAATATTCTTTTCATTAACGTAATATATTGCCAAACTTTAGTCTCACCAGCTATTGGTGCAACTTTGCAAACTTTTTTAGCCCTTAATGTATTTATAACCGATGACTTTCCAACATTTGGGTATCCAATCAGACCAACACTTATTTGTTTTTTATCTATGTGCAACTTACCAAATTGCCTCAACAAATTTATAAGAGATCCTTTTCCGAATGGATGTGTCATTGAAGCATGGAAAGCTATTGTAGGATACTCTGCACTTAAAATTGCTACCCATCTCTGTGTTACCCAATTAGGGACTAAATCAACTTTATTTAATATAAATATCAAGTGTTTATGTGGTTTTTCCTCTCTAAGAAACTTTTCCACATAGGGGCTTCGGGTTCCCATAGGATCTCTAGCATCAAGCACCTGAAGTAATACATCAGATGAGTCCACTACTTTATATAATTCATTCCAAATTCTCTTGCTCATGCCAGCTCCAAAAACCCAGTCTCTCTGGCCCTCTCTTACACCTGTATCCTCACGAACTCTATCTATATCTTTAGACTCATCATATTTTTCTGTATTTTCCTCAACCGCCTTAGATAGAGTTTGTATATCACTAAATTTAAGGTTCACTCTTTTCCTTTGCTTCTTTGGACCAAATGTTTTATCAAAGCCTTCTGTGTCTAACAGATGTACTCTCGCATATTTCGCCTTCTCATTCAACAAAGTGATAGGTAAATTGGTCGGCTTCATGATAACTTGATATGGATTTTTTACTGCAGCTCCAAATTCTTCCTGGAACTTCTGTAGCGCATTCTGTGATATAACTCTTGAATTTCCAAACCACTTTTGATTTGGTTCAACACGAGCTTGGGTTCCAGAAGGTAGCCAGCCTTGGAAGGGCGCAGGGGTTAATATTTTACCAGTTTTGTCTCTTTTAGCTTTAAAGTTTTTATACATCTGCAACCTTTTGATGGTTCCCTTGGTTCTAGGTTTGCCCACACCTTTGAGATTTTCGGTCGGGCGGTCAGGGTTCATGGAATGCCCAGACTTGTTGAAACCTTGCTTTCGGGGCGCACCCGGGGCCGAACGTACTTTCCCCATAGTAGAAGGATTTAACACACACTTCACGAATATCAAACAAATTAACTAATTCTAAATTACTAACTTATTTCCAAATTACACGCGGCTATTTCTAGTAATGTTAACTTTTGAGGTTAGGCTCCGAGTTACTTATAAGTAAAATTTGACAGTTAGAATGATAATGCAACAACTTCACGTCAAATCATAACTATATAATATTAGAGAAAAAGTAAGAATATCACATAAATACATACCTTATTGGGGATTAACAAAATAAGGTCGTGTCACTAGTAACGTAAATAAACTATACTTGCTTTAATATTGGTGTCTTTAAAGTATAGTGTTAAATTAAACAATTTCAAGCTTTTAGTGACTTCTCTTCGGAATATTTTTTTTTTGTAATTGTTGCACGTTGTACGGCCACGGATTCAATTCCTTAACAGCCAATCTTCAGTAATTTTTTTATGAATATCCTTAAGGAAGATGACTTCTTCTAGTCCATAGTTAGACAAAGTATTTTTTAACGGGGAAATCCATTATTTACACCCACCGTCTAGCACAACTCACTAAACATTCTCAAAGAAACGAGACACATACTCACCAACCTCCACCATCTAAGCAAGTCCTCCTTTAGCTCCACATTGAAACTTGCAAGTTGCAAGTGGCGTTCGGAACACCAGCACGCTCGGTCCTGAATATCGATAAAAATAATCGGTTTTCTGATTAATCGATCTCAGATTACAATCCTTCCCTACTGAACTGTCATGTGTGTCAGGGAGTTTTGGCGGGAACGCGAAAAAAAGGTCGCTGCTTGATAATATTTTTGAAATTTGTGTATAGTCGCGTTTTATGTGTAAAAATGGTGGGATTTTTATCATAAAACATTCGATAACGTTCACGGGTTTAGGAAAGTGATATTATGAAATGAAAAGTGATTTTTCATGTTGCCTCCAAAACTTCGTAAAATCTCCTAGTAAAGTTCCCATCAATTTACTGGAGCCATCTCATCATATTCCACATGGAAGCATCCAATCATCGCCACCTTCCATATGGATATTCATTATCATACGAAATGAAGATAAAAATTACTGAAGATTGGCTGTTAAGGACTTGAATCCGTGGCCGTAAAACAATTATAAAAAAAAAATCATCTGTGTCAAACTTTTAAAAATGTCTATTGTTCTTTCTTTCTCTAGTTATTTTAATTAATGGCTACTACCCAAGACTAAGGGGGTAATTCTGCCAGAATCCAGTAATTGGAGACGCACAGTTAAATAAAAATAAAATAAATAAATAAAATTGATCGGTGGAGAAGACTGTCTGGTGATGAATAAAATTATATCCTCTGATGGTAAACAGCAAAAACAAACACAATCACCCATAGTTAGATGATAGTATAGACAAAGAATAGTGTTTTAACTATTAAAAAAAAAGATGATTAAATTCTAATATTATTTATACGTCTAATAGCGTATAATTGTATGTCTATTGTTATTGTTAGTCTGTGGTCTATTCTTTCTTTATGTCATACGTCATACCAGAGGAATCAGATCAGTCAGTGAAGAAAAACAAAAATTACAACAAGCTTACAAAGAAATGACTCTACACTTAAATGTGATGAATTACACAAATTATAGATACTAACTGAGGGAAAACATCACTTCAGCTTATTATAATGATGTGCTGCTTGATCTACCTAGTAACAGTGAATGCATTCTCCCAAGTGATAATGATGTGATTCATACTGGAATGGGAAGTCGCTTGGTGTCAGTAAAGAATTTCATGAACATTCTAACTGCCCCGATGCCTGTAAGCATCAGATCAGGTAGGACAACATGTATGACATGTTGTCAGAGTTCAGAGTATCAGAGTTCGATTCATTCGTGGATATATTGAAATTGACTCCTGGTGATCCGCTTGATACTTTCGGCGAGATGTGGTACCCTGTGTTTTTGTGGTCCCTCTGCTCCTCGGTATTTGTTCATACATGCGCCGCTCTCGTCGCGTTTGGTACTTTAAGGAAGCACAAGTATGGAAAGTTTTTTCCTGTTCTACTTATAGTGATGGGTGTAGTGAGTCCAGTGACATCAGGCGTAGCGAGTAGTGCAGCGATAGCATTCATATATCGCGCTGCTAACTTAGCCATGCCTCCCATACATGCTATGATATGGGGCATCGGACAGACTGTACTAGGTGCTGGCATTGGATTTACGAGAATACTAGCAACACTATAAAAATCTCATCTGCATTGCAATCCCACTATACAGATTTGGAAATTGTGTATATTCAAATATTGTTCAAAGTCAATTATTTTAGATTTATTGTAAAGATATTAAAATGTGAGATGGTGCTGAGATTGTGCATGATTTCCTTGTTGAAATAATCCATTGTATAGTACTGTTGTAATCCTTATAGCAAAATACTCATTAGGGTCTTTGTAAAGTGCTTGCTGTTTATTATTGTATAACTTCAAGTTATTACACTTGTGCATGTATGTTCTGTAGTTGGTTAGATGATAATAAAATTACTATTGCACATATATGTATAGGATTAAATAATCTTATCTTAAAATGAAACCATCCATATACTTCTTCCTTAATACATGTTTAGTAAACAGTAAACCTGAATGATTTAGTCTTGAATATCTACTGATCATATGATTGAAGCCATTATTTTAAAAAAATAAGGGACCATTAAGAAAATACATGTGATGGAACATGTTAAAAAGATGGAGAAAGGTGTGACAAAGGGGGAGGTATCGAAAATACAGATATTTTGCATGACAATTTATGAACAGCGCCTAAAATAGCAAATAAAATTATGTAAGTAAAATCTTTAACTATGTCAGGCTTATTGCATACTAAAATGTATACTAATTAACTGTGTACCTTCCAGTTATATTCTGTATTTTGATTTTTATTAATGCCAGAATATTGACAGTTGGGTCTTTTGAGATGATAATTAAAAACATGTTTCTGGTGGTGTTCCAATGTGTTCTATTGTATTTGATAAAATTACTAAATTAAATAGGTACCTAATGTAAACAGAATTTCTGTATTACATTTTAATAAAATAGAAGACTAGGGTGAGATTCACACTGAGCACTATGATTTTAAATGAGAGTATCTTCCAATAAGTATTAATTTTGTTGGATTACTAGCCATATCATATCAAACTAATTGCTTTTTCATATGTGGCATTGCATGGATTGGGTGCATATAGGTACGCTTCAACATATAAATTCATTGTAGAAATTCAATATTGAGAAGCTATTTGAAACTCCGAAGGAGCAATCGAATGTTCTAGCAACTAGCACTCTAACAGCTTGATGTGGATTTATTGCGTGTCAGGGAGGATAAAATATATTATTTTTAATGCTTACTTACATAACTATTACATAAAAAACTGGTCAGTAGTTTCATTTTTTTATTATATACATATATACATATTAATAGGTTAACTATGTAACGAATAAAGTATACCTTGACACATCAGTGAAATAAAATTCATAGGTACATATTGGAAGTTCCACTATTATTCTTCAGTCGTGCTGCCGGTGCCGACACTAGATGGCTCGGGCTCTCGGTCGCGCGTGCTAATCGAGGCACGTCCACACAGAACGAGCTGCCACGAGCGGCAAATGCCTCGCGAGGCTGCTCGCTCTGTGTGAACCCGGCTAATTACTGCACCACGACTGAATAATAGTCGATCTTCCATTATCTGCTCGCTCTGTTAGGACGCGTCTATTGAATGTTGCGCTCATATTGAACTGTATTCCTATGGTTGGTCCTTTCATTCACAGTTATGAAGTGTGAATCTTCCCAGTGATCTTATTAAAATTTGAATGAAATATTAACATATTTCATTCCTGAGAGAGAAATTAAATATTATTAATTAAATATGTTAATATTTCATTCCTAAGAAAGAAAATCAATGGATATTCTAAATTATACAGATTTCTTTCAGATCTTAAACCACCCATATAGGTATGTACCCATAATAATTATCTTATTAACGATTACGAAATAAGATAATGAATTTCCAATTTTTTAATCATTTTTTCATCATGTCCATACATACATTTTATTTTACAAGTAGGTACTTCAGAAATAAAATGTATGTATAAACGCAAATGGAAGGACGCGAGATTAAAAAATTGGAGTTGATTTTTAATATGCGAATGTAATCATATAGATTTTTCTTCACAAGAAAAGTCAAAATAAATTGACTTCGGGCTTAACTTTAACCCCCGACCGCTGTATTACTATCCCAATCACCCTGCCACTAAGCTACCGACCTCCCAATGCACCAAGGCGATGCTATACATTGTGAAAAAGACGTTGTGGGCTAGAGATGGTCGCGGGCCTAAGTGACGCCTGAAGTAAAATTTGTATCTACGTTTTTAATTGTTATATATAACTAGCTGTTGCCCGCGGTTTCGCCCGCGTGGATATCGTTTTATAAATATTTTTTCCTGAATTTTCTTTGGTATAAACCTGACGGCGCCGGAGACCTTTCCAACGAATGAAAAACCGTGGAAATCGGTTCTTGCGTTCTGGAGTTATAGCGTCAGGAAGGAAAACCCGACTTATTTTTATATTATAGATATTTAACTCGCATGTTTTATTACCATATAAAATAAACTAACTCTGTAATAACAGAATTGACCAAATTTGAAATAAACATTTCAAAAATAAATAAAGGTAGGTACATACATACATCTCTACAGATAAACATCATGAAGTAAATTTTGTAAATATTGAATTATGACTGAATTTTAATTTTCTAAAAACAGATAAAACAGTATGGTAAGGTAGGGTTGTAAGGTAGCAATAAAAATTGACACATTCCATAAAACATTTTCTTTTTACTAACTCTTATTATGTTTATCTTTATTCTGTGCCTTAATACAGTTTTTGTAACTGCAATTAAGACTAGAAAATGCATCACAGTACATACCTAATGTTATAATACTACTTTTGTATGTATAGACATATTAATAATAGCATTTTTTAAAGAATATTATGCTATTATTTATACTGTAAAATTAGTATTCCACATGATGGTAAAGAAAAAGAAAGTAACTAATACATACCACAGAAATGACAATACTTAAAGAGTAATACATAAGTACCTACCTAATTGTAACAGCAATTAAAAACATTTCTCTGTGAAACTGAAGTAGTGCTCTGAAACTATTCATGGCATATTCATGGTTTATTTCCTTGTGAACACGCAGTTATTAAAGATAAATTAAGTATGCACATATTCTTACATCTTCTCTTAAATAAAAATGAAATTATGTTTGTCACTCAATTTCAAACGTCACTCAATTTTAAACAACCCTCAAATGTGCGCTATCTCTATCGTTTGAACGTGTTTTATAAAGACAGAAGACTTTTAAGTCCCACTTAGATGTAAGTGACGTTTGAGTATTTGGCCGTTAGTCTCACTAAAACTCAAAAACGGCTGTATTTTTGAAATATTCGTAGAAGCCCAAGGACGGTTTGAAAGGTGACTAAGTATGAAGAAATTGTAAGGTAAATCGTTATAGACAACCATTTCATTTTCTCATACAAATAGTTCGTACTTATCTGTGATATACATGTAATTTCACATTATTTCATTAAAAGGCTGCCTGTCCATTGACGCCACAGAGTATGTACTATAATACATTGACGCGGTGCGATACGGCGCGGCGGAGCGAGCGAACGAGCAAATATTAACCAATAGAATTGCATAAGGCACATAATGTAATTAATTAATTAATAATATTTTTTCTAATTTGACACAACAATTCATGAGTACATCAATTTTATTGTTGTTCACTTTAATTTTTTTTTTGTATTGTCATAAGCGTTGCTTGTGACCCTAAATAAATAAATTTTCTGACTCTGATTCTAATAAAAAATTATAATTGAAATACTAATAAAAAAAATAACAATAATTGTTACATATAGAGATGTATTGTGTCTTATATAAGGAAGTAATCTTACATTCATCATTAGTTTCTGGTATTCAATTTATTTATTTAAAATATTTAAGGTAAGTACATACTACATTCACTGTATACTAAACCTTGTAAATAGCTACATTTGTATAAAAAGAGTCTGTAATATTTGGGTTTTAGAATTGGTATATTTTACGTAATTCAAATTATTGAAAAGTGCCCATTTGGTCCATCTGGACCAATGAAATCTAAGGCATGCGTCAATAAGATTTTTAATAATAATTTTACACTTAAAATATCGATGTTGAAAATGACGAAACTTATAATTATGTTTCGAACACACTGTTAATATAATTAACAATCGGTTTGGCGCATCTCCAGTCTACACTCGTCAAGGACTGTGTCCAATATCTGGATGCACCTTTATGTAATGCGCAATTGCCTGCTTGATTGTTTGGTACTTATATATTTAATTGCACCCAAACATTGGGTCAACCTAGGTGAGAATGCTAAAAGGGATCCGCGCCGATAAAAACGTACTAGCATCGTTTTTTTTTTTTCAATTTTTAAATTCAAATCAAAGTAATAATGCGGAACAACTTAGATTCGAGCGTGGCAACGAATCTGCATACCTATTTACTTTTAGTTTTTTGGATGGTAAGTCTTCCATCATTGCAATAAAATCTAATAGGTACGGTGTGAATCGACGCATTCATCTGTATAGGTTGGCCCACCCTTGGGTTCACTTAACCAATCATAATAATTATAGTTTGTTGGTAGGTATACCTTATAATACCTAGATTTTTGTGATAAAGTGAATACCTGAATTCATTTTGTTTCATTTACATTGTAATTTAACTATCTTCCTATTTTAAAAAAGCCAGCTTTGTCCCGCGGTTTTTATCTAAATTGCTGAATGTTGTCCTAACACGTCCATGGCAGCCATTCGCCTACTCGTTTTGCTTTTATGGCAATTATTATTGCTAATGTGTTTAAACAAACAAATTCTATCCCTAGTACTTCAATAGTTTTTATTTTCAGATTAAATAATAACAATATAATTTTATTCGTACTATACATCAATAAGTTTTCTCAACTTTTAATAAGACACTTTATTGAAACTTGAAACAATATAAGATAATTACATATATTAATTTGTAATGTGTGTCACAATTTATACTCTAATTCCGGACACATTCCTAAGTTTTAACTGCGCAAATTAAGGTTTGCACAAGTGAGTATAGTAAAATGTAACGTGTGTGGCCACAATTTTGGCGCAAACCATTTTGAAACCGCGAGGCAAGATGCGAGCCGAGCGTTTGCAAGGTATGTTCGTGACTCTCCTTGTACTTCGCGGCGCTCGTGTCGTGCAAGTCACAGGAGCGAGCGCGGTGTTTTCACTGGCGCGCTCCAGCGTTATTCAGCTATTGGTGTCCAGCCGCGAAAATAGAACGCAATAGTTTACTTAGTCTCACTATTCTAGTACCATTCAAACCAGGGAGTATGTAACGGAATGCTCGGCTTAACATTGTTATAAAATTCTTTTTCATAAAACTTTTAAACAATGTGCTTAATTTGTTATTAATTGCTAAACCCGATCACAAGTTAATGCGCTTAGTTTATCTATTTTCTTCCTAGGAGAACTACAAATAAATTTTATATACAACTTGTAACGGGAATAATGCACGCTCTCTGACACCCCGATTAGAAAATTGAGAATCATAATACATTAAACTGAAATTACATGTTTATGTATTTAATTTTTTTTTATTTAAGAAATAAGTTGTCCTCAATTTGTACGAACACTATGCATACTTATCCTACCTCTACCTACGGCCGCACTTAAAACACGCACAATGTTGCAATGTAATCTGCGTAGGTAACCGAAGGTAACCTGCGTACCCTTAGACCCTTATTTAACACTCGCTAGTAATAAGATTAATTTCCGCATTTCTTAAATTATTATCTACACTATAGATGAGGCACGAGAGGTATGTCAGGACCGGGATATCTGGCGCTCTACACTCTCTGCCTACCCCGTTAGGGACCTGGCGTGAAAATTGGACGTTTAGTTTAAAGTTATGGAAATTAAAATACTACGATTTCTGCTGCATGGCCCGTTGCGAAGTGGGCGTCACCAAGGCCGGGGAGGGGCCGCGTGCGGGAGGGGAGTTAAGATCCAAAGATAATATAGATCTATGAGTAAGCTACCCGGCAGCCCGGCAGTACCCGCGCGGCTCAGACGCGAGGTCGGCTCCCTAAGCAGCGGTCGTGCGCGAAGTCAATAATTTTCGAACGATTTTTTTTTAGATTTTGTTCTTAAAACTACATTTACGCACAAGTTCTTCTCAGAACTAAACAACAGTTCTTTTCAGGCCTAAAAATATTATAAAGCTAAAGAGTTTGTTTGCTTGAACGCGCTAATCTCAGGAACTACCGTCCGGGTCCGAAATTACTAGATCCAAATTGAAAAATTCTTTCAGTGTTAGATAGCCCATTTATCGAGGAAGGCTTTAGGCTATATAACATCACGTTAAGACGAATAAGAGAGGGTAGGTAACATTGCACCCGCGCGAAGCCGGGGCAGGCCGCTAGTTAAGAATAAAAAGCACGTCTTAACGAGTTAACTTGTTAGACCTAGCATTTTATTATGGATGGACGTTAGGCTCATTTTTGTCTGTATTGACTGTTCACCAAATGGGTGACCATAATTTCCTTAATTGTAATTAATTTTGGGACAAAATACTACCTAAATCAAAAATACCTAAAATCGATTCCGTTTTCGATTCTGAACAAACTTGTTTCCGGTTGTACATTTAATCCTGTTACACGTTGTGTAATTAAATTTAATTTTAATTAGTTGTAAAATTTGTTGTTCCTTCAGCGACGGACTTTTTTATTTTCGTAATATTAATGTCCACCATTGTTGGTAGCTTATAGCAAACTGAACGCATCGCGAGCTTGTGAATAGTTGATGAACACTAGAGGTGCGCGTAAAGAGTATAAGGCAGGGGCCGCAAGCATGATGTCATCGTCATCATGATACGATAATTAGTAACTATGCAAATACCTATTAATACAAGATTTTATAATGTACTACCGTGTGAGAATTTAGAATACCGTTTTCTAGTTTCATTGTAATGAATACTTTCATCATCTTCTTCGTGACTAACTTCATGTATTGTCTCCTCTAACATCAGTGGTAACTGCAATTCTTTAGCTAATGATTCCTGTAAGAACAAATATTTATACAATGTCAGTTTTGATAAATTTGTAGAAAAAAACATAAATATCTGTAAAGTACATTGCATACAGGCAAATAGGTAGAACTCACCTCACCACCTCATCAAAAATAAAATACTAACTTTTTTAAATATATGTTAAATATCCAAAAATATAGTAGGCTCCACCCGTTTTGTCTTTATGCAATGCACACCAATGAGAATGTAGAACAATTACCTCATGAATATCAGCATCTCTTCTATTTAATCTCTCAACACAGTCTTGTAAAGACTTCGTTTCAGAAGTTGCATCTTGTAAAGCTAGTTTTAATTCAACAATTTCTCTTCTGGCATTAGATAACAGTTTTTCTGTTGTTGTCAGTTTATCTTTCATTTCATCTTTTTCATTTTCTAATTTTGTTTTGGTGTTGGTAAGACTTTTGATTCTGTTTTCAAAAAGAGTCAATTCTGAATCCATATTATTTAAACTTGTTGTTTTATTTGTTTGATCACATTGTAAGTTATTACACATTTTCTTTAAGCATGATATGTTCTGTTCGAGAATAATTTTTTCCTCGGTTATCAATTTTATTTCATTTTCAAGTGATGTGATTTTACAAGTCATGGCTGCAATTCGTGCTGCTTGGGTGTCAATTAAATTGTCTTTATCTGATAGCTTTGCTTCTAAAGATTGAATTTTGGCCACATATGTCTGCAACTGTAGTGACTTAGAAGCGGATTCACTTTCTAAAGAGTGATTAGTATTTTCTAATATATTTGCTTCTACTGATAAACTTGCAAATTGCTCTAACATATCCGATCTTTCCGCTTCTTTTTGGGACAAAAGCTCCTCAATACGTCTAATTTCTGCCACATAGTGTTGTAATTGTTGTCTTAAAGTTTCAACTTCCTTTCTAGATTTATCAAATTCTATTTTAGTTAGTTTTAGTGTACCATTGACATCTGCTAAGCTGTTTTGAAGCTGTTTATTTTCCATTATGGCAGTATCATATTGTTGAGTTAATCGCAATATTTCTCCATTTAAAAAGTTAAGTTGTGTTTCATAGTCAGATACTTTGTGTTCTGATACTTTATTTAATGTAAGTTTTCTTTTAAGATCTGCTATTTCTTTTTCTTGTTTATTTATTTCAAATGTCTGAGATTTCAACTTTTGCTCTATAAGCTCAAGATGTTCAGATTTAGTATCTAATTCTAAAACAAGTTTGTCACGTTCTTGGTCTATGCACTTCATATTATCAATCAGTTTGGATTTCTCACTTCTTAATGATATTATTTCCGATTGTAATTCTTTACACTTCTTTTCCAACAAATCAATAGTATCTTTAGATTGACTAAGCTTTTTTTGAACACATATCAGTTCATTTTGTACTTCACAACTATTTCGTTCTGTTTCTAATTGTATATTCTTAATTTGACTAGCTAATGTTTTTTCCTTCATTACATCACTCTGCATTCGCTTTATTTGGTCTCTCAAAAAGTTACATTCATCTTTAAGTTGATCTGCTGAAGCTTTACCAGTTCGATTAGTCATTTTATAAGAACTATTTTCTTCCTCTAAATGTTCAATTTCTTTATGTTTAAAAGTCAAATCTCTTTTTAATTTTTCAATCATCTCCATGGATTTTTTATTTCGCAAATTATACTCGTCTTTATCTTTCCTCAGTAATTTTATCTCACTTAATAACATCTCATTTTTCTCCTTAAGTTTTTGAATGTCCTGTTTAGAAGCACCATTTTCGTCATATTTTGTTGAATTTAAAGCTTTATATTGGCTTAATTGTTGACTAAGGGATATATTCTCTTTTGATAACTCTGCATTTTCATTATTTAAGTGACTTATTATATCTTGATAATTTTGTTTGCTATTACCTTTAACATTATCCATGCAATTTTTTAATTTAGAGTTTTCTTTTTTTAACAATAGGTACTTTTGTTCACTTTCACATAATCTGCCATGTAAATCGCGAATGAAGTTACTTTCAGGAGATGTACTAAGACATGGACTTGTAATTTTACCTTTACCACTAAGATAAGAATTAAACAAACCCATTGTTTCATTGATCTTTTGCTGAATATCTGACATATACCTCTCATACTTTTTTCTCTCATCCTCTAACACTTTTTGTAGCTCTTCTTTCATAAAGCATTTTGTATTTTCTTTATATTGGCCACATTCATTAATTTCCGTATGAAAACTTTTATTAACTTGTGACAATGTAACAATTTTCTCTTGCAAACTTTTATTCAGATCCAGTAATTCTTTAATTTCATTTTGCAAAGCATCTTTTTCCTTCAGTGCAGCATTTAGAGATTCTTGAATAGAATATATTTTTGAAGAACTATCTTTTGAATATCGCTCTGTCATTTCTTTTGTTAGCTCAACATTTTTTTTTGAGAGACTGTCAACTTTATTTTGCAAAAAATTTACTTCATTCATCATGACTGCAAGTCTTTTATTACAGTCATCTTCAACTTTAAGTGCCAATGAATCAACTTTCTGTAATTCCTCCTGCAATTTTTTATTCTTATCAGCTAAATTCAAAGCACGAAGCATGGCTTCATGCTGTTTTTCTAAACTATGATCAATTTCCTTTTTCAAATTTTCGTTTATTATTTCCATTTCATTTAATTGTTTCATTAAACTTTTAATCTTTCCAGCAGGTTTCTCTGAACAAAAATCTTTACTTATAGCTGTTGATGGCCTCCCACCCTCCAACAACATATTTAATCTAATAATTTCATTATCTCTATGTTCAACTTGATTTTTTAAGAGTACAATGTCATCACAATAAGCATCATTTTTTTCTTGTAGTACTTGAATTTTCTTTAACATTTCTTGTATGTCTTTGTCTGTTGGGATAGTTTTATCATTACAAATACAAAGTTTTGGCAAACTATGACAATCGCCTCCATCTTTACGTCTGCTTTTATTACGACTACTCAGTGTCTCTGCACATAAACCTCTTAAACTTAAATCCCTAACATCATGTTGCAACTTGCTGATAAGAATATCTTTACCCGACAGTTCCTCAGACATACTATTTAATTTACGTTTACTGTCTTTTATAAGTCTTAAATGCTCTTCTTTGATTTGTATTATATTTTTATGAAGTAAATTATTTTCCTGTATCAATTTGGCATTATCACATTTATATGGTTCTGCTTCCATCATTAAAGAATCTCTTTGCATCAGAGCTTCTTTGGAAAGTTCCATATAATGCTGTAGACTACGTGTGGTTTGTAGCAAATCGGCAAGTATACATTCCACTAGGGGAACCGCATCAACAGGTAAAGTATTGTTATACCCCAGTTCTTGAAGTTTTCGCTTCAAACTGAAGTATGCTTCGCCCATGTTGAGTTATTATTATCTGTAAGGATACCCATGGATATGTAAAGAGTTCATACTTTACCAACCTATTCATTCGGTAACAATTCGGCAAAAAAAACAAACTCTGTGTTGTTTTTTTTGCCGAATAAAAAGAAAAAAAAAAAGACACCATACATGACATGTATACTCTCTATGGCTTTCTGTAAAGATGCTATGGATCCCGTAATCACTCGCTTTTTACGTGGATAACGAGGGACAACGAGTAACACTTAAAAATTAATTTAAGATTACTTACAAATCCAAACTATCCAAAACAGAATCCAATCAAATACAAAACCAAAAACACAAACAAACTGAAATGTCAATCAATTCAATAGACAGTCACAATGTCAATTTTGAGTATTCTGATTTTTTAAAATTATTTTACGGCCACGGCTTCAAGTCCTAAACTGCCAATCTTTAGTATTTTGTTTCTTAATTTCTTATGATAATGAATATCTACGGAAGATGACGATGATTGGATGCTTCCATGTGAAATATGATGGTGTGGCTCCAGTAAAGTGATGGGGACTTTACTAGGAGATTTTACGAAGTGTTGGAGGCAACATGAAAAATCACTTTTCACTTCATTATATCACTTTCCTACACCCGTGAACGTTATCGAATGTTTAATGATCAAAATCTCACCATTTTTATATGTAAACTGAGTTAATTTACATTAGATTAGAGAGAAAAGAAGCAAAAATATAATAATAGTTGGAGTTCCGGAACAACATTTAGAGAGCAGTGAAGAAAGGAAAATAGCTGAGAAAAACGAAACTGTACGTATAACAAGAATTGCAGACCCGAACTGCCCAGAACCGGAAAACATCATAAGACTCGGGAAATTTAACCCCAAAAAAACCCGTCCTCTCAAGGTAACCTTCAAATCCCAAAATATAGCCCTATCCATTCTGCGAAATAACAAAAACATTAAATCTGACACCATAAGGCTATTTTCGGACCAAACACCTCAACAGCAAGCCCATATGAAGGAATTAAAAGAGGAATTGAAAAGTCGAGTAGAGAATGGTGAGAAAGAACTTTTGATAAAATATATAAACGGTGTACCCAAAATTACGAAACCACTACCAAAAAACTAAAAACGAAAAGGCACGAGTATGATCCAGACACTGAAACAGATATTTCATATCAAGCTATTAATAATTATAATGAGATTACAACAAGTAGAAAATCCTTAAAATTTCTATATGCGAATGTGCGTAGTATAATGAAACCAGGCAAACTAGATGAACTAAAATGTGTGATTCAATTACTCCAGTTCACACTGCATATAATAATATTAACGGAAACATGGATTAAGAATAACGATGACGCAAAAACTATTCAAATTCCAGGATATTATCACTACTGTAACCATAGAAACAACGCAAGAGGGGGTGGAGTCTCAATCTTTGTACACGACAACTTATCTCACAACGTAGTTGAAGACGAATGTCATTATGATAACCACTACTTGTTAATACATATCGATAATTTTTCACTGGATATCGGAGCGGTGTATAGGAAACCCGAATTGGCAAACTTAAATGACTTTTTTGATAATTATTCTGCCAAGTTACACAAAATCAAAAGAGGTATAATCTTCGGAGACTATAACATAAACTTACTGTGTTCAGAAAGGCCTACCATACTGTACAAAGATATTCTGCAAGAAAATGGGTTTAGAATCATTAACAAAGTTGATGAATCGTACTCGACAAGGGAAACATCTACCACAAAAACAATAATTGACCATGTATGCACCAATCTGAAATCTGACAAATTCCACCTGGCCGTTATAGAATCTTCAATGTCTGACCACAAGCAAATTTTCTGCGAAATTAAAAGAACCATTCCAATATCCAGAAATAAAGTCACCTATGAAGTAATTAACTATGAACACTTATATAAAGCCGTAAAAGATTACAAAGAAACAAATGAGCAAAACTCATTCGACCTATTGGAAGAGAAAATATCTAACTGTATCAAACAATGTAAGATGGTAAAAACTAAAGTTGTTAACCCCGCAAACCAAGATTGGATAAAACAAGATATAATTAATGGAATTATTGCAAAGAATATACTCTGGACTCAACATAAAACGAACCCCAAAGATAAAAGTGTAGAAAACACATATAAAGAAAAAAGAAATGAAGTAACCCAGAATAATCCATAAATCCTTTGATAAGTGCAAAAATAATCCCGCAAAAATGTGGAAACTCATAAATAGTTTAATAAGCAGCAGAACTAAAGAAGCCTCAGGACCGAGTAAACTACAAACAGAAGATGGATACGTCACCGATGTTAAAGAAATATGTGAACATTTTAATAAGTTCTTCTCTAATGTCGGCTCAAATCTAGTCAAAGGGATTCCGCAGACGATGCTCAATAGCCCCGGCAATGCCGCAACTGGATGTGCTGGTAGTACTGTGAATAGCCTAAATCAATTTTTGCCCACAAGCATAAATGAAGTAGCTAAAATAATAAATAATCTTAACTCTAATATAAGTACCGGAATTGACAGTATAAGCGCTAAATCCATAAAATGTATTAAAAATGTTATACTGCATGAGCTAACCAATTGTATAAACTCTTGTCTTACAAATGGATTCTTCCCTGATTCATTGAAAATTGCAAAAATAACACCTATTTTCAAATCAGGAAATAAGTCTGACCCAGGAAATTATCGTCCCATTTCAGTCCTACCAATAATTTCAAAAATATTTGAAAGGGTTCTTTACAACCGACTTGAAACGTATTTGAGTTCTATCAATTTTCTATACGAAAAACAGTATGGCTTCCGTCCCAAGTCAAACACTCTTTCGGCAACAATAGGCATTGTAACAAAATTAATGACCAGCATTGATAAGAAACAGGTAGGCCTGGGAATCTTTATTGACCTGAAAAAGGCATTTGACTCCATCAGCCACGACTTGCTACTTAAAAGGTTAAATCAGATTGGTATTACTGACACTGCGCTAAAAATATTCAAATCATATCTAGAAAACCGTAAACAAGTGGTAAAAATAGGTCAAACTCAGAGTAGTACCAGCGTTGTCACCTACGGAGTACCTCAGGGCTCAATTTTAGGTCCCCTCTTATTTCTTGTGTACATAAATAGCGTCAAAGATATTGGTTTGATAGGTGATATTACCCTATACGCAGATGATGCCTGCTTATTTTACTTTGGGAAAACATTAGACTCAGTATTAACTGATGCACAAAGAGATCTGAATGTTCTAAATACCTGGTTTCAAGCTAACCTCCTTACAATTAATATTACAAAAACAAATTATATTTTATTTACAGCTAAAAATAAGAAAATATCACAATTCGCACCTGTTACAATAAACAATCAACCCATTAATAGAGTTTACAAAGAAAAGTACCTAGGATTAATTTTGGACAGTGGTATGACATGGAAATCTCACCTGGACAAGATAAAATCTAAAGTTAATTCTCTCACAGGAGCACTGCGTGGCATAGTTAGGTGTCTTCCGCGGCAAGTACGATACACTATATACAATACACTTGTTAAGCCCCATATTGATTATCTCATAGAAGTTTGGGGAACCGCTGCAAGAACTAATAGAATTAATTTACAAAGAGCCCAAAATAAATTAATCAAAAGATTATTTAACTACAACTTTTTCACCCCTACAGATAAGATATATAAAGAAACAAAATTAATGAATATTAACCAATTATATACTTATAATACTTTCATATTAATACGAAAGATTTTAAATAAAAAATTACACACCCAAATTAACTTCACAAAAAAATACCAAGTTCAAAAAATCCTACTGAGAAATGCAAATAATCTTATTTTACGTCATCCCCGAACAAATTATGGAAAACAAAATATTTTATATGAGGGTGCCAAATTATATAATAGATTGCCAAAAGATATTAAAGAGGCAAAATTTACGTCAACCTTTAAGATACTTCTTAAACACTATGTTTCTAATGCTATAAAATGAATAAAGTAAATAAAATAGTAATTTATAATCAAGCGGCAAAAACAAGAAAAAAAAAAAAAAAAAACTTAAAAGTATACGTTTTTATGTTAATGTTTATATATGTCTATATGTACTTATAATTATATTATGTGTGTATGTAATGTGTCAGTATAATAACATAAAAATAAAAGTTTCAATGTTAACAAAATTATTGTAAACATCTAGCATATCCAGGAGCGCGCTATGTCGGTGTAATTAGTGAGTTCGTTACGTAACTAACGACGTTAAGTGCAAGCCGAGTTCAGTCTTATCTAGAACTACCTACATCAGTTCATAATTGTTCACAAATATAATTGTTACTTTACGTTCTGTGGTGTGATGTGATGTGACTTGTGATTGTAATAGGATAATTTTAAATAGCCCAACAAAACGTTTATACTGTACAACTGTTTCTCATGTAAGTGATTGTAAATCTTTATGAGGAAATAAATGTCTTTAAACCTTAGATTATAGAGACAGAATTCCTTTCACTACGTGTTACTCAGGGTGTAAAAACTTAGTTCAAAAGCGATGTCAATTTCCTATCAATATAATGGGCAAGTGAACGTTGTTGAAACGTATCAATAGATAGCGTGCATCTGCAATAAGTTTTGTCCCAATAATGTTTATATATTTATTTATTTATTAGTCACACCAACAAAATATGTTCATTCATAATGTTTAAAAACAGTGTTTTTTAAGCGTGTTCTGTGATTTTTCAATGGTGTTGAGATGTATGTTGGATGTACGTCACAGAAAGATGTACAGAAAGCGGCCCAAAACACTGTTTTATAATGGAATAACAGTGAACAGCTACGCACGAGCTATTGACCTTAGGTTGTAGTTCCAAAACGAGTCGCCATATAGCGTAAGTGAGCTGTTGCTTTGTTTGATAAAAAAAATTGGTCTCTATTTCGGTATGTATTAATAGTACAATATAGATTGTAGATACTTTGTGGTGTTACGGCAGGCTTGTTTACCGGTTAATTTTTAAACCTTAATCAGCGCAAGTACATAAAGAGCTTTTGATAAAGGTTTAGCTCTACCTTAACCTAAAAAAAACCGGTTTCCTTAAAGAGCAAAATTATAGGGATTGTGTATCAAAAAACCGGTATAAACCGTTTAAAACCTCTTTAAAGAGTTCTTTTTATTTTTCTTTGATGTTTGCCGTCCTAAGGGCGCGTTTATATGAAATTTTAATAAATTCATATTATCACATATTTTTTTTTATATAGCGCGGCAACCGCTCGGAATCCGCCGTGCTTGTACATTGTGCACTAATAAATAAATTTTAAAATTATTTAAAGTTTGTTTACGCTTCGAGCAGCCGTGTCTTCTTTTTTCTTTTTATGGACATGATATATATTTCGAACAAGTATACGTAAGTTTTTAGTTTTTTCTTAAACTTACAGACAGGATACTTTTGAGAGAAATCTTTTTCCTTAACGTGTGGGTAATTGGTGCATATAAATGACGATAAAAAAAAAAAAAAAAGGAATTTCACGCCTGTAATCCCCGAAGGGGTAGGGAGAGGTAAATGCATGCATTCAATCATACATGCAATCACCCACGACTCCCCGGTTACGTTTTGGCCCAGGTAACAGGTGGCGAACCTGTTGCCATCTCCGGGCACATTACCAAACTCCGGGGTAATGGGAAATTTCCAGAAAATGGAAAAATCCCAATAAAAGCAGAGATTTTCAATTTTAAACCGTTATCTCTAATATCCCCCGACCCGGGAATCGAACCCAGGACCTCCAGCGTAATAGTAGTGGCCTGCTACCACTACGCTACTGAGGCAGTTAAATATCTAATGTATGATATTAAAACATAAAAAATTACGCTTCAAACTCATAGTCCCACACTAGGATTTCCTGTGTCGTGGGTTGCATACAAAGGCAATAACACAAATTGTTCATCAATATAAAAGCGAGCGAGCGACTTTTAATTCGAAACAGCCGGTCTAGCAGTACACATAGAAGTTTTTAATTTTCAACCAATTCTTCCGTTTTTTACGGAAGACATTTTGAACGACTGCCAGTCTTGTAAGTAACAGTCGAAACACACGTCCGGATTTGATACGGAGCAGGCAGCGGATTCGGTACGCTCCGAACTAAATCTTGCCGTGTGTAGCGACAGCGGATTTGATATGTTTTAGTATTTTTATTTACATATCCAGGCGCAAGAAATGGTTACTTTGAATCCACTCAGGACGATTGGGACACATCACAATCTATTTTAGCACCGAAAAAGCGTCGTATAGGTACTGAATACTGTAGATTCAGATGCACCTTTACGAAATTGTAGCACGCGAGTAGGGATTGCAATCCCGCAAAACGCGCCCCTTATCATTCTGGTGGATCCCGCACTTTCAAAACGCGGATCCGCGGATCCAGCTTTAAATTTGTGGCTAAAACGTTCATAAATTTTGAACACAGAAATGGCTTATTTTGAGTCCGATGGCATTATAGGAGAGTACCTGACTGTCGCCTATGAATATATATATATACTAGCGGCCCGCCCCGGCTTCGCCCGCGCTGCTCTGCTCCTATTAGTCATAGCGTAATGTAAGCTATCCTATCTCTCAAGTTGGATCGAACTGCACGTGGTGTGCGAATTTTATTATAATCGGTTAAGTGGTTTAGGAGTCCATTGAGGACAAACATTGTGACACGAGATTTATATATATTAAGATATATATATGCTGACGATTCAGCTTACTAGCATAGAAGCCGAGTGAGCGTTTTCGACGTCAGGATAATATTTGTTATAGCTCACTCAGAAGCAGGCTTGGAGATGAAACTACATATAAATGACATTTGCTTTGTAAGAGCGTATTTTCTAAAGTTATCGATATCTTAGTAGTAATAGCATCTAGATAAGAAGAAGTTGCGATTTGATTATTAGTTATTTTAAAAATAAGACTGATAACTTTTTTCTTTATTTAAAGAGTTTATTTATTTTGCTAATGCGAATATGACACTCTGTAGGTACACATGTACAATTTAACCTTATAAAACTTACTATGATTGAGCTCGATTCTTCAGAGCGAATTTAACCATACTTATTACAGGGTATACCTATGATACTGTTTGATAAAGGGTTCGAGAAATTAATGTTATGTAAACCTAAACACAGCTGAACTGAATACCTATTGCCTTTCAAAAACTGGTTAAACTGTGTCTTAAAGACATTTACAAAATGGTTACCTTAAACCTGATATTAGATGTAAGGGTAAAATTAAAAAAAACTTGATGCCAAATCTTTTAGAATAACGTCTCAGACTGTTTGATTACTAATTACTCTTACTTGATTTTATAACCAAATTTCTTATAGCGTGATCCCGCGGGATCCACACGGGATTTGCGCGGGATTGATCAATCCCGCGGAATTGAATAATCTGCGGGGTTGTAATCCCAACACGCGAGCGGTAAAATGTTATCATGTCCAAGCCTGACATAGAACAAAAATAAGAATATTTTAGCAAAAGCAGCAAGGCTGAAGAAAATAAACGTAAAATCATTGTATTGATTGTATTTGTGAAAATGATCTTACAAAAGAAATTACCATTTCGGGAAACTACTATATGTTGGTTGCCGTCGAATTACAAATTTTTTCGCCTATAGGTCGCGCCAGGTAAAAAGAACGCTGGCGGTCAAGCTGCGCAGTAGACGATTTATCGATCTATTTGGTGGTATGAGATGCGGCGTGGGGCGGGCGGGTGACGCGCCGCATGCTTACCGCCGCGCTATTGGTTCGTCAGTCGACCTTTATTATCCGCCCTGTGTCCACGTTACGTTTGTTCTCGAAATACCATCGCGCACAAAAGTGTTTACTTACGAAATGGTTCTATATATAAAAGAAAGGAAAATGATTTACAATGTATATTGTTTTATGAAGACAGAGGCTGATAATAATGCAGCTGTTAATTTAAAACAATGTATGAAACGGACAGCTGAGGCAACAAAATGTTCCGAGTCTACAGTGAGACGAATTGTAAAAGGTTCAAAAGATTCGGAATTTCTTACTGTATTCCGAACTCCCGGCAAAAATAAAAGAATTAAACAAAAACCAGTAACAGAACCGCACAGCTTTGACCAGGGTGTAATAAAACGAATGATCCACAATTTCCACGACACGGAAAAAGAATGGCCTACCATAGGCAAGTTGCGAAGGAAGTTACAGGATGACCTAAATTTCCAAGGATCTGCTACAAGTCTCAGGCGAATAATAAAAATAAAAGGGTTTTAAGTGGGCAAAAACAGAAAGCAATAGAAAGCTTTTAATTGAGCAGTCACAAATACGCTTTCAGAGGATTGAATATCTGAGAAAGATAAAAAAATATAGAGAAGAAGGAAGACCAATCATTTACACTGATGAATCATACGTGGATAGTTCCCATACGTCTCATCATTCTTGGACAGACGGTCCCACAAAAGGCATTAAAAAACCTATCTCCAAAGGTAGCCGCTTGGTCATAGTGCATGCGGGTGGTGAATCAGGTTTTGTGCCGAATGCTCTACTGACATTCAAAGCCGGCACAAAAGGCGGCGACTACCATGACAACATGAACTCTGATAATTACGAGCGGTGGCTGCGTACTAAACTAATGCCGAATTTACCGCCTAATTCAGTCGTGGTATTAGATAACGCGTCTTATCATAATAAACAAGTCGATGCTGCACCAACGGCCAACACAAAAAAAACAGACATGCAACTCTGGCTCCGTCAAAAAGGAATTCCATTTGAAGAATGCATGCTAAAGCCGGAGTTGTACAACTTAATAAAAAAAAACAAAGAAGAATTCAAGAAATTTAATAGCGATGCAATTTTAAACGAAGCAGGCCATTCTGTACTCCGTTTGCCCCCGTATCACCCGGACTTGAATCCTATAGAAATGGCCTGGTCCCAAATAAAGGGATATATCGCCAGTAAAAATGTGAGTTGGATTCTGACACGAATAAATGAATTAATTAATGAAAAAGTAAATCTAATGGGAGCTACAGAATGGGGAAAATTATGCACTAAAGTCAAGAAAATAGAAGCCGAGTATTTTAAAAGTGATCATGTGGTCGACATGATGACAGAAAAATTTATAATTCGCGTAGATGATGATGATTCGGACTCAAACGATGATGAAGGCTCAAGTGACGACAGCGACGAAGATGAAGTGGCCGAATCTAGTACCAACACCGCGTCGTCATCTGGATTTCCACCACCACCCGCGACGACTTAATGGAAGGCGTTGCGCCGTTAGTTTAATATTTTATAGTAGATAACACAATGTATGAAGATGGCCGTCTGTCTAGGTTGTTGGTCTGTGACGTCATTCACTTGGCGTTCTGTGACTTCTCTGTGTTTTGACTACTGGCTTGTTTAAGTGCTTGTTGAAACAAATTTCGAGTGCTTTTGCGATTTGCAATACGAAGGTAGTGCTAGAGGTTTCTGTTCAAATCAGTTGATCGTGTTCGTTCGTTTTTCTGTAAACAATTTAATAATCTGCAAAAGCAAACCGGAGTTTGCCAAAAAAAGTGCTCGGTGTTCAGGGAAAAGCATTCATAGGTAGGTTCATTTGTGGATACAGGCGTGATTATTTAGTGTACAAATCACTTTCTTAGCGATAATAGCAATCTACAAACCGTCAATTTTAAATTAGCGCCTATTAGTACGAAATTAAAAGAAAATGGCGGAAAAACGACTTCATTCTTACAATTTTTAAATTAGTATATCTCATGAACCCCACGCGTCAACTAAGTGAAATATGTTTTAAGTAGTAGTATATGTACTAATGTTTGAGGACGAAAAGTTTTATTGATGTAC
The DNA here is from genome assembly GCA_036365455.1 of Macrosoma leucophasiata. Lineage (NCBI taxonomy): Eukaryota > Metazoa > Arthropoda > Insecta > Lepidoptera > Hedylidae > Macrosoma > Macrosoma leucophasiata. Next base: position 8,388,117 of record JAWQUS010000024.1, read on the forward strand.
AATTATGTACCAATGCCCCATACAAAGTGGCGGATCTCCTTTCAATTTCTTTCTTCAACCTTCATTATTTGTCCGCATTCCGAGATCAAACACTTTGATTTATTATTTTGTTCATCATAATCAAAATAACTGTAAATAATACTGTTCCGTTTGCGACCCATGGTCTTATACCTGTTTTTTTTGTAAGTACTTAGGTTTTCTTAATTACACAATTTACACACGCTTGAGTGCACTGTTTACAAATAATGCAATAAATGGCAGTGATAGACACGCTGGAAAAATAGACAAGTCGAAACACACCCGCGCGCACGTCTTTTGTGACGTAGTAGCAATTTTGGATTAAACCGGTTCATTTAGGTTTTTGAAGCGCTCTCTTCTCAATAGAGAATAGATTCGCTCCAAACGGAATTTGATGTAAAAACCTTTAAAAACCTTTACTTACGCTACGCTGAAATAAGATGAAAAATTTTCGAACAGAATCTAACCCAATTTAATACAATATTATTATAAAGTATGTCGAGGACCTACTTTTATCTATACTTATAATAAAACTGTACAAGTGTGAATTCTGTACATTAAAAATATAAAAGAAATAGATACCAGGGGATGTTACTAGATCGATACCGAACACAAATAATATATGTGACGTCCTGATGCCCAATGTCCCGACGCCCAGCGTCCCGACGTCAAGCGTTCCGACGCCCAACGTCCCGACGCCAAGCGTCCCGACGCCCAGCGTCCCAACGCCCAGCGCCCCTACGCCCAGCGTCCCAACGCCCAGCGTCCCGACGCCCAGCGTCCCGACGTCGAGCGTCTCGACGTCCAGCGTCCCGATGCCCAGCGGCCCGACGCCCAGCGTCCTGACGTCGAGCGTCTGCGTCCCGACGCCCAGCGTCCCGATGCCCAGCGTCCCGACGCCCAGCGTCCCGGCGCCCAGCGTCCCGATGCCCAGCGTCCCGACGCCTAGCGTCCCGACGCCCAGCGTCCCGACGCCCAGCGTCCCGACGCCCAGCGCCCGACACCCAGCGTCCCGACACCCAGGGTTCCGACGCCCAGCTTCCCGACGTCCAGCGTCCCGACGTCGAGAGTCTCGACACCCAGCGTCCCGACGCCCATCGTCCCGACGCCCTGCGTCCCGACCCCAGCGTCCCGACGCCCAGCGTCCCGACGCCCAGCGTCCCGACGCCCAGCGTCCCGACGCCCAGCGTCCCGACGCCCTGCGTCCCGACGTCGAACGTCTCGACGCCCAGCGTCACGAGACGCCCCAGCGTCCTGACGGCCACTGTTCCGAAGCTCAGCGTCCCGACGTCCAGCATCTCGACGCTCATCGTGTTGTTTTTGTATTATCCAAAATTAACCAAAAGTTATATCCAAAATAGCCACTTTTCCACGCGAACGAAGTTGCGGGCACAGCTAGTTTATAATAAAAGTAGGTCCTCTACCTTTGATGAAAATATAGGTAATTTTATTATGTATCTGTGCTACGCTATTTATTTGTTATCTGCTGCTTTTTCAGTCCAATGTTGTCATCAATGTTTTTGACAAAATACGAGTGTTTTAAAATGGTAGTAGTTTTCGTGAATGAATTCGTATTTGGTTATTCTTAAAAATCACATCATTTTATTCATTTGGTGTTAGCGTAAACTGAAGAAAACTTCACATAATGGGAAATTAGAAGAAAAGGATAGCTTTGATATGACTTAACAGAATATTGCATTACGTTAGTTAGAAAGGAAAACCATGAATCCATACAAGGATATTGAAGAGAGTTCATTTACTGCCGCTCCTCACCTGACTTACGAGGATATAGCTACAAAATTACTCAAAGATCATTACTTCTTGACTGCTTTGGAATTGCATACAGAACTAGTGGAGAGTGGCAAAGAGCTGCCACAGTTAAGAGAGTTCTTTTCGAACCCAGGCAACTTCGAACAACATGTATCTAGAGCTTCAGAGTTTATTTCTATGCGTAAGTTCTTATTTAATATCATGTTCAAATTGCATCTAGTTTGTTTAAACTGTTTATGACTTCTGGCAAATTTATGAAGTTTATTTTGTGTAGGTATCATTTAAAATGCATGGTCTTAAGTTTTTATTCGTATTAAGAATGATGTCCCATTGCTCTTTATAAGTACTATGTTACAATTATAGAAAAAAAGGCTTTATTTGTCATATATTTTATTATACTTCCTGTTTGTCAAGTATTTTCCTATTAGAAGGCATCTCTTCTAATAGGAAAATACCTTCCTTTTATTTTAAGAGAAAATAAGTTAAGTAAGTACTGGAATGGTATGTTATTATATATTTAGTGGCAATCATCTTATGATAATATTGTGTGGTGGGACGCATGTTAAGTCCTCCAGACATGAGAAAAATATGACAATTGAAATTCAATTGTGTCTGGGCGCCGGTGGCCTTACGTTCCTTGACAGATTAAAATAATAATACACATTTAAAATATTTGTAGATCGGACACCAAGTCAAGCCACATTAGATTCCTTAGACACAGCCCGATATTCAGAAGATGGGGGTGGAGACCGTGGAGGCAGTGGGGGTGATGTTGCAGTGTTGGAATTTGAACTCAGGAAAGCTCGGGAGACAATAAACTCATTAAGAGCCAATCTCACTCAATTCGCTGGTACTAAACTATAAATTACTTTATTTTGTGCTTATAATTTTCGGCTACTTCTAAGGCAATGCACCCACTTGTAAGAAGTAATAATAATGTGCACAACTAGGTATATAAAAGTTAATCATATAGGTATGTAATTTTTTATCTTTATATAGACTGCAGGATAAATGGTTGAACTGATAAAAGAAATTGTAATTCATTAAGTAACCATAATAAGTTAAAGAAATTAGTTGCCTCAGTTTTGAGTTATTATGTAAAGTATTTGTTTTTGTTTCAGGCAGTGAATCTACAATAGATAAAAGTACAAATGATAATTTTAATCAACGATCCCTAAAACCACATGAAAAAAGAGCATTAAATTTCTTAATAAATGAGTATCTATTACTACAGAATTACAAATTGACTTCCATTACATTTTCCGATGAAAATCCTGATCAGGTAATGTTCATAGTTTAATATCAAATATACCTATAATATTAATGAAGAATGTGGCAGCCAGAGTGGCAGGTTTTAGGGATGACTGGATACGACTGGGGGAGGCTTTTGCCCAAAGGCACAAAGAAGAAAAATATTTAAAATTAAAAGAAGAAACAACAATGTATATTTATATTTCTCTGAACAAAAAGCTTAAATAAATATAATATTAATACCATACTAATAAATCACAAGTGCCATACTAATTTACTTATAAATCATATCAACATCCTTATATGTAATGATGTGATTTCATACTTGTCCTGGCAATAATATTAACTGTATTATGTCATTCTTGACTGAATAGGGTAAAGAGGTTTCAAACAATTATTTTGGGTATATTGGTAATATGCTTATAATAATAATACTCTTTATTGCAAACCATAAAGGAAAAAAACATTAAGAATAAAGAAAAAGCACGAATGGGGGCCTTATCTCTACACAATGATTTCTTCCAGGAAACTACAATTGTAGGATACTGTTTAACATATATTAATACAATTGCTTAATTTAATTTAGTTTTTGATTTTTAAAAGGAATTTGAAGATTGGGATGATGTTGGTTTGAATATGCCACGGCCAGCAGGTTTAGTGTCCCTATTTTGGGGTTCCACAACAAATGCAAATGTATCTCAAACTGATGCTTCATCCCAAACTGATATGTTGGACCAAAATGTGGAATGCCAGACCGAAGTGTACGAAGGATATGTGTGTGTCAGCTGTCAAACTTCCATAGATAATGAAACAGATTGGAATCACGAGGTAATACAACCTTTATCTCTAGACACTTGTGTACGCCAATTGCCTCCTAGTTAAGCTAACGGGTTTTTGCCCCTTGACACTTTAAAGCTTTTATTTATTAGTGGTTGCGCCTGCGGCCTGGTTATCCTCAAGTTGCAGGTTCGATTCCTGCCCGAAATCATTTTTTTCTTTCCGTTTTCTTTAATTTCTAAAGTTCACTTGCATGTGTTATTGCCATAAATAATTTTGTTTTTGTTTTTATTTTTTGTTCTTTTTGTACATCCATACTACACAAAGTATTATCTTCACAGTTACTTATCCAAGCTGAAGAAATAGAATTACTGAAACAAAAAATATTAGCTCTTGAAACTGAAAAATTAAACTTCCAAAAATTGTATGATGCCGCTATAGTGAGCTTAAATTCTCTTACAAGTCCTTCATCAGAGAATAAAGGTTTGGATTTACAAATACCCAGCGATAAATTGGTTTCTGTTGAACAGAGAGTAGAACAATTAGAAACAAAGCCAATAACTTGTACGGCGGCCGAAAATCATTATGGTAGTGAAAATTCTACTCACAGTGCCACACCTGACCAATTTGAAATGATTGAAAATGAGAAAAATGGTGGATTGTAAGTAACTTTTTTTATGATGTATAATTAACTGTATTAAATATCAGTTATAATGCTACTTTTTACTAGTTGAATTAGGTGTTTGTTTTTTTTTTTTTTATTATGTCTCAAGGTTGACAGACAAGCAAACAGGCCACCTGATGGAAAGTGGGCACCGTAGCCTATGAACATTTGCAACACCAGGGGAGTTGCCAACGCGCTGCCAGCCCTGAAGGACTCTTTTGACGCCATTTTTGAAGAAGCCCATATTGTAGCACCGAGGGTACACCTCAGAGGGAAGTTCGTTCCACAATTTACACGTTCTGGGCAGGAACGAACGTGAAAACCGCACCGTTGAGCACTGCCAGGTGTCCAATCAGTGTGGGTGGAACTTCTCTCTTCGGCGGGTAGTACTGTGTAGGAAAAGAGACGGTGGAACCATGTCAAACAGTTCAGCAGAGCACTCACCATTGTAGAGACGGTACAACACGCACAAACTCCCAATGTCTCTACGCAGGCTCAGATGTTCGAGCCTGTCAGTAAGTCCTGGATCGTTAACAATACGAACGGCGCGTTTTTGTAGGGAGTCAACTGGACCAAGCTGGTATTTGGGGGCTCCGGCCCACAAATGAGAGCAGTATTCCAGATGGAGCCGCATGTCTTGATTTGAAATATGTTATTAAAAATATTATTTAAAATATCTCTTTATTATCCAAAACTGATATTAATCTGCTTCCACAAATATGTTTTATATGAATGAAATTTATTTCGGAAAATCGCTAAATAAATGAAGCTGATGAACGAAATAAACATGAAATACTTATTCTCGCTCCCTAAATACTGATTTAAATATTTATTACTTGATAAGTGAATTTCACATAAATTATTATATCCATAAATCTGTGGCTTTGGGTGATTCATAATAAAATATTCTGACTGTTTCATTAGTACAGACGTACTCTAACATGTCCCACAAAATCGCGTTTGTAATTGTAACCTTGTGGATATAGAATAAAGAAGGAAGGTTCGAACAGCAGTTCGTTCGAGCCGGCGGTCCTGGGGAGCGAGCGCGCGTCCCCGCGCCGCGGCAGTGTGGCCACCCTCGACGACACGCTCAGCATCGCCGACACGGCGGACTGGACACGTCTGCACTACGATTACAACACGGTTGAGAACAACAAAGAGATGTGGATTGATAGGTATGATGAACTGTTATTCATATTTTATGTCTAGAAACATGTACGTCATTTTTTTCTGTCGCTTAGTCTAGTGTTTTGCTTGTTGGTAATTATAAGACGTATTTATGTATCTTATGTATGTATATTCACGCCAGGTCCCTAACGGGGTAGGCAGAGAGTGTAGAGCGCCAGATATCCCGGTCTTGACATACCTCTCGTGCCTTGTCTACCTTCATGATTCTTTTCATACATGCACGCCGATAATAAGAAAAGAACCGGGATATTTGATTCTTAAATTCTTTCCTGCCCCATAAGGAACTTAGCGTGAAGATAATTATTTATATATAATTTAATAATGGCAACCCTTGATACGTCCCACTGCTGGGCACGAGTCTCTCCCCTTCTTGGGAGGGGGCCTGGAACTTACTCCACCACGCAGCTCCAATGCAGGTTGGTGAAGATACGGGTTCCCGTTGTCGGATGTTTTCAAACCTCCGACAAGGTTTAACGACTGCTATCTATCGATAGCAACCGGAACCGACGGCTTAACGTGCCTTCGAAGCACGGAAACGCGCATTTTAATTTGCCACTAGCGGTCACCCATCACACACCCGACCGCGCCCGTATCGCTTAACTGAGTAGATCGCTGCCGATCTACACCAGCCGCTGGGCCATGCGCGCTTCATACATTATTTACTAATAATAAATACCTTTTATGAGCGCTTTTCGCTTTTTATGCTACATCTTATGTCTGGGACTCTATCCCCTTGTTGTAGATAGTTTTATGATTTAACCAGTGAATTTCCAACTAGTTAGCACCTCTGGAATTTACTAATGCGCTCGAAAAAAGTTTAATCGAGTAGCAAAACCAACATGTTTATAATTGACATTGATGCTAAGGGAATGACTATAATGTCTATAAATAAAAAAAGTCTCAAAGCAGATTCTTGACATTGTAAATCTTTGTGCTAAAAATGGCAGGCCTGCACTACGTACTATGACGTTCCAGTTAGAATCTAAGGCTGGGTTTCACCAAGATATTTTTTAAAGTTATTGTTACATTTCACATCCTTCTCTAACCTTAACAGATCTCTTTAAGTTGTTATTTAGTCTTTATTGTTACATTTCACATCCTTCTCTAACCTTAACAGATCACTTTAAGTTAGAGAAGGATGTGAAATGTTACAATAACTTTAACAAATATCTTGGTGCAACGCAGGTTTAGTGTAACTCCAAAATGTAGTAACTACTTATGAGAGGCAGATACATTAGGTAGGGCGGTGCTGCTTATGCTTCGATCGATCATATCGAGCTCCATCATAGTCTTATCACAATAATAATATTTCAAAAACATGTTATTTATGATTTGCAGTGCCCTTCCCAGTACAATAAAAGAAACCATTTTAAATTGGTGTTGCGAGAAGCACAACGAACCGGTGGCGAATGACTTACTCGCGGAACTAATGAACAATGAAAAGCCTATTACGTTAACGGAATTTCTTCCTCTAGTAGCGGATACGTTACCAAGGGTAAGTAAAACAATCATCTATTGTTGATTTTTAAAAATCGTATATAGGTACAGTCAGGGAACTCTCCGCTTATCCAAAATCAACAAATATAGCTTTTATTACTACCCTATAAGACACCCGAATAATAAAAGTATTAAGAAAAATGGAAACTTCAAAGCCAAGAGAGCAAGTCGGGATGGTATACCGAGGTTCGAGCTTTATATCGTAACTTTGAAAAACTACTAGCCTCGTGAGCATTATTTCTATCGAATGATAAGCACCACCAGGTGTGGAACCACCATTGTAGCAACAAGCAGCGAAAACGAACCATGGATATTTTGGCACGTACTACATTTCACATACAGTAGAAGCTCTTTATTCGCGCTTCCTTCATACGCGTTTTCACTATTCGCGGATTGAAAAAATGCGACTCAAGTCCTGTATTCGCGGCTAAGATTTCTTTATTTGCGGATTGAATCGGTACTTCGGTACATATATAGGTGTCCCTAAATAAAAAGCATTCGGTATCCGTTGTCAACACGTTAAGAAATAAATAAAAAACACCTTATTACAACTGCACCTAGATTGTGTTTTCAAAAGCTAACTGCGTTGTTTGTTTCGTTCGACGGTTCCTTTGAGTTAAAGTCGCCTTCGCCGCGGTCGGTGATTTTATGTATGTAAACAAACTGAAAATTTAGATAAAACCAACTTGTTACTCAAAACATAAAGTATATTATTGAATGCTGTTACAATTGGACCCATGAAATGTTTTTTCTTCTTTTTTTTCTTCTGTCCTTGCCTAAACCTGAAGATATTATGTAACTTATCAAAATGTATGGTCAAAAACTTAAATTAAACAGATTTTTTATGTTTGCTTTTTTTATTCGGCCGCCTAGGAACGTATCCCCTATAATTCTATGTAAATTACCATTCCATATTCACGGTTTCTATATTCGCGGCATATTCACGGAACGTATACCCCGCGAATAACGAGCTTCTACTGTATTTGTTTCGCATTTGAGCAGTATTCTCGTTTCAGATAGTGGCGCACACGCTGGTGGGGCGACGGTGCGAGGCGGCGGCGGCGCTGGCGGCGGGCGCGGCGCTGCTGCCCGCCGCCGGCCCGCGCCGCGCCCGCCTATTGCACACGCTGCTCACTATGCTCAAGAAGCCCGACCCGCCCGACGCTCGAGTCATCTGCGAAGGTACATCATATGTAAGCTGATGCTGGCTTAGTAACTCCTGCCCGCCTGCTGCACACGCTGCTCACCATACTCAAGAAGCCCGACCCGCCCGACGCCCGAGTCATCTGCGAAGGTACGCCATATGTAAGCTGATGCTGCCTTAGTAACTCCTGCTACTACCCGCCTGCTACTACCCGCCTGCTACACACGCTGCTCACCATACTCAAGAAGCCCCACCCGCCCGACGTCATATTATGCGAAAATACTTAGGTAACTCATTATGCTTTTTATGTATCATTAGGAGACGAGTATATTGACAACATATTCATTGATCCCTTAATTTATTTAATACTAGCTGTTGCCCGCGGCTTCGCCCGCGTGGATGTCGAAAAGTAGCCTATGTTCTTTCTCAAAGTCAGCTCTATCTCTGTACCAAATTTCATTAAAATCGGTTCAGTCGTTTGGACGTGAAAAGGTAACAGACAGACAGACAGACAGAGTTACTTTCTCATTTATAATATTAGTAGAGATTTAAAGCCATTGAGAATGTTCTCAATAGAAACTCAATTTTAGTCATACACATCACAATTTTATTTATCCATTGATCGAAGGCTCAGACTGCCATCTTACTACATTTATTGGTCTGAAGCCTATGACTACGAAGTTATAGCCACATATTTTAATATATATATTTTTCATTCTCTTTCAGCTACTTGCCTTGTTGTAAAATGGGGTGGTAGCGGCGAAGTCCTCTCATCTATAGTAGAATTACTAGCGTCTAGATCTTCCGAGCGGCGAGTACTGGCTAGCCAAATATGTCTAGCCATTTCACCTTATGTTCCCGTGGAGCTTTGTACTTCGCTACTACTTAGTCTAGTGGTGCTAATGTGCGAGTCGAGTGAAGCAGAAATAAGGAGTTTAGGGCTCAAAGCTGCATGCTTAATATGCCCACTAGCTGATCACAAATATGGACAAATAGAGAATCTCATGTTTAATTTCTTGAAAGATAATTTTGATAAGAATGTTAAAGATACTGTGAGTATTTTTATACCGGTGCTGGCTAGAAGCGCTCTTATTGCAGGTAATTTTATAAAATTATTTATGTTTTATAGGTTTTCTCTTTGGGATACTGTGTCACTAAACTTATTTGGCCTTAAATTAATATCGTACGAAATATCTCTTTTTCAGGAAAATTCTGCCCTGAGTTGCATAATAGAATAATGGCGAATTTACTGAAAGCAAGCACCGATAACGAGTGGAAAACTGTTTTGTTATATATAGATATAATGCGAGTATTAGTTTTAGCGAAAGTGAGTTACGTAGTCAATGTACAAATAGTTAGAGAAATTACCCTTAGTGACTGTGATATAAAAATGATAAATTTACAAGAGGTGCCGTTGAAGAGTGATCAGGAATACTTTTTAGATTTACAATGTTATATGACTGATAATGTGGATGCAAAGAAATTGTTAATGGCAATGAATAAGTTAATTAAAGAGAACCCCGAAGTACGATGGCCGGAACTGACATGGTTTATTAATATGTGAGTAATTTTGGGACAAAAATATGTCTTAAGTGTCTGTGTATATTACAAGGTGTCGCAGATAGGTCCAACAATATTTCAACAGCTCATGCATAAATTGATGTAGACTTCATCCTTCAAGGATTTTTTCTCCTCATAATGTTAAATCACCGGTTTATTACGAGACGAGTCAAACTTTGGTTTACATTTTGTGTGTTTCAACCCTGAAAATTGACAGCTGAAATCAATAATTGACTTGCGGCATGCGTATACGCACGCGTGATATGTGTGTGTGACGGTGATGTGAACACATCGCGTGTGTGCGTATGAAATGCTGAGAGTGCTCATGGACCGCCTGTTAGGATTGTTAAATAAAATAACATGTAATAAATATTTAAATTTCATACGAAATTAAAAAATAAATTTGTGGTTATTGCATAGTTAATAATGCATTACTTGTATGATTCCAAACTTGATATAAATGAATACTTTTCAATAAATGTTGTTGGAGCTTTCTGCGACACTTTGTTTAACTTTATCTCTCTTCAAGATTCAAAAATTAAATAATAGTTTGATTTCTTTCGTTTAATTTGAAAGCTCTAACCGATATTTTTATAAAATAAAAAGATTACACTTTTATTTACAAGGTCTCCTCTAGATAAGTCCTATTATTATTGTTGTTACCCCTTAAGCGACTAGGCGAGAATATTTATTTAAATAGATTTATCTGGCCTATATGAATAATTCATTGATTGAAGATATTCAAAATAAAATTGTACGGCTATGTAATTTTAAATTCAATAATTTTAACGAATTTTTCAAGTGTTACAGCACTAACCAATTTTACATTTTCAGGGTAAAGCAAATCATAGATGTATTTGTAAATAGTAAAGTTGTCAACCATCCATCAGTATACGAATCGCTTATAAGTCTGTTCAACAGTTATGTGGACAAAATTGGGATTCATTTTACTATCAATATTTTAAGTCCTGTATTTACAATCATAATTAACGATATTGAAGGTAAATTGGAGAAGCTTCACTCAGTGAATATCGACAGTATGGTTGTTGTTGGCATTTATTTGGTCACTATTCTGTTATCGATAGAAGATAGCACACAACACGCAGAGTTTTTTCAAAAGTAAGTGATGAGATATCATGTAGTAATAATTCTATCTTAGGGGGACCTGCTTTAATGACGTGAGGCGTTTTTAGCAGTTTTTCAGCCCCTCCTTCTTGTAAGATATTATGAGAGAGAGAGAGAGAGAGAGAGAGAGAGAGAGAGAGAGAGAGAGAGAGAGAGAGAGAGAGAGAGAGAGAGAGAGAGCCAGCCTTTCCGGCTTCCTACAATCGCACATATTTTTTTTTAAATGTGTGTAGGTATGTTGTGCATTTAATTTGTAAACGACATAATAAATAATAATACTTTTATTAAATCCATCTCAAAAAGTGTGCTAAATATTCTGATGTTTTGGGTGATGGAAATGGATGGAACATGTTTTACTTGTAACACTATTTTCTCGCAATTATACTGTAAAGCTTGCGAAAAAAATTATTAAAAAAAAAAGATTTGTGGTAAAGCGGCTGGACTGGTTATCCTGCGGTCGCAGGTTCGATTCCTGCCCGAAGTCAAAATTATCGTTCTGCTTTTTCTTTAATTTCTAAAAAAAATACGTGATATTTGCCTAGAGCTTCCCTCTCCCTAGACCCCAATGTATGTTGAGATTCGACTGGACCCCCACTCCCCTAAATATCTCATGTTATTAATGGACGCTTTTTCTTAAATAAAAGCTTTTTTTGCAGGTGGATTTTGTACAGTAGTATGAGAAGTCTTCCAGCAAAAATATATTCTGTCCCATTGAAGTGGCTTTCAAAACATAAACCTGATACATTAAATTTCTTTTTGCAGCATCTTAGAGAGTGTAAGTGTGATTGTCATTATATTCCGATAGTTCAAAATGGTTTACCTCACCAGAAATAAAAGTTTTCAAATTAATTTTGATTTTTGGTAGTAAAGGCCATTTTTATTCCAGTCAAGTTATAATAATATATATTTTAAATGCTGTTTCACATTGACCCTTTTTTCTTTTTTTTTTGTACAACAATACAACAATCAATATATGAAATTTGCAGTGCTTCTTTTCTCTTCTCTCTCTTTAGAGTTTCCTGTGTTAAAATTATAGATTTTTTTTTTTACAGTCTCAGCCAGCAGTTGTGATAGTTCCAGTGGTAGTACAATTCGCTCCTATATTGCCAATCTCATCACAGAATTATTGAATGTAGCTGACATCCAAGAAGACTGTATCGAGCGACAACTGCTGCCGGCCGTTACAGCTTTGCTGTATGATGATGATGTGTAAGTATGATTCGTTTTCAACAGTCAACTCTCCACTTACGACAGAGCAACACTCATGCAAAGGCAGGTATTTACGTCATGAACGTTGGCACTAAGATGTTGAAGTAAGCTACAATTAAATATTAACAAGGAAGCAAAATATATAAGGCTTCGTGTTTGGCAGTGCCAACATAATAATTATCGTAACAACCAAGTTAGAGCAAGACAGCGAAACAATTCAATCACGAGGCAATGCATATTCTGTTGCGATAAGTAGGCCCTTTACTTTTGTAGATGAAATTAGAAAAATAAGGAAAAAAAGTTCTTAAGAAAAACTGGTTGTTGTTTAAAAAAAAGTCGGTTCATGGACAATTATTTTACGCGATAAGTCCTAAGAAAGCATGCGTCACAAGCCGAACGCTTAGGCCGATCGTGCTTCTATCACTTGTACCGCGCTCTTGCTTGCACGCTCCGCTCAGACGGAACGTGACACTTTTTCGTGCGTACAGCCGGCGCTATTTATAGACACTATCAACTCAAAAATACTTACAAATTGTATTGTCTGACATTATATCAACTAAAACGTGGGATTATGATAATTTCAAATATTATACTTTATCTCCACAGATCGGTGCGAGAGAGCGCGATGGGCGCGTGGGGTGGAGTGACGCGAGCTTGCATTGTGAGATCGTTGTCCTGCGAGTCCCAATGTTGGGCACCCCTGGACGAGCGGTTGAGGACACACTCGCTGGCGCCGCGGGAGGCGGCCCGAGCGGCTGACGCGTTAGCACTTCTTGTGTTACCTACCGCCGCCGCGCGCGCTGTTTCTGAGAAAGGTAATTTATTTAGAAGGAAGATCAAGCCTGACCATGACCAAAAGGTCGAGTACTGTCTGAGGGTGGGGTCTAAAGTATTAGGAATCGGCGTGTATGTATGAGGAGAATGATGAATGTAGAAGAAGCACGGGAAGTGTCTCAGGACCGAGATATCTGGCGCTCCACACTCTTTGCCTACCCCGCGAGGGACTTGGCGTGAAGTGCATTTACTAATGCGTTTGCTTGCACTTATTATAGTCATCTTTTCCGACAGCTCCTAAGACTAACGCTCGTCCAGTCTAATTGCAGACGAGGGGTTCAAAACAATTTGTGAGTTTTCATGTTGCCCAACGCTGCCACTTACGCTATTTCAAAGAAATATAACACTGTCCATGGGTCGGACGCGGCCCGTACCATGACATCTCATTGCGATTCAATTTAGGCACTGCTAAAATTTTAGAAGAAACGAAACAAAGTTCATTTTCGTCGGTTTAGAATCGCAATAAAAGGTCAGATGATTGTTGACATTGGCGCCCCCGGAAGACCAATCATGTTGCCGATGCGACGCTCTGCACCGATAGAATGCGGTGGTACCTACGCCCCGAACTGCGTTACTGGAGTTCTATCACGTTATCTATCTATCTATACATATTATAAAGTCCCCCGCCGCGTCTGTCTTTTTGTCTGTTCGCGATAAACTCAATGATTACTGCACGGGTTTCATGCGGTTTCCAACAATAGATAGAATGATTCTCGGGGAAGGTTTGTGTATATAATTTGTTATTTTTTTTTGTGTAAATTAGTTGCAATATAACGATAAATGTTTGAGGGTGTCCGAAAAAATCAAGCCGCCTGGAGGCTTTCATCGAAGACATTGCCCTAACCTTTTAGATATAACAAAAAAATGTTAGTGGAATACTTTCTTTCTGGTAGATCTATAAAAAAGTCCGGAGTGGCATATCTATCTTTTGATGAAAAAAATGGCCACTTACGATGCGGTAATTGGAAAGCTATTTAGGCTAATATGGTATTCATCGGGAATGGCTTAACATTTACCAGCAGAACGACGTTTACCGGGTCAGTTAGTAAAAAAATAACGTAACTTCACGCCTGTAATCCCCGAAGGGGTAGGCAGAGGTAAATGCATGCATTCAAGCATACATGCAAACACCCACCATTCGCCGGTTACGTTTTTGGCCCATGTAATATGTGGCGAGCCTGTTGATATCTCCGGGCACATTGCCAAACTTCGAGGTACTGGGCAATTTATTAGATATGAGATAAAGGACTTCACACCATTATCTCTGATAACCCTCTACCCGGGAATAGTACCCAGGACTAGACTACCGAGGCAGTTAAGAAATAAAACGAGCAAAAAAAATTCGCTTTCAGCTGTATCGTTGCTGTGTGCGCTGTGCTCGGCGGCCACGTCGGGGGAGTGCGTGGCGGCGCTGGCGCCCGGCCTGCAGCTGGCCGTGCACCACTGCGCGCACCACCCCGCACTCGCCCTCGCGCTCAGGTAATTACGCTCGCGTCCTTACTCGTATCGTGCACATAGAGCAACACGGGCTACCGGCCGACCGGAGCGGAGTACCCATAGCGTTTATTACCGATATACAGTCTATCATTCATAGCGGGAGGAAAGGAGAACGATATTGTTCCATACATTTCTGGGCCCAGGTGTTAACACTGTGCTAATTATGTCATTTTCAAATGACTATAAAAGAAATAATTAGAAATACGGGCATTTTTTGAATTACCAGTGATTGAACCCTAAACTATATTACAAAATGTACTGTAATGATTTTGCAGGCCCAAAATTATCCGTCTCTTTTGTGTGACACACACACAACAAAAATCGTCTATTAGTACGAAACTCACACCTTGACTTTAACAAAATATATTTAAAAATTCACGCACATATTCAAACATCTCAGCGACAGGCAAAGCAACACTTGTGCTTGTACTTTGACAGAGGGAAAGCCTGCATATGGCTACTCTCTCCGGTCCGCCGCGGCCGATGGCCCGTGTTGCTCTATCCCGCGTAGGCGGAACATCATATACATAATTTCAGATTATTTCATTAACTCTGTCTTTAGACGAATAAAATGTTTCCATGTTAACTACCTTATAAGTTGTTGTAGAAGTTTTTCTCCAATAGCGGAGTTCCCACTCCTGCTCTTCAGAACTATCTCTTTACTCAATACATCCGTCGCTAAATTGTAGTGTTCAGCCGTATGTGTTATTGTATGAATACACTTGGCAACATCCCCTTAACGTCTATAGTAAACCCATTAGACTTAAGTTTGGTTGCACCAAAATATTTGTTAAAGTAAATGTTAAATTTTACATCTTTCTCTAACTGTAAAAAATTGTTAAAGTTAGAGAAGGATGAAAAATTTTTAACATTAACTTTTAACTAATATGTTGGTGCAACCGAACCTTAATCTCTCGGTTGGATATGTAATGTGTGAAACCATCAAGCCAATTACAGTAATCGAAGAACATAAATAAAAAATATACTGATTCTTCCCTCGAAAAGTGTTATATAACATCACTTGATCAATCGCCTTCGCTTTCACTTGACCCCATGACTTTTTGCCGAGATATATCTGATAAATTAATTCGAATTTGACAGGAAATTGGAAGAAACCGTCCAGTCGCCGTCTTTATCGCAATATAAACCAGCGATTGACGCGTTGCTTCACCTCCTGAGCTCGTCGTCCGACTCGCCTCGAGAACAGCCGCCGAAGCCGGCTTCCAACCTCCAAACCGCACAAGAAGTCGGCCGAAGAGTCACGCAAATATTCCAACAGTCCAAAACTAACATGAACTTACAAAATATATTTAAAAAGAAAACGTAACGCTAATCGGTTGATTTAGAATTAAAGATTTAAATTCTCGAATAACTTACATTAACCAACAAAATATTTTTAAAGAGAACCGATAAGGAAACGTTTCCAGTTTTTAAAATGTTTATTTCTTAAAGATGTAAATTTTCGAATTGTGTTATTAGTCAAATTAGTTCCAGATATAGTTTAAATTTACGAAAGCTTTACTTTCTAATGTGTATTATTGCCTCAGTTTCTTCGCTTTAGTAAGATTCATGTTCACGGTCCGGCTAGTCCGGCGGTGTGAGACGACTGTTTGATTCAAAGGGTCGCGGGTTCGATCGCCGCACCGGAACAAATATTTGTATAGCCTGCAGATATTTGTTTCGGGTCTGGGTGTTTGTGTATGTGTTGTGTGTGTACAACGGCACCCACGACACAGGTTTTTACCTAGTGTGGGGCTGTGAGTGTGAACGAATTTTATTTTTATTTTATGTTCTTTTTTATAAAAAAATCTATTTTGTAACAATACTTTTTCGAATTGTAGTTGTTTTCACGTATGCTTGAATGCATGCAATTACCTCTGCCTACCCGTTCAGAGATTACAGGCAGAAAAAAAAACTAACTTCACTTACGTTTTTTTTTATATTATTCTTTTTTTAAATACGTGAACTTCTTGATCCCTTTAGGATGGTTCATAGTTTAAGAGTTACTTATTGTGAAATATTTATTAATATTTATATTACTTTTTAAGCAATGTTTCCTTTAATATTTATAAATGATAGCAATCCATTAGGAGCAGGGCTAACAAAGTCCATCTCGTAAATTTTAAAAGTAATGTCTTTTCTAAGTGATTGTTACTTCATTTGAATAAACAAAAATGTTATCTTCTGTTGTCTGACTATTTAATGTTGAATTTATATTTTATGTTTTAAGTTAATTATTGCACAGTAAAGGAGACGTTCCAAAATGTATGGAGTTTAGGCCCGCACCTTGTACACTATATTCAGAGAAGCATAAAATAATAATTCATTTTCAGCTATACAAATCGTAGCAATATGGTCACAAATTGTTGTCATACAAAAATTCCTTACATTAATATTTCCGACAAAAAAACGTTTCAAATTATTTTTTGAGTATTTTGCCACGATCCTACGTATTTTTATCTATCTTTTGATATAGTGTACAAGGTGCGGGCCCAACGTGGACCTAGTCCTTTTTTTTTTCGAGGAGGAATTCCTCAGGAACACGCGCAGTCATAGGGTGAGATTCACATATCGCAAAATGATTTAACTTTCATCAAAGTATGAAATTTGACAGTTCTAAGCCTACTTTGTTCAAATTAAAGTCGTAGCGTGGTCTGTGAATCTCACCCTTAGGAGAGACGACAAATAGTGAGATGATTACTCACCAATATTTCCCAATAGCCAATCATCTTCGGAATTGCCTACCTGATATCTCCCGTTCACCTCGCTCTGTGGGTGTGACGCCTATCTTATTGTTAACATATAACATCATTGTTGTTAATACTCTACCATTTGCTACAGGCATTGCATACCTCAGCTGTATTCTGTCATCATACCTAGTATAGGGCATATAATTAAGGCTGTCGCCTGTCGATGACCAACAGAAAGTGTAATTTCAATAGCGTGTACCGAAAATACGCTACGTTCCCTAACCTAAATATTCCTCGCAACTATACATCGTTATACAGCTCTGATTCTCTCAGTCAAATTTACCTGTTCCATATTAAATTCACAACTTTATTCTCGTCTTCCCTTATACAAACTTACTCGTATATCATTGTTTCGACTTGTTTATATGTCTGCTCTGCTTGTTTTCGTGTCATTATTGCTTCTCAGTAAGCATAAAAGATATACAGTATATTATTGTAAATTGTAAAAAATGTTTTTTAATTTATAACAAAATAATAATAATATCGCTTATTCATTGGTTTTTCAACGAAGCCTTATTGATCAACTCAATATATTGATAGTTGATAGTTTATGAAATGGTGCCTTTTTACTCGGAATATTTTTTAGACTTTATTTTTATTAGGTTGACATGTACAGTACTCAACAATTAATAATGCACATCGAGCCTACGAAAGAGACGATTGGCTCGTTTCGACTTCGTAGAGCGTTATCTCTGCTGCACACTGCTTACGTAAGCACTGACAGTCCGGGATTGGTCAACACTTGATCAAAATGGTCGACAAACGTCAAATAGGTATGGTGCAAAAGAGATAACGCTATACAGACTCGAAATAAGCCGAAGACTCCTTCCTAGGCTCGATGTGCAATATTTATTGTTGAGCACAGTACCTACTTATGTTAATAATTCATTTTGTGACTTTCACTAGCTTTTGCTTTTGTATACATGTGTGCGCTCTCGAGTAGGTGAAGGTGAATACTGGTATCAATTTCCATATTCCATACAAAATACTGGTGCAGTAAAATCTTTACTACTGCTGCTCTATCTATGTTATATAGATGTTAGTTAGAGTTCCAAATGAGGATGGGAGGAGGAGGAGGAGTCATGGAAGTAATAACCCCCGCCTATGGCTGCGTCTTAATATGTACAGGGAGCTTACCAGGACTCTACCTTATTCAAATGTATTATATACTAGCTGTGCCCGCGACTTCGTCCGCGTGAGAATTTATGATTGTTCAGTATCTACCCGGACGAAGCCGTGGGCGCAGCTAGTATAAAAATAGCCTATGTTACTCCTTATTACATCAGCTATCTGCCAGTGAGTCCCTTCAAAATTGGTTTAGCCGTTTCCAAGATGTTTCATTCATTAACCCATTCACTGCTTCTTTAAATTTTAACAACATTTATAGTATACTTGCCCGACCATCGGCGTCCTCGGCATCAGGTTTAGGATATCAACATGAGGCGGTTTTGTTGTAAAGTTTTCTCTGACTGCGCTTCGTTTAAGCGCGTTAGAGTAAAGTTCGTAAGCAGTTTTCTGTCCTTTTTGTCGCAAAATTGTCTTAATATTCACTATAATAATTATTATTTCACCTAATAGTAACCTCTGTACCTGCTTGAAAACATCTAATCGAACATTTTTTTTGACGAACAATATATTTTAGTTTGTAATATTGTAATGCAACCGCCGATGAGCGGACTCGGCATGCGAATTAAAAAAGTTTAACCTGCCGATGGGTGGGATGTAATGCACTACACTCACAAACTCATTTATTGAATCTGCCTTTCTGCCTATATTATTTGAAACTCCCTACGTACACCATTGAAAACCCAGTTGCATTTCCCTGAGATGATGGAATTCCCTATACTCAAGTCCATAACCATTAATTTTGGTTTAGGAATGATTAGTGTGATAAAGTCCAGAGGGGCCCAATTCTTTTCGTTGGATCGTGATTGAATCGTATCGCGGCTTTAACCAATGCGCACGGAGTTAGTTAGAGTAAGACCGCGTAGCGATTCAATGGCGATCTAATGACAATTACTTATATATTACGTTGTTAGAATTAGGCTCAGCTAAAACAATATGCAGTGGATACTGTATACTGTTTTGTTACAAGAAATATTGCACATCGATCTTAGGAAGGAGATTTCGGTCTTGTAGAGCGTTATCTCTTTCGCACCTTACCAATGTGACGTTTGTCGACCATTTTCATCAAATTTTGACTAATATCGGTATCACTGCTTACGTAGGCAGTGTGCAGGAGAGATAACGCTCTACGAAGTCGAAACTAGCCGATTATCTCTATCGTAGGCTCGATGTGCAATATTTATCGCTGGGTACTGTAATAAACATATGTTTTGTAAAATTATTATCCGAATATTTAACTGTGCATTTTACATTAGTGAGACTAAGATATGAGATTCAAGAGATTATTGTGAATGACATTTCACCGTTATGTTATTGATTTAACTTCTGTATAAAATTCTGCTCAATTATTGTAATTTAATCATTTGTAACAGTTTATTGCTTTGTTGTTGTTATTTGTACTTAAGTGTTATTGTCTATATACCCAATAGTGTATTACTTTGATAGTTAATGTGCCTTAGATATGCACTTATCCATTATAGGTGACAGAAGAATAAAATTAATATACAGCACCCGTCAAGAAAGAAACAATCTGTTACAGTGCTCATCAAGAAATAATGCACATCGAGCATATGAAAGTGACAATCGGCTAGTTTCAGCTTTATAGAGCGTTATCTTTGTCTACGTAAGCCTCCGTAGTCCGGTATTGATCAAAACTTGATCAAAATGGTCGACAAACGTCAAATAGGTAAGGTGCGAAAGAGAAAACGCTCTACAGATTCGAAATAAGCCGACGTCTCTTCCTGAGGTTGATGTGCATTATTTCTTGTTGGATACTGTAGTTTCGAGTTCGTAGAGCTTTATCTCTGCTGCACATTGCCTACGTAAAATCAAAACTTGATCAAAATGGGCGACTAACGTCACATAATATAATATGTTGTGTGCGAAAGAGAAAACGCTTTACAGAGTCGAAATTAACCGAAGTCTCTCCTGAGGTCGATGTGCAATATATCTTGTTGGGTATCTAATGTACATGTTATAAATAATATTTGTTGGTCTTACTACTAATAATATTGTATTGTCTTCTGTATCCATAAGAACCAGGATCTCGTAAGTTCGAAATATTTTTACTAATTAATTTTAATTTTATTAATTTTACATGATAACATTACATTACCTACGCATTATCCAGATCCAACAGAATACCTATTGCAGAAAATAGATTTATGCAATCAATATTATAAGAAACCTTTTTAAATGCTCGTATGTGTGTATAGGTACTTATCTACACAGGTCTTAGGTCTTTAAATTAAAAAGGACACAAGCTGTCTTCAAAATATATCTTAAACTAAGATTATCCAGATGTATAATAACTAATTTATTATGTACATACATCCCTAAATGATATGAACATATTTTTGTACAGAATAATAATATATTCATTGCTAAAACATAGAAATGTCCTAAAATGAATTAATGAATAGAAAACGTTGAATGGTAAAATATGTAAATTCAAGAGCACAATATGCATCAGTGTAGCTACAGGACCTTCATAAAAATATTTATTATATTTACTTTAATTATTATTATTAAACGTACGCTGAATCTCATACAATGTACTTAATTAAAAATTATTCGATTAATAAACTAAAGATTAATATATTTATTGGCACATGAAATAGGTTGTGTTTGTTGATTGTCTAGTAAAATGCTGAAATATAATTTTTCTAATTAATGTAATTGTTTTTTTTTTATCAACTACCATCTACGTGAAGAGTGATTATTAGAAATATTACTATTGAGTACTTACATATTTTCTGCTTAGGATGAAAGCAGCTGTGTTTGCGCTTTAATCAAAAAATATTTTTTAATATACCAGAACCTAAATCCAGTGCCGGATTAGCCATATAGCAGGAGTAGCAAATGCTACAGGCCCCGCGCCATTGGGGGCCCCGTGCCTGTGCCCAAAAAAAAACACAAATATGTAATACACCTTAGCTATTCTCAAAGGGAGCGTTGACCACTAATTATATAGGTACCTATATTATTTATGTTGCAAGTTGGCAATGCCACAACTACTACTTATATACTACTTACAGGGGGAATCCCCTAAATTTGTTTTCGATTCCTTTTCGTAAATGTTGTTTTATTTACATCCTAAATTTCAGTAGGCAATGTAACTCTAGGGCCCCATGGTCACATTTGCTACGGGCCCCGCACCGGCTTTATCCGGCACTGCCTAAATCAATTTAACGTAGATCCAACACCACTACCATTTATTTATTCTGCGTACCATAGCATACTTACATTACACGTTATAGGTAGTTGGAAATGAAGCTTGGTGAAACGGAAAATTTGATGCGACTCATGCGACCCTATGCAGGCAAATGCTAGGTTGTTGGTCTGTGAGAAAATGTTTATCACCTGAAAAAAGGATTTTTAACTTTAAGCTAACTATAGCTCGACATTGAGCATTATCATGCTCAATGTTAACAAGTGGCATTTCTAATTTATATGATACTTTGTTTACTGCAAGTGCTAGGAGTCTCAAATATTTTGCATAGGGAGAGTTATTTTTATGACGTAAGTGCTACCTAAGACTGCTATTTTGCTAAATTCGATCCCTTATGCTCTAAAAGTAGATGTATCGCACGATCATAATGATCATTCGTATATCCATATCCCGTGTATCCCTATTTATCGTAGTCATAGGCTATGTTCCACACGCTCACCGGCCGAAAATGCAGTGAGCAATGTGAGCATACTGATTGGATTACAATGTTTCGTAAGATCTTAATTGCACTAAACAGTTCCAGTGTTATCAGTGACATGAGTGACGTGAAATTGACATCCCGGACGGATGTCAGTGTGGTTCAGTTTAGTGTTGCTAAACTATCGATAGTTGACTTCGAAAAATAGTCGATAGCGCGATAGTACTGTTATAAACAATAGTCAATAAAGTCAATAGTATCGATAGTATCGATAGTATTGCAGCATGGCGATATTTTCGATAGTATCATCGCGCTATCGACTATTTTTTCGAGGTCACGATAGTTCACAATACTATCGATAGACTATTACTATTGCAACAACACTAGTACAGTTTCAGTTTGTCATTATAACTTTTTCTTATCAGACGTGATTTGTTGGCACAATTAATTATTTGTGGATAAAATGTCTGAAAAACATTTACAAACCGGTAATTACTTCATTACTTTAAATATTTCATCCATTAAAAATATATTTATTTACTCTTGTCTTTTTTAATGGCATGTTTTAACCTTTTTCACAGGCGATGTCCTACCACCATATACCGGCAAACTGCGATTGTTTGCTATGAGGTTCTGTCCCTATGCAGAGAGATCAGTCCTTGTTCTAAATGCTAAAAACTTGCAATACGATTTGGTATTCATTAACTTGGATCATAAACCAGAATGGATTTTCAACTATAGTCCGAGAGGTTTGTGTGTGTCTATCGTGGAGCGCTAATTTTGAAGTTCTCTTTTCATTAAATCTTATGAATATACAGTGTTCTAGCAACTAAATGAATTATTAGGTATATTATTAAAAAAATATATATTATAAGTTAAAATTTTAACGTGGATTTAAAAATTATTATGTCAACACGGGGTCCAATTTTAACTCCAGGGGACAAGGGTCAGTCTCACATTCGATTTATGATTCCTTAGGTGCTGTACCTGCATTGGAATATGAGCAAGGGAAAGGTATTTTCGATAGCACCATCATCAATACATATCTAGATGAGAAGTACCCAGATGTACCTCTACAGTCGTCCGATCCTCTACGTAAAGCACAAGATAAGATGCTGGTTGAAAACTTTGCTTCTGTATGTATCAATGTTTCTTCCCTACCAATTCTAAACCAAGATATGCTTAATTATTAATTGTTTTTATATTATTTCACAATAACACATGCTAGTGAAATATATTTACCTGGTGGTAGAGCTCCAGTGACGGAGCTCGCGGGCGTAGGCACCACCGCATTACCTAATATCCTTGCAGCTAAATGGTAGTGTTCAGCACTATCATGTTCCGGTCAGGTGGTAATGTACAGCCCTGTAATTTCCAGCACAAAGGCATAACACCTTAGGCCTCAAGAGTGGCAACACATCTGCATTTTGACCTCTGGTCATTGTGTAAGTGTCTATAGGCTACAGTCATCACTTAACATCAATGTGAACTGCATGCTTGTTTACCACTTTTATTACATAAAAAAAAATATTTTTTAAATATAAATGGAAAGAAAAAATTTACTTCAGGCAAGATTTAATTATTAATTTGCTTTAGGTAACTATTTAGCCACACAAGTTTTCTGAAATTTTCAAATATGGATAATATTTTACTTGTGGTGGGGCTCTAGTGAACAAGCTCGCGGCCTTAGGCACCTCTACATTATCCAATCTACTTGCCTCTAAATGATAATGTTGAGCGGTATTGTGTTCAGGTCAGGTGGTAATGTAATTTAATATCTAGGACAAAGGTATAACAACTAAGACCTCGGAAGTGGCAACACATCTACATTGAGATTTCTGTTTTTATATAGATGTTTATCTATATAAAAACAGAAATTACGATAATTAGATATCACTTACCATACATGTTTGCCACTTCATGAGATAAAAGAAAAGAGTTTTATGGGTTTTAACATTTTTTTTGCACATTACAAAGACATGACATGTATTGAGTATGTCAATGAAAAAAGGTTCACTTCAACTGGCCATCTTCCTGGTCAATCATATCTATGTAAATAATCAATGATTGACCAGATATTAATGCATATCTACAATTCTGTGAGCAAAACCATGAGTAACATAATGAGGTTCTATTTTATGCTCTATTTTCATTCAGGCCCAGTCAGCATATTACACAGCCGCATTTAATGCTCAAGCACTTCAACCGAACATGGTAGAGAACCACCACAAGGGTCTGGAACTACTGCAAAAAGAAATAGAATCACGTGGCACCAAATTCTTGCATGGCGATGAGCCTGGTCTCATTGACTACACTCTCTGGCCATTCTTGGAGAGATTTGAAGCATTACCACTACTTGGAAAACCTGAATTTGCTATTGACAAAACAAAGTACGAAAACTTGGTGAGTAAAAGAATCTTCGCCATATTTTAATTGTACAATAAAGTGAAATGCATAGGTATCAAACTTCTCATAATTTAAAAATATTTATAATAAATTAAATAGATCACAATTATTATCAACCACAGAAGACAAAAGGTCAATACTTTATAATAATAATTATCAGTGACGGACTAAGAAGGAGGCGGTGGGGGCGGTCCGGCTCTGCGGCCGGGCCTCCGTTTCGGGGGGCCTCCGAAGATCGACTAGTCACTAGGAATCATGAAAGAATTGTAGAGCTTAAGGAGGGAAATAACGTTTTTTCTTGGCTCGCGCGTATTTCTTCATGTGCATTTAGAATTTATCTAACATATCAAATATACGGGGGGGACTCAAATGTGCGTGGGCAATATATATAATTTTACTTTATGATTTTTTTTTTGCTCGTGCGACTGTTTACTTTCTGGGCCTCCAAATGCCGCCCCAAGCCTCTTTTGACCTTAGTCCACCACTGATAACTGTAACAAACAATACTGCAAGTCTGCAAATAAGGTATAATACCTATATGACACATACATTAGAGAAGTTTCAAAACCAATTTATCAGTCTTACTTATCTTCACCTCACTTCAGCCGAAAAGCGTACACGGCTGGACAAATCCTTCCCCAAGGATGCCCAAAATAGTGCTGTGCGTTTCTAGGGGAGAATATGTCACAATCGCCACGCTTGGCAGGCGGATTGGCGATCGCAGTGGAGTTAGTTTAATCGCAGGAGGCTGCTACCCATCCTCCGTTGTTATTTTTACTATAATTTACCTACTACCATCCTATTGAAATGGTTGGACCTCGATTGTTCGGTTGACTGACTGCACTAGTGAAGAATTCTCCTCCGCTAGAGAGCGACGGATACGTCGCTACAATTTAGATTATATACTGCTAAAAAAATCTGACACGGCATTTGTGATGATTCTATTAGACATCCAAATATACTTTCTTACGTGTACCTAGTCAGCTGAAAACTCGCCTACAACATTACAAGGTGTTACAACACTACAGGATGTTACATAGTTACGACCATGTATAAAATTTATTTATTATTATTTCATTTATTGTACTCTGCGTCATACACAGTATGTAAAAAGAAAATGTACAATCAAGGTACTAGCGAGTTGGTCACACGGGTCATTATACGATGGTAATAAAAGCTTTGGATAAGTGGAGAATTACCGACTGTACGTATAGCTACTGCTATGCTCGCTGCTGCATCGAGCCGTGTTTTCCCGATACCACCATTATCATTGTATCCTTGCTCTAACAAAACAGGATAATTTCATATATTTACGCTGCTGGTAGGTAAATCCAGTTTAATTGTTGTTTGTTGCTCGGATTTTACCTGAAAATGCCAAATAAATATTTACAGGCAAAAAGAACCGAGCAATCATGCGTTTACACATATTTTAATTTACACATAATCCTATAAAAAAACCTTTATTAATTTATGATTAAGTATATTATGTATTTACCTACCTAATTTATAAACAATGTGTTTTACAGTTGTAATATTTTAAGGGTTTTTTAATGTTACTTTAAAATAGGAATTCAATGCAAATTACTCAATTGAATCAGCTCAGTCGGTCCCATACTTTTTTAAACCTGCTCATTACGAATAGTACACAGAAATACAAATGTGTTTGTTTATAATAATAATGGCAACCCATTATACGTCCCACTGCTGGGCACGAGTCTCTCCCCTTTTTGGGGGGAGGCCTGGAGCTTACTCCACCACGCTGCTCCAATGCGGATTGGTGGAGGTGGGTGGGTTAGTGGCCAACCCGCTGTCGGATGTTTTTCAAACCGCCCATAAGGCCTCCGACAAGTTTAACGACTGCTATCTATCGATAGCAACCGGGACCGACGGCATAACGTGCCCTCCGAAGCACGGAAACGCGCATTTAATTTGCCACTAGCGGTCACCCATCACACTACCCGACCGCGCCCGTAGTGCTTAACCGAGCAGATCGCTTACGATCTACACCAGCCGCTGGGCCATGCGCGCTTCTATATGTGTTTGTTTATGTTAATAGTATAGGTTATGATCTCTAAGATTTATATAAAGCTTTATTCACTTTCCAGGTGAACTACATGAATTCAATGAAAAATGCTCCTGCCGTGAAATCGTATTGCTTAGCTCCAGACACCCACGCGAAGTTTACAGAATCTCGTGCTAAAGGTGACCCTAACTATAACATGTTGGACACCAGCGACGTCTGCTGTTTCCGCCCGAGGAAGAAGAAGGAATAAATAAAATTGTTTTTATTCCGATAATCTTGCCCTTTTTTCGCAAAACATGTTTTTCTGATAATAAAAATGTACTTACAAACAAAGTAATGTCTCTTTTTTAATTAATGAAAAACAAGCTACCTCTCACCCTAAACGCATATTCTCTCTCCGTTCCGTCGTGAGTGTAAATTGGACCGTGTTCCGCCAGTCTTTTTTTTTTATTTGAAGAAATCTTCCATCATTTGTTCACAACATTGTCCAGTTATTCAGATTATTGCAGGATATGAAGCTGGGCATTGAAATTCGGAATGCGTGATATGCAAGCGGTATGGAATGGAAGTTGACGGAATACATAGCCTACTAATGAGTAGCAGATAATGTAGCGGTGGTATAGCTCCTGCGTCGGAGATCAAGAGCCCAATCACTTTGGTGACACCATTGCATAATCTAACGTTATGTAACTTCAGGCATTGTCCATGTATGTTTGTATCTTCACGTCAAGTCCCTCACGGGGTAGACAAGAAAGTGTGGAGCGCCAGATGCATGCATCCATCGATAGCAACCGGGACCGACCGCTTAACGTGCCCTCCGAAGCACGGAAACGCGCATTTTAATTTGCCACTAGCGGTCACCCAACACACTACCCGACCGCGCCCGTAGTGCTTAACCGAGTAGATCGCTTACGATCTACACCAGCCACTGGGCCATTCGCGCTTTGCCATCTTTTGTTCCAAGTAAAATGTGACGAGCCTACTGACATCACCAAGCACATCCAATCTCAGAGAATATCTGAGAGTGGCACCGGGAGTCTGTCGAAACATTGAAATATCAACAGCATTTAATTAACACGTAAACCATATTGAACAAGGGACTTCATTGTAGTGCATCGCAGTAGCAGTAGATAGTGGACCCCGCACTGCCGTAAGGCAAAAGTTCGCACGCCTCGCGTGTTCGTGCGCACAGCTGTATGATTTTTCGAATTTTCAAGACGCGGGTGCGGCCGGACAGGCGCTGCGTGTATTTTGCCGCACCGAAGGATAGCGCGGTTTTTGGACCAGCAGTGAATGTGTTAACTAATCTGCCTGTCGTTAAATAGCAGAAGGCTGATTGGTCTGTGTTAAATAGTATGTTGCGCATTACTGTGTGTTGTAATCGCAAGAAACGGCCCCATAATATGCTAAACATAGGCAAAATATATTTTTAGGCTCGGCTTAGAAATTCTTTTTGCATTGAGATTTTTTATATATTTATCGGTAAAGGCAAAGGAGTTCCCGTAAAGGGACTAGGCCATAGGCACCACCGCATTACAAAATCTATCTACCGTCAAATGGTAGTGTTCAGCACTATTGTGTTCCGGTTAGATGGTATAATGTAAGTGTATTTGTAACATATCTATAACAGAGACAACAACTAAGGGTGACTAAGGGGTATCGGGTTTTTTTTAAGAAATGGAAGTGGCAAACAAGCTTCCAGTTCACATTGATGTTAAGTGTGACTGCAGCGTTACTACATTTTTATTTTATGTGTTGGCACTTAGGTAACTGTTATCACGGGGGCAAACAAACATGCAGTTTACATGGAGATAAAAGACCAACCCACAGACGTTTACCTACATAAAAACCGGCGGTCAAAATGCAGACGTGTTACCTACCACCGCTGAAGCCTAAGTTGTTTTACCTTCGTGATAGTGTCTAATTACCGTTAATACCTACCTATCTTGAAATGCGCGTGAATCCTCGCCTCACCTCAATATTCGTTTTACTGAATAATAGTGTGGACAAATGGTGGACAAGTAGTTGTAGACAAAAAAGTTAGATTTCATACTCTCACGATCTCTCTCGACGTTAAAAAATACTTTAAAAATTATCAATGAAAATAAGAGTCGGTACCTATAATAAGTTGGTATACGATGAGATAGCAAGATTTTTGTGACGAAAATAGTTATCTTATCTAAATATTGTAGGTAAGTAGTTATTTAGACACCTAACAATGTTCTTTGTACATACTGATTGTACCTACCACTTTGATTGCAGTTTACTTTATGTTGTTGTTGTTGTTGTTTGAAATGTTTTATTTCTAAAGCCTAATAGGTACTTACCTACGAAATAACGTTTTAAGTTTTAACTACCTAGGTACCTTCGTAACATCATCTAATAATAATTAATGAATACATAGTAGGTAGGAACCTTATATAAAATGTTATGTACCTACTTGGTATAACTGGTATACCCACAGAATAGATAAATTTATCTATTCCGTGGGTATACCTACCTTTAATGCAGTAAACTGAGTTTTAGCTATGGTTTTATTGATAACTGCTACCTGCTCGTTCGTTGTATATTTATTCATACATTAAAATTCTTTGTTTCGAATCATATGACGTAAAGTGTGTACTTATTGAAAACACACAGTCATGTTCAATGATTCAGTCCCAGTGCAATTTATTCTATTTTGAGGAAGTTGTGGTCGTCTTACGTATTGTGGCTTCAACATGTTGTCAACAACGTTGGGCTTTGTAACGCATATTTTAGTGTCGTCCTACAGGATAATAACACCAATCGGTCAGTTGATTCAGTTTGTGCTCCCGTACGCAACCATGGCCAACAAAGCGATCTCGCGTAAAATTAATTACAATACAAAACATCTATCCAAGGGTAAGTTTATATTAGTTTTTAAGCTTTTTTTATTCTATTAAAAGTTCTTTGAAGAACTGTATCATAGTAACTTTAGTTATCAACCGGTCTCTATAAAAAACCAAATGTCGTGATGCCATCCATAAAAAAAATCTATTAATTATTACTATTGCAACTCTAAAATATAAACAAAGTAGGTATTAAGAACTCGATTACTAGGTACCTACCTACAGGTAGTACATACATACTCTTTAACTACTGTTCGCTATAATTGTAGTTAGGTGCTAGATTTAGATGCTAATAAATAGGCAGAACTGAAATTACTGGCACAGAGGCTTTACAACTTTAATCTCAGCAATGAAGGTCTGTCTATAGAGTAGTTAGCTACTTGGGTTATATTATTTTATAATATTAATAAATATTTGCTGACGATTAAGCGAACAAACAATTATTATTTGCTTATATGAAGTAAAGTACATAATAGGTCAATTTAGTTATAAAACTACTAAGATCATTTGAAATCAATTAAGTAATCTTGCGCTGCTGACAAAAAAAATTGCGCACAGGTCATCAACTCTACCTGCATACTGACCACTGTAAGCAGTAAACTTTGCACCTGCTAACTATGTTCTCAATTTTTAATGCACGCTCAGCATGCTCAATAATGTCTATCGTATGTAGTACCTACTTACCTATTGGCTCTGCTGACCCAAATAACGCTCTTACACGGTGTAAGAGCGGTATTTTTACACCCAATCTCCAATCTTTACCAACCCAATTTCTACTGGTGGTAGAGTTCCAGTGTAGTAGCTCGAGGGCGTAGCGTAGGCACCTCCGCATTACGTAATCTATCTGCCGCCAAATGGTAGAGTTCACTTTCGTGTTCCGGTTAGATGGTAATGTATGGCTCCGTAATATCTATCCCAGAGACAAAACAACCAAAGGTCTCAGCGGTAGCGAGCGACGCATCTGGATTTTGACCTTTGGTCTTTGTGTGTGTCTTGCTGCAGTCATCACGTGCTGACGGTGCCCTTATTTATTACAAGAGGATGTTGCACTGCATTCCTCTATCCCTCCCCTTCCCCCCTCCCTCCAACGGCTTGGAAAATATCGAAGTCTCAGTTTGCGTTCTAGCGATGACTCAGGCAATAATACAGGCGTGAAGTTTTATTTTATCTTTGTCCTTATTTTCCAGGTGACCCATACCCACCATACAATGGAAAACTGCGAATTTATAACATGCGCTATTGTCCTTTCGCGCATAGAACTATCCTCGCGTTGACTGCCAAGGACATTGATTTTGAAGTTGTTAACATAAATCTTGTTAACAAGCCTGAGTGGTTTAACAATAAAACCCCATTTGGTAAGTTTGTACCTTGAGGTTCTCCCAAGCTATAGACATTGAAATAAAACTAGTTTTAAGGATTTATCTCGCGTTACCTCACCTAATTAAGTTTAAAAAGTAAGTAATTTAAATTGCATGTTTCAGCTTTCATGATCCATAAAACAGTTTTATTGTAACAAGTTTACGTCGACTGTTTTCCTCGTTATTGCTTAAGACACTTTATTTATTGTGTCGATGGTTTGAGGAGCTTTATTTAACTGCCTATTTTATAATATGCCTTTACCATGGAGTGACGAATTTAATAATTTAATATTATGGTGTCTGATTCCAGGCGTCGTGCCCGTTTTGGAGGTCGCAGAAGGCGTGTGCTTGTACGAGAGTTCGATAATAGTGGAGTATTTGGACGAGGTTTATACACAGAAGCCATTGATGCCCACGGACCCTCTAAGAAAGGCACAAGATAAAATTATTATTCAACATAACACAGCAGTAAGCTTCATATCATACCTACAAAAGAGCCAAAATCTGTATTTACTTTGCCTGGGTTGCACCAAGACATTTGTTAAAGTTATTGTAACATTTCACACCCTACTCTAACTTCAAGAAATCTGTTAAAGTAAGAGAAGGATGTAAGATGTTACAATTATTTTAAATTTTAACAAATATCGTGGTGCAACCCAGTCTTACGTATGTACCTAAACCGTTTATAATATTTTTATAGTCAATAACTCTCTTCGAGAAACTGCTGAAAAGTCCCGATTCAGTCAATGAGGAGGTAATGAGCAATTTCCACAACGCCTTAGGTTATATTGACAAGCAATTGAAAACTCGAGGCACGAAATTCCTCAGTGGCGAGGAGCCGGGATACGTGGACTACATGATCTGGCCGTGGTTTGAGAAGTTGAAGATTTTCGTCACTGTAGATGAGAGAGCAAAGATCGATTCAGAGAAATATGCAGAATTGGTGAGTATACCTACCTATTTTATAGCAATATACAAATGCAAATGATTGATGCTATGATATATGATGAATGCTATTTATCGTACCTACTTACATGGGGGTAGCTGGGCTTAGCTTTGAATATTATATTTTAAATAACGT
The DNA here is from genome assembly GCA_036365455.1 of Macrosoma leucophasiata. NCBI lineage: Eukaryota > Metazoa > Arthropoda > Insecta > Lepidoptera > Hedylidae > Macrosoma > Macrosoma leucophasiata. The sequence continues at coordinate 8,419,914 of JAWQUS010000024.1, forward strand.
GAAATGTTCTTTACGGTCTCTTAAGGTTCTCTCAATAATATTTCAAAGCGAATACTTATGTTTTTTAACTTGCTATGATTCTTTTAATTGTACACAATAATTTACTTATTAATATTGTGTGTATACACAATAATAATATACCAGATGGCTAGATTTCGATCCTTTTCCTGTACGAAAAGACAGTAGATATTAGATTTAATACTTTTTTTTTTTTTTGTTATGGCGTCGCTGTTTCGCATATTGCCAGTGTCAAGTAAAACGATATTTCGTATTTAATTAAGCAGCGTAAAAGTTAGTATAATATAGTCATCTAGTATAATATATAAGTATTAAGTATATAAGTTATCAAGTATAATATGTCAGTCAAGTGAGTTACAATCAAGTTATTCGAGTAAAGCGATGGCTACTTTACCAGAAAATTTACAATGAAGTTTTGGAGGCAACCTGAAAGGTCGTGTTTTCGCACTGTTATTCTATTTCACTATACACGGGCACTGTAATAAACTTATATCAAACAAAATGCCACCAACTTTATTCAATATAACTTAAAAATACACCAAGAAAATGAAATAAAATAAGAGCACCATACGCCTCTTTCAAGGTTCCCGCCAAAACTCTCGATTTAATACTTAACGTGTGTTTATATTTAAAGTAGGTAGGTAGGTACTGAAATTGAAACTTCCTCCTATCCTATATTACATATTTTATGCATAATATGGATACCTGAGATATTCTAATAGTATCGAAATTCTTTAGTCTCAATTAAAAAGAAGCTAGGGAACTATTGACATTCGTCGAGCATATTTGCTAATTCATGGATGCCATTTTTTTCAACTTGAAGAAAACTCAAACTCACCTACTACCAAATCCAATCTCCAATAGGTATGAAAAGCTAACTTATTTTATATATTTCAGACGGAGTATATGGATCGCATGTCACAAGATCGAACGGTATCCGCATACAAGGTGGTCAAAGAAGTCCTGTTCAAGGTGCTCAACGGCTACAGACCAGGAAACGTGCCGAACTATGACTTACTCCTTGAATCAGAATAATGTGTATTAACTATTAATAAATAATCATTATGGTTGTAATAGAAAATAAAAATATTTTTTTTAAGCCCTTGCATTTATAAATAATATCTACCTACCAAAGAAGTAAGAGTGCAGGTCATTCGTTGATATCCTCAATAATTTATATCTTATTGATTTGTTTTACTCAGATCAGAAATAAAGAATAATATTTTATCTGTGCTAAGATGCATTTTATTACAAATAGGTACAAAGGTGAACAAAAGATGGCGTTGAGGAAAAGAGGTAAATAGTAGGTACCTACCGTAACTGTGTATGAAAAAATTAAATTATCAAAATCCAGTATCCAGTTTTGGTACTATACAAATTTCACATTTTCAGTGCTGGGCACAATTTCGTTGTTTTCAGCAAAAAAACCTTATGCCTCCTAATATGTGATATATAAATATAGGTACATATTGAAATAAAATCTGTTGTATCTATCGCAATATTCGAAATTAGGATAACTTCCCATTTAGGTAAGCAAGTATTTACCCCGCTCATCGTTGGTAATAACATGTAGGTACCTAAGTCAAGTCAATTTTATCCAAAGCGAACCTCGGTCTCGCAGGCAGGTATTGAGTTAATCAAAATAATTCACAACAAGATCACAACCGGTTAGAACAACCTTTCCTTACATAAATATAGGTAGCTATTTAGGTACATAGAAAACTTGACGTTCTGTGTGTAATTCCAGGTACATTTATATAATATTTAGGTATATCTAACGAATTAGATCTTTATTCTCTCCAGACACGAGAAAAATATGACAATTGAAATTCAATCGTGTCTCGCCGCCGGTGGCCGTACGATCCTTGAAGGATTAACAGTGCAAAAATGTAGTAGGTACGTACTTACGGTTATTATATCATAGGATTCTTATCATAGTTTTATATCTACTTAATCTTTGTTATCTTAGTAAATGTACCTATTTGAATATTTGGCAGAATTGTTTAAATCGTGCCGACATAGTGACGTTAAGTAAAACTTTTACAAAGAATAACCACTGTTTAAAACTGTGTTTAAAAAGCGGTCCAGCAACACATTACCAAATATTAATCGTACATTAAAGTAAAGTGACACATAACCAAGTGTTATCGATCAAGGACACGTGATATAAATACACCGTATTCGTTGTTTATCTCCGACTCCAAGTAGGTGTGTTAGATTGAGTAACAAAAAATATTTAATCAAGCGCTTCGAACTGACTTTTTTTAATGCACATTTCAGTGTCATCCTACAAGTTACTAACACCGATTGGTTGGTTAAATAAGTTTGTTTTGCCGTCCCGTAATATGGCGACCAAAGTGAATTCTGGTAAAATTAACGTCAACACAAAACATCTGTCCAAAGGCAAGTATTTTTTGTTTCTGTCAAATGTGTGTTTACATTTTACATTCAGTGTTAGTGTCTTCGCTGCGTAAGTACGACGTAATAGACTGTGGTGATGGTTTGGTAGTGATATGATAGAATATTATGCTACCTTTATTACCAGTTTGATTCTCGGCCCGAGGAATACATTTATTACAGCTATTTCGCGTCTATTGTGCGTGTATGTGGCGTTGATTGAAGTTGATTGAGATGAAGCTTTCTTCTGTTTTTGGCGTCAGTCATATTTTATGAACAATTTTATGCTTTACATTATATACAACACAAGTACCTTGGTATATGCCTCCATTTTTTAGTTCCTAGTAAAAAATCTATTGGTCAAAATTGTTTCAATCGAATCAACAAGCAACCTATCACAGTGCAGTAACTGCCAGTAACCTATTTCATTTAAATCACTTTAAATTACGTCACTGTTCAGATGCTCTATGATTATTTCCTCATTGCAGGTGATCCTTTTCCACCTTATACTGGAAAGCTTCGTGTTTATAACATGCGTTATTGCCCGTTCGCACAGAGGGCTATCCTCGCTTTGAATGCGAAGAATATTGATTATGAAGTCGTTAACATAAATCTGTTTAATAAACCAGAGTGGTTATTCAACAAGAATCCAATGGGTATGAAAAAAATTTAACGTTTGTAATTTGTATTAAATGAGTAGAGAACAGGTATCACAGGTATGGATATGGATGCACAGTCAGTGATATTAATTAATGATTAGTCGGTTGTAAGTACGGCTCATGATTACATTCCTACTACTCTACCTATTTATTTGCAAAAATAATACAATATTGGCATAGTACGCGTAAAATTAAATGCATCTGTTAAGTTAGTTACAAGTTGCTGTGAAGAAGGCAGTTGCGCATACTGTACCTACGAGTAGCATACAATCGTTGTTTCAGGCTAATATTTCATAAGCATATTAACATATACCTAAGGTTAATAGCATTTAAACTAATTGTAAAATTTAATCCTAGGTCTCGTGCCCGTACTTGAACTTGCTGAGAATGTGTGCATTTATGAGAGTTTGATCGTAGCTGAATATTTGGATGAGGCTTATCCACAGAGACCCTTGTTGCCCAAAGACCCACTACGAAAGGCACAGGATAAAATACTCATAGAACATACTGGACCAGTAAGTAAATTATAAACGCAGACAATCCTAATAACATGATAATAGTTATGTTGTTTGATTCTTTTACCCTTAGGTATTGGGCGGTGAAAGTGAAACATTTAAAATATTGCCCTAAACAGATAGTTTCAACTTTCAATAAACGTGAAAAAAAAAAAAATTTTTTTAATGTTTGGACAAGTATACAGTTCACGTGAATGGTAATCAATACTTATAATAAAATTGTAGAAGTGTAAATTCTGTACATTGAATATATTAAAAAAATAAATACCAGGGGATGTTACTAGATCGATACCAAACACAAATACGTGATTAGAATTTTTTTGTCTGTCTGTCTGTCTGTCTCTTTGTTCAAGCATCACACAAAATGTACCGGTCCGATTACGATGAAACTTCGTATAATTATACTTTAACGTTTGGCGCACAACACTTTTTATACCGGAAAAATGTCTGTTTGTCTGTGTGTTTGTGCACGCTAATTTCAGAAACAGCATATCCGATTTCTGGTTTTCACTAATATGTTGTGGTAAGTTTCACTTAACATTTAATGTTTGTTTTATGTAAATCGGTTCAGAAATAAAAAAGTTACGTCAATGTAAAGAATCATATCGAATATTTTAAAACTATTCTGCATCTATCCTTTTTAGGGTTCCGTTCCTTAAAGGTAAAAGCGGACCCTATTACTAATCTTCCGCTGTCTGTCTGTCTGTCCGTCTGTCCGTCTGTCTGTCACCAGGCTGTATCTCACAAACAGTGATAGTTAGAATGTTAACATTTTCACAAATTATGTATTTCTGTTACCGCTATAACGACAACATTTTAAACTAAAAATAAAAGTATTAAGGGGACCAAGGGGGCATACAATAAACGTGTTTCTTTTTTCGTATATTTTTGCTCGATATTCTTCTTCTTCTCGTGTCAGCGGTTTGACTTAAATTCATTTAAATTTTATCGGCCCAGTATTTTGGCACAGTAATTGCTGCATTATTTGCGGTCCTTAGCTCCTCCAACGTGCAAGAACTGGGGCAGAGCGGGCATTGGAGCAAGTGTTGCATTGTTTGAGCGATCGCTCCACAGTCACAACGCTCCGTAGGCGGAGAGATAAACCCCCACTTGCACAAATTTTGTCTGCAACGGCCTACCTGAGTGCGGAGTCGGTTAAGTGATCTCCAGATTGGCCATTTCAGATCATGTCTGCTCGATATTAATAACGGTACATAGCAAGTAGACGCTTTAAATTTTCACAGAATTTTTAGGTCATATGTTGTATATTACCTTCCATAATAAATAATTAAATAAAAATTAAGTATATATTACATCCATACAACAAACATTATTTTTATACAATTTTTGTTCAAATGCAACCGCTGCTCCAATGCGGGTTGGTGGAGATACAGGTTAGTGGCCAACCCGCTGTCGGATGTTTTAAAACATTCCATAAGGCCTCCGACAAGGTTTAACGACTGCTATCTATCGACATCAACCGGGACCGACGGGTTAAAGTGCCCTCCGAAGCACGGACACGCGCATTTTAATTTGCCACTAGCGGGCGCCTATCACACACCCGACCGCGCCCGTATCGCTTAACCAAGTAAATCGCTTACGATCTACACCAACCGCAGGGCCATGCGCGCTTTTGGCAAATTATATATTATTTGTCTATAAAAAAATATTAGGCATAAAAGATTAATATGGCCTATTCGAAAATACGATTCTGCATAGCATGGACGTTTGTAGGTTGTATGCAGTGGCGGATTTACCAGCAGGCTGGGTAGGCTGGAGCCTAGGGCGGCAAATTTTAAGGGGCGGCAGATTTAGTTCATAATTTTATTATTTCTATTTATAAAATTACTGATTCAATGATCTGACTCAATGATTCTAACCATAAAAAAGTTGATGTAAAGAGGATGATGAAGCCTAAAACATAAAGTTGGAATTGTGCTATTTATTTTTCGCAATAACACATGCGAGTGAACTTAAGAAATTAAAGAAGAAACGGAAAGAAAAATTGGACTTCGGGCAGGAATCGAACCTGCGACCTCAGGATAACCAGTCCAGCCGCTTTACCACTAAGCTACCGAAGTCCCACACCGATGCGTCAAATTTTGCTTTCCGTTTTTATTTTAACCGATTTAGGGTCGGTGAACGACATCCATTGATAAATTGTTAATAGCTATACAACCGATATGATTGATTTTACAGTTTATACAATATCTTTAATTTCAAAAATTTGGCATTTTATTGATAGAAAATATAATGGATATTATGATTGTGGACTACGATATCAAAATATAGGGGCGGTAAAAATTTTGTAGCCTACCGGCGGCAAATTTGTAAATCCGCCACTGGTTGTAGGTACGACAATACGACTGCGCGTTTAAACACATAATTAGATATTTTTCGCTCAGTCAGTTATATGTGGCTCTGTCACGTGTTAGCAATCCTAGCAGCCTGTGTGCTTTTATCCCCGATGGCCATACGTCTAAATCGTCTCATATCGTGTACAGAGAATCATTACTGTAAAGTAGATTTTTTTAGCTACCCAAAAGTGTTTATGATCCAAAATGTAAGTTATATCCAAAAGCGCTGCCCAAAGTCCCAAAGTCACTATTCCACGCGAACAAAGTTGCGGGCACAGCTAGTTGAATAATATACCTATATAATGCAGCCTACAGACACGAAAAACAGAGGTCAAAATGCAGATATATTGGCACCCCTGAGGCCTAAGTTGTTTTGGCCGCTGTGGCAGTTTTATTCATTTCAGGATCAATGGGCTTTTTGAGTTAGTAGGTATTTAACCTATCTGAAATTATTAACGTAACTTTTTACAGTTTGTAAGATTATATTCAAAAGTGGTGAGAGATCCCGATTCGATTAACGAAGAAGTCATTCAAAAATATCAAAACGCCTTAAATTATTTTGAGAACCAACTGAAGACTCGAGGCACGAAGTACCTCGGTGGTGATGAACCAGGTTACGTGGACTACATGAACTGGCCGTGGTTTGAACGGCTCAAGGAAATAGTCACATTAGACGAGAGGACAAAAATCGATTCTGAAAAGTATCCTTTATTGGTAAGTAACATAATATATTTGTTACATGATCACGATGGAACACAAGAATGCAGCTCAAGAGTGTTTACGGGAGTCGTTTTTAGCGAATTTTAAAATCCTTCCCTCCCCCTGATGAGATGTACCTATGTAGTGTAAATGCGGTGAATTTATTATGTGCTCAATGTGTTTAAAATTAATTAATATCTACTGCACAGAAAATGGGCTATTTGGGTGATGAGGCATGTTAATTTGACATTGTTTTGCCTCTATCCCCTTCTCCGCAAAGCAGAGAATATGTAATAATAATATCTACTAGTGACAGTAAAACGGCCTACACACGACCCTAAAATCACTGGCGATATCGGGACAGTGGTGGTGGGGATGATCGTCCCGAAATTCTGAGCTGGAAGTGATACAATTATGATTATTGATTAAGTACGATTTGCCTAACACGAGGCGATTTTATGGTACGACCTTCCTACTACTGCCCCTTATAGCCACTGATTTTAGGCTCGTGTAGGTAGGCCATTTAAGAGGCAAATTATCCACGGGGTCGAAATTGCGGTCAAAATTATATATTTTGAGTAGTTACAAACATGATGAAAAATGGATAGGCAGAGATAAAAGAACACGTAGGTAAAGATGATGATCTAACCTTTGCCTGTGCCTACTACTGTATATTAAAACACTATTCTATTTCAGACGGAGTATATCGGTAATATGCTGAAAGATCCGTTGGTTTCCTCGTACCTGGTGCCCAAAGAAATTTTGTTTGAGGTGATGAGCGGCTATAAACCAGGAAAAGTTCCGAACTATGACTTACTTCTTGAAGAATAATTATAGCTATTATTTATCTCTAAATCGATTTTTTACGAGTTCATTTGTTTCATAATCTATTTTTTATGATTTTTTAAAAGCTGTTTTAAAGAGGTACTTACTGAGTAAGGATAAGTTATTAAAACCCGTATTTTATTGCTTACATTCCGAAATTTTTTTTGAAAATTTAAAATATTGTAGCGACATGAATATAATTTTTTTAACTGCCTCAGTAGCGTAGTGGTAGCAGGCCACTACTACTGCGTTGGGGGTCCTGGGTTCGATTCCCGGGCCGGGGACTATCAGAGATAACGGTTTAAAATCCGTTATCTCTGGTTCTATTGGGATTTTTCCATTTTCTGGAAGTTTCCCAGAACCTTGGAGTTTGGTAATGTGCCCGGAGATGGCAACAGTTTCGCCACCTGTTACATGGGCCAAAACGTAACAGGCGAGTGGTGGATGTTTGCATGTATGCTTGAATGCATGCATTTACCTCTGCCTACCCCTTCGGGGATTAAAGGCGTGAAGTTAGGTTTTATGAATATAATTATGCCACTTCGCTAAGAGTACATTTTTACTGGTGATAGAGAATCCAGTGACGTAGCTCGCAGGCGTATTACCACCGCATTACTTAATATACTTGCTAAATATTAGTGTTCAGCACAGTAATACACGGACCTGTGAGGTCCGGTAGAGGCACAAGAGCTTAGACTACATGAGTGACATCTACATTGAAATCGCTGATTTTTATGTAGGAAGTAAGTAAATATTTCTGGCTGCAGAATTTATTTACCATCACTAAACTGTATTGTTTGCTACTTCCTGTCATGATGAAAAAACAACAGGTTACACTCCGGCAGTGCCGACCGAAGTGAAAACTTGAATAATAACGTTGTCCGTTTGAATCTCGCTGTCTCTAGGTATTAACATAAATTAAAAAAACCGCGCCTAGTCACGGAGACGACGGGGGGGAGGGGTGATCGTAGGTTTTCATTACGTAGTCTTTAGAAAAATCTCACGCTTTTTCAAATAAAAGAATACTTCTACTTCAATCAATTAAGTTCCTGCTACAGTGTTTTTACTTCATATTTTGTTCACTTGTAGACTTGTAGTTTTAGTAGTATTATAACATATTCTCTGGTTACTGTTACGCACGCATTCTGTCACGTGGCTAGTGCCGTACAAAACGTGAGCCAAAATATATTTACCTAATTACCTTTCTGATTGCAAAAACATATTTAAACCATACTAGGACTTCTGAATTACTTCGTGAAAACTCGAGGGGGAGAGGGGTTTTAGCACATACGACGGGTGGTCACTGAGTTGGGACATTAAAAAAAATTGTAAAAACGGGTCACGTAGTATTCTAGGTAGGATTCTACGTTCCCTAAAACGAGAGCAAACTCTCTTTCGACTATAACTTGATTGTACCCAAACGTCCCAACAACGAATAAAGTTGGATCTGGTAGTGGATAGGCAGGGCACGATACACATCATAGAGCCTGAAGTACAAATACCTGAGAAATTGTTTTAGATTCTTGCTAACATGTATAACTAATTGTATATTTTGTCTCATGGGCAACCAAACATTGCAAATCCTATAGTCAGGAAAGCCTTTTTACATATTTTAGTTATATGAAAACTTCAGGTCTGCTGTAAGAAAATAAACTACAATAATATATTAAACAATATGTTTACTTAAGTTAATTCACATAGTTTAGAGAAACGTGAGAAATTACCTTTGGTAAAACTAATTTTAATACTAATACAGCAGAAAACACACAAGAGAAAAAGTAAAATAAAATTAGTAACATAGTGATAATACATTCTAAATACATAAACTAGTGATTTGATGTCAACAGAATTTTTATGTCCATCGAAATACATACGTTTTTACTATTCTGCACTTTAAATCTTATAAACATGTGAATGGATTAAATGATGATGCAAATACAGAGTATTAATGTCAAACAAAAATATTTTGCAACATGATATTAGAAAATGTCAGAAACAATTTATTAAGGCTAATAAATTATTCTAAATTCTTAAAAACTATATTAAATTAGAAGTCAAAATCAATAAATCCAGTATTAGCAAAGTTGATCAACTTTAAGAATACTTTTTATATTGAGAAAGATCATACAATTTTTATATTTAATAATACTCAGTCTTTCATAACTTAATCATTTTTATATTTAGCAGCCACTGCCTCTAACTTAGAAATAACATTTTTCAAATCAGCAGTTTTGTCCAACTTCAAGTAAATAGCACCTCTGACTTCATGAAGTTTAATCCAATTTGGTACTTCTTCTGTAAGTAGTTTAATATCTCTTTCGAGATCACTGGCTGCTACATTTGACTTAAAACTGCTGTCCAATTTAGAAACAACTATATTCAAAGCTAATACATTTTTTCTTTCAGTCACAAATATGTTTCGCAATGTCCTTGCCAAGTCTGGTAAACGACTGTAAATTGCATACTTTTGTTCATGTTCTGAGGACCTGGTCATTGCTTCTAGTGCCTTTGCAGCTTGCTTAGCTTTCACTTTTTCTAGAAGTGCTGTTGGTAAATTCCGAAGTGCTGGATTAAGAATGGCGATATTATTGCTAGGTTGTTGACTTGTCTGAGTAGTGTTAGAGGAATTGGAGGAAGAAGTAGCATCATTACTTCCATTGTAACCAGTGACTGCTTTCTCTTTGTCAGTTAAGCCACGACTTTTAGCCTGAGCCAGTCTCTCTAAGGCCCTCTCCATCTTTGTGTTACATTTAAATAGTTCACGAGCTTTAGCAAGCACATCTTGCGCAGATGAAAACTTTTCTGTGTTGGGCATTTCAGGTAGTTTCGCACTTTCAACTTCAGGTAACTTTTCTAACTCAAATTCTGGATGCCATCGAACTATTTTGTTGTCAGGAATCTCGATAGGTGGGTCCAGAGTTAGAAGGTATTGTGCATGATGTTTTTTCACCAGCTGCAGGAGGGTATCATAAAAATACCTGCGTCTCTCTAGTAACACGGAAGGGTTCATCATTTTGATATCACCAGGAAAATTTGGAGAAATAACCAGTTCATAAACACCTTTATGGACAGAAGTACTGAAGTTTTTGGTTTTTTGTATTTCAAAATTATAGAAGTCTGGCACCAGTTGTTTGATTTGGGCTAAGTGTTTCTCTGAAAAGTTTCTTTTGAGCATCTCTTGTATGGAAGGCTTTAATTTAGAGAATGTAATTTTTTCATTTCTGTTGAAAAGGAGAGCCACAACTGTTTCCATGCCACGGAATAATTCTGCTAAGAAGCGGTAGTGGTGAGGGAGGGGAAGGCCAGATGATGTTGATGCCAATGATGCATGCTTAATATATGCTGGGATCTGTAACAGGAACAATAAATTGTACAGAATTACCAAACTTGACTCGCTATCAAATTGTTAATAGCTTGTTAATAAAAAAATTGTATGAACAACACAAATATATGTCACCTTAGGTACTCAATTTCCTATAGAGTAGTATAGAGTAATAACTTGACTACCAGTAGCATTCAAGTAAGTTATTGCTCTGGGTGCTTTATCACTGAACAAACTAACATAATACTTGATGATTTTTTTTGTGAAAGGAAGGTGGCAAACAACTATGCAGCTCACATTGATGTTAAGTGATGACTACAGCCTATAGACATCTACACAAAAATCAGAGGTCAAATGCAGATGCGTTGACACTCCTGAAAATTAACTTATTATGTCTCTGTGATAGTATTTACAGAGCCATACTAAGACAGATAAATCTTTTATTGTTTTTAAATTACAAATTGTAATTTGTAATTTAAATATATTGAAAATAAACAACACAAACCTTGCTTGGGCTTTTGACTGGGCTAACAAACACCTTCCTGGGTGAAATGAAAGGTATTTGCTGAACAGAAGCAGATTCTGAATCATTCTTGGGTGACAACTCATGACGGATTGATGTTCTCTTGCTGGGACTAAAATTACAAAATCAAAAGTACAAGATTAGTTTTATAGAATGCCTGCTCAATTTGGAACAACAGAGGTCTCTGCACATTATTATACTGTAACAATGTGAATAACTGAACACCTACTGCACTAAACTCTGCCAGTCCCCATTTTGGACATAAGTAGTTAAACATCGAAGGAAAAGGTAATTAATAAATGTATTCTCACCTTACTGGTATATCCACATCTATAAATCTAAATTCTTTAAGATTCCGCTTATCACTAGCTTCCCTGAGTTGCTGAATGCCCTTGCTGATGCGATCTGCGGAGGCTTTTAACTCAGCTAACCTAGAACTACCAGCCAACTTTTTTCTGATGTCCCCCAAACTGAGTTCTTTACGAGCCACATTGACATGTTCTCCTCTAACAGATTCTTGATTCTTAGCTATATTTGTTACGTTAGTTTTTTTTGTGAAGGCACTTGAAATTTTAGATTCTATGGATGTTTCCTTTGAAGAAGATTGTTGATTGTCCACATTTTTCTCATCACATTTAGTAACATTACACAAGGATACTTGTTTTGCTTTATCACTGCACTGAATGCTTGTTACGATAGTTTTTTTTCTAATTATCCTATTTACAGTTTCTGATGTACGTTCAAGATGTGCGATTTTATTCTTAGAACTTACGATTTCTTCAGTCGCCGGTCTTTTTCTACTATTGAAAAATGTCGTGAGCGTTGTTTGAGACATAATTATAGTTAATTTTTGATAATCTTTCTTAGCGATGCTACTTTTCCCTCCAAAATTCGTTACAGTCGCCTTCGACTTGACTTTTATAAATGTCTAAAATTTTAAAATGTCAAATTGAAATTGACTCTTTAATTACGTTCCATTTTACGCCCACAATGATTATATTAACATTTGCATCGGGAGCAGTCGTTCAACACAGTGAACACCAGAATAATATGACAAAGAAAGAAAGAAGTATTTAACATAAAGATTAATCTTATGTAGAATGCTTACTATGTTATAGACGTGTGTAACTCTTTACTGTTTCGTATCACTGTTACGAAACATTTCGATGTTCGGAAAGATTGGAACACCAATACTGTTTCAAATGCATCATTTGAAACTCGAACATTATTGCTCTCTGTTCAGCGCGTTCATGTCGCTTGAGTGAATGAGTGATTGAGTGTGACCGCATGATCGCAACCGAGACACTTGACATTTGAATCTGAATCAGTTAGCGAAGCGAGAGAGCGAGATAACAATACAATATTAAGCAAGTGAGAGTGGGATACCAAATGAGATGATATTTTGTTACTTATTCCGTTGCGCCTATACCTTATGCACGTAATATTACGACTATGGCGTTTTAAGAGCGTTTTTCGTTTGCATTATTTTGCTTTTATAAGCCGAGTTCTTTGTTTTGGCCACAGTAGATCTTCGAAGCAATGTGCCAAATGTTCAAAATGATACATTCGAAGATTCGAAACAGTTTAGTGTTTCAGATGCTAATGTTCCAATCACAAAGGTGAGACGTTTCTCCCACGCATACTATATTATAAATAACAAACCGTGTTCCGTACTAATAAAGCTCGTTTTACAATAAACGGTAATAAAACGAGCATGTTGCACGAAAAAACGGCCTCGAATGAAATTCAGTTCTACGTAGCTGTGTCCCGCCAACCGATCAATCGATTTTCCTGTTTTGTTTCATTGATGCATTTTAACTAGTGTAACCATACTTCTGCGTATTTATAAGGACCGATACTAAGAAAATATTTTGTATTGAGTCTTGTGCGTATTAGGTTTAAGTTTCTGTTAATTAGTGACGAACTAGCATGCGTGACACCCGAGGAGGATGAGCCATTAAAAGTACTCCTTCTTCTTAAATTTCTTTGTTGTAGCATTCACTACCATCTTTAATGTCTTATATACCCGTTTATAATAGTTATAATAATACTCTTTGCTATGTACCCCCTATATGAGCAAATTCTTTGTCTCTGGTGCCGACGTGACGGCCTAATATTATAAATACGAAAAATTTTGTATTGCGTTTCCAAGTCTAAGCTGCTAAACCAATTTTGGTTATTTAAAGAGCGATGAGAGGGTGTCACCCCCAAACGGGTGGCACCCGGTGCGAACCCCCTCGCCACCCCCACCATAGCTACGCCACTGGATTAGTGAAACTTGATTTAGTTTCAAAACTTACAGCCGGTTCCGTTTTTAAATTGATTTTAATGTAAGACGTTTTCACGTCATCTGTCATTTTGCTATATGTAAATGTGGTAAATTGAATGCAAGAAACTGAACTATGCTATTCAATGATGTTGATGCTATCAAGGTGAGTGCCCTGTCTAGAACTAGAACATTAGTAGGTACATACTCGTATATTATTATGTCAGTGTCTAAAGCAGTGATTTCCAAAGTGGTCTATGTCGACCCCTGGGGGTCTATGACAAAATGAAAGGAGTCGGCGTCAGCGAAAAAAAAATTTGGGGGTCCATGACATGAAAATGGGGGTCCACGATAATGGATCTCAACACATACACTGATAGTACCAATTTACTTACATCATACCAGTGATTCCCAAAGTGGTCCATGGGAGACTCGATGGGGGTCTACGTAAGCGTGAATAAAAATTTGGAAATATGGGCATGTGATATAAATGTAGCAAGGACGGGGTCCACAGAAACCAGAAAAAATTGTAAAGGGTCTACAAGAAAAAATAGTTTGGGAACCTCTGGTCTAAAGCATAATTAATTCAATAGTCGAGAATCATACAAATCTAATAAAATCACTCGTAGGTCTGTCCGCCTGTCATGGGACATCAAAAGCTCAAGTAAATTAAAACATCCCTTTTTGGCACCCCTACTCCGGACAAATAAATATATAAATAATTAAAATTACTGCACCCTATTACTGGACGAATAGACTCAGCCTTCTTTTTATTGCTTGTGAATACTTGTGATTGATTTGTCATATAATTTGCAAAGAAAAGAATTATCTTTGGTGTAAGTGTAAACCAAAGTTAACTCGTAAGTTGAGAGTTCGCAATGTTATTTGCATAACTTCATATATTAAGCGTGAATGTTTTTAAATGAGAATGGGTCCGAAACCAATCCCAACTAAAAATGAACTTCAGAAAAATATATCCGTTGGACCAAGTAGAGTGATAAGTAGACCAGATAATTTAGAAGGCGGTGAAGAAACTGAAATTGCAGCACAAATATCAATACCACAGGAAGGAGGATGGGGATGGGTTGTTGTTATAGCATCTTTTATTAGTATTTTTATATTAGATGGTGTTGTTTTTACGTTTGGAAGTTTACTTAGAGATATGTCAAATGACTTCGATCAGCCGGATTCACTAATAGCTTTAATAAATTCCATAGCAATTGCAGTGTATTTTATCGCAGGACCCTTAGTTTCAGCATTTATAAATCGTTTCGGATTTAGAGCCTGTGTAATGTCTGGATCTGTGATATGTTCATTTTCCTTATTAACTTCATATTTCGCTACCAATTTTGGTTCCATGTGTGTGTTTTATGGAATTTTTGCTGGATTTGGTTATTGTCTAATCAATATGTCTTCAGGATTAATAGTCGGATTCTACTTCGAAAAACTTCGATCTTTAGCTCTTGCAATAGTTACCTGCGGTTCAAGTTTTGGTATCATGATCATGTCTCCTATTAATTCTTATGTAGTCAAATTATCTGGCTGGCGGACAACAATCTTATTTCATTCTGGACTTTTTGGAATTATATTCTTCTTAGGGATGAGTTTTCAACCCCTAATTTCGTTAACTGTCCTGAAAGCTACAGATGATCCTACTCGTACTGTTACGTATTTACCAAACTTGTCTATAGCATCACGTACTAAACGCGATGCACTTACCCCAACAACAACTGAGCGGTTGTTCAGCGCCGTTTCAAACAGTAATTTTCCAACTGCAGCTGCTGTGGTTAATGAAGGTGTTGTTACGTCGACTACACAACCGGGACCATCAAATACTCCTTTATCGAAGCTCACGTTAACAGCCCAAAGCCCACAAGGTGGGATTAGCCGACGACAGTTGAAGCAAGTACAGTCAATTATATCTAAAACTGCTGAACAAGATAAAAAAAATATGGAAATTAATATTCGCGTAGAAGAATCAAAGAAAACTAGTTGTTGGGGTCGCTTGTGTCAATGGGATGAACATATTCCACAGTCTCGTCCCATGTATAGAGATGATGCGTTTTACGAAGGCAAATTAGCACAGTTGCCAATTTACCAAAAAAGTAAAATGGACACCGGAACAGAGGCAAAAACTGGTATAGAATATCAGTTAGCTGTGTCAAGAGCCGCAACCACCGTAGACTTACGTGAACGTCGAGGTGTTTTTACTACAGCTGTTAGAAGAGTTTTAGCGACTATGATGGATCCCAAGTTATTAAAGAAGAAATCTTTTTTATTCTTGTGTACTGCCGGTTTCTTAATTTATGTGGGGTTTTTAGTGCCATATATTTTCATACAAGATAGAAACGAAAAGGCTGGTGTTGATCCGAATCATTGTTCATTATTTGTAAGTTCTATAGGTCTATCAAGTATAATAGGTAGACTGGTGTTGGGAGCATTAGCGTGTAAAATCGAGCCTTTATATATGTTTTTAGTATCCATGTTTATAAGTGGAGTGTGCACAATAATTTCAGATATATCGTACAATATTTACTATCAATATTTTTATTGCGTACTTTTTGGAATTTCAGCTTCCAGTATTGCTTCACTTCGAAGTATAATATTAGTATCATTGTATGGATTAGACAATTTAACGAATGCAACTGGTATGATGTTATTATTCCAAGGCTTCGGATGTTTAGTAAGTACTCCCATAGCAGGGATACTTAAAAATAATTTTGGGTATTCTGTTGCATTTTATGTAGCTGGTATTTTTATGACGATAGGAGCTCTTATAATAATCCCAATTAAGCGTTTTTCTATCAGCGAGACCATGGAAACAGTTCAAAAGAATGTAACTCACTAATTAATTTAATAAACAAATGTTTATTTTTATGGAACTTAAATATTTTTTTTTATAGTTTAAGTAAATTATTTACGTATGAATTAACATACAATATATAGGTATTACGCCTTAGCAAGCTGTATAAACAATAGTTTACGACCTATTCTCAGAACTACTGAATATACACTAAAGAATCATAAAAATCGATCATGCCGTTATAAGGGAATTTGTTTACAAATGTAGCGTCACACGAAAATTTTACATAGGGCTATGTTCCTACTTATTAGTATGATCTAGATATGTTTTGTAAATATCTAAATTTTGTATACGATAAAATGAATATGTACTTAATTAAATGTTAATTTGTACAACAAGTTTTTGAACTTTGCCAGTTAAGAAATTATCATACCTACAAGTTGCACTCAAAATCCACCTGTTTCGTACTTCAAAAGGGAAAAACTCGTGTCTGACTGTCCATTTCTCACAGGCAGTTTACATCAAAACTACTGAGCCTTTTGTATTGAAATTTAGTACACATCGTATGTACATATTTATATCAATGATTCCAAACACATACGTGTATTTTATTTTTAAAGAAAAATGGAAAGAAAAATTTGACTTCAGGCGAGACTCGAACTCGCGGCCTACTGGGACTCTAGTCCAACATACGTGTAGGTAACGAAAATAAATAAATAATGAAACGTGAAAGCCAGAATGCGCGAAATTTTGATGCGGGATGTATCAAAATCAAATAAATGGCCTTGTAATAATACGGGTTAATAATTCTACCATATTTTTGAAGTTATAGGTACTTCTTTTGGAGCAATTGGCAAAAATTATGAGAGTGAATTTTTACGATGCGCGCGCAAACAGAGAGATAAAAGCGACAGTCTGAAGTTAGGTAGTAGCTAAACAAATTTATCCTGCGGTCGCAGGTTCGATTCCTGTCTTGAAGTCAAATTTTTCTTTCTATTTTAAACAATCTACGTGCCATTATAGTACGCGTGCAAGACGTGTTAGTGTGTTAGTCGTGTGACCGTCGCTCTTCAACTGAGTTAGGGCTCTGTCGACCGGATACTTGTTTGGCCTTAAAAATTATCAGTATTTTTATAGTATACAAATATACACACATACCGATTATAATTTATATTTAAAAATCAGTCAAGTGCGTGTCGGGCCACGCGCAGTGTAGGGTTCCATAGTTTTTCCATAGGTTTGAATAATGTAATGAAAAAAATAAATAAATATTTTCTATGGAGTTATTCAAAATTTTCAAGTAAAATACATTTGGTAGACCATTACTAGCAAACTTGTAAAGCCAACATTAACACATGCTTGTGAAATATATTTTTTAAAAGAAAAATGGAAAGAAATATTTGACTTCAGGCGAGTTCTAGTCCAGCCGCTCTTCCAACTGAGCTACCAAAGTCCTGCCCGATTTGTCAAATGTAGTTGGAAGAGCGGCTGGACTAGATTCCCAGTGACCGCGAGTTCGAGTCTCGCCTGAAGTCAAATTTTTCTTTCCATTTTTCTTTAATTGTGATAGTTTTCCTTTTAATTTCGTTGTATGCGGCTACTATTGCCATAACGTTTGAATTTCTAACACCAACCGTTTAGTTAGTAGTGGGGGAGGGACACTTGACTCTAACGGAACTTGTCCCGCCCACCCTTTCTATCGGACCCTGAATACAGTGTCGTATAATAACCGCAATTAACCTGACCTTAGCTACCATAGATAAGTAGATAATAAATCTATGCTTGCTACCGTACCTTGAATACCGTGTCGTGTAATAGCCGCATAAGTGAGAAGCTTATGAAGTCTGTGGCATTTCTCATAATTTTCTGTTTACTCTATGGAAAATAAGTAAATCCAAACCAAAATTCAGCAACACTGGGGCGATTTCGTGTTCGAGCGCATTTTGTTCTGTCTGCAACCGGCCGCCATACTCAAACAAAAAGATTGAGATGAAAAGATAAAATTATATACATATTGAAAGTTGTTGAAAGTGTTTTAATTTACTAAATGAGTTCTAAATCAGATGTAAATAGAAGAGTACTCGCCATTCAGGCGAAAAAGAAACGGCATAAACTAGGAAAGAAGAAAAATCGTGAGGAGGACCACGGTGCTGCTGGACAAGGGAACGGGCTGCGCAATCAAAATCAGAATCGGCTTGAACCGACACATAGTTCTTCCAATGAGACGATCGAAGAAGACGAGGGCGAGCCTTACACGAGTGATGACGAAGAGCAGGAGGACAGCGCGGACTACTGCAAGGGTGGATACCATCCTGTCAAAATCGGTGATTTGTTCCTGAATCGCTACCACGTCACTAGGAAGTTGGGCTGGGGGCACTTTTCTACTGTGTGGCTGTGTTGGGATTTGGTCGACAAGCGTTTCGCAGCGTTAAAGGTTGTCAAGTCGGCACCCCATTTCACTGAAACCGCACTAGACGAAATAAAAATACTGAAGGCAGTCCGCGACAGCGATCCGAGTGATCCCAAACGGAATAAAACTGTTCAATTACTTAACGATTTTAAAATTACAGGTGTGAATGGCACCCATGTGTGCATGGTGTTTGAAGTTCTAGGTCATCACCTTTTGAAGTTGATATTGAAGTCCAATTACCGTGGTATACCGCGTGAAAACGTTAAAACAATAATACATCAGGTACTTGAGGGACTGGATTATCTTCATACTAAGTGTAAGATTATTCACACTGATATTAAACCTGAAAATGTGTTGGTTTGTGTGGATGAACCATATATACGTAAACTGGCAGCTGAAGCTACAGAGTTGCATTCGTTGGGGCTTAGATTACCACATTCTTTGATCAGCACTGCACCTAAAGAGTTCCAGGAGCAGGTGGTCACTGGTAAGATGAGTAGGAATAAAAAGAAAAAATTAAAGAAGAAAGCTAAACGTCAATCGATGCTTCTGAAGAAGCAAATGGAACAAATAGAGGAAATGGAGGAACAGAAGAAGGTAGACAATAACAGTGAGTCAGCACCTATGTCACAGGACAATGATGACTCACCTCAGACCCCTGAGGAAGCAAGTGTGATTGAGACTACACGCTCAGAAAATGAACCTAATGTAAATGGATGTAATGATTTACAGAGAGCTGATGATGAAGCATTTGACACTGATGCCGATTCTGTTCAAGTGAGAAACAAACAGTATGGCTGTGGGGATGATGCGGGTACTCCTATGTCTGAGGGGGAGATGACTGACACACCGCCTTCTTTCAATTCTCAGTCAAAAAGTAAATCAATTGACAAAATACCCGATCCTGCATTCGATATATGTGAACTCGAAGTAAAAATTGCAGATTTAGGTAATGCTTGCTGGGTTCACAGACACTTTACAGAAGACATTCAGACTAGACAGTATAGGTCTCTGGAAGTACTATTGAGTGCCGGGTATGGAACATCTGCAGATATATGGAGTACAGCTTGTATGGCATTTGAGCTGGCCACCGGAGACTATTTATTTGAACCCCACTCCGGAGATGGCTACAGTAGGGACGAGGATCACCTCGCTCACATCATTGAATTGTTAGGTGACATTCCAAAACGGATTGCTGCTTCAGGTAAATACTCAAAAGTGTTCTTTAACAAGAAAGGTGAGCTGCGGAATATTACAGGTCTGAAACCGTGGGGATTGGTATCGGTCCTCACTGAAAAGTATGAATGGAGTCAGAGCGATGCGGAGGAGTTTGCCGATTTTTTGAAGCCCATGTTAGATTTTGATCCCAATCGGCGTGCCACTGCATATGAGTGCCTTCAGCACCCTTGGTTGAAGCCAAGCAAGCCCGAACAAAAAGAGTCTGAAGAATGATTGTTTTGTAATTGCTCTCTGTCAAAATGAATGTATAAGTGATGATGCATTCATGAAATCAGTAGTGTCAACATACTAAGTATTTCAGTGTTTTATGTTTTAATCAAAGTTTATTTATAGATTTGTTTGTGAATAGTTTAATTTGTATCTAGATTGTTTTGATAGCAATCTTCGATTCCAGAAATGTATGAATTTATTGGCATATTGCTGATGAACAAGTACAGATAGAGATTTCACATTGTGATAGTAGCAATGTATATAATACACCTGCTGCTCTCTTTGTGGCATCTAAATAGAAATAGATTGGCATCTTAAGAAACATGTTAAATTATCCAAAATGTACAGATAGCTTTAGTAAAATTGTGATGTATGATGACATATAGACAATATAGGTTTTGTCACATTAATCATTAGGAATTTAATAGAAGACATAGTACTGCACTTTAATGCCACCTAGATTGTGAGGATCCTAATGAGAAAATCATGCATGCATACTGTAGCCATTCAGGAGTAGGTATGTTCACATGTTATAGTTTAAGTTTGTCTTTTATCACTATCACAGTAAAAATCTCATAATGTAAACTTTAGAAATAAGACGGTATTTGTAACGCCACATTTCCGAGACTGCCTTTTTATATTTCAATGTGTCACGTAAATTAACAAAATGGTTGATATAAAGTAATATTCAGGGGCAGTATAAGATGGTGACCTGGAAACCAGTTAATAGATATATTATTTACCATAGAACCCAATTTACATGACCATGATTTGTATTAATTATATCTGCAAATTTACATGAATAAAAATTCAAAAGAGCTTGTTACAATGGATTTTTTACTTCTATATATAATTACAACCTATCAGTTTAATTCCTAATAGTATTTTTTTGACAATGTTTATATTGTTTGAAATATGTACTTATTTATATAAATTGTTAAACATGAATTATATGTTAAAATAAAGCAGGAAAGAGGCAAACACAAGACTATATTTTCTTTGTTGAAATTTAAAAGGTCTGCAGTCTACAGGTACATGGGCTTTCAACTTAGGTGGAGCAGGATGTTATATTGTGTAGTGGTTGGTAGCAGCTCTCGGTGACCATATTGTGATAGGGAACAATTGTGTTGTTATATGAGAAATACCATGTCACGGTAGGTGGACACATTCATATTGAACTACTGAGGCACTTTAGGACAGAAATATCTACTTTCGTTCTAGGATATAAAGTATATAGTGGCGTGATTTTTTGCGAGGCCATGTGTCTATTTTGTGGCTTCCGTGCGTTATTTATTTTTATTACAACAATGCAAAAAGTGGTTTTATTTGGTCCATGTTTGAGTTAGATTTTACTAAGTAGGTATTTAGATCAGAGATAGATTGAGTTCTAGGCGGTTGTTTCGATTCAACTCGTTAACGCGGCGTATCTACCTATTTTTAGTTTGTTGCAGGTCAAAGGTTGCAGGTTACGATTGTTTCATTTTAAGAAGATTATTAAAATTTAAAGAAATTGATTGAACAAGAGAATATAACAATATTCACGAGTTGAACTCATTTTACTTGGGCTTAGGTACCTAAGTAGAATAATGAGTTTAACTGAAGTTCACAATAGGTTCTTTACTTAATACCTAAAGATGTTCTTCCTAAAGGTAAATACAAAAGGGTTTTCACTCGTCAACGAAAGAGACTTTCATTCTAAAGTCGTGGTGCGTCTGAGCATTTCGCCCTTGGTCATACGAAACCTGACTGCACTGAAGGGTTACAATTATTAGGGTCCTGTGTGTTTATTTGGCACCCTCATAACGCGAGCTATAAAATCTTGTTTAGTAGGTACTTGCCTACCTATTTGATTTTAAATGATCTAGGTAAATAAATATAGGTAGGTACTGTGTTAGTAAATAAAACTACATTATTACTAGACAACAGGTTTGCGGTGAGTATCGGAATAGCTGGTGTAACATAATCAGGGTACCTGCAGTAGGAAGCGATGAAGTATATGTATATTTAGGCCTTATCTTTATAATATCAGAATTTACTTACAATTTATTATTTTAACAAAATAAGAATCTCTTATTTTTGGTTACTGTAATTCTAAAACGATATAATAAACACCTAGTCGCATTAGTAGACTGTAGGTTTAAAGGACATTGTGACGTCAGAATTGAGCGTGCTAATGAACAATTATTATTGTAATAATGGTGAATGTATAAAATTAGTATTATAACTGTCAAATGGATGCAATAATTGGAAAATAAAGATTTGATCCTAAGGCGAAGTGGTTGTCGTGAAAAAAAATCCTCCTACCATATTTTAATAGCAACTCTCAGAATTTCAAGTTAAGAAAAAAAGCACAGGCACTTCCGTGTTAGCTTATAATTTATTTAACCTTCAATTTATTTATCCCTATTACGTTGAAAATAGTAGGTAATTTTATTTTGAGTATTGATTGTTGGAGATATTCGCGTGGTTCAATATAGTTATGAATATTAGGTACTTATAAATGACGAAGATTACACGTTTAGTCTCCGTTATTCAGATCACATCAGATCTCACACCTGAATAAATGGAAGACCGTAGTAGGGTTGCTGAGGATTCCTCTTCCTCTTCCTCATAATGAGGAAGTTCCGCAATATTTTGGGATCCTCAACCGTTTCCGCATCCTCAAAAATTAAAATAAAAAAATCCTCTTC
Organism: Macrosoma leucophasiata; assembly: GCA_036365455.1. Classification (NCBI taxonomy): domain Eukaryota; kingdom Metazoa; phylum Arthropoda; class Insecta; order Lepidoptera; family Hedylidae; genus Macrosoma; species Macrosoma leucophasiata. The sequence continues at coordinate 8,442,847 of JAWQUS010000024.1, forward strand.
CGCTACCGCTTCCTCAAAATTTAAGAGGAATTTATGAGGAATTTTGTTGTGCATGCGCGTCGCGTATCGATGGCAACGCACATGCCGCAGCACGGTGCCAGGCCGAACAGGCGAGCGAGACCTTCCCACCCGCCACCGGCGCTGTTCCTTGATTGTTTGTTTTAATTTTATTGACATACATTATTTTGTTTATACGCGTACTCAACTTAAAAAATCGAAATATTCGGGGCTTTACAGAACTGTATCTTTACAATACCTATCTTCTCTTCCATCAAATGTACCAGCAAACGACTTTTTAGCAATGCTGTATTGGTATATGATGAGCTATAAAACCGGTTGTTGGGGAAACAGCGTCCAAATATTTTTTTTATAAAAATTAACCTCCTTGTTTAAAATAAATTTCGATTAATAGTATTCAATTCTTTTATTTTGATGAATAATATTCGACTTAAATACCTAATTAACAAAGAAATAAAGACTGCATTCTTATTTTCATTTCAATTCCTAAATGAAATTGTGTCATTCACTCATCTTTTTTTTTGGTGTGCGTGTGTTTTTTTTATGTCTGTAGGTTGACAGACAAGCAGACGGGCCACTTGATGGAAAGTGGTCACCGTCGCCTATGAACATTTGCAACACCAGGGGAGTTGCCAACGGGCTGCCAGTCCTGAAGGACTCCTTTGACGCCATTTTTGAAGAACCTCTTAATGTAGCACCTAGGGAACACCTCAGAGGGAAGTTCGTTCCACAATTTACACGTTGTGGGCAAGAACGAACGTGAAAACCGCACCGTTGAGCACTGCCAGGTGTCCAGTCGGTGTGGGTGGAACTTCTCTCTTCGGCGGGTAGTACGGTGTAGGAAAATAGATGGTAGCACCATGTCAAACAGTTCAGCAGAGCACTCACCATTGTAGAGACGGTACAACACGCACATACTCCCAATGTCTCTGCGTAGGCTCAGATGTTCGAGCCTGTCAGTAAGTCTTGAATCGTTAATAATACGAACGGCGCGTTTTTGTAGGGAGTAAAGTGGACCAAGCTAGTATTTGGGGGCTCCCACCCACAAATGAGTAAGTAGTAGCTGCCCCGAAGTGAAAGTGAATACTGCCTGGCTTTGTTAAGCACCCCTAGCTTTTTGGATGCCAACTTGGTCTTACACTCAATGTGACTCCCGAATTGCACTTCGTTCGATATGTCAACGCCCAGGATACAGATACTCTTACCAACGGCGATGGGAATGCCCTGGAACTGTGGTGCTACAATGCATGGCGTTTTTTAGCGGTGAACGTGCAGACTTGTGTCCTCGAGGGGTTGAACTGCATTAAATTAAGTCGACCCCAATCCGAGACCCGCTGCAGAGAGTGCTCGATTTCAGACACAAGTCTAGTCCTTCTTTCCTCGATAAGTGTCCGAGAGGCATTTGCACGGCTAGTGTAGTGTGCATATCCCGTACTATCATCGGTCTAGCAATGAAAATTGGAGTTTTGCTCCAACATTTCATTGATGTGCAGAAGAAAAAGCGTGGGAGATAGCACAGAGCCTTGCGGCACACCAGCGTTGATAGGTAGTCTGTCTGAGCGCTGACAGTCAACTAAGACTTGTATATAACACAGAAAGCTGGCTGTCCAGTTGCATAGCCTCTCGGGAAGACCGTAGGATGGAAGTTTCGCGAGAAGTGCCCTGTGCCATACCCGGTCAAAGGCCTTAGCAATGTCGTTGTGTAGATATGTCACTGAACACGTCCTTAACTGCTGGACCAATTTTGATGATTCTTTATCGTATGTGTTTTGAGAATGGTTTAGATTTTAGATCCATAGTAAAAATAATTAAAAGAGCATTTTGTAGTGGACCAACCACTACAAAATGCTCTTTTCATTTTTTTTGTATATATATATATATACTTAGTTAAGTAGATAGAGACAGGACAGCGGAGTTTAGGTTGGCTCCGCTAGTATTACTATCTTCCTATCATCCTCTTCTCATCTTTCTGTAGCGCGCAAGGCCTCCCGGCTGGTGTAGAACGCAAGCGATCTACTCGATTAAGCGATACGGGTGCGGTCGGGTGTGTGACGGGTGACCACTAGTGGCAAATTAAAATGCGCATTTTTCGTGCTTCGGAGAGCAGGACGCCGACGGTCCCGGTTGCTATCGACAGATAGCAGTCGTTAAACCTTGTCGGAGGCTTTATGGGCGGTTTGAAAACATCCGACAGCGGGTTGGCCACTAACCCTTGCAAGTAACTCCACCAACCCGCATTGGAGCAGAGTGGTGGAGTAAGCGCCAGACCTCCCCTCAAGAAGGGGAGAGACTCGTGCCCAGTGCCCAGCAGTGGGACGTTTCAAGAGTTGCTATTATTATTATGTCATCTGCTTCCTCTTCCTCTTCCTTATCCTCTTCCTCATAAAATATCCTCTTCCTCATCCGCATCCTCTAAATTGGCGCATCACAATTCCTCTTCCTCCTCCTCTTCCTCATAATCACTTCCTCAACAACCCTAGACCATAGGAACCCTGTCATACAGCTGATAGATGAAGTCTTTGTTTTAAGAAGTTTTTTTTTATGTAGTGGAAAGTAAGTGATGACTGCAGCCTATAGACACCCACACGAAGACTTAGGTCAAAATGCAGATGCGTTACCACTCCTGAGGCCTAAGGTGTTATGCATCTGTGTACTCGGAGCTACATGCGGCATAAAATAATGAAGTAAAATATCACAAAAAATATATTTAGCATGATTATGGCATCACAATTCGAAAATGTATAATTTTACAAATAATAATCATTCTACTTAACTCTCTAACAACAATGCTTGGCACTTTTACATAGTATTTCAGTCATAATTGAGCTAGGCACTTGTAGGTATCACAACCATTTTACTAAGACTAAATTCATGTTGGAAAGCCTGTATAAGGGGCTTTTAAAAATCACAACCATGTATAAGTTTCTGGGTGCCACTGTGGTATTTGGCTTTTAATTAAACAAAATCACATTCTATAAGTTTCCACTATTTTATTGGGAAGTAGAGCATAAATAGTAGGAATAATGTTTGTAAGATATTTTGTACTCCCAATATCGACATGAATCGTGAATAGTTGATGGAATTTTCTAACGCATGTTTTAAATCATCACAGAAGAATCTCGTTGAATGCTCAACAATTTCTCTAATTTTCAACATTTCTCAAACGAGAATACCGTTGAAACATGCTGAAACTGTTCAAGTTCAACTGTATTAGCCATATTATTGAATAATATCCACTGAACGCCTAGTGATGTGTTTCCTTTTCTATACAGTATTTTGTTTACACTTTGGATAGTTAGGATCATCATCATCAGCCGTAATATGTCCACTGCTGGACTAAAGCCTCCCCATAAGGAGAGGATGGGATACATACCCTCCTCCCTGCCATAATCGCCACGCTTGGCAGTGGATTGGCGATCGCGGTGGCGGTATTTTCATCGCAGGACGCTGCTGCCCATCTTGCGTTATTGTACTTACCTACTACCGTCCCATTGAAATGGTTTGACCGCCATTGTTCAGTAGACCGATAGTTGGAATATTGGCAACTAAATGAAGTCCTTTGTCTTGAAAATTAATCTCCGTGACTGTACTTTGATATGAATTCGGTTAAAATGTGAACGTATGTCCAGTTGGCGAAAACATAATTGTGTTTTATTTAAGTTTCACTATGTGGACACACGCAAAAATATTATCGTGTCCAGACGACGAAATAACAAGTCATAACAATTTCAAGTTTAACCACCTGGACACGCGTGTGTCCGGTCGTCCATATCGAGTTGACGAATAACCCGAATTAGGTTTTTCATTGAAGCTATCCTTTTCTTTAAATACCGCGATCTTTCTCGAATATTTTCTGTTTGTTTTTCTTCACCACTTTATCATTTATCTCTATAATTCTTCTACACAATCGTTTTTTTGTTGGGGAATTGAACGCTGATGGATTGTCTGGAATTCTTCGAAATGGTAGATCTTTCTCAGACGTTTCTGTATGAGTCTAAAAAATAAAAGTCTGTGTCATTTTTATATATATTCGTTTCAAATTAAAGGAAATGTGATAAGATTCTGTAGAATTGAGTAAACTAAAAACGAACTCGCTAATAGGGGTAAATATAAAGTCGGCATTGCAAAACATAGCAACCGCCGCCGAATACTTGTCAATGCGAAACAGTCTTCGGAGAAATGGCGAGAAAAAATTACACTGTCCTGTGATGGAAACCAGTTTTGACGTGTGGTGGTTTCCATTCATCTATTTTTAAGACAAGGATTCTTCGGGAACCTAAAATTAAATTAATTATTAATAATTAAGTTTTAATCAATTTAATGACGAGCTGCGTATTAGTATTTTTTATTTTATTTATGCATGTAGTGAGTATTTCACAAATTACGAGGCGTATCCTCTTTTATCCCCTTACCGGGAACGATGGCACTTGTTTGTGTCATCTGGCCCGGTAAGCATATCACCGGGCCAGTTGAAACTTTTTTTTCCCATGTGGCCCGGTGGCGGGCCAGGTCACTGGGCCAGATGGGATACAGCCTTTTGTCATTACAATTACAAATATTTTATTTGTAGTCGAGTTCGGGTCGACGTCAAAAAGCAGGAGGTTTCTCAATAGTTATAATGTCTTCACGCCTTGAAGGGGTAGACAGATGTAAATGCATGCATTTTAGCATCCACACAGAAAAATCCCACAGATGACACCACTGTATTTTTTTTGTTGGTGGCGTAGCAACCTAGCAACGCGCTCAGGGTCATCATTTTAGCCAAAAGACGTTTATTGCCACAAAGGCCTTCCCCAAAGAATGCTGCAACGAACGGTCCTGGGCCGCCCTCATCCAGCGATTGCCCGCGACTTTCACCAGGTCGTCAGTCCAGGGGCCTGCCTCCGCTTCGTTTTTCGGTACGCGGTCGCCGCTCAAGAACTGCTCTGCCCAAACGGCCGTCAATTCTTCGAGCTATGTGCCCTGCCCACTGCCCCTTGAGTCTCGCTATTCGGTGAGCTATGTCGGTAACTTTGGTAACGCTCAGTGTACAGTTAGCAAATTACGTTATTTTTCAATTTCTACATCGAGGACCAAGAAATATTTGTTCTTCATACATAATCATTGGTTATTCACTTAGCCGAGTTCCAAGTGCAGGCACTACTAGGAAGAACTCTGCTACAGAACAAACTCAGAGTGGCTCTTTTGAACAAATCTATTGAATTGTAATACTGTTTATTTTTCTGATAGCTTTTACCAGTGTTCCAGTCCCATGTTAATGTAATAAATGTGTCGAGTACATTATCAAGCGCTGAATGTTCTACTGAGAATTTTCCTTTACAAGCAATTATTTGAGTTAGACAGGGCGCTATAATAATAATTGCTTGAAACACTGACAAACACTCGAATGGCTCCTATAATACATAAAGTTTGATATTTTTAGATACGGATTACTTAAATAGCTGAGCACTGAGGCCACGAATAGTAAGAGTATTATTAATGTCCTGGACATTGAAATATCGAATTAATTGGATCTCCCCTTACTTTGTATGGCCCCGTAAATACGACTTATCACCTGACAGAGACATACTTACCAAGTAAGGTCTCAGGGGCGGCAACGCACCTGCGTTTTGATCTCTGGTTGTTGTGTAGATGTCTATAGTTTACAGAAATCACAATCCATGTAAGCTACATGCGTGTCTGCCATCTTTATCCCATAAAAAATACGTTGTCAAGAGTAAAAACTAAGCAGCCGTTTACAAAGCGCAGAATATTATATTCCTAGGCAGTAAAAATCTACTACTCTCACTCCTCTTTAATTATAGAATCCCAAAATACCATTATCTACCTCCACTTTATTCTTTACCTTTTTCGAGCAGGTACTTTGACTTGCATTATTATTTAAATTTTAATTACATTTTCAAAGAGCACTTTACCAAAGCAGTGAACATTACGTTACATAATATATTAATAACAAACGATTTTCATTAATTATTTTTTTGAGTCAAAATATAAACAAAGGTCAAGGAAAACCGCTGCTTTTCCTAATCTGAGTCCTAACGTTATATCTGTCTCGTGATATTTTAAACGTGCTGATGATGTCGAAGGTGAGGGTGTTGGCAGCCACAGGCCGGAGTATCATGACGCATGCGCGGCAGTGGCGGCCGACCTTCTTGCGTCCTTAATGCCAGTCCACGGTTCACGCTGTGCCGTATGTGTAAATAAAACAGTTGCCGACTTTTGCTTTCGTTGGCGAGTCACTACGCTTGTTTCGAATATCGAGAACGTGGTGTTGTTGTGATGTGAATGAAAGTGTACTGCAGCTCATATTTGGAGGGTGACAGATACAAAAGGTTCGTTTTCGGCATCCGATTCTGAATGGAATCTGAATTTTTAGTTTTTATGTCTGTTGTCATCATTAAATTTGCAGGTAAATATGCCATTACAATTTGCTACCTATAGTTAATGTCGAATATTTTAATATTCTTCCTTAGGTGGTACCTATTGAAATGATTGTGAAATAAATTTATTCAAGACAGTCTTTAATATTTATGTAAGTGACCTTGACCTATGACCTATGTCAATGTCCGGTGTGAAAGTGCGCATCCAAGAGATATGTATGTACAATATGCTATTAATTATAAGTACATATTTGTAGTTTACAGTACCTACCTAAGCAAAAACTTTTCATTTTCATATTAATCATAATATTTATTAATATTTGTAGCATTGATGTTTAACGTGACATTGTTGTTGTACATAATGATTTAAATATTTTGTAATAATATTATGTATCTTAATATAGTGTGTTATCTAGAGCTATTACGGAGAGAAATGCGTAATCACAGAATCAACGCAACGGTTGATGTAGCGCGAACCAATTACACGTTAAGTCATGTGATTATGTGATGTAAGAAAGACATGAACGGCTTACTATTAAAATTAAAACCTATTCACCTAAACCTACCTGTAATTTATATATGTGTATATTAATCAATCTTACTGATGGTAGAGTCAAAGGCGGATTTTATACGTTGGCTGCCCTAGCCCTATGAAAGATTGCCCCTATTGCACGGGGGGGGGGAGGCGTGCTGTAAAGCATAAGTAATTCGATTAACTATAGAAATTAAATTAAAATAAAAAAAACGATAGTCAGTAAGTGATTTAATTAATTCTTCTAATAATCGTAATTGCCATACATGTACATTTTTTCGCGAGATGCTATTATGAATATATATAGATATATACACATTTTTGAGATTTTACACGTATGCGCGTAGGCAATTAGGTACTTAAAAGAGAACGACCAAATTTTGCCGCCACTGGGTAGAGTTGCAGTGTAGGAGGTCGAGGGCGTAGGCACCACCGCATTACCTAATGTATCTGCCTCCAAATGGAAGTGTTCAGCACTATCGTGTTGTTAGATGGTGGATGTATGGCCCCGTAATAGCCCTAACAGAGATATAAGATCTCAGGGGTAGCAAGGCACCTGCATTTTGTCTTTGTGTAACATCAAGTTGAACTTCAAGGTTGTTTGCCACCCTCACCGCCTAAAAAAAATGTTGTTCGTTAGTCTTGCTAAGACTCGAGAACGGTTTGAACGATTTGGCTAATTTTGAAAGTCCAAGAAAGGTTTAAAAGGTTACACAATATGAAGATATTGTAAGGGCAATAGTATAAACAACAATTTCATTTTCCCATACAAATAGTATGTACCATCAAACCTTTGACAGTTTATCGAAGTTTGCCGGGTCAGCTAGTTCCTTATAATAAACTGATCATTGAAAACTAATTAATTTGTCATTAGTCTTTAGATCCTTCTTGTTGATTCTTCCAAAAGTGTTGGTATTTAAGTACTTACTTAGGTACCCAAAATACAATATAAATAATGGTATGGTGAATTCGGTGATTTTCGGTTAATATTTATATTCAATTTTTAATTAATCTTTTAAATCATACAAGCATTGAAGGGATACACATTATTGTTGAATGGATAGATTGATAGAGTTGCTGCTCCATTGGATTATTTGTGTATTATATTCTGGCTGTTATTATGTGTAGAATATTATGTTTAAGTAGAGGAGTTACAGCTTATTGATTTCACGTTATATTATCAGCAACGAGCCCCTACTGACTTAGGTACCTACGCATACTAGGTACTAGTTAGGGGTTGATGCCAAAATGTTGCGTCTATTCGCTGGAATTGAATATAAGTTGCAGTTTTTATTGTATCTATCACCTCAAACGAATTGTAGTTAAATGTTTGCACAAGTGTACACCACAAGAATTAGTTACCAATAATAAGGTTTTATTAGATAAAACAAGTCCACGAATAATAATCATGAGTCCACAGCTATGGGAAGAGTTAGGCCGTCGTCCGCGCCGGTCGCTCGTGTCCTGCTATGATCATAAATAACAATCAAAGGGGCTCGACTTTCTGAATTATTGTGAATACGTGGGTGTGTACCTACTGCCTATGTATCGGCTCTCTTCTGTCCTGTGATGCGTTACGATTTGAGTACTGTATGTCTCTTATCTATTCTTATAATAAAACTGTAGAAGTGTAAATTCTGTACATTGAAAATATTGAAAAAATAAATACCAGGGGATGTTACTAGATCGATACCGAACACAAATATGTGATTAGAAAATTTTTTGTCTGTCTGTCTGTCTGTCTGTTTGTTCAAGCATCACACAAAATCTACCGGCCCGATTACGATGAAACTTGGTATACTTATATTTTAACTTTTGGCGCACAACATTGAGTACTTTTTATCCCGGAAAAATGTATGTTTGTCTGTGTGTTTGTGCACGCTTATTTCAAAAATGGCTTATCCGTTTTTCAGTTTTCACTAATATATTTTGATAAGTTTCACTTAACATTTACTGTTTGTTTCATGTCAATCGGTTCAGAATTAAAAAAGTTACGACAGTTTAAAGAATCATATCGAATATTTTTAAACTATTCTGAATCTATCTTTTTTAGGGTATCTAAAAAGTAAAAACGGACCCTGTCACTCATCTTCCCGCTGTCTGTCTGTCTGTCCGTCCATCCGTCTGTCTGTCACCAGGCTGTATTTCATAAACAATGATAGCTAAAAGGCTAAAATTTTCACAAATTAAGTATTCTGTTACCGCTATAGCGACAAAATTAAATACTGAAAATAAGAAAATGAAAATATCAAGGGGTCCAAGGGGGCATACATTAAACGTGATTTTTTTTTTCGTATATTTTTTGCTCGATATCAATAACGGTAGCAAGTAGACACTTAAAAATTTCACAGAATTTTTTGGTCTTATGTTGTATATTACTTTCCAATAAACGAAATTTTTATGCCATTTTTTGTACGGAACCCTTCGTGCACGAGTTCGACTCGCACTTGGCCGGTTTTTATCTGTTAGTAACATTATGCATACCGCATAGCAGCGTCCCGGCATAAAACAATCGCCGCTATGATCACTATTCAGCATGCCAAGCGTGGCAATTATGGCGTATTCTTTCCTTATGACGCACAACACTTTAGGAGCATCTTCGGGAAAGGCTTTGTCCAGCGGAGACGGATAGAGGTCTTTCGGATGTAATTATGATTATGGTGATGGTGGTGGTGGTGGTGGTGGCGTTAGTGGTGCTGGTGGCATTGGTGGTGTTGGTAGTGGTGGTGGTGGTGGTGGCGGCGTTGGTGTCATTGGTGGCATAGGTGTTGTTAGTGACTCTGGTGGTGGTGTTGGTGGCGTTAGTGGTGCTGGCGGTGGTTTTACTGGCGATGGAGACATTGGTGGCGTTGGTGATGTTGGTGGTGTTGTTGGTAGTTTTGGAGGCGTTGGTGGCATTGGTTGTGGTGGTGGTTGTGGTGGTGGTGGTGGTGGTGGTGGTATTGGTGGCGTAAGTGTTTGGTGATGGTGATGGCGTTGATGGCGTTGGTGGCGATTGTAGTGGTGGCGGTGGTGGAGGTGGTAGTGATGACAGTGGTGGTGGTGGAGGTGATGATCGTGGTGGTGGTATTGGTGGCATTAGTGGGTAAAAATGCACAACATTACTATTCAATTTTTCTCTTCTGCCGGCTCTTACGGAGTGCTTATGCCAGATAAAAGATAGATCATCTTTTATCTTTACAAAGTGACTGAAACTTTACAAAAGTTTGTAATAATTTTCTATAAAAAAATATTATGCATAGAAGTTTAAAATGGCCTTTTCGAAAATACGGTTCAGCATAGGATGGATGCGCTTTTAAACACATAATTAGCAATTTTTCGCAATCCTAGCAGCCTGTGTGCTTTTATTCCCGATGGCCATACGTCTAATATCGTGTACAGAGAAGCATAACTGCAAAATAGTTTAGTTTAGCTGCCCAAATGTGTTTATGATCCAAAATTAACCAAAATGTATATCCAAAAGCGCTGCCTAAAGTCCCAAAGCCACTTTTCCACGCAAACAAAGTTGCGGCCACAGCTAGTGATTAAATATTTTCGGACGCTATCTCTTAATAAAATAATACATTTTATCATTAATGTTATACTTAATACTCTTACGTAAAGTATCCTTCGTATTAGTCATAAAAGCGATACAAAATTCCTGTCTAATAGTTTTACAGTTCATTTCTTACTAAGGAGAAAAATGATTGAGGTTTCTCTCGGCCCGATCTTAGCATGGACAGTTTTGTGATATTTGAACATAACGCCATCTCCATTGAAGTGTGTTTTTATATTTTGCAAAGTATCCTAAATAACAAGAAAAGTTCTATAAGTTCACTAGATAACATTTCAAAGGTGTTTTACCGTGTACCTTTTTCTTTTCATTTTTTCTGTATAAATCCTGGCTTGATCCTTTAAACATTATGTTTCGGTGTGATATACCTATTTACCTACCTATTCAAAAAGCAAAAAATCTTCTTAGGATATTCAATATTATTTTTTTGAAAAAAGTTTAGCCTTGCCATGACCTTTTGGTACCTAGCACATATCTAGTTATGATGGGTTAAAGAATTAATGACAAGTATTATTATGGTAGTGAGCTCATAGCGTTGGAACAATTTTTAAAGTGTTTCCACTGCCTCAATACCTACATTAGAGGCAACCATCGAATAAATTATATGTTATTGCATTTTAATGAGCCGGTAACGAGATCAATGAGTTTCCATTGTCATATTTAGTGAGAGTTATTGCGATGTTATATTTAGTGAGAATTTATTACTGCTTTCCACAATTGGTACTCGTAATTAAGTGCAAAAGTATGATGTCATTATTATTGAAATTTGCTTAGGGAAACAGTCATTGTAATCATAAAAATGATTATATTATAGAGGGACATAGAGATGGAGCGATAGTTATTTTTTTAATATAGCTGTTTCTAACGTGAGCATTATTGCAAGAATCTCAAACATAATTTTTTATAGTTTAAAAAGCTTTGAAATTATTAAATAAATGGATGAAAATGGACCATTTTCCCCTTTTTAAACAAAATTACAGGACCTAAATTTTTGAAAAAAAAAATCCGTGGGTGAAGGCACCACCGCATTACCTAATCTAATGGTAATGTTCAGCACTATCGTGTTCAAATAAATAATTCAATCAACAAAAGACAATGTTGCATAATATATCCATGAGACTGTAAATTTCTGGCAAGATGCTGATAAAACGTATCTGATAAGCATCTATAGTATAAAACACGAGATATTTACAGATTTAACGAATCAGCGGTCACACGTACACATTCTTCTCTTTTTTGGAATTGATCCAAAACAAAATACACAAGACTTGAAACTATATTTATATTTTCTTTGTCTGATTTATTTATATTAATAAACACCCAAGGACTAAGGATAAGGATGGGTACATACAGGTTTTTGTTATATGCCGTCGTAGATCGAATCAGAAAACTCATTGCTACATACTTATCTACTTTTTTTTCCTAATATTCGGTTGTACCATTCAATATCTCTTCTGCCGTCACGGGTAGCCGTCGGTTCGTCGAGCTATGTGTCCTACCCTCTACCACTTGAGTATCATTATTCGGTGGGCTATGTCGGTTTCCTTAGTTGTCATGCGGATCTCCTCATTTCTGATTCGATCTCGCTGGGAAACTTCGAGCATAACTTTATAGCAATGGAGAGCCATTGCTCTCTGCATGACCTTGCGCCTTCTTATGAGGCACATAGTTAGCGACCCCGCTTCAGTTCTGTATGTCATCACTGACAATACACAGTAGCCAAAGACATACGTCTACACTGGCCTTCTTCTTGAAACACCGCGGTAAATTGGACGAAAACATGTTTGGTAGCTTCCAGAACGATGCCCAATCGTATTGAATTCGGCGATGACTTTTAATAATCGACCGACGTAAGTGCCCGCACCATGTACACCATATCAAAAGATAGAGAAAATACGTAGAATTATGGAAAATACTCAAAAAATTATTTGAATCCTTGTTGTCGGTACTATAAAATTTATTTTATGTAATTTTTGTATGACAACAATATGTCACCTATAGTTATTACCTATATTCATGTTTTTGAAATATATTTATATAGTAAACGATTTGAATAGCTAAAATGATTTAGTATTTTATGCTTCTTCTCTCAATTAAATGTACGAAGTGCGGGCCCAAGCGCCATACATTTAAGAACGTCTCTTTAAACAAAATTATACGTATACTTAAAAAAAAAAAAACATTACAGTGTCTTGGTAGATGACAAAGTGGACCGTTTGTCACAGGTATAATAATTGTCAACAACTTTGAGGATTGTATCCTCGATCAAAACAGGAGTGGTTGTAACATAGGGATGTGATCACCTCATCGCGAAAGGGCTATTCATTGGTGAAAAGCTCTACAAACAGGACTAAAAAGTAATAATTTGCATTATATTGAAACACTTTACACATTGACATCTATAGGTATACGCTAAAATTATAGTTCTCTAATGAATTTATTTAAAGAAATGTAAAAGCGTCATTCAATTCACTTTATCTCATCACAGCTATTTGTTTTCTTTAACGTTGAGTAAACTGTAAATAAAACCTTATTTATTTACTTTCTGGAAAGGAGGTCATAAGTTAAGTACGTTGATATACAGGATGGCCCAAAGATAGCCGTCCAAAGACAATATTGTTAAAAGAAAAAATATGCTTGAACACAACACACATTTTTATACACTTAGGTACACATTTACACATTACAGTACGGAGTATCGTTGAATAATCTTTTTAAAAAAATTGTGAATTTGAGAAAACACTCTATCGATTAAGTGAACCGTTTGTGAAAAATTATATTTTAAAGTGCGAAATTTTGTAAGACTCACTGGAGTCTAACAAAATTTCGAGCCAACAGTGGTATTTGGACGAGTGAAAAAAATATGGTGACAAATTTAAAAGAAAAACTACTAATCACAGATTAGTAGAATCTTGAAGATTACGAATATAGTCGATCTACTTATAAAAATTACTTGGCAAATGAAACCGAACATTGTGCGTGGTCCGATACGCACTTGCGCGGTTTTTTAGGCTTGTTATGGTAAGAAAAAGTTGTGAAATATTTGTATAATAGGTGATTTTGACAGTCTTCAGTATGAGATTATTGGAGATCTATCTAAGTGCCATCCTGTATATTGAATCTGTTAAGGTAAATTATGCTTACAAATATTTCGGAAGTTTGCGTCTTGGCAATGATAAGATTTGACTTGCCAAGTATGTCGCCTGATCTGGTCATCCGTACAATTCCTGTACCCACCTATACACGCGTATTTCAGGTGTTTCACATGACTTCGGCACGGTTAGTAATTAGTCATTGCCAAATATTTCAACACTTAAATAATGAAGGATGAACATATATGTTAATTACTTAGTTTTAAGTTTTTTATAAACAATGTTCAAAATTTTGGAATGCAGATCTTATGCAGAGATTTGAAATAATGAAATGTCAACTAGATTTATACGCTTGAAAAATTCCCTCGTTTCTTATAATCTTACCCCCTTATTCATAAACGTACATCAGATACGTTTAGCTATAGAATGCTTTGTCTTTGTCAGTTGCATTGTCAAATGTGCAGGATAAAAAAAAACAAAGGAGAGATTAGCAACACCTTAGCTAAAATACGTTTAGGGGGTTAATATTTAAAAACTAAATGTCACGTCGTTTGTCTGCGATGGACTCCTAAAATATTTAACCGATTATGATCAAACTTGAACTTCGTGTGTAGTTTGATCCAGCTTGAAAGATAGGATAGCTTACATCTCAATTTATAGTCGCAACTAGCTGCCCCGGCAAACTTCGTATTGCCTCAGAATGAAATGAAAGGTTTGATAGATACGGACTATTTGTATGAGAAAATGAAATTGTGGTTTTTACTATTTCCCTTCAATTTATTCATATTTTCTTACCTTTTAAACCTTCAAAAATAATTCAAAACTAAAGTTAACCGAATCGGTAGAGCCGTTCTCGAGTTGTAGCGAGACTAACGAACAGCAATTGATTTTTATATATTAGGTTGGGGAAAAAGTTTCTTCGCATTTTTTAAGATAATTCAAAACATTTTTTAATAAAGTTTATTTAAATTTAACTAAAGTATGTATGTACCATTTTGTTCGATAACCTTTTGCCATCTTGTAGGTAGGGACATGATCCCATTGCTATAAAAATTTTGGGACTTCTCATCAAAATACCGCGACAAGTGGATTTGGCAGTCCTCTCGTGATGTTAACCTAACATTGCATAAAGAATTCTGAAGAGACCGAAACAGGTGGAAATCTGAAGGTGCAAGGTCAGGACTATACGGCGGATGCATTAACACCTCCCAGCCAAACTCTCTTAATTTTTGCTGAGTGGCTATAGATGAGTGAGGTCTAGCGTTATCATGATGAAACACCACCCCTTCTGTTGATCAATTCCGGCCGCTTTCTCTCAACTTCTTGCTTTAAACTCATCAGTTGTTCGCAGTAGAGATCAGAATCGATAGGCCTGCCTGATGGTAATAGCTCATAATGAATAATGTAATATGTAATAAAAAAATACCCTTCCAATCCCACCACACACACAACATCACCTTATTGCGAGTTAACCCGGGTTTCGCCACAGTCTGTGAAGCCTGACCGGCCTTTGACCACGACCTTTTTCGCACGTTCTTGTCGTACGTGATCCACTTTTCATCACCAGTTATCAGCTTCTTCAAAATGATTCGGTTTCATTACGTCGTAATAAAGAATCACAAATGAGTACACGGTTCATTAGGTTTCTTTCAGTGAGCTCGTGAGGTACCCAAATATCGAGCTTTTTTTTGTACCCAGCTTTTTCAAATGCGCCAAAACTGTTTTGTGATCAATTCTCAGTTCTTCAGCTACGTCGTAACTACTGATATGTCGATCTTGCTCCACTTTTTCAAAAATGGCATTCATTTTATCCGTAATAGGGCGACCAGAGCGAGGTGCATCTTTGACATCAAAATTTCCGGATTGAAAACGCTTAAACCAAATTTGTGCTACTCTCACAGACACTGCACTAGGTCCATAAACATCGCAAATTTTTTTCGCGGCTTGCGTTGCATTTTTCCTTTTTGTAGTAAAATTTTAAAATAAATCGAATTTCTTCATTAGATTCACTCATCTTGACAGTACGAAAAACAAATGAAAATCACACATTTGCCTAATTTGAATTTGGAATTATGTTCTTTAAAATTTTAACTTTCAATGATACCAAAACCAGCCAGATACAAATACTACAGCCAAAGAGATTTTATTACAAGTTCATACATACTATAATGCGAAAAGACTTTTTCCCCAACCTATTATATAAGATATAATATTCGTACCTAAATTGCACCCGTGCGAAGATGGTGCGGGCCGCTAGTACTACTAGACTATTGAATAATAACGTCCATTTGATCCTTTGATACAATTTACACCACTTTAATATCCGACGATGCTTGCAATTATAAAAATACACCTAAAATACAGAATAATATACCTATCTATTTTGACCAAGATTTGACATGAATTCTACGATAAATAGCGGAACACGCGTGATTATTAATGAATTATAAATTATATTGTTATTGCATTGCATGTGCATTTCTACTACCTAACTTAATCACATTTTGTAACTGCAATTGAATATCTTTAGAAAGCGGAAATATGTTGCAATTATTGGCGGATAAGATCTCATTAAACAAAATTCAGATAAGACACGTAACGTAACCCATTACCCTCACATAATGTGTTCAGATTATTGACTTGTGATATAAATTAAACGACGACGTAAAGTAAATATAGAGCAATGGAATATTTCCAGTGTCACACATATCCCTATTACGTTCCAATGAATTATTTACATCATTTATTGTTCAGTACTGTCATATATGTGTACCAATAGTGCGTCTGGTCAGATCTAATTAAGATGTCCCTGCGGCACAAAGTAATAAAAAATAAACGGTATAACATCATAAAATATATCACTTGCTCCTTAACACTAGAACCAAACCTCAGAGTGAAAGCCAAAAGCACAAATGAACACAGTTGTTCAGTATAATATATTTTCTTTCTAATCATGAAGTTGTAATTTTGCAGTGTTAGAGCTGGAGGATAAAGTCTCTTGATAAGGCAGGGCTAAACAAGAATAAACCAAATATTCATGTAATTAGTCACAAATAAAGCGTTTAAATATCGCAATGTATGTAAATATATCAAATTTTGTTACGTATTAGTTATATATAGTATATACATTCTAGTTATATGTAGACGATTGCGGAGGTTGTGAGGTTGACCGCATGGATCAGTCGAGACTAAATCCATAGCAGAGATCTTCGCCTCATGTATGAATAACGGGACAATTTTAATGTTAATAAATATTGGCATGCAAATACTAAAATGTTTGCTCATAATTACAGAAAGATTTTTCTTGAGTCATACACCGAATATAGTATTGGCAAATACATTATTATATCTAGACAGTTCGAAAGTAGTAATATAAAAGTTAGGTCGTAGTACTTTATGTAACTAAATATTTATGTGTATGTACACGGAAATAAACAATGTTATCGTTTAGTTTGATGAATATTGTCGTCTATTTAAACTTTAAGTTTGATTGGCTTCTGTTGGAATGCGTAACATAATACACTGGGATTTATTGTTACTGTACGTAACATTGCTAACTGTTTTATCAAAGATATTAACATGCTAACTACTTTCTGTGATATGGATAAGCTAAGCGAAAGGCACTAAGGTACATTTTACAGAATTATAAAATTCCGTGTCACAGTGTTTATAAGCAAACTCCTCCGAAACGGCTTCACCGATTACTAATATGTATATTTTTGTGTACTGTGTATTAACAACGTATTCTCAGACCTACTTATTTAGTAGGTTATTGAGTTTTTTGGCGGTTTTGGTGGGAACCTTGAAAGAGACATGTGGTGCTCTTATTTTATTTCGTTTTCTTGGTGTATTTTTGAGTTATATTAAATAAAGTTGGTGGCATTTTGTTTAATATAGATTTATTACAGTGCCCGTGTAAATTGAAATAGAATAACAGTGCGAAAACACGGCCTATCAGGTTGCCTCCAAAACTTCATTGTAAATGTTCTGGTAAAGTAGCCATCGCTTTACTTGAATTACTGACTGTGATTCTGACTGACTGACTGATAAATTGACTGACTCTGACTTATACGCTGCTTATTACGAATAGGAAACATCGTTTTACTTGATACTGGCAATATGCGTAATAGCAATGCCATAACAATTTTAAAAAAGTAGCGAGAAATAAATGATATATAAATGTCAAGTCATTGAATTAAAATCATTATTCATACCATTCATCAATTCAAATAACTTTTAAAGGCCTATAAGGATTTAAAGTTACGTATAAGCTTATGTAGTCGGTAAAATCCGCGAATAGGGCCATCAGGAAGCGCCACGAATCTCAAAAATCTTAGTCGGGGGCTGGAGAGCCACCTCCAGCCTCCTAGCGAGTTAAGACTAGGCGACGAAGATATTTAGGGATCCATACGAAATCTAGACCCTCAAAAATCTGTCTAATAATGGGTCCCGACTATTTAATTAATTATGCTCCATATAATCCTAGTTGAACTATTTGCCTTATTTTATTCTTTTAAAGTTTTTTATATTTATTTATATCGCTGAGGCGATACGAAGATCGAATAAGGAAGGTTGTTTAAATTTTACAAAAGTTCGTAGTAGTTCGTAGAGTTCTACGTCGTAGCATTCTAATATTCGACTATATTATCAATAGAATACAACTGGTATGTACTGATAGTAAATATAATAATACATATATATATCTTTGGTTAAGATCGATAACGATAGCTCTCGCGAGAAATTGTGTCCTATAGTTTTAGAAAATAATTCGAATTATAAAATTAATAATAATTTTATAATTCGATTTTAACCAGTTTTTTTTTAGTTTCGTAAACATACAAGCTCGTAATTGTATCTAAGTAACATATTATTTAGTTTGTAATTGTTATCAGATATTTTTTTATTACTTGATATATTTTGTTTTTGCGCTAGCTAGAAAAGCAATGTTAAGCGTGAGTATAACTTTTTTAGACGTGATAACATAGGTATAGATAGGTATAGGGGAACATGGGGTAACAAGAGTCAGTGGGTAATAGGAGTCACCAATATATCCATGAATCTTTACACACGAGCAATACATAAGCTACCTCCCCATCCCTGCTCTGTATCCCCGTCATCGCGTTAGATGGCTCAAGTTTAAGGGCACCTGCGTATTTGAGATATGATTATGTCAATATTTAATCAGATCTTTCGACTGATGATGCGCAGTTTTAGATTGTCTCAATAATTTATAGAATATATATTTTTTTTCTTTAAGATATTTGTGGGTAATAAGAGTCTGGTGATTGCCATTGTATCATCAGTTAGCACTTGCTAACTATCACTTACTAGGGGAAGGCGGTTTGGTTCTAGTGGAGGGGAAGATCTTTTTAAGATTTACTTTTAAATTAAGATTTTATTGAACGGCGCGCTTAGGTGACTCCCATTCGCCCCTTCTCCCCTATTCTCGTCTTACTGGCGGTTATTGATACGTTTATCATCAATCGACAACAGTTATAAAATTTTGATTTTTTTTCATTGGTGGCAGAGCTTTATTGAAAGAACTCGCAGACGTAGTCACCACAGCATTACCTAGTCTATTTGGCTCTAAATGTAAGTGCTCCGGTCTAGTAATGGGCAGCCCCGCATTTTCTGGAATAGGGCGTTATGACCGTGGCCTCGTGAGTGGTAACTGGTAATAAATCTACATTGTAATCTTTGGTTTTATTTAGATGTTTATAGGCTGTATAGTATTCATATAATTCATTCCTTGGGTCCAAGAACACTAGTAATATGTTACGACTAGCTGTGCCGCGACTTCGTCTAACGTCAGAAAAAATATGATTGTTCTGTATCTACCCGGACGAAGTCGTGGGCGCAGCTAGTATAAGAGTAGCGTAAGTTACTCCTTATTACATCAGCTATCTGCCAGTGAAAGTTCCGTTAAAATCGGAGACACTCAAATTCTATGTATTTGTATGTAGATGTATGTATGTATGGTTGTATGGAGATGAAAGTAGCCCAAGTTACTCCTTATTACATTAGCTATCTGCCAGTGAAAGTCCCGTCAATATCGGAGACACTCAAATTCTGTTTATTTGTATGTAGGTATGTATGTATGTATGGATGTATGTAGATAAAAGTAGAGAATTAAGAAAAGTAGAAAAAGATGGAGAAAGTCCCGTCAAAATCGGTCAAGCCGTTCCCAAGATTAGCCCCGCCAAACAGACAGACTGACAGACAGACAAAAATAGTAAAAAATGTTATTTTGGTATATGTACCGTGTATACATACATATACATACATATGCGTTTAGTAAAAAGCGGTTATTTTAATATTCCAACAGACAATCCAATTTTATTTATTTGTATCTATATAGGTTTATTATGGAAGCTGCAATACAACATAAGACCTACAAAATCTGTGAAAATTTTAAGCGTCTACATTATAGCGGTAACAGAAATACATAATTTTCGACTCAGGTCAAAGATTTAGGTTTAATAATAGATAGCACATTAAGTTGGAAAACCTTTATAACTGATATAAATCAACGAGTTACATTGACTTTGCGCTCACTTTTTACCTATTAAGACTAAAACTCTTTTGATCCAGTCGGTGGTTTTACCCATTATTGACTATGCAGATGTTTGCTGCTCCGATCTAACGCAAAATCACTTAAACAAAATGGATCGGATGCTTAACAATTGTATTAGATACATTTTCGGGCTACGCAAATATGACCGTATAAACCGATCCGCGAAAGGAGGTCCATTCGGATACTCTGTATGTTTTTCAGCATCATTAACGATCCTTGTGCTCCTAACTACTTAAAAATCAATTTTCAAATACTTGGCGATTTGCATAATCACAATCTTCGTTCCGCAGCTAATCTTAAATTTAAAACTCCTTCTCACCTCACTGGTTTTTACTCCAATTCTTTTGCTGTTACTGCAATTAAACTCTGGAACGCGCTTCCCCTAGATATCAAGAAGGCTTCGAGTAAATTATCGTTTAAACACAGGCTAAAACATTACTTTTTAACGTCTATTGATAATTGAACATCATTTCCTCTTTCATCATTGTTTTCTATCCTTGTATCTATTTTATCAAATATGCATTTAATATTATGTATTTTTATATAAATATATATATCTTTAATTATATATTTATTTATATCTATATATTTTAAATTATGATAGGTTATTATTATAGGTTGTTATTACATTACATATAATTCTTTGTTTCTCAAATGTAATTTCCCTCCTACTTTATTGCACCTTTGAGAGTTCTTTTTGGCTTGTAGGTTGACTGGTAGAGAATACCACTCGGTATTAAGTCCGCCTCTGTACATAATTTATGTGCAAAAGTTTAAATAAATAAATAAATAAATAATTTGTGAAAATGTTAGCTTTCTAGCTATCACTATTTATGAGATACAGCCTGGTGACAGACAGACGGACAAAGGGACAGACAGACAGACAGCGGAGGATTAGTAATCCGTTTGCTACTCTAATAATATAAAAATGAATTAGGTATAACATTAATTCAGTACAATAACAAATGAAATCATACGTCGGTAAGCTATGGAGACCGGCCACGTAGTTCTAATATTTATTGATGATTCTCATGGTAAAAAAGATAGCAGCGAATGTTTTTCCAGTTTACAATGAATCCACTTCAGTATAACTAACGAGTAAATCAAACATAATAACATTAACAACATCTAAGCACATGTGAAGTGCACATATTGATATTTTCGAACACTTCTTCTCAGAATAATCGTGTTGCCAACGATTTTAAATCCTTCTAGTGGAAAAATAAGCAGATTAGTTTGCAAACACGATTTTTAAATAAAAAAAAAAATCGGCTAATGTTATCGTGGTGGTTTTTTTATGTAACAAAGGTGGCAAACCAGCGTACAGTTCACATGGACGTTAAGTGATGACATTTACACAAAAACCAGAGGTCAAAGTGCAGAGAGTTGCCACCTCTGAGACCTTAGTTGTTATGTCTCTGTTAGGTAGTTATTACGAGGATATACATTACCATCTTACCGGTACACGATAGTGATGAACACTACCATTTGCGGGCAGATAGATTAGGTATGAGGTAATGCGGTGGTGCCTACGCTCTGGAGTCCCTACACTGGCAGTCTACCACCAGTAAAAAACATTAAAACTAAGATAGTTAGGGTAACATGTAATCTAAGATAGACACTAATCTTTACTACAAACGACTAAACCTTGATTGAAAAATAATATTACACAAGATGTGATTATTGATTTGTGATCCGTGTTACTTATTTAGGTACCTATTTGTTTATGTACCCAGAGCTTTTGATTCATTAGCTATTCAATATCAACTAAAACCTAAATTTGGATTTTTGGTTCACATAAACCTTGGAAGGTAATTTGATTCCCAAATTAAATATGTTTAATCAGTATAAATAACTATGTGTAACTTTTGGTTTTGTGTGCTTTGTTTAATTATAACAATAATGTGTTACTTGTATCATGTAGAGCATTTAAAGCAGCGTTTTATTTACTCTAGCCACATATCCGATGTGTGTTTATGGTAAATACAACCTCGTAACATTAATCTGTATAAGTACATATATTTCATATACAGTTATGTTCAATGGTGCAGTATATTATCATAAGGTAATTATTATGTCACCGCGTTATGGTAGCAAGTATCTGATTGAGAAAAAATAAAATAAAAATGAACTGACTACAAGGCCGTCTCAGGTCTTAGATCTTTTGACTCCCTGTCAGATATACCGAGACCCTTCATTCACCATAATTTTACCAGGACGTAAAAGTAACCAAAAGTTACAGCTATTCAAAACCGTTCAGCCAAAACATAATCCCCCTTATTCATAAACGTACATTAGGTACATTTTAGCTATAGAATACTTTGTCTTCGTCAGTTGCATTGTCAAATGTGCAGGATAGAAAAAGACAAAGGAGAGATTAGCAACACTTTAGCTAAAATACGTTTATGAATAAGGGGGTAAGTGTTTATGTCCTGGAGATAAAGCGCTCACTTAGTTAGGATTCAATATTTGAGCATATACTTCCGGGTCATATCAATGAACAACCACAATCTTATTAAGTATATAATTAACAGAAGCAATAATCAAATGTAGTCTTGTGTCTCATCATAAACAATCATTAATTCATCGTCCATTAGAATGTATTTCTCTGCTTTTGAGTTTTTGATTGTTTTTTAATTAAAAACATCTGTAGTCCGTTTGTGATTTCCAAGTCTATGAAATGAATAAAAAGAGACAAAATCTTTCTATAGGATTTAATATACCAGAGAATAACGCTGCCAAAACCAGCTTTTAACGAAAGTTTTATCCAGACATGGGTTGGGTTTTCTATCGATCGTTTCGTTACAAAAGTTGCATTTTAGGGGCGTGCAAATTGTGCAGTTCACTTTCTTCCAAAGTGATACTGCTTCTCTGCCCGGTCGGTATGGGACTTGGCGTGAAGATACATACAAACATACTTTCATATTATTTCTACAATGTGGAGATCTTAAATGAATTAAAACGTCAGTTTAGATAAAAAATAACTATGTTTAAAAATGGATTAAAAAACCAGAAACCTGGACAAACGGCTTAACGTTAATTAATAAAGGGATCAAAAATGCATATTTAGTGCAACCCAGCCTTAGGGTTATCGTATAGCGTATCCTTTGTTTACTTAATGTTATTTTTACGTCGATTGATGTCAGTCAAATTTAGATGCAATAGGACGGGGTTTTTATACGTGTGCCAATTTTTCGCATCGGCCTCCTCCCGCCCACCTGCGCCTGCGCCCGCCACCGTCCTGTATCGCGCATCTTGCTATTTATAGATAAAATGTGACATTGTTTTATTTGTCACAAGCGAATCGCACTAGTACTTTTCCATGCGAAACCGTTAACCCTCCGTTTGATAAGCTGAGAAAGTGCGAGGTCGGACCTTGTATTGTGCTGCTGCTTGGTCAATCGTGCTTAATAAATTATTAGTAATGTTTTTTATATAATTTTCAATTTTAACCTAGCTTATTATGTTTCCTTAACAAACTTTGTTGTTTAGATATTTTTTGTTCAATTTTTATCGGCAAAAGCATCTCTAAGTACAAAAGTCTGTCGTAGTTACTAAGGGAAAAGTTACGTATGCAGGATGAGCGTTGAAATTCAAAATGTTATTTTTTATCTCATTCAATATGAGATGGGACGTGTCAAAGTAAAAATGAAGTGCACATTACCCTTTCGCGTTTATTTCAGCGTTTAAACGTAACTTCTTTGACAGTGAAATAGAATGACATTATAATGGAACTAGACTGAGTCTCACGAAAATGGATATCCTTAATTAAGCCTCCGAAACTAATAGCCCTGGTATATTTCAGGCATCATCTACTGGACAGCTCTACCTAAAAGTCGAGATTTTATAGATAGCTTTATTTAAAATGTAACATACCGATAGACATAGCAATAGACATATTACTATCAGTGATTTGATAATTATGATAGCTAACCACGACATAATACAGAATCTATATTATGTAATTTACCAATTTGGCACACTAAGTAGAGTTGTGATCGAGAAGGCAAACAACTGTATCGTTTGCCCCGACCTGACTCTCCTTGTAAAGTTTGTGCTCAGTGTCTGTGCGTTAGTTTTTTAGCGTACTTTTTATGAAAAGACACACACAGACAAGATAGACTTTTTACTCTTCTTTGTCAGTTTCTATTATCTACACATATATCTGAAGAATTTATTTTCTTCCTAAACATCGGCATCGTTAAGAACGATTAAAAAAAAATGAAAATTTAAGCACAATCGAAGTCTTGCCATAATAAATGAAGAGCTCAATTTCCATTGTCTTTAAATGTATTGACGTTTATAATTTCGTCTAGTTTACTGTGACTTTCTTTGCGAACGCACCCTGGGCCGGCGGGATACAACGGATACATGTCATGTCAGTCAGAGTCATCCTTCCGTGCGATACACTCCCGCGCATTGCACTACACCACAACATATTATCGGTCGACGCTCGTGCACAAATAACATTTCTATTTGTTTATACGGTACTGTAGCTTGGTTCACAGAGTACATGTTGAGTGACTGCCATGATATGGATTTACGGGTAAGCATCTTTACTTAACAAATATATTATATGCTATGCTCACTCACAACACATAATAGGGACGTCATTGTTTTATAAACCATTGCGTTTCTAAGTACTTACTTAATATTTCCACTTACTAATGTTACTTAGTAAATTCATGTAAAAGTAGAGAACACTGTATTCTTATAAATCTTACAATTTTTCATATTCTACATGGTATATAATTATCATAAATGTGACTTGAAAATATTGTCTTGTCAACTAAAAACAATTATCCAAAACATTTGTAAAAATACCTAGAGACATAGTTTGGTTCTACAATTTCTGTTGATGTTTAAAGGACTTCGCACGATAAGACGTACATTTAAAATAATGTATTTCAATACGTGTAGATAGATGTCTATAGGCTACAGTGATCACTTAACATCCATGTAAGAGCTGCATGAAAGTTTACCACCTTCGATACATAGTTAAAATATGTGTGCCTGACCACTAAGAAAACTAAGCACATTACTTTAAGTAAATAAAATATAGTAGTAGAAAGAAACAGAAACTGTGAGAACATATCATATATATTTATATGATAATAATTAAAAGTTCATCTACTTTTTTTGTAGACGTTTCGTGAAGCACTTTGGTATCTTTTCATATGGCTGTAAAGCCGATGCGTGAATGGATAGAGCGGCCACACTTAGCGGATTAATAACGGGTGGTGGGAATTTTGATTCACTTGGAAGAAGGCGTGCCTATTAGTTTTTTGGCTGCAAATGATCCAAACCAAGCCCGGTGATGATTCTCTTTGCTATGACGCAAACGTTCTTTCCCTACGTGACGACAAATAGCGAGTGTTTTCCTTATACGGCAACTTAGGTCTGCCCACGGTTCATTTCGCATCAGCCACTTCACAATTTCACCAATGTAGATCAAAAATCAGTTGCTAATTATGTATGGGTATATTTTTGGGAAGCACTCATTGAATCATTTCTTAATTGTAAAACATCTAACTACGAGTATGATAGTGTAGTTGCGGCATAATATTCTTTATTCTATGGTTTCGCCAAGGCTAAAGTTAGCAAATTGTGTGTGTATGTACGTGAAAATTTAACGTTAGGGCTTTCCTCATCCATTATTGGTTGCGCCCAATGTCCATTATAGTTCATTGATAAGAGCGTATGTCTTTAAGTAATCGTCCACTTAATTTTAATTCTAATCTATAGCGTAGATTTTTAAAATTTTGTACAGAATTTCATGCGTCCATAACTATTATGTTGAATATATTTAAGACAAAACTTGTGACTGGAAACTTTTAGATCATTGAGTATTTTAAATGTATTTAATTACGTTCATATCTACCTTAATTATAATTTATTTTCTCATTATTAGCTCCATTAAATCATTAATACAGCAATTATTTATCAGGATATCACTGTCACATGTAGAGGGCACGGAATGTTTACGGAATTTGCTGTACCATGATATTGCTAGATATCATTATTAATATTTTTAAATAATTTGCTAAATTATTAACAATACGGTATATTTAAGCTACAATTATGTGTCCCATATATTTGCGATTGTTTTGTTTACCCAAATACGTGCACACTTTCGGTATCAACTTGTATGAATGTTTTGTCTAAATCGAATTTATTACTTAAAATTATATGAGTTGCTATATGTGAATGTGGTGTATAGTGTAGTGATGGGATAATGACGCCATAAAGATACAAATATTTTCACCCTAGCGGTGAATCGATAGATCACCAAAACTTCTATAGCCTAATTATATGAACCTTATTATTTTTATTTTATGTAATGGAAGTGGCAAGCAAGCATGCAGTTCACATTGATGTTAAGTGATGACTGCAGCCTATAGACACCCACACAAAGACCGAAGTCAAAATGCAGATGCGTTACCACTTCTGAGGCCTAAGGTGTTATGCCTCTGTGCCGGAAATTACAGGGCCGTACATTACCACCTGACCATAACACGATAGTGCTGAACACTACCATTTAGCGGCAAATATATTAGGTAATGCGGTGGTGCCTACGGCCGCGAGCTTCATCACTGGAGCTCTACCACTAGTAAATATGATATAATAGGTTGGGGAAAAAGTCTTATCGCATTATAGTATGTATGAACTTGTAATAAAATCTCTTTGGCTGTAGTATTTGTATCTGGCTGGTTTTGGTATCATTGAATGTTAAAATTTTAAAGAACATAATTCCAAATTCAAATTAGGCAAATGTGTGATTTTTATTTGTTTTTCGTACTGTCAAGATGAGTGAATCTAATGAAGAAATTTGATACATTTTAAAATTTTACTTCCAAAAAGGTAAAAATGCAACGCAAGCCGCGAAAAAAATTTGCGATGTTTATGGACCTAGTGCAGTGTCTGTGAGAGTAGCACAAATTTGGTTTAAGCGTTTTCAATCCGGAAATTTTGATGTCAAAGATGCACCTCGCTCTCGTCGCCCTATTACGGATAAAATGGATGCCATTTTTGAAAAAGTGGAACAAGATCGACATATCAGTAGTTACGACATAGCTGAAGAACTGAGAATTGATCACAAAACAGTTTTGGCGCATTTGAAAAAAGCTGGGTACAAAAAAAAGCTCGATATTTGGGTACCTCACGAGCTCTTCTTCTTTTGTGAATGGCTTCCACCAACTTAAAGGGTGATTCTGCCAAAATCTGGTGCTTGAAGAGGCACAGTAGCTTGAAGTTGTACGGTTATTACAAAAAAATTGCCCGGTGAATTAAAAAATGAGTTCCATAATTATTCGGCGTTTGTTTTTTTTTTCCCCTAACACTAAAGACAAGGACAAACACAGTTAGAGGCAAGTTAGTAGTTACAGACAGATTACAAATATAGTTAGTATAATTATTAAGACATACACTATCTACAATTTAATATTATTTACACGAACATATTTACATAAAGTATATACAAAAGAGGAGTGTGCTAACGTAAGGAGAGAGTTCAGGTTGGTAGGAAGGGGGATTTTTGGAGGGAGGAGGGTGTATAGAGAAGGTTGATTGCAGGAGCAGTTGAAAAAAATGTGGTCCGGTGTCCCTTCGTCTAAACCACACTTACAAATGGAATTATCCCTTATCCTTAATTTATTTAAAAACACCGGTGAACAAACGTGGCCTAAACGTAGACGACAAATGACTGAGCAGGATCTCTTGTCTATTTTGTTGAATTTGCAGAACCACGGTTTGGGAGGGATGAACGGTTGTATTGCAGCATAGTGTCTGCCCTTAATTAATTTGAATTTATCCCACTCATTCTGACAGTCCCTTTCCAAATGAGATTTGGCTAGTGATATAAGATCATGGCAAAAGACAAAATTGAGAGAATTACATCCCGAATCAATAGCCATCTTAGCGCATTGATCAACGGTCTCATTGCCCGCGATACCGCAGTGGCTAGGAATCCAAGCTAGAACTACGACAATATTTCTTCTGTGGCATCTAAGCAATGCTTCTCGAATACGGAAAATGATAGGGAATTTTAGTTTATTTTTGAAAGGGTTGCCCAAAACTGCTTGTAAGACACTAAGAGAGTCTGTCAAGATAACAGAATGAGAAATATTATGAGATTCAGCGTAATTAATTGCTTCAAATATAGCTATAGCTTCGCTGGTAAATACAGAAGAAAGGGGGGGAAGCTTAAAGTTTAAAATAATTTTGTAGCGAGGGATCCATACTGCTAATCCAACTGC
Organism: Macrosoma leucophasiata; assembly: GCA_036365455.1. Classification (NCBI taxonomy): domain Eukaryota; kingdom Metazoa; phylum Arthropoda; class Insecta; order Lepidoptera; family Hedylidae; genus Macrosoma; species Macrosoma leucophasiata. The sequence continues at coordinate 8,471,251 of JAWQUS010000024.1, forward strand.
ACTTACAGTAGATAATTTGGAAGCATCAGTAAATATGGAAAGGTAATTTTTAAATTTTGAATCAATTATATTATTTAACAGTATGTTGGCACCAGCAGAGTTTTTATGAATACCCAGATCCAATATGATGCTTGGATTAAAAATGAGAGCATCATAGCTAGTTTCGAAAAGAGGAAATTTTGTGTAACTGTAAAATCGAATCACTAATTGAAGCAGACGGCGGTAAGTAGTAATTATTCTGGGGGGAGTTTTGTTAGACCAGTACTTGCTTGTAGATATACACTTAAATAACAATTCCAACTTTGGTTTGAGGGGATGAGAATCGCATTGTAGGACCTTGAAAACAAAGCGATCCGATAAGTATTGACGCCTAAGGTGGTACGGAGGATCACCATATTCAACTCGCAGAGCATTGCCAGGAGAGGATCTCATACACCCAGTTATTATCCTGAGGCACTTTAATTGCATTCTGTCTAGTTTGTCAAAGTTGCTTTTGTTACATGGCTCCATTATGAAAGAACCATAATCTTAAACGCTACGAATTATTGCATTATATAGTAATTTTTGTGAGTAGGGATGTGAACCCCGCCAAACACCGGAAAGACATCGTAAGATATTAATATTAAGTTCACATTTACGCTGAATATTTTCAAAATGGTTACATCCTTTTAACCTTGAATCCAGAGTTACGCCAAGGAACTTTACTTTGTTAGAGACTGGAATTAAAATATCATCAATATACACTTCGATGTTGGGGATCATTTTCTTTCTAGTGAAAATTACAATGTTGCTCTTGGAAACGGACAACGAGAGACCATGAGCAACAAGCCAGTCATTAAGATAACGCATAGCGAGATTCAAGAGTATAGAAGCATCCTCTACACATGTCGCAGACAGGTAGATTGCACAATCATCAGCATATTGAAGGACATTACAGAACGGATTAACTACCGATTCCAGATCATTAGTGTATAAACTGAATAAAATTGGACTCAACACCGATCCTTGCGGGAGTCCCTTCCAAACGAACCTTGTTTCAGAAACCGTATTAGAATAACGTACCTGGATAGATCTGCCACAAAGTAAACTCAATATGCAATGCACCATCTTAGGAGGAATACTCAGATGTAGCAGCTTCTGCCTGAGTAGATCAAGAAGCACATTGTCATATGCAGCTTTAATGTCTAAAAATATTCCTACCTTAACTCATTTTTGGACAAAGCTAGTCTAATGTCAGTAAAAAATATGCTGAGGCTATCCATTGTGCTAAATCCCTTTCTGAAACCAAATTGGGAACTAGAAAGAATGCCTTTATTCTCTACGAACCACTCTAAACGATTCCTTATGAGATGTTCTAAAAGTTTGCTTAAGGCTGACGACAAAGCAATTGGTCTGTAAGAAGAAGAGAGAGAGAGATCCTTACCGGGTTTCAAAATCGGAATAACCAACTGCTGCCCCAACATTGCCACTGCCCCAGCATTGTTTAAGACTTCCCTGATTATAGTATGTATGAACTTGTAATAAAATCTCTTTGGCTGTAGTATTTGTATCTGGCTGGTTTTGGTATCATTGAAAGTTAAAATTTTAAAGAACATAATTCCAAATTCAAGTTAGGCAAATGTGTGATTTTCATTTGTTTTTCGTACTGTCAATATAAGTGAATCTAATGAAGAAATTCGATACATTTTAAAATTTTACTTCCAAAAAGGTATAGATGCAACGCAAGCCGCGAAAAAAATTTGCGATGTTTATGGACCTAGTGCAGTGTCTATGAGAGTAACAGAAATTTGGTTTAAGCGTTTTTAATCCGGAAATATTGATGTCAAAGATGCACCTCGCTCTGGTCGCCCTATTACGGATAAAATGGATGCCATTTTTGAAAAGGTGGAGCAAGATCGACCTATCAGTAGTTACGACGTAGCTGAAGAACTGAGAATTGATCACAAAACAGTTTTGGCGCATTTGAAAAAAACTGGGTACAAAAAAAAGCTCGATATTTGGGTACCTCACGAGCTCACTGAAAGAAACCTAATGAACCGTGTACTCATTTGTGATTCTTTATTACGACGTAATGAAACCGAATCATTTTTGAAGAAACTGATAACTTTTGATGAAAAGTGGATCACGTACGACAAGAACGTGCGAAAAAGGTCGTGGTCAAAGGCCGGTCAGGCTTCACAGACTGTGGCGAAACCCGGGTTAACTCGCAATAAGGTGATGTTGTGTGTGTGATGGGATTGGAAGGGCATTATTCATTATGAGCTATTACCACCAGGCAGGACTATCGATTCTGAACTCTACTGCGAACAACTGATGAGATTAAAGCAAGAAGTTGAGAGAAAGCGGCCGGAATTGATCAACAGAAGGGGTGTGGTGTTTCATCATGATAACGCTAGACCTCACACATCTATAGCCACTCAGCAAAAATTAAGAGAGTTTGGCTGTGAGGTGTTAATGCATCCGCCGTATAGTCCTGACCTTGCACCTTCAGATTTCCACCTGTTTCGGTATCTTCAGAATTCTTTATGCAATGTTAGGTTAACATCACGAGAGGACTGCCAAATCCACTTGTCGCGGTATTTTGATGAGAAGTCCCAAAATTTTTATTGCAATGGGATCATGTCCCTACCTACAAGATGGCAAAAGGTTATCGAACAAAATGGTACATACATACTTTAGTTAAATTTAAATAAACTATATTAAAAAATGTTTTGAATTATCTTAAAAAATGCGAAGAAACTTTTTCCCCAACCTAATATTATTGTTGACGACACCTTGAAACTAACAAATTAACTGATACACTGGCAGGTTATTCATAATTTGCCAGTGGTTATTATTGGTACAAACAAGTAAAATCTGCAAAACATGTATGTAGGTCATTTATTACTGTTAATTTATCTTGGACTTTATCACGGTGTCTATATTTCTTTGTACATTTTATCACAAGTCCTTTTATTTACTTACTTCCAGATAGAGTTTACTTTGACACAGTTTTAAGGTTTTATTTATTTTATATTTTAAACTTTGGTATATAGATGCTATAAGGCACAGTAATAAATAATATAAACTGCTGCATTTCCTGAAAATAAAAATGTGTAAGTATTTGATTTTTATTAAAGTGTAAATAAAGTGAATTACCTATTCTCTACTGCAGAAATGAAACAAGAACAGATCTGAATATATACCTACTTCTATTTAGCGGCAGATAGTAAGTTAACGCAATGGTGCGAATACATACGCGGTTGAGCTTCGCCACTGGAGCTCTTCCACCAGAACGTTTTATCATTTCGTCGATAATAATAATCGTAGGTCACATCATAATAAACAAACAAGATGTCAAGTGTCACACATATTTTAATTATTTTAATGAGATCGTAATTAGTTCATAAAGCTACATTTACGATGTAGAGTCATAGAAATTCAATGTCAATTTTGATGTTAGTGAAGTTTTTTTTCACTGTAAAATAGGATTGAATACGTTATAGAATGATAATAATTTAGTCTTGTAGCTTTTGGGCTTACAACATCATAGTCGTCTTCCATATGTCCGGTACTACCACAGTATAAGTACATATTAACACGTTCGTTTTCTTTAGACTGTGGTACTACTCTGTACCAAGTTAAATTTAATCCAAACTCTCTATGGCTCTCCAGAACTTAATATAACCATGGAAGAAGATTGTTGGGATAGTCAATATTGAAATAGAAATTCTATTAGGGATTTATGGTTTTATACATAACAGTTCAAATCGTGGGCGTATAATCCCATCCTAGAATAGTCAGGTACCCCAGAATTTTACTACAAAAAATTAGGCTGAAATTCGTACAGTTATCACTACACATGACATACTATAACACTGTTTCTTTTGCTATCAATTTCCTTGTAGTTTGTATGCAATGCGATTTGCATTAGAACACGTGAGTGAGTGTCAACGTAACATTCCTTGTTATCGTAGAAGTAAGTTATATCAACGCTAGGTCCGACCCGACCCGACCCACTCACGCTACCATCAGATCTTTACTTGTTATTTCCATGTATACTCTCACACATTATCACCTTGTTATTCTGACAGAAATCCGAATGATAACTGTCTCATTCCACACAATAAATTAATTACTCATGAAATTAAATTAATTTCAATGTTTATCAATTGGGTGAAACGTGAAATAATTAACGTGGGTTCAGAGTGTTAATTTGTTGTTATTATGTCTAATGCGGAATTGGTGTACCTTATCTATGGTATACTTCTGAAGTATCCGGTTAAATTGTAGAATAAATTCGCACATTTTTCGCACAATAATTAATGTTATTTCTGATTCTCTGATGTTGATACTGATTGAAGTATATACATACTTCAATCAGTATCAACATTTTCTTTTGACTATTTTCATCCCGATGGCAATAAGGGTCTAAGTACGATTTTAAAAGATAAGTAATCGTGAGTAATAATAATAATTTTAGAGGCGGCTCTATATACAAACTTTAGATTCAGTGGAGGTAACCAACATGGTGCAAGGTAGGTATCTCCCATATCCTAAACTGACGCGCTCGAGTAAATCCAAAAATAGCATCCTGGGCTCCCCTTCTAGAATACTTGAATAGGGGATAATTGCTATTCATAATTATTTTAGTATAGAATGGAAATTTTATATTCGGTTAATGCGTCAAATATTTTTGTCACTTTTACCATGCTCATGTTTAAGCTCCAAATATCACGAAAATGCAATATTTCTTTAAAATTATAATTTAGCTGGTGGTAGTTTCAAGGCGTTGAATCTAATTTGAAAAATTACTAGGTAGCTGTGAATGTATTATTAATTATACCTTATCTAATTGTAAGATTGAGTTGAGATACCTCCATGTTAGAGGGCTATAGATGCACCCATAGTACCAATATGAACAATAGATAGGCTTGGTTAATGAAGTATGACTTGATTACTTATCTAAACCTATTGTAGTTATGTAAATAAAGACTCATTAAAGAAAAAAAAATTCTACCTATCTAAGAGGTGCTTGCCTTAATTAAGTAAGTACTTAATAACTAAAGCATTCTAAATCGTAAAAAGATGAACAATGAGACAAACACAATCTGAAAGGAAACAAAATGATTAGCATTATTTTTTTTCAACTCTCGTTTGATAAACTACCACCACAAATAAATAAATATTTACCTTGTACCTTTACTTTGTTCGTCTGTTTTGATATTGTATATTCCAATAAAATTATTTCGTACGTAAACTTTAAACTTGACGACTTTTATTTTAACTTGTCAATCAAAGTATTTGTTTCAAAAGGACCTATCTAAGCAACGCTAGAAACATGTGAAACATGCCAAATAAAGTTCAGATTTTTTAAATACGATTTTGGCATGTTTGCTGATTGATTCCTTTTTGCGAAAGTAAAAACATAATTTGTGTAAAACAAAAATCCCGTTTTGGAAGAACGTAGATGAATCGGTGTTAGTATGTTTAAAGGGTACGTCCCGGTATAGTGACGCCGTTGTCACGCTGCTCGCGTGTCACGCTGCGCTGCGTCGCGTCAGATGCTCTTGTGGGCGGCTCATACAGCACTTTGCGTTAACACTCAGTAAGGGCATGGGTTTGGTGGAAAGGAGAGTAGCGGGATGAGGAGTATGCGAGTGAATTTTGCTTGTTCACTGCGGGTGCTTACCGCTAATGTACGATGCTCGTACATAATATTAATCAAGCTCGTATTAATAAATAATAAAATAACATCTTTCGCCATAGTGCGGAACGACTGTCTTGGGTATTTTTAGGAATTTGGCAAAGACATACAGATTTCGTTACGATTAGATTTCTTAACACGTGTGGTTACAAATGTAGACATCGCGACAGGCCCTTTTCGACCATCATCGTTTTCATCTGTTTTCACTGACTCTGAATTGAGATTTCAGAATCTAATGTTCCGCTTTAAGCTGGGGCCTTTATGCTTGCCGATTGTCCGGCATACTTAAACATAATTAAAAAAAACCGGTCAAGTGCGTGTCTGGTCACGCGCAGTGTAGGGTTCCGTATTTAGTGTATTTACAGAGTAAGAAATGTAATGAAAAAAAAAAATATTTTCTATGGATTTTCGAGTAAAATACATTTGGTCGACTATTACTCGCAAACTTGCAAGGCCAACATAAGTGTGATAGTTTTCCTTTTAATTTCATTATATGTAGCTACTATTACCGTAACGTTTGAATTTCTAACAACAACCGTTTAGATGGTAGGGGGGAGGACACTTGACTCTAACGAAAATTTGCACTTTAAAGCTTAATAAGTCACGAACAGTTAACTAAATAAAAAAATACTCTTTGGACATTCGTAATATTTTTGAAAGACCTATCCAACGATACCATCCTATCCACACTATATGGCAATCCAAAATATTGTGTGATTGTCTTACTTCCATTAGGTACTCTTCGCAACATAGCTGTACAGAGTAAGTACGTTTTCGCTTTGCTGTTTCGTGAGCTACTTTCGATGAAATAAATCTACGTGTTAAAAAAAATATCCGCGCGGTACATGTAGGGCAGGTTACCCAAATTTTTTTTTTTCTCTAGTACCAATAGTTTTTGCGCTAAACCGCGGATGGACAGACAAACAGACGGACATGGCGAAACTATAAGGGTTCCTTGTTTACTAAACCCTAAAAAGCACGCTTTGCTCAATTGACCGCCCCGCTCGGAACGCTACTCAGACCACACGCTGACATAGCTAGCCGGATAAATACTTTACTATTTTGCCACAGATATAGATGAAGTGATGTGACGACAATTACGAGCTCCTCCTACGAACGAATAGGAGTATAGTCGTTACAGTCGATCCAATACACCTTGCATAAGTTTAATTATGCGAAAATATGTGAATTTAAAAACTCAGACAGTTTTATCTCTACACATGATCTACACATTTTCATGTTACGGATGTTGTAATATTTTGAATTTCTGTTTAGTTTATATCTACATTATTTATATATTATGCTGGTGTAAAATACTAATTTATAGCATAATATGTTTTAAACTTTTAGTTAAACATAATAGGTCGTTAGTTAAAATATGTAAGTCTAATTTCACATTAAAATTTGACAATTACTTGCCATCTTATCTTCACATTGTTTGATACCTTAGTAGAGTAAGTTTGGTACCACCTACTTCAGTTTTAATGTAATACTAGCTGTGCCTGCGACTTTGGGCAATATTTTAGGATATAACTTTTGGTTAATTTTGGACCATACGAAAACACGCATGGAAAGCTAAAAAAACCGATATTACACCAACGCCACCAATGCCACCCACGCCATTAATTAATAAAAATTACTATTTAAAACTTGTCGTCGCGTATGTTCTTAACAATCGACTAACGTGGCCCGTTTCAACCATCAACAAGTAGCGAGAAACAGTACATTACAATAAAAATACCGTGAAGATATAAATTATGAAGAAAGCTCGGGAAAGTTACGTAGAGCTATTTTAGATTTGAAAATTTTGCCAATGTCGTGCAAGGTCAAACAGTAGCCGCGCCGCCCGCCCTCACAAACAACACTATTATGAGTTCGATGAACCCGCGCCCAATTCGTGCATTAATATCTAATTCAATTTACCGTTACAAAGCGTATGTTATCCCATATTGCGTATTATATCGTTTGAACTTCCATTTCATATCAATTGGATTATTTAAATAAGTTTGTTTCTATTTTGAAAATGTATCTAGATCTGGAAAAGTGTGATTGAAGTGGTAAGATCACGTGACAGATATTAACATTATTATGAAATACAATGTTTTTTCTTAAATCTGACTTAATCATATTTTTTTAAACTATCTTTGGTGAACAAACCATAAATCTCTTAATAAAACAGCCTAAAGAACGTATCTGGTACATTAAAACAGAGTATCGAAATTAATACATTAAATAGCCGATAAAATTAATCAAATCTCTCTTTTTTTTCAAATTTCTATTTAAAAGAAGAGGAGTGAATAATGAAAGGCTTACACGTCTACCTTATAATATAGTGAGTAGAAAGAATAGTAAACTCTGGTCAGTCTTACTAGTTGTCCGCATATTTTCGATTCATTAGTCACAAAAAAAACTGTTAGATAGACTGCTAGATACCGAATAATTTAATCAATATCCGGGCGCTTGGTGAGTATTGGTCCAAAATGCTGGATACCGGATAGTTACCGGATAAACTTTTATCGTTAATATAACATACATAACATTACAGTCCATGATTGCTCTATTTCATAATCAATAGGATTATGCTCAAGGATAATAGTGGTCGAATTATATATCTTTTCAGTATGTCGCGGTTTGAATACACTTGAAAGATTTTTGGATAAGAAAATCCGGCCAAGTGCATATCGGCCCACGCACAATCTAGGGTTCCGTTTGTGCGTAAGTATACATTTTCAAATACCACCCTTTACTTGGCAGAGGAGAGGGGCAGGAAGTACTTGACTCTATCAAAAAATGACACTTTAAAGTTCCATATTCTACAAACCACTAGCTACCTTTATCAAAAAATGATGTTGCGAATCTTCCGTGGAAGGACAACGTGAGAAAAAAACCGTGAGAAAAAAATACAACCAACTTGGGTATATCTGAAGTGGTGATATCTATTTTTTTTTTCATTATTTTTTTCCCACTTTTTAGATTTTAATAATATGTATTTTGGTTCCAAATTACAGCTTTGTAACACAAAGAGTCTCTGAGCTAAGCTGCGGATAAACGGAAGGACGGACATGGTGAAACTATGTAAAGATTCCTTGTAGGTTACGGAACCCTAAAAGTAATAAAAATACGTAATGCGCCAAACCATTGACGATTTTCTTTGATGATGCATGTTGTGAATGTACATAACATTTTAGAATACTATTTTAATCAGTATTACTGTGGCAGGTTGCCAAGATTACAGATTTATCGAGTTTTATGTTGCTTTTTAAACAACGTTCATACATCTATCTACTCATGAAGTTACCAATAAATACCAGTAACGTGTCTTTAGTAGGTTTTTTTTTATATTACCTTAATGTACATAGGAACTATCAGAAAACTGACCGCTTGACCACAAAGCCACCTTATGCGGTGGTAATAAAAAGCTATACGTACTCGATTGATTTTGAATATGCGAAGAGTTTCCTGAGTTAACATATTAAGAATTCAAAATATATGTATATTACACTAAGATAACTATTTACGTTCAATGCAGTACGCCTCTGTTTAAGTTACTCTAAAGAAAGGCGTAAGGCTCTTGTTAAATAGGGCAATCATTATAAGATCCTTCATTGATAATTCCTGAGAATATGGCTTAAACAGTTCCTTTTATTTTAATGACATTAGTATTGTAAGTAACATTTATAGCAACTACAAACAGAGATGAGCGTGTGGTGTCAGGCACCACTCCGACTCAGTCACAACTCTTTCTCACTTCGCTTTGCGAATTTATTAAGTGATTACTATTAAAAAATATTTAAGGAAATGGTTAGAGGCAATGGATCTCACTACATAAATTGAGACCTCTAGTTCCTATTTAGTTGTCTATAAGCTTAGTTAGCTAACTAGCGTAGCGTAGTATATATGCAGGCTTGATCACTGATTTTGTGGTATATAGAAACATTTATAAATGAATCATATTATTTTTTTTTCTTTTAATCCTTAAACTTGCTTACAGAGTAGCTACAAAGCAAAAAATATTCGTTGTAACTGTCCGTTAGAAACGATATTAAAAATTAATAATCGACTCATCTTTAATCTAATAGAGACCAGTTACGAGTTTCGAATCTAATGCTGCAGGATCAAACAACCGCTACAAATATGGAAATGGCGTGGTCGTTGTCTGAACATGTTGCCATTTTTGAGATACCGTGAGAGGGTTCAGAAAGCGGTATAAATCGTGGTCATTGTTTACGGGAACAGACTGCGGGCACGTACATTACAGGGTCGTGTTCTGTACCTAGACTATGACGGGTACTCTATCTTTGCCTGAACACAGGCCATATTAAGGCGTGCCTCCAACAAAAGACGGCCAACTATGTAGGGCAGAAATGTCAAAACATTAGTGATATACTCAATGATTAACACTAAATAACATTTTACATGCATGCTACGCTTTAAGATTTTTTTCGTGATATAAGCGACACATTCAAACAATAATGTGTGATAAAATACTAAAAAACGACAGTGAAAGTGATAGCAATGATTTGAGATTGATTACTTAGCAATGATTTGTATGCATATTTTGAGGTGCACATAAATAACATGTGCACGTCTTTACAACATCATTGGGTGAACTTGTAAACGTTGTCTTATAATAAAATGTATAATGTGAATGTACACTAACTTTTGTTTAAGTTATTTTATAGTTTTTGTATTCGACATAGGGTAGTGAACTAAGTAACTAGCTTTTAAAATCAACAAGTTAGTATCTAGTTAGCTCCTGTACAACATTCAAATGAAGATTATCTCATCAATTCTCTTAAACACTATTGTTCAAGAATTTCTGGTGCATAGATGTGAACGTGTAGGTACTAGAAGTGCAGATTGACCGGTTCCCAGTGGGACGCATTCCGGCTACGTTTTATTATACTGGCTAGCCGCATGTTAGAAATGGCTTACAGCTACGGAATGCTGCAGACTGATGACAATTTCTACGCCTGCAAAACGTAACAGATATCTAAAAAAAACATATTTTATATATCGAGAATGGAAACCAATTAATCACATGCTGAAAAATAAAAGCAGAAAAAAGTATGAAAAATAAATATTGTTAATTATATTATTTTCGCATTAACACATGCTTGTGAAATATATTTATTTTAAAGAAAAATGGAAAGAAAAATTTGACTTCAGGCGAGACTCCAAATCGCGGCCACTGGGAATCTAGTCCAGCCGCTCTTCCAACTGAGCTACCGAAGTCCTGCCCGATTTGTCAAATCTTTCCTTGCTGCAAAGTCTATTATATCGGTTGCCTAACTAGCATAGTACGGCAAAAGACGGCGCTGCTGCCACCATAAAGCAATGCAATAAATGTGAAGGAAAGATTTGACAAATCGGGCAAAACTTCGGTAGCTCAGTTGGAAGAGCGGCTGGACTAGATTCCTAGTGGCCGCGAGTTCGAGTCTCGCCTGAAGTCAAATTTTTCTTTCCATTTTTCTTTAAAATAAAAATAAATATTGGTATATTTTCGAGTGAAACCATGGTGGAACTAATCATGCAACTAATTTCACCAAGTATGTATAATAATGTAAACAAATGTAAGTAAATGTGTCGCGGAAGCACTAGCCACTTAAAAAAAAGTTATATTGCTACCAGATGTTTTTTGAAAATTTGCATTCATTTAACATTTTTTTCTTTCGAGACATCTTTTCTTCATTTTACTTAAATGTATACTTTATGTTTAAATAATTAATATTCATATCTGTACCGACATTTTATGAACAACACGGACTGTTTCTAATTTTCACGATGCAATTATTTCGTTGAAACTAGTTACCTACATGAAAGTAATTCTATCATATTATATGACACTAATTTCGTAATGTCAATTCGGCGTTAAGGTGAAATTGGAAATGCAGAATTAGAAGGGAAAGTGTTCGACTTTGTTGATTTTAGCTGAAACTAGTTGCTGACTGCAAAGATCTTAGATAGCCAACTTTATAGCGTACCTAGTCGTAAGCTCGAATTAATTAATTAACAATGAGTATAGACTTACGGCATAGCCGAAAGGTGGGAAGGATTGTATCTAAAATGTGTCGGAATATAAACGCCTACCATGCACGTTGGCAACTTCCGAGTTAAAACAATTTAAACATGATATTTGTATCTAACAAACTTCATTCGGTATAAGCGTAGCACTACAGAGTACAGAGCATCTCGTTGCCTGTCTGCTGATGTATATTTCTGGTGCATTGATATAGGGCTGGTCTCATTTAGAGCTTTACCGCAAGCGTAGGCCGCGCTCTTTGTCGGTCTCACGACAACTAAATGCATTGAACTCTCTATGGGGAACTTGAATTAGCTTTCAAAGATTACCGCCCTCGGGCAACGGTCTACTTCACATTTACCTGCCGTTTTACATGTTTATTGCGGAGCTTAATGGTCCTGACAAATATTATTCTAATTCTAAATAATTGGTTGTTCTAAACATTACTTAAAATTAATTAGGTAATGACAATGACGCAGGGGCTTAACAGAACGTAAGATATTATACGTAAGGTAATGTATTTAAATAATAGCAAATGAAGTACGCCTTCATTAAATAAACAATAATAAGACTTATTGAAAATAACGACGTAGAATAAAACTCTTTTGAAAATGTTGTGAACGTTATATTCTCTTTCATTTCAATCTTCTTTATATACTTATGAGTGAAAAGGCAATTCTCAAAATCTATTAATTTATTCACAACATATAACTTATACTTAACTTTTAACATCTGTCAATGAAGGAATGTAGTGGATGATATAAGTACAAATTTATGGTAGACTATGAAATAATTCGACTAGTATGCGGTATAAATCATGTTAGAAAGTAACAGCTGCTTATTAAACACCCATAAAAGACCGAAGCGTAGCAACAGTAAGTTTGTTACACGTTTGTTAAACTGAAGGTATAATACGTACAGCTATGACGGGTGCAACTATGTTATCAGCAGGTTTTATCGTTATATGTATTTGGTAGAGTTGGTGAAAAGATGTTTATCGTTAACCTGTATTTAATTTTGGCTTGTAGGCAAATTCACAAACACTTAGTAGTTCGGACGTTTGTTATAAGTATAATTTTAACCACGTATTTATCTATTCCGTAATTTAACGTGATTTCAACTTTGAATAATGTTTTTCAAAATAAAAGAAAGTATATTATTATGTAGGTTTCACAAGCGTACTACATGCATACAAGGATATTCATAAGCAGGTAGGTACATTCTATTTTAATTTGATGTATTTGGATGGCTCGTCTTTAGGGTACATCATAGGGCAATCACCGTGCGCCGCTCTTAGGCGTAAAAAATAATGACCCCTGCATTTCTTCAAATGTGTAAACAGAGACTGTTGGTAGAGTTCCAGTGTAAAGACTCGAGGATGTAGGTAGCATCGCATTACCCACTCCATCCACCGCCAAATGGTGGTTCAGTACTATGGTGTTCCGGTTAGATGGTAACGTATGGCCCCGCAATAACTAACACAGAGACACAAAAACTAAGGTCTCAAGGGTGGCAACGCATCTTAATTTTGACCACTGGTTTCGAAAATGAAGATGCGTTGTCAATACTGGAAATGAAAATTGTAAATACCTGCCTACCTATCAAGTAAATCAATATAAAAATACCATACATAATGTTACACAGATTATATGTTGCTGCATTTATGTTTGTCAATAGATGAACAGTTTCTTGTCTGACGGCTTAAAATTCTATGAATATTTTTACTGATCGATATCCGGCCTTAGTTGCAGCGTGCTTGCGCACCCACAATTCATTCATCATTTCTGTGACCGACAAAATGAATGTCTATAAACATTTGAATACCTGTACCAAAGAATTGCGGTATGTTAAATTTGTATGCTATTGCTTTAATTATAAGTCACAAATTATTTTGTTGTTGCATGTCGTTATATAAATTAATTATTTTGATTTTAATCATACGTAATACGGTTAACTTAGCAACAGATAAGGTAGGTATTTGAACCCATTACGACAGAATAGAGAGTTGCACGGAGGTCTGAAACACAAATAACGTTTTAAAATATGGGTGTAGATGAGAAAGTGGGATTGCGACGGGTTACCGACAGTAACAAGTTTTGTAACTTGTATTACTATTTACCTATTTATAGTAATGGTTACAACAAATAAAGTTTTATCCAACATTACCTAATTGAAGGAAATTATTTATAACTTCCTTGGTGGTTGTAAAGCACTGCTGATATAAGCTTGATCTCCCGATCGGGATGTATCTACTTACTTCAGAGATGTTAAGATATTTTCGTATTTGAGGTGATTCTAAGTGGCACATATTGATTTTGGAAATACGTCTGTTTAATTAATGTATACCTACACAACAATAAGTTTGCCCACTACAAGGTAGATGGGGTTCAAAATACGTAACTGACTATTTAAAAAAAAAATACGCTTACACTTGCTAATATATTAGTGTTCAACCTTTTTTTTAATGCCATAAGTTGCAAACAAGCTGCATGCTTCATGCTTGTTTGCAACTATGGCATAAAAAAAACACAGTTCACATTGATGTTAAATGATAATAGCAGCCTATAGACACTTACACAATGACCAGAGGTCAAAATGCAGATGCGTTGCCACTCCTGAGGCTTAAGGTTGAGGTAGTTGGTAATATGTATATGGAAGCGTGAATGGCCCAGCGGCTGGTGTAGATCGGAGGCGATCTACTCGGTTATGCGATACGGGCGCGGTCGGGTGTGTGATGAGTGACTGAAGATTTTAGTTCCAAGGATACCGATTTTTCTTAACAATAACCAAAGCGAACAAAATGAAATTTACTGTCAAGATTAATCATGTCTTTGACTATATTTTGTCCATAGCAAAACACGATTGGTTAATCTTTATAACACAAAATAATTAAGCGAAAATACCTCGAAAAAATCAGGGATTCCTATTTTACCGACATTGGGGACCGATTTGAGGGTCCAAAATTTGTACATATATTCATCGAAACTAACACTACAATCGGTACATAGGTTTTGTCCAATATATTTGTAGTTTTAAAGTTAAATTAATAAAACCGTTTTGTCGCTTATGCCATTTCTGTTTACGCGAGTTTTCTACGAGATTTCGCCCCCTCTGTGCCCGCGCAGTCAGGCGTGACTTACAGATTTTTAGTTGACCGCGGCGTCACCTTATTTCTGTGCTTCGGAGGGCACGTTAAGCCGTCGGTCCCGGTTGCAATCGATAGATCCGTAGAGCAGTCGTAAAAAAATTCGGAGGCCTTATAGGCGGTTTGAAAACATCCGACAGCAGGTTGGCCACTAACCCTTATCTCCACCAACCCGCATTGGAGCAGCGTGGTGGAGTAAGCTCCAGGCCTCCTCCTAAAAGGGGAGAGACTCGTGCCTAGCAGAGGGACGTCTCAAGGGTTGCCATTATTATTATTAAATATAATTGTGGTTTCAGGCTCTTTTACAGAAATACCGTTGAAAAGTCAGAGACTTAGCAGTTTAAATAGTTTGTGGAATTGAACAATTTTCGAGACAAAATCATTGCAGCCAACATGTTTCGTTTATCGTTTATCGGCATGTTGCTGGTATATTTAGACAGGTTATCCAGTGACCAGATTGCTTGTATTTTGGAGTGCCTACCGATAAATTATAGCCACTTGAAAGTTGTAGCTTTGCTTTATATCTGATTGCGTAGGTCATTTCCTTGGAATATGAATCATTCTGGATTAAAATTAACACGTACCACTGACGTATTAAAATTTGAATAATGATTGGTCAATTTAAAAAGAAAAGATGCTCTTTTTTACAAAATAAGCATGTAGCTCACATTGAAGGTATAATAATGCAAACTATATCTACACTAAAACCGGGGTTCGAAACGCACATGCGTTATGAGGGCTATTTTTTGCCTCTGTGATAGTCATTACCATCTAACAAGGACACAATATGGTCAACACAGGTATATTTGTGGGTATTGCTAAAAAAGCAAAAGTTATTTTTTTGTATACCTATAACTTGGATTATAGGTAAATGTCTCAACTTTACCAGATCCTATTAATTTCTTTAAGGATAAACCTATTTGAAGAAATCAAAATCAACTGCAGCCTGAATCAAGTTAGGTAGGTATTAAATTATGCAACAAAGAATGTTGTTGCATCGCATGATACCTATTTGTTAGCATTATTTCTTATCAATATAAACACATGTTATCAATATGTATAATGATTACCTATAGATAGATACCTACGTAATGTTATTCATGTGAGTATAATGTGAGATAATCATGTTATGTGAAGGTACCTATTTTCACCATAAAAATGATTGATAACATTTAAACAGGTGTTATACTCGTTTATCTTATGGCTTGTATAAAAACGATAACTATGTGCTTCTGAGGCAGGTACCGTACCTCCGTAAAATACTTATCATCTTACAAAGGACAGGCCAGAAATAAACTCGATTTTTAAGCATTTCGTCAGCCAGTCCGGTCAGTGTTAACGATGGCACCAACAGCAGTAAGGGCGCCGCTGGATCACACAGACTGCGCGTGCGCATCACGCAGCGACGGCGTGTCATTTATTTATATTTTACAAACGTAAATACGTACCCATAGGTGCTACTATCAGCGGAATCGACGGATTATTGTATCGACATAAATTAATGTAAATAAAAAAACATATATAAATGAAGCAGTTTTTGTTGATAATATGTGTCAAACTGAAATTGGTGTCGTGGTGTGGGTTCGGCGGCGGTCCGGACGGGTGCGTTGCGCGCGCGCCCCTCATTCGCTCAACGCGCAGGTATCGGCCGGCCGCGCACTCTGCTCTCACCCAAAAAATCCATCGATCAATTGAAAATCTACCCGCGTTTATATACTCATAGCAACACGTTTTATAAAATAAATAAAATCAAAGTAATGTATCTAATACATTAAAAAAAACACGCATATACCGAGTGACAGTTTATCTTAAGTGTCTTCGTTAATAATTAGTTATGTGTCAATAAATAAATAAACTTTGATAAATATAACAGTTATTAGTGGAACGCAATAAGAACATAGTGGGTGTGATAGATGGATCATCTGTGTGAACGAAACAATAGAAGCTTCATGAGTTCCCCTGAACTGAAGATGTCATATGAACCTCAAATACCTGTGTTGATGAAGAAGGTAATTTTTAACATGATATTTTATATTTTTTTTAATTTTCCCGGAAGGGGTTTGACGCGGCGTCGACAATTACTTAAGTTATATTCATCAGCAGATCCGGAATTACGGATATAATCTGAGATTACTAGGTACAAAACATATTTTTTTCTGAAAGCCGAACTTTTACATTTGTTTACTGGACGGCAACCGAACATAGATTATCTAGGTCCCTAATTTTTGTTTTTATTTGAATTTGTTTCTTACCTGCTTGTTTTGCACGTAGCATATTTATATTATAGCATATTAGACAAGTATATTTTTAAGTGAAGATGGTGGCAAATAAAGTTCACATTCGTGGTAAGTGAATACAGACATATTTACATAAACCGGAGGTCAAAATACAAAAATGACAGTTGCCTCCACAACATGCATAAAGTCTAAGTTGTTTTGCCTCTATAGTTACTACGAGGTCATGTATTGGCGGCAGATAGATTTAAGAAACTGCAATATGGGTAGGTATGATGGTACGATTTAAGTAGTATGATTAATCTCTTATACTGTATAAGAGATTAATCATACTACTTAAACTTATCCAGATCCAGACGCAGTAGTACGTGTCTGGATCTGGAAAGTTTAAGCAAGCTCGTAGGAAGTAGGTATTTAACCAAACAAAACAGTATGATATTGGAAGTCAAATTTGTATTGGAATTTTGGAAACCTATAAACCCAGTAAAGATTTTTTGGCTTTAATTTATTTAAGAGCAGCTTTTACAGGAAATTGAACTTCCATTAATATACCTATTGTTCATATCATTTACAAAATAGTCAAACAATTTTACAATTAAAATACAGAATATTTCACATTAGAGGTTCGTGTCGGATCCAACATTTTACCTGAAATGCAATGTAAATGAAGAACAAAATGCTTCGAGGCCGCCCATCGGGACAACTAGATTATTGGCAAAAAAAAACTGTATGAATGACATAATTTTAAAGAAAGCTTGCACATGCATGCCTGTAAGAAAATAATAGGGTTGGTTTAAGTCATTTGGTCAATGGTAAAAATTTGTGTACCTGCTTTAGTAGAGAGGGGGAGGGGGGGGGGAGTTATGTACGCCTATGTATCTACTATCAGGGAGCTGGCGGCTTGACCACATGGACAGTTTATTGGGTGGCAAAAGCTATATTTGATTTATTTTGGATAAGCGGCGAGTTCGTTGACTGTACCTTCTGGCATACAGGGAATCTTAGTCCTCCCTAGTTGTCACGACAACCCGTTGATACCTATCATAACATAAGAACTCTTTAAAGTCGGAATGTAATGCAAACGACCTGCAAACAGGATTTGCAGGATCGGCGATATGTAACATAATATATATCAGAATGTTATATACATATATAACATTCTGTAGATTGTGCTAACTTACAGATACTGCATTCGGCCTGCAGATAGGGTAGTAAACCCGGAGATAGGGTAAGGGACTGTTGATAACAGAAAGTCAAGTTGATGAGAAAATATAAGCAAGCTAATGTTTTTTATATACATTATTTTTTGTATGTATCGAAGATGAGTGCATATAAAAATAAAGACGTGTTTCTACTGTTCAGTAGTATAATAAATCTATGTACTGTTCAATCTGAAGATATAAGATAGATATTAATTTTTTTTTATATTAGGCAGAGAAGTAAGATAAACATAATAATCAATTAAACCTGTTGCAAAATAAAATGTGCACAACTGAGTCCTTAATTTACTAAATTATGATAATACCACAGAAATCTTTATTAAACTTGTTTGGAAGATCGGTTGGTAATCGTGATATTTTTTTTTTGAATCGAATACACCTACTGCATTTTATACAATTATGTTACATCCCCAAAATAATGACAAACAGAAGAATTCTCATCGTTGAAAAACAATTAATTTATCATTTCGTATCAGGTACAACAGAAAATGAAAATATAATTGTACAATGTAGGGCCCTGTAATTTCCGGCACAGAGGCATAACACCTTAGGCCTCAGGAGTGGTAACGCATTTGCATTTTGACCTTGGTCTTTGTGTGGGTGTCTATAGGCTACAGTCATCACTTAACATCAATGTGAACTGCATGCTTGTTTGCCACTTCAATTACGTAAAAAAAATATATATATTCATAGAGGTAGGTAGGTACCTACTACTAAATATTTATAAAATAAATTATAGAAGGATGATCCATAGACTTGTTATGCACGGGAGCCATGAGTCTGCATCATTTTATCATGCTAAGGGTGAAACAATCTCACCGCATATATTTTTTTTAATTACGACGAGAATGTGTTAATGTGTTAATGTACGTTAATTATGCCATATCAAAATATAAAAATAGGTAGGTATATCAATTCTTGAGTTATGTTCATCGCAAGCAGTTAGCTGATTTTGTTTATTTATTTTATGTTGATTATAGGTACGATATTACTCGCCATAAACAGGTGTGTTGGCAGGTATATCTATTTCAATGTTGGATCGTTCGAACAACTGACAAATATTATTTTTATTAGATTTTAGATTATAGACGACAGACTTGAAACAAATCCCATATAAAATGTGCTCTATACCAACGTACGACAGTTATCGTTTATCGATATAAATTTGTAGTTGATATGCGCTTAAGCCAACTTATAAAAAAACGTCTACCAATGTTGGTAGCCGATCTACATAGTAATAGCTTTAAAAGCGGTCTGCCAGGTCCAGTCGATCCTGTAATTTGCTGTTAGGTATGCGGGCTATGCCTGGCTATTGCACGACAACTATCGCCGGTCTAGCCTGCGGTGAACCATGTAATCATATTGATTAATGGCTCTCCAGGGTGTATCGGGAAGCGAATAGTACTTAAAGTTCTATTGACCTCTATTGATGCTGTCTAAACCCATTTTCAATTTCTACCATTTTTGTTTGCGATCAGGAACCTAATTTTTGGCAAAGAGTCAAGAATGCCAACAAATCTCAATTTTTATTTCGACGTTTATGGGCATTATTTTTCAAATCAATAAGCTTGTTTGCCACTTCACGACGAAAAAATATTTCGTACATATTGTAGTCACAAATTAACCGTACGTTCTGCCATAAAATAAGTATGCTTTTAGGTTGTCGCTAGCGACGTCTATTGAACTGAAACTATTTTACGTTTTTTTTTACCTATTGCATCCGTACTATTCTTCTCCGTACTATCGTTATTGTAACACCAACACAATTATTTTAAGGGGCAGATAAGTTACAGATTGTAAAAATATTTTTATTTGGATATCTCTTATAAAAATAAATATTATTATTTTTCTTTCTTCTCCTTCTAAGAGATGAAGAGTAATTTATAATATATAAAGTAATTTAATCTCAACATACGAGTATATTGCTCTCAAAGGTTTCTTATTTTACTAACTGATCTATTAGGTTAAGAAAGCCCGTCTTAGGTCTATCCACGTTGACATCTGCAAAAAGGAACTTAAAGACGCTACTGTTATGCAACACATTACCATCTAACTACCAAAACAAATACCTACGACAGCTGTCTCGAGAGTCCGGATTCACAAAAGTGTTCACGAATAACTATAGGTACCTATTAGATAAATATTGCATGTGTTTTCTTTTTCATGTATTGAATTTTTTTCCTTCAATTATCATACGAAAATAAACTGGGCACCATTTAGGAATATTTTTAGTTGTCATTGACCTCACATTGGGAATCTTGAAATAACTGCTACCAATTTGTGAAGGTCAGCGGTTATCAAAATATCATTCGCAGACAATTTTGAATTGTTTATCTCGGTACCTATTTACTCGCACAAATCATTAATCGTCTACATGTCTGATAACCAAACAATCCCAAGTAAGAAACGTATGATATCACGTTTATTTTATACACATGTACTTTTACAAGTCAAAAGTCAAGTTCCCGGTAAATGTACTTACCCTCACTGATTCAGGGAATTAATAATTCGATGAGACATGTTTAAAATGTGCATATTCATACGAGTAAAAGGTGTTTAGGTTAATTAGTAATGGATCATATGTTATCGATGAAATACGAGGCCACAATAAGGCCAGATAATGTAAAACCTTAAAACCGGTACGTGATTTGCAATCAAACGTGCATTTAACAATATAACTCCGATAAAAATAAAACCTTCAGCCATTTCCCTGTATTCTCCATATGTAACTATATGAAAATTCTTTATGATTTCATAAGTGCCTGATAATTTTCACAGTCAACTGATGTAAAGACCGTGATAATATAATGAAGGACTTAACTTAATTCATTAGTAAGTAGGAGCTCGAAGACTTCAAAAGTTCAGTTATGCTTAAACGTTTATGAGCCAGAGTCACTGCTCAACTTTGCAATTGGGTATATGAGAGCAAGGTCCGAGATACACCATTACTGATGTACCTTTTTTATGTCAATAAGTGGCAAAAAAGCATAAAGTTAACATTGATGGTAAGTAATACTGTCAACATCTACATGAAACCAGAGATGTCGATGTAAATGCGTTGTCACTCCTAAAGCCCACGACCGCGAGCACTGGCATGCACATAATAATATGAAAAGTGTGAATGTGAATGAATGAGAAACTCAGTAGTGGATGAGAATGATTACCAATGCAATGGTTAACCCAAATGAAATACGTATGACGGCACATCGCAAAAAAGTCAAATAGAAATGGCTAAAGATCACCAGATAGAGAAAGACCGAACCCTAACACCCATATTCTAAGACGTTACTCGAAACATTCCTTTACTCACACTCAGCTTAAGATACTTTATGAGAACGAGGCGGAATTCATATTCTTAGTTGTATTTTGACAGTAACTCATGTGTACGGATTATCATAAAGATAATTCACAAAGTCTTGATAATCCATTTTTATAGAAAATATGGTATTTAATTATATTTCCAGACAGTACCGACACGAAGAACTTATTGAGCGCAAGAATATGGCGTTAATGCAAATACTCCTCGAAAGCTCAAGGTAGGTCGTGAGGTACCTTGGAGTTTGACAATTGCTTTCTTACCTCAAACGGAGGCAGAATGTCGAGATTACGACTTAGAATATGGGTGTTAGTGAATGAGAAACATCCTCTGGGTGAGCGGAGGATATAAGTGAATTTCCAACGAAATAATACTGGCAATAGCGCAACCACGGATGCCATTATAGATATTAATTTATTCGACGTAGTTCCATCTCAAGGGCGTCGGCCCTTTGCTTATTTGTGCACCGTGCCTGAACGAGTTTTAATAATAATAATATCAATCTCAGCTAGGCATCATCATAAGACCGGATGCCGGACCATCTTACACTTGACGCAATTTGTCTCGGAAATCGACCATAAAACATGAAGTAAAAACAAATTTGCAACGGATTTGCGTCTGTATTCCGAGTTTTATAGCGGCAGTTACTCCATAGAACGAAAGTTCTAGCACAATTTAAAAACTGACATGTATCGTGTACATATATATAGGATAGATAGGATTTACCTTCTGCTAGTCTCAGAAAAGCAAGCCAAGCGACAGTATTAAGCTCTCGATTAATTTATTATACTTCTGTCGCCTTGTTGTAGTTTTAGAAAATAATTAATCTTCGCCACACCAATTTACAGACTTTCGTTCAGAGGTTTCTTTGCGAAAAGATGATAAACAGAGATGGAGCAGTTTTCGAATTTATGATATGTTTATATTACGTGTTAGGTGGCTGATATACAAGTGACAGCAACTTTCTGTCCTCTTGCACTTTAGTCGGACTGCGGTCAATCAATATTTACAAACATAATAGAAAGGCGAGGAGCATTATACCAATCGTTGTAATCATCCCGTGATTGGTCGCTCACGTGTCGTACCACACTTATCGATGCATTGACAAAAACATACATTCGAATGTTTACAAAGTACTTATTTACATTTCTTACGCCACTTTCTTCTCAAGCCGCAAGATTTTTTATTAGTAAATATAGCTCTATCATGAAACAAACATATGAATATTCGTCTAGTTGTGCTAAAAACATCGATTGTTAAAGCAATTCATTATCGACATGAAAATCCTCGTGGGAAACTTGCACGTTGTAGAAAGCGCATTGCATTTTCTTTAAAACGGGTCGCAAATCGAGAGTGGGTTATCCACTGTAATCCAATTTATATTTGAGGAAGGGGAAATGTATTCCTAGTTTCACATTTTCTAAGAATAGGCGTAAAAAAGTCAGGGTTTTTACTGACACATTTTGCAATACTAGATTATCCTGCTAGCATCATTCATTCGCCATCAATTGTACTTACTGTAGTGATGTCTTCCGACGCTGCGCACAATATCTTTTTTCGTAAGACCGTGTGGACCGTGAAAATGTATGCAGATATACCTATAGTGAAAAAAAAAATTTAATAGGTGATGATCTCCCTATGAATTTCCTTGCAGGAAAAACCTAGTTCAGGTGTAGATTGATGACGATTGATAGCAATAATTTAAGAGATACCTATTGTGCTAAATTTATCTGGTCCGAAGGTCCTCGTACAAAGAATGTAATTGAGGACTTAATTGCTTTAAGGTCTAACGATAAATGTGAGATTCGGTGAAGAAGATTTTTTTATAGTGACGCAATAATTTCTTGTTGCTTACGGCTATAGTAGATACTTCTCTATGTTGCTTAGGAGTTGTAAGAGACTAAAAGAATACAAAACGCAGACGAGACGCAGTTTTGTGATAACAGTGTTTTATGTGACAACTTTTTACAATGATTGCGATTAAGTAACTACTCAAAACAAATGAAGATAAGTCAAAATTATCACAGTAAATAAATTTTACTACATCTAATAGGCATGTAATTGATCAGAATAGCGACAAATGTTTAAAATGTTGAATGTCCAGTAGAATGGTCAAAACAACCGGTCGGGACCTTGATCCTCACTAAACACAATATTAAAATTAAACGGAATGTATTTTAAAAATAATAAATCATTGTTTAAATAGATTTTACTATCACTAGTGTTTACGACTTCGGTTCATTGATGCTTTACTATCAATAAAGTACTAACATTATGCACCTTCTCATAAATTAGTTTTATTTAAATAGTACGACAGGTTTAAAAATATAGAAGCTATTTAAAATTTAGTCAAATATCGACGAATGAACGAGTCGTAGCGTAGAGGGCAAAGCGGTCGAACTGCGTGTGTGAACTGACGTGAATTGTTCTAGTGGCCATCAGATACAATGCCAATGTTCTGTGATTAGTGTCGATTGCCTGAGCCGGCCAGCTTCCAACTTATGTCATATGTTGTATGTGAAGTGATATTATGTGCAGTGCATTATCTCTCTTGCATATCGCTTGTTAATTATATACTTACCAGTGATAATCTAGTGATAAACATCGTGCC
Organism: Macrosoma leucophasiata; assembly: GCA_036365455.1. Classification (NCBI taxonomy): domain Eukaryota; kingdom Metazoa; phylum Arthropoda; class Insecta; order Lepidoptera; family Hedylidae; genus Macrosoma; species Macrosoma leucophasiata. Next base: position 8,495,485 of record JAWQUS010000024.1, read on the forward strand.
CGTTTCTGACTCTTAATAGGTAATGTTTTTATTGCTAATACCTAATTTCATATTTGGATCGAAAGTTTTAAGCGTGTAAATCTAAAGCATTTAAGAATTTGTTTAGAGCTTCGTAGGTACTCTGTATTAAGACAAACGCCTTACTTATAGATTTATAATATTTAAAAACATCTAAATATTTTTGAATTTCTGTAGTTTTTTATGTAGTGATAGTAAGCAAGGATACATTTCACATACATGGTAAGTGGAGATTTAAGCTTAAAGACATCTACACAGATACCGAAGGTCAAAAGGAAGATGCGTTGTCACTTCTGAGATTAAAGTTGTTTTGCCTATAAGATAGTTACATATTTATTAAGGAGGGTTTAGATGTACTTTTTAACTGGTGGTAGAGCTCCAGTGACGGAGCTCGCGGGCGTAGGCACCACCGCATTACCTAATATACTTGCCGCTAAATGGTAGTGTTCAGCACTATCGTGTTCCGGTCAGGTGGTAATGTACGGCCCTGTAATTTCCGGCACAGAGGCATAACACCTTAGGCCTCAGGAGTGGTAACGCATCTGCATTTTTACCTCTGGTCATTGTGTGGGTGTCTATAGGCTGCAGTCATCACTTAACATCAATGTGAACTGTATGCTTGTTTGCCACTTTTAAAACATAAAAAAAAAAAAAAAAAAAAAAAAAAAAATGTACTTACCTAAATGAAAAACTTTTTAGCTAGTTTTAGTTATTCATATAAGTATTATTATTAGAATATATTGAATAAATAATTATACTGTTTGAAGCAATGCCTAGTGATTGCAAAAAATTACAATCCTGATCATGACAACTTTCTGTTCTCGAGGTGGCGGTAGGAATTTGTATTATTTTGAGAAGAGATATTTAAACAACAAATCCTGAGTGTAGTCGTGACTTTCACTTTGTGTTCTAAAATAGTGTGCAGACGCATCCAGACGATAATTCCATGGACATATAAATAACTAGGCGACCACGTGCTTGGCACTATAGATAGGTTACTTCCTTGTATTTAATGGATATTTTTTATTGAGATTTTCCTGTCCACTCCTAATCGAAACGCAATTGAGGTACTTAGGTACTGCAATATTTAGATGTCGACTTCATTTATTCAGATAGAGATCTTTAAAGCCTTGCCGTCTTGGCGAGCTGTAGTTGTATAATATTAATGGTCTAATCAACAAAAAGATTATCATAAAATTGTTAATGAGAGAAAAGGACAATAATTACTCGTTTACTGTATTTTTTTTCTCTACCACATTCTCCCGCGCGTCTCCCGTTCTAGCTGCTACTAAGTTGAAATCGGTAATGTGTCCATTCGAAAGCGGAACGCTTAAACATTATGCAATTCATATTTTTGCCCATAAATTACCAAAAATTTGTATGAAAAACAAGTTGAAACGAAATTTCCCCCAAAAACAGTTTTAAATATGCTGTTATGTTTCTGAGAGTGCATTATGTCAACGAGCTCTGTCGATAGACCTCTGTCACTAGGTAATTGTATCGTAGCTACTACTTATACCTATAGGGTCATTTGCGAAACATTTTCAAAACATTTACGAGTCATTTGACTCATATGAACAATTTTTATGAAGACCAACTCTGATATGACGAAAAAATAATGCATTTTTTTTTAAATATCACACAAATCATCTTGTATTAAACTGTTTTGCTGTTGCTAATAAGGATGCTGCTAATATCATTCATATCATTATAGTCATATCATTACTACATACCTACGTTATGGATTTCAATCCAGGAAATTGTTCACCACTTGATTCATGAAATTTTCATGTGAAGTTTAAGGATAAAGTTTTACCTCATCGTGACATTATACTATTACGTCAACGTTGAATGTAAAGGTAATAAACTACGTACAGTATCCAACAATAAATATTGCACATCGACCTTAGGAAAGAGACTTTGGCTTATTTCGAGTCTGTAGAGCGTTATCTCTTTCGCACCTTACCTATATGACATTTGTCGACCATTTTGATCAAGTTTTGACAAATACCGGACTATCAGTGGTTACGTAGGCAGTGTGCAGCAGAGATAACGCTCTACGAAGTCGAAACTAGCCGATTGTCTCTTTCGTAGGCTCGATGTGCAATATTTATTGCTACTACTACTTTTTCTTACTTCATTATTTCAGCCGAAAGACGTCTACTGCTGGACAAAAGCGTCCCCATAAGGGGGATATCTCATAATCGCCACGTTTGCCATGCGGGTTGGCGATATCAGGGGAGGTACGAGAAATATTGTCGGACGCTGCTGTCCATTTTATTGTATTTACTACCACCGTACTGGTATGATTTGACCGCCTTTGATCAGTGGACTGACTGCAATAGCGGCAGAATTTTTTCCTCCACTTGTAGGCGGTGGGTTCTCATGTCACTACACACGCCGCCATACGTCTCCGTAGGAAGGTACGAGTCTACGAGTTAAACACCTAGTAACACCTACCACAAGTAAACAGTAAAATGTCGAATACAGTATGAATCCACGTCTTAGTTCTGTTCTAAAATTTATTAAAAAAAAAAACCCAAATTAGTCAAGTAGGTATGTATTTTCATTTTGAGAATAGGTATGTGTTGTGTAGCTCATAGGCAGGAACGGAATGAGATGCTGAAGGTGACCACAATTTTTCCTGTGGTTGAGACGTCAACCTATGTAATGCGAGTAGGTACTCCGCGGTCTAACCATAGTTTCCACATTTTAATAAATATGTCTGCATTTGCGAGTGACTAATGTCTAGTACCTAGGTATATCAGATTACTTATCTTATCGCTACCTTAGTTAATCTAATCCGTATTGAAAACCCTTTGTCTTGCAGCGACAGTAAATTCTCTTTAAGTATATCAAAATAGAGTTATGTAGTGTTTCAGACTGTAAATAGGTAATGTAAGCTTATTTATCGATTGCTGCTCGTTCGATATTAATCACAACAGTTCAATGACCGTCTTATCGAACTTCTTCAATGAGCGCCTCATTTATATTACCAAGTTTGCTTACATCAAATTCATTATCTAATAAGAAATATGCAATAATATCGGAGTGGATTAATAAATTATGCTATACACGTCAGACAGATTACTTAGTCAACAATGATGTAAATAATAATTAGCTCCATCTTTGTTGTTACTGAATACCGGCGGGCGAAGGCACCACCGCATTACCTAATATATTTGCCGCTAAATGGTAGTGTTCAGCACTATCGAGTTCCGGTGAGGTGGTAATGTACGGCCCTGTAATTTCCGGCACAGAGGCATAGCACCTTAGGCCTCAGGAATAGTAACGCATCTGCACTTTGACCTTGGTATTTTTGTGGTATAGCCTGCAGTCATCACTTAACATCAATGTGAGTTGCATGTTTGTTTGCCACTTTTATTACATTAAAAAAAATCGACGACACTACGCAGCTTCTCTCCCTATATTCTATCCCTTCCTCTGGTTCTATAGTCGATGCTGAATACAAATGTTTTTGAAGTTCCTACCAACGACGTAAATATATGGAGAAGACATCGAGAACAAACAGCCAGTTTCGTTTTTAAATTGATTTGATAAAAAATTACGTACACGTTTCCACGTCGTCTATTTAATACTAGGTATGTTTAAGGTAGGTAGGTATACCTTAGACCAGAGACTCTCTTATAATAGATTGGGGAAAAAGTCTTTTCGCATTATAGTATGTATGAACTTGTAATAAAATCTCTTTGGCTGTAGTATTTGTATCTGGCTGGTTTTGGTCTTATTGAAAGTTAAAATTTTAAAGAACATAATTCCAAATTCAAATTAGGCAAATGTGTGATTTTCATTTGTTTTTCGTACTGTCAAGATGAGTGAATCTAATAAAGAAATTCGATACATTTTAAAATTTTACTACAAAAAAGGTAAAAATGCAACGAAAGCCGCGAAAAAAATTTGCGTTGTTTATGGACCTAGTGCAGTGTCTGTGAGAGTAGCACAAATTTGGTTTAAGCGTTTTCAATCCGGAAATTTTGATGTCAAAGATGCACCTCGCTCTGGTCGCCCTATTACGGATAAAATGGATGCCATTTTTGAAAAAGTGGAGCAAGATCGACATATCAGTAGTTACGACGTAGCTGAAGAACTGAGAATTGATCACAAAACAGTTTTGGCGCATTTGAAAAAATCTGGGTACAAAAAAAAGCTCGATATTTGGGTACCTCACGAGCTCACTGAAAGAAACCTAATGAACCGTGCACTCATTTGTGATTCTTTATTACGACGTAATGAAACCGAATCATTTTTGAAGAAGCTGATAACTGGTGATGAAAAGTGGATCACGTACGACAAGAACGTGCGAAAAAGGTCGTTGTCAAAGGCCGGTCAGGCTTCACAGACTGTGGCGAAACCCGGGCTAACTCGCAATAAGATGATGTTGTGTGTGTGGTGGGATTGGAAGGGCATTATTCATTATGAGCTATTACCACCAGGCAGGACTATCGATTCTGAACTCTGCTGCGAACAACTGATGAGATTAAAGCAAGAAGTTGAGAAAAAGCGGCCGGAATTGATCAACAGAAGGGGTGTGGTGTTTCATCATGATAACGCTAGACCTCACACATCTATAGCCACTCAGCAAAAATTAAGAGAGTTTGGCTGGGAGGTATTAATGCATCGGCCGTATAGTCCTGACCTTGCACCTTCAGATTGCCACCTGTTTCGGTCTCTTCAGAATTCTTTATGCAATGTTAGGTTAACATACTTTAGTTAAATTTAAATAAACTATATTTAAAAATGTTTTGAATTATCTTAAAAATGCGAAGAAACTTTTCCCCAACCTTATATGTTAGGATCCCACTGCAGAATCATTTTGTTCATCCAAATATGCTGCTAACCTAATTTTTATGCATATGTACAAAAGTACAAAAAAATCTTTCCCAAAAAAATATAAAAAAATACCTAATTGCGGCCAAATTTTGATTGGCAACCTAGTGAATATATATTCTCTAGATTATAAATATGCATAAAAATTAGGTTGCAAACCTAATTTCATATGATGAACGAAATGATTCTGCGGTGGGATCCCAACCTATTACTTTCATTGAAATTACGAGTATATGACAAAATTGTAATAGGAATCTGGAGAAGCCACTGATTCCCGAAACATAGTGAATCGGGAATCTATGCAGTCAATACTAAAATCGATGTATGTTTTTTTGTCAATAAATACATTTATTATAATGTGAAAGTGTGGTAAATTAACTTCTGGAACCTGGATCTTGGAACCCTGCTACCAAGGGGAGAGTCCTGTCTAGTACTGTAGTACATATAGGTCCATGGTACCTATGTACCTAACTACCTATTATGTAAAATTAAACATAATTTTTGGGTTTTACGTATTCGGAGGTTATCGCGAGTTTCACACTTTGTGTAAATATTGTCGGACTTTTTTTACAAATATAATTTCCACTATAATTTTGGTTTGCCTAATATAAAATTTTTCTTTACATGAAAAACAAAAATTCTCGCTAAATTTTTTCTTATTTCCTATATGACCCTCTTCATTACATGTCGACAAATAGTCGTTAGATAGACAGGCTGTATTATAATTATAATATAGGTTATAAACGCATGATATTACGGTACTTATATATAGACGTAAGTTGTGTCTTATGCTACCTAATTTTGTGATACCTAATCTATTCTATACTTATAATAAAACTGTAGAGGTGTAAATTCTGTACATTGAAAATATTTAAAAAATAAATACCAGGGGATGTTACTAGATCGATACCGAACACAAATATGTGATTAGAAAATTTTTTGTCTGTCTGTTTTTTCAAGTATCACACAAAAACTACCGGTCCGATTGCGGTGAAACTTGGTATAATTATATTTTAACGTTTGTATGAGGTTTCACTTAACATTTAGTGTTTGTTTCATGTCAATCGGTTCAGAAATAAAAAAGGTACGACAATTTAAATAATCATATCGAATATTCTTAAACGATTCTGTATCTATCTTCTATTTTTTTTAGGGTCCTGTACCTAAAAGATAAAAACGGACCCTATTACTAATCTAACTGATCCTTCGCTGTCTGTCTGTCTGTCCGTCTATCACTAGGCTGTATCTCATAAACAATAATTAGCTAGAAAGCTAAAATGTTCACAAATTATTGATTTCTGTTGCCGCTATAACGACAAAATTAAATACTAAAAATAAGAAAATGAAAATGTTAAAGGGTTTAAGGGGTCATACGATAAACGTGATTTAATTTCGTATATATTTTGTTTGATATTCAATATCAAACAAGCATGCAGTTCACATTGATGTTAAGTGACGACTGCAGCTTATAGACACCCACACAAAGACCGACGTCAAAATGCGGATGCGTTACCACTCCTGAGGCCTAAGGTGTTATGTCTCTGTGCCGGAAATTACAGAGCCGTACATTACCACCTGACCGGAACACGATAGCGCTGAACATTACCATTTAGCGGCAAGTATATTAGGTAAACCGGTGGTGCCTACGCCTGCGAGCTCCTCCCTCCGAGCCTCATGCCTTATCCATCTGTTCCGAAAATTACAATACCGTAGGTGGTTACCCCATGACCATAACACGATAGGGCTGAACACTACCATTTAGCGGTAATGCGGTGGTGCCTAGGTGCCTACGTCCGCGAGCTCCGTCAAAAGAGCTCGACCACCATTAAAATATTTTGTAATAATAACATTACTAAATATAATAACAATAATTATCTTAGGTTACCTACTTATGCATCTTTGTTTATCAAGCCACAGGAAATAGTAAACATCTACCTACTTATTCATAGGTTCATCAAAGGGCAGATTTCTTCCTTGTTGTGTTCTACAATCTAGACTAAATAAGGAAGACCTAAGTCTACACCTACGACCTCTCAGAACAACCATTCGTTATAGAAGAGACGAATCGATCAGAGGTGCGACTGCCTATACAAATTGTTAACTCTGTAATTTATTCTTGTCAATTTGTGACTCCTTTAAAAGCAATAATGATGCAAGAACATCAGTCCGTTTATCATTTATTGCTTCCATCACCCAGATTCTAACCTACTGGATTCACCCACGGGTCTGTCTTGCGGGGCTACCAGCAAGCATAGGTCTTGGGCCCCTGGCCCTGGGTGTGTGAGAAGCCACCGAGTCAATCGGCCCCTTCCGGCCCAGTCCGACTCTGATCTAAGAGTTTTGAATGAGCGTAGATATGTCATTCAATGAATCAGGACTTTCTTATTATATGAATATACTACTACATACCTACTATACCAAACGTAATCGGCGAATCGAGCCTACCTCTGCTTACGACTTCAGGGAATATAGGCACGAAGTTACGTACGTTTTTATACTAAACCACACAAGTATCCGGCCCATAGGAGAATTCTGATGATGAAATAAGCAGTTCTTACAATGTTATTACAATGTTGCTTCAGAATAGTTTAAAATAAACCTTCTAATTGAATACACGCGTTACGGTACAAATTAGCACTATTTATTTAACGGTGGATATGTAGGCACCTATCGCAGAAATGTCGGCTAGGGATACGTAATGGATAAATTACACTCCAAGAAAATTATATTTTCATTTCAGTATCTCTGTATTATACTTAATAATAATAAGTATAATTATAGCAAGAAGCATTAGATAGCAATATGCGACTTGTGATTTTATATGGAATTGGACATATGAAGACGACTCGTCTCGAGACGGCTGAAGTCTTTTACCGAGCAACCTGATACATAAATAATAATTAGTGAAGCCTTTCAGTCTAATTTAAAATAGAGCTAGCTGTCTTAGCTTAGTACAGGCTTTAGAGTTATTTTTTTTTATTATATGTACGGTAAAACTTACAGCAGATAAAGTAAATCTGCTGTAGGTTTTTCCGTTACCAATCGTGTTTGTATAGCGACGAGCTTTTTCCCGGGAATTCTTACTAATATAATTTTTTTCATCTCTCAATGCTCCCCTTAACTATCAAAGAAACTTTAATTTTTACGACCAGTAGTTTGGGCCGTGTGTTTCTGTCAATCATTCAGTCAGTTAGAAACTCGATCGCTCAATCAATCAACCAGTAACGGAAACGGTTAAAAATATTTAGTGACAGAGATATCTCTCCTTAGTTAGTGTTTGTTAGGTTCATTTCGCCAGTATCTTTGGACATTGAATTACTTAGGTTTTATCCAACCTCAAGTTGTTTATTACAGAATGGAGACCAATGTAAATTGCTAGATTGTGTGGTATAGGATAGGCAACGGTAGAGGTAGGCACGAGCTGTCCAACAGTTTATGAAATATTGGAGCATTAGTCAATATTAAGATACCTACATATAGTTACACAAAAGTGAATTCGTTAAAAATATTTTGTATACCTATATATATATATATATATAATTACATAACCTTGTAATATTACAATAATTAACAGATAATGGGCCTTGTTTATATGTGAGTTATCTTAAAGCGTCCACAGCTTTCACTCTTTATTATCGCACTCACCTTCAATATTATTTGTCAGTGAAAGACATTACAACTATTTATATTTATTCTCTCGCATGATGTAACTTAATGCATCAATAAATTTCATTTCCAAGAAAAACATCCTTATCTCTGTTTAATTCATAAACATTCCTATCGAGGTGTTGAATATAACAAACCCTTTGTCTGATGAATTTTGTCAATTTCAACTTTTATGAAATAAGAATTAAACTTCAAGAGGTACGAGAAGTGATGATGCGTATATAAACTTGCCAAAGGCTCATACATGTACCTATATATTTAATTAATAATTCGTAAATGCATAAAAATTAAACACAATAAATATCTAGCGTAGTATATACAATGTAGGTAGCTTAACTGAAAGAATACGTAACGCAAAGTCATTGTTTTCGTATTTCGTTAGATATATCTACTATTTATTTTCGGAAGAATGGATTTTCCAACTATGATGTACTTCTTATGTAAATAACCGCAAAGTTTAATGAACAATAATGACCATACACATTTATTGCAGAAATTGCTTAAAAGGGACGCTTTTCATGCGATAGTTAATATAAATTTGTGTAAACGTGAAATACTTCTTTTACTTTGTGATAAATAGTTATCATTGATCTATTTATCAGTGATCAACAAGAGATTTAAACTAATAACAATTGGAGAAATAAGTGATGACATAGTTAATTAAGAAACTTCGTGGAAATATTGCAATATTTTCAGGTAATAGGTACCTACAATTGGTAAAAATTTGATATAATATTCCTAAAATTATGAAAATATATTTCCTGAATCTGGTAATTCTGGAAGTATATTTTTAGTTAAGTCATCAAGTTAAACAATAACAATGCTTCTCAAACTATGGGTTTACCAACTACATAATATTTAACATTTCGAACACTAGCGAATTAACAATATGTACCTAAAAGTACCAATTTCAAATTTATGTAAGTCCGACCTATATATTATTTTCAAATAATATGTTGCAAATTTAACTGGAAGAAAACCAAAATTTCCGTCTAAATTGGTATTGCGGGTGGGTTCCAATGAGGGATTCATCTATCTGGTAAATTGTTATCACCATGCAATGATACGTATACATTATAAGACGTCACTGGTGTACATTATTTATAAGCTGTAATGAGTGCTCGCTGGCTCGGAGCGCTGACCGAACTGTGATTGGATAATAGCAGAAACGGACGACTGAACTATATTTATCTGAAAGAGTCTGCAATATACTGATGCATTTGAACATCGTCGATACTAGTGTTTTTCAATCCAAAAAATATTACTATACTTAAGTACGTGATCACATCTTATATAATTTAAAATTGGAGAATGCTGTATTTTAATTTTATTAAAGCATTTTTGTATGTCATAGGTATTGCCTAACGTGTCTTAAATAGATTGTTTAATTAAACTTTAGCTAACAAATCTTCGTTGGATGGCAAAGTCAATGTGGTACCTAAACAGTGTTTTCATATGACTCGTTACAAATTATTTTAATTAAAATTTACATAGTCCATACATATGTTTTAAGTACAAACTGAGAAGAAAGATGACGGACAACTCGCTAAGAAATTCCATACAGATTATGAACAACTTTGACAACGATACCACACCGCGGACACTCCGCCAAAATTCCATACAAACGCTTAATTTGGTCTTTATTACGCAGACATCAATCAGTGACGTGTATTTACACGTGCACCTCTGTGCATAGCAACTACAAAATACCAACCGTCGCCCATAAGAGGGGAGGTGGTTGGGTGAGGCACGGAAATCGGGCGGGACGTCGAAGTGTCCATTCTATACGTAGTATTATTACATATTCTCTGACGATACTTAAGGCAACTTTCAACATTTAGGGGACACTTACCTCGTAATGGCAACATAAAACAACACAATAAAAAAAAATAAGATTGGATGCGTTATCTTTTTCGCACACTTCCTATGAGATGTTTTCCAATCATTTGGCCAAGACCGGACTATCAGTGCTTATGTAAACAGGGTGCAACGACAATGCTCTACGAAACTAGCCGATTGTCTTTTTCCTAAGGTCGATGTGAATATTTCTTGTCGGGTAGATACTGTACCTATCGTTATTAGTCGTGGTGCCACTTATTACGACTGATTGTACACTTCTATACAATTACTTATTCGTAGCTTCTTCTACATATTTTTTTTTTAATAATTTATTTCAAGTCCTTTGAAGTCCTTGAATCTTCATTAATTTTCATATTCTTAACTGCACAATATCAATTTCGTACACCCGTGCACGTTATAGAATGCTTATTGATAAAAATCCCATGATTATTACACATGAAAAACGGGTATACACGGTTTTGAAAATAAAGTCATGCTGTAACGCGGTTCTTTTCCGCGTACCCGACAAAACTCTCTTCTGCATGTTCGTGGAGCTAGTAGAGGTATGATATTTTCGTAATCATTCATTCAAGTTCACAATTCATGTAGTTCGTCCACAAGGCCGTAAAATTCTGTCGTCAGTCGTCAGTACGGATCTCGCTGCTGTTATTTCAGTGTCTGAACGCCCCCGTTTCATGACGGATATTGCTTTTGGCATGTGGATGCGTCCACGTGACGTAGCGTGGGTGCCCGCTCCGTCACATGCATCTGCATTTTTGTTTTGATAATCATTGTACCGCATCGCCGGTGTCCTCATTTTTAAGCCTTGGCGGAATTTTGCTATAATTAAATTATAATATTTATTATACCAGTTTAAAAATTATATCGCTTTGAAGTCTAGAGGATGTAAATAATTCTTTGAAGTTATCAATTAGGGACCTACTTCGACTAATCAATAAAATTAGACCGAGCAACGTTGATTGATTTATGATATTTACTTATCTTATTTGCAAAAAAACCGCAATTTCTTCAGCACATACCACTTTTTTTTCCATTCTGTTCCAGTTCAATATGTATTTAATTTTTTAATAATATGAATTTGCATCGAGTAAACTTGAAAATTGACTTCAATAGAACAATCGGTAATGTTCCTTGGCTTCGATTTGTTACGCACGTCTAAATAAACAGGACGCAGCGGCGTTAAATGGTCACAACGTACATTTTGTTTAGTTTCAATTAATTAAGAATGAAAACTGAATAGGTATGTACTGAAGTGAATTCACGGGACAATAATTTTGTTGTGTTGTGTAGTCAATGAAACGTTGTTATTCGGGTAGGTAGGTATAAAGTGTAAGTAAGGTGTGAGTATAAATAAGTGTAAAATAATGTAAATAAGTGGTGAAGTGGATTAAAACTTTTTTGAACACCAAAATCAAATACGGTATAGGTATTTGAGCCCTAAGATAACACGAAACCTTCTAAAACTTGTTTTATGCGTTACCTGCTGTTTATTAATAATGCAATTATATCACTTAAATAATAATACTTTACTTTATTTACTTGGATTTAAAAATATTGCAAAAATCTGCGATATCAAGAAAACGCAAAGTTAAAATTAACCAAAATGTGTTGTGTAGGGAAAAACACGCACAGGGGAATACATTATTTTAGATTCTAAAGTTGGTATTCTGAATTTTATGGATGGATAATTTTTAACCATGAAAGTGAATTGCGTAGGAAGGGTCCTACGCCAATTTACTTTCATGGTAAAAAATTGATAGCTTACCATTATGGATATTCTACGTCAGTTGTATAAAAACACTATTGTCACAAAATTAAATGAGTTCATTTTAAAATTATTAATTGATTGATTGATACTCGTAACATAAATCGATCGACTACAAACGGTTACTAAACGTGAGTAATAAATGTTACAATACAAAATTACATTCGGATTGATTTATATTAATTTAGGATTACATTAATCTATCAAACACATACACGCACCAACATGATTAATGTTATAAAACGTCATACGTCAAGTATTAATTAATCAACGTGACGACAAGTGTATGAAAAAACCTAAACATTATAACGACCTCGACCCTGATTACAGGCTCGTAAAAATTATATTTGATATTATTTATACCTACTCGATTTTTTATATTTTGCTCTACATTAAACTACCTTTATTCGTTTATTTCACTATCGCACTATCGCTACGTATGCCTATCAGAGATAACATTGACATTAATTCTGAAGTACCCAGATAATGGTAAAGAGAAAAATACCGATATACCTATTGAAGCATCTGAAAATAGCAGTTTTTTAACATTTAACTATAAGTATTTAGTAGTAGTAAAAGACGAATCATATGTATCTATGAATTGATTTGATTATTACGTATCGTTGATGATCAATATTATTTAGTAAGATATTGTCTGGGATTTAGATTCAGCTGATTCCGGATTAAGTTAGTCAAAAAAAAACAGTCGATTACTGATCTTTAACTCATAAAATTACCTGTACCTACTTTCATCAAATCTTAAGTAGATAATCATGACGTGTCACATCCACAATCATAAAAGTATTCTTAATTTATTTAGGTTGATAATTGATGGTAGGTTGGAGTAACTTTAAAATTATAAAAATATTTAACTATAAAATATTTCGATGTAGGATGACAGTCGAGTTAAAGTACTGATCTTTAGACCGGTATTTACTTTAATATCACTTAATCTCTCCAGACACGAGAAAAATATGACAATTGAAATTCAATTGTGTCTCGCCGCCGGTCGCCGCACGATCCTTGAAGGATTAAATACATGATTCGTTAAAAAGATAATGTTTTAATTTTTATGTCTAAGTAAGTTAAAGGTATGTAATGGTAGGTAATCAGTTATTCATGTTTCTTTTTATAAACATTGTGATACATTTTGATCAATATGCATTAGATGTAACACACGCGGTTTTACGTTACAAAAATTTCATCTGTTTATCTCGGCATGTGCTGATCACAGAAAAGCAGCATAATTTGTTATCTTATCGAGGTCGTTCACTCCTGACATTCAACTTTTATGTCACTACGCGAACAAATAGTTCATTTTAATCACATACAACAAACTGTTGGATTCAACTATGTGGACATCTTACAAAGATTTTACGAAGACGGTCATCGTTTCTATAAGTTCGTTATTCAGAATAACAAAAAATAAAAAATCTGTTGAGTTCAACTTCAGCGAAGACTAAGACGTTTATGATTTGTATTATTAGGTTTTAAATAGAACATTTTTGTGAATGTAGTGATAACATGTATTTTCAACCTACATTCGTAAAATCTATCGTGTGTTATCTATTGTCACACATAATTAATCAAGTTTTTTCACGTTCCAGACGCAGATGAGCGGTGATCGCGCCGGGTCGCAGTGTGGTCTAACGTCCCTGTTGCCGATGTCATGCCGCGGTCGTGCTGCGGCCTTCGCGAGAGACCTTCACTCGCGCCTCCGTAACCTAGGAGCTGCAGAAGAGGGCGAGTGCCAAAATACTTGGCTAGCGAGAGATAATGCCTCAAACGCCCACAAACCTACCACTTCCACACACACCCAAAGGGATCTCGATACATTTTACGACTTCGAATTAGAATGCGAGAGCCCTTCTAGCCCCGTAGAAGAATATGATGCGCCCTTTCCAGACCGTCCTATCACTAAAGACACGGACCCACCGTTTTACGATGTTGACTCCGATTCAGATAATAGAGAACAATCAAAGTTAATGTTAAACCAGACTGACAAAACTAAAAATGGTTTCAAATTTTCCACTGCCTTTTATACGGAGTCGCCAGTTAAAATACAACCAAGTTCACGTGAAAATGGCCATGTAGATAAACCTTTATATTCTGCTATAACTTTCGAAGGGTGTGCAAAACAGAATAGCTTTGATGAAGTTGATTGTGCTGTAAGATCTCCGTTGAATTTGGATACAGAAAGGCTATGTTTACTTCCCCAACAGAGTTCGACATTGGACAGCGACTCGGAATTTGAATCTGCTAAGAGTGACCCATCTGATGGTATCGATGAACTGTCACAGACTGAAAAACGCGTAGATAATGATGTTTCTGATTGTATTGAAAACTTGTCAATTACTGATGTTGAAATTTTAAACGAAGAAGAACTACCGGCAGATATTTTAGAGAACCAAATAACAAAGATTGATGAAGTGAACAATGAACATACTGAAATAATAACTAGTGAAATTGCTGTCGAAAAAGACGCTTCACCAGCGCCTGAAATCGATGCATCACTTCTCAGCGCAGAAACGAAAGAAGAGGAAACTGAAGATGACCGTCCTCAGCGAGTTCGGCGCTGCTCATCGCTAAAGACCGGAAAAACACCACCGGGTACACCGGGTCGAAAAAAAATTGTTCGCTTCGCTGATGTTCTAGGACTCGACCTGGCTGATGTTAAAACATTTATGGATGAAATCCCAGTTATTCCTAAATCCGCCTATGATGATCTCACCGGTTGCGACGTACAAAACTCTCCTCCATCCAGAGCGCCACCGAGACTAGGTTCTCTCACTCTGGTCCCCTTATTCCAAGTACCGCGTGACGTTACAGACAAACTCGAAAAACAAAATGTTTGTTTAGAGAGCGCACGCGTGTGCGAAGGTGTCCATGTTACTGTGTGTGGGTCAGTACGTGTACGAAATCTAGACTTTCATAAGACTGTACACATTCGATACACCATGAATCGTTGGAAAACTTACACAGATTTGCAAACGATATATGTTCAAGGATCGTGCGACGGATACTCAGACAAATTTCAGTTTACGTTATATGCACCCTGCATATCGTCAGGTCAAAGGTTGGAGATAGCCGTTCGATTTCAATGCAAGGGACAGCAGTTCTGGGACAACAACAGCGGAGCCAACTACTGTTTTGACTGTTTAGCCTTAGGAGCAACGATGGGCACTCCAGCGTCGCCGGCGACGCTTCATCCGACTGTGGATTGGCATCCATCTTTCTATTGACGCAGTGAAGACTGACACGAACGGTGAAGCGTCGATGTCGAAGTGTAACAGCGAGCGAGAGAGGTGTCAGAACAGAACCGGCGACAGCCGCACGGCCGAGGGGCCGAGTGCAGGTCGCAGGCAGAGCGGCTCGCGGAGGCGCCCGTCGCTAGTCACATTCCTGTGCCTGTTCCTGATGCAATCAGTTCCTAGGCGAGTGAACGTGGCGTCCTGATATTAATGAGGCTTCAATTGTAAAGCGTTTTTGTGATATACAATAGAGTAGGTGTAGTTATAATTACAACGAGCGAGTGACTCGTTCAGAGTGCCATTTGCAATAACGACTCTTTTAAGATGATCGAATTCAATAATCGTACTATTATTTTGTAGTATAGCGTCCTCGAGGACAATAAAATGCAATGATAAGCAATGAAAGAAGAGAGTGTCAGGAGCGATGCGAGCGAGCTGTAACTGTTCCTTTGTATATAGATTGAGAGATGAATTCTGAATGATATTAATATTTTAATACAATTTTTTACGAAACTATTAGCCTTATTGAATAGATCTATATCGAAACATCACTTAGTTAGAAAGATTTAATTCACATTATGAAGATGTTAAAAGTAGTTAAAACAAATATAATACTTAGAATGTAAAGTGACGAGATGCCTATCATCCCTGTTAGAATTTTTCGTACGTTGTTAATGTCTGAGATATGTAACCAGGTATTAAATAAACCTTTTAAGGTATGTGTTATGAGCCTTCCTGGGAATTAATTATAATAAACAGTTTAATATTTATATTGATGTTATGAACTGGATATATTGATTATATTTTCTATTTTTGTAATAATAAAACATCCCATCATGACATACTTCCTTCATAATTGATAATAGACTACGTTAATTCGCGTTTTGAGATTCTATTTTAAAAATGAAGACTAATAGGAATTACGAAATTAAATTATTATTATTATTTGTAAGCAATGAGCAATATTTATTAGATCATTTTATATTTTGTATGTACCTGAATTCTTATACTGTGGCCATATAATTTTTACACTATGAAAGTGAAGATACTGTCCTAATTATTGTTACTATTTGACAATTGTTTTATATCAATAACTACCTTCCTAATTAAATGAATGTTCATAATAAGAATTACTTGTAGTTTAATTTGATTACCGTAATGCGCACGTTATTCCATAAAAGTGGCATTTAGGAAGTAGTTAAATTCGAAAGTAGGCTTGTTCAGATGATGTTAATCGAAATATACCTACAGCTTTTAGACCTACGAATTTTATTGTATATAAGTGTAACTAAGTTTTAAAAATAATTTCACGTAAATAGACACACTGCGGGCCGGGCCTAAAAAGGATGTTGAGAGGGTGACTGTGAAATTCACAGACCGCACTACGACTATACTTTGAGCAAAGTATGCGTAGAACTGTCAGTAAAGTATGAGTTTTGACAGTTATAAGCGTACGTTGTTGGAAGTAAAGTCGTAGTGCGGTCTGTGAATCTCATAATACTTTTTTATCTCATGAAGTGACAAACAAGCGTACAGTTCACATTGTTGGTAAATGAAATCTGTTGCCTAGAGACATCAACATGAAAATCAAAGATTTCAATATAATTGCGTTGCGACACTTGCGACTCTCGAGTAGTCTCGAGGTCTAAGCTAATGTGCCTCGGTGTTGGAAAATACAAGACCTAAGAAAATACACGGTTAAACTAGTGTTAATGATACTGTCTGTACAAATACCACAAATAGTACTATCGGCAAAAAATAAACCTAACACCGAACGGGCGCATTTAGCCTAGGCAAAACTAGTTTGGCCTAAAATCGGTTTTGGCCGTTGACACATAAGGACATCAATTTAATCAATCATGTTTCTTGGTTCTCCCTTAAGAAGTGAATAAGAACCTTTATTTAAAAATAGTTTAAATAAAGAATACTAAACATGGTTAGTGGTGTTGGTCTCTCTCTTGTAATGTACGCGTATATTTGCCGTTTCTGTGAACATTTCGGGAAATCCTCTTTTAGTGCTCCCTCCACTTCCTAAGGAATCTCAATGCCTCAGATTTCTATTGATCAGTAGTTTCGGCTGTATGTTATTGACTCAGTCTCTCAATCACTCATTCAGTAACAGAAAGTAAGTTTAATAGACTAAGTTTCTAAGTTTAAGTTTGATATACCTACTTAGTATACTTACCCAGCAGCTGCCAGCCTCGGCTTCAGGGCGGTGATATCGTTTTTAACCTGAAAAGCATGTACCTAACAAATGCATTTGAATCATTTTATTTGACAGGGGGCCAAAAATGTCGCTGTCAAATTTGAGTTGGGGGGTTAATCACGTAAAAGTTTTAGGCAAAAAAATTGGGGAACGTCGTACAAAGTTGCAAGAACTTTAATGCACTCTTTAGTCCGTTCTGAACGGACTCTACTAGCTATAAACTCCCATCTCTACTAATATAATATATTATATATCTACGATAACTTCATCTTTGTAGGTCAAGTAGTTTTCGATATTTCGTGATACGTTTTTGACCCTTTGCTTTTGTATACATTTAAATTACTTATTATCTAAATTCACTATAAACGTACATGTTTAAAGTTAAAAACCTATCCCCAAAAAGATGCCAGCATATGACTAAACACTTTGTGAAAGCACTGTGAATTTTACGAATTAGAAAAAACCCGATAACGCATACTATCAGACCCGAAGGTCGAGTTCTGAGGACCTTAAGCATATCAGTAGTGGCCTACTACCAATATACCACAAATGTAAATAAAGCAGCACATACTATTATGTATGGTAATGGTATGTGGTAGGTAACGCGTTTATGCTTTATTACGTAAGTAAACAGAATGATATTTTATTTTAAAGAAAAATGGAAAGAAAAATTTTGACTTCAGGCGAGACTCGAACTCGCGGCCTACTGGGAATCTAGTCCAGCCGCTCTTCCAATTGAGCTACTGAAGACCTGCCCGATTTGTCAAATCTTTCCTTCACATTTTTTTTTTTTTTTTTTTAATTATTATTATGGCATCGCTATTACGCATATTGCCAGTGTCAAGTAAAACGATATTTCGTATTTATTTAAGCAGCGTAAAAGTTAGTATAATATCAAGTATATTAAGTAAGTATCAAGTATATAAGTTATCAAGTATAATATGTCAGTCAAGTGAGTTACAGTCAAGTAATTCGAGTAAAGCGATGGCTACTTTACCAGAACATTTACAATGAAGTTTTGGAGGTAACCTGAAAGGTCGTGTTTTCGCACTGTTATTCTATTTCACTATACACGGGCACTGTAATAAACCTATATCAAACAAAATGCCACCAACTTTATTCAATATAACTTAAAAATACACCAAGAAAATGAAATAAAATAAGAGCACCATACGCCTCTTTCAAGGTTCCCGCCAAAACTCCTCCTTCACATTTATTTCCTTGCTTTATGGTAGCAGTAGCGCCATCTATTACCAACCATGCTAGTTAGGCAACCGATATAATAGACTTTTCAGTTTATTGAATATCGCAAAGAAGTCACTTTTACCCTTAATAATTGTTTTTATATTATTTCGCATTAACACATGCTTGTGAAAATATATTTTATTTTAAAGAAGATATATATATTTTTTTCTTTAAAATAAAATATATTTTCACAAGCATGTGTTAATGCGAAATAATATAAAAACAAACAGAATGATAATTGTCGGCAGCTAACGAAAATTAATATCATGTCTATTTTTTTACCTAAGTTTGAGGCATCGTCACTAAATGTAAAATTGGTAGAAAGAAATCAATAGGAATATTATATTATGTATCTATATAAATATTACTATGGTATACAAGAAACATTAACCCTCTCATATACTATAGGGAAGAATATGTGGTACCTACAAAAGTGGGTGGTGGGATGATAGGAACTCGTTACCGATTGCAATAAAACGATGACGCCTGAGTAATTGGAAATAGCAATTACACGTTTAAATGAAAATTATGATATCCTGCTGTTTATTTTAATATTAAAATAAAAATACATTTAATTTTGTAACCAAACATGTATTCTTAATAATTCAAAAAGACATGTGTAGTCTTTCGTATCACAATTATTGGATGATATTCTTAATAAATAAAAGAGTCGGTGATATTAATGAAATAAGTAGTTTATCAGGGCAAGGAAAATAAAGTAAATTTCGATAATAATCAACAACCATTGCATAAAACGTTTAATATTTATACAATTTAATAAATTAATTAATAAGGTAAGATACTTTCACACAAATATCATGCCCAGCATAATATCATCACACCTCGATGTTTCATATTTACACGAATGAATAGTTTCTTCTACCAAATATTACTTAAATAAAAGTAAACGGACGTATACCTAAGCATAACAATATTATTCTTTACAAGCACAAAAAATAGGCATTGACGTACCTACAAAGATAAATTAGGTAAATAAATGTGAAAAATTACTTTCAAATAAACTTGATACACATTGCTTATATCTCAGTCATTCTCTATAAGGCATATAAAATATATTTTACAATCAATTAATAACCTTAGTACCATAAATTGTTCATTTATGATAATATTGATCATTCGCCTGAACAAATTTTTCACAATGTAACTTACGATTATCAATAATCATTATTCACTCATTCATCATTACGCACATTAGTCAGGAAGATAAAAATTATAACGGTGCGTATTAATATAAATCTACTGGTAAATTCAGACTATATTATTGCTTAGTTTCAAATTAAGTTGTATTATATTACTATCTCCAGTTTTGAGTCGTGTTAGTAAATAGCTCAAGATTACTCTTACTCTGACATAAATTAAATCATGGAACATATTTTAGAACAGAAGAATCTCAAAATTTAATTTCGTTTTCAAAAGTAAAATTCCGTTGTTTTTCATTAAATAAAAATTATTACACAAAAAATTGTGCACAAAATTACGTGAAATATTACATAATAAATTATAATCATGTTTTTTTTTAATATAAAGAAACTGGCATAGCGTTTATTCTACTAAATAGGTATAAAAGATCGAATTCTCTATAGATACATTTGAAATGGGCTGATGATGAATAATGCTTAATTTTTTAAATATTTCACACTGATATGTTCAAAGCTATAAATAGGTAGATTATATATTATTTATAAGTAGGTACCTACTTAAAGTGAATTATTTTGCTGTGTCTTCTGCAATTAATCCTTATAATAATCCTTTTGCTTAAGAACGTAATTGTACAAGAACGTTTTTAAACAAACTGAGAGAGAAGAAAAGGTTTTATTATACAATTCAGACAATGAATTTTCAATTCATTAAAGCTTATTTACATTCACCGATGAAATAATTCCCATTTTATATTTTGTAATGGCAATTCGTCACATTCTATACAAACAGTCTTGGTTATAGTAGATTATAGGGTATCGAAACTAGGTTGTGTTTGTTTTCTCCTCACACCTTTCGTGGTAATAGGTAAAGGGATCAACGGATCTCGTAGAGCTCGTAATTGCATATGTAATCGTTGTTTGCAAAACTCATAAAATTCTATTTCTCTAGTGAAGTTGGCGCGAACTATTTGTTTGACCGCTTCTGATACCGGAGGCTTGAAGGCATTGCGGTTGATGCGATTGAAGGTATTCAACTCTTCTGTAATTGAAAAGTGAAACGGTTAAAGGGTCATAAAATACATAATTTATATCTGATCTATGAAGTAGATAAATATGGAGGCAGCACTTCAAACAATACCTTGAATCAAATACCCAAACGTCTGTTTCTGGGGTACCTCAGGGATGACGATAGTTTTACCTCGCTACTAATAGGTATTTAGAATGTTGTCTCCATATTTATCAGTAGCTTTTGAGTATGATTACCACAGAAACTAAAATCTAAACTCTGTGGAATTTGCATTGGAATCTAGAATAGTTTCCCAGACGGCCTGATTTTTTGCCTAAAGATTTATCCATGCTTTTACGACTCGCGAACTATTTGAAATCATTGGCCACCTTGTTATTACTGCACTATATTATTATTTAGTTTGAAAAGTCTAATTTTGTACTCATACAAATTATTGCTTCCTTTAAAAATACAGGCGCAATTAAAATAACGTTTGTGTTATAATAATATACCTTAGTTTTATAACTTTTATATAAGTGTACGTAGATTACGAGGACTATAATTTAATATTACTCTATGGATAAGTTATTTATCCATCGAAGAAATTATATACATTTTTTAATTCATATTGTTTCGGCCATTACTGCTACCACTACCTACTTTAAAGGTACTAAGTTCATAATACCGTACTTATAATGACTTTTGGCTAACCATTGACATTTGCCATATTCTTAATGGCATAACCAGATTTCAAGTAAAGAAAAAAGAGAGGCCGAGTATTTATTGATGACAAAATAGTCTCTTCAAAAATGTAACTTTAATCGCAAGGGTAGGTATGCACGCCTGTATTTCATAATTCAAAATCCAGCCATGCTGTTAGCAACAGTTTTTTTTGTGTAGGCGGTTCGTCACGAGACGGCACTAATCTACTTCAGCAGATCATTAATAAGGGAAAAGGGCTTTTAGGCTAAATAAAATTACTCCCCTGAGATCCCTGTTTGTCCGATCCTCAGTTTAGGGCGTTGCGGAGAGATACAAGACATATGCAATTAGGGGCGGTACAACTTTCGCTCTAGTCATCAGGTGATGTTACCGACAGTGAGTTTCAAGTATTTAATTTATATGCGTGTCACGTGTGTGATAAGTGCTGTATTATGTCATTAGTGTCATATTATTAAGTGTATGGTACAAAAATAAATTGTAACAAACGCGATAGGAATTCCATTGAACGAGTGCCAAGCAATAGTCACCAAAATGGATTGAATAACTACGTGTATCATGTTTAGTATTAAAATCATCGTGTCGACGTTTCGAGTTCAGGATAAGTGATCTAAACGATATTTATTATTTTCTCTAGTCTTTCAAATAAACTTTCAAAATGAAAATATTAGTACTTATTGCTATCGTAATTACTTGATTTTTAACCGAGTTCAAAAAAACGAGAAGGTTCTCAATTCGGCCGGTATATATATTTTTTTATGTACCTATTTATTTACGAGATTTGATTTATGACAACTGTCAACAGTTTAGGTAGGCACTTTGGTACACCTACTTTAACTGTCATGGGAATTAGCATATTGCAATTAAGTTGGTACATACATTTTGTGCGTTAATTAGTAATTAATTAATATTTTCTACTATTCCTATAAATCAAATTATTGGTATTTTTTGTGAAAGAATCTGACGGCTAACTACCGTAAACCATACAACGGATGTTTGGGCAATACATTAAGCATCCGAAACATTTAAACCCTGATGTTTTGTGTGTTGAACATGCCTATAATCACAACACTTGTGGGCGTCTTTTAGGGGAAGGCTTTGTCCAGCAGTGGACTCTTTTTCAGCTGGAGTGATGATGATGATGACGATGATGAAGAGTCCTACCTTCATGCTAATTTAATTTATCGACTGTGGTTTCGCTAAGTAGGTCTGTTCAGAGTTACAATGCTTAAGGTAGTTAGTTTGCGAAATCAGAAACTTACAGGAATACCTACAAGAAGCACACATATTTTATATGTATAGTCTGCAAACTAAAGTTAATCATAGTTCTAACTCACATAAACTGTGCCAGGCCTAAGAAAGTATCGTGATTGTATGTTAGCGATATGTGTCATTAACCTAATGTGCTAGAGCACGACACGTGGAGTTAGTTCCCACATTTGACATCGCTATCATTGTATTGTTTTAACAATGATATGAGACTGGTGTTTTGATGACATTGCAATAAAATTCTTGAACTGATTCTAGCACGGAACAAGAACAATAAGGGTTCTAGTATATTGATGACAATACCTAAACCTACTTACCTAAAGGGAAAAATTTGTAGTTTTGTGATTTACCGTTAGTGTTATTATCTTTTTAATGTTATAGATCGGTTGCACTGTCAAGAGAATAAAAACCAAAATAGCGTTTTGCTACGGGAAAATAACCAGTACAATTATACCGTACATCTACCTAGCTACTGTTATGAAAATAAAATTAGCTTTTAATTGGTACCTTCTTTCAAAAATCATTGAAACTGTTTCTTATAAAACCAAATCCGAACAACTTTAACATTAAAAAATATAAATATTAGTCTGGTTCGTACCTATTTAAAGTATCAGAGACAGGATATACATTGTTTGGATAAAGTTCATTAAAATTAATAAAATAGAATAATATTATTGATACTCTATTTTGAATTCGGAACAATACTAAAACTTTGCCCACCTATATATTAAAATTTCTGTCGCAAATGAAACAGATGTAAAAACGTTGTTAGAGGTACGTACATACTTTGTTTTCCGAAGCACGAAATAATTGAATCAACTCGAAGATTTATAGTCTATTGTTTAAATAATTTCACTTCTCTGGATACAATAGACAGTAAACAGATTTTATTAATATCTATATCAGTTACTTGAGTTTCTTTCTCTACTGCACAATTGATTGAACAACAAGGTTTATAGATGTGGTAGAGTTTGTTTTACAAAGTTTTAAAAAATGAATCTCATTAGAGTATCGAATGGTGCTACAATTGTGTCTTTTGTTTGTTTTACGTGCAATCAGGGTGGTATTTGTTTAAGAATGCAAATGGACCAACCTCTCGGCATAACATAGTGGTAAACAAACGCTCATTAAATTTTGGGCGTGTCTATTGGCATATAAAGTTAAGCAACAATCCACAAAAAAGGAAGAGCCACTGAGAATCGGAGACGTTCAGTCGAATGATGGCAGCAAACAAATATGCATTTCATGTTGAGTGATGGTAAGCGAATAGAAGCCTATAGACTTCTACACAAAAGCTGCAGGCCAAAATGCAGATACGTTGCCACCTCCGAGGCCTAAGTGGTTTTGCCTCGGTGATACGTATTACATTATTATCTAGTGACAGTGCTAGACAATATCATTTGGCAGCCGATAGATTAGGTAATGCGGTATTGCCATCGCGCTCAAGCTCCGACACTGTAACTTTAGCACCAGCAAAAGGTATTCGCCATGTTAATAAATAACTGTATGAAGGTTGGTCAATCTTCTATACAATTTCTACTATTGTCCTTTAGATCTTCCGTCTCAACTCACCCCAATATAATCGTAGAGCTCCTTGGAAGAAGCGCGGGATGTACCGTTCGAAGGCTAGAAGCGTGGAATTGATGTCCTCCAGCACTCCCACCACCGCGTACTGCTGCTCTACTACGCGCTTGGCACGCTGCAGCGCTTCCAAACTGTTGAATGGCCTGTTGAACGGAAGCATTAAATATGACTTATTTACCAAGCTTTCGACTAGCGATTGAACCAGTGCAGACTGGCCATATAATCAAGTTGGCATTTGCCAGCCGGTCTACTCAGGCCCCCGACGCTTCTGTCTTACGGGGCTTGCAACAAGCGTCTCTCTTGGTTCTCGGGCCCTCAATCCAGGTTTCGGGTGTGTAAGGAGCCATCGAGCCACGTAGGCTCTTCCGGGCCTGTCTGATTCTGACTTGAACTGCCAATAAATACGCGGACAAAATACAATGCTTTCAGCCAGGACAACATGTCGTGCAATCTAACGATAATATACCTAAGTATGTTATGCTATGTAATATTATGCTATATAGTCGTAGGTATGTTTATGTATTATGGTACGGAACTCTTCGTGAAGTGAGTGACCAGAACTTGACCGTTTTTTTTCTGGTAAGAAAATTTTAACTTACGTGCACTGCGCCTCGTGACCGCAGAAGAACAGCGTCTGCCGCCGGTGGTCGCCGATGCCCTCGTGTGTCTCGCCCTCCAGGTAGCGGCACTCGCGGTCGCCACTCAGCACACACGTCTCGAAATCCTGAAAAGTTGACACATATTTTTTTGAACAAATCTTCATATGTTTTATACCCAGTCAAGGGATAGCTCGATGAAGTATTCGAAACTTAGCACCTTAAAGTTCGAGCAACTTTCTCGAGAATTTTCATAATTAAGAAGATACGTTGAGTGAAAGCTGGAACCTAGGGTTTCCAATTATTGATTTGTTGGGTTTATTATGGCAGAGTTGTTGATACTTCAGAGAACCAAGACGTTGTACCAACTTATTCAGAAATACAGATAGAATAAGAGAAAATTACATTATAAACTGCTATTTAGTTGCCCCCATATTTATATATGGGGGCAACTAAATTTGTACTAAGTAGGTACTTAAAATGGTGGTGTTTTTGCCGTCAAGCTCCACTATGTAATGTCCACCACCAATAGAGTCAATAACGGTAACTCAACGGTGTCGGAAAAAATCAAGCCGCTTAGGAGCTTTCGTCGAAGGCAAGCGTCATATTTTTATGCATCTTAGCATACTGAATTTTTACTATCTGTATTTTGTACTTTAGATAGAATAATATTGCATACTTATATTCGTCCAGTATGTGATCAAGTCTCAGGCGTTATAAATGCTGGACTATTTCTTTACTCATCCATTATATTATCTAGGTACTTATTATCTAGGTACTATTAACTTATTCTAAGGCGAACCTACAATTTTATGATACGAGATTGTTCCAAGAAACAAGGAATGGTCGTCTTCATTTGTAGTTGGCAACCATATTAATGCCGTATGAAATTAAGTCACCTCAGACCAAAAGGTCAACGCAAATGATTATCTAGTTTATGTGGTCACGATCTTCATAAAATGATTATCTAAAATGATACTCTTACTTTGACGAATGTTATGAAGCTTGAATTATATTGGATATGTTGTACGATTAATCAAAGTCAGCGTTGATTTTTGAATAATCCGCACATGAAGATTATACCTACTCAGAAACCAAAAAATCCTACTGTTCATAGCGTTTCAGGTTCCTTATAATAGCCCTGATAAAATATTTAAGTATCTTATATGCTGCAGATTCTAGAGCTCCTTGATAGTACTCGAATCATTAAATGTGTTGCTTTAAATAGAGGTTGACTGGTAGAGAATGCCCTATGGCATTAAGTCCGCCTTATGTACTAGGTGCATTAAAGTTTAAATAAATAAATAAATATAATTTTTTTTTTCCGTGCGGAAAAACACAAATGAATATTTCCATTTTTATTTCATGGTTCAGTCAGAATGTTCAGGTAATTCTCACCGTACTATGTTTCTACATTTAGAGCTACCTACCGTATTTTAATTAGATTATAATTTTGAAGACGCAGTTAGTTCAGCGGTGTGAGACCACCGTTTGGTTCAAAGGTCACGGGTTCGATCCCCGCACCAGGACAAATATTTGTATGGCCTACAGATATTTGTTTCGGGTCTGGCTATGTATGTGTTGTATGTGTACAACGGCATCCACGACACAGGTTTATATACCTAATATGGAGCTGTCAGTGTAAACGTATTTTATAATTTTTAGCACCCCCATATCTGTCTTAACATCTTGGATCTGAGGAATAGAGGATCTATATTAAATTCCTCTTATGTTTGTGCTAATTTCTAAAAGCTCGTATGAATAATATTAAACGGGATCTTAATGCCATGTTCTAGGACTGTGATCTGTCTACTAATATATAGATACGGGCCTAACTGCTTAGACATCAATTTTTCTATTCACTGGACTTGTAAAGAGCACGTTTGTTTGTTAATTTCATGATACATCAATCAAATGAGATATTGTTGTTTATTAGATTAGCAGTACCGGTATCTTCTTAAAATAGTATCCTAATTAATATCTCAGTAAGATGCAGACAATAACGACATGATAGCTTGCCTACAGCCATCCGACTCGCGCGAACTCTTATTGTGAAATGTAATGGAATCATCAATTGCACAACACTTGCAGATTGTTCCAGTTAATTACTCGTCTATTGTTAAACGGTGGTTCTACTGAGCATATTACAGTATACAGTTAAGCAGCCAGGACGACATGCCAATAGAACGCAAAAAATAATTGTATTACTATAACAAAAAACTTAACGCTTAAATAACAATCTAAATTGAGTTCTTAAAGGTGTAGGTATGATTTATGTTGCCAAAGGTAGGTTAAGTTTCGGTATGTGATATGTAACATACTAATCTGTGCAAATAGATACGTATATGAAGTCCAAATTAGGGCTCCGTATCACAAAAGGAAAAAACGGCACCCTTATAAGATTACTCGTACGTCGGTCTGTCTGTTTGTCCGCCTGTAACAACCAAATTTCTACGAAAGTAGTGGGATTGCGATGGAGTTGAAATTTTCAGTATTAAATGCGATGAATATTTATTAAGATAATATTAGGTTGGGGAAAAAGTTTCTTCGCATTTTTTAAGATAATTCAAAACATTTTTTAATATAGTTTATTTAAATTTAACTAAAGTATGTATGTACCATTTTGTTCGATAACCTTTTGCCATCTTGTAGGTAGGGACATGATCCCATTGCTATAAAAATTTTGGGACTTCTCATCAAAATACCGCGACAAGTGGATTTGGCAGTCCTCTCGTGACGTTAACCTAACATTGCATAAAGAATTCTGAAGAGACCGAAACAGGTGGAAATCTGAAGGTGCAAGGTCAGGACTATACAGCGGATGCATTAACACCTCCCAGCCAAACTCTCTTAATTTTTGCTGAGTGGCTATAGATGTGTGAGGTCTAGCGTTATCATGATGAAACACCACACCCCTATTGTTGATCAATTCCGGCCGCTTTCTCTCAACTTATTGCTTTAATCTCATCAGTTGTTCGCAATAGAGTTCAGAATCGATAGTCCTGCCTGGTGGTAATAGCTCATAATGAATAATGCCCTTCCAATCCCATCAAACACACAACATCACCTTATTGCGAGTTAACCCGGGTTTCGCCACAGTCTGTGAAGCCTGACCGGATTTTGACCTTGACCTTTTTCGCACGTTCTTGTCGTACGTGATCCACTTTTCATCACCAGTTATCAGCTTCTTCAAAAATGATTCGGTTTCATTACGTCGTAATAAAGAATCACAAATGAGTACACGGTTCATTAGGTTTCTTTCAGTGAGCTCGTGAGGTAACCAAATATCGAGCTTTTATTTGTACCCAGCTTTTTTCAAATGCGCCAAAACTGTTTTGTGATCAATTCTCAGTTCTTCAACTACGTCGTAACTACTGATATGTCGATCTTGCTCCACTTTTTAAAAAATGGCATCCATGTTATCCGTAATAGGGCGACCAGAGCGAGGTGCATCTTTGACATCAAAATTTCCGGATAGAAAACGCTTAAACCAAATTTGTGCTACTCTCACAGACACTGCACTAGGTCCATAAACATCGCAAATTTTTTTCGCGGCTTGCGTTGCATTTTTACCTTTTTGTAGTAAAATTTTAAAATGTATCGAATTTCTTCATTAGATTCACTCATCTTGACAGTACGAAAAACAAATGAAAATCACACATTTGCCTAATTTGAATTTGGAATTATGTTCTTTAAAATTTTAACTTTCAATGATACCAAAACCAGCCAGATACAAATACTACAGCCAAAGAGATTTTCTTACAAGTTCATACATACTATAATGCAAAAAGACCAACCTATTATTTTTTTAAAAAGTACCTACTTATAAAAGTTCTGAGACGAAAGCCTTATTGTGATGATCGTATTTTTTTAATTGACTAGCTGACCTGGCAAACTTCGTTGCCTCACAATGAAATAATGTGTCAAAGGTTTGATGTATACGGACTATTTGTATGGGAAAATGATATTGTGTTTTTTACTATTCCCCTTCAAGTTCTTCGTATTTTCTAACCTTTTAAACCTTCCCTGGACTTCCAAAAATCATTCAATAACATAATTAGCCAAATCGGTCCAGCCGTTGTCGAGTTTTAGCGAGACTTACGAAAAGCAATTGATTTATATATATATATATAGATTTATAAATAAACGGTTTTGAAGTTATTAAAGAAAATATTCAAAAATGACCATCTCCTACTTATTTCCGAAAATAAACCAACATTTTGCAAAAAATATAGAAAATAAATCTATAAGTAGATTACAGGAAAAATGTAAATATGCTATTAATGATAACGTAAAAAAATATATACGGCACCCTGTGAACCCGAGTCCGACTAGCACTTGGCCGATTTTTTTTACTTTGAAATGGAAACTAACCTTAAATAAGATCATCTTCAATGCAACAATGCCCATTCATCTCTATACATCCCAGTAGTAGTGACCTACAATGTTAACTTATTGAACAGTTACTGATTTTTTTGACATAAGTTCGATCATATCAGTTTTGAAAAGCACGATTTATTCTCAATCGTGACTAAATATCTGTACCTACCTACGCCTGACATCATCTATATGGGTCATTGTATTCATTTTTAAGATTCTATTTCACCGTCCCCAATGTCGAAGTGAATTTGCTATTTTTCAAGTTGGACGAGATTATTGATATTTTTTCCTGGGCACAATCGTGTTTCGTGACTAACTAATTTTATGAGAACTCATTCAATTGGTTTGCTGCACAAAAAGTTTCTTTCAGAGTAAATTTGTAGAGCAGCTGGACACAAGTAAGTTTAAATATCGTCAACTATTTGCGACTTCGTTAGCGTTGAGTTTTACGATAATTTACTATAATTAAAAAGCGAGTTAACGTAATATAAAAAGTATGTGTTTTTTACACAAATGAACAAAATATGACATAACAAATGAAAAAAATAAGTACCTACTTAAAAAAAAATTAAAGTAAAGGGCTTCATGAGGTAATGGAATCCATAGACTCCTAATGCGCTTTGAGTGTAGGTAGGTACTAGGGGTTATTCGTCAACTCGACACGGACGACCGGACACACGTATGTCATGCTGAAACTGTTCAAGTTCAACTGTATTAGCCATATTATTGAATAATATCCACTGAACGCCTAGTGATGTGTTTCCTTTTCTGTACAGTTTTTTGTTTACACTTTGGATAGTTGAGATCATCATATCAGCCGTAATATGTCCACTGCTTTACTAAAGCCTCCCCATAAGGAGATGATGGGATATATACCCTGCCCCCTGCCATAATCGCCACGCTTGGCAGATAAATTGGCGATCGCGGTGGCGGTAGTGTCATCGCAGGACGCTGATGCCCATTTTGCATTATTGCACTTACCTACTACCGCCCCATTTGAATGGTTTGACCGCCATTGTTCGGTTGACGGATAGTTGGGATATTGGCAAACTAAATGAAGTCCTTTGCCTTGAAAAATAACCTGCGTGACTGTACTTTAACATGAATTCGGTTAAAATGTGAACGTGTGTCCAGTTGGCGATAACAATATTATATTTAAGTTTTACTATGTGGACACACGCAAAAATATTGTCGTGTCCAGACGACGAAATAACAAGTCATTACAATTTCAAGTTTAACCAACTGGACACACGTGTGTCCGGTCGTCCGTGTCGAGTTGACGAATAACCCGGTATTGGTACTAGCACCTTAATTCCTATCAATGCAGGAAGTTGCATTAAAAATCGCGAAGATTAAAAATCTTTTTACTGGCACCACCGCGTTATCTAATCTATCTGCCGCCAAATGGTAGTGTTCAGCACTATCTGTTCCGATTAGATGGTAATGTATGGCCCCGTAATAATAAGCGTAATCAGAGACATAACAACTGAGGTCTCAGGGGTGGCATCGCATCTGCATTAATATACAAATTATTATAGTTACAAAGATTGCAATACTAATGTGTCGTTTACAAGTCATCGTTCCAATTAGGTAACCATCACGTACGTTTTGCTGGGAAATAGCTAGTCATCCTTATGTTGGTCCCGCGAATATATTTATAGAAGATAATGATTTGAATTACTTCTTTGTTAAATATTTTTATATAACATTACGCTTTAAGAAATTATTATATGGAATCTAAATTTCATTCACATTTACGTCAGTGTTATTTAAAAAATATATGCCAAACAATGTGCAATGTACTGATCGTGAGATATCTATCACGATCAATAAAAGCAATTTGTCGATTGCCTAAAAAATCCCAATCCTTTTTTGCTGAATAAGTACATTCTTCTATTACAAGGAACAAAAAATATCTGTAAAGGTAAGGTTCGGTGATCCTCGGTTTACATCGATGTAATAAACAACTCACGATGCCGCTTTTCTCTGAGATTGGAGATAAAATAAGTCGCAGATATTAACAATATTTAGTCGGTGAAATTAACTATAGAAAACTTTTGTTACAAATCTTCGTCAACGCTCAAAAACAATGTTGTTATGTAGAAACTTCTCCTAAGTATCGCTCCAAGTTAGAACGTGATGTTTAATTGTTTACAAATACCTATACATTATTCTGTTCCCCAACAGACTAATGATTACTCAGTACCTATAATATTTTTTTATTAATGCGAGTACTGTGTAGATGGCTTTCAAATTCAAATACAACATGGTGTTTAACAAACTTGTGTAGTTCTTTTTTTATGTCATGAAGCGGCAAATAAGTATAAAGTTTACATTGATGGCACACCGCGGACACTACGCCAAAATTCCATACAAACGCTTAATTTGGTCTCTAATACACAGACATCAATCAGTGACGTGTATTTACACGTGCACCTGTGTGTGTAGCACGTCGAGAATACCATAAGAGGGGAGGAGGTTGGGTGAGGCGGGGAAATCGGGCGGGACGTCGAAGTGTCCATTCTATACGTAGTATTATTACATATTGTCTGTTAATAGTAAGTAATACTGTAGCTTATAAACATCTATATGAAACCAGAGATTTTAATGTAGATTCGTTGCCACTCTTGAGGTCTAAGGTATTATGCTTTTGTGGCGGAAATTACAGAGGCGTACATTAGTACCTGACAAAAACGAAGTAGTGCTGAACACTACCACTTAGCGGCAAGTAGATTAGTTAATGCGGTGGAGCCTACACCCGCGAGCTCCGTCATTGGAGCTCTACCACCGGTAAAATCTGTAAAATCTTCGTACAATAAAGATGTGAGTTTTTCTCTGAATTACAACATAGTATTCACAAGCCTATGTTAATCTGTTGAATCTGAACTTTTAGAGTTATGTGAGTATTGCTCTAAAATAACAAAAAAAACTACAAAACAATAAAAAGAAACAAAACCTCCCAAAGCACATTGGGTCAGTGTAAAATTTCAAACTCTCTCCAGCATAACGCCATTGTCTCAACTAAACAGTGAGAACACAAAGTCCGAGAAGATAAACATAAAGTAAACAATGGAGCAATTTCCCAATTACAAGGTACCTATATGTTTATCGAATTATATTTAATAGGTAATAGGTTGATGAAAACAAGCCTATTACAGCGCGATCGGTTTGTGAATTACACACTTTTTTTCGCTTTTAGACGCGTTGAGATCAACGCAGCCACTAGACGAGTGCGTGACCGATTGTTTGATCTGCAAATTGCCGTCGGCCGATCAACCGGGAATAGGAACGACGAACAAGTTGCCCTTAAGTTCAATACAATGTACGCGATGTTTATGCCTGAGGTTAGCCTGCCAACATAAGTCTAAGAAGATTCACAGACCGCACTACGACTTTACTTTACTTTACTTTACTTGACTTGGAGTCGAAGTTTCACCGTTAATTTTCTGCCACAGACGTGTCAGAACACTAACTTTGGAAAGGACATTCTTCTTTTTTCTAAAATGCTCACGTATAGAACTTAAACTATCGCTGTCCGTACCTATACGTTGATTTTTGAATTGGGAAAATTAGCTCTATAAGAGAAGTCTTTCAAAAAATAAAAAGTACAATAAATAAACAACAGTTCCAAGAATTACGGGATGTATACGTATGTGATCAAAACCAAATCATAATTTCTACAAATAAAACGATCAAGTCAAATGGAAACAGATGAATAAACTTGAGATTGCGATAATCTATCTTTCTAAATTGACGTTCAGAATACAGAATTTCCTTGCATTACATACGTTCGATGAAGAGATTTTGAAGGAATATCTATTTCATTTTGTATGTACACGTAATGTTTGTGAAATCGTCTGGAGGATGACATTAAGAAACTTAATTTTATATTTAAATTACTTTGAATTGATTGTAACAGAAACTAATTTATTTCATCATACTTCTTAGAGTTAACAGCTAGGTACAGATGAAGAAGTATTAGCAAAATATTGCAAAAATACACGTTTTTTGTTTACGCCCATTAAGTGCAAGTTCGTGCAATCGAGTTTAAACATTGTTTAAATAAGATCAATTTCATTGGCAATTGTAATAAAAAAACGTCTGAGCGAACATCTTCTTTATTTCAATAAAATATGTTTTGCCAACGATGCTATGGTATAAGAGTAACTATGTTATTAGTTCGTCAAAAGTAAGCACACAAATCAGTAGGTACCAAATAGCCAGCGTCAGACCTCAATTCATTTGCTATATTTTTAATTCTGGTGCATATGAAAAATAATTGGTTTTACCTTTTTCAACCAAGCTGGATCCGGCAAGGGCAGATCCGGGAACGCCCTTTTCCTTTCAACGTAGTACCACGGAGCTCTCACATAATAATACCACGATATAACACGCTCCACCGGATCCCGCACCACGTTCACGTAAATTGGCGACGGGTATCCAAATCTGAAATATTAACAAAAAACTGATCGAAAACTAGAGTTTTAAATTTTTTTTAGTATTCTCCACGTGAACTGACAAATTAGTCTTTTATAACCGACATCAAAAAAAATAGAAGGTTCTCAATTCGTTCGAATCTCTTTTTTTTTGTTTTTATGGATTGTTAATAAAAATCGTAGCTAAACTTTTGTTCATACATACAATGATTACTATTAATAAGATATTAACTAAACAAAACAGGTCAATATTATCTTTCCAATTTTTAAAATCTTTATAAAGAATGGTCATAATGTTTCCGACCTATTTAACTATAATTGATTTGGCTTGACTAATGTGAACATCAGTCGGAGGTTGAGATTCTCTCTCTGTCAGCTTTTCGCAATCAGTCATGGTCATGGTCATGGTTGTTGTGAGTATATAACCTTAACCTTCGTTATTCTGCTTTCGCCTCAATCTTCCACTTCACCGCACGGATCTTAGGTAGTGTTAGAGCAATAAAACATTGGAGACGCTTCCTATAGGAATGGTTCAGTGTAAACTTTTATGTGAGTCCATAATTCTATTGTTATATGTTAAGACAACATAAAACACAACTATACTTATTGTCTCGTACAACTAAATGTATTATTCGTTTTAACGTTTTAGCTTGTAGTTTACTTGCATGTTTATCTCTAGAAATTTGTCGAGTATTTATGTGCCCTTAGTTTTGTTATTTTCATAAACCATTATACCATATTTACGCATTAACACAATATGTAAGCTACAATTTTAGATAATCTTGCTACAGTTTTCATATTACATTCTCGTAGTGTGCTTAATTATGCACCTAATACATGTGCATATTTTATGTAAGTAAAATAAAGTGGATGATGGAATGTGGAATTTCGTAACTTCAAAATAGTTGTGTAAATTGCAACCAATAGTTAAAAGATTTTATATTAAAAACGACAATATTAAAGTCAATATAATTTTAGAAGGCATTCAATTTAACATTGTTATTTATCAATAAACGCACGCAAATCTTATAAGTAGGTAGATTTTTTCTTCCGTGACATCTCAACAAAGAACCAATTATCGTTCAGTTCCTAGGTTCAAGTAATCATATCTAGTAACAAGCATCAATTCTAATACTCTTAATCGACGAATAGGTAATTAATGTCTATTTCATACATTAATCACGCTACGTATTTGCGTCTATACGCAATATGCTCGTTTTGATTGATGTAAGCTCTTTCGCGGATGCTCTTTCATTAATTACTTCTCTTCACTTATTGTGTGTTACACTGCCTCACGAATTGAAGATACGCAAATTCCAGTTGATCGCCTGTCTATACAATTTTATTACTGTTTGCTATTCGCTGATCGACTTTATTGCAATAAATTTTGTCGGCGAAAGATTCATGAGCAATTCTCGATTCATTTTATTTGTTTTCGACTGTATTATGTACTGTAGAAACAGATAAAGTAGTCCACGAAAAGTGGGTCTTACTACAGTAGTAGATTTAGATATCTGCTCCAGTTACTAGTATAATGTATCTAATATTATTATAATAGTTTGGTATGGTATCTAAACCTGGTAAGCGAAACTAGGTTTACATACTTCATTTTGGTTCGCCACGCCTTTAACATTGTTCAGAGATTTTACTCGAAGATAGAAGTATGTTTATAATAATATTTATGAATGGTTTGCTCCGTGTTCGTTAGTCCAGAACACCACTCTCACGATCTAATGCATTAGAAACGACTATCTAGTTTATTGACCATTATTGGTGTCAATAAATATTTTTAAGGACCTAAATAGTTTCCTGTTTGTTTTGTATGTTTCATATTTATCAGGGCCAACTGTATAGTTTGAACTTAAGTATGTTGCATTTTCATTATGAAAGCAAAATAATATTTGTTTTTGCGGGTGAAACCCGTTAATCGTTCTTTGAACCACTTCTTACGATTAGGTACAGATGCAGTTTAATATCCTCTGCTATTGGTGAAAATTAATAAGAAAATTCGGCAGAACGGAAATGCTGTATATAATCTCCATTCTCATTATACGTTTCTTGCTAACTACCTTGGCATAAAGTGTTTGTTTTTGTTTGTTTTTAAGGTTAAGTGTAATTGAGATTTTATAAAAAACCTGAAAATCTCAGTAGCAACTTTGCGTCTGTGGTAATATATTTACTAATAATTAACGTAAGTCCAATAGACTTGGACCAGCTACGGACTATGGGATTGACATGATTGAACAAAAATATAATAATGCCATTATTAGATGCGTGCATAGTTTGCGTTTACTGTCTTCTTCTTTATTGTATCTACTGCGTTTTATCTTATCGGCACCCGGTAAGGGACCGCGTGAAAATACGTACAAATATACTCTCATATAGGATCCCGTGTAGTAAATGTATTTCTATGGATGTGCTCACGCGGCACACTCTTGCAGTATCACCTAACTAAACGGTTTGTGGCTGTGTGAAAGCTTTTACCTGGTGAAGTTGGTATAACACACGTGCTTGATGTAGGAAGACGGCGTGGCATGCGCAGAGACCAAGCTCACGAGCACCTGCTGGTCGGGTGGCGCCAGCCGGATCGTCTCCACACGCTGCACCGCATCTCGATTGAACCCTGAGTCATTAACGATATTATAATAACAAACATTTGAGAAGAACAGAAAAAATACGTACTTAATTATCATATTTTGCTCATAATAATGATTTAAAAGAGCAGTGGCTGCTACATGCGTCATACTCGTGAACAGGTGCTGATTGTGGGGACTGGTCTGTTGTGGTATGCGGGTGATATCTTCTTTCACTGTATTCTTCAGTATTAAGTTTTTGAGAGAGAGAGATATGCATGTGTGTATTTATATATGCATACTATCTGAGATAACGGTTTAAAATCCTTTATCTCTGGTTCTATTGGGATTTTTCAATTTTCTGGAAGTCTCCCATTACCTCGGAGTTTGGCAATGTGCCCGGAGACGGCAACAGATTCGCCACCAACGGGTTACATGGTTACCAAGTTACATGGGCCAAAACGTAACCGGCGAGTCGTGGGTGATTGCATGTATGCTTGAATGAATACATTTACCTCTGCCTACCCCTTCGGGGATTACAGGCGTGAAGTTACGTAAGTTACATTACTTCAGTAGGTACTGTCGAGACTAGAATTCTTAAAATAATACATTTAACTACGAAATGATATATTCACCGTACCTTACGTATACTTATTAATAATAGAAATAATCAGACGACTAGGTAGTATTTGATTGATGTGATATGAGGTAAAAACGAAATAGGTATATTGCGGGGCCATACATCACCATCTAATCGAGGCCCGATAGTGCCGAACACTACCATTTAGCGATAGATACTTTAGGCAATGCGGTGGTGGTGGTGGTACGAGCTTTAACACTTGGAACTCTACTACCAGTAAAAATATAGATGAGAACCATGTACTAAAAATGAGTCAGTACTTAGTAAAAAAGGTTAGTTGAATTAAAAATTCACTTTTGTTTTTTGTGTACTCGTAGACTTATTTTATAAAAAAATAAATGTTTTACAATCGGGTGCATCGTGCCCGGGAGCGTGGTGGAATAACAAATTTATCATAGCGGGAGCGTACTGGCCGGGTGCCAGTACGCTCCCGCTATGATAAATTTGTTATTGGATGGGGGCCTCACGAACTAACCCATTTTTACTTGTATAGCAAGTAAAAATGGGTTAGTTCGTGAGTATGTATGAATGATTACATATTTCATTTCAATGATCCATCCTTGCAATTTGTTTAATCCATTTTTTAAATAGTTTTATCGTTCATTATCCCATCGATATTAATAGTGCAACCATTTGTTCACATGTCAAGTTCTTACTCGTTGTTTTTATTAACCTGAACCAGTTTGTGAAGAGGCGATAGCGCCCTTTAAGTCCTTATATCCAACCACAGGAATTTAATAATTGCATAGAACTACCACTAACTAGTTGATTTATCATTTTTTATTGTGTCTTAAAAATAAATTAAAAAGTGACGCTTCATGATATTTTTCTACGTGTACGTCTAATATTAAAATATAATGACTACTTATATTGACATTGGTAAAAAGTATGACCATAAGTACCTACATGTTTGTTTTAATGGTGATAAGGCTCGTAGGTTCAGAGGCGCAGGTATTTACCCTCTCATAACATACAAAAACATGTTTCACAGGTTGCTCTCCTTTGATTCATTTCTCAGCTGGATGAAGAGCGTGCAACAGACTATACATATCAGTGAAACTATTGTATATTTGTCGGCATGATTCAAACGAACAGTAAAAGTTATTGGGCTCAATAATGACTATAATTACATGTGAGTATTCAAATAAAATATATAAGAACACAACACAATACAAGAGAATACCTTCGAAGTGAAAGGCAGGTCACGAAACCTCGAATGAAACTCACCAAACTGATTCCGAATGGCGAGCCTCCTCAGCAGTTCCATGAAGGTCTGGCTGCCGACTTTAGGCACCCGATTGAAGAACAACAACTCAATCTCGGCTCGCGCTGTATTGTTCAACTCCCAAGGATCAGGTACCAACACTTCATCTGTAAATTCCACTTCCTCTTCCTCTTGGGACTTCACTATTTCTGATTCGAGTGTTCGTTGGGGCTTCTTGCGTTCCTGGAGAAAATAATCATTTCAAAACGCATTCCTGCTAACTTACTCGGTAGGTATTGTTATAACTCGTCATACAATAAAGTCTCCAATTTATCTAAATAAATTCTAGAACCAAAGCAACTTTAAGATAAATCTACTTTGACCAAGTAAAGAGGTCAATTATTTATCTGATTTCGTTGAATTTGGAGTAGATTGAGAGGATAGAGTAAGAGGTCGTGAGTGCCAGACATTCGTCATAGTCTAAAAGCTGAAACTTTTTCCGCGCTATATCCCCATCACATAGTAACGAATGGCTACTTGTACACATATGTTACAAAAAAATTATACTTGGACAGTTTCTACTTCATACAACAGGTACTCGTAGGTATAAAAAAATGTTGTGAATAAATGTTTATGATTATGATTATGATAAAGTTTAAACTTTAAAGTTTCTGTGAAAGTAGCTTTATAATACACTGATGGCCCCACACTAGGTGTAAACCTTTATCGAGGGTACCGTTGTTCACATACAACACATACATAAACAAACAGATCCGAAACAAATATCAGTAGGCCATACAAATATATGTCCCGGTGGGGGATCGAACCCACGACCCTTCGAATCAAACGGTCGTCTCACACCGCTGGACTAACCGGATCGTCGGCAGGTTTAAGTAAAAAAAAATCTGTGTTTAAGTTTTGTTAATTATTTCGGAATGATATTTTCTGACACTTTTCGTCACACTATACGCCAGACGTTCAAATAAATGACGTGAGAAATGTTATAGACGCCAAACTGATCGAAACTACATTTCCTTCGAAGATCTATTATTTGTGTTTACAGTTTGTTTTGTTAGACGTCAGCCATTTTTATCGTTATAATACAGTACCATAGCCATATTGTTCGTTTTATTAAGATTGAATTAAAACTTACAGCACCAGTATGCCTTCGTATAGCCTCGAGAGCTTCTTTATACTCCTGCGCAGACGCGTACGCGTGCTCCGTGCGATCCGTTGGCATCCCTGCAATAAAAAACTGTATTGTAATATTTTATAATGTAATTTCCTTTCTTGATTGGAGTTTATAGAAAATAGAATTAATATTTTAAACACGATATTGAATATATTATTATAATATAATTGCGATTCAGATTTCTTTATGTTTGATTTCTCGGTGTACTTACATAAAAAAATCCGGACAAGTGCGAGTTCGACTCGCGTGGTGAGAAGTTCCGTAATTTAAATAAATATTTTCGAAAATATTACAAAATATTTCAACTCAATCGGTCGAGTAGTTTCGGAGCAAATTGGCTGTGACAGACGGACAGACAGACAGACAGACGCACGAGTGATCCTATAAGGGTTCCTTTTTTCCTTTTAAGGTACGGAACCCTAAAAAGAAACACAAAGATCAGTCGTCTGTATTAATCCAACCAGGAAAATAATTTTGTTTTTTGTAATGATTGTGGCAGATAAGTATGCTGCAGCTTATATTGATCTTAAGTGATAACATCTACAAAAAACCGAGGTGAAAATGGAGATACGTTGCCACCCCTGAAACCTAAGCTTGTTATGTCTCTGTGATAGTTATTACGGGGCCATGCAAAGCATACATTTACCTGCTCCTGCGGGGATAACAGGCGTGAAATGATGTTCGTTTGTCTGAGAAGGGATCGGTCATGAACAGGACATTTATTCCTGCAATTTATGCTACGTAATCTGAATCAGCTTTTGCACATATAGCTCTCAAATAATCGTTAAAATCATACCTACATTATATTAGGTAAGTATTATAATGTATGATCATCTTCAGTTACTTTAGCGATTATTTAAGAGTAATGCATGCTTTAGTCTGATTTAGATTTCATTAGCTAGAATGATCTTGCTCTTACATAAGCGCTAACCCGATCGTAATTTTATTACGAGTATTAAAAATATTTCACATGGTATTCGAAACCACCTGAATTAATCAAATAATGATAGAGTTCTGCCATAGAACTGATAATGCACCGCATACTCGAATAAGGGGTCTAATTATGTATCGTGAACCAATAATTTGCATCGCCATGGAGTGGAATAATTTCGAATTCAAAAAGTATGGAAATCACTTCCAGATGATAGATAATGGACAGTAGTGCTTTGGTGGTCAGTGAACCCATAAATGAGGTGGAGAAAAAATCGTAGACTCATATCACTTAAACAGGGTAGAATTTTTGCGATTGTAATTTATTGAATTGAGTGTTATATCAGGAGCGATTGTAAGGACCGCGTTGTACCTACTGAGGAATTAGCGTTCAATAAGCCAAGTGGTAGCGTGACTTCCCAATCTACTAATAACATCCGACACGTGAGACGTTCATTTAACATATAACATCCTGGGCATTCCTGGGGCTACAATAGACTCTCTAATTTCTAGGGCAATGCATAGCTAAGATCTTACAACAGGCCACCCAGGAGTAAGTACTAGTACTGTATGGAGTGACTTATAGAAGAAGAGTTTTACCCGCGACTTCTGCCGTGCAGAATTTAACAAAAAGTCATGTTACTTGTTCGGCCGCT
Organism: Macrosoma leucophasiata; assembly: GCA_036365455.1. Taxonomy (NCBI): domain Eukaryota; kingdom Metazoa; phylum Arthropoda; class Insecta; order Lepidoptera; family Hedylidae; genus Macrosoma; species Macrosoma leucophasiata. The sequence continues at coordinate 8,536,690 of JAWQUS010000024.1, forward strand.
CCAGAAGAGATTAACCGGAACAAACAGGCTGACAGACATACAGAAATTGTAAAGAATGTTATTTAAGTATATTTACTGTCTAAATATACGTATCTATTTAGTAAAAAGCGATAATTTTAATATAACAAACAGACTTCAATTTTATTTAGGTATTTGTAGAGATAGAGAAGAAGTAGAGATGTGATTTTAAACACTGTACCTATAGCAATAAAAAAAAATTTTTTTGCATAATTTCCTTCCAGAAAGGGTAGGAGAACGATCAAAATTATTTCTTTATCTTCCGTGGTTCGAGTATTATCATACGTTAATATATTTCTGTACATATTACGTGAGGTAATAATTATTACTAATGGTTTATTCTATAAAACCACAAGAGGTCATCCAACACTTTTATTTGTTAGACTGATTATAGGTATATCACTGGTGGCATTGACTGGAAAAGGAATAAGTCGTAATACAATACTGAAACATCTTAACGGCACAAGTGACGCAATTCAAAACTATTTTTCGACTCAAAGCGATGGTTAGATGGCGGATGACTGTAGAACTAATCGTTTACTTACCTAAATTCAATTGGAGATAATACGCTCAGTTGCAGAATTTTAAATATTACTTACAATAAAATTTGTGCCTTTAATACCGACACATGTATAGTCACTGCCTCGGTAGCCTAGTGGTAGTAGGCCACTACCAGTACGCCGAGGTCCTGGGTTCGATTCCCGGGTAGGGGGTTATCAGAGTTAATGGTGTAAAGTCCTTTATCTCTGATTCTATTGGTATTTTTCCATTTTCTGGCAATTTCCCAGTACCTACCTCGAAGTTTGGTAATATGCCTGGAGATGTCAACAGGCTCGCCACCTGTTACATGGTCCACAACGTAAACGGCGAATCGTGGGTGTTTGCATGTACCTATGCTTGAATGCATGCATTTACCTCTGCCTATCCCTTCGACAATCCCTTTAATACCAATATGACAAAGAAACATATTATTATAATATTTTATTTTTTGATTATTTTTGAACTAGACATTGATTGAGTTTACAAAAAATAATAATTTAAAGATTTTAATTGATTTACTTTAATAATAATAATTATCTAATTATAACCATTATACGTCCCACTGCTGGGCACGAGTCTCTCCCCTTTTTGGGGGGAGGCCTGGAGCTTAGTCCACCACACTGCTCCAATGTCGATTGGTGGAGGTGGGTGGGTTAGTGGCCAACCCGCTGTCGGATGTTTTCAAACCGCTCATAAGGCCTCCGACAAGTTTTAACGACTGCTATCTAACGATAGCAACCGGGACCGACGGCTTAACGTGCCCTCCGAAGCACGGAAACGCGCATTTTAATTTGCCACTAGCGGTCACCCATCACACTACCTGACCGCGCCCGTAGTGCTTAACCGAGTAGATCGCTTATGATCTACACCAACCGCCGGGCCATGCGCGCTTCACGATTCTTCATGCACGATTTACTTTAATAAATATGTCTAATTCCCTTTCTTTAAGTTTTTGTTCTTAGTTATAAATTCATACGTGTAAGTTATTTCAATGTCGTCTTAAATGAAAATGTATTAGCCGGAGGGAGAATGCTTCACTAAGTATAGCAGTTTTCCTACGCTAATTAGTTCAGCACTAGATATCTACCGTGTACTGAATAAATGGTTACTAATGGTTACCGTTCTCCTAAATACAAGTGCAAGTATTATTAAACAAGAAAGCGGGATCTAAAAATTATGTTTTTGTCAGTTTCCCTTGTTCTTTTTGCTTTGTCGGAAATAATAATAATATTACAGCAACATGTCTCGTGAATGTACGAGAAGAATAGAATATTTTACCAAAAATTGAAACTCCTGAAAATTAAAAATCCGTTTATTATTTTCATTTTTACTCGCAGGTTGATCGGTCTCTATTCACATTGTTAGACACTTTCGCATATTATTATATAGGTTTTATGAAAAAAAAATGTAGTAAAAATCAGAAAGCGGTTCGCAAAATACAATTAGGTACCTACCGAATTTCAAGCACGTACATTCAGAGTAAACTGGCTGTGACATGCGGACGGACGGACAGACAGACAGACATGACGAATCTGTTAGGGTTCCGTTTTTAGCCATTTGGCTACGGAACCCAAATAAGGATAGATATTGAATTTGTACTCATATTCTCATACATTAAACATGACAAACTGCTCTACTTGTTTTCAAACTAGAACGTAGAGTAATTGGTTGGTTTAGCAAGCAAGAAGTTCAATGACGATAAATTTCTGTACTCAATGACATAAATCATGTCGACTGGTTCCGCACGACGCGACGCGACGTGACCTTCCTCTCCGATGAAAATTGTCTTTCACGAATCGATAATATTCGTAGAAAGTTATTGTCAAGTTATTGTTATTGCTTGACAAACAAGCTAACTGTTCTGAACAAATATTCTTTTTATGTGTATCTTTCATAAAGTACCTATAGATATAAAATGTTTTGCACGGCAAATTCTTCCCGGATGACGTCAGCCATGACTACTTCGTAATTACTAAAAATAATCAATAATCGACCAAAAAACCAACTGTGGATTAGTGAAGCGCAAAAAAGAAATCTTCACCTGTTTCGAAGTTTTTAATAGAAAATCAGCATAACGAATCGCCGTGAAAAATAAAGTTTTTGATTGAGAGATTGTAAAATTGTAGGTACCTATTCCGTAAAATAAATTTCAGATAAATACTGAAACTGCATGTATATTAAAATTTATTGCTTTTTTACTACTGAATTTTATCGACGAAAATGAATACGAATTAAGTAAACTGATATCAAACGTTTATATACCTAAGTGATGATTTATCTTATTAAATATCCTGTCACACTTTATGACTCCAATTAGATTTATTAATACACATGTAAGTAAGTGGTGTTTTATACCCCAATTCACATTAAGTATAGAATTAAATAGAAATGTCTCAATGATTTAGGTGCCTACCATTGAATCTTGGCTATTGCTTATAAAGTATTGAAAAATATAAATACTTACTTAATAAATAACCCTTTCAACTTAACTTATGAATGAACAGCGAAATAAATGTATAAATACAATAAGCTACCACACGTACCTATATCTTACTATAACTTCACTGTCCACTGACACCACTGTGTCATGATGAAATATGTTTTGCCTTGAAATAGTATTTTATTGAACAGTTCAAATAAATCTATATCGAATATAGATTTATAAACACAGCAACAAGTCAACAGCATATTTTTTTTTTACTTTATTATTAAAGGGAATCGTTGCCCCAAAATAAGATATTACTCATAATAGGAAGCCGGATACCCATAGGTATATGACCTGGGAAATCAGGGGCCCACCGCCTAACTCTAATGCTTCCGTAAATGATGTTATTTTGTCAGTTTCGTATGGCCTATTAAAAACATTATGCTGCATTTTGAAGTATGTACCTGCGAATACACTTTCAGGCAAAAGTTCGGCGGTACGAAACTGACATGATGGCGTCAAAATTGAAAGCATCACGGAAACATTTGAGTTAAGCGGTCGGCCTCCAGGCATAGGTAACCCAGACCCATGATTCGCCAATTGTTTTCAGTCCCATTTAATAATAAGTGGCGAGTCTATTGAGAGTAGGTAAAGGGCATATTACTTAACTCCGGAGGTGACATCGGGAACCTTCTTATCATTTCTTATTATTGGTGATATATAATATATATATATATTTTTATGTAATGGAAATGGTAAACAAGCATGCAGTCCACATTGATATTAAGTTATGACTGCAGCCTATAGACACTCACACAAATACCAAGGTCAAAATGCAGATGCGTTTCCACTCCTGAGGCCTAAGGTGTTATGCCTCTGTGCCGGAAATCACAGGGCCGTACATTACCACCTGACCGGAACACGATAGTGCTGAACACTACCATTTAGCGGCAAGTATATTAGATAATGCGGTGGTGCATACGCCCGCGAGCTCAGTCACCGGAGCTCTATCACCAATAAAAATGTCAATTATTATTATCTATTATTATTTCCCATGCCTTTTGCCGTGGAAACATGGAAACCCATTAAGATCCCAAGCATTTTTTTATCACAAACAGTACTTACTTTAGAAGTTCATAAAGTTAAATGTTAATAGCCGCACTATAATGATTAATTTGAACGTGGCCCATACATTTCCAACAACTTAATTGACTGACAAGTCGAAGTGAGTTTGAAAGGTGTGTAATAGTAGCAGAACAAAAACTGTTCACCATTACTGCGAACTACTAATAAGCTATTCGGAAGTGGTACCCATCGCAAAAAAGAACATCTTCATTTTGAATAATAACGGCGACTACGAAAATAAATAGGACAGGCGCTTTGAGCTGTAATGACGTTGATGTGGAAAAACGTGTTTAATGAGAAGAGTGTTGGGCGTAGCGGCAGGCATCCGGCCCAAATACTATTGTCATGAGTTGCACTTTCACTAAACAGGGTTTACTGGTGGTAGAGCTCCAGTGACGGAGCTCGCCGGCGTAGGCACCACCGCATTACCTAATATATTTGCCGCTAAATGGTAGTGTTCAGCATTTATCGTGTTCCGGTCAGGTGGTAAAGTAAGGCCTTGTAATTTACGACACAGAGGGATAACACTTTTGGCCTCAGGAGTGATAACGCATCTGCATTTTGACCTCTGGTCTTTGTGTGGGTATCATAAGGCTGCAGTCATCACTTAACATCAATGTGAACTGCGTGCTTGTTTGCCACTTTCATCTATAATATAAAAATGAATCGCAAAATGTGTTGGTAAGCTCATAACTCAACAACGCCTCCACCAATTTGTCCAATTATTTTTTAAAACGTTTGTTGAATTTCAAGGGTGATTTTTACGGCTAGAAAAATTTGAATAATTGCCGGAAAAACTATATAAACAGCCCTTTTCTTTTTCCCATACAAACGTTTTCTTACTAAAACGTATAGTCAATTTGAGCTTTATTGCTATTCTATAAAGTTCATATTAAATTACAAGCACTCACTGTTGTCTAAGCAATGTCTAGGTGTGTTCCTAAAGTCAAAGAGCCAATTTGCACTTTATTATCGTTTTACCACAGTATAAGTACATACATGTTCGTTTTCTTTAGACTGTGGTTTTACAAAGTTCTATTTTTTGTTAATAATGATGATTCACATGATTAACAATAAAGCGATAACTTACTTTTAAACTATTATATGTATATGTTTTATTTTATTATTTTTTATTCACAATGTTTACCCGACCATAAAATAGGTAGGAACAAAAAACTGCTCGATTACAAATCTTTTTGACAAGACGAAGTCTGTCGGGTCCGTTAGTTATATATACAAAAAAAACAAAAACCAGGGTAGTGTCCAATAGACCCCATCAGGAATAGGGCGTAATCACTGCGCTATTAAACGCACAGATCAGACAATCACTAATCAAGCCCGCATCCTACGCACCAAGTGCAGTATGTATTCTTTGCTCTAATGTCAGATATCTATGTTACTAATAACGCCTTCTAGTCTGTATCGATATTCAATCGCGAGAGCAAAGTTACTGCCTGCATTCTAATGCTTAAACCTGCTTGATAGTAAAGTATGGTTTGTTTTATCTAAAACCAGCGACCTGGCTTCGCGCGGGTACGTTGTAGTTTGTTACTTATTACTTTCAACCCATTTAGCGATTCATTTTTATTTATTTAAAGGAAGAAGAAGAAGACAAAAGCTATGCCCTCTATGTTTAATGTGGCTATAGGACATTCACAAAAAAGGCAAACGCTGATGTCTAACATTTGTTGAAATGCAGGCATCAAATAGATAAAAGTGATAAAACATTATGTTATTTATTACGATACCGTTGCTAAAAAAGTCAAAACTTCCATCGGGTAACTACATATTGTCATCATGATATTGTAAAGTACTGCATTTAATAGGGTATTTTTACAGACAGCAAGACTTTTACGTTAAAACTAAGCTTATAATAAAACCATAGACGCAAAATTCTGAGAGATCTGATTCAGAAAGCTTCTGAAAATCCATGAACAATTAGACATGCTTCCTTCCAAACAAAGAAATCTTTCCTACAAAGATATGGAATACCAACACTATTCACCTCGTCAGTCTGCTCCCATCTAACAGAGTCACGGAGGCACGATTTCTGTCAGGCGGTGACACGTAAATTGACAGCTAAATGAAATGATTGCGAACTGTGTTACGGTCGTAATCTGATTTAACCAGAAACAATTTTTAAAATTTTGATATATATATATATTAATCATTGTGAGATTAACAATGAAACTTACGAATATTTACGTTTAAACGATGTTACCTTTTTTAAATTATAGACGATGTACTAACTCATGCTAATCATTGTATGTGTAAATTAAGTTGAGCTTTTGTACAAGTTAATTGATTATCATCTTTCGTCGTTATCATCGCTTATAATATGACGTGATTCTTACAAAATGCCCAGAGAGCCTGTGAATCGGTTTCAAAACATATCTAAAAATCTAACCTTTTATTCATAAACGTATTTTAGCTAAAGTGTTCCTAATCTCTCCTTTGTCTTTTTCTATCCTGCACATTTGACATTGCAACTGACAAAGACGTCTCTAATAAAAAACGTATCTAATGTACGTTTATGAATAAGGGGGCTAATGTCTACCTAAATATTGTCGATTTCATCAAATTTTCCTTTAAATAAAAACAACGGGTTGCACTCTGGAAGTGCCGGCAGAAGTAAAAACTGGAATATGTAACATTTACGTTAACGTTTCTAGCTATTTTTGATATTTTGGGGTGGTTAGGGAATAATTTTGCATGAATTGCTTTAATTAATTAACAGTATAATTTATTGTGCTATCGTACACGAACATGACAATTTATATACCATTAAAAATTTAACGTTGCCGTTGTGGCAAATTCTATTTTCTAGATCCACACGTTGGACGTGTAGAGTTGTCGCCAATGTTCGGGCCAACGTGTGGAGTCGGCTTTAGTCTGAAAATAAAAGACGTCTCGACAATTACATCACGATAATGGCAAGCGCGACATACTCAGGGTGTCACTCTTTGTCTAGTCAATTTGCAGTTCAGTGATTACAATTTTGGAGGCCAAGACGCATTTCATTTTAATACTGTGCCGCGGGTGAAACGATGATTCAAGCGTATGTTACTCTGAATCGCTTCAGCTAATGGCCTATCATTAGGTATAATGTAGTGCACTTAAATAATTGTATGCTTTAAACATCGAAACAGTATTTCTATTTAGTTTTCGGTGTAATATTCAATAATCAACGTATAAATTACAGAACTTGCAACAAAAAAACATCTTTGTGTAGTTTGTAGTGTTTGTGAATTATTTTGAAGCTAACCTGAGGCCACAAGCGGTTGAGAGCAATGAGCCGAGACGTGGAGCCAAGTATTACGAAGATAGTTATGCCGAGGGGTAATATTGTCCATTCCAGCACTTTTGTGGTATTCCAGTGTCAGAGCTCATAATCCCTAACATTAGCCGCAAAAAGATAGTATTCTGTACTATCCTGAGCCAGTTACAAAGTATATAAGTTATTCTTCGACCAACACCAAAAATACCTACATATTAGAAAATGAAAAGATACAATAGTAAACAGTACAATGAGTCGGTCTTATTGTATATAGTATAGCAATTACTCCCAAAAAACTGGTCTAAAAGAAAAATAATGAGAAACCGTTTGGTAGGGAGTGCGTAGATAAATTATGCGAGTAGAACCGCTTTTTAAAAGATTTCAGAGTTCGAGTTATACGAACGTTAATAGGCAATGTGTTCAAAGCCGAGCAAATAGCAACTACAGTATATTTGTGAAGCCCGAATATGAACTGTATACTAAGGTTTTGTAGACATGAAATAATTACTCATAAATATTAAATTTGTTGTAGTATCATCTGATTTAAACGCCAGAATAACATACAGAAGTTTTATAATATAATATTAAAGTTTTTCAAAGCCTCTAACTATAAAATAATTACTATGATTAAATAATTACTATGATTATATTAAGTGATTAGTTCAAACTTATATCAAAATCTATTCATTATTTTTTAAATATCCGTCTCAATAATCTTTAATGCTTTCAATGTTAGTAGGTAATATAAATATTATTCTTTGTCATACAGTACTTGTATGTCCAATATGCCGTACAGTAATTTGGAAACTAAATAAAGAGATTTAGGTACCGTTGTTTCAAATACGTTGGGTAATAAAATAAACCATCGTCTGCTTTTCTTTATTAAAAAAATAAATAAAATGATGTCATATTTTGATAGTATTCTTAAATGACGCCTTGTCAATTTTCAATCATTATAAGATTAATACTATATACATAGTCTTAATATATATAAATCTCGTGTCACAATGTTTGTCCTCAATGGACTCCTAAACCACTTAACCGATTATAATAAAATTCGCACACCATGTGCATTTCGATCCAACTTGAGAGATAGGATAGCTTACATTACGCTCTGACTAATAGGAGCAGAGCAGCGCGGGCGAAGCCGGGGCGGGCCGCTAGTATAGTATAATTATATCGTGTTCACTGCATCTGTTTATAAGAATAATATAGTTTATGTACATAATTGGAACTTAATATCCATACCATCCTTTCGTGGTAGGTAAGTTAATGTTAATATTATAGGGATACGCTATTTTTGTCCTTGTCGTCAAAACCGCGTCAAGTTACAACTGGCTTTTTTAACTGTATTGATTAATTTATAAGGGAATTTACTGTACATATTTAACTATGGACAATTTCAAACAAAAAATTCCGGGTAGATGCATAGATAGATTCGGTAGCATATTATTGGATTAATTAATTTGCATATGTTGTAAGTTCTAGTATTAAATTTCTTTATTTCCGTTTTAATTACATCTTTTTACGTTCCTTGAAAATATATGAGAAAATAAAAAGTGTATTTAATTTTGCACTTAAAAACATTTACCCTAAATAAATATGCAATGTTGTGTAAAATCTTCAGATCATTTTAGGAAATAATAAAAAAAAAACAACATGTTAGTGTTATATTGAAACAGACTTCGTTTAAGTCTAATGTATGTAATATACGTGTTTATGTCAAATCTGTGTATGTACTAGTATGTCTAGGTATGTCTGCCGCATATTATCAACTGTTTTCTACTTTTCAGATATTTTTTTTCTGAGTTGTTGTAAAAGTTGAGAGCACTTGGTTAATATTATACGCAACAGACAAATACAGATGTATGACATACATTAGACTTCAACGAACATATTTTCAGTATAAAATAAATTGTTATAAAGGAGATCAGCCAAAATGGTACATAGATTGTACATGAACAAATACTTTACATAAAGTTTGTGCGCAGAGAGCTGTAAATTTTTCAGTATAATAGTATACTGAAAACCACCGGAAAAGTATTTAAAATAGTTTTTAAAAAAATCTGTACTTTTGATATTTATGATGGCGTAGAAAGGAACGTAACGAAATGTAATGGTGTAGGATATAATTATTGTATCAGAAAGTATCGATTAATCATATCAAAAAAAATCGGTTACATAATAAATAGAAATATAAGTGAAAGTACACGTTAGATTTCATTTTAATTTGCCAGCAACCAGATGAGGATTTACTGAAATATATTCATTTACGTTTTAAAATCAACACAAAAGACTAAGTGACCCGATCAATGGATCGATATTCTTAAACATCGATATTTTGTGACAGCCGCCTATGTTGACACATCCTTTTTTGACGCTTTGATATGTCACTTCATGTCTGTCACGTCATTGATGATTGACGTCACGTCATTCACTTGGCGTTCTGTGACTTCTATGTGTTTTGACTACTGGCTTGTTTATGTGCTTGTTGAAACGAATTTCGAGTGCTTTTGCGATTTGGAATACGTAGGTAGTGCTAGAGGTTTCTGTTCAAGTCAGTTGATCGTGTTCGTTAGTTTACTGTAAACAATTTATTATTATCTGCAAAAGCAGACTGGAGTTTGCCAAAAAAAAGTGCTCGGTGTTCAATGAAAAGCATTCATAGGTAGGTATTTGTGGATACAAGCGTGATTATTTAGTGTACAAATCACTTTCCTAGCGATAATAGCAATCTACAAACCGTCAATTTTAAATTAGCGCCTATTAGTACGAAAATAAAAAAAAAATATGGCGGAAAAACGACTTCATTCTTACAATTTTTAAATTGATATATCTCATGAACCCCACGCGTCAACGAAGTGAAATATGTTTTAAATAGTAGTATATGTACTAATGTCTGAGGACGAAAAGTTTTATTGATGTATATTGACGGATCTCCAAAATTACAAAACTTTAAGTTCTAAATGGGAAAAACTTCTAAATGGGATCATTTATAAAAAAATAAAAAACAGCTATGTAATATATTACGGAGAAAAATGTGAAGAAATATAATTTTTAATTACGTTGCAGGAAGGCGATTATGTCACCATAGAAGATGCCATAAGTACTAGTTACGACAACAGGATGCTAGCACAGGTTTTTCTAAATTAATTACAACCTGGTTTTCATTAAAAAGTACACTGCCGAGATGCCCGAGGACATAACAGGAACAGTAGAGGTTTGTTCAAAATACAGTTAGTTATGCATGAAACATTTGTTCACTTATTTAGCATATTACTGTAATATGGTGAAGCTAGTTGGTATTTTTTTATGTAATGGATGTGGCAAACAAGCCTGCAGTTCACATTGATGTTAAGTGATGAGTGCAGCCTACAGACACAAAGACCAAGGTCAAAACTGCCACTCTTGAGGCCTAAGGTGTTATGCCTCTGTGCCGGAAATTACAGATCGAATGTAATCGAAACACGATAGTGCTGAACACTACCATTTAGCGGCAAGTATATTAGGTAATGCGGTGGTGCCTACGCCCGCGAGCTCCGTCACTGGAGCTCTACCACCATGGTTTGTTTTTATGTGACCCATTGTAGGGGTAATAAAGAATGGGTTTCATATTGATGGTAAGGAAATATTGCACTGGAGATATTGGCATTAGAACAAGACGTCTGAATATATATGCGTTATCATGTTGTTACTTTAGAGGTCTAAGCAAACGGCCAAACGGCTTAACGCTTCTATCATACAGATCACGGAAGCGTTGAAAATAACTTTTTTTTATGTAATGAAGGTGGCAAACTAGCGTGCAGTTCAGCAGACCATACAGACCCAAACAAAGACCACAGGTCAAAATGCAGATGCATTGCCACTCCTGAGACCTCAGTTGTTAAGTTTCTGTGATAGTTATCTATATAAAATTGGAGTGTCTGTTTGTAATTGTAAAATAACCGCTTTTGACTAAATGTATCTATAGTAAGTTAACTGCCTCAGTGGCGTAGTAGTAGCAGGCCAGCACTATTACGCTGGAGGTCCTGGGTTCGATTCCCGGCTCAGGGGCTATAAGAGATAACGGTTTAAAATCCTTTATCTCTGGTTCTATTGGGATTTTTCAATTTTCTGGAATATTCCCAGTACCTCGGAGTTTGGTAATGTGCCCGGAGATGGCAAAAGGTTCGCCACCTGTTACATGGGCCAAAAACGTATCCAGCGAGTCTCATGTATGCTTGAATGCATGCATTTACCTCTGCCTACCCCTTCGGGGATTACAGGCGTGAAGTTATTTTTTTTCTATAGTATCTATACACGGTGCATATACCACATCGACGATGAGAGAAGCTGCGTTGTGTCGTGGATGATACACCAAAACAATTTCTTTTACAATTTTTGTCTGCCTGTCTTTCTTTCTGTCTGTCAGTTTGTTGGGGCTAATCTCGGGGACGGCTGGACCGATTTTGATGGGACTTTCACTGGCAGATAGCTAATGTAATAAGGAGTAACTTAGGTATTTATACTAGCCGCGCCCACGATTTCGTCCGGGTAGATACTGAAAAATCATAAATTCTCACGCGGACACAACTAGTGAAATATAAAATGTATTATATTATGTAGCTCCTTCACTGGAACTCTACCATAAGTCAAAATGCGAAAGTTTCAGTAGTAGTCATCATCATGATCGTTTCAGCCAAAAGAAGTTCACAGCTAGACAAAAGCCTCTTCATTAGGGAGATATACCATAATCACCACGCTGGGTATGCAGAGCAACGATGGCAGTGCCGGTAGTTTTAGGCGGGACACTGCTGCCTATCCGACATGCTTCCAATTACTACCGACCCTATTGAAATGGTTTAGCCGCTTGTTTGGTTGACTAACTGCACTAGCTTAAGAATTCTTCTTCACTAGTAGGCGATGAGGTCGTCCTTACGCCACTATTTCATTATTATACGAATCCGATCAGTCAAAGAAACATGGCGTGTAATTTGTAATAACTCTAAAAAACCAGCTGGTTAAAAGCAAGACCTGGCATCAATTTCACAAATCGAGTCTTAACTATTAGAATTTAATTGGAATCGTTAATTGGACAGTAAACTTTATGGTTGGACACTAATGATACGAAATAAAGATTACATCTCTTTGCAAAACCCATCCGATGTGCCAATAACTTTTTTACGGGAGCAAAGTCTTGTTTTACCAATTGAGGACTTATTTACTGCTATTTTGTTTTTTGATAGATAATGTTCAGTAATCTGCGTGTGTGTAATATCATACATTACGACCAAGGATCATCATATCGGTAAGGATAATATCGGCTAAATAATCTAACTCAATAATTCGAACTTTAACTTTCTTTCTTTCTTTGATTAGTAGACAAACCTGAAAATTAATTGACTGATTTCGATGAAAGTCCCGTGTCTTACAGTGGTTTCAGGAATAGCTGACGCTGCTATTGAATAGAATTATATGTGAGCTATTCGTTTTAATTGAAGTTAGGAGGTTGGTTATTTACCTAATTAATTTTCTGTTTAACTTTGAAAGAGATGATTTTTTATACTGATAATAGAGTTGAATTGAAGCTATATACACATAGCCAACATATTAGAATAAATGAGCTAACACAGTTAACACTATAACAGAGAATATGTAATAATACTACGTATAGAATGGACACTTCGACTTCCCGCCCGGTTTGCCCGCATCACTCAACCCCGTCCCCTCTTATAGGCGACGGTTGGTATTTTGTACGTGTAAATATACGTCACTGATTGAAGTCTGTGTAATAGAAACCAAATTAAGCGTTTGTATGAAATTTTAGCGAAGTGTCCGCGGTGTGACTATAATTTGAGGACCCTAAATGGAATTTACTGCTAAATAGTAGTATTCAATGTAGTAGTTACGTAGCTCGTAATTTCTAGCACAGAAAATAATAGCTTAGACTAGCATGGCAGCGTATCTACCACTGAATTGTATGTTTTTTTTATACGGATTTAATTGAAACAGTATATTTTTGTTGGATTGGTCCAAAAGTTATCAATAAATCGTTGGCGTCAACGAAAAGCTTCAGACTTGTGATTTTCTGTTGGGGCCAATAGAGGCACATACCACGATTCACCATTATTTGTAAGTTCTCAGAGTCTGCTATAACGAACGAATGTTATACTTTTGTCCGGTCCGCAAATAGTACAAGGAATTTAGGATTTATTAAAAACTCTTTTGAAGAGCAAAAAAGACAAAAGCATGCGTATCAGAAGTATAAAAGCATCTGGCGTGGCACACTGAAATAGTTGCTTAGATCCCACTCAAAATTAATTGGTTTTTCTAACATTCTCGTATACATTAGCTCTACGTGTATGTTTCTACGAATATAACGGCATTTTTTCAATTAAATTTTCACCCACTTTCAGACGTTCGAATTAATTAACATTTTGTACATAAGTATAAAAAAAAACAATTACAACACAATTTATACGATTCTTTTGGTTTTCATATTATTACACAATAGTTTTTTTTTCAAACATCATTCAAAATCAAGGTTATATTTTCGACGGTGATTTTACTGTAATCTTTAATAACTAAATGTTTACAACGTACTTATACGCAGCTAATGACAATTTAATGGGTAAAGATACGTGCTGTAAAATAACATGAGTTTATAGACATGACAAAAAATATTCGCTCATTGACAACATTAAACTTAATTACAGAGTGGTTTTGGGGAAAATGTGCTTTATTGCGGTCCGTTGATGATCATGTATACCGTGTATACGTAGCACATTTGGTCACGAATAAAAACCGTGGCCTAGCTACACACTTCGTGCTTTCTACACAATCCAACTGTGTATTTAAAATTACGCAGTCCGACTCTATAAAAGACCGTATCTGTACAAACCTCGTAATGATGAAGGCTTGTCACTTGACATGGGAAAAAAGGAAAGAGTTCTAATTAACTCATTATTGTATTGTTAAATATAACTTTTAACATCACACATTCTTTATTATTTGTACGCGTTTCGTTGAAAATATTTTTCATGGATTGAAACGCAGCCTGAATGACTGTCCGCACGTTGCAATCGAAACAGCGCAAAGCGAAGTAGTAACCCATTTCTTGAAAATAAATCACCAGAATAATATTGCAATATTATATTTTTTAATACCAATGATTACAATACACAGCTGCAAACAATTTTAAATAATTTAAAGTAACAACTACAAGAAGGTAGGTACTAGTTAAGTACATTGCACTAATGATTTTAGTAAAAGTTCAGTTCTATTAAAGATAAAGGCTTAGGTCAGTACCGAATTGGAAGTTGTAACCTAAGTCAACATGGGCCGATGTAATCATGCCCTTCGTAAGTTCGTACTGGCATTTCTATGCAGAATGAAGTGACGTCGACGCCGTGCTGCCGCCGGCGACGCTTCCAGCTATGAACCTGACCTTTGGACACTCTGTAGCGTTATGTAATCCCATGCCTTGAACGTAATTTCGAATAATTCGCTCGAGATTATATTACAATTTGCGTACTCGCTTGCAAATTTAATTTTGAATTCACTCGGTTCACGCTCTGGAGAAGTGACAAAATATAGAAATAATTACTTATATTACCTAGACGTTTTATCAAAGCATAAAGCGTTCGTTTTACCTGTTTTAAACCGACTTAAAAAAATACACTATAATCTAAAGACCCTTACCAAAACTAATTTTAATTTAAGTAAAAACGGACAATGATTTGACTTTGACACATTTTGAACATTATGTTATGTCTGTGATCTGTGAATTTTCAACTATTTTTAACCGAGTTCAAAAAAACGAGCAGGTTCTCATTATAGACATGTATACAAAGAACTGTATAATATAACGAACAGTTATAATACAATTTTAAACGACATTACATGTCAACAGTTAAGAATACCACAGGGACATTTCCTAGAAAGGTTGTTCAAACAAACACATGCTCAAATAAAGTGCGGCTGTGTTTTACTACGACATTTCACGGGATCGAGCCATGGTAATGACATTTAGGGACGTGACTGGTCGCAGGCTCTAGTACCGTTCGACCACGGATTCCTGAGACTGTAATGTTCACGGGGAAATATCTGAATGTTTTTGTTGACATATTTAACACGACTTTGTCGGGTCATGGATTGTAAAATCTCCTATTTCAGACATTCCTTGTCAAAACCAAATACATATTTCTAAAATTGTAGTCTTTGAAATTTGTAACTGATTCTTTAAAACAATACAGAAAAAAAGTAATGTTAATAAAAACTTATATGAAATAAAAAGTATGTTAACCCGTTAATGACATCATGAAATACTCTTTCTAAATTAATTGAATTTTCTTCAAAATGTTAAGACAGTTATTAGATAAATAAAATTGTTATATAAAGAGGAAAAGATTTTATAAAGCGAAGCGTAAATGGACAGGAATTGATTATAATAACCCTGAATCAAACCTAACCGACAATCGTAGCATAGGGACTGTGACTCAACAAACCTCCAATTTATTCCCGATAAAAACAACAATAGGCCACATATATGGTCCGACAGTAAGTTGTCACCTAGTGCGGTGAACGTAATGATCCGATAAAGGAGTCACGACAGCCTTCCTGGTGCTCTCCCTGTGCACCACGGTCATCGACCGACCTTTCAATGGACAATGCTAGCAAATATTGACAAGTAGTCAGCAACACTTTACCTAAAATACGTTTTTAAGCAATGTTTGTTTTTTGAATAGATACTATGTAGGTAATAGAGAGCGAGCATATTGGCATTCGTCGAGCATATTTGCATTCATCGAGCATATTTCTGTAATCTTCGATACTCGTGCCCTTGATAATTATTCCAAATGAAAAAAAAAATCTATTTAGACCTACTCATCCGATCGGGACTCTTATTCGAATAGTTAGTTCGGTTGAGGTAGTTTTTGAAATCTGAGGAACACTGCCGTTAATTTTTGTATATTTCTATAGTTACTTTTGCTTTTGAATTGTTAAGTAGATATTTTATTATATCGTTAATAATCTATACTTATAATAAAACTGTAGAAGTGAAAATTCTGTACATAAAAAATATTGAAAAAATAAATACCAAGGGATGTTACTAGATCGATACTGAACTCAAATATGTGATTAGATTTTTTTTTTGTCAGTCTGTCTGTCTGTCTGTCTGTCTGTCTGTCTGTCCGTCTGTCTGTTTGTTCAAGCATCACATAAAAACTACCGGTTCAATTACAATGAAACTTGGTATGATTATACTTTAACCTTTGGCGCACAACACTGGGACTTACTTTACTTTTTATCCCGGAAAAATGTCTGTTTGTTTGTGTGTTTGTGCACACTAATTTCAGAAACGGCGTATTCGATCTGCGGTTTTTACTAATATATTGTAGCAAGTTTCACTTAATATTTAGTGTTTGTTTCATGTGAATCGGTCCAGAAATAAAAAAGTCAATTTAAAAAATCTTATCGAATATTTTAAAGCTATTCCGTATCTTAGTTCTATCTTTTAGGGGGTTTCGTCCCTAAAAGGTAAAAACGGACCCTACGGATTACTAATCCACCGCTGTCTGTCTGTTTGTCTCTCCGTCCGCCCGTCATTCTGTCACCAGGTTGTATCTCATAAATAGGTGGTGGTGGTGGTGGGTGGCATTGGTGGCGTTAGTGGGTTTGGTCATTGATGTTATTGGTGTCGTTGGTGGCATAGGTGTTGTTGGTGACTCTGGTGGCGGTGTTGATGGCGTTGGTGGAGATGGTGGTGGTTTTTAGTCGCGATGGAGGCATTAGTGGCGTTGGTGTCGTTGGTGGTGTTGTTGGTAGTTTTGGAGGCATTGGTTTTGGTTTGGTGGCGTAGGTGTTTGGTGATGTTGGTGTTGGTGGTGGCGTTGATGGCGTTGGTGGCGTTTGTGATGGTGGAAGTGGTAGCGGTGACAGTGCTGGTGGTGGTGACGATGGTGGTGGTAGTGTTCAAGTAGTGTTGGTGGCTATAGAGGTGAAAAATGCACAACGTTAATATTCAATTTTTCACATCCGCCATTATAACCTAAGCACAGACATTACATGTCATATTTTCTGCCACAGATCTACGGTAGACTCGATCGAAACCTATTTACAATAAAAGATCGTAAAAAAATACTTAATTCGAGTCGAGAAAATGTGTACACAAAATTCGTATAGTTTGATAATTAGTGAAATACGTAACTTCACGCCTGTAATCCCCGAAGGGGTAGGCAGAGGTAAATGCATGCATTCAAGCATACATGCAAACACCCACGATTCGCCGGTTACGTTTTGGCCCATGTAACAGGTGGCGAGCTTGTTGACATCTCCGGGCACATTACCAAACTTTGAGGTACTGGGAAATTTCCAGAAAATGGAAAAATCCCAATAGAACCATAGACAAAGGCTTTTTCACCATTATCTCTGATAACCCCCTACCCGGGAATCGAACCCAGGACCTCAGCGTAGTAGTAGTGGCCTGCTACCACTAGGCTACCGAGGCAGTTATGTATTACCAAAATTGGACAAGCCAGGCAATTTTAAAAAATCAATTGCTGTTTGTTACTTTCGCTAAAACTGTAGCGTATTTTTTATCTTTACTTTAAAGCGATACAAAGTTCGCCGGGCCAGCTAGTACTTAATAATATACTATTATTTTGTACCTTCATTCTTCTTTACTATATATTCTTTTCTTCTTTTTAGTTTTTTTTGTACACCCTACTGTTTGATATTTATAATTATTTTTCTTGTATTCATTGGTGGTTGCCTGAAAGAGATCGCACTCTTAGCGATAAGGCCGCCAATTGTACATTTTTTTTTGTTATCTTGTGTTTATATAACTGTATATTTGTAATGGTGTACAATAAAGAATATTGTTGTTGTTATTGATTACGTTTTATACCATGTAATAGGTGGCGCCAAACTCCGGGGATGGCACTGGGAAACTTATAGATAATGGAAAAAATCCAATGGAATTATCCCATCTCTTGACCCTCAGATGGAACCCACTAGTGTAGCATAACAGTAGTGGCCTGCTACCACTAGACTAGACTATTAAGAGTTATGTCTATTTATAGCTTCAGCAATAGTCTTATCTAGGTTATGTTGATGTGTATGTACTGTATCGGATCTAGCTATAGAATTTGACTTATCCGGAGTAATTACAACCAACATACTTAGTGTTCTCAAAAACAAAAAAACATTGTTATAAATTGACCTACAACCAACAATTGTAGCCGGCTTGTGATCAAACAAAGAATGGACTCATTCAGTCCGGAGCTTCCGCTAAGTGTTTATTGTGATTCGACCATTTATATGCTACCATGGTAACATTTCTATAGAAGTAGAAAGTTACAAGAGCATTTCTTACGTTGAATAGTTTGACATAATTTACATTTTATATCCGTTATGTCACTTGTGAGCTGAGTTAATATGAATTTCAACTTTCTCCGTCTATAAATATAGTTGATTTATTTTGAAGTTACGTGGTTCAATAACACACGTTCGGTAATGTTGATGTGTATGTACACCTACCATATCGCTCACTTGATTTTTTATTTACTTTTACTCGTAATAAATGTTTGAAGTGACAAATGGTTATCGAGATTATGTTTATGGTGAATTATTATGCATAACATAACTATTTCAATAGTTTTGTGATGTGATGTGATAGGTAGGTACTTATTTCATAAGTAGGTCATTACAGTTGGGTGGGCGATCAGAAAGAAAATTATATTTTTTTACAAATTCTCAGCTCGTTTGAAAATTCACTTAAATGTTTGGTAAACCACACCCAGTTATTATTATTATTGGCCGTTTACGTCTTGTGAGTAGCGTTCGCAATACAAGCCAATGCATGACTGGATAGAGCGGCCACACTTGGCGCAGTTAAAAAAGGTGGTGGGAATTGTGGGTCAGTTGGAAGAAGCGGAGTGCCTTTTAGTTTTCTTAGCTGCCAATGAGGAAAACCAAGGCCGGTCATGATCCTCTTTGCCCTCATACAATTTCCGTAAAGAATTTAAAGGAAATTATAGTATATACTCTTAATAATATTGCTGCTGGCTCGTAATAAACAGTGTTCAACCAACTGACGTATGTTTCACTACATGATGACTGCGGTGCCTATATTTTATTAAATTATAACCAATGAGACATTGATTAAAAACCATGACTCTTTTGGCAATATCCTAATACCGAAACATCAGCCATAACACTAAGCATGATTTTTTTTGGTATGATTTAATTATGGCTGTAAAGCTAGACATCTGAACTAATTGTAGAACTACGAAGTATTTATATTTTTGTATTTGTATTTATATATCTTATTTTTGCAAATTTGTATTTATTTGCATAAATGGTAAGTAACAATTGCTTGAGGTAATTAGTGATGGTCTTATACATTTTGACGCTATTATGGTCTACCATTTCGAGGCAAACAGGTATGAAATAAGTAGATATAATTCATATCGAGATTTTGTGGTAAATTATTATGGCAGAATTTACTACTATGTAGTAAAGGGGAAGGAGGGTGGTGAATGTAATAATGTTAATCTGTATATTTCCGGTTAAGTCTTTTCCTCCTAAGCAAAATTGTTGGATCACGCCACCTCTAACTGAAAATACAGAATCCACCACTGGTAATCGATATGAAAAGTGTGATTAAAAAACCATATACGTTTTCAGAGAAATCACGTGCACCAATGATTATGTGATCATACATTTAAATATAATTTTATCGGGCCTACTTTATCGATAGGCATATAACTACATGTAATGCGATGGTCCTTGTTATCTAAACGCCTTAAGGCATTTTATTAGAACTGTAGCATCGTTTAAACCAGCTATACTCAAAGTGAGATCCGCTGAATCCAATGGCTCCGCAAAGCATCTGTCGGGACTCCACAAAAATATCGATAAATTATATACAATGATGTATTTTTACAATTAAGATTAGGTTTATCCACGTCTTTAGATTATTACTTTAGAATCAAAAGTAATAAACCGACCCTTGTGTATGTTTTTCCCTCGTTACACCTCACATTTGGGTTGAACTAAACCTTGCTATAAGTTAACGTCACACGTTTTGCAAAAATAGTTAATCCCCCAGCGATGACTAGGTAGAGTAAAATATTTGCGTGATATGATTTAATTATTAAATAATTACTTGCACATAAAATAAGGTTTAGGATTTACTTTTTAATTGAGAGCTTCGTTAAATAGGATATTGGCAAGCCAAATACGGCTTTCCAAAAGTGATCCGTCTTCGAAAATGTTTGAGAACCACTGGTTTAAGCTATGGGGATTTTCTTACATCGCTATTATGGAGTTAATAATAGAGATAAGTTAAACGATAGGAATGCAACATAAACTGCCATTGTAGGACAACGCCTTTCATCAAACGTTGATGGTAAATGATTACGAAGCGAAGAATGTATGGATAACGTACATGCAAAACTACAACAAAACCCCACACTTCAATACCTATTATGGACATCAGTTTCCTGAGGCGAAAGATTTATTTAATACCTCTTTGAGACTTGTGGTGATAAAAGTTTACACAGTACCTAAATTAAACAAATCATTATTAAAATGTCATAGAAGACCATACACTAATTCGTATTCTTTTATTTTGTCAATGCTATTTCATCAAGATGGTTTGCCTAATTGCTTCTGTTCCTGAAATAAATACCGCATATTATTAATTACAAAAACATATAAGGCTAAATCATCACCGTTTAGCGGTTACGCTGTAAAGAAAATCAATTTTTCGAATAATATTTTTGTTAATTTTATAAATAATTTCAACGCGCGATGATAGCTGCCATAGTTGAATGGTGTGTGGATCCCCTGAAATAGCGTTATTCAGCGGTTTTTACTTTAGGGTACAAACAACCTTTTGGGAAATTTCTGCGATCGTAACCACATCATTAACGTGGACCAATGGACAAACTTTGCTCCTATAAGTAACCACTAATTTAATTATTTTACAAAAATACAAGTAATTTGCCTAATGTAAATCAACTTAAATCTCAAACACAGTAATCACATTTCCGCAATGATAAGATACGTAGGGATACCTAATATCTAGTCAACACAAATACAACCAGTAATTGCGGCTTATTATGAACTTATACCGGTAAAAACATTACTGTTATCAGAAGCATTGAAATTCAGTTTATATAAATCACTTAGGTTAATTCATTTACCTTCATTGCGACACGGCGCCAACTTAGCCGATGTTATGACCATCAGAAGGTAAGATATTAAAATTATATGTTATAACCAACCCATACAGTAAGGAAATATTGCTGTCGCTCCTATCACAAACGGAAGTATTAACAATTTAAGTGCCTGATATACAATCAATGACCGAGGGTTGGGAAAATGTGAAAATTATGTCTAAAAAATAAAAATTACATATCAAAAACAGTTATATATATGGTAACTAGTGAATTATTTAAAAAACAGGTACATAAGTCTATACTTACTATAGAATCAGAATCAGAATCAGAAACTCATTTATTCATTTAGGGTGACAGGCACCTCTTATGACACGTCAAAAACAAACAAAATAAATTAAAGCGAATAACAATTGATATACATGTCAAACAAGATAAAAAATATATGTAAAGTCAAGAATATAGTATGCTTCTATAAGCATACTTGCCTGAGTTTATTTGTTAATATGACAAAACCGCATTTATAAATAATGATGTGTTTAGTAGAAAGTCGAGTAAAATTACTACAAGGTTTTGCAGTGATTATAATAATTATTACCCATGATTCCGTAAAATAGCAATAATTACGATACTTTTACAGATCACACAATTATAATACATTAAGGAAACGAATTAGAGAACAATTTTACGGATTTGTGCTACGTAGGTGCCTATTACGTAACCTAACAAAGAAATATCTTCGTACCTTGCTGGAAACATAATTGATTAATGAGCGATAGCACTGTAAAGCGAAATTCACACTTTTTACTGAGCAATGCAATTTAATGCAGATAATTAGTTACTAAGAATTACTTTTATTCAATAAATATGATTAATTATGTATATTAAAACAATAAGTGTATCTTCTTTCATGGGTGAATTAATGGACAGCTTCCCATCAAATATTCACATTTGCCTGTACCTGTTTAATCGCCACAAAATTAGCATGTAAATGATAACTGCATAATATCCGAAATAAGGTAATGTAATTGACTGCAGGTATCAGCAGATGTGGTAACGGGACCAAGCAATGGGCACGCACGAGCACGAGCACAATTTAACGCAGCCGCATCAATTTAACTTCGGTCTGTCAAATTAAATTTAGAATAGCCTCAGTTATACACCGTTTTCTCATAACAATCCGTTTGTTTATCAATCACCTGACGAGTCAGTAATGTGATCGGCGTAACCTTTTGCTAGTTAGTTATTGATCTGTTATAAGGTGGAACAGATAATGTATGTGGAGGTACAGGATGTTCTTTCTATGAAAAGGGAGGATCTTCTGACCTAGCAAGGTTTTTTTTTATGTAATGTAAGTGGTAAACAAGCATGTAGTTCACATTGATGTTAAGTGATGACTGCAGCCTATAGACATCCACACAAAGACCAAGGTCGAAGTGCAGATGCGTTACCACTCCTGAGGCCTAAGGTGTAATGCCTCTGTGCCGGCAATTACAGGGCCGTACATTACCACCTGAATGGAACACGATAGTGCTGAACACTACCATTTAGCGGCAAGTATATTAGGTAATGCGGTGGTACCTACGCCCGCGAGCTCAGTCACTAGAGCTCTACCACCAGTAAAAAGGTGATAGTACCTACTCCTTGAGATGTGGGGAATTGGTTTAGTTAGCAACTCCGTGTAAAAAGTCTATTAGGATTATTCAGACTGGCATTTCTTCTGTGGTACGTATTGGAGACCACAGGTCTTCGAGAACCTGTTAATCATATTTTATATCTTCCTTCAAATACAACTGAAAAAATTTATAGTTGACATACACCATAAATCAATCTTGTTGGCCTATCTTTACATATCCGTATAATTTGACGCCAAGTGAATCAAATTGTTTCAACTTAGTAATAGAGGCAAAATACTGGAAAAACTAAAAACTGAGGCAAGTAAACCATTCACGTGCGACGCAAAAAAATTTAAAGTAATATACGTCTGTTTCATTATTTTGTTGAGCTATATAAATAAATATTTGATTGAAAATTAAATAAATCAATAAACATAGGTCTAATAAGACAGCATTATGTAACAATTTCCAAAAAAACTGATAGGGGGCGATTAAAAAAGAGTAACAGAAACCCTAAAAACATTTTTTGGAATTTTTGTCTGCCTACATTTTACATTATAACTTTGAAACTACTCAACGGATTTGAACGCGGTTTTCACAGGTGGATTACATAGGTATAGGTTATTAGTGTTGTCAATTGGTTTTGTCAAAATTGGTTTAGGGAAAAAGAAGTATTAGGTAATCAATTTAAACTTTACTTTAAACACTGCTTCAAAACTTTTAAACAGAGTTGAATGAGGTTTACATAAACGTATTTAATTTTCACTGGCTGTGCCCGCGACTTCGTTCGCGTATAATTTAGTAAATTTATTGTTCGGTATCTACGCGGACGAAGTCCCACGCAGAGTAATTACATAAGATACTAAATACTACATACACAAAATGTACACCCATCTACCTTTTAGACAGGCGGCAGTACGGGAGCCGGCGGTAAGATGCCCCAAAAAACATTCTAACCTATTTGCCTCGTACATGCATCGCATAACTCCAGATTGCTCTGCTCCCGTGGTATGGTAACGTCCTCAGAAGACTGGCGGCATTGCCAAGTTGAATGCCAACTCTTATTCTTGAAAGGATACCTAACTATATTCTAATCGTGCATCCTAATTTTACAACGAAGTTCTATTAGATACGTCAATAATAATAATTGTATCCCCTATTATTACCAAAACTATAGCGCTAATAAAACTCTTGATAGATACCGGTCCAGAATCATAACTATTATTTTACATTAACTCATACACATTAACGCATTTATAATAAGTCTTACTCAAAATTATTACGTTCATCTATGAAAATTTGTAATCACCCAAACTAGGTGAGTAAAGCATGACATGCACCGGATGCATTACTGTTCGAAATTTTGATCTTCGATATTTTCAACATCGGCATCTTAATTGTCACTTTATTGATTTTTGCTATTTAAATATCAGGCATTTGAATATTTTAGTAATTTAACTATCGATAAAGCTTTCGATATAAAATAAACTATAAGTAATTAAGATAGAAAATATGTTTAATACAATATGAAACGAAAGTGTATATCTGACACAGATGACAGAATCAGCACATCTCCATTATTCATTCATTTGGGTCATTTTAAGATGATAACATTTCAGTGCATCTTCACAAGTATATCAAGTCTTGCAAAATTATTTCGTTATTATATTGATTTGTATTATTTCAAGCTGTAGCATTTTCCTGCCGTTTGCTTGTCACGTTAACCTTAAAATTATTAATTTATCCTATCTTTTCCCATAGGTATAAATTACGTCAGCCAATAAGTTTACGCATGAAATGTACTTAAATGGACAGAAAAAGAGAAACATTATGTAAGTCTTGTAATGTCTATTAAGTATAATATTATAGACGAGAGTACTTTATAATAATACAGAAGAGAGGTTACGCTTCGTGCAACCCATTATTACCTAAATTATGTAATGGTTAATGAAATTTTATTGAACTAAGTACTTAAACAATAATCTCAAAGTGAAAATTGTATATCGATTACAACAAGTTTTAATGGTAGTCGTTTTAAAGACAGCTCTGTATTTGCGAAATCTTATAGTAGTAAAAAGGGTATTTAATATTAATGTGTACCTACTACACAGCATGAATAGCGTGGCGTGTAACTATCGAAAACATGTCGTTGGTATGAGTGATGATACATGAAAACAAATTTATGCTGCACACGATGCAGGACATTATACGAGTATAAAGCTTTTTAATATAAAATTACCTGTTAAAAAAAATTGCTAAATAAAACTGGCTGAGAGCGAGTTACCATCGTCAATATAGTTTCTTAATGTTAAAATAAACTAGGACTACTAAGAAAGAAAAATACTTTAACGTTAACAATTCTTTGATGTCATATTTTCCGCGAGCAACTAAAAATTTGGTAGAAGACAAGAAAAGAACAAGGACCTAGGCTAATTATCTTATTTTATCAGTTATAAAACTTATTGTAATGGATGGAGATGAAATGAATTATTGATCAGAATGCTTAGCTTATTATTGTCCAAATTGACAAAGCCTACCAAAATCCTCAACACCATTATAACAGTAAAGATAGACTTCGGTGTTTGAGATATAACTAAATAAAATCCGCTAGGCACCTTTGAATACGAAGCCCTAAAAACAGTTCATGATCACGTCAGTATAGGAAGTTATTAACTACCAGTAAAACTTTTACATTGCAAACGTAAACAAGAAATTTGCTAAACATATAATATATGCCAGTAGGTAAAACATATTGTGGGTTGTAATTTACGAAAGTTCAGAATCTAATGGTGGGATAATTATGACAGATAGGCTATTTACCGGCGCGATACTCGATACGTAGTAAGTGCCGACATAATTACTATGTTTAGACGATAACTACTAGGTGTAAACTAAATTGGTGTCTATTAGCACTAATGCTCACACATTTTGTTGTTCATCGTATACTTAATTGTTGTTATTTTATTGTTTAGATCACTATTACAACAGCCGAAGCATTGACAACCATGATGGACATCTGTTTATCATCAGTCAATCTAGCTACAAAGATGATTTTTGTAGTAACTTGAATGAACACAGTTTCCGTAATTGTATACTATTAATCATCATCATCAACATCATTTCAGCCAAAAGACGTCCACTGCTGAACAAAGGCCTCCCCCAAAGAATGCTACAACGAACGGTCCTGGGCCGCCCTCATCCAGCGATTGCCCGCGACTTTCACCAGGTCGTCGGTCCATCTTGTGAGAGACCTGCCCACGCTTCGCTTTCCGGTACGCGGTCGCCACTCGAGAACTGCTCTATACTATTAATACCTTGAATAAAAAGAAAATTAACAGGGAATGGAAATCTCATTGGAAAATGATGCGCGTAAACCACTTGTGCAAAAATGCTGCAGCCAGTGGCGTAGCTCGGTAGCTACGCCATTGGCCAAGCGAGGCAGTGCCATAGGAGCCTAAAGCTCAAGGCCCTTTGGATTTCATAAAGTGAATGATAGTCTTTGTCTAAAATAAAAAAGCATAAGATCCTTGCGATAGGTGGGATATTTGTGAAAATAGGATATTTTCACAAATAGCCCTTATATCAATTTTTCCCCAGAGCTGCCTTCTTGCCACTAAGCCAATGGCTACAGCTTATTAATTCCTTATTGCCTTCCAAATATAAAAAAATTGAAATTTATTAGTTTATCTTGAATCACAAAAATCACATTCAAATCAGAAGTACCTTTGCCAACTTACTAAATACGAGTAGATTCACTCAAAGCAGTTGTATCGACAATGGCTAATGAGAATACTAAACACATATCATTTTATACCAAGTACTAAATTTCACGAGGCGCACGAACTCGTTCACGCTAATCTCGAATGACTTACAGCGTCCAATAAGGAAACGGCGCGACAACGTGCCCTTAGAACGTGTTCGATCGTGTCCAGTTCATCGCGTCTACAGCGGGGAGGTAAACTCTACGTATTATCATGCTGTGTATTACATACCTGCTTGAGTGAAAAATGTGTTCCTACTAGAAATATACCTAAATGCTCAGATTTTCATATGCAACAATATTTTAAGTTAATGTGTTAAATAATTTCAGTATTTTTTACGTTATGATGGTGGAAAACAAGCAAGTAGTTCGCACTGATGCTAAGTGAATACTACAGAGTACAATATCTTCACAAATGCAGATGCGTTGCCACCTCTGAGGTCTACGTTGTTATGCCTCTGTAATATTTTTACGGAGCCAGACATTACCTACTATCTAGTAAGTAAAAGGCTAAGTAACCGGGACTCAATAGTGGTGAACAGTATGTAGATAGTAATATTAGCTTCGACACTGAAAAACTGTTTTAAATAGGTTCACCCAGAGTGGTTGTTTCGACAATAGCAAATGAAAACAGTAAATTTCATGCGGCGCATGAATTTGACCACGCTAATCTCGAATTACAGCATAAGGAAGCGGCGCCACTACGTGTCCTTAGAACGTGTTCGATCGTGTCCAGTTTATCGGGTCTACAGCGGGGAGGTAAAACCTATCAGCTTAATCTGTTAGAATGCTGTGGATTACATACGAGTACATATACTCACCTCGCCAAAGGTGAGTATGTGTATAGTACTAAAATGTGTTTCTACAAGAATTATACCCAAATACTCAAATGTTTATATGTTACACTATTTTAATCTAACTGCCTCCGTAGCGTAGTCGTAGCAGGCCACTACTACTACGCTGGGATCCTGGGTTCGATGCCCGGGTCGGGGACTATCAGAGATAATGGTTTAAAATCCTTTATCTCTGGTTCTATTGGGATTTTTCCATTTTATGGAAGTTTCCCAGTACCTCGGAGTTTGGTAATGTGCCCGGAGATGGCAACAGGTTCGCCACCTGTTGCCATTTCCGGGCACAGGATGTTACATGGGCCAAAACGTAACTGGTGAGTCGTGGGTGTGTGCATGTATGCTTGAATGCATACATTTACCTCTGCCTACCCCTTCGGGGATTACAGGCGTGAAGTTACGTTTTAATATTTTAATTAAAGATTTTCAATTTATTTCAGTTTTATTTTAATGTTACGATGGTCTTCTTCTCGTGTCAGCGATTCGACTTAAATTTGGTCGGCCCAGTATTTCGCCACATTAAATTGCTTCATCATTTGCAGTCCTTAGATCCTCCAAAGTATGATGGTGTAGTGGCGAAAGAGTATGCACTTCAAATTGATGGTGAGTGAATACTGCAGTAAACATGGGGTTTCACATTATCTACAATACCTAAGTTTAAACCGGAACACGATAGTGTTGAACATTAGCATTAGGCGGCAAAAATAGATTAGGTAATGTAAGCTGCAACTGGATTTCTACCACAAATAGATCCACCCAAAGCGGTATCGATAGTGGCTAATGAAAATAGTAAATTTCACGCGGCGCACGAACTCGATCACGCTAATCTCGGATGACTTACAGCGTCCAATAAGGAAACGGCGCGGGAACATGGCCCTTAGAACTTGTTCGATCGTGTCCAGTTTATCGCGCCTAAAGTAAAGCCTATCAGCTAATTCTATCGACATGCTGTGTGTTACGTACATCCTTCTGCGAGCTAGATATTTATGTAGTGTAGGTGTATCACAAAAAATTATATTTACTAGATAGAAATACAACAACAATACACTTTATTGTACATCAAACAGAACTTCAAAAGAAATACAGAGAGAACTTAATAAAGTACAATAAAGATACTCAAATAAAGTATGTTCAAAATAAATAACAGTAGTTTCAATAAATAACGGGAACGGGAAGGGAATCGAAACGGAATGTGACTGTATGAAAGCACTGTTAGAATAGTTATTTATTCGCATACTTACTCGTACTTCCAAGATTTTACTTCATAAGGATAATTTAACATCGACTTTGATAACATGTCATAACAAATTGAAGCCAGTCATGACCACTGAAAATCTCTGCCCCAAATGAACCCTTCCTTGCCCTAATCTTTGTCTAAGACCGCGCCTGCATAGAGGTTTCGCAAAAGTGGCTTATTACCAGAGATCCTCGTATGTAACACGCAGCGTGCGAATGCGGACGCAGAACTTAATCACGAATGACGCAGAGCATCAAATATGAAAGCTATACACAAAACCTGTCAAGTGAGTGTCGGGCCACGCGCAGTGTAGGGTTCCGTAATTACAAAGTAAGGGATGTAATGAAAAGAAAAATATTTTCTATAGAGTTGTTCGAATTTTTCTACTAAAATACATTTGGTCGACTATTACTCGCAAACTTGCAAGACCAACTTATGTCTGATAGTTTTCCTTTTAATTTCGTTGTATGTAGCTAGTATTGCCGTAACGTTTGAATTTCTAACAACAACCGCTTAGTTGGTAGGGGGGGGACACTTGACTCTAACTAAAATTTGCACTTTAAAGCTTAATAAGTCACGAATAGTTAACTGAATTGAAAAATGATGTTTGCACACCCCTAACATTTTTTAAAGACCTTTCCAACGATACCCCGCACTATATGGCAATCGAAAATTTAAAAAATATCCGCGTGTTACAAGTAGTTTACTCTAAATATATCTTTTTCATGTTTTTATTCTACCACTTTGTCGGCGTAATTAAGGTGTATACTTGTGCCAAATTTCAAATCTCTTGTACCAATAGTTTTTTCGCTAAACCGCGGACGGACAGACGGACATGGCGAAACTATAAGGGTTCCTTATTTACTACGGAACCCTTGAAAACGTATCGTAGTTAAGCCGGGCAAGAATTTTATTATTCTACCAGTAAAACTCACTACAATTCGTTACGATTCAATGATAAAGCACCTTTCGCTTAATTCTTAATTTAATTCTGATCATAGCCTTGTATCAATATTTGCTTATGCAGAATATAAAAATATTGGTATCTCACTATTGTTACTGAATTCATGAATTCGCATACAAACGGATCAATTTTAAGCAAGTAATTACAGCATAAGTAATATATCCTCAGACTGTGGCGTCTACCGACTATCTAGGTACCGACGTTCCAAGTTTCAGAAGCAGGTACCTAACAGTGCACCATTAGATATCCCTATAGATGTCCATGGGTTATTTTCTTCACTTGAAAATACTTAACCGAGTAATCCTGACTAAATAAAAGACTTAACATACCTAATCATGACACGCTGAACACTTCTGTTATGGATCATGGATTTACTCAATACAAATTTATATACACGACTTTTTAAAAAGTACAATTTAAATTATTGTTTGTATTTATATCAGAATCGCATGTAATACAATCACTTACAAAATTTTATATTAAACTGATTGAATACGAACCCTGATAAAAATTATACGCTGCGGTGGTTATACAATGGTCATATTAATTAAATGCGTGGGAAATCTAATTTCCATAAAGAAAGTTGAGATAGATTGAAAAAAAGTAAACATTTATAAAACCGCAAACTCTAATAAAAGACAATTACCGTATCAAATCTATCTCGATCAAACAAAAATAAATCGATTCGTAACCGCATTTGTTCAGGACTTGGGATAAAAAGTGAAATAAAACAAAAACCGGTGAACGGTATCGCCATGATTCTGATTGCAGCCGGCATTATTTTTTTCATGTTAGTGAAAGTACAGTCCAATTCTCGTCGGATTATGATGCGCACGTGTATTAACAAGTTACTGATGGTAGAGCGAAAGAATATGTAATAATACTACGTATAGAATGGACACTTCGACGACCTGCCCGATTTCCCTGCCTCACCAACCTCCTCCCCTCTTATGGGCGACGTTTGGTATTCTCTACGTGCTACGCACACAGGTACACGCCGTCCACGTGTAAATACACGTCACTGATTGATGTCTGTGTAATAAAGACCAAATGTATTGAATTTTGGCGGAGTGTCCGCGGTGTGGTAGAGCTCCAAAGCGTAAGCACCACAGTATTACCTAATCTCCTAGCTGCAAATTGCTGTGTAATGTAATTTCACAGAGGCATGCAGCTTAAGCCTCGGGAGGGACAACGCATCTACCTACTTTGAATTTTATGATTTTATCTAGATCTTTGTAGCCAACAGTATTCACTTACCCCCCACTTTTTACTGTTGATAGAGTTCCAGTGATGGATATCATAGGCGCAGGCACTGCCGCATTATTTAATGGCCGCTAATTGGCAGTGCTGAGCGCTATCGTGTTCCGGTCAGTTGGTAATTTTCGGCACTGAGACATAACAACTTAGACCTCAGTAGTAGTAACACACATCTACTTTGAAATCTCTGGTTAAATACCAGAGATTTCAAAGTAGATTTGTTTTAATGGACTTATGTAGACGGCTTGCCTTGAGACGGCACTAGTGTATTTCACCGGGCAATTGGCGAGGGTAAAGGGCATCCATTAATAAATTCACACAACTTCCTAAGGGAGACCTCTGCGGGTCCGATCCTGGACTTAAGGGGAAAGAATGATGAAATGAAAATGTAGCCGAAGAAGATGTGGATGAAGCATGAGCACTTTGGTCTAGAGGGTAGGAAGGAACCTGGTTAGGCATCTTCAAATCTAGAGTTTCTTTGTTTACAAACAAAGAAACTGGCAAAGTATTTCTTTTCTTAGCTGTACGTATAATAAAATATGCAGAGTCAGAGCCGAAACACTTTGTTCGAATTTATGGAATGTTTACTGTGTGGGGAGGGGGCTCTAGACATCGGTTGGTATTTACGTAGATGCATATTTGCTACGCCCCAACGGGGTGTCACTATTAATTTTTAAGACCTACATTATACTTACTAATTTAATTTGTAAGGAACTGTATTAATGGTGACATAGCAACAAATAAATAAATAATAGGCCTTTATGCATCTACATATTCACGAATGCGAGATATGAGCTTGTTTGCCAAGTCATCACTAAACTTAATATAATCATCGTGAACTGTACGCTTGCTTGTACTTTCATGACATAAAAATATTAAGTACCTATTATGTGTATAAAACCTTGAATTGCATACGAACAGCCTTTGTTTGATGTTGCCATCGATTTCTCCTGTCCCTAATGAAAGCATATGTATGTCTCTCTGCGTTTGAATTACATCGAAGTCGGTCAACAAAACCCATGTAACATGAATTTGTAATGTTAGTAAAACTGTAGTCTAATAGTAGTAATAGTAAGGCCACTCTTCTACTCTGAGCTCCCAGGTTCGATCCCCTATTTGTGTCTAAATTTAAATGTAGTCTAGAGGATTTCCTCAAGTTTGACATCGTTCCTTATCGGATCCAGTGATATCATTTTACTGGTACTTGAGTTCAAGTGTAGGAAATCGGGGGTGTAGGTACCACCGCATTACCTAATCAAAATGCTAGTGTTAAGCACTATAGTGTTCCGGATAGATAGAAATGTATGGCCCCGTAATACTTAACTATAACAAAAACAGAACAACTTAAGTTTACTTACTACTAACTTAGGCATTTTAAGCTCTGGTTTCATATAGATGTCTATAGGATGCAGTCATCACTTAACATCCATGTGAAATGCAAGCTTGTTTGCCACTTTCATTACATAAAAAACATAGGTCAACAACGTATAAACGTAACTGGCCAGTCATGTGTGTTTTCATTTATGTATGCATACAACTCTTCCTACCCCTTCGGGGCATACACAAAAAGGTTACTATTCAACGTATGGGAAATGTATCTGTATCTAATGCTCGATGATAAAATGATAGTCGTGAAGTGATTTATCATTTTCTCCGTTACATTTGCATTGTTTAAAACGACATGAAACGGTCTGATGCCAAGCTATCTGTACAATAGAGAGCGTTAGTTTTCGGATTTATCTCGCGTATATTAAACTAAAATGATTATTTGAAATCGAACCCGACCGAAACGGTCGCTTTTCAGCTTCCGTGGTCTCGGGCAGACTGAGGTGGCATTTGTCTGACAGCAATTTGAAAAATTATTATGTGCAGCTACCTCCATCTATTTCGCAAACGTCTTGCGTAGCGTTCAGTAATACTCATTATACAAATACTCATCTAAAATAGTACTTACACTACTAGCAATAATTTCGTTAAACGCGCGAGAAAGATTGATTTATAAAATGACGCATTAATAGTCGATAGAGAAAATACCTAGGCACACCTAATAAATCACTCACACGAGTGGAATTTACATTCATCAGCCTAAATAAATTGCCTGAGCTCACAGTTTTATACATTAATCAGTCAATTCTAAACACTTACCCCCTTATTCATAAACGTATTTTAGCTAAAGTGTTGCTAATCTCTCCTTTGTCTTTTTCTATCCTGCACATTCGACAATGCAACTGACAAAAACAAAGCATATATTATAGAAACTAAAACGTAGCTAATGTACGTTTATGAAAAAGGGGGTTAATATATTTATATTGGCAGTGTTTAAAGATTTGTATCGGCACCATTACCATTTATCGATAACAAGCAACACGACAGGTCTGGCGGACTAGATGTGAGCATCACATTGAAGTCATATTATTCCGGAGAGCAAGTATCACTGCGACTAAGGCTGAGGGTACAGTAGGTAGCGATTTGCGATGCGTCTGGAAGAACGAAACGATTTTTTTTAATGTAATGGAAGTGGCAAACAAGTATGCAGTTCACGTTGATGTTAAGTGACGACTGCAGCCTATAGACACACAAAGACCAAGGTCAAAATGTAGATGCGTTACCACTCCTGGGGCCTAAGGTGTCATGCCTCTGTGCTGGAAATAACAGGGCCGTACATTACCACCTGACCGGAACATGATAGTGCTGTAGATATTAAAATTACATTACATACTAGCTAGACTGAATGGCGTAATTAAATCGATAGTCATGCGCACGCCCGTAATACTTAAGTAGTATCTAAATCCACATGACATGTGAGCTTATATGATTCAGAATTTACTTACCATTTTTCACGAATAACTGACTGATACAATATGTATTGTTAATCCGCAGCATTAACAATTCAAAAACACATTTTCAGTACACCATTTAGAAGACAATCTATAGCTTTATTAGGTTGCATCCCTGCTTTTTGTCACGGATTATCTGTTAAGCTTAGCGACTGTGTCGTTTGTGAATTGCTGCAAACTTGCTGCATAAATTCGCAGTTTCTTCTATCTCTCAATCACTGAAAACAGATGAATCTCAAAACCATGATACTGAGATATAAATGTATATTGCTCTATTCCCAACTCAACGTAATAGCATTTTTATAGGCCACAAAAAACAATCTCTGAAATGGATGGCGATAGAAATATAAAAAGGTATTTTCTAGAAACAAGTTTAATTATATATCGGGTGTTGATCGAAAGATATTTCTCTTAAAGTTTATAGTTTACATAAAAACACTGGATATAATACCGGGTATGTATCGGAGTATCTAATTATACTAGCAATGTCGATTCAGATCTATAATCTTTTCACAATGATGCAAATGCCCTAATGGTAAGGACTGACTTATAATTTATGCCATATTTTTATACTTTTATCACCATTCATTTCAATTCGTAAAGCGTAGCGTGAAACCTAAATTCTGTTATTATAAAACATCATCTCATCACTGACCTGTGAGTTTTTTATGATTTGACCACTCAAACTATTAGTAATTTTTTTTACAATCATTTATACTAAAAAAAACGAAATAATAAAGCACTGATGAAATGCAATTTATGGAGGACCACCAAAAGTTTTTGCGAGGAGGAGAAGGCGTGAAAGTGTGAAAGGTTTGTATGAAACAAAATTTTTCCAATTATTTTGATGACTGTTTCAGTAGAATATCTAAAAAAACCATCAAGGTAAGTACCTATTAAATGAATAAATACAAATCTTGTTACTCACTGTCGGTGAGGTGGTTGAAGGCAGTAATGTCGTCATTGAGGCGACCCTGCATGCGTCGCAGCTTGGTGCTGAGGTCTCGCGTGTGCAGGAACAAGAACAACGTGCAGGATACAGCCACCAGGGCAACCAGTTCACTAGTTCTGCGAACAATAAAATAATCATTTAGATTATGCAAAGACCTGATGTATGATTGAATAGATGTTTACTGGTTGTAGAGTTCGAATTCGCCCCTGTAATTGCACAGGTACACAGACATATCAGCTTAGGCCCTAATAGTGGCAACGCATCTGCATTGAAATCTTTGGTTTTTACTCAAATTCATTTAATTCATTTATCTCAGAATATTTATCTATACTTATAATAAAACTGCAGAAGTGTGAATTCTGTACATTAAATATATAAAAAAAAAAATACCAGGGGATGTTACTAGATCGATACCGAACACAAATATGTGATTTGGAAAATTTTTGTCTGTCTGTCTGTTTGTCCAAGCATCACACAAAATCTACAGCTCTGATTACGATGAAACTTGATATAATTATACTTTAACCTTTGGCGCACAACACTGGGTACTTTTTGTCCCGGAAAAATGTCTGTTTGTCTGTGTGTTTGTGCACGCTAATTTCAGAAATGGCTTATCCGATTTGGTGTTTCACTTATATATTGTGGTATGTTTTACAAAACATTAAGTGATTGTTTCGTGTCAATCGGTTCAGAAATAAAAAAGGAATGACAATTTAAAAAATCATATCGAATATTTTTAACTATTCTGTATCTATCTTCTATCTTTGAGGGGGTTTCGTACCTAAAAGGTAAAAACGGACCCTACGGATTACTAATTCTCCACTGTCTGTCTGTCTGTCCCTCCATCCGTCTGTCTGTCACCAGGCTGCACTTATCTCATAAATAGTGATAGCTAGAAATCTAACATTTTCACATATTACATATGTCTGTTACCGCTATAAAGACAAAATTAATTACTAAAAATAAGAAAATGAAAATATTAAGGGGTCCAAGGGGGCATACAGAAAAGGTTTTTTTTTTTTGTATATTTTTTACTCGATATTAATAACGGTAGCAAGCAGACGCTTAACATTTTCACAGAGTTTTAAGGTCTTACGTTGTATATTTATTACCTTCCAACAAGCGTAATTGTTTGTACGGAACCCAGCGTGCACGAGTTCGACTCGCACTTGGTCGGTTTTTTCTCTGAGAGTAACGTTAAGCATACCGCATAGCAGCGTCCCGGCATAAAACAATCGCCGCTATGATCACCATTCAGCATGCCAAGCGTGGCAATTAGGGCATATTCTTTCCTTGACGCACGTCGCACGTCGAGCGTCCCGTCGCCCTGCGTCCCGACGTCGAGCGTCCCGACATCGAGCGTCCCGACATCGAGCGTCCCGACGCCCAGCGTCCCGACGCACAGCATCCCGACGCCCAGCGTCCCGACGCCCAGCGTCCCGACGCCCAGCGTCCCGACGCCCAGCGTCCCGACGCCCAGCGTCCCGACGCCCAGCGTCCCGACGTCGAACGTCTACAGTCCCAGCGTCCCGACGTAGAGCGTCCCGATTCCCAGCGTCCCGATCGATCGGCTGATATTATTCACCATTTTGCCATTCGCTGAAATGTATGTAGTTGTCTATTCAGTTTCACATACCATCAATGTGAACTGCATGCTTGTTTGACATTTCATGACAAAAAAAATATATTTCAAGGCGATGAGAGTGTTACAGTTAAAGTTTCATGTAATAGGCTATATGTAAGTGATACCACCTACTTCACCGGGCAATCGGCATCGCAGAGGGCTCAGTCTAAATGTCATGTGTGTGACGCACAGAAATATGAATAGGCAATTATTTAGATATCGATGGTGCGATGTGAGATTACAGTGAGAGATTAAAGCTCAGTGACTTTGCATTAATCCTATAAATGACTTGTGGCTCGTTGTTCTTACCTACGTTAATAGTTAAAGTCAGACTGTCGCTTTTACTTTATGAGGCAGTTAGATTACCGTTATCGCTCTCATATGTGTCACGGAACGACAACAAAATTCAAATATACGAGTATTTTGATAGTTTATTATATGTTGCAGATTTGCAAGATGTAATTCATTCGTAGACGTGGTGTGGACAAAGGAGATTCGATTCGGCGGTATACCAGTGGTTTTTTTAAAGATCTAGCTTGCTTAATTTTCAATACGACATCAGTAACAAATTTCTTTCGTTTCTTTTTTATATATTTTAAATTTAAAAGAAGATATGCGTGAAGTTGTATGGTAGACCACTAGATCACACTGAAGAAGTACAAATAAATACTGTCTGGTTCTTCTTTACCATGCTTTTCCCATGTATCCCTTCTTCTAATATTATAAATGACAATGTAAGTTAGTTAAGCTTTCACGCGAAAAGTACTACACCGATAATCATGAAACTTTGTACCTACATTAAAAAAAAATACGAAAGATTTTAATGGCTGAAATGCAAGCGAAGCTGCGGGTAAAATATAGTTATTATATAAAGCCATATAATCTCTTCAAAATACTATTCATCAGGTACTAATGTCCCAAGCAAAATGCGTAGCGCACGATATTTCGTTTAATGAGACAACATATTATGCAGATTAATAATGAGGTGTCATCTACGCGCGGCGAAGTCGTTTTTACTTTCTTGCTTTCATACCACATTATAAACATATAAAACATGACTACATAATTTCTGTTGAAAGATCACATTGTACGTTTTGCGGAACGCATGTCGAGTTGTTGTGTCATCCCCTGGTCATTACGCCGCTTTAAATGTTATCAATGTTTTTTTTTGTGATATGGCATTTTTTTCGTATCATGGTGATGACAAAGTCGTCCACAGGTGGACAAAGCCTTACCCAAAGATGCTAACTACAGTGTTATGCGGCGTAAGAAGAGAATAAAGAAGTCCCCATACATGTGTTTCATTTTTAAACATTACTGATAGAAGCTTTTTCAATTGGGTTAGGGGCGTCTCGACACAGTTCCGCCTCGTTACACAGATTTTATGCTTCTTAATCAACATATTTATTAAAAATGTTGTTGCGTCTCGTCACAGGTACATTTGCAAATAAGATTTTGTACAGTCAACGATCAAATGTACCTTGAAAATAAATTTAATAAATAAAACCAACAATTTGTTGGCTTTTCAAATTACTACTTATAAAATATAAAGCATATAAAATAAATTGAATGATGAATAATAATATCCGGACTAAGCCTGTGACGAAATGAAACTAAAAAAAGTATTTTTATTTGCTTGTGACGAAACGCAACTATTTTTTTGGTGTGACGAGGCGGAACTGTGGCTAGACTCGTTTAATTGGCTTAAGTGGCAGGGATGCAAGCTTCAGACCTACTGGTTGTATAGGTACAAATATTAGGCATATTATTTTAGCAAATAGCAATGTTACGTTTCATACTAAGATATTTGTTCTAGGTCTAGTTAGCATACGCGTAGGCATGACGGTGATTATATGCCTATTGCCTTAGTGGACCACAGGTAGCCGTAATCATTAAGGCAGCCGCAACGCAGAATATTGCGGCATACTGTATCTACCTAATGGTTAAATACAGAATGATGGTAGTTTGTCTAACTCAAAAGCAATGGGAGTTACGTTTTGAACGTATTGCTGGTATTGCTTACTAAAGTAGAACCGTATATCATAATAGGCTTCATATAAATTTAAGATTAAGATACCTACAATACGATACCTTCTAAATATTCCAAGAATAAATATCAAAATTAACAAGATTGGTCTGATGTTACCACTATCGCTACGCTGACATTCGAGACTCGATTCTTGGTCGAGGAATAAATAAATAAAAGACGCTCTTACAACCTCATACTAGGTATAAATTTTTCATTAATAAAAATTGGTATCACTCTCGGAGTTTAGTATGTACTATTGTTCCCCTTGACCGTGAATGGCAATCTTTGAATGCCTTGCTACCACACTGTATGTGTGCAAGGACTTACGAAATGTTTGTAATAAAATAAATAAATGTACGGCCCTGTAATTTCCGGTCTAGAGGCATAACACCTTAGGACTCAGGAGTGGTAACGCATCTGCATTATGACCTTGGTCTTTCTGTGGGTGTCTATAGGCTGCAGTCATCACTTAACATCAATGTGAACTGCATGCTTGTTTGCCACTTCCATTACATAAAAAAAAAAAACTATCCTGAAGACAATTACAATGTTGATCGATCGTCATTATAATAATATCTGAGAATATCAACATTGAGCGTAGCTTTCTAACGTCAAGCGTAAAAATGACTCTACATATTAAAGGTGCGTAATAACAAAAAATATTTATACTTTTTATAAGGTACAATAACGCACGAATACAATAAAATCATGTTCAGTATAATATATCAGGTATGCAGGAAAGAGCATGGAAGTAAGTTAAACGCGGTCGAGATGAGATCTTTGCGCAAGATCTGCGGTGTATCACTCACCGATCGCGTTCGTAATGAAGATGTAAGAAAGAGGCTTTGTATGAATGATAGTATCGGTGTAAAAATGAAAAAAGGCATGCTCCGATGGTTCGGGCATATAGAAAGAATGTCGAATGAGCGAATGACTAAACAGATATACAATGCGAATGTGGAAGGTTGCAGAGGCCCAGGAAGACCAAGACTGACCTACCATGACCAAATAGGTCGAGTTCTGTTTGATAGTGGGGTCAAAAGTCTTAGGAATCGGCGTGCATGTATGAAAAGAATGATGAAGGTAGACGAGGCACGAGAGGTATGTCAGGACCGGGATATCTGGCGCTCTGCACTCTCTGCCTACCCCGTTAGGGACCTGGCGTGAAGATACATACGTATATAGTATAACTAGCTGTTGCCCGTGGCTCCGCCCGCGTGTGGGTCACTTTTCGCGTAACCTGTGGAAACTCATCAAATCATCCCATGGCATCCCACAGTAACATTTTTCTGGATAAAAATTATCCTATGTGTTAATCCAAATTACATACATATGCCAATTATATATGCTATGGGAGTGTCAAATTTTATGAAAATCGGTTCAGCAGTTTTTGCGTGAAGAAGTAACAAACAAAAATACAAACTTTCTCATATATAATACTAGCG
Source organism: Macrosoma leucophasiata (assembly GCA_036365455.1). Taxonomy (NCBI): domain Eukaryota; kingdom Metazoa; phylum Arthropoda; class Insecta; order Lepidoptera; family Hedylidae; genus Macrosoma; species Macrosoma leucophasiata. The sequence goes on from JAWQUS010000024.1 coordinate 8,576,809, forward strand.
GCCCGCCCCGGCTTCGCCCGCGCTGCTCTGCTCCTATTAGTCATAGCGTAATGTAAGCTATCCTATCTCTCAAGTTGGATCAAACTGCACATGGTGTGCGAATTTTATTATAATCGGTTAAGTGGTTTAGGAGTCCATTGAGGACAAACATTGTGACACGAGATTTATATATATTAAGATATATCTGCTGATGGTAGATATTATTTTCAACGTTGCGTTGGGATGGTTATTTGTATTTTGTATTATAAGCCGATGTAGGTACTTTTGCCTAACTGTGTAGGTCAAGTCTGTTCGTTACGTTAGCGTGAGGTCAGGACTCAAGGCAATGCATCCTCCTGAAGCCACTGTGTAGCCACAAGGATAACAGGAACAATAATCTCTGTAACCTATACGTCCCATTGTTATGTCCCCTATGATACGAGATATGCCTTGTAAGTTTGTAGGTACTTATTCAAGTATAATACGAGAAAGAAAAAATCAGCCGCGTGCGAGTCGGTCTCGCGGACGAAGGGTTCCGTACTATCTTCACAAAACGGAAAAAATGCGTTTGTTGTATGGGAATCCTCTTATATTAAATATTTTTTTATATTTACTAAGTAAGTATTTATTTTTGAAGTGAATATACTACTAAATATTATCTCTATATTTCAAGTGTCTACCTATTACCTACCGCTAATAATATCGAGAAAAGAACATGTTTGTTGTATGGGAGTCCCCCTTAAATGTTTATTTAATTCTGTTTTTAGTATTTGAGACAACAGAAATACATTATCTGTAAAAATATCTATAACGGTTCATGAAATACAGCCTAGTGGAGAGGCAGACGGACGGACAGTGGTGTCTTAGTAATAGGATCCGTTTTACCCTTTAAGTACGGAACCCTACAAACAGAGCACACGTAGGTACTTACGTCTCATATTGGTGTTAATTAAAAAATGTTTACACTCTCGCGTACAGATGTTACTACATTCTACATAAAAACTAGAGATCTGGAAGCGAGCACGTTTCGAAGCTTCTTGGGACTAATAATGGTGAGATTCACAGACCGTATTACCCGTTTACTTTGAGCAAAGTATGCTTAGAACTGTCAGTATAGAATGGGTTTTGACAATTCTAAACGTACTATGCTCAAAGTAAAGTCGTAGTGCGGTCTATGAATCTCACTCTAAGAATTTTTTGTCTCCGTGTTATGAATGACGAGGCAACATAACCTATACACGGCAGCGCTGATCATTAAGATTTACGGTAGATACCTACGTTAGATAATACAGTAAAGCGTTCGCTTTGACAGAACTTACTTAATGAGCATAAACAAAAGATAACATAGACAAAAGTTTAAAAATAGTAATTTAAAAAAAAGAAGACCTATTCATCGTTGATTTCTTTTTTCTTAGATTTCTGGATTGAATTTCCATCTAAGTCATCTATCATCTGTCATAGTCAGGTTAAGTGAGCTTTATAAGACGAAACTTACTGAAGTTCTTTTAGAACTTTATCTATTACCAAATTATGTAATACATAATTTACAAATGAATTTGGTAGAAAAAAATTAACAAAGAAGCACGAGGGCATACTCGTAGATATATCTTACATTTCCTAGTCGTGCCTCAGAGAGCTCGTAAAGCCGTCGATCCTGCGCCAGATCTCTCTCCGGTCGTGTCGGATTGCCGTACTATCGGGCTATAAGACTGAAGGAATAGAGAGTGCAACTGTGTTGGAGCACTTGTGTGTGTGCAATATTTAACAACTGAATTTTAATATTGACAGTATTAATTTAACTTCCGAGGTCTAGGGCAAACTGAGGTAATATTTGTCTAACTGTAATCATTAACAGTCAGACAAACAATCAACGTGAAGTTCACGCCTGTTTGATACTTTCATGATTGAAATTTTTTATTCTTTATATGAATATGTCAAGGACCTTCTTCTATACGACTTGATAGATTTCGATGATTTTATCTGTGTTTTGAAGTACGTTCCTAGATAACTTAATTGGGCAATTGTGCCAACGAATGTGCATCTAAATTATCTGGGAACGCATTTCCCAGATGGAACTTTGTCAACATTGTTGCAATGGCTAGTACAAAAATGAACTTAATCAAAACACTTCTAAATTACAAATACAAATATAAATAAAACGGTAGCTGGAAAGCGACCGAAACGTCGGGTATAAGAAGAAGTTTGGGAGTGTTGTATACGCGAGAAAATCCGCAAATTTAATTTCTACAATGTACAAAGCCATATAAGTTGCGTTTTAATAAATCTTTAACTTTTACGTCGTTCCATCCACAACAAACTACCTATTAACAACACACGACTAGATACAGCGTTTGTTGGGTAACAAATTGCCTGTATGAAGACACCAGTCAGAAAAGCTCACCTACTTGTTCGGCGAATGTACAAATGGACTGATGCCATATTAGTATTTCTAAGTGATTCCAGGGATGGAAACTCGGTCTACATACTCGTAATTGTATTCCGTAATCTACATTGTACCTTACCGGAGCCATAACGGGAGGCTGTCTGACATTCTTACCGTACAAAAAGCATTCTGGTTAGTATGACGTTAAGTATTCAGTTTGTCCTGTCCCCTGTGCCCTGAGCGTTGGTGGAAAATAGAATTACTTTATGGAAAATAAAGGAGAAGTTCCACGTTGGGCCCGCGCCTTGAATACTATATCAAAAGATAGAGAAAAATACGTAAAATGTCTAATTACTCAAAAAATAATTTGAATCGTTTTTTTTTTGTCGGAAATATATATTTTATGTAATTATTGTATGACAACAATATGTCACCATATTGCTACGGAGGCATTCTTGTTTTTGAAACGATTTCAATAGCTGAAAATGATTAAGTAGGTATTTTATGCTTCTTTTCTCAATATACCGTACAAGGTGCAAGGAAGGAAGGTGGTAATGCATCTGCATTTCGACCTTGGTCTTTGGTGGGTGTATAGGCTGCAGTCATCACTTTACATCAATGCGAACTGCATGCTTCTTTGCCACGTCCATTAAATAAAAAAAAATGTAGCCAACGAAGATTTAGAAAGCGAGATCTAACACTCTAAATAAAAACTTATACCCGCAATAACTATCACTACTTAGGTCTCAGGGGTGGCATCGTTTCTGCATTTGGACCTCTGGTTTTTATGTAGATGCCTATAGGCTGTAGTCACCTTCATTACGTAAAATAATACTTTCAATACCGATTATGAAACAGGTAAAATATGTGCAGGAATGTAGGCGAGCTAAGAGTATTACCTAAATAAAAGTGTTTCGTACTGAGTCTATAGAATTAAAAAACTAGCACCTGTGTACCTACTATAACTGCTATCTCTAGAAAGACTGAAGGCGGAGTGTATGATGCATGTAGAAGGAGCACGGCAGGTGTGTAGGAATATATGGCGCTCTACATTCTCTACCTACCCTGTACAGGCCTTCGCGTGAAGATACATAAATACTTAAAAACTGACCGTAAGTGTTAGGTCACACGCAATATAGGGTTCCGTTTCCCCATACACATTTTATAAGTCGGTTTTCTTGATAGTTCTTAGTTTCAATATTTAAAAATGACATTTTATACGTAATTTGGATAAATTTCACAAACGGTGGCCTTATCTTAATTGAAAAATAGTTTCTACAAAGCCACAATATTTTAAGACTATTTTAATGGCATCCCACACTAATAAGCACAACAGATAAAGAAAATACCAGATGAGTCTCTGAGCTAAACGACGCGTGACGGTCACGCGGATAGACAGGTACAGAGAAATTATATTAATATGCCGAAATTATTAGGAAAGAAAATTTACACGAAAACAGAAGTCCAATTTCAAACCAAATTCAATGAACAACGGTTTTCAATTTTATCCAATTAAAATACACCCAGATAGTCACGAAAACGCAGCTGTGTTACCAAGGGCTTTATCGGACTACATGTATACGGCAAATGAGATCGTAGAAGTAAATTGTCCCTCTTCCCACGCCGACCGCTAACACATCTGCGCTAATTCTCCTTTCCCTTTTACTGACCGCGTCAGATGTAAAAGTCAGTGGAAATAATCCTTTCACCATACCTTGCTTTCATTGTTAATTTGACTTTTATTGATTAAATTCCTCAGTAATATCCTCAGCAACTTTATTACGTCACGACTTTGTATATCAATGGTCACGAATAATGGTATGAAATTTATTTTTATAAATTTGTATTCATATTTTTGTAGATATACCTCTATTTCTTCTACTTGTTTATAGACATAATTATATTTTGTTAAAGAAATAAATCTTTTTTTTATCGACTAGGTATCTAACCTTAACCGGCACCAGAACCTTTACGCAAAAATCCTACGGCTCTATACCCTATTAAAAAGCGTTTATTTCATACAAAAAGTATCTAATTACATCCTGTTTCACATGTTGGTAGTTTCTCGTCTCCTCTTTGCTGAACTCAAATTCATTCATAATTTAATTAATATGCCCACTGCTTACTGTTTTAATTACAGAACAGTCAAGCATTCGGCTACATTGGCGTTAAGAAATAAGAGTCGAACTTTCAATTCCATTTTGTTTTACAGGCGTGTCAGTACGTCTGTGCGAGAAACTTAGTATTATTAGTTATATTTTCATTGGTTCATCATCAAGTAAAGCCGTAATGTGGTCTCAGCGAACTCTGCTAATCTCGCTTTTACTGTAATCGCTGTAAATATAGTCAGTAGTTATGAAGTAATTTAAAGTTAAAAAAAAACAACAACCACTGTTGTATATTAAATAAAACATCTAAGCAAGACTATTTAAAATGCGAAAGTAACTCTTACTAACTTTAAACGCTATTGTATTACACGAACAATCTGCTAAAATGTTCTCGAGATCCGCAAGGCAGATAGAGATGACTTGCAACTTAAAAACCCGCCTGAATGAAATCACAACAAAAATTGCTTAGGGTTTTATTATTTAACGTTCTATAATACAAAATTCACGATCTTTTGAAGACATTAAGTATCTACTCTTTCCTGCACCTCCCACGCATAACGACCATTGATACACCAACGGAAAACAATTGGAGAATTTGCATAAGTAATTCCACGAGCTAGAAAGTTTACGGAGCAATTTGATACACGCAATTTGACGCATAAATAATAAGTCAAACAATTTGACCAGATAATACTGAATGTTGCAACTATCACGCAATTGGTCGTAATTAGATGAACGTTTATATACTTATTAATTGACTACAGAATTTATGGACGTGTGAGAGACAAGGTCCAAACTTATATTGAAAGTAATCCATAGTAGTTCCTCCTAATATAAAATCTCATTTTTTAATATTCATTAAATTGATGATTTAATACACCACGGCATATGTTAATAAACTGTGTTTATAACTGAGTGGTTTCTGTAACATTTTAATGTTTAATTAGGTAATGAATCAGCTCCACCGTCCCTAACATCGTACATTTTAATATAATACGTCTAATCTTATAGTCGTATTCCCTAAGTTGATGGACACTATGCACGTTATCCTAACTGCATAGTGCCTTTCAAAATTGATATCGACTGAGATAGAGAATAGGTAAGCTGGGCTGGGCAGGTACCTTGATATGTTCTTGCGATTGAATTATGGAACTGGTACAATTTTGTCTTGTAAATTGAATTGAGCAAATTCTTGCACTTCTGCTGAGTGGTATATATTATCTTACCTTAGATAAACTGCCTCAGTAGCGTAGTGGTAGCAGGCCACTACTACTACGCTGGGGGTCCTGGGTTCGATTCCCGGGTCGGGGACAATCAGAGATAACAGTTTAAAATCCTTTACCGCCTGTTCTATTGGGGTTTTTCCATTTTCTGGAAGTTTCCCAGTACCTCGGAGTTTGGTAATGTGGCCGGAGATGGCAATAGGTTCGCCACTTGTTACATGGGCCAAAACGTAACCGGCGAGTCGTGGGTGTTTGCATGTATGCTTGAATGCATGCATTTACCTCTGCCTACCCCTTCGGCGATAACAGGCGTGAAGTTACGTTTTTACCTTAGATTAATTATTAGCCTAAAGTTCTTAAGGGCCTTTCAAATCACGTCACGCAAATTTCGATATTTTCGACCCCACTTCCACATTTGTCACGCTTTTTCCTATCTTCATAACAAGTACTGTCACACTTCAATCACACAAATCAATACCCATCCACCCTGATTTAGAACGTATTTTATGAGCGGTCCCTTATGCAAATCTATATAGGTATATAAAAATCAATTGCTGTTCGTTAGTCTCACTCAAACTCGAGAACGGCTGGACCGATTTGGCTAATTTTGGTTTTGAATTATTTCTGGAAGCCTAGGGAAGGTTTAAAAGGTAATAAAATATGAAGAAATTGAAGGGGAATAGTAAAAAACACAATTTCATTTTCCCATACAAATAGTCCTATATCATATCTATCAAACCTTTGACACATTATTTCATTCTGAGGCAATACGAAGTTTGCCGGGTCAGCTAGTCTTATATATATATATGTCTTATGTATAAATAAGTGTTAGCTTTCTGCACTCCTTCTCCATGTAAACATTGACTGTGCCAGATTTCATACTCTACCGCTCGCTCGCTTTTGCTTCACGTAATATAAGGATACCTATTCATATAATTTATTGAAATAATCACATCACATCACCATCACGATTTCTTTTCACACGCAAAATAGTTTCCAGAATACAATAATTTATTATTGAAATAATAAAAAATATTGTACATTTTTAATAACTAACTATCAATCGGATAATTTAACATGATGACATGACTGTCCATTCAATCATACGAACAATCTCGTTTGAATTCTACGCGTGTCTGCGTGTGACAGTTGTACGCACGCGCCGCGAGACTAGCACATCGCACACCGGATGCGAATGTGCACTTTTCCCTTTATCGCAGATAAACGTGGTCAGTAAGCTAATATAGTCATGATATTCTATTGTTTACGATTGGTCTCATTTCCGAATACCATTCCCTCAAATCTTGGTGATAGCAAGGCATTAGGTACTAGGCGACAAACAATCTCTCTCAATGTCGGAAGATTCCCGTCGACAACACAGTTTTGACTATTTTTGCACTACAGGTAATTGACGTTTTTGGTTTCTAACCGACCTCAAAATGGCGGAGGTTCTTAATTCGGTTGATGCGTTTTTTTAACTCTACGCTTTAACAGTGATTACGTGATAGGTAATAATATAGGTAGCTATCTGATTACACTTTTTATTAATTAGGTATATTCAACAGATAGGAATAGTGCATCTATTGAATATGATGAATTAAAAGTATATTAAAGATAAGTCTCAATGTATTGTTTTTTTTTCAGTTTTTTGTGATTTGTACCTACTATTAAGTACTGTCACACAATTCACACAGATAAAGATTACTAATATGCTACAGAGCAGTTATCAGTGTATATATATATTAATATATATATATATATATGTACTTAAATTAGATATCTATGTATGTACTAATATTATGTGTTTTTATAATAATAGTTATAATGTATGTTTGTAACATTTTCGCACAAAAAATTATGTACTGGACCGATTTTAAAAATTCTTTCACCCTAAGAAAGCTGCATTTTATTGAGTGACAAAGGCATATAACATTTCCACTAGTAAAATATAAGTAGGTATTTACTAGTAAAATACAGAATCGTAGAGAATCCTTACAATCAAAAACTTATTTTTTATAAGAAACCAAGTTGTATCATCACTTTGCGCATTTCTCATGTGAATAACGCTGCTTCAAATTCCTGCTTTATCTTTTCAAGTACTTTAAAGTTCACACAGAGACGTGAAGTAAATGCTGGTGAAATTAATTAAAAGTAAAAGGTAAAACGTGCCTCAAATGAAGTTATTGTCACCGCAACAATTTGTGTTACTGTTGGTAAAATCCATTTACAGTCATTTCGTATCCAGGCTACGCGGTCAAAGATATAAAGTAAAATTATAACGTTTATGCACAGTAAGTACTTTCACACAATGTAAATACCCTATGTAATGCATAGTCTCCCATGGTCAGTACTTAGTACATATCCCTACTAATATATCCGTACCAATATTATAAATGCGAAAAGTGTGTTTGTTTGTCTGTATGTTCCGCTTCTATATTTTTTTTGGATAATGTCGATTTTTTCAAAAAAATGAAAAATAAAAAAGAAATTAATAAAATATAGACATGCAATACGCGAACTTAACTAATATTATAAGTTCTAAGCGCAGCACAGAACATAATTATCACGTTTTGACAGAAAAACGATACTCAGTTGCAATATATCAGGTTCAATATATCCAGTCTATCCAGGCTATAGGTCTAGTACCTAATTATACAAATATATATAATACAAGTTTTTACTTACTACAAGTGCTAGGTTTTTGAACGCAGCATGCCATAATAAAATCATGCGTGTTCGCATGATAGAATAATAAAATTCATCCAAAGTTTTTTCTTATCTAAGTATCTATTTTGAAATTTAAAACCACCGATCCCGACTTGTTGATTTGAGTTGTTTTCTGCATTTTTATTTGTTTATCTCAATAAAAGACGGCGTCGATGATAGTTAAAGTAATGAAACTTAACGGACGTGAATGCATTTAAGTAGCACCTGTACAATTTATTATAGGTGGAAGGTAATTTTATGGGAAACTTGTACTTAGTTCTTATCGATAGGTTCTTTTAAGTACTTTGTTAGTTAGGTGCTGTGGGACTATTTTTAATCTGTAAGAAAACATAAAATCTACCTATTAAAGATATACTTTTTTTATAGACACCTATAAGAATTTATCGAACAAAATCTTAATTGTTTCGCAATAACACATGAAAAAATATACAAATAGAAATATACATACGAAAGTATAAAAATGGAAAGAAACATTTGACTTCAGGCGGGACTAATGGGAGTCTAGTGCAGTCGCTCTTCCAACTGAACTACTAAGTTCGGTAACTCAGTTGGAATTGGAAATTTTCTTTCCATTGTTCTTATAAAATCTTAATTACTACAGGAATTTTAAATGATTGGTCAACAAAAAAAGTTCTGGGTATTACTTTTTTTTTATGTAATGAAAGTGGCAAACAAGCATACATTCACATTGATGTTAAGTGATGACTGCAGCCTGTAGACACCCACACAAAGACCGAGGTCAAAATGCCGATGCGTTACCACTCCTGAGGCCTAAGGTGTTATGCTTCTGTGCTGGAAATTACAAGGCTATAGTGCTGAACACTACCATTTAGCGGCAAGTATATTAGGTAATGCGGTAGTGCCTACGCCCGCGAGCTCCATCACTGGAGCTCTACCACCAGTGAAGCTATAGTAAACTATAATAATGGCAACCCATTATACGTCCCACTGCTGGGCATGAGTCTCTCCCCTTTTTGGTGGGAGGCCTGGAGCTTACTCCACCACGCTGCTCCAATGCGGATTGGTGGAGGTGGGTGGGTTAGTGGCCAACCCACTGTCGGATGTTTTCAAACCGCCCATAAGGCCTCCGACAAGGTTAAACGACTGCTGTCATCGAAAGCAACCGGGACCGACGGCTTAACGTGCCCTCCGAAGCACGGAAACGCGCATTTAATTTGCCACTAGCGGTCACCCATTACACTACCCGACCGCGCCCGTAGTGCCTAACCGAGCAGATCGCTTACGATCTACACCAGCCGCTGGGCCATGCGCGCTTCGTAGTAAACTGTAGTAAACTATAGTGAACTATAATAATAGGCTTCTAAAATCATTGCTTCTTTACAGAATCTTAACTCAGTCATCGAAAACACCATTTCCTACCTCTTTTTCAACTTACTTAAATCGTCAAGACATGAGAAACCGCTGGGATAAAGTAACTCAGGAATATGACAAATACCACCTATTTCATTAAACGAAGAATACTTTTAAAGTTTAATCCTCTTTTGCTAAATGAAAATATAAAATTTGATAGGTAGATAAACTACTACAAATAAAGAAATATATTACAATTACTTACATTTATATATAAATGATAGGTATAGAAGTTCAACAGTTGCAAACCAATATTTAATAGTAATGGATGCCATATTAACAAGTAATGATGATCAGTCTCAAGCTGAATGCATCAATCACGCTGCATGGAAGTGGCATTAAACTTCCACAAGACAAATGCCTCCCTCACTATTCGATTACAGTTAATGAAATTCTCATATTTCATCCTATATCGTTGGCGCGTATAAATATAAATGATGACGCTAACTTTATTCCATCAAACTCAAATAAGTTTAAATTGACAGAAAAATACGAGTTATTTGAAATTATAAACCCCTTAAAAATCACCTAAAAGTGGATTGATAATCGATAATAAAAATTGATACTCTTTTATCACTTACCTTACCTATAACGTACTCGTATAATGAGCTCTAATTGATGTTGCAACTACAATTTCAAAAATATATTTTTATTTAAAACAAACTTTGCATTGTAAACACTTCTGCAATTCAGCTGGAATGGTATATTTCAGCTCAATCGAACAACGGAACGTAAATAATATTTCAACTTATCTTAATTTAAACATCTGCACCGTTCTCCACATTATCTGTCCGTCAGACGTTCTTTTTCGACAAGTAGATACCTTTAGTTTAGTGGTCTTACTGCACTTGTGCAATGCATAGGTACAGAAAATTATACAGTTGTTCAAATACTTCATAATGATACATTAATAATGAAACAACACCTACCGTTGTACATTATGGTGCAATAAAGTATTGACAATTGATTATTTTATTTTTAACTAGTGGACCGCCCCGCCTACGCGCCGGTGCAATGTAACCTAGCCTCTCCTATTCATCTTAGCGTGATGTTATATAGGCCTTTCTCGATAAATTAACTATCTTACACTAAAATATTTTTTCAAATCGGTCCAGTAGTTCCTGAGATTAGCTCATTCAAGCCAAAAAACAATCAAACAAACAAAATCTTCAGTTTTATATTATTAGAGGTATAGATATTAAGTTATCCATGTAATGTAATCGAGGCGGATAATGTATATTCAGTTGTAAACGTCAATGAAAGCAAATATAAAACACCCAGTTATAAAATTATCACCTATTGCTTAATGTTTATTTTGTTTAGTAAGACAGTAATGGTTATTGTACATTTACTATTCTTCTTAATGTGTATTTTTATTATATTGATACACAAAAGTCAAGCTTATGAGAGTAATTAATAAAATAAGAGTTCGTCATTTAAATTCGGGCTATATGTTTCAAAATCTTACTAGATTTATTAATACTTTCATACTTTCATTGATGTAGTACATGGTTATTATTATAATGGGTTCAATAAAACCAATATCTAGGCATTTTAACACAACACCTTTTGTGACAACATCGCTGATGCGTACGATACGCTAGTGACGTTTTGTCCCATGTATGGGGGCGGGGTTATTGACATCGCCGACTACTAAACTTCAAAATTGAAAAATCCTTATAACACTTACACTTCGACCCGGGGATTGAACCCAAGACTCTGCATAGTAGTAGTGCTACCACTACACTACTAAGACAGTTTCAATGATGTTAACATCAACGTTAACAAATAAGATCATTCATCATCGGTGTCACATTACAGGTGCTATTTCGCGGCAACATTGCTTGAATCACATGTTATATACACCATCAGTCATACACCGTCATCTTAAAACATTCTGACACTGTGTCTTTTACCAAAATTATATCAATTTGAAGGATTAACAGTAGCCTTCTCTTTGTGAACTTTAGTATCATAATATCAATTGGAAGAGGGATTTAAAATCGTAGGATATATTAAAAGAAAAATAAATGAACGAAGCAGTTTGTACTTCAGGCGGAGCTCGACCCCGCGACCACTGGGATCTCTAGGCCAGCCGTTCTCCCAACTGACCCACCGAAGTCCACACCTGTCAATTATTTCCTCTACATAGGTAGGAAATAAGTTCTGTATAATACGCTCTATAATACTACTCTATAATTATTATAAAGCTCTCAAAACAATATGCGATGGATTGATAACAAATTAGACATGTTACAATGCGTAATGTATTACACAATCGAATCAAAACGCATAACTCAGCGGTTCGGGTTGGGTGGTAGAAAGCTCTGATCAATGACTGTCAGGCCTAAAGTGAGGCTGGATCTAACAAGATTCGAAAGTTGGGCGAATCCGGTCCTCGCCAACAGGTTGCAAACTGCACTTTCCATGCATGATGCACTTTCTGATATCAAACGCACTTAGGCAATTATGACCCTAATAACCGTATTCACACGGTGCTTAATAATTTGTCTCAAAAAATTAGTCTCAGTTACAAAATGACAATTAATGATTAAGGTTATGATAGCTAGATGTTTAATTATGCCTGTCCGTTTGAAACTACCTCAGTAGACTCGAGTTAGTAGGCTACTACTGCTACGCTGCTGACTACAAGAAATAACGGTGTATTATCTATCTCTGGTGATACGAGTATTGAGGTTTTCCGTTTTCTGGAAGTTTCTCAGTGCCACCCTCGGTGTTTGGTAATGTGCCCGGAGATGTCCATCGGCTCACCACCTGTTACTTGGGCCAAAACGTAATTGGGGAATCGTGTGTGTTTGCATGTATGCTTGAATGCATGCATTTACCTCTACCTACCCTTCAGCGATTACAGACTCAAAGTTACGATTTTTAAGATGTTAAGTGTGATATTCACAGTAAACTAATGACGTTTTCGCAGTTGGAAGTGTTGTATACGCTAGAAAATCCGCAAATACAATTTCTACAGTAATCTAATGATTTATATTTTTATGTGGATGTTTAACTGTGCATACCAATTTACGAACCATTTTTAGTACATAAATTCTTCTTTAAATACACAAATACTCTACATAAATATGATTATATTTATTGATTCGGTCTAAATAGAATACCCTATTCGTATTAGATATGTCAATAACTTAAAATAAATGTTGGTATTATGGTAATAATCGTCGTTATATTTCACGCGGAATTACCAAAGGAACTAATTTAATGGCCATTAAATTAACTGTACCCGTGCAGTAGGACGATCATTATAGGATATATTAAATGGTATAAGTAGATACTCTCATGGTCATTGTCACCAAAATAAATGTTTTTGATATACTTTGGCGATAGTCGAACTGTTCCGTGGCGCCGTATCAAGTAGCGATACCTACTTGATACGGCGCCATGGAACAGTTCATTCATCATTACGGTAAAATGAAATTTAATTCAAAATTAACATCATTAAATTATTTATAGTTTTCAGTGTAACAATACAATTTGTAATCAGTGACGGTAATTCGTAAAATTTCAGTTTCAAATACTTATACAAACTTCAAAATTTACGTCATCATCATACTCGAGCAACTGAAACTTTACGAATTACCGTCGCTGATTACAAACTGTATTGTTACACTGTAAACCGTTAATGGACCACTGTCGATTATCTTATCGCTAACTAGTTGTTGCCCGCGACTTCGCCCGCGTGTATGTCGAAAAGTAGCCTATGTTCTTTCTCAAAGTCAGCTCTATCTCTATCTATACCAAATTTCATTAAAATCGGTTTAGTCGTTTGACGTGAAAAGGTAACAGACAGACAGACAGACAGAGTTACTTTCGCATTTATAATATTAGTAGGCATATCCTTTCTAAGGTAGCCCTTTTCGGTAAAGCCTACATCGACAATCCCCTCTCACTCAAATTAGACAATAGTGGTAACCTAGTGTTTCTCTAATTAAACTAATACAGTTCACATTGATCTTAAGTGATGACTGCAGCCTATAGACACCATAAAGACCAAGGTTTTTTTTTTTTTTTTTTTTTTTTTTTTTATGTAATGGAAGTGGCAAACAAGCATGCAGTTCACATTGATGTTAAGTGATGACTGCAGCCTATAGACACCCACACAAAGACCAAGGTCAAAATGCAGATGCGTTACCACTCCTGAGGCCTAAGGGTGTTATGCCTCTGTGCCGGAAATTACAGGGCCGTACATTACCACCTGACCGGAACACGATAGTGCTGAACACTACCATTTAGCGGCAAGTATATTAGGTAATGCGGTGGTGCCTACGCCCGCCAGCTCCGTCACTGGAGCTCTACCACCAGTAATTTAGCGGCAAGTATATTAGGTAATGCGGTGGTGCCTACGCCCGCCAGCTCCGTCACTGGAGCTCTACCACCAGTAAAAGTACGAAAATAATGACTTAAACCATCAAGAAGTGATGAATATATTATTGAACATGAAATTATGTAATGTAAGAGTTTCAATGGTCAATATGTAGCGCGCGCCTACGCAGCATGCTTTGCGTATTTGTATAGAGTGACCCCGCTGAGCAGCAGCACAGTCATTCCCTACATTGCGTATGTTCATTAATTACAATATTGAATAAGTACTTCGATATTTTTTTCTTCTATTGGTTCGACTTTAAGGAAAATGTTCTTATCTTGAGTGTAGGCGATGATGTTGTATGTAATGACAAGGTAGCTTTCTTTCATTTAATTTGGGTTCCGTAGCCTGCTGGGAACCCTTATAGTTGCCATGAGAAAAATTGAGCTCTAAAGTGTGATTTTTTTATTAGAGTCTTATGTTCCTTCCTCCCGTTAAACGATGGTATTGGGACGTGTGCAAAAATCACAGCTAAGTAGACTTTTCGAATTAGTAACATTTGACAACCCGATTGGTCCAGCGGTGTATGATGCCCGTTTGATTCGAAGGGTCGCGGGTTCGATCCCGGCACCGGGACAAGTATTTGTATGGCCTTCAGATATTTGTTTCGGGTCTGGGTGTTTGTGCATGTGTTGTTTGTATACAACGGCACGATTGACACAGATGTGTCTACTGTGGGGCTGTGAGTGTAAGCGTATTTTATTTTTATTATTAACATAATCGACCAACATAAAGTGTACTTGGAGAGGCGACAACCCGACGCCCCTTCCGTCTCTTGATTTTACTGCCAAGTGCGTGTACATTGCGCATGGCCCGACACGCACTTGGACAGTTTTAAATCGATCTATAGGTATCTACTTATTTGCCACCCTGTGTAATCTTGTGTTGTATTCGTTCTCAATGTACCTATTACGAGAAAAACATACTGTGAAGAGATCGAAAGAAATCTAGTCACCTTCAATCAAATGCTTCGTGTATTTGATTGAAGGTATTGTACCTAATAGTCGCGAGATAATTCTTCGTGTATTCTTCAAAGGATTTGATTGAAGGTTACAAACATTACAATAATACATAACAAACATAATATCTAAAAACAACAATGTTTCGACTTTAATCTGTACACTGTCTGTTTTTTGTTTTTTGAAACACAGAAATGATTCTTTAAATTGTCAGCTATCACGTATATCTAAGCTTAATCTTAATGACCCATTATACAAGAATCTAATAGGATATGAACGCTGTTGTAAAAATAGGCAGAAAAAGCATATCACATTTAACATTCTAATAGAAATCAATTTACAATCACATCTACAGCAATAAATCGTGAAAAGAATAGAAAAAAAAGCTTTTAGCATCCTAATGGTCCAATGAAACATCCGAATGATAAGTAGCCGCAGCTGCCGGTGGAAGTGTCACGTGCTTCGTAATTAAACTGAAATTAGAATGCAGGCGGTGACATTTTAACTCCATTACATAATGAAATGCAACTTTCTAAGATCTACTTTATACCACATCGCTTATTTTCGATACCTACAGTAGATGGTCATATGACAGACGCGCATCCTCTCACTTTCCGACGCGCAGCCGTGGGATAACGCAAACATAACAAGCTTTTATGATCCATTCCATTGTAAGTTTACACTGCCCAATCCGGCTACTTTTACTTTTTATTTCTTAGACAAGTTCTTAAGCACGTATCGTAATACTATTGCCCGTATTCGGATATTTGTTAACGTAATTAACGTGTTAGTACCATTGCAAAATAGCGCATTGAACAAGTTTCCGACGTTTGAACTTTCGAAGATGTGCACTTATGTAATACTCGTAACTTGATTCGAATTTTATTTCCGTAAGTAATTCTTCATGGATATCCGAGAACGATGTAATATTTTATATCCCAATATTTAATTACAGAGATAAGCACATTCATTTATTCGATATTTTTTTATACCTACATCCATAGAATTATAACGCCTCTATGCCTACATCTAAGATTGATATCCATTTCTTTATGTACGTAAACTTTACTGTTTATTTTTTATTTAGAAAGTTTTCTGACAAATTTAGTGCATAGGTAATCTATAACACGATCTAGACCGTTTCAGACTTCAATAACAAGGTGCAGATAATTGCAGCATGTAATAGCTTCGTAGATAGTATCGCAGTCGGTGAATAACTGGAAATCTTACGCCTGTTACATTGTCACATACGACAAGACAGAATATAAGTAAGTGAAAAAAAAAAAAGTGTTATCTTTCTCACATTTTAATCTTAATAGACTAGTTTAAGTCGAAGCCCCTTCGAGTATCAAGGTTTAAGTTCGACGTAGACTTTGTAGCTTATAATAAAAATATAATAAGACTTACATAAAGTCTAAACACTGAGTTAAAATTTTATGGTCTATTAATATTAATTCCAAAAAACGATTTTAATAAATATTTTTAAATAGGTACTTTTCCTTGTTCTTGAAAAAAATATTTAGCTAGCTAGCTAGTAGCTTAAATATTAAGAGAATATGTTGGTTAATAAGGAATACCGAATATGGACGGTTGCAGAGGCCTAGGAAGACCTTAACCAACCTAGGTCGAGTACTGTCTGAGAGGGTCAAGCGTATTAGGAATGGGCGTACATGTATGAAGAGAATGTTGAATGTAGAAGAAGCACGGGACATATATCTGGCGCTCCACATTCTCTGCCTACCCCGTAAGGGACTTGGCGTAAAGATACATACATACCGAATTTAACCATAGAAAAAAAAAATATATGGTTAAGTGAATATACGGCCTGCTACCACTAGGCTAAGTGGTAGCAGGCCACTACTACTAGGCTGGAGGCTGGATGTCCTGGGTTCGATTCCCGGGTCGAGGGCTATCAGAAATAATGGATTCAAATCCTTTATCTCTGGTTCTATTGTGATTTTTATTTTTTTTTGAAGTTTTCCAGTACCGCGGAGTTTGGTAATGTGCCCGGAGATGGCAACAGGCTCACCACCTGTTACATGGGCCAAAAACGTATCCGGCGAATCGTGGGTGTTTGCATGTATGCTTATGCCTACCCCTTCGGGGTTTACAGGCGTGAAGTTACGTTGAATATGGTTCCAACTATACATTTTCCAAACACACCGTCGCATCCGACTCTACATACATTATGGTTTGAAACTCGTCACTCAAAACATTAAGATATCTCGTGCATAGATATTACTTTCAGTGATGGCTTCCTTTCACTTTAATAGCACACGGAATCTTTTTGTACCATAATCATTTTAATTCGCTTCAGGAGTTTTGAAAAATGTATCAAACAATAGATTATGCATAGAGATGACGTTCCGCTTACTCAGACACACGATGAATGAAAGAAAAGAATATACCTAACCTACGACGAAATGGCATGCTCCAGTGCGTAGAATGGCTCTTGTGACGAAAACACTGGTTTGACACGATTTCTCTACTTATCTCAGAAGACATAATTTAATAAAAGGAGAAATAAGAACAATAGAATTTATTTAAAACTTTCTAATTCGTGAGTTACCTTAAATTGTGTTGACAATAATATGGGAGTAAGATAAACGTGTATTATTTTAATTGTTTAAAATATTTAAAATCGCGAATTCTCATTAATTGTTTCTCGGCTTACAGTTAAAAACAATTTTATTCCGATGAATGTCAGATGAACAATGGGACTTCGGAAACGACAGCTTGATGTATCGAACTAGCATTTGACATACGTACTGCAAAAAATGCCTACATAAAATATAGTACCCGCGAAAAATACACCGATAGCAAAAATACCAATTACACTAGGTACATGTCTAAAAGTATATGTAGCAATGTAATACATTTAAGTATCTTATTATTAAAGGTACATTTTTGGTTTGGTGGATTCCTTTTATGTCATGAAATGGCAAACAAACTTAGTTTACATTGATGGTAAGTATCGATAAGTAATACAAGCCTATAAACATCTACATGAAACCAGAGATTTCATATAGATGCGATGTCACTCCTGAGACCTAAGGTCAGAGAATATGTAATAATACTACGTATAGAATGGACACTTCGACGTCCCGCCCGATTTCCCCGCCTCACCAACCTCCCCTCTTATGGGCGACGTTTGGTATTCTCTACCTCCTTCGCACACAGGTGCACGTCTAAATACACGTCACTGATTGATGTCTGTGTAATAGAGACCAAATTAAGCGTTTGTATGGATTTTTGGAGGAGTGTCCGCGGTGTGACTATGGTGTTATGCCTCGATACGTTACTGACGGTCTACGACCAGTGAAACTTAAAGTTTAAAATGACAAATACATTATTAAAATAAAATACGCTAACACTCACAGGTAGGTACAAACATATGTCGTGAGTGCCGTTGTTCACACACAACACAACATACACAATCACCGAGACCCAAATCAAATATCTGTAGGCTATGCAAATATTTGTCTCGGTACGTGGATCGAACCCATGAGCCTCGGTTCCATTGGTCGTCACACACCGCTGGACCAACTGGCTGGTCAAAAAGTCTTAAATTAAAATTTTATGGTTGCAACTTAACCTACTTAATAGAAACAGAAATAGCAGTAGCCGTAATACCAACAATATCCTCTTTTGATTTAAATTAAATAGATTTAAGCAAAAAGCGTTAAATTCGAAACCTATCGCATTCAGTCTAAGCAATGCTCAGTGAGTGGACTATTATTACAGATAGTTAAAACTCAATTTCCGACCAATTACTTGCACGTTTTTATACCCCAATAAGCATTTGTTTGCATGCAGCTTTTATGCCACAACTGAGTTTCTTCCGTTAGGAATATTAGCCATGAATTCAAATATAATTAGAAATTGAAGAATATATGTTCATGCGTGAATATAGGTATATGACCTACTCCGAAGTAACTAACGATACAATAAAACGTAGCGAGATGATGATATCGTTAGAAATCTTCGCACCCATCGGTGAATGCGATCAGCCAAAACGGTGTGAGAATCTGAGCATAAGTGGAATAATAGACATGCGTATGTGATCATGATTATATGGCAAGACCTAATTTTAAGAAAGTTAAACTCAAATCCTTTTCATTCTTTTTTCAATGTTGCATACATAGCTGCTTAATGGGCATGTCATGTTCCTTATAGTAAGTAACCGTTCAATGGTTCAGTAAAATTTTAGTAAGCCAGGCCATTAGAGATGAGGAGATGAGACATGTTGCTTATTTATCGTAATCAAAACGTTTCATGTTTTCAATGTTGTCGATTTCTCTAAGTATGAAATTTATTGTTCTGGGGCAGACAGTAAGGTCAATGCCCTTCCGCCTTGGCTTTCGTATTCACTGTATGTAATCGATTTGTCTAATATAGGCAATGTGTGTTTTTGTAGGGCGAATATTCCTTACTTCCCCTAGATACGTTAATGGTTCTATGTAATTAACATCCTACGTATTGCCCGTTTTCAGTACCCATCCAATCTCGGGCAATCTTAGCGTGCTATAAACAAATTAATAGTCAATCAGAATCCAATCAAAAGTAGATCGCTCTCTGATATCTTCATATCTCGCTACACTCAATTACTCGGGCAAGCGCTTAAATTAATCAACCTATTTTGATTGGGTATCTTATTATTCACTCGTGCCGCCTCTGGCACGTTTATTACTGGTTAAGGTGCATCAAGAATAAATTGTATAAAAAGAATTGATAGATTACATTGAAATTGCAGTGGTAACCAATGCGCGAAATCTTTTTTTAGTTTTTCTTAAAGAAAGCGAAAGCTTCGTGTGTTTTTATATTTTCATATATTTTGTTTACGAACACCGCATATTTTTACAGTCAGTGCCCCCAATGAATTTTATGTAGTATCAAACAAGGTTATTGATTAGCTTTCAGGGGGGAACGTAAATACTGCAGCGTATAGGTATTCCAAATTCAAAAGTGGAGGTATCAGAGTGGATATTTTGTACCCGCCAGGCTAGACTTAGCTACATCCAAGAAATTTTGATGGAAATAACAAGATGTAAATTAAGTATGGTTTTACAATACATGATAGCAATAAACACAACCCTTTGACGGCTAGATAAATTAGGTAAAGTGGTGAAGTCTACGCTCTAGAGTCTCATCTTTGAGGCTCTAGGATTGGTGAATTAAACTAAAAGACTAACAACTTGTTAGTCTGATTAGTTACCAATTTTTTGTTCTCGATATTTTTTACCTCCGCTAAATTATTGAGGACCGCAAGTATCAACAATTTTGACTATTTTAACAAGGTGTAATGACTTCATTATTTATAAATAAATTACTGTAGTGAAATATTATGCAGTAATTTATCAATTACTTTTTTGTCCTTACAGTAACAATGAAAACGTTTCTCTGTTTTACTTTTATATGTGCGGGTCTACGAACTCTATTTAATTATATGGATGATTAAGCATGGTTAGTGAACCTTAAACGTATGTCTACAATGACTTGCTCATTACAACATTTTAATTATTTAGATACTTCGTGTTACCCTAACGGTGAATATTTGTTACCTAAATAAAATAACATACTGTGCCGATATATCGATTCAAATCTATCTATAACTAATGCATTCATGCTTATTTAATAATGAATAACATTCTCATCAATTTATGTACAAATTAGTAACCCAAATATCTCAAGACGAGTGTTTACGCAGATTGCATAGTATAGCAGCCCACCGACGGGCTCCGGCCGCTTTAGACATACCTATCGAAACATTATCAGGATAAACTTTTCAATAAGGTACGTTTAGTCATATACCTTTCTTTATCACCACTGTAAATAGATATATACAACATACAATACACACAGTAAATATTTCTAATTCAAATATGTAATTGTTTATCATTTTCGTAATAACACATGCGAGTGAATCATGAAAATGGAAAGAAAACATTGACTCCGGCAGGAATCGAACCAGCGACCTCATGATACTTACCTTATTTTATTGTTAGAGACGTAACTAAAAGTTAATAATTACCTAATAGGTGTTCTATTGGGTAACGAATCTCCATACATATACATAATGTACATAGCTAACATGGTCGACACCCGATAATATTAAGTGCATACACATGTGTGTATGCACTTAATATTATCTAGAATGTATATACGTACTATATTTTTACTCTTCAATTAGATAAGTTAGTCGTATATTGAATACATGATTCAACTATACGACTACTACGGCCCTGTAATTTCCGGCACAGAGGCATAACACCTTAGGCCTCAGGAGTGGTAACGCATCTGCATTTTGATCTTGGTCTTTGTGTGTCTATAGGCTGCAGTCATCACTTAACATCAATGTGAACTGCATGCTTGTTTGCCACTTCCATAACATAAAAAACAGCTATAGGCATTTCTCTTACGGTTTGTGAAATGCTTGAATGCTTTCCCTCGATTAAATATACAAATAGTGGTTGGTAAACGCATTCGGTTTTTACAGATGACTTCCATAATACGTGGAAGTAAGTAACCATGAGAAATTCCTCTAAAAAAATCTACAGCTGCTTGTCTATCTGCGGATGCTTGCAAGTATGCGCCGAGTGGTAATCCAGGTCTAAACATTGTTTCTTGTATATCATCATGGTTTTTCACTTCATCAATTTCCTTTTCAATTGTCATTTTTGTGCAGTGTTCAGTAACAAACCATAATAAATAATTATTCAGCACCTATTAATGAGGTAAAAAATGAATCTTGTACCGCATGGGCTGAAACAGAAGATCAAATAGCTTTAATGAATAGCCTGTGATTATTATTAAACGTCCCGTCCCGACATAGTTTGCGAAGCGCCTTTGTTCGGTGCATTTCTTATGAATAAACTAACAAAGCTGAAAATTTGCTGCTGGATATTTGATTGAACGCATTTTACTTTGCACATAATTGTGAAATACTCATAATACAATTAACAATAAATACTCTTTCACACCCATATCCTCATAATCCATCATCATGTGTACATTTAAATGATCTTCACATCTGAGTGTTGTCGTTCTACAGGGCCAAGGTTCATAACCCCAGATGACAGGTTTCGAGGCTTGTTCAACTGTATCCCGTGACCTTGACAAGGTCATCGATCCTAGGCGTATAAACCCTCGCCAGGCTACGCTAGCTAATACATAAATTCGGAATCTGGCGTCTTTCTGTTCTAGTGGTCGTCAGTTTTTTACCTTCCTGGCAATGAAGTTGACAGATTCCAAGATCGTCATAAGAATCACTTTAACTACCGGTATTGTACCTACCAGTGTAACAAATTTGTTACTTCCCCTAGCTCAATGATCACGTCTCAGTGTCAGCCTTTAAATACAGCGGATGTGCTTGTTGTTGTTTGATTATTACTACGTAAATCAATTATGAAGATTTGAAACTATTGGTACAGCATAAATCAAAAAAATGGAACAGCTATGTACTCGTATGGCTCCGTCATAACTAACACAGAGGCAAAAAAACTTAGGCTTCAGGGCTGGCAATCTTGATCTCCAGTTTAGTGTAGAAGTTTGAAGGTTGCTGTATTCACTTACCATTCATATGAACTGTATGCTGGTTCGCCACCATACGTTACTTTTACTTGTTTGAGTCAATTATCAACATAATTATGTATACCATATTTCCACTAATCGGTCCAGTACTTTACAGACGGACAGACAGACAGAAACACAGACAGGCACGAGTAGGTATTATCACAAAAAAAATCATCTAGCATATTAATAATATTTCTTGGCAACTCATTCACGAGACCTACTACTTTTAAAATAAGTTTCTAAAAAAATAAAACATTTTACATCCAGTTCTTTATGAAGTTGTTGGAGAATGCTACTAATGCCCCAAATATCATCTTTTATAAGCTCACCTCGTCAATGTTAGAGACCATTAAGTTTTTGCATCAAATCTGACAGTGACATGACAAGTTCATGTTATATTAATTTGCAAGTGATGTGTACAGAAATCGTGCACACTGCGTATGAAGCGCGAACATTCAATATATTGCAAAAATCAAACAAATCCATAGACACCAAGCTGAAAGCTTTTAATCACCGTTACTCCCTACTTTTTGTTGAGCTTTCAAACTGCCTCAGTAGCCTTGTGGTAGCAGGCGATTTCCGGGTCAGGGGCCATCATAAATCCTTTAAAATGCCCGGAGATGTCAACATACTTGCCACCTGCCCATTTAGGGCCAAAAAGTAATTGGCGAATTGTGGGTGTTTGCATGTATGCTTGAATGTATGCATTTACCTCTGCCTACACCTTCGGGGATCACGGGTGTGAAGTAACAGACATAGCTTGCAAATTGATTACATTTCAGTACAACTATTTCCATTGGATAGAAACTAACTCTTAGCAAATGATACTTAATTTTATATCTGCATATTGAAAGGTTGGTCGCACTGGCCAACAATTTTCGAATCAAGCGGCACTATGTAAAAGTAAAAGCTGAGATTCTATATCACCTTGTTAGCGACTGAGAGATATTACAGTTTTTTTTTTTACTTTTTTTTTTGTTCGGGCCTTATGTATGCGACGGCACTAGTCTACTTCACCGGGCAATCGGCGAGCGCAGAAGGCGCTCCAGCCTAAGCAAAAAAGTTAGCGCAACTGCCTAAAGGTGACCCATGCGGGTCCGTGCCTCGGCTTAGGGCGTTGCGGAGGGACATATGAGTTATATGCGATTTTGGGGGTGATATTACAGTAAGCGTTTTGTGAAAGCATTAATTTATTAGCCCCTTAATACATTTCTTATAACGTTTTACCAATTATTTTCGCGATTGGCAAGGTCAACATTTTCGAATCCTGAACGTCTTAGCGATCACCATGTTTTTTATTTTCATGAAGAGGCAAACAAGCCTACAGTTCACATTGATGGTATGTATGTAGGCATAAACATCTGGATAAAAACCCGAGACTGCAGTGTTGATGCGCTGCCACTCCTAAGGTCTAAGCTGATATGCCTTTGTGGTAAAATTACAGGGCCATACATTACCACTTGACCGGAACACGTTATCTAGTGCGGATTACTATTTCGCGGCGAGTAGATTAGGTAATGCGGTGGTGCCTACGCAAGTTCCGTCACCAGAGCTCTACCAACAGCAAAAAAATACATCATCATATTATTATACGTTGATACGCCAACAAACAGATCCTATTAGTTGAATGAAAAATAATTATATTCAATATATCCGATGACAATATATTTTATTTTATGGAAAAAAAAATATTAAGCTCATTATAACGGAAACAAGCATTAATAAACACATTATTATTCATAGCTTAATATTTAGGTGTTGTATCAAAACGTTAGCGGTTATCTTATATATTCAGTATAGTATTTTACCTATTAGGTGTTTTATTTATTGTTTGTGTTTCAAATTCTTTAATGTGAATTTACTACCTCTATAATGTGAATTTACTACCTCTATGTAAAGTCTAGTATCTATCGGTGGGTCCCAATATTAAATCTCAGTCCATTTATAACGACGCCTTTTCTAGCATCCTAATAACTAATCAAGGGATGCATTAGCTTTGCATTGTTATTGGGAGTTTGATAACGGAAAAACCGAGAGATGTTATGCTATTCACATTGTTGCGATCCGTTATTGATCGTACTATAATGAGACAAGCTATATAAATGTAATGGGCTACATTTAACAAATTTATGCTATTTTTTTGTAAACAAATCTCAATAATTACTTAATTACTAAACGCGGTATCTACCGTAAATGGAACAGCGAAATCCACTCGTCCATTAAATATTTAGTACCCGGTATGGGTAATACTAATAGCTGTGTAATCAATAAAGATTTCATTTCATACCACACTTCCCTTCTAATTATACTCTGTTACGAGTGCCAATATAATTTGTCTGTACGATTATTATGAGATTACATCACATAACGTTAATTAAACACAGATGTATGAGCGCATTTTGCCGCCGATCCGAACGTAAATGTCAACGTGTGCGCAGCGAATAAATAAATAGCACACACAATTAGGGTTGCTAGGGTTCGTAAAGTCGCGTTAAGATAAATATTTGTACTGGTGGTAGAGCTCCAGTGTCAGATCAGTGATCTCGAATGCATAAATACAGTGGTACTTATGGATTCGAGCTCACTGGCTTTACCACTGTATTATCTAGTATAACTGTAGCCTAATTAAATGTCTGTATTCAGCACAAACATGTTTATGTAAGTTGGTTGTGTATGGCTTCGTAATTTCTATCACAGATGCAAAACAATGTATTTGCATTTTGACCTCTGACTATAATTAATGAAGAATCTAAATATTACTCATACATAAAAAACACTTTACTGGTGGAACAGTTAGAGAGTGTTGGAGCTCGAGGCCGTAGCGCGTAGGCTCCACCGAATTACCTAATCTACTGCCAATGGTAGCATAACTACTTACTACACTGTCGAGTTTTTTTTTTTTTATGTAATTAAAGTGGCAAACAAGCGTGCAGTTCACATTGATGTTAAGTGATGACTGCAGCCTATAGACACCCACACAATGACCAGAGGTCAAAATGCAAATGCGCTGCCACTCCTGAGGCATTAGGTGTTATGCCTCTGTGCCGGAAATTACAGGGCCGTACATTACCACCTGACCGGAACACGATAGTGCTAAACACTATCATTTAGCGGCAAGTACATTAGGTAATGCGGTGGTGCCTACGCCCGCGAGCTCCGTCACTGGAGCTCTGCCACCAGTTGAAAATTGCACTTTGACCTCCGGTTTTTGTTTAAATGTCTATCTAACGCAGTATATTAACTTACCATTAACGTGAAGTCAGAGAATATGTAATAATACTACGTGTAGAATGGACACTTCGACGTCCCGCCCGATTTCCCCGCATCACCCAACCTCCTCCCCTGTTATGGGCGACGGTTGGTATTCTCTACGTGCTACGTACACATGTGTAAATACACGTCACTGATTGAGGGCTGTGTAATAGAGACCAAATTAAGCGTTTGTATAGAATTTTGGGGAGTGTTTGAGGTGTGGTGAAGTGCATGCTTTTCTACCGCCATCATAACATAAAAAAAACTTAATTTAATGTTTAATCGGGTCTCCCCTATAATAATATGAACCCGGCAACCCTATTCGCGATACTAACAAATTACTCGTGTAATCAGCGAATATCAATTTTATACAGTTTCTAAACGCTCCTCATGTCTGAAGTCTAGAATATTAAGATTGTGTAATTCATAAATGAAAGTAGAATTTCATCGACAAAGGTTTTGAGGTGTTTCCTTATATGTACAAAGTTTATTATGACGTCTTCTTTCGTAGTGATAGAAATTGAATGCTTATTGTGCCCGCAGCTAAAATTCCATGTCTTAACTTGTTAAAAACCGGCTAGATATTGAAATAGCAAGTCATAGTGTAAAGCAGTGATTCCCAAAGTGGTCCGTATAGACCCCCTGGGGTCCATGGGACTCGATGGAGGTCTACGCAGGCGTGAATAAAATTTGGAAATATGGGAATGAGATATAAATGTAGCAAGAAGGGGATCCATGGAAACTAGAAAAAAATTAAAAGGGGTCTACAAGAAAAAATAGTTTGGGAATCTCTGGTGTAAAGTAAGTACAGTCCATAGGTATAATAATGGAACACATGCATATGAATAAAACCGGGCAAGTGTGTGTTGTGCCACGCGATATATTCCGCAAGGGTTCCGTTTTCCAAGTACATTTTATAAGAAGATCGACTGTTGCTCGTAAACTTGTAGTCTACTAATCTGTGATAGTTTTCCTTTTAAGTTCGATATATTTCTTGTCACCATGATTTTTTCACGGGTCCAAGTACCATCGTTTGGCTTTTAGAGAGGACATTTGAATTTAACAAAAAAACGAACTTTAAAGCTTAATATTTTAGAAAGGGTTCCCTAATCGAGAGAATGTTTTCGCAAAATCACAATACTCTTTAGAGATCTATGTAATGATATATATATCTAATATGTGTAGGAAACAGCCCGACTTTACTTGTAGGGGTGATATCCTAAAAAAATATTTTAAAGATTTTATTGCTCGACTTTCTTTGTATAATTAAAATGTATATTCGTGCCAAATGACAGCAGCTAATAGTCTACGAACATAGCTGCGGACGGACGGACAAACATGGCAAAACTATAAGGGTTTCTTGTTGGCTACGGAATAACTGGATGTCTCCTGTCTTGTCTTCACAGATAAGTGTCAGTCAGTAAACCGAACAATGGCGGTCAAACCATTCTATTAGGGGCGGTAGTAAATATTTTAACACCGCGATAAAACTACCGCCACTGCGATCGCTCATCCGCCTGCCAAGCGTGGCGATTATAACATAATTCTTCCCTAATGACGTGCCACAAGCTACAACACTATTGTAGGCATGTTTGGGGAAGGCTTTGACCAGAAGTGGACGTCGTACGAGTCGTACGACTGGAGTGAAGAACTATGGGGACTTTATTGAGATATATTAAAATTACGTAATCAACTGGCTGACTATGATTGTATATGTAATAAGTGTAACACTAAAAGGATACTTCGATAAGCATGTATGTGTACGATGCGTATAAGTGTCTCTCCGACTCTGTCCTAATATTACGTAAAATGTAACCGTATTTTTGCTCTCCACATCTTTGACTTTCACTTTCACCTCACTTTTATACACTTACCAAATATCTGTAATCATTCTGACATTCTCTTTAAGTAGGTAAATTATGATTCAATACAAAATGATGGTTAAGTAAGTACACTAAACTGGCTTTAAAAACATATGAAAGCCAATATATTTCTAGATAAGTTTTTGCTTAAACCAATTTTTCAAACACTTTTTTTCATAAAATCCAAATTGGACTATCACGTTTTCGTCCAAAAAATATGTTCCAGCAATCAACATTGATTCACAGTTACCTATTCGTTATAATTGCTGTTTTTTAATTTTTGATCAAAGACAGATAAGTGCCTCCTATTTCTCATTTATTTTTTTAATGTCCATTATCTAAGGAGAGGAGTCATGTTTACTCTTCTCAAAGTTCAGGTACTCAGTGATATATAATGTATGTTGGAATGTATATTCACGCCAAACCCCTCACGGGGTATACAGTGAGCGTGGAGCGCCAACTGTTTCTGTTTTTACACACTGCCCGTGCCTCTTCTACATTCGTCACCGCTTTCATACATGCACACTGATTTCGAGGGCACTTGATTCCACCTTCCGACAGTATACGACACTCACAAAGCGAAAATTAAAATATTCGAGTTACCAAAAATATAAATATATATTCTGCATCAGAGATAGAGAGAGAATCTTTCTGTGGCTAATTAATCCGTTTGCGAAATCTTAAGGTTTAGAATCCGAATTTTTGTTAGAATCAAGTCGCCCTCTGCAAGATAAATGGTCGTGTTTCGATATAACAAAAACCTCATGGTAACTATGCAACGTAGTAGCAAATATGTATAATGAATTTAAACGACCAACTTATAAAAGTACTTGAAAAAAACGGAAACCTCCACGATTACCTCTGGCCGCCAGGCACTAGGCCGCATTTTTTAATGTTATTTTTCATAAAATTAAACCATTAAGAATAAACAATCCGTAAGATTTGATTACTGTTGCTTCTCAACGTTAGGTATGACGATGACAAAAAAAAACTGATTGCATATTTACATATTACAAGAGCATAATAGAGGTTACGGTATTTCCACAGGCACATACCGTAACTGGCAACCCAAATAGCAATCTTGATTCCCAAACAAACGCCGTGCTGATTGTTCCTAATAAGATCATATCGATATTAGCGCACTCGCTGTAGAGTAAGCTAATGTCTGTTTATTTGCAGTTAAACATTATTTACATACAATGCCTTGCTATTTTGTTGGTTTCATTGTACGATATGAAATCTTAAGGTTCTCAAATCGGAATTTATACATAATTTCACGCCTTCTTCGTAGAATCGGTCATGTCTGAGCTAATGTCGTGGAACCCCTGAAGTACCGCAATATCTTCGAGAGGACTGCCCATGAAGCCGATTAGCGACAGTAAATGGAGTTCGGCTATTTTTTGAACAGAGAATCAATCCTTCATACCTGCATAGCGAGCTGCCTAGAACATTATTACTGGTGGTAGAGCACCAGTGACGGAGCTCGCGGGCGTAGGCACCACCGCATTACCTTATACTTGCCGCTTAATGGTAGTGTTCAGCACTATCATGTTCCGGTCAGATGGTAATGTACGGCCCTGTAATTTCGGGCACATAGTCATAACACCTTAGGCCTCAGGAGTGGTAACGCATTTGCATTTTGACCTTGGTCTTTGTGTGGGTGTCTATAAGCTGCAGTCATTACTTATCATCAATGTGAACTGCATGCTTGTTTGCCACTACATAAAAAAACATTATTTGAGTCACAGCAATGTAGTATTTTTAAGCATGTTTAATTGTAACGAAAAGTTAGAGAGCAATACTATCAAAACATATTCAGTAACGTTAACCGCTAGGTAATGTTTAGTGAAAATATTACGACTACAGTGAAGCTCACTCACATCTATTTCATAATTGTTTTATATTATTTCGCACTAACACATGCTTGTGAAATATATATAGCTCAATTGGAAGAGCGGCTGGACTAGATTCCCAGTAGGCCGCGAGTTCGAGTCTCGCCTGAAGTCAATTTTTTTTTCCATTTTTCTTTAAAAAAAATATCTATTTCATAATTAAGCTTTAGGCACATAATAGATTTATGGTGCGTCGACTATATATCTACAGTATTTCTTTACCGGGATTATCAATAGTAGGAGAGATACTGAATCCTCCGGGTACCGTTGGACCTGTAAGGCTAGAAATTTTTATAGGGATGAATCATAACATGCTAAGTACAAAAACTATTGCCTGGCAAGGATCAACCCGTCACGTCATGTGTAATTCTGATGAGAAAAGTTACTTTCATATTTTAGATCTGGTTCGATTGCGACCATTTGTGTTGCGTCTTAAAGTTTAATTTGCAAATAAGCGACTCAATCGAATATCAATAGCAGGTTAATTGATGTACAATTTAAACTACATGATACGATCGATACATAATTTATTGAATTCGTTCTAACAATATCATCGTCAATGGAAACACATTTCCGTTGTCATGGAAACACCATTACAAATATTTAAAAAACGCAACAATTATGGTCGCAAAACTATGGCTGCCAGATCTAAAATATGGAAGTAATTTTTCTCATCAGAAATCCAGAAGACTCGACAGGCTGATCCTTGCCAGGCGATGGTTATCGTACTTAGCATATTATGAATCATCCCTATAAAAAAATCTAGGCTTACAGGCGTTCCTATACTCGAAGGGTTCACTAGCTCTTGGACCACAAGTAAGGAATTACGTATGTCACTGTCAACTAATCGAAATTATTTTTGTATCTCAATACAAGAATACAAACACCGCTGGACATATGATTGAAACCGTCAAAACATTTACATGTATGATCGGTCGTTGCTTTATCCATAATCCTTTAGTAATGGTAGCCGGCTATTGACCATCAGATAAGTCGGTATCGCTATGTTGCTTTTTATAAATACGACGTGTCTTATCTAAACGTTTCAGACACAATCGATTAAACAAAAAACCTGAGTTATGATTCTTTACGCTTGACGCATGTGTTATGAATTTGACTACCATGCTTTTTTTCGCCATTTCACATATTGGAATATTTTTATCCATCCGAAAAACATGAAAAATATATTTTCAAAAGTATTGTTAATGGATACATAATAATATGATCTTGAAATGTAGCATTCAGTATTTTCTTTAATTTTATATTTCCACTACAATGACACTACAGTATTCGCTCAGAATAGTGTTGTTATACGTGTAATAAATTATATTAAATCGATATACGAACCATTATGGTTTGAACGCCGATCCCTGGCTTTGCCCATAACTCTTAGTTTATTGTCAAAAACTTGTTGTTCTTTGCTAGTGATGGAGTAGTATAGAGGCTGCAGTC
This sequence comes from Macrosoma leucophasiata, assembly GCA_036365455.1. Lineage (NCBI taxonomy): Eukaryota > Metazoa > Arthropoda > Insecta > Lepidoptera > Hedylidae > Macrosoma > Macrosoma leucophasiata. The sequence goes on from JAWQUS010000024.1 coordinate 8,607,982, forward strand.
GTTACTTAATAAACACAAAGATATGAATAAAAAACATAAACTTTTTTTAATATGACGACCACGAGAGGTAGATATTATATACAACATGTCATGTCAATTGAAAATCATCCTCAAATACATAGCCTTCTAACATCGTTAAGTAACTGTATTAATATTTGTTGAAAGGAATTCACACATTAGTCTTCATTTAAACATTTCAACTGGCTTGCCGGAAACATAATTGGAAATAAAACACAAGCCAGTTTTACGAGCCTGGAGCGAGAACAGTGCGCACATCCTATAATGAAATGAAAACATTTCTCTTCTACTGCAATATAAGGATCAATAAAACTCCGCATTTCTTGCTTTCTCGGAAAGCTTTTGCTTATTCCATTCCTGTTCGACTCCTGCCTTTACGAGACTAGCCAATTACAGTCTTTTGTTTTTCTGGTTTTTGTTTACAAATTGCTTGTGTATACTGAAGAAGCCGTCGTGCCATTCAAGATCCTGCTCATAAAGAATGGAACGCTTAAAGTATAAACTACGCACTAATTGGTGCTCATACTCTAGCAAATAATAGTTTATTGACTTGTGTACTCGGCATTTCCTTTATACGAGTAGAATTGTACAATTACACAGTTTCCAAACAGTATTGAAACTGGAAAATTAATAAATACATTTATAACTTCGATACTTTACTAATTCCGTAATGTCCTACATATTCCATTCCTTAATTAGAATTCTACTATTACAACTACCGTTTTTGGCAAGTTAATTCAATGCAGTGTCTTTAGATTTTCATTTGCATGTATTCTCTTATGAAAGTAATTTAATTACGCAACATATAATCGTTAAACTAGTTGTCCCAACGAACTTCGTATCACTATAGTAGTTAAAAAAATACAAGTTAGGCCTACCGAATATACACAAAAAGTTTTGAAAATATCGGTCAAGATGTTTCGAAGGAGTTTGGTTAAAAACACCGTGACAGAATATTTTTATGTATTAGATGTAATAGAAATCAGGTTGTTTTTATATTATTTCGCATTAACACATGCTTGTGAAATATATTTTATTTCGGCTGGACTAGATTCCCAATAGGCCGCGAGTTCGAGTCTCGCCTGAAGTCAAATTTTTCTTTCCATTTTTCTTTAAAATAAAAAGAAATCAGGTTATTACAGTTTTTTAACAATCAGTAGACAGAAAAACTGGAACAGAATTGACTTGCAAATATTGTCCTATACATACTAAAATATGAAAACATAAACAAGCTTTTGCTTTTGGAGTTAAGAAATCTTAAACATTTTACATTAACATTAAAATAGTGTCATGTTACCAATATCGTAGAAACTATACTTTATTTATCGATTTTTTTTATAGGCCAGAAACAAAATAATATAAACAAAACATTAAATTATACCTACCTACTTTAATTAATACCGTTAACGCAGAAATGTTTAAACATTAATGCAGTTACTCATCAACTATCTTAAATAGATAAAAATCATTTTCTAGATGAAAGATTTTTAACCCAGTATGAATACTTAATTTTCATTTAATTTAACCTGTTGAATTAAATTTAGAGCCCAATTTTTTTACATTTAGACAACATTCAATTTGATACTGTTTAAGGCTAGGCGCAGTTATGCTATAAAATATAAAAATGGAGAGCCATTCATACTTTTCGAGAATAATCTAGAAGAAATATAAAACTAGCGTTAGTTAGGATACGCGATAGCAGAGATCTGTCAGATAATCGATGTGGGAGAGTACGCGCCAGTGCGCGGCGGCGCGGGCGGCGCTTTCCTCGACCGACTTGCGCACTCGCCACTTCTGTACCGTACGGATTCTCACAAATATTTAAGATTATGTGTAAGATTTATTTTCAGTGCATTCTTATTTAAATTATAAAACTTTTTAAACATAATGTTCTGAATATTTATGTTCTTTTTTTGCTCCGTTTCGAATTTATGTATGTAAAATGATGACCATCATTTTTTTTTAACTTAATCATGTAAATTCTTTTGAATTTTTAATTTTTTTCATACATATGTAGGTAGGTATATAAATATTTTCACCACCCGAAGTTATGTTACTTTCTTAAGAAAACAACTGACAGTCGCTGGATTTCAGTGCAATGCAAAGCACAAATCTTTCGACGATCTGTGTTTAATCATGAACTTCAGAGCCTGATAATATTGGATTAAAATACCGCAGCTCATAACAATACCATCAAAATGATATTTACAATGACAATAATAAAAAATACCTACTTATAATTCTATATAATTTATTTAACTTTATTAAATTACCATCCTAACGTACAATATAACATATCCGTAATTTTAAAACTCATTGATTTGACTAGCCATGTAAGATGTGGATGTGTTGAACAACATATTTTGGATTACTTTCCCAATTGACGTTATATTTTAATCAATCCTCGATAATGTAAATGAATTTAACTGGTGATAGAGCTCCAGTGACGGAGCTAGCGGGCGTAGGCACCACCACATTACCTAATATACTCGCCGCTAAATGGTAGTGTTCATTGTAGAAATTAAACTTGCGGATTTTCTCGCGTACACAACACTCCCAAACTTCTAACACCTCACAGGTAGTGTTCAGCACTATCGTGCTCCGGTCAGGTGGTAATGTACGGCCCTGTAATTTCCGGCACAGAGGCATAACATCTTAGGCCTCAGGAGTGGTAACGCATCTGCATTTTGACCTTAGCCTTTGTGTGGGTGTCTATAGGCTACAGTCATCATTTAACATCAATGTGAACTGCATGCTTGTTTACCATTTCCATTACATAAAAAAAATGTAGTTCAACAAATATTGAAATGGGGAACACTTACGTTAGGTGGCACTTAAATGTAATGTGGTGCTGGTTACGCCTAGAACTCCGACATTAAAGAATATAACAAATTTACTACACGATACTTGATCGTTTAAAGTTAAAAAAGACTATGGAAGATTTATGAAAGTCGTAATGTTGTTAAGATAAACGTTCATAATAGAAATAAAAAACACTTGTACAGTGATGTTTTAATGTTTCAAAGTAACTTAAACAATTGACTTCATAAAATCTGTGTGGATATACACACATATATAATTCATAATTTTTAAAATACGTATCTCAAAAATTGTAGAGTTCCAATGACGAAGATCACCAGCGTAGGTACCACCGCATTACCTAATATACTTGCCGCTAAATGGTAGTGTTCAGCACTATCGTGTTCCGGTCCGGTGGTAATGTACGCCCTGTAATTTCCGGCACAGAGACATAACACCTTAAGCCCCAAGAGTGGTAACGCATCTGCATTTTGACCTTGGTCTTTGTGCGGGTGTCTATAGGTTGCAATCATCACTTAACATCAATGTGAACTGCATGTTTTTTGACACAACCACCCTGTGGTTAAATTCGAGGAAATTGGTGAGATGATCATCAATTTCCTCGAATTGAGCTTGACACTCTATGGAGTCTATCGTGTTACTACATAGTTCACTAAGTCTGAAATAAAGTATATGTATTGTATACTTACAAGGAAAATGATACATATTATTATTGTGCTTATATTAGCCAAGTTAGACAAATTAGACCATATGGTCACTTAATTCCGTTGTAATAAATGCAACATTGAATTCGGATAAGCGGAGAGTTCTCCGACTGTACCTGGTAAATTGAATATCATATTTATCATTATAGTAATAAAACAAACATCTTTGCAACAAAGTTCAGAGATTCATAAGGAAATATAGGTTTAAAAGGCATTCGTGTCATATAAGGCTTCGTGTAAGAATAACCATCTTCTGAATAAAACGTACTTCTATTAACACACAATGACTCGTTTGCCACTTTTTCCGTTTACTTAGTGCTGTAATTACCATGATATTTGAATTCAATGCATTGTTACAATCTATGCGGACTGAAATACTGAAATGAAATATGTGTAAAATATCACCATATGATTAAAGCCAACACATGACATATAGTCGCATTTAAACTGTCCATGTAAGAGAGTTCAACGCGCGTCATTGAATATCACGGTGCACGTTTTTAGCAATTTCAGAAACTTTTAATTTAAAGAAATATTTTAGTTTGATTTTATGTGAATAATAAAAAATATGTATAAAATAATATGCATATGTAGGATATGAATAATATTTGATAACATATGTTATTTGATAAAAAGCTAACTATTAAAATAAAATGCAGCATCTTTACCGATCTGTGATAGAGTTTTGGTCTCCGATCAATAGTCTCATCACTAATTCCTACATGCAACCCTAAAAGCGTAACTAGTGTATCGTGACATCCACCTAACTCGGACGAATTCTGTTGTTTTATATCTACACATTTCATTTCTATATTACTTTTGGACAATGTTACTTAAAAAAGTAAGTAAATGTATAATATTTCAATTTAATATTTAAATATTTATTCGTCAAATATACCATTAAAACATAAGGGTATGGCCCCAGATCCTTAGTGTTGATACATTTTCTCACACAGATCAAATTAAAAAGGGAAGAGCTTTATCGTAAACGATAGTGACTGGCATTGATGTGATAGTAACAAGCAAACGTTCCATCCAATAAGTTACCAGCACGTGATGGAATGCAACTGCGAGTAAAACTTAGTGAGTGTTACAAAACACGCAACGTCTCAGTTTTTAATTAATGCATAATACTTTTTTCTCTCTTTGGATCAATGCCTTCTATTGAGTATCTTTTAATTAAATTACTCTTGATATAAAACTATTTTAACGGATTTATTTCGAGTATATTGAAGTCATGTTAACAAGTTTTCTTTAACATAAACAGCAAGTGATATGAATAAATATTTTTATAATAAACATGTAACAAAAATCATGATAAACATTGTCAAAAATTGAACCCGCAACCTTTGGATACTCCAGCCGCTTTAACACTAAGCTGCCAAGGCTTTCATCCCAATCTATCAATTTATATTCACTTTTTAATTACAACCGCCTCGGAGGTACATGTTACTTTGTTATTGTAAGTTAATAGTTCAAGTAACCCCGATGCAGATGCATTGCTAATCTTGAATTCTTAGATCTATTGGCTATTAGAATAAACAGAAATTACAGGACTGTATATTATCCGCTATCCAGAATACGATATCACTAAACACTACCTTAAGCGGAAAGTGAATTAGGTATCTAATAGGTATGTTTGTAGACACTCAGTATTACGACATAAAACATCAATTCACAAATACGCTCTGATTAACCTACAAACAATAAATTTAACCATAAATTAGCACAAATCAAGATGTTGAACATCAACACTCAAGAGAAACGGTAATTAGATATCAAACAATGCGTGGTTTAAGTACAACTGTATGCACCGGAACACTTAATATACACTTGATGTAATGTTACATTAGTAGAGATTTAAACAATAAATACATCGCTGTTTCAGTAAACTCAGTCAACTTGGTAAAAAAAAAACATAGCAATTTATTAATTATCCATCTTATTAGATTAAAAAAAAGGATAAGTTTAAGTATATAGAAAATGCGCGCATGGCCCCGCGGTTGGTGTGGATCATAAGCGATCTACTCGGTTAAGCACCACGGGCGCGGTCGGGTAGCGTGATGGGTGACCGCTAGGGGCAAATTAAATTCGCGTTTCAGTGCCTCGGATGACACGTTAAGCCGTTGGTCCCGGTTGCTATCGATAGATAGCAGTCGTTAAACCTTGTCGGAAGCCGAATCTGCTACCACAGTCAAATCATATGTTTAACAGTATAGTTACCTATAATATCTACATTCAAGTCGCGCGAGGAATATATCTAAGTTCTTTTTTAGTTATTATTGTAGATTATTAAACAGATTCATCAAAATGTTGATCCAGGCGTAAATAATTCTTTTATATGATTTTTTTTTGCTTTTATAATTCTATTTTTTTAAAGGGGTTTTGTCCCACGTCATGTCAACCCCATCGTACCCAAGTTTTTATTTGATTGCACTTCACACAACATCTAATACAAATAATCGATGTTTTCATAGACGCTTATTTGTGTGATACATGCACCGCTTATCATTCGTTATGAAGAAGCCGCCGCCTGCATTGGACAGTTAAACTTTTAGACACACTTAACCGAATTCAGTCTAAACAGAGCGCGCATTATGAGCGTGAGATGAACGACAGTTGCTTTCTTTTGTGGCGCGGCGCACGTGATCCGGAGCAACGAGCGACGCAGTCATCTCATTGTCTCGTTTTATTTCTACTCAACTAGCAAAGCGAAATACGGTGTTGATGTTAAGTGATGGTGCCTGCAGCCTATATTTTTTATGTCTTGAACGTAGTAGTTACAGTTCACATCAATGATAAATGTGTGCTGCAACCTCGTGCATAAAAACTATAGATTTAAATGAGTTGACGCAAATATGTGCAACAGCCTTCTATATAAAAACTTGGATTTAAATGAGTTGACAATAGTAAGACATAAGATGAGTTGCTGTGCAAGGAATTACAAAGCTATTCAGGTAATTGGGACACGGTGATGTCTAGCACCATCATTTATTGGTCATAAACCATATTCACCAGTCGATAATGATCAATAAAATACCCATATCTTTAGAAAGTTGCTACTAGACATGAAGTAAAAGATAAAAGGACTATTGTCTCAGTTATCACAAAACCATACAACTAGGAACTATTTTAATTCGGTGGTATATCAGAAAATTATGATCGCCTCATTGTCCCTACAACAGTCGTATCGCAATTGTGTTAGCACGAAAATTACTTTGCGAAATTCTATTTTCCCGCACACGACGTTGACATAAAGTCTACATTTTTATGAATGTAACGCAATCGCGATGATCCAGTGCAATTTCCACACATGCCATTGTATTGCATTAACTGAGATGTCACAGTTGTTAGATGAGCAGGCGTCCGGCCGGATGTAAATGTAGCCCTCCTTACTGCACTGGACTGCATTTGTAAGTAATTATACAATTATCTATCTCGTTACACAAATTTAGCTGTTGAGCTACATTTTTGTTGAGCTTAATGTTTCAGTTCAGACCAGTGTGTGTTGCCAGTGATGACATACGGAACAGAAACGTGGTCGCTCACTATGGGCCTCATAAGAAGGCTCAAGGTCACTCAGAGAGCGATGGAGAGGGCTATGCTCGGAGTTACTCTGCGAGATCGAATCAGAAATGAGGAGATCCGCATGAGGACCAAAGTAACCGACATAGCCCATCGAATAGCGAAACTCAAGTGGCAGTGGGCAGGGCACATAGCTCGCAGAACTGACGGCCGTTGGAGCAGAAGAGTTCTAGAGTGGCGACCGCGTACCGGAAGACGAAGCGTAGGCAGGCCCCCCACGAGGTGGACCGACGACCTGGTGAAGGTCGCGGGCAATCGTTGGATGAGGGCGGCCCAGGACCGTTCGTTGTGGCATTCTTTGGGGGAGGCCTTTGTCCAGCAGTGGACGTCTTTTGGCTGAAATTATGAATGTTTCAGTTGTGAAACATAAAGACCGTTAGTGACAAAACATACAATTTATCCGCGATTGCGTTATTAAATGTTTGTGACCCATTTATCTCATTTATATGTGAAACATATCTAGAGATTGAAATGCAGAATTACACGTAAATAAATTGCCATACATCACACCATCTAATTCTAAACATTCCTTGAATCTATACCTAATCTGCTATCTGAGATAATAATTTAAATAATTTTGTAAGTACTTAAGCTTTTCCCATGAAGTTTTGCCAGTAGTGTAATTATACAACACACCGCAGTTTTAATAGAATGTAGCGTTTCATAGTTAAATATTGTGGCAGATATCCCAGTCCTGTACATAAATGTTATGAGATATTGATTTCTTTTATAATGTAGGTATGTAAAAATTCGAGCAGCATACAAAATATATAATCGATAATCATAAATAGATATATTTCTTTGTCTATGAACGATCCATTTCATGTAACATATTATCATCCATAAAATATACCTCATTAAGTAAATATTTTATGTTTGTATCCATATGATTTGATAATTATGCGCTATATAAAAAATGTACACTTAGTAATCACCTAGTTCTATTGCGAAAACGTCCCTTGACATACAAAAAAGAAAACCCATGATTTTTTTTTTGTGGTACAGTGAATCGTTACCGATATCTTACACTTTCACGGAAAATCGATTCCTAACCCAGATCTCGATAGCTAGTTTAATGGCATAAAAGAGAATGAATACCATGTGCCACTTTCTGCGAGTTTTTTTAGTCCGATTTCAATATTCCATTGACAAAGATTACCTTCACCGTGACATTATTCAATGTCATTGAATTTGAAGGCACGATCGACGAATAAATTAATTTTCGCGATTTTAAAGATCGCAACAGAAGACAACTTTTTTGTAAATAGTCTATAAGAGCATCTAATGGAAGCTCAGGAGTCCTGCATATATTCTATTTATAAATAAAATTTAAATGTGGACTTGAAAACACAATCTAATTCTAAAAAAAACCCTTGAAGTCCTGCTAGCAGTGTAATACTAGATACTACAATTTAGCGTTTCATTGGACAAATACATTTGCAACAACTCAAACGACATATTTTATTTTATTCTGTATTTCTGGAATCTTTGATATGACTTTTCTTCGAACCCGCGAAGGGTCGCGAGTTCGATCCCCGCACCGGGACAAATATTTGTATGGCCTACAGATATTTTTTCGAGTCTGGGTGTTTGTGTATGTGTTGTATGTGTACAACGGCACCCACGACACAGGTTTATACATACTGTGGGGCTGTGAGTGTAAGCGTATAAAAAAAATTGTAACAAAAATTTAAAAATATTTTGAAATTAACGACGATAAGTAAAAATGTTGTCGTTTTCATGGATATAATGCAGCTAAAGTTTGCTCTTAATTTAGTCAGTACTAAATACACGACAATGATGTTAAAATAGTTAACGGATACTAATAAAATTATAGGAGATATAAGGATGAGGTATCCACTCATTCTTAGACAAATACAATTATTAAAAGCTAGAGATTTCAACGTACGAGCCATTTACTTAGTAGAAGTAATCACGAAGTAATACTGGCTAGTGTTAATTTATCTAGCGTTTATTTGTCGTCATAGCATATATACAAGATATGACCGACTTAGTTGGTACCAAATAGGCAGAATGATATATTTTTTTTACTATTTAAGTAAGACAGTCATTACAAGATGTTTGCGCGTTGAACCGGAATCAAGTGTTGGCAGGAATTAGGCTTGTGCGTGACTTCGCACCGTTCACTGTCGCTGCCACACTTTAGACCCCCGACGTGGTCCGCATCATTACCCCATATTAACATACGCATAGCATTAACGTGAATAACTTTACGACACTTAAGCAAGTAAGTAGAAAGTAATTGATACTACATTTTGTGATATAATATCCCTTGAGTGCATAAAGTTGTATTTATGTTTGGTTTGTTTACCGACCAATTTTAATTCCTAACTCGAGTCTATTATATCGATTGCCTAACTAGCATAAAAACACATTGTTCTTTAAAAATAAAAAATTTAATTACTCTTAAATTTTGAGGAAGCGGTAGCGGAAGAGGATTTTTTTGTTTTCATTTATGAGGATGCGGAAACGGTTGAGGAACCCAAAATATTGCGGAACTTCCTGATTATGAGAAAGCGGAAGAGGAATCCTCAACAACCCTAATATAAATGTCTGTAACATACCTACGCATGAAACATAAAGGATCATGGCAAGATTCGTACAGAAAAAATGAAAAAAAGGTACACGGTAAAACAGTATGGAAATATTAACCAGTGAACCTAAACAACATTTCCTGATATTTAAAATATTTTTTACTCTCCGGAATAAAAAGTTTGAATTTGAACTTTAGTATGGAGTGCTTCTTCTATTGTTAGGAAAGACGATTTTTATCCCGGTGATGCAAAAATATTTTAAATACCAGATAATGTTTTTGAGGTTTCCTACATAATATTTCTAATCCGTTTTACCTTGTACCTTTTTCTACCTTTTTTTGTACAAATCAATGTATGTAACTTGCCATGATTCTTTCGCCCTTGCATTGTTTCAACGAATTATCATGTCACGGACCGTTAAATAAACTTTCCAAAATATTATCTCTTGCACAAATATTTAATTCAAAATCGTTTATATACGTTTGAAACTTTCACATTAATAGCATTCAATAACAAATAAATTATTCTTAATTATAATGCTATTAACTTTCAAGTTCGGATTCATTTAGCACTATAGGAGTTCGACATATCAGTTTACGTTTAACATATAGTGGTCATTATAAAATGGCGATACTTATTAACCTAAATAACTTTAAATAACGCCTTAATATTATCAAGTCGTGATCATCAAGTTATTTGATTGTTCATAAAAATATTTACTGAATGTATGACTTATTAAATCCAATTAACTGATGAGAAAATCAAGACGAAGAACTATTCAGAACAATAGCTTCTACATTGTTAGTGCATAAGTTAAATAACAACCTTTTGCAAATTATTCATGTCAGTATTTTATTCACAGAAACTTTATATGTGTAGTTAATGGCGAAAATCACAAGTGATATTTAATTGTCTTTTTTTTATGTAATGGAAGTAGCAAACAAAGCATGCAGTTCACATTGATGCTAAGTGACGACTGCAGCCTATAGACACTTACACAAAGACTTAGGTCAAAATGCAGATGCGTTACCCCTCCTGAGGCCTAAGGTGCTTTGCCTCTGTGCCGGAAATCACAGGGCCGTACACTACCAACTGACCGGAACACGATAGTGCCGAACACCACCATTTAGCGGCAAGTATATTAGGTATTGCGGTGGTGCCTACGCCCGCGAGCTCCGTCACTGGAGCTCTACCACCAGTAAAAAACTTATTTTAAGTGTAGTAGTGTGTAAGTTGTATTAAGTGAGTTTTGATTTTAATTATACAATGCTTATTATTGTATACACGTATACATGGCCACAATTACTGGACACATATTGGAGAAATCAATTTCTCATAAAAAAATCCTGAATAATTAATAAACATTTCTTAAGCATAACTCAGATAACTGCTTTCACGCGGCGTAATTCTATTTAATTGATAGTTAATGTCTAAGCACTCGTTTATAATCCAGGAACTAGCTAATGACAAAGACTCTCAACGGCCTCATAGCCGAGTTTAAAAGAAAATCTAAGACTACAACATACAGATCAGAAGTACCTAGAGCAGCAACTGTGTGATTACAAAAGATCTATTAAATGTGTACCGAGTTCTAAAGCAAAGTAATCTAACTGTTTATAAGGTACTCAATTTTCGGTCACAGCGGTGGCAATGTTTAACAAAAGCACATAATACGAGTAGGTACGAATCGTTTAACGTTCGAAGTGTAGATTTTTTTTATGTAATGGAAGTGGCAAACAACCATGCAGTTCACAATGCTGTTAAGTGATGACTGCAGCCTATAGACACCCACATGAAGACCAAGGTTAAAATGCAGATGCGTTACCACTCCTGAGGTCTAATGTGTTATGCCTCTGTGCCGGAAATTACAGGGCCGTACATTACCACCTGACCGGAACACGATAGTGCTGAACACTACCATTTAGTGGCAAGTATATTAGGTAATGCGGTGGTGACTACGCCCGCGAGGTCCGTCACTAGAGCTCTACCACCAGTAAAAAAGATGAGATATAGAAGATGAGAATGTTATAACAACACTAATACAAGATCAGAACCTAGATTTTTTTTTTTTTTTATGTAATTAAATTGGCAAGCAAGCGTGCCGTTCACATTGATGTTAAGTGATGACTGCAGCCTATAGACACCCACACAATGACCAGAGGTCAAAATGCAAATGCGCTGCCACTCCTGAGGCATTAGGTGTTATGCCTCTGTGCCGGAAATTACAGAGCCGTACATTACCATCTGACCGAAACATGATAGTGCTGAACACTACCATTTAACGGCAAGTATATTAGGTAATGCGGTGGTGCCTACGCCCGCGAACTCCATCACTGGAGCTCTACCACCAGTAAAAAAGTAAGTTTCTAGGTTACCTCTACATTTAAACATCACATTTCCATAGACTGCACTCTTTTTTGTTACGAGAAAAGCATTTTAGTCGTAAACTCATAACAGACACATTTGTGCGTAGAAAAACACTCATACCATAGTAATGAACGTCAATAGTAGCGTATTGTGGAGTGAACAAAGAAACAGCACACGTTATATGGAGGTATTACTAAGTATATTCAAAGAATAATGATGGGACCGTTTCTTTGTTATCCTTGTAAACATCGACATAGTTTACAACATCTCAGTACAAAGTTTGATTGAGTAAGTCTACTTCAATGGGAATCTTACGACTGCAGCCAATATTTAAGTTTTATTTTTTAAATCGTTAGTAACACACTTGAGTAAAATATTGTTAGTAATATAACATTTCGTGCATTCGGTATGTCATATATTTACTTAAATATAAGGCGTTTTAATAAGCCACATTTGCCGCTTACTGTACTTAACTACATAGAAGTATCCCTTCTCAATTGTACTCAAATCACAACCGTTGCATATTCGTATCTATTAATTCTATTTAATCAATGTTTTAAAGGTTACCTTACCATGAAGGAAAGACTGGTAGGCGGCTTAAAAACGACCCTTCTTTAATATCAATTGACATCTTCTCCTCTTGCAGGAATGATCCGACATTAAAGCACTTAATCACCAGTTTACTGGTGATTAAGTGCTTTAATGTCGGATCAAACAAACACAAGTTCAAAATATTTTTATTTCAGTTATTTTCATGGCTTAGGCAATATCTACGTGCTGCTGTCTATTTTTAACATAAAACATAACTTCAGTAATAAAAGAAAACTATATATACGCGGTAAAATTTTAGTGGTAGTTATTCCGTAGCAAAATGGACTTATTTGTTGTGGTAGTATCGATCTAAAAAAATGTTTTTTATTAGTTATGACATATCACAAGATACGTGAGCTTATTTAGCTCTGAATAATTGGGACTCTTCATTCTTTTATGAATTTCTTGGTAGCACGCGGGGTAGTGTACGTGCACTAGTTCAAGTACATAGTAGTAGTACAAGCGTTACGTTTATTGCATTATCATCATTTTATACGTTTTTGAGATGATGATGGTTTTAAATCATTCGAAAATAAAAAAAAAAATATTTTATCTCTGTGTCTATGTCTTTTACATAAGTTTTGATAATACTACTAAAGGCAAAGTATACTGCCGCGGGAAAATAACAACAAACTTTTCACCCTGTCTATGAAAATGTATGTTAATACGCCTACTGGGTAAATTATTCCATTCCAGGCATTCTGTAGTTTTGTTTAGTGGCCGGATACCTTACTGGATAAAAATATCTTAAGTTTAAGCTATCACTGCTCCTAATCTTAACCAAAGTCCAAATAGGCGCTGTAATTAAATAAATAAGTTTATAAAGTTTATTAAACACGCTTACGAGGCGAGTAGCTAACTTTACCGTAATTATGGTTAATCTTATCACACTTTAAGGTACCGTGGGTACTTAATGGCACAAGTCGCCGTAATTATTTTTTTTCATATCTTTTAATTTATAAAAGCCACATCTGTGAACGAAGTCGATGATATAGGCGCCATCGAATCACATCATTTTAGATGTCAATAAATGGTGCTCATGGAGCTCGCCTTGTTCGAAAGAAAAAAAAGAAATCTATCTATCCTAACCTGATCTATCTGCCGCCAAATAGTAGTGTTCAGCACTTTCGTATTTCGGTTAGGTTTTTTTTTAATGTAATGGAAGTAGCAACCAAGCATGCAGTTCACATTGATGTTAAGTGATGACTGCAGCCTATAGATACCCACACAAAGACCAAGGTCAAAATGAAGATGCGTTACCACTCCTGAGGCCTAACGTGTTATGCCTCTGTGCCGGAAATGACAGGGCCGTACATTACCACCTGACCGGAATACGATAGTGCTGAACACTACCATTTAGCGGCAAGTATATCAGGTAATGCGGTGGTGCCTACGCCCGCGAGCTCCGTCACTGGAGTTCTACCACCAGTAAGAAGTAAAGTTAGGTGGTAAGATAACTATCATAGAGACAACAACTATGGTCTCAGAGATACCAACGCAAGTTTATTTTGACCTCTGGTCTTTGTGTGGGTGTCTATAGGCTGCAGGCATCACTTAACGTCAATGTGAATTGCATGCTTGTTTGCCATGTTCATTACATAAAAAAAACATAGATTAGATATTATTATAAGAATAAGAATAAAATTTATTATTATCGTGTACATTGATACATGCTTGTCAATACATTGATACATTCATGTCAAATTTAATAAAAACAGTGCGCTTAAAACAGTGTTGACAATTTTTTTGGTTAGGCACCGGTACCCATGGTAAGATTTAACTTGTGTTATGGGTACCAGGACTCTCGCTCAAGTTGAATACATTTAATGAACATTTATAATATTATAATTATACATGCCAGAGAAATTAAAATAATAAGTATTAAAACATAACAGGACCAAAAATTTAAATCAATAATAAATGTCTCGTATATTACTATGTGTGTGTGTGTGTGTGTGTGTGTGATTGTAATATTATTGTATTATGTGCCATGCAACTACGATTATAGCATCTCAACTCTCTAAGGTCCGTATTTATAACCAGATCTCAGTCCCAGAACATGGCACTAAGATCCCGTATAGTATAGAAAAACGTGATCAGATCGTCTCAAAGACATGCTGGTAGGAAATCCGGGTGGGCCATGCCAGCCCCAGAATACTCTGACCCTAACCCGAGAATTTATTACTAACAATAAATTAATTATGTAGGTAATTCATGCCATTATCGCTTCATACGTGGTGCGGTGCCCTAAACCCCTGCCCCCCTGAAAATATCTAAAGCTACGCCCATGTGCATGGTGGACTGAGATCTGTTATATTTTTATTAATGCGAGTCCAAGAACGAACTATTTCCCTTCAAATTGCAGTATTTTAAGGCTAAAAAAATCTTACCTAAATGTTTTCATCAGTGAGTAAGCATACACACACACAAATCCAAAGTACATTTCACTTATTCTTTACTCTCACGCAACGACCAAATAATAGGTTGGGGAAAAAGTTTCTTCGCATTTTTTAAGATAATTCAAAACACTTCTTAATATAGTTTATTTAAATTTAACTAAAGTATGTATGTACCATTTTGTTCGATAACCTATTGCCATCTTGTAGGTAGGGACATGATCCAATTGCTATAAAAATTTTGGGACTTCTCATCAAAATACCGCGACAAGTGGATTTGGCAGTCCTCTCGTGATGTTAACCTAATATTGCATAAAGAATTCTGAAAAGACCGAAACAGGTGGAAATCTGAAGGTGCAAGGTCAGGACTATACGGCGGATGCATTAACAGCCCAGCCAAACTCTCTTAATTTTTGCTGAGTGGCTATAGATGTGTGAGGTCTAGCGTTATCATGATGAAACACCACACCCCTTCTGTTGATCAATTCCGGCCGCTTTCACTCAACTTCTTGCTTTAATCTCATCAGTTGTTCGCAGTAGAGTTCAGAATCGATAGTCCTGCCTGGTGGTAATAGCTCATAATGAATAATGCCCTTCCAATCCCACCACACACACAACATCACCTTATTGCGAGTTAACTCGGGTTTCGCCACAGTCTGTGAAGCCTGACCGGCCTTTGACCACGACCTTTTTCGCACGTTCTTGTCGTACGTGATCCACTTTTCATCACCAGTTATCAGCTTCTTCAAAAATGATTCGGTTTCATTACGTCGTAATAAAGAATCACAAATGAGTACACGGTTCATTAGGTTTCTTTCAGTGAGCTCGTGAGGTACCCAAATATCGAGCTTTTTTTTGTACCCAGCTTTTTTCAAATGCGCCAAAACTGTTTTGTGATCAATTCTCAGTTCTTCAGCTACGTCGTAACTACTGATATGTCGATCTTGCTCCATTTTTTCAAAAATGGCATCCATTTTATCCGTTATAGGGCGACCAGAGTGAGGTGCATCTTTGACATCAAAATTTCCGGATTGAAAACGCTTAAACCAAATTTGTGCTACTCTCACAGACACTGCACTAGGTCCATAAACATCGCAAGTTTTTTTCGCGGCTTGCGTTGCATTTTTACCTTATTTGTAGTAAAATTTTAAAATGTATCGAATTTCTTCATTAGATTCACTCATCTTGACAGTACGTAAAACAAATGAAAATCACACATTTGCCTAATTTAAATTTGGAATTATGTTCTTTAAAATTTTACCTTTCAATGATACCAAAACCAGCCAGATACAAATACTACAGCCAAAGAGATTTTATTACAAGTTCATACATACTATAATGCGAAAAGACTTTTTCCCCAACCTTAGATTGATCGCATGGTGATAAGAAAATGGCGATGATAATGACTCGGTCCGAGTATGCGGACATGCGCAGTGGGTTGGGGTAATTGTTGGATCGACATGATGAGGGTAGGTAGTGATGCGTGGCGATAACTGTCCCGACACCGATCACTGATCTAGGCCTTGCCGCAATGCCATTCGATGACACTGTCAGTTATTATGTCACTAGAAATGAACTTCCTTCGTGTGTATTACGAAATAATTCGTAGAGTTGCTTGTTTTATTTGCAGAGTTCTAATGGAGGAGATTAGGGTAAAAGTATGTAACTAATCTATCATACTAGTTAAGTAACGTACAGCCTCGCACTTTCTTACACAGCAGCTTAGATCTCAAGAGTCACATCTACATTGGGATATCATGTTTTTTGTAAATGTTTATAAACTACATAACAGAACAACAATCAATGAGAACTGATTGTTTTGCAATATTTAATGCAATATTATATTGAATTACTTTCACTAAGTTGCAACTGACTAAAACACATTAATGAAACTACCTAATAAGGCGGTGAAACTCTACCAATGTAAAAAATGTTCAACCTAAATACCGGAAGTAAAAAGTTTCTACGCTCAATATATAAATTCGATGCCACAGCTTATCAGAAATGACCGGCAAAATAACAGAAACCGCATAAGAGACTTCTCGAGTGCATCATCAATAAAAATCCACGGTCAAAGTATATAAAAATTGATAAAAAAATTGACATCACTAATAAACTGCAATGTTAAAACTAATTACCGGATAAAGCGTAATACACCGCCCGTTACAGGACTAAGCCACAAAAATTTCTGACTGAGGTCATCGACTTCGAAGAATCGAAGAAAGATTTTTTTAGTGAGATTAAATACCGGTGTCAAGTAATTAACATTTTTTTCAGCACATTATCCAGTTAACCAGTTCGTGTACATAGCTCGCAAAATAGCTAAAGGCCGATCGGGTCAATCACGCTCATGCCTAATCTATCTCGATTGTAAATCGTAATGTTCCTAGACTTAGGCAAGGGAAAAGTTAGTTATCCGTTTTAAATACTTTAGAGGTATTGCATGTGTTTCATATATATATATACATAGCTCATTAACATATATATATATAGCAGATATTTTCAAACTCTGCTCCGCTAAGTCCTGGGGCATTTGTCGGGGATCCTCAGTAGTATCAGTCATATTGAAACAAAATCACAAAATCTAATAATCTAAAGCCATTATTATTAGCAGGGATTAGTAAACAGTAGGTACTTATAAAACAAACTTTTCTAGGCTTAGTTTTATTTTAAGGCTTCGTTAATAATTAATCCAAGTGTCAATTGTAATAAAAAAATTGAGAAGCCATATAGGATACTTTCTTTCTACCCCAAAAAATGTTATTTACGAATACAAGATTATACGATGATTACATAATGCGGTGGGGCCTGAAATTCCAACACAGGAACTTTACTACCAGCAAAGTAGTAACGTTAGTATTATTTAGGCCTCAGAGGTGGCAACGTATCTGCATTTTAACCTCCGGTTTTTAATTAGATCTCCATAGGCTGCGGTGTTAACACACTATCAATATGAACTGCATTTTCGTAGGATTTTTGGGAAAAATCTTTTTGGACATATATGGGAACTCAATCACCGTCGACCAAAGATACAGTCTTCACACATATCACACATACAGTTACAATCTGCATTTGATGCTTCGGCAAGTCAATGTCACGTGCAGTTCATGGATGAGCAGTTCGATATGTACGAAACTACAAGAATGTTTGTTGAATGAGGAGGCGTTGTTATTCCCGCAATAATTCCCAAAAGACAATAAAACATAGCAAAGTTTTGCTAAGACTAAGTGGACAGACTCAAATCCAATATCATAAACGCTGCATGTAACAAAAAAGTGTAATGAGGAAAGCAATAAAACATTACAGTTAATGTCGCCATAAAGACAGTTTAATTGTAACAAAGAAATAACGTTTCGCATAAAATTTCCTTCCAACATAGCACAATAGATAATGGAGGGAAAGCTTATTAGACATTTTCGTACATATCCGGGTGTGAAGAGAGTTAAACAGAGATGAAACGGCGATTCTACAAAATCTGAATGTATGCAATGACGCGAGTTATTTTCGACGAGAAACAAATTACAAATATCCGAAAAAAATATATGACTCCATCATATTTAGAGCGTAAAAGAAATATCGTACAGATTAAAAATTCTTGATAGATATATTAAGTGGTAAAAATAATCTAATGCAACGCAACTCATTCGTCAACACTCAAGATACGCCAGCAAGAAACTATTAGTGAGGTTATTACTAACAGATTTCTATCAAGGAATGATTTGCAAGTTTCAGATTGTTGTTTAAATATACGAAAACCATGTTTTTTTTTCGATTATGTTTATACGATTATATTTCACACTATTTGATTTTGTATACGGGAGAAAATCCGCAAATATAATTTCTACAACGTATGAAGCTCACGAAAACCAACGAAAACGTTACTATTTGATAATTTTACTAGATTATTCTTTTTTAATTCTATTTTAACCAAGGTAATATAATATAGGTACTGACCTTTCGCAATGTACCTAAAGGTATTCTTATGAAAACAATAGTAGGAAAGCCCATGGGAAGAATTTTGGATTTATTTGAGCGCGTCAGATTAAGATTTAAGGGATACCTTGCACCCTGTTGAGTGTCTCCACCAAACCTGAGCTGTTTATATAGTATCAAACTCGAGGTCGTGAGGGCAGCTGTTAAATTTTTCAAAAAATCACTACGTTCTATCCTACTTCCAAATGATCAAAAATTTGGATGGGAGCTTCGAAAACCTCCATTTAAGACCCTTTTGAAAAGACACGGCATCTACCTCGTAGGTCAAGGACGCTTCAGATACTACTAAAAGAGTGTTTTAGTAGTATCCCTTTTCTGATACAGAAGCCTAAAAAAGTAGTTAGTCCTTTGCAGAAAAAAAAACACCTCTTTGATGTATAACAAAACACGTGAATGACAGAAATGCTAATGAAACAATTAAGTGAAGGTATGCATGCCGAGTCCGGAAGAAACTGGAAACATAATGGAACGAATCCAGAAGAAATGATTCCTAGAAAGCAACATTTGTGATAATTATGACAATTACTACAGTACACGGTGAGCTTGCTGGCGCATATAAGATAATAATGATTGCTTTTTCTCACACAAACGGAAAATGCGTCTTTAACCTACGATGCGACTATTGTGCTAGTTATTATTAAAAACTCATTAATCGAGTTATTCGATTGTTAACTTTGTCAATTCTAGTTAGTTCTATGTCAGTATTTAGTTTAGATCCTTCTATGCCTTAGAGGTATAAAAAAATAAATGTCCAAAAAATATAAATAAAATATTTGGTGAGAATCATCATTTACGGGTATGAAAAATAGATGTTGGCCGATTCTCAGACCACCCACCCAATAGGCACACAAAATTTCATGAGAATCGGTCCAACTGTTTCGTTTTTCCGTTTTAATTTTATATGTAGATAAGAAAATAAGAGTATGTTAAATATATTACACTGATAGTAGAGTTTCAGTGTAGATAATCGACGGCGTAGGCACCATAATAATTTAATTAAAAATACTTGCGGCCAAATTTTGATAAGAAACCTAGTGAATTGATATTTTTTACATTATAAATATGCGTAAACATTAGGTTTGAAGCATATCTGGATGAACGAAATGTTTCTGCAGTGGGATCCTACGTATCAACGTTGATAACCATCTTGTCGAACGTTCAAGTTCAAATAGGTAAGTACCGATACTCACCGCTTGCCAGAACGTTATCAAAATTTATGAGACATGAAATCCCTCTAACACAGCTACCATGGCTCTCAGGCATATCTACGTATGCATCTGCACCGCACGTCGGCAGTTCATTGTCAGCCACAATCCTCACGCTCGAGATATCGGCTAACACAAAAAGCGCTGCAAAATCGCGAATGACGGAGGCATGTGTCATTCACCTTACCGAGGAAAACGCTGTTTATATCAAGTACAATCAATCTGAGAAACGCATCGCGGCTAGAATCGACTGAATCGATGTTTTACTCTTGTTTTGTCCCGATAATTGGGATTAGTTCAGATCGTGCGCATCGGGATGGGAATCCAATTGTGCGAGCGGCTTCCGCGTAATGGAAAATATTTAATCATTCGTGAAGGTCTTCCCAGAACTAAGGATACATTTAAATGAATTAAATTTGAGGTATTTGTCGTAGATAATGGAAATTATTTACGGTCTTAATCTTTTATTTAAAGTAACTTCAATAATATAAAGAGCAATGATTTTATGTTGCAATAATGAAATCAAATTAACAGAGATACATGTTTTCCATTTTATCCTATAGGTAAATAAAACTTTTAAATTACACTTAATTAATGATAACAATTAATTGTAATAAAAAGTTGTTACCTACTGTGTCTCTTATTATCTTGCGTACTTATAAAATACATATGAATTACCTACATTTGTATCGATTTAAAATTAAACTTTTATATCTAATTAAGTAAAGGTACCTCATAGGCACTCTGTCCAATAAATTTAACAAAAAATTGGTAAGGAATCTCCAATGTTTTTGTTAAGTGTAATTTTCTCAAATACCCTTTTCACTGAAAACATTGTAATCTCAAACTAAAGAATTAATCTGAGGTAGTAGGTATATACACTACCATTTACTATTTCTAAAATAAAAAATAGGATGTAACTATGTAACATAATTATGTCGTTTCTTACCGCTTGGGTACACTAATCCGCCTTTGCCGGAACAGGTGGTCCATTGTGTTGTGATTCCTCTTTTGTCTTTTCACTTTAGTCCGGACAGTCTCACACGGAGAAAATTATTTTAAACTTTCACTTAATCCCCGACGTATAGAGTCCTACTGTCACAGTCTCACTAGTATATTTTTTATTTGTTTTTATACTAAATTCACGGTGGAATACACTATTTTCACTCCACTGCGGTCCATTTGTAATCGGTTATTTGATTACACCTGCGGGCAATCTGAAAGATATCACTAAATTAGTATTTCTGAATTAGTATCTAGTATCTAAATGGAAATAAGTATATGAAAGAAAAAATGTCTGACTGATGTTTTAATGCACAGGTCCAGCTCAAGACATTGGCTGGAATCACTTGAGATTTGGAATGCAGGGAGATGATATGAAGTAGAAGACATCAGCTAAGATAGGATATAATGCCCCAACCCAAAGGAATAAGAGAAACAAATTTCGCGGAAAAAGCTACTCAAAATATTTAATTAAAGATTATAAAAAAACATTAAAATATACTTAAAACCTAAATAATATTTACATAATATAAAGTTAAATAAATAAATAACTTTCATTAAATAACTCTATATTCGAAATCTCTTGTTAACCGCAGAGTGTTTTGTCTTATCAAAATTACTTGAGACTGACACTTTTCAACTACATTCGCTACAGTTTAAACAACCTGGAATTATGCTTTACTAGCTGTTGCCCGCGGCTTCGCCCGCGTGGATGTCGTTTTATAAATAACTAAGTAGCCTTGGTCTTTCTCAAAGTCAGCTCTATCTCTGTACCAAATTTCATTAAAATCGATTCAGTCGTTTGGACGTCAAAAGGTGACAGACAGACAGACAGAGTTACTTTCGCATTTATAATATTAGTAGGGATTGATGAAAGCATTGATGAATATTTATATTCATAAGTAGGTAGATTCGTCTTAAGTTCACTAGCATGACCGTTAAATTAAATACATATTATTTATATAATACATATGATGATGATGTATGTCCCGTTATGACTATCTCAGAGACATAACAACTAAGTTTTCAGGGATGGCAACGCATCTGCATTTTGATATCTGGTCTTTGTGTGGGTATCTAGACTCAGTGTCTATAGACTGCAGTCATCACTTAACATAAATGTAAACTGCATGCTAGTTTGCCCCCTCATTACCTACATTAAAAAAAATCTCGATACTCACTGAATCTCTCTATCTCTCTGTCTCTCTCGTCTAGCAGCAAACAGCTGCAGAATTGCGTCTTAGATGCGATTTTTGTTCAATAGACATAATTTCAACTCTATCATAACTACCCACTGAGGGCAATAACAAAGTTCGTTTGCAATAAAATCAATGGAACCATTAGAACTGCACACCATCTACGATATGGACAAGCACAGTCGATTGGCAGTTTCGATTGCTCAATAACTGCAATTTTGCAGCTGGCGTGCACTGGCGTGAGTAAGTCTAAATCAGCTTCGCGTATAAAGAATTCCGTACAAAATTAAGGCATCGGATATTGTTCTGTTCTAACGAAAATGTTTTATTAATAGAAGTTGGATTTTAAAGATTTTTTTCCATACTTTTTTCATAAGTAATACCATAGTCTTAAGAAAACGAACATGTTATAATGTAATTATACTGTGGTAATACTAAGTTCTGAAGTTATGGAGATAAGGTGTGGAAATGCTAAATTTCTGCCTATTTTCATAAACAATTTTTTTTTGATTGAGAGTGTTGAAAATAAATACATTTCAAACATTAGAGGCCAGTTTTGGGACATAATTAGGAATATAAAAAAATATTAGTAATCTATTAGTAGTACTGAAGTTATTATTAAAAAAATAAGATACGATAAAGATTTATTTATTCTCGTTACAATGTTTTCTTAAGTTAATAATTATGTTAGGCACATGTTATGAAACTTATTTTTTAAATTATATTTTTATTATATTTAACTCGGGGTATTGTGGATACCGGAGCGCTCAAACTAAGTAAACCCTGTGCTATGAGTCTCCTGGTCTCTCTCAGGATTTTGTCCACTTATTTTTAATCACTTGTACAAATTTAGTTATAACTTGTGTAAGAGTAATAAAGAGAAGTAACTATAAGGGAACGCTTCGCCCATCCACAGACAATTTTGCATAGTATTAATTATCACGAGGTTTCCACAAGGTTAAGCGGCAAAATCCCTCATAGTACTTATACACAACCAGAAAACATATGTGATTATCTCAAAGTATGTGAGTGTGTGTGTGTGTGTGTTTGTAAAAAAGAATCGACTCTTCATTTCCAAAACTACTGGATTCCAATTTTGAAAAAAAAAATCTCAAAAATAGTTCTTTACCCTTTACTACAGGAAAATCAATGGGAAATCTATATTATGTTTGGATTTCTGTCTATATAAAAAAAAACTAATTCTACGACATCCTGAGATCGTGAGTCCAACTCACACTTGGCCGTTTTTTATTTCGCTGAAAGTGACCTTCATTCTTAAAATTCATTTATTTACTTTATATCTAAGTCTGTGTTTTCAATACTTCAGACCACCAAACTTTAACTCATACAAATAAGTAACTGAGCAACTTGTCTGTGGCAGACGAACGAGTGATCCTATAACCGTTTCGATTTTTATCTTTTAGGTAGGTACGGATTTCTAAAAATGACAGCCGCATATACAGAGCAATAGATAGATAGTATGATTACCATACAACCTGTGAACATTTATAAGAAAGTCGTCGGCTTCAAAACAGGCACCTAACGATATTGTGGCCTGTGCCGGTAATCACGCGGCCATATTCAATCTAATCGGTACATAACAGAGGCGGACTCTTGCTTGATAGAGATAATAAACTGAAGCTGGATTATAATTAATCCATTTTGATGTATTATGAATGAATGAATTTTGATACAATAAAGTACCTATTGTTATAAAGGAAATACTCTTCCGTCTATTCAATCCAATTATGAGTGTTAGGAAAATTATTTACCTATGTCATTTTAGGTTGATAATTTCTTCATTTATTACCCACCAAAAAAAACTTAAAGGTAGATTTAATTTTTTTAATGTTTTTTTACACTCAAATGCATGTAGAATTTCTAACATTTATTACAATATTTGTTATTGTAAAAATATTTAAGTTGCTATCCATATTTTATTTAAACACGTTGAACATCCAATAAAGATTGATATTTAATTATACGGTGAAAGTGAAGGTAACGAATTCATTTCGCTCACGCTTGGTCTCCGCTCTCTACGGCTCCTAAACAAATATATTATCAGAATTGAGTAATAAAAATAAATCGAGACTAGTTACTATACGTATTATATTTTTTATACGTATATAGAATATAGAATAAAACAGGCCAAGCGCGAGTCGGACTCGCAAACGAAGGGTTCCATACCAGCATCTATGAATGAAAACTACGTTTATTGCATGGGAACCCCCTTCAATATTTACTTTATTTTTATTTAATTATTTTATTTTGAAAGGGAATGTATACAGAATGTAATCTTTAAGTGTTTACAGGCGATTATTCCGTAACCATTACAGATATGAAACTGATATCGTTACCTTATGAGTAAAATGACAATAAACACTTTTTAAAAATAAAACGAGATCCCTAAAAAAAAAACATTAAACACTCCCATAGATTTAGTATGAGATAGTAGAAATGTTTTAGTTTCCCTAGTTTAAAAAGTTTAATATTGTAATTTTACTCATTAGGTAAAGTACTTTCGATATCAGTTTAAAAACGTTACGTAACTTCACGCCTGTAATCCCCGAAGGGGAAGGCAGAGGTAAATGCATGTATTCAAGCATACATGCAAACACCCACGTTGCGTTTTGGCCCATGTAACAGGTGGCGAGCCTGTTGACATCTCCGGGCACATTACCAAACTTCGAGGTACTGGGAAATTGTCAGAAAAATGGAAAAATCCCAATAGAACCAGAGATAAAGGACTTTACACCATTATCTCTGAATACTCCCCTACCCGGGAATCGAACCCAGGACCTCAGCGTAGTAGTAGTGGCTCGCTACCACTAGGCAGTTTAAGGTTTTTTGATATCTGTAATAGTTATGGAATAATCGCCTGTAAGTACATATTATTGCCCTGCGCCGATTACACCCTGTATACAACTAAATATTCAGTGAAAATTTTAAGTCTCTACCTGCTACCGTTATTAATATTGAGCAAATATAGGAAAACTACACGTTTATTATATGGGGACCTCTCCCCCCTTAATATTAATTTTTTTTGAGTACCTACTTGTTATAGCGCATAGAGCAACACGGGCCACCGGCCAGCAGCGGACCGGAGGGGAGTAGACATATGCAGGCTTTTCCCTCTGTCAAAGTACAAGCCCAAGTGGGCCTATGTCGCCTAGATGTTTAAATGTGTGCGTGAAATTGTTTATGTATTTTGTTAAAGTCAAGGTGTGAGATTCGTAGTAATAGACGATTTTTGTAGTGTGTGCATGTCACACGCATTTTCCCCCGTAAAAAATGACAGACTGCTTTGCATCGGTAATAAACCCTATGGCTATTCCCCTCCGGTCCGCCGCGACCGGTGGGCCGAGTTGCTCTATGTCATAGCGGCAACGGAAATAAATAATTTGTGAAAAATTCGGCTTTCCAGCTATCACGGTAATGAGATACAACCTGGTGACAGACAGACAGATAGACAGCGGCGGCTTAGTAATAGGGTACCGTTTTTACCTTTTAGGTACGGAAGGGGGGGGGGGGGGTTCCTTACCTAAAAGGTAAAAACGGTAGGTAAAAAAAAACCCCGGTAAAAATAGGATAAATAGAAATGGAAGCATGTTGATCCTGAATTATCTATTTAATTCCTTTTTACTGTTATTAATTCATATTTAAATAAGCTATTGACCTGATAAACTAACTTCAGAAGTATTTCAACATAAATTACTTCCGTCCAAATGTTTATTTATATTTTTTATGTTCTTAAAGATAAGTAGTATCTATCCCAGAGAATATGTAATACCTAATACTACGTATAGAATGGACAGTTCGACGTCCCGCCCGATTTCCCCGCATTACCCAACCTCCTCCCCTCTTATGGGCGACCGACGGTTGGTATTTCATACGAGCTACGCACGCAGGTGCACGTGTAAATACACGTCACTGATTGATGTCTGTGTAATAGAGACCAAATTAAGCGTTTGTATGGAATTTCGGCCGAGGGTCCGCGGAGTGCCTATGCTTAGAAACATTCTTATTTATTCATTTAGTGAAGTGAGGTAAATGAATACTTTACCTGCTGCTTGCAGAAATCTACATAAAACATTTAAAACTAAAGCTGAGCTCAATCAGATACTTTGACCTAAAAGTTTAAAAGTAATTATACAGTCGAACATTAGTATTTATCCGTCCGTTTTACATTACACGAAACCTATGTGGCCAATTCTAAGTGTTTTCGTGAATATGCATTTGCCTCTGTATAATCCATCGGAGACAACTGGCATAAAGTACCTTTTACGTTTACCGGCGCCCGAGGTCCTAGGCACTATCCCACAGCACACCTAACCTTCTACGTGTCACATAGGAATTAAGCTCGCCGGTAATGTTTTGGGTAGATGTAAATGTTAGGCCTTGTAATTACTGGCTCAAATAACCAATAGGTATTTCTAACCATGGTGTAAGCAACATTTTTTTTTATGTAATGGCAGTGGCAAACAAGCATGCAGTTCACATTGATGTTAAGTGATGACTGTAGCCTATAGACACCCACACAAAGACCAAGGTCAAATGCAGATGCGTTACCACTCCTGAGGCCTAAGGTGTGTGTCTCTGTGCCGGAAAATATACAGGGCCGTACATTACCACCTGATCGGAACACGATACCTAGTGCTGAACACTACCATTTAGCGGCAAGTATATTAGGTAATGCGGTAGTGCCGACGCCCGCGAGCTCCGTCACTGAAGCTCTACCACCACTAAAACCGTGTTTGTACATGGTGCAACCTATATTTACGCCTTACTTTTTTGTAGATATTTATTGGCTACAGTAATTACTTAGTACAGTATCAATAATAGGCAAGTAAGTACCTATTTCGACAAATAAAAATAATTGTAATCTTTCAAAGTGTTGTTTCGAAGTATTAATATTATCTTAACACAACACAAATATTAGTACGAGTAAGTAGGCATATACCTATTCACTATTGTATTAATAAACACATTCTAAAAAATCTAATAAAAATGGGTTTCTTCTTCCATTCTAATAATGGGTTTGTTATCATTAGAAAGTATTTATTATTTAAATACTTACAACGAATAATACTACTATATAGGTAGGTTATGTGTGTTACTTATAGCTGTAATTTATTAAGACATTATCCTAATTTGGACTACTTAGTGGTGCCATATTGCGTGACCCATTGATACTTGTCAGGTATCAGATGAGTAAGGACCTAGTATAAAAGGACCTAGTATAACATACCTACAGCTCGATAAACAATACTTACATTTTTTATTTTATATTGTTTTGTTATTTTCTACAAATGTAGCAAATTTGTCCTTTGTAAGAAAATTTAAAATTAACAAAGGACTTCTATGAGTAAATTTTTTGTAACATTTAATTAAAAAAAAACGATAATGTCAAATAGTATTGTTTATGGGTAGGTAGGTACCTATGTGATTAATAAAAACTGGCAGAACTTATTCTTTTGTTTATAGGTGTAACACAGCTAATAACTATCTAATTAAAAAACAAACGTATTCATGATTTCAATCGGGGTTTAGAAAGGGACACAGTACATCGACTGCGCTCTTAAAAATTACAGAAGACGTCCGGTTGGGCATGGAGAATTCGAAGTTGACAGTGTTAGTCTTACTTGATTTCTCTAACGCTTTTAACGCTGTTGACCACGATATTCTTTGTGACATTCTCTCGAATGGTGGAGTCTCGTCAGTTGAACTGAGCTGGTTTTCTTCGTATCTTCGCGGTCGTCAGCAGGCGGTCAAGGTCAATAATAATTTATCTGACTGGTGCTGCTTGACTTCTGGCGTCCCGCAAGGCGGTATTCTCTCACCACTTTTATTCTCACTTTTTGTCAACACTGTCTTAAAAAATCTCAAATGCTCTTATCATTTGTACGCCGATGACTTGCAGCTCTATTTCCAAGCTAGTTTAGAGAACATTAATGATGCTATTTCTTTGTTAAATGCTGATCTTGAAGCAATTTCTCTATGGTCAGAGAAATTTGGTGTTAATGTCAATGTTACGAAAAGTCAGGCGATCATTTTAGGCAGTTCATACTACATCAATAGCTTAACCAATAATGTTGTAACTCCGATTATTTTTAATAACAGTGTAATAACTTTATCTTCTCACGTTAAGGATTTAGGTTTAATTATTGATAACACGTTAAGTTGGAAGAATTATGTCTGCCAAATAAATCAACGAGTGATTAGTGTACTGCGGACCCTCTATCGATTTAAACATTTCCTACCAACTAGCACTAAAACTCTTTTAGTCCAATCACTTGTATTACCTATTATTGACTATGCAGATGTTTGCTGCTCTGATGCTTCACAAGATCTTCTCAACAAAATGGATCGGATTCTGAATAACTGTATACGTTATATTTTCGGTTTACGTAAATTCGACCATATTTCACACTTCCGTTCTCAGCTGCAGTGGCTGCCTATTTGCGAAAGGAGATCCATTCGGATACTCTGCTTGCTTTTTTCTATTCTTACCGATCCTTGTGCACCCACTTATCTCAGATGCAATTTCCAAATCCTCGGTGATTTACATTCCTTCAATCTTCGCTCCGCTGAAAATCTAATATTTCAAATTCCTTCTCACCGTACAGGTTTTTACTCTAATTCTTTTTGTGTTAAGGCAATTAAACTCTGGAACGCGCTTCCCTTAGACATCAAGAAATCTCCTAGTAAATTCTCTTTCAAATGCAGGCTAAAAAAACATTTTTTGGCCTCTGTGGATCCTAATCGTGTGTAAAATTTAATCATCACTATTTATCATATATTATAACGTTACTTTTTAAATATATAATATTTATTTATTTATATGTATTTCGTACTATATTCGTATGTAATATCGATATTACTTATGTATTATATGCATATATATATATATATATATATATATATATTAATGTTACTAAATATGTACTTAATGTTATTATCCTCTTAATAATCTCTTCATTTTCTATTCAATTTTTCATCAATAGTTTAATGCACCTTTTCGACAGATTCATTTAGCCCTAAGGTTGGCTGGTAGAGAATACCACTAGGTATTAAGCACGCCTTATGTACATCAATTTGTGCACAAAAGAATAAATAAATAAATAAATAAATTATCGATTTGTGATGTTTAATCCGTTAATGTTAAATCCAGCGGGTTGGCCACTAACCCCAACACCTCCACCAATCCGCATTGGAGCAGCGTGTTGGAGTAAGCTCCAGGCCTCCCCCCAAAAAGGGGAGAGACTCGTGCCCAGCAGTGGGACGTATAATGGGTTGCCATTATTACGAATATTATAATATTGATAATTGAGTACCTACCTAATAAATTTATAATAAGTATATCAGCAAGTAACTAGGTAGGTAGAGTCTAATAAAAAGACATTTATTTTGTTGAATTATTAAACTGAGTTGAAATTACGTTATTAAACTATTGAAAACTAATGGTAGATTATTATTTTTATTATAAATTTAAAAAACTGTGATAGATTAATAGACTGATAGAAAATACTACTTTTAATAAATCTAGCCGTAATGTCACAAAAAAAAAACAAAGATTACTCACCGTAATAATTATGTAAAATATTTATTTATAAGCTTAAATATTAATAAACTTTTCACGTCGCGGAACTTTCTATCGCGCGCGTAACTTGAAACGTCGAAACGAACGCGAGAGAGCCGGCGTGCGACCTCAGTGCCATGTGTCGGACCACTACTCAAGTTCGCTCAACTATCTCTGTACAGTACAAGAGACTAACGCACCACTGTTGCAGCAATTTGATCCGACATTACAATCCGCACCAGTTTTCAGTCATATTGAAATTTTATAAAAAACTACCTGCCCCGACGAACTTCGTATCGATTTAGAGGTATAAATAAAATGTCCAAAAAATATTTGTTGAGAATCATTCTTACCGTTAAGGGTGAAGTGTGTGCTTCTTTATCGCTCTATAACATTAAAAATGCAGTTTACAATGGTGATAAGTGAAAATTGGAGTCTATAGACCAAAGATCACAATCTTCTTCTTCGTGTCAGCGAGGTCAAAGCAAAATATCAAAGAACCTTGTCCTAAAACTTGGCAATCCGCATTGCCTGTAGCCCTGTATTAGGTCGATACTTTCTTGCTTTTGAGTTCCATGGTCCAGGAAATACAAGTATAACCCAATTTTTTTTTTTCACTTTTGAGCTAATCTGTCACTAACCTGGGGACACGGCAGTGCCGTCGCAAGACGAACTAAGCGAAACGCTTTTTTTTGAACCCACATACCTAACTTATCTTTGAGTGGAATTTTACAACTAAGTACACTTGTAGGTATTGGACAATGCCATCATGCCATTATCATATAAATTAGTATATTATGAAGAACCAGTGGTTACCCTAATAATGCCTGCCTTAAGCCGATTCTAGCCCCCTCCCCTCCTAAAAATCTTCGACTGCGCCCTCATTTCTTGAATGAAAATTCTGGACCCGCCACTGAACGTCAACAAAAAGATAAGCTGCGCTGTTCAGTGATAAATCGTAAAGCAACTCTATCATTAGCTCTACATTTCTATTTTGTTTCACATAGAACAAGAGAACACATTATTTTTTATGCACTGAGTCGCAGTTTAAGGATAAGAGAATATGAAAATATTTTTAAAATTTGATATTATTTTTTGTAGAGTGCCAGTTTGACTGTTACCTAATTAATTCGGTAAACCTACTTATAATCAGACGTTTTGATGAATGCTTCCCATCTTTAATTCACAACTTCACAATTTCTGCACTTATAGATAAGAAAATGTATTTTTGAAGATGTGCAGGATTGAGATTTTATGAGAGACAACCCTTTTGAAATGACATGACGTTTTTGATGCCGTAAGTAGATCAGAAAGTTCGTAGTTTTCGTTTAGTTTCGTTATTCTTATGATAACCCGTAAATACGAAAGAAGCGGTCATTGCCCGTGGTACACCTATTTAGTCCAGAAAGAAGTAATCGACAATATAAAAATATTGTAAAGAAAGTCTTTGTTGGCGTACAGTCTATCTTTCTGTATATGGCTATCCTATAAAGTTCTGTGTGAAAGTGAAATTATAGTCTATTGAACATAGCCTTTCTAAAGCTTTCGTTTTCATAAGTGAACATTAGTCTTATGAAAATTCATCAGGTACTTACTTTTAAATACATATAAGGATCAAAGTTATTATCGAGTATCAAATTCGATAGTAAAATAATAATTGTCCAGTCTTTCTTGAGTTTTGCGCATATTTAAAAATATTCTGAACAATTTCCGACTATCAATTTAGGTTAATTTTCTGTAGTTTTTATTTAAAAAGAATTAAGTTTACACAAAATGATAATACAAAAATATGGCGATGGCGATTGACAATTCTTTTGACAAGTTTATCATCTCATGTCACTAGGTTCTTGAGTGTACAAATCATAGATTTATTATCTACTGTACAAATTGCCATAATCATTAAAAAAGAACTCGATTAAACAATATCATCTTTGTTTTAATCAAATTAACTTTATCCTTAAAGCTTTGAAATATTAGCTTTATTTTGATGTACTGTATGTTTAAAAACCAACTTACACCTCAGGAGTAGCAACGTGTCTGCATTGAAATCTCTGGGATTTGTGTAGATGTTTAAAGGCTAGTTTTCACTAACCATCAATGTGAACTGTATGCTAGTTTGGCACCTTACTGGCAATGGCATGAGCTAACTAAATATGCAAAGTAGGCAGTGCCGGATTAGCCATATAGCAGGAGGCAGCAAATGCTACGGGCCCCGCGCCTGTGGCCAAAAAAACCACAAACATGTAAAATATGTAATACACAATACACCTTAGCTATTCTCAAAGTGAGCGTTGGCCACTCTGTAATTATATAGGTAGATATTATGTTACGTAGGTATTATGTTGCAAGTTGGCAATACCACAAATACTTACAGGGGGAATCCACTAATATTGTTTTCGATTCCTTTTCGCAAATGTTCTGTTTTATTTACAACCTAAATTTCAGTAGGCAATGTAACTCTAGGGCCCCATGGTCACATTTGCTACGGGCCCCGCACTACTACCTACTTTCAGTGCCGGCTTTATCCGGCACTGAAAGTAGGTAGTTAGTCTTCGTGATGGACTAGTAATTCTTAATTTAAAATAATTTAATGTTAAAAACCCCATAAATACAGTTACAATCGACCTGATTTTTACGATACGGTGATAGCGATAGTGTGAATGGAGCGTTTAAGAAATCCATAAAAATGAATTGTACTGCGCAAAGTCGATCACTAACAATACTCATCCGTTACTGTTTAAAAACCCGTTGTTTGCACCAGTTTCGCTTTAAACCTATTATTATTTATAGGTAACCGTGAAATGATTATAATGAACTGCGGTTTCAGCTAATCTAACCTTTTTTCCTTCCTGTCTTTTGTGAGTTAGTCTCACGCATTATGGAGTAGACAGAATGCTATCTTTAGTTAAGTAAAAACTATTTCATCCTTTATCATATTTTAAAAATTTGAGTCCTTCTAGTTTCGGAAATAAGGAGGGATGGTCAATTTTCGACTACATTATATTCTTGAATAACTTCAAGACTGTTTCTGTTCAAATCCATAGGTACCTAATACCTGTAACCTGTAATAAGATATTTTTATTGTATAATTTTATTATTTTACTGGTGGTAGAGCTTCAGTGACGGCGCTCGCGGGCGTAGGCACCACCGCATTACCTAATATACTTGCCGCTAAATAGTAAGAAGGAAAGAAAGAAAGAAAACATTTATTTGGACAGCACAGAGACACAAAAAAACGAAAAGTAGTGTTTAGCACTATCGTGTTCCGGTCAGGTGGTACTGTGCAACCCTGTAATTTCCGGTACAGAGGCATAACACCTTAGGCTTCAGGAGTGGTAACACATCTGCATTTAGACCTTGGTCTTTGTGTAGGTGTCTATAGGTTGCAGTCATCACTTAACATCAATGTGAACTGCATGCTTGTTTGCCATTACAACTTTGTTAACGATGTGCAAAAATATCTCATAAAACGTTAGTCTGTAATAGGGTTGCTGAGGATTCCTCTTCCTCTTCCTCATAATGAGGAAGTTCCGCAATATTTTGGGATCCTCAACCGTTTCCGCACCCTCAAAAATTAAAATAAAAAAATCCTCTTCCGCTACCGCTTCCTCAAAATTTGAGAGGAATTTATGAGGAATTTTGTTGCGCATGCGCGTCGCGTATCGATGGCAACGCACACGCCGCAGCACGGTGCCAGGCCGAACAGGCGAGCGAGACCTTCCCACCCGCCACCGGCGCTGTTCCTTGATTGTTTGTTTTAATTTTATTGACATACATTATTTTGTTTATACGCGTACTCAACTTAAAAAATGAAATATTCGGGGCTTTACAGAACTGTATCTTTACAATACCTATCTTCTCTTCCATCAAATGTACCAGCAAACGACTTTTTAGCAATGCTGTATTGGTATATGATGAGCTATAAAACCGGTTGTTGGGGAAACAGCGTCCAAATATTTTTTTTATAATAATTAACCTCACTGTTTAAAATAAATTTCGATTAATAGTATTCAATTCTTTTATTTTGATTAATAATATTCGACTTAAATACCTAATTAACAAAGAAATAAAGACTGCATTCTTATTTTCATTTCAATTCCTAAATGAAATTGTGTCATTCACTCATCTTTTTTTTGGTGTGCGTGTTTTTTTTATGTCTGTAGGTTGACAGACAAGCAGTCGGGCCACTTGGTGGAAAGTGGTCACCGTCGCCTATGAACATTTGCAACACCAGCGGAGTTGCCAACGCGCTGCCAGCCCTGAAGGACTCCTTTGACGCCATTTTTGAAGAACCTCTTAATGTAGCACCTAGGGAACACCTCAGAGGGAAGTTCGTTCCACAATTTACACGTTCTGGGCAAGAACGAACGTGAAAACCGCACCGTTGAGCACTGCCAGGTGTCCAGTCGGTGTGGGTGGAACTTCTCTCTTCGGCGGGTAGTACGGTGTAGGGAAATAGATGGTAGCACCATGTCAAACAGTTCAGCAGAGCACTCACCATTGTAGAGACGGTACAACACGCACATACTCCCAATGTCTCTGCGTAGGCTCAGATGTTCGAGCATGTCAGTAAGTCCTGAATCGTTAACAATACGAACGGCGCGTTTTTGTAGGGAGTCAAGTGGACCAAGCTAGTATTTGGGGGCGCCCGCCCACAAATGAGTATGAATAGTAGTAGCTGCCCCGAAGTGAAAGTGAATACTGCCTGGCTTTGTTAAGCACCCCTAGCTTTTTGGATGCCAACTTGGTCTTACACTCAATGTGACTCCCGAATTGCACCTCGTTCGATATGTCAACGCCCAGGATACAGATACTCTTACCAACGGCGATCGGAATGCCCTGGAACTGTGGTGCTACAATGCATGGCGTTTTTTTAGCGGTGAACGTGCAGACTTGTGTCCTCGAGGGGTTGAACTGCATTAAATTAAGTCGACCCCAATCCGAGACCCGCTCCAGAGAGTGCTCGATTTCAGACACAAGTCTAGTCCTTCTTTCCTCGATAAGTGTCCGAGAGGCATTTGCACGGCTAGTGTAGTGTGCATATCCCGTACTATCATCGGTCTAGCAATGAAAATTGGAGTTTTGCTCCAACATTTCATTGATGTGCAGAAGAAAAAGCGTGGGAGATAGCACAGAGCCTTGAGGCACACCAGCGTTGATAGGTAGTCTGTCTGAGCGCTGACAGTCAACTAAGACTTGTATATAACACTCAGACAGAAAGCTGGCTGTCCAGTTGCATAGCCTCTCGGGAAGACCGTAGGATGGAAGTTTCGCGAGAAGTGCCCTGTGCCAGACCCGGTCAAAGGACTTAGCAATGTCGTTGTGTAGATATGTCACTGAACTCGTCCTTAACTGCTGGACCAATTTTGATGATTCTTTATCGCATGTGTTTTGAGAATGGTTTAGATTTTAGATTCATAGTAAAAATAATTAAAAGAGCATTTTGTAGTGGACCAACCACTACAAAATGCTCTTTTAATTCTTTTTTGTATATATATATACTTAGTTAAGTAGATAGAGACAGGACAGCGGATTTTAGGTTGGGTCCGCTAGTATTTATATCTTCGTATCATCCTCTTCCCATCTTTCTGTAGCGCGCAAGGCCTCCCGGCTGGTGTAGAACGCAAGCGATCTACTCGATTAAGCGATACGGGTGCGGTCGGTTGTGTGACGGGTGACCACTAGTGGCAAATTAAAATGCGCATTTTCGTGCTTCGGAGAGCAGGACGCCGACGGTCCCGGTGGCTATCTACAGATAGCAGTTGTTAAACCTTGTCGGAGGCTTTATGGGCGGTTTGAAAACATCCGACAGCGGGTTGGCCACTAACCCTTGCAAGTAACTCCACCAACCCGCATTGGAGCAGCGTGGTGGAGTAAGCTCCAGACGTCCCCTCAAGAAGGGGAGAGACTCGTGCCCAGTGCCCAGCAGTGGGACGTTTCAAGAGTTGCTATTATTATTATGTCATCTCCTTCCTCTTCCTCATAAAAATATCCTCTTCCTCATCCGCATCCTCTAAATTGGCGCATCACAATTCCTCTTCCTCCTCCTCTTCCTCATAATCACTTCCTCAACAACCCTAGTCTGTAAGGACAACATCGATGGTTTAAAAAAAAGCAATGTATTAAATAGTAAATTGTATTTAGAATAATTATTTCCCGTGACAAGATTCATACATAATTGCTTCATTTATTACAAGCACACATTTATATACTAGCTTTTACAAAAGGTACCATATAGACGATTACAACAGTAATATTCACGATCTGTAACAATCAACATCCACTGTCCTAGTCGTAAGGCTAAATTGTTTGCTTAAAATATTGATAGAATAGAATAGAAAAACTTTATTTGTAACAACAACATAAACACTAAAACAAAGAACACAAAAACAAGGTTGTTACAAAAAGGTCCCCAATTCAGCATAACGCCGGTCTTACGAGCGGCGCTGGTCTTCGATTGGGGCCGATTTTGTGACATAAATTAACCTAAATTACGCCAGCAAAACGTCTGTCATCTACAATAGACAATTTTTAAAAATTGGCTGATCCATGGTACACTTTACAACGATGTATGCTTTAAATAATATATTATAACAAAAAAACAAAGATAACTAAATTAAATAATAGACGTTGTAAGAAATAGTGTACAGTTGTAACGTGTTATCGTTAGTTGCCGTTGCGAACAGTTCTATTGCCATTCGCTTGTCAATCTTGACATTTGACAATTTGACTTAATTTTAGTGAAGAAGCTCAATGGAAGAATTACAATTTTTTTTGATAGTCATAGGTTAGGTTAGAATGTACGATCTGCATATATTAAATTTATTACATTTACATATAGCACTTATAACAACAACATAACCTTTGGAATAATCAAAAGATGGAGAAAAATACGTAGAATCATGGAAAAATACTCAAAAAATAATTTGAATCGTTTTTTTGTCGGATATATTTATTTTACGTAATTTTTGTATGACAG
This sequence comes from Macrosoma leucophasiata, assembly GCA_036365455.1. Lineage (NCBI taxonomy): Eukaryota > Metazoa > Arthropoda > Insecta > Lepidoptera > Hedylidae > Macrosoma > Macrosoma leucophasiata. The sequence continues at coordinate 8,644,972 of JAWQUS010000024.1, forward strand.
CAATATGTTCCCATATCGCTACTATGACATTCTTGTTTTCGAAATATGCTTACGACAATTAATTGAAGATTTAATAAACGATTTGAATAACTGAAAATGATTTAGTATTTTATGCTTCATCTCTCAATATAGTACATGGTGCGGGCCCAAGCTCCATACATTTTGGAACGTCACATTTGGGTACCTACCGATTGACGTATTTAATTAAGCAACCAAAACATAAATCACATGTAAAAAAATACGTCTAAAAATAAGTCTAAGCAAATTACTTAGTGAGTACCTACTTCCCTACTGAATAAATACAGCCCTTGGTAACGTCGTTATGCCGGCCATACACATTGCGACAACGATTATAAAACTTTGCCTGCCCTAAGCCCACTTATTTGAATTAAACTCACACACACACACTTCGCATGTTTCAATACGAAGAATAATAATAATACAAAGTCTAAAAAAATAAGAGCCCAGTCCGATACGTTCTTTTAACATAATATTATTATATTGTATAATCGTCGCGTAAATAACGTAACCTGCTAACTCTCTAACAAAAACTAGAAAATTGATCGAATGATTTCGATGAAATTTGTTATGAGCGTAAAGGCACTTATTACACTTGACTAAATGTAGGATCCTAATTAGATTGCGAGAGAGGGGATAAGGAAGGACGCTGTTCTAAATTTAGTCACTGAATCAGTCAGCATTTCAAGCGTATCGGTGACGAACGTCTTGGATGTATTGCCGCCAGTAGGTATTGTCGAATAAAACCGGCCAAGTACGAGTCGGACTCACGCACGAAGGATTCCGTACTATCATCTATAAAAGAAAATCACGTTTGTTATTAATTCAAGTTTCCACCTGTTTATATACATTTTTAAAAAATACTTAAAAATTGCGTTTTTTGTATAGGACAATCCTCCCTTTAATATTTACTTTATTTTTATTTTATTATGATATTACCTATATACAACTAAATATTCTTGGAAAATTTTAATCGTCTACCTGTCACCGCTTTTTTTAATATCGAGCATAAATACGAAAAAACACGATTATGGCATGGGGACACCCATTAACATTTTTTTTAAATTTTTAGTATTTGTTGTTATAGCGGCAAGAGAAAAAAATAATTTGTAAAAAAATCCTATTTACATGGATACTTTTAGGATCCTAACTAGCTAAAAGCGATCACGCTTTGCTGAATTAGGATGCTAAATCATTAAGGATCCTAAATTTAGTCAAGTGTAACAAGGCCTTTTCAATGGCTTCAAGGATGCCTCAAATTCGGAAATGGACCCAATAGACTGAATAGACGGTGCTGCAACCGGATCCACTTGTCTTATTTCTCAAATTGGTTAGCAGGTTAAGTTTATAAGACAAAAAATATAATTACCTGCATACCTAACTTTTAGTACGTAATACAATGAATCGTTAAGCTAAATGAAATAAAAAATGTGTTATTTCTTAAAAAAATAAAGTTCCGCGACTTTTGTCAATAAGGCATTCCCTTACAAGTTATACTACTACACAATCGTCAATTATAAAACGTAATTAACTGACTTTTTACCGGACTTCTAGCCTTTTATATAACCTGACTTATTATTCGGGGTGAAATTTTGGTGGTTGTTTTCCGATGGCAGAACGATTAGCCTTCAGTAGTACTATCGAAAAATAACAGTTAACATTTAAAAACCAAACAAAAATTGTAAAAAAAAATGATTATCTCCTCGAAAAGGTGAGACATTATAGTGATTCACTAAACGTAAGGTGTACTACTATGTTCTATTTGAACTAGTGCGCGCACACCACTGTGCCCCGCCATCAAAGTGAAAGAGAACTAGGGATGGGTAAAAAATATCGATATATCAAAATATCGATATTCTTTCTGAGAATTAGCGATATGTAACGGCGATATTTTTTCCGCGACATATCAATTTTCGATATTATTTTCGGACGATTGGAGGCCCAGTAGCAAAATAAAAGGTCCACAGGCAAAATGGATCTCAAAACAAACAGGAATCGCTTATTGGACAAAAATATCGATATATCAAAATATTTATTTATTCTTTTTATGCACGAAGATGGTACATAAAGGCGGACTTAATGCCATTAGGCATTATCTCCCAGTCAACTTTTGGGTAATGAAGAGAGCGACGATGTAGGTGCAAAACGGGTCTAAATTTAGAAATTATGAGTGGAAAATGATGAATGAAATATCGATATTTCTGGTAAATATATTTTGATACATTTGAAACAATATATATATTTTTTTTCCTTTTACCCATCCCCAAAAAAAACACTGAATAATCATGGCTGCGTTCCACTTAACGCCATCGACCACGAGGTTGAAATTGCCGTTCCATTCCACTAGCATATAAAGGCCCCGGGCGATGGATTATGTTTGGGTTCACAATCTTTTATGTATAGCTGTTTTTGCTGCGCTACAAACGTGGCCAAATATAAAACAAATATTGACGATTTTAAAGGTAATTCCGTCTCCACATAAAGGCGCGGGCCCACCGCGGCACATGGAGAGGCTGCGCACGTGTATTAAGCTTCGCTTTATCCAGTATCCACTGCAACCCACGAAGAGGCTACACATGAATTGACGCTATTGATACATGCGTGGCTAGCTCGAATAGGCGGTTACATAGCTCCACGCTATCAACGTTTCCACTGGGAGTACACGAATATGGCCCACGACTATGTAGGTACAGCTCGCTTATCTCAGCGCAGTTCTTAGTCATACACCTTGTGGAACGTGCGTAGCCTCCGTGCGCCGTGCCACGCCACGGTATACATTATTCGTGGATTTTCATGTACTCCAGTGGAAACATTGACAAACAAATTAATACACGCAGCTAAAGTGCGCCGCGTGTCCGTGCACAGCATGCGTCGCGGTGTGTCCGCGCCTTAACAGTTAAATCTATAAATAAGATCTCTAAAAAAAATACCAGGTATAGCAACTAGTAGAAAACGCCACACATTCGAGTGTGATATAACCAACATTTTACGTTCGTAGTGTAGGACATATTGATAAGTAAATAATAATGAAAGCAGAAATATATAACCTGTTCCACATTCTATAGTCTATTTATGACTTAATCTATGACGCTGCAGTAGAAGACAATATTTTTCCCCAACCAAAAAATACAAAAACCGTCGAATAAGAATACATGATACCAAACTGTGGCCCAGGATCCCGTCGGTGTCTCTTCACTGTCCCCGGTGGCGGATCGGGGATTACCCGCGCGGGGTGATTGACTCCCAACTCGCCGTTGCCATAGCAACCGATGATGCGTGTGGTAGGAAAAGCAGCACGAAAACAGTCCTGTTCTAGTTTATGCTTCTGATCTCTTCCAATGCATGACAGTTTGATTGCCGCACTGTGTTCGTAAATTGGTACTTGCTTTGCAAACTGTAAATATAATTATTGTAAAACTGAAGTGAGCTCCATAAGATCTGTAGTGGGACATAAAACCGGTAGTAGAGTTCCAGTGCCGGAGGGCGTAGGCACCACTGCTTTGCCAAATCTATCAGGCGTTAGATGATAGTGTTCAACGTTATTATTACTTATTATGTACTGATTAGATGGTAACGTATTGGCGCTGTTATAACTAACACAGAGACGAAACAATTTGGGCCTCGGGGGAGGGGGGACAACACATCTGCATTTCGACCTACTGTTTTTGGGTAGTGATAGGCTGCAGTTCCCTGAATAGTTTTTTCCTTTAATTGACTGCCTCGGTAGCCTAGTGCAAGCAAGCCACTACTACTACGCTGAGGTCCTGGATTCGATTCCCGGGTAGGGGGTTATCAGAGATAATGGTGTGAAGTCCTTTATCTCTGGTTCTATTAAGCTTTTTAAATTTTTTGCAAATTTCCCAGTACCTTGAAGTTTGGTAATGTGCCCGGAGACGTCAACAGGCTCGCCACCTGTTACATGGACCAAAACGTAACCGGCGAATCGTGGGTATTTGCTTGTATGCTTACCCCTTCGGGGATTTGAGGCGTGAAATTACGTTTGAAATGCTTAAGGTAACAAAAGGATTGAAATTGATAAGGGTTGATGCTGTATTGGCCTAAGTACCTTTCGAATTAGCGTATTGTAAGTCAACATTTTTTGGAAGTAAAAATGGTTATATTAAGCTTTTATTTTATTAAGGTTATACTAAGCCATAAAAGATAGATATACTCCATCGCGGATTTTTGTTCTACAAAAGAGAAAATATTCCACGATACATTGTTTTGTTATATCAAAAGGGTGTGTGTGTAGGCAGCATCTTAGATGAAAGCTCCCAGGCGTCTGGATTTTTTCCGACGCCTCCGACATTTACCGTTACTTTCCAACCAATTTACAAAAAACTATTAACAAATTGCATACACAAATCTTCCCCGAGAATCACTTTACCTATTGGTGATTTATCGCGAACAGGCAGACAGACAGACGCCGGAGGCGGGACTTAATAAGTATAGATAGATAGATCAACAATAATAGGAATCAAAATATTAGATACCTCATTAATGCAGTGTTGTATTTTAGCTTTGCCCCATTCACATGACTCTATAATAAAGGAGTACATGTTAAAATTCTCAGCGTTGCTCATATTTTGTGGTATGGTGAATATTCCAAGTGATACTAGATTTTCACTGATGAAGTCATTGCCCTCATTGACTGCCTCCACCAAGTAACTGATGTCGGTGTTTTCATTCAATGTGTCTTCTACAATACATCCACCAAGGGCATAGGGTGTATCTGGTTGTCTGTAAAGTTAAACATACATAATTAAAACATGTAAATACAATAGAATCCCAATTAACTGGATCAATTAAAACCAGGAACATTGATAACAAAATCAAATCAAACAATATTTCAATTTTAATTAAAAAATAGGTTTTGCATGGGTCATTCCGATAACACCTATGATGGTATATGAAAAAACGAGCTATAACGATAATGAAATACATAAAACTTATGTGACTTTAAATTTTGATTGAAAATAACTTCCTATTCATCTTATTAGATACAGGAGATAGTATACGGTTAGAGTCGGAAATAATCTTCACGTAACATTCTTCTTCATTAACATTATTTTATCTCCTTGCGCCATCAAAACATTTTAAATTTGGCAATTAGAGCCGAGATGAACGTCTTCATTTTTTTATTCAAAAATCTACCTCAGCAAACCCAAAAAAAAATAGTTCAGCACTTTAGGGTTTGCTGAGGTTTTTTTGTAATGAAATCAATTAATTTATTTTATAATATTTTAAAAGTAGAATATTATTATGTACATGTACAAGTTCAAAAACAACTTAAATTGATCTCTAAAAGAATCATGGCAAGATCTGTACAGCTAAAATGAAAATGAGGAACAAGGTTAAACAAATTTGAAATAATATCTAGGGAAAAATTTCCTGGTACTTATTTATTATTATTATTTATTTATAGCTTTATTTCCACACTGTTTAAGAATTGTATATTATAACTGTTTAATTTATTGTTATTGTTGTTGTTATATATATGTCCCTGAAGGGTAATCTGTACTCCTACTCCTGGTACTTACTTAAAATATTTTTACTTTTCCAAGTAAAAAGTTTAAACTACACTACATAACTACTTTAACATGGAGCATTTTTAGATTCTAGTGTTGGTAGAAAAGACCATTTCCATTTTGGTGAGGTAAAAATATTTTGAATAAGTACCAGCAAATGTTTGTTAGGAGGTACTTTTCCCTGCACCTCTTTTTAATTTATTTCTGGACAACTCCATGTAAGGAACACGCCATGATTCTTTGTTTATATTGATATTCATTGTGAATACTTACAATTCCTTGAAGTAATTTAAGAATATTATATCTTCCACTGAGTGCAGGAGATATTTGTCAGTAACATACACCAGTACGCCTTTAAACACTCTTGTTTTAGCTATATTTGTCACCACATCATAAAATTCTGTTTGCATGTTACTATTTGACTTGATATTAATAGTATGAAACTGTACATCGGGTATAACAGGTATATAGAGTCCACCTATGAATGGCTTAGGACTCAAATGTGTTATAGCATTTTCATATGTAGCTGAGTGTGTCAAAGGCAAATAAATTAGAAAATTGTCTCTAACAGTAAGCATACATTGTTTGGGGGAACAGCTGTAGTATTCCACCATATCCAGTACTGAAAAAAAAGGCATAGAATTACATTTTGACTTCTATACAATACAAATAAATAATATCGGAGTGTCTGTTTGCATTATAAAAATAACAGCCTTCTACAATTATGTATTATACATACATAATACATAAACAACATTTTTTTCAATTTTTGTCTGTCGGTTCTGGCTAATCTTGAGAACAAATGGAACAATTTTGACAGGATTTTCACTTACAGATTGCTCATGTAATAAGAAGTAACTTAGGCTACATATATTTATGAATTATATTATACGCTGTACTGACAACTTCATCCGCATAGATACTGACCTATAATTTTGTTAAATTCTATGCAACAAACCTGGCAAACCGCCAAATGACGCCTCATCATATCGCCCTATAAGCCTGACACCCATGCTATCAAAACTATGGGAACGAATCATACTTGCAAGACTGTCTCCTTGCCTAGAGTCAAATCAAGTGATACCTGATCATCAGCTCGGCTTTCGCAGATATCATTCTACAATAGAACAGGTATGGCACAATAAGACAATGCCTGGAGAAAAGGCAGTACTGGTCTGCTGCATTCTTGAATGTCCAACAAGCTTTCGACCGTGTCTGGCATAGAATTTTTTGCACATGAGCCCCATCTCATGTGCAAAATTAAAAAATACATGCCCCATTCCTTTTACCTTCGCATATGTTCTTACCTTAAAGATAGAATGTTTCAAGTGAAGCTTAGGGATGCAAGATCTTCCCTCTATAACTGTCGAGCGGGGGTACCACAAGGATCTGTGCTCGGGCCGATCCTCTACAATATTTTCACTAGTGACCGACCTCAGACATCCAAGGTGACTGTGGCATCCTTCGCTGACGACGCGGCTTTCTTATCCTGCAATTGCGATCCAGTAGAGGCAAATAGAATGCTGCAGGTCCAACTTGACGCCACTAATACCTGGTTGAACAAATGGCGAATAAAAGCTAGTGCCCCAAAGTCTCACCATATAACTTTTACATTAAGAAGAGAAACTTGTCCACCTGTCCACCTGGGCCATGACAACCTTCCACAATCTAACTGTGTCAAATACTTAGGATTCCACCTAGACCGGAGGATGACATGGAAAGACCACATAAGAAACAAACACAATCAAATCAACATCCGATTCAAAAATCTGCTATCGTTGATAGGGCGACAGTCTACCTTATCCCTGAGTAACAAGCTGAGAGTTTATTGCTCAATAATAAAACCAATCTGGACATATGGGATTCAGTTGTGGGCCACAGCCAGCAAATCGAACATAATGTGCCTCCAGAGAGCTCAAAATAATATCCTCAGGGTCATATCATCAGCACCATGGTTTATTCGCAACTCAGAAATCCATGAATACTTGGAAATGCCAACCATCTCTGAAGAAGCAAAACACTACTCATTAAAGTACAGAGACCGTCTCAAAACTCACCCAAACCCACTCTCTGCACCACTACTCGAGTCAAGCATTAGTAGACTGTAACGAGCCAATGTGCTGTCTTCATCACTGCACCTATCTGCTTATGGTTAAATGAGACTGATCGCAGATTCAAGAAAAAGAAAAAAATAATAATAATAATTCTATGCAAACAAAGTCACCGGCACTGCTATTGAGTAGAATGATTAACAGAATGAAACAAGGCTTCATAAGCTTATGAATCAGAAAATGTTCTTTAAGTTCTCAAGATATTAAAATCTTAGAACATCCAATTATAAAATATAATTTATTTTTTTATTAAACTATATTGGTGATATATTTGTTACTTACAGCAATGCTCTTTCACACAAGGTTCCTTGCAAGGATTGGGTACAATTGACTTGCAGGTACTGGTCACACTGAAGCCTGATGAATTCGCAAAGGTAAAGACTGTCATCGGTTCATTATAAAAGTTACTAGATTTTTTGTATATGGGACCTGATCGAGCCGGAAATGTACGTAAATCTATCACAAAATCCACAGGACTCAGCTGTTCTTTCCTTAATGTTTGTATGGCAGAATGCCACGTTGTGCAAACAAGTTTACATATTAATTTGTCTTGCCAGCTCAAGTTGCTCAGAATTTGTTTTACTATGATGTAATTTGAAATCACCTTTTCCACAAGATCTTTATCACATAGTAACGGTTGTATATCACGCACCAATTCTCGTCCTTCCATGTATGCAGCAATATTATCTTCCATGACTAATTTAACACATCTAGGTGTCTCTTCCACTTCGTCTTCGCGCTCATTTTCGGTGACATTCTGTCCCTCTCCAAAATACACAACACTATGTTGATTGTCTACCATCTCTCAGCCACTCCATTCGATTTACAACTTCATCATCAGATGAACGTCCAATTGGATCTCCTTTTAATAGAGATAGTATAAAACAATAGAGGTAAATGAAGAAAAAAAGTAGATTATACACAATGTAGATCAAAACTTCTCGAAGGTGTTTTTTAAGTTGACCCCTGTTATGTATTTCCACAGGGTCGAAAGCTCCAATGTTACCTATTGGTACTGTAAAGTATTCATACGTAAGCCATATGAACATAGGCAAATTTGCTAAGAATATTATGATTCGCCCATGTAACAGAAATAAATATGTTACAAATGAGTGCGCGATGTACTTTGGCAGTAGCCAGTAATTCAGTTTCTCGCAGCACTCTTGTGCATTTAAATAGTCACATTCCAAATCAGATAATGTAATTATGTAGTAAACCAAAAGTAACAATATAGCCGCGCTGATGATTAGTGCTACAATAAACAGTAAACATTCAGCTAATATCATAACTCTCTCCTAAAACCTGGACCAAGTACAGTAAAAATCAAACCTACCTAACGAAAATTGATCAAATTGTTATTTCACTACATCAACACCATTGCACATAGACTACACTGCATAATTTTAGTAAAAACTAGCTAATTGTATGATTTTTAGGATTTTCGGTGCATCTCAAGAAATTGCGACAGATTTCACAGTATTTCGCACAATTCGCACATCTGACAATTTGACAGTCTGTCAGACTGACAGATTTTGGCAGAGTTGCCAATACTATTACTTCATATTCTCCAAAAATCTTAGTCGAATTCCCCGAATTAAGGAATTTAATTAAAAAGGAGACGTTCCAAAATATATGGAGCTCGGGCCCGCACCATGTACACTATATTGAGAGACCCCACCACGTCCCTATCTAACGGCGGCACTACCGATAAGCGGCTGGGCACAATTAAAGGAAGAGGTGTATACCCATACATGTCGCTGGTGCAGGGCCAACGATATACTCATAAACCTCTTCCCCAGCCACCCCCCTCCACAGCAGCGAGTGACGGGCAAAGCAGCCGGCATGGGGACAACCACCAGGTACTGAGCCCTCCCCCCCCCGGCCACGACAAGGCGGAAACCCTCTGGGGAGAGTTACATATACAACCTAACTTTACCTTACCTAACAAAGGAGAATGATACTGTTCCATACATTTCTGGGCCCAGATGACACTGTACAAATTTTCCATTTCAAATGACTATGACTACAAAAGGAGATGTTGCGAGCTCGGCTCTGGTTCGTACACGTCCTCAAAAAATGGGTAAATAAAAGAAGAATAGGAAAAATATATATTAAATTTATTCAAGAATGTATTTTAGAGTTACAACCACATTTAATTCAAACGATTTTATCATTTTCAACTATATACAACATGGCGGCGATACAGCCGACGCTTCGCTTGAGATCAATCAATTTCGATAGTACATGTATCTAAAAAAAATACTTTTTTCTCCAAGTACTATATAATCTATTCTATTCTATTCTATTTTTCCCGTGTGGCAACTATCACACTTAGTAATAATTCTGCCAAAAACTGGTGATCACAGAGGCACAGTGTTAATTTAAAAATGACCGGTGATTCGTGTAATATTCGGTGAAGCAGGAAATAGTAAGAAATTCTAACATTTATTCTGCGTCTTACCTAAAACAAAAGACAAAAACGATCACAATGGTTAAGGGTTAGTTTAAACGAATGACATTTTTATACTTTAAAATCAAAATCAATTTAATAAATGAAAATGTCAAAATGATATCGCCCGCCGTATTCGCCATGTTGGTTTTGAGTTGAAATTATAACTGCAAATAATGTTTTGTAACTGCAAACAAAGCTTAACAAGTGAAAATATGCAGTAAAAAACGTTTGTATATTGATTTTGCCTGTTTAATGATAATAGTGTACAATACATGGCCAGAGGTCCATACATTTTTGCAGCATCTCCTTTGTAATTCTGGCATTTTTTTAATTACCAGCAATTGAAGTTTAAAATATGATCAAGTAAAAGTTGGGTTAGATAGCTAATTATTAACTATATTACAAAATGTACTGTGTAATGGGACTAATGGGTTAACCTGTAACGATTTTGCAGGCCCATAATTACCCGTCTCCTTTTTCTGTAAGAGTCGTCATGGTAATCACTAGTAGGTAAATCTTTTGTTAGTCCGTGAAAACGATCTGTAGTGACACCTTGCCAAGGAACTTAATATGTTAGTTTATAAGTTCCTTGGACTTTGCAGTTAAGATCGTTTTCACGTACTAACAAAAGATTTTAGCTTGACAAATAATTATATATTATTTATCCGGTCACTGGCAGAATAGTCACTTCGAATATATACTTAAAACGCGCAAGCAAAAAAAAACTGTTGCGCTGCGAGATCTCTCAAAAGTTATAACTTAGTTCCACTACACTAAAATACATCTGATTCTTAAGGGTGAGTTGCAAAATCTCCGGATTTCCCCACTTAATGACAATCCCCACTCAGCTTGAAATTCTTCGGAATTTGGAGATTCTTCACAAATTGGCAACCCTGTTTTAGGTGTGTGTTTTTTTTTTGCTTAATGGCAATTGCCCGCAGGCATTTTGCCAACATCACGTTTGATTTTTAACCAAACACTCGCCGACAAATCACAAAACCTGGAAACTGAATTAGACACATCAACTGACAAACAATGGTTAGTATTAATAGTTAAATTAATATATTTATATATATTATATATATATTTACAGGATCAAATCATATACCTATACATATACAGATTTACAGTTTATTAATATTTTTATTAAAGCAGATGTTGCAAAAATGTATGGACCTCCGGCCATGTATTATACACAATTTCATTAAACAGCCAAAATCAATATTAAAACGTTTTTTACTGCATATTTTCACTTATTTAGCTTTGTTTGTAGTTACAAAACATTATTTGCAGTTAGAATTGCAACTCAAAACCAACATGGCGAATATGGCGGGCGATGTCATTTTGACATTTTCATTTTTAAAATTGTATTTTCATTATATAGTACTTGGAGAAAAAAGTAATATTTTCTAAATACTATCGAAAGTGATTGATCCCAAGTGTCGGCTGTATCGCCGCCATGCTTAACATAGTTGAAAATGATAAAATCGTTTGAATTAAATGTCGTTGTAACTCTAAAATATATTCTTGAATAAATTAATTGTATTTTTTTCGGATTCTTCTTTAATTTACCCATTTTTTGAGGACGTGTACGAACCAGAGCCGAGCTCGCAACATCTCCTTTAGAGTAGGATGTACAAACAATAACTTTAACAAATATTTTGGTGCAACCGAACCAGAGAATATGTAATAATACTACGTATTGAATGGACACTTCGACGTCCCGCCCGATTTCCCCGCTTCACCCAACCTCCTCCCCTCTTAATGGCGACGTTTGGTATTCTCTACGTGCTACGCACCATAGAGTACATTAAATATATAGTCATACGCACTACGTACGTGTATTTACACGTGCACCTGACGTGTAAATACACGTCACTGGTCGATGGTCAGTGTAATAGAGACCAAATTATCAAATTACGCTATTTAACATATTTGTATACTCTTTGCTATCCAACCTTAAAGTCGCCAACTTCGCAGTATGAATTGAGACCAGTCATATTTTTTAAGTCTAGAATTAAGGAAGTCTCATAGAAACTCCCCCGTAATAAATAGAAAGCTTGGTAGGTACTTCTTTATTTATCTTTGCTTAAAGTAGGGGGAGCCCAAGGGGGGTTTTTTGCAGTTGCACGAGCGCCTCAGTTTATATGTATCAGGTAGAGTCTCTATTCTCAATTATACCAATACTCAAATATATTCTGAGGTGTCTAAGTAGTTCAGAGGCAGAGTGTAGAGCCGCGCCCTTAGGGAAACTATTTTTTTTTTCAAAATCCTGTTACCAGCTAAATTAACTTCCAAATTGTCCGAATTTTGGAAGGAAGCTTCAATCGCGTTCATTTAACAGCCACTGTGAATATCTGACATGATTACTTACGTACTTTTCACCTCCATTTTTGACCCTTTTGAAAGGTCACGGCATTCATGTCTCGAGTCAAGGACGTGTCAATTATTCTGAGAGGATGTTAAATATACCCGAAAAAAGCTTCCATCCAAAATTCACACTATAGATAGATCATTCATCATTTAGATCTCATTTCATTTGTCGTTGAAGTCAACAACCAAGGCATAAATCATATTATTGAACTTGGCTCTCATTTCACTTTAGGTTCGTAATGTGATTTCTATTATGTACAAGAAAAAAAAATGGAAAAATAAAACAACATTAATTGTGTCAAAAAATTCATTCAACAATCTTTCCTTAAGCTAGTAAAAGCTTGATAAATATGTACAAGGCTTCATTATACGGCAAGGTAAAAAACTATTCAAATAATAATGATCCGACTCCTGCAATTATCACATATTAAACTATATTATCTGACTGGCATAGCATTTAAACTATAATTAATATGCTACTGGTTATAGCGAAAATAACCAAGTCATAAGTATTTTACCTATCTGAAACGTACAAATACACAGATTATAATATTACGTGCAATGTTAATTTAAGCGATATAACGAAGCCAACTGTTTGTATCAAAACTATTTATAAAAAGCTAAAATAATACAATTTCAGCACAGTACCTATATCACTTCGGAATATATCTATTTTGAAAACAAATATTAAAACTCTCCTACAATAATTACAACAATAATAACAAATATGCAGATATTACGTACGATTATATCAAACATTAATCTCACTTGATCATTTGTTAAATATATTTAAACTAACTCTTATAAGAGAAGACAGTATACGAGGCTACATATTACACTAGGCCTTTTATACATTACAACTCGTATTTCCTAGTAGATAGAGAGGCATCATCTCCGGGCGTTCATAAATAAATTAAGTAAGTACACAACTATTATTGCTTCAGAAAGATATAAAATATGACTACTAAATAAACACTTCAATATCTACTTAAATAATATATCGAGAAACTGCAACTCGATGTACCGGAAAACGAGGGAGGTGTGATGATATAAATAATAAGAAAAGGAATACAACTCCCTAACAAAAGTTGATTCGAATATTTGGCTACAGTGGATAGGTACAATTTTTGATGAGCAATTAAGTAGTTATACAAATATTTTACACTAGAGTGAGTTTGTTATATTTTACTTAGATAATGGAATATTACTTAAGTTTAGTAAAGCAAACAAAAATTAAATTATTTTTATTTAGGTATTCTTTTATTTAGTACACACTTCAGTTAGTGTTCCTTGTCTCCACAATATGAGATGTTAATAATAATAATTCCTATCTTAACCATCTTGTTAACATTACTGCGGCCAAAGTTGAAAAACGGTTTGATGGAAATTGTTTACAACAATTAAACATAGAACATCATTTATTATTGTTTATTGATTGAACTGGAAATTTTGGAAATCTAAAAGTATTGCCACTACGGGCTAGGCCAGTAACGTAAATTTATAACTAGGTGTACCTAGTGATCTCCTGTAATAACTTCTGTAATTACACAGAAAGTACCGTACTCGTGTAATTATTTACGCGAGTACCTATTAATATCACCATTCTCAAACACATATTTTGAAATTACTAATTTGGTTAACGTTAAACATTCGAATGTTTACATTAGCAAATACAAAGTATGATTTGATTATATGTGATGCTAAAATATTTCTCTTCAATAAAATTCAATAAAAACTAACATTATTATCAATAGCACCAACCCATATCCGGGTGTACTTTAGAAAAATAACTTTATAAAGTACCACCGCATATAACCACCGACACAAATTACACACTCAAAACAAACATCTGACACAGAAATTAATAACTTATCATAATATACAAACATGTTTATCTGTTTATCCTACTTATAGACGTATATAAATATATATATTTGAATACTATTTGATAATGTTATGCAAACATTGAATGAAAACATTGGCACATTTGAGGCAGTGAAGCCATTTTCGTTGTAGTGACAGGCATTCAACATTAAATTAATATAAATGCAAATAATGGCAATATTTATCCGATCTATGAATAACGCTTTTTTCTAAATCTTTCACTAGCGATGCACACTGAGGATCGTAATGTACGAGTATGTATACTACGAGGAAGTTATTGACGATAGACCTCAATGTTTTATGAACATGTGCTTGAATAAGGATATAAATAAATAAATTACAAATAATGCACATAAACAACTATGCAAACATTTACTTTTCATAGGTATCGATTTATTATGGTGCACCTATCCTAAGCTTTAGACAATACACTGGAATGATACTTTTTAAAGAATGTTTTGTTAATAAGTTACTAATAATATTTTTTTATAATTACCATATTACAAAGCATATTACACCACATTAACCAAACTTCACGAAGGGTAGGCTTAAACAATAAATGGAATAACATAGGTTCAAAATCAAGCGATTGGAAAATGCTTGCATAATTGTTTATACGCGAGGAGCCGGCCTCCTACTTTTAACTAAATGAATTCACATCTAATATTGTTCCCAAGCTGGTCCCACCCATGACGATGGCTTGTGAATGTACACCTCGCTCTCTCCACTAACACAGTTTGACTAACAAATCAACATTATATGTTTCAGTTTTAATAATAATCGTAACAAGAGAGAGACGAGCGTGCGCTTGTGCCACATTGCACTTCAACAAGACTGGAATGTCACTTATTGATTTGAGAAGTAGCTATCCGTGCGTAAGAGACGTTTTGAACCAGATTATTGCAACTGACATATCAAACTTCCATCATTCATATTGGTAATATATTGTAAGCACAATGTATGCAACCAGGTGTCTCACAGATTGTTTGTCTCAATAAAAGCAACTATCCTTATGATAATTTTTCCCCTAAGTTTTAGTCATCGGGCGGAATGCAGAAATCCACAACTATGTTGAGTATTATAATTATATTTTCATTATATACATAAGTAGATATGCCTCAGTATTAAATTAAATGGATTTATTTTGTGAGCCAAACATGTCTGCGCACGTGGTGGGGACGAATGCTTAATAAACACTCACTTAATGAAATAAACACAAATAAGTTATCTTAAGTTAAACATCTAGCGATACAAACACTTCGTATCAGCCATTAAGTACCGATTACTAAAATGTCCATCTTCATAATGTCAACACTATGTGTTTCACGACATTCAACCTACGGTTACATCTAGTCCTCACTAAATAAGTCACCATCCTGGAAGTACGTGTCACTGAATAAAGACTAGGGTGTCGGCAGAATCACTATCCAGTAGTGTTCAGTTCTGACCAGTTATTAACTAAAGTTAATATTTTTTTATTTCTGGTAGTTTCATTTCAGCAGTCGCGTAATGAGCGCGTAAATAAACCTAAGTTTTCTCTAAATAAATAAATATGAAACAAAATTCACTCACTCGTAAGTGTGGTGTGGTGTAAGAGATCAGAGTAAGCATCGTTAGAGAGCGACACCTCGATGTTGAAAACAGTAGAGTGAAGGTCAGGTAGCATCGAACTCAATTTTGTCCCACGAGTAATGTTTGCGGGCCGGCCGCGGCGGCGGACGCGACAGCACGCCGCCCAACACCGGGTCGCACTGCGGCACGTGGCCTCGCCCGAACAAATTCGGAATCAATTCAGTGTCCATGTAATCGTAATTGTCACTATCCACATTCATATTCGTGTTAATATCGATACCGAACTCTTTGAAATCGATCTCGCAGGGACGATCGTCGATAGTGTCGTGCCGAGTATCCTCATGCTGAAACGACGGCGACAGATCGTCCATATCTTCGAAGCACGGGCGATTGTCCAGGATGTCTCCGTTCGTGAGCGGCAGGCTCATCCTCTCCGGTACGTCGTCCGTGATGTCCATCGCTGTATGGGTTCTTTCGTCGCTATCTCCCGCCAGCAACCTTCCGAAGAAGTCGTCGTGATTGTCTGACGTCGAAACTAAACCACCGAAGTTTGCATGGAATTCGTTATTAGACAGGAGATCGACACTCAAATCGGCGTCTATGTCGGTTACCGTCGGATCGACGTCGCACGCGTTCCGACCGCTCACCGCGTGTAAATCGGCGTGACTCATGATTTCGTTCTGGATATCGTTCAGTTCTCTTTGCAATTCGTCCGCAGCGAGCGAGTCTCGAACGTGCGTGTCGCCGAGGACTTCGTCGCTCAACACGTCGGCCGGCGAGAATTCACTCGAACCCGTAAGGTAGCCCGCGTCGAGGGAACGATTGGCGGTCACGTCGCCGACCGCCGATGGGGGAAGCTCCCCGTTCTCTACGAGAATTTCGAGGACGTCGTCCATGATCTGGCTGTCCTCGGAGGTGTCGCGGATCGGCGTCACGGGCGTCTGCGGCATGGGGGGTGGAGGGGGCGGCGGCGGCGGCGGAGGGGCGACCGGTTCCGGCTCGTAGTGCGTCGTCGGCAGGATCGCGATGGGGACGACTTTGACCCCGTTCAGTATGTAGGCGGAGTTGGCCGCCTTCGTCGGGACGACGTCCGCGGCGGCGTCGCCGGCGGCGCACGAGGCGGTCGGGGGCGTAACCGTGAAGAGGCGCACGAGGCGGTCGGGCGCGGCGTCGGCGGCGGAGGCGGCGATGACGTAGCGAGGCGGCGGCGGCGGCGCGGGCGCGGGCGGCTGCTGCAGCGCGTCCAGCTGGGCCCGCAGCTGCGACACGCACAGGTGCGCCTGCAGCAGGCGCCGGCTCTGGTCGCTGGCCGCCGCGCCGGCCGCCTCCCGCCGCACCGCCTCCAGTTGCTGCCGCGACGCCTCCAGCTTCCTCTCTAGCTCCTCGATCTGCCGCCTCTGGGACTGCACGATGTCCTCCGGCTGGTCGAACTCGACCCTGGATTCGGGCGAGGCGACCGACGCCGGCGAGCGGGGCGCCTCCTCCGGCGTCTCCGTCAGGAAGGGCCGCAGTCGGTCGATGAGCTGAGGTTTCGGGCCGGAAACGCGCAGATTGCGGCGTTTACATTCCGCTCGGAGGTCGGAAACTTTCATGTCCTCGAATCGGGCGGACGTGTAGAAGGGGGCCGGGGTGGGCGGCAGGGGAGGAGGGGGCGGGGCCGCGTACGCGTCGGAACAGTCGGACGCGACGGAGGCGGCCGAGGACGGCGCCGGGGACGCCGGCAGCATCAGCTGCAGCAGCAGTTGTTGTTGTTGCAGGAGCAACTCGTACGGTGTTTCGACGGACCCAGGCGGCGAAGAAGCTTTCTGAGCGTTCGGTGGTCCTTTGTACTCGTGAAACTTAAACCGCGCTTTGGGCTGCTGCTGTTTATGTTTATTTTTACGATTGCGGTTGATCTTATCTTTTCCCGGGGCGGGATGTTGCGGCGACGACGCTATGCTCACGGGTGAGAGTGTCGATGGTGGTGATGGCGATGGAGAGACTTCATCGGGCGGTCCGCAATACGAGGAGGGGTGCTGCGGTCGACCGGATGCTCCTTCGCTGGTGGCTTTAAACGCGAGAATCCCGCTTTTTACAGCTGTCTCGATGTTCTCCTCGGTATGTAGTATATTCTTCTTTATCAGTTCGAGTGGACCTGGCCTATGTGACAACTGGTCGTTCAATTGATCTGCAAGTCTCGCTTTTTTTAGCATGCGTTGCTTTTCAGCTAGACTGGGATCCACATGGCTTTCCTAAAAATAAAGAATATTAAAATTAGTATTTGTAAGACGTAACTTTCGTTATCTAGAGATCACGCGGTGTATTCTAAGTACCTGTTCCAAAATATGTCTCCGTTCAAGTTCCTGACGGTCCGGTCGCCTTTGTATTTTCGCTTTCAATAAATCTCCCGTCTTTGCTCTTTCCAATTGTTTGCATTGTTCGAAATATGCCGGCGGTGTCTTGCGAGCTGCAATAAATGAAAAACTAACATTTACCATATCATTAATTTTAAAAGTACCTATATATAATTATTTAATTATCCTTTTGTATCAATTACAATTAAGGTAAGTTTATTATAACGCACACGTATAGTCGAAAAAAAAGTTTTTTTCTACCTCTAACAAAGCAACCTACTATGTACATGCTCACTAGCTCTCTACCTACTTCATTCAAATCAAAATATCATAGTATACCATAACACAAAAAAAAAATTTTGCAAATAAGCCTAAAACTTTTTAAAGTAATCTCGGATAGGATCCCCATTGAATCCGGAATCCAAAAAAAACATACCAAATTCTGTTACTAATTTTAAAAAGACAGCTAACGCTAAAAAATAATTTGTATTGGCAAGTTAGAAAAACTCATTATCTGTTGTGTTGAGATCGTAAATAAAATTCTTTCACCCACGCGGGAGTTGCGACGGAAACTGCGCAGGCGGCGCCTCCCGGTACTCATCACATTACCTACTAATTGTTTTGCATTTACCAAATATATTACAATATATGTAAACAAACATTACATAATGCCAATATTATACTGTTAAGTTTGCCATTCAACTACTATCAGTGGCGATAGAAATGAAAAAAAAAACAATTTAGGTACTATACTCACGAGGCATGATTCCTTGCGCCACTAACTGGTTGATGTGTGGACGCATCATCAACTTCACCTTCAACGCTGAAAAACCAAAATTGAACTTCATGAAACCAGTTAATTTCGCAGTGAATATCATCAATACTGAGCAGTTTTCCTTAATGCAAAGCACTATAATTGTATTTTCCCGTAACATCTGTTCGAACTGTTCGATATCTGAACATAAACTGTCCAATAACATTAGCATTGAAATGTTGTGTGTCGCCTTTTTCATGCAACAATAACATTAATTGAATAGTAGGCGCGTTGTGTGGTATAGCGTATTATGACGCCAAATGACGAATTTTGACGTAACATATGGAGTAATGCGAACGTCGACGTGATCGACACGTCGATCGATATATTATTATATCGATATAGTGCGCAGGTGAGCGTAGGCGATAGGGCGCTATATTCTTGTTTGCTAGTAGACAAGCGGCGAGCTGCGAGCGACGGCCGGACAACGCTGGCCGTCCGCCAACATAAATAAACACTGCACAAGGAAACTAGTGTTATGCCGCGACCGTAATACAGACGAAACATTCACTACCACTGGGCCGAATATTGTGGGTTACTGGGCGTCTTAGCGTGAATATCGCTTCGATTCGCTCCCCAGTAGTAGCACTTGTTAGTTTAATGACTGGAAACTTTTCCAAGCTCGAAGTGGACATGTTTAAAATGTGACTATCTCACACACGAATAACGCGTGACGCGGACCATAACGAAAATACACCGAATAGTATCATTTAAAAATACGATGTCATTTAAAAACGACCGATGACAATTTTTGTCAACCATGTCGTGGTATTCCGCCTGAAAATGTTGGGCTTTAACCAAAAATATAAAGAGAAAAGAACGTACATTTATACTGGAAGGAATTTTAAACCGCGTGTTTATACTATTCGAAATGTTTTTGAATAATGGTGCCAGAGAGTTAGCTTGTTTATTGGCGATGCACGCACACAGACAAGTGATGAGACAAGAACGCCCGGAAGTGCGAACATCGCGACGCATTCTGATGCGGACATTATACAAAAGTTAGGGCCTCTGCATTGTATGCCTATATTGAGCACTTACTGTGTTAACAAACACATTGAAATACAATATAGAATTTCGGCTGTGGTCATTGTTACCATTCGCGCTGCAAGGAATTTACAGTGAACATTTCAAGTCAAAATGCGTGAATCAAACTTCCGTTCTGAGTTGCCGTTAAATAAGTAAGTATTTAATACGGAATTAAATATTTTAATGATTTATCTTAATTTCAATTCAGCAAACTTTTTTTTTGTCCAATGGTTGACAGGGAACGGGCCACATGATGGAAAGTGGTCCCGTTGCTGAACGTTTGCAGCACCAGGAGAATTGCCTACCCGCTGCCAGCCCTAAATTACGTTGGGCACAATTTTTTGAAGAACCTCATATTGTAGCGCCGGCCGTGGAAACACATTATAGGGAGGAAGACAGTGAAGGTGGCGAGGTGTGAGACAGGGAGATGTGTCATATCTCCGAAAGTGTTCACCGTTGCATTGGAAGATGTGTTCAAACTTCAAAACTGGAAGGGACTCGGATGGTTTACTGTTCGAGAAAAGGCCACAAGAACCACTTCAATTGATAGTTTGTTAGATATCCATTAATTAACTGCATTTGAGACGCTTGATTTTCATCTTCACGCGTTTTTTGGATTCATTTAAATGAATACTTACATTCTTTATGTTTCCCCATAGCTGGCTGCAGGGGGCTGTCGTCGACGACCACCTTGGGCGGGGAGACGCGCGGTGGCGAGCTCGGCGGCTCGCTGGTGCCGCTGCTGCTTGCTTGACGCCCGGCCATCTCCTCAGCGCCCGAACTGAGTGAATAAAACCATAGCATACAATTGAGTATTAGACACTGACTCACAATTAACGTAGGGCATCATAGGAACCGAAGACATAAGAACATTACTGGATCATAACTAATAGATTATATTATACGAGACTACTTATCTACTATCAAAAGGTAGTTTCTAGTATTTTTTGAGTTCCGATTAGATGGTAATGTTTCAACTACTATCATCAATTTGTATAACTATCAAAGAGGCAAAGCCTTGGGCGTGGCAACGGTACGACTAGGTTTTTGTGTACATGCCTCTAGGCTACAATAATCATTTACCATCCATGTGAATTTATATCGCTATTACTAAGATAGGATTGAGTTTGATTTAAGCAATTTATTACTCATGTATTGACAATACTACCTATCTCTGCCAGTGGCTAATCTACACTATCAACGTTTATCTGAGTAACATCAAGACTAGATAGAGAACTTAGTCCATTAATGGACGACTTTAAGATCTCATCAGTGCCCCACGTGTCCCCGGTGTCATCAAGTGTGTCGGTAGCGTGTGCCTGTGCCCTAATTACTGGTGCCAGTGTCGGAACTCGAGGACATAGGCAACATCGCATCACCATATCTATCTGTCGCCAAATGGTAGTATTCAGTACTATCGTGTTCCGGTTAGATGTTAATGTTTGGCCCCGTAAAAACTATCACAGGGACACGACAACTTGTTCTCCAGGGATAGCATCGTATCTGAACTTCGTCACCTCAACACCTTCAACACCTCTGGTTTTCGTGTAAATATTTAAAGGCTACAGGCGTCATTTACCATCCATAAGTACTGCATGCTTGTTTGCCACTCCCATTACATAAAAAAGATGGTGTTCGATTGTTGGGCATGATTTTTGAGCAGAATTGGAGATGGGTAGAGTTGAAGAGAGAAATGGTTTGTTCGAATAAACAAACTATTGGATTCACGGCCGCGAGCACACACCAAACTACATAAACTACCAACGACAGCTCAATTATGACATATATTTAGCGTGACATATTACATCGTCTTTTCATTTCGTGAAGTGAGACCGGCAGGAAGAGAATGGAGAAGACCTACATTCTTGGTCACACAGAGAAAAATATGCTACTCTAAATAGTGTTGCACCTGAACGTGTCGTCCTCGGGTGGCGTTAAGGGTGTCGGTGGGGTGCGCGGGGTGCGCGGGGAGGAGGACGAGGCGGGCGAGGCGGCGCGGCTGCGCTCACGCCGGTTCTGTGGCTTGAACCACTCGGGGTATATCGCGCTCAGCGTCTCCACCAGGTCGTGGTCCAACGTCACTCGCCACGACGTGCGCTCCTCCGAACCCTCCGAGCCGCCGCCTCCGCCACACGACGACCGACTCTCTGAAAAAAAAACGCTTTTTAAGCCCGAATCCATCTATGGGTCCATTGTTAATGTGTGATGTATTTATAATCCAGGGTGACAGGGTGTTTTTTACGCTAAGATACGATACGAAGGGATCTCATACAGTAAGGACGTCATATTATTATCTTTATTTCACTAGATGGAGCTCATCATTCGTGTCGAAGGTGAGCGACCAATGCTTTCTAAGTTTAATAGGCCAGCAATCACAAAACAACATAGCCCGCAATGGTAGTTCCAGCCAACTCGTAACTACAACACATATTTATAAAATACATAGCTGCCTGCTACTTGGCAATTTTAGTATTGACGTCGTCAACGAGAAGATTTTCGAATAAGTGAGACCGGCATATTTTATTTTATGTATGGAAGGCAAAGAACAACACGGGCCACCGGCCGCGGCGGACCGGAGGGGAGTAGCCATAGCGTTTAATACCAATTCAAATCATGGAAAACATTCTGTGATTTTTGCGAGGGGGAATACGCGTGACACATACTACAAAAATCGTCTATTACTACGAAACTCACACCATGACTTTAACAAAATACATAAACAATTTCACGTACATTTAAACATCTAGGCGATAGACGCAGGCACACTTGTGCCAGTACTTTGATAGAGGGGAAAGCCTGCATATGGCTACTCCCCTTTGACCCGCCGCGGCCGGTGGCCCATGTTGCTCAATAATAGATGGTGACAAACAAGCATGCAGCTCACATTGATGCCCGTGAATGACAAAGAATGTATTAATAATTTTCTTAATTAGTAATATTCTTTTATTTAGTTTTATCTTGCCGTTTGTAAAAGAGAGTATGGAACATTCTGTTGATACTTACCTATTTTTATTATAAGTATTTTTGGACCATTATTTATTTTATTTTGTTTACTTTGACATATTAATCAACCAGTTGTTATTCGCTTTCATTTTATATTTTGTAATTCGACCTATCACAAGCAAATTCTATTATTTCCAAGAGATTAAATATTTTTTTAGTTTGAGTTAAGTGATTACTGAAGCCTATAGACATCTACATAAAAACCAGAGATCAAAATGCAGATGCGTTGCCACCCCTGAGACCTAAGGTGTCATGTCTCTGTGACAGTTACTACGGGGCCATATATTACCATCTAACCGGAACACGATAGTGCCGATAGGTTAGGTAATGCGGTGGTGTCTACGCCTTCGAGCGCCTATACCTATACCTCTACCACCAGTAAGAAAGAGCTTTAGAGCTTAAATTTAAGGCTGTTTAAGATTTAAAGATAGTGTCATGAAGTGACAAACAAGCAATTAGTTTTTACTTCCCATCGATGAGTATTGTGGTCTATAAAGACCTACATGAAACCAGAGATGTTAATATTAATGCGTAAGGTATTTTATTCTGTGCCGGAAATAACAGGGCCAAACATAACCATCTGACCAGAACACGATAGTGCTGAACACTACCATATAGCAGCAAGCAGATGAGTTAATGCGGTGGTGTCTACGCCCGCGAGCTCCGTCACTGGAGCGCTACCACCAGTAAAGTATCTCTAAAGTAATTATATACCATTTTTATGAAAATTTCCGTAAATATTTTTGAAAGTGTGTTCAATATAACGAGAATGTGTATTGTTTTCGGGTCCTTGAATGTGTTTACGCGCGTTCGCAAATGCATTACTCGTTCTTTATGGCGTCGGTTACGGTTACTCCCAGCCAGGAGATTGACATCGTTATGTTTACGTACCCAACATACCTACAATATTAGGTTGGGGAAAAAATTTCTTCGCATTTTTTAAGATAATTCAAAACATTTTTTAATATAGTTTATTTAAATTTAACTAAAGTATGTATGTACCATTTTGTTCGATAACCTTTTGCCATCTTGTAGGTAGGGAAATGATCCCATTGCTATAAAAATTTTGGGACTTCTCATCAAAATACCGCGACAAGTGGATTTGGCAGTCCTCTCGTGATGTTAACCTAACATTGCATAAAGAATTCTGAAGAGACCGAAACAGGTGGAAATCTGAAGGTGCAAGGTCAGGACTATACGGCGGATGCATTAACACCTCCCAGCCAAACTCTCTTAATTTTTGCTGAGTGGCTATAGATGTGTGAGGTCTAGCGTTATCATGATGAAACACCACACCCCTTCTGTTGATTATTCCGGCCGCTTTCTCTCAACTTCTTGCTTTAATCTCATCAGTTGTTCGCAGTAGAGTTCAGAATCGATAGTCCTGCCTGGTGGTAATAGCTCATAATTAATAATGCCCTTCCAATACCACCACACACACAACATCACCTTATTGCGAGTTAACCCGGGTTTCGCCACAGTCTGTGAAGCCTGACCGGCCTTTGACCACGACCTTTTTCGCACGTTCTTGTCGTACGTGATCCACTTTTCATCACCAGTTATCACCTTCTTCAAAAATGATTCGGTTTCATTACGTCGTAATAAAGAATCACAAATGAGTACACGGTTCATTAGGTTTCTTTCAGTGAGCTCGTGAGGTACCCAAATATCGAGCTTTTTTTTGTACCCAGCTTTTTTCAAATGCGCCAAAACTGTTTTGATATCAATTCTCAGTTCTTCAGCTACGTCGTAACTACTGATATGTCGATCTTGATCCACTTTTTCAAAAATGGCATCCATTTTATCCGTAATAGGGCGACCAGAGCGAGGTGCATCTGTGACATCAAAATTTCCGGATTGAAAACGCTTAAACCAAATTTGTGCTACTCTCACAGACACTGCACTAGGTCCATAAACATCGCAAATTTTTTTCGCGGCTTGCGTTGCATTTTTACCTTTTTTGTAGTAAAATTTTAAAATGTATCGAATTTCTTCATTAGATTCACTCATCTTGACAGTACGAAAAACAAATGAAAATCACACATTTGCCTTATTTGAATTTGGAATTATGTTGTTTAAAATTTTAACTTTCAATGATACCAAAACCAGCCAGGTACAAATACTACAGCCAAAGAGATTTTATTACAAGTTCATACATACTATAATGCGAAAACACCTTTTCCCCAACCTATTATTTACATACAACATTTCATACAATATTTTACGTACTAACAGTCTATCGCTACAATGTCCACAGAATCCATAGAATCTATTTAAAGCATATAAGATACATTTTATTTTATTCGAAACATGGAATTAATAGTTGGTGTATCATCATCATCATTTCAGCCAAAAAGAGACGTTTACTGCTGGATTAAGGCTTTCCTCAAAGATTGCCACAACGAACGGTCCTGGGGTTCGACCACCTATCGACATTGTTATTGTCGTTGTCATTGTCATTGCTGTCAAATTTTCATGTCAATTTTTGCTTTAACTAAATAACAATAATCGAAATAATCTACCATTATCGCTTGTTTCTCACCTACGAAAGCAAGAAAAACGATCAGATTATCACTACTGCTTTTAAAGGAGCTACAAATCGACATGACCACCTAACGACAAAAGCAATGTCGTTACGGGGAGTTTTGGCGTGAACCTTGAAAGATGCGTGTGGTGCTCTTATTTTATTTAATTTTCTTGGTGTATTTTTGAGTTAAATTAAATAAAATTGGTGGCATTTTGTTTGATATAAGCTTATTATAGTACTTGTGTATAATAAAATAGAGTAACAGTGCGAAAACACGTTTTTTCGGGTTGCCTCCAAAACTTCATTGTAAATGTTCTGGTAAAGTAGCCATCGATTTACTATAATTACTGACTGTGACTGACTAACGGACTAATAAATTGACTGACGACTGACTTTACGTTGCTTAATACGAATACGAAATATCGTTTTACTTGACACTGGCAATATGAAAAACAAGCGATGCCATAAAATTAAATTAAAAAAAAATGTCGTTAGGCGGTCGCACCACTGGGCCGCCCTCATCCTGCGATTGCCCGCGATCTTCACCAGGTCGTCCGGTCCACCTCGTAGGGAGCCTGCCTACGCTTCGTCTTCGGTTAAGTTGGTGTAGGAAGGAAACTAATTAGACTTAACCATCACGCAAATAAGACACCGACATGACCGATCGGACATTTTATCGATGGTATGTACAATAATGTACATTATAAAGATATCAAGCGGTATTACGCGCGCCGCTATGCCATATGAAACTGCAACCAACGCAAAGCTAATTCTTGATGTTAATGGTTGCTGGAATTCCTCAAGTTGTCAAATTATTGATTCATCATCATCATCACTCCAGTCAAAAGACAGTACAGTTCAAGAACAGCAATCTGTTTATCCAAAAACAATCAAATATAGAAATTCCAGGCAGCACGAAAAAATATGACAGTTAATTTCTTATTGTTCTTGGACCTTATGGGGTCCATCTGCTGTTTCAGGGATTAAAAAAAAAATTGCCCCAGAGGCTCCACTTTTTCACTCACACTTGCTACTTCCTCACTTTGTGGGAGCTTCGGTAGCTCAATAGTAAAGCTGTTTTCGATTTGTAGCGTAAATATCGATAAATACCTTACACATACACGTCTAATCCATTTATGGGGTACTGTCTGTCGACGAATATTTTATTTCCCTATTATCTGCCATATACCTACAATAGGGATGATGAATAGGTATGAATTCACTACTTTTTATCATATCTAGAGGATTCGATCCCGGGATCCCGAGATTCCGGTCATATTTTAGTAACAAAATGTTCGGGATTAGATGTCATAAATCCCGGGATTTTCGGGACTTATATAGTTATAATTAAGTGGAGTTTTAAACTATCTACAAAATGCTCGTTTGCTCATACCTACTGTGAAGACTGAGAGTAACAATTTTATTACTGATTGTGAAGTAAAGGAATTATTTTCATGTCCAATCAAGATGTTAACAAAAAAAAACTGATTATTTCGTTGACTGAAAAGATGGGAAACAAAGATAATGAAGAAAATAACATGACATTGACAATTGAACCTATGTTTACAACTAGTAAAGAACTGATTTGACATTGAAAGAAAAGCTTCAGATTGGCTTCAGAACGAAATAGAAAACAGTATGAAAACTATCAATCCAGAAGCATTCAAAGAAATTTTAAGATTATTTTATTAAACAAGAAATGAATCTTTATGAGGATAGTTCCACACGAGGTTATAATTTGGAGAAGATTTATAAACCCTTATAACCTGTCGTGAAGATACATACATACAACCTTGTTTTCGTTCAGTCAATATAATGTACCTACTTGATACTACGGAGTCCGATTCGCACTTGACCGCTTTTTTACACATGTGACTCCGACTTACAATCTGATCTAAAATTTGATTGGTAAAATGAACGTGTATTAAGTCAACCCTTCATTTGAAGATATAAAAGTTTATATAAATAAACGCGATCATCACGGCCGAGACAGTTCTTACACAACCGAAGTATTAAATCATGTGTTCACTTCTTAACATGTTACAGAATACAATTTTGTAAACAAACTGGCGCACGTGCGTGCTCCTGACTCATTGCGGAGTTGGGTGCGAGTGCGAATTATGACTGGAGATTTACTAAAGCCATTACCAATTACTTATATCTCCAAACTAGCGGACCTCCCCGGCTGCGCACGCGTGCAATATTACCCACAGACTATAAACCAAATATGAACCTTGTACATTGCTACTACTAATACGGTACTTATCTATAGGGTTGCGATAGCGGTTATTTTCCCTTAAACCGATCCTGCTGTATCTCTCTTACTATCAACCCAAAAACACACCTTTAGGAATCGAATTTCGCAAAATCCCATCAAATTGGAAACTTCTAGCACTTGTATATCCTGAGATTTCGTGATGGGAGGTCACTTTCGCTTTAGAATAAATAATTTAACAATGCAACGTAATTTAGGCGCATAAGAAAGAAGCCAGCCAGCCCTCAGAAATAACAATGTAGATGCGGTGTTGACTGTGCATTGTTTTCTGTCGATATCTCAAGACTGAAGTATTGGATTATTGTTCATGTGATTTTTTATGACCTAGAATGTTTCCTTCCTTATATGTCTTATAATAATAAATATAAAAACTATAGTATAATGATGCGTAATTCTCGTTGCAAAGTGATGAATAATATCGGAACTATAAATACATTCATAGTGACATTAATAGATATGATAGCAATGAAAAGTTGATCATGTTATTTTATTAACACTTTCAATAATGCCAAAGACAAACGCACGCGCTGTTGCCATTAATAAGGTAAATATAACTGTAGTAGGTAATCGTCTATATTCAAAGAAGAAAGACACGAGTCTGTATGTGTTGGCATTCCAGTTCGGGTAACACTTTCAGCAGTACATACCCAAACATGAAATGTACGTCTATGTATAGCATTAAATGACTTTGTCGCGTGACGTCCTTTCTATTCTGTGCTGTATGTATCATAAGTTGTAAATATGTTTTACATTAAAAGCTCCTTAGTCAATTCCTCATTAGATACAGACATACTGTTTCTATAATAGCATTGAACAAATCCACACGTTCCGTCTGGCCTTCAAATCATTTTACTTATATGCATACAGCTTTTATCGATGCCAAGTCTATTTTTTCGCGTGCATACCTATCGATTATAAAATTGTTTACACAATACAGGAAATATTTTCAGGTTAGACATAGTGACACAAGTAGAGGAGAGATTTTTTCGTGAAACTATGAAAATTGTAGTTGCATTTGTTTAAGAGACAACTTGTTATTATACATTTCACTTTTCATACGTTCATAACCATCCTTGTAGCAGTAAATACACACGCAGTGATAAAACTTGTAGATTAAATACCATTGACACATTAATTTAATGGATTATGTGAATAGTGACGATAGGGAGTCGAAAACCTTCACATAATCTATCACGTTGTATTATAATACTCGATAGGTATCATATTATTTTATTTAGGTGAAGCAACGGCAATGGAAGACGTGATTATAAGAAGAGACCATATGGTGGCAATTTTCTAAAGCGTTTCCGTGTATCACTATAACACGCTAAGCAATCATAACAGCTTTCCAAAGCTTATAAGATTCGACGTGATGGTTACTGCCTGGGCAAATCAAATGTCAGGGAGATTTAGACTCTTGTGTCTCCTGAGTGGTCCTGAGGAATACATACACATATTAAAAATACGCTTTCTGTCTGTCTGTTACTTTTTTACAACTCCAGCTTAGTTAATGTAAGCTGAGTCGATTGTGATTCAATTTTACAAGGATCCTCATTTGAACCCTAGGAAAAACATAAGCTACTTTGGGACAATACCATACAGCATACATCACGAAGACAAAGTAGCGGAAAACACCTTTCTCTTTAACTAACGCTAACTCTTCGCGTCCAGAGTATAGGTCCGGTACGTCGTTAGTAGAAAGTTACCTGTAATCTATGGTATTCATTCCAGATAAGATACCTACATTCAATTAATTCAATTCATTGTTTCAAATATTTGTAAGTAGGTATGTTGAGGTAGTTCTCCTGGTTACCGAGGTGGATTTCAGGACAGTGATAAGTAATACCTACCTAGATGCAAAGATTTAGAAATTCCTTCTTTTTACTTCATGATTGTATTCTCCGAATGGGTAGACAGAGGTAAATGGATGCGTTTCATTACAGGTACATTCAAATAATCGCTACTCGCTGGTTACCTTTTTAGCCGATATTACGGTCGGCCTATTGACGACTTCGGGCACATTACCAAACTCCAAGAGCGACACTGGGAAAATTCCAGAAGATTAAAAAAAACCAATAGCACCAGAGATGAAGGATATCAAAAATAAAGATATATACCAGAGAGGAGACCTATATCTCTGATAGCCTCCGACCCGGGGTCAAACCCAGGACCCCAGTGTAGCAGTAGTGGCCTGCTACCACTAGACTACTGACTAAGGTAGTTCTTTCTTTTCTTCATTTAAATTTTATCATTTTTGTAATTCAATATCTACTACCAAAAAGATAATTAGATCATCTGTTCTGTACTTAATACATTTGAAGAAAAATAATGAATACATAAAAATAAAACTAGATTTTTTAATACAGGTCAAGGTTTTTCTCGCAAGTTGCAAGCACACTAAAAAATCCCGTCGCAGAAGCGTAACAAGATAATTAACATGACAACTTCAAAGAGTTTTCTCCGAATTAATTGAAACAACGCGTACTGTACGACTACTACAACGAGTATATGAAGCACGTAATCTAGGTCTACATATGGATTCCCAGGTCAGATTTGAAAAACATGTCGCTAAAAATTGTTTTTATAAGCTGAAGGTACTTTATAAAATGAGACCATTTTTGAAAGAACAGTTACGTATACAGTTAACCGAAAGCCTAATATTATCAAAGCTGAATTATATGGACACAGTCTTTGGCCCACGTCTTCTAACCAAGACACAAAAACTCATCCATCGCGTCCAAAATGCCTGTGCCAGCTTTTGCTTCGATATACCGTTCAGGGCTCGTCACACCGTTTCTTAACAGTCGTTCTTTGCTAAAAATGAGACATCGGCAAAAGCTTCATATGGCATGTCTTCTTTTTGGTGTAATTAAATTTAATATCCCTTCATATCTACTTAAAAAGCTATCCTGGATGTCTAGTACCCGTGGAACTCGACAGTGTGCGGTTCAGTTAATGACACAACGCCACAGCTCACACGCCTTTAGAGGTAGCTTCCGTTACGCTGCGTCGAAATGTTGGAATAACATTCCACCGCCTATAAGAAACCTGCAAAGTATACATGGCTTTAAACACGCGATTAAAAAGTTCATATTTCGTCATCAGAAGTCGGAGGAGAATTATATATATGACACTAGTGTTTTATGATGTCGCACGGACAAAATACAGAATTAACTTTTCTACTAATTTAACTTACCTGTAGTTGAGGATATGTATACATTATGTAACTTTTTGGTTTATATTGTGATAGGTATATCGTTTTTATTGGGTAAAATTGCTTCCTTTTATTATTTTATTTGCACTTTCTTTTCTTCACTATTCGATAAAATTGTAATTCTTCCATTGAGCTTCTTCATTGTAATTAAGTCAAATTGTCAAATGTCAAGATTGACAAGCCAATGGCATTAGAACTGTTCGCAACGGCAACTAACGATAACACGTTACAACGGTACACTATTTCTTACAACGTCTATTATTTAATTTAGTTATCTTTGTTATAATATATTATTTAAAGCATACATCGTTGTAACGTGTACCAAGCATCAGCCAATTTTTAAAAATTGTCTATTGTAGATGACAGACGTTTTGCTGGCTTAATTTATGTCACAAAATCGGCCCCAATGGAAGACCAGCGCCGCTCGTAAGACCGGCTTTATGCTGAATTGGGGACCTTTTTGTAACAACCTTGTTTTTGTGTTCTTTGTTTTAGTGTTTATGTTGTTGTTACAAATAAAGTTTTTCTATTCTATTCTACTGGAAATGCTTATATCAATTAAGTTCAGTATTATTTAAACGTATATATTCTTAATATAACATTTGCCTACGCCTACCAATATTTAAAATATGAAAGTAAATTATTTTATTTTTAACCTTTTAACGACTAAATGATAAACTAACTCTTACCCTGACTAACTAATTGCACTGAGATTGCATGAATCTTGAAAGAGTAACCGTTACCCCAAAATTGGAAACAAATCTAAATCCCGGGGCAACAGATATTATCATAAATGTGGTGTAGTACTTATAAAGTTCCGTGAACCGAAGGTCCGCGAGCGGAGTAGGCTGTAGCGGTGACGTCACGTGTGCACGCGGCACTGAACTAGGCGTGGGCGTTACCACCTGTCTTCGCCCACATCCTGACTAGTTGTTTACCGTTTGATATGAGGATCAAGTCTCATTGGCCTAGTCATGATATAATACTGAATTGTTATCTAATATTTTTTGTTTAGCTTAGCTTTAGCAGTAACAATTTACTTACTCTATAAAAACAACTCGGGGGCCGACCGCCTAACTCAAATGAACTCAAATGAGAAACTGACAAGACGACGGCATAATCGAAAGCGTCACGAAAGTATTACTATGATATAATAAAGTAGGTATTAGCGGTCGGCCCCCAGTTAAACGTTTAATTTGTGCACTGTCCAGAATGTAAACACTGATACGCTCGCATGCCTGATCGCCATGCCAGCCTGCGCCAAGAGATCAGGAGTCTGCGTTTTTTTTCAAAGTCTCTACAACGGTGAATGCTCTACCAAACTGTTTAGTATGGTACCCTCCAATTATCTACACCGCACTTCCCGCTGCACGGAGAAGTACCACCTCCACAGTATTCAACGTTGCAGTTTTCAATCGCGCGTAAATTGCAAAGAGAACTGAGTTGTTACCTCAGCTCTGCAACATGGGCTTAACTGGGGTATAAGGAATTCACCTATGTATTGAAAATTATTAATCTAAAAGATCCGCTAATAAAGTATCGGATACGGACACGGATCTTTCTTTTTCCTCAGATATCCGGAACATCACTGATTGAAACGCACGAATTCAATTTGACGTCCAGGTTTTAAGGCGAGACTTATTATAAGTGTTTACGCTGTAACTCAAATCTTGTATAATGTAACAGACACTTTTATTAAGTCGTCGAGTCCAAGACAAACAACAATAGTCACATTTATCCTCACTGCTAGGCTAAATATGATTTGTGGGACAAATCTTGAAAACAGGCGGCAACTGACCCCGTTCTGCCACACTGCGCCACGCGTTAGCCACTACTCACATTTGTGTCTCAAAGGTAGAAGAAAAACTAAAATAAATACTTGCAATGTTGGTATAATTATTTTGACGAATTCGCGTACACAGGTCTTTTCTTGGGTGAATTCAGCTATAATCGACCACGCTGGATCAGTAATGATATTGGGTAGACGAAAATATATTTCTGAAGACTAGGACGGTGTTACCTATCACGATCAATTTTTTCACCGCTATCTACAATTCGTACCAAAAGGGTCTATCCCTTCATACGTTCAAACTTCGCATAATAATATGTCTTGTACGTAGTATTCCCGGTGTGTATTTTTTGCTATTATTATTAACGACGTAACCACAGTATAGAATACTGTGACGTAACTTCACGCCTGTCATCCCCGAAGGGGTAGGCAGAGGTAAATGCATGCATTCAAGATTCAAAGATTTATTTTCCAAGCATACAAACACCCACGATTCGCCGGTTACGTTTTGACCCATGCAACACCTGGTGGCAAGCCTGTTGACTTCTCCGGGCACATTACCAAACTCCCAGGTACTGGGAAATTTCCAGAAAATGGAAAAATCCCAATAGAACCAGAGATAAAGGATTTTACATCTTTATCTCTGTAGTCCCCGACCCAGCAATCGAGCCCAGGACCCCAGCGTGGTAATAGTGGCCTGCTACCTATGTGTTAATCCAAGTTACCCTGTATGTGCCACATTTCATGAAAATCGGTTTAGCAGTTTTTGCGTGAAGGAGTAACAAACATACAAACTTTCGCATTTATACGACAAGAAAATTAAACGAACAAAATGATATGTTTATATTTATTTCAGTACCTATGTTAAATTCTAATAAACAGAATCAATAATAACAGATACCAATGTACAAAACCGGTTTGCCGTTGTTAACGAATGTCATATTATTATCATGCCTGTGAGTACACATAAGATATTACGATGATAACTACGTGATTATGATTTATTTATAAAATCGAGAAAACCGGCAAATACAGAAACCTATATCACACACAATGATAAATCCAGACATAGAATACTGACCCACATATTAAGTGGAGTTGTGGGTTGGCGCGTTTTTCAGAATCTCAGCCGTATAGGTATAATGCATAAAATTTGTTTTATTAATACACCCTACCTAAATTCCGTTCTAATACAATGGAAGATCAATAGCGCGTCTGAAATCTACATACGTCTTAAATGGCGATATGGGCGAATACTCGAGTATAATCTATTAGATACAGTAGTAGCCCATATAGATCGGGAGTGAGCACGCACACATCGTGTTACCCTAGGGATGCAACCGATATATCGACGTTTACCATGCCAATACCGAGGTATAGCATAATTTTTTATGATAATATTAAGTTCTTTGATTTGGGAAAACAAAATAAATTAATTACTTAATTTAATTATTATCACCCACGCCTACCTTAATATTATGGGCTTGGCGGTGTACAGTGAGGGAACTCTTTTACTGGAGGGAATTAACCAATGTCAATCAATATTTGATTGACTTTGACTGATCTAAAAAACATCACTGTTTCTAATTTAAAGAATAAGTTCGAGTTTGTTTTCTATCGATAAATCGATGTTTACCGATGTTTGCATCCTTCCCTACTCGTATCGGCCTAGTCTGAAGTAGAGTAGAGATGCAAGCTTGCACAACCTATATTATGTACCTATTTGGCTTACCGCGATAGGCTAAATTTGGATCTTGATTGACTTTGTACGTCGATGAATGAAAACTGTAAACGTCTAACGCAATTTTCTTCGCCAGTTGTAGACCGACGATTTATTTTATTTGATATTAGCCGTGTGCGTAGTGAAATTCCGTTCACGTTCAACTACGTATCAGTTACCATCCAGCTTATCATTAGGGGAGGTACTTACCTATCTTTTAAGAGGTAAACATTTTCAAAATTGATTTACCAGTTCATAAGTTACCATTTATAGGTATATTGACTCGAAAAATAGATCGCGTGTAAAAATTACCTATATAACTTAAATAAGGGTTATGAATATTATCTCCTAGAAGTGCATCTATTAAATAGTTAGTGGGTTTATCGTCAGATTTACCTATTACCTATTTTTCGATTAGGCTATGAATTGACATTATCGTTAGTTATTCATAATCATATAATTTGTTTTTTTTTTTTAGTTTTGTAACAGATTCTTATAAGCCTAAGTGAGGAAAGCAAAATTCTGATTTCTGATTAGATCACTTACGGTTTCGGCTACATAACACATCTGCGGACAAGGCGGGCGGGCGGTTTCACTCAGATTTATTTTATTTCGTAGACTGTTCAACGCGGGGCGGAGGAGCGGTTAATGGATTTCAACTATTCGATTAATTGTTTGCCATTTAATTGTATTATAACATGTTTTGTTAGACATTTATTTCTTGGAGGAAATTTACTCGATGCAAATACATAGAGCGTTGATGGAATATAAATTACACATGGTATTCTACGCAGAATAAATTTGCATTGTATGTATGGTCAAAGTTAACCACATACTTGCTTTGCAGTCATCGACGATAGGAAGCTGCGTTGTATCGTTGATGTTTGTAGTAGACATCCAACAGAAGCTTCTGCTTTTTTGTTTATACTTTACATGGTATGATTCCATGCTAACTGCATAACTAAATAAATATAACGGATGATTTGTTTTTATTTATAAATTATTAATGTTTTATTAACAGAAATGGCCCAACGGAAGGCAGTCGCGGTTGGAGCTGATTACAAAATGAGATTAAAAAAACGATTTTTAGCTTCATCCAGAAATCGACCTTCGCTCGGACACCACTATTTGAGCAGCAACCATAACGGGCTGATGACGTAAAAGGATGTTTTCAGCGCGTCGGCAACAGTGGTCTGTTTATCGTCGACGTACAGTTAGAGCTACACCCAGACTGGCCTACACTGAAATGCAGCTGTAAAAACACACAGAATTACTCCACTTCTACCATTCGCAATAAATGTACATACAATGTGATAGCTTGCCCGTTACGCAACCGACGGCACGGGGCGCCCACGTAAATGGTAACACAACAACACGGTCGTTATAAACAAAAAAAAAACTCCACATATTTTGCCAGTTTATCACATTGGAACAATTTACAACCAGTGATGTAATGACTATAATTATGTAAAGTCTGTAGCGCGATCTCTATAAATTTTCTTCGGATGCTTGTACGAATAACATTAGGCAAGTTCGAAAGCTATTAGGTACTTATACTGAAAGTCTCCAACAAGCATATCTACGGTTTACATTGATGGTAAGTGAAAATAATGAAGATAAATGGCCACTTCTGGGGCCTAAGCTGTTTTGGCTATGCGTCTGAAATTATGGGTCTTACATAACTAACCGGAACACTATAGCGCCGAACACAGATCTTTAGCGCAAGGTACGTGGTGGTGAAATGTTGCAGATAATAAATTCAAGAATACATTTTAATACTGAAGCAGAGAATATGTAATAATACTACGTATAGAATGGACACTTCGACGTCCCGCCCGATTTGCACACATACACAACCCCTTCCTCTCTTATGGGCGACGGTTGGTATTTTGTACGTGCTACGCACACAGGTGCGCGTGTAAATACACGTCACTGATGGATAGAAACCAAATTAAGCGTTTGTATGGAATTTTGGCGGAGTGTCCGCGGTGTGACTGAAATTAGAATAGAATATATAATATATAAAATACTTAGAATTTCATCTAAGTCACCAAATAATTAATTCATTTATTTAAAACCGGGCTCTGTTTATTAAATAAAATAATTAGTGTTTACTAAAGCCAAAAATCCAACAAATTGGCGAATTTCCTGTAGGTACAGCTGGAAAAATTCAGCGTAGATACAGAGCTCGAGGGCTACGCCATATAGCGATAAAAATTGGGGTTTTGTTCCAACATTTCATTGATAAGTCTAGGCAATAAATTTATACCTCAGATATCTATACCATCGAAACTCCTGTCAATGTTTTTTGATTTGTAGTTTTTCATGGTGGAATTCAATAGTACGATAGAGACCTATAGCTTAATAGATTCACTGTCTGCTAATGTATAAGCGTGGAGCGATACTAATAAATAGCTAACGTTTCTAATATAGGTTTGGTCGGGATCGAATGCCAACAATGTTAATATCCAACAAAAATAATTGTTTCCACTTACATAATAAAAAGAAAAGAAAAGTGGTGTTGCGTAAAAGTAAAATTAACGATATTATAACAGATTCATGTGTTTCTAAATTATAGCAATACCCACATTATGATAAAAATAATAAAGAAGACACGATGCGCCCGCGAATTTATATTTGAACTATCATAATAATTCGAAATAAACGTTCGTAGTTGTAGCTACACCTTCCTTTGCGTCACAAATATCACTCTGATGCTGATAAAAGTTTCCGTCTATTTTGACTCAATAATGTGTGAAAGCAATAAATGTAATAGCTATCTGACTTTTAGTTAAAATTATATAATAAGTGTTCACGAAAAAATAGTAGATTGCAATCACAAAAAAATATAATCATACGTATCGACTACCGAGTCTACCGACCGTTGACTTTGCGTTTAGTTCATTTGAATAGTCCATAATAAAATAAGTAGTAGGCGGTATTTACGTGATTGTCTTTCAGATGCAAAGGCAAAGATAGGAAGAAATAATTAAAACATCCCCCGATCGTACCAGCATCTTAATAAATGAAGCGTTACTAGAGAATATGTAATAATACAGTAATACTCCATACCTTACTTGAGAGTTAAAGTTTCATTACCTAAGTCGAAAATTAAATATTAATTAAACTAATAAAACTGATTGTACCAATCGATTTCTTGATTGATATCGCGCTTGATATCATCGTAAAATTATGGAAGTGCGCAGAAATGTTAAAAGGTCCTTAAACTTCACGCATTAGATACCTATTACTTTTACCATAGCAATCAAAATAAATATCCATGCGATCTAAATAATGCAATTATTTTAGTTCAATGTTTTATAAAGAACAACAACGCCGTCCTGCAGCCGCAGGGCAGAAGAAGCTGCAGCAGAGGGGAATGCCCCGGTGCTGCATCCGCGTCGCGCGAATATTGCGCGCGAAAACCAGTGATGAGGATGGTGGCGTTAGTGGCGTAGATGGCATTGGTGGCGTTGGTGGCATTGGTGGCATTGGTGGCATTGGTGGCATTGGTGGCATTGGTGGCGTTGTTGACATTGGTGGTGGTGTTGTTGGAGTTCGTAGCGTTGGTTGCTTTAGTCTTATATCGTGTACAGATAAGTATTAATGTAAACCAGACTATTTATTTAACTACCCGTAAGTGTTTTTTTATAATCCAAAATTAACCAAAACTTATATCCAAAAAATGCTGCTCAAAGTCACTACTCCACGCGAACGAAGTCGCGGGCACAGCTCGTTTAAGGATAAGATAGAAAATTTACTTACTGCAACCACATTTCTAGTCTTCAAAGTTATGACCAGTGTGTTTTGCCAGTGATGACATACGGAACTGATACGTGGTCACTCACTAGGCCTCATAAGGCTCAAGGTCATGCAGAGAGCAATTGCTAAGAGATATGCTCAGTGCTTCTCTGCGAGATCAAATCAAAAATGTTTAGATCCGCGTGAGGATCAAAGTAACATAGCCCACCGAACAGCGAAACTCGAGTGGCAATGGGCAGGGGCTGGAAAAACCGTTGGGCAGAAGAGTTCTCGAGTGGCGGCCGCCTACCGGAAGACGAAGCGTAGGCAGGCCTCCGTTCAAAATAATCTGATAAAAGTTGCGTCTATCACTGGATGATGGCGGCCCAAGACCGACGCTCATCATCATTATTATGTCAGCCGAAAAACTTTTCTGTGACTGGTTTAGTCGGTCAATAGTGTGGTGACTCGAATAGCTTTTGCTTTTCACCAGTTAACGTGTACAACAAGGCACATTTATACACAAACAATAATGAAAAACAGTTTTCGAGTACCACTGCTTCATGTTTAGTAACGTTTTAAATAGTTTTATTTGATTTCGTGGGTCAAAATTCAATTTTATGGGTGACCTAGTTTCAACGTTACATGTCAGAATTGTCAGAGTAATATTTTGTGCCTACATTTATACAACTGATTCATAACATGACAACAATCCATGTGGAAAATCTTTAACGTGGGTCGACACCCAGTCGTTTAGCTTTTACTGGCTACTACTGCGACAAACAAAGTGCCAAATTATATATAACCGGCGAAAGAATTCCACATTAAAATATATTTAGTTATAGTCACGTGAGACACGTTTAGATCTTCTTGTTATCGGAACATGGTACATTTTATGACATGAGAGAGAATAAGAGTGTAAGAATAAGTACCATATTATAATAGAAAGAGTTTTCCATTAGGAACGGGTTGATTTTGACAGCTTGTGGCGGCCATATTGTTTTATTTTACATAATGTCAAAATATCCAGACATGGGCACAATATATAATCAGATTAATTATTAGAAGATGAAAGTTTCGTATATACCGGTCATCCGCTTGTTCCACCGGTCAAAATTCGCTTTATTACTGTACCTCTCTAAACACTGGATACTGGCAGAATTACCCATTCGCCGGGTAGAGGCTAAAAAAAAATCAGATTAACAATGTGTAATCTGTAATCATGATTAAGGATTTTACAATGTACCGAATCCGTAATCTGTAATCATGATTATAGATCTGCAATCATGATTAAAGATTACAAAAAAAAATTTTTGATTCGCAAAGGCGAACACTGAAACTGAAAAGAAGTTATAAATAAAATCAAATGATTTAACAATAATAATAAAATAAATAATAATGGCAACCCATTATACGTCCCACTGCTGGGCACGAGTCTCTCCCCTTTTTGGGTGGAAGTCATTGAAAACAGGTTCGAATATGCAAGACCGAGCGAATCTTTCGATGTTACCTATATTTCACACATAATTTCATTGATAGGGCTCACGAATAAGGATGAAACCTTATTGATATATCATAAGTATACAACTTATTTTTTATTCAATTTTAAAATCGCATTGCCTTTAATGGAAAACCCTATACATATAAATATTATGATAATAATAAGTAAAGAATTAAAGATACACGAAGTATAACGAAGACAAACTAATCCTTCATTTAATTTTATTTTTCAGCTGACAAAGCTCTGGCGTGCAGTCATGTTTACAACTGATCTGTCGTTACCTATTTACGTTCGAAATTACATTTACAAAGACAATTACATTTTGTCCTTTTAAAAAAGTGTAACGTTGTGATGTTAAAAGACTATTTAATGAAAATATACCCTAAAAAAATCCATACACATCATACGTAGTTTTTTTTCTGTATGTTTCGGTAGTCTTGAGATTACGGCTCATTAACTTTCGAGTTTTTTTCCAAGCGATCCATTTAGTAAAGGTAGGTGGCCGCACGTGATAAGTTCCATTCATCCGTCATGTTTTACGTGTGCTGAGACGCCGCTCTGCACGCTCTGGCATTGTGCCGCATGACGAAGCCGATACACATTTACATGTTTCCCCTAAATTGATTTCTATTATTCAAAATACGCATTACAGCTATCACAATTATTATCTGTCATCACAATTATTGTAAATAATTTACAATATCACAATTTTTTTTGTTTGACTGGTGACAGTTCCATTCACGGAGCACCAATGCATTCATTCCTTATTCTATCAATCGCAAAATGATAGGACTATCATGTTTCGGTTTGTTGGTACCTAGTAGTACACAGAGGCAAACGGTTTTAGGAAACTCGTCGGCATATTATTATTTGAAAAAAAAAAACCTTTGATAAAATAATAAATTAATGAATATCTATAGGCTGCAGCATTCCCTAACATGCATGCTAAACTGCATGCTAATTTTTTTTTTATTTAAGTACTTTGATAACATTAAAATAAAACATGTTAAAGGCAATCGAGAGTGATCAAATAATGAAACAGGTGAATCGAAAGATAAAATCACAATGGTAATGCAACTGCTCAGTGAGATGCTGCACAAGCCATGCGAATTAATAAACGAGCAAAGCGAGCTCTGTTTTAGGTCAACGTTGAACAAATACCAAACGGGTCGTTTGGACGCTTCCGGGGGCCTATTTTTGAACTTCATTTAAATGACGTCGAGTATTGCACTGCAAAATCTTTCGCGACCATCAATACTAACGTTATTAATTAACGTGGAATCAACAATTCTATGAAAAAGTTAGTTTATATCAGGCTTAATTGAAAATATATGTATGTCCGAATACAAAGTAAAGCAAGGCAACAAGTCTTCATCTGATTGAAATTACATAAAATATTCCAGGTATCAAGTAGTACCTAATAGATCATAAGTAAAAATTAACGTAGCATGTGTCTGACGTGACGATTGATACTGTCGATTAGTTTCAGCGAAGACTAATTATTATGTAGAAGATATAGCCAAGATTGGGCCGGAGATGAAGGATAGATTCGGCACAGATTGCGGAAGTGATCATTCGTATTTCGCGGAGCGGGCGCGGCCCGATTGCGTCGGTCGTCGTCTCCACTTCTATAATCTAAATAAGGAGCAAAAGTTCAACGTCCTCCTCACTGACTAGGAAGAAAACGCCCAGAGACATCGTGTCTAACAACATTGCTGGGAAAACACAAAACATGTGCCATTTTTACAACCTGTTCCATATAAATTGAAAAAGATAAGAAATTGCGAATGATTCTCCCCGCTCCAACAGCAATTAAGCCTTATGCAATGAATGAACAAACTCGATTACGACTATATTTCTCCGAAGTTTTTGCACTAATTTAATACACCAGTTGTTTAATATTATTCAGTTTCATTCCATGTAGGTACTAACTTTGCACCCTTGGACACTATTGACGTTCATCGACCACATTTACAAATCGCGATGGTGTCACTGATAATTATTTTCGAATATCACTCTTACCGCAAAAGCATCTTAATCGAATTTCAAGCATTGGAGAATTAGCCTACTCACCTACTAGTTAACCGCGCTAAGCCATCGTGATGACAAAATAGTAGGTAATGGGCAAAAACCGTTCACGAGATGTGCATACTGGAGAAGTGTCAACCTGACAACTAATCAGCTAAAAATATGTTTCTATGCGGTGAAATTAATAGACTCGTCAGTTCATACACACATTAGGTACTCAAGGATGTTGAGATTTATTATAAGTAACAAAGGTGTACACTGTACATCCAACAAATTTTATTCCATGTGGGAAAGACGACAATTTGCATACTAAAGATCTTGGCTATACACACCAGGTATTAAGCAGTAGACTAATTAAATAGGTCAGTATAACTGCCATGTTATATTATTAACGAATGAGAGACGTGGAATACTTTTGCGGAGGAAAAAAGAACTAAGTACCCAGATGCTATAGGACCACTTTCACTTGGCTCCAGGAATACGACGAGAGTGACGTAGCTGCTTGGCAGCCGTGAAGGCGTGAGACAGGAATTGCGTAAAGACGTGAATACCTCATTCGGAACTGTCTCGTAAAACTACGTGTGACTTGATGAATATGACATTTTAAAATAACAGAACCCGAGTATTGACGAAATTCTGATCAGGGACCATAATAAGAAGAGGTCAAAGTAAGTTTTATGGTGCGGATAATTCGGATATACCTACCTTCTTCATTTACGAAAGATTAAAGTTATCTGTCAAGACTTCTCTAACTTGGCTTTTATACGAGGGTGGATCCAAAAGTTCGAAGCCCGACCAAGAAAATGAAAGAAAAGTGGGTCTAATTTTATTTTTATTTTTCGACACGTCTCCATCTAGCTCAACACACTTCTTCCACCTGAACTGCAACTTGTTTATCCCCTCGAAAAAAAAAGATTCCGGAAGGTCGGCGAAATACTCGTTTACTGCGACTATCACCTCATCTTTGGTCGAAAATTTCGAGCTACCCAAATGTTTTTTTAAATTTGGAAATAAATGATAATCTGAGGGGGCTAAATCCGGCGAATAAGGTGGGTGGGGCAGCAATTCGTAGCCACAATCATGGATTACAGACATTGTTTCAACCGAAGTGTGAACACGTGCATTGTCTTGATGGAACAAAACTTTCTTACGCAACATTCCCGGCCCTTTTTTCTTTTATTTCTTCTCGTAGTCTTCGTAAAAGGTTACAATAATAACTAGAATTAATAGTTTGACCTTTCGGTAAATAATCTACAAAAATAATGCCCTTCGCATCCCAAAAACAGAAGCCATGACTTTGTTAGTCGACAAAACGACTTTAGCCTTTTTCGGTGTCAGATCTTTTCACTGTTTGGATTGTTGCTTTGATTCAGGAATATGGTGGTGAATCCAGCTTTCATCCATGGTAACAAATCTAGACAAAAAGTCCTCGGGATCAGTCTCAAAAAGTTCCAAACAGTCTCGCGAAATTGTGAATCGAACTCGTTTTTGTTCAGCTGAAAGCAACCTCGGGACCCAGCGAGCAGAAACCTTATGGAATCCCAATTCTTTCGTTATTATGTGTTGCACCCGGCCATAACTAATGTCTGTTGTCTCAGCTATCTTACCAATGGTCAAACGTCGATCACCCAGTACGAGATCACAAATTTTATCGATGTTTTCTTTCGTGGTAGAGGTTGTAGGCCGTCCACTCCTAGGATCATCTTCAATGCTCCCACGACCGCGCTTAAACTCAGCTACCCACTTCTTGACACTGGAATACGATGGAGCAGACTCCCCCAAAGTGCGCACCATATCTTGATGGATGTCTTTTGGTGACAGGCCTTTTTTATTGAGGTACTTAATGACTGCACGATGTTAAATTTTCTCCATTATTGAAAATCGCGTCAGAATGCTTCAAACAAATAATCACAGAAAATTTATATTGTGCAGTATCGGAATGAAACTGCGCACAATAAATCAATAGAAGACATACTAACAAATGACGGTAAATTTAAAAAGATGTCATGTCTCCTTGTAGTTTGGGCCACGAA
Source organism: Macrosoma leucophasiata (assembly GCA_036365455.1). Lineage (NCBI taxonomy): Eukaryota > Metazoa > Arthropoda > Insecta > Lepidoptera > Hedylidae > Macrosoma > Macrosoma leucophasiata. Next base: position 8,688,917 of record JAWQUS010000024.1, read on the forward strand.
CTTTTGGATCCACCCTCGTATTTCGCACGCAGTCTTGCTTTAGGTATTATAAATAGTTACTCCTTTTTGATAGCGAACAGAGTAAACAGACATCTTTAGGATGCCGAGAGGTGAAGTTGACAAGATTTATACATTCCTACCCCGGAAGAGACTTGGCGTGAAAATGCATACATACATACATAACGTTTCTAGCGCAAATATGAAAATGAAAAAAAAAAAAAGAGTATTCACCACCACCGGATTAGTTAAGACTAATAATACTAATACTTAAGTGTAGCAAAAAGTAAAATTACATTAATATGATAAAAATATAAAAACTAGACAGTAGGCCATTAAAAACAATGGCATACTTACATAAAATTAGAAAATAATAATTTAACAGCAGCTTGGTGCGAGGGCGACAAGCGCTAGTCGAATCGTTGAACTAAAACTACGAAACCTAAACGTGGAAAAAATCTTGGACTCGTTCCAAGCAGCTGATTGATGAGGATGGTCATTTCGTACACGGCCAATCCCGAACTTTTCTTATTATTTAGCAAAGTAGTGGACGAGTCTATTTCTGAGACGCGAAAAACAAGCCGCCACAAAATATGCCGCCGGGTTACAAAAAACCGAATAGGCGAATATATAAAATTACTCATATTTGACAGATAAACAATATACATTGTCATGCCAACGTCTAACTTGTTTATTAAAATTAAATATAACTTAGATAAGTTAATAAAAAACATAATAATGTTAGTATAGGTATTCTTGACGATTTTTAAAGAGTATATTTTATATAGACATGCTTCTTATTAGGTAAAGTGTGACATTTTTTTTGTATTAATCAATTTTCATAATTTAGTTTATTGAATCACACTAATTTGTACAGCGATTGTACTGGTTGCAACAATATATTAACAAATAGAAATTCTTAGTCTTATCTATTTTAACACGAAACATTAATAGCATAATGAAGGTGCCTACATGAAACGGATTTAGAGACTGGATACCGTACCGTTAGCTTGACCACAAACACAGTACTGATTTACATTTGGCACCGTAGTTTAGAATAAAATTTCTCACAAAATAACACGTTAAATTTACTCTAATTTTGAAATAGTTCATAAAACCAAAGTCCCCTGAATTTGGTGTTGCGCGTGGGCGCGCACTGAATCGTCGGGATGAACATAGCAACCAGTTAAATAAAGCTACATTAGATTGCACGAGGCGTTTCAAAACCACTTTTTAAGAGAACCACTATCAAACTTATGTACATACGGTCGTTTGCTGATGAACCATTATCTCCGCGAAAACTAAATCCACTGCTGTCGATAATTTTGATTTTTTTATTAATAATGCACCTTTAGTTTACTAAAAGAACAATGGGATGATGAGGTGGTATTCAGAATTGACACCACTCGAATACTTAAATTTCGTAGAAACAATATTCACTTGACGTAGGTACCTACTATCGAAGAAATGCGCGGTCAGCTACCTCGGTGCTTTAGGTATTTGTGTAAAGATGAGAGAGAAACACTCTCGACAGTACCTACACAAATCACTACCAAATCGAGACAACATATCATTCAATATTTTAATGCATTCCTAAAATTAATGACAGAATAAAAGAATATCCACCTGAGTCGTTTGAGCGTTAGTACCTATCACTTATATCGTTCCTAAATATTCACGACAGATTACTTAATGTTTGTCTTCGGGACTCACCGAAAAACTGCGGTCTTGCCAAGCATTTGGCCATTCAGTAAAAAGGAACGTGAAGGTTAATTACCTGAAAATATAAAACAAACAATTAGCACCAGCCGCTACTATAACCAATTTACGAAAAAAAATAAAACCACCGAGCAATATCTTCGTGTAAACTAAAGCAATAAGTAATGTAGGTAAGTAAATTGTCCTACAGTTTTAAGTGTAAGAAAAACAACATGCAGGCATGCAGTTGACGTCACAGAGAAGAGATATAAGATGAATACAGACTCCTTAACTAAAGGATTAGTTGCACTCTTATCAACGTTGTATTGTATTTAACGTTAGACGTAAAGATGTAGAAAAAAAAAATTATGAGATTGCAGTAAGCAAGGTTAAATTTCAGCTTATAATTTTTGCACCCAAATGTACTCGGTGTATGGATTTGTAAACAATTTTTTACGACCGGTCCTTTGAGACGTAGACATTTTTTGATAACGGTCGAATGGACTACGGCCCATTCTTTTTGGTCCGTTCAGACTAAGTACCCAATAAAGCAACAGCGTCAGGTCATCGCTAGCAGATTGTCCAAGGTGAGGAGCGACAGCGTATTATATACGAATAAGAAAAAAACGATAAATTAAATCATCAACATCCGTCAACCCCCAAACGGTCGTGTTTTGCTAAGTATCTGTAAAATTTGTCTCAGAATCTGAATCTGCTTTTTCAAAATTCAAATCATTTATTTCAAATTGATCTACAAGGACACTTTTACATTGTCGGATTATAAGCTACCTAGAGAGAATGACTTATAATAATAATCCAATAGAAATTTTTCAATTCCTTCATAGAAGAAAAAGAAAATCTGTTCGTCATAATCATAGTCATTCACTTAGCAGAGTTCCAAGTGCACGCACTACACACACACGCGTGATGCTCTTTTGTCAAAACCTTAGATTTAATACAAATATTATTACATAGAATAAAGATAATGTGAACGTAAATGGCATATAAATATTTGCATATAAACACATACGCAAATACCCATCAACAGCTTAATATCGTGATAGAATATAACAACCGCAAATCACAACAGACCAGTCCCCCCAATCAGCATCTTTTATAATCAGGCAGAGTAAAACCAATACTCACTTTGTTTCTTTATTATTCAATGCATGTTTACTGACAGTAAATAAAAATAATGATGTGTTTCTCCAATATCCTTATTTTATTGTATTATAGTTTAGTAGAAGAAGCACGGGAAGAAGTAAAGAACCGGGATATCTGGCGTTCCCCATTATCTGCTTACCTCGTGAGGGACGTGGCGTGAAGATACTTAAATACATTCATAGTCATCACATTCAGTTTGGATCTCGTCGTCAAAGTAAATAAACTTAATAGGTATTCCCCGGGAATAAACTGTTAGGGCTTACTGTCAGGTATTAAAATTAAATAGAGTAAGTACCTACGTAAATATAAAACAACAATGGTACTTATATTGAGCCCTGTGGGACCTCCGATTCTTTCCTTTGAATTAATTTGAACTACTTGTTGGTGATAAACTTTAAGATAAGATTTAACTCGTTGAAGAGCTATTTCAGAATCCTTAATGATCAAGTTTTTGATTTAAGTAAGTGTTGATAACGAGAATTAAGCTACAAATATATTAATCTCTACATAATAAAGTCGTTTGAGGTTTTCTGCTACATAAGAGAAGTACTTAATAAAACATCAGACATGTCGCGTGAGTTGTGTCGATATGAATAAAATAATTACTATGGCGCGTAACACGACGCAAATAGACAAATCTTGGTAAACAAGTTTGACAGGCATCAAACACACTATGTCGGCGGCGACAATACAACCATCGGCGGCGCTCACCCACGCCCTGTACCTGAGATGTTAAAAGCTGTTCCAAACAACGAAACTATTGCCCACTGCAAATTACTGCTCATGGACAAAATAAAAGGCATAGTGCCCGAAAGAGACCGATTTCTTAAAGACCTACAGCTTTGGTTGTTTGCAGAGTATTTCTTGAGATAATAGTATTTAAGTGCCTGTAAATTATGTTATTGCAAAAAAAATACTGTAGGAAACGTTCTATGATATTTTAAGATTAAAAGACCACGAATCCTGCCATATTTGCCTCTACGTTTAGATGCTCTTAACAATGAAAATATTACAAAAATCCTAAAGCGTATTGTATGCGTATAATTATTATCATCATCATCATATCAGCCATAGGACGTCCATTGCTGAACATAGGCCTCCCCAACGACCTCCATGCCGACCGATCGGAAGCGACGTGCATCCAGCGGGTACCTGCAGCCTTGACTAGGTCGTCGGCCCATCTTGCAAGAGGACGCCCTACGCTGCGCTTACCGATACGTGGTCTCCACTCGAGAACCTTTGTGCCCCAGCGGCTATCGGTTCTCCGAGCTATGTGCCCTGCCCATTGCCACTTCAGCTTGGAGATCTGCTTGGCTATGTCAAAGACTTTCGTAAATAATTATACATACCATCATAATATTAATACGTGAAGCAAAAACTTAGGAACTCATTTTAAGAAAATTGCGCGGACGTAAGATTGTGTAATTTACATTATTTACTTAAAGGATTAAATCATAAATCCGTATATTGCAAGGAATATTCGTAGATACGTGTAATATATAAGGTTGGGGAAAAAGTTTCTTCGCATTTTTTAAGATAATTCAAAACATTTTTAATATAGTTTATTTAAATTTAACTAAAGTATGTATGTACCATTTTGTTCGATAACTTTTTGGTAGGTAGGGACACGATCCCATTGCTGTAAACATTTTGAGACTTCTCATCAAAATACCGCGACAAGTGGATTTGGCAGTCCTCTCGTGATGTTAACCTAACATTGCATAAAGAATTCTGAAGAGACCGAAACAGGTGGAAATCTGAAGGTGCAAGGTCAGGACTATACGGCGGATGCATTAACACCTCCCAGCCAAACTCTCTTAATTTTTGCTGAGTGGCTATAGATGTGTGAGGTCTAGCGTTATCATGATGAAACACCACACCCCTTCTGTTGATCAATTCCGGCCGCTTTCTCTCAACTTCTTGCTTTAATCTCATCAGTTGTTCGCAGTAGAGTTCAGAATCGATAGTCCTGCCTGGTGGTAATAGCTCATAATGAATAATGCCCTTCCAATCCCACCACACACACAACATCACCTTATTGCGAGTTAACCCGGGTTTCGCCACAATCTGTGAAGCCTGACCGGCCTTTGACCACGACCTTTTTCGCACGTTCTTGTCGTACGTGATCCACTTTTCATCACCAGTTATCAGCTTCTTCAAAAATGATTCGGTTTCATTACGTAATAAAGAATAACAAATGAGTACACGGTTCATTAGGGTTCTTTCAGTGAGCTCGTGAGGTACCCAAATATCGAGCTTTTTTTGTACCCAGCTTTTTTCAAATGCGCCAAAACTGTTTTGATATCAATTCTCAGTTCTTCAGCTACGTCGTAACTACTGATATGTCGATCTTGCTCCACTTTTTCAAAAATGGCATCCATTTTATCCGTAATAGCCAGAGCGAGGTGCATCTTTGACATCAAAATTTCCGGATTGAAAACGCTTAAACCAAATTTGTGCTACTCTCACAGACACTGCACTAGGTCCATAAACATCGCAAATTTTTTTCGCGGCTTGCGTTGCATTTTTACTTTTTTTTGTAGTAAAATTTTAAAATGTATCGAATTTCTTCATTAGATTCACTGACAGTACGAAAAACAAATGAAAATCACACATTTGCCAAATTTGAATTTGGAATTATGTTCTTTAAAATTTTAACTTTCAATGATACCAAAACCAGCCAGATACAAATACTACAGACAAAGAGATTTTATTACAAGTTCATACATACTGTAATGCGAAAAGACTTTTTCCCCAACCTATTATACAGATAGCTGATACATATGACCAAACACATAAATGAGGAATACTAGAAATATTATTATTAATTTATAATTTATGGGATAGGTACAAACTATGAAATAATTAAGATTGATATCATTAGTCTAGGCAATGTATATAAATTTGCAGAACAACAAAATGCACGTAATTAAGAGTTGACAACATTGTTCCTAGTTTAGTAGGTCAAATGTGGAAAGTTCGTTCATCTCTGAAGTGACATTATTTTTGCTTACGGCGTGCTGTGACCAGCCTATCGACAAGCCAAAAGGATCGGTAATTCTGGCGGCGTACCAAGGAACGCGATCTCAGGCCTAACTAATGTGCATTACGAGACCCAAGTTGGCATTTTATTCGGCAACGTCGCGTCGCCACACCAGACGTGCTTCTGTTCTGGCGTCGTGTGCTCTACTTTACGTGCGATGCATACACTGTGGTGGATCTAATCTATGCAACCTTATTAAATTATCATCATATGTATAAATCTAAAATGCCATCGCATAATTTAATTCCTTAGAGGACAAGTTTACGATTTTCTGGAATTTTTGGAAGGATTCACTTCATAGTTGCCAGATTGTTTGTCTGGTATTAGTTCACGAGGTAGGCATTGGCACGTAATCAACACAATAATCATAAAAGTGAATTTGGAAGCACATTTAGCATTGTATAAATTATTTCGCAAACGTGAATACACTACGTATTTACCTACATCACGACGGATGCGTGTTGCAAAGATTACGAAATTTACATCAGAAAGCTCTAACCGCACTGCAAGTGGCCGGGGCGGCTGAAGAGGATGACGCCCCCAGATGACACCGTGCTGACCAAAATAAATCTGCAAGCTAAACAAACCGGCAATTTCCGGCAGCCATGTGGACTCTGACACAATTAATTTATTCCCAAATTGAGATGCAATTTTAGATACCTCCTATCAGCAGGTAAGTACCTATTTACATAGTTAATCAAAAACAGATTTAAACTCTACAAATGTTATGACTGGTGGTAGAGCTCCAGTGACGGAGCTCGCGGTCGTAGGCACCACCACTCTACCTAATTTACTTGCCGCTTACTGGTGGTAGAGCTCGAGTGACGGAGCTCGCGGGCGTAGAAACCACCGCATTACTTAATATACTTGCCGCTAAATGGTAGTGTCTAGCACTATCGTGTTCCGATCAGGTGGTAATGTAAGGCCCTGTAATTTCCGGCACAGAGGCATAACACCTTAGGCTTCAGGATTGGTAACAGATCTACATTTTAACCTTGGATTTTGTGTGGGTATCTATAGGCTGCAGTCATCACTTAACATCAAGGTGAGCTGAATGCTTGTTTGCCACTTCCATCACATAAAAAAAAACTGAATATTTTTTTAATAGAAAAAAAATCTAAAACACGAATAAGTTCTGTTTTAAAGTAAACTTCCCAAAATAATTAATCACTACACCAAAACTTCCTCAGTAATCGAGAACTTAACGTCGAATATCGAAATCATCAAAGTGCAAGAGAACTGTGGTCTTTAAGACCAATCACAGTGTAATTCGGTAAACTATAAAATACTATTCATCATTAGGAATTACAAAGTCAAGCAATTATTTGGACATATTATCTATGGCCGAATTTAACTTCCTATATCGAACACCACCTCTACGTGATACAATGACGCCTCTTACTAGATAAATTGGGCCGCGATAATGTATTGTCTTAATCACCAGTTCAATCAACACTGTTAGCACTTCGTACTGCAACAAAATAGTGACATATTTTTATCAATCGTTGCCCGGCCCGCTCGGTTACGATTGTGTCAGCATGGAGTACATAACTCGTGAATGGGATACCCGCTGTCACCGACTAGCACATTGGCAATAATTCTTAGCATCTATTTCCATGCAAATTATCCCCTTGCATGAATTATAGGCGCGGCGGGCGGCGGCACCGGCGTGGTGACCGATCTATACCTTTGCCAAAATGAAGCTTATGACTAACCAACCATTTCAGTCCGGTCATGATTAATAACTACTTCAAATTGCATTATTTTATTAAATTAAGAGGGGTATTCGTAGCTATCTATATTTTTTGGCAAGAGTACGTACTCATTATAAATAAAGACCTCTTCATCTATTAGATGAAACAAATAGTAGACCATAAAAAACATACATTTTTATTTTATACGTTGACGCAGAAGATGCGTACAAAGTTGCAAACATCAATCAATGACACTTATGATAAAATGTGTCTCACGGCTGCACTAAGACAGTCAGCGTAATAAGCATTAGGCAACTAGTAACCGATGCTGGTTTTGAAAAGAGTAGGTATATGCGCAACTAGGCAAGAAATATTCTTGTTATTCTATCAGATTCAAAAGCTAATAATACGCAATTTGAACCCTTTTATTTAATCAGAGATAAATTAGGACAAAACGAAAGAGTTAGAATCGGAAGCACCGATCTAGATATTAAAACAAGGTGACTGAAACATTGGCAAAAATAGATTAATCAAATGTTAATTTACTGAACTTGTCGATATAGAACCATGGTTGGAGTCTACCAATTGTTTTAAGGCTATAGGTACCGATGCCATGTATGCGGTATCTATTGGCCTGTAGAGATCACATCAGCAATTCTCTGACCTTGCCTAAGTTGGACCCAAAAAATAGATATATATTCGGTGTTTGTGGGCCAATGCCTCAAGCTCATTGCGTCTTATGCTGGTAATTATACATGAAATTGATATGATAATATTAAATTAGTCCGATTTATGGGATTTTAGTCCGATTTATGTGATTTTGAACATAATCCATTTTTTATGTTGTAACTACAACAAAAATAAAGAACCTTTAAACCAAGAATTTCATCAGTTACGAGATATAAATAAGCCGTTTAACGTGCCGACTACGTGACAAGATAGAACCGAGAATCCCAATGGTGGCCACATTCAATGCCGCATCGTCTGAAACCGTCTAGTTTAAAATACGAATTCATAAATATTTGAGTAGCTTTGGACGTCACGTTATTTGGCCATAAATCAGTTTTGTATTGTGAAATAAGCATAAGCATATGTTAATAATAAGCGATAAGACAAGTATTTTACAAATTAAAGTTAGAAAGGTCCGTGCAGTGTAGCTAGGGGGTAAGTGAACATTTCATCCCATGGGCCTATTCCTTTTTGCAACACATTAATGTTTGGACATGAGCTTAAGGAATATCAGATAAGGCTTTCACGATGACGACGATGTCTCACTGGTGATTAGCGAGTAATTAGTTTTAGAAAGGTAGAGGGAAGTCATTAGGTTAGGTATGTATGTATCATCACGCCAAGTTCCTTACGGGATAGGCAGAGAGTATGAAGCGCCAGATATCCTGTACTTCTCACACCGCCCGTGATTTTTCAAATATTTTAATGCATATCTATACAAATAAATAAAATTGTAGTGTCTGTTTGTAATATTAAAATAACCGCTTTTTACTAAATGCATATTATATATACACGTTCCTTACGGGATAGGCAGAGAGTATGAAGCGCCAGATATCCTGGACTTCTCACACCGCCCGTGATTCTTCAAAATTTTTAATGCATATCTATACAAATAAATAAAATTGGAGTGTCTGTTTGTAATATTAAAATAACCACTTTTTACTAAATTCATATTATATATACACGGTACATTTATACCAAAACAACATTTTTTACAATTTTTATCTATCTGTCATTCTGTCTGTTTGTTGAACGGCTAGACCGATTTTGATGGGACTTTCACTGGCAGATAGCTGATATAATAAGGAGTAACTAAGGCTACTTTAAGGTGGTGGCGTTAGTGGCATAGGTGGCATTGGTGGCGTTGGTGTCATTAGAGTCATTGGTGGTGGTATTGATGGCGTTGGAGTTGGTGGCGCTGGTAGCATTGGTGGGTTTGGTGGCGTTAGTCTAATATCGCATACAGAGAAGAAGGCGCTAACAATAAGTGTTTCCGTATGATCCAAAATGAAGCAAAATATATATCCAAAAAATGCTGCCCACAGTCACTATTCCACGCGAACGAAGTCGCGGGCACAGCTATTAATATAGTAAAAATGAGGTTACAAATAAATAAAATTGGAGTGTCTGTTTGTAATACAAAAATAACCGCTTTTTAATACTACATATATACCAAATTTTTTACAATTTTTGTCTGTCTGTCTGCAGCCGTTCCAGAGATTAGCCCCAACAAACAGACGTTTGTTGGGGCTAATCTCGGGAACGGCTGGACCGACTTCGACGAGACTTTCACTGGCAGATACCTTATGTATTAAGGAGTATCTACGGCTACATTTATACTAGCTGCGCCCACGACTTCGTCCGGGCAGATACTGAACAATCATAAATTCTTTTGCGGACGAAGTCGCGGGCACAGCTAGTATAACATTAAAAAAAGTACAAGAAATACTACTAATACATTAATTATTTTACCCATTTTTATATTTATAAATACAACTGTATCATGTCGTAATTCCAACGCTATTTTGAAAGGCGGCCGAAATATGTCCCCATGTTACACGGTTAATGGATGTCACTTAATTTTAACTGTCCTAACTTCTAACCGATTTCCATTAGAAAAACAAGCAGTGTTGAAATATTTTTGCTAAAAACATATTACTGTACAGTACACCACAGTTTAGTTCGTGCGTGATACTTTCGTTTGCTTTTTAGGGTTCCGTAGTAAACAAGGAACACTTATAGTTTCGCCATGTCCGTCTGTCCGTCCGTCCGCGGTTTAGCGCAAAAGCTATCGGTACTACAGACTTGAAATTTGGCACAAGTATACACTTTAATCACGCCGACAAAGTGGTAGAATAAAAACATGATTTTTTTTTTAGGGTACTTCCTCTACATGTATCGCCCGCATAATTTTTTTTTCGTTTTCCATATAGTGTAGGATATTGTTGGATAGGTCTTTCAAAAATGTTAGGGGCCTGCAAATATCATTTTTCGATTTAGTTAACTGTTCGTCACTTATTAAGTTTTAAAATTCAAATTTTCGTTTGTCAAGTGTCCCTCCCAACTTACCAACTAAACGGTTGTTGTTAGAAATTCAATCGTTACGACAATAGCACCCGTATTTAATGAAATTAAAAGGAAAACTATAACACTTAATTTTCCTTTACAGGTTTGCAAGTAATAGTCGACCAAATGTATTTCACTCGAAAATTTCGAACTACATATATTTTTTTATTGCATCTCTTACTTCGTAACTTCGGAACCCTACACTGCGCGTGGCCCGTCACGCACTTGATCGGATTTTGAAAGGAAAAAAAAGATATATACCTATATTTATTAAATTTTTTTTTTCAGGAATTACCTAATTCCAGCGATATAATGTGTGACGAAATCAAGGAATTTCAAAATACTTCCCTTAATATTATTAATATTTATTTTTATTGCGCTTAGCAAATCGTTCCAAAAGTTTTTAATTTTTAGTAGGTGTATTATACAGATTTCACCATATCGGTCCTTTGGATTAAGATGCCATAAACTGATACAGTAATTTCATACCATGTCTATTAAAAGACAGTTGTTTACGAAGGCACGACCCTAATTCGCGACACTCACTGCGCAATGGAATTTAATGACAACACCAATTGGACACTACAGCAACATAATGGTCGAAACTGAAAGTGGTTTGTCAGCATCGAGTTGACACAGGTCCAAGATGCTGTCGACGATAACGGTAATATGGTTCATGTGGTCGCGCACCTTGCGTTAATCGCGTTCGACGACACCCCAGACGTTAATCATAAATGCAGCGTGGAGCCAACATTCTCATAACAGCTTGTAAGTTCCTATAAGAGCTTGTGCTGGCTGCATAATGCATTTGGCAATAAATCATGGACAAGATAACGTCTAAAGGCCGTTTCACAACATCCAAATTCAGCGTTAAGGATATTGAATAAACTGATATTTAGAATTGACGCGAAAGGAAGGGTCGGTGGTATTATTTTATGATCTTCGAAGCAAAATATTATTTCCATGTCTTTCTTGCCATGAACATCTCAAAATATCAGAGACATACTCTTACTCTAGAAGTATGATTAGCGGATCATACATTAACATCAAAATGGAACACGGTAGCAACTAGCAAATATTAAATTTTGGCTTTCTAACCTCTAGAATTGAACGCTAGCACCAGTAAAGATACTAAAAATGCCAAAAAACTAATAAAATGCCAAAAGACTTCTCGCGACTGAGTGCATGCGTATCAAGATTTCTCTAGTCATAAAATAAATCGTAACATATAATCAGCGTCGTACTTATTTTCGATAAAAAGATTTATAATCTGCCGGCAAAGCTTCCACCTGCCATTTTATGAGATGTGTTTTGAAAGAAAAGTATTAAACTGTGTAGTAGGTACATCGTAAAGCTCATCGAGGTCAAGGTGGATTTAGAATGAGGACGAGTCCGCTAATTACTCGACCAACATGTCGATATTCTTGAAAACAACACAATCTATAAAAAGATTTCGAGCATACAAGTTGAACTTATATATTTTAAAATGAGGTAACCATATTTACCGTTCTGATGAGCTGAAATACAAAATATTAACATAATGTTAAGCTAATTAATTGGTGACTTGTGGTTATACAAGTTAACTTAAGTTATCGTCCAAATTACACGATAACTTTAAGTTTCAACGTTGATCTTACTGTATCTCTCGAGTGTACCGAAAAGCACCATTGTATTTTTTAACCGCTTGATATTATTAACCGCCACATAATTATGTACCCTGTGTTACGGTTGGATGGCAATTTAAGGCTTCGTTGTTACCAACAATAAGACGTCATAAGTCTCAGCAGAGCAGCAATGATCTAGTCTAAATCTAGTAAGCCTTTGTACTCGTAGATATGTATGAGACGCAGTAACGACTAGCCATTACAAATATAAAAGCATATTATCCAAAATCCCGGAGGTGCCAGAAATTACAGGGATATAGATTCGAACCTAGCAGGAATACAGTATCTAGCGCTGACCACTATCATTAAGCGGCAGGTAGATTAAGGTAAGGGAGTGGTACCAACGCTCAACAACTCTGTCACTGAGGCTCTACCCCCAGTAAAAAATAATAATAAAATACAAATAAATATAACTACGTTAAGAAAAACCGACTTCAAAACTGAAAAGTAAAAAATAATAAAGATTTAATTGTAATTATATACTACCTATTATTTATATGTGCTATTTACTGATATAATAGGTTTGAAGTCGGTGCCAAGTCTTAAACAAACAATTATATTTTAATCACTTAAATATGAATACGAGCAAATTAATACACTCAACAAAACGTATCCGGCGAATCGTGGGTGTTTGCATGTATGCTTGAATTCATGCATTTACCTCTGCCTACCCCTTCGGGGATTAAAGGCGTGAAGTTACGTTTTAATTCAATGAAATGCCTACTTTAGTGATTTTGGCTTGGCACCGACTTCAAACCTATTAGTAAAAAAAACATCAAGTTCATCATGTTCAGAATTAATATTATACATACAGCTGTGATTCATATAATAATATATTTACATACTAGCGGCTCGCACCGGCTTCGCACGGGTGCAATAAAGGTACTTGCGTATTATTGCAACTATAAATTGACATGTACGCTATCCTATCTGGTACCTAAGTTGGATCAAACTGCACACGGTATGCAAGTTCAATTAAAATCGGTTAAGTGGTTTAGGAGTCCATTGAGGACAAACATTGTGACACGAGATTTATATATATTAAGATTAAGAAGATTATCACGAGATATTAAAGTATTTGACCACGTAATTTCGTGGTCAAATACTCTACAATCCTCGCTTGATTGATCAAAACGACATCCGATGAACACGAATGTTCTTTTTGATGAGTTTGTTCTTTGAATAGTTGTTGAACTTGATTCTTGCTTTGAATTTTAAAGAAAAAACGTATAAAAGAAAATTGTCGATTAAAACTCATCTATAATGTGTTTGCTTAATTTCGAGTGTAGTGTGCAAAGATCAGACAGAGTCTCCATCCATATATTTTTGAAACATCTCTTTTGATCGCGGTGTGATATCACTAGATCATCTTGTACGCATGTACTTGTCATCATACATATTGAGCGGAGCTGAATGTTGTGTAGCCAGCATCACTCTACGCATATTACTACATACGAGCCTATTTATGAGTTGAACTTAGCTAGATGTTACAGCAATTATACGACGGTAAATTATAGACTAGCAACCGAGATAAGATGAAGACAACTACGTTATTATCATGACACTATGGCAAGCATATAAATTATCACATCGTAAACACACGCGAACAGTTGAACTATAAAATTTGGACGTAAACAAAAACTATTAGGTTTTATCGGTATCAATTTGGATTAAGGTGCGCCGTATGGGTAAAAGAATTTAGTCTTTAAATGCAGACAAATACTTATTTAAGAAGCTACAATTGCTTTTAAATGTGAATTACACAACCAGTGACAGTCAGTGCCAAAATTCTATTTGTAACGACAAACCGAGACCGGTATATTTAACTGCCACCCATAAACTGTATACCTAATACTATCTGCAGCAGTACCAGTACCAACCCACGACAATTCCTGGATAATAATGCAAAACAATTTAGTTTATCTTATCGGTAACGTGCGCGACTGCTAATCTTACCTGCAATCCTGGATTCAATCTAACATTATTGAGTATTTTTGCAGTCCCGACTCCGGTCAGACTACATAGCCTACATAGAACCCTTATATCTAGATACGCCATGTCCGTTCGTCCGACCCTTGTAGTATGAGGGTTTCTTGTAGATTATGGAACCCTAAAAAAGGAGGTTAAAAATACTCAAAAATCTCAGATACTCACAAAGGATGTTAAGTGAACCCAACCAAAGCTTCCATCTAAAATTCTGACGATTGGAATGTGAGGCAAGCTCGCGGCGGAGCCCTGAGGGTTCTGACCTATAAAGAAACTTTAGATTTGGTAGAGATACTTAACAAGGTGCAATCCATCCACCATAGGTACCTTTAATTCGCCGCGCTCGAGTAACTGCAAATACTTCCTCTTGGGCTTACTATATACTAGGTACTTACTATATGCATTTCTTTTTTTTCGAATTGACCAAAAACTTGGTTTGCATATTCAAGATTTATTTGATTACGTCATACGTTCTTGTTTGGGTCACTAACTCACATAATATATTATTATTATGTGTACCAAATATCAACTCAAGCGGTCCATTAGTTCCGGAGCATATCAGCACAGTCAAACAGATGAATCTTTATTTTCTTTATATATTTATCTTACCTTTAGATTAATGTGATTCTTAAGGATAATGTATGTATGTCGGTATCTTCACACCAAGTCTCTTACGGGGTAGATAGAGAGAGTGGAGAGCCAAATATAACCAAATATCGGTACTTACACACCCCCCGTGCTTCTTCTACATTCATCATTTCTTGGGATCATAAAGAGTAATTAAGACGCCACATCACATCATATCATAATCGAACTGAAGACTACCATGTAGCGACAAACAGGTATATTAGTTATGTGATGGTGCTATTGGAGAGTAGGTAGTATTATTTACACCCCGCGTTATTGAATTTACTCCTGTATATTGGAATGATTGACCGCCATTGTTCGGTTGACTGACTGCACTAGCGGAAGAATTCTCCTCTACTAACACGCGGGGCCGTCACGTTCCTGCTCCTTATCGGTCAATACGAGCATGAAATTATATTCATATTCATCTTGTTCCTAAATAGTAAACAACAAGCCTCAGCTCTACGAAATATTTTATACGTTAGTGGCATCTCGATGAAAATGCCACTTCACTGTGTTTCATGTTAAAATGAAAAACTTGCTCGGCCATATGAATATTATTTACATTACATGTCTGCTATGTAAGACATCGAATTATATCAAGATATTTTTGAATTTTATATTACTTAGTTACTAATACAAATCTTTCACTGCTTTAGATAGTTTAGATGAGCAGTTGAGATTGAGACCCGACTAACCTATTCGCTTTAAATTGATTTATACGCCTGTTTTCAGTTTTACTACCCTGATAGTGGTTTGATGCCAGGATCGTGGTAAGGTATAGGTAGTGATATTAGCATTTTTCCACTGTTGCAAGTTATTATCACACTGGTCGCTTTCACGGCGATTGGACGCCTTTTAACATAAAATGGCATTCACATGGTACCAAAAATCAACTGAACAGTTATACCCAGTTGTTTTTTTTTTTCTTAGGTAATCTAAAGCGCCTCTATGGGTTGTGAATAAAAAGGAGGTTGGTTATGGAACGCAGTTAAGTATACATATAATAGGTTGGGGAAAAAGTCTTTTCGCATTATAGTATGTATGAACTTGTAATAAAATCTCTTTGGCTGTAGTATTTGTATCTGGCTGGTTTTGGTATCATTGAAAGTTAACATTTTAAAGAACATAATTCCAAATTCAAATTAGGCAAATGTGTGATTTTCATTTGTTTTTCGTACTGTCAAGATGAGTGAATCTAATGAAGAAATTCGATACATTTTAAAATTTTACTACAAAAAAGGTAAAAATGCAACGCAAGCCGCGAAAAAAATTTGCGATGTTTATGGACCTAGTGCAGTGTCTGTGAGAGTAGCACAAATTTGGTTTAAGCGTTTTCAATCCGGAAATTTTGATGTCAAAGATGCACCTCGCTCTGGTCGCCCGCGGATATTACGGATAAAATGGATGCCATTTTTGAAATAGTGGAGCAAGATCGACATATCAGTAGTTACGACGTAGCTGAAGAACTGAGAATTGATCACAAAACAGTTTTGGCGCATTTAAAAAAAGGCTGGGTACAAAAAAAGCTCGATATTTGGGTACCTCACGAGCTCACTGAAAGAAACCTAATAAACCGTGTACTCATTTGTGATTCTTTATTACGACGTAATGAAACCGAATCATTTTTGAAGAAGCTGATAACTGGTGATGAAAAGTGGATCACGTACGACAAGAACGTGCGAAAAAGGTCGTGGTCAAAGGCCGGTCAGGCTTCACAGTCTGTGGCGAAACCCGGGTTAACTCGCAATAAGGTGATGTTGTGTGTGTGGTGGGATTGGAAGGGCATTATTCATTATGAGCTTTTACCACCAGGCAGGACTATCGATTCTGAACTCTACTGCGAACAACTGATGAGATTAAAGCAAGAAGTTGATAGAAAGCGGTCGGAATTGATCAACAGAAGGGGTGTGGTGTTTCATCATGATATCGCTAGACCTCACACATCTATAGCCACTCAGCAAAAATTAAGAGAGTTTGGCTGGGAGGTGTTAATGCATCGGCCGTATAGTCCTGACCTTGCACCTTCAGATTTCCACCTGTTTCGGTCTCTTCAGAATTCTTTATGCAATGTTAGGTTAACATCACGAGAGGACTGCCAAATCCACTTGTCGCGGTATTTTGATGAGAAGTCTCAAAATTTTTATAGCAATGGGATCATGTCCCTACCTACAAGATGGCAAAAGGTTATCGAACAAAATGGTACATACATACTTTAGTTAAATTTAAATAAAATATATTTAAAAATGTTTTGAATTATCTTAAAAAATGCGAAGTTTTTTCCCCAACCTAATATTAACTATTTACCCCCTTATACATAAACGTATTTTAGCTAAAGCTATCCTGCACATTTGACAAAGCAGCTGACAAAGACAAAGCATTCTATAGCTAAAACGTATCTTATGTACGTTTATGAATAAGGGATCTAAGAAAAAAGATTAAATAATTTGTTAAAGTATTATTGATTTGTATTTGAATAAATGAGTGGAATAATAATCATGCTTATTTCCAAAACATTTGTTTATTAGAGTACAGTATGCACTGTGTACACAATCACCTATAGGTTTCTGAACAATGGATGTGTTAATAAATTATGATATAAATAATATTATTAATACGTGTGTAAAACTTTTCATGCGGACTGTACATCGGGATAATAAAAGAGAAACTGGTCTAAAAAGCTCTGATTTATATTATAATGGTGGCAAACAAGGATGCAGTTCACATTGATGGTAAGTGACAACTCCCGCCTATAGACATCGACATAAAAACTGGAGGTCATAATGCAGATGCGTTGCCACCTCTGAGGTCTAAGTTTATTGGCTTCTGCGATATTTATTAGAGGGCCATACATTATCATACAACCGGAACACGATAGCACTGATCATTACTGTCATTTAACGGTATAGAAATTTTATCCGCGAAAACCTGCGAAAACGTTACTAATTATATTTTTTTTACTAGCTGACCAGGCAAACTTCGTATTGCCTCACAATGAAATAATGTGTCAAAGGTTTGATAGATACGGACTATTTGTATGGGAAAATGAAATTGTGGTTTTTACTATTTCCCTTCAATTTCTTCATTCATATTTTCTTACCTTTTAAGCCTTCCCTGGACTTCCAAAAATCATTCGAAACCAAATTTAGCCATATCGGTCCAGCCGTTCCCGAGTTTTAGGGAGACTAACGAACACCAATTTATTTATATATATATAGATATAGATTGCGTTAAATATGTATTTAATCCCTGAAGCAGCAGATGCACTCTATAGAGTCCAAGAACAATAAGAAATCTATTGTCATATTTTTCTAATAGCTTGAGGACCATAAGAAAGTATAATTCATGAAAATAAATGCACTAATCTGAATTGTTTTGAAAACTTCCTCCAACCATGCAGTTTTACTGAAACAATACATGCGGTCGAATTCTGCGAATGGTGAGACTGTTTGTGATTCCTCAAAACACCGATGATTCCTCATTCCGTTCTTATGTGCGACAGAATTACCTACAACCGAAACGCCAACGCCTGGCGCATAAATAGATTTATTTTCTTGGATAGAAATTCACGTATTTTATACTAGGCACGTCATCAAAAGCGTAAAAAATGTTATACCTAAGTCATGGCATATTTATGACACGGTACATTAAGCGAGACACATTTGATAAACAGGTAACATCAGACGCGTAATTATATTTTCAAAATACATGTGCCGCCAAAACTGCTACGTTTTAAATCTAATAGATCACAAGTGGCATAGTGGATAAGAAGAATATGCCAACTGAAAGTCATTATAGGTACCGAGTTATTGCCGCGACTTTGTCTGCGTTGTTTACTTGTTTTGGCCTTTGGCACAAAAAGACACTACCTATGTCCTTTTTAGCATTCAAACAATCTCTATGTTACATTTCATTAAAATTGGTATTGCGGTTCGGTCGTGAAAATGTAACAGACAGACAGTCAGAACTCCGTGACGGAGTTCGCGGGCGTTGACACCACCGCATTACCTAATATTAGGTACTTGCCGCTAAATGGTAGTGTTTAGCACTTTTGTGTTCCGGTCAGGTGGTAATGTATGGCCCTGTAAGTTCCGTCACAGAGCCACTTTACATCAATGTTAACTGTATGCTTGTTTGCCACTTTCATAACATTAAAAAAAGATAAGCTAGATACTACAACTTAGTAACTAAATATTAGTATGTGTATACAATGATACATCCTATAAAAAAACATAGTAAGGGCGAACGATGTTCCAACGTGTATCCAAACCCCGAGATCTTCTAGGACAATACCCCAAAAAAACATAGCCGGTAGGTACATTATGTGTAAGTCTGTAAGTATCCTATGTACATTATAGTTGTTATCCTTAGAAACATTGTCGTCATGACTTATATTTCGTTCATCCAAATATGCTGCAAACCTAATTTTTACGTATATTTATAATCTAGAGAATATATATACTAGGTTGCCTACCCATATTTGTCCACAAGTATTTTTAATATTTCATTTTTACCAGGCAGCAACTCTTATATGCGGCCGTTTTTATTTGGCGCCCGTATATCATATTAATGAGAAAAAAATTGCTTTAATTTTATTTAAAAATAATACATACATGTACGTTATGGACGTAAAAAGTTATCGGGGCGGAACGAAAATATGTAGAGCCGGACAAGCGCACAAGGGCTGCCGTGATTTTTCAGTCTTTATACATATTGTCGTGAAGTGGACAATATTTTATTTAAAAAATAAAGTACAAAATATTATTTCTTAAAAAAAAATACTTGCGGCCATTTTTTGATAGGCAACCTAGAGTATATACATATTATATTCTCTAGATTATAAATATGCGTAAAGAATAGGTTTGCAGCATATTTGGATGAACGAAATGATTCTGCAGTGGGATCCTAACCTAATTATTAATATACTTCTACAAAACAAAATACAAACGTTTCCTAGCAACATTTTACATTTTTGGAAGAGCACTGAAAGTCAAATGTGTTGTTAATGTTTTGTTATACTTATACAGTTGCTACCATTTGTCGAACCCCAAAAGCTAATCAGCCGTACCTTCCGACTTGTCCGTCAGCCACGTAAAAGAGGGCACCGCTTGCGCCAATGTTCTTCCGTTAAGCATTCGATGTGCGCAATTGAAATAATATGTCATCTATGATCGCAATAAAATATTGTATGAGATTAGAAGTAATACCACCGGCTGACATTGGCACTCCCGGTGACGCTACCACCTGCCACAACATGCCTGATGCCGTCACAACACACACACACCCTCGCGCTCGCGAAATATGACGGCCGTTCACGAGCACGACGTTTCACGCTGACTAATCTTACAGTTATTTAAACAAGAATTTTACAACTATACTTATTATATTTGACAATAACTTTTATATCATTATTCACAAATTTTAGATCGTGGGCGTGTTGGGTCGCGCGTTTTTAAACGACGCAGGGGCGGCTTAACCTATAGTGCAGGCTGTGCAATGCACACGGGCGCCGCTAAGAGCATCGTCTTGGACCATCATGGTACGATGATAACGACAGAAGCGGCCAGCCAGCCAGCGCGGTGGCTGGCCGCTTCTGTCGTATTCAATGTTCTGCAAAATCTACTTTGTGGCATATCAAATAATTGCCTGGCCTAACTAAAACAATATTTTTAATAAAAAACTTTTGAAGTTTAACAGGCGAAAAGTTTAGAAAAATACGGAAATATGTAATATAAATCTTTCAATTGCCGGAAAGCCTGTGAACGCGAGTTCGACTCGCATTTGGCGGGTTTTATAGAATAATTTAATTGCTGTTTCTATATCTCCTTTTCCGTCCAAGAGCCAAGCCATATGTTTCCATATCCAAGAACTAAACAAACGAGACATCACAAAGTTTACAAATTAACGAGAACATCACATGAATGTAGGCGATCCGCGCATTCCTTTCATCCCATCCCGCCCTAATTATGCAAGCGAAATGTAACGCGAAGTATGGCTTACGTGTGCACAACCAATTGCATTTGTTTGAGACTCTGTTACATAAGGCGCCCCAACCCACACTACACTATTTATATGCACTTTCGATTCCCAACTCCTCGTGACACATACCATTTACTCCAGTGACTAAGGACGGACACTTGGGCGATACAATTCCAAAAAATATTCGTACACAAAATTAACACTAGATGAATGTGAACACATTAGCATTTTTTTACTGTAAATTTTCACAGACGAACTATGCATTATGTTGCCGTTAGGTTGACTACCGCAAACTCCGTGAAGCAAGAACAATTAAAAATTAACAGAAAGTAGACAGAATTCCATAAAGAAATTGTAAAGATACCGGCGAATATTATTTCGTTTAATAAAATAATTCAATTATGAATTAATTTTACTTGGTGCTTTAATTGTGGTTAATTAGACCACAATAGCGAAAGACAAATTTATTTATCCGTACTTACTGGACACGAATTCAATTACATTATTAATAATAGAAACATTTAAATTACATTGAACACATACACGTTTTGTTGATCTAAGCTTTTTAGTGTGTTATCATAAATTATTCACAGTTTTTTATTGCAATCCGACTGATATAGCTTTTCTAACATTCGTTGAATATAATCAAGATTTTTAAACGTTGTTTTTTTACTGTTTCGTATGAAGATATTTTTAAAAAATCATCATTGTGTTAAATTATCTTATATTTAATTGTTTTTAAAATTTTTAATCAATCTCAAAACAAGGCCTCACAGCCATACGCATAACATGACACAATTGATAATAATCCAGATAATATATATATAATATAGGTACAATTATTCTATACTTATGGATAACAATTCTTATACTTATGGAAACAAATAGATTTTGATAAAAGGTATCAGAAGAATATAATAAATGTATGTACCTATTACAATCAAAACCAGTAAGCATTACAAGACCTCGAATATTCAATTTCATATTGATAATATTTTTTTAATAGTCGCAGCACAGGTAGTTTAGTTCTGTTGTCAACAAAACAAGACACGTGGCGGCCAACGCGGCATGATAACAGTTAGCGAACCGCAGCAGTTATCAGACAAGCAACAGACAACAGGCACTGCAGCCTCAAATATTCAGCATTATTCTTGTTTTTAGTTTTAGCAAACAATTTCACAAACGGTATTTCTCATACTGGCGATGGCTCGCGAAAACTTGGTAAACGTGTGATTAGTTTCTGTGACAGTTTAGTTAATGAGCGTTCGGTTGGCGCTCACCGATGTGATACAGTACCGTCGCAGTGCCTGCAGCGTTTGGGCTCCGGGGGTGCGAGCTCGTCGCCGAGTTCGCGATGTCGTACCGGCATGGCGGCGCATCCCGCGCCGGGGCCGCCACCACCCGTACCTATACGGGTTCACACGACACGATCCACGTCGACCGCTTCTCTAGCGGCTCGCGGCTGCCACTGAGCCTGATCAATTCGCCGCCCGCCCCGGCCGGTAGGCGGCGCCCATTTTCAAGTTATTTTCGGCAACTGTGAGTCACGGCTCGAACTGCAGCGTTCGCGATCAACGGCGCCCGCGCACATCAGGCTGCTCGTGGCTACCCCGCTTCAGGAGACCAGGACCTCATAATATCGTTAATCCAAAGAAGAGGTTAATAATCTTTTTTTAATTAACCATCAAGATGCGAGCGACGTATTTCCATTAACGTGTTAGTAAGCCTGGGTTGCACCATGACATTTGCTCAAGTTATTGTAACATTTCACATCCTTCTCTAACTTAAAGAAATCTGTTAAAGTTAGAGAAGGATGTGAAATGTTACAACAACTTTAACAAATATCTTGGTGCAACCCAGGCTAAATGTAGCTATTTCAAAAATCTTTATACCTATCTGCGTGTGTTACACAATTGGTTATGTTCAAGGCCAAACTAGTTTTGCAATAATGTAAACAACAAAATAAAAATGGTCGAATGAACCATGGCAAAGTAAGAATGTTTATATTACGCACAGGATTCTCCTTCTTCTGGATTTAGGAAACTCCCTAAAACTTTTAAGTCGCCAGAAAAACATTAACAACACGTAGTTTGCCTTAATCCTTCAAGGATCGTACGGCCACCGGCGGCGAGACACAATTGAATTTCAATTGTCATATTTTTCTCGTGTCTGAAGAGATTAATAACTAACTGCATGTTATCAACGTTATTCAAATTCGTTGTTGAGTTAATGTAAATTGTGAATACAATATTATGTGGTTTGATACAAATCATAGATAGGTTACGTGTTACCTACTTCGCAATAACACATGCGAGTGAACTTTTGGAAATAAAAGAAAAAATGGAAAGAAAAATTTAATTTATCCTGAGGTTGCAGGTTCAATTCCTGATTGAACCTGCAACCTCAGGATAACCAGTTCAGCCGCTTTACCACTAAGCTACCGAAGTCCCGGTAGCTTCGGTAGCTTTATTCTAAGAGCCTGCGACGCCCAGACCTTCGTTATATTATAAAACCTGGAAATTCTTCTATATATGTCCCCTATACAGGTATAAGCAAAACCAAAATATACAACCTGGGTCGCGGTGGCTTTGGCAATTAACAGGTAGTAAAGGTGAGTAAAATTGTGTTTCAAATTTGTGATAGTATAAAACTTAGTTTTCATATATTTTAACTTACAATCATATTAATCACAGTCTAATTATTTATAAATCTATTTTCGTCATAGTATAAAATCTGACTTTTATATATGTTATTCAGGAAACTATACGAATAATGTTTCCACAATTCCCAGTCACTTTCGATGGTTCCCCTATCTTCCCAGGCACATTGAAGTCTACTCCAGGCGTGCGCGCGATGAAATATACATGTACGTTGGTGCGAGTGAAATAGCATGATCGGTCCACGGCGATCTCTTTCTGCGCATCAGCTGTCTCGTACTCCGTAATATATATTGTGTAGTGTGAACTGTTATACGTACAGAAACCGTTGAATAATTAATTTGTAATAAAAGTGAGGGAAAATTAATTTTGCTTTATGAAGAGACATTAAAGAAATGTCAAACTGACGTTCCGCTTAGCACAACGGTGTGAGATGACCGTTTAATTCGAAGGGTCACACGTTCGATCTCCGCACCGGGACCAATATTTGTATGGCCTACAGATATTTGTTTCGGGTCTGAGTGTTTGTGTATGTGTTACACATATGTGTATAACGGTACCCACGACACAGGTTTATACCTTCTGTGGGGCTGTGAGTGTAAGCGTAAGCGTATTTTTATAACTGAAAGTCAGAAAAAACATAACCTTAAATATGCGAACATTATTTTACCTGATAAATATACAGATGGAGGTTATCACCGGAAATGCCATAAAACATTCACAGGCGTACTACAGTTCTGAGCCTGCAGATTTTCAAAAAGAAAAAAGAGTAAACAAGAAGTCGTTCAGTGTAGACAACTCATCGCCAGATACACCGGTAGTACCTGAGTTAACTACTGAACTCGCAACAAAATCTCCGACACCATTATACCAAACTTTTTTTTTTTACTTTGTTTTGTAATGGCTATAATAAAAAGAATTAAATTATACGATCTAAGTTATTTTCTCTCCTTATAGTAAAACCAACATACATAAAAATTGATCTCCTTAACTTTAATAAAAACTCCGATAGCCGCTGGGGCAGAAAGGTTCTCGAGTGGAGACCACGTATCGGCAAACGCAGCGTAGGACGTCCACCTGCAAGATGGACCGACGACCTGATCAAGGCTGCAGGTACCCGCTGGATGCACGTCGCTTCCGATCGGTCGGCATGGAGGGCCTTGGGGGCGGCCTATGTTCAGCAGTGGACGTCTTATGGCTGATATGATGATGAACTTTAAACTTGGCGTCAAGATGCATACATACATATGTATCTTGACGCCAGATCCCTAACGGGGTAGGCAGAGAGTGTAGAGCGCCAAATACCCCGGTCCTGACATGTCTCTCGTGCCTCGTCATCATCATTCTCTTCATACATGCACGCCGATTCCTAAGACTTTTGACCCCACCATCAGACAGACAGAACTCGACCTATTTGGTCATGGTAGATTAGTCTTGGTCTTCTTGGGCCTCTGCAACCATCCACATTCGCATTGTATATCTGTTTAGTCATTCGCTCATTCGACATTCTTTCTATATGCCCGAACCATCGGAGCATGTCTTTTTTCATTTTTACACCGATACTATCATTCACACAAAGCCTCTTTCTTACATCTTCATTACGAATGCGATCAGTGAGTGATACACCGCTGATACACCGCAGATCTTGCGCAAAGATCTCATCTCGACCGCGTTTAACTTACTTTCATGCTCTTTCCTGCATACCCAGCTCTCGCTTCCATAATAGCGTTGGAGTAAGTACAGCATTATGTACAGCTAGTTGAGCCCGCTGGCTGAGATGTTTAGATTCTAGCAGCTTACCCAACGCTCCATTCACGCAATTCCCAGCAAGCACTCTTCTTTCTATGTCGGTGGTGTACCTACCATCCTTGCTAAAAGCACATCCAAGATATACAATTTCATCCACCTGTTCTAACACTGAATAGAATAGAATAGAAAACATTTATTTGGACAGCACAGAGACATGACGATACAAATTGCCAGACGATTCGGTACACAGGTACAATTAAACAAAAAGCAAAAACAATAATAATTAAAAAAAAAACATTGCATCATCTACTACTACCCTTGCATTTGTTCTCTGTTCATCTCTTTCAAATACTAATACTTTAGTTTTATCCATATTCAATTGTAAGCCTTTCTCCATACAATCCTCTTTCATGACTATGATTAGTGCTTGTAGCCCAGATGGTGTAGAACTAACAATTACCACATCATCTGCGTAAAGCAGACAGTTCACCACTAAGTCACCCCATACGAACTCCCACATCCATCTACTTCACCCTCTGGAGGCATTTGTCCAGATATATGATAAACAGCCTAGACGAAAGCACGCAACCCTGTCTGACACCGATGTTAACATCAAACCAGGGTGACATGTTACCAGCTACCCGTACACATGCTTTAACTTTAAACTTCTAGAATTTTATCATCGACTGCCGATTTTTCTTATTATTTTCTGCACAATACTTAAAAAAAATTGATAGATATTTTTTTACAACTTTCTTAAATCAAAACTTGATTCCATAAAATTCACTTGAAAAAAATTCAAATTTTAGTTAAATGCAAAATTTAATGATAATTTGCAAAAGTTAATAGCGTAATGAATTGCATTCAATTGTTGACTAGTTGTGCCCGCGAGAATTTATGATTGTTCAGTACCTACCCGGACGAAGTCGTGGGCGCAGCTAGTATAAAAGTAGCCTAAGTTACTCCTTATTACATCAGTTATCTGCCAGTGAAAGTCCCGTCAAAATCGGTGCAGCCGTTCACAAGATTAGCCCCGCCAAACAGACAGACAGACAGACAAAAATTGTAAAAAATGTTATTTTGGTATATGTACCGCGTATACATACATATGCATTTAGTAAAAAGCGGTTATTTTAATATTACAAATAGACACTCCAATTTTATTTATTTGTATAGATTTCATATTTTGTTGATATAAAAATATCATTAATTTATTTTAATCGGTTATAAATCTACATAATTATTTTTTTTGATAAATTTAGAGTATAGATCGCGCTATTTCACTCGCACCAACGTACATATTAGGTTGGGGAAAAAGTTTCTTCGCATTTTTTAAGATAATTCAAAACATTTTTTAATATAGTTTATTTAAATTCAACTAAAGTATGTATGTACGATTTTGTTCGATAACCTTTTGCCATCTTGTAGGTAGGGACATGATCCCATTGCTATAAAAATTTTGGGACTTCTCATCAAAATACCGCGACAAGTGGATTTGGCAGTCCTCTCGTGATGTTAACCTAACATTGCATAAAGAATTCTGAAGAGACCGAAACAGGTGGAAATATGAAGGTGCAAGGTCAGGACTATACGGCGGATGCATTAACACCTCCCAGCCAAACTCTCTTAATTTTTGCTGAGTGGCTATAGATGTGTGAGGTCTAGCGTTATCATGATGAAACACCACACCCCTTCTGTTGATCAATTCCGGCCGCTTTCTCTCAACTTCTTGCTTTAATCTCATCAGTTGTTCGCAGTAGAGTTCAGAATCGATAGTTCTGCCTAGTGGTAATCGCTCATAATGAATAATGCCCTACCAATCCCACCACACACACAACATCACCTTATTGCGAGTTAACCCGGGTTTCGCCACAGTCTGTGAAGCCTGACCGGCCTTTGACCACGACCTTTTTCGCACGTTCTTGTCGTACGTGATCCACTTTTCATCACCAGTTATCAGCTTCTTCAAAAATGATTCGGTTTCGTCGTAATAAAGAATCACAAATGAGTAGACGGTTCATTAGGTTTCTTTCAGTGAGCTCGTGAGGTACCCAAATATCGAGCTTTTTTTTATACCCAGCTTTTTTCAAATGCGCCAAAACTGTTTTGTGATCAATTCTCAGTTCTTCAGCTACGTCGTAACTACTGATATGTCGATCTTGCTCCACTTTTTCAAAAATGGCATCCATTTTATCCGTAATAGGGCGACCAGAGCGAGGTGCATCTTTGACATCAAAATTTCCGGATTGAAAACGCTTAAACCAAATTTGTGCTACTCTCACAGACACTGCACTAGGTCCATAAACATCGCAAATTTTTTTCGCGGCTTGCGTTGCATTTTTACCTTTTTTGTAGTAAAATTTTAAAATGTATCGAATTTCTTCATTAGATTCACTCATCTTGACAGTACGAAAAACAAATGAAAATCGCACATTTGCCTAATTTGAATTTGGAATTATGTTCTTTAAAATTTTAACTTTCAATGATACCAAAACCAGCCAGATACAAATACTACAGCCAAAGAGATTTTATTACTAGTTCATACATACTATAATGCGAAAAGACTTTTTCCCCAACCTATTATATTCATCGCGCGCACGCCTGAAGTAGACTTCAATGTGTCTGGGAAGATAGGGGAACCATCGAAAGTGACTGGGAATTGTGGAAACATTATTCGTATAGTTTTCTGAACAACATATATAAAAGTCAGATTTTATACTATGACGAAAGTAGATTTATAAATAATTAGACTGTGAGGGTGTCTGGCAAGGGGTTGCCACCGTCCAAAGTGTCCGCCGATAGACGAGGCGGTTTCTTATATGATTGTAAGTTAAAATATATGAAAACTAAGTTTTATACTATCACAAATTTGAAACACAATTTTACTCACATTTACTACCTGTTACCTGCCAAAGCCATCGCGAGCCAGGTTGTATATTTTGGTTTTGCTTATACCTGTATAGGGGACATATATAGAAGAATTTCCAGGTTTTATAATATAACGAAGGTCTGGGCGTCGCACGCTCTCAGAATACTTAGTTGTAAAGTAGATAATAAAGTAAAATTTTTCTTTCATTTTTTTTTTTAAATTTATACTCATTGCTTTCTTTTACAATGAATATAAAGTGAAGCGCGCATGGTCCGGCGGCTAGTGTAGATCTTAAGCGATCTACTCGGTTAAGCACTACGGGCGCGGTCGGGTAGTGTGATGGGTGACCGCTAGTGGCAAATTAAAATGCGCGTTACGTGCTTCGGAGGGCACGGTAAGCCGTCGGTCCCGGTTGCTATCGATAGATAGCAGTCGTTAAACCTTGTCGGAGGCCGTATGGGCAGTTTGAAAACATCTGACAGCAGGTTGGCCACCAACCCACCCACCTCCACCAATCCGCATTGGAGCAGCGTGGTGGAGTAAGCTCCAGGCCTCTCCCCAAAAAAGGGAGAGACTCGTGCCCAGCAGTGGGACGTATAATGGATTACCATTATTATTATTATTGTATTATAGGTATACCTAAAGTGAAAAACTTTTACAAGAAAAAAACATGATGAAGACCATGATCACAATAGAGACAGTTACGGTTGAAATGGCTAAGTAGGTATAGGTACTTAGCCATTTCATAAAAAATATATACATACATCCTACATATCTATAAAATTTTTTATAAACATTGAATTTATTCTTTATATGGTATTTATTAAGATTACAGTTATGATAATTACCTAGTTGGAAAATATTGAGACTATTTCCTGTTTTGAAGTGAAAACTTCTTTAGGGGCATTGCACTCTTTGTGATAATAACTATAAATGTTAAACTCGCGTCAGGACACGTGATCGAAAATTCGTAAGACAGGTATAGGAGAGGAAGTATCGCCCTCTCTTTCTAACCATTCCAAAATATGAAAAATGCATAATGTTAAATTTAAGTTTTCACTTCTGCCAGCATTCCCAGAGTACAACCCGTTGTTAATTTAGTGGAATGATAGTGCCAAACAAGCATACAGGGCACACTGATGGTAAAATGCAGTTAACAATGGTGGTAAGACTGTACAATGTGTCCCAGGGATAAGTGACCGCCCGGCGTTTTTCGAATATTTGTACAAAATTAAGGGTAATTACTCATATATATATATGTAAAGAAATACTATTTCTTTCTTCGCACTCTGTGTTTACTTACCATGAAGTTTGGTTATAGTTTTTAACTTTTTAATTGTGTGATTTTAAAGAAGAAATGAATTCAGAATGTCAGATGACAGATTTAAATACGAGTTGATTGACAATTGGATAATCAATGAAAATTTTAATATTATATTATTTTATGTTTTAAAAGTGAAAGAATAAACTTTCATTGTCGTTTCTTCTTTACAGGTTTGAGTTCATATTGTTTTATATTACCTAAATAAAATAGTCTCTGTATAAAAAAAACTAACAATAAATCTTCTTTACAGCAACACAAGGTTTATTTCTTTCATGTAGTAAAACAATCTTATAAAACGACAATTTTGTTTATAAAAAGATGCAAATGGAGCAGTTACGTTTTGAATTCACGATTTTACCGGCGAATGATGGAAAATCTAATATTTGTTGTGTAACCTCAATCACAACTAAAGATGAAAAAAATTTGCTATACCAGAGGAATTACAGTCTGTTGGATTTCACGAAGAATTAATTGAGACAGCTGTGTACAACAAAGTAAAAAATAGTTTAAAGAAAAGACATCAGACACGAAGAGTTTGGATAACTATGACAGATAAATTACGAGAAATTTACATAGATGCTGATGGTAACTTACAATTTGGAGAACAATATCTGGAGGAAATTGAAGAACAAATTAGAGATTCGAATTTATTGGAAGAAATGTTTACAAAGTTAATAGAAAATACACATGATTTAAAAAAACAGAATCTGAAATATGTCGCAGAGAAGTTTGTGATTGAGAAATTTACGAGCAAAAACTCGAATGCAAGGCAATGGATTGACATTTTTGAGAGAGAATGTTCTCGCTTCGGTATTATGAAAGATGAACAAAAAATTGAGATTCTCCGACTATTTATGGATAAAAGTTGTGTTGATTGGTACAGCTCAATGATTATAAAATTAACACTCAACTCAGAGTGGATATTATGGAAGGAAAAGTTTTGTGAATCATTTGCAAACCAAAACTGGAACCAAGTGACCTATGCATTGTTATTTAAATATAAGGATGGTTCATTAGTGGACTATGCCATTAAAAAGGAAAAACTTTTATTGGACATGAGAAATTCAATTGATACAGGTACACTGGTGGATCTGATAGCGGTAGGATTGCCAGGTTTTGTATTAGAGAAGATAAATAGAGAAGCAATGAACGATATAGTATGTTTATTCAATGAGGTGAGAAAGTATGAACATTTGGTAAATAAAAATAGGAATGGAACGTACAGAAAGTATAAAAATCAAAGGATAAATATTACAAATGAAGGACGTTATCCATGCAAAATATGCGTAAAATTAAATAAAGGGGTTCGCTATCATTCCGAAGCTGCATGCTGGTTTAGAGTTAGAGAAGATGATAAGTTAAATAAAAGATATATTAAACATGTAAATAATTCAGTGATTGAAGCAGAGTTAAATGAAACAGAACAAAAAAACTAGTAGTGACACCATTAATTAAGATCAAACTACTGTTAAATAATAAATTAGAAATTTATGGAGTATACGATTCAGGTTCAAATGTATCTCTAATTAATTCCAAATTACTAAAACTAAATACAAAAGGACATAATTCGAATGAAGAAAATATAGTAACAATTAATGGTGTCCAAAAAACAAGTGGTTTGACAAATTTAAAAATAAAAATTTTTGAAATAGAAGAAAATGTGGATGTGTACATCATTGACGAACACAAATTCAGATATGATTTCTTAATAGGATTAGATATGATAAAGAAATACAAGCTAGTACAAAATGAGGAGTTAAAAATAACTCAGAAACAATACTTACATGAAAAAAATAGTAAAAAAATGGAGAAAAAGATAGACGAAGGTGAAAATGAAGGTAATAAATATGAAAACGAAAACAAAATTAATTTTAATGAACATATCAAAGAGGAGGAATTTGAAATAAAGGTTGGTCATTTAGATGATGATAAAAGGGAAGAAATAAATAAGCTAATACAACAATATCAATCAGTTTTTGCCAAAAACAAGTATGACGTGGGAAAGGTTAAAGGATATGAAGCAAGAATAGATTTATTAATGGATAAATACTGCAGCAAGAGGCCATACAGATGCACTATAGAAGACAAAAGAGAGATAGCAGAACAAATAGCCGAATTATTGGATAATGCGCTTATAGAAGAATCTTATAGTCCATTCGCAGCACCAGTAACTTTGACATTTAAAAAGGAAGAAAATAAAAAATCAAGGCTCTGTATAGACTTCAGGGATTTAAATAAAATTGTAGTTCCTCAGGCTCAACCCTTCCCATTAATTGACGATTTAATGACAAAAACAAGAAATTGCAAATTTTTTACAAGCTTAGACGTTAATTCAGCTTTTTGGTCTATACCTCTACGAGTAGAGGACAGGAAGAAGACAGGGTTTGTAACTCAAGAGGGACACTTTCAATGGACTTGCCTACCATTTGGTTTGAAGACTGCTCCAGCAATATTTCAAAGAATATTGTGTAACATACTTAGAAAATATAAACTAACCGATTTTGCTGTCAATTATATAGATGACATCCTGATATTTTCAAACTCATTTGATGAACACATAAGTCACTTGAAACAGTTACTAGAAGCAATTCAAATGGAAGGATTTCGACTAAAATTTATAAAATGTACATTTGCATCAGATTCGGTAAAATACCTGGGACATATCATTCAATATAATTCTATCCAACCACTGAAGGACAATCTCATTTCGATAAAAGAATTTCCAGTACCAAAAACACAGAAGAATATTCGACAATTTTTGGGAAAAGTAAACTTTTACCATAAATATATACCAAGGAGCGCAATAATTCTTGACCCATTACATAATTTGCTAAGAAAAAATCAAAAGTTTGTTTGGTCTGAAGAATGTCAAAATGCGTTTGAAAAAATAAAGAGTCTCTTGTGTTCACAGCCAATACTAGAAATTTATGATCAAAATCTACCAATAAATATTTATACTGATGGTTCTCTGCTGGGTGTTGGAGCAATTTTAAAACAAGTACAACTAGATGGTAAAGAAAAACCAGTAGCCTATTTTTCAAAAAAACTGAATGGAGCGCAAAAGAAGAAAAAGGCAATATATTTAGAATGCTTAGCTATTAAAGAAGCACTAAGATATTGGCAGTACTGGTTGATAGGTAAATCGTTTACAGTCTACACAGACCATAAACCATTAGAAAACATGAACTTAAAAGCTAGAACAGACGAAGAACTAGGTGATTTGACTTATTACCTTTCACAATATGATTTTAAAATCAAATATTCCCCTGGAAAAGATAATTTAGAAGCGGACTGTTTAAGTCGGAATCCTGTATTAGAACCAGAGGATAATCTAGAAGAACAACTGAAAGTTGTGAACTTAATTACATTAGAAGATATTGTAATAGATCAGAATCAAAATAAAGAAATACAGAGAAACAATAATAAAATAATCAAAAAACACAATTTATACTTCAAAAGAATTAGGAACAAAGAGAAAATAATAATAACAGAAGAATTCAGTATTAAATTTTTAAAGCGAATACATGAAGATCTATGTCACATTGGAGTGGGACAAATGCTAACGACTATTAGTTCACTGTACACAACAAAAAATTTAACGAAAAATATTAAAAATGTTTGTAGGAATTGTGAAATTTGCATAAAAAACAAAACAAGAGGACAACACAAATACGGATTAATGTCATATTTAGGCCCAGCGACAAGACCCTTTGAAATAGTATCAATAGACACAATTGGAGGTTTTGGTGGTTCAAGATCAACCAAGAAATACATACATCTTTTAGTGGACCACTTCACTAGATATGCATTTATTATAACATCAAAAACCCAGGGTGCACATGACTTTATAAAGCTAATAAATAAGGTCGCTGAAACCGAAGAGATTGGGATGCTCCTTACCGACCAGTATCCTGGAATAAACTCTAAAGAATTCAAGAAATTCCTTACTGACAAACAAATAACAATAATTTTTACAGCAGTGAATGCACCGTTTTCTAATGGCCTAAATGAAAGGTTGAATCAAACGATAGTTAACAAAATTAGATGCAAAATTAATGAAGATGGAGAAAACAGAGCGTGGACCACAATAGCACATGAATGTGTAGAAAAATACAATCAGACTAACCACTCAGTAACTGGCTATGCACCATGTTATTTGTTATACGGAACAGATGTTAAGGTCTTACCAAAAGAACTACAACAAGGAGGTATAAATAGTGACTGGATCGGAGATAAGAAAACAGCGCTTAATAATACCTTGAAATCACATTACTATAACAAAATGAGGTATGATAGAAATAGAAAACAAAGAGAATTCAGTGTGGGAGATCTAGTATATATAGAAAATGGGAATAAACTAAATAGGAAAAAGCTAGATGAATTGAGAATTGGACCATATAAAATAATTAAAAAGAAATCTAATACAATTTACGAGATAGATACAGGACATAGAAAAACAGAGTCAAATCTTTTTCATATCACAAAACTAATTCCAGTACAGATAACAGAGGATGAGAATGTGCAAGTATCAAATGGAGAACTGGAGTGAAAATTCACGGGTGAATTTTCTTCCCCATGGGGGGAGATGTAAAGAAATACTATTTCTTTCTTCGCACTCTGTGTTTACTTACCATGAAGTTTGGTTATAGTTTTTAACTTTTTAACTGTGTGATTTTAAAGAAGAAATGAATTCAGAATGTCAGATGACAGATTTAAATACGAGTTGATTGACAATTGGATAATCAATGAAAATTTTAATATTATATTATTTTATGTTTTAAAAGTGAAAGAATAAACTTTCATTGTCGTTTCTTCTTTACAGGTTTGAGTTCATATTGTTTCATATTACCTAAATAAAATAGTCTCTGTATAAAAAAAACTAACAATAAATCTTCTTTACAGCAACACAAGGTTTATTTCTTTCATGTAGTAAAACAATCTTATATATATATATGGGACTTACCGGCTTTGGTTTTTTTTTAAATGATTTTTTAGTAAATACGCATTACTGCAGTTTTTTTACGATACTTCCTAAGTTTTTACATCTTTCTTCATTAATTTTTTTTTATTGACTAACCATAATCATAGTTTATCAATTAAAATTATCAAACATAACTAAAATGTAATAAAACATTTTTTAGAGTGAAAATAAGTGAAAAAAAGAGCTTTATTTTCTATGGATTTTAATTTTTCCTTTTTTTTTAATAAATGCAGATTTGCCCCCCCCCCACCCCTGGTAGAGCAATCTGCTCTCGTCATAGAGCCAATATGCTCCCTTTTCAGACACAAAGGTGGGATTTCGGAGAGAAATTCACAGAGCCAACTGCAACTACCTTGAGACCTTTACAAAAGAGAGGTCCCCAAACTTCGGGAACAATATTTAAAATTCTGACTATTTTGTAGGTACATGTATTATTTTATGTATGTATGAAAGTATTATAAGTGTAAACATTTTTGTTTCATTATAAACTTTTCTATTTTTTTTACTAATGCCGCTCACCATTTTTTTTTCATACTACCAATGGTTGACTGGTAGAGAATGCTTTTAGTGTTAAGTCCGCCATTTGTTCAGTAAAGAATAAATAAATATATATTTCGGGAAATAGATTTTTTCACTAGAATGTTAGGACCCATTCATTAACGTAAATTTAATTTCCGATCATTCTTGTTTCCGATTGATTTATTCATGATTTTTAAATGCTAAGAGACTGTTCATACAATACATTCGCAATCAAAGGGGGGTGGGTTGTCAAGTGTGACGGTACATGTTAAGAAGACAGGAATAATATTTATATAGAAAAATGTATGACCCCTATAAGAATCTACCTACGTACTTGATTTCATTTATTGTCTTAAAATAAATATTCATTTAGTTATTTATTAACCATTAATTTATGGCCAGGGTGCTTTTACTACTTTGCTGCCCTGAGGCTTCAGACCTCTAAATCCTGCAATCCTGTACTTTATGAATCCCTCAGGCCACCAGAAAATTTGACAATTGATTTTTTATTGTTCTCAGACCCTAAAATGTATAATGTTCATTGTTTACAACGGGGCAGGTACATTTTCCAGAAATAGCTGATTTACGTAATAGATGACTTCATAAAAGAAGGAAATTCATATGAGTTTAGTTAGGTAAAAATCTGTAAAAGGTAAGAACTTCAATCGCACAAGATATAGATAAGTACTTAGATACTTTTTGATAACAGTAGATAGTTCTTTTCATGATAGGTCTATTTACAACTCGATTGGAACTATGTATGTCTTCACTTGTACATCAAGGACAAATGGTATTTAGCAATCAATCTGTTATGTTAATGGCACGTTATTGATCTAAGCATTTGTATTTATAATAGCAGTAGGACAACCACAACCACACGATATTCAATACAACATGTACCTGCAAAAATCTAAATCAAAATATTTGTCTAGGTAGCGCAAAATATGAGAGAAGGTAATTGGCCGGTATAATAATATACTCCGAATTATTCATTTTAGACATTTTATCTTCATTGGCCTATTAAAAACAAAGTCCATATATGAAAATTGATCGGATGGTTCTAATAGGAATCGGTATATTGGAACCTTAAATTCTCTAAAATTAATAATCGACAGGATAATAATAACCACTATTTAGTGCGTAGTGCGAGTGTCTGGTTACCAGTGATTATCAGATCTCTGGCTATAAGACAGCACTACATGAGTTAATAATGGTTCAACTTTTCAATTTATCCGAAATCTTGTAGATGCAAGGCAGCAATAAGTTTGACGTTTCAACAATAATAAAATATTTAGCTAAAACTAAGCAGATTGAACAATGTAGTGGGCGGCTACGTAAAAACTCACCTGTTAGCTGTATTTTGATAATAATTCCCAAATGAAAGGAGCGGCAAAGCAGAAAATAATATGCAGCGTCCAAATTCACTAGAAATCCACGGTTACACCACGTCACTCACAATTACTAGATGTAAATGTAAAAGGTAGAAATAGGTAGACATTTTTTGATTTCGTATTACACCTTCTATCTTTTCTGCCATCTGCCAATCAGCCATCTTGAATTATTGAAAAATGTTGCCATGGAAAAAATGTAATAGAGTTGCTCGAAACATGGAGAATAAAATCAGGGAGCACTATGAGATATAAACGAAAAACTTTAACCAGCGCAGCTCAGCCAGTTACGGTTAAAGTTTTTATGACGTCATTAACAATTTTCAAATGGTGCAATCCATTTTTTTTAACTAACCGGTGCAGTATTATTATATATTCTCTGCCGGTACTTTATTTTGTAAAAGATGCAATCGATTATTGAGAAGGGACTTTTTACTAATCGATTTCATGTGAACAAACAAGTGAATAAGTTTTGGTAAGATTATGATATATATTAATTATATTATATATATGAAGGAGTGACTGGAGCAATGCAGTCACGCGTCTGTTTGTAACTATGCTTTGTCCGATCTAGGATGATAATTATGACAGCCTATGATGTTCTGTATCCCTTACGATAAGCATTGAGCTATATACACTCTTTGACGATAAGTATTAATTTTTTA
This sequence comes from Macrosoma leucophasiata, assembly GCA_036365455.1. NCBI lineage: Eukaryota > Metazoa > Arthropoda > Insecta > Lepidoptera > Hedylidae > Macrosoma > Macrosoma leucophasiata. Next base: position 8,725,996 of record JAWQUS010000024.1, read on the forward strand.
TCATTTTTCATAGAAGACCGCCAAGAAGATGGAAAGGTAAAAATGGAAACCACACTAGCCATACCTATTTGAACCAAACCTAAATATAGCTATCTCTCTCTCCGAGCGCGGGCCGTCTCTTTCTAAGTAGGGTGACCATAAAGCACCATAAAGTTACAATTTTCCTGGGATATGACCACAGTATAATTTGTATCTATACTGTGACATGACTGTGATTTTTTCTTAAATTAAGTACTTATAGATGTAGCCAGCGTGTGGCCGCTCATGAGACAGCTATATGAAATCATGTGTGTTGCTAGTAAATAAAGTTTCCCAATTTTCTTCCTAATAATTATTCTCAAGTTGCACCCGTAACTCTTTGTGGTACGCGTCTGAACCAGGTCAGCTCATTTAAGTATCTGGGCCACTGGGTGACCGATGACCTGCGTGATAATGAAGACATCGAGAGGGAGCGCAGGTCGCTGTCTATTCGGTGCAATATGCTGGCCCGCAGGTTTGCACGTTGTAATACACAAGTAAAGGTAACATTATTCAAAGCCTATTGCCAGACCTTCTACACGTGTAGCCTGTGGACTAGTTATACGCAGCGAGCATACAGCGGGCTTCGTATCCAGTATAACAATGCATTTAGGATATTGTTGGGGTTACCACGCTTTTGTAGCGCTTCCACTATGTTTGCTGAGGCACACACTGATAATTTTTATGCTATTAATAGAAAACGGTGCGCCTCACTATTAAAGCGTTTACGGGAGAGCACGAACAGTATCCCAAAGGTATTGTCCGAGCGGTGGGACTCTCCTATTTTCAAAGGGTGGATGAAACTGCACGCTAGCGGCTCATCGTATATTTAAAATGTATTAATCATCAATTTATTTGCTCGTTTTTAATTAATTAATTAAATAAATGTAAATTTATTAAGATTTTTTCATAATTGCCATTTTAAAATTTTGTAAACCTATGTATTTTTTATTCCTATGATTTTAATAATTTGACATTGTTTAATTAAAATGCATTTCTATTAACCGACTTCAAAAAGGAGGAGGTTCTCAATTGAATATTATATATTTTTGTTATTGTGTATCTTAATTATTATTGTTCTGTATGGATTTTCATATCTGAATTAAATAAATAAATTAAAATTAAAGTTACGACATCACACCGCGGTAAAACAGTTTACAAATAATAATATGTAGTCTATTTAAATAATCTTATGGTGTTGGTTAATACTGCAACGAGCTGTCGAGACCGGGCGAGTTTCTCTTCCCCTCACCCACTCGGGTAAGCAGGATAATAAATAGCTGCCTCGACGAACTTCGTATCGCCTTAGGTATAAATAAACAAATTAACTGTCCAAAAAATTGAAAAAAATAAATGGTGAGAATCATCCTTACCATTTAGGGATATAAAAAAAAACTACAACCGATTCTCATACACACAAAATTTCATAATGATCGGTCTAGCCGCTGCGGAGGAGTATTGTTAGAAACACTGTCACACGAGATTTTTTAAAATATGTTAGATATTATAACAATACATCATTCTTGCCTTTCAAAATCACCAGGAAGTTTAAAAAACGATAGCTCTGGTTTTGATGATGTAGAGTTCAAACAGTCGTATACCACGCAATACGCTCGTGGCATCTTTAAACCACTCGTGGAAACAAAAACAAATCATAACGTGACCGCTCGTCTCGACGCGACACTCGCTACTGTAGCACTGCGAGAACCGCTTAGAGGCCTCGTAGATGCGCATGTTTGTGTGCGTGTGTCGTTTGGAACGCTTTGTACGTAGTTTCCTCACTGTTCTATATTTACATTGTGGCCAAGTCCAGTGAAAGCGCTTTAGCCTATCGCATCGCATGCGATAGGGTTACCCTATCAGAAAGGGTTCTTGTAAGGGTTACATAAAATGCACGTTTTAACAACCTTATTTAAAGGGAAACCCTATTAAAGGCTTTCCCTGATAGAGTAAGTCAATCGAGAGGTAACCAAGCTGTAAGGCGTTTTTATAGGGTAAAAATATACTAACCTATCAAATTACCCGCTAAAAATAAAGAAAGGGAAAGCGCTTCCTGTCCCTGCTCAGGGTAGGTACTTATCAAGGATGGCGTTCAATGAGGAATTAATGCGGGAGATGGGAGCATGTGATAATGATGCAAAAAGGCGCTGCTACGCCTAAGGCGTACAATTTAACAAATGGGTAATAGTTTGTTTACCGCTAACCGGGCCGATGATAACGATGGTTTCGTGACGGTACAAGGGAGGAATGCGAGAAAGCGCCGTTAGCGAACCAACATGCGGTAAGGCTCCGGTACAATGAGCTTGGTAGAACCCATTAAAGGTTTGCACGCAGCGAAACCGAACACGCCGGTGTACATCTCCCGCCTCCACTACACGACCGAGGCGGAGGACGTCGTGGAGTTCCTACGTCGAAAGCTGAAATACACGCTGAGAGTGCAGCTGTTGGAGTCGCGCCGCAACGTCAACTTCAAGCCGTTCGTGGTGCGTGTGCCGACATTCCTGCTGCACCTCGTCATGGAGGAAAACTTTTGGCCGCAAGATGTGGTGTTCCGTCGCTTCCGGGGACAAGTGCCGCTCGAAGCGTTCGAGCGGCACAGTACAAGTGAAGCGTGCTAATACAGCTTTAAGTTGTATTAACATACCAATACTCATCCATACAACATCAGTCTTATACAAAAGTGAAGAAAGTTTTTTGGAAACTCGTAATACAGAATTCACACTGAATTCCATGTCATTAGATACACTCCATTGAAATATCGCATTTACATTTTCATAGAGGTCTTTGCAATCAGTTCTAGAACCAATTTCAGCGTATAGTTTAAGGTCATCTGCGTAGAGAAGACATTCAGCTGTATTATTGATAACTGATGGAATAATATTTAACTATCATTATTAAAAGTATGGATATGTAATCGGATCTAGTGTGATAGGGTGAAGATTCGTATATTCCGAGTCTAACATAATGTATGGAACTTACTTGGGCTCTGTGCCAGTAGTTAAGTACCTAAAGGCATGTAGAATAAAAGAAAAATATTTTTTGAATCTATATTAAGTATTTATTAATTATATTTCATATAAATATCAACAAATAAAAATAATTTATATTTTTAATATTACAGGTCCGTTATCAATATTTCTTAAAATAAATAAAATCTATAAAACACATAATATAACTTTGTACACAAACAATTTCAAGCAATACACAACAAAATTTGGTTCATGTTTAAACGTACATTAAGTAGTTAAATAACTTATAGCATGTTAATTAAATAATAAAGTATTTTATTATTCATTGAATGACTTTTGAGTAAATATGCTCACATCAACAATGTTACATAGAAATCCACAAATTAAAGAAATATAAAATGGCGAGGAAGCATGCATGTTTTGCTAAAACATTAATATATAAAATTGTGACGTAATAATATATAACATCCATAAGCCATCGCCTACAGTGCTCGTATGATCAAGCGACAAGTTTCTTGATAGCACATTACATAATATAAGTATAATCTCTCTATTAATAAACTTAGATCAGCGACGAATTAGTCATGAAATGCTTTGTCTCTGTCTTCCTTACAGAATTAGTTGTAAATTCAACTGACGAAAAAATGTGACATGTATTAATTATTATTATGATTGCTCAACAAGGTACTATTTCAAATTGAAAAAGAGGTATAAGTCTTCCAAAGCAACATAATTTATTTATCTACGAGTATATAATATGTTATTGTCATCGACGACACAACGCAGCTTAGTGCTATCGTCGATGGTTATTGTATATTAATTATGATATAATATTTATCATTAGGATATTTAGTTTATGTAAGTTAATTATACTTACAGCCTTATTCTTTTCCGTTGCGAAATTTTATATTGCACTACCACATTGAGTTTTCTACACAACCTTAAGGTGGACTGAGTACCTAGTGCGAGATTTCCGATCGAATTCGCGTAAGAGTAAATAAAATCTCGCACTAGGCACTCTGGTAGAAAATGCTACCTAGCATCAAGTCCGCCTCATGTACTTTTATTGTGCTTGCAAGATTAAATCAATAAATAAATATACAGCATAATAGATCCACATTTAGCTATATTCAGTTAAATAAGGTACCAGTTCCCACCTTGAAAAATGCAACTAATGAGCGGAATGTGTGTTTTTATGTGAGGCAACTGGGGCAACCAATCAACATAACAAAAATTTGCATTGCGATAGTAACACTGTTCTTCCAGGCTATACATAATGAAAAAATATAGCACTAATCCTAACTGCACCTCTCAAAAACTTTGTAAGTACTTTTATTTGAAACATTTTTTGCTAATATTCCAGTTTCTACAACCAAACACCTGATTTCTTCTCCTACCGTCGCCGAATCATTATTGAAACAAAATGTACGTTGCATCTAGAATATTGGACATAATCGCACCTTACGTAGCGGCTATGTTTAATAATAGTATTGTAAGTGGTATATTTCCTGACTTAATAAAACATAGTAAAGTGATTCCTCTTTTTAAATCTGGTAGTACAAGTGACCCCACAAATTTTAGACCTATTTCAGTACTACCCACATTTAGTAAAATTTTTGAAAAATTAATGTTAAACCAGTTACTAGCCTATTTTAATCACAATAAACTTTTACACGTTCGACAATTTGGATTCACCAGGGGTCGCTCAACTACTGACGCAGGTGTTGAGCTTATAAAACATATATTCGAAGCTTGGGAGGAATCGCACGATGCTCTAGGGGTATTCTGTGACTTATCCAAAGTATTTGACTGTGTGCAACATAAAACTTTGGTCAGAAAATTATATCACTATGGTGTTCACGATACCGCTCTTGAGCTTATGACTTCATATTTAAGCAATAGAACAATGTATGTTGATGTCAATGCAAAGAGATCTCCCGGAGCTTCAATGGATATGGGGGTCCCGTAAGGAAACTATTCTAGGACCGTTTCTTTTTTTAGTCTATATAAATGACTTGCCGTACATCATCAACGATAGTCAAGATATGGTATTGTTTGCTGACGACACTTCTTTAATTTTTAAAATTAAAAGACAACAGGCTTTATATGACGATGTGAACAATACTCTCTCTAATGTTGTACATTGGTTTAGTGCCAATAACTTATTGTTGAATAGTAAAAAGACAAAATGTATTAAGTTCACCACTCCTAATGTAAAACTTGTGGACACCAATGTCAAAATAAATGAGGAAGTATTGGAGTTAGTAGACTCCACGGTATTTCTTGGCATTACCGTGGATGCTAAATTGCAATGGGGCCCCCATATTGCCAAATTGGCCAGTAGACTTAGCTCAGCAGCATTTGCAGTAAAGAAGATAAGAATATTGACGGACGTGGAGACGGCTCGGCTGGTCTACTTTAGTTACTTTCACAGTATAATGTCCTATGGCATTTTGCTATGGGGCAATTCCGCCGACGTCAATACTATTTTTGTTTTGCAAAAGAGAGCAGTACGTGCTATCTACGGGCTAAGCCCGAGAGTTTCTCTGAGAGATAAATTTAAGGAAATAAACATTTTGACTGTTGTCAATATATATACGAAAACTTATTGTATGTCCAGAAAAATATTAATGAGTTTCCTACGAGAACGAATGATCATAATATGAACACAAGGAACAAATACAAGTTGTCCATGCATGTAACACGACTGCATAGAGTAAGTAATTCTTTCAGAGGTCAGTGTATACGATTCTATAATAAAGTCCCAAAAAATGTTCAAAGTCTATCTGTTAATAAATTAAAAAAAGTAATTAAAGAACGTTTATACAAATGTAATTACTATAAAATTTGTGAATATCTCACTGATAGTACACCTTGGGATTGTAGCGATCGCTGGCAGGCTATTTTATAAAATTGTACTTATGTTAATAGATATTGATATTGTGTATGCTCTGGCCACAAACAGATTTTCTTTTCATCTGTATTGCTATCTACGCACTGGTAATCATAACAGTCATGCTCACTTTAATGTCTTTGCCTTCGGCGGCGTCGTGTGACGGGTTGCTCACTTCCCTTCAAAATGGCCGAGGAGAGCAATGGCTGCCACATGCGTCATACTCGTGAACGGGTGCTGATTGTGGGGACTGGTCTGTTGTGATTTGCGAGTGTTATTTTCTATCACGATATTAAGCTGTTGATGGGTATTTGCGTATGTGTTTATATGCAAATATTTATATGCCATGGACGTTCACATTATCTTTATTTTATTTAATAATATTTGTATTAAATCTAAGGTTTTGACAAAAGAGCAACACGCTGAGTTTGTTGGGTAGCGGAGTTTTTCTCAGTAGTGCCTGCACTTGGAACTCTGCTAAGTGAATGACTATGATTATGACGAACAGATTTTTCATTTTCTTCTATGAAGGAATTGAAAAATTTGATGATTCACGTATCGGTTAAATATTATTATTAAATTGGTATTTATTAATACCTATTGAATTATTATTATAAGTCATTCTCTCTAGGTAGCTTATAACCCGACAATGCAAAAGTGTCCTTGTAGACCAATTTGAAATAAATGATTTGAATTTTGATTTTTTTTGAATTTTATGATAATGGAAAAAACTAGAACTCTGCATTGGCCTATTGCTGCATCGTTAATGTTATTTTAGATATCGACTTGTGAATTTAAAAGATTTAAGAGAAAATTTAAGAGACACCCACGGGGGACAGTGACCGTCGCTATTTAAAAGTATTCTAAATCCTTGTAATCATAGATTATACAGACAAATACATAAACAGTAAAGTATACGCTTTTCGTATTGATTCCATTTACAATTAGTTCTATGGACTAAATTATTTTAAACGCGGTACCTACTGTGCATATTGCAGAATTTCAAATCCCAAAACATCAACGTTTTATGTGAGTCTCTGACCAGAGTTACTAGGAATATAGAGTTTATAAAATAAAGTTCATAAACTGAATCGACATATCCCATACGAAACAAATGCAAGTTAACTATATGTATTTAGTAAATAATTTTCAATACTGTGTCGCTATGTATGTGAGACATTAAAAAATAAGCAAATAAAGTTAAATCTCGAATGTTGCCATATAAGCGTCTCAAATTCTGAAAGCATCAAATTTAACATAGCAATAAATAAAAGAGCAAACAGAGATATTTAACCTGCTGTGAAATTTAATGTAAAAGATTTTATAACTAAGTTTCCCAGACATTTTTGAACATATACTTGATATCCTATTCTTTTCTCACACCATGACATTCATGCTTTAAAAATAGCCAGCAAGATCTCACTTAGTGCCATTCGGTACTAACTACGTTCCTCAGTTATAATATTCAACTAAATAACAATAAACAATTTGACTATAGTCATATTTAACTAGAATTTTTAATTTCACAGTTACCATTCTGTTTCACGTGATCTTTGTGCGAAGCTTTCATCATACCCAATTCCTTCTTTTCCTTGAGCGTATTCCGAACTTCAAACTCTAGTCGGTGTCGTATAATTCTTTGAACAATGTCTTCAGTCGTCATGTTGTTTTCAGAGTTCAATAACTGAAATTGGTATTTACACATTCATTATCTTATCATATTTATCAAGGAATGTGACTAAACACGAATACTACTTTGAATGACTAAGCAATGTATATATATACCAAAGCACATTGAATAACGATAAATCAGAACATAATGGGATAACATAATCTCCAAGGACAACTTTACAATATATTTTTTACTAGCTGTTGCCCGCGGCATCGCCTGCGTGGATGTCGTTTTATAAAGAACTAAGTAGCCTATGTTCTTTCTCAAAGTCAGCTCTATGTCTGTACCAAATTTCATTAAAATCGGTTCTGTCGTTTGGACGTGAAAAGGTAACAGACAGACAGACAGAGTGATTTAGCCGGATACCGGATATTTGGCAAGGTACGAGGCCGGAGCGCCAGATATCCGGCCACCGAATATCCGGCCGTTATCGCGTAACATGACTCGACCAGTTTGATTTAAATATACGCATGGTAAACGAGATCATTAAAATTTGTATTCAATGTATACTATTGTGGTCAGTTAATTTGAATTAGTATCGGGCCTTTTTTCGAAAGATGGTCTAGAATACGAAGTAAAGCGGAGTCGCCTCTTACCAACAATATACTAACAATAAACTATCTGATCTGACATTGAATTATGGATGACATGTGGAAGACATTTTATGATTTCTTTACACCGTGGTAAGTTATGTTAACTTACGCTCTACAATCAATAAATACCTTAAAACAACCCCTCTGCTTGGGAACTTTGTAGGGATCGGTACCGTCAGCATCCTTGGCTATAGCTGTCAGCCCGTGACATACCACCTTCACACCGAAATGGTCCATCAATTCTGCTGTAACGGCGTACGGAGCGCCGATTACTACCTCGTGGACGTACTACAAATATATTAAACGTGATTAAACACCATTAACAACAATGCTACTAAATTGATATAATTTATTTATATACATTTACTACGTTGAAATTAACAAAAATGACATAGCCTGAAAGTAAAATAAATATGAAAGTTATTAAAGCCAGCGCGTTATAATCCCTACTTGCAAACTATTTCCAAAAACCCGATATTTTATGATGAATTCAACACTCGTCATTAATTTCGTAGGCGTATACTAAGTTTGAGACGTCACACGCAAGTACGATTTCAATCTTTCAAAATTCAATCAAAACGGAAAAATACATCTGATGTGCGACCGCCTATCGACATTGTTATTGTCGTTGTCATTGCTGTCAAATTCTCATGTCGATTTTTGCTTTAACTAAATAACAATAATCGAAATAATCTACCATTATCGCTTGTTTATCACTTACGAAAGCAAGAAAAACAATCAGATTATCACTACTGCTTTTAAACGAGATGCAAATCGACTTGAAAATTTGACAGCAATGACAACGACAATAGCAATGTCGATAGGCGGTCGCACCCCTGACGTGATGTGGGGCTTCGGTAGCTTTGTGGTAAAGTGGCTGGCCTAATTATCGGAAGAAGGTTCGAATCCCTCACGAAGTAAAATGTTTGTTTCCATTTCTTCTTTGATTGGAGGGCCCAGGAAGACCAAGCCTGACCTATCTTGACCAAAGAAGTCGACTGCTATCTGAAGATTGGGTCAAGAATCTTACAAATCGATATGCATGTATGAAGAGAATGATGAATGTAGAAGATGCACGTGAGGTGTGCAAGGGATGTTTGGCGCTTTACACTATCTGCCTATCCCGTAAGGGACCTGGCGTACACATAAATACATGCATAAGTACATTTTTTCTTGCACATTAAAAAATAGGTCGAATTCTGCTTCCGGAAAACAACACCTTGTTTTCCGGAAGCAAAAGTACGCAAAATAATTATCATATGTATTCTATTAGGTACAAAATATAGGTTCGCTACAAATACGTGTGTTACGCCTCCGCAGACTAAAGATTTTTTACGTCATAACAATCACCCTATGAAAATACCACTTAGTAGCTAAATATAGATGAAACTCAATAATATTACCTTACACGCCAATACTGAAAGAACTCGTTCATGGAGATTCATGATAGGGTAATTTGAACCCTTATACCGATTAACTTCGAGATCGGTGTGCAAGCCCACTATGAGGAAATCTCCCTGTTTGTGGGCAGCTTCTAAAAAATCTAGATGTCCAACATGGAAGAGATCGAATGCCCCCGCGACATACACCACCTGTAACAACAATAATAGTTTCTTGTTATTTAAACTTTAAAGTTCTGGTAAGTCACTTTCACTTCAATTTCTGTTGACCTAAGGCCCAATCCTTGCTTTAACACGCCTTAAAGCCGGTTTTATAATTCATCTATGTCGTACAATTGCACTTATACTGTGGTTTTTATTATTTTTTTTTTGTCATTAAGTTGACAGACTGACAGACAAGCAGACGGGCCACCTGATGTAAACTATGGAAAGTGGTCACCGTCGTCTATGAACATTTGCAGCACCTGGAGAGTTCCCAACGCGCTGCTAGCCCTGAAGGACTCTATTAACACCATTTTTGAAGAACCCCATATTGTAGCACCGAGGGAACACCTCAGAGGGAAGTTCGTTCCACAATTTACACGTTCTGGGCAGAAACGGACGAGAAAACCGCACCGTTGAGCTCTGCCAGATGTCCAGTCGATGAGGGTGAAACTTCTCTCTTCGGCGGGTAGTACGGTGTAGGAAAAGAGACGGTGGCACCATGTCGAAAAGTTCGACAGAGCACTCACCATTATAGAGACGGTATAACACGCACAGACTCCCAATGTCTCTGCGCAGGCTCAGATGTTCGAACCTGTCTGTAAGTCCTGGATCGTTAACAAAGACGCGCCGTTCGTAACGACGCGTCTTTGTAGGGAATCAAGTGGTCCAAGCTGGTATTTGGGGGCTCCCGCCCACAAATGAGAGCAGTATTACAGATGGGGCCGCACTTGGGCCTTATAAAGCAGTAGTAGCTGCCCCGATGTGATTGAAGTTCTATAGTAATTGCAATGCGCAGTGGAAGTTGAATATGTACATCGCTTCCCGGCAAAAAAATTGTCATAATACAAAAACAGTAGTTTCGAGAAAACGTAATTTTAATAGTTTTTTGTTCATTTAAAAGTCAATCATTTAAAAACTATAGTAGTTTTTTTAATATAACTATTTTTGTATTATGACACTTTTTTGCCGGAAAGCGACATTTTAACACACACAATAACCACTGCACACTGTGTTGAAGATAAGGCAAACAATATCCTACCATTATCGCTTTACTATTATCAATGACTGGGTAAAGGATATAGTTAGATATAGTTCCTGGTCCGCAGTTAACAAGTAGATAGTACTATTCAACTATGTATTTATGTTCTGATAGATAATTCATATAATTATTTTATTGTTACGATTTTTTTATACGTGAATATATTATATAATATAATAAAATATATGTAACGAAGGTGGTAAACAAGTGTGCATCTCACATGGACGTTAAGTTATGACTGCAGCCTATAGACATCTATACAAAAACCAGAGGTCAAAACGACCACCCCTGAGTTCTTATGTCTCTATGACAGTTATTACGGGGTTATATACACCACCATTTGGCGCCAGATAGATTAGGTAATTCAATTAATTTATTGTTCGACCATCAAGGATCATAATACATTACAATAACAAATAATAAAAATTAATAAAATAAGATAAATAAATCAATAATAAAAAATAATGCGGTGGTGCCTACGCTCTCGAGCTCCTACACTGGAACTCTACCACCAGTATTAAGATATATCTATTTCCTAATTCTCATAACTCACCTTATCACTAGGTTTCGGTGAGAGTCCACTGCTAAACTGTATGATTTTCTGTGTTGTGGGAAGGAACTGTGAACACCCGGTGTATGGCGACCGGGCCGTGGAGTCTGTGCCAAGATTTGATGAATGCTCCAAAGCCACGGAGTACTCTTTGTCACCTCTCCTGGAATTTATATAACGCCTTAAGTGTAATTTCGAATAACTACTACATTTTTTTACATAATAGGTTGGGGAAAAAGTCTTTTCGCATTATAGTATGTATGAACTTCTAATAAAATTTCTTTGGCTGTAGTATTTGTATCTGGCTGGTTTTGGTATCATTGAAAGTTAAAATTTTAAAGAACATAATTCTAAATTCAAATTAGGCAAATGTGTGATTTTCATTTGTTTTTCGTACTGTCAAGATGAGTGAATCTAATGAAGAAATTCGATACATTTTAAAATTCTACTACAAAAAACGTAAAAATGCAACGCAAGCCGCGAAAAAAATTTGCGATGTTTATGGACCTAGTGCAGTGTCTGTGAGAGTAGCACAAATTTGGTTTAAGCGTTTTCAATCCGGAAATTTTGATGTCAAAGATGCACCTCGCTCTGGTCGACCTATTACAGATAAAATAGATGCCATTTTTGAAAAAGTGGAGCAAGATCGACATATCAGTAGTGACGACGTAGCTGAAGAACTGAGAATTGATCACAAAACAGTTTTGGCGCATTTGAAAAAAGCTGGGTACAAAAAAAAGCTCGATATTTGGGTACCTCATGAGCTCACTCAAAGAAACCTAATGAACCGTGTACTCATTTGTGATTCTTTATTACGACGTAATGAAACCGAATCATTTTTGAAGAAGCTGATAACTGGTGATGAAAAGTGGATCACGTACGACAAGAACGTGCGAAAAAGGTCGTGGTCAAAGGCCGGTCAGGCTTCACAGACTGTGGCGAAACCCGGGTTAACTCGCAATAAGGTGATGTTGTGTGTGTGGTGGGATTGGAAGGGCATTATTCATTATGAGCTATTACCACCAGGCAGGACTATCGATTCTGAACTCTACTGCGAACAACTGATGAGATTAAAGCAAGAAGTTGAGAGAAAGCGGCCGGAATTGATCAACAGAAGGGGTGTGGTGTTTCATCATGATAACGCTAGACCTCACACATCTATCAGCCACTCAGCAAAAATTAAGAGTTTGGCTGGGAGGTGTTCATGCATCCGCCGTATAGTCCTGACCTTGCACCTTCAGATTTCCACCTGTTTCGGTCTCTTCCGAATTCTTTATGCAATGTTAGGTTAACATCACGAGAGGACTGCCAAAGCCGATTTTTATAGCAATGGGATCATGTCCCTACCTACAAGATGGCAAAAGGTTATCGAACAAAATGGTACATACTTATTTTAGTTAAATTTAAATAAACTATATTAAAAAATGTTTTGAATTATCTTAAAAAATGCGAAGAAACTTTTTCCCCAACCTAATATAATGAAGTAAGAACAAAGGTCTACTTTAATTAACATTGAATGAAACAATAACATAAATGTATGTCTAATTTATGATTTAATAACGTCATCAATACAGGCGAGTATGTACTCCGTGCTTTAAAAAAAAATCCGGCCAAGTGTGAGTCGGACTCGCGCATGAAATGTCCCTTACCATTATTTATAAAATCGCGTTTGTTGTATATTGGATGGTAAAAACATATTTAAAGAGGGGCTTAAATATTTATAAATTACTAGCTGACCCGGCAACTTCGAATTGCCTCAGATTGAAATAATGTGTCAAAGGTTTCATATATACGAACTATTTGTATGGAAAACAAAATTGTGGTTTTACAAAGTCCCTTCAATTTCTTCATATTTTCATACCTTTTAAACCTTCCCTGGACTTCCAAAAATCATTCAAAACCAAAATTAGCTAAATCGGTTCAGCCGATCTCGAGTTTTAGCGAGACTAACGAACAGCAATTGATTTTTATATATGCAGATTCTGTTTTTATCATCTGTGAAAATTTCAACTCTCTAGCTTTCGCGGTTCATAAGATACAGCGCCCGGTGGCAGACTGACATACTGACAGTGGAGTCTACTCTTTAATTGGTGATAGGGATCCAGTGTAGGAGCTTGAGGACTTGCACTACCGCATAACAGTACAGTAGCCAGTGTTCAGCATTATCGTGGTCCGGTTAGATGGTAATGTATGGCCCCGTAATAATTATGACAGAGCCATAACAAACTCAAGTCTCAGGGGTGGCAACACATCTGCATTTTGTGTAGATGTCTACAGGCTGCAGTCGTCACTTAACATAGCAACATGCTCTTTATTAACTTAGTTACATAAAACAATATAATAATAGGGTTCCGTTTTTACCGACGATAAAACAAAATCCAAAAATGTTTGATACGGCGCCCTAAAAATGACGCAAAAAAATATTATCAAGGTTGTTTACCATTTTACAAAATCGTGATAATAATTAAATTAAAAGTAAGTACTTGAATTACATACTTGAAATGTTCTCTGGTTAGAAGTAACATTCTGCCAACGAGGTCTGTTGTCGAAACACCGGCTGTCCTTGAAACTTCTCTGAAACAAAAAAATAATTCATTGTCTGTCAGACCAACAAAAAATCAATGAAAACTTTAGGCAAACTATAAGTGAATCGAATATTTAAAATGTGCTAGTATATAATTTTGAAACGTACAAAAGTGAAAATCACTCGTTTTTTTTTATGAAATGGAAGTGGCAAACAAGCGTGCAGTTCACATTGATGTTAAGTGATGACTGCAGCCTATAGACACCTTACACAAAGACCAAGGTCAAAATGCAGATGGGTTACCACCCCTGAGGCCTAAGGTGTTGTGCCTCTGTGCCGGAAATTACAGGGCCGTACATGAACACCTGATCGGAACACGAAAGTGCTGAACACTACCTAATATACTTGCCGCTAAATGGTAGCGGCAAGTATATTAGGTAATGCGGTAGTGCCTACGCCCGCGAGCTCCATCACTGGAGCTCTACCACCAGTAAAAGTGGAGAGATTTTATTTAACGTACTTATTGCATTTACTGCCGCCTCAATGGAATGGTTTGATTGACCGCTATTGTTCAGTTGACTGACTGCATTAGTGGAAGAATTCTCTTCTAGCTGAAGATAGTTCTTCAGCTAGTAGGCGGTGGGATGATGGGGTCGTCACGACCCGACGTATGAAAATTATCACCTACTAGCGGCCCGCCCCGGCTTCGCGGTGTAATGTTACCTACCCTCTCCTATTCGTCTTAGCGTGATGTTATATACACTGAAAGAATTTTCCAAATCGAACCAGTGGTTCCTGAGATTAGCGCGTTCAAACAAACAAACTCTTCAGCTTTGTAGTATTACGTATAGATTATTAAACCAAAACATTATCTTTTATTATGTTGTTCGTTTACAATTGTTAGCATAAAAAAAAACAAATAAATCAAAAACAAGGAAATAGATACGTCTGCCGAATAAACTTTACCTGTATCTACCGGCTTCTTTGACTAAATGATATGTGTCGATCCCATCAGCAGTTACTGTAATATCATCTGAAAATAAAAAGGCCATTAATTTGTGTGTGAACTTGTCTAGCTTATTCCTCTTTGTATAAATGCCTGAAAACCTCAAATATCATTTCCCTACTTAATATTATAAATGCGAAAGTAACTCTGTCTGTCTGTTACCTTTTCACGTCCAAACGACTGAACCGATTAATGAAATTTGGAACAGAGATAGAGTTGACTTTGAGAAAGAACATAGGCTACTTTTTAAACGACATCCACGCGGGCGATGCTGCGGGCAACAGCTAGTTAAAAATATAATAAGAAAGCCACTTTGTAATACAATGCTGTTTTCTTAAAATAATCGTAATAATTAAGTTACGTCAAAACAGAAATGAACTAGGTATTATGTGGCTACCGAATTGATATCAACCGAGATACATAATACGTCTTTAGGTGTTAGGTAAATTGTTTTGATTGCACCTGAGGTTATTAGGCCGTACGTTGACCTTTTCTTTCAATACGAATGTAGTTATTGATCTTGTACTTATACCTACACTAGCTGAGCCCGCGACTTCGTCCGCGTGAGAATTTATGATTGTTCAATATCTACCCAGACTAAGTCGTGGTCGCAGCTAGTATAAAAGTAGCTTATGTTACTCCTTATTACATAAGCTATCTGCCAGTGAAAGTCCCGTCAAAATCAGTCCAGCCGTTCCCGAGATTAGCGGGAACAAACAGACAGACAGACAGACAGACAAAAATTTGTAAAAATGTTGTTTTGGTATATGTACCGTGTATACATACATATGCATTTAGTGAAAAGCAGTTATTTTTATATTACAAACTGACACTCCAATTTAATTTATTTGTATAGATTAGTTTTGAAGGTTTTGACGCAGAACGTCACTTTCGCAAAACGACATCTCGAAAAAAATGGTCACTTTCGCAGAAAGTCATTTTCGCAAAAGGACATTTTCTCAGAAAGTCATTTTCGCAAAAAGTAACTTTCGCAGAATGTCATTCACAAAATTATTTTTTCTGTATTATTAAGTAGGATCTGAGATATTCAGTTTTTACTACTTCTTGAAAAAGCGCGAAAACGCATATACGCGGTTTTTACAAAGTGCAAATAAAAAAAATAAATAGAATAATAATATTTATTATAAAAATTTGCGACGTTTTTTTTTACACATTTTCGAACGGAATATATATTTCTTACAGCTTAATTAATCACTATCACTTCACTTCATTATCACTATCACTACATATTACAAAATCCCCCTATTTTCTCTGTCTGTATGTATGTGCTAATCTCGGAAAGTTGTGAACGGATTTTGTTGATGGTTAAAATGTTGGAAAGTGGGTTTTCCTAGGGAGGTTTATATCTATAATAAATGCTACCTGTACGAAGCCGGGGTGGGGTCGCTAGTTTTTATAAAACGAGCTGTCCCGAACCTTCGTATCGCCTAAGCGCCCTAAGGCCTAACGCACTAGCGGTCAGCTGCGGGAGCGGGTAGCCGGCGGCTACCCGTTCCCATCTAACTTCTAGGACTTCGTTTATAATAAAGTTTTGGTTACTGATATTTGTGTTATTTATTTTACCCTGCATTAGGCTTACTCAATAATACAGAAAAAAAAATGGTGAATGACATTCTGCGAAAATGACTTATTGCGAAAATGACTTTCTGAGAAAATGACCTTTTGCGAAAATGACTTTCTGCGAAAGTGACTTTCTGCGAAAGTGACGTTCTGCGTCAAAACCGTTTTGAACGCTACCATTTAGCGGCAGATAGAAAATAATATGTAATGCAGTAGTGAATACGCCCTTGAGTCCCGTAATTAGAGATTTATCATTGGTAAAACTAACAGTTCCGCTCAGATTCAGTGATATTAATATTGAATAATAGAGTACGCTTACTCTCCTGCCTGTTGGTATTGCGCTCATTTACCCCACACTAGGTATAAACCTGTATCGTGCGTACCATTGTATACACACACAACACACAAACGCCCAGACCCGAAACAAGTATCTGTGGGCTGTAGGCCATATGACATATTAGTCCCGGTGCGAGGATCGAGCCCGCGACCTTCGAATCGAGCGGTCGGCTCACATCACTGGACTAACCAGATCGTCAAATGATTTGAATGTAAATTACAATAACATAAATCACACAATAGCCACCGCACGCCAAGACATAATGAGGTATGACCCGAGGTCTTCCTCATTATAACATGCCGACACTCTTTGCATGCCGACTATTCCATTGAAAACGCTAGGTAAACTCCAGGTAAATTAAAAGTTCCTATCTGTGTTAGTACCCGCGGCTGGTGTAGATCGTAAGCGATCTACTCGGTTAAGCATTACGGGCGCGGTCGGGTGTGTGATGGGTGACCGCTAGTGGCAAATCAAAATGCGCGTTTCCGTGCTTCGGAGGGCACGTTAAGCCGTCGGTCCTGGTTACTATCGATAGATAGCAGTCGTTAAACCTTGTCGGAGGCCTTATGGGCGCTTTGAAAACATTCGACAGCGGGTTGGCCACTAACCCGTATCTCCACAATCCGTATTGGAGCAGCGTGGTGGAGTAAGCTCCAGTCCTCCCCCTAAAAAGGTGAGCGACTCGTGCCCAGCAGTGGGACGTATAATGGTTTTGCCGTATGTATATACGGAACAGTCGTGCACGCTTAAATGTCTTTTACCTTTGGGGGCGTCGTGTCGCGGGTTGCTCACTTCCCTCTAAAATGGTCGAGGAGGGCAATGGCTGTCACATGCGTCATACTCGTGACGCATGTGACAGCCATTGCGTGCGTGCTGTTGGTGGGGACTGATCTGTTCCGGTTTGCAGGAGCTACATCACATTTAGTAGATAGCAGTTTATTTGGATCTATGCTATGGACGTTCACATTATTTGATTTTTCACGATAATCTGTACTAGATTTAAGCTTTCATTTAAAAGAGCTCTTACTGAGTTTGTTGGGTAGCAGAGTTCTTCTCAGTAGTGACTGCACTTGGAACTCTGCTAAGTGAATAACTTTGATCTTGACGAATAAGTTTTTCTTTTTCTTCATTTATCATCATTGAAGGAATTGAAAAATTTTGTGATTATTATGTTTTAACCAAGTAGTTTAAATTCTAATTTTTAATTTACTATTAATATATTTGCTTTTACAATATGTTATGGTTATTCACTCTAGGTATTTTATGATTTATTGACGTTTTGAAAGTATCTGTAAAGATCTATTTGAAATAAAAATATTTTCTATTCTATTCTATGTGTTAGTTGGGTACTGTACCAATGCAGTTAGTGTGACAATTCTCATGCTGTTCAGTTATGTCTATATATATAATACTTACTACCTTTTTTTTAAGCAATTATTAATGTTATTTTTATTTTATGTAATACCTAGCTCTTTTATGTAATTTTTAAACTACCATTCATAAAAAGAAAACAAGTGATTCATCCAAGAAAAAGCGGCACGTCTACTTATGTAAAAATATATATTATGTACATGCAAATACACCAATTTATATTGATGCACACTCATTGAGGTAAATACACATAGAATTTATGATTCTAAAATATTCTGAATAATGACTAACTTTTAATAATGATTTGATGATTCATAAACAAGGAAGCCAAATAGCAAGGTCTTAATTTTTTTTAGTTCAGTAGGTAGGTATATTAACATGATATGAATTAAACTATGAATGAAAAAAAATATTTATAATACATGCTACTACTGCCTGATAATTTATAGAGACAAAAATAAAATCAAGGTTGTGTAGTTGTGTGATTTGTTTGATTCAGTATATAAAATAACCCCCTTATTCATAAACATACTTTAGCTAAAGTGTTGCTAATGTCTCCTTTGTCTTTTTCTATCCTGCACATTTGCTAATGCAACTGACAAAGACAAATCATTCTATAGCTAAAACGTATCTAATGTACGTTTATGAATAAGGGGGTTAATGGTTTTTGTATAGCCAGCAAAAGATCTAGCTATACACAATACACATGGACTCTTTAAGCGATTACAAAAGAGAGGCTATATCTGAACATTATTATTTAAGTCGATTGTTAACTGTGCTGTTAGGTTAGGATCCCACTGCAGAATCATTCATCCAGATATACTGCAAACCTAATCTTTACGCATATTTCTAATCTAGAGCATATACCAGGGTACATTTACATTACCGAGGACTATCCTTAAGAGGTCATAGATATCAGGAAAGATCAAATGATAAAACAACAAGTAGAAAGAAAGAAAGGAAAAGTAGCATATATACGCTACAACAAGCTAATAAGAAGTATCATAGCAATAAAAATAAACCTCCAATCAAGAAAAATGAGAAAAGGAAAAGGCGAACAACAGATTCATCTTCTCGACATCTTAAAAAATGCTATACTTTCAAACAGTCATATACTTATAAAATATTGTAACTTGTATTATAAACAAAAGGCAACAAAAACATATTAGTTCTTGCTAGATTGTGTGTGATACATAAAATAAATAAAACTATAGCCCACCTCCATGTACACAGAAATCACACTGGTATTTATCTAAGGTTTCTAATGTTGTTACGTATGGTGCACCCTCCACCACTTGGTCCACCCACTTGATAGCACGCACCATTTTATAGCGCTCCTCCTGGGTGAACACAGGAGGGCCTTTGTGCTTCGATATCTCCTCATCAGTGTGGACACCCACTATTAACACATCCCCCAGGGCCTTCGCTTGTCTTAATGAGTTGGCATGCCCAAAGTGCACCATATCATAGCTGAAATTACAAATTATCCAAATTATTTCTGTAAGTATGTTTAAATTAGTAACAGAATATAGACTCGTTCTTAATTGAATTAAAAACAACCTAAATGACTTAAGTTGTTATTTTGCGGCTACACGATAGTCTGAAATACAGGAAATTTACGCACTTAAAATTATGTAGCGCTTAAACCTCTAACAATACATGCGCAATAAACGAAATACCTATAACATTTATGATGCACATAACTAGAAACAACGCAAAAAATAAAATCTATAAACTTACCATCCATCACACCACACCCGTATTTCTCGCTTTTCGTCATTTTTATCACTCATTTTTATTTATAAAATTTCTGAAGCGTACTAGGAATTACGATAAAACTGATTGATTCGTCAACAATTATTATTGATCATTTAAAAACGAAATATAAATAGCCGCACCACCTCAGACAACATCACCAAAAAACTGACGTGAAACTGACTTCACTCACAGTGAAGACTGTTTTCATTTTCATTCGATTGAAAATCTGAGAATTAGGGATGTTGATCTGGGATCGATTTATCTAGATTTTTTTTTCTTGGATCGAAAAGAATCGATTACACATATTGATCTGCATAATATATACTATGTATTCTGTTTATTTATTTAAATCTAATACTTATTTCCTCCTATTTTGAAGCTCACAAGTTCAAACAGTTTTTGTGTAGTTATTCCAAACAGATAATCGGTTTATTTAGTTTGTCTTATTTATTTAACAGGTACGAACTATTGTACAGGATAATTAAATAATTAAATTAAATTGTAATCTCATTATAAGTCCATGATTTAAGCGTTGTAATAATTAAATTAGGGAAAGAACTAACTAGCAGCCTTATTATTTTATCGTGTTCCTGGAAGACAACGCTCACGATGAAGGCGCGTGTCGACTAAGATACGCACCACATAAAGGAAACCCCGAACCGTCATCCTGGCACTCCGTTATATATATATATATATATATATATATGTATATATGTGTATATATATATATATATGTATATATATATATATATATATATATATATAACGAGAGATTACCGAATGGAGCCTGGCTGGAATGACGGGCGAACCAAAGAGTACACTATTGATACTGAGCGAACGTCACTCACTTTTTGAAGAGCTGTCGTACATTATTGTCACTCGAAAACCTATTTGTTCTGTATTGTAAGATATTATTGTAATCTCATTGCAAGTCCATGATTTCAGGGTTGTAATAATTAAATTAGGGAAAGAATTAACTAGCAGTAGTGTTCCTGGAAGACAACGCTCACGATGAAGGCGCGTGTTGACAAAGATATGCACCACATAAAGGAAACCTCGAATCATCATCCTGGCACTCCGTTATATATATATACATATATATATAAGACTATCTGTCACAGCGAACATCGTATTACCTGAGAATTAGTAAACATAAATAACCTATGTAACATAAAATGGTTTAGGTGCTGACTGAACTCCTCCTAAATGGCTTTACCGATTTGAATGATTTTTTTGTACGCATTTGGGTAGCGCCCTGGATAGCCAGGGAGTTTAGGCAGCGCCCGATCTAGGGGAGGGGGACGAGGCAAACCGGGATATTGCCCGGGGTGGGTAAAGGTAGGTTTTATAGGTTAAAATTACACCATCTATGGAATAACGCATTCGTAAAAGGCGGCAAGTATTATTTTGTCCGGAGCGACGAAATAGCTGGATCGGATGCTAAGTTCAGTGACATATACACGCACACAAGAATTATACTATATACTTAGATAGGGATAATCGAGATAATATATTTTTCAGAAAGAGGCAATTTATCACAAAGTTCACAAAGGTGAGAAATAAAGGTCTACTGGAGGAGTGCACTCCTAAAAATATTGCTATTATTCTAGATAAATGTTTTGCCTTCATACCAAAAATAATAACGGGCGTACAATGTTACCGAAATACGAAATACTAAATATTACCATTTAGCGGAAGATAGATTTTCACCCTCGAGTTCCATCCTGTGAACCAGTGAATTAATATTTACGTAGGTACTTATAAAATGTACCTTATAATGATTATTGTCCCACTCCTTGACAGTATATACGAGATTATAACTAAGTAATGGTTTGTTATCAAATAAACAATTTCAGATAACTCTCCTCGTTACCCTGAAATATGGTGAAATCTATTATCATTTATCAATTTTTCAGAACACCTAAAGAATCAGGGATGGCAACGTTATCACTTAACATCCATGTGAACTGCATGCTTCTTTGCCACCTTTGTAAAGATAAAAAATGTAAGTAGTTGTTTTTTACAAGTTTTTGTTATTTAAACTAAGGTCATATATATTCCATCCATTCCATTCACAGTGTTTCTAATAATTTAAATAAATAATTGATTGATATAAACTTAAACTAATAGTTTCATACAAGTAGGTTTAACAAATTACAAGTTTATCATATTTCTCCTACAGTTTTTGCAATAAGACACAAAAAGTAACTTCAGATCTGTAATGAAGTTAAAATACTTCAGAATAAAAACTTCAGATCTGTAATGATGTTAAAATATACACGAATTTTAAATTTCAAGACAAAATGTGTAAAATTTATTTATTTTATTCAATTAAATGTGTATTTAAAGTGTGAACTTAGTAGGTTCATGTATAAAGAAAGAAAGCACTTGAATTCACCGTGTTCGACTTAATCGTGAATCGATTTATGAAATTTCAATTTTAATCGATTCAAAACTCGATCTTTTTTAGAACGATCCATCCCTATTGAGAATTCTCCGATTGACACTGACAGCAGTAACAGCCACAGCTCGGCTCGGCTAGTATTAATACCGGCTATGTTCCGAAATATATTGCGGCTTTGCGATGGCTAGTTCGCACCTGGCTAGTAATTTAGTCGAGTAGTTTAGTTAGTAACTAAGTCGAGTCAATCCATTTTATCTATTTTTTGGGCAAGTAGTCCCTCCACGTATCCTTGCTCAGCACTGTCAGGCACTCAGGTCAGCACTGTTTCAACCGATTTCACCGGATCACCGGACGTCACCGGCTAAACAAGTCCGAACCTGGGAGTTTTGGCGGGAACCTTGAAAGAGGCGTGTGGTGCTCTTATTTTATTTCACTTCCTTGGTGTATTTTTGAGTTACTTGTACATCTTCTATACAAATAAATAAAATTGGATTGTCTGTTTTCTGTATTAAAATAACCGCTTTTAACTAAATGTATATGTATCTATTAGTATGTATACAAGGTAGGTACATAAACCAAACCAAAACAACATTTTTACAACGTTTGTCTGTCTCCCTGTTTGTTGCGATTAATCTTGGGAAGGGCGGGATCGATTTTGACGGGACTTTCACTGGCAGATAGATTATTTATTTTGTACATAAAATTTACACATACATACAAATAAATAAAATTGGAGTGTCTGTTTGGTATACTAAAATAACCGATTTATACTTGTGGTAGAGCTCCAGTGACGGAGCTCACGGCCATAGGCACCACCGCTTTACATAATATATTTGCCGCTAAATGGTAATGTTCAGCACTATCGTGTTCCGGTCAGGCCCTGTAATTTTCGGCACAGAGGCATAGTACCTCAGGCCTCAGGAGTGGTAATGCATCTGCATTTTGACCTCTAGTCTTCGTGTGGGCGACTATATGGTGCAGTCATCACTTAACATCAATGTGAATGTGTGTGTGTGCATGGCTGTTTGCCACATCCATTACATAAAAAAAACCGATTGATGAAGATGAGAATTTTCGCAACTTTCAGACATTCTCAACCTATCGAAGTATACTTTGGGATTTTACAATGCTGATTCCTTCAGAAGACAATAAGTAGCTCCTAGTTTATATTTTCTGTCTATCCATTTTGGAATCCATAACTTCTTTTTATTAATCACACTTTCCTCATCCACCTCTTCTATTATTAAATAAATTAATCCGTTACGATTAGCTTAATCAGTTTAATAACTTTATTGCGTTGTAGGCTGTTCATCTTACTAAAACACAGTGCGAACGATTTTTGGCCAGTATCGAGTATTTTAGTTACTAAATTACTCGCTACTCGACTAAATTTCTAGCCAGGTGCGAACTAGCCAACGGCCACCGCACAGTGCATGCACAAGATGCACATGCACACTGCAAGATGTGACGTCGTACAGGACGTACAGTCAAGTACAGTGTACTGCGAAGCTGTTCCTTTAGAATAGAATGTTGACTATTTTTTTTTGTGGACCTGTAATTTCTGGCACAGCGGTATAACAATTTAGATTTCAAGGATTTTAATTCGACATCTAACCGGTACACGAAAGAACTAATACGATGACGCGGCGGTACCCACGACCTCGAGATCCATAACTGGAGCTCTACCAGAAGATCTTACTAAAAATAAGTACCAACTTATCTGCCTTTTTGTTAAAACATTTGATTAGGGATATATTTATATATATATATATATATATATATATATATATATATATATATATATATATATATATATTTTATCTCTTTAAAATATCTTCTCTTTATGTGAGGTCAAAATAACTTCAGTTAAAATAACTTCTCGTCTTCACCCTAGAAAATTTTACAAAATATCTACTGATGTAACAACTTGTAATAATAGTGACAAAATAATAACCCAACTTCAATAGGTACGTTGCGAATGTTGCGAAATTGCGATTAGGATTCGTGATTACGATATTATTGAAAATGAAAAATGCCCCAATGGTGGCATGAAAAAGAAACACGAGGAAGCGATTGAGATTTTATTTACTGCATTTAATTTACTGCAACCAACTTAATGCATTTGAAATCACTTTTAAATTGAGTGAAAAAATCGAACCAAAGTAGGTACCTAATTAGATATTAAAACACTCCTCCTGTGCCTATTTTGTTAGGCTGCACCTATGTGTGCCAATGCCCATTCCTTAGTATTCAAATTTTCAAAATATTCTTTCTTTATTTCTATTTTCCCGCCGGAGAAGTTATTCCAAAATAATTTTACTTGTTGGTAAAAAAGACCTACAAAAGGTCCAAGATATGATAGATCAAGCACTTGATGATAATATTTCAGAAAATGATGACGAGGAAAGCTTTTTCCAAGATGTTGATATTTTACAAAAGCACGGCATTAATGTGGCCGATATAAAGAAATTAAAAGGGGCTGGCATTTGTACCATTAAGGGTGTTCAAATGACAACAAAGAAAAAATTGGGCAATATAAAAGGGTTTTCAGACACAAAAGTGGAAAAAATCAAAGAAGCTTGTCTGAAAGTAATATCTCTTGGTTTCATGACAGCTTTAGAAGTCAGTGACCGGCGTAAACAAGTGTTCAAAATTAGCACCGGGAGTAGCGAATTGAAGTAAGTTAATTAATTAACATTAAATTTAGTTTGTGAACTGAACATAAATTAGGTCAGGTACCAGTAGATACCTAAGTACTTAGCTCAATGGTACTTACGGGCCAGCGCTCACTACCGGCGGCATCGCACGGCGGGCGTGTCATAGCAATTAGCAAAAGATTTTAATACTGATCAAGATATTTTGAATCTTATTTTGATGTAGTTAGAATTCACGTTACTTTATTTCGGTACTACGGTGCCGCGAGATGACGCGACGCGACGCGGAATGCTCCGGTATGACGTGTCACGCCGGCGTATATAATATTAGGTTGGGGAAAAAGTTTCTTCGCATTTTTTAAGATAATTCAAAACATTTTTTAATATAGTTTATTTAAATTTAACTAAAGTATGTATGTACCATTTTGTTCGATAACCTTTTGCCATCTTGTAGATAGGGACATGATCCCATTGCTATAAAAATTTTGAGACTTCTCATCAAAATACCGCGACACGAATACTGGATTTGGCAGTTGTAAAGGATAGAATCAATAAGCGTCGTATTTCATTATGAAAATAAGTAAAGTCAGTAAAGCTCGCAATGACCGCTAGGTGTATGTTGGTTGTATGCAGCGGCAGTTTTTAATTCGATATAACTCGTTAGGTTCTCATAGTAGGCATGTAATATTTGAGTATGATGATAAACGAATTGTTGTCTAGCGATTGCCATAGAAAATATTAAATTTGGAGGTGTAGGTATTTTCGGTTAGTCGAAAGGGTCGTCCACGGAGAGGTGACCGACAGAGCACCTGATCCACCTGCGGCGGCGGGGGTGAAGTGCGGGGAAGTGACGCGGAGGAAGCGTAAATACGCAGCGCACTTTTTTTAGAGCTCAGTCAGTGGCATAGCTCGGCGTAGGAATGTCCAATAATGCATATTCACGACCAACCCCACGCATGGCATAGGCAGATCAGTAGTTATCGACTGGCAAAGTTCGCTGTAGTAGACACTACTATGAGATGAGTCTAGACAAAACTGTAATGTAAATTAGGTATTTCGCTGTATACTTATCACACACACACTGGCCCGAAGACGTGCACGGAGGTACGACCACGTAGCGCGCGTAGAAAGTAAAGAAATTGAGAAATTATAACACAAATTGTACAAAATGTTCCGGTTAGAAATATCAATTTGTATGTAGGTAGATTCAATTAGTTTGTTCACAGCTGATGTTGAATTCAACATTTTGTATGGAGAGAGAGGTGAAAGTCGCTGTATTTTCGTAAATAACAAAGATACTAGGCTGAAAGTTATGTACGAGATGTATTTTTGTTGCCCCCTCAGGGAGATATATGTATAAAGAGTGTAAGTAGACTCACAATACGGAAAAAACGAATGTACCTAATCTTACTTGTTAGATAAAATTGTCTCTCACGCTTAGAATAAAGGAGATAGGCAGATACCGTTTGCGGTTTTTAATTGTATTTAGGTTTGGCTAGCGATATACAATCGTGTCATAGGTGATAGAGCATGACAGAGCCCCTAAAAAATTATGTGTTTCTAATAAGTAAAAACTTTGAAAGTGTATTGAATTAGAATAGAAATCTAATAAGAATTGTATAAGAAAATTTAATAGAATAAGAGATATTGCGTATGAAATGTATCAAGGCGGGGGCGGGTCAGCAGAGATGTATGACGGTGGTAGGAAATTAGACCGTATATGTAATGATTTAGAGTCCTATCTCTATTGACCCGGACCTTCGTGACGTTCGATTTTTGGGCGTGTCACGGCATTTTGACATGGAAGGAGACGGTTTGGAAGCGTATATAACTCGGTACATTTCGTTGCTAGTTTGTCCTCGTTCGATTCTCCGCAAGAAAAGTGCTTCCAGACCGTGAAGGTATTGCCAGTGAAAGTTTAGAATAGTACCAGACCCCCTGGTTCGCTAGTTAGTTATAGTATAGTGAAATAAGCTAGTGAATAAGTTAGAATAGTATGAAACATTGAAGAACCGATAAATACAGTCCATTTTTGAATCACATCGATGCAGATTTGTGTTTGACTTTGGTGTAAAAGCCATTTGTCCCCCACAAAGTTCTGGTCCATCGACGCCGGATTAGTAGGCCACCAGCGGCCATCCGGGAAAGGATACAAGAGGGTACTGGTAACGACCGGCAAGGAAGAGCCGGAGTAGGATACCGGCGCGTTGATTAACGGATCGGAACGTGCATTCCAGGTCTCGCAGTCTGAGGGCGAGGCCAGGGAACGACGGGGAACAGGGTCGACGTGCAGCGAGACCGGGGCGCCAAGCAGGCGTCAGCAGCTGCACCTCGGGGTCAACGGGCATCGTGGCTTGGGCGCTATCCAGCGCCAGCGACCACACAAGCTCCAGGTCGACGGGCATCGCAGCTTCGGCGTTTTGAACGCCAGCACCGTCATCGCTCAGGCATTGTGGCCTTGAGCACGGGCGATACTCGGGCTTGACCGCCTTGAGCACGGGCCGTGCGGCTTGGGCGCTCTACCAGCGTCAGCGACCGCAGCGGGCCGGGTCGGCGAGCATCACAGCGCGGGCGTTTCGAACGCCAGCGTTTTCACCGCTTGGGCAGCCGCCTTGAGCAGGGGCGTACGGCGCGGCGTTTCGTACGCTAGCGCATACGCAACTCGGGCGGGACCGCCCTGAGCATCGCAGCTTGGGCGCCTTCATCGGAGCAGCCGGGACGTCGGGTCAACGGCGTCGGCGGCGGCGGCTTCGTGGCAGCGTCAGCGTCTGCACAGCTCAGCACAGCGGCATCGGGCGGGTGCGGCCGAGCATCGGGACGTCGGCGGCGCCTGCAACTTCGCGGATCGCGGATACGGACGGATATACAGTGAGTCGTAATCCGTGTATATTTTCAGGCCAGTGTATTTGTGTGTGTGTTAGGCCGTTAGGAATTTTTAGATTTTTTATTTTTGTTGAATTGTGTTACTGTGTAGGGACCATCTCAGTTAGGGAGGTAGGGACCTATTTCAGTGTAGTTGAGGTAGTTAAACAGTGATGATGCCAAGGAGTCCACCTACCACTAGGAAGCGCGCGGCGCTTAGGGTCATACCAGACTATCCAGAGTCTCCTTCCGAGGCTCCGCAGGACGTACCATTGCCAGGGACCAGTAGGACCGAGCAAGTAGTTACCGAACAGGAAACTTTAGGTACGCGGCCGCCATCGGTTTGTTCGCGACGGTCAACCGATAGTGCGCGCGCTAGGCGGGAGCAAATTAATACGGAAACAGACATGTTAAAGGCACGAATTAGGCAGTTAGAAATAGAAGCCGGTTTAGTGGATAAGCAGATAGCTAAGGATAGGGTAACGCCGCCGGAAGAAACTGATAGAGATAGTGTAAATGGGCAAATAGATGCGAACGAAAGGGTAGAACATTGGTTACAGGATAGTCATCCCCCGCGGGAATTTTTACGGGGGGAGGATAGGCTAGGGGATGGTAGGGCGCCGAATAACAGTAAACAAGACGAGCCCGCCAAAACCAATATCTCTAAAGACGAAGTCCTGGATCGTTTAGTGTACGCGTTAGAGAATATGTCGCGGGGTCGACCCCCACCACGACAGGCCCAGGAGTTACCCTTATTTGATGGGGACCCTAGGGAGTGGTTGCCATTCAAAGCAGCGATGAGGGATTCTACGCAGAATTATAGACTCACGGACATAGAGAATTTGGCTAGGTTGAGGGCGTGCTTGCGGGGTCCGGCACGACAGGCGGTGTCGGCCCTTTTATATTCGGCGTCAGACCCAGATAGAATTATGAAGACCCTAGAACAATGTTTCGGTCGCCCAGGCACTATTATAGACCAGGCAGTAGGGGAGGTAATGCGACTACCTAATGTGGGGGCATCGGCAAATGAGTTAAATATCTTTGCGGTTAAAGTACAAAATGTAGTCACTGTAATTGAAAGTGTGGATCCGGTAGGTAGAAATACGGATCCACGGCTACCTAGGATGTTAAGTGAGAAACTTAGTCCCCACCTTAAAAACAAGTGGTATGACTATGCTTTCGATAGGGCGGACGGGCCGGAATCCGAGTTAACTAGATTAGCGAACTTTCTCATGAAGGAGGCTGATAGGGCTATTCAGTTCTCATACGAGAAAAGCACAGTAGCAAGCGCGCGCGCAGTGCAGCCGCCGGCATCGCGGCCTACGTTTAAAAAGTTAGACCGCGCGCGCCGGCCGGTGTATAACACAACAGAGGCGGCTATTACATGTCTTTGTTGTGGTAGTGGGCACCGGACCGATGCGTGCGGTAAGGTTGTAGCGATGTCAGTACAGGAGCGCTGGAACTGGGCACGGGAGGCGCGAATTTGCTATCAATGTTTAAACGGGAAACATAGACGTTTTCAATGTAAGGCAAAGCGATGTGGTAAGGGTGATTGCACACGATCACACCACATGCTGTTGCATTCCGAGCCGCGGCCGGAAGTAAAAGAGGTACAAATAGAGTCAGTAATTACGGCATCAGCGCATACGCCAGTTGATAGCACGCAGGTACTTCTTAAGGTCTGCCCTGTCACAATAGGGGGTGGCAGGGGTAAGGGGGTACAGACCTACGCGTTATTAGATGAGGGGTCCACTATCACTTTGATCGACGAGCAGTTGGCAAAGTCGATAGGGGCCCAGGGCCCAGTCCGCGCCCTGAATATAATAGGTGCTAATTCTAGTCAGCAGGAGTCGGAAAGCCGATTAGTAGGTATTAGCTTGGCCGGGCAGAGCGGACGCCCCTTTAAGATTAAAGCGCGTACGGTACGGAACCTCACTTTAGGTAGGCAGACCGTTAGTAAAGAATTGTTACAAATGTCGCATTTTAGAGCTTTACCACCGGATGCGGTGTGTTATGAGGGAGTGAGACCTCAAATTCTCATAGGTGCGGATAATTGGCATCTTATAGTGTCGCGGAAGTTGGTGACCGGTAGCCGTAGGCAACCGGCCGCGTCACTGACCCAGTTGGGATGGGTCATACATGGGTCAATGCCTAAAAGCATTGTTGTTAATAGGGCGTCGGTGTTGCATGTGCACACCACGCAAAGTCCCTCAGATGCGAATCTGAATGATATAGTGCGGTCCCATTTTGAAATTGACTCTCTTGGTATAGGCAGAGAACCAAGGGTAGTCCCGGGGGAGGGGCGCGCAATAGAAATAGTAAAAAGAACTATAACTAAAGTAAATGGCCGTTATGAAGTGGGGTTGCCATGGGTCAGTGACGATGCAACCCTTCCGCCTAGCTATAACATGGCACATAGCCGTTTAGTAGGTATTGAACGTAAAATGGATAGGTCTCAGGAGTTTAGGGAGGCTTATACGGCTCAAATAAATAGTTTAATAGAGAAAGGCTACGCGGAGCCCTTAGGAGAGACAAATACCTACAATCAAAGGGAATGGTATTTGCCTCATTTTGCAGTTACAAACCCTAATAAACCGGGAAAGGTGCGTTTGGTATTCGATGCGGCGGCAAAATCGAATGGGAAATGTTTAAACGACATCTTATTAGAAGGTCCGGATTTATTACAGTCTCTGAATAAAGTTTTATATGGATTCAGGGTAGGCAGGATAGCATTGACCGCGGATATCCGCGAGATGTTTTTAAGAATTAAAATTAGGGAGGAGGACCGCGTAGCACAACAGTTTCTGTGGCGGGGGGAGGATCGTGTGAGCCCCCCCAGAAAGTATGTAATGACGTCTATGATATTTGGAGCGCGCAGTTCGCCGTTTTTAGCACATAGTGTGAGGGATGAAAACGCAGCGGTTTATAAAACTTCACACCCGCTGGCGTTTGACACCATTACCACTAGTACATATATGGATGATTGGATAGTTAGTTTTGACTCTGAGGAGACTGCCCGGCGCACGGTAGGCGAGGTACGTCACGTGCACGCGCAGGCGGGTTTTGATTTAGCGGGTTGGAGTTCGAATCTCGACTCTGTAATATCTGAGGTACCGGAAAGTGATCGCGCTCACGCACCAAAGGAAATAGCGGGGAATGCGTTTATTGAAGATAGGGCTTTAGGTATTTTGTGGCAACCTAAAAGCGATGAGTTAGGCTTCAATACTAGCATGCCTAGGGTACCTACGGACGTCCGGAACTTAACACGGGTACCTACGAAACGCGAGGCATTGAGTGCAGTCATGTCGGTTTTCGATCCGCTAGGTTTATTGAGTCCATATACTATAGTGGCAAAAATTATCCTACAGGAACTGTGGCGACAGGACCTAGGGTGGGATGAACCGCTTCCCCATGAGCAGGCAGTAGCTTTCGCTGATTGGCAGGCAGATTTAGAATACATTAACCGCCTTAAGATACCGCGATGTTATGACAAGCGTGAGGATATAGTGGATAGGCAGTTACATGTATTTTGCGATGCAAGCGAACAAGCGTACGCGGCAGTGGCGTATTGGCGATTTGTAGATAGCTCAGGGGTAGTGAGGGTGTCGTTGGTGGCCGGGAAAGCAAAGGTAGCACCAATAAAAACTCAAAGTATCCCGCGATTAGAACTGCAGGCGGCTTTAATAGGTGCGCGCTTAGCTAGTGACGTCATAGACAAACATCCCTGGTCAGATGTAGGGGTGTATTTTTGGACAGATTCGACAACCGTATTACAATGGATAAGGAATGACACGGTTAGGTATAAACCGTATGTAGCACATAGGCTAGCGGAGATAGTAGAATTAACGAAAACCGAACAGTGGAGGTGGGTTCCCACCGCATCGAATGTAGCTGACGATGCGACGAGGGTTGGCCACTCGCGATTGGGCCCCTCCTCCAGATGGTGCACCGGCCCCTCGTTTCTCTTAAGAAATGAGGAACCACCATCGAGTGCGTTCGGAAAGGAGTTGGTCGCGCCGCTGGAGGAGGTTTTGGTTACACACACGAGGTGTAGCCCATGCCTAATCGCAGTGGAACGATTTTCATCGTACGACCGCCTTGTCCGTGCCCTGGCTTACGTGTTATTATTCATAGATAGATGCAAAAAGATCCCTTCAAGTTTAGATACAAAATACACACGACGTGCGGAATTGTTAATAATTTCGCAGGCGCAGCGCGCAAGCTTTCCGTGTGAAATAGACAGACTTAGAGTAGGTAAAACGGTTGATCGGTCTAGTAAAATTTATAAATTGGATCCCGTCATAGGAGAGGACGGTCTTATGAGATTGAATGGTAGGATAGATGCGGCAAACATACCAGCTCAGCGTAAAAATCCACCTATTTTGGACGGGCGGAGCTTGTTAGCTAAGTTGTATATAAAACGTGAACACGAACGTAACAATCATATGGGTAGAGAGGCGCTAGTTAACAATATTAGACATCAGTTTTGGATAACGCGGCTTCGTCCGGCAGTTAGAACGATAGTAGGGCGGTGTGTCAGGTGTAGGACGCGCATAGGGAGGCCCTGTGACCCAGTCAAAGGTGACCTACCGGCCCTCCGTTTAGAATCGTATACGCGACCTTTTGCATATTGTGGTGTAGATTGTTACGGTCCGATGCTCGTCACAGTAGGTAGGAGAAGGGAGAAACGCTGGGGAATGTTATTTACCTGTTTGATAACGCGTGCCATTCACATAGAAATAATTTCGAGTCTTAGTACAGACGCGGCTATCATGGCAATTAGGCGGATGGGAGCGCGCCGCGGTGCGCCCCATACCATGGTAAGCGATAATGGAACTAACTTTCGGGGCGCCGATGTAGAATTATGTAATGCGTATAAAGAATGGTTGCCTGAGTTAGAAAAATTCGCCACGACAAAAGGAATGTCATGGCGTTTTATAGATCCCGGTGCTCCCAATCAGGGAGGCGCCTGGGAGCGGTTAATAAAGAGTGTTAAGAAATCTTTATTAATAGTTTTGAATGAACGTGCACCAAAAGATGATGTACTTGCGACGTTCACCGCTGAGGTAGAACACACGGTGAACTCGCGACCGTTGACTCACGTATCAGTTAATGCAAGCGACCCTGAAGCCCTTACTCCGAATCATTTTCTTATCGGATCAGCGGTCGGCTTGCCCTTTGTTGGTAACTGCGCGATAGCGGATAGGCGGGCGTGGCGAGCTACGCAGGCGTTGTCTGATATGTTCTGGCAGCGATGGATAAATGAGTACTTGCCAACCTTGGCCCCGCGAGGTGATAGTCATAACGGTAAAGAGAACATTAAGATAGGTAATTTGGTGATAATAGCAGACGGGTTGTTGCCCCGTAATGTATGGCCCCGCGGTTTAGTAGAAAAGGTATACACGGGACCTGATGGCGTGGTACGTAGTGCGGAGATTCGTACTCGAGGTGGAATATTTAGACGCCCAGTATGTAGATTGATTATCCTTCCGGTAGATGATGAGGCTCGAAGGTCTACGCCGGGGGGAGAGTTGTAAAGGATAGAATCAATAAGCGTCGTATTTCATTATGAAAATAAGTAAAGTCAGTAAAGCTCGCAATGACCGCTAGGTGTATGTTGGTTGTATGCAGCGGCAGTTTTTAATTCGATATAACTCGTTAGGTTCTCATAGTAGGCATGTAATATTTGAGTATGATGATAAACGAATTGTTGTCTAGCGATTGCCATAGAAAATATTAAATTTGGAGGTGTAGGTATTTTCGGTTAGTCGAAAGGGTCGTCCACGGAGAGGTGACCGACAGAGCACCTGATCCACCTGCGGCGGCGGGGGTGAAGTGCGGGGAAGTGACGCGGAGGAAGCGTAAATACGCAGCGCACTTTTTTTAGAGCTCAGTCAGTGGCATAGCTCGGCGTAGGAATGTCCAATAATGCATATTCACGACCAACCCCACGCATGGCATAGGCAGATCAGTAGTTATCGACTGGCAAAGTTCGCTGTAGTAGACACTACTATGAGATGAGTCTAGACAAAACTGTAATGTAAATTAGGTATTTCGCTGTATACTTATCACACACACACTGGCCCGAAGACGTGCACGGAGGTACGACCACGTAGCGCGCGTAGAAAGTAAAGAAATTGAGAAATTATAACACAAATTGTACAAAATGTTCCGGTTAGAAATATCAATTTGTATGTAGGTAGATTCAATTAGTTTGTTCACAGCTGATGTTGAATTCAACATTTTGTATGGAGAGAGAGGTGAAAGTCGCTGTATTTTCGTAAATAACAAAGATACTAGGCTGAAAGTTATGTACGAGATGTATTTTTGTTGCCCCCTCAGGGAGATATATGTATAAAGAGTGTAAGTAGACTCACAATACGGAAAAAACGAATGTACCTAATCTTACTTGTTAGATAAAATTGTCTCTCACGCTTAGAATAAAGGAGATAGGCAGATACCGTTTGCGGTTTTTAATTGTATTTAGGTTTGGCTAGCGATATACAATCGTGTCATAGGTGATAGAGCATGACAGAGCCCCTAAAAAATTATGTGTTTCTAATAAGTAAAAACTTTGAAAGTGTATTGAATTAGAATAGAAATCTAATAAGAATTGTATAAGAAAATTTAATAGAATAAGAGATATTGCGTATGAAATGTATCAAGGCGGGGGCGGGTCAGCAGAGATGTATGACGGTGGTAGGAAATTAGACCGTATATGTAATGATTTAGAGTCCTATCTCTATTGACCCGGACCTTCGTGACGTTCGATTTTTGGGCGTGTCACGGCATTTTGACATGGAAGGAGACGGTTTGGAAGCGTATATAACTCGGTACATTTCGTTGCTAGTTTGTCCTCGTTCGATTCTCCGCAAGAAAAGTGCTTCCAGACCGTGAAGGTATTGCCAGTGAAAGTTTAGAATAGTACCAGACCCCCTGGTTCGCTAGTTAGTTATAGTATAGTGAAATAAGCTAGTGAATAAGTTAGAATAGTATGAAACATTGAAGAACCGATAAATACAGTCCATTTTTGAATCACATCGATGCAGATTTGTGTTTGACTTTGGTGTAAAAGCCATTTGTCCCCCACAGCAGTCCTCTCGTGATGTTAACCTATATATATAACATTGCATAAAGAATTCTGAAGAGACCGAAACAGGTGGAAATCTGAAGGTGCAAGGTCAGGACTATACGGCGGATGCATTAACACCTCCCAGCCAAACTCTCTTAATTTTTGCTGAGTGGCTATAGATGTGTGAGGTCTAGCGTTATCATGATGAAACACCACACCCCTTCTGTTGATCAATTCCGGCCGCTTTCTCTCAACTTCTTGCTTTAATCTCATCAGTTGTTCGCAGTAGAGTTCAGAATCGATAGTCCTGCCTGGTGGTAATAGCTCATAATGAATAATGCCCTTCCAATCCCACCACACACACAACATCACCTTATTGCGAGTTAACCCGGGTTTCGCCACAGTCTGTGAAGCCTGACCGGCCTTTGACCACGACCTTTTTCGCACGTTCTTGTCGTACGTGATCCACTTTTCATCACCAGTTATCAGCTTCTTCAAAAATGATTCGGTTTCATTACGTCGTAATAAAGAATCACAAATGAGTACACGGTTCATTAGGTTTCTTTCAGTGAGCTCGTGAGGTACCCAAATATCGAGCTTTTTTTTGTACCCAGCTTTTTTCAAATGCGCCAAAACTGTTTTGATATCAATTCTCAGTTCTTCAGCTACGTCGTAACTACTGATATGTCGATCTTGCTCCACTTTTTCAAAAATGGCATCTATTTTATCCGTAATAGGGCGACCAGAGCGAGGTGCATCATTGACATCAAAATTTCCGAATTGAAAACACTTAAACCAAATTTGTGCTACTCTCACAGACACTGCACTAGGTCCATAAACATCGCAAATTTTTTTCGCGGCTTGCGTTGCATTTTTACCTTTTTTGTAGTAAAATTTTAAACAGTATCGAATTTCTTCATTAGATTCACTCATCTTGACAGTACGAAAAACAAATGAAAATCACACATTTGCAAATTAGGCAAATGTGTGATTTTCATTTGTTTTTCGTTTGGAATTTGGAATTATGTTCTTTAAAATTTTAACTGATAAACAATGATACCAAAACCAGCCAGATACAAATACTACAGCCAAAGAGATTTTATTACAAGTTCATACATACTATAATGCGAAAAGACTTTTTCCCCAACCTATTATATACCTACCTACGTTATGCCATAGGTTGTACAATTTTTTCACATTTAGATCATCAATAAAAATTGTATGGAAAATATACATGTTTAGCGTTGTGGATGTCGATAGCTTGCCATTTGATTGTTGATACCAATGATGTTATATTGATACGGTGTATAGTAGGTACCTACCCTGAAATTTTATTTCTTCACTAGCTGTGCACGCGACTTCGTCCACGTGAGAAAAAAAATAAGATTGTTCAGTATCTATCTACCCAGACTAAGTCGTGGGCGCAGCTAGTTTAAAAGTAGCCTAAGTTACTCCTTATTATTACATCAGCTATCTGCCAGTGACAGTCCCGTCAAATTATATTTATTTGTATGTAGGTATGTATTTAAGTATGGTTGTATGGAGATAAAAGTAGCCTAAGTTACTCCTTATACATCAGCTACCTACCCGTCGAAGTCCCGTCAAAGTCGGATACACTCCAATTCTACTTATTTGTATGTAGGTATGTATCTATGTAAGGAGATAAAAGTCCCGTCAAAATCGGTCCAGCCGTTCCCAAGATTAGCCCCGCCAAACAGACAGACAGACAATAATTGTAAAAAATGTTTTGGTATATATACCGTGTATATGTATACATATGCATTTAGTAAAAAGCGGTTATTTTAATACTACAAACGGACACTCCAATTTTATTTATTTGTATGGATTTATTAAGGAAGGTAATATACAACATAAGATCTAAAAATTCTGCTACCGTTGTTTTTGAGCAAAAATATACGAAACATAAACACGTTTATTGTATGCCCCCTTAGACCCCTTAACATTTTCATTTTCTAATTTTTAGGGTTCCGTACCTTAAAAGGAAAAAAGGAACCCTTATAGGATCACTCGTGCGTCTGTCTATCTGTCTGTCTGTCCGTCAGTCACAGCCAATTTGCTCCGAAACTACTCGACCGATTGAGTTGAAATTTGATGAATATATGTAAATTGGTGACCCAAAGATGAACACGTCAAGTAAAATAATAAATTTTAAGCAGGGGGGCACTTTCAGAAATCTAAATCAGAAAATAAAAAAAAAAATAATCGTAAACTGTGTCGTGTGACATATCAAATGAAAGATTGATGATTTTTTATAATTTTTGCACAAACAAATTTGAAGATAAATTAGAAAATTGACCATTCTCTCCCCCTATCTCCGAAACTACTGAACTTATTTTTTTTTTTAAATGTGGAAAATAGTTCTTTGCCTATAGATTACTGGAAAACCTATAAGAAGTTTGAGTATTCAAATTAAATCGAAAATTCTTAATAATATAACCCCCCTGCCGGTACCACCGTAACCGCTATGTCCCTGCATTTTATAATCTGTAATATTTTCGAAAATATTTATTTAAATTACGGAACCGTCACCACGCGAGTCGAACTCGCACTTGTCCGGTTTTTACTAATTAATTTTGTTTTTATAGCGGTAACAGAAACACATAATTTATGAAAATGTTAGCTTTCTAGCTATCACTATTTATGAGACACAGCCTGGTGACAGGCAGACGGACGGACACACAGACAGACAGCGGAGGATTAGTAATCCGAAGGGCCCGTTTTTACCTTTTAGGTACGAAACCCCCTAAAAGATAGAACTGAGATACAGAATAGCTTAAAAATATTCGATATGATTCTTTAAATTGACATAACTTTTATTTCTGAACCGATTCAACATCAAATGTTAAGTGAAACAAACATCAAATGTTAAGTGAAACTTACCACAATATATTAGTGAAAATCGCAATTTGAATAAGCCGTTTCTGAAATTAGGGTGCACAAACACACAGACAAACTGTCATTTTTTCGGGATAAAAAGTACCCAGTGTTGTGCGCCAAAGGTTAAAGTATAATCATACCATGTTTCATTGTAATCGGACCTTTAATTTTTCTGTGATGCTTGAACAAACAGACAGACAGACAGACAGACAGACAAAAAATTTTCTAATCACATACTTGTGTTCGGTATCGATCTAGTAACATCCCCTGGTATTTATTTTTTCAATATATTTAATGTACAGAATTAACACTTCTACAGTTTTATCATAAGTATAGATTATTTTACACTTTGTGTAATGTCGTTTATTAGGTATTTATAAATTCTATTGCCATCAAAAATACCTAGTACGATTTGAGTTTTTACGTAGCTAATACAAAGCGAATTTCTTGTAAGGCAAGTTACACATTCTTTTCTTTATTTTAGTAAACTGTTAGCTGGAGGTGTCGAGTCTATGGCTATAACTGAAGTATTTGGTGAATTCCGAACCGGGAAAACACAGCTATCTCATACTCTGTGTGTCACCACACAAATACCTAACTCCAATGGGTATTCAGGTGGAAAAGTGATGTTTCTTGACACTGAACATACTTTGTATCCTTTTATTTCTCTTTGTTTTATAAATCGAACACTGTGTTAAGAAACACTTTTTTTCATAGATATTACTCACACAGGTAATTTACTTAAGTTTTTCACCTATATGTATACCTAAATAGGTACACACGAACTTACAAATGGTCTGGCAATAGTTTTGTGACAAGGGCGTTTGCATAAGGGTAGGTATCTAATCAAGTTATCTTTAAAATGTCACGCTTGGTACGCGACAGGCATTCAATATTCATTTTTATTTTCACTTGCCTAGTAATTTCATAATAATAGCATTGTATTTCGCTTCGATTTATATGATGTTCCAATAATGCAATGACGTTGAAAGCGCGAGATACATATATCACACATCTGGCGCTCCACACTCTCTGCCTACCCCGTTAGGGACCTGGCGTGAAGATAAATACATATGTTGATCTTCGCTTAACATACGTTGAAAGCAAAGATCAACATAGATATGTAGTAAACAAAAATTTAATAATTCTTTTATACCTATCGAATGGGTGTTTTTGATATTATCTATTCCGTGGGATACACATACCATATATATACATATACTCTATCTTACCAACTGTTCTCTAACTTTTAGGTAATACTACTGCAGACATAGAAACGTAGGCACTACCTTTAAAATCGGCATCCGGCATTTAAGTAGGTTGTGATTAGAGTACCTACCTAGTTAAATAGGTAGGCTTTAAACGAAGTATCCTTAAAACCTACCTATTTAACTAGGTAATTAATTTTATTAAACACTACAATACAAGCGGTGAATATCGATACCTAGGACATGACGTTCACAAATCACTTATGGGCCAAGGTTCTTTTGAAACGTGGAAACGAGTAATAAATATAGTCAATGAAACGTGACCTTGTTTTTTCTTTCAATATTCTATTCATATCTGCCAATGCTATGGACACGAGGGCGAAAGTTAATGTGTGGTTGATACAGTATGTAAATTGTACTTAAGTAGGTATAAAGTATAAAGGCCAAAGAAGGATAATTCATATCATCTTAATCATCATCACTTCAGCTGGAGCATAGAGCAACACGGACCACCGGTCGCGGCGGACTGGATTATTACCGATACAAAACAGTCTGTCATTTTTTGCGGGGGGAAATACGTGCGACACACACGCACACTCAAAAATCGTCTATTATTACGAAACTCACACCTTGACTTTAACAAAATACAGAAACAATTTCACGCACACATTTAAACATCTACGCGACAGGTATAGGCCCATTTGGGCTTGTACTTTGACAGAGAGGAAAGTATAGCTACTCCACTCCGGAGTTGCTCTATGGCTGGAAGGCATTTACAGTTAGACACAGCCTTACCCAAAGATTCTCACATCAGCATTGTGCGTTGTGCGTCATAAGGGGAGAATATTTCATAATAGCCATGCATGGCAAGCGGTTTGGGGTTCGCAGTGGCGGTAGTTTTATCGCGGGACGCTGCTGGGCATCCTGCGCTAATCAATTTCCTACCACCACTTACTGTTGGAATGGTTTGACTGCCATTGTGCGGTTGACTCACTGCACTAGTGGAAGCTTTCTCCCCCTGTGAGTTCAGTGTGGTGAGCGGTGGGGTCCACGTTCTTACGCTTTTTATGTAATAAGTGCTAAATTAGAATTTGTTTGTGTAATGAGATGTGTTGTTGACTGTACCAATTTATCCTTTATTCCCCTTTTTTCCCATCGGACCCTCTGAACCCGGCACCGGGGTGGCCGTTGCCACTAATAGGTGGCATTTACCACCCTGGTGGTTGTTAGTTTCATCTGCCCCCGTCGTAGTTATACTACAATGGTTTATTCGGACGTTAGGTACCAATGAAAATTGAATTAAAACAACACTTGAGTAATTTAAAAAAAAAACGGTTAATAGTATGGCCGATGGCCGATGGCCCCTTATTAGCCGTAAATTTTGTTTTTTTTTTATTAATTTAAAACTGCTCGGTGGGTCAGTAACTTTATGATATAACTAAGTAGTTATGTATACAGATCCACCGGGAATGACCGGGATGGATCGCTTTGTGTCTAATTGAGTAATTTTCCATTGAGTTGATACCATAGATTTATTTTACTAAATCTATGGTTGATACTGAATCACTTGAAAACCAATGACAATATTTACTTATTTATCGGGGTAAGTACTGGGCAATGGGTCGCACCAGGGTATTTTAGTACAGTTACAGTTTTCTTTTTTTTTTAATTATGGCATCACTATTATGCATATTGCCAGTGTCAAGTAAAACGATATTTCGTATTTATTTAAGCAGCGTAGAAGTTAGTTTAAATAGTCAGTCAATTATTTATTAAGTATGTCAGTCAAGAGTCAAGTGAGTTGTAGTCAAGTTATTCAAGTAATGCGATGGCTACTTTACCAGAACATTTACAATGAAGTTTTGGAGGCAACCTGAAAGGACGTGTTTTCGCACTGTTATTCTATTTCACTATACACGGGCACTGTAATAAACCTACATCAAACAAAATGCCACCAACTTTATTCAATATAACTTAAAAATACACCAAAGAAAATTAAATAAAATAAGACCACCATACGCCTCTTTCAGGGTTCCCGCCAAAACTCCCTACAGTTATAGTTATTACTGAAATAACAACATCTGACAGATAATTGACATTAACATTATTTTAACCAACGCATCTTGGATCACTTGGACGGTGCTTAGTACATATTACCACCATGAACAGTATTTAATTATACCATAACTCTTCACTAGTTCGTCGAAGTTAGTAGAAGGAATAAACATACATGCACAACTTCATATATGTATAACTTCTTAAACCTACACAAAAAACATACATACTCGTACATGTCATTATATTAATTTACCTACTTTACCGGAGAATACTTACCTACCTACGATTTTGATAAGATTGCCTTAAAGATTCACAGTCGTCCAGACAGGTTAAGACCTATCGCAGACAGATTTAATTTGGATCAAAACGCTGTATTGGACAATGTGCTTTACGCCAGAGCTTATACTTCTGAACATCAGGTATGTAACTACCTCCCAATTTAATAATTATAGAGACCAGCACCCTGATATATCAGCGGCCAAACTGTAATCTCTCATTGCGTACTGAAAATAACTTGGCCAGAAACAGCCGCAGTAGGTTCAGTAGCACTTGTAACAGTTTTGAAGGTAAACACCAGAAGCAGTTTCGGCAGCACTTTATTCAAGGGTGACGTCCACACTATTAATGATCCCTTTTTTTTACAATTGACAAGCTTATTTATACCCCATAAAACTTGACTTCGAAAACAACGTTCGAGTCGTTATTTTTACAATAGGCAGCAGGTGTGATTCAAACAGTAAACAGCCTAATGCCAATTAGGCACATGCTTTGGCATAAACACTACCTGATTTGGTACAAACACCACCTGCTTCACCTTAATGATGCCTACAGTAGTGCAAATACTTTAGGCACTAACAGTACCTAAACTGAATCGCTTTGACATGATCGCTTGAATTTTTTATTCTTTTATCTTCTTTAAGTTGCGGCTAATATCCGAAGTACGGCTACACTCAGTTCTATTCGGCCAAAACTAGGTGTGGCCGGTAGCCGTTGGTTAAACCTAAGTGTAACACAGACTTATTCACGGTTATTACTAAGCCTGGGTTGCACCAAGATATTTGTTAAAGTTGAAGTTATTGTAACATTTCACATCCATCTCTAACTTTAATAGATTTCTTTAAGTTAGAGAAGGATGTAAAATGTTACAATAACTTTAACTTTAACAAATATCTTGGTGCAACCCAGCCTTAGCGTAGTCGGTTCAATTTTATTAGTACCTACTGTGCTACTAGGTTTAGTCTTTTTTGCTGGCTACAACTAGATCCGAAAGTTACGTCCGAATGTCATTTATTTAAAATACCTAACCTACGTAGGTATATCAAAATATGAATACTGTCTGTAAAAATTTCACTATGAGCAAAAAAAATGCCTAAAACCGAACGGTAATGGGTGCGGTGGGCCAAGCTCGCCCGCTGCACCCTTAACGAATACGTGAATAAGAGGCTTTCGTGTAAGTGTGAAATTAAGTTATTAGCTTTATAACAGATGCCAGTGTTCAATTAATACATTTAATGATAATTATGTAATTTTAATAACAGTTGAGTTTAATTTTTAATACAGGCTGAGCTTTTAGATTACGTAGCAGCAAAATTTCACGAAGAAGCGGGCGTTTTCAAACTCTTGATAATAGATTCGATTATGGCGCTATTCCG
Source organism: Macrosoma leucophasiata (assembly GCA_036365455.1). Taxonomy (NCBI): domain Eukaryota; kingdom Metazoa; phylum Arthropoda; class Insecta; order Lepidoptera; family Hedylidae; genus Macrosoma; species Macrosoma leucophasiata. The sequence goes on from JAWQUS010000024.1 coordinate 8,768,719, forward strand.
AGTAGATTTCTCCGGCCGTGGTGAACTCGCTGATCGACAGCAAAAACTGGCACAAGTATTATCACGCTTGCAAAAGGTAAATATTTCAGATTAACATCATTTCACCTGGAAGACGTCCAGTGCTGAACAAAAGCTTCCCAACAAGATTTCCACAATTAACTATCCTGGGCCTGAGCTTGGCATTTAATAATTGTCCGCGACCTTCATTAGATCGTCGGTCCATCTCCTGCCTTCACTTTCAAATTATAGTCTGAGGAAAAAAAGTGTTGACAATTTTTTTTACTTAACTCTAATTTTTGCGGATCATCTATTGCCAAATAATCTTTTACAAATTCCGAATAATATTTTACGCAATTTTAATTTTAGTATTGAAATCACAAATAACACCCTCTGTGATTGAAATAAAATAAAATGGGACATAATTATTATCGTTTCAATGTAAACTATATTTATTTTCTATTCTACCTATAGTTACTTGTTTTGTAAGTCGCTCAGGGATAATAGGTCATCTACATCTTGCGTGAACTCTAAGAAACACGGGATCACTGGGTGAAGTGATAGTAAGCATCCGGGTGATTTTTTTGATGTATGATTGTTATAAATTTATATAATATAAAATATATAAAGGACTCTTAAATTATTTTAAATATCATCCTGTGTTTTTTATTTTTAATACACAATCCTCAATGCGTCTTGATAATCTAACTAACCTTAGACATGGCCACATAAATCACATTTTACTGTAGTTATTTCTTGAGACTGCCTGTTTTGCATAAAACAGTAAAATAGAGCTAGTTCGTAAGTACTTACCTATTCTATGTGAAAAAGCTCTTGGATGTCTGGAAAATAAAGGAATGACAGAATACATGGCCACACCGCGGACACTCCGCCAAAATTCCATACAAACCCTTACTCGTAATTTGGTCTTTATTACACAGACATCAATCAGTGACGTGTATTTACACGTGCGTAGCACCTGTGTGCGTAGCACGTAGAGAATACCAAACGTCGCCCATAAGAGGGGAGGAGGTTGGTTAGATATTTTTTCCGCTAGTAGGCGGTGGGGTGGGGATGAAAATCATCCTAATTGTTCCTAACAATACTAATTCACAAATGAAATGAAATGAAATTTATTTGACGTTAACATATGTAGTACAATTTTTGGAATAGGTACATATTTCAGGGCAAATTGACATATAGGTGCATAATAGTTAAATTATGGGCATAGTACCATTCTTCTTGCTAGGCTATTTGTTACAATAGTCTGTGTTAAGAAGAAGAGTACCGCCCCCCGGGTGGGTATAGCATGCAATTAAATTCTATGAGGCATTTACTTAATTATAGTAATTGCTAATGCGTAGGTAGGTAGGTACTACATTCACATGACAAATTAGAATGATATTAAGGACATTTGATCATATAACTAATTATTTTTAATTATTATAAACACTAAATGTAAGTATATGTGCGTGTGCGAGTGTGTTTGTGAGGGAGTGAGTGTGTGTGAGAGAGTGAGTTTTGTGTGCGTGTGCGAGTGTGTGTGTGTGTATGTGTAAGTGTGTGCCAGTTTTGTAAAATGTAATGTAATCATGATGCATGTGTTGGTTTGAGTAAATTAGTTTTCCGTGTAAAATGATTATTACAAATAGTTTAGTGTTGAATGGTATCTGGGATCTAGAGTAGAAAGCATTCCATAGCTTTCTGTGTCTAATGTGTTTCTATGTGTTCAAAGCAAGAATGAATCGCCAACCCCTCTGCTAAAGTGTTCCTTTTATCGCCCTATTATCCCCTATAGACATAAAGAGAGAGAATTTCGTTAATTAATTAGAATTAAAAAGCCCAATAGTTTAGGATTTTAACATTTTTTTGACTTATTATCAGATATCGGAAGAATACAATGTTGCGGTGTTCATAACAAACCAAATGACTGCTGATCCTGGTGCAACTTTAACTTTCCAAGCAGACCCGAAGAAGCCGATAGGTGGAAATATACTGGCACATGCCTCGACCACCAGGATTGCACTTAGGAAAGGGCGAGGAGAAAACAGGATTGCCAAAATATACGATTCTCCCGATTTACCAGAAAGTGAAGCAACATTTGCTATAACTAATGGTGGTGTTGCTGATGCTAAGGATTAAGTTATTATAATTTTTCTATTAAATGTTTGAAATATTAACATAAAATGAAATTAATTAACACATAACATGTTAGTAATACGTTTATTATTATGTATTCCTAAACACCGCGCTCGTGTTTCCTCATTTGTGCAAATTCAGTGTGACTGGCCTATAAATTACCTAGATTTAAAGATCCGATAACACCATTAACCTTTAATTTACTAGCACATCGTATACACAACAAAGTCCACATGTAAAGCAAATCGTCTCGTATTCGTCATTCATAGTGGCGTGACTCGATTGAGCCAATTAAGTTTGCTCCTACGATTAGATAAACGTCGCGTGTGTTGTCGATGTATGCTACATTACATGACATGTATGATACAGTGGAGTATTAGGAAGAGGAAAGTAAGCAAATATGAAATAGGCAGCTGTTAATATATTTTCATTACATTAACACATTTGAAATACATAACAAAACTGTAACCGGTCTGTCTGTAATAGTCCGTTTATACTTCTTTTGGCGCTATTGACAAAAATGAAAACTGGTCAAGTGCGTTTCAGGCCACACGCTGGGTAGGGTTCTGTAGTTTTAAGGTTTAATTCATACAATGAAAAAAAAAAATATTTTCTATGTAGTTGTTAAAATATTTTGGGTTAATTTGGTCGACTATTACTCGTAAACATGTAAAGCCAACATAGGTGTGATATTTTTTCTTTTAATTTCGTTATATGTAGCTACTATTGCCGTAACGTTTGAATTTCTAACAACTACCGTTTAGTTGGTAGAGGGGGGGGGGCACACTTGGCTCTCACAAAAATTGGCACTTTAGCTTAATAAGTCACGAATAGTTAACTACCTAAGTCCAAAAATGATGTAAGCACACCCCTTACATTTTTGAAAGAACTATCCAACGCACTAAACTTTCTAACTTTCCTACACTATATTTATAGAAAACGAAAAACAAAAAAAAATCCGCGCGTTACATGTAGGGGAGGTACCCCATTTTTTTTATTCTACCCCTTTGTCGGCGTGATTAAGGTGTATACTTGTGCCAAATTTCAATTTACCAATAGCTTTTGCTCTAAACCGCGGAAGGACAGACATACAGACGGACATGGCGGACATGGCGAAACTATAAGGGTTCCTTGTTTACGAGTACTACGGGTCGGATAGATCCGTAGAAGTCAATGTGTTATAAGGTCTCATTTAAATTTAATATTCTATTGTGCTTTTTAGCGAACAATATAATGAAGAAATTTTGGTATACCATATTTACTTACTTTCCTCTAAGAATAAATATTATGCACACCAAGTCAGCCTATGTCTATAAATAAATAATAGTTATACTTACATCACAATATTTAATTATGATGATACGAGTATGAACTGGTAGAATAGTCAGGACATATTTATATACCCATGCCATATTATTACATATTCTCTGCCCATGCTTAGGAAGGAATCTACATTATATAATATAGTCACAGACGACGGTTAAACTCGATACAACTTTATCGTCTAATCTACTTCATCGGGCTAGTAGCGAGCGCAAATGGTTCTCAGTGTTGTAATAGTTTATAACGTAAGTACCTATTAGGTACATGAGATTAAGAAACACACCTGTCATAACAACATACTGACACAGGAGCACACATCCACAAAATAGGTTACATAATAGGTACATCTCATGGCCCACTGGTTTCAATCCTCCCTCGGAGGTTGGTAGTTTGCACGAAGATGTCAATAGGCTTGAAACCTATTGCATGAGTTATGCCATGTATGCTCATTTGCGATTAGAGGCGTGAAGTTATTCGTCTTTTTTTATGTCTGTAGGTTGCATAGATTTATTATCTATTATGGTAGGTTGACAGACAAGCAAACGGGCTACCTGATGGAGTGGTCACCGTCGCCTATGAACATTTGCAACACCAGGGGAGTTGCCAACAGGACTCTTTTGACGCCATTTATGAAGATTTGAATAATACAATGAAAAAAATAAATAAATATTTTCTATGGAGTTGTTCAAAACTTTCGAGTATTACATTAATTTGGTCGACTATTACTCGCAAACTTGTAAAGTCAACCCAGGTGTCCAGTCGGTGAGGGTGGAACTTCTCTCTTCGACGGGAAGTACGGTGTAGGAAAAGAGACGGTGGCACCATGTCTACTGACCGGCGGGCGGCAGCGGACCTTTACCGTTTCATCGGCTTTCCCTGGCCCCCGGGCCAACAAGGACAGTACGGTACATTCAGTAATATTTCAAGGACTGGAAAAAGGAACAGGGGTTGCACTAGCACTTTGGCTGGGACGCCGGTATACGTCCGTAGACGTTTGGCGGCAGATTACGACCTGAGCTGGCCAGGCAGGACCCAAAGGGACCTTACTACCAAGCAGGACACTAGGAGGGATTACGCTGGTAGTACCGACCCAGCAACCGTGTGGAACCAGTCGCCAGAACCATGTTTGCTGGTCGGCAGGGTGCACCACGTGCAGATAAAGTTAGCTGCGGCACCAGGATGGTAGGGCGCCACTCACACCCCATTCGTATCATTAAGTATAAAATGACCCATTGAAGACGATAATAATTGAAGTGATCATTGTCTTTCCAATGTGTCAATATACAAGAGGTACAGATGTATGATCCCAGAGATTCGCAATCCATCGGTGCGATATAATAATTACCTAGCAGGTGGAGCAAATAATCCAGCAGTACCACGCCACATGTTAAAAGAGACTTGAACACTAGATAGGTCTTGAGGTGTCGTGTCGTGAAATTGACTTCGGGAAACTGGAACCGTGCTACCAAGGAGAGTATTCTGTCTAGTACTTTGGTACATTTAAGTCTATACCGTACTTATTATATTTTTTTCGCAAAGAAATGGTTGGTAACTTGCCGATTAATGGATTTACATTTTGTAATTATCCTTTAGTAGGTAAGTGCTTGTGACTATACTTTCATATTAAGGCTCGTATACCGTTACACGACACAATTTCTCTTAAAAAATTCGTCGTATCACCGGAAACTTAGTAATAACATAATTTATATTAAGTACTTAATTAATTTGTTATTATCCAAAAACTGCGTAGTATTTGTATACTCTTTGGAGCATTGGTTCAAAGAGTATACAAATACTACGTCATTGACTGCAAGTATTTGTATACTCTTTGGAAGGTTGATTGGTCTGTGTCTTTGATTGACTGTATTATAAATCTATGCTCATCTCATTAAAGAGCGATAAAAAGAGATAGCAACACTGAAGCGTCGTGCGCCACTAGCTGGACTAGTTAAGGAGTTTAATAAATCTATGAGTTGAGTAGCCGGTCACGGATTTCATCGGCGCAGCGTTAGTGGCGTTACGAACTATTTGTATACTCTTTGTTACAAACTGGTAAGAGTATTTGTATACTCTTTGCTGGTAGCAAAGAGTATACAAACACTACTGGTTAGTCTGGTAACGCAAAACGCAACAGCGCAACCTTAGATAAGGTACTTGGTCTAAGAGTGCAACAGTGCTCAGCATAGAGTAACTTAAATAAAGTCAAACTCACGAGAAGCTATAAATTATATAAACAAACATCTTTTACTAAGTAAACATTTTATACTGCGAGATAATAATAACTTGAACATATTCAATCGACATGAAATATAGACGGGTTATATGAAAGTAACAACCTATTTAGTCGAATTATATTTTAACGACGCAAAGCGCTATCGTTTGTGTTTCTTGGTACCGGAACGCGTCCGTCGCAGGGATTGTAAACTATCGGGACGCCATTTTGAAATAAACAGTCATTCGAGTTTCGAATGCGTACGAGTTTGTTTGTTTCATTGCTTTGCATATATCGCGGATCTGGTTGTTATTGTTAATTTTGTTTTTGTTTCGTTATCACTTTTTAATTGTTGTAACTTTAATTGTTGCGTTAATTTTATTTGTTATTACGTATAATGGAGCCAGTAGCCAGTACATCTAAGGAAATAAATTCGCCACGAAAAAAACGTCAAAAGGTACGTAATACAATTTATCTAAAATATATAATAAGTAAAAAGAAAGAGTTGTTTGTTCAAACACGATAATCTTTGGAAACTTTTATTAGAAGTACGTTTTAAATTGTGAAGTAATTGGTTAGGTTAATTGGTATACCTGGAGATATAGCTTGAGCTTCGTGTGAAAGTGACTGAACAGGTGATTTTTACAGGTGACGAGCTTTACGGCTAATGAGAAAAATATGGTGATCAACGTATATAAGTACGTGAAAGAAAATTGGCCATCGAATGAATATCCCTACAAAACCGAAATAAATAAAAAAACAGCAACGATTTTGGGAATTGGCATCGCATCTGTGTATAATATATTAAAAGAATATAAATCAGAAAAGGGAATAAAATCACCTATCAAATCTAAAGACAGGCCTAAATTTTATCAGAAAGTAGACGATTTTGATAAATCCGTAATTAGGAAAAAAATTCACAGTTTCTTTTTAAATGGCCAATTACCAACAATTCCCAAGATTCTTCAGGCAGTAAATGACGATGAAGATTTGCCAAATTTTAGCGAAACAACTCTCAGGCGGCTAATAAAGCATTTAAACTTTAAATACATAAAACGACAGCGAAATAACGCACTGATTGATAGAGATGACATTGTAATATGGCGGCGAAAATATTTAAAATCGATTAAAGCCAGATATTTTACATGGATGAGACATGGGTGAATGCAGGTTAGTGTGCTTTTTTTTTAATTGCAGTAAAACGGCAGACTACCATACGGTTCGCCTAATTGTAAGCAAATACCATATAACATATATATAAATTAAAGAATTAATAAAAGACGCAATTGCATCTCTATTATTCTGTTTTGTTCAGTGAGCAATATTGAAAGTTAAAGATTATTTTTTTCTCTATCTTTTGATATCAATAAGTCATTTTAAGGCGAAAAGGAGTTAGCAAGTTAGATTATTTAGCCAACGAAATGTTTAATTGTTTTTACAGGACATACCGTAAATAAAACTTGGGTAGACAAACAAGTTAAAAGTAAGAAGCAGGCTTTCCTAGAAGGACTTAGCATTGGTGCACGTAACCCAACGTCAAAAGGTAAACGATTAATAATTACCCATATCGGCAATGAGAACGGTTTTGTAGAGGGCGGCGAAAATATATTTGAATGCAAGAAGACGGGAGATTACCATGAATCAATGGATGCAACACATTTTGAACAATGGTTTGAAAACGTTCTCCCAAAACTTGGAGAAAATGCAGTAGTGGTAATGGACAATGCACCATACCACTCAAGGCGTCTTGAAAGAATTCCTACTACTGCCTGGAAAAAAATGATATACAAAATTGGCTTGTAAGTAAGAATATTTCTTACGACGACAATGAAATTAAGACTGAATTACTGCTAAAAGTAAAAAATGTTAAAGACCATTTTAAAACTTATGTAGTGGACGAGCTCGCAAAAAAATATAAGGTGGAAGTATTGAGACTCCCGCCATATCATTGTGAGCTTAATCCAATTGAGCTAATTTGGGCCAACGTAAAAGGATATGTTGCTCGCAAAAATACAAATTTTAAATTTGACGAGGTAAAACAATTATTACAAGAGGGACTGCAGCAGATTACTTCGGAAAATTGGAAGCGTTGTGTGGAGCATGTTATCAAGGAAGAAGATAACTTTTATTCCAAAATCGATGAGATGATTGATAAAACTGTAGACAGCTTCGTGATACATGTCACTGATTCTGACACAGAAATGGAAACATCTGAATCTGACGAATAATTATTCTGAAATAATATATGTTAATTAATAAATTATTAAATCTTAAACAAATTCTTTTTTTTTATTGGTCCAAATGTTGTGAACTCCTGAACACTTGTTTACAAAATTTATAGCTTCTCGTGACGGGGACTTTATATGGTGCTTAACCCACTTACTCATAAACGTCTTTTAGCTAAAGTGTTGCTAATCTCTCCTTTATCCTTTTCTATCCTTCACATTTGACAATGCAACTGACAAAGACAAAGTATTCTATAGCTAAAACGTATCTAATATACGTCTATGAACACAGGGGTTAGTTGATAATAAATCTATGGAGATGAATATATGAGATTATACGTTCCTTTGTTGGTTCTTTATGAGGTTATTACACGACACGGTATTTAGGGTCCGATGGCAAGTGTTAGGGTAGTGAAATAACATTCAGGGAGTTAGGGTCCCTAATTAGAGCGTCAAGCACGGTTCGGTCAACCTAACCACCCTAACTTCCTTACTACAAAGCACAGGCAGTGTAATAGCATTCAGGGAGTTAGGGCGCTCAGCCTCTCAGTCGCCGGCACGCGAGCAGAGTGAACGGACATCCGTGTCGCATGAAACAAACTGTGAAATTGTTCACGATGTCGCTTAGTAAAGAAACGAAATTTTGAATAGTAATATTTTTATTCTACGCATAAACATGCGAGTGCAGAGATAAAAAAAAATACAAAAAATTGACTTCAGGCAGGAATCGAATAAATAAAAATATTAAAATTATTATGGGTATAATATAGTACACAGCTATTTATTAGTTATCAATGGAAGTCATTCACCGGCCCTAAATCAGAAAGAGAAAGAAAAATTGGACCTCAGATTAAGGACTTCGGGAACTTAGTGGTAAAGCAGCTGGACTGGTTATCCTAAGGTCGCAGGTTCGGTTCCTGCCTGAAATCATTTTTTCTTTCCATTTTATACATTCTAGGTGCCATTATATTAAGCGTCTTAGTCGTGTGACCGTCACTCTTCAACTGAGTTAGGGCCCTGTCGAGCGGATAGTGTAATAAGCGGCAACCCAGTGTGAGGCCACGCTCACACTTACTACCGGACCCTGAATATCGTGTCATGTGATAACCGCATTATACTGACCATTTAAAAGTACTGAGAACTTGGTTTAATCGTCTGTGGTAGTAATTCTTAGAATGACATTGACAAATTATTTTTAGTCTATGGATGATTACTACGATGAAAAGGCTTGATGCGGCGCAAATAGAAGATTTTTAATTTAACTTTATTTAATTGCTTCAAGAATTTTACCGTCTTATCCATCTCAGTTAAGGTAAGGGCGTAAGTTAACCCTACGGAAGTTATGAAAAGTGATTTATTTATTATGTTCATATATTTTCCTCCTGTATCACAGCCATGTTGAAGTAGTGTTGATTTTAATAAGTTATACGGTCAGTTGTAAGTTTAGAAGTTAAAAGTTGTTCACAAGTATATGTGACAGACCCAAGTTTCATTTGTGTTGTGATCAAAAAAGTTGAAAAGTCTGTAAAATGAAAAGTGTTGTAAAGTGCCACCGTTACTGGCGTCGAGGCGTCGTCGTTAAGGTAAGGCTGGAAGTGTCTTCAATATTACATCAGAATGTAGTATTCCAACTAAACCAGTCACTTATAAGTGAAAAATAATAAGTAAAATTGTAAATTGTAATATTCAGATATCTGTTGTATTGATGATTCTTTTATAAATTCATATTCTACTCTGAATCAAATAGATGCGTCAACAGCCACGTTTTCTGTTGTACTAAATCTCAAATAATTTAAATTACATTATGTTTTGGGTTCTAATTTATTAAAGTTATTTAATTTGATGAATTTTCCTTTGTTTGTTCAATACTGTAATTGTATGCTTATTATTTATGTTTAACCTATATTTATCTCTGAAAATGTTCCAGTTTGTACTGACAATTAAGTTTTAACAACTTTCAGAATTGAATTTTCAGATTACTAAACTGCTTGTTTGGGTTGGGTTGTCAATAGATTTATCAATGTGATTAAAACACTTGATTGCTGTCTGTTCTCAGGAATGGAATCAGAAGATTCACGTGATGATGCTCAATCAACTTCAAGCAGTAGTAGTTCCAGTTCTAGAAGTCGGAGATCTAGGAGTTCATCTACAGATAGCTCCAAGAAAGGTCCCAAATCTCCTCCACGTTCACCACCTTCTCCAAGATCTGAGGGTCCGAGATCTCCATCACCGGAAAGCCATTCCCAATCACCTCAAAGGTCACCATCATCTGGAAAACCACCATGTTCACCCGAAAACTTAAGTGGTGCTCATTCTGACATAAATTCTCCTGAAAATTCAATGCCAGCTTCCCCAGCTTGTCCAAAATCTCCAGAGGCACCTAAGTCACCTAGTGAACCTGGTTCTAATGCAGGATCCCCAGAGCATACTGGACAGTATTCCTCAGCTCCCTCGGGAGGTGATGGTCCAAAAACACCACAAAGTCCCAGCAGTTCTGTGAAATCAGACCCTGGGTCTCCAACTGCAAGGTCTCAACCTGTTTCTCCCGATTCAGCTTCACAAGCTTCACCCTCAAGAAAAAGTGACCGACGATCTCCCTCCTCCAGTCCATCTCCTGACCGTGGTTCATCTCAATCATCAACTGTTCAATCACCTGTTAAGAAAAATGAATGGAGTCCCAAAGAGAAATGGAGGAGACATACAAAAGCAGAACAAAAAATGGTCCCCATTACAAGAAATCGTAGTAGATCTGAGTCCAGCCAGTCAAGCAGAAGTTCTTCTTATAATAAAAGAGTAAGCACAAAAGATCCAGCTACAGAAGAGATCTCTGAAGGTGAGTATTTTTTATGATTGATAAAAAATATAACTGCACTGGATGTCTTTAAAGAGATGCAAACAGGCAAAGGATCATGGCAAGATTTGTTCAGACAAAATTGAGAAAAAAAAGGAACATAGTACTTAAAACAGTTGTCAATATTATCTAGTGAACTAGAAGAACATTTCCTGGTATTATTTTAAATATTTTTAACTTACAAATGCAAATCCTATGGACTTTAATATGGTATGTATGTATCTTCACGCCAAGTCCCTAACGGGGTAGGCAGAGAGTGTAGAGCGCCAGACATCCCGGTTCTGACAAACCTCTCGTGCCTCGTCTACCTTCATCATTCTCTTCATACTCTTTAATATGGTTCTTTGTAATTAATTGTTGTCACTCAATCCCCTAACCCCCTGTGACCAAGTGTAATATTTTTGAAGACCCTCTTCTCCCCCTGAATGGGTCATGTAGTATGGGTACATTCCCTAACCTGTTTTATAATGGAAAATGTAACATTATCCAAAAATATGGTATAAAATTGCAAGTTTTAAACACAACTAAAAGAAATAAATATTATAATACAAAAAAGAAATGATATTTGGTACATTCTTTTAAAATGAAAATAATTTATTATTTCAAGGGGAAATGGAATCTGATCAAGAAGACAGGAAGTCAAGGAGTAAGTCTGTGAACAGTGATAAAGTAGACGCTAAAGATCATAATATAAGTCATGAAGATTTGTCAGATGTATCCGATTTAGACTCTGGACCGGATGATACTGACAAAGACACAAAGGTATTCTTTTATTTTTAATGTATATGATGTTATTTAGAGTAATTATCAGTTTATTTTACAATCTATTATTTTGTTTAGCCTAAATCACCACCAGAATCACCTGCAAGCAAACAAGAAGTTAATGTCAACGGCAATGATAATACAAGTGCACCTGATTCACCAAAATCTGAGAGTGGCAAAGTTGATGCTCCTAAGTTAGACAAGGTAAGGATACAGATTTTGAATTTCATGAAGTGATGAATGAGAATACACTTGCTGGTGGTAGGCTTCCTGTGTAGGGACTCGAGGGCGTAGGGACCACCCCATTTCCTAATCTATCTGCCGCCAAGCCGCCAAGTGGTAATGATCAGCGCTATTGTGTACCAGTTAGATGGTAACATATAGCCCCATAATAATAACTAGTACACAGATATTTTTTTTATGTAATGGAAGTGGCAATCATGTATGCATTTCAAATTGTGACACAAAAACCAAGGTCAAAATGCAGATGCTTTCCACGCCTAAGGTGTTACACCTCTGTGCCAGAAATTACAGGCCCGTACATTACACTACCATTTAGTGTCAAGTATGTTAGGTAATGCGGTGGTGCCTACGCCCGCAAGCTTCGTCACTGGAGCTCTATCATCAGTTAATATTATAACAACTTAGGTCTCACGGCTCCTAGGGACCTGTGGTTTTTTTGTGGTTGTCTATATATATATTCATCAGTTAACATTCATGCTTGTTTGCCACCTTGTAACAAAAAAAAAACATTTTGGTGGCGATAGATAAGGTAATGCAGTGGTGCCTATGTACACTTGGAACTCTCTCTACCATCAGTAAAACACTTTGCAACAATGTTATAAAGCATCAATGTGAACTGCAAAACTTATTACCAAACTTATTTGACAAATTTTTATTTATATTTTGTAATTATTTTATTTTATTTTACTGGACTTTAACATCTATTCGTCATTGTTGTTTAACACTAATTTAATTATTGGTTTCATAATGCCTGATCCTAATATGTAAAATATAAATTGCATGCTAGGCAACTGACATTGTACACCTTGATGGTAAAATGTAATTGCACTGTACTTATATTATCATGTTACCATTTCTGTACTATAATAATAATAAGGGGGCAGAGCAGCTTGTGGCGAGCTGTTGGTGAGTAGCGACACCACCCCCTACCATCATCTCGAGTTCCTCCGAGAGAACTGGGCTCCGCCTCGTCCGCCACACAGAGGTACGGCCGGACAGAGCATCAGGTCTCTCACCTCTGGCTTGCCTTCATTGGCCGGTCCGAGTGGGGCGCTAGAGGTATGGCATTTGCAGAAATTTAGATAATAGGCTGTTGTCTAAATTTCTGCAAGAGCCATACACTCGGGGGTGGAAGTGTCTAAAGGCATAATAGCGGGGAAGCCCGCTCCGAGCTCGAGATTACTCGCTCGTGATGGTGAAACCGGGGCCACACCTCTCGACACCCCCAGCCTCTCTCAACAGTGTTGCCCCCCGTCGACCATCGGGTTGGCTGTTTGGGGGGCCCACCAAGGAGAGGCGAGTCACCACCTGCCTAAAGTAGGATTCGATAATGTGAGATGTTGAATATAGGCAGGTGCCGGATCTCACTCCATAGGCCCAGCCAGCTAGTCCCCCCAGTTCACCCACATAGCCCAAAGTTTGGCGAATCACTTATCATTACAATAGTCCCATTATATTCTGCGGGGTCTGTCTGTGCCTGTATTAACTATTGATGCAGTCAGAGAGAGGTCCCGCCGAATATAACCCATTACAAAGTAGATCAAAATTCTCGAAAGGGCCTCTACGTGTTGGACCCCCCATGTCCCCGCGCAAGCCTGACAAAGGTCCGGGGTTCAAATTGGACCCCGTGCTGACGAGAGACATAATAATATTACTAAACACATAAATGACAATTCCATTATGTCAACCTCTCAGAATGGATGTAGGAGTGGGTCCCGCGGTACTAAAGAGTTGCTCCTTATTGATATGACCATTAGCCAGCAGGTTCGCCGTAAACGAAAGAATCTTTCGACATGCTGGATTCACTACAAGAAGGCCTATGACTCCGTGCCACATACATGGCTCGCGAGGGTCCTTGAAAACTAATGTAAAAATAGTAAAGGAATGATATATGGCAAAAATGTATATAAATGAATAAATGTATATGTAAGTGGTGTGTGTGTGTGTGTGTGTGTGTGTGTGTGTGTGTGTGTGTGTGTGTGTGTGTGTGTGTGTGTGTGTGTGTGTGTGTGAGTGTGTGAGTGTGTGAGTGTGTGTGTGTGTGTGTGTGTGTGTGTGTGTGTGTGTGTGTGTGTGTGTGTGTGTGTGTGTGTGTGAGAGAGAGAGATAAAGAGAGAGAGAGAGAGTGTGTGTATGTGCGGGTGTTTGTGTGTAGGTGTGATTATTCTATATGTGAAGTCTGCTAGCCTACTAGGATGTAGGTAGTACGAGTTATTACATTTTTTTGATTTCAATTACCAGTGACAAATTGTTCTGTATATTACTATATTCATGCAATAAAGAAATTATTATTATGCATCCTACTTCATCAAAGATTAACAAAAACATGTATGTCATTAGGTACCACAGGAAAAAACCAGTAATACTGAAGATGGTGAGGAACAGTTGGACTTTGAAGCAGAGGAAGGAGAATGTATTGAACCTAAAGCAAAGGAGCAGACTAATGGTGATGCTAATTTACAGGCAGTGGAAAAGGGTGAGCTTGTAAAAATATAAATTTCAATACAGTAATTAAATGTCTGTGAATTCATGAATGTATATTTTGTTACATATATGTTTATTTGCAATACTCGAAAGATATTTGCTATATCCTTCGAAAATATTTGGATATTGAGAATATTAACATTGTTACTATGCTATAAGATGTTATGTTAAAGTTACAAATAATTGGAGAACCAGATTTCTTATTTTGTTTAAAGAGCGAGCCTCGGTAGCCTAGTGGTAGCAGGCCACTACGATACCCGGGTAGGGACTTATTGGAGATAATGTTGTAAAGTCCTTTATCTCTGGTTCTTTTGTGATTTTTCCATTTTCTGGAAATTGCCCAGTTTCTCGAAGTTTGGTAATATGCCCGGAGATGTCAACAGGCTCGCCACTTGTTACATAGGCCAAAAACCGGCGAATCGTGAGTGTTTGCAAGTATGCTTGAATGCATGCATTTACGTGAAGTTACGTACGTTTACGTTCAAAGATAATAAGTTAAAATAAGTTGTTTATTGATGATATAACTAACAAAAGAGTCATTCAAACATTATTTCTGAATCTAATATCCATAACCGAAACTAACGCTTAATCCGAAGTCATCTGATATTTGTAACATACGAGTATAACCATAACCCAAACCGGAATAATATTGTTCACATACAGAGTGTAAGAAGACCGCTTCCGAAGCTGACACAATATATGTATTATGGATGTGACAAAAATAAATAGTAATAATAGGCAATCGGACAGCTATTGAAAATAAATGTAAACTATGATTAGAATGAATGTTTGTGAAATAATACGATGACTCATTAAATATTTTCGTGAAATATTAATGATTTATATTTTTAAATTGCAAAATAAAATGTAATAATTTTAATATTTTTTATCCGTGCTCCATGTTGAACGAAACATCAATCACAGGATGTGACGTCATATGTTTGTACAACAAATATTTAACACAAGTGATACTTTGATTTATTGCCTCTTTTTTTGGATATTTTCTACGTTATTTACACGAAAAATAATTATACGAAATTTAACAAAATTAATTTGCACTGGGATTACAGCCGTGAAGTTACGTTTTTTATTTTTAATAAGATCCTTAATAGGTACCTATGTTGTGGGTAGGTATATCTTAAACAGTGTTGTAAT
Organism: Macrosoma leucophasiata; assembly: GCA_036365455.1. Lineage (NCBI taxonomy): Eukaryota > Metazoa > Arthropoda > Insecta > Lepidoptera > Hedylidae > Macrosoma > Macrosoma leucophasiata. Next base: position 8,784,110 of record JAWQUS010000024.1, read on the forward strand.
AAAAAGATTAATTTGCACTTGGTTAGTAGTTTGGAATCAAAAGATTCACTTTGATTGCAAACAGTTGACGTCACATTGTTCAGAGTCATTCGGCACCGTTTACGCGGAATTTTTGAAATTATAAAATGTATATGTAGTTTCTGGTACTTTAACATGTTTAAATAATAAAATTAATATTTTTTATGGTTAAATAAACGTATAAAGAATAATTTTAGACACATTCTCAAAAGTTATCCGATTAAGAAAATTTTAAATTTTGTAAACAAATTTTTTACGTCGTTGTATCCACATTAATGAGTTCTATTGCCAGTTATTTTTTCAATCGGTCCGCTTACATCCTGTATATTCGTATCGATATCCAGTTCTAAATATGATATCCATAATATCCCCAATGAATATTAACAGAGGAAGTAAAGCCGATCCGACGTTCGCGAGGCTCGTCGTTGGAAGAAGGAGAGGTGTCGGATGAGGCGGAGAGACGGCCAGAAGAGAGTGAGCCGCGCCCCGTTTGCAGGTTCTTCTCCCGCGGGGCATGCACCTGGGGTGTCAGTTGCAGGTTGGTTCAATACTTTTTTATTGAAAGGCTTTATATATTTCGAATAGAGAGCTACATTATTCATTAATTCGTGCAGTCTGACATAAACATTCAATATACGTTTTCAGTTTATAAATTTCCTACTCATTTATTTTACGAGTTCGAAAAGCATAAGATCTGTTTGCAATGTATATATAATTATCTATTCACGTGTATTTATTTTTGTAGATATATTAATTTATTTACGTTTTGTTATGTATATAAATCAATATTGTTAGTTTTGCAATAACTTTCATTTTTTTGTTATTTATCTTGCATTTACTTTTCTCACAACCCTAAAGTTGACTGTTAGATAATGCCTTGTGGCATTAATTCCGCCATATTTTATGTATAAATTACATAGATGTGTAAGTAAATAAATAATTAGAAAATGTGTAAATATTTTGCGCACTAGATTCTTGCACCCGGGAGTGACGGACAAGGGCAACTATAACATGTTCGACGTGGTGCGCGGCGTGCCGGCGGCCGGGGCCTACGCCGCGCCCGCGCGCGACTCCGCCCCGCCCGAGTCCGCCTGGGAACGTGGCCTGAGGACTGCTAAAGAGGTAGTTCTATCTGATGTCCTGTTGATCGAAACAGTGGTAGAGTCGTGTTGAGTTTTTTTCTGGGATTTTTTATACCACTACCATAATTTGTGAATCCAGCTAACATTAATTGTGACTGGCAGATTGTTTATCTTTTTGATGTGATTGTGTATCCAGTTGTGATCTAAATTAATGAATAAAGTTAACTTTTTACTTAGTCCCATCGCATGAATTTAACGCGAATCCGATTCGACTCGTAAGTTATGGTGCTCAGCTATTCGCACACATGCGTCATCGTACGTGCGACGCGATACAAATTAATCTATTGTATGATACTGAAGTTGCGTGGTAATGGTCCTCCCTGGGACGCGATTAGAACTGAGTAGAGATCAATGAGCCACCGCATTCAACTTCCAAATTGGTATTTGTATGCACAATGTTCATTAATTTTCGACCTTGGACGCATTAGTGAAACAAACTTATCTTTGTAACCCTGTCAGATGTTGCGGATAGCGAACAAGCGGAAAGAGCAAGACATGGACTTCGAGGAGAAGAAGCTACATCTGTCGGTGGGCGGTGTGGTTCACGACCCGGACGCGGAGCTGGCGTACGCGGCCGCTGCCGTCGGCGCCTCGCCGCCTCACCACGAACCCGCGCCGCACAGGGACCCAGACCTCTTCCGGTTAGTGGCTATAAAATACTACACTGAGGTCCTTAGAGACTAAAAAACGAGCCTAGCTCGCAGCGATATCGTTGCGAGTGCGCAATGAGGTCGCTTCGTCTGTGATACCACAAGGAAGGATGGGTGATGTACTATCAGGTAACTGGCCGCTTGATTATATAAGCACTTTATATGGTGGTAATAAGAGCTGTATTTGATTGATTTAGGACAAGCGGAGAGTTCCATGACTGTAGGTGTGTGTATAATATGGCCCGGCGTGGCACGGGACGGCACGCTTTAGCATATCGAAACATCCCACAAAATCTTTTTGCACGAAGGTAGACGAAGACGTTCCTTTGATCGATAGGCATAAATGTTTTACAAATATAACTGATGAAAACTTTATATTATGATGTTTTTTAGACCTTCGATTCATGAAGATCTCATTTTTGTTTTGTCAATTACGATGTGTGTTTTCCAGTTATATATAATTAAAGAAGTGTACCGTTTGCTTATAGACAGTACGGGCCCATGTACCGCGGTCGGTTCGCTCGGCCGCCGATGGACGAGCGGGAGCGTTACTACGACCACGAGCGGGTATACGAGCGTGAGCGCATGTACGAGCGGCCGCCGCACTACGACGAACGTTCTGCAATTCCAGAAGATGTTTCTTATCATAAGGTTAGTAAACACCTAATTCTTACCGGCGGTAGAATTCCAGCGTCGGAGCTCGAGACCGTAAACATCGCTGCATCTATTTGTCGCCAAACGGTAGAGTTCAGGTGAGATGATAGTTTATAGCCCCGCGTAAGTACTATCACAGAAGTAAATGTTTGTATATTCACTGTTACGGATAATAACTACGTCCGTGCAAATAATGAACGCAGGTAATGAAATTGCTATTAAGAAAAATTTTATGCTAAATGTATTCGTGTAGGTTCAAAATACATTCTATTACGTTTCGCTTGCCGACATTTGTGTATATGACAAGATTTAATAGATTACTGGCATTGGTGTCGAATACTGTCGAAACAACACCAATTTTATGTGTCAAGTTCACGCGATCAGCGGAACTTCTATTGTCTCGTTATTTAGGTTTCTGTGGTGGTAACGCATGTACATTTAGTCTTCCGGTTTTTATACTTCTTTCAGATAGAACGGCTCGAGCTCCGGCAATGGACCATCATAAGTGTCGTATATCTTATAATATAAATTTGAATCGCAAAATGTTTTGATAAGCGCATAACATGACAACGCCTGGACCAATTTGGCCAATTCTTTTTTTAAATGTTCGTTGAATTTCAAGGATGGTTTTTACGGCGAGAAAAAATCTAATAATTGCCGCAAAAACTCTTAAAACAGCCTTTTTCTTTTTCCCACACAAACGTTTTCTAACTAAAACATAGAGTCAAGTAGAGCTTTATTGCTTATTGTATAATTTTTATATTAAATTACTATTATTACTCACTGTTGTCTAAGCAATGTAGGTGTGTTCCTAACGTCAAAGAGTCAACAATTTTTTTTGACAGGACGAAGTTTGTCGGATCCGCTAGTAAAATATAAAGGTCTTAGAGTCTAATGAGATGTTTTCAACAGAGACGCGTACGGTCGACCCGCGAGGTTATAGTGCAACGGGCCGAGGTGGAGCGGCGAGAGGTGCGCGAAGCACGCGAGGGACGCGGCCGGGAGGCGCGCGAGGGCCGCGAAGGGCGCGAGGGCCGCGAAGGGCGCGAGGGCCGTGAGGGCCGCGAGGGCCGCGGGGACGAGTGGGCCGACCCCTGGATGCGGGCCGAACCCGCCGCCAGGCGACGTCGTCCGCCTTCCTCCGACGACTCCTATTCGTCCTCCAGGTATGTACGACACCATTCACGCGGCGGTGTATGCAAAGTGTGTAGAATTATTAAAGTACGCTTATTGCACACCAGATTTGCTGTAAAAATACGAAAATGGAAAACAATTCAAAGCCAGTTTTATGACAGAAATTGCAATTTCTTCCCGACAACATTCAAGCTAGAATTATTTTAGTAAATTAATTTATATGCCAATATGATGCTCTCATCGAAAACAATCTTTTGAAAAATCGTTATAATTAACTAAAGATAAAGATCACTAACATTGAAGAAAATACGCAGGGTATTTATATGAGAGAAATGAGAATAGAAAATAAAAGTAGGAAAATAATTCAGCAAATCAAATGTGATGTCTTGACAGCAATAAAATAATTCAAAACATACCTATTAAGTATATGTGTGTTAATTTGACACAAAAGTCGCTGGTTTTTGATTCTCACACTCTGTATACGTCAGCCTTTACATGTAGCAGTTTGTACATTAGATATAAGGGAAGGATACTGTTCAGTGTAGAAATTTTAGTTGCTAATAGTAACATTGTATAGTAAATAATGTTTGAAAAGATTTCTACAAACAAACTAAGACTAGAAAATTATATATTTTCACAGTATGTGTTGCAGCTAAATTAATTATATTATTTTTATTTATCACGATACATGTTCTTTAAAATTATGAAGCCTTAATGTGCCCCTGGCGTTGTTAACGTTTGCACAAAATGCAGTTCTGCAACTTGCAACTAGCACTACCGACAGGGTTGTGATTGTGCACACCAATGTCCACGCTTAGTGCCGCTTCTGAAATTGATTGCGTACGTAATGTGGGCTAGTTCAATTCGTTCAAATGCAATTTTTTGGAGATATATTATTTGAAGCTTAAACATTTTAGTGTAGAAATTTAAGATTATTGTATAAGTAAAATTAAATTGTGTTTGTATTTAGCTGTGTATTGTACATGAAATAGAAGCTAATTGGTTACAAACCTAATTGTATAATATACTAGCTGACCCGGCGAAGTTCGTATCGCCTTAGCAGTATAAAAACAGTTTACAACCTACTCTGAGACCTACCGAAAATACACAAAAAAACCATAAATATCAGTTTAGCAGTTTCGGAGGAGTTTTGTTGCACGAAAATATATGGACTGTAGATCCATAGGTCGCTGGTTCATATCCGGCTCGAAGGACCAGTATTATTACCTTCTTATACGAACAGACCGACTGACAATATTACCATTGCTATATTAGTTTTGTATAGAAAGAAAATAATTTATTCATTTACCCCTTGCTTTGTCCCCCTCTCCTGGCCGCTGGGTTTTTGCTTTCATAACTCAATTTCGCGGTTTCGGTGTTCGATCTCTGACAAATTTCATCTAATACATTAACCATTGCATGTGTTTCACTCATGTCTACATATCTGGGGTGCGTCATTTGAATGTGTACGTGTGTGATGGATGTGTGTTCTACGCATGGTGTGTGCCATGCCCCCAATCTATACCCCACCCCCGGCGTCCCTTTGAGCCCTCAGCTCTTCAAATTCCAGTTCGCGTAGTTCGGGTTCCGTGGGAGCGCGACGCAAGAGGAGAGCTTCTTCTTCGTCCAGACAAAGGTGAGCTGTTGGACTGGACTATGTTAGGTTAAATCGATTCGTCCATGTCGTTTTTATCATTTTAAGTCGTCAATTTAAATTATTTTGACGTCATTATTGTTCAAGAAAATACCTTTACTTGTATGTTATTGTAGTAGAATTATGTAGTTGATATTTGGGGTTATTTGTAATACAGTTCCAATACAGTACCAAGTACTGTAATGTTCCATTGGTGCATATATTATATTTATTTACTAGTAAATGCAAGTGTATCTATGTACTTTGTATTATGTGTTTATATATATTGGAGTAATTTTATTTTAGTTAAAGTTTATGTTAATGAATTTTCGTTTGATTTTGATACTTGTTAATTTTATCATTTAATCAAAATGTATATCAGAAGTATGTCATATTTTTTACGAATTTATCTTGCAAATAGTAAATTAAAATGGCTATACGGAACCAATGGAGATAGCTGTTATGGCCCAGTTCCACAATTTCAGCTCCTATACAGATTATCAAAATTTCTAGTTCAGTTTCTACCAAGGACAACCCCATACGAAAAGAAACTCAGTAGATCTCAAAGGAAAACTATTAAATTGATATTAACAATTATTATAGGTACATAACAAAGGATAATCATTCGGCATTTGTCTCTACGAAGTCGAAACGAGCCGGTCGTCTCTTTCGCAGGCTCGATGTGCAATATTAATTGTTGAGTACTGTACTTCTTTCAACGTTTGTGCTCGACTGATAAAATGTCAGACTTCCATGTCAGACGGTACCTACTTCTTATTTTTACACAGTAATGGGCGCGTTCCAGATATCGACCGCAACGACCGTAACGCCCTTTTGAACGTTCCCCCTAAGGCCCGTAAACGTCGCGAGCGATCGTTCGACGTCATAGATGACGTCACTGTCCGCGACCGCATCCCCCACGGGATCGGATTGGTGGGTCGGAGTTGGCTTTCAGCAAAATTCGAAAAATGAACGATTTTACTATGCCGCCATATAGCAGGCACACAGCGCTCAAGATGTGCGTTCCACTTATAAGATTCTCCTAAAACGCCCGCGGCCTTTTAGTGGAACGGCAATTTCGGCGGTCGTGGTCGCTGCCGTTGCGATCGATTAATGGAACGTACATAATGTGTATTGTCCGTGTACTATACTCTTTCGTATCGCACGACTAAACCCGAACCGGTGCAGGTTGTCGCCGTCGGTGATAGTGCGCGAGAGAAGGCTGGCGAGCGCGCGCGCCACCGCCATGAACCCGCCCGCGCCGCGCCGCCGCGCGCCCTCGCCCACCGCCGCGCGCCAGCTGTCCGCCAACCCGCCGCCGCCCGCGTCGCATCGACACAAGGTACGCAGCACACAATAGGGTATTTGACAATATGTTTTTTTTTTCAAATGACAGTCCGAAAGTAACATACATTAACCCCCTTATTCATAAACGTACATAGTTACGTTTTAGCTATAGAATGCTTTGTCTTTGTCAGTTACATTGTCAAATGTGCAGGATAGAAAAGGACAAAGGAGAGATTAGCAACACTTTAGCTAAAATACGTTTATGAATAAGGGGGGAAGAGTATAGACATAAAAATTATTAAAATCGGTGCATTATTGTAGCAGAGTTACTAATATAAAAAAGTAAAAAAAAAAGATTTATTTTAAAGATAATTACCCCAACAACTTTTACTATGCAAACTATTTGCAAGAACGCAATATTATCGAAGAAATTTAAGCTTTTTTGTATTCGTCTTTGATCGATAAAAAAACTCCTAAATACATACGTGTGACGTCACAAGCCTGTACAATCGAATCTGTTGCCCGCGACTTTGAATGCGATACGCTAGCGATTTAAGTTTAAATAGAGATTTAAAATTTAAATTTCATACGACGCGTCTAGTCCAGCGGTGTGAGACGACCGATTGTTTTAAAGGGTCGCGGGTTCGATCCCCGCACTGGGACAGATAGTTGTTTCGGGTCTGGGATCGATCCCCGCACCGGGACAGGTATTTGTTTCGGGTCTGGGAGTCTGTGTATGTGTGTGTACAACGACATCCACGACACAGGTGTATACCTAGTGTGGGGCTGTAAGTGGAAGCGTACTTTTTTTATTTCAATCAAAGTCGCTGCGTGTAAATTTAGTTTTTGAATTTGTGGCTGCCAGACTTTCGTCATCTTATAAAAGCTGGCAGTTTGTCAGCATATGCTTCTAACTTAGAAAGTAACTTATAGTGGTTGGCTTAATATAAAATTTGGATCATCGTGACTTTGGCATACAGGGTAGCTAAGTGCCGACTTTCGTTATTTTATAAAGCATAATTTTGTTTAATTTTTCTTCACACCAGTATAAGAAATTACTTCTGAACTTAACTCAAAATACACCAACCAGCAGCCACACTATTTCTTAGAAAAAATATTAGATTTTACGTAATGTATTGTACCTATATTAATTACAGGATGAAATCGATCCATATGGACGTAGTAAAGCTTCGAGCCGGAACAGAAATAGAAAAAAATACTCGCGGTCCTCATCCTCTGGATCTGGTACGTATTATATAATTATTTTGGCGTGACGATATAGAATATGTCCAGTATGTATGAATGTATCTCCACGCCATGCGCCAGATCCCTAACGGGGTAGGCAGAGAGTGTAGAGCGCCAGATATCCCGTGCCTCATCTTCATTCATCATTCTCTTCATACATACACGCTGATTCCTAAGACTTGACCCCACCATCAGACAGTACTCGACCTATTTGGTCATGCTAGGTCAGTCTTGGTCCGTCCTGGGCCTCTGCAACCATCCACATTCGCATTGTATACCTGTTAAGTCATTCGCTCATTCGACATTCTTGCCCGAACCATCGGAGCATGCCTTTTTTCATTTTTATATCAATACTCTCATTCACACAAAGCCTCTTCCATACATCTTCATTACGAACGCGATCGGTGAGCGATACACGGCAGATATATCTCCAGTCATGTTACTAATGCAATTTTATATAAACAGAATCATCATCGACCTCAAGTGAATCTGAAAGCGAGTCACACTCGTCGTCGACGTCTGGCAGTTCGGGTGCGAGACGCGCCCGACACGCGAGGCTATTGAATGCTGCCGCTAGACCTAGGTAATCCAATTTTTTTTTTACCTGAAGATCTTGGAATAAACTGTTAATTGATAAAATAATGAATATAAGCTTTTTCTATACACGTTATTCACTGAAGAGTTGGTTACATAAATCTTCTCATCAAGACGAAATGTTGACGGTTGACGAAGTGAATTCTTCAAAAATATTCAAAGAAAACTCCATGTGAAGTTGCATTTGAAACCAGATATTCATGAAATACGCATAGGCATGGTAAATAGTAAGTATAGTAAAATTAATATATTATAACTGTTGTATTTTCAGAGTAAACGCAAAATCTAGTGCCGGTTTAGCTGCTGCCGTATCAACAGTCACCAACAAGAAGGAAATTCCGAACGAGAAAGGTAAGTACAGCCATGCCTTTATCATTATACTATTGAGTCTGAGTGTATCTCACACAAGATATTGTTTCAGAACTGGCAGGCAAGAAGCGCTCTGCCACTTCGCCTGTGAGCGGAGGTGGACCAGCTAAGAAACCTGTATCCAGAAGAGAGGAACTCTTGAAACAACTCAAGGCGGTAGAGGACGCGATAGCAAGGAAACGGTCTAAAATATAGGGCTTAATAACAGGATTCAGGGACACATAGGTGCCTGGTTATCCTATGATATAAACGGCCAATATCGTTTTACAGCTGCCACTTTGTACTGCCTTAGTGGTCTACGTGAAGTCATCACAGAGAATTCAAGGGCGTACAGTACAGAAATAGACAAATTGTATCAACGTGCAGACAGAAATGGTGTGAATGTATTAATCTCTTTATGACAGTTTCAATTCAAAGTTGAATGTATAAATTGATGTATTTATAAAATAAGCTTAGCTCTTGTGTAGATAGTGTCGAAATTCACCATCTATTTTGATTTATTATTGATGTGCAAGACCTATCGACACGGTTTTGAAGTATCTTGTACAATTTATTATTAATAAAGTTTGTGTCAATCATCACAAAGTCAAGTCCGAACCTAGATTAGGTTTTACGGATATTAATAAAATATGTATGTAGAGCTGTCATGCCAGTAATTGCAAAGTAATAAAGGGAATAGATTATTTTGTAATTGATTTTATTATTACGTCTTTATTTCCTTCTATTAATGTTGTATTTCTTTGGCCGTCAATTGAATGCTGTGTCTTGTATTTTATTCTTTTAGACACTCATTGACAAGAAATCCTTCCTTGTAGATGTTATCTAAAGTCTTTGAAAGAAATTATTGAGTGAAGTGACCTTACCTATTAAGGAAGGCTTTAATTAAATCTTTAAGATGCGCCGGTGATGAATGTCATATGTGTATGTATGGATACACGTAATTTTTTAAAGATGATTAGCAGAATCTGATTATGTATAGGACATGTATTGATTAGCAGAATCTGATAATGTATAGGACATGTATAGGACATTATCAGATTCTGCTAATCATCTTAAAAAAATTACGTGTATCCATACATACACATATGACATTCATGAAGGAAGTATTGAGAGGCAAATTATTTTGCTGACGATATTTTTGTATGAAAAAAAAATATCTAAACTAATATTATAAAGAGCTAATATTTTTTTGTTTGTTTTGAATAGGCTCAATAACTACTGGACTGATTTTAAAAATTCTTTCACTATTCGAAAGTTACATTATCCACGGGTAACATAGGCTATATTTTATTTTGGAAAAAATAGGGTTCCGTAAGATATTTGGGTTTTTCAGACAAGGTGTAAAAAATCAACCAGAAAAGTTAATTATTTTGCGTACGCTGCCTTAACTATAAAAGATATCGTCACTATTCGAAAGCTACATTATTCACGGGTAACATAGGCTATATGTTATTTTAGAAAAAATAGGGTTCCGTAAGATACTTGGGGTTTTTCAGACACAAGGTGTAAAACTTCAACCAGAAAAGTTCCTTATTTTGCGTACGCTGCCTAAACTATAAAACATCTCGAGGAAGGCTTTAGGCTATATCTATAATCATCACGCTAAGACGAATAGGAGAGGGTAGGTAACATTGCACCCGCGCGAAGCAGGGGCGGGCCGCTAGTTTTATATAAAGTAAGGGTTTGAAAGATAAAATTGAACGAGGTGATTGAATGATTTTTATTCTATTTCGTTGGGTGACATATGATATTTTTGCAGAATAGCGAGCTAACCATGACAGGTAGGTACGGAAATATTATTCTGTGTCTATTGTGAAACCTGTACGGAAAAAACCGCAGGAGCTATGTCCATTACAAAAAAAAAACAAAAAAAATGTTTTTACTAAATGCATATTATTATGTATGCACGGTACAAGTACCAAAGTTTATGAAGTTATACTTCTTTTGGCGCGATTGGAAAAAAATATTAGAGTTAATTTTTACGATGCGTTCGCACCGACAGATAAAAGCGTCAGTCTGAAGTTAGTTGCTAAACAGATAAAAGCAACAGTACATTAAGTAGTTTTTTTTTTTTCATAATACGGCTTTATAAGTTAGCGATTTACACGATTTAAGTATATTAATAAGCTCCTTATGTGCTGAATCAGTAAAGACGTTCGAAAGCATTGGAGGATCTATATTTTTAAAATTATCTTCTCGCCGGAATCTTCTTCGATGGCACATTCAGGATTAAATCCAGTTGTACACACGGACAGGACAGTATAAGCACAGTTGAAGACTTTGTAATAAAAACTGTTTTTTTATTGAATTTGAGAGACAATAGAGTTTTCTTACTCTAAACCATTGCAAATATAATGTCTGCACCTTATTGTATACTTTATCACTATACAATAAGGTGCAGACGAACTACCGGACATCTTTTCGATGGTACCAATTAAATGTGGCAGAGCGGCAAACAAGCATGCAGTTCACATAAATAAATTATGGCTAGTGAAGGCTTGCAGCCTACTGACATATATTTAAAATATCTCGCTTTTATCCTCAATTATTGGCCGATCATAATATCGTGCCCCCGATCGGAAGATCCCGTCAATATAGATAGCAAGCGCGATCTCGATTGATCCGCTGTCAGCGTCTCAATACAAAAGGTTTCCCCTATATTTATTTATGGATTGGATATTGGAAATTTTTATTATTAAGTATTTTTGGACCATTATTTATTTTATTTTGTTTACTTTGACATATTAATCAACGTATCAGTTGTTATTCGCTTTAATTTTATATTAGTAATTTGACCTATCGCTAGCAAATTCTATTATTACCAAGTGATTAAATGAATTTTTGAGTTTGAAAGCTTTTTTAGGTTTCTGTAGCCAAATGGCAAAAACACGGAACGATTATATAGATAGAACGGGTGCCGCGTCATAGAGGAGAATTTACAGTGTTCTGGAAGACCCAAGCTGACATGCAAGCGAAGCCCGAGGATCTGCAATCGTTAATCGCTTATCTACCGGACTGGAGGTACAGAGGATTATGTTACTTGATGGATCACTGAGGTTCGAGCTACTTATGCGCAGTTGCGACCCGTCCTGGCAGTCACGAAAGCGAAATCATAGAGTTAGGCTCCAAATGTTAGTGTACGCGTATTTTTATTAGAATATCGCTACCTCGCTATTTATTGCTTTCTTAGGCGACACGAAAGAGCAAGAAAAATCAAAGACGTCGGTTTTCAAGCAATCGGCGGGCAATCGTTGGAAGATCGCGGCTTAGAACCGTTCGTTGTGGCAATATAGGGAAGTCTAGCATTGGACGTCTTTCGGCTGAAATGATGAGGTAGGTATCCGAGAGCAAAAACTGTATGGCCAATCTTTTATACCAAGAAAATAAAATAATTTATTATTTCACTGTTTTATTAATTGAATTGAAGCTAATCGATATTTTCTCGAAGATGTGTTCCGAACAAGAACTTTATTTAAACCACTCTTCACAAGCGCAGTCAATGCATTGTATGCAACATATCCAATGCCACAGCATTTTGCTTCCGAGAAACTGAATGCACCTTGCGATATGAAGCCGATGATTTGTCGTTTACTTGTGTATCTGATTGAGTCAATTTTTGATGGCAACCATAGTTCTCTCATGGTCTTAACATACTCTGATAGTATGGGTTTTCTTTTTTTGGTTTGTTGTTTATTCATCTGAAAAGAAAAAAGTTTAAATAGTTTTTCTCTACCACAGAAACTGATAAGTGATTAGTTTCACTTTAATATTAATCTATTTAGAACTCCCAAATCACCCAAATCAGACTTTGTGAATTTATTCCCCCAAATATGTGTTTTGTGCTCTAACTCCTTATAATATATCTTTGTCTAGGACCAGCAGGCGTTTTTTGTAACTAAGGACCATCAATTTGAAAGTTACTGTGCAATCAACTACATTGCTGGTTTCGTAAAAAAAGATCGCAGTTATCACATTTCGTCAAAACAGCAATGTACTGCAGAGAGGCTATCGAAATGATGTCAACCAAGATACATCATACGCCCTCTGACCTGAGTGTAGGTCTGGGTATATAAAGAATAGTTTTATTCAATTAGCATAGATAACTCACATCGGCACCTTTCCTCAACTTTATTGATTTCTTCTTTTTCTGTTTTAAATATTTTTTGTGATCTTGTCTCTTTTGTTTTCTTAATTTTTCATTTGGGTCTTCATGTTGTTCTTCACATAAAGTTTTTAAAGAATCCATATCACCTTGTTCAGGTAAACAGATTATAGCAGTATTATTTATGCATCCCTTTCCTTGAATTTGTAAATATACAGTCACTAAACATGAATCTGCATTTTCTATTTGGGTCATTTCTTTTTTATAAGTGCAGCATTCCTGTAAAATCAGATTATTATTTATGTTACTACAGTTTTATGTAGGTTTAGAAAAAATAACTATTGAACTGAAATAGTAATTACTTCAACATCTAGTATTATTTTCTTATCCCTTAAAACAAAAAATCTCTCCTTTGCTTTCTGATCATTGCTCCAATCTCTAAGTAATATGTCCCATGGGCAACTGAATGGACTAACAATGCCCAATTTCATGTAATTTATTCTTTTGCTTGGTGGTTTCTTAAAGTATTTTTCTTTTAACTCTGTGGCTTCTCTCTTTTCTTCTAAACTGCCTGCTTCAGAGTCTGGTGGCAGGTAACATTCTCCCATTTCAAAAGCTAAATTTTGTATTTCTCTTAGACCACCTGATCTTCCTCCAAACATTATGAACGTCAACCAGAATGGTAGACCATATCCAGCAGGTATTATGATGTCCCAACCACTTCCAAAACCTGTAAATAAAAACCAAATATATGAGTATGTATTCACCTTACTAGGTACGGTTTATACAGTGTGCAACCCCAAAAATTGGTGAAATTAGACCGAAAATTATCGACGAGTCTAAAAATAATTCTAAAAATTTTTCTAATTATTTTATACGCCACTGAACATTTCTTTCCTGAATGTTGACCTCAATTTACAAAAAAAAATACTCCTCCCAAACTAACTGGCCTAATTTGATAAAATAAAAGTCAAATGCATGCTAAATATCTAGCAATGAAGGTCAAATAAAAAACCTCAGCAAAATTAGGCTTGACATACTTCTTTTTTTTTTTAAGTAATTGTGAAAATAACACTTCTTTTCACTGTTTTTTTTTTCAATCAACTCAATTTTTTATGAAATAAAGTCCAATATCTTAATTTATTTTATAATTTATTATTATTCTTGACTTGAGAAACATATTATGTCTCACAGGTAAAAGATGATAAAGTAATCAACTAACCAATCTTTTTGCATCTTGCATTCTGAGTTCCTGGTCTTTGTATTAATACAATAGGAATACTTTGAAGTGCTGAATCATCCTCATTTACTTCACCTGGTAGTAATTGTGTTTTAGTTATATGTTCTATGAATTTGGCATTTGTAATTTTTTTATTCTTGATAATATTTCTTACTTCATCTTCCCATATAGGTGACTGTGAGGAAATTGATGGTATATTCAATAATGCTTCAATGTTTATTTGTGTTGTGCTATTCCCTTGAGCTTTGATACGTTTTTGAGGCCGGCTCAAACGAGGATCTTTTACAATTAAGCCAAGGACAAGTCTTGGTGGTAACTGAGATGGAGAATCTGCAGAACTTATTGTGCTCCAAAACTCATACTTTTCTTGTAAATTACTTGGAGTGCTAAGAAATTTTGAAACCCATGCATTATTTTGAATTTTTTCAGTGGATTTTACACATTTTAGGCTTTTTGCTAAAATTGCTTGACTTTTGGGTCCAATTAATGAAAATCTGTTAAAGGCGCCTCCCAGTACATTGATTTTTAGGAGCGCCGAATATATGTTTGATAATTTTCTCTTCTTAGAAAGTACTTCATCATTATCTTTTGTAATGCTTTCAACTTGACTGGAACTGCAAATAATGTCAGATAAGACAGACTCTACTTGTTTTACCTGTGATGGATGAATGAATAGTAATAATTTTTTGGTAGCATTGTTTTTTTCAACCCAAATGAATTGAGCTTTAGCAATATAACCAAAGGGGAATTGATGTGGCTGGTAAAGATGAATTGATCCCTCACGTTTTCCTGTTATATAAGCTTTAGCACATATTCCTAGCCCACAGGGACTGTGTGTGATAGAGCTAAACATTTCTTTTATGATATGTTCTGGACCTGTGATCTCAATAGGTATATAATAAGAATTATCTAAAAGAAGACAATGTGCCGAGCTAGCTCTATAGCATGCTCGGAAAGCTTTGTCACATGGTCTATGAGCTAAACTGTGGTTCCATCTTTCAATCATATGAAATCTTTTTGCATGCCAGATGTGAGTCTCTAACCAAGTAATTCTTTTTTGTCTTCGACTGTATTCTTCCAGCAAATTTGTTGGTCGTCGCCTGTATTTTCTAGATGGTTTTTTAAGTTTTGGCGCCAGACCACTTTTTTTAAGTTGTTCCATATGACCGTCGCGCAGTTTTCTAGGTAACCGTTTACAGTTGTGGCTCATAACTCTGCGTCGCATGTGGACGGGTAGGCTTTGAAATATAAGTTTAGTTTTACTAGGACGAAGAATACACTCGGTTATCGCAGCTATTTCAACACTTCTAGATGCGGCAAATTTCAAACTATTCGCAGAATTAGGGAGGTGTTCTGTACCGCCTAGCACGGCATCAAATTCTTTTGATTCCATTTTGATATTTTAACCCCTTTTATGGCAGGCACATAAAATATTTCTTGATTTAAAATTTTTATCGATCAGAATGTACAAAAATTATAATTATTTTAGACTTGTATCGAACGAATATCGTTATGATAACCTCTCTTTCAATACAATTTCAATAGTCAATATTTTTTTTTTTTTTAATAATGGCATCGCTATTACGCATATTGCCAGTGTCAAGTAAAACGATATTTCGTATTTATTTAAGCAGCGTAAAAGTTAGTAGCATAATATAGTCAGTCAATTATTTATTAAGTATGACAGTCAAGTAAGTTACAGTCAAGTTATTCGAGTAAAGCGATGGCTACTTTACCAGAACATTAACAATGAAGTTTTGGAGGCAACCTAAAAGGTCGTGTTATCGCACTGTTATTCTATTTCACTATACACGGGCACTGTAATAAACCTTTAACAAACAAAATGCCACCAACTTTATTCAATATAACTTAAAAATACACCAAGTAAATGAAATAAAATAAAAAATCCATAATCTCATGCATTCCCCACGAAATTATTTTAAGAAATAAGCTTCCATTTCATTACAGTTACAAAGAAAAAGGATGCACAAGCCAAAAAAAAATATTTTGTTCCTGCGTGACTTTTAAAAATTTATTTTCATTAAACAACTCAGAAAACGCGCGAACAAAAAGAAACTAACCAACTTGTAAACCTTGAAACGATCGAATTATGGGTGAGTTGTCAAAATTGCCGCATTTTTCTGACTTAATGCCAATCCCCAAATTACAGGGAATTTCAAGCTGACTGTAAATTGGGGATTGGCATTAAGTCAGAAAAATTCGGCAATTTTGACAACTCATCCATAATTCGATCGTTTCAGGGTTTACAAGTTGGTTAGTTTCTTCACATTGGTTAGAATTCCTCACAATTTGGCAACTCTGATTATGTCAGATAGTCTGATGGCTGGCATTGACATCACAGATTATATTAGACTTTTTTAAAAAATTATTATCGATTGCTGTTACGCTTATTGCCAGTGTCAAGTAAAAACGATATTTTGTATTCGTATTTAATTTTAAAGCAGCGTAGAAGTTAGTATCAGTCCGTCATTCAATTATTTATTAAGTTGTTAATCAAGAGAGTTACAGTCAGGGGAAACAACCGTTTTAGTAGGAATTGTTGGGGTTAGGTCGCTTACTTCCGACCGGATTCAATTTGTCCGGTCAGCAAGTATTATTTATGAACGTAACGTGCGGCGTAGAAGCTTGAAACTGAAGTACCACGACTGCCGCAGACTGAAGCTGCATACATGGGGATTCCACTAGAATTTATTTATTACTATTTAATCATTTTACCCAACCGGTTTCGATCACACGATTATCTTCAGGGGTTTGTTGACAGTTGTTGAGTAAACTACTACTATAGAAAAACTCGATACAAAAAGTTCCAAAAGAGAAGCCTCTATCCTAGATTAGGAAAAATATTTAAAAATGTTGCCACTGCACAAAGTAATAACCCAAAACCTGGGGAACAAATCAACCTCAAAGAAAGCACTTTTTCTTTAATACCTACTAACCGGTTTTTCCCATTTTGACCAAGTATGGTCAGAATAAAATTTGTTGTCCGGTTATGGCGGCTCGAATAGTTGGCAACCCTGGTTACAGTCAGTAATTCGAGTAAAGCAGGTTGTTGGTCTGAGGAGTAAAGCGATGGCTACTTTACCAGAACATTTACGATGATGTTTTGGAGGCAACCTGAAACGCCGTGTTTTCGCACTGTTATTCTATTTCACTCCACACGGGCACTGTAATAAATCTACATGAAACAAAATGCCAACAACTTTATTTAATTTATCTCAAAACTACACCAAGAAAATGAAATAAAATAAGAGCACCATGCGCTTCTTTCAAGATTCCCGCCAAAACTCATAATAAGTAGGACTTCTCGGTCTGTGTTAGGACTGTTCAGGACAATTAAGATCTAACAAAACTTAACATTCTGTATGCACAAATAAAGAAAGTGCTTAATGTCTTAAGTAATTTCCATACATTTATAAAGTAGATAATAAATCTGGTAATTTCGGTTAATTTAAGACATCTCGAAGGGGTTAATTGGAGTTTTGGCGGGCACCTTGAAAGAGGCGTATGGTGCTCTTATTTTATTTCATTTTCTTAGTGTATTTTTAAGTTATATTGAATAAAGTTGTTGGCATTTTGTTTGATATAGGTTTATTACAGTAATAAAATTTAAAAAATTTAAAAAAGGGGTTAATTTTTAGATCCCGTTCAGTAGGGAAAAACGTTTATTTTATGTAATGGTAGTGGCAAACAAGTATGCAGTTCACATTGATGTTAAGTGATGCCTGCAGCCTATAGACACCCACACAAAGACCATGGTCAAAATGCAGATGCGTGACCACTCCTGAGGCCTAAGGTGTTATGCCTCTGTGCTGGAAATAACAGGGCAGCACATTACCACCTGACCGGAACACGATAGTGCGGAACACTACCATTTAGCGGCAAGTATATTAGGTAATGCGGTGGTGCGCCCGCGAGCTCCGTCATTGGACCACCAGTAAAAACGTGATCTTAAGATCGTTTCAAGGACTGAAACAGTATTATTTTACATCTCTATCTTTTTATTAGTATAGGCCTTAATTAACGTCTCTTAAGGCTAGCCCTTACGGCTAGGTGCCTGACGCATGACTTGACGTGGAGTTGGTCGGTTTGTTTCTGTTTATGAGACGAGCATTTCGAACCATTATTGCGTCTTACAGTAGTTCTGGAGATTTTTCCATTAGTTTGTATGGGCATTCTAGTATCTCAGAGGATTCCGGTGAATTCATGTGTCTCCATTGTTCTCCTTTTTTTCGAACATGCGTTTCCGCGGTGTTCAATATTTGTGGTGATTTTTCCATCGATAGATAAAACACTGCCTAGGTACCTACTTAAAACAGCTTATACATATGGCTGGCTGGATCTTCTGCTACATTTATATCATATTCCCATATTTACAATTTTTATTCACCCCTACGTAGACCCCGAGCGAGTCTCCCATGGACCCCAGGGGGTCCACCTGGACCACTTTGGGAATCACTGGTCTAGCTTACAATTATTTTTCGACAAAAAGTTGACAAAAATAATTAGATTTCTAACTCAAATGGTTGCTGAGATCAAAAACCATTAAACGAGTAACTTCTTTATTTCTACGTTGACGGTTTTTTCTTTTTTGATTTCCATTTTGATGATTTCTTGATCGAAGTGTTTATGTGCTACGACCAAAGAGTATACAAATACTACGTGCTACGACCATCTGGCGGAGCAAGCACCAGGATGAATCGTTATGCCGAATCATAACGTCAATGCCGTGCCACGCTGTCAGTGGGCGCTGACTCTTTTCACATCCTTATTTAACTTTAACTTTAACAGATTTCTATGTGAAATGTTAACATTTCACATCCTTCTCTAACCCATAGAAATCTGTTAAAGTTAAATAAGGATGTGAAAAGAGTCAGCGCCCACTGACAGCGTGGCACGGCATTGACGCAACTTTAGCAAATATCTTGGTGCAACCCAGGCTAAGATATTTTGCATACCTAGTCAGTATTTCATTTTCATTAGGTATTATTTTTATCTGTTTTTGTTTTTTGCCCATATTTAAAGCGTAACTTTTTTGCCAGGCCATAGGTACACATAGTGGTAATTATATTATGTTTTCCTCCATAAATTATAATTAAAATAAGTTTTGTTTGTGTATAGGTTTTCAAAAGTTAAAAGTTTTCAGTTGCTGCAATCGATGACTAGGTTTGTACCTAATTGCCGCAACTAGCAACTGTTAAATATTATACCGGTTTTTTAAGTTGCCGGTTTCCGCAACTTCGACCGCAACGCGTCGGGCGATTTCGTATCCTCACTCCCTCTCGTTGTGCCCGAAAATTAAAGTAAAAATCAATGTAGCCCACAGATTGCCATAAAATTGCGGCAACCGTTAACGTTATAGCAACTATCAACTTTTACTACCTGTTTGAAATGTTGGCAGTTAGGTACCTTTTATTAACATTTTGTTAGTATTAAGTACCTGGGGTTAGGATCTTAGATCTTAGACTGTGCTATACTTATCTATTAGGTATGCATAACACAGCTTTACATTTCACA
This sequence comes from Macrosoma leucophasiata, assembly GCA_036365455.1. NCBI lineage: Eukaryota > Metazoa > Arthropoda > Insecta > Lepidoptera > Hedylidae > Macrosoma > Macrosoma leucophasiata. The sequence continues at coordinate 8,803,713 of JAWQUS010000024.1, forward strand.
AATGTTTTTGATTTATTTTTGTAGATATATCTTAGATGTGCCTTTATCAGGGCGGGTAGGTACACAGGAGAAGGGTACTTGCTGGGAATTGCGTGAATAGACCGACATCAATCAGATCAACTTGAGAGTGTAGGCATCATTCAAACGAAACAACATTTTTTTAAATGGGTCCAAATTGACAGAGTAATCGGTGAACATTTGTGTGAGGAACATACGTAAATAAATATACATACAGCCTAACACAAAACCTCCTTTTTTGAAGTCTGTAATAAAATGACATTTTACATGGATAACTTCTTCAGAGCCAATACATAACGGTTAATAAACAAATAGGTACAAATAGACATAACTGTATACAACTTAAAATTAAACTGAAGTACCTACATCGTTAAATGTTTATACAGTATTAATGCAGTACATAAATTAAAATATATACAGTACACCGACTGTATACAGATCTATATACTGTCTGTGTACTAAATAGTCCCGTTTTTACCGTTTGTGTACGGAACAAAATATAGAAGTAAGCATATAAATAGGTGTTAGGAAATGGAGGAAAGCCAACGAATTTTACAACAATTATCAGTTTTTAACATTATTTTTTTATGCAACACAAAACGCAAACATTTAAAAACGAACTGTGCGTCTAATTTATTTTTTATACAACACAAAATACAAACATTTAAAAACGATCTCTGCGTCTAATTTATTTTTTATAGAAAACGAAATACAAACATTTAAAAACAAATTGTGTGTCTGATTCTAATGTAATCTGAATGAACTAGTAGCAATACTGGTGGTAGAGCTTTAGTGATCAAAACACGCGGGCGCAGTAATGTACGGCCCTGTAATGTCCGAGAGCTCCTCCGGTCGCATAATGTAGTTTGGCATAACAGTTTTAGATTATAATTTTTTCGCATAAATTATGAGAAGCAATCTTATAAACTCAGAATGGTTTCATCGGCATGATTTTAAGTGACTATAATTTTCTTTATCGTAATATTAATAGCACAAATGAAAATATTATAATTGATATAATAATATGTCTAAAGGTCATTTATTCGAAAATGCATACGTAACAGTATCTCTCCTCAAAATATTAGGTTGGGGAAAAAGTTTCTTCGCATTTTTTAAGATAATTCAAAACATTTTTTAGTTTATTTAAATTTAACTAAAGTATGTATTTACCATTTTGTTCGATAACCTTTTGCTATCTTGTAGGTAGGGACATGATCCCATTGCTACAAAAATTTTGGGACTTCTCATCAAAATACCGCGACAAGTGGATTTGGCAGTCCTCTCGTGATGTTAACCTAACATTGCATAAAGAATTCTGAAGAGACCGAAACAGGTGGAAATCTGAAGGTGCAAGGTCAGGATTATACGGCGGATGCATTAACACCTCCCAGCCAACCTCTCTTAATTTTTGCTGAGTGGCTATAGATGTGTGAGGTCTAGCGTTATCATGATGAAACACCACACCCCTTCTGTTGATCAATTCCGGCCGCTTTCTCTCAACTTCTTGCTTCAGTCATCTCTCATCAGTTGTTCGCAGTAGAGTTCAGAATCGATAGTCCTGCCTGGTGGTAATAGCTCATAATGAATAATGCCTTTCCAATCCCACCACACACACAACATCACCTTCTTGCGAGTTAACCCGGGTTTCGCCACAGTCTGTGAAGCCTGACCGGCCTTTGACCACGACCTTTTTCGCACGTTCTTGTCGTACGTGATCCACTTTTCATCACCAGTTATCAGCTTCTTCAAAAATGATTCGGTTTCATTACGTCGAAATAAAGAATCACAAATGAGTACACGGTTCATTAGGTTTCTTTCAGTGAGCTCGTGAGGTACCCAAATATCGAGCTTTTTTTTGTACCCAGCTTTTTTCAAATGCGCTAAAACTGTTTTGTGATCAATTCTCAGTTCTTCAGCTACGTCGTAACTACTGATATGTCGATCTTGCTCCACTTTTTCAAAAATGGCATCCATTTTATTTGTAATAGGGCGACCAGAGCGAGATCTTTGACATCAAAATTTCCGGATTGAAAACGCTTAAACCAAATTTGTGCTACTCTCACAGATACTGCACTAGGTCCATAAACATCATAAATTTTTTTCGCGGCTTGCGTTGCATTTTTACCTTTTTTGTAGTAAAATTTTAAAATGTATCGAATTTCTTCATTAGTTTCACTCATCTTGACAGTACGAAAAACAAATGAAAATCACACATTTGCCTAATTTGAATTTGGAATTATGTTCTTTAAAATTTGAACTTTCAATGATACCAAAACCAGCCAGATACAAATACTACAGCCAAAGAGATTTTATTACAAGTTCATACATACTATAATGCGAAAAGACTTTTTCGCCAACCTATTACATAAACAATTTCACGCACACATTTAAACATCTCGGCGACAGGCCCTGTACTTTGACAGAGGGGAAAGACTTCATATGGCTATTCCCCTCCAGTCCGCCGCTGCCGATGGCCCGTGTTGCTCTATGCTGAAGATTTACACCCACCCTGTAGCGCGGTAACTTGAGGGTTTGGGTAATATTCAGTACATTAATTCTACCAAAGCTTACTATATTGTAGTAGTTAATAGAATAGAATAGAATAGAATATTCTTTATGGTACACCAATAATTTTTACAAAAATAAAATTAGATGCATAGTAAATAGGCAATACAACCAGGCGGTCTTATCGCTTAAAGCGATCTCATAATAATCAATAATAGACTAGTTAGAATAGTTAATCATAGACTTATTATCTACTTCGTAGGTAATCCATTATATTATTTATTATTTTTTTCCAAAATATCTATAAAAAGGCAAATAAAATTCTTTCGAGTTACGATACTGTAATGGAGACGTACACGATACAAAAATTACAAGTCGGGTATTTGCTGTTATGTTGTGTACTTATGGACAAAGCACCTTACTCATAAACGTATTTTAAGTGTTGCTAATCACTCTTTTGTCTTTATCTTTCTTACGTACTTTACAATTCAACTGACAAAGACAAAGCATATATTATTATGTCTAAAACGTATTGTAATATAGGTACGTTTTGTACGTTTATGATTAAGGAGGTAAATATACAGTACCTAGTAGAGTTGCAGTAGGAAGGTACAACAGAGGTTGAATCAGTAAACGAAAATGAGAAGGGTTTTATATATATCTAGAGTATTTGGCTTATCAGTAAACAGAATATTAGTGTAGTAAACTAAAATAATCATATTGCATAATGGTTATGTTGTGTTGAATTGCTGGCGGCTGCGGCGGCGGCTCCATCGACTTAGGAACAAAATTAGCTTTCACAATGATCTCAGAATATTTAAAACAATCTGTCAAATCATTATGAAAACCAGTTTCGTATTTCCATTTTGTCTTTCTTCGATATTTTCTCTGTTTCGGTTTTCAACAATGTTTTTGATTCGCCTTCCCTCGATGTGTTTCGTTGTGCTGTTTTGAGTAATTAAGATAATATCTTTAATTTAACAAATAAGTAAAATATAAAGATATAATGCTCATTAATATAAAAAAGAAAACAAAAAAGGTTATCCAAGTACACCATCATCATATATATACTCAGTTCATCATGAATTCATATTCATTTCTCCAAGAAATTACCGTTGACTGCATTTGGATTCGTGATAAAACATTACTTTTTTAACATTTAATTACTCTGCTATACGTACCCGATGAATCAATGGTAATGTTCAAAATATTGCTTCATCGGATATCAAAAGGACACAATACTAAGCATCCAAGTCTCATCATAGATATACCTACAGACAATTCAATCTTGAAAAAAAAAATCATTAGCGAGTAATTTATCAAGAAGAGCATTAACATAGTATTTGTATACTATTTGAGCATTAGTTTATAACTTATAATTTAGACGTAGAGCTTGACACGTGCCTTCAGGGTATTTTAATTTAAATTACTAATAGTCGTACCACACGTCCAGATTTGGTACGGAGCGGACAGCGGATTCTGTCTACGCTCCGAACCAAATCTGGACGTGTATAGTGGAGTCCGGCGGACATAATTATTATTAATCAAGTACGATGTGGTCCGTTCGCGCGGCTTTGGTCGGCGAATCCGGTCGTGTGTTACTACTATAATATTTATCCATTACATGATACTACGAGTATTTTGACGATCATGAAATTTCCTTTTGGAATGTGTCATACTCACTAAGTATTCAACAAGGTTTACCCTGTTAGCCCTGTAGTACATAATTAAATAGAGTTTTACCGGGCAACACGGTGATATATAAAGAAAATTAATCATAAAAACTAATTTAATTCCAACGAATATTGTAGATGTTTTGATGATGTTTTTACGTAAGAAAGCTCACATTGATGTTAAGTGATGACTGCAGCCTATAGACATCTACGTCCATAAAAACCAGAGGTCAAAATGCAGACGCATTGCCACTCCTGAGAGCGAGCTAAGGTGTCATGTCTCTGTGGTAGTTATTACGGGGCCATACATTATCATCTAACCGGAACACGATAGTGCCATTTAGCGGCAGATAGGTTAAGTAATGCAGTAGTGCCTACGCCCTCGAGCTACAATTGGAACTCTACCACCAGTAAAACCAGTGTACAATGTATGTACAAAAGGACCGTCTATGACTTATAATGCTTCCTTAAAAATAATCCATAGCACAACAGTGTGATCACATAATAGATGTAATATGAATGAATTTGTCATCGCTCGATTGGCTGAAGTATGTGTCGGGAATGGGATGTGACGTGCGTGATCGCCGGGACGCTCCCATTAGCCGCATACCACATGACATCATGCTGACTCAGGCTCAGGCGGCGATCTGATACTGCAATAATGCCACTGCCCCAACTGACTGCTCACATCTGAAACACCGTTTTAAATATTTAATGTGACTATTATGAATTTGTAATTCAATAAATACCGAATATGTTATGTCAACGATGTAATAAAACGACATTGTTGACTAATATAGAAATAAATGAAGGCGGTAGGGCGGACGTAACGTGGTAAAGCGATGCGGGTTCACCCACACCACGAGTCAGCACTAATTAGGCAAGACGGAAAGTGCGCCAGCATCGGTGGCCACAAATGGTGCGAATAAGCGTTTCGGCCTTGTTGGGGCGGCCGCGAGGGAGTCGCGGCGCCGTCGCCACAGTTATTACTGAATTGGACAAACACAGACGATATTTATAGACAAAAAATAATTACCTACAGTTGCACAATGAAACTTGCGTTATATTGTAATTATTGTCAATGTATGTATGAATTTAATTTCCTTAATTAAGTATAAAAATGAATAAAGTACCTATATTTTTCTGTTAAAAGATAAAATTTGGTACAACCCGGACAAAATAAACTTTTCTGCTCAATGAGAAGCAAACATTACGCAAAAGTGTCCTAAGTTAATTTTGTATACAATACATGTCATATCGAAGACGATATCAGTGGTGGATACAAGAAGGGCGTCGCGACGCAGGTGTGCACGAGGCTGGCGAATGACGTCACATCCGCAGCGCGGGCGCTGAATGGGCGCGCACTATGTGGGCCACACGTGTCAGCCCCCCCAACACTGCCCCTCTCGCGCCTCCACACTCGCACCCACAAACATTGCTCTAATTGCTGACAACTATGGGAAATAGCGCAAATGTGTTACTTTTTATCGCGAACTATGTTTACACATGTGATAATGACAGTAATATGTTTGGTGCGACTGTTTATTATTCTTACCGTAATCACCGTCGTCGTTGCATAGATGCAGTTATGCGATTACTATCCATTTAGCCTTTTAGAATAAGAAGAAAAAAATAATAAATAGTGCCAAAATTTAACGTTATCGATGTAATTAGAGCGTGTGAAAAATAAATCTAGATGAAAGGACCAGCCGGACTCGAACCGAGGGGAAGTGTATGACAAACAGAATTACTCGCTTGGAGATAAAACGAAGAGGGTTGCGATCTAAAGTACAAGAGATGGGGACGATGCTTAAATTGGAATTTAGATCGTGAAGTGACGAAACGAGTTCCTTGTTGCAACGCCACAAATATGTAGGTCGTCGGGTGACGTGCTGACTATTGATAGTGCGTCTGCGCGTCGCTGCCGCAATCGGGCTTAGCGCTCGCCAACGCACGATTTCGCGCATTTATCGTCTATTATCTGCGAATCATGTGCCCAAACAGTGTATATTGTTATATCGTCATTTGTACGTTGAATTTGAAAAACGTTGATTCAAGCCAAAAATGTACGAGTAATATCGTCGATTACAAACTTGTGGAAATTCTTACTTAATTTTCTGTCTGTCAAAATTTGCATGGTTTTATAACACAGCTTTACACACACACACACACACACACATACTTTATTGGAACCATGGGGATCTTTATGGATCTTTGCTATAATCCGCGAAAACATGAAAAGCAGAATGTACAGAATTCAAATACCTATCCTAAGTTAAAAAAGTTAAATAAGACGCGCAGCACTAATGAATAGATAAAGAACAAGCAGTCGGTCCCAATTGAGATTTCTTGTTATCAGTGTATATCGCTCGAGTGTGTAGGTATGTTGTGTTGTGGGAGCGCGGCCGAGGCGCAGGCGCAGGTATAGAGATAGATCGAGCATTCCACGGCTCTAACGGTGAGTTATTTCGCCGACCACACAGCGGCCGGCGTGAATGGCCGGGAGATGCAGCGCAGGCTGCACTGCGCCCCGCAGCCTGCGCCCGCCGCCGCGCCGCCCCGCGCTGCGCGCGCCGCATTCCGCCGAGCGGTGAGCGGCTGAGCGGCGCGCAGCTCGTCGCTTGCGCAACCTCCTCCGCCGCATTCCATTCATAGCGGCGCGCGACTCAATAAACTGCGCGCCGAGTGCCGGTCCACTCGCATCTCGCCGACTGCTTCTCTCGGCCACCGCCCTCGTCTTCCCGGAATGGGCAAACGAGCGCGGTTTTTGAAATTTTAGAGCGTTACGCCACATTTCTTTGTAAAGTTCATCATGTTCGGGCAATGTGAATTCCGCCGGACGTTGACCCGCTCAGTCGTGGCTTTCTCCAGTTCGCCGTTTACTATTGGAACGAATCTATTAATTGGAGAAACTTAGTTCACACATGAGCGTGGAAAGTAGAATAAATAAGAATTAACTTGCAATTATATGGTTCGATGAGACCCTTTACTCGATTAGATTCTTTCATTTTCTCCGAGTATTCATTATATTATCAGCGGTTATTAACAAACCACCAATCTGTGAGGAGTAAATTAATATGAAGAGAAAAACCATCTATCTATCGTTATCTAGTTTATCTATCTCTGAGATCAGAATCAATAAGTATGCACTTCGTAGCGTGTGAAATTCACACGGGGATTTCCCGATGTCGCTCGAGACGAACGTACTAACTCGCTATGCATCACGGTCGACGAAGGGTGTACAGTCGGCCGTGGAGTGCCGTGACTCTAGAGCGGTCATGCATTGAGCATTGACAGAGAGCGCGGCGCGCAGCCTAGTGCCGGTGAGCCGGAGGCTGCATTCTGCCCCCCTTTTCCCCTCCACCCGCGGGTGAAATGTCACCAAACAGCATTCCGAAATATTTGAAACGACCTTTATGGCGCGAAAGAAAGTGGCAGGGGCGCGGGGTGCGGGGCCGCGCGACCGTGGGACAGCGGCGCGCGCGCCAGTCGCACGGCGCCCCCCGCCCGCGCCGCGCCGCCTCCCGCATTCCAGCGCGCCTCCCTCCGAATTTATTCAGCCGCGACCCGAGTGCGTTCTGCGCCGCGCTCTTGCTGCTCACCACACCACCGCTCCTAGACTCTACATATTGTCATCTGTCACCACCGAATCACTGTTCGTTCAACGGCGTCCGTGAATTAGTAGGTATACCTAATGTGACGTCACAGGAATGGATAATAATATCAGTCAGTGAACTGCATCATTACATAAATTAATCTGAAGTAGAGTTCGCACCGTGTAATGCTAACTCTACTTCATGTATACACATTTTAAAGAAAAGATTTCAACGTTGACTAGGAAGGGGGTTTTGATCCAATAAGTAATTGAAACATTGACTTAAACCGATTCAGTTTGTTGATGATAAGAGCAAGACGGTGCTGGGGAAAGATATAAGGTAGGGCTTAATATTGGCGAGTGTCGAGCGAGCGCGCGGCCGGGAACGAGCGGAGGCGGTGGCGGTGTCTTAAATAGCCCGTGACGCGGCGGGCGCTGCACTTTCGTGCGGTCATGTGCCCGGCGCCGCAGCCAGACGCTCGTAATCGTTCCTCTATTTAAAAACGTCGTCGGCGACGCCGCCTGCGGCGGGGAATGTGCCGGCGACAATGCACGCGCGTCAACGACCGCTCGCAGCGGAAGCGACATACTTCCAGCCCGGAAACTTGCGCCCGCGCCTTAAGGGACCGACGCATGGCTATTTATAATCGGCACAGGGCGCGCGGATGCGTCCATGAAGGAGAGTGATGTAATACGATTATTTCAGATGAAATCGTCGACGTCATATGTAAGCATACAAAGGGTATAAATAAATAACATACAATGTACGTCAGTTTAATTTAAAACTGTTTCTTGATGAGCTTTATTTTAGTATCTTTCAGAGAACATTCACGAAAGCTTACATTTGGTTTGACACGGATAATGCCTAAGTTTAGGAACCATGAACATTGTCTCTTAACGAAAATGATGGCCCCTTACACAAAATCGCGCGCGCTATTACCGGGTAATATACTTCTTGGATAACCGAAATAATCAAATTAGCTTATTTCTGGAACGACAGACTATCCATTAATTCAAAATGGAAAACCACGCGCTCAAGTCCAGGATACGAACAAGTACGAACTAGCTAAAATTACGGACTTCAAGGTACTCTACCATTATAATAATATAATATATTTTGGATTGTAGGGTTAAAAAGTTATTCATCATATTATTAATCTTTAATTTAATAGAATTTGCAATATTAATACCTTGCTTGTTTGTGATAAGCTAGGAATTTCTGCAGCACCAGTCATAGTCGGCGGTGTGAAGGGAAACAAAATGGGTAATGACTCAATCGAAGTCAGGATAGGAACGGTTCCCAACACGTTTCGTTCCGGTGTCGCGCACCTCGCTCATTAACGAATAAGCAGGTAAAGAAAGCATCAAGGGCTCACCGGAGATAAGGTCAATAAATGCGCGGTTCTGAGCTTCATAATTAATATGTGCGAAGATAATATCTAGGGGCAATTACCGAAATACATCGGATGTGTGCACATCGCATCGGAAACTCGTTATGTATTCAATTACTGTTCTGAGACTTTAACGAGCGCACCGCGTCACACTCGGCGTGCGGCGTATCCACCGACTGGGCTGTCTCTACATTGAACTCTACATAATAAGTACAAGTACCTTGTCGGTACCTATTACCGTTGGTAATTACTACGTCCTGCTTTTGCGAGAAGGTATTGTACAGATTTGCTTATGAATTAATGTGTATTTATAATTTTAATACGTAGTAGACGGTGTGTTGAAGCGGTGATATAATTACTATCAAGCTATTATCCTACCTGCCCGTATAGTCGCATCCTACATCATATTAATGTCCTGTAATTAAGAAACAACGGAATTTCTTTTTAATATTATAAGCAGGTTATCATGATTGCACCTTGTAGGTAATTGAACAAGATCTTATACGGTATAAGAATAGTAAAAGTTGATTCCAATTATTTTCCTGTCAAGATTTCAGTAATTAGTAATACATGTTCAGCTATATTGCTCGGATTTTTCAATGATATTTGTGGCAATCTGTAGATTAGTTAATATTGTTCATAATTTAGAGACAAACATTGGACACCGATATCTGTACCTACAATATCATAAAACAGAGATCCACCCGCTGCTAGAGGTATGGCATTTGCAGAAATTTGGATAATAATCTGTTGTCTAAATTTCTGCAAGAGCCATACACTCGGGGGTGGAAGTGTCTAAAGGCATAGTAGCGGGGAAGCCCGCTCCGAGCTTGAGATTACTCGTGATGGTGAAACCGGGGCCACACCTCTCGACACCCCCAGCCTCACTCAACAGTGTTGCTGTCGACCATCGGGTTGGCTGTTTGGGGGCCCACCAAGGAGAGGCGAGTCACCACCTGCCTAAAGTAGGATTCGATAATGTGAGATGTTGAATATAGGCAGGTGCCGGATCTCACTCCATAGGCCCACCCAGCTAGTCCCTCCAGTTCACCCACATAGCCCAAAGTTTGGCGAATCACTCATTACAATAGTCTCATATATTCTGCGGGGTCTGTCTGTGTCTGTATTAACTATTGATGCAGTCAGAGAGAGGTACCGCCGAATATAACCCATTACAAAGTAGATCAAAATTCTCAAAAGGGCCTCTACATGTTGGACCCCCCATGTCCCCGCGCAAGCCTGACAAAGGTCCGGGGTTCAAATTGGACCCCGTGCTGACATACATACATGATGTTTATATGATCTGACATCAGTGCGGAGTGCGGAAGACAAACTGAAAGACTATAGTTTCAATAGTTATTTTCGTTTATATGCAAGACAATTTATTCCCCTTCAGTATCTATGTTCCGTCAATAATTTGATGACTGATACTCTATATTTTATGCATGAAACTATGAAAAAATCAAGATTTCTCTTCTATTTTAATTTCAGTAATAAATTAAGTTTGGTGAATGAATTTGGTCCCAGACTTAAATGCATCTAATAATCTAAACCAATAGAAACATTAGCTAATGGTGTGTTTTAAAAATCAGGGGCTGCTCTTCAAGAATATCAGTGGTAATATGGTAGAAAGTACCACTAGGTAGAAAATATTGCACGGTAGGTAGAAATATATATTTTATATATAACTTTTACTAAAGATTGTCTAAAAATAAAATTATAATAGGTTGGGGAAAAAGTCTTTTCGCATTATAGTATGGTATGAACTTGTAATAAAATCTCTTTGGCTGTAGTATTTGTATCTGGCTGGTTTTGGTATCATTGAAAGTTAAAATTTTAAAGAACATAATTCCAAATTCAAATTAGGCAAATGTGTGATTTTCATTTGTTTTTCGTACTGTCAAGATGAGTGAATCTAATGAAGAAACTCGATACATTTTAAAATGTTACTACAAAAAAGGTAAAAATGCAATGCAAATCGCGAAAAAAATTTGCGATGTTTATGGACCTAGTGCAGTGTCTGTGAGAGTCAATCCGGAAATTTTGATGTCAAAGGTGCACCTCGCTCTGGTCGCCCTATTACGGATAAAATGAATGCCATTTTTGAAAAAGTGGAGCAAGATCGACATATCAGTAGTTACGACGTAGCTGAAGAACTGAGAATTGATCACAAAATAGTTTTGGCGCATTTGAAAAAATCTGGGTACAAAAAAAAGCTCGATATTTGGGTACCTCACGAGCTCACTGAAAGAAACCTAATGAACCGTGTACTCATTTGTGATTCTTTATTACGACGTAATGAAACCGAATCATTTTTGAAGAAGCTGATAACTGGTGATGAAAAGTGAATCACGTACGACAAGAACGTGCGAAAAAGGTCGTGGTCAAAGGCCGGTTAGGCTTCACAGACTGTGGCGAAACCCGGGTTAACTCGCAATAAGGTGATGTTGTGTGTGTGGTGGGATTGGAAGGGCATTATTCATTATAAGCTATTACCACCAGGCAGGACTATCGATTCTGAACTCTACTGCGAACAACTGATGAGATTAAAGCAAGAAGTTGAGAGAAAGCGGCCGGAATTGATCAACAGAAGGGGTGTGGTGTTTCATCATGATAACGCTAGACCTCACACATCTATAGCCACTCAGCAAAAATTAAGAGTTTGGCTGGGAGGTGTTAATGCATCCGCCGTATAGTCCTGACCTTGCACCTTCAGATTTCCACCTGTTTCGGTCTCTTCAGAATTCTTTATGCAATGTTAGGTTAACATCACGAGAGGACTGTCAAATCCACTTGTCGCGGTATTTTGATGAGAAGTCCCAAAATTTTTATAGCAATGGGATCATGTCCCTATCTACAAGATGGCAAAAGGTACAAAATGGTACACACATACTTTAGTTAAATTTAAATAAACTATATTAAAAAATGTTTTGAATTGTCTTAAAAAATGCGAAGAAACTTTTTCCCCAACCTAATATTTATCTATACTAACATATAATATAGGAAACATTTTGTGTTTTCGTATGTATGTTTGTAACGTTTTCACACAAAAAGTACCGGACCGATATAAAAAATTCTTTCACCATTAAAAAGCTGCATCTTCACTATATTTCATTATTACTACTACATATACTATACACGCTATATTTCATTCATTGCACTGGGAAGCCGGGGCGAGCCGCTAGTGTGATAATAAAATAGAGGAATTCGATGGCCTAGGGCCTAGGCACTACTGCATTATGTTTCAGTTTGATACGTAGTAAACATGCACAAAGGCAAGTCGTCTCTATTCACAGACATTAGAATACATCTGGGGTCTCTAGCGTTTTTTTAATTGAATTACGTTTATATAAAAGAATATTTGATAAATCGTTTTTAAGTAATCCCAATATATAATACCTAAGTAGTAAAATATTGATAGATTTACATATATCCTATCTGAGTATTTAAAATATAATAGAACCAATCTTCTTCTATTATTGTTTTGAGATATAGATAATAATATTAATTCATTGTTTTACAGCTGACATAAATATAGTAAAATTATATTTGTAATAGTTACCGAAAATAGTGTTTTTTTTTATGTCAGCATACGTGTATGTTCTTCTATAGCTAGTAACATGCAGTGCGTCGTTGTTCCTGTATTTTATATATGTTATTTAAGTTACAAGTAAGCATGCAGTTGAAAGTGGTGCTTAGTGAATACTACAGTAGATAGACATCCATGCAAAAGTCAAAGGAGAGATGCAAATGCGTTATCACTCTTGAGATCTAAAGTCCTTTTGTCTCCATGCAGAAATTCCGAGGCCCTACATTTCCATCACAAAAGAAAAAAAGTTTAGTCGGAACATAATAATAATAAGCGCCCCAGTGGTATCTATGCCCTCGAGCTCCGTTTCTCCAACTCTACCGTCAGTTATTTATATATTATGTATATATATATATATATATATATATATAATACTAATATTATAAAGAGGAAAACTTTGATTGTTTGGTTGTAGGTTCAAAAACTACTGGACCAATTATAAAAATTATTTCACTATTCGAAAGCTACATTATCCACGGGTAACATAGGCTATATTTTATTTTGAAAAAAAGAATAGGGTTCCGTAAGATATTTGGGTTTTTCAGAACACAAGGTGTAAAAAATCAACCAGAAAAGATACTTATTTTGGGTACGCTGCCTATACTATAAAAGATATCGAGGAAGGCTTTAGGCTATATCTATAATCATCACGCTAAGACGAATAGGAGAGGGTAGGTAACATTGAACCCGCGCGAAGCCGGGGCGGGCCGCTAGTAATTAATATAAGTGAACTTCATCGACTGAACTGACTGGCCCTGTAATTTCCGGCATAGGGGCATAACACCTTAAGCCTCAGGAGTGTTAACGCATCTGCATTGTGTAAGTGTCTATAGGCTGCAGTCATCACTTAACATCAATGTGAACTGCATGCTTGTTTACCACTTCCACTACATAAAAAAACTGTCAACTTAATTTTGTGCCTTGCGGCTTGCGCTCCTATACTTGCACTTACCATTACTTACTTGTTTTGTCATCACTTTAAGCCCTTCGCAAAAACCGTCATGCCTGTATTTATTGTTATTTTTTGGGTTGTATCATACATTGATGCCGGATTCGATTTATATGTATTGTGGACTAGCTGTTACCCTCTAGTATGTCCGGAGAGAATTTAATATACTGTGTAGATCCTTTTAGATTCCTGTAGAGATATTTTTTTCTTTTAACAAAAGTTTTAGTTTCTCCTAAAATATCTGCCAGTCACATGAAAATGTAGTTCCACTGTTTCATAAAGACTTTTATTTTCAATATATACTTGCTCTCAAATGCAGTTAATACAAGTCCCTTTTGCAACCGTAACTACCGACGGATGCCAATGGAAAAAAATGTTTATCTCCAACGATATCTCACACTATGGGGTACGCGAGATAAAGGAAACAGCCTCACTCTACGTATAGGAAAAATACCTACGTTGTTTTTTTTTTAATTTATTTCTTAATTTAGTCGACATCACTTTCTGGTATTTACAATTTTCTGGTACTAAGAGACCCCCCGAGAGTGGCTCTGAGCTAAGCTATGGACAGACGGACGGACTGACGGTAATACAAGGCTTCTTCGTAGGCTACAGAACCCTAAAACCGAAGAATCATAAATTAGCTTAATACATGCCATCATTACCTACATATATCAATGTTATTATCCGTGTACATTCATCTGCTTAACACAAATTAAATTAAATCTATTATATAAAAATAAGTCGGATTTTCCTTCCTGACGTTATAACACCAGAACGCACGAACCGATTTCCACGGTTTTGCATTCGTTGGAAAGGTCTCGGGCTCCGTAAGGTTTATAGCAAAGAAAATTCAAGAAAAATTTCAACGCGGGCGAAGCCGCGGGCTTCAGCTAGTCGTGTATATATTTTGCTGTCGACAACAATGCAAAAAATAGAACACATATTCCTTAGATGAATTAAGTTACTATCCAATACATAAAATAATCAAATAAGTATGTGCTACGAGAAGAGAAGAAACAGACGGACGCATTAGGGATTGCATTTTTTACTATGTGTAGATAATATTGTAACCCTGCTACGATATCGCTACGAATATTGCTACGAAGTTCTCGTTTTTGTCTACATTACTAAATTTGAAACAATTTGGGTTGGGAGTATGTGTTATAAGCATTTTTGTTCCATTTAATAATTATTATAATAACGCACACGTATATATTTAAAATGTAATGGGTAACTTGAGTATGTAATGGTCATCTATATAAAAATCAATTGCTGTTCGGTAGTCTCGCTAAAACTCGAGAACGGCTGGACCCATTTGACTAATTTTGTTTTTGAATTACTTTTGGTCCAGGGAAGATTTAAACGGTGTGTATATATGATAAACATATAAGGAATATAGTAAAAGCAAAAATTTCATTTTCTCATTTAAAAAGTTTGTACTGTCAAATCTTTGGCAAATTATTTAATTCTAAGGCGCTACAAACTTCGCCGGGTCAGTGAGTATCAAATAAAGTATTCTACAGCAAATATTTTGCAAACATATCACATTCTTAACGTTTGCACGGCAATTTATTGCATAGAAAAGACTAAGTAGGTAAACGATCATATATCCATAGAATCATTTGAAAAAAAATAACATAATGAGTATTAGCACCGACACCGTATATCATGAATTCTAAGAAATATAAACGTTTATATGTGGAATATTATTGCATTGAATGAAAATACAATTTGCGTAGAAAGAGGACAGAAGCAATGTGCCGTGGTTTTAATTTTAAGGTCGAGACGGCAGTGTCCGGAGAGGCCGCTAAGTGTCGCGCCTAGGACCTAGATTCCGTGTATTGTTTTTAGTATAGCGGCAGTGCGTGGTGGCGCCAAGGCGCGGCGCACTCGCCATGTTTTATTCAACGCAGCACAGGCCACGACCCGCGCCGCGCCGCCCCCCGAATTTTGTTAGCCTAGCCTTGCCTCGTCCCGCGCGCCTCCGAGACGTCTCTAATTACATACTAACATGACCGACTTTACTACTATGTCACGATTATTTCTATTATCAGTAAATTCAACAATTAGAAATGTTCAACACATAGAAATTAGCGTCGTCGGTGTTACTGTACTTAGAGGGGATTTACGAGGATTTCGAGGAATTGGCATGTTTTGATTGAGTGTGAGGGGTCAGCTTGGCTCGGATATCATGAAATAGCCCATTGTAAGCCGCAAACAAACAGCGAGTAAAGAGGTCAAGGTTCTGTTGACGTCTTACTGATGTCCAGATATTTAAATTAACCGGATACCTATTTAGTGGTTCCTGATTTTGACTGTCTGGATGATTCAGATGTTCACTACGTTATACTAGGTATATTATATGTATAGTATTTATTTTAAAAATCCTCGTAATTATCGTTTTAATTTGATTTCTGGAGTAATTATATTTAATGTATGTCGTAGATTATCTTGATTACTGGACGTAGCTCACTATTAAAAAGTTTGTATATGACATTGTTAAGACAAGCTGATCCGTTTCGTATAATGTACACTGTCCCACAGTCCCTGAAAGTTTGTATGTAAACGCGCGCACCGAGCGAGATGTGAGGCTCGGTTTAGGTGTGAAGGTCAATGACCGATAAGGTTTGCGTTACGCCGATCTATCTTTTCCCTTAACTCCGGAGTATCAGTATGCAACAGTGAGATAGGTATACTTACTAAAAATATGCCTAATACCTAAGTAGGTACCTTTATTGCAGATTTGATGAAGTAATGACTAGTCATTACTTCATCAAATCTGCAATAAAATCGTGACTGTTAACGTGAATATTATTGTTTCCAGTAAACTAGGTATGCATTCGTTTGTATTGTTGAAGTTGCTGAGTAACGGAGGATTAGTGGACATAAGGTGGGTGAGGAGCTTACATACTTGCAGATTGTTTTGGCTTACGGACGGCGTAGTGCGCGCGGCAAGGGGGCCCCACTATCGGTGCGGACGTAAGGTGCACCTTATCGCACCATTGTTCGCGCCGACAGATTTATAACTTCCCTTTGCCCTCAATAAGGGCCCGTGACCTGTACCTTCCACTACTAAACAACGTTTGATTCAACATTACTATTTGCTTATACCTGTATTAGT
Organism: Macrosoma leucophasiata; assembly: GCA_036365455.1. Lineage (NCBI taxonomy): Eukaryota > Metazoa > Arthropoda > Insecta > Lepidoptera > Hedylidae > Macrosoma > Macrosoma leucophasiata. The sequence continues at coordinate 8,820,557 of JAWQUS010000024.1, forward strand.
AATGTCAATATACGAGTTAACCATAAAATAAAATACACGATTATACCTATTAAACCTAGTTATTATTTGTAGGTAGTGGAAATTCTAACAAATCTCACAAATTCGCAATGTATTACTATGATACTATAGCCATATCTCTCGGTTTTGATTTTTTAAAGGAAGCCCGATACCTCAATGGATCATACAAAAGCTTTCGAATAAAATTTAGATATTCGAATTACAAAAATACATTACCTTGGTATGGATTTTGAAAAGTTGTGACTCGTTAGTCCTTCTGTCTCGGTTTTTCAATCGCACCAATTGCACCCATTTGAGCCTCGTTTCCACTGAAAATTTATAGAAAAAAAAAATGAATAGCTTTATTTTACATGAATTCCTATAATTGTTTGAATAACTAACTCTTGTTAACACTTTATAAATTTCGTATACTCTATAGGAATTAGGTTTTCAATATTTTCCCAGCAGTGTTTGAAACAATCAGTGAGAAATGCCATGACACTCATTAATCTTTGCGTGTGAAAAAAAATATGTTTTATATGGGTAAGGATCCAGCTGCCATGTTTATTGTTTAATTTCAGTAAATTAATTTAAACGAAAATCATATGTTATTTCTAATATTATTCGGTCAAAAATGTAAAAAATGGATTTTGTGGTTGGGTGGAACTACAGAAATAAAAAGTGACGATTTCTTTAGTTTAATATGCAATAACAATGTAAACATGAATGAAGAAAGTGGTTGTATTTCCTAATTGCAACGTGACATCATAAATATAAGATAGGCATGACATGTAGACAGATGGAATGGAATGCGACGCGGCGTGCTGATCGTATAACGGTCCGCCTGCGAGACCTCTGACGCGCGTTCCCAGGCTCAGTCGCGGCCGATCGCCGTCCTGAGATAAGGGTTGCTGTACGAAACCCAATAAGCCATTTCCTTGAAACTCTCACAAGAACACCGCTCCCTTGGAAAAAAATTACCAAAACTAACCAAAAAAATCCCGTGAATAAGGCGGGAGCGCGAAATAAGAATGGCCTCAGTTCTGGGAAGGCTCGGCGCCGGTGCAGTCTTTACAACCTTTATAATGATTGCTTTTTGTGAAGCGACCCTTAATGGCTTATCGTGGGGCTGAGAACCGGCGGGAAATAACGTGCGAAGCGCGTCAGTCCTCATGTCTCATCTACTTTCTGTCTATTTTAGTGCGTTGTTTTTTAAAGGAAACTGACAATCACAAGTTTTACAGTAAATAGAGATTGTGCGTGGACGGATATGTCGCGCCACTCGAATTGAATACGATCATGCATGCGCTTGTACATAACTGCGGATATAATAAAGGCCGACTAATTTAGTAATGTCACAGTATCGTCCTACACGTTGTCTCGAGCTATGTTACAAATTCTCTGTCGTGTTATGAATAGACGGTGCCTCTTTCATGGAGGTTGAATGGTCGCGTATGGCATTGCTTCGACGCCGACGGTATGTTCCTCAGTGGGAGGATGGGCGATGAAGGAAATGCTTATGAAATATGCACCTACGCGGGAGTCGCAACGGAAACGGAGGCGCAACCTCTCATAGTTTAGATATTTGTGGGTGTTACAAACAAAAACCTCGTGGTGAATAAATTATGTGAAGTGGACCACATTTCGACATAAGATCGTGACAAAATCGGAGCAAAGGTTAATGTAGCGACAAAGGGCGCAATAGTTGATGTAGCTAGTGCTACGTCATCATGAGATGCTGTGACTCAATGACGAGACTGACGAGGAGCACACGTGTCGCTGACGTCGCACCTGACTCATCGTTGTTTCACTTATTAAGGGAAAATTACCTTTGCCTCTACCTATCCAATAATAATTAAGTGCATGTTCCGCTATTCGTAGGTATCATCTTTTAAAGTAGAGCTTGTGAATTTTTGGTTTAAAACTTTAAGAGTTAATCAATTGAATTTAGAATAATGTTAAAATTAGAATGTTATGTACCTACTATCTTTTATTTAACATTAATAAACTACACATAATATGTCTCTCAACTGTTTCACAGTTGATAAACAATACATAAGTACGTTTCATAAAATGCTCTATTTATATTTTTTAAATAGGTATGTACAGTAGAAAGCAACACTTTAAATATAGGTATTACTAATTAATTAATAAGATACCTACTTAATGTGTATTCTTGCGCGTAAAATATTTTTTATCAACTGGCATTTCATCTGCGTATGGGTTTGTTATTTGTCTAGAGTAAAATAAATATTCGGACCTATACAAAATTGTATTGAAGTACCTACGTATGTTTATAAAATGAATCTGCAAAAATTTGTATTGATGTATGTTTTATTTGTAGGTAAGCACTCAATAAAGAAATGATGTTGGCCTTATTATTTAAAAAAATAAATTTGGGCTATTACAATAGCACATGTACTAAAGTAAACCATCAGTAGTAATTGATCTAAATGAGCACGATGGGGGTTACAATAAGGAACAGAGGGCAATGAACAGCAGAGGGTTAGGTTAAGTAAAACTAGAGTAGTGCAGAACAAAGAGTGAGCGGGATGCAGCACTAGACGTCATGCTCCGGTGAATGACGTATGTCCTGTCGATAATGTACCGCTGGCATAACTAGACATCTCATTGTTTCAATTTATTACCTACGTTATACTATGAGAAAGATTGCTATCGGCCAGATACCGTCACTTATCATTGGTTTAAATTGAGTGAGGGTGGTATGAATTGATTTTATGACTAGGTTTGGGATTTGTAATCTTAGATATCCACATAAAAATATGTGGGATTATTCTTATGGTAAGATATTATATTTTGACTATTTTATTTGTTAATTAATGCGCTATTCATAATTTCAGACGTACAGCAATAAATGTATAATAATGAATCGTTTTTGTTAAGTGCACTTTAAGAAATGTAAGAAAATACATAAATTATTTCTAATCTTACTCTAATTGATGCAACATTCCATAACATCGATCAAACACCATTTTTTCACTATGCACACAATTTTCACAGTTCAACGAATATTGTAAGTTTAACGATCAAAACGGCACTTTTGCGTTTAGCACTTCTCACGAAGTCCGGTTAGCTTGCGATGATCACTAAACAGCGCGATAATACAAAAAGAAGTCAGAGGTTACGATGTTATCGATGGAGACATGAATATTCGAAGACGCGAGGGTCACGAGTGAGCGGTCGGCGTAACATCGCGTCGCGGCGTGAATGGAACGACCGACATTTTATGAATCAAAAGCCGTCGCTCATTGACCTGCCGGGCATTGAGCAGCACCGTCGGGATCCCTGCTGTCGATGCGGGCGCCGCGGCCAGCATGCGGTGCCAGCTCGCAGCCGTCGGAGCCAGGTCGCCAGCGGTTCCGGCCTCGGCGGAAGTGACGTTCCCACCGAACATGGCGGCGCGCGCGCAGGAAGTGCGCAGCTTACCTATCGGGACGTCTCCGTCGACGGCGATTCGCGCTCGGAAGCCGCCACCGAACGAGCGGTGCGCGCGGGCCCGCATGTGCCGTTACCGATATCCGCAAAGTGCGCGCGATCATCGAGTTGCGAATAAATTATTCGCGCTGTTATCTAAAAATATTTGTGTGCGACGCAGAGTGGAGCCACCGACCGAGCCGACGCGGAGCCGCACACGCGAACCGCTTCCCCGCTGCGGGGAGACTGATGAGGGCAGGCCGCGCCGGCGCCGGCGGAGGCTCCGACGCACGCGCGCACCGCGGGCCGTCTCTTTCGACCTGAATGTGACCACATCGGAGTGAGAGGGACCGCAATACCTCATTATCACAGTGCCGACTCGTGAACACCAATAGATCGAGGAGTAGGGACAAAATATTCGACCTTCACTTTACGTGTGCACGCACACGAGCGCGCGCCGGTCGCGACGAGTTGCCACACATGCGCGCTCAACCTCGCGAATTGCTGGCCGCCGCGCGCCGTCGCACCGCACCGCTGTGCTACTTTTGACAATTTTTCCAGAAAATTGACATGTTGCGCCACGTGGCCGCACCACGAGGTCTTCTCTGCTCCCGTCTACATACCTTCAAACCTTCTACTGACATTTATTGTCACATAACTTATCATAACAGAGACACTACATATTTACCTATATAGGTATCGAAAACTTTGATACCTATTTGATAAAATATTTAATGTAGAAGTTATTGACGGTGTAAGGAACTATACATTGGACAGGCACCGAAAAGATACAAAAACGTCATGAGCGCCTTTAGAATGACAGATTCCAAAATAATATTTATTGTCTTTTGTTTGGAATATTGCATGGATTTTGGAATAGATAAACTCTTATTCGTATGTTAATATGATTGAGACCTGTCAGAATCGAGCTCGTATAGTAAATCGAGAAGAGTTCAAGACATGCGTCGGGTAAACAGGGCGGGCGGGCGGTTTGTAGGAGGGATAGAGGTGATTTGCCCATGCAGCAGTTGATTGACAGGGAAATTGATTAATGCTGCCAGTTAAATAATCAGCATGGCATACATGATAGGTTGCAAAGAGACATAGTAAGCAGTTGTAAGACTTGTAAGAGAATTGGCTAAGATACAGCACAAAAAATATCTTACAGAAATTGGCATTCGCCAACAAAAAATGATAGTGGTAGAGATTCAATGTTTGAGATCGGTAGCCGGATGAGCTACCCCTCCCCTTCCTTCCCCCTTCTAATCCTAAATATGAGACATTTTAATATTTTGGTAAAACGGTTTTTTTAATTGCATATTACACTTTCTGGTTCTTACAACGAAATGATTGGGAAGAAGTGTACCTTATCACTCATAAAGTCTTCCAAAATTTTGACGATACCTATAGATATCGTCAAAACTTTCCCAATTACTTTCTTAGTATGAAATTTTTTCAAAAATATGCAATTGATCAGCGCCTTATATGTCACCTTCAATTGACAGCTCCTATCCGTGATGCCACTTTTAAACTGTGTTTTGTATGACATTAAGTTATTTTTCTTACCCGTAGGGTTCTAATAAATTATAATATAAATCATATTTTATTATTACATATTTTAACAGGAAAGTTTTCGGAACATTCTACTGTATTATAATTTTATTGGGTTTAACTTTAAGAACCTTGCAACGTAACTGCTCGCAATCAGCCGCTTTACCGCCATCTTAAATTTCTAAATGGATGTAATAATGCATGATTTGCAGAGACCCTTTTATTCTTATCCCTCAAGCTCCCGAAAAATATAACAATTGATTTCTTATTGTTCTTGGACCCTATACCAATTCTACCAATTCTTGTGTCCAACTGCTGCTTCAGGGGAGCTTAGGAAGCTTTAGATGATGTGGATAATCAAGCGATTAAAAAATCAATTTTAAGATTTATTACAAATTTAGGTACTATTTCCAAATTAAGCATTAATTTCAGATTCATACATAAATCAATCTATGAACATATTAAAAGTCAAGTCATACACTTTCAAACTGTGAAATTCGAAGCCGTTTAAAATCGGTAGAGTAGTTTTGATCGTAGAGGCGTGAAGCCTGAGTGAACGAAGAATGAACTTCAAAAACAAAAAAGAAACGCTGATATTCTTTCAATATCTATCATATTTGAAATAAACTAATTCGACTTTATTGAACTATCGAATAAGTTAAGATAGCTTTCATCTTGGTTCTTATTTATGTCAAAATAATTAAAATTGACTTCATTTGACCAAAACTATGTAAAAGGGAAAAAAATTTAACTGAAACTATGGCAATTATTTTCCTGTGGAATAATAACGGACTGAAATTAATCTCATATTGATATCAACATTATGTATAACATATTTTAAAGTGTGGGTAGGTAAAAAATATACTTAAATATGAAATACAATTATTTTCACTACCTGCCCCCTATTCTCGATTTTGTTGCACCTAAGTGGGACTATGAGTAAAATGACTTTACCAGATCAGTTTAGGATAGAACAATTTCTTTGTTAGGTTTAATATTTATAATATGTAAATTTACTTTTACATAGACTAGTCTCCGAGTAACCTGGAATGATCGAGCTTACCCGTCCTTGTTATTTTGGGATTGGATCAAAGGACGAAACGAGATTTTACGCTTATGCAAAGTAAAACTTATTAATAAGACAAGTTTTTGAGGATGACTGTTTGGGTTAATAGGGATGAAAGCGCCCTCTGTACTCGGCTCCAGACGTGCCGCTTATATGAGTCAAAACCCAAAATCGGGTTAATGTCTTTTCTCTACATCACAAAGTAGAGTAGTGTTTATTTTTAATATATTTTCATGTAGGTTAAATAAAAGTAGTGGACTCGTTAATTGTATAACGTCATAATCATTATGAAATCTGATGATGATGTATTAGATTTAATAATTATTTAAGTATTTATTGAGGCATCTATAACATACAAATTTTAAAGTATTTTATAGCATTATCCGTCGCTCTGATATACTCGTAAGTACATAATGTTACAGGTTACTGATAGATACTTTTAAAAATATTGCTGTACCTATAAATAATAAATAATTATAAAATAATTTATTGTCCTCTCCAACAAGGTTTACAGAACTAATACCTACTATAATAACTAGTACCTACCTAAATTTTCAAAGAAAAGTTAAATGTGTCTTGTTGTTTTGACTTATGGTCGAACAACAATATAAAATTGAAAATAACACATGTACATAGGTGTATATAAAAAGTACTTGTGTTATGGTAACACATGTAGATATAATAGAAATTTTGCAACGCACTGCGATCTAGATCTAGTTCTAGTTTGTAACAACAATAATCACACTATCTCGAATTCGATCATACAAGATGTTTAGATGTAGCAATGTTAGCGTTAAAATCTTTCCGTACTGAAACTACGAAATAAGCAGTAATTGTAAATGTGACCTATAACTACTAAATGAGCAGGAGCACACAAAAAGTTGGTTATCTCTTACAATTAACAACTTCAAATTCTAATTAATTTATTTATCTTAAATTGAGGTAATTACCATGTCACGAAATAGTAGGTAATAATTGAGTTATATCTAACAAAAATTAAAAAATCAAAAATCTTAAAATAATTAAGTGTTCACTTGGAATTTTAATACGATATTTACCTACGATTCTGTTCAAGAACAACAGTGCGGGTATATTTAATATTTGACAATACATACTTATGTAATCTTAATAGGTCAGAACGTTAATTCAAATCTTAAACAATATAAAGGTGTTATTTATGGATCTTTATGGAATGAGAAATTATTTGTAGGTACGTATAGTTCTACAAATGGGTACCTAACGTGAAGGATGATTTAAACTCTCCTTATGTTGCTCTACATAGACAGGAAATGATGATGTTAGTAAAAAAAAAAAAATATATATAGTAATTATCTATTATGATCCCATTAATGAATGTATTACAAAATGAAATAACTGAATAGGAGAATAGACTGTATTTAACCTAGAGTCTTGTCTAAAATAATGTCCTGAATAAAAGAACACGGAAATCTAAGATGTATACCTATACTTTTTGATTGAATATTAAATAGGTAATTTAAATTAAGTGGTTTATAAAGAATTGAAACTACATAAATAAATATAACTGCAACGCTTACAAATTTTACAGTTTCTATTAACAACATACTTACCTAAGCATCAAACAAAATATGAACCAGTTCAAAAATTTTAGAGATTATAGAGTATTAAAAACATAATTAAAAAAATACTAAAAATATATTCTATGGAAATAAGAGATGAAGATTACGATTAAGATGAGAATTACAACATGAAAAAAATTAAATAAGACTTTTCTGATAATGACTGCATGCGTTTTCTAATGATGTTAAGTAAAATCTGTGAGAAAAACTATGGACTGTCAATGGTACCCAATAATTGTACGTATGTAGGGGAAAATGTTTAAAAAAGTAGTTTTTTTAATTAAGATCGTATAGGCGCTGAGTCGTAGAGAGGGTGGGTATGTGAAAAATGCGCGAAAAGTGCGTGACAGTGTTGCCACACGCAGCTGCAACAATGCGCATGCGTCAAGCGCGGCGCGTTCGCATCGCCTGCAGCGCTGCATACTACACTGCCTTCCTGGATGTATTTTTTATGATAATACTATTTTATAAATATGTGACCTTATATTCCAATTCAATAATAAATAAAAAAGAAAATGATTTCCATTTATTGGTCTTAAAAATGCATGTTTCAAGTAGGCAAGTAGGGAAATAATTCTTTAGAATATTTTTTGTCAATACCTATTAAATAAATTAAATAACGTTGATGATTGAGTAGCACAGCTAGCCTTTATTATTTATTTTGGTTACTTAGAAAATAGCTAAAATAAACATATAGGTGTAGATAATTATTTTCACTATTGTAAATATAATGATCGATAGCCACTACCTAACTATATAAAATATTGGGGCGTGTAAATATACCTACCTATTGCACTGGAGTCCGATATTCTTATCAGTATGTAGGGCTGTGCCTATCTAATCTTGGTCTCCCACTTTAGTTCGCAGATAAAAGAAGTCACTTCTTTCTAAACACATTTTTACCAATTGTGTCACATAACCTACCTATTATAGGGGACAAATTAAAAAAAACCTTTGATGTTACCGGATACTTACCTAAAAGGTAGGTATCTATTATGGGGTCTACTGACTAGGAATATTTCATACTTACTTTTAACTAAAAAATCTGTTAATGGTTAATCGTAATCTATCATTGGTGGTCTTGGTTTCAAATGTAGGTGCCTAAATATTTTACTCAGTGTTGCTATTTTCTTCAATATTATTCAATACTATTCTTGTCATAAATTTAAATTGGGTAATACTTAATATTCCTAATTAATTTTAACTGAGATCACTTTTTCGAAAATTCGGTAAAAAAATAGTTTTGTACAGAGAGACGACAAATGTTATAAACGACAACACTGAAAGAAAGTGGTTTTGGTGGTAATGGTAATAAGTATACATTCATGTAGATAGATACCTGTAGGTATCTAATAGATTTCTAGTGACAGATAGAGAACACTTACATTTGGCATCATAAACATTTCGGTGCACACTGAAACTGATCAGGGAGTAGCTGTAAAAATTATAGCCATTCAAAATGTTGTAGTATGTAATTAGAACGGGAGCGGGAGCAGTAGAAGTAGGTAGGTGGAGAGGGCGCGGGCGGCGTGCGGTGTGCTGCACTCGTCTTCTCTCAGGCGTGACGTCCGGCCGGGGTCAGCGAACGCAGGGCCGCCGATCGCTTTCTTGTGCCCGACAAACGACCCTCCGAGATGTCATTCACATGTTTACTATCCACTCTTCCTGATTCATTTATTAAAATGGTCCTTTCATCGACCGCTACGTCTCCACCCGATGCCGGCGACTCTACACTTTTACTATTAGTTACATCGTTGTATATTATTCGTACAAATTCATATTGAAGGATATTTTAATGATTCAAATGTTCGATTACGTCAACAACTCTACGAATTCAAGCCAGCATCACGTCTATACGTTATTAAAATAATGGATGTTGCTTCAATTTATTAATTTTTCGATATCATTGGTATCGGGTTTAGACGTGGTCAGCGCAGGCGCAGCCATCGGCGTTAACAGATTGATCGCGGCAATGTATCACACGTGCAGTCCGCTAGCGGCCCTTCTATTTGTAAACGGGCGACGAGGGCCGCACATTCCGATCGTGCCTCGTGCCCCGTGCTACGCCACCCGACCACTCTAGCCGCCACTTCAACATTAACGACAACTCCGTTCTACACTACCGCTGCACCGTATGCTCCATTCTAGGCATGTTTACTATTTATTTAAGCAGTGTAATGGATTCATTCAGATGAAATCATCAATTTGAGACCTTACTCGAGTATTGAATTCTCGAAGTTCTTGTGTTAACCTCTATGCTAACAATGAGATTTAAACATATTTGGTGTTACCGATTTTGTCGAAATGTATGTATGTATATAGTAAAATTATGGGAATCTTAGAAACTATACTCCACTGTTACTTGAAGTGATAAATCTTATGCAATTGAGACAACAACATTGATACTTACTAAATTTCTCGCAATGATTGCCATTGACCCACTTGAACAGTATAAGTAACAAAATTTCAAAAATAACAAGGACTCTATGGTGAAAGCTCCACCGCATTACCCCATGCGAACATTACAATGGGGCAGCAAATAGCCGCCCAATTGTAGTGTTCAGGACTATCGTCTTCCGCTTGGACGGTAATGTATGCCTCTGTGTGATAACATTCACAGCAACTGAGGCCTCACGGGTGGCATTTGACGAATCTGCATTTTAACCTCTAGTTTTTGTGTACAAGCTGCAGTTGCCACTTACACCCTCATTTCATAGTAAAAAAGGAAGTAATATTTTAATCCATGTTGTTTTTTCTACTAGGTATCCCTGATAATCAAATTATTTCCAATAATGTATGTTATTGTACCTACACAAATGTGGAAAAGTTAGACTGGATTTATTTAATCTTATCTAATAGTTATCTATTTGATAAGATTTATAAATTCATACCTACATGGCAATAGATTCGCCATAGGAAATTCGTTAAACTAAATAATTGATACTTAAATAGAAAAAGAAAGCCATTGAATAATGTTCAATATATATGCAGTTGGTTGAAGTTCTTGAGATGACAAAATACTAAAATACATAAATTTTTCATATTCTGGCAAAGATCAAACAAGCTGCGACTGAGTCAATTTTGCTCCTGTGTCTCGATAAAAAGTGTTGAACAGAATCTTTAAGTGTCTCACATGTCATTTATGATATAGATTGCTTCTGGTGATGTAACTGCTAATTAGGTGCCTACAGATAGACGTACCCACATTCTTTGTGTTTTTGTACATGCGGCCACAAATAAATAGATTTCATTAAGTTACAATTGATTTCTTAGTTCTAACATTTCAATGAAATATTTAATAGTACAACGTAAAATCCGTATGAAACTAAATCGTGAGCATTTATAATGAGGTGTACCAAAGTACAGTTCCCGCATTCCGATGAATGGTAAGAGGGCGCCGAAGGGGCGAGGCGCAGCAGCGGGGAATGCACGCATGCCAGCGCGTGCTGCTACGACACTACACGTAACAATCGTATCAACAAATTCTAACAGGAACACCTGTTTAAAGGCCAACTCTACAATTTTTTGTAAAGTTAGTATCCTAACAAGGCAGGCTACTTAGTACTTAGACAGCTTGGATAAGTAAGGATGTTGTCCGATTTAGGTTCGGTTGCATCAACATTTTTGTTAAAGATAATGTAAAATTTTACATCCTTCTCTAAGTTAAAGAAATTTGTTGAAGTTAGAGAAGGATGGATTTGGCAAGATTATGCTTGCCAAATCCATCCTTTTCCCTATTCTAGACTATGCTGACATATCTTATCTTGATCTAACACAGGAGCAACTTGGCAAGCTTGAGCGTCTTCAAAATCTTTGTATACGGTTCATATTTGGTTTGCGTAAATATGACCATGTTTCTGAATGTCGTAAACAGCTCAATTGGCTACCAATTCATCTTCGCAGGAATACGCATATTCTTTCACTACTCTACTGCGTGCTATTTTACCCGCATTATCCCCAATACCTAAGAGACCGTTTCCAATATCTTTCTCAATCTAATTCCCTCTTTCTACGCTCTTCCAACAACCTTCGCCTTGCAATGCCTTCTCACTCTTCTTCTTTCTATGCCAAATCTTTCACTGTCGAAGCTGTTAATCTTTGGAACTCCTTACCTCTACATATCCGCCAAACTCAAACCTTGGCGTCTTTTAAAAAGCGTCTAAAGGACCATTACCTAACCTTGGATCCATAAATAGTCATGCGATATCTTTTCTTTATTCCTCAATTTGATATAGGTATTGTATTTATGTATGTATATATATGTTTTATCTTTGTATATTATTATGTATGTATGTATTGTATTTAGTATATGTAAGTACATATGTTTTAAATTATTGTATATGTGTAAGTATATATATTTTAAATCTATTTATTAATAAAATTTTTGAATATTATTAGATACTATTAAAATGCCGTAGTTGTAAGAAATTGTTATATGTAATTTATTTTTAACTTTGCTCAGTATGTACACCCCTTCTTCTGGATTGTTCGTATCTCTTTCATACTAGGTTGTCTGGAAGAGATCGCTTTAAGCGATAAGACCGCCTATTGTGCTTTTATTTTATGAACTATTGATTTTTTGTATTTTTTTTGTTATAATCTGTACAATAAAGAGTATATAATAATATAATAATAATAATAATAAGGGGGCAGAGCAGCTTGTGGCGAGCTGTTGGTGATTAGCGACACCACCCCCTACCATCATCTCGAGTTCCTCCGAGAGAACTGGGCTCCGCCTCGTCCGCCACACAGAGGTACGGCCGGACAGAGCATCAGGTCTCTCACCTCTGGCTTGCCTTCATTGGCTGGTCAGAGTGGGGCGCTAGAGGTATGGCATTTGCAGAAATTTGGATAATAGGCTGTTGTCTAAATTTCTGCAAGAGCCATACACTCGGGGGTGGAAGTGTCTAAAGGCATAATAGCGGGGAAGCCCGCTCCGAGCTCGAGATTACTCGCTCGTGATGGTGAAACCGGGGCCACACCTCTCGACACCCCCAGCCTCTCTCAACAGTGTTGCCCCCTGTCGACCATCGGGTTGGCTGTTTGGGGGGCCCACCAAGGAGAGGCGAGTCACCACCTGCCTAAAGTAGGATTCGATAATGTGAGATGTTGAATATAGGCAGGTGCCGGATCTCACTCCATAGGCCCAGCCAGCTAGTCCCCCCAGTTCACCCACATAGCCCAAAGTTTGGCAAATCACTTTTCATTACAATAGTCCCATTATATTCTGCGGGGTCTGTCTGTGTCTGTATTAACTATTGATGCAGCCAGAGAGAGGTCCCGCCGAATATAACCCATTACAAAGTAGATCAAAATTCTCGAAAGGGCCTCTACGTGTTGGACTCCCCATGTCCCCGCGCAAGCCTGACAAAGGTCCGGGGTTCAAATTGGACCCCGTGCTGACGAGAGATAATAAGGATGTACAATTTAACATTAACTTCAACTCTAACAAATATTTTGGTGCAACCGAATCTTAGTTGTGTACGGTGCATACCTATAGATATAGGTAGTATATTCACTTTAAACTTTTATGTAACATCCTTATTTCTACTAAAACGTTACATCTTCAAAATTCTGATCTGAACGATTGTTTTAAAATTGCTGTGAGGTGTAAAATAACCGCATGAAAAATTCCTACCTTGAAAATTATAATTTTGTAACCAAGTAAAAATGGTAGAGTTTAAGTAATAAACAGTACGCTTTCATATTTATTGGCTTTTTAATGCTTATCAGTGCTATCTACATATTTTCCATCTCTTTAAGCTTTTTTTTCTGTAGGTTTTCTGCTATTCCACTTGACTGTAGACCGTTTTCTTATCTGTAAGCTTCGCTGTCTTCGTTCAGATGTAGGGACTTTTGCCCTTACAGATGTTCTGTTCTTATTATATTAATTCATGCGCATAAATCCACGGTAAATCCAGCCAGCGCATTTTTGTGTTTCTGCGAAACACGAATCCGAGTAAAAGATTTTCGCTTGAAAAGATCCTCTGCTAGTAATATCTATAGGAGAACTTTCGTATTTCGTTTTCTATCTGGTTAGAAAAGTAAGTATTTGTTTTGACAGTTTAAGGTGACATTTATTTGTTGCCAAACTATCCTAGTTCAGAAAATAACAAAAATGGGAAAGAAAAATTTGACTTCGGGCAAAATAAAAAAAAATTGTAAAAAAAAAATCTTTCCCTTTTTTTTTGTTTTCTAAAGTTCACTCGCATGTGTTATTGCGAAAAATAAAAATATTCGGTCCCTAGTTCAGGTACCTTCATCGACTTCGTAAACGCTATGCGTAGCTTTTAGGTAACGCATAAATTGTTTCCTCTATTTTTGTAGTTTACATTATCATAATTTCAGCCAGTATACCTACCGCTATACCTTATACCTACTTGTTGGAATATTCATATAATTTTGAAAATGTATTTAATCAAGTTTGCATTCTCATTATCTCTTAACATGCCAATATTATAATCTACTGTGTAGGTACAACTAATAATAATAGGTACAGTGATAATATTCAACTAAGGATCGTAACAAATTATAACGGGTATAATTTCGCAAATTTTTCATAATAATAACATGTATTCATTTGAAAAATTAGAACTCATAGAAAGTAAAAAAGTGTATAGGTAACCTAACCTTACCGATTTATGTTTAAAAAAGAGGTTCACGGATTAACCACTGAGGCACGTGTAAATTAATTAATACTATCCTATCTGTTTTTTTTTTTAAATAATACCTACATATACCTAATTTAATGAAGTAGAATAGTGTTGTTTTAAATTATTTGAACACGGATATTTTTCTACTATTATTGATTATTTTATTTATTTTACTTACACTCCGTGCGATAATATTTGACATAATATAACATGTGTACGTGGGATTTGGTTGCCACAGCATTATTGTTTCCACCTATTTTACCTATATTACCTTTTATTAATAGGTAGAAACTTTAAAACGTTTAAAAGCAGGTTAGTCAGTTGTTGGACCGCATTAGTACCAATCTCAAATACTTGCCTTCCTCCGGACAATTGTAAATTCACCACCACGGAAATTTTCCACATACATACCTACAAACATGTAAACTTCATATTATATTGAGCGAAATTCGTTACAGACCGGCAAAATATGAAGAAATTCGCTACAGGTAGGTATCTATGTTCAAACCGTTCATTTTGGTACTAGTAACAGAAGAATAGAATCTTCATTTTCATTCAAAATTAGATATAATTAGATGGCAAATCTCTAGGCACCTATAAAATATTTTACAAATGTCTAACTAGGTATTTAACGGTTGTACAAAATAAAGGTGGTTGCTAGATTTAGCCGTAGTACCTTCCTAGTTTTAACGTTGAAATTCATTATGATATATTTTTTTTATTTTTACGTGAATATTTGTAGTAAATTAACTAAAAACTTAATTTCAACATATTTTATTAAGTAACCGACATTTAATTAAACATTTAAAATAGATAAATTATTAAGACTTAATATGACAAATATGGTGAATGTCCTTTGTATTGGCAGTTCTCGTTGAATCAGTCCTGCTTTAGATTTATTGTAAACTAGCTGTGCCCGCGACTTCGTCCACGTGAGAAAAAATATGATTGTTCAGTATCTACCCGGACGAAGTTGTGGGCGCAGCTAGTATAAAAGTAGCCTAAGTTACTCCTTATTACATCAGCTATTTGCCAGTGAAAGTCCCGTCAAAATCGGATACACTCCAATTCTACTTATTTGTATGTAGGTATGTATGTATGGCTGTATGGAGATAAAAGTAGCCTAAAAGTTACTCCTTATTGCATCAGCTACCTACCCGTGGAAGTCCCGTCAAAGTCGGATACACTCCAATTCTACTTATTTCAATGTAGGTATGTATGTATGGAGACAAAAGTAGCCTAAGTTACTCCTTATCACATCAGCTATCTGCCAGTGAAAGTCCATTCAAAATCGGTCCAGCCGTTCCCAAGATTAGCCCCGCCAAACAGACAGACAGACAGACGGACAGACAAATATTGTAAATAATGTTCAGAATCAGAAACTCATGTATTTATTTAGGGTGACAGGCACCCTAAATGAATAAATGAGGGTGTTGTTTTGGTATATGTACCGTGTATACATACATATGCATGTAGTAAAAACCGGTTATTTTAATATTACAAACAGACACTCCAATTTTATTTATTTTTATAGATGTATAGATTTATTATGGAAAGGTAACTTACAACATAAGACCTAAAAATTATGTGAAAATTTTAAGCGTCTACTTGCTACCGTTATTAATAGGTTGGGGAAAAAGTTTCTTCGCATTTTTTAAGATAATTCAAAACATTTTTTAATATAGTTTATTTAAATTTAACTAAATTATGTATGTACCATTTTTTTCGATAACCTTCTTGTAGGTAGGGACATGATCCCATTGCTATAAAAATTTTGGGACTTCTCATCAAAATACCGCGACAAGTGGATTTGGCAGTCCTCTCGTGATGTTAACCTAACATTGCATAAAGAATTCTGAAGAGACCGAAACAGGTGGAAATCTGAAGGTGCAAGGTCAGGACTATACGGCGGATGCATTAACACCTCCCAGCCAAACTCTCTTAATTTTTGCTGAGTGGCTATAGATGTGTGAGGTCTAGCGTTATCACCACACCCCTTCTCTTGATCAATTCCGGCCGCTTTCTCTCAACTTCTTGCTTTAATCTCATCAGTTGTTCGCAGTAGAGTTCAGAATCGATAGTCCTGCCTGGTGGTAATAGCTCATAATGAATAATGCCCTTCCAATCCCACCACACACACAACATCACCTTATTGCGAGTTAACACGGGTTTCGCCACAGTCTGTGAAGCCTGACCGGCCTTTGACCACGACCTTTTTCGCACGTTCTTGTCGTACGTGATCCACTTTTCATCACCAGTTATCAGCTTCTTCACAAATGATTCGGTTTCATTACGTCGTAATAAAGAATCACAAATGAGTACAAGGTTCATTAGGTTTCTTTCAGTGAGCTCGTGAGGTACCCAAATATCGACCTTTTTTTTGTACCCAGCTTTTTTCAAATGCGCCAAAACTGTTTTGTGATCAATTCTCAGTTCTTCAGCTACGTCTACTGATAGGTCGATCTTGCTTCACTTTTTCAAAAATGGCATCTATTTTGGCGACCAGAGCGAGGTGCATCTATGACATCAAAATTTCCGGATTGAAAACGCTTAAACCAAATTTGTGCTACTCTCACAGACACTGCACTAGGTCCGTAAACATCGCAAATTTTTTCGCGGCTTGCGTTGCATTTTTACCTTTTTTGTAGTAAAATTTTAAAATGTATCGAATTTCTTCATTAGATTCACTCATCTTGACAGTACGAAAAACAAATGAAAATCACACATTTGCCTAATTTGAATTTGGAATTATGTTCTTTAAAATTTTAACTTTCAATGATACCAAAACCAGCCAGATACAACATTATACTACAGCCAAAGAGATTTTATTACAAGTTCATACATACTATAATGCGAAAAGACTTTTTCCCCAACCTATTATTATCGAGCAAAAAAATATACGAAAAAAAAGAACACGTTTATTGTATGTTCCCTTGGACCCCTTAACATTTTCATTTTCTTATTTTTAGTAATTAATTTTGACTTAATAGTGTAATAAATGTTAGCTTTCTAGCTATCACAATTTATGAGATACAGGCTGGTGACAGAAAGGCGGACGGACGGACAGACAGACAGACAGCGGAGGATTAGTAATCCGTGGGGTCCGTTTTTACCTTTTAGGTACGAAACCCCCTAAATGATACAACTAAGATTCAGAATACCTTAAAAATATTCGATATGATTCTTTAAATTGATATAACTTTTTTATTTCTGAACCGATTCACATGAAACAAACACTAAATGTTAAGTGAAACTTACCACAATATATTAGTGAACCGCAAATCGAATAAGCCGTTTCTGATATTAGCGTGCACAAACACACAGACAAACAGACATTTTTCCGGGATAAAAAGTACCCAGTGTTGTGCGCCAAAGGTTAAAATATAATCATACCAAGTTTCATTGTAATCGGATCGGTAGTTTTTCTGTGATGCTTGAACAAACAGACAGACAGATAGACAGACAGACAGACAAAAAAATTTTTAATCACATATTTGAGTTCGGTATCGATCTAGTAACATCCCCTGGTATTTATTTTTCAATATTTTCAATGTACAGAATTTACACTTCTACGGATTTATTATAAGTATAGATTTATTTAGCTTATAAATTTTTCAAGTACCTACTTTTTCTTTAAAAAGTTAAGTTAGTGTTATAGTAACTAAAAGGGTCTCTTAATCCACAAATCAAACTGTATCTTAAATTTAGCATTTAAAACGTTAAGCGTTTTAGTTATATCTATTAACCGATTTAGTTAATGCTACAGGGATTTAAAGAATTCAAAGAATTCGGTAAATTGGGAGCAACATTTCATAATAGCTAATTTAATTGAATTAAAACAACTTTTGTGGTTCTTCATTTATTTATAAAATAGTCGTTGATACATAGATCTATAAATACAAATTCTCAAAGCGGTTACTCATTTTGTGTTCTTAGTGTCAACATGCTACACAGAAAAATAATCAATTCTGTAGGTAGATGAATCACAGTGTTAACTACTTATCGACTTGTTTATTGAGTAATCTGTATTAGCTCGAGTAAACGGGCACCGAGTCAATCGATGGTGTAGGGTAATAGTGTTTACTGGAATGTTAATGATTGCGGTGCAATGTCATAAATGACTCATACCGATCTTCGAACAGGCAGTCAGCGTTAGATATTAAGAACATGTTCTGTTGGAATGCGGATGCTTCCGAGAATTAACAGTTACGCGATCAATTTGATTGCCTCTTCCCATCATGAAGGTATCGATAGTAAATTATTTCAATTCTATTTTAAATCGACACGGTGTCCTTATGTGAGTAGGTACTATCAAGGATTGTGGAATTCATTAGAACTTCATATTTTTCGATTTAGAGTTCTATCGATGATTATCTTCGCATCGTTACCGTGTGACCAAAAGTCTTAACCCGAACCTACTCAAATGAAGATGTAAACATTTAAGAGGCCACGATACTTTCTGCATATTAATCTTATGTTTGTCTCCCTTTGAGTTTCTCAGATTTATTACCGCTGACTGGTGTTATCAATTTCGTTTAATTGATATTTGAGATATTCACGGAGCAGACTACCTCACTTCGAGGGTGCCATTGGAAATCCTCTGTAATGAAAATCTGAATGTGACCAGCTTGTTCTGAATCCGGGATCTCAAGTGTAGCAGTAGTGGGAAGTATTGCCGTACAATTGCTAAGTCATCGATGCAGTTGTAGTTTCTGACATTTTTAAAAGCTTTGCTCAGACACTCTTAGTACTAGATAGCTGTCATCATATCAGCCGTCACGTCCCCATGGATAGATAGCTATAATTAGGCATAAATATATCTACCTATTTATTAATCCCGCTGACAGTGGTAAAATAAAATATCTATTATTTTTTATAGGGTTAGTTAGGGTAGATTACCTAGATATCTCTCTTAAGGTGGACCCTCACTAGGAGCATTCGTGTGGTTACATTACTGTAACGTTTCAGATTTGATTCTGAGCATTACATTACATTGCCTCCCTGACTACCCAGCATTCGCATGTAATGTAACGATTCGGATTCGTTTTTGAGCATTACATTACAGTGAGTACTGCCTCCTTGACTGACGAGCATTCGCGTGTAATATAATATTATATTCGATTTTGAGAAATTAGTTGATTCCAGCAACATGCGTTCACTTCACTATCACTTTACTGGTGGTTACTTGCTTGGAGGTGCTCCAGTAGCGTAAACGTGTCTACAAACTTGCATTGTGGCCTAAGATCTCTAGTTTTTATGAGCATATATGTGGACCACTAATCACTGAGAGGGGCGTGTTGCCCGTCCGCCTCATGCTCTATGACAAGTGATTCGTATTGTGATTTGTGCATCAAGTTGTGCACTGTAATGCTCGGTGGTTTTCCCTCACCAACGTAATGCTCGAATCTCTAACATTACAGTTTGCGCAGTGCTCGGTTCTCCTCCCTCACTGATGTAACGATGTAATCAGTAATATTATATTACAGGCGAAGGCTCCAACTGAGGGAGCACCTTTATATTGTAATGTGTTAGTACTCGTGTTTTTTTTTTGGGTTATTTGACTTGTTTCTGAAATATTAAGCTTAAAGTGCCATTTTTGTTAAAGTGTGCCCGTTTCTGATCGTAAACTTCGTAACTTCAGACCTGTAATCTCCGAAGGGGTAGACAAATGCATGTATTTATTCAAGCATACGTGCAAACAGGACGATTCGCCGGTTACGTTTTGGTCCATGTAACAGGTGGCGGGCCTGTTGGCATCTCCGGGTACATTACCAAACCCATTTACTCGTACTGGGAAACTTGAAAAATGGAAAATCGCAATAGAACTAGGTAGAAATAGAAATAGGTAGCTTATAAAAAACATAATCTTACATAAAAATCAATTGCTGTTTGTTAGTCTCGCGCTAAAACTCGAGAACGGCTGGAACGATTTGGCTAATTCTGGTTTTGAATGATTTTTGGAAGTCCAGGGAAGGTTTAAAAAGGTAAGAAAATATGAAAAAATTTAAGAGGAATAGTAAAAATCACAATTAAGGCCTTAATAAATAAAAGGCCGAAATGTGCAAGGTTACGTTTAAACCTCCTGATGGGTATGTCGCAGATAGATAGATTAATAGGTGTAAGGTAGTGAAGTGTCTAGTAGGTTGAGTGCTTACTATGATCTGTACTTTAAAGGATAAAACGACTAGTTGGTGACACCCACGCCGTTAAAACTTCAAGTCAAATTTTCAATTATTATTTTGTACTGAAAAACGACCATGTTCTTATAAATCAATTTCTTGCAAATTATTGACTATATAAAAAGTGAAATATGTATCTACTTGATAAAAATTAACTCGTGAAATATTAATAAACATGCTTATCTTTAGCTTACGGATCACACCGTTAGGTGTTGATATTTATTAATTAATTAATATACCGTACTAAAAAGTGGCTTAGTAAGAAAACGGAATAAAAACAACATTTTCATGGAAACGTCAGAAATTAATAAATTGAATAAAGAAAATAGTTTTTTCAATGCCGATGCATTAGTTATATATTTTTTAATGTGATGAAGATGCCAAACAAGCGTGCAGTTCTCATGAATATTACGTGATGATTGCAGCCTATCCACACAAAAACCAGAGGTCAAAATGCAAATGCGTTTCCACCCATGAGACCTTAGTTATTTCGTTTCTGTGATAGTTATTACTGGGCTGTACATTACCATCTAACTGAAACGAATTATCTATATATATAAACAATAAAAAAAAATTGTCTGTATATATCAAACCTTTGACACATTATTTTATTCTGAGGCAAAATGAAATAATGTGTCAAAGGTTTGATAGATACGGACTATTTGTATGGGAAAATGAAATTGTGGTTTTTACTATTTCCTTTCAATTTCTTCGTATTTTCTTACCTTTTAAACCTTCCCTGTACTTTCAATATTAATTCAAAACCAAAATTAGTTAAATCGGTCCAGCCGTTCTCGAGTGTTAGCGGTACTAACGAACATCAATCGATTTTTATATAATATAGATAATTTAGTATCGGACGTATCATAACATCTCATTGCGGATCGCAATAAGACGTAGGTACGGACTCAGGTATATATATAATATTCTATAGATGTGCGAACTCTAGATCAAGTTTAATTTTGTTCATTTTCCACAAAATATAATTATTCATAAATAATTGTGTATAACGGTGCGGTGATGTAGTACCTTGGTTAGCAGCTTGTGGATACGCGGGTGGATGCGCGGGAGTGGCGCGTGCGAGCGGCAGGTGTGCGCGCGCAGCCGGCAACCTTATTAGAGCACCGCACGAGATACCCCGTCTGTTGAAATTACCGCTTAGTTAGGATTCCGTATACTAAATTGGGTATCTGCTTCAACTCTTTTATTATTATTTTTTGTCATTGGAATAGTCTAGGAGCATGAATATAAATTTACGTAGCTATCACCACCGCTTCTTGCCAGTCCTGAGAGTTTATAATATATTTTCACAATTATTGTGAATTTCTGAACATTTTTGGGATCAACTACGAGTCCATCGTAACTTTTGAGTTAGGTTCAAAACGCTCTTTGCGTTCCGTACATTGCTTTGTAGGTACAGATAAAATGAAAATAAGGTACGGCTTTTAAGTCAGGTTTACCTTGCAGCCTTATTTTCAGCTTTGAAATATTATCGAGCCAACCTTAAGAACACATTCCTTGGCATGAATTTAAAATACGAGATTTACCTCAACAGAGTAAAAATGGTCTTTCTTTCTAACAATAGAGGTGGTAGAAGTCCTCCTTACCAGACTTTAATTTTAAGCTTCTTATTTCGGAAAAGTATTTTTTTAATACTAGGATATATCCTTACGTTTTCTAGACAATATTTCAAAGCTGTTTACCTTGTACTTTTTTTCTGAACTAATTTCGCTATGATCCTTTCATATTAAGTTCCATTTGTTGTTGTGCTAACGTTTCCATTTTTGCCGCTTGTGCCGTCTTTATTGAGGGATGGGTAATAACGAAAATATTTTTACGTTGGTTTATCTTTGGACTAGTTTTAAGTTAAATTAGTTTTTTAAGCAGACACCATATTATATATCTGTACATATCACCTATATTCTAGGATACCGTATACCAAATTGATTAATTACATAAACATAGTAAATATAGGAATGAAATTCCGCGATGACAGAGGTTCGAATAAATATGCAAGTCGGTAAGCATTTAAGGTAGATATAAATAAGGGCAAAGTACCTACAATCAGGTAAATGGGTTTATAGATACAGCGATAAAAATTGATGTAGGTAGGTATTTCGATTTAGAGTAGAGAAGAGTGTTTTCTCATTATCCTACCGATGACTGTACAATAAGTTGTATCTTTTTTTCTTTGTTATTCACTTAAAGCATGTCACTGAAAATAATCTTCTATAGCTATAATAAAACTGTAGAAGTGTTAATCTGTACATTAAAAATATTGAAAAAATAAATACCAGGGGATGTTACTAGATCGATACCGAACACAAATATGTGATTAAAAAAATGTTCGTCTGTCTGTCTGTTTGTTCAAGCATCACACAAAAAGTACTAACTGGTCCGATTACGATGAAACTAGGTATAATTATACTTTAACGTTTGGCGCACAGCACTGGGTACTTTTTATCCCGGCAAAATGTATGTAGGTATGTCTGTGTGTTTGTGCACGCTAATTTCAGAAATCAAAAAGTTACGTCAATTTAAAGAACCTTAACGAATATTTCTAAACTATTCTTTATCTTATATCTTTTTTAGGCTTCCGTACCTAAAAGGTATAAACGGACCTTATTACTAATCCTCCGCTGTTTGTCTATTTGTCCGTTCGTCCGTGTCTGTCACCAGGCTGTAATCTCATATACAGTGATAGCTAGAAAGCTAAAATTTTCATAAATTTATGTATTTCTGTTACCGCACTATAACGACAAAATTGAATACAAGAAATAACAAAATTGGTGTCGTTGGTGGCGTAGGTGTTGATGATGACTCTGGTGGTGGTGTTGATGGCGTTAGGGGTGGTGGTGGTTTTTAGTCGCGATGGAGGCATTGGTGGCGTTGGTGACGATGGTGGTGTTGTTGGTAGTTTTGGAGGCGTTGGTGGCGTAGGTGTTTGGTGATGTAGGTGTTGGTGGTGGCGTTGATGACGTTGGTAGCGTTTGTGGTGGTGGCGGTGGTGGAGGTGGTAGTGGTGACGATGGTAGTGATGGTGGTGGTAGTGTTGGTGGCATTAGTTAGTAGTTAAAATGCACAACGTTAATATTCAATTTTTCATTTCATTAATATGAATCTAAGCACAGACATTACA
This sequence comes from Macrosoma leucophasiata, assembly GCA_036365455.1. NCBI lineage: Eukaryota > Metazoa > Arthropoda > Insecta > Lepidoptera > Hedylidae > Macrosoma > Macrosoma leucophasiata. The sequence goes on from JAWQUS010000024.1 coordinate 8,844,175, forward strand.
TGTCATATTTTCTGTCACAGATCTACGGTAGACTCGATCGAAACCCATTTACAATTAAAGGTCGTAAAAAAATTATTATTCTGAGGCGAGAACATGTATTCATGCAAAATTCGTATTTTTTTATACATAATTCGTGAAATAGAATCAATAATTTTATAAATTCAAATGTCAATGCCCGCCATTATTACGTAGGTACACATTTCATTTTTAACAAATGTCATTGAATTATTATCGTACATGGACAGGCTAGGCAATTTTCAAAAATCAATTGCTGCTTTCATTTGTTAGTTTCGCTTAAACTGTAGTGTATTTTTTTATCTTTGCTTTGCCAGCTAGTTTCTTAATAAAATAACACCGTTTTACCCACAAATTAATATAAACACAACACATTAATAAGAAAAAGGCAATTCTTACAGTTCAATAGCCATACTCCTGCGATTGATAAGCTTGAGTCGGCACGGGCAGAACGAAAGTGGAACAGGGTTTGTCAACATAGACCGTCAGCTGGCCCCAACGATAGCGCTTATCGCCCGCGGGACATAGTCCGCTCATTCACAAGCCGGTCCATTCATGCTCCCGCTCCCACCGCACCACCCACACCAATTTGGTCTTTAAGACTTCATTCAAGAGTTCACATTTGGGTGTGTGCTTGTGACGAGGGCGACGGGGCAAGGGGTAATATAGATCGAGGATATCGCGGGGTCAGCGCGGATTGCAGGCGCCCGATAAACGACGGTGGCATCCGACCATTCGACCCACCAATAATAGACAAAGGGGATAAACGCTGTCAACTTACGGATCATATTAGCGACTTAGGTTTCTATTGAACATCTTCGTCTATGCTGTTTATTTTTCTTTGCATGAAACTGTACAGTGCAATTGTTCATTCACAAATTGCGTGCACGTAGTAAACAAGATAAGAAATTACTACGTACATGTCAAAAGTACCCATATTATTATATACAAAAGAAGCCGTTGGTATTTTATTTATTTATTTTATTTCACGCCTGTAATCCCCGGAGGGGTAGTCAGAAATAAATGCATGCATTCAAGCATACATGCAAACACCCACGACTCGCCGGTTACGTTTTTGGCCCATGTAACAGGTGGCGAACCTGTTGGCATCTCCGGGCACGTTACCAAACTCCGAGGTACTGTACGGTATTATATCATGTTCTGGCTTGGATGTAAACGCGTTGTGTTAAATTTGATGTTTCTATATTTTAATTAGTGTTTTGTGGATGGGTGACCGATTAACGATGCGCCACTGTGTAATAGTCAATAAGTTTTATAACTTTTATTATTTTTTAGAGCTGCAGTAGAAATGCATGTAAATGCATGACGTAATTTGATCATTGGTACACTTTGTGTTAATTAATCAATTTATTTATCAGTATTCGTCATGCAGCAAATTGATAGATACCTATTATACAAGGATGGTTGATCTTGTGAAATCATGACACATCAATTATCAATGGAAATAATTTCCGGCACATATAAACTTTCAGGATCTATTGAATATGTATAGGTATTTTGGGATTGGTTTGTATGAATCGTACATGGACTAAACATAAATATGACTAAACATAGTATCATTCATAGTACTATAAAGAATTAGTGGTTTTACTGGAAAATAATACAGTCATCGGCATGTTACAAAAATGTTCAGTAGGTAATGTGTCATATTTAAATAAAGTTATCTTTCTGAGTGGATTGAGCGTTAGTTCTTTCTGCACATGTAAGCACCCTTATAAGCTTATAACGTTTTCTAAAACTAATTAATATTTAAAGACTTCAAAAGATTTTCAATTCTCAAATTATATAAATCGATAGACAGAGAGAATTCGTTGCCAAATCCTATATTCTTTTTTAATAATCCTACATGTTTAATTAAGGTAAAGGTAACTTAGAGCATAGCAGTATAATATGCTCTAAGTTACCTATACCATAATTAATAATTTACCTATCTTACATATATTTATTTTTCAGCTTACCTACTGCTAGTTACTTATATTCTGCACTGTTAATGGCTTCTGTTAATAAATTATACTTATTACTAGTTATTACATAGCAAATATACATTACGTATGACATCACAAAACCACAAAACTAAATAAAGCAGTTACCAAGATTGCTACTGAATATTTGTTCCTGCGATGTTTTGAAGGAGGGGGCTTATCAAGAGGCTAAATAACACGAAATCCGTCGATTGTGGGACGTCATAGGCGCCGTCGCAGAAATGCTAACGAGTTATCAATGTAAACGGTTTGTTTACACAGTTAACCGTAATCTTATCCGGTGACCTCTTTAGATTCTCCCGTTTCGAAATTGTATCGTCGGGGTAAGCGCCTGCACATGTCGCCAGTGCGAGTTGTTAGTTGCTAGTCGAGTCGATAATAACTCTAAATGTATCTTTGTTAAATCTTACAGTCGATAGTCCATAAACTTACATTAGCCTTTAAATATATGTTAACCTATCCTAACCTACAAATACACTTTTTTCTCTCCTTTGTATTTGTATAGAAGAGGAGTAAGTATGGTTGTGGATGACTTGACAAAAGTCCCCGCTACGGTTTACGGGCGACTCGAATAAAAATCTAGATGGAGAAACTCAATTTTTTAAAAATTGTGTTTCATGTATTGAACTTCTTTAAATACACTATGTCATTAAAGTAACTTATAAAATTTAATGAACAATATTTCCAGTATTTAGACATTAAATACACAAGAAAACCAAACTGAACTTCTGTTAGTAACACTTAATGATAAAGTGTAGCGAGATTAAAAGGTTTCCGTGGTAATGATTAAATAAGTAATTATAACTCGTGCTGGAGAGTTGTAATCGTATCGGTTGAGTTACTAGCGTCGTGTGCAGGAGTCTTATAGCTCGGTGTCCTTATTACAAGTCACCGGAAGTGCGCGCTCGACTTCGATCCGTCGAGCAAACGTTCATTCATGTTCTACGTATTTATTTAGTCGCTGACATATGTACCTACCATGCTTCTACATTGATAATGCCTTAAAGAGGACAATCCAGTATCGCATATGCCGCGTTACCGTCGATTCCATTCCATTTCCAATGTACACATACTTAGTATTCAACAAAGATTAATATTAGGTATTTTATCATGGACTCATCTATAAATTGTTAATCCTCAACAGGTGGGCACTCTGGATGCCGGATAATAATAAAATCCTGTTTAAAACAAAAAAACCGTCAAATTATGGACCTCTACTATTTCTGACAAGTTTAAGTTAAACGATTTTAATTAAGATATTCTATATTTACAAAGTGTAAAAACGTATGTACAATGTACATACCTATTGCATACTTAATAAAAGGGAGGATGTTTCCCTTACACTGACAGCATGACGTGGCAAGTTTTATATTTTAGATAACGTGTTTGGAGTGTAACCGTCAAATATGATTGTTTGCTTTCAACCGTCTGAAGGTGTCGGGAGCGGAAGTGGCGAACAGAAGCGGGAGGGTCGGCGTGCGCGCAGCTAATTGCCGGGAATTTCGGAGGTCGCCCGATGATAACCCGTCACTGCTCCGGAAGCGATAGCACTTTGATGTGGAGCGGTGGCGTCCGTTTCCCTGTACACATGTGCCTATGTATGCTACACAAATGACGGTGCGCCTATTGGAGTCAAAACTTATGTTTCGAATAGTATTGGTGATGGTGATGATAGCCGAAAGTAGAGGTAGATACTGTTTAGGTCCAAAACTGATTACTATTTACTGAAAATTATTTTTATGTCAATTTTATAATTGCTTCAATAAAGCGAGTTCTATAGTCACGGAGTTGTGTTATGCGCCTTGCGAATATCAACACACTCGCTAACTACTTTTTACATGGGACACAAAAACGTCACCGTGGGTGGGTGTTTGCATGTAACTTGACTACTCTATACACGCTACCTATTCCATAAAGAAAACCGGACTTGAATATACCTATTAAAATTTTAAAAAATACTGGGATCTACTAATTGCATTTAGTTCATAATTATTTAGGGCATTAAGTTTAATAAAGCAAATGATTTATCGTTTTATCTCATACTACCTACTTAGTTAAGTAAAACAAAAATGAAGTAATTGTTTTATATCATTTCGCATTAACATATGCTTGTGAAATATATTTTATTTTAAAGAAAAATGGAAAGAAAAATTTGACTTCAGGCGAGACTCGAACTCGCGGCCTACAGGGAATCTAGTCCAGCCGCTCTTCCAATTGAGCTACTGAAGTCCTGCCCGATTTGTCAAATGCAGGACTTCAGTAGCTCAATTGGAAGAGCGGCTGGAGCAAATTTTTCTTTCCATTTTTCTTTAAAATAAAATAAAAATGAAGTAATTTTGATGCACATGAATACTGCTCAATCTGCTCATACTAGCTGCATTTATGTGTCCTACCCACACTTGTAATTTGAAGAATTCCTACAACAACAAAACTTAAACGACATCCACATCGTTTGTTCCTATATTTGGGTAATGCTTTATTTGAGAATGACTTAAAGATGCATACTTACCAGATTGATAAGATTATGTTCATGGAAAGAACTCTAAAAGCGTAGCTAGGTATAAGACATGAATAATATACAAATTTATTAATACGCCCGTAATTTTGCGTGTAATTCGTGTTAATTTCCATGACATTGATGAACAAATGAAATTCTATAAAATATTTGATTTAGAAGTGCACAGTTCTCTTACCGTGAGAACTGGTTCTTAAAATGGATTCCCACTTTATCTTTAGTTTAGATAAGGTGCAAATAAAAATGGAGAGATATTGAGGACAAAATGTTATTCCTGAATAAAGGACCAATATTGAAACATTATTGTTATGGTGGAAATACCCATGGGAAAACCCATACATCGTGTACTTGCATTTCACTACGTCATGGCTATGATAACATGAATAGATTCTACTTACCTCGTTTTGTTCTTACTATTTAACCATAGATTTTGTTACAACACTAAAATAACTTGTTGTACATAGATTTCTTTACACGATTTGAACCTCCCTATTCAAATTTCCGGTACGGTTGTCAAACAACTAATGATGAAAATACATAAAGAGCTATGTTAATTACCAAATATTGTCCAGCATAAACCTGAATCAGTGATCGTACCAAATTACAAATTTCGTATATTTGTTAAGTTTAGTAAAAAGTGCTACAAAAAATATTCATAAATAAACCGACCTAGTGACACTTGACGACTTGACGCATACCCTCTATGTGTCAAGTCGTCAACTGTCAAACTACAAATCCAGCACACCGGAGACCACAGATCTTACTTTATTGCGAAAAATATACTAAGACAGTACAGCAGAGATAAGATTAGAAAGAACAGGACCAGAATGTCCAATAATGCGTGGCGTCAGACAAGGGGATTCCATTTCACCCAAACTTTTCTCTGCTGTATTGGATATAGTTTCAGCACTATTGTGTTCCGGTTAGATGGTAACGTATGGCCCCGTAAAAACTATCACAGAGACATAACGACTTAGGTTTTAGGGGTGGCAACGCTTCTGCATATTGATCTCTGATTTTTGTATAGATGTCTATAGGCTACTGCAGCCTCCATCACTTCCACTTGTTTTCTAACTTGGTAACATAAACAAAATACGATTCGCGGACGACGTAGTGGTGTTTTCAGACAATCTCAAACAATTGGAAAAAATATTGCAAGAGCTATCTGACAAAAGTGCTAAAGTAGGACAAATTATAAACAACTCACAGACAAATGTGATGACAAACTTATTACACAAGGGCTACAAGGTACCAATACATGTTAAGATTTTAGATTATAGAGTATATAGACGAGTTTATGAACTTAGGTCACCAAATTGCCAGTAACGAATGCATGAGCAAAGAAATAGATAACCGAAGCACAAACACACGGAGAAGATTTTGGTCATTAGCGGAAGTTATGAAAAATAACCAAACACAAATGTTTTTCAAAAGGACAGTGTTTGATGCCTGAACTTATACTGCCTTGTTTGACATAGGTTTACCTGCCAAACATGGTCATTGACAAAAAGACAACTAATAAAATAAGCAGTTTGTCAGAACAGTATGGAAGGAACCGTGACAGGACTATAATTAAAAGGTAAAGTAAGAAGTTTAGAAATGCAACTGTATCTATAAAAAAACTAAACTGGATATGAACTTGTCACTTATGAGAGATAAAAATAACAATGCCAAAAATAGCGCCTGAATGCCGTTCACGTGATGGTGCAAGGAGTAAAAGGAGCACCAGTGACGGAGCTCGCGGGCGTAGGCACCACCGCATTACCTAATATACTTGCCGCTAAATGGTAGTGTTCAGCACTATCGTGTTCCGGTCAGGTGGTAATGTACGGCCCTGTAATTTCCGGCACAGAGGCATAACACCTTAGGCCTCAGGAGTGGTAACGCATCTGCATTTTGACCTCGGTCTTTGTGTGGGTGTCTATAGGCTGCAGTGATCACTTAACATCAATGTGAACTGCATGCTTGTTTGCCACTTCCATAACAAAAAAAAAAAAAAAAAAAAAAAAAGGCAGGTGAAAAGATGGAAGGATGACATCAGCGACGTAGCGGGGCCTTTATGGACACGTGGCGCGAAAGTCAACCATGAATGGAGAGCCTTAGAGGAGGCCTATGTCCAAGGACAAGCTGGAGAATAAGTGCAACCGGCATAATTACCAAAAAACAGAGGAGTTATTACATATTTCTCTTATGTAAATGTATAAGTATTCAGTCTAATAAAAGCTTATTTATTTATATTTTTTATCCAAATATGCATTTAGAAAATCCAGAAACGAAATAAACCGTCTTCCTTCTGTTGGCTGTTTGACTTGACTGACTGGTATCATACATTCCCGTTGTTAACTTGAGTGGTTACGTAGTGATTATCCGTGTAAGTAGTAGTGAATATATATACCGTGCCATGTCTATTTGTTGTGTTATTTAGATTTCAATGGGAGGTACCAATAAAACCGTCGCCTGCATAAAAATGACAACTTGTCACAAAATCACAACTTGCAACGTACCATATGTTCGCCCACAATTATTTCCCATAACCTGTGAAACGTGTGCCCAAATTCTCAAGACAAAGACAGAACACAATTCTGCCTATTAATTCAACTCAAGCGACTCTTGACGTCAAAGGATCGTCACAAACCTAAATGGGCTGGCAGAAAGTAGGAAAAAATCATATGCCATGTGGCGCTAAAATTGGGATCGGTAAGTGAGCTAAGATATTACTGAAACTTATTCAGCCTTTTATGAATAACATAATCCCAATATGCCAATCTATAGGGTCGATGGAGAATCTATGGAGACGACCTATACCTACTATACAGAATCAATTGCAAAAAGTATTTCCTTGAAAGAAGTGTAGTGTAGTAGTAGTGGATTGACGTTGCCTTTTTCTCGAGAGCCTCCAAAATGGTGTAGCTATATTGAGCAGTAGCGCCTGAATGTTTTTTTATACTGGTGGTAGAGCTCAAGTGACGGAGCTCGCGGGCGTAGGCACCACCGCATTACCGTCTATAGGCTGCAGTAATCACTTAACATCAATGTGAACTGCATGATTGTTTACCATTTCCATCACATAAAAAAATATGGACATGTGAGAGAGTGGTTTATTTATGGTGTTCACGGAATCATATCGGCTATTTATTGATTAATTGGAAATTAAAATATAATTCTTCACTATTAAAAATTAATAAGCTATTTATGAAACTACAATGTTATTGTCAAGGTCTGATTACCTATGTATTTGTGTTTTTGTAATTTCGTAATAGGTATCATAACATAAAAATAATATTAAGCGAGTAAAGTTCCTATCTTGTGTGATGAAATAAGTATTGTATGTTTTAAAGATATTATTTATTTGACTTCACACAAATGACGTTAATTTGCCTGATAAGGAATTGACTATAAAAATAATATTGCCTTTGTTACTAAAAAAATCAATTTATGTCAATGAAAGTCAGAGGGGACAAAGGTTGACCGTTTGTTATCGAAGTCCGTTACAGTTTTGTTTTATTACTCGGCACTTCGGCGGTCCGCACCTCAATAAATTGTATTCCAAGCACCCGGACCGGCCACCTACTAGACAAGTAGACAACAATGCTTAGAGATTATGTCACAGACTTATACCACTTAACTACTCAAAACATTTTTATAGACTTCAGTGAAAGACTCACAGTAAGAGTATTATTATCACATTTTATTGTTATAAAACATGAATGTACCTACTCGTAGTAAAATGAAAGAAAAAAAGGATTTTTTTTAACAAAGTTAACTTTTATATGTTTTTTTATCTGTTTTACTTGGGTTTTGTGTATGTTTATTAAGTGTAACATTCTAATGTGAAATAAGTAAGACAAGATTAATAAGTAAGATAGGTTAGCATCTTCGAGTCAAATAGGTATATGACCGATTTAATATTTTTCGCCAATCCCTACCCCGTTAGGTAGTAGGTACCTGACGTGAAGATACATATACATACATAATATTGGACAAATTAAAATATCTCGTTTAGATCTGATAAAACTTCACATTTTACTAAATGAAATTATGAATCATTATCTTTTAAAATATATGTGACCGCGAACCCACGACGTCGGTATGAGCTTATATTTGTGTGTAAGTACCACCTGCTACGTAAGAAAGCGTAGCTTCTGAATAGTAAAGATGTACAACATATCATATCCCATATCTTTTAAGCTTAATCGTTTATAGTGTAAGTACATAGTTTTCGTTTATAGTTTACAGTGTACCATTTCGTACATGGCGTTCCAATAAATATAAAATTTAGGGATACAATAGTGCCTTTGCCGAGACGAGCCAAGTTTAGCGCAAGGGCAATGCTCCGTCATTTTTTGGAACCCACTTAACTTGGGTTTAGATGATAGGTAAATGAAATTACTAGATATTAGAAGAAGCACGGGAGGTGGACCGGGATATCTGGCACTCCATACTCTCTGCCAAGAACACAGAGCATGGAGTGCCAGATATCATGTCGATAGTACCTACCTATTAAATATACAAAGTTCTTATTGCATAGCTCTTATACTTTAAATTTTATTGATATCTAAATAACATCGATTTTGTCACTCACCTATGATCATCAAAAATCTTAAGGTAGAAAGCTGATATGGTATTGAAATAAAACTATTTTTACGGATTTACCTCGCGTATATTAAACTAAAATGATTTTTTAAATCAACCCGACGTTTCGGTCGCTTTTCAGCTTCCGTGGTCCCGGACAGACTGAGGTGACATTTGTCTGACAGAAGTTTGAAAAAATTATATGTAGCTACCTCCATCGATTTCGTAAACGCCTTGCGTAGCGTTCAGGATTAACACAATAATTACTTATGGTATCTTGAGGTACTTATGGTATCTTGATATGGTATGTAAGTTTGAATCGGTAGGTACATAAAAAACAATAATATCCTAATACTTTTAAGTTTTATCCCCTCCTCACCAACCCTATAAACAAAGAAAAATTTAATGCTAGAGACTAGAGATATGAACATGATACAAGTACACAGACTACTGATTGAAAAAAAAAATATCTTAGGGCTCACGCACATAACTGCGAGTTTTCATCGCATCGCAGTTACTGCGAGCTCGCACGAATGCGTCCAAAGAAAATCCGATCTAATTCGCATCGCACATTTCTGCGATGTTACGTCACACATGTTGACGCCACGTTTAAATGTTGATGAATGGGACTAAAAAAAATAAATGTACTTTGTAAGGGATGGGAGATATTCCGTCACGCGATATATTTGAAGTAACAGAATTGATTTAAACAAAATGGTGGTAAGATAAAGGTCAATGGATAGAATTTTTTATGTGATTAATACCTCATTTATAAAATGTGTCGTAGTATATTATTTTATCAATACGAATAAAAAATACTTTTTAGGGTCTATAATGCCGGTACATCTTGCAAATATAGGGGTTATTTAAATTAGCGCATCAACTTTTGCAGGCAGCTTCTCTACATAAAGCATCTCTATCAAATCAAACGCGGTTGGTTGTGATGCTGTAAGTCGTGCTATGATCATGCCTATACTCCATTCTGTACTTCCTGTTCTCTCGCATATGATTAATTTCTCAATGACGTCAGGGGAATTTCCATTACTTTGGCAAAAGGCTTTTATTATCCCTATTCCTAAAAACAGTAACCCCTGTGAGCTAAAGGAGTATAGGCCAATTTCTATACTACCCTTTCTTTCCAAAACACTCGAGGCTATCGCTCATAGGCAGATTTCAGCTTTTCTTGACTTACATCAGCTAATTAGTCCACTTCAGTCCGGATTCCGTATGGGTCATAGTACTACGACTACACTCCTCAAAATCACAGAAGACATACGCTATGGCATGGTCAGATAAATTGGTCACAGTTCTAGCGTTAATTGACTTCTCTAACGCTTTTAACATGGCCGACCACGATATTCTTCTTGCCTTGCTGACACATTTACAATTTTCTGGATCTGTAACAGACTGGCTTGCGTCATACCGACATCAAGCTGTCAAATTAAATAAAAAACTGTCGGACTGGAATCATCTTACGATCGGCGTTCCGCAGGGTGGTATTCTTTCACCTTTGCTGTTCACCATTTTCATAAACGCGCTCTGTACTTTACTTGACTGCTTTTACCACCTCTATGCCGATAATCTACAGATATACTGCCAGACAGATGTTGATAGTATTGACACTTGCATTGGGAAAATTAATATTAATTTACAAAAAATGAGCACTTGGTCTAAAAAATTCGGACTGAAAGTTAACCCTAAGAAGTGTCAGGCCATCGTTATTGGAAGCCCAAGGCAACAAACTAAGTTAATAACCAATTCTATTGCACCTGTCACCTATGAAGATCAGATAATTCCCTTTTCTCAGTCTGTAAAGAACCTGGGATTATACATTCCACCCTCAGTTGGAATGTCCAAATTAGCGAAGTTTGTCGTGCAGCATATGCATCGCTTAGCTTCCTTAATAGAGTTAGAAACTTCCTTCCCACTCAAATGAAAATACAACTTATTCAGGCACTTGTTTTACCCATAATTGATTATGCTGATGTGTGTTATCTGGATCTTAATGAGACATATTATATCTTAACAAACTGGACCGATTAATTAATAATGCTATTCGATTTATCTTTCGTCTGCGCAAATTTGATCATGTCTCGACTTACCGGACACAGTTAAAATGGCTTCCCATCCGCCAAAGAAGGCAATTAAAGATTCTTTGTCAACTTTTTTCGATTCTTTTTGTTAATTCTTCTTCTAATTATCTTAAGCACTTTTTTCAGTACCTTAGCTCTTCTCACTCTTTAGATCTTAGATCAAACGAGTCCTCTACACTCTCTATCCCTCTTCATCGATCCAGCTTCGTCTCCAATTCTTTCGGCGTTCAAGCGGCTCGCTTGTGGAATGCGTTACCAGACACTCTATGTAGGTCTGGTTCTAAACTCACCTTTAAAAAAAATCTCAAATCCTATCTTTGTCGATAAACTGCTCCATGTTATCATCATCATCATATTTATGTATGTATGTATTTGTGTAATATATGTATATATATTTGTTCATATCTATGTAAATATATTTTTTTTATGTATTTTGTAACTAAATGGTAACTACTTGTTTTAGTATTTATCATGTATCTCTAGTATTATTATTATTTTTACGTCTATGGTTTCCCATGTTTGCCGTATCATCATACCGCCCACCTAACTCTCTAAACTGCGAATGGTTTAGCTGGTAGAGAGCGCTTTTAGCGTTAAGCTCGCCATTTATCCCAATATCATGTATGTATTGTGTAACAATAAAGAGTTAATAAATAAATAAAAAAATAAAGTCAACAACATTTGTTCTACGACATCGACACGAGTGACTTACGGCCAAATACTCAAACGTCACTTAAATCTAAGTGGGATTTAAAGTCTTCTGCCTTTATAAAACTCGTTCAAACAATAGAGATAGCGCACATTTGAGCGTTGCTTAAAATTGAGTGACGTTTGAGTATTCAGCCATTACATCATTAAAATTAATCACTACGAGCTTGAGCTACGAGTTGGCCCAACGGTGTAAGACGACCGCTTTAATCGAGGCTCACGGGTTCGATCCACTAAAATACGGATTGATGAAAGTGAATAATTCTGATAGTATAGATAAACCATTTGCCTATAATACTGCCAGAATTTAAAGTACTCTGAATGTAAATTTATTCAGTAGGAACACGAGGACGTAGGCGCCACAGCATTATTCTACATACGTACTCCTATTTGCCACTTCGAGTGGATTTCACCGACGTAATATAAACCAGATTAGGTAGTAGGTAACTCTCAATTTCCATGTTCCAAAGTTACACAATGGTGAACAGCAAAAAATGTAGTAGTAATGTATGATCACGATCAATATATCGTATATTACCGGTATATATTGTTGTATATATTGTTATATTACCGGTGGTAGAGTTCCAGTGTAGGAGCGCGATTGCTTAGTCACCACCGCATTACCTAATCATTGCTCACCGCCAAATGGTAGTGTTCAACAGTATCGTGTTCCGGTTAGATGGCAATGTCTAGCACAGTAAATTGGGCTCAGGGGTGGCAACGCATTTACATTTTGATCTCTGGTATTTATAGGCTGCACTATCACTTAACATTCATATGAACTGCACGCTTGTTTGCCATATTCGTTACATAAATAAAAATGATCATCATCTTTAGGGATAGCAAATAGTAGATAAAAATTTACTGTCATGTATAATAACATAATGAATCGCCCCTACGTATTTACGTTTTGTCCCGATACTTTTTTACGTTTATAACGTACTTTTATTACGAGTATTTATATAACAAATTAAACCTTTTTTTTTTCATTATTATGATATACTGCTGACTGTTAAAGATTAAGTAATTTAATTAAAAATATTAGCGGCCATATTTCGAGGGGCAACCTAGTAGATATTATTTTCTCTAGATCATAAATATACGTAAAAATCAAGTTTGCATCATATTTGGATGTACGAAATAATTCAGCAGTGGGTTCCTATCCTAATTACATTTCAAACGGGTGCGATTTCGATACTTACTAACATAGAATTGCGACTTTGAATTGAGATGTAAGCTATCCTATCTTTCAAGTTGGATCATGCACACCATGTGCAGTTTGCACATGGTGTGCAAAGTTTGATTAAAATCGGTTAAGATATTTTAGAATTCATCGCGGACAAACAACGTGCCGCGTAATTTGTTTTTACCTATAAAAAGACGGGCCACCTGATGGAAAGTGGTCACCGTCGCCTATGAACATTTGCAATACCAGGGGAGTTGCCAGCCCTGAAGGACATTTTGACGCCATTTTTGAAGAACCCCATATTGTAGCACCTCGGAAACACCTCAGAGGGAAGTTCGTTCCACAATTTACACGTTCTGGGCAGGAACGAACTTGAGAACCGCACCGTTGAGCACTGCCAGGTATCCAGTCGGTGAGGGTGGAACGAATGGAACTTTTCTCTTCGGTGGCACCATGTCGAACAGTGCAACAGATCACTCTCCATTGTAGAGACTGTACAATATGCACAGACTCCCAATGTCTCCGCGCAGGCTCAGATGTTCGAGTTTGTCAGTTAGTCCTGGGTCGTGTATAGTATGCATCTCCCGTAGTGTAATTGCAATGCGGAGTTTTGTTCCAACATTTCATTGATATGAAGAAGAGTATGATGATGAGTACGTGTGAGATAGCACAGAGCCTTGCGGCATTTAACATCGAACATCGCTTCGGCACCACTAAATCTTATCTAGTTAAATTTTTGTTCATATGTTTGATGAGCGATAGCCTCATTAGAGAGCCATATTAGATGTTATGCGTTCTTCATTGCAGCTTTATTATTTAACTATCTTAGAGATTTCTAGATTTTTTGCATTCCTCACAGAGTCACGCAGTTCAAATCATGGATGAATAATAGAAGAAGGGTTGGCTAGTAGACAACCATTGTTGATTTTATTATTACGTAACTATCTATACTTATTATACTTTACATACCAACAAATTCTATTACGGCAACAATTGAGAAAATTATCATGAATTTTCATCACCTATCAGATAAACAATCGATAGATATGATGAAATTGATCATATTTATACGTTTTTATTAATAAACACTTGATGTTGGTGTTTTAAATTCCATGTTGAAATAATTCGAGTGCAGGATTGTTTAGTGAACTATTATATAATATTAAAAAGGTATAGAGAGAGAGGGAGATCATAGACAAATTGTAAATTAATCGATTACAGTAATTGAATTACGTGATGACGTAGAGACAGCTGCGCAAGCGTCGCTGTGTGCGCAGGTGGCGCCCAACGCGCTGTTTGAGCAAATCAAAGGAAAACCCACGCGTGCGTCTCGCATGGCAATCGACATGTTTCCATTTGCAAAATATTGGCGTTAGCACTTGTAATCTGATTACCTTGAAACTATAACATCTACCTAAATTTTGTGAACTAAAGTCACATCGGGTCCCACGTCAGACAACTTCAGCTGAAACCATTATTCTGAGCCTAAACTAAAACAACACATTTGCATAGGTGCATGGATAAAATTTATCTCCAACTCCATTAATGTCTAAGCGATTCCGCTGACAGTATCATTAAATAGGTACATATTTCTATATTTAATATGTGATATTGTAGCGACAGGTAATCGCGACAGACCGTCCAATTAATAAGGGCATAATTAATATAATGATGATGGCAGTTCACTGAAAATTATTTGTTTTTTTTTTATGTCAACACTGATTTGTCACAGAAAACATTTTTTAAATTCGGTCTTTTGTGTTATATGTTATGTAATACTGGTTTTTGTGTAGATGTGTCTTTAGACATTGACACATCTTCACAAAAAGCAGTGGTCAAAATGCAAATGCGTTGCCACCCCTGAGACCTTAAGGGCCGGCGCTCATTGACAGCGCGATACGGCGCGGCGCGGTAAAGTATTTTTTAAAAACCTACTCACTACCTAAATAATGCGCATATGAAAATACTTAAGGGAAGTGAAATAAAAGAGATCTCCTTAGGCAAAATGTGAATATATTACCAAATACAAAAACTGTTAAATCTAAAAATAAAATAATGTAAATTATTTATTTGATTCTCAGAATAAAATGCTGCTTAGATGTCCAGAACCAGTCAATAGAGGGACAGGTAGCTCTATCAATAGTGTTGTCTATTAGATAGATAGGATATATTATAGGAAGGAGTTCATAGGGCATTCTATTTGTATGGGTATAAGGTTAAAAACTTCCGAAAGTTATCCTACAATATTTCATCGCTCTGTTTACCAGATAAATCGACAAAGGGCTACCGGCTACCGGCTATGCACCTGCAAGGGGGGCGGCCAAGCTCGCCGCTCCGCTGCCCTCACTTTACACTTGCTATTCTGAGGTCTCAAATAGTCACGTCCATCCGGCTATTAAGTTGTAATCTAACCACACTTACTAGGTCTAATTTATGAATTTGGTTCTCATTCTCGATTTAAATTTTGAATGAATATTTTGCAAATAATTTAAATAATAACAGTAAAATGTTAATAGTAATAAAGATAGCAAGTCCGGATCGATAGCTGAGTCTGGGAATATGTTTTAATTTTCGGAAGTTTCAATGTGTCACCCTCGGAGTTCGGTAATGTGCCTAGATATCTTAATAAAAAAATTACAGTCCCACTTTACTTGTCCCGCCTTACTATGTGTGGAGTGGTAGCCTAAAAATATTTTTCAATCTTGAACAAATTACTTACTATTTTACTGACAAACGAATGTCGGTGTTGGGTAGGTACCTATCTGTCGAAAAAAAATAATATAAATAATTTTGCCTCGAAATTATAGGTCTTAAAAATCGTAACAAAATTACCAGAAGAATACCTATAATAAAAAAACTACTCTATGGTTTCTGTATCAATTAAAATAAAATAATTAAAAAATCTTAAACATGGCTAAAGATTGTTACCACACCTACCTACCTATGTCACATATAGAAATTTGAAATTAGTCTAAACAAGTTAACTATAAAACCGTTAAATTAACCCTATCCCTGTGGGTAGGTAAGCGTGGGTACCCATTGAGCGACAACATCGTCTTAGCATGACAATTTTGGAGTCCTTCTAAGAAGTATGTAATTATGGGATTTTGGCTAAATACCCAGAACTAATGTTGATAGAAATTAGTAGGCAGGTACCTAAGTGTCAAGTAGGTACCTACGTACCTACGTTACATTAATTTATTTCTAGTAGGTATTACTAAATTTATTTAAGTTACAAGAAGCAATTAAGTATTTAATTGACATACCTAGGTACCTACCTAAGTAGATAGCGTGCGTTTGATTAATTATTGTAATTATTTTTAAAATGTAGTCCTTAATTTTATTATATTTAATCAACAGTTTGATTTATCAAATCGATACGTTAGGTACCCACCTACATTCACAAAAAAAAACCTATTTATGTCATCAATTAATTATTTAGGTACCTACATAAGTAGGTGCATATAACAAGATAACAAAAGCAAATTATATCAAATTTTAGAAAAATATCTACCAATAAATAATGATGTAGGTTCCTACTTACCTTGCCCTTTTTTAATAATTAAAATGAGTATTAAAAATTATTCAAATATACCTACCTATTATGGGGGGGCCCTTGCGATGTTACTTGTAAAACCGTTTAAAATGAATAGTAAAGAATTTTTGATTTTTTTTTACTACATTAATATAATACAGATAAAAAAAAGTACAAAAGAAAAAAATTAAACCCAGAAAATTTTTGAATTTAATAATTTATAAAAATTAAGTTAAATTAATTTAATAAGTAAAAATAGTGATAAGAGAGCGTAATGAGTGCGGGAGGCGCGGGCGGCGCGGCTGGCGGCGCGGCTGGCGGCGCGCCGGCGGGAGGGGGCCGCGCCGGCCAATGGGCGAGCGCCGCCCGCGGCCCGCCGCATGCGCGACACCTCACCACTAAACTACCTTTTTAAACCCCAAACCCGACTATTTTGTGCATGTTTAGGGTGCGATAGGCCCCGCGCATCCCACCACCACCACCTCCCTCTATCAAGAAACGAACTATTCGGAAGTAACACGTAGAAAAAAATCGTCAAACGATCACGCTCCGAGCGACTCTACCTTAACTTAAAGATTTTTTTTCTGATTTTCCTGAAATGAAAATTGTACTGATTTTTTATTTTTGGCGTCTAGTCGATATAAGCTGTACGCCTAAGTCAGATAGAATCACTTTATACTTCCAATTTAAGAGAATGATAGATATTTTCATCGAGCGAAACCGAATGATGTAAATTATTTTTCATAAAAAAACGAAAATTATTTATTATTTGTTTGCCGAGTAAAGAATATAAAAATGCATGAAACATAATAAAATGAAAGATAGAAAGCATTTCATGAATAGTAGAGCGCGTGCGGCAGCCCGCCCAGAGCGCGCGGCCGGGCGCGGGAGCGGCGGTTTCGGTGCGCCCCTCGCATTAACTTACTATGTAAAAAAAAAATCTCGCATCCCGAACGTTTCGCTGTCAGCAGATAGGCGCAAACCTATTCGTTGTATTTATGATTAACAAACAGAAAAAATCGAATGGAGATAGCGAGGAAAATTACCCAAATTTTTCCGACCATACTGCATCTCTGACGTCAAGATCGCAACTTGGGCTGCTGTTTTATGGACGTAAATTTACTAAGGTTGTAGTAAAAAATTGTGTTGTGAATTTCTGTGTATAAATGACGTATTCAAATTACGCTGTTTAATTTAATGATCGATTAAAAATATTTTTGTTCATCTTTTAGTTTGCCCAGAGTATGAAATAAAAAATGTTATAATTAACAGTAAGAATATTAAAAGCAATATAAAAAGAATATAAACATGTATAATTAACGTAACAAAATGATATTGTTTCTATTTTTATGTAAATTCTCGAAAAATAAGTGAGAAACGGGGTAAATTTTATTAAAAAAGACAAATATTATGCCAACCCCTACCTAATTATTAATGTACCTGCTCACTAGTAGGTACCTATCGTATAGCACGTTGGATACCTTCCTACACGTTCGGTTCATTAAATAGGTAGGTACATTTGTGATAATTGTTTGTTGTTATCATTTTATTGTTAATAACACGCTAGTTGAGTTACGTAGGTAGTAGGTACCTACCTATACCTATCACGAAAAAAAAAATAGGTACAGTTGCTTCGTAGGTGTCTAGGTATTGGAGTTAAATAAAAACATATTTGTAGGTGGGTATTAAGTTCCAGCCACATAGATAGGTAAGTAAGTACTTGTACTCATAGGTGTACCTACCAAAGTAAGCGCCTACTTTGTCCGCAGTTAATATCCTCCTTAAGAATGAAGCAACCGTCTAAACTTTGATAAAAATATAGGTATCAGCAAAATACCTATAGGTAGTACCTAATTCCCGAATAGATGCCGCACTTTTTGAAATGGTCGTATATTTTGTAAACTATGTTAAAATCCTATAAACTTTGGAAGGGACAATAAAATTAAATACCTACAATCACGATTTTTTAGTTTTTAAAGGAGCGTCTATACCTACTTCATGTATCTATTTCATATCGATCATGTAGAAAAAAAAAAAATTACAGGATAGACGGCCTTTGAAACTATTTTCAAAATTCGTTTAAAAAAGTAAAATTATATAACAGGGGCCGGATACTAATTTAAAAATAAGCTGTCTAAGAATAACAGACTCGTTTATTGAAATTTCAAAATCTCTTTTGTTTAATAACAAGTTTAAACCTCACACAATTGGATAATCATCTCTTATTAAATTGTAATAATATCCACAAAACACAGTTTATCCAACTAGGGATGCCTAAGGAAGTAGATGCCTTTTGTTGTATAACAAAAATATTTAAATTGGTATTTTATGATAATAATTCTCTAAACTGCCTCGGTAGCCTAGTGGTAGCAGGCCACTACTACTACGCTGAGGTCCTGGGTTCGATTCCCGGGTAGGGGGTTATCAGAGATAATGGTGAAAAAGCCTTTGTCTCTGGTTCTATTGGGATTTTTCCATTTTCTGGAAATTTCCCAGTACCTCAAAGTTTGGTAATGTGCCCGGAGATGTCAACAGGCTCGCCACCTGTTACATGGGCCAAAACGTAACCGGCGAATAGTGGGTGTTTGCATGTATGCTTGAATGCATGCATTTACCTCTGCCTACCCCTTCGGGGATTACAGGCGTGAAGTTACGTAATTCTCTAAATGTAATAAAAATAATCCACTCTCCACAAAAAATATGCAACGCCTCCAAAAATATCTAGGCATAGCCACAACATTGACACGGTCAAATGCGCGCGCCAAAATTATTTTTCTTCAAAAAATGTGGAAACACCCTCTCCAACCCGCGTCGCATGACCCACGGGCGGGCTGCGCGGAGAGAACTCTCTAAGTAGAATTAGGTCTTGAAATAATTACGCAAGTGCGTGTTTTTAAAAACGGGGCGCCTATCCGACTGCGGCATGTATCCGGGAGTTACCCTATGTCATTAGAAAAAATATTTTGGTTTTGTTGCAAGGTCATGAAAAATTATATAATTCTTTTCCAGATAAAATGATCTATATTTTATATTTGATAAGTAGGTCTATTTATTTGCCATTATTTATCAAACCTATTATTATCATGATACCTATCAGCTAGCCTAGCCTAGCTAGCTACCTACCACCTATGCAGATAAAATTAGTAATAGGTACAAACAGCTGTAGATACATAAATATTTTGGAGGAAGGTATATGTGCCTTCCTCTATTCGACCTTTCCTTTTATCCAGCCAGGTAAAAAAGACACATTTTATGTGAGTTTAATTTTTTTTTGTAACAAATGTGGCAAAGTTGAGCTCTATGCTTGCAGCTCACATGGATCTTAAGTGATCACTGCAGCCTATAGACAGACGTCTAAAGGGTGTGTAGGTACCTACACAGTAACAGAGATCAAAATGCAGATGCCTTGTCACCTGTGACCTAAGTTGTGTTGTCTCTGTGGTTGTAATTACGGGTTTAAAGGCATTGTTATCTAAATACTGGAAATGTATTTATTTAATATGTTTGTTAGATAGGTTTGTCAAATTAAGAAGGTCGGACCCAAAGAATTCATTACATTAAGTAGGTACTGTATAGGTCGGTATATCTGCTTAATTATAATATTTACCGCAACCGTTTGCTGGGAAGGTGATATCTTCAGCCCTGCAATTTCTAGCACAGAGTCAAAATATCTTAGGCCTCTTTAATAACAATGCATCCGAAATACCTATGTAGATTTTTAGCTGATTTATTTGCTTAACACGCAATCTGTGTGCAGATTTTCAATGCATTAAAAAAATATCGGTGTTTTGGTTGAACAATCTACGATGCCACACGGACCCATACCCAAAATTCAATAAAGTGGAATCGATGCCTCCATACATCTTTCATAAGCAGGTGCTTAGGGCAAGTTAATTATTTACATTGAAAGATAAGTAAATTAGATTGAGGAATTAAGTTACTTGCAGCTGCAGCTGGATTTTGGAAATTAGAAAATGTTTAATATTTAAGTGATTTGTTCAATGAGGGACATACCTATAGGATAGGTTCATACCGATATTTTTATTCGTCTTTTTGATGTAGTTTAACGTACTTGATTTCATTAACAAAAAGAAACTCTTAATATGACTACCTGACACTCGAGATATTTTACGTACGATTTTGTGAATGAAGTAGGTAGGTAGGTACGTACCTACTAAAGATTCGAAGGTAAGGTAGATTTTAGAAATTATACACCTAAACATACTGCATTTGTATGGAAAAGTCTGAGAAAATGGTACTATTTTCAGATAAAAGATAACCGAACGAAGAAATCAATTACCTACATACAATTAAATTAAGTAGGTTTATGTTGCGTATTTTATGTGGAATATATACTTATAAAATATAATAGTTTTTCTAATGGAATAATAAGACAATTAATACCTGCTTTTTTAAAAATATCTGTAAATCATAGAAGTACCTACCTACTCGATAATTTGTTATTTTAACCCTGCATATTTGCTCTTAGAATCGATAAAAAGTGTTTCTAATAGGCATGAAGAATTCTGAAGAAGGTAATGGTTGCCTTAATAATTACTTAAGTACTTACTATCAAATCAAAAATTGTAGTTTTATAGGTATGACATGTTTTTGTACTCAGTTATGTTATTCAAAAGTCTCTCCCTCATGGAGCTGTATTTTAGTGATTGAAGTGATTGAAGTTAAAAAGTAGATACCTACCTACCCTACACGTTAAAGTTAAGGCCATCACCATTTAATGCTGAAATGCCTCGAAAATACTTACTTATCTACTGCGGCTATACCATTACCTATTACTGTCAACCTTAACTGAATCGCTATTAGCTTTGTCTCGTTTCTCCATACGCGCTGTCATAATATAAGAATGAACAAACAAAATTTTGGAAGCGCCTAAATTGAATCGCAATAAGACGTCATAATACGGGCCCCGATCATTAGTAAATATCTATTAATTACGGAAACCTTTGACACGACAGTGGATATGACCTTGCTTGTTGAAAGTTTTGAGTTTCCATAAAAAACAAAAATAGGGGTCACTTAAAATTACAACAAATTCTTTATCTATTTTTTTATCGTAAACGATGGCCATATTACCATAAAATGGCAAAGGGGTGAAGAGTACAACGACCCAGCTATAGGTAGGTACATGCGTTGGCGCATGTTCGCAGTAATTGTAGTTTTTATGTTATATTCAGCAGGTGCTACCAGAATTTGATTAAAGTTGCCTTACATATTAAAAGATACCGGCAGAAAAATTCTTGTGATGAATATAATTTTATTGTGTACAAAACTATTTGTGAATGGTGCCTTTACTAACAATCTTTTGTTATTGTATCTATAATTTAAATACCTAGTTAATCGCAATCAGTGGGTATAAAACACTGATTTGTAGTACCTATAAAAAAACATTTTTGGGTTGTATTTAGGAAAATTATTCTATTAGCTATAAATATTACTACTACTACTGCTTAGGTACCTACATCAAGATTTTGTTAATTTAAATGTCTTATCCATAAAGTTATCAAAAGTTATGATTGCTTCTAATTAGGTGTCTCTAATTAATGTAAAGAAGCCTTTACTGCGAATAGAAATCAAACAAACCTTCTGTTCACATTAATAGGTATAAAGTTAAGTACACTGTAGCCTATAAACATCTATCTCAAATATATGCGTTGCCACTCATGAAGCCGAAGTGGTAACGACTCTATGCTGGAAATTACATTGCCGTGCGTTACCTACCACCTGACCGGAACACGATAGCGCTGAACACTACCATTTAGTGGTAAGAAGACTATGTAACTAATGCGGTAGTATCTACGCCAGCGGGCTGTCATTTTGCTTTATCATCATTAAAGAAAAACAGAAAAATTTTCGATGTTTGGTATTAAATATGTAATATGAACTTGTATGCTCGGTAGGTTTGTGTCATCGGGTGATCAAAATGTTTCATTTAGGAAGGAGGCTGATTGGTCTGTGCGTTTAGGTAATGGGAGTAATTGAATACTATACAGAACAGTAATCTAGACGTATTTTTTAAGAATTGTGTTCTACTTCTAAGGTGTCCTTTTATGCAAAACAAAAAATAGGGAAACGTAGGTAGGTTATATGATTTTGATTCAATTGATCTATTCGGTAAATGTATTTAATAGACTTAATACATAACATTTCAATGAACTATAAAATTAACAAATGAAGTTTTAGTTATCCATGACTATAATATCGCACAAGGACTCGAGAATGAATAGATACAGTTTTTCGTTAATTACCACGTTGGTAATTAAGTAACAGTTTTATTTCTGTCCTTGGCGTCCCCGAGGGAAGCAAAGGGCGGAAATAGTGTAAAGCACACGTGTGCCGCATGCGACGATAACGAGTACACATCGATGAACCGACATTTGCGAGCCCTTCACCCGTCACAAATCCCTAACACTGGGCGTTTAGATCGAAAATTGAACGACCTAAACAAACGACATTGTAAATTCCATACCATAGTTTTGTTACATAGGAAAAATATTTTGTTGTACAGGAAAATGACACCGTTACGTAGACAATCGTTGCACGTGGAAGGGACTTCCAAGTAACACAAGTAGAAGAGCAAAATATCTATTTAACAAGCGTCGACGCAAACGCAACGCTACGCTACGCCATGCAGAGTATTCAATTATAAGCTACGTGGCAAATAGTACTATTTGTATCATATTTTCCTCATTAGCTGGTCGTGTCCGTTTTAACATAGAAGTATATGTTGGATGTAGAAATGGCGACCAGATTTAGAGGTTAGATAATTCTTGATTCCTGTAGAAAGAATGTATTGGGCGGCACTTATTATTTTTATCATTTAAATGTACCTATACCTATGTGGGTCAATCACGTCCAGAGTATCAGGTGTTATTTTAGATGTTATCCTGCGAAGTAAGCGGAATAGTTTCTCTGAAAAAGATGATCAAATATTTCGTTCACTGCTCAAAAATATGATGTAGCAGTTAGATTTTTTTAAATACTAGGTAATCTTATAGGGTATGAATGTGATTTTTACAAATGTCGGTAAATGATACTCAGTAACTTATTAAATTAATCCTGTTATTGTTTTTTACGATAAAAGGGTAAATTGGTATGCAATAGGTACTGTCTTATGAAGAGTCGTATGAAGAGAATAGATGAGGCACGGGAGATGTGTCAGGACCGAGATATCTGGCGCTCAACACTCTCTGTATACCCCGTCAGGGACCTGGCGTGAAGATACATACGTACTAGGATTCTTGAACGTCTCATAAAAAAATAGTCTCAATGAAGCATTGTCACATACAATACCCGAGGGAACAACGCGGACACTCCGATAAATTCCATGCAAACGCTTAATTTGGTCTCTATTACACAGACATCAATCAGTGACGTGTATTTACACGTGCACCTGTGTGCGTAGCACGTAGAGAATACCAAACATCGCCCATAAGAGGGGAGGAGGTTGGGTGAGGCGAGGAAATCTGACGGGTCGTCGAAGTGTCCATTCTATACGTAGTATTATTACATATTTTCTGCCGAGGGTTAAATGTTTCTTCATATTGACGGCATTGTCATCTTTATTTATTGACCAGTAGATTAGGTAACGCGGCAATGCCTACGCTCTTGAGGTTCCGGGCTACGTCTGATTACAGATTATATCTACCAATTGCAATTTCATAATCACAATAGGTAAAACTTCATAAACTACCTAATACTTGTTCGTATCGACACATCATATCGATATGGAGTCAGATGTGATTATATTGAATGATAACATTATCAAAGATTACCTACAGAAATAATTAATGATGCGCATCTAACCAATATATATGTAATGGTTACATAGGTACATTTATTTTTATATGTATGTAGTATTTTTAGACAAGATAAAGGTGACTTTGGTACCTAGATTAGTGGTAGGGTTATTGAAATGTTAATCCCACCGAAAGTGAGAAAGAAGAAGAAGAAAGTGAGACCTACGAAGTTAAAATATTCTTTCAGGTTTATATAAAAATCTTTGAAACATACCAAAGTGTTTTAATGGGAACCACTTTTAATGAAATATAATAACGCATGAGATCTAAGTTGTTTTTGCTCTGTGATACTTATTATCACTATGAATACATTCAAGGAATGCTTTTGCTTTTATATGGAAGCGAGAACTGGGTATGCAGGAAAGAGCATGAAAGTAAGTTAAACGCGGTCGAGATGAGATCTTTGCGCAAGATCTGCGGTGTTTCACTCACCGATCGCGTTCGTAATGAAGATGTAAGAAAGAGGCTTTGTGTTAATGATAGTATCAATGTAAAAATGAAAAAAGGCATGCTCCGATGGTTCGTGCATATAGAAAGAATGTCGAATGAGCGAATTACTAAACAGATATACAATGCGAATGTGGATGGTTGCAGAGGCCCAGGAAGACCAAGACTGACCTACCATGACCAAATAGGTCGAGTTCTGTCTGATGGTGGGGTCAAAAGTCTTAGGAATTGGCATGCATGTATGAAGGGAATGATGAAGGTAGACGAGGCACGAGAGGTATGTCAGGACCGGGATATCTGGCGCTCTACACTCTCCGCCTGCTTCGTTAGGGACCTGGCGTGAGGATACATATATATAATACATTCAACAATCCCATCGGCACATATAGATTTGGTTTTGGATTGAGATTTAAATGTAATACCGTAACAAAGCGAAACTTTTTACGCTCGATTTAACCCGTAAGGTACCTAGCCACTAGATCATTTTTTCACAATATCCTACAATGTTTTTGTCGGATATTGTGAAAAAGTTTGAGAATCGGACCTTTGGGCCTTTTCACTGATATAAACCGTATAAGTACCAACATTTTGGCGCCATTAGTAGATTAGTATAATAATATCCTCTTTTTTGGTCGTAAGTTGTGAGTTCGAACAATAAGAAATAATTATGTTTTAAAATAAATACTAAATTAATTAAATTTACATTACTTACCTAATAAAACTAGATTCCAAATTTTATTTATATTGATTTAGTTACAAAGAAGCAAATATCGTTCGTTCATACAAAACACATAGGTAGGTACTTGATGGCAACGACACCCGAATTCAATTATATTTTACCATTATGAGAACAGTTCGCACTTTTACGAACATCAAAGTAATCGAATCTTTGTATAAAGCATTAGTCCGGAGTCAATTGGAGTACTGTGCAGTTATATGGTCTCCACATGAGCAAAAATACATCACAATGTTGGAAAGGCTTCAAAATAAATTTGTGAGATACTTATATTTAAGACTCTATGGTGTATATCCTGCCTATCCACTCACATATCCAACTTTATTTGTTCTAGGGATGGTCGGGTACAATAAACTGATAGTAAGAAGGGAATTTGCTCTAGTTTTATATATCTTTAAATTATTGAGAGGCAAAGTATATAATACCAACTTACTTGGTGAAATAAATATATATGTGCCAGATAAATACATATGGAGACGTAGTATGCCAGCACTGCTGGCCATACCACGTTGTCGGACAAATCTGATACAAGAGGCACCTCTGACGCGGAGTCTTCGCACTATGAATCTCATTGCTAGAGATATAGATATATTCACTTGTTCTCTGAGTGAATTTACGAAGGTAGCTTTGGGTGTCATTAGTTATAAGTAATGCAATACAATTAGCAATCATATTTAATTGAATAAATTGGAATTATATCAATATGTTATTGTATGTTAATGTAATTTAATTTTATAATGTATTTTGAAATTATTTAATGTATTTTAATCTATTTTAATTGGTAATCTTTAAAATAATATCTATTGCTTGTATATCGCATTGGGTAGCCACCTGTAAGGATAGATTTAAGTTTGTGAAATAAATAAATTATTTGAG
The DNA here is from genome assembly GCA_036365455.1 of Macrosoma leucophasiata. Taxonomy (NCBI): domain Eukaryota; kingdom Metazoa; phylum Arthropoda; class Insecta; order Lepidoptera; family Hedylidae; genus Macrosoma; species Macrosoma leucophasiata. Next base: position 8,870,678 of record JAWQUS010000024.1, read on the forward strand.
TAGGTTTATGTTAGCTAGGCTTTCCGTATTAGGTACCTCTATATACGTAATGAATGGTCTTAAAGATTTGTATTATCAGAATAATATATTATAAACACTGCGAAAATAAGTGCCATTTACCTACAATGCTTCCTGAAATAATATGTTGTTACGAGTATCATATTTTGAATGATTACTAATTAAATAATCCTCCCAAGAAGGGGAAAGACTCGTGCCCAGCTGTGGGACGTATCAAGGGTTGCCATTATTTATTATTATATATTTTGAATGACTAATTGTGATGTATGAAGATAATAATGAATGTAAAAGAAGCACGGAGGTGTGTCAGAACCGGGATATCTGGCGCTTTACAGTCTCTGCCTACGCCGCAAGGAACTCGGAGTAAAGATAGTTAAATAGTATCAATAACTTTTTATTTAGAAGAGTCTCTCTCTTTAAAAAAAATAATTAATAGTATAATTTTTGAGACGCACGAGAGGTGAAAATTCGATTACATTTTTCTGTAAGTTAAAATACTAATTAATGTAGGTACAAGGTAAATTTAAAAAATTACAATATCTAATGAATGATGTAGTAAATAATTTGACCTGTGTTATTGTTCTTACAGCTGTAAAGTGTACATTTTAGTGAATGAGCTCGAGGCTGCTGCCAGGGCGTCCCTGTATAATTTTTAACCTATTTGCTGTAAAATAAATAGTATTGGCCCCATAATAACTTTGTAATAATCTCTAGATGTAACTGTTAGCAATGCATACACAACCGCTTTCCTATTTTCTTCAAATTTTTCAAAATTCCTATCAAAATTAATCAAAATTGGCTTTGAGTACCGATATGTTCATTTGGATAAATGAACACGCTATGAATTTTGCGACCAGTTAAAGGTAAATCGACTATGAATGTTAAAAATAAATCTCGCATTCAAATGATTTTAGCTGATGTACAGATCATTTTAGCAAATCGTTGGCAATTGGCAGTAAAGCGCGCCCGTCTTCTGCCTACTTGGGGCCGCGAGGGTGCCCCTACGACTCGCACTACAGAAACAGACACGCCTCCTATACGCTCTATATACTTAAACTATGATTTAATCATAAACATCGACAACGCATTAATATGTTTCAACCATTTTACTTTTTTCTGTTTACAACTTATTCCTACTTAGGCACCGTTAGGTAAAGTATACGCGCTTTTGAACATACATCAATATACCTATGTATATGTTCCGGTTGCGTGTTCACTCACACATACATAAGACGTCATAATGTCGAATCTATTATTATTATATTACATCTAAAGAGGTGTACATTGCGTTATAGTGGAATTTTGCGCGGTGGCCAGTGGTTGCGCGCACCCGCCGAGCAGTGTATTGTCGAGAATGTAGATAATGGCGTATCACACCACACTGGTGTGTGTTGTGTACGTAGCGCTATGCGTTTGTGTGCGAACGGCCCACCAACGAGGTTATCAATCTTTAATGAGTCGCTTATTATTACTATTTCAAAAATGTTGCGTTTACTTACCTAGATTGTGTTCATGAATTTAATACAGTTTACGTAAACAGTTAACTTAATAGTACTCCTAAGCGAAAATAGATTATGTTGTATTTTAGCCAGGTTTGCTCAAGTGAGTCTTCTATGGCTGCCTTGTCACACGAGTATAAAATATGTTAAGTAAATATCTTCATTAAAGTGGTCTGTGTGGTAGTAATTTATTGTATCTAATGAATTAATCGTTTAACATTAAGTACTAGGTCTTTGATGAATAAATAGAGCAATTGAGTAACAATTTAATAGGTCATCAACATACAATTTTCTTGCTATTTTTTTAATAATGTGTCACGTACCTATAATTGTTAGGGTTGCCAGGCATCCGGATAAAGGACATTATTAGGTATTTTGATTGCGTGTCCGGTCAAAATATACGGTGTTCGGCTTTTATTAGGCTTTATAGATTCCTTAAACGAGCGAGCGCCGCCAAGCACAGGTGAACGCTTCTATCGGGGTTGTCCGGCATTTTTACCCAATTGTCCGGCTAAACTTGATGGTCTGTCCGGCTATTAGGTTCAGCGACTTGGCAACCCTAGTTACAGTACAGGCAAAGTTCAAAGTTGCGAAATATACAAACATGAGCTCAAAAATGTTGTTTAAAAGTAAATAAGATGCATTTAATGTGCATTGCAAATTTGAGAGTAAGACCTAAAGTGAAACTGCTTTGGGATATTATCTTGAGGACCTCTAGAACATTTCCCGGTATGCAAAATTTATAAATTAGGTCACCGAAATATAAATAGCTTTTCTTCAAGGACTACCTAGTAGCCAATTAGTTCTAGTCTCGTGATGTTAACCTAACATTGCATAAAGAATTCTGAAGAGACCGAAACAGGTGAAAATCTGAAGGTGCAAGGTCAGGACTATACGGCGGATGCATTAACACCCCCCAGCCAAACTCTTAATTTTTGCTGAGTGGCTATAGATGTGTGAGGTCTAGCGTTATCATGATGAAACACCACACCCCTTCTGTTGATCAATTCCGGCCGCTTTCTCTCAACTTCTTGCTTTAATCTCATCAGTTGTTCGCAGTAGAGTTCAGAATCGATAGTCCTGCCTGGTGGTAATAGCTCATAATGAATAATGCCCTTCCAATCCCACCACACACACAACATCACCTTATTGTGAGTTAACCCGGGTTCCGCCACACTCTGTGAAGCCGGACCGGCCTTTGACCACGACCTTTTTCGCACGTTCTTGTCGTACGTGATCCACTTTTCATCACCAGTTATCAGCTTCTTCAAAAATGTTTTGGTTTCATTACGTCGTAATAAAGAATCACAAATGAGTACACAGTTCATTCGGTTTCTTTCAGTGAGCTCGTGAGGTACCCAAATATCGAGCTTTTTTTTGTACCCAGCTTTTTCAAATGCGCCAAAACTGTTTTGTGATCAATTCTCAGTTCTTCAGCTACGTCGTAACTACTGATATGTCGATCTTGCTCCACTTTTTCAAAAATGGCATCCATTTTATCCGTAATAGGGTGACCAGAGCGAGGTGCATCTTTGACATCAAAATTCCGGATTGAAAACGCTTAAACCTAATTTGTGCTACTCTCACAGACACTGCACTAGGTCCACAAACATCGCAAATTTTTTTCGCGGCTTGCGTTGCATTTTTACCTTTTTTGTAGTAAAATTTTAAAATGTATCGAATTTCTTCATTAGATTCACTCATCTTGATAGTACGAAAAACAAATGAAAATCACACATTTGCCTAATTTGAATTTGGAATTATGTTCTTTAAAATTTTAACTTTCAATGATACCAAAACCAGCCAGATACAACATTATACTACAGCCAAAGAGATTTTATTACAAGTTCATACATACTATAATGCGAAAAGACTTTTTCCCCAACCTATTATGTAGTGTAATTAGTAGTAATAGTTGATAAATATTTATTTATATTAAAAGACTTACATTTTTTTTGTATGTGCATGAGCAACGTATATTTGTAAGAATTAATCGAACTCCATTTTCGGAATACCTGTAATTAGTAGGTACATAAAATAAAGAGTTCTTATTAAAAAGAAACCAAACCTTATTGACGAAATCCGCAAACTTCGAAACCAAACGAGCATTGTAAACAGAGGTGCCTACGTTCGTAAATCAAGTAAAATCATCAAGTGGCATTTTGCAAGTTTTCGATATGAAAGCTCGGAGTGCATGAGTGCAGGCGTATTTTTTCGTGGAGCGCATCGGTGAGGGCGTGCGGAGTGGCGGCGGCGGCGCGGCGGTGGCGCAGCGCGGCTTCGACGGCCGGCGGAGGAATGCAACAGGTAACCGATTCCAGGAAGGCCGCGGCCCGTTACCGTGCCGAATATCTCCGGCAGTCAAACGCGCCGACAAGTGCGGCGGCCACTTGCGACAACACCGTGCGATGCACAGCTCCCACATCCCCCGCGCGCCCTCTCCGCACCCGCCCGCTGCATTCCAAACGACATTGACTTAGAAACCAGTCGAACGATCTCGCCACATTCTATCTGCTCCGCCACCGGGACCTTCTTCACCTAAAATTCATCGCTTTTATGATGTACTTATCTGATACGGATTCTACGAATGCGTCCGTTTATTTTTTTAGTTGCAATAAATTTTGATGCCGATGAAAAATTAATGACGTGACATTCCGATGCGCAACATTGTTTCTTATACTAACTAACTTCAATTAAAAAAATATATTGATCCTAGTGGAATACTCGTTAGAAAATGAAATAAAATTAGTTTTCGGATTTATCTCGCGTAGATATTAAACCAAAATGATTATTTAAAATCGAACCCGACATTTCGCTTTTCAGCTTCCGTGGTCTCGGACAGCAGACTGAGGTGACAATTGTCTGACAGCAGTTTGAAAATTTATTATATGCAGCTACCTCCATCTATTTCGCAACCGTCTTGCGTACGGATAAACACAAAAGTTACTAATTGTATCTTATACAAGAGACAATACTTACTATACTATACTACGACTACTCTTCCCCTATTAGGTACTAATGTCGAATATAAAGTGCTTTGTAAATTTTATGTTACTGAGGAGAATTTTGAAATCAAAAAATTATACTTGGATTGTGTATCTTGATAAATAAAGTCACGTCGGATTACCTAAATTAGTTTTCACTCAGCTTTTAAACCGAGTTATTTTTGTACAGTAGTTCTAATTTACAACTAAAGCTGCAGAAACTGATTTTGCTTTGAAGTTAAAACTTTGACATCAATAAAAATTAATCAGCTGGAAATCTTACCACTATGGTAAATGAAAATGAATTGTTCGTGTCAATAGATTGCCGAAATAACAGGTATAGAGCAATACATCTTAGATATCATAGACGGCAACACTTTCGAATTCCTACGGTTTATTGTCGAGATTTTTAAAGTAAGTACAGGTCACTACCAACAAATAAATAAATAAACTGCGCAGCTCTTTTGCTATTAGATTCTATTAAGACAATAATATACCTACATAGTAAATTGAAGGCAACTACCTGAATTTCACTTTATGTTTTCAGGGATTCGAAAATTTAAAAATCGGTATCAATCAAGAAATTATTTGATGCAATCCTAATTTATAAAATGTTAAATCCGGAGTAAGTGTAGTTTTTTTGCATCATTTATTACAACGTTGTTCAGTGGTTTGTAGTGTTAGTTAGCGATTAGAAGAAAAATTTCTTACAAGTAATGGATTTATTAGTGCGATCCTTTTTTTTTGCAATTCAAGAATTACGAAGACTTGCAAGAAGAAAAAAAAGGATTGCACTAGTTTTTTATATCGATACTGATTTCAGGCCGTTCAGTTCCATAGCAATCAAAACTTCAGCATGTTTCTAGTAAATGTAACATTGTTTTTACTTTTAGATTATACCTATGTTAGATTTTTTTTATTGGTAGGCAGTTAGAGACCGCAATTTCACACTTGAAGAACTAATAATAAAATCCAAGTTCCATCACCACACTTGATCTTACTTGGAAGATAGCTATGTAGATCAACTAATTAACCTGTCTCATTCCATACACAAAACATTCCAAATATTCGACTCGTTCAAAAAGTAGTCCCATGCTCGTTTGAAATCTTCAATGAACTGGTCGACCATTGACTCATTCTTTCGCTTCTATAGACTTTTATTTGATTATACAAATATATTCATAATTTTGTATCTGTATAAATGCTGTACCACGACTAGAACATTATTCATGAAATTAATATAAAATTGACTTTAATTGATACTGGATTTACATGTCTTCTAACATAAAAACAATGATGACCGTATAAGTAACGGTCTCACAGATACTAGTTTGCTAACAAATTCCAAGTATGGGATGGTATGCAGCCGGCGTTAACAAGAATTAGGTCCTGTATTATTAATCTCTTTATCATTACAATGCATATTTTTTACATTATTCTTTTTTTATTATAATAAAAGACACCTAAAATGCTATTAAAATACAAAATAACTACTTTCGTATTGGGTTAAAAATACAACTGACTACTATGTAGGTAATTGTAAAAATAAGAAACAGTTTTGTCCCTGCATGTTTTAAATAGATCGTTGATTCGTACCCTTATTGCATTAGTGGTAGAGCCTGCTGACAGCAATATTGCTCCATGATCATGTCACAATGAGAGTCTTCCATCCTCCACCCTCATCTTCGTGAGTGCGGGCTTCTATAAATAAATACTTACTTTCTTGTGGTATTATGGATGTTGTACACCTGGGGTGCAATTTATGTACTAAACAACTTTCTCGTAAGTTAGCTCATATTTTTTCTTTCATTTATTGGTAACAAGCTCGTGGCACTCAAGTTCGATACCCTTTTTACCTTTTACTAATCACATAAGTACTTGTAAAATTTCTTTATTGATTTAGCACATAGCTGATTATGAATGTGTAAATCTTTTTGTGATGCACCAGAATTAAAAAACATGAATATTTTGTTAGCGCGAAATTATGTCCTACAGTCCGATATAAATTGGCTTTTATGTGGAAGAGAAGTCGGGTTCTAGCAGGTTAGTCGATTCGATGATGAAATTAAAATTGTGATAAACAATCGTAAGTTTTGTTTATCAGAATTTTAATTTCTAGGTATATCTCTCAAATTTGTGTAAATAGTGGTAAATTCGTTAGAGATGGACATAGTTTTTTAAAAGTGAAAATATAGAAAATAGGGTTGTTACTATCGGATATTTATTCTAATCATACTTATGTAACTACAAATCGTCATTATCACAGCTTCCACTGCAGGATAAAAGCCTTTTCCAACGATGGCTACTACAGGGATGTGTGTTATTTTGTGAAGAACATACAATAGAAAATATGTATCCTATCCTACTCACACTTACAGAACGTAGACATGGCTATTAATGAAACCTAAAAAGTCCCACTTCGGAGTCTGCCAACGTGCTATGTAATACAGCATATGCCGATGCATAGTTAGGTAATAACTGATCAGCAAAATCAGAAAAAACACTGCGCTTCCAAACTATTATAGAATAAAAAAATAAGTAGGTAGGTATATGATAAAAGGGGATCCGAAATTTTCACTGTTAATATTGGCGTTTGAAGCGTGATGACGCTATGTTAAATAAGGCATCACTTTACAAGCAATTATCTCGATTTAAACATTCGGTATATCCGCAAAATTGCAATACGAAAACAATGTATTCAGATAAACTTGGCACAAAAGATAAACAAATATGGCGTTCCGAAAAAAATAGTGATGGGAATAATTGAGTGATCTAGGTCCTTAGAATGAGTATTTGAATATGAAAGATAATGATCGCCAGTGAATGATATACATCCATCAAAAAATCGTATACTTTCTTTTGAAATATTTAATGTATTACCTGCATTTTAACCGACGAAGTATTTTTAAATGAACAGTCTTTCGTAAATCCTGCTAAAAATTTAAATAAAGTAATCATCCTTTACATTGGATGATAAGAAGAAAGAAAAAATATTTATTTGGACAAACCATTCCGCACTTAAAGGTAAACATAAAAAATATAATAAAACTAGTTGAACTGGCAAACTTCGTATTGCCTCGGAATGAAATAATAATAATATGTCAAAGGTTTGATAGATACGGACTATTTGTATGGGAAAATAAAATTGTGGTTTTTACTATTTTCCTTCAATTTCTTGCTATTTTCTTATCTTCTTCACCTTCCCTGGACTTCCAGAAATAATTCAAAACTAAAAATAACCAAATCGGTAGAGTCGTTCTCGAGTTTTAGCGAGACTAACGAACAGCAATTGATTTTTATATATAGATGAAGCTGCAATTTACATAATGACCAAGGGGAAAGCACGCGGAATATTTCACTTAACACAATAAACAAATAATGTATTTCACTTCGTTGGCATAAGTAACAATTCATTTAAATTATTTAGAAGCAAACTCATTAACGACTTTTACGCTTTTATTAAGAAATCATCAATTTTCTTCGACAGCCATTGATTGGTTTGTCTCCTACCTAAAACAAAGAAGCAAGCCGAATGAACAAAACATTGTCGGGCTGGAGTTACTTCACGACTGGTGTTCCGCAAGATGGTATACTCCTACTAGATGGCCTTTGCTGTTCACTAACTTCATCAGGAGATGCGGACTGAAGGAAGAATATCCTCGCCACTGTTATTAGGCTTTGAACGTATAAAGCGAGTACAGAAATTCATGTACTTTTGCAGTATCGTGACAGAGAATGGAGGAACCGAAGAGGACATCACTTCGAGGATAGCCAAAGCCCGGGCAACGTTTGCACAGCTGCGACCTATATGGCAATCTAGAAAGCTAACACGGAGAGTAAAACTGAAAATTTTCGCTCTAATGTCGAAACTGTATTGCTTTATGGGTATGATACTTGGAGGGTGACCCAAGACATCACGCGGCGAATCCAGGTTTATAAACAGATGCCTACGACAGATCCTGGGCATCTTCAGGCCAGATAATATATCCAATGAAGACTTATGGAATCTTTGTCCCGAAACCCCGATCGGTCCGCAAATCATATAATAGTTCACTGACTTTGATGAAGGATTAGTTCACATAATTCGCTCGTAGATGGCGGTTTTATACATAAAATGAAGCTCGTTTGGGACGAATTTGACACAGTATGCATAAAATAAAATTTGGCAATAAAAATATTCTAAGATAATATGGTTTGGTTCATATATGGACCAAAATGCGGTAAAGGGTTAAGACTATCGGGCCGACATGGTCCGAGGTGAAGCGCGCAACCCAAGACAGATCGCGATGGCGGAGTATTGTGGACGCCCTCTGTCCCACATAAGGGAAATAGGACATTAAGTCAAGCAAGTCAACTTCATCAAATTCTCTTCTACTCAAGAAGGTTGTCGCCCGATAAGATAATTTGGGGGTGTGTTTAGCTATCGCGCTATGTGGAGCGTTCGTCGGAAATAGTGATTTGCTTTCAAATAAATTACTTCATTAATTTGCGTAGACAATAATAATATAATACAATAATACGATAGGTATATTTTCAGTCGGTGTAAGAATATTTTATACATAGTTTTATTATATGTACTTAAATAAAATATTCTAATTAAATATTTATGTTCTTGTCGTTTGATCATTGAAAACCTTAAAAGATTTTTTCAGGAATCGGCGTGTTTAAAATAACACTAAATTTGAAGGTAGAAAAATAATTTTAGCAATTTTCTTCATAAATTCCATCGGTAATTAAATATTTTATATTAGTTTTTCGTAAATATATACAATGTACAGACACGCGGGTTTTACTGTTATATTATATGTATAGATAGTGTTAATAACAACTTCAGTCGTCGAACATAAATTAGTTGCAAAATATTCAAATATTCACGTCAACTTAAAGTAGCTTAATATCCATACCACGTGACGGCGGTGGCGGTGACTGCCCCACCGGAAATATCAACGCGATATATTTTCAGTTGAGCGCCCCCTGCGACGCATCTCAATCATCCACTAATAAGCAGACGGAAGGAAAATAATCTAGACAAAAGTTTAAAAATAAGACTGCTAGGAATAGATCGAAAGGTGAGCTTCAGCGCGGCGGCCCCACGAGTTAAAAATACGTGTGTGGCGTCGCCGCGCGCCGGGCCAACGCGCCCTACCGACAACGCATGCACGCGCGCCACACTCCGCACCCGTTTCACACAGATCCACACTCACTTCCCCTTCAATTTGAAATCATTCATTGAAAGCTTACTGAAGAATCCTAGATTATTGCCTCTTTAATCAGTAACTCGTAGGGTATCTCAAATAAGCTAAACCTATCGCAATTGCTAGTGGCTAGTTGGTGGTAGAGCTCCAGTGACTTAGCTCGCGGGTGTAGGTACCACCGTATTACCTAATATACTTGCCGCTAAATAGTAGTGTTCAGCACTATCGTGTTCCGGTCAGGTGGTTATATACGGCTCTGTAATTTCCGGCACAGAGGATTAACACCTCAGGCCACAGGAGTGGTAACGCATCTGCATTTGACCTTTGTCTTAGTGTGGGTGTCTATAGGCTGCAGTCATCACTTAGCTTCAATGTGAACTGCATGCTTGTTTGCCACTTCCATTAGGTACTACATAAAAAAATACCACGCCCGGGTGGAGATTGGTCTCCCACCCTGCCATGGCGGCAGCCAACTACACATTGCGCGCCCCGGACGTCGCACAGCACCGGCCGCTAATCGGTTCGCATCATATTTCATTTATTTGTGCTCTGATGTGACTTTTTTAGGATAGTCATTTTTCGTGACTTAAGTTACCTATTTCTGCACATGATAGGTTATGTGGGACTCCGAAGCAAAACACCCGACTACCCACTAAAACCCCTGGGTGTTCCGACCCGTCCGCCATCAGTGGCGGGGTCACGGGAACGCTATCGCACACATGCGCGATCCCACCGGCGTGGATGCTCTTTGCCGAGCCCTCCACGGAGTCTTTTGGCTCCAACCAACGCTAGGGGTGTGCGGAACACCTGCACACCAGCCAGCCCGAGACCTCTCCATTCGACCGACAGACATTCCCTAGCCCGACGCCCGAAAATCCCTGCCCCGACCACTCAATACACCAGGCGTCCCATTCCGCCTGGGTGCAGGAGTCCAGGGGCATACAGTTCGGCCTCGGGGGAGTGGGACCCTCAAACGCCCCTCGCGACCCCACCACGTCCCGATCTGGTGGGATATCTCTTCCCCAGCCGTCTCCTCTCCACAATAGTGACAATAGCCACACCAAACGCCGATCCTTCTCTGGGTTCCTCTTGGTTTCACCGGTGTTAGGAAAACTACCGGCTGAGCCTCCCGCCACGACAAGGCAGAAACCCTCGGGGGACGGAACGTACAACCAAAAACAAGACTGCAAACAGACGGAAGTGGTTGCTAAACTTATTATAAATATGAATACGCTTACACTAGGTTATATTACCACCAATTTGATGACAAAACAAATTCTCGCAAATTCACAGAATACTATAAAAATGCTCGCAAAATTTTCCTTTCCAACTTTGAAGAGAAGGTCTCACTACTAAGATAATAGGACAGAGGCAAATAAGCCCAGTTGAAGTGACACATAAAAAGTTGAAGAGACACGTAAAGGAATTGAGGGGTTTGTATTTCATTGAAACTAATCAGTTACAAGAAGGTGGATAGTTTGAACTGTTAAAAACTATTCAGGTTTATCCTTTCGCAAGTACCTCCTTAAGTACCTATTGATTAAACTGTTCTATCCATAAATCTAGAGACAACAATGAGTGCTATTAGATACACATAGGTAATATGTTTATCTAATACCTAGCACTCATTCTTGTATTCAAATACCTATGTTTATTTTTTTTTGGAGATTAGCGTGGTATTTTTTTATGTAGTACCTAATGGAAGTGGCAAACAAGCATGCAGTTCACATTGAAGCTAAGTGATGACTGCAGCCTATAGACACCCACACTAAGACAAAGGTCAAATGCAGATGCGTTACCACTCCTGTGGCCTGAGGTGTTAATCCTCTGTGCCGGAAATTACAGAGCCGTATATAACCACCTGACCGGAACACGATAGTGCTGAACACTACTATTTAGCGGCAAGTATATTAGGTACCACCGTATTACCTAATATACTTGCCGCTAAATAGTAGTGTTCACTTATGTGTCATCACTTAGCTTCAATGTGAACTGCATGCTTGTTTGCCACTTCCATTAGGTACTACATAAAAAAATACCACGCTAATCTCCAAAAAAAAATAAACATAGGTATTTGAATACAAGAATGAGTGCTAGGTATTAGATAAACATATTACCTATGTGTATCTAATAGCACTCATTGTTGTCTCTAGATTTATGGATAGAACAGTTTAATCAATAGGTACTTAAGGAGGTACTTGCGAAAGGATAAACCTGAATAGTTTTTAACAGTTCAAACTATCCACCTTCTTGTAACTGATTAGTTTCAATGAAATACAAACCCCTCAATTCCTTTACGTGTCTCTTCAACTTTTTATGTGTCACTTCAACTGGGCTTATTTGCCTCTGTCCTATTATCTTAGTAGTGAGACCTTCTCTTCAAAGTTGGAAAGGAAAATTTTGCGAGCATTTTTATAGTATTCTGTGAATTTGCGAGAATTTGTTTTGTCATCAAATTGGTGGTAATATAACCTAGTGTAAGCGTATTCATATTTATAATAAGTTTAGCAACCACTTCCGTCTGTTTGCAGTCTTGTTTTTGGTTGTACGTTCCGTCCCCCGAGGGTTTCTGCCTTGTCGTGGCGGGAGGCTCAGCCGGTAGTTTTCCTAACACCGGTGAAACCAAGAGGAACCCAGAGAAGGATCGGCGTTTGGTGTGGCTATTGTCACTATTGTGGAGAGGAGACGGCTGGGGAAGAGATATCCCACCAGATCGGGACGTGGTGGGGTCGCGAGGGGCGTTTGAGGGTCCCACTCCCCCGAGGCCGAACTGTATGCCCCTGGACTCCTGCACCCAGGCGGAATGGGACGCCTGGTGTATTGAGTGGTCGGGGCAGGGATTTTCGGGCGTCGGGCTAGGGAATGTCTGTCGGTCGAATGGAGAGGTCTCGGGCTGGCTGGTGTGCAGGTGTTCCGCACACCCCTAGCGTTGGTTGGAGCCAAAAGACTCCGTGGAGGGCTCGGCAAAGAGCATCCACGCCGGTGGGATCGCGCATGTGTGCGATAGCGTTCCCGTGACCCCGCCACTGATGGCGGACGGGTCGGAACACCCAGGGGTTTTAGTGGGTAGTCGGGTGTTTTGCTTCGGAGTCCCACATAACCTATCATGTGCAGAAATAGGTAACTTAAGTCACGAAAAATGACTATCCTAAAAAAGTCACATCAGAGCACAAATAAATGAAATATGATGCGAACCGATTAGCGGCCGGTGCTGTGCGACGTCCGGGGCGCGCAATGTGTAGTTGGCTGCCGCCATGGCAGGGTGGGAGACCAATCTCCACCCGGGCGTCTTGGGACGCCTGGCGTTGTGAGTGGTCGGGGACCTTTTGGCGCCGACTAGGGAATGTCCGTTGCCCGAATGGAGAGGTCTCGGGCTGGCTGGCGTGCAGGTGTTCCGCACGCCACTAGTGTGGACTCGGAAACGGGCAACCGCCGGTAAGTCGCGGATGTGTGAACGCATGTGCGATAGCGTTCCCGTGACCCTGCCACTAATGGCGGACGAGTTGGAATACCCAGGGTTTTTAGTGCGTTTATAACAGCGACGATCGCGCGTCGCGCGTCGTCAGTTGACGATTAGCGTTCGGAGCGATAAGTTACTACCTACTTACAAGCTCGCTAGCGAGAAACTAGTGTTCATTGTTTTACTGCCTGCTGTATTCTGTTGTCTCAGTTTTATACATTTCTTCACTGTAGGTACTAAATTTAGTCTCTTATACGCAGTCGCGATTGTGCATTATTTAAACCCCACTATCCTGACGTGTAACATTATAAATAAAGAAGAATGGAACGTTGGCTTAAAGGTGTTAAACGTGTTACAACTACATCTTCTAATGACGCTGAATGTTCAAAAGCAGTGCGCGCGGAGATTATAGCAATCACCGATCCAGAAGATGATGCCACGACGTCAAGCTCGACGGTTTCAAAGACGAAAAGAAGGAAGTATGATGAATCTTATATCAGTTTCGGATTAGTTGTTTCCAACGGCTCACCTCTCTGCATGCTCTGTAGTAAACTGCTTCCTAATAGTTTCATGGCACCTGCCAAATTGCGCCGACATTTAGAAACTGTATACCCCGAGTCTAAAGACAAGAATAAAGCATTTTTTGTTCGCAAAAAAGATCAGTTATTACAAAGTCAAAAAAATATGATGCATGTAACACAAACTATCAACGAAAAGGCCACGGAGGCATCATATTTAGTTAGCTATCGCATTGCACAAGCAGGCGAAGCGCATACTATCGCTGAGAAATTAATAAAACCATGTGTATTAGTAGACAACAAAATGTATGCTCGATGAAAAATCTGCAAAGCATCTTTCTACTGTTCCGCTATCAAACGATACTGTTTCACGACGAATCCATGATCTGGCAAGCTACGCCAAACAAGAACTAGTTACACGTCTACAAATTACACGATTCGCCTTGCAAATGGACGAGTCGACTGATGTCGCTGGTTTGGCTATCCTGCTGGTTATTGTGAGATATCCATATAACAGTTATTTTGAAGAAGACATGCTTATGTGTTCATCGCTGCTTACAAACACTACCGGGAAAGAAATTTTTAATAAAATAAATATATTTTTTGAAGGAAATAATCTCATTTGGAACAATTGCATTGACATTTGTACAGATGGGGCCAAGGCGATGACAGGTAAAACAGCAGGAGCAGTGTCACGAATGAAAAATAAAGCGCCTAATTGTAGTTCCAGTCATTGTATTCTGCATAGACAAGCACTTGCGATGAAGCAAATGCCGTCAAATCTAAAATCAGTTATGGATGAAGCGGTAAAAATCATTAATTTTATCAAATCACGACCACTGCAATCCCGATTGTTCTCATTATTGTGTGAGGATTATGGCAGCAAACATAAAACACTGCTGCTCCATACAGAAGTGCGATGGCTGTCTCGGGGTCAAACTTTAACAAGGCTATTTTAACTTAGAGCCGAGTTACAAATGTTTCTTTCAACAGATACTTCTTTTCATTTGAAGAACCGTTTGTATGATAAAACTTGGTTGTTCCGATTGTCTTTTATGGCGGATATCTTTCAAAAACTTAACAAATTGAATTTATCGTTGCAAGGTAAACAGACAACAGTGTTTCAGGCCTATAATAAAATAACTGTTTTTAAAAGAAAATTAGATTTTTAGATCATTTGCATTGGTAAGAAAGAAATAGAAAGCTTTACGTTACTCAGTGAGTTTGTTAGCGAAAACGACTCAGAAATGTTTGAAGATGATGTGTTTGAAGAATTGGTCCAATATCTCAGTTCGATGCGCGCATCTTTTGAAAAGTATTTTCCTGAAGAACATAATACAAAAATTAAAGTGAATTCATGGATTCATCATCCTTTTTTACCCAACTTGGTAAAACCTGAAAACATGTCAAACGAGATATATGAATCTCTTTTAGAAATGTCATCAGACACAAGTATGGAGTCACTGTTCAAAACGACGCCTCTCAATGAATTTTGGTGCAGAATCCAAGATGAATATGCAATGCTTGGCCAAATGGCTTTGGATATTCTTCTTCCGTTCCCAACTACATATTTGTGCGAAACAGGACAAATATCTCTACCTACGCAGCCACGAAAACAAAATATCGCAATAGACTGGACGCCGAAGCTGATATGAGACTCCAACTTTCTTCCATCAAATCTGATATCAACCAATTGATGAAAAATAAAAAAACAGTTTCATACCTCCCACTAGTTAGAATTTTTCTTTTTTAATGTTTTCTATTATTGTCCTTGCCAAGTGGTGAAGTAAATAATAATTAGTAACTGTTACATTGTACTTTTATTATGTTGATTAATAAAAAATACACTTACAAAAACAATTGTTTTATTGTAGGGTTCCATCAAGTATTTTGATTCCCAAAAGGATTCCGTCATTTAAAAAGTTTGAGAACCACTGGTCTAAGCGAAACACACTGGAAGAATAGCGTTTATTTATTGACAGACAATTTCTGGCAATGACATTAGCAGCAGCAACGGTGTGGGATCTCCAATATAGATAGATCAGATTGGTAACGTAATAGGGTACGAGCCGATACGCGATCAAATTATAAGCATATTATCGAGCGATGAACCTTACCATCTTTCAAGTATATGCTCCTTATACCTCTGCTGCGAGCGACGAGGCAATTGAGAAGTTTTACTTCAAATAAGAATCAATCAATCAGAAAATAGCGAAAGCACCCAATAGAGAGCTACTAGTCATCCTAGGAGACTGGAACGCTAAGATCGGAGAAAACGCTGCTCACCAAAGCAAATGCGCAGGAAGATATAAGCTTGGGAAACGGATGAACTAGGTGAACGTATATTAGAATTCGCATCAGAAAATGATTTGTTATGCAGTCAGAGAGAGAATCCTCCCGAATGCAAACCATCACAAAGTAGATCAAAATTCTCGTAAGGGCCTCTAAGTGTTGGATCCATATTCCCTGCACAAGCCCGAGAAGTTAGAGGTAGTTCATGTAAGCTAAGAGGTAGAGTTAAAGAGGTGCTTTGATGGGAACAAGAATCAAAATTGTTTTTTTTTGGTTCATTTAAATTTCTATAGAAAGGGAATATATCATTTAATCCACTGAAAAGTACGTTTCATGTAAAGTTTATTTTGGCAATAATTTTTTTATGCTTTGAAAGTGACAAACAAGCATTGGTGGTATGTGATGAACTACAACTAATGTCTTGTAAAGGGGTAGGTTTTTTAATTTAATCCTTAATCTAAGAATTTAATGGATTGACATTGGTCCTCCTTGACGGATAAGGGCGGCCAATGGCCAGTTCAAGATAGCATGATGATGTAATAATACTGCGCATAGCCCTGCGGCTGGTGTAGATCGGAAGCGATCTACTCGGTTAAGCGATATGGGCGCGGTCGGGTGTGTGATGAGTGACCGCTAGTGGCAATAATAGAGGCTAATATGCGCGTTTCCGTGCTTCAGAGGGCACGTTAAGTCGTTAAACCTTGTCGGAGGCCTTATGGGCGGTTTAAAAACATCTGACAGCGGGTTGGCCACTAACCCTAATCTCCACCAACCCGCATTGGAGCAGCGTGTTGGAGTAAGCTCCAGGCTTCCTTCCAAGAAGGGGAGAGACTCGTGCCCAGCAGTGGTACGTATCGAGGGTTGGCATTATTATTATTTATTATTTGTAAAATTCTTTGAGACTTGATGTTAAATATAGGACTGAGATTATAGCTGCTTGTTTGCTGACAAAACTTTATTAACAGTGTGCATTATACAAGTTTGCTCGTGCATATCTTGTGTAAGATGAAATTTGAATTGTTCAATGGATTGTTGAGATATGTCGTCGCATGAACACGTCTCATAATAATTATTAAATTTTAAAACACTAAATGACGAGTTCTTTCACAACTAGAGTCATTTCGACTGAATAATCTATTTTAGTTAAACCATGTTGTCACTACTCTAGATGACCGCGCATATTTGGACACCCTCCCCATTTGACTCCTCTCGACTTTGTCGGTGTTCTTGTGTGAGCTCCATGGCTCTGACAAATTCACTAGGAAAACATTATCACAATTCGTCAATTTTGAAGCGCCGTGTTTGACCGACGCTGTGAGTACTTGATAAACGATTTGCCCAAATCTGGATCTGCCTGGAGATTTTTTCTCACAGCGAGAAGGGGATAACTGAACCTGCAAAGCGTGCACGAGTACACTGGCGCTGGAAGAATGGAAGTCTGGTCTCTGGTTACAGGCTCTGCCATCGTCCAGCATAGGAACGATGATGGATGACATCACTTTCCGGCTCATTGGCACGCCCCGCTGTGCTTCGCATCGCTGTCTCTAACGACCGTCTGGGGCACCATGGTCTCTTCTGCAGTAGAAATGCCGGCCGATTTCTCAGACATGCAAATTAATGACATTCTGCGTTGCTTTCGCCTGTCAGAAGTATTAGAACTTAGGGGCCTAGCGCGTGACGACGGTAAGAGACCGGATGGCATGTCATTATTGACTTGGAAGCTGGGTAGGCTTCTGATGTGAGAAGCAATTTTCTTAGTTAATGCAACCATTTTACGATATGATCACATCATATATATCATCAAAGTAATCGGTTTGATGATATGATGTGAGCGCGCGTTTAACCGACCATATCGATGAACGATTTCTTATCACTCACTGATCTGGCCAAGGCACATCATGATGTGAGCAATCGACATTTCATGAAATTGTCAATCCTTTCATGATACGCTCAATTTAACGATATGGCTGCGACAGGTGTGTATACTAATATTATAAAGAGAACATTCGTATTTTTGTAGTTATGTTTTTAACGTTTACACAGAAAAATTACTGGATCAATTAAAAAAATTCTTTCATTATCAGAAAGTTTCATCTTAACTGCGTGACATGGGCTATATTACATTCATTGCACCCGTACGAAGCCGGGGCGAGCCACCAGTAATACATATAATTACGTACATAATGTGTGTAGTGTTACAATTTTGTTGCACGTACCTATTCATTTTTGCATTTTTTTGTTTTTTTGGGCAGTCCCACACTAGCTTTAAAACTGTGTCGTGGGTGCAGTTGTTCACAACACATACACAAACACTCAGACCTGCAACAAATATCTGTAGGCCATACGAATAGGTTTTTTTCCGGATGGATACGGGGATCGAATCCGTGAGCCTTGATTTAAACGATCCTCACACACCGCTGGACCCCTCGCTCGTCAAAAAACGACAACATTTGTCTCGTCGTTTATTTACATGCCAGTATCTCAGATTTCGATTTCTAAGTAAGCACGTTTGTCTCGGAGTGAAGCTATTACCTAACTATTAAGTAATCTCTTTGCGTGCTATCTGAATTGAGTACTATATCATAAATCCTACCAGATAACCAGTTCAATTCAGTTAAATAGTTCGAGCTCATATTTGTCTCTATAAATCTATTTATGTCAGTAGCCTGTCCTATTCAAATTGGTTGGTGATGTGACTGGGATAACTTAGGTTCCGATAGCGCTGGTAATGGAGCCGGGTGATTGTTTTGATAATAGATTTGATCTTATTTTATTGGCAGACTATTGTATTTTATCTCACGTTTCTACACGCATTTGTGACATTACATTATTATATGTATATGTTGCAGTGTTCGGTAATTTATTGTTGTGAACAAATCAAATTCCGCATGTTTTCTATTACTACTGCATTTGTAAATTTATTATAATATGTATTGTAATGAGAGGCCTTCGGCGCTAACGTTGCAGTGTCGCATGTCACCTCGCGGCAGGGAGATGCTTGCGTCATTTCGCGGAACACGAGGTATCGCCTTCCCATGCGGGGCGGCCGTTCCTTAACTTGTGTACGGCGAGTCATCAGCCAAGTGTTCATCAAAATTATGTTATGTATTGCCTAATCGTTTTGCGGCTAAATTGTGCTTCAGCTACTGTGTTTCTGTGAGGTTGTATATACCTAAATAACCGTAAGAACATGCACAGAGGTCACTACACATAAAGTCCTAATCTAATCGTCTTCATCAAATGGATATGGAATTATGAACTGCATATTCGTTTGATACTTCATGATATAAATATATCCTTTATTCTTAAATCGATATCTCCAATTATATATAATAATTCGTTAGTACCTAATTGACCTTATCTTGACAAATAACAAATCAAGGCCAAAACTTTCAAGCATCAGAGGAAACTACATTAATAGTAATGAAATCTTTAGGAGGTAATATAGGTAGCTTTACCAATAGTGCGTAATTTTTAAGTAAGTATTAATGCATCTATCTCGTCTACATAAATAAACATAGAGCAACGCGAGCCACCGGCCGCAGCGGACTGGAGGGGAGTAGCCATGGCGTTTATTACCGATGCAAAACAGTCTGTCAGTCTGTCATTTTTTGCAGGGAGAAATGCGTGCGACACACACGCATACCACAAAAATCGTCTGTTACTACGAAACTCACACCTTGACTTTAACAAAATATAGAAACAATTTCGCGCACACATTTAAACATCTAGGCGACAGGTATAGGCCCATTTGGGCTTGTAATTTGGGAGAGGGGAAAGCCTGCATATGGCTACTCCCCTCCGGTGTTGCTCTATGATTATAAAGGTAAAGTTTGTAACTTTGTTTGTAGGGGCTAATCTTCAAAATACTGAACTAATCGCGAAAATTCTTTCACAATCAGAAAGCACACTATTCAGGAGTGCTATAGGCTATATTTTACTATGGTAGTAGGTAGTAATTGAGGTAACATTCCACCCGTGCGAAGCCGAGGCGAGCCGCTAGTATTTTATAAATCCAATCTTATTCATTCAAATTAGACATATCTTTTTTAGTTTATCGAATCGTAAACGATTCGTACGTACTATTCGTGAAAATCATATTCTTGCCATACAAAAGAAATAATTATTATTTTCAGAAACACTTATGTATAATAATAATCATGTCCCTTTCCCCGAGACAGTTTATGCACTCAATTCAAAGGGTTACAAGTTCGCGCTTCCATGAGAAAACTTTCTAAACGTCATTTTTCATATGTATCTTAGCGCTAGTGAGACTGTGAAACATCTGTTAGAAAAGAAAATAATTGCCCCATATGTCAGCAAACGCAGACACTCACTCGTCCTTTGTTTTACTAGAATATTCATCCTAGTCGAGGGCCGACTGAAATTTAAACTATTCAGTTCTCACGGAAACAGAGTCCCGCACAAAAGGTACGATATTGAAAATGTGAGTCAAGGTTGAATAGTGTTACGATGGCTAAAAACCGTGGGAGAGTTCCTATTTAGCGTGGTAGGTACTACGCTAAATAGGAACTCTGCGATTGCGCCTGGTACGATTAAGGAATTTTCTGAAATTAGTAATTTGACACAATTCATGTAGGTAGGTATATACTTACCTACTATAATTTTGGACATAAAAATATGTTTGAATTTGCATGCAGAAACCGGTAGTACGTACTTATATTAGGTATGCACATTTTGTTACGTTTAATTACATAAGTGGGTAGTAAATGTCTATGGTGTTTTGTTAACTTTATTCCTTTTTTTTTAGAATTAGTCGATTTTATTTAGGTGCTTATAGGTAGGTCTTGTGACCTTCATCGCGCAGTACCTAATGTTACGATTGCTACTATAATTTTACATTTCCTTAACTTTTATTATCAATGCGAATGTTTTACAATATAGGTACCTAAGTACTTATGATATAGGTTAGTAAATTACATAAATAGTAATTTGCGAGGCATTATTCACAGCAATGTAAGTGAGGGTACGTTTATAGAAGGAGAATGACAGACGTAAACAGAGTTAGTGGAGTTCATTCAATGAGTGTTGGGATACGAGTATCCCTACAGTACGAGTATCCCTAATTGTGGGAGTCAGGGGACGTCATTGCGGTGGGGGTGTTAGGAGCGAGCGGGCCGCGCGGGGACTGGGGGGACTGCCGGGAGCAGGAATATTCAAAGCGTGAGAACGCTGCGCGACCCGCATGCCGCGACTTCACATATCTCACGCGCAACCTCTAGTTTTGAGACCTCGCAAAACCCGACTTTAACCAAGCGATGTAGAGTCGCAATCGACATACAGACGGGCCGCGGATATCGCTCAGAACATTCGAGGACAATACTTTTCTAGTTTAGGTACGACTGGCATTGGCCCGGATACTATCGATGAGCGCGCACGTCCACTGGCTACATACATACACGGGTATTACGACCACTAATCATACATTAGTCATCCAGTGGAATGTTTTCAGTTATCTTCTATCAATAAAAAGTTAATAATCTATTTGGTGGACTAGGTTACTGGCAACATCACAAAGTTTAATTATTGAATTGGGAATGCTTTGTATGAATCACTCAATGTTGAAAGTTATCCTTATATATTTAGTTATAATATCACTTACATTTGTGATTTTTAAATGCATGATCCACCACAAAAATCTTATTTAGAAATCATGTGACTACGGGTTCAAAGATTGGCTTCAAAAAACTCTGCCTCCGACATTTAATGGTCCTTTAATTGTCAGATCATCGTTCGTACGAATGTGTTGTGGGCGTGTCGTAAAACAATTTCTTTCGGACCGAATAACTATGGACTGATCTCATTTTTGCGGTGAACTCAACGTTCTCGGAAAGACATTTATTTCGGAGGACGACCACGAGACGAGTCGCCGACCGGATCGTACCCGCATCGCTGCAGTCTCGGCGTGTCTTGCCTCACCTTGAGACTCGGACGGCGCATCCTAAATATAGACATCGGATTACGTACTCCAGGCGACAATGTGACACCGCTTACGATGCAGCCGGCTAGACTAGACGCGGTTGTTTTCTTGTCGCATTAGTAAAATTGTGAAAATTTCCTAGGGGGTCAGGGGTACGGCGGGTCGGCGGGGGCCGGGGTCGGTTTCGGCGGGGCCCCGGCGGGCGTCGACCTCGTGAAAGGCGCGCGGCGGCGGCGGATCCGCGCGCGCGCCGACCGCTCGCCTTTTTACGCGCTCTTTCCCGCGCCGCGCCGCGCCGCCGCCGCCGCCAACCCCGCGGGCCCCCGGCGGTCGCCGCCCGCAGATAGCGCGCCAGATGATACCAACCGATTCACTGTCTGCACCGCTGAACTTTTTATTTTAACATGTTTGTATTGTAATAACAACACTATTTATGTATTTGTAAAATGATTTAACTGCCTTGATGTTTTTAAAATCAGTAGGGTACGTCTGAGGTCCCTGGCTTGAACCTCGGGTGGTGATATAGTGGTTCATAATAATAGGTTGGGGAAAAAGTCTTTTCGCATTATAGCATGTATAAACTTGTAATAAAATCTCTTTGGCTGTAGTATTTGTATCTGGCTGGTTTTGGTAAAATTGAAAGTTAAAATTTTAAAGAACATGATTCCAAATTCAAATTAGGAAAATGTGCGATTTTCATTTGTTTTTCGTACTGTCAAGATGAGTGAATCTAATGAAGAAATTCGATACATTTTAAAATTTTACTACAAAAAAGAAAAAATGCAACGCAAGCCGCGAAAAAAATTTGCGATGTTTATGGACCTAGTGCAGTGTCTGTGAGAGTAGCACAAATTTGGTTGAAGCGTTTTCAATCCGGAATTTTGATGCACCTCGCTCTGGTCGCCCTATTACGGATAAAATGGATGCCATTTTTGAAAAAGTGGAGGAAGATCGACATATCAGTAGTTACGACGTAGCTGAAGAACTGAGAATTGATCACAAAACAGTTTTGGCGCATTTGAAAAAAGCTGGGTACAAAAAAAAGCTCGATATTTGGGTACCTCACGAGCTCACTGAAAGAAACCTAATAAACCGTGTACTCATTTGTGATTCTTTATTACGACGTAATGAAACCGAATCATTTTTGAAGAAGCTGATAACTGGTGATAAAAAGTGGATCACGTACGACAAGAACGTGCGAAAAAGGTCGTGGTCAAAGGTCGGTCAGGCTTCACAGACTGTGGCGAAACCCGGGTTAACTCGCAATAAGGTGATGTTGTGTGTGTGGTGGGATTGGAAGGGCATTATTCATTATGAGCTATTACCACCAGGCAGGACTATCGATTCTGAACTCTACTGCGAACAACTGATGAGATTAAAGCAAGAAGTTGAGAGAAAGCGGCCGGAATTGATCAACAGAAGGGGTGTGGTGTTTCACCATGATAACGCTAGACCTCACACATCTATAGCCACTCAGCAAAAATTAAGAGTTTGGCTGGGGGGTGTTAATGCATCCGCCGTATAGTCCTGACCTTGCACCTTCAGATTTCCACCTGTTTCGGTCTCTTCAGAATTCTTTGTGCAATGTTAGGTTAACATCACGAGAGGACTGCCAAATCCACTTGTCGCGGTATTTTGATGAGAAGTCCCAAAATGTTTAAAGCAATGGGATCATGTCCCTACCTACAAGATGGCAAAAGGTTATCGAACAAAATGGTACATACATACTTTAGTTAAATTTAAATAAACTATATTAAATAATGTTTTGAATTATCTTAAAAAATGCGAAGAAACTTTTTCCCCAACCTTATATATTATATATTAGGGCTCGCACCTATCAAACACCCTTGATTCGCTAATGCTTCTTTTGTCCCAATGCCAATGAACCAATATATGACGAACTATGTACGCACAAGAGAAATTAGAAGCTACACAGTAGAGCAATGCACGTCACGCTTTTGGAATATTTAGAAGTCGCCCGCCAATTACGCTTACGCAGATCTATGGCCCGATTTCTAAATATTCCAAAAGTATGACGTGCATTGCTTTTTGGGACTAAATTTATATTCACATATCTGTTTTTTAAATCGGTATACTTTGAAAGAAAGTTAGTAAATATCGATAAGTAGGTAACTTACACGTACACGTCTGTCCAAAAACTGTTGAGTATTTTCTGCCGACATAATATATTTTCATATTATCCCCGAATTTCTTACGTTTGAGGAGTGCTGTAGCTTCCAATGTTAGCTGAGTAGCGTGATTTTTAGATACAAATACGTACAAATATTAAGAAAAGGTAGCTAATGAAAACCGGTCTTCATCATTAGATCTCTAATAACAGTCACAACCCACCTAGGTGTAAAGTTTCATTTTTTAATTAATCAAGCCCAAACACAAGGTGACTGCTATAAATCATTGAGGAGATTCCTCGGCTGTCTCTCGGCTCCACGATCAGATTGACTTCAAGCCTACATTAAGTTGTAGTACTTTACAATACTTAATCTAATATAGGAAACGTACTAGCCGCTCAATGATTTTCGAAAGTTCCTCTCGTTTTTTCTGGGATGCGAACATCAGATCCTGGTTTTCTTATTACGGGATCATCCTTAAAATAACTCATAGCTGTTCCCGAGATTAGCCCCAACAAACAGACAGACAGACAAATATTGTAAAAAAATGTTGTTTTGGTATAATTATGGACCGTGTATTCGTACAAATGTATTTAGTAAAAAGCGGTTATTTGTATATTACAAACAGACTCCAATTTTGTTTACTTGTATACATATACAGGGTTAATAATAATTGTAACTTGCAGGCAGCCCTTCTACATCAATTTCTACTACATTTGTTCTACGACTTTTTACAAACTTGATAAATAACACAAAAAAACAAATTTTTGCTCCCTCGGTTGTTAATTACTCTGTATTTTGTAAATATCTAAAATGATAACGCTCGGGCGCCCCTACCTCGCCTCCCGCATTCTTTCAACGTTTCGATACTAAACTACGTACTACGGTTGTTTGTGCTTGTTTTTTTGCGGACAATTGAAGTCAAATAAAGACTGCGAAATTAATAGATACCTATCTTAAAATTGTATACGGTTGAATTAAGAAGTCGGTAAATTCTATACAGACTTTTAAGGATTCTCAATTCGACCTCCCACCTCAAACTATCCCCATTACACTATCGCTTTGAAAAAATAAAATATTTTGATGATAGTTCATATATTATTACAAATACTTATTCGATCTACCGTTTAGAACGAAATTCTTTAATGCGGCTTACGGTAGAAGTGAATTTGGCAAAAACCAACAAAAGAGAACAAAATACCGTAACACCAAGTCTGGTTTTCCATTCAATCGGTGTTCGAATATTATACAGATAAGAAGAAATGAATGGACAGATAGATTGATAAATAGTTACTGTTAATGGAATTTATGCAATTAGGTTCTCAGTAGGTATATCGGCAATATGTTTTAGACCTGTGCCACTTGCATAATACGAGTGATCAAGTCTTGAAACATTCAAAGATCGTTTATTTGAACTCTATTCAGTAATCGTTTGAATTATTTCACTAGTACTCATTGAAATTTCTTTTTTTTTTTCTTTCTTGAATCTGCGATCAGTCTCATTTAACTATAAGCAGATAGGTGCAGTGATGAAGACGGTTGGGCGAGATAGGACCAGTGTCCCCAGGTCACCATATTAAGACAGCACATTGGCTCGTTTCAGTCTACTAATGCTTGGCTGGAGCAGTGGTGCAGAGAGAAAGCAGTGGCGCAGAGAAAATTTCTTATAAAACAATATTTCACTACCTGAAAAAAATTTTTTTTTAAACTGCTCAGTCTTGAACATCGCCGTAAAGTGGCTTGTCTCTCAATTTTCTATAGGATCCATTTCGGCGAATGTGCGAACGATCTACACAATCTAATTCCCTCTTCACCTTTTTACAATAGGACAACTAGGAGAACGGCGAAATATCATCCCTACACAGTGAACATACCGCAAATTAGAACGAAGCGTTTCGGCTCTACATTTATTATACGTATAGCTATGGAATACTTTGCCGGCTTCTTTGTTTCCAAAAAACTACAACTTGAGCATCTTCAAATCTAGAGTGAATAGGTACTTTCTAGACCAACGTGCTTCAGGCTACATATTCACTTTCCATCAGGTGAGTTGGTGGTCAAACGTACCTACGTTTGGACCTCTAAACATATTAAAAAAAAACAACATGCAGTTTTGATTCATCGCAGTCACATACATAACACATATAAACAATATGACAATCACAAAGTATCAGCAAGAAGATTGAGTGAAAAAGAGACAAACATTATTTACAGGTACGATAAAAACTGTTATTAGAAATATCGTGTGCAAATATCAGTGCCAATGAAATTACACTGGTACCGAAATAACAGTGAACAAATAAAGTAATTTATCTGAGTATTATTTACATTTACTGAATGTTAATGTAAATAATACTCAGAAATATAAATAACTTCCATGCCTAGTTAGATGGGAGGGGACAAACACACACAGACAGATACACACACACACACACACACAGACGCGCACGCGCGCACGCACATGCACATACACATGCCTCAAGGACTGAACTTATAGAATAGGTTTTTTTTATATTCTTTATTTTATAATCTATACATATAATAAGTCAGTAAAATTCAAATGTCTGTACATTAAAGATTTTTCCTTAAAACTAATAGGGAGCGATTAAAGAAGAGAAACAGACAAAAAATTGAAATTTTTGTCTGTCTGTCTGTCTGATACGTTATAACTTTGAATCTACTCAACGGATTTGAACGCGGTTTTCACAGTGGATTACATACGTATAATTAGGAGCGTTGTGTTGTTTGTTGCGTCAAAATGAAGTTATTTATGGTCAATTAAAAATTTACTTTAAGCACAAATTTGCTTGAAAGAGTTGAATGCTTGAAAGACAATAACATACTGCAGTCTCTATTGAATTTTAATAAAATAACACATTGAATGTGGGCATACGCCCAGTAGTTCAGCGCCGTCTATTGAGGTTTTATGTAACTAAATTGTATAATATAGTAACATAAAACCTTAATAGATGGCATTGATTTACTTCAGAATTCTTTAAAATTGACTATATTATTACATATTCTCTGCTATAAGTCTATTATAGGTTTGGATATTTGTAGTTACCACACGTTTCTCGTAAAGCGAGCTACACGCGGGCGGAGCCGTGGGCACCAGCTAGTGATTTTATACCAGCCAATAATAATTTTAGTTTTGTATTTAATTGCGAGACAATTTCTACAGCGCAATACAGAAAACAGTATCAATTCACGGCACTGGGTGGACAGAACAATACGACATTATTCAAACTGAGTATACCATGCAACAGCTTGTGTTGTGTGGTCGATGCATGCAACATAACCAATTTTGACATTAAAATATTTTAAGGTTTTCGTGACATTTCTGTTCTTCAGTACGACTAGTAATTGAATTTATTAATTTGACTCTACTATACTAAAATATATACGTACATTTATACTATAAATTGTACGTGGAACTTATCTTTTGTAGTGTACATGTATGAGAACGTGAAAGCGGGCCGCGCGTTAATGTCCTCTGGCCGCCGCTCCGCCGCCGCTTCGCCCTAATTAAACAATAATCGAAAAACTACAATGAACGGGCGCGCGGCTCCGCGTCCTCGGTGTCCCGCGCCCACCCCCCTCCCGCACCCCCCGTCACCCGCGCGCCTCCTCACCTCACCATTGCACTCCTCATTATCGCCTCTCGAGCTCGCCTCTCCGCCGTTAGACGCTCTCACACTACGCTACAATTATACGACACATGTGCCTTACTTACTACATTGTTGAATACATTGCTCACCGAACCCGCACTCCAGCGTTTTTGTCGGTGCTGGCGGCGTAATGTAAGCCGGCTCTGCCATATTATTATGTGTGGTATCGACGAGATAAGTGTTAATAGGTCTGTCCATTTGGCTAGCTGTGCATGCACCTCTTCAATGAGTTGCAATATTAGCGCAATACTAATCCGAGCGCTCGCTCCGTTCCTCTAGCTGATTTAATTCAGTTTAAGGCATAGAGCGTTATAATTCTATGGTTTATGGCAATAATGAAGGAAAAACTACCAACTATGGCGTTAAATGATGTTAAAATGTCGGTCATGTTATGCTCCTATTAATTTTATTTAAAGAACCTATCATTTTGAGGCAACATTATCTTCTTATTTTTTATGCAACAATAGCTTGGTGTGGTAAAATAGTGTGATTCAAAGTTTAGTGTCGATTTTATTTTTACCAGTCACACAATTGTCAAACATTTGGAACAGCAACAGACACACTGGCCTAGTTTTGGTCATAGTTGAAAACAATTATTCGTTCAGCGTGTTAGAATAATAGCGATTAAACAATATACTGTTTAGTAGTAGTGAAAAACTGTCATGCAAATTTAACACAAGATGTACTCGCTCAATGTTGTATTGGCTAATCGCTGAATACAAGAGATAATGGTTTGCGCATTAAATATGATCGATCAGATGGTGATGTGTCAGATTATGTATATGCCGTCAAAAGGCGAATGCGTCATAGCTTGAAGTCGTGACCACCTGGACGATTGTAAATACGAAGCTCTCCTGAGTGACGTCATCGACACTTCCACATCTTGGCCGTCCATTTTTCATACAATTATGTATCAATGAATCGGTGTTGAATCACCTTAATTAAATTGCTTTCGTGCTCACTTATGTCCTTGATTTTCCTTGTCCTTTTTTCTTAGAATTTACCAAAATATTTCATAATTTCGTGCCGTCTATGAGAGCAATAGCGATAATCTGATGGTCGGTATTACATTAGTAGACGACATTAAAGTGATAGCTTTCAGATCATCGCTATTTATTTCGTTGTCGGCATGAAAAGATAAGAAGAAAAACAATTTAACGAGAAAAAGCCATTCAGATAGGTGGCCGAGCCGATGGTCGACCTTAGTTTTATAAAACCTTAAGAAATGGGCAAAGTGCATTTGAAGACGTAATTAGTTATTACCTATTTAAGGGTTATTTGTTTCAAGAAATTAATTTAATTATAATATTTGGCAAATGTTCGTCTTTAATTGAATTATATCGTACACAAAGTGTGTGTCGTTGGGCGTTTATTGTAGGCTATGATTTATGTAAGTAATCGATCATGTAATTATTTGAAGTTCGAGACGTTAATATTGAAGACCGGAGGAGGAGAGAACATTAAATGTACCTATTACGATAATATGGACGTCTTAACAAGTTAGTTAATTAGTATAGTATTAATAAGTAGTACCTTCTACAATTATGTAAATGGTTTAACCAAGTTGTTCTTTTTATGTTATCAAATTGGAAAACAAGTATACATTTCACACTGATGGTACGTGAATGCAATATCAACATAAGTGGTATCCAAGAACATGTAGCTATAAATTTTACCATTAGAATTAGGTTTAATTTAGAATGGTATACCAACTAGATTATTAAATCTATTACATAGTGAGCTACTGCCTTGCCTTCGAGCTCTGCTACTAGAGCTTTAGCATCTGTAAGTGGTAATTATAAGAAAGGCAATCTTAGTAGTTTTAAACAAACGGAAATGCTATCCACGTTATCTGATAGTAAAGTGTGACTCCGGAAATAAAAAAATAAGCCAAATGTAATTGCGTTCCCAACCCACAAAGATCCACTTTTTTATGGAATAGAAGTTGCAAAGAAGCATGCAGTTCACACTGATGTTAAGTGATGACTGCAGCCACAAAAAGACCAAAGTCAAAATGCAGATGCGTTACCACTCCTGAGGCCTGAGGTGTTATGCCTCTGTGCCGGAAATTACAGGGCCGTACATCACCACCTGATCGGAACACGATAGTGCTGAACAGTAGCATTTAGCGGTAAGTACCTATATTAGGTAATGCGGAGGTGCCTACGCACGCGAGCTCCGTCACTGGAGCTCTACCACTAGACAGAAGGAAAACCCAGAAGCAGGTATCACAAAACTTTTTGTATATGATATGACAGCAAAGTTGTCATTGTGTATAATAAGTAATTAAATAAATATGTTTCCCAACCTTTATTTCGCCGAGCCTCCCCGAGCCAAAACTAATATTTTCATATTGACATTTTTGCCTCCCTTAGGTGAACTAAGGTTCTGTTTGAACAAAAATAAGAAACGCACATTTTTTTAATTAATTAAATTAGGTAGGTATTTCAAATAGGTTGAATACAAATACACTATATTACTTAACCCGTCAGCTCACAAGAAAAATAAAACAATTGATTTCAATTGTTCAGTAGCCACCGGTGGCTTCTCGTGTATTGACGGATTAAGGATAATTAATGAAATAATATATTTGAAAGTCATTAAGTACTTTCACATTTACATTTCTTATCAATCAACAGCCTATTAGGTACTGTCCACAGTTGGAGGCCTGTTTCAGGTCACGCCACAAATCTCTTTCCTCCGAAAGTCGTCAGTACAAAGACTCTTACAATACGTTGGCCTAGACGCGGTCTCCACTCTAGGACACTCCAACAATTGTCGGGTAGACGTGACCGGCCTATCGCCACTTCAACATGCTAATCCTACGGTCTATGTCAATAATTGAATTAGAGTTTGATTATTACTTTTCGTGACATTTCTTAGTTATATTCTAATTAAGTATAAAAGACCAACCATTAGCACGGCTCTCAAACAGCTCAAAAACAACAGGGCTTTGGGTGATGACGGAATTATTATTGAACTCCTGAAAGCAGGCGGAAAACCAGTATTAGAATTTCTTTAGAAGTTGTTCAATACCGTCATACTCGAGGGCAAAACGCCACAGGTGTGGCACAGAAGTATGGTGATACTGTTTTTCAAAAATCTGACAATACTCATAAAAAACTACAGGCCAATCGCACTTTTGAGTCACGTCTATAAGCTGTTTTCCAGAGTGATTAAGAACCGTCTATCTCGCAGACTCAACGATTTCTAGTCTCCCGAACAAGCCGGGTTCGGTAAAGGCTTTAGTATCATAGACCACACGCACACGCTGCGGCAGGTCAAACCCGAAGAGTATAACCAGCCCCTATGCCTAGCGTTCGTGGACTATGAGAAGGCCTTCGATTCGGTTGAAATTTGGGCTGTGTCTGTCACTCCTGAAGTGCCAAGTCGACTACCAATACATCGACGTGCTGAGGAGCTTTTACGCAAACACTATTTCAGTTCGTCTTCAGGATTAACGGTGAGTACATTTCCAATCTCCGATTTGCGTATGATATCGTAGTCATGGCTGAGACCCTGGAAGACCATAGCACAATGCTCACTGTCCTCAATAGGACTTCCCAACGAGTGGGCCTTAAAATGAACATGGACAAGACGAAGATCATGTCAAATGTCCATGTCACACCCACTCCTGTTCGACTATAAGTCGAGGGTACTATACTCGAAGTTGTTCACGATCACGTATACCTGGGACAAACGGTCTAGTTAGGTCGGTTCAACTCGGAAAAAGAGGTCAGTCGCCGAATCCATTTCGGTTGCCCAACCGAAAGCGTTCGGAAAGCTGGGAAATACATCTTCTCGCCCGACTTATCGCAGTGTCTCAAGAAACAGGCCTTGACAAGTGTGTTGCCTGTGATGACATATGGCACAGAAACGTGGTCGCTCACTATGGGCATCATAATAAGGCTCATGGTCACGGAGAGCTATGCTTGAAGTTTCTCTGTGAGATCGAATCAGAAATAAGGAGATCCTCGTGGGACCAAAGTTATCGACATAGCTCACCGAATAGCGAGACTCATGTGGCAGTGGGCAGGGCACATAGCTCTAAAAACTGACGGCCGTTGGTCAGAAGAGTGATGACCACGTACCGGAAGGCTAATCAGGGTCCCCAGAAGATGAACCGACGACCTGGTGAAGGTCGCGGACAATCGCTGGAAGAGGGCGGCCCAGGACTGTTCGTTGTGACAATCTTTGGAGGAGGCCTTTTTTCAGTGGACGTCTTTTGCCTGAAATGATGATGATGAAAAGAACCATAGGCCAGTACAGATAGCTTTGAAATCGTTTTTTTTTTAATCCAATTACAGGACATTTGTGACATAAAAACGAATATTTTCACCAAGTTTCATGAAAACCTGATTTATTTTGTGGGAGAGTAAAATAGAACACAAAAGTGGTTTATTTGGATTTTTTGAAATTATCTGTATCATCTGGCCTACCACTACCATAAGGAACTGTAAAAATAATTTATCTACACGTTTATATTTATTTTATTTGGATTTTTTTAAAACCCAAGTTAAGTTGCCTTAGCTTAAATAATACATATTTATTAAGAGTAATTATGATCCCCTCATTCTCTTAATCATCTCATCCCTTACTTGCCTCTGTAGGCATAACACCTTAGGCCAGATGCGTTACCAGTCCTGAGGACTGGTAACGCATCTGCATTTTGACCTTGGTCTTTGTGTGGATGTCTATAGGGTGCAGTCATCACTTAACATCAATGTGAACTGCATGCTTGTTTGTCACGTCCATTACATAAAAAAATCCTTCGATCGGCATTATAGTCCAAGAGATACTGAACCCTCCGAGCACCGTTGGTCCTGTAAGGCTGGAAATTTTTGTAGGGATAAATCATAACACGCCAAGTACAAAAACCATCGCCTGGCAAGGATCAGCCAGTCACGTCAGCAACCCCACATTTTTGAAAATGAAAAAAAAATAGTAAACTTGAACCTGGAAGGCTGAAATTTTTATATGATTTAGTTTGTATATAGTGAAGTTTAAAAAAAAATTGACAGGCGATTTCGATGAGCACAAGTGCCTGCCAGGCGAACCGAAAGGTGTGCTATATATATAAATTAAATGAACTTTCTTCTGTAAAGTTGAAATTTAAATAGGTGTTTGTCTAAGATAATTGAAGTAAGTAGGTTCAATAACAGGCGGTTCTGGATAGCGTAAAAAAATCGGCCAAGTGCGAGTCAAACTCGCGCACAAAGTGTTCCGTACAAAAAAATTGCTTAAAAATTACGTTTGTTGTATGGGAGCCCCCCTTTGATGTTAACTTTATTTTTATTTAGATATTTTTTATGAAAGATAATATACAAATCAATATTCTGTGAAAATTTTAAGAGTCTACCTGCTACCGTTGTTAATATTGAGCAAAATTACTAAAAACACTTTTATTGTATGGGGACCCCCCTGAATATTTTTATTGTTTTAATTTTTACTATTTGTTTATATAGCGGTAATGGAAATACATAATTAGTGAAAATTTCAGCTTTTTAGCTATCACGGTTTATGAGATACAGCCTTGGCGTGTTATGATTTATCCCTACAAATATTTCCAACGGTGCTCGGAGGGTTCAGTATTCAGGTGCAGTATCTCTCAGTCTATTAGACTGCTCGCACACGTCAGACAATCGGTGACCGATTTTTTGTGGGAGAAAAATAGAACTTACTGATAGCAATAGTGCAACGCACACGTCCTACAAAATGTCGGTTAGTTTTACTATGACTATCTGTACTTCTATTTTTCTCCTACAAAAAATCGGTCACCGAATGTCTGACACGGGCGAGCAGCCTTAGGTAATATTTTTAAAACAAGGCGGTTTCGATGGCCCGGTACCGGATCACGACCCGGCAAATGGGAAACGCTCTGCTGTAATCAAAAGTAGCCCTCTCTATTTAAGTTTGTTTTCGCCATATTAGGCTATATAACCCTTCTCTCATACGTAAGCATTCGGTTCTGTGAATAACGATAGATCGAATAATCATCATGCCTTTTCTCCGCACGTGAAGCGTTACAATGGCAGGGGATGGTTCGGGGGATTCGTTTAGTTTGCATTAATTTGTCATTATAGGTGTTTTTCCAAAAAGAAGTGTTTTTCCGGCAACTACCGTTGACCATGAACAAATTAATCCGAGAACTAATCCATAGAAATATAGAAAAAATTAAAAAATTCTGTATTCATTGGATGTGCGTTTTCCGAAAAATTAAAATATGATAAACCACTATTTAAGGCTAAGCTCAAGTAAGATACGTGCGCAATGGGTTCAGTTTTGAAAAAATCCTTTTTCACATTAAATACCTTAGACACCTAATAGCTTTTCCTGTTTAAATAGGTAAACAAAAGTTTTCTGTATTTTTTCAAAGAAATTTCGGAGATAAATGGTCGGTACCTATAACAAATATATTTCATTTATAGTAGCTGTTCACCGCTGCTACGCCTGGGTTTTAAGATTGTTTCTCGTAAGATCGCCTAATGTCACAATTTCAGAGCGTAGACATAAGCATGACCACAGTTCTGTTCCTAGACATTACATCGTAATGTTATGAACCCCATAGTAATCCCTGAAGCAGCAGATGAACCCTATAAGGTCCAAGAACAATAGCAAATCAATTGTCTTTTTTTTGAGGCAAACAAGCATGCAGTTCACATTGATGTTAAGTGATGACTGCAGCCTATAGACACCCACACAAAGACGAAGGTCAAAATGCAGATGCGTTGCCACTCCTGAGGCCTAAGGTGTTATGCCACTGTGCCGGAAATTACAGGGCCGTACATTACCACCTGACCGGAACATGATAGTGCTGAATACTACCATTTAGCGGCAAGTAAATTTTTCGTGCTGCTTGAGTGAAGGATTTAAGGAACTGTCCAACACAAAAAATATTTTTTCAATTTGAATCTGAGAGCGCTTTCAACCAAACGAACTCTATTTAAGGTTTATAAGGAATATTAGATGTAATTCAGCCCCCAGCGGCGGCCTTTCATATTAAAATTCGTTTATATACGTTAGACATCACAACTCCTTGGGATTCGAATTTCGTATGATCCTGTTTAAGTGAGCACCGTCGCTTCGGTAATTCAGAAATAGTACCCATCCATTTCTGTATTTGGTTAAGTATCTATAAGCAAGAAATTTAGAGATTTTTTAGACAAGACGAAAAAAGCGGCCAATTAAAAAAAAACAATTTCGAATGAAGAATCTCATTGGGTTTACTACGACTTTCGTTGCGCTCTTACTCAAACACAGCATTATGATAAACTCAGATTAGCATTTCAAGAGCGGCATGGGACAGATCCCGTGTCGCTATTCACAACTACGATTTATGTAGTCGAAGGAAACCGAGATATATGTCAAGTAAAACGTTACCAATATTAAGTAAGTATCTGAACATTCAGAAAGATTTGTACTAGATGGAATTATAAATTAAAAATTACCCCGACATTAGAATTGATGCCGCTCATCCAATGCTTGAAAAATATAACGAAGGTGAGACGAGTGCCGTATGTGACATTGTCACAGGTGTTGTAAGGAAATGCGGACGTTGCGAACCAGAAAATTGAAATTCAATCTACCTAAAGCAAGTTTCCATTCGAAGATTTGCTAACAAAAGTAAAGAATTTGATATATATATTGCTTCTTTCTTTTTTTATGTAATCAAGGTGGCAAACAAGCATGCAGCTGTTAAGTGATGAGTGCAGCCTATAGACATCTACACAAAAACCAGAGGTCAAAATGCAGATGTGTTGCCACCCCTGAGACCTAAGTTGTCATGTCTCTGTGATAGTTATTACGGTGCCAGCTTTGTATGGACAGGGAATTTCGTTGTCAATATAGGTATAATATGTAGGTACGGCCCTGTAAATTTTCGGCACAGAGGCAGAACACTAGTTCTTATGTAAATATTTATAGTCTACAGTATTTACTATCAATGTGAACTGTATACTTGTTTTCCACTTCATGACATAAAAAACCGTGTTAGTGAATCATGCACCTTATAGTTCCAGGGATCTTGTGACTATTATTGCCAAAATTATAAAATTAAATCAGCATACTTACTATTTAATACGTTTTATCAACCCTGAAGATCCTTGTCTGCTTTTGAATAAGTGGAAGTGATCCATATAAAATGGTTCCATTATGCAAAGATGTTTCGAAGGGAAGGGACACTACCTACTTGAAAAACAATAAAATATTTACCGGTTCCTACTTATATTATTTCAATGTTTGTTCAAATACTGTCGTTGTAGAATTAATACATCGATTAACTTAGTTTTATTCTGGTAGAGATACTAGGATCGCTTGTTGGACGGAATACTTCGACCACAATATCGAGAACAGGTAACTGTTGAGTGATGACGCCGATGAAAATTACAAGAAATCGTTCTTAATAAAAATTAATCGTTACAAAAATATTGCCACCACGAAGGTTTTATAGGAGAGGGTAGATGCGATCTTCGCTCTTTTACCCAGGAAAGAAAAAACATGGTAATTGACCGGGTTTTTTCCCACCGACTGCGCGTCATACAAATTATGAACATTTTTTATCTATTTTTCTTAAAGATTTTATAAATGCAAATAGTTTACCGGCTGTGATGATCATTGCGAGGTTCACACATATTTGAACTACGGAAATCCTTTAAAATGCTTACACTTACTCGTATTGGTGGTAGAGTTCCGACGAACGCAGACGATACGAAGGTATGCATATCGCGCTACCTAATCTACCTGCCGCTAAATGGTAGTATATAACGCTTCTGTGTCAGGGTTAGGTAGTGATGTAAAAACGTAACTTCACAACTGTACTCTCCGAAGGGGTAGGCAGAAGTAAATGCAGGCATTCGAGCATATATGCAAACACCTACAATTTTGGCCCACGTAACAGATGGCCAGCCTGTTGACATCTCCGGGCACATTACCAATTACAATCACCAAGCAAATGAAATAATCCCAATAGCTCCAGAGATAAAGACACCTTTATCTCTCTCTCTTGATTCGCGCGGTAAAGGCTTCGAGGCACGTGCCCCTTTGCCTCGGCATCTTTTGCTCCCATAAAAATGACACACGCCTCCCAAGTGTGGTGGTACAGCGGTGGTTGGTATTGCGGCGTCGTGGGTGTCGTCACGACGCGAAGTGGCATCGCTACGGCGGCTTTTCGTCGCCCAGCGTCGAGTTAATTCGTCGATAATAAAGCCAACAGGGGCGAGCATCCACCAGTCTAGTGGCAACGCTCGCAAATATTAATTGCGTCTTTATCTCTGATAGCCCTAAACCCGGGGATCAAACTCAAGATTTCGGACGGCACGGCTTCGGAGGGTATTGTAACAGTTTATGCCTCAGAGTTAGATAAAAAAATATCCAAATCGAAAGTGTCAACATTACTCCAAAAGTAGTCCGTCTTAGAAAAGTATATCGTTCAAAATACATTTCTTTTACATCCGTCGACACAAGTATGGATATATTTTATTTGGAAAAAATTATATATTTGTGACGACGCTCACCTGTTCCAATGCATATATCGCAATGGGCCATACATTTGACAAATTTGCATAGTAGGTAATACAAAAACTATATTTGCATTTTGTATAATCGCTAAACGTGGAGGGAACAGTCTAAAATAGGCAGATACGTACGAGATCGACGACCACACTGCGCTTAAACATTATGTTGCAATAGCAATAATATCATTTTTTTGTTGACTTGACTTATTAAATAAATGACAGTAGATTAGGTATAGCGTTTTTATAACTTATCTGTACTCAAAATCTACTTTAAATCTTAATTCTAAATAATTTTCTTGATTCTTATACTTCTTTCATAAAATAGTGAACGACACAGTACATAATAATATATTGTCCAAAAAGGCTACATATTTCGTCACCTTTGTCGGATGATAGACCACCATATTGGGGAATAGATACATATGAATGATTTTTACTTTTGATGAATGACCAAAAGGCGCCCAAAATATTATCCCCGAGCTAGTGTTGGAGTAGCGTTACTAGTGCATTTTTATTTACATATAGGATAAACGTAACGAAGCGCGCATGTCCCCGCGGCTGGTGTAGATCGTAAGCGATCTACTCGTTTAAGCGATACGGGAGCTTTCGGGTGTGTGATGGGTGACCGCTAGTGGCAAATTATGCGTCGGAGGGCACGTTAAGCCGTCGGTCCCGGTTGCTATCGATAGATAGCAGTCGTTAAATCTTGTCGGAGGCCTTAACCTTTGTAAGGTTTGAAAACATCCGACAGCGGGTTGGCACCTAGCCCGTATCTCCACCAACCCGCATTGGAGCAGCGTGGTGGTGTAAGCTCTAGGCCTTCGCCCAAGAAGGGGAGAGACTCGTGCCCAGCAGTGGGACGTATAATGGGTTGCCATTATTATACCACTTATATATTTATTATTATAAACGTAATAATAATATATTAATTCGTTTTTGCAAATGGGCGTAGTCGAGTCGACGTACTCGTAATAACTCTTTAACAAGTTGGCTTTTTGTTTGTATGTATGTATCAGCAAAATGACATCAATTAGTAGCGGATTTACCAGCAGGCTAAGTACTTAGCCTAGGGAGGCAGATTTTAGGGGGTGGCAAGTTTGGGGTCACAAAATGTTGGCAGACCGAAATGAATCCACCTTTTCCACCTTTAATTAAGCTACTTAGTAAAAAAGTTAAATATTAAAAAAAAAGTCTATGGTATAACCGATGCGATCATGGTTCGTTCACCATACTGTTATGAGAGCACTTAGTTGATGAAACGTGATATGTAGGTATGTCAGATATACCTACCTATCTATTCAAAACCGTGCCTTTTGTCATTCATCAAAAGTAAAAACCAAAATAGATGAAAATCATTTATATTCATGTGCACCTATTCCCAATATGGTGATCGATCGTCAGATCAAGGTGACAAAATATGTAGCCTTTTGGAGAATATTTCCATTTCAAATTTCAACTGCCTCAACAACACTGTACCTACGACACAGTCCAACTCCTTCTACTCTCTCGATTGTTACAATTCTCCAGCTGATGTCCATTCCATTTTCAGTCATGAATTCTATCTAAACCGTTTTCTTTTTTTTCTCTCTTAAAAGAATTTATATCTTAATAATCATAATATTGCCAGCGATGCCAAGAACATACTTGTTATTTGTTTAATCGTATTTATGAATCCGAGTAAAAATTACTTATAGGTTCTTAGATCGAAATAAAAATGTTGTTTTTGTTAGATGGTACTAATATGCTCGTCTAGGGTAAAATTGGACATAACGAAGCCTTCGTTCAAAATTATAGTAATAACGAGAAAAATGACGTGACGAAGACGATAGGGCAAAAATCCTCGAGTTGCAATTAGTGACAGAATAAATGTAATTAATACGAAGGTGAACCAGGGTCAGAGAGTACGCCTACCATAATATCCCAGGGTATAAAATTTTAGAGGTCAGTAGACAAAGGGCAGATTTAACTGCAGACGCGTTGGCGCTCCCGAGGCCCAAGCTAATATGCCCCTGTGCCGGAAATTACAGGGCCGTACTACACTACTGTGTAGCGGCAAGTAGATATAATTACTTCGAAATAAACTCTATTTATTTTATACTTATGCAATAAACAAAGTATTTGCCACAAAATTGAAGAGCACGTCAACAAAATCATCTGAATAAGTATACCGTAACACGTGGTGGAGATGCACCGTATCCTACTTTAACCTGGTACCCGGTGCAAGCATCTGCCGGGTAGCCGAGTAACCGGCAAAAAAAGTTACGAAAAAGCGCAACAGACTGTGCCCCAGTGTAGTGTGACATGGCATAACCCGGTAACCGCCGGATCCTGGAAAAGTAACTGCCGGGTAATTATGCCATTACCCGGTAACCGGCCGGATCGTGGAAAAGTAACTGCTGGGTAATTATGGCATTACCCGGTACCCGGCCGGATCCTGGAAAAGTATCGGATCCGCCAGGTACCGGATCTACACCGAGTACCCGTCCCATCCCTACTTTAAATGTGCACGAATTAGAGTTCATTCATTAATAATATTTTCATTAGAATTTTTATAATAATTTATTTCTTAGCTGTAGTTAAATTATTTGTCCATGTCAACAAGTTATAAAAACCACAAGCGACTATTAATATAATGAACTAAATTATATAATGTACTTGGTAGGAAAACCATGTTTCTTATTGTATGGTATTAAGTTGACTATAATATTTTTCCTCTCGACGTTACTCGAAGAGAAACTTTAAATACTTGTATCGGAAGAATTTAAACGTGTGTAGTTTTAATTGATGGTATAAACTATGAATGAAACTGGCAAACAGGACCTAACTTAAGCATTTAAAGTTATCATTCTTAAATTATTTAACATTTTATAGTACACATCAATAGTAAAAATAAATGTTAATTATATAATGTTTAAATTATGTGTGTTAAATATGTAAATTATGCATTTGTTGCCTAAAGCTTAAGTTAACGGGTGCTCCTTATATAACGTAGGTATAGCGAATTGTGCTTTAAATGTACCATTCATTATTATTATTTCATTTTTATTAACATTAGCTTTACAGCTAAGTTTTTTTTCATACACCATATTTTATTACTACTACTAAAATTAAATTGATGGATAGACACAGATTATATAGAGAAACTTATATTAAGTGACCGCTGAAGGGGTTTAGGGGGGTTTAAGAAAGTGAGAGTGTAAAATACGGGCGCGCCTCTATACAGACAGGTCAGATTTGGTATACCTAGTACCTACCAATATTATTTATGTTCCCTTCAGAAATGCGTGATATTTTAAAGATTACTGAACCGATTTCGATGAAACTTGGACTATTTCCTTAGTTGCAATAATTAATTAAGGATCATCTCGATATAACTTATGTTTTCTGAGAAATCACACACTTACGAAGTTTTGTATACGTGTTTGTAAGTCTTTATAGATCATACCTACATCATACTTAAATATTAACCAACAATATCACATAAATAGCTCTTTTAGAATAGGTAAGTAGCTAGTGAATATACCTATATCATACAATGGAATAATACCTATATTATTATCACAGAATATTTTCGCAAGAAAAGCGGTAATAAACGTATCGATACTGCTGGACGATTGAAATGGTAATGTAACAGTGACAATCCGGTCGGGACCGGGTAGTCACTGTTACATTTCATTCACGCAGGCGAAGCTGTGGGCAAAAGCTAGTATAGCAAATAAGTATAGATACCTATACTCATATAATGGAGGTTTACACTCTTTGTATAATTTGCGACAACTTTAAGTTAGTAGATCAACTTTGGACATAAACTTAGTAGGTACATATTGACGAAGATATTTTATTAATGTTGATTTTGAGTCAATTACACAAATCAAAATTTTTTTAAATTGCTAAGTATATTATTATCTTTAAATATATCAGGCAAAGGGTTGATGTTTCAGGGACAATATTTCTTTATTCTATAATTGCCTATACATTTTGGAATAACAATAAAAAACTGTAAACAATGACATTCCTATTGAAAGCTCAAATTCGCGGTGTAATCAAGAGAATACCTTTTTTTATGTCTGAAGGTTGATAGACAAGCATACGGGCCACCTGATGGACAGTGGTCACCGTCGCCTATGAACATTTGCAACAACAGGTTAGTTGCCAACGCGCTGCCAGCCCTGAAGGACTCTTTTGTACCTACCTAGTTATTAATTCCAGATTTAAAAAAAAATGTACGAAAAAATGTACTTATCCTCGACTAAACGATAAAATATGAAAATTCAACATATGAGTATACTACGTAGTAAGTACTGCGTAGTGAAAGGCAGTAAGTTATATTCATGTATTAGGTATCAACAAGACATTCCATGGCGCGTTTGATTATCACCTTTGATAGTTTTTAGCGAAGTGGCTTCACGTCCTATGACCACTCTCTTAGCTATTTAAACTTATAGAGGTACTGATCTTTAAGTTATAGACGAGTAAAAATGATTATGCATCTGAGTGGGAATTATTAATGACTAGCTGACCCGGTAAACTTCGTATTGCCTCAGAATGAAATAATGTGTCAAAGGTTTGATAGATACGGACTATTTGTATGGGAAAATGAAATTGTGGTTTTTACTACTTCCCTTCAATTTCTTCATATTTTATTACCTTTTAAACCTTCCCTGGACTCAAAATTATTCAAAATCAAAATGAGCCAAATCGGTCCAGCCGTTCTTGAGTTTTAGCGAAACTAACGAACAGCAATTGATTTTTATAAATATATATATGTATAGTGTTTTTTTTATTCAGGAATTATTTAAGCATGTTATATGCCGAAATTGTTGGCGTCGGGACGTAATGACCCCACCGCCCACTAGCGGATGAATTTTCTTCTACTGTAACAGAATTCTTCCACTAGTGCAGTCTGTCAACCGAACAATGGCGGTCAAACTATTCCAATGGGGCGGTAGTAAGTGCAATAACGCAAGATGGGCATTAGCGTCCTGCGGTAAAACTACCGCCACTGCGATCGCCACTCCGCCTGCTAAGCGTGGCGATTAGGCACGTCTATGGGGAGGCTTTGGTCCAGCAGTGCATATCTCTCGGCTGATAATAATATGATAATATGCTGCAATTGTATTAGATACATACTAAATATAATTACTTAATTTATAATAATTAATTAATAATAAGTAATTAATATTATTACTGAATATAATTATATTCGATATTTTATTATACAACATGTAACGGGAACAAAGCCCACTCTCAAACACCTCGATTAGAATAGACCATATTTATGTATATTCAGTCCATGTATATACTAAACATTTTTTATTTAACAAATAAGTTGTCCTCAGTTTGAACGAATAGTATGCACACACTACGCGTACTACCCTACTGCACTACCTACGGCCGCACATAAAACACAAACCTACTCACACACGCACACTGTCGCAATGTTATGTAGCGTAGCCTACGTAGCCTGCGTAGCGTACCCTATTTTATTTCTTAAATTATTATTTATAAAAAAATGCCCATCTCAACGAGTTCTAATGAACTTGTTGAGACTAGCATTTTATAATGGATAGACGTTACTCTAATTTTCGTTTGTTTTGACTGTTCACCAAATGGGTGACCATAATTTACTTCATTCTAATTCATTTTGGGATCAAATATTACCTATATTTAAAAAGCCTAAAATCGATTCAGTCATCGATTCTGAACAAACTAGCCGCCAAATGGTAGTGTTCAGCACTATCGTGTTCCGGTTCGATTAATTTCGAATTTCGATTAATTCCGGTCCGGTAATGTATGGCTCAGTAACAACTATCACAGAGACATAACAACTTAGGTCTCAGGGGTGGCAACGTATCTACATTTTGACCACTGATTTTGACATTTTATGTAGATGTCTATAGGCTGCAGTCATCACTTATCATCAATGTGCGCTGCATGCTTGTTACATTAAAAAAAAGAAGTGTAACTCTCATACAAAACACGATAAAAAATTGGCTCCACGGCTCGTTACTATGGGCTTAACATTGAAAATTACTACTAAACTAATACCAATAGGTAATCTTAATTGTATGAAAAATAAGGTCAATACTCAATACTTTATTGCACCATTATGTACCTACAACATTAGGATTATGGACCCTGTAGGGCACCGCAATGTAGGAGAGAGGATAATTTATACTGAATTGAATACCTAGTATTTTAACATATACATTATTTATATTATTACCATGATTTATTAATATTTTAATTTAATTTTACTCTATATTTAATTCTTTTTCTTGAAAGAGTTTTTAAAAACTTTCTTTAATTTGGACAAAAATGTTTTTCATTATCTAAGTTTTTTAATTTTTCAGGTAGATGGTTGTATATTTTTATGGACGTTTAATAGGTGCCGGAAGAGTGGAGTTTTAGTCGAGATGGGGGTAGCCATAGTTTATTTTTGTGTCTTAAATTCTTGATGGATATGTCGCCTCGTTTTTCGTACAAATTTCGATGATTTCGGACAAATTTACAAATTTCAAGAATGTAGATGCAGGGGAGTGAGGATTTTTAATCGTTGAAAGTGAGGCTTACAACTGTCAGTTTGTTTGATATTGACTATTATTCTAATAAGTTTTTTCTGTATAGTGAATAGTGTGGGTTCATCTGTACTATTGCCCCATAAGATTACACCATAACTTAGTCACGAGTGCGCGTAGGCATAGTATATATGGTCCTTAGCCCTTAGCAATGAAATATAAACAACTTTTGACAAATACCTTTATTTTATGGTAAGTAGGTAGGTATGTTGCTTGTCAAACTTGTGGCAGAGAATATGTAATAATACTACGTATAGAATGGACACTTCGACGTCCCGGATTTCCCCGCCTCACCCAACCTCCTCCCCTCTTATGGGCGACGGTTGGTATTTTCTACGTGCTACGCACAAGGAGCACGTGTAAAAACACGTCACTGATTGATATCTGTAGTGTGTATGTGTAAAAGAGACCAAATTAAGCGTTTGTATGGAATTTTGGCGGAGTGTCCGAGGTGTGCTTGTAGTGCCACTTTTTGTATTTGATTA
Organism: Macrosoma leucophasiata; assembly: GCA_036365455.1. NCBI lineage: Eukaryota > Metazoa > Arthropoda > Insecta > Lepidoptera > Hedylidae > Macrosoma > Macrosoma leucophasiata. Next base: position 8,914,957 of record JAWQUS010000024.1, read on the forward strand.
GATACACTTGTATAGAATTACTTATTCGTAGTATAAATATCACTAATAGTTTGATTTCGAATTAACCGTAAGTTTTCGTTTAAGTACCAAAATATGACGATAATTTTGTAAGCAATGAAAAAGTTCCAACGTGACAAAAAAGCTTATCGTTGATGTCTTTTACATAGAAATTATATATTTTGAAAATAGATTGTTGATAATAGAGTCTTAAATGTAGTACATTTACTGTACGTGCTAAAATTCTATATTTTTATCAATTATACCTGCAAACTTATTAACTTCTATGTGGATTTGAAATGTTCACTAATTATCCCGTTGAATGTGAATATTAGAATTTTAAATAATACTCCAATTAGGTGCTGTCCGGGACAGGTAATAACTTATTTAATAATGGTGGCAAACATGCAATTAGCATGGATTTTAAGTGAATAAGCCTATAGAGATATCCACACAATAAACAGCGCCCAAAATACACATGTGTTGTCAATAAGGGAATGTTAAAGAGTGAATCAGGAGGCCTAACTTTGTCTCTGTGATAGATAATATCATATCATACACAAAGGCGTAATATATGTAAGACGCAAGAGTTGTAGGGCATTTGTATTTAAGTTTTTGGATTTTATAATAGACTGCAATAAATAAGCGATGTGAAATGCGAAGAAACTTTTTCCCCAACCTAATATTTATATGTGAGTAAAGACTCACATATAAATATTAGGTTGGGGAAAAAGTTTCTTCGCATTTTTTAAGATAATTCAAAACATTTTTTAATATAGTTTATTTAAATTTAACTAAAGTATGTATGTACCATTTTGTTCAATAACCTTTTGCCATCTTGTATTGAATAATGCCTTCCAATCCCACCACATCCATTCATACATACTATAATGCGAAAAGACTTTTTCCCCAACCTATTATAATGCGAAAAGACTATGTTAATTAAGAAAGACAAGCCTCCTAACCAACTTCTCAAAAATGGTGGTGGTTTAAAATGTAAGAAAATTGAAGAAATTGAAGGGAAACAGACAAAATCACAATTTTATTTTCCTATACGAACAGTCCGTATCCTTGACACATAATTTCATTCTGAGGCAATATGAAGTTTAATAATGTGTCTGTCTGTAATATAATATAAATAAAGTGTAATCATTTTAAAATATTGACCTACCAAGGTAACAATATTTAGAAAAGCGGCGTGACGGACAGGTGTGCGCCGACGCAGTCCCGGCCGCGACTTTGTGCTCCCATTTCCGATCACGTCTGGACACTGCGATTTGGTACGCACCGCACTGACCGCACTCCGCACTTCTATCACTGAGCACATCAACATTCCTTCTTTCCTCTCGACCTTTTTTGCGACAGTACACAATCATTCCTTCGGCTTACTAGTCCTTGTCGTTACGCTCTACGACGCGACGTTAAACGATTCCATTTCTGCCATGAAAATGCCTCTTTCGACACTGATTTTATTGCAAACGACACAAACATCGGTAATGAATTGGACCGAAACAGAGTAGTGACGTTCGGTCCCGAGATGCGATCGTCGGTGTCGACAAACTCCGGCGAGGCGAGGTAAACAAACAAACATGTTGCATATCGAATCGAGTATTGTGAAATGCACACAGGACATGCATAACTTACAGTTGTTACGTAGCGACGAACATAAACATAGTTATGGTGAGTATAGAGTGCGGTGTTAGCGCATGGTGGCGGTGTTGGTCGGGGTCGGTGGCGGGTGGGCGGCGGGCGCGCACGTGTGCTGCAATACAGTGCAGCGTGCGCGGGGCGCGGGCGCACGCGGCTGACTGCAGCCGAGAGGGGCACCGGGGGCACCCCGCGCTCGCGCCCTCTGACCGCTCCACCGCCGGATACATTGTCAACAAACACCGAATGAATGGAAATAAGGTCGCTGATACGATACGTTACATCATGCACCATCGATCGAATCATTTTCAACGTCCATCATTATTGACAGATAAAACAACTTGGGTCATGAATTGGTTCAAGTGTCCTACTCTGTTGTTTATTTTATTAAATTTTATAAGTGTTCATAGTTCATACCATCAGTAACAATTATCATATTATTTTAATTTTCACGATTCTTTTGTTGATTGGAAGATTTTTTTTTATGTAAATCCATATAGGATTAACAAAAAAATACTGTATGAATGTAAAAATGTAACGAGTTATTTATATGTAAAGAAATACTATTTCTTTCTTCGCACTCTGCGTGTTTATTTACCATGAAGTTTGGTTATAGTTTTTAACTTTTTAATTGTCTGATTTTAAAGAAGAAACGAATTCAGAATGTCAGAGACAGATTCAAATACGAGTTGATTGACAATTGCATAATCAATGAAAATTTTAATAATATATTATTTTATGTTTTAAAAGTGAAAGAATAAACTTTCATAGTCGTTTCTTCTTTTCAGATTTGAGTTTATATTGTTTTATATTACCTAGATAAGATAGTCTCTGTATAAAAAAACTAACTATAAAACTTCTTTTCAGCAACACATGGTTTATTTCTTTCATGTAGTAAAACAGACTTATATATATTCAACCCATAAAATGAAATAATACTGAAAAATAGGTATACCGGTCAATAAGCACATCTTAATTTTTATTCCATTAAGTTTCGCGTCGCCCTAGGGACACCGCGGACACCGCAACCACCCGCAACTGTATGTACAGTCGCGGACGTATTTCCGTTTCTTTGCACTTATGTCGTGAATCTTAATATTCATGATAGGTGACAGTCTATGTTTTCCTTTTGGATCCATTGTCGTATTATTTTATTGAATAATTTTGATAAATTGGCTCGGAAGGGGCATCAAACGCACACGATTATCGTTAATTCGGGCTAATAAAGCGAGGGCGTTCCGGGAGCCCGGTGAAGCTATCTTCTAAAACAAACGAATGGTATAGCGCGTGCGCACGAGTGCATCGTCACATGTAGGCAATAGCATGCGTGGGATTCCATTGAGAGGGTTTCATAGGTAGCGGCGGAGAGCGCAGCGGCGCGTCGGACGCGTAAGAATTCGGGTGTTTAAGTACGCGTCCAGGTTCATCGCCCTCATAGCGCCGTGCGCCTTTTTTAACACTTCATAGTGCAATTTATTGTCATTCTTTGATTCCATCACGTATCTCAAGTAGGTACATAGACTGTATGTATGTATAATTACGTCAAGTCCCAAATATCCTAAGAATGTGTAGGTATGATATAATTATAATGTCTATCATCATATACATGGATATACTCGTATATACCTAATATCCATGGTACATAAACTGCAACCCAAATTATTATATATTTTATTACAATGAATAGGTTAGTTTAAGATTACCTATTTTGTTGAGGTGTGCAAGTACCTACAGATTTTTTTAATTCGTATATTAGATACTTACCTATAGGTAGGTAGAAAGTTGACGGACGTTGACTTGTTGAAACTACAAGGAATATGTAGACTTGTAGATATGGGAATTTTCTCTTATGAAAAATCTAATATGACTTCTCTATCAGGGGACGACTGATGCGATTGATTGAAATTGATGCGTTTAAAAAGTTGCAGCTGTATGAGGAATCAAATCCAATAATTTTACTTAATAATAATATAAGTAAGGGGGCAGAGCAGCTTGTGGCGAGCTGTTGGTGAGTAGCGACACCACCCCCTACCATCATCTCGAGTTCCTCCGAGAGAACTGGGCTCCCCCTCGTCCGCCACACAGAGGTACGGCCGGACAGAGCATCAGGTCTCTCACCTCTGGCTTGCCTTCATTGGCCGGTCAGAGTGGGGCGCTAGAGGTATGGCATTTGCAGAAATTTAGATAATAGGCTGTTGTCTAAACTTCTGAAAGAGCCATACACTCGGGGGTGGAAGTGTCTAAAGGCATAATAGCGGGGAAGCCCGCTCCGAGCTCGAGATTACTCGCTCGTGATGGTGAAACCGGGGCCACACCTCTCGACACCCCCAGCCTCTCTCAACAGTGTTGCCCCCTGTCGACCATCGGGTTGGCTGTTTGGGGGGCCCACCAAGGAGAGGCGAGTCACCACCTGCCTAAAGTAGGATTCGATAATGTGAGATGTTGAATATAGGCAGGTGCCGGATCTCACTCCATAGGCCCAGCCAGCTAGTCCCCCCAGTTCACCCACATAGCCCAAAGTTTGGCAAATCACTTTTCATTACAATAGTCACATTATATTCTGCGGGGTCTGTCTGTGTCTGTATTGAATATTGATGCAGTCAGAGAGAGGTCCCGCCGAATATAACCCATTACAAAGTAGATCAAAATTCTCGAAAGGGCCTCTACGTGTTGGACCCCCCATGTCCCCGCGCAAGCCTGACAAAGGTCCGGGGTTCAAATTGGACCCCGTGCTGACGAGAGATATAAGTAAGTAATTTCTCGAAAGGGCCTCTACGTGTTGGACCCCCCATGTCCCCGCGCAAGCCTGACAAAGGTCCGGGGTTCAAATTGGACCCCGTGCTGACGAGAGAGATATAAGTAAACAAATAGTATTTACCAACTCCGCTCCTACTTTCTAGGTATGTAGGTAGTGCGAGCATATTGTAGAGTGAACGATGTAGGTATATAAATGATTTCGAAAGATGCATTTGAACTTAAATATCGACCTGCACTATTTATCTACTGCTTAGGATTTTGTTCAGAAAGGTACTACTTGACACTATATTATTATGGGATACATTAACTGATCCTCTAGCATCTAATTGACACGACACGTGTCTATTTTTATTAGCATTAGTTCTCCCAGCGAACTTAGTATCGTCTTAGCGTACAGAAATATGAATAATACCATATAGAAGTGGAACCCAGGATGCTATTTTTGTATTTACTCGTGCGCGTCAGATTAACATATGAAGGTTTGTACCTATATAGAGCCGCGCCCGAAGGGTAGCCCTTACAAAAAGGTCGCTACGATCTTACTCATTTGCCGAATCGTCAGAATTTTGGAAAGGAGCATTATTTGGGCATATTTTACACCCTCTCAGAATATCTCACACGCCCTTGACCCATGACGTTGATGCCGCGCCCTTTTCAAAAACATTTGATTCTTTCAAAAATGAAGATGAAAAATTATTCAAGAATGTCAGATACTCTGAGAAGATGTAAAGTGAACCCAATTAAAGCTCCGATCCAAAATTCTAACGATTTGGATACGAGGCAAGCTCGTGGCGGAAGTCCTAATTGTTCGGCTCTTTATGGAAATCTTAGATTGGGTGGAGGTACTGAACAGGGTACAAGTATCTCCAAGGTATATCTTAATCTGACGCGCTGGAGTAAATTCGAACTATTAGCGGTATACAATTAAACATACCTACTTCACTACCTGTACTCATCTCTACCAAATATAAAAAAACCTGTTGTAGGTAGGTATGTATGTAGTGCAGGAATGGCCTCTAAGGCCTCTAAAGCCTCTAAGGCTGAGGCTACATTAAGCCGCGACGCGCACTGCGACACATGAGCGAATAAAACAACTTATTGAATGCGGCTACACTGATTCACAACTATATGTTTTTTGTACTGGTGGTAGAGCTATGACGGAGCTAGCGGGTGTAGGCACCACCGCATTACCTAATATACTTGCCGCTAAATGTTAGTGTTCAGCACTATCGTGTTCCGGTCAGGTGGTAATGTATGGCCTTGTGATTTCCGGCACAGAGGCATAACACCTTAGGCCTCAGAAGTGGTAACGCATCTGCATTTTGACCTCTGGTCTTTGTGTGGGTGTCTATAGGCGTCAGTCATCACTTAACATCAATGTGAACTGCATGCTTGTTTGCCTTTTCATTACATAAAAAAAATGTAGTAGGTACATTTTGATTCGCTCTTCCAGTCGCATCGCAAGCCTCTGCTCATTGTAGCCTCAGCCTAAAGGTTACATGATTTGTGCATGTCCACGTTAAAAAGGAACGAACATGTGAACCGATCTGTTGAAGTTTAGGTGCATGTTTCATGTGAGTAAATGAAAAAAAAAGTAGGCTCTATATTATAAGTATAAAATCAATTGAAGTGAGTTAATCGCGCTAAAACTCGAAAATAACTTGACCGATTTAGCTCAATTTGGTTTTAAAATATTCGTGGAAGTCTAGGAAAGAAACGAAACTGCCGATTGTAGAAACTTGATTTAAGGCTGAAACTGGGCGAAACCCAAAGTACAGTCGGACACTATTATTTATTTTCAAGTGATTATATTTATTACGTATAATAATAAATACATAATTTAATTAGGGCTATATTCAGTCATAATAAGTTAAAAATCAGTACAGGAAAGTCATATTCCGCCTTACGAATTTCCTTTTCCGACTTATAAACGTTTCATACATACATTAGCTACCATTTACCAAAATTGTTGTAAGAAAAAAGTTGGACATCTTGTCGAAATGAAGCTACTCACGAAAAATCAGCTTGTTACTATAATTAGATTTTTTTTTCATAATAATTATTAACTAATCAACACTTCAATAAAGGAAATGTTGTTGATGATATTGAATCGTTCATTCGCACACCCTCATTTCTATTTTTTAAATAACATATTCTAAGGCTCGGTTGCACCAAAATATTTGCCAGATAAAGTTAATGTTAAATTGTACATCCTTCCAGTGGCGGATTTATAAATTTGCCGCCTGTAGGCTATTCCAATGTTGACGCCCCTAAATGTTAATATCGCAGTCTACAATCATGTCAATATATTTTCTTTAAATAAAATTCTAACTTTATAATTTAGGCACCATTATCCTCGTTACGTCAACTTTTCATGCTTTAAGGTATACTCTACTCTTGCCTAAAAATCAAAATCCGATGATTTTACTGGTGGTAGAGCTCCAGTGACGGAGCTCGCGGGCGTAGGCACCACCGCATTACCTAATATACTTGCCGCTAAATGGTAGTGTTCAACACTATCGTGTTCCGGTCAGGTGGTAATGTACGGCCCTGTAATTTCCGGCACAGAGGCATAAGACCTTAGGCCTCAGGAGTGGTAACGCATCTGCATTTTGACCTTGGTCTTTGTGTGGGTGTCTATAGGCTGCAGTCATCACTTAACATCAATGTGAACTGCATGCTTGTTTACCACTTCCATTACATAAAAAAAAAAAACATTAAACCGTACCTAACAAATACGTTGCACCTACATGTAGGCACTGTAGGTATATAATTGAAAAGCAACTTATCAGAATGAAAAATGATGACTGAACTTATAAAAAATATTTTTCATGACATAGCGTATGGATTTTTGAAGCTCGCGTTTGCCGTAAACGCATGCAAATAAAAACATGACGATTGATTTTCTATTGTTATGCTGTGTGTATGTTTGTTGTGTATATGTATGTTTCTATGATAACGTCCACTCGATCCTCAAGAACATTGTTAATGATTCTGATTCAGTTCATTTATTTAGCTTGAGTTTCATTGTTATTACTCCCTGTTTCTGTGAAAATGGATACTATATTCTCTACCGTCTGAGTGTGTTCAAGTTGTGGCACTGATTCAGGCTGTATTGATTCAGCGCGTACGAGTAGCCACACGTCTTCATCTAGAATTTAGATAGATCAGCAGTAGTAGATTTTTTTGCGTGTTCATCCTACAGATGACAAACAAATCGTCAGAGGCCGCCATTCTAACTCATAAACAAAGCGCTTACAGCTCCTCTTACAGTAGTTAATGCAACCATTTTACGATACGATTAAATTAGTTTGAACATATCATTTATGTGAGCGCGCGTTTAACCAACAAAATCGACGGACGATTTCTTATCATCGATCTGGCCAAGGCACATCATGATGTGGCCAATAGACAAGGGACAGTGACATTTGATGAAATACAACCATTTCATGAAATTCTCAAATAAGTACTTATTTCATGATATGCTCAATTTAACGATATGGCTACGACACATGTACCTACAACAAGTTTAGGACTGACTTTTGACTAATAACTCATGTTTTAATGAGTTGTGTATTAATAATGTATGTATCTTCACGCCAAGTCCCTTACGGGGTAGGCAGAGAGTGTGGAGCGCCAGATATCTCGGTCCTGACACGTACTTACTCTTTGATTATTTTTGTCTCACTTAAGGGTAAAAAGAATGTTTTTTATTAAGTTACAAGCAGAACTTGAAACCTTGCACCTTGAAAAAAAGAGGATTTCAGTTTTTGTGATGAGTAAAAATGCGTACTATAGACTCGATGACTATCTAAAGGATAGAGATGCCTGGACAAATGCTGGTCTAGCTCCACAAGTCCTCCATTTTGTGAAATTAATGTGCACTGTACTTGATATTGTAAAACATAGTTATAAGTGTCATATTGTGAAAATAGTTTTAAGGAACATATTTTGAAAAGACCCTACTGAGTTTTGTTTTGGCAGGTTTTTTCTCAGTATTGTGGGCTTTGGAACTCTGCCAGTGAATGACAAAGAATGTCCCATATTTTTTTGTTTAGTCTTATCTTGCCGTTTGTAAAAGAAAGTATGGAACATTCTGTTGATACCTATTTTTATCATTAAGTATTTTTGGACTATTATTTATTTTATTTTGTTTACTTTGACATATTAATCAACGTATCAGTTGTTATTCGCTTTAATTTTATATTTGTAATTTGACCTATCACAAGCAAATTCTATTATTTCCAAGTGATTAAATTAATTTTAGAGTTTTGAGTTTGAGGAAAAACCGGGTTTCAAATGATGCCGGTAGTCCCGAGCTAGTAGGTAGGTATAAGTGTGTACCGACACGTAGTTAAAGCTCGCGTTCGTTAAATAATACTATTAGATAACATTACCGTGATAAGGGTTTTTAATAAAACTGCCATGTTATAATGATATATTATTTTTTATTATAATTTGTACAGAAAAAATGCTTAATTCAATAAATTATAACCAATCATAAATTTCAATCGAGTCTAATATATCCGTTTGGATTTTTATATCTCACACATAACAACAAAATATTAAATGCTCATTTATATACCTACCTAATTCACTCAAATCATTCATACATAGGTTCATAATTGAATTATCTCTACATAATATTTTTCTAGTTAAGTCTAGCTATTGATTAGGCATCTACTTAAGGTAAATCCTTGTTCCTACTTTTTACTGCTGACAATCATAGAGCAACACGGACCACCGGCCGCGGCGGACCGGAAGGGAGTAGCCATAGCATTTATTACCCATGCAAAACAGTCTGTTATTTTTTGCGGGGGGAAATTCGTGTGACACACACACACTACAAATCGTCGTTTGCAACGAAACTCACACCTTGACTTTAACAAAATACATAAACAATTTCTCGCACACATTTAAACATCTAGTACTTTGACACAGGGGAAAGCCTGCATATGGCTACTGGCCCCCCGCGGCCGGTGGCCCGTGTTCTCTATGCTAACAATTGACACATCGGCATAAAGAAATCCACAAAAAGATTATATTATCTTATATATAAAATTCTCGTGTCACAATGTTTGTCTTCGTACTCCTCCGAAACGGCTAGACCGATTTTAACCAAATTTTGCATGCATTTTCAGTAGGTCTGAGAATCGGCTAACATTTATTTTTCATAACATTTTTGGACATTTTTTTTTTAATTTTCTAGGGCGATACGAAGTTTGCCGGGACAGCTAGTTTATCTATAATATTCACATTATATCATTTTGATATAATTAGGTATCATGTTATAATTGTATTGTTTTCGTTCATATCGGACCGTCGGGATTAATATTACGTTTAACGGATTGCATTCATCGCATATTTAAACGCGATGTGAGACTATGGATTGCGCTGCCTAAATGCTTTATATTATTTTTAATAGCTGCCAATATATCCGTATATCACAGAATGCTATCTATTTCGAAAAGCGCTATCCCATTTATTGCCTAGTGCGTGTATGTGTGTATGTGTGTGTGTGTGTGTATGTGTGTATGCGTGGATACTCAGCTAGTTGGTACATGGTACATGCTTTTTTTTAGCTAGCTAATGGGGTTTAGAGGTGTGTAGGTTTACAAGTATATGTGGGTGATTACCCATATGTCACCTATTTCGACCGCCAATCTTTCCACCAACCGTGACAGTGGCTCCTTAGAAGATGATAGCAGTAATAAGACTGGGCCAGGATGTTATATTTAACATTAACCAAAAATAATTCACAGCAGTTTGTAATAATGATGTAAACGTTGTGTCTAATGCGCGTGTTTTGCTCTACTCTACACACCAAAACACATTTCTTGGTTCAATATTATATTCGTCAACCTCATTTGGCCACCCCGTTTGTAAAGGATGGGAGGAGTAAAATCGTTTTCAACAACTCGAAATAATGTCAACAAAATAAAACACAGAATTTTAAGCTTAACTGTGTGGTCTGATATATTAATTCTTATTATTATTTTTGTGTAAGACATCTTTGATCAATCAAGTGTTCCATGTATGATACTGTTTTGTGTACTAAGTATATAAAGTGTATATATGTTGCGGCTAATATCTGAAGTACGGCTACACTGAGTTCTATCCGACTAAAACTAGGTTTGGCCGGTAGCCGTTGGATAAACCTAAGTATAACACAAGCTTATTTACAGTTATTATTAAGTATACTGTCTATAAAAATTTCACTATCAGCAATAAAAAATAATAGCTAACCTTCGACCTAACCTGGCTAAGCCGGGGGCGCCGATGGTCCACACCTAGATTTAGCCGGATAGAACTGAGTGTAGCCGTACTTCGGGTATTAGCCGTAACAAATATTTATATACTCGTAAGTATGTGATTTTGAATAACAGATGAGTTGACTTCGTTGTCTAACCCCTAGTTTGCACTAAAAACATTAAACATGATGATGTTTCGCAACTTGTTAAAGTACCTATGTATTGCGATGAATGTCTTGTTTAGTTATCGTTCAAACTGCTGTCAAACCTATCATTTTAACAAGTTTTATGTGAATGTTTCATCAATGCAAACTCACGGTAAGGATACGAAATTTAAACAACATTTGTTTAGTGCACACGCACAGGAGACACTAATTTCACCATTCAGTCAATTAGTGTTACGACATGTTTATCTCATTTATATTTTCGTGACGAAAAAAGTAAAGTCTGCGTTAGCGTTTATTTCAGCTCACGTATATACCTAATATAATTAAGGTAATACCATCAATATGTTTAGGCCTTCGAGCTTTGCCACAAGTGAGTTACGATTCATCATGATAAGAATTCCACGTTGTGTTCATAATCAACAATATTGTTTTTCTCTTCCGGTCGAGATCGGTTTCCTGTAGGAGGTATATTTGTACGATAGTAGGGTTTACAGGATTATATTAACAGGAGGCACTCGCTGTAAACTAGGGAAATAGTTTATGTATTTTCAATAATATTAATGATCGAAATTGACCACTTTCTCTTTAGAATGGCCTTTGGGGATACAATTATTTACGATTTTTTTATAACAATTAAATAGCATAATTATAATAACGAATACACCTGTGTGTGTGCAAAGTTGTCCTATTGTATAGGTAGATGGCGATTTTGATTAGGTATTAATTCATGTATATTTTTTTAAATAGGGCGCCAAATGCTTTTTATGAAGAGCTTTTATTTTCATTTCAGGCATGGCCCAGTACCATGGTGAGAACCAGATTCATTATTTTCGTGAAATCTAATACACATAAACTACACTCTTAATTTCTTAAATTTCGCGTAGCAAAAATATTATTTGTCTTTTCATATTCACATAACATTTTAAACAGTTTAGTACTTAACTACATAAGATCCTAAAACCTAGTGCTTAAGCTAGGTTGCCAGCATAATATTATTTATATCAGCCTGTATTAACTGTTAATCATGGAACAATTGAAAACAATCGCTAAGATACTTTATTTACTTAACATACCATATTAAACGAGTTGAATTCGTAAGTACAAAATTATATCTTACCAAACTCTAAGAAACATTCTATATCACATTAAAATACTGTATAAAATGCATAAACAATACACAACAAGGTCTACAATTGGACCAGTAAAGCAACGGATTCCTCCGTTGAGGCAATTCTATAATGAACATTCATAAATTATAACCAGGGAAGCACCTCAACAACGAATTCCACTGTTGACAATGCACATGAGTAGAAACTGTTACTACAAAATAATTAGGTACAGAAGTCAATCTACACACAAAGCGCGCTCGAGCAACGCACATATAGACACCCCTCATCGACTCGTTATCTCGGTCGGATTCAGTCGAATACGTGCGCGACTGTCATTTTGTAAGGAAAATTTGCGCCACCAAATATTACCTAAGTTGAAAACATGATTTTTTGTTTGTGTAGATATTGTGTTGTCTTTAATCTCATATGGTAGGTTTAGGTCTAAAGCGTATAAGACAAAATAAGTTGGGTAAATAGGGTAATCCGTTAAGAAGTTATCAGGGATTTTCCATTGCGGAAATTGTTAAATGTAAAATTTTGTGTTTTGGTTTTGTTTGTTTGTGTAAACTTTTTGTATTGTAATAGTATTTTTATTGGTCTGTTTCGATATTCTAGGATAAAGTTCGGGTGCCACTACCACGGTAGTTTTTTGTGCATAAATAAACCAATGTTAACAACCCTAGCGCGACCACCGAGCGTAGGCATGAAAAGTGAATTACATGAGATTGACATCTGTACCTTTATATTTTGTGTTGTAACTTTGTGCGATAACATATTTGCAAACTATATTTAACATCCATCCTAAACATTTATTGATATATGTTAAAAACCGTTTAGAAATGAAAGAATATTTAGAAAAAAGAATATTACAAACCTGTAGCTGTTACTAGAAAATACAAAATAAAACAAAAACCGATCTTGCACTATCAACACGATAGATAGCGTTGCAAATTGATCTAATCATTTATTTTAAGTAATCAATTTATTATGTTTCTCTAACGATATATTTACACTTTACTATACAAATTAAATAGACTATTTGGCAGAAATTCATATAAGAAGTAGGTACAGTATGCAGGCAGTGTGGTGGTCGGTCGGAGGAAGGCACGACGAGGATGGCCGCGGAGTGTACGGTTTATCCGAGACCCACGTCGAGGCACATCATTACCACGAATCCGATTATGCAGCCCCAGGTTGCCAGCTTGCCGTTACCACTGCACAATAAAAGAGCATAACTTAGTAAAGGACCTGCTGATAATGCTAACAAAACTATACTAACACTTTAAATAAACACACTTTTTACTCGGGGGTAAGAAAGTGTTTAATAAATAATTAAAAAAATAAAATAACGTTCCTCGCGAATCGTGAATGTTTACATGTACGTAAGTATGTCTGCATTTACATCTATTAAACTTTCAGGGGATACAGGAAAGAGTTAAATTTTACGTAAAATTTTTGGATTCCTCTGTCTACAAGAAACCATCTTATAGCCGTCCATAGGGTCCGGTATCCACCACAGCGGAGAGGAGAGGAGACGAGGGGAGATGTGTTTGAATAAACCAATCCGATTTCGTTATTTCCACATCTCTTCTCCTCTTAGTTCGAGTGGTAATGGACCAAGCGGAGAGGAGAGGAGATATCTAACTTTTCTATAGAATTTAGAGCGGCGAGCGAGCAAGCGGCGCGTCAGAGCGGAGAAGCGTCTGCGGCCAAGTGGCGCGGCGGGCGCCACCTAGCTGACCGAACTTGACTGGTTTCGACATCTCACAGCTCACATCACATCTCTGCTGCACAAAGATCACTTCTCCACTCTGCTACACTTCTCGTCTCCGCGTTGGTGGAAATAACCTGAAAGCTTTACAGCATGTCTCCTCTTGTCTCCTCTCCTCTCCGCTTTGGTGAGGTTAGATCGCCCATATACGGGCAGTTTCATCCTGTTTTAATAATTTTTGGTATCAAAAATTTATAAAAAAAGCAATCTGAAAGACGGGATCAAAGATAACATAACCACTACATTTAAGAGATGTAACTCCATACAAACGTAAAAACGTGTGGCTTAGAATAACACCAATCGGACAGAAATACTCGTAACATAAGTCTATCAAAAAAGTTGTATCAGTGTATTTGGGATACTTATAAAAAATCAGTTTTCATCAAATTTGGTGGTTGATATTATTTGTGGTAGAGATAAAAACATACAAAGTCGGCTTTTTAAACATATCGCATAAGTTTTGAGGTTAAATCGCCCATAAATATACGGGCAGTTTCATCCTGTTTTAATATTTTTTGGTCTCAAAATTTAATAAAAAAAAGTTATCTGAAAGACGGGACCAAAGATAATATAACCACTACATTTAAGAGATGTAACTCCATACAAACGTAAAAACGTGTGGCTTAGTAATACCAATCGGACAGAAATACTCGTAACATAAGTTCATACTACCAATGGCAATAGGAATTAAAATATGAATATGACATATGGGGTAACCAATTTTACCCGATTCATATAACTTATTTATACATATATGTAGGAGCCGCGCCAGACTGGTCAAGACGAACATCAAAGGATTGCGAAAATTGCTATTATAACTTTAAAATTTACCACATTTCCTTATCCTTTAAACATTCTCTGGAATTCTTCGAATATTTTAATTCAAAATGAATCAAATCGGTGAAGCCGTTCTTGATTTTCAGCTCGACTAACGCATTGCATCTGATTTATGTAGGTATAGATTATAATCACCTGCGTAATATTCAATGGAAACGAATGTATAAGCTTTGTTTTGCAGGACGGATGATTATACACATACCTACATGTACGATGACTTCAAGATCCGTTATACAATACTGTCGTCATAGGATACGAACCATTGAAAAATAACTTGTGAACGATATTTGAATACTAAGAAGGTCGCAAAATTACGATATCGGAAAGGCCGCTAATAGTGCTTGCGACTCACGCGTTCGGATTTAGAGAAACAATACCTAGCCATTGACGAGCAGCCGGAATCCGCTAACTGGAATTATAGCCCATTATCATAAAACGATTCCTCGTACTCACATGCATCTCGGTTACGTTAGTTATGCATGCGTTGGGGCTTATTGTAAAATTAAACGGTTATTTTTATGGTCTTGTGCGATTTATAGCATAGGTGTTTTGGCTTCGTTTATATTGTAGACACGAAGGAATTAATTGATGTTGTAACTTCTCATAGCGGAAACATTAATAAAGCGGGATAAGTTTGAATTTTTTTTTTAAATTCATGTTAAGAATACAAATTTGTTTTAATATGTTACTTTTCCATTCATAACTCTAGAATTTGGAACAAAATGCATGATGGTCAACTAAATTTGACCAGATCGTTCAATCCTAACACCACGATTGCAGATATTGTGAAAGTCGATATTTTTAAAAGAAAATGAAGCACTCGTTACAAAAATATGTTTTTATTACAGTGAAGTGTAATTTAAGATATTACACGATTAAATATTTTTCAAATCGAAACAGGCGGGTTAGATTCGGACGGTGATCACACAAAAGCGTTTCATGGTAGCAGCCGTCGAATTCCAGAAATATTATTTTTTTAATATAAAACCGAAGGCCACATCATGATGTAGCCAATATAATAATAATGGCACCCCTTGAGACGTCCCACTGCTGGGCACGAGTCTCTTCCCTTTTTTGGAGGAGACCTGGAGCTTACTCTACCACGCTGCTCTAATGCGGGTTGGTGAAGATACGGGTTAGTGGCCAACCCGCTGTCGGATAAGGCCTCCGACAAAGTTTAACGACTGCTATCTATCGATAGCAACCGGGACCGACAGCTTAACGTGCCCTCCGAAGTACGGAAACGCCTTTTTAATTTGCCACTAGAGGTCACTCATTACACACCCGACCGCCCTTATCGCTTAACCGAGTAAATCGCTTGCAATGTACACCAGCCGCGGGGCCATGCGCGCTTCAGATCAGTGATCAGGACAATGATAATTTGAAATTCGTTCATTTTATCATATTCCACATCATTTCATGATGTGGGCAACATTCTTTTCTGATATACATGGGTCCAGAACGTGTAAGTTGTGGAACGAATTTCCCTCTGAGGTGATTCCTCGGTGCTACAATATAGGTTTTTTCAAAAATGGCGTCAAAAGAGTCTTTCAGGACTGGCAGCGCGTTGACAACTCCCCTGGTGTTGCAAATGTCCATAGGCGACCGTGACCACCTTCTACCAGGTGGCATATCTGCTTGTCTGTTATCCTAATGACATAAAAAAGTAGGACCCTTGAAAAAGTGTACAGTGGTTGGTTTCGCTGAAAGCAAAGTTTCTAATATCTGCTACAATAGCGCTGGCGTATACAAAACTACGATATGAATATCGTTGTTGTATTGTGAGTGTGGTGTGCTGAGTTCAAAAATTAAAATCTTTTCATGGAATTAAATACCCATGCACAATTTAAAAAGTGTTTATTTCTGTATCTAACTGCTCGTGTGGCGCTGTCTTTATCCTATGCTAACGCAGCGTAAGAGCCCTTGTAAGAAGAAATAAGGAAGAGGAGAGAAAACAAAAAAATGTTTTCTTTTTCAGATGTTTTTTCCCCCTACGCTAAGAAATTTCACCGTATCTGCGGCAGATAAGACCAATTTCTTACGTACATGACAAGAATTTTGTCTGATTTAGTGACGAAACTTTTCGTGTCTAATACAGAGAAGACAAATAGAAATGTGGCCACGCCTAAGCGTTTGTTTGAATTGTTTTCGGGTAGTCGTGCGTAGGGCGTGAGAGACAACTCGGTGTCAGTCATAATAGGTATTTTACATACAAATAGTATGTAAAATACCTATTATGACGTATGTATAACGTACAAAAACTACCTGATGTTGACCACCAACCACCTTACCGTACCCTACTCCGCCCCCCACCGCACCGCAGCAACTTTCAGGGCTCGCAGACTTTTTGTAGGACAGATAATCGGCCCGATTTTTCTTCCCATTATTTAGACCGATTTTCTGGCCGACTCATCGCCCATCTGGCCGACTCATCGCTCATCTGGCCGACTCATCGCCCATCTGGCCGACTCATCGCCCACGTCCGACTTTTTGTCGGTGGCTATCGTGGGAGCAGCACGTCATAGACAAAGAGCAGAGAGAATTACATGATTATAAGGAGGAAGGTGGATTTACAGAGGAAGGTTTGTCATTGGTTTTTGAGGAACAGAAGAGAAAAATAGATAGTTCTGGGTTGATCCAATCAGAGATTATTGAAGGGGATATTTTATGTTCGTCATGCTGATCTAAGATGTGAGAATTGACCAGACGAGTTTTTTAAATATTATAGAATGTCAATTATTATTAATACATTTGATACCTGGCAAGGAGGTGTAAACAGGTAAGTAAATATAAGTGACTGCATCGATCTGTTTACCAATAAACCTCAAACACCTATTTTATATGTTTAAAACCTTTAGTTTCAAACACATTTGATGGTTAACGAATACAAAAAAAAACTTGCTCAAAAAATGGATAAAAACAATGTTTCATTTGGTAAACAGATAGGTGAAGGTCGACCTAGGTTCAGATCTTAGACTATTCCCTTGCAAGTGCATGCGGTCGACTGTCGGTGAGTTTGACGTTGACGCATACATTTCCGAACATTCCATTTTTTACAGTTTATTTATCGGATCGGTCGGTATGCACCTATTTTATTTCTGACCGACTTTTTGGAGGACGTGTGCGTTGCACTATTGCTATCAGTACGTTCTATTTTTCTCCTAAAAAAATCGGTCATCGATTGTCTGAGCCCTCACCCGTCGTGTCTAGCGCAGACAAGATTTTTTTCTTGCTCAGCGCCGAAATAGTGTACACAGTTCTTTGTAGAAACGACACGAATTCTTACATAGGCCCGGTGACTTTTCTTGTCTTGTCGTGGCCTTACTCTTATTTTACGTGTTTTGATAGACACTTTTTCAGAGATAGTCCTGCTTACCCCTACCCTCCATACTAGGTATAATAACGTTAAGATCACATGACTTTTGTAATAATACACAAACTGTCTCTCTTTTATGCTATGACCCCAACCATCGGCTACTATGAAGTTTGGATCATCGAGGGTTTGACAGAAATACGGTAACAAAGTTAGTAATTTACGGTAAAAAAATATGTAGGTACTACATTAATGTTGTTATGCAACATGGATATCGTATATTATTTAAATATATTAACATCTTCCTGGTACTGGTATATGGAATCCTTTATCAAGTGGGAAAATCCGGACGTGAATATATTGTTTATTGGATCGGTTAGGCACGTAATATTTCCTGTAAATCTATGCTTCAGTAAATTGCCTAAAATACAAAATAAATCGGCCCTGCTATATGGAGCACAAAGGCATATAATTCGTAAAGGGTTTATAAATATGTAAAATGTTTCAGACTTAAGACGCAATGTGTAGAGCATGCTCATGGGGCACCTGCCGAAAGAGCGTGTCACACAAACCCGGTCCTTTCAAAGGGTAGGTATCGACTTTGCGGTCCAAAGCCTCAAGTAAAACAATCGCGTTATACATCCTAATCTTGAGTAGGGTTGCGGAGGATTCCTTTTCCTCTTCCTCATAATGAGGAAGTTCCGCAATATTTTGGGTTCCTCAACCGTTTCCGCATCCTCAAAAATTAAAATAAAAAAATCCTCTTCCGCTACCGCTTCCTCAAAATTTAAGAGGAATTTATGAGGAATTTTGTTGCGCATGCGCGTCGCGTATCGATGGCAACGCACACGCCGCAGCGCGGTGCCAGGCCGAACAGGTGAGCGAGACCTTCCCACCCGCCACCGGCGCTGTTCCTTGATTGTTTGTTTTAATTTTATTGACATACATTATTTTGTTTATACGCGTACTCAACTTAAAAAATCGAAATATTCGGGGCTTTACAGAACTGTATCTTTAAAATACCTATCTTCTCTTCCATCAAATGTACCAGCAAACGACTTTTTAGCAGTGCTGTATTGTTATATGATGAGCTATAAAACCGGTTGTTGGGGAAACAGCGTCCAAATATTTTTTTTTTTTTAAATAACCTAGGAGGTTAGTTTTTATTAAAAAAAAATTAAAATAAATTTCGATTAATAGTATTCAATTCTTTTATTTTGATTAATAATATTAGACTTAAATACCTAATTAACAAAGAAATAAAGACTGCATTCTTATTTTCATTTCAATTCCTAAATGAAATTGTGTCATTCACTCATCTTTTTTTTTGGTGTGCGTGTGTTTTTTTTATGTCTGTAGGTTGACAGACAAGCAGACGGGCCACTTGATGGAAAGTGGTCACCGTCGCCTATGAACATTTGCAACACCAGGGGAGTTGCCAACGCGCTGCCAGCCCTGAAGGACTCCTTTGACGCCATTTTTGAAGAACCTCTTAATGTAGCACCTAGGGAACACCTCAGAGGGAAGTTCGTTCCACAATTTACACGTTCTGGGCAAGAAAGAACGTGAAAACCGCACCGTTGAGCACTGCCAGGTGTCCAGTCGGTGTGGGTGGAACTTCTCTCTTCGGCGGGTAGTACGGTGTAGGAAAATAGATGGTAGCACCATGTCAAACAGTTCAGCAGAGCACTCACCATTGTAGAGACGGTACAACACGCACATACTCCCAATGTCTCTGCGTAGGCTCAGATGTTCGAGCCTGTCAGTAAGTCCTGAATCGTTAACAATACTAACGGCGCGTTTTTGTAGGGAGTAAAGTGGACCAAGCTAGTATTTGGGGGCTCCCGCCCACAAATGAGTATGAGTAGTAGTAGCTGCCACGAAGTGAAAGTGGATACTGCCTGGCTTTGTTAAGCACCCCTAGTTTTTTGGATGCCAGCTTGGTCTTACACTCAATGTGACTCCCGAATTGCACTTCGTTCGATATGTCAACGCCCAGGATACCGATACTCTTACCAACGGCGATCGGAATGCCCTGGAACTGTGGTGCTACAATGCATGGCGTTTTTTTACCGGTGAACGTGCAGACTTGTGTCCTCGAGGGGTTGAACTGCATTAAATTAAGTCGACCCCAATCCGAGACCCGCTCCAGAGAGTGCTCGATTTCAGACACAAGTCTAGTCCTTCTTTCCTCGATAAGTGTCCGAGAGGCATTTGCTCGGCTAGTGTAGTGTGCATATCCCGTACTATCATCGGTATAGCAATGAAAATTGGAGTTTTCCTCCAACATTTCATTGATGTGCAGAAGAAAAAGCGTGGGAGATAGCACAGAGCCTTGCGGCACACCAGCGTTGATAGGTAGTCTGTCTGAGCGCTGATAGTCAACTAAGACTTGTATATAACGCTCAGACAGAAAGCTGGCTGTCCAGTTGCATAGCCTCTCGGGAAGACCGTAGGATGGAAGTTTCGCGAGAAGTGCCCTGTGCCAGACCCGGTCAAAGGCCTTAGCAATGTCGTTGTGTAGATATGTCACTGAACTCGTCCTTAACTGCTGGACCAATTTTGATGATTCTTTATCGTATGTGTTTTGAGAATGGTTTAGATTTTAGATTCATAGTAAAAATAATTAAAAGAGCATTTTGTAGTGGACCAACCACGTGCGGATTTTAGGTTGGGTCCGCTAGTATTTATATCTTCGTATCATCCTCTTCTCATCTTTCTGTAGCGCGCAAGGCCTCCCGGCTGGTGTAGAACGCAAGCGATCTACTCGATTAAGCGATTCGGGTGTGTGACGGGTGACCACTAGTGGCAAATTAAAATGCGCATTTTCGTGCTTCGGAGAGCAGGACGCCGACGGTCCCGGTTGCTATCGACAGATAGTAGTCGTTAAACCTTGTCGGAGGCTTTATGGGCGGTTTGAAAACATCCGACAGCGGGTTGGCCACTAACCCTTGCAAGTAACTCCACCAACCCGCATTGGAGCAGCGTGGTGGAGTAAGCTCCAGACCTCCCCTCAAGAAGGGGAGAGACTAGTGCCCAGTGCCCAGCAGTGGGACGTTTCAAGAGTTGCTATTATTATTATGTCATCTGCTTCCTCTTCCTCTTCCTCATCCGCATCCTCTAAATTGGCGGATCACAATTCCTCTTCCTCCTCCTCTTCCTCATAATGGTGAGGTGTATATCACTATGGTGTATATCCTGCCTATCCACTCACATATCCAACTTTATTTGTTCTAGGGATGGTCGGGTATAATAAACTGATAGTAAGAAGGGAATTTGCTCTAGTTTTATATATCTTTAAATTATTGAGAGGCAAAGTATATAATACCAACTTACTTGGTGAAATAAATATGTATGTGCCAGATAAATACATATGGAGACGTAGTATGCCAGTATTGCCGGCCATACCACGTTGTCGGACAAATCTGCTACAAGAGGCACCTCTGACGCGGAGTCTTCGCACTATGAATCTCATTGCTAGAGATATAGATATATTCACTTGTTCTCTGAGTGAATTTACGAAGGTAGCTTTAGGTGTCATTAGTTATAAGTAATGCAATACAATTAGCAATCATACTTAATTGAATAAATTGGAATTATATCAATATGTTATTGTATGTTAATGTAATTTAATTTTATAACGTATTTTGAAATTATTTAATGTATTTTAATCTATTTTAATTGTGAATGTATTTTAATCTTTAAAATAATATCTATTGCTTGTCTATCGCATTGGGTAGCCACCTGTAAGAATAGATTTAAGTTTGTGAAATAAATAAATAAATAAATAATCACTTCCTCAACAACCCTAATCTTGAGCGTGGCAACGGATCTGCATTGAAATGTTTGGTTCGTATGTAGATGTTAATAGGATTCAATATTCACTTACCATCACTGTGAACAATGTGCTTGTTTGCCTACCATATGTTTGTATTATTATATGATTTCCAAATTCAAGAAAAAATCAAATGAATAAATTACAAAACATTCATTACAAAAAAAAATACCAATACGT
Source organism: Macrosoma leucophasiata (assembly GCA_036365455.1). Lineage (NCBI taxonomy): Eukaryota > Metazoa > Arthropoda > Insecta > Lepidoptera > Hedylidae > Macrosoma > Macrosoma leucophasiata. The sequence goes on from JAWQUS010000024.1 coordinate 8,936,821, forward strand.
ATCTTTCAAATTCCTAAGATATGAAATGCATTGAATTGTAATACAACAGAATCGCGATCATCTGTTTTTTTTTTATGTAATGGGCGTGGCAAACAAGCGTGCAGTTCACATTGATGTTAAGTGATGACTGCAGCCTATAGACACCCACATGAAGATCAAGGTCAAAATGCAGATGCGTTACCACTCCTGAGGCCTAAGGCCTCTGTGCCGGAAATTACAGGGCCGTACGATCAATTGAAACTGGGGTACTCTCCTCTATAAACCCTGTATCATCAAAAAACATTTCTGAATTTGATAGATATTTGTTTCGACAAAAATATATAGATATGGGATCCTGGAACATTTGTTTATTACTAACAAGCTCATTTTTCGTGAGTAGCTTCGTTTCGACTAGACGCCTAACTTTTTTCCTTGCAACAATTTTGGTAAATGGTATATGAGTTTCCTATAATGATTTTAAACTTATTATGACTTAACATGGGCTGTGTTTAACTTGCGTATTTATTTTCACGTATTCAAATGATATAATAATAAAATCCCTGGAAAATAATAAATAAGCGAAAATAACAATTCTTGTCGGACAAGCAAATAATACCTGTTTTTTTGTAGGACATTGTTTTTTTTGGACGTAAAACATGCTAACCCATCACGTGGACACTTGACTCCAACGAAAATTGACACTTTAAACCTGAATAAGTCACGAACAGTATCCTAAATCGAAAAATGATTTTAGCACACTCCTAACATTTTTAAATGACCTATCCAACGATATTCCACACTACATAAAAAACGAAAAATATAAAAACTATCCGCGCGTTATATGTAGGGGAGCTACCCTAAATTATTTTATTTTTCATAGTTTTATTCTACCACTTTGTCGGCGTGATTAAGGTGTATACTTGTGCCAAATTTCAAGTTTCTAGTACCAATAGTTTTTGCGCTAAACCGCGGACGGACGGACAGACGGACAGACGGACAGACGGACAGACGAACAGACGGACAGACGGGCAGACGGACAGACGGACAGACAGAGAGACGGACACGGATATAAGGGTTCCTTGTTTACTACGGAACCCTAAAAATCAGCTCCTTAGGGAAAAAAATGGTTTAAGGATTATTATTTTTACCCTACGAATAACAATGTAAAGATGTGTAACACAACAAAAAAAAATATTCCACTTGATGTGGTGGACCGTGGGTGGTGCGTTAATATGGTCCACCGCAACGAGTCAAGCTATTGGATGTTTTCTTGCCGCTGCTCGTGCGTGTTTGTTAGGATTGCAGTTAGATTGTTTGCGTAAATGGAACTAAAAACAAAGCGATGATTGTATGAGAGTTACATTCTTATACATTATTATTCCCTAGTTTTCACCCCTGAAGCTGGTCGTCCGCGACAGTGAAAATATATATTACGCTTGATATAGTAATTTGTATTGTTAAAACAATTGTTCCTGGTTTATCCATAGATGACCGGTAGACATAGTTGGTACGTAACAAGTAGATTGTATCGTCAGTTTTTGCAAATTACTATGTGGGGAATAATTCATTTAAACGGTCGCCACAGTTACATTTTGTCTACCGGTGTCTAGTTTTGACATCCGCCTCGTGATCAGAAGTTGCGATGTCGACGCGAACGTGTTAACTAAAACAGACATCACGCATGCGAATCACGTCCATCAGGGTGGGGAACACCGACTGGACACACGACTAGCACCTAAATATCACAACTGACATCACCAAAAAATTTAGGAATTTGATTACAACTCATTATCAAGTCTATTTGAAATCAATGTTGCAAATGTGCAAATGTGCAAGCGTGACTCGGTGTTCAAAAAAGCAGTTTGTGTATTTTAAAAGGTATACAGCACAGCAGCGCTTTCTTATTTTCTGCAGATTTATTTGCATTATTTAAGTTACAAAGTAAACAAAAGCATGTTTTTGAAATCTATCTAGTAAACTTAGGACTATAATAAATTATGAACAATAATAAATAACGCTTTTACAGTCACAGTCCCACAGTAGGTAGTTTAATCTGTGTCGTAGGTGACGTTTTCCACACATCAACAGCCGGACCTGAAACGTACATCTACAGTACAAATATGAACAGTATGGAAACTACGTACAAAACGTTCGAAACGGCACACATACACAAACATGCGCATCGACGCTCGAGTAGCGTGCGTCTCACTACTGCAGCAGAACCGAGAACCGAGAACCGCTTAGGGGCCTCGTCGATGCGCATGTTTGTGTGAGTGTGTCGTTTCAACGTTTTGTACGTAGTTTCCATACTGTTCATATTTGTACTGTGTCTACAGGCAATACTGATACATTTTTTCGAGAAAATGTCTCTATAGTCAATGATCGGCGAGGACCGAACCCGCGACTTCTAGAATCAAAGGTCATGCCGAACTCCGAATCACACGATACTGTACATGTAAAGAGTATATTGTGTCTTTTTCAAAGTGATACAGTAGGTACAACACTATTAGCTTTCTCATCCTGTATATTTATTTGAATCAAGTTATACAATAAGTATGTATCTTCAGGTCAGGTTGCTAACGGGGTAGGCAGAGAGTGTAGAGCGCCAGATATCCCGGTCCTGACATACCTCTCGTGCCTCATCTATCTTCATCATTCTCTTCATACATGCACGCCGATTCCTAAGACCTTTGACCGCACCATCAGACAGAACTCGACCTATTTGGTCATGGTAGATCAGTCTTGGTCTGCCTGGGCCTCTACAACCATCCACATTTACATTGTAGGTATATCTGTTTAGTCATTCGCTCATTCGACATTCAACACAATAAGACAAGTATCAATGTTTTTTAAGACCTTTAGAGGGTACAGTAAAACTTTGCCGACTTATGCTGCGGCTTACTGAATGTGATGATACTATAGACACTACCAATACTAGGGGATGCAGGACATTGCAGGATCGCACTATGTAAGTGGGATAAATGATGCGATATCTGGAGGTAGGTCAGGGAGTGTCGACCGGCGGCGCGCCGGATTCCCAGACAGTGACGTCAGCGCTTAGACAAACTAGTACGTCGTCACTGGCATTATCCCGACAAGAAATGCGTTATTTTATATATTTATTATTATTGACAGTGGCGAGACAGCGCAGACCTACGCACAGCGGGCGCCCCGAATTTACTACATAATATGAGACTGCGACCGCCCGCCCTACAAATAGACGCGCCGGCGCAACCGCCATCGCCGCCGCCTCCACCGCGCACCAGATGCACTCTTGTATCTGTATAGATAATTGGCAATTGCTGTTCCTTATTCGCGCTAAAACTCGAGAACTTATTTTTTTCTGTATCTGTCGAACACTTGATGCATAGTAACCATATAGGATTCAGAAGAATCTTTTAGTTACTATGAAATATACTACTATTATCACGCCATAAAAAATCTGTTTCAATTCCTTCCTTGGCACTACATTAAACAAAATTTAATAATCTTATCTAATCAATGGGACGTGGACCACATTATTATCTGGTGGTAGAGTTCTACTGTAGGAGCTCGAGGGCGTAGGCACCACCGCATTGCCTAATCTGTCTGCCGCCAAATGGTACTGTTCAGCACTATCGTGTTCCGGTTAGATGGTAGTGTATGGCCCTGTAATAACTATCACAGAGACAACAGCAACAATTAAGGTCTTAGGAGTGGCAACCTGGCAACTGCATTTTGACCTCTGATTTTTGTTAGGGTGTCTATTATATAGGTTGCAGTATCACTTAACATCAATGTGAACTGCATGCGTGAGTGCAACATTTATTACATAAAAAATTCTGTGTTAAAGCATTTTGTACTTAAAATATTTTTAATCATGCTGAAAATTATGCAAATTGAAACATATATATTGATAGGTCAGCTATGCAAGAGGGGCTTCGGCAACTTAATGGTTAAACAGCGGGATTTGGACATATCCAGAAGTCGCGGTCTGTAGTCAACTGTTTATTTCCATTTTTATTTAAATTATGTTCGTAACGCTTAGTTTTGGTTGCACCAAAATATTAGTTTAAATTATGGTAAAATTGTACATCCTTAACATTTAACCATAACTTTAACTTTATATCAAATGTTTTGGTCCAACAAACCATGGTTCTCTTGCGATTGTTTTAATAAATTATCCCACCATAACACTTTAATGTAAAGTAATTAATACATGCAATTCACATTAATATTAAGTGATACTGCAACCTATATAATAGGCACCCCAACAAAAATCAGAGGTCAAAATGCAGTTGCCAGGTTGCCTCGGTAGCCTAGTGGTAGCAGGCCACTACTACTACGCTGAGGTCCTGGGTTCGATTCCCGGGTAGAGGGTTATCAGAGATAATAGTGTAAAGTCCTTTATCTCTGGTTCTATTGGGATTTTTCCATTTTCTGGAAATTTCCCAGTACCTCGAAGTTTGGTAATGTGCCCGGAGATGTCAACAGGCTCGCCACCTGTTACATGGGCCAAAACGTAACCGGCGAATCGTGGGTGTTTGCATGTATGCTTGAATGCATGCATTTACCTCTGCCTACCCCTTCGGGGATTACAGGCGTGAAGTTACGTTTAATTAATGGCAATGCGATTAGGTATATTTTTAGTACAAAAAAGTATTAGATCTCATGGAGAGCCAAGCTCTACATCTTAGTCAAAGTAAGTGACCGGTGATTTTACAGTACAATGGGTATACATTTAAAACTATTTTGGTTAAACCCTCTAATGCAATTATGTCTTCAGAATTTCCAGATTTTAGAATTTTATCATTCAGGACTAATACTACTACTCTGAGGGGTGAAAAATACGAAGAAATTCTTTAAGAAAAGGTAGGAAGGAAGATGTGCCCTTTTATCGGCAATGGCCGTAATACGTAATATGTACATCCAAAAGTACCCAGATCACATTTTTATAAGGAAACTCTATGTGATAATCTCTACTTTTTTCTTGAAGCCGTTTTACCACCGGATGATAAACAGCACATTTATCGACATTAAAAATGTGAACGTAATTTTACGCTACTACGCTCGCGAGCTCCGTCACTGGAGCTCTACCACCAGCTATAATAATAGAGAACTGAATGTTATCTGATGTAAATGATGATTATAAAATGTATTTCAATTCTATGTAGAATTTACGAAAAACTATTTTTTTTGTTCTATTCAATTTTTGCAATAACACATGCGAGTGAACTTTAGAAATTAAAGAAAAAACGGAAAGAAAATTTTGAAGTTACCACTAAGCTACCGAAGTGTGGGACTTCGGTAGCTTAGTGGTAAAGCGGCTGGACTGGTTATCCAGAGGTCGCAGTTTCGATTCCTGTCCGAAGTCAAATTTTTCTTTCCGTAGTTTCTTTAATATCTTTTTAATTTAAAACTTCTTTAATTTCTAAAAAATCTTCGTCGATTAAAATAATAAAATATTTTGAAAGAAATTTTACGATTTTTTAATGTATATTATTCACTGGCGATCAATATCTTTCATATTTAAATCACTCATTCTAAAGACCTAGATCACTCAATGATTCACATCACAAAATTTTTCGGTACGGTATATTTGTTTACCCCCCTTTTTGCCAAGTTTATTTGAATAAATAATAATCTTATATTGAAATATGTAGTTCCTACTTGTGCTGGAATTATTACGTTAACTCTACGTTAGCTAAAAGTTATAATACTTGTCACGTACAGTATGATTTTTTTTATTCAACTAAACTGACAAGCTCAATAGTCAAATTCCGAAATACAACATAATGATGATACTGGCATATTCGAATCCACAAAGTTCGAAAACATAGTCAAAGCACCTATTAGCATTAGGTCTCGCCAGTGTGATAGTTTAGGAGTCAACCAATGTCTCGGTAGTGGAGGTTCTAAGGGTTTCAAGGGAATTAGTTGAATTGAGCAATGAGACAGGAACTGTTTAAGTAATTTAAGAGAATAGATAAGTAGTGGTACATTCGCGATGCGAGTACCGGTCACCGGTCGTGATGCTGTGGGCAGAGACGCGGCGCGTCCGGGGCGTCAGACGGCGCGCCGCTATTTCGGGCGGCGTATTTGCGTCGCGCCGCCGCAATGCGTCTTCTCAATATACGTACCAGTTGCAATTAGAGGTTTTCGTTATAATATAAAGCTGATAAAATAATATAATATATATTTATAATCATAAAACATATTATTTATTACAGTCGTTACTTATTAGTTTAGGTGTTATTTTTATCTCGTATGTGAATTACCACTATCGACCGCGCACAAATGCACAAATGCACAATGCGAAAATCGAAACGTGACAAGTGACGAAAGGAACGAAACGTCTCTTCGAAGGTGAATTTTTAGCTACTAACCTGTATATTTTTTTTTTGCCAAATTAAGCTCTATAGTAACTGTATAAGAACTATATTCAAATGAATATCTAGATAATATTAGTAAAAATTATCGATTAACAAATAAATTACAGCAAACTAATAATTATATTTAATAGCAAAGTAATACATTTAATTTACATTAATTTTTATATAGGTATTTATATATTAAATATTTTTTAAATATACCTACTATAGCGTAAAATAATAGGCTTTTTAAAAATAGCTAAACGTTATATTGTGTTATCGATAAATAGCCGATTGCGAACACCTTTACTTGAAATGCGCGAAACAACTAAATGCAAAGAGTCACACTTTTTATCTTTTTTTCGAATCCAAGATGGCGGCAAGTTAGGTTTTTCAAAGTATGATATGGGTGTCAATTTCTAGGTTTCTTGGGGTGCTTGTTACGAAAATGACATAAATTAAGCACTAGAAATTACTAGTAGGTTATCAATATACCTATATTGATAACCAACTTCAAAAGAAAAGTAGCCCAATCACAGTGTCCCTTGGAATATTTAGTTCTAACCAAGTTTTTACTTAGTGGTAATTGTAAGATTTTTTATCTACGCTATACAGTACTTTAGCATAATGCATCTGTCAATTTTACGTTTAAGTTTCGTCTCCTCGGGAGAGGGAAGTCTACTACTAGTAGTGACACAAAACGACTTTCACGCGGTCGAATCCGCGGGCACAGCCAGTATAATAATAAAGCTTTGTGCTGTCACTTCATCATCGTAAGGCTACGATATTCTTAATATTTTTATTATGGAATATACATCGAAAGATCATGAAATAAATCGAGTCATTAATAGAAAATATCCCTTGTAATAACCCCCAAACTTTTGGCAGATATAATATGCCGTCGTCATCAATTTCATGATTGGTTACCACAGCATATTCGTTTCTGAGATGATAGTAGTACACTTATCAATTTTTGCATAAATTAATATATACATATACAAAAGAACAAACTTGGCGTGTCCTTGGGCGAAAATATCCTGTTCCTTTTCGGGCGAGAGCTACAATGAGAAGAGCTACCAATTGTTAGGTTGTAGTCAAGGGGAAGTGTTTATCTGGAACACAATAGTACTGGATAGCCCCCTAGAAGCTCTCTAAAAGATGTTGTGCCGCTAACAAGCATACTTCAAATTGGGGTCTGTCGAAAAGCCGATATGAATTGGAACAATCAAAAACATCGCGACCCTCGTCAATCCAATTATGACAGGAGCCCATATGCGTACGGTTACCGTAATATTGCGAAGATCGACAACAGTCTTGCAATAAGTTAGCTAAGCGACGGTTTCGATCCGTATCTAAGAAAATATTATTTATTCATTACTAGGAGGGGTATTGGAATGAATCGACGGGAATACTTGCCGATGCGCAATAAAGGACATTATCTATTCGTTATTGAAGTTTAGGAAGAGGGCTGCGCTGCGTGTCTCAAGGGTCAGGGCAAAACTTGATTGCTCGTTTCAACGTAGTTTTTGGGTCAGCCTCAAGGACTTCTTTTACTGTCGCGTATTTGTTCGTCATCGAATACTCAAAATCAAATATAGATATAGAGTTTCAGTACAAGTAAGATTCATATAAAATTTGTTCTATTGACGCATTACTTAAATAATAACTTTTGCACAAAACGACGTCGGTAACCCCAGAATAGTAACTGAAAGATGAAAGATAAAAAAATAATGCTATACTGATGTAACTTACTACTAATCACTTTGATTCGGTGCCAAATCTTAAGTGAAGTCCACTATAATGTAATGAAGACGTGAGCAAAGTTCATTCCGCTATTAATTATCCTGTGGTAAGGGACACGCAACGCAACTTTGTGCCCTGGACAATTGTTTGCCGGCGACTCAAAGTTACTAAGGTTTGGATGCACCAAAATATTTGTTAAAAGTTATTGTTACTGTAAAGTTTTAGTATAACTTTAATTTTAATAAATATTTTGGTATAACCGAAACTTAGATACGTCAGTAGGTATAGCTTTAATTTATTGTTGGTTAATAGTTTATAGCAAAAGTTACATGTTTTGTAAAGGAGATGTTGCGAGCTCGGCCCTGGTTCGTACATGTCCTCAAAAAATGGGTAAATTATAGAAGAATCCGAAAAAAATACAATTAATTTAATCATGAATATATTTTAGAGTTACCACCACATTTAATTCAAACGATTTTATCATTTTTAACCATGTTCAACATGGCGGTGATACAGCCGACGCTTGGGATTGACCGTATCTATGTAGATAAAACAAAACTAATACATTAAAAAATATTACTTTTTCTCCAAGTACTATAACATCAAAAAAACAATTTAACAAATGATAATGTCAAAATGACATCGTCCGCCATATTCGCGCCATGTTGGATTTGAGTTGCAATTCTAACTGCAAATAATGTTTTGTAACTGCAAACAAAGCAAATAAGTGAAAATATGCAGTAAAAAAACGTTTTTACATTGATTTTGCCTGTTAATGATATTGTGTACAATACATGGCCGGAGGTCCATACATTTTTGCAACATCTCCTTTTTAGTACCTAATTAATTTATTCTAATTTACTTTCAAAATTTATCAAGACCCTTAATGACCTCTACTATTTGGAATGTAATTATGGTGGCCAGCATACAGTTAACATGGCTGGTAAGTGAATACTGCTAACTAAAGACATCTACACAAAGAGCAGAGGTTAAAGTATAGGTGCCTCGTCTGTTATAGTTATTTTGCGTCTGTGATAGTAATAACGGGTATAATGTATGGTACATTATCATATAAACAGAACACGATGATCCTCCACACCACCCTTTGGACGGTAGATAGATTAGGTCATGCGGTGCGTACACCCTCAAGATCCAACACTGAAGTCTATCACCAGTAGTGTACCTATAGAAAGTCTACATCAGATTTATTTGTATACTAGCTGTGCCCGCGACTTCGCCCGCGTGACAATTTATGATTGTTCAGTAACCCGGACGAAGTCGAGGGCGAAGCTAGTATAAAAGTAGCCTAAGTTACACCGTATTACATCAGCTATCTGTCAGTGAAACTCCCGTCAAAATCGGTCCAGCCGTTCCCAAGATTAGCCCCGCCAAAGAAACAGACAGATAAAAATTGTAAAAAAAGTTGTAATGTTTACTTAAACCATGTACCGTGTATATATACATATGCATTTAGTAAAAAGCGGTTATTTTTATATTACAGATAATCCAATTTTATTTATTTGTATATATTGTAACTATTGCTAACAGCGGTTGTGATAGTTAGTGCCCGGGTATAGCTTGTGTTTTATGACATTAATTAAATAAGCTCAAACACGAGGTTGTTGATGTAAAGCGCTTAAGAGTTTCCTCGACTGTCTTTAATCCCCATAATGAGTATCTTATCAACATTTTAAAACTAGCTGTGGTTAAAGTTCTCGTATTATGAATGAATAAAAGATAGTTTCAACAAAATCATCTATAACAAAAAAACGGTTAACCATCAATTATCTTACTATTCAAGCTGTAGGTACGTATGTTATTTTTAACTTTAAAATGTAACTAATTTCTAAGTATACTCTATCCACTTAAAAATATTTATATAAATTGTTGTTTGTGACAAAAGTAGTTTCGATAAAAAAATTGTACGTGAATCCGCAATAATCTCCGATTTTCTTGCCCTTCCAGGAAGATGTTTAATGATATTTAAATGGGAACAACTTGGAGTTTATGTCTATCTATACTTCTATCATAAAAAAATATTTGTATAAGTACTTATGTTTGTAACGTTTTCACACAAAAACTACTACCGATTTCAAAAATTCTTTCAGAATTAGAAAGTTGCATCTTCACTGACTAACAACGGCTATACCTATTACATTTACAAAAAAAATAGGGATCCCTAATAAAAATGCAATAATGTAACTCTCTGTATCTCGGTTGTGTGATACGGCCGCGGTCGAGTGTGTGATGGATGACCGCTAGTGGCAAATTAAAATGCGCGTTTCACTGCTTCGGAGGGCACGTTAAGCCGTCGGTCCCGGTTGCTATCGATAGATAGCAGTCGTTAAACCTTGTCGGAGGCCTTAGGGCGCTTCGAAAACATCCGGCAGCGGGTTGGTCACTAACCCAACTCGGTTGGTATCTCGACCAACTCGCATTGGAGCAGTGTGGTGGAGTAAGATCCAGGCCTCCCAAAAAGGGGAGAGACTCGTGGCCTAAACCGCACGCCAAGCGTGGCGATTCTCCCCAAAACGACGTACAACCCTATTGTAAGCACCCTTGAGGAAGGCTTTTATTCAGCAGTGAACGTCTATCGACTGAAGTGATGAAATGAATGAATATAAAGTTTATAAATCATTTCGATTTAAGGATATTCAGTCAACATTGAAAGTAAATAATAATTGCAGTCCATGGCTTACAAAAATAAATAACCGAGCCCTGTATTGCCTGATGGGATAGATAGAATACAGATGCATACATGCAAACCCCCGATTCGACAGTTGCTTTGTTATAAGCGAGCAAGCTCTGAGGGGAGCACGGGGAAAATGCCAAAAAAATAAATAAGAGCAATAGCACTTATGACCTACACATGACCTACATATAAGGTTGGGGAAAAAGTTTCTTCGCATTTTTTAAGATAATTCAAAACATTTTTTAATATAGTTTATTTAAATTTAACTGAAGTATGTATGTACCATTTTGTTCGATAACCTTTTGCCATCTTGTAGGTAGGGACATGATCCCATTGCTATAAAAATTTTGGGACTTCTCATCAAAATACCGCGACAAGTGGATTCGGCAGTCCTCTCGTGATGTTAACCTAACATTGCATAAAGAATTCTTAAGAGACCGAAACAGGTGGAAATCTGAAGGTGCAAGGTCAGGACTATACGGCGGATGCATTAACACCTCCCAGCCAAACTCTCTTAATTTTTGCTGAGTGGCTATAGATGTGTGAGGTCTAGCGTTATCATGATGAAACACCACACCCCTTCTGTTGATCAATTCCGGCCGCTTTCTCTCAACTTCTTGCTTTAATCTCATCAGTTGTTCGCAGTAGAGTTCAGAATCGATAGTCCTGCCTGGTGGTAATAGCTCATAATGAATAATGCCCTTCCAATCCCACCACACACACAACATCACCTTATTGCGAGTTAACCCGGGTTTCGCCACAGTCTGTGAAGCCTGACCGGCCTTTGACCACGACGTTTTTCGCACGTTCTTGTCGTACGTGATCCACTTTTCATCACTAGTTATCAGCTTCTTCAAAAATGATTCAGTTTCATTACGTCGTAATAAAGAATCACAAATGAGTACACGGTTCATTCGGTTTCTTTCAGTGAGCTCGTGAGGTACCCAAATATCGAGCTTTTTTTTGTACCCAGCTTGTTTCAAATGCGCCAAAACTGTTTTGTGATCAAATCTCAGTTCTTCAGCTACGTCGTAACTACTGATATGTCGATCTTGCTCCACTTTTTCAAAAATGGCATCCATTTTATCCGTAATAGGGCGACCAGAGCGAGGTGCATCTTTGACATCAAAATTTCCGGATTGAAAATGCTTAAACCAAATTTGTGCTACTCTCACAGACACTGCACTAGGTCCATAAACATCGCAAATTTTTTTCGCTGCTTGCGTTGCATTTTTACCTTTTTTGTAGTAAAATTTTAAAATGTATCGAATTTCTTCATTAAATTCACTCATCTTGACAGTACGAAAAACTAATGAAAATCACACATTTGCCTAATTTGAATTTGGAATTATGTTCTTTAAAATTTTAACTTTCAATGATACCAAAACCAGCCAGATACAAATACTACAGCCAAAGAGATTTTATTACAAGTTCATACATACTATAATGCGAAAAGACTTTTTCCCCAACCTATTATAATAGGACCACAGCGTAACAGTAGAGACCTGCTACTATTAGACTACTAAGACTGAGAAAAAATATCTTAATAAATCCTAATGCTTTGTAATCTGCGTCAATACCTAATAATGACTTCTATAGATACGTGATTGTCTAAAATATAGAAATGATGATCTCTACTGTTACAGCCCAAGAATAGATAATCTAGGTAATTTATTAGAACTGGAATCAGTTCGAAGACACCGTCCTTGAGTTGTTTTACTTTCCAAGCTGTATCAGGCATATATGTAAATACATATCAATTATATATAAATTATACATCAAACATGAGACATACTTACAAGAAGAACAATCAGCTAAGCCAAAACATGTATTTTCAATTTTGTTCTATCATATGTCACAGGTTTGCCTTGGAGATTTGAAGTAAATTTGTATGGGTAACTCACGATGCGTTCGCCTCTGGTATGATGTCATCCGCGACAACGTAGATCATAGCGCCAGCCGCGAACGCTAGCGCGTATGGCAACGCCGGTTGGGCCGCCGCCACCGCCACTGCCCCTAGCACACCAAACACCGGCTCCACCATGCCAGACAATTGGCCATACCTGGTGACAAATTCAAAAATAACAACCGTGAAACACAATTATATAATTATGAAGTATTGCATTCGAAAACTCACACATGCAAGATGATTTTTTATTTTTGCATATTACTTGCATGTTGCGTTATGCTCCTCTTTCGGAAATGTGCACTCATTCATCAACACATACGTTGATGCATTTAAGTCAATACGTATAGCTATATAGGTATTAACAAATGTGGTGGAACTCAGTGGGGGTGCTCTCTTTTATTAACACTATAGCACACCCCGGACACTCGGCTAAAATTCCATACAAACGCTTATTCTGGTTACCTATTACACAGACATTAATCGGTATACGCGCACACAGAAATGTAGCACGTAGGGTTATGACCTAAATCAATCGTGAAATAAGTCGTCACACTGACTACGTGACAAAATTACCTAAAAATAGACAGCTAGCTCCCCCGCTCGAAACCTCACTGTTGAAGTTTATTCAACTGCCTCTCGAGGGAGGGTGACGGGTGAGGCGGGGAAATCGGGCGGGACGTCGAAGTGTCCATTCTATACGTTGTATTATTATATATTCTCTGACTATAGTTCGCGGTTATTTTATCAATCTAGTAAACAGCAAAAAGTTTTTTTGAAGTATGTAACTTAATTGTTAGTTAAATAAGATGTTAATTTTTTTAATTTTTAGGCCTTATCTTGCGTTTTTCAGAGGACGCAATATTATTATTTTAATGTAGGAGGGTCAGTAGAAGTTTCAGTTAAGTTTGGGGGGTTGCCATCCTTGTCCCCCAGCCGCCATCTTGGAAAGAGGGGTGCAAAGGGTTTTTGCGCTGTATCTCGTTAACTAGCAATCCTACAAAAAAAAAACATAAAATGGAGCAAATTTAAGTTTCTACAATATATCGTCACGTAACCAACAAAAAAGTTTTAAACAAAAATAAGCAAACATTTTGAACAAGTTTAGTTTTGGAGGTTATAACTTTTTTCAGTTCTTTGTTGTTCTTTAGTTTCAGTTTCTTCAGTTAGCCTTAATATTCCTATGCTATTATCAAACTATTTTTGACCCATTTCCCCACCTACTAGCAGGTCAGAAAGGTCCGTAGTCTAGAGGAGATAAGCATCCCTTTAATTAACAAACGTAGCAAAAGCCTATCATTTTCAATTTTTGTCAATTTAAAATTCAACTGACAAAGACAAAAACAAAAAGGGATTTTTTTGGTTTCTCTCGTTATTTAGAATAGGAACCTAGTAAGATACTAGTTATTTCAAGTGAATAAAGATATCCTAAATATGCAATTACGAAATTATATTAGAATGTTCATGTGTGCGGGTGGCGGCGCAGCGAGTTGGCGGGGTAGCGGGGTGGCGGGGTGGCAGTGCGCGGCATGCGGTGCGGTGGCGAAAGAGGCCGCTAACGAATTGTTTTGGTGAAAGTGCGGGCCAGTGCCGCGACCACATTCCGACGAACTGGTCGAGGAGCCGCCGCTGTGGGAAACGCCGTCATCGGCCCAACCAGTAACCCATACCTGACCGTCGCTGATATTGTCCACCATCATCGTGCCATTGCAACGACCAAAACGGGAGCTCACTTTTCTTTCAAGGAATACGAGCCGTTTAAGTTTATAATCGTACAAAATTCAGCGTATCCTTTCTTATAACTGCACTATCCTACATTTACATTTGAAGACGCCTTTGATACTATGTCCGTCAAGTCGCAAATAGAAATCCGATATAGGTAGTAAGTAGGTAGCTGTATTTTGAAATTTGAAAGTTTGGAATGGTTGTGTAAGGATACGATAACAAGCATATGGACAAGTTTTAATTTACGTTAGGTAACAATGAGTTAGTGTCGTTTCTAGGCGGAATAGTATGGGGGAAACGAGTTTGGATTCGTAGCATGAACACAGGAAAACAATTTGGTAGGTATCGCTCTCGCTACGATTTTACCAATGCAAAAAAAAAATGTTGTTATACCAACAAGTGGCATAATAAACCACAAACACATTGAAAGTGACGACCGAGAGGTTAATGAAGTGAAGGCAGAAAATATTTCTACGAATATTTTTCGGTCTCTTTTACTTTACATTCTTGCAGTTTTTGGATGAATGAGGTGTCAAAAATGTATTTTGACTATATGCCTATATGTAACATTAATCGATTAGTAGAGTCCAGTTCGTTTAGTTCCTGGGCGGCGAGGATACGCGTGTCTTGGTCGTCGGAGAGGTGCGTCGTGCGCCGTGCGTCGTGGAGGCGAACGAGCAGCGCGAGGCGGGCGGCGCGGCGGCGGCGGCGGGTGCGCGACGTGATGTTATGTTATCGCATGCATTATTCAGCGGGTGGCGAAAGCGGCAATTTGCGACAATATCCACTGATTCGCAGAATCGACTGACTGTTGAGCCGCCGACAACCCACAAAACAGGATGCCCGTCACTCAATAACTATGTGAATTTAAATAAAACATTTCCAGTGTAAGAGATTTGTTTTGCTCGCTTTTAAAACTTATCATTTATTTGAAGCGAGCGAAATACAATATTTCTAATGCGGCTTAGGTAAAATTTCGCAGGCACATTCCAGTGAGGAAGAGGTTGTTTGGCCCTCATGCGTAGAATTCATAACGACCGTTTAATTTTCTTTTTGAGAATTATGAATGATTTGTTGTATGAAGTGATTGTCAGAACAGAGATAAGGTCAACAAATTACTATTAGTAACCTATCTAATTGTACTACTGATGGATTAATAAATATTTGGTGTATCGATTATTGTTTAATTATACAAATTCTTAACGATATCTTTCAACGCGGCTTGGGGTAGGAGTGAACTGGCGGAAAAATTGAAGAACGAAAATATTGTAAAGAAAAAGCGTAACATTACACTAAGACAGAGTAGGTATTTTATTATTTTTATATTTGTAAATTAGTGAGGGTAAGGAACTTCGCCTTTGACGGGCGTGTCCAGACCTCTTTGAATACCGGATGCCTAAACAAGGAAAAGTTTCATTTTACTGCATTATGAAAATAAATAACTGTTGAATTTTAACGCTTACATTTAATTCCCCATATTCTCGGTACCGAGACTTCGTACCTATGTTACTACAACTTCTTTCCTACTAACTTAAGATGTAGCTTCATGTGAACCGACATTTAAACTGGTAAAAATCGACGAATAATACTGTGTTTTCATTTCCATAGTACTGATACTGGTCCCAAAATTACAAACACGTTGTTTTAACTTTGATCCCGCGTTTTAATATTTCGGATGAAGAAGGTTTAATCGATTATAACCATTTAACGCATACCTCGATACGAAATGAGTTCAAAAAGTGTAAAAAAGAAAAAAAACTCATAGAATTTCACAAGTCCAATAACATTCGACTACATTTGAAGACTAGCGGTTACGGAGGTGTATACACATATGAAACATATCCATTCATGCCTAAAATCGAGACCATAAATTTTGAAGATATTCTACGACATAAGAAAGTGCATGTGGCTTTTAAATACGTAAACGTACGCACTTAACGCCTGTATTCCGTGTGGAGGGAAAATAAATAAATGAATACTTACAAATGCAAACACACATCAATGTCTCAATTTTCTTTTTTAATGACAACTTGGATAAAACCATTTCATCTCATTTACAATTTATGCATGAAAAATTGATTTTGATTAACTTCTTCATGAATGAAGCGATCCTGCATCCGGATTCAATATTTTAGACCAATTCGTTTTCAATTCCAAAATGGAGGTTGTTCTTCAATGATTTTATATGTAGTAAAGAGGCAGATACATAATTTTCAAGTTTAAATTAAGCATACGAATCATAAGCAACCAACCTATTGAGGTAATTGTCTTTGCCATTTCTTTCACTCTCATGTCTTTCGTAATCGTTTCACATTTTTAGTGAATGACATAATAAAGGTTTTACATGAAATCACGGAACAATATTTCTGAAAGTGTATGAATATAACAATCGACCGTTAAATATCATGGCTGATTCTACAGTAAATAAGCTATAGTTGGTGAAAAATATATTACGAGAACAATAAATAAAAGTCATGTTTGCTAATATTTTTCTTTGGTCATCGCTGGAGAATATTTATTCGTTTACCTATATTAATTTAGTTCAAGTCATCCATCACCTTGAATACAGAAATAAACAATTTATATGCCTACTAATATCGAAAAATTGTCGCGCAATTCTGTGTGCAGCACACGGAAGTGCGCGGGATACTTGTCTGACTTGATTCTAAAATTCGTCGGACTTTGCGATAATGTTCTTAGAAAAGACAAGATTGCGCGGCTACAATTCTGTGAGGCATTGCTGGTAATCGTCATAATACGATACGTGTGACCTAAGTAGCCTATTATTTATAGACGGAAGTTAGCATCCGAGCACAGGAGGGTGCTAAACACCGTGCACGGGAGACGGAGGCGGGAGCAGCTGAGTTACAGGGAGGGGGGCGAGGGTGGAGAAGAGGGTTTTGTGAGGGAGGCAGCCCTCCCCGAAGGACAAAATTCATATTTTGAAAGTCACATTCAAAGTGTTGTAATCTGACAGAAAATTACGATTTCCGCGAAAGGAGCTACAGGTCAACGTTTCTCTTTGATTCCACTGTCACTTATTCTACAACCACGGATGTGGTTTCAGAAGAATCGCTAGCTCTTCCCGTCTTGTCATTTGTTCGCTGTGTATTTCCAAGCACGTATTTATTAGCAGCTTAGAAGAAGGACTATAGTCCTTCCTTTAAGTGTAGCAGTGATCGAAACAACGATTCACTCAAATTTCTTGCATTCGAAGTGGTGACAATTAGTGACTCAGGCGAGCAAATTTGGAAGTTCATTCTGTTAACATATAACTTCTTACGTGGCTTTGTGATATATTGTCGTAGTCTTTTTAGCATTCTTTAGCTTACCGTTTATAGAGATATAAGACGGGCTTATTATATTATTGAACTAAAACACTGACATGTCGTGGCTGTAAGTAGATATGTATACGTTAGGTATTCGTATATCCCTTCGCATAAAACTGGCGTGAAGTTATGTTTTTCATGAACTTGTCTTTGGTCATTATCTAAGATGATGGCGTTTTCACCAATTTTATCAAAACTAGTAGTGGTGGCCTGTATGAACATTAATGCATGAATACCCATATTGTTATAATATTTTATTTTTCGCAATAACACATGCGACTGAACTTTAGAAATTAAATATAAAGTGGAAAGAAAAACTTGACTTCGGGCAGAGAATATGTAATAATACTCTTCGGGAATAGATCGAACCTGCGACCTCAGGATGCGACTAGTCCAGCTGCTTCACCACTAAGCTACCGAAGTGGCTACTAATGGCTTCTAAGGAATACCTATATATATATTCCTAAGAAGCCATTAAACTTAGATAACTTATCAAAGTTATAGAGTAATTAGCCCCTTATTCATAAACGTACATTAGATACGTTTTAGCTATACAATGCTTTGTCTTTGTCAGTTGCATTGTGAAATGTGCAGGATAGAAAAAGACAAAGGAGAGATAAGCAACACTTTAGCTAAAATACGTTTATGAATAAGGGGGTAAGAAAAAGCCTTAAGTCCGAGTGATATTTCGTGAGTATTGGCTGAATTTGTTGATGGTGGTGGTAAATCTATCAACTCAACGTCATATTAAGAAGATATTCAACCTAACTGTTTTTCCATAATGTTACGCTTTAGCCATGGAGAACCCGCTACTTTCATACACCTGTGTGATTTATAATCGGTGTGAATCGGTCTTGAAATCACTCAAGTAGTTTAGTACCTAAGTACAAGCAGTTTAATCACAAATAGATTCATAGGTTGTATGTATAGCTTTCCACAGCATCCGAATTCTTAGACTATCACATAAAATGTATAATTTATAGGCAAATATGTTTCTGGAGGCCGTAACTCATATGTTAAGTTAGCTGTATTTTCCCACGTTATTATTAGTTAGAGGGGCGTCATCGATCAAATCTACCGATCGTACAATCTAGGAAGGCGTTAGAGAAGATTAGGCGCGGCAACAAGGCAATGTGCGCACGACAAACCGGCCGTGATTGCGCAGATCAGCGCCATCAAGGCTGGCAGCGCCTTTCGCAACTGCGTGTTGGGGGCATGCGCAGCGACGACGGCGGCGACGGCGGCGGCGGCGGCGGCGGTCGCGGCGTCGCTCTCTCGATTTAATTATTTAACTGTGAAGGCCGATCGCCCGAGGCGGGCAGCGGGCGGTGCGCTGCGACTGGTCGAACGGGTGCGGTCCGGAAGAACGCGCAGACAGCGCGCCGCCGCGAGCTCGCCACATCGACCCAGACTCCGCGGCACCGCAGAGACATCGCATTCAGAGTTTACGCAACACTCAAATTTCGAAATAGACGACTTTCTCGGGTCCAGTTAGCCGTTGACCAAATAGCCTGCTATGACGCGTTCCAGCGACCTCTCGAAGCGCCGAGTTTGCACACACGCGAGCCCGGGTTGTCGTCACTGGCAACCACGTAACACCTGCCACAACGTGCAACTTCATAAATCTCTGTAGTAAAATTTCCTTTGCTATTTGCCATTAACGTAATTTTATAGCAAGAATTCTAAGATATTTATTGAATTTTGAACTAAAACATGCAAGGCGGCTTTTTGTTTTGGACATGAAAGAATATTTATAATAAAAATAATAATAATAATAAAGCCTTTATTTGTTCCATATATAGATAAGTTACATGTGTGTATTTGACATTATACTACATTACATTTCTATAGAAAAAAGGTATTTGTATAAATTTAGGTGAGTACATCATTTTGATATTTTGAGTTATCTTTACATTAGGTAGGTATTAGATGACATAATATAATTCATTAAAAAATTCTAATTTCAAAATAAAGAATATATAACCGATTCAAAATAAAGTCAAGGCACCAATATGGTGCGTAAGCGTGATGTTTGCTACGTCACTGTGAGTCATATGCGCATGCGGTGAGAAACGTTGACTAGACGCATTGTCTACAGCAATGGATCACCACACCGCTTAATTTGATTATATCATAATCAAACAAAAAAATGAACAAGGACTTAATGCTTTATAAAAATTACATTACTTATTATGTACAAACAACGTTATTCGATATGATAATAGCCACTTAGCAGGCTTTTTGACAGGCGTATATTTATAATAATAAACTAGCTTTACTTGTTACAAAATTAGAATACGTTTTGAAGGCATTAACAACATGAGACTTATGTATTATAAGTAACACGTATACAATGACTGCACTTTGTCTGTCGATATCAAACATTCACATTCACTTATGTAAATTTGTTTTATAATGTTATTTAACAATGAGGTTTTACCGGAAAATCTCAGGTACGTATTTATAAGGCCCTGTTATTTCCGACACAGAAGCGTTATGTCTTAAACTTAGACCTCAGGAGAGGCAACTCATCTATAATCTCTGGTTAGTACGTAATACGTTCGTTATTACTCTCGAAAACAGCTTTTCGTTTTTAAGGAGAGTATTGTCATCTTTCTTAATGTTTCGCCCTTGGATATTACGGAATTGAACATCAACTGAAGAGCTTCTAATGCTGGCCTTCCGCCTTCTTTCAGGAGTTCAGCAGTGGTGCCCTGTTGTTTTCGTGCTGTTTGTGAGCCGTACTAATCTCGTCTAGACGTCCGGGATATCTTCGGTGTAGTATCGGATCAGCCCGGCTCTAGGATCTGCTGCCGGACTTTTTAACAGGTGGACGTGCTGTAGTGTATAACTGTCCGTGAAACCGTTCGATCTCTTCTGCAAGCTCAGGTTTCGACGAGGGCTTGAGAGTTGGCCTGCACATCTTTTTAGTCTTATTCGTAGAGCGGGTCTTGAAAAACTTAGACCCCGCCGTGCGGACAGTTTTCATGAACCTGAAATCGTCCACATCTACGCTCTCACTCCGCGGTGTTCCAAGTGATATTGTAGTTCGAGTTGAAAGCTCTCGTGGTTTTTGGATTTGGGCAGGTGCTGGGCGGAGCGTAGACTTCATTAGACGGGATCTTTCGATCTTGACATTTATATTCAGTGTGCTTTTTACCATTCGGCGAATTGTAAACAGAGAGAAACTTGTTATAAAATGGAAGTTTGCCAATTATTTTGATAAGATCTCCTCTAGGTTATCTCTATCTTTCAACATCTTCTACTTAGATAGAAGTGATTGAGATTCCAAGTTGGAGATTCCAACACAACAGATCCTCGTCCACATAATATAAATCGCAAGAACTTCCTTATCCACATATTTTCCATACATATCTATCTATCTACATGCAGACATTTTTTATTCACATTTAAAGAAAAAATGCAAAGAAAAACAAATCGAATTCCGACAGGACTTGAACCCGACCTCAGGATAAATACTACTACTTTATAAAACCAATTCTTTCAGGGTTGTTGCGGACTAACGGCCACCCCGGTGGCCGTTAGTTTCATTTGCCCCCTTCGTAGTTATACTGCAATGGTTTATTCGCATTTGGCATCGGACGTTAGGTACCAATAGTAAAAAATTGACTTAGGTGACAATTTTTTAATTTGACAATTTGTGCCAAAATGTAAATCCAAGATGGCGGCTGCATGGAGTTGTCAACTTTTTCGTCATGGGTGTCGTTTTCATGGTTCATGGGGGTGTCGAATCCGATAGTGGTGTCAAAATGTAAATCCAAGATGGCGGCTGCATCGAGTTGTCAACTTTTTCGTCATGGGTGTCGTTTTCATGGTTCATGGGGGTGTCGAATCCGATAGTGGTGTCAAATTTTTAATGGTGGTAGAGCTCCAGTGACGGAGCTCGCGGGCATTGGCACCACCGCATTACCTAATATACTTGCCGCTAAATGGTAGTGTTCAGCACTATCGTGTTCCGGTCAGATGGTAATGTACGGCCCTGTAATTTCCGGCACAGAGGCATAACACCTTAGGCCTCAGGAGTGGCAACGTATCTGCATTTTGACCTTGGTCTTTGTGTGGGTGTCTATAGGCTGCAGTCATCACTTAACATCAATGTGAACTGCATGCTTGTTTGCCACTTCCATAAATTAAAAAAAAATGTAAAGCCAAGATGGCGGCTGCATGGAGTTGTCAACTTTTTCGTCATAGGTGTCGTTTTCTTGGTGGCTGCATTTTGACACCACTATGATAACCCCCTACCCGGGAATCGAACCCAAGGACCTCAGCGTAGTAGTAGTGGCCTGCTACCACTATGTTACCGAGGCAGTTAAAATCGTGGGGCGTGCGGCCCTCGTAGCTAAGCAACGTAACTGGAGCTCTACCAACGAACCCATTTAGGGTTTTTGATTTTTTTTTTTAATTAAAGGAGCTGTACGTAATTATTCAATCGCGACACGGTAGTAGGTATGTATGGTAGTAATTTCGTGGCGGAAAGATTGGAAAAAAAGATTGCTTCCATGTACGCCAAATCCTCGTTCCTACACTCAATTCTACGATCTACCCGTGATGTGATTCAATGCACAAATTGCAACACTATCAACCTTCTACGAACTCACTAATATCACTACATGATAGACAGAACAAATAGAGCAAAGGGCTAAAACCCGGTTAGTCCATTGCATTAATTTAATTTATTGTTTAGATGTGTTATATTATGTAAGCCAAAAATTAAATTTCCTCTCTTTCCATTGCGATCTAGTACAGACTACGTTTATCTCGCTAAAGTAAACTGCATATAACCTGTGTTTTAACTATTTTACGACCAACAAATAGTCAAGCACGCATCCTTAGTCGCGAAACTCGGAAACAGATTGTAAGTTATGAATTCAAGGTAATTAATAAGAAACTGGCCAAGTGCGAGTCGGACTCGCGTGACCAGGGTTCCGTACGATAATAATTGAAAGATTGCCATGTTTATGTAACCTTTGGTTATCCTGTAAGCTATAGATAAATAACTATTTATTGTATTTTTTTCACAATATTAGGAATAGTAAATTTAAAGAAAGGGTCAATAAGCAGTAATAATACCTAGTCAATTGTCGATTATTTTCTTCAATAACTTTCAATTATTATCTCAAACTGACGAAATCATATACCTATATATGTTTTAAATCCTCACAATGAGGTAATTTATATAATGTCAAATAATATAATTTGCAAAATTTTTCGAAACTAATTTATCTTCTAAATGTGATTAAAATTAATTTATTTACGTTACACGTTACATGCATGTTTGAGTCACAAATACATATGTACAAAACGGGTACCATTTTTTTACTCAATCTGCCCAGTAGGTACTTTTGGATGACAGAAAGGTAGACAAATACACAAATGATCCTAAGATCTTATAAGGGTGGGTTCCGTTTTTCTTTCTGAAATATCGAACCCTAAAGAAAACCTTTTGACCCCCCTTTACTCACTCCGTCTTAGCTTGTTTTGTACAGGTCAGTTTGGAGCATAGTACTACAAACTAGCTCACGCAGTCCATTTACTCCCTATTTTTACTATCTGGTATGATGTTTTAATGTAGGTACTTATTCGTTTTGGCGTTACACGACTCAACAATAGGCGACACGATTAGGGTTACCATCTGTTAAATCGAAAAAGCCTAACTCTGCGCTCATTTAGAACATTATTTATTTCATTAAAGGTCAAATATACCCTTGAGTCAGACATAGGTTTTTACATAACGTTTATATTAAAAAACAATTGTGCGCACACAATTTGTGTGTTGTTTTTTTCTCACACGTAGGCGCTGCCTGCGTGTGAAAAAAAAACCTACCGAAAACAGGACAGACCGGAGACGACGCAAAAAGTCCGGACGGCTTTAGCCGGAATAGGACATTAGGACAAAAAATAATTAAGAGGGAACGAATTTTTCACCTTACATATTTTCACTAAGGTGCAGAGTGTGTGAAGTTAGGGAGTGTAGACTTAGAGGTAGACTCACCATGAGATTTGATAACTTTTTGATAGTGCGAGCTATATGGTCTCGTTTTGGCAACATATTGCCTAAATGGAAATCTTTTGATGGGACGCACTGTTTTGCATTGCATCAAACGTACACTCGTATCTATAGAATTACAAAAGTTAAAGTTAGAGTAAGAGCTTCAAAACACATAGTGGATTTTTTCCTTTGATCAATATGACTTCAGAATGTTCATGTCCAGTCATTAAAAGTGAGATACTTATATTTACAATAACTAATTCTTTTTTGTATTTAAATAATCTGTTTTTTGATATCGGTATTTCTTTGTTAAATATATTTCATTATTTTATTCTGTGATTTTATAGCACTTCTTTGTCGCCGTGACAAATATGTTTAAAGTATTCATACCACATTACAGCTTTTCAGTGAGTCTCCGTAGCTGTGGACAGTCTGATAGACAAACGGACATGGTGAAACTTAAATAAGGTTTCCTTGTAGGCTACGGAATCCTATAAACGACACAAGACTGAACAAAATTGATAGCTGAATATTGTTTAGAATAATTTTAACCATATTTAATTTTAGTGTTCATACATTAACTACAGTTTAATATACTTGCCGCTAAATGGTAGTATTCAGCACTATCATGTTCCGGTCAGGTGGTAATGTACGGCCCTGTAATTTTCGGCACAGAGGCATAACACCTAATGCCTCAGGAGTGGCAGCCTCTGGTCATTGTGTGGGTGTCTATAGGCTGCAGTCATCACTTAACATCAATGTGAACTGCATGCTTGTTTGCCACTTTTATTACATAAAAAAGGTACATGAGAGAGAGTGGGTAAAAGCCGACATTTCTGAAACATCTTTTGATTATAGAGATCTGAAAAGTGGTGGTGTGTTCGTTGCCACCCCTGAGACCTTAAATGTTATGTCTCTATGGGCTCTATGGCTCTGTGGTAGTTATTATGGAGCCATCCTTACTTCAAAAAAAAGTAACTCATTACTTACAGTTTGTTATTTAAAAAATATATTATCAAAAGCCACTTACTTATATTGCACTTCGGGAGTGAACTGTGAGAATGGTTAGAGAATAATTTTGCATGAATTACATTCATTATCAGTTTAAAAGTACTACCATTTATGTGATAAAATACAACATTCTTTTACTGCACTATCGTACGCAAACATTTATAAATTATTACATTAAAATTACCTCACCCTCCCTCTCTCTCTCTCTTTCTCTGCCCCCCCCCCCTTTCTCCCCTCTCTCCCTCACTCCTACTACCTCTACTACACCGCGCCGGCGGCGGTCTACTCTCTCTCGGTCTTACGAATTTTAGATCAGGTCTAGAATCTAGTTTCTAACTCTACAAACCCTAAATTCACAAACTCTACTCCTTAGGGCGGATTTCACTGTTTGCTCTGAGAACTGAGTTTAGGTAACAAAACGCTTTTAATTGACTTTTAACTGAGTTTAAAATTTGCATGCAATTTCAGCCAACACGATCAATTTTCGTCGGTGAAACCAAATAGTGTTATTGAACACGTTTAAGTACATTCAACAAGTTTTACAAGAATTGATCGCGATTTATGACGATCGTGAAATCGGCCCTAAGTCAAAATACACGGCTTGGACGTTTTGTTACAACGAGAACTATTTTAATAAAAAAAAAGAACACTGGACGAATTTTTCACTTAACACCATGACGGTAACAAAATGGCTAAGGCACGAATTTTGGCTAAGGTGTAGTATAGATTGTAAAGTAAGGGTTTGTAGAGTGGCTTCTACATGAGAACCGACAGCTTTTTGACAGTGCGAGCCATATAATCTTGTCTTGGCAAAATCGTACATGAAAATGTTTTTGGCGGGAAAATAGATTCGGTGAAGTAAAAAGAAAAAAATCTTAATTAAACTGAACACCGCCATGGAATTTTGTAGGTAGGAAGTCTTTGTTGTATGTTATAGTTTATGATGTACATACGTTGTTGTTCTCACAATATTACACACAGGTACGTGTCGAAATTATCTTTTTAATCTTTATTCATAAAATAGATGAAAAACAACGTTGTCACCGAGGATCAAAAAGTTCATACAAAAAAAAAAATATATGTTTATTGAAAACTAAATTACAGAAACATTGTAGATTATATCCAATGCGGCACTGCAATTATATACACATATGTACAATTACAATAACAAAAGAAACAATTTCAGTAATATATTATTCGCTATAATTTATCTTAGTACGATCGTAGGCATTTGAAGCTCGATCGCAATTTATTAGCAGCATTGGTTGCTGGTAGTTACGGGGCGAGGGGCGATGATTTTTTCCCGCGAGCGGGGCACGCGACGGCCAAGATGACGGTGTTTCTTGCCCTGGCTGCATTCCTCGATCCTTGCATTCCAGCCAGACCTACTATGCTCTTACCTGCATTACGCTTTCGTCCTCTAATGCAAAAATATGTAACGCCTCCGCTTGGTTATGGTAAATAAGTTACTTTTTTTTATTGATTTTTTTGCCCGTTTTCATGAAGTTTCTAACCAAAATATCATAGAAGGCTGCATAAGTTGATGTGAATAGAAAATAAATAAAAAAGGTATTCAAAACATTTTTATCTCCCCGAAATAAAAATGGTCTTTCCTAACAACAGTAGAAGCTCTCCATGGCATGGCAATACGCCCTTGTTACGTCTCACTGTAGAGCACGAGTCTCTCCCCTTTTTGGGGTAGAAACTTACTAAACTTATAATATAATTTTTTACTTTTTAATCCGGAGTTAAATATATTTTAACATTAGCAATGTTTACTTATTTCAAAGCTATTAATTACTCGTACAATTTGTACCTTTTTCATTTTGTTTATACAAATTTTGGCATGATCCTTCATCCCATTTCATCTTTTCTTAAATGTAGTTTTTTTTATTGGTGCTACATGGTAGTTTTGTGCTGACGTCCAATCGTCCAAAGTTATTTGTTCAAAGTTAGTTGTTATAGTGTTCATTTTATGAATATTTATTTTTGTTAGTTTCTTAAACGTTTGGTAAAAGTGTTTCGAGTAACGTAAGCTAAACAAGACAACTTTGTGAAATATTTTTTCTATTGGTATTCCGAATTGCAAGTCTACTTGCACTACTAAATTTCTTAGATATTTGTTTACTGGTTAGAAAAGAAAAGCTCAATATTTACCGACGCTTTAATTAGCAAAATTATAATGTGTTCTATCTCGTTTTATGTTTCACTTGCCTACGACAATTGCTCTTACGCTGACTCTTAATTAGATGTAAAAAAAATTACAATGATATAATTTTTAATTTTAACACATTTTGTGTTGCGATTAGTTCCGTTCCGTTTATTTTAGATAAGTATTTTTTGTTGTTTTTGACTATATCTATTATTTTTTCTAGATTTTAACAAAAAATAAGACTTTGCACAATATTCATTTATTTATTTATATACTTTATTGTACAAAACAAGAAATTATACAAATACTAGCGGCCCGCCCCGGCTTCGCCCGCGCTGCTCTGCTCCTATTAGTCATAGCGTAATGTAAGCTATCCTATCTCTCAAGTTGGATCGAACTGCACGTGGTGTGCGAATTTTATTATAATCGGTTAAGTGGTTTAGGAGTCCATTGAGGACAAACATTGTGACACGAGATTTATATATATTAAGAAAGATGAATGGGTTTTTTTCATCATCTAGTACTCGGATTTCACTCAACGCAATAGATGTTTATATAAAGTGACTCCTAATCGCATGATTTAGGCCTCCGTCTCCCCGCAAAGCCCTGAGTTGAGCCGTGTTAAGAATCATGGCAAGTTTCATACATTGATTTGTACAGAAAAAAAAATAGACAAACCACCTACAATGTAAAATCGATTGCTAGTGTATGATTGATGATGGTAGAACTCTAGTGACAAAGATCGGGGGCGTAGGCACCACCGCATTACCTCTATCTGCCGCCAAATGGTAGTGTTATCGTGCATCCCCATCCATTACCATCTAACCGGAGCAATATCGTGTTCCGGTTAGATGGTTATATTTTTTCCAGTAATAACTATCACAGAGACATAACAACTTAGGTCTCAACATAGGCAACGCATTTGAATTTGGACCTCTGGTTTTATGTAGATGTCTATAGGCTAAAGTCATCACCTAACATCAATGTGAGATGCATGCTTGTTTGCCACCTTCCTTACTTAAAAAAATGTCCGGAGAGTTAAAAATATTTATTTTAAGTACCAAGAAATGTTGTTTAGGTTCACTGGATAATATTTCCATCCTGTTTAACGTGTACCTTTTTTTTTTCATTTTTTCTGTGCAAAACTTGTTATGATCTTTTATTTCAGCTAAGAATTTTTTGCGCTCGCCAAATTGCCCGGTCAAGTCGACTAGTGCAGCGTCGAGACGAGCCACTTACATATGCCCACTAAAAAAACAGTGAATTTAGTATCGTCTTAGAGGTATATGCTATAATCAGGGACTATCGGACTGAGCACGTCAACTCAAGGTAGAAGTTATTGCATAAGGCTCGCTAACGCATTTATGAAGTCAACGCCCGGGGGGGCGCGTGGTTCACGCGCGGACGGCGAGTGGATTACTTGGTGATTCCTAGCTTAACTTGCGTTGACTTTGCATTGCCAACTCGCTGTTCCCAAGTGGACCGCGCGCGAGTGGTCCACAAGTAACATCGCGTCGTTCACCCGTGTACCACCCGTCGACAACATAAGTGGACGCCGTAAACGAGGCGATGCTGGCCGGGTGCCGGGTGGGTGTAGTGAGCTATGACCCTAATTTATTGAAATCTCCATAGCGTAATCAGTAGATTTACTGGTGGTAGAGTTCCAGTGTAGGAGCTCGAGGGCGTAGGTACCACTGCATTACCTAATTTATCTGCTGCTAAACGGTAGTGTTCAGCACTATCGCGTTCCAGTTAGATGGTAATGTAATAACTATCATAGAGACATAATAACGAAGGTCTTAGGGAGAAGGGGGTGGCAACGCATCTGCATTTTGAGCTCTGCCCGGAGATGTCAACCGGCTCGCCACCTAGACAATGGGCCAAAACACAACCGGCGAATCGTGGGTGTGTTTGCATGTATCTGTGTGCTTGAATACATGCGTTTACCTCCTACCTCCAGCCTACCCCTTCTGGGATTACAGGCGTGAAGTTACATTATTATAAGTTGATTGATTATTACTCATAACGTTGTTGAGTGAACTTGGCTGTGATAGTTTTATGTACTTACTAAACTAAACACCACCGTTAAGTTGACAGAGAGGGGGACACTTGACAAAAAACTTCTAACAATAAAAATAACTACGTTAAGAAAAACCGACTTCAAAACTGAAAAGTAAAAAATAATAAAGATTTAATTGTAATTATATACTACCTATTATTTATATGTGCTATTTACTAATAGGTTTGAAGTCGGTGCCAAGCCTTGAACAAATAATTATATTTTAATCACTTAAATATGAATACGAGCAAATTAATACACTGCACAAAACGTAACCGGCGAATCGTGGGAGTTTGCATGTATGCTTGAATTTATGCATTTACCTCTGCCTCCACCTTCGGGGATTACAAGTTACGTTTTAATACAATGAAATGCCTACTTTAGTGATTTTGGCTTGGCACCGACTTCAAACCTATTAGTAAATAGCACATATAAATAATAGGTAGTAATATATATAATTAAAATTAAATCTTTATTATTTTTTACTTTTCAGTTTTGAAGTCGGTTTTTCTTAACGTAGTTATATTTATTTAATACTTTTTAGTTTCTTGCCGCATTGCCAATTAGATAAATGTTCACATCTGTTAAATTTGTAAAATCTGACTCTTTTAGCTTCGTGACAATTAGCTACCTTATTTAAATTGTTTAGGTGTGTCGATACAAAATTATTACACGACTATACGAAATCAATGAAAAAAAATTATCCACGAAGGAGTAAATAACCTGTGTTGTGTCGTCGATGAGTAAATGTGTCATTGTCACTTGTTGTCATCTTGTTGTCATGCGCATTAGAACTACGTCAGTGGATTCAACGCACTGTATGACAACTCGCCGTCTATTCTTATTCCTTTAGTGTGAGGTGAAAGTAAGTATAAATAAAAACTGATGGGCCTATCTGAATCAAATTTATATGGGACCAATTCGAAACTATTCCGCATCAAACATCATCAGAATCAGGTAAATCGGTCAAAAAATCTCGGCGAAAATCGCATACATACATTAAAAAAAATATATATATACCGACCGAATTGAGAACCTTCTCGTTTTTTGAACTCGGTTAAAAATTGCACTATACTCGTAATCCCTACTAATATTATAAATGCGAAAGTAACTCTGTCTGTCTTTCTGTTACCTTTTCACGTCCAAACGACTGAACTGATTTTAATGAAATTTGGAACAGATATAAGAGTTGACTTTGAGAAAGAACATAGACTACTTTTGAAACGACATCCACGCGGGCGATGCCGCGTGCAACAGCGAGTACTAAATAATTCACAAACCATCTCACAAATTTTTCTTTCATTTCTAAACTGTAATGTGTTATTGCTATAAATAAAAATATGACAATTGATAGTGGATGTAGGATCATAGCAAAAGGTATGGGATATTATGGAGATGTAGAAGCGCGGGTTTAATAGCTCAGTGTACGCAGCGGCGGGCGGCCGGGCGGCGCCAGCGGTTCCGAGAACACAGCGGAATGCGACTATTTACAACTTTTACCTATTTGGTAACATTTATAATGCGCGCACGTACTACATGCGCCACTGGATGTAACCTTTTGCTCCGACAACTTGGACGTATTTTGATGAACTTGTTACGCATATTTTCGGTGCCTAGTAACTATTTTAATATATTCCAGATTTGAAATAATGTTAAGTATGGATGCAACTGCTATTATTTATCAAATAACTGTAATGTTAAAGTTTTATAATGAGATTTAAGAAGCGAGTCCGTTTTACAATCAAGTAGTGCGGTTCGTCAGCAGTCGCTAAATGAATTAGCCTGAAGAGGAATGGGGTCGGTTAGTCTGGCTGTGTTGGCATCCGGCCTAACGACGAGCGCGGGCGCATTCTCTAGATCAAACTAGCCACCACGATGTGAACTCCACTCGTCGAATCTTTACACTTACTTGCATGGCTGCGTTAAGAATAACACTGTAAATTTTACACACTGTAAGGAGATTATAAAAAAAATATCAACTTGCCAAAAAGCTCTCCACACGGAGAAACCAGCTGCCTGCAGTGGTAGACTGACAGCTAGGCCTTCGGGAAAATTTTGTATCCCAATTCCAAGAGCCAAATTTCTGTTGACAAAGAATTGCATATAAGTGGATTTATAACATATGTAGGTTAAAAATATTACATATATGTAGGTACATAGTGCTTGTTTTCCCGCAGCAAAATGGTATTGTCTCGGGTGTACAATCTTAAATATAATACTGGTGGTAGAGTTCCAGTGTAAAGGCTCGAGGGCGTAGGCACCACCGCATCACCTAATTTATCTGCCGGTAAAAGGTAGTGTTCAGCACTATCGTGTTTCGGTTAGATGGTAATGTATGGCCCCTTAATAACTTTCACAGAGACATAATAACTAAGGTCTCAGGGGTGGCA
Organism: Macrosoma leucophasiata; assembly: GCA_036365455.1. NCBI lineage: Eukaryota > Metazoa > Arthropoda > Insecta > Lepidoptera > Hedylidae > Macrosoma > Macrosoma leucophasiata. Next base: position 8,968,167 of record JAWQUS010000024.1, read on the forward strand.
ACGCATCTACATTTTGACCACTGGTCTTTGTGCCCACACAAAGACCAGTGGTCAAAATGATGATGTCTATAGGCTGCAGTCATCACTAAACATAAATGTGAACAGCATACTTGTTTGCCACGTTCGTAACATTAAAAAAAAACTCAATAATACGATTTTTTCTGTAACCCGCGAGCTTACATTGGTATTTTGCTCTGAACATTTATGAATATATATTGCTTTTCCACCTTTTCGTTCGTACTTGGAGTGAACGCACTACTCCCAGTTGTACCTTCATAACGCTTAAATAATTTCTCACGTTTTCAAAATTATTCTCATTATATTATCATTTAAATTTCGATAAAGAAAAATTAGGCGGTGCTAAGAACCGCCGGCAGTAGGTACTGCAACATTTTATACAACGTAATAACGATGAGCTTACGCTCGCTGAAAGCATGTTAAAACTTTAATTTATGTAATCTACATTACAATTAATCAAATATATTTGATTAATATAAAATGCAGAAGGCTCCAATACGATTTATAACCTAACACATAATCGGATCCCGGGACTATCATCATTAGGCAGCTCTTTTGAACGACATTCTTGAAACTAGTAACAAAGTATTACAACATAGTTGAAGTAGCGTTAGGTTGGCGAGAGATGGTCTAGTCTTGAACATTCCACGAGAGGACGTCCCTCCCCGCCTGCACCTGCCACCCTCGCCCGTCCGCCGGACTTGCTCTAGGAATGCATCTAACTGTACAGCCTCCGTCACCGTTAAACTCAACTGTTCCTGTAAAGGTCACCGTACCTATTATGTAATAACATAATAGTATATTCCATTTGAATAATACGATCCCAGTCTACTTTAGCATCTACTGGTGATCCAGATAAGTAGGTATTAGGCTTAAGATTCGTCCTTATTGTTTATACTTAGGTACCAAAATAATCGGTGTAAAAATGAAAAAAGGCATGCTCCGATAGTTCGGGCATATAGAAAGAATGTCGAATGAGCGAATGACTAAACAGATATACAATGCGAATGTGGATGGTTGCAGAGGCCCAGGAAAACCAAGACTGACCTACCATGACCAAATAGGTAGAGTTCTGTCTGATGGTGGGATCAAGTCTTAGATATCGGCGTGCATGTATGAAGAGAATGATGAAAGTAGACGAGGCACGAGAGGTTTGTCAGAACCGGGATATCTGGCGCTCTACACTCTCTGCCTACCCCGTTAGGGACCTGGCGTGAAGATACATACATACATACATACATACCAAAATAATCACTTTCGCGGATGTAGAATAAAAGAGCGAATGATCTAGTGTTTAATAGAATCACTCAGATCACTTACATTTAAAAAGAAAGAACACGGAAGATTACCCCGAATTATTCTTCGCGCACTTTGCGTTTTTTACATCAAGCGAGCGAGTTTTCTTAGAATATTCAATAAAATCCCTAGGAACCGAGGTAGAACAACGAAAGAATGCTCAGTCGTTGTTTTCACCGAAATAATCTGACGTAGAACAATTGCGATAGAATCAGCATTCGCTCGTTTGGTTTAAATCCACCATAACAAGAATATAAATTGAGGAAGTTTGAAAGTTTAGCGAGCTATTCACATTCTAGAGGTAGTCGTAGGGTAGTATTCTATAGATCTCAAAATATTTCATTGGATTTATATCACGTTATCGCTAAACTTTTTAAAGCTAGCTCTACGTTCCGGTTACATTTCAGTGTCTGGTTGAGTTGAAGCCACGCACGTTGCAAAGCCAGTGAATTACGTTTTAACATTTATTACTAAGTTGTTTCCAGATGTATATGAATATGCTCTCAAATTAGGTTTAGTAAATAGTGTTTTAGATAATAGAAGGGTATTATGGTATTGAAGTTCCTTGAGCTATTACCGTTGAAATAACCAAAACACAAATCGAAGTTCTTTTGAATTACAAGAACTGCAACAATCAAAAGCATAAGTAGGCACTAATGACGACGTAAACGGAAACTCGAGAATTCCTGTTAAAAGGGTTAACTTAATAAACATGCACGGCGGTGCGGTGCCTTTGAGCGCGGTGAAAGCTGTCGGCTACGGGCACTGCATGCGCGACCGCTACCGATCAACTGTGTTAAAGTATATGCCACTATATACCATTGGAATGTGTTACATCCAAAATTTACATCTATTTCAGTTGTTGCAAATTAAGCCTTATCAATCACAGTACATTAAACGACGTTGTGTTGGTGAATTAGCTATCCCCCTTATTCATAACGTATGTTAGATACGTTTCAGTTATAATAGGCTATGTTTTTGTCAGATGCATATTCAAGCGCGTATGATAGTAAAAGACAAAACAGTGATTGGCACCATTTTCGCTAAAATATGTTTACGAATAAAGGGATTTCAGCAAGAAAAATAAAAATGTAGAATGATTCAAAAATCAGAAAACGATTTAAAGCAGTCATACGTTATGGCCGGTCTCACAGTATATCACAAAACATAATTAGAAAAAGCAGTTAGTTTTTTTTTGTTTAACATTTATCCTCCAAAAGCGGCCGTTTTAAAATTTACTTATTTTTGTTACACGTTAATGTCTGCGTCATTTAAAAAAACAGACGGACAGATACGCACGAGTTATCTTATATCCTTAGTATCTATTCTTAGTTAGTCTACCTTAGATATAAAATAACTCGTTTCATTTTTCTTTTTGAGGCACGGAAAACCTAAAAACATTAACAAGAACGAGGTAGTGGTGACATCTATAATAGGCACAGAGTAGTATGCAATTCTCTTTTGCAATATGTCAACATGTTACACAGTATATCTGACCCGCTCTAGTCTGGTGGCCTTAAATATTAAAATGTTTATGTTAAGCTTAAGTCTTAAGAATCGTCGTGCATGTATGAAGATAATGATGAATGTAGAAGAAGCACGGGAGGTGTGTCAGGAGCGGGATATCTGGCGCCCCACACTTTCTGTCTAGCCCGTAAGGGACTTCGCGGAATTTTCTTTTATGTCAAAGGATTGACAGACAAGCAGACGGGCCACCTGATGGAACGTGGTTACCGTCGCCTATGAACATTTGCAACATCAGGGCAGTTGCCAACGCGCTGCCAGCCCTGAAGGATTCTTTTGACGCCTGTTTTGAATAACCCTATATTGTAGCGCCGGGGGAACACCTCAGATGGAAGTTCGTTTCACAATTTGCACGCTCTGTGCAGACTCAGATCTTCGAGTCCATCTGTGATTCCTGGGTCGTTGACGATTCGAATGGCACGTTTTTTAATGGAGTCAAGGGGACCGAGCAGGTATTTAGGGGCTCGCGCCCAAAGATGAGAGCAGAATTGCAAATATACATAAATACATAATATGTATGTACCTATTATTATAAATCGGGGGGTATAAACGTTTTATAAGTAAAGTGTTGCTTATCTCTTTTTTTCCTTTTTCTATCTTAAGCTTAGACAACTGCTGATGTGCCAAAACCAAATATCACACGAAGTCGCGGGAAACAGTTACTGTATGTAAATAATTTAATGAAGGTGGTGGTAAATGATATATTATTATGCAAGAACATTCCTCTATAGGCAAGAATATTCCTATTTCATACTAGCTGACCCGGCAAACTTCGTATTGCCTCAGAATGAAATAATGTGTCAAAGGTTTGCTATATACGGACCATTTGTATGGGAAAATGAAATTGTGTTTTTTACTATTCCTCTTCAATTTCCTCATATTGCCTTACCTTTTAAACTTTCCCTAAACTTACAAAAATGATTCAAAATCAAAATTAGCTAAATCGGTCCAGCCGTTCTCGAGTTTTAGCGAGACTAACGAACAGCAATTGATTTTTATATATAATATATATAAGATTACGTTCATAATTTCAGTGTATGTTGGGTGGTACAGTGCCCATCAAGAAATATTCCATATCGAGCTTAGGAAAGAGACAATGGGAAATAAGTAATGTGCGGTAGAGACGCTGAGATGAGAATGCTCTACGAAGCCGAAATTAGCCGATTGTCTCTTTCCTAATAGGATAGGATCCCACCGCGGAATCATTTCGTTCATCCAGATATGATGCAAACATATTTTTTGCGCTTATGTATAATCTAGAGAATATATAACCACTAGGTTGCCAATCAAAATTTGGCCGCAAGTATTTTTAGTTATTTTTTTATCTTTAACAGCCAGCAACTCATCATCATAACAATGAGAAAAAAAAATAGCTTTAATTTGATATTTAAATAATACATGTACGTTATGGACGTAAAAAGTTATCGGGGCGGAATGAAGATAGATAGGGGCTACCAAGTGCGCAACGGCAGCCGTGATGTTCCAGAGTCTTAATACATATTGCAGTGAAAAAGACGATATTTTATTTGAAAAAAGAAAAAAAAACTTTTTTTTTTGTTAAAAAATATATAAAAAAATACTTGCGACCAAACTTTGATTGGCAACCTAGTGGATATATATTCTCTAGATTATAAACTTGCATAAAAATTAGGTTTGCAGCATATCTGGATGAACGAAATGATTCTGCAGTGGGATCCTAATCTATAAGCTCGATGTGCAATATTTCATGATGAGCCCTGTGTAAATACTTATAACATACACTTATTCTGCAAGTTTCAGATCTCTATCTATTTCAATTTGTTTCAGAAATAAATAAAAACTGTAAATTAGAAAAAATCGTCGACAGCTTGTGAATTGGTCGATTCTAAACAATGGGGGTGTACCCTGCTATATGAAACTTATAAATATAATGTTAAGTTATAATAACAGTAGACAAGAAACTAGTGATCAGGTATCAGCTGGATAAAGAAAGGGAGGAAGGAGGAAAAAGGATAAAGATAAAGAGGTACCCAAATATCGAGTTTTTTTTTTGTACCCAGCTTTTTTCAAATGCGCCAAAACTGTTTTGTGATCAATTCTCAGTTCTTCAGCTACGTCGTAACAACTGATATGTCGATCTTGCTCCACTTTTTCAAAAATGGCATCCATTTTATCCGTAATAGGGCGACCAGAGCGAGGTGCATCTTTGACATCAAAATTTCCGGATTGATAACGCTTAAACCAAATTTGAGCTACTCTCACAGACACTGCACTAGGTCCATAAACATCGCAAATTTTTTTCGCGGCTTGCGTTGCATTTTTTTCATTTTTGTAGTAAAATTTTAAAATGTGATGAATTTCTTCATTAGTTTCACTCATCTTGACAGTACGAAAAACAAATGAAAATCATTTGCCAAATTTGAATTTGGAATGATGTTCTTTAAAATTTTAACTTTCAATGATACCAAAACCAGCCAGATACAAATACTACAGCCAAAGAGATTTTATTACAAGTTCATACATACTATAATGCGAAAAGACTTTTTCCCCAACCTATTATTTTAGATTATGTTGAAGGACAAGGCCTACATATAAACTAGAGATGTTACTGAGAAATCACATTTAATCAGGAGACAAATAAGGAGTACCACTGTTGCTACTCCTGCTTGCTACCATGTGCTTGTGTATAACTCGTGCGTGGATCGAGGATTTTATTCATAGTAGTGCATTTTCCAGATATATTTTTAACAAAAAAATGCTCCGTTAGGAGATTGTTTTCGCTGTATAGTTCTTTAGTATTTGGAAGAAATACTTTGCGAACCGTTAAAAATTGTTGTTAAGTATTAGGTATGGAATCTCGTATGGACATAACATGGCTACGGAGTCTTCTTTAGCAGTCACAATTTTCTTTCTAGTGTGTGTCAAAGATCGAACACGAAAGCTCTAAGAGATTGGAGTGTAAGAATGAAAATCACGATGTACAGAGACCCTCTACCCCACCTAGGGGAAATAGGACATTAAGTGAAGTAAATCAAGTCATTAATTAGGGATGATTATTATAATAAGTTATGTCTCAACATATTATTACATTATAAACTATGTAACTAACATACATTATGCTACGCTTTCAGGTGCAGACAATGAGCATGCAAGTGTGAAGTTCTCGTACAGCGATGACACATTTAGCGTTGGTTTGAAAATAGAGGTAGTATTTCGCAAAATTGCAGTTTTTATTCAGACGGAGAGATAATATTTTTTTATGAAAGGTAGGTGGCAAACAAGCATGCAGCTCACATTTATGTTATAAACTGCAGTCATTGAAGCCTATAGACGTCTACACAAAAACCAGAGGTCAAAATGCAGATGCGTTGCCACCCCTGAGACCTATGTTGTTATGTCTCTGTGTTGGTTACTACGGGGCCATACATCACCATCTAACCGGAACACGATAGTGCTGAACACTATTATTTGGCGGCAGATAGAGGCAATGCGGTGGTGCCTACGCCCGCGAGCTCCGTCACTAGAGCTCAACCACCAGAAAAATTATTATCATTCCGGTAATTCATATCATCCCGGAATACCGCTTTGTGTACCTATTACAGAAAGCTGTACTCCTCTACACGGTGCTTATTGTGAGGTTTATCTCCTTAGAGCCTTAACTATCGGCAGCTTGGAGTTGTTCATATTTTCTATACCTACTTATGATAAAACTGTAGAAGTGAAAATTATGTACATTAAAAATATTGAAAAAATAAATACCAGGGGATGTTACTAGATCGATACCGAACCCAAATATGTGTTTAGAAAAATTTTTGTCTGTCTGTCTGTCTGTCTGTCGGTCTGTCTGTTTGTTCAAGTATCACATAAAAACTACTGGTCCGATTACAATGAAACTTGGTATGATTATACTTTAACCTTTGGCGCACAACACTGGGTACTTTTCATCCCGGAAAAATGTCTGTTTGTCTGTGTGTTTGTGCACGCTAATTTCAGACACGGCTTATTCGATCTGCGGTTTTCAACTACTACCTAATATATTGTGGTAAGTTTCACTGAACATTTAGTGTTTATTTCATGTGAATCGGTTAAGAAATAAAAAAGTTATGTCAGATTAAAGAATTGTATCGAATATTTTTAAGCTATTCTGCATCTTAGTTCTGTCTTTTAGGGGGTTTCGTACCTAAAAGATAAAAACGGACCCTACGGATTACTAATCATCCGCTATCTGTCTGTCTGTCCGTCCGTCAGTCTGTCCGTCCGTCCGTCTGTCTGTCACCAGGCTGTATCTCATAAATAGTGATAGCTAGAAAGCTAACATTTTCATTTTGATGGTGGTGATGGTATTGGTGGCGTTAGTGGCGTTGCTGGCATTGGTGGTGTTGGTAGTGGTTGTGGTGGCGTTGGTGGCATTGGTGGCGTTGGTGTCGTTGGTGTCATAGGTGTCATTGGTGTCATTGGTGTCATTGGTGTCGTTGGTGGAGTAGATGTTGTTGGTGACTCTGGTTGTGGTGTTGGTGGCGTTGGTGGTGGTGGTAGTTTTAGTGGCGAAGGAGGCATTGGTGACGTTGAGGGTGTTGTTGGTAGTTTTGAATGCGTTGGTGGCATTGGTTGTGGTAGTGGTGGCGTAGGTGTTTGGTGATGTTGGTGTTGGTGGTGGCGTTTATGGCGTTGGTGGCGTTTGTGGTGGTGGTGATGGTTGAGATGGCGACGATGGTGGTGATGGTGGTGTTGGTGGCATTAGTGGTTAAAAATGCACAACGTTAATATTCAATTTTTCACTTCTGCTGGCTCTTACGGCTTGCATATTTATTATGTATAGATCTATCTTTCATCTTTCATTCTCTGTCACTAGCACTAATTGACTGAAACTTTACAACTTTATAATCATTGTCTATAAAAATATTATGCATAGAAGTTTAAAATGGCCTTTTCGAAAATACGGTTCAGCGTAGGATATACGTTTGTAGGTAGGTACGAGGGTGGATCCAAAAGTTCGAAGCCCGACCAAGAAAATGAAAGAAAAGTGGGTCTAATTTTTTTTTCGACATATTCTCCATCTAGCTCAACACACTTCTTCCACCTGAACTGCAACTTGTTAATCCCCTCGAAAAAAAAGATTCCGGAAGGTCGGCGAAATACTCGTTTACTGCGACTATCACCTCATCTTTGGTCGAAAATTTCGAGCCACCCACATGTTTTTTTAAATTTGGAAATAAATGATAATCTGAGAGGACTAAATCCGGCGAATAAGGTGGGTGGGGCAGCAATTCGTAGCCACAATCATGGATTACAGACATTGTTTCAACCGAAGTGTGAACACGTGCATTGCCTTGATGGAACAAAACTTTCTTACGCAACATTCCCGGCCTTTTTTCTTTTATTTCTTCTCGTAGTCTTCGTAAAAGGTTACAATAATAACTAGAATTAATAGTTTGACCTTTCGGTAAATAATCTACAAAAATAATGCCCTTCGCATCCCAAAAAACAGAAGCCATGACTTTGTTAGTCGACAAAACGACTTTAGCCTTTTTCGGTGTAGGTGAGTCAGATCTTTTCCACTGTTCGCATTGTTGCTTTGATTCAGGAATATGGTGGTGAACCCAGCTTTCATCCATGGTAACAAATCAAGGCAAAAAGTTCTCGGGATCAGTCTCAAAAAGTTCCAAACAGTCTCGCGAAATTGTGAATCGAACTCGTTTTTGTTCAGCTGAAAGCAACCTCGGGACCCAGCGAGCAGTAACCTCATGGAATCCCAATTCTTTCGTTATTATGTGTTGCATCCGGCCATAACTAATGTCTGTTGTCTCAGCTATCTTACCGATGGTCAAACGTCGATCACCCAGTACGAGATCACAAATTTTATCGATGTTTTCTTTCGTGGTAGAGGTTGTAGGCCGTCCACTCATAGGATCATCTTCAATGCTCTCACGACCGCGCTTAAACTCAGCTACCCACTTCTTGACACTGGAATACGATGGAGCAGACTCCCCCAAAGTGCCTACCATATCTTGATGGATGTCTTTTGGTGACAGGCCTTTTTTATTGAGGTACTTAATGACTGCACGATGTTAAATTTTCTCCATTATTGAAAATCGCGTCAGAATGCTTCAAACAAATAATCAGAGAAAATTTATATTGTGCAGTATCGGAATGAAACTGCGCACAATAAATCACTAGAAGACATACTAACAAATGACGGTAAATTTAAAAAGATGTCATGTCTCCTTGTAGTTTGGGCCACGAACTTTTGGATCCACCCTCGTAGTTACACGACTGAGTGTTTAAACACATAATTAGCAATTTTTCGCAATCCTAGCAGCCTGTGTGCTTTTATCTCCGATGGCCATACGTCTAATATCGTGTACAGAGAAGCATACTGTAAAGTAAAATTTTTTAGCTCACCAAAATGTATATCCAAAAGCGCTGCTCAAAGTCCCAAAGTCACCATTCCACGCGAACAAAGTCGCAGGCACAGCTAGTATATAAATATAAACGTAAAAAAATGAGGGTAAATTAATAAAAATATATAATAATAATAGGTTGGGGAAAAAGTCTTTTCGCATTATAGTATGTATGAACTTGTAATAAAATCTCTTTGGCTGTAGTATTTGTATCTGGCTGGTTTTGGTATTATTGAAAGGTAAAATTTTAAAGAACATAATTCCAAATTCAAATTAGGCAAATGTGTGATTTTCATTAGTTTTTCGTACTGTCAAGATGAGTGAATCTAATGTAGTCAGGTTCAGGTACACCTGACTATTAATTGACCAGTACCAAAACAGGCTTCACTCATGGAATGAAGTTATATTAAGAAACTATTGTTTTTTTTTTCAAACTCTTGTTTTATTTCGGTTATGAGTTAGTATTATAACAATGTGAGCAAACGTCACTCAATTTTTAGCAACCCTCAAATGTGCGCTATCTATTTCGTTTGAACGTGTTTTATAAAGACAGAAGACTTTTAAGTCCCACTTAGATTTGAGTGACGTTTGAGTATTTGGCCGTGAGATTCCTAACTATTTCTATCATTACGTAGATTACGTAGAGATCACTGGTGAAGTTTTTTCCGAACGAGATGCGGCATGAAGAGAGTTCACTGTCCGTGACCACACTGACAGAAGTATCTATGGCCATGCTTGTCATACGTTATATAGTACGTAGATGCTCAAAACGACTGGTGTTAGTTTACTAATGAACCTCCAATGACTTCACATTCGCTTAATCTAACTGCCGTTCAAAGTTCCAATGTTCGGCTACATTCAGACGTGATGTAGGATTAGTAATATCCAGCTTCGAGCTTTTTAAGCATAGGGAAAAAACAGCTTAGGCCGCAAGAGTCGCAATGATTCTGCGTTCTGACTTCTAGTCTTTACGAAGAGCCAACATTGTGCACCACTATTAAAATATTTTGTACAAATCTAATAGTTAATGGTAGTCGTCAATGAGCAAGTCAACCAGTGAACAACTGACGCCAGCCCGCAGTAGGTAGAGTACGCGCAAAACTTAAAGGCCACTGAGTGAATTGCCTGCGTTACTTTTGCGTTAATCTTAGCTCGCGATGATCATACAGACGAGAAATAAAGGGAGTTTGTTAGCCTGATGGAAGCGACTGCCACATTTCCTGCGTCAATCGCCTTCTTCGCAGCGATTTGTAAGCATCAACGCGAACATACCAATGTTGTATTTTTCTCACACATAAAAATGAATCGAAAGATATAACCCGGAAGTACGAAACTATAATCTGTGAGAATATTTCGATATCACACTCGAATGAAGTTATTTTTACGCTATGCCAATGACCAATTTGTTACACATTGTTGTGAATTAAATTCGAATTTATAGCATCGCTACGCTTAGTTTAAGCAAGAATTCACTGGAATGCAGAACATACTATTTTATACGCTTTTTTATTTAACTGCCTTTTGGATTCTTGCTATTTAAACTTTTAACAATCCTCGTAGTCTTTAAAGATATAGGTATGAATATATTCACAAAGTCAATGATCTTAGGACTAATTATTGTATTTACTTTATAGCGGAAACGAGCGCGACACGCAATCTATTATGTCAACAGATTTGTATAGAAATTTTATAGGTAAGTGAATGTAACGAGTAACGCTGACTCCGGATACATCCGAATTCCAATTACATCACAGACGAGTCCATTTCACTTTCCGACCAACCCGGAAGTGAATTCCTAAGCACGAGCATACGGCGCGGCCGATATTTAAGCGGTGCAAGCGAACGACAACCTTAACATCATCGCAAAAGAGCGCGTGCATCGGCCACGCACAGAAAATGTTGGAGGTAAGCACAAAATGCCGAAGCGGATGTGAATGTACAATAGAGTTGTTCGAAAAGTGACTTAATTTCAGAGGCGGCAGAGTGTAAAGTGTGGTGTGGAGGCGAGCGACAGTCGCGAAAGTAGTGGCAACTTTCACGACATGATGGGATGAAGGCGCATGAGCGGCGCGGGGCCCTGTTGACGCGACGGCCCATTGACGACACCGTGACCTACATACCGCGGTTCCATTCATGCCGCGGCCTCGCGACCGCCTCGCGCTGCCACGCGCAGGACTCGAGCCCGAACACTTGCCGACACTGCAACATCGGAATGTCCATAGTCCACTTGCACAACGTCGTGTCAATCGTTGTCGCAATCACACCCATAAGCGGAGTCGAGGCCACATAACCATCGGCGATTACGCTTTTTTTTTTCAATTAGAACCTTCCAATACCAATCTACTAACACATAGAACCATCGCAAACCGACGCACATTCAGTGAATAAACAAATTGATTTATTAAGTATTAAAATATAAAATAAAACTATGTTAATAGCAATTGAATCGTATTTTATAAGCATCACATAAGGGACAGCTTATTCGCGTAACTTAAACAGCTTAGCCAGAGATTGCCTAAAACGTCTGACCTCGTGTAGGTATACCTTTATATCTTTCGGCATGATAAGGTTAACTAGTACAATTAAAATATGAAATATAATGATTTTTGTTATCAGCTTTCGCAATTAGACTTACTTTTCGTATTCTCAAATCTTTGTAAGGCTCCTACGCATTTTATGTCTGTATTATTTATAATTCTTATTTCAAGCCAATTGCAAATTGATCGGAGTGAGTGATACTTAGACAAAATATAAATTATGCAATGACAAGAAATATATACTAATTCTTTGCTTCATCTATATACAAACGTGTCTCGAAATATCTTAGGCAAATGACCGTGGAATACTCATAGTAGGTATAATACCAGATCACTAAATTTTTTTTACTGGTGGTAGAGCTCCAGTGACGGAGCTCGCGTGCGTAACCGCATTAGCTAACATACTTGCCGCTAAATGGTAGTGTTCAGCACTATCGTGTTCCGGTCAGGTGGTAATGTACGGCCCTGTAATTTCCGGCACAGAGGCATAACACCTTAGGCCTCAGGAGTGGTAACGCATCTGCATCTTGACCTTGGTCTTTGCGTGGGTGTCTATAGGCTGCAGTCATCGCTTAACATCAATGTGAACTGCATGCTTGTTTACCTCTTCCATTATATAAAAAAAAATCGATGATATGGGAATATTAGGCGAGTGTACTCGTACGTTTGTAACAAAACATAAAGACTACTTCATTTAGGACTTTAAATCCATTTGTCTCGAGCTGTTTGTATAGATATAAGAAAACCAATAAAAGCACATCTTTAACCCACGCAGACTATATGTATACATGAGTAAGTGCATTAAGTGGTGTATAGATGAAATGCGAGGTGGTAGAGTGGCAATAGACGAGATGGCGAGGTGGCGAGGGCGGGGCGGCGGGCGCGGCGAGCCTGCCAGACAGCGGGGCTCCGCTTGGGAGGCTAACACCAACCTCTTGCATAGCCTTATTACGATCGCTCGCTGCTTACCTACCGCCGCTCGCCCGTCGCGACAACTTCACGCGAGCGTTGCTCCTCTCTTTGATTAAAAATGCATATTGATGAGAGTTTTATTCAATGAACCCATATGTTATATCCGCAGACTGATTACACAATGCGGCTTTCAATATTTTATTTGCAAATAATAAGCATTGATCTAAATCCCATTCGCAAGATGGACCGACGACCTGGTGAAGGTCGCGGGCAATCGCTGGATGAGGGCGGCCCAGGACCATTGGTTGTGGCACCTCTTTGGGGGAGGCCTTTGTTCTATTGGCTGAAATGATGACCATTCGCAATATCTAGCGGATTCGGTCAAAAATTGATCATAGACGTGGATTTTTTTACAGATTTCTAAGAAAAAAGATATACCTATGATGCTTATTTGGTAAGTTTGAAATATTATCTACATTTATCACGAGGTCCTAGAAACAAATAGTATGTTTCGATATCTACCGTTAAAATAAATTCATACCATATTTGGAAGAAACTGAATTAACGAATCGCCATTTATAAAGGAATAAATGACATATTTGTATCTTCCAGTAAGAATATATTTGATGTCGTAAATATATTTTTATTTTTATATATGAATTATAAACTGTCAAGACAAAAATTAGACACGACTGACCTATTAGATCAACCGCTAAGCAAGACGCAATAAATCACCATGTGTTACCGCTGAATTCAGAGGTCCAATTCTAATCGGTAAATCCTCGGCACAATGCTCAATGACCTCAGTAGGGCCGTCCAACGAGTGAGTCTTAAAATGAACATGGACAAGACGAAGATTATGTCAAATGTCCATGTTACACCCACTCCTGTTATGGTTGAGGGTACTATACTCGAAGTTGTTGACGATTATGTATACCTGGGATAAACGGTGCAGTTAGGTCGGTCCAACTTCGAAAAAGAGGTCAATCGCCGAATTCAACTCTTAAAGCTACGATACATCTTCTCGTCCGACTTACCGCAGTGTCTCAAGAAAGGAGTCTTTGACTAATGTGTGTTGCCAGTGATATCATATGGGACAGAAACGTGGTAGCTCACTATGGGAGTCATAAGAAGGCGGTCCAGGATCGTTCGTTGTGGCAATCTTTAGGGGAGGCCATTGTCCAGCAGTGGACGTCTTTTGGCTGAAACAATGATGACTATTTCTAGCAGTAAGCAAAGTTAGATTATCCTGCCTGGTTAGACGTAGGGGACGGAATACATAGAGTTACAAATCCGATAATCTGTTAACTGTCCAAGTATCTGATCGTGTCTCTGCTGTGACGATCGAACCCTTAGGCCAGTGTTTTTAGATATGTGGGTCGTGACCCCCTGGCGGGTCGCTAAGCTTTGTAGAGAGATCGTGAGAGGTTGGGAGAACTAATTTATTAAGTAAAAAACACTTGGAGGCCGTGTACTGAAAAAGGTTGAAAAACACTGCCTTGGGTAATTATAGGACAACTTCGAACGCAGTCGTCAAAATATATGAATATTAGGTATAAACGTAATATTTAAAACAAGAAGCAGTCGGCGCAGATTGCTGGCGGTGGGCGACATACAAAAACATACGTTCAATCTTCTCTCTGTCTGCCATCGAACGTCACAGACAAAGTGAACCGTCGCGTCGTCACCGAGACACATTTAAAAAATACATGTATTTACGTACACGTACATGACACTTATCATTTTAACATCCCACATAAGTAACTATATTTGTCCAACAAACATATAAACGAGCTTATACATAACAATAACTCACAAAATTATTCAATATAGCTATGATTAGTAACATAACTTTAAATAATCAGTTATAATAATCATTGAATGGGTAAAGCAAATATATAATCAGTATTGGAAAGCGTTAACGATATAATAGGTGAGTTGACGAGAGGCGAGAAATTCCTTCATAAAGCGCACATCGGAGCGTGAGGCCGCGGCGACCATCAATAGCGCAGGACATTAACCAATTTCACTGCGGGACAGGTGAGAGGCATCAATAACGACAAGCCGATTGCCAAACAAAATTTACACCGCATTCAGATCACTAACTGTAAAAGCATCATTAAAATGACTAATCAAACGATCAACATTCAAGAATCCAGTAAATGTTAATTATATGTTGGAATTTATTGAAATTATTCGAAATAAAATTAATTCTTGGATGTTCACAAGAAGACAGTTCGTCGAGAAGTAGACGAGACTCTCACGGACTGGTTCACTTAAGTGGCTCATCAAGTTCGACAACCATAGCCAGATCTTTGTGTAGGAGCCTATCTTTAAAGCTCACCCCTCAAAGCCAGTTACGAAAAAAACATAAAACTGCAACAAGTTTTATTCATCAAGTCGCAACTTATTACCGCAAATTAACGATTATCGTTTTTAAATGGATTTTTATGCGGTATTGTACTATTGAAGGCGCTCGTTTAAAGAATACCGTAGTATCTACCTACTAAAGTAAAACTAGCCCTAAGTTGAAGTACATCGAGATCGGCATCGGCGCCGCGCACGTCACGCGACCGCATTCCATGGCGCCTCCATTCATGTTGCGGGAGTGAGAGGCCGCAATAAGACCTTTGGTGGAAACGAGAAAGGAAAACGAGCGCCGTTACCCTGTATGGGAATGCAATTCGTAAGAGCACGCGCACGGATTTGATGCCGATGCGTTCCATCTCACGTCCGTCACCCGCCATAGAGGCGTCCCGCTCGCTCGCCGCGAAGCGTTTCTTTCGGCGCAGCATATCTGCCGATGCGTATGTTTGCATACTGGCGGTGTGATTTGATCGATCGCCGCTTTCCTGTGAGAAACGCAGGTTGTTTGTCGAGTCAGGTGGCCTGGTGCATTACCGTTAACTCTTTGTGTGTTCGGACCGCACGCACCGTCAGTTCTCTTAAGGATTTGTCTATTTAGCTTACCCATATAATTACCTACCGATCACTGGTCGATACTAAAATACATTAAACTATTTGTAGAATATGGATACCTATTTACAGTACACTGCATACACACACCGAGGTTGGTATGTTACTTGTAGGTATCCTTAAACATAATAGAGCGGAGACTACGTCAGACTAAGTACAAAGTTTTATTACGAGGTAAGTGGAATGTGGTTAGGCACGACGTCCGTCCGACTCATGGCTAGCTTAAAACAGGTTAATATTTTCAACCTTATGCTTAAATACTAATGATAATACAATCAACATCGTCTACATATTTTCGAATGAAACTGTAACCTATTTCTAAAGACAGTCTTTTAGGATTAACCAAGGATTATCGGGTATCGGTAATATGACATGAATTTGCTCTTAGCCAATGCTATAATAGAAACATTGTCACCCGCGTCGCGATACAGTTACGCTTAATCATATCCGCCTAAAGCTACGGAGGACAATACCGAGAATTTAAATATAGACCAAAATGAATAAGACATTCTTCAAACCTTACCTAGAATGAAATCTTAGTTCGCATCTCGCATATTAAATATGAGGCAGTCACGTATTGTGCAGTAAATTCTGATAATCAATTAGCTATCATGACTGACATAAAGCTTTACCTTAGTATATAATTAAATTTATACCAACATGCAATTGTTAATAACAATGTGTAAAAGACTAGCGACCCGACCCAGTTTTACATTAATTTCATGTAGAGAGTAGTGAAGTGGTACATGTCCAGTTGTTGTGATTTACTCGCATCTACCTAGTATTTAGAAATCAGTTTGTACTTAATTCAGTTCAAGCTCCTGATCATAGCTGATCGACGTACATCCCGATAAATCTCTCAGCTACGTGTTTCTGGCTAGCGAATAAGCTAATATGGCGATTCAAGCTCAGTTTTACCTGAGGGCGAGTTATTATTACGAGCAAGTATATCCATCGACTTGTGCTCTCATAGATTTGTATAATATCTATGTTTATGAGAAATTAGTAGCTATAGCATATTGTTTTATATGGGACGTGAAAAGTTTAAGATTTATTTAATCGTGGTTAAATTCATTTTCAGCTAATGTCGTCGACTCACGCTTAATTCGCTTATTAAGACGTAAGCTTTTTTTATTTTATATATATAATCAAATTTGTGCAGTAAATATACCTAACAACTAGCTTTAAATATTTAAAATACGACAATGTTATGGCAATTTATTGAATCAATATACTTAACGACCGGGCATTAAGTTTCGCTTATTGATAGAGTTTTCTACATAGGTAACCACATTGTTGCAATACCATTAAATTTCAACTGATCAGAGACAAAATGTGGCAGCTAATTGCTTGTATATGTATTTTATTAATCGATGAACATTATACTTTCCAGTCAGACTGCAGACTCAAATTATGTGATGGGCAATTTGTTCAATGTCACAATCTGGATTCCGGCCAAAAATGTCACAATAAAGAGAAAGATGTAAACACAGCCGCATTCTAATTAAAAAATAAGGTCGCATTGCTGAGGTCGTCTCGTCTGCTTATGAGGTGTCTCGCCAAAAAATGACTCATTAGATAGTCTGCGACATTATATTTGTGGAAATGGATAAATATACATTCAATGAAACATTTTATCCAGACAAGAAAGCTCTGTTACGTTCCACAAATCATTCTTTATGAAGTTTATGTTATAGTTGGCCATACGAGTGGGTCAACCACATCACCTATGCAAATGAAAATGATATCATAGCTGAGTAAAGTGCTACTTCTGAGGTGGCCTTAGGTATGTATTACGATGCAATCTAGGCGCCGTTGCGGATTTCCTGCAGCAAATGCAACATTCCTTGCGAGTCTATCTAGTTAGTCAACCCGTAAGCATATTGCATTAAATAAAGAATATAGCACGTTCTTTAAGATACAAGTACACATTTTACAGTAGAAAAAAAATAGCTTATGTTGTGTGTTTCGTTAAGTTCCGTATTTACTGTGTCCTAGCCAATACAATGGAACAGTGTTGCTAAAAGGAACTAAAAAATATATTGATATCTTAGTTTTACACCAAGAAAGACACTGGTAAATTTGTAGACAGTCTCGTCACGAATGTAATGTACGAGTATGTTCTTGTATTGTGGAGGTATCATGTGAACTACAAATATTTTTTATGTAATGGAAGTGGCAAACAACCATGCAGTTCCCATTGATGTTACACACACACCACCTGGCCGGAACACGATAGTGCTGAACACTACCACACTATGGAATACCTGCTGCTCACACTTGTGGTAGCGTCTGAATACCATCTTGGTCTACTTGAATCTCTTCGTTACTGTAGAAATTCAAGTAGACGAAGTTAGAATGAGCCCATATATAATGTGTATTTAAATCATAGATTTATTATCTACTTTATACATCTATGATTTAAATACACATGGCACAGGGGCGGGATTTTTGATCACGGCATCATTGTGTTCTGACGATTTGATTAAGAAGTCGAGCAGCTTGATTTGGAAGTATGTTCTCTTAATTTGCGGGTTTTCTAGCGTATATCACTACTCCTGACTTCTTCACTTACCCGACGTCACACCGCGGACACTCCACCGAAATTTCATACAAACGCTTAATTTGGTCTCTATTACACAGACATCAATCAGTGATGTGTATATACACGTGCACCTGTGTGCGTAGCACGTACAAAATACCAACCGTCGTCCATAAGAGGGGAGGAGGTTGGGTGATGCGGGGAAATCGGGCGGGACGTCGAAGTGTCCATTCTATACGTAGTATTATTACATATTCTCTGCGGACGTTTCGGTCAGGAGTAGTGGTATGCACGAGAAAATCCGCAAATATAATTTCTTCAAACTCGCGAAAACCTGCGAAAACTTTACGTTCTCTTAAATTGAAACTAGGATGAAAATATCAGCATTTGACAAAATATATAGATAATTTTCGGCGTTTTTTACAGCGACTTACAAGAATACAATAGCGACCTGAAATAAAACAGGCTCTTTTTTAACCCGGAGTAGGGAACTACTCAAGCTTGTTTAAAAAGGTTCTACATATTTATACCACTTACATAATATTATTGACGATGTACGTTACTGTCATCAGGCTTAGTAATTACACCTATACTTACAATTCTTTAGTCATGCGGACACTACAGGAATTTATGAATAAACGTTGATGATTCAGAAACAAATAATTTGTAATGCGGTCAAAGGACATACTTGCAAAAATATATTTATTATTCGCATTTTAATCAGCTATTTTAGAACACATTTTAGCACATGAATCAAATACAAACTATACCAATATTCAAATGTTCTGAAGTTACTATTTTAATTGCAATTTGAAAAGTGCTTGAATTCGTGTCATGATTAAAATGATTGTATTTTTTATCAATGTTTATCGGGTCCTTGTGCAATGCTCGCTTAGCTCTGGGTTAGCAGTTTGTCGGGGCTAAGGTTTTTTAAATCTTGAAAGTGGTAATTCTACATACCTACAGTACATTTTGATGGTACCTGACTACTTTGAAAGTGGTAATTCTACATACCTACAATATACATATATTGATGGTACCTGACTACTGTAGCCTATTAGATTATTATTAATTATAAATATTTACATTATTGCCAAATATTTCAATATGCGAAGATAGCGAATTATTATATTAACGAATATTCAAGAAGCGTTGCCACTCCTGTGACTTAAGCTGTTATGACTCTGTACCGGAAACAACGGGGCCGTAGATTGCCACCTGACCGAAACACGATAGCGCTAAACACTACAATTCAATAAATAGCTACTATTCAGACAAACTGACGGGCCAGATGATGGAAAGTAGTCCCCGTCACACGAACATTTGCAACTGCAGGGGAGTTGACAACGCGCTGTCAGTCCTGAAGGACTCATTTGACGCCCATTTTGATGAATCCCACATTGTAGCACCGAGGGAAAAAGTAAAAGTATGACGCAGGCATAACACGATGACATTAAAGAAAGAGGCATGCAGGTGTGCAGTTATATCATTTCTAGTTCTTAAAGCACAAAATACTTAGAAAGATAAATAAATATTTAGAGTTAAGATTAAGGGTCATAGCTCACTACAGCCACTCGGCACCCGACCAGCACCTACCATACAATTTATAAACTGATACAGATATTGGGTATTATTACTAGACTGCAGGAAATGACAGGTTTTTCATAGATTAATCTTTTATAAATCTCTTTTTAGGGTTCCATAGACTACAAGAAAACCTTACGGTTTCGCTATGTCCGTCCGTCCTTCTATCCGCAGCTTAGCTCGGAGGCTAGTTCTATAGAGTAAAATCCCAGGGCTCCCAGACGTTACTTATTTTTGAAGTAACGAATTTTACGGAATAGACATTCCTATAATCATAGATATAGTAGATAATAAATCTATGCCTATAATAATATGTGTTTAAGAGTACGTCCTCCTCCTTGATTGTTCATGGAGCGGTATAGGCTTCGAGGCACGTGCCCCTTTGCCTCGGCATCTTCTGCCCGCTTAGGCATGAGAGCGGCGTCTTGTCTGGGTGGTGCAGTGGTGTGTGCCGCGTCACCGATTACGGCGCAGCGGCGGAATAGGCGCCTGCCAAGTGTGGTGGTGCCGCGGCGGCGGGGGTGTCGTCACGACGCGGCTTTCCGTCGCCCAGCGTCGAGTTTATGTGAAGCCAACAAGGGGCGAGCATCCACCACTCCAGTGGCAACGCTCGCAGATATTGCACGGTCATAGCCCGCACCGTAGTCGGACTCGCGACCGCATCCCCGATGAGAGTCCCCACGTCCGGGCATCGAACCCGGCTCGGGCAGATTGACATCGTCACAGAGCCAGCGTGACATCGTCACAGAGCTCTGCATCTAATGGCGCGCCCGGCCGAGCTTCGCTCGCTAACATATCGGATTACGATTCGCGGGGATCGGAGCTCGGACATACCTACGTCGGCGTCTCGGGGTTGATACCACGGAGAGGATTTCGCGCGACAGTGCCCCCGTCCCGTCAAGGATTTTATAGCGTTATCTCTAATAGCCCCAGGAATCGAACCCGAGACCATGGCGTAGTAGTAGTAGTGGCCTGCTACCAATAGGCTACTGAGGCAGTTGACATAACATTTTGTGTGACATATTTAAAAATCAGTGGTTCGAATTTAACAAATTTTATGGAAATTATATTTTTGTCTACCATTTCTACCTCCTACCTGTGAACGGGCCGCCTAGCCAAGCTAGTGAGTATACACATAGAGTATACTCTTAAACACATATAGGAGTGCATACTTCGTAAAATTCGTTACTTCACAAATAAATATTTTCGTTTCATAATAACTCTATCACAGAGATATAATAACTAAGGTCTCAGAGGTGGCAACGCATCTGCATTTTGATCTCAGGTCCTGGTCCAGGTGTAGGTGTCTATAGGCAGCAGTCATCACTTAACATCAATGTTAACTGCATGCTCGTGTGCCACCCTCATTATATGAAAAGGTAAGTAAGGAGCTGGGATCTAATACTACTAGAAAGATGTGATTAAGGCATTATACACAAATGTCACGCCGACAAAGTTGCCCGAAATAAAAAAAAAATGTGTCTTCCTACACGTAAAGTGGGACTGAATTTTCTTTTCTCGCACATCCCATAGTATGGGGTATTGTTGATATAAAATATTGCGGCTTTAGCCTTTGCTTTTTTACTTTAGCTTTGCCGGGAATCTTTTATTTGATAAAGGAAACCGTTTGTAAAATATTAATATTACAAGTACCAATTTTTATAGGTACTTGAAAAGAAAAAAATTTAAGACAATATTAATATGACGTAAATTGTCGTAAACGAACGAAGTAATAGGCGCTTGTCATATTACTAATCTATATCTTTATATAGAAAAATCAATTGCTGTTCGTTAGTCTCGCTAAACCTCGAGAAGAGCTGGACCGATTTGGCTAATTTTGGTTTTGAATGATTTTTGGAAGTCCACGGAAGGTTTAAAAGGTAAGGAAATATGAAGAAATTGAAGGGAAATAACAAAAAAACACAATTTCATTTTCCCATACAAATAGTCCGTAGGTGAAATAATATGTCAAACCTTTGACACATTATTTCATTGTGAGGAAATACGAAGTTTGCCGGGTCAGCTAGTCTAAACTAATATTATAAAGAGGTAATATTTTTTTGTTTGTTTGTTTGTTTGTATTGAATAGGCTCAATAACTACTGGACCGATTTTAAAAATTCTTTAACTATTCGAAAGCTACATTATCCACGGGTAACATAGGCTATATTTTATTTTGGAAAAACTAGGGTTCCGTAAGATATTTGGGTTTATCAGACACAAGGTGTAAAAAATCAACCAGAAAAAAAAACCTTACTTAAAATCTAAAAAAATCTTACTTATTTTGCTTACGCTGCCTAAACTATAAAAGATATCGAGGAAGACTTAAGGCTATATCTATATATAATCATCACGCTAAGACGAATAGGAGAGGGTAGGCAACATTGCACCGCGCAAAGCCGGGGCGGGCCGCTAGTATAATATATATATATATATAGGTAATGCAGAGATGCAGTATAATCAGAATGTAACAACTTTACAAAAAAAATACCGAAATACATGGCATTATTTTATTAATCTATGTAATTGCTAACAGATAGTTTAATTTACTATAAGTTGGCGAAAACACGACCATTAGTGACTCATTAAGCATCTTACTCGTAGAAACGAGCGTCCGGCGGCCGGCGACGGCGCGCAGGAAATCGTAAAAACGCATCTAGAGCATGGACAGCACATCTTCCGGAAACGGGCTTTCCGGCATCACGTGGCTTGCTTCCGCCTAATATCCTTTGCTTTATTAGTGCTCTGCGTTTACTGAACTTAGCTATTTTGGGCGCAGTATGCGAGCCTCATTACGTGTCTTGGTATCTTTATAGCTGGACGGTTCGTGTCCGATAATAGCAGGCTCTTAACAAATAACGTTAGTGCAATATTTTCGACAACTTTGCACCCAACCTCGCTTTGGGCCTCGGTAATACTTATTGTATTCTCCTTTTTAATTAAAATGTCTTTTCCCGTGTAGCTCATTGAATGTGTATACTTCTTCACAATGCAATTTTGGCTAGTTTTCACAACAGCTTACTCAAGTACATACCTACATAGTTTCTTCCGAGAGATTTTAATTCAATAAATAGTACATCGTGCGAAGTCGAGGCTATTCGCCAGTTTCCTACTTGGAAGAAGCAATATAATTATTACTTATCTTTATCGAATCATTGTAAACGAGAACACTGCAGAACATCATAATGAACATAAAATGAAGTTATCTTTGAAACATAATAAAAAACGTCTCTACAACGAAACCGACCATAGAAAGTATCGTGATAATAAAGAATTCGTTATGAAATAGCATGAAAAGGTATTGTTTGTGGTGGAAGGAGAAAAGAAAATTAAAAAGTAAACAGTTGCGCATTCCACTGGCTAGTGCACGTGGTACATTCCAATGGGGTCATGCACCACACGGTGAGCGCGCGCGTAAAAACAAGTGCAGCGTTCGTGAATCCGGCCCTTGCCTTAGTGTCTTTACAGACGAAAGGCAAGCCGGTTGCTAATTTCCAGTTTATGAGCTATTTGTGCAGACGTATGTAACGACTGACGGCACGTTCCGCGCTCTTTCGAGCCATTGGAACTGTGTATGGAATGCAAACGGGCTGAGCAGTGAGACAGCAGATTAGGTGTAGTTCTAGGAAAGACGCAGTTTACATATTATTTTCTCTCATATTAATATGGAACAAAATTGTAAAAAAAAAATGGGAATTTGAAGTTACACTTGCAAGAATAATTTTGGGTTACTAACTAGCTGGACTGAAAACTGCACGCGACAAATTGTTGAAACTAAAAAAAATGATCTAGGTATTCTTTCTCCCAAAAAAAATCTTTTAGTTTCTCTAACACACTCATTTATTTTTTTACGAAAAGTAGACTCAGTTTGATATATAAAAGATATCTTAAATATTTGAAATGTTAGCATGCATCACATGTGAGTTAGCATGCATCACAAGTGAGCATTTGCATTGTTAAAGCTATTATATTTACAATGGGACAGGGAATGGGTTAAATAGAGTATATATTATATGAACTTAAAAATATTCGCAAATATTTTCAATATTATGTTGATGTACAGACCTACAAAATGTTTACACAGCGAAAACAAAAAAGTATTTCTATCAAACTTAATCAACAGTCTATGCTTAAAAATCTAAGCGTATTCAGTTGACGAAAAATTTTATTGTTTTTTCTTAGTTTCACGATAGTCGAGTGCATGACCTCTGCAATTCTACCATTGGTAGGTATTAAAGCTCACGAACACATAAAGAAAATCAAAGAAATATAATAAAAAACTTGCACGCTGCCGTGCTGATAGGTAGTCCTGAATCTAAGATGTTTTGATTAAAAGTGCTTGAAATTACACGACTTGTTCCTTCAAAATAGGTTTTGTAAATAATTCGATGGTTCTTATGATTTCGACACAATTTTTTCTTCTGGGCAATTATCTGCAAATAGTTCGAGCGGTGCAGATGCAAACTGTCTGGATACACCTTTAGTGCACTGCGCTAAGTCCGCATTATACCTACTAGGGTATAATATAGACGCAGACCTATGCAGTTCTTGCCCATAACTAATGGTTACGGACATAGACCCGGATCGTCAGTCATCGGATTTCCGATTAAATATTTAAGCCAATTAAAGGTATACATTACTTTAAATTTCTTTAAAAAGTTATATATCGGAACATCCGCATTACTTAATCTACTTGCCGCTAAATGGTTATGTTCAACACTATCGTATTCCGGTCGGATGGTAATGTATGCCCAAGTAATTTCCGGAACAGAGGCATAAATAACAACTTACACCTGAGAAGAGGCGACGCATCTATCTTGAAATGGTTACAGTTACAGGCTACAGTATTCAATTGCCATCAGAACTGTAATCTTTTCCAAGTGGTATAAAGAAAATCAAAGTTACAGCGTGTGTGAGAGAGAGAGAGAGAGAGAGAGAGAGAGAGAGAGAGAGAGAGAGAGAGAGAGGAGAGAGAAATATAAAGTTAAAGTACATTATATATTTGTAAATTATACTTTAAGAAAAAATATATAGCTATGATATAAAAATCCTTATCTAAGCTAATTTTGATATTTGTAGCACAGTCCGAGATTATTAATTACTATTGTAGGTACTCAGTAAAATAGTAATGATAATCATAATATATTACCATAAGTACCTATATATTACTATTACTAAATAAAGAATTTATCTATGTGCCTGTAATTATGGAGATGTGCATAATCATGAAATCACAAAAAAGCGCTGAACACTGCGTGTTGAATTGTGACATCCTTTGGATTTGCAGCTTTGTGGAAAAGAACTATTTAGGTATACGTTTAAACAAATTTAAAAAGCGGACAAGTGCGAGCGTACCTTCTGATTGACAAATATTGCAATTACAATTAATAATTTTTATTTCAGGTTCGTTTTATACATCTACTCTTTACCCTAAGGCCATAAATGGGATTTTTTACTCTAATCTTCAAGATCTCTTCTGAGCTATCACAAATCGCATTTACATAGGTAAAACAAAGAAAAGTTTCTCTTATATTTCAATTTTACGAACTGAAATTGAACGCAAGTGAACTAACTACTTAGTCGTGATACCAAAGTAAATGTAACACAACAACATCCAAAAAGATTGTTAAAACCGACTATAAACGATTACCAGCTCCTGAGGTTATACAACACCATTAGTGCCGGATAGTGCTCACAAACATTCACGTTACGAATGAAATATAAGGAAAATGGTTAAAAAAAATAATAAAATTCTATGTACCTAGATGAAAGCTGACGCAAATGCCTTTGTTCATAAACTTCTGATACTAAGATACTATCCAAAGCCTATAACATCGATTATGAAATAAAAATCGATTGCGTAAAAAAGATTTAGTAGGATACTAAATGAGAACACGCAAAAGTGCAGAGATCATATGACGTATATACAGGGGAGTTGTGTGTAGTTCTGTATTAGGCAACATTCCATGTTCATGGGAAAGCGGCAGAAAGTTCGACATGAGGCTGCGAGGGTCGGAGGCTTCGCAGGAATGCGGCCGGACACACGGCGCTCCCCTCCCTCCGCCTGCCTGCTCCCAACATTTATTTAACTTCTGCGATGCTTAACACATAGCTTTAGATATGAACTTGTATTAGATTTGAATTAAACATTCGATTGGAATGTACATTTCGATTTATTGTCTGTGTACGGGTGACCCTTTAGGGTTGATATACGTATATTTGTCAATTATTCATTTTTTTTAAAGAATAATTAATTGGAAACCTTTCGTTAGTTTACTTTAACGAGTTAACATAATTTGTTTTTTATAGGCCCTTATTGTAAAATTATTACAAAATAAATGATTGATCCAGTGATTGTAATATTTATTTTTCGCAATAACACATGCGAGTCAACTTTAGAAATTAAAGAAAAAACGGAAAGAAAAATTTGACTTCGGGCATGAATCGAACCTACGAGCTCAGAATATCCAGTCCAGCCGCTTTACCACTAAGCTACCAAAGACCCACACCGATGCGTCAAATTTTGCTTTTCCTTTTTGATTTTTAACCTGGTTATCCTGAGGTCGCAGGTTCGATTCCTGCCCGAAGTCAATTTTTTCTTTCCGCTTTTTCTTTAATTTCTAATGATCCAGTGATGTTTTACGACAAAAACCGAAAGATGATAAACCGATTACCGATGAGAACCGATAAACGAACGTCTGTGTCATAGTGGAGTTAGGTACGCACAATTATTGAACAAGATAAAGCGCGGGTAGTACTGTTTACTGTTATTACGAGTACTTCAATGGAAAATTAACATTATCCGGAAGACAATAATTAAAGTTAGAGCCGTACGTTGAAGAATTCAACGAAAAATAATTATAAACAATCAATTACAGCTGAAAATAATATAAATTTTCTGCCTGTGCTGCGCCCAGTGAATGGGATAGGTAACCATAATTACGATTGTCTGGATGTGTATTTAAAATACAAATTGCTGGTATTGAAAACTGTTCGTTATCAATAACAAATCCAGAAAGATACCATTTGAAATAATAATTGATGTAAAATATTGTGTACTTAATTCCTTTATGTCGAATACTTCATAATACAAAATACTTAACTACATAATTAAGCGGCGTACAAAAAGAGAAGAAAAAAAACTAATTACAATCTGACGCAGCACGAGTTGCGTCGTTAATTCAATGCGTGAAGGCGTAATATAAAATCGGACAAAATGGTTCCAAAATCCGTGGAAGGAGTGAACACCGACACATTCCCGAGAGGCTGGAATCGTAAATTACAAGAGAGCGATCGGCGCCGGCGCCGGTAGGTGTGCTTGTTACGATATTTGAACAAATTCCCGGCGGTGTTAATCTGCATAATAACAGCGGCGGATACAAAGCTGTTGCCGACTCCCATTATGGCCGGGCGCCACCCTTCGCTCCTCCGGCTCGGCGAGCCCGTTCGACCACCTCCGGCACGCCATCCACACCAGCCTCGACCCTCTCCCCCCCTCTCTGCGATCGTACATCCATCTTCTTGTTTATGAAATAGGTACGCTAATAAATAACACTATGCTATGGTATACCTACTTCAGCTAAAGACAACATAAAGGATCAAGATTAGTAAGTACCTACAGAAAAAAAGAAAAAAAAAGGTACACGGTAAAACAGCTTTTAAATATTGTCTAGTGAACCTAAAAGATACTTCCTGGTAAAATATTTGTAACTGAATGATGGATGACCTTGTAACTTTTTCCTTTTCTTCTGTGTCATCATCATTTCAGCCGAAAGACGTCCACTGCTGGACCAAAGCCTCCCCATAAAGGGGATAGGCCATGCAGATTGGCGATCGCAGTGGCGGTAGTTTTATCGCAGGACGCTGCTGCCCATCTTGCATTATTGCACTTACTACCCATTGTATTGGATTGAACGCGATTGTTTAGTTGACTGACCTCACTAGAAGAAAATCCTTCAGCTAGTGGGGGGTGTTCTTCAAGTTCCGACGCCAAATAAATGTATGGAACTTACAAAACAATGTATGGAACTTGCCATGATTTTTTACTATTAAAACAGTGAACATGAAAGTTGTAGTGTTCTTAAAATAAGAATCTATGATTACAGCAAGACCATCTAAATCGAACACACACACACACAAATCAAACATCTAGCAGACCATGATAAGTGACGTATGGAGCGATGACAGCTAAAGAGAGAAGGATAATTATTTGATTACTAGAA
This sequence comes from Macrosoma leucophasiata, assembly GCA_036365455.1. Taxonomy (NCBI): domain Eukaryota; kingdom Metazoa; phylum Arthropoda; class Insecta; order Lepidoptera; family Hedylidae; genus Macrosoma; species Macrosoma leucophasiata. Next base: position 8,996,157 of record JAWQUS010000024.1, read on the forward strand.
AAGTTACATCCTAATGCAAGAGTACAATTATTTGTATAATAAGCAAGAGGGCGATCTGCATAACAAGTGGGAACAAAGGAATTGTTGACTGCTATCTTATTACCCGCCATTACCCGGAGCGGTGGGTCGGCCGAAAACGTTTTTTTGGCGCCAAATGTACCGCAGATATGGTTATCTGTCAATTTCATTTTTTTTGTGTAAAGATGCATTATTGCAGTTACTGCGTTTTATAAATTTGGAGTTTACAGCCTCGTAAATCTGTGTTTGTTAAAAACTAAGCGTAACAAACTTTAAAATTAAAAAGCAACTGTACGATTTCGCCGTAGGGGTAAGCAAAGTAATTTTTCTGACTTAATCCGCGATCCGAGAATCGAATCCGCGCCCTTAGCGTAGCAGTCGTCGCCTACTACCTCTAGAGAATTGAGGAAATTAATTATATCACTAATTCAGTTTTGGAGTCACAGTATTATATTCATTTAATCCAAAAATTAATTGATGGCAATGAAATAAATGTGTTGCCTACTACAGCGACATATACGGACAGAGCGACGTAGAGCAGCGTTTCCATAGAATATTCAATTAATCTTTGAATACCTATACCGCTTTCCTTTCGCATTTCACGTGCCTGCTTACAAAATACATACCCTTTTGCCAATGTCCATATAATTAATAGTAGGAGAGATACTGAACCCTCTGAGTAACGTTGGCCCGGTAAGGCTAGAAATTTTTGTAGGGATGAATCATAACATGCTAAGTACAAAACCATCGCCTGGCAAGGATCAACCCGTCACGTCTGGATTTCTGATGAGAAAAGTTACTTCCATATTTTAGATCTGGCTCAATTGTGGCCATTTATGTTGCGTCTTAAAGCTTAAATTTTTGTGTGTTCGTATATTTAAAGGAAATTTATTGACGATTTGTTTACTGCAAATGAGCGACTCAATCGTATATCAATAGCACGCTCGATACATAATTTATTGGATTCGTCCTAATAATTTCATCGTCATGGAAACACCACTATAAATATAAATAAGACGCAACAATTATGGTCGCAAAACTATGGCTGCCCGATCTAAAATATGGAAGTAACTTTTCTCATCAGAAATCTAGCTGAAGTGACGGGCTGATCCTTGCCAGGCGATGGTTATCGTACTTAGCATATTATGACTCATCCCTACAAAAAATTCTAGGCTTACAGGCGTTCTGATACACGAAGGGTTCATTAGGTCTTGGACCATAATACTTAAACATAGTCCACGTCACAAAAATTATGTGAATAAGGCTCTTATTCCCCATGGCTGTATGAACACGTTGGCTGCGTTGCATAATGCGAAGATATGCATACGTGCATTATTTTCCATATTGGAATTCCAGATATTTAACACATTGGAATTTGATCGTTAGGAAAAAGTGCGATATTTTAAGATTAAGTATGCCTTTCTTGTTTCAAATATGAAATATATTAATATAAAGAGTGAATACGTATAACGTCTGTAATTGGACGATTCTAAAGCTGGATCCACACGACAGCAACTTTAATCGATGGGGACTCGCTGGCAACATCAAAATCATTGTGAACTAATGTGAACACAGATCGCGGCATTATCGCTGCTTATACTTTGACATTGTCGCAAAGTCGCTGCCGTGCGGACCACGCTTTAAGCAGTATTCGTTAGACTTAAACTGAAGTTTAATTGCATGGTCTGATTCCAAAAATGTTTAAGATTTTAAATAATATGCCAATATTATGCTTAAAATACGCAAATAACGAATCATTCAAATAAAATAATCCACCTTATCTACCTTATTATTAGCACAATGTATTCTTCATGAATTTCTGTAATCCTTTCTTAAGAGGGAAGAGCTGGTGTCCTGAAATACAGGCTTTGCTTAGTTTACGCACCAGTCTCCCACAATTTACTTTAATAATCACTCACGACCTTTTATGTTTTTATTATGTTAAACTGTGTAGTTATTAAGGTTATTGTGGTGATAAATAAAGAAATAAATAAAAAATAAAAAATTGTAAATAGACTCTTGTCAGAGAAAGCTTAAAAAATATACACTGAACAAGTGTACAACCAATCATCATGTCAATATTGTATTATAACAAAAAAAGAGGGCTGGATCACATTGTACAAAAAATATAAAATGTGGCATATATGTATTTAATCTAATGTCAATATTTTTCGTGGTAGCGGGGTATACAAGCCGGGCGAGGAGATACAGGGAGATATAGGGAGGGACTATATGTTTCCTAAGACCACGGCCTTCAAAGTGCAATTTGCTTAAACTGCTTACCCGCATTGGGTCAGTACATTGACATGAATATAGGTTTCGCGATTTTGATATACAGTGCAATGGGACCTATAAATTGGAAGGAAACAATCGTCGCATTTAATAGTTTTGATATTCTCTGTCTGTTGCAATTTATAATGACAAGCTACTTACCGTTCCCCAAAACAAATATAAAATCGAATAGTCATCGTTAAAGTAAATTCTCATTTAGCGTGGGAGGTCGACATCTTCGCACTACCGTATTTTTTGGTCATTAACCATCAATATTATGTGCATGTCCGTTTGCTAATTATATAAAAAACGGATTAAGTATGAACTGCGTCGGTGGTTTATTGGTAGCAAGTCCACTATTGCTATGAGACTCATAAAATGAACTTATGGAAATATTATACAAATATTAATGTTATGTTTTGTTTCTGAAAACTTCTTTGTTTTTATTGTATAATTGACAAACGCAAAAATAAAAAGTACAAGTTAAAACTGCTTTGTAATATTATCTAGACTGATCTAGAGAACCTAAGGAACATCTCCTGGTATTTAAAATATTTTGCCTCACCGGAATATAAATATAGTGTCCGACCATCTTTTCGGCTTGGGCTAAGGCTTCAGCTACCTTCGGCTGCGGCCAAAGTGGGCCGAAGGTTTGGCCCGAATCTATATATCTAACAAAAAATATTGCGCATCGAACTTAGGAAGGAGAATTCGGCTTATTTCGAGTCTTTAGAGCGTTATCTCTTTCTCACCTTCCTTATGCGTCGTTTTTCGACCATTTTGATCAAGTTTTGACCAATACCGGACTCTTACGATGAGATTCACAGAAAGCACTACGATTTAAGTTTGAGCAAAGTATGCTTAGAACTGTCAGTACAGTATGGCTTTTGACAGTTATAAGCGTACTTTGCTCAAAGTAAAGTCGCAGTGCGGTCTGTGAATCTCACCCTCAGCGCTTTACGAACTCGAAACTAGTTGATTGTGGCTTTCGTAGGCTCGATGTGCAATATTTATTGATGGGTAGGTACTGTAATCAATATGATTTCGAAAAGATTGAGAAGGTGAACTTCACTTAATATGATTTTAAAGAAGGTAAAATCAGTTTAAAACAGCCAATAACCTCCAGGATTAATCTAATTACTTATTATTTATTGTAATTGTTACTAAAAATATATATCTCAAAATATAATAAGGCTCTCGAGTGGAGAATTCTTTCACTAGTCAGTCAACTGATCAACGGCGGTCAAACCATTCCAATTTTTTTCCAAAAGGGCATTAGCAAAAATTACAACGTGAGATGGGCAGCAGGTAGCGTCCCGCGGTAAAACTACCGCCACTGCGACCGCTAATCCGCCTGTCAAGCGTGGCGTTTAAGTATAGCATATTCTCCCTTGATGACGCACAATACTGTTGTGGGCGTCACAAAGATCAAGGTCAAAATGCAGATGTGTTAACACTCCTGAGGCCTAAGGTGTTATGCCTCTGTGCCGGAAATTACAGGGCCGTACATTACAACCTGACTGGAACACGATAGTGCGGAACACTACCATTTAGCGGCAAGTATATTAGGTAATGCGGTGGTGCCTACGCCTGCTAGCTCCGTCACTGGAGCTCTACCACCAGTAAAGGAAAAGTTGCAAAGTAATATAAATCTAGCTAGTTTGTAGCAGTTGTACCTATAAATCGAGCTCATGTTAGCTCGTATTTACATGTATACAATATACGTTTATTTCTCCAATCTTACACTGATTTTTTAAGGTTATTGATGTTTCAGCTTTGGCTTCGGCTGAAGGTAGTGGCCACGCCCATTAATCGGCTTCGGCATCGGCCAAAAATCGACTTTCGATCGGAATCTATAAATACTCGTAGTATTATATTTCCTAACAATAGAAGAAAGAAACCCTCAACATTTGTTACACCTAATTTATACTGCATAGACAGCTGATAAATTCGTTGCTCGTTGCTAAATAGAGATGTTGCGTTTCTGCATAAACCTTTGAACTTTACTTCAGCTTCAGAAGTATTCTGAACGAATATTAAAGTAAGTATATCAAATAATACAATACTTATATATACATTAGGTAAACATGGTTTTTTTTTTTTGGTGTGAATAGTATCATAGTAAATCGACTATAGAACAAAATAATTGAAATTCCGTAACCTCATTACTAAGTCTTGATAACCTAGTTAATATTAACACAAAATTGGAACAGGAAAAAATACGTAAACGAAGTTCGATTTTGTACGCTCGATGTTAATTTTTATATAGACGTCCATAAATAATAAATACTAATGTCATAATAATATATCGTAACCCAAATATGGAAGCTGTTTTCTTAATACATCTAAACCCTCCGATAATTAATTATATGGGTTTGTGACAGACACCACTTTCGACGGGCGGGCGAGCCGAGGTTTTAATATGGGCGGACTAGCGTTCTGAATTAGTTTCCCACAAATGTCGGCTGATTTGAATTATTAGGACGCATGTTTCTAGTCTATTTGGAGTCATCTCCATTGAAAAGTTGTTAACGATAAAATAGTAACTAAAGGTATAAGAAGAATTGTTGTATACGCGAATTTAATTTCTCTCGCGAAAATCTGCGAAAACGTTAGTAACTAAAACTTTGTGGATTAGATATCCACAAAGCTTTCAGAATGGTGAACGTATGAATCTTTTGAAGGTATGACGTCGTATTAAATGACGACAGAGATAACAATTGTTTTGTATACCTATAATTGAATCAGAATCATAAACTCATTTATTCATTTAGGGTGACAGGCACCTCTTATGACACGTCAAAAATTGAATTATTAACGATACCTATAAAAACATCTTTGAGGAAAACCAAGAACAATAAATTTTAGAGAAAGTTCAACAGGAAAATGTTTCAAAAAACATAGAACTGAATTAGGTAATTCGCAAGTAAATACATTTTGAAAATAGGTACTGAAATTAGTGTTAATTCTTCGTTAAAAGTTGGACAGACGCAAAAATGTCGAGGTTTTCTGTGTCGTCCTCTGGCATTAGTGAGGTGACAATATTTAACGGTTTACGAATAGGTATGTTCGGGGCACCCACGCGGCGGTATAGACGACGCGACAAATCGTCAAGGTTGACTTCAATGATACGGCGCGCCGGCAGATTTTTCAGTGAAATAGTTTCACCCAGCGGCGTCGGCGGCGGTGACGGCAACGTCTGCGCCGGCGAGCGGGTCGATGCCCCCGTCCGCCACACGATTCGGCTCACTCGTCGCAACTACAAGTGAACCTTTGTCGCGAATACGTTTGCCAACTCCATTCCCAAGCCCAAATTTCCCAAAGAGCCTGCCTACCTATCACCCTTTCAGCAACACAACCTCGACGCCGCCAAACACGACGACGATTATAAAATAGTGTTCTGAATAACCAACACGCAAATAAACCGAACGTTTCACTGTGGCTACAGAATAATATTTCAGTATTTTTTCATGTCGACGTAATTAGGAACGTTTAAATTAAACATTGGCTAATATCGAAAGTATTCTAACCGTTAATAAGTGTCACTTTTAATTATAACTTAAACGTGGCGTTAAACGTTTCATAATTTAATTGACAAAATAAACTGTAGTAGTCGCGTTCGCTATGTAAACGAGGTAAGTAGGCGTATGACGGCTTACCTATGCCAAACATTCGATGAGACAAGACGTAACAATTTCCAACGGCTTTTTTATCTTCCACAAAATATAGGTTATTTATATTGTGTGTAATGGTTTGAAGCGCTTTGTTATGGCTGTCTGCGTATAATTTTAGAATCTTAGTGTTTTTATTGTAAGTATATTCGTCTAAACGCGTGTATATATAAACCTGAGTCATAATGCGTGCAGATATGGTTGAATGTAACGAAAATTTTAAAAGTGGGTCCATGCGATGTAAAGCACAGCAACCGCGGGCTAGTTTCATCCCACTCGCGCCCACAACTTATCAATGAAATTCCTTGAACAACGGCGCCGCCCGCCGCTCCTCCGGTGCCTCGCGTTCCTTTTGCTGACGTAACAAAATGGCGACTAACACGCGGACATGCTCAATTTATCTACTTGCGCCAATCACAAATATTACTATAAAAGGACAATCCAGAAGAATGGTTTCGGTGGAACTTAACTTATTAATATTAAAAAGAACGCAACTTATACCACGAGCTATTGCTGCACTTACCATAGAAAAGTATTAAAAAAAATAAAAACCAACTAAGCAGTTAAACATGTAACTCCCATTTAGATAAATGTACATTATTTATAATCATGACATATACACATTGAAACTTTTGAAACTGACCAACATATTCGTTAAAAAGATACATACTACGCCATCTATGAACTATATAAGCAAGAGTTGTCGACGACGAATTTTAGATGAGGTACCTAAGTAGAGAAGTTTAATTCAGTGTTAGAGGCTTCAAGATAATGGTAATGTACGAAAACGACGATAGATGGCATTGTAAAGAAACATACGCTCTACGTAGAGCCGTAGCGCGTAACACGTTCTTGTTTCTGTGTTTCTCTACTAGAGGGCACTCCATATGATCGGGTAACAACACACTGCTGTGCTTCGTAACCAGTGAAATGGGCATTCAATGTCATAGTTACACACAATTCGTCAGATTATTTTGAAGGTCTATTCATATAATTCAATGGTAATTGTAATTAAATGTTGAAATTATGTATTTCAATATAAACATATAATAAGACGGTTAAAATCGAGTGTCTGTACCTACATTAAATATTTTTTTAAAAACCGATAGAGGGCCATTAAAGAAGAGTAACAGAAACAAAAAAAAAACAGTTTTTGAGATTCTTGTGTGTCTATCTGTCTGGTACGTCATAACTTGGAATCTACTCAACGGATTTGAACGCTGTTTTTACAGGTTGATTACATATAATGAGGAGCGTTGTCTTAACTGTTTCGTCAAAATCATTTAAGGGAAAAAGAAGTTATGGTCAATTGAAAATTTACTTTATGCACTGCTTGAAAGAGTAAGTGCGGTTTACGAGTACCTACATATATGTATTTAATTTAGATAAAGCTAGAATTTCTACTTTGTTTTAATAAAGACAAAAACACACTGCAGTCTATATTGAATTTTTATAAAATAACACACTGAATGTGGGGAGAAATTGTATAATTGAAATAAAACTAGTTTTTGGATTTATCTAACGTTTATTAAACTAAAATGATTATTTAAAGTCGAACCCGACTTTTCGGTCGCTTTTCAGCTTCCGTGGTCTCGATTGTCACCAACATGGGATCCAATACTCAGTAGAATTAAAGCCCAACCGCAACAGTCTGTAAGAGCTCAAGATACAATTAGTAACTTTTGTGTTAATCCTGAACGCTACGCAAGACATTTGCAAAATAGATGGAGGTAGCTGCACATAACAATCTTTCAAACAACTGTCAGACAAATGTCACCTCAGTCTGCCCGAGACCACGGTAGCTGAAAAGTGACCGAAGCGTCGGGTTCGAATTTCAATAATCATTTAAGTTTAATATACGCGAGATAAATCCGAAAACTAGTTTTATTTCAATGTGTGTAGCTCGCGAAAGCCTAAGAACATACTTTATTTAATGTACAGACACTCGATTTTTACCGTCTTATTATATGGATTGAAATTAAGTACCGCAAGCATACCTCTACATACAAAGCACACGAATATTTTTAATTATTTGTAAACATAAATGAAGTTTAACTGTTATGTATAAATTACAGAAGGCTAATCGTAGGACAACCACTGTTATTTCATCCTGTTTATAAAACGAAAGATCGAAAATAGAAATATCGAAAAGTGCTTGTCGTAGATAGATGGAATTCGACAGGCGGGTAGTTAATGTAACTTTTATTTTTGGTTAGTAAATATTCGCTAAAAACGGATTATGTGATCCATGTACACACCCTCGGTGGAGGGTTGAGGCAGAGCGTTTCTCATTATATAGGTTAGTAATATCAACTGTCCAGTCGGGTACGGGAATTTATCGGGTTTAGTGCAATCTTATGTAAAATGTTTGGGTGAACATTAAATATTTAACAGGTCAAAAATGACATTCACGCGGGCAAAGATGCAGACAACAGCTAGTCATGGATATTTTCGCAATTTCGATACGATAATATTTATATCGCAATAGGCAAATATCGACTAAACAATAAATCAGAATTAACATTGTCAGTTTTTCGGATTCATCGTTTCAACCCTAACTGTAATGAGACGTAAATATTTACCCCCTTATTCATAAACGTATTTTAGCTAGTGTTGTTTATATCTCCTTAGACTTTTTCTATCCTGCACATTTAACAACGCAACTGACAAAGACAAAGCATTCTATAGCTAAAACCTATCTAATGTATGTTTATGAATAAGGGAGTTATTTTTTAAACACATAGGTATTCATAATAAAGGTATGAAATGAAAGTCTCTTGTAAATTTTATTTTAATCTATACTTCAAGTCACACACTTCCTTCTATATTTTTATGTTTATTGACCGTGATAAACAAAACATAATTATTGCACATAGCAATTGTGTTAATGAAACAATTAAGATGATGAAACTCATAAACAATTACACCAGTCATATATAGGTATACCATTCCGACATCACGCGCGGTAAATTGCGAACTGAACTCTAATTTCTTATGCCGACATAACATGTTTTTAAGTCAGTGAAATACTCAGTGTCTTCGGCTCAAAAATATTACTAATATGTAATTCACCATCAGTTCCTGAGTTGCGTGATATACAGTTTTTCGACAAAACAGCTAGGAAACATTGATAAATAGGTTTGAAGATTTGTTGGTTATGGTACTGATATTATGTTGTGAAGTAAAATCAGAATCTTTCGGAAAAATCGGAAGCACCCAACAATCATAAAAACTCAAAGAAAATCCTTATTAATCGAAGAAAACACCACATCCAAAACAATACACCGCATAAGTGACAGAATCTAATAGAAGTGACAGAGGTAGCACTAGCACCGAATGACAGACAACTGACAGATTACAAATGAATCGACATCGATTATATATCGATCGCATTGATTGAATTGAATGTCAAACTGGAGACCTCATATTCAGCAATCATTATAATTGCAGAAGCCCGGGAAGACCAAGACTGACCTACCATGACCAAATAGGTCGAGTTCTGTCTGATGGTGCGGTCAAAAGTCTTAGGAATCGGCGTGCATGTATGAAGAGAATGATGAAGGTAGATGAGGCACGACAGGTATGTCAGGACCGGGATATCTGGCGCTCTACGCACTCTGCCTACCCCGTTAGGGACCTGGCGTGAAGATATATACATACATACAATATCATTGATTTATAGTTACATCGGGCGAGTAGTAATAGTAAAGGAATAAAATTACTTTCTTGGTATCTATTACAGTATACACAATAATCACAATATATACAGCAATATGTTCATATTTTACAACATCCATTTTGAAACCGATATAGCGCAATAATAATGTTCAATTAAATTCATTTTGTTTTTGTTTTCAATCTAGCTATTATTAAATTACATAATATTTTTAAAAAACGTAAATACGATCCGTGCAAATGGTTTATAAATACAATTCAACTTTTTACACATAAAGGAGATGTTTCAATTTGGGATATAGCTTGTGCATGTACCAAAATAAGGAGAAAAATATCTTGATTTCAGGAAAAATAATAATTTGTAATGTTTTGTCTAGATCGCTTAGTACGAAAATAAAATAGTTTTGAAATATTGATATATATTGATATACTACAACAACATGGCGGAGTCTAGAATGACAATGTATACCTTCGTTCAAAAACCGAATCAAACGGCACGGTACTCATGAACATATAAATGGTTAAATAATAAAGGGATACGTTGACGTTTACAGAGCAGAGTACTACATTTAAACTGAGCTAAATGCAAAACAAAAATAAAACTAAAATACTGTCAAATGCGATTATTTCAGAACGAAAAACGGCATCGATCTTGTCATTAGAGATGTCGCGATGCTTTCTGATCAATTTTTGAATCGATACGAATCGAAGTGTCATAAATCGATTCACGGTCAGATCAACGAGGGAAAAATCGATGTCCGATTAATCGATCTGTTTTTTTATATTTTGATCTCTTGGTATTTTTGTAGATGGGTGTAGGCTGCATTCATCACTTACATCCATGTGAACTGCATGCTGGTCTTTCACCTTCGTGGCATATAATATATCATAATATCTATATGTATTGTGTACACGAAGTTGTAGTAGGTATGTGATTTTTCACTGTATTTGTGTTAATTTGTATCTACATTGTACTGTTTGTATCATAGAGCAACACCGGAGGGGAGTAGCCATATGCAAGCTTTCCCATTTGTCAAAGTACAAGCCCAAATGGGCCTATACCTTTCGCCTATATGTTTAAATGTTTGCGTGTAATTGTTTCTGTATATTGTTAAAGTCAAGGTGTGAGTTTCGTAGTAATAGACGATTTTTGTAGTGTGCGAGTGTGTCGCACGCATTTCTCCCCGCAAAAAATGACAGACTGTTTTGCATCGGTAATAAACGCTATGGCTACTCCCCTCCAGTACGCCGCGGCCGGTGGCCCGTGTTGGTCTATGGTTTGTATGGTTGTTATTGAAACAAAAAGATCAAACCTCGATTCTCTAGGGTGAATTATCGATTTACTGACGTGATCTTGTACTACGGATCGATTAAAATAATCGATTCTTGCCGCGAAAAATCGATTTTTCGATCAATAAACCTCAGATTGATATCCCTAATTGTCATGTCACCTGACATTGACAATTCAGTGTTTTAGAAACGTCAAGCATTTTTTAAATAAATCTTGTGCTAAAAATATACAAATAATTTGCAAAAAGAATGTTCGTATTAGTTTAATGGGTTCATTTCCCTGCTACCCTTATATGCACAAGTAGTGGCCCAAGTCCCATACAACTTTGAACTATCTCCTTTTCGCGATTATTCTTTGCACAGTTAAAATGTAACCTGGCTATTATGATGATATAGGTCAGAAGACGTGGATATAATGTTTAAGAGCGTAATGAAGAAACTTGAGAACTTAGAATGATGTTTTTATTTAGTACTTTATTACCCTGTTCATCCTATGTGATGTAAACAGAATGAGTATTCTATGAATTAAAAGTCCTGTGAATGCTTCATTAATATTTGTTGTGTTATTTTAAATCTACAAAATAAGGCGAACAGTAGACATTAGTTTAGATAGCTCGAATTAAGTATGCAATGACTTACCTGGCACTCTGGAAGGATGCTTTATTACTTGAAGCAGCGGCGCCGAAGGAAACGCCAACGGCCAGCCCCTCAGGTATATTGTGGACCGTGATGGCGACCACTAGCAACATGATTCTCTTCCACTGGGACTGCCGCGCTTCCAGCGCCCGCGCCGCCTCTGCACGGTCGCCTTCGCCGGCCTCGCCAGCTTTCTGTAATTGGGATGCGTACATTTTAACTTTATGGCCACGTCGGTAATTTGTTAAACATGATAGAGAACTTCTTTATTGAAAAAAAAAACAATAATAATATTTGAGGATTTCGGAAGTTGGTACAGAAGGTAATCTAATGAAACAAAATAAGCGTTTAAAGTCCGGCTCCAAGACAAAGTAAAGTCGTACTACGATCTGTGAATCTCGCTCTTACAATCAGACCCTCACATTTCCGTGAAGTAGGTAATTATTATTATACAGCTGATGACCGCAGAATTTTGTAAGGCAGACGAACATAACATCATCTAGGTATATGACAAACATTACTAATTACTTCATTAGAAATTCTATTTACCAAACCAGTATAACGATGACTTATCCGGTCATCTGACATCAGACCTACCTAATTATTATGTTTGGTACTATTGTTATAAATTTTGTTTCGGACTAAGCCGCAACTGACGTTCGAATTTAAATATTCAGCATATTATCACAGTCTAAAGAAAACGAACGTATTAATATATTTTAATCGATAGAAATTAAATTTTTGAAAGTATTACAAGTATTTGAACATACATTTTTGAAAGTATGTTCAAATACTAGTCATCTAGGTGCAACACTTCACAGCGATGACAATGTTATTTATATTTGCAATTAACAAATAAATATAATATAACTGCAATTATTGCAACAATGAATGATGCGTTTACCTATATTACTTTTGAGTGACATAATGTCAAGAGTTTAATGAATTCATGCATCCTACGTCTCTGTTTACATTTTTAAACCCAGTTCCTCATTCTGTTGAGCATAAAAAACGAAATACAAAAATTGTCATCAGTCCGGAATGTTATTTACTGATACTACTTCGACATGTTATAGCGGTAGTAGGCTTTTATGATAAATATTATTATAGTTAAGTAAGGCTTAACTATAATAGGAGGTTGCCATCACTGAGGCCTGAGGTGGTTTTATAATGATTGCAGAGTCTTACAGACCTTTACCATTTGATATGCTATTCGTCATCATCATTATCATCATCATCATCATCATCATCATCATTTTAGCCAAAAGACGTTTACTGCTGAACAAAGGCCTCCCCCAAAGAATGCCACAACGAACGGTCCTGGGCCGCCCTCATCCAACGATTGCCCGCGACATTCACCAGGTCGTCGGTCCATCCTATGGAGGCCTGCCTACGCTTCGTTTTCCGGTACGCGGTCGCCACTCAAGAACTGCTCTGCCCCAACGGCCGTCAGTTCTTCGAGCTATGTGCCCTGCCCACTGCCACTTGAGTCTCCCTATTCGGTGAGCTATGTCGGTAACTTTGGTCTTTTTTTAATCTCCTCATTTCTGATTCGATCTCGCAGAGAAACTCCAAGCACAGCTTGCTCTCCATTATATTTAAATAAATTATCATTACATACCAAAGAATGTTGCGACTGGTGGTGGCCACGCCGCCGTTGTGCTGTGTGCTGATTGGAAATACAGTCAGCAAACTCGACAGGTTGCGTTTCCATGGTGACCACACTCGTTGGATTCGACGGCCGCCTGTTCAGTGCAGTCATCATCTCCAAGTCTTCTAGTTTCTCTTTCGAGTCTTTACTTTTTGTTATCGCTGTAAAAGAAAACAATACAGTCAGCAGTCAGTTTTGTGTCTATGGAAATCTTAACAGTTGGAGAAGTAGGCGAATTGTAATTTTTAAAACAACATAAGCAACCGCCTGCGAGGTCGTATGGAATAACTTTTGAAATTGTGTGTCTTCGAATTTCTCACCAGCCTCTGTACGTTGTTTTAAATATAATTACGGAGGTAATACTTCTTACGAATAAACCGATATAATCGCAATGTATAGTTTAAATTTCAATAATTCATTATAAACGTCGTTATATTTCAAAACGTACGATACGTGTGTATACTCCTTATAAAGAACTATGTAGGTCCCAATAACGAAGCACCAAACCACGTAGCGAAGTGTATCGTTTTATGCTAATTGTACACTACAATCGTAACTATTTCTTGTAACATGCATTTTTTTATACAATCATTATCTTAATATATATAAATCTCGTGTCACAATTTTTGTCCTCAATGGACTCCTAAACCACTTAACCGATTATAATAAAATTCGCACACCATGTGCAGTTCGATCCAACTTGAGAGATAGGATAGCTTACTTATATATTACGCTATGACTAATAGGAGCAGAGCAGCGCGGGCGAAGCCGGGGCGGGCCGCTAGTATTTATATATATATGTATCTTCACGCCAGGTCCCTAACGGGGTAGGCAGAGAGTGTAGAGCGCCAGACATCATTATATTTAAGTCATTTTAATAATCTCTTACATAAATATTTTTTTTTAATTTAGATGAAAGGGGGGAATTAACTTTTTATCCTATTCCTGCTCCATTTTCTACGATTCTTCTTGAAATTAGTAAGACACCCATGTGTCTGCACATCTTGCAACGAACTATTCAAATACACGGCCGTGACTTCGTAGCACTATGCTACGTAGCATAGTTCATCGTTCTACGTAAACTGTAGAGCGACCGTAGCAATTTCTCGTAACGCGGATGATCTCCGTAATGTATCTTTACTTCTTGTAACGAACTATGAAGATACACGGCCGTGTCTTCGTAGCGTCAAGATACCTACGTATCAAAGTGTATAATTCTATGCTAACTGTACAGAGTGACCGTAGCGATTTCTCGTAACGTAGATGATGCCCATAATGTGTCTTCACTTCTTGTATCGAACTATGTAGAAACATGGCCGTGACTTCGTAGCGCCAAGATATGTAGCGCAGAAAATCATTCTACGCCATAGAGCAACACGGGCCACCGGCCGCCGCGCGGTGGACCGGAGGGGAGTAGCCATATGCAGGCTTTCCCCTCTGTGAAAGTACAAGCCCAAATGGTCCTACGCCTGTCGCCCAGATGATTAAATGTGTGCGTGCAATTGTTTATGTATTTTGTTAAAGTCAAAGTGTGAGTTTCGTAGTAATAGACGATTTTTGTAGTGTTTGTGTATCACACGTATTTCCCCCCACAAAAATTTACAGACTGTTTTGCATTGGTAATAAACGCTATGGCTATTCCCCTCCGGTCCGCCGCGGCGGCCGGTGGCTCGTGTTGTTCTATGTTCTACGCAAACTACTTAGCCAAGCTACGTAGCGCAGTAAATCGTTCTACGTAAACCATTTCTCGTAACGTGTGTGATCCCCATAACGTGTCAACACTTTTTGTAACAAACTAGCGCAAATCTACCTACGTAACATAGTTAATGATTCTACATAAAATTGTAAAGTATTATCATAGCTATTTCTCATTCCGATTGTGACACCATGAAAATAAAGACAATTCAAAGGCAAAATTTTGTAGCACAAAGCTACGTGGCGTAGTTAATCGTTCTTCTTAAATTATGCACTTAACTATCGTAGCGATTGCTTGTAAGGAATTATGTAACTTAGCAGCGAAAAGTACGTAGCGTGCGAAGTCAATCGTTCTACGAATATTATGCAAATGATCTAGATAAAGATTTTTGCTACGGAATAAAATAAAATCTGTATGCACATTTGTACAAATGACATCAGCTTGAATTTTATTGGCAAACAAGCCGCTCAAGCATAGCTAATGTCTAATCAATCGGACTATTAAAATATTAAAAAAAAAAACAAAAACGTATTTACTAAGAAAGAGAAGCTCCTATTATGAATCGATAAAAAACATATATTATGGCGAGAATAACAATTCATATGTATTATACATATTACAATTACAAACTTAAAAAGAAAATAAAACAACTGCTTGCGTCGGTAGTTAAAAAACGATAATTAATAAAATCACTAACAATAAAAATAACATTAAATACTACATTTTCCCTTACACAAACTGATAATAAGGAGTTAAAGGTGATGGTGATGTTGACGTGACGTTAATAATCGATGTTGAATATAAACTTTCACAATATAGGTAGACCATTAATTAATTACATTATTACGTCATTGCTTTAAGTCTTCGTAGATTTTCACTGGTGGTACAGTTTCAAGTGTAGAAGCTCGAATGTGTGTGGTAAAATAGTAGTGTTCGGCACTATTGCATCCCCGTTAGATGGTAATGTATAACCCCCAAATAACTATCACACAGATGGCAACGCATCTGCATTTTGGCCTCTGGTTTTTGTGTGGATGTCTAAAGGCCGCAGTCATCACTTAACATGTATGTGAACTGCATGATCGATTGCCCTCTTCGTTACATTAAAAAAAATTGTGAAAACTCGTAGACAAAGGTTTTTGTACAGAAGTTGCCCTCCAGAGGTTGCCAGTTTGTTACTAAAGATTACGTATAAAGATTTTAATTGTTTTGAGATAAATTCTTTATCTTTAAACAATATAATACTATTTAATTTATTATCTTATCAAAATTTTGAGGTTAGAAATAAGTAATTTAATGTTTGCATTACAATACAATTAAGGTCACGGTCCGATGTATCTTAAAAAAGCAAACATAACATTACGCCTGGATATCCGTGAAAGGGTTAGACTGCGGTCTATCTCTTTTTATGAAAAAAACCGGTAAAGTGCGTGTCTGGCCACGCGCAGTGTAGGGTGCTACAAACCCGACCAAGAAAATGAAAGAAAAGTGAGTCTAAATTTATTTTTATTTTTCGACATAGTCTCCATCTAGCTCAACACACTTCTTCCACCTGAACTGCAACTAGTTTATCTCCTCGAAAAAAAAATGATTCCGGAAGGTCGGCGAAATACTCGTTTACTGCGACTATCACCTTATCTTTGGCCGAAAATAATCTGAGGGGGCTAAATCCGGCGAATAAGGTTGGGGGGCACCAATTCGTAGCCACAATCATGGATTACAGACATTCTTTCAACCGAAGTGTGAACACGTGCATCGTCTTGATGGAACAAAACTTTCTTACGCAACATTCCCGGCCTTTTTTTTTCTTTTATTTCTTCTCGGAATCTTCGTAAAAGGTTACAATAATAACTAGAATTAATAGTTTGACCTTTCGGTAAATAATCTACAAAAATAATGCCCTTCGCATCCCAAAAAACAGAAGTCATGACTTTGTTAGTCGACAAAACCGACCTTAGCCTTTTTCGGAGTAGGTGAGTCAGATCTACCCCCCCCCCCCCCCGAGGGTTTCCGCCTTGTCGTGGCGGGGGGCTCAGTACCCGGTGGTTGTCCCCACACCGGTGAAGCCAAGAGGAACCCAGAGAGGGGGCGGCGTTTGGCGTGGCTTTGCCCGCCACTCGCTGCTGTGGAGAGGAGACGGCTGGGGAGGAGGTGTACGGGTATTTCGTCGGCCCTGCACCCTATCCCCAGCCGCCTAACGGTGGTCCCGCCGTCAGATGGGAACGTGGTGGGAAGGCGGCTGGGGAAGAGGTGTATGGGTATGTCGTTGGCCCTGCACACTATCCCCAGCCGCCTAGCGGTGGTCCCGCCGCTTGATAGGGACGTGGTGGGGCCGCGGGGGGGCGGTTGAAGATCAGTTCATCCCTGTCACTCCCGCTCTCCCGGGACCGGACTGTGTGCCCCTGGACTCCTCCACCCGGGCGTCTTGGCACGCCTGGCGTTGGGAGTGTCGGTGCAGGGACCTTTGGGTGTCGGACTAGGGGATGTCCGTCGCCCAAATGGAAATAGGTCCCAAGCTGGGTGGCGTGCACGTGTTCCGCACGCCACTAATGTTGGTTGGAGCCAAAGAGCTCAACCTGCGGAGGGCTCGGAGACGAGCAGCCGCCGGCGGGGTCGCGGATGTGTGCGTAAGCATTCCCGTGTCCCCGCCACTGATGGCGGAAGAGTCGGAACACCGCGGGGTTTTAGTGAGTACGAGTCTCACACTACCCGCCGTCTTTTCCCCCAGACGGCGGGTGCCCATAAGGGTTTCCCCGCGTAAAAAAAATAAAAAATAAAATGTGAGTCAGATCTTTTTCACTGTTTGGATTGTTGCTTTGATTCAGGAATATGGTGGTGAACCCAGCTTCATCCATGGTAACAAATCTAGACAAAAAGTCCTCGGGATCAGTCTCAAAAAGTTCCAGCGTTTAAAATATATACTTGAAAACTTTTCCAATTACCGTCACAAAACCATAATTTGCACCGTATATTCATTAGGAATGTTAGGAGAATACATTAAATGATGAAAAATAGCTAGCCATAATAACAAAAAGATATTGCGTAAAAATAACATGCCTAACCAATGAAATGAAAACAAATAGGTACATTAATTATAACTTCACTTCTGGTTAGATATTACTTAATTAACTTCAATAAAATATAATGCGATTCATTGTCAATAAAGATAACGTCTTGTACGAAGTCACAATCCAGTATGAAGGCATACTATGAGGCATACTTCTGATAAGATATAAATCTGAACAAATATATACAGTGACTCCAGGTTATGGACGCATTTGCACATTTAATGGACATGAAAATGATTGAATACACAAATGCACGGACCACTTGTATATTAAAACTCGTGCGAGACCATGGAGAAAAAATTAATGCAATCCATTTTGATACTTTGCATTGAACCCGACAACGGTAGTGCTGAAAATCTAGATAGATTTGGATGCTATATGCCTACGCCCTCGAGATTCAACAGTGCTTGTTATGTCGGTTGTAATGTATGTCCCCATACTAGGTACCTATCACGCAAAGCAACTAAAGGTCACAGCTCACTAGAGCCACTCAAGACCCGATCAGCACCGCCTCGTTTTACGCGGTCCACTCGATATCGACGGGTGGTACACGGAACAACGACGCGATGTTACTTGTAAACGTTGATTGGGTTAACCAGTGAACCTCGTGTGGCTCACGAGTTACGGTCGCGTGGTAATTGGGAAAAGCGCGTTTGCAATGCACAGTCAACGCAAGGCAAGCAAGTGGTGAGGCACCGAGTGGTCCACTCGCCGAACGCGCGTAGCTAGCGTGCCGCCCGCGCGTTGATGGCTTGCGATCGACGCGATCCGGTGTGGATACTTCCGGTACGGAACTATACGGTACTATACGGTGGGAAGTTTCCCAGTACCTACTTCGGAGTTTGGTAATGTGCCCGGAGATGTCAACAGGCTCGGCACCTGTTACATGGGTAAAAATGTAACCGGCGAATCGTGTGTGTGTGTCTTCACGCCAGCCATTCTCTTCATACATGCCTGCCGATTCCTAAGACTTTTGGCCCCACCATCAGACAGAACTCGACCTATTTGGTCATGGTAGGTCAGTCTTGGTTTTCCTGGGCCTCTGCAACCATCCACATTCGCATTGTATATCTGTTTAGTAATTCGCTCATTTGACATTCTTTCTATATGCTTGAACCATCGGAGCATGCCTTTTTTCATTTTTACACCGATGCTATCATTCACACAAAGCCTCTTACATCTTCGTTACGAACGCGATCGGTGAGTGATACACCGCAGATCTTACGCAGATCTCATCTCGACCGCGTTTAACTTACTTTCATGCTCTTTCCTACATACCCAGCTCTCGCTTCCATATAAAAGCGTTGGAGTAAGTAGAGCATTATGTACGGCTAGTCGAGCCCGCTGGCTGAGATGTTTCGATTCTAGCAGCTTACCCAACTCTCTATTCACGCAATTCCCTGCGTGAATGGAACGTGAATCGTGGGTGTTTGCATATATGCTTGAATGCATGTTTTTTTTCAATGTTATGTAAGTGGTAAACAGGCATGCAGTTCACATTGATGTTAAGTGATGACTGCAGCCTATAGATACCCACACAAAGACCAAGGTCAAAATGCAGATGCGTTACCACTCCTGAGGCCTAAGGTGTTATGCCTCTGTGCCGGAAATTACAGGGCCGTACATTACCACCTGACCGGCACACGATAGTGCTAAACATTACCATTCAGCGGCAAGTATATTAGGTAATGCTGTGGTGCCTACGCCCACGAGCTCCGTCACTGGAGCTCTACCACCAGTGAATGCATGCATTTACATCTGACTACTCCTTCGGGGATTACAGTCGTGAAGTTAAGTACGATGAACTACATGTTTATTAGCCACGATTATTACATGTAAAAATGGACACAAGAATATAGACAGAGGACAGATAGCATGAATAGTGAATAGACGGAAAAATTTACTAAATTATTATTACTAAATATTTATAAACACTCGATGCACAACTAGGTGCACACTAACCGGGATTTTTTCTTTTTTTATTAATAAAGATCAAATACCTTAAAAATACATAATTAAGATCAAGCGATGATGTGTGTTTATTCAGTATAATGTGGTATAATCCGAATTTACAATTCCAATACCACAAACCAAATATAATAAGGAAAACTTATTATTTATATTACTAATAGGTCGAGTTCTGTCTGATGGTGGGGTCAAAAGTCTTAGGAATCGGCGTGCATGTATGAAGAGAATGATGAAGGTAGACGAGGCACGAGAGGTTTGTCTGAACCGGGATATCTGGCGCTCTACACTCTCTGCCTATCCCGTTAGGGACCTGGCGTGAAGATACATACATACATACATACTTATTATTTACTTAACAATTGTGTTCCGCAGTTTTTAACATCATCAACATTGGCGGTAAATGAATACAATTATTTTTAACCAAAAATAAATGGACTGACGTCTTGCAGATGTAGACAGATTGGTACCTATTTTAATTATTATTAATAAGTGCCTTCTTGTAAGATACTATCAGTAGCCACTTCATTTATGTTTCATGCAGATATTGAAACTTTGCCACCAGTAAGCATAATTAAATCACGTTTTCTTTATACAAGTAATTAACAACGATGTTATGATATTAATTCTATCAAGGGAAAAGGTGGTTTTAATATTATTGTACTTAATGTTATTATAATTGAAAAAATGTTTTGTTGAATTACTTAGATAAGATTAACATTCTTTAAATTACATAGTTACTTATTTGCAAATACAAATAATGGTTTAATATGAATGAAAAATTGAAATCCATGACCAAGATAAGTTTGTTGTAAGATTTGAAAAGGCTATTGTTTAAATAGCAGAATAATAAACTAACTGGGATTATGATACACATTAGAGAAAAACAATAGGTATGTAATTATTAAAGGTAAAATGATGAGAATAACATGAAATAAATACTTATTTGTCGAATTTGATTGATGTGTTATGATCCTAGTGATTGTTTTTTATAATTATAATTAAATACGCTTATACTCACAGCCCCACAATAGGTACAAACTTGTGTCGTGGGTGCTGTTGTACACATACAACACATACACAAACACCCAGACCCAGAGGCAGATTTCCCTATAGGCGAAGTTGGCCCGGGCCTAAGGCGGCAAAACTTGGTCGTTTTTTTTAAGTAGTTGCCTACGCGCATACCTACGTGAAAAATCTCAAAAATGTGTCCATATAGCATCTTGCGAAAAAATTACATGCATGGCAATTATGATTATTAGAAGAATTAATTAATTACTTACTGACTATCGTTTTTTTTTTCTTTCACTTTAATATTATCGACTCTCAATATATTTTTTAAGTAGATAGATAGATGGATAGAAAGATATACTCCACGATTCGCTAGCAATGTTTAGAGTGCATAGTCCATGTACCAAATAAAAGGCGAGTTGGCGAGGCTATTGACATTAATTGGGCACATTACCAAACTCCGCCAGTACCACAGCATCCAAGCCATTTCGGAGGAGCTTGGTTAGAAATACTGCGACATGATAATCAATACTTATACATAATAAGATAGTAAAAATCGAGTGTGTAGAACACTACATTATATATTTTTTCAAAATACTGATAAGGGGCAATTAAAGAAGAGCAACAGATATCAAAAAAAAAATTTTTGGAATTTTTATCTGTCTGTCTGGTACATTATAACTTAGAAACACTCACACAAAACTTCACAGGTTAATTGCATATAATTATCAGCGTCAAAACTTTGATTCGTCAAAACTTTGATTCGTCAAAATCGGTTAAGGGAAAGAGAAGTTATGGTCAATTGAAAATTTACTTCAAGCACTGCTTCAAAACTTTCAATCAGAGTTGAATGCGATTTCCACAGATTACGCGAAAAGCGATATATAGGTAACGCGGGCGGAGCCGCGAGCAACAGGTAGGTATAATAGATAAAAAGGGACCACTTCCACTCTTCTTCCTTCACTACAAATTCTTATACAGTAACTCCCGTAAAGCTTCCGTAAAACTCATGATAAACAAAAGTGGACCTGGATCAGTCCTGATTCTTGATGGTGCAACAATAATGATATACCTACTCTTCATTACGTCCACAAATCGACATATGTTCAGTCATGTCTTTGTGATTAAGGTGGTAAAAACTGGGAAGTGACCACTGAATGTCTTACAATTCGGTGGTCGCTCCCCAGTTTTTTACACTGAATCTAAATAGCAAGCCATATAGATCCCAGATCAGGATTTCCCGCTGATGAACTCTACACACCGACCAGCACTTGCCCTTATCTAAAATCCAAAGAGCTTTCAACTCGAACTTCAAAATAATTTTGAATGCCTTAATGATTGTGTTGATGTGGACAAATACAATAACAGGTATGTGGAAACTATTATGCCGAGTCTAAATTCTTTAAGATCCGCCACTCAAATAAGATCAACAACATCTCCAAGTCAAACATCATTGAGGTTGGTATATTTCTATATCAATCAAACAATCCAATATTGCTTTTGTGTAATTTTCAAAATTCAATAATATAAAAATTTAATTTTCCACCTGCATCATGCATTATTTAACCCATTCCATGTCCCATGTACCACATGTGTCCATTTGCATTGTTTTAACTATTGTGTCTGCTTGAGGGCACTGAACGTGTTAAATTGAAATTATACTGTTATAAAGTATCAAATGAATAGCAGTTGATACTTTATAACAGTATATTTTTGAAAAACAGAATATTTTTCACCATCAATAAATTACTAAAACATATCTCTAGAACACTGAATGCTCTTTATTTGCTATAAATTTGTTTTTTGGTTAATTGATATAATGATCAAGGAATTAAATACTCCTAGATCAACCTACTATTATTTGATTTATAAAACTATTTTACTGAATTATTGTTACAAAAGGGTAAAACTTTCCAACAATTGACAATGGTTTGTGAGGGTAATGGGGGAGGGGGGAAGGGGAGGGAGGCAACCAACCCCCTTATACCGTAATAATTAAACCTTATTAAAATAATTTACCGTATAATTAAAATTTGTAAAACTAAAATATGTACTTACTGATCATCATATTTGTTGAATTGATGCCTAAATAATCCAGGAATTTATCAGTTCCAAAGACAAATACTGCTCCAAACAAAAAACCGACTGCAACGGGCACAAACGCATATTGCCCATGTTCACCATAGAGGCCGGACTCTTGGCACATCTCTATAGCTGGCTCCAACAGCGACCAGTAGGATGCGGCCGTCATCACTCCGGCGGCAAAACCAAGGGACACATCCAGCAACTTCCTCTGCAACAGGCATTATTATTTTAATACGTGTTATCACATACGACGTAAAAGAGATAATGATTAATAGTTACAATATGTTACATACATGTTTCCCTCGAATAAAAAATACACAGGCGGCACCTGCTGCGGTCAATCCCCACGTCAATAGGGTCCCGAGCAGCGCCTGTGTCACAGCACCGTAGCCAGATATCATTTTCAATTAACACTTTTTAAGTTTAATATATTACTCATTAAGTACTATTTACACAACATATTTCGTGATATGTTTTAAATTAAGTGAAACTTATCTTTCACGATCTTTTTATACCTACACTCCACATGTTTATCGTTAAATGACAGATGAATGAATGGAATGACATTATTGACATAAGCGACAGCTAAGCATTTTAGTGATGGAATAGTGTTGTATGCATTTTGAGACAAGTTCGAGTTTTTGTAATCGATATAATATTTTATTTTTAAAGAAAAATGGAAAGAAAAATTTGACTTCAGGCGAGACTCGAACTCGCGACTCGCGAATCTAGTCCAGCCGCTCTTCCGATTGAGCTACTGAAGCCCTGCCCGATTTGTCAAATCTTTCCTTCACATCTATTGCATTGCTTTATGGTAGCAGCAGCGCCATCTATTACCAACTATGCTAGTTAGGCAACCGATATAATAGACTTTTCAGTTTATGGAATATCGTAAAGAAGTCGCTTTTACCCTTAATAATTGTTTTTATACGATTTCGCACTAACACATGCTTGTGAAATATATTTTATTTTTAAAGAAAAATGGAAGTAAAATTTGACTTCAGGCGAGACTCGAACTCGCGACCTACTGGGAATCTAGTCCAGCCGCTCTTCCAATTGAGCTACTGAAGCCCTGCCCGATTTGTCAAATCCTTCCTTCACATCTATTGCATTGCTTTAAGGTAGCAGCAGCGCCATCTATTACCAACTCTAACTACGAAATCATATAAAAACGATATAACATTTTAAGTAAATGTTTGTTTTCTAAGGTTTCAACGTTGATGTAGGAAAGAATTGGGGCAAAAAAACCCTCACATAGCGAAAAACTTAACTCTCAAAGAAAAAAATACACATGATTGGAAACAATGAAACAAATTGTATACAAACAGTTATGAGCCGAGCTCTAAAAGATCTTCTGACAAAAAAGAGTACACTATAATGTTCTGCTTTTAGATAAAATTAAATACTCTTGGAACTTTGGAGCCTCTAACTATTGCTTTTGACAGAGAGGGGTGCACTAGGTAGAATGTCCTACCAAAAAAAATATTCCGTATTAAAAAGATATGTATTTTTTTATTACAGAAGTTTTACTCAAAACATTATTTTACACGCAATTATCTGTTACGGATGTTACGATGTATGTAGGTAATTTAAAAGTATTTTATTAGACGATTTGTGTTTGGCGAAATTATTGTGTAAGTGTATTTCTGTACCTACTAAATACAAAGCAAAATAATTATAAACCGAAATCGCTTATTTTAGGTCACCACACTCTGTTCCATCACTTGATAAGTAAATACTTAAATATATCTATTTAATACATAAGAAATGTATACGCAACAGTATGAATCATAAACCAAATTACAATATAGTGCACAATGTGACGGTATGCTTTTTACCACAGGGCCACGGTTATCATGAAAATCATTATACCTATGCGGAGGCGGATACGGAAGCGGAGGTACCATTTCTTGTAAAAGTTCCGCAGTTGTGGAGGCGGATGAAAAAATCCGTTACACCTACTTTTGAACATAGTTAAATCAATGTTTTGTTAGTATATTAATTTACTTCATTCCTGTAACTTTTGATACATCCGATATATGAGGATCGATTTCGTTACGAGTGCCTGGATCACAAATCAAATCGATTTGTATTTTGGTATAATTCCATCACTATTGAAATTATTTGTCATTCAATATAAAGCCTACTCCACACGGTCAGAGAATATGGAATAATACTAACACCACAGTTGACAACATTTCATATTTATAACCTACATGTTTTATTACATTATTCAAACCGGACCCGTGTTTAACCATTTTTCGAAATTTTGTACTTTTCATTCATAATTTCTACTTTGAAAGTAAGTGTATTCTAAAAAGACGTATGCGCCATTTGACGTCACACATAGGGTGGAATGGCGATAGAACCATTGACATGTGCAGTGACCCTTTCAAAAAAATTGTAGATGTCACTGTCTTGTCGTTGTCAGCTTGTCAAACTCGATGTAGGGCTGTGATCTTTTTATTTTAAAAATATCAGTACCAGTGTTCGATATATCGAAAAAAATATCGATGTATAAATAATTTTTTTTTAAAAATTCTTTGACCCTGCATGTCGTTGATTAATCTCTTCCTTGATCCAACTACAAATAAAAAATATCAATATTATATCAACAGCCTAAGTCGTTGATGAAGACTTTAAAACTTGTTTTTTTTTAAATAAATAAGTTCGTGGCAGCATTTCATAGACTTAGTAGTAGGGATGGCGATTCTTTCTGTTCGAATCGAAGTGTCCAAAATCCTTTGACAATTAAATCGACATTGAAAAAATCGATCTTCGATTATCGATCTATTTTTGATTTTCGATATGTAATACTAAATTTCAAGGAAAACAGACGACCAAAAAAAGTAGCTCAACAGTGTTCAATGCTGGTATAATGCTTCCTATACTCACGTTTAAACGTTAAATCTTATGATCTGTATGTTTCATATGTCCCTATGTGAATTAACCAAAAAGATCGATCTTCGATTTTCCAGGGTATTGTATCGATTCACTAGATCAATCCGGTACTGTGGATCGATTTAAATAAATTATTAAAATTATTATTATTAATCGCTTTTCCGATTAATCGATCTCAGGTCTCGGATCACCATACCTACTTCCTAGTTTTATACTTTGACATTGACGTATCCGTATCAATTTGACACATCTTGTCACAGAGTATGTAACAATAATGTTTTCATCTAAAGATAAGCAATGGTAACTACTTCATTCCACCATATAAGTGACGTCATCACATGTTTTTCCTTTATATTTTTTTTCACAGAAAATAAAAATATAAAAATACAAAAAATATATATTTGAACTCAGAAAAGAAAAACAAAGAAACGGTATTTTTCTTTTAGGGTCGTGTCAAATTTGAAATGTTGTCAAATTCGTTTTCTTTAGGCTGTGCTAACACGGTGTAAATGCAGTGTGTGTGATTTGGATAGCAGTCGTTAAACCTTGTCGGAGGCCTTATGGGTGGTTTGAAAACATCCGACAGTGGGTTGGCCACTAACCCACCCACCTCCACCAATCCGCATTGGAGCAGCGTGGTGGAGTAAGCTCCAGGCCTCCCCCCAAAAAGGGGAGAGACTCGTGCCCAGCAGTGGGACGTATAATGGGTTGCCATTATTATTATTTATTATTAACACGGTGTAACAACAGCTACTATCTCTACTGAACAAAAGCTAGGAATAGGCACAGTCGAACTTGTCTAAAGATAGTTTTACACCTATTCCTGTACTCTGAGGTACCACCACCACCTGGAAATGGTGACTGTTATACGGTGACTAATTGTCACCCTAAGTAGGTACACCTAATCATTGCCAAGTGGTGCTAGGGTTATCAGATGGGCGGGATTTCTGGGACTGTTTCGGAATTTTGCGTGTTGTCCCGTCTTCAGTAATTTTACTTTGCTGTGCTGGAATTAAAAAAATACTAGTTACGGTAAAAAAGTTGAATACATTTTTTTTTATTTACCATTTTATGAAAGTAATTAAAAAAATAAAAATAACTCTTAAATTAATAAAAAAATGTTATACCTATACTCTATACCAGTGGTTCTCAAACTTTTTAAATGATGGAACCTTTTTGGAAATCAAAATACTTGATAGAACCCTACAATAAAACAATTGTTTTTATATGTGTATTTTTTATTAATCAGCATAATAAAAGTACAATGTAACAGTTACTAATTATTATTTACTTCACCACTTGGCAAGGACAATAATAGAAAACATTTAAAAAGAAAAAATCTAACTAGTGGGAGATATGAAACTGTTTTTTATTTTTCATCAATTGGTTGATATCAGGTTTGATGGAAGAAAGTTGGAGTCTCATATCAGCTTCGGCGTTCAGTCTATTGCGATATTTTGTTTTCGTGGCTGCGTAGGCAGAGAATCCTGTTTCGCACAAATATGTAGTTGGGAACGGGAGAAGAATATCCAGAGCCATTTGGCCAAGCATTGCATATTCATCTTGGATTCTGCACCAAAAATCATTGAGAGGCGTCGTTTTGAACAGTGACTCCATACTGGTGTCTGATGACATTTCTAAAAGAGATTCATATATCTCGTTTGACATGTTTTCAGGCTTTTCCAAGTTGGGTAAAAAAGGATTATGAATCCATGAATTCACTTTAATTTTTGTATTGTGTTCTTCGGGAAAATACTTTTTAAAAGATGCGCGCATCGAACTGAGATATTGGACCAATTCTTCAAACACATCATCTTCAAACATTTCTGAGTCGTTTACACTAACAAACTCACTGAGTAACGTAAAGCTTTCTATTTCTTTCTTACCAATGCAAATGATCTAAAAATTTAATTTTTTTTTAAAAGCAGTTATTTTATTATAGGCCTGAAACACTGTTGTCTGTTTACCTTGCAACGATAAATTCAATTCGTTAAGTTTTTGAAAGATATCCGCCATAAAAGACAATCGGAACAACCAAGTTTTATCATACAAACGGTCCTTCAAATTAAAAGAAGTACCTGCTGAAAGAAACATTTGTAACTCGGCTCTAAGTTCAAATAGCCTTGTTAAAGTTTAATCCCGAGACAGCCATCGCACTTCTGTATGGAGCAGCAGTGTTTTATGTTTGCTGCCATAATCCTCACACAATAATGAGAACAATCGGGATTGTAGTGGTCGTGATTTGATAAAATTAATTATTTTTACCGCTTCATCCATAACTAATTTTAGATTTGACGGCATTTGCTTCATCGCAAGTGCTTGTCTATGCAGAATACAATAACTGGAACCACAATTAGGCGCTTTATTTTTCATTCGTGACACTGCTCCTGCTGTTTTACCTGTCATCGCCTTGGCCCCATCTGTACAAATGTCAATGCAATTGTTCCAACTGAGATTATTTTCTTCAAAAAATATATTTATTTTATTAAAAATATACCAGCAGGATAGCCAAACCAGCGACATCAGTCGACTCGTCCATTTGGCGAATCGTGTATTTTGTAGTTACACGTCTACAAAATACACGAGTTCGTGTTTGACGAAGCTTGCCAGATCATGGATTCGTCGTGAAACAGTATCGTTTGATAGCGGAACAGTAGAAAGATGCTTTGCAGATTTTTCATCGAGCATACGTTTTGTTGTCTACTAATACACATGGTTTTATTAATTTCTCAGCGATAGTATGCGCTTCGCCTGCTTGTGCAATGCGATAGCTAACTAAATATGATGCCTCCTATGATGATTTCGTTGATAGTTTGTGTTACATGCATTATATTTTTTTGACTTTGTAATAACTGATCTTTATTGCGAACAAAAAATTCTTTATTCTTGTCTTTAGACTCGGGGTGTACAGTTTCTAAATGTCGGCGCAATTTGGCAGGTGCTATGGAACTATTAGGAAGCAGTTTACTACAGAGCATGCAGAGAGGTGAGCCGTTGGAATCAACAGATCCGAAACTGATATAAGATTCATCATACTTCCTTCTTTTCGTCTTTGAAACCGTCGAGCTTGACGTCGTGGCATCATCTTCTGGATCGGTAATTGCTATATTCTCCGCGCGCACCGCTTTGGAACATTCAGCGTCATTAGAAGCGGTTGTTGCAACACCTTTAAGCCAACGTTCCATTCTTCTTTATTTAAAATGTCACACGTCAGGATAGTGGGGTTTAAATAATGCACAATCGTTACTGCGTATAAGAGACTAAATTTAGTACCTACAGTGAAGAAATGTATAAAACTGAATACAGCAGGCAGTAAAACAATGAACACTAGTTTCTCGCTAGCGAGCTTGTAAGTAGGTAGTAACTTATCGCTCCGAACGCTAATCGTCAACTGACGACGCGCGACACGCGATCGCCGCTTTTATACCTAGACTCGATCTCAAATATTTTCGAAAATACTCGAGTTGGCACCTTTGAAAAACAAAAAGCAAAAATAAAAACAGAAATTTAAAGGTTGCGTTGTAAACAATATCGACTTTATCATTTGAAGTTAGAGTCGAAAGTCGCTTGTTGACAACTATAGCGTCTAATTCAGAGGCGGCTTTTATCAAAGAGACTGCACGCTCACAAGTATACTACCCGCTCGTTTTAAGTTTACCGCTGGCGATAGGTATGACGTTCGAAAAGTAGCGTCAGCAATACATAATATAAAAATATTTTTTATTAAATTGTAACAATAAAAAATGTGTACGTACATATTTGGGTAAAACAATGACACATTGTAAGTTTTGTTGTCACGTGGGGGAGGGTACGCACATTCCACAGACCGGCAAACTTAGAACGAACGGGTTGTACAAGTATAAAATTGT
This sequence comes from Macrosoma leucophasiata, assembly GCA_036365455.1. NCBI lineage: Eukaryota > Metazoa > Arthropoda > Insecta > Lepidoptera > Hedylidae > Macrosoma > Macrosoma leucophasiata. The sequence goes on from JAWQUS010000024.1 coordinate 9,025,964, forward strand.
TGATACCAAACTTATGAGATATTGTACCAGCTATTGTAACACATGTTTCTACAAATACAAATAAATAAATAAATAACGTTCATAGCGTTTTGTGCGGCCGCGGAGCGACCAGAGAGAGGTGTTTTGATTTTTTTTCTTAATTCTTGCGGAACCCCGACAGAGGTATCACGGAACCCTAGGATTCCGCGGAACACACTTAGAGTATAGCTGCTCTATACTGTATCAAAAGTATTCCAGTGAAGAGTTAAAGTGGCCGAATATGGACTGTTTCGCTAACTAGGTCACATGTATTTTTTTTTCAGATAGTCTATTGTCAATTTCAGCTTGAATTCACGTTTATCAACCTCAAAAAGACTTCAATTTGCAATTTTCTGTATCTTTTAAGCCGGAAGTGGTTGTTTTCGTAATAAATGATTACATAATGTAACTAAAAGGGGCTTATCAAACATACCATATTTAGTAAGGACCATATGAAGGGTTTAAAAAAAAATTAAACATGCTCGTAATTAATCATCATAACTCATAAATATTTAATACTTCATTCAATAAAAGAATAAAGCTTTCATAAGAACTTTCTTTATTGGATTGAGATGATAAAAAAAATAAAAAAATATTGTAAAAAAGTGTAATTATCAGCTAGCGTTACCATAAAAGTTTCAGAGTGCCCTACATATTTGATGTCCCTCATCATAGATAGAACGAAGTAGTTTATTAAATCTATGTCCCTCACTTACTCACTTATGTACCTATTATTATTTACTTTGACTGGAGAAGGTTTGTATGAAAAAAAAAATAGTTTGCGCGAAAAATTATAAATTTTTAGTAAACTTATCGACCATATTCATTTTTCTAATGTAAACCTTATATCGCTTGACATAACGATTAGTCGTCAATTTTTGTTTTAAATAGTTGGATCGGTAGGAATTCATGAAGGAAAACGGCATCAATTTATTTTTAACTAGCTGTCCCCGCGACTTCGTCCGCGTGGGAATTTATGGTTGTTCAGTATCTACCCGGACAAAGTCGTGGGCGAAGCTAGTATAAAAGTAATCTATCTAAGTTACTCCTTATCACATCAGCTATCTGCCAGTGAAAGACCCGTCAAAATCGGTCCAGCCGTTCCCAAGATTAGCCCCGCCAAACAGACAGACAGACAGACAAAAATTGTAAAAAAAATGTTTTGGTATATGTACCGTGTATACATACATATGCATTTACAGGGGCAGATTTCCCTATAGGCCAGGCCGAGTAGGCCCGGGCCTAGGGCGGCAAAATTTGGTCGTTTTTAGGGTTCCGTAGTAAACAAGGAACCTTTATAGTTTCGCCATGTCCGTCTGTCTGTCTGTCTGTCTGTCTGTCTGTCTGTCTGTCTGTCTGTCCGTCCGCGGTTTAGCGCAAAAACTATTAGTACTAGAGACTTGAAATTAGGCACAAGTATACACCTTAATTAAGCCGACAAAGTGGTTGAATAAAAATGAAAAAAAAATTTTTTTTAGGGTGACCTCCCCAACTTGTAACGCGCGGATATTTTTTTTTATTTTTGATGTTCATATAGTGTGGGAGAGGTTATATCGTTGGAGATGTCTTTTAAAAATATTATGGGTGCGCGAACATCATTTTTCGATTTAGTTAACTGTTCGTGACTTATTAAGCTTTAAAGTGCAAATTTTCGTTAGACTCAAGTGTCCTCCCCCCCTACAGACTAAACGGTTGTTGTAAGAAATTCAAACGCTACGGTGATAACAGCTACATATAACGAAATTAAAAGGAAAACTATCACACCTAAGTTGGCCCTGCAAGTTTGCGAGTAATAGTCGACCAAATGTATTTTACCAGAAAGTTTCGAACAACTCCATAGAAAATATTTATTTATATTTTTCATTACATCTCTTACTCTGTAACTACGGAACCCTACACTGCGCGTGGCCCGACACGCACTTGACTGGTTTTCTTTTAAGTAGTTGCCTACGCGCATTCTCGTAAAATCTCAAAAATGTGTCCATATATAGAATCTCGCGAAAAAAATTACATGTATGGCAATTACGATTATTAGAAGAATTAATTAAATCACTTAGAGACTATCGTTTTTTTTTTTTTCATTTTAATTTAATTTCTATAGTTATTGTTCAACTAATTTTTTATGCTTTACAGCACAGGGGGGAGGGGAGCGGCAATCTTTCATAGGCCTATGGCAGCCACCGTATCAAATCCGCGCCTGTGCATCTAGTAAAAAGCGGTTATTTAAATAATACAAATAGACACTCCAATTTTATTCATTTGTATATAGATGTAATGAAAGTAACAAATCTGAGGCTTGTTGTGTAGTCGAGCTTGATACTTAAGAGCAAGCTCAAAACTATCTAAGTCTTAATATTTAATCATAAATGTAATTATAGCGATTGACCTACATGTTTTTTATAGCGTGCAATGTAGGAAGATAATATTTAAAAATTGTGATAAAATTTAATCAACCTATTTTATAGAGTAGTTACAGTAGCATTACAACATTATAACACTTTAAGTAAGCTTCTAATACGTATGCTAATAATAAAGTAATTATACCAACCTCAGGTATAGCAATTTAAAAGAAAATAAGTAGTCATATGTATGTAACTAGTAAAGGTGAAGTAAACACGATAGCGTAGTATTATTACAAGACATATTCTCTGACGATAGTGTTCTCGCCAAGTTCAGTATTTGTCGAATCAATGTGTTTTAGTTTTTGATATGGATAACAATAAAACGATGATGATGGATGAGCGTTGCCAGTGGGTGAAAGGAGCAGGCAGCTTCTCTCTTGAGATACGAAATTAGCTCTATTTAATGCAAATGTTAGTGATATAATCAATTCTTTTTTTAATCTTGTGTCACAGTGTTTGTAACAATACTCCTCCGAAACGTCTGTTCCTATCATTATGAAATTTTCTGTGTATATTTGGTAGGTATGAGAATCGGTTGTAGTCTATTTTTTATAACCCAAAATGGTAGAGGAGATTCTCCCCAACTCAAATTACTTATGTTACGGAATACTGCTATTTGAATTGAATATTTTACAAAAATACTAACTACCTACTAGATAAACCATTTAGAAGAACATTACCTAATATAAGCAATTTTCATCTGACTCGCCAGAAGGAGGGTTTCATATTATGTGTGTATGTATACCTATGTTTGTTTGTGTATATTTCTTTAGCATGTTCTGCAGCTCAAATAAATTGCCTGACGCTAGCTTAAGTGAGGTCGTTAGATTAATCTTATCTATGCAAGTAAGTACATACAGTGCTCAACAATAAATATTCCACATCGAGCCTAGGACTTCGGTTTGTTTCGGGTCTGTAGAGCGTTATCTCTTTCGCACCATACCTATTTTTGACGTTTGTCGATCCATTTTTAGCAAGTTTTGACATCTGGTTTTGACCAACACCGGATTGTCAGTGCTTACGTAGGCAGTGTGCAACAGAGATAACGCTCTACGAAATCGAAACGAGCCGATCGTCTCTTTCGCATACTCGATGTGCAATATTAATTGTTGAGTACTCTACATAGATATCTAGATACTCGTATATTAAATTTTTCTATAAAATGGTTTAATACTTAGGTATACACAAAGTACAGTAAGTAGTATAGCTAAACTGCTTCCCTGGTTTACTGGAATTTTTCCATTTTTTGAAATTTTCCCAGTACCTCAGAGTTTAATAATGTAACAGACTTGCCACCTTTTACCTACATGGGCCAAAACTAACGGCGAATCGTGGGTGTTTGCCTGTATGCCTGAATCATCGGCGATAACAGGCGTGAAGTTACATTATAGTAAATAATTAATGAACACGCACTCGGGTTTTTAGTAGATATGTATTTCAATGTATTTTTCTTAAATAATGGATTTTCATTCTTATTTACGTTGATCGAAAAGAAAATGTAATCTTATCTATATATATATATATATAAATCAATTGCTGTTCGAGAATGGCTTTACCGTTTTGCCTAACTTTGGTTATGAATGAATTTTGGAACTCCAAGGAAGGTTTAAAAGGTAAGAAAATATGAAGAAATTGAATGGAAATAGTAAAAACCACAATTTAATTTTTCCATACAAATAGTCCGTATCTATCAAACCTTTGACACATTATTTCATTGTGAGGCAATACGAAGTTTGCCGGGTCAGCTAGATTTATAAATTTATTACTTATGCCAAAAACAGTCCTACTTGTGCAGGTGAAGCCAAAAATAATTAAGTCTTGGCAGCATTTCCATACGTAACATTAAATTAAATAACAGTGTTTGCTTATATACTAAATGATAATCCCTTAAATTATAACATCTACGTGTGTTTATTATCGCTTACATAGTTTAATACAAGCTATAAAGATTGTTTTTAGAAATTTAATTAAGTTTTAGTTAGTGGCACAACAGCGTCTACGTGACTGATATCTAGCGATAAAGTGGATTGCCCCTGAACTTCAACAGTTTATATACTTACTGACATGTTGTCTTCTATGAGTAGGAGCCAAAGAGGGGATTTTTGGATTTACTGCGAGTAAATCCAAAAATCCCTCAGAAATATATATGGGAGATACCTTTCACCTGGTTGAGTACCTCTACCAAATATAAGGTTTCTATATAGTGCCGAACTCTTAGGGCTACCCCCACAAGCTTGCTTCACATTAAAAACGTCAGAATTTTGGATGGGAGCTTTGATTGGGTTCACTTAACGTCCTTTCTGGGTATCTGAAATTCTCGAGAAAATTTTCACATCCGTTTTTGTAAGAATCGAATCTTTCCGAAAAGAGCACAGCATCAACATTGTGGGTCAAGGACGCGCCAGATATTCTGAGAGGTAGCTTTGTGTAAAACGTGTTTAAACAAAGCTGCCATCCAAAATTCAGACGATTCTCAAGTGAAATATGATCGTAGTAGACATTTGAAAAATTTTTAAGTGCTGCTTTTAGATTTGGTGGAGGTATCCAACTTAAACCTAAATTACCTAATATACTTGCCGCTAAATGGTAGTGTTCAGCACTATCGTGTTCCGGTCAGGTGGTAATGTACGGCCCTGTAATTTTCGGCACAGAGGCATAACACCTTAGGTCTCAGGAGTGGTAACGCATCTGCATTTTGACCTTGGTCTTTGTGTGGGTGTATATAGGCTGCAGTCATCACTTAACATCAACATGAACTGCATGCTTGTTTACTTAAAAAAAAATCACGAACACCATCAATGCCACCAAGGCCACCAACACCACCAAAAATGCCACCAACACCACCAACACCTCAAAAGCCATCAACGCCACTAACGACACCAACGCCACCACCACTAACGCCACCAATGTCACCAACGCCACCACCACTAACGCCACCACCACTAACGCCACCAATGTCACCAACGCCACCACCACCACCAGCAACGCTACAAGCGCCACTAACGCCACCAACACCTATGTAAACTGCATTCAAATCTGTTTAAAAGTTTTGAAGTAGTAGGTAGTTGAAGTAAATTTTCCATTGACCATAACTTGTTTTTCCCTTATCCGATTTTGACAAACAAATATTAGTAATAAATAATAATATATATTATTATTATATTACTTATTATGAAAAATAAAAGGCAACATTAATTGTAATCCCTACTAATATTATAAATGCGAAAGTCACTCTGTCTGTTACCTTTCCACGTCCAAACGACTGAACCGATTTTAATGAAATTTGGTACAGAGATAATTGACTTTGAGAAAGAACATAGGTTACTTTTTAAACGACATCCACGCGGGCGAATCCGCGGGCAACAGCTAGTTTTTTTTATAAATACAGAAAACATTAATACAGAAAAATGTGTTTAATGTTATGTTCAAATATTTAGTAGGCACATTTATTGAGTAGAAAAATAGACGACCTCTAAACGCATTCAGGTCAACATGGAATAGTCTATCTTAGAACAGTCGAATAATGTCGTTCAAGCTAAATATTTGACCATTAAACATAATATTGTGGTATGGAAGACCTTCGGACAAAAACGGCAGATGCGACCACAAAATTTAAGTATTATTATAGTAATCATATTATAGTGAATAGAAGATACCTACTTACCAGGTTGCTTATATAAGTAGGTATATATCTTTATATATAGTATATTGCAGATCGAAGTTATAATTAAATCTCAATTTCGTGTAAAACTTACTTACTTTGTTTCATTATGACCGATACTTTTGTGGAAGTCCGTCAAATAGTTTGCGAAGCGCTGGAGCTCCGCGGAATACAGTTTGAGAATCACTGTCCTAGTGATATAGGGCAGAGCGGGGTCTGTTGAGCCGCGGGGTCATTAGCGCCATCTATTATATCACGCTTAAAATACTCGATACAAGCGAGCGGGGGGCATTAGAAGAAGTCGGGGGTTGGCAAAACCCAGCGCACTTTGCTTCAGTCACCGGCCGGTGTTCATTTTGGATGCAAGAGCGCAATGTCGTTAATTTGGCGCCAAAAGTAAAAACGATCGCTTCATTGAATTTTGGGTTTAAAGTTACGAATGCCATCACACGTACGCCAAGTAAGTGTATTTTGATTTAGTCATGACTAATGAAAACGTTTTTAGTTTTAAAAATAAACTAGTTTTAATAGATATTTAGTTATCCTACATATTATAAGTAATTCGGGGATGGGGTCACTTGAGCCAAAATAATCGGGGTCGAATGAGCCATGTTCAAGTGACCCCTTATTTTAAATGCTTAATCAGTTATGCTTTACATTAAAGTTCTTTTTTAATTTTAGGATGCGAACTTACAAAAGAAAAACAGAACGTGGTAATAAGAGTAAAGATTTGTTAAAATTAGCAGTAAATCAAGTCATAAATGGTGGAAGTATCCGTAAATTGGCTAATAAATATTGAATAAATATCGAATTGCCATCTACATCTGGAGATATAGTTCCTTTTTCACCAGAGCTTGTGAGACCATTGCCAAAAGCAGGACCCAGGAAGCAACCAACACGAGGGAAAAAGAGAAGTTGTGCTGTTTTGACAGACACTCCCGAAAAGAACGCGTTGGCATTAGAAAAATGTAAAAGAAAACTAAACCTGGCAATAAGATAAACAAGTCCAAAAAAAAATCTGTGAATAAAGCAATTCTTAAGAGCAGTGCGTCAGAATCCGACGAAGATAATAACTCTAAATTAAATAAAAGAAAAGTCGTTAAGAAAAAGGCAGTCGTCCAGGAGAAGAGTGGATACAGTGCACCAGTTGCCGAAATTGGGCTCATGATAGGTGCACTTCTGGTGCCAGTACAGTTTATGTTTGTTACAGTGAATAAACAAAAAGTTTAAGTTACTTTTTAACAGAAGTTAATTTAATTTTGATTATATTTCTATGAGAATGTTATAAAAAAATATTTTTGTTTAGAGGTTTTGTAATTTTATGTTGTTAGATTGATATAAACCACTGGCTTATCTGGGGTGATCAACTGACCCCGAGGGGTGGCTCAGTTGACCCCGACTGTGGGGTCCAATGAGCCACACACCATTATTCACGAAAAGGTTAATTAAGTATAGTAATTAAAGACTTTACCAAAGTTTTATGTTCCAAATGAGTAGCCAAATAAATAAAGAACTGATTTGAGTCTAAGCCAATTTTATTATTTCCTTTAATAGTACCCTAAACTGATTCGAACAAAATCCTGATCAAGTGACCCCGCTCTGCCCTACCTAATTATAATCGTAACGCTCGTTAGGACTTATTAAAAGCTTATTACACGACACGGTATTCAGGGTCCGATAGCAAGGGCCAGGGTAGTGTACTAACATTTAGGGAGTTAGAGTCCGGGGAATTCGGGCGACCGGAGGGGCCCGGTCAGCCTAACGCCCTAACTACACACAGTACAAATATGAGCAGTATGAAAACTACGTACAAAAACGTTCAAAACGGCTCACTCACACAAACAGAGATCCAGTGACGGAGCTCGCGGGCGTAGGCACCACCGCATTACCTAATATACTTGCCGCTAAATGGTAGTGTTCAGCACTATCGTGTTCCGGTCAGGTGGTAATGTACGGCCCTGTAATTTCCGGCACAGAGGCATAACACCCTTAGGCCTCAGGAGTGGTAACGCATCTGCATTTTGACCTTGGTCTTTGTGTGGGTGTCTATAGGCTGCAGTCATCACTTAACATCAATGTGAACTGCATGCTTGTTTGCCACTTACATTACATAAAAAAAAAAAAAAAAAAAAAAAAAAAAAAACATGCGCACCGACGCTCGAGTAGCGAGTGACTCGGAGCTGGAGCACCGCGAGAATCGCTTAAGGGCCTCGTTGATGCGCATGTTTGTGTGATTGTGCCGTTTCAACCTTTTTGTACGTAGTTTCCATACTGTTCATATTTGTACTGTGACTGAGTTAGGGGCCTGTCGACCGGATAGTGTAATAAGCGGCAACCCGGTGCGAGGCCACGCCCACCCTTTCTGCCGGACCCTGAATACCGTGTCGTATAATAAGGCCAGTAAAACTAGCAGTTAATTTTATAACGTACATATACCTAGTTATACATTACAAAATTAACTGTTTCTTACATATTTTTATTTTAGGTGTACCGCTACGTATTTTGTAAGTAATTCACTGCTGTGTTACTGTTATCTTTTAGATATTGAATGGCCTTGGAAATGTAAAACGGAAACAATAAAATCATAGGCAGCCCGCATAGAGATCGTTTCACGGGTGTTTTCCCTTTTGATGAAATGATGAAAAAAACATACCTACGATCTATCAGCTGATTTCACCTATGGAATAAAATCTAAGTAGGTCTAAAGAGCTAGGTTACTTGGTAAGACATTACTGGCTGCATCGAAATGATAATCATTCTAAAATGTCGCTTTGTTATAGTAGGTATAGAGAGCTCCAGTGACGGAGCTCGCGGGCGTAGGCACCACCGCATTACCTAATATACTTGCCGCTAAATGGTAGTGTTCAATATTATCGTGTTCCGGTCAGGTGGTAATGTACGGCCCTGTGATTTCCCGAACAGAGCCATAACACCTTAGGCCTCAAGAGTGGTAACGCATCTGCATTTTGACCTTGGTCTTTGTGTGGGTGTCTTTAGGCTGCAGTCATCACTTAACATCAACGTGAACTGCATGCTTGTTTGCCACTTCCATTACATAAAAAAAGAGGTAGGCATGCCAACTCTTTTTAATCAGTTTTGCAGACTTATGGTGAGATTCACAGACCGCACTACGACTTTACTTTGAGTAAAGTATGCTCTGAACTGTCAGTACAGTATGGGATTTGACAGTTAGAAGCTTACTTTGCTTGAAAGTAAAGTCGTAGTGCGGTCTGTGAATCTCGCCCTTAAACATAATGGCCATAGTACATTTCCTGACACCCTTGCCGCCAACTTTCTGAAAACTGGTGTCAGTATTTAATTTTGTGTTGATCAGCACCCGCCAGTGGTGATCTCTAAGTACTTTTTATTGTCAGATGGACCAGGTGATATTACGTTTTAGAGTTTCTTCATTACCTATACTTACTTCTTATTAACGCTGTAGTTTCGAAAATTAAATAGGTAAACTAAGTACCTACCTACATAATAAATCTGCTTACTTTATAAATTTACACTAGAGCAGTTAAGTATAGGTAGCCACAGCTGCCCACAGTTAAAGTAGGGCAGCTCGAATCATTTTATCGTTACTTTTACAGTTGAGAGTTTACCGTATGTTAATAAAATAACCTACCTCTAAGTATTTTGTTTCAACTATATTCAATCCATATTCACACTTCTATGTGCCTATATAGAAATGATGCCTTGGTTTGCTCGTGCTACGCTTATTGAAATATTTTCTTTGCCGATACTTAGGTAGGTATATCTCCTATAGGCACATCGACTACTAATTTATAACAACAATATACTAAAATGTTTTTATACGTTTATCAATTCATTACATAAAAAAATATTTCAAGAGGTCTATTTGTGGGTCTTTAATTTTTTTATGTAAATCAAACAATCATACATACTCATTGATAGTAAATAATACTGTAATGTATAAACGTCTACATCTAATGCAGATGCGTTGCCACTCCTGAGGTTTAAAATTAATCTGTGCCGGAAATTACAGGGTCGCACATTAGCACTTGTCCGACGCGACAGCGCTGAACACCATTTGCCAGGAAGTAGGTATTTCCCGCGAGCTTTATAACTGGAACTCTACTGTCAGTAAAATTACAAAACTTAGGATATACTTACATAGGTAGTTCGAAGAACTGACGGCTGTTGGAACAGAACCTACCGGCCGTACCTACCGGAAAACGAAGCGTAGGCAGGCTCACCAAAAATGCACCGCGATCGCGTGATTAGGGTGGCCCAGGACCGTTCGTTGTGGCAATTTTTGGGCAGAGAATATGGGGAGGCCATTGTTCAGCAGAGGACGTCTTTTGGCTGAAATGATTATGACACAGGTAGGTAGGTATCTATTTCAAATATACTAAACTCTTTTTAAGACCCAAGAACAGACATAGAAGTCAACTAATTTAGAACAATTCTGTAACATACCAGATGCCGTGGTTCATAGATAATGTAAGAAGAAGTATGCATTGACTGCAATCTTATTAGCAACTACGATCATCGACGATATTGATATAAAAATACTTGTGCTCTAAACAAAGAAGCACCTAAGCAAAACCTTTGACATATATTTATGTCAACGAGAGCACAACCAGTCAGTAGAGCGTAATACGTAAAACACTTAAGGCTTCAATGGTGAAATGTGCACCAGGCAACCATGTACGGACATTATACTAACCACTATGTGGCATCTATAATCGCGGGGCGGCGGTGTCGCGAGGGTATATTATGTCCCGTATGCTCCACATTCAGGACAATTAGCGGGGAGGGACACAGATGCTGCAAATATATGGAAATGTTATCTGAGTGACTATTAACAGGTCATTAGCGATATCGAGCAAGGTCCATGTTCTACACTATCGCCGGCTAGCCTATTATAGCCTTCCTCGATAAATGGGCTATCTAACACTGAAATATTTTTTTTAATCGGACCAAATGTTCCTGAGATGTGCGCGTTCAAGCAAACAAACAAACAAACTTTTAAGCTTTATAATATTAGTAGGTAAGTACCTATAATATAAGTATAGATAGGTAGGTAATCTCCGCGAATCACTCGCGCACTGTTCCTTATTTTAATGCGATATCACTAAAATGTGATCTAATTAATTATAAACAGCTCTTAAAACTACTAACCTCCGTAAGCATTCATCCATTCCATAGCATATAAAGATATCACCCGGTAGTATCTAATAAAATATGGTGTTTTTATTTACTCAAATGACCATGTAAACCTCATAAAATCTTAAAACGCTCACTTTTAGAATGCCACCGATAACATAAACAAACTCAAAGGGTTCTAACGTCATTGCAAGTGTTCTCATAACCATCAACATCAACGTCAGAGCAAGCTCAGTCACCGTATCGTTAAAGAACAAAGAATTCCGCTAGATCGTCATTATTCAAATTTTCACTGTACTAGTTGTTCGTTTGTTCCGGCCTCTGCTTTTTGTCCTATTTCCTCCAAGTTTGAAATTACGATTAGTCCGGTTGAAATGAGACGCGGTCGTCCGTGGTGGATGGCCGTGTGAACGGTCCGTTAGATAAACTACGAGTATATTTAGGCAGTTTGAGATATTTTTTTGATTTTGATGCAATAATTTCATTTCCGAATATAAAATCTTCTTCTTCTATGACTTAGTTGTGCTAAAATCGTAATTATACTATTTTAATAAGGTTCCTCATATACCTAATTTATACCGGTTTAGTATTGTGGGACATTGGGGCACAAACCGCGCTAGGATGTTTAGCTTATTATTATCATCTCTCCACACAATATACACATGTATAATTATCTTGTAGTCTTAGATAGAAAGGCGCTGTGGAGCTCACGGGGATAATCATTTACTGATTTGTTTCCAACTTATAAATCAATAGGTACCTAAAGCAGCTGGACCGATGTTCAAGGTTTTTAGGGGCCATAAAAAATACTGCGACATAGTCACAACGAAAAACTATCTTAATCTGTCAATCCGGTCTTTTAACCTGTAAACCAGAATTCATAATTTGATTGAAGTAGGAATCTCTTTGAATTTTCATAAAAAAGAAAAAAAAAGTTACAATAGGTACATTCATCGACAGACAACGTAGTTTTGTAACTTTGTCGCAAAGAAAAAAAATCTAATGGGATGTATGAAACTGTTTCTTATTTTCCATCAATTGGTTGATATTAGGTTTGATCGAAGAGAGCTGAAGTCTTATATCGGGTTCGTAATCGAATGCATAAAAACTCTGAATCAGAACACTGATGGATAGAAGTGTATTTATTCTCTAGTATTCTCGGGGAGCCCCCACAAAGGCTTTGCAAAGTCCCAGGGCTCCGCAGAGCACACAAACTTTGAGAAACGCAGCAGAGAAATTTCAATTTCAGCTTTTTTTAAAAGTATAATACGATAACATTTACAGCTTACACTAGTTATAATTACATATTCTCTGCCTGTATCGTGGACGTTGTTCACAAACATAGAGCAACACGGGCCACCGGCCAACCGGAGGTGAGTAGCCATAGCGTTTATTGCCGATGCAAAACAGTCTGTCATTTTTTGCGGGGGGAAATTCGTATGCCACACACACACACACACAACAAAAATCGTCTATTACTACGAAACTCATACCTTGACTTTAACAAAATACATAAAAACAATTTCACGCACATATTTAAACATCTAGCTAGGCGACAGGCGTAGGCACACTTGTGCTTGTACTTTGACAGAGGGGAAAGCCTGCATATGGCTACTCCCCTCCTGCTCTATGTGTTGCTCTATGTTCACATATAACACGTACACAAACACCCAGACCGGAAACAAATATCTGCAGGCTATACAGGTAGATATTTGGCCCGATACAGAGTTCGAATCCGTGAACCTCGGTTCAAACGATAGTCACACATCGATGGACCAACTCCTCAGTCTCGTCGTCCTTATTTACTTCGCCTCAAACCTTACGTCGGCTGTTGTTGAGATTGTGTAACGGACAGATATATTTACTGTTTGTAATTTGTGTCGATTTCGGTGCACGCGCGATCCATATACTGAGGTGGATGTCACGAGAGCACGCGGAAGGCGATCATCAATCATAGGATTCGATTCGCGTCGTCGCTACGTAATGGAGGCAAAAACATGATGGCGCGCGCATGCCTACGTTTCCTATAATGCATTCAAATCCATTACTTACTTACGTACTTCACTGAACTTCTAGAAGTCGATATTTGTGGCACTTGCGATACAAAAGTTTTTAATACGTATTAGAAGCTTAAAAATTTTAACGTGATTTGCATGATATTCGAAAGTCCAATCGGTTCCTTTATAATTACAACTATTTAAACGTAATACGAATCATTCGAATATATACATACATGACATGTATAATAACAATAACCGATGACTAGAGTAAAAATTGCACCACCGCTAATTGCATATTTTATGTTTTATATGTCCCTCTACAACGCCTTAAAAATGATCGGATACAGGATCGAACCCGCAAGGTTCTACCTTAGGCAATTGACAGACACGACCCTAAAAGAAAAATATCGTTTCTTTATTTTTCTTTTCTCAGTTCAAATATATATTTTTTGTATTATTTTATTGCTTAATTTCTGTGAAAAAAAAATAAAACGGAAAAACATGTGATGACGTCACTTTTAAGGTGGAATGAAGTAGTTACCATTGCCTATCTTTAGATGAAAACATTATTCTTTATTCCCCAATATATATATATTTAATTATTACCCAAAACATCGATTCTTATTTCAAAAATTATAATAAATTATTTAACTCGATCCACAGTACTGGATTGATCTAGTGAATCGATACTATACCCTGGAAAATCGAACATCGATCTTCTTGGTTAACTCACATAGGGACATAGGAAACATACAGATCATAAGATTTAACGTTTAAACGTGAGTATAGGAAGTATTATACCAGCATTGAACACGGTTGAGTTGCTTTATTTTTTGGTCATCTGTTTTCCTTGAAATTTAGTATTACATAGCCCAAATCAAAAATTGATCGTAAATCGAAGATCGATTTATTCAATGTCGATTTAATCGTGGATGTATTTTGGACACTTCGAAATCAGAAATGGAATCGCCATCCCTATTACGAAGTATATAAATAGCTGCTACGATATTATTTATTAAAAAAAAAACAAGTTTTAGAGTTTTAAACAACGACTTAGCCCTCAGGCTATTGATATAATATTGATATTTTTTTCGATAGGTCGATATTAAAAACTAATTAAAACGTAGATTTATACATTCGATATTTTTTTTATTATTTTATATTTTATTCGATATTTGAGGAGCTACTCTGTGTTTTTTTTGCTCGATCGTCTTTTTATAATTTTGTAGTTGGATCAGGGAAGAGATTAATCGACGACACGCAGAGTCAAAGAATTTTATTAATTATATTGATACATCGATAATTTTTTCGATATATCGAACACTGGTACTAATATTTTTAAAATAAAAAGATCAACAGCCCTACATCGTGTTTGACAAGCTGACAACGACAAGACAGAGTTTTGGCGGGAACCTTGAAAGTGGCGTGTGGTGCTCTTATTTTATTTCATTTTCTTGGTGTATTTTTAAGTTATATTGAATAAAGTTGGTGGAATTTTGTTTGATATAGGTTTATTACAGTGCCCGTGTATAGTGAAATAGAATAACAGTGCGAAAACACGACCTTTCAGGTTGCCTCCAAAACTTCATTGTAAATGTTCTGGTAAAGTAGCCATCGCTTTACTCGAATAACTTGACTGTAACTTACTTGACTGTCATACTTAATAAATAATTGACCGACTATATTATACTAACTTTTACGCTGCTTAAATAAATACGAAATATCGTTTTACTTGACACTGGCAATATGCGTAATAGCGATGCCATAATTAAAAAAAAAAAACGACAAGACAGTGACATCTACAATTTTTTTTTAGGGGGACTGTTTATTCATCATCCCTCCCTCCGCGCGTGAAGCGCAACAAAAGGGGGGGGATGGTTCGGGGGTCGAGGAATGTCCTCCTTCCCCGGGCCTATCTGCCCCCGAGACGTCGGGGGCGTGATCCTAAACTGGAGATGCTGGCACGCAGGGGAACTCGCTGAAGGAGGCTTCATACACTTTTTATTTTATTTTTACTTACCTGTTTTTTTTTCTTTTCTCCTTTTTTTTTGAGCTTTTTAACCCTTTTCTTTGTTTTATTTTTTTTTTTTTTGTTTTCGGGTATATTCTTTTCATTCCCTCAGCTATTCCTCCGCGCGCCGCTTACAAAAGGTTAAATATTTTGACGTTGGCGATGGTAAGGGGCCACACGACCACGTCGTCACCTTGGCCTAAGCCTGACGGCGCAGCCGCGGTCCCGGGCGACGTCTCAAGTCCTCGACCGGGAGTCGAACCCGGTCGGTGGGCAGGGCTCGAACCCTCCCAATAATCTGCGGGTGGTTGGGGCCTGCCGACAGTGGTATGTGTGTCAGTGTAGGTGTATGTCTAGGCGGCCTTCACTGTGATCCGGGGGATCGGGGCCTTTGGAGGGATAGGGTGGGCAACATCGGCTCGACGTGCCCTCGGCGATGCAGGAGGGAGGATCTCGCGCGGCAACGGACGACCCTCGGGTGAGCGGCTGTGGAGAGGGGCTATTCCGCGGAGATGCTCGTGGGGTCCGTTGTCTGCGCGGTCGAACATTCGACGCGCGAGACCGACCACGAACTCCTCGACGGACTCAACCCCTAGATCCCGGGCGATGACGTCGTTGCGCACGTACCTCCCCGCTCCTGTGATCAGCCGGAGAGACACGTTCTGTTGAACCTGAAGCCACGGCACAAGGCAATGGTTCTATCGCCATTCCACCGTATGTGTGACGACATAATATGGCGCATACGTCTTTTTA
The DNA here is from genome assembly GCA_036365455.1 of Macrosoma leucophasiata. Taxonomy (NCBI): domain Eukaryota; kingdom Metazoa; phylum Arthropoda; class Insecta; order Lepidoptera; family Hedylidae; genus Macrosoma; species Macrosoma leucophasiata. Next base: position 9,041,942 of record JAWQUS010000024.1, read on the forward strand.
GAATACACTAACTTTCAAACTAGAAATTATGAATGAAAAGTACAAAATTTCGAAAAATGGTTAAACACGGGTGCCCTAGTTTAGGACTAACTTTTGAATAATGTAATATAACATGAAGGTTAAAAATATGAAATGTTGTCAATTGTGTTTTATTTAGGCTGATAACCCTTTTCGCTTGCCGATTGCCCGGTGAAGTGTAGGTGGTTGTAGGCACTATCATGGAGGTGGCAAAGGGTGACAATGTATCTGCATTATGACCTCTGATTACTGACTTGTCTGCGTATAAAAAGAAGAGCGATTTTGGTAATCATAGACGTGTTATGATCGCTATAAGAGTTGACAGTGAGCTCACAGAACTTCAATTTACAAATAGTTTATTACCTGTTTAGCCTATTCAAAATAATTTCATAACATGTACAGATTGTACAGCTTCAATTAACATTTCTCAATTTGTAGCGCTTAGATGCATTTTACAAAATGTTTATCACTGGAATTCAAAATCAACAAGTTCCACAACAAAACACTCACTGTCACCGCGATAAAAAGTTGCCACTCAACTAAATTAAAGTAACGTTAATTCAGTTAAGCAAAAAACCGTTTTAGCTCTGCCTTAGTTATTTCTCCGTCGGTATAAGATTTAAATCGAACAAAATGTTCATAGTATCTAATTGAGTAGTTAAAAATATTTTAAAAAATTGAAGAGGTGGCTTTTGCTATAATGGTTATCTCTCTTCTTTGTCGTCACCTCATGACTAAGGGTCGTGACCATCAAAAGTAGCTTCCCGGGTCAGTGCTCTTCATGCTTCCCTATTTTGGGCCATGTGGATTGCCGTTTGTGTGTTGCAATTAAGGTACTCCAGGATGGCGTCTATCCACCGAGTGGGCTTTCTGCCTCTGATCCTTCTTCCCTCAACGTGACCTGTTAGATTTAGCTTTTCCAGATCCTCCGTATCACGTCGGGCTACGTGACCGAAAAAGAAAGTGATCTCTGTAGACAGATAGACGAGAGGCGAGTCACAACTTGCAGTTCCTCGAGGACAGAGACGCTAGTGCGATGAGCGGTCCATGGGATGCCCAACATTTTTCGCCAACACCACATTTCAAATGCGTCTATCCTTGCCCTTAGCTTCTTCTTTAGCGTCCATGTTTCAGAATCATACAGAAAGATTGAGAAGATTAGGCATCGTACGAGTCCTATTTTCGTGCTGCGGTAGATGTTGCGATTTTTCCATATTCTCTCAAGTTTCTTCATTGCAGATTTTGCCATTTGTGCTCGTCGGACCACCTCTCCCTCGCTGTCACCATCACTGCGAAGGAGAGACCCCAGATAAACAAATCCCTGTACCGCGTCCAGATCGCGCAACTCAAATGATGTCTGCATAGTACTTAAATACAACCGACTAATAAGATACCTACAAATTTAATGTGAAATTGTAATGAGGTTTACTGTGAAATTTTATATAGAGTTAGTTCTATTTTCCATTTTTGGTAGTCTCAAGTGTCCCTGCCAGCTAAACGATGGTGTTTAGGCATGTGAAATAAAATCACGGTAGTAATGCATTCCAAACAACCTATAATATATATAATTATTATACATACTACTACCACAGTAGTAGTATGTATAATTATACTACTGCCACAGTAGTCAAATGCCGCCTAACTCAAATGCTTTCGTTTAGCTTTCGATTATAACAACATAGGTATTATCAGTTTCGTACCACCTAACTTTTTTCTGGAAGTGTTTTCGTCCGTAGGATCAAAATGTTTTAATAGGCGCTACGAAACTGACAAGATTGCATCCTAAACAAAAGCATTTCAGTTAGGCGGTCGGTCCCCTGGTGCAATGGATTTTGCCACCAGGCAGGACTATCGATTCTGAACTCTAATGCGAACAACTGATGAGATTAAAGCAAGAAGTTGAGAGAAAGCGGCCGGAATTGATCAACAGAAGGGGTGTGGTGTTTCATCATGATAACGCTAGACCTCACACATCTATAGCCACTCAGCAAAAATTGAGAGAGTTTGGCTGGGAGGTGTTAATGCATCCGCCGTATAGTCCTGACCTTGCACCTTCAGATTTCCCCCTGTTTCGGTCTCTTCAGAATTCTTTATGCAATGTTAGGTTAACATCACGAGAGGACTGCCAAATCCACTTGTCGCGGTATTTTGATGAGAAGTCCCAAAATTTTTATAGCAATGGGATGATGTCCCTACCTACAAGATGGCAAAAGGTTATCGAACAAAATGGTACATACATACTTTAGTTAAATTTAAATAAACTATATTAAAAAATGTTTTGAATTATTGTCGGCGACGACCACGGACAAAGGTGATAAATGAATGTGTTTGTGTGACAAAGACCAAAAGTGCAAGTGTACGTCAAAGTAGTCTTCGCGTAACGTTTGTAGAAAGTAAATAACATGTATAGATGTATAGCTATGTATAGACATTCTCCTCGTACGATAGTTCTGGATACGATTTAATTCTTTGCCTTATATCAACTTTAAATAATGTTAGTCATGTAAGAATTTATTATAGGAAGTCATTTTATATAATTAAACCTCGATCATGTAAAGGATATAGGCAGGAAACTTAATTTTCTTATTATTTTATGTTTTATCATTTTCTTATTTTTACGTATGTTTTAGGTTCCCTTTTTAAATGTACATTTATTTGTGTATTGTTTTCTGATAGAGTAATATTTGTTCTTTGTTTTTATGTACTTTTTATAATAATTGATCATGGCATTTAAAAGTTATTAAGAAATGTTTAAAGAAATACGCGGAAAATTGTTACATTTTTTATATTTACTTACGAATAACTTTTTAGTCTTTTTATGAATGTTAATAAAACTTATGTACAATAATAGAGGAAACTGTAACGGTTGTAAATATGTATAACACATGTATGTAACTATGAGAATTTTAAAAATAAAGAAAGAAAACCAGGTCAGCCATAGCAAAAAATAAGCACAAATTCGGGCAAAATACGACCGAAAAATGAGGCTCTCTTTACGGTATTGTTCAAATAATAGGGCTCAGGGCGAATTCGAAAGTATGACATCCATCAGTCAAGCGCGATCTTAATAAAATAACTGAGGAGGTGCATGAAGCCGTGGGTGCGCATCGCGAGGCCGCCTGGGATGATACCATAGACCGGGCGGCTGAAGACGACACAACGCTATACGCACTCACCAAAGCCCTCACTCACGACTCGGCCCCTATTTACCCGCTCCTAGACGAAGCGGGAAATAGGCAGTACAGGCCGCACGATAGGGCCGAGATCCTGGCCACGCACTTGGAAGGAGTTTTCACTCCCAACCCACCCTCCCCCGACGCTGCTGTCGCCGAGCATTACGATGCATGCGAGGGCCGTGTAAGGGAATTATTGTCGGCCCCTACTCCGCCCTTACCTGGGGACGACTTTATCTCCCCTTCTGAGGTGCGTAGAGTCGTCAACCGCCTTTCCACACGGAAGGCGGCGGGGCCGGACGGTATCCCATGCGCGGCCATCCGCCATCTGCCGTGGAAGAGCCTGGTGACCCTTACCAGACTCTTCAACGGCATACTCCGGACCGGACATTTCCCCCAAGAGTGGAAACTGGGGAAAATTATTGTCCTCCCCAAACCGGGCAAGGACCGCCGACATCCCTCAAGCTACCGCCCAATAACACTACTCTCACACATAGCCAAGTTGTTCGAGCGTCTATGGCTGCGGAGGCTGAGACCGTTCCTCCCATGCAGGGAGGAGCAATTTGGCTTTCGCGCCGGACACTCGACAACACAGCAGCTGACGAGAGTAGTGCACCACCTGACTAGCGAGGCCAACAGGGGGCGGTACTCGGTCGCTGTCTTTCTCGACATAGAGAAGGCATTCGACCGAGTATGGCACACGGGCCTGTTGGCCAAGCTAGCGACCCACCTTCCACCCGGGCACTACAGGGTGGTAGCCAACTTTTTGAGGGACAGGCGGTTCTACGTCTCGGTGGAGGGCACTGATTCAAGTCAGCACCCCATCCGGGCCGGAGTACCCCAGGGCAGCTGTGTATCGCCAGCGCTCTACGCGGCATACACAGACGACATCCCCACTCTCCGCGAACATCTGCGTGAGGGTGACAGGGATGTCATGCTAGCCCTGTTTGCCGACGACAGCGCGTATATATCATCGTCGTCCCGCCTAGACCAAGCCTTAAAAAAAATGCAGCGTCTGCTGGACCTGCTGCCGGAGTGGTTGGACGCATGGCGGATGGCCGTGAACGTCGAAAAGACGGTCGCGATCGCCATGCGGGTCCGCCGAACGTTGCCACCGCTCCGGCTGCGAGGCCAGGATATAGAGTGGCAACCAACGATCAAGTATCTCGGGTGCAACATTGATCGTGCATTGCACATGGTGCCGACCGTGAACCATATGGTTACACGAGCGGCAGCCGCTCGATCGTTGTTGCACCCAGTGCTGCGGTCGAGGTTGCCTTTGCGGGTAAAAACCCGCATCTACAAGACCTATATCCGCTCGAGGTTGACGTACGCGGCCCCGGCGTGGTACGCTTTGTGCTCCGCCGAGCAGCGACGCCGACTTCAGGTGCAGCAGAACCGGACCCTGAGGCTCATAACGGGCGCGGGGAGGTATGTCAAAAACGAGGTCATCGCCCGCGACCTGAGGGTCGAATCGGTGGAGGAGTTTGTGGTCCGGCTGGCGCGTAATATGTACGATCGCGCAGACAACGGACCTCACGAACACCTCCGCGGATTCGCCCCTCTACATTGTCGACCACCTGACAGCTACGCATTGCCTCGTGAGATACTTCCCCCCCCATCGCCCGGGTCAAGGCGGGCCGACACGACCCCAAGCGGCATCGACGCAGCTCCAGCACCTGTGCCGCGTGTGAGAATTCTGCCACCCATTGATCACCGCCACTCTGACAACCCATCCACACAAACGGGCCCCGTCATTGCGGGGCCCGACCTCACCTCTTCAAGGGCGGGTTCGAACCCCACCCTTACGGCCGAGAATCTAAGATTACTGGCCGAGGCGGGTTCAAGCCCTGCCCTCTGAGTTGCGGAAGCGCTGCGGGGCGGGCCGCAATGCCCGGCTAAGGCCGGACGTTGCGAGGAGCCGCCCCCTATGTCAACCCTACACCACGTCAACCATCATTCGTCCCAATGTTAAGCTGTGCACGCGAGGATAGCCGGGGAGAGAAAAGATTATGCCTCAGGCTAAAAAGCTCACAAAAAAAAATACATATAAATAATAAAAAAAAAAACCAACAAAAAAAAAAAAAAATAATAATAATAATAATAAAAAAAATAAAAAATAAATAAAAATAAAAAAAAAAAATAATAAAAAAATAAAAAAAATATAAAATAAAAATAAACCCCCCGGTGAGTCTTAGCGTGCACGGCCCCCCCCCCAATTAAGTGAAAATAGACTCACGCCCTCGCTTAGTCGAGGGCAGGCCCGCCCGGGCAGGAGGGAAATACCTCGAGGCCCGCTCCGCCGCTGCGCGCTCGCGCGCGCAGCAGCGACGACATTAGTTAGGTTAGTTTAAAGTATGACATGGTCTCCAGCAAGTGAAAACAAGTGAAAACAAGTGAAAACAAGTGAAGTAACAAGAAGAAAAAGTGAACCTGGAAGACTGGAAGACTGGAAGACCCCAGTGATTCTATGATAGAATTAGGTCGTCGGGGTAGGGTTACCAAGGCTTGGCTGGCCTGCTTTTCGGTCATATCACATGTAACCGATTGTTTCTTTACTGAAACACCCCTTCCCCGCACCTCCACCCCTCTCACTGGCGGCGCAGATCCAGATCGGCGTATACTGCCATCGGTGTCAACACTACGAGCGGGCATCCGGCGCCGGACGGACAATAGGTCCGCCCGTACATTCAAACGCCCGCACATTACGGTCGTGGTGGTTCGCAGGTGCAGTACGTACGTCACTGCATCATAGCTCGCTAGAAGAGCGCCCCACGACATCTGCTGGTCCTTCGAGCCGGATCTTCGTGTTGAACACCAGACCTACGGACTACTGCCGCCGCCATGCCAGTCACCAGGAGCCACCGAGGAAATTCACCAGCGGACCGGCCGGCTGCACCCCGCGCCACAGAAGAGACTCCAGAGACTACGGAATCTTCAGGAACAACGGAATCTTCAGGAACAACGGGATCTTCGAGCACCAACACAGAAGGCACACTCACCACATCATACGAATCAAGAGTGACGTCGGGAACGGAAACCAAAGAAGACTCTGTGGTGGCTGCTCCTGCCGCTTCTGCTGCTCCTGCTGCCCCTATTGCACCTACTACGACGGCAACGGGAAATAAGACGCGCTCTACGAAGACAACGAGGCGTCGAGAATTGGAAGCCAAAATGGAATTGGCGCGTCGTCAATTGGAAGAAGCAAAGGCAGCTGCAGCACTAGCCCAGAGTCAATGGGAACTGGTCCAGATTGAGAACGAAGATTCCGAAATCGAACAAGAAAAGGATTGGGAGTCGAACGTCCAGACGTGGGTGCAGTCGACGGTGGACAGGGTGTCCGGGAAGGGGCATCAAGGAGATGTGCCCGGGGAGGGGCACCGGCCGGGACCGTCCGGGAAGGGGCGGGCCAGCCAACCTCCGACGACCACCGCCGCCGCAGCCGCCGTCAAGCCAGAAGATCAAGCGGAATCACTAAGAAATGGAAATAAGGAACTTGCGGAGGCCATCGTTAAAGCAATAAGTGTTGCGCCACGACATGTATCAGCATCGCAACCTAACTACGTGCATGAATTACCCGGCTTCGACGGAAGAAGCGATGAATGGATCGCCTTCAGGACGGTTTATGAAGACACCGCACCGCTATTTACGGAAGCACAGAATATGACGCGGCTGCGGCGGTCTATTAAGGGCACAGCAAGAGAGGCAATCAAGAGCCTGTTATATTCGGAGTGCCCACCTGAAGAAGTACTAGAAGCCCTTCGTCGAAGATTCGGAAGACCAGAAGCCCTGATCCTGATGGAATTAGAAAAAGTCAAGAGTCTATCCAGGATCCATGAAAACGCACGTGACATTTGCGTGTTCGCCAGCCAAGTGAACAACACCGTCGCGACTATACGGGGGCTAAGAAAACCTCAGTACCTGCACTCACCAGAGATGGTACGAATCATCGTGAGCAAGATGCCAGCGGTACTGCAATATCGGTGGTACGACTTCGCCGCCGATGCTACGGATCAAGATCCAGACCTGGTGCAATTGATGAAGTTCCTCAACAGGGAAGCAGACCGATGTGGACCGTACGCGACACAAGAAATTATGCATCAATCGCGTCAGCCTCCACGACGTCAATTTGCACACGCCGCTTCGGAACAAACCGAAGAAAAGAAGACCTGTCCACATTGCCAGAACGATCATCACCTACTCGAATGTCGCAAGTTTCTACAGCTGCCAATGAAGGAACGATGGGACGCCGCTGTCAAGTCAAGATTGTGTTTCAAATGTCTCCAAGGACGACATCGTAAAGAAACATGCCGACGTCCTCCATGCAAGGTGTGCAAGCGATGGCATCACTTCGTGCTTCATGAAGACCGCGGGGATATCCCGAAGCCCGAAGAGAAAAAAGAAATTGCGAACAACGTCATGTTATCAGTGAACACGGCAAGGACAGCCAAGGCGTACTTGAAGATGGCTCCCGTTGAACTGTATGGACCAAGAGGAACTACCCAAGTCTTGGCGTTGCTGGATGAGGGATCAACCGTCACGCTGCTCGATGCCACGGTTGCAAGGCAGATTGGCCTCAAGGGACCCGTGGAAGCACTCACTCTGGAAACGGTGGGAGGAAAGACCATCACCAAAGGAGACTCCATGAGAATAAGCGCGAAGATAAAAGGATTGCATCAGACAAAGAAAAGAAGTATTTCTGGGGCACGAACCATAGACAACATTAACCTGACGCCTCAGAAACTAGACAAGAAAAGAATAGAAGAATGCGCTCATCTCAAGTCAATGACGGACCAGTTATATTATGAAGGAGAGTCACCCAAGCTATTGATCGGACAAGACAATTGGGAGCTCATCGTGTCCAGAGCCACACGCAAAGGGAAAAGAGGTCAACCCGTAGCATCATTGACCTACCTCGGGTGGGTGCTACACGGGTCCGATGGAACGAGACCAGTGAACTTCGTAACCTGCGCGCACGTATCTTCAAAGGAGGAAGAATTAGAGAAGATCGTCAAAGAACACTTCGCCGTGGAATCATTAGGAATCCAGCCACGCCGACCGACGACAGATATGGAAGAAAAGGCTCTGGCAATTTTAGAAGAAACCACAAGAAAACTGGACGATGGGCGCTTCGAGACCGGCTTGCTCTGGAAGAACAAAGAAGGAACCATGCCAGATAACTACAGACAAGCCGAGAACAGATTGAAGAACATCGAAAGGAAATTGGACGGGAACGCGGCATTGAAGCAGGAATACGAAGCACAAGTGAAGAATCTTCTCGACAGCGGCTATGCCGAAGAAGTACAACATGAATCCGCATCGAAGAAGAAATGGTACCTGCCCCATTTCGCCGTGACACACCCCACCAAGAAGAAGATAAGGCTGGTCTTCGATGCTGCTGCCAAGTGCCAAGGGAAAAGCCTCAACGACGAGTTGCTGCCGGGACCAGATCTGTTGCAGTCACTATTTGGAGTACTTCTGCGGTTCCGCCAGAAACCAATCGCTGTGGTAGCAGATATCAAGGAGATGTTTCTACAGGTGAAAATGCGGGAAGAAGATCGAGACAGCCTTCGATTTCTATGGAGGGGAGACCAGCGAAGTGAAACGCCGAAGGAGTATAGAATGACATCGGTCATCTTCGGCGCCGCCTGTTCCCCGAGTGCTGCTATCTTCGTGAAGAACAAGAATGCGACTGAACATCAAGAAGAATATCCCGAAGCAGCACGAGCCATCGAACGTAATCATTACATGGATGATTACCTACACAGCTTCGGGACAAGTCAAGAAGCAGTCGAGATAGCCAGCCAAGTGAGCCTGATCCACAAGAAGGCCGGGTTCGAGCTGAGGGGCTGGGCTTCTAACGATGAAGAAGTTTTGAAGACGCTCACCCCAGAAGAAAACAGCAAAGAAGTAGAGTTGGGGACTAAAGAAGAGAAGACATTGGGTTTGAGATGGTTCACCAAAGGCGACGAGATCGGGTTCAGAACGTGTCTTCGCAATATACATGAAGAGGTGGTCAAACAGAAGAGAGTGCCAACCAAACGAGAAGTCACCAGCGCCGTGATGTCAACATTCGATCCATTGGGGCTAGCATCGCCAGTGCTCATCCAAGGCAAGAAACTCATTCAGAGTATATGGAGGAGCGGCGTCGGATGGGACGACAACATCACAGAAGAAGACAACAAGATTTGGTCAGACTACCTAGACAGCCTGCAGCTACTAAAGGATCTTCGGGTACCAAGGCGCGTCACGCAGTCCAACACCGAGGGGGAGCTTCACGTTTTCGTCGACGCGAGTGAAGAAGCCTACGCCTGCGCGATCTACCTGAGGCAACGCGACGAAGACGGCGGACATCGAGTGACACTTTTAGCGGGCAAAGCTAGAGTCACTCCCCTGAAACCGGTGTCCATTCCAAGGCTGGAGCTGCAAGCTGCGCTACTGGGATCCAGAATGGCGCGGTCGATTGAAGAGGAGCTGGACATCATGGTCGCCAAGAAAGTCTATTGGAGCGACTCCAGCACAGTCCTAGCATGGATCAAATCAGACCCTAGGACCTTCAAGCCGTTCGTAGCACATCGTTTGGCGGAAATCGAAGACACAACGAAACCTCAAGAATGGCGCTGGGTACCTACGGCTCAGAACCCAGCTGACGACGCGACGAGAAACGTACCCAGAGACTTCGGGAGCGACCATAGATGGTTCCACGGACCTGCGTTCCTGGCACTAGAAGAGGAGGATTGGCCGAAGCCGCGCACCATCAAGACAGAGCCCACCGGCGAAGAAAAGGAGAAGCCGATTGTGGGAACTACGAAGACCGTCGACAAACACCCGACACCGGACCCAGTCAGGTTCTCCTCCTGGACCCGGTTGGTGAGGACAACTGCAAGAGTGCTTCAGTTCGTCGACCTGTGCCGAAAGAAGAAGCTGCCAGTGAACGTGTCCCGCAAGTCTGAGCGTCAAGATCCTACCTGGAAAAGTAACAAGAAAAAAGCCAAGGTAGCCATGAAGCCCGTGAACAAGAAGACCCAAGAAAGAAGATTGATTCCCCTTGAACCCGACCAAATGAAGACTGCTGAGAAGATTTTATTACGAAGAAGCCAAGAAGAGAGCTTCCATGAAGAAGTACGCTGCGTCGAGAAGATGAAACCATTCGAGAGGAACAGCAAACTGAAGAAACTGGATGTCGTCATAGAAGATGGATTACTACGACTCCGAGGAAGAATCGACGCAGCGAGACATGTCCGGCAAGACAAGAGACCTGTGGTGCTAGACAGCAAGCACTACATCACCAGATTGCTCATCGCACACTACCACGAAGAGTTCAACCATGGCAACCACGCGACGGTGATCAACGAGTTGAGGCAGCGCTACTGGATCCTGGGGCTACGATCTGCAGTGAGATCGACGGTTCATCGGTGTCAGTGGTGCAAAGTATACCGCGGCACGCCACAGCTTCAGCCGATGGGGAATCTCCCGCTGGAGCGACTACGACATGGAGAACCACCATTCACATGCACCGCCGTAGACTACTTCGGGCCTATGATCGTCACGGTAGGCCGACGTCATGAGAAGAGATGGGGCGCCCTGTTCACGTGCCTCACAACTAGAGCCGTTCACGTCGAGCTAGCAGCGTCTCTGTCAACGGACTCCATGATTCTGGCGTTGCGACGGATGACTGCGAGACGGGGAATGCCAAGGACGATCTTCAGCGACAACGGTACGAACTTCGTGGGGGCCAACAAAGAACTTCAAGAAGCCTTCGCCAGCCTCAACAAAGATGACCTCATCACCGCTGCAGAACGTATGAGCATCAAGTGGAAGTTCATACCACCTGGAGCTCCGAACATGGGGGGAGCATGGGAACGCCTGGTCCGGTCCATCAAAACGGCCCTGGCGGTGACCCTCAAGGAAAGACACCCCAGAGAAGAGGTTCTACATACACTGCTGCTAGAGGCGGAGCATCTGGTGAACTCGAGACCGCTTATAGAAGCCGATGAAGACACTGAAGAAGGTGCCCTCACTCCCAACCACTTCCTAATTGGGAGATCCTGCGGCACCCGACTGGGAACTTTCACCGACGACGACCTCACCGACCGGCGTGCATGGAGAGTAGCTCAGCGACTGACCGACCACTTCTGGAGCAGATGGGTGAAAGAGTACCTTCCAACTCTGATCCCGAGAAGAATCGACGCGAGGGCTGCTACGAGAGACCTGCAGTGTGGAGACACAGTCCTCATAGTGGACTCCACGCTGCCACGAGGAACCTGGCCGAGAGGCGAGGTGGTCCGAACCTACCCAGGACCCGACGGGCGCACTCGAGTACTAGAAGTGCGCACTACCGGGGGCGTGCTGAAGCGCCCCAGCTCCAAGCTGGTGCTACTGGTGCCAGCGCAGCGCGACAAGGAGCGGACAACCGTCGAGATCGACGGCAGAGCATCGACCAGCGAGCCAGACTGCGGGGAGGCAGCCATCGCACCGAGTCGAGAGCACCGAGTCGCCGGGCCAGGAGTTGGTGCTTCGCACGAGGGGGAGGATGTCGGCGACGACCACGGACAAAGGTGATAAATGAATGTGTTTGTGTGACAAAGACCAAAAGTGCAAGTGTACGTCAAAGTAGTCTTCGCGTAACGTTTGTAGAAAGTAAATAACATGTATAGATGTATAGCTATGTATAGACATTCTCCTCGTACGATAGTTCTGGATACGATTTAATTCTTTGCCTTATATCAACTTTAAATAATGTTAGTCATGTAAGAATTTATTATAGGAAGTCATTTTATATAATTAAACCTCGATCATGTAAAGGATATAGGCAGGAAACTTAATTTTCTTATTATTTTATGTTTTATCATTTTCTTATTTTTACGTATGTTTTAGGTTCCCTTTTTAAATGTACATTTATTTGTGTATTGTTTTCTGATAGAGTAATATTTGTTCTTTGTTTTTATGTACTTTTTATAATAATTGATCATGGCATTTAAAAGTTATTAAGAAATGTTTAAAGAAATACGCGGAAAATTGTTACATTTTTTATATTTACTTACGAATAACTTTTTAGTCTTTTTATGAATGTTAATAAAACTTATGTACAATAATAGAGGAAACTGTAACGGTTGTAAATATGTATAACACATGTATGTAACTATGAGAATTTTAAAAATAAAGAAAGAAAACCAGGTCAGCCATAGCAAAAAATAAGCACAAATTCGGGCAAAATACGACCGAAAAATGAGGCTCTCTTTACGGTATTGTTCAAATAATAGGGCTCAGGGCGAATTCGAAAGTATGACATGGTCTCCAGCAAGTGAAAACAAGTGAAAACAAGTGAAAACAAGTGAAGTAACAAGAAGAAAAAGTGAACCTGGAAGACTGGAAGACTGGAAGACCCCAGTGATTCTATGATAGAATTAGGTCGTCGGGGTAGGGTTACCAAGGCTTGGCTGGCCTGCTTTTCGGTCATATCACATGTAACCGATTGTTTCTTTACTGAAACACCCCTTCCCCGCACCTCCACCCCTCTCACTGGCGGCGCAGATCCAGATCGGCGTATACTGCCATCGGTGTCAACACTACGAGCGGGCATCCGGCGCCGGACGGACAATAGGTCCGCCCGTACATTCAAACGCCCGCACATTACGGTCGTGGTGGTTCGCAGGTGCAGTACGTACGTCACTGCATCATAGCTCGCTAGAAGAGCGCCCCACGACAATTATCTTAAAAAATGCGAAGAAACTTTTTCCCCAACCTAATATAATAAGTACATCTTATGCATTATATCGATTTAAATAACGTACGGTACCTAATAAAACTTCCAAGTAGAATACCTAATAATATTGAAAACTCTGTTCGTGTATTCTAATGATGAAATAATATTATAATAACGTATAATAACCCCAACAATATTCATTTAAGTATACTACTTAATAATGTGTTAATAGCTCTTCACTTAAGTGTAATTGAAGATATAATGTTGAGAAGTAATTTGAAACGCATAGATAGGTCTCCAGATCTTATGAATACCATCGACCTCATTGCAACTAACAGTTGTATCTGCTTCGAAAGTAACTAGGATGATATCTTGAACGATACTGTAATTTGTGTCGGTTATCGGTGTTCAATAATAATACCCGCGATTTCTTCCGAACCTAGATCTTGGTGAAATCTAAGTCTTTCCCTAAGAAGAAGACTATCTACGTAATCATTTCAATGTACCGAATTATAAATTTTGTTTTACATTTTGCGCCGAAATAATGTATTAGATGTATCACGAACATTGAGGTTACCTTATCAAATAGGTTCAGACTTCAGAGACACTGAAAGTCTGAAGTATCTTTATACCTAAAATGAACTAGTGGGCTAGAACTACTTCTGCAGCAGAAGTAGTTCTAGCCCACTAGTACTAGTTCACCAGTATTTATACGGTATGGGCCAGCAGAAGTTCTGCTGGCCCATACCGTATAAATATGACGGGCACACAATGGTTATTATTCAAAATAATCTACGCTAATCTACGGTGGTGTCTACGCCGGCGAGCACCATCACTGGAACTCTACCACCAAATGCTACAACTAGGCAAAACTTACCTCCCCCTTTTCTTGCCAAACTTGAACTCATTTACAAACAACATTAACGTGACGAAGATTATAGATAAAATAAATTACAGCGTGAAAAATTTGGGTATAATTTATCGGTAAAGGGTATTAAGAAGTTAACCTGTCATAACAATGTTTATTTTCTAAGATTTTTTTGGTTGCTTTGTATTTTCCAAGGCTGATTAACAATTTGGCGGATTAAATCGTAGAGTAATTTTACCTACATTTATTGTATGTGCAAATTTCTCAATAGAGAAAAACACTGTTGTTAAACTATTTGTATTTGACTCAAAATAGGAACGTAATGGAACTGTTCAATGGATTCAATTTATAATATACCTAGGTAAATAATAAAATAAGTTTACACTCACAGCCCCACACTACATATAAACCTATGTCGCGGGTCCTGTTGTACACACACAACACATTCACAAACCCGAAACAAAATATCTGTTAGCTACTAGGCCATACAAATATTTGTCCCGGTATGGGGATCGAACCCGTGACCGACCGTTTAAACCTAGGTTCAAACGTTCGTCACACACCGCTGCTGGACTAACTGGTTCGACTCGAATTAGATATCAATAAAGTTTTGATTTCCTCCAACAACTTAAAATTTGGCTTTGAAATATTGCATTTATCTATAGATCTAACTAAACGCTATTACGATTCAATTCATATTTGCATAGAACAAAGTATTATTAGTTACATGGTATCGGATAAACGAAGTGAGGGCGTGACTGAAGCGGTCACGGTCATGGATCGCCGCTCTAGCTACCACTTCACGATTCCACCTGCTCTTCGCTCCTTGGTCCACAGATGGTGCAATTGAGTACATTTTCTAATTGACTTCATCTGTAAAATTACTAAATTAGTCTTTCAAAATGATTGGAACAAAATCTGTGTCAACTTTGAGCATTCCGCGCACTTATTTGAAATCCAACTAGTTTTATTTTTTTATTTATTTATTTATTGTCTGCAAACATTTTTAAATATATAATAACTTCGTTTATTGATATCGGTAAATACTTATTTTAATTTATTACACGTACCTGTAACTTGACATATCTTTGCAAAATAAATAAAGATTATCGAATGCAACATGGACTAAAGATGCGATATCATCGTTGATTTTGATTGACTTTCTAATGCGACCTATACCTAATTATAAATCAAACAGATAGTCTCAATGAGTCTGAACAAATAGATGTGAGTGGTATCAACGATCTTATCGCAGGATCGGGGCGCGCTGACCGCCCCGCAGTCGGTCAAATTGCGTGCCGGACATAACTTCGACGACCCGAGAACGTTCAACTGCTGTCACTCAATCAGCGAAACCAGCGATTTCTCCACGCGAATGTCACGGCACCGAACGCATCTGCGCCGAACTACAGAACCCAATTCCTTATAATCCGACGCCAATCAGCAATGTAGATCATGAGATTGTCGAATTGTGAGGCGGATCAGTGATCGTGTCGTGAGAACGGTAGGGTACGGCGCGCAGGTGGTACCCTCCCCGGTGGTTAACTGTTAGTTCATCGAGCGGACGAGCCGAGCTCGCCTCCGCGCAGTCCCGTCCCGAGACGTTGAAGGCGCTCCACGCCGGTTTCCGACCGAAGCTCCCATCTGCGTACGCGCGGGAAAACATTCGTACGTAAACGTACGGAGTTAAAATTTCACAGTTGTGACAGTGTAACATTATTGAACTGTTGTGATAGTTGTTTCAATTTCTGGGGAATATTTGTTTTTTTTGTGCATAAGTAAGGTAATCGGGGCAGATAGCATTAACGGTTGGCTCCGCGCTCGAGTGTGGCAGACCGCAAGCATGACGAGCGCCGGCGACTGCGCTCTCGTGCTCCTCTTCTTGCTACGGGTACGATTTTTCGCTTTTTTTTAATGTATAATTTATCACATAGTTTATTTTTTCAGATTACCATAAATAGATACACTGAGACAAAAAACAGTGTTCTCTTAAAACTTGAAAAATATATAGGTGTAACATACGCTTGGAATCTAGATGCGTTACTGCGTTTAACTTAAAATAATATGTATTACCAATTAAAACAAGAACTATTCAAATTTTCCCAGGCATTTTCAGTTAATCAACAAGGTATTGAAATACCGTAACGCAAATTTCTGGGACTTCCTGTGAGATAGATTTGCGATAAACAAATTCTTTCACCGTAAAAATCCGCGGGGCAAATTTATGCAGATCGCTACATTTGATAGAGTTCCAATTTTCCGGTAAGTAAACACATGACCTAAAAGTGATATCTTAATTTACTAGGAGTTGGATCAAAATTGAATATTTTCTTTTGTAATTGTTTTATATTATTTCGCATTAACACATGCTTGTGAATGCCTGAAGTCAAATTTTTCTTTCCATTTTTCTTTAAAATAAAAATTTTCTCTTGTAGTTAAAATCTTATTTAGAAGTATCTATAATGCGATATATATGTATATACATTAGTATTTCATTGATACATTTTCACGAATGCAAACATACTCTATGTGGTCTGGTTTTGTGAGCGTCCACAAAAAATATTAAATGATCGTTAAAGTAAAAGCACAACAGTACAATGCTGATACATCCACGAATACTGTCCGTAGCAAGCATTGTGAACACGTGATTGAAACCATTTAAAGTATTAAATTTCACGCTCGAGAGATTTGTGTTAACCGGGCGCCGAAAATCTAAATCCGTCATTGAATTTCCTTTTTTAAATATTTTCAAGCGAAACATTTTTTTATCATTACAGTCCATTCATACAAATCTTTGTCGTTATTAATGTTTTATCTTCAGCCTTTCACTACAAGACCATAAATTACTTAACGTTATAACGAGAGAAAAGCCATTTGACTACCGTAATTTATGTAATTTAAGACTGCATCTTAATACTGCACATCATATTTCATAAATGTACTTCCCATACAATCGTAAAGTATCTTGTTATATCAATTAGCGCTTCATAAAAAACTTTGAAGCAATTTATAACTGTTGATTGCATCGACCGCGGTATGGAGCGTGAAGAAAATAGATGATGCGCATGCGAGGCTCCATTTAACGTATTGCACTTGCAGTATGCGGTCTTATTGACTGGTCTCGGTAATAAAAGCGCCGATGATCTACGATTAAACGTGGCACGCGCGAGCACTAACGTAAGGCTGTATTTATACTGGTAGGCCTCGAATGCGTATTATGTATGGGATAAGGGGCGAGATTCTTAATCAGAACTTTGCTCCAAAGACGTCTTCACAAAGTGTACTATCTTAAAGCAAAGCACACTTTCATTATTTTGGCTTTAAGGATGAGATTCACAGACCGCACTACGACTTTACTTTCAACAAAGTACGCTTAGAACTTTTGGTAAAATATATTATAAGTTTTGACAGTTCTAAGCGGCCTTTGCTGGTAGTAAAATCGTAGTGCGGTCTGTGAATCTCACCCTCAGAACCGACGCTTAGCAAAGTACGGTTGAAAGCAAAATGCAAAGTAAGAAACGAAACAAAGGTAGAATCCGTTTCTGTTTGCGCATATACTCTGATATTAAAGGCGTTAAAATATTCTTCTAAAAAATAATATCTATAATAATAAATGAACGACCATTTCAATTGACAGCTCAAGCCTGTGGTGCCACTTTTTTACCGTTTGTATGAGAAGCTTTTTTTTCCAATTACACTAATGTCAGGCTGTTTTTATAATGCTGAGCCTCGGATACGTATTATTATTATTAGATTTTGTATACACAATACCTAATTATTATTGGAAAGTCGTGTGTGTATTCTAGGTGTAATCAGTCAAAAAAGTGGCTTTGACTTTGACTTAGCTGTCGCCTAACGTCAAAATTGTTCAATATATAATTGTAGAAATTAATGTTGTTCAAATGAAATCTATGCTCAGCCTGGTCTTATATAGCTGAGACAGAAGAAAACCCTGTCTCAGCTATATAAGACCAGGCTGAACATCGTCGAATTAGTCTGCCCGTGACCACGGTAGCTGAAAAGCGACCGAAACGTCGGGTATATGAAGAAATTTGGAAGTGTTGTATACGCAAGAAAATCCGCAAATTTAATTTCTACAGTGTATGAAGCTCGCGAAAACCTGCGAAAACAGTATGTAATTGTCCCGCATCGCAAGTGCCATTATTATTACTTGGTATGAGAGTACCACTTGTTCCCAGTTACTTCTTCGTAGCATTAGGTAGATTATGGAATTCTAAACGAAAGTAGGAGCCCCTATCTCTTGACTCGTCTTGAGAATGCGGTATTTCCATCACGCATCGGTTATATACTGGATGGGTAGGTATTGCACTGAACAATAAAGTTATTGATCCTAGGCACTTCCTAGGAACACGGTCTTATTACTAATCTCGGTAGTAAAGGCGTCGATGATCTGACATTAAACGTGGCAAGCGCTAACACTAACGTAAGGCTAACCGAGTTCAAAAAAACGAGAAGGTTCTCAATTCGGCCGGTATATATATTTTTTTTATGTATGTACGCCAATTTCGCCGACATTTCTGGACCGATTTACGTAATTCTTGTTGTGTTTGATGCGGAATAGATTCGAATTGGTCCCATAAAATTTTTATTCAGGTAGGCCCATTAGTTTTTATTTTATGAGCATTTTTTACTTACTTTCACCTCAAACTAAAGGAATAAGATTAGACAGCGTGTTGTCATAACAATGCGTTGAATCCACTGACGTACTAGATAGTCCTAATGCGCATGACAACAAGTGACAATGACATATTTACTCATCGACGACACAACACAGCTTAATTACTCCTTCGTGGATAAATGCATAGAGTTCAAAAATAAATAATTATTTTCATTGATTTCGTATAATCGTGTAATAATTTTTTTCGTATAATCGTGTAATTTTGTATCGACACATCTAAACAGTTTATATTATGTACCTATCATATTGTCGCGAAGTTATAAGAGTCAGATTTTACAAATTTAACAGATGTGAACATTAATCTTATTGACAATGCAGCAATAAACTAAAAAGTATTAAATAATAATAACTACGTTAAGAAAAACCGACTTCAAATCTAAAAAGTAAAAAATAATACAGATTTAATATTAATTATATACTACCTATTATTTATATGTGTTATTTACTAATAGGATTGAAGTCGGTGCCAAGCCAAAATCATTAAAGTAGGCATTTTATTGTATTAAAACGTAACTTCATGCCTGTAATCCCCGAAGGGGTAGGCAGAGGTAAATGCATGCATTCAAGCATACATGCAAACACCCACGATTCGCCGGTTACGTTATTGGCCCATGTAACAGGTGGCGAGCCTATTGACATCTCCGGGTACATTAACAAAGTTCGAGGTAGTGAGAAATTTCCAGAAAATGGAAAAATCCCAATAGAACCCGAGATAATAAAGGACTTTACACCATTATATCTGATAACCCAACCCGGTAATCGAACTCAGGACCTCAGTGTAGTAGTAGTGGCCT
Organism: Macrosoma leucophasiata; assembly: GCA_036365455.1. Taxonomy (NCBI): domain Eukaryota; kingdom Metazoa; phylum Arthropoda; class Insecta; order Lepidoptera; family Hedylidae; genus Macrosoma; species Macrosoma leucophasiata. The sequence continues at coordinate 9,061,200 of JAWQUS010000024.1, forward strand.
GCTACCTCTAGGCTACCGAGTAGTAAACTAAAATCACAATATCTACTTAACGAAAAATGTGTTCACAGATTTCGATACTCTGGGAGCTTAAGTTTTGGCTACAAATCGTAAACTACGGCACTATAAAGTACTACGTCACCAAAACACGATAGTACCAATTAATTAAGACCTATTAGCGACGAACAGATTAGGTAGGTAATAAGGTGTTGCCAGGCATGATAGAGTTCAAGGGAGTCCATCGCTGAAGTTGAGATGCATCAGGGCATCACTAAAGTTCTAACTAGTCGGTTTAATAAATAAAAATATATCTACAATCATCTTCCATGATAAAATTTCAATTCAAATCACTAAATTCTTAAAAAAACAATGTTTTCTTTTATGCATTGCATTATGTTACGCCATCTCTACATTCTCTACAAGATGTCGCAGACATAGAGTCATAGCAATATTTGAATAATATGTCTTATTAAAACCTACAAATTGAAAGTTACATAATTAATTATATTGAAACAATTATTGATTCAAATACAACTTTAATAAAAATGTCATGCGGAACACTAAATCTCTTGTAAAGGCTAAAGATTTAGACCTTAGCTAAGCGGTCAAAAGCTCTTGAATCTAATTTTAAAATGCCTTACAATGAACGGCCGTACATAAGCTGGCTTTTCGCATAAATCGCCTTTGTAATAACAGCCTTAGATATTTATGTTCTGTGTAATATAAAGGGTGCGCACGAGTGTAGCGCGCTTTGAATCTCCATTCGCTTCGCATTAGCTTTCCGCTCGAGTACCTTCAGTATTGACCGCTATTTTGTTGGAAACACTTTATATACATGTTGCGGTTCATGCGATTAATATTTTTTATCATGTTAGCGTAACGTAACTTCACGCCTGTATTCACTGAAGGAGTAGACAGAGGTACCTTAATGTTAGAATTCATACCTACATATTTTATATAGTACCTACCTGAGTGATTGACTGGTGTTTTTCTGACTTTCCAATGAAGATATAGTAATATCTATTAAAAGGAAAATAAAAGACTGTTTTTTATATCTTTTGCCAGCACAGGATCCAATTTGAACCCCGGTCCTTTGTTAGGCTTGCGCAGGAACATGGATCCAACACGTAGAAACCTTTCCGAGAATTTAGAACTAATTTGTAATGGGTTGCATTCGGCGGGACCTATCTCTGACTGCATCAATAGTTAATGCAGGCATAGATATGCCCCTCAGAATATGGAATTTTTGTACTTGTATGGCTCCGTACTAACTAGAGGACATAAGAACTTAGGTCGGCACGTATCTGCATTTTGACCTCTGGTTTTTGTATGATTGTAGATAGGTTGCAGTCATCACTTAACATCAATGTGAGCTAGATCGTTGTTTCCCACCATCTTTTCTTAAAAAAATGCAGGAAATTCTGTCCTGGTTCAAAATACATACTAGAATCCATTTTTGCTAACTTTTAAATCTATAAGTATTACGGCCTTTGCAATTTTTGTACATTGTCTTTTTTATGTAATAGAATTGGTAAACAAGCATGCAGTTCACATTGATGTTAAGTGATGACTGCAGCCTATAGACACTTACACAAGGACCAAGGTCTAAATGCCGATGCGTTACCACTCCTGAGGCCTAAGGTGTTATGCCTCTGTGCTCCTCTTAAGTTTTTTCATCCTACTTTTGTATATTCTCTTTTCCGTCAGGCTTTATAATATCCGAAGTTTCTACTGAATCACCTTTTTTTTATTGAAGTATATATTTATTTTATGTTTATACCTAATTAATTTAATTATGATCTTATCTAGTATTTTGTATTTTATTATATCCAAAAGAACAAAGGTAACTACTGTAAGCGCGCATGGCCCGGCAGCTGGTGTAGATCATAAGCGATCTGCTCGGTTAAGCACTACGGGCGCGGTCGGGTAGTGTGATAGGTGACCGCTAGGGGCAAATTAAATGCGCGTTTCCGTGCTTCGGAGGGCACGTTAAGCCGTCAGTCCCGGTTGCTTTCGATAGATAGAGCAGTCGTTAAACCTTGTCGGAGGCCTGATGGGGGCGGTTTGAAAACATCCTACATCGGGTTGGCCTTAACCCATCCACCTCCTCCAATCCGCATTGGAGCAGCGTCCAGGTCTCCCCCCCCAAAAGGGGGGAGAGACTCGAGCTCAGCATTGGGACGTATAATGGGTTGTCATTATTAACTACTGTAAAATGTAAATGGTTAACAAAAATCTGCTATTTACTTTTTATATTGTCTTACAAAAAAAATATGGCATGATACAGTAATTACAAGAGTAAATTACATGCAATTCATAATTTAGCTAATATTAGTAATTTGACAGCCACGTGTGATGTTTCCCCGGCTTTTTTTTTACTATGAATACAGTCCCACGGTAGGTGCATTATCTATTCTCTGCATTCTTTGAGACCACTCGCTGTCATTAAACATATTAATTATGCTGTAGAACTAGCAGTATCTAAAAAAATCCGGAAGCTTTGCGTGTGGAATATTTCATTAAGTAAATGACTGATGATAATTATCACTTGTACGCATCATTATTACATCAGATATAATATAATTACTAACACATGCGCCATTGAAATTCTTGTGTGTGAAAATTTGCGCGTAAAAACTAAACAGAAGGTAATTGACTAATTTATAGTGATGTTTATGTGAATCAGATTAGAAATATTTAATTTCTTTAAGGTTTTACTTTAAAACTTACAAATATTGAGTACCTAGATAAAGTATTTAATTTTAAATGCAGTTTTTCTTTACTAGCTGTGCCCACGACTTTGTCTGCGTAGATACTGAACAATAATTTAATTAAATTCTACGCGAATAAAGTCGCGGGCACAGCTAGTCTAAATTAAATACGTTTATGTAAATCGCATTCAATTCTATTTAAAAGTTTTGAAGCAGTGCTTGAAGTATCTTTCAATTCACCCTTCTTTTTCTCATATGTAACAGATTTTGACGAAACAAAAGATTTTATTAAAATATCCGTGGTTGAGTAGGTAGGTACCTAATAAAAATAAACCACCTCTTTGATTTAAGTGCTTGTAGGCTGCCGTTCAGGTTCGATTTCACTACACTAGGAATTAAGTGATTTTTTTATCTAGAATATTAATTTCTACTTGAACAGAATATTTATTTACTTTTATTCATAGATCAGGTGTTATAAGTACTTATACTTTCGAAAACATATTTCATAGAAATTAAAGAAAAAATTAAAAGAAAAATTTGACTTCGGACAGGACTTGAACCTGGGACCTCAGGATAACCAGTCCAGCCGCTGTAGTAGTGGTAAAGTGGCTGGACTGATTACCTGTAGTTTGTATAGTTACAGTTCATAAAATCATTTTTTAAATTGAACATGGATTAAGCCGTACCTCCTATTAGTAAACTATTTGACGTGATCTAAAAAAGTTTTATGTACTTGTACTAACTCCAGAGTTCCGTAAAAGGGGAAAACGGAAACCTTAGACGATCACTCGCATTTATTAAAAAAAATCTTCTGACGTTATTCAGAAAATAGTTTAGGGTTCCGTAGTTTTCAGGTTTGCATAATGTAATGAAAAAATAAATAAATATTTTCTATGGAGTTCTTCAAAATATACGGTCGACTATTACTCGCAAACTTGTAAAGCCAAATTAAGGGTGATAGTTTTCTTTTTAAATTCGTTTTATGTAGCTACTATTGAAGTAACGTTTGAATTTCTAACATTAACTAAAATTGGCACTTTAAAGCTTAATAAGTCACGAGTCACGAACAATGAACTAAATCGAAAAATGATATTAGCACAACCCTAACATTTTTAACAGATCTATCCAATGATATCCCACAATATACAGAAAACCATAAATATGTTTTTTCCGCGCGTTACATGTACACCAAAAAAGGGATAGAATAAAAACGTGAAAAAAACTAGTGTACCTCCCAGTTTTTTTTCACGTTTTTATTCTATCCCTTTTTTGGTGTGATTAAGATGTAGGTATATCTCCTTGTGCCAAATTTAAAGCCTCTAGTACCAATAGTGTTTTCGCTAAACCGGGGACAGACAGACAGACAGACGGTCATGGCGAAACTATAAGGGTTCCTTGTTTACTACGGAACCCTAAAAAGGGCGAGAAATAACCGTTTTCATCCCTGTATTTCTGAAACTATTAAGCTTATTTTTAAATATGGATAACAGTTCTTTAACTGTGGATAACATGCAAACTACAATTTGGCGGCAGATAAGATTAGGTTGTGCGCTGGTGTCTACGCTCTCCAGTTCCTTCACTGGAACTCTACCACCAGTGAAATTGTATTCTAAATCTAGGCGTCATTTTCTCCACCCCCGAAACTAAATGTTTTGTTTTTGCTTCGCAGTCATGTCGTATCGAATCATTTCAGCTTGTTTGTAGATATAAGCAACGCCATGGTTGACTTCGACCGTAAACTGAAAACTGACCCATACTTCATCAACCGTAAAAAGTAGCCGCAACGCTACTTTGTCTTTGCCTCGGTTTTAGTCAAATAAACAGTTTCAATGTCTCGTGTTCCAGTTTACTAATAGACGTCCTATTTTTTTGGATACTCATATTATTTTAATTAATTTCAGTTTTAAACTTAAAAAAGCTGTATATAACGGAAAATAACTGAAGTATAACCGAAATAATCCAAATACAATGATTATAGTTGCAAATTATTAAACACATCTAGACTACTCCGTTGCCTTTACTTGTTACAAGTTATTAGAATTAACCAAGAATGACATTACAGTTTTTGGAGAATTAATTTATGACCCAACTGGAGTCTTCACGCCCGATAACCAGAATAACATTTTAGAATAAAAAAAACCGTTTAACCGTCTGTACAATTTGCATACAGGCATTCACAAGATTATCTACATCCGATCGTTGTTCCCGAACGCGGTCGCTGTAATCTAAGCAACGGCCAACATGGTGACCTCAGTTAAAAACTTCAAGTTTCTATAACAATGTATGATACCTTGCCATTATACATTGAATCCGAGTCAGTGAACGCAAATTGAACCGCCGATGTACAAGTAACAGTAACAATTGTACGGAATTAGTAAAGTGTAACGTATAAACTAAATACGACTTACTTTCAACGGGGCACATTAACTGACCTCACGTTTGCAAATTAATGCGGTACGCTGCGCTTCATTTACTAAACCGCAGCACTCTTTTGACCTTTCTCATGTACTGTTTGTAGTCGTTTAACCGAAAATTGACTATTTATTTATAACGAGAGTGTAATAGAAGCGGTTCAAACTTTGAAATGGTAGTTTGTTCGGATAAAGGTCGCTTAACAATGGTTGAATTTGATGGAAAGTATTAACAAATACTTTTCCGCTTGTCGCGTTCCTTTTTAAACCGACGAAAAATCAGAAGAAAAGGAGTTCAATAGACGTGGATTTTATTATAAACTAGCTGTTGCTCGCGGCTCCGCCCGCGTGTAGGTCGCTTTTCGCGTAACCTGTGGAAACTACAATTATCCAGACCTATAACGGATTTATAGCAGAGTGTATTATCTATACATCTATAGAAATAAATAAAATTGGAGTGTTTGTTTGTAATCATAAAAATAATCGCTTTTTACTAAATGCATATGTATGTATACTCGGTACCTACATATACCAAAACAACATGTTTTACAATTTTTGTCTGTGTGTCTCTCTGTCTGTCTGTCTGTTTGTTCCTGCTAATCTTGGGAACGGTTGGACCGATTTTGACGGCACTTTCACTGGCTGATAGCTTATGTAGTAAGGAGTATCTTAGGCTACTTTTATACTAGCTGCGCCCACGACATCGTCCGGATAGATACCGAACAATCATAAATTCCAACGCGGACGAAGTCACAGGCACAGCTAGTAAGTAATAATACTTGCTTACTACTTGTCAGCGCCATCTATTGAGCCATCGATTGATAATACTTGCTAATAATTAATTCTAATTAGGTATAAACAATTATTATTATATTATGATCATAACTCGATTTTCTAATTGTCCCGAAAAAATAGAATAGTAAAAAAATAATTTATTTACCATCAGTAAAGAATTCAAAACAGGAAGCATCACGTATAAGATTAACATTGGAACTGAATGTCAAAATTACATAGGCTGCCATTGATAGATGGCCAATTCTGAACAATTTGTGGTCACTTCAGATATCGTGACCATTTTTTCTGCATAGTGAAATTAATTTAAGCGTTAGTCATAGAAAAACATCGGTTTTATTGTGATCATAATACAAAAGTTTAATCCAAATATTATTATTTTTAGAATTAAATTGGTAGGTATCTAATATTGATGTTCAAAGCAATCGTCAATAGAAAGTTCCAAACTAAAACAACGATTTTATTAAATTCAAATCAAATTGTTTTTACAAAAAATGGAAAACAATTTTAACCGAGTGGTGACGTGAAAATTGAATATAAGTACCTACTTAAAAAAAAGCTAAAATCGTGGCAAATGGTCAAGTTAAATCAACTAAGGGTACGTACAATCTACATTCAAGATAACATGGTAAATGAATATGTTCTTAGGTTTTCGCGAGCTACACTCATTGAAATAAAACTAATTGTTTTATATTATTTCGCATTAACACATGCTTGTGAAATATATTTTATTTTTAAAGAAAAATGGAAAGAAAAATTTGACTACAGGCGAGGCTCGAACTCGCGACCTACTGGGAATCTAGTCCAGCCGCTCTTCCAATTGAGCTACTGAAGCCCTGCCCGATTTTGTCAAATCTTTCCTTCACATCTATTGCATTGCTTTATGGTAGCAGCTGCTACCATAAAGCAATGCAATTGCTGCTTTGAAAAACAAAATGCTTTTCTTTAAAAATGAAATAAAACTATTTTTACGGATTTATCTCGCGTATATTAACTAAAATGATTTTTAAATACTCGCTAGAGAACACAAACCCATTCCACGAATGGTTCGCGAGGCTATTGAAATTAAAAAACACCCAAATTTCAATAGAGAAGATGGATGGCGATTATCAACATCATGGGATCCCATACTTAGCAAGATTAAATCCCAGCCGCAGCAGTCTGCAAGACCTCAAGATACCATAAGTAATTATTGTGTTAATCCTGAACGCTACGCAAGGCGTTTACGAAATCGATGGAGGTAGCTACATATAATTTTTTCAAACTTCTGTCAGACAAATGTCACCTCAGTCTGCCCGGGACCACGGAAGCTGAAAAGCGACCGAAACGTCGGGTTGATTTTAAAAATCATTTTAGTTAATATACGCGAGATAAATCCGTAAAAATAGTTTTATTTCAATGGTAAATGAATACTACAGCCTATAGACAAAATTAAATGATGTTTCGTCTCGTCGTACAGGGCCGAAAAAGCTCGCAGGTATTCGATTGAATCCTTTCCTTCGGATGTTTAATTGTGGTAGAGTTCATGATCTCAGTTTAATACGAGATTCAATTATACTTACATAGATTATGAAGTATCATTCACTTTAAGTTTTTCTATTACACACAAGCATACAAAATGGTCTGATGGTGGGGTCAAAAGTCTTAAGAATTGGCGTGCATGTATGAAGAGAATGATGAAGGTACGAGAGGTATGTCAGGACCAAGATATCTGGCGCTCTATACTCTCTACCTACCCCGTTAGGGACCTGGCGTGAAGATACATACATACATACAAAAGCAATTTAATTTGTGTAAACAATAAAAACGAATATGTTATTGCGAAAGATCTCAAATTGTAACAATACTCTCATTGATATAAGAGAACAAGGCGCTAATTACTGAGCGTTCTTCCTTCCTGCAATCACGATGAATGCTCATTGTTACAGGTCCAAGCAGCGCTCGCACAAGACTACGATGGTGAGTCCACTAATATAACTATACTAATAAAATTATAAAGAGGAAACGTTTGTGTTTTCTTATGTACATTTCTAACGTTTTCACCGAAAAACTAATGGACCGATTAAAAAAAATATTTTACCATAAAAAAACTGCGTTTTCCCTGAGTGACATACCTAACGCTATATTATTTTTTGTATTTTTATGTAATGAAAGAGGTAAACAAGCATGCAGTTCACATTGATGTTAAGTGATGACTGCAGCCTATAGACACCTACACCTGAGGTCAAAATGCAGATGCGTCTCCTGAGGCCTGATTTGTTATGCCTCTGTGCCGGAAATTACAGGGCCGTACATTACCACCTGACCGGAACACGATAGTGCTGAACACTACCATTTAGCGGCAAGTATATTATTACATTCATTGCACCCGTGTGAAGCCGGGGCGAGCCGATAGTAATAATATAATACAGACTGACAGAGTTAAGTACTGGTTTCATATATGAACAGACATAAAGCTTATCACGTCCATAACCCGTGAACTGCATTTTCACTGAGTGACATAACGCTATATTACATTTATTGCACTCGTATGAAGCCGGGGCGAGCAGCTAGTAATAATTATATTCAGACTGACATAGTTAAATACTCGTTTCATATGAACAGACATAAAGCTAGAATCGACGTTCTTATTTATGGAAAGTGACACGCTCAGTGCCTGCTGATCATGAAACTATTGTTTGTTCTACACATTCTAATCGTAGTACGTTCTACACTACCATTTCTGTCGAAAGACGTCCTCTGTACAGAAGCCAGTTCCCCACAGAACCCCTAAAATATGTCAATATTAGATTTTAGAATATGTAGGTATTTTTTAATAACGAAAACTCACGAAATCTTTTTTATTTAAAATGTTAAATTATTTAAAAAAAGAAGTTGCCAAGACGAGATCATATCGCACTGTCAAAGAGTTATCACATCTTTCGTTCAGCCACGTAAGAAACTAAAATTCTACACGGTCTAACTTTACAAACTCTACACCCACAGTCTGCGTGTGTCAGTAAATGCGTGGCTGCTGAAATCGTACCTTTAGTGTGTGTGTGTGTGTGTGAGTGTAAGCGTTTATTTATCTATTTATCTTTCCAATTATTACAGTTACGGATATTCAGTGTACATTTGCGAGTGGTGGCACGGGGCTTCGCGATTCGGTGACCGCTTTATTAAGAAAGCCAGAGGGGTTCAGAGGTGCTCCTCTGTTTGCGGACGACCGTGCCACAGATCCCCTAGCAGACCCCGTCTGCCAAATAAGGCCGGAACCAGAAGATCCCACGGGACTACTCTACAGACTGCGTATCACAGATTTCACGAAATGCGGAGTACTGAAACGAAACGTGAGTGATTCTTAAAATATTCAATTGTATATACTGATGATACGTATAGGTGTAAAAGATTTTAGGATCTTGATACAAGCCAGCCATTAGAGCCTCTAGTGACCATAACAGGGTAACAAGAATAGTGATGCAAGCGAGATTTAAACAGAGAGACAGAACAAGAACCGTTAGCACTTAAAACGTTCTGCCTGACTGTCTTTCAGTCAGTCAACCGAACATGACGGTAAAACTATTCTAATATGGTAAGTGCAATAACGCAAGATGAGTAGCAACGTCCTGCGATAAAACTTCCACCACTGCAATCGCCAATTCGCATGCGTGGCGACTATGGCATATACCCCTTATGAGGAGGCTTTGGTCCAGCAGTGGACGTCTTTCGGCTGATATGATGATACGAGTACCTAGTGCGGACACTGTCTACATTTTTGTAATGACTCAGGCGTGAAGTTACGTTTTTTTACGTTTTTAAGTACTAATGACTGTGAAAACCACGGAATAGATAAATAAAGATGGAATGGTAATGTGGGCGTGGCAAGCGCACCGCAACTATGTGTGAACACACACAGTTCAGCCGAACCATTCGTTCGCCGCTCGTAGTGTCGTGTAGACTGCTTTGAACGACACATCTCTTGGTAAAAATACCGTGCAGTGCCAATTTTAACATGTAATATAAAATGTCAGACCTCAAGTATAAAGCGAGGATGTTTATTGTTATAATATTTGTAAAAAACATAAAAATATACAAAGGAATATGAATATTCGAACTTAAACAGCTTTATTTAAACGTTACCACTAGCGAATACATTGCTCGTTAAGCACTCGCTCAATTAACGCTATTCCTGTCACCGCTTGCAATGTAAAGCATGTAATGCGTCCGCTACACTTCGGCTACTGACATACGAGCTCCTTGTACGTATATTTTTGTCTGCGTGCGACTGCTTATTGTCTCCGGGCGTTGTCTTAGTGTGCAAACTTACGCAAACGAATAGCTGCCCTGAGGATTTATGTGTGGGTGATTGTCGAGATGGTGTTGCATTTAAGAAATTGCACGGTGGGAGAAAACCGGCGACACGGGTTCTAATACTAAATTGTAGCAAAGGCCTTTCCATCCTTATTTATCTATTCCGTTTTGAAAACAATCATGAAGACAAAGACATATCACACAGAATATAAAAATCCCACAATAGAATACACATGACTATAAGATAGATTCTTAAATCGCTAAAAAAGCCGTCATTAATTTCGTCGGCAACCGTTACAAGATTGTCGACACCTCATTTCAGTACATTTTTTATAGCTACCGTAGTATCACCTTTTGAACTTCATGACGCTAATAGCCCGACAATTACACTATTACTAGCGGCAAATGTTTCGTCAATGCGTATTATTGCGTGTTCATGTCTCTGTCATCGGCATATAAAAAAGGTATGCCGTTAATAACAGTATGCAGCGTAGACTGGCCTACACACAACGAGGTATTATTAACTCCACGAATACCGGTACGATATTATCGAGGTGAGGAGAACACCAACGATAGGTTTAAGTAATAGGTATCCTATGTAGCAGCTGCCAATGTCCATGTTTCAGTGCTTTTGACATTGTTTATCGGGCTATTGCATCGACGACACAAATCAGCTAAATTCAAACATTCGCAGTGTAAGGTTCTATCGTCGATGGGCTATTGTTATTGCAAAACTAGGTGTTGCCAATTTCAGAAGATAAGCAAAGCACACAACATTTACAGCTTGTGAAATGAGAAAAGAATAGATTAAGTAGGTAGGTATACTTTTTATAACTTCTTGAAAGAATGAATTCCAAACAAGCATTATTAATTAATGGCAAGCTATTTATTTATTTCTTTAACATTTTTTGCACAGTCATGAATGATGTACACAAAGCGGACTTAATACCAAGTGGTATTCTGTCCCAGTTAGGGTCAAGAACTTTCGAAGAGGTGCAATGATTGGTAGTTAGGAAAATAATTATGAATAATTACAGTACGGAGCAAGATATATTGCACATCGACCTTAGGAGAGAGACTTCGGATCATTTCGGCTGTGTACAGCGTTATATCTTTCGCATACAACCTTTGTGACGTTTGTCGACCATTTTGATCAAGTTTTAACCAATACCGGACTATATGTGCGTACCTACGTAGGCAGTGTGCAGCAGACATAACGCTCCACGAATTCGAAACTAGCCAATTGTCTCTTTCATAGGCTCGATGTGCAATATTTCATGATGTGCACTTGATATTATAGTTAATTAATACAAGTCTAATAGCAAACAATTGAAAGTATGGTAGAGCTACCCATACAGATAGTCACGTGTCAAGTTACCACCCCTGACGTTGTTTCGCATCCGTGAAATAAATTACGAGGTCATACAATAATAAACAGTTATAAGTTTGTTATTCTTTTTTCTGTTTTCAAATCGTAGACCAATTGTTATAAACTCTTACTTGTCTGCAAAATTTTACTTGACCGACAATCAAAGGAAATGAACCGTATCTTATACATAAAAAATAAGAATTAGTTATGCATCTGGACGGTGAAATCAACTCGAAATGAAACGATATCTGTGCTGACATATTTTTATAAACATTTTTACAATATGCAATACCAATGGCACTATAACTTATTTTATCAATTAAGTAGATTATTTATCACTTCACCAAGGTAAATAATGTAATGCAAGTGCTAATTAACCTACTTACTAATGTAGCTTCACTGAAGTATGTTATTGTTATGGAACTAATTAGACTTTCTCCTACTTTCAAATGTCCCAATGAAGTATTTTAAATAACATAAAGATAACATAATCGGAAAAATATCGGTCGAGCCGTTTCTAACCCCTAGTTTGCACTAAAAACATTAACATGATGTTTCGCAACTCGTCGCATAAAGTATGTATTGCGATAAATGTTTTGTTGGTGCTAGCGTTCGCACTGATGTCAAACCTATAATTTCAACATATTTATAGGTGAATGTTTCATCAATGCAAACTCACGGTAAGAGATTTTTTTTAATAATACATTATTTTCTTACAATACAGCTGTCTGCTTCTGTTCCATATTCCCAAGAATTAGAATATAGTGGTATTGGTTAAATCAAGTTTAAATTGAATAACAATTTGTTTCAATCCTTTTTCGTAGCCCCTCTACGAACAAATGTAGTAGGTATGTACGTAAATAGTTCTTTTTTCCGTTTTGTTCTTCACACTTCGTATTTTACCTTGATTTTTGCTATTGTTCAGCTCAGGGCGGTGTATTTGGGTAAAAAAAGTTTTATGCACAGATAATGCTTATGATAAAAGAGCTCAATTAAAAGTTATTCATGCCAAAAGAAAGTTTCGTGTAGGTATGAATGTTTTTTTAAGTATTAAACAATTATTCCCCTGAAGTCAAGAGTCACCAATGACAAATCATAATTTCTCAAGGTTGGCAGGTAAAAACAGCAAATTTAAATACTACAGTAAAGTTATGAACAATCATATTAAATGCCGACTACCAACCGTATGCCATTCCTCCTACATACAATATTGTGAAAAAGATCCATACAAAGTAGTCGGCGCTCTTGTCGATTAGGTGCCGATTACGATAAAAGTCAGATAGTCGTTTTAGCCCAGTCGGCACATTTTTAATTATAATTATGTTGACTTAATGGATTTACCCTTCCTATTCAGGGTTTCGTACACGTGCGGGTATGGTTCCCGCAGTTCTCCGGTGTGGTGATGCAGTCGGACCAGGAGCTGATAATCATGTGCAAGCCGCCGGAGCCCACTATTATAGAAAACAAGGCTGCTGGTTTTGCGGGTAGCTTGTGAGTAGATAACTAATATAAAAAACTGGTGTGTGCAAATCAGGCTCTCGTGTACAGGGTTCCGTGAAATTGAGATTCCATAGAAAATCCACTTCAGGCAGAACTCCAAGTATTAACGGAACCTGTCAAGAACATTACACCTAGCAAGTTATCAAGAGAGACGTTGTCACCCGTCAAGACGGTTCGAAAATACAAATTGGTGGAACCATTCATATATTCGACAAAGCGACATCCAGTGTCGCTGACTCAAGACCTTGCTAAAGTCCTATTGTTTCTTTTCATCTGTACCCTCTACAGTTCTTTTTACTCGAGCTCGTCGAAATCCCAAATCTATCTGCCGAAAAATAGTGTTCAAAATAATAACTAGTGTTTAGCACTATCTTGTTCCGGTCAGATAGTTAAGTATTGCCTCGTAATATTTATGACAGAGGCAACGCAACTTAGACCTCACGGCTGGCAACACATTTGCATTCCGATCTCCAGCTTTTGTGTTGGTATCTATAGACTACAGTCGTCACTACCATCCCTTTACTTGCAGTATAGGGATCGTTAGTGACGACGACTTTACCACCATCATCACCTATAAAAAACATATCCGTAATGTGGTCGACGAAGACGCAAAAGAGTGATTAGAGTAGTGAAATGTCCTCTATTCGCAGTCCGCACGGCGCCCGCGTTTCTGGTGTTGTGGAGGAGACCCCTGGCCGCCTGGAGTATGAAGTAGCTCTGTACAAAGAAGCGCCTCCCGTCTCCCGACACTCAAATCACTCGGTCGATCTGCCCGTTGACCAGGTATGGTTTGAAATCAATTTTAAAATCACGATACAATTTCATCACGAAAAGGCTTTAATCTTAAATAGTGATTTCAGAACTCGTAAAGCTTAACACAGATAAATCAAAATTTAGACTTTTAATGATCTTTGCATTCTATGTAGGTTTTTCTAGGTAGTTATACAGATTAGAGATTAACTTTTCAAATATGTTTTTGAGCTTAACATTTTTAATTTTACTTATTTCATAGCTTGTTTAATGTCAGCACTTGCGATTAATGTCAACACCTAGATCAACCTCGTAGAATACGAAAATCGATTAGGACCGGCATTAATCGTTTCTAATCCTTAATAATCACTCAAGTTATCAACGGAGAATATCATTATGCGGTGCTTCCAATAAAAAGTGGTTCTGTTGGCAGGCTGTGCCGATTGGGACGAAGTTACAGTTGCGCGCGCGCATTAACCCGGATTCGGCGTGGAGACACATCAAGCTATTAGAAGTCGCTGTGTCCCCGGACCCTGACAGACCACACGCACCTGGCTCTGTACTCTTAGTTAAAGAGGGGTAAGTTAAAATTATGTTGTGAGATCTGTCGAACAGCGTCCCAAATGGCTTCATCGTACCAACACAAGAAAAGGTAGGTAACTACTACTCATTCTGTGACTCCGTCTTTTATTTATGAAAAAAAATACTGATGACCGGAATTCTGAACTTTAACCCAGATTCGACGTGAAAAGAGGGGTAATAACGTTTTCGTAGGTTTTCGCGAGCTTCATACATTGTAGAAATTAAACTTGCGAATTTTCTCGCGTATACAACACTCCCTAGTAGTTTACATCGCACTAGGGTTGTGTTCCGTCTCAGCTATATAAGACCAGGCTGAACATCGTCGAATTAGTCTACCCGTGACCACTTTAGCTGGAAAGCGACCGAAACGTCGGGTGTAAGAAGTTTGGGAGTGTTGTATACGCGAGAAAATCCGCAAGTTTAACTTCTACAAAGAGGGGTAAATAATTCTGTACTTTGTCACACCATCACATGAGTAAGGAAAAGACAACCTAACTCTGTGGTTTTGTGTTTTTACGTGAGAGAAATTCAGAAGACCGGTGTTCTGAACACTAACTCGGATTGGCGTGGAGGCACATCAAACTATTTTGGAGAGAGCAATATCCCCGGGCTCCAATAGCCTTCACGCGCCTGGATCCGTGCTATTAGAAAAAGAGGTGTAGGTCAATATTATGTTCTGAACATTACCTATCCCAAATTCAGAGATACCTTAAATTACTGGAAGTGGTATGGTACTATCATAATGCCAAGGCCAAAGCCAGTATAAGTATGACTCCATATTCTTTATTAAAACCAGCGTTCTGAACACTGATCCGGATTCGGAGTGAAGACACATCAATCTATTAAAGATGTTGGATGATGTCCGACGGAGATAGTCAAGTGCTCTTGGTTAAAAAGTTGTTTAAATATCTATATATCTATTATATATGTTCTGGTAATTCAGACTGGAGTTACATCAAGCACACATCCTTTAGAAGTGACGATGTTTGGATGAGAGAAATAGAAAAGCACATCATGATATAAATAAGGTCTAAGTATTCCGGCGAGTACATTATGAGGCGCGTCATTAGTGTAATATATTTTTGCACACTAATAATGTCGATTCTAGTGAAAGTAATGAGCCCTATTCTATGAGTATTATTCTCTATTCTATGTTATTCCGTGTTAGATTTTTCTTTAGTAGATAACAATCAGCTACCAGCTACGTATGTATTTCATTTTTATTGCGTCTATCGTGGTATCAAAACGACGCATTTATTAAATGTAAATTAGTAATACTCGTAATTAAAAAACACTTCATGAAAACGAAGATTAGGTTCCTAATATACTTACATGAATCATAACACATTACAGATGTCGCAACCGAGACTTCGCCTCAATAATCCCACACCAGCCCGCGCGTTACCGGGAACGGCACAACGAAGTGTTCCTAGACTTCGAGGCCTTTCTCCTCGCGTCCATGAAGGAACGCTCGACTCTCTGGATACACTCACAGATCAAGGCCTGCATGGACGCCGCCGATTGCCAACCTGATTACTGTCTCGATTTGTTTGAACCTTCAGGTAAATAATTATAACGATATTAATCTCCATGTTTCATTTTTAAGATGTACCTATGAACGGACATAAATTCTGACACCATCATCTGACCTTCATTTCGTCTAAGCAGATGCATCTCAATCTCTCTACCAAACCTTAAAACAAACAAACAGATCGTCTAAGCAGATGCATCTCAATCTCTCTACCAAAACAAACAAACAGACAGCTTCGCATTTTTGAATCTCAAATTCACGTGTTAAAATTCAATGTAGCCATCTCGCTTAACAAGAACTCACAAATTATTTATTTGTAATATTTTATTATTCGCAATAACACATGCGAGTAAACTTTAGAAATGAAAAAAAAAATTTTTCTTTCCCTTTTTTTTTATTTATTTACTTGCACAAAAAAGTCTCTACTCATAAGCATATGCGAATACTAAAGATAACAGCAATTCATAGTTAAGTCCAAAAAAGAATATCAGCTGCATCGACATTTATATTCAATTGCAAAAAGCTTAAACATTATGAAAAATATAAACATTATGTTCCATAGGACATGGCCGACGAAGAAGGGCACTACCCGACGAGAGTCAAGCACACAATGTATCGACGGATGCGCAAGTGGCGGACAATGTATCAACACCGTATACCCGGTTCAAGGAAAACCTCGAGTACACAGTGGTGATGCCCGGAGAACTATTCCATCGGACGCCGTTGGAAGGGACTTGCGCCACCTCCATGATGGTTGCGGTGGCGCTTGGGGCACTTTTGTTTATGTCAGCGTTATTGGTAAGGATATTGGCACATTTAAAAGATTATGAACAATTTTCTCATGAGTATTTTCCCAATGGATGATTGTATGTTGATTTGTAATATGCGGCCGAAGCATACCTATAAATATTGTAATGAGATGTATGATCTGTATTTGTCACGTTTATGGTGAGATAAGTAGGTATCTCATTTGATCGCATGAAATATGAGGTCGGAGTACCTATAGTGTCGGGAGGTCGCAGGTTGAAGTTGTGCCCGACTTTAATGTTTTTTTTTTCCTATCTTAAGTATTTGAATCTTTACTTATTCGAGTTGTATTTTCAGATGTGCTACCTCGCCACGAAACTAAATTCGACGATGCTCAAACACAACAACCTTCAAGCGCCCACAGGGAAAGGTTTTGAACAAATCCTCAGGGAATTAGCGCACCAATCGCTGCCTGAAACCGGTTACACAGGTCGACCCACCGTACAATGAAAGTATTACAAGATAATTAAAAAATTGTATGCGTAGATCCAATTTCACTACTTGGCGCTGAAAACAAAATGGCGTTCAGAATCAGATCTGCAGCCATAATCTCTTAATATTGTAGTCTTTTAAATCGCAACAGAATTCTAAAAGAGGGCTAAGCTTTGGTTGAAACTAGTAAGCGGCGTCAGACGCAATTATTAGGGCTGGATTTCACCATTGTTTTCGTGTTTAAAGTTGAACTTGAGCTTTTTTAAACTCATAGTTTGACCGTTTTTGCTGTTCACTACTAGTTAAAAGAGATCTAATACATATTTTTCTCAATAACAAGTGGCAATATAAACTAATTTTAAAATTTAATGAATGTAAAGAATAAAAGTAATAAAAATAAATTAAAATACGTAGATGAAATCGAACCTTAGTTGCTGTTCAACGACCGGCAATTAGGTATGTTAGAAAATTTAGATCAGTGATTCTCAAAGTGGTCCAGGTGGACCCCCTGGGGCCATGGGAGACTCGATGGCGGTCTACGAAGGTTAGAATAAAAATTGGAAATAAGGGAATGTGATATAAATGTAGCAAGGAAAAAGGTCCACCGAAACCAGAATAAAATTGAAAGGGGTCTACAAGAAAAAATGGTTTGGGAATCTCTGATTTAGACCCTGAAGTAACCCAAAGAGTATTATTATACCTTACTGCTTGATTTCACATTTCTATACGAGTAATAACATCTAAATCGAATGATCGTTATTTTAAATTATTTGCGTGGTGGTAGACACACCCCTCATGATACCCCTTAGATACGTACTACCGATAAAATAAAATGTGTTGGCTGGAAAACGCCTAATTGACTAATGTTTTGTCACTTTCCGTTTTAAGTAGGTGTTTAAGAGTCACTTGACAATGACAAAATACTGATGAATCCACTGTATAAAAATATGTCGCAATTAATTTTTTGGTAGCTAGGTAATTGATTAAGTGTTTGCTTGGTTAGATAAATTTGGTTCTGCGCATGCTTCATTTGTCTCATCAACATACAAAAATCATTGTTATTTTCTGTCATAAATTTAAACACAAACAACGATTCCCAAGTAAGTACTAAGGTAAGTTTAGATTTTTTTTCATGTAAGCATTTTTTATAAGCTTGTCCCCGTGCTTATAAAAGGTAAGAGACTTGCAAAAATAAAATTTGGGTACCATAAAGGAACAGGCTGTTTGACCACGTAGGCGTTTTATGCGGTGGTAATAAAAGCTATGGGTATTCTATTAATTTTGATTATTTACATAGTTCCCTGCTTGTGCCTATGACAAGTGAACAAGAAAAGAGTCCATTTACAGGACTTACAATGAAGGAACTAAAGGCAGTCTTAGGTAATTCAGCACCAGCACTATACACACGGAAACAGTGTTCCGGTTAGACGATAATGTATGGTCCCGTAATTACCCCCTTATTCATAAACGTATATTAACTAAAGTGTTGCTAATCTCTCCTTTGTCTTTTTCTATTCTGCACATTTGACAATGCAACTGACAAAGACAAAGCATTCTATAGCTATCGTATCGTATAGCTAGCGTATCTAATGTACGTTTATGAATAAAGGGGTAAGGGTATAGGTAGATGTTAATTTAAGCCTCGGGAGTTGTAAAACAACGGCATCGAAAACAAACATTGAAATTTCTACATGTGGTAGAGCTCCAGTGACGGGCGTAGGCACTGCACTACCTAATCTACTTGCCGCTAAATGGTAGTGTTCAGTGCTATCATTTTCCGGTCAGTTAGTAATTCATGTACCGCCCCGTAATTTTCGGAGCCACAACAACATAGACGTGAAAGGAGTGACAACGTATCGACATTGAAATCTAACCACCATCGGAATGCTTTGTCTTTATCAGTAGCATTGTCAAATGTGCAAGATAGAAAAAGACTGGGAAGAAATTAGCAACACTTTAGCTAAAACACGTTTATGAATAAGGGGGTTAGTTTTTATGTAGATGTTAACCCATAGGCTACGGTATTCACTTACCATTGAATGTGAATTACCTGCTTGTTTGTCACCAAGAAAACATAAAATAATATTTCCTAAGCCTGATTTTAAATCTTGTGAACTTAAACTGCGACTGATGTTTTTCATAATATTTATTGACAGAAAATATACAATAATTTTTAGAATACTCCATTAGGTTACCTTTTATCATATAAGTTATTTATTTATTGGAATAAGTAGGTAATTGTATTTTTGCTATGATCTTATGACTGAGAAAACGTAAGCTGTTCCATACATCTTAAAAACTTTTTCAGTCATGACCGTCGCTGCCTCTAGATTCATAAGAACCTAAGTTAATTTAATGTTGTATTGTTGAAATTAGATGTGTCTTTAAATATGTTTGGTTTTACTTTGAAAAATCTTAGATTTAAGATTTTTCAAATAATAAAAGGTTGTTGGTCCTTTAAATTGTCTATTATTTGATTGCAGATCCCTAAGTACATTGATCTAAATAAGTACATACCTACTTAAATTAATCTCATTCGATTCCCATACCCACCCCAATTAAAATAACCGACTTCAATTATTTACCTACGAGTATTAGGTAAGTAAGTAATTTATATCTCAATCTACATTAGTTTAGATTTGATTTTAAATTATAATTAAAAGCCGTTTATGCCGTTCTGCAAGAGTGGGTGGATATGGAGTACTCAGTGAGCCTTTGGCTGCGGCTGACGGACGCATCCGATAGTATGTTTGTAGCTTAAGGTTTTCACCATCCTCTTACAAGTACTTATAGCTGTCGGCGGTGGCAGAGAGGGAAGTAAAGTTTTCAGTTACTTTTAGTAGGTAGAACCAACTAATTTCAGATCATCCATACCATAGTACAAATATGAACAGTATGGAAACTATATACAAAACGTTCGAAATGGCTCACTCACACAAACATGCGTTTCGCACGTTTTGTACATAGTTTCCATACTGTTCATATTTTTGTACTGTGTCCATAGTCCATACCCAATAATGTAAAACAGGTCAAATATGATATCATCTTGTCGTCTTTACGCAGCCAAACCCCGAAACCTATAGAAAGATGCTGAGAGGGTTCAAGGCCAGACAGTAACAAATGGGCTCGGACTTTCGCCCTGGAAAATGTCTCTGGTACTATTCACCACTATTCACCAGTTCACTAACCGCCAGGTGCTACCGAGATACTGGATAGCGAATAATCGTGCTCCATTGTGACATACATGAATCCAAGAAAACACGTAATGAGAGTGGAGAGAACCCTCTACCTAATGATTCATATAATAAATGCGTTACGGAATCAATCACCTATTTATTGAAAATTCTATACTGCATATAATATTATTGAAAATAGATAAGTTTATTCTAATTCATTGGTTAAGGAAGCCGATAACGTCCATTATTTATTTTTTTCACAATCACAACCTTATTCTCAATTGTCTTGTCATGTCAATGTCATGCACTGCACATGCACATGTCATCAAATGTCATGTCATAAATGTCATTATCCAGTCAGTTAACAGTTTTTTTTTTTTTTTTGTTTTATGGCATCGCTATTACGCATATTGCCAGTGTCAAGTAAAACGATATTTCGTATTTATTTAAGCAGTGTAAAAGTTAGTTTATTATAGTCATCAAGTTTAATATGTAAGTATCAAATAAATAAGTTAAGAAGTATAATATGTCAGTCAAGTGAGTTACAGTCAAGTTATTCGAGTAAAGCGATGGCTACTTTACCAGAACATTTACAATGAAGTTTTGGAGGCAAGCTGAAAAGTCGTGTTTTCGCACTGTTATTCTATTTCACTATACACGGGCACTGTAATAAACCTATATCAAACAAAATGCCACCAACTTTATTCAATATTACTTAAAAATACACCAAGAAAATGAAATAAAATAAGAGCACCATACGCCTCTTTCAAGGTTCCCGCCAAAACTCTCCAGTTAACAGTTATCAGTGGTTATCAGTTATCAGTAATCAAATCAGTATCAGTTCTGTGAGTTCTGTTGTTTAGCTACATTATATTTGTGATGTTGATACGTACAATTCTCTAAGTTTTAAAATAAATTTTATTCATTGTTACCTACTTATTAAAAATACGGTATTAGACAAACTGCTTTCAAGTTTAAAATTCAGATCGTGCATAATGAGCAAGAGAAGATCCAGTTCAAAAGAAAAAGATGAAATTATATCCAAACAGCCTAAAAAACACTGGTCTCTGGGATTACTGGAATCAATGAACGATCCTACTTGTATTTATAAAAAAACAGATTCTCTAGTAGCCATACGTGATAAATATCCTAAGGCCAAAATCCACTTTCTTGTGTTACCTCGCGATAATTTAAATAGTCTGTATAAATTAAATAAACAACACATTAGTCTTTTGGAAGAATTTGGAAGGTTATATGAAGTTATTAAAAATGATCACAAGGACCACATACTCCAAGCTGGATTTCATGCTGTTCCCAGTATGCAAAGACTGCATATGCACATAATAAGTAATGATATGGTGTCTCCCTGTCTTAAAACAAAAATACATTGGAATAGTTTCACCACTAAATTTTTTATACCATACCAAGGTAGTAACAATGGTTAATTTTAAAAAATAACTTTTGATAAACTTAATACCACCTCCTTTATACTTACTTTGCTGCCAGTCTATAAGAAGATGGATGCTTACTAGGTGCCTTCTGCAATGATTTGAGGGAGGATGGTTATCGGTCGCATTTAGAGATTTTTGGGGTTGGTTCATGACATGAAAATGCCAGTGTTTTTTTATACTTTTTAGTAGGAATTTCAACCGGTCCTCTCTCTCTCTGATTCTGGGAGTCTTTAACCCTATGATTCTCACTCGCCTCTGCCTAGCAGGGTCAGTATGAGCTGGAAGGGGAGGCTCAGTGGCTCGTTACATGCTCAGGATGCCCCTGGGTGTGTAAGGAGCCACCAAACCACCTGCTGCCTAGACAGGTGATTGTGACATTTCCCGCAAGCCAAACCTGTGGAGGTGCCGGGCCTGGGTAATGAATCACCACCTCTGATATATGGCTAGTCCATTACTACTCCCTAGGAGAACCACTGATGCTTACATGCCCTTATCTTTTAAATGTACTATCGCAACTGAATGCTTGATCACACTGGCACTATGCAATAGTAATATAAGCTATACCCACCTTTTTGATAGATTTTGGATAAGCAGAGAGTTCCTTGACTGTACCTAAAGAATTGAATTAAAATGTGTGGATCTAATAACTATAACAAACTCTAAAAACTATCTATTATTTAGTTACATATAAACATTAAGATAAATTGTTCTTTTTGAAATTAAGTTTGAAACTTACAAGCTCAAGATTTAAAGTTTATTAATTTATATTTTGTTTCAGATATATTAAATGATTTAAAAGAAAATGGTAGCATACAAAAAATTAGTACTGAAGCCCATAAAAGCCTCATGGCCACACCATTGCAATGTAATCAATGCAATTATTTACCAAAAAACATGCCACAGCTAAAAGAACATTTGTTATCACACTGTAAATAAACTTTATTTCATTTTTTTTTCATACTTAGTTGATTTAAGTTGTTTCTTTTGCCTTTCAGAAACGAATGTTGTAATTGTCTTCAACAATCATTTATAATTCTTGTAAATTCTTGAAAAAAATACATTATTTCATTTGATCTGATCCTGAGGTTTTAGTAATTTAATTTAAGCCTTACGTAAAATCGGTAGGCATAATTCCGATAGCCACTTAGTAGTACCTATATTGCTGTTTGGACGTAACATGATAAGTACCATCATTTTAGGAAAACTGCAATGTAGGTATTAAGTTGCTCAAATTGATGGCCAGTAAGATAGATGCTATGCTATGCACGCTGATGCAGTTGGTTCGTTCTTACACTATCAAGATCCTAATACATATCAAGCTCCTACCACCAGTACCTAATTTAACATAATTTTGGTAAGTAGGTAAAATTGTTCATTTTAAACACTGCTGATGCAGTGTCAGAGCTAAAAAGAGCTTTATTAAGGTATGATTAACACTAAAGTGTTCAGGATTGTCATGTTTTGTAGTGGGTATTAGGTCCTGGCTCTAACCCCCCTTAGTCAGCCACTGCTACCAAGCAAATGCACGATAACGGCGGCCCATATTTCTGAGAGAATTAACCCGACTTAGGTCCAGCAGTGGACCCCTCAGAGTGTTTCCGTCCGCCTTGTCATGGGGGGAGCTCAGTACCTACCTAACGAGGGAACGGAGTTTGACGTGGCTCTGCCCACCACTCGCTGCTGTGGAGAGGAGACGGCTGGGTAAGAGGTGTACAGGTATGTCGTTGGCCCTGCATCCTATCTCCAGTGGACTTACGGCGGTCCCGCCGTAAGATAGGGACGTGGTGAGGCCGCGGATAGGGCGGTTGAGGGTCGAACTCGTTTGACACTCCCGCTTCCTTGGGGCCGAACTGGGACGCCTAGTGTAGCGAGTGGTCGGGGCGGCAGGGACCTTCGGACGTTGGACTAGGCGATGTCCGTCGCCCGAATAGAGAGGTTCCGGAATGGCTGACGTGCAGGTGTACCGAACGCCACAAGCGTTGGTTGGAGCCGAAAAGCTCTGAGGAGGACTTGGCAACGTGCAGCCGCCGGTGGAGTCGCGAATATACGAGGGTGGATCCAAAAGTTCGAAGCCCGACGAAGAAAATGGCAAGAAAGTAGAAGAAGAAGGCAGTGTCAAAGTTCGAAAATGCATCTTCTCCTTAAAATCGAAGGCAGTTGGATGTGATGGTATAGGCAGAAATATGGTACTTCTGATTCTCGATAGTTT
This sequence comes from Macrosoma leucophasiata, assembly GCA_036365455.1. Lineage (NCBI taxonomy): Eukaryota > Metazoa > Arthropoda > Insecta > Lepidoptera > Hedylidae > Macrosoma > Macrosoma leucophasiata. Next base: position 9,085,208 of record JAWQUS010000024.1, read on the forward strand.
TTTACCCATTTTTACTCATATTTTAAATTTTTCTCTAGAAACCGGCGCTTTTCCATCTATCTGGTGCAGAGCCCATATCATTCCCTTACCTAAAATATCCAACCCTAGCCTATCTAGTCACTATCGCCCCATTTCTATCCTCCCATTCTTGTCAAAAATTTTGGAAGCCATAGTTCATAAACAATTCTCCCATTATATATACAAAAATAACCTTATTTCACCGTTTCAATCTGGTTTTCGGCCTGCGCACAGCACATCCACTGCCCTTCTCAATGTCATTGAGGATGTAAGATCCGGTATGGAGCACTTAAAAGTAACTGTACTAGTGTTGATTGACTTTTCCAACGCTTTTAATACCGTTGATCATGATATACTTCTAGCCATCCTCGCTCATTTCAACTCCGCGCCACTGGTCCAGGAATGGTTTTCCTCATATCTTCGTGGACGCCAGCAGGCGGTGCGAGGTAACAGTGAGTTCTCTAACTGGGTTAATCTCTCTACTGGCGTTCCGCAAGGCGGCATATTATCTCCTCTTCTATTTTCTCTCTTCATTAATATTCTCACCTTTAAATCTTCACGGCTCTTACCATCTGTACGCGGATGACCTGCAGATATACGCTCAAGCTGATATCGATAGTGTGAACTTCGCTATTTCCGTAATTAATAATGACCTTCGTGTGATCTCTGAATGGTCTAGTCAGTTTGGCATTTCAGTAAACACAACAAAATGTCAATCTATTATTTTAGGTAGCTCCTCTCAGATTCAGCAAATAAATTTCGGTCAATTAGTACCTATTTCGTTCGAAAACTCTATAATTCCATTTTGTGATAACGTTAAAAACCTAGGATTGAATATAGATGCCTGTCTGAAATGGAAGGTACCTCATGACCATAAATCAAAACACTATTGCCTCACTGCGGACTTTGTATAGATTCAAAAACTTTTTGCCTTCTAGCACTAAAAATCTTTTGGTACAATCTCTTATTGTCCCTCTCATTGATTATGCTGATGTTTGTTGTTCAAATATGTCAGAAGAACTTCTGAACAAACTGGATCGTTTGCTCAACAATTGCATTCGGTATATTTTCGGTTTACGCAAATTTGATCATATTTCCCACTATCGTTCAAAGCTTAGATGGCTTCCCATCCGACAAAGAAGACACGTAAGGTCTCTTTGTTTACTTTTCTCCGTTTTAAACGATCCTTGTTCTCCCATTTATCTCAAAAATAAATTTCGGATTTTGGGCGACTCCCATAATCTTAGCTTACGCTCATCTAAAAATATGTCTTTGGAAATTCCTTTTCACCGTTCCGGTTTCATGTCTCATTCTTTTGCTATATCGGCAATAAAACTCTGGAACATGCTCCCTGTTGATATCCGGCAATCTTCCTCTAAATTTTCTTTTAAAGTGAAGCTTAAGAAACACCTATTGAGTCAATTGTCTTAACCTGAAAGTGTGTCATCATAGTTACAAGTTTTTTTTTACAAATTAAGCATATTTATTTATACAACTATATTTATGTAAATTTATGTGTAATTTCATCATACTTCATTATTATTATTATATAGTTATATAATATGTATCTTATTATCCATATATCTATTGTTATATTTAGTACAGCGTTAAATATTATTCGATAAAGTATTTATGTACTGTAAAAACGTATGAACGTTTTTTTTTTTCTTTTCTCTAAGTAATTATTTTCATTTATGTATTATTTTCCGCACCCTACACAAAGCTTTCTCATGACCCCATGGTTGACTGTCAGAGAATGCCTAGTGGCATTAAGTCCGCCATATGTACAAGGTGCATAGAAGCATAAATAAATAAATAAAATGTAAGAAAAGTGGATCTAAATTTATTTTTATTTTTCGACATAGTCTCCATCTAGCTCAACACACTTCTTCCACCTGAACTGCAACTTGTTTATCCCCTCGAAAAAAAAAGATTCCGGAAGGTCGGCGAAATACTAGTTTACTGCGACTATCACCTCATCTTTGGTCGAAAATTTCGAGCCACCCAAATGTTTTTTTAAATTTGGAAATAAATGATAATCTGAGGGGGCTAAATCCGGCGAATAAGGTGGGTGGGGCAGCAATTCGTAGCCACAATCATGGATTACAGACATTGTTTCAACCGAAGTGTGAACACGTGCATTGTCTTGATGGAACAAAACTTTCTTACGCAACATACCCGGCCTTTTTTCTTTTATTTCTTCTCGGAGTCTTCGTAAAAGGTTACAATAATAACTAGAATTAATAGTTTGACCTTTCGGTAAATAATCTACAAAAATAATGCCCTTCGCATCCCAAAAAACAGAAGCCATGACTTTGTTAGTCGACAAAACGACCTTAGCCTTTTTCGGTGTAGGTGAGTCAGATCTTTTCCACTGTTTGGATTGTTGCTTTGATTGTTGTTTGGATGATTCAGGAATATGGTGATGAACCCAGCTTTAATCCATGGTAACAAATCTAGACAAAAAGTCCTCGGGATCAGTCTCAAAAAGTTCCAAACAGTCTCGCGAAATTGTGAATCGAACTCGTTTTTATTCAGCTGAAAGCAACCTCGAGACCCAGCGAGCAGAAACCTTATGGAATCCCAATTCTTTCGTTATTATGTGTTGCACCCGGCCATAACTAATGTCTGTTGTCTCAGCTATCTTACCAATGGTCAAACGTCGATCACCCAGTACGAGATCACAAATTTTATCGATGTTTTCTTTCGCAGTAGAGGTTGTAGGCCGTCCACTCCTAGGATCATCTTCAATGCTCTCACGACCGCGCTTAAACTCAGCTACCCGCTTCTTGACACTGGAATACGATGGAGCAGACTCCCCCAAAGTGCCCACCATATCTTGATGGATGTTTTTTGGTGACAGGCCTTTTTTATTGAGGTACTTAATGACTGCATGATGTTCAATTTTCTCCATTATTGAAAATCGCGTCAGAATGCTTCAAACAAATAATCACAGAAAATGTATATTGTGTAGTATCGGAATGAAACTGCGCACAATAAATTAATATGAGACACACTAACAAATGACGGTAAATTTAAAAAGATATTTTATCTCCTTGTAGTTTGGGCCACGAACTTTTGGATCCACCTTCGTATATGTGCGATAGCGGTCCCGCCACTAATGGCGGACGAGTGAACACTCAGGAGTTTTTAGTGAGTAGACAGATATTCTTTCCCGGAGTCCGACATTACCCACCACTTTCCCAAAGGATGGGTATGCGTAACGCATTTTCCACTGGTCCAGCAGCGAATGATTTTGGGTAAAAATAATGAACAAAAATAAAAATCCATATCTAGTTTTCATTGCACAATCTTTATTGCCAAAATAATCTTCATTTGTAAGTACATTTAAAGATTTTGTTGAACTTTAGTGATGATAAATAATGTTTCTAAAAATAATTTGCTACCGTGGTGAGCACACCGCGACTGACGCGCCTGGTTGTGAATTCGATCCCCGTGTCGGATAGTAAGTGATATTGGTATTACTCTAGAGGAGACTTATTCGTATGTTTGGTAGATAATTTGCTCGGTACCCAGTGAATGCCAATAGGCTCGCCATCTGTTACCTACATGGAACATAAAACGATAGGACAAAATACCTACATGTAATTTATCTCTGGCTTCTCCTTCTTGAAATAAAGCCGTCAAGTTTCGATACCAAGGTAAACAAAGAACAGATCAATTAGACTCCTAATCATCGTGGTTATATTTTTCTTTACTTTTCAGTTTATTTACTGAAGTGTTCCACTGGTGGTAGAGCTCCAGTGACGGAGCTCGCGGGCGTAGGCACCACCGCATTATCTAATTAACTTGCCGCTAAATAGTAGTGTTCAGCACTATCGTGTTCCGGTCAGGTGGTAATATAAAATGGTAGTATAAAAACCTTATTACCTATATTATTATCAGTCTGATTTGTACCATCTCTTCATGTTTTGAGAAGGACTCTGTTATTTTTAGTTAGGTTTTATTTAATTAAATGGGTGAAGGTGAAATAGTGGGGCATATTTTATTTATAGGTCCTTTTCATTCATTTGTATGGATCAACCTCCCACAAAGACATTAGAGGGGGCTAGAACAAATCCGGGGCCATAGAGCAGCGCGCTCCGACCCGACTCCTGTCGCCCGTGTTGCTCTATGTCTGGGACAGCTGGCGGCCTTAGAGCTAAGGTACAAATACTCCACTAATCATATTTTGCTTTAAAATGTATTATTACAATGCTCAAGATAAACATACTTAAATGTGTGTAATCTAATATTATGCTAATACCTAGGTAATGACTACCAAGTATAAAAAGAATATGCAACTTTGCTAGACACCCTATTGACCTGTGTCAATAGAAGATGTGAAAAATAATATTGACAATCTATATACTTATTTTATTAACATTTCAAATACGCCATGTCGATGTCAAACACGTAACTAACAACATTTTTGTCCGTTCATGTAAATTAGACCTTTAAAATTAAAGTTTTATTGATTTTTATACGTAAAAATATAATAAATATTTTTACAGAATTATAAAACAATACTGAACAACTTGAGGCATGTTTAAAAAGTGTTAACTACCCTATCGTTTAAAACAATAAAACAGTCCTGAGTGCCTAGTGCGAGATTTTATGCGTAAGAGTAAACGCAGATTTGTATGGAATTGAAGGAGTGTCATCTAGCGGTGAATATATGACGCATAAAATCTCGCACTAGGCACTCTGAAGTGGGCTGTAAAAGAAGTAAAGAAAGACAACAGAAAAGGTAGGATGACGAACTTAAACTGACAGTTGAACCAGTTACTGACCACTGGAGTTTCGCGGATGATAGACAGCAGTGGGAGTTTATGTAAGTCTTTGGAAAAGACTTAAGACTTGCCGGAAGGCCCGCTGTGCTCAAAAATATCTTATAAGTAAATAGGTACAGCATCAGAGTTGTACCTACCTATATATTTATAGAGTGGTATCTTGTGGAATGACACATACCAAAGCACACCACTGGAGCATGTGAGACGCACAGATTACTGTTCTGTGCTAAGTAAAGTGAGAGAAAAATAAGATTGAATCTGGGTCGTTTGGGCAACAATTTCAGCTAAACGTCTGAACGAAGGAACATATTGAAACATGTTCGTCTACCTTCATGCCACAAGATTATTCGGTATGCCGAAGCGTACCATCCCGTGCCAAGGCGTCAGTGGGCTGTGGGACAGAGAACCTGTAATCACTATGACTTCATAATTCATAATGATTATACAGTAATAAGTATTTACATAAATATAAAAAATACAATAAATTTCCTTTGTCATGATTTTGTTTTAGACTCAATCTCGAAATTCATATTATTCGTTTTTAAATTCAAATATACTACATAATAGTTTAATTTAATTGTCTATCAATCAACTACACATAAAAGTCTTAAGTCAAAGTATTTTAAAATGAAACTGTACCTAATTATGACTGTGACAATGTATTAGTTCTATATGGAATTTTACTTGAACGAGGACTTTCTGAATCCACAACCGAATCAGATGAATTAGTTACGTTTTCATCGGCTTTAGGTGTGTACATAGCTATGTTACGCCTTTTGAAAACCTTTTTCGTAGCAGAGGGTGGGGTTCCACAGTCAGATGTTATATAGGTGGTATCAGATAATGTACTGTCAACAGTTAAGTTCGAAATCATTGATGTTTCTGTGCTATTTTCATCATCATCTTTTTCGAGGGGTGTAACTGGTGCAGGTAGTGACATTTTTGTGCATTTGACAGGAGTGTTTTCTATAGGTCTTGTAATTGCGTTCACACTAGTAGAGCTCTTCATGGTTCTGCCCGATCGAGCCATAACTACTTGTAATGGGTCATCAATACATAACAGATTACAAATAGTTTCTGTCTGTGGATTAATTATAGGCTCTGTTGGATGTCGTTTAGGAGCACTGGGCACGTAATCAGGTGCTGTTTTTACAAAACTGTCATGATTTATAGTTAATTCACCCATTGTTTTGGATACAATCTCCATTTCATCTTGGCTTGGTGTAAATTCATATCTGAAATCATAGAAATTGAACAATTTACTATGTGTTACTAAGTAAAAAACTTTTTGCAGATTATTTTCATGTGAAAACAAACTAACCTTTCATTACCTCCCGGACCTGGTAAATGACAATCCACATTTTTAACAGATAGTAAGTGGTTAGTACTTTTTAATACCGTCAGCCACTCTACATCGTATTTCAGTTTTTTATCACCATCATATTCTGATGGCAAGTCCAATATTTGTAAATGTCTGCGTTTTGGTAAACATTTGTCCAAAGCAAGAAATTTAGTTTCACTTTCTCCATTATTGTGTTTGATAATAGCAACAAATTGGCAATGTAAATGTGCTGCAAACCAATAATCAGGCTTCAGCAAATGTAATAACTTCTCAGCAGGTGGGCTACCTAGTTTATTAGACTCTATATCTTCCCTAAAACAGGTGATTGTTGACATTATATTGAAATACACATACATCAAAAACATATTGCACTGGTGGCACAGCGTAAAGACAAAAAAGAATTAGAAACATTTTTTTTGTAGTTGTTGTAACAAGCAAAGTCGTTTTTGGGTTGCAATAATAATTTATCTTCGATATGTACAGCCACTGCTACTTTACTTACAAAAAAAATAGAACTAGCTAAACATAAAAAAAAATTAAGAATTGAAATAAATACCTGAAAAATGGCTTGAATCGCAACAGCTGGTCTTTGTCACCATATTCTGTGACACCTCTAGGCCAGTCATGGGATAACATAACATGCACTTTTTGTTTCAACTGGCTTAATCTAAATACATCTAATGATCTTATATGATAAATGGATCTTAATGAACTCTGTGTATATGGTGGACATTCCCAGAGTCCTTGCAAATAATCATGTCCTTTAAATATTCCAGACATACCTGTAAATTGAATAATAATAATATTAACCTACGTAAAATGTAGGCTATTATGGCTATTATTGTATGTTACTGTCATAGATTTATTATCTACTTCGTTTTGTAATTCCTTATCTTACCAGAGCCCCCCGGCTGGCTCGTACACCAGGTCATCTACTTAAACACATCACTCAACAATACCAAGTTCAAAAAATTTATACATTCTTCTAATGAACTACAACAAATTTATAAACGTTCCACCTATGAATACGGAGAATGAGAATGCTTTTGGAAATATTTCATTTGTATTTTTAAATGCTGCATTTGAAAATACATTAGTTCAGTGTGTCACTGTGCTCATAATAATAATTGATGAAAAGCTACTGATTTATCATAACTATTATATTAATCAATTACTTAATACTAAATGGTAGTCTTCAGCACTATCGTGTTCCGGTCAGGTGGTAATGTACCTATAGTAAATTAATCTCTTATCTATCTGTACTAATATCCAAAATATATTTACCTCCAATCCTCAAGTTACCAAACTGAACAACACCTGCTCTGCCCATGTAATAAATGTTTGGAGCCACCCATCCACCATAGGGTAGTTCTTGTAAATAATTGGAAGCTTCATGATTTCCACCTATGAATAAAGTAAGAATTGGTGCTTTTTTCTCTCCGCTGTAATATCTGAAATGCAATACACATGATCTTTATTAACACATTACCTGCCAACGCGGTCAATGTTGTGCGATGCTTGAATACGTATTCAGGCTAAGTAAGAACCCTCAACTTCTTAATTTTTTGTATATTGTTTTTATTTAATATTAAGAAACCTTATATATTTAAATAACATGTTTATTTAAACATACACTGAAATAGACCTTTTTTAAATATTTATTATTCATCGCACAACAATATTCGTTTGGTAGGGCCGCGCGGTCATGTTGCCGTTCACCCTCGCGACCCCGAAATTACACCTCCGCGGCCCTGTAATTTCCGGCACAGAGGCATAACAGATGGACCTTGGTCTTTGTGTGGGTGTCCATAGGCTGCAGTCATCAATTAACACCAATGTGAACTGCATGGTTGTTTGCCACTTCCAAAACATAAAAAAAAAAAATGCTATATGGATATGGTGACTTCCCAAGGCCATTTAATAGCTAAAACAGGACTAAAAAAGTTAATGCTATTTGTACTAATTGTCCTGATGAACCCTATCTATGTGTTGAATGTTTCACTAAAGTCCATTAACTGTAACATTTGAATTTTTCTTTATAAGTTAATTTAAATTTATTTAAGAAGTTCTACTGATACGGGTATAATTATGTCTTTTTTATTATTTAATACAGTTGTATTTATGTATCTAGAAAAAGTGTGTTTACTTTATTATAAACCCAAAAGACTCAATCAGTGATTCACATTTTTCAAGTGCGATTTATCCTAAGTCAAAACCCCTCTTTAGAAAAACCAAGCTATGTTGGTTGAACTAGAGGGCCGCGCGGCTCACCGTGTAAGTGAATTATATTGATACTGTTGTCTGTTGGTGCAATAGAGAGTTTTGAACACAGACCTGACGCGCGGTCAGCATTGTCAGATGGGGCTTGAATGGAAAGCTTCAATGTCGCTCAACATTGTCCCCCAAGGCTCGAACGGAAAAAGTATTTTTTATGCATGGCAACTAACGTGTTAATAAAAAAAAGAATTATCCTGATACTAAGAATTATTTTAGCAGCTTTAATGATAGAAAGACGCATTACACTATTAGTAGGTTTTTTTAATGTGATAGTGGTGGCAAGCATGCATGCAGTTCACATGGATGTTAAGTGACGACTGCAGTTATGGCAAAGTTATTTGTCCAGCAGTTGTCATCTTTCGACTGAAATGATAACAGCCTCATCACAATAATGTAGCTACTACTGATAGGGGTCAATAATTTAGTTAGGAAAAAGTAGTACTGGTTTATTCGAGTTTTTTCCAATAGATAGATTCTTCAGCCACTCAGGAAGTTGGTAATGCATCTAACCCTCACCCTCTGGAAGATATAACAATTTTCTTCTTCTACAAAACTCCAGTTTTAGGGATATAATCTATTGGAGACATATTTAAGCCCAGACATTAAGACATAACCTGTTAATTTCTAAGGCATTACTTATGAATATCAAGGAAACATACTTGTAAAATGTGCAAATGTTTTGATATTTTTCCGGGACGGCCATTGCCCGAAGATCTTCATTGTTACGTACTGATTGGAAATCGCCGCAGCAAATTAGTAAGTCAATCTCTATACCTTCTCTTCTCTGTAAAGTTTCAACGCATTCGTAAATTTTGTCCAATTCGCCGTGGGCACAACCTTCAATTGCTATTTTCATTTTATATGACTATAATTCTAAATATTATATGCTGTATATTTCTTATGTTATAAAACATAAATTGACTGGTTTCATTAGATTTCTATAATTTAAATATACAGTGAAATAGTTTCTACAAAAGCACAAACACAGCATCACATCACAAACTACAAACACGCACAAACATCAGAAACAATTTGACAGATTGACAGTGACAGTGAAATTGACATTAATCCATAGATTACAAGCTGAATCCACAGTTAATACCTATATTGGGGCGGTTTAGAGCAATTGAGATCTTACAAAACTTTGTAATCAAGACAGCACAATCAAATATTTCTGTTACCGCTATGAAGACAAAATTAATTACTAGAAAAAAAAAAAAAAAAAAAAAACGCAACTTCACGCCTGTAATCCCCGAAGGGGTAGGCAGAGGTAAATGCGGCGAGCCCGGTGACATCTCCGGGCACATTACCAAACTTTGAGGTACTAAAAATAAGAGAACGAAAATAATAAGAAGTCCAAGGGGGCATACAGTAAACGTATTTTTTTCGTATATTTTTTACTCGATATTAATAACGGTAGCAAGTAGACGCTTAACATTTTTTTGTTTTCATTTTCCAACGCCCAGCGTCCCAACGCCCAGCGCCCCGACGCCCCGCGTCCTGACGCCAAGCGTCCCGACGTCGAGCGTCCCGACGCCCAGCGTATCGACGCCCAGTGTCCCGACTTCCAGCGTCCCGACGCCCAGCGTCCCGACGCCGAGCGTCCCGATACCCAGCGTCCCAACACCCAGCGTCCCGACGCCCAGCGTCCTGACGCACAGCGTACCGACGCCCAGCGTCCCAACGCCCAGCGTCCCGACGCCCAACGTCCCGACGCCCAGCGTCCCGACCCCCAGCGTCCCGACGCCCAGCGTCCCGACGCCCAGCGTCCCGACGCCCAGCGTCCCGACGTCGAGCGCCCCGACGCCCAGCGTCCCGACGCCCAGCATCCCGACGCCCAGCGTCCCGACAACCCGACGCCCCAGCGTCCCGACGCCCCAGCGTCCCTACGCCCAGCGTCCCGACGCCCATCGTCCCGACGCCCAGCGTCCCGACGCCCAGCGTCCCGACGCCCAGCGTCCCGACGCCCAGCGTCCCGACGCCCCAGCGTCCCGACGCCCAGCGTCCCGACGTCGAGCGCCCCGACGTCCAGCGTCCCGACGCCCAGCGTCCCGACGCCCATCATCCCGACGCCCAGCGTTCCGGCGCCCAGCGTCCCGACGCCCAGCGTCCCGACGCCCCAGTGTCCCGACGCCCAGCGTCCCGACGCCCATCGTCCCGACGCCCAGCGTCCCGACGCCCGGCGTCCCGACGCCCAGCGTCCCGACGCTCAAGCGTCTCGACGCCCAGCGTCCCGACGTCAAGCGTCCCGACGCCCAGCGTCCCGACGCCCAGCGTCCCGACGCCCAGCGTCCCGACGCCCAGCGTCCCGACGCCCAGCGTCCCGACGCCCAGCGTCCCGACGCCCAGCGTCCCGAAACCCAGCGTCCCGACGCCCAGCGTCCCAACGCCCAGCGTCCCAACGCCCAGCATCCCGACGCCCATAATCCCGACGCCCAGCGTCCCGACGCCCAGCGTCCCGACGCCCAGCGTCCCGACGCCTAGCGTCCCGACGCCCAGCGTCCCGACGCCCAGCGTCCCGACATCGAGCGTCCCGACGCCCAGCGTACCGACGCCCACCGTCCCGACGTCGAGCGTCCCGACGCCCAGCGTCCCGACGGCCAGCGTCCCGACGCCCAGCGTCCCGACGCCCAGCGTCCCGACGCCCAGCGTCCCGACGCCCAGCGTCCCGACGCCCAGCGTCCCGACGCCCAGCGTCCCGACGCCCAGCGTCCCGACGCCCAGCGTCCCGACGCCCAGCGTCCCGACGCCCAGCGTCCCGACGCCCAGCGTCCCGACGCCCAGCGTCCCGACGCCCATCGTCCCGACGCCCAGCGTCCCGACGTCCAGCGCCCCGACGCCCATCGTCCCGACGCCCCAGCGTCCCGACGCCCCAGCGTCTCGACGCCCAGCGTCCCGACGTCAAGCGTCCCGACGCCCATCGTCCCGACGCCCAGCGTCCCGACGTCAAGCGTCCGGACGCCCAGCGTCCCGACGCCCAGCGTCCCGACGCCCAGCGTCCCGACGCCCAGCGTCCCGACGCCCATCGTCCCGACGCCCAGCGTCCCGACGCCCAGCGTCCCGACGCCCATCGTCCCGACGCCCAGCGTCCCGACGTCCAGCGCCCCGACGCCCATCGTCCCGACGCCCCAGCGTCCCGACGCCCCAGCGTCTCGACGCCCAGCGTCCCGACGTCAAGCGTCCCGACGCCCATCGTCCCGACGCCCAGCGTCCCGACGTCAAGCGTCCGGACGCCCAGCGTCCCGACGCCCAGCGTCCCGACGCCCAGCGTCCCGACGCCCAGCGTCCCGACGCCCAGCGTCCCGACGCCCAGCGTCCCGACGCCCATCGTCCCGACGCCCAGCGTTCCGACGCCCAGCGTTCCGACGCCCAGCGTCCCGACGCCCAGCATCCCGACGTCGAGCGTTCCGACGCCCAACGTCCCGACGCCCAGCGTACCGATTAAGGCACACAGTACCGACGCCCATCGCACCGACGCCCAACGTCCCGACGCCCAGCGTCCCGACGCCCATCGTCCCGACGCCCAGCGTGCCGACGCCCAGCGTCCCGACGCCCAGCGTCCCGACACCCAGCGTCCCGACGCCCAGCGTCCCGACGCCCAGCGTCCCGACGCCCATCGTCCCGACGCCCAGCGTTCCGGCGCCCAGCGTCCCGACGCCCAGCGTCCCGACGCCCAGCGTCCCGACGCCCAGCGTCCCGACGTCCAGTGCCCCGACGCCCATCGTCCCGACGCCCCAGCGTCCCGACGCCCCAGCGTCTCGACGCCCAGCGTCCCGACGTCAAGCGTCCCGACGCCCATCGTCCCGACGCCCAGCGTCCCGACGTTAAGCGTCCGGACGCCCAGCGTCCCGACGCCCAGCGTCCCGACGCCCAGCGTCCCGACGCCCAGCGTCCCGACGCCCAGCGTCCCGACGCCCATCGTCCCGACGCCCAGCGTTCCGACGCCCAGCGTTCCGACGCCCAGCGTCCCGACGCCCAGCATCCCGACGTCGAGCGTCCCGACGCCCAAAGGTCCCTACGCCCAGCGTCCCGACGCCCAGCGTCCCGACGTCGAGCGTTCCGACGCTCAACGTCCCGACGCCCAGCGTACCGACTCCCAGCGTCCCGACGCCCAGCGTCCCGACGCCCAGCGTCCTGACACCCAGCGTCCCGACGTCAAGCGTCCGGACGCCCAGCGTCCCGACGCCCAGTGTCCCGACGCCCAGCGTCCTGACGCCCAGCGTCCCGACGCCCAGCGTCCCGACGCCCAGCATCCCGACGTCGAGCGTCCCGAGCCCAGCGTCCCGACGTCGAGCGTTCCGACGCCCAGCGTCCCGACGCCCAGCGTGCCGACGCCCAGCGTCCCGACGTCGAGCGTCTCGTCGACCAGCGACTCGACGCCCAGCGTCCCGACGTCAAGCGTCCCGACGCCCTGTCTAAGAAAATTGTAGATAACTTAGTAAAGCAAGGAGGGTATCGTGGTTGTGGTGTTCCAATTGTTTTTTTTTTTTATCAATGGTAAAATAAATTATAATCGAACAGCATAGAATAAATAAAGTTGTTTTGATTGACATGTTGACTCCATATTTATTAAGTACTAGCTGTGCCCGCAACTTTGTTCGCGTGGAATACCTAGTGACTTTGGGCAGGGCTTTTGGATGTAACTTTTGGTTAATTTTGGCTCATAAACACTTTTGGGTAGCTAAAAAATCTACTTTACAGTGATGCATCTCTGTACACGATAAATGACGTATGGCCACTGGATATTAAGGCACACAGGCTGCTAGGATTGCTAACACGTAACAGAGCCACATATAACAGACCGTGCGAAAAATAGATAATTTTGTGTTTAAACGCGCAGTCGTATCGTTCGTTTGTAGGTTGTAGGTACGGTAAGTACCTACAACCTACAAACATTCATCCTATGCAGAACTGTATTTTCGAAAATGCCATTTTAATCTTTCTTCTATGCATAATATTTTTATATATAAACAATTATTATATCGTTTTGTAAAGCTTAAGTTAATTAGTGCTACTAACAGAGAAAGAAAGATAAATTATAGATCTATACATTATATATGCACTCCGTAAAAGCCGACAGAAGTAAAAAATTGAATATAAATTAACGTTGTGCATTTTAATAATGCCACCAGCACCAGCACCATCACCACCACCAATGCAACCACTACCGCCTCCACCACTGCCACCACCACAAGCGCCACCAACGCCATCAACGCCACCACTAATACCAACGCAACCAACGTCGCCAAACACCTACGCCACCAATGACACCAACGCCACCAAAACCACCACCACCGCCACAACCCATGCCACCAACGCCTTTGAAACTACCTACAACACCACCAACGTCACCAACGCCACCAATGCCACAATCGCCACAAAAAGTTCCACCATCACCCCTAACACTATCATCACTGCCACCAGGGTCACCAACAACACCTACGCCACCAACGACACCAATGACACCAATGATACCAATGATACCAACGCCATCAACGCCACCACCACCACCACCACCAACACCACCAATGCTACCAACGCCACTAACGCCGCCATAACCACCAACACCATCATCATAATTACACCCGAAAGACGTCCATCCGTCTCCGCTGGACAAAGCCTTTCCCGACGATGCTCATAACAGTGTTGTGCATCATAAGGAAAGAATATGCCATAATTACCACGCTTGCATGCTGATTGGTGATCATAGCGGCGATTGTTATGCCGGGACGCTGCTATGCGGTATGCTTAATGTTACTATAGGTCGCGCCACGTAAAAAGAACGCTGGAAGAAAGTAGAAGGGATGTGTTTCGCGCATCGGTACACTCGCGCACGAAAGTACTAGCCCTATTGGTTTATTTTTGATCTAGCTTTCGCTTGCGGTTTCGTGTATTGGTAGGCAGATTGAAAACTATATTACATAGAATAACATAAAATGACCGCCAGCGTCATGTGTTTTTATTTCATTTTTGCAATACACGAACAGAGAAAAAACCGGCTAAGTGCACGTGCACATCGAACTCGTGCACAAAGGAATCCGTACAAAAAATTGCATAAAAATAACGTTTCTTTTATGGAAGGTAATATACAACGATCTGAGAATATGCCGTTATTAACATCGAGCAAAAATATACGAAAAAAAACCACGTTTATTGTATGCCCCCTGGACTCCTTAAATTATATTTTCATGTTTTTAGTATAAAATTTTGTCGTTATAGCGGTAACAGAAATACGTAATTTGTGAAAATCTTAACTTTTCAGCTATCACTGTTTATAAGATACAGCCTGGTGACAGACAGACGGACAGACGGACAGACAGACAGCGGAGGTTTAGTAATAAGTCCGCTTTTACCTTTTAGGTACGGAACCCTAAAAAAGATAGATGCAGAATAGTTTAAAAATATTCGATATGATTCTTTAAATTGACGTAACTTTTTTATTTCTGAACCGATACATATGAAACAAATACTAAATGTTCAGTGAAACTTACCACAATATATTAGTTTCTGATATTAGCGTGCACAAACACACAGACAAACAGACATTTCTCCGGGATAAAAAGTACCCAGTGTTGTGCGCCAAAGGTTAAAGTATAATCATACCAAGTTTCATTGTAATCGGACTTTTTGTTTTTCTGTGATGCTTGAACAAACAGACAGACAGACAGACAGACAAAATATTTTCTAATCACATATTTGGGTTCGGTATCGATCTGGTAATATCCCCTGGTATTTATTTTTTCAATATTTTTTATGGACAGATTTCACACTTCTACAGTTTTATTATAAGTATGTATATATATAAATATATATATATATATATATATATATATATAATATAAGTAGATATACGAAGTTGCTGCCACTACGCGTCGATTCAGTTATTTAGAGATAAGTGTAGTTCTAAATTTAATGCATTGCACACATTGAACTCACTTAAACGATTTGAGTAAATATAATACCTAATGAGAGTAAAGTACGAGTCCGCCATTAAGGCAGCAGTTGGTTTGGTCTACCTTGACAAGTCTATTAGCGGTTTCTTGCGTGAATTGGGCACAAAATTAGATCGTGCTAATTGTCAGTGCGGAGGGCTTAATAAATAGCAGCTAATTTGTGAATGTTTCATTTTCATGTTTGTGCGCATCGAGATCATTTTTTAGGATTTCGTAGCTTATGGTTACTGGATGTCGTTGGACAGGTGTTACAAAATGATTAGAGGTTTGATAAAACATTTCAGGAATATTAAGTTTTCATTACTTCAATTTGTGTTAGAGTCATTTATACTTAGAGATAGGTACTGGACGGTTGTTTTTTTTTATGTAATGGAAGTGGCAAACAAGCATGCAGTTCACATTGATGTTAAGTGATGACTGCAGCCTAAAGACACCCACACAAAGACCGAGGTCAAAATGCAGATGCGTTACCACTCCTGAGGCCTAAGGTCTTATGCCTCTGTGCCGGAAATTACAGGGCTGTACATTAGCACCTGACCGGCACACGATATTGCTGAACACTACCATTTAGCGGCAAGTATATTAGGTTATGCGGTGGTGCCTACGCCCGCGAGCTTCGTAACTGGAGCTCTACCACCAGTAAAAACTCATGTTACGACATATTATTACTATTTTAATTTTCCAGGTACCTTTAACTTTACCTATACCAGGCATGTTAGTGTTTAATACTATAGGTAGGTAGGTACCTAGGTAATATAGTTATCTCAAATAGTCGTTCCTAAAAAAGGCCTATTTGTCAATTTCGTTAAGCCGTCGGTCCCGATTGCTATCGATAGATATCAGTCGTTAAACCTTGTTGGAGGAATTATGAGGGCGGTTTGAAAACACCCGAGAACGGGTTGGCGACTAACCCTTATCCACCAACCCACATTGAGTCAGCGTGGTGGAGTAAGTTCCAGGCCTCCTTCCAAGAAGGGAAGAGACTCGTGCGTTATTATTTTTTACTTTTCAGTTTTGAAGTCGGTTTTTCTTAACGTAGTTATATTTATCTCCAGGTATATTTAATAAATCAATATTTGACAGCTTTAACACACTCACAGTGATTTTACAAAGCATCACCTGTTTGATTACATACAAACAAGGATATTTCAGCTGGTGCGTTAAAATTGGAATCATTAGGAATTAAACTTTTAAATTAATCAATATTTCTTCACTGGAACAGTATTATCCGGACTTTACTGGCCATTTTAGCTATATGGAATTCACGATATAGATATCTCATGCGTTGGTCACGCGCGGTGTAAGCTCGGCGGGCAATAGTCAGTAGGCACGGAGATAAAATGCGCCGGCGCACTGACGTCAGAGCGGTCGAAACCAATGACAAGACGAGGCGGCGCTAACTTGCGCTCAGGCACCGCCCACTGCACCATGAACGGTCGAGGAAAACTCGGAAAATATGCAGTGGCGGAAATAATGTATTTAGTTTTAAATCTAAAGATCTCAATGGCGTATCTCATCTTTGTCGATTAATAATAGTTTACAGAAAAGATTAGGCTCTACACATCTTTTGCGTAAAAGCTTTTATAACTTTCTGAGATTTAAAAAATAAGTTATATTATAATCTTTTCTTAAAACTTTTAAATTACCTACTTGAACTTCTTCGTGTTATGAGTACCTAAAGTAAGTAGGTATCATAGTATACTAGGTACTAGGTATTAGATAAGTATGCTATATATTATAGAAGTAAAATATAGTATACGTATCTACTTAATATTAGACATACAAAAACTAATTAATCATTAACACAGTAGGTAGGTATAATTTGATTCCTTTACTAAGATAAATCTACTATGGAGTAAACTATAGGAACGCTGCGCGCGCGCCCCTTCTTCTATAACGTTTATAGTTATGCGCCGAGCATAAGGAACTCTTTATAGTCGGTGCGCGCGAGTCGATCGCACGCGCGCTCCTTGTCTTCTCAATATTTTGTTACGTATACATACGTATATTGAACATGAGTTGGGAACAAGACCGTGATCGCGGACGCGAAAAGTTGGAAATCAATGAAGCCGTCGGCAAGTTGTTGCAGTCCTTCAATTATGATACTATTGTGCCGCAAACATCAAAGTAAGTTTTTTTTTATCATACACTGAAGGGAAAATGTAAAATAATGGAAGTGATTAAGTTTTCGTAGCAAATGACTACGCCTGCGTAGCCCGTAGAAGGTAAGCTCTGAGACAATTAGAACTCACTAACAACATTTTCACTCTAACAATAATTATATCGTTCATCAAATTATAATGTTCAGGTCCGAATTATAACTTTAGTAGGTAGTTCTTATTCCACAATCTGTATAGTATGGTCAATTTTTAAACTTCATTAGTTATTTGAGAATTGGTTTTATATCCGTAAGTTTGTATTGATTTTAATGAACTGACAGTAGAATTTGCGCAGCCAAATAGTTTCGTAGAATTTCTGAACCGATTTATTTTCTTATAGTAAAAACATACATAATCTGACTACAGTATTTGAATTGGGGTATTAGGTATATTGATTTGGATTGATAGGGAGTGAAGCGTGTTGTATTCGCGAGAAAATCCGCAAATTAAATTTCTACAATAGGTAATTTGACGAAACAGTCAGGGTAATTCCTACGTAGGTAGGTAATAAATGCGTGTAATTGCCTACAATTTTATACATACGAGAGTCCTAGAACTCCAATAAATTACTTTTATATTGTGAAAATTTTAGCTTTCTAGCTATCACTGTTTATGAGATACAGCCTGGGGATAGACAGACGGATGGACGAACAGACAGGCAGACAGCGGAGGATGAGTAATAGGGTCCGTTTTTACCTTTTATATACAGAACTCTAAAAAAGATGGATTCAGAATAGTCTAAAAATATTCGATATGATTCTTTAAATTGTCGTAACTTTTTCATTTCTGAACCGATTGACATGAAACAAACAGTAAATGTTAAGTGAAACTTACCACAATATATTAGTAAAAAATAAAAATCGGATAAGCCATTTCTGAAATTAGCGTGCACAAAAACACAGACAAACATACATTTTTCCGGGATAAAAAGTACCCAGTGTTGTGCGCCAAAGGTTAAAGTATAAATATACCAAGTTTCATCGTAATCGGAAAGGTAGATAGAGATAGAGAGGTTGTGTGATGTTTGAACAAACAGACAGACAGACAGACAGACAAAAAATTTTCTAATCACATATTTGTGTTCTGTATCGATTTAGTAACATCCCCTGGTACTTATTTTTCAATATATTCAATGTACAGAATTTGAACTTCTACAGTTTTATTATAAGGATAGATTATCAGGCATGCGCGCTAAACGGGATTTTGCCTGGGTTGCATCAAGATATTTGTTAAAATTATTGTAACATTAAAGAAATCAGTTAAAGTTAGAGAAGGATGTAAAATAGTTAAAACCAAAAAGAAAAAAACCGGTCAAGTGCGTTTCGGGCCTCGCATACATAATTTTATTTTTCTTGTTTTTATACCTACCACTTTGTCGGCGTGATTAAGGTGTATACTTGTGCCAAATTTCAAGTCTCTAATACCAATAGTTTTTGCGCTAAACCGCGGACGGACAGACAGACAGACAGACAGACGGATATGGTGAAACTATAAGGGTTCCTTGTTTACTACGGAACCCTAAAAACGGATCCTGTCTGTTTGTCGGTCAGTCACAACCAATTTACAATTTATGTACTCCTAAAATACTAGACCGATTGAATTAAATTGATACACATTATGCAAAAATACTGAGTCTAAAATTATGAAAAACGAAGCTGAAACTATTCTTATATAAATATTATCTTTACTTAAAGATTACAGGAACACCTTTTAGAAACATAAAATATTTAATGTACAGAAATTTTCTCAATTTTTCGGAATCCAGTGAACGCGAGTCAAGTTAAGCCGGTTTTTTAAATATACTTTGTACGAGTATGTATGTATCTTCACGCCAGGTCCCTAACGGGGTAGGCAGAGAGTGTGGAGCGCCAGATATCCCGGTCATGACACACCGCCCGTGCCTTATCTACCTTCATCATTCTCTTCATACATGCATGCCGATTCCTAAGACTTTTGACCCCACCATCAGACCGAACTCGACCTATTTGTTCATGGTAGGTCAGTCTTGGTCTTCCTGGGCCTCTGCAACCATTTACATTCTCATTATATATCTGTTTAGTCATTCGCTCATTCGACATTCTTTCTATATGCCCGAACCATCGGAGCATGCCTTTTTTCATTTTTACACCGATACTCTCATTCACACAAAGTCTCTTTCTTACATCTTCATTACGAACGTTATCGGTGAACGATACACCGCAGATCTTGCGCAAAGATCTCATCTCGACCGCCTTCCGCGACCACATTCATGCTCTTTGCTGCATAGCTCTCCCTTCCATACAAAAGCGTTCGCTTCCATTTGTGATACATAAATAAATAGTTACAAATTTGTGATACAAGTCTTCTGGACAGATTTAATTATATTTTTTAATTTTATTCGAATAGCATAAATACGTAGGTAGGTACACAAAACAGAATCTTGATATTGTGTTGACTTAGTTGACCTAAAAACAGTAATTTATATTCAGATGTACTTTAAAAAGACTAGAAAGAGAAATATAATCAGTTTTGCAAATTATAAGGGATGTTAAGGACTTACGTAAAATTACTTACTGCTTTGTATAAAAACATATACCTACTAAACCTCAATTATTATTTTGTTGAGTATGAAATTGGTTTTGCAAACACTATCAAGTTCCAATTCGATCAGAGAAATTAATGTGCATATCATACGCAATCCTTCAAGCAAATTAGTAATTTTCAGCAAGATAAATAGTTTACCGACTATAAACATCAAATTATTCCGTAATTAGTCTTCCTATATCTATATCTTCGCATAATGACAATTTCAGATATCATTTATTGTAGAACATTAGGTGACCCGCGGGTCGTCGGTGCCTTGTTCATAAAAACTACACTTGATCTACCGCCTCTAATTGAATAGCTACGTTATCTCTTATCGAGTCGTTGTTTATTAATGCCTATCAACTGTCGGTTGCTTTACATTATTTAGGATTTAAAAAATCTGGCATTTTACTAGTGGTAGAGCTCTAGTGATTGAGCTCGCTGGCATTGACACCACCGCATTACCTACCTAAATTAGTTATTTAGCGGCAAGTATATTATATTAGGTAATGCGGCGGTGCCTACGCCCGCGAGCTCAGTCACTGGAGCTCTACCACCAGTAAAACGATACTACAAAACATAAAAAATAGCTTCATAAAACGCTGCTTAGGCAAGACAATTACTTTTGTATAAATAAATGGGTTGGAACGTTAATGCGGTGGTGTTTACGCCCTCGAGCTCTTACACTTCGATCTCTACCACCAGTAAAACTGTTAACTAATTTCATAGTTGTAATATTTTTCATTTTTCAGTTAAAAGTTTGTAACTGTTCTTCCGTTAATATCGTTACTCAAGCTTTGATCGTCTTCCCCATGTTATTACTGATAAATCTGATAAAGTTATCATCCAATTCACTTTTATTTGACTTTCAACAACATTACAGATAGCACTCGCTTTCGATTGTTGTGAAAAAGAAATACCTTAACATATATTATTTAATACATTTAGAGACCATAATAATATATATACCTACCTACTTATCTGAAGTTATTAATCGAATATACTTCTTACTTATGACTATCTTACACGCCGAACTACGCAGTGCCTTAAAATGAAATAAAAAAATTCAAAAATATTTTTCAAAACTTTATTGCACGACTTTTTCCGCATAGCTAATATTCGTGCATACGCATAATGTGATTACAAATTGAACCGACGGACGGACATGGTGAAACTATCCAGGTTCCTTGTAGACCAGGGAATCCCAAAACGGAAAAAATTATAAGTTATAAATACGTTACCATATATCTCTGTCTCAAAACTAAAAGATTTTTTATTTTTTAAATTAGTGTAGCTAGCACATCGTGTGATATTTTTTATCGGCTTCCTGTACCGATTTATTTCCGCGTGTAGCGACGATAGTGCGCCTGCGCAAACATTCCCATTGTGGGGTGCTTATCTCGGCCGCTTTAAGGGAGTCCCCGGGCGGAGCCTCCATCCCGTTTGATAGCTCATAATTAGAATAATTTGAGCCACGTAGACGGAAATTTGTTTGTGCTTCGACTTATCGTCGTGGGTGGGCCCGATCAATGCTACAGAATATCAATTTAAAATTTTGTGACTTAAAAATATTTTGAAAGCTCGGTTACAATTAAAAGTGTTAACTTGCTTTATGCTACGCTACACTTAGATTAGTAGGTTAACCACGGATTTCATAAATGCAGAAGGAAAGGCACTCTTTATATTTTTTACAAACGCTACGTAGACATGAAGTGCGCATTAAAATCGCGGACATTTAAGCTACAGTACTGCTAAATTAAGCTTTTAAGCTACACATTGTATATATTCTTAAATATGTACCTATATTTCTGTTATTTAAGTTCTGAACCTACCTACTTTAAAATAAATATACGCTTACGCTCACAGCCCGACACTGGGTATAAACCTGTATCGTGGGTGCTGTTGTACACACGCAATACATACACAAACACGCAGACACGAAACAATTATCTGTAGGCCATACAAATATTTGTCCCGAATCCGAGACTCTTCGAATCAAACGGTCGTCTCACACCGCTGGACTAACCGAGCCTTCGAATGTGATAGTGCATTACCGAAAATATTCTAAGTACGTGTATCCCAAAAACGACTCATCTTAAGAATCTTTTTCAATTCCGTTTTTTCCAATCGGCTACGAAATTACTGTATATGCTATATGCTACTAATGAGTAAAGTTACCAGGGTATCCGTTTTATTAAATAAAAACTTTAACATCTGTATTATACAGATCTATATTATGTTATCACGTATCTTAACATCCATAACACTCGAAATGACTCATCAATGTTCGGAAGCAAAGCTCTTTGTCAGATTAAGATTTCCTCGCCTCACTCGCGCCGCTACAGTCTTCAGTAAACCAACGCAGTTTACGCAGCGATTGTAGCCTACCCTGTAATACGCGATGCAAATACTCACACAGGTGCCGCCGACCTACATAGGGATGCAAACGATACATCGATGCTTCTAAATGTTCGATATTTTGATAAAATATGCGACGTTTGAAGAAACATTATTGAAAGTTGAAGTTTTCATGTTTTCTATGTGATATTTATGTCAATCTAGAAGGCTGAAATTTTCGCAGGAATTATATTAACGATGTAGAATAGGAAGAATTGTAAGAAATATTGTTTTGAATCCATCACTGTACATAATATATTAGGGTGTTAAAGTTTGTGTAGAGAAAACAGAACATGTTTTTTTTAAACTTTGCACAATTATATCTATTTACATACTATTATTATTCACGCCAAGAATAATGAAACATGTACCTACTTGAGTTTATTGAATATTCCTTTTTTAAAAATACTGGTCATGCCAGAAGCGTGCACGTCGCGACCCCTGCCAGTCCTTTAGGGCTGCAATTCTGGCACGAAGGCGTACCGCAGTGCGGGTTAGGGCGTCCCCCCGAGGCGACGCGTACCGACCCGTCCCCGTCGGTACGAAAAGCGGCCAAAGCGGCGATGGGGACCGCCACCTGTCACGCCGGGCCCGATACGGCGGATCGAGGAGTGGGGAGTGCCAGATAGGCACGTGGAATGTGAGAGGTGGAATTTGTGAGAAGATGAATGAGTTGACGAACGTAATGAGTGTGAGACGCCTGGATGTTTTGTGTGTAACAGAGACTAAACGAAAGGGCTGCGAGGTCGAAGATCTCCCGGGTGGCGCGATGGCTCTGTGGGCAGGTGTGCAACAGAGCGATCATGCCAGCGCGGGGGTGGGCGTCCTTCTGTCCTCTCGTTTAGTCACTGGAGTGAAAGATTATGGTTTGGTGAACCCGAGACTAATCTGGGTCCGAATTAAATTGGGCGTCACTAGGGTGTTTTTGGTAGCAGCTTATGCACCGGTTAGCTCAGCGACGACCCAAGACCTGGAGAAGTTTTGGGAATCTACAAGGGAAGTTCTCGATATGGTTGAAGCTAATGAAAGGGTAATTTTGTGTGGTGATTTGAATGGATGGGTCGGGACCAGGCGGCCAGGATACGAGGCCGTTCTAGGTCCATATGGTGATAGAAGAGTAAATGATGCTGGTAAGCTGATACTTGACTTATGTTTGGAACGAAGTCTCCTTGTGTCTAACACAGAATTCCGTCATAAGGACATTCACACGTATACATGGAGGAGGAATGAACAAAAAAGTATGATTGATTTGATCATGGTTGATAGTCGTCTTCGGAAGAGCCTGATGGACACTAGAGCCTACAGAGGTCCCACTCTTGATACAGATCACTACTTGGTAATAAGCCGGTTTAGGGGTCTGTTCAAGAAATGGCGACATTGGCGTGTCCGTGTGCCTTTCGGAGGACTTGAAAGAATAAAGAGTGAAAAGTTACAAGACATTAGTGCAAGGAGAGTGTATGAACGCCAAGTCCGTGAAAAGTTAGACAAGGTTTGTCTTACGGACTTGGACGTGGATGAATGTTGGCAAGTTATGAAAGATAGTATGGTGGAAGTTGCGAAAGAAGTATGTGGTTATGCAAAGATACGCAAATCCTTGAAAGGGGATGCGTGGTGGGACAAGGAGGTGCAAGACTCCGTTGAAAGAAAGAAGAAAGCATGGCTGGATTATGTAGCATCTTTGCAAATGAATAATGGTATGAGAGATGAGAAGAGAGAAATTTACCGTCGGCTCAAGAATGACACCAAGATTTTAGTGAATGAAAAGCGTGAGAGAGATAAAGTGGAAGCTGATGAGAGACTGGCGAAGAGCTTTGAGACTAACATCAAACTCTATTGGAGGGAGGTGAAAAAGTCTAGAAGCTCTTCTCCAGTTTCTGGAATGAATAGAATAAAATCTAAGTTGGGTGACATTCTTGAGAACACGCAAGATGTGTTAAAACGATGGAGCGAGTACTATGGGGAAATGTATGATTATGCTCACAACCCTGACGCCGGAGTTGCTGACTTGACGGTGCCGGCTTGTGAGGATATAACAATAGATGAGATTGTAAGGGCGATACGAAGTTTGAAATGTGGTAAGGCTGCGGGTATTGATCAGGTTTCTGCCGAAATGATCAAATATGGTGGTGCTGCCCTTTGGGATTCTTTCTGGGTGTTGTGCAACCTTTGCTGGAGATCCGGAAGAATCCCAAAGGATTGGCGGTGTGCGGTCATCGTGCCTTTGTATAAAGGCAAGGGTTCACGTATGGACTGCACCAGCTATCGAGCGATCAGTTTGATCAGTTTGGCAGCTAAAGTGTATGGGAAAGTCTTAGAAAGAAGAATGAAAGAGAAGTCCGACGGGTTGTTGTGGGATGCACAGGGTGGTTTCAGAACTGGAAGAGGATGTATGGATCAAGTTTTCTCCCTCCGCAACATCGTAGAGAAGCATCTTGCTGTGAGCCAGAAGGTTTTCTGCGGTTTTGTGGATTTGGAGAAGGCGTTTGATAGGGTATTACGAAAGGAGCTGTGGGACATTTTGCCAGAGTATGGTATTGATGGCAGTCTGCTCCGTGCAATACAGTCCACGTATGTGGGCTGTCAAGCATGTGTGCGGGTAGATGGTAACATGTCACCCTGGTTTGATGTTAACATCGGTGTCAAACAGGGTTGCGTGCTTTCGTCTAGGCTGTTTATTATATATCTGGACAAATGCCTCCAGAGGGTGAAGTTGATGGATGTGGGAGTGCGTATGGGTGACTTAGTGGTGAACTGTCTGCTTTACGCAGATGATGCGGTAATTGTTAGCTCTACACCATCTGGGCTACAAGCACTAGTCACAGTCATGAAAGAGGATTGTATGGAGAAAGGCTTACAATTGAATGTAAATAAAACTAAAGTATTAGTATTTGAAAGAGATGAACAGAGAACAAATGCAAGGGTAGTAGTAGATGATGCAGTGTTAGAACAGGTTGATGAAATTGTATATCTTGGATGTGCTTTTAGCAAGGATGGTAGGTACACCACTGACATAGAAAGAAGAGTGCTTGCTGGGAATTGCGTGAATGGAGCGTTGGGTAAGCTGCTAGAATCGAAACATCTCAGCCAGCGGGCTCGACTAGCCGTACATAATGCTGTACTTACTCCAACGCTTTTATATGGAAGCGAGAGCTGGGTATGCAGGAAAGAGCATGAAAGTAAGTTGAACGCGGTCGAGATGAGATCTTTGCGCAAGATCTGCGGTGTATCACTCACCGATCGCGTTCGTAATGAAGATGTAAGAAAGAGACTTTGTGTGAATGATAGTATCGGTGTAAAAATGAAAAAAGGCATGCTCCGATGGTTCGGGCATATAGAAAGAATGTCGAATGAGCGAATGACTAAACAGATATACAATGCGAATGTGGTTGGTTGCAGAGGCCCAGGAAGACCAAGGCTGACCTACCATGACCAAATAGGTCGAGTTCTGTCTGATGGTGGGGTCAAAAGTCTTAGGAATCGGCGTGCATGTATGAAGAGAATGATGAAGGTAGACGAGGCACGAGAGGTTTGTCAGAACCGGGATGTCTGGCGCTCTACACTCTCTGCCTACCCCGTTAGGGACCTGGCGTGAAGATACATACATACATACATAAAAATACTGCAAGATGAAGTCGCAGAAAAAAGCTAGTTACTTATCATCGCTGACTACCCCGTGGAGTGACTTTTATAATAATGTATATTAACACACATATTAGATACTAGCTGTGCCCGCAACTTTGTTAGCGTGGAATAGTGGCTTTGGGACATTAGGCAGCGCTTTTGGATATACGTTTTGGTTAATTTTGGATCATAAACACTTTTGGGTAGCTAAAAAAATCTATTTTGCAGAAATGCTTCTCTGTACACGAAATTAGACGTATGACCATCGGGGATAAAAGCACACAGGCTGCTAGGATTGCGAAAAATTGCTAATTATGTGTTTAAACGCGCATCTATCCTATGCTGAACCGTATTTTCGAAAATGCCATTTTAAACTTCTATGCATAATATTTTTTATAGAAAATTATTATAAACTTTTGTAAATTTTCAGTCAATTTTTAAACATAAAAGAAAGATCTATGCATAATATAAGCACTCCGTAAGAGCCGGTAGAAGAGAAAAATTGAATATTAACGTTGTGCATTTTTACCCACTAATGCCACCACCACCACCGCCACCACTACAATCGCCACCAACGCCATCAACGCCATCACCATCACCAAACACCTACGCCACCAATGCTACCACTGATACAAACGCCACCAAAACCACCACCACCACAACCAATGCCACCAACCCCCCCAAAACTACCAACAACACCACCAACATCACCAACGCCACCAATGCCTCCACCGCCAGTAAAACCACCGCCAGCACTACTAACGCCAGCAACACCACCACCAGAGTCACCAACAACACCTATGCCACCAACGACACCAATGCCACCACCACCACCACTACAAACACCACCAATGCCACCAACACCACTAACGCCACCACCACCACCACCACCATCATCATCATCATAATCACATCCGAAAGACGCCCATCCGTCTCCGCTGGACAAAGCCTTTCCCGAAGATGCTCCTAAAAGTGTTGTACGTCATAAGGAAAGAATACGCCATAATTGCCAAGCTTGGCATGCTGAATGGTGATCATAGCGGAGATTGTTTTATGCCGGGACGCTGCTATGCGGTATGCTTAATGTTACTAACAGAGAAAAAACCGGCCAAGTGCGAGTCGAACTCGTGCACGAAGGGTTCCGTACAAAAAATGCCATAAAAAATTCGTTTGTTGGGATGTAATATACAACATAAGACCTAAAGATTCTGTAAAAATTTTAAGTGAATACTTGATACCGTTATTGACATCGAGCAAAAAATATACGAAAAAAACACGTTTATTGTATGCCCCTTGGACCCCTTCATATTTTCATATTCTTATTTTTAGTATTCAATTTTGTCGCTATAGCGATAACAGAAATACATAATTTGTGAAAATTTTAGCTTTCTAGCTATCACTGTTTATGAGATACAGCCTGGGGATAGACAGACGAATGGACGGACAGACAGGCAGACAGCGGAGGATGAGTAATAGGGTCCGTTTTTTCCTTTTAGATACAGAACCCTTAAAAATATAGATTCAGAATAGTCTAAAAATATTCGATATGATTCTTTAAATTGTCGTAACTTTTTCATTTCTGAACCGATTGACATGAAACAAACAGTAAATGTTAAGTGACATTAAAAATCGGATAAGCCATTTCTGAAATTAGCGTGCACAAACATACAGACAAACATACATTTTTCCGGGATAAAAAGTACCCCGTGTTGTGCGCCAAAGGTTAAAGTTATATTTAAATACCAAGTTTCATCGTAATCGGAAAGGTAGATTTAGTGTGATGCTTGAACAAACAGACAGACAGACAGACAGACAGACAAAAAATTTTCTAATCACATATTTGTGTTCTGTATGTTCATCCGGTCTCCTTCCATCGTCACGTGCCAAGCCGTTGGGTTCTAATATGGCTGGCACGCCGGCGGTGGAAAGGGCTCGGCGCAGAATGTCATTTAAATGGGCGTGCCTGGTGAATCTTCCGGCACTTCTACTGCAGGAGAGACCATGGTGCCCCAGGCGGTCGACAGCTTCACCACAGGGGCAGCGATGCGGAGCGCAGCACGATGTGCCTAGGCGGAGGCAAGTAGCAAGCCGGAAAGTGATATCGTCCATCATTGTCCCGATGCTAGGTGATGGCAAAGCCTGTAACCAGAGACCGGATTCCCACTCTCCAAGCGCCAGAAGACGGGCTCGCTCCGCAGCGTTGGTTGACGTTTCTATAAGATTTTTCCGTACCAAGCTGCAGAGCGGTGCGTCCCACTGTCGCTGTGAAGAGAGGTTACCCGGTAGGTCCAGATTTGGGCAAATCGTTTTCCAGGCGCTGAAGGCGTCGGTCAAGCACGGCACCTCAAAATTCACCAGTGTAGTTGATAAAATTTTCCTAGTTAAATTATTAGTGCCGTGGACCGAAGACAAGAACGCCGGTAGACTTATACTAGAAATTTTGCGGACGCCTAGGCCACCCAGTCGAACGGGAAGAGTGGCCTGATCCCACGCGCGGTCGTCCAGAGTCGTGTTGAAAATGGTCGTCATCGTCGTTCTGATGATTGAGTCAATCTTTGTTAGTAGTTCATTATGTTTCCACAAAGGGGAACATCGCAGATAGTATATAAATTTAGGGCCGAAAGAACAATATCGAAACAGGGTATAAGCAGAATGAACGTTAATTTGGGACAGTTTCTTAGCAATTTCACAAAAATTTTGGATTTTTTCTTCTATGAAGGAATGAAACAAATCATCAAAAATTGGGGAGCCTAGGAGGCGCAGGGAGTTTTTTTCCATAATTTAGATTAAATTTATTCCAAAAATCCTTAAAACACGTGGAATATATATAGTTATACCTATCGACGGTTTTCCTAAAACATCGATACATCGTTGTTTACTTTACGATGTGTGCATCTCTAGGCACACACCGCGGCTGTTTGCGTAGGACACCCGGCTCCCTCCTATTTGTTGCGCTTGACATTTGAACTTCCACTTAGCCCCATCCGTGGATTTTGGTTAACGCGCTTTTGAACGAAATTCCAAAGTAAATAATTTTACAATTTGCGATTTCTGTAATGAATCCAATGATAATCTTTGTAAATAAAAAACAAATAAATAAAAAACAGAATAGTCATGAGCTTTTTTTATGTAATGGAAGTGGCAAACGAGCATGCAGTTCTAATAGATGTTAAGTGATGACTGCAGCCTATAGACACCCACACAAAGACCAAGGTCAAAATGTAGTTGCGTTACCACTCCTGAGGCCTAAGGTGTTATGCCTCTGTGCCGGAAATTACAGGGCCGTACATTACCACCTGACCGGAACACGATCGTGCTAAACACTACCATTTAGCGGCAAGTAAATTAGGTAATGTGGTGGTGCCTACGCCCGCAAGCTCTGTCACTGGAGCTCTACCACCAGTGACAGTGTGGTATTTTAATAACCATTCAATGTAGATATCTACATTCTGTTAGCGATTTCATACCGTTTCTATGAAAACATAATCTCTTTGAAGGAAGAAGGAAGGAACTATGCAGTATTGTACTACTATACAGTTTCTTTCATATTGTAAATAATGTAATTTTATTTAAATGTCTGAAATGAAAATGCAAAATCTTTCCTTAGTCCTTCTTCTAAGGTCTTTGCAAAGTTTTGCTCCATAAATGCCTGTTGAAATATCATTACGTTACATTTTTTAAAGCTCTCACACACACAAATACGCAAAGTGTTCTTTTTTATGTAAGGAAGGTGGCAAACAAGTATGCAACTCACATTGATGTTAAGTGATGACTGAAGCCTATAAACGTGAACACAAAAAATAGAGGTCAAAATGTAGATGCGTTACCACCCCTGAGACCTAAGTTGTTATGTCTGTGTGATAGTTATTATTACGGCTATACATACATTTCTACTTTTACATCCTTTCTACTTTTACAGCCTTCACTTACGATGACTTAACTATAGGTACCTAAGTTGTAAAATACCTCCATAGTCTTACCATAAGTGTCTTAGCACAAAAACGTATTAAGTGTAACCCCATCGACTAAATGTTTTTATTATTATAGTTCTACAAACACCTCAGTAATTTTAAACTGAACGTGCCTAATCCCCAAATTGGAATGAAAACTATACACAATGCACAGCAATCGGGTTCTTAGACTCATAAGACGATAACAAAATTTGGCAAATAATATTTCTTTAAAGAACCCAGTGGAAATGCGGTTCACATACCATTCATGGTAGGTAATAAATAGGTTTATCTATACACAAAAACCGGAGGTCAAAATGCAAATGCACAGGTTTGCTACCCCTGAGGTCTAAGATGTTTTGGCTCTGTGATGGTTATTGCAGAGTCATACTTGGAAACGTGTTGAAAAGTAACGGCTCCATGATATGCGATGGAAGCTGGAGCTGGTCAAATATTGACAGAGTGTAATCTAGCCGGCAGCGGTCGGCAAGGCGTGTATGTGGTTAGCGGGGCAGCGGTAATGCGCGCGGTTAACACCGGCTGCTCTTCATTACCGCGTACCTACTTATTTGGAATGCTCCCACTCGCTAAATGTTATTCGCGATACGTTATAGTTCTCCTACTTCAAATATAACGCGTGATCGTGTTGATGATGTTTTTTTTTTAAGTTTATTGTGCATTGCTAAATTGCTCTGCTCGGTATAAGGTTTGTCAAAAGAATGTTGAAATAGGCAGAATGGTTTGAAAAAGGTTGATTTCTAGTACTATAAATAAAAAAGGAGTTGGCGTATCGTGAGTGTTTGCATGTTATGCTTGAGTGCGTGCATTTACCTCTGCCTAGCCTTTCAGGTGTATAAATCTTCTTGTAGTTTTGAGAGTAGTGAGAACCTGATTTTTTTATGAAAAATGCAAACAAACATCTATACCCTATAAACATCTTCATAATACCTAATCTTTTTTTGTAATTTGCATGCCAATATAATGGTGAATTAAAAGGGAAAATTGTAATCCCACCAAAAACATTTTCATGTAAAAAAGTTGCCAAGACGAGTCTAGCTTGCTTATCCTGTGAAACAGTTATCAGATATCGTATGAAGCCAAGGTCCAAAGACTACACACTCTACACCTACAAGACCTAACTTCACACTTTAGTCAAAATGTATGAAAAAATGGTCAGATCTCATGTAGAGTTAAGATTCTTGATATATGCGCCCTAAATTTACTAGACCTAACTTCACATACACTTTAACTTCTACATTCTAGTTAAAACGAGTGGCTTGGCCGTTTCTGTTTTTTTAATTATAACTTTGCATGTTTAATTATTGTACTTGTGGTATCATATCTTAAAAATTTTAAGTATCTGGCATTATCCAAACCAAAGTTAAAAGGTTGAAAAATATCATGAAACGTTTCGAGAAAAGGTAGTTAGTGTCTTTGCGCTTCGCTTGGCTCGTCTTGGCGGGGGCACTATGGTGCCCCCAGATGTCTCGTGCCTAACATCCTCATGTCGGTAGTATATTTCTTGCAAATGAATAAATAATTAATAATTCGAATAATAAATTCTAAGCTTCAATGTGGACGCATTGCCACTCCTGATATTTTCGTTGGTAGGTATGCCTCTGTGTCGATAATTACAGAGCCGCATATAACCAAAGTCGATATATTTCCTAAAATGTCATGAGGTGTACCTACCACTTGTACCTAATATTAATTTACGTACCTCTCATCGCCGTCATCTGATGCCCATTAGTACCTATAAGTTTAAATGTAGGTACCTATTATATTTTTTTTTGGAAAATAATAATATTTTCATATAAAAAATCTTTATTAGATAACAAGAAATAGGAAATATGTTACGTACGCGATCTCTCATAAATATGTACATAGCTTTACAGTATCTTTCATAGAGCATAATGTAATAGATCACCATAGGTAAATATCGACATAGGTACCTACTGCAAGATACGGCGAGTGTCCGTTATCAGTGGTAATGTGGACACAGATGTTTTCCCATGCATCTACCACCCTTCAGTAGGCACTAATTGAACGTGATACTCGAAAACTAAGTCGAGGACCTCCTTGCACCGCTAATAAAGCTAATATTTTGATGTTAGAGGCCATAATCGTGCGATCAAGTATGTGGTTCAATGTTGTATGCAACTTTATTTTGTTTTCAAATGTTAAACATTAATGTTATGGGTATATAACTTATACTATAACTTTCATCCCGTACTTAAACACTATATAACTTGATTTTTGAAAAAAAAAGTAGCCTTGTCCTTACCACGGTCACTATCTCCATTCCAACATTAAAATCGGTTCTGCTTTTTTGACGTGAAAGCGGAACTTACAGTCAAAACGACAGACAGACATTTTTGCATTCAAAATATTAGTAGGGATTATAAAATATTATTATTATGTTGCATAGTACCGGTATTCGGGGTCGCCAATCGGATTGCATTCGCAGAAACGGTTCTCGATGATATTATCAACGTAAATAGGGCGCATCTGTGTGGGGCCGGACACGCCTTTTCATCCACGCAATGTAAAGTGGAAGATTATAAAATATAATACCTAGTATCGCATAAATAGCTTACATTCGGGAGATAAAATATTTTTTTGTACGTGTTTCTTTGTAGAATCAGCAAAATTATTCTGTTAAAACAAATATTACCAATCTATGTTATAAGTTATTGCCATAGAAATATGAATAATATTGCTATTTATGGTTACTGCAGTCTGAGAGAAATACTTTGAAATACAATAGTTAATTAACATTATACATAAGGTCGTAAAGCAAACTACGCTACGTCTACGCGTACTACGTGAGTTAATTGTAATTTAGATTTTATCTTTTTAGTTAATTATGAAAATACAAATGAATTCTCGAAAGTTGTTTATTGCGCAGAAATTTCCTTTGGTTATGAAAATTACAATAGGTACGAATAGAGGTATTACCAAAGATCCTGTATGTTGGATCACAGAGTGGATAGATTTATGTATATATATATAACATTTTAGCCTTCATAATACAAAATTAGGCATATTGAAACCTGTGGCTCGTGTGTATATTACCATGCATTAGTACTGGATCATACCTATAGCTTACAGCTGAGGAGTTATTTTTGTTTGTTTGGACTAGTTAATATCAAGAACCATTGACTTCAATTGAAAAATATTTTTCTTTTGGGTAGTCCTTTTATAGAGGGATACCATAGGCTACATAATATCATGCTACAATATCTCGGAACAGAGCATTGGGCATATTTACTAAACTGGGAACTGCTAGTGCAACTTCAATACAACTTCAATATGAGAATAAAAATAAAATATAGAATACAGGTGTTCCACAATTATGCACCTGGGGAAAGTTTCTTGATCGGTATAAAAGGAAGATAAATATTGTGAGGGTATGTAATTCCAGTAGATAAGGCCATTACTATGAGGGAATCACTGAACGCAGTTATCATACACTTTCCCATAGTGAATTTCTTGGGCAGGCAAACTATACAACAACAAACTTATACTTGTAGGTTGTTATATATATATTCTCCTGTTTTTTTAATTATTCGAAGTGACACAACTGACACATACTTGTTTATGTATGTTATTTGTATTTTCTTACAAAGAAAAAAATATTTTAACAGTGTCTCGAGAGCACAGTAAATATATGCAACAAACAATCAAACAAATTAACATCCGTATTTTCGTATTTATAATCGTAGTAAGATAGTTAGGTAATCATATTTTTATGATTCTACTCCCCTCCGGTCCACCGCGGCGGCCGGTAGCCCGTGTTGCTCTATGAGCCAAACATTATCTTTTAACCAGACGTATTATTTTTTTGTTATTTCTTATTAAATTTTAGGAATCAGTACAACAGATCGAACCTGTGAACATCTAAAAAAAATTGCAGGTGGTGACTCGCCTCTCCTCGGTGGGCCCCCCAAATAGCCAACCCGATGGTCGACGGGGGGCAACACTGTTGAGAGAGGCTGGGGGTGTCGAGAGGTGTGGCCCCGGTTTCACCATCACGAGCGAGTAATCTCGAGCTCGGAGCGGGCTTCCCCGCTATTATGCCTTTAGACACTTCCACCCCCAAGTGTATGGCTCTTCCAGAAATTTAGACAACAGCCTATTATCTAAATTTCTGCAAATGCCATACCTCTAGCGCCCCACTCTGACCGGCCAATGAAGGCAAGCCAGGGGTGAGAGACCTGATGCTCTGTCCGGCCGTACGTACCTCTGTGTGGCGGACGAGGCGGAGCCCAGTTCTCTCGGAGGAACTCGAGATGATGGTAGGGGGTGGTGTCGCTCTACTCACCAACAGCTCGCCACAAGCTGCTCCGCCCCCTTATTATTTTTATTATTATTTTAATACTGAACGGAGTAATACTTAGGTATTCTAAACTGCTTTTTTCGCCCGAAACACACAAAATTTTATTAAGTTGATGTGTAGGTAGGTATCTGACAACCTATTTTTAATCGAATATTAATATACGAAAGACAGTAACTATCCAATAATGTGCAT
Organism: Macrosoma leucophasiata; assembly: GCA_036365455.1. Lineage (NCBI taxonomy): Eukaryota > Metazoa > Arthropoda > Insecta > Lepidoptera > Hedylidae > Macrosoma > Macrosoma leucophasiata. Next base: position 9,119,814 of record JAWQUS010000024.1, read on the forward strand.
GTAGCCGTGTAACAAGTTGGTTATTACGATTATATTACGATAAAATCTTCTCAAGTGTAAGAATAATGATTGCGGTAGCATCCATCGGCTACCGCAATGTTTTAAAGCCCATTAATTGTTTTATGGCTGTTGTTAAATTGACTGTAAAGATAACTGCGGCTGTAGGGGATGTTTAGAAGACTTCAAGTTATGGTGACAGAAGGAAACTTTTACAGCCTGCATGTGTTGGTATGGTTTTTTTCAATCATTGGTCATATAAAGATTCAAAACATAAAGTTTCATGTAGGCACTTAAATCGTACCTGTTGATGGCTTATAATCAAAATTATAGTACCTATTAATAATAATACTTACTTATTAATACGTATTATTAACATCCTAGCCGAAAATCAGTTGCAAATAAATGCATTATTTATTCTGACAATTCAATCGACAAATACCGTTCAAAATATATAATTATATCCAATCCAAGGCAAAATGTTCGCCTTTTGACAAAACATTATTTCGCAGTAGAAAAATTTAACCACCAAGACTGAAGCAATCAACCTTAGCCGGGTTCCAATGATATTACATTCCATCAGATATAGTCTTAAGTCTTTAGATTACATACACAATATAAATTCCAGTCGATATGAGTGGAATTCAAAAAGTAGGTATCGTAGGAACTTATTCCGAAACTAGCTATGCCCGCGACTTCGTCTACGTGAGAAAAAATAGGATTGTTCAGTATCTACCCGGACGAAATCGTGGGCGCAGCTAGTATAAAAGTAGCGTAAGTTACTCCATATTACATCAGCTACCTGGCAGTGAAAGTGCCGTCAAAATCGGAGACACTCAAATTCTATGTATTTGTATGTAGTTATGTATGTATGGTTGTATGGAGATAAAAGTAGCTCAAGTTACTCCATATCACATCAGCTATCTGCCAGTGAAAGTCCCGTCAAAATCGGAGACACTCCAATTCGTCTTATTTGTATGTAGGTATGTATGTATGGATGTATGGATGGATGCATGTGAATCGGTTCAGAAATAAAAAAGTCATGTCAATTTAAAGAATCGTATCGAATATTTTTAAGCTATTCTGTATCTTAGTTCTATCTTTTAGGGAATTTCGTACCTAATAGGTAAAAACGGACCCTACGGATAATTAATCCTCCGCTGTCTGTCTGTCTTTCCGTCCATCCGTCTGTCTGTCACCAGGCTGTATCTCATAAATAGTGATAGCTAGAAAGCTAACATTTTCACAAATTATGGATTTCTGTTACCGCTATCATGTAGACGCTTAAAATTTTCACAGAATTTTTAGGCCTTATGTTGTAGCTTCCATAATAAATCTATATACATACAAATAAATAAAATTGGAGTGTCTGTTTGTAATACGTATTAAAATAACCGCTTTTTACTAAACGCATATGTATGTATACACGGTACATATACCAAAACAACATTTTTTACAATTTTTGTCTGTCTGTTTGGCGGGGCTAATCTTGGGAACGGCTAGACCGATTTTGACGGGACTTTCACAGGCAGATAGCTGATGTGATAAGGAGTAACTAAGGCTACTTTTATCTCCATACATCCATACATACATACATACCTACATACAAATATGTAGAATTGGAGTGTATCCGACTTTGACGGGACTTCCATGGGTAGGTATCTGATGTAACAAGGAGTAACTTAGGCTACTTTTATCTCCATACATCCATACATTCATACCTACATACAAATAAGAACAATTGGAGTGTCTTCGACTTTGACGGGACTTTCACTGGCAGATAGCTGATTTGATAAGGAGTAACTTAAGCGACTTTTATCTCCATACAACCATACATACATACATACCTACATACAAATAAACAGAATTTGAGTGTCTCCGATTTTGACGGGACTTTCACTGGCAGATAGCTGATGTAATAAGGAGTAACTTACGCTACTTTTATACTAGCTGCGCGAACAACTTCGTCCGGGTAGATACTGAACAATCATACTTTTATCTCACGTAGACGAAGTCGTGGGCACAGCTAGTCATTAATAAAAAAAGGATTGTACCTTCATCATAAAAAATCACGTAAATCTATTTACATGGTAGTTTTACCTTGGAAATGCTGCGTAAAAACCTTAACTAGTGCACTAGTCATAACAAACTGTCCAATATAATGTTCGGTTCGCAAATTTATGTAAGTGCGGTATAGACTGGGCGGCAGCGCCGGCGCATCTCTGAGACGCAGAAATAGCGTGGGCGGGCTCGTCACAGATGACAGCTATCTGCACTGTTTATGACTTCCTCAGCCAATGGCCTCAGATGTTAAACAGTATCGAAATGTCACTTAACTATGAATTTCCAAACGTAAGTTCAGTTTTAGGCGCACGATTATATTTAATCTGTGCCAACTGTTAATGGCAAACATTCAGATCAACTATCACTTTTATATTAAACTGACAAACCACTAAATATGCAAAATATTTATCACGTTGAAGTGCTTAAAGTGGCGGTATAGTGCCTTGCACTATAACACTTTCCGTGGAATACGGTCGTTAAGGTTAAACATAAATAACAGCCGTGTACAGAGGCAGGCAGAGCCCTTGGTGGATATAACATCTGTACCTATTACGGCACATTCACGAGCAAAACTAAAGGCTAAAATATCTCGCTATCTGAATACCTATGAGCTGAAAAACTCCCTCATATTAGTTAGCCTCAGCTGACATTTTAAAACGCAGGCGAAACAACGAAATCATGGATAAATAGGCCGATAAAAAAAAATATGCGTGTTGATATGGAAAATATTATGTTCCTAGTTCAATAACAACACATTAGGTAGCAGTATGAACCAAAACAAAGTATTGAAGGTAGGTATAAATTAGGCTTGTAACCAAATATCCTTGTTTTGAGACATCGATCATGGCGCTACTGAAGTCATTCAAATAGGCACAATCGGTCAACTCCGCAAAACAAAGGCTCAAATTGTATGAATACTCTAAAGCGAATATTAACGTTATAACACGTGACACGTGTAATTTTTTGGGTAAGGCCTTTCAAGTGGACCATTATTTTTTTATTTACAACATTGTTTAATTAACGTTACTTTGAAAACAGTAGTCATGCCTATTGTAGATATTTTATTCACCTATATACGTGCTTAAGTTTCAGTTGGTACCTACCTATTATGCAGAATTTTATTGAGGACTGTTAGAGTTCTGGTAACGGAGTTCCAGAGCGTTCATTTAGATGATAATATAAGACCCGTAATTTTTATTTTAAGGCGCTTACCTCAGCCATAGAATAGAGAATAATGTTTCACACCTCAGCCCCAGTTGTGGTATCGTATCTGCATTGTAATCTACGGTTTTATGGATAAGTCTAATTATTATCTATTATAGAACGCAGTATTCACTTACCATCAATGTGAACCAGGCTCGTTGATATGATATATTAAAAAATAACATGATATTTTCAGCATTCTTTTAAAATGATAAATTTAATGATAATTTTACACTATTACTGTCCAATTAAGAAGCTTACACGAGTATTTAGCCTTTGTATCGTAGTATACTAAACGTATCTAGCTTAGACAATAGGTATAAGTCATTGAAAATCTGATACGGACGTAAGTAATTCGTATAATGTCGCATAAAGAAAATACTAGATACTAAAATATATTTGTCATCTTTGTAATGGTGACAAATATATTTTAGTATCTAGTATACCTACATTATATTGCTACTGTGATCCATAATTTGAACGACGTACAATTAGATAGGTACACCTACCTACTTCATTAAGAATATAACTAAATGTACATATTACACAACACAACACATGGCAGTGACGACTGTGAAATCTGAAGTAATAAATCACTACGACCAACTATAAAACTTTTTGTCAAGATGTAGACGCATAAAGTGATGGCTTTAAGCCTTTTGAAATTAACTTTTATTAAATAAGGTAGGGATACTAAAAACAGGCAATTGGATCTTTGTCGGTATTTCTTTTCCGTGAAAACATGCAAGCACACCTGATTAGATATTACTTTACTTTTATTTTATTCTTATGATCGTGGCATATAAGTATGCAGTTCACATTCATAGTAAGTGAATACTATAGCTTATAGACAACTACTCAAAACCGAAGTACAAAATGCAGTACCTTGCCATGCTTGAGACCTTACTGTTATTCCTCTGTGATAGTTATTATGGGGCTACCATTTAACCGGAACACCATACTGCTGAACACTACCATTTGGCGGCAGACAAATTTTATTAATTGTCATGCGATGGTACCTACTCCCTCGAGTTTCAACATTGGATCTCTAGTTACCACCAGTAATTAGGTAGGAACTTTAAACTTGGTTTTGGCACCAAAGTACCCCATGTCCATTCCAAGGATTCAAACTAAGCACGAGTATCTCCAATCTCCATGTTAAACTTTAATTTCATCACAATCGGTTCAGCACCGCTTTGGGCGGGAAGCGTAACAAAATACTTACCAACAAACAAACAAGCGTACAGACTGACAAAATTACTTTCACGTTTATTATGTATCAGTTTGGTATAGTAAGGATAATATTCGTTTTATAGGTAGTTTCATATTCATTTGAATAAATTTTAAAGACGAATTAAAACAAAAAATTGAAATATATTTTAAAAATCATCTACCTGCATGAATAAATTATCTCTTATCTCATTTATTTGAGCGTAAAGCTTAGGTATTCAGCAGTCAGTAGGTATTAAGAGATCAAAAGGGGTTCTACGTAACTAAATGCTTACCTACTTATTCAATGCCGGTAAAGCTAAAGTGTGTAAACAGCACTGTATATACACTTTGCTTTGTGTATGGTCATAAATAGTAGTCTAGTCTCGTGACATTAAAGCATTTAATGTATTAACCGCAAATATAATAATAACGATTAATTCATATTTGGTATCCAATGAGACTGACTATATAAATACATCGGATAATACAGCAGCTTGAGAATAGAAACCAATATATTAAGTACGAGTATGATGATGTAGGGCCCGAGTATCTATGATTGTCAGAATCTGTTACTAACCAGATGGCGACGCGCGGTAGGTCTCCAATCTCCCTACAAAAACTCTAAGGACGCATCGAACTAGTGTTATGATTACTCTTCGCATTGATTTAAAAAAAAAACAATAGAAACTTCAAGGCTTCGACTCAAATCGTAGATATGTATCATACACGTTTGGAATAATATAGATCCCGTAAATGTTCATTCGTTATGAGAACTCGTTCTGACTAATAAACAAGGAAACCGCTGGTAGTTCGGCGAACCAGTAGGTAATTAATATTCCTCTATTCCCGAGAGTGATCCGTTAGAAATCGATCGACTTTTAGTGGCGTGTCAGTGTTTGAAAAAAGCATAATTTATCGTCAGCATTGAGATCGCGAGGAAACCCGAACGCGGCACTAGAAAATAAAAAAGTAATAAAATAAGAGATGTTTACGAGCGTAAAATGACGTGGGCCTCGGCACTTGAGCTGTTTACAAATTTACTTGTGGCGCACAACTTTATGCCCTCTAAGGTACATAAGTCGTACGTAATATATTTTCTTTATAGTGTTCGCTCGATGGGTTTAGATGGTTTGTAATTATCGGGCGCACGCCGAAAGTTGAGGCAATTTGAGTGGTGTCGATACGGGGCCGCTCAAGTGCGTATTTCATATTGGTTATGTCAACATCGACCTTTGCTTTGTGTTAAGTTTGGATGTGTATTTTAACAGCAGCTTTGTTTGTACTGCAGTGGGCTTTTATACGGAATTTCTTTAATCTTGCAGGGATTATGGGCTTGCCAGAGTTGTTAATTTTAAATATTCGATATAATATCGAATATCTTCGAATATCTACTTATATCTTATTGATAATTATTTATTTATAAGGATAACATTTTTTAAAGTTTTACGATTACTATCCGATCGGTCGGCATGGAGGACATTGGGGGAGGCCTATGTTCAGCAGTGGACGTCCTATGGCTGATATGATGATTACTAAGTGGGTCCATAAACTTTTTAAATTTTCTTTTAAAATTCTTATGTCGCCCATATTGTCCTGCTTGAATATTTGCCTGCTTGTTAATAAGACCCCATTCCTTGTGGTTATTTAAACGTATCTACAAATATTGCAGCGTCACCTATCGGGTCCCACTTTCTTATAGGTCGGTATTTAGTAAACTAGGACTAGAAATAGTTACTTTTCTCAGAAACATTCGTTCTGTCTGATGGTGGGGTCAAGAGTCTTAGGAATCGGCGTGCATGTATGAAGAGAATGATGAAGGTAGATGAGGCCCGGGAGGTGTGTCAGGAACGGGATATCTGGCGCTCCACACTCTCTGCCTACCCCGTTAGGGACCTGGCGTGAAGATACATACATTCGCGAGAGGTACTCGTAAGACCACTGAATTTCGAAGTGCGACATTCCTCAATTTGTGAAATCAAATGTATGTATACCATTAGGATATTCTAGTTAGACAGTACAATGTAGCGACGTTTGAAATTCCGTATTTTGTGAGAACTAAAGTATACAAGTACTATGTATGTTAGTTCAAAGTACATATGTAAAAGTGCTCTCCAGGAAAACATCGTAATGGCCTACCAACCATTACGATGTTTATTAATTAGATAGTACAATGTACCATTTGAAATTACTTACGTATTTTATGAGAACTAAAGTATACAAGTACTATGAACGAAGTTAGTTCGAAGTTTTGCCAGGTTAGGTTGAATGAAGGGTGCGGTGAAGCACCGTACAACCTAAACCACCGTAAAACCTAACACCGTACAACCTTTTTATGATAATAATTATTCAGTTTATTCATATATTTCATATAATTAGGCTCCTGGAGAGCACTTTTACATATGTACTTTGAACTAACATACATAGTACTTGTATACTTAAGTTCTCACAAAATACGGAATTTCAAACGTCGATACATTGTACTGTCTATCTAGAATATCGTAATGGTATACCTACATACATTAGATTTCACAAATTGCGGAATTTCGCACTTCGAAATTCAGTAGCGGAGTCTTCCCGAGAGCACACTCAACAAATGCCCAAAGTGTCAAGGCAATTGGATAAAGGTTGTAGTAAACACGTAGATATAAAGGATAAAATTAAGGATAGATATACAGTGATGCATCGTTTTGAAATGTATGTACCTATTTAGTTTTTTTGCACATTTTTTCACTATACCCACTTCTATTACACTGGGTCATATGTACGTAAGTGCTATTGGGATCTATCTATATTTATTACACAAAGTTGCCTCGTGCCAACCTCAGAGTTTGCAAATGTACAGTCAGTGAACTCTCCACTTATCCAAAATTGCTCAAATACAGCATTTATTATCACAATGACCATATGGTCAAGCGACCAATTCCCAGATAGTACCTGAAAATGTCAGTAGGCTTGTACTACATGGAACAAAATCAATGGACCTACATTAACCTCTGTCTATCCCTTCTGAAAGCATCTGCACGTGAAGATCCCACCACCCACTTGTCGAGGACAATACTTCCGCAAGTGCAGTCATTTAACCGAATAATGTGTTAAACAATTCGAATAGGGCAGTATCTAGTAAATGGAATAAGGAGGGATGGTCAGCAGCGTCCCGCGATAAAACTACCGCCACTGCGATTGCCAATCCAGATTACAAGCGTGGCGATTATAGCATATTCTTCTCCGGGGAATATAGACGTGAAACTATATTAAACCATGGCCTAAAATACACAAGAGAACTGGCAGAGTAGAACAAAAATTCGTACTTCAAATGTTAGAATAACATGAATTTAATATTATTAAGTGTTTTTTTTCTATCTTTTGCAGAGGCGACAGCAGCATTAGACACAAGCACGTGAAGCGGCCAATGAACGCATTCATGGTGTTCGCACAGGCGATGCGCAAGCGCCTCTCCGAGCAACGTCCATCGCTCCATAACGCTGAACTGAGCAAATCACTCGGTACTCTATGGAAGTAAGTCGTTAGAAATAACTACTTAATAACTTACCTTCATGTTTAATGTCCTCAGTTTTCTTGTGGTAGCAGGCCACTACTGCCTCGCTGCGGGTCGGAGTGCAATGGTATTTTTCCACTTTTAAAAAGTCACCAAGTACTAACCTCGGAGTTTAGCTATGCTCTCGGTGATGTCAATTCTGCTTGCAACCTATTCCCTCAAACTATTCGCGTGAACCGTGTATGCAAACACTCGCTGCCTATTCCTTCAGGAAATACTGGCGTGAAGTTACCAAGTTGCGTACATATGACAATTTTTATACAGGTATAGTGATGGTGGATTCCAGTATTAGTCACTAAAAGGAGTGTTCTCTCCCGTGTTACTGCTATGTGCTGGCAAATGAATCAAATCGGATACCAGTTAAATTGTCTTTTTGCAGCCCTGTGATTTCTGGCATAGAGAACTGGAAGACTTAGCCTGGGCTGCACCACGATATTGTTAAAGTTAGACAAGGATGTGAAATGTTACAATAACTTTAACAAATATAACGTGGTGCAACCCACAGTTAGACTTCAGTAACTGTCGGAAATATTCCAATTATATCATTTTCATTTATTTTAAAATGACAGTTGACATGGGACACGTAAGCATTTCTTAAAAATATCGACGTGTGGCACTCGGGGACTGCCGCGGTAAAGCTATTCCATAGCATTTTGTATCAACTTATGCAATTATAATTATTTATTTATGCAGTATTTCTTTTTCTCTTTGATATTAATTCAGGTTACACTTTTTAAGCCTGGTGACCGATAAGAAAATATATTTTTTTTTTTATTAAATAAAAAAGTTAATTATTGTGCACATTGAACACATAGTGGGTCCATACATTTCTAAAACATCTCCTTTAGCATATAAGTTCTGTGAAGAGTATTGGGATAGGGAGAACTTTTCTAAAAGAGGGATGGGGGAAACTATGCGTATAAGAAGTATGGTACGAAAGCTAGTCTTAAATAAATTTGATGACTAACGTTTATTAAAGCATAGCGGCCAGGGTTGTGAAAGTAGAGGGGCAGAGTGCGCGTGCGGCGCCCAGCCGAGCGGCGTGCATCGATTGTTTACTCATTAAAATGCTATCGCCGCTAACTGATACGATAACATCTCTAACTGTCTAAGAATCGTCCGGAGTTCGGTCGATCTCAAATAGAAAACCGTAAACCAATTCGCATGATACCTACCTTTCTTTCGTTTAAGCATTGATTTTGAAATATATTTTTTTTCTTTATTAAGATAATGCCTTTCGAATATCACCTGTGCGATAATTTCGAAGAAAAACAACATCAAATTTAGTCTTATGTAGTTATTTTTTGGATTTGGATTTTGAAACTTATATTATTAGTATGTTATAGTTTTCTTTTCAAATTCGTTATATTATTATGTATTACCATGATTTTTTACATAAGTACCTAAGCCAAGCTGTGTGGCTGGTGGTGTAGAGTTTAACTGATTATTTAATTGATTATTGTAGATGGGTACATATAATAGATATAGATCTATAGAGTCAGTGGTTCTCAAACTTTTTAAATGACGGAACCCTTTTGGGAATCAAAATACTTGATGGAACCTTACAATAAAACAATTTTTTTATAAGTGTATTTTCTATTAATCAGCATAATAAAAGTACAATGTAACAGTTACTAATTATTATTTACTTCACCACTTGGCAAGGACAATAATAGAAAACATTAAAAAATAAAAAATCTAACTAGTGGGAGGTTTGAAACTGTTTTTTATTTTTCATCAATTGGTTGATATCAGGTTTGATGGAAGAAAGTTGGAGTCTCATATCAGCTTCGGCGTCCAGTCTATTGCGATATTTTGTTTTCGTGGCTGCGTAGGTAGAGAATCCTGTTTCGCACAAATATGTAGTTGGGAACGGAAGAAGAATATTCAGAGCCATTTGGCCAAGCATCGCATATTCATCTTGGATTCTGCACCAAAAATCATTGAGAGGCGTCGTTTTGAACAGTGACTCCATACTTGTGTCTGATGACATTTCTAAAAGATTCATATATCTCGTTTGACATGTTTTCAGGCTTTTCCAAGTTGGGTAAAAAAGGATTATGAATCCATGAATTCACTTTAATTTTTGTAATGTGTTCTTCGGGAAAATACTTTTCAAAAGATGCGTGCATCGAACTGAGATATTGGACCAATTCTTCAAACACATCATCTTCAAACATTTCTGAGTCGTTTTTGCTAACAAACTCACTGAGTAACGTAAAGCTTTCTATTTTTTTCTTACCAATGCAAATGATCCAAAAATCTAATTTTCTTTTAAAAGCAGTTATTTTATTATAGGCCTGAAACACTGTTGTCTGTTTACCTTGCAACGATAAATTCAATTCGTTAAGTTTTTGAAAGATATCCGCCATAAAAGACAATCGGAACAACCAAGTTTTATCATACAAACGGTCCATCAAATTAAAAGAAGTATCTGCTGAAAGAAACATTTGTAACTCGGCTCTATGTTCAAATACAAGTATAAAATTGTTGATACCAAACTTATGAGATATTGTACCAGCTATTGTAACACACGTTTCTACAAATACAAATAAAAAAAGACGTGTGGCACTCGGGGACTGCCGCGGTAAAGCTATTGCATTTACATAATTATCTAAAATTATGCAAAACAAAATAAAATGCAAATAAAAGAAAAAAAATGAAAAATGAAACAATAATTTTCTATTAATATTTACCACTTTTAAAATATTGAATGGAAAAACAAACAATAAAAAAATGAACAAAAACAATCTTGGCAGCGGTGGGATTCGAACCGACGCCTCCGAAAAGACTGGTGCCTTAAACTAGCGCCTAGACCGCTCGGCCACGCTACCCACGAGGTCGGACGGCGAAATTATACATGACTTTCTTTAAATGAGTTTAAAATTTGTAATCCGGAGCGTCCGGTTTTTTCGTTACGGAATTTCTGAATTCGGTCCCCGCGCTCAAGACCCGCGATAGAAGCTATGCAATAGCTTAATAAATAAATAACGTTCATAGCGTTTTGTGCGGCCGTGGAGCGACCAGAGAGAGGTGTTTTGATTTTTTTTTCTAAATTGTTGCGGAACCCCGACAGAGGTATCACGGAACCCTAGGGTTCCACGGAACACACTTAGAGTATAGCTGCTATAGAGGATCTACGGGAGATATCAAAACCTATGAAAATGCACTCGAAGCTCGCCGCTTGCCCACATGGGTACCTAAAGCAATGGCAATAAAAGCTATATTTGATTCATTTTGAATAAGCAGAAATTTCCTTAATGTACCTACATGTCATCATTATGATCGGTATGGCTTTTAGGTATATAAAAAACTATGTACATACATCATCCATGAATTCAGAATAACTAAGTGGCAACATGTTCAGATCTCACGGTACATTTAGTAGGCGCCGACAGGGATATCGAAATGGGCACGCGTGATGCTATCGCGTTAATATTTCATTGCTTCTGCCACAAGCAGTTTCTTCCGACATACATTCTTAATTTCCGAAATATAGCAGCAGATTTCTCACTGGTGGTGGTATAGGTCCAGTGAGCCGGAAAATAATGCGATGATGCCAACATACTCGAGCTTCGCCGAATTATAGTGTTCCGTACTTTCGTGTTCCCTTTAGAATACTTTAGATCAGAGGTTCCCAAACTATTTTTTCTTGTAGACCCCTTTAAATTTTTGCTGGCGGACCCCCTCTTTGCTACATTTATATCACATTCCCATATTTTCAATTTTTATTCACGGCTACGTAGACCTCGATCGAGTCTCCCATGGATCCAGGGAGCCCACCTGGACCACTTTGGAAATCACTGCTTTAGATGATAATAAATGGCCCCTATTATTTCCGGCACAGCACAGAACCGAAATATCTTACGCCTTACGAGTGACAACTCTTGTATACTGAGTTGCCCATTCCTCTTGTTTTTATGTAGGTAGATGCCTGAATTTAAGGTTGTACATAGTAATTAAAAAGAAAATAAAGAAATTAATTTATTATCTCAGTTATCTCATCAGTTGAAATAATGAACTACAGAAACGTGAAATTTAAAAGATCCTTTTTCCCTGAACCAATACGTTAGACTAGAAGTCGATAGGAAGTAGGTATATAGGTACATCGTAATTGTATGAGATAATATTTGTTTAATTAATTAAAATTACAAATTTATTAAATTTTATCAATTTACCTTAAAATTACAACACATTTAGATAGACCATTATTGGAGACGTATTACCACAGAGGTTTTCTTTAATAGTGTGCTATATGAGCCTATATGTACTTAGCATTGGAGTAGGTATATATTCCACGAATATAATAAAGTCTAACCCCCTTATTCATAAACGTATTTTAGCTAAGAGATTAGCAACAGCTAATCTCTCTTTTGTCTTTTTCTATCCTGCACATTTGACAATGCAACTGATAAAGACAAAGCATTCTATAGCTAAAACGTATCTGATGTACGTTTATGAATAAGGGGGTAAGTCCTTAGCTTATTACATCATGTTTCCTAATAAAACATAGGGGAAACTGTTAGGTTAGGTTGCATATAAGCAATCTTATCATGATCTTTCTTTTACAGAAACCTCAGTATAGAACAAAAGCTACCTTTTATGAAAGAAGCAGACAAATTACGGGCGAAGCACAAAATCGAGCACCCAGACTACAAGTACCAGCCGCGACGTCGCAAATTACCACCGACATCTACTAGGCTAAAAAGAGAACCATCACCAGAGCGTTCTCATGTTGACCTCTCCAGAATAGAAGTGGATGGATCCTTATTAGATGGAGCCGAATTGGATCAGTACTTGGAATCTACTAGACCAGAGTACCACGAAATGCAGCCATGTTACACCCACACGTTGACTCATCACGCGCCACCAGGGTTGTACACACCTGTTCCATCGCACCTCCATCCACCGTGCTCGGACTGGCCACACTACCCGAGCCATCCCTGAAATTGATTTTCATCATACCCGATTAAAGGTGTTCCCGGGGCTTGATGAGTGTAAAAAATTATTGTTTTTTATCGCTTCAAAAATAGGTCATAACGCATGTGGAATCATTTCAATAGGTATGTCAGCAAATATCACCACATGAGCTACGACCAATTTTATTCATCGTGCACGTGCGTTTAATCAAGGACATTGTAAACATAGTATTTTTATAAAAACATGTCTTTATTTTGGATTGCGATATGTTTGTAAAAAAGATGTTTTAATATTTTTTGTAGTCTCTTCCTAAATACTTTGTCGTTATACTGTGAAGCAGTAAAATAGAACAGCATTGATAATCACAATGATCATATTGGTCATGATGTGTGATGTGATGGTTGTAGCTCATGAACATCTGAAAGGCTCATGCAGATATATTAATTATTATTACTTTTAAATATGTAATTATGTTTTTGTGCCTTACTAATTAGGTAAGATATAGAATAATCAAGGATACAACAGTTAATATTTAGTACACGATAAGATATGTATAGATGACTACACCGCTTATACCCTCGAGTCCCTTATTTGGACATCTACTACTACCAGTGGTAATTCAATAAGCATAGACATAGGTTATAAGAGTTTTATAGTAAGGAGAACTGATGTAAAAATGTATGTGTAAAATATTTAGAATATGTATCCTAGTAGAGGTGTATCTCATCTTAGTGACATAAAAGTTAAGTATGTACCTACCGACATAAATATTCTTACTATTATAATAATAGATTTAAGTATAATAAATCTATGATTATAATAGTTTTTGTAAAAATCCTCATTTTCCAAAGTTAAAATAAGCCGATATTTAGTTTAAGTAAATACATAAATTAAAATGCAATTTTAATGTTTAAGTAATTTTGTGATTAATTAGTAGATAATAATATTGATTTAATACAGTTAATGTTATTATTTAAATAAATCGTTTGAACCAATTTCTTTTTCTGTACACAATATTTTTACTAATATCTTAATATAAATGGGTAAAGTCACACATCTACTACCAACGGTATGGATATTGCTGGATATCACTGGGTTTCATCATAGATTGATTTTATTTTATATGCTTTTTTTTTCTACAAACGAAAGCTTTTAGTAAAATACAATTACTAAGTGGAGCTGGGTAGATTGTAATTACCTACAAAATATTATTTTGAATATGTAGACATTTAAAATAATATTTTGTAAGCAAGAAAAGTAAAATTCATAATAAACAAATAAGAATAAGAACCCAAAATACGATACCGTGCGATAACGCGCTTGCATACTTTCCGCAATTTTATTTAAATAGAAGACATGGGCAAGTTGATCTTTGACATTTATTTTTACTTTACCTTTATTTAGATAATAAAATACATATATTTATATATATTTGTTGCATATTATATTGACTTTTATTATAATTCGCGGTATGAAGTCAATCAGGTTTCTCAGAAGAGGAGCGAGTAGGCATGCGAGATACTGGCGACCCCTAGCCGCCCGCGCGCTTCCGCTCGGCGGGTCGCGCCCGCCTTACACAAAGCCTCCCTTGTTCTGATGCCTATCTTATCACTCTCACATTTTTCGCGACCGAGGCTAATGAGCTTGATACGTATATCAGCAAATTATGTAATTATGCGACTTAACGAGTATTTATATGGAATACGGCTGATGTATTGCTGTCTAAAGTTTATGATGTTCGCCGACCGATAAATTGCGTCTTGGGTCGGTACTATTCTGTCATTATTATATTTCTGATATTGTTTAACTTAGAAAGGCTTCTACAAATAGAAGCAGTTATAACATTTTTATGATATAAGCTACAGATATGTTTGCACCGTAAAATAAAAAAAATAAGAATTTTTGAGATTTTCTTGATAATATTTGTTTAGTGTTCTTGTACCACATATTCATCACTACTCGAGCTTAACAGTAACAAATCAGGTTAAAGTCTTATTAAAATTTTGAAAGCCCACAATTTTGAAGCTGACTCTATATTTTTATCTCTTTGCGCCACAATTACTTAAAACCGTTTAAAAACGGCGTTAAAAAACTCATCCAAACAGTAACAAATGACAAATGAATCCAATTCTGAGAGATAAAGTTCCCTAAAAACAAAAACAACAACAAGAGTGTGTTATGCATTTGAAATGGTGCATCGTGCTCTGGAATATTAAGATTGAGTGCAAATGATGCGCGAGGCGCGTGCGCCGATGGCTCTGGTTACACAAGACTCCACATGCCGCCCGACATTCTATACGCTAACCGCCCGACTTTTTGTACCCAAAACACATGAGATATTAATTACTAGGGCGGTGGATACCATGCTCAATTTTACGCTCTAATCTCCGACGTTTTTTTTGCATCCTTTATTGATTAACGAAGTGTTCGGTGCGTTTTGATGGAAGATGATTGTGCTATTTTATTTTTTTTGGATTGTAGATATTCTTGACTATCTAAAAATGAATAATGAATATGTCTATGTTGTAAGTATATCGCTTATAAATCTACAGGAACTTTCGGACTTATGTGACTTATGTGACTCTTGCTTAACACGTGGAATAGCGTGTTTCATGATCTGCTTTATTAATAAAATTATTTACTTGTAAGGCATTAGGTACAATATCACATTCAAAATTAATATACATAAATAAATAAAGCACCTATACCTATATATTAATAAATTGCATGATCTTATTTGTGATAGTCTCCATAGTCTCACAATCAGTTAGTTTTGCTAGTGAGACAATAATAATAATCAAAAATATTTATACAATAGATAGCCTTATATAGACACTACGACGTTAATAATTTGAAACAGTACATAGATATATTAAATAACCAATATATTTATTGTACTATATCGCGATACATACATTTTATTAAATTAACAAACGCCTTTAACTTATAAACTACAATGCAACGTTAAAAGGATTGTATGTATAATACAGCTACTGCATGTAGGTACTCAAGTGGGCGAACGACATGCCGTGTGAATCTGGTCCTCGGGCAGATACTGTAAAACGATACCATCGCGTCTGGTGAACATCGTTGAGAAATCAAATCGAAACACAATGTAAGTACCTACCCATAGTTTACGGAGAGCTACATGTGTAACTGAAATGTATCATTACGCTCGGTTGCGTAAAGATGAACGTGAAAAGGCAGTGAAAATAGTAAAATGTGCAATAAATAGCTTTATTTAGAACTTTAGAAGGAGAGCCTTTTAACTAAGTGACTGAAAATCAGCTGTTTGCTACAAGCTCAACATGGCTAGATTTTTGTCAAGTGGCATTGTTTACCACTTACTAACACGTAGTATAGTTCACATTGGTGGACAGTGAATATCATCGAAGTGGAATAATAAATCTATGGTGAATACTGTAAGCCTTATCTATACTTATAATAAAACTGTAGAAGTGTAAATTCTGTACATTAAAAATATTGAAACAATAAATACCAGGGGATGTTACTAGATCGATACCGAACCCAAATATGTGATAGAGTCTGTCTGTCTGTTTGTTCAAGCATCACATAAAAACTACCGGTCCGATTACAATGAAACTTGGTATGATTATACTTTAACCTTTGGCGCACAACACTGGGTACTTTTTATCCCCGAAAAATGTCTGTTTGTCTGTGTGTTTGTGCACGCTAATATCAGAAACGGCTTATTCGATTTGCGGTTTTCACTAATATATTGTGGTAAGTTTTATTTAACATTTAGTGTTTGTTTCATGTGAATCGGTTCAGAAATAAAAAAGTAATGTCAATTTAAAGAATCGTATCGAATATTTTTAAGCTATTCTGTATCTTAATAATAATAAATAAAATAAAATACGCTTACACTCACAGCCCCACAGTAGGTAACCTGTGTCGTGGGTGCCGTTGTACACATACAACACATACACAAACACCCAGACCCGAAACAAATATCTGTAGGCCATACAAACATTTATCCCGGTGCGGGGATCGAACCCGCGACCCGTCGAATCAAACGGTCATCTCACACCGCTGGACTAACCGGGCCGTCGAATAAATCTGAGTTCAAATATCTTAGTTCTATCTTTTAGAGGGTTTCGTACCTAACAGGTAAAAACGGACCTACGGATTACTAATCCTCCACTGTCTGTCTGTCCGTCCGTCCGTCCGTCTGTCTGTCGCCAGTCTGTATCTCATAAATAGTGATAGCTAGAAAGCTAACATTTTCACAAATTATGTATTTCTGATACCGCTATAAAGACACAATTAATTACTAAAAATAATAATAAATAATGTCAACCCATTATACGTCCCACTGCTGGGCACGAGTCTCTCCCCTTTTTGGGGGGAGGCCTGGAGCTTACTCCAACCACGCTGCTCCAATGCGGATTAGTGGAGGTGGGTGGGTTAGTGGCCAACCCGCTGTCGGATGTTTTCAAACCGCTCATAAGGCCTCCGACAAGGTTTAACGACTGCTATCCATCGATAGCAACCGGGACCGACGGCTTAACGTGCCCTCCGAAGCACGGAAACGCGCATTTAATTTGCCACTAGCGGTCACCCATCTACTACCCGACCACGTCCGTTGTGCTTAACCGAGTAGATCGCCTATGATTTTCACCAGCCGCTGGGCCATGCGCGCTTCGCTTCTTTTTGTTTTTTTTTTATTAACAATAAGAAAATGAAAATCTTAAGGGGTCCAAGGGGGCATACAAAAAACGTGTTTTTTTTCGTATATTTTTTGCTCGATAATAATAACGGTAACAAGTAGACGCTTAAAATTTTCATAGAATTTTTAGGTACCTCTCATAATAAATCTACAAATAAATAAAATTGAAGTGTCTGTTTGTAATATAAAAATAACCGCTTTTTACTAAATGCATATGTATGTATACACGGTACATATACCAAAACTACATTTTTTACAATTTTTGTCTGTCTGTCTGTTTGGCGGGGCTAATCTTGGGAACGGCTTTACCGATTTTGACGGGACTTTCACTGGCAGATAGCTGATGTGATAAGGGCTAACTTAGGCTTACTTTTATCTCCATACATCCACACATACAGACCTACATACAAATAAGTAGAATTGGAGTGTATCCGACTTTGACGGGACTTCCACGGGTAGGTAGCTGATGTAATAAGGAGTAACTTAGGCTTCTTCTATCTCCATACATCCATACATACATACCTACATACAAATAAATAGAATTTGAGTGTCGCCGATTTTGACGGGACTTTCACTGCCAGCTAGCTGATGTAATAAGGAGTAACTTAGGCTACTTTGATCTCCATACATCCAAACATACATACAAATAAACAGAATTTGAGTGTCTCCGATTTTGACGGGACTTTCACAGGCAGATAGCTTATGTAATAAGGAGTAACTTATGCTACTTTTGAACTAGCTGCGCCCACAACTTCGTCCGGATAGATACTGAACAATCATATTTTTTCTCACGTGGACGAAGTCGCGGGCACAGCTAGTATATAATAAAAATCTTCCGCTAGATCCTACGGAGATTAAAAAACAAAATACCTCTCTAAATGTTGCATTGCTACTCCTGTGGCCTAAGCTGTTATTTATGTATGACCCTTTACCGGAAATTACGAGGCCGTACAGTTTTACATACATTAGTACATTAGGAACCACTGATATTAATACAAGATAGCGCTGCACATCAAAATTTAGTGGAAAGTAGATTATGATGCAGTGGAACTTACACCTCGTCGAGCTCCACCACTGAAGCTCTACTCTAAGTGAAAATAGACATGTCAATAGCTATTGATTTTTTTTATGTAAGGAAGGTGGCAAACAAGAATGCAGCTCACATTGATGTTAAGTCATGACAGCAGCCCATAGACATCAACATAATAACCAGTGGTCAAAATGCAGATGCGTTGCTTCAATCGCAACCATTCACTGTAGGAGTTCGTGTGTGGTAACTTTTCAAAAATGTCACAATAATAATAATGGCTCTCTCTCACGACTTTGTAATACCGCGAAACCAAAGAATTATAGACCTATGACATGTTTGCCGTCTATAAGATTCTCATGTCCATTTTAAGAGTGAAAATCACTTTACATATTGAGGAAAACAATCATCTCCGCCTCTGAAAATGGATGTAGAGCCAGATCCCGCGGTATTAAGGAGCTACTCCATATAGAGAGGTAGACGAGGCACGAGAGGTTTGTCAGAACCGGGATGTCTGGCGCTCTACACTCTCTGCCTACCCCGTTAGGGACCTGGCGTGAAGATACAATACTCCATATAGACACTAGCCAACAGGTTCGTCGCAACCGAAAAAGTTCATGGCATGTACCTATATCGGAATAAAAGACAATACTTTGCTATCGGACCTGGCGTGAAGATACATACATACATACATACTTTGCTATCCAGGATCACGACAAACTTTGGTGAGCGACGAACCTCTAAGAATCTCCAGAAGCAACTTCTTGGGCGACAGTGTGGGGCTCATTGTGATTTTGCCTAACGCTGAATCTACTAATCAGCCAGCTAGAGGGACTAGACTACTAGTTACGCATACATGAATAGGTATATCCCACGAATATCCCACCTAATTGTACATAGATTCTATGACTTAAAGTTGTTCGCCTCTAATAATTTGCACCTGACACGGTTAGTGAAGGTAGATAACTGAACTTCAATTATTCCATTAGGGTGGAATTTGGAGTCGAAAAAAGTGCGACCATGCATGCCCAATATAGAAGGCAAAAGAATCTGTGAGAATACGAAATGAGGCCAGCCAAGTCAATTCACACTCGCTAGTTGGAAGTGCGTCAGCGCATCGGGTGAGTGGGTACTGTCGCTCCCATCATTGACGTCGTCCCCCACGGGCTGTTATTGATATTTATAGGTACTACTATACTAACTATATCTTAGTTAGTTAGCAAAATAACGTCTTTTCCTTACCACTTAATTTGTGTTTAGGCCAAAAATTAATTGCTGATTGGATTACAAAGTTTTGTAATTTTTATTTCTCTAAACAGCCCCCAACAAAGACAGATGATCTGTAACTGTCATTCTGTTGTGTCAAATGTCAGAAGACAATTGTGTCAAATTTTAGAACTGAAGTGAATTGAATTGTTATCGCAATTTTTATTCGTAGTAAATCGAATCGTATTGGTAAATGGTACCTACTATTGGTGTTTAATTAAACAACTGTCGCACTTGAAATGATAGTAAGATTACCTTTAAGGTGTGTTTAAACCTTAGTTTTAATGGCCAAATTGCCGAATGGCTGGATTCAGCTGGTAAGATGTTTCAAAATTATCCAGACGACCTTTTGAGTTGCAACTTGCAATTGATCGCGCTTGGTCATTGTTTGTATTACTAATCATTACCTTCCTTGATGTACAATTGGAATTAAATTGATCAATTGACCAAAATTTCAATTCATAATATCTTGTAAGACTTCTAGAATTACTCACTATGCAGTAAAGGTCAGTGAAATCCTCTGTCTATAAAGGATGTTACTGGCTGAATATTCCAAACGCATTTATAATAACATGATGAGTTTATTTTATTACTAATTCAATTTGTGTATGATTCAACAGTGCAACTATATTATTTTTATTTTTTTGTATGATGAATGTGAGGTAAATAAAATACTGTATACATGTTTAGGTATCTTTCTGAGGGCTTCCAAGTAATTATTGAGAAGTCAAAAGAAGCAAGATGCTCCTTGAAAGATGTACAATTGCGTTTCTTGTGCCCTGATGACTTGGAAGAGGTGAGTATGATACTTGATGTACGATGACTTTAGTGTTTGCATGGTTATCATGACTGATATACATGTAGGTATAGATAACATTTATATAACTTTTCTGAGTAATAAAAAGTAATAATTCACAGTTTTTAGTGTATTACACACATTAAAAAAAACAGTCATATCTTTATGATTTAAATTAATAATTTCAGTTTGTATTTTTGCTCAAAATATTTTTTCATTTAGTTTATTATATTTTTCCTAACCTTTTTTCTGATGATTACAAAGTATGCTAGCAAAGTATACTTTTTAATTTTCTGATGCTATTAATTATTTAAATAAAAAGTGTCTTCAAATACAGTTTAATTTTGCAATATCTGCTGTAGCTGTTTTTTGCATATATATATATTTTAAAGAAAATAACTATTTACATGAAACTATTTACAAAAATAAGATGTTATAAATTCCATGAATTCAAGTTTCCAAGAAACAATATGTCATATAATTTTAATAATTCTGTCAATCTTCAGGTGAGATCTCTATGCAGAGATTGGTTTCCAATAGAGTATCCTCAATCGTGGTATGAAGATATTACATCATCAGAGAGATTCTTTGCTCTAGCTGCAGTTTACAAATGCCAAATAATTGGTCTCATTGTAGCAGAGATTAAACCATATCTCAAATTGAATGCAGAAGACAGAGGGATACTTTCAAGATGGTTTGCATCAAAAGATACACTGGTTGCATACATACTCTCATTAGGTAATCATTTTGTTATCAATTCATTCAATTATAAGTTACCGAGTTATCAACATCATCCAGTTGCCTCCTTTTCCAAACCTAGCAATCACACATTACCATTGTACATGAAGCATGTTGCTGATCTGGCTTAAAACTGCAGCCACCACAATCGCCAATCGTTCTCCCAACCATTGCGATGGCATATTCTCCCCCAATGATGCACAACAGTGTTATGAGCATGTTTGGGAAGGCTTTTGCAGTGTATGTCTTCTGGCTAAAGTGATTATGATGAAATATTCAGTTGGAGAGATACAATTTTATAACCTTGAAACAATAAAACTAACACTGTTTGAGCCTTTTGCTCAGCCAGAATGATATACTCAAGGCTTTCAAGTAAGTATTTATATGGCTGCCATGCAATTACCATTGAAGAAACGTCTGGTAGATCACATAGGTGCCTTATTTGTGTGTTAATAAAGTCTAATTTGCATTGGTTTTGGGCCTGGGAAAACATTTTCGATAGTACATGATTGAGGTGTTCATTCAATTTACATGTCTATTGTTCATAGTCTTGAAATTAATTATTACTCAAATCCTTAACTGGACCTTTTGCCATGATTTTACATTTATGCTCCATACAACTATATCTATATACCTATGTATGTATATAGATATTACACAGAACATTCCTGTTTTTGCAAACCTGTATTACTCATATTATTATTATTATTCTATTAAATTTAATTGCCATCATTGTAAGTGTATACACTTTGCACTGTTTGCTAAAAACCAAATGTTTTGATGTAACTGAACCTAAGAGCATTTCTTGTGTTCCAGGCGTGGTGCGTTCGTACCGTCGCTCGGGTGTGGCCACGATGCTGCTGGACGTGCTGATCAACCACCTGTCGGGCTCCGTGCCGCAGCCGCCGCACGAACACCGCGTCAAGGCAATATTCCTACACGTCCTCACCACTAACACAGAGGCTATATTATTTTATGAAAAGAGAAGGTGAGACAATTTGCTTTTCTTTAACGGCCGTAATTTTGTCTTTAAACATGTACTTACACATTCTATACGAAAGCGGTCAAGTGCGAATCAGACTCGCCCATGAAAGGTCCCTTAGTAATAAGTAATATTTGACGGAATGTTCACCACTATTAATTTATCAAAACCGCAAACATAACTTTGTCATTCTTTGTTATATTGTCGCATATCTGAAAAACTCTTGAGAATTTCTCGTCGAAACTAAATTTCGTTGAAAGTTTTAACTAAGAACTATATATTTATAGCATACTAGCGGCCCGCACCGGCTTCACACGGGTGAAATTTAAGTACCTACTTGCATAATATTGCAACTATAAATTGAGATGTACGTTATCCTATCTGGTAATGTGCAAGATTGATTAAAATCGGTTAAGTCGATGTGCAAGTTTGATTAAAACGCAATCAGGACGGCTTTTGGTCATTCTCCTTTTTTAAAAAGTGTAACTTGACCGAAATTTAATTCGATCTGAGCTCATTATACATTACAATGTAAGTAAGCGCAATTAAAAAAAAAAACAATTTTACATCTCATTATAAAAACGTATTCTTGCAATTTTCAGATTCCGGCTGCACTCATTCCTGCCATATTACTACTCAATCAAAGGCCGTTGTAAAGACGGTTTCACATACGTTTACTACGTGAACGGAGGCCACGCGCCGTGGGGCCTCTACGACTACGTGAAGTACGTGGCCCGAGCGGCGTGGCGTGGCGGAGGCCTTTATCCCTGGCTCTGGGGCAAACTACGGACGGCGCTCACCATAGCATGGCACAGGTAGTGGGCATTTACTACTGGAAACTTTTTGTCAGAATAGATCCAAAGTAAAGAGTAACTGTGTAAGATTTGATTAGACTCCAAAAAGGGTCCGTGTTGTTAATGTCTTTTGACTCGGAGTTTTTAATACTTATATTTTTAACTGTGACAATATGCGAAATCTAAATCACAGCAGATAATGTGAAGTGTCATTTAATTTGCATTTCCATTTTAGAAACAATTCTTTTGATATTGTTATATTATTATTTATTGTTCAAGTATGAGTTGGCCATATAATTTACATTTTTCTAGATAGTTTTATACCCACTCGTATGGTTACTCATACTTAATATCATAATATTGCTGAAAAGTGAAACTTCTTTTTCAGTTTCATTTCCTTTTTTTACCAACCTCTTTCTGAAACCATAAAATTATAGAAACTGATACGAAACGTGAATGAAATAAAGCCCAGTTACTTTCGACAAAAGATTATTTCGAAATAACTTAAAAATAATATCTGTTAAAGTTATGAATATTTTCGCAGGGTCTGCTTTAATTTCAAATAAATTTTCGATTATTGTTTCAGCTAAAAATATACTAAGCTAGAAGCTGTCTAAGAATATATATTCGCTGAAAAAAATAATAACACCTTTAAATGTACATATGTTTATATTTACGCAAATTCAAGTTTCACACACAAAACTTTACATGGATCTATTCTGCTAAAGGGCGTCCATTTTTGATAAGTGGTTGGTTAACTAAATTGGACAAAAAGACGTAAGTCGCTCGAATAAACCTCGAACACATGTCACAGAAAACCGCTTTAACGGCAATTTCTGTTATATAATATGTAAACGTTTACATATCTATATATTGTGTAGATTGGTAGTTAGTTTCTTAAGTTATAAAAATGCCTTATTTAGAATTTTAATGTGTACAAAATCACTGCCATTATTACCACATAAAAAGTAGTAAGAACGAAGCTATGAATATAGCGGATAAATTATGGCTTAGGCACTTTTGTAACACAATACGACGAAGTAAGTTCATTAAATCATCTTGCCTATTCTTGCATACTCTCTTGTCTCCTTTTGGTATGTGTATCGTGCTACTGAAATTAAGTAATCAAATTGCATTTAAAACAAAACTGAAAAGTATGGGATTTTTTCTCGTTTGTGTGATTAAGGAGGCGTAGGATTGGTTTTTCTTTACATATAATACTTAGGACAAACACCCTGTGAACCCTTGTTGTATAGATAAATTCTTAGCAAATAAGCAAGTATGTGTTCTATGATGTTCGATGAAGTGTTAATTTCAAGGGTGAGAAAAGATCAAACATTATTAAATATGTCATTATAGCGGATTGGCTAAAATTCGCTAGAATAAAACATACATAAGTAAACATTTAAAAGAAAATAAGCCTGCTTAGATGTATTGGACAATTGCACTAGTCATTATTAAATTTTTGTTTATAATTAATAGCTATTGTCAGCTTAATAGGGATGTTGACTAGGTTTTTTATTGAACTTCCAAAAAGTATAAAAAATAAATACATGTTGTGTTTGAAACGTCTAGTCCATAACTAACGGCTTCTAAGATATAATGATTCAAAACGTTGCGAGTAGTGAAAGTAATGAAATAACTCAAAACGGTTCATGTAAAATTGTAGCACATTATAACGTCACTGCGTAGCAAAACATCTGTGTATTGTGTGGTGAAGTCTAAACATTACCACGTTCCTTGAAGAGTCAAATGTCTCGTCAATATTTATCTTTTCTATTAAGTTGATTTATTAAAAGATTTTTGCAAATTGTACAAAAAAGAAAAAAATTTTTTTTCACTATTTGTAATTTTAAAAATCTTCTGTATAAGGCATCATTTATGCATCTATACAAATGACGCCTAATAAAAAATTATATTCTTTTTTTCGTAAATTTTTACGTTTACTTGCATTTATCTTTCGTATGATATTCATGGTAGGTAATGATTTCATACCTAGTGAAAATCCCTATTGACAGTATAATTCTGACACAGCTACTTTTGATTATATCTCTAAAAATTTCAGTATTGAAACAAAATTTATGAAAGACGCTTTAATAATTATGATATTGTTGTCTTGTACTCGTGGTCGTGTAGGAATCGTGTATCGCCGGCTAAGACTAATGTCGTGGTTTAGAAAAACATACGTTATGGTGCAAAAAAAACACTAGACGTTATGGTGGATTATTTGTGGGTGTCGTAACATATCACTCGTGGAAATAATTGCATACTTTAATATCGGTGCATACGCGTATACGGCTGTGTTCTTTATTTGTCTTACGCAGTATCGAAGCAAGCAACCTACAATCAAAGTTTCAAATTATACCGCATTAATAGTGTATGTATTATATCCGCCGTTTTCAAAACAACTTAAAAGTATGTTTTGTTCCATTGTCGACTAAATATTAACAAAAAAAAAAGTGTATAAATAAAATAAAATCGAGCGCAGCATTCCTAGTTGGCAAATTTAGTAACTAATATAATTTTATTTACATTACCTACATCAATGCAAAAATAATAATAATCATGTTATTTAAATTCAGTAGACCAAACAATGACCAAAGACCGTCACTAATTAAAAGAATCGATTCAGTATTGTCGTGTAAGATGGGCAGCACCATCCTGCGATAATACTACCGCCACTGCGGTCGCTAATCCCTGTGCTGAGCGTAGCGATTATGGCATATCCCCCTTATGTGAGAGGCTTTGGTCCAACAGTGGACATCTTTCGGCTGAGATGATGATGAATCGCATATGTCTTATTTGCCCCCACAACGCTTTGAGTCTTTGAGCTCGCCAAAATATATTTTTTTTTTATGTAATGGATGTGGCACACTAGCTTGCAGTTCACATTGATGTTAAGTGATGACTGCAGCCTATAGACACCGACACTAAGACCAAGGTCAAAATGCAGATACGTTACCACTCCAGGCATAACACCTTAGGCCTCTATGCCGGAAATTACAGGGCCGCACATTACCACCTGACCGGAACACGATAGTGCTGAACACTACTATTTAGCGGCAAGTATATTAGGTAATGCGGTGGTGGCTACGCCTGCGAGCTCTGTCACTGGAGCTCTATCACCAGTATTACCAGTAATTGCCCGGTGAAGTGGACTAGTGCGGTCTCGAGACGAGCCGACCCATTGAAATTGCCTTAGACAAACCTTCTTCAAAAACAGGAGGCGAACAACGACGAAGCAAGCGAATTTGCCGCCCTTACATGCCCATGACTCATTTCTTTTCTCAAAATGATTTGTGGTATCCCTTACTCTTATAATTCTCAAGATTTTAACTCAATGTATGTATTGATTCGGATCTGTATATACCAACCGCGACAAAATTTACAGCTGTCACCATGATTTAAAATAACACGAAAATGCATTCAGATGTATATATAAATTCAATTAGTACATGAAACAAAGCTATTAAATATATTTTTGGATCTTTTTCTTCAATCTATTGTAATAGTCCTTAACACCACAAAAATATTTAATGTACATTTTCATAATGAGTTCAAAATATATATACATATGAATTCAAAATATTAATTTCCGATGTAATGCTTTACATTTTTTTTATTAAAAACTCAAACGTGAAATAACGTCAAGTTTGATATTCATCAAACTTGATGTTATTTACTTGATTTAATATGGTTGAGCTTATTTTCTAAAAAAAGTATCTTTATGCACATTTTATCAGTTTTGTTGTATCGATATACGTGTCTAATTACGTCATAAAATAGATTAAGCGTCCCTATTGTTAAGGATTGAAAAGAGTAGAAATGTAAAATATAGTCACGTCTTCGAAATCTATCTACCTTCATTCCAAATTCAAACATGTACTGTGTTATTATTTAATTCTAGGTAATTCATCGTCAGATATTAAATATCTTACTATTTACTACATTTTCAGAAATTCCCACAAATTTTAATGGCGCAGCTTTAAGCCGTGGTTCAATACGAGATAGCGTTAAGATCATCATCGCAGTAAATTGTGAATGCGCACTTGTTCAATTAATATAAATGAGCAGGTTACTTTAATTTAGATGTCACTTCTATTTTACCAAACTTGGAGTTGTCTAAGACTACTCGTCTTTCGAAAATATCCATTTTATATGTATAACATAACTTCTGTGAAGTTTGAAATTCGAGCTTTAAAAATAAACTTAATTTTGTTGGTGAAAATGTGTGTTTACAATAGATTCGTAGAAGTGTCATTTAATTATTAAGTATCGGGTACAAACAAAGAATATAAGCCTTGTGCTATTCAAATAACACATACAATTTAAATACAGTATTGTGTGCCATGATTTATTGCCAAGAAATGTAAAAAGTAAGGTGCCTGTGTGTTCAGATATAAGATGTAATTTATAAATAAACAGTAATGTCATATTTTATTCGACTTTATCATCGAGTCTACATTGTTATAGTGTGAGTTAGCTGTTTTGTTGACCCTATACAACACTTTACATGTTGTTTATGTACGATTTCCTTCCTTGAAATTTTATTTAAATGCGTAGGTACTAATTTTACTGATATATATTTTTTGTAGTTAATACCTACTCATCATAAACCAAAGTAAATTAATTCTATGTTTTTTTTGTTATTTGTACGAGCAATGTTTTAGTCTTTATGATTTTTAAATAAAGTATTAAGTAAATTAATATTATTATTGTCCAGTTTTATGACAACTAGTATTATTTTATGTATGGACTGTGAACTTTTTTGTATTTTATAAGCACCATTAAAATATTTTAGAACGAACTGACAAAAAACGTTATTCCAAATTACGTTTGTAATTTATTTTGTAATTAGTATGTTATTGTGTCGTGCGGCAATGATTTGAGGCTTTTTTTGTAAAATCTCACTTTCATTCATACGCACGTTCTGAATGTTGACGTTCCTTTATGTATTATTTCTACACTTTATTAAAAAAAAATAGCTTCCAAATAAATATAATTGTTGACTACTATTTCTTTTTTACTTAAATTTTCCGCCCTATAAACATAATAAGTAAAAGTCAGTGTAACAATTTCAGAAAAATCTTTAATTTTAATAATTGCTTTCATTTTCATCAACTATGCTGTACAAACTATATCGCTTAAATTAGAATTAGCAATTAATAATTGCACGTAAAAAAACTTAACAAATAGGTACTTTCAACTTTTCGATTGGAATGAACGATTATTACATTACGTAATCTTTTTTACAATATATATAACTACTAAATGAAAGTCGTCTATTCAACAAGCAGTCACAATCGCCCAATGATATGTTAAAATTATTTTTTAATTTTTAAATATTATTGCGCTCTAATTTATTAAAAGTATTTAGGTTGATTCTTATCGTAGTGCACGCAACTAGAGATGGGCGAGGCGTGTAGGCTACGTTACAAGTGCGGGCGAGATTTTGCGATTGGCGCGACTGCGACTGCGTTAGCTCAGTCGCAGATCGCCAGTCGCAACAGTCGCGGCGTGCGGTGAGGCCTCCGGCACGGCTGAATTCTACGACACAAGATTGCTCCTCTCTGCCGTACCACCTTTATGGTTCTGGACTTTGAAGTCTTTTAGTCGAATTGGTGAGGACTCGCTGCCTGAATCACCCTGAAATTAAACAAGTATTACATTAATCTAATCGTCTTAGCGCCCATGTTTGTGTATTGTATGATTTATGGACATTTTATAACCGATACAATCTCTATAGACTTAGGTCGAGATTCACAGCCCGCAATACGACTTTGCCTTTGAGTCGAAATTTCAATGCTTATTTTGTTTCACGCACGTTTGTACAACGCTTTAAGCCGAGGTACGAGAAGTAACAATATAAATGAAGCAATAATAACACATGATTCAGTTTAAAGTTCATAAGTGTTATTTTCAATATGCAAGTCATACTAATTTGACAACTAATTAAAGTAGGTACTTTAAAGATCACAACCCGGAAATAAATTCAAAATAAAACATCAATTTGACTTGTTAAGATTCTGGCGGGATGTCTGTAATTTAAAAAAAACAATTAAACACTAATATTTGAATGGAATCTACAAATATTTTAAAAAATGGAAGTTTAATTATTTTAATAGTAAAAATAATGATTAAAGTCAATAAGTGGAATACCCACCCGACCCCACCCACCACCCACTAGCGGAAGAAATTTCTTCCACACGGAGACAATTCTTAACTACACTAGTGCAGTCAGTCAACCGAAAAATGGCGGTCAAACCATTCCAATGGGCGATAGTAAATGCAATAACGCATGATGGGCAGCAGCGTCCTGCTCTAAAACTACTGCTACTGCTACTGCGATCGCCAATCCGCTTGCCAAGAGTGGCGACAATGGCATATCCTCCTTATGGGGAGATTTTGGTCCAGCCGTGGACATCTTTCGGTTGTTATGATGAAGCGGAATACTGCTCTCATCTTTGGGCTCTTGCCGTTCGAATTCGTCAACGACCCAGGAATCACAGGTAAGACTCGAAAATCTGAGTCGGCACAGAGACATGGGATGTCTGTGCATTTTATACCGCCTCTACAATGGTGAGTGCTCTGATGAACTGTTCGATCTGGTGCAATCGTCTCCATTCCTACATCGCACCACCCGCCGAAGGGAGAAGTTCCACATACAGATTGGATACTTGGAAGTGCTCCAGTCCGATTCGCGTATTCATTCTTGCCCAGAACGTTCAAATTATGGAACGTACTTTCTTTTGAAGTGTTCTCCCGGCGCTACAATGCAGCCCGATAGCAACTTCTGTGGTGCTGTAAATGTTCATAGGCGACAGTAATCACTTTCCATCAGGTGGCACGTCTGCTTGTCTGTCAATCTTTTGACATAAAAAAGTACCTACTTTCTGTGAAAGAAATTTGAAATACCTAATTATAAATAAAATACGCTTATACTCACAGCCCCACACTAGATTTAAACCTGTGTCGTGGGTGCCGTTGTACACATACAACACATACACAAACACCCAGACCCGAAACAAATATCTGTAGGCCATACAAATATTTGTCCCGGTGTGAGGATCGAACCCGCGACCCTTCGAATCAAACGGTCGTCTCACACCGCTGGACTAAACGGGTCGTCAAAATAATAATTATTTAAACATACATTGGCACCAAGTGAGATGGTATCCTGCAGGAGGAGCTCGCTGTCGGTGCCTCGTGATTCCTTATTCTTGAGAATAGAGCGTGACCTCGAGTCGCTTTCCAGAGGCCAACCGCTACCGCCGCGTTTATTGCCGTTTTTACCTGGACATACAAATCCACCTGTAAGCTGTGAGCCTCATTTACAAAATCAGATACCACATGTTGAAATTCATACAAAAAAGCGGCCAAGTGCGAGTTGGACTCGTTGGACACGGGGTTCCGTATAACTAGTTAATTTCCTATGCTATATCATAAATATCATACTGCTTAGAGGTGTTATTTATTTATTTACACTTCTACGAGTATGTATCGTAAAGGCATTCTGTAAGTTTTCTTGTTATTAATAAAATAAAGAACTACTTTCTGTATTTTCTTTTAAATGTAGGCTAAATATTTTCATATATAATGTAGAGTAGAGAATGGTAAATTTTCGTCTTTTTTCTTAAATAACTTCAAAACTTTGTTAATACTTTGATATCTATTACCTATAAAAAAATGTCTTTCAGATCCTTACAATAAGGCCTGTCTCACGATATGTTGTTATATTTTGTTTTAAATGCCTCATCTTATCCCCTAAAAGTCGTCCCTATATTTGAAATACACATACATATTTTTGATACAGGTTAATTCTTGGGTCACTGATTTACATGTGTGTATTGTGTACCTATAGGGACCGTGCGAAGTACTAGGTGGGGGTAATGTAATCGATCGCAGCGCCCATGGTGGCGAAAAGTAGCAATAATGTGGTACCTGTCATCTCAAAGTAACTCACATTTAACCGCCGACAAAATAGTAAACAGCAGTTTTTGTGTTGTAAACTGCAAAAATATCAGTTAGAAATAAGAGTAAAGGTAGTAAAGGGAGAAAGAAAGAACGAAAATATGTTTATTTCGAGTAAAATTTTACAACCATTTTGAATAGTCCTTAGAAGTCAATAATTACTTAAAGTGAATAATTACTTATTACATAAAGTAAAAGTAAAATAGATAATTAAGTAAATTAGAATAGGGATAAAATAAACTTACTATTAGGTAAAAACATTTCAATTCCTTCCTTCCAAAAACTAGATAAGAAGAGAAGTAAAAACTTATTCGTCAAAATCAAAATCTATCTTATTCTCTTGGCGGAGTTCCAAGTACAGTCACTATTCTGCCGTGGCATAACTAAAATGCCGTTAACTGACATTCAATTGAATGTCAGTTAACGGCATTTTAGTTATGCCACGGCAGTATTGAGCAGAACTCTGCTAAAAAAGAAACTCAGTTGGAGCTCTTTTAAATTTTTAACTTATGTCTAATACTGATAGTCTTTCAAATCTAATAATGTAAACGTATAAAGCATATGTATTTGTATAAGTGGAAATCAATAACTATCCACCGTAATGGAATGTAGCACCGGCAGACCAAAACAGATCAGTCCCCACCATCAGCACCCGTTCATGAGTATGACGCATGACCATGAGCCACCCGCCGTAGTAAACGCAAGTTTTATCGATTGATTCTCAAGAGCTACTTGGAAAATTGAACAATACAAGAAATGGATAACAAACACGGAATTACATTACACACTCGTGCTGCATTTTACTTAAAAATTACGTCTATTACAACGCAATCAAATGAATTCTGACTTCGAACTGAGATTGTTTATACCTAAAGAAGTTTTGTAAGGTATCAAACTACATGTTTGTCGTATAATGCCAGCTTGAATTATTGATCTTTGTCCTTGTTTTCTTCTTAATTCCTCTATATTAAGGACATGTCCCAACAATTTTCCTTTATAGATTGTTTTATAGTGTGTGATACTCACAAACCCGGATCCTAAAATAATAATCATTTCGATTTGAAAACGACATTTAATTTATTACTGACGATACAAGAACAATTCTATATCGAGGGGTAACGGGCTATTTGGTTTAAGCGACATTTTGGGTGATATTGAGTTATATACATATTTGGAATCAGCAGCAGGTTTCATTAAAATCGGAGCACTTTTTTGGCGTTTCAAACAATACTATTTTCGTGTCGTTTCCAAAGTGGCAGTGTCTTAAACGACGTGGATTTTGCATTTTTTATTAAATCATATACTTGAACCATACCATCATATTAATAACCGAGACATAAACCAGTCACCCTATCTCTCATAAATAAGTGAATAAGAGTTAAAGCGTTTTTCCTGATTCTAAATTTTATTAAGAGGTAACTTGAATCATTTTGACTTCCCTAATCACACGGTGTGATGTCGCTTAAACCATTTGTCCGTCACCCAAATACGATATGGGTCGTCGCTTACTCTTTTAGCTGCATCTATTTTCCACGCCGGGTGCTACTTGAATCAAATACTCGTTTTTGTTCAAATATTTTGTTTAGTCGTTAAACCATTTTAGTCCTACTTTATTTATAAATAATTATAGTTGATGTTCCTACATTGAGACTGATTTTACTTATTTATCATACAAAATACTAATGTACCTAATTTTGCTAATTAAGACTGAAAAGTAAATTAATATAATTGATGTTCCTAGTGAGACTGTTATATAATAATAATTATTCTAAATAAATACTTTGATTGATTATTATGTTGTCTTTATTTATTCATTTATTCAATGTAAGCATCTGAAATTTTCGGTGGTTGCAATATATCCTGGTTGTTTTATCAGCCATTGATAGTCTTAGATGTAAATAAACCATAATTATTAATAAACATTAAACGTTACAATTTCAATATTATATGTCACATACGTAAATTAGCCTGACAGTCATTTTAATCTAAATTGGTAGTTAAGATAAATAGCTAGCTTCTACTAATTTTGGGTTTCGTTACTTCATACCTTTTGGCTTGCTCCGTAAATAGAATGCGTTGTCGCTTAATTTTTTCCCCTGTAGCCAGTTGTAGTTATGAAGTCACTTAAATCGTATTTCCTGTCTCTAAAAAAGGGCACGTTGTATTAAGCGACATTTATCTTTGTAAATAAAGGCCCGCTTTATTTGGTATTAGCATCAACAACTAGATATTTTTAATTAAATTTCAATGCAGTTTACCCCGTTTAAATAACTGCAGAAGTTTTTTTTGTTATGAATTTTATTTCGAAATTTCAAACTTTAAAAGGCTCTCCTGTAAAGTTGCAAAAATGTCGCTTAAATCAAATAGCCCGTTACCCCTCGATATGTTTATAATTATTGCATGTAACCCATAAAATAGCTATGTTGTCTTGTTTTACTGTAAAATTTTACAAAAAATTAACTAAACACACCCTGACATATATTCGAAATAAAATACACTTTCTGAATAAATCTGCGCAACTCATTTGATTTGAATGATCAAAAATTGTTTCACAACCCTTTCTCCACCCAAGTTAAGGTATCAGAGTAATTTTGGAAGAAGATTAATAGATAATTTTCGATTATAATAATATTTTATCAAAATTTCGCGGTAATATGTCATTAAAGGTAATATGTCTAACAAAAACAAAACAAAGTTGCGGACGCTAGGTGGCGTTGAACTCGTGCACGGTCCCTATATGTTATTTATGTGTGTATGATTTACATGATTTACTGTAGGTATTTCAATACAATCGGTCTATAAAGTATTTTTGGAAAAAATCAGCTGACAGTCAGACAGACGCACGAGTATACGAGTTCGGTTTTTCCTTTTGAGGTACCTACTTGTCTGACATTAAGCGTGCAAATCCGTATTTTATACTTTACAACATTCTTTTGCAGATTTCGATATTCGAATTTTGTCAGCGCAAACTCACCAAATAGAATGTGGTGATTGATAATTCTCGTTGCTATCCCCCTCGGTGGTCTTTTCTCCTCCTCCGACCATTCCTGTGAAAGAAACCATTGAATCGCAAGGGCACATTAAAATCGATAAGAAATTACAACGAGCAACATTAAATGTCGTGCAAATAGGGAAAATTAATATAGGTAGATAGGTACGTGCACTCGATTCACAGAAGGGGAGACAATGAAGTGCTGTGGAACAATTAATCGAATCTAATCGTTTTGAAGATTTGTAGAAAGGTCGCGTATGCTCCGGTATATCAGACGCGACATCGGATGGACTGACCTGTTGAAATCGCGCTTTTCTGTGTTTGGGCTTGGCATCGTCGGGCGGGAACGAGGTCGGCGTGTCGTCTAGCTGTAGAGGCAGGCTGGCGCGGGAGTCGTCAAACGGACACGCCACCTCGCCTGTCACGCCCGTAACGCTCGCCACACTCGCCACGCCCGCCACGCCGGACAGGCTGCCTTGCGATCCGCGAACCGATCCCTCGCCCTGCGAACCTTTCGCACACAATACGCTCCCGTCCCCCGAAGCGCTTTTGCGCACACCATGATATTCCGCCGTCACCCCACCCCCTCCCGCTCCACCGCTGCCGCTACCATCCAGAGGATTCACATACAAGTTTGATGAGTCGTTCTCGCAAGCGATGTCGCCCTCTGAAGGAAAAGGGTGCGTAAGGCATGATGCAAATGTATCTGCAATGTAAGACAGACGCACATGGAGCCGCGCACGCCCGGACATATGGGGGTGTGTGTTGCTCCTACACATAATGGAAAGTGCTAAACAGAGTTTAACAGAGAGTGAGGGGGATTACGAAGTAAAGATAACTTAAAAAAAAAAGGTTATTCACTAAGAAACAATAAATTGTGATACTCATTCCAGTTTGTAGTACAAAAGAGTTAGGTATACAAAGTGAAGGTAGGTAAGTGAATATTACAGGGAAACATGAATTATTTTCTTGTGTAGATACTTATGTAAATTAAACTTTTTTTCTTTGACTCTACTGACATATTACATAGGTATATGAATTAATTATGACCTGCTCGTACAGAAGAGTTGTCAATCATACCGGGGCTATCGAGGCTGTTGGGGGTCGCTTCGGGCAAGGCTTTTGGCGCTGGGTGTCGCTGCAGGCACGCCAACTCGACGCACACAGGCTGCCGGAGGTCCGACGTAGACATTGGCATCAATTGTTCCGCGTCTATGAACTCCTTGTAACCCTATATCAAACAAATTATAATCTATTTAGCATATTTTCCATTCACATAGACAATACGTCGACGGAAACGTCACTCAGTGTTAACGCTTGTGGTTTTGAGCGACAGAGATACTTAGTTAAGTATTTATTGCAATGAGTGACATTTCAGTTAGTAGGTATTCGATGTATTCGGTCAAAAGTGTAGCAGAATTTAGTAGCATCATTGTTATTTTACGTCAACTCAAAAACATATATTGATGCAAGTACTACATAACTTTAAATGTCAGTTAAACAATCTTATTAAAAAATCCTAAATATTTTTGAATAAATAAGTATAACAAATCAGACGAAAAATATTTTAAAAAAAGTAATGTTTAGTATAGGTAGGTATCCATAGTAATATGTTAGTAAATTCTGTTACACGCGTTTGATACTAAGTTCTAATAAATATATAGAAATAAATTTTAAACGTTCTCAGTGGCATGTGAATGAACTTTTGTAGTCAAGTATTAAATAGACAGGAACTGAATTGCAACCCTTCACTTACGCGTTCAATCCTACATTGGTTTGGCTCCCGGCTATTCGCTGTGCCATTCTGGATTTGTATCGAAGCAACAAAATGAAATTCTAATCTAATGATTCATATAAGTGCAGTAGATAATTAAGTCAGTCATTTCTTCCATGTGGTTACATAAAGGTAACATGTACTTACGGACCAGCGCTAATAAAAAAACGGTTATAAAATGTCTCATTAATTACATTTAGTAGGTAATGTATGATATAAAATATACAATGTTAGTCATAAGGGGTTAACACAAAAATGCGCAGACCTGTGTTAGTGCTTAGTACCTTGAACGTGCAAAAACAACATTCAAACTCAGAAGGCAGCTGATCCAAGTCAAGCTGTTTGTCAGCCATCTTCTTTTCCTAGAAAAAGAGAAAATATTAGTGGTTATTATACCTATTACCTTACATGACTATACGATTAAAAAGCAAAATTGAATCATTGACGATGAAATTCCATTGTTGTTCTTTGTACGTGAAGCTTAATCATTTAGTATTTTCATCCATTTCGTTGACAATAAATCATCGCCAGTGATTTAGGTGCACGGTTTTTAGAGGTAGGAAACGAATCTACCGCTGATACACGTTATCAGAGAATGAACGCCAAAAAATAATAGATTAGCAGGAGTTAGCAATTAAGACTGTGAAATTGAACAATAGTCTTACTGGTGTTGGATCAGGATTAATGAGCAAACGTTTCTCCGGCGTACCCAGACCCTCAGTGGAAAAGCGACGTTCTTTAGGACTGCTCTGAAACTATAACTTAGCGTATTAGCAATACAGTTTGAACAGTTTAATGAATAGTACGTTGGATGCGCCCCATTTTATAGATATTCCCTGAAGCATCCTAGTTAACATTCATTGGTATACCTATCGATTAGTAAATAAGTACCTAACCTACTATAATGTTGGAACATAGCGTTGGAGGACGCACCCAAGTATTTAACTAGAGCGCATAGATACCTGGTTAATATCACCACTTTGGGGCATCTTATTGGCGATGGAGTGTTCGTACTGTTTGTAGCAGCCGGTCGTGGCCGGGGCCTCGCCCTCCAGGCTAGTTGCGTCCGCCTGCGACAAGTTGTGTCCTGGAGACACATACCATCGTAAGTAGCGACTTCTTCAATTTTCTTTTCCGCAAAGTCCGATAAGCGTTTATATTTTTAACTTAGGTTAGATAGATAGTAAAGAGTCAGAGATTAAACAACATTTAGGTATAAAACAAATGACGGTTAATAGCGGCGTGAACTACACAACACACATTCCACACGAACAGTCTAAAATCCAGCGTCCTCCGGATACACACAACGGACAGTCCACAGAAGAAATGAGTGTTAGTTCTAGGAAGCGTTAGGCTTACGCTGACAATGTAATCGACCTTAGGATAAGTGTCTTCGTCTCACATCGCAAGCTACACGCGACGCGAACCCGACCCCGAGCTACGAACATAATAAATAGGGGTCGAGTATGACGACTGTGCGATAGTAGCAAGTAGCTCATCTGGCGTCGTCTCTCGCCTCAATGAGGACGCACTTGTCACCTGAAGACAAGGAATAAAACACTCTGAGTGCACCTCTTTGGAACGAACGAGTGAACATAGCTGTAGCTGCGATGTAACGTGAACTGTTTGTTTGATTTGATTTTGATTATGCCTGCGAGTCCGGAGAGCTAAACGATGCGACGTGCATACAATCGACATTCATTACATTCAATATCACAAATGAGAAATGAGCACGGAAAGCATGCGTGCATAGTGAGGACGGGTTACATTCCCAGGCAAAGAACACATGACATGGATAAGCGGCAGCATAATGATCTACAAGGTACTGACCTGTGTCAACGATGACGTCGATGAGGTCCATGCTCTTGGCGAACGCGTCGCGCAAGTTAATATGGTGGAAGGAAACGATGGAACCCTCGCGCTTGGCGCGCTCGAGCGCCTCTCGCCGTTTTAGCGCCTTTTCGCGCCGCATCTGGTTCTTGTAAAACTCGGCGAAATTGTTGACGATAATGGGGATGGGTAACGCAATTACCAACACGCCGCAAATACAGCAAACTGAGCCGATGACCTTGCCCAACGGGGTCGTGGGGTAAATGTCACCGTATCCGACTGTGGTCATGGTGATGCCGGCCCACCAGAACGTTTCCGGAATGGAAATAAATTTAGTTCCCGGCTCTTCCTTCTCGGCGAAGTACGCCAGCGAGGAGAAAATGAGTACTCCCATCGCGAGGAACAACATGAGCAGGCCGAGCTCTTTGTAAGAGTTTCTAAGCGTGAAGCCGAGCGACTGCAGCCCGGTCGAGTGTCGAGCGAGTTTAAGGATGCGCAATATTCGCATTATACGGAAGATTTGTACGACACGACGCACATCTTGAAATTGGTCCGTCGCGTTCTTATTCGTTTCGAGCAAAAACAGAGATACGAAATAAGGCAATATAGCCAGCAAATCTATCACGTTGAGTCCACCTTTGAAAAACTTCCATTTATCCGGTGAGGCACTAAATCGCAGCACGTACTCGAGTGTGAACCATGTGATGCACACCGCCTCGACCATGGCGAGCTGCGGGTTGTCCATGGGTGCGCCCTTATCGTCGTATACTTGCATCTGAGGTATCGTGTTGAGAGTGAGCCCTATGGTGGACAGCACGATGAAGAGGATCGATATCACCGCGATCACCTGCAAGCACGCACCCAATGAGCGATGGGAGAAGTCCGCCCTCCCCCACATCGCACTGTCGCACCTCGTCGGGCACTCGCAATACGACATATACAGACAACATACGAGTAGTAGGTAGTAGGTATATCAAATGTGTCAATTGTTATTGCAGTGTTTATACACAGCTGTCCTAACATTTGTACAATGGTAAGAAGCTACAACAGTAAATGTAAAAAGTAGTAAGGTTATGTGTAGGTAAGTATAGTATAAGTTTGTATTTACAGGTAAAATAAAAAAGCCAATGTCTTACGTAATAGAAATGTCTTAATATTAATTTTGGTGTAAAAATAACATCTATACGTGTTATTATGTTAGTAGTGTTGTGTGATCGAGGTGTAAAGTTAATTACAATAAATGTATGTGGGTGGACGGACGGGCGTTTCGTGCGCCGTCAACGCGCGTTCGTCCATTTCCCGCGTCGCTCGGTTAGTCGGATCAGTACCACGAAGCGGAAGCGCTGGTGGGTTAGGGAAGGGCCAGTGCGGGAGGGGGCGTCGAGATGGCGAGGGATCGGGAGAGCGAGGTGTAGCGAGGGGAAGGTGGCGGGGGAGGGACGCCGGCGGGACGACGCTCAGCCGTGGTGTGGGGCGGCGCGGGCGCGGCTCGGCGCAGTACGGACAGCGGCTATGTGTGAGGAGCGAGGTCCGCAGGGCGCCGGCGCCGTCCCGTGCCGCCCCGCACGCGGGCCGCGGAGCGTCGCCGGCGGCGGCTGGTCACATCGCGTAAGCCCATCCCAGTTTTGCAACTTTACGACAACAATTAAGCTTTGTTTTATGAAAAGTATTCCCATCAGGGAACGATCGACGCGGCTGTGAACATCAAAAAATAATTGAAACTATAAATATGTTAGGCACTGTGTGCCACGTCCTCGGTAAATATGTAGCAGACCAAATGTTTATATTATATTACTATAGTTATAGTGCTATTTGTAAGTAGTTTTGAAACAGGTTAACATTTTATTGACGTTGCTTCCAATATTTCACAATAAAATATTACCAAATAGGTTAAAGTCTTATTTAAGTGTGTCAAAACTACTTAAATGATTGCATAAAGTAAGCCGCAGCACAATTTCACGAGGTAGGTACTTACGCGTGTGTTCTGGTTTCGTTTTTATTGAACAACAAACGGTAATCGGCAAATTAGAGCAAGATGCATTGTAAGGGGAAAGTATCCACCACATCAAGAATGGAAGTGAGGATGAAATGCGTAGCTCAGCGTTTGATTAGTCAGTCACTTGAAACTTTGCGCGTCTCATCCCTTGTACTCAAGGAACAGTTACAGGCAGCGTTTGTTCTTGAAAACAGAATTCAAGAGTCTTTGCCGCAAACAGTACCTACGCTGATATTTATGTAAAACTACAGTAAGCAGATATTTATATTAAATAATTCGTCTCTGGACATTATTTTTCTATTTCTAAAACCAATTTTTTTCATTATATTATATATCCAATAATATTACTTATTAGTACACAATTTTAATCATTTGCGTTCTACTTGCTCGAGATGAAATACTAAAAAAAAGTATACCGCGGGATCAGCAATATTCATTGTGCTGCGGCAATCAAAATTTTATACATAAATAAATGAATTCGAATATAAATATATAGTAATAAATACATACATAATAAGTAAATAAGAGATTACCACTACTACAGTTCGCTTTTGTCGTGATACTGACTAAATAAATAACAAAGTATCATTATTCCATTTTGACTCGTCAATCCTTTGAAAATTGATTCCGCATAACTTTGATTTAAATCGATACAAATAAGATAATGTAAAGGATTTGACTTAGATTAACATTATTTTGCACCCAATCAAGACGCAGTGCTCTTTAGATCTTATAAATACTAAAAATAAATAACGATGTTACTTGTACTTTCAGTATGATAAAAAAGCAATACCTGTTCGATAAATATGGATACAGAAAGTTTCAATAGTCAAGTTGGAATTGTGCGTAAAAATACCGTACCTAAAATAAAGACAGGTTATTTGTTTTTTCTACCTTCCTGTACTTTTATGATTTAGTAGCTGACCCGGCAAACTTCGTATTGCCTCAGAATGAAATAATGTGCAAAGGTTTGATAGATACGGACCATTTGTGTGGGAAAATAAAATTGTGGTTTTTACTATTTCCCTTCAATTTCTTCATATTTTCTTACCTTTTTAACCTTCCCTGGACTTCCAAAAATAATTCAAAACCAAAATGAGCCAAATCGGTCCAGCCGTTCTCGAATTTTAGCGAGACTAACGAACAGCAATTGATTTTTATATATACAGATACGTTAACTTTCCAAAA
Organism: Macrosoma leucophasiata; assembly: GCA_036365455.1. Lineage (NCBI taxonomy): Eukaryota > Metazoa > Arthropoda > Insecta > Lepidoptera > Hedylidae > Macrosoma > Macrosoma leucophasiata. The sequence goes on from JAWQUS010000024.1 coordinate 9,160,810, forward strand.
TACAGATGAGTTTATAATTTTATTAATTTAACATAGTCATATTAATGTTTTTATTTCAACCAACGAAAACAAAAAAAAAAGGAGAGACCACGCATATCTTTTTGCTGGGTGGTTCGATTTTCACGATTCTATTCATAACCGATAGAGAATAACCTCTGTTTTAGTTAGTTATAAATAGTATATTTAATTTATTTACATCTTTTCAGTTTCTAATTACAAGGGTACATTTTTATTAAGTCATAGGTATACCAATTTTATGTCAGCAATTTGTTTCCTTCGTAAGTCTGTCAAACATTTTTACTTGATAGTAAACTTTTAGTATTTTTCCTGTAAAATAATCAGCCGGCATTAATTCTGACTAACAAACTATGTTACATGGGCCAAAACATGACCGGCGAATCGAGGATGTTTGCATGAATCAATTTACCTCTGCCCACCCCGTACAGGTGTGATTTTGTGGTTTTAGGATTTTTATATATATATATATATATATATATATATATATATATATATATATTATGTTCATCGTAAACTGACGCGTTACAAACAACGTAAATAAAAACCAAAAACCTGACAAACTTGATGAATTTGCGTTTCCATGGTTGAAGGCGGCATATTGCAATACTTCAAAGGCGATAAACTATTGTATGTACTTATACTGTGATATTACTATTTATATATCAATATAGTATTATTGTGACAGCACGATTGTCTACGCCGTAGCACTGCGCTACGCGCTACGTAATTACGGCCGCTCATTTTATTCAGTTCGTTACTATGGCATGGGAGTACATCACGGTGTTCCTTTACAAGTTATACTCATTGCTACTCGTACTACTCGTATATATTAGATTTAGTATTACTTTATAAATATTTAACCGCCTTTCCTGACGTTGAATAAACCCAAATACTGTTTCAATAGATAGATCTATATAGAGTCTTCTGCGTCTCGACGAGTTCACAATTAAGTCCGTGAGAAATGAAATACAAGTTTTATTAACTTTAATAATTATGTTATTTATTCCTTTTATTTAATAATGTTTATACAAAAATATTTAATGAAGCTCTAGTATTTTTATTAGTTTGGAGCTTTCTGTGATAGGTATAATTCATTAAAATAAATTAAAAATGTCTATCATAATGTTCAATAGAAAAAGTCGGCTTCCTTCCATCAGTACTGCACTACTACTAGCACTAAACTATGAAACGTATTATAGAATAAAATATATATAAATGCATACAAGTATATACATTTAATATATCACTATATAGGTTAACCGATATAAATAAATCTAGATAAAATATTAATTAAATTAAAATCATTATATTAAGAACATTTAAATAGAATGAATACTTTATACTTACATTTACACTTATTCGCACCGCTGTTGTCGAACATAAGAATACGAGATCGTAACAAAATGAAACTTTGAAGATAACATGTAAACAGATACTAGGCACAGTTTCGACAAAAGCGATCAGTATGACAGGACAACATCCGGACACAACACCACATTGCATAACACAACAGATACAGTCGACTACATCAAGTTGATGGCAATGATAGATGTTATTCATGCACCACAAACACAACACTAGAGTGTAACAATCCATTTTACTATTTAATAAATACTACATCTATAGTTCCAATATTGCATTCCAAGATGAAAAAGTATAAGTAATAGTGTTGAAAGCTTTTTAACAATGTGCAAGATCTTAAAATAGAAAACTTATTTGAATAATTGCACTTAACTATACATAAGTGTAATTTGTAAACTATTAACTATAATATGATTAATTGAAAAGAGTGTCTTTTAATTGATGCCCAGTGCATTATGAATCAAGTTTTTTACAATGGTTCTGTTAGAAAGTTAAACAATATTGCATTTGAATATTGCGAGTAAATAGTGAAGAGTGTAAAAAGATCATATTAATTTCAACTAGGTACAAAATGTGCAAATTGGTGTAAATAATCAATATTCAAATTATTACAATTAAAGCTAACTAATGTTGTTGCTATATAAATTGTAGACAGTCATATACCTTCATCGTACTTAATATATTACATCCCGGGCAGCATTTCTAGAGACAAGTTAGTTTATATTTAATAATAGTTACATGACTTTTGAAAAACAAAATAATTGTATACGTTACCCTCGCAGCGATACTGGTTGTTGGCTTTTCGAGTAAGTCCCAGAGCCATTTTTGATATTGAGCGCATGAACCCTGTCCGAATTCCTCTTCTTCTCTCTGCCTCAAACTTTCAGCCTCCTTGCGCATCTCTTCGTGAACATGCTCTTTCCGCTGATGGTATTTGTGTTGACAACACGATTCGAGGTATAACTCGTCCACACCCCAATATTCTAGATCGTCGCTGAACGCTAGCACGCACATTTCATCTACTAAATGCAATTTGCCAGTCCGATAGAAGTTGAGAATTGAACTGAAACTCTTCGGATGTCTGAAAAATACAAAATGAAATGTTATGATGTGAAAGATAACAATTAGCTAACTGGAATAAGCAACAACCATATTTAATATATTTATGCATCTTCGCCGACTCCTAAGGATTCCTTAGGAATTGGTGTGCATTTATGAAGAGAATGATGAAGGTAGATAAGGCACGGGAGGTGTGACAAGACCGGGATGTCTGGCGCTCCACACTCTCTGCTTACCTCGTTAGGATCCTGACGTGAAGATACATACATACGCATCTAGTGTGTTATGTAAAATAGTACCTAAATTTAATGGGATTTATGTAATTTAATTTGAAAAACTAGACTTTCAATGTTATATTTCTTAAGATAAGTGTCCCTTCATCCGAAAACTTATTTATAATCTTTAGCATCGCTTGTCGGTCTTTTTGGTCCTATTGACTGCTGCTTCAATAATATTTTGTAATTATAATTTGTGAGTTTCTTTCCACAAATTAATTCGTTATTAAATTGGATTTACGGGAAGAGTTATTTTTTTTATTAAGTACCATATTAAATTACTCATACTAGACTCCGGATTCTTCACGGGTATAGCTACATTTTCTTTAAAAAGACTCAAAAAGAATTAAAAATTAATCTCAACTTAAAGCAGTTAAACTTAATTAAAAAGAAGCGAACCTGTCAAAAAAATATTCATTGTCTTGTAATGAATAGTCGTCGCAGAGTTCGGTGATGGCCTCGTGCGTGTTGCAATCCCGCAGCCGGCCCAGCCGCGTGTGGGGCAGCCGCTCCAGCGTCCGCCACAGCACCTCGTGCCGCACTCCGCCCACGTTGATGATGACGCGCTTGCTGAGCGCCTTGGCGCGGAGCATCATGAACGGCTCCGGCGGCAGCGACGACATTGATCTGGTGTAAACATATTTACATGTACAGCATTAATTATTTATTTCTTATTAACACCATACAGTTCTTATTGAGGGTAGGTGAATACTGTAGCTTATAAACATTACCTTTCTACATTACTGGTGGTAAAGTTCCAGTGTCGGAGCTGGACACTACCGCATTATTTATACCTGGGTTACCTATATGCTTGATATCGAACGTCGATATATCTACTATCTAGATATCGACAACTATGTATCAACGGGTCGCTACTCCACATCGATGAGTTCGTAATAGTGAATGTCGCTGTAAAATAATGTCATGACAACAAAAAAAAACCTAACACCGAACGGTGCGAGCTGAGCTCACCCGCCGCACTCTTCGACCTAAGCTGGAAATGTTGGGGGACTACACGATGCCATGACACTGATATAACGGCCTATTGATTCCATGACTTTAAATATGAGTACCCTAGATGTAGTGACCCGTTGATGCGTAGTTGTCGATATCTAGACAATAGATACACACACTGGTGGTAGAGTTACAAGTGTAGGAGCTCGAGGGCGTAGGCACCACGCTAAATGGCGCCACCATTTAGCGACAGATAGGTTAGATAATGCGGTACTATCGTGTTCCGGTTAGATGATAATGTATGGCCCCGTTAATTATCACAGAGACATTACACCTTAGGTCTCAGGATTGACGGTATATTAAATGGTAGTGTTCAGTGGTATCGAGTCAGGCTAGGCCATTATGTATGGCCCGCATATTACGACCAGCCTCTTTTAACAGATTGCAATTCTATAGGTAATTTATTTAAATAAATTACTAAAAATGTTTACTGTTTTTGAACAGAAAACATTTGATATTTGTTACTATTTTGTAAAATCTTTATAAATACATAAATAAATACGCTTACACTCATAATTGTATTAGTTCGAAAAACGACGAAAATGGTACAAACTTCATGGGTACATTTCCGAAGCATTTGAAGAAAACATAATTTATAACATAGACCATAAAATATCTGAGAAACATAAAGTGTAGTCAATATTTTTTATTAGATTATGTAGAATTAATTTAATAGAAATGCTCACGTCTGGTTCATGGGACAAAGAAAATCTATACATGTTAAATTTCTGTAGTGGTCAGAAGTAACTGAGGATATCATCATGATTGCTTCGGTACGTACCTACTAGGTACTTCTTATAGAAAATCTGGGAATAAAATACCATCATACTTCACTCTAGTAGTATATTGGTTCATTAATTAAAAGCCAACTCTTTTTCGTTCATGCATGTTATACAGTGCTACGAACACTAGATAGGCATGCTTCAGTAGCGTAGCAGTCCACTGTTGCTATGTTGTTGCGGGGTGGGGGTAAGGTGCTATTCCCAGTGCCACCCTTAAAACGTGGTAATGTTCCTTGAGATGTCAATAAGCTCACAAGTACTGGCCGCCTACTTATTACGTGAAACAAAACGAAACTAGCGAATCGTGTCTACATATTTATTGGAATCCATGTACCTACTCGTATTTATCCCTTCGGATAACTACCTGGTCTAGAGAAATCATTTATATATAAAAAAAGAAAAGAAACAACTTGGTTGCATTATCTTCCTAAATTGCTTTATCTTCCTCTGATTTTCTGTAACTCAAACTCACATAATTGAATTTAATGTTAAACTCTCTTTCGTTTGCGATTAACTGTACCTAAATGATCCATGTAAAGCAATGTTTACGACAGGAACTCTTGCATCATCAAAGGAATTATTTATACTTACATAAGTGATTGATAAATGTTATTATAAATACATTTAATATATTTGTAACTAAATCACAAATAAATTAAACAGACGTGTTCCAGAAACGGGTTTCTCGAAATAAGTTACTCAAATGGAATTTATGTAGCCACCTACGTCAATGAGCTGGAGACTTCGATACAGAAATTAATTCTAACTACGCATGAGTTAATAAGTCAACCATATCATGGAAAAAACGTGGAGTGGGTACCGAATGTAGAGCCACGAATACAGGAAAACTGCTAGATATGCTCGTTTAGATCAATACACTGACAGAGAAATAAGGACCTACCAATTATTTACTGTTTTGTTTTTTTTTTTAATATTTACGCAATGGTGTAAAATGTGCATGTATCAACACGCCATCACCATAATATAAAAGATACCATAGTTCGAAGTGCCATATTTTTTATCCAACCTTTTGATCAACATTGGTATACTGTATTTTTTTTTAAATCTTAAGTATAAATATAAATGTTCCTACGTTAGGTGCATACCATGTTTGTCAATGCTTTCTATATCGTCAGACTTTCAATCAAATGTTAAATCTACTCTGATCCTAAATAAAATAAAGCTTCACGCTTCACGATGAGTGCGCCCGCTGTAGATCCGTGCCAGCGGATGCTGCAGGTTTACCAGATTCGCACTGCAAAGCACCTCCAAAGTGGCATATATAGATAAAAGCTCAGAATGTTATATCTGGAGAACGCGCGCTGCAGTTCTGTGGCGACGTTAGTGGTCGCGTGCCAGCGCACAACGCGCCCCGTAAACCCCATGCTCCTAACTCATTGCACCATTTCATGCGAGACCACTGATAATACCATCCTCCGTCTTTACATACCTACTTACATGTAATAATTTATTAGATTTACACTGCAAGGCACCTCAAATTGGTATAGCTAGATATAATCTAAGATTGTTATACCTGGAGTGCGCCCGCTGCAGTGCTGTGGCGGCGTTGGCGGCGCTGGCGGGCGCGACGGGCGCGGGCGCGGGCGTCGGCGCCAGGCCGCGGTCGAGCGCATCGTGCGCGGGCGCCGCGAAGCCCATGGGCGCGCGCGGGGGCGAGTCGCCCACGTGCCAGCGCGCGGCGCCGCGGCCCGCCCCCTCGCCCCCCATGCCGCTAGCTCATCGCGCCGCCCGCCGCCGCCCCATCCGAGCCCGCTCACTCTACGCGCCAACACCCTCTGAAATTTTTAAATGCTACATTAAGATTTTTGATTAACTACTTAACTATAAGCTAATTCTATTTTCTATAGAAAAAATAAGTGTCTAATCCAGTCTGTTTTATGGAATCAGGTAACATGGTAGCATGTATTCTCCTTCTGTGAGGCTATGGTCATGGTAGTGAAGCTCCAACATCTTTATGTTAAAGTGATATTTAATGAAAGCCTATATGAAAGATATTTTATCAACTACTAATCTTTAACGATTATTGTACTGCTAAATAAACGTTTAAATAGGTACCTACCTGTCTAATAGACATAAAACTTATGCGAAGGTAGGTATTTATGTATTACAAAAAATGCCGTGTCAGATGAATAAAATTGATCATTCGTCTCACATTTATCGTCAATTTAATTCAAAGTTTGGAGGCGACGACTACGGATGTGAAATTGATGGAGGTGGGTGAATAAATTTGGAAATCGAATCTTCCTACTCGTTCTTCAGTTAATTCAACTCGGCGCTAAAAGAGCTCGAGCCAGTTTTAGATCGGATTTTACAATTACTGACACAAGTTGTCTTTATGACAATAGGTATGAACAAAAATATAACTACGTTAAGAAAAACCGACTTCAAAAATGAAAAGTAAAAAATTATGATGGAATTGTAATCATATACTACCTATTATTTATATGTGCTATTTACTAATAGGTTTGAAGTCGGTGCCAAGCCTTAAACAAATAATTATAGGTATTTTAATCACTTAAATATGAATACGAGCAAATTAATAGACTGAACAAAACGTAACCGGCGAATCGTGGGTGTTTGCATGTATGCTTGAATTCATGCATTTACCTCTGCCTACCCCTTCGGGGATTACAGGCGTGAAGTTTGGCACCGACTTCAAACCTATTAGTAAATACCACATATAAATAATAGGTAGTATATGATTACAATTACATCATTATTTTTTACTTTTCAGTTTTGAAGTCGGTTTTTCTTAACGTAGTTATATTTATTTAATACTTTTTAGTTTATTGCTGCATTGTCAATTAGATTAATGTTCACATCTGTTAAATTTGTAAAATCTGAATCTTTTAGCTTCGTGACAATTAGATACCTAATTTAAATTGTTTAGGTGTGTCGCTACAAAATTATTACACGACTATACGAAATCAATGAAAAAAAATTATCCACGAAGCAGTAAATATGCTGTGTTGTCTCGTCGATGAGTAAATGTGTCATTGTCACTTGTTGTCATCTTGTTGTCATGCGCATTAGGACTATCTAGGACGTCAGTGGATTCAACGCACTGTATGACAACTCGCCGTCTATTCTTATTCCTTTAGTCTGAGGTGAAAGTAAGTAAAAAAATGCTCATAAAATAAAAACTAATGGGCCTATCTCAATCAAATTTATATGGGACCAATTTGAAACTATTCCGCATCAAACAAAAGAAGAGTTACGTAAATCGGTCCAGAAATCTCAGCGAAATTCACGTACATACATAAAAAAAAAATAATTTGAATCACTCAAAATGTATGAAGCAAAGAGTCTGATCACTTAATTACAACGATTACTATAGTTAATTTGATGCCGAAAAGGTGGCAGATCCAGTCATTTGGTTAACAAATAAGTACGTTAATTATATTTATATTCAAGTAGCCAGACATTATCCACCACTAAAATTTCTTTCGGAAATAATTTTATGAATCGACAAACAATGTTCTTGAATAAATTCCCACATTAATTAAAGTTTTTAATTCTACAGGTGGTTTATTTCTATTATGATTGCATGCTTGAGCAAATAAACTTGCAATAACGAATAAATAGGTATTAACTAACTACTGCTAAAGTAGTTAAAAGAGATCGAATGCATAGTTTTTGCGAGGTTTAAAGAAACATCAATTACCAGTACAATAACAATATGACAACATTTCATAAGCATACAAACATATCCAGTATTGAATCAGTTAACAAAACATAACACCTGCCAAAAAAATATTGTAATACACGTAGTCAGACCAAAAAATACCTACAGCAAAAGTTTGCAGTATAATAACATTATCGAGACTATTTTCGTGATCAACATCACTACGCCCCTACGGGAACGCATGCAGATCCGACTAGAGAAACAAAAATATAATAATATGCAATTGAAAATTATACGATCATTAAAAACAACTTGACAAATACCAATGAATACCTATTTCTACAATAACAACTAATACATATTCGTTGAAGTACGGCTATTTTATAAAAAAAACTGCCGTAAGTTTAAACTGTACTCGTTCGTAGCTTCGGTTATAAAACGAAGGCGAAAAATCACGCACATCATTTTGTATGAACCAAGCTATGAAATGAAAGGCAAAATACATCTACAAGCATTTTTTGTCGTGTTGGACATACCATTTACGAGGGGAACACGCATACAACACAGCAAGCCCGAAACCGTTAAAAAAGCCGTACGAGTTTAATTAAAATGCCCAGATGCCCAGTTACTACGTCACAAAATAAAACGTTATTACCGTTTGGATCAGTGTTTCGAGTTTCACTTGGGTCATTAAAGAGGGACTATTTTAATACACCTGTATCACCAATTTATATTTGATAATGACGATTCGATTGGTTACGTTTGATTAACTTTTGATGTAGTATCTTTCTACTGGTGGCAAAACTGCAGGGTTCTATCTGCCGCAAAATGGTAGTTAGTGTTCAGCGTTAGTATCTACCGGTATTCATGTATGGCCCCGTTATAACTATTACAGAGGCAAAACATCTTAGGCCTCAGCGGAGAACACACATCTGCATTTGGACCTCCGGTTTTGTAGTTGACTATAAGCGCCGGTATTCACTTACCTACTACTTACGTACTATCCAAGTGAACTTCACGCTTGTTTGCCATCATCATGACACAAAATAACCTAGTCATTTCTATTAGTGTCTACTTACTTAATGATACTTGCATACGTAATTAGTATGCACGTATGCGTATCATTGAATAAGTTATACAAAGAACTGCGGGTGAAAATTATTTTTATAGGCTCTGAACCTTTACCATACAATGGCTCTGAATGACGATAGCCCATAAATATAGCATTGATACAATTTGGTGAATTATGAAAACCAAATTCGATTGGACAGTAGATACTTTTATTTTTAACTCTAAACTTGTTTCAAAATTAGTTCAAAGTAATTACAATCTTTTATTGGTCTTGGTTTGTTAATGAAATTTCTAACTTAAATCCATTACATTTATACCATTATACCAATTTTAATTAACGTACTTTCGAAAAGGACGTAGCAGCAAAACGTAGGAGTCTATTTTTTGTTCGATTTTCATACGTTTACAAACCGGTATTTAAAAATGTAACACTGATCATTAGTTTTTTAAAAATATTTGTGTTTCTGGAAATTCTTTTCTATTAATCTGGAAAATATGTATTCGTATTTAATTGTTATAAAAGCATATAATCTACGTTATGTAGTTCTTTATATGTAACGATCTGTCTGCCTTCGCTGTGGATACACTACACCAGATTTTTACCAGGTGTTTGTCTGATTTATCTGCTAGCCGTCTTTTATTATCTTGTCACAATAAAGATCTCCTGCCCTTTATCCTATCACGCAATCAAATAATTATCTGATTTAGAAGAAAAAATTATTCACGAACCTGAGTAACCATTGTTGACGTACACTGAAACTATCCCATTTTTATTTAACATATACTCGTTCTATACAAAAACAAATGTAAAAAACAGCCTTCTTAATCCATAAAAATAAGATTTATCGTCGAAACTCAATCCCCTTTCGGAATAAAATATGAGAGGACTAGAAACGCATGCATACAAACATGTGCCAGAATAGAGGAATTATTCATAAATAAATAAAGGGGATGTTAGGACGAGATGGGTGTATTTGCTCGGAGTGAATCAAGAAAGTAGTGGGTGGGCGGGGAATCGATTGGATCGCGTGGCGCACCCTGTGACCCGCGCTTATCAAACCTTCATCGGATCGACCTAATCTAATAATAGAAACAACATTTATTGCACTCGGCAACCAAATGGACTACCTGTCTATCTGATTGTCTATGTTGAGTGCCACGCTTAACTGTTTCATATTTTATGTTCTTGGATTTTTAATTTATTTGTAGGCTATCATTGTTCGATGGGATTTCTTTGTCTGAAAAAACATTTTCAGCCAGTTAATAATTGTCCTGGCGTCGGGACGTGATGACCCCATCTTGCGGAAACATTATCTTCTACTGGAAGAGAATTCTTCCGTCACTGCGATCACCAATCCGCCTGCCAAGCGTGGCGATTCGCCCCTAATCGACAATGTTGTAAGCGTGTTTTGGCTGAAATAAAGAAGTTTTTTATGTTAATTTTTCGTCCTAAAATTTGTTTTATTTTTTAACTATTTGGCTAGCGGTGTATTTGTTTAATGGTGTATATAATGCATTTCTCCACCATCAATATAAGTTATGCTTGTTTGAAACTTTTATGACATACAAAAACCAGCTCTACTTTTCCACTGTGCATTTTAAATAAGCATTAAAATCCACCCAAGTTCGAGTCAGACTCGCGTAGACGGTTCGCGCTCAGTGTTCCGTATAGTTGTAAGATATTTTTCCTTAAATGAAAAAAAACCATTGATTCTTGTAGGTTTTGTTATTTATTGCTAAAGAACCATTTTTTTATCATTTTAAGGTTAAGGTTTCGGAGATAAAATCAAATAAATGGTCAATTTTCTCCTCTTTCCGTCCTTAAATTTTATTTAAGCAATAGGTCCTTCTTTTTTCTAAACCTTTTCAATCATTTATCATGGAACTCTAGTTGAAGGTAGACGAGGCACGAGAGGTATGTCAGGACCGGGATATCTGGCGCTCTACACTCTCTGCCTACCCCGTTAGATACAAACTAGTTCAAAAATTGAAAGCTTTTAGTTTTAAACGTTATCGTGGCTATATACTACTATATAGGTACTATGACTGTAGCTACTTATTCTTTGCTGTTTCCATGGACACAGAACAGAAAAAATCTTATCGAATTGAAGACATTGAAAAATAATACGTAGCACGTCATTAAAAAACAACATTAGGTATTTAGGTATCTTTTTTTTCAGAATTATTAACTTTTGACTCGATGATAGATCGATCTTAGTACAGTGTGAATAGTATTATTATTTTTAATTAGTATTATTTTTATAACTGTTGTAAAAGTTAAGAATGGCTAAATTATGTTAAGGCAATGGACAAAAAATGAAAGATGGATCAAAAGAAACAGCTGTAATATAACTACAAGAAATAAATTTTATGTGGGTAAAATTTGTTACTGCAGTCCATATTTCAGAGACGTGGTAAAACGGGGAATTAAAATCTTTACTACTCCTAAGCTGACACGTAACATGGCCTGTCTGCAATATAACATGACACTTTTTGTCGAACCGTATCATAAACCCTGTTTACGGTCATAACGCTTCGAGTTTGACATAAAAAGTAATTACTTTTACGGCGACCTGACATTTCAAATCCCACCAGAAAAATTTTTTGAACATGTTTCTGATGGTAAAATATTGCCAAGACGAGACCATATCCCTCGCACTATCAAAAACTTACAGCATATTGACAGATTTTTAGTAGAGCCAAGTTTCTTACACTACACTTTACAAACTCTAATCTTAGTCAAAATGCGTGGTTTTAAATATATATACTTAAAAATGCCGTATTGACTTATTTTAAGGTTCCGTAGCCTATAGGGAACTCTTATAGTTCCACTAGACCCACAGAAAGACCATAGGTAAAAAATTCAGATGCGTTGCCACCCTTGAGACTTGTTGTCTCTGTGATAGTTATTACGGGGCCCTACATTACCATCTAACCGGAACACAGTAGTGCTGAACACTACTATTTGGGGCCAAATAGATTAGGTAATTCGGTAGGCACCACCGAATTACCTAATCTATTCGCCCTCGAGCTACTACACTGGAACTCTACCACAAGTAAATAAATAGGTATTTGTGTTATTAAATTCCCATTTATCACAACAAAACCTTGCTTAGTATTTTAATTGATTGACTTCCATGAATATAAGTGCTCAATCTTGTCTGCCTCTCTCAAATTTTAATAATAGTGATATGAATCAAACCTATTTCTATCACGCATTGGTGAATATGTTTGTAGCTAACGGAGTGAACTTATATTGTTCGTGATCGCAACCAACTAAACGTGACTAATAAAACAAAGAAACGCTTGAGCAAATTGCTACTAAGCGCTGGATACTAACTTCGCGGAACAATGCCGTCACAATTAATTATTACACAGAACATTTAAGCTCCGTCAGGCTAGAAGAGTTTTCAACATAAATCTGGGGATTCTGAAACCTTTTACATCAAGAATCTACATGTTCGTAGGATAGAGAGACACATGTATTAGCAATACATCATACTTGTTTTCTTTGTATGTCATGAAAATAGCAAACTATCATTGATGATAGTACCTACTCGTACGGTACTATTGCTTTAAACTATTTGTTAAAATTACGGCAGCGTGGGACTGGACATATAGCCAAGGGACCGACCCCTCCGAAGCACGGAAACGCGCAATTTAATTTGCCACTAGCGGTCACCCATCACCCACCAGACCTCACAACCCTTCGCTTGAAATTTACACTAGCCGCAGAGTTAAGCGCGCTTCTTGTAGAACCATTTAGCTGCTAATAATAAAGTGATACTGACGCTTTCGAGTTCCGACACTAAAATTGACTCGCCTAACCAGTTATCGTAAAATAAACTGTATAAATGAAACAAGTAAATATAGTCAATACTTCTTTTAATCAAGCAGTTTATCTTTGTTCTTCCGTTGTTCTCCTTGACGACCGAAAATGGACCGAAGACTACTAAGCACTATCCGATCAGAATATTTTTAGCCAAAGCACTTAATTATTAACTGGAATATTTGTAATTTGGCGGAGTTGGGAATTTCAACAGCCCACTAGATACTAAAGTTGCGGTACTATGTGTGTATATTCCGGACGTACATTAATCTAATGCTTCCGTAGTTCTGATTTATTTTAATTAATCGTGCTAATTTGAGATCGCGAAGGAAAGCATATTTCACGCTGTTTTCATGTGGCCGCAAGTTATGATAGCGGCTCTGTCCGATAAATAATGCTGCTAAATAGATGGTAGAGTAAAAATTCCAGCAATATGGCACACTGTCTAATCTTATTTTATTCATATAAGTTTTATTTAAATAATTATTTATTGTGTTTTTAACTTTCAACTACTTAGTTGAAAGTACATAATATTGTAACTTCACGACTTGATTTTATTTGAGACTAGCTGTGCCCGCGACTTCGCCCGCGTGAGTATTTATGATTGTTCAGTATCTACCCGAACGAAGTCGTGGGCGCTAGTATAAAAGTAGCCTTAGTTAATCCTTATTACATCAGCTATCTGCCAGTGAAAGTTCCGTCAAAATCGGTCCAGCCGTTAGCCGTCCAGATTAGCCCCGCCGAACAGACAGACAGACAGACAAAAATTGTAAAAAAAAATTTTTGGTATATATACTCGTACCGTGTAAACATACATATGCATTTAGTTAAAAGCGGTTAATTTTATATTACAAACAGACACTCCAATTTGATTTATTTGTATAGATGTATAGATTACTTTGTTTGGATTTTAGGAATGTGAGAATTACCTAGAATCACCGCCACTAAACGATAGTTGAGCTATCAGATATCTCCTATTAAAAAAAAGTAATTTAAAATAATACACTTATGCCTCAGGCATCTCGTCCACGAAGATTACTCGGACAAACTTGGAAGGTACTCGTAGTAATTAGTGTTTTAATTAGTTTTTATTTCTCTTCAAAATAAAGGTCAATCTCTGTAAAAAAAAAGAAAATGCTATTTTCGTTTAATTTATTTCGCTTCTTAAATAAAGGCTAAAATAATATGATACATAATTCATCATAAGGAAAGTGGCCGTCAAACTTTCAAGAGGGTGCTCCCCTACGAGGTAATTACTCGCCGCTTACAAAATGATCTAAGACCTCCGCTGTCGTCGATTCAACAACAAAACCATTTCAATCTACATAATTAAAGGCACTACCCGTTTAGAGGTAGATGCTTCCTAACTTATTCCTAATTAGAAACCCCCGAAATGATTCATGGTGGGTGTGAGCTAATTCGTCTCTTATTATATATCTAATACAAAAAAAAACTACGTAATCGGTGAATCGCGATAATATGCATTATTACACTTTAACTTACCCCTACCGGTCCATCTTCATCTGTAAACATAGGCGGTGGGCTAGATATCTCCAAATACAGAGATACATTTTTTTTGTTCTATTGAGTGCTCCGAGTTACAAATAATTAATGTCTACGATAATTAATGTCTAGTTTGCAATTTTTTTGCTTTTTGTTAGAATGTCATAAACTAATAGTAAAAACTATTTATTTATTTATTTAAGCTTTAGTGCACCAGGTACATAAGGTGGACTTAATGCCACTAGGCATTCTCTAACAGTCAACCTTTGGGTTGTAGGAGAGAATAGTGAAGGGTGCAAGTTAACAAATGTTTAAGTATCATTAGTGAATTAAGTGAATTCGAACTATTCTACTGGTGGTATTTCCTAATCTATTTTCCGCTAATGATAGTGTTCAGCCACACCGCGGACACTCCGCCAAAATTCCACACAAACGCTTAATTTGGTCTCTGTTACACAGACATCAATCAGTGACGCATATTTACACGTGCACCTGTGTGCGTAGCACGTAGAAAATACCAACCGTCGCCCATAAGAGGGAAAGGAGTTGAGTGATGCGGGGAAATCGGGCGGGACGTCGAAGTGTCCATTCTATACGTAGTATTATTACATATTCTCTGGTTCAGCGCTGTTATGTTCCAGTCAGGTGGAACATAACAGCGTAATGTATCTGTTATGTCAATTATATTGGCATAACAGATTCAGAAGTAGCCACGCATCTGGCATGGTAATCTCTCTGGTTTTTATGGAGATGTACATACGCTACAGTACTCATTATCATCAATGTGAAATATAGGCATTGTTGTTTGCCACTTGATGATATAAAAAAGACGACATTATTGCTCAAATGAATGAATACTTAAATACACAACAACACATATGCAGTATAATGAAACAAATCTGGGTTGCAATACAGTACGTAGTATATTATATAACGAGCTAGCTATTCACTGCCGTATGCCGTCGCCACTCAGTCTACGAGGGTGACATAGCCGATAGCGCATTCGTAACAATATTCGACAATCGGGACAGTAAACAGTCAATTTTATTTTTGTCTCGTCTCTTTGTCGAGACTATGGAGATAAAGTGACGAATAAAGTACCTAAGTTTCATAAGTAGAACGTAATCTCATGAGACAGCGAAGTCGTTTGCTTACATAAAAGTTAAGGCGCCGGAACGAACGAGTCACGAACTTGGGAGCGGTACCTATATACCTACCTACTGAGAGATTATCCTATTTCCCGATATTTCTCTAGTGGTTTCATCGTTATTAGGTTTACCTCTTATGATCATGTAGATAATTGAAGTGTTACGTAGATTCCTATACCACGTCGATTATTTTGAGATAATCCCGGCCTGTAAATATTACATCTATTTCACGACTTGGTGACTGGATAAACACATTTCAAATCATCCAACAATCGATACAAAGACGCGAGATACTTTACCGGAGAATTAGCATTGACATTAAGGTACTCTTTTGTTACTTCATTCACAAAAATACAAATGACTCCACGATAAACCACATAATGCCGATATTTCTACGTTACTGAAGTAATTTTTGAGAGCACCCGGATGAGAAGTTTTTCATCTTGCACCCTTCTAAACTCTCTTACCTTAATATCTAAGTATAATTTTAATAATAGGTACTGAAACAAATATTTCAATTTCATGAAGTAAATTAAAAGAAATAATACATAATTTATGAGAGCCCTTATCCCACTTCGCCGTTATTAATCATAATATAAACAAATGTACGTCGTTTCAGTAACACAAGTATTAAGCACGTACCTAGTACCCACATATTTTATTATTTTTATCGCTTATTTGTAAATGTAGGACGAAGTAAAGTCACGGAATTCAAATTATTTTAAATTATTTAATGTCAAAGGTCCGTACATAATAAATAAATATAAAAATGTTGAAGTGCCACATATTCAAAAATTTAATTTAATTTACCTGACTTGCGATTGCCGAACTGTGCCTGCAAAATTAAAGAATATAAAAGTTTTGACGCTTCGACGTATACGGAACGCATCATAGTCGCTTATAATTTAACTTTCAGTCTTCGCACTTACAACGTTTATTAAACATGTTATTAGATATTGTAAATTACAAATGAGTCGAGTCGACTGTGTAATCAATTTATTATTTATAACTTTATGAATTAGATATGGTCAAAATCGATAAACGTTGTAGAACGTTGTAATAACTGGGGTTCGGGAAGTTATAAACAAAATACAAAAAGTGTATTCGGTAGGGTGAGATGCGAGTGGGGAAGTAGGCTTGCTGGGCCGAGGGTGGAAACGTCTCTGCGTATTGATCTCAAGACGTGAACATGATAGGCGTGGAGGCGCCGCCGGTAGTAAATAAGCCGATGGCTGCCACCCAAACTTGTCACATTAACCGACTTACCAACTTTCACAAATAGGACTATTATTGACGCAAGGTTCATCGCTATATCCATTTCTGTGATCTCACTTTTTTGTGCAAGTTGTTCAAAAATGTTTCTAAAAGGATAAGGTTTCAATTCGGTTGGTGCGTTTTTTGACATTTCGGATCCCAATATACGTGATTGCTTTGTTAAATCTGACTACTTAATTGTTCATAAGTAAATCAAGTGGTTAGGCCTGTTATTTTTAATTTTTGAGGATTTTTGCAATTCAAATGATGTAATTTTTACAAATTGTGACAACTAGATACACTTTGTTAAAAGTAGAAAAAATCTTACAAAAGATATAGGTACACTAATCAAACCAAGAATACATTACAAAATGTTATCTAAATAACCTAATTGTGATGAATTTTGACCGTTTTCAAAAATACCAAGACATTTTTAACGTAAAACATAAAATAACGATACCTACTGAACTGTGAACAATATTAAAACAAGTGGTCTATTATAATTGTGGTAATTCACTACTCGTGTTAATTAAGTGCAGTAATAATGTAGAACACGCTTGTATTGTGAAATTTATACATTTCATGATGAGACGTTACAAGTAATGACTCGTGTTACAGGTAAATCGTTTAGTATCACGCTATATATTATTATGTTGGTCGTTTACCGTATTGTTTTCCCCCTGATGTCCAGGCAGGGTTACCAGATGGCCGGAACTTGTATTGTCCCATAAGGCTTACACGCATGTGTTACGACTGCCGAAATTAGTAATATGATATCGAACAATGCCCTCTTTATTTGCTTCTCTCAGATCTTTTGGTCGTTGTATGTTTATTTTGTGTTACGTACCGTACAGATACCTATCTAATAATCTTTTCTGATATTTTTTTGTCATGATATTTTTATTTTATAACTAGCTGACCCGGCAAACTTCGTATTGCCTCAGAATTAAATAATGTGTCAAAGGTTTGGTATATACGGACTATTTGTATGGGAAAATGAAATTACGTTTTTTACTATTCCCCTTCAATTTCTTCCTTTTAAACCTTTCCTGGACTTCTAAAAATCATTCAACACCAAAATTTGCCAAATCGGTCCACCCGTTCTCGAGTTTTAGCGAGACTCACGAACAGCAATTGATTTATATTTATATATAGATACGTACAGATCTAATAATCTTCTTTGATACACAGTTACATATTCCTCATTCCAAGACTTTCATATCATGATTTTTTATAGTAGATTTATTTAAAGAAATAACGTTTTTGAATATTTGTAACAATGAAGATTTCGTAGAAGATAGGAACACTTCTTCCAATCGCTCACTGGCACTTAAGAAAACTTGTTGATAGATTTTTTTTTTTTATGTAATAAAAGTGGCAAACAAGCATGCAGTTCACATTGATGCTAAGTGATGACTGCAGCCTATAGACAACCACACAATGACCAGAGGTCAAAATGCAGATGCGCTGCCACTCTTGAGACATTAGGTGTTATGCCTCTGTGCCGGAAATTACAGGGCCGTACATTACCACCTGACCGGAACACGATAGTGATGAACACTACCATTTAGCGGCAAGTATATTAGGTAATGCGGTGGTGCCTACGCCCGCGAGCTCCGTCACTGGAGCTCTACCACCAGTAAGTCTCCCCAGACTTTTAACGAATTTTCACTTAACCAAGGAAAAATTATGAGCATCACCAAGAACATTTATCCCCGGATTGAATCCAAGTCCCCAACATAGCAATAATGGCCTACTACTACTACTAAAACACTGAAACACGCTTAAAATCTTTTTTAAAGACTTACATATTTTTAAAAGACTTTTACTAGTAGTTTGTTGTTATTTTATCCATACTGTGCTCAGGATTTTTGACTCCGGAATGTGTACAAAAAAGAAAAAATGAAATATGTAAGAAACAAAGGCTAAAGTAACTTGTAGCGAGCTTTCACTGAATGGCTACTTATACCACTCACTCGAGTTCTCTCTAAGGACGGTAGTAATAACTGGTTCCAAAGTAGAGCTTGCGGTTGTGTTGCGACCCGTTACAGATGAAATTATAATTCTCAAAAGGATAAGGGTATAGAAATCCAACGTTACCGCTCTCCGCACAAGCCTGCCAAATTCCGGGACTTAAATAACCGTGCGCCAGGAAACAATAATTACGTCTATCAAGTACGCATATTTTCTTTATGTAAATAAGGTGGCAAACAAGCACGCAATTCACATTGATGTTAAGTGATGACTGCAGCCTATAGACACTTTCACAAGGACCAGAGGTCAAAATGCAGGTGCGTTGTCACCCCTGAGACCTTAGTTGTTATGTCTCTGTGATAGTTATTACAGCGCCGTACGATAGTGCTGAATACTACCATTTAGCGGCAGACAGATTAGGTAATGCGATGATGCCTACGCCCTCGAGCGCCTACACTGAGACCCTACCACCAGTCCACATCCCACCGGAGTAATCAAGACTCTCTTATATAGCATGTTGACCCAATCTGGATCGACTGAATGGAAAAATATTCGAATAAAATAGGTCAAGAACCTAATATTAACATATTGTTCACCGGTACCAGACTGAATGGAAAAATATTCGGATAAAATAGGTCAAGTACCTAATATTGACATCTTGTTTACCAGTTCACCTAATTAATTACGCCGACCCAGCGTTGATCCACCGAACGGAAGTATATTCGAATAAAATCAAGTAATATTAACAAATTTTAAAATGCCTGAAGGCTGATTTGCCTTAATACTTATCGTACAATCAAGTCATAACCGGAACCTTAAAATCTCCCTAATACCGGCCATACCCCTTAGATTTTAACTGCGAAAATGTAGGTTTGCGAAAGTAAAACGTAGCGCGTGTGGCTACAATTTTTGCGGAGACCCATAAAGTCATTGTTAGCATGTGCAAATAAAACCTAAGGTGTGTGGCTGGCATTTTGTTTTCATCAAAGTACTATGAAAAAGATCGGTGCTTTAATTATCGTATCGAATATTACCTAAAGCTTTACTATTTAACAAATGATTCCTATGTAATTTGTCTCTTACTCAGCACAAAAAGTGGCAACCGTAAAACGGTGTCCTAATGGGTTGTCACATGTCATTCCATATTCTCTACTATGACACTATAGTAAATGTGTCATCACACATTTACCTGATTTGGTTCATTATTCATGTTATGAGAAATGATGTATTAATGAAAATAAATGATTCGAATTATTTCACCGTATTATACAGTTGTATTTCGCTCTACCTATAACGTATCCTAGAGCTGAGCTCATCATATATTTCGTTAAATGGGATGATCGTTCATCTACGCTACTGACCCACCGTAGCACTGACTGTACGCGCTATGGTATGGAAGGTGTGTGTAACAACGAATAATATGAAACGTAATTAAAAAATTAAACGTAATTAAACGTATTCTTCTATGTAAATTAATCTAATATTTTTGTTACTTTTGTATGAAGTCACGTATAAGTCATCTCGTTCATGTCTTATCCTTCAAAATAGTAAAATATGAGCATGAATAAAATACAAATTGAACAACGACCTGAAAAGGTCACAACATTTCTGACACGTTCGTATTAACATTCAATTAGTAAAATCCAGCATCAAAAGATGCGTGTACTGACTTCTTGAAAAGAGGGCGATTTCTTCTCTTGACTTTTGAACCACATTCAAAAGACAGTTGACAAACGTTTATTTTTGTTTTATGATTTACTAGCTGTGCCCGCAACTTCGTTCGCGTGGAATAGTGGTTTTGGGCATTTTTAAATATAACTTTTGGTTAATTTTGTTATTTTTCATACAAAAACAACATGCTGGGCGTCGAGGTGCTGGGCGTCGGGACGCTGGGTGTCGGGACGCTGGGCAACGGGACATTGGGCGTCGGAACGCTCGACGTCGGGACGCTGGGTGTGGAGACGTTCGACGTCGGGACGTTGGGCGTCGGGACGCTGGGCGTCGGGACGCTGGGCGTCGGGACGCTGGGCTTCGGGACGCTGGGCGTCGAGACGCTCGACGTCGGGACGCTTGGCGTCAAAACGCCGGGCGTCGGGGCGCTGGGCATCGAGACGCTCGACGTCGGGACGCTAAACGTCGAGACGCTGGGCGTCGGGACGCTGGGCGTCGAGACGCTGGGCGTCGGGACGCTGGGCGTCGGGATGTTGGGCGTCGGGACGCTGGGCGTCGGGACGCTGGGCGTCGGGACGCTGGGCGTCGAGACGCTGGGCGTCGGGACGCTGAGCGTCGGGACGCGCTGGGCGTCGGGACGCTGGGCGTCGGGACGCTGGGCGTCGGGACGCTGGGCGTCGAAACGTTCGACGTCGGGACGCTGGGCGTCGAGACGCTCGACGTCGGGACGCTGGGCGTCGAGACGCTGGGCGTCGGGACGCTGGGAGTCGAGACGCTGGACGTCGGGACGCTGGGCGTCGGGACGCTGGGCTTCGGGTCCCTGGGCGTTAGGACGTTCGACGTCGAAGCGCTTGTCGTCGGGGCGCTGGGCGTCGGGACGCTTGACGTCGGAACGCCCAGCGGGTGGAATAGTGGCTTTGTGACATAGGGCAGCGCTTTTAGATACACATTTTCGTTAATTTTGGATCATAAACACTTTTCGGTAGCTAAAAAAATCTCAGTTCAGGAATATTTTCGAACGTAAAATTTTTGCAAAGTCATTATCAATATTTAAATATATATTTATTGTTTTTTTACATGTTTATTTATGTGAACTATTTTGTAGGTATATGTATTATTTTATGTATGTACGTATATTCTTATAGGTATCTATGTATGTATGAAAGTATTATTAGTGTAAACATTTTTGTTTCATTGTAAGCATCTCTATTTTTTTATTTTTTTGACTAATGCCGCTCACCATTTTCTTTTCCATACTTCCAATGGTTGACTGGTAGAGAATGCTTTTAGCGTTAAGTCCGCCATTTGTTCCGATATTTATATTGTGGCAATAAAGAATAAATAAATAAATAAATAAAACGTTGTGCATTTTTACCCACTAATGCCACCTACACCACCACCACCATCACCATCATCATAATTACATCCGAAGGACGTCCATCCCTCTCCGCTGGACAAAGCCTTTCCCGAAGATGCTCCTTAAAGTGTTGTGCGTCATAAGGAAAGAATATGCCATAATTGCCACGCTTGGCATGCCGAATGGTGATCATAGCGGCGATTATTTTATGCCGGGACGCTGCTATGAGGTATGCTTAACGTTACTAATAGAGAAAAAACCGACCAAGTGCGAGTCGAACTCGTGCAAGAAATACGTTTACTGTATGCCCCCTTGGACCCCTTAATATTTTCATTTTCTTATAAAAATAAGATAAGATAATTAATTTTGTCTTTATAGCGGTAACAGAAATATACATATAATTAGTGAAAATGTTACACTGACAGCGGAGAATTAGTAGGTACGAAACCCCCTAAAAGATAGAAGATAGATACAGAATAGTTAAAAATATTCGATATGATTTTTTAAATTGTCATAACTTTTTTATTTCTGAACCGATTGACACGAAACAAACACTAAACTATAAGAAAAAACTAAAAATCGGGTAAAGCCATTTCTGAAATTAGCGTGCACAATCACACCGACAAACAGACATTTTTCCGGGATAAAAAGTACCTAGTGTTGTGCGCCAAAGGTTAAAATATAATTATATCAAGTTTCATCGTAATCGGACTGGTAGATTTTGTGTGATGCTTGAACAAACAGACAGACAGACAGACAAAAATTTTTCTAATCACATATTTGTGTTCGGTATCGATCTAGTAACATCCCCTAGTATTTATTTTTTATATTTTTAATGTAAAGAATTCACACTTCCACAGTTTTATTATAAGTATAGAATATAGATTACCTATACAAAAGTTTTTTACTAAAAGGAAGGATTTTACTAATTGAATATATAACGTTAATCGTAATGCCTCTATCTTAAATCCAAAGGAATCAATGGAAAATTTTCATTCAATTTAGTTTATGACAAGCGTCTCGATGTGATCATTGATTTCGGTGTAATATTTATAAACACGTCTAGCAAAAACATCACTTTCATACATGTATACCAGAAAGTGAAGTGTTTAATTTTAAAGTACAAAAGTTCTCTTTGAAAAATACGCTCGCACGATATTTAGAACCAGTGACAACAAAAGTCTTGAAAAGTTGAAAGAGATGTCACTTAAAAATGTAGAAACTGAAAGGAGGCTCAACTTTACAACACAAAGAATGTTGCATTATTATCCGAGCAGACGGAATGACGGCCCCGTCGGCATATCCGTGCTTACAGCTCCAGATCCACTGGCGATAATATTATTATCTTTATGTTTTTTCTCATAGGTACAAGAGAAAACGATAATACGCCCATATTTTTCGAAGCGACAGGAGATGTATACATGAGTATTAAACATATAAAACAAATATATTTTACTTTATAATATAAGTGTTTTCTGGAATAAAAGTACGAACACTTTTGAAGTTTTTTTATCATGTCTCACTGCATGTACACTAGTGATGGGCGGTCACATAAGTCATACTCGTAAGTGGGTCCCGATTGTAGGACTGGTCACTATGGACTGGTGTTATCTTTTATCATTGTGTTTAATTTTTATTAGTATTGTGTATATATCCATAGATTGTGTCATGGACGTTGACATTATCCATACTCTATTTTTAATTCTAATAATATGTCGTGTATTAGATTTAAGTCTTAATTGAAAGGAGCCACTCTTAGTTTTTTATGTAATGGATGTGGCAAACAAGCATGCAGTTTACATTGATGTTAAGTGATGGCTGCAGCCTATAGACACCCACACAAAGACCACAGGCAAAATGCAGATGCGTTACCACTCCTGAGGCCTAAGGTGTAATGCCTCTGTGCCGGAAATTACAGGGCCGTATATTACCCCCGGAACACGATAGTGCTGAACACTATCATTTAGCGGCAAGTTTGGTGGCTATGCCCGCGAGCTTCGTCACTGAAGCTCTATCACCAGTAGAAAAAAAACCTAGTTTATTTGCAACAAGATTCTTTTTTTTATCAGTATTTTTTTTCAGTAGGGCCTGCACTTGGAACTCTACCAAGTGTATAACTATGATTATCAAGATATATTTTTTTTATTTCTTCTGTATGAAACTTTTGAGAATGATGACATATTTTTGTTAAATAAATATATTGATTATATATTTATTTAAATAATATTAATTATAATTCATAATAACTCGTTATTGACTCTAGGTAGTTTTGATTTGATTTCATATCTCGTTAAAGCACAGAAAACATTAGTTTTTTTTTGTACTTTTTTTTGGGATCCGTTGTTTATATGGAACCTTTATAGTTTTGCCATTTCAATCCATCCTCCCATCCGTCCGTCCATCCGTCTGTCTGTTCGCGTCTATATTCGTAGACTTTTAGTACTTGAAAGCTGTAATTTGGCATGAATATACATATTAGCTAAGCGGAGAAAGTCGGGCAATAAAATCTTGAAAAATAATTCTTCCTATCCTCCTCATACCGTACACGTAAAATATGGATGCACATTTATTTTCACGCGCATCCTTTTACATAGGGTGTCGTTGGATAGGTCTTTGAAAAATATTAGGGGTTTTAGACAGCCATTTTTCGATTAAACGAACCGTTCGTGAAATATTTAGCTTTTAAATGCAAATTTTTGTTAAAATCAAGCGTTCTTCCCGCTCCTCTCCCTCTGCCAGCTAAACGGTGATATTAGGACTTGTAAAAAAAATCACGAACTCAACAACTTTATGAGTAATAGACGAGCAACTACTAAATTGTACAAAATAAGGAATCCTGTCATCAAGAGTTGTATGATGTCTTGGTTTTACCGGTCATTGGATCAGCAGCTTAAACCAAGTCATATAGAAACAGTATCCGTCCCGACTGTCCCGTCCTTGACCTTAAAGCCCTACTTACGAATATATAAGAAATTCAAAGTACGGAAACGATTTAAGATATACTTACATGAATTTTAATGATTGTGTAAAATTATTCTTTGATTTTTTTAGCGAAGTAGTCGGTATTTAATTATTTTATTGTATTGGTTTATGATAAGTACATTGGTAAGGAGTTCAATTTGGATCTGACCGCCTAAATATGAAGCTTTGAATGATGTAAGGTATTGCCTCTGAGTATTGCACTTCTGAGCCTTTCCTATGAAGGAAAAGTTTAGGCATAAATATGATGCGCTTTCTTTCGTCTAGAGGCTAACCCCAATGTCCTCTGAACTGAATAGTTGTGTACCTATTACTTTACTTTCTATAAGGTACCGTCACCTGAGTTTCATTTTACGCAAAGTAGCAAAAAATACGCGGTTCATAAAATATTCCTAATACGGTACCACCATCTCTTTTCCTATGTCGCCTACGTTTTCCTATGTATGTCCAAGGAGAAAAGTTTCATCAACATAGACTGGACCCATATTCATTTACTTACCACTTGTATAATTTGTGCAATGAGATTCCCTCCGAGTTTTACTTCACCGCTCCTGTACGAAGTTCTTCATAAACGACGTTAAAAAGTTCTGAATTGACTGCCTCGATAGCCTAGTGGTAGCAGGCCACTACTAGTACGCTGAGGTCCTGGGTTCGATTCTCGGGTAGGGGGTTATCAGAAATAATAGTGTAAAGTCCTTTATCTCTGATTCTATAGGGATTTTTCCGTTTCTGGAAATTTGCCAGTACCTCAAAGTTTGGAAATGTGCCCGGAGATGTCAACAGGCTCGCCCCCTGTTACATGGGCCAAAACGTAACCGGCGAATCGTGGGTATTTGCATATATGCTTGAATGCATGCATTTACCTTTGCCTACCCCTTCGGGTATTACAGGCGTGAAGTTACGTTTAAGATATCCTATGATTACCTATAATCATCATTGGAAATCATCATCATCTAACTCCTATAACGTAATTATGCGAATACATACACTTTTTTTAAACCCAATCAAAATGCGTTACGCATACCCACCCCTAGGGAGAAGGGTGGGTTATGTGGGACTCCGGGAAAAGACATCCGTCTAAACACTAAAAACCCCTGGGTTTTCCGACTCGTCCTCCATCAGTGGCGGAGTCACGGGAACGCTATCGCACACATCTGCCCGTTTCCGAGTACTAATCAGCACTATGCGAGTACATACACTAGGTCAATTTTTATTATTATGGAAATATCTATAGCCTGTTGTAAGAGTCACTGTGATTTTTCATATGCCCTTGGCTGCAGTACTAACTTACTTTCAGGTAAATTATTTCAGCTTGTCTTGATGAATTGTAGTTATATTGTCATTTACGTGACAATAAAGAATTTAGCATGGAATTCGCAGTCGAAAATGGACACTTTTAAAAATGGCAATCATAAAGTAATTTAACGAAACCAGTTCACACGCACTTTTGACGAAATATATAAATCACCGTATTAGACGTTGGCAACACGCCACGTCGTAACTCACCATAACTTCGTGCCATTATCAGAATGATTTTTGGTGAAAGTTATAATTTTCCATACACAAATACGGTGACACGCAAAATGTGCTTTATTGCCATTACATTTGCATTCAAAGCAATAAATAAGTACTGCTCAGGTCTATTGTGGGACCATACAACAAATAATTCATATGGGTTCATAATACCTATTGTCACACTGGTGGTTCTATATTTTTATTATTATATCGTTCAGCGATGGTATAGTCAAAGAATTGTTGAAGTAATCCGATTGTTCCAGTTATCGTTTAGGTATTAACAGGTCCATGTCTCCTGATTCAAATGTGAGAATTTTCATTGTCTATGTAATTGTGTTTGCAATGGGACAGGGCCACCTCTAAAAGCGCGACATATGGGGGGGATGGTTCGGGGGTTGAGGTGTACCTCGTTCCCTGGGCCTATCTGCCCCCGAAGCGTCGAGGGCTTGATCGAATGAAAGGGATGCTGGCCGGGCCACCTCACGGAAGGTTACCGTCGCCTATGAACATTTGCAACACCAGGGGAGTTGCCATGATTTTAATGGCGCTTATGAAGTCATAATTTTTAACCGACTTCGAAAAAAGGAGGAGGTTCTCAATTCGTCCGGATCTAATAAAATATTATTTTAGGAGTGTTTAAGATGTTTGCTAGCTGTTGCCCGCGGCTTCGCCCGCGTGAATGTCGTTTTATAAATAACTAAGTAGCTAAGTACCTATGTACTTTCTCAAACTCAGCTCTATCTCTGTACCAAATTTCATTAAGATCGGTTCAGTCGTTTGGACGTGAAAAGGTAACAGACAGACAGACAGACAGAGTTACTTTCGCATTAATAATATTAGTAGGAAAGTAAGGATTGAAGTGGCAATAACACCTAAGATCAGAAATCTCGGATTGCAAGCATAATGTACACAGAACTTCCCACCAACTACTTCCCTTTAATATAAAAATTACTGGTGGTAGAGTTCCAAGTGTAGGAGCTCGAGGGCATGGGCACCACCGCATTACATAACCTATCTGCCGCTAAATAGTGGTATTCGGCACGGTCCTGTTCCGGTTACATGATAATGTATGGATGGCCCCGTAATAACTATCACAGAGACATGACACCTTAGGTCTCAGGGGTGGCAACGCATCTGCATTTTGACCTCTGGTTTTTGTGTAGATGTCTATATGCTGCAGACATCAATTAACATCAATGTGAGCTGCATGCTTATTTGTCATCTTCCTTATATTGGTTGGGGAAAAAGTTTCTTCGCATTTTTTAAGATAATTCAAAACATTTTTTAATATAGTTTATTTAAATTTAACTAAAGTATGTATGTACCATTTTGTTCGATAACCTTTTGCCATCTTGTAGGTAGGGACATGATCCCATTGCTATAAAAATTTTGGGACTTTTCATCAAAATACCGCGACAAGTGGATTTGGCAGCCCTCTCGTGATGTTAACATAACATTGCATAAAGAATTCTGAAGAGACCGAAACAGGTGGAAATCTGAAGGTGCAAGGTCAGGACTATACGGCGGATGCATTAACACCTCCCAGACAAACTCTCTTAATTTTTGCTGAGTGGCTATAGATGTGTAAGGTCTAGCGTTATCATGATGAAACACCACACCCCTTCTGTTGATCAATTCCGGCCGCTTTCTCTCAACTTCTTGCTTTAATCTCATCAGTTGTTCGCAGTAGAGTTCAGAATCGATAGTCCTGCCTGGTGGTAATAGCTCATAATGAATAATGCCCTTCCAATCCCACCACACACACAACATCACCTTATTGCGATTTAACCCGGGTTTCGCCACAGTCTGTGAAGCCTGACCGGCCTTTGACCACGACCTTTTTCGCACGTTCTTGTCGTACGTGATCCACTTTTCATCACCAGTTATCAGCTTCTTCAAAAATGATTCGGTTTCATTACGTCGTAATAAAGAATCACAAATGAGTACACGGTTCATTAAGTTTCTTTCAGTGAGCTCGTGAGGTACCCAAATATCGAGATTTTTTTTGTACACAGCTTTTTTCAAATGCGCCAAAACTGTTTTGTGATCAATTCTCAGTTCTTCAGTTACGTCGTAACTACTGATATGTCGATCTTGCTCCACTTTTTCAAAAATGGCATCCATTTTATCCGTAATTGTTGGGCGACCAGAGCGAGGTGCATCTTTGACATCAAAATTTCCGGATTGAAAACGCTTAAACCAAATTTGTGCTACTCTCACAGACACTGCACTAGGTCCATAAACATTGCCAATTTTTTTCGCAGCTTGCGTTGCTTTTTTACCTTTTTTGTAGTAAAGTTTTAAAATGTATCGAATTTCTTCATTAGATTCACTCATCTTGACAGTACGAAAAAAAAAAAGAAAATCACACATTTGCCTAATTTGAATTTGGAATTATGTTCTTTAAAATTTTAACTTTCAATGATACCAAAACCAGCCAGATACAAATACTACAGCCAAAGAGCTTTTATTACAAGTTCATGCATACTATAATGCGAAAAGACTTTTTCCCCAACCTATTATAAATAAGAAATAAAAAGAAAGGGAATATCCGTTCATCGATAGAGTTATTGAATATTTAAAAAGTTATTTATTATCGTTTCCTTTCTCTGTTTACATTGAAAAAACCCATTAAAGCAAATAGCTTTTACTAGGAATTCCATTAAATTGGTTATAATAGATGAGTGGATACCATCATAGTTCACCTCACGTTACAATCACGGAAAACCCATGACGCATTGCTAGTAATTTCTTACACAAAACAAGTTAATGCGTGCCCTTAAATGTAATCAAAAGCTTGCTTCATTGTTTGGTGTTTTCGTATGGACATATAATGTATGTGCTTCAACTTATGCTGTAGGTATTATATACCTACTTATATACCTATAATAGTAGCACACGGTTGTACATGCTTTTTTGTGGAATGATGAAGGCAAATAGGTGGCAGTTCACATAGATGTTGTTGTTAGATCATTCATGTGTCTGTCTGTAAGACCATCTGTTACAGCTGATTTTTTTCTTTTTTTGTTCTTCCAAAGTACTGGACCTATTGATTTACAATTTGGTAAACATATTATATAAATCAGTGGACGCGTTACAAGAAAATAAATTCAAACATATGGACTACTTTTGGGAGATAATTTGGGGCGTTAAAAAGTATTTTACTATATTGTGTGATATATCGTGAGACAGGCCTAATTACTAGGTTGTAAAAGATATTTTTGCAATTTGAACGTAAATTTGACGTTTGAAATTATTCAATAAAAAAACTTTTTATAACAAAAGAACACCTCTAAAAAGTTCAAAAGCAGATTATAAATTTAATCCCAAGAAACAATGTACGTCAAACTTTTGGAATATTTAGAAGTCGGGCCACCAATTACGTCTATCTAAATATCTTTATCCATAGATCTTTCACTTTTTAGTGATATGATTATCTGGTTTGGTGATTTGTCATACATGGAGATATCGAATAAACTATAATAATAAAAAATATACCAATAGAAACCTGCAAACGTTTCATAGCTTGAATGATTACACTTAATAACAGTCAGGTACTGAGCGAAGAAAAAGCCAACAAACATTCTTTATAGTACTTTTTAGTCCACATATGTTTTAATATTAATTAATATTTAAACGCTTGCACTTACACATCCACAATAATACTTAGGTTATATAAAACCTGTGTCTGAGGTGCCGATGGCCATTACACACACACACACACACACGCACACACACACACACACACACACACACAAATTTCAACAATTATATGTACTCCATACAGATATTTGTCCCAGTGCTAGTCAATATCGCGGGTTCAATGACCCTCGATCTCTCGGATAAAGCAAGCAAGTGGATACTGCTTATAGACATCTACGTAAATACCACAGTTCTCAATGCAAATAAGCTGCAATTCTATTTATGCTGTAGGTATTAGTAGGTGATCCGATTCTAGATTAACCTTCACCCACAGACCAATCAGCCTTCCTATGCCTTCACCTATCTGTTTACCGAATGAAACATTGTTTGATAGGCAAAACGTGCAAGACATATTTGTTTAAGTATGAATTTTGATTTAGGAAAAATTTATCATTTCACAGATAGTTGAAGGTCGATCTAGATTCGAATCCCCTAATAATATACCATAACTTGAATCGCAACTTATTTAATTTGAAATTCGGATCTAAGACTGTATAGATCTATAAATTGGAACATCAAATATTGTCCTTCAATAATTCAAGAAAAAGTAACACAGTAAACTCTAAATTAAGTCACAGTAAAATTGTCTACGACATCCGTTCTAAGTTATTGGATTGTGCTACGAGACGTAGAGGTCGTAGCAGTGTGCTACGCCGCTCTAACCTTTAGCGATGTTAGTAGCCTATACAGTCCTCGCGTAGCTCCCTGTAATTGAATCCAGAGCACGTGTGCATGAATAAACCATTTAATGCTTTCGCCACACAGCCAGCGGGACGGGGCGTGATCGCGATATTACCATGCTGAAACATAGAGTGCTGTATTTTTGTTTACGCTGTTTGTCCACCGCCGCCGTGGCGAAACCGAGCTATCGGTAATTATTTCGGACCGAGTTTAGTGACAGTGATATTATATACAGTGACCGATCCCACTGATTTAGTGGGAGTCCGATATGACTGAATAGTCATGTTGTTTCATTGGCTATGATAGAGAAAATTCTTTCTTTCTTCCTTTTTTTAATAACCAGGCGAATGGTATGGTATCATGGCAGTGTGTGAACTAGTTAAAAAGTGTGTACATTTACATTGTGTACTATATTATAGACGCATCGACCAGTCACAAGCTCGAACAACGTTCTAGCGAAAAGGTGAAATACTTAAAACATCGGTGGCCGGGTGATAGGCGTACAGTGGACAAGCAGCCATAAATAAACGGTATATGTCGCCACTTCAAAGGCAGTGGTTGATAAAAGGCCTTAATAATACCTATGACATCCTGTCCCGCTCGCTGTGTAGCTAAAGCATTAATATAAACCTTTCAGTAGGAGCCGCCACTCTACCTGGCTACGGGCAAACCGCGGCGCCATGACGCCCGCTAATAGCTTTTTCCACTTCAACCTAAACGTTTGGCGCCGTGTTTCTTTTGATGAAATTAATCACATTACTATTTCGTACCCATAAGCAAAATATGCTGCATAAAGTTGCTTATTTGGCTGTAAATTTTCAACCACGATTTCGTTGAGTTAAATTATTTAATGAGTCCTTTAGGAAGCAATTAAATTAAAAAAAATAATAATTGAGATGTACTGGTAGTAGAGCTCCAGTGACGACACATTTGCGATTAATGTAATCACAAATGATAAATAAACTTTTTGACTTTTTATTTTTTGACTTTTGACTTTTTGACATTTGTATAAATGGTTATCAACAAAGAGTATACAAATACTATATCAAGTTCACATAACAAAACGCAAGAAGCTTGCAAGTATAATAATAAAATACAACAGCAAATATTGATGTTATTGTTACGTACCCATCTACTATATTTCAAGCATCTAGTATATTTTAATACATAATATATAAAAACATGTTCTCCATTTATCCCTAATATTACTATCCGAATCTCTGTAATCCTCAATCCGCAGTAATACAATAATAATATTCAACCCTCGTATGAACTCTCCTCACATAATATAATTTGCAGATTTTTCTAGTAAGGAGAACTTGGATGTTAACCAAAAATTCGTGCATCTGTACATCTATCACTGACCTATGGTACAGTATGTAATTTAATACCTACTTGTATTTTTACTAAACATACTGTACCTACCGACACGAAATCTTCGATTTTGATTTCGTGAAACTGATCAAGAATTACTGTAACATCAAATTATTAATGTTTTAGAAAACAAAAGACCATTGTTTTTGGACTTAATATTTACGTCTAACCTGAATTATGTAACAAAAATTATAACGTTATGTACAGATTTTGAAAGACTTCTAATTCTCTAACAGTAAAATATTAAATAGAGCTCAAGTGACGGAACTCGAGGGCGGAGGCACCACCGCATTACCTAATCTACTTGCTAAAGGGTAGCTGTTACATTCCAACCAAATGATAATGTACCACCCCGTAATTTCCAGCACGACTGACTGTCATTTCGTATCATGTCGTGTCGTATACAGCTTAGGAGTTGCAACACTGTTCATGTTACCCTAGTTTGCACTTAAATCATTAAACATGATGATGTTTCGCAACTCGTCGCATAAAGTATGTATTGCGATGAATGTCTTGTTGGTGCTAGCGTTCGCACTGCTGTCAAACCTATAATTTTAACTTGTTTTTATGTGAATGTTTCATCAATGCACACTCACGGTAAAGTAACCAGAAAGCTGGCCACTTAACTACATTTAAATCTATGTCTAAGTTCTGGAATCATTATTATTATTATTAGGAATCCATGAACTTCTAGTTTGTGTTCCAGAAGTCGCAGGTTCTGGTCCCGCCTAACTTTAAATGTTTCTCACCACTTTTTCTTAATAAACTTTAATTTTCATCGTCATTGCCCCGCCCCTTTCATGAGATAAAAAACTATCAAATTCAAATATTCTCACTCTAGATACATACATAGGAGAAACTAATAATACATGCATGTCGCATGTCATTGATATTTATCTGATTTAGGTACTAGTTTAATGCACCTCTTCGACAGATTTATTTAGCCCTAAGGTTGGCTGGTAGAGAATGCCATTAGATATAAAGCCCGCCTTATGTACATTTATTATGTGTACAAAAGTATTAAGAAATGAATAAGTTGTTCTTCAGTACAAAGCGAGAGAATTCTCATATATACATAACAATCACTTTGAATCTATCGTTTATTCCATATAGCTATTATGAAACAGTTAAATTAATAAACGAGGCAATTAAGAGTTTATTGTATTCTGGAATCGATGACATAAAATGAAAGTGCCAATTACGTAAAACACTTCACCCGGTCATGTTATTAAATTGTGCACCACAATAAATGGAAGAAAATAAATTAACCTCTCGTATCATATAATAATTATCAACCATCTACCTACTCGTATATGTCGAAGATTGACGCAGCTTAAAGCATCTATTAATAGTTTATTATTAAACTTATTTATATTATTAAATGATAATACATTTAATTTTATCACTTTTTATAACATAAGTCAAGACTGAACTATATTGAAAAAATTACTAGGTTTTTTTTTAATGGAAGGAAGGTGACAAACAAACATGCAGCTCACATTGATGTTAAGTGATGACTGCAGCTTACGATATCTACATAAGAACCAGAGGTCAAAATGCAGATGCGTTGCCACCCGCGAGATCTAAGATGTAATTTCTCTGTGACATTAATTACGAGGCCATACATTACCATCTAACCGGAACACGATAGTGCCTACCATTTAGCGGCAGATAAGTTAGGTAATGTGGTGGTGCCTACGCCCTCGAGCTCCTACACTTGGAACTCTACCACCAGGTATTTTTTACCAAGATATTTTATACTCCAGCTTGACCTCACTCAATTGCTTTAGTCCCAGCTAAAGTTTTTAATATTGTTATTCAGATTGCGTTAACCCGATTTCCGTTAATGATTGCGGTTACATGGTCCAAAATATTACGTGAGTGTTTGCCTGTATGACCATGCATTGCCTCTCTTTGGGGAATACAGGCATGAAGTTACGTTATCGGTTTTATACCGTAATCTTTAGCAAATGATAGACAGATATTGCTTTCAAAAACTGACGTGACCAATACTAAATCACAAAATAAAATCATAAAGTTTAGCCAAGACCAAAGCCATTCGATTACACGGTCGAGCAAATCTGTGAAACTAGGGTATGTAGTAGCTAATAGCTTTAGAAAAGTAGCAAAACGAATAAGTCTTATGTTGAGGATAGTTTTACTAACGTACTGAAATGGTTAGTTGGTGTCAGAAGTCTAAGTTAGAGTCGCACAATCACTTCATTTTTTCTATCAACTTGCAAAAAGTAGTTTGTCTCGGTTGTGTTTAAACCCGACTTAGTTTTGTTTTTCGTACCTCAAAAGGAAAAAACATAACCCTTATAAGATAACACGTACATCTGTCTTTCCGTCTGTCTGTCTGCACAACCGATTTTCTTTGGCACACATGGCATGTGTAAATTAATGACAAAACCATAAAGGTAGGTCTTTGGTAGAGCTCCAGTGATGGAGCTCGCGGGCGTAGGCACCACTGCATTACCTAATATACTTGCCGCTAATGTTCCGGTCAGGTGATTATGTACGGCCCTGTAATTCCCGGCACAGATGCATAACACCTTCAGCCTCAGGAGTGGTAACGCATCTGCATTTTGACCTCCGGTTTATTTGTCGGTGTCTATAGGCTGACTCATCACTTAACATCAATGAGCTGCATGCTTGTTTGCCACTTTCATAACATAAAAAAAAACACATGTCGAGAACTTTCTGAGGGTGGTATTATGAGTCATAGAAATCAACGTGCATGTATAAAGAGAACGTTGAATGTAGAAGAAGTACGGGAAGTGTATCTTTGTATCTTGTA
Organism: Macrosoma leucophasiata; assembly: GCA_036365455.1. NCBI lineage: Eukaryota > Metazoa > Arthropoda > Insecta > Lepidoptera > Hedylidae > Macrosoma > Macrosoma leucophasiata. Next base: position 9,195,824 of record JAWQUS010000024.1, read on the forward strand.
TGTTTTGGTGTACAATAAAGTATTAAATAATAATAAAATAATAAGTGTTTCAGGACCGGAATATCTGGCGCTTCACACTCTCTGCCTTCCCCGCAAGGGACTTTGCATGTATCTACATACATTAACATTTTATATAGTTCATTTAATTGCATTTTTACTGGTGTTGGAGTTCCAGTGCGGGGATTCGAGGGCGTAGGCACCACCACATTACCAAATCCATCTGCCGCCAAATGGTATTGTTTAGCACCATCGCGTTCCGATTAGATGGTAACATATGGCGCCGTAATAACAGAGACATAACAACTAAGATATCAGGGATGGCAACCCATCTACATTTTTACCTCTGGTTTTTTATGTAACGAAGGTGGCAAACAACCCTGCAGTTCATATGGATGTTAAGTGATGACTTATAGACATCTCTATAAGTCATCACTTAACATCCATATGAACTGCAGGGTTGTTTGCCACCTTCGTTACATAAAAAACTTTGTATGATACTGAACCTAATCGGATGGAACCGTATGTGTGTCCGGTGACAGTACGTACGCAGTGTGTTTGCAGTGAAAAATCGGTCGCTACGGAAATATAGGCGGCGATAAGATTTACACAACATTTTAACAAACAGTATACCTGTAAAAGAGCAATACTATATGAAATTCTTCCAGTATTGTGAAAGCACTATAGCCATGCATAGTCGTCAAAAGGCATCCTAACCTTACTTAAGTTCGTAGTCGATAATATATTTGAATACCTAACCAAATAATCCCCTCACTCATATTCGATGTTCTCAGTTATGTTTGTTGAAATCATAATAATTTCCATACACAGCGCTTCCAAGTGTAATGGCCGAGAAGTTATTGTCAATTTCAATTTTCGACTAGCTCGATGGTCAATATAAAAAGCAATAGAATACATTATCCAGACCATTATTCCAGGCCGAATTAGAACGAGTGGCTAGCCAGCTAATGGCACCAATTATGGTGTTGTTTATTTGTCACTTTACGGCGGCGCCATCGACATCAAATAAAGTATTCCAAAATTTATACGTCACTATCTTTCGATTCGTGCCAAAAAAAACCTGTAACTAGTTCAACATCATTAGAAGCAACGAGCATTTATATTTTGTTTTTAATATTCACCTTTCAGTTAAACATGCTTATAAAATAGTCTACAAGATTATAGGAATGAAGTAGTATCCAGGTACCTACACTACGTTATACCGATTAAGATATACCACAGTCTTAAAACGTATTATACGAGTAGAGTATGTTTTTCTTTTACTGTAGTTATACGATCTAGTAGTAGCTACTGATTTAAGAACTAAACAATATCAGGGCATAATTTAGAATATAAAAAATATGTAAGAAATCCATTGCTATCCCTGAGGTAAGTTATTTTGCCACAGTGATAGATTATCACGGGATCATACAATGATATGATATTTGAAACATTTTGATAAAATGTTAGGAGTTGAATGATAATTTGGACAATTAGTTTGTTAAGTAGAATTTAATAGATACATTATATATGTATCTATTAAATTCTACTTTATCTGTCTATTACACTCTATAATTTATTTATCTATTAATTTCCATTAAAAAAATATTTTAAATATCAATAATTATTTTATGCTCATTGCACCTACATTGAAAAATAATAACCATATTTATGTTTCATATGAATTTAATTTAGGTAGATAGATTTACTTATTTTAACTGGCGCTGTCTCTCTATCATGATAATTGATCCAAAATAGATTTGAAATAGGTATTACATATAAATAGATTATATTATAAGGTATAAAACGCTTCCAATATTTAGCCAAAAGATAAACCAATCTAAAATATAGCATACCGACTCGTAAAGTTTATGAGATGCTTGATCAATACTCAAAGGCACTGCCTTACGAGAGTTAGTAGTAGCTAAGTATATGTGTGTAGTTTGAACTCTTTATCCTTTTCAGTTCATATAGGATCTTGTGTTGTCCATATTCACGTGAAATGTTAAAATCATAATTGGCCCAACATCCAGCCCAGAACAAAGACACGGCATACTACGTAAATACGCCGGCAATTAACAAATGCGAGGGAGACGCGTCAACATCGCTCGACAGATTCGTGTGGCGTGACAGTTCATACAAGAAGTGTGACGTGTCCCTCCGAATTTAGCACGACAAGTGTTCTTGGCATCCCTCCCGGGCTCTTCCCAGTTTCCTCCGTTACAAATTTCCACTACGCTAGCTCACTATAGATCGTACACACTATCTAAACTAGGCTTTGCATCTCTAACCGGCCGAGATAATATTAGAATCACTTATCAATCACTACATTTATAATTACTACTTCACTTCAAGCTTAAGTCAATATAAAATTTTGATGCATCGGAAAATAAACAGCAGGTACGACCAATTGCAAGGAAGCTATCTGAATAAAAATAAATAGTGGCGATATTTCTTAAACAAAGGGAATCTAATATAGATATTGGAAACTCAACGTTAGCTTCGTATGACGTAATAGATTATGCAATACCTTTTTGAAACTGGGGCAGGAACATTCAATATGAATGAAGTTACACAAATCGAGCAACAGGGTTGAGGCGGCTAGCAATGGTAAAACTTAAACTGCGAGCGTAAGTCCCAGCCTAGTATTGATCGTCCTCACTGAGCCAATTTCAGTGTAGTGGGGTTGAACTTCTTCGAATTATAAAAGTTACCAGAGCTGTTTTCGTTGACGCTATCGTTTATACGAAAAAAACAGAGTTTGAAAACACGGAAAGCTTTCCGACATCATACATAAGTTAACATGTCGTTAGACACCTAATTCAATTTCATCGTTAATTGCATGTATTTTTTTTACTGTGTTGTTCTTTGTATTTTAACTAAGTGGGTGTAATCCTTAGTTATCAATAAAGCTAATTTTAATAGAAATTTTGTTTCAATAAAAACAAATAAAGTATTAATTAAAAGTTCCTAATCATCGTAAAACACGGACATTTATAAAAAAAAGTACGTAATAAGTGAACTTTTATTCAGATTTTTTTTAAATAATTGGTTTTGTGATATAAGTATAAGATATTCGTATTAAAAACAATTTTAATTCCGATCGTTTTATATTATAGTAGGTATATTCCCAACATGAATATCAACTATGGCAAACAGGTAAAGAAAAGAATAACAATATCGTGCTACTGTCGAGTTACTAAAAACGATTTCGACATCAGACTTGCTCGTCTCGAGGGTGAAATATGTGATTGTATAAAACTAGTTCGCGTGCATGAATTCAACGATGGCATGTATTTTTTTATCGATGATGAACCAGCTACGCCATATGTTACGACTTAGCGCGCTACCTGCCGCAGTAGCTATTCAGCTCCATCAACAGGTTAACAATCAGATTTGTTTACACGCTCGTAACTAAAGCTATAATTTGAACTTGGCATTTAATACCTCTTAACTGCCTATTCATTAACATTTTTTGAAGCTTTAGCATGAAATGTGTTTGTTCAATTAATGTCTGTGGCAATTTCCTATTTATATTTGTGAAGATTTAATTCTCCATTTCTATCTACAAAGAAAATATAATTCTGATGTTCAACAAATGTAATGGCCTTGACAATTCATTAATTACAATAAAAATTTGTTTAAATGTGGCCTGTATTGCAAATAATTTTAACGTAAATTATTTTCAAACACTTAAATACATAAAATAACAAATCTATTGTTAAGAACATACTCATTGAGAATAAACACTTACAACAATACAACATTTAAGCAAAGTGAGGATGAATTTAAAGTTCCTTACGCCGTTGTATTTATTGGGAAGTCATCGCAATGAAAGTAAAGAGGCCATCGACTCTGACACACGTCCACAAGTCCACATCGACACATATAATGAGCACTAAACAGCGTGTTTCTCGTCTCCAAAATGACGTTGCGAAGCGCCAACGTAGGTCAAGACGTGTATTTTCGTCCTCGCCTTGATACAGGGCTACCGCATATCATGCGTAAGTTTAATATTAACTCTTTCGTCAGTCCTCACCTATGTCGATTTCGTCCGAATCACAACTCTAGCTCTCTGACGATTATATAAATGACTAACATAGAGTAGTAACATAATGTGTTCACAATTTATAGAATAACCAGATGTTTCTTTTAATTTTTTGGTGATGATTTGTTTGGTAGAACTTTTTAAAAATTATGAATGAGCTTAACAAACATGAACATGCAGTTTATAGTATGAGTTCTTTGTGATGACTATTGCATCGCCTTACTTACCTTAATTTGATTGGACATTTCGTTTAGATGGTTGTGTACGACTCTGTAATTTCTGCCTCCGAGACAAATGATTTCAGACCAAAAAAGCGCAAAGAATTGTGACTGCTGTTTCCTTAAACATGAATTGTCGAACAACTGCTTAAATTTTGCCTTTATATTACTGAGATTGCGATATATTTCGTAATTATTACCATCTCAATAACAAATATCAGATACACACGGAGAACAATGTTCTTTATCTAAATCCTTTTAGTGGTTTATCCACAAAACCATCATTTTTGTATTTGTAAATCAATTAAAAAAAAATTAAATAATAGACCCATTCACTCGGAAATCGTGACCTGAAACAAACAATAAAAATATTCATCCATCCTATTTAAAAACTTTTAATCACTCACGCGCTTTTAATCTCAATGACCGCTTAGCATACTTCTATTATTTCGATCCTATTACATTAAAAAAAGAACGAGAGAACGCGGCTCTCGATCTAGCTCGAGACATTGACCTATCTATTTTGTTCGAACGGTATCGGCGTTACAGACGTGTGTGTACATCGCAAACACAACAGTCTTACAAATATATGCCAAGTGTCGGTATTTTTGCCAACGTGCCTGTCGGATGCGACCAACACTCATCTGGCACAAAGATCGACAGCCTCGCATTTGCATTAGCCCCACAAATTGTGGACTTCATAACATCTGGAACGAAATAAACATTTTTTTTCTGACTGATGATATCATTATGTACTGGCATACCTTCCTACATATTACATTATGTGAAGTAATACTCTTATCTGCTCATGTGACGAAACACAACAAATGACTTTTTACTGGTGGTAGAGCTCCAGTGACGGAGCTCGCGGGCGTAGGCACCACCGCATTACCTACTACCTACTTGCCGCTAAATGGTAGTGTTCAGCACTATCGTGTTCCGGTCAGGTGGTAATATACGGCCCTGTAATTCCCGGCACAGATTCATAACACCTTAGGCCTCAGGAGTGGTGTCGGATCTGCATCTTGACCTTGGTCTTTGTGTGGGTTTGTCTATAGGCTGCAGTCATCACTTAACATCAATGTGAAATGCATGTTTGTTTGCCACTTCCATTACATAAAATAAAAAAAAGGAAGACAATACTTATTACAGAAATATTTTGTCTGTAATCACCTATATAAAAATCCTGGCTCACTGTATGGTTTGAATGAAGACGGCTGCAATTTTTCGCACGGGTGTTTTTTACAATGTAGAGAGGATAAGAAAAGTTTTTTAAAGCTTAATATTTCACACACGGATCCTTTAATCGAAATTATGGTCTGCTCAAACCCCCAATATTGTTCAAAAACATAGCCAATAATAGGCCACATGTTGGGATGCACGTGAAAAAATAACATTCGCACATTACGTGTAAGAGGAGGTATACTAAAAAAACATATTATTTTTTACTTTTTTTTTGCACCACTTCGTCGGCGTGACTACTTTATATATTCATACCAGAGATGTAGTACTACCAAATCATGGCTTTCTATTTGAGTCTCCGAGCTTAACTGCGCACATGAGGAAACTATACTAACATTTTTTAAAGAAAAATGGAAAGAAAAATTTGACTTCAGGCGAGACTCGAACTCGCGGCCTACTGGGAATCTAGTCCAGCCGCTCTTCCAATTGAGCTACTGAAGTCCTGCCCGATTTGTCAAATCTTTCCTTCATATTTATTGCATTGCTTTATGGTAGCAGTAGCGCCATCTATTGCCAACTATGCTAGTTGGGCCGTTATAATAGACTTTGCAGTTTATTGAATATCGTAAAGAAGTCGCTTTTACCCTTAATAATTGTTTTATATTATTTCGCATTAACACATGCTTGTGAAATATTTTTTAAAGAAAAATGGAAAGAAAAATTTGACTTCAGGCGAGACGCGAACTTGCAGCCTACTGGGAATCTAGTCCAGCCGCTCTTCCAATTGAGCTACTGAAGTCCTGCCCGATTTGTCAAATCTTTCCTTCACATTTATTGCATTGCTGTATGGTAGCAGTAGCGCCATCTATTGCCAACTATGCTAGTTAGGCAACCGACTTTGCAGTTTATTGAATATCGTAAAGAAGTCGATTTTACCCTTAATCATTGTTTTATATTATTTTGCATTAACACAAGCTTGTGAAATATTTTTGAAAGAAAAATCATCATTCAGATTTGCAGCATATCTGGCTGAACAAAATAATTCTGCAGGGGGATCCTAACCTAACTACTTTTTATATATTTAATTAATCTTATCTTGTCTTTGACACTATTTTGATCTTTGGTTTGGAGCCAGAAATTATGGAAGCGTGCCGTTAAATAATACCATAGCATCAGATGGACTAGATAGTAGAAAATTATCCCCAACCTCCAACGATCTATCAGAAATTCACAAACAACAAAAACAACATTCTCACAATAATGATAAATCAATAAAGAACTGCCATCAACGTGAGTTACATTCCTGTTTGCGCTACTTCACTTTTATAAAGACCCTCCCTACTCTACAAGAGTATTCAACGTTCACGCCAAACACTTGTATCAAAAGGCCTCTTTTGTCTTCACGACACTTAGACAGTATCATTGACGAACTAATATAGAAAAGGGCAGCAAGCCTTGGGTCTTTTTAAGAGGTAATTATCTTTAACGGCTGTAATGCGATTTGACAGATATAATGGATGAAAAATATTATTTTCTTAGTTTTTGTTCTAGATATGAATAAAAGTTTCTCTTTGGAGTTATATTTATCACCAATAACATTTTTATGTTAAGATAGCCTAGATGAGCAGGTACATATTACTTGCACTATAAAAAAGTCACCTAAGCTCAAAGAGAGCCAACCTTCTAGCTATTTATTCTTCGACTCTATTGACTCTACATCTTAGCTAAAATGAATAATACAGTCACAGTATCTACTATACTGCCAAGGGGTTATTATAGTCAGCATTTGATTTCTTAGTCATATTTTCTGTGAAATAATGAAACATTCAAGCTATTTTATTCACATTCCATAGAAACTTTCAATTCCCATACAATCTTTAAGACGCAAGAATATACTTTTCTTTTTTTTTTGTTGTCTTTCTATTATTATTTGTTAATTCTTACCTTCGTACCATGTTATACAGCTTTGCATGTATATGCATGTATATGTATATGTACGGCCCTGTAATTTCCGGCACAGAGGCATAACACCTTAGGCCTCAGGAGTGGTAACGCATTTGCATTTTGACCTTGGTCTTTGTGTGGGTGTCTATAGGCTGCAGTCATCACTTAAAATCAATGTGAACTGCATGCTTGTTTGCCACTTCAATTACATAAAAAAAAATAAAAATTCCCAAGATGCAATTTTTTGATTCACTCGACCCCGTCAGATATAGGATATATCTTATGATATGGCGAGATATCCGAGAAACCTCAGATTTGTTAGTTACTCAACAGAGTGCAAGCTAAACAGAGAAGAAAGTCATGGAACCTCTACGTATCCAAAACCAATGAAATATAGCTTTAATTACGACTGCATAAACTGACATTGTGGTCAAGCGGCGAGTCCCCTATCATCATAGTACCTCCCATATCTTCTACTGCCGCACTCTAGTAAATCCCAAAATACACTCCTCAACTTCCCTACTATTTAAACTTTGCTACGGAAACTAGATATTTTAGATATTATTGAAATTTTAAGTATTAAAGGATTATGATCCTAATTTGAAACTCAGTTTATTTGATTAGATCCATATCGACACTTTATCATAGAATTTCAACTTTTGTATTATTGGGACCGTCCAAAATAGGTACGACATCTTCAGTTTGTGTAATTGGCGCCCCGACTTCCAAACGCGCTCTACACTCTCTGCCTACCCCGTTATGGACCTGACGTGAAGATACATTCATATATTTATGTTTGTAAATATTGTATACAACCAAACATTGTAGAGTAATTTTTCGCGTCATATTGTACTATTATCTCCTAATTCCTAACTGTTAAGGGGTACTGTGGCTTCCAACGTGAGCTCAGTAGCGGGAAATGATGATTTATGGATGCAAATAACTAAACGTAAGTAAATTAATAAAAGAGAACGAAACCCTTACGATTTTCCAAGGATGCCATCCTGTGATTGAAGGTGCCATAATATGTAGTCCCTTTAAATGAGGCTACAACTTCTAGAGTCAGACCAAAATTGATGGAGGATTCGGTGAACATACTTATAAAGATTATACATTCGTGTCGAACATAAAATCCGTCCATATTTTAAATCTATTAAAAATAAGAAAATGTTGTTTTCATGAAATCTATGAGATAGTGTAGAATCATTCGTTCGGTACAACATTATGGCAGTAAAACGGAAAAGACGTGCTTAAATAAAATTATAAATACCGTATGTTTTTGTATTAGTTCCTCTTGCGTTGATAAAATGACTACATTTAGAACATTGTAAAACTAAATGCGTTTTACGCCGTCCGGTAATAAATAACATGATTTCAGCTTACAATGACCACAAATTAACAATTTTGTTGCAAACTGTGTAAATATGATAAATAATAGAGAAGATAGAATATAACGCCTGTACCATACCGAAGGGGTAGATAGAAAGAGATAAGTATATGTTTATATATTACCATTCACTACATAAACTACAATTCATACTCAACCACAAGTTACATAAACAGCGCGTCAAGCGAGATACACAGACCTAACTAAGACTGTACTTTAACTTGGCGTCGAACTTACAACTTATTTTGTTTCGTTTGTGAAACAAAATAGGTAAGTTGTAAGTTCTCACTTATTTAAACTCTACTTTGAAAAGCATAGCTTTAAAAAATATGTAAGAAAATTCGACTATCAGTCAAAGTAAAACCATAGTATGGTCTGGGAATATAGGTATCACTCTATATCTCGACAACGCAGCAAAATACACGATAAAATTCAAGTCGTTCTGGAACCAAAAAATTTGATTTTCATTTCGTTCATAGTGATCTAGATCGAATCATTTCATTCGATTCGATTAAGATCACCATGAGGAAAATGTTCCACGAATTCTAAAATTACAGCATCTATCAATTTTTTATTGCAATTTTAATCTTTTTAAAAGTATCATCTTATCTTAACTGCCGTGACGAAGTGGTACCTATCGTTTCCTTGATCGATACCAAGGGCCGAATTTTTAGGACTAGAGTTTTTAGGGACACAATTTCACTGTTTATATCCATGGTTAGCTAGTTATTTTTACTTGAAATGAGATGTAACAGAGATGAACACTTTCGCCATTTATGGAACTATTTACAAATCCCTTAGGTACGAGTACAATCTTGTTTTTGTTGTTCCATGGGTACGGTATAACTGAGAATATTTATAGTCATGGGACACTTACGGTCAAATACTGAAACGTCACTTAAATCCAAGTGGGATTCAAAAGTCATTTATTTCTATACTAGCTGTGCCCGCGACTTCGTCTACGTGAGAAAAATATGATTGTTCAGTATCTACCCGGATGAAGTCGTGGGCGCAGCGAGTATAAAAGTAGCCTAAGTTACTCCTTATCACATCAGCTATCTGCCAGTGAAAGCCCCGTCAAAATCGGAGACACTCAAATTCTATTTATTTTCTATGTAGGTATCTATGTATGTATGTATGGAGATAAAAGTAGCCTAAGTTATTCCTTATTACATCAGCTACCTCTACCCGTGGAAGTCCCGTCAAAGTCGGATATACTCCAATTCTACTTATTTGTATGTAGGTATGTATGTATGTATGTATGTATGTATGTATGTATGGAGATAAAAGTAGCCTGAGTTATTCCTTATTACATCAGTTACCTACCCGTGGAATTCCCGTCAAAGTCGGATACACTCCAATTCTACTTATTTGTTTGTAGGTATGTATGGATGTATGGAGATAAAAGTAGCCTAAGTTATTCCTTATCACATCAGGTATCTGCCAGTGAAAGTCCCGTCAAAATTGATCCCGCCGTTCCCAAGATTAGCCCCGCCAAACAGACAGACAGACAGATAGACAGACAGACAAAAATTTAAAAAAATGTTGTTTTGGTATATGTACCGTGTATACATGCATATGCATTTAGTAAAAAGCGGTTATTTTAATATTACAAACAGACACTCCAAATTTTATTTATTTGAATATAAATTTATTATGGAAGGTAATTAATTATACCACATAAGAACTAAAAATTCTGTAAAAATTTTAAGCATCTACTTGCTACCGTTATTATTATCGGGCAAAAAATATACGAAATAAAAACACGTTTATTGTATGCTCCCTTGGATACCTTAACATTTTCATTTTCTTATTTTTAGTAATTATTTTTTTCTTTAGCGGTGTCAGAAATACATTATTTGTGAAAATGTTAGCTTTCTGGCTATCACTATTTATGAGATACAGGCTGGTGACAGACAGACGGACGAACAGACAGACAGACAGACAGCGGAGGATTAGTAATCCGTAGGGTCCGTTTTTATCTTTTAGGCACGAAACCCCCTAAAAGATAGAACTAAGGTACAGAATAGCTTAAACATGTTCGATATGATTCTTTAAATTGACATAATTTTTTTATTTGTGAACCGATTCACATGAAACAAACACTAAATGTTAAGTGAAACTTACCATAATATATTAGTGAAAATTGCAAATCGAATAAGCCGTTTCTGATATTAGCGTGCACAAACACACAGACAAACAGACATTTTTCCGGGATAAAAAGTACCCAGTGTTGTGCGCCAAAGGTTAAAGTATAATCATACCAAGTTCCATTGTAATCGGACCTTTAGTTTTTCTGTGATGCTTGAACAAACAGACAGACAGACAAAAAAAATTCTAATCACATATTTGGGTTCGATATCGATCTAGTAACATCCCCTGGTATTTATTAACCGAGTTCAAAAAACGAGAAGGTTCTCAATTCGGCCGGTATATATATTTTTTTATGTATGTACGTGAAATTCGCCGAGATTACTGGACCGATTTACGTAATTCTTTTTTTGTTTGATGCGGAATAGTTTCGAATTGGTCCCATAAAATCTATTAGTCTTGGATTTCAAACCTATTAGTAAATAGCACATATAAATAATAGATAGTATGTAATTACAATTAAATCTTTATTATTTTTTACTTTTTAGTTTTGAAGTCGGTTTTTCTTAACGTAGTTATATTTAATTTTTCAATATTTTTAATGTACAGAATTTACACTTCTACAGTTTTATTATAAGTATAGACAACACGTGCATACGACAGTTAAGGATTATATCTGAAGGATGCTTAAAATTGAGTGTCATATATTATGAGTATTCAGTCATTAGAGATCTAATGGTTATAAATGTTAAATGATTGATATGTATGCAACCGCAATGATCAGCGATGTCTGTTGTGTATGTGACAAGTCGCACTGCTGTAACTACGCAACGCTCATAAAGTGTCCAATTTAATGACTATCAATAATGGTCGAATTTACGAGCCATTCCTCCAATTTACGACACGTTGGCAAGCAGCCGATCCAGTAAATGTATGTATGAGCGCAAAACATTTTTTTAGCCTAATCAACGAAATTGTTCAAAGATGAGTTTATTGTGCTTCCCACCTACAGGAGATTTGTAAAGATCGTTCATATAATATTCGACTAATATATTTGACAGTATTATATGAGAGCTATAAAAATATATTATATTATGTAAGGTTTTTGTGTCATCACGCCAATTCGGGAACGTAATGTCAAAGTAATGGAGTACAAAATAAATATCTGTTTTTCTTTTGTTCTTTACCGCCCTTTCTTTATTTGTTTTTGGTTTCGCATATATGATTCTATACAAATCTATACAGAAAGTGAGGAATTGTATATTATGTCATAATTGTATATTATGGATTAAAGTGCATTGTCTTTATTTGGTTGCCTACTTGATTTCAATTCTGGCATCATAAAAACTAATGGATTTTCTTTTTATGTCCAGGAATACCAGTACGAGAAAATATACAACAAGAATCAATTATTTGCGTATAAGAACAGAAGTAAATCTTCTTAAGGTGTAACAAAATTCGGTAACGTCAGTTAACACAAACAATGCGAACCAAAAGCGAGCTTTGTGTTAATTAATACTTCAAACCAGCTATAAACTAATCTCATAAAATTCTTCATTAAGATTTATAATTAGGTATATATGTATGCGTTGAGAAATGTGCCACCATATTTGAATGAATTACCTAGTAATAAAGTACAAAGTAGTCTACGCAATTTTATTAGCAGCAATAAGCTTTTAATGTTTTTTAAAATTCACTTAAGTTTAAAAAAGTGTTAACCTCTTATCAAGTTATTGCCTAGCTGAAACTACCAATCGTCGAGAGTTCTATGAGCGTATTGTGCTACGACGGGTCACCCAGCTTGTCATACAGCTACAAACTGCTACGACTGACTACGAAACTACGATTCAAAATCTACTCGCCTGGGCCACGGCCCCACAGAACACACTTCAAGGTCACTGTAACCAATATCTACTCTGACAGTCTCTGTCCATTCGATAGAACCGGGCAAGTGCGAAGCGGACTGGCAAGTCGAGTGTTCCGTACTATTAAGATTTTTTTGTTACCCTAAATATTTTTAATAAATTTTTCATAGGTTTTCCTATAATTCTTCAATAAATTTATTTTTGATTATTCCCTCAAAATATATTATACCCTTAGTTTTGGAGATAAATGGGAAAATGACAGTCTACGCTGATTTGTTAAATATATTTTTTTTAATGTTATGAAAGTGGCAAACAAGCTTGCAGCTCACATTGATGTTAAGTGATGACTGCAGCTTAAAGACACTTACAGATAAACCAGAGGTCAAAATGTAGATGCGTTACCACTCGTGACGCTTAAGGTGTTATGCCTCTGTGCCGGGAATTTCAAAACTATTCAAAATATTCGTCTGAGACTTTCACAATAAAGGGTTTTTTGTGAATAATAATATCTTAAATATCTATTTTATTCAATATCCAATGACGGAAGACTTACATTCATCACAATACCTAGCTAATAAACTCTATTGACTACCTCGCTTCGATTAGAACTGACCTTGTGCGTTGTAAATATTTATACTCTTCATCCTTGCAACGGTCAATGTGAATGACTTTTAAATAAAACAATAGATTATCAATGAATAGGGTACATGTGTCTCACTCCGAAGTGCTTCATTAGTAATTAAGTAGCTGACCCGGCAAACGTCAATTTTTAACGCCTCATTCTGCCATACAATAAATGTTAAAGCAATTGCCTTACTACAACAAAATAAAAAAAACATCAAGCGATCGCCATCATCGGTGTAAGCAAGCTTACACTGCAAAGAAGTATAAATGTTGCAGCCATTGCCGCACGAAAAATTGAAAAAAAAAAACAGGTCCCTCGTTGGTGTGAACAACACATTTGAATTAAATGTATTTTCGTGCGCGCTTTTTCACGTGAAAACTTCCAAAATATTCATTTTGCTTATGTATTTAAATAATGTACATGAAATGCTTAAAGTAACAAAAGGATTTAAATTGATAAGGGTCGATGCTGTTTTGGTCTTAATAGCTTTCCAACTACTGTTTTGTAAGTCACCATGTTTTTCGAAGTAATAATGGTTATTAAAGATAGATATGCCATCGCGGACTTTTTTTTAATCTACGAAAGAGAAAATATTGTACCATACATTGTTTTGTTATAATATATCTACGTTACGGCGGCGTCTTCGACTCTACGATGAAAGCTCTCAGGCGGCTTAGTTTTTTTCCAACACCTCCGACATTCATCAATCAATTTACAAAAATTCTTTGACAAATTATATTCACAAACCTTCCTCAAGAATCACTTTATCTATTAGTGAAACCCTGCCGATAATTTAGCACCACACCAAAGCAAGTCACACATCAAATTAAAAATGCAAATAATTACAGTTTTTCAGTCTTGACCTTTCGTTTAATTAATATCTTCGATACCATTTTTTTTTCTGGCGGTAAGTAATTTTATTATATCGAGATCCAATTATGCCTATTTAAATTGCATTATTAAACATTTTACGAAGCCGGCGTCGCAATGGTCGAGATGGATATTAATGTACTCTATGATGGATATGGTGCGTTTTGTTTTATAGACCAGCGTAGAGAGATGACCAAGTTTGAAACAGAATAAGATATAAAATTGTTTTTTATAGTTTATAGGTAGATATGGACTTGTTTGACTTTACAAACACAATATACCGTAATCTAATATAAATTGCTTTTCGTTTATTAATCCTAAAATCAACAATATATGGAGATAGCTCAATGTTTGAATTTTGGGGCTAATATATATATAATACTAGCGGCCCGCCCCGGCTTCGCCCGCGCTGCTCTGCTCCTATTAGTCATAGCGTAATGTAAGCTATCCTATCTCTCAAGTTGGATCGAACTGCACATGGTGTGCGAATTTTATTATAATCGGTTAAGTGGTTTAGGAGTCCATTGAGGACAAACATTGTGACACGAGATTTATATATATTAAGATTATATAGATAACACTACAGAAGGCAAATGGTTCTGCTGCGGATAAACAACCATAAAAAATTGGATTCTACTTGGTTTCTAGAAGCTATTTAGATACTGGCCCAAGCCTGGTTGTCGGATGAAATACAATTGTTACTGAGAATTTATCGCATAAACCACAGCACGAACACTATAACTCAAATAGTAACTTTTATTGTTATACACGTCATAATTGTTTCGTTCTCTGTGCAGACGAGATACTTACTGACTTTCAATGTTTAGGTGTTTAGTTAGCTATGTTTACGTTTAAAACGCTTTACATCGGCACATTCGGTACCTTTTATCGCAATGCATAACGATGGTAATCGAACTGAAATATAATTTATTTACTTTACAAGTAATTTAAGTTTTTAACATAAAACTATACAAACTATAGTACAAAAAAATTAACGGGAAAAGATAATTAATAAAATGGTGAAGTGAATGCATAGAGCAATACCGGAGGGGAGTAGCCATATGCAGGCTTTCCCCTCTGTCAAAGTACAAGCCCAAATGGGCCTATACCTGTCGCCTAGATGTTTAAATGTGTGCGTGAAATTGTTAAAGTCAAGATGTTAGTTTCGTAGTAATATACGATTTTTGTAGTGTGCGTGTGTGTCGCACGCATTTCCCTCCGCAAAAAATTACAGACTGTTTTGCATCGGTAATAAACGCTACTCTACTATGGCTACTCCCTCCAGTCTGCCACGGCCGGTGGCCCGTGTTACTCTATGAGTGAATGAAACCACGAAGTCCGGCTTACAAGTTCATGTGCCTGCTGAGCAAGTGTTACATTTCGTTAAGTATTTATACAAGCTAATTATGTCGATATAACTCGACAAGAGGAATATTTTTTATCGCTGTCTCTATACATAACATACGTAAACATTAGTCACAGATTTCTCTAAACTGTCTTATTTCAATAGATAATTGAAAATGAAGCTGGTATCTACATACTTACGCTTATCTACTGGAATTATCATAAATCATTAATTAAAGGAGCATTATAATATGATATAATAATATATGATGATTATAAACCCAATTAATTGTACGACTACGTAGATATTCTGAGATGGAAATAGTTAACAAATGTGAATTTCAGTGGCTTTGAAATATAGTAATCTAGAATTCTTTAGCGTTTAGTAAAAATCACCATCATTTAGTATTGGTTACTTGAAAATTTCAGAAAGCGTGTCTAGTAATCGTAAACATGTTCTTTTATTAAGCTGTATCACAAGATTTGTATACACGAATACCTAATATTATTTTGTGTAGGTAGTGGAATAAAACTACAAACAGTAGTAGGTAAACAGAATTAGTTTTGAAAAAAATCTTTCGTTCGTGAAACTAGGTGGCACACGGCACACCAAGGAGCACTTTTCCCAATTGTTATCTTGTGTGACCCGAATATAATTAATTGAACATATGACAAGCCCCCCAAAGCAAGATACTAAAATCTAAAATTAATTTTATCGCGAATACCAATGATTCACAAAATTCACAAGCAATAAACCAAAGAGCGACTATGAAAGAAATGCGTATTGAATGATGGATTTAAATTTAGAGGTAGATATAGGTATCTATCAAAAGCCACTTATAAACAAAACAAACTTTGATTGATGATTGATTGCAAAGCAGCGCGAATTTTAATCGAAGTTTGTGTACGCTTGGAACTATAACTTGGTGTCTTGAAAATCAAAATATTGATACTGGGAAGTTATTTTGGTTGAATCAACAAAATATTATGGGCGTAGGATTAATGGTGTATATACAGTAGTTATTATATGTGTGCACGCATAAACAGGGTCTTCAGTATGCTCTTAAATATACTTTCAATTTAAAAATAAAGTTGCTATGTCAACAGGTCAACACGCATCGAATCGACGTTACGCTGATTAAACCAATTTACTTCACTGTTTAATAGAATATCTATTAAACAGTGAAGTAAATATATTTATATAGAATATAGTAAGCGATCTACTCGGTTACGCGATACGGGCGCGGTCGGGTATGTGATGGGTGACCGCTAGAGGCAAATTAAAAATGCGCGTTTCAGTGCTTCGGATGCCACGTTAAGCCTTCGGTCCCGGTTGCTATCGATAGAACAGTCGTTAAACCTTGTCGGCGGCCTTATGGGCTGTTTGAAAACATCCGATAGCGGGTTGGCCACTAACCCGTATCTCCACTAACCCGCATTGGAGCAGCGTGGTGGAGTAAGCTCCAGGCCTCCCGCCAAAAAGGGGAGAGACTCAGGCCCAGCAGTAGGACGTTTCAAGGGTTGCCATTATTATATCGTCAACAAAATGATTAACGTGATTTTTCCAGACCGAAGCGAATAAGTAAGTAATTGCCTAAAATGGAGTGAACAGTAGGTAGTCATCATAAACGCTCATGATACGGCCGACGCATCGCTGCGGGGAACATGCTGTCACCCACAGAGCCCACATGGTGATATACAAATAGAAATAGTCGTAAAAATGACACACGTTAGCCTTTTTTTATTACGACGTGATATTCAGAGTTTGTTTTCCCGGTTCTCTGTCCAGTTCAGCTCAAATAATAATTTTCAGTGTCAAAATCGATTAATCACAATTTAAAAAATATTCTTAAATTTATAGTATACTAGCTGTGCCCGCGACTTCGCCCGCGTGAGAATTTATTATTGTTCAGTATCTACCCGGACGAAGTCGTGGGCGCAACTAGTATAAAAGTAGCCTAAGTTACTCCTTATTACATAAGCTATCTGCCAGTGAAAGTCCCGTCAGAATCGGTCTAGCCGTTCACAAGATAAGCCCCGCCAAACAGACAGACAGACAGACAAAAATTGTAAAAAATGTTGTTTTGGTATATGTACCGTGCATACATACATATGCATTTAGTGAAAAGCGGTTATTTTTTTATATTACAAACAGACACTCCAATTTTATTTATTTGTATAGATTATAAAATATTTACCTAGATACGTCTTTTGTATATGTATATGTCTTTGTTATAGTATTATATCATAATAAGTAAGTTTACAGTTTCTACAGTTTCAGTTTAAGACTAATATGGCACCGATATGTTCAAAATACTGTCAGGGAACTCTCCGCTTATCCAAAAACAAACAAATATAGCATTTATTACCACCGCATAAGGTCCTCGTGTCATCAAACGGCCAGATCCCTGATAGTACTTCAAATACACATACCAAGAAACTGGTTACGTGACCCACTTAAATGCGTTCACGCTGATTTTCACTAAATATTTCTACATAATAAAGGTAATTTTCTTCGTTGCGAATATACATAAGATATGCCTTTGATCTTGACGTTCCAAACAGTTTCCGCTTTAATTACTTAGTACATAGCGGATGGGTAAATGGGCATTTTGAAAGTCAAGGCGGGTCGCTAGTAATATTATTATATATTCTCTGCCGCTAGTCTCATCTTTAAAGTTTAACTTGATAACAAACTATCTGAATATTTGTCTAGGATTATTATGTACTAGCTATGTATCCGCCCCGGCTACGCACGGGTGCAACGTTACCTACACTATAATACATTACTACTATCATAATAAAATATAGCCAATAGCACTCCGAACTACTTAGTGTAGCTTTGTTACTGTGAAATAATTTTCATGTTTGGTTCAGTATTACCGAAGATTAACGCCTACAAACAGACGAACAAACATTCAAACATTCAAACAATAAAAGTTACAAACTTTACCTCTTAATAATATTAGTACTTACTTATAGATTTAAAATACAACACTATCCACTTATGCGCATACTTTATGGATTAATCAAAGACAGACAAGAATACATCTGTTCCTGGCAAATAAAAGAAAGAAACCACTTAACAACGAAATAGAGAAATCCCCATAAATAAAGAATGAGTGGCAATGTATTTTTTTTCTTTTTTGTTCAGTACCACAATACAGAAATTGGTGAGAAATGCGCGAAAGTATCGTATCGTTGTATGCAGAAGCTGGCATCCTGCCAGCTACCCGGGCGTCTCGTCACACATCGACAGTGGAAACTTTTATAAACCTCATTATTTACTTCCCATAACTACTAACTGTAGAAATGATAGCGATTACAAAAGGGTTATATTTAAATGATCCACTCTAAAATATAATTGATCTGAATGATGTATGTCTAACCTTATAAAATGTTTAGATTAGATTGATTTACGAATATATTATAAATGAACATTATTCAAGGCAATATGATAATGATATTCAATATAGGTAGGTACTAAGTCAATTCACATTTGGTAAGTAAATGTATAAAAATAATATTATATCCTTTAGATTCTCTTTCTATAATTGATAGTAGGATGAGGTCGCGAAGGATGAGGTCGCGAAGGATGAGGTTGCACGCCAGCCACTCTTTGCTTATTTTATTAAAGGCGTGAAGTTACGTTTTTTGTTCCTTTCTGGTGGTCTAAAGATCACTGCCTATATAAAACAAATTCCGTTTCTATTAAACAAAAGACGCAGGCGGCAAGAACTCATAACAAAGCTCTTTGTCTCAATACGCTTTGGGGTGGTCTTTGTGGCATACTTTGACAATTTCTGCCTTGCGATTTTTGTTTATTTTTCAAACACATCATAAAATTATTAATACAAATAAGTAAAAACTGCTGACGCATTCCTTTTACGTTAGATTGTTTACCAAATAAACCAACGAACGATACCCAAAATCAATTCATCGATACACAAAATAAACATTTCGTAAGAATACTGATTTTCTCACGATTTCAGGTGTGTCTGTGTTCCTAATTCATATTTCAAACTACTTAGTTATGTTATCTAACATAACAAATCGTTCAACATTCTACCATGTAAACAAATAACGTAATGAAAAACAATGATCATTTAATATGTAGGTAATTGAAAATTTTTGCTTGTTCAATTAATGAATTAAAAATGGAAAAAATATAGACTTTGTTGGATTTGGATTGTGTAAAATAAAAAAATGACAATATATGGTTAAGTAGGTAAAAGGGTCACAAAGTGATCAATGCCAACACACCCATCCAAACTGCAAAGGTTTCGTATGCATTGTCTACAATCGTTCACACTCGGTTAAATTTAAATTGCGTAGGCATCGTGCAATCTTCCGGAATCTAATTTTGGCTACACATACATTTTATGTGCGTTTTTATCGACTGTAATACAGCAACTTCAACACTCTTAACTTCCGAGAGAGCGATCGAGACCTTCAATAAACACAGTGACAGTCATGACCGTTGCAACACCATCCAAATATACGCACCACGTAACTGTCCAACTATAATTGCATGCAAGTGACGCGTACACAGAAATACATCGCAGGAGGGACTCCGGGAGCGGAGTGAGCTGACCTGGTCGTTTGCCAGTCTCGTCTGCCAACTGACTATCTTGACCCGCTTTGACCCCCACGCTACGAAATGGTCCCTGGGATCAAACTTGTAATTTCGAAAGAGTAAAATTTTCGTAAGTTCCGAGGTTTGCAATGCAACGGCGGACTTAAGATATAAAGTGACATGATACACTGTGGAACACACCGACACTAGGTGCCAGATGGCCAAGGCTAACAAAATGTATATCAATGAATAAATCTAGCGAAGTGCTTAATTTAAATAAAATTATTTGAAGAAAAATTGTTGTACTTTGCAATAAAGGTAGTTTTTTGAAATCTGGTAAAGAAATAAATAAAATACGCTTATATTCATAGGTAGATACTTAGGTACACTGTTGGATATTGTTGGATACAGGCTGAAGAAAAGAAAAATAGTCTGGCATCTCATTGGTCGTAACGTAACATAACGAACAGAGGGTGGGTATACGCTGCGCATTTATGTCAGTCGTTGTCTGTCTCTGGCGCGCGAACGTATGGTATTATATATTATTATAGTGCATGGTGGATATTTGTATCTTACATAGATACAAATATCCACCATTCACTATAAACTTCTTTCACTACTAGCTGTGCCCGCAACTTTGTTTGCTTGGTTGGAATAGTGGCCTTGGGACTTTGGGCAGCGCTTTAGGATATACATTTTGGTTATGTTTGGATCATAAACACTTTTGGGTAGCTAAAAAAATCAACTTTGCAGTAATGCTTCTCTGTACACGATATTAGACGTATGGCTATCGGGTATAAAAGCACACTGCCTGCTAGGATTGCGAAAAATTGCAATTGCTAATTATGTGTTTAAACGCGCATCCATCCTATGCTGAACCGAATTTTCGAAAGGGCCATTTTAAACTTCTATGCTTACATTTTTTTATAGAAAAATATTGTAAAGTTTTCAATTGTTTCGGTCAATTAGTTCTTCTAATAGAGATTTAAAGATAAAAGATAGATATACATAATATAGGCACTTCGTAAGAGCAAGCAGAAGAGAAAAACTGAATGTTAACGTTGTGCATTTTTACCCACTAACGCCACCAACACCACCACCACCATCATCACCACCACCATCGTCACTACCAATACCATCACCACCACCACTGTCACCACTACCACCTCCACCACCGACACCACTACAATCGCCACCAACGCCATCAACGCCACCACCATGACCAAACACCAATGACACTAACGCCAACAAAACCACCACCACCACAATCAATGCCACCAACGCCTCCAAAACTACCAACAACATCGCCAACGTCACCAACGCCAGCAATGCTTCCATCGCCTCTAAAAACCACCGCCAGCACCACCAAACCACCAACACCCCCACCAGAGTCACCAACAACACCTACGCCACCAACGACATCAACGAAATTCGAAAGACGTCCATCCGTCTCCGCTGGACAAAGCCTTTCCCGAAGATGCTCCTAAAAGTGTTGTGCGTCATAAGGAAAGAATATGCCATAATTGCCACGCTTGGCATGCTGAATGGTGATCATAGCGACAATTGTTCTATGCCGAGACGCTGCTATGCTGTATGCTTAATGCATATATATATTTACTAACAGAGAAAAAACCCGGCCAAGTAGAACTCGTGCACGAAGGGTTCCGTTTAAAAATGGCATAAAAAATACGTTTGTTAGAAGGTAATATACACAACATAAGACCTAAAAATTCTGTGAAAATTTTAAGCGTCTACTTGTTAATATTATTGACATCGAGCAAAAAATATACGAAAAAAAACCACGTTTATTTTATGCCGCCTTGGACCCCTTAACATTTTCATTTTCTTATTTTTAGTATTTAATTTTGTCGTTATAGCGGTAACAGAAATACATAATTTATGAAAATTTTAGCTTTCTAGCTATCACTGTTCATGAGATACAGCCTGGTGACAGACAGACGGATGGACGGGCAGACAGACAGACAGCGGAGGTTTAGTAATAGGGTCCGTTTTTACCTTTTAGATACGGCACCCTAAAGACAGAATACAGAAGACAGATACAGAATAGTTTAAAAATATATATTTGACAAATCGGGCAGGGCTTCAATAGCTCAATTGGAAGAGCGGCTGGACTAGATTCCCAGTAGGTCGCGAGTTCGAGTCTCGCCTGAAGTAAAATTTTTCTTTCCATTTTTCTTTAAATAAAATATATTTCACAAGCATGTGTTAATGCGAAATAATATAAAAACAGTTTAAAAATGTTCGATAATAGGTACATGATTCTTTAAATTGTCGTAACTTTCTTATTTTTGAACCGATTAACATAAAACAAACAGTAAATGTTAAGTTAAACTTACCACAATATATTAGTGAAAACTGCAAATCAAATAACCCGTTTCTTAAATTAGCGTGCACAAACACACAGACAAACAGACATTTTTCCGGGATAAAAAGTACCCAGTGTTGTGCGCCAAAGGTCAAAGTATAATCATACCAAGTTTCATTGTAATCGGACCGGTAGTTTTTATGTGATGCTTGAACAAACAGACAGACAGTCAGAGAGACAAATTTTTTTCTAATCACATATTTATGTTCGGTATCGATCTAGTAAAATTCCCTGGTATTTATTTTTTCAATATTTTCAATGTACAGAATTTACACTTCTACAGATTTATTATAAGTATCTATAATGCTTCAATGTACAGATTCACCTCCGCATACCCCTTCCTGTGAATACAGGCGTGAAGTCACGCGATTTAATATAATTATTGTACGAGTACTATTTCAGAGAGTGCGAGCGAGGTTCTCAACTTATATTTCGTCAGATCCGCCACACGTTTTGACGAACTCAAGTTTGAAGAAAGGCTGTTGCATCTTTTCAGACTATAGAAATATGAATAATATTGTCTTACCATTTAGACTTCTCCGTATCCGATAATAACGTTACCATAACAAAACCTTAAAATATCTCTCCTTTTGTCTCTACTCCCAAATAAGATTCACTTCAAAATTTGAGGTCACGATTCCTTTAAATTAATCGACACTCGACAAACACCGAAGTACCAGTTATTTTAAAAATAAACACATTATTTGCCCGTCACAAAAAGTTCACATACGAAAACTCCCAGTTTTATGCGTATGGTTTGTATTCCCTAACAGAAGACATGCCTTTAACATTAAGCAGTCGATATTCACTGTCGGAGATAGATATCGAAAAGTTTATTTTTTTAGAATTGAAATTAATTCAATGCGCGGTTTTTTCAAATACACTTTGGCAGCCGAGCTGCTTCGAATTCAGTTGTGTTACGTTATCATTCTCATTGTGTAATTAATGTCTGCTCGCTACAATAATGGTTCACAAAAATGTATTCAAATATTTTTGGCTATCTATTCTATTGTAGTTATGCCATATTTTGTTTCAACTAGATATGAAACGGGACATTCCGTACAATATTTACTATGCGACCGGATACCTCACTGGATATTCAAAAAACTCGAAAATTATAGAAACTACCTGACCCAGCAAACTCCATTCCTCCTTACAATTACATTCTGTTACACTATGGACTATGGTACCATACCCTACACTACATTACCCTACACTAGGGTAGTCCCTATCCAGCAAATAAAACGCCTCAGTCAGATGTATTATGCCCTCTGTGCCGGAAAGTACGGAAAGTGACGAAATGACCAAGCCACAGAATAAATAATATTTTGTCTAAAGTGTGGAGTTTGTAAAGTTAGGCCGAGTAGAGTAAAAAACTTTGCTCTAAAAAAGATCTTATACCTCTCTGACAGTGCAAGCGATATGCTCTCGTCTTGACAACATTTACACATGAAAATGTTTTTGATGGGATTATCCTATTCCCGAAAAAAATAAAACGAAAAACACAATAATCACAAAAATTGGACAGCCGTTCCTGAGTTAATGGGGCAACTAACACGACTTTGTTTTACACATTAAATAACAAGTTTAATAATAACAACATAGTTACATTCCAATTTGAGACCCATTTTACTTTAAGCAAATTAATCAGAAAAACTAAATACATATTTTTACTGGTGGTAGAGTTCCAGTGTAGGAGCTCGAGGGCGTAGGCACCGCCGGATTACCTAATCAATCTACCGCTAAATGGTAGGATTAAGCACTATCGTGTTCCGGTTAGATGGTAATGTACGGCCCCGTAATAATTTATCACAGAGGTATATCAACTGAGGTCTCAGGGCTGACAACGCATCTGCATTTCGACCTCTGGTCTTTGGGTGTCTATAGGCTACAGTCATCACTTAACATCAACTGCATGCTTGTTTGCCACCTTCATTACATACATATTTTTTTTAAACTAAAATATTGACATTTGACATAGCATTGCAGTTCAGCGTCTACTTAGTATCTACAAATGAAACACTATCCACTGCAAGAGTAAAGAAAATCGTTTTATAAATTCTATTTATACTGAGATCGTACAGCTATCTTCTTGAATGGGCTGATAGCTCGTGATAATAGCACTTGTCTATTTACTATACAATTGTGGGTTATCGAGCCAATAACCACGTACTCGTGTTAATGCATAATCTACACTACACATCGCAACTGCGTCACTGTTAACATAATGATATCGAATACTGGTCATTATTACATGGATTCTGCCTGTCATTAACCAAAAATATTAGGTTCTATTATTTTATACACTAGTTCAGTATGCTCGATACAGTGTTCGAACAATAACACATTTGTCTTTGAGAGTTAATATTTTAATTATTTTGTCTTTACCTATCTGTACGTGTATCAACATTAATTTTCGTCAATCATGAGCGTCAATCAACGTTTTCTTGCAGAGTGTTGTTTTATGGCAATTGATTTAGATTATTATTGACGATGATTTATTAACCCCGAGGCTAAATCTTCTATACCTAAAGTAATAATGTCTTGAATATCTGTCGGAAACTGGAGTCTCAAAGTTTTGGAGGACTCTAGTTTCCGCCCTGTTTTACGTAGGTATAACTTTAAATCTACGATAGAAATGTTATACTTATTGCTTCAAATAGCATATTTAAAGTATAACATTTGCTAATTTTAAGCGGTAATTAACGATGAGTCTGGCTTTGACTGTGGTTTCCTAACATAATTACTGTTGTTTTATAGCCTTCTATCTCATGAAATGAAAGTAACAGACAAGTTTGCACACTACATTAAAGTTAAGTCACTACATAATGTAAATAACTCTAGATATTACACAGAAATCAAAGCCTTGTCTTCATCAAAAGATGAGGCTACCCAGAAGATCGAATTTCTCTGTTGCTGTACCTATGTAAAATCTTGAAATATCTACGTCTCCATAGAAAAATAACACCTACTTATCTATTAAAAAAAAGCTATCTATGTTGCTAAGAACCGTTGATTTTATGTCTAGGAAAAGATGAACGATGTTTTGATGCGCATACAAATAGCAGGAAAATAAAATTGCAGGAGTAGGAATTACGTATTTTTTGGCTCGCTGTCGAATCCCTTATCGCGATTATCAGGTTCCGATTTCTTACTCCAATACAACAGACGACAACTCGTCTCTCCCTGACTAAACTCTGAATACGAGGATTTCTTTAGACCTAGCGTTCCCAAGGAAAGGCAATATGGTGCACGTCACAGCTGAAAAGGAGGCAAGGAGATTCGGCATTCGGATCTGTTTAAGGAAGGCTGGGCGATAGATTGTGATCCAATGGTAGCTAACTAGGTATCCCCATTTTAGACAGGATTAATACTAAAAGCATCAAGGAAAGCAGTCCATCTTGAGAGAGGCCTGTGGTTTTCACTATATATTCATCAATGAAGACAATGTACACGTTTACATATTATTCATACAAAAAGTGAAAATACCACACATTTTCTAATACACTTATTCCGTTTTAGAGCAAAACGAGATATAAAAATTCTATGACACATTTGAGTGCCACAATGAACCATGTCCGAACGAGTCGCAGAAGGGCGCTATTTTAATCCCTACGAATAAAAATAAACGGGGCCACCATAGACTTCCTCGGCACAACGAATGATTAAAAATTCAACCTTGATAATAAGCGCAGTGTAAACAGCCGCGAGTTGGCAGCCCGTCTCCTTGTGGAATGCTAATAAGCAAGATTGGCCCAAAACTGAGTCCACTCACACGCATCGTCAACGTATTCACGCATTATAATTTTAAGGTTTCGGCACGTCCAAAACGCTTATTTACCACGTGAATGTTTCTCTTGTGTCCCTCTTTCCGCCTTGGAGACATGTTTTTTTTATGGAACGGAGGTGACAAACAAGCATGCAGCTCACATGGTGTTAAGTGATGACTGCAGCCAATACACATCTACACAAAAACCACAGGTCAAAATGCAGATGCGTTGCTACCACTGAGACCAAAGTTGTTATGTCTCTGTGGTAGTTATTACGGAGCCGTACATTACCATCTAACCGGAACACTATAGTGCTAAACACTACCATTGGGAGGCAGAAAGATTAGGTAATCTATAGGTACAACTTATAATAAATCTGTAGAGAGGTCAATTCTGTACATGAAATATATTTCCAAAATAACTATCAGGGGGTGATTAGATATCGATACTGATGCCAAAAATGCAATCAGTAAAATTTTTGTCTGTCTGTCTGTATAACCGTTATAGGCTAGTAAAAAATAAATATAATGAGACATCCATTGCCCGTTATACATCTTTTACACGAAGTCTCGGTTTTTGCGAGTACCGGTATATTGCCCTGTTTAGCACTGGCGCAGTGATAACGCAACAGTATAATCGTAGGTATAAACTCGCCTATAGAAACACATATCGTCTCTTACAAGAATAATGTGTCATTTCTGAACGATTTAGATGAAATGTCACGTTATTCTTGTAAAGAGGCGATATGCCACTAAATGGGGTCCTGAATGTATTTTATTTGTATAATTCTTAATATTGAGTGTGATGACAATCATTTAGGTATTTTAGGTAATATGCTTTTAACTACAATACTTAATTTTATACGTCATCAACATCAATAAGAAATATACAATCCACGTTGATGATAACCGCATGTGCAGCATTCTATATCATCAATGTTGAAAGCTTATACACAAACACCTACGGCTCAATACAAATGCATTACTCCGTTCTCACGAAATGATAATATGTTTTGCGTCTCCGTCTGTAATTACGCTACCCTTACCATAATAAAATTGCATTATATTAGAAACTAATCGGAACGCGGTTACGATACGGAACACTTGCGACAAAATGAGGATGGCGAAAATTATTTTGACGAATATTTATAATATAAACAAATTTAAGCAAACTTTTTTAACACTATTGCTACATTTGGAATTATTTTATTACGCACATTTTCATTTGGTCAAATGTTTACTCGGTAGTAGGTAGGTATATTACCAAGGATAATGGCATTACATAAGACACATAAGTCATTTGGTCTTTTAACAAGTGATTATTACAGCAAACAATATTTACTTAGTCAAATGATTTGTTTAGCCATATCATTTTTTGACAAAAGAAACTAAATTTGGAGTTTATTAATAAGTTGGTTAGGTTAGAATAGTGACGGCCCATTCTGCGAGAGTGGGTCGAGCGGAGGCATGGTGTGCTCACCTTCCGGCTCACGCAGGTCCTCACGGGGCATGGCTGCTTCGGGAGGTACCTGTGTAACATGGCTGAGAGGGAGCCGACTACCACATGCCATGAGTGCGGCTGCAATGAGTGATTTCAACTTAGTATTTATATGCAAAGGGGAACCCCGACTTACACTGTTATCGCATGCTCCCTACCTATCGCGTAAGTCTCACTAGCTGTTGCCCGCGGCTTCACCCGCGTGGATGTCGTTTTATAAATAACTAAGTAGCCTAGGTTCTTTCTGAAAGTCAGCTCTATCTCTGTACCAATTTCATTAAAATCGGTTCAGTCGTTTGGACGTGAAAAGGTTACAGACAGACAGATAGAGTTACTTTCACAATTATAATATTATAAGTAGGGATTGTATTCATAGATTTAAAAAAACCAATATCAATATGATATCCCTTTTCGTTGTTCACGCTCATATAATATGAATGTATATACGGAATGTGCCTCGAACCACGCACAGTATAGTTTTTTGTGATGAACATTTTATTACAATCTCTACCGATACCTGAGTCAAAAGTCGTGGTTAGCAGTTTTACATTGATTCGTAATTTTATAGCAAAAAAAAAGTAATGTTGAACAGTTCATGAATTGGCTCACCTTACGCCGGACATGTGATGATAAAAAAACGGCTAAGTCACGCATTTTGACTAAGACATAGAGTTTGTGAAGTCAGGGCTTGTAGAGTTAAGGCGTGTAGAAACTTGCTTTCTATAAGATACAGTGCGAGCTCTATAGTCTCGTCTTGTTAAATGTTTTTCGTGAAATGTATATAAATAAACAAACAATAATTATGGTTCCACAGGTCGGCAGTTGCAAAAAAAAACAATTTGCTTTTATTATCTATACTTATAATAAATCTGTAGAAGTGTAAATTCTGTTTATTAAAAATATTGAAAAAATAAATACCAAGGGATATTATTAGATCGATACCGAACACAAATATGTGATTAGAATTTTTTTGTCTGTCTGTCTGTCTGTTTGTTCAAGCATCACATAAAAACTACCGGTCCGATTACAATGAAACTTGGTATGATTATATTTTAACCTTTGGCGCACAACACTGGGTACTTTTTATACCGGAAAAATGTCTGTTTGTCTGTGTATTTGTGCACGCTAATATCAAAAACGGCTTATTCGATTTGCGGTTTTCACTAATATAATAGGGTAAGTTTCACTTAACATTTAGTGTTTCTTTCATGTGAATCGGTTCAGAAATAAAAAAGTTATGTCAATTTAAAGAATCGTATCGAATATTTTTCAGCTATTCTGTATCTTAGTTCTATCTTTTAGGGAGTTTCGTACCTAATAGGTAAAAACGGACCGTACGAATAACTAATCCTCCGCTGTCTGTCTGTCTGTCCGTCCGTCCGTCTGTCTGTCACCAGGCTGTATCTCATAAATAGTGATAGCTAGAAAGCAACATTTTCACAAATTATGTATTTCTGTTACCGCTATAATGTAGACGCTTAAAATTTTCACAAAATTTTTAGGTCTTATGTTGTATTGTAGCTTCCATAATAAATCTATATACGTACAAATAAATAAAATTGGAGTGTCTGTTTGTAATATAAAAATAGCCGCTTTTTACTAAACGCATATGTATGTATACACGGTACATATAACCAACATTTTTTACAATTTTTGTCTGTCTGTCTGTCTGTTTGGCGGGACTAGTCTTGGGAACGGCTTGACCGATTTTGACGGGACTTTCACTGGCAAATAGCTGATGTTATAAGGAGTAACTTACGCTACTTTTATACTAGCTGCGCCCACGACTTCGTCCGGGTAGATACTGAACAATCATATTTTTTCTCACGTAGACGAAGTCGCGGACACAGCTAGTATTTAATAAAATTAATGTTACATAAGTTTTACAATTACTAATTAATATACGACGTTATAGATCGAAGTTTGATCGATAAGTGATTTTATATAAAATTATAAAGTTCCGTTCGCACGGTCGCGACTCCTACATCAGCACTCTTTCCAGGGAACCAACACAAACGACACTCGCGTGGGAACGCTATCGTCAGCGACTCCCTAAGGGTCCATGGACATAACACAATAAAAAACATTTAGATATAGATAATAGATAATCTTAATATATATAAATCTCGTGTCACAATGTTTGTCCTCAATGGACTCCTAAACCACTTAACCGATTATAATAAAATTCGCACACCATGTGCAGTTCGATCCAACTTGAGAGATAGGATAGCTTACATTACGCTATGACTAATAGGAGCAGAGCAGCGCGGGCGAAGCCGGGGCGGGCCGCTAGTCATAATATATGTCATTATAGATATAGATAATAGATATAGATAATCATAACAATCTAAAACGAACTAAAACATATAGAAACATAATGGCAGCCTAATAAATATAGAAATACAATTAAAAATCGATCAAGACAGAAATCCGTGAATAACATACATTTGACTTTATAGACGACGTAAAGAGGTAGTGATTCATTATCATTACTAACTGCTACTAAACTATTAGAAAAGTGAACGTTCACGTATAAGTATCGTAAACAAACACGGCGTTAGACGAGGGCCGTGAGGACAGGTTAATGTTCTTTCTAGTATCAGAGAGTACCTCCTGTTCCGTAGCCCTTCCCTTCCATGGGTATTCGTTTTCGGACAAATCTAACGTTTTTTTTACTGAAACACCGCGCCAATTAAGTAATTAGCGCGGGGGTACCGCAATAGTATGCTCGTGTGAACACGCCCATAGACACATATTTCACTTAATTAAAAGAATCCTGCATGGAACCGACACCGATTCAAATCAAAAAAGTAAATTTAAAAGGCACTGCAGTACATTGCTGTTTTTCTAAATCATAACTATGACGTTGCTGTTTTGAGCAATGTACAGCATAATCGGTATCGAAATTATGTCAACTCAGATCCATTATATGGCATCTGGTGACTGTTTAAAAGTGCTGTTATACCAGTTTTTATCTGGGAATAACAGAAACTTGCCCTTTCATCGGATAATGGAAACTAAATTAAGTAAAGTCCTGAAAACTTGCAGTAGAATTACCTATTCTTCTTTTATTTCTTTACATAATGTAATAATGCCTTCGGTTATCTCATAATTTTTAAAATTCATTTATTTTAGAACATACTTCCTAGAAATGCTTGTAAATTTTTCTTAACGCAGACTTCCAACAAAAGTGACTTCATAATGAAATCGGAAAACCTTAGTGTTTTAATTTTGGCGAGGCTCGAAGCGCACGTTAAGTAGGTAATAGCACTCGTGACCCACTTCGTTTCTGTATGGCTCCCAGTTATAATGTTATACAAAATATATGCTACACTATACAAGTTTCTCTTTCGAACTCTCGAATACTCTGGTCCAGACTCGATATCTTATCATAATTAGACATACTCAACCGCTTTGGTTAATATATAGGTATAATGGCAACAATATAAATTTATTACTCTTTTATATTGTAACGTAATAAACACACACTCTGAAAATAGTTTGTTCAGAATCGATAGCCGAACCGATGTCAGAATTTTTAAAGAAAGGAAATTTTTTATCTAATAATTAATTACAATTAAGTAAGTAAATGACCTGGTACTTCTTGAAGAGAATCCAGCAGCAATAGAACAAATGATGCAGAGCCTAGCAGATATAAGTAGAGAAGTTGGTCTGGAAATCAATGTCAGCAAAACAGAATTGATGTCAAATACACGGGAAGTTGATGTTATGGTAGATGGCAATAAAATAAAAAATAAAAATAAAATAGTGAAAAGTCAGGAGATGGGAAGATGACTTGAAACAGACAGCGGGACCATTCTGGTTGAGAGTAGCAAGGGACAGGCAAAAGGCACACCGAACTTAGGGACCTCTTGTAACCCTATGTTTAGGAATAAAAGGCTATTATTATGTCTCTCGTCAGCACGGGGTCCAATTTGAACCCCGGACCTTTGTCAGGCTTGCGCGGGGACATGGGGGGTCCAACACGTAGAGGCCCTTTCGAGAATTTTGATCTACTTTGTAATGGGTTATATTCGGCGGGACCTCTCTCTGACTGCATCAATAGTTAATACAGACACAGACAGACCCCGCAGAATATAATGGGACTATTGTAATGAAAAATGATTTGCCAAACTTTGGGCTATGTGGGTGAACTGGGGGGACTAGCTGGCTGGGCCTTTGGAGTGAGATCCGGCACCTGCCTATATTCAACATCTCACATTATCGAATCCTACTTTAGGCAGGTGGTGACTCGCCTCTCCTTGGTGGGCCCCCCAAACAGCCAACCCGATGGTCGACAGGGGGCAACACTGTTGAGAGAGGCTGGGGGTGTCGAGAGGTGTGGCCCCGGTTTCACCATCACGAGCGAGTAATCTCGAGCTCGGAGCGGGCTTCCCCGCTATTATGCCTTTAGACACTTCCACCCCCGAGTGTATGGCTCTTTCAGAAATTTAGACAACAGCCTATTATCTAAATTTCTGCAAATGCCATACCTCTAGCGCCCCACTCTGACCGGCCAATGAAGGCAAGCCAGAGGTGAGAGACCTGATGCTCTGTCCGGCCGTACCTCTGTGTGGCGGACGAGGCGGAGCCCAGTTCTCTCGGAGGAACTCGAGATGATGGTAGGGGGTGGTGTCGCTACTCACCAACAGCTCGCCACAAGCTGCTCTGCCCCCCTATTATTATTATTATTAAGTAAATTAAGGTCACGCATTAGGTGAATCTATACTTATAATAAATCTGTAGAAGTGTAAATTCTGTACATTAAAAATATTGAAAAAATAAATACCGGGGGGGGATGTTATTAGATCGATACCTAACACAAACTATGTCTGTCTGTTTGTTCAAGCATCACATAAAAACTACCAGTCTGATTACAATGAAACTTGGTATGATTATACTTTAACCTTTGGTGCACAACACTGGGTACTTTTTATCTCGGAAAAATGTCTGTTTGTCTGTGTGTTTGTGCACGCTAATATCAGAAACGGCTTATTTGGTTTGCGGTTTTCACTAATATATTGTGGTAAGTTTCACTTAATTTAGTGTTTATTTCATGTGAATCGGTTCAGAAATAAATAAGTTATGTCAATTTAAAGAATCGTATCGAATATTTTAAAGCTATTCTGTATCTTAGTTCTATCTTTTAGGGGGTTTCGTATCAAAAAGGTAAAAATGGACCCTACGGATTACTAATCCTCCGCTGTCTATCTGTCTGTCCGTCTGTCTATCTGT
Source organism: Macrosoma leucophasiata (assembly GCA_036365455.1). Lineage (NCBI taxonomy): Eukaryota > Metazoa > Arthropoda > Insecta > Lepidoptera > Hedylidae > Macrosoma > Macrosoma leucophasiata. The sequence continues at coordinate 9,228,859 of JAWQUS010000024.1, forward strand.
CTGTCACCAGGCTGTATCTCATAAATACTGATAGCTAGAAAGCTAACATTTACACAAATAATGTTTTTTTTTTAATTTTTAGGTCTTATGTTGTATTGTAGCTTCCATAATAAATCTATATACATACAAATAAATAAAATTGGAGTGTCTTTTTGTAACATTAAAATAACCGCTTTTTACTAAACGCATATATACCTATGTATACACGGTACTTATACCAAAATAACATTTTTTACCATTTTTGTCTGTCTGTCTGTCTGTTTGGCGGGGCTAATCTTGGGAACGGCTTGACCGATTTTGACGGGACTTTCACTGGTAGATAGCTGATGTAATAAGGAGTAACTAAGGCTACTTTTATACTAGCTGCGCTCACGACTTCGTCCGGGTACATAATGAACAATCATAAATTCTCACGCGGACGGAGTCGCGGGCACAGCTAGTCCACAATAAAATGCAAGTCTCAACAAGTTCAATGGAACTCGTTTAGACGTGCATTTTTTTTTTATATGTCTGAAGGTTGACAGACAAGCAAACGGGCCACCTGATGGAAAGTGGTCACCGTCGCCTATGAACATTTGCAACACCACGGGGAGTTGCCAACGCGCTGCCAGCCCTGAAGGACTCTTTTGACGCCATTTTTGAAGAACCCCATATTGTAGCACCTAGGGAACACCTCAGAGGGAAGTTCGTTCCACAATTTACACGTTCTGGGCAGGAACGAACGTGAAAACCTCACCATTGAGCACTGCCAGGTGTCCAGTCGGTGTGGGTGGAACTTCTCACTTCGGCGGGTAGTACGGTGTAGGAAAAGTGACGGTGGCACCATGTCAAACAGTTCAGCAGAGCACTCACCATTGTAGAGACGGTACAACACGCACAGACTCCCAATATCTCTGCGCCGGCTCAGATGTTCGAGCCTGTCAGTAAGTCCTGGATCGTTAACAATACGAACGGCGCGTTTTTGTAGGGAGTCAAGTGGACCAAGCTGGTATTTGGGGGCTCCCGCCCACAAATGAGAGCAGTATTCCAAATGGGGCCGCCGATTTTATTATTAAATTTAAGAACTAAAATTCTGATAATTAATCTTAATACTAGTTAAATAACAGTGTTGCGGCGGGGGTTACGCTACATTCACAGTGCGAGTTTGCGTGTGTGAGTAGGTCTTTGTTTTGTGTGGCCATATATTATGATTATAAGTCGATTTTCTAATTGGGATGTTTGAAAGTGTGCGTTATTCCCGTTACACGTTAACACGTAAAACAGACACACGAAGGATACGAATGGTTATAATTATTATAAGGTTCCCATTGTTCCTTTTTAGGTACCAAACCATAAAAGAACATAAACTTGAATTACAATTTAAAATCTATTGGATAAAAATTTTAAATGGGGTAAGCATATAAATGAGACTCGAGAAAAAATACTGACATTTCTTAATATTTTTAAAGATCTTGCGGGCAGTAAATGGGGAGTTCACCCTAAACACTTACGTAGACTTTATATGTCTGTTGTTAGAAGTAGACTTGACTACGGAAGCATATTTTATGATAATAGCATCAACAGTTATCTTAACAAATTGAATTTAGTACAGAACCAGGCCATGAGAGTAATTGGTGGATTTATCAAGACTACACCACTGCACGTAATGGAGAGTGAATTGTGTCTTGCACCTTTATCCATAAGAAGAAAGTACCTGGGGGGCAAGTTTTGGCTTAAATGTAAATCATTTGAAGATAATAAAACTACAGAAATTATACAACAACTAAGCAGTAAATGTAATGGTGAATACTGGAGAAATAAGAAATTACCTTTGTTAGTTAATATGCAAAGAAATTTAAAATATCTTCGAGTAGCGTCTAGGAAAAAATTGCATATTCACTCTCCATGTACGTGGAGTGGTGCACATGATTTGTCAAATAATATTGTCACTAATGTTCAAGGGTTATGTAAATCAAAAAAATCATTTGATGCATCGATCGATGATGAGTCTTCTAAATTTATGTCAGTCATACTTGAATACCGAATATAATTTATGCTACAAGATTTTTACTGATGGTTCTAAAGATGAATCAGGATCTGGACCGTCTGTTGTTGTTCCACAGATAGGAATAAAAATTAAGTTTAAAATTGACTCGAATATCACCGTAATGCATAGAGAAATATATTTTATTTTTTTTAAAGAAAAATGGAAAGAAAAATTTGACTGAGGCAGGGCTTCAGTAGCTCAATTGGAAGAGCGGCTGGACTAGATTCCCAGTAGGTCGCGAGTTCGAGCCTCGCCTGAAGTCAAATTTTTCTTTCCATTTTTCTTTAAAAAAATAAAATATATTTCACAAGCATGTGTTAATGCGAAATAATATAAAACAATGCATAGTGAGTTGATTGCTATATCGGAATCGTTAGCTTACTTAATGTCGTGTGACGGCAAGGATTTTGTTATCTTGTCCCACTCAAAGAGTGCACTCCTACTCACTAATAACCTCGAACATTCGAGGATATCCGATAGCCTATACAATCTTGGAAACCATCAGTAAACTTAAGGCTCAAAATAAAAAAAAATGTTCTGCAGTGGATTCCCTCTCATATCGGCATTGTGGGTAACGAGGAGGCGGATATATTGGCAAAACAAGCTATAAACGATGGTATACCTTACGACTGTACACCGCTACACAATGAAGCATTAATTGAGCTTAAAAAAAAATTGCAAACAGGATTGGCAGGAATACTTCGACGAACGATCCAAATATAAAGGTATTTGGTACAAAACAATAGTTTGTTCGCTTCTTCGTTACCCTTGGTGGCATAGTAACTTATGAATAAACTCCCAGGAATAATGGTTCAGAATAAAAAAAAAAAAATCTATTGGATCCGCTTTTCAACTAGGATGCTTTTGTCATAATGTAACATCCAATTTTCAGTAAATGAGAAATAAGTTTCTCTCCACGAATATCTTTTTTTACGGTTTTCCTCTTACCTTCTTGCTTTGACGTGTAATGTTTGTATGTACAAGTCTTTAAAATTTTATTATCTTCACGTTCTTACGTTGTAAATTATTACCGGTTGATTTTATTGACTCACAGACTTTTTATAACAGTTAGATTTTCATCGCTCATTTCGTTTTGAATAAGTATATTGCTATATAGATTTATCTTCGTTCCTTACTGGTTGACAAAAAAACTAAGTAAGTTTGTATCATTTTTAATGGTCTGGTTTCTGGGTAAACACCCATTTGTACAGACAAAAAGTTATAAGATGTTATCAAATTTCATTTAACTGTACACTCGCAGGTATAAAGAATTATGGAATATTTTCAGTCAGTCAAGTGGTGTCAGTTATAATAGCGGACAGAAAGCTCATTCCCTTTGTTCGCGCCGCCCCTCGTCCGATCAATATCCGCTTACAATCATTCTCATCTAGGTTCAAGCTCTTCGCGTCATTAACTACCTACTTTCTGTCACCTTGTTTTTTGAACAATGTGGTTGGTGATTTGGTTTACGATACTTTTTGTGTCAATTAAACCTCAACTATTTTGTTTTTCTTGACGGTCCTTTTTATTTTTAATAAACAAATTGTTTAATGAAATATCATGAAAATAAAATTACAGATATTTGAACACATTTCACTTAAGAAATAGTACGAGTAGGAACAAAAGAGTATTTCATACTTACCGCCAAATGGTAGTGTTCAGCGCATTTATGTTCCAGTCAGGTGGTATACCTATCTACGGCTCCGATATTTCCGACTAAGAGGCATAACAGCTTAAATTTCAAAAGTGGCTACGCATCTACAGTATTCAATAAGAAATATTGCACATTGAACTTAGGAAGGAGTATTCAGCTTATTTCGGGTCTGTAGAGCGTTACCTCTTTCGCGCCTTATCTATCTGACGTTTGTCGACCATTTTGATTAAGTTGTAACTAATACCGGACTACGGATGCTTACGAATATGTAGGCAGTGTGCAGCAAAGATAACGCTAGACGAAGTCGAAACTAGCCGATTATCACTTTCATAGGCTCGATGTGCAATATTTATTGATGATTACTGTACCTTGAAATCTTTGGTTTAAAGCTGTATGCTTGTGATTCATTCTTATTTGCGCACATGAAAAAAAATCTAATTGAATCTAAAATTTCAAATTATCTATATTAAAATCGCTGTATTTATGAGAGGTTTATTTCGCTCGAGGTTTATTTTAATTTTGATTGATTTATTTCAAATGTTTAATTTATTTCACCAATTACCTGATGAAATCTAAACCTACTACTTTATACGAAATTGTGTAAGTACGCATGATACATGATGATATGATTCATTCCTTTGTGCTTTTAAATACATACTTATGCCGTTATCTTTGATTATGTTAAGCTCTTTATAACAGAACTTTGTATTCCCTAAGTAACAATTTACACTTCAAAGACAAACTACATAAGTAGGTCACATAAGACATTACCTACCGTTTACTTAAGCTTCCCTATATAATACATCCGCTTTCAAAGAACATAGTTATTTTATTAAAACAAATTATCTGATTTTAATAATACAATCAGACGCAGCTTTCGTGCCTTTCAGAAAAGTAATATAATGAAGTGAAATGGTTAACATAGCAGAGAATTAGTTCTTCCGTCATAAATAATATGTTTTGCCCCAAGCTTGGGTCATGGCTACTCACTTGGACACTCTCCAGGTCAATCCGTCCTATTTCATATAGAAGTATCTTACTTTTATGAACGTTCCATCGCTTTATCTAGGTACATAAATGCCATCGCTATTACGAAGTTGCAGCTATATATTACTCGTGAATTGGATGCAATTGCATAACGACGTTATGAAATTGATGATAATTTTATTGTGTACCTAAATCTGAACGTCGTCGATTAGATCTACCTATTATAAACTCTTACATATTTATTTACTATCCCAAAGCATGGTTTTGATGTAGTTTCTCTTTTATTAAATGAAAATGACAAATAAGCAAGGGTGTTAAAATTCAAAACTGGTGAATGATTTTGAAGCTATATACAGAAACCAGAAAGAAATATAACGTATAAACAAATCGCCTAATTTCGAAATGCGTTACCTCCGATCTAAGTAAAATATTGGTCAAAACTTGATCGAAATGGTCGACAAATGTCACATAGGTAAGGTGCAAAAGAAATATAAATAACGCTCTACAGCAGTGATTCCCAAAGTGGTCCATATAGACTCCCTGGGGTTTATGGAAGACTCGATGGGGTCTACGTTTATGCGTAAATAAAAATGGGATATATGGGAAAGTGATGTATATGTTAGCAAGGGGGTCCATCGAAACCAGAAAAAAATTGAAAGGGGTCTACAAGAAAAAATAGTTTGGGAACCTCTGCTCTACAGAGTCGAAATAAGGCGAAGTATCTTGCCTGAGGTGTGCAATATTTCTCATTGGACACTTTACCTAATTAATATATTTATCCTCTGCAGTCTGCAGTATAAGTACTTCCTCCTGTCCTTCAATCAGTCTTAACACTTACTTCAGACTTCTGAAAAACATACTTTATGACATACCTACTTACCTACCTATTACCAGACATATCTATTACACAATACCTCCCTTTTAGCAGCAACTAAACTGATCATAAACTTAAAAACCGTTACTAAATTACTCAATACTACTAAGTTACTAAATTCAATCAATAAATGTAGGTGTATGTATATTTACTACTCGACCTATAGTCGTTTGTAAGACGTTGGATCAATATTGAAATAGGTTATTATAGACAAGACAAGACTTTGATAGTTTTATGGTGTTAAACATCGGATATTACATGAGTAGCACACAATTTTCGTTCTAACAACGACCTGCCCCGTGTTCACTCGATCTTACATACTAAAAACTTAAGAAATTCAATTTAGAACTGCACAAATCAAATCATAAGCTAATTTAAGTATAGCTATTTAATAAGAACTTGTTTCATTTAATTGTATCTTTTTCTTAGAAACGCAAGCATTGTTGTCCTTTTTACTAGAAGACTACTTACACCCTCCTGAGACACTCACAGATTATAGAGACAAAACTGCAAAAGTAATTCATGTCGACCAAGACGTACCTACCCCAGCTTCCAGAGAAGGATTGGTGACGCAATAGACAACTAAAACAATAAAATAACAACTAAACCAAGTACTAAGTACCTACGTAGTTAAATAACGCCTACATGCTTTCCAATAACTTATTCCATCTTCAACTAACAGGAAACTTTAAGTAAATGCAATAATAATAAATAACAATTTCGGAAAAAATACATTCAATAAGTATTTTCTATTCGATAAAAGAGTTACAGATAAACCAAGTCAATCAACTGAGCATGGTCACGACAGTAATTCTGATATATCCACATATCCAGTTCAGAGAATAATGAATAAAAATTGAACAATCGATTTCTTGAACAGAAATAACATTCTGATGACATCGTGTACGTAAAGGATGGAATGGCAATTTAGGCAATTGATGTAATTGATGCATATTTTTATTAATCACTTGCTCCTCTTATTAAGTTATAATTAAGTACCTACTCCATTAATAAAAAAATACTAATAACGTAATTCCTTTTTTATTGTACTTCAATAATTTGTTAAAATATTAGAATTTATTTAAGTGTATACAAGTATATTTGGGTCCATGATAATACGTAATGAATAAACTGATCGTGTAACGTAAATAAATAGAGGGAGCAATGGTCGATACGGGCGAGGGCAGACTTTCATTTGTTTAACAGTATTTGCTGTTCGAGCTCTCCAGGCTATCCTCCCGCTACCCTATTGAAACCATACTTTCAGTAGCCAAATGACTAATTCAAAGCTTCCCCTATTATTATTTATCTTGTTTTGTTCGACTATGCATGGATTTATATAAACAAGCTTAGTACTTTTGGACGCCAAATTACTTTCCATAGTCAGTTATTATGTTCTTAATGCTTTGCTGTGTATAATATAATTTCGGCAATCGTCTGTTTCAGGACCTTCAGGAGTAGGTACCCTCACTAAAAACAGATAATTTGCAATACTGAAAAGTAATATAATACTAAAAATAAAAATAACTTCATCCAACAAGAAGTCGGGTTACCAATTACGCAAACTAAAGATACGGCCCGACTTCTTTACAAGTACTTATGAATAAAAAGTATTACCTACATGCATTGCTCTGTTGAATTGCTTAATTTTGTACCTATATTCTGTTATTTTTCACTCTTTACTATTGCAATTATCTGGATTTAAAGGCGGTAATTCCAATCAAAGTAAAATCCACGTCAAAGTCCAAACACGGTTCAGAATTTTCTCCTAAAAGTTAGAGTGTAGTGGCTTCTAACGTAAATTAGGAAACAAAGAAAACATAACGAACATCCCATAAGTCCACTTTTGAGGGATTTTATCGATTTCTAAAAGATGCCATCATACGCACCTACATCACCCTCTCAAAGGAGACTATAATCTCTAAGATCGGTGCAGATTTAGCGGAGAAATCGGTGAACGGTACGTACATTTAAAAAAAAACATACATACGCGACAAACATATAAACGCCCCCTTTTTTAAATCGGTTAAAATTGGTAATTGGAAGCACACTTTTGTTACGGTACAAGTACCTAAATTAAAAGTGTATCCAGTCGAATAAACAATCCAAGGCAAGTTGCCCTATGAGCGAAGCCAATAAGCAAGTCCACATTTAAAGTAACTGTGTATTGTATTGTATGTTATGCTATGTTATATTGTTGTATGCTATGAATACTTACGACCACAGTTACTTTAAATGTGGACTTGCTTAAGCCCTCAAGATGTTGTGTGTGACAGTGGCTAACTGGCTACATTATCAACATACAAATGCTGACACGGGGATCATTTTATTACATAATAATACAATGATCCCCGTGTCTTCGAGCTCAGCAGCAGCCCTTATAGCTCTAATAAGCTCATCTATACTAATACTCGTATTATAAAGCTGAAGAGTTTGTTTGTTTGAACGCGCTAATCTCAGGAAGTACGGGTCTGATTTGAAAAATTCTTTCAGTGTTAGATAGTCCATTTATCGAGAAAGGCTTTAGGCTATATAACATCACGCTAAAATGAATAGGATAGGGTAGGTAACGTTGCAACCGCGCGAAGCCGTGGCGGACTGCTAGTCATCAATAATGGTGTTCATCTACATTCATCATTCCTTTCATACATGCATTAAGAAGTAGAAATTGCAAAATATAATATAATTACGTATCCACTGATTCCCGAAACACAGTGAATACTAGTTCGTGAATCAATAAATTATTCTTCTTCTTCTCGTATGTATTATCATAGACCTTATTTGACATAAGTATATTCACATTAACAACACATACTTACCTATTTACGATAATTTATTCTTCTTATTTCACGTATAATTTTGATTTACCGTTTCTTACGACCAAACTGTTTACATTAGTTATTGTGTACGAGTCAAATTTATAAAAATAAAAAAAACTAAACAGCATTCGTGAAAAGTAATTTATATAACTGATGATTTATGGGTTCCGTTTTTATAATAAACCTATACTTAAACGAGTATAGGCACGACAACATTAACTGGTAATATAAACATTAACCAGCGGTCTACATTATACAAAAATACCAAATGGATTTAGCCACGTCCATACATAATTGTTATCTGTGGCTGCATCCTAAGAAGAACTTAATGCTTTTGATGTCCAAACACGACCTAATTTACGAACTCTAGCAAGATAAAAATTCCCTTACCCTCCTTGTTTGTAGATAAAGCCACTATCACGATCAGAGTGAGAGACAAACTCCAATGGAAAAGCTTATAAGCATACGCGCCGTATTTTCTTATTTTTCGCCAATACTCTGTTCCGGTTAAATGGCGTGTGAGACATAATTACTGGCACAGGGGGATAACATTTTAGCCTCAAGATTAGCAATGCAATTTTGAAGCGTTTATATTTTTATAGTTGTCCATGCATTTCAGTGATTTATCACCACTAATGTGGAGTATGAAAAGAATGTACACAGTGTTGACAGGCGGGCAACTTATTGATGGAGATAGAGCCAGGTGCCTAGGTATTATTTTCGTAGCCATTGTGCCACACGTTGTTAATACACTTTTTCTTAAAATATCTTCAAATAGATTGTAACAGCCAAATTGGTCCCACGTACCTATTGCCAAACGTTGAGTTTTCGTGTGTCGTTGTTGCGAAAATGGGTCACTGACTGTCATGCACTTACACAAATCGATGCAATTTCACGGTATAATTTCAAAACAAAAGACTTGCAAGGATTACGTTCTCATCATAACTATCTATCACAATTTTTCACAGCAACTCTCGATGTGCCCGTTCCGACGGTGATATCTTCCGAATAACAACACTCAAGTTTTTGTCCAAGGATTGACCGTTTACTTAAAATTTATGAATGAAAGTGGATGATGTTTACCTCCCCTAGTGACCTTGAGGAGGAGGGAACCTCGAGGTGAGAATGGCTGCTTTTGATTCTGGAGCCACTTGCTCCGCGAGAGTCAGGCGCGCGCGATGTGGCCAAGTATGGCGAGTGACAGGTGCCGGTGTGGCGTGCGATAGCGCGGCGCAGGACCGGGCCCCGGCTATCGAGCGGGCGCGGGCGGTCAGCGTGGAGCGGGCGAGCTCGCACGCGATGTGGACGGGTGACGGGAGTGCCGGGTGCGCGGCCGCGGACTAGCCGTCAGCTAACCGACTGCGCGCTGCCGCTATTTGCGCCCACTCGCCCCGCTCGCACCCGCCCGCCCAGAGCTTTCTCTGCGCAACGCAACAAAAACATTTCTTTCACAAAGACAACGGAGCTTTCATTGTTGTTAATTTAGAGATAATTAATTAGGGTAACTAATTATGCACAGCATTTTCACTAACAGTATTTCGTTGTTGCGCAATCAAAATAACCATATAAAACTTAAATTCGAATCTATATATTATCCTTTTATTAAAGTTGTTAAAACTGAACTAAATCTGAAAAATAGGTATATTAGTCATAGACACTCTGAATTATGATAATGATGCCGTAGCACGTTCTGATAGAAATAACCAGTTTTCATTCATAAAAGAAGTTCTCTGTAGGTACCCGATCCTATATGTACCTAATCTAAAATTTCTCATGTTAATACCTACTCTGTAGGTTTTATTTTTAATACATATGATGAAAGTGACAAAGAAGCTTGGAGTTCACATTGGAAAGTGAATACAACAGCCTACAGACTACATAACTCGTGCTAGCAACCTTTTCAGGCCGATATAGGTACTTGCGTGCACCACCAAATAGCTTCTAGTTGGATACCAACATCAAACCTGACGTCATCACTTCAGCCGAAAGGTGTCCAAAGCTGGACTAAAGCCGTACCCAAAGTTAACAAGAAAAAAAGAAAAAAGACGTGTGGCACTCGGGGACTGCCGCGGTAAAGCTATTGCATTTACATAATTATCTAAAATTAAGAAAAACAAAATAAAATGCAAATAAAAGAAAAAAAACCGGACAAGTGCGAGTTCGACTCGCGTGGTGAGGGTTCCGTAATTTAAATATTTATTTTCGAAAATATTACATATTCAAAATGCAGGGTCATAGCGGTTACGGTGGTACCGGCAGGGGGGTTATATTATTAAGAATTTTCGATTTAATTTGAATACTCTTATAGGTTTTCCAGTAATCTATAGGAAAAGAACTATTTTCCACATTTTTTTCAAAATTTTAAGTTCAGTAGTTTCAGAGATAGGGGGCGGTGGTAAATTTTCGTCGTTTTTTTAAATAACTTCAAATTTTCTTATGCAAAAATTATAAAAAAAATATATCTGAGATGCTGACAACAACTTCTTTCATAATTTGACTTCAGGCGAGACTCGAACTCGCAAAAAAAAAATTCCATTTTTCTTTAAATAAAATATATTTCACAAGTATGTATTAATGCGAAATAATATAAAACAACTTCTTTCATTTGATATGTCACACGACACAGTTTACGATTTATTTTTTTTAATTTTCGATTTACTCCCCGAATAGTTTCGGAGCAAATTGGCTGTGACAGACGGACAGACAGACAGACAGACAGACGCAAGAGTGATCCTATAAGGGTTCCTTTTTTCCTTTTTAATGTACGGAACCCTAAAAATGAACAAAAACAATCTTGGCAGCGGTGGGATTCGAACCCACGCCTCCGAAGAGACTGGTGCCTTAAACCAGCGCCTAGACCGCTCGGCCACGCTACCCACGAGGTCGGACGGCGAAATTATACATGACTTTCTTTAAATGAGTTTAAAATTTGTAATCCGGAGCGTCCGGTTTTCTGCGTTACGGAATTTCTGAATTCGGTCCCCGCGCTCAAGGCCCGCAAGCTACCTAGAACGAATGATATAATAAACAAATTGGTATTAATGATTACAAAACTATAAATAAAATTTAACCAATAAATCATGTCGTTCACTTAGCAGAGTTCAAAGTGGCCTGCACTTATCAGTACCGAAATAATCAGAATAAAAATTAAAATAAAATATCGAAAATGTAAACTTCCATGGCATACTTATAATAATAAATAAATATATGCATATATAAACACACAGGCTAATACTCATCAACAGCTTAATATCGTGATAGAAAATAACACCCGCATACCACAATAGACAAGTCCCCGCAATCAGCACCCGTTCACGAGTATGATGCATGAGGCAGCCATTGCTCTCGTCGACCATTTTGAAGGGAAGTGAACAACCCGTCACCCGAACAATAGTGTTGTAGGTCATTAGGGGAGAATATGTTATAATCATAAAGCAACACCGGAGGGGAGATGCAGGATTTCCCCTCTGTCAAAGTACAAGCCCAATTGGGCCTATACCTGTTGCCTAGATGTTTAAATGTGTGCGGGAAATTGTTTCTATATTTTGTTAAAGTCAAGGTGTGAGTTTCGTAGTAATACTAGTAATTGACGATTTTTGTAGTGTGCGTGAATGTCGCACGCATTTCCCCCCGCAAAAAATGACAGACTGTTTTGCATCGGTAATAAACGCTATGGCTACTCCAGTTTGTAATTTATATTTTACGAGACACTCCAGTCCGCCGCGGCCGGTGGCCCGTGTTGCTCTATGGTTATAATCGACACGATTGACATGCGAATTGGCGAACGCAGTGGCGGTAGTTTTATTGCGAGACGCTGCCTGCTGCCGATCCCGTGTTGTTGTATTTTGGTAAATACTAGATACAACAACCGTACCGTACATGTCCGTCCGTCCATCCATCTATCTGTCCACAGTTAAGCTCGAAAACTCTGAGCACTAGAAAGCTGTAATTTTTCACAAATACCTATCTATACATAATGGAGAAAGAGGTGCAATTAAATCCTCATTACTGGTGGTAGAGCTCCAGTGACGGAGCTCGCGGGCGTAGGCACCACCGCATTACCTAATATACTTGCCGCTAAATGGTAGTGTTCAGCATTATCGTGCTCCGGTCATGTGGTAATGTACGGCTCTGTAATATCCGGTACAGAGGCATAACAGCTTAGGCCTCAGGAGTGGTAACGCATCTGCATTTTGACCTTGGTCTTTGTGTGGGTGTCTATAGGCTGCAGTCATCACTTAACATCAATCTGAACTGCATGCTTGTTTACTACTTCCATTACATAAAAAAAATCATGAATAATATTTTTTAGAGTAGGTACTTCCTCTCACGTAAAGTAGGGATGCTATTTTTTTTCATCGTGTGTTGTTTTGTGTGTGTTGTATCGTTGCTATGTGACGTGGTGTATCGTTGAATAGGTCTTTAAAAAATATTTCGGATTTGAGGAGACCATTTTTAACCGAGTTCAAAAAACGAGAAGGTTCTCAATTCGGCCGGGATATTTTTTTTTTGTGTATGTACGCCAGCGACAACAGAACCGCTTGAGATATCGATGATGTACGCGATTTTCGCCGAGATTTGTTGACCGATTTACGTAATTCTGATGATGTTTGATGCGGAATAGTTTCGAATTGGTCCCATATAAATTTGATTCAAATAGGCCCATCAGTTTTTATTTTATGAGCATTTTTATACTTACTTTCACCTCACACTAAAGGAATAAGAATAGACGGCGAGTTGTCATTTTTTTTTTTTTTTTATGTAATCGAAGTGCTAAACAAGCATGCAGTTCACATTGATGTTAAGTGATGACTGCAGCCTATAGACACCCACACAAGACCAAGGTCAAAATGCAGATGCGTTACCACTCCTGAGGCCTAAGGTGTTATGCCTCTGTGCCGGAAATTACAGGGCCTTACATTACCACTTGACCGGAACACAATAGTGTTGAACACTACCATTTAGCGGCAAGTATATTAGGTAATGCGGTGGTGCCTACGCCCGCGAGCTCTGTCACTAGAGCTCTACCACCAGTAAACATGTCATACAGTGCGTTGAATCCACTGACGTCCTAGATAGTCCTAATGCGCATGACAACAAGATGACACAAGTGACAATGACACATTTACTCATCGACGACACAACACAGGTTATTTACTCCTTCGTGGATAATTTTTTTTCATTGATTTCATATAGTCGTGTAATAATTTTGTATCGACACACCTAAACAATTTAAATAAGGTATCTAATTGTCACGAAGCTAAAAGAGTCAGATTTTACAAATTTAACAGATGTGAACATTAATCTAATTGGCAATGCAGCAAGAAACTAAAAAGTATTAAATAAATATAACTACGTTAAGAAAAACCGACTTCAAAACTGAAAAGTAAAAAATAATAAAGATTTAATTGTAAATATATATAGAATAGAATAGAATAGAATAGAATATTCTTTATTGTACACCAGAATTGTAGGAAACTTCTATTATACTTCTATTATTTACTACCTATTATTTATATGTGCTATTTACTAATAGGTTTGAAGTCGGTACCAAGCCAAAATCACTAAAGTAGGCATTTCATTGTATTAAAACGTAACTTCACGCCTGTAATCCCCGAAGGTGTAGGCAGAGGTAAATGCATAAATTCAAGCATACATGCAAACACCTACGCCACCATTCGCCGGTTACGTTTTGTTCAGTGTATTAATTTGCTCGTATTCATATTTAAGTGATTAAAATATAATTATTTGTTTAAGGCTTGGCACGGACTTCAAACCTATTAGTAAATAGCACATATAAATAATAGGTAGTATATAATTACAATTAAATCTTTATTATTTTTTACTTTTCAGTTTTGAAGTCGGTTTTTCTTAACGTAGTTATATTTATTACTTTTCAGTTTTGAAGTCGGTTTTTCTTAACGTAGTTATATTTTTCAACTAAGGATCTGTTTGTAAAAATAAATAGTGATCGTAGGAACAAATTAATTAATTAAGCAGACAGGTATTGGAATGGGCTTACATAATTTTCCCACCACACCCACACCAATCCACATTAATCCTAAAATCGCAAATTTGACTGAGGTAAAATAGAAAAAGAGGCGGGCTGCACTTCAAAAATTTGAAAAGATATTAGGTATTTAAAGGTGCATAGATATGTAAAAGTAATGTTTGTGGTAATAGAAATTAAATGGCCTCAAGAGTCTGGTGGTAGCGGGTCACTCTTGCTAGTCCTGCTCCGCTGAGGTCCTGGGTTTGATCCCTGGGTCGGAGATAAGTATAATTGGGCATTGGGATTTTTCCATTTTATGAAAATTTCTGGATTTTAAAGTTTTTTTATTTTTTTAAAGTTTCTGGATTTATTCCATTTTCTGGAAGGAGTCTCTCGATATCGCCAACGCCTTTAACACTCGGTATCTCAGCCCTGTCTTATGGAACATCAGCTAAGACTCGGTGCTGCGTGGAGCTAACATGGTGGGTATCGAGCTAACCCATTACTCTGACGACATCCTCGTGACGACCCGCATCAGAACCCACAGAGATGCGGCTTTCCTTGCCACGGCTGAGACGGCTCTCGTTGTTACAACAATTAGGACTTCAGGGTTCAAAGTTCAAGTGGAATAATCCAAGACATTCTGTTTATATGAGCCTCGGAGAGCTCCACGAGTGGAGAGCAACATCGTATATAGATTGGAAGTCCCCAACGGCATCGAGTCGACGATGCGGGATCTCGGCGCCGCGCTCGACAATTGGTAAAATTACCGAGAGTATTTCTACCAACCCACTGCACTTGGAAGACTAGTTCCAAACCTGGGTTGGTTGCTACCGCTTCTACACTGGTGTTGTGCGGTCGATGACCCTTTATAGAGTACTCATGGGCATGGTCGCTCTGACGCTCATATCAAGATACATTTCCGTAGACATGAGCCCGTCCTGGGATCTTGAGGCCAAACTGCTGGCAGCGACGTATGATAATAGCTTGCAGCTCGAAGTAGCGCGGCGAGGAACGGTGGAGCAAGGAGTATAAGCTGAGCAGAATTAACAAAATACGAGCCTCTTGAACGGCCACCAATCGCTTAGCTTATCTGACCGAAAAGTGACCCTATGACATTTACACGGTGGCAGAGTTGCAGTGTAGTGTGTCCGGTTAGATGGTAATGTATGACCCCGTAATAATTGAGAGACAGAACAACAACAACGTGCGTGCGCCGTCGAATTCCTACACTACAACTCTATTTATTTATTTATTCTTTTGTGCACAAATTGATGTACATGAGGCGTGCTTAATACCTAGTGGTATTCTCTACCAGCCAACCTTAGGGCTAAATGAATCTGTCGAAAAGGTGCATTAAACTATTGATGAAAAATTGAATTGAAAAAGAAGAGATTATTAAGAAGATAATAATAATATGTACATATTTAGTAACATTAATATATATATATATATATATATATATAAGTAATATCAATATTAAATACGAATATAGTACGAAATACATATAAATAAATATTATATATTAAAAAAGTAACTTTATATGATAAATAGTGATGATTACATTTTACACACGATTTGGATCCACAGAGGCCAAAAAATGTTTTTTAGCCTGCATTTGAAAGAGAATTTACTAGGAGATTTCTTGATGTCTAAGGGAAGCGCGTTCCAGAGTTTAATTGCCGTAACACAAAAAGAATTAGAGTAAAAACCTGTACGGTGAGAAGGAATTTGAATTATTAGATTTTCAGCGGAGCGAAGATTGAGGGAATGTAAATCACCGAGGATTTGGAAATTACATCTAAGATAAGTGGGTGCACAAGGATCGGTAAGAATAGAAAAAAGCAAGCAGAGTATCCGAATGGATCTCCTTTCGCGAATAGGCAGCCACTGAAGCTGAGAACGGAAGTGTGAAATATGGTCGAATTTACGTAAACCGAAGATATAACGTATACAATTATTCAGAATCCGATCCATTTTGTTGAGAAGATCTTGTGAAGCATCACTCTACCACCCAGGAAAATAATATACTAGCGGCCCGCCCCGGAATCGCGCGGGTGCAATGTTACATACCCTCTTCTATTCTTAACCCCTCATATTAGCTTGATGTTATACCTATAGCCTTTCTCGATCTTACACTAAAATATTTTTTCAAATCAATACAGTAGTTCCTAAGACTAGTTCAAACAAACAAACAAACTCTTCAGCTTTATATTATCAATACAAAAATATAAAATATAGTTATATTATCATAATAACATAATGTCCTCCTGACCGAATTTCGGCCACTGCGGCCAATCTCAACGAAGATTATCCAGCTGCGCGGGAGATATTTAGTGCACAAGTGTATGCGCAAACACAGGTGCATTCTTTATTCCCTCACTCTCATAGTCCGATGGGGTGGCAATTCGACACGACTAGATAGAGAGATCGGGCGGAGGACCGACGGCTTTTTACGTGCTCTCAACGACCCGGTTAGTTCAGTGGTGTGAGATGAACGTTTCATTCGAAGGGTCGCGGGTTCGATCCTCGCACCGGGACAAATATTTTTATGCCCTACAGATATTTATTTCGGGACTGGGTGTTTGTGTACGTGTTGTATGTGTACAACGGCACCCACGACACAGGTTTAAACCTACCTACTGTGGGTCTGAGAGTGTAAGCGTAATTTAATTTTATCTCCGAGGCACGGGTACCAGACTCCTGGACTTGTTCTGTTGTTGAGACTCTTGGCGGGGGCACCTCTTTATTAACATTATCTTTAAACCTACCAATGTTGTTGTAAGAAAGGCTACCTAGGCCTTAGTCTCTGCAAAAAAAAAAAAAAATCTGTCAATGCCAAAATGTATTTGAATCTGACAATGACAGATACTATGACAGTTTTTTGTAGTATGACGGTTGGACATGCTTGTTGTTTGCGAAAATTTCGTAATTGTTTTTGTAAAATAAATAAGAGTTAAGCGTTACTTTTCATTGAAATGTTCAAATTAAAATCACGTTTTATATAGCATTTGCTCGGTTATATTAAGTTAAGTTTTATACTTTAAAAGTGTATGAACTTAATATTTCACTGAAAATGGCCAAGTGGAAACTAATTCGTCAAACATTTGGAAATGAAGAATTTGTGATAAATGAAGGCCAAGAAGTTACTATTGGAAGAGGAGTAAATAATACTATTGTTCTCTCAAGTATAGTAGTATCAAGAAATCACTGCAAATTAAACGCGAACAATAATGAAGTAACGATCACAGATTTAAAGGTAATAAAGCAAATGATAAAGCTTTAAAATCTAAAATCGTAACATAATTTCTTGACTATATTTACCGAAGGGGTAGACAGAGGTTTGCATTTCAGGACATTTGAATGTTAATGTCGAAACATTATTTATTTTTAAGATTATTCTATTTTCTCAAACTTAGTAATATTGCTATGTAGGTATTATGCATGTTACCCTATAATAACTATCACAGAGGCATAACATCTTAGACCTTAGAAGTGCTAATGCATCTGCATTTTGACCTCCTGTTTCTGTGTAGATGATTATAGGCCGCAGTATTCACTGCATATTTGTTTCCCATCATCGTAACATACCCAGTGCCGGATTAAGACTTCTTGATGTCCTAAGCAATCTACTATGCCTTAGTGCCCCACTATTCATAAACTTAAGAACCACTACAACAACCAACTTTAGCCACTAACTTACTCCATGATGAGCAAGGAAAAGAAAATATTAAAGGGGAGTACTTATTCTTTATTTATGCTCATCAAAGAAAAAAGTCATTAACACAATTTTATATGATTGTAAAAAAAAACTGGCTACAACCTGCTATCTCTGGTGTGCCTCCCCACCCAAGATGTGATGCCCCGGTAACTACTACAAATTATATATTTGAATTGACTCGGTCTCAAATTAAGCACTTAATACTTCTTTTATATCAATTGGCTTTTACTGACTTCAAGGGTGATTCTGCTAGATTCTAGTGCTTGAAAAGTCACAGTTTATGAGTATGAGCGGTCTCTTGACACGTATCTAGTACACAAGATAAGACAAAAAAATATATTTAATGTTTGACTTTTATCTAAAATAAAGGAAAAAAACAATCACACCTCTCAGGACATCTTCTCCTCCTCCTCAGACCTCTCAAAAGTTCTTAACTGATTGTATTAACAAATTTTACATTTATTTTGCAGAGTTCAAATGGTGTTTATGTTGGTTTGAAAAAAATCTCTCCTCAAATTCCAATTTCTATCACTGACTCAGATACAATCGGTATTGGATGGACTCAAGGTGCCCCTTTAGCAAATATATCTGATAATGAGAAATATGTATTTAAAATAGTGAAAGTGCCATCTATAACAAACAGAATAGTATTTGAAAATGAAAGTGAATTAGATGATATTGAAAATAAAATTGCATTTATGAATGAATTAAATAATAGGCATGTACAATCACCCATATTAGAAACTAAACCTTCTATGAAACGTAAATTGAATCTTAATCCTAATGTTGATAATATTAAGAAAAATTCACAAAATAATTTAACTAGCAAATGTTTACCTGCTGATGATGTTATTGAAATCTTGTCTAATAGTGACATAGAGCTAAATAAACAGTCACATAACAATTTGGCAAAGAAAATGAAACAAGAAGTCACTCATGAAGAACATCAGTCAAAAGAAGAATTATTTAAAATAGAAAATAATGATTTGGAGTTTGAAGCTTTCAATGTGAAGCAAGAATATTTGAATTATAATGATGAGCCAATATTGGTTGATAATGATAGTGACAGTGATTCAGAACACTGGTATTTGAGACTGTCACAAAGTTCCCCTGGAAAACCCTTAACTAAATTAATTGATAAAAATAAAGAAAAACACATTGAGAATAGTTCCTATAGCCAATTGGATGATATTATGATAATAGATGACTTACAAAAAAAAGAAAGTGAAGATGAAGACGATGATATGGAGGATATAATTCGAATACCAGATCGTTTCTTGTGGAATAAAAATAGTATCAAAGATTTAGAAAAGGATAAATTATCAGTAAACAATGAGCAAATGCATAGCGTTTGTGCAATCGATATTGGGCAATCCAAACCAGACAGCAATAATAAGAAGGAAGATGATGTCGATGGAGTAAAAATAGATAGCAATTTAAAGCAATCTGAAAATAATATTGTATCAGCTGCAGCACAAAAGAAAGAGGAAGTGAAAAAAATTCAAATTATTGAACCTCTAGATCAAGTATCAAAACGGAAATCACATCATGGTAAGTAGTTACAGAAAGCCATAAATATTTTGCATGAATGTGTGATAAATTGATAAATTGTTATATTTTACAGGAAAATCTAAAGACACGTCAAACAAACATAGTAAAACAAAGAATAAGTCCTCTAAAAGACATATAACAAATTCACAAAAAGAAGAGCGTAAGAAAAAATTAAAAGACATTGCATCTAAAGACAAGGAAGAAGTTAGTCAAGATTCAAACAAGAATGTTAACAATACCACTAAGGCATTAACCAATGTTAAGGTGACGACATCAAACAGAGGAGCGTTTTTGACTGATATTGCTGAAGCAGCTATAAAACCAATGAAAAGAAAGGAGAATTCTCAAACCAACAAAAATAAATCAGATTCACTGGATCCTAAAGACAAAAATGATGCTAATGAAGCAGTGTCTACTATCAACAGTAGCTATAGAGAAGAAAATAAGAAGCGGACAGAAGAAAAACATGGTAACAAAGAAATTAAGAAAGGTCCTAGTAAAAATTATAATAATAAGCTTGAACATGCACAAAAAAATGGTAACCAAAACTTTTCCACGAGACCACATGATGAACCTAGAGTACCTTTAAAGAATGTTAAACCATTAACGGAAAGTGAGGACAATGTGTCCATCAAACCTATTTCTAAAGTAGGGCCACTACCACAAAGGAAACCTAAAAAAACTGTGCGATTCTCAGACACAGGACCAAACATACATGTGTTTGAAATTGAACCTGGAAATCGTCTGAAAAACATAAAATTCGTTAAGACAACCTTAGTTGACTGTAGACAGAGACCAGTATTTTCTTTAGAAAAAATAACTTTGATGAAAATCCTACGATGGAATCCCACATGGTTAGATGAACAATTCAATTTCAGTGAACCACCTCCAATACTAGGACACAATAGCCCACCTTTGGCTATTTTACATTCTTTTAAGAGTCACAGTCAATATGTGCAGTAAGTTGATTTGTAACTTATAAGTCCATTAGATACATAGAACCTTAAGAGATTAAACATGATGTTTAATATGTTTAATATTGATTGAAAAGATCCGTATTCTTTGAGTTTCTTATCATTATTATTTACAAATTATATGTGAAAAACATAATACCTTTTATAAAGTGCTAATTACCGTGTATTTCATTTACAGATTAGTAGGTGATCTACTACTTATGGAAATTTGGGAATGTATAACACAAGCATATATGCGGATACGTAATCAAAAAAATAATGGATTTCAAATGAGAATAGAATCATTGCCGCCGGTACCACCTCAAGAGCGTTACTTTGAATTATCCAGCCTCAGTGCAAATTGTAAAATAAACCGCATCTTTTTATGTTAACTTGGGGAGCGTTCAAGTATTACGTAGGGGAAAAGGGGGGTTCTTATAAAAAGTTACAGGGGCAGGAGTGGGATTCCAACAATGTATTACATAATATATTTTTTTTTATTTAAATAAAAAAATGGGTAATAAAAACATGTATAGGTATAATATTGCTCATTTGGGTGTTACGTAACGTTTTGAGAGGGGGGGGGGAGAGTGCATAACAACATTACGCCATGTTACATGAAGGTGAAAAATCTTCTAGAATTGCGTATAACTTGAACACTCCCTTGATTTGCTATTGATACAACTGTAATTTTTTATGACATGAAGTGGCAAACAAGCATACAGTTTAAATTGTTTTTTTTATATTCTACCACTAGTGAAAGTGGTGGTAATGTTTTTTTTATATAATTTAGCAAACAAGTATGCAGTTCACATTGATGTTAAGTGATGACTGCAGCCTATAGACACCCACACAAAAACCAAGGTCTAAATGCAGACTGACTGGAACACGATAGTGCTGAACGCTACCATTTACCGACAAGTATATTAGGTAATGTGGTGGTGCCTGCGGCCGCAAGCTCCGTCACCGGAGCTCTACCACCAGTAAATACTGTAGCCTATCAACTTCTACATGAAATACTAAAAAAAAAACTAAATACTCTACTACCCTTTAGTGTAAAGTGAAATTCGGTAATGCGCTGGTGCTTACGCCCCCCACGAGCACTCACTGAAGCTCTACCACCGGTTAAAAATAAATATATGGATATTATAAATTCACTGATTTGATGAGAAGGAGCTTAAGGACAATAACGACATTTTGATACCATAAAAAATGTACAGCAATCTAAGCTTTACGTATAGCAACACGGGCCACTGGCCGCGGCGGACCGGAGAGGAGTATCCGTAGCGTTTATTACCGATGTAAAACAGTTAGTAATTTTTTGCGGGCGGAAATAGGTGTGACACACTCTCACACTACAAAAATCGTCTATTACTACGAAACTCGCACCTTGACTTTAACAAAATACATAAACAATTTTACGCACACATTCAAACATCTAGGCGACAGGCGTAGGAACACTTGTGCTTGTACCTTGACAGAGGGGAAAGCCTGCATATGGCTACTCCCCTCAGGTCCGCCGCGGCCGGTGGTCCGTGTTGCTCTATGAAGTTTTACTATTTTCTTGATAATTCATTAAATATGGATAAATTATTTTACTACTCGTATATATTTTACCTATTTGTATTCTATTTTTTTTTATTCTAGTGTCCCTACCTTCTACCGATGTAAGAAATGCCCCTAGAGCAGGTGAAATAATGATGGTAGAATTTGGGCCGGAAAATTCTAGAAACTGTAGATTTTTCTTTGTTCATCACGTTAGATGTCTACCAGCGCCACCAAGTGAGTAAAATTATTTATTGAAGGGATATTACAATAAGTTACGTTTTATTGTAATTTATCATGCACATGTTTTATTACTTGCAGACAATAGAAATTCCTTCTTTAGTGTATCACTCTATGCTACATTCACTGAGAAAATGGCGTTATTGAGACAAGGCGAGTTAATTATAGGCCGAACCCTAGCTTATATAAACAAAGAACTTACATTATTTGAAGCCATGGAACAACTTGCTTACTCGCCGCTCAGTGAAGCTATACTTAGACCTGAACCATTACATTTCCCTAAAATTAATGCCGTAAATGAAATAGACATGACATCTCAGGTGGGTAATAATTTGCTATATTTAAATTATGTGCTAAACGTATCTAGTATTTCTATCTATAGAAAAATGTTTCTTTCCCTACCCTCGTCTAAATTTCGAACTTTCGTCCCTATTTGAAGACCGGGTTAGTCCAGCGGTGTGAGATGACCGTTTGATTGCCGCACCGGGACAGATATTTGTATGGCCTACAGATGTTTGTTTCGGGTCTGGATGTTTGTTTATGTGTTGTATGTGTACCACGGCACCCACTACACAGGTTTATACCTACTGTGAGGCTTTGAGTGTAATCGTATTTTATTTTTATGTCAAGTGTGGGAAAAGTCGCTGTTTATTACCTAGGTATGAAATCATTGTAGGAATAAGAAACATATTTAAGTGTTTTTTTAGATAAACTAATTAAGATAAGACCGTTGGGTATAATTTCAAATCAAATTGTCGAAGGAGGCAAGGTTACTTAAATATCAGTTACCTGGTAACTTGGGGTTCATCAAAATTAATTCCACTATTTTCCCTGGCTTCGCACCCGCCTTTGCTCTTTCCCATTTCTTCACAAGGTCTTCGCCCACTGGCACGATGTACTATTTATTGTTGTTTTTTTTATAACTTACTTCCCTTATATTTCAGTGGACAGTGACGCTTAACTCTAGTCAAAAGATGGCGGTAAGCTCTTCTGTATCTGCAGCGTTGAGAGACCAGCCGTCTATACAAATGGTGCAAGGTCCTCCGGGCACAGGTATTTGAAGGAAATGCTAATGCTTAAACTCTCGTCGTTTCAGCACACACGAGATATGTATATTTTAGAAACCATTTACATAAATATCACACATTCGATAAACCTGACAAATGGCGTGCGGTTTAACACGTTGTGCGCCGAGTGGTTAAAGCACTCATAGTTTTACAAAAATGTGGAAAGCAATATTATATTGATATGGTAATTTGTTTCGAAAATGTATTAAATAACAATTGTTAAAAATAGGAAGGTAGTTTCTCAATAACATTACATCTCTTGCTACGAACTATTTTCGATGTACCTATATACTATTAATATTATTATCTAACATTATGTAAAGTCTGTCCTGGTTGCTATCGATAGATAGCAGTCGTTCAACCTTGTCGGAGGCCTTATGGGCGGTTTGAAAACATCCGACAACGGGTTGGCCACTAACCCTTACCAACCCGCATTGGAGCAGCGTGGCGGAGTAAGCTCCAGGCCTCCTCCCAAGAAGGGGAGAGACTCATCCCCAGCAGTGGGACGTATCAGGGGTTTCCATTTTTATATTATTATATTTCTCTCGTCAGCACGGGGTCCAATTTGAACCCCGGACCTTTGTCAGGCTTGCGCGGGGACATGGGGAGTCCAACACGTAGAGGCCCTTTCGAGAATTTTGATCTACTTTGTAATGGGTTATATTCGGCGGGACCTCTCTCTGGCTGCATCAATAGTTAATACAGACACAGACAGACCCCGCAGAATATAATGGGACTATTGTAATGAAAAGTGATTTGCCAAACTTTGGGCTATGTGGGTGAACTGGGGGGACTAGCTGGCTGGGCCTATGGAGTGAGATCCGGCACCTGCCTATATTCAACATCTCACATTATCGAATCCTACTTTAGGCAGGTGGTGACTCGCCTCTCCTTGGTGGGCCCCCCAAACAGCCAACCCGATGGTCGACAGGGGGCAACACTGTTGAGAGAGGCTGGGGGTGTCGAGAGGTGTGGCCCCGGTTTCACCATCACGAGCGAGTAATCTCGAGCTCGGAGCGGGCTTCCCCGCTATTATGCCTTTAGACACTTCCACCCCCGAGTGTATGGCTCTTGCAGAAATTTAGACAACAGCCTATTATCCAAATTTCTGCAAATGCCATACCTCTAGCGCCCCACTCTGACCAGCCAATGAAGGCAAGCCAGAGGTGAGAGACCTGATGCTCTGTCCGGCCGTACCTCTGTGTGGCGAACGAGGCGGAGCCCAGTTCTCTCGGAGGAACTCGAGATGATGGTAGGGGGTGGTGTCGCTACTCACCAACAGCTCGCCACAAGCTGCTCTGCCCCCTTATTATATTTATTATTATGTTATTTCATGCTAAAATAGCTCAATCGAGAATTGATTTACCCTGACTTGTTGGCTTGTGTTGAGTTGAAGGTACCAGTAAAATCTTCGCGTAGGCGTGCATGCTTATATATCTCTCAATGTTCTACCAACAACAATGTATACATTACGTAAATAAATTGATTGAAAGCCCTGAAATTTATTTGTTTAATAGTTTACTAACAGTATTTAAAATAATATAATGGTTATGGTTTGAATGCGATTAAGTTATAAAAGCATTTTCACTGAGTAGAAACCTAAGATTTTCCCAAAATGTCATACATTTTAGTATATTTTTAATTGTTAAAAAAACGTGCTTATTCAGATATTTTTATGCGGAAACATATAATAGGGAATCGGACAACTTTTGAGAATGTGTCTAAAATTATCCTTTATACGTTTATTTAACCATAAAAAATATTAATTTTATTATTTAAACATGTTAAAGTACCAGAAACTACACATACATTTTATAATTTCAAAAATGCCGCGTAAACGGTGCCGAATGACTCCGAACAATGTGACGTCAACGGTTTGCAATCAAAGTGAATCTTTTAATTCCAAACGACTAACCAAGTGCAAATTAATTTTGTTGAATTTCGTATAACTAATTTTTCGTGTAAATAACGTAGAAAATATCCAAAAAAAGAGCCAATAAATCAAAGTATCACTTGTGTTAAATATTTTTTGTACAAACCATTGAGCTATATATACATGGAGACGAAATACCTACAGAATTGGCGTGATTGCCTACAAAAATTTGGGCGATTACAATGGCCGCCTTTAATAGGGTTGTTTTGATAAATATCGAGATCATCTTCTCATACACGAGCGGTTAATATCGATATTTTATCAACACGAATTCTTATTATTTTAAAGTATGTATGCTTAGTCTTAGTAAAATGCACTCACTAAATAAGAGTTGAGTTGTAATAATTATGATGTAGTAATAAATTGTATCCTATAATTTGCATGCAAATTTAATGGTGAAATATAAAAGAAAGCTTTATTATATACTGAAGATCTTATGTACCTACTATACTTTTAGCAAATAAATAAATTCATTCATTCAAATGATCTCATTGATTACCAGCAACTTGCGAAAGGTTCTCAGCCAGAACTAGAGCTAAAAATGGCAAATTGTAGTGATGTTGATTTTCTGTAGGATTTTCTATATCAGCCTTCAAATGTGAGTCTTATGCTGACCAGCTCCTTGGAATGCATCTCTGTAAATATTGTTGCTAAGTATTCCAAATTTAAATCATTATGTTTAGTTAATTTGAGTAGCACGATGACGCTTCGGTCAAGTTAAATGCCAATAAACACATTAGATTTTTGTGCATTCTCGAAAGATCTTTTAATTACGTGTTTGACGTGAGTGCAACAGGATCTTATTTTTATTTTTCCTTTATTCCTATACCTTCAAACAATATTATAAAAGTAGCAGGAACGGCTCTAGGTATGTTAATGAAATGAGTAATTGAATAGAAATGGAACCTGCTTCAATTTTCAGATGATACGTATGTAGAAGTTAGTGAGACAGATCTGAACGGCCCTGTGATTTCCAGCACAGAAGCGTAATATCTTAGGCCTTAGGAGTGGCAACACATTTAGATTGAAATCTCTGGTTTCGTGTAGACTGATAGGCTATTATTACTTACCAATGTAAACTGATACCCGTTTGCCACTTCAAGAAATGAAAAAAAAAAACTGCGTTATGTTGCGCTTATACTTACACTCTAACAATCTCTGAAAAAAATCCGTGCTGTATGGGTGCAAAAAAGGAGAAAACAAAAATTATTTAATTTACATCAATTTCTTATTCGATATTTTATTAACAAGCAAGAGATTCTATCGAGTATAATGCTAATACAATATAATATTACATAATTTAAATTGATATGAAAAATAATTTTATATCGATACTTTGATATATCAGGTTAGTATTCGTACATCACTATGTAAAAATGCTATTTTTAGAAGAGAATGAATAGCATTAAAAGTCATATAAGTCATACGAAACTTACACAGGTCTTCAAAACTCTGAATAAAACATATCACTATATATCACTGCATTTCCAAATCCCACCGAATACGACACAATCCGTGAAAATTTGTACATAACCTCACAAAGTTCAATCCAAGATTATTTTCGTTTTTCCGTGCACCACTCTGTTTTAAACAATACGAGAGCATAATCAGTCAACATAAAGCAAAACCTAGAATACCACATTATTTATTCTGAGCACCTGTTTGTTTGACAACAGATGTACCGCCGACCGTCACGCGAAGGCATAAGTATGACGTCACATCAAATCATTTCCAAAATTGATACTCTGCATACATCTTGTGTCTCTTTTTACATAGAGAGCTACTGGTTAGTTAGAAAGAGTCAAAACTGTTTTTGTCAAGACATGTGTCGATTTTACCCATTATTTTATAACTACTGTTTCTATAGTAGAATGTGCCTTCTCCATGTGTATTAACTCTGTGGTACAAACATATGACGTCACGTCCTGTGATTGATGTTTCGTTCAACATGGAGCACAGATAAAAAATATTAAAATTATTACATTTTATTTTGCAATTTAAAAATATAAATCATTAATATTTCACGAAAATATTTAATGAGTATTATTTCACAAACATTCATTCTAATCATAGTTTACATTTATTTTCGATAGCTGTCCGATTGCCTATTGGTGTCAAGTTTTTAATTTACCCTTATTTATATATAATCACTGTTTGTTTACCTTGAAAATAAAAATTAAATTTTAAAAATGCCACTGCAATGTGGTACGTTGCCATATATCTTGCGTTATATTATAGTTCCAATGAACAACATGATGAACTTATATCAGCATAATATTAAAAAGTTAAGTTAATTTCCTTTTTAATGTTTTGTTTGAAGAGACGAACTCGATTTAAACAAGCCTCATGGTTTTTGGTTTTGTTTCCAAGTTATAATTTGTGTTTAAAGAATAGTAATAGTAAATTCATCGTTCCAGGAAAATCCAGTGTCATATGTGCTATGGTAATGACATATTTTTATGACAAGCAAGATAGAAAGCAAAAAAACAGAGGCAAAATATTGATCTGCGCTACGAGCAATGCCGCTGTTGACGAACTGGTCATTAGACTGCTCAAGATACGACAGAGACTGGTCAAATGTGAGTTATCGATGATTGACGGCATCTGTAACAGAATAAATACTATGCTTCGCTTTTCTACGAAATTTTATATTTTAGAAAGCTCTTTTCACGATGAAATTTAATACGTGACTGAAGCCAGGTTACAAGATTTATACGACTATCAATACATACAATAATTCACACAGTTATTCTGACATCGTTAGCGAGTCGCTATCGAGCAAAGGCGTCGTGTGGACCCAGCATAACACCGGTCCCTACTCGCCAGGGGTGCGTCCGCCTATCGACATTGCTGTCGACATTATCATTGCCGTCAAATTTACATGTCGATTTTTACTTAACTAAATGACATTATGTACCATTATCGCTTGTTTATCACCTACGAAAGCAAAAGAACATCAATCAGATTATCACTACTGATTTTTTTTTAATGTTATGGCATCGCTGTTTCGCATATTGGCAGTGTAAAGTAAAACGATATTTCGTATTCATGCAGCGTAAAAGTCAGAATCAGTCAGTTAATTATCAATAATTAACTGTAATAATAGTCAGAGTCTGTCAGAGTAACAGTCAGTAATTCGAGTAAAGCGATGGCTACTTTACCAGATCATTTACTGTGAAGTTTTGGAGGCAACCTGAAAAATCGTGTTTTGGCACTGTTTCACTATTTCACTATTCACGGGCACTGTAATAAACCTATATCAGTTTGATATTATTTCGCATTAACACATGCTTGTGAAATATATTTTATTTTTAAAGAAAAATGGAAAGAAAAATTTGACTTCAGGCGAGGCTCGAACTCGCGACCTACTGGGAATCTAGTCCAGCCTTTTACGCTAGGGTAAAAGCGACTTCTTTACGATATTCAATAAACTGAAAAGTCTATTATATCGGTTGCCTAACTAGCATAGTTGGTAATAGATGGCGCTACTGCTACCATAAAGCAATGCAATAGATGTGAAGGAAAGATTTGACAAATCGGGCAAGGCTTCAGTAGCTCAATTGGAAGAGCGGCTGGACTAGATTCCCAGTAGGTCGCGAGTTCGAGCCTCGCCTGAAGTCAAATTTTTCTTTCCATTTTTCTTTAAAAATAAAATAAACCTATATCAACCAAAATGCCACCAACTTTATTTAATATAACTCTAAAATGCACCAAGAAAATGAAATAAAATAAGAGCACCACACGCCTCTTTCAAGTTCCCGCCAATACGTCACTACTGATTTAAAAGGAGCTACAAACGTGACAATTTGACAGCAATGACAATGACGACAGCTATGTCGATGGACGGACGCGGACGGCCGCCAGAATCGGAAGTGTGGTGTTACAGCGGAGCGGTTCCGCATGGTGCGCGTGGGGCGCGTGGAGGCGATGCACCCGATGGCGCGCGACGTCAGCTCGCAGCAGCTGGCGCAGCGCGACGCCAGCCGCGCGCACGACGCGCACCCGCAACACGCCACCAACGGACAAGCGCTCGCTGAAGAGGTGGGTACCACTTGTTTGTAGGGTTCAAAGTCAAAAAGTTTGTTTAAAATTTGGGATTAGGGGGCGGGGAATGGAGCCGAATCTCATCTAATCTCACTTTGGGGATCGCGGTAAATATCACCAAATTTTTCCGCACAAGGAATAAACATAAAAAACAGTGTTAAATTATATAATCATGTCATAAACATGTCACATCACCGAAAACATACCCAGATCTAGACAGCATCGGCATCTCTATCTTCGCAGCCATTGAAATATTAATTATCTAGATTTCGAATGGCAAAAATCATAACCCTTATAAATTCGTCATATCTCGGGCCCTAATTTGCGTAACGTCATTCAACCGAGCTCCACGGCTGGACAAAAGCTGATGCTGACTAAGCGGTGCCTGTCAGAGGTCACGCTGCATGATATGAACAATAAGACAATATCTGGTGACGAAAATCTGGTGAGAGACTAAATGACGGTTACTTCACCGTCATTTAGTCTCTCACCAGATTTTCGTTCCATCAAAAGAATTTTCTTTATCTATCAATTCTGTGTTTTTATAAAATACACATAGAACATCGGTTCAATAAAACATATAATAATCTGTCCGGTACACCCAGTACATCAGGTCATAGTAAGAGGGGAGCCCAAGAGGGGATTTTTTAATTTACCCCAGCGCGTCAGATTAAGATATAGGAGATACCTTGCGCCCATGTTCAGTACCTCCACCAAATCTAAGGTTGCCATAAAGAGCTGAACCCTCAGGGCTTCCTCCACGAGCTTTCCTCGCATCCAAATCGTCAGAATTTTATATGGAAGCTTTGATTGGGTTCACTTTACATCCTCTCTGAGTATCTGACATTCTTGAGTAATTTTTCACCTTAATTTTTGAAAGAATCAAATGTTTTTGAAAAAGGCGCGGCATCAACGTCATGTTTCAAGAGCGTGTCAGATATTCAGAGAGGGTGTGAAATATGCCCAAATAATGCTCCTATCCAAAATTCAGACGATTCGGAAGATGCCTCGGGCTCTATATCCAAACTTTAGATTTAGAGAAGGTAACCAACTGGAACCGTTCAAGATATCTCCCATATCTTAATCTGAGGTGCTCGAGTAAATCCAGAAACAGCATCCTGGGCTCCATAATGTGTATAAATCGCTATAAATTTTAGGATTGACTACACAGATGATGATTCAAACATAATTTTGAATTTTGAGAATATAACAAGGAAGCTTATATTTTTATTTCAGATTTCCCATCTCGAAGCCAAAATTAACATGTGGAAAACCGCAGCCGCAGATGCCAAAGACCCCGTGCGAGTGGCGTACTGCCAGGGCAGAATGAGCACCCTTGTGAAAAGGATAACATTGGTAAGCTTGATTGTTGTTGATTTACGACTTATGCACTACTAGTAAGCCAACAGTAACTCATAACTTTCTATATAATGGTAAATCGCTTAGGAGCGATTTATTACTTATTTATACAAAACTCGAAACTCAACCGATTCGAATTCGCTCGAAACATGAAATAGGCAAAACGATGCGCATAGGCGCTTGTTTATCTTCTTCCTCGTCCAATATTATGACAATCCATGCCAGTTAGCCTACTAATAGCCATAACTACTCGTAGTTTATTATTTTTTTAAATATACAGCACATCTAGACGTCACTCTACACTGGTAGGTGTGATTGAGTGTGTGGTTAAGGAATTCCTATACGTTGGTTTGTTTTTGCGATTGTAAGCTAAACTTACCAGCAATGTGAACTGGATGCTCGTTTACATTACATTAGAAAATCGGCGTTTACTCACTGTGGTTCCGGTGAAGCAATAAATTAGGGTTTCCCAACCTTTCTTTTATTGAGTGGTTCCACTTTCTCTTTCGAATGTATAATAAAATTAGTAAAATACAGAAAGACAGGGCTGACCACAGATGTTGGAGGCATTTGACTTAAGCTATTGTTCGTAGTATTGGCTAACGAGGTTAATATATTATATAGAAAAGAAACCGGGAACCAACAGCCAGTTTCGTTTTAAAATTTGATTGTGATGAAAGTTGGTAAATTCACTTCTAGAGTCTGGAACCGTGCTACCAAGGAAAGTGTCCTGTCTAGTACTTTTTTTATGTCTGAAGGTTGACAGACAAACAAACGGGCCACCTGATGGAAAGTAGTCACTGTCGCCTATGAACATTTGCCATACGAGGTGAGTTACCAATGCGCTGCCAGCCCTCCAGGACTCTTTTGACGCCACTTTTGAAGAACCCCATATTAGTACTTTAGTATGTCAATGGTACTGTTGCATCTTTACATATGTTCGTGGTGGATCCATAGCTACGTAGCAACGGCGGCGGCGGCGGGGGGGACGACATCAGGCCGGAGCACCTGGCGCACCTCGAGCGGCGCATCATCGAGGGCGCCGACATCATCGTCACCACGCTCGCCAGCGCTCACAGTAATAAGATGAAGGGGTGAATATTGATGTGCTCTTAGATTTTCACGAGCTACTCGCATTTCGTTTACATTTTATCTCGTTCGTTTATATTTTACATATTTTCCGTGTCGTATTTCTTGTTAATTTTCGTACAAATCTTGATGCGTACGCCATGAAATCTTATGTACACTTTTTCATTATATGTAATTTTATTTATTTGACAACCCTAACAAGTCGTCAATGAAAACGATCAGCATTTCACACATACCGTGCGTGGTGACGGTGAGGCGAACAATACACGTGTGTGCATATGAAATGCAGCATATCAGCAATTCATACCTTCGCACATACGCGTAGCGTTCACCTGCAACTGATATATGCTGTCAGCTGTTGTTGTCAGGGTTCAACCCTACAACTTGAATCAAAGTTTGACTCGTAACAACTGATATATAACTTATTACATTCTCAGTAGAAAAAGTCCTTGAGGGAGAAATCAACATCAGTATAGGCATGGACTATTGAAATATTGTTGGACCTTTCCGGTTGCACCTTGTATAACGTTACCACCATTTTACTGGTGGTAGAGCTCCAGTGACGGAGCTCGCGGGCGTAGGCACCACCGCATTACCTAATATACTTGCCGCTAAATGGTAGTGTTCAGCACTATCGTGTTCCGGTCAGGTGGTAATGTACGGCCCTGTAATTTCAGGTACAGAGGCCATAACACCTTAGGCCTCAGGAGTGGCAGCGCACCTGCATTTTGACCTCTGGTCATGTGTGGGTGTCTATAGGCTGCAGTCATCACTTAACATCAATGTGTACTGCATGCTTGTTTGCCACTTTTATTACATTAAAAAAAAAAAAAAACCATGGTTAAACTAAAAAATGTGGTCTAGATTGAAGCAGCGCATAGCGCTGTGCATCGTGGACGAGGCGGGGCAGGCCATCGAGCCGGAGACCCTGATCCCGCTCACGCTCGACGTCACGCGCCTCACGCTCATCGGCGACCCGCAGCAGCTGCCCGGGTACATCTGCTCTCAGGTTCCATCGTTGTTACTTTTTATTGTCACAAACTAGTAACAGTGAAAAACTTAAGTAAATTATATTAAGTTTCATTTATCTATAGACGATGTTATTATATGTGTGAATAATGGCACTTACTTAAATTTTTGAGTATATGAATTTTTGATGAACTAATATTTTATTTTTCTTATTTTATTTGTGTTGGATCAGGGAAATTGTAAAATTTGTAAACTATTTATTATATTTATAACCGCTTTCATCTATATAAAAATGAATCGAAACCAAAAAATGAAAAGGAAAGGTTTTAAGCTCATAACTTCCAAACTGTTGCACCAAATTGGTTCTTTTAAGTTTTCGTTATCGAGAGGACAGTGATGAAAAAAAGGCAAAATTTAAAAAATCTCAGCGGTTCACGAAGTTAGCTGGTATTGGGTATTTGTCTAATATGTTTATAATTCTGATTTAAAAAAAAAAGTAATGTATAATATAAGTAATACGGCCAAATACTCAAACGTCACTAAAATCTAAGTGGGACTTAAAAGTCTTCTGTCTTTATAAAAGACTTTCAAACGACAGAGATAGCGCACATTTGAGGGTTGCTTAAAATTCAGTGACGTTTGAGTATTCGGCCAATAGTGTTTGAGATATCGCCATTCGAAAGTTGCAAGTTATGAAATGATCTCAAACGGCTCATACCTACAAAATTGTGCCTGCTTGTGACGTCACACGCTTGTTGTACATACGAAATCAATGACGAATTCAAGAAATCTTAAAATATCTTCGTTAATATTGCGTTTTTATAAATAGTATGCTTAATAAAAGTTGTTGGGATTTGTACAAGGAATGGAATCTAATACTGTTATTATTTTTAAACTAAATCATTTTTTTTATTATTTTTTTTTTGTCTTTTACAATAATGCACCGATTTTAATAATTTTTATGTTTATACTTTTCATTTTCATGTTACTTCCGGACTACGTTTTTTTTTTTTAATTACACATTGTCAAATACTCTATTAAAATAATACTGCAAAAACTAGTTGGCTGCAAAGCAAAAGATTACCTTACATAATACAGTCTTCGTTTCGAAAAATACCTTGATTACGTTTTATCTTAGATTATTGTTTGTTCGAATATTGAAAATATTTGTCCGTTTACAATGTCGTCTAAACATCGCGCAGCGCGCCAAGCAGCACGGACTGGGCGAGAGTCTGTTCTCGCGGCTGACGTCCAGCACGGAGCACTGGCCGTGCAGCCCGGTCGTGCTGCTGGACCAGCAGTACCGCATGCACCCGCACATCGCGGACTACCCCAACCGCGCCTTCTACGACGGCCGCGTCACCACCGTGCTGCCGCCCGCCGTCGCGCTCCCCGTGCCGCCCTACTCCCTCGTCGGCATATCTAGCGGCGATAAAGGGCAAGGTGATTATTTAGGTTCACCAGATTTAGCTTGGAAATTAACAGAACTTGTTAAAGTTGTACGTTGATATGTGTAAAATCGCTTTTTACCCGTGATGAACAAAACATAAAAATGGGGAGTATTATATATGTTTTAGTAATACATAGTTGAGGCACATCGTAACTTTTTTGTCAATGTATGTTTAGTAGAATTTGTGGAGGCTTTTATAAGGATGTAAAAAAAATATGATCACCCTATATATAATTGTGACGTGCCATTTAGAGCAAATGCGCTTCTCGACCGTATGTATATAAAAATATGTTATCAAATATTCGAATAATGTCAGTAATATTATAAATGGCTTCAGGTTGTCTTACTTAAAAACTGGTGCATGTTTCGACTTAATTAACTCGATGAACAAAAAAATACAAGTCGCAAGTGCGAAATATAGATGTTAAATATTAACCGCTGCACCGTCGCGTCGGTCGGCAGGAGCGAACGGCGCGAACGAGGTGGAGGCGTGGGCGGTGGCGCGCGTGGCGGCCGCGCTGGCCGACTGCACGCGCGCGCGCGACCTGTCGCTCGCCGTCATCACGCCCTACGCCGCGCACCGCGACCTGGTGCGGAGGCACCTGCGCCGCCTACTCGACGGGTATAAAACATAATAATATACAGGGTGTGAGAAGACCGCTTCCGAAACCGAAACATGGGTGCTATGACACCGAAATGTAAACCCATAGTGATAACCATTTGCTTTTACCTCGTTATTTCAAAGAGGTACATTTTTGGAAGCAATTTACAGCGTGCGTAATGGCTAGCCACGTGTCGGGTCGATAGTCGACGGCCGGCCGACGACTCCTCACATTGCTCTTTTAGGGAAAAATAGTTAGTGAGTTTGATATTTTAAGAAATTGTTTACTTTATACATTTACACGTTGCAGTACCCAAAAAATCAAAAGAAAAATTTTGAAAAAAATTTTTTTTCTTGCATCGTTGTATCCAGAATCATGCGTACTATTACTAGTTTTTTTCGTAAGCGTTCCTTTGATACCCTGTATATTTACTGTACTAGCTGACCCGGCGAACTTTGTACCACATTAAAACTAAATAATTGAAAAAACTATTTATATGGGAAAATTTAATTACCGCTTTTACTATATTCCTAATATTTTTAACATATTTACTCACCTTTCAAACCATCCCTAGACTGCCAAAAATAATTAAAAACCAAAATTAGTTAAATCGGTAAAGCCTTCGTCCTCGAGTTTTAGCGAGACTAACGAACAGCAATTGATTTTTATATATATAGATATATAATATATATATATAGGTCAATCACGACTGCAGAAGTTCATAGACGCCTGTCGTGTCAGATCGTCTCACGTAGTGTTAAGCATTGACCCCTACGAATCAGTTATTGAGAAGAAGAGTAGTCAACCATAACAAGTGACCTTAAAATGTTAACAATTAACTAAGCCTAGATATTTTAAAATGTTTAAAATTAGTTAGCAAATGCGTAGAATTGCAGCGATCTTTTGTGATCTTAAATTGACGG
Organism: Macrosoma leucophasiata; assembly: GCA_036365455.1. NCBI lineage: Eukaryota > Metazoa > Arthropoda > Insecta > Lepidoptera > Hedylidae > Macrosoma > Macrosoma leucophasiata. The sequence continues at coordinate 9,264,657 of JAWQUS010000024.1, forward strand.
AAAAGTCATAACTACATGACACACAACATAACCGTCGATACGTAGGTGTTTACACGTATTTTACCGTTTACCGCTACCTACTCCTTCCTTCCTGTACTAGGGTCCAGCATAGAAATGCTGACCTCGAATCTGTAGCACTGGTTATTTGATGTGACTGTTCCATTACAGGTACGCATCGCAGGTGGAGGTGAACACGGTGGACAGCTTCCAAGGGCAGGAGCGCGACGTGGTGGTGGTGTCCCTGGCGCGCAGCCACGGCGTGGGCTTCCTCGCAGACGCCGGTCGCATGAACGTCATGCTCACGCGCGCCCGCCACGCCCTACTTGTGTGCCTCAACCCTCTGGCGCTCACGGTAACGCCCTACAATACTGTCGTTTGTCGCGCGCCCTATCCTTCTCGAGGTCACGATAACTTCGCCTCTGCTACTGTCGCCTATCACGCGCAGCTCGCGTGCGTCGACCTCTTTGCGTTCACGGTAACATTTACTGTAGCCCGTGACGCTTTAGGACGCAAACTACAAGTACTGTCGCCATACCACGCGCTGTTCGTGTGCCTCGAGCCGCTCCGCTCGCGGGAAAGTCGCCGCAGCGGCGTAGCCCGCCAAGTTGCTGATGTAACTCAACCCGCTCGCGCTCACAGCAACCTCGTCGCCGCGAAACTCTACGACATCGTTACGGGTCTTAGGATTAGAGGCGGCCCTCTTTATCCGTGCCTATCAAACCTGGTCGTCTGCTACTGACTCGTATTGTTTAACCTACTCACAAAAAAAAAACAAGTACCTCTAGGGAGTTTTCATGCGTACTCGTCGTCCATCTCAGCAGCTCGCCCCAAATAACCCCGAAGCATCGGGGACAGAAAGGTTCTGGAGACGAGGGCCGCCTCTAACCCTACCGCCTCCTCAGTACGCGGGATGATACAACCCTGTATGGTGATGATCATTCTGACCGCTCGCCTTTAACGCCTTCCCCCTCTCCCACCACGGCCGCATCCACGTCGTGCTGACGTGTGCCCGCCAAGTGCTGCTAATGTGCCTCGATCAAAGTTCCGCTTAGACTTACGGTAGCACTTCTGCCTACTGACATGACTACAGCCAGACGAGTTTCTCATAACCAATAAAACATTACGGTACTTTGTCAAATAGTCTTATCCTTCGATTCAACTTCGAACGAAAGAGCTGGTGTGAGTTATTCCTTGCATGTTTTCATATAAATTTCGATACCTTACCTTTAACACGAAGAAAAAGAGGCAATTCTAAACACCGAATGTCCACGTCCCGCTCAGTGCTTAGATGCTGAGGGACACCTGAAACACCAACCAGTTAAAGGAAAACATATTGTCGGACGCGCCCATCAGCCGCGGCTGAAGCATGCATCCGATAAGTAAAAACACCCAGAGAGCTCGGATGTCCGCGGTCGTCCGATCGCTCAAGGACACGTCCGCAACTTACATCCTATAATATGCGCACCATAGAGAAAATGTACTGCCTAAGTTATGGTCTTTAGCCGCGGCCGAGGACGCGGCTAAATTATAAATCTGATGTTTAAAAAAATATCCAGATTTAAATTATAAACTCAATTCATTATAGTCAATACTAAATTGACTTTAAACTAAATATTATTAGTTCTTGGCAAACAACCATGCAGTTCACTACACAAAAACCGGAGGTCAAAATGCAGATCCGTTACCACCCTTGAGGCCCATGTTGTTTTGCTTACGGAGTCATACATCACCATCAAACCGCAACACTATAATGCTGGACACGGCAGATTAATTAGGTAGTGCCCATGCCCTCGCGACCTGCGGCACAGAAACTCAACCACAAGTAAAAATTTTAATATAACTCGTGAATTCTTTTTCAGAAAAATTCTCAATGGAAAACGCTTATCGAAGATGCACAAAAGCGAAATATGTACAAAACGCTACCCCAAAAAATTTGTCAAACACCATCATCACACACACCCATCTCCCATGAAGAAATTTTGAAATTCTTTTTTGATATGACTACGGAAAATTCTCGACGCCGTAAATGAGTCATACTGTTGAGACTGATTGCATTCTACGAATAAATAATTGAGAAAGTTACCTGAAAACTTATATTTTTTTTTAAAGTTCTTTAACAAAATCCAACCACATTGTCAATTTAAAATGTCAACTTATTTGACAGTATGTATGCTTATTGTTGCCGTTATGCTTGTCGTTTAAACTCAATTATTTTTTTCGAAAATGCTATGCTATACAATGTAATGCTTTAATGTATAAATAATTTTATTATTGTAATCTAACTTAAACTGCGACCTTTTGGTTAAAGATGAAATAAGCTATGTATCAGAAAATATTGTTATCTATACTACGAGTAATATTATAAAGCTGAAGAGTTTGTTTGAACACTTTAATCTCAGGAAATTCTTTCAGTGTTAGATAGCCCATTTATCGAAAAAGGCTATATATAATCACGCTGAGGTGAATAAGAGAGGGTAGGTAACATTACCCCCGCGCGAAGCCGGGGCAGGCCGCTAGTGAATAATATATTTAATCTTTTTCATTTTAATCTTCTCTCAACTATCGAAATCTAGAACTACGTACAGATAGAATTACATATTTTTGGGGGAATGTATATTCTAATATAAATCATAAATACTGGACATCAACTAGACATGAATGCAATGACCACGATGAGAAAATGGGGTAGTGGCAGTTTTATAAAATTTCTGAACAGTCAAAAAGTATATGGATGAGTTTATATTATATTTAAGTCTTACTTAAATATAGCTCATTTTACTAGCTATCTGCTATCTCCAAAAATATCATCACTTCTGCCGAAAGACGTCCACTATTGGACAAAAACTGATGATTTGACGCCCACAGTAGTGTTGTACGTCCTTAGAGCAGAATATCCAGTAATCGCCATGCTTGAGGAATGGCGGCCGTTGTATCTCCTCCACTAATGCGCGGTGAGGTCGTCACGTCCCGTCGCCAAAAATATATACAAACTGATTGTTGACTGGCAGGTACGTGACGTATTTCTGGCAGCATTCTTTCTTAACAGAAACATAATTGATTAGTCGACTGCGGCTTATTCATTATCCCATTAACCCTCTGAGTCATGAAATTCGTGGGACCGCCGGCGGACCCGAAGTTCAGTATGTTAGGATTTATCGATATTAACTAATCGAAAAAATACGAAGCTACTCGATGTCAATTGCCCTGTGTAATACCTGCACGGGGTAGGCAAACTTAAACCGTCAAATATTAATATTACAATCTGGTCCCAAGTCTATGAATTAAGTAAACTGTCACGCTGTTACGACTCCATTGCGAGTTATAACAATCCAAGGCAATCTAAGCAATGTGATAAATATGGTGTCATAATGGCACAATGTAAACATCGAATATGGGACGCTATTGGTCTTAATAAATTAACTGAATTGGTATTGTGTCAAACTATACTGACATCACCCATCTGTGATGCAATTGAAGCATTTTTAATTTAGCAGACTTGGGCCCTGGTTAAGCGAGAGTCTGACGCATTTTGTCATGAGTATGCCTGTCTCCTGATTGTCACTACTTGTGTACTTCTAAAAAGAATTTTATGTTTATAGAAATTATTATCTTAAATTCTTAATGTAATACATAAGCAGAATAAATTGTATTCTCGTTATAGTTCATTTGATAATTACCAATAAATATTAGTATTGTTATTTTTATAAGAGTTATGCAATGCTTAAATGTAAAAATAGAATTAATACACAAGAGGCCCTTCATATAATAATATCCATGTTCGATAAAACAACTAATTGTTGTTGTGTACTATATTAGGTACATGACGTTGTAGAACGAGAAAGTAGATCTTTAGTTTCTCTGTTATTGTGTTATATATATGTATAACAAGTTTTGTACAAGAACAATACAGTATGCTTACTGTTTCAATTTCTTTTATTAAATCTATCCTTTACGACTTTCGGTCTGAGCGGCGAGCGGCACACGGCGCGGCGGACGGGGCGGTATTGGCACACCGCTGACACTCCGGCAAAATTCTATACAAACACTTAATTTGGTCTCTATTACACAGACATCAATCAGTGACTTATATTTACACGTGCACCTGTGTGCGTAGCACGTAGAGAATACCAAACGTCGCCCATAGGAGAAGAGGAGGTCGGGTGAGGCGGGGAAATCGGGCGGGACGTCGAAGTGTCCATTCTGTGCGTAATATTATTTATTATATATTCTCTGGTATCGGTAATAGACAGTTTTGCACGCCGCGTACCCCAAGCAGCGGCCGAGGTAAACGTATTTAAATATTCAGAAATATAGGCCATAAACATGTTATAATTTTCAGAATACCTAATCAATATATCAATAAATAATAAAAAAATCCAACAAGAAATATTGCACATCGACCTTAGAAAGGAGACTTCGGCTTTTTTCGGTTCTGTAAGAAATAACTCTCTTTCTTTTTGCTCGCCCGTATTTCTGAACTTGAATTTTGACCAAGTGGATGAATTAATGGCAGAGATTCTTAGGCCGAGATTCACAGACCGCACTACGACTTTACTTTGAGCAAAGTATGCTTAGAACTGTCAGAAATGTATGGGTTTTGACAGTTCGAAGCGTACTTTGCTCGAAAGTAAAGTCGTAGTCCTTAGGGTGAGATTCAAAGTTCGCACTACGACTTTACTTTGACCAAAACATCCTTAGAACCAGCGACAACAGAACCACTGAGATATCGATGCTTAGAACTGACGGTACAGTATGGGTTTTAAGGGCAAGCAGGAACAATGTCGTTTTTTTGTCGCGATTTCATATTCAGTTTTATTTTATGGAAGTGTAGAACATCTCGAGGCCCCCTAACAATTTTTTATACGGGGCCCCACCAAGGCACGTTGCGCCACTGGCTCTCCGGCTTATGTTTTTCCATGAACAATTTAAAATAAACCGTAAACCAACAAGAAGAACTCCTCCCAATTCATGACCTGCGAATGGCCGATCTGGAGATCAATTAACCGACGCCACACTCAAGTACGGCGTTGCAAAGAAAACTGGGGTCTTATGACTTTTATGCCTCCGCCTATGGAACATTGTGACTGCAGAACCCTTTCTCAGACCATGCAACACATGCTCCAATGCGTGCTCTGCCCCAGCTCTTGTACTTTGGGAGGTACAATAGCTGCAAACAATGCAGCAATTACTGTGGTGACACAAGTTCAAAGCTACACCAGAAAGCCACGGGAAGACCTTAATAAAAATCAAGAATAAAGTCAACGTATTTAATAGCTTTTTTTAATGAAACATTGAGATAGTAGGTACATAAACTAATTTTAGGGAGTCTTGGAATAAAAAAATATAACTCCGTGCATATTAATTCTCAATAAAGCAAATTTATTTGATTTTTACAATGCAGTGAAACATTATCATGCTAGAACTTGTCTGATTTTAAGAAATTGCGTACCTATTTGGTAAATGAAAATCCACAAGAGGAAAATCATGCATAATACACAAAGACTGGCCCCTTTATTTACAAACGTATTTTAGCTAAATCGTAAATATTTAACTTAACCATCAGCTAAGTCAAACATTCTCAAACACAAAATAAATATTGTCAATTACAAACATGGGATATATTGAACCAAATTTATGTATCTATATGATTTCAGAGATTATGAGGTTCACGCAATCTAAAGCTTTTAAAAATATTAAAATTGCAGGAAAATCCTATTGCATTGCAGCATGAATAAAAACAAAATTTGAAAAGACTACGGTAATACTATTAATAAAATATTTGCGTAGGTAAATCCTTCGCAATCATGATTAGTAAACTACACTTTTCTTTTTATAATTATTTTTAGTCATTTTCATAACACGTGTATTTCTTTCACTACATTCCGATCACAATTTCTACAGCAATCAATATTTTTGGATAAAAATTAATTGATGGTTATAATTTACTTCAGATTCCGGGCGTATATTTCAAACTATACAAAACAAGTTTTCCGTATACAGGGTTAAATATTATTTGACAAAAATAAAGTCATTTCTTTTGAACTTTTGAACAATAATACGAAATGATATAGGTAAGATGAATGTTATAGATGAATAAGTACGACAATATAAAAAACGCGAGAGTGAAAGGGGTATGAATATGTCCCCTTTCACACAAAAAATCTCATCATTTTAGTAACAACAATAAATTATAATTCCAATATTTTGAAAATAAAAAAAAGAAATTATATATAAAACCTTTATGGACATAACGATCATGTTAAAACAAACTAAAGACGTACCGCCAATCCGTACTTTAATATAAAAAAGATTCCAACGAATTGAGAACCTCCTTCTTTTTTTGAAGTTGTTTAAAAATAGTTAAGAAGACGCATTCTTAGAAACAGACAATGTAAGCCTTAACTAATACCATGATAATGTTTCAAGTTCATCCAATATTTTGTAGCACAACCTCTCAAACGCGACTAGAAATATGCGCGAGTTGACTTTACCAAATCATTTAGCACAAACCTATCAATTTCACTGACTAAAAAGGTATTCACTATGCACTGCAACATACATTTTGAACACTTTTTAAAATATGTTACAGGATAAACCAAGCTCATTATTTCGGATGACATGTTTGTTTTGAAATAATGGAAAAAGCTAATTTGGAAAAGCTATTTTTTTACCCGATTTCAACCACAATTATAATTGTTATATCTCAGAAACAGTTCTATAATAATTGTAAGAGTTGTAGAAAACTCTTAAAAGAAAAATTAATAGGTACATAGTAAAGCATTGAATAAAACAATTTTAAAGCGATTTTAATTTGAAGATCTATCTTGTTTTATGATAAATATTGATATTAATTTATTATAGCATTAATGAAGTCAAAGAGAGCGTACATGCGTAAACGTACGCGTGTGCATTTCAGTAATATACTAAAAGCATTGGGTTAAAATAGAAATACTATGAAGTCAATTTATACACCATCCATAGTACAATTAGCGGCAAATCAAGCTATACATTGCGAAAAAATAATATGACAAGGTACATCAATTTGGCATTTTTGTGTACTTATAATAGAGGCTATATTGTTTCGGTTGCTTAGGTGGCTACCATAAAAGCAACGAATCCATAATTTTATTCAGTGTATTTCAGACAAGGCAAACCAAATACTTACTGAGAATACTGATTATACATTGTCATCGCTTATTAACACATTCAAATAATAATTTCGTTTTATAATAATAATATGTGTTGATTAATTCTGTAACATATTACACATCAGGTTATTTTTAATTTCCTTTTCGAAAATTGTATCTATTAATACTATTCTTTTTATTTTAAATATAAAATGTATTTATTGAAACTAATTATTGCTTTAAAACTATTATGTATATTTTAAGGTAATAAACCCACCACGAGTTCAGACATAATAAGATATAATCATCAACAATTATGTATGCAATTGCTTTTTTACGTTTCATACAATAAATAAGAATGAATATGGTTCTAAATGACACAGAATATTATCTCTATGTCTAGTATGAGTTTGATGAGCATAAAAATAATTAATTTCATACAATCAAGCCATTCATTTACGTCATGCTCCGCGCGAGCTATATTTATGAATCCCGCTGACTTTTACCACTTATGCACTACATGGAAACTAAACAAAATGTGCCCATGTGCATTTATTTAAAACTGATACTAGACTCGGCTACAATAAATATCCAAAGAGATATTTTAATTCTCAAAATATGTAGTTCACTATACTACTTTCTTCAAGACAAAACTGTAAATAGATCTTGATGAAAGTTTTAAGATTATGTTAGCAGAACATCTTCGAAATCTAACCCGGCCATATGAAAATAAACCCTTCCGTATCTTATAAGGCGCGATCTCAAATATTCGAAGACTAACTACAACAACAACGGTATCTATAATCAGAACGATCCATAAACAATATGCAGTGTGAAATTTAGTGGTTGTTTTTCAGCGGCAGAACGATTTGCGTTCAGTAGTGTTATCGTTACAAGAGTTAAAATCTCTGAGCACATTTCCAAACTACGAGGTACTGGGAAACTTCCAGATAATGGAAAAAATCCAATGGATCCAGAGAAAGGATTTTACATCTTTATTTCTGGAAGCCCGCGACTCAGGAATCGAACCCAGAACCCGTGTAGCAGGAGGGCCTGCTACCACTAAACTACTGAGGCATTTTTTTATGCGGTAATAAATGCTTTATTTGATTTATTTTGGATAAGCAGTAAGTTCCCTGATTATACATTTACATTTATAATGTGTCATTACACATGTTATTAGTTTGTTTTTTTTCAGTTTCATCAGTAGTTATAGTAATGTATAAAAACCCATCATAATATTAGCGAATTAAAATTCAATAGCGAGAATTTGGAATGCTATTTGACTTAAATACATATATTTGTTGGTTTTTTATATATTGAGACCTGGAATAGTTTCTTTTCGAATAAAACCCATTCAATTAATTGAAACACGTACGTTGAAACACGTTCGCATATTTCTTTCTACTACGGTTAATTAAGTGATATATTACAGCAATATACTAGCAGTAAGTTATCATTAAAAATAAAAACGGTGAATTAAATACTGTGTGGTACTTAGAAATGTCACGATAATCTATTATGTCGCTGTTTGATACAAACTACTTTATTCTTTAGAATATTTGAACAAGATTACTCATGGATCGTTTTCGTTATAGATCTAACTCCCAGTTAGCATCCTAAAATACGAAAGAAAAGCAAGTTGAGCACTGTTGAAACCATTAAATGATATATCGAAACAACTTAGCTATAATTTCCCTACTCAATAAAAGCCATTGAGGCAAATTATTCTTGTATTAGTAAATCACAAGTAACATTATTTTTTCAGTCTACTCCTAATAGGTAAGTAATACTTACACTATATTACCGAGGTTTCATTGCAGCTTATAGACATAAAATAAAGGCTGATACTGGCAGTACAAATTCTCTCCTTTCCTGTTTACACATCCCACTACACCTCACTATGGACTGTATGGCGGTAGCGGATCTATATCTTAATGTCGACAGAAATTATTACCATTATTCTCCATCTTTTTACTATACTAATAAAGGCTTATTACTATATTGTTTAACTAAGAATTTAAGTCCATTCCTTCCCTATATACATAGACTGGCAATGAGCGGCCAGGGTCAATGGTGCCTTGGGTAGTGGTGCCCGTTGCTATACCTGCAAAACAAAATACTATTGATTAAAATCTAGCCAAATACAGCCTTATCTTATAGATATAAAAATCAATTGCTGTTAGTTAGTCTCGCTAAAACTCGAGAACGGCTGGACTGATTTGGCTGATTTTGGTTTTGAATGATTTTTGGCAGTCCAGGGAAGGTTTAAAAGGTAAGAAAATATGAAGAAATTGAAGGGGAATAGTAAAAAACACAATTTCATTTTCCCATACAAATAGTCCGTATGTATCAAACCTTTGACACATTATTTTATTATGAGGCAATACGAAGTTTGCCGGGTCAGCTAGTCGCAGATATATATAATGAGTTATTTGATAGAGCAGATCAAAGATATATTTTGTTAAAATAAAATTACCAACGCATATTATATTTATGTTTCATAGTCTTTTATATTAAATCTTACGGACAATTACATTTCATAGTACATTTCAATTACATACCTTTAAAAATAACTTCGACTACCAATCTAGACCAGAATAGAATAGAATAGAATAGAATAGAAAATATTTTTATTTCGAATAGATCTTTACAGATACTTTCAAAACGTCAATAAATCATAAACTACCTAGAGTGAATAACCATTACATATAGTAAAAGCAAAATCATATATTAATAGTAAATTAAAAATTAGAATTTATAAACTACTTGGTTAAAACATAATAATCATAAAATTTTTCAATTCCTTCAATTATAATAAATGGAGAAAAAGAAAAACTTATTCGTCAAGATCAATGTTATTCACTTAGCAGAGTTCCAAGTGCAGTCACTACTGAGAAGAACTCCGCTACCCAACAAACTCAGTAAGAGCTCTTTTAAATGAGAGCTTAAATCTAGTACAGATTATCGTGAAAAATCAAATAATGTGAACGTCCATAGCATAGATGCAAATAAACTGCTATCTACTAAATGTGATGTAGCCCCTGCAAACCAGAACAGACCAGTCCCCACCAACAGCACCCGTTCACGAGTATGACGCATGTGACAGCCATTGCCCTCCTCGACCATTTTAGAGGGAAGTGAGCAACCCGCCACACGACGCCGCCAAAGGCAAAGACATTTAAGCGTGCATGACTGTTCCGGATATGCGGAGACTAAAGGATCCCTTACCTGTGAGACAGGCTCAAACTATTCAGACATTTACAACCAGAGTAAAAGGTCAGGTCAACTGTCAGTGTAAACCTCGGAACAACAAGAACAAGTGGGAGTGCTAAGTACAAACATTTTGTATCTATAGAGATTAGATGAGGTTCGGCTCGGAAACCGCCACCCCCTCATGGACATCTCACGTAATTAATGGTCGCCCCCTTATAAACTTTTGTTGTGTTTTTCGTATAATCTAGTAGCCTGTTAGAATTCGCTGTGTAACGTATAAGGCGATGTGTATAAGGCGTCATTCGTGATAATGTCCATTAATTCTATCTAACCTATTCCTGATTCGGTGTACAATAAAAATATTGTTGTAATAAAATATTATATTGTTGATCCCCTTGAAACTTTCGTATAAACGCTCAAAAGAAGCTCAGGAAAAATTACAATATCCATATTTACCTGTTAAAGCGCTTGTACTTATTATTATGGTGTTTGTTGAAATGATGAGGTGGGCGTCGGTCACTTCTGTATTTAAAGTTGCCGTTCCAATGAGGTTTGTTCTGTTTCTCCTGAAAGTTTAATTAATAATAAAACTTTATTTTTTACTTTTAAATCTTATCATCCAGTCAACATCTAAACATTTTACATCATCAAATGTATACGATTAAACAATGTCGTCAAATTTAGATGAGCACACCATGAAATGGTCATATTTCACGAAGCGATTTTTTTTTTATTAGAATTGGCAAACAAGCTTGCAGTTCACATTAATGTTAAGTGATGACTGCAGCCTATAGACACCCACACAAAGACCAACGTCAAAATACGAATGCGTTACCACTCCTGAGGCCTGAGGTGTTATGCCTCTGTGTCGGAAATTACAGGGCCGTACATTACCACCTGACCGGAATACGATAGTGCTGAACACTACCATTTAGCGGCAAGTATATTAGGTAATGCGGTGGTGCCTACGCCCGCGAGCTCCGTCACTGGAGCTATACCTCTAAGTTTGAATAATAGGTTGGGGAAAAAGTCTTTTCGCATTATAGTATGTATGAACTTGTAATAAACTCTCTTTGGCTGTAGTATTTGTATCTGGCTGGTTTTGGTATTATTGAAAGTTAAAATTTTAAAGAACATAATTCCAAATTCAAATCAGGCAAATGTGTGATTTTCATTTGTTTTTCGTACTGTCAAGATGAGTGAATCTAATGAAGAAATTCGATACATTTTAAAATTTTACTACAAAAAAGGTAAAAATGCAACGGAAGCCGCGAAAAAAAATTGCGATGTTTATGGACCTAGTGCAGTGTCTGAGAGTAGCACAAATTTGGTTTAAGCGTTTTCAATCCGGAAATTTTGATGTCAAAGATGCACCTCGCTCTGGTCGCCCTATTACGGATAAAATGGATGCCTTTTTTGAAAAAATGGAGCAAGATCGACATATCAGTAGTTACGACGTAGCTGAAGAACTGAGAATTGATCACAAAACAGTTTTGGCGCATTTGAAAAAAGCTGGGTACAAAAAAAAGCTCGATATTTGGGTACCTCACGAGCTCACTGAAAGAAACCTAATGAACCGTGTACTCATTTGTGATTCTTTATTACGACGAAATGAAACCGAATCATTTTTGAAGAAGCTGATAACTGGTGATGAAAAGTGGATCACGTACGACAAGAACGTGCGAAAAAGGTCGTGGTCAAAGGCCGGTCAGGCTTCACAGACTGTGGCGAAACCCGGGTTAACTCGCAATAAGGTGATTTTGTGTGTGTGGTGGGATTGGAAGGCCATTATTCATTATGAGCTATTACCACCAGGCAGGACTATCGATTCTGAACTCTACTGCGAACAACTGATGAGATTAAAGCAAGAAGTTGAGAGAAAGCGGCCGGAATTGATCAACAGAAGGGGTGTGGTGTTTCATCATGATAACGCTAGACCTCACACATCTATAGCCACTCAGCAAAAATTAAGAGAGTTTGGCTGGGAGGTGTTAATGCATCCGCCGTATAGTCCTGACCATCAGATTTCCACCTGTTTCGGTCTCTTCAGAATTCTTTATGCAATGTTAGGTTAACATCACGAGAGGACTGCCAAATCCACTTGTCGCGGTATTTTGATGAGAACTCCCAAAATTTTTATAGCAATGGGATCATGTCCCTACCTACTAGATGGCAAAAGGTTATCGAACAAAATGATACATACATACTTTAGTTAAATTTAAATAAACTATTTTAAAAAATGTTTTGAATTATCTTAAAAAATGCGAAGAAACTTTTTCTCCAACCTAATATATCATGACTGTATAGGACATACATGCATTTTTATGATGCACCGTCGGCACCTTGCCGCAGCGCATCGATTTACGTATAACGCAATAGTCAGTTCCCGCACAGCTACAGTTGCTGTCGGTTCTCTCTAACCAATTTACCATTATAGCAGGTCGCTTGCGGTTACCATTCCGCGCGTACTCTCTTACTATCTTTTACCATTACCATTCAAGTTCACGTTCGGCTACCATTACCGCGTGTGCTCTGTACCATTGCCCCGTATTTATTCCGGCTACTTAATTGTACCATTTGCACCAACATTATAATAAGTTACCAGCAATAAACCACACCATATCTTATCTTAACCTACGTCTTTATAAATATTTCATCGCCATCAACACTCCATACAATGACATTAGCAATTTCACGACACATAGAATTCCACGACATATTATCTAACATTAATAACATGAAAATAAGTAATAAAGAAAATTTTTAGTTACCAATTAATGCCTTTATTTTCTACCTTCTAAATTTGATACTGTCAAAACAAACATTATTATCCAAAACAAAATCACGACGTACCTGAAACGGATTGTATCCATTCCTATTATTATTGAAACGGTTGTATTGATGGAATTTCTTCAATTTCTTAACGCGCCCGCGGTCCATATCGTCTGTCGCTTCAAGTGCGCGTTTTCTTTCTTCCCGTCGTTCCTCGAATACCTTTAATAAACACAAATAAACAATATCGTACTTTTATACTAGAATAGCTAGCATCTACGGGGGCGTCCATTAATAACGTGAGATGTATAGGGGGGAGCCAAATCGCATATCACTTAGATGAGAGGGGGAGGGATCACGTCAAATATCAAGCCATTTACTTTCGCAGAAAGAAAAACATAGAACGCAATGTTGAATTATGTAAAACATGTCATCATCCAAAACCGTTTTGAGTATATTGAACGCATTTACACTACACAAACATTTTGAAAAAAATATGTGACATTGAGGAATGGCAGAGGGTGTTGAGCCAAATCTCACGACAGGACATATCAGGGGAAGGAGAGGGGTTAAAAAATCGCTAAATACGCCTTACGTAATTAATGGACGCCCCTTTACTCCTTTACCCTTCTTTCAGGCAGATATTCGGTTTGTGATGGAAATGGTCTTTTTGCTTTGCATATGATTATCGCCGAACGAGTCTAATACGAATGCGGCGATACCGCAACAGTAGGTATGGTATATTTGATATGTATTTTTTATTTAGTTTTTTGTTTTTGTCTTCTGCATACGAAAAAAGAAAAATTTAAATTTACCTAAACTGTTAGAAATCATTTTGTATGCCAAGTTTGGAACTTCGTAGAACTTGATGGAAACTAAAATTTAGTTCTAAAAAGCATTAGAAAAAATAATTACTTGTCTCGAGAGATTACTGTGGGTCCCATTCCAGGACGCGACAGGAGCACCATAGCCACGATGCGAGAGCCCTTGTATGTGGCGGGAGGTCTCGATACTGGAGGACGCTACAGGGCGCGGGGCCACAGATGTTGCATTACTTCCTATGCCATAGTTACAGGTCCCCAGGGACGACGAACTCTGTGCTCCATTTACAGCCGCCGATGCCGGTTCACTCCGGTCACTTATAGGCGACATACTACTGACGCTCGTATTTGGACTCTGCTCATTATCTAACCGTTTCTCCTCTTTTTCTTTGACCCTGTATGTGTGAAAAGACATGATTATACATAACATAGGTCAATGTTTTACACTTTTGACATGTTTAAAATTTTAACTTGATCTTTTTTTCATTGCATTTTTTTTTAATTTAATAAATGTGGCAAACAAGCATGGCAGTTTACATTGATGTTAAGTGATGACTGCAGCCTATAGACACCTACACAATGACCAGAGGTCAAAATGCAGATGCGCTGCCGCTCCTGAGGCATTAGGTGTTATGCCTTTGTGCCACAAAATTACAGAGCCGTACGTTACCACCTGACCGGAACACGATAGTACTGAACACTACCATTTAGTATATTAGGTAATGCGGTAGTAGAGCTCCGTCACTGGAGCTCTACCACCAGTACCAGTAGTAATTGTTGTACACTTGTCACCGTTGCCGTTATTTACGGTATCTGCTGCGTTAAGTGAAAGATGTGACAAGAATGTTTTTTGCCTATCATTTCCGCACTCACTTTGTGTGATAACTATACATCCATCTTAAACACTTACTTTTTATTGGTAACGCCATTTAAGCTCGGACTCAAAAGAGGACCACTCTTTTCTTTGGATACAGTCCACGTGTGATGCATACCCTTTGTAGTAACGACGAGCCCTTGGGGTGAATCGCAGCGACTCGGCTTGGGCTTCCGCGTTTCCACTCTCGAATCATCTCTTCTCACTCGCTCCTCACCGAACCTCTCACTGCGCTCGTCACTACTCGACTCAGAATCGTAGGGCACTAACCTTGATCCAGTATTCCCGTTTCTATGTATATGATTCGCCATATCACTCTTGTTCATCTGTTCTTCTAATTTTTCAAGTGGCGATTTAAGTGGTTTCCCTAATTTACTGGTCGACGCACACTTGTCTGGTAACTTAACGCCGCCACAAGATACACTGCGAAGATCTGAGTCGCTTTTAGACAGTTTGGGTTTAACCAAACTATCTTCATTTGACTTTTTAATCACAAAACTTATTTTTTTATCATCTTCTACTTTGTAACTGTATACCTTATCAATTCCGTTTAGAATTTTTGGTGGCTGAATAACTTTTTCCACTTCCCCATTTAGCTTCACCACCCATGGCTCAGATATAGAGCTGCTGGAATCTGATGATTTACTCAATGTCGTGTTTAAAATTATTTGCTTGAGATCAGTTTTAGGTGCATCGGTAGATGTACTATTTAATGCAATTGGTTTCCTGTCATCATTTCTATAGAAAGTGAGTTTTAGGGGACTCTTTTCCCTGTTTAGAATATTGTCCGGAATCTGTGGTCCATAAACAGTATTGGATGTAGATGCACTGGGCGCATTAATGTCATCCACTGTATTGTCTTTTTCAAAAAACATAATATAGGCATTGGTGCCAAGCACGGCAGACAGTGGGAGTTGTCTCACACAACTATCATCAAACTGATAATAGTAACTGTTGGGAGCTTGTCCTATAGCTGTGTAATGTCCACAATTTTGAGATGGGCCAAGATGTGTTACCAAACTCACCAATTTGTATGACTAAAATCAGAATAAACAAGTTAGAATTTGTAATAAATAACAAAAATAACAAGAAATATATATATTAGCTATGTAATTAGCAAATTAATGAGAATATAGCATTACTTACCAACTGCTGATGACTATTTTTATTATAAATATATTTGTTGAGTGTTATCTTCTTTCTGAATTGCACATGTTTTGAAAGTTTGCCTCCTATGAGTGAAAATCTTTTAAATGCAATACAAAGCACCATTGGTGCACGTTCCACAAAGAACTGCTTTGTTGCTGATACCTACAGATAAAGAAATTATATGGTTAGTTTAATTAATCAAACACAGATAAAAAAATGGCTGTCATTGATTGAGAGTTCAATATTTAAGTTACCTTTTTATTACATGCTTCACATTTATACCCAAGATCTTCTAATCTTTCTCTAGAAAAGAATGAATCCAATGCTTCATCCAGGGTTGAGTGCTTTCTTATATCTAACA
Source organism: Macrosoma leucophasiata (assembly GCA_036365455.1). NCBI lineage: Eukaryota > Metazoa > Arthropoda > Insecta > Lepidoptera > Hedylidae > Macrosoma > Macrosoma leucophasiata. The sequence goes on from JAWQUS010000024.1 coordinate 9,280,977, forward strand.
ATAGATCCTAAAAAAAAGTTGAAAATTTATTGAATTATTTTATATACAAATCTAAGGAAGGGATCCACATCAGGAGGTTTAATCATTTCGTTTTTTTAAGTTTTATAATTTGTACAAAAAAAATAATTTGTATAAAGAAAAATATACATGCAAAGAAGTACAAAAAGCTAATCCTAATTGATACCTGAAAGTGCTGGTAAGTGGTTGACAAATGGTGACATGCCAAACAACGAACAGTAGACCGCAGGTATCCTCCAAGAATTTGATTCAATGGTGTTGTCTCTTTACTATACTGATCCAGCTTGTCAGAGTTTACAAATCTTGAAAGGTAACATTTTTCCATCGCCTCAACTAAGTATCTGGAAAAACATATTAATAAATGTATAAATATTCATGAATAAATATTATATATTCAAACAGTCCTCTTTGAAGAGTGTTTGGAGTGCCAGAAATCCTCGTCCTAAGACACCTCCCCTTCTTCTACATATCTACATTAATTATTCTCTTCATAGATGCACACCGATTCCTAAGTGGAGTCAATCCACCTTCAGGCAGTACCCCAGCCATTTGGTCAAGGTAGATCATTTTTCGTCTTCCTTGGTCTTACAACCATCTACTGATTCTAGGATTGCATGATAGTAGTGTTAAGTCTGTAATTGTGTTACTAAAAAAATTATTAACTGAATATATTCCAACAATATCTGACAACTCCACAACTCACTGCATGGAATAAATTAATATTTATAGCAAAAAATCATGGAATGCTGGCAGTCCCGTGATTAAAAATTAGTTAAATAAGATATTATAGTAATAAACAATAACTTTTTTAAGAGATAACTGGTTTAATTATGCTGTGAATACACAATAAATACCTTAAGAACTCATGTGCATCCTCTTGTCTTCCAGGAGTCAAATGTCTACAAATGAGACGTAATTTGGAGTACACCTGCCAAGGCTTTATAGGTGCGCCACCACTTTTCTGTGTCGCCATCAATGTTGCTCGCATCCCACAAATTACACAAGCCTCTGTCAACATAATACAATAAAATTAAAATCACTACAAAATGGAATATTTTTGGTACCTGAACAAATTTAATATTTTATTAATATGTATCCATGTATGTTTAAAGGCTTGCAACAGATATCTATAAGCTATAAACAATATGCAATTAAATTTTTCTAATGCCACAATATCAGGATATTAGAGGTAGTGGTAGATATAGGATTTCAGTTTATTTAATGTTGATGATTGAAAACCAGTTATCCACGTGGAAACAAAGGCTAGTGATGAATGTGGATTAAGAAAAGAAATAAAATTCATCATAAATTTAAATTAGAAGTTAGTAAGAAACTGAATTTATACAATATATTTCAAGACACGGATAAAATTAACAAACCTTGTTGATTACATTTTTCTGCATGTGCCGATTCAGACACAAGCCAATTAGCGAAAGCGGGCACATGAAATAATGCTTGCAAAGTGGAGTTAAGGTAGCAGGTATTGCCCACATTCTGCATGCCAGCACCAGCTGCCCAAGCATTTTGCCACCCCAACTGCACTCTCTCCACAGGAAACAGCACACACTTTGCTTTTGGTAAGCCATCTTCACCATTTTTCGTGTTTTCTATAAGTAAATAATATTATTTTTAAGTAAACTTGTATGGACTACGACTAACCTAAATGTTTCACAAACACTTTGTCACCTTGATAAGTAAAAACAAAGATTGTTAGCAGTAATGCTAAAAGATTTGTTTAACCTGAGTGAATTATATTACATAAATGCTAAATATATTTCGTGTACACACGTATACAGTGCTTGTAAGAGGTAAATATTGACATCATAAAGAAAATATAACCTCTTCAAATTTATCTTCTACCATAAATTACATATTTTTATCACGATATTTGAAAGTATTTCTATCAACAAACTCACCGGTAGATTGATTGCCAGCGTTTGCTTCTTTCTTGATAAGTTTACTTTCTAGCACAGGTTTTTTAGGTCGAATTACCACGTACTTAGACTTCAAACCGTCCAGAACATTGCTCTGATAATCACCAGATTCTTCGAAATCAATCTTTGAGAGAAGTACACTTTTAGCAGAAGAATATAGTCTGCTATCCAACAGAGACGATCCTTGAGATTCTTCAGCCGTAAGAGATAAACGCAATGCGCTTGATACTGGGTCACAAATGGAAGCAGGCATTTTACCTCCAAAACTGCACTATCACTCCAAATTACCTTTAAATGTCACTACGAGACATGATTAAGAACGGCTGTGATGTACAGACACTAGCTTTAATAAAATGCAACGAATTCGACGTATTTTTTCAAAACCATGTGTTTATCTCAAAATGATAAGGTAACAGCCGTAGGTACCTACGAAAAAAGGAAAACGTACAACAGACAGCAGTCACAGAAATCACCTACGCGGTCGCGGTCGCGGTTGTACATAGGGATGCAAACGATACATCGATGTTTACAAAACATCCCATCCATTATAAATTTATTTTTATTAGTTTATTTTTAATCTTAACTATTAAGGTATTCCTTTACAGAGTAATAGGTCAACGAAGAAGTCTTTCAATTTTCTATTGAACAAATTCCCGTTACATGATTTTATTGCGTCAGGTAGTTTATGATTAATTGTAGGTCCCATACAAAAAATACTTATACGATATAGCTGAGTTCTGGATATAACAGAACGCAGCTTGTTACAATGATGTTTTAACGTAAGCGTGTCATAGTTGTTTAAATCTCTCTTTACCATATAGTAAAGAAGCAATCTCAAATATGTATAATTGTATATCGAAGAAGGTGTCACAATTATCAAATTTTAGAAATTTGACTTACATGAGTCTATTTGCGATAGCCTGCATATTGATCTAACGCATCTTTTCTGGGCTTTAAACAAACATTCAGTTCCAGATAATTATGGATACTGCCAATATATGCATGTTAAGCTGTAAGAACAGCGCTTGCGTTCACTACTTTGTTAAGAATATGTATCGCATAGGAGTATTTACTTATTTTTTTAGTAACGTGCTTTATATGAGCTTTCCACTTTAAACCGTCGTCAATGTATAAGCCCAGAAAGTTACGCTACTACTATTAACATATGAGCCCCTGTAGATAACATTTAAGTGATATTTTTTTGTGTTCTTGTACATGAAATCACGGAAAAAAACAAAACATCATAAAAAACATCGATGTATTGTTTTTCTTTACCGATATTTTTTAACATCGGTGTTGATCATACAAAAATCGATGTATTCAAACATCAATGTTTTAAAGAACGATGTTGCATCCCTAGTTGTACCGACTTGTACCATAAACAATATAGACGTGATAGATACACCTATAGACATAGATTTATTATCTACTATAGACTTCGACCAAAATATAGAACACAGGCCACAGCAGCGTAAACAACCAGTATAATAAATCTATGAAACAACACTTGATCCGAGATCGATCGACAATACTCGGCATTGGCAAGCCCCGAAAGAATTTTTTATTTTATGAGAGTAAAACTCCGACTTCTTTCTTGATATATTTATAAACGAAGAAAAATAATGTGTCTAAAATATTTTTAAAAATGTAACTTCACGCCTATATACTGTAGTCCCCGAAGGGGTAGGCAGAGGTAAATGCATGTATACCCATGTAACAGGTGACGAGCCTGTTGACATCTCCGGGCACATAACCAAACTTCGAGGTACTGGGAAATTTACAGAAAATGGAAAAATCGCAATAGAACTCGAGATAAAGGTCTTTACACCATTATCTCTGATAACCTCCTGCCCGGGAATCGAACCCAGGACCTTTTTTTTATAATTGTTTTACAGCCACGGATTCAAGTCCTTAACAGCCAATCTTCAGTATTTTGTCTAGTTTTTCAGTCTTCAGTGAGGGGAGGGGAGGCATATCCTGCATTTCATTGTAAGCGTATTTTATTTTAAACCTTGGACACATTATTTCTTTGTGAGGCAATACGAAGTTTGTCGCGACAACTAGTATTTAATAAAAGAAAAAAAATGTTTCGTATCGCTCACCACGCTCAAAAAGTGTAACTTGAATTAATATCAAAGAAAAAAAGAAATAATGCATAAATAAAATAAATAAATAATTATAATTGCATAAGTGATACAAAATGCTGTGCAATAGCTTTACCGCGGCAGTCCCCGAGTGCCACACGTCGATTTTTTTATTTCTGAACTGATTTACTTCTAACAAACACTAAATGTTAAGCGAAACTTACCACAATATCTTAGTGAAAACCAGAAATTGGATACGCCGTTTCTGAAATTAGCGTGCACAAACACAAAGGCAAACATACATTTTTTCGGGATAAAAAGTACCCAGTATTGTGCGCCAAAGATTAAAGTATACTTATACCAAGTTTCATCGTAATCGGCCCGGTAGATTTTGTGTGATGCTTGAACAAACAGACAGACAAAAAAAAATTAATCTCATATTTGTGTTCGGTATTGTGCTAGCTTAGATTAATAGGTACTTGGTCTAAGCGTGCTAGTAACATAACAAAAGTAACAGAATTTACACTTCTACAGTTTTATTATAAGTATAGATAGTACCTGTCTATCTTCAATATTATATAAATAAAAATCTATTGCTGTTCGTTAGTCTCGCTGAAACTTGAGAACGGCTGGACCTATTTGACTAATTTTGGTTTTGAATGATTTTGGAAGGCCAGGGAAGGTTTAAAAGGTAAGAAAATATGAAGAAATTGACGGGAAATAGTAAAAACCACAATTTCATTTTTCCATACAAATAGTCCGTATCTATCAAACCTTTGACACATTATTTGCATTATTTTAGTGTGAGGCACATAGATTTATTATCTACTTTATACATCTATGGTGAGGCAATTCGAAGTTTGCCGGGTCAGCTAGTCAAAATAGTGACTGTGCTGTGTCATAGACTATTTAAAATGAATAGACCATAGACCTATTCCGATGACATTGGATTTGTCAAAGTCAGAGTCAGCATAAAATTTTAACCTGCTCTTTGAGCAGCTTGAGTGATTTTTTTAGTTACAAGAAAATAAATTGCATCAAACGCTACTTATATATAGTGAAACAGCAATAAAGCGTGTTTTATTTTAAGTATTTAATGACGACAAAATATTAACTATTATTGAATTAATTAGTTTCAGAGTAGGTAGTGAGCGCCGGTGAAATTCTGATCATGGCGAATCCGTCATCAGGCGTTGGTATGGTTTTGTTATAATAAATTACGATGTATGCACCACTTACAATGCCAGAATTCAAGCTAAAGGAAAGTTTTACGAGTTCAAAGTAATTAGATTTGAATTAAATCTTCCTTGTTCTTGCAGTGGTACCGCGGAATTTTCGTCTTCTGGAAGAACTTGAGCAAGGTCAAAAAGGAGTGGGCGATGGCACTATATCTTGGGGACTGGAGAGTGATGATGATATGACTCTTACTCATTGGACTGGAATGATTATTGGACCCCCAAGGGTAAATTTATTTTTGCTATTGAATTAAAAAACATTTCATATTCTGTATTTACATTGATTTCCGATTTTAAAGTCACTCATAAATGAAATTGTTTTTTATAATGTCTTTTTGTTGCCAGACTCCATATGAAAATAGAATGTATTCACTTAAAATTGAATGTGGTACTAGATACCCAGATGAACCACCTACTGCTCGATTTATGTCTAAGATCAACATGAACTGTGTGAATAGCCAGACTGGACTTGTAAGTAACTTATTTATCTACTTTTTGTGTCTTGGCATTTGAATGATGGAATACATTACAATAAACATAATTTTGATTAGGTGGATAATAGACAAGTCCCTATCTTGGCAAGATGGCAGCGTGATTACACTATTAAGACAGTTTTGCAAGAATTGAGACGCCTCATGACACTAAAGGAGAATATGAAGCTGTCCCAGCCACCGGAGGGAAGCACTTTCTAATAATTTTTTCCTCAATAAAAGTGTCAGTAACCCAATCTACTCCAATTTTGCAAATATTAGTATAATGATTTAATGTGTCTTTTATTTTAAATAATATGGTTAATTATTTTACACTATTGTAATTTTGACATAATTACCCAGTCCAACTGATATATAGATTAATTATTTCATTACCTATTATATGCATTTATTGTAATAATTTCCATGTTTGCTGTAAGCCTGTCAATTTCATTTAATTTGTAGTTCACAGTAGATTGGGTCAATGTGTATTTGCAAGAATCACTGTGGCTCTACCACTCTGCCCATAATAGAGGGTAACCCTTTTATTTATATCACATTACCTAAATTATTGTGGCCTTTAAAAGTCAAACTTGCTTTTGTATAATTATTAGCTTTTTTGCTGGCATATTGATTCAGGTAAGTCATTTCTATGCCTGTACTTATGGACAAGCATAGCATTACCAATATAATGATAATAATTGAAGCAGATTTTTTTTAGTAGATTGTACCTATTGTTTAAGATAATTTTTAAATCTCCATTTGATTCAGATCCTACATATTATTAAATTTGTGCAAATATGTGCATTCATGAAATTAAGTAAGTATTACTTACTGATAAATCTCAAACTGGATCTCCTGTGATAAAAATATACCTAACAAAACATGAAAACAAACATGCAGATGCAGTGGTGTGTTGGACATTCTGTTGTCTTGATGATATTTTATTGCAGGAAATATAGTTTTAGTAAAAATTATCAAGTGTAAAATATTTTTAGGAATTTATTATTTCTTAGGTTCATAAGGTAAAAGTACTACTGATCCATTATAAAGCTTTGCATTACAATTAAAATTAATTTGAAACAAAAGCAATGCATTTCATGCAGAGGTCATCAACTTGTGTTCTGACCAACAAGCTTGTCCAAACTCCATAATTGATACTGTAGCTCCCTTTGTAATTTCTTTGCATGATTTTATTGTTACGAACCAAATGCTAAGTCATATTGTTTCATAGCATTAATATTTTTACCAATGTATAACTAGCAAAGGTAAATAAATCAAATGATACTATAATACCAGCCCTTTTATTGGTTAGTAAATGTAACAATTGACATAATTTTTATTATAAGCAAATACATACTTTATTTATGTGGAAAATATTAACACTTACGATTTTAAATAGGTTTTGTAATTTATTTTAGAAATCGTTTCACAAAGACATACTAATTATTAATTTTCTTACCATGTTCTCAATGGTATTAATTAATGTACAATAATTATGCTTTATCATAATATTTTTCTTATTTCTTTGAAATAGAATTATACTTGTGTTATAATCTATCTATACATACATTTAAAAAAATCTTTGATCTGCATCTGAGTTTGGAAATAATCCTTGAAATTATCATTTCATTTCCAAACATTTTTTCACTGATAGGATTGTGGATGGGAGCTTAAACCAGATTCTCAACATCCACTCTGGGTAGGTACCCTTTTGCAAGGCCATGGCCTCAACGTCACAGGTCAAGTTCGCGTCAGATATTCTGACAGGATGTCAAATGTCAAGTGTACTCGAAAGAAGCTCTTCCATCCAAAATTCTGACTTCAGAAGATTAAGTGAATTCAGAAATTAAGTATGCTTTCTGAAAAATGTAGGTACAGCTGCCCCACGGGCGCGTCTCTATGTAAAGGTATAGAGAGCTTGTAATTATATTTTGGTAGAGGTATATAACAAGGTGTAAGGTCTCTCCAAATCTTAACTGACGCGCTCGAGAAATCCAAAAAATCTTTATCGAGCGTACCCTCCGTACCGGCACCGCTCCGGCGCTGCACCGCACAGTCGACGCATCGTGTGGCCGTGCCCACTACCTAGTCTTTCTTATGCCCCGAGCTTGTATGGAGCCACCGCCACAGCCACCAGGGCCCTTCCGACTTAATCCGACCCTGAGCATAGGAAAGAGCTAGAGATACACCGAAGCGTGTACCAGCGCCGGAATTCGACTTCGTTGGCCCGTAGGCAGAGCATGTGGTGGAGGCCGTCAAATCGTTCCTTTATTCCCATCGATCCCCTCCGAGCCCGGCACCGGGGTGGTCGTTGGCACTAATAGGTGGCGTTTACCACCCCGGTGGTCGTTAGTTTTATCTGCCCCTTTCGTAGTTATACTACAATCTAAAATTAAAACTTTATACATACCTGTACCGGTGGTACCTACAAACTAAATTATTTTTGTCTGAGTTAAACATAAGCGTAAGTAGGTATCGATAATATTGTTAAATTCTATTTCCCCCAAAAAAAAATTTTTTCATTCTGACAATTTGTAACAAAACTCAGTATTTTTTGTTTCTACTGACCCTTTATTGAATTAATTTGATTTTTTTTCTGTGGTGTGGCGTAGACTAGTATAGTGATCTGTGGTGTGGCAGTGGCGGCCCATAGGCAACCGCCTTTTTTTTTTTTTGAAAAAAACGGCGGGAAATTCCAAAAAGCGCGGGCGCGTTTTTCTTTGCTAAATTGTTTTTTGTATATTTATAGCATTCTGTTTAGTGTAAAGCGTGTATATTTGTTATTGTTTTCTTTGCATTATTTATTTGTATATATTTTTCTCTACATCTGGTAAGTTTTTGTACATAGGTATTTTACGTATTATAAGTAGCCATGAACGAACCTCCCGATCCCGGAGGTACCGTTCCTCCCGCTAGTAATTTCGTCACAATCCAATATGACGAATCAAGCATTGATACAGATGGTTCTGTTTCCCAGCCAAATACGAGGAAACGCAGTCGTTTACACAAAATATGTAAACACTGCAACAAAAAAAAGAGGAAAAATATAGGAGGGCAAAAGGACATAGGATGCCACTGTCTTGAAGAGGACATTGTAATAGATCAAAACCCTCAATCCATGGAAGCCTCACACTCACATGTTCCTATACAAACATTTCACAATAATGAAAACCCTGATAAAGTCAATGAACAGAGCAATGTTTTTCAGAGTAGAAGATGTTATAATAGTACAGATGCCTCTCCGTTTGTTGTTCATGTCCAAAGAATTCAGTCAGCCCCCAATGATGGTACTACTTTACATCCAATTACATTTGGAAATTTTCTTCAAAAACACAATATCAGTAATATTGTCAACGGCAGTGTGAAGAGACTAGGTCGGAATCGTATTCAATTAGCTTTCTCCAACTATACAGATGCAAATTTATTTATTGAATCAGAGATTTTAATACCAAGTAAACTCAAAGCTTTTATTCCATCCGTTAATATTACTAGAGTTGGGATAGTCAAAGGTATCCCAAATGAATGGTCCCCTGAGGAAATAATAGCCAACACTTCAGTGCCTATTGGTTGTGGCAATATAATTAAAGTAAGGCGTATTAACTATAAAGTCATAGTAAATGGTGCCCCAGAGTGGAAACCATCCCAATCGGTTGTATTTTCCTTTGATGGACAGGTGTTGCCGAAACGAATTTTTATATGTTACAATGCTCTACCCGTAGACTTATACATATTTCCCACAATCCAATGTTACAATTGCTGTCGGTATGGTCACACTAAGACACAATGTAGATCTAAGCCACGCTGCTACAAATGTGGACAGGAACACAGTGGTGAGTCATGCAGAATCGAAGGGGATATGCTTTGTTGTATTTGTTCAGGTCCCCACTCAGCCACCAGTAAATCTTGCCCAGAATTTACTAGACAAAAAGATATTAAAGTATATATGGCACAAAATTGTGTATCACATGCAGAAGCCTCCAAAGTATATCCATCAAATGTAAAGTCATATGCACAGGTCTTGACTGCATCTTCATTAAAGCCTATTCCTGAAAATAATAAAACTGTTGGTAATCAATCCAGTCCTTACCAAAATTTCAACACAAAGTCCTATAAAAAAACAGTTTTCCTGAAGTCTCGCCCTTCTCCGAATATTGTAAAGGGATACGATAGAGAAGCACATCAAAATCTAATTAAAGATTATGATATGCCTCCACCATCTGATGGGTGTGTCATAAACTCACAGTATAACTTTGAACGTGGACAAGAACAGGACTTATCCTCTAATATTATATCTGCTATTTTTAATACTCTTGCCCAATTCAACATATCTTTACCGTCCAACGTTGCTAGACTAATTGAAATACTCTTACAAAACATAAACATTGAAAATGGCTTACAAAGCCAACATAATTCAGTGGAATTGTAGAAGCATAGTAAGTAAGAAAAGTGATCTTATTTACTTAATTAACACATATGACCCGATTTTATTATCAATCTCTGAAACCTGGCTAAAGCCAGAATTTAGTTTTAAGGTTAGGAATTTTAACATTATTCGAGAAGACAGGTCCGACGGTTATGGCGGTGTTGCCATTTTAGTTAGGAAAGCTATTCCATTTAAATTAATTTCTATACCAACACATAACCCAGATTTTTCTGTTGTTGCTCTTGAAATAATGAATATTTGTTTTGTTTCAATATATATTCCGCACCCATCTTCTGTAATTCTGGCCGAATTAGATAACTTACTAGCTACCTTGATTAGACCATTTATATTGCTAGGAGATTTTAATTGCCAACATGAATCCTGGGGTAGTGGTAGTACAAATTATTACGGCGATAAATTGCTGGAGATCATCGACAAACATAATCTGTGTTTTATAAACAGTGGTTTGTCAACAAGACGAACAAATCCTAATGAGAGTAAAAGTGTGGTCGATTTATCTATTTGTACACCCAATTTAGCTTCTATTTTTACATGGGACACACTTTCATCTACATTTGGTAGTGATCATTTTCCAATTATCTTGTCATTTCCGACAAAAAAAAGTATTCTTCCACAAAAGTTTTCGCGTAATAAATATGTACTGACTAATGTTACGGATGAAATGTGGAACAACTACAGCATGAAAGTTGATGACAAAATATCAGTTTTATCTACTACTCAAAGTATTGAAGATCGTGCGGAGGCTCTGGCAAATATTTTAATAGAGTCTGCTAATGAAATATTGCCAATTAAAAAATATTCATCTGTCCTTCCCTGTCCCCCATGGTGGGATAACGAATGTAAACAAGCGATTAAAAAAAGAAAAGAAGCCGAGATCCAATATAAAAATAAGATGACGATGAGCAATTTCTTCTTTTTAAAAAATGTTATGAGTAATGTGAAAAGATTGTTTAAGACAAAGAAGAAAGAGAGCTGGATGAAATTTTGTTAATCTCCTAGTACTCCAGCCTCGTTAGTGTGGAGAAAAATAAAAAGATATCGGCTTGGTATTGACAACTCTCCATCGTGTTATTTACCACCGTCTCTTGTAGCACAATTTTTGGATAACATTGCTCCACCATCAGTCCCCCAGAACATTAGTCCACTCTTAATCCTTCCAAGTGATCTAACAGGACTTTGCTCTCCATTTTCTCCTGAGGAGCTAAATCAAATTTTAGAAAATGTAAAAGACTCTGCCCCTGGTCACGATAACATTCTGTACTCTTTTGTCAGCCATCTGAATCATAAGTCCAAGTTGTATTATTTAAATATTATCAATTCCATCATAATTTCCGGGACCATTCCGAACTCTTGGAAATCTCAGATAATCATCCCTATTTTAAAACCTAATAAAGAGCCATCTTCTATATCTTCATATAGACCAATAGCCCTTTCCTCAGTTCTTTTAAAAATCACCGAACATTTAATCAAACATCGTCTGGAGTGGTTTTTAGAATCGAATCAGTTGTTAAGCCCGTCTCAATACGGTTTTAGAAGAGGAAAAAGCACGCTGGATAGTATCAGCATCTTTATCACAGACATTCAACTGGCGTTCTCTAAAAATGAATCAGTAATTGCAGCCTTTCTAGACGTTACCTCAGCGTATGATAATGTCGTAATTCCGATACTCAGAGAGAAGCTTTTGAAATTAAATATTCCAAAATTATTTATAAATTTTATATGTGATATGTTAACCGAAAGATTCATCTGTTTATTTGTCGATGATAATAAACATCAACGCACTGTTTCGAAGGGACTGCCACAGGGGTCTGTTTTGAGTCCATTGTTGTATAGCATTTATACATACGATTTAGATGCCTATATTGGAATGGATTCAAAAATTTTACAATATGCTGACGACCTCCTGGTTTATTCTATGAATCGTGATATTAATTCTGCTAGCAAATCATTGTCCCTATCCCTAAATATGCTGAAAAGTTGGCTGGATAATAATGGTCTAGATTTAAGTGCATCTAAAAGTACGATTGTTTTATTTTCTAGATCCCGTATGCCTCCACCCATCTTTATTAGTTATAATAATACTCCGATACCGGTGAAAAACTATGCAAAATTTTTAGGGGTCTTCCTTGACTCAAAACTGACTGGATTACCACATTGTAATTTCATAGCTAATAAATGTGAAAAATTATTGAATATAATTAAATGTCTTTCAGGAGTCTGGTGGGGTGCTCACCCTTTTTATTTAAAATTAATTTATAACGCTTTAGTGAGAAGTGTACTTGATTACGGTACATTTCTACTTCAGCCATGTAGTGCAGTTGCCTTAAAAAAACTTGATAGTATACAATCCAAATCACTACGTATAATAAGCGGTGCTATGAGGTCTAGTCCTATCAATGCTTTACAAGTCGAATGTTGCGATCCACCACTCCATCTAAGAAGACAATTTTTAAGTGATAAATTTTTATTTCGCTGTTTACAGTTTTCTAACCATCCACTTATAAGAAAGCTACATATTCTTTCCGAATATGTTGAGAATTTTCCCTACTGGTCACATAAACACACTCCCTGTATAGTACTTAGCTTTCGTAAATATTTGTCTCTGTCTGCTCCTGTACATAGATCTCCAATGCTTCCAATGTTTCAATGTACCTACGAATCTTTAACACTTTCTCCTATCGTACATCTAGATTTAGACATCATTAAAACAGAAACTGCTAATGGGCAATTCATTTTTACTGCACATAAAAGGTTCTCAGATTCCAATTATATATTTACGGACGCTTCAAAACACGAAAACAGCTGTGTGGGTGTGGGAATATACCACTCGCAGTATGAAATCATAGAAAAAATTAAATTACCTATTGAATCTTCCGTGTTTACCGGTGAACTGTATGGTATCTTTAAAGCTATTGAATACGTATTAATGTTCAAACTGCAGAAAGCTGTAATTTTCACGGATGCATTAAGTGCATTGCAAGCCATTCAAAAATTTCCTTTTCGGTCCAACAAACTTAATCCCATAATTTTCGACATTCGTCGTTTATTACATGATTGTTACCAAAAAAAATATGTTGTTCAATTAGCATGGATCCCAGGGCATTGTGGCATAATTGGTAACACGAGAGCCGATGACCTTGCTAATGATGCTATACAAAATGGAGACATGTTTCCGTATAAGATTTACTGTCCCGACTTATTGTCAATGCCTAAAATTTCACTTCATTCTTCGTGGCAAGATTTATGGAATGTCAGCAGCCAACGGAAAGGCATCTGTTACTCAAGCATTCAACGAGTCATCCCTCTGAAACCATGGTTCTTTTCCTTGGATTTAGACAAAAGATGTATTAGTGTAATAACCAGAATCAGATTAGGACATACGTGTACACCTCAACATCTTTCAAAGTTGCATATAATAGAGAGTCCTAAATGTGATTGTGGAGCCGATGCTATTGGGGACGTAAACCATGTCTTTTTCTCTTGTTGTTCCTATGACCATTCCTCTTTCTATTCAGATCTTATTTCCCTCCAAATTCCACTCCCATCTTCAATATTATGTCTTCTCGCTTATAATGATGTAAATATATATAATATTTTAGCTAGATTTATTTTATTAAATAATATTAAGATTTAATTCTAATATGTAAATATTGTTTGTATTATAATTTTATTCCACGCTGTCCTTAACCGAATGTTCCTTTCCAAATCCCGACATTTCCGAACAATTTATGTTTGTATAAGTTTCCCCCGTTTGTGGTTGGCATGAAGTACAAACGTACATTGCCATAACACAACAAAAAAAAAAAAAAAACCGCCTTTTTTATTATTTATTTATTCATTTATTACAGGCAACAAAATTGATTAAAATTAAACAACAGGCCCATAGAAATATATACCTTATTATAATAAAACAGTAAAATCCGCGTGTCTGTACATTGTATATATTTACGAAAAACTAATTGGGGGCGATGTTAAAATAGTATTAGAACACTTTTCAATCATTTTTAATTTTTTTGTCTGTCTGTTTGTCGGTTTGTCTGTTTGTCCCTTTGTCCAGGCTAATCTCCGAAGATACTGGACGGATTCGAATGAAACTTTTTATGGTGTATATATAACTAAGCCTGGCCAACATTTAGGATACTTTTTACTGCGGGAAAATCCCTCATTCCCACGAGAATCTCTACATTTAATAAAATCGTAGGAAAGTCAAAACTGTACATTGAATATTTTTTAAAAGAATACTTGGGACGTGATCTGCAATAGAAATCGAAGCCAAAAATATAGTTTTCAGATTTTTTTGTCTGTTTGTCTGTATGTTTTTACTGATGGTAGAGCTAAAGTGACGCAGCTCGCGGGCGTAGGCACCACCGCATTACCTAATATACTTGCCGTTAAATGGTAGTGTTCAGCACTATCGTGTTTCGGTCAGGTGGTAATGTACGGCTCTGTAATTTCCGGCACAGAGGCATAACACCTAAGGCCTCAGGAGTGGCAGCGCATTTGCATTTTGAGCTCTGGTCATTGTGTGGGTGTGTATAGGCTGCAGTCATCACTTAACATCAATGTGAACTGCACGCTTGTTTGCCACTTTCATTACATAAAAAAAAAATATGTGTCCGGGCTAAACTAAAAAAGTACTACATGGATTTACTTCAAATTTTGCATGAATATTACTAACCGGTCCGGTCAACATATAGGCTACATATTATCATGCTATCTCCTACGGGGGAAGAGCTGTGAATCTTTAAAATCGTAGAAAAGTCAAAACTGTACATTGATTTTTTTGTTTTAAAGAATATTTGGGGCGTGATTTACTATCGATATCGAAGCCAAATATAGTGTTTGTTTGTCTGTTATTGTTTGTTTGTATGTAATGTTGTGTCTAAACTCAAAATTACTTAATGGATTTACTTCAAATTTCGCATGAATATCCGAGAATTTTCAGGGACACCGCATTGGGCAAGGTTAATAGGTATCGTGCATCCAAATAATGGCGAAAGCGTGAAGTAACAACCGCAGGCAATACCTGCGGTTGTTACTTCACACGGTCCGAGGCCCAACGTATTTCGCTTTTCTGAGGACATTTGATAGCGTGGAGTATCCCACTTACCGCGCAGCCTGCGTAGCACGTCACCTTCTTGACGGTGACCAAAACTGGAATGACACCCTCGCGAAGGCAAGCGTCAGTGACGGAGAAGTATCGCCATCATCGGTCAGAAGATTTTCTATGAGCTTTGAGACACGTGCTACTGGAGACGAAGTCGAAGTAACTAATGAACGCATGCTGAACACCTGCCTTAGTTCATTTCAAAATGTGGTCATTTCCACCGCCGATCGAACTATCAAGTATGGGTAACCAGCTCCCCAATCATGACCCCATCAAGACCGTAGAAATTGGGAGTATAACGCTGAGACAAATTACGATCCGGGCAAAATGACCATGTCACTTTGTTCTCTTCAGAGCAAAAACAAATTTATGATACCGTCCTTGAAAGCGTTGGGAAAAACTAGGGTAAAATGTTTTTCTTGGATGCTCCTGGTGGAACAGGAAAAACATTTGTTATCACTGACATACTTGCAGAGGTCAGGAGGCAAGGCAAAATTGCTATTGCTGTAGCGTCGGGAATTCCTGCCACACTGCTTTCGGAAAGCAAGACAGCACATGCCATGTTTAAAATTCTCTTACATTTAGAGAGCGCCGAAACGACTGTTTTTGGTGTGTCATGTAACAGCGATAAGGGACACGTGCTCAAGGATTGCTCTCTGATTGTATGGGATGAGTGTATGAAAGCCAATAGAAAGGCAGTTGAGGCCGTGGACAGAACCCAGCAGGACATCCGCAGGAACGAACATTTGAGTGGGTGAAAAACTAACATTTGAAACGCTTCCCGTAGTGACGGGAAGATCGAGGGCTGACGAGGTGAATGCTTTGTTGTCACGATCTTAACGAGTTCGTACGCTGCCCTTGACCATTAATATGAGAGCTCAATGCACGTGCTCAAGAATTCTGATGTCCTTCTAAGTCTTCGCGAAAGCACTCTACCAGAAGAGAGAGGTGGACAGATGGTGCTTCCAGGATCTTCCGGCAGAGAAGTATCTAGCTTAGAAGAACTCATTCTCGGTGTCCACAGGGACATCAGTCGTATAACGCACCAGCAGAATACAACGTTTTGGGTGTGTGAGCGGGCCATTTTGAAGCCCAAAAATGATCAGGCTGCAGCAATTAATAGGAAATTAAGTGGTCTACACCTCCATAAAAACTGTCGTCGAGCAAGATGACGCCACACATTATTCCATGGCATTTCTAAACTTCCTGTCGGCAAGCGGACTTCCATCGCATACCATCAAGCTAAAGGTAGGTGTCCCGATTATGCTTCTTCGGAACTTATCTCCTCCGAAGTTGTATAACGGGACTTAAAGCCATCTCGCTCCACAGACACACCATTCAGGCGGAAATTCTTACGGGTTGTGGCATTGGTGAGGTTGGTTTGATACCTTTGTACGTATTTTTACTCTTTTGTGTCCGGGAATATATTCCTGCATTATTTTTTCTATTTCCTTCAGTCACATCTTATGACTGAACTCAGCAGGATTCCCATAAGACTCCCTTCACTTGCTTTGCTTCCAAAATAACTTATAGTTTTAATTTAATGCTATTTTTAAAGTTGTTTGCTTATAATGCTAAAGCGACATTGGCATCTTAGGTATGTTTGGTGCTGTACTGCCTTCACGCAGGCGACGTTGCGGGCAGCAGCTAGTACCTTATAAACTAACATACATATTAATATATATTATAGTGTAAGTACATAAATTAGTAATAGCATATGTTGCCGATTGTTGCCTACGCTTAATAAAATCCGGCACTGTTGTGTACTTACCTATGGTAAAACCTCCCGAAGGCGTGTCATGTAACTCTGTTGACATCAATGTGATAGACATAGAAGATACTGCAATAGGTACATTGCTGTTTTCCCCTATATACCTATGTTACTTATATCACGTTACGTCAGTGCAGTAATTTACAGTGCCTAATTGGTGCCGATGAAAATCGTCAACAGTTACTTAGTAGGCTTTTAGGACGGACTTATGTAGGCAGCCTGTCTCTACTTCTTTGGGTCTTTTTCACCGGGCAATCGGCGAGCGCAGAAGGCGTCCAGCCTAAGCAAAAAAGTTAGCACAACTTCCTAACGGGGACCCCTGTGGGTGCGAACCTCTGCTTGTACATCGCGGAGGGACACATAATAAGACATGCGATTAGGGGCAGTGTAACTTTCGCTCTAGTCATCGATTCGTAGGCTGGCTGGCTGCTTGAGATTGATATGATTATTTGCTGTATGAACGTACACACACGAGCGCATCCTATATGTTCCGTTGTAAGATTAGTTTAGTAACTGAACTAGTATAATACTTAATTCAGTTATTCCTTACTGATCAGACTTACGAAGTTGAAGTCGTGGTTGGACGTACCCTGTAGCAGCCATCATATTGCATGTAAGATATTGGCACACCGCGGACACTCCGCCAAAATTCCATAGAAACACTTATTTTGGTTTCTATTACACAGACATCAATCAGTGACGTGTATTTACACGCGCACCTGTGTGCGTAGCACGTACAAAATACCAACCGCCGCCTATAAAAGGGGAAGGGGTTGAGTGATGGTGGGACGTCGAAGTGTCCATTCTATACGTAGTATTATTACAAATTCTCTGATGTCGGTCACAGTCACATTTCATGTTTTACAACGATGACGTTGTCGCAGCATCTACGGCAGTACGGGCACAGTACAAATATGAATGAAGTATGGTAACTACGTACAAAGCGTTCGAAACGGCACACACACACAAATATGTGCATCGACGAGGCCCCTAAGCGGTTCTCGCGGTGCAGCAGTAGCGAGTCACTCGCTAATCAAGGGTCGATGCGCATGTTTGTGTGAGTGTGCCGTTTCGAAAGTTTTGTACGTAGTTTCCATACTGTTCATATTTGTACTGTGGTACGGGCCAATGACCCGCCGCCATAGGACATGATAAGTTGCAATGCATATTAGTAATGATATCGAAATAATCCAGGACTAACAATAAGAGCGGTACCTCATTTCTAATCAAGGCTGCGTGTTAGTTACAGTGTCGGAACGGAACTCATGACCTTAGGTACTTACCTATACTATCTGCCGCCAAAACTATCGTCTCGAATGGTAGGTAAGTATAATTAAAATCAAATTAGGCGTGAGAGCGTTTGATAAGTTGATGATTAGTGATTAACGTAGATCTATTATATTCAAATCTTTCTTTGCCAATGTTCAAGTTTCTACCACCTAAGATCGTATTTCTTCACCTGAGTAGGTACCGTCACGTACCGTCGCTGAATCGTTATTACAACAGTGTAGGTAAAATTAAGTTTAATTTTAATGATAGTAAACACTGCAAATGTTATGCATGCTTTTAAATGTAAGTATTAAAATTAAGAATACTAGTGATGTAAAATAATCTCAATAATAGACACAATAGTAATATAATAAATCTATGGACACAATAGACACATAATTATAGATATTATTTACAGACAGACCAATACGGGCCACCGGCGGACCATTTATTACCAATGCAAAACAGTCGGTCTCTTTTGTGGGGGGAAATTTGTGTGACACACACACACAACAAAAATTGTCTATTACTACGAAACTCACACCTTGACTTTAACAGAATACATAAACAATTTCACGCACACGTTTGAACATCTCGGCGAAAGGCATAGAGAGGATCACTTGTGCTTGTACTCTGTCAGAGAGGAAAGCCTGTATATATGGCTACTCCCCTCCGGTCCGCCGGCCGGTGGCCCGTGCCGCTCTATTCTGAAGATATAACCAATTTCCTCTCTAAAATAGTACTTACCTACCTACATTAGTTTAGCGCTAACAACCTACTGTTAAATAGTAGCCAGACAAAATGTGTAAAATTTTGTAAACAAAGTTAAACAGGTTGCAACCAACGTGCATTGGAATTAGAAAACAACGTACTTCATACTTCCAATCTAGTTAGTAGAATTATTTACCTCCGCAGCGTGATTTCACTCACTCGCCACTTAACACATCGAACGAAACGTACATAACTGACGAACCATGGATGTCTGGATGTATGCTTGAAGCATGCACTTACCTCTGCCTACCACTATATTCCTCATAAAGACGTTGAAGTATCAAAGATACCTGCTTAAAAATTCAATGAACATATAAAAAACAATTAAGGAGGCATCACATTAACCTTCCTCTATTTGCATCCAATCCTGATTTCTCTTCTGCTAAGCCAAAGAATAATTAAACATAAAACCGCATAAACTTAAGTATCTTTTGTACAAACTGTATTGAGATTTTATTGGCAATCAATAATAACACCAAGGAATCTATACTTATAATAAAACTGTAGAAGTGTAAATTCTGTACATTGAAAATATTGAAAAAATAAATACCAGGGGATGTTACTAGATCGATACCGAACACAAATATGTGATTAGAAAATTTTTTGTCTGTCTGTCTGTCTGTCTGTTTGTTCAAGCATCACATAAAATCTACCGGTCCGTTTACGATGAAACTTGGTATACTTATACTTTAACCTTTGGCGCACAACACTGGTACTGGTTTTATCCCGGAAAAATGTCTGTTTGTCTGTGTGTTTATGCACGCTACTATCAGAAACGGCTTATTCGATTTGTAGTTTTCACTAATATATTGTGGTAAGTTTCACTTAACATTAAGTGTTTGTTTCATGTCAATCGGTTCAGAAATAAAAAAGTTACGTCAATTATAAAAATATATATCGAATATTTTTAAACTATTCTGTATTTTTTAGGGTTCCGTATCTAAAAGGTAAAAACAGACCCTATTACTAATCCTCCACTGTCTGCCTGTCTGTCCATACATCCGTCTGTCTGTCACCAGGCTGTATCTCATAAATAGTGATAGCTAAAATTTTCACAAATTATGTATTTCTGTTACCACTATAACGACAAAATTAAATACTTAAAATAAGTAAATGAAAATACTAGGTTGGGGAAAAAGTTTTTAAGATAAGCATTTTTTTAAATAATTCAAAACATTTTTTAATATAGTTTATTTAAATTTAACTAAAGTATGTATGTACCATTTTGTTCGATAACCTTTTGCCATCTTGTAGGTAGGGATATGATCCCATTGCTATAAAAAATTTGGGACGTCTCATCAAAATACCGCGACA
Source organism: Macrosoma leucophasiata (assembly GCA_036365455.1). Taxonomy (NCBI): domain Eukaryota; kingdom Metazoa; phylum Arthropoda; class Insecta; order Lepidoptera; family Hedylidae; genus Macrosoma; species Macrosoma leucophasiata. Next base: position 9,301,397 of record JAWQUS010000024.1, read on the forward strand.
AGTGGATTTGGCAGTCCTCTCGTGATGTTAACCTAACATTGCTTAAAGAATTCTGAAGAGACCGAAACAGGTGGAAATCTGAAGGTGCAAGGTCAGGACTATACGGCGGATGCATTAACACCTCCCAGCCAAACTCTCTTAATTTTTGCTGAGTGGCTATAGATGTGTGAGGTCTAGCGTTATCATGATGAAACACCACACCCCTTCTGTTGATGAATTCCGGCCGCTTTCTCTCAACTTCTTGCTTTAATCTCATCAGTTGTTCGCAGTAGAGTTCAGAATCGATAGTCCTGCCTGGTGGTAATAGCTCATAATGAATAATGGCCTTCCAATCCCACCACACACACAACATCACCTTATTGCGAGTTAACCCGGGTTTCGCCACAGTCTGTGAAGCCTGACCGGCCTTTGACCACGACCTTTTTCGCACGTTCTTGTCGTACGTGATCCACTTTTCAACACCAGTTATCAGCTTCTTCAAAAATGATTCGATTTCATTTCGTCGTAATAAAGAATCACAAATGAGTACACGGTTCATTAGGTTTCTTTCAGTGAGCTCGTGAGGTACCCAAATATCGAGCTTTTTTTTGTACCCTTAAGTCCTTTAAAATTTTAACTTTCAATGATACCAAAACCAGCCAGATACAAATACTACAGCCAAAGAGATTTTATTACAAGTTCATACATACTATAATGCGAAAAGACTTTCCCCAACCTACTCGTATTATCAAAGGGTCCAAGGGGGCACACAATAAACGTGTTTTTTTTTCCGTATATTTTTTGCACGATATCAATAACGGTAGAAAGTAGACGCTTGAAATTTTCACAGAAGTTTTAGGTCTTAGGTATATTGTATATTACTTTACAACAAACATAATTTTTATGCCATTTTTTTACGGAAACTTCGTGCACGAGTTCGACTCGCACTTGGTCGGTTTTTTCCCTGTTAGTAACAATAAGCATACCGCATATCAGCGTCCCGGCATAAAAAAATCGCCGCTATGATCACCATTCAGGATGCCAAGCGTGGCAATTATGGCATATTCTTTCCTTAGGGGGCGTCCATAAATTACGTGAGATGTTTAAGGGGAGGAGGGGGTCGAGACAAATCTCATCTAATCTTACGTTGGGGCGAAAGGGGGTCTCGGGAAATATCACGCAATTTTTTTTCTGATTTAGTAGATGTTATTTTTTTAATCGCAATCGTTTCGATTTTCGTACTCTATTGCTTAATCTTCATCACACTTATAGCTATCAGCAATATTAATTACTAGTTTTAACTAGTTGTAAATAAAAGTAAGTAGGTACCTCTGAAGCATTTTTTTTTTCTTTTTTAATAAAAATCCAAAGCGCTTACATAGGTACCTACTTTTTGAAAAATCTCATGTGAGATTGGGGGACGGGGGAGGGGGTTGAATAAAATCTGACGACCTCTCACCAGGGGGGAGGTAGGGACAGAAAATAAAAAAAACCCACCTCACGTAATTTATGGACGCCCCCTTATGACGCACAACACTTTTAGGAGCATCTTCGGGAAAGGCTTTGTCCAGCGGAGATGGATGGTCGTCTTCCGGATGTAATTATGATTATGGTGATGGTGGAGGTGGTGGTGGCGTTAGTGGTGTTGGTGACATTGATGGGGTTGGTAGTAGTGGTGGTGGTGTTGGTGGTGGTGGTAGCGTTGGTGTCATTAGTGGCATAGGTTTTGTTGGTGACTCTGGTGGTGGTATTGGTGGCGTTAGTGGTGCTGGCGATGGTTATTAGTGGCGATTGGACGCCACCAATAGCGTTGTTGACGTTGGTGGTGTTGTTGGTAGTTTTGGAGGCGTTGGTGGCATTGGTTGTGGTGGTGGTGGTGGTGGTTTTGGTGGCGTTTGTGTCATTGGTGGCATTGGTAGCGTAGGTGTTTGGTGATGGTGATGGCGTTGATGTCGTTGGTGGCGATTGTAGTGGTGGAGGTGGTGGAGGTGGTAGTAAAGACAGTGGTGGTGGTGATAGTGGTGATAGTGGTGGTGGTGGTGTTGGTGGCGTTAGTGGGTAAAAATGCCCAACGTTACTATTCAATTTTTCTCTTCTGCTGGCTCTTACGAAGTGCCTATATTATGCATACATCTATATTTTATCTTTAATTCTCTGTTAGAAGCGCTAATTGACTGAAACTTTACAAAACTTAAAAATAATTTTCTATAAAAAAAAATGTGCATAGAAGTTTAAAATTCCTTTTCGAAAATATGATTCAGCATAGGATGGATGCGCGTTTAAACACATAAATAGCAATATTTCGCAATCCTAGCAGCACGTGTTCTTTTATCCCCGATGGCCATACGTCTAATAGGTATCGTGTACAGAGAAGCATTACTGCAAAGTAGATTTTTTTAGCTACCCGAAAGTGTTTATGATCCAAAACTAACCAAAATCTTTATCCAAAAGCGCCACCCAAAGTCCCAAAGCCACTACTCCACTAACAAAGTTGCGGGCACAGCTAGTATAAGAGTTTACGTATATCAAGCAATATTTTTAAAGGTACAAATGCAATACAACCTTGTAAATGTTAATTAAATCATACCTAATACAGGTACCTAATGATGTCCCATTAAATTAACGACTAACATTCCATCCAACCTTAGTTTAAATATTATTATATAGGTAACAATTTAATGAAAATAAATTACATACACACATGAAACTATTTAACCCCTTTCCGGTTAGAGGGAATATTTTTCCCACCAATATTTTTTTGTGTAGATAAACGATTTATTGTCCATATTTATTTTATAAACCTGGCAATATAAAATAGAGAAAAAAAAGATTTTTTCGTAATTTGACATTGACAGATTGAAACGTTTCTTTTCGACTGACTTCGGTTTGAATATACAAAACAGGTGTTTTTCGAACTTTGAAATAAATCAGTACATATCTTCAAATCCAACAAATATCGAAAGGTAAGTTCTTTTAAAATTTGATTATTTATCTATAGTAACTCATAATTGATAGATATTTTTGGTTTGTAATGCTCATAATTTTTTTTTTCGTGATTTTTCTTGGTGGGAATAATATTCCCTGTAACTGGTAATGGTTATTTGCTTGAAGCGAAGTAAATTTACTAAGTTTTTCTTGGTGGGTGTTTCAACGTCAGCTACATACTTTTGCGTGTGGTTTTTTGGTGGTTTTTCTGCTAGAATGCTTTTTTGTTCATTACAGCTTGATAAAAATGAGCAAGGTACTGAAAGATCACGAAGTAGAGGCAGCATTACTGGAGATGTTCGATTTTCCATCTGACCCGAACCAATCGGAAGATGATAATGAATCGGATGAGGACGAAACTACGTACAATGCCGCGAAACTGCAGCGGATTTTACAGGAGATCGATGAACCAGGTCTGCGATCTACTGAGGTAATTAGGGTTTCACCTCAGCCTTCTACTTCAAGTGCAGACATGCTCTGTAGCTATCCTGATAGGATTGAATGCCATCCAAGCCCACAGCCTGAACAAGGACAGAATCGTGAACATCAAGTAGTGAGGGCAATTGACCGTGGGAGGGGAAGAATATGTGGACGTGGTGCAAGAGGACGCAGTACGGGAAGGGGAAGTGGACGAGGAACAGGACAGAAAAGGAGAGCAAGAAAGAGTGGTAAAAGTCCAGATCGTGAGGATAGTGATTCTACAGATGAAAGCGATTCAGCAGAGTCTGAAGTAGATCTAGAAGAAAATGCCTCCGACAAAGACGAAGACATGTGGAAGAAAAGGTTGTGGACTGATGATAGACCAGAGCCTGATATCTTCGATAATATTCCCTTGACACCATCACGAATGTTACCCTCAAATGCCCGACCTATTCGTCATTTCGAAAATTTTTTTATTCCAGATGTTTTTGAATTGTTTGTAGGGGAAACTAACTTATATGCTAGTCAAAATAGTTTCGTATAACCTTAGCCAGAGGGCTTATCGGAGGGTTTTCGTCCCGAAAACGTCGTTCTGAAGGAGTAAACTACATAGTTAGAAAGAAAGTTGCAGTTTCGGATAACTATCAAAAGTCGTTCCACATTCACATGATTGCTCCAGAAATTCGCTTTTCCAACGTTGGAGAGCACATGCCAGTTGATCTACAAACATATCAAAGATGCAGACATTGTAGTACTAAAATAAAAGATAAACGGTCTAAGATAATGTGTTGCAAATGTGAAGTTCCATTATGCATAACGCCATGCTTTTTGAATTTTCATAGGCAAGCACCTGCATAAGTATTCACCAAACATGTTCTGAGTTTCGGCGTTTAGCCGTATTCGTCACTCGTCGTTCAATTTACATTATTAAATTAGGTTTGCTAATTTTTATAATAATGATTGCTAATTGTTGATTTTCATACCAATTATGTTTTCAAAGTGTTCATTTCCATACCACTTATGTTTTCTATGTATTCATTTTCATACTAATTATGTTTACTTAGTGTTTATTTTCCTAATTATAATTTTATCTGCAAGCGTAGAGTTGAATATGTGTTGATTTATTTTTAAATAAAAAACATTATATAAAAAAACAAATAGTGTCTTATTTAGCCGAAGTCTGCTACTGGTAGAGGGAATATTTTTACCACCAATACATATATACATATATATGTATTTTTTTATATACATATTATTTTTAGGCACCATTAACAACCCAAAATTGAAATCAAATTCAAAAAACCTTGGCTAGATTGTTATGTCCGTTAAGGGGTTAAAGTTATTGGTGGGTTTTATTGAAATTCATCAAAATATTTTAATGCAGAGATTGTATATATTTTTCTTATCTTCTGTAAACTAAAAACTTTATTCCCTATCCGAGATTAGGCTGTTTAATCAGATTTAATACCAACATTGATGGAAGAACCAGCTTTTGTCCTTAGTTTAGTGGTTTTATACTAAGAATGCCATTAGATACAGTTAAGACGCCAGAAAAGTATAGAGTTATAGTAAGTAGTTAGAGTGTTTGTTTGTAGGGGCGGGCCGCTAGTAAATCTAATATATAAAATTCTCGTGTCACAGTTTTCGTTGCCATACTCCTCCGAAACGGCTGGACAGATTCTCATGAAATTTTGTGAGCATAATGGGTAGGTCTGAGAATCGGCCAACATCTATTTTTAATAACATTTTTGGACATTTTTTTTTATTTTCTAGGGCGATACGAAGTTAGCCGGGACAGCTAGTCTAATATATAAAATTCTCGTGTCACAGTTTTCGTTGCCATACTCCTCCGAAACGGTTGGACAGATTCTCATGAAATTTTGTGAGCATATTGGGTAGGTCTGAGAATCGGCCAACATCTATTTTTCATAACATATTTGGACATTTTTTTTTATTTTCTAGGGCGATACGAAGTTAGCCGGGAGCGCTAGTGATAAATAAAAAATACAATAACCAATTTACTATCAACTAATATCAGGGAAAATAAATTTGTATTAAATGAACATATAACCGGCAGACATACAGCACATCGAGTTTAGGAAAGTGACAGTCGGCTAGTTTCGCCTTCGTTATCTCTGCTGCACACCGCCTTCCTTACCACTGCATTATTACATACTAGCTGTGCCCGCGACTTCGTCCACGTGAGAAAAAATATGTTTGTTCAGTATATACCCGGACGAAGTAGTGGACGCAACTAGTATAAAAGCATTCTCTCAATAGACTAAGAAACTTTCTTCCCACTGACATTAAAGTACGTCTGATTCAGGCACTAATTTTTCCCATAATAGATTATGCTGATGTGTGTTATCTGGACCTGAATGAAACACGTCTTAATAGGTTAGATCGGCTCATTAACAATTCTATTCGATTTGTCTTCCGTCTTCGCAAGTTTGACCATATTTCTATGTTTCGTGCGCAGTTAAAATGGCTTACGATCCGCCAACGAAGACAATTACGAATTCTCTGTCAGCTCTTCTCAATTCTTTCCAACAATACTTCTCCTCCTTACTTAAAATCCTACTTTCAATACCTCTGTTCTGCTCACTCACTTGACTTACGATCTAATGACTCTTTTACTCTCTCTATTCCTCTCCATAGATCCAGTTTCCTTTCAAATTCTTTTGGTGTTCAAGCGGCTCGCTTGTGGAATGCGCTGCCGGATACACTTCGTAGGTCTAACTCAAAATTTACGTTTAAGAAGAACCTCAAGATCTATCTTTTACGATAATCATTTGAATACCTTGTAATCATCATCAACATGATTATATGCATATATTTCATATTATATTTATTTATATATATATATATATATATATCTATATATATAAACATATATGTATATTGTATCTTTATTCTATTTATGTAATAAATGTGTATACATTTGTATGTACTAGTTATACTAAGTATGAATTATTATTATGCTCTGTATGTCTGTTGTGTCGTAATACCGCCAAATAACTTTCTATACTAGTAATGGTTTAACTGGTAGAGAACGCTCTTAGCGTTAAGTTCGCCATTTGTAACAATATTGTATGTGTATTGTGACAATAAAGACTTAATAAATAAATAAATAAATAAAAGCAGCCTAAGTTACTCCCAGTGGCGGATTTACAAATTTGCCGCCGGTAAGCTATTATTTTTGCCGCCCCTATATTTTGATATCATAGTTTACAATCATATCAATTAGGTATATTTTCTATCAATAAAATTTCAACTTTATGTTTTATGCTTCATAATCCTGAAGTTGATGTAAGCAACTTTTTTTCTATGGTTAGAATCATTGGGAACTATGATCTGAGCCTTGATAATTTTAACAGTAATTTTGTAAATAGAAATAAAAAAATTATGAACTAATTCTGCCGTCCCTTAAAATTTGCCGCCCTAGGCTCCAGCCTACTCAGCCTGCTGGTAAATCCACCACTGGTTACTCCTTATTACATCAACTATCTGCCAGTGAAAATCCCGTCAAAATCGGAGACACTCAAATTCTATTTATTTGTATGTAGGTATCTAGGTATGAATGTATGTATAGTTGTATGGAGATAAAAGTAGCCTAAGTTGCGTGGGTTCAAATCCCACCGCTGCCAAGATTGTTTTTTTTTTATTGTTTGTTTTTCCATTCAATATTTAAAAAGTAGTAAATATTAATTGAAAATTATTGTTTCATTTTTCTATTTTTTTTTCTTTTATTTGCATTTTATTTTGTTTTGCATAATTTAAGATAATTATGTAAATGCAATAGCTTAACCGCGGCAGTCCCCGAGTGCCACACGTCTTTTTTATATCAAATCTCAAACTTACCCTTCTGTGACCAATCTAACAAAACAGGCCAAAGCATATATTTTCATCAAAAAAAAAGAAAAAGCTTAAATTCATCCCGATTTTATTAAATACATTATATATACTTTGTTAGATTTGCGTCACAGGCTAACATCGGGTGTTTAGGCACAAAAATGTTAATCTACAAAAAAACTAATGATTAAAGTATATTAATATAATATATTTTGTAGATTTTATATACGACTACATTGTCTCTTCAACTTCATTAAATAATAGATACTGTCACTAATCTTTGGTCTTGTGTTAGTGAAATAAGATCGAATCTGCAAACAGAACCAAAGTTGTTAAAATCTACTTACCATCTATCAGAATTTAACTAAAATTCAAAAGACAACTTATTTTTTATAAAATTCAACATAGACTATTTATTTACAACAATTTATATAGGTATGTACATAAATATTTTAATACACAACATTAAAACCTCAACAATCTCAAAATTGCGTTCGGTTATTACAAATCAGTGAGAAAAAATAAACTAAATTTTCTGACATTATCTCGATATTCATTTATATTCTAGTAACTACTTTCCTCAAGCTTGCATCTATTAATATTAGCAGACTCATAAAGATAGAAACAGAAAAATCTCAGTTGAGTCCAAAGAGGAGCTTACACACAATATAATGTCAAATTCATGAGAATTAGGCAGAAAGAAAAATTAGAGTAATTACAAAAATAGTTGTACTATAAAGACACCCAATATTATGCAGCACCTATAATTACAGTTAAGCAATGAGACTATCAGATTTTCAAAGGCCAAAAAGTGCATTAAAGAACGATAATGTTTGGCTTATACTAATTTATGAAAATAAATAAACCACCACTCATATTCTGAAAAATCGTATTGACATTCTATAAATAAGACTTGAAGGGAACAGAATGAAGTCAAACTAATTATATTTTTGTCTTATTAAACTGTGTGCATAACATGATAATTTATGTAGATAAGGGGATGTAACAAAGAGACGTATTTTGGAGGATATTATTGATAAACGTACCAATAAACTGTAAGGCATTCTGTTTTTCTAATTTGAATATGTCTGGGAATCAAGCACTTTATCATATAAATTAATAAAGAAATCTTTGTACGTACTTGACTAAGTGCAATAACAATCAACAAATGCTCCTCAAAACATAAAAATATATTAGAGTATCTTAGATTTCTTCCTGTGCACTGTACACAGAGAACTTCTTAAATAGTTAATTATCATAGTGCGCTATGTAGCAGTGCATTAAAATTAGTTTAATAAATCAATTTCAAGAAATTTAACAGAAAAGGAGATGTTGCGAGCTCGGCCCTGGTTCGTACACGTCCTCAAAAAATGGGTAAATTAAAGAAGAATCCAAAAAAAAATACAATTAATTTATTCAAGAATATATTTTATAGTTACGACCACATTTAATTCAAACGATTTTATCATTTTCAACTATGTAACATGGTGGCGATACAGCCGACACTTGGGATCAATCGATTTTGATAGTACCTAGAAAATATTACTTTTTCTCCAAGTTCTATAATCAAAATACAATTTAAAAAACGAAAATGTCAAAATGACATCGCCCGCCATATTCGCCATGTTAGTTTTGAGTTGCATTCATTTTTTTTCGTATCGCTGTATATTTTCTTAAATTCAGACGTGATGCTGGCAGGTATGCCTCCTGGCGGTTGCCATTAAGGAAAAAAAATAAAAAAAATCTAACTGCAAATTATGTTTTGTAACTGCAAACAAAGCTAAATAAGTGAAATTATGCAGTAAAAAAACGTTTTTATATTGATTTTGCCTGTTTAATGATATTGTGTACAATACATGGCCGGAGGTCCATACATTTTTGCAACATCTCCTTTACAAGTAAATAATTTACAAATTATTTTTTTAATTTACACATATATTAAAGATTTTCGAGTGAAACATGATAATAGAAACCCTACAATATTTACGCATCAAGTTATTATTATCAAAATTGACTAAACACTGCATCAATTTAAACGTTAAGTTCAACATTACTGCAATATTAAAAAGCTGCTAATAACCAGCGGACATAACGGGAGTGGCCGTAGACCGAAGGGTCTTTACTCTTTATGTTCAGGGCCCTGTAAATCATCAAATAGCTCATTAGGTTTTACGTGTTTGGCAAATAATTTTATAGTGACATTTGATTCGTTGTTCAAATAATGTACTCAAAAATTAATAAGTATGTATTGCACATCGAGCCTGCGAAAAAGAAGATCGGCTGGTTTCGACTTCGTAGAGCGTTATCTCTGTTGCACACTGCCTACGTAAGCACTGATAGTCCGATATTGGTCAAAACATGATCAAAATGGTCGACAAACGTCAATTAGGAACGGTGCGAAAGAGATAACGCTCTACAGAGCCGAAATAAGCCGAAGTCTCCTTCCTAGGCTCGATGTGCAATATTTATTGTTGAGCACTGTACGTATTTGTTAAAAATCATGGCTGATGTGTTTGGTCTTTGGTTTAATCGTTGAAGCTCGCTTGGTAAAAACGTTAAATTTGACCATAGAGCAACACGCACACTACAAAAATCACTTGAAACTCACACCTTGACTTTAACAAAATACAGACACAATTTCACGCACACATTTAAACATCTAGGTGACAGGTATAGGCCCATTTGGGCTTGTACTTTGACAGAGGGGAAAGCCTGCATATAGCTACTCCCCTCCGGTGTTGCTCTATGAATTTGACGAACGAATCATTTTATTAATAGTCCGTCCAAATTAGAAAAAAAAAATAAGAGTGAAGCTACATAAATTCAGATCAAGCTGAAAGTGAGTGAAATTGTTCAAAACATAATAGAAAACAAAACTACAAAACTCGCCACCGTTCCGGTTTAGATAAAAAAAATATTCGAGGTCAAAGGTAAAAAAGGGTTTTTCGTAATTTTCTTCAAAACGGTAAGTTTTATCGTAAAATTTATACGAACGTAGATGTAGATCATAAAATTATCTATAAAAATAGTATCAACATGTTTTTTCCTAAGTCAGTTTTACTGAGATAAATAACGATGCAAAAAGTTCCAAGCGTCATAATATGCACGCTTATATAGTAGCTCTGTAGCCGTAATATAAGTAAAAATATGTTTCTGTCGGTGAGTTTAACATACATTTAAAATGTAAAAGATACATACATACATACAAAATTTTCAAAAAAAGGAACTGCAACTTCACAATATGTTATCACCAACAGAATTTGTTTTCTTCTTTATACGGAGCTCCAAAAAAACTACCTGCTTAGATAAGTATCGATATGCATGCTTTGTTAAAAACATCCGGAAAAAAAAGAACAATAATAATTATTTCTTGAGTATTTTTCCATGATTCTACGTATTTTTCTCTGTCTTTTGATATAGTGTACAAGGTGCGGGTCCAACGAGGACCTTGGCTTTTTTTTTTATTTACTGTTTAATCAATTTTCACAGACCCGTGGAATTTTCATACGCGCTAAGTACACTGGTGTGGAAACGTGTGCATATTATAACGCATATAAGTTTTTGCATCGTTATTTCTCGGACATGTTCGTATTTAGGAAAAAAAATACTAATACTTTTTTGTAAATAATTTTATAATTTACAATTTAGTCTTCGGTCATTTTGCAATAACACTTACCGTTTTGCAGAAAATCGCGAAAATCCTTTTTGACCTTTGACCTCGAGTATTTTTTTTTCCATAAACCGGAACGATGGGCAATTTTGATATTTTGTTTTTAATTATGTTTTGAACAATTTTACTTATTTTCAGCTTGATCCGAATTTAGCTGAATGTAGAATGTAGCTTGGAATGTCTAAATTGACCGGACTATATAGGATCTTTGTTTACATCGGACGCAGTATTTTATTGAATTTCGAAAAGATTAATGTTAATAATTAAAAAAAAATACATTACGAACAGTTATCTATTTTAGTAAAGAGCCTATAAACATCTACATGAAACCAGGTATTTCAATGTAGATGCGTTGCCTCTCCTGAAGATTATGTCTCAGTGCCGGACATTACAGAGCTACACATTAAAACGTGTTAATTTTTGGTGACGAGCACCGTTTCGAACGGCCCGCCACGTAGACGATAAACCCTGTTACGCTCGCTGGGTATGCAAATGCATTTTTCAGTAGTTTGTTTTTTAATCGGATTCACATGTGGCGTCTTATCCAAAATAAATTTTCATATTTTAATACTCTGTTTTTTTACATAACTCGCACTTCTAACGTAGGGACTATATCAAAACACTTGCAAATAAATAGTATTAATGGAAGAATAAGGCACTGCGAAGAGCAATCTCCAGTCAGCATACAGAAAATTAGATATTAATTAAAGACAAGAAACCTAGAAAGCCTCGCTTGACTGAATATTGCTGAACCTTCGCCGCGCTTTGGCGCGATCCTACATAGCACAAATACCATATAACAAGGTAATACATCGATAGCCATTATATTATGCTTACTTCGTATAGTCGGAATCCAAAAGTATACCTAGTATAAATATTTCAAATCGTATAATACTGCTCATGCGGTACACTTATCGTCGCTAACTCTTATAGACATGGAGTCAGTGTTAACATTTAATTAGTATTAACATTAGTCAGTACACAATATTAAAATGTTCTGTCAGAATGTTTCTTATTGCTTCTTTATCCATTAACAAAATGTAAGATATACACATGAACTGAATTGTAGAAACCCTGTTGACCTAAAATATTTTATTTACACCATAAATGCCATTTATTTATATGAAAACATATTGAGGATTTGACTGTGGCCCCATATATATTACACAGTTAATAAGATTTTATACAACATATCCAAAGAGGTATATTCGAAAATTTGGAACTGTTACATACATCTCCGTGGCGACTAGGAAATAAAAATCATACGATTATAAAACATTCCTACAAAACTACAGATAGATTAATTTGGCGGTATAAGGGGCGACGTTACTGTTCGTTCTACGAACGGTATGTAGTCAGTCGTGTTCAAAGCCGATATTTTTAGTATATTTCAAAGACTTCTCACAAGACCTTTTGAGATTTTAAAGAAAAAAGGTACCTCACGCGACAAACAGGAACGAAATGGTAGGGATCGAAATATCTACGATAGTTAAATCATAATTTCAACACGCTTAAAGTAATTTTATTAATAATTTATAGTTATGTTAAATACACCGATAAATATAAAAGAAACAGAAGTCACGTGTTGAAATAACAAAGGCAATATATTTAAAACTCGAGTAGCATATTTTGTTCGATGTGTAACTATAGACGAAATTAAATATGTTGATTCAGTCAGTGCAATGGGCAAAATATCATAGGACTCCTAGTTGCTAGAGTCGGTCAGGTGCTGGTCGCTTCCCTATTGGCGACAATGGCGGGATTCTCAGACCGCCACTGTCACCAATAGGGAACGGGAGTAATGTTCCCTATTGGGGACAGTGGCGGTCTGAAAATCCCCTATAAACTGTTCCAGATTGAAGGGGTCATGACTCCCCAAAATCAGACACTACAATCTGAAATGAATACAAAAATAGTATCAAAATCACACTCATGCAAGTGCGACCTTCCTTGCGATCGATGATACGCCATTTGTGATCTTAATAATTGAACGGCAGGTGACATTACCACACTAACATTGAACGGTACTCTACAGACACAATAAATGTCTTTGTTTTGAGATTGCATTGGTACCGACATAAATGTACATGTGCAAGAAAAAATATTCGGCGTGCATAAACTTAACTTTGCGTGTACAGCAATTATTTTCCATGCAGATACAAAAAGAGCATGAGAAAATATTGTTGTTACGTATCTGTCACGACATACGTCTGATGTTCCGTCTGTTATAAAACTCAATTCAAATATTTGCGGGTCCTTGCCACTCCTTAACAGGGTTGACTTACGCGGGAAAAAATCCACTGGATAATAGCCGAGACAGCTTCCAAAATTCTGGGTATACGTATTGGCGACCGACCGAACTGAAGCTACTCATCTTCGAGCGAAGCGAAGGAAATATAAACAGATTATAGGCGATTACGGAGCTAGTCTCGGAGAAAATCGGAAGATGATAGACATGTGCATATTTACATAATCAATCATAAGTGAAAAATAAAACGGATATGTAAATATGTAATATGCATATGTAAATCATGAGTTTGACAGAAAAGCACTAAGAACTCTTTTGCCAATGAAGCGTTTGGCATAGTGCGGCGCTGGAGCAGTGCGGTTGTCGAACTATACATAAACGTTTGTTTCTTCTTTCACCTACATATTTGAGGCTGAGCCCAGTAGGACGACATCATAGATATAATTTGATAGAGCCCTAAATTTAAGAGATATGAATCGGCCGTAGACATATATTACGATAGGTATTTATTTAAACTAGCGCGTTGTAGCTATCATAGAGCGCTTAGAGATGCATTATACTCTATTTTGGCTTATGAGCTGCATCTAGAGGAGAAAGTCTTTAGTAGCTAATGAGACGGTCTAGCTCACGAGCAGCACAGTCAGAGTGGGTTGCATATGAGAGTCGGGTCCAGGTACGTTAAGTGAACGCGCGCTACATTAGGTTTCCCGTCACATATTTATATTACAAATTCTAATGCAAAGAGCAGATACTAAGCAGAGGCGACGGGCGGCGATCAGTCGCCGTTCAACCTTCACTGACCACCTCCAGAGTCCACGATCGTAGTCCGTAAAACGTGTTTTCTTGAAATTTAGCCGCATATTGTGTTATTTAATACTAAGCGTATCTAACACCCAGAGTTTGGCCCAGGACGCTTTTATTTTGTGTGCAGTGACCGCTACGGTTCAAGGCCGGCTCGCGCTCTTCCTCTAGTACGGCAGCCACCCCAAGCGTCTCTTTATCTCTCCGGTCCGGTAGGAGCGGCTGTGAGGTGAATGGAGGTCAGGACGGTGGTGGACGACCAGCTACGACGGCAACTAGTCGTTTTTCCTGCGTCCCTGTGCGTCTCAGTTTCGTCTGTGTCTTCAGCAGGGAGTAGAGCGTCGCGGCGGCGGGGCGACTGGCGGAGGCCGTGCGGGCGGCGGCCGGCACCCCGTACCTCTGAGATGTCTGTCCGGTCGACAGGAGACGCTGAGGCGGCGGAGCGACAAGCAGAGGCCGTGCAAAAGGGCGCGCGGCATCCCGTGCGTCTCGATGTCCTCCGTCCGGTCGGCGGGGAGGCGGGGTGGCGGGGCGGCGGGCGGCGGGTCGACTAGCAGAGGCCGTGCAGGCGGCGCGCGGAGGGCGCGGGGCGCGCGGCGGCCAGCAGCCGCAGCAGAGGGCGGCCGCAGAGCGCGACGAAGCCGCCGCCGCCCCAGCGCGCCGCGGCCGCCTCCTCCACCTCGGCGATGCGGTTGAGCGAGCGCGACTCCCGCAGACGAGACTCCTTGCGCGCCGCTCGCCGCCGCCGCCCGCCGCCGCCGCCGCCCCCGCGCGCGTCCCCCGCAGCGCCCGCGCCCGCGCCTGCCCCTGGATAAACATCATTTTTTTTTAACACATGTAGTAAATAAGTGGTCGTGAACGATTACTGAATAAGAACGGCTCTAAAGTAATAATTGTAGATATCAACAGCGGTGGACATCCTTCGGCTGATAGGTATAATAGTAAAAAATAATTCGATAATTATCGTGAGACTCACTGCAATGACCTGTATAATAAAACAACTGGTAAATTGCCTTATTCCCATAGAGGAGTCGCACGATGTGCGTCGTGCCGAAACGAGCCGTAACTCGGCGAGCGATTTTCCCTGTAGTGTAGATACAAAAGCGGCATACCAGTGCCGGCGCCGGAGGTGTCGGCGGGCGGCGGCGCGGCGGGGGGCGGCGCGCGGGCGGCGGGGCGGCGCGCACGGGCTCCGGCCGGGCCGCGCTCCTGGCTGTCGCTGGAGTCGTCGTGCGAGTCGCGCCGCGGCCGGTCGGCGGGCGCGTCGACGTGCTCGGCGGCGCGCTTCTTCTTCTCCGAGTCGTCGTCTGACAGGTCGGAGGAGGAGCAGGAGCCGGCGCGCGGGCGGCGGCGGCGGCAGTCGATGCGCTGGCGGCGGGCGGGCGGCGGCACGGGCGGGGGCACGCGCGGGGCCGCCCCGCCCGGCCCGCTCGGCTCCACCGCCGCCGCGCCTGCGCTTGTTGGCCCGCTGTTCTTGTTCACCGCATCGTCGAGATTCACCTGTGCGCGACGGAAATTAGACGATCGTTACGAATACAATACTGATCCAAAAATTTTCGAACGAATGAGTGAAGGCTAGTTACTTTCATAAATAGATGTTAGTACATACTGAAAATCAGTACAGTTTCGGAAAACAAAAATGTACCGGTACCTAATTCTGTTAATGTGATTTTTCATTTATAGGAAATAATATACAAGCAATAGGAAAGCAAACTGTAGTCATCAATGACCTCACAAGTAGCTACGAAATAGTTTCCTCAGGGCAGTGTACTTGGCCTTACCCTGTTTCTTATCTATGATCACAGATGCATAATAACTATCACAGAGACATAGGAACTAAGGTCTTAGGTGTGAATTTGACCTCTAAGTTTTCATATAAATGTCTATAGGCTGCAGTCATCCCTTAACATCCATTTGAACTGCATGCTTGTTTGCCACTTTAATAACATAAAAAGACGAATTCATGAATCTGCATGGATCTCATAGGTTGAAAAATAAATAACTTTGATCATTTAGATCTGTCCATATTGTGGGCGACAGGCCTAAATTAAGACAGATACCTTTGTGAGATTATCGGCAAGTTGGGCTGGTCGCGCCAAATGCAGGCGGCCCTCGGAGCGCGAGGGACGGCGCGCGGGCGGTGCGGCGGCCTCGTCGTCGTCCTCCTCCTCGCGCACTATACTGCACTTGCGTGATCTCTGCCAACAACATAATTGTAACAAGAGCTCACGCGATACTGTCGCTATATGTATCACTATTAAACACAGCAGCTGTATATGTTTCAATTTCTAAGTAAAAGCACCAACTTCTGCGTAAATCCGTTAAGAACGGTGCGGTACGGTTGGCTTTTGCCATAAATAATTAAGGCTATGAGTGTGTCGCCCAGTTAATGTATTGCCATTGTACCATGGTTGCGTAGGCTTTGTAGTTTCAACTATTAGTAGGACGACAGGCACATGGCTGTGAATGAATGTGAATAAAAGCAGGTATTACCGGCGGGACGTCCTGCGGGGTGCGCGGCGCGGCGACGGGCGGCGGCGCCAGCAGGCCGCGGCCGCGCCCCACGCCCAGCTCCTCCGGCCGCTTCGCCGCCTGCCGCGCCTCTTGCCTGCACACGTATTACATCTTATTATCCAACCTTGAAACTGATCATTAACATTGATAATAATCATCTCTATGATTTGTAACGCTAATGCAAGGGTCGGCACACTCGGGTTGTGGCAATATAATAATATGCGTGTGTTGTATGTGTGTAGCAGGACGGTTATTATAATAAAACTAATATCTCACTGGCGGAGCTGTATTGTATATTGGCTAAATATAGACGGGCGGTTACACTGTGTTCACGACAATGCTCGGATAGCGACTCTGAGTGACTGTGGTTACAAGGGTTTCTTATGCGTAACCAAAAGCTAACCATGATTTCTTAATGTGACGCTAATGGGGTAAATAAAGTGTCGGCATACGACTCCCCCTCGTTTTAAAAATAAATACAAAATATAAAATCATTGTATTTTCATGAATTAAAATTGAAAAAAGAATGTGTAAAGGTGTGGTACAAACTTAAATGATACAATGATTAACAAAAAATAAAAATATTAGATGTAAACCTATTTCGAGTCAGACTCATACACACTGTACCATACAAATGAGAGAGGAGGTGTGAGTTATAATCAGACTTGTGTCGTTTTCTGTACTTCTTCAATTTTTTTTACAAAATGGTCACAAATATGTTATTTTATACATTTTTTTTTTAATGAAATACATAATTTCATATTTTATCTTTTTCTGACAGAATTAATAGTCCTCCTATCTTAACATTGGTAATTGCCATTTCATACAGGAAATAAAGACATAAAAAGGTAAAAAAAATTACATAATAAAAAAGACATGAAATGATTGAACAAAACCATCTTTGTTATAATAATCAAAATAAATATTTTTTTCCTCAATCCTTGCAATGTAAGCTTTTCCTTTCTATGTCTGTATTTTTTGTGCTAATCTTGGCAAGTTGTGGAAGGTTTATATCTATAATTTATCAATATTGTACTTATATTTACCGAGATATCACGTTTTTTGACAATGAAGTGAATCCCCACAATATAATACATGCTACCTGTGCGAAGCGGGGGCAGGTCACTAGTTGTACATAAAAAAGTATGCAAGTATTATATAGCATAATTAAATAAGTAATATTACCTTTTAGATCGTAATTTTCTCTCTGCAAACAAATAGTAAGTTGCAGTAATATGGTTATATTCATTTTTTTCTAATGCTTCTAATATGTGTTCTTTGTTAGCAATGGCACCATTCACCATTCTCTGTATGATTGCTGAACGGTCTTCTTCTGAGAGTTGTTCTTTGGCTACTAAAGGGCTATCAAAGTCCTCTATGGTAATGCCTTCCCCAGCTGTTACCCAAGGATCAGAAGCTATTTCTGATAAGGTTGCACGCTTCTCAGGTTCTCTAACTAACATCCTTGTTATAAGCCTGCAGACAAAGAAGAATATTAAATTTCATAATAGAATTAATGAATGCAGAACTTCAATACAACTCCCCATTTAACATTTTTATATTTTACATTTAATTGAGTCTAGCAATCTCAACATTATCTGCTTACAAAAACACAGTACCACTGTATACTACCATTTAGGTAGTATACAGTGGTACTGTATTTTTGTAATATGTTTATGTATAGACATATAGTATTAAAATAATAATGATTTTCTACGAATGTAAACTATACTCATGTCAACCAATATTTTAGTCTAGTCTTACAAAAATATTTGTTATCTAGATAACATAAGGCAGGGTTCCCACTACGCTGGACCGGCAGATATGCCGAAAAACCGGACACCGAACAGAGTGTTCACATTACAACGGATCCCGGAAGAAATTGTGAAAAGAAGTGTAACACGGGCGGGGCGAGGGGAGCACGAACAGGGCGAGCGGGGAACAGATACTGGCACAAACTCGTTCACATTACTCCGGGCCCGGTCGTTCTACCGGCAATTCGTAGTGACAAAATGCTCGGTAAAAATGCCGGACCCGGGATAATGTGAATAGCTTCATATAAATTGTACAGCCACTTCCGGCAGATTTACCGGCGCGGCAGATCTGCAGGTCCGGCGTAATGGGAACCCTGCCTAATACTGAACTGAAATAATACTTCATTTAATTTTAATGTGGTAGTTATAATTACCTTTTACACCCATGTGATATATGTTCTGGTATAGTATATTTACAATCCATAATCATAGTCAATGTTTCACTATCATTAGCCTCCTGAAAAGGTGCTTGTCCACAAACTAACATAAACAATATAACACCAAGAGAC
This sequence comes from Macrosoma leucophasiata, assembly GCA_036365455.1. Lineage (NCBI taxonomy): Eukaryota > Metazoa > Arthropoda > Insecta > Lepidoptera > Hedylidae > Macrosoma > Macrosoma leucophasiata. The sequence continues at coordinate 9,320,189 of JAWQUS010000024.1, forward strand.
CACACGTCTACTGCAGGAGCATCATAGGAATCACCCAACAGAATTTCTGGAGCTGAATAAGCCAAAGAGCCACATGAAGTCTCTAATTTCTGTCCAGGACAAAATTTATTACTAAAACCAAAATCAGTCAGTTTAACTACACCTAACTTTTCAAAAAATACTACATTCTCAGGTTTCAAGTCACGATGCACAACATGTAACCTGAAAGAAAAATAATATATAACTATGTATCTTGTTTACATTGAATACAATAACAATATATATAAGTCTATAAGAACCTGTGGCAATAGGAGATTGCTCGAACAATTTGGCGGAAGTAGTCACGAGCTAGAGATTCTGATAGTCCAGATTCATGTCTCATTATGTAGTCATACAAATCACCACCATCACCTAATTCTAGTATCAAGTAAAGTTTGGTTTGTGTTTCTATCACATCATACAGTCGGACAACATTTGGATGTTGCACTAATTTCATACAACGAACCTGTAATCCACATACAGTATATGAACACATTGACTATCGACAATTATAGCATTGGTTTGTTTTAATTTTTTTTTTTCGATAATTTTTAGGTCATCATCATCACTTTGATTCATAAGTTTGAATACTACAAAAAAACCTTTAAAAACATAATTTTGTTACATTATTAGCAAACATACCTCCTGGAACAAATGTGATTTAGAGACCTCATCCAATTTGCTTTTATCTATGACTTTCACAGCCACTTTTTCACCAGTAAACACATGTCGGGCAAGTTTCACCACAGCAAAGTGTCCAGAGCCTAGTGTGTCAAGTAAGTCATACAATCCAGCAATTTTGGTATCATAAGGTCCAGCTCCTACCCCTCCTCCACCAATACCACTTCCACAATTATTCATTATTATGTTATTCTGTATAAAAATTTAAAATTATTTATAAAACCATATCCAAATAAATAACTTTTAGAAATATTGCTCACTTGTCACAAGTAATTAAAATAAAATATCACACTTTGTAACGACTACGGTTCTGCAAAAATGTATCAACTTGCTTGAATTCATAGAAAATAAGGTAAGCTAGAGGTGGAGTTCCTTCTATTTGTTGACCTACATGGCAGGTGATGTATCTTTGGAAAAGTGAATTACAGCATGCAGCCAGCTGGTATATTATAGAATGCAAATAAGCAATCAATACTTCTTTTTAAATGCAACTAAGATAAACACATTGGCACCTACCTACGTGTATTAATTGGAAAATTTTAGCTGCAAAGAAACCCAACACTCCGCAAAATTATTCCAATCACTCTCATTGATGTCAATGTAACACGAATATGTCTCTTATGATAAATAACCAGAAATGTCGTAAAAAGATAGACAACATTGCATTATTTTAGTTACAAAACTGATAATATCCAATGTAAAAGCTCTTTCAAGGGACACAATTTCGCCATTTCTCAAAATTCAGTTTAGAAACAAGATTCCAGCAGATAGATAAAAATAAACTTTTAGTCTGGTACAAACCACAGACCAGTAACCGTACAAACATACAGGATATTGATGTACATCGGCATCGTTATCTAAAAAAGAGTTTGTAACGTAACTGATTAATGATTTAATGCACAGACGTGATGAAATTTAGGCTGCGTACTACTGGATTTATTATACTACTATATTACAAACTTATACTTATTATACTACTGTATAATAAATCTATGCTCGCGATGACGCGACCACAGGCGTTAAGGCGTAGAAGGTGCATTAGAAGGTAACCAAAGTCTTCTTCTTCTTTATTTTAATTAATGGCTACTACCCAAGACGAGACGCACAGTAACCAAAGTCGTTTAATAGAACGTGCCCATAAACTGTCAAATTGACACCGTCACCGTCATCACCGGTCTCCGGGTCTCCGGTCTCATGTAGGCGTTATCACCTTTTTGACGTACCGTTACATAACCGTTATGAAGTTTTTATATCGTTATGTATATCCGTTTTCACATAACGATAAGAAGCGTTAAAAAAAAAAAAACTTTGAAGGATGAGGCGGTATGGCTATAAGACTTAGTTCAACTTGTGACCTCAACCGCCTGACCGAGTGCTTGAGCGCTGCCGTGAGCGCGTACCGTGGGTCGACGTGGGAAACCACCATCGACCGCGCAGGTGAGAAAGATACGAATCTCTATGCGCTCACGAGAGCGCTCACGCGCGAGGCAGCACCCATCTATCCGCTGCTTGACAGCAGCGGTAGACGGTGCTATAGGCCCCAGGACCGCGCCGAAATCATGGCCAACCACCTGGAGGGGGTGTTCACCCCCAACCCCGCTAGCGGCGCTGCCATCGAGCACCATGATGACTGTGAGCGCCGAGTGAGGGAACTCCTGTCGGCCCCCGCCGCGCCGCTCCGGGGAGAACATTTTATCTCCCCGTCTGAGCTGCGGAAAGCCGTCCTCCGACTACCCAGTAGGAGGGCCGCCGGGCCTGACGGAATCCCAATTGAGGCGCTCCGGCATCTACCGTGGAGAAGTTTGGTGCCACTAACCAAACTTTTCAACGGGGTACTCCGGACTGGCCATTTTCCCACTGATTGGAAGCTGGGAAAGGTTATCGTCCTCCCGAAACCGGGCAAGGACCGCCGACTCACGTCCAGCTATCGCCCTATACCGTTGCTGTCGCACCTGGGCAAGTTGTTTGAGCGCCTCCTGCTGCGGAAGCTGAGACCGCTCCTCCCGAGTAGAGAGGAGCAATTCGGCTTCCGCGCGGGACATTCAACCACGCTCCAACTTGCCAGGGTGCTGCATCACCTTGCCGACGAGGCCAACAGAGATCACTACGCGGTCGGAGTTTTCTAGACATAGAAAAAGCGACCGTGTGTGGCACGTTGGCCTCCTCGACAAGATAGCAGCCAAAATGCAATCCGGCATTTTTAGGGTGGTAGCTGACTTTCTCCAGGACCGGCGGTTCTACGTCACGGTGGAGGGCTGCTATTCTGCCCAGCATTCAATCCGTGCCGGAGTTCCACAAGGCAGCTGTCTGTCGCCGTGCCTTTATGCGGCGTACACAGATTCAGTTTATTCATTTATTTCATATAATTAGGCTCCTGGAGAGCACTTTTACATCGTCATTTTTTTTTAAACTAACCTTCAGTGAATAACCACTAATAATAATCAAAAACACATAATAAATTAAATAGACACTGAACAATTTTGTATAATATGGAAAGCATCAATTATTTACAAATTCCTCCATTTCCCCATTTCAAAAGAAACTGAGAAAGAATGAATTTGGTCGATGAGATGACGTTCCCACCCTGCGTGACCATCTGCGCGAGGGGGAGAGGGACGTCATGCTGTCCTTGTTTGCCGACGACATCGCCCGGGATCTAGGGGTTGAGTCCGTGGAGGAGTTCGTGATCCGTCTCGCGCGTCGAATGTTCGACCGCGCAGACAACGGACCCCACGAGCATCTCCGCGGAATCGTCCTCTCCACAGCCGCCCACCCGAGGGTCGTCCGTTGCCGCGCGAGATCCTCCCTCCTGCATCGCCGAGGGCGCGTTGAGCCGATGTTGCCCACCCCATCCCTCCAAAGGCCCCGATCCCCCGGATCACAGTGAAGGCCGCCCAGACATACACGCGTGGAGGGAGGGATGATGAATTAGTTCAACTACGAATAAAAAAACTTACGATTGACAGTTGACATTGATTGGCATCTGACATTGGCATATTTGAAATTGACATTAGTACCGCGGCATTCGACGTTCGTGTCATTCGAACAGATTTTCTTTAGATTTAAATGGCATCGCTGTTACGCTTAATGCCAATGTCAAGCAATAGTTAGAATCAGTCAGTTAGTCAATTATTTAATACTAAGTCAGTAAGTGAGTCATAGTCAGTAATTGAAGTAAAGCGATGGCTACTTTACGAGAACATTTACATTGCATATTGTAATGAACGTACAATTGTCTTTTTTCGTGAAATAAGTCCATTTGCTTTACGAGACATTTTGTTATCTAATCGACATTTTATCAAAAATAAACTTTTAATTGATTGATAATTAATACATTGTATTCTCGTATTTATTTTATTTATAACTGCCTCGGTAGCCTAGTGGTAGCAGGCCACTACTACTACGCTGAGGTCCTGGGTTCGATTCCCGGGTAGGGGGTTATCAGAGATAATGGTGAAAAAGCCTTTATCTCTGGTTCTATTGGGATTTTTCCATTTTCTGGAAATTTCCCAGTACCTCAAAGTTTGGTAATGTGCCCGGAGATGTCAACAGGCTCGCCACCTGTTACATGGGCCAAAACGTAACCGGCGAATCGTGGGTGTTTGCATGTATGCTTGAATGCATGCATTTACCTCTGCCTACCCCTTCGGGGATTACAGGCGTGAAGTTACGTAATACGTAATTTTATTTATTATTCGATATGAAATATCGAAAACAGGGACCAAAGGACGTCAATTAATCAATCGATTTTTTTCTGTTTCATTAGCAATAGTAACAATCATCTAAAACTTGTTGTGTTAAGTTCTAGTAGATTATTGGGTTTTCAGAATCTAATCCTACTTATTGAAATAAAACTATGAGATTTAAATGTAGATGCAACCTCCTGAGGTTTAAGTTGTACCAGAAATGGCAGGGTCGTACATCATGTGAATATGATAGCGATGAACGCTACCATTTAGCGGCAAGCAGATTAGATTACGTGGTGGTGCCTACGGCCACGAGCTCCATCACTAGAGCTCCACCATCCGTAAAATACCACCTCTTAAACATGTCGATAAAAGTCTATTTTGGAAAAAAATGGTTACGATTTTTTTTGAGTATCGATCGAACTGCCTTAAATTAACTTTTTTTTACCTAATCTTCGACTAGAATCGATTCCATAAGTCATTATTTTTGGCAAAGATCGCCATCCCTATACTTTTTTCTTGAATGGCTAATTTCTTATCCAATAGGACGCATAGTCCTTCCCCTACACGTTAAACATAACATCCAATAGCAACACGGTCTTTTTTGAACTACAATAACCGCGAAATTCAAGACGTCAAATTCTGTCCATCTGCCGGGGCGGCACAGCCACGGGGGGGTCGGGTGGCCACACTCCTTACGTTTTACTTTCGCAAATTTAGACTTGCGCAAGCTAAGATTGACGTATGAATATTGCGTATTAAAACAGAATTCTGGTCACACACCTTACGCCAATCACAGATGTTACATTTCAAGTGCGCTTTAGGTTTGCACAAGTAAAACGTAGCGTGTGTGGTCACAATATTTGCACAAACTCATAAAACAATCGTCGTTTGCTTATTATAATAAAACGGAAGGTGAGTGGCCGGCATAACCACGTATTAAAACAGAATTCTGTCTCTCTAACAAGTTTCAAACGCACAAATCAAACGTAATTTTAGAAATTAAAAAAAAATCCTGCGCGTGTTTTATTGCGAATAATAAAAAAAATACAATCAAACGTCATTGTTAGTTTGTGCAAGCCTAGACTTTCGTAAATAAAAAGTAAGGTACTTAAGGACTTGTAGATTCTATAAAAAAAATGATATTATATAACTTTCAAAATTAATAAACCTTAACTTCTTAATGATAAAGTTTAAATTAGAAAGAGAGGCGCCGAATATGGTTTTTATTGCCGCGTCAAAGAATAGGTAACAATACTTGCCGCGTATGGTTACGTATGGTTACGGCACGTTTTCAAGTTATGAATGTTATGATTTAAATAAATAATCCTTAATATCTGGAGAATAAAGTTTAAGTTTGAAAAACTGAAAGCGTTTCTGTTCTCGTTTGCGGTTTGATATTCATACTATCTCACTTTACGCATTACATCGCCCTTAATAGAGCCCCAGATAGAGAGGAAGCGAATATGGCTTTAACTGCCGCGTTATGGTTATGGCAAGTTTTCAAGTTATGATTTAAATAAATAGACCTTAATTTCTTCAGAATAAAGTTTAAATTAGAAAAACTGAAAACGTTTCGGTTTTTCGTTTTCGGTTTGATATTCATACTGTCTCACTTTACGCATTGCATAGCCCATAATCAGACAGAGAGGAGGCGAATATGCATAGATTATACGAATATGGCTTGGCCGCGTTATGGTTATGGCAAGTTTTCAAGTTATCAATGTTATCAATGTTATGATCGTTATGATGTTATTTTGATATTGTGAATATGAGTTGGAAAACGTTGCGAGCGTTTTCAAGTTACGCTGTAGTTGAGCGTTTTTAATATATCCGTTTTCTATGTGAGGCATATCGGTATGGTATGGTATGGAAGTATAACTAGTTTTTGTTATGTTTTGATCATAGAGTAACTTATGTTTTGATATAACGAACTCATGTCTAGTCTCATGTGTTTACTAATATACGTCAAAATTTCGGCCTATTTGAATTGAATTATTTAGTACATTTTTGGTTAATTTGACGGTTTTTAGAATATTGTACTATTGTTTTTTGTATATAAAATTAAGCGTAATGGTGCTCGCTCATAATATAAACGTAGGCCAAAGGACTCAAGACGTTCGAATATCACTAGATGTTACCTTTGATACCATGTTACTTAGTCAAAAAACACTGCAAGGTTTGATAAATTGTGGTTTCTTTAGGCCTTCACCTATTCAACTACATGGTATTCCCTTGGGGAAATGTGGTTTCGGTAATTATAAAATTTTATATTCTCTTGATTATAAAGTTGTCTTCTGGTGGAAATAAAGTTTTTTAAAGGAATGTTTGCGGTGTCACAATTTTTGTAGTAATTAAGTACATTTTTCAAAGTCGATTTCCTTTGATTCAGATCTCATATTGGAAGCCAAATCTGGAACTGGGAAAACAGCAGTTTTTTCAATAATAGCCTTAGAGAAACTGGATTTTTCTAAAGGATTACAAGTTATTATTCTTGCTCCAACTCGTGAAATAGCCGCACAAGTATGTGATGTTTTGAGACAAATTGGATGTGCATATAAGGGTAAGCTACTTTTGAATCCACCAATATGAATGTAACCATATGTAAGTTTTACTAATATTGAGATTGTTATTTTCAGATTTAGAAGTTGAAGTTGTAATGGGAGGTCTGCCTGTACAGGACGATATTAATAAATTTGTCAAAAATGTCAACATTGTTGTAGCTAGTCCTGGACGTCTGAAACATTTGATGCAAGATAAACACATTGATGTGTCTGCTGTTAGGTTAGTAGTTCTTGATGAAGCTGATAAACTGATGGAAAAATCATTTGAAAGTGATGTAAAATATATCTATTCACATTTACCATACCAAAAACAAACAATATTAAGCAGTGCAACATATCCTGAATCTTCAAAAATATTCATAAAAGAATATGTTAAGAATGCTCAACACATCTGTCCTGATAGCACAAGTATCCTTCTTGGTATTGAACAGAAAATAACAGTTGTGAAACATAACAGCAACATTATAAGACAAACACAAATCAAGTTTGAGGAATTGCTTAAAATTCTAGCACAGACAGAATTTAAGCAATGTCTGATTTTCTGTAATTATCAAGCTAGAGTTTCAGAATTACATAAAATGTTAAGTCGCAAAAAATGGCCTAGTGAACAATTATATGGGCAACAAGATCAGTTAGATCGTTTAGAAGCCCTAAAAACACTTCAACAGTATAAATGCAGAATTTTGGTATCTACAGATTTAGCTGCCAGAGGAATAGATGCTTCTAATGTTGATCTAGTTATTAATTTTGAAACTCCATATGAATGGCAAATATATCTGCATAGAATCGGAAGAGCAGGTAGATTTGGGGCATACGGGACTGCTATTACCATATTAAGTGAAGGTGTAGACAAGAAAAAATTTGAAGATCTGTTAATTTCTTTAAAGTTTCCAATCAACATAACTTATTTATGGGATAGTGAAAAATTCAATGACAAGAATGAAACTGCACCTGCATTCTCAAAGAATTCTAATTTAATTGAAACATCAGAAACACAACCAAGAAATACTATATCAGAATGTGATGAGTTGTGGAAATTGCTTACTTCTGAAAAAGAAGAAACAGTTGAAATAGAAAGTTTTGCAGATTTATGTAAGTCCTATGACAAAGTTAAAGATATGGTTGAATCATTTTCCGATTTACTCTCATCTTATCAAAATTATTCATGTGATATTAAAGAATCTCAAAATAATTACTTACATGTGGAAATGGATGCAACAATGGCAAAAGAGTTTATGAAAACAATCCAAAGCTTGAAGTCTCAAACAGATGGTTTAGAAGATATAATAAAATCACCAAATATTTCTGCTACAGATTCAAGTATTCAAATTAGAAAAATAATGTCCAACCGAGAAGACTCAATTTCTGAGATCAATGCAAATTTACAAAAATCTTCACTAAATGATATAACAATAAAAAATGTTAATGAAATAGAAAATTATGCAAGAAATGAATGTTATGATCATCAGAACAATTTAAACCAAGAAGATTGTCTTCATACAGCTTTACTTCAGGCAGGATTACCAGTATCATTTTCAAGTACCAAACAAAATAATAAAACATTACATCATAGTAACAACATACATCATTTAAAAAAAATTGACAATAACAGTGGTACAAGTAAATATATAGTCCATCCTAATACAGAAAATAAATTAAGTCAAGGTAAAGTTGAATATACAAGTAAATATATAGTCCATCCTAATACAGAAAATAAATTAAGTCAAGGTAAAGTTGAATATAGTAGTAGAAGAAGTAAACAAAATTATAGAAAAGACAAAATAGGTACAAATAATGAAATAATTGATAGTGAAAATCATATTGATGAAAAACATTATGATCAAGTACATAAATTTCATAATAAACGCGAAAAACACTTAAATAACCATAATTATAGACCCAAAAAATATGTAACTGAACAAAATGATGTATCAGATTCATACACTAATTGGTATAATAATTTGAAGTTCAAAATGCGACAGCTTGAATTAAGTTTTTACATTGAAGAAATGAGTAAATTTTGACACATAATTGGTAAAATTATAATTATAGTCCTTAACCACAAGTTTAATACTAACCATGACTGAAAATGTGTTTTCGTTATTGCTTACATATAGAGTTTACATAATAGTATTAAATTGTGAACCTGGTTCAAAACAATATACCTACAAAAGATCAAATCCTGAAATATTATTTTCTCTTTAAGTGCCGTTTATGTATCTTATGTATTAAATACTCATTATGTCACAAGATTACTTATTTTATCAAGAGAACTTGAACCTCGAAAGAACAGAGTTCATCTATGTTTAATTTTTTTCAGACTTACACTCTTTTGTTCTGGAAGTTCTGTCTTTTGCTACTCGATAATAGATGTCACTACTAATAAATTGAGTCCATTTTGTTTTATTACACTTACACAATTCATATTTGCGTAACAATAACACCAAAAATTGCTTTTATAAAATGGTTAGCTTCTTGACAATACTGTATTTTATAACATTACTATTAAAAGTACTGCATTAGAGTAGCAAGCCATAGACTGCTGCTTTTTCTTTATGTATGTCTGTTTTTTTATGTAATGAAGATGGCAAACAAGCAAGTAGTTCACATTAATGTTAAGTGATGACTGCAGCCTATATATAGACACACAAATACCAGAGGTCAAAATGCAGATGCGTTGCCAACCCTGACACCTTAGTTGTTATGTGTCTGTGATAGTTATTATGGGTCCAAAATATTCTGAAATCACCTAATTAAGGTTAGTTAGGCCATGCCAGTGTGACGATTAACTTTAATTGAAATAAAATTAAATGTACCCATGGCATAATTTATCAGTTTTTGACCCGACTTTTTGTTCCTACTTCCTAAAATGTAATTTTAGTAAGTCGACGTAGGTCTCTAGTTCGTTCCCCGCTTCGGAACAAAAGTTGTTATTGGCCTACAAATATTTGTTAGAGGTCTGGATATTTGTATATAATAACGTGTGTTGTGGTTACAATTGCACACACGTTTATATAATAAATAGTATTGAGCTGTGAGTGCAAAGACCTTGTCAAACATAACTGCGAAATGTGAAGCGAAGCGGAGACGTTAATTACAATGGGACCAACTGTGAAGCACACCCTTTCAAACAAAAAAAAAATATCCAAATCGGTACAGGCGTTTTCAAATTATCGCTGAACATAATTAAAAAAAAGAGATCTGGACTAATTGAGAACCTCCTCCTTTTTTTGAAGTCGGTTAAAAATTGCGTGATATTTGCCCTCTGTCTCTCCAACGGAATATTAGATAAGATTTTACTCGACCCCTCCCCCTCCCCCCTTAAACATACAACACAATCGTACAAAGAAAGCTAGCTAATACAACTATTTCGCTCACGCCTCGCTTAGCGTGCTTGAGTTTGGTTTTGGCGTCGCACGCCCTTCGGTTCACCTCAGTATCGGCACACCGCGGACACTCCGCCAAAATTCCATACAAACGCTTAATTTGGTCTCTATTACACATCAGCCAGTGACGTATATTTACGTGCACCTGTGTGCGTAGCACGTAGAAAATACCAACCGTCGCCCCTAAGAGGGGAGGAGGTTGGGTGAGCCGGAGAAATCGGGCAGGCCGTCGAAGTGTCCATTCAATACGTAGTATTATTACATATTCTCTGGTATCGGCACGCATCGATTCGCTTTCGCTGTTCTGACTGACTAGATTTAAACGATACCATACATTACAAAATACAAAAGCTTCGCCACGCTATCGGTTCGCTGTCTATTTGGCAATGGCTTAATTAAGTGTTTATTTTTTTATTTGTCACCATTTTATTTTATGAAGAAGGTAAAGCTTATTATGTACTGCATGTCATGAACATCAATAAAAAGGCTTTTATTTTTTTACTCCTCTGATGTTTAGATATATTGTGCCAGTGTCTAGTACGGAACCACCTACACCTGTTAATGCCGAAAGAACCCAGCAGTAATATTTAATGAAATAATAATATTATTTATAGTAAGTACTTGTGACATTTATCCTCTATCGATTTTCATCATTTCCATGTTCCCTCCCTTCCTATATGCGTAGACGGTGTTGCCGTTGTATATGTCTGTAACTATCTCCTCTGTATGAAGTTATAAATGTTTAAATATGACGAATTAACCAATTGGGAAAATTAAAATTTAAATAAAAATACCTTCTGATTTATACTATCTTTTATTTTTAAATATTTAACTATTGAAACTCTAAGGACTAGACAGAAATAAGACTTAATTTAAATTGATTACAAAAATGTATAATTATACTTTTTACAAAGTAAACAAAGTCTTCGAAACCAAAGTAATACTGGACTAAAGTAATTGACCTACTTTAATAAAGTAAAACAAAATTCATTCCAAAAAAATATATACATTTTTGGTTAACATAAAACCATTCAAACAACCCCGGTGGCTTGTCAGTGGCGGTCCTGGAGGACAAGTTTAAACAATAAATAAATACCTAATCTATTTTCTCCACCATACCAATGTGTGCGACCTTCGCCACCTCAAAATCTCAGGTCCCGAAAAAAGTGTCTTAATGTAAGTATATTGCATAAACTATCGATTGATTTCTTGTAACAGCAAACATAGCGGATAGATAGAAAAACGATTCGTTCGAAAATCTACCTGATGAACGTCACCAAGCTCGATCTCTTTTACATGTGATAAAACGTGGATAAATGCGTGTACGCATGAATATGTTTTTATAGATCTCATCTAGTGATGTGCCGGATATCCGTATCCGTTACTTATATAGCGGATCTTTTGCCTTATCAATAGATGAAATTCTATAAGGGATTGTCCATAAAATACGTCACGCTAAAATAAGCCTTTTATGATCCTATTGTTACGCTTTGTCACACTATTTGTAACCTCCCTAAAAATATTATGTCACAAAAACTAAGACCCAAAATTATTTAAAATATTTTAATGAACTGCGAACGTCACCGTCCCTGTCACTGTCACGCTCAGCGAGATACCTCCTTTCCCTTGTATGCGAACGTATTTTATGAAAGGCCCCTAAATAGGTGATTAAATAGCAGTGAATAGTGATAAATTCTATCCAGATCACTTATTATTTCTTCAAATAAATATTTGGCACCCTCAAGTCAAATTTTTCTTTCCATTTTTCTTCAAAATATATTTCACAAGCATGTATTAATGCGAAATTATATAAAACAATTATTTGGCACCTTGGCGGGCTCGATATTACAAACATTTGTCGAAGCGAGCGTGTGACTAAACTTATAGTACTCAAAGGTAACCTATTAAATCTTGATAATGAGCTCAAGCACAAAGTATTGAGACATTAAACTTTTAAAAATAATGATATATTTAATAATTGTACAAAGATCACAATAATGAGATAACCAGAATCAATTGAGTTATTAGATTTAGATCGATATCCGATTATCCATGGATATTGACACCAAATATCCATGACACATCACTAGTCTATTCCTTCGGACAAATACACATTGATAATAATAGATATATAACGATAATAGATATGCATGATATCGAACTAGAACCGAACAAATATTTTTAGTTCTACGTAAAAAAGCTGCTCCGCTCGTTTTCCGTAACATAATAATGTTTAATATTTATGCTGCTAATACATAATCAGACATCTGTAGTCACACACCCAACGCCCCAAAATAAAAAATAAAAAACATTTTAAATAAATATTGATATAATAAGTATTATATAAATATTAAGAGTACCCTGTAAAATTATGACTATCAGATTTTTGATCGTTAATAAAGCCAATTACAGTTACTGCATCCATTAAATAATAAAGAATATTTATATTATGAACTAACTTTATTTGGTATTTATTATTAGGAAAATTCAGATCTTTATTTTACAAAATAATGTATGGCAGTACGAAAATTACCAATACCAACATTAACATATTATTATGGCCTCACAATATTCTGTCTTCAATAAGTAAAATTCAAATACAGTAAAGCGTCGATTATCTCCGAATCAATTGGGGGTGTTCGGATAACAGATTTACATACCTACATTGTCGATGAATGGGACCTATATGGACTGATAAGTATTGTCGTCCATAGTCGATGCAATTGCTCACAATTAGAAAATAATACTATAAACATACAAAAGCCGCTAGTTATGCGGTCACTTAATTGCAAGTACGGACTGTTGTGTTGTGTGTTGATCACATAGATTAGTTCTTATGTGCATAGTATTTTTTGTTCATTTTCATGTGACATTGAACCACAATTTTTATTTGATAAAAATATTAATAACAAAACTTTTAAGAAACAGACACATGTACACATAATATTACTTTACCTTACATTAATACTATAACAAGTATCTAAATAAACAATGAGACCAAACAAAATCCAAACACATTATTGTCTATCCTTAAATATAAGTATACGAAATATCCAAAGAATTGAGTAGAAATTTTATTAAAACATGCATCCCGCTATCTTATTTAAAGTATTGAAATCGCATATCCCTTTTTTCCACATTCGTAAATGCTTCTATAAATACAAATTACTTACAATAAAAAATGCTTGCTAACGACATATCGATTGTGAACCTTGAATTTAATTAGATTAGGGTCTAAATGCAATGGTCACATTATTTATGTCTTTTTTCAGAATAGTTGTCCATACGTATATTGAAGATTTTAATCTTTCTTCTCGTGGATCTCTGAAAATAAATTATATAGCATTAGCATGCACAGCGACTTTACTTGTACGCATGCGTGTACGCAACTGCCGACGGATAATATTCACACGCCATGAAAAATATGTGATTGTTGCAATTTACGAATAATGTAATGAAGTGTAGTGTAACCAAGCCAAAAAATGATTTCACGTAATGTGGTACATCATGGGCGGGGCTTAAATATGGTACACCGCAACGCGTCAGGATATTGGACGTTTCCTTGCTGCCATTCGGCAAAATGGCCTTGTCGAGACCAATCGAATGCCAGCATTGTCTACGTTGGTGCTGGCAGTGTTTGTTTTTGATTGCAGTTAGTTTGCTTGCGTAAATGGGACCAATTTTTTTTATGTAATGAAGGCGGCAAACAAGTTTGCAGCTCACATTGATGACTGCACCCACATAAAGACCAGAGGTAAAAAGTGCAGATGCGTTGCCAGTTGCCGCCCCAGAAATCTTAGTTATTATGTCTCTGTGATAAGTTATTACGGGGCCAAATTCGAAAAGCGTAGTAAATGTAATAACGCAACATGAGCGTCCCGCAGTAAATACACCACAGCGATTGCCAATCCGCATGCCAAGCGTTGGCGATTAGGGCATATTCTCCCTTAACGACGTACAGTCCTGTTTTGGGCATCTTTGGGCAAGCTTTTGTCCAGAGCAGTGGACGTATATCGGCTGAAGTGATTGACAGCATAAAATAGTGACAAATACAAATTTAATAGAAATAGAAATAGAAAATATTTTTATTTCGAATAGATCTTTACAGATACTTTCAAAACGTCAATAAATCATAAACTACCTAGAGCGAATAACCATTACATATAGTAAAAGCAAAATCATATATTAATAGTAAATTAAAAATTAAAATTGAAACTATTTGGTTAAAACATAATAATCATAAAATTTTTCAAGTCCTTCAATGATAATAAATGAAGAAAAAGGAAAACTTATTCGTCAAGATCAATGTTATTCACTTAGCAGAGTTCCAAGTGCAGTCACTACTGAGAAGAACTCCGCTACCCAACAAACTCAGTAAGAGCTCTTTTAAATGAGAGCTTAAATCTAGTACAGATTATCGTGAAAAATCAAATAATGTCAACGTCCATAGCATAGATGCAAATAAACTGCTATCTACTAAATGTGATGTAGCCCCTGCAAACCAGAACAGACCAGTCCCCACCAACAGCACCCGTTGACGAGTATGACGCATGTGACAGCCATTGCCCTCCTCGACCATTTTAGAGGGAAGTGAGCAACCCGCCACACGACGCCGCCAAAATCTATATAATAATATCTTTTAATAAAAAAAAAAAAATTATTTGATAGATCATAAGTTTTACACTAAACCGTGGCCAGAACCCCCTTTTAAGTATATAATACCTGTGTTAGGAGGTCCTGCTCTTCCTTCACAGTCACTATATATATAGATCTACGAAAAATCTACTAATAAAATCATAACTGTTTAAGTATTACTGTAAATCTTATATTTATTACATAATATGTATATATATGTAAAGAAATACTATTTCTTTCTTCACACTCTGGGTGTTTATTTACCATGAAGATTGGTTATAGTTTTTAACTTTTTAATTGTCTGATTTTAAAGAAGAAACGAATTCAGAATGTCGGAGACAGATTCAAATACGAGTTGATTGACAATTGCATAATCAATGAAAATTTTAATATTATATTATATAATATATATATATATAATACATAAGTATTAAAAGTGAAAGAATAAACTTTCATTGTCGTTTCTTCTTTTCAGGTTTGAGTTCATATTGTTTTATATTACCTAGATAAGATAGTCTCTGTACAAAAAACTAACAATAAAACTTCTTTTCAGCAATACATGGTTAATTTCTTTCATGTAGTAAAACAGACTTAATATATATAGAAGATTTTAATAATTTAATTTAAATATTTAGCATTACTTTAGGATAATAATAATAATATATATTTATTTAGTCAAATTATTGAGTCATTAATAAATTATAATATTGTTTTATGTGTCATATAATCCTTTAAGTCATAAAAACAATGTTAATGTAGCCATTGAGTCAGTTTTTTTTTAAATAATGGTAATTGTGTTTCTTTAAGCGTCGTCGGTAATTTATTGTAGACTCTTATGGCGTTAACATAAGCATTTCTTTTATGCAATTCAATCCTATATTGTGGTATAAACAGTTTAAATTGATTTCTGGCCCTAGCATTTCTACTTGTATATTCGGAATTAAGTTTAAAATAACATGGATGCTGCTTTACAAAGACACATAGCTCTCTAATATACATGCAAGTTAACGGTAAGATACGAAATTTATCAAATAAGGGCTTACAACTGTCTAAGCACCAAGCTCCACAAATGGCTCTTACACATTTTTTTTGGACAACAAAAGCTTTATTAATTGCAACTGAATTTCCCCACAATAAGAGACCATAGGCTAGCACCGGGGAAACATATCCATGGTACGCAGTTAGAGCTGCTTCTGTTGAGACAGTTTGACGTAATTTTTTTATTGCATATACAAACCTATCTAGCTTGTCACAAACATACTCAATATGAGATTTCCAGTCACAATTTTTATCAATTATCAATCCTAAGAATTTCGTGGAGTCAATTTCATTAATTTTATTATTTTCGTAAGTTATATTAAGGTCAATAGGTTTTTTTCTGTAAGTCTGGAATTGAATTAGATTAGTTTTATTGATATTGATTTTTAAATTATTGTTTTTTAACCAGGCAATTATATTACTGAGCGCTTCATTTATACTTATTTCATATCTATTTATATCATTACATTTCACTATAAGTGTAGTGTCGTCGGCGAATAATACTGTTGTGGTGCGTAACATTCGGTAGATCGTTAATATTGATTAAGAATAGTAATGGTCCCAAAACACTTCCTTGAGGCACACCGTAGTTATTTGTCCTGAAATCTGATTGACTATACATTTTAGTTCCATTCACTATTTTAGCTATTTTCACACATTGGGTTCGATCTGACAGATAGCTTTTAATCCATTCGTTTGCAATACCTCTGATACCATATTTATCGAGCTTATATAATAGTAGCTTGTGGTCCACAAAATCAAAAACTTTGCTCATATCTAAAAATACTGCAGCAATCGCTTTATTGTCATTGATTGCTTCTGTTACTGTTTTAATTAAGTCAAAACATGCTAACGAAGTGGAACTATTCTTACGAAAGCCGAATTGTTCGTTTTTTAATAAATTGCCTCGGTAGCCTAGTGGTAGCAGGCCACTACTACTACGCTGAGGTCCTGGGTTCGATTCCCGGGTAGGGGGTTTTCAGAGATAATGGTGAAAAAGCCTTTGTCTCTGGTTCTATTGGGATTTTTCCATTTTCTGGAAATTTCCCAGTACCTCAAAGTTTGGTAATGTGCCCGGAGATGTCAACAGGCTCGCCACCTGTTACATGGGCCAAAACGTAACCGGCGAATCGTGGGTGTTTGCATGTATGCTTGAATGCATGCATTTACCTCTGCCTACCCCTTCGGGGATTACAGGCGTGAAGTTACGTTTTTTTAATAAATTGTGACCCATAAAAAAGTCCTGAAGTCTTTTATACATGACCTTTTCAAATACTTTTGATAATACTGGATATATATACATAATATATATGTGTTTTTTTAAATTGAAAAATAAAAATGCTCGCGCGTTCGTGGTCTGTGTGAATGCTTAGTGTAGTGTTGTGTGTGGTGAGTGTGTGTGTGTCTCTCTCTCTCTCTCTCTGTGTGTGTGTGTGTGTGTGTCTAATGTTTAACAATTAATTCCGTTTCGTCATAATTCATAGTCTTTAGCCAATTAGTTATAACCTTATTGCATCGATAGAGGGTTAGTGGATAAATATTTAGAATTTTATTTAAATGATTATATAAATATGCTGATTGGCTCTGAAATTGTCTGATGGCAAATGTGGTATTTAAATTAGGTACCTGAGCTACTTTGTACTTCCGTCTCTTACTCAAGGAGTTTGGATTAAAAAATAATTGCTTGTGTTTTCTCAATACCGTGTGGAGAATGTACAGTTTCCTGACTGAGAGGACATTAGAGATGGAATATAATTAATCAGTGGGAAATTTGAATGGTTTAGAATTCATAACTTTGAGCAAAGATTTTTGAGCTCTTTCTAGCTCTAGAAGTTTTGATTTTGTTGCACCACCCCAAACTGGTATACAGTACACGAGGATCGATTGTACTAATGAAATGTAAACCCGATTTAGTACAGCTGGTCCAGCAACATGTCGAAGCTCTTTAAAAATCCACATACATTTTCTAAATCTGTTAACAATAAGATCAATGTGTGCATGCCAGGAAAGCCTCTGATCCAACACAACACCAAGATATTTAGTTTTGTCCAATCTTAGAAGAATGTTACACGAACATTCTGAACTATTGATGTTATGACAGTTGTGAATTTTGATATTAAAAATTGGGTTTGGTTGTGATGAGTTATATTTAGTAAAACATATATAGTTTGTTTTAGCGGTATTTAGTGTTAGTAAGTTATTGTTTAGCCAGTTAGCTATTCTTGCAAGACCCAATTCTGTGGCATTGAATACTGCTTCCCAGGTGTTTGCATAAAAAACTATGGCAGTGTCATCAGCGTAGGAGAAAAGTTGACCATTTTCAATATGCATATTGCAGAGCGAGTTTATATAGGTCAAAAACAAGGTTGGACCGAGGACGCTTCCCTGGGGCACACCGTAATTGATGTTAGTCAATTCACTTCTAAAATCCCCAATTTTGACTCGCTGTGTACGACCTCTCACGTAGTCTTTAAAAGGTTCTAAGGGAGTACCTCTTATACCCAGTCTTTCAATTCTTTGTACGAGGATGGAGACAGAGACGGAATCAAAAGCTTTTTTCAAGTCTAAGAAAACTGCTATGCATTTCATACCAGAATCTACTTTGTGTACTATCGTGGAAGTAAGTGCTATAACGGCATTTTCAGTTGATAGCCCATGTCTAAAACCAAATTGTGAATTGGAGATAAGATTAAATTGTTTTAAATATTTTGAGAGACGACTATTTACTAATTTTTCTATTATTTTAGCTATTACTGATAAGACTGAAATGGGCCTGTAATTACTAGGTTCATCTCTGTCTCCACCCTTGTATATAGGAGTAATGATGGCTTGCTTAAGAAGTGTTGGAAAAATTCCAAACCTAAAACAAAGATGAGTTAATATGGGGACCACCCAACTGTGGGCCATTTTTAAGAATAGGGTGTTTCGTCAACAGCACAACTGCTTTTTAGGTTCATTAAAGTACTGTAAACTTCTATGGGGTCAACCTCAGTAAGAACAAAAGAAGATACCTGAGAGTGAATTGGTTCATTGCAGACTAGAGTTTGAACCGAATGTGTGACTGTTATGTTTTCGGCTAGTGTTTGCCCAATCTTAGAGAAATATGTATTTATGTAGTTAACAGATTCGATTGGGTTAGTTTTTATTTGTAGGAGATCTAAATGTTTCGTTTTGTTTTTATTACGATGGGTTACGTTATTAATAGATTGCCACAGCTTTTTCGCATTTTTTTCGTTGATAGACAATTATTTTCTGTGATAATATATTCGTTGATGGACAATTCTTTTCTGTGATAATTCTTAAGTTGTACGATGCACATGCACCATTGAGGGCTGTGAGATTGAAGCGGCCACCTGCTCCCTGGATAAAGAAGGGTGTTAGAATCGCAATGACTCGGCGCGATAGAGCTTTCCGGGCCTTCATACGAGACAGGTGTGACAAGAACTGGGGTCTGTATAAGAGTGCACGGAACCGGTGTAATCAAATGGTGAGAGCAGCCAAAACGACGTTATTGTTTTGATAAAATTTCAGACTCATCATCAGCCGAAATTTGGAAATTTCTTAACTCGCTAGGTTTCGGTAAAGCAAATATCTCTTCAGATAATGTTTC
The DNA here is from genome assembly GCA_036365455.1 of Macrosoma leucophasiata. Lineage (NCBI taxonomy): Eukaryota > Metazoa > Arthropoda > Insecta > Lepidoptera > Hedylidae > Macrosoma > Macrosoma leucophasiata. The sequence goes on from JAWQUS010000024.1 coordinate 9,339,807, forward strand.
TTTTTCAGCAAATGAATTCAATTCCCATTTCTCCCATGTCCCGCCTTTTAGCTCTTCTGTCAAAATCTCAACGTTAGCAGAAATTTCTCTCATGAGTCTACCTTCCATTGAAACTTTTTCATTCACGTGATGAACTTTATAAAGTCATTAACTCCATAAAATCGAATACAGTAGGTGGTGATGACATAAGCCGGATGATGGTTATGCCTATACTCCAATTCATTATTCCCACGTTTACACATATCATTAATTCTTCATTAGCATCTGGGGTATTTCCTTTGATTTGGCAAAAAGTCTTAGTCTCACCACTTCCAAAAGTTAGTAACCCCCGTGAATTAAAGGAGTATAGGCCAATTTCAATATTACCGTTTCTATCAAATTCCCTGGAAGCTGTGGTCCACAAACAGGTCTCTTCCTTTATACATGGAAATAATATATTATCCCCATATCAATCCGGCTTTCGTCCTGGCCACAGCACTACCACTGCACTTCTCAAAATTACGGAGGATATTAGGAGTGCCATGGAAGATAAAATGGTTACTATTTTGGTTTTAATAGATTTCTCAAACGCGTTTAATATGGTGGACCATGATATCCTCCTGGCCATCCTAAGACATCTGAATTTTTCTCCAACAGCTGTTGGTTGGTTTTGCTCTTACCTGAGGAAGAGACAACAGGCGGTTCGGGTAAATGGTACACTTTCAAACTGGTGTAACCTCAATGCAGGTGTTCCACAAGGTGGCATACTTTCACCTCTCCTCTTCTCTATTTTTATTAACATTTTTTCTGCTTCGTTGGACTGCTCTTACCATTTTTATGCCGATGATTTGCAACTATATAGTCATTCAGACATCGAGAACAACAAACAAAATTAACTGCAACCTAAATAAAATTAGTACCTGGTCACAAAATTACGGCATTCAAGTTAATCCTAACAAGTGTCAGGCTATAATAATTGGAAGCTCACGACAATTGGGTAAATTAAATATGAGTTCTGTCACCCCTGTCAAGTTTGAAAATCAAGTGATTCCTTTCTGTTCAGCTGTGAAGAATCTAGGTTTGCATATTGATGCCACTCTCAGCTGGAAAGTTCATGTCAGCGAGGTAAGCCGGGCAGTCTATAGCGCACTACACTCCCTCAACCGACTTCGAAACTTTCTGCCGATTGAAACTAAGATTCGTCTTGTTCAGGCCCTCATTCTCCCCATTATTGATTATGCTGATGTGTGTTATTCGGACCTGAACGAAATTTTTCTCAACAAACTAGACAGATTAATTAATAACACTATCCGTTTCATTTTTGTCTGCGGAAGTTTGACCATGTATCCTCTTACCGTAATAAGTTAAATTGGCTTCCCATTCGGCAGCGAAGACAAATAAGACTGCTCTCTCAACTCTTTTCTATTCCAACTCTTCTTCTCCTTCTTACTTAAAATGTAAATTTGAATATCTTTCTTCCTCTCACTCTTTACAATTACGCTCTAACGATTCTCATGTTCTCACCATATCACTTCACCGTTCTGGCTTTGTATCCAGCTCCTTTGTGATTCAAGCTACACACCTGTGGAATGCTCTTCCGGAGGACTTGCGTAGACTCACCACAAAATTTGCGTTTAGAAAGAGTGTTAAGGCTCATTTTCAGTCATAAAGTTTTCGTAAATCGTCATAATATTTTGTATTTATATCATATTTGCACGTATGTATAATTGTATATATATTGTTGTATTTATTAATTTATGTATAGATATGTATTTAAATAATATGTATATATACTTAAATATATTTCATTCTATTAACATAATTATATGGATAATTTTTAGTGTATTAAGTTGTTTTTTTTTTTGTGTTAATTAAGTTTTTTTTTGTTGTTTAATCTACCACCGCCTACGATTTTTCTCTTCACTACCAATGGTTGACTGGTAGAGAGCGCTCTTGGCGTTAAGTCCGCCATTTGTTGTAATTTTTTTTTTGTGGCAATAAAGATTAAATAAATAAAAAAAATTAATTATATTTAAGTTTTTTAATAAGATTATTGCAAAAATTGCGGTAACGTCTATAAATTTCTTTCAGTATTATATTTCCAGGATCAGATTTTAATTTTCTTTGCATATCGTTTCGATTCCTTATACAACGAAATACACCCAAAGTTATCCACGGTTTAATTAAACGTTCCTTGCATGAAATGATCTTAAGTATTTTATTTTGCGCTAAACAACGTTGTAAAGTGTTTATAAGTTCATGGGTAAGTGTGTTACGGTTTTCAAGTGACAAGAAGTCCTTAAGATTCATCTTTTTAATGCTTAGTAAAGCGCTCTCAAAATTATATGTTATTTTAGTTTTATTACTCTTTTTATTGTTAATTAGATTTGATATTCTTAAAAGGATCATGTTATGGTCTGTTACAGTAGTGTTTAGTACAAAAATTTCTGCAGTGCCTTTATGTAACTTAATAATAAAATGGTCGAGGCAATTTGCTTTCCTTGTTGGAAGTGAGTGACCAGAAAGCATACCATGCATGGCCAACATATTTAAATAGTGTTCTTTATTTCTAATTTCATGTGTTTGCAAGTTATTATTGTCTATTAAATTTATGTTAATATCGCCAGTAAGTATTATGGTTTTCCATGATTTTACCGAATGCAAATGTTTATCTAATGATGTTATAAATTCCGTGGGATTAGTATTAGAAGGTGAGCGATAAATGCCAAGAACAATGAAAGTATTGAATTTTATTTGTATACATGATGCATGTGTGAGTATAATCTCTTCTAGCTTAACGGTATATTTTTCCTTAACTTATACCACAACACCGTCATATTTGTTCAGGTGATTTGTAGTGTAGTATGTTGCGTAGTTGTTTAATAAAGGTATAGGTTTTTTAGAGTCTAGACCACATTCAGTGAGAACTATAATATCAGCAGTAAAGTTAAGTGAAGCCAATGTGGTACAGAGATCGTCAATGTTGCTATATATACTTCGAATATTTTGTGAAATTATAGTAATATCTGTGTTCAACAAGTTAGGCATTTTGTTAGAAAATTCGCTTAATTCACATAAGTATGATTGCGCTATTTGTATGGAATCAATTTCTGCTAGAGATGTAAGTGTACTATTCATTTTCAGGCCAAAAATAAGGTTAGTCAGTTTCTTGCGGTTGTGCCTTGTAAAATAACAAGCAACTGTAATTAATTTGTAAGTAATTTTTAAACCAAGAAATTCAAGCCTCGTTGAGTGTACGTGTAGAATTACCAGAGATAATGTTAGAATATAATTAAAGGTGTAAATAAATGAGTATATAAATAAGTTGTGTAGATAAATTTGAGTATAACTTAAGATACGAATACATTTCATGTTTATGACATATGAACGGAGAGGTAAATTGTGATGTGAGTGGATTCGTCCTCGTGTGACAATGTGATTGGACAGTGTGTATGAGTAATTATGATAGTCTTTGTTTATGTGTGACATAAATACCATTACAGAGGTAAAATAAGAGATTATAAAAATATAAGAATTAAAGTTGCCAGTAGCAGTCCTCTTCGAGTTCTTAACAACGTACGCGCACCCCTTACAATAACTCACGATTGTAGGAATAAATCGATTGCGCGAAGAAAAGGTACTAAAATTACACATAAGTAAGTTACAATACTGAGTGGTACTAGACAAACAGTCGAGTCATTTTTGTTGTGTTAGCTTGTGGATTTGTTCTTCATTATTTATTCATATTAGATTGGTGAAAAAGTTTCTTCGCATTTTTTAAGATAATTCAAAACAGTTTTTAATATAGTTTATTTAAATTTAACTAAAGTATGTATATACCATTTTGTTCGATAACCTTTTGCCATCTTGTAGGTAGGGACATGACATCCCATTGCTATAAAAATTTTGGGAGTTCTCATCAAAATACCGCGACAAGTGGATTTGGCAGTCCTCTCGTGATGTTAACCTAACATTGCATAAAGAATTCTGAAGAGACCGAAACAGGTGGAAATCTGAAGGTGCAAGGTCAGGACTATACGGCGGATGCATAAACACCTCCCAGCCAAACTCTCTTAATTTTTACTGAGTGGCTATAGATGTGTGAGGTCTAGCGTTATCATGATGAAACACCACACCCCTTCTGTTGATCAATTCCAGCCGCTTTCTCTCAACTTCTTGCTTTAATCTCATCAGTTGTTCGCAGTAGAGTTCAGAATCGATAGTCCTGCCTGGTGGTAATAGCTCATAATGAATAATGCCCTTCCAATCCCACCACACACACAACATCACCTTATTGCGAGTTAACCCGGGTTTCGCCACAGTCTGTGAAGCCTGACCGGCCTTTGACCACGACCTTTTTCGCACGTTCTTGTCGTACGTGATCCAATTTTTATCACCAGTTATCAGCTTCTTCAAAAATGATTCGGTTTCATTACGTCGTAATAAAGAATCACAAATGAGTACGTGAGGTACCTAAATATCGAGCTTTTTTTTTTGTACCCAGCTTTTTCAAATGCGCCAAAACTGTTTTGTGATCAATTCTCAGTTCTTCAGCTACGTCGTAACTACTGATATGTCGATCTAGGTCCACTTTTTCAAAAATGGCATCCATTTTATCCATAATAGGGCGACCCAGAGCGAGGTGCATCTTTGACATCAAAATTTCCGGATTGAAAACGCTTTAACCAAATTTGTGCTACTTTCACAGATACTGTACTAGGTCCATAAACATCGCAATTTTTTTTCGCGGCTTCCGTTGCATTTTTACCTTTTTTGTAGTAAAATTTTAAAATGTATCGAATTTCTTCATAAGATTCACTCATCTTGACAGTACGAAAAACAAATGCAAGTCACACATTTGCCTAATTTGGATTTGGAATTATGTTCTTTAAAATTTTAACTTTCAATGATACCAAAACCAGCCAGATACAAATACTACAGCCAAAGAGATTTTATTACAAGTTCATTCATACTATAATGCGAAAAGACTTTTTCCCCAACCTATTATAATGGGTCCACTGTCACTTTTCCTGAAATAAACTCTTCCATATGAGGTCCAGCAATATTTATATGCGTTCGCTTTTGCGAAGCCTCGAGCTACAAAGAATAGGCGAGAGCCCTTAGCCGTTAGCTGTTCTGAGATAAAAATTGGCGTATTCTCTAAGGTTTTGTAACCTAGATGCTTAGCACACAGTTTTTCCATAGTGCCTGCATTGAAAAACTTGCATTGTTGAAGTAGCTGTGCTTTTAGACGTGTCGATGATGTTTCAACCACTATCGGCAGATTTTTTACACTTTCTTTTTTTGTTTTCACTCTGTAAATATCACTAATATCGCTCGACCCCAGTTCAGCTTTAACCGTGTTTGATAATTTTAGGACCATTTTAATTAAATCCTCTTTATTTTCGTTTGGTGTTATTTTCGGTACATTTTTTATTTCGAAATTAGATTTTTGCTTTTCCCGCTTCAAGTCTTCCAGTTTGTCTTCAAGGATAACAATTAAATCTTTGTCTTTTTTACACTGTGACTCTTGCTTTTCCCGCTTCAAGTCTTCCAGTTTGTCTTCAAGGATAACAATTTAATCTTTGTCTTTTTTACACTGTGACTCTAACTTTTCGATTCTTTGCTTAAATTCTTCGTTCTGTGCAACCAAGAAAGAAATACTTTTTTCAATACTTTCATTTGTCTTCTGTAAGCCATGGAGAACAGGGTTAATTTTCTTAATTTCATTCGACTGTATTTGAAGCATGCTTTTCATTTCCTCTTTAAATAAATGTAATCTGTCCATGTCTAGGTCTTCTCTACTTCGTTTATTACGCATAGCAACGAAATTTGGAGGTGTCGTGTAATTTATGCCCTCGCCGGAAGTATTTAGGTTGACGTCTGACAGCGATTTTTCCATTGTATCGTCCTTACTGGAACCGGCAATGTTTACGTAAGAGTTCGATCTATTAAGATCCCTTTCCATGATCTTTTATTAAAAGAAATGTTAAACGTGTAGTAGCAATGTAATGTTATCCACAATCGCAATATGTAGCACCAGTTACGTAGAACGAAAAATAGATTCCGAGAAGACCGCGTAGCACATCCGATGTCGTATCGAAACGCGTCGACCGCAATATAGTTCGTAGCTTCAATGACGTAGAATGTTCGTAGCAAGTTTATCAGAATTTCATCGATGACGCACGGTCTAAAGTGGCTCAGTGGTCAACGACTGCGCCAAACATCGAAGCACTCCTGGTTCAAATCCCACCAATACACAAGACAGAATATTCACTTTTAAATTATTTTTAATTTGAATTTAATATTTAGAATAAAAATTTAGAGAACACCTCGAGCACGTCAACGCTAGTGCGCGGTCCGGGGGGAAGAGATCTTCGGTATAAAGAGTTGATATAAGACTATAGAGTTTCAAGTGACCGTTGGAAGAGGTTTAATAATGATGGCGATTGGCGCTACTGTGACAAGTTGAATTCTACTAATACTATTAATGCGAAAGTTTGCGAGTATGCATGTTTGTTACTTTTTCAGGAAAAACTACTGAACGGATTTGGATGAAACTTTACAGTAATATAGGTTATACATTGGAATAACATATAGGCTACAATTTGTAATGATTATAAGTACACGCGGTAAAATGCGGACAAAACCTAGTATTTCATAAATATAATAAAATAAAATAACTATTTATAATATATGCATTTTCTGAATACTACCACTAACATAACGCCACTGCGATCGCCAACCCACATGCCAAGCGTGGCGATTATGGATCCCTCCCCCCAGTCTCCGACGACCCCACTATCCCTGTCTCTATGTACCAGAAAGTGATAGAGGTCATGGTTACGGCAAGCAAGTTTTTATGTAGATATGTTATACTTAGTTATCTATGCGTTGTATAGTGATTTTGTGACACACAAAACAGTTACCTGCAGTTTCCTCTTCATCCGCATCCAAGATATCAGCGCAGCATATAGAATAACAAATAAGTGACAGAAATCCGAGTGGCAGACCGAAAACAAGCGCTGTAAGTACTGGATTGCCTCGCCACATATTTGTTAATGTGGTTCTAGCTTCGAAAAAGCCACGATACAGTCGGACCGGCCAATGGTTTCCGCCATATGTCTAAAATATAATCACACGTTTTTAATTATTTTTCATACAAATCTCGGTTAATAGAGTACTCGTATTGTTATTAGCGGTTTATTTCAGTTTCTCTTCATGTCTCTTTTCAATAGTACGTTTGGAGCGAGCGTGCCAGCCTCATAACCGTAAAATCGGCTTGACACAATGCTGAACTGGAATGGTGCAGCCGTGAGACATGGCCAAACATTAACATAATGTCTCACATATTACGAGGGTGGATCCAAAAGTTCGAAGCCCGACCAAGAAAATGAAAGAAAAGTGGGTCTAAATTTATTTTTATTTTTCGACATAGTCTCCATCTAGCTCAACACACTTCTTCCACCTGAACTGCAACTTGTTTATCCCCTCGAAAAAAAAAAAGATTCCGGAAGGTCGGCGAAATACTCGTCTACTATCACCTCATCTTTGGTCGAAAATTTCGAGCCACCCAAATGTTTTTTTTAAATTTGGAAATAAATGATAATCTGAGGGGGCTAAATCCGGCGAATAAGGTGGGTGGGGCAGCAATTCGTAGCCACAATCATGGACTACAGACATTGTTTCAACCGAAGTGTGAACACGTGCATTGTCTTGATGGAACAAAACTTTCTTACGCAACATTCCCGGCCTTTTTTCTTTTATTTCTTCTCGGAGTCTTCGTAAAAGGTTACAATAATAACTAGAATTAATAGTTTGACCTTTCGGTAAATAATCTACAAAAATAATGCCCTTTGCATCCCAAAAAACAGAAGCCATGACTTTGTTAGTCGACAAAACGACCTTAGCCTTTTTCGGTGTAGGTGAGTCAGATCTTTTCCACTGTTTGGATTGTTGCTTTGATTCAGGAATATGGTGGTGAACCCAGCTTTCATCCATGGTAACAAATCTAGACAAAAAGTCCTCGGGATCAGTCTCAAAAAGTTCCAAACAGTCTCGCGAAATTGTGAATTGAACTCGTTTTTGTTCAGCTGAAAGCAACCTCGGGACCCAGCGAGCAGAAACCTTATGGAATCCCAATTCTTTCGTTATTATGTGTTGCACTCGGCCATAACTAATGTCTGTTGTTTCAGCTATCTTACCAATGGTCAAACGTCGATCACCCAGTACGAGATCACAAATTTTATCGATGTTTTCTTTCGTGGTAGAGGTTGTAGGCCGTCCACTCCTAGGATCATCTTCAATGCTCTCACGACCGCGCTTAAACTCAGCTACCCACTTCTTGACACTGGAATACGATGGATCAGACTCCCTCAAAGTGCCCACCATATCTTGATGGATGTCTTTTGGTGACAGGCCTTTTTTATTGAGGTACTTAATGACTGCACGATGTTCAATTTTCTCCATTATTGAAAATCGCGTCAGAATGCTTCAAACAAATAATCACAGAAAATGTATATTGTGGAGTATCGGAATGAAACTGCGCACAATAAATCAATATGAGACATATTAACAAATGACGGTAAATTTTAAAAGATGTCATATCTCCTTGTAGTTTGGGCCACGAACTTTTGGATCCATCCTCCTATTATATTTATATACTTTTTAATATGTATAATAAATAATAATACAAGGTTGATATCGTGGTATACATTGTAGTTTTTTTTTTTTGTTATGGCTGTATTAATGTTTTTTGCTATTTTAAAATAGATATGTATGTGTGCATTTTTTTTTTTGGGTACCGATGTATTTTTGTTTGGTTTTTAAAAAATATTTCACAGTTTATTCAGAACATTTCTCGATAATCCCTATGTCTAAAAAGACCTATTCATCGATTTACGTGTAGGGATGTAGGTACCCTAAAAATATATTCTTATATAATCACTTGCTTTGCATAATAATTGTAATTAATATGTATTATATTGTATGTTGTGCAGTCCAAATAACAGCTTTCTAGTGCTAATGGCCGAATATTCAAACATCACTCAATTTTAAGCAACCCTCAAATATGCGCTATCTCTATCGTTTGAACGTGTTTTATAAAGACAGAAGACTTTTAAGTCCTACTTAGATTTAAGTTACGTCTGAGTTAAAGAGTCTCTGAGCTGCCAGACAGACGGACATGGCTAAACTATAAGATTTCCTTGTAGGCTACAGAACCTTAAGAAAAACGACTTACAGGTGCAGTTTGTTTATGTATCTGTTCCAAAAACATGGACACAGCTTCTGGTGTCATCAAAATGGGATCGTCATCAGGTATGTGATGGTGACTAGTGGTAGAATTAAGTACAAGTAAATGTGGAACTGTTAACTCGGTCATGGCTATTGAATTCGCCAAATCTGGCGTGCCCATCCAGCCAAATTGAAAATGTGGATGAAGGTCACGTTTTCTTTTCCTGTAAATATAATAATTTAAATATTATTTCTTTAGAGGATGTGAGTAAACATTTTTTAAAGTAGAATTTGTTCCACTCCAATCCTGACCAAGAGGGGAGAGGGAGTGTCATGACACCCTCCTGGGCTGGAACTTATAAAGAACTAAATGCAAAAGCGCCTGTGACTTATCGATATATAATGATAAATGGATACGTACACCCGATGTCCGACATGCCCCCGATGCTTCAAGGCCAGATAGGCCTCGGGGCCATGGAGGGCCGTCGCTGTTAATAATTATATAAATGGAGAGGAATATACTTTACCTAATAATCCCCTCTACCATTTCTCTGAAATCACGCTCTGTCTGTGTGATTTCACTCAATTTATTCTCTGATACTAGTGCAATAACAATATATTTTTTTGTTTCCATTAAGTCATTGATGTTAGATCTTGTAATTTTCGGGAAGTAACCAAACCTTTCGGTATTAATCCATCTATCTAAAGTGTCATTCAATGTATCTTTATCTTCAATTACATCTGGAGCAGCTGCAAAAGTAGGTATGTAATAAGTAATACATCGTATAGTTGTAAGTACTCAATATCTAAATAATAACAAAATGTTAACCAGTGCTTCATTACTCTATACACATAATATAACAGTAATAGCAAATAAACACATAAGAATAGCAACAAAATTTAAAATTGTACCTTCAAAAAAGTATGTTTCTTCTTCTTTGTAGACAAATAAGCCGGAATCATTTGATGGCTTCAAATCATTTTTCACGGTTTCATATGCCATAGCAAAGAACCATGAATGTGGTTGGTATTTTTCTGCATGATATTCATACATGTCCTTGAAATATAACAAATAGGTTAGTACAATAAGCCTGGGTTGCACCACGACTTTTGTTAAAGTTATTGTAACATTTCACATCCTGCTCTAACTTTAACAGATTTCCTTAAGTTAGAGAAGGATGTGCAATGTAACAATTACTTTAACTTTAACATATGATGTGGTGCAATCCAGGCTAAGTGTACACTAACCTAAATAAAATTGTTATAAATAATATTTAAGGTCAGTGCACACTGAATGCATATGCAGACATGCACTGGCACGTACGTAGACGACGCACATAGCGAGTATAACATGGTGATTGTGTTATTTTTTTTTGCGAATTACACTTATAAAATAAAATAACTGCCTCAGTAGCCTAATGGTAGTAGGCCACTACTACTGCGCTGGTGGTCCTGAGTTCGATTCCCGGGTCGGAGGCTACCAGAGATAATGGTTTAAAATCCTTTATCTCAGGGTCTACTGGGATTTTCCATTTTCTGGAATTTCCCCAATACCTCGGCGTTTGGTAATGTGCCCGGAGATGGCAACAGGCTCGCCATCTGTTACATGGGCCAAAAACGTAACCGGCGAATCGTGGGTGTTTGCATGTATGCTTGAATACATACATTTACCTCTGCCTACACCTTCGGGGATTACAGGCGTGAAGTTACGTTTACGTTTATAAAATAAAACTATTTTCATATTCTCGCGTATTTCAAAATATTCATTTTTTAAATAATCCGTTACGGTCGTTTTTCAGTTTTTCTAGCATTGGACCATTATATATCAATGCATCGGACCTATGCACCTTTAACTAAGTAACTTAACTAACCCATAGTGGACCTTGTCGCTTTCCATAGTACCCAAAGAAGACAGAATGTGTATCCATTAGGTCAGTAATAGTTTCTGTTTGCATCATATCTAATATAGGTGGCTGGGCCATTCTCATTGCAAAGTTCACCATATCCTCTTTCACTCGCTCACCAGTGTACTCATACTGAAATGGACCTTTTATGCTGAAAAAAAAGACATCAAAATTAAATGTTCCATGTTGTATGAAATAAAAAACGGGTCAAGTCCAACTGTACAGCCATACAATTGAGAAATTCGCTAATTTCCTGTAATATCCCATAAACTTAAAGAAATATTGTTCTTAAAATTTTCAAATATTAGCCACTGTAATTTTGGAGATAAGGAGATGGTTAGTTTTCTTGAGTAATTTCTAAACTATTTTGGGGCCGACCATAAAATACGTCACGCTAAAATAAGCACTGACCCCCTCCTCGCTGGGTCACATCTGTGTGTGTCCCTAAAAATATTACGTCACAAAAACGAAATTCCCCCCTGAATATGACAATTTCTTCTAATCAGTAATGGTCTAACGAAATAGTAATTTAAAATATTTTAATGAACGCGAACTGCGAACGTCATATTGCCGTGGACCCCCAGTCGCCCCTGTTACATTTTGTCACGCTTGCATGCCAACGTGTTATGGACCTGAAAATTATATTAACAAAAAAAAAAAAAATCATTACAATAAAACCGGTCAAGTGCGTGTCGAATCACGCGCAGTGTAGGGTTCCGTAGATTTAAGGTTTGAATAATGTAATGAAAATATAAATATTATGGAGTTCTTTTAAATCTTCGTGTGAAATGCATTTGGTCGACTATTACTCGCAAACTTGTAAAGCCAACTTAAGTGTGATAGTTTTCCTTTTAATTTCATTTTTTTTTTTCGTTTAATTACGTTACGGCAATAGGAGCTACATCTCCTATTGCCGAAATGTATAAATTTTTAATAAATTTAATAAATCACGAATGGTTAATTTAATCGAAAAATGATATTAGTACATCCCTAACAATTTTGAAAGACCTATCCAACGATATCCCACACTAACACAGGTATAAATTATTATAATAACAGGAGATTACTATTACTTGCATAAGTATTAAATACTCACAACAAAATTGTAGGGTAAGCTCTTATTTTGAAGTGAGTGCCAACAGATGTGAAACGAGTGCAGTCAACTTTGGCAACTTTTATAGGAGAATTGTACAGAGTCTGCGCAATGTGCGCCCATATTGGCTCCAATCTTCGACAATGTGCACACCAAGGTGCATAAAACTTAACAAACCACATCCCCTCTTTAGTGTACTCAATAAATTTGTCACTCAATTCTAGTACCCGTGATGATGCCACCATATCACCAGCTGGAAGAATAACATTTTTTGTTAGGCTTAGTTATTAATTAAGACTTTGATTTCAATCTTCGGACAGTTGAACAAGAAATGTTGTTACTGATAAAATTTGTTTCAAAACAGAATAAAGTAGGAATTCAATACGAAAATCTTAATGGCAAAAATAAACTAATCACAATGTTGTTAATATGCCATTTAGAGTCCAATGTCATCATCACTGCTACACCTGATTGATGATAGCACTGCTGTATGATTAAAAGGTTGAGCTAAGCATGGATGATATCATCCATAAAGAATATGAAACCAATTGTCATATTTTACTGCATTTCAAGAGATTAAGAGGACATGTACTTACAGCCTCATTTCTTCATCAGAGGCTAAAAATCTAAGGAATCAGAAAAGGCAATGCATGTGCACTAAGTACGAGATTCACAGACTGCGTTATGGCTTTACTTTGACTTGGAGTCAAACTTTCAATATTTGTCTAGCAGACAAGTTAAACTCTTATTTTACTTTACTTAGTAAAGATGTGCTTTTCAGGGTGTAACAAGAACTTTTACACATCTATGAAACAAAATAAGTGTTTTATCCCTCCAGACACAAGAAAAATATAAAATTCAATTGTGTCTGGGCGCCGATGGCCTTACGATCCTTGAAAGATTAAAGTCCAACTCTACAAGAAAGTTGTAGTGCAGCCTGTGAATTTTGCCCTATAGACCCTAGTTTTTATGTTTGTGTCTACAGTATACAGAGTAAAACTTCAACTTACCATAAAAATAATTACAGTGTAAACTCCATGTAACGTCACTCGATTTAACGACAAACTCACAAAACTACTCTAAAACATCGAAATCATTGGCTTTGGTTGGTTTAGCTTGTCTTTCATACAATGATTCACTATACATAGCATTACACCCACTCTCAATAACGACCTATACAACTTTTATAAATTGCTAATATTAGTAAAAAAAAACTGCACAGTTGTGTACGTTCACTTGTTGCTTTATTATCCTAGCCCGCAATAAACTCGAGTGTCGGCATCATGCGTACGGAATTTTCTAAGGAATTCATTCTTTTGTTTATAAATTGAGATTGCTTGCACATGTAGACTGTTGTTGACCATGACTTGGAGTACAGATTACATTGTATCTATACATTCTCTCTACTCTCCATTCAACAATAACTCTATATGATGCCAAAAAATGCACAGTCCCATCAGTGGCTATACATAGCATTTACACTTTACCATTATCAGGACTTAAAAATTTATGGACAAGTGCCAAAGTAGAAAAAAATAATGTTATTTGTAAAGAAAATAATTAATTTACAGTATGAAATATTTCTACATATTACGTACTATTTATATGATAAGAATCGGCATGCATGTAGGAAGAAAATGATGAAGGTAGAAGAAGCATGGGAGGTATGTCAGGACCGGGCTGTCTGGCGCTCCACTCTCTCTGCCTACGCCGTAAGGGTTAATGCACTTTATTTCTTATTAGTAGGTAGCGTAATGAATTACGAAAACATTATTGCTAAAAGAAGGGGCCAAGTAGTTGTAACATAATGTATTTTTTGTACTTACCAAATAAAAATATAACATGCATTAGAAATATTATTTTCATCTTCACTGTTTGTTTAATTTCTTACTAAATCAATAAGATATTTGTAGGAAATAGGTATCTACGATACCTATACGATTCTGTACGATAAAGGCTATTCTATTCACAGAACAGCAATCGCGATAACAATAGGCTCAATTTCAGCAATACCTATGTAATGAATACTGAAAAATTGGAACGATCTAGGTATATTCTTAATAATTCCTTGAAAATCTCTTCCACAAACCACAGCGAAAAATCGAAAAAATTGCTTGTGTTGGAGGAAATCCGGAGGAAGAAGAAGAAGGGAAGGAGGAACCACAGACCATGGAACGAGGAAGTTAACTTTTTGTTTTTTCACTTTTGACACTGACACTTGACACATGTCAAAAAAACAGTTAAATATTTTTAAATTATTATTATGGCATCGCTATTACGCATATTGCCAGTGTCAAGTAAAACGATATTTCGTATTCGTAGTAAGCAGCGCAAAAGTCAGTCAGTCACTGACTGTTTATTCATCATCCCTCCCTCCGCGCGTGAAGCGCAACAAAAGGGGGGGGATGGTTCGGGGGTCGAGGAATGTCCTCCTTCCCCGGGCCTATCTGCCCCCGAGACGTCGGGGGCGTGGTCCTTAACTGGAGATGCTTTTTTATTTTTTTTTAGCTTTTTAACTCATTTCTTTGTTTTTTTTTTTTTTTTTTTTTTTTTTGGGTACATTCTTTTCACTCCCTCAGCTATTCCTCCGCGCGTTGCTTACAAAAGGTTGTATATGTTGACGTTGGCGATGGTAAGGGGCCACACGACCACGTCGTCACCTTGGCCTAAGCCTGACGGCGCAGCCGCGGTCCCGGGCGACGTCTCAAGTCCTCGACCGGGAGTCGAACCCGGTCGGTGGGCGGGGCTCGAACCCTCCCAATAATCTGCGGGTGGTTGGGGCCTGTCGACAGTGGTATGAGTGTCAGTGTAGGTGTATGTCTGGGCGGCCTTCACTGTGATCCGGGGGATCGGGGCCTTTGGAGGGATGGGGTGGGCAACATCGGCTCGACGCGCCCTCGGCGATGCAGGAGGGAGGATCTCGCGCGGCAACGGACGACCCTCGGGTGGGCGGCTGTGGAGAGGGGCGATTCCGCGGAGATGCTCGTGGGGTCCGTTGTCTGCGCGGTCGAACATTCGACGCGCGAGACGGATCACGAACTCCTCCACGGACTCAACCCCTAGATCCCGGGCGATGACGTCGTTGCGCACGTACCTCCCCGCTCCTGTGATCAGCCGGAGAGACACGTTCTGCTGAACCTGAAGCCTGCGCCGCTGCGTCGCGGAGCATAGTGCATACCATGCAGGCGCAGCGTACGTCAGCCTCGAGCGGACATAGGTCTTGTATAGCCGAATTTTGGTCCGGAGTGGCAGTCTCGATTGAAGAACGGGACGCAGCATCGAGCGCGCGGTCGCCGCCTGTTGCACCACGTGATTCACAGTGGGCACCATGCGGAGCGCGCGGTCGATGCTACACCCCAGATACTTCACCGTAGACTGCCAGGCTATGTCCTGGCCTCGCAGTCGGAGCGGCTGCGGTAAGCGGCGGACTCGTGTTACGAAAGCGGCCGTCTTGTCTACGTTGACGGCCATCCGCCACCTGTCCAGCCACTCCGGCAGCAGGTCCAGCAGGTGTTGCATTTTTGCGATTGCTAAATGCAACCGAGCCGATGTCGCTACATAGGCGCTGTCGTCGGCAAACAAGGACAGCATGACGTCCCTCTCCCCCTCGCGCAGATGGTCACGCAGGGTGAGAACGTCGTCTGTGTACGCCGCATAAAGGCACGGCGACAGACAGCTGCCTTGTGGAACTCCGGCACGGATTGGATGCTGGGCAGAATCGCAGCCCTCCACCGTGACGTAGAACCGCCGGTCTTGAAGAAAGTGAGCTACCACCCTAAAAATGCCAGGTTGCATTTTGGCTGCTATTTTGTCGAGGAGGCCAACGTGCCACACACGGTCGAAAGCTTTTTCTATGTCTAGAAAAACTCCGACCGCGTAGTGATCTCTGTTGGCCTCGTCGGCAAGGTGATGCAGCACTCTGGCAAGTTGGAGCGTGGTTGAATGTCCCGCGCGGAAGCCGAATTGCTCCTCTCTACTCGGGAGGAGCGGTCTCAGCCTCCGCAGCAGGAGGCGCTCAAACAACTTGCCCAGGTGCGACAGCAACGTTATAGGGCGATAGCTGGATGTGAGTTGGCGGTCCTTGCCCGGTTTCGGGAGGACGATAACCTTTCCCAGCTTCCAATCAGTGGGAAAATGGCCAGTCCGGAGTACCCCGTTGAAAAGTTTGGTTAGTGACACCAAACTTCTCCACGGTAGATGCCGGAGCGCCTCAATTGGGATTCCGTCAGGCCCGGCGGCCCTCCTACTAGGTAGTCGGAGGACGGCTTTGCGCAGCTCAGACGGGGAGATAAAATGTTCCCCGGAGCGGCGCGGCGGGGGCCGACAGGAGTTCCCTCACTCGGCGCTCACAGTCATCATGGTGCTCGACGGCAGCGCCGCTAGCGGGGTTGGGGGTGAACACCCCCTCCAGGTGCTTGGCCATGATTTCAGCGCGGTCCTGGGGCCTATAGCACCGTCTACCGCTACTGT
Organism: Macrosoma leucophasiata; assembly: GCA_036365455.1. NCBI lineage: Eukaryota > Metazoa > Arthropoda > Insecta > Lepidoptera > Hedylidae > Macrosoma > Macrosoma leucophasiata. Next base: position 9,356,487 of record JAWQUS010000024.1, read on the forward strand.
CAAGCAGCGGATAGATGGGTGGTGCCTCGCGCGTGAGCGCTCTCGTGAGCGCGTAGAGGTTCGTATCTTTCTCACCTGCGCGGTCGATGGTGGTTTCCCACGTCGACCCGCGGTACGCGCTCACGGCAGCGCTCAAGCGCTCGGTCAGGCGGTTGAGGTCACTTTTCACCGACGGACAACGGGTGCGCCCACAATTGGCGCAGCGCACGCTTCCGCTGGCGCATGGACTCGAGTGAGGCGGGTAGGGCGCCCCTGCGGTATGACTTCGGCGGCAGGGTTGTAGTGGCCGCCTCTTTGGCGGACTTGATGATTGCGGCGAGGCGGTTGGTTGCCTCCTCCACGTCCTCTGGAGACTGCAGGGCGCCCAGCGGTTCGGCCTCACTCATGGTGCGCGTGAAAGCGTGCCAGTCGGTGCGCCGACGCGGCGGTCGCGGGATCGTGAAGTTGGTCGTCAGTGATAGAGTGACCAGTAGGGGAAGGTGCTGTGCGTCGAGGTCATATAGCACCTCCACGTGGACCGGCCATGGCAGATGCTTATGTATGACGATGTCCAGCACGTCCGGTTGATGGTTTTGGTTGGTTGGTACGTGCGAGGGCGCGTCGGGCCCTATCACACTGTACCCACCCACCTGGCTGTCCTCGAAGATCCGACGGCCCGGCGGGGAAATCACCCTTGACCCCCAAGAGGGGTGCTTGGCATTCAGGTCCCCCGCCACAATGGTCGGTTTGTCCCCGAGGAGAGCATGGACGTCTCGGACATCGACATGTCCACCTGGAGGTCGATAAGCGGCGAAGATGTTGAGCTCCGTGCCATCTGCGTTCACGCATACTCCCTTGGAGCGCACTGACGCGAACGGCAAGATACCCAACTCGTCGTGCACAACGTCACGGCGCACGAGAGCGGCAGTACCTCTGTATGCCAGCCCCCGCGGCGAAACCTCGCCGTGACGGTACACGAAGAAGTTAGGTATTCGGAGCTCGTCGCCGCTACGGAGTTTGGTCTCGCCCAGGAGAACCACATGGATGTCCTGCGACTGGGCGAGGTCCCTCAGTTCTCGGATATGGCCCTTTATACCCCCCGGGTTCCAGTAAAGTAACCGCAGGAGGTGTAAGTGTGATTGTGTAGGTGTGCGCTGTGTAAGTGAGTGTTGGTGAACTGTTGGGATGTTATTATTGTTTGTGTTAGGTGTACTGGCACCCGTTACGGTGCCTGTAATTGTGTGAGGTCTGCCAGGCCCCGTAATAGGGCAGGGACAATGTCCTGGCCCGCATTGTAAGCCGTCAGTATCCCGGTCAGAGTACTGATGAATATCCCTAAAAGCTGGGACACTGACGGCTCCCTCTGAAAATCAGGACCTGGGTACGTTGGACGGGGCGCGGATACGGGCCCAGCGGTCAGCCGCGGTTCAGGCAGCGGCTCATGCGGCCTAGGGACGGATAGGGTTGGTCGAGTCACTTGTGCGTATGTAATGTATGCGGTGTCCACTTCGAGTCCGTGAGCCCTCCGCCTACTCAATGGCCGGTCGACGACTGGCGGCGGTGGTCCGGTGTGTTGAGAATCTCTCAGGCGAGAGTCGCATGTCGTCAGGCCCTCCACATTCCTTGGTTGAGCAGGTTGAAGGGCGACTGCAGGGGCTGTGGATGGTTTGAAGGACACTGCATCAGCATCGAGTGTGCGGGACATGCGCTCCGTCTCGGGTCTGTCACGTACGCCGTCGCCGCGCCTTTTCGCCTCCTTCACAAACACCGGGCATCGTCGGTCGCTTGCAGCGTGAGGCCCGTCGCAATTGGCGCAACGAGGTTGGTCACTCGGGACTATGCACTCCGCTACGGGGTGGCCACCGGCGCATCGGACACACTTCATAGGTCTGTGGCAGTTCCCAGACGCATGCCCGAGCGCCTGGCAGCGATGGCACTGCGGTGGGCCTATACGGCCCCGCCAAGCCCGGATGGTGATTCCTTTGAGATGTAATAAGGTATCGACGGCATATAATCGGGACAGCTCTTCTTGGCTTAGGTGCCCCAACTGGACAAAGAAGGCCTGGCTCGGACTTCCCTTTCGTCCAACCAGTGGTCTAGCTGCCTGCGCGTCGAATCCCTTTTGCTGAAGGGCGCCGAGGATGTCTTGGGGAGGTGTGTCTGTCGGCAATCCCCGAAGAAACACCTTGGTGGGTAGGTCCGCCGCCGGTGAGTAGCAGTACCACTCAATCGATACGTCGGCGGCGGACTCGGCAATCATGTAGGCCTGAACGGCCCGGTACTCTTCGGCTGATGCGGGGATGAACCTGACGCCCTTACCAAATGTACGAGCGTTCGGTGTGTAGCCCAACTTCTTGGCTAGCGCAGCCAGATGACGCGGCCAGTTTGGCAGCTTCTCTACTAGTCAGTCAGTCAGTCAGTCAATATATCAGTCCGTCAGTCAGTCACAGTCAATAATTGACGACATTTCAAAATTGATACGACCCTAAAAGAAAAATACCGTTTCTTTATTTTTCTTTTCTGAGTTCAAATATCTATTTCTTGTATTTTTTTATTTCTTAATTTCTGTGAAAAAATAATAAAACGGAAAAACATGTGATGACGTCACTTATATGGTGGAATGAAGTAGTTACCATTGCCTATCATTAGATGAAAACATTATTGTTACATACTCTGTGACAAGATGTGTCAAATTGATACAGATACGTCAATGTCAAAGTATAAAACTAGGAAGTAGGAGTCGGAAAAGCGATCATTAGGACCCAAAAAATCGATTCTTATTTAAATAATTATAATAATTTATATAACTCGATCCACAGTACTGGATTGATCTAGTGAATCGATACTATACCCTGGAAAATCGAAGATCGATCTTTTTGGTTAATTCACATAAGGACATAAGAAACATACAGATCATAAGATTTAACGTTTAAACGTGAGTATTGGAAGCATTATACCAGCATTGAACACTGTTGAGTTGGTTTTTTTTTTCGGTCGTCTGTTTTCCTAGAAATTTAGTATTACGATTTTTCAATGTCGATTTAATCGTGGATGGATTTTAGACACTTCGAAATCGGAAATGGAATTACCATCACTACTACGAAGTATATTAAAAGCTGCTACGAACTTATTTATTAAAAAAAAACAAGTTTTCAAGTTTTAAACAAACGACTTAGCCCTCAGGCCATTGATATAATATTGATATTTTTTCGATATGTCGATATTAAAAACTAATTAAAATGTAGATTTATACATTCGATATTTTTTTATATTTTGAGAAGCTACGCTGTGTTTTTTTTGCTCGTTCGTATTTTTACAAATTTGTAGTTGGATCAAGGAAGAAATTGCTCGACGAGACGCAGGGTCAAAGATTTTTTTTTTAAATTATATTGATATATCGATATTTTTTTCGATATATCGAACACTGGTACTGATATTTTTAAAATTAAGAGTATGTACATCGAATTTGACAAGCTGACAACGACAAGACAGTGACATCTACAATATTTTTTTGGGTCATGGCACAAGGCAATGGTTCTATCGCCATTCCACCCTATGTGTGACGTCATATGGCGCATACGTCATTTTAGAATACACTAACTTTCAAAGTAGAAATTATGAATGAAAAGTACAAAATTTCGAAAATTGGTTAGACACGGGTGCCCTAGTTTTGGAGTAACTTTTAAATAATGTAATAAAACATGTAGGTTAAAAATATGAAATGTTGTCAATTCCAGTAAAGCGATGGCTACTTTATCAGAACATTTTCAGTGAAGTTTTTGGGGCAAAGGTTATTCTATTTTACTATACACGGGCATTGTAATAAGCCAGATAATAAATATACGAATGAGCCTATATCACAGTATAAGTACATACAGTAGTTTATCGCCTTTGAAGTTATGCAATATGCCGCCTTCACGCATAAAAACGCAAATTCATTAAGGTTGTCACGTTTTCGGTTTTTATTTACTTTGTTTGTAACGAGTCAGTTTACGTTGAACATATATGAAAATCCTGAAAACTTCAAGCCTGTAATCCCCGAAGGGGTAGGCAGAGGTAAATGCATACATGCAAACATCCTCGATTCGCCGGTCACGTTTTGGCCCATGTAACAGGCGGCGAGCATGTTGACATCTCCGGGCTCATTACAAAACTTCGAGGTACTGGGAAGCCTCCAGAAAATGGAAAAATCTATCAAACTATACATATCTCAACCTATCAACAGATTTCCCTGAAATCTTTCAATATACCAACCTATCAATTTACCAATATAACATACGTAGTTTACGTAGATATTGATAGTTAACTAGTATTCCAGTTGGGCGGTCTATCAGTACGTCAGGACAATTATAATGTACCGATCTTTATATGCATCCAATACGTTTTTAACTCCATCCGATATAACTCAATATCAAGCACATACAAACAAACAAAAAAATATATTCACAGTTTTTCTTTAAAGTTTTTTCTTTTTAAGTGAAGTAATATATGTAAGTGCATAAAGTGTAAAATATAACTGACATTATTAATAAATGAAAATTAGAATAAATATAATCAGTATAGTTAACATCAAATTTTTCAATATCTTCTTTCCAAAAACTTAGTAAAAGAAATTTTAAATCTCGCACCCCTTATCGCTCAGCACCAAGTAGTTAACAGTTGTTGTATGGGCTACTTGGTACCACCCCCTCCCGCCCGCACGTCGCGCGCCCGGCAGTCATCGCCCAAGTGTCGAACCGCTGTGACGTCCGCCAGGCGCGGAACCCAATCCCCTGGCGTACGACCCACAACCGCGTCGAATCGTGTATCCCTGCTTCCCCTCCCTCGTGTGTGACCTCACTATCGTATCCCGGTGGCGTAAAAGCCGGGAAACCTTTAGGCGCGTGTGTCCCACGAGGGGATTGTTGTGACGTTAAAGTGACAAATTGAGCGACAGGACGCGAAGTAGCGCGGAGCAAAGCAGTGCTGCCCCACTTCCATAGTGAAACGTAGTGTTGCACGCGGGAAGTGACCGGCAGTGCTACGACCGACCACAGACAACAGTGCATTCCGAAATCGCTAAAGCCGGGTCACTTATATCCAAATAGAGTGAACATGCCCAATAAGTGTATACATACAAACTGAAGTTGTCTCGGGCCGAACCATGCAACGGCGCGATCGAGAGCGACTTGAGCCGCGGGGAACTAAGCTCCCCGTTCGCCAAGTTGTGAGCCGCCCCGCCCCGCAAGTAGCCTTGGAGAGCACCACCAGCACGACAGCATCTTCAACCCTGGCGGTGGGCCAGGACTTGGGTCCTATCCTGTCGCCTATACCCCAACCAACGCCCTCATTCGAGGCTCTTGAGGCCTCCCCCAACCTACTGTCAGAGCTCCAGGAAGAGGGCCGTGCCTCGTCGATACCAGCTCATCCCGCCGTGGCCGCAACTTTGGCTGAGGCTGGCGGCGATAGCACCAAACGGCGCCGAAGCGAGGCAGACTCCTCTGGTAGCAACAACTCGGCTGTCCCAGAAGACAAACGTCTTAGACGCCGAAATTCTTCATCATCGAGTTACAACACCTCCCAGGAACAGGCCGACGAGGTAGAAGCGAGACATAGCTCGCGTCCCTCCCAGGCCTCACCTACGCCAAGTCCCTCAACATCATACGCGGGACTAGAATCCCCGCGTGGACTGACCGCCGACGTGGAGATGCGTCCCGCTGAAGAGGGCGAGACGCCACCACTAACATCAACTCCTGAGCGGCTCGCGACACCACCGCCGACAGTATCCTACGCAGCGATGGCCGCAGCGCCTTCAAGCCCACGCCAGCACGTTGAAGCAACAACCGATAATGCCGTACCATCCATCAGAGCTACCTATCCACCGATTATCGCGGAAAAGCTGCCAAATTGGCCGCGACATTTGGCGGCCTTAGCCCAAAAACTAGGGTTCACGCCCCATGCCAAAACCTTCGGCACAGGGGTGCGCTTTCTGCCGATGACAGCCGAAGAGTACCGTACTATTCAAGCGTACCTAGTGAACGAGTCCAACACAGATAAGTCCATAGAATGGTTTTGTTATTCGGTAGAGGCAGACTTGCCAACCAAAATCTGCCTCCGCGGGTTACCGATTGACACGTCGGTCAACGAAATTATTGACGCCTTGAGGGCCAAAGGGTTTGACGCGCAATCGGCGCGCCCCCTCGAGGGTCGCCGCGATCGACCCTGCCAATCATTCTTTGTACAGCTTGGCCACCTAAACCACGAAGAACTGGCCAGGCTGTACAACATCAACACCCTACTCTATATGAGGGGGGTAACCATCCGCGCCTGGAGGGGCCGTATCGGGCCTTCACAATGTCACCGCTGCCAGGCGCTCGGGCATGCCTCTGCTAATTGTCACCGGCCAATGAAGTGTGTCCGATGCGCCGGCGGCCATCCAGTGGCGGAGTGTGTGGTCCCAAGAGACCAACCGCACTGCGCCAACTGTAGCGGCCCACATGCTGCAAGCGACCGGAGATGCCCGGTCTTCGTCAAGGAGGCGAGGAGGCGCAAGGACCGCATCCCCCCGCCACTCCCGGGCGCCCAAGCGCCTCACCAGTCCCAGGCGCAATTTGAGCCGGGACCTTCCCAACCACAGTCGCACGTCGCGTCAGGGCCATTTCAGCCCCAAACAACAGTGCCGGGCTCCATTCAGCCCCAGGCGCTATCAGTGCCGGGGCCCACTCAGCCCCAGGCGCACGTCATGACGGGACCCTTCCAGCCCCTGGCGCAAATCGTGCCGGGGCCCACTCAGCCCCAGGCACAGGTCGTGCCGGGACCCTTCCAGCCCCTGGCGCAAGTTGTGCCGGGGCCATATCAACAATCCCTGGCGCAGTCGGTGCAGGGGCCTTTCCAGCCCCAGGCACAGAGCGCGCCGGAACCCTACCAGCCCTTGGCGCATAAAGTGCCGGGGCCCTCTCAGCCCCTGGTGCACTCCGTGCCGGGGCCTGCTCACAACCATCACCAACTCGTGCTGGCACATAACGCACCAAGGAAGAAGAAGACGATGTCGCGTGCTGCTCGTCGACGACGACAGCGCGCGGCTGAGGCTACGCGCGCTGTGCCGGCTGAACTCACCACAAACGAGGGGCGAAGCAAGGCTCCCCAGCCCAGTCACCAAGAGGGTACACTGGACCCCCCCACAGCAGCAACCCCTGCAGCCACTATGCCACCGCATCCAATCACGTCCGGCCTGACGGCGCGCGACCCGCGACTGAGGCATACTCAACGCGCTGAGCCGCCGCTGCCGGTCGTCAGCCAGCCGCCAAGTGAAAGGACGCTCCGCACACGCGACACAGAAGTCCTGTCATATCCCTCGCATCTACAGATAACACCCACCCCCCATATTTGGAAGCCACACGGGCCGCCACCTGAACCGCAGCCGATGGCCGGGCCCGTAGCCGCGTCCCGATCGGCGATTGCTGGTCCAGATTTTCAGAGGGAGCCGTCAGTGTCCCAGTTATTAGGGATATTCATAAGTACCCTGACAGGGATACTGACGGCCTACAACGCGGGCCAGGACATAGTTCCAGCACTCTTACGGGGCCTGTCAGAATTGACACAGCTCCAATCACGGTAAATGATGACAACCCACCCACACAAAACACAAACATCCCCACGAATCCAAATACCGCAATACAGAATTCACCCACACAATTACACTCACACCTCCTGCGGATACTCTACTGGAATCCGGGAGGAATTAAGGGTCACATTCGGGAACTGAGGGATCTCGCCCAGTCGCAGGACATCCATGTAGTTCTCCTGGGCGAGACCAAACTCCGCAGCGGGGACGAGCTCCGAATACCTAACTTCTTCGTGTACCGTCACGACGAGGTTTCGCCGCGGGGGCTGGCATACAGAGGTACTGCCGCCCTCGTGCGTCGTGATGTTGTGCACGACGAATTGGGGGTTTTGCCGTTCGAATCCGTGCGCTCCAAGGGAGTGTGCGTGAACGCGGAAGGCACGGAGCTCAACATATTCGCCGCCTATCGACCTCCAGGTGGGAGTGTCGATGTCCGGGACGTTCATGCTCTTCTCGGGGACAAACCGACCATTGTGGCGGGGGACCTAAACGCCAAACACCCCTCTTGGGGGTCAAGGGTGATTTCTCCGCCAGGTCGAAAGATCTTCGAGGATAGCCAGGTTGGTGGGTACAGTGTGGTGGGGCCTGATGCACCATCACATGTACCGACCAACCCAGCCCACCAGCCGGACGTTTTGGACATCGTTATACACAAACACTTGCCATGGCCGGTCCATGTAGAGGTGCTGTACGACCTCGACACTCAGCACCTCCCTCTATTGGTCACTCTATCACTGTCAAGCAGCTTTACCATTGCGCGCCCGCCGCGTCGGCGCACCGACTGGCACGCTTTCGCGCGCACTATGAGTGAGGCCGAACCTCTGGGCGCCCTGCAATCTCCAGAGGAGGTGGAGGCGGCCACTAGCCGCCTCGCCTCAGTCATCAAGGCCGCCAAGGAAGCGGCTACCACGACCCTTCCGCCGAGGACGTACCGCAGGGGCGCCCTGCCTGCCTCACTCGAGTCCATGCGCCAGCGGAAACGTGTGCTGCGCCAGTTGTGGGCGCACACCCGCTGCCCATCAGTGAAGAGTGACCTCAACCGCCTGACTGAGCGCCTGAGCGCTGCCGTGAGCGTGTACCGCGGGTCGACGTGGGAAGGCACGATCGACCGAGCGGGAGAGACAGACACGAATCTCTATGCGCTCACGAGAGCGCTCACGCGCGAAGCCGCACCTATCTATCCGCTGCTTGATAGCAGCGGTAGACGGTGCTACAGGCCACAGGACCGCGCCGAAATTATGGCTAACCACCTGGAGGGGGTGTTTACCCCCAACCCCGCCAATGGCGCTGTCGTTGAGCACTTAGATGACTGCGAGCGCCGAGTGAGGGAACTCCTGTCGGCCCCTGCCACGCCGCTCCGGGGAGAAGACTTTATCTCCCCTTCCGAGCTGCGCAAAGCAGTCCTCCGACTACCCAGTCGGAGAGCTGCTGGGCCTGACGGTATCCCCATCGAAGCGCTCCGTCATCTACCATGGAAGAGTTTGGTGTCTTTAACCAAACTCTTCAATGGAGTGCTCCGGACTGGCCATTTTCCCACCGATTGGAAGCTGGGAAGGGTCATTGTCCTCCCGAAACCGGGCAAGGACCGCCGACTCCCGTCCAGCTATCGCCCTATAACTCTACTGTCGCACCTGGGTAAGTTGTTCGAGCGTCTCCTGCTGCGGAGGCTGAGACCACTTCTCCCGAGTAGGGAGGAGCAATTCGGCTTCCGCGCGGGACACTCAACCACGCTCCAACTGACCCGGGTGCTACATCACCTTGCCGTCGAGGTCAACCGAGATCACTACGCGGTCGGAGTTTTTCTAGACATAGAAAAAGCATTCGACCGCGTGTGGCACGTTGGCCTCCTCGACAAAGTAGCCGCCAGACTACCATCCGGCATTTGTAGGGTGGTAGCTGACTTTCTCCAAGATCGGCGGTTCTACGTCACGGTGGAGGGCTGCGATTCGGCCCAGCATCCAATCCGTGCCGGGGTACCACAGGGCAGCTGTCTGTCGCCGTGCTTATATACGGCGTACACAGACGACGTTCCCACCCTACGCGACCATCTGCGTGAAGGGGAGAGGGACGTCATGCTGTCCCTGTTTGCCGACGACAGCGCCTATATAGCGACATCGGCTCGGTTGCATTTAGCAATCGCAAAAATGCAACACCTGCTGGACCTGCTGCCGGAGTGGCTGGACAAGTGGCGGATGACCGTCAATGTTGACAAGACGGCCGCAATCGTCACACGAGTCCGCCGCTGGCCTCAGCCGCTCCGATTGCGAGGCCAGGACATAGCCTGGCAGTCTACGGTTAAATACCTGGGGTGTAGCATCGATCGCGCACTCCGCATGGTGCCCACTGTGAACCACGTGGTGCAGCAGGCGGCTGCTGCGCGCTCGATGCTGCGACCGGTGTTACAATCGAGACTGCCACTCCGGACCAAAATCCGGCTTTATAAAACCTATGTCCGCTCGAGGCTGACGTACGCTGCGCCAGCATGGTATGCTTTATGCTCGGCCTCGCAGCGACGTCGGCTTCAGGCTCAGCAGAACGTGTCTCTCCGGCTGATCACAGGCGCGGGGAGGTACGTGCGCAACGACGTCATCGCCCGGGACCTAGGGGTTGAGTCCGTGGAGGAGTTTGTGGTCCGTCTAGCGCGTCGAATGTTCGACCGCGCGGATAATGGACCCCACGAGCATCTCCGCGGATTCGCCCCTCTCCACAGCCGGCCGCCCGAGGGTCGTCCGTTGCCGCGCGAGATCCTCCCACCTGCATCGCCGGGAGCGCGTCGAACCGATGTCGCCCATCTCATCCCTCCGGAGGCCCCCATCCCCCGGATCACAGTTAGGGCCGCCAACACATACAATCAGACTTACACACACATACCACTTGACAGGCCCCACTCACCCGCATCCTACTGGGCGGGTTCGAGCCCCGTTCACTTACCGAGTACAAGCCCTGGTCGAGGAACGGAGTTGCCGATCGGGTCCGCGGCTGCGCTGCCCGGCTTAGGCCAAAGAGATGGCGCGGACGTGTGGCCCCTCACAATAGAGAACTTAAATATATTTAATTCTTTAAATCAGGACCATTTGTAAGCGGCACGCGAGGGAATAACGTGAGTTTCCCCGCGTGCCACAATCCCTCACTTAGGACCACGCCCCCGACGCTTCGGGGGCAGATAGGCCCGGGGTACGAGGATTCCCCTCAATCCCCGAACCATCCCCCCCCCTCTGTTGCGCTTCCCGCGCTGAGGGAGGGATGATGAAGATTCGTTCGTTCGCGCCCGGCACGATTGCTCTGACGTTACACGTTCGTTGGATAACTGTAGGTAATTAACACGTTCGTTTTCTTTAGACTGTGCCTATATCAAACAAAATGCCACCAACTTTATGTAATATAACTCAAAAATACAACAAGAAAATTAAATAAACTGAGGGCGAGATTCATAGACCGCACTACGACTTTACTTTCAAGCAAAGTACGCTTCGAACTGTCAAATCCTATACTGTACTGACAGTTCTAAGCATACTTTGCTCAAAGTAAAGTCGTAGTGCGGTCTGTGAATCTCACCATAGGAGCACCACACGACTCTTTCAAGGTTCCCGCCAAAACTGCCATTGGGATATTTTTTTTTTCATTGTAATGGCATCGCTATTACGCATATTACCAGCGTCAAGTAAAACGATATCTCATATTGGTAATAAACAGCGTAAAATTCAGTCAGTCAGTCAGTCAATCACCTACCAGATTTAACAGTCAGTCAACTCAGTCAGAGTACAGTCAGAAATTCGAGCAATGTGATGGCTACCATAGATTTAATATACTACTTTACTATTATATATCTATGATGGCTACTTTACCAAAACATTTACAATGATGTTTTGGAGGCACAATGAAAGGCCGTGTTTTCGCACTGTTATACGAATGAGCCTATATCACAGTATAAGTACATACAGTAGTGTTATTCTATTTCACTATACACAGGCACTGTAATAAACCTATATCAAACAAAATGCCACCAACTTTATTTAATATATGTAATTCTAATGCACCAAGAAAATGAAATAAAATAAGAGCGCAACACGCCTCTTTCAAGGTTCCCGCTAATACCCCTATTAAATATCAAAAACACAAAACATGGACTTTGTTCCGAGAAATACACTGCGGTTACTGCAACCCAAAAACCAATCCTTAAGGGTCGATATTCGTAAAAGCCCGTCTTTATGAGCACAGACCTACGTCTTAATTAAAACAATCCCTATGGAAAAATTCGTTTCTATTTACTAATATTTTAAACATGACAAAACCAAACACGCTGAACAAACTGATCTTTAAACGAAAGTGCTGAGCATCGGTATTTTTTTGTTGGTCTGTGATTTTTTTCATAAGTTTGGCAGCATTGAGATTTTTTGACTTTGACATACAAAGACAGGGTTGTCCTACTAATAATACAATTATGGATCGATATATTTGTTTAATCGATATTTAATTTTATGAAAACGTAACCGGCGAATCGTGGGTGTTTGCATGTATGCTTGAATGCATGCATTCACCTCTGCCTACCCCTTCGGGGATTACAGGCGTGAAGTTACGTAATTTTATGAAAAGTATTAAATTCTCTACCGGTAAATTATACATTAAAATACTGTATTCCTTAGTATGCTCTGTCTTTAAAAATGAAAGTTATATATTCGTAAACTCGTATATACAGGGTTTAATCGTTAAGTGTGCACAGAAGATTATGCCGTAACTATTACAAATATCAAAAAACTTTAAACTGATATCAAAAGTACTTTTCCTAAAGAGTAAAATAACAATATCTTTTTCAAAATAAGACGAGAAATATACATAAAAATATATTAAACACTCCCATACATTTTATTTCTAAGTAAGTACAACATTTTGACCAAGAAGCGACATCCTCGCTGTATAATACAATGATAAGCTCTATTTACAGTTTCTAAATGAACTTTCCTTATTCGCGGAGTAATTAAAGTAATTGCACGACGTTCACGATTCTGTAACCCTTCTAGGCTGTGAACTCCCTCAACGTAGACGTGGTCTTTGACAAATCCCCATAAGAAGGAATCACAAGGCATGAGATCCGGGGATTTGATAGGTCAAGAGGTTGCACTATAATTGGCTATTAAGCTATTAAAAGAGTAAAATAACATTAATATTCGTACTTTCGATATCAGTTTAAAATTTTAATATCTGTAATAGTTACGGAATAATAGCCTGTTAACACTTAACGATTACACACTGGATATGAATTTAAGAAATCGTCCTGTCAGTAGTTCATTAAGTGATGATTTTGATTATTTAATTTATTGGTTGTTAATACTTGCACCCCTATTTCGTATCTCATTCATGTGGACACTATGAACACAGACCAATAACCAAGAAGCTTGAAGTTAAAAATGGAGACCACTTTAACCATACCTATTTGAAGCAAACCTAAATATAGCTATCTCTCTCTCCGGGGGCAGGCCGTCTCTTTCTAAGTAGGGTGACCATAAAGTTACAATTTTCCTAGGACATGACTGAGATTTTTTTTAATATGACAATTTTTTTTTTCTTTTCGTTAGGCCAAGAGACAGCTATAGACTATAACGCCATTGATCAAGTAATTTATAATTACAACTGCTCATTACATAAATATCTAACATAGTGAATGAATATATTTATGGAGGATGACGATGATGAGATGGTTCCATATGGAAGTTGATGGCATGTCCAGTGAACTAATGGGGAGTAGGACCTTCTTATGAAGAATATTCTATCAAACCTTGTGCTTTATTTCATCACCCGCTCGAGTTCCCACCTACAGACGCCCACAAACACGAATAACATATCGGCTCATAGAAAGACACGCAGACAATACTACCTATTTGTCCTAGATGTCCTGACTGGAGAGGCCTCCTGCCGAAATATATATTATATTTATGCATATATGTATTTATGTTATTATCTAGATATGTATATAGGTATATATTTTCCTATATGTATTTCTTTACGTTTAATTGTATTTATTCATGAAATATGTTTTTTTAAAATGACTTTTGACTTACCGTATCCTACACATTTTCAGTGCACTACCAATCTACGTTTTCTACACTCCAGGTTGACTGGTAGAGAATGCTGTCTACCATTAAGTCCGCCTCTTGTGCGTTAATTGTGCAGAAAGTTTAAATAAATAAATAAATAATAAATGTATTCATTCATTATGTTAGAGATATATGAAATGAGCAATAACAATAATACCTTAATACTTGATCAATGGCGTTTTAATCTATAGCTGTCTCTTTGCCAAATGAAAAGAAAAATAAAACATTTTGTCATATTAAAAAAATCAGTCATGTCCCAGGAAAATTGTAACTTTATGGTCACCCTACTTAGAAAGAGACGGCCTGCCCCCGGAGAGAGAGATAGCTGTATTTAGGTTTGCTTCAAATAGGTATGGCTAGTGTGGTCTCCATTTTTACCCTCAAGCTTCTTGGAATAGTTGGATTACGTAAACCATCGACAACCTAAACCGCTGAGATGAATGGATGAATGGATGAATGAATGATATGCAACTCAAATTTTTGACCATTCTAAATATGACAGCGTCATTTTTTTTTCGAGTAGAATAATTATTTGTATTCAGAATTTATTTTACGTGATTTTCTACTGCTCATGGTGAAGTGTTTTGAATTAGAAACGAAATCAACTTCTAATCTAAAAAAGAGAATGGTGTATTCAACTCTAGTTAACTATTTATAGGTAGGTATAAAAGAAATCGATTTTTCTGTTTATTTCCAACATTGAAATGTATTTTATAGGTATCTATCGCTGCCTATATAATTTATATTTGCTGCAAACTATCTTTTCAAGAATTATTTAGTTATCAAACATAAGTTTTAGGTGCCCTTCGTGTTATTTATATAATCGCTGAATTGGTCTTTGTGCTATGTATAGTAACGATTTTTTTTTGTGACGTACTTACATATTTTAGTTAATTAGAGCCTTTCATTTTACTAAGGAAACCTAGCTTTACTTTACTAATTTCGCACTAAAGATTAGATGATGTTAAATTTATTTATTTTTTTGTCTTCTATTTGTATTTTTACTATTTTCATTTAAGCACCGAAAATAATCACTGATATTCGAGTGCTTACAATAATGTATTAATCCTTCAAGGATCGTACGGCCACCGGCGGCGAGACACAATTGAATTTCAATTGTCATATTTTTCTCGTGTCTGGAGAGATTAATAGCATTTTGTGAAAATATTAATGTTCTTCCACTATAATCATGGGCATAGGAAGGAGAGGGGGAGCCTGGTGGGCCATACCTACTTCAAAATAGTCTGGAAAATAAAATATCCTAGAATGTTTATTATTACCATAAAATTGAGGCCAAAATTTCGGTTACCTAGGTATATTAATCCCGAATTTTTTTATTCCAAATATCATAATCCCAAAAATGTTTGGATATTTTTCCATAATTTACTTAGGTATATGATATAAAAAAATGTGTTGCTAATTAAATGCATATACAATGTAGTAATTACAATTTCAAAATATTTAATCAACATGATGCAGGTATATACGTGATGTCATAGTTAAATTGCTATACATTTTTGGACTTGCATTAGAGGTAATGAATTAACTATGACTTATTTGGTACCTAGCTTTATTTTTTACAAAGTAATTTTGAGAAAACTTAAACTGCAAATATTTCACTCTACATCTCTTGTCTATTTCACTCTACATCTCTCATCTCTTACCACTCCTTCCAGTGTCTTATCCTTGTTGTTCTTGCGTGGCAGTACCAATAGCATTCTGAGCATGATCGCAAGCAGATTAGATTGTTTGTATATTAACCATTGCTGAGCCGTATCAACTGTAATTTTACGGTCATGAGTTATACAATATTAATAATAAATGTTTAAAATATATGCAGGTATTTAATGTGATTCAATAATGTAGATTGTAACTAACATAGTTCTAAGTACAACTTTACTATCAAAATGAGTCTGTGTTACTTAATCCCTGAAGCAGCAATGGCCCCGTTCGGGACCGAGAGAACAATAAGAAATCAATTGTCATATTTATCTGGTGGCCTGAGGGATATAATAAAATAAAATAAATAAATAGTGTCTTAGTCTTAGGGGTTAGTGAGCCTTATCTTTCCTTTGTCAAGCATATCTGACCATTCAATGAATTGACAACAAAATTTCATAAGCTTGAAGTTTAGTTTTTCTTATTTATGGTTTTAATAATTTTAGTTAATGTACTTTTTGGTCTTCAAAGACAAGGCTTCTGTTGTGTCGATGTACCTATACGTTTATGGATTACAAACAATCATTTTAATCATTTTAACATTTAAGAAAGTTATGTGTATAAAAATAAACCAACAAACAAAACAGCCTTCATTTTGATTAAAAGGTCAGAGGGTTAAGTTCTGGGGGTGTTTGTATGTCTGCTTGAATACATACATTTATCTCTGCCTATCCCATCGGGGAATACAGATATAAAGTTACGTAAACAAAATAAACATCGCCAATGTCGCAATATTGACTGACCAGTAACAGCACACTTAAAATATTTGAACTCTGTCAGCGCCGTGGCGGGCTGTGAGCACGGAGCGGGTGGCGCGAGCTCGGGCGGCGGGCGGCCTGCAGACACCATTCGCCGCGTCAAGGTGAAGATGTCGTCGGTGTCGGCGCAGGGCGTGGTCGAGCGCGCGTCCGCCGAGCTCTCGCGCCGCATCACCGGGCTGGGGCTGCGCGGCCGCAAGCGCTCGCCCGGTGTCGTGGAGCGCGTCGCCAACGCGCTCTGCGGGCCCGCCGCGCCCGCCGCCGCACCCCGCGTGCCCCGCCGCCGCCGCCCCTCCCCCCGCCCCCTCGTCTGGACGCAGTTCGTCCTCGAGGAGCGCTTCCTCGATAAATTCTTCCTCTACTTCAACTCGAACGACCGGAGGACCCTCGCGCAGGTGTGCACCAAGTGGCGGGACGTGCTCTATTCGTCGCCGCGCTGGTGGTCCGGCCTCGTTGCCGTTCTCGATTGCCGTGAGTTACGCTCCGCATCGGGGTGTTGCATGCAAAGGTTTTACAATTCAGTGGTCAGAAGAGGTATCCGTGGGGTCGTCCTGGTTTCCGCCACCGACGACGACATAAATGAATTCATAAGGCAGTTCCCTCTGTCGGCTCACCACGTACACGCTATCGGTTTGAAGGGATGCACGATTACGGATAGAGGATTAGAAGCGATTCTGGATCATTTGCAGGTTCGTAATCGATACCATCGCTTTTGTACACGTTTTACTAATACCCATTCATTTAGATCCGAGACCATTTTTTAACTTTTTACCTTTTTAGGTACTATTTGAGCTTGAATTAACGGGCTGCAATGAAATAACGGAAGCTGGTTTATGGGCATGTTTAACTCCACGGATTGTCTCACTCACGCTTACTGACTGCATTAACATTGCCGATGAAGCCGTAAGTATTAAGATCATCGCACATTACACCGACTCAACGCCATCTCAACTCCAAGGTAAGGGGAGCCTAGGATGTTTTTTTTTTTGTATTAACTCGAGCGCGTCAGATTAAGATATGGGAGATACCTTGCACCCTGTTGGTAACCTCCACTAAATTCAAAATTTGTATATAGAGCCGGGCCCGAAGGGTGGCCCTAAAAAAAATTCTAAAGGTTGCTGCGATCTTACTTATCTTGTGAATCGTCTAAATTTTGGATAGGAGCATTGTTTGGGCACATTTTACACAGCTCTGAATATCTGATCTGACACGCTCTTGGCGCATTACGTTGATACCGCGCCCTTCTCTAAAAAAAATGATTCTTTCAAAAATGAAGGTGAAAAATAACTCAAGAATGTGAGATACTCAGATAGGAAGTGAACCCATTCAAAGCTCTTTTCCAAATTTCTGACGATTTGGATGCGAGGCAAGCCCTAAGGGTTCGGCCCTTTATGACAAAAATAGATTTACTGAGGTTCTGAACAGGGTGCAAGATATCTCCTATATCTTAATCTGACGCGTAGGAGTAAATTCTAAAATTCCCTCTTGGAATTACCTACTATGTATTACGTTGTTTAAGAGTGAATTTGTCAACTTGAAATAGGTGAACGACGCGTGTATGCGTCTTATACCTTTAACTTACAAGTTGACAAATTCACTCTTAAACAACATAATAGTAGGTAATCCCAAAAGGGGATTTTTGAATTTACTCCAGCGCGTCAGATTCATCACACATCACTGCCATACTGTGAGTTGAGTTGGCGTTGACTCGATGTAATGTGTGAAGACCTTTATATTAACTTCAACGGTTCGATTATTATTACGCTGTCAACTATTTTCGAACTAACAGTATACCTACATTTGAAGAGAGTAGAGTAATACAGGAGAAACAAAGAAACAAGGAAATTTAGCAAAAAAGGATGGAGCATTAGTAGCTTTGTGCTCATTCTTTGCTTTTAAATTAAACTTGAATATTGTGATTTTTTTAAGTGCCTTGAATTAATCGTAATGTTATTTGATAGGTGGGCGCGGTGGCGCAGTTACTGCCGTCCCTGTACGAGTTTTCACTACAAGCCTACCACGTCACTGACGCAGCACTCGGTTACTTTTCCCCAAAGCAGAGCGCTTCGCTCAGTGTTCTGCGTTTGCACAGTTGCTGGGAACTTACCAACCATGGTGTTGTGAATATAGGTGAATCTTTTATTGGTTATGATGCTTGTCTTTTGAGATTTGAAAGTAGAATTATTGATAATATTACGTTAATTGTCCTCATTTACATTAAATCTAATGCAAATGTAAATAAATGTAATACAAACGATAGAAATGTTTCTACTTGCAGAACCCGCAATTCCTCATGTACCTACGACGTTTATTATTATTATTTTGCTATCGATTACGTTGGAATATGATTGCAATTTTTGGGCGCCATAATACTAGGGATTGTTGATACGTATTCCACCGTCAGATTTAATTAAGATACTTAAAGACATCTGACTTAATATTGTCATAACGATCTTATCAGCTACTCAAGAAATAAGATCAATTTTAAAAATTGTACAGCAAATCCTTCAAAGATCGAATCGAAAAATTAAGTGTGTTAGCGCCAAATTTCATTTTTGTAAAAAAATTACTAATATTGGTGGCAAATAACGTGCAGTTCACACGGACGGTGAGAGACTGCAGCCTATAGACGTCTATACAAAAAACGACGGTCAAGGTGGAAATGCGTCGCCACCCAGGCTTAAGTTGCTTCGCCTCTGCGATAATTACTGGGGCCGTTCCACTTCAAAAACAATTCAACTACACGTGTCAATTTGATTCGCCAACTCCATAAACATCGGTAAACGGGCGTCGTGTTCGCAGTGCACTCGTTGCCGAACCTGACGGTGCTGTCGCTGAGCGGGTGCAGCAAGGTGACGGACGAGGGCGTGGAGCTGCTGGCCGAGAACCTGCCGCGCCTGCGCAGCCTCGACCTCAGCTGGTGCCCGCGCGTCACCGACAACGCGCTCGAGTACATCGCCTGCGACCTCAACCACCTCGAGGAGCTCACGCTCGACAGGTAACATTAGCACCGCGGCCGCTTCCCGATCTAAAGATCGTTGAAGTCTCGACCTCGCCACTCCCGTGTGCGTTGGAATGCGTTGTATACTCGTACTAGTAGTAACACACGTCCGGATTTGGTACGGAGCGGACGCGGTAGATTAGTCCTTCGGACGTAATTATTATTAATCAAATCCAATGCGGTCCACTCGCGCGGATTTGGTTGGCGGATTCTGTCCGCCGTACCGAATCTGGTCGTGTGTATCGAGAGCGGATTTGGTCAGCGGATTCGGTCCGCCGTACCGAATCCGGATGTGTGTTACTACTATACAAAAAAGCTGTCTTCAGATGCAGAACCTACTCACACACGCACACTGTTGTAATGTGATCTAGCTTAACCTGCGTACCCTTATTTAACACTCGCTAAGATTAATTTCCACTATTTTATTTCTTAAATTATTATTTATCATAAAAAGCACGTCTTAACGAGTTCTAATAAAGTTGCTGAGACTAGCATTTTATTATGTACTAGTGGCCCGCCCCGGCTTCGCGCGGTGCAATGTTGCCTACCGTCTCCCATTCGTCTTAGCGTGATGATTATACATAGATTATAGCCTAAAGTCTTCCTCGATATCTTTTATAGTTTAGGCAGCGTACGCAAAAAAAAACCTTGTGTCTGAAAAACCCAAATATCTTACAGAACCCTATTTTTTCCAAAATAAAATAAAGCCTATGTTACCCGTGGATAATGTAGCTTTCGAATAGTGAAATAAACTATAAAAGATATTCCTCGATATCTTTTATAGTTTAGGCAGCATACACAAAATAAGTAACTTTTCTGGTTAATTTTTTACACCTTGTGTCTGAAAAACCCAAATATCGTACGGAACCCTATTTTTTCCAAAATAAAATATAGCCTATGTTACCCGTGGATAATGTAGCTTTCGAATAGTGAAAGAATTTTTAAAATCGGTCCAGTAGTTATTGAGCCTATTCATTACAAACAAACAAACAAAAAAATATTACCTCTTTATAAAATTAGTTTAGATAGACGTTAGTCTCATTTTCGTTTGTAATGAGTATTCTCCCAATGGGTGACCATAATTTCCTTAATAGTAATTAATTTTGGGACAAAATATTACCCACATCAAAAATGCCTGAAATCGATTAGGTAATCGATTCTGAAAAAACTAGTTTCGGGTTGTACATTTAATCCTGTTACACGTTGTATATTATGTTTCAGATGTGTACATATAACAGACATCGGCGTGGGCTACATCAGCACCATGCAGTCATTGGTGGCGTTATTTCTGCGTTGGTGCTCACAACTTCGGGACTTCGGAGTGCAACATTTATGCGGAATGCGTTCTTTGCAACTGCTCTCCTTGGCAGGTACTTGATAGGAAGTCATTTTATCTATTGTTAATACAATAATTATATTCTAGAGGCCTGGATCACCGACAATTTTCGCATGACAAGTTTCTATTTTTTTTTTAAATTTTGAGTTGCTGTGCCGACTATGTCATGTCAGCCCCGTATTATCTAGTTAATGTTTTCCATTCATATATTTAAAATATTACTTAAGTAATATTACTTTAAAGCAGTAACTGGAGTTAACCTGATTTATTTGAATTCTAGGAACTGGGAAGGCATAGAGTAACCGTCAAATCAATTATCGGTTCAATAGAATGGCTGTTCCTGTTAAACCTAAACTGAATGGCTATTTGCTTCGTCTCATTTCTTCTTACGCGCTATCATATAAACAAATGAAACAGGCATTTTGGTTTTATCTATTGAATCGCAATAAAACGTTATGGTACGGCCCCTGAGTTCTGAGATGATCAATATTAGTAAAACACATACCAATTTTCTAAATTGCCCAAATGAGACTTTTCATTTGTTTTCAGGTTGCCCGCTGCTAACTTCAGGTGGTTTATCAAGTCTCATACAACTGAGACAGCTGCGTGAATTGGAACTCACGAATTGCCCTGGTGCCTCCCCTGAGCTATTTGATTATCTCCATGAGCATTTACCCAGGTGTCTGATTATAGAGTAAGATATAAATAACAATTGCAGTCACTTAAGCATTTACGTTTGTAAACAGTATTGATTTATACCACTTGTACAAATAATTTTAATTTAATCACTTATTACATGTTTTTAATACATCATAATGATATGCATTAAATTGTTGGAGAGACTTTAGTAACTACTTTGATAGTAATGTTGAATTCACAGAGAGAGAGAATTCGGGAAAGTAATGGACACCGCACGTTACATACACATTATACATTTAAGAATTACCGATTTTTATATTACTTAATATAAAATATATGTGTTTATCGTCAAATAAATAGATGTATAAAACTTTTTCAATATAATTCATATGCAGTTTAATTATAATCGGTGTTTAATAATCCAGTATATGTGTTGTGACGCTGGCTGGTCTCTGTCTTCGTGTTTGTGTGATATCGTGCTGTCGATTGGATAGTAATCTGCGTTTGACAATGTGTGTAGATAATACTTTCCCTATTCAATCTCAGGCTCTCCGTTTTTTTGTATAATCTATAAAGTTTGCCAGTGTTGCAAGACTGTATTCCCCTTTTTTTATCCATGTCGGAGTGTTTTTATGTTAAGTTACCGATGGAGCCCTTCATCTCAGCAACAGTCTCGTTTATGAAGATATTTGCCACACTAGGTGTATATTTTATTTGTCGACTGGCTGGTTTTTGTTATACTTAGCAAAACCGTTATAAGATATTATTAAACTTCTTAATACTATACACAGTTTTGATACTGCATAAATATTTTCGGTTTCCGGAAATATCAATCATCTCACAACCGATCTTCTTGTAGAAATTTTTACACGACTGTCTGAAAAAAGAGTATTATTTTTGTGTGCACTTATATTAGAAGCACATTACATAAATATGTCGTAGTTTATTTAATTTAAAATCTTACTTGCTAAATGATTGCTCAATTTATACTTTATTTTATAATCTGCGATGTAGTATATTCTCGGAATCTATTTTTACGACTGATATTAAACCGAAATCAAATTTCATTGCTATTTGTCTGAGAGTCGATCTTATTTGAATATTAGGACTCCTCTCATTATACTAGGGGCTATCCATAAAATAACGTCCACGTTACGCAAAAGAGAGAAGTAGGAAGAGTCCTAACTTTATGACATCACATTACAAAATATAATATAAATACAGTAGAAGCTCTTTATTCGCGCTTCCTTCATTCGCGTTTTTTCACTAATCGCTGATTGAAAAAATGCGACTCAAGTCCTATATTCGCGGCTTAAGATTTCTTTATTCGCGGATTGAATCGGTACATCGGTACATACCTATATATCTCCCTAAATTAAAGCATTCGGTATCCTTTGTCAACGCGTCAAGAGGTAAATAAAATAACAAACCTTATTACAACTACACCTACATATATTGTGTTTTCAAAAGCTAACGGCGTTGTTTGTTTCATTTGACGGTTATTTTGAAGTAAAGCCGCCTTCGCTGCGGTCAGTGTTTTTAAGTATGTAAACAAAAAGAAAATTTAGATAAAACAAACTTGTTACTCAAAACATGAAGAAGGTATATTATCGAATGCTGTTACAATTGGACCCTTGCCTGAACCTGAAGATATTATGTAACTTATCAAAATGTATGGTCAAAAACTTAAATTAAGCAGATTTTTTTTTGTTTGCTTTTTGTCATTTCGTCGCCTAGGAACGTATCCCTCTATAATTCTATATAAAGGAGATGCGAGATGGGCTCTGGATCGTACACGACCTCAAAAAATGGGTTAAATAAAGAAGAATCGGAAAATAATACAATTTATTTATTCAAGATGATAACATGTCACCCTGGTTTGATGTTAACATCGGTGTCAAACAGGGTTGCGTGCTTTCGTCTAGGCTGTTTATTATATATCTGGACAAATGCCTCCAGAGGGTGAAGTTGATGGATGTGTGAGTGCGTATGGGTGACTTAGTGGTGAACTGTCTGCTTTACGCAGACGATGCGGTAATT
Organism: Macrosoma leucophasiata; assembly: GCA_036365455.1. NCBI lineage: Eukaryota > Metazoa > Arthropoda > Insecta > Lepidoptera > Hedylidae > Macrosoma > Macrosoma leucophasiata. The sequence goes on from JAWQUS010000024.1 coordinate 9,379,654, forward strand.
GTTAGCTCTACACCATCTGGGCTACAAGCACTAGTCACAGTCATGAAAGAGGATTGTATGGAGAAAGGCTTACAATTGAATGTGGATAAAACTAAAATATTAGTATTTGAAAGAGATGAACAGAGAACAAATGCAAGGGTAGTAGTAGATGATGCAGTGTTAGAACAGGTTGATGAAATTGTATATCTTGGATGTGCTTTTAGCAAGGATGGTAGGTACACCACTGACATAGAAAGAAGAGTGCTTGCTGGGAATTGCGTGAATGGAGCGTTGGGTAAGCTACTAGAATCTAAACATCTCAGCCAGCGGGCTCGACTAGCCGTACATAATGCTGTACTTACTCCAACGCTTTTATATGGAAGCGAGAGCTGGGTATGCAGGAAAGAGCATGAAAGTAAGTTGAACGCGGTCGAGATGAGATCTTTGCGCAAGATCTGCGGTGTATCACTCACCGATCGCGTTCGTAATGAAGATGTAAGAAAGAGACTTTGTGTGAATGATAGTATCGGTGTAAAAATGAAAAAAGGCATGCTCCGATGGTTCGGGCATATAGAAAGAATGTCGAATGAGCGAATGACTAAACAGATATACAATGCGAATGTGGATGGTTGCAGAGGCCCAGGAAGACCAAGGCTGACCTACCATGACCAAATAGGTCGAATTCTGTCTGATGGTGGGGTCAAAAGTCTTAGGAATCGGCGTGCATGTATGAAGAGAATGATGAAGGTAGACGAGGCACGAGAGGTTTGTCTGAACCGGGATATCTGGCGCTCTACACTCTCTGCCTACCCCGTTAGGGACCTGGCGTGAAGATACATTATTTATTCAAGAATATATTTTAGAGTTACAAACACATTTAATTCAAACATGATTTTAAAGAAGTTCCGATGAATTTCTTTAAATTGGAAATCTATCAGTATTAAGTTCTTAGTATGAAGACATGAAATCGATTTCGATAGTATTTAGAAAATATTATTTTTTCTACAAGTACTATATAATCAAAAAACAATTTAAAAAAAAAAATGTCAAAATGACATCGCCCGCCATGTTGGTTTTGCGTTGCAATTCTAACTGCAAATAATGTTTCGTAACTGCAAACAAAACTAAAAAAGCGAAAATATGTAGTAAAAACGTTTTCATATTGATTTTGCATGTTTAATGATATTGTGTACAACACATGGCCAGAGGTCCATACATTTTTGCAACGTCTCCTTACCATTCCATATTCACGATTTCTGTATTCGCGGCATATTTACGGAACGTATACTCCGCGAATAAAGAGCTCCTAATGTATATTGGTATATATTTATATTATATTTTGGTATATATTCTATCTGCATGATCATACGGTTTAATATAAAATTCGGACAAGTGCGGCTTCGCGTACCTATACTATAAGGGTTCTGTACAATTGAGGTGTATAGTAATTTTACGTATTTTTTCATAATTTAAGGCTTAGTAGTTTACCACAAAATGGAAGTAGTCAATTTTCATACACGTTTGGTGTAATATTTGATTTTATTGAAAATTATTTTAAAATTTAAAAAAATAATTTCTATGTGTAAAATTGTGTGTATATGACTAGCTGTGATATGAGAGGGAGAAAGGTCAAAAAATCATGAAATTTGTGGGACTTAATTTTTGGATGGCTCCTTGTGAAAAAAAAATGTCTTAAGTTTTCCTATTTGACAACTTCTTATTGTCTCGTTCTATAAAATATTAAACCTTATTAAACGTATTTAAACGATAACCCATCCAATATCCTGATCTCGTGTAAAGTGGTTGTAATTTATTTAGCTAGTCAATTTAGGTACTAATTAGATACCTAAGACTAACGGACTAACGTATTCTTGCGGTTTTTGACATATATGTCATTAATAAAAGGGATATTATTTACGGATGGATTTTATTGACCAAGGATGGTTTACTGAACATTTCAAACTGTAAAATATATTAATTACAATGAAACTTTATAACTTGGTGCAAATCCAATAATATTATATTTGCTAGGTGTATAACGGTTTGTATTTTAAGCAGTGAATTACTGAAACTTTTCTTCGATTACCCATAAAACGCCGATCAAAGATTTCTATTGCATATTGTAGTGAATCAAGTTTCTCTCTGACAATGCCTGACGCTTGAACGGAGTCGACCAGTGCGATGGTTAGACTTAAGATGTAAATGGCTAAAAATATGAATCTGTAATTGCCTATTGAATCATTTAGACCCTAGATAGTAAATCCGTGATAGCAATAATTTTGTGAGAAATTTTATAAACGCACTTGAAATTATAGTACTTATTAGCAAATGTAAGTACTTTGAAAAGGAAAAAACCCACCAGGAAGTTGATATTTTTTTTTAATTGTCTCGAATAGGTTTAAGTTTAAACTGTGTCATGTTTGATGTGTTAATAATGTTGTATTGGCCTCATCGTGTATAGGCATCATTGTCCTTTTCCAAGTATATTATAACCCCCTTTTTCATAAACGTACATTAGATACGTTTTAGCTATAGAATGCTTTGTCTATGTCAGTTGCATTGTCAAATGTGCAGGGTAGAAAAGGACAAAAGAGACTTTAGCAACACTAGCTAAAATACGTTTATGAATAAGGGGGTAAGTTTGTAGTGCGTTTATATATTTCCAAATTACGTAATTTTTAAGAAAAGTGTTCTTTTGTTTTTATAGTGTTTTATTTTCCAATTTGATACATCCAATTCTAGTCAGATTTATTTCATTTTTATATAATTTTTTAACTATATAATAAAACAAAACTTTGTTTTAGATACGATGTAGTTATTTATGTAACAACCTATAATAATATTTACTTACTTTATTGTCGCTATACCGTCCGAAAGTGTGTGCGTGTGTGAGTGTGTGTGTGTATAAGTGTGAAATGTTCTATGCTCATTCATGATTCTTTCATACTCTTCAAACAAGCGACTGGTTAATGATAAAATAAACCTAACATTGCATAGGGAAAACTTGCCTAGTGCCTACTATACCGTCTTACTAAGAACATTAAATAAACATTATAGATATTTGGATTCGTGTCTAATTCACGACTACTCTGTTATGGACGTCTTAAACCTAGAAGATTATGCATTCGCAATTTTGTATGACGTCAGTGGGTATACCATCAATCACCTACAGTACGCAGCATGATATATTGTGCATCGACCTTAGGAGAGAGACTTCGGATGGTTTCGGCGCTGTAGAGCGTTTTCTCCTTCGCACCTATATGACGTTTGATCAAGTTTTGACCGATAGGGTATTTGACTAATATTTTTTATTGTGATTTCAAAAAGTATAAGAAATGTTAGTAAATCCAATGACGATCATTGGTACCACTAAAAGTTTTGAAATATCACCATTCAAAAGTTACAAATTATGAAATGATCACAAACGGCTTATACAAAATTGTGCCTACTTGTGACGTCACATGCTTGTGTTGTACCTACGAAATCAATGACGAATTCAAGAAATCTTAAAATATCTTCGTTAATATTGCGTTTTTGTAAATAGTATGGTTTGTAAAAGTTGTTGGGATATGTACAAGGAATTTCTTATATACTGTTATTATTTTTAAACTAAATATTTTTTTTATACCTCTTACAATAATACACCGATTTTGATATTTTTTATGTTAATAGTCGACTTAGTAAAATTCAACTTCAACTTCGACGTGTAAAAAGAATATTTCATGAAGTGAAAATCCAAAATAATAAAAATATTAATAATAGTTACATCTATTTCAGCTGATCTGAAATCATAGTAATTATTTAAAAATAAATAAATGTCAACAATAATAATAATTTAGGTTGCACTAGATAATAATTAACCAACCATAAATACTTGCTCGATTAGCCATTTTCTAATTTCGATTTTAAAACTACATAAAGTTATTGTTTTAGTAATGGTTTGAAGCCTTTAAAATATTGCCATTGATCTTCACGCAGCATCGAGCCTGTTTAACCAGAGTGTACGTCTCTGTATTTCGAGAACTGATTGAGATTCGCTCTCACGTAGACTGCCATTTGCATTATCACAATACTCACTGTGCCAGTGAGTATTCCAAGTTCCCGGAAGTGAGGTCTTGCTGTCTCGTCCCGCCTAGTGCTCACTAATGCTCAAAGCAAGAACAGCGCGTTTCTGAATTTTAAAATGCAGAAATACGCAACAATACTTTTCATTTCCATGTTACTTTCAGACTACGTAATTTTTTAAAAAATTACATATTGTCAAATACCTTATACCGGACTATTACCTATTGCCTATGTAGGCACACTGCCTACATAAGCAGCATAGATAACGCTGTACGAATTCGAAACTAGCCGATTCTAACGTCTCATTGTACAGGACTTTAATCATCCAAAGATTTACAGATCATACATAGGTAGTTTAATTTTAATTTCATTATAAATGACACTGTATATTATGTGTTGGTAAAATAACCTGTTACGCATGGCATTTGTGGCAATATATTTTGGTACTGCAATTGTTTTTTTAATTTATTAGGGTTGACAAACAGTATTTATCAAGGCAAGTTTCCCCTTTTATCGATTTGTAATGTATTACAAATTATTGTAATGCAACTTCGATGCTATAAGTAATCGCTAAATATAAAAGAAATAAGATAGCCCACAATCATATAGTATTATAATTTATGATGGATTAATAATCCATATTGTATAATAACATACATATAAAACAGTTTTTATATGGTTAGTTTTAGTATGGCTACTTGAAGAAATATGTCAATTTATAAATGTATTAATAACTATTGAGATAATCTGTTTATAATCTCATGAAAGGTTTAAATAGAGCAAAATTCTTATCAATATTCGTAGAAGTTTGACGATTTGTTCAAAGAAATATGTAACTTATATATATATAGAGCAACACGGGCCACCGTCCGCGGCGGACTGCAGGGGAGTAGCCATAGAGTTTATTACCGATGCAAAACAGTCTGTCATTTTTTGTCAATAGGCAAAATTACCGACTGGTAGACATTTAGCGACCAGCTTTAGAAAATTTAACTTATAGCATCTAAGTCGTGAATACCAGAAATTAATGATATTATGATAAAAAAAGCTAAAAACGAATCGGAAATGTATTAGAGGCATTAGACTTTAGGATTACAGTTGAATTGTAGCAATAGACTAGTCAGTATTTAGGAAAGCACAACAAAAAATTTTTTTTGTAAAATTGCCAGAAATGTCAAATCTAAACAGCTATCAATTACGTATTTCAGAATGACTAAAGAATAGTTTTACGTCTATAAACCAGTGGATACATGTCATAGGTACTTTATTCAGAATTCACAATCTACCCTCAATTCTGTTCTTCAACTATTTATATGAATAACCATTATAAACATCTTTTGAAACTAGTGGTTATTCTCATAACTTGTATAATAATATTACAAAACATAATTCCGATGCATACTTCATAAAAAATCACAAAAACCTAATATATTATTTTTGTAAATACACATAATGAAAATTGTAAGTAATTTATTAAAGTAACAAATAAATATAATATTGTTGAAGAGATGCGACTTATATCCATACTTTATTGAAGCGTTTGTAATAAATGCGTTATATGGAGGAATACATTGAGACTATTCTGTTCACTAATGTTTGATTTTTGGTGATAGGTATACAATGTTGTAAGAAATCTCCAAATTTAATTTACACATTAGGTCGTGGAGGTCATTTGAAGTAAATTCTTTTATTATCATTCGCTTTTTACGTACGAAATAAAAAAAAAAAAAATTGATTTGAAATCGTGCGAAATATTTATAATACACTAAGAAGGAGCACCAGTAACAGGTGACCGTAAGTTACACAACGTTTTACCTACTTGGGAAAAAATTGTAATTTAGTTTTGTTTTTCAATTTGCAAGTAAAACGTGTGTGGCCGGTGTAAGTTTCAAATTATTTTTTTGTAGGTAAAGCTAATCAGCGCAAATGATCCTGTGAGACGAAAGTCGATGTAGCCAACACGCGCACAAAGCAAACAAGCGATTATACATACTTACTTCTTTTCGCTTTTCTGCACCCCTATTAAGTTGGGAGTAAATAAAACATAAATTTTTTAATGTATTTTCCGATTCTTGTTAGAATTTCTCAATGATTGAGATTGAAAGACGTTGATATATGTGAATTATGTTCATTTTTATCGTGAACTAAAGTAGACTTTAATTATTTACTCATGAAGACTCGTACAAAATTATGTTGTTTTTACTTTTACTGGTGGTAGAGTTCCAGCGTCGGCAATTAAGGATGCTACCGCATAACCTAATCTATCTGCCGTCAAATGGTAGTGTACAGCACTGTCGTGGTGTGGTTGGATGGTAACGTATTACCCCATAATTACTACCACAGTGAATGTGAACTGCATACCGGCATGCCACCAGTATTACATAAAATCTCCTAACTTAATTCCAAAGACTCACCACGTACTTACGCATCAAATAATTCAAAGTTTGATCGGCTCTTCATCTACAAGTTTCTTGACATCGGATTGCTAACCTTGACTAATACTTGACTGAGAAAATTGTCTAGTTTGAATGCAAGTAGGTACGTTTATTTTATATCCATGATATTACCACAAGAATTTACTTACACAAACTTTACTATTGAAGAAGTTTCCAATCAGCCAAAAACATTGCAAATTGGACTTTATTTCTACAAAATAAGGCACCGGTGTGACCGACAAGACATTTCTTCGATAGTACATTTCACACATTATCTGGCATCATCACTTGTTTCCATAGAGCAACACGGGCCACCGTCCGCGGCGGACTGCAGGGGAGTAGCCATAGAGTTTATTACCGATGCAAAACAGTCTGTCAAATTTTGCCTATTACTACGAAACTCACACCTTGACTTTAACAAAATACAGAAACAATTTCACGCACACATAAACATCTAGGCGACAGGTATAGGCTTGGCATTTGGGCTTGTACTTTGACAGAGCGGAAAGCCTGCATATGGCTACTCCCCTCCGGTGTTGCTCTATGCTTGTTTCTTATCATTATGTACCTGTTCCATCACAGGTGATTTTTTTTTTCTAAAAATAATGTAGGACTCCAGATCTAACACTTTGTGTACCGTACCAACTTTCTTTGCAAATCCAATACATCTTCCTTATGTGGTATGCACCTTTTAGATTTTTAATTAGCTGTGTGAAGTTTGTGTTTAGTCTTAAAAAAGTCAAATTAATTTCGTAATGACACCTAATTTGTACAATACTAAGTGAGATGTTATAGTGCAATATATAGATGTACTGTTTTATAAATGCGTTTCAATTGTTTTCCAAATCAATGCTCCTTTACCCAGTATCCGTAACAAAGTTTTGATTTTGCGCTGAAGGTTCTTTTAATGCGTTTTTTTTGGAATCACATACTGCAGGAAGGAAAAGAAACGCCGACCGAAGGAACACCAAAGAGAGAAGTTCGTTTCACAATTTGCAGGATATGGGCAGAACGTTGAGCACTGCCGCGTGTACAGTGCAGGTAGAACTTCTCTCTAATCTTCAGTGGCTAGTGCGACGTTAGAAAATGTGACGATGGCATCATATTAAACACTTCAGCAGAGCACTCATCATTGTAGAAACGATATAAACACACAAGAGTTCTGATGTCTCGGCTCAAACTCAGATGTTCGAGCCTGTCGGTGAGTCTTGGATCGTTAACGAAATATGATCGGCGCATCTTTGTAAGGAGTCAAGTGGACCAAGCTGGTATTTGGGGGTTCCCTCGCCCACAGATAAGAGCTGTATTATAGATGGTGCCGCACTTGGGCCTATAGTAATTGCTCCGATGTGAAATATTGCTTCGCTTTGTTAAGCACCCTTAGGTTTTCAAATGCCAACTTAGTCTTCACTCAGAGCTCAGACTCCTGAATTACCAATACTCCTACCAATCAGCGATAAGTGGAATACCCTGGAACTGTTACGCTACAATAAATATTACATTTTATTATATCTATACAGGGGGTAAAAAGACCGCTACTCAGGTAGTAAATTTCGTTATTTTTAATTATTGATTTTATGTCACTGTATCCAGAATCACGAGTGCTATAACCAGTTTCTTTTTCGGAAGTGGTCTTCTTACACCCTGGATAAATAAAAATAAATCGCTAAATGTGTTGGCTAAGCGCGAAACTCGAGAACGGCTGAACCGATTTGGCTGATTTCTTTTTTGTTGTTTGATGATGTCTGAGAAAGGACAAAGAGAAAAAAACTTGAGTAATACGATTTTCCGGTCATTGCCCGTGGTACACCTACTTAGTCCACCTGGGTGAACCAGGCGTAAAATTTTCTGCCCATCTCTGCCATGGTTCACCCAGGTGGACTAAATAGATGTATACCACGGGCAATAACAGCAATTTTCTTTTATCATACAAACTACTCTATCCCCAGCTGTCAAATATTTGGCAACAATCAAAACGACAACGCTTTCATCATGTAACCATCGACCATAGAAACTGGCTTTTACTAAAATCTTTCAATATTATTTTATTTCTATTTGACTGCGACAGTCCAATAAATTTAGATAGAAAGAAATCTGTCTAAGCAGTCATTAATATAAGAAAACTTTACTTTAGAGAAATAGGGCTGAGTAAGGTCTGCCGAAACAGCTAGTTAGAAGAGAAGACACTTCTATGTACTTTTGTACGATTTATTGCAATAACACAGTCTTACAAAACAAATTAATGATGATAACAAAATGAGACACTTAAATAGATGGTAACTTTAAATTGTTAAAGATCAAACATCACACACTACCGAGCTCACAGTGTCAATGGCATGTATTGATAATAGGTTAGTCATCAAGATTCCTTAAACCAAGACAAAATATAACTATTGCACAAAATAAAAAAATACGATCTTCACAATCAATAAATTGGCATACATAAAAAAATGTAATCATATACAAGATGAGTTTTTGCAACGGTACTTCATAGCAAAAACTATTTCATACAGTAAAAGTTCAAATAAGCATCAGCCTGATTTTTGCAAAAACATAAATCGCACATATACCAACAGAAAAAAAAACTTCTTAAAATAAATTAATCCGGCTTGACTTGTCACGAAAAAAAAATTGTGATATTTCTCAATCGTGAAAATAATTGGATAACTAAACTTATTCTCAAAGTTTTTTAACTTACTTTAGAACCAAAATTAAGAAATGCACCAATAATGATACTACATTCATAACGTAATTCTAAACATAAATTAATATTTTTACACATTTACAAATGGTTCTACTCAGTGTTGCGATTTTACAATATCATAAATATGCCATATTATTACTGGTTTTGTCTAAGCGTAGTACCGTATTGGTTGATCTGTAATTTAGCTTATAAATAAAAAAATTGGTGAAATGTATTTTAAATCTTGAATTGCGATTATGCCATAGTTTTTTCTTCACATTCAGTAACACGGGAATCACACGAGAAAGATTTAAAATAAAACTAATATTTCAGTAACAAAGGAATATTCATGGTCTTCAATGACATAGATACTTCGGCTCGCTCGCCCTAACTTGAGCGCTTTTGAACTGGTTAGGTTTATATTTAATTTACCATTTTACTACTACAGTAGTCAAATTATACATACATAAAATATGAACATAAATCTAGCCAGGATAAAAGTGTAAAAGTTGGAGGTCGACCCGCTGGTCGTAAATGCTGGATAAGATCGATCTTATTTGGTAATTTTATATTCTATCTGCTTGTAAACGTGCAAAATAAATGCATGAAGCATTTATTTTACAACCTGATAGTTATATAAAAAGTCTGGACAGGATAAAAGCGAAAAAGTTGGGGGTCGCATGGCTGTTAGTAAATGCTCGATAAGATCGATTTTATTTACCATTTCTTTGTCTTAACTGCTTGTAAAGATGCAAAATAAATACTTTATCAACGTGAAAGTTAATTATTTATTCACTTGCTTTTTTCAAAGGTCAATTATTATGATGATAGAATATGTACTTCACTATTTGTTTATGTATATGACTTGTAGAGGTACGAAATTTCTTTTTCGTAATTAATGACTTGTAACCATTAATTATCTGTACTTTATATAACCTAAAACCTTCTACATATAATTCAAAATTGTTGTAGATTCTTTGAAATCTAACAAGATAAATAATACATTACAATTTCTTCATTAAATAATAAAAAAAACAATGTTTAATGAAGACTTCTGAAATCTGTTTAGCATTGAACATAAATATACAGTAAATTATATTACAATACTTTTGTATTTTACAATTTTAATGAAAATAAATAAAGCTCGTTTATAAGGTAGAAGAAGCAGCATATTATCTTGACAGAAACAATCTTGTATTTTCGTTGTAACTTCAGTCTTGTTTGGTCCTGGAAATGAAATTAAATAGGTATGGTGAATGGTGATTATTTCTTCTCATACGACTTCGATATGAAAACGATGCTGTTTGCACTGAAAATTGTACTATGACTCACAGTAGTAGTGGCTGCAGGTGGGCGGTGGTAAAGGCGAGGGGGCGGTGAGTGCGGCGGGACACTAATGATAGGGCTGCATGTGGGCGGTGGTGGAGGCGAGGCGGCGCGGGCCCGGTGGGACATTCACAGTGGTAGGGCTGCAGGTGGGCGGTGGTGGAGGCGAGGCGGCGAGGGGCCGGTGGGACACTCACAGTGGTAGGGCTGCAGGTGGGCGGTGGTGGAGGCGAGGCGGCGAGGGGCCGGTGGGACACTCACAGTGGTAGGGCTGCAGGTGGGCGGTGGTGGAGGCGAGGCGGCGAGGGGCCGGTGGGACATTCACAGTGGTAGGGCTGCAGGTGGGCGGTGGTGGAGGCGAGGCGGCGAGGGGCCGGTGGGACACTCACAGTGGTAGGGCTGCAGGTGGGCGGTGGTGGAGGCGAGGCGGCGAGGGGCCGGTGGGACACTGACAGTGGTAGGGCTGCAGGTGGGCGGTGGTGGAGGCGAGGCGGCGAGGGGCCGGTGGGACATTCACAGTGGTAGGGCTGCAGGTGGGCGGTGGTGGAGGCGAGGCGGCGAGGGGCCGGTGGGACACTGACAGTGGTAGGGCTGCAGGTGGGCGGTGGTGGAGGCGAGGCGGCGAGGGGCCGGTGGGACACTCACAGTGGTAGGGCTGCAGGTGGGCGGTGGTGGAGGCGAGGCGGCGAGGGGCCGGTGGGACACTCACAGTGGTAGGGCTGCAGGTGGGCGGTGGTGGAGGCGAGGCGGCGAGGGGCCGGTGGGACACTCACAGTGGTAGGGCTGCAGGTGGGCGGTGGTGGAGGCGAGGCGGCGAGGGGCAAGTGGGACACTCACAGTGGTAGGGCTGCAGGTGGGCGGTGGTGGAGGCGAGGTCGCGCCGCAGCCAGGCGGCGTTGAGGCGCACGGTCTCGAGGGCCTGCTGCACGGAGCGCTCGGTGCCGGGCGACTGGTGCGTGCGGAAAAACTCCTCGATCTCCTGCGCGCAGGCCTCCGACGCGAAGTTCTCCGTTGTCGACTTCACTAGCCGCGCTAATAGGAATCCACCCTGGATTGGAGATAATTTTTACTTTTACGTGAACTTTTTTCGATTTGATAAAGGTGAAAGCTGGAAAACCTAGACAAACTGGTTTCTACCCTCAAAGAAACGCATCACTATGTATTTATGTATACGTATACAACGTGTAAAAGAACGGTAAGATACATCTCACAAGAGATCCAGTAATAAACGAACCACCATTCGAACCGGTTGTTTTCCTTACGCACCTAGTCCCGTATAGTTCAATATTGTTTCCAAAGATATTATAAGAATAGATTGACAATACACACGCTTTTCTATGAAAACTGCTTCAACCATTGTAAGTGGGAGGAGCTTATCTTGCCGCGAAAATATACACCAATTAGGCGCGAGGCAAGCACACCTGACTTCACCTGATTAGTGTTTGATCACGCCGCAAAACGTCACAAAAATGGCGTATTATCAGTTCGTACACGAGTATAAAGAAGTGATTATACTACAAAATCGAGATGTCCGTCGTTTTCCGTGTAAATGAGTTAGCTGGCAGTACTCCCTGTTTTGACACAATGTATTTGATGATAATGGACGATGTGATATCGTGTTTAACTTAAAAAGGTTACAAAATTATGACTCACCGGTGATAGTAATGCTACCGAGTTTAATTTGCTTTACTGTTCGGTTTTTACACCAAAACACTGAACAACTTGGCATTTTTAACGGTTTTTTTTTTCATTAAGTTTGCGCTCGGCGGGCGAATGCACAATGAATGGATGATTCTTGACGCGTGAGCGGGAACGGTCACCTGGCCGTCCGCGAGTCTAAGCGAACTCTCAGTGGCCGGTGAGTATTAGCATACTAATTCCTCTAATATCTTTGATTGTTTCCATAGTGTTTCTTATAGTAGTCTAATGAAAAACTTTAAGTTTAAACGAAAATCGAAGTCGAAATTTTGCTGAAATGTTTTAAGTAACAGTTCAAAAATAAATTAGACAATACAGAATAGGTATTTCAGGCAACATAATGTTTAATTTTCGAATTAAAGTCTACTTTAAGTTCAGTCAAACTTGATAAATACTTGCAAAGCTTTACTTAATTTTTTTTTTATTTAAAACATTCATCATTCGGTTCAGTCAACATTTCAAATCGCGCTACGAGATATCAGACTCAACAGATTTTATTTGTCTTGGACGGCAGAGTTCATAAAACCGCATAATAATACAAACAATAGCTTACTAACATACCTGGTAACGGTCCATAAATTCTTGCCAATGATCTTTGAAGAATTGCCACGCTAGGTCCCGACCGTTTCTACTTAACGCTACAGACATAATCACAAACACGGTGTCTTGTGAACGAACTTCATCCTAAAACAAAAATAAAACGTATATAAGTATGCTGTTTAAAATAATATGTATAACATACATTACATACATACATTATCATGTACTTTACACATCCTCTTAAAATGTACTCAAATAACTCAGAAGCCTCCTATACTATCATTGATCACCGAGCACTGCACAGTATTTGTAACGTGAATTATAGTTTCAAATAATGGGCAATTGAAGCTGCAATTAAGGAGTGTTAAACACACATTACAGTGCAGTATGCAATTCGACGACACGGAACAAGCTCGGCAAAGTTACATAGATACGTAGAAGTACGCAATTGGGCAACGCGAGGTCTCGTACCGCACCGAAAGCGTAGCTGGCACGATACTTCCTCTCATGCAGGTCGGTGTCTCGATAAAGATCAAGGGAAACCACTAGAAGTACATACTGAAGCACTATACAAACGGATATGTACGACAATAGCGAAGTTAAAGATATGAATGAGGATCGGGATCGCGGACGCTTCTGATGCGGTCCTTCTCCTTGTGCAAGTCGACGGCGCGGAAAAGGTCCAGCGGAACAATATGATCTTCGAGGTTTACTTACAGCATAGAGCAACACGGGCCACCAGCCGCGGCAGACCGGAGGGGAGTAGCCATATCCAGGCTTTCCCCTCTGTCAAAGTACAATCACACGTGTTCCTATAATGTCGCCGAGATGTTTAAGCCTGGGTTGCATCACGATATTTGTTAAAATTATTTACTGTAACATTTCACATCCTTCTCTAACTTAAAGATTAAGTTAAGGTTGTGAAATGTTACAATAACTTTAACAAATATCTTGGTGCAACCCAGGCTTAATGTGTGCGTGAAATTGTTTATGTATTTTGTTAAAGTCAAAGTGCGAGTTTTGTTCTATTAATACCAAACCAAATATCCCCCCCCCTCGCAAAAAGTTACAGATTATTTTGCATCGGTAATAAACGCTACAGTTACTCCCATCCGGTCGGCCGGTGTCCCATGTTGCTCTATGACTTAAAGAGATAGTGAAGTTTAGGACACGACCGAGGCCAGCGGGATCTCGTACGACACGTAGAGCGCGGCTGATGCGGTCCTTCTCCTTGTACAAATCGACGGCGCGGTAGAACAACAGAACAATAAGAGCGTCGATGTATACTTACAGAGATTGCGAAGTTCAGGACACGATTGAGGAGAGCGGGGTCTCGTACGGCGCCGAGAGCGCGGCTGATGCGGTCCTTCTCCTCGTGCAGGTCGGCGGCGCGGTAGAGGTCGAGGAAGCGGCGGAAGGTGGCGTCGTCGGCCGACGCCAGCACCGCGCGGTAGCAGGCCGAGCGCAGGTCCGCCGGCAGGCTGCGGGCGCCGGACAGGTGCGCCTCGAACCTGCAACACGCGGCACCAACACATTGCAAGTCCACCAACAATAGTCCCGAAGTCATTTACAACAGCTTCGAAGTAAGTGATAATAGGGATGTTGACTGTTTTATTGGGATTTCAGAAAGAATAACAAAAAATAAAATCACATGATGTTGAAAACGTGTCAATGACTGGTTCTAAGATTTAATAATACAAAAATTTGTTAGTATTGAAATAACTCAAAAAGGCTAATATACACTTGCAGCACGTTATGATGTCACAGTCAAGTGAAACACCTCTGGTGTTTAGAGCCATTTGGATTTTATTATTATTTATTGTAAACCATTGATATACAAAAAACCCAAGATGCACACTCAACGTCTCAAAACCGTCCGCTCGCAACTAGCGCTAAAATGAACATGTAGCGCTCATTTTAAATAGTATCACGTCAATCTTAGAGCAGTTCGTAGGTCAAAAATGCCGAAGTGTTCCGTTAAAAATTGTAAAAATAATACGTCTATACCGATGAAAACGGATGGGATATCGTACTTTCGGTAAGTAAAAGACTTTATTGATTTACATTTGTCATATAGATGAGTAAATATAGCGATTTTGAATTGATTTTGATTTAATTTTGTTTATAACTTCACTCATCGGTCTTAGTATAATACGGCAAACTTCAATAGTTGTACGGTCTACTGTCATAGAAACGTATTAGGCTCATTTTGTTTTAGTCGTATAACGGCTCTGTTCTTGTCAATGGAGTCGATTTTCTGAAATCACACATATTTTTTATTACTAATTTAATAATTAACTTTTAAAGTTTTTATTTAATAATTAACTTTTAAATTAATATAATATGTTATTATGTATTAATACATTTTAAAGTATTTAATAATTTGATAATTGACATAGACAAAGTGACCTAATTTGTTAGTAATATTATTAACAATTTATGGATTTTATATTATTTAATCAATGCATAAAATTATTATTTTTGCTTTTTTATTCCATTTTAATACATACCGAATATTTTTATACATACATAATTAAACTAAAAACATTATAATATTATTTAATATCGCATAGCTATATGAATTGTATTAAGGGCATAAAACATTTAAAAACTGTGAACGTAAATTTTACAAACTCGATAAAATAGGCACCTGTAATAAGATACAAAAATAAATCAAACAAAATATTTATATTATTATTTTATTTATTTGACTCTATTCAATTCCTTGTGCCACTCATTAATTTCGGTCGTAAGTTTTTGCGTATTGTTTTAAAAAGAGAACTTAAACTCGTACTGCTAAGGTTCACTTTGTAAAAAAATAAGGTCTTGTGTTATCTATAACTACGTTAGTACAACTGACGACAGTTTCGAGTGCGAAGTTTGTACGCGACTGTGCATCTTGGGTTTTTTGTATATCAATGTTGTAAACACACTATGTCGAAGCTACGCGACGGAAGTTCGGAACTATTAAAGCCTGCAATGCTATTTGAATTACTGACGACACACGATTTCATGTCGAAATCACGCTGCGTTATTAACTTCGGGCGTACGACCGAAGTTCGGTTCGATTGCTGACACACACTATGCCACCACATGACACCACACTGAAGTGAAGTTGTGCCGCATAAGTTCGGCACTTAGGTATAGTGTGTCATATCAGCCGAATACGTCGAAACGTTAAATCAGCTGCCGAACTTCCGTCGCGTAGCTTCAGCATAGTGTGTTTACAATAATAAAATCCAAACGGCTCTTCGCTCAAGCGTAAATAAAGAATATGTAATTTAGCAATCATTTAAATGCACTCACCGGCTTTTGGCTTCTTTTATCGTGTCGGGGTCTTCGAAGCTGATCATTTTATTTAGCACCAAACTTCTGAGCAACGTATCGAGATGGCTTTCCTTTTCCTCGGCGTCCCATCCCAAACGCTTGGTGACATTAGCAAACAACTTCCGACCATAGTTTTTCAAAGGTTTGTCGAGTGCCGTGTGCGAGAACAAAACGTTTAGTTTTGACATGCAGTTAGCGATCGATGACCACACCGTGAAATTGGTCTCGTCTGTGAAGGCTTCCATTAATTTTAGAGACTGAAAAAAAAACGTTCACAAACATTTTTACACAT
This sequence comes from Macrosoma leucophasiata, assembly GCA_036365455.1. NCBI lineage: Eukaryota > Metazoa > Arthropoda > Insecta > Lepidoptera > Hedylidae > Macrosoma > Macrosoma leucophasiata. The sequence goes on from JAWQUS010000024.1 coordinate 9,395,999, forward strand.
GAAATGCTAATTGACAAAAATTAATAAAAGTATAGGTGAATCAGTTTGTATTTATATATCATTTAGCACGGCTTCCATGCTTTAGTTATTGTTCCTAGATATCTATAGATATTAATTTCATCGTCGTTGGGTCTCGGTGTTGTGCATGTGTCGCGTGTTGTTCGTGTACAACGGCACGTATACCACAGGATTTACCTGGTGTGGGACTGTGAGTGAAAGCGTGTCATATTTATACCTCAGCGGTGTGCGTATGTCCGGCCTGGACAAGCGCGAAGCAGTCGTCGAGGAGGCCGAGGCGGTCGAGTGGCGGCAGCGAGCCGTCGCGCACGCCGCGCACCAGCCGTGCCAGCAGCGCGCCCGAGTACCGCGTACGATAGTATCCCACCTACACATCACACCAGAGAATATGTAATAATACTACGTATAGAATGGACACTTCGACGTCCCGCCTGATTTCCCCTCTTGCAGCCCGCAACCCCCTTGAGTACCAGTCTGGAAGCCTCGTACACTGAGATTGCGAGCGGGCAACTGTGTGTGTGCGTGTAAAAACACGTCCTGATTGATGTGTAGTAGGTAACCGGAATAAGCGGTTGTTTGTATGGAATTTTAGCAGTGCCCGCGGTGTTACCATCCCGCACATATCGACCACATGCATTGCATTACGCCCGTGATCCGTGATTATCTTAAATCTTATCTAAAATCTTATCTTAAAATGACGGAGCTTGAGGGCGTGCTTGCCGCTAAATTGCCGCCATTGCCGAATACTAGGGTCTATACTGTCAGGTGGATATAAATATAAGGTACGGAGTCCAATTTCAAGCATAGAGGCATAATAACTTAGACCCCAGGATTGTTAACGCTTCTGAATTGAAATTTCTGGTTTTGTGTAGATGTTAGGCTACAGCAATCAGGCGTCATCAATGTGACCTATATGCTTCTTTGCCACTTACATGACATAAAAGAGTAAGCTAGCATGTTGGCAGATTTTAATTAAACTTTCTATAAACTAAATTACCTAAATATTTGAGCTAGTAAAATGAGTGAGAGAAGCTAGCATTCGATTAGTTAGTGTGTAGTCTGACTCAGTGGCGGACAAAGCGGAGAGGGAGGGAGGCTGGGGCAGTCCGCCACGGGCCTCCAGTTCTGAAGGCCTCCAAAGATCGACTGGTTGCTGGGAATCATGGAAGATTTGTAGAGCTCGCGCGTTTTTCTTGATGTGTATTTTAGAATCTATCTACCGTATCAATCATACGGGGGAGAGGAGGCCAAATGCCGCCTCGGGCTCCTGATGACATTAGTCCGCCACTTGTCTGACTACGAGTTTTGTAAATCCATAGTATTGGACCAACGTCTATCTAGTGCATCCTCTATTAAACCTTTACTGCAAAATAGCAGTCACCAAAGTTATGCTGTTTCAATCAAATTTTATATTTTTACAATGACTTAAAAAAAATCACGTTGTCTCTAAAAACTCTAAATTATCTTGTAGAACAGCTCTAGCATGTGTCAAGCCGGGACAGTAAGTCAGGATAGTAAACAGAGTTCCTAGTTTGCTATCCTAGTTTCCTGTTCTGACTGACTGACTCCTTACATTTAGCAAAATTAGACTTCAATGGTGGTAGTGCCGATGACGGAGAGGGTATTACCTAATCTATCTGCCGCTAAATTGTATTGTTCAGCACTTTCGTGTTTAGGTTAGAAAATTTTTGGCTCAGTAATTACTATAACAGAGGTAAAACAACTTAGGCAACCACGTGACAACGCATCTACATTTTATAACCTTTTGTTTTTACGTAAATTTTTATTCGCTGGAATATTATCTTATTATCCATGTGCACTGCATACCTGTTTTCCAGCATCATAACGTAAAGATTTGCACTTATAACGTGTGCGTTTTTCCGCAAACTTGTTTAACAAACTGTGTAATTGTGCAAGTCTAAATTTACCCATGTACCCTATCTAGCCACACCTTGTACCATTCATCGCGCTGCACCTTGCACTGCGTCGAATATTGCCCTAGATATATCTCACTGTCCTATTAGCGACATTCAATTCGCATTTATTGCATTTCCTTTGACTCGCGCTAAACCGACAAAATAGGATCGCCGGTCAAGGCGAGCAACATGACGGGCAAAGTCAACCTTTTCCTTTTACTAGAAAAGGTTGCTAAATAAAGATGTTTTCAAACAAAATATGTCAGTTTGCCAAAGGGTCACAGCCAAGACAACAAAGGAGACGTTCCAAAATGTATGGAGCTTGGGCCTGCACCATGTAGAAGAAATTGAGAGATGAAGCATAAAATACTGAATCATTTTCAGCTATTCAAATCGTTAATTAAATCTTCAATTAACTGTCGTAAGTATATTTCTGAACAAGAATGTCATAGTAGCAATATGGCACCATATTCCTGTCATACAAAAATTACGTTAAATAAATATTTCCGACAAAAAAACTACGATTCAAATTATTTTTTGAGTATTTTTCCATGATTTTGCGTATTTTTCTCTAACTTTTGATATAGTGTACAACGTGCGGGCCCAATTTGGAACTTCTCCTTTAGAAGTAAAAGATGCAATACCTTTGAAATATTTTTAACTATTGTTAATACAGATTCTTTTCATTTCATAAGACATTTTAAACACCAGGAAATGTTCTAGATGATTTCAGGATATTCCACAGCTGTTTCACTGTCGACCTTTTTTGATAAAAATTATTGGAACTTGCGACATTCTTCCCGAAAGCACATCGTATGTGTGTGGCTGGCACAACACTTTATCTCATAAGAAAATAAAAGTAATGATCGTGAAAACACACATTGATTACCTACCAATTTCGGTATAATTCTTTTAAAAATGTAGAATAAAAGAAACTTACAGTGCCCGGGTTCAGTTTGATCCATGCATCTTCAGCCACATTCTTTAGAACCACTTCTTGGGTTCTTGTCTCCAACACAGTTGACAGTGCTACCTAGAAATAATTGACAATATTACTTTTTCTTTAATTTTCCCTGACTTTCCCTGACCAAAATTTATTTAGTAGGCAAGTAGGTTTTATTCATATCGCGCATGGCCCCGCGGATGGTGTAGATTGTAAGCGATCTACTCGGTTAAGCGATACGGGCGCGGTCGGGTGTGTGATTGGTGACAAATTAAAATGCGGGTTTTCCGTGCTTTGGAGGACACGTTAAGCCGTCGGCAATGAATATGTAATAATACTACGTATAGAATGGACACTTCGACGTCCCGCCCATTTCTCCGCCTCACCCAACCACCTCCCCTCTTATGGGCGACGGTTGGTATTCTACAGCGAGGTTGCAAGCGGCTTAGTTGCAATACATTTTAAAATCAATATATTATTTATTTACATAAACCAACGACCTGCCAGCCCTGAAGGACTCTTTTGACGCCATTTTTGAAGAACCCCATATTGTAGCACCGAGGGATCACCTAAGAGGGAAGCTCATTCCACAATTTACACGTTCTGGGCAAAAAAGAACGTGAGAACCGCACCGTTGAACATTTCCAGGTGTCCAGTCGGTGAGGATGGAACTTCTCTCTTCAGCGGGTAGTACGGTGTAGGAAAAGAGACGGTGGCACCATGTCGAACAGTTCAACAGAACACTCGCCATTGTAGAGACGGTATAAAACGCAAAGACTCACAATGTCTCGGCGCAGACTCAGATGTTCGAGCCTGTCAGTAAGTCCTGGGTCGTTAACAATACGAATGGCGCGTCTTTGTAGGGAGTCAAGTGGACCCCAATCCGAGACCCGCTCCAGAGAGTGCTCGATTTCAGACACAAGTCTAGTCCTGCTTTCCTCGATAAGCGTCCGAGAAGCATTTGCACGGCTAGTGTAGTGTGCATCTCCCGTACTGTCATCTGCATAGCAATGGAAATTGGGGTTTTGCTCCAACATTTCATTGATATGCAGAAGAAAAAGCGTGGGACATAACACAGAGCCTTGCGGCACACCAACGTTGATGGGTAGTCTGTCTGAGCGCCGACCGTCAACTAGGACCTGTATAAAACGCTCAGACAGAAAGCTGGCTGTCCAGTTGCAAAGCCTCCCGGGAAGACCGTAAGATAGAAGTTTCGCGAGAAGTGCCCTGTGCCAGCCCCGGTCAAAGGCCTTAGCAATATCTCTAATGTAAACCGTAATCATGTTCTGGGTAGGTTATATATACTGTGGTAGAGCTTCAGTGATAAAGCTCCAAGGCGTACGAGCACCACCGCATCCCAATTTATATTTCCCTAAATGGGACCTAACGAAAATACTATGTAAGCAATGTGGGTGTCAATGTCAGGGTAAAAATAATTACCACCGCAACGATGAGGTCATAATAATTATAACAAAAATGGTACCTCCTTTCTGGTCAAAGATGGCAGACATAATAATTTTCCAGAAATATGATGGATTTCAATTTTCTGTTTCTTGAGGTGCAAATTTTTCAAACCCAAGATTTGAAAAATGAAGCGGAACAGTTTTTTTTAACATAATGTGTATTAATTTCGAGGTTTCTTGGGGTGCTAATTAAGAAAATGGCATCCATTTTTAGATCCAAGATGGCAGACAGACTGCTTTTTTCAAAATATGATATGGGTATCAATTTTGAGATTTCTTGGGGTGCTGATTACGAAAATGACATCTTTTTTTAAATCCAAGATGGCGGACATAATTATTTTGCCAAATTGTGATATGGGTGTCAATTTCGAGGTTTCCTGGGGTGCTAATTACGAAAATGGCATCTTTTTTGAGAACCAAGATGGCGGACATAATAGTTTTTCCAAATTGTGATATGGGTGTCAATTTCGAGATTTCCTGGAGTGCTCATTACGAAAATGCTCTTAGGAAACGAATTCCTTGCTCTGTATTCAATGAGTGCGAAAGAGAAACATCGACACAGGCCGGCGCGTGAAACAGAACATCTTGTATGAGAAATTAGCCTATTATGTTGTGGGAATAATACGCTGTGTTGCTTTTGCCGTTTTATGTAACGAACAAAAGTGTCGGATTCGTCAGTATTTTGCAGTTTTTCTTTTAAGTTAATATTTAAAATAAAATGAGAAAAGAAATAAATTTTTTTTTTTTAACCTCTTCTAAAAAAGGACAAGAGCCGCCTCTCTGCCTAACTTTAAAAAATTGCTTTATAAACTTCGAAAAAATGAGATGTACTGAGTTTGAAGGACTTCCAGCATACATTACAATATGCTAATCCTGGATCATCTGCGAAGTCATTGATAAAATTCTAAACTAATTTTGGGATCTAGCCACATTTTATTAAATACCTATACACTGTTAAGCACTCATTTTAACACTGTAAAGGTATATTTTATTCTCACGTTAAGAAAAGGAAAGATCTGTTAGAAAATAAAAATTGAAATGGAGTAACCTAGTTATGATAAAAAAAATCATAACATAGTTCACTCCAATCTTGAAAAAAAGGAACATGTCTAATTAATCCAATTACACAGTCACAATAGTTCACTCTATGAAATAAATCTTTATTCATTGTGATAAATATTTATTTATTTCAAACTGAAAAAGAGTTATCTAATTATGACGAAAAAATCGTAACATAGATTACGCTAAAACTGAAAAAAAATGCTACTATGGTCTGGATTAAGCATTAGACTAGACCGGAGTATTAAATTTTAGTTCCCTTATTTAAAAATCACTGGAAAAAAATATTAACAACAAATCTCAATTTTCCCTGACTTTCCAGTTATCCCTTCGATTTCACTGACTTTTCCTGACCACCTTGAGCTTCCCTGACCTTTCCCTGACTTTCCAGAATGTGGACACCCTGATATAGTATGTACCTTCACATTATCAAGTTATCATTACCATCAGATGTGATTATTGATAAGATATTGTCTAAATACAGGAAGCAAACATCAATTACTGGGTCAATGTCAACACAGAGACAAATGATGATAAGATATGAATTCACTTTATATCAATATACAAGGTTTTAACCTTGATATCATTAACATAATCAATAAATATCTATGCATATCATGTACCTTTTCAGGCTGATCTTGAGTAGAAATGGAGATTGGTACCATCCACAGAGTATTGTCACCTTCACTGCCATCAGCACAAAACTTTTGTTGAGTTAATGTTAAAACACGATCTGGACCCCTCTGTTCTGAAGTCACCTGTAATATAATTATATCATTAGTTTTAAATTATTATACCACCAGCTGTTTTCAACTATTTTGTCAGCGAGATCTAGTAAATTTCTGGATCTACATAATACCAGGTCCATCAATAATTAATAACCAGTTAGAGTTGATGGACTCCATATATGGCGTAATGAGTTGTAATTGTTAATCATCATCAATGGCCTTTACATCTGCAAAAGATGTTATTAACAGTGTCACAGGTCAATAGATCACGATTAAATCACTTGGCTATCTTGCTCTATCATTGGCTGAGCGGATTGGTTAGACCAAGAAAGCAGAACGATTTGATTGAATCCAATATAAATTATGACTAATAATGTGATGAGGACGAGGGCTTACCCCCGGTCCATAGTGTAATAGTGAATGCGTCCTTATACACAAATAATCATACACAATGGTTAAGCAGTTCAAGTATGTTGTGATCTTGGGTTTTTGACACAATTGGACTACAAAAGATTTTATCATAGTCTAAGAAAATTTTAAAGAGGTGATTGTATTATGTATATACTAAAATACTATACTAAAGAAATATATACAAATATACACAATAATAAATAACAGAAAGTCATTGATGAGAGATTGGGTTTAATTGAAAATTGAATTTATTGTTGTCGGGTATATCTATATAATTTGCTATTCACTATTAATTTCTTGATGTCTTTCTATCATATTTTTACTCTAGTAATAGTTCAAAATTAAAACATGAATGTTATTTCTTACCTGAACCATAGGAAAACCCATTTGTTTGGTCCATGTAGACATAACAGCTCCAACAGGCTTGTTTGAGGCTTCTTCCAAGGCAGCCCACAAATCCTCTGTGAATGTGTTTTTATACTGAAATAAAAATAAAGTAGCTAAAGTATATACATTCTACATAATTATATATAGAAAACAATTATTAATATTTTCTAGTATTACCTGATGTCTTGTTAGGTAAATGTTCATGCCTTTGCGAAAATCATCATCACCAATATATCTGTGCAGCATACGAATTACTGAAGCACCTTTATTGTACGAAATGTCATCAAATATTTCATCTATTTCAGATGGGTGGCCCACTGGTACTTCAATTGGATGTGAATTTTTTAAACAGTCTAACTCTAAAGCCCTGGAAACAAAATACATTATGCTTGTTTTTGCTAATCTTTTAAAATATTGCAATGAATGCACATGAATTACATTAGTTGAATTGTTGCCAAATGAATTTGTAAGTTGAATGACTTGCTAAGGTGTCCATTTCTTTAAGATTGGCAAACTTCCATGCATGATATGCATATTTTGATTAACAATCAGAATATAATTCGTAAATATAAACTTTTTTGCCCTTTACAACATCATTAATACGCTTATCATGGCAATTTGTACAATTCATATTCATACACAACAGTAATAGAATGTTTGCTGATAAGAGCAAATATATATTTAACACATCATTACAAACCATGTAATTAAGTCATAAAATGTATGTATGTTAAAGTAAATGCATTGCTGTTGCACTTGAATGTGCTGTATAGTAGGGTTGCTGAGGATTCCTCTTCCTCTCTCCTTCTCCGCAATATTTTGGGTTCCTCAACCGTTTCCGCATCCTCAAAAATTAAAATAAAAAAATCCTCTTCCGCTACCGCTTTCTCAAAATTTAAGAGGAATTTATGAGGAATTTTGTTGCGCATGCGCGTCGCGTATCGATGGCAACGCACACGCCGCAGCGCGGTGCCAGGCCGAACAGGCAAGCGAGACCTTCCCACCCGCCACTGGCGCTGTTCCTTGAATGTTTGTTTTAATTTTATTGACATACATAATTTTGTTTATCGCGTATAAACAAAATTATGCTCAGCTTAAAAAATCGAAATATTCGGGGCTTTACAGAACTGTATCTTTACAATACCTATCTTCTCTTCCATCAAATGTACTAGCAAACGACTTTTTAGCAATGCTGTATTGTAATTGGTATATGATGAGCTATAAAACCGGTTGTTGGGGAAACAGCGTCCAAATATTTTTTTTATAAAAATTAACCTACCTGTTTAAAATAAATTTTGATTAATAGTATTCAATTCTTTTATTTTGATTAATAATATACCTAATTACCAAAGAAATAAAGACTGCATTCTTATTTTCATTTCAATTCCTAAATGAAATTGTGTCATTCACTCATCTTTTTTGGTGTGCGTGTGTTTTTTTTATGTCTGTAAGTTGACAGACAAGCACACAACACCGTCGCCTATGAACATTTGCAACACCAGGGGAGTTGCCAACGCGCTGCCAGCCCTGAAGGACTCTTTTGACGCCATTTTTGAAGAACCTCTTAATGTAGCACCTAGGGAACACCTCAGAGGGAAGTTCGTTCCACAATTTACACGTTCTGGGCAAGAACGAACGTGAAAACCGCACCGTTGAGCACTGCCAGGTGTCCAGTCGGTGTGGGTGGAACTTCTCTCTTCGGCGGGTAGTACGGTGTAGGAAAATAGATGGTGGCACCATTTCAAACAGTTCAGCAGAGCACTCACCATTGTAGAGACGGTACAACACGCACATACTCCCAATGTCTCTGCGTAGGCTTAGATGTCCGAGCCTGTCAGTAAGTCCTGAATCGTTAACAATACGAACGGCGCGTTTTTGTAGGGAGTCAAGTGGACCAAGCTAGTATTTGGGGGCTCCCGCATACAAATCAGTATGAGTAGTAGTAGCTGCCCCGAAGTGAAAGTGAATACTGCCTGGCTTTGTTAAGCACCCCTAGCTTTTTGAATGCCAACTTGGTCTTACACTCAATGTGACTCCCGAATTGCACTTCGTTCGATATGTCAACGCCCAGGATACCGATACTCTTACCAACGGCGATCGGAATGCCCTAGAACTGTGGTGCTACAATGCATGGCGTTTTTTTACCGGTGAACATGCAGACTTGTGTCTTCAAGGGGTTGAACTGCATTAAATTAAGTCGACCCCAATTCGAGACCCGCTCCAGAGTGCTCGATTTCAGATACAAGTCTAGTCCTTCTTTCCTCGATAAGTGTCCGAGAGGCATTTGCACGGCTAGTATAGTGAGCATATCCCGTACTATCATCGGTATAGCAATGAAAATTCGAGTTTTGCTCCAACATTTCATTGATGTGCAGAAGAAAAAGCGTGGGAGATAGCACAGAGCCTTGCGGCACACCAGCGTTGATAGGTAGTCTGTCTGAGCGCTGACAGTCAACTAAGACTTGTATATAACGCTCAGACAGAAAGCTGGCTGTCCAGTTGCATAGCCTCTTGGGAAGACCGTAGGATGGAAGTTTCGCGAGAAGTGCCCTGTGCCAGACCCGGTCAAAGGCCTTAGCAATGTCGTTGTGTAGATATGTCACTGAACTCGTCCTTAACTGCTGGACCAATTTTGATGATTCTTTATCGTATGTGTTTTGAGAATGGTTTAGATTTTAGATTCATAGTAAAAATAATTAAAAGAGCATCTCTTTTAATTATTTTTTTTGTACATATGTGTACTTAGTTAAGTACATAGACAGGACAGCGGATTTTAGGTTGGGTCTGCTAGAATTTATAACTTCGTATCATCCTCTTCTCATCTTTCTGTAGCGCGCAAGGCCTCCCGGCTGGTGTAGAACGCAAACAATCTACTCGATTAAGCGATACGGGTGCGGTCGGGTGTGTGACGGGTGACCACTAGTGGCAAATTAAAACGCGCATGTTCGTGCTTCGGAGAGCAGGACGCCGACGGTCCCAGTTGCTATCGACAGACAGCATTCGTTAAACCTTGTCGGAGGCTTTATTGGCGGTTTGAAAACATCCGACAGCGGGTTGGCCACTAACCCTTGCAAGTAACTCCACCAACCCGCATTGGAGCAGCGTGGTGGAGTAAGCTCCAGACCTCCCCTCAAGAAGGGGAGAGACTCGTGCCCAGCAGTGGGACATTTCAAGGGTTGCTATTATTATTATGTCATCTGCTTCCTCTTCCTCATCCGCATCCTCTTCCTCATAAAAATATCCTCTTCCTCATCCGCATCCTCTAAATTGGCACATCACAATTCCTCTTCCTCATAATCACTTCCTCAACAACCCTACTGTATAGCAATAGGGTAAAAAGTAACTGATTGATTAAGTTAAGGTGACAATATTGGATGTTGGATTTATTGTAAAAATACAGAATTTAAGAGATTTTGTAAATTAATGAGTATCAATATATCTGGTAAATGTTGATTGTGAAATAAAAATAGTAATGATTAAAGTATATATGTTAATACAATCTCACCTAATATATGTCTCCGTAACAAATTGTGTCCAAATATCATATTCAGGAAATAGATGATTGACACATAGGAACTCAACAAATGAAGCATAACCCTCATTGAGCCATAAATGAGTCCACCACTCCATTGTTACCAAATTGCCAAACCATTGATGTGCCAACTCATGACCCACCACAAGAGCGATCCATTGTCTCCTCACAGCTGAAGTATGCTCCTCATCCACAAGCAAACATGTCTCTCTATAAGTAACCAATCCCCAGTTCTCCATGGCACCAGCTGAAAAATCTGCTATGGCTATCAAATCAATCTTGGGTAACGGATATGCTATATCAAAATATTCCTTGTAGTAAGGCAGGACTCGAGCTGCCACTTCCAAAGCAAACAAACCCTGTTTACTCTTTCCCACTGGAGTATACACACGCACAAGTACTCCATCCCTCGACTTTTTTTCCACATAATCATACTCTCCGACCACCACTGCCACGAGATATGTGGACATGATCGGCGTCGTGTCGAAGCGCATCACTTTTTTATCACCAGTAATGTTCTCCTCCTTGACGGGCATGTTGGAGAGCGCGACGCGGTCGGCGGGTACCTCCAGCTTGATATCGAACGTGGCTTTGATGGCCGGCTCATCCCAGCAGGGGAAGCATCGCCGCGCATCCGTCGCTTCGAATTGAGTTACGGCCGCGTATCGCTCTTCGCCGCTGGGCGTCAAATACTTGCTGCGATACAGGCCCTTCATCTTGTCGTTGATCTCGCCTGTGAATTCGCAGTAGAGGGTTGCCGCCCCTTCCGGCAGCGGCCGGTCGAACGCGATAACCGCCGTCTCGTCCATCGCCTCCAGCCGCACTTCGACCGGGCTGAGTGTCGTAACACTACCTGCCTCGTCATACTGCAGTTTGACGCTAGTCAACTCCAAATCTAAACTGTTTAGCACTATCTCTTTGGTTGAATTGACGATCTGAAAGTGAATTAGCGATCTGAATGCGTCACATGGAAACGAGATATTTGCAACAAACATGATATGATAAAATTCCCTCTTACCGATACTTTCACCGCTGTTTTCCCCGTAAAAGTTAATTTTTCGAGATTAGGCACCAATTCCAGTTCATAATGTTTTGGTACGACATTTTTCGGAAGGCGTTGGAAAGGTTTGTTTTCTGGCATTGTCACTTTATTTTGCAATAACGTAAATGTGGGACGCACAACAGAAAAATACCGTAATGACCGAGTGACAGAGTGAACTCGCGCTACGACAACCGCACCCGCACCGCACCAACCACCCCGCACACCTCTGTATGGCCCCCACTCCGAATAACGGTACTCGGATTCACTACGTAATTTACAATGGCGATTTAAATAATTACGCTTGCAATTTTGAAAACGAAATGTAAATAAATTACGAACAGCACGTAGCAGTTGCAGCGTCATGGAATGCGATTAAATTATGACGTTATCAGTGAAAGTTGACATCAAAATCATCAAGAAAGTGTGTCTATGTGGGTTAGGTTAGCTAATAAATTTGCAATTAAAAAAAAACTAAGTTTATTGAACACAATCATAGATGTCGTTAGAGTCGTCCGATGGTTAAAATATATAGAAATTAACGTTTCATTTTACTAATAAACTTCTGAAGTCGCACTATAATTCGACTACTATCTATCAAACTAACTAACACGCAAAGTAAGTACTAACTTACAGATTAGTTTGCACACATACGGCGTTGTATTTTTAGTACACTTTCGAATTAACCATCTAACTTCAAAGCTCGTTTGTGTATTTAATTGTTCTTTATGTGTATATGGCACTTGTGTGTCTCACTGTGACACAGAAGGCTTTTCGAGCATCCAGAAATGAGTATCATGTTGATTGTAAGTACTTTCTTACATGTGCAAATGTATGTGCCGCTGCTAATTTACAAGTAATTGACAACATTTCATATTTTTAACCTACATATTTTATTACATTTTTCAAAAGTTTATCCAAAACTAGGGGACCACTGTTTAACCATTTTTCGGAATTTCGTACTTTTCATTCATAATTTCTACTTTGAAAGTAGGTAAACGTAACTTCACGCCTGTAATCCCCGAAGGGGTAGGCAAAGGTGAATGCATGCATTCAAGCATACATGGCCGTGATGACATTCGTCTTGCTCTCTTCTAAAGAGAACAGATGAGAGAGTGGAACACGCTAGGAACTCAACTATATGCTACGATTATGTAATTTTACAGAAGTATAATCAAACACAAAAAGTGGCTATAATACAGAAGCTACAACGTTACATGTCAAACACAAGTTTGACACATAACATACCCAAAAGTACAGTTACTTGTCAAAAGCTGTTTTTATTTCGTTGCTAAGGACTTGACGGCGCAGCCGATAAATTAACACCTAATTTGACTTTCAAATGTCAAAGCGAAGCGTCATTGTCGATGGTTGGGTGGGGTGGCCGTCGCGTCGTTAAGACGTTGACTCGATTGAAGCGAGGGTAAGATACGAACCTCTACGCGCTCACGAGAGCGCTCACGCGCGAGGCACCACCCATCTATCCGCTGCTTGACAGTAGCGGTAGACGGTGCTATAGGCCCCAGGACCGCGCCGAAATCATGGCCAACCACCTGGAGGTGGTGTTCACCCCCAACCCCGCTAGCGGCGCTGCCGTCGAGCACCATGATGACTGTGAGCGCCGAGTGAGGGAACTCCTGTCGGCCCCCGCCGCGCCGCTCCGGGGAGAAGATTTTATCTCCCCGTCTGAACTGCGCAAAGCCGTCCTCCGACTACCTAGTAGGAGGGCCGCCGGGCCTGACGGAATCCCAATTGAGGCGCTCCGGCATCTACCGTGGAGAAGTTTGGTGTCACTAACCAAACTTTTCAACGGGGTACTCCGGACTGGCCATTTTCCCACTGATTGGAAGCTGGGAAAGGTTATCGTCCTCCCGAAACCGGGCAAGGACCGCCGACTCACGTCCAGCTATCGCCCTATAACGTTGCTGTCGCACCTGGGCAAGTTGTTTGAGCGCCTCCTGCTGCGGAGGCTGAGACCGCTCCTCCCGAGTAGAGAGGAGCAATTCGGCTTCCGCGCGGGACATTCAACCACGCTCCAACTTGCCAGAGTGCTGCATCACCTTGCCGACGAGGCCAACAGAGATCACTACGCGGTCGGAGTTTTTCTAGACATAGAAAAAGCTTTCGACCGTGTGTGGCACGTTGGCCTCCTCGACAAGATAGCAGCCAAAATGCAACCTGGCATTTTTAGGGTGGTAGCTGACTTTCTCCAAGACCGGCGGTTCTACGTCACGGTGGAGGGCTGCGATTCTGCCCAGCATCCAATCCGTGCCGGAGTTCCACAAGGCAGCTGTCTGTCGCCGTGCCTTTATGCGGCGTACACAGACGACGTTCCCACCCTGCGTGACCATCTGCGCGAGGGGGAGAGGGACGTCATGCTGTCCTTGTTTGCCGACGACAGCGCCTATGTAGCGACATCGGCTCGGTTGCATTTAGCAATCGCAAAAATGCAACACCTGCTGGACCTGCTGCCGGAGTGGCTGGACAGGTGGCGGATGGCCGTCAACGTAGACAAGACGGCCGCTTTCGTAACACGAGTCCGCCGCTTACCGCAGCCGCTCCGACTGCGAGGCCAGGACATAGCCTGGCAGTCTACGGTGAAGTATCTGGGGTGTAGCATCGACCGCGCGCTCCGCATGGTGCCCACTGTGAATCACGTGGTGCAACAGGCGGCGACCGCGCGCTCGATGCTGCGTCCCGTTCTTCAATCGAGACTGCCACTCCGGACCAAAATCCGGCTATACAAGACCTATGTCCGCTAGAGGCTGACGTACGCTGCGCCTGCATGGTATGCACTATGCTCCGCGACGCAGCGGCGTAGGCTTCAGGTTCAGCAGAACGTGTCTCTCCGGCTGATCACAGGAGCGGGGAGGTACGTGCGCAACGACGTCATCGCCCGGGATCTAGGGGTTGAGTCCGTGGAGGAGTTCGTGGTCCGTCTCGCGCGTCGAATGTTCGACCGCGCAGACAACGGACCCCACGAGCATCTCCGCGGAATCGCCCCTCTCCACAGCCGCCCACCCGAGGGTCGTCCGTTGCCGCGCGAGATCCTCCCTCCTGCATCGCCGAGGGCGCGTCGAGCCGATGTTGCCCACCCCATCCCTCCAAAGGCCCCGATCCCCCGGATCACAGTGAAGGCCGCCCAGACATACACCTACACTGACACTCATACCACTGTCGACAGGCCCCAACCACCCGCAGATTATTGGGAGGGTTCGAGCCCCGCCCACCGACCGGGTTCGACTCCCGGTCGAGGACTTGAGACGTCGCCCGGGACCGCGGCTGCGCCGTCAGGCTTAGGCCAAGGTGACGAGGTGGTCGTGTGGCCCCTTACCATCGCCAACGTCAACATATACAACCTTTTGTAAGCGGCGCGCGGAGGAATAGCTGAGGGAGTGAAAAGAATGTACCCAAAAACAAAAAAAAAAAAAAAAAAACAAAAAAAAAAACATAAAACAAAGAAATGGGTTAAAAAGCTAAAAAAAAAAAGGAGAAAAAAACAATACAAAAAAAAAAAAAAAAACTGTATGAAGCCTCCTTCAGCGAGTTCCTCTGCGTGCCAGCATCTCCAGTTAAGGACCACGCCCCCGACGTCTCGGGGGCAGATAGGCCCGGGGAAGGAGGACATTCCTCGACCTCCGAACCATCCCCCCCCTTTTGTTGCGCTTCACGCGCGGAGGGAGGGATGATGAATAAACAGTCAGCGAGGGTAATTTTTCGTAGCGTCGGCGCCCGCGCACCACCCTTGTGACGAATCGCTTAAATTAGTAACAGTAATAAAGTTAATTGCAGTGAAGTAAAATACAATGATAAAATTATAAAGTAAAGTGAAGAAAGTTATAGTGAAGTGAAGCTAGATGAATAGTGATAAAAATGTCGTTGCAAGTGTTAATTGATTATTGCGGGTATTATAAAATTATAGTGATAAAAAGAAGTGAAGTTATGGCGACGAATCAATATCTGTTCTGATAAGACCACCCCGGCGTTTACAGACTTTTTTATAAGCGCACGCCTACAATGCTTACAAATAATAAATGTTTACGCATATGTGACCTTACACAAACAATCACAAAAGCGTCTAGTGGTTAATTAATTGATTTGTTATTTAATTATAACACTGATATCTATATTCGTTCATATTTTGGTTTAATTACATACATAAAAACTTAATATTAAAAAATGTCGCACTGTCAACTTAAAAAGTTTATAAATGCATTTTCGCGTTCCTCTCTAAATTAACCTCTCACGGATCATTAGGCCACACACAATTGAAATCAATTGTCATATTTTTCTTGTAGCCTGATAGACAAGGGTAAAATTTTTCCATAATTTCATTTTATACTAAAATATTGAAAATAAATTAAATTGACTCCTATTGCATCACATCATTCTTCAATGCAGTGACTATAATGTTATTGTATAGTCTTATGTTGCTATGGCGACGTAACTGTTATTGATCGACGACCTTATGATGTCCAAAAGGTTAATACAATTAATTTAGGAGTTTGTTGAGAGATGGCAGCACAGGCGTACATCGTGATCGTGAAGAAATATGTCTCTATCTTGGTAGGGTTGGGCAGAATGTAATCGATTTCTATTTTGAATCGAATGACAACTAAGGACAGATTATACAATGGGCTTCTGGCCTAACCAAACAGTCTTGTAGAGCGTAGGTAGTCCATTTTCATGAAGTTTTAGGTGTGCGTTTGGAGGATGATCCTCTTACCCGAGTCTATCTGCAATCTGCACTCTTGACAATGAGAGCGTGTTTTTCTGTAGAATAAGTCCCACCCACCCGTTAACCGGATGCGCACGATGTGCTGTCATTTTTTTGTTGTTGTCACCCAACCAGCTCAGGATTTAGATTCTCTGCATGGATGCGGCGCAGATACGAAGAATACCTTTGAAAATCTGGGTTAGGGATGACAAGCTTTTTTGTACTGTACATAACACCACAATTTTTGATGCGGTCCGACCAAGCTGCCTGTCACTATAGTAGACGTGCGATAGTCTCTTGCAACTCCGAGGCAGAAATAAAATCCACCTCGTCAGTGGCGTTTTCATTATCTCCGCGCCAGTTGACGCAGCCAGCGCTCTGGGTGCAGCTTTTTTGGAGCTGGGTGGACGTGGCAACTCTACTATACGTTTGCATTAGCCTAGTGCTTGTGGTGGTCGCCTCCGCAGTGGCCTGACTGTAGTAAGTCACTCACACTCACCAACTCACCATCACCCACCGGCCAGCTCCGCAGAGAGCGATATCAAGTAGCGCACCTGTTTTTAAAATTCCGTGCCTTGGAAATTTATCCAAGTTTGTATCACAGAAAGTATGGAGGTAAAAAAGAAATGTAGTTTTTTTTTTTATTAAATAATCAGTTGTATGTCCAAAGCATCGTTACTGTAATCAAATATTATATGGAGTTTAGTTTAATCGCAAATCTCCAAAAAAAAAAGCCATTGTGTCAATTTGACTTTTGTGTCCGTCATCTGCTGTCAGTTGCTGTCAGTAAGTCGCGTTCGTTGATGGCATTGACCTTCATTTAAGGACTGGCCATACCTACAGAATTGACAACATTTCATATTCTTAACCTACATGCTTTATTACATTATTCAAAAGTTAATCCAAAACTAGGGGACCCATGTTTAACCATTTTTCGAAATTTTGTACTTTTCATTCATAATTTCAACTTTGAAAGTAAGTTTATTCTAAAAAGACGTATGCGCCATATGACGTCACACATAGGGTGGAATGGCGATAGAACCCAAGCCTTGTGCCGTGACCCTTTAAAAAAATTGTAGTTGTCACTGTCTTGTCGTTGTCAGCTTGTCAAACTCGATGTAGGGCTGTGATCTTTTTATTTTAAAAATATCAGTACCAGTGTTCGATATATCGAAAAATTATCGATATATCAATATAATTTTAAAAAAAATATTTGATAATTTTTTTATTTATATTATTTCTTATATTATTCGCATTAACACATGCTTGTGAAATATATTTTGTGGTGTTATTTTTGTGGAAGAGCGGCTGGACTAGAGTAGTAGTCCCAGTAGGCCGCGAGTTCGAGTCTCGCCTGAAGTCAAATTTTTCTTTCCATTTTACTTTAAAATAAAAAATTCTTTGACCCTGCGTGTCGTCGATTAATCTCTTCCTTGATCCAACTACAAATAAAAATATCAATATTTTATCAACAGCCTAAGGGCTAAGTCGTTGTTGAAGACTTTAAAAATTGTTTTTTTTTAATAAATAAGTTCGTAGCAGCATTTCATAGACTTAATAGTAGGGATGGCGATTTTTTCTGAAATCAATCAATGTCCAAAATCCTTTGACAATTAGATCGACATTGAAAAAATCGATCTATTTTTGATTTGGGATATGTAATACTAAATTTCAAGGAAAACAGACGACCAAAAAAAAGCAACTCAACAGTATTCAATGCTGGTATAATGCATCTTATACTCACGTTTAAACGTAAAATCTTATGATCTGTATGTTTCCTATGTCCCTATGTGAATTAAGGAAAAAGATCGATCTTCGATTTTCCAGGGTATAGCATCGATTCACTAGATCAATCCGGTACTGTGGATCGATTTAAATAAATTTAATAAGTTTTTGGGTATTTATGAGAAAAAGACTCAATTAGTTAAGTGATTAGTGTATAAGGTGTGCAGTAAAATAGGAGGTTGCAGTTAGCCTGTATAAACCGTACAGAAACGAGGCCTTTAAACGACATCACTTTTCATTCGTAAGTAAACAGATATTAGTAAATAATGTATGTCTTTTGAACAAAATACACGTTGAAGCGTAAAATTCTTGATTTTCAATTCAAAATAAAGCACATTTCTCATGAAATTCTTGATTTTCATTCAACGAAATCCCACATATTTATTTTTGTGTGTTGCTTTTTTACTTTTATATTCTCCCTAATTTCGTAGACATATAAGTTTTTGTTCTAACAGTGTTAGAATAGAATTGACAATAAGCCATAACAAAATATTAAGTGGCTTTGGTAATTCTTTCCAAGATGGTGTAGAATAAAAAATATTGTTATTAAAGAAAAAAATGGGAAAGAAAAATTTGACTTCGGGCAGGAATCGAACCTGCAACCTCAGGATAATCAGTCCAGCCACTTTACCTCTAAGCTGCAGAGGTCCCACACCAATGCATCAAACATTGCCTTCCCTTTTTTTATTTTTAACCGACTGAGGGTAAGTGAACGACGAGGTTTGTCAGGACCGGAATATCTGGCACTCTACACTCTCTGCCTACCCCGTTAGGGACCTGGCGTGAAGATACACACACATCTGCATTTAAATCGAGATCTAGAGATCTCAATGCTTAAAAAGTTATGTATAGGCTGCAGTTTTCATTTACTCGGTACCCACTTATCGATGTGAACTCGTTGATCATTATTTGCCGGTGTATGTTGCTTGCTTTTAATGTTTTAAGGGCTAGCATTAAAAATGGTCGAGACCCTTCTGAACTTAGTATTTCCGTTCATTCTACGGAAGTACTAACATTCCCACATTCTGACATTTCATATGTCTTGATATTTATAATTTGAATAATAAAGCGATAATCACACTGAAACTCTTCGTTTTATTTAACTATTACTTACACGCATATATTTAATGCCTTACCCGATACATCATTCGTTCTGATAAACTATCTATAAGATCGCGGCCAAAGAAATAATACCCTGTAGATGATGTTCTAGAGTGCGAGCTGTGATTAATCTAGAACCTTGATTATTCACAGCTCGCAGCATAATAAATGCTAATTCATGGTTACCTATTTAAAATTATGTACATTTTCGCGATATGTTCTTGATCTTTCAGCAAAATGTATAGAATTAATTGAATGGTAGATGCACATATTTCATTTTATCATTCAATCAATTCGTGACAAATCGGCTAATCTGAATAAAAGTAAAATGCTTAGGAATGTTTAACATAAATACTTGCCGAGATATAGTAAATGATTAGGAAGAAAATTGGGAAACTTTATTTACTAGCAACACTCATGATTTCATATGGCTGTCTCATGAGCGGCCACACGCAAGCTACATCTATAGGTACTTAATCTAAGATTTGAACTCAGAAAAGAAAAACAAAGAAACGGTATTTTCCTTTTAGGATCGTGTCAAATTTGAAATGTTGTCAGTTGGCGTGTTTGCCTACAAAAATTTGGGCGATTACAATGGCCGCCTTTCATAGGGTTGTTTTGATAAATATCGATATCATCTTTTAATACATGAGCGGGTAATATCGATATTTTATCAACACGAATTCTTATTCTTTTTAAGTATGTATGCTTATTCTTAGTAAAATCCACTCACTAAATAAGAGTTGAGTATAATTGTAATAATTATGATGTAGTAATAAAATGTACCCTGTAATTTGCATGCAATTTAAATAGTGAAATATAAAAGAAAGCTATATTATATACTGAAGATCTTATGTACCTACTATACTTTTAGCAAATAAATAAATTCATTAATTCAAATGATCTCTTTGATTACAAGCAGCTTGCGAAAGGTTCTCATCTCAACCAGAACTAGAGCTAAAAATTGCAAATTGTGGTAATGTTGAATTTCAGAAGGATTCTCTATATCAGCCTTCAAATGTGAGTCTTATGCTGACCAGCTCCTTGGAATGCATCTCTGTATATTGTTGCTATGTATTCCAAATTTTAATCATTATGTTTAGTTAATTTGAGTAGCACGATGACGCTTCGGTCAAGTTAAAGGCCAATAAACACATTTGATTTTTGTGCATTCTCGAAAGATCTTCTACTTACGTGTTGGACGTGAGTGCAACAGGATCTTTTTTTATTTTTTCATTATTACTATACCTTAACCAATATTATAAAAGTAGCAGGAACGGCTCTAGATATGTTAATGATATGAGTAATTGAATAGAAATGGAACCTACTTCAATTTTCAGATAATACGCATATAGAAGTTAGTGACACAGATCTGTACGGCCCTGTGTTTCCCAGCACAGATGCGTAAAGTTAGGAGTGGCAACGCATTTCGATTGAAAGCTCTGGTTTCGTGTAGACTGATAGGCTATTACTTACCAATGTAAACTGATACTTGTTTGCCACTTCATGAAATGAAAAAAAAACTGTGTTATGTTGTGCTTATACTTATATTACACTCTAACAATCTCTGGAAAAAATCGATGCTATATCGGGCGCAAAAAAGGACAAAACAAAAATGATTTTATTTACATCAATTTCTTCTTCGATATTTTATTAAGAAACAAGAAATTCTATCGAGTATAATGCTAATACAATATAATATTACATAAGAACTGCCTCGGTAGCTTAGTGGTAGCAGGCCACTACTACTACGCTGAGGTCCTGGGTTCGATTCCCGGGTAGGGGGTTACCAGAGATAATGGTGAAAAAGCCTTTATCTCTGGTTCTATTGGGATTTTTCCATTTTGCAATGTGCCCGGAGATGTCAACAGGCTCGCCACCTGTTACATGGGCCAAAACGTAACCGGCGAATCGTGGGTGTTTGCATGTATGCTTGAATGCATGCATTTACCTCTGCCTACCCCTTTGGGGATTACAGGCGTGAAGTTACGTTTATTACATAATTAAATTGATATGAAAATAATTTTATATCGATACTTTGATATACCAGGTTAGTATTCGTACAACACTGTTTAAAAATGCTATTTTTAGAAAAGAATGAACAGCATTTAAGTCGTATAAGTCATACGAAACTTACACAGGTCTTCAAAACTCTTATTAAAACATATCACTTTATATGACTGCATTTCAAAATCCCACCGAATACGACACAACCCGTGAAAATTTGTACATAACCACACAAAGTTCAATCCAAGATTATTTTAGTTTTTCCTTGCACCACTCTGTTTTAAACAGTACGAGAGCATAATCAGCCAACATAAAGCAAAACCTAGAATACCACATTATCTAGTTAAAAGATTTAGTTATCAAGAAAACAGCAAAAATATTACGAGCACCTGTTTGTTTGACAACAGATCTACCACAAATCGGGCGCATACAATGGCGACGATGCGACGGTCACGCGAAGGCATAAATATGACTTCACATCAAATCATTTCTAAAATTGATACTCTGCATTCATCTTATGTCTCTTTTTACATAGGGAGCTACTGGTTAGTTAGAAAGAGTCAAAACTGTTTTTATCAGACATGTGTCGATTTTACACATTATTGTATAACTACTGTTTCTATAGTAGAATGCCCCTTCTCCATGACACTCCATGTATATTATCTCTATGGTTCATGATGTTGTATTTTGCTTTGAGTTAGTTTGTATTTATTTTTTATTTGTAGTTTAAAAGCTTCAACGTCTGGTCTGATAATAATTGATTTCCTATAATAAAGAGACTGATATACAAAAAAAGGACAAAAATAATTCTAGTTGAGTATTGTCGTTATGGAGTTTTTAGACGCGATACCGGTAACGTTCAAAGAAATCACACCAAATTATATTATACCTGAGAAATGGAAAGAAATCGTTTTAAATACAGGTCAGTAGTTACTTTATTCCATTTGTGAAGACCTGCGCCAGAGCCAACAAGAATACATCAAATTGTTCTTACCGACAGGTGGTACTCACAGCACACTACAAGATATCAAATTGCCGCCCAAAGCTGGTGGATACTGGTATAAAGATTCAAATAAAGCTAATACAAGAAATCGATTTCTATATTGGTACGTATTTATTGTCAAATAATAGCCAGTACTTATATGTTTATAAATTTAAAAAAAAATGTTATGTTTACAGGCAAACAACTTCAGATGCAATAGAATTATCAGAAGCTTCTTTGGATGTCAATTTATCGGGAGCTAATTTGAGATGTAAAGTGGCTGCAGGCACACCACCCATAAATAATTTAACATTCTATGAGAGGCCTGCATCACAGGAAGTTGTTATTCTAGCTGCCACAGTGTCATCTGTTCATAGACTGATATTTCCTCATCCAGAAGTGCTGGATAGAAAAGTAAGTTATATTGTCTTTCACAGATGGGTCAAAATCATGTTTTTTAAGCCTTATGTTAAGCTCTTTAATTTATTTGGTGCATGTCTCAATCCTGAGGATGAAGGGAATGCCAGTTATTTCTTTTTTATTGTAGTTTGGAGATTGAAACCTGTAATACAGTGTAAACTCTCTATAACGAAACTCAAAGGACTGAGCATAGAGTTATATGGAGTGAACAAATAAAACAACCAAATTTACAATAATGTTAAATAAGTCTTAGATAAAATATGCATATATGTACATATATTGTTATTTACACATGTAGTCCGTTAACTTTGTCTGAAGTTTTTTGCTATGCCAGTACTTGTTTTGTATTATCTTATGTATCCTATTCAGATCTAGATCTAGATATGTGGTGGAATCATCTTGATTAAACAACAAAAATGTTTCTATCAACTTAGCAGCATCTAGCGCTTGTTGAATTGTTGGTGGTGATTTGGCTTCGTCCACTTGATCATCTTCTTCATCATCATTATTGGGGTTTTCCTTACTTTTTGAAACTAAATCAACAATATGTTCATCTGTAAGTCAACATCCCGCGCCTCTCCGTTCATTTTACCATATGAAATTTGGTGACGGTGTTTAAATTTTCCGAGCCAACCTTCAGATGCTTTAAAGTCAATTATACCAAGTTGATCGGCAAACTTTTCAGCCTTGGCTTTTACAATTGGCCCCGAAATGGGTACATTATTTTGGCGCTGCTTGTGAAACCACGACAGCATTGCCTGATCAAATTCTTCGAATTTTGGCTTCCTTAATTTTTTAGACGAGTTTCCTTCCAGCGCCGAATTGTTGCCTGCAGAATTGTTTCTTTGGTTTTCCAAATGGTAGCAACAGTAGATTGACTTTTTCTTTTCTCCTTTTTCAATCGCACGTATCACACAAACTTTTTCATCAACACAAATCACTTTTCTTTTACTGGCCACATGTTAACAGTTTCAATGTTGGTTTACGACTGATAATACAATAGGTACAGTGTATGCTTGGTTGAAGACCATCACTTCCAAGAAAACAAAGTGTCATGCACGTGTTCAAGGCAATTAAGAATAACAAAAGCGGTCTAACTTTTGTTATTCTTAATTGCCTTGAACTGTTTTCGACCTCAGATGTTTCGGAGCTTCAAAGTCTTTTGTTACCTGATAAGATAACATAAACAATAATACAGATAATAAATATGTATTTACTGTTAAAATATGAACACATTTCTTCGTAATAGAGAATGGCTGTATCGTTATAAAGAGTGTATCAATGCATGGGTTTTAACGCAAACCAACCAAGTTGTGTACACTTCTACTTTATAGGGAGTTTATCATTATAAAGGATAACGTTATAAAGAGTTTACACTGTATATAGAAATATGTTACAATTTGGTAGATTTCACTTTTTAGCTACCAAGCTGATTACATTTATAACTTGCTAAACTTGAGATTTTATTAAGTTCTGGATATTATATAACCCATTGTCCAAAAAATGGAAAGTGAAATTGACTTCAGACGAGACTTGAACCTGCAACCACTGGATTACTTCAAGTCTGGGTCCAGTCACTCTATGTGGACTTTGGTAGTTCAGTTGGTACAGCGATTGTGGTCACAGGTTCAAGTCTAACCTGAAGTAAATTTTTTCATTCAATTTTTTTCTATAAAATTCTGCCTACCCCATAAAGAACCTGGTGTGAAGATACATACATAGAATCATTTGCATGTGTTATTGTAAAAAATCCAATAAAATGGAACATTTATTTTGTATGTTATTATCATATTTAATTTCTTCAACAAATTTAATATGCCTTCATTTTTCAGTCCACATTTGGGTCGATGACTAATTTGTCTGCATCAATATTTCATGACACCAGTGCTGTGAATAACCCAAACAATTATTATATTTTGAATCAATATTCTAATGCAAGTACGTATTACAATTTAAAATGTTCTATTATCAATAATATAGAAATTTATTACACTTAGGAGTGCAATTTTTATATATAAAAGAGGAAATGAGACATTCTACTGATATACATAAGTAGTATAAGTGCCTACTTACATATTTCTTGATTATCAATTTATGTAACTTAATGACGTAACATGTGTGTCTATTGTTATTCGCCATAGTTTAAAATAATTATTAATGCCATAACATATCATAAGCAATTCATGTAATCCTAAACGATAAATAAACTTTTGACCTTTCAACTTATGTCAAAGGATTGACAGACAAGCAGATGGGCCACCTGATTGAAATTGGTTATCAAGAAAGAGGCACCAGCCTCCTCTCTCAAGCTCTGGCTCTAGAAATCCACAGATCCGACATTTTGTTCTTTAGTACACATTTTATCCCACAGTTGTAGTAATCAATGATATTAGAAAAGTTAGATTGACAACACACACTTGCACTGGAACTTTACACCATCAGTAAAGTTTGTCTTGCGACGCGGTGTATATATCGGCAGGAAGGCTTTCTTCTCCAGAAGTAGGATATGTAGGTAGTATTGTGGGCGTGTCTTTTCCGTAAGCCGACATGTTATTCGTATTTGTAAGCATCTGTAGGTGGGTACTCGAGCGGATGATGAAATAAAGCACAGGTTGGCAGAAGAAAGTCGTATATTGCCAAAGATCCGCCCATTCGATTACTTTCGGCAGGGAAGAACGGGCAAGAAACCCTTCGGACCGGGAAACTACATTTAGCAGGATACGATAATACTACTATCACTAGTCTTCTGAACATTTGATTCAGAACTACCCGCGTTATATCATTTTAATATCACTGACGTTCACTGTTCTAACTGGCAGCATAACTGCCCTATAATAATTCGATTCAACTGTGTGACTGTGACTGATCGACTGTTACTCTATGACTGAATGTCATGAACTGTTTGCTAGACTTTATAAATCCGATATCGGCAAACAACTATCCCCTCTAAGGTAACAAATCCAAGTACCTAAACCGACCGTGGCGCCGCCTAGTATTCCGTATTAAACAATCTTCCCGTCACAATTAGGTTACGTCTCCGACAAACTAGATCGCACATGTAGGTTACTTTCCGACATATATTTTCGCGCCTAGAACTTGCTAATGGTTAGCAAGTTCTAATGCCTAGAAATTGCAATTTAGCAAGCTAGTTGCTTGCTAAATTGCTAATGATTAAAGCAGATTTCATAGAACAGCGTGTGTATTCTAACATCTTTAGTAGTGATAATTGAGATATTAAAGAGTTCAACTCAGTTTTAGTTGTTTTATAATAAAGACTAGTATACATTTATAAAATATCTATCATATCTATTTATCTGTACAATAAAACATGATGAGTATGGGCGTGCCGGGACATTAGCAGATATAACTTGTGAAATCATAGATTTATTCGTTTTTTTCTTGCCCAACTTATTGGCCATAATCAGATTTGATATTTATTCAGGTTTACTTATCAATTAAGTATGAATAAAATATAATTAAATTATGTAATTTCATCGAATATATAATTTTATTGAACATACATGCATGCCCAGCGGCTGGTGTAGATCGGAAGCGATCTACTCGGTTAAGCGATACGGGCGCGGTCGGGTGTGTGATGGGTGACAGCTAGTGGCAAATTAAAATGCGCGTTTCCGTGCTTCGGAGGGCACGTTAAGCCCGGGCCCGGTTGCTATCGATAGATAGCAGTCGTTAAACCTTGTCGGAGGCCTTATAGGCGCTTTGAAAACATCCGACAACGGGTTGGCCACTAACCCTTATCTCCACTCACCCGCATTGGAGCAGCGTGGTGGAGTTACTTAAGCTCCAGGCCTCCTCCCAAAAAGGGGAGACTCGTGCCCAGCAGTGGGACGTATCAAGGGTTGCCATTATTATGTAATTTCTTCAAATAACACCATTGGGTTTTGAAGAAACTATTTGGAAACCATTTGCATCTTTTTTCTTAGATGTGAATCAGTTAAAAATATTTATCAAATTGTAGATACTGGAGTCGCACATACATGTGCTTCACTACTACGGGATAATGGTGAAGCAGTGTTTGCTCTAGCATTTGGTCACGGAGGTGATGGTGGATTACTTATAGTCAAGCTACCACAGACTGGTTCTGCTGTTACAACACTGCTTAAGAGAGAGTCTACTGTTCCAAGATTTTTATCGGGTTTAACAGGAGCTCTAAGGTAAGTAATCAATAACAAAATCAAAAGTCATTTGGTCAGTGCGGCAATGGTGCGGTAAAATGTATGGACCAACTAGGTAGATCATTTCTTGAAACAATTATATTTTTCACTTTCATATAAAATGACTATTCTTTGAAAGGGTAGGTGTTTCACACTCGGGACCGCGCGCCGTTGCGGTTGGCGGTGAAGCGGATTTCATGTCGCTTGTCCTCTCTATTCAATACGTTGATACAATTCACACTACACCCGACCGCGCGTACTAGTTTACTCACCTCCACCGCAATCCGCGGTGGCGCACGGTCCCGTGTGTAAATCGCCATAAAACATTATTCAACTCTAAGGTAGTTAGAATTCCAAATATTTATTTGAGATCAAAATCACCAATGTTTTATAGTATGGATGTGTTTGTATTTAGGGGGAAAAGTGGGGCCGATGGAGTAGAAACATATGGAGTGGTGCTTACCAATAATTTAGCAGTAGCTGTTTGTGGTGATGCGTGCCTACGCGCTTGGCTCCTCGACGAGGGCGGCGCTCCTACTGCAGTTTCCGCGCCCCTTTCACAGTCTTTAGTGAGACCTAAACCACCTCGTAAGTAATTAGTTTAAAATTAAATTAACTATTTATTGATTTTTTTTCATAGGGATATCACACAGTTTTTTAAAATTAAATTTTATTGTCCCTATGCTGCACAAAAGTCTCCCCTTTTCTCACCCTTAGTAATATTATAACGTAGTAATATAAGCCGCACGTGGCTATCACAAGGTCATCTATGGATAAGCTCACAAAAATATGGAAAAACCGAAACATCACGAAAGCCACAAAAATCCGGCTTGTTAGAGCCGTTCCCATATTTCTTTACGCATCTGAAACGTGGATACTAAGGAAAAGTGAGAAAAAGAGGATAGATGCCATAGAAATGTGGTGTTGGCGAAGAATGCTTAGAATATCGTGGACTCAATTTAAAACCAAGATATCCATACTTAAAGAACTCGATATTAAGCAGCGTCTATCCTCTATTGTTCAGTCTCGGATTCTCTCTTTTTTCGGGCACGTCTCGAGGCGAAGTGAGACCTCCATTGAACGATTGACAGTGCAGGGGACTTTTAACGGTTAACGAGGACGCGGTAGTTCCCCTATGCGATGGGTCGACCAAATTAAAACAGTCACTAAGAGGACATTTTATGAGTGCACCCGAAAGGCATCTGCTCGCGAGGAGTGGCGACGGATAGTAAAGCGAGCCACGAATAAATTCTGAAATGACAATCACGACAAATCAACGACTAAGAAGAGAATATAATATAAATAAATATATTTATTTTATGTTTTTAGCTCATGGCCATATGTTACAAAGTACCACTGCATCAGATGGAAGCATTATGTTAGTTGCTTACCTATCATTTCCAAATGAAAGCGAATTCATCGCAATGAAAATGCACGACGGAGGCGCTGGAGCAGTAAAGTTTTCGCAAATTTGCCAACTTTTTGGGCCTCAGGTACGCTTCAACGTCATCTCCTCTTACACTAACTGAATGAATACATACATTAAGGCTGGGTTGCACCAAGATATTTGTTAAAGTTAAAATAATTGTAACATTTCATCCATCCTTCTCTAACTTAAAAAAATGTGTTAAAGTTAGAGAAATATGTGAAATTTTACAATAACATTAACATTAGCATATATCTTGGTACAACCCAGCCTAAATATTTATCACATGGATGTCATTGTGTTCTGTCTGCTTGGAATAAAAATATTGCTGTCTTGGTACTGATGTCGTAAGTAAGTAAGTAAGTAAGTATTTATTTGCATAAAATGTAGGTAACAATTGATGGAAGTGATTATACTGGTAACCAAATACATTATGTCACAATGCGACGTGCAGATCTTATGAAAATAATATCTAATAAACAATGTCAATCTTAATAAACGAAATTAATTACATTAAAATTAAGGCATGTCATCAATTAATTAATCAACTATAAAAAATGAATAATAAAATACCCAATTAGTGACATAATAATTGATATTCTAATTGTACGGTCAAATATAAAATAATCAAAATTATGGGTACAAAATGTCAGAAAAATGTGAAGCATTACATACAGTCAAGGTTTTTTTTTTCAAGTCAATACATTCTGATACAGAATAAAAGCACTTTTCGATTAACCATAATTTCACTCTTCTAACAAATATTCTTAAAGGTAAAGCTTTTATGTCCCTTGGAATAGCGTTATAGATGACACCTCACATTACATAACTACTTTTTAAATACATAGCAGTCCGAGGCACTTTGGATAAAACTATTCTGTCTGGATCTCTTGTATTTCTAGGAAACATTTCTTTGGCTTTTTTTGAATAAATTAGGATGTAGGTCGTAGTCTTGAAGGACTATTTAAAAACACTTCAAGCCCTATTACATAATGTATAATTATATAATTGCAGTTGGATCTTTTGGATTATACAATTGGATATGGTGATGGTAACCATGTTATTTGGGCATTATGGAGTCAACCTGATGGTGATGCTGTGATAACAAGTAAGTGGTTCATATAGCTTTGTTGGCCCAATGATGGCAATCGCGATGGTGAAACCTGAGGTCGCGGGTTCGATTCCCGGGTTGAGAAAACCAGTTATTAGGTTTTTTTCGGTGAGGAAATTCCTGATGCGTCGGAGAGTACACCTGCGCCCGATCTCTCTCCGGTCATGTCGGATTGCCGTCACATCGGACTATGAGAGTGCAACTGCATACTTTTTTGCCACCATAGAGCAACACGGGCCACCGGCCGACCGGAGGGGAGTAGCTATAGCATTAATTACCGATGCAAAACAGTCTGTAATTTTTTGCGGAGGGAAAAGCGTGTGATACACACACATGTAATAAAAATCGTCTGTTACTACGAAACTCACAGCTTGACTTTAACAAAATACTTAAACAATTTCACGCACACATTTAAACATCTCGGCGACAGTATAAGAACACTTGTGCTTGTAGGTACTTTGACAGAGGTAAAAGCCTGCATATGGCTACAATAATGTTTGCCACCATTGTATCCTAAGGAAAGTATTAGCCACCAAGCTGCATGGGACGGGTTGCATTGTTGTTGGTTGCACCAAGATATTTGTTAAAGTTATTGTAACATTTCACATCCTTCTCTAACTTTAACAGATTTCTTTAAGTTAGAGAAGGATGTGAAATGTTAGAATAACTTCAACAATTATCTTGGTGCAACCCAGGCTTAATGTCATACACGGTGTTTGTGCAGCGAGCAGCGTAGGCGCGGCGGTGGGGTGGCGCGCGGTGGCGACGCGCGAGGCGGCCGCGCCCCTGCCGCACCTGGCCACGCACCAGCAGTACCGCGACCGCCTGCTGGCGCCCGGCCTCTTCCCGCACCAGGTCGTCAACAAGGCGCTCACGGTACGTCCGCACCGCTACTGGCCAGTGGCGGTATCACAAGCGTCTGCTCACGGCCTACTACAGCAGTACCGCGACCGCTTGCTGGCGCCCGGCCTCTCCCGCACCAGGTCGTCAACAAGGCGCTCACGGTACGTCCGCACCGCTACTGGCCACTGGCGGTATCACAAGCGTCTGCTCATGATGAAAACCAGCATCAAGTAGATATCTTCTAATCGACATAAAGCTGATCTGGGTACCCTTTTAGACCAGCCATGAGACATATGTACCACCTTTAGTTATTTATATGTTGTTTGGTAACAGTTTTGTCTCCGTGCTGTCTAAATAAAATATTTCTTTCTTTCTATCTTTACTATCCACATACTGTATTCAATATCAATTTAGAATTAGAAACAAAAATCTATCTTCGGTCGTGCTACGTACTTAACGCCTAATTTAAAAACATAATTTGTACGTTGTTTGTTTTCAATACAGATATATCGCCGCACGTGGGGTGGTAATGACACCGGTATAGAGAATGATTTGAGTGAGAGTTGTATGAACGCAGTGCAATCGCGTTTGAGGAACTTAACTGCGCGTTCGTCCGCACCAGATCACTCTCACCTTATGTACAAGTGAGTTCATTTAGCATGACAATAAAAAAACATATTTGATTAATATTTGGATAAATATGTTGTCCTATGATTGATTTTTTTAGATGCTGGTCAGATTTGTACAGTTGGTGCATGCAGTACATGGAAGGGTTGCAAAAACCACTCGGCGTTATGGTCTCTAAGCATGTATGTATAATAATATGTGTTATTTTCTATTCCATAAATCCATAATATCTGATAATATATGACCTATATTATGTGACCGATCAAGGTTGGTTTCCAAAATATTATGGTGAAAATATCGCAACTGCAGCATATGCCTTGTAGCATTCAGTATTAACGCATAATTGACTTATGGTATCTTGAGATCTCACAGGTGGATAACCGTTATTGCCATGCATGTATAAAGAGAATTTGAGATGAAAGACGTTCACATTATTTTTATTCTATTTAATATGAATTAAATCTAAGGCTTTGACAAAAGAGCAACACGCTGAGTTTGTTCAGTAGCGGAGTTCTTCTCAGTAGTGCTTGCACTTGGAACTCTGCTAAGTGATTGACTATGATTATGATGAACAGACTTTTCTTTTTTTTCTATGAAGGAATTGAAAAATTGTATTATAATAAATATCGGTTAAAGGAGATGTTGCGAGCTCGGCTCTGGATCGTACACGTCCTCAAAAAATGGGTACATTAAAGAAGAATCCGAAAAAAATACAATTAATTTATTCAAGAATATATTTTAGAGTTACAACCACATTTAATTCAAACGATTTTATCATTTTCAACTATGTTAAACATGGCGGCGATACAGCCGACACTTGGTATCAATCGATTTCGATAGTATTTAGAAAATATTACTTTTTTCTCCAAGTGCTATAAAATCAAAATACAATTAAAAAAATAAAAATGTCAAAATGTAATCGCCCGCCATATTCGCCATGTTGGTTTTGAGTTGCAATTCTAACTGCAAATAATGTTTTGTAACTGCAAACAAAGCTAAATAAGTGAAAATATGCAGTAAAAAACGTTTTTATATTGATTTTGCCTGTTTAATTATATTGTGTACAATACATGGCCGGAGGTCCATACATTTTTGCAACATCTCCTTTTATTATTAAATTGAATTATGAATGTAGAAGAAGTACGGGAGGTGCGTCAGGTCCGGTATATCTCCATATCTCTCGGCGTGAAGATACATATAATCGTGCATCGTGGACTCTCATATATCGGCCGGTGTGATAATCACGCTCTTTTTGGTATCACAGAAAGCTCAGTATGACTGAGTGAACTCGGTGTAAGTATGTTTAACACGAACGTATGAAGATGATGCTTATGTGTGTAGTGTGGAGAGGGCGGCGGGTGGTGGTGCGGCGTGGTGCGGCGGGCCGGCGTGTCGCTGGTGCGCCGCCTCGACCCGCTGCACCGCATCATGCTGTCCCCCGACGCGCTCCACGCCTTGCATGGTATTGCTCGCAGCGTTATATTCAGACAATAATAAAAAATAGGTATACTCCACAAACTAAAAAAAAACAACTTAATAACTATAGCACACCGCGGACACTCCGCGAAAATTCCATACAAACGCTTAATTTGGTCTCTATCACACAGACATCAATCAGTGACATGTATTTACACGTGCACCTGTGTGCGTAGCACGTAGAAAATACTAACCGTCGCCCATAAGAGGGGAGGATGTTGGGTGATGCGGGAAAATCGGGGGGGACGTCGAAGTGTCCATTCTATACGAAGTACTATTACATAATCTCTGACTATAGTACAATCTGTGTCATAATACATAATATTGAATAGATACAAGTGTCATTAACATATATTGGGTAATTTTTGAGACATGTACATCGTTTTAAGGGGTCATTTAACTCTTTATGAACAGTTTTTCGTATGGGACCAACCCTAAAATCGCGAAATCAGTGAAATGCACGAGGCATCAAGAAGCAAAATTATTAAAAATCTCTCGCGTAATCAATGGGTGCCCCCTAAATGATCATAGCCAATCTGAACGACAGCATCTGATTGACGAATTCGTACAATACAGCACAAATAATTAAACGACCAACGCGCTGCCGCGCCACAAACACCATAAAAATTCGATAATTAAGTATAGATTATACCTTCACGGTAATACCCTTATTCCTATTCAATCTTAGCAAATAATCAATTCAACACTTTTTGCATGTTGGAAATACAATTTACAAACTTAACCTGGATCCATACGCAGTGACTTTGATTGGCGGTGATTCGCTACCGATATATTTATATTGTACTTTGCGTCCACATAATAACGATTTATCAATATTCAGTAGTTGTGTATACTAAGCCTGGGTTGCACCAAGATATTTGTTGTATATATACTTTAACAAATATCTTGGTGCAACCCAGGCTAAGTACAGTATCCAACAAGAAATATTGCACATCAGCCTTAGGAATGAGACAGCAGCTAATTTCGGGTCTGTAGAGCGTTATCACTCGTACCTCACATAAGTGACGTTTGATCAAGTTTTGACCAATACTGGACTATCAGTGCTCACGTAGGCAGTGTGCTCTACGAAGTCGAAACTAGGCGATTGTCTCTTTCGTTGACTTGTCGGCAATATTTCTTGCTCAGTATTGTAGCGTATTATTGTCTTTGTTAACACATTCACTGCTGGCCCAAAAACCGCGCTATCCCTCGGTGCGGGAAATTACACGCAGCGCGTGTCCGGCCGCACCCGCGTATCGAAAACTCGAAAAATCATACAGCTGTGCTGCGGTACACGCGAGGCGTGCGAACTTTTTCCTGGCGGCAGTGCGGCGTACACGCCTAGCGTGTTTTATTTTTATATGTTTTAAAAATAAATGTTTATGTTGAGATTTCTGTAAGTTTTTGATTACATTATGTTTCTGTGTAGTGTGTTTCATAAAAGTATTAAATTTACTTTTCGATAAACGTCGAAAAAGGTCGATAATTTGATAAAAGTTTACAAACTTTTAAATAAATACTATTTACGTATGTGATTTTCAATATATGTTATAGTGTTTTATTTTAATGGTACTGCATTTAATAAAATACAATCAATAGACCACCACTATAATAATATCAATATAATAAAAAAGTATTTTTTACTTTCTTTATAGATAAATGGCAATAAAATCGTATATAGGTACACACTTCTTTAAAAAATAAAACAGTAATTAATATTATTCGTTAAAATACTACGTTTTATTGGTTCAAGTTCAGAAAGTCAATAGGTACCTAACATTACGTATTTAAAAGCTGTGTATTGTACGTATACGTGCGAGCGGGTGGACTGGCTCATTTGTGGTTGAATCCGTTAAATGTTATATACCAAAATTATCGTAATAGTAGGTACTTTTACCAGGTAGCGAGAGAAGTAAGAAAAATATGTATCATTACTAAATAATGTATATATATATATATATTAAAAAAAAAACATTAAAAAAAAAAACAATCAGTCGTCGTCTATCGCCATTATGTTGACGACGAATGTGATTTTTGAGTAAATGTTTTAAGCATTTGCACAAAAATCACATTCGTCGTCAATGTAATGGTCGTATAAGGCTATTTTGCATCGGCGGCACCAAAACCCAGGCCAATTCAAGAGTTCTTGAATTCGGGCAGCAGTCATGGGCGCTAATATGAAATGGCATTTCGTAGCTTGTCGGTGGTATGTCCGGCGGCCACAGCCAATGCACTTAATCGTTCGCACGAAGTGAGTGCGGGGCCAGGGCCACCGCAAAGAAAGCCTGAGGGCTCTCCGCAAGCACCTCCTTGTAATGAAGTCATCTATGTCGTATTCGTTTGGCATCTGCAAGCAATACAGAAATTATTTTGCAAATATAGAAATGTTGTAATTATTTTTTTTTCTTCAAGACATAAAGCTCATATTCAGTTGAAGTAATAAGATGACGCAACACCATTTTTTTCGTGAATTCAATGGAAGCCATGTTGGTTCCTCTGACAATTTTACATGTATTTTTGCAAAAAAATATTTGCATAATTAATCGTTGTGTAGTATGTGTTTTGCAGGCCATTTACATCGTATATACTACAATTTGTACGGATATCACATGAAATTCGCCAGATATTGCATACCGATTTCGATTCGAAGCTTGAAAGTGACTAACTCGTTATGCTGCAGTTGTTCCTATAGCGGTACACAAACAAGAAGAAGGTAGAAATCGTCCCAAAAATATTTATTACACAAAACACTGAACTTATCTTGAGAAAAGGCGGAAAAACGCGGAGATCGTGCGCACAAAAATTCACGAAATAGGAATTAATTAATAACAATTTTATGACTTTTTTTTATAATTTGTTTTACGACAATGGATTCGAGTCCTTTACAGCCAATCTTCAGTAATTTTTATATTCTTCATTACTTATTGATAATGAATATCCATATGGTAGATGACGATTTTTGCACGGTTCCATATGGAATATGATGAGATGGCTCCAGTAACATGATGGGGACTTTACTAGGAGTTTTATGAAGTGTTGGAGACAAAACGAAAAATCACTTTTCACTGCATAATATCAATTTCCTACATCCGTGCACGTTATAAAATGCTTTATGATAAAAATTCCACCATAAGTTTTGAAAATAACATCACGCTGCATCACGGCTCTTTCCCGCGTTCCTGTAAATAAATATAACCTTTTTTTGAAGTGAGGCGAACAAGTTGCCATGGAATAAATTTACTATTCTGTAGTAGAATGTACTATTCTTAAGTTCATAAGTTGCTATACTACAGTAAGTTCTAACATTATGAAAATCGCACTTGAAATCGTCTGAAGTGATCGGCCCGCGGGCGGTATTGCGATTCTTGAAACAAAGTTGAGTTAAAATGACAGGAGTCCGGCGGCGGCCTGCCGACGCATTGCAGATTTGTACGCCGCAGGAGCCCGCCGGCAGACTCCTAACAATGGTCATCTGCGTAAACACGTGATTTGAGATCATTAAATAATAAATGTAAACAAAATATCTTAGAATGTTCTTAACATTTTCATTGTAGAAAGATATTTACACTAGCTGTACCTTGCCCGCGTTCGCGTTACTACGCCACCAGCTAAAAAATGACAGTGGCGCCATCTGTTGAATTTGCCAACTCAGAAACCTTCGTGGGCTCATGCGCAACAATTTCGCTAAAGATCATCACATGATCAAATGCGTAGTTTACGATTCTATAAAGGACACATAAAAACATTTAGTCTTCAGTTTCCGAAAGTATCATAAATTATGTGACAATATTCTCTTTACGCTAGTGTCTTTACGTAGGTGTACTCTATGGTTACATTCTCTTTTGACTATGTGTTGACTATGTTGGAATCGGCAAAAAAAAAAAACAAGCAGCTGATTCGAGGGTAGACGACCGACGCCGGTGTGAGGTGTGAGCCCATTTAAGTTTTTCAAACGTAAGTACTCTTTGTATTATTATTGTATAAAGCAATTAATATCTGATTCAGCGTGTTTTAAAACACAATAGACGTAAATAAAGTATATTTCAAAACAATTGACCGGATGTTTTTGTTTGCAGAAAAGCGGTTTCTTGCCATATGGCGATGACTTAACGGACACCGCAGGAATGGTTAATTTAAAACCTCATTTTCTTTTGTTTACAGGTATATTAAGACAGCGTTGATTTGAATGATGTAATTGATTATTTAGCTTGCCATGGACCTGGATTCACAGTTTGTAGGTATCTTAAATGTAATTTTGGCACATAATTGCGTTTATGCACAAAATAATATGTTTCTCGTATTGCACTAAACAATAACCTGTTATTATTTACACTGGGCAAATGCTTGCAAAACTGTTGTTTTGGTTTGGGGTGACATAATGGCACAATAGTAAAAAAAATATTTGAATGTATTCAACCAACAAGTACATAGGGACCTTCCTATGGATTTTTCCTTGTGTATAAAATATTATAAATAACAAGTACCTAACAATTTATTTTAATGGAATACTTTTTCCATTATAGTTAGAACCGGCATTTATTCACTCGCTCCTTTATTCGTTCTGAAATAACAATAACGTGTTTATGTGTCAGTAATCATAAACAATTTCTAGCTGGGCAGGGTGTATAACAGAGCTTGTTATCTTGTCTTTAATGTTTCTTATCTTTATGTTGTTTGTCTGCATGAGTGCTTGTGCAATTTCTACAGGAGACCCCTCTTGGAGCCGCCGCCGACCGAGCCACGCTGCGCTTGGTGGAGCTGGCTACGGTGCGGGTGGTTCCCAGAAGAGGGTAGAGTGGAGGACGTGGAGGTTGCACAGGAGGCGCTGGAGGTTGAGCAAAGGCATCGAAATTACCTCCGCCACCTGCGCAGCCTCTGCGTCAACGAGTCGAAAATGCCGCGCCGCTCGCTCACCCACGACGAATTGGAGGAGAACAGGGTGCGGTGGGCCAGGGCAGTCGGGTGGGTGGAGCGGCGGGCTGCCATGAAGCGCCAAAGAGCTATGGGGAGCTTTGTCAAACATTTATTGACAAAGCTCCCCATAAAGTTGATTTATAATGAATTTTTTAATTATTTTGTATATATTTTGTGTAAATATTATAATTATAATGTATATAGCTAAACACAAGTGTTTAATTTAATACACCCCTTTCTGGTAATGGTCAATGGTATACAAATATAAACATGTACACAAATATTTGTCACTATCTTAATAGATTTAATGGCTAATAGTATCTCTAGTATAATATACAAGTAAGATTCTGACATACACAACAATACGAATTACTGTAAGCATCTACCATGATAATATTATGTCGACATAATATGATGGACCTAAGTACAATACCTACCTGGCTTGATGATTAAGATTGTGTTATAAAATCTTGCTATTGTGCAGCTTGGTAGGTTTGTTTATTACTTCTGTACTATTTTATATTATGTCACTCATCTTCTGAGCCCAAATAAAAATAACTATAAAGGTACTTATATTTTATGACTTGGTGATAAAATAAATACAACTTTGTATTGTTATTTATTATGTCCAACTAATTACCTGCGTTAGTGAAAAGGTCTACCTACTCGTTTTTTATTAATTCGGACTAAGTAACATGCAACGTGCTATACCGTGTGATACTTTGCTGTTGATATAAATATTGTTATAATATTTTACTTAAGTGGTTTTTTAGTAACATATTATATGAAACAAGTATAACACAAGAGAATATATGTACCTACCTACTCTTTTTACAGTTAAAATGAAATATTTTTCATATTTCAATCATTATTATGTACAGGTTTAATATAAAATAAAAAAAAAATTGTACACTAACTTTCAATAACAAAAAAAATGGACCGAAGATATATAACGAAAACACGCACGGTGTGTTAGGCCGCACTGCCGTATGGATTTAAAAAACACGCCTAGCGTGTCTTGTCGCATTACCGTCGCGGAAAATATTTGCCTCACGCCGTGCGCGTAATGACGTACCCGTGGACAGGTGTCGATTACACGCCAGGCGTGTTTTCAGCAGTGAACGTGTTAATTTATTTTATAATTCGGAAGCAAAGCACCGGAAATATTTATGTAGGTCCGCCAAACGAATACGCGTACCACGTCCGTGCAGCTAGCGATTTTCGAGCTATTCGATACGCCAGATACCGTGGTCGGTAATCCTTCATCACTTTCATTCAGGCAATGGCTGTCGTGCATGCGTTATACTCGTGAACGGGTGCTGTTGGTGGGGACTGATCTGTTCTGGTTTGCAGGAGCTACATCTCATTTAGTAGATAGCAGTTTATTTGCATCTATGCTATGGATGTTCACTTATTTTATTTTTCACGATAATCTGTACTAGATTTAAGCTCTCGTTTAAAAGAGCTCTTACTGTATTTGTTGGGTAGTGGAGTTCTTCTCAGTAGTGACCGCACTTGGAACTCTGCTAAGTGAATAACTTTGATCTTGACGAATAAGTTTTTCTTTTTCTTCATTTATCATCATTGAAGGAATTGAAAAATTTTGTGATTATTATGTTTTAACTAAGTAGTTTAAATACTAATTTTTAATTTACTATTAATATATGTTTTTGCTTTTACTATATGTAATGGTTATTCACTCTAGGTATTTTATGATTTCTTGACGTTTTGAAAGTATCTGTAAGGATCTATTCGAAATAAAAATATTTTCTATTTCTATTCTGTACTATGTCGAAGGCGGCGACGGCGAGAGGTGCGGTGGCGACGGCGACGGGGAGACGGAGCTGTCGGGGGCGGCGCTGCGCGTGGTGGTGGCGGGCGCGGCCTGGGAGCGCGGCTGCGGGGTGCGCGCGGCCGCCGATCTCGAGCGACGGCTGTTCGCCGCCGCCGCCCCGCAGCACCGCCTCCTGCCGCGCCTGCTGCACCTGCTGCTGGCGGCCCCGCCGCCGCCCGCGCCCGCGCCCTCCGCCGCTGTCACCCCGGTCAGAATTTTTTTTTTAATATACTGGCATCGCTGTTTCTCGTATTGCCAGTGTCAAGTAAAACGATATTTCGTATTCGTCATAAGCAGCGTAAAAGTCAGAGTCAGTCGGTCAATTATTAGTCAGTCAGAGTCACAGTCAGTAATTCGAGTAAAGCGATGGCTACTTTACCGGAACATTTATAATGAAGTTTTAGAGGCAACCTGAAAAGCCGTGTTTTCGCACTGTTATTCTATTTCACTATACACGGGCACTGTAATAAACTTATAGGTAGGTTCCAGTCAGGGGTATGTACGGCCCTGTAATTTCCGGCACAGAGGCATAATACCTTAGGCCTCAGAAGTGGTAACGCATCTGCATTTTGACCTCTGGTCTTTGTGTGAGTGCCTATAGGCTGAAGTCGTCACTTAACATCAATGTGAACTGCATGCTTATTTGGCACTTTCATTACATAGAAAAAAATAGTGGACCGACGGCTTAACGTGCCCTCCGAAGCACGGAAACGCGTGGGTTACGAACGGGGTGCTACGGAAAAGATTTTCGTTTTTCTGAGTTCATTTGTTAAATTGATTGACTATTATTAGTAAATTTGTTAAGTCTATTTGACCGTGATAGTTTTACTTTTAAATTCGTACTATTAACATTTTTTTTTTCATACGTCCAAATACCACCGTTTTGGTTACAGAGAGGAGGAAAATAATTCAAATGTCCCACAGTTGAATTATTTTTGAAGACTTCTCCAGCGATGTCTTACATTCCCTACAAGATGAGATTTGCGCGAAAAAAGGATCCATACCCAAATAAATCCAATATACCTAATGCTTTTTCAATCTTTGTACATACTTATTTATTTTTATCAATTTCAGACTTTGTCTTCGCAACAAATCGATGAACTGACTTCGATCTTGGATCCCATTAAAGACTTACAAAATGCGGTTCTTGAATTGAATGATGCACTGCGACTAGATGTACCAGAAATTGATACCTCGAAAAGTAAGTAGTATGCAGTTTATGTAAATGCCTGACAATGCGATTATATACATGTATTCTCCTCGTAACTGCTACATAACTATTTCTATGTCTGTCTTTCACAGCAAATATTTGTTTTTTTACGCTACGAAATGTTTACATATTATAAAAAGCCTTACAAAAATTTGGCACTAATGTTTGCTTTCTATCTAAAACCGATATAATCAAAATGTGTTTCATTTATTAATAGGTGAAGATGAAGACACGAGCGAATACGATATTCTATTCGCTAGTGAATTAGGAGTTTCAATAGTTACTGAAGCGATTCGTCAAATGGCAGAAATGAGGTTAGTTACAGCACCAGAATCACTTTATTTCTACATTTAGGATGACTAGCACCACTTATGAAACGTCTAATACTAGCTGTGCCCGCGACTTTGTGCGTGTAGAGTGCGTGTAGCGGGTAGTTTATAAAATTATTGCTTAGTATCTACGCGGACGAATTCGTGGGCACAGAAAGTAAAAACTAAAAAAAACAATAACGATCGTGCCGAAAAGCACGGATTAAAATGTAAGTAGGCTTCTTCTTCTTTTCGAGTCAGCGGCTCGATACGTTTTAATTTTGTCAAATTTTGTCCGCCCAATACCTCGCTACAGCGACTGCAGCATCGCCTACTTACCAACATGTAAGTAGGCGCGCCACGCATACGACAACAGATGACAAACTTATTGTTTGCGGTTAGTACATTAATCGTGTCTAGGGATCAAACTGCAAAATTAAGTTTGTTTTTTAGGGTATCTACTTTTCCGGGATAAAAAGTAGTAGTGTTGTGCGCCGGGTGTTAATATATATTCATACCAAGTTTCAACGTAATCGAAAACGTAGTTTTTGCGTTAGCCTTGAACAAACAGACAGACAAACAAAAAAAAAATTAATGACATATTTGGGTTCAGTATTAACACCCTCTAGTAACACCCTCTGCTATTCATTTTTAAATACATATTTTCAATGTATTTAATTAATTAATTTACACTTCTACAGTTTTATTAAGATAAGATTTCATAATGATCGATCCATCCGTTTCAGAGGAGTATTGTTACAAACGCTGTGTCACGATAATTTTATATATTAAAC
The DNA here is from genome assembly GCA_036365455.1 of Macrosoma leucophasiata. Classification (NCBI taxonomy): domain Eukaryota; kingdom Metazoa; phylum Arthropoda; class Insecta; order Lepidoptera; family Hedylidae; genus Macrosoma; species Macrosoma leucophasiata. The sequence goes on from JAWQUS010000024.1 coordinate 9,437,225, forward strand.
TAGCTGTGCCCGCGACTTCGCCCGCGTGAGGATTTATGATTGTTCAGTATCTACCCGGACGAAGTCGTGGGCGCAGTTAATATAAAAGTTACTCCTTATTACATCAGCTATCTGCCAGTGATAGCACTGTCAAAATCGGTCCATCCGTTCTCAAGATAAGCCCCGCCAAACAGACAGACTGACAGACAGACAAAAATTGAAAAAAAAATGTTGTTTCGGTATATGTACCGTATACACGGTACATATACCAAAACATTTTTTTATATACATGTCCATTTAGTAAAAAGCGGTTGTTTTTATGTTACAAACAGACACTACAATTTTATTTATTTGTATAGAAAATATGTATAGATTTTCGTGCTGTTCTATTTATATATAACGGAATATTACCTCAATGCTCATAGATGCCAAAAATGTGCGTTAAGCGTGAGGGCTATATTTCACCGGGACAACTTGGCGGCAACCAACATTTTGTCAACAGGTTCATACTAGCAAAACTCTATATTATTATCCGTCTGCGCAACACGATTTTTCGTTTGTATGGGAGTTCCGTCTCTTAAACGTCGTATGGACTTTCGTTGCCAGGTCCCGCGTGGTGCGAGGCGCGTTGGCGGCTTTGGGAGCGGCGTTGGGCGCCGGCGGCGTGCCGGGCGCCGGCCACTGCGCCGTGCACTGGCAGGCCTACCGCGCATTACTCTGGCTGCGGGCGGCCCCCGTCGCTTCTGCGGTTCGCCTGTGAGTACTGTTCCTTTGCGTACTTAGTACCTTTGAGACGCGATGATCACAGACTGAGTACCTCGCTCCACTCGCCTGTCAATGGCTTTCACCGTACGTCTCGCTTCTGCGGTTCGCCAGTGAGTACTGTCGCATCCTCTGCTCTCGATCAGCACTCGATAATATTTCCTGCGCATTCGTGGGAGTTGGGCACCCGGGAGTACTTTCGACTGCCTGAATATTATTGCCGTTCACTGTGCACTTGTCAATAATATATGAGTATGGTACGCTCAAAATATGTGTCCGTGAAGTTAGTTACAAGTCGCAACGAAGAAGGGATACGCGAGGAGGATAATGTGGAATTACTCGTACTTCGCTTTCATTATTCAAATATTGAAACTCATAGCTTAGAAAGAAACTTACTCGTCTGTGTGGTCGCCGCGAGCTAAGAGACTGGCGCAAAATTTACGCAGGCAACTTCACTCTTGTGCACTACTGTTGTGCATTCGTGAGTACGTGCCTTTCGATGTATGCCTGTGAGTACCTTCAGCAGTCTGAATTTTAATGTCTTTCGCGCTATCTGTGTTGGTAAAACTACCGCGCTATGCACCAGGTTACCGCGCGCTGCGTGGTCACGGGGACGGCCCCCGACGCCTCGGGTATTACAATTTCGACACGGGTATTTAACTATAGGCTAGGTCAGCACCATTGTGACATAATGGTGCTAGCCTACAGTTGAATAAATGCAGTTAATAAATTTCATTCTATTCTATATCATCACAGTTATCTATGTTATCCAGGACTACGGGATCATCGGAGACTTTCCGTCTAAAGCTAAGCGCGCTGGGCGTGAGGCAGGTGGGCGAGGGGGGTGTGGGAGGTGCAGGGGGCGCGGGCAGTGTGATGCAGGCATACGCGGCGGGCGCGGGCGGCAGTCGCGCGCGGGCCCATCTCGCTGCCGCACGTGCGCCCACACACTGGCACCAAGCACTGCCGCTGATGACTTATCATCTCGCGCATCAGCTGTATCCTTTATCCCATGCGACATAAATGTAGCCTATTTTACTTGATGGTGTTTTAGCATTCCATTATTGAAATTACTTAGTGGTTATTTGTTTTATTACAATAACTAGCTGTGCCCGCGACTTCGTCCACGAGAGAAAAAATATGATTTTTCTGTATCTACCCGGAAGAAGTCGTGGGCGCAGCTAATATAAAAGTAGCCTAAGTTATTCCTTAATACATCAGCTACCTACCCGCGGAAGTCCCGTCAAAGTCGGATACACACAAATTCTACTAATTTGGATGTAGGTAGGTATGTATGTATGTATGGATGTATGGAGATAAAAGTAGCCTAAGTTACTCCTTATCACATCAGCTATCTGCTAGTGTAAGCCCCGCCAAACAGACAGACAGACAAAAATTGTAAAAAATGTTGTTTTTGTATATGTACCGTGTATACATACATATGCATTTAGTAAAAAGCTGTTATTTTAATATTACAAACAGACACTCCAATTTGATTTATTTGTATAGATGTATAGATTTATTATGGAAAAGTAATATACAACATTAGACCTAACAATTCTGTGAAAATTTTAAGCGTCTACTTGCTACCGTTATTTTTAAAAAATATACGAAAAAAAACACGTTTATTGTATGCCCCCTTGGACCCCTCAACATTTTCATTTTCTTATTTTTAGTAATTAATTTTCTCTTTACAGCGGTATCAGAAATACATAATTTGTGAAAATGTTAGCTTTCTAGCTATCACTATTTATGAGATACAGGCTGGTGACAGACAGACGGACGGACGGACAGACAGACAGCGGAGGATTAGTAATCCGTGGGGTCCGTTTTTACCTTTTAGCCCCTTTAAAAGGTAGAACTAAGATAGACAGAATAGCTTAAAAATATTCGATATGATTCTTTAAATTGATATAACTTTTTTATTTCAGAACCGATTCACATGAAACAAACACTAAATGTTAAGTGAAACTTACTACAATATATTAATGAAAACAGCAAATCGAATAAGCTGTTTTTGATATTAGCTTGCACAAACACACAGACAAACAGACATTTTTCCGGGGTAAAAAGTACCCAGTGTTGTGCGCCAAAGGTAAAAATTTAATCATGCCAAATTTCATTGTAATCGGACCGGTAGTTTTTCTGTGATGCTTGAACAAACAGACAGACAGACAAAAAAAAATTCTAATCACATATTTGGGTTCGGTATCGATCTAGTAACATCCCCTGGTTCTTATTTTTTCAATATTTTTAATGTACAGAATTTACACTTCTACAGTTTTATAATAAGTATAGAATATACAAAAAAAAAACTCTTTTCTTATATTAAAATAACAACTTTATTTGTTAAACGGCATTGATTTTCAACGGTACGGTTTATTTGTTAACGGTATTCATTTTCAGAAAACCTGTTAAACTCCAAAACTCCTGAACGGATTTTCATGAATGTTTCACCAATGGACGGAGTGATTCATTAATGATGTTTGGGTTTTTAATTAAAAACAATTTGTGTTCTGTATTTGAAATATTTTCGATCCTTTAGAAATGTATACTGTATATTGCTTGAAATTCCGTATTTATTGCATCATAAAATGCCTTAATACAGTATTATCTAGCTGGGCAGTTAGTGGCGGATTCGATTTTGGATGGTGGCTGGCAACGATCAATCAACCGCGGCTTGTGCAAAACTATGTCGCGATGCTAGAACCCTGGTGCGAATGGAATGCTTGTTCGCGTAAGTAATAAAAGTGAACTTTATTTCTCGCTTATGCCGGCCACACACGGTACGTTTTACGTTTAGACTTCTGCCAACCTAAATTTCCGTAGTTAAAACGTAACGGGAAAAGCTGGCATTACAAAAGTGGTAATTTTAATGTGTAAAAAATCTACCATTTACCTACTTAAGTTCCTTTAAGAGTGTAGAGCAGCACTAACCGAGGATTTCCCGAAATTCCTTCGGGATTGAGATACACAATTGGCGTAAGATGACACAAATCAATGTTAGAAATAATGAAAGAGCTCTAGAGTCTAAGATGATTGCCTGACATTGGGGGCATTAACGGCAATGTCAAATTTATTTGACCAGTTGAATATCTGTTGTAAATTCTAATTGAAGTCAGCAACTGCGTCATTCAATTTGTCAGGGTCAGCCTGGGCATAAAGTTGTAAATCATCAGCATACAGGTGGATAGAGCAGCTGAGGAATTTCGGTAAGGCAGTTAATAAATATTGAAAACAAAATTATAATACGGCAGGTCAATTCATCCTGGGCCTGTCGCTGCTGGACATGGAGGAGGCGGAGGGCGCGTACACGGCGTTCTGCCGCGCCGCCAAGGGCGTCAGCACCGAGCCCTTCCTGCGCCGCCTCGTCACCGCCGACGCCCACGACGGACATCTCACGCAACACCAGGCGCTCGTCTTGTATTACATGAAGGTGAACTACGTTTCCAAAAAAAGGCTAAGTCCCAATTGTGTTACTGCCTACTATCTTCCTCTAAAATGAAGCTCGGTTAGGCCGTTTCCTCAGGAGCTGCGATGAGCGCTGCTAGGATAGATAGCTATAATTAATTGGGGTTTTTAACACATCCCTCGCTACGCATCATTGTACATATGTAGATCTCTGAAACATAGACTTATGCCGTCCATACACGTCTTTTATTTCTAAGTTTAGACTCATAATTTTATAGTTTTTTACATGTGCTGTTTAAATTTGCGCGCTCTTTTGTGTTTTAGAATCGGTGGCCTCTAAGGCACTCTTTTAGTTCCTTTGAGTTTGCGCGCTTTTAGAGCACATTAAAATCCTTTCTATACTTTCAGATTATCAAACTGTTCGAAATCCACGATGCGGGAGCGTGCGTGGTACGTCTCGCAGAGACAGCGATCAGTATTGCTGACAAAGATGATCCTAATTTGGTATGTTCATAGAATCTAAGCAGTTTTGTGTTTGAGAGGTTTAACAATAACTTTACAATTTCGTGTAAAGTTTTTCAACCCAAACTCGAGACATTTTTACTGTTAAATAAAATCAATCAGAATTAAATTACTACATGACTAATGCCAACATAAAAATAATTATGCGGCAATTAGATTAGGTAATGCGGTAGTACATACGTGAGTTTCGCATTAAATCCACAAATACTGTCCCACCAATTAATTCCATGTCAAACAAAAATTGTTATGAACGAATAAAATATTTTTATTATTTACATTATTTGTCAAAAAAAATGCCTACTATTTCGGTGTTTCTAAAAATGTATTTCGTCAGTGGTACAACATACTGGTCATTCGTCATGCTTCGGAACTGCAGTATAGACAACGTGTGTGTGTGGTGTGCGCAGGCGATGTTCCAGTGGGTGGTGTTCAAGTGGCACCTGTCGGGCGGGCACGTGGAGCGCGCGCTCAGCGCCGCCGCCGCCAACCCCGCGCCGCACGCGCGCGCCGCCGCCGCCGCCACGCTGCTCACCACGCTCGGTACGTACACCGCCCGACCCCGCGTCACCTGCGGGCGGGCACGTGGAGCGCGCGCTCAGCGCTGCCGCCGCCAACCCCGCGCCGCACTTCACGCTGCTCACCACGCTCGGTACGTACACCGCCCGACCCCGCGTCACCTGCGGGCAGGCACGTGGAGCGCGCGCTCAGCGCCGCCGCCGCCAACCCCGCGCCGCACGCCACGCTGCTCACCACGCTCGGTACGTACACCGCCCGACCCCGCGTCACCTGCGGGCGGGCACGTGGAGCGCGCGCTCAGCGCCGCCCTCGCCAACCCCGCGCCGCACGCCACGCTGCTCACCACGCTCGGTACGTACACCGCCCGACCCCGCGTCACCTGCGGGCGGGCACGTGGAGCGCGCGCTCAGCGCCGCCGCCGCCACCACGCTGCTCACCACGCTCGGTACGTACACCGCCCGACCCCGCGTCTCCTGCGGACGGGCACGTGAAGCGCGCGCTCAGCGCCGCCGCCGCCAACCCCGCGCAGCACGCGCGCGCCGCCGCCGCCGCCACGCTTCTCACCACGCTCGGTACGTACACCGCCCGACCCCGCGTCACCTGCGGGCGGGCACGTGGAGCGCGCGCTCAGCGCCGCCGCCGCCACCACGCTGCTCACCACGCTCGGTACGTACACGAGATGGGAAGCAGTGTACCTCAGTGTAATATACAGTGTCTCTCGTATGAACATTTTTGAAGATTTCACTGCCACCACGTGTGAATTGTAAACTTTTTTTTTATTAAAGCTTTTATAAAATAAACAACGGCATGTATTTCAGCTAAACGCAAGCAGCTCGGCGCGCTGGTAGCATGCGGCGCGCTGGCGGCGGAGGCGGAGCGGGCGGCCGCCGACCGCGCCAAGTTACACGACGCCTACCCGCACAACCCTTATTACGACTTCCTCTATGCGCTGCATGTCTCCCGCCATCATTACCGCAAAGGTGAGCTCAATGCGTCTGTGTCTAGGTGTGACTGTCATTGATCATATTTATGGTAACAAGAAATTTTCTGTCTAAAATACTTGCTTTTAGATATCCTTACGCTAGCTGTGTTGCAAAATCCTCTTTTAGCAAACGTTTCGATTTATTAACAACGTCCCTGCCAAATTTCGATTTTGTGCGTCGAATAGAATTTTCGACCTTTTGCTATTATAGATTTGAATTCCTCGTACGTCGGTCATTTTAACGTGTGATCCGCAGCGGCGGCGGTGATGTACGAGCGCGCGGCGCGGTGCGCGGCCGAGCGGGGCGCGGCGGCGGCGCGGCGCGGCTGGCTGGCCGCCGCCCTCACCTGCCTGCGGCTGGCGCGCCCCGAGCACGCCTTCCTCGCCAGGCCGCACCCGCACCCCGCGCCCGCCTCTGCCACGGTGCAGGTCAGTGTGGAGCCCCCCTCGCCTGCACTACACACACGGCGCGCGGCGCGGCTGGCTGGCCGCCGCCCTCACCTGCCTGTGGCTGGCGCGCCCCGAGCACGCCTTCCTCGCCAGGCCGCACCCGCACCCCGCGCCCGCCTCTGCCACGGTGCAGGTCAGTGTGGAGCCCCCCTCGCCTGCACTACACACACGGCGCGCGGCGCGGCTGGCTGGCCGCCGCCCTCACCTGCCTGCGGCTGGCGCGCCCCGAGCACGCCTTCCTCGCCAGGCCGCACCCGCACCCCGCGCCCGCCTCTGCCACGGTGCAGGTCAGTGTGGAGCCCCCCTCGCCTGCACTACACACACGGCGCGCGGCGCGGCTGGCTGGCCGCCGCCCTCACCTGCCTGCGGCTGGCGCGCCCCGAGCACGCCTTCCTCGCCAGGCCGCACCCGCACCCCGCGCCCGCCTCTGCCACGGTGCAGGTCAGTGTGGAGCCCCCCTCGCCTGCACTACACACACGGCGCGCGGCGCGGCTGGCTGGCCGCCGCCCTCACCTGCCTGCGGCTGGCGCGCCCCGAGCACGCCTTCCTCGCCAGGCCGCACCCGCACCCCGCGCCCGCCTCTGCCACGGTGCAGGTCAGTGTGGAGCCCCCCTCGCCTGCACTACACACACGGCGCGCGGCGCGGCTGGCTGGCCGCCGCCCTCACCTGCCTGCGGCTGGCGCGCCCCGAGCACGCCTTCCTCGCCAGGCCGCACCCGCACCCCGCGCCCGCCTCTGCCACGGTGCAGGTCAGTGTGGAGCCCCCCTCGCCTGCACTACACACACGGCGCGCGGCGCGGCTGGCTGGCCGCCGCCCTCACCTGCCTGCGGCTGGCGCGCCCCGAGCACGCCTTCCTCGCCAGGCCGCACCCGCACCCCGCGCCCGCCTCTGCCACGGTGCAGGTCAGTGTGGAGCCCCCCTCGCCTGCACTACACACACGGCGCGCGGCGCGGCTGGCTGGCCGCCGCCCTCACCTGCCTGCGGCTGGCGCGCCCCGAGCACGCCTTCCTCGCCAGGCCGCACCCGCACCCCGCGCCCGCCTCTGCCACGGTGCAGGTCAGTGTGGAGCCCCCCTCGCCTGCACTACACACACGGCGCGCGGCGCGGCTGGCTGGCCGCCGCCCTCACCTGCCTGCGGCTGGCGCGCCCCGAGCACGCCTTCCTCGCCAGGCCGCACCCGCACCCCGCGCCCGCCTCTGCCACGGTGCAGGTCAGTGTGGAGCCTCCCTCGCCTGCACTACACACACGGCGCGCGGCGCGGCTGGCTGGCCGCCGTTTATGTCAAAAAGTTGACTGACAAACATACGGGCCACTTGATGGAAAGTGGTCACCGTCGCCTATGAACATTAGCAACACCAGGGGGAGAGATGCCAACACGCTGCCAGCCCCCGAGGACTCTTGACGCCATTTTTGAAGAACGCAATATTGTAGCACCGAGGTAACACAGGGATGTTCGTTCCACAATTTTCGTTAGTAAATTTGACCATTATTTTTCACTTCCAGGTAATCGGTCCTGATGAATTGGCCGCTGAATTACGGGAAGAGGATCCCGATTCTTTAGATCCAGTGCAACAAGCATTACTCAGTAAGTTATGCTTAGAGATTCTTGTATACCGTGTATATTTACGTTTAGAGTATTAAATAATCTTATCAATATAATTTCCAGGAACTGAAAGCATAGACTTCGACCACCTGTATTCAAAACTGAAAGATGCCGATTCAGAGACACTTTTGGCCGTTACCAAAAGAGCTATTAGCACAGGACAATTTCTACCTCGGTGGTTCCTCATCAGATTTATGGTAAGGTCAATTAGATTTTGACATAAATGAACTAACCAGGCGCTCTGACGCAAATAACATTGGTGAATACATTCTCGCAATTTCTAGACCAAAAAATTATTTCGAGCACTAATGCCGGACGAGTGTGTCGCTTAAGGAGACATAAATACGACATAGTGATGTTATACGATATAAGGTTACCATGGTTTTGGCTGTCAATTAGTGCGAGTGCGACAAAATAATTTATCTATAGTCTACTCTGTCTGGGAGGGCTGCAGTGCCCCGGCTAAGTCGAGCAAAAAAAGCGGCACGGCCACCGTACCATCCTTTTCTCAAAGGAATTCAAGCCATTTTCGACCCCCAATGTTGTGGAAATACGTTTATATCTATACCCGATGTGCTCCAAATTAGAATGCTGACGTGGACTCTTCGAAATTGGAATATAAATTCGATGTCGCCTACTGTAGTGTACGCGCAAAACCTAAGTGCGTCCGTGAAGTAAGTTATTTAATTTTCATTTTTAGTTAATTTCGTTACGTAGTCAGTGCGACGAATTATTTTACGATTGTTTAGGGTCATAAACTCATAACCCTACGTCCTATATTTCTATGTGCGCGTGTACCTACTGATTGATGTCTGTGATGATGTGGTAACCAGAATAATCGTTTGTGTGGACCGGGCGACCTGTAGACCATAGACGTCGTCGTAAGAATATTGTCTTTGGAAATACGTCTAGCTACTTATTTCCAAAATTATAAAATCTCAATGACTGTTAATCAATTACGAGTTTTGCGAATCGAACAAATAAACAATCACATAATACCAGCGACCAGCCTCGGATACGTATGGTGCTCCACAACCGCAAGCAAAGCCAGGATTGGTCGCTAGTAACTAAAAACAATAATAATAAGGCAGCAGAATCGTCAGCCACTTATTAGATACACATATTTTATCTATGGAATGTATGAAAAAATCGCGTTTGTCTGCAACAAGACGAAACCTGCACCGCCTGTGACGAAATGTAACTTGGAGATATTTCAAATCTTGAGACATAGGTTAGTTTCTGTATCAGAGAGCGCGCGGAGTTATCGTCGTCGGAATTGTATCGAACAGCGTGCGGAAATATACTACTAGTCGATAAAAACTGAGTTGTAACCCAACGCGACCGGCTACCGGCAGGAGGTGGAAGAGGCGACGTGCATCCGCGCCCTGCTGAGCGGCGGGCGCGCGGTGGAGGCGGCGCGGCTGCTGGCGGGCGCGCTGCGCGGCGCGCTGCGGCGGCTGCGGCCCGCGCCCGCGCCCGTCGCCGCGCCGCTCGCGCTCGCCGACCGCCTGCTGCCCGAGCTCGCCGCCCTCCGGCATCACCCGCCCGCCGCCGAGGTATCTCATTTTATTTTTTTCGCAATGACTGTTGCGAATGAATTTAGTAAAAAAAATTTACTGGACAGGGATCGAACCTGCTAACATCAGACATAATCAGGATGATCGGGGGGCCGACCACCTAATGCAAATGCTTTCGTTGATCTTTCGATTATGACGTTTTATCAGTTTCGTACCACCTAACTTTTTCCCGGAAGTGTTTTCGTCCGCAGGAATATATATTTAAGAGCAAAATGATGATAATATCCTAAACGCCCCCAGTCCAACCGCTTTACCATTAAGCCACCGAAGTCCCACTTAAGAGCGTCGAAGATTTTCGTTCTTAAAAAAACAACCTGCTGCAATATTCTGCTGTTGTGATTTTCTATATTAAGTACGATAATTTGTAGATGTATCTTTCTTCATTTCAGGTTTATGATGAACTACAACAGTTAATCGATGAATATTCAAAAGCCGTCATCCGAACGTCGAATGACATGAAATTAGCGCAAATTAAGTATGCAGTCGTAAATTAAGCAAAACATTTTGTATAAAAGAAGGAAATAAAAACAATTTATAAAATTGTTATAATTTTATTAAATAAACAATCAAATTAAGCCTTCACCTACCCATTCTCTATGATATTAATGTTCCATATCATTGGAATCTTAAACATCCGATTTACACAACCACAACCTCTTTCTATTGTTCTAAGTAATATGTACTAATAATGCCTCCTTTAATATCCCACTTATAAGAGTATATTCCATGAAGTTTGAAAACTCGAATGTTATCACTTTAATAAAAAATGGCAATTATATAATGCAATGCCAGGGTCAATATTTTCACATAAATAGGCGGACCAGGAATAAAATAATAATTGACAACATTTCATATTTTTAACCTACATGTTCTATTACATTATTTGTATTGACTGCTTGTATAATAGTATTATCGAGTCTCTTAGTGAAGCAGCATCTGATTGCTGTAGCCTAAAACGAACCCAGATTTGGAAGCCTGTAGCTGGGTGGAATCGCCATGTTAGTGACGCGCACCGCGAGGCTAGATCTAGTTTTCAATTTTGGATGTGGAATGGTAAACCGAGCTCGGGTCGTCTGTGGAAAAACATGCAAAAAACTCGTAAAATTTTTAAATCGCGGCTTAATTTCTGTCAGAAACATAAAGACCAAATAAAAATGGATGAGTTAGCTACACAACATTCAGCTCACGATTTTCGTAGTTTCTGGAATTCTACAAACAAGTTGAAGGGTAGACCGGGCCTACCGGCGTGTATAGATGGTATTTGTGATCCTAGTGGTATAGCCAATATGTTCAAAGATCATTTTATCGTAAAATCACAGTTGGAACCACCGCAGTCAAAGTTGACTGAGGGACATACGGGTCGAATCGCAGTCGTTTTAGCTAAAGATGTCGAGAAAGTTATAAAATCCATGTCAAGGGGTAAATCGCCTGGTCACGACGGCTTAAGTATTGAGCACTTGCAATATGCAGGCTCTCACTTACCAAGAGTGTTAGCCATGCTCTACTCTTTGTGCATTAGTCACTCACACTTACCAAGTGCCTTGATGAAGACTGTGGTGGTACCAATTGTGAAAAACAAGACCGGTGATGTAAGTGAGAAATTGAACTACAGACCGATTTCCTTAGCTACTATTGTGGCCAAAGTTCTTGACGGTTTGCTTGATTCAAGGCTGGACAGATTTTTGAACATACATAACAATCAATTCGGCTTTAGACCAGGACTCTCTACGGAATCGGCCATTTTGTGTCTTAAGCAGACTGTCAAGTACTATACGGATCGCGATACACCTGTTTTTGCTAGTTTTCTGGACCTGTCCAAAGCATTCGACCTGGTGAATTACGATGTACTATGGCAGAAAATGAGAGGTACTGGAATGCCATTTGAACTTGTAGAAATCTTTAAATTTTGGTATCTGAACCAGGTTAATGTTGTGAGATGGGCGAGCTCGTATTCGGAACCCTATAAGCTGGAGTGCGGCGTAAGACAGGGTGGGATTACATCTCCCAAACTATTTAATTTGTATGTGAACGCTTTGCTGGAGGAGCTCAGCAGCACACGTGTTGGCTGTCATATTGATGGAATATGTCTAAATAACTTAAGCTATGCAGACGACATGGTGCTTCTGAGTGCCTCACCTTGTGGATTGACGAAACTATTGGGTATATGTGAGAAATACGCTCGCAGCCATGGTCTTGTTTACAATGTCCGGAAAAGCGAATGTATGGTTTTTCGAGTCGGTGGAAAAAGCCAGTTAACAATACCTCCCATAAAATTATATGGACTTCCACTACGTATGGTTGAACAGACGAAATATCTTGGACATGTGGTGACCACTGACTTGAAAGACGATGCAGATATAGAGCGGGAGCGGAGGGCGTTATCCATCCGTGCTAACATGCTTGCCCGCAGGTTCGCCCGCTGTACTGCAGAAGTTAAAATAACTCTATTTAAGGCATACTGTACATCATTTTACACGAGCGGCCTGTGGGCTAGCTACACGAAACGAGCTCTCAACACACTGAGGGTTCAATATAACAATGCGTTCAGGATTTTGATGGGTCTGCCTCGTTTCTGTAGCGCATCAGAGATGTTTGCTGAAAATCGTGTAGATTGTTTTTACACGACCATGCGAAAGCGGTGCGCATCCCTGGTGCGTCGGGTGCGGGGTGGTGCCGGCGGACTCCTGAGCGTATTTGCGACAAGGTTTGATTGCTTTTACCTAAATCATTGCAATATGATACAGGCTGTCAGAAATCGAGACATGTAATATTGTGACATAACTTTAACTTTGTAATGATTTTTACTAACACTAGGTTAAGTCACTACTAACACAATTGTAATTGTAATCACATAATGTTGTATAATTTTATTCAGTTTGTATGATCCAAGTTGATTGAAAATAAATAAATAATAATAATTATTATTATAAATTGTGACACAAATAAAATTATTCAAAAGTAAATCCGAAAGTAGGGCACCCGTGTTTAACCATTTTTCGAAATTTTGTACTTTTCATTCATAATTTCTACTTTGAAAGTAAGTGTATTCTAAAAAGACGTATGCGCCATATGACGTTACACATAAGGTGGAATGGCGATAGAACCATAGCCTTGTGCTGTGACCCTTTAAAAAAAATGTAGATGTCACTGTCTTGTCGTTTTTTTTTTTAATGGCATCGCTATTACGCATATTGCCAGTGTCAAGTTAAACGATATTTCGTATTCGTCATAAGCAGCGTAAAAGTCAGAGTCAGTCGGTCAGAGTCACAGTCAGTAATTCGGGTAAAGCGATGGCTACTTTACCAGAACATTTACAATGAAGTTTTGGAGGCAACCCGAACGAACGTGTTTTCGCACTGTTATTCTATTTCACTATACACCAGCACTGTAATAAGCCTATATCATGTTTTCATCTAAAGATAGGCAATGGTAACTACTTCATTCCACCATATAAGTGACGTCATCACATTTTATTTTATTTTCGCAGAAATTAAGAAATAAAAAAATACAAAATATATATAGTTGAACTCAGAAAAGAAAAATAAAGAAACGGTATTTTTCTTTTAGGGTCGTGTCAAATTTGAAGTGTTGTCAATTGGCTTGTTATCAATATCACACAGGCACCAGACACTTATAATGTGAACTGACACATTTTAATAAATAATTCACTTACATTGCATAGATAATAAATATTATAAAATACCCGAAGTGAAATTTTTCTGTCTGTTTTTTCTTTAATTACTAAAGTTCACTCGCATGTGTTATTGCGATAAATAAATAGTACAATTATTATTAAATAAATTGACTACACAATGCCTGCTTAAGGGTTTATTGAAACCTGGCCTGAATACTACAACGACTATTCAGAGCAAGTAAGAGCAAAACATAATAATATTAGTACAATTAAATTATACCTAAAATGTCATGTAAAAACTCAAGTTATGATAAATAAATAATACTTAATATTGCAGAATATCTTTGGAATAAAACAACGCTTACATAATAATTACTACGTTGTCATGGTACATAGATCTGTAATTATTAGGTACCTACTACACTATGTTCACTTTGGCGAAATTTTTAGTCTATTGGACTTAAACACAACAAAAAAAATAATGCCACAACAAAAATATATATAATATATTCTTATAATCTATTTACTAACCCTTTAGATAAGGTAATCAAATCTGATATCCCACTAAAAATAAGCATCTAATTGTGTAGAAATAAAACTAAGGAATGGGGCCCTTATGGCCGAATACTCAAACGTCACTCAATTTTAAACAACGCTCAATATGTCTATCGTTTGAACGTGGTTTATAAGGACAGAAGACTTAGATTTAAGTGACGTTTGAGTATTTGGCCGTAAGTTTTATTATGGTTACCATGTCTAACAATCCGAAATACATAATAATATAGTTTAGATCACAAAATCAGACACAACATAGAGGAAAACGTAAAAGATGTGTCTAAATACTAACTACAGTATCCAACAAGAAATATTGCACATCGACCTTAGGAGGGAGACTTCGGCTTATTTCAGGTCTGTAGAGCGTCATCTCTTTCGCACCTTACCTATGTGACGTTTAACGACTATTTTGATCAAGTTGACCAATACCGCACTATCGGTGCTTACGTAGGCAGTGTGCAGCTGAGATAACGCTCTACGAAGTCGAAACTAGCCGATTGCCTCTTTCGTAGGCTCGATGTGCAATATTTCTTGCTCCGTACTGTAGTATAGGACAGTTCTGTTATGAACATATAAATAATTCTACCTCCTGGATACTATTTCAGTTAAAAAGTACGTAAAATTATATTTAGACAGTAGCGTTAAAAAGGTGGTTATGGTTATACTTTTTGCCATAATTTTTTAATACCTATAATGAATAAGTACTTAGTGCACTCAGCTCCCTTGTTTATCACTACCATGAGGAAATTGGCTTAGAATTGAAATCCCATTTTGTTCTAAAATATTGTTGGCAAATAATTTTTCGTACTTTTAAACTGAAACATAACAAAAAAAATGTTCAGAATGCAATTTCTACCAGGAAAAATAATAGCAATGTTTTACATACCGACAGGTATTTACATTTTTGTTTACTTTTTTTTTATGTCTGAAGGTTGACAGACAAGCAAACGGGCCACCTGATGGAAAGTGGTCACCGTCGCCTATGAACATTTGCAACACCAGGGGAGTTGCTAACGCGCTGCCAGCCCTGAAGGACTCTTTTGACGCCATTTTTGAAGAACCCCATATTGTAGCAACTAGGGAACACCTCGGAGGGAAGTTCGTTCCACAATTTACACGTTCTGGGCAGGAACGAACGTGAAAACCGCACCGTTTGTAGAGACGGTACAACACGCACAGACTCCCATGTCTCTGCGCAGGCTCAGATGTTCGAGCCTGTCGGTAAGTCCTGGATCGTTAACAATACGAACGGCGCGTTTTTGTAGGGAGTCAAGTGGACCAAGCTGGTATTTGGGGGCGCCCGCCCACAAATGAGAGCAGTATTCCAGATGGGCCGCACACAAGCGGTAGTAGCTGCCCCGATGTGAAATACTGCCTCGCTTTATTAAGCACCCCCAACTTTTACTGAATGCTTTCCTTTTAATACATATATTTTTTGTACTACTCACATTAATGCAAATATCTATAATACTATCAATAACAAAACCTGTATTATTTTAGTGTGTTTTTGCCATTTGAACTCTCATTATGGCTAAAACTAAGCGAACTAGTTTTTCATAGATAAAAAACATTAATGCTGCTGTCATAACGGTTTGCAGTAATTTGGCTTCCAATCCACGAAATACAACTAGTGGATCAGACTGCATATCTTTCAACAAAGGCTTTATGCTAGTACCAGCTCGAAATCTAGATTGAATCAATTGTAGAGGATAAGTTAAAGTTGTTGCAATAGCCTTTGCCATGGCGCCAACTAAAAAAGCGGAGTAATTGTCAAAACGCCCTTTAGACTCCAGATTTCTTTTTAAGTATTCGTATACCATGAATTGTATAGCAGGATTTGAAACCAGAAGCAATGAAGGAACTGTGCCTGACCATAAACCCTTTGCACCTTCCTTCTTTCCAATATCAAGAAGCCCATGAAATAGACTCTTATAACAGTTTTTTTCCAACTTCATTCTTGTATTCACTACCCATAGGGGAGATGTAATAAGTACATTTATGCTACCAGCTATAACACCAAATAATAAATCTTGTAAAGCTGATGAATTCTTAGAAAATGCTTTTCGTAATCCATGAAAAGTATAGAAATAAACAAAATTCGAAACTGAAAGAGACTGTAAAACTGGTGCCAAACCTCGATACAATGATTCAATTCCTTCTTCATTAGCAATTTTTAGTAATAATTGCCATGATGTACCTTCAAATTTCTTGGAATCTTCAACTGTAAGAAAATGTAATAGATTTAAATATTTATGTTTACTTTTTGAAAATTTGATGTCGAGGCAGCGACCTTAAGTGGCATTTGGTATTATATGACTCGGTATTCCGGGTCCGGCAGAAAGGGTGAGCGTGGCCTCGCACCGGGTTGCCGCTTATTAGTGGGGTTAAAAGTCTTTGGAATTATATGAAGATACATATACGCTTTCCGGTCGACAGGGCCCTAACTTACTCAGTTGAAGAGCGACGGTCACACGACTAACACGTCTTGCAAGCTGACCTGCGACCTCAGGATATCCACTAAGCTACCGAAGTCCTTATCCTGAATGTCCAATTTTTCTTTCCCCCATTCTGATTTAGGGTCGGTGAACGACATCCATTCATAACTAATAAATAGCTATATACCTACTTATACAGGGTTAAATATAACTAGCGCATAAATCGTCAAAGGTGAGTTAGGTACGTTAAGACTAACAACTTTTGTTCTATGACGTTTGCCAAAACGCAGTACATCACATGATAAGAAATAAAATCTTTTCAAATGGGACTTCTATCAATTGTTAGCGTTACGTTTCATTCATTCATAGGTACAGACGTCAGCTGTTTACGTAACGGCCGGAGCGGGAGGGGGGACACACGCACAGCGCGGTCAAGCGCCCCCCGTCTAAACTAAGCATTTAGGTATTTTAAAGACAGTACTACAAAGAGATAACAACACTGCCCATTAGATAAACCAAGATATTATTATGTGTTTTTAATGTTAATTTATCTTATACCTACATATGCTGATATTTAGGCACAATCATTTTAAAAATCACAAACCTTTTTACAAATCATCTCCTCTCAAATTGAGGTCGATGATGATGATAACTGTAACGTACAAGTCGTTCAAAATAAGCACCGGCACAACTCACACACACTACATATCTAAAATACAGCTGTTCTTGAACCCGGGTCGTAGGTACTTACTTACACAGTACAGTTATTGACACTAGTGTTTCACGGCTTTCTAATGCACCACTTTAGTACCTACACCATCGCTTTTAATATTACATTTACGCATACTTATTTAATCGATCGCGTCACACGAGAAGCACGCGACGAGCACTCGAGCGGCGTGCGCACGCGTCGTGTCTAATTAGCTACTGACATATTATTATATAATATATACAATGTACTCTGTGGCTACTGATTTCGTCATTTCCCGCCACCCGCCACCCGCCGCGTCGTATGTCGACCCCTATAGGTACTAGCGTAAGAAATATTAGAACTGCAATTTCTATTTATTATTTTTTGTATGGTATAAAAAAATATTGAATTAGAAAAAGTTGTACAACAAAAGTGTTAGTCTTGATGAGCCAAAGCCTTCCTTTAAGAATTATGCGCTAGATACAAGTAACCCTGTATATGTATTCTTATAATTGTAATATTTTTATTTATTCGATTCCTGCCTGAAGTCAAACTTTTATTTCCATTTTTCTTTCTTTTTAAGTTCACTCGCGTTATTGCGAAAAATATTACAATTCTATGATGTTATTCAGAATTTCCTTTTCTTTATTAAACGACATTGTGATCAATTTCACAGTTTGTTTCATAGAACACAGACGTCCATTCACTCTGCTCGCGTGGCGGCAACTGGGCGCCCTAACTCCCTGAATGCTGCTGAACACTGCCCTAAGATCTATCACCTTTCAATGGTAAATATCTGAACAGTTCTTTAATTTCGAACTTTAACGGCTCTGGGCTTTTACAGTTACACATACATAAGAAAAATTCATATTTCATATTTGAAATTATTATCCAAAGAATTCATATTTGCCATGATCAAACCAAGCCAACTATCTACAAACATTTCAATAAACAAGAATCAATTATACTATTTAAAATCACTTGATAGTCAGAGATTAAATACAGACAAATGATGTATTTATACATTTAATAAGTACCTATGTTATCAAGTGTTTTGACTTTTTACCAAGTGATGAAACAAGATATTGGTGGAATTTTCACAACATTATATGTTGATCAAAAATTATTATCATCTAAATTTGTTATAATCCATACTTATCAGCCAGCGGTTTATAGATAATTATTAAGTAATTAATATTATGATGACATAACATGTTTGTCATAGGACACATCCTTGAAATAGCTAGTCATTGTTCATACATACAATGATGAGAATATTATTAAATTAAATTATGATGATATCATTACCTTGAATTCTTGACCTCAATGTGTCTAAAGGATAAAATGCAGCCATACCAACAATGCTTCCCTGGAATAATGAATATGATTATAGGTATCTTCTAAGAACAATTAAGATGTGAAAATATAAAACTACTAATTTAAATATTTCCTAAACTTACCGTAGCTCCAGCCATAGCATGAACTAAAGTTTCATAACTGAATAATGTAGACGCCATTTTTAGCCAATTTAATGAAAATTATACACTACTTATTTTAAAAGATCGGCAACTTTAACTTTAATCCTTCTTAAATTAGTAACGTGAAATTCAATACAACAACACTAATAGATTGATTAAGAATGACCGAAAATATTTGTTATCAGTACCAACCAGCTTTATGTACTCAACGAAGGCTGCTGTTATCGATCTTATCACACTGACAGCAGACAGCAGACACAGTAGATAGATACAAACAGTATGGAAACTAAGCCCATTTTATAAAATATTTACCTACACTCCATTGAAGCAATAGGGATGTCACTATATTTTTTAAATAATTGTGTTATTATTTTAGCATTTACTGACTTTTAATCAATCGTACTGCGATGTTGACTATTTTTTTATTGGTAACCCTGTAATAGTATTGGATAAATAAATACTATTTGTCTTTGTAACATATAGTCAATAAATATTTAATATGATAAGATATAACGATTCAAAATGTTGCGAATAGTGAAATGACTCAAAACGGCCTATATGAAAACTCAAAATTGCAGCACATTATGACGTCACACCGCGGTACAACAGTTTACAAATAATAATATGTAGTCTATGTAGGTAATCTTATGGTGTTGGTTAATCCCAGCAAAAGACGATTATTATTACTAGTCACTCATTTATTCTTGTTCTTATTTAATATTTTTAACATACATAATTAGTTATAAAAAATAAACAAATAGGTATATATAAGAAATTTAAAAATAGTGCGCCACCGGCAGCGGGAACAGGGTCCAAGCTGTCGGTGGCTAGGGTCACAGAGACAGGAACCTCCTCACTATACATGCCGTGCCGAGGAGTAACGCTTTCTGTATTAGACCCATGATACAACCTTGATCTTATTATTATTATAGTTTTAAGTACGGAAAACAGTTTAGTATTGATATAACTTGTAGATCTTTGTTTTTATGTAGATCTTTTAACTTGTTAAAATCACTCCTAGTTTGCACTAAAAATATTAAACATGATGATGTTTCGCAACTCGTCGCATAAAGTATATATTGCGATGAATGTCTTGTTGGTGCAAGCGTTCGCACTGCTGTCAAACCTATCATTTTAACATGTTTTTATGTGAATTTTTCATCAATGCAAACTCACGATTATAGTATAACCTTTTACTAGTTTTGGCGGGAGCTCGCGACGAAAAGTCTTCGTCCAGCCGCTGCTCGTGTCAGGGAATATTCGTAAGTACTAAGCGTCAGTCTCTAAATGTTGACGTAAATGCGTGTGGGCTAGTAATTAAAAAACCATTACATAAAAAATACTTTATTCTTCATAAATATTTTAACAAATTATAATTTCTATTGCTACTGTGAATTCGATCTTAAAAATAACAAAACTGAGTGCAGTATGACAGTACAATCTGTGCAATACTGCAACGAGTTGTCGAGACTGGACGAGTTTCTCTTCCCCTCACGCACTCGGGTAAGCATAATAATAAATAGCTGCCCCGACGAACTTCGTATCGCCTCCGTATAGAGGTATATACAAATTAAATGTCCAAAAAATCTAAAAAAAAAATTGTGAGAATCATCCTTACCATTTAGGGATATAAAAAAAGACTGCAACCGATTTTCATACCTACCAACTATACACACAAAATTGCATAATGATCGGTCTCGCCGCTGCGGAGGAGTATTGTTACAAACACTGTCACACGAGATTTTTTTAAATATGTTAGATATTATAACAATACATCATTCTTGCCTTTCAAAACCACCAGGAAGTTTAAAAAACGATAGCTCCGGTTTTGCTGTTGCAGAGTTCAAACAGTCGTATACTACGCAATACGCGTGTGGCATCTTTAAAACATTCGTGAAAACAAAAACAAATCGCAACGTGACCGCTCGCTACTGTAGCACCGCGAGAACCGCTTAGAGGCCTCGTAGATGCACATATTTGTGTGAGTGTGCCGTTTCGAACGCTTTGTACGTAGGTTCACTACCGTTTGTAAATCTATTTACTGTGGCACAGCCCTCTATGGCACAGACCAACCAAACCAAACTGTACAGATAGGCGAACCGGCGAATGCAAATGAATCATTCGAATGATTTTTCGAATAGGCAGGTATTTGAACTATTCCATTGTAAAATAGAGCCATTCGAATGATAAAAATCATTCGAACTAAAAAGTGATTCAGTCAGTTGCAACATGGATGTTAACATCGATGCTTATAAACGATAACTCGATGTTTCTAAAACATCGATGTATCGCTTGCGACTTGTCCTTGTCATTTGTCACGTCAGTTCAGTTTATATAGAATGGTCTTTAATTTCTCAAAAAGTATACAAATACTATAAATATTTTTGATTTCTCATTTCCAAATTTTTCATATATACAATGTACTCTGTGTTTCCTACTGTTTTACGTTATTGCTAAGGGTTATTGGATGTTTATTTATTTTGGATTGCAGCTACCTATTGCAAACAATGAGAGTATTTTTAGCAGAGGATAATCTCTGTGCGCAAAATTTGTTGAAATTAGTGTCCCATGGTAACGCTATCTTAGCAGAAATACTGCGATTAAAGGATCACATTCCCGAGATATATTTGTAAGTACTAGCCCGTCAAAACATGAGAAAAATATGACAATTGATTTTCAATTGTTCCAACGGTTTTACGTTCCTTGATGGTTTATTAATGATAAATAACTCTGCAGTCTGCACATGATAGCTCTAGATCAGTGGTTCTCAAACTTTTTAAATGATGGAACCCTTTTGGGAATCAAAATACTTGATGGAACCCTACAATAAAACAATTGTTTTTATATGTGTATTTTTTATTAATCAGCATAATAAAAGTACAATGTAACAGTTACTAATTATTATTTACTTCACCACTTGGCAAGGACAATAATAGAAAACATTTAAAAAGAAAAAATCTAACTAGTGGGAGGTATGAAACTGTTTTTTATTTTTCATCAATTGGTTGATATCAGGTTTGATGGAAGAAAGTTGGGAGTCTCATATCAGCTTCGGCGTCCAGTCTATTGCAATATTTTGTTTTCGTGGCTGCGTAGGCAGAGAATCCTGTTTCGCACAAATATGTAGTTGGGAACGGGAGAAGAATATCCAGAGTCATTTGGCCAAGCATTGCATATTCATCTTGGATTCTGCACCAAAAATCATTGAGAGGCGTTGTTTTGAACAGTGACTCCATACTTGTGTCTGATTACATTTCTAAAAGAGATTCATATATCTCGTTTGACATGTTTTCAGGCTTTTCCAAGTTGGGTAAAAAGGATTATGAATCCATGAATTCACTTTAATTTTTGTATTGTGTTCTTCGGGAAAATACTTTTCAAAATATGCGCGCATCGAACATTAGACCAATTCTTCAAACATTTCTGAGTTGTTTTCGCTAACAAACTCACTGAGTAATGTAAAGCTTTCTATTTCTTTCTTACCAATGCAAATGATCCAAAAATCTAATTTTCTTTTAAACTGCTTTTAATTTATTATAGGCCTGAAACACTGTTGTCTGTTTACCTTGCAATGATAAATTCAATTTGTTAAGTTTTTGAAAGATATCCGCCATAAAAGACAATCGGAACAACCAAGTTTTATCATACAAACTGTCCTTCAAATTAAAAGAAGTATCTGCTGAAAGAAACATTTGTAACTCGGCTCTAAGTTCAAATAGCCTTGTTAAAGTTTTACCCCGAGACAGCCATCGCACTTCTGTATGGAGCAGCAGTGTTTTATGTTTGCTGCCATAATCCTCACACAATAATGAGAACAATTGGGATTGTAGTGGTCGTGATTTGATAAAATTAACTATTTTTACAGCTTCATCCATAACTAATTTTAGATTTGACGGTATTTGCTTCATCGCAAGTGCTTGTCTATGCAGAATACTGGAACTACAATTAGGCGATTTATTTTTCATTCGTGACACTGCTCCTGCTGTTTTACCTGTCATCGCCTTGGCCCCATCTGTACAAATGTCAATGCAATTGTTCCAACTGAGATTATTTTCTTCAAAAAATATTTATTTTTTAAAAAATTTCTTCCCCGGTAGTGTCTGTAAGCAGCGATGAACACATAAGCATGTCTTCTTCAAAAGAACTTTTATATGCATATCTCACAATAACCAGCAGGATAGCCAAACCAGCGACATCAGTCGACTCGTCCATTTGCAAGGCGAATCGTGTATTTTGTAGACGTGTAACTAGTTCTTGTTTGACGAAGCTTGCCAGATCATGGATTCGTCGTGAAACAGTATCGTTTGATAGCGGAACAGTAGAAAGATTCTTTGCAGATTTTTCATCGAGCATACATTTTGTTATGTCTAATACACATGGTTTTATTAATTTCTCAGCGATAGTATGCGCTTCGCCTGCTTGTGCAATGCGATAGCTAACTAAATATGATGCCTCCGTGGCCTTTTCGTTGATAGTTTGTGTTACATGCATCATATTTTTTTAACTTCGTAATAACTGATCTTTTTTGCGAACAAAAAATTCTTTATTCTTGTCTTTAGATTTGGGGTATACAGTTTCTAAATGTCGGCGCAATTTGGCCATGGAACTATTAGGAAGCAGTTTACTACAGAGCATGCAGAGAGGTGAGCCGTTGGAATCAACAAATCCGAAACTGATATAAGATTCATCATACTTCCTTCTTTTCGTCTTTGAAACCGTCGAGCTTGACGTCGTGGCATCATCTTCTGGATCGGTGATTGCTATATTCTCCGCGCGCACCGCTTTTGAACATTCAGCATTAGTCATTAGAAGCGGTTGTTGCAACACCTTTAAGCCAACGTTCCATTCTTCTTTATTTATAATGTTACACGTCAGGATAGTGGGGTTTAAATAATGCACAATCGTTACTGCGTATAAGAGACTAAATTTAGTACCTACAGTGAAGAAATGTATTAAACTGAGACGACAGAATACAGCAGGCAGTAAAACAATGAACACTAGTTTCTCGCTAGCGAGCTTGTAAGTTGGTAGTTACTTATCGCTCCGAACGCTCATCGTCAACTGACGACGCGCTACGCGCGATCGCCGCTTTTATACCTAGACTCGATCTCAAATATTCTCGAAAATACTCGAGTTGGCACCTTTGATAAACAAAAAGCAAAAATAAAAACAGAAATTTAAAAATTGCGTTGTAAACAATATCGACTTTATCCTTTGAAGTTAGTTTGAGTCGAAAGTCGCTTGTTGACAATTATAGCGTCTAATTCAGAGGCGGCTTTTATCAAAGAGATTGCGCGCTCACAAGTATACTACCCGCTCGTTTTAAGTTTGCCGCTGGCGATAGGTATGACGTTCGAAAAGTAACGTCAGCAATACATAGTATAAAAATATTTTTTATTAAATTGTAACAATAAAAATTGTGTACGTACATATTTGGGTAAAACAATGACACATTGTAAGTTTTGTTGTCACGTGGGGGAGGGTACGCGCATTCCACAGACCGGCAAACTTAGAGCGAACGGGTTGTACAAGTATAAAATTGTTGATACCAAACTTATGAGATATTGTACCAGCTATTGTAACACATGTTTCTACAAATACAAATAAATAAATAAATAACGTAATAACTTGCGGAACCCCGACAGAGGTATCACGGAACCCTAGGGTTCCGCGGAACACACATATAGTATAGCTGCTCTAGATAAAACTGGATGAGTAATTCTGCTTTTATTAAATTTACCGAGCATTTAGTCCACATTTGTCTGTTTCTGGATGGACTTCCTTAGCATGCTGTATGCATGGTCATTTTATCGCCGAAAGCGGGAAGACTAAGCCTGGGACAATTCATTTTGACTTGAAAAATGGCAACTGGCAACGCTGCTCAACACTCACAATAGTGGGCATATTTCAGGAAAAATTTTTTTGTTCAGCTGTGGTTGTGTGTCTTTTGGCCGAAGGAATGACGATTTTTTAAAAATTAATAAACTTAAAATTTCTTACATTAATATTTTTTTTATAACTCGTTCCAGATTAGATAATAAAGTAGTGCAGCAAAAATACCAAGATGTTATTGTGGATTTTAGTTATTTCAAAATTTTAGATGCACAAGAGAAAAAAATAAATTCAACTTTGGTAAGTGCATATAAATTGTATTTGCATATGAATAGAGTTTTATAACCTTAAACTGTAATTTGTTTACATAGATGACCTTGTTTATGACCTGGGAGGCTCCAGTAAGGTTATTTTATGTTCATTTAATTTATTAAAATATCTTAAATGAGATAAAATTATATTTAACATACTTATCTACTTCATATTTTTTAGAAATTGCAAGATCTGGATGATGATTTGAAGGAAAAATATTTGGAGTTAATAACTCGCTTCTACTTACTATTTGAAAACATTTATCAGTATATTATTGATTTAAATTTATTTATAGAACAATTGAATGATGGAGCATTTATCCAACAAAATATTGAGACAGTCATGAAAGATATTGAAGGAAAACAATTACTGGTATGTATAAAAAAAACTATACTTAGTTATATTACTTTCAATGAATACAATGATGCAAAAAGATTTATGATTAATTATTAATCTGATGATGATAATGTGATGTGAATAATCTCCCAATTTCCAGTCACATAAGTCACTTATATTTTGTTCCTTGTTCACAGTCTATTCATCATAGAAGATTGCATAGTAGTGTTGTTGCAATAGTAATAGTCTATCGATAGTATTGTGAACTATCTTGACCTCGAAAAAAATAGTCAATTTGTTTTTTTTTTTTTCAAAACTACATACATTTGTTCTTTTAACGTTTTGAGAGCTGTTGGAGGAGGGGATTTGTCAATTTTTGTCTGTTATCATACTTATAAAAAAGTATGTTTATTAAAATTCTTGCAATGTACCTATTTGTTTATTTATCGGGATGTGTCAACACTGCAACTGCACACTGCAACACTGCCACTGATATGTTACAGTTTTTAAATGCTTTCAAAGCTTTAAAAATTGTGGCGCACGGCTATTACATAAAATTATGACTGTATTATGTTGCTCCCTGTCTGTAGTAAAGAATACATATATACAACGTGTAACAGGATTGAATGTACAACCCGAAACTAGTTTGTTCAGAATCGATAACCAAATCGATTTTAGGCATTTTTGATATAGGTAACATTTTGTCCCAAAATTAATTACAATTTTTTTTTTTTTTTTTTTTTTTTTTTATATGTAATAAAAGTGGCAAACAAGCATGCAGTTCACATTGATGTTAAGTGATGACTGCAGCCTATAGACACCCACACAATGACCAGAGGTCAAAATGCAGATGCGCTGCCACTCCTGAGGCATTAGGTGATATGTCTCTGTGCCTGAAATTACAGGGCCGTACATTACCACCTGACCGGAACACGATAGTGCTGAACACTACCATTTAGCGGCAAGTATATTAGGTAATGCGGTGGTGCCTACGCCCGCGAGCTCCGTCACTGGAACTCTACCACCAGTAAGACAATTAAGGAAATTATAGTCACCCATTTAATGAACAGTTAATACAAATGAAAATGAGACTAACATCTATCCAAAATAAAATGCTGGTCTCAACAAGTTTATTAGAACTCGTTGAGACATGCATTTTATTATTAATAATAATTTAAGAAATAAAATAGTGAAAATAAATCTTATTACTAGAGAGTGTTAAATAGGGGTACGCAGGTTACGCTACAACACATTGCGACAGTGAACGTGTGTGAGTTGGTTTGTGTTTTAAGTGCGGTCGTAAGTAGAGGTAGGGTAAATATGCATAGGGTGTGCATAGTGTTCGTACAAATTGAGGACAATTTGTTTCTTAAATAAAAAAATAATTAATACTTAAACATGCTATTTCAGTTCATGTATTATGATTTTAACTCAATTTTCTTATCGAGGTATTTAAGAGTGTGCATTGTTCCCGTTACATGTTGTATATATTTCAATGCTATCTACCAAGTCCTCATGACTGAAAGGTCATAGCCACCAAAATTTATCTCCTGGGGTCAATGCTCTTCAAGGTTCTATATTCTGGCTGTTGCTTGTGCAATACGTCTAAGACTAATACTTATCAACCTACAGCCGTCCACTGCTGGACGTAAGCCTTTTCCTGAGAACCCTCTGAACTACTCTGATCTTGAATGCAACTCTTGAGTCGTCACTCCATCGCGCCACAGGATGTCCTCACTACGTTCATCTAGATGTGGCTCCTATTCCAGCAAAACTCTGCTTCGAAGGTAGGCGCGTTGATGCTGCGAGCAATCAATCTAATGCCAGCTAAATGCGCCAGCGCCGCATTTCTAACGCTTTTATTTCTGCCATACCACTAAATACAAACACTAAATGTTTGTATTTAGTTTTTCAAGTATCATCACTACCTTCAATGTGAACTGTATACGTTTGTTTGCCTCTTCGTGACATAAAAAATACCCTTGATAGTACTCCAACATTATTTTTTTTCTGTATAAGAAGATAAGTTTCCTGATATTTATAAAATAATCCTTCCTTAAATTCCCCCTTACTTTTCTTATTTCATTGATTGCCGTGGAATTCCTTGCGTTAGGTCTCATTTACGAAGACGCGGAGTGGTGCTCATCGCTTCATAGTACGCGTAAACTCGTTTGGCAATGATCGGCGGTGCTTATGAAGATACGGGGCATGAACCGCGCATTATGTATGATACTTAATGTAACTGCCTAGTTTTGTAACCTGGTAGTGCCTCTAAATGGAAGAAGTGCTTATTAGTATAGTTCACAAGTTGAACTTAAACTCCAACGTTATATAACTGCTGTGAGGGAGACCTTTAATATCTCTGGTGTGCAATAAATTGCAATAAATTAACGAGTATTATAGTATTAATATACCTGTCTCTATTTTTTCAGTGTGAATCAGTATATTTATATGGATCCATGCTTCTGTTATGTGATCTTTATATTCCTGGAGCAGTGAGAGAAAGATTATTAGTTGCTTTTTATCGATACAGCACAAGTCAGTCGCAGTCAAATGTCGATGATGTGTGTAAATTGTTGCGTGACACTGGCTATGATCAACAGCATGGCAAAAGACCACTTGATTATCCTGTAGAATATTTTAGGTTTGTTGGACGGATTATATTTAAGAGTTTATTTAAAATAAATATATTGCATGTATTTTCACGCCAAGTCACAGTCAAATTGTTATTAATGTCTCCGACAAAATCATTTATATTTCGTGTCTATTCTTTTGTGTATCTGCTTTCAAATGCTCCTTCTTTCAACGTGGAGGTATTAATTATTATATAACTAGCTGACCCCGCAAATTTCGTATTGCCTCAGAATTAAATAATGTGTCAAAGGTTTGATAGGTACGGACGAAAAAAGAGGTCCTTTAAGCGTACCAAAATAAATAATTTGTGTGCCAAATTTCTACTCAGTTGGTCCAGTAGGTACTTTCAAAAAAATCGGCTGTGAAAGACTCGTATAGTCGTATCGTCAGACAGCCGCTCAAGAGATCTTATAAGGGGATTATATGTATCATAAGATTCCGCTTTTTCTTTTGAAGTACGGAACCCTAAACATTAAAAATTATAGGGTTCATCAATACAACTATTATAGTCAAATGTTATAAATTTTTGGTGACAGTTCTAATCTACTGCAGCATACTGTTGATAATTTAAAGAATGAACAAGCATTTGTGAATACTTGCTCATACCTTTATTCATGCTGATAGCAACAGAATCTTTTATTAATTAATTCTTTAATATAAATATTAATATAAGATACATATACATACATACTTTACTTCTGTGTTTTATATTTCAGTCGAATTAATATTCATCCAAACTTCATCGAGAAAGTAGTTGGTAAACTGCGGTCTGAAGACATTTATAACCAACTCGCAGTGTACACAATTCCTGAACATCAAGCATCGGCTCTAGCTACTCAAGCTAGCATGTTGGTAGTTTGCCTATTTTTCACACCACATTATTTACATACAGATGTATCGAAAATGCGAGAAATAGCGGACAAATTTTTTCCCTGTAATTGGGTCGTACCTATTTATATGGGTGTAACTATGAATGTAATCGACTATTGGGAAAATTTTAAAGCGGCAAAAAATTATTTGAATAATACTTGCAATAGTAAAATGGTAAAAGATATTTTTTCCAAAAGAGGTGAATCAGTTCAAGTGTTGATAAACAGAACTCATCAATTATTGAAAGAAGGAACATTAACCGACGAATTTGTTCTTGATAATATTAACAAAATACTTAATTTAATTTTGAACTCGAATCATGTCATGAGATGGTTATTGTTGCACAATAGTGAAGTGATATTTTTTGATCACAACAAAAAAAGCAAACAACTCAGAGAATTGGTTTCAAAGGAATCCACTTACGACCAATTAAAATTACTGGAATTACTTATAAGTACATCCGAGTTAGAGTTAAAAATTAGAGAATATTTAAAGAGATTACTGGAAAGTAGAGATGACACTTGGAATACTAATAAAAATCTCGCTCTGGAGGGGATAAACAGTCTATCGGAATTATTCTCTGGAGGAAAACCCTTCACAAAGATATCAGAAAATGAACAATTGAAAATGTGGTTCGATAATATTGCTAAACAAATCTCATCTCTCGGTGACGCTATTAGTTCCAAATCAGTAAAGAAGGTTACTCAGTTGTTAAAAGTTTTAGACGAAGTGGAAGAATTCCATGGGATAAAAAGCACATCCACAGTTGTCCAGTTTCTTTCTGAAAGTAAAGAAGCGTTAACAAATGCTTTGAGAGCAGCATCACTAAAAGAGGATTCATTGGTTACTTTAGAAACAGTAGCCGATTTTAGTTATGCTTGGTGTACTATAGATCTTTATACACAGTATATGCAAGATAGTATTAAAGAGAATCCTGCTGTAACAAGTCGTCTCAGAGCATTATTTCTTAAATTAGCGAGTGCAATGGAAATTCCGTTACTCCGGATAAATCAAGCCCAAAGCGACGATTTAGTATCTGTTTCACAATATTATAGCAATGAATTGATAAAGTACATCCAGAAAGTTTTACAAATTATCCCAGAAATGGTTTTCAATATTGTTGAAAAAATAATCGATCTTCAAACCTGGACAATTAAAGAAGTACCCACCAGAATAGAAAAGGAAAAACTTAGAGAATACGCTCAATTAGAACACAGAATGGAAGTGGCAAAACTTACACATTCTGCATCAACATTTACAACAGGTAGATTTTATTATTCATTGATAATTATAGTCCTTTTTGTCGAAACAGCAAAATTTCAGTTCGATAAACGGTAGGCAAAAATATTGCATATACCTACATAAAGGTGGTGGTAGCCTAGGTTGAGATCTACCTAAATAATGTGAAGTATGTTCCGCGAAGTCCTTGGTTCTAAAGTTATTTAAGTGTAATATACCAAAAACTCACTACCTTGTATAATAATAATAATAATACCCATAATATCCATGTGGGCCTTGTGTGTAGGCAGTTGTGTATATGTATGCTCGCGCGTATAGAGGATCGGAAATAAGTATGCACGACTTGGTTGCTAATGCGCGACTGGCTTTTATTTCAGTAATAACAGTACATCAACAGTAGTTCAGTAGGTAAATTATAAACAACTACTTAACATAATCGGTACGGCACATCACTTCCCCCTTGGTAAAAAAACTATAATACATATATTGATCAATTTTGTATAATATTATACATTTAGTTCAATAGGTACAAAAGTGTAAAAAGGTAAAAAACAACAAAAAAATTAAGTAAGTATAGCAATTATAAACGTAAACGAAGTGTAAAAAATTTAAAACAATATTCATCATAATGAAAAATATGTGGGGTGAAGGAGAATTAAAAAAAATACCTGTGCTAATATTAAATGTCCTTTTTACGCACGTTTCACTTCACTAACACTTCTATCACTGATCATGTTTGTATCACTACATCACGCGATCACTTGTTGGTGATGAGGCTGGGGAACGTAGCCGACAGGGCCGGGTTCAATCCTCCGAGCTGCTCTCATGGACCGGTCCCGCAGGAACTCCAGTTGTTCACGGATGTAGTTCACGTGGGCCGACTTGCATTTTGTCCACAGAAAATAGGCTAGAGATCCCATGATTGTTATGAGAATTAATAGGAGGACTAAGTCTCGATTTATGTCCATCGATTGTCCTGCGGAGGCTGCGTTGTCTGAGCCACCGTTTTGTGCTATTATAATTTCTTCCTTTTTTTCGGAGCTCTGTTGTTTTCCCATTTTGAATATTGTAGTATACTAGTTGTCGAGTCACAAAATGTCGCTAAGTGCAATTAGGTACTAAGTGCAATTGAATCGCACGACAGGCCGACGCGATCTTATGGCAGGTTTCGTCGAATCGCTGTTTTGCACTTCTGTAGGTGTATTAACGCTTTGCGTGGGAATGGGAACATTTTCTGTCGCTATGCCAAAGGCCGGCTTAAGGCGATCTATACTAATTATTTTTTCTGTATCTCCATATAATATCTTGAAATATTTGTCATGTCTCTCTAGCACTTTATGTGGTCCAGTATAAGGCGGAGTCAATGATTTTTGTATGATGTCGGTTCTGACAAAAACGTGAGACGAGTGTTGAAGTTCGGGATGGACGAATATTTTTCCTTGAGTCAATTCTTTTCTAGGTATGGATGCCAATTTTGAAATTTTGTTTCGCAGATTTCTTAAAAATGTGTCATCCTCAGATATTTCATGCCTAGTCGGCTCGAGAAAATCTCCGGGCAGTCTGATAACTTCTCCGTAGACCATTTCGGCGGCACTAATTTTCGTGTCATCCCTTAAGGCGGTTCTCAACCCCAGCAATACGGTTGGTAATTCGTGAAACCATCGGTCGGTATTGCCTCTGCACATTAGTGCTGTTTTTAATGAACGATGCCATCGTTCGACGGCTCCATTAGCTTGAGGATGGTAAGCACATGTTCTTATCTTTTCTATACCCAATCTTTTTGAAAGATTACGAAACAGATGAGACTCGAATTGTCGTCCTTGATCTGTCGTAATTCGTAACGGAGAGCCAAATCTTGTGATCCATTGATTAAAAACGATATCCGATATATTTTCGGCTGAGATTTCCTTGGCGGGGCATGCTTCAGGCCAGCCCGTTTTTCGGTCAAGCATTGTAACAATATATCGGTATCCATTGCAATAGGTAAGAGGTCCGACTATATCAATATGAAGATGTGCAAATCGATCGCTTTTCGTAAATTTTCCTAGAGGTGATACAGTATGTCGGTGTATCTTTGACTTTTGGCAATTAATACATGATCTTGTCCATTCAGCAATATCCTTTTTCATCGATTTCCAAAAGTATTTATCGCATATCATTCGTTTCGTTGTACGAATGCTTGGATGGCTAATGTCGTGAGTAGCTTTGTAAGCTGACGTTCGAAATTCCTTTGGCAGGTACGGTCTCACGGTGCTACCGGATATCTCGCAATAAATAGGTATATTGCTGTATGGTGTATGTATCTTTTTCAATTTTAGATTTTCCGATTTTTTCAGTAAATTTAATTCTTCGTCCTTCTCTTGCGCTTCAGCTAACTTTTCATAGTCGATGGGAGAGGGAAGCGTAATGGTGGAAATTCTTGACAAACTATCCGCTACTACGTTTTCCACTCCTCTTATATGTTCTATAGAGTCGCAAAATTGAAGAATGAAATCTAAATGACGGAGTCTTCGTGGTGTGTCATTAGGGCCTATTGAGCTTTTCTTGAAGGCCTGTACCAACGGTTTGTGGTCCGTGTATACAGTTATAGGTCTTCCTTCGATCATATATCTAAAATGCTTGATGGCCATGTACATTGCAAGGAGTTCGCGATCGAACGTACTGTAGCATTGCTGCGCCTTGCTTAGGCTCTTTGAGAAAAATCCAAGTGGTCTCCATGAGTCATCTAAAGGGTCTCTTTGTTGTAGTACTGCTCCTGCACATGTGTTTGAACAGTCCGTCATGATGGCCATGGGGACGTCAGGAATCGGATATGACAGTGTAATGGAGTTTTGTAAACTATGTTTACACTGTTCGAATGCTTCGTTGGATTCTTCTGACCACGTAATAACAGTCTTGTCTTTCTTCTTGGAATTTTGCAAGAATACGTTGAGCTTGCTATGTGTTTCTGCTGCATTCGGTAGGTGGCGGCGATAGAAGTTTACCATACCCATGAATCTTCTTAATTCTTCAACCGTTCTTGGTTTTGGGTACTCAATTATAGCCTTGACTCTATCTTCCAAAGGTTTTTGTCCATCACTTGATACATGGTATCCCAGGTAACTCAATTCTGATTTTCCAAATTCGCATTTTGCCAAATTTATGGTCACTCCGAATTTATTCAGACGGTCGAAAACTTGACGCAGGTGATCGCGATGTTCTTCGGCCGAAGATGACGCGATGATGACGTCATCAACATAGCAAAATAGACAATCCAGGTCTCGAAATACTACATTGTTCAAAAAACGTTGAAATGTTTGCGCAGCATTCTTTAGACCGAACGTCATCCTAGTGAATTCGTATAATCCGAACGGAGTAGTGATGGCAGTCTTCTCTATGTCTTGTTCATTAATTTTTATATTATGGTATGCTCTTTGCAAATCTAAGCGTGAATATATATTTTTTCTTGATAATAAGTAAACGGAGTCTTGTATTCGAGGTATGGGATATCTATCAGGCACAGTCATTGCATTTAAACGACGGTAATCACCACAAGGTCTTATCTCTCCATTTTTCTTCGTGACTACATGCAGTGGAGTAGCCCATGGGCTCTTGGATGGTCGGCAAATTCCCATCTCTTGCATACGCTGAAATTCTTTTTTCACGAGGTTATACTTATTTACAGGCAAAGGTCGAGGACGAGCGAAGACAGGTGAACCTGTAGTTTCTATGTGGTGAACAACGGAGTGATGTGAAGTATCCTTGAAGCACATAGGTTTTGTTATTTCAGGATATTCTATTAATAGATCGCTGTATTCATTGTTCAAGTCAATAGTTCTCACCGCTGGTTGATTATTGAAAGAGATAGAGGCGACAGCGAATAAATTCGTTGATTGATCAATAAGTTTCTTGTTGTAGATGTCAACTAATAATTTGTAGTTGTTCAAGAAATCTGCGCCTAAGATTGGTTGTTTTATGTCGGCCAGCACGAATGTCCATCGGAAAGATCTTCGTAGTTTCAGGTCCAAGTAAAGTGTCTTAACACCATAGGTATTTATTTGAGTTCCGTTTGCTGCATATAATTTATATTCGTTGTTGGTTTTCGATTTACGAAGTTTTTGTGGTGCTGGTAAAACGGATATGTTGGCTCCAGTATCAATAAGGAATCGCAATCCTGTAGTGACGTCTGTTACACATAGACGGTGATGTGATAAAACGGTGCCAATCTCCGTCTGCGATTGCACCGAAGTCAGTTTTCCGAATCTGGAGATACATATTTATTCCAAGTGCACGGCTCTATACATTTATTCGCTCTATGTTTAAAACGACGGTGATAGTAACATAATACTTTATCAGTGTCCGGCATTTGTCTTCTCATGTTACGACCGCGTGACGTCGATCTGGATCTAAAGCGGTATTTTCGATCTCGGAGGATTGTTGTTTGCTGCACTTTTTCTAATTCGTTAAGTCTTAGGTTTATCTTACGAATTTCGGCCAATATGTAAGCGTAATCATTTCCGGGATCACATGATTTAATTTCGGCAACTTGAGAGGGTTTCATTGTTTCCATGATTTTATCAGCGATAGCAGACAACTGTTCCAAATCTTCTGTTTGAGTGACTGCTAGGACAGCACGAACAGACGAGGGTAAATGACCTTGCCACATCACTGTTAAAGTTTCATCAGGTATTTTGTTTCGCGCCAGGTCACGCATACGGCGAAGCAGTTGGGATGGCTTTTGATCGCCAAGGTCCATTTCACTTAGTAATTTTTGAAAACGCCTAGTTTCTGATTCTTCGTAAACACCGAGTAAGCGAGATTTTAAAGTGTCAAATTTTTTTCACGTCGGGGTCACCAATGTGGGCCTTGTGTGTAGGCAGTTGTGTATATGTATGCTCGCGCGTATAGAGGATCGGAAATAAGTATGCACGACTTGGTTGCTAATGCGCGACTGGCTTTTATTTCAGTAATAACAGTACATCAACAGTAGTTCAGTAGGTAAATTATAAACAACTACTTAACATAATCGGTACGGCACAATCCAAAAGACAATAACAGAAAAAATAAGCAAGTATTCAGAATTAAAAGAAGAAATTATTCGAATTTGGAAGCAAGATAAAGTTTACATTATTCCCATAGTCATTTCAACCACCGGCGTAATTCCCAACAACATCCACAACAGCTTAAAACTACTAGATCTGAAAGATAATTTATATATTATCCTGCAAAAAGCTGCTATCCTGAATACCTGTAGAATAGTGAGAAAGTTCCTGCAGCTTGAAGAAAACCAAATTATCTAAACTCATGTTCCCCATCTGTAATCTACTTGGCTGATAGCCCGTAGTTGCAGTGATACCAGCTCCCGAGCTGGGAAAAAATAAACGTTACCAGAATAATAATAATAATGGCAACCCATTATGCGTCCCACTACTGGGCACGAGTCTCTCTTGGGGGGAGGCCCTCCCTAGAGCTCACTCCACCACGCTGCTCCAATGCGGGTTGGTAGAGATACGGGTTAGTGACCAACCTGCTGTCGAGTGTTTTCAAACCGCCCATTATGCCTCCGACAAGGTTTAACGACTGCTATCTATCGATAGCAACTGGGACCGACGGCTTATCGTGCCCTCCGAAGCTTGTCTCTTGTCTCCCTTGTCTCTATGAAAAAGACAATGAAAGGAATCTTTTGTATATATAACATACAAATAAACATACACACGCTTTATAATTCTATTTATTTTTTTAGGTATTTTAGACATGAGATCTACTTTGGTTGGAGTTATAAGAGTTGACCCAGCTGAGTTACTGGAAGAAGGATTTTTAAAAGAATTAGACCGGCATATAAGCAAGAAATTTTATGAGTTTCTCGAGCCTCAAGTTAAGAAACCTAACAACTTATTGAGTCGATTGCAAAAACTAGCTGAAAGTATGGATGGTTATAAAAGATCTTTGGAATATATTCAAGACTATATCAATATACATGGGCTAAGGATTTGGCAGAAGCAGGTAAATACGAGTATGTAATAGGTTGGGGAAAAAGACTTTTCGCATTATAGTATGTATGAACTTGTAATAAAATCTCTTTGGCTGTAGTATTTGTATCTGGCTGGTTTTGGTATCATTGAAAGTAAAAATTTTAAAGAACATAATTCCAAATTCAAATTAGGCAAATGTGTGATTTTCATTTGTTTTTCGTACTGTCAAGATGAGTGAATCTTATGAAGAAATTCGATACATTTTAAAACTTTACTACAAAAAAGGTAAAAATGCAAGCCGCGAAAAAAAATTGCGATGTTTATGGACCTAGTGCAGTGTCTGTGAGAGTAGCACAAATTTGGTTTAAGCGTTCTCAATCCGGAAATTTTGATGTCAAAGATGCGCCTCGCTCTGGTCGCCCTATTACGGATAAAATGGATACCATTTTTGAAAAAGTGGAGCAAGATCGACATATCAGTAGTTACGACGTAGCTTAAGAACTGAGAATTGATCACAAAACAGTTTTGGCGCATTTGAAAGAAGTTGAGAGAAAGCGGCCGGAATTGATCAACAGAAGGGGTGTGGTGTTTCATCATGATAACGCTAGACCTCACACATCTATAGCCACTCAGCAAAAATTAAGAGAGTTTGGCTGGGAGGTGTTAATGCATCCGCCGTATAGTCCTGACCTTGCACCGTCCGATTTCCACCTGTTTCGGTATCTTCAGAATTCCTTATGCAATGTTAGGTTAACATCACGAGAGGACTGCCAAATCCACTTGTCGCGGTATTTTGATGAGAAGTCCCAAATTTTTTATAGCAATGGGATCATGTCCCTGCCTACAAGATGGCAAAAGGTTATCGAACAAAATGGTACATACATACTTTAGTTAAATTTAAATAAACTATATTAAAAAATGTTTTGAATTATCTTAAAAAATACGAAGAAACTTTTTCCCCAACCTAATATATTAATTTCAATAATGAACTATTACTGGATCCTGGATCTCATGGGAAAATAATTGCGATTCACATACATAGTAAGTAGTACAAGTGAAACTTCAATGGACAAACCGCTGCCGCCTCTCACGTATACATCGTGTACGCGGCCGTAACGCTTTTCATTACAGAAAAAATCCTAACCCCGTCTATATAGAAGTTTAACTTCAGTATATTTACCTCACTGGAATAAAAATGGTCTTTTCTACTTATAGCCCAGAGAGAGAGAAGCTCTCCAAATATTTTCTTAATTAACAAATATTGCCACGATAATTTTCCGCTTTAAATTTTGGGGTGGGGTCTCAGATAAATTGTGCAGTATTTTTTTTTTTAGTTTAGAGCAGTGATTCCTAAAGTGGTCCAGGTGGACCCGCTGGAGCGCAAGAGAGTATCGAACGGGGTCAACGTAGACGTAAATAAAAATTGGAAATTTGGGAACGTGATATAAATGCAAGGAGGGGTCCACCGTAACCAGGAAAAAATTGAAAGGGGTCTAGAAGAAAAAATGTTTAGAAACCTCTGGTTTAGATAATGAGATCCTGCTAGTACCTATTAACTACAGAAATATTGAAATAAAGTACAATCAAATGATTACTAGTATAATTTAACAATTGATTCCAATAAACTTCTGTCTTCCCCGAAGCGAGAGATAGAGTATAGATATGGCACATTGCGATAACTTTAATTTCGAACTGTTACAGGTGTCAACCATAATAAACGAAAGTGTAGCTAGAGAAATAAGTTTACGCAAGGGAGTGACGTTGTACGGCCCTTCTGCTGGATTCATGGGTAGCTTGGCTAGACAAATTACTCAGCTGACTGACGCAAGGTATAACATTCGTACATCTCGATCGATGCACCGGTAATACATATCCGTATTGTGTAAAGACAAGGACTAAATATATCATTGTAATTTCTTTCATACGTCTATATACCACCGTTTAGCTGGCAGAATGAATGACAGCCGCGGACGGCCGGACACGGCGAAACCGAAACTATAAGGGCTGTGTAGGCTACGGAACCCTAAAAATAACAAATCATAGTGAAAAACTAAGTTAATTTTAAAATAAAAATAATTTTACTTTTTATACTCTTTCTTCAATTTGCGACAACTTTTAAAATGACAACTTTGTAAAACGTACAGCCCTCAACAATAATTAATATTGCACATCGAGCTTAGGAAGGAGACTTCGGCTTATTTTGGGAATGTAGAGCGTTATCTCTTTCGCACCGTACCTATTTGATATTTGTCGACCATTTTGATCAAGTTTTGACCAATACCGGACTGTCAGTGCTTAAGTAGGCAGTGCGCAGCACAGATAACACTCTACGAAGTCGAAACGAGCCGATCGTCTCTTTCGTGGGCTCGATGTGCAATATTAATTGTTGAATACTGTAATAAGTATTAACGAATTGATTAGACGTTTCAAATACAGTATGTATTCGTATTTATGTTTGCTATACTTTTAAGAATTACAAATGAAAATATTCAAAATCTGTAGTTCCCTCCTTACTCAGCTATTTATTTATATTTTAAACATAATTTCAGATTATGTGTTTATATAAACATATGCACTGCGTGGTTAGACGTCAAAAATCAAAACGAAGTTGTGAACACGAAGACTTTCGCAAAATTAAATGATGCTATTGGAGTAGTTGGCCTTCATGGCTTAGACACCTTATACGGTTACATGATCAAAAATCAATTACATGACGTGCAGACAATATTTAGAAGTGCTCAAGATAAAATTTTAATAGGCAACCCAAACATAGATGTAAAAGATGTTGACCAGATTACACCAAAGGCAATCAAAACAATACAACAACTGTGTGATATTCTTCTTCTGGTGGGAAATTTGCAACTTCTGAGAAAGCATATTGCCTATCAACTGAACACCAGTTGTAAATTTGATTCTGCACATCTAGAAGCTTCATTAAGTACACTTAATGAGTAAGTATATTTATTGTACATAACTTGTTAATTTTCCTACATAATTTCCCTTTAGGGAGCTAATTGCAATGTTTGTAATATGCATGCAGAAACTTAATAGGTATATTTACAGGTCCCTGCTAACTGAAGTGAAAAACTTAGGACCAGAGGCTAAACCGGCGTTAGCGAGGTTAATACGTGATCTCGACGAATATTTAGTAAGATGTGGAATTAACGAACCGTTCGAGAAAATTTATATCCAGAATGCCATTGAATTCCTAAATGCCGATATGGGACGTATTTTAGCCGTAACATTTATTTCACTCCTACCAAAATTGCAGTTATGTTACACCACAGGTAATTCGTGCTTAAAGTTGATAGTGTGATGTGACCCATCGGTTTTATACACGTACTAGCGGTCGCAATGTTACCCACATTACTACTACTAATACGGTTCTAATTTATAGGCTTGCGAAAGCAGTTATTTTCTCTTAAACTGACCCTGTTATATCTGTTCCATACGTCCTATCAACCTCAATATTGCGAAATACCACCCGATTTCGCAAAATGTTCGTCTGAGGTCGCACCTATATATCCTAATAAAAAAACTACAAAATTTACGACTCCTAGCACTTGCAGTAACGAAATTTCATACGAACCCCTCCCGTCTTAGTGAGCACCTACGTCCTAAAAATGCAAAATTTGAGACTCCTGGCACTTGTAATTCCTGAGATTTCGTGATGCGTGAGTGACCTTTAGCTAAAACATAGCGATAACTATGTGATAATACTTACATGTATATATTTTATGTATGTATCTTCACGCCAGGTCCCTAACGGGGTAGGCAGAGAGTGTAGAGCGCCAGATATCCCAGTTCTGACAAACCTCTCGTGCCTCGTCTACCTTCATCATTCTCTTCATACATGCACGCCGATTCCTAAGACTTTTGACCCCACCATCAGACAGAACTCGACCTATTTGGTCATGGTAGGTCAGTCTTGGTCTTCCTGGGCCTCTGCAACCATCCACATTCGCATTGTATATCTGTTTAGTCATTCGCTCATTCGACATTCTTTCTATATGCCCGAACCATCGGAGCATGCCTTTTTTCATTTTTATACCGATACTATCATTCACACAAAGTTTCTTTCTTACATCTTCATTACGAACGCGATCGGTGAGTGATACACCGCAGATATTGCGCAAAGATCTCATCTCGACCGCGTTCAACTTACTTTCATGCTCTTTCCTGCATACCCAGCCCTCGCTTCCATATAAAAGCGTTGGAGTAAGTACAGCATTATGTACGGCTAGTCGAGCCCGCTGGCGGTGAAGGTTTGATTCTAGCAGCTTACCCAACGCTCCATTCACGCAATTCCCAGCAAGCACTCTTCTTTCTATGTCAGTGGTGTACCTACCATCCTTGCTAAAAGCACATCCAAGATATACAATTTCATCAACCTGTTCTAACACTGCATCATCTACTACTACCCTTGCATTTGTTCTCTGTTCATCTCTTTCAAATACTAATACTTTAGTTTTATCCACATTCAATTGTATAATTATCCCATACAATCCTCTTTCATGACTGTGACTAGTGCTTGTAGCCCAGATGGTGTAGAGCTAACAATTACCGCATCATCTGCGTAAAGCAGACAGTTCACCACTAAGTCACCCATACGCACTCCCATATCCATCAACTTCACCCTCTGGAGGCATTTGTCCAGATATATAATAAACAGCCTAGACGAAAGCACGCAACCCTGTTTGATACCGATGTTAACATCAAACCAGGGTGACATGTTACCATCTACCCGCACACATGCTTTACAGCCCACATACGTGGACTGTATTGCACGGAGCAGACTGCCATCAATCCCATACTCTGGCAAAATGTCCCACAGCTCATTTCGTAATATCCTATCAAACGCCTTCTCCAAATCCACAAAACCGCA
Organism: Macrosoma leucophasiata; assembly: GCA_036365455.1. Taxonomy (NCBI): domain Eukaryota; kingdom Metazoa; phylum Arthropoda; class Insecta; order Lepidoptera; family Hedylidae; genus Macrosoma; species Macrosoma leucophasiata. The sequence goes on from JAWQUS010000024.1 coordinate 9,477,880, forward strand.
GAAAATCCTCGGCTCACAGCCAGATGCTTCTCTACGATGTTGCGGAGGGAGAAAACTTGTTCCATACATCCTCTTTCAGTTCTGAAACCACCCTGTGCATCCCACAACAACCCGTCGGACTTCTTTTTCATTCTTCTTTCTAAGACTTTCCCATACACTTTGGCTGCCAAACTGATCAAACTGATCGCTCGATAGCTGGTGCAGTCCATACGTGAACCCTTGCCTTTATACAAAGGCACGATGACCGCACACCGCCAATCCTCTGGGATTCTTCCGGATCTCCAGCAAAGGTTGCACAACACCCAGAAAGAATCCCAAAGGGCAGCACCACCATATTTGATCATTTCGGCAGAAACCTGATCAATACTCGCAGCCTTACCACATTTCAAACTTCGTATCGCCCGTACAATCTCATCTATTGTTATATCCTCACAAACCGGCACCGCCAAGTCAGCAACTCCGGCGTCAGGGTTGTGAGCATAATCATACATTTCCCCATAATACTCGCTCCATCGTTTTAACACATCTTGCGTGTTCTCAAGAATGTCACCCAACTTAGATTTTATTATATTCATTCCAGAAACTGGAGAAGAGCTTCTAGACTTTTTCACCTCCCTCCAATAGAGTTTGATGTTAGTCTCAAAGCTCTTCGCCAGTCTCTCATCAGCTTCCACTTTATCTCTCTCACGCTTTTCATTCACTAAAATCTTGGTGTCATTCTTGAGCCGACGATAAATTTCTCTCTTCTCATCTCTCATACCATTATTCATTTGCAAAGATGCTACATAATCCAGCCATGCTTTCTTCTTTCTTTCAACGGAGTCTTGCACCTCCTTGTCCCACCACGTATCCCCTTTCAAGGATTTGCGTATCTTTGCATAACCATATATTTCTTTCGCAACTTCCAACATACTATCTTTCATAACTTGCCAACATTCATCCACGTCCAAGTCCGTAAGACAAACCTTGTCTAACTTTTCACGGACTTGACGTTCATACACTCTCCTTGCACTAATGTCTTGTAACTTTTCACTCTTTATTCTTTCAAGTTCTCCGAAAGGCACACGGACACGCCAATGTCGCCATTTCTTGAACAGACCCCTAAACCGGCTTATTACCAAGTAGTGATCTGTATCAAGAGTGGGACCTCTGTAGGCTCTAGTGTCCATCAGGCTCTTCCGAAGACGACTATCAACCATGATCAAATCAATCATACTTTTTTGTTCATTCCTCCCCCATGTATACGTGTGAATGTCCTTATGACGGAATTCTGTGTTAGACACAAGGAGACTTCGTTCCAAGCATAAGTCAAGTATCAGCTTACCAGCATCATTTACTCTTCTATCACCATATGGACCTAACCTCGTATCCTGGCCGCCTGGTCCCGACCCATCCATTCAAATCACCACACAAAATTACCCTTTCATTAGCTTCGACCATATCGAGAACTTCCCTTGTAGATTCCCAAAACTTCTCCAGGTCTTGGGTCGTCGCTGAGCTAACCGGTGCATAAGCTGCTACCAAAAACACCCTAGTGACGCCCAATTTAATTCGGACCCAGATTAGTCTCGGGTTCACCAAACCATAATCTTTCACTCCAGTGACTAAACGAGAGGACAGAAGGACGCCCACCCCCGCGCTGGCATGATCGCTCTGTTGCACACCTGCCCACAGAGCCATCGCGCCACCCGGGAGATCTTCGACCTCGCAGCCCTTTCGTTTAGTCTCTGTTACACACAAAACATCCAGGCGTCTTACACTCATTACGTTCGTCAACTCATTCATCTTCTCACAAATTCCACCTCTCACATTCCACGTGCCTATCTGGCACTCCCCACTCCTCGATCCGCCGTATCGGGCCCGGCGTGACAGGTGGCGGTCCCCATCGCCATTATGGAATTTTGGCTGAGTGTCCGCGGTGTGTCTGTGATTACGTTCATATTGGGCGCGTTCCAACAACGACCACAACGATTGTAACGCCCTCTTCATCATTTCACCTAAGGCCCGTGGTTGTCACGAGCGATCGTTCGACGCCATAGATGACGCCAATGTTCGCGACCGCATCGCTCCCACTTCGCCCTCGCTAAATGTGTTACTAAGCGTAAAACTCGAGAACGGCTGCACCGATTTTGCTAATTCTTTTGTGTTGTAATAATAATCTGGAAATGTTTGTATGAATGAAAAAAATAAATAAGTTGTGCAAAAAATTAGAAATTAAAAATAAATAACGATAATATTAACTTTTTTAAATGTAAACCTTATGGCGCTGGACATAACAGTTAGTCGTCAATTATTGTTTTAAACAGTTGGCTTGGTGTTTTAAAATGGCAACAAATTACCAGTAACAATCTACATGGCACCCACGCGAAGCCGAGGCGGGTCGCTAGTATGAAATGAAACTTAAGAATATATTAACTTTATTGCGACTATAAATTAAGATGTAAGCTAATCCTCTCTGTGAAGTTAGATCAAACTGAACACAGTGTGCAATTTTGATTAAAATCGCTTAAGTTTGCGGACAAACGACGTGATTTTTATATAATAAATAGATAATAATTAAAACATTTACAAATATATTTTTTTATTGCAGGTGATTTGATAGCAAGAAAGCCCGGGGAGAACATTGATGGTTATCCTCTTCTGATAGGCATTTACACATTATTACGGCAGTCTAAGACCGCTAATATGGATGTTTTCATAGATTTCCTTTGCAAGTATACGAAGATGATTACATTGAACAGGTATTATTTTAGTGATTACTGAGAATTTAGAATTTATTAGACGTTAAGTTTTTTTAATTGTAGTTCCAGTGGCACAGCTCGGGGCATAAGCTCCACTGTGTTGGTCATAGTCTATCTTCGCTATCTATCTATACAACACTTTATTCAATAAGTAATAATCCAATGCTTTTTTTTCAGACTTAAAACATCATCAGAAGCAACTAACGAAAGTGCCTTTATGGTACGAGCGATACAAATGTTTTGCGAAACATTTAAATATTCTTTCAATAAAATTGAAGATAAATTGCCGTTAGGTCTCTTGACAAACATTTCTCAAGTAGTTAAATAAGTTTCATAATGATTTACAATAATAAATATTTTTTCTTTATAACCGATATTTTTTTTCGTAGCTTTCTTATGATTCCATAAAAGATTATGGTTCGGTTGCACCAAAATTTTTGTTAGTTTTTGTAAAATTTTACAAATTTGTTAAAGTTAGAACATGGATGAAAAAAATTACAATATTTTGCAACCGAACCTCAAAAATTTATCGTACGTCCAAACGGCCACGCTCACCCCTCCCGAAAACACCCCGTCAGTCGTCAATGTTGATGTAAGACTCGTGCCCACAGAACATTCTGTTCTGTGCTCGTACCTACTCTATATATACCTAATGATAGATAAAATTGCTGGCTAGAAGAATTGTATCACTAAGGTCATTTATTAGAAAATGCTATGAAAACAATCTTAGGAAATCGGAATCGGCGTGCATGTATGAAGAGAATGATGAATGTGAATGTGCTCAGCAGTTTGCGAAATATTTTGCGTCGGTATACCATAACGAGCCGCCCCAACTAGACGTGCAGCGGCGGTGGCCACGGCCGCATCTACCAGTGCCCGCGTACACCTAGACACTCTAAGTCCTGATGATGTAAAAAGGGCACTTAAAAATCTTAAGCCGAAGTATTCGGCGGGACCGGATGGCATCCCAGAGTTTCCTTTTAAAGATTGCAGTGAAGTATTTTCTTTTCTTCATTTATCATCATTGAAGGAATTGAAAAATTTTGTGAATATTATGTTTTAACTAAGTAGTTTAAATTCTAATTTTTAATTTACTATTAATATATGATTTTGCTTTACTTTATGTAATGGTTATTCTCTCTAGGTATTTTATATATTTCTTGATGTTTTGAAAGTATCTGTAAAGATCTATTCGAAATAAAAATATTTTCTATTTCTATTTCTAATTATAGAAAATAATAAGAATAATATGCAAACTACTCTTGCTTATTTACAGTTTTTATTGACATAAATACTCCATACATTATATTGTTAACAAAAATGAAAAAAAAAAAAAATTAATCATAATATATACTTATACTACAGTACAGAGAATATTTCATAACTAGTAATCTCTGATTACTTATGATTCTGTCTTGCAAATTCTGGGTTAAACTGAGAATTGTATTTTGGTTTAAATTTTTTTTTTTCTTTATTTTCATTACAACTCGTTGGTTCCTTAGCAAGACCTTTTAAAAATAATTCTGTTTTAAGTTTTTCCTGCTTTTCCCTCTTTAGACGTGCTTCTTTTAATTTTTGTATTTTTTTTTCTTTTTCCTCTTTATCACTTGTTTTACTATTTTTCGTCTTTTTCTTATGATCATTCCAAACCACATTATCATTCCTGCTGTCTGTTTGCATGTTACTTTTGATAGTGTTTGATGCAGAACACAACTTTTTGAACCTATTTAAAGGATCCAAAGACTGTTTAACTTTCCAATCTATTTCTCCATCTTTCACATTTGGTTCCTGCTTTTTAGGTTTTCCATCTTCATCTTTAAGTACTAATTTGTCGTATGTACATCTTATATCTGAGGATTTAACATAGGCAGATGATTCTCTTGGCACTTCATACCAATTTTTTTTCTTGAGGGCTTCGTTTGTATCTTGACCTAAATAAGTCAAGTATCCAATTTTTTTCTCATACTCCTCGTTTTTTTCTTTGACTTCTCTGTCATGATCCTTGTTTGTAGTTTGTACAGCATGATTTATATCATCAAATAAATTGATGTGTTCAGGTCCGTCTGCAACATTTTTTTTTGGCACATGTTCATTAATATGTTCCAATTCAAAATGCTGTATTCTTTCCTTGCTTTTTTGTTTAAGGAAATTCAAACGAGCTTCACGAGTAGCTCTTTCAACTCTTTGATTTTCCTGTTTCTCTTTTTCGGCAGCTTCTGCTTCATCTTTTCTCACTCTAGCTATATTTTCCTTGGTTCGTACATGCCAGCTGTAAATCAAATTAGTTTATTTAAAAGGAAATAGCCAATAGGTATATTAAATTAATTTTAGTAAAGTTTTTAAGGTTATATACTCTTAACAAAATAATATAAAACTCAAAACTATGAACCTTTTCTTCGGTAAAATATTCATATCACAAATTAACCAGGAATCACAGCAGCAAAAAAAAAGGGCAACTATCCAACCACGATTCAACAACGATGAACAACAACAACAGACAACATTGAAATAGTCAATAGTCAACGTCAACGTCAACTTGCGTCTAGCTTGCGTCAACTGTCAACTGCCAAAATTGCCAAATCAGTCACAGATTTTTTTTTTCAATAATTTATTCATGACTATAGATACAGAGTCTTTCAGTCGTATACATATTGAATTTCAAATTTCTTTAAATTAATGAATATCCATATGGAAGATGACGATGATTAAATGCTTCCATGAGGAAAATGATGAGATGATGGGGTGGCTCCAGTAATGCGACGGGGACTTTACTAGGAGTTTTTACGAAGTTTTGGAGGCAATACGAAAAATAGCTTTTCACTTCACATAATATCACTTTCTTACACTCGTGAACATTATCGAATGCTTTATGATAAAAATGCCACCATTTTTACACATAAAAACGCGACTATACACAAATTTCGAAAATAATATCACGCAGCGACACAGCTCTTATCCGCGTTCCCGCCAAAACCTCACAGATTATTATTTTTTTTTAATAATTTATTCATGACCATAGATACAGAGTCTTTCAGTCGTATACATATTGAATTTCACATTTCTTTAAATTAATGAATATCCATATGGAAGATGACGATGATTAAATGCTTCCATGAGGAATATGATGAGATGATGGGATGGCTCCAGTAAAGCGATAGGGACTTTACTAGGAGTATTTACGAAGTTTTGGAGGCAATACGAAAAATCACTTTTCACTTCATAATATCACTTTCATACACCCGTGAACATTATCGAATGCTTTATGATAAAAATCCCACCATTTTTACACATAAAAACACGACTATACACAAATTTCGAAAATAATATCACGCAGCGACACAGCTCTTTTCCGCGTTCCCGCCAAAACTCTCACAGATTATTATTTATTTTTTTTATAATTTGTCATGACCATAGATACAGAGTCTTTCAGTCGTATACATATTGAATTTCACATTTCTTTAAATTAATGAATATCCATATAGAAGATGACGATGATTAAATGCTTCCATGAGGAATATGATGAGATGATAATATGATGATATTTGAGGAATATGATGATATTTACGAAGTTTTGGAGGCAATACGAAAAATCACTTTTCACTTCATAATATCACTTTCTTACACTCGTGAACATTATCGAATGCTTTATGATAAAAATCCCACCATTTTTACACATAAAAACGCGACTATACACAAATTTCAAAAATAAGATCACGCAGCGACACAGCTCTTTTCCGCGTTCCCGCCAAAACTCCTCACAGATTATTAAATTAACAGGGCTGCCAATGCTATTACTTCATATTCCCCAAAAACCTTAGTCGAGTTCCTCGAATAGGGGTGTGGAGGAACGGGTGGAAGTGTTCCTCCGGCGAAAAGGGAGGATCCTCCGACCAGGCGAGGTGGTAGCGCCTGGCGGGCCGCGGCTCAACGATTGACGTTGGGAAGTTGTATATATGCCAACTCTTGAGAAATCTTCGCATGTGCGACGTAATTCGAATGCACGCCATCTATCGTACTAGACAAGTACTGTGAGGTTTTCATGTGTGTTCCACTAGTTGGCGCCTTAATGTAGTGGACGCTACAGGGGAATCAAAATATAATCCACGCGAGCAAAAAGAAACGATTTCGGCCCTGCATGGACTCTACAAATGTCGTCAATTTCATTAAAATAATAACATTGGAAAAACGCACGAGCCAATAAAAAAAAAAACTACTTTTGTTTTGCGAGATCTCTCAAAATTAAAATTCAACTTTAGAACTACACTAAATAAAATGCATCTTATAGAGCCATTTAGATGGAGAGAGTTTCTAGTACGTTTTTGTTCGAGAAATCGTACGCTACTTTCAGGAGCAATGATCACCATAACATAATCGTGTCAAAATGTTTACACAGGCAGGAACTAAAATCTCGCGTACGATTATGTCATTCGAAATTCGCCAGGCGATAATTGCCTATGTTTGTTTACACGACGAAATTATCGTAAGTAGATTCTTGCATACGAGAATCTCGGCTTGTATAAATACGATCTCGTATGATATATTTTATATATTCATAACAAACTTGACGAGATTGGCTAAACTTTTACGCCAAATCGACGTCAGCTAAAGGAAAATTTAGCCAATCTCGAAGTACGATGATTGCTTTGAAATTCTTTTTACACGGACATAATAATTTTCCGTTGCGAGGCGATAATCGCCCATGGCAACGAGCGAGAAGAGCGAGTGTTTAGACGAAAAATAATGTTAAAGATTCCTTCGATAATCGTATCTTCGAGACGAGAAACTATCTCCGTCTAAATGGCTCTGAGTTGTCAAAATCCCCGCATTTTCCCCACTTAATGGTAATCTCCAATAATTACTTAATCAGCTTGAAATGCCCCGCAATTTGGAGAATTTTCCACAAATTGGCAACCTCGTTAGTAAAAATAAACTTGTCAAAATTATATATATGTTTTTTTAATTTTATGGCATCGCTTGTTATGCATATTGCCAGTGTCAAGTAAAACGATATTTCGTATTCGTATTAAGCAACGTAAAAATCAGAGTCAGTTAGTTAATTTATCAGTCCGTTAGTCAGAGTCACAGTAATTCGAGTAAAGCGATGGCTTCTTTACCAGGACATTTACAATGAAGTTTCGGAGGCAACCCGAAAGAACATGTTTCGCACTGTTATTCTATTTCACTATACACGAGCACTGTAATAAGCCTATATAAAACAAAATGCCACCAACTTTATTTAATATAACTCAAAAATACATTAAGACAATGAAATAAAATAAGAGCACCACACGCATCTTTCAAGGTTTCCGCCAAAACTCCCATTATAAATTCTTTAAAAGATGTTTTACGGCTGTGGATCTCGGCCTTGCCTGTTATTGTACGCACTATACATAACAGGCGGTTGCATATTAAATTGTAAAAGCGGCTGGAAGCGCGGCTACCCACTCCCGCCGCTATTGCGTTAGGGTGCTTAGAAGCCATTCTTCATTAATTTTCAAATTCTTCGTTTCCTTATCCTTACCTACTCACACGCGTGTGATGAGTGCGTGTAATGAAATTAAACTTATAAAACTAACTTTAAGTTGGTACAATAATAATAATAATAACAAGAACTGAGAGAACTGGCGCAAACCTGTGGTGCTCACGACCAGTGACCGCGTGAGTGTATGGCAGGGCAAGGAGCTGCATGGACGATTTTACCGGGCCCTTCATGGGCCCGATGTAGACTTTCTTGCGTCTGTAGGCTGGCTACGATTCGGGGACCTCTTTGGGGAAACCGAAGGTTTTGTATGTGCAATTATGGACGAAGTGGTAATGACCAAGAACTACCGGAAGTTTATCCTGAAGGATGGCACGGTCGACATATGTCGGGCATGCCACCGACCGGGGGAATCCATCAGGCATATTGTGTCCGGCTGTTCGAGCCTTGCCAACGGCGAATACTTGCACAGGCACAACCAAGTAGCCAGGATAATTCACCAGCACCTTGCCATGAAATACAACCTTGTAGCCACGGAGGTGCCGTACTACAGGTATGCACCCGACCCAGTACTCGAAAATGACCATGTCACGATGTATTGGGATCGATCTATCATCACTGACAGGACTATTGTCGCCAATAAGCCTGATATAGTGGTGATAGATCGCTTGGAACGCCGCGCAATTATAGTCGATGTCACCATCCCTCATGATGAGAATCTCGTGAAAGCGGAAAAAGAAAAACAAATTAAGTATCTCGACTTGTCTCACGAGATTGTCGCCATGTGGGATGTGGACTCTGCTGTAATTGTACCGATAGTCGTTACGGTAAACGGACTCATGGCGAAGAGCCTCGACCACCACCTTAAGAGGCTCTCGCTGGGAAGTTGGATCAAGGGCTTGGTGCAGAAAGCGGTACTCCTCGACACGGCACGTATTGTGAGGAGGTTCCTCTCTCTGAGCCCCTAACCACCGACAGCTTGGACCCTGCTCCCGCTACCGGTGGCAACCTTTTTATATTTTTTTAAATATATGTTTTGTTTTTATTTTTTAATGTATATGTAAAAAAATATAAAATGTGAATTATAATAAATGAGTGTCATAATAATAATAAAATTACCCTTCACCACTCAGTGCTAGACGTGGGCAAATACGTTACTTTGGAAACGCTGTGACCGCTGTGACAGTTCCTAAAAAGTCACGGTGATTTACCGTGACTTTGTCACGTCAATCACGCACGACACAGTTAAGGCAAATCTAAATAACATGGTTCATATGACAAACGTTACAAGCTGCTATTGACTAAAGTTCTGTACTTACATTACTTCAGTTAGGTATTTTAATATTCTAATCTATACATATAAATAAAATTGGAGTGTCTGCTTGTAATATTAAATAACCACTTTTTATTAAATGCACATGTATACAAGGTACATATACCAAAACAACATTTTTTACAATTTTTGTCTGTCTGTCTGTTTGTTGCCGCTAATCTCGGGAACAGCTGGACTGTAATAAGGAGTAACTTAGGCTTTTTTATACTAGCTTCGGCCACGACTTCGTCCGGGTAGATACTGAACAATCATAAATTCTCACGCGGTTGAAGTCACGGGTACAGCTAGTGTAAAATAAAATTGAAAATTTAATGATTTAAAGATGAAAGCGTGTTTTCTGTGTGAAAAACAAGCATACATGACTTTAATGATGCATCATACAAAAAGTGTTGTTAAAAATGTTTTTTTTTTTTTGTAAGAAAAATTTAAATATCACGACACTTTATTTACAATTGAATTCACCGATGCTTGGATATCATACAAAGTTTAAAAAAAAAAAAACAGTTTTGAAAAAAAAAGATAAAGAACAATTTGAAAATTTTTATAAAATACCAAAAGTAAGTAAAATTTTAATTGAATTTAAGAATAACTAGCTGTACCCGCGACTTCGTCCGCGTAGAATTTAACAAAATTATTGTTCAGTATCTACCCAGACGAAGTCGTGTGCGCAGCTAGTATAAAAGTAGCCTTAGTTACTCTAGCTATCTGCCAGTGAAAGTCCCGTCAAAATCGGTTCAGCCTTTCCCGAGATTAGCGGGAACAAACAGACAGACAGACAGGCAAAAATTGTAAAAAAAAATGTTTTAGTATAGGTACCGTGTATACATACGTATGCATATAGTAAAAAGCGGTTATTTTTATATTATAAACAGAGAGTCCAATTTCATTTATTTGTATTGATATTACTAGAACATGATTATATCAATAATTCTAAAGAATTATTGTATTAAATGCAACTAAATTATTACCTAAATGTTTGTAGAGTAATAGTAATTATTCGCGAATTTCAACTAATTATGTATTTATTTAGGTAATATCATTTTATTTTCATAATAATTTCCAAAATATACATTTCGTTTCTATGTAATTTCCAAAATATACATTTCGTTTCATAGTTAACTCTATGAAAGGTATTCCGACTAACTGCATGCAACTCCTTCACACTCAATCACTTAAGCCAGCGCATTCCATTTCGTAGGCGTAAGTAACGTTCATTTCGTTCCTTGTGATGTGAGTGACTGAAGAACGACACATGCACTGGAACGTTGATGGAACAAATACGAACGACGATATTTCGCGATAAGTCACAGTGATCGCCTACGACTTCAGATCACTGTGATTTTTTCACAGTGAAGTTATTTATCACGCACCCCTACTCAGTGCTACTCACACACGAGCGACACGCACCCACGGCTTTGTAGTCTAGTCTAGCCAGTCTGCTGTGCAATTTATGCGTACCTCCTTATCGGATGCTAACTGTCAGTCGCACGCGACCGTCGGTTGCATCCAAGAAGCTTTTTACCTTCAATCTTCTTGCTTCTTGGTTGCATCCGACAGTTTGCTCTTACCTTTAGACCAGTTAAATAAGTAGGTAGTAAAAATGTGGTAACGTGATAAGTGGCAATTGGCAACTGGCAAGTTGCCAGTTGCCCTGGCAACACTCGTTAAGTTTTTAAAAATGGACGGACGCATTGAAAAAAATCTAATTGAATAAAGTGGAACGCTTGTTTGTAATTCGATAGATTGTGTTAGATATCTTGAAAATTCGCATTCAGAGTGTAAACCATATTAAAAATGTATGTGATGTAATCATCATTATAGCCTACCAACAATTGCGTTATTTGGTTTATTTATCAACAGTAATAGGTTATCCCTAGCAAATTAGACTTCGGTGGCAGTATATTGTTTCATTTCAACCAATGGAAACAATCGAAGAGCATCCAGTTTTGCCGTCGGAAGATCAAAATAAGTCAAATATGGTGGATAATAGTGAAGAAGTTGCTTTCGATGAGGAAGTGTGTCACGGATCAAACGGTGTCGCTGGGGATACTGAACCTAATGCCGTGGATACGGCAGACGTGCCTGAAGCATGCAACGAGAGTGAGGCGTTATCGGAATGCTTAGTTAATCAGAATGAAACGATAGATAATTCGGCTATGGTTGAGGAAGTGTCGGGGGTTGATGCTATCGTCCCGGACTTGGACACCGGCACTGGTGACGCCGCACCGATTGACATTGTGCTTAATCCTAGTGAAATTGTCGTAGCGGAATCTGAAGTGATTATCGATAGTTCCGAAAAAAATACCAACAATGAGAATGACATGATTATAGAGTCTACTGTGGAAGTGGAAGTTAAATTTGAGACTGAAATTTTAGTTGAGAAAAATGATAATATTATAGATGAAAATGACGAGAACAGCGTTATATTGAATGAATTAGGACACAATATTGAATTGAATGAAGCACTTTGCGCGTCAGATGTTACTGTAAATTCTGATAACAATAATTGTACTACAAGACATGAGGTTTTTAATAAAGATGAACTATTAAATATATTAGAAGGCAATGACATTGAAGACATTCCCGATAATAGTGATCTTGATCAATCTCAATCTAATTTGACTGAATCAAAGTTACTTGAAGCTCAATTAGCTTTAAATCAACTAACACGTTTGAAGAAGAAAAGGAAAAAACCACAAGAAAGACAGTTTAGACCAAAAAGAGTAGAAAAGAAAGCATCACCAGAAAAAACTTCAGAAAATAAGAAAACTCATAAAACTGACTTAAATTCAGAAAATAAGAAAAGCGAGAAAACTGATTTAAATTCAGAAAATAATAAAAGTGATAAAACTGATTTAGATTCAGAAAATAAGAAAAGTGAGAAAACTGATATAAATTCAGAAAATAAGAAAACTGATTTAAATTCAGAAATTAAGAAAAGTGATAAAACCGATTTAAATACAGAAAATAAGAAAAGTGTTAAAACTGATTTAAATTCAGAAAATAAGAAAAGTATTAAAGACGATTTCAATAGTGCAGAGGGCAAAAAAACTCAAAAAGTTCACAATGCTGAGAAGGGGAAGGAAAATATTGTCAAATTACTAACCAGGGATTGGGACGATGAAGAATGCCCTGATGCAGATAAATCTAACCAATTGCAAGAAGAATGTGAGAATTTATTGATAGAAACAGACCAATTGAAATATGAACAAGAGATTATAGTAAAAGAAGAAGATCAAAGTTCATCAATGAGCGATGATATCAAATTAAACAATAAAAATATAGATGACAGCCAGCCCCAGAGAAGATTAGGAAGAGTGATTAAGAAAAAAGTAATATTTGATCCCGACAATCCAGATACATTCACTAAAGGTAGGACTCAAAGAGACAAAAGTAAAGAGTCTCATTCTGCTAAGGAGCATATAAAGAAACCAAAATCAGAACACACATTGGAAAGGTCAAAGTCCAAATCTCCTATGTCCAAATTGCAGTGGAAGAAGCCATCTCTCAAAAGTAACAGGCAAAACAAAAGACTGTCTGAAGTTGATAAACTGCTGATGGATGAGGGGGCAGTCAACATGATATATCAGTTAACACCAGAAGCTCCAAAGGGGAAGAAAAATATGAGAACAAAAGCTGAATTTATTAAGAAACTGCAAAGTTCCAGTACACCTGATGGAAAAGAAATGAAGTTCCGAGAAAGGAAATCTGCAAAGTATGAGGACGGGGATGGTAAAATAGGTAATAAACAGAGGACTTCTTTGAGCAGCTCTGTTAAGTCCCCATCAGTATGTGAAGATTTTGAGACTCATAGTGCAGATGATTCTATAATATATAGACGCCATTCCTCGAGTTCATATTCCAGCAGCTGCATGAGTCCCAGGCGACTTAGCATGGATGGTGGCGGGCTACAGAATCAGAATGGTACAAAGCTACAGCAGTCATTTGACATTAAAAATGAGTCTGTTAACAATATATCCAAGGATGTTTTTATGTCAGATATGACAGTATCTCCTAAAGATATTATCAACAAAGATGATTGTTTGTCTATAAAGGAAAAATTAAACTCTAAACTCTCTCTTGCCTTAAAAAAAAGAAAAAGAGATGCAGCAAAGAATGACAAACCGACCAAACAAAAGAAGCTCAGCCAGGATGGATCAGAGTTAGAGTCTAGCATCAACAATATTGATGGTTTTAAATTCATAAATGTTAATATTGAACAGAGATTAGCTGAAATATCCATCAAGAAATCTGTTGATAGATACAATGTTGAGGTATGTATACGATTATACTTTCATATTTGAATTAATAATTTACAAACCTTGTAGTGCAGTTTTTTATAAATAGTAAACATTTTAAAACTTGATTAGAACACTTGATAAAGTGCTAGATTTTTTTATATGTCCATCTGTTAAAATTTTATGTAAGAAACCTAAATTGAGATGTACAAATATATCAGTATATCAATTGCCACCAAAACTACCTATTAATATGTATTTCTTTCCGTTTACAGGTGCTAAAAGAGTTGGAACAAGCGCTGACGTATATAAATCATAGCAAAGACATATCTATAACATTGTTATCTACAAATTGTGATACCTGTTGCTCAGATCTAGACTTGATTACACTATTAGAAGAACACAAAGAAAAGAGAAAAAATTATGCTTATAATATAGCAGAATCTGCAAGGTATGTGTGATTACATTTTCAAGATATAATCTTGTATTCTCAGTCACACTAGCCACTGGTTACAAAATGTTATAGATATCTGTATCCCACCATTCCAGGCTAACCCTTGTTTGGCTTTTTTTGGTTATGTCTGGTCTAATATTTGTGTGCAGTCTGTCTGTCTTTTGGTAGGAATTATATTTAATAAAGCATTATGTAAAAATGTGTCTAGCTTTTTTGGCTGTAACTTAGAATGTCCTGGTTTTAGTGCAAGAAGTCGGTCCTTTTTATTTTAACTGGTGGCAACCCTGTCTGTCATTCAGCTTAAAAGGAGGTTTCGTATAAAGTTTCGGGACAGGAACATAAAATATTTATCAGTTTCATATAAATGAATATTGTAATGCTGTCGGTGAGGCACATGTTGCTGTCTGCCTTAGATGTTAGTAAAAAAAGTCTGTCGATACCCACCTGTATTTGCCGCAGGACTACCCCTTTAGAGAATAGAAGCAAATGCATACATTCAGTTATACATGCAAACACCTTCGGTTTGTCAGTTATGAAAAATGTCTTCTAAATAATGTTTTTTTTTGTAAAATTTTTATTTTTGCAATAATATGTGGGAGTGAATTTAGAAATCAAAGAAAAAACGGAAAGGAAAATTTGACATCAGACAGGAATTAAACCTGTGACCTCAGAATATCCAGTCCAGCTATTTCGGTAGCTTAGTGGTAAAGTGGCTGCATTTTTTTTTTTTCTTTAAAAGGTCACTTTTGAGTTCACTGGAGCAGCACAGCAAGCTGGTGTGCTGTGGTGTTTGGGGCAAGTGTTCGGGGGTGGCTCTGGGGCTGGTGGCGCTCAGTGACGTGGTGTTCGCCTCAGAGAGGAGCTCCTTCGGCACCGTTCTCGCCTCCGCCGCTATGCAGCCGGGTGCTGCCGCCATCACCGACCATTACGGCTCATTGTCGCAGACAATGGTGTGTACATTTTTACACCTAAAAAAACCTTTGTCTCGTGAATTTTGCCAGATACATTCATGAATGCATAAATCCATGTACAGGTTGTGAAAACTTACATGTAAATAAGGTGTCATGTCTCCGTGACATTTATTACAGGGCCATACATTACCATCTAACCGGAACATGATAGAGAGAACGCGAGATATCCCGTTACTGATCCCGTGGCTAATTTACATGCACGCCGATTCCTAAAACTTTTCACCATCAGACAGTACTCGACCTATTTGGTCATGGTAGGTCAGTCTTGATCTTCCTTCGTTCCATTTCATTTCAAATACCCTCGATTATCGTTGATGGCCCGTGAGGCGGCGAGCCTGTTGAAATCTTCGATTGCATTATCAAATGCAGAAGTAACTTCCAGAAAATGGAAAAATTCAAATAGAACCAGAATAAAGGATTTTACACCGCCCTTAGGCAGATACTAACTGGTGCAATAAAAATAAAAATTAATATTTCAGGTGAACAATTTAGTTGTTCTCGGGCGTCGTATTTCTGCATCAGAAGCTCAGCAAGGCGGTTTGGTGACTCAAGTTATTTGGCCGGATAGATTTATTGAGCAAGTTAGGGATATGGCTAAGGATATCGCCACTCAGCCAACACAAGTAAGTCAATATTTGATAAGTGATTGAATGTATTTAAGAAAAAATATACGTGTTGTTTAGTTATAATTTGTTTTCATAACTCTAGTGGACATTGACATTAATACTATGTATAGTCTGCAGGTATCACCGTCTTACCTAATCTATTTGTTGTTTATTGTTTGCTGCTACAGTAATTTATTTAATCTACTCTCTTGGCTCAGTATATTAAAAAAACGTAAAAAAAGCAACTTCATGGGGGTAGGCAGAGGTAAATGCATGCATTCAAGCATACATGCAAACACCCACGATTCGCCGGTTACGTATTTGGCCCATGTAACAGGTGGCGAGCTTGTTGCCATCTCCAGATACATTACCAAACTCCAAAAAGTATTTTACATATTAACGCTAAAAGCGCTCTCTGCCTGTTAACTGGGCGTGTGCACACTTTCTTTCCATGTGAGCCAACTGAGGTTATCAAGAAAATAACATCCTTGTGTTGTGTTCTACAAAAATGTAATAGTGTTGTTAAATAATAATTCTTTTTGTTCTTAAAACAATGAAATTGGCCATTGACACGAGAAGTTTAATAGTAATCTTCGTAGCTATTTTCAGGGTTGATCGGTTGACAATAAGCTCTCCACCCTTTACCGCGATACAATATCTCTGACATATCGATATGTGCTATACCACCATTATGAACACAAATGTGGTGTTGAGGGCATAAGCAGGACTGATAGAGAGCGTTCAGGTCACCATTGACATTGCCACAAAAGTCACCGGTCTTGCAAACCGGTAACGAGGAACATTGATACGTAGATATCGTATCATCAGTGGTACTGTTAAATTTCCAATAATTCGGGTATCTGCATCGACAGTCCAGGGTTATCTTGGGCGGCGTGAGTTGCATGTTCTTGTGATGCAACTCTTCTAGCTCGTCAGGGTTCATGCGGTCGTATGACGTCTCCACCGTGAGCGGAACGTCGTTGATGGAACATTCCGGCCATGATGTGATGGCTGTGCAGAACTGTAATTTAAAATATATTTTTGTTTAATTTAAAACCAATAGAATTCATCTTCATCATCATTGCTCTTCGCTAAAAACATTCCCTTACTAAACACCACTTAAATTTAGAAATATATCGAGGACTTTGACAGTGAAAATACGCCTGAAGAAGTGAGAAAAAGTTAACGAATCGTAGCGTATTTTTAGATGACGAGTGTATATCTGATGTTATAAAATACTGTTCAAGTTTCCGATAAATGTCTATACTTCAGAATGGACGGAATCAATCTATTAATGGCAGATAGTTCTGTCATGCTTGGCAACTTAGATACGACACATGTATGTATCTTCACGCCATCGTATGGTTTTGGCAGTGGCATACGTCCATTCTATGCGGCATCTGTCTAAGATATTCGATGCGAAAAAGAGGTGGTAGCAAGGTAAAGCCTCTCATTTTTGAGAGTTGCCACATTTAAATTTTGACATCTTGTTAAGCGTAGATTTTTATAGGGACTGAGTCTTTTCTGCCAGTGATAGGATGAATAATATATAATTATATGTCCAGCTACAATCTTTTGATAGTACGTGAAGACTATATCTCAACTGCAAGATGTCACCTCGGATCGGTTTCACGTACTAAAAAAAGACGAGTGACCAGGGGCGGTTCTAGCGCGTGTAGCGCTCGTATGCAAAGACACTCTGGCGCCCTCTAGGCCTGACCTCCTCCAGCGTTTATAACTTTGCCGACGTAACAAGAAAGTTTTTGCTCTATCTATAGTTTTTAGCAACATGTTATTTCTATAGTCTCGTTATTTAGATTTCTGTAAATACACGAAATGCGTTGTGACCTGCAAGTGCGCACGGTTGTTGATTTGTACGGTGCGGGGTGCGGGCGCGCGAGTGTCGCACCGCAGGCGTCGCGCGCAGCGGCACAGGCGCACGAGGCCCGGCGCGCGCCAGTACCGCGCCACCAGCGCGCCGCACGCCTGCCGCCGCCCGCACGCCGCCAGCCCGCGCTCGCTCTCCTCCTTCACATACGTCGGCAACATTTCAAGAGGCAGCAATAATAATGAACGGTCCTGTAATTTCCGGCACAGGGGAATAACACCTTAGTCCTCAGGAGTGGTAACGCATCTGCATTTTGACCTTGGTCTTTGTGTGGGTGTCTATAGGCTGCAGTCATAACTTAACATCGATGTGAACTGCATGCTTGTTTGCCACTTCCATTACATAAAACGGCACATTTGTACAGCAGTATCGTGTTCCGGTTACATGCTAATGTTTTGCCCCGTAATAATTATCACAGAGACCTAACAACATAGTTCTCAGGCGTGGCAACGCATCTGTATGTTGACCTGTGGTTTTTGTGTAGATGTCTATAGGCAGTCATCACTAAACATCCTTGCGAATTGCATGCTTGTTTGCCACCGTCGTTACTCGGGTGCTTCCCTCGCACCCACCCTAGTACGACTCTAGTCTTTGTTCCAGTTATCATCGACCAATGACGAGAGCGACAGTTGCAACTTCCCTAGTCTTTTTTCATTCAAACATGCATACACGTTGATGGTGATTGACACTATAGCCTATAAACAAAGCCAGTTATTTCGATGAAGATACGTTGCCACTCCTGAGGCCTAAAGCCTCTGAGAGTGATTACGGACCCGTACATTACCACCTGATCGGAACACGATGGTGCTGAACACAACCATTTAGCGGCAAGTAGATTAGGTAATACGGTGGTGCCTACACACTTCAGCTTCGTCGCTGGAGCTCTACCGCCAGTGAAAAATATATTATGCCTTAACCTTCCCAGCATTATCCTAAATCGATGGATCCCAAGGTATTCCTCTTAGGCATTTCCTTCATTATTTAGGCTGAGAGTCATTTGTTGGTGAAGTTTTAAAAATAAATCTTTCTCGAGATTAGCTGCCTACGCAATGATATTATAAAGTACCATTGTGCCTACGTATGTTTAATTAAAAAAAGCTGCCCAGTCGCACGGGTGCCAGCGCCAGTGCTCGCTCTACTCCTGTACATACCAAGTGAAAATTTGACGTCAACCGGCAAAACAAATATCGAGGAACGGGAGATGTAATAAGTCTTAAGGGAAAATGAAGAGTCATCCTGCTGTGGTGGCATTAAGATAAACGTGGACCCGGGTGACATTTCGACCGACATCGTATCTAAACTGTATCTTTATTTTAGAAGTTTGCCACTGGTAAACTTCTAGAAAATGAAAAATTCCAATATCATTCAAATCCAGATTCCAATATCTTTTATCTCTGATGGAATCCTCAGATCGAACTCATGACTAGCGAAGCAGTAGTGGCTTGCTTCCACAAAACTATTGAGGCACTTACTTTTTTTTGTATTAAGAAAGAACAACAAATGCTGTCTTTTGTTTTTTTAGATACCTATATATAGACTGCAATAGTCACTTCTCATATATAAAATTATACTGGAATTTTATGGCTGTTCTAATTAACCTTTTAAGACACACTAACACTTTAAATTAAGTGCCACAAAATACTTACTAATCCATAATAATATAGGATGGGCTCGTCGCCGTCATCACTTGTATGAACACTTTGTAAAATTACAAGAAAAGTTAAAGATACATATATTTTCCACATTAAATCGATGTAATAAATACTGCACTAGTCAATTACTTGTTCGTTAGTAGTTCGCAAAAATAGGTCGTAACCCATTTCGATAAGATAAAGATACTTCTACTATAAAATGTTGAATTAAGTAAAACACATCGTTCATAGTATCGTAGTTATACAATTACGCACCCATCATTGGAGGCCGATTTTTAAATATCTTTAGTTTTCTTTCTAATTTTCAAGATGGTTATAAATGTCCGGGGTTATTCATATAGGTACATAATTTGGTATACCGACAATCACGTAATGTCCCATCATTCCAGACAGAAGACGTCCACTGCTGGACAAAATCCTCCCTATATACTCGGTGATTTTTAAAACACGTTCATAAATAAATAGGTATTATTTTACTCCTCATTATAAATAATTCTTTCTATGAGGTAAACCCTAAAATCGCGATCAAAAAAACAGCCGCTCCTTACATTTTGCTGCCCGACGACGATTTTTTTGTTTGGAACAAGCTGATTTATTTCGAGTTTTATAGAGCTAAACCCATTTAAAATTGTGAACGTGTCTTCAAAGCTGCTGCCCATCTCGCGTTATTGTATTTACAATTTACTACCCTACTCGAGTGGTTTAACCGCCGTTGTCCCGTTGAATTAGTACGGTAGCGGTGGGGTCGTCACACCCCTACGCCACGTAAAGTCTATCAAAACCAAATTTTGCTTTCTGAAACGGTGTTTATACACAACTGTGTCTCAGTTATTTATAGTTTAATGGAACGTCATTTGTTACAGAGTGTTTTATTAAAGAAGAGACTTCTCAATCTGAAAAAAACGGGTAACCCGCAGCGCACATTCCTGGCGAGCCTGGAGGCGGAGCGAGACCTGCTCGTCGAGTACTGGACCTCTGTCGAGGGACAGCAAGTGCTACGAACTGTTTACAATATCCACTAGACATACATGAATGATTACTTATTATGAATAATGAAACATTACTTATTATGTATATGAATAACTGACTGCGATACCATTGATCTTGAACCACATTTCACAAATTATATAATGTTGCTCACCGTACACCAGAAATCCGAATCTTTGTCCTTGAGATCATTGTATCGCGTTATTCATAACGACTATTTATTTTAAATATCAATGAAAATATATTTTACAGCTAAAACAATTAATAAAAAACTAAGTTTTCGATTATAATGGAATTATTAAGGCGCTATTTGGTTCAGTTTTCTTAGGAATCGGCGTGTATGTATGAAGAGAATGATGAATGTCGATGAGGCACGGGAGGTGTGTCAGGACCGGGTTATCTGGCGCTCCACGCTCTCTGCCTACCCCGTTAGGGACCTGGTGTGAAGATACATACATACATACATTATTTAGTTCAATTTCAGCATAGGCGTGTCGATATCATAGTTAAGTAAATGTTAAAATTATGAGGTGAAAGATATATCTTTTATGAAGTAATCATTCAAATAGTGTATTGAATGCAATAAGGTTATATTTTATGACTAATTCAGAATATGAATCGTACAGTGATAATATTACTGCCTAGCATAATGGTTAGCAAAATCAGTGGTTCTTGTATAATAAATTGCATACCGAGGGAAACATATGTTTTAACAATATGTCTTTGTCATAGGATGCATTTAAGAATCTATGTATAGATAGGTATTTCTACACGGTTAGTAGGTAAAGGTAATAATGGAGGAACACCTCAATACACATTGTCGCTCCTTTAAAACTCGAAATATATTAATTTATCTGATTAGCGGCGTGATGAGTAACCATTACAATAGATGCTAATCACGAGAATGACATTGTTAGGAGGAAGGTAATAAAAATATACTTTCTGATGTTATATTTTGTCATAGAATACACAACATTGTGTATTAATTTGCATCGTTTTTTGAATCAATGTTACAAACAGAATTATGCTTGTTCTACTGCATACAGTTGTCTAAATACGAGGACCAATAACCCAAGTATATTTCTATACCATTGACGGGTTTACTACTAAAGGATTTATAACATACCTAGAATTAGGTAGCATTCACATAATAAAAATAGATGCCTAGAGAAGTGTATCACAAAGTATGTAATATGTGATTATAAACAACTTGTTTCCTTAGTGGTCCGGTCGGTTATTTCGAAATTAATAACTTATTTAATTTTTATCAATCTTCAAATTTTAAGCTTTAATAATTCATAGTGTTTTTGTTGTGAAATGTGCTGACAACCATTTCTCTACTTATGGCTTATTAAATATTAATCAAGGTTTTTGGACATATTGGTAAATGCGTAAAAAGTCGCGCGTGATTTGTACAACTTGTTATAAACGTTATGAGAGTTGGAAGTAATTTACGTGTAAGAATTTTCAGAATCCTGTACTACAGAATCGGTAGTTTCCCCCATTGTTTAGGATTTCATATTATACTAATTAAAAGTGTAAATATTTTTGCAGTATCAAAACAAGACAATGGACAATATCAAATAAATTGTTAAATTCATGTTTATGTCGTAAAAAAACGATTTCTTAAAATGGTTAACATTTCATGAAATACCTCTGCTATGTTTTGTTGGTACAATGCAACGTCAGGAAAGTTTCCCGTTTCCGTAGGCATTAAAAAGAAGAGTTATTAAATGTCATACAAGTAAATAAAATGTTAGAGAAAGTACAAGTTTGATAAAATATTCAAGTTAAGTTCATTCGTAATATTTCTAGTTTTACGAACATAAAGATACAAAAGTAGAATATTGATATATGAAGATACGAGTGTTTTCGTAGATATCATGATTTCCTAACATATTTGAATAATGATCGTTCAACAGAATTTGTGACTATGTCATTAAATATGTGTGTAAACGTTTGACCAAACAACAGATATTGTTAAAAAGTAAATAGGTGTGTATTTTAAAATAGTCGATATGAATAAATTATTCAGTGTTTGCTCTCTCTTTGAAACTCATTGTAAAATTTCTGAAATATAAAACACTACTTTTTTTCTGAAGCTCTGACAACTTCACACTTTTCGACTTCATCCCGCTTGCGGGCCTGTTGTAACTCAGTTGTTGACATCAATTTAATGATTGCTGTTTTTTTCAAGCGATATACTTTTTACAGATATCTAAATAACAAGAAATGGTATGTTACTAAAAACGGCGACACCAATTTGTGGAGACAAGTTTACGCGATCATGGAATGTCTATTGTTTTGTTTAGATTTCTGTGTGCATATCGAATTGCTGTCAACCGAGTTACATAATGGCCGGCTACAGGGTTCTCTAGAGACCCTACTGTACTGTAACCCCAGTATTTTTCCCTTACATGCCTAAATGCTATACATGATTTAGTCAAACGTAGATAATAAAACGACATAGCCAAGAAATAATTTACTAAATCATGAAATGGTTAATTATTTAAGAAACAACTCCCTTTTTATAACGGCATTATTTATCTTCTCAGACATTGAACATAAATTAATTTCAGAGGGTGTTTATTGACTTCTGATAATTTCATCGTGATTTAACAAAAATGTATTTCATAAATATGACCTTAGATATATTATTATGTATGACGGTTCTTGAATATGGTATTGTATATTGTGAGACTGCTTTATTTTGGTGTATGTTTCTAATTTCAGGATATGTTGTGTTAAAAGCAGATCCTTATAGGACCAATTAGGTCTAATAGATTTAAGAAATAGATTAAAATATCATGTTATGTTGTAGATGAAATTGTTTATGTAATTGTTTTAGATGTTTATGTTTATGAATTTATATTATAAAATAGAATGATTAGTTTATTTTCAGCCAAAGTTTTCATTCACTCTAAAATCACATTGGTGAAAAGCATAGATTCACATTGCAATAATGTTTGTAGTTTATTCAATTCATTCCTTTAATTTTGTACAAAAGTAGTACTTTATTTGAATATTCCTTTTCAGACAAGATCAGGATTTCTTTAGTTTCATAAGTTATATATACATAGCAATAACTTATTTCCTGTCTGTCTGTTTCTTAATAAAATAAAGTGCCTTTCATAAGATTTTATAATCATTTTAATTAATAGGTATAATTCGTTTGCATATCGTTTTTTCATGAAAGTAATAATAACTATATATTTATGGGGCTACACTTATGCATGTCATATTTTGTTTGTAAATTTGAAATAATTATTGAACAACGAATGTTTGAAATAAAACTCGTAATAAGTAATAAATCTTATATTTAGTTATGATAAACAAGTTATTTTACAATTCAAACCTTCTCAGCAACATTCGAAATTATAGGTTTTGGTCGTGATTTAAATAACAATTTCTTTTTCACAATTGCTTTCACTTGATATTCGATTTTATCCCCGTTTGATAATTTTTCCATAACCGCCATGGGCTGTTCTAGTTTGACTTCTTTGCCGTTTAAGACGTGGTGTCCGAGAATGAGAACGGGTTGTCGATTGCGGCTGAAATATTGCAAATCTCCTACTATAGTGGCGCCCGTAGATTCCTTCTTCGTCTGTACAAGTCCCTGAAGTTCTACTAACGTCCATTCTGGCACGCCATTTCCGTTTTGAGTCTCACTGCAACATATCATTGATTGTTATGTATGGTTGATGGAGAACCTCAAAAATATAAAATAGATGGAAGGGGATATAATAAAAAAAATGTGTTTATTATTTTTTTTTAATAGATCTTTCAGTTATAATGTACAGGTATATTTATAGACAGCAGCAAAAAAAAAAAAAACATTTGATTGATAACAGAAAAAATAAGTTTCAAAATTAAAATAATCACATATCGCCAGTGTTAGTGGCTATAAATAAGAATTCTATATCTTCTTTTCCTGATTAACATTAACATCCAATTTGTTCTGAGGTTTTTAGGGTTTAGTCGTCATTTACAATTTTTTGGGTCGAGGACACCACTGTTCTATTTTGTACGAAAAACCTATTACCGTTTTTTGTTCTATTGACTTTTTGTTACATAGAGTTCTGTACTAGATATTGTATATTGGTATAATTGATATAACACGATCCTCAATGTGATATAAATACGGTGAAATTCTGGAGGCTGCAAAAGCTCGAGTACTCTCTTCGATAAACAACTTCTAAACGCTCCTGCCGTGCTGAAGAAAAAAATAATATTAATAGCACTCATGACCCCGATTAGATCAATGCGACTTCCGTTATTTCGGTAGAAACTCACTGGTAGTGGGTAAAGGCGAGAGGGGGCCGCGCGACAGTGAGCGCTAGTATCGGAACTTCTTGAAGAGCGGGTGCTTGTTGTGGTGCGCGTGGCGGCGCTCGAGGTAGAGCGCGTCGTCGGCGCCGGCCAGCGAGGCGAGGCTGCCGCCCGCGCGCCGCGCGCCGCCGCCCGCGCCCCCCGCGCCGCCCTCGCGCTCCTCCTCGCACTCCGTCTCCGTCGCCGCCAGCACCTGTGCCGATCACGCTCTCGATACTGATGGAGGGTACAGTACCCGCCAAAAAATATTGCACATCGAGCTTAGGAAAGAAACGCACAGAAGGTTGCACACTGCACCGACAAAGCGGCATTGGTCAAAGTTTGATCAAAAGGTTTGACAAACGTTACATATGTAGTGTGCGAAAGACATAACGCTCTACAGAGCTAAAAATAGACGTAGTCTCTTTTCTAAGGTCGATTTGCAATATTTTTTGCTAGGGACTGTACTTGTACAGTGAGGAGGATGGAGGAAACTTAAAAAACTGTCCAGCGGTTCGCCTGAAAATACCAAGTGTGAAGTGTTTTATGTGCATAATTTAAAAACCGGACAAGTGCGAGTTCGACTCGCGTGGTGAGGGTTCCGTAATTTAAATAAATATTTTCGAAAATATTACAGATTTAAAATGCAGGGACATAGCGGTTACGGTGGTACTGGCAGGGAGGGTTATATTATTAAGAATTTTCGATTTAATTTGAATACTCAAACTTCTAATAGGTTTTCCAGTAATCAATCTATAGGCAAAGAACTATTTTTTTCAAAATTTTAAGTTCAGTAGTTTCGGAGATAGGGGGGGTGGTGGTCAATTTTCGTCGTTTTTCTTAAATAACTTCAAATTTGTTTATACAAAAATTATGAAAAAAATATATCTGAGATGCTGACAACAACCTCTTTCATTTGATATGTCACACGACACAGTTTACGAATTTTTCTTTTTAATTTTCCGATTTACTTCCCGAAAGTGTGTTTAACATTTATTATTTTACTTGACGTGTTCATCTTTGGGTCACCAATTTACATATATTCATCAAATTACAACTCAATCGGTCGAGTAGTTTCGGAGCAAATTGGCTGTGACAGACGGACAGACAGAAAGACAGACGCACGAGTGATCCTATAAGGGTTCCTTTTTTCCTTTTAAGGTACGGAACCCTAAAAGGTGCACCAAAGCAACGCGGGAAGGTAATTCAATCTAACTGTGCATGGGGCTTTCTTTAAAATTTAAGTTATGGTATCGCAGTGCTATCCTTATTTTGCGTGCTTGGACATATAAATACTGGCAAAGCATTTTAAAAGCATTTTAGAAGATATAAAGATGAGAAAATCCTGATCTAAAATAGATTGTATTGCCTTCCATCCTTAACAAGACCGTACCTGAATTGGGGTAATAATGCAGTACCTTAGCGAAAGATATATGTGTATTATTTGCTCACTGCTTGCTTGCTACCGACTGACCATGGTAGCAGTGGTTAGCTAAAGGCGATCAAGTTATTCAAATACGCCTGCATTTAAAATTTCGATATACTTGTTCATAGAACTAACAAAAACAAGTTAACAATCCTGAATCGCTCCTCCCAGTAAAAATATAAGCATATAGCTAAAGTTGTAAAAGTTGCCTCAGATAAACAATTATTATTGATTGACTGATACATAGAATAGGAATAATATACTTACATGTTGCAAAAGTTTTCCCTGTTCTTCACGTGTTCCATAAAGTAAATCAGGCTCTTGATCCATTCCTTTCATTTCTGTTATCACCTGTAAATAGATGTATATATAAAGTTATCGAAGCATATTTTTCAAAATTGTATACGAATTTAACTGCCTCAGTAGTCTAGTGGCAGCAGGCTACTACTACTACGCTAGAATTCTGGGTTTGAAACCCGAGTCAGGGGCTATCAGAAATAACGGAGTAAAATTCTTAATCTCTGGTCCTATCGGGATTGTTCCATTTTCTGGAAGTATCCCAATACCTCAGAGTTTGGTAAAAGTGACCGGAGATGCATTTATCTGCCTGCCCTTTCGGGGATTCCAGGCGTGAAGTTGTTTTTACGTATACAGATCATTATTATTATCAACACTTCAATTAAAATAAACTGAGATCATATGTTTAATACGGTACCTTATAACTGTATCCTTGGTTGACGAGAAACCTTTGCCTCTTTCGACTGTAAGCCATTTCTAGGGTGTCTTGAGAGACAAGTGTGTAGAAGAAAGCATTGTATTCCTCTGCTATAGCACCTTTCTTCGCTCTTAGTATACGACCTGAAGAAAAAATCACATACATTTTTATAAGATGTTTATGAGCATCACACATGTAAATGTACTATTTTGGCGTCTCGGGTGCGCTGAGAGACTAGAAAAATACTTGAGGTAAATTCACAAAGTAGTTGACTAATACGGATAATTCCTGTGTGAGCGCGATGAACTCAACGGCATACCCTGTGCCAGTCTCGGGGAGATGCGACGTAACGCGTTCTTGTTTTGAGGGCGACCAGACGCGAAAACTTGGAACTACGAGCAAACAGGTAGGCAGCAAAAGTTACCTAATCTTTGGGCTTCTTGTCGCCTAGATCCACCATGTGACGATATTTGAATCAAAACATTCGCTTCCGGCAAATCAAAACTTGTGTCAGCTACTTTACTGACAAAAATGGTGTTGACCTTCGGATTAAACTTGAAATTTTGCAGAATCTGTATCCTCTCATTTTGCGAAGTGGGTCCGTAAATGTATGGTTTGTTCAAAGTCACAGCGTAATGTCGCAATGCGAAGACATTGTCAGAAAAGACTATCGTCTTGTCGCCGCGTCTCTCGTGGTAGCGAACTAGAAACTGGCACGCGCGAAACTTCGATGGGTTCATTACGTACAGCAACATTTTTTTGTTGATTCTGAAATTAACATAATGGTAACTTATTTTGGTTATAGGCCACACTATTAATATTTCTAATTTAAAAAAATAGGTATACCGTAATAAACGAATCGTGAAATACGTATCATGTTTGTGGGTGAAATTAAGTGTTATTATGATATCAATACGAATATAACAAGATCGAAACTAACGATCGTAAATTTTAATATTTAAATCATGCAGAAAACTGAGGTGAGGGTAAATATCGATGTTTTTTGTGTGATAGAGAATATGTTAGTAGTCTCCAACGAGAAATATTACACATCGACCTTAGGAACGAGACTTCGGTTTACTTCGGGTTTGTAGAGCGTTATCTCTTTCG
The DNA here is from genome assembly GCA_036365455.1 of Macrosoma leucophasiata. Lineage (NCBI taxonomy): Eukaryota > Metazoa > Arthropoda > Insecta > Lepidoptera > Hedylidae > Macrosoma > Macrosoma leucophasiata. Next base: position 9,505,787 of record JAWQUS010000024.1, read on the forward strand.
CACTTAACCTATGCTTATGTAGGCAGTGTGCAGCAGAGATAACGCTCTACGAAGTCGAAACTAGCCGATTGTCCCTTCCGTATGCTTGATGTGCATTATTTCTTCCTGGGTACTGTACTGTGTATATATTCTCTCTAGGTAAGTACATAGAGATGGTTTAGATCAGAGGTTCCCAAACTATTTTTTTTTGTAGACCCCTTTCAATTTTTTTCTGATTTCCATTTATATCACATTCCCATATTTCCAATTTTTATTCACGCCTACGTAGACCCCCATCGAGTCCCATGGACCCCAGGGGGTCTATATGGACCACTTTGGGAATCACTGGTTTAGATTCACAATTGGACCCGACAGATGGATGATCGACCAGCAAAACGTCTGCCAAGTCTTAGTCTGAGGTTCGGTTGCACCAACATATTTGTTGGTGCAACCGGTTAAGTTGTTGTCATTGTAAAATTTTAATCTTAATTCTTAATCGTTAAGAGTTAGATCATTAAGTCGACCATATATTGGAATTCTGTTGCAAGTAAAACAATTTTCAATTTGCATCTTGTCCTAACTGGCGTCGGTGTTTTAGAAGAAAATTGTGTACATTTGCAAATTTAGAGAGAAAATATAGCAATCAAGCGAACTTACTTCTGTATAAGGTATTCCCTGTAGAACTCCGGCGTCATGGGGCACCAGACCTCTGCGCATTGCACGCGCGCGATGTATCCATTGGCCTGTAACTCCAGCCAGTTCGCCTCATACAGCTTCGGTCCAATCAAGAAGTTCAAATCTGCTATTTTATCGTCTTCTCGAAGAAGAGTTGCCGTCAGACCTACAACACCGAATAATCATTTCTTATGTTGTTTTTTTTTAAGGTGGGGGTTGGTTGCGGGATCCCTGGATGAGTACGACCCAGGACCGTTGGGAGAGGCTTTTGTCCAGCAGTGAACGTCATACGGCTGAAATGATGACGATGTTTATAATGCGGGATTTATAGTTATTAAGTTTTAAATCAAATGTATCTTTTAATACCATTACATAAGGTGCCCACGTGATCTAGCGGTCAGTTCTCTGATCGTGTTATTTCACCAAGCTTAGGATATGAGTGCATTACTGCGAGTAAGAATGTTGCAAGAATTTTCTTCTACTGGAAGAGGATTATTCCGCTAGTGAGTCGAGTGTACCGAACAATGGCGGTTAAACCATTCCAATAAGGCGGTAGTAAATTTTAATATAACGCGGGATGGGCAGCAATGTTCCGCGATAAAACTTCCGTCACTGCGATCCCCAATCCGCCTGCCAAGCGTGACGATTATGGCATATTTTCCTCCAATGGTGCACGACACTGTCGTGGGCGTCTTTGTTGCGAAAGGCTTTGTCCAGAGCAGTGGACGTCATTCGGCTGGAGTGACTAGTGTAGCGACTAGCAAGTTACCGAGCTTGGCGTGGGAGTGCACGATGGTGAGCACCCTGCGGAACATCTTGGCGGGGATGGTGTGCACCTCGTCGAGCACGACGAGCCCCCACTCCTGCGCCTGCAGCCACTTCATGGTCTGCTCGGCCTCCCACGAGCGCCGCTGGCCGTGCGTGATCATGGAGTACGTCGTGATCAGGATGCCGGCGCCCATCGGCTTGTCTTTCGCTTCGGACGTGAATCTGCCGATGTGATTGCGGTTGTGATGAATAAAGTCGGTTGATCGTAGTATTCTTTTGAAGCTCGTATTTAACTGATCGTTTAATATAGCAAAAACGTTTATGCGGTATTTTTTTTGTTCTATAAAAAAAAACAAATCAAGCTAATATGCAAAAAACGGTTTAGAAGTAAGTAGTAATTGTGTCGAGTATTGTGTTTGAGAATAAAGAGATAGATATAATAGATGAGCATTAAATATCTAAAATTTTGATACATTAAAAAAAAAGAAAAAAAAGATCGCTTTGAAGAGAGAGACCGCTCCTACCTTCGACCTAGCCCATCTATTTCTTATCATTAATTCGAAAAAAAAATAACTTATGCGCTTAATAGGGCAAATGAATATAAACTTAGCTATGTATTGTATTTTATTTATTTTAAAGCTTGAACTCTCGTTCGATACCAACGCTGGCAGTTTTGCTTATAAAGGAACAAAATTATATATATAAAACATGAATTGTGTGATATAAAAACTATTAACCCGCAAAAGCGTTTATTACAACTGTTTTAGTATTTTTTTCCTCTAGATCTTTTACCGCATAGACGTATGTATTATTTGCACCTGCATATCATGCTGTCGTCGGCGGTGGACCAGCACTTGAACTGCTGCTTCCATTGCTCCACGGACACGCCCGAGTTGCACAGCACGAGCGCGCGCTTGCGCACTGTGCACACCGCCGTCACGCCCACCAGCGACTTGCCCGCGCCGCACGGCAACACTATCACGCCCGACCTGCCACAACGTGCCCCACGAATAACTCGTCGTGAAAGAGAGTATCTTTGAAAAAGAGTACGATAAAGAAGTGGCACCAACGCAATTGACGCACAAACGCGCTGAGTAATTGCCAATTTGACCTTTTTTATGTAATGAAGGAGGCAAACGAGCAGGCAGTTCGTGACGACTGCAGCCTATAGACACCAATACTAAGACCAGAGTTCAAAATGCAGATGCGTTGCCATTCCTGAGACCTTAGTTGATATGTCTCTGTGATAATTTAATAATTTTTCGACAAAATCGGTTAAGGGAAAAAGAAGTTATGGTCAATTGAAAATTTACTTCAAGCACTGCTTGAAAGAGTTGAATGCGGTTTACCTACATAAACTACTTTGTTTTATCGATATCAATAAAGACAAAAACACACTGCAGTCTCTATTAAATTTTAATAAAATAACACATCGACTGAGGGCATTCGCCCAATAAGTCAGCGCCATCTATTGAGATTTATGTAACTAAATTAAATAATTGAGTTACATAAAATCTCAATAGATAGCTCAATAGATGGCACTGACTTGCTTCAGAATTCTTTACAATTAACTATACCTAAGTAAGTATTATTACATATTTTCTGCTATAAGTCTATTATAGGTCTGGATAATTGTAGTTGCTACAGGTTATGCGAAAAGCGACCTACACGCGGGCGGAGCCGCGGGCAACAGCTAGAACATAATATTTATCTTTACATATCTCAAAACAGAACTCATTGGGTTAAGCGGGAGGATTGAACTTTCTGGCTATTCCCAAAGAGGTTAATAATGTCCCCGCCTCTAGTCGATTAAAGGATAATGGATCCCTCTACAAGTCAAAAACTACTGGACTTACGCACTTGAAACTGCTTACTGCAACTTGAAAATATCTGCAATGCCTAATAACTAAATAAAACAATTACAATCACAGCACAGTTGCTCCAATTGGTCAACTCATCTTGGAGTATAATTAGGGAACATATGTAAAAAAGACTGAAATATATTAACTATATTACTCCTTTTTTTATCTAGTTGAAAAAGAGTCTTGGAATATCCTATTTATGTTATTTACTAAACAGAATATTAGACTACCTTGCTCGTCCATTTCCAAACATTTTCCGCAAACTTTTCTCTTGATACGGACGCAACACTGCGGTGGGTTTGAGGTCTATGTTTATGTCGGGATTGATGGAGTCGTTTCGAAAATCATATTCTGCCAGTAACGGGTGTTCCAACTCTATGCATCGTTTTTGTATTACCTTTTAATGAAAACATATTACAACATTAACACCTTAAACTATGAATACCAAAGAATCTGTACTAATATATAAATGCGAAAGTCTGTCTGTCTGTTACACGTTCATAGCTAAACAACAGCACCGTTTTGGGTGAAATTTGGAATGATAATAGTTAAAGATCCTGATTCAAATAAAGGCTACTTTTTTCAACAATTGACCTCTAAAGGATTCCAACAGTGGAGGAAGGTATATCCAGGCGAAGCTATATATGTATAGAAGAAATAATCAAACTAGGAAACTAAGTAAATATGATGGCAAAAGGCTCTACAAGAAAGGGTTAGCATATGTATTTATGTCATAAAGTGGCAAACAAGCATACAGTTTATAATGATGGTAAGTTATTACTGTGTAGCCTATAAACATGTACGAATACATAAAACCAGAGATTTCAATGTAAATGCGTTGATACTCCAGTGGTCTAAATTGGTATACCTCTGTGTCAAAAATCATATGACAGATTAATATGCCATAGAATGGGCTCTTCTTCATTATAGCCTCTAGAGTCCAGAGATCTGTACTTGAGAGTTATTACCCTTGTAAAAGTAGGGTAACGATTTTTAGAGTGATATGTTTTTTATGTAGTTTAATAATTAGACCAAAAAGTTGGGGAACCACTAATCTAAATATTCTTGCTTATTCCCTAGCAGCAGCTCATCTATTGCAAAAATAGGAAGTCCAACCTTGTGTCATCCAGCTGGAAATATATTTAAAAAATACAGATGTATCTTCATGCCAAGTCCCTTACGGGGTAGGCAAAGATTTGAAATATTTTAAAATACATTAACTGATAGATATGGTGGATGTTAAAGAGAATTGATTTTTTTATCTAATCAGCTATTAAATAGTAGTGTTCATTACTATCATATTCCTATATATACTATTAATTATTCCAATCAGGTCAGTGGCTAGTGATAGTTTAGGCCTTAGAAGTGGCAATGAATCAAAACCATAAAAAGAATTATGTAAATATCTATAGACCATATTCACTTATCATAAATATAAACTATATGCTTCTTTGCCAATTTAGACATCAAATATTATGGTTGAATGGGAATTCATTGGGGCATAACCCAGCTCAATAAAACAGTGTTGGGTGTTCCATCGCCAAAATGTAATTACCTCAATTTTATCGGGATCAACCTCAAATGCCACAGCAGTATTGGCTGTGAGATCAGTAGCCTCATCGTCATCATCTTCCTTGTCAAGTTGCTGGTAGAACTGACTGATATCCTCTGGCACACTGCCATTTACAGCCAGTTTGTCGTCGCCTTGAGAATGTTTGAATAATTAGTCTCATTAAAGAAAAAAAGAAATACTCGGAAATTTGATGTGTTCCATATTTTAATGACATATTATATCAAAAAGATAAAAAAAAATATTTTATAACGTAACGTAACTTCACGCCTGTAATCCCCGAAGGGGTAGGCAGAGGTAAATGCATGCATTCAATCATACATGCAAACACCCACGACTCGCCGGTTACGTTTTGGCCCATGTAACAGGTGGCGAACCTGTTGCCATCTCCGGGCACATTACCAAACTCCGGGGTACAGGGAAACTTCCAGAAAATGGAAAAATCCCAATAGAAGCAGAGACAAAGGATTTTAAACCGTTATCTCTAATAGTCCCCGACCCGGGAATCGAACCCAGGACCTCCAGCGTAATAGTAGTGGCCTGCTACCACTATGCTACTGAGGCAGTTTTTATATTATTATATTATATTATTTTATAATAATATAATATAATAATGGCAACCTATTATACGTCCCACTGATGGGCACAAGTCTCTCCGAGGCCGCTCCCCAAAAAGGGGAGAGATTTATCAATTAAGTGTGCTTTCGTGGCAGAGTAGAAACTAAAAGTTGGGAATCGCCACTTACAGAAGGAAGGAAAGAAGAACATGACATCCGATGATTTTGCCGAATAATGTACTCGAATTTGGTCATTCCAACATTAATATACAAAAACCTCTTCTTTACTGACTGAGTGATTGAGTGCCTGTATTCAGGCAAATGCAAATGCCACAGCAGTATTGGCTGTGAGATCAGTAGCCTCATCCTCATCATCTTCCTTGTCAAGTTGCTGGTAGAACTGACTGATATCCTCTGGCACACTGCCGTTTACAGCCACACAATGCACAGCCGAAATTACCGATTGCTGACACACTGACAAAAGCTCAAATTTGGCATCTAGGTTCCTTACGGAGTGTTGGCTAGGAACATAGGAACGGGAATTATGCGCGTACAAATTACAGAAGAAAAAATATTATGTAAGAAAATACAAGCAACATATTTGAAACATACCAGGTTTTGAAGTTGCTGTTGCCGGTTTATTGGGAAGTGCCGAAGAAAGTAACTCGTCGTCACCATCTCGCCGTAGCCGACATTGTTGGATCACTGGGTCACGGAGTAGCTTTTGAAGTACTTCCACATGTTTACTTTCCACTAAATACCTAAAAAGGCAACAGAAAATTTTGAAGTCTTTTTGATGAATTGTCGTTGATAAATTAATTATGTTGTGAATATGAATAGTGAACAGGTATGAGTAATTATGAAGAATATACTAAAGTTTTTTCAATAGCTTTAGTATATTACTATAACTATAAGAATTAAAGATAAAAATTATAAAAAATTTATAGATAGCACTGATACATTTCATTTTTAATGATACTCTAAAACTTGATGTTAAAAAAAGAAATGAAATTAAAGTAGAATAAAATATATTAATTTAGGCTTACCTATTGTGTTTTAACACCAGTTTAACTTTGCCATATGATAATGTACAAAGTTGAATGAATTCAATAATACCCGCTGGCACTGCACATTTGCTTAGCCTTTGTAGATACTCAATAATATCAGCAGTTTGCAATCCCACAGACACCGCTGCGTATAAACTGTATGCTGTTAGTTTATATTCATGTATGTGTTGAGGTCTGTAAAAATAAAGCAGTAGCAATTTTAAAAAATTTAAAACGATGATGAGGTACTGTTCTTTTTATCACATTTGAGAGTAGGAACCTCAAATTATAGAAAATAATATAATTGCAAACTTTAGCCCCTTTATTCATAAACGTATATTAGATACGTTTTAGCTATAGAATGCTTTGTCTTTGTCAGTCGCATTGTCAAATGTGCAGGATAGAAAAGGACAAAGGAGAGATTAGCAACACTTTAACCAAAAAAATCTTTAAGAATAAGGGGGTTTGTATTTAATTTATCCCTAAGTCTTATTTTCATAATTGTATTTGAGTGATCCAGGTACCTGATACCCTAATACACATAGTATTACTGTTAAATATGTCAATATTACAACTATTCATTTAGTTATGTTAATATCCATAATATACTGTAAACTGTGCCATAAAGTGTCTAAAGTATGACACTGGCTAGGTCTTACGTGATCATTAATATTTGAGTGTAGGTACAGGAGACCTTTAGTCTCTTACAAACTGATAATTTTTGGTCAACTGTAGAGGAAAATATTTTCTATCATAACCAAACCTGATGTTTGTTGATATGTGTTATGATTGATCTATAAAATTAGAATATTTTTTAATCTATATGTATTTTACCTGCATACTGGTTCAGCAATGGCAATCAAAAAGTCATGTGCATGTTTATACACAGGAGAAAAGGATTCCAAAAAAATGTGTCCATTAGGTGCTACCCACAGTGGCCGACTGGCATTGTCGGACTTTAATTCCATTTGACTTCTGTAAAATGTATGTAATGCATTTTGCATATGTATATTTCTAAATGACATACTATTTAATTTTGTTTTTATAATGCAAATACATTGAAGGTTTTCTCATCTCAATAAAAAATTGAACTCAAATCTTCCTGTGATATTTATAATGAATCTACTTTATTTCTGTCTGTCTGTTGTTTACTAACTATAAATACATTGTAACATTACCATTGAGCTTACATAACCTAAACAAGAATGACTCAACAACCTGTAATCCTTTGCACCAAATTCATCTTCTGGTACTTGATCATTTTTCTCAGCATCTTGTAAGGCAGCTCCAGGTACACCCGAATTTTCAGTATTATCATCATCTACTAAATCTATTGTCTCTTCTTCTATTTTCTTCTTTTTGCCTTTACAACAAGATTATTGATAGGTATATTACATTTCATATTATATTTTATTATATTACACATAAATATATTTAAAACAAGAAATCATGCTTTCATTAAAAGAAATAACCGTACCAGATCGTTCACTGTTGGGCTTAGAATCATATTTCCTTACTTTTTTGGGTGGACCCATGATTATCTAAAAAAAAAGTTGAATTTAAACATCGTAATTATAAAAGTATTAATATTTTATCATTAAAAAAAACTCACAACACAAGTAATTGCACTTACATAGATTATGAGATCGTATAAGAAGCAGTTGTAAACAAGAAATCAATAAAATTCTCGATAGGAAATGCAGCGTTTTCGAGGAACGGCATCATAATCGCTAAAAAACATTATGAATGGATTTTGAAGACAAAGAATTATTACCTGTGAAGAAATTTTCTCTGTCCTCGGTGTGGGTATTCTATTCACCTATTCACAAATCCACAACGTAGATTTTGCAGAATTTTGTTATCAGAGTGCTTCTAAAAAGCACAGCTTTATTTATTTTGACATTATTGACAACAATTGACATTTGACATTGACAATATGACTTTTTTTTAATGATGACCAATATAGAGCAATAATGACCATTATAGGATAGTTACTGGATGTATGAAGTCATCTCCAACAAACGCTCTTTGTGTAGAAAGCTGCGACCCTCCCTACCACCTAAGACGACAATATCTGGCGGATCGTTTTGTTTATAGAGTTCTACAGTGCGGTTCGCATCCTCTCATTCCTAAGCTTTCATTATTAGCAGACCTTGTCAGAACCAATAAATATTGGACCCATAAATGTTCCCCTAGGATTGTCAATACTTTTATTAACTTACAACAATTAGGTTACAAACTGTTTTATTGTTCAAAATGTCCAATATTTTCATACAATTATGATATTCTTACTTATCAACCTACCATAATTCTTGATTTCGGCATCAGCAAAAACACTCCTGGAGCTAATGATCTGTTTAAAGACATTTTATCTTCAAAATTTCCAAATTGGTTATCAATTTACACAGACGCTTCCAAACTTTCTCCGGAATCGGGAGTTGGAGCAGCGGTGTGGATTCCACGATATAAAATAATTTTAAATTTTAAACTTCCTTAAATAGCTTCAGTTTTTTCTGGTGAGGCTATAGCGCTTTATGAAGCAGTTACTTATGTTGAATCACACAATCTCTCCAATACAATAATTTTTTCGGACTCTTTGAGCTCTTTACAAGCAATACTAAGTAACCCTTTCAGAAGTAAGTTAAAATTTCCAATTATTTTCGATATCAAAGAAGTTCTGTTCAGATGTCATAAGAAAAATATTATTATTGTTTTGGCATGGATTCCGGGCCACTGTGGCATTGTGGGCAATGAGACTGTGGACCAATGTGCAAAGTTGACACTTCTTATTTAGTCATGATCTGTTGTCATACGCGAAAACCCAATTGGATAAAGATTGGCAGAAGGAGTGGGATCGGTCGAAACTAGAAAAAGGAAAACATTATGCTGATATCCAGCCCAATATTGTTAGCAGACCGTGGTTTTTTTAAATTCCGCTCACTAGATAAGAGATCTTGCTCGGTGCTATGCCGTTTACGTTTGGGTCATGTGTGTTCTCCGGTTTTTTTGCGAAAAATTAGGATTAGGGACAGTTCTCTGTGCGAATGCGGTTTAGATGAAGGTTCCGTAGACCATATATTTTTTAATTGTTCTATAAATAAAATTTCCTTGTACTCCCTTCTTCCCCGTAGCATCCCCCGTCCTACTTATATGAAATCTTTGCTTAATTTAGTAACTTCACCTTTTGTATATAGATTAGCTAAATGTATACGTGTAAATAATATTAGAATTTAAACTATTTTTTTTTTGTTTAGAATATTAATAATACTTTACTTCGTTTATACTATCATCTAACTATAGTGATTGTGTTTGTTTTTGTTGTGGGTATCATCAGAGGATATAACTTCATTCACCAGACAATCTTCTAGTCCACCGATCAATTTCATTCATTTATTTCTCTTTTGTTTGTATTTAATTGTGCGTCTCCAATTACTGGATTCTGGCAGAATTACCCTTAGTCTTGGGTAGTAGCCATTAATTATAATAAAGAAGAAGAAGAAGAAGAAGAAGACCATTATAGAAAGAATGTCGAATGAGCGAATGACTAAACAGATATACAATGCGAATGTGGATGGTTGCAGAGGCCCAGGAAGACCAAGACTGCCATGACCAAATAGGTCGAGTTCTGTCTGATGGTGGGATCAAGTCTTAGGAATCGGCGTGCATGTATGAAGAGAATGATGAAAGTAGACGAGGCACGAGATGTTTGTCAGAACCGGGATATCTGGCGCTCTACACTCTCTGCCTACCCCGTTAGGGACCTGGCGTGAAGATACATACATACATTATTCATTTATAAAAACATAAAATCCATAACTGGTTAGAAATATTACTAACAAATAAGGTCACTTAGTCTATGTCAATTATCAAATTATTAAATACTATAAATGAATGTAATTCATTATTTTATATTATATTAATGTAAAAGTTAATTATTAAATAAATACTTTAAAAGTGAATTATTAAATTAGTAATAAAAAAATATGTATGATTTTAGAAAATCGACTCAATTCGACTCCATTCAAGTCAAGAACAGAGCCGTTTGGATAATACGACTAAAACAAAAAGAGCCTAAAACGTTTCCATGACCGTAGACCGTAAAACTATTGAAGTTTGCCGTATTATACTTAGATCGATGAGTGAAGTTATAAACAAAATTAAATCAAAATCAATTCAAAATTTATATACTTATTTACTTATTTACTATATTTACTTATTTATATGACAAATGTAAATCAATAGTCTTTTACTTACCGAAAGTACGATATTTCATCCGTTTTCATCGGTATAGACGTATTATTTTTACAATTTTTAACGGAGCACTTCCGCATTTTTCACGTACGAACTGCTCTAAGATTGACGTGATACTATTTGAAATGAGCGCTAAATTTTTATTTTAGCGCTATTTGCGAGCGGACGGTTTTGAGACGTCGAGTGTGCATCTTGGGCTTTTTGTATATCAATGCCTTTAATAAACCTTTGTGTGATTTCATGTGACAGTCTTTTATATAATTACTGATAGGTTAAGATCCCACTGCACAATCATTTCGTTCATCCAGATATGCTGCAAACCTGCATTTTATGAATATTTATAATCTAGAGAATGTATTATTATATGCCATTCTATATAGGTTGCCATTCAAAATTTAGCCGCAAATATTTAATAATATATAATATATATAAGCTCTGCTTATCTCCGAAATCACTGAGCAAAAAAACCAAATAATGTAAAATGACAGTAAAACCTATTAAAAGTCTGTGGTATTAAAGGTAACTTAGAAATATTGTTACTTGTACGGAACGCCGTGAACACTAGTCCGACTCGCACTTAGGCGGTTTTATTTTACTTTGAAATTAAGTGATATTAACGGAAACAGCGCTATTTTATCCCAATCTTTAATCATATTAGGTTGCGACAGGGGGTGCGGGGTGGTTAAATTTTATTTATGTAAAAAAATATTTTTGGAATAATCGTAATACATATATAATTCATCCAGTTGCCGATTGCCAAATTGCCAAAGTTGCCAATTCGTTCGCCGCTAAAAAAACCCCATTCATTGTGGCACCACAGTTCCAGGGCATTCCGCTCGCCGTTGCTCGGCAGTGTTTCACATCGGGGCAGCTACTACAGCTTTATAAGGCCCAAGTGCGGCCCCATCTGGAATACTGCTCTCATTTGTGGGTCCCGCCCCCAAATACCAGCTTGGTCCACTTGACTCCCTACAAAAACGCGCCGTTCTTATTGTTAACGATCCAGAACTTACTGCCAGGCTCGAACATCTGAGCCTGCGCAGAGACATTGGGAGTCTGTGCGTGTTGTACCGTCTCTACAATGGTGAGTGCTCTGCTGAACTGTTTGACATGGTGCCACCGTCTCTTTTTCTACACCGCACTACCCGCTGAAGAGAGAAGTTCCACCCACACCGACTGGACACCTGGCAGTGCTCAACGGTGCGGTTTTCACGTTCGTTCCTGCCCAGAACGTGTAAATTGTGGAACGAACTTCCCTCTGAGGTGATCCCTAGGTGCTACAATATGGGATTCTTCAAAAATGGCGTCAAAAGAGTCCTTCATGGCTGGCAGCGCGTTGGCAACTCCCCTGGTGTTGCAAATGTTCATAGGCGACGGTGACCACTTTCCATCAGGTGGCCCGTTTGCTTGTCTGTCAAACTTCAGACAAAAAAAAAAATCTGCAGCGGTCCACTCCGGAACGTAACCGATTTAGCGTACGCCAAATAGGCCACTGCAGCTCAGAACCTGAAGGAATATTTTCCGAGGACAATAATATCCTATAGGATATGAATTATATAATATGTATAGGATATTTTTGGTTCCAAAGTCGCCTCTTCAGTTTTTTTTTTCCTTTATTATAGTATAAATTAACAAAGTTTTAACATTATATCACTTAATGCTAGCATTGGAAAACCACTAAGGTTTGTAAGTATGCTAACCTAATTTACGTCGGTAGGCAGGTAAAAAACTGTACATACATTATGGAAGACCTTAAACTACAATAACTGATAATACTGGAATATGTGATATTTAGAAAAAATTGGTTACAAAATTTTATCATCATATGTCGGGCGAGATATCAGGTCCAATTTAATAATTTAGTTGCAAGAATCTATACACCTATGATACAAATCTACGAAGGAAACAAAACATGCAATACAGAGTTTAAGAGTTAGGTAGATATGTACTAAGTTTTTTGGTAAACCTACAATTGGTTTAGTACATATATATTATATTGAATGTACAACCCGAAACTAGTTTGATCAGAATCGATAACTGAATCGACTTTAGGCATTTTTGATATAGGTAACATTATGTCTCAAAATTAATTACAATTAAGGAAATTATGGTCACCCATTTGGTGAACAGTCAATACAAACCAAAATGAGACTAACGTCTAGCGTAAATAAAATGCTAGTCTCAACAAATTTACTAGAACTCGTTGAGACATGCATTTTATTATTAATAGCTGTTGCCCGCAGCTTCGCCCGCGTGGATGTCGTTTTATAATCCTGAATTTTCTTTGGTCTAAACCTCACGGAGCCCAAGAGCTTTCCAACGAATGCAAAACCGTGGAAATCGTTGTGCGTTCTGGAGTTATAGCGTCAGGAAGGAGAACCCGACTTATTTTTATATTATAGATAATATTTTTTTAAAAAAATAGTGAAAATGTATCTTATTACTAGTGGTAAAGGGTACGCACATTGCGACAGTGTATGTGTGTAAATTGTTTTGTGTTTTATGTGCAGTCGTAAGTAGAGGTAGGGTAAGTATGCATGCATAGGGTGTGCATACTGTTCGTACAAATTGAGGACAACTTGTTTCTTAAATAAAAATATTAAATGCTTAAACATGTAATTTCAGTTCATGTATTATGATTATAACTCGATTTTCTAATTGAGTTGTTTAAGAGTGTGCATTAGTCCCGTTACATGTTGTATATATATATTTTCCCGATTATTCATAAATGTATTTTAGCTGATGTGTTGCTAATCTCTTCTTTGTCTTTTTTTATCCTGCACATTTGACAATGCAACAGACGAAAGACAAATCATTCCATAGCTAAAACGTTTCTAAAGTATGTTAATGAATAAGGGGGTAATTCTTTAGTATGAGCACATATGGAGTCTTTACCACTGCCTACCCTTTACAGTCAAATGGTGGCGTGAAGTTACTAATTTAAACATTTTATACTGAAATTATATCTATAAGCTGTTTCGATTCATCAACGATAACATACTTAATTAGTACAAAATGTGAGGCAATTATGCTAGCAACCTTTCTCAGATGTTTTGGTTTGGAGTTTTGGCAGGAACGCGGAAAAGAGCTGTGTCGCTGCGTGATATTATTTTCGAAATTTGTGTATAGTCGCGTGTTTTAGTAAAAATGGTGGGATTTTATTATAAAACATTCGATAACGTTCACAGGTGTAGGAAAGTGATATTATGGAGTGAAAAGTGATTTTTCATGTTGCCTCCAAAACTTCGTAAAATCTCCTAGTAAAGTCCCCATCACTTTACTGGAGCCATCTCATCATATTCCACATGAAAGCATCCATTCATCGTCATCTTCCATATGAATATTCATTAACATAAGATATGAAGATAACTGAAGATTGGCTGTTAAGGACTTGAATCCGTTACCGTAAAACAATATTTAAAAAAAAAGTTTTGGTTTGAGTTTATGGATAACCTAAAAATTATTAATTAGTAACTCACCAAATTAACTGCATTGTAAATAGTAGTTGCATAAACTTTCTATAAGAATTACTTTCTGTTAGTATATCATTAACTGGTTATTCGATTTATACCAAATCCGGTGTACAGATTCATTTGATTTTGAGCACAGCATCACAGGTCAATCACGGCACCACAGACTAATAAAATAACACGGCACCAAAAGGCACAGACCAATAACAATAACCACCAAAGAGTATACAAATAAATAACCACTTAATCACCGGGCTGGTTATTGGTCTGTGCACCAAATATAAATTGATTTAGATAATAATTACTATAAATAAGTTAAATAACCAACCAAGCACAGCACAGACGAAGCATCATTATGAAAATAACAAAATATCGTGTCGTCCACAGACCGCCAATCATCCGCCAATAATGATGGAGAATAGATTAAACCACAGACCAAGATTAAACTATAAACTTATATTATTTTTATTCTATTCTATAAAAATAAGTAATCTGTGGCCATTGGTTGGCGCTTGCCGCGCTTGGCGCCATCCTTTAATTTTTGATTGCGTTGTGATGTTTTTGGTGTGATGTGGTGGATTTATCTGCTAGAATTAATAAAATAATATTCATAAACTGTTAATTGTTATCACTGGTGCGAGCCGACCGAACACAGGGCAGTGACCATAAAGAAATAGCGGACACCTACCTGCTGACGTCAGAGACACACACACAATCTTATTTGGACTTTTGGTCTCTATCTATCCATTAAATCAAGGCATCAAGTAAGTTATCAAATTGGAATTATGACCTTTCTTTTTTTTAAGATTTTTCAAAAGTATTATAGGCTCCTTATCAGCGATCACCATATATTTGTATAATCTTTGGCGATCACTACCGGCACTGGGGTAGTCAAATCTAAAAACTTAACTTAGCTTTCGTAGTTTACTTACCTAACGTTATTATTAGTGTAGGTACCTATGTATCTTGGCAGAAGGTAGATGAGGCACGGGAGGTGTGTCAGGACTGGAATATGTGGCGCTCCACACTTTCTGCCAACCCCGTTAGGGACCTGGCTTGAAGATACATACATACATACCTAATTTAAATGGTATGTACATTTTATGTATCCCTTTCAGCACGGACATAACTAATCGTGCGTTCATAGAAAAAAATATCTAGCGAACACATATATCAGTTTAGCCGCTCCGAAACGGCTCCGATAGTTCGTGCGTTCATTTAGTTACATTCTTTTGAGAGGCCTACAGTGAAAAGAAGCGCCAGTGTCGAGTTGTGACTTGTTCAAGATGGACGCTGCGTATTTCGACGACAACGGGCGAATTAAGTATTTTGATTTTATGTAAAAACTGTTGTTATATAGATTTTTTGTACTTTATCTATTATTTTAGATGTTTGGCCATAATATAATATATAATTTGTATCAGAATTTCGTAAAAATACTATGTGATACCACTTCAAGTTTTTAGCGCACGTTCGTGCGTTGTCGTTTTCAAAAGTTAGAATGCAGTTTTTCTTTTGAAACATTAACAGTTATTTTTGACTCTTAGATGACTGTTTGTTGGAAGAATTGCTTGGTGATGGGTGTCAGTCAGATCCTGGCCATTTCTGAGGCAGTCTGAACCAGCTATACATGGTTGAAGGTTTTTGGGTGAAGGTTTACCTAGGCAAGATTTGCATTCTAACGACAAAAGAGATAGCAATCCAGACCTCAATGACACACTGTGCTCAATTAGGTATAACAAGAAGCACAAGGAAATATAGTACTAGTAAATCCAACCATTTCTAGAAACAACCGCCACAGCCGAAAGAAAAGATCAAGTCTTTGGAAATCGACCACGTTTCCGGATGCAAGTCGCGATTTTTCTCCTCGTTCTCAAGCAGAAGAAGTGCTGACTCCGCTACAGTATTTCGATAAATAATTCAACAAAAAATTTTTTGAGTATCTTGCCACTTGCACGACTTTATATTACCTTCGACATACTGATGTACTTTTGTACACGAATAATCCAGAAATGCGTAATTAGTTTGGTACATTTATTTTCATGGGCTGCACACCATATCCTTACATTTCCTTACATTATAAGTACTGGCACGCTGGCATACGATTAGACGTGGTCGTGAATCAGATGCCTAGGGATCGTTTCTTTCATTATCGAAACAATATGCATGTCGAAACTTTAGATGATCCGTCGTTAAGCAACACAAATCCACTGTGGAAGGTTGATAAATGTGGATATTGCCCAATATTTATATATATTCTTAATTTAAACATCTCAAGAGGCAGAAAATGTAGATTCGAAGGCTATAATTCCGACATATTTGTGCATTCTTCGTCATCAGAACTGTTTTTAACTCAGGTACTGTTGCAAATAACTTACGATTAACTTTGATTTTTCATATTGTCGCCTTTTCATATAATTTTAAGTCAAGTATTATTTTATTTCGTTCTGCTATGATTTTTGATGTTAATTAATATTGAAATAATAAGTACACATTAAAATTGATAAATAATGATCAGTTTTTAATTCTGTTTATCCTACTAAAGCACGATAGTGCGCTACTACAATATTAAACGACGACGCACGTACGTGCGGGGGGGCGCACGTGCGTTTTGAGAGGGGAGAATCGTATCGTAATCGTAATAACTCACAGAGACATAACAACTTAGGTCTCAGGAGTGGCAACGCATTTTGTCCTCTGGTTTTTGTGTAGGCTGCAGTCATTACTTAACATCAATGTGAGAACTGCATGCTTGTTTGCCACCTTCCGTACAAAAAAAAACACGAAGTCCAAGTACGCCTCGACGTGGTAGACTGTTACAAATCTTACAGTGTCAAGTTTTTACTGAATAGTTAATTGATAGTCATATCTATTTACAGTAGTTGCATGTTTTAAAATCGGTTATACCAAAATAAAAATATATACCTACCTACTAGGCTCGTAATATTGTAATACTAAGTAAATTAATTTGTAATTTAAATAAAATGAAAGCAATTTTCAAGGAAATTTGGACAAAGGGTATTTTAGTAACCTGCCACCCTCGAAGTTTAGTAATATGCCCCGTAATGTAACAAGCCAGTGAGGCTTCTGTAGGTGAAGCGATTCAATCCCTATCCGAAGGCAAATTTTTGTTTCCATTTTTCTCGATCACTCTTTGTTATTATATTAGATATTTAAGTAGGTATTTAACACAGAACATTCTGATTTTTATGTAAAGAAATGTTATATAATAATTAAGGTATTTTTTTATGCTCATTTCTCTTTAACGGCCGTCCATAAAGTACGTCATGTTAAAATAAGCTTTTTCTGACCCCTTCCACCCCTATCGTCACACTATCTGGGACCCCTCCTAAAAATGTTACGTCACAAAAACTAAGACCGAATATGACATTTTTTTATCTTAATAGTAAAATATTTTAATGAACTGCGAACGTAACGTTGCCGTAGACTTCCCGACCTCCCCCTGTCACATTTTGTCACGCTCAGCGAGACCAACCCGACACCGAGTGTTTTTGAAGTGGCAAACAAGCATACAGTTTACATTGTTGGTAAGTAATACTGTAGCCTATAAACATCTACATGAGACTAGAGATTCTAATGTAGATGCGTTGCCACTCCAGAGATCTAAGGTATTATAGCTACCTCTGTGCCAGAAATTACAGAGCCGTACATTACCACCTGACCGAAACACGATAGTGCTGAATACTATCATTTCGCGGCAAGTAGATTAGGTAATTCGGTGGTGCCTACGCCCGCGAGCTCCGTCACTGGAGCTCTACCGGCAGTACCGGAGTAGGATTCCGTTTCTGAAAGTACTTACATCTTTTCAGTTGGTCGAGTATTTCCTTTTAATTTGTTAAGCCTACTTACGTAGCTGTTATAGTTTTCCTTTTTTTAGTTTTATACATATACTGCTACCGTATTTTCTTTCACACTTCCCAATGCAACCAACTAGCTAGTATTCTGGTAGACAGTGGGGACACTTGGCTCTAATAAAAAAATGTACTGCGAAGAAAATATTTTGTGGCAACTTACAATATTTTTTAACGATACACCACACGAGGAGGTTGCGCGAGGTTTTGTTGAAAAAAATAACATTTGCGTATAGAGGAGGCACAAAATAATAAAAGGGTAAAAAAATAAGATAGCTAGATCTTATTTTTTTGTCTAGTTTCGCCATATCCGTTTAACTGCCTCGAGTCTTCGACGATATATTTTTTTTATTTCATTTCATTTATTAAGTAACACAGACTCATTTTGTTAGTAAATTGTACTTAGACTATGTTATTTCAGATTAATTATAATTGTCAAATCAAATTTACATCATCAACAAATACATAATACATTACATTATCTGGCGCTCTACACTCTCTGCCTACCCCGTTAGGGACCTGGCGTGAAGATACATACATACATACAAATTAAATTAAATTTACAATTTTTTATTGTATTGTTAATAATTATTATTGAACATTAATTAATTAAAATTACTTATGTCCCTATCATTCCACACGATGTAGCACAACCACGGTTTACATACAGGCAATCTAGTCTGCTTGCAATCATGGCCAGGATGATATACTAGTCTGTGGCCTCAGTACTCTGGTGGTAGCACGCTACTACTGCTACGCTGGAATTTTCTGTTCAATTCTCGGATCGGAGATCAATAGAGATAGACGTAAAATTCTCTGTCTCTGGTTCTTTTGGGACTTTTCTATTTTCTGGTCGTTTCCCAGTACCTCGATGTTTGGTAATGTGCCCGAAGATTTTACGACATGGGCCAAAATGTAACCGGCGAATCGCAATCGTGGATGCTTGCACCTACCTATGCTTCAGTGCATGCCTTTTTAGGGTTCCGTAGTAAACAAGGAACCCTTATAGTTTCGCCATGTCCGTCTGTCTGTCTGTCTGTCCGTCCGCGGTTTAGCGCAAAAACTATCAGTGCTAGAGACTTGAAATTTGGCACAAGTATACACCTTAATTACCGACAAAGTGGTAGAATAAAAACGTGAAAATATTTTTTTTAGGTTAAGTAATTTATTACTAGTAACGCGCGGATAATTTTTTTATTTTCGATTTTCATATAGTGTGGAGTATCGTTATAGGTCTTTTAAAATATTATGGGTGTGTGAACATCATTTTTCGATTTAGTTAACTGTTCGTGACTTATTAAGCTTTAAAGTGCAAATTTTCGTTAGACTCAAGTGTCCCCCCCCTTACAGACTAAACGGTTGTTGTTAGAAATTCAAACGTTATGGCGATAGTAGCTACATATAACGAAATTAAAAGGAAAACTATCACACCTAAGTTGGCCCTGCAAGTTTGCGAGTAATAGTCGACCAAATGTATTTTACTAGAAAATTTGGAACAACTCCATAGAAAATATTTTTTTTTTTTTTTCATTACATTTCTTACTCTGTAACTACGGAACCCTACACTGCGCGTGGCCCGACACGCACTTGACTACTCTCGGTTTTTGATTACTCTTTTTGGAAAATTAAAATGATCAGTTAAATAGAGCCTAATAAACATAATCGAATATTTATTCTATAAATAAAATATAGGTAATATAGGTATAGGAGTTGAAATAAAATAATGTGTTAATTATTGGTAGGTCATAATTTAATGCAGTTTCTTTTATTATTAAAAATTTGCTTCTGCTTTTATTACTTATTAATATGACAAATGGAATATTGTTTGATATCTAGATTAAATATCTATCCTGTGTGACTATTTTAAACAACTTTTATATTTTATCAGCATTTTGTACAAGGATTGCGTAACAATTACTTCTTAAAAATTTAATACTATTACAATAGTAAGGTACGATAAATGGGAGACACACATTTTAAAATTATTCTCTCCACGTTCTATCAAATGACAAAATGTTGCGTAAGATGCATTCCAATCCTTAGTAAGCCCACGCATTCTGTTTTTTCTATCTTGTAAATGATGAAATGGTAATTTGAATGTAATTATAAAGCCTATTACAGTACGTGGTTCCCTGCCTCGCTTATAAAACAAAAATAGTGCGCCATTTGATTCACACTCATCTCAGTCGGTACGCAAACGTAAATATTCAAAATATATTTTTCTCTAACGAAGATGTCGAGAAATCGGAATCATGGCCCTGCTGTTGATTGTTTCTTTAGTATTACACCACCTTGTCGCTCTATACAGGACCCGAGAAATTGTGTAGTGTAATAGCCTTTTAATCTCTGTTCCTTAATTAATAAATTGTGCTTATTTATGTCTAGTGATGTTTGTCTTATACAACACTCATTTCATTCTTAAAATAAGAGATTCCTTAATTAGGTATATTGCATTTTCTAAGCGAAAATTATAATAACAAACAGCTAAAGTAAATTTAATTTATAAATTGACAATTGTAATTGTGCTCCTATACATTTAATTTAAGGACATGTAGTTTTTTTGCATCCAAAACTTTTTTATATACTTAACAAAATGATGACACATCAATTTCTTTGGCGTGTGACTTACTTAGGATATATTTTTGGAAATTTTGAATTAGATATTTAATGGCACTTCTCCGATTGATTTAATAGAGGTTGGACAGCAAGACTTTAAATAAGGTTCATATATACTTCGAGAACACTCACGAAAGTCTAATTTTCTTTACATAGCACCATGCAATTTCTAATGGGAATAAATGAAAATATATTATAATAATATTCCCATAGCATATAATAATATTACATAATAATCATTTTGTCCAATGTATCTAGTAATATATTAGGATACTAAATCCTAAGTTGCATTCATATATCTCAGTACATTACATGTAATTTATTCAATTAGCTATGCCAAATAAGATAAGCAAATTAAAATACTTGAGTGAACATCATATTCTCCAACCACTTCTTTATCACTTCACAATTTTGCGATAGTCAATGAAATCACGTACAAATCTTTCTTTGATAAAGGTGGAAATTGTAAATAATTTCATTGATATTATTTTAAAAACATTTTGTCATACATTACAATAATAATATGCATATTCAAACAGACAAGCGGGACATGAACATCCAGCCTTAAGATATACATAATAAATATATACTTAATTAAAACTAATTCAACCAATAATGTTCATTTTAACAATGTCTATTCTTTAATGAGTTTATCTGCATTGATAACTTCACTCACTAATTCAATTTATTGTCAGCATGACAGTATTGTATGTTTGTAAGGTACTATAAAATAATATGGGTTATGGGGATGAAGAATCGCGCGTCGGTATCGTTATCGGTATTGGTATGGGTGTGTGAGTAAGGAGGAGCGCACTACATGCAGGTAAACAATAGCAAGTACAGTAAGTATCGAAAATATTTCAACATAAATATGGAATGTAGCAAACACTCAATTGAAATGACCTTTGTATTTTGGCATTTGGTCATCTTTAATCTAATATTAAATTAGAGATAATATTTACAATAAAATAGTAACTATGTTTTGTAAATTAATATTCCTTGCCATTACTGTACTGATATGCATTATTTTATACATCATTATAAATAAATATAAAAGTTGTTTAAACACAGATCTATAGCTGCTGGATAGAAATTAAACTTTAAAATAGGTTACTTAAATATGAAACTGTACACTGCAAGACATTATTAGCTTACTTTTGACTGACCTTTTTCATAATATACAATATCATCGAAGGTTACAATCGAAAGATTCATTAAATATTATATAATTTTTAATTGTTTCTATTTGAATTAATTTTACCTAAGAGAACATACTCAATGTAGACTTTACGTTTATAGTGTTATCTTTTTTTATTTTATTTCAGTCTTAGTTTTTGCGAAACTCAAAGACAGCGCGAGGAACACGGACGCACACTCTATGCAATACACACCTATAACACGAAATAGCGGGCAATGAAACCTCGTCTCGTTTCATAAAATTTCAATAGAAACAATTACCTCTACGTCTAACCGATTAAAGTATTAAGACTAGTTTAGCTCGCGGCGGTCGGTCGCCGCAGTCGCCGCCCGGGCTCGCCGGCCCCGCCCACCCTCACACTCACCGAACGGTCCACACTGTCACACGACCCTGCATGTCGCACATATCACAAAGTACGCGTTCGCGCTCCGCGGCCCGTGGGGGGCGCGAGTCCCAAATAAATAAATTATCAAGTCTATAATACTCCGGGACGCGGGGGCACTTCGGCGAGTCTGATCGTCCCGATAATGGAATGTAAGCGTGATATGATAGAGAGGTGCGGAGGCGCGGCGACGTCACGCATCGGGCGGCGGCGAGGGCGCGGTGCGGCGCGGGACCATGACGCAGGGCGGCGGCGCGCTGGCCGGCAGGAAGGGCGGCGGCGACCGCGTTCCCATGCGCACCCACCAGCGCGTTGCCTTCTGCAGCAGCCCGTCTTTCTTGCCGCCGGCCCCGCCGCCACCCGCGCCGCCACCGGCACCCCCGGGCCCTCCGGCCCCGCCGCGCCGCGCAGCCGGCGCGTCCGCTGCGCCGGCCCACTCGGGCACGTCGCTCACGCATTTGTTCGGTGGAGGCTGGAAGCTGCTTCTCGTCAGCTCGGCTTGCTGTAATCACAATTGTATATCTAGTAAATACTTTGTCATTCTTCATTAAATTATCGATAATGATATAATCGGAGTAGCTAACGATCCTGAGCTAGATATAGGTAGGTATAAAATATCCCGTGTATTCGTAGGTATGTATTCGACCATACATTCGAATTGGTTGTTTTTTTCATCTAAGTCCTAAATTCATAGTAACGTAGCTTTTAAACTGTCTACGGCGTAGATGCGTCCATGCGGCTACTTACTCTGTCTACGTCGTTCGCGATACAATTTATCTATACATGTATACATACATACAAATAAATAAAATTAGCGGTTATTTTATATTACAGACACTCCAGTCTGTTTGTAATATAAAATAACCGCTTTTTACTAAATGCATATGTATGTATACCTATACAGTACATACTACAAAACAACATTTTGTACAATTCTTGTCTGCCTATCTGTTTGTTGGGGCTAATCTCGGGAACGGCTGGACCGATTTCGTCGGGACTTTCATTGGCAGATAGCTTATGTAAGAAGGAGTAACTTAGGCTACTTTTATACTAGCCGGGTAGATACTGAACAATCATTATTTTATGTCTCTGCGCCGGAAATAACAGGGCAGTGCATTACCACCTGAACATGTAATGTAGTGCTAAATACTACCATAACTGAATCTAACTTATCTAAGTTTCATAATATACGAAACTTAGTTAAGCTAGCGATAACACACATTATTATATTGATATGACAATCTATACAGCACATGAGGTAGGTAGGTAGGTGGTATAATATTTCGCACATTTTTATGATTCTTTATATTTCGCGCAGACAGTAGTGATACTATCTAAGTATTTGTCTAATTTATGTGTCACTAAGCAGTATAGTCATCAAATGAGTGTTTTGGTAAATATTTTTGATTATTTATCTAGATGTCGAGAGTCAGTTTAAATCGAGATCTCAAAGTGATGTTAAGTGCATTTTTACCACGATCGGTGTCTCTGACTGTGTAGTTTAATTTCGGATCGTCTGACACATTTAGCTATCCCGTTGAAATATTCGTTTCTTAACAGTATGTATTCAACTCGTCAGTGACGGCTTTAGGAGGTGGCCAACAGGACAATCGCCTAGAGCCTCGCTTTTGCAGAGGCGTCGTAAAAGAGTATTTTTTTTACAATAACTGCATCATTTTGTCTTTAAGGGAAATCGTTTATGGTTACAGGTTGTATATGCGCACTCTATTAGCTGGCTCGTGTCTTAAGTGGAGTAGTATTTTTTCCAGAGTAAGGGTCTCTCAAGCTATTTAGCTTCTAGTTATCTGACACACAAAACCTCGCGAAAATCGCTAATATTACTCGTTAAATATACAAAATCGTGTGAACAAGAATCGTTGATTGACGAAGAGAATACTTACGGACCTGATAAGGGACTCGTAACTGCAGGTGCGCGTCCTGACCGTACTCTCCGTCGGGCAACTGTATGCTGGGTGGTAGACCGAGGCGCTCCGCGGCGGCCGCCGACCGCGCTCTCGTCTCCTGCTCCACCATCTCCTGCAGGCGGCCCACCATCGCCTGCAGCCTTTGTTGTTTCTCCCATTCCCTAGAAACAAGATGATAGTTTGTCAATAATCGTCTCGATTTTAGGTATATGGAAGTAAGCGTAATTCTGACCGTTTTTTGACCGATCAAGAGAGCCCTACAGAAAGATAATAATTATTAGAGCCACCGCCGTCTACGGAATGTGAGACTGATCGAGGTAAAGGCTAAAGTACACTGTCTTGTGTTAGTCTTCTTGCACCGGTTGGTTAAAAATTTTTCGTCATGCTTAGTAGATATGCCGCTGCCGCTGCTACCGCCGCACCTTCATCTATGCGGCCTGTAGCTTTGGAGAAGTCTCCTTCAGCCTTGGGTTCTCGTAAGGATCGGTGTGACGAGGAATGGTTCACCGTGGTGCAGAGAAAGTAGAGGAAGCCCGTCAACAGCAATCTTAGTGGTACGGCGCCAACTGGACCGAATATTTGCTGCGTCCAGCTCCGTCCGACCATCGACGCCGTTGTATGTGTCCCGGTTGCATTGGTCTACTAAAGTTGAAGATGTGGTGGACTACATGCAAATAAAGACCAGCTTCACGCTTAGAGTCGAACGATTGGAATCTTGCCATAAAGTGAACTTTAATTCCTTTGTGGTAAGAGTACCAACTCAACATCTACCAACTTTTTTGAAGGAAGAGTTCTGGCCGCAGGGAGTCGTATTCCGCAAATTCCGGGACAACTGCCTGTCGTTAAACCGCGCATCACGACGCCGACAATGCGTGATAAATAGTGTTAGTGTTATATTAACTTATATAATATGTATGTTAATCTTAAGTAAGTAAGTAAGCAAGTAAGTTAAGGTATATATATTTTATATGGGCCTACTGTTTATGTTAAGTAAGCATTGTTGCCTGAAAATAAATAAAAAAAAGTAATGACAAGAACACTTTTGTCTAATCCTACTAGGTATATGATTAAGGCTCGTTCGATGTAAGGGGTTAATGGTCGATATAATGTGCAGTCAACGACAGTATACAAATACCTACCAAAATATGCAAATTATTTTTTTATCACCACCGTACCGTGTGTGTATATAGTTTAGGACCTGTTGTTGAATTAGTAATACACTTAACAAATTGTTGTCGACAGTCAATTCTTTGATGGATAAAATAGAGATGGAAAGATGTTAACTTTGGTTATTTATTAATGTATAAAATTATCATCAACTTAAATCCTGGTCGAGTGTCGTCAGAAAATTATCAAAACTCGTTTAAGACAAAAGGAATAAATAACACTAAAAGTGTGTTCTTAATTGTTTAACTTCATTTAATCCTTCAAGGATCGTACGGCCACCGGCGGCGAGACACAATTGAATTTCAATTGTCATATTTTTCTCGTGTCTGGAAAGATTAAATCTAGATTTATTCAAGGGCATCTGGGGCAAAATCACAAATGTCCGAGGTTATTGTAGTTTTTGCTCGGCGCCGGCAATTAAGATAGCAGCGCTAGGATTTTTCAAATAAATCGTTGCAATCCGTAGAATATTTATATATTTACTTGAAATGTACATAAAATATACCTAATACTCTTTTTACGACTAGCCGAATGCGATAAAATTAGTTAAAATAGGCTTCATTTTCGCTAAAATTGGAATCGCTTGGAAAGGTATGTATGTATGTATCTTCACGCTAGGTCCCTAACGGGGTAGGCAGTCGCTTGGAAAGGTCCGGTTAGTTAATATGTCGATGAAATTAAGCTACGAGATTGCAGCAACTCTGTAGCAGAAGTGCAAACAAAAGATTGCGCCAAAATCACAATACAACACAATACAATACAATATTCTTTAGAATATTGTATTGTATTGTGATTTTGGTCTGTCCTTTGGTGTACAATAAATTGTACACCAAAGGACAGACCACAGAAACGGAATACAAAAACGTTATAATATTAAACATTATAATCGGCGGTCTTATCCTTAACAGCAATTGCTTCCAGAAAACCAAATGGAGGAAAATTGTTGAAGCTTATGTGAAGGGTGTACGATAATATAAATGAATAATAATGGTAATAATATCGCCACGACCAACACCTTATGAGGCTTACGTTGGGCGGCTGGGTCAAGGTTTTGATGCAGAAGGCAGTGCTACTTGACACGGCACGAGTAGTGAGGAGATTCCTCTCTCTACGTTCCTAACCACCGGTAGCTTGGACCCTGTTCCCGCTGCCGGCGGGTAGCTATTTTTTTAAATAAGTATGTAAAAAAATATTGAATAAGTTTTAAAATTAATGAGTGAAGAAAATATTTATTACTAGCAGTACCGGCAAATTTCGTATTGCCTGACAACGAAATAATGAGTCAAAGGTTTGATATAGGTATACGGACTATTTGTATGGGAAAATGAAATTGTGGTTTTTACTATTTCCCTTCAATTTCTTCATATTTTCTTACCTTTTAAACCTTCCCTTTACTTCCAAAAATCGTTCAAAACCAAAATAAGTATAGAGTGTAACCTATGCATATGGATCGACATATTACATTACGCGGGCATCAGCTATATATGTAACTAGCTGATGCCCGCGGCTTCGCCCGCGTGGATGTCGTTTAAAAAGTAGCCTGTGTTCTTTCTCAAAGTCAACTCTATCTCTGTACCAAATTTCATTAAAATCGTTTCAGTCGTTTGGAAGTGAAAAGGTAACAGACAGACAGACAGAGTTACTTTCGCATTTATAATATTAAGTAGGGATATGTCGATTATATAGCAGTTAGCGAGGCTTAGATAAAGAGAAGTAAGAGGAACAAAAAATACTAACTATTGAGTCAAGAAAAGGTATTGTTTATATGGGTAGATGTTTTTCAAAAGTGTCAAGGGTTTGTTCTTTACAAATATGCAAGGTCAACGCATTCCAAAGATAGCAGTATTGGGAAAAGAGATAGAGAAGAAAGAAGTAAGTATGGGAAGGGATCTTTCAGCGCAGATTGTTAAAGGAGCGAAGAAAGCAGGAGTTAGCGAGGCTGAGGTTGTGAAACTGTTTTTTAAGATATTGAGAGTAGTGATAGAAAAGTAGACAATAGAGAAGAGAAAGAATGTGAGAATCGCGAAGGCGGATTGGCAGCCGAAATGACAGACTGTTGTGCATTGGTAATAAACGCTACGGCTACTCCCCACCGGTCGGCTGGTAGCCCGTGTTGCTCTATGGACTCAACCCCTCAAACAGATAAACGGTCGTATTTGTACGTATGGAAATTCAAGGTGATAGGATATAAATAACGAAATTAAAAGGACAACTATCACAGATTAGTAGACTCTACAACTTTACGAGCATCAATCTATTTATAAAATGTACTTGGAAAACGGAACCGTACTTTACGTGTAACCAGTTTTTTAATCATAGACATCATTGGTATGAATTTACAGCGTATAGGTACCTAATTATAAAATTATGTTATAGAATGTAGGTGTACTACCTATCTATTATCTATCTCTATATCAGTTTAAACAACAATCTACTTTCTATAATATGCATCGACAATAAGCTGCGTTGTGTCGTCGATAATAATATGTCAGAGGTTAGCGAAATTGTGTGAAAAAAATAAATATGCCAAAAGTATGACGTGCATTGATCTTTGGTATTAAATCTGCATTCATATATTTTTCATTTTTAACCGAGTTCAAAAAAACGAGAAGGTTCTCAATTCGGCCGGTATATAAGGTTGGGGAAAAAGTGTCTTCGCATTTTTTAAGATAATTCAAAACATTTTTTAATATAGTTTATTTAAATTTAACTAAAGTATGTATGTACCATTTTGTTCGATAACCTTTTGCCATCTTGTAGGTAGGGACATGATCCCATTGCTATAAAAATTTTGGGACTTCTCATCAAAATACCGCGATAAGTGGATTTGGCAGTCCTCTCGTGATGTTAACCTAACATTGCATAAAGAATTCTGAAGAGACTGAAACAGGTGGAAATCTGAAGGTGCAAAGTCAGGACTATACGGCGGATGCATTAACACCTCCCAGCCAAACTCTCTTAATTTTTGCTGAGTGGCTATAGATGTGTGAGGTCTAGCGTTATCATGATGAAACACCACACCCCTTCTGTTGATCAATTCCGGCCGCTTTCTCTCAACTTCTTGCTTTAATCTCATCAGTTGTTCGCAGTAGAGTTCAGAATCGATAGTCCTGCCTGGTGGTAATAGCTCATAATGAATAATGCCCTTCCAATCCCACCACACACACAACATCACCTTATTGCGAGTTAACCCGGGTTTCGCCACAGTCTGTGAAGCCTGACCGGCCTTTGACCACGACCTTTTTCGCACGTCCTTGTCGTACGTGATCCACTTTTCATCACCATTTATCAGCTTCTTCAAAAATGATTCGGTTTCATTACGTCGTAATAAAGAATCACAAATGAGTACACGGTTCATTTGGTTTCTTTCTGTGAGCTCGTGAGGTACCCAAATATCGAGCTTTTTTTTGTACCCAGCTTTTTTCAAATGCGCCAAAATTGTTTTGTGATCAATTCTCAGTTCGTAACTACTGATATGTCGATCTTGCTCCACTTTTTCAAAAATGGCATCCATTTTATCCGTAATAGGGCGACCAGAGCGAGGTGCATCTTTGACATCAAAATTTCCGGATTGAAAACGCTTGAACCAAATTTGTGCTACTCTCACAGACACTGCACTAGGTCCATAAACATCGCAAATTTTTTTCGCGGCTTGCCTTGCATTTTTACCTTTTTTGTAGTAAAATTTTAAAATGTATCGAATTTCTTCATTAGATTCACTCATCTTGACAGTACGAAAAACAAATGAAAATCACATATGTTCTTTAAAATTTTAACTTTCAATGATACCAAAACCAGCCAGATACAAATACTACAGCCAAAGAGATTTTATTACGACATAAGCAAGTTCATACATACTATAATGCGAAAAGACTTTTTCCCCAACCTATTATATATATATATATATATTTTTTATGTATGTACGCCAATTTCGCCGAGATTTCTGGACCGATTTACGTAATTCTTGTTGTGTTTTATGTGGAATAGTTTCGAATTGGTCCCATAAAAATATTATTCAGGTAGGCCCATTAGTTTTTATTTTATGAGTATTTTTTACTTACTTTCACCTCAAACCAAAGGAATAAGATTAGACAGCGTTTTGTCATAACAATCCACTGACGTCCTAGATAGTCCTAATGCGCATGACAACAAGTGACAATGACATATTTACTCATCGACGACACAACACAGCTTATTTACTCCTTCTTGGATAAATGCATAGAGTTAACAGTCCATGATTACTTTCCCCAAAAATCAATATTTTTTTTTATTGATTTCGTATAGGCGTGTAATAATTTTGTATCGACACATCTAAACAGTTTAAATTATGTACCTATCTTATTGTCACGAAGTTAAAAGAGTCAGATTTTACAAATTTAACAGATGTGAACATTAATCTTATTGACAATGCAGCAATAAACTAAAAAGTATTAAATAAAAATAACTAGGTTAAGAAAAACCGACTTCAAATCTAAAAAGTAAAAAATAATACAGATTTAAGATTAATTACATACTACCTATTATTTATATGTGTTATTTACTAATAGGATTGAAGTCGGTGCCAAGCCAAAATCACTAAAGTAGGCATTGCATTGTATTAAAACGTAACTTCATGCCTGTAATCCCCGAAGGGGTAGGCAGAGGTAAATGCATGCATTCAAGCATACATGCAAACACCCACGATTCGCCGGTTACGTTTTGTTCATTGTATTATTTTGCTCGTATTCATATTTAAGTGATTAAAATATAATTATTTGTTTAAGACTTGGCAGCGACTTCAATCCTATTAGTAAATAACACTTAGTTTTAATCTTTGTACAAAATTAAAGAGCAAAAATAGAATTGGTTCACAAATAGAGGAGAAAAATTTCCATAACTTAGTACTAATTTTATTTTTGTAAAAATTATTGGTGTACAATAAAGAATATTCTATTCTATTCTATTCTATTCTACTAATGGAGTAAAGGAAAATCCGTTGACGAACACACAAAATACTGAATTGTTTTATATTTTTTATTTTATTACGCGTATCTATAATACATAGATTACGTGGCGTGTAGTCATGATATTCACTCCTGATGAATTTCCTAATAATACTACTTTGTAAACATTTCTCGTATTTTAATTTTTCAGAAAGCTTGTCATCATTTTTTGTGATTCAGTTTTTCATTAAACATTTGTCACAAGTGACTGATAAGATAGCATGATTTTCACGCGCATCTTTCCTGTTTATGTATTATCGAAGAAGTTTTCGGTGACCCAAAACCAACGCAAATTAGACTTTATTTACTCACAAATAAGGCACCGACGTGATCTGCAGGACATTTCTTCGATGGTACATAATATTATAAAATTGTATCCATATAGGTACGATTGTCAAATATCTATTGATTCCATATCGTCGATATTTCTATCTTTTAAAGACATCCACGTATTTATCTACCTTTATCGAGTCGATACAGCTGATACCGTCCTATATTGTTACGCATTGTTGTCTATATGCATTCGTGCTTACACTTTTTCATGACTTTTAATAATGAAGACTACATTTTATTGAACAAAGTTATTACTATTAAATAATAGGTTGGGGAAAAATTCTTTTCGCATTATAGTATGTATGAACTTGTAATAAAATCTCTTTTTCTGTAGTATTTGTATCTGGCTGGTTTTGGTATCATTGAAAGTTAAAATTTTAAAGAACATAATTCCAAATTCAAATTAGGCAAATGTGTGATTTTCATTTGTTTTTCGTACTGTCAAGATGAGTGAATCTAATGAAGAAATTCGATACATTTCAAAATTTTACTACAAAAAAAGTAAAAATGCAACGCAAGCCGCGAAAATAATTTGCGATGTTTATGGACCTAGTGCAGTGTCTGTGAGAGTAGCACAAATTTGGTTTAAGCGTTTTCAATCCGGAAATTTTGATGTCAAAGATGCACCTCGCTCTGGTCGCCCTATTACGGATAAAATGGATGCCATTTTTGAAAAAGTGGAGCAAGATCGACATATCAGTAGTAACGACGTAGCTGAAGAACTGAGAATTGATCACAAAATAGTTTTGGCGCATTTGAAAAAAGCTGGGTACAAAAAAAAAGCTGGATATTTGGGTACCTCACGAGCTCACTGAAAGAAACCTAATGAACCGTGTACTCATTTGTGATTCTTTATTTCGACGTAATGAAACCGAATCATTTTTGAAGAAGCTAATAACTGGTGATGAAAAGTGGATCACGT
The DNA here is from genome assembly GCA_036365455.1 of Macrosoma leucophasiata. Taxonomy (NCBI): domain Eukaryota; kingdom Metazoa; phylum Arthropoda; class Insecta; order Lepidoptera; family Hedylidae; genus Macrosoma; species Macrosoma leucophasiata. The sequence continues at coordinate 9,537,362 of JAWQUS010000024.1, forward strand.
ACGACAAGAACGTGCGAAAAAGGTCGTGGTCAAAGGGCCGGTCAGGCTTCACAGACTGTGGCGAAACCCGGGTAACTCGCAATAAGGTGATGTTGTGTGTGTGGTGGGATTGGAAGGGCATTATTCATTATGAGCTATTACCACCAGGCAGGACTATCGATTCTGAACTCTACTGCGAACAACTGATGAGATTAAAGCAAGAAGTTGAGAGAAAGCGGTCGGAATTGATCAACAGAAGGGGTGTGGTGTTTCATCATGATAACGCTAGACCTCACACATCTATAGCCACTCAGCAAAAATTAAGAGAGTTTGGCTGGGAGGTGTTAATGCATCCGCCGTATAGTCCTGACCTTGCACCTTCAGATTTCCACCTGTTTCGGTCTCTTCAGAATTCTTTATGCAATGTTAGGTTAACATCACGAGAGGACTGCCAAATCCACTTGTCGCGGTATTTTGATGAGAAGTCCCAAAAAGATATCGAACAAAATGGTACATACATACTTTAGTTAAATTTAAATAAACTATATTAAAAAATGTTTTGAATTATCTTATAAACTTTTTCCCCAACCTAATACGTGCACTAAAGTGTGGTCTGTGTTGCTTATAATTACTGGTGGTAGAGCTCCAGTGACGGAACTTGCATAGGCACCACAGAGTATTTTAATACTCAAAGGCAACACCGCATTACCTTATCTATTTGGTGATAAATGGTAGTGTTCAGCGCTATTATGTTCCGGCCAGGTGGTATATCATGGCCTTGAAGTTTTCAGCACAGAGGTAGAACAACTAAGACCTCAGGAGTAGCAACGCATCTTCGTTGAAATCTTTGGTTTTAAGTTAATATTTATAGGCTATACAGTATTAACTTATCATTAATGAGAACTGTACGCTTGTTGCCACTTCATGACAAAAAAACTTTATGCTTAACATAAAGTTTTTTTTGCGGTTATTATAAAACTATGTGGAATTTTAACTATTTTAAAGGTACGTTTTCTAGACTTAGTAATTGAATACGTACAAACCTATACGTATTCGCTTTTTAATTTTTTTTTGTCTGTAGGTTGACTGACAAGCAAACGAGCTACCAGAGAGAGTGGAACTTCTCTCTTCGGCACGTAGTGCGATGTAAGAATTGAGAGGCTGGCACCATATCGAAAAGTTCAACAGAGCACTCACCATTGTAGAGACGATTAAAGACGCACAGACTCCCGATGTCTCTGCGCAAGCTCAGATTTTCGAGCTTGTCAGTGGGTCCTGGATCGTTAACGATACGAACGGCGCGTCTTTGTAGGGACTCAATTGGACCAAGCTGGTAGGTATTTGGGGGCTCGCAAATGAGAACAGAATATTAGTATGAATTAGCTGCTGTGGCCTACGTACTTACTCGCTCGCATTTCGAAAGTTCCAAAATAAAATCAATAAACTAAAATATTTCTCAAAAACTAATACACATGCTATTATAATTGCATTTCTTAGTTTCGTTATCTCCTGAGATATGCAGTAATCTATACTTATAATAAAACTGTAGAAGTGTAAATTCTGTACATTGAAAATATTGAAAAAATAAATACCAGGGGATGTTACTAGATCGATACCGAACACAAATATGTGATTAGAAAACTTTTTGTCTGTCTGTATGTTTGTTCAAGCATCACACAAAATCTACCGGGCCGATTACGATGAAACTTGGTATAATTATACTTTAACCTTTGGCGCACAACAACTACTTTTTATCCCGGAAAAATGTATGTTTGTCTGTGTGTTTGTGCACGCTAATTTCAGAAACGGCTTATCCAATTTGCGGTTTTTACTAATATATTGTGGTAAGTTTCACTTAACATTAGTGTTTGTTTCATATCAATCGGTTCAGAAATAAAAAAGTTACGATAATTTAAAGAATCATATCGAATATTTGTTAAACTATTCTGTATCTATCTTCTATCTTTTTAGGATTCCGTATCTAAAAGGTAAAAACAGACCCTATTACTAATCCTCTGCTGTCTGTCTGTCTGTCCGTCCATGCATCTGTCTGTCACCAGGCTGTAACTCATAAACAGTGATTTTTTCTCTGTTAGTAACATTAAGCATACCGCATAGCAGCGTCCCGGCATAAAACAATCGCCGCTATGATCACCGTTCAGCATGCCAAGCGTGGCAATTATGGCATATTCTTTCCTTATGACGCACAACACTTTTAGGAGCATCTTCGGGAAAGGCTTTGTCCAGCGGAGACAGGTGGACGTCTTTCGCATGTAATTATGATGATGGTGTTGGTGGCATTGGTGGTATTGGTAGTGGTGGTGGTGGTAGTGGTGGTGGTGTTGGTGTTGGTGACGTTGGTGGTGTTGTTGTTGTTGGAGGCGTTGGTGGCATTGGTTGTGGTGGTGGTGGTGGTGGTTTTGGTGGCGTTTGTGTCATTGGTGGCGTAGGTGTTTGGTGATGGTAGTGGCGTTGATGGCGTTGGTGGCGATTTTAGTGGTGGCGGTGGTGGCATTAGTGGGTAAAAATGCACAACGTTAATATTACATTTTTCTCTTCTGCCGGCTCTTACGGAGTGCCTATATTATGCATAGATCTATCTTTTATCATTCATTCTCTGTTAGAAGCACTAATTGACAGAAACTTTACAAGAATATTCTATAAAAAAAATAATAATCATAGAAGTTTAAAAATGGCCTATTCGAAAATAAGGTGAAGCATAGGTTAAACACATAATTAGCGATTTTTCGCAATTCTAGCAGCCTGTGTGCTTTCATCCTCGATGGCCATACGTCTAATATCGTGTACAGAGAAGCATTACTGCAAAGTAGATTTTTTTAACTACCCAAAAGTGTTTATGATCCAAAATGTATATCCAAAAGCGCTGCCCAAAGTCCCAAAGCCACTATTCCACGCAAACAAAGTTGCGGGCACAGCTAGTACTACATAAAAATAAAGACTATATTTTTTTTTTACCTAAATATGACCTTGATATCAGTCAAGTTTAAATACCTGCACTAACCGGAGCTAGGAGAACGGTATATTTATAAATAACGATGATAGAAGAAATACTAATATGATTAATCTAAACGTAACATACTTTTTATAATCGGGAACTAGTTAAGAAATTCATGATAGAAGAAAGATAATTTCTTCTCTTTGAACATGTTTTTAGATTCCATATTTGAGTAGCTAAGTGTAGTAGAACGGCATTAGACTAGCTTATTATAAACTGCCTAATGCCATTCATCATATTAACAGAGAAAAGACAACAGTTAAATATTTTTATGCAGCGAAGATGGCAAACAAGCTTGCAGTCCACGTGTATTTTTTTTTTATGTAATGGCACTTCCATTACATAAAAAAGCAAACAAGCATGCAGTTCACGTTGATGTTAAGTGATGACTGCAGCCTAAGATTACCCAGATGCAGATGCGGTAACGCATCTGCACTCCTGAGGGCTAAGGTGTTATGCCTCTGTGCCGGAAATAACAGGTCCGTACATTACCACCTGACCGGAACACGATAGTTTTGAACACTACCATTTAGCGGTTAGGTAATGCGGTGGTGCCTTCGCTCGCGAGTTCCGTCACTGGAGCTCTACTGCCAGGTCTGCCAGTGCCGATTAGTGTATTGATGACTGCAGCCTACAGATATGTACACTAAAACCAGATGTCAAAATGCAGATCCGTTGCCACTCTTGAGACCTTAGTTGTTATGTTTCTGTGATAGTTATTATGCTACATAAGGAACCATCTAACCGGAACACGACTACCATTTGGCACAGATACATAAGGTAATGCGGTGGTGCCTACGTCCTCGAGTCCCTAAACTGAAACTCGACCACCAGTGAAAGCTAAATATTTGTAAAAAAGATATCTGCAAATGCCCGTATCATCAATCTCTATACAACTCATTCGATTATTCTAGAGTAGGTATGTAGACTACCGTGGAGTTATCAACTCTTGACTAAACCTTAAAAGATTAATTTGTATTTTTCTTGAATTCGACCCCGGTAGTGTTTAATTGTATGTAGGCATTGATAAATGAACTAGCTTTAGTGTTAATGTGTTCTTATCATGCTATTTTTGGATGTTTGTAGTTATTATGGCAACAACGTAATTAGGCGCGATGTCGCGTCTAGTCTGCAATTACGATACCTATTATGACTCAATGTACAAACAAACACTTTAAAGTATCGGCTAGTAACAGTGATTAAATTATGTTAGCTTTGCAAAACCTAATACTGCGTGTGAACGTTCCATTCTGCTGACGTTCGAACGTCTCAGTTTAGTCGTAATTATTTAGATTTCGGCCACCTAACTTAATTTGTGCCTAATATTAATGTACGTATGTGTTTTTTTATTATTATACTTTATAGGCAAATAAGTATACAGTTCACATTGAAGGTGAGTGAATACTGTAGGTTATAAACACCAACATAAAAGCCAGAGATTTAAAAGTTGAGTATAACTAAGTTGTTATAACACTGTGTCCACTGTGTTTCCTGTTGCATTAGATGACTTGTGTTCTTACTACAGTATGAGATACAGTACGCAGCAAGAGAAACTTTGGATAATTTCGGCTTGGTAGAGCGTTATCTCTCTCTCACACTCTGACATTAATGCTCTTCCAATCCCACCACACACACAACATCACCTTATTGTGAGTTAACCCGGGTTTCGCCACAGTCTGTGAAGCCTGACCGGCCTTTGACCACGACCTTTTTCGCACGTTCTTGTCGTACGTGATCGACTTTTCATCACCAGTTATCAGCTTCTTCAAAAATGATTCGGTTTCATTACGTCGTAATAAAGAATCACAAATGAGTACACGGTTCATTAGGTTTCTTTCAGTGAGCTCGTGAGGTACCCAAATATCGAGCTTTTTTTTGTACCCAGCTTTTTTCAAATGCGCCAAAACTGTTTTGTGATCAATTTTCAGTTCTTCAGCTACGTCGTAACTACTGATATGTCCATCTTGATCCACTTTTTCAAAAATGGCATCCATTTTATCCGTAATAGGGCGACCAGAGCGAGGTGCATCTTTGATATCAAAATTTCCGGATTGAAAACGCTTAAACCAAATTTGTGCTACTCTCACAGATACTGCACTAGGTCCATAAACATCGCAAATTATTTTCGCGGCTTGCGTTGCATTTTTACCTTTTTTGTAGTAAAATTTTGAAATGTATCGAATATCTTCATTAGATTCACTCATCTTGACAGTACGAAAAACAAATGAAAATCACACATTTGCCTAATTTGAATTTGGAATTATGTTCTTTAAAATTTTAACTTTCTGTGATACCAAAACCAGTCAGATACAAATACTACAGCCAAAGAGATTTTATTACAAGTTCATACATACTATAATGCGAAAAGACTTTTTCCCCAAATGTATATAAATCAATTGCTGTTTGTTAGTCTCGCTAAAACTCGAGAACGGCTGGACCGATTTAGCTAATTTTGGTTTTGAATCATTTTTGGAATTCCAAAGGAAGGTTTAAAAGAAAATATGAAGACATTGAAGGGAAACAGTAATAACCACAATTTTATTTTCTCATTCAAATAGTTCGTATCTTTCAAATCTTTGACACATTTTTTTTTTTCTGAGGCAATACGAAGTTTTCTAAAGAAGCTAGTCAATACTTATAATAAAACTGTAGAAGTGTAAATTCTGTACATTAAAAATATTGAAAAAATAAATACCAGGGGATGTTACTAGAACGATACCGAACACAAATATGTGATTAAAAAAAATTTTGTCTGTCTGTCTGTCTGTTCAAGCATCACACAAAATCTACCGGGCCGATTACGCTGAAACTTGGAATAATTATACTTTAACCTTTGGCGCACAACACTGGGCACTTTTTATCCCGGAAAAATGTATGTTTGTCTGTGTGTTTGTGCGCTATAATTTAAGAAACGGCTTATCCGATTTCTGGTTTTCCCTAACATATTGTGGTAAGTTTACTGGTGGTAGAGCTCCTGTGACGGAGCTCGCGGGCGTAGGCACCACCGCATTATCTAATATACTTGCCGCTAAATGGTAGTGTTCAGCACTATCGTGTTCCGGTCAGGTGGTAATGTACGGCCCTGTAATTTCCGGCACAGAGGCATAACACCTAATGCCTCAGGAGTGGCAGCGCATCTGCATTTTGACCTCTGGTCATTGTGTGGGTATCTATAGGCTGCAGTCATCACTTAACATCAATGTGAACTGTATGCTTGTTTGCCACTTCTATAACATTAAAAAAAAAAATGTTTCGTTAAAATTTGTGTGTTTGTTTTATGTAAATCAGTTCAGAATTAAAAAAGCGTCGTCAATTTTATGAATCATATCGAAGTATTTTTAAACTATTCTGCATCTATCTTTTTTAGGGTTCCGTACCTAAAAGGTAAAAGCGGACCCTATTACTAATCCTCCGCTGTCTGTCTGTCCGTCTGTCTGTCACCAGGCTGTATCTCATAAACAGTGTAAGCTAGAAAGTAAAATTTTCACAAATTATGTATTTCTGCTACCGCTATGAAGACAAAATTAATTATCAAAAATAAGAAAATGAAAATGTTAAGGGGTCCAAGGGAACATAAAAACATTTTATTTTTCGTATATTTTTTGCTTTATAATAATAACGGTAGCAAGTAGACGCTTAAAATTTTCACAGAATTTTTAGGTCTTATGTTGTATACAATATACAAATAAATAAAATTGGAGTGTCTGTTTGTAATATTAAAATCACCGCTTTTTACTAAATGCATATGTATGTATACACGGTACATATACCAAAACAACATTTTTTACCATTTTTGCCTGTCTGTCTGTCTGTTTGGCGGTACTAATCTTGGGAACGGCTTGACCGATTTTGATGGGCCTTTCACTGGCAGATAGCTGATGTGATAAGGAGTAACTTAGGCTACTTTTATCTCCATACATACATACATACATACAAATAAGTAGAATTGGAGTGTATCCGACTTTAACGGGACTTCCACGGGCAGATAGCTGATGTGATAAGGAGTGACTTTGGCTACTTTTATCTCCATACAAACCTACATACAAATAAATAGAATTTGAGTGTCTCCGATTTTGACGTGACTTTCACTAGCAGATAGCTGATGTATTAAGGAGTAACGTAGGCGACTTTTATACTAGCTGCGCCCACGACTTCGTCCGGGTATATACTGAACAATCATATTTTTTCTCACGTGGACGAAGTCGCGGGCACAGCTAGTATAAGTACCTACTCGGTTAATTCTATGTAATATCTATATCGCACAGAAGTAACAAAAATTATTTAACAATAAATAAACTAAGAAAATACGTATTCATATTATATGGTATCCTTTCATTGCCGTCCGTTTGATATGCTAGGTGTTTCAATTTTGATACGCACGTAACTTTTACCGCTTCATTAGTGATATTGTTGTACCAAAGTTACAAAAAGTATGATACATGTTTATTCATGGGGTGGATTTTGGGGTAGGTAGGATGTGACAAGGCACAGCGATAACTTACAATGTGGAATGGTGATGTCTGTGTTCGTGCCGTAGGCGCGGTCCCCCGGGCCCGCCCAGCCGCTCCATGCCCGCGCACCCCGGCACTTGTACCGAGAGCATCTGTAAATCACAACACACTACTCTCACTTATGTGGCCCATCTTACTGTTAACACTAAATCTATTATTATCGCAGCTTCTTTAATTAGTATCTATTTTCTGTATCGAAGAGGCGTCGACTTCCCGGTAAAAAAAATCCGTGTGTTGAAGTTTACTTAACTTTAAGCCTGTAATCTCCGAAGGGGTAAGGAGAGGTACCACGATTCGCTAGTTACATTTTGTCGTTCGTAAATAGGTGGCAAGCCTATTGATATCTCCGGTTGAATCACCAAACTCCGAGGAAACGGGGCAACTTCTGAGAAATTTTATATTCCCTGTAGTAGGTACTTACTTGACCCGGGGATCGAATCCAGGATCCACTAAATTACTGAGGCATTTCTGTATCGAAGAGAAGACAACTTCACGGTTGGAAAATTAAATCGAATTAATGTTTCTAAATTTGGCCATTATTGTTACGCTCGGGTCGGGTGCTATTATGATTTTTCTTTTTTCTGGCAGTTTCCCAGTGCCACCCTCGAGTTTGGTAATGTGACCGTGGGACAAAACGTGACAGGCGAATCTACTGGTGAGATTCACTGACCGCACTACGACTTTACTTTGAGCAAAGTATGCTTAGAACTGTCAGTACAGTATGGGATTTGACAGTTCGAAGCGTACTTTGCTTGAAAGTAAAGTCGTAGTGCGGTCTGTGAATCTCACCCTAAGTGTTTGCTTGTATGCTTGAATGAATGCATGCATTTAACTCTGCCTACTCCGTCGGGGATTATAGGTTTACGTATGTTTTAAAATGATCGATTATATACTTATATGAAAACACTGTTGAACCATTCCAGGTGAATACATGGTTTGTATAATTTGGTTATTATTATGTTTTGTTTAAAATATAGGTTACCAGCCTTAACTGAAACTGCATTTGCTTAGGTCCAAATTTTTCGACAGAAGAACTTGTCTTTCTCCGTAGATTTTTATCGAAATAGGTATTTTCATCAGCTTAAGTATGAAGAGGCAACAGTACTTATATGTTATAAATATTTATAATACATATTATCAATGTACAAGTAAGTACCTAAGTATGCAGCTGTATTTCATATCCTCGCAGTCGTTTGATTCGTTTCAGAGTTCTTAGAGTACAGATTTAAGTGACAACTCGAGAGTTTTCTGTACAAATCAAATCGTAGATAGGTATGCCTCCAAAAATATAGGGCGTGTTGACCAAAAATCTTACGTGTTTAAAAAGTGGTATGTGAAATTGGTGTGTGCAATTTATACAAATATATTTTCTAATGTAGTATTTTCGTTGGAAGTATAATAATTTTATTTTTTGATATAACGAATGCGTTAATTTAGAAATGAAAGAAAAAAAATTTGCAACAAAGACGTTCCTCGTCTTTGTTGTCCTGGAAGGTTTGTAAAAAAGGTTTTTCATCAAAGGTTGGTCAACACCATGTCATTTTTTTCACTGTGGTTGGGTGGTTCCTTAATTCCACTATTGGCATGATTGTTATTGAAACAAAAAATAGATCGTACCACGATTTTCGAGGGTGGGGTATCGATTTGCTGGGACGACCCAGTACAACGGATCGATTTTTTGGGCCAAAAAAAATATCGTTTTACCTATTAATCGATCTGAGATCGTCATCCCTATTTCCTCAGCTCTGGTTTTTAAAACTTCGAGAATTGTTGTGGTATGCATTTATGTGATCAGTATATTTTGTGTCAGGCAATTAAGAATGCGGTTCATAAATGCTCTGTTGCGATATAATGCGGCTTCGTTTTACCTTGACCTACTAGAAATACATTTACATGAATATTGCGAAGTGCAGAAAGGTTATTTTTAAATCATTAAAATATTGTTGATTCACACAATTACATAATTATAAAGAACCGTTGACTAATAATATGATTTGATAACGACGATTATAAAATTCACGGTCACGTCAGCAAACATTAGCGTTATGCGTTGCTCAGGAAAAAAAATTAATATATTGAAAATATATTCATTTGCCAAAAACAGAATAACAGTACACAATAACTGTGGCCCTCACACTAGACTGTGTAGCAATTCGGTTGACACAAGATTGGAAGGGACGTTAAATGCATTTGGGATTTTTTTTTCCCGTATTACATATTTTACTAACTGTCCCGACGAACTTCGTGTCGCTTTGAAGTAAAGATAAAAAAATACGCTTACACTCACAGTTTTAGCGAAACTAACGAAGAGATTTCTATATCGGTTTCGATATCAGTTAGTCTTTTGATATTCTATAGTAGTTACGGAATATTCGCCTTTGCAAACTTAACGATTAAACAATGTTTACCTATAAATATATAATTCAACTGTTGAGCGTTCTTTTAACAGTATAGAATATTTCATTTACTTATTTATGTTGTAATGAGTAAGTACGTTTGTTTTTAACCGAGTTCAAAAACGAGGAAGTCTCAATTCGGCCGGTATATATGTTTTTTATGTATGCACGCCGATTTCGCCGAGATTTCTGAACCGATTTACGTAATTCTTTTTTTTGTCTGATACGGAATAGTTTCGAATTGGTCCCATAAAAAATTGATTCCAGTAGGCCCATTAGTTTTTATTTTATGAGCATTTTTTTACTTACTTTCACCTCAGACTAAAGGAATAAGAATAGACGGCTTATTGTCATACACAATGCCAATACAATGCAAATAGAATGCGTTGAATCCACTGACGTCCTAGACAGTCCTAATGCGGATGACAACAAGTGACAATTACATATTTACTCATCGACGACACAACACAGCTTATTTACTCCTTCGTGGATAAATGCATAGAGTTACCAGTCCATAAAAATTACTTCCCAAGAAATCAAATATTTTTTTATAGATTTCGTATAGTCGTGTAATAATTTTGTATCGACACACCTAAACAATTTAAATTAGGTATATACGTCTAATTGTCAAGTTAAAAGAGTCAGATTTTACTCATTTAATAGATGTGAACATTAATCTAATTGACAATGCAGCAATAAACTAAAAAGTATTAAATTAAAGTAACTACGTTAAGAAAAACCGACTTCAAAACTAAAAAGTAAAAAATTATAAAGATTTAATATGAATTATATACTACCTATTATTTATATGTGCTATTTACTAATAAGTTTGAAGTCGGTGCCTATCTCCTCTCTCGGTGTTTATTTATATTAAAATGTAAATCCTTACCTATACATATATAATTCTTTTGTGCGTGTGTAGGTGTGTATGTCGCTGAAGTCCGCCTAAACGGCTAGACCGATTTGAATGATTTTTTTTGTATGCGTTTGGGAGTTTGAGTGTCACCCTGGATTGCCCTGGAAGGTTTCGATTCACAAATCAGCCCGGCAGATGGTGCTGCAGTTGGTATATAGGTTATTAATGTATACTAATTCTGAGGCTTCTGAGGCAATACGAAGTTTGCCGGGACAGCTTTTATAGGTCTATCTACCTATAAAATTCTTATGTAATAATGTTTGTGACCAAACTCCATAAATGACTTGATTGATTTTTATTATTTTATTCGTTCATTTTCGGTAGGTCTGAGAATAGATGGTAAAGTATTTATAAACCACTAAGACAATGCGGAGTTCCATGGATAGCTAGTATTTTTATTTCATTGATTTTTGTATTTACTGAAAGACTCTTTAAACGCCATTTTTGAAGAACCCCTTATTGTAGCACCGAGGGAACACCTCAGAGGGAAGTTCGTGCCACAATTTACACGTTCTGGGCTGAAACGAACGAGAGCCGGACCGTTGAACAATGCCAGGTGTCCAGTCGGTGAGGGTGAAACTTCTCTCTTCGGCGGGTTGTACGGTGTAGGAAAAGAGACGGTGGCACCATGTCGAACAGTTCGACAGAGCACTCACCATTGTAAAGACTGTATAACACGCACAGATTCCCAATGCCTCTACGGAGGCTCAGATGTTTGAGCCTGGAACGCCTGAGAGCCTGAAGAGTCCGAAGTCCTGGGTCGTTAACAATACGAACAGCGCGTCTTTGTAGGGAGTCAAGTGGACCAAGCTGGTATTTGGGAGTTCCCGCCCACAAATGAGAGCAGTATTCCAGATGGGGTCGCACTTGGGCCTTATAAAGCTGTAGTAGCTGCCCTGATGTGTAATGAACTGTACTTATATTTACCTACTTATAAGTTGGTATATAGAGTAAAAATATATCATCACCCCTTAAATTTATCTGCTTTCCAAGTCGTTTAATCCCTATCTGCAGGTATCTATACCTTCCAGACCAATTTAATCTACCATAAAATCGGAATTTAGAAGAGCTAACCCCTATAGGTCGTTAAGGTACTTACCAAAATCTTCAACGATATTCTAACAGCCGGACATATCTCTGAACTACTATATATAGGAAATATCCCATATCAATCATCTTATACAGAAAGGGCCTAGAGATATAGGATATAGACCAATTAGTTTGACAGTTCAAAATTATTTTAGACCGAGTGACCACAAAGCTAGATCTATGAGAATCAGGAAAAACTTTGCTACAATTGACCATATTCACACTGTTAACCAAGGAATAATTTGTATATAGTCTTCATCAATTACTCAAAAGCCTTCGACAACATAAAACATGAAACCATATGGGCAAGCCTAGAAACGTAAGATCTCAGTACTGCTTAGATCAACATAAAAAAAAACATGACAATACTAGAGCGGGAATGCGTGTAAAAATATATCATCACCCCTTAAATCATCTGCTTTGACCATATCCAAACCATAGGAGAGGAATTTAAAATAAGAAGGGGGGTAAGACAAGGAGACCCATCATCGCCGAAGTTATTCTCTGCTGTCTTACAAAATATCTTCTAAAAACTTGCTCTACCAGGAATAAATATTGATGGAAAAAAAATTAACCACCTCAGATTTGCGGACTTCCTAGTCCTGTTTGAAGATCCTTAAAAATTACAGAAGATGATTTATGACCTTTACATAGAGAGCATAGCAATAAATAACAATAAAACAGATATTGACAAAGTTTAAGACAATATTATATTAATATTGTACTATAATGTTATACAATCGATAATTAACCTCTTGTATCAAACATAAAGTCTTCAACAACTGTATCCTCCCTTGTATAACATATGGATGCGAAACTTGGTCCCTTCCAAAACATCACAGAGATACCTATATATATTACAACACTGCCAATGGAAACAAGCACATTGGGCTTTATAAAACGTGAAAAAAAGCGAACCACCGTTGTAAGAAAGAACAGAGATAGACGTCCTGATGAAGATAGACCCACTAAAATAGAGATGGACAGGAGACGTGATACGTAGTTCAGACGAAAACAGGAGCAGAATTGTTAAAGTCTGGTACCCCAGAGATGGGAAGCGTAAAAGAGGTAGGTATACAACGGAAATAATGAGAGAATGAAAGAAAACTGGCTGTAAGTACACTATGGAAGAGAATCGCTGGAGACAGGGAAACCTGGAAAATGATAGAGCAAAGGCAACTGGGCAAAGGCTACGCCTTTGCCCAGTTGCCTTTGTTTGCTGCAGCAGTTGCCTTTGCATTGAGTTACGAAACATATTGTAAAAATTAGACAATTAAAAAAAAATAACTCAGGTTAAAGGGGCTTTTTAAGTTATATTATTACATTCATTAATTTTACAGTTGTAAAAAAACATAGTACATGCGAATACAGTACATTACAGACAATACATGCGAAATAAATCCCAAAAATATTTTATTTAAATTACTTAGTGATTATTAACATAAAACCTGACTTATGTATGGTTACGTTGATTGATTGACTTTGTTTTTTTGTATCTAAAATTCTTGGTATCCTTGGTATATATTATCTATAAAATCATTATTAGTTCACTATGTTGGTACGGTAGGTACCTATTTGTTGTTTTTAAGGTTCTATTTTCCCATTTTAAGTAGGTATTAGATGTAGTTATTTATATTAGTTATAATATTATGTAGTTATACAATACGTACAGAACTAATTTTTAAAATTTTTTGTTCCATGTAGATTATAGTGGAGATAAAAAAGGGCCGGCAGAACTAATAAATTTTCTAATTTTTAATTACCTACTTGACAAAGGATTATTTATTTTAACTAACTATGAAATATATTTTTTTATCCTTATAGTCCGTATAGTTATAATCCCTTTATTTGATATGTCGCACAACACAGTAAAATTTTAAAACATACATACCTATCTACCTATTTAATATTTTCCCCAAAAGTGGTCTATACCTATTTATGTTACGTAGAAATCTAGAGATACCAATTTTTTACTCCATCGGCCTAGCAGTTTTACAGTAATTTGGCTCTGACAGATAGACAGACAAATAGGTAGATAGGTACCTTCAAAAGTGAGCCGTGGAGTTTTTCCTTTCGGGGTTTGGAATTTTAAATATATTCCTACTCTATTGCCTACGAATGTCTCATTTTGTGATTTCATTTAGTGTTCCTAGGGAATGTAGAGCAAAATATAGAGCGTTGCTCTACATTTGCGATCATAGCCGAAATAGGTATTTATTGAACATACACTTTATATAACATATTCATAATTCTTTGGCTATATATAAAAAAGATGTTGTTATTATTCGTCGTACCTACCTAGTTCGTTAAAAAAAAATTGGCAGTCGTAATTACGTAAAAGTCGAACATTTCTTTAAAAAAAAATTTAAAGATCCTTCGAGCATTATTCAATATAATGATTTTAAAGCTATTTGACGCCTAAATAAAATAATTTGGGTAGGTATATTATCAACATTTACTTATAGGTACTTCATGTTATTGTGTACTACTATTTAATTTTTGACATAAAATCATATAGGTATTTACATAAATTACTTATTTCTATATATTTTTATGTATTGAATATACCTACCTATTTTTTTTGTTTTTTAGTTTGAAGTTTGAATTACATAATTTTGTATTCATATTGTACTATGATAAAATGTAAGTACTTACGAGGGTAAAAACAATAAAAAAACTAGGTAGGTAGGTACCTACTTCATGTCACACTCGTATTATATTTTTAATTTATTTATGTAGGTACCTATTTGGTTTTGATCAGTATCTAAAGGCACTTGTGATACTCCCAGTGTTATCGATTTTCAAACGGTTACTAGGTATTAATAATCTGTAATTTGTGTTCATGTATCTATAATATCCTTAATTTTCATGATGTTTTTGACTGTTTTGGTTGATAAAGTTAGATGTTTAATCCTATAGATTAAAATAAGAGTTGGTGAATGTAGATATGGAAATAACTTTATTATGACAATGAACATTCAACACCGACATGATTTTATTGTCAATATAAAGCAATAATATTGAGGAAAATATTCGCGAACGTCGAGCAGAGATTATCGAGTTGGCATGTCACGACTATCGCAAGAGGTGATTACGGAACTGTCTGTCATGAAAATTTATTTAAATTCACACAAACAACGTCTGGGCGTGACGTCGCTATCGGCGCGGCTCTTATCACTTGGCACGCTCCCACCGCCGTCTCGCGGCCGTCCGGCGTCCGCCGTCCGGGCCTCACTCGACTCACTCGTCCGACACTCCGCTACTCGCCATCATTCCATACTCCATCCAAACATTCATCCTATCCTATGCCTCATTTGTTTTCTAACACTATTCCTTTGTATCTCGCTAACACGATACGTGTTATAGAAAAAGATGAGCTTTCTAAACAAAACAAGTCCCCGACCCAGTCCTGTTGTTGCTGATAAGCGAACGATGATCACGAGAATAAGTAATGTTTCCACTTACTATTTGAATGAGTGCTGTCCACGATTGTTTATGTTTCCACAGATGAAAGGAATGTGATTTGCTGAATTCCAATGACACGCCGTTGGACTCACTTGTAGACAAATCGATCACTCTATCATGGTTAGAACCAACTCGTTTTTACGACACTGTCACTCATATTTTGGAAATTTGTAACGTTGAAGCTTACAATTTTAAACAAAACAATCACAGGAGATTATAACACCCGTAAAGCGCGTTCACAATAATTTAACTATCATACATTCACTAATAAATAAAAATATGGATTTCAATGTAATAACACTATAAAAATAAATAATTTATAAAATAAAGACAACATATAAATTCCACTATCGCGAATTTTGGAATAGAGTTTCTTAGAACTCTTTTTTTCATATTGGCAGAAAGACGGCTGCCATCGAGCGAGTCTTGTTGTTCAATGACGCGGACGCGGCCGCGCCGCGCCGCGGTGTTCGCAGTCGCGTAGCGGGGAGATCGGGCGGGTGACGGTGCACCGGCTGCCCCGATGTCGCCGCACACTACTACGTCAGCCGTGTGTATCACGATTACTCACACTCGCTTAAGATCTGTCTAGTTGCATTTGTGTGCTCAATTGGAAGGCGCGTCGGTATACGACGCCGTTTTGCGGTGTGAGTTGTACTAGATGATAGTGAGTGTGGCACATGTGTTCATATGAGATACACACATGTAAATAAAGCTCGATTGCTGCCATCGTCTCGTTTATGTATGCGCGCCTATAATTGTAATAGTAAGCGATGACGCGTTTTGTCGGCTCGTGAAACGAGACGGTTGGCATTGCTCAATGATTGAGCCGTACTCGTGAGTCGTATGTAACAACCAATCAATGTGACAATAAATAAATAAAATAATAGGAAGCTTGTAGGACATCCGAGGTGTGCAAATTCTCTGTTCCGTCTATCTATTGTTTCTTTTTCATAAAAGTTAACACCAAGTATTTACTCAGTATATTTTACATAGTAAATGGATACCAGACATATCTTGTACACACATTATTTTTCAGCTCAGCAGGTATTATAGGCAGGATACTATTTTTCGTCGTGACTCTACAATAGTACATTTAATACTTATAGGTACCACTTATAGACTTTTAAATTTGGTACAGTTAATGTTTAGTTATAAAGCTACGTTTTACGTTATTTTGATTATATCGTGACCAACCGAACCTAATTTTAGGTAGGTAACTTATCTTAATAAAACTTATGTAGAGTCTTCAGGGGTGCGACCGCCTATCGACATTGCTGTCGTCGTTGTCATTGCTGTCAAATTTTCATGTCGGATTTGTAGCTCCTTTAAAAGCAGTAGTGATAATCGCACCGTTTTTCTTACTTTCGTAGGCGAGAAACAAGCGATAATGGTAGATTATTTCGATTATTGTTATTTAGTCAAAGCAAAAATCGACCTGAAAATTTGACAGCAATGACAACGACAATAGCAATGTCGATAGGCGGTCGCACCCCAGATCTAGAGCAGATAACAACACGATTATTGCTTATGGATCTAAAAGGTATTCTTGACATCAAATTTAATTTAAGTTACATACCTACAAAAACTTAGTAGGTAATTATTATTTCCAACAATTGACCTAAAACATAGAATAGAATAGAATAGAATATTCTTTATTGTACACCAGAATGGAAGACAAATACAGATGTTATTATAATAACAGTAGGCAATACAATAAGGCGGTCTTATTGCTGAAAGCAATCTCTTCCAGACGACGTTAAGGTGGAAGGAGAATCATCGTTATTATTGCAGCAGTTAGGGTGTACATTCTTTAAACACTCTGTAGTAATAAATACTTAAACATTTATTTTGCATAAAAGAATTATGTATGTATTTATGTAAAATACATACATAATTCTATCACTAATAATAATTTGAAGCATACATATAACCACAACAATGCAAGGAATATTAAACATTATTTTCGCTGAGATAGTACTCATTCAGCTGTTTTTTGAATGATGGAAGAGTCTGTGCTTTACGTATCTCCAACGGCAGTGAATTCCACAAACGCACTGCCGTAACTGTGAAAGATTTAGAAACGAAGGAAGAGGAGTGAAGAAGAATTTGGAGAAGAAGATTTTCAGAAGAGCGGAGGGAGAGAGAATTGGAAAGGCATAGATAACTAAAACGACTCTTAAGATAATTAGGAGTTTGGGGAAAGAATAGTAGACAGTAAAGAAGAGAGGGAGAAGGGGAATGGGAAGCCACTTGAGCTCAGTTCGGAATTCAGAGATATGGTCATACTTGCGCAAGCCAAATATGAACCGTATGCAAAGATTTTGTAGACGCTCAAGTTTGTTTAGTTGCTCCTGTGTTAGGTCAAGATAACATATGTCGGCATAGTCTAATATAGGGAGAAGGATTGATCGAGCTAGCGCAACCTTAGTGGAAGTAGGCAAAAAGTTTTGCAATCTTCTAAGAGAGCCAACAGCACTGAATATTTTCTTGCTTACTTCGGATATCTGCCGACTCCACTTCAAACTCTTATCGATTATCACGCCAAGGTCCTTAACACTATCACAAAATGGTATTACTGTACCGTCGAGAATTATTTGCGGTATTTTTGTTCAGTCAATTTTCAAATGCATTCGAGAGCTGCCAACTATGATTGCCTGGGTCTTTAAGGGATTAATTTTAAGACCAAAGGATTGACTCCATTTGGAAATGCGACCTAGATCTTTATTAACAACTTGGATGGCTTCAGGCAAATCCGCAATTTTAGCATGGTGGTAAATTTTTAGGTCGTCAGCATACAAGTGGTAGAGAGACGTAAGATTTTGAGAAATGATGTTGATGAAAGTAGAGAAAAGGAAGGGAGAAAACACGCCACCTTGCGGTACACCGGCAGTAACTTACTTTTCTTACAAAAATAGGGTAAGTAAGTATTATATTTTTATTATGGTTCACAAAACTGACTAAATTCTATAACTCTATGTAGATAACCGCATATTTTTCCTATTTTTGCCGCATTTTTTTTTATTATTTGGTTCGCATAATTTAAAATATCTTGGTTTTACATAAAATAATTCATAACGATATTTAAATTTTACCACAGACTGAACACAACTAAATGTTAAATATCAAAAAAACATTTTCTTAAATCAATGTAGATAATTTCTATAAAAAATAAGTGTGATATTCCAGGTCGCGACATACATACGTCCCAGCCAAATCGCGTCCACATCCATTCGGCCGTTAAGACGTGATTGAGTAATAAACATCCAAACTAGCATTTTATAATATCACTGTTAAGAGGTAGGTTTTCTGTTGAACAGTACCTATTGTATAATGGCACTCATGTATGATGCCCCAGGACAGGTGTATCGTTGTCAAATCTTTTTACGATTGAACCATCCTTGGACCCAATAGAGTTGAATAGAGAATGAACATGGTGGGTCAAAATGTAAGATGAGATATAGTTAAAAAAATTGGTCATCTTTTTTAGTAACAAAATATCAAAAACGAGTTTATTTCTCAATGTGGAAGCGAAAAATTATATAGAAAATGTTTTCATGACATAAGCGAATAATTGTTGAATAATCGATCACATATTTAAAGAGAACCTTTATACTACTAATAAATCCTGTATACTGCTTTTATTTACATGTACACATACGTATCATCAATATGTATAAAAAATGCTGTTCGTTAGTCTCGCTAAAACTCGAGAACGGCTTTACCGATTTGGTTGTTTTTAGTTTTGAATTATTTCTGGAAGTCCAGGGAAGGTTTAGAAGGTAAGAAAATATGAATAAATTGAAGGGAAATAGTAAAAACCACAATTTCATTTTCCCATACAAATAGTCCTATCAAAGAGTATCTATCAAACCTTTGACATATTATTTCATTCTGAGGCAATACGAAGTTAGCCGGGTCAGCTAGTAGTACAATATAATTTCATCATAAACATCAATAAATTAAACAAAATTTAAAATATTATTAAGCCAGTAACGTTTTAGTCTCCTTTAAGCTATCACTACATTTATCCAGTCTTAAATTAAAATTATCTAGTTTTAACGAGACTTATGCACAGCAATTGACTTTTGTATATAGATAAAAACTCTACATTACACGTAGAGACAAAATACCATAAAGATATTTTTTAATATGCTTAGTAATTTTGTTTTAGGTATGTTACTTTATGAATTTCGTTTATATTTCAAATCTAAGACATCGTATCTAAAAATATGTTTGATACAAATACAAATATAAGAAGGTTATCTAACAACATTAGTAGGTACCTTACTATTAATCTTTTTATCTTTATATTTTAATGTTAATAATATAAAAAGTGACCAAAATAGTTTCACGAGATGAATAATCTATAGCGACAGTAAAAGCTCGTAGCAGTAGTAGAAGCACTCGTAGGCTTGTAGAAGCGTAGGCGTGTAGAAGCGTTCGTAACCTATTGTGAAATCTTACCTGATGTCACAGAACATTCAATATTATTTTTAATATACCCTCCTGAGTTCCCGAGTACCTTTTTTTCGAGATTTTTATTGAGATTGACTTTTATATTACATTACTAAAGGAAGACTTAGTACAGGAAAAATAGTAAAAAAAATCCAGTGCTGGAAAATCTGGATTTTCACTACGGCCTTTACAAAGGACAACGGAATCAAATCGAGTTGTCCTTTGTTAAGCACATAAAATATTTTTGTTCAGATTGTTAAGATTTTAAGACATTTTACAATAAATTAAAGGCAGTTAAGTTCTGTTTTCATTATCATTTTATTATAATACTCTTTAAAATCAACTAAAATATACTCTTGGTAGCTACGACATAATATATGGTAATTGATTGAAATAATACACTTGTTTGAGTTATTAAATGTACTTTAATAATTTAACTTGATTAATGAATTATTAATCATTTGAGAGCACGTGCGGAGCTCTTGATAGTAATACGCGAACTGTCTTGAATTACGAAATATATAAAAGAATGTCAATTAAATGATATAAAATACCGTGCGTCAGGAAAAAATGCTTTATGTGTATAATGATACGATTGCACTGTACATGCTCCCGAGAGCGAAAGATGTGTGATAAATGTGGTTATCATGAGTAACAAGATGAAGCCATTGCAATGCCAACAAATCAAGAAATCTGACGATTCTCTGTACGAATTTGACTGTCGCAATTTCGGGGTAGTGCACTTGTCCACCTGATGAATCTTTGTAATTTTTCACTATACAAATCATAACTGTTAGTTTTACAATATTTCGAACGCGCCCACACTCTAAACACTCGACGAAGGGGAAGGGAGCTGGCTTGCATCTCCCTTACCACCGGATGTTGAGAAAGCTTCTCAACATCCGGTGGTTCTCAACATTCTCAACAATCGCTTACTAGACACAAATTGCAGAATACTGGTGAATGTCGTGAGATACTTCTTGAAATACATTTTGGATTTTACCAGTGAAAGTTAATGATTCTCATTGTGTTTAATTAGGTCAATGTCTTGTTTGTATTGGTCAGCAAAACTAAGTATTCACAAGATACCCGATCCCGCTGATAGCCCCGCGCTTACGCCGTCTTGTCTCCCGACGTGAACTGGAGTGTTGACTTAGCAACAGATGATCATAATAATTTAATACCGTGTATTCAAGTTTTAATCGCGATGATATGACGTCACACAATGTATTGTCCTTTAAATTAGTGCATAATAATAATTGTTCTAGGTACTTATTATATTTATTGCTTGCTTTAGTGCCCTACCAATACGGATTGGAATAAAGGTCGGATCTTCTTGGAAATTATCTCCAGAATAATCAAACTTGGATTCTATTAAGGTCTAGATGATGTCAGCCTCTCTCAGTGCTAAAATCAAAAGAAAAACGTACGATGTTCTATATAAAGTACAGGAGGACACAGACGTAAAAAATTATAAATGAATACTGTTGTACTTTATACAGTACATAAGAATGAAACACAACGTTTCTGGGTAACTAACACTTTTGAGTAAGAAATAGCACACTAAACTTCGAGATTGAACTAAAATATAGTAAATTAACATAAATAATTATATATTTAATTATAAAATAATAAGATAAATACAGATTAACTTACGTCTGCGGGGACGCACGCTAGCACATCTGCCTTCCACCGCCATTTTTAAAAAACAAACATATTGTTTTTGACATTTAAACTCTAGAACATTATCTCGATAGGCCAATAAATGTCGGAAGTAGAATATTTCATTCGTTCAAAAACCAATACGTACACAATAATTTTTTACTTCTTACGTACTATGGAAAGTACAGATGTACCCAGGAGGATACGATAGGATTTTTCGGATTATTTCATGATATGTGAAGGCGTCGGTTACATTGTGTTACTTATCCAAAAGTATCCGTAGTTATCCCCTTATTTGAAATTGTGACAAAAATATTAGGATAGAGCTCAAAAATATTCTGTTAGTCAATTCTTAAAAACTTAGTATCATATGAAAAATCAGTATTCGCAAATCACAATCTCCAATACTTCCCCAAAAAATTTAGAGTCGCGAACGCATAAGCTATAACAACAACAACATGATATTGATTATGTATGACTAGAACTCCGATTGCGGAGTTCATTGTGGTGAATTCCACAGTAAACTGTCGATTCATTGTGAATTATTTTTAGGGACATCCGTTACATTAATATTAGCATATATTACGTAAGCATTAATATTTACACCAGAAATTATTATTTATTTTTATTTAAATTGAATTAAAAAAATACACTAGTTTGTCTATGATAAAAGTATATATATACTCTATATCGAGTATAATATATACTCGATATAGACTTTAAACGTGACCCAATCACGTTACGTTTTGCGATTGTTATATATTATTAAAATCAGGCTGCAAATGTTATAAATACGATAATTTCTTAAGATAGATATGAACGGATTAAACCTTTGAAATAAAACTAGTTTTCAGATTTCTTTCGCGTATTTTAAACTAAAAAAATATTTAAAATTAACCCGACGTTTCGGTCGCTTTTCAGCTTCCATGGTCTCGGGCAGACTGAGATGACATTTTTCTGATAGCAGTTTGAAAAATAATTATGTGTAGCTACCTCTATCTATTTCGCAAACGTCTTGCGTAGCGTTTTTTTTTACATTTTGAAGATGGAACTCTATGCTAAAATTATTGAGTATGTATTTAATTTATTTGTCATTTACGCTTTGGCGGCAAATTGAAAATTGTCTGTGTCACGGGTGTCACGTTAGCATGAATTTAAAGCGATAATTTTTTCGTACCATTATTTTTTAAGACTTTCGATGTCATTTAAGTCAACCAGAGAGTTATGATAGACTTAATTGGCCTTTTACGATGAAGCACCGTCTTGTGCCACTGTTTATAACTGTTAATAAGTTTAAGCGTGGACGCACTAATCTCACTGATGATCTGCGTGCCGGTCGGCCTCCTATGGCGACGACTGAAGATAACATCGGTGTTGTGCGGCGTATGATAGAGCCTGATAAAAGAGAAACCTATCAGCAGATTTGTACAAGCTTAGGTATCGGTATGAGTCAAGTGCAGCGGTCAAGAAGCTTTGTGCCCAGTGGATATCCCATATTTTGCCCGAGGCCGAAAAACTCCGTCGTGTTGATTGTTGTCGGAAATGGTTCAAAGATTTAACGGAGGTGACTCAAATGCTGTGGTCGTGGTGTTTCCTTCCGAGGAGTTGCCAACTAAATTGAAGAGAGGTCGAAGCGAGGGAAAACAAATGTTGCCATCGTTTATTGGAAGGAGAGGTCATTATGCGACAATTTTTTTAGAGGATCAAAAGTCAGTTACTGCAGAGTGGTACAATTTCAATTGTTTGTCCCTTGTCTTGCAACAAGTTCGGGAGAAACGACCTCGCAGTAGGATCCTCCTTCACCACGACAACGCCTCGTCGCACACCGGCAGGCGAACGACCGACTATTTGGCGACGTTAGACGTGGAATTAATTACTGGGTCACCCGCCGTATAGCCCCGACCTCGCACCTTGCGATTTTTATTTATGCCCGAAAATGAAGGAAAAACTTCAAGGAAAACGTTTTATGGGCGCCGAGGAAGCAAAGGCTGCGTTTCAAAATGCCGTCGAAGAGACCCCCAGGACGAGTGAACAAAGTGCTATTCTCGATGGTTCCATCGAATGGAGCGATGTATTGATGTGAATGGACACTATTTTGAAAAGATATAATAAAACTTATAACTTGCTAGTTTGGTCAGTTTTTGATTTTCGAAGAACTTTTAGTGTGGCCCTCGTAGACGTCCCGTCCTTCTTCTATATTAATCACAGTTTTCCTACACGTGCTCCTATTTCGTAGGCTCTCGACCTGTACTTTCGGATAATAAACGCTGACCTACCTTGACAAAATGTCAATGTGATGTAGGGTAACCTGCGCACTCCCTCTATTTAACACTCGCTAGTAATAAGATTCATTTTCACTATTTTATTTCTCAAATGTTTATTTATTATAAAATGCACGTCTCGACGACGACGATTAAACTTGTTGAGACTAGCATTTTATTTTGGATAGACGTTAGTTTAATTTTCGTTTGTATTGACTGCTCACCAAATGAGTGACCATAATTTCGTTATTAATAAAATTAATTTTGGGACAAAATATTACCTACATTAAAAATGCCTGAAATCGATTCGGTTATCGATTCTGTACAATCTAGTTTCGGATTGTTGTACATTAAATCCTGTTTCACGTTGTATAAATATAAATGAATCGCTAAATGTGTTGTTAGTCTCAAATCCAGTCCTTGATGAAGTCTGAGAAAGATATAAAGCGAGGAAATCGTAAAAAAATACGAAGAAAATACTTTTATACTAGCTGCGCCCCCGACTTCGTCCGGGTAGATCCTGAACAATCATAAATTCTCACGCCGACGGAGTCGCGGGCACAGCTAGTTAATAAATATTTTCTATGAAGTTCCTCAAAGGAGATGTTGCGAGCTCGGCTCTGGTTCGTACACGTCCTCAAAAAATGGGTAAATTAAAGAAGAATCCGAAAAAAATACAATTAATTTATTCAAGAATATATTTTAGAGTTACAACGACATTTAATTCAAACGATTTTATCATTTTCAACAACGTTAAACATGGCGGCGATACAGCCGACACTTGGGATCAATCACTTTCGATAGTATTTAGAAAATATTACTTTTTTCTCCAAGTACTATATAGTGAAAATACAATTTTAAAAATTAAAATGTCAAAATGACATCGCCCGCCATATTCGCCATGTTGGTTGTGAGTTGCAATTCTAACTGCAAATAATGTTTTGTAACTACAAACAAAGCTAAATAAGTGAAAATATGTAGTAAAAAACGTTTTAATATTGATTTTGCCTGTGTAATGAAATTGTGTACAATACATGGCCAAAGGTCCATACATTTTTGCAACATCTCCTTTTCGAGTAAAATACATTTGGTCGACTTAAGTGTGATAGTTTCATTTAATGTGTTAGTTTAGTTTAATTTCGTTATATTGCCGTAACGTTTGAATTTCTTACAACAACCGTTTAGTTGGTAGAGGGAGGGAGTACACTTGACTCTAACGAAAATTGACACTTTAAAGCTTAATAAGTCACTAACAGTTAACTAAATCGAAAAATTATATATGCACATCCATAACATTTGAAAGATCTATCCAACGATATCCCACTATAATAATTAAAGAGAACGAAAAATAAAAAAATTACCAGCGCGTTATGGGTAAGGGAGGTATCCTAAACCATTATTGTTTTCACGTTTTTATTCTACTACTTTGTTGGCGTGTTTAAGGTGTCATACTTGTGCCAAGTTTCAAGTCTCTAGTACCAACAGTTTTTGCGCTAAACCGCGGACGGACAGACAGATAGACAGACAGACGGACATGGCGAAACTCTATAATCTAGATAACAATAACTAGCTATCATTATATTTATCAAAGTGGTGGTGCCACTTTTTATGACTTTTTATTACACTTCAATACTAGACATACAATTATATATTTATAGTGAACACTACCATATCGCGGCAAATTGATTCGATAATCAGTGATTCCTACTTCCTAGTTAAGTGCCGACACTGGAGTATTAACAACTAGTAGATATAAGAACTTAAATTTTACTACGGCTTTTAAACCTTCCTTTTGATTTTTAGAATTTTGTACCCGTTTTTATTTTTGAGCAAGTACATAGAATCCATTTTTTTTCAGATATACGAGTACATTTACACGAGTACACTGTCAGTAACGTTCATAAGCATTCATTATTTGTTACTAAGAAATGGTTTCATAAAATAAATTAAAAACAAATAAATTGAGAATTCAATTAATAATAACATAAATTTAGATAACGTACCGCCCATCCATCAAACACTTATTTATATCAATTTATTAAATAAGTGTAAAAAAGTAAAAAAAAATGTAACAATGAAATTCAGAGAAGAGTGGTTAATTATTGTACAGTATACAACAAGAAATATTGCACATCGACCTTCGGAAGGAAACTTTGGTTTATTTCGGGTCTGTAGAGCGTTATCTCTTTCGCACCTCACCTATGTGACGTTTGTCGACCATTTTGATCAAGTTTTGACCAATACTGAACAGTGCTTACGTAGGCAATGTGCAGCAGAGATAACGCTCTACGAAGTCGAAACTAGCCGATTGTCTCTCTCGCAGGCTCGATGTGCAATATTTTTTGTTATCTTGTACATACCAGAGACAAAAGAATTCCTTTATCTTTGTTTGCATTCTGAAAATAGATAATAAAGCATTGCAACGGCTGCATAGATTTTTATGCTTTTTAGGGTTCTGTAGTAAACAAGGAACCCTTATAGTTCCACTATGTCCGTCTGTCTGTCTATCTGTCCGTCCGTCCGAAGTTAAGCGCAAAAACTATAAGTACTAGAGGCTTGAAATTTGGCAAAGTTTTGAAACGGTTGTTGTTAGAAATTCAAACGTTACGGCAATAGTAGCTACATATAACGAAATTAAAAGGAAATCTATCACACTTAAGTTGGCTTTACAAGTTTACGAGTAATAGTCGACCAAATGTATTTTACTCGAAAATTTTGAACTACTCCATAGAAAATATTTATTCATTTTTTTCTCTGCGCGTGGCCCCATACGCACTTGACCGGTTTTTTGTATATTCAGCGTTGTACGTTAAAGCGATACTAATTTCACCAGGACAGTTAACAATATATTATCATAAGTAATAAAGAATAATATATATTATATAATAATCTATATATATAAAAATCAATTGCTGTTCGTTAGTCTCGCTAAAACTCGAGAACGGCTGGACCGATTTGGCTAATTTAGGATTTTAATGATTTTTGGAAGTCCAGGGAAGGTTTAAAAGGTATGAAAATATGAAGAAATTGAAGGTAAATAGTGAAAACCACAATAAAATATTTCCCATACAAATAGTCCGTAATCTCATCCTGAGGCAATACGAAGTTTGCCGGGTCAGCTAGTACATTATAAAAATAATACGGAATGAAGAATACGTGCAAAATACTGATTGTTATGGTAGTACTTATTTATTGGATATAATTATAAATGAATTTATGATTGCTACCTGTAGACAGAATTATCTCTTCGCTATGACGAAACGTAAATTCAGCGTTAGGTTTAAGCGAAGTGCGTAGCGGGAAAGCTACGGAACGCTTATTTAGCACGAATACTCAACATAAGGTTTATGCGTAGTGCGTAGCGTGAAAGCTGCACAACGTCTGTTCAGCGTTAGGTTTATGCGTAGTGCGTAGCGTGAGAGCTACACAACGAATATTCAGCATACGGTTTGTGCGTAGTCCGTAGCGTGAAAGCTACGCAATGTTTATTCAGCATTAGCTTTATACTTAGTGCGTAGCACGAATGCTGCGCCACGATTGTTCAGCGTTAGGTTTATGCGTAGAGCGTAGTGCTTTATACGTAGTGAGTAGCGTGAAAGCTACGCAATGTTTATTCAGAGTTAGGTTTATGCGTAGTCCGTAGTCCGTAGCGCGAAAGGTACACAACGTATATTCTATTTTAGCTTTATACTAAGTGCGTAGTGCGTATGCTACGAAACGTTTATTCAGCATTAGCTTTATGCGTAGTGCGTAGTGCTTTATACGTAGCGTAAAAACTACACAAAGAATATTCAGCATAAGGTTTATGCGTACTGCGTAGCTGGAATGCTACGAAACGTTTATTTAGCACGAATATTCAGCATAAGGTTTATGCGTAGTGCGTAGCGTGAAAGCTGCGCTACCTATTTTCAGCGGTAAGTTTATGCGTAGTGCGTAGCATGAGACCTACACAATGAATATTCATCATAAGCTTTATGCGTAGTCCGTAGCATGAAAGCTACGCAACGTTTATTCGTCATTAGCTTTATACTTAGTGCGTAGCGCGAAAGCTACGAAACGTTTATTTAACACTAGCTGTGCCCGCGACTTCGTCTACGTGAGAAAAAATATGATTGTTCAGTATCTACCCGGACGAAGTCGTGGGCGCAGCTAGTATAAAAGTAGCTTATTACATTAGCTATCTGCCAGTGAATGAAAGTCCCGTCAAAGTCGAAGACACTCCAATTCTTCTTATTTGTATGTAGGTATGTATGTATGTATGGATGTATAGAGACAAAAGTAGCCTAAGATACTCCTTGTTACATCAGCTACCTACCCATGGAAGTCCCGTCAAAGTTGGATACACTCCATTTCTACTTATTTGTATGTAGGTATGTATGTATGTATGGATGTATGGAGATAAAAGTAGCCTAAATTACTCCTTGCTACATCACCTACCTACCCGTGGAAGTCCCATCAAAGTCAGATACACTCCAATTCTACTTATTTGTATGTAAGTATGTATGTGTATGGATGTATGGAGATAAAAGTAGCCTGTTACTCCTTATCACATCAGCTATCTGCCAGTAAAAATCCCGTCAAAATCGGTCAAGCCGTTCCCAAGATTAGCCCCGCCAAACAGACAGACAGACAGACAAAAATTGTAAAAAATGTTGTTTTGGTATATGTACCGTGTATACATACATATGCGTTTAGTAAAAAGCGGTTATTTTACAGAATAGCTTAAAAATATTCGATACGATTCTTTAAATTGACATAACTTTTTTATTTCTGAATCGATTCACATGAAACAAACACTAAATGTTAAGCGAAACTTACCACAATATATTAGTGAAAACCGCAAATCGAATAAGCCGTTTCTGATATTAGCGTGTACAATCACACAGACATACAGCCATTTTTCCGGGATAAAAAGTACCCAGTGTTGTGCGCCAAACGTTATAGAATAATCATACCAAGTTTCATTGTAATCGGACCGGTAGATTTTGTGTGATGCTTGAACAAACAGACAGACAGATAGACAGACAGACAGACAGACAGACAAAAAAATTTTTAATCACATATTTGTGTTCGGTATCGATCTAGTAACATCCCCTGGTATTTATTTTTTCAATATTTTGAATGTACAGAATTTACACTTCTACAGTTTTATTATAAGTATAGATTAGGTTTATGTGTAGTGCATATTGCTTTATACGTAGTGTGTAACGTAAAAGCTGCGCAACGTCTATTCAGCGTTAGGTTTATTCGTAGTTCGTAGCGTGAAAGCTACGCAACGTTTATTCAGCATAAGCTTTATACTTAGTACGTAGCGCGTATGCTTCGAAACGTTTATTCAGCATTAGCTTTATGCGTAGTGCTTTATATGTATTGCGTAGCGTGAAAGCTAAACAACGTTTATTCAGCGTTAGGTTTAAGCGTAGTGCGTAGCGTGAAAGATGCGCAACGTTTATTCTGCATTAGGTTTATGCGTAGTACGTAGCGTGAAAGCTACGCGACGAATATTCAGCATAAGGTTTATGCGTAGTGCGTAGCATGAAAGCTACGAAATGTTTATTAATTTTATGCGTAGTGCATGAAAGCTCCACCTGCGCTACGTAAACGATAATCGTTTCGTACATGGACTTAACTACTTTATTCGGTGAAACTGAATTTTCTGTGCTATTGAAGTGAGAATGATTGTCGTTCTCAGTGTAATAAATGACGCTTTGCATTTCATAAGAAGACTACATGAACGCACTTCATTCAACTGAAATTAGGTTTGTGTAACGGAATAGGTAGGTAATCTGTTACTGGTACGTCCAGTGAGAAGTGTAGCTGTGATCACATCACACATGACGTAGACTTATTGGCTCGATTGCGCCGTGCACCGGAAATTGCGTGTAATGTCAACATTGCATTTTTTTTATGTATTGAAAGTGGCAAACAAGCATGCAGCTCACACCGATGTTAAGTGATGACTGCAGTCTATAGACACCCACACAAAGACCAAGGTCAAAATGCAGATGCGTTACCACACCTGAGGCCTTAGGTGTTAGGCCTTACTCTTTGCCGGAAATTACAGGGCGGGCTACCTAACCGGAACACGATAGTGCTGACCACTACCATTTAGCGGCAAGTATTTCAACATTATAAATTGATTTTTGGAATTTTGTTATCCATATCTATACTTACTTGATAATAAAATAAAGTGAGTAAGATTTTCGGAGAGGTTTTTGTGTACATAATATTTTTTTTAAAACGTCTGTATTTATTTCTAGGCTTTTGTCTTTTTTGTCGTTGATATAATGATAATATGTCAGCCCCATCATATCCTGATCTATAATATACACATATCGACTCATAACGCTTATTTATGTAAAGATATCATACATGATTTTGCTGTATCACTAAATGGCTGTTCTAATATAGCTATGATTGTTCCTATTTCATATTTATTGATTTTATAAGTTTGCATAAATAATTCTGATTCTCTTTCAAGCTCTACACATTCTACGAGTATATGATAAACATCATCCCTGGTACCACAAATATCACAGTTGGTAAATATTATCTCATTGGCGATGGTATATTATATCTATCTTTTATTGATAGCTTGATATTGCGAAAGACCGCGATAAGTCGTGCAAGTTAAGGAAGGCTTTTGCCCAGCAGTGAGATAGCTAAAGCTATATAAACAGAACTTATGGGGAGACTTTTATTCAACAATGGTTTCGCCTGAAATTATGATGATCCAAGGAATAAATTTATTATAATAATTTTGGACACGAAATAAATAGACCATTGCACCATTGAATTTGCATACAAAACTTATATGTTGGTATATACTCGTACATTATTAATGTACAGCTATGTATAGCTGTAGAGTACTGTCTGGTGGTGGGATCAAGTCTTAGGAATCGGCGTGCATGTATGAAGAGAATGATAAATGTAGATGAGGCACGGGAGGTGTGTCAGGACCGGAATATCTGGCGCTCCCCTCTCTCTCTACCTACAGGGACCTGGCGTGAAGGTAATCTAATTTTGATTATCTTCTTATCTTCTTTGATTCTAATTTTGAATGTCGCGTAGTACCTACGATATCCTTTTTATCCTTATACGGGCATACAACGTGCGAATCAGACTAGTTAGTATCCAACACCCATAAGCGACCACAGCCTAGCACAGATACGCTAGTGAAGTGTTCGACATAATCGTTAAGCACACATAGTCAATACCATGATGGATGAGACGTTTTAGATTAAATTTTATGGTTTTAATTGTCTTTCACTACATGGAAAG
Organism: Macrosoma leucophasiata; assembly: GCA_036365455.1. Taxonomy (NCBI): domain Eukaryota; kingdom Metazoa; phylum Arthropoda; class Insecta; order Lepidoptera; family Hedylidae; genus Macrosoma; species Macrosoma leucophasiata. The sequence goes on from JAWQUS010000024.1 coordinate 9,568,396, forward strand.
CCCCATGTAGTTGTCGTATAAAAGTGGAAATTTGTAATTCAAGTCAGATGCCTTTGTGTGGCTTAAAATATTCTGACAGTTGGTCATGTACTCTCACACCTCTCACCAGTGATGGATGGCCAGAAGTGGATAAAATATGATGTTCCAATGATGTTTTCGCAATAATTTCCAACCAATTTTTTAGAGGGGGCGTAAAAAGGCTAATTTTATGCTTTTAATATTATCTTAAACTGCCCGCTATTATTTAAAAATTTTCAATTTACTTTTGTTGTTATCGACAGTTGAGTCAATCTCTACTGTGGTGTGACCACGGGGAATGCAATATTCCCCGTGGTACCACTGGTGTAACCAACAGTGTGACCACGGGGAACGCACCAGCCTAGTGGTATCAGGCCACTACTACTACGCTGAGGTCCTGGGTTCGATTCCCGGGGGTTATCAGAGATAATGGTGTAAAGTCCTTAATCTCTGGTTCTATTGGATTTTTTCCATTTTCTGGCAATTTATAAGTACTTCGAAGTTTGGTAATGTGCCCGGAGATGTCAACAGGGTCGCCACCTGTTACATGGGCCAAAAACGTAACCGGCGAATCGTGGGTGTTTGCATGTATGCTTGAATGCATGCATTTACCTCTGCCTACAGGCGTGAAGTTACGTAATATTATCTTTCTCCAAAAAAATAATTATTAGGTGCTGGCGCGTACTGGTGAATTTAATCTGGGTGACAATATCTGTCATTGGCACGTCATTAAACGTATTTTATACCTGCAGGTTTGTACGGAACCCTCGGTGCGTGACTCGAGCGAGTCGGTTCGGTAGTGCCGAATGAGTGCCACCCGATATTTACTCGATGACATCCGGATGATGAGACGAGATGACTAAAGCAATTTTACAATACTAACGACCTGGTTAGTCCAGCTATGTGAGATGACAGATTGATTCAAAGGGTCGCGGGTTCGTTCCCCTCACCGGGACAAATATTTGTATGGCCTACAGATATTTATTTTGGGTCCGGGTGTTTCTGCATAGGTTGTATGTGTACAAGGACACAGGTTTATACCTAGTGTGGGGCTGTGAGTGTAAGCGTATTTTATTTATAATTTATTTTATACTAAAGTATGTTGTTTTGTTTTTAATAATAATAATTGCAATCTACTTGTTTTTTGTAATACCACCTTACCCCATTTTTTAAGTATTACCTGATACTCTTTAATCTTATATTTCGGTTTCGGTTTCGGCCGAAACTGAGACCGTTTCCGAAATTCGTTTTCTTTTTCGGTTTCGGTCGTCAAAGGAATTTCGGTCGGCATTACTTACTTATATCTTTTGAAAAATTTTTCAAGCCACAGTTAGGTAAGTAGTTGACTAAGTACACAATATTCCGAGGCTAGAAGGAGCCAAGGATTTTACCATGTGTAGTAGTTCGTAGTAGTCTGTGAACCAACGGTATCTACATATAATTCTGTATAATAATACTAGCGGCCCGCACCGGCTTCGCACGGGTGCAATTTAGGTACTTACACAATATTGCAACTATAAATTGAGATCTGTCCTATCTGGTAATTTGGATCAAACTGTACACGGTGTGCAAGTTTGATTAATATCGGTTAAGTAGTTTAGGAGTCCATCGCCGCCAAACACTGTGACACGTAATTTATATATATTACGATAAGAAGATGTTGGTTCATAATCTCATAAATGTACAGTCAACGGCAAAAGCAGATGATCAAAATCGGACATTCAATAATAATAATCGTAATTTGTGACAAAGTAGTGTGGCGGTGAAGTGTTTCTAAAGTACGAGATTGAAAAGTGTACCAAATTTTAGCTCATTTTGGTACACTATTTTGACGCAAATTGCGTTATGTAATTAGTATTGAACGTCCGATTTTGATCGTCTACTTTTGCCGTTGACCGTACCTATCACCCGCCATATACTAAGTACATGAGTAGGTGAGCCGTGAGACTGATTCGATTTTCACCTACTACGGCGTAGTATTGTCATACACAATGGCGTAAATAAGATGACAATACCCACAAACTTAATTTTAGAACTTAAGCACTTTTGATCATGGATCCCGTCAGCATTCTAATCACCTAAGCTATAATACTTAGTGATTGTTTCATCTATCATAGATATTGGTTCTCTCATAGCCTTTCGATTGGGACAAGAATTAGTTAAGTAAGTGACCAGTAGTGTGACCACTCACGGGGTTGGCAGCGGCGGCTGCGGCGGCGGCGTGGCGGCGACGTAGGTGCGGGCGGGCCAGCGCGCCCGCGGCGCACAGCAACACTGCGCCGCCCACGCATACGCCCGCCCACCACCACTCTGCAACAAATTACCCCCAAACGTCACATTTCTCGTTTTCATGAAATTACTTGCTAGCCGTCAGCGCCTTGTAGAACAATTTCGTTTCTGTCGCAGTGTTAGAAGGAAGGCTGATTGGTCTGTGGTGTTAGCTAATCTCTTGAATTACTTTTATTTTATGTCACATGCCTACCTATGATCATATATACAAAAATGTAGGTAGCTCTAGTCTTGAACGAAATATTTTTCATTTATTTTCAATCAGTTAAAAATGTATTATTTTTAATTCGACGGTACATGTTAGGAGGCAAGTAAGGAACTATCTCATATGTGGCAAGAAATACTTCGCCACGAATGGCATACCTACGATATACGAGTAAAGGTCAGTTTCTTGCGATCAACGTTTTGTGTTGACGTACAGCGTATTTTAGAACTGCTCCTAATTCAAAGAAATGTTTGTTTTCGAGAGAAAAGTAATTAGTCTTGTAAAACAACAAGTCGTAAAGTAGTTTCCTAATGTGATTTAAAATTAGATATTACCATATGCATACTTAGGTCTTAGGTACTTTTATATTAATTGTAATGCTTGGTTAACATTTTCTGTTGATTCAGATTTTTTGTTCCGTTCGATTAAGTCAAACTAAGTCTCATATATCATATCCTATTTTTAAATTTAAGTTTTGGCAGCACCACTTTAACTTGACTCGTGTACTTATTTACATAGATCACTGTATATAATATCTACATAATTATACGCTATTCCTAAGAATAAGAACTTGTTCGGAGTGCTCATCATTCTAGCCAAATTGCCTGACTAATCAATCGTACGCTTGTAAATATATAGTGTAAATAGGAATTGACAAGTCTATTTGCTTACGAAAGGTTACGTGATCGAGCGTGACGAAGTAGGTATGTCAACACTATATTTTTAATAATAAATTAGACTAGTATTTTAATCAGAGAAACAGAATATTAAGGGCTTCATCCTTTCTTCATATTGCTAATAATAGGATAATACTTATGTTTGCAGGATGTGTCTGAATCTGTGGCCACCTTTTAGATTAAAATCAATTAAAAATTCGGTTGCACCAAACTATTTGTCAAAGTAAAAGTTTTTGCAAAATTTCACATCTTACCAAATATCACTTAACAATTTTGTTAAAGTTAGAGCAAGATGTAAAATTTTACATTAACATTAACTAAAAAATATTATGGTGCAACCGAACCTTAATAGGTATGTAAGTTGTAAAGGAGACGTTCTAAAAATGTATGGAGCTTGGACTTGCACCTTGTATGCTATATTGAGAGAAGAAGCATAAAATACTAAATCATTTTCAGCTATTCAAATCGTTTATGAACAGGAATGTCACAGTAGCAATATGGTGACATATGGTTGTCATACAAAAATTACTAATGTATCATTGCCGACAGAAAAACAAAAAGTCTAATTATTTTTTGAGTATTTTTCCATGGTTCTACGTATTTTTCTCTTGATATAGTGTACAAGGTACGGGCCCAACATGGAACTTGTCCTTTGGTTAAAATATTGTTTGCTATGATAGACTACGCAGTTACCTACCGCAGCAGTAGGTCTATTATATAAGTAAATGTTTACATAAAATAAAAAAAAACTGGTTGCCTGTAAAGTCAGTTTTACGGGCGAAGATTTTACGTGACAACGTCTTTTTCTCGGTAGAAAGGCATTCGCCGGTCCGGCAGGCCTCTCTCTCGTTCGGTGACTCATCGTTACGTTACCGGGCGTTACACTTTTTCATGAGTGACTCCGAGCCGCAACTTAATTTAAGACGTTGTCACGTCAAAATATCAAAAGGTTTAAAAACACTCTTAATTATATGTAAAAAGTGAATAAAAAGCGAAGGAAGGCCTTAAATTTTATTACAAATTCTTGGTATTTTTATTCATACGCACACCACTCAGTTTGAATGGAGTTTGCTTACAAGGTCATAGATACTCGTAAAGATCATTTGTATGTTTCTTTCATACAGTATTTTCTCAAAGCAGCTTACTTCTTACGCGGATACACGTTTTAAGGTAGATATATGTAGATACTCTGTAGGTAAACGTTTAATGAATACTAAAGTAATAAAGCTACCGCATGCATGCAAACAGAAATAGAATTGTTTTAAGTGGAATCGTCGGCATTCGCATTCGCACAACCGGTTTTGCTAATAGTGGAATATGCTACCACAGATATACATATATTATGTCACATGTCATCAAAGCACATTTGCGCCTCGTACCTGCGTTCACCGGCGTGTAGCATCTATGACACCGTAACGTCTCCGCAACGATGATAATGTATTATGTACAATGCGAAATCAAAGCCGATGCACACTTGCCGGATATCAAAGGAAGTCAGAACACCGGCGGTCGAAGGTTGCGACCAGTCTCTGGGCCCAAAACAAACGGCATGTGGTCGCGCGTACTCGACAAAAAATCGACATCGTTCACCCAAGAATGCACAGTACGGCTATTTTTAGAGGTTCGAGGAGCGCGGGGGCGGCGGCGACGTCTGGTGTCGGTCTGCCGGGGCCTGCCACCGATCACCGAAATAGCTTCTCCAGCTGGCGATACCTGGCCACGTGGCGCGAATCATTGCTGTTGCCGACGTTGCTGCTTACCTGCTGCTCGCTTCGCTCTTCCGCTTCCACTTACTCTCTACATTCTTGTAGGAATATCTTAATGTAGATAAGTATATAAAACGACGACGATACATTTGCACATGCTACGTGTATTTTTTTTTTGTTTCCTGAGAAGTGCAATATTTTTGTCAGATTTTATATTAAACTAGCTGCCGCGACGAACTTCGTATCGCCTTTGAGGTATAAAAAAAATTGTACAAAAAAAAGTTCGGGGTGGACAACCCTTATCACTTAGTGGTATGAAAAATAGATGCTAGCCGATTCTCAGACTTGCCCAATTGGTATACGAAATTTCATGAGAATCGGTCGAGTCGTTTCGGAGGAGTATGGTAACTAACATTGTGACACGAGAATTTTATATATGGCTAGATAGGAACAGAAGTGATCCAAGTAGCACTTTGTTAATGTTGAGATAATGAGTGAAACGCGTTTCTAAGAATTTCGTAATTATTTTTATAATTTGTTTTAGAACATGCTTGTTATATGACACATACATAACTTTGACTTTCTTAGTTATTTGTTTAATACATCAAAAAAAAACATACTCGTAATATAAAATTATTAATATGTAATAATATTTAAGAAATCGTAACTTATGTTGCAATACAGAAATGGAACATGAAAGAGTTTGTTTGAAAAAGTACTGAACAACACTTGGATTGCTTTTGCACAACCTTAATTCATATCCAAAAGTCACAAAAAGTGACGTAACTCAATTATTCCAAAAATGCTACTTGGATCACTTTTGTTCTTATCTAGCCATAAATAGAGAAGGTAAAGAGAAGAGATAGAGCTAACAAAAATATTTAAATTTTAATATGAATTTACGTTGATTTTGAAGTACCGACCAATATACATTACATACATTCATTGATATTATCTATAGCCTAAAATGTAATATTTTTTTACCTAGGTACATAACACGTTACACGTTAAATTGGTTTAAACAAAAACTGGAATTTGAATGAAGATGATTTATAGACATACTGACTTATGAACATAATTATTTAGTGGCCAAGAGTTATCTAGCCTGTTCTATTTGGTAGTAATAGGTAAATAAAAAAGATAATTGTGGAAACCGAGTCGTTAAGGTCATATTTAAGTTTTTAGTAGTGGTGGTTAGATTTGATTATAATATTTTACCCGAATAGGTTAAAAAAGAAAAAACCGAGATTTATAAGGATACAAGGTAAGGTTCTTCGCTCTCTCCTTGGAATACCTAGTTAAAAACATGGTGTGAAAATACGTAGGTATTAGGTATACAATTTTTACGAACATTTAATTCAAGGTGCATATGTATTATTATATAATCTACGCTATAGAAGGTCTACGTGCATTGAAATAGATCCGTAAGACTGAAATGATTTTGTTATTCAATCCAACGTCTCGGTCGCTTTTCATCTTCCGTGGTTCCGAAGAGAAGCTGTGTTGTGTGGTCGATGTTCCGGGCAGACGAAAGTAACATTTGATTGACAGCAGTTTGGAAAATTATATGCCGGTAGCATTCATTTGTTTTATTTGTCCCGTTTTTAGATTATATTTAGGCTTTCTTCACATAGAAGTGTCTTGTATATAATATACAATGATAGTCGGCCGACTAAGTAACTCATTTCATCTGTGGGACACCATACTTTGGATTGGTACAGTGCCACCAACTTATCTCTGAAATGGCAAAAAAAAGGAACTAAAGCCGCCATGTTGAAGTGTCATTGGATTGTCAGTGTCTACTACTTTCGTGTGCTGTGTTTGTTTTATTGCTATATTTCTTGATTTTAACTATTGAATATGCCGAAAGCTATGAAAAGTGATGCCCGGAATATTATTCTAAAGGTTAAATCCTTTTTTGAAGAAGAATCTCGACAGCAGGCTCCCTTATAATTCCATTTAGTCAAATATACAATCGAATTGCGGCAGCTACAGGTCAGTGTTGCCAGTTCTTATCACACAAATTACCCAATTTTAATAAGTCAGTTAAATTGATACAATATCTACTTACCTAAATTTAATTTACAGAATATTCTTTATATTTTTTATTTACGATAGCAGCTTTGGTTTCATTTTTATTTGAACAACTTGAAATAATCTGTATTTACGATTACGTTTTTAATTAAATTAGTAATAATAATAGTTTCTTTGTTTCTACCCTATCTTTGGAGTGAGCCAGCTGACCTGCTAGATGTATACTGAATTATTTTATTTTATTACAGGTGTAAGCTTAGGAACAATATCTAATATTGTCAGAGAGGGGCAAGAAGCAGAAAAATCCGATACTAAAATTCGCACACCAGGCAAGAAACGAACACGTAAAAGTGGATTTATTTTAGTTGATGATTTTGACCAGAGAGTTATTAGACGGAAAGTTCATGAATTTTATTCTGCCAGGAAGGAAGTGCCTACTGTCAATAAGCTTCTAGATGTCTTAAGGACTGAAATAAATTATACAGGACAGAGAGAATCTCTTCGAAAACTGCTCCATAAATTGGGATTTCGTTTCAAAAAAACGCTGTCTAATCGTAAGTATTGATGGAGCGCAATGACATTATCAGCTTGGAGAGCTAGATACAGGTTTCCAATAAATTTTAAAAACAAGCAATTTGTTTTTTTTAACGTACATTTATCATGCTGTAGCCACTATAGTTATAATCTAGACAGGCTTTAGCATAATAACTTAAACAAACACAGTTGTTTTTACTCATTTAAAACTTACCCAACATTTCTTTCATCCCAATCTTAAGCAAAACAAAATTAACTAGCAACACCGATACGACGGTGACGACATCCTTAATTTCAGAGATAAGTTGGTGGCACTGTACCTACTTAAACTGACAATTTCTCTGATTTTTTTTCGCAACAAGGCAGTAGAGACTTGCCTGTAACAATGAAGTCTCTTGTAGGTAAGCTCTATAAGTAAAAATAAACGGAAAATTAGATTAGGAAAGAGTTGGATTATGATGTTTGCTATACATTTTTAAGTAAGTAAGTATTAAGTAATGACCGTCATACGTCAATTTCGGACAGCCACTTGCTATACCAAGACAATTTCATTTGGTTATGGTCGCACAAGAGAGAACTGTGAACTCTTGTGTGTCCTTGAAGAATATAGATGCTCTTTGATACAAGAAACATGTGTAGTTGTGTAGGCACACCGCGAACGCAAGTCCATTAACATTATAATAGAAATATACATATCAAAAAGAAACCCATCTACGGTACAATATAAGAAAAGATACAAGTTGAGATAGGATACCAAGCGCTACTTAGATAAAGCAAATACAACGCAGCTTATAGTTTTGTTATATTTCTAGTACCATAATAGACTGTTATTCATTATTGCCTCAAGGTTTCAGCGCAGCTTCTGTTGGGTTAATGTTCTTTTGGATTTTACACGTGGATTGTAGTTAACAAAGAATGAGAATAAAACATGGTGCTGGAATCCCTTTATCAGATAGGGGGTTGGTCAGAGGGGATGGGCGGAGGGTGGTTGGTGGAACGCTGCGACGTCTGTCTAGACTGACTGTAATTAGGAAGGTGAACGCGTAGGCAGCAGCGGCGGCTCGAACGAGTCGAGGCTAGGCGCCCCGTTTGCGTCATATTCTAATTAACATATAACAGGTAAATATTCTTATAACAGGTAAATTGTGTTCACTTTGTGCGTTCCTATAAACATGCTGCTCAAACATCGCGAGCAAGGAAGCCACACGATATGGCTGTTCCAGGTTTAAGACGTCAAATTTTGTCTAAGTAGGTTTTAGGTAGGTTGTAGATGTAAATTTGTCTACCATTTAGTACCTACATTATAAAATAATACTTATCAAAAGATGCTTCCGTGCAATTCATCTGCCCATTTCCGTCGCATCATGTTAAATATTAGTAACTCTATACGGGTAAAGAAGTCCGATGGCCGTCATATAATAGGTATAGGTTGGTACCTAATATTGATTGGTATTTATAAATACCCAAGCGAGAAAAAATCGATGAAGGTACCTTATTACATAAGTACCTTAGTACCTTACCACATTCGTTGAGCGGTCATCAGCAGATTGTATTTAACTAGAAGTTTTATAAGTACCTACAATTAGGAACTTGCGTTGTTACCTTGTATGAATTTTATTATTAACTGTTTAGCAAATTTGTTCAATAAACATTTTGCGGACAGACGGATCGACGGTCATGGCGAAACTATAAGGGCTCCTTGTAAGCCACGGAACCCTAAAACAAAGAACAAAATATACTAACTTCAATTTAGGATGTACTTGTGTCGCGGTGGACATTCATTTGTCTGAACTTGCAGAGGTCAGGTTTGTATCTTACGGGAATTGTGTTGATTGAGTTGAGCGTTTTACTGTTTGTAGAGTTCCAGTGTCGGAGCTCAAGGGCGTATGCATCACTGTATTTGCTAATATATTATATGTTCTGCCAAATGCTAATGATCAGCACTATCGTGTTCCAGAAAGATGGTACCTAATGTACGGCTCCGTTATATGGGAGCACGGCAGTGCCCTCCCACGCCACGACGAGCCAAGCGAAGCGCAAGGGCGCTAGCTACCTTTTTTCCAAACACTTCGGTTCAAAAAACTTAGGTTTGAATTATACCAGATAAGTTGAGCAGGAATTCTCCAGCCACGCATTTTGACTTAGGAAGTAGTTTGAAGTTAGGGCGTGCAGAATTCGAAACTTGACTCTACAAGAGATCTGATAACTTCTTGAGCGATATGGTCTCGTCTTAACATCCTTTTACTCGTACATGATTTTTTTTTTGTAATGTGGGATGACTAGATATCTCAGAGGCAAACCAACTTTGGCCTCAGTGTAGTAATGCGTTTGGTTTTTGACCTCTGATTTTTGTGTAGATATTTATACGCTACTACATACTTACTATCAATGCAAACTGCAATCTTGTTTATCACAATATCTTAATATATATAAATCTCGTGTCACAATGTTTGTCCTCAATGGACTCCTAAACCACTTAACCGATTATAATAAAATTCGCACACCATGTGCAGTTCGATCTAACTTGAGAGATAGGATAGCTTACATTACGCTATGACTAATAGGAGCAGAGCAGCGCGGGCGAAGCCGGGGCGGGCCGCTAGTAGGTATATAATTAATAATAATAAGAGAGGGGGGGGGGGCAGAGCAGCTTGTGGCGAGCTGTTGGTGAGTAGCGACACCACCCCCTACCATCATCTCGAGTTCCTCCGAGAGAACTGGGCTCCGCCTCGTCCGCCGCACAGAGGTACGGCCGGACAGAGCATCAGGTCTCTCACCTCTGGCTTGCCTTCATTGGCCGGTCAGAGTGGGGCGCTAGAGGTATGGCATTTGCAGAAATTTAGACAATAGGCTGTTGTTTAAATTTCTGGAAGAGCCATACACGGTGGAAGTGTCTAATCGTGTTGGCTGTTTGGGAGACCCACCAAGGAAAGGCGAGTCACCACCTGCCTAAAGTAGGATTCGATAATGTGAGATGTTGATTAAAGGCAGGTGCCGGATCTCACTCCATAGGCCCGCCCAGCCAGCTAGTCCCCCCAGTTCACCCACATAGCCCAAAGTTTGACAAATCACTTATCATTACAATAGTCCCATTATATTCTGCGGGGTCTGTCTGTGTCTGTATTTACTATTGATGCAGCCAGAGAGAGGTCCCGCCGAATATAACCCATTACAAAGTAGATCAAAATTCTCGAAAGGGCCTCTACGTGTTGGATCCCCCGTGTCCCCGCGCAAGCCTGACAAAGGTCCGGGGTTCAAATTGGATCCCGTGCTGACGAGAGATATTGATGTGTGATTGTGGTTGGACCATGGTTGGACAGTTGAGGTTAATATTAGGGATGTTTGACAATATCTCGCTGTGTCGATGTGCGCTGGTTTTGTTAACCGAGTTCAAAAAAACGAAAAGGTTCTTCATTCGGCCGGTATAGTTTTTTTTTATGTATGTACGCGAATTTCGCCGAGATTTCTGGACCGATTTACCTAATTCTTGTTGTGTTTGATGCGGAATTGTTTCGAATTGGTCCCATAAAAATTTTATTCTTTTTTTCTATTGGGTAGGCCCATTAGTTTTCATTTTATGAGCATTTTTTACTTACTTTCACCTCAAACTAAAGGAATAAGATAAGACAGAGCCGACGGGCACGCGAAGGCATAAGTATGACGTCGGGTTTTGGCGGGAACCTTGAATGAGGCGTATGGTGCTCTTATTTTATTTCATTTTCTTGGTGTATTTTAAAGTTATATTGAATAAAGTTGGTGGCATTTTGTTTGATATAGGTTTATTACAGTGCCCGTGTATAGTGAAATAGAATAACAGTGCGAAAACACGACCTTTCAGGTTGCCTCCAAAACTTCATTGTAAATGTTCTGGTAAAATAGCCATCGCTTTACTCGACTTAACTTGACTGCAACTCACTTGACTGACATATTATACTTGATAACTTATATACTTGATACTTACATAATATACTTGATATTATACTAACTTTGACGCTGCTTAAATAAATACGAAATATCGTTTTACTTGACACTGGCAATATGCGTAATAGCGATGCCATAATAAAAAAAAAAGATTAGATTGCGTGTTGTCATAACAATGCGTTGAATCCACTGACGTCTTAGTTAGTCCTAATGCGCATGACAACAAGTGAAAATGACATATTTACTCATCGACGACACAACACACCTTATTTAATTTAATCCTTCGTGGATAAATGTATAGAGTTAACAGTCCATGATTACTTTCCCCAAAAATAATTATTTTTTTTCATTGATTTCGTATAGTCGTGTAATAATTTTGTATCGACACATCTAAACAGTTTAAATTATGTACCTATCTTATTTTCACGAAGTTAAAAGAGTCAGATTTTACAAATTTAACAGATGTGAACATTAATCTTATTGACAATGCAGCAATAAACTAAAAAGTATTAAATAAAAATAACTACGTTAAGAAAAACCGACTTCAAATCTAAAAAGTAAAAAATAATACAGTTTTAATATTAATTATATACTACCTATTATTTATATGTGTTATTTACTAATAGCATTGAAGTCGGTGCCAAGCCAAAATCATTAAAGTAGGCATTTCATTGTATTAAAACGTAACTTCACTTACTTACTTACTTACTTACTTACTTCATGCCTGTAATCCCCGAAGGGGTAGGCAGAGGTAAATGCATGCATTCAAGCATACATGCAAACACCCACGATTCGCCGGTTACGTTTTGTTCATTGTATTAATTTGCTCGTATTCATATTTAAGTGATTAAAATATAATTATTTCTTTAAGGCTCGGCAGCGACTTCAATCCTATTAGTAAATAACACATATAAATAATAGGTAGTATATAATTAATATTAAATCAGTATTATTTTTTACTTTTTAGATTTGAAGTCGGTTTTTCTTAACGTAGTTAAATTTATATATAAATAAATAACATATAACTAGTGGTGCGCTGCGTCAGTCTACAAAATACGCACCACGCTCTGTGAAACGGCACCTACGAGGACAACAATTGTCTGTCGTATTGTGAATCTTTTTGAAAGTCTTGATTAGTGAATAGCGTAGGTAGGCTCTGCTGGCTCAATTGCAGCTAAACTATAATTTTTATGAATTAAAAAATCCACACAATAACAAATTACGTACGGGTACGATTACAACATTATTTAAGACTAGCTGTTGCCCGCGGCTTTGCCCACGTGGATTTCGTTTTATAAATAATTCAAATTTTACGATCCCGCGGACATGTCCCAATCAAGTTACAATTGTTATCCAAAACCTTTAAGTATACCTAACTATTTTCATATAGTCCAAAAATGAGAAAATTCTGTAATTCTGTTCTGTAAACTTTATTAACTTTATCTGGTTTTTTTTTAGTGACAAATAGTCTGCATACCAATTTTTGACAGTCCTTTATCTCTGGTTCTATTGGGATTTTTCCATTTTCTGGAAATTTCTCAGTACCTCGAAGTTTGGTAATGTGCCCGGGGATGTCAACAGGCTCGCCACCTGTTACATGGGCCCAAACGTAACCGGCAAATAGTCGGTGTTTGCAAACATTATGATTGCCTTTACTTCTGACAACCCCTTCGGGATTACAGGCGTGAAGTTACGTTACATTTCAAAGAGTCAGTATTTTTTTCAATTTCAATTTGTCTGCCTTGAAAATTGTGGAATGCTCCTACTAACCTCCACCCGCTATTTTAGGGAGGTAGGCATCCAAAAAAAAAAGTAAGTAGAGGTATCCAAAAAAAAAGTAAATGCTGTTTTTTTAGTAACAAAGAGTCCGCATACCTATTTTTGACTTTCCACCTTGAACACTGCGGAAATCCCAATACAATTTTCACACCCTCTTATAAGGAGATGGGGGCAGATTTAAAAAAAAAAAAGATGTACGTATTGTTTCATAGGCTTAAAGAGTTCGCGTACCAAGTTTTAACTTTGTACCTTGCAAATTATGGAATGCTCCATTTAAATTTTCACCTCCTATTTTGGGGGGGTGGGGAAATATAAGAAGACAAAAAGTTGCCTATGTCACTCTGCACCTTTTCAAATATCTCTACATAGAAAATTACACCAAACCGTTGCTCAGTTTTGACGTGAAAGACGGACAAACAATCACACTTTCACAATTATAATCTTAGTATAGACAGTATGGATTTATTAAGGAAGGTAATATACAACTTCATATTCTGTGAAAATTTTAAGCGTCTACTTGCAATGTACCGTTGTTAATATCGAGCAGAAAATATACGAAAAAAAAACACGTTTATTGTATGCCCCCTTGGACCCCTTAATACTTTCATTTTCTTATTTTTTGTATTTAATTTTGTCGTTATAGCGGTAACAGAACTACATAATTTGTGAAAATTTTAGCTTTCTAGCTATCACTGTTTATGAGATACAGCATGGTGACAGACAGACGGACGGACGGATAGACAGACAGACAGCGGAGGATTAGAAATAGGGTTCGGAATCGAAGGTACGAAACCCTAAAAAAGATAGAAGATAGATGCAGAATAGTCTAAAAATATTCGATATGATTCTTTAAATTGACATAACTTTTTTTTTCTGAACCGATTGACATGAAACAACACTAAATGTTAAGAAAAACTTACCACAATGAATTAGTGAAAACCGCAAATCGGATAAGCCGTTTCTGGAATTAGCGTGCACAAACACACAGACAAACAGTGTTGTGCGCCAAAGGTTAAAATATAATTATACCAAGTTTCATCGTAATCGGAGCGGTAGATTTTGTGTGATGCTTGAACAAACTGAACAAACAGACAGACAGACAGACAGACAAAAAAAAATCTCTCACATTTCACAACATTTTCTCACATATTTGTGTTCGGTATCGATCTAGTAACATCCCATGGTATTTATTTTTTAAATATATTTTATGTACAGAATTTACACTTCTACAGTTTTATTATAAGTATAGATGAAACTTGACTTGATTTCCCTCCTTACCATTGAGCTTTACTAAAGTAGATAACTCACGATGAATTGTGGTTTACAAACCATATTGGTATGTTGAATGTTATGTTAATGTTATCAATTTGTGCTATGCACAGATTTTGTTTATTGTTTTATAAACCTTCCTAAAGGGCCTCTAACGGGCCTCTTCAAAATCATAATTTGGAATCTGTCAGTCTTTGCTTCACAATGATTTGCTTACCTACCTAATAGTTGCAATCTACCACAGCTACGCTTGGGTAGTACGGCTTTGAGGCGAAGGTGTAGAAGCTAGTGTATATATATTATGTTTTTATCCCAATAGCATTCTCAGTATTGGTAATGTACTCGAAGAATGGCAATATGCATGATCTGCCACCTTTTATCTATATGGGACATAACAAACGTAACTGGAGAAACCGTGGGTGTTGTAGGTATGTTTGTATGTACTCGTATTTAGTTGTGATCGTGTGTAATTTAGTTTCAGGGTAATAGTCTTCAGATAGTAGATTAGCCTATTACTTTCGTGAAAAAAATACGATTGTTTGCTACTCGTGCGTAACCGAAGCCTAACATACCTGGTAATTTCTGACATAAGGGTAAAAGGCCTTCTGATGCTGAGTAAGATGGTTTATGAGAGTTGTTGCTGGTGGGAAATCTCACTGGTTCACGATAGAAGGTCCTTAATAACATTGTAACATTAAAATGTGAAACACTTAAGTGCACAGAAAGGACTTTGCAGGAGAGCATTATAAGGGGCGCGGTTTGTAAGAATAACTGTGGTTATTTCCATCAGCCGGCCGTCCGACAATCCGACAAATATGCTTTGCGTACGGCAAGATTGTTGTGCGACAATGTGCACAATACATATTCGGTTTTAAAAAAACGAAGGTAAAATATTTGAGGCTAATGTCTGTGCACATACTTACTGGTTTTTTTTCAGATTCTCGATTTTCTTAATGATTTTTTGCTCTGAAAATTCTGTATGCGCCATTGGTTACCAACGTGTATCTTACTTATAACAAATTAAAGCATTAGGTATGTTGTTGTTATTAAGTTACGTTTCGTAGTGACGTAATGGACTCTTTTCTTTATTTATACTATTAGATTTCTATCACTCATAATATAACAGACTTCGAAATTCTGTCATTGGAAAGTGAAAAATTGCAGAAAATAGATTTAAACCCAAATAGCAATGCATGTTATATTCAAACATTGTTCAGTACGTTCTGTCAACATATTGCAGTATTATCTCCTAACTCCTCACTATTAAGAAGTGCTGTGGCTTCCAACGTGTGCTCAGTAGCGTGAAATGATGATATTCATATACAAATACCTACGTATAGAAATTAAGAAAACACATCCAAAAGCCTACACGTCCATACAATTTTTGAGGGTTTTCCTCGATATCCCCATGATGCTATCATCAGGTCCCAACTTGGCGGACATGAGACCAATTCGAAAGTAAGTATATCTTATCAAACGACACAAGAATTTTCAAAATCGGTTTACAATTGTCGGAGATATTGCAGAACATACATAAAATCCTCCTCCAAAGAGAGTCCTCCTTTTTTGAAGTCGGTAAAATAATATCAGTCCGTATCAGATGAGTCGATTAACTGTAAGAAGTGCTGTTGCTGGCACTGAATCAATGTAAACAATTTTCAGTGTATTGCGCTGGATCGAAGCAGAATCGCTGGCTACTTCTCAGTCCTTTGAAATCATAAGCGCGCGGCGTGCGCTCCCGTCATTGTTGATCCGTCTAAACACTCACAATTCATAATAAACTTATCTTCATGCCTATAAGTATGGAGAGATGGATTCACACGTAGGTATGCAGCAGGAATGTTTTTTTGAGTTCAGTATAACAGGTGACGAGCGTACATTAACCGAGCACATTACCAAATTCCTATGGCTCTTCTACTTATAAATCTACTATCAATGAAAAAATCTAAATTAATAATTAAAATGTGAATAAATAAAATAATTATTTAGAACCCTTAGTCACGTGGCGGGGAAGTTATTTCTGGACTAGGGAGACCTTTTTATCCGTTCTCAATTGTCTGAAAAAAATCGTCGATTTTATTGTTAATTTTGCCAGTGTAAAATCTTTTGGTGGTAGTTCAAATGTCGGAGTTTTTGGGAATAGCTGCGACCGTCGGTTTTTTTCGATCTTAATATTTTCTTTAATTTATTCCGCGAAACGAGTTGTGAAATTGTCAAATATTATTCGAATAATTAAATAAATTTGTGAGTTGAAATATACCTTACTTTTAAAATATTAGTTGATAGCAACATGAGTCTAGAATATGAAGATTTTTCAAAAACTTTCAATAAGTGTAATCAATCTTATCTGTCACAGCGGCCACAACTTAAGCCGGTCGGGTGGCAACCATCTGCATTTTGGGCTACGATTTTAAGCGTTCCGTAGACTCTAGGGATGGGATCCTTGATAGTTTCACCATGTCCGTCCGTCCGTCTAACGTAAATCTTAGAGATCTACTAACTACTGTATTTATATGCAAAATGGATGAATGGACAGATGTTTTTGTTAAGGGGTTGCCCATGCTTAATGAATCCCGTGATGTTTTTATAGCAAGTAGGTATATGACCTCCCTCCTGGTGGCGGAAAGTTATCAGGTGTTTCGCGTTGGTTTGTTGCAGGCGGTTCATAGGGCTAAATCCAGTGGCGACTCAAAAGGAAACATTATTTGCTTCTAGGTAACTTTAACGCAGGTTTTAAAATTTCAATTAGTAAGAATATTTTTTAGAATACCATAAGAGGACAACTTTAATTCTAAGGAATCGAATAATGTAGATATCCTTGATCTTGCGATCATAATAACATTTCAAAACGTAAATTCTAAGTTGTAACCCTAACATCAAGATAAAGTTATTTTTAGGTACAAACGTTTATAACTAACTCACTATGTGGGTTTCGACCAGAACTCGAAGCCTATCCAACTGCAGCGAAGTGTGAGGCAGGGAGATGTCATAATCTTCGAAACAATTCACCGCTGTATAAAGAGATATCTTCAGGCTTCTGGACTGGAACGGACTCGATATCAACATTAACGGCGAGAAGATGCATCTCTAACGTGACCATTTTTATTGTCACTCTAAACGGGACATTCTCAAAATAAACCTACAAGGAACCAGGGCGGAAGAGGCTTACTAACGAACGCCCAGCTATAACGCCCTTCTTTAGGCCTGGGTTGCACCACGATATTTGTTGAAGTTAAAGTTATTGTAACATTTCACATCTTTCTCTAACTTAAAGAAATCTGTTAATGTTAGAGCAGGCTGTGAAATGTTACAATTACTTTAACTTTAACAAATATCGTGGTGCAACCCAGCCTAAGTATTGTTTTAAGTATCTTACGTACCTATCGCCACAGATAATATCTGTGGATATCGCTATCGATTGCTTTTGAGATAATTATAATTTATTCAAAAAATATTAAAATTTCGGATAGACGTTTACAGGACAACTTAAGTCAGAAGTATTTACCTCGACACTCGACGTTTCGGACGTAATGCAACGGCCGTGGTCACGAGTAGACTCAACAGCAACACGGTCTACTCGTGACCACGGCCGTTGCATTACGTCCGAAACGTCGAGTGTCGAGGTAAATTCATCGATTAAAATAGTACGCGATTAAGTCCCGTTTACAATATAAAAATATGAATACAAATCGTGAAAGTTTAAAACAATTTAACTTAAGTCAGGCACGCTAGTTTTCTACACATTTTTGCTGAGATTACCAATATTGGGACATTTTCGCTGCCCAAAAGTTTTCCTGGGACACCGGGACGGACTGCATGAAAACGGGATTGTCCCGTTCAAAACGGGACGTATGGTCACGTTATGCATCTCCGACCTCCGATTTGAAATATTATGGTTCAGGGCACTACACTTTAAGTTCTTGACGATTATGTACACCTGGAACAAACGGTCAGTTTAGGTAGATCCAACTTCCAGAACACGGTGTCGGGACGTGACGACCCCATCGCCCGCTAGCGGAAGAATTCTCTTCTAGTGGAGGGGAATAATTCTTCCTCTAGTGCAGTCAGTCAACAGAACAATGGCGGTCAAACCATGGCGGTAGAAGTATGCGGGATCGGCAGCAGTGTCCCGTGATAAAATTGTCGCCACTGCGATCGTCAATCCGCATGCCAAGCGTGGCGATTATGGCAAATCGACCCAATGAAGCAGAACAACACAGGCCCCCCACGAGGTGGACCGACGACCTGATGAAGGTCGCGGCAATCGCTAGATGAGGGCGGCCCGGGACCGTTCGTTATGGCATTCTTTGGGGGAGGCCTTTATTCAGCAGTGGACGTCTTTTGGCTGAAATGATGATGATGATGAACTTCCAGAAAGAGAACAATCGCCGAATACGACTCGATTGGGCAGCGTTCGGCAAGCTACGATACATCTTCTCGTCCAATTTACTGCAATGTGTCAAGACGAAAGTCTTTGGCCAGTGTGTGTTGCCAGTGATGACACACGGTATGTGGGAATTGAAATGTGTTTTATCACGCTTCATAAGAAGGCTCAAGGTCACGCAGAGGGCAGTGGAAAGAGCTATGTTCTAAGAGCTGCGAGATCGAATCAGAAATGACGAGATCCGAAGTAGCCGATTTAGCCCACCTAATAACGAAACTCCAATGGTAGTGAGGGCACTCAAGTCGAAGAACCGACGACGAATTGCGATCGCGTACGTGGACTGATGACAAGGAAATGGTCACGGGTACAGGTAATCGCTAGATGAGGGCGGCCTAGGACTGTTCGTTGTGCCAATTTTCGACAAGGCTTTTGTCCACCAGTGAACGTGTTTTGGCGGAAACGATGAAAATGATGGTGAAATATTATAAAGCATTTCACGTTTTACCATTAAAAGAAAACTAGTATTATGACACAACAAATGCATATTTAATGCGATTAGTTAGTAGGTGAAAATTTAAAAATTAAAATTCTATTGAAGCCGTTTGATTTGCGACTATGTATGTGATTTTGCCTTATCACATTTAACACGCGGAATTCCTTTCTTTGATGCGGCACATAAGGACAGGAAAAGATGTTAAATTAATTTGGTCCGCGTGGAAGTATGAATTCAAGGATGTAATTTAAGATGAAGGTCATACATCTTGAGTAATATACACGGATTCAAAACATTATCAAACAAGACTCAGTCTTGGGTCCATTATCAATGATTAAAATCCTTGGACCAACCCATACGTTCACAAGAATAAAATAAATCCAATGATACCTAGATACTATGTTAAAGTTTAAGGGCTTGAATCAACACTTTTGGTTGGGAAGATTTGAGCCATGGTTAATTTTGAGGGAAGTTTGAGACCGTTAGCCCCCCTCCACCCCGGGGTCTCCAACGTACGATCGAACTCAAGATCTAATTTAGTAAGTAAGTATATCAATAAAATTGTCTTAGTTGAAACGGAATACAGACTTGATAAAAAGGCTCAAAATTATTGGACCTTCGTAATGGATGTCCTAAAAGTAAAGGTACGGGTGCATTGAAGAGGTGCTGTGTACAGAAGTGCGATTTGAGAAGCGGTGAGGCGGTGTGCTTTTGTGGTATGCAACGAGAATGCACCGGATGGATCGAAGCATTTTGGTATCACGGCTACGTGAATTACTTGTCAAACTGGAACGGTGCGGACTTGAGGCCTGCATGTACCGCCACTTTCTCCGTACGTCACACGCTCAGCTAGCAATGTTCGTGCATATTTTCCTGTCATTTTTGCGAGCGCGTGAGGACGCAAGCGCTGTCTCAATTGTTTTCGTCGTGTTTCGCGGGCTATTTCGGGCGTGTGCGGCGGCGCGGCGGTGCAAGTCGTTCGCGCACGCACGACTGTCCACAAATGTTACCACTACAACACCTTGATATTCGATTATCGTTATTGTCTGTTCTCTACCACAGCATAGGATACGTTTAGAATTTATTCGGTTGTATCACTGTAAACCAACACTATGTTGTCATGTTAATTGTATGAACAAATTCAGACAGTATATCTCAAGAATCTCGGTAATATCTACTAAGTATCTCACATTCTCATTTCCCTAATGGTGATGTTTATGGCTATGACATTTAAGATGCTGGACGGATATAGCATATTCATATTGTTTCTATTGTGGATATCTGGATTTTTGTAAATCTGTTATACTTATAGGTAATTCAAGATCAATTTAACTGTAGATATCTACAGTAAAGTTATTCGAAAGTTACACTTTCGATTGTAACTTCTTTTTAGGTAACATTCCAAAAGGGAATATGATATATTATGTTATAGGTACCTACACCCGAAGAACATTCATTTCGATAAAAATATTTTATATCGTCATTGAGGTCATGGTAATATTTTTTATGTTATGATGATGGATGTGGGAGTGCGTATGGGTGACTTAGTGGTGAACTGTCTGCTTTACGCAGATGATGCGGTAATTGTTAGCTCTACACCATCTGGGCTACAAGCACTAGTCACAGTCATGAAAGAGGATTGTATGGAGAAAGGCTTACAATTGAATGTGGATAAAACTAAAGTATTAGTATTTGAAAGAGATGAACAGAGAACAAATGCAAGGGTAGTAGTAGATGATGCAGTGTTAGAACAGGTTGATGAAATTGTATATCTTGGATGTGCTTTTAGCAAGGATGGTAGGTACACCACTGACATAGAAAGAAGAGTGCTTGCTGGGAATTGCGTGAATGGAGCGTTGGTTAAGCTGCTAGAATCTAAACATCTCAGCCAGCGGGCTCGACTAGCCGTACATAATGCTGTACTTACTCCAACGCTTTTATATGGAAGCGAGAGCTGGGTATGCAGGAAAGAGCATGAAAGTAAGTTGAACGCGGTCGAGATGAGATCTTTGCGCAAGATCTGCGGTGTATCACTCACCGATCGCGTTAGAAATGAAGATGTAAGAAAGAGACTTTGTGTGAATGATAGTATCGGTGTAAAAATGAAAAAAGGCATGCTCCGATGGTTCGGGCATATAGAAAGAATGTCGAATGAGCGAATGACTAAACAGATATACAATGCGAATGTGGATGATTGCAGAGGCCCAGGAAGACCAAGGCTGACCTACCATGACCAAATAGGTCGAGTTCTGTCTGATGGTGGGGTCAAAAGTCTTAGGAATCGGCGTGCATGTATGAAGAGAATGATGAAGGTAGACGAGGCACGAGAGGTTTGTCAGAACCGAGATGTCTGGCGCTCTACACTCTCTGCCTACCCCGTTAGGGACCTGGCGTGAAGATACACGTACATGATGATGACCAATGTGAGTGCATTTCATAATGGACGGTAACTGTATCCTATAGACATCTAGGTACATAAAAACCAGAGGTATCAATACAGAGCTTTGCCTCTTCTATCGCTTTAAATCTAACTCTGTATCAGAAATTACATTCTCGAGCTCCGTCACTAAAACTCTGCTTTGAGTAAAACTATTAAACCAAAAATAAAAGTTAACATGTTGTTACTACCTCAGTAATCTACTGGCAGCAGGCCGCTACTGCTACGCCGGGTCCTGGTAGAGATAAGGATACCTTTAAACCTGGTGCTATTGGGATTTTCCATTTTCTGGAAGTTTCCCAGTGCTACCCGCGATGTTTGGTAATGTATCCGGAGATGTTCATATGTTCGCTATCTGTGACATGGTTCAAAATAAACTGCGAATCCTGGGTGCCTGTGGTGAATGGGTATATAACATATAAACTGGCAAGTGCGAATCGGACTTGGGTTCACAGAGTTCCTTGTAATTAATACATTTCTTGTATTATCATAAATGCCATTGACTTATGGGGTTTCCTGTAATCTGTAGCTTAAGAACTATTTTATCGATTTTTACCAAAATTTTAGCCTCAGTATTTTCGGAGATCAATTTTTGTGTTTTCTTGAATAACTTCAAAAATTGTTTTATATTATTTCGCATTAACACATGCTTGTGAAATATATTTTATTTTAAAGAAAAATGGAAAGTTGGTAATAGATGGCGCTGCTGCTACCATAAAGCAATGCAATAAATGTGAAGGAAAGATTTGACAAATCGGGCAGGACTTCAGTAGCTCAATTGGAAGAGCGGCTGGACTAGATTCCCAGTAGGCCGCGAGTTCGAGTCTCGCCTGAAGTAAAATTTTTCTTTCCATTTTTCTTTAAAATAAAATATAACTTCAAAAATATTTTGTTAACTTACATATTTTTGAAATCCTGACAGTGATTAAGGCCTGATTCGCAATAATAATATGTTACACTAGCTGTGCCCGCGACTTCGTCCACGTGACAAAAAATATGATTGTTCAGTATCTACCCGGACGAAGTCGTGGGCGCAGCTAGCATAAAAGTAGCTTAAATTACTCCTTATTACATCAGCTATCTGCTAGTGAAAGTCCCGTCAAAGTCGGATACACCCCAATTCTACTTATTTGTATATAGGTATGTATGTATGGAGGTATGGAGATAAAGTAGCCTAAGTTACTCCTTATTACATCAGCTACCTACCCGTGGAAGTCCCGTCAAAGTCGGATACACTCCAATTCTACTTATTTGTATGTAGGTATGTATGTATGTATGGATGTATAGAGATAAAAGTAGCCTAAGTTACTCCTTATCACATCAGCTATCTGCCAGTGAAAGTCCCGGCAAAATCGGTAGAGCCCTTCCGAAGATTAGCCCCGCCAAACAGACAGACAGACAAAAATTGTAAAAAATGTTGTTTTGGTATATGTACCGTGTATACATACATATGCATTTAGCAAAAAGTGGTTATTTTAATATTACAAACAGACACTCCAATTTTATTTATTTGTATAGATGTATAGATTTATTATGGAAGGTAATATAGAACACAAGACCTAAAAAATCTGTGACAATTTTAAGCGTCTACTTGCTACCGTAATTATAATCGAGCAAAAAATATACGAAAAGAAAACACGTTTCTTGTATGCCCCCTTGGACCTCTTAACATTTTCATTTACTTATTTTTAGTAATTAATTTTGTCTTTATAGAGGTATCAGAAATACATAATTTGTGAAAATGTTAGCTTTCTAGCTAGCACTATTTATGAGATGCAGGCTAGTGACAGACGGACGGACGGACAGACAGACAGACAGCGGAGCATTAGTAATCCGTAGGGTCCGTTTTTACCTTTTAGGTACGAAACCCCCTATAAGATTGAACTAAGATACAGAATAACTTAAAAATATTCGATAAGATTCTTTAAATTGACATAACTTTTTTATTTCTGAACCGATTCACATGAAACAAACACTAAATGTTAAGTGAAACTTACCACAATATATTAATGGACCAACAATACCACAAATCGAATAAGCCGTTTCTGATATAAGCGTGCACAAACACACAGACAAACAGACATTTTTCCGGGATAAAAAGTACCCAGTGTTGTGCGCCAAAAGTTAAAGTATAATCATATCAAGTTTCATTGTAATCGGACCATTAGTTTTTCTGTGATGCTTGAACAAACAGACAGACAGACAGACAAAAATTTTTCTAATCACATATTTGGATTCGGTATCGATCTAGTAACATCCCCTGGTATTTATTTTTTCAATATTTTTAATGTACAGAATTTACACTTCTACAGTTTTATTATAAGTATAGATAATATAGATAGAAAACCTTTTTAATGCCTCCAAAAGTGGCCCCTTTGTTTGAAATTCAATTATTTTCAATACTTTCGGGGACAGTCGCCTCTGACGGACGGACAGACAGACAGACGCAAGACGGATCGTACAAGGATTCTGTTTATTCCTTTTGAAGTACAGAACCCTAAAAATTTTCGTGAAGCGTTAATTGCGGTCGGTAAAAGGTTGAGCTATGCGTGGACGATATATCGTCTACGAACAATATGAAATCAATTGTCATTTTTTTCTGCAGCTCAAAGGGTTATAGGTTAGGATCCCGCTGCAGAATTATTTCGTTCATATGTATAAAGATATATGCTGCAAACCTAATTTTTACGCATATTTTCAATCGAGAGAATATATATTTACAATGTTGCCTAACAAAATATGGCCGCAAATATTTTTTTATAATTTGTTTTGGAAAAAAAATAATGAAAAAGCACGGCTTCCGTTGGGCACTTGGCCGCCCCAACATATTTACTTTCCGCCCTAATACCTACCTTTTTACATTCATAACGTATTTTTTAAATTTACATATCAAACTAGTTGACTCGGCAAACTTCGTATTGCCTCAGAATAAAATAATGTATCAAAGGTTTGATAGATACCAACTATTTGTATGGGAAAATGAAATTGTGGTTTTTACTATTTCCCTTCAATTTCTTCATATTTTCTTACCTTTTAAACCTTCCCTGGACTTCCAAAAATCATTGAGAACCAAAATTAGTCAAATCGTTAAAGCCGTTCACGAGTTTTAGCGAGACTAACGAATAGCGATTGATTTTTATATATACAGATAGATTAAAGCTATTTTTTTTTCATTATTATGATATTCGGCGGCCAAATTGTGAAAGATAAAGATGAAAATAAAATAAAGGCTGTTAAATATTAAAAAAAATATATAAAAAATACTAGTTCCCATATTTTGATAGGCAATCTTGTCGATATACCTACTCGTATATGTATTCTCTAGATCATAAATATACGTAATAATTAGGTTTGCAGTATAGCTATCTGGATGAACGAAATAATTCTGCAGTGGCATCCTGACCTATTAATAAAGTTTCGTTGGTACGTTTTCTACAACCTTCAGATCAAGATGGATTTGAAACAAACAGTCATAGTGTCATTACTTTGTCCCACGGATAAATAGGGAGACGTACTTCTATAGGTACCTATAGAAACTGGTGAAAGTTACACATTGGATTACCTACCCACGTTTCACCGCGATTCTAGTCCGCACGTGATAGATAGCGCAACTGTAGCTATTTTTGGGACACTTTTACCAGCACCAAATTTGAAAATTTGATGGTCTTGAAACTGTAACTATCTATCAATGAACTGAGCGGTTGATCACATGGTCACCTTATGCGGTGGTAATAAAAGTTATTTTGGATAAACAGAGTGTCCCTGACTACATATTTGGTGAACCAACTTTTGGTTCTTTTCGAATGATGTACCTACCTAATAAAGAAAACAATATAGCTCTGCGGCGAAATTTATAATTTATTGAAAAAGTTTGGACGTTTATGAATATTTTTTTTTCCAAGAGTTTCAATGGCAAAAAACCCTTAAAGATTCATTGCGTCTGTCTGCTTGTCCATCCATCCGTATGTCACAGCGACTTAACTCCGAAATTATTAGGACTACCTACATACTTACTTGAAACTTGGTAAGTATGTACGTAAATGTATTCTGTAAACCGCTTTATGATTTTAATACAAAAATAAAAATGGGGGTCATATCTATACGTGTGGAATGTCTGTAGATAAATATTTTGAAAATGAAATCTGACACCATTTTTTTTTCAAAGTCAATTGGTTGAATGATAGACACTTCCTGTGCCCGGAGATGGCAACAGGTTCGCCACCTGTTACATAGGCCAAAAACGTAACCGGCGAGTCGTGGGTGTTTGCATGTATGATTGAATGCATGCATTTACCTCTGCCTACCTCTTCGGGGATTACAGGCGTGAAGTTACGTTTATAGACACTTCCCAATCGATAAAGAATGCCCCGCCCCCTTCTAACTTAAAATAAAAGACTGAAAAATCAAGATAAAATTACTAGTTTTAATAACGACATTAAGTTTGAAAAAATATTTTTTTGAAATAGAAAATGTACGAGTACCTACCTATCCTTGTAATCTATAATTTCGTATTACAGAATGCCAAAGTTATGTTTGCGATTTTAATAAAAATGATACCTACATAACGACGTTCAGTCAAATATAATTTGCTACATCGGAATGAAGGATTCAACCCTTCAACTCGTACTTGGCCGCTTTTATAAGTTTGTATCGTTAATATTTTCTGTGTGTTCCATTTTTGTTCACATTTAACAAATAGATCATTGTATTTTGATTTATACAACAATTGACAATTTCATTTTTATGGTATTATTTAATAGACGTCCACGGCTGGATACAGGCGTCTTCTAAAATGTCTACAAAGACCAATTCGGGGTCGCTTTCATCCAATGATAGTCGTCGTCGTTGGAAGATGATCGTCTACCTTGTGCCTTGCGGAAAGTTCTTCCGTTTACGTTTCGTTTTCCGATACACGGTCACCGCTCTAATCTTTTTATGTCCACTGGCTGCTTGACCCGCTTGAGCTTAGCTATTTGCTGAGCTATGTCGGCTACTTTTAGTCCTCGTGAGGATCTTCTGATTTTGGATCTTGAGCCTTCTTATGACAGTTTCACTAGATAAATATTATTCAAAGACTTCTGCAAAATTGAGGGAGGAAAAATTGATGATCAATTGCTTCAGTAGGCTAGCGGTAAAGCGATTGGACTAGTGATCCAGAGATCACAGTTCCATAGCCAACACGGAACGCTTACAGTTTCGTCATGTCCGTCCGTCCTATTAGAAAAGAGAACTGTATTTGACCCAACTATACCTACGTATTAGCTATGCGGAGAGTCGGGCAATAAAATCTTGAAATATAGTTTTTTGGTATAAGTAATATGTAATGGATACCAAGCTCTTTAAAAATATTGTGAGTTTGAGACAACATTTTCTCATTTAAGGGAACTGTTTGTGAAATATGTATTAAGCTTAAAATGCGAAGTTTTGTTAGACTCAAGTGTCCCCCTCTATCAGCCAAACGTTGGTATTTGGAAGCTTGAAAAAAAGACTGCGTGGTGATCATAATAATATCTCCATGTCTTTTATATTATTAAATTTGTTTTTTACAAACCTAATGATTTTATCAGGAATTCTATCACAGATTAGTAGACTCTATAAGTTTACGGGTAATAGTAGATCTACTTATAAAATGTACTTGGGAAAAGGGGACCCTACATAGCGCGAGACACGGGTTTTTAAGAAAATGTTCTAAAGCGAATTTGAAGATTTCCATAGAATTCATGTAGAAGTATGTAGAATTAGTATCTAACAATGATACGTTGTAATGCTTAAACCTTTTTTATATATTTGTGATGTGTGTATGCTTTTGTATCTGTCGACACGCGATTATTATGTTAACAATATTTAACACTGCAATATTAGGTACTTACCTTACCTGTTAGGGACCTGGCGTGAAGATACATACATACATACCTTACTTAATATGACAGTGTCAGATATATTAAACAATACAATGCGTCAGCGTAAGCGTAGGTAGGTATATATAGTGCCTAAGGTGCCTTACATTACGACACGAGTTTATTCTATGGTAAAGGTCTATGTCTTTTCTTCCAATAGTAGAGATGTATTTAACCAGAAAATTGAATTTTGTATCCATTAATAGGTATTTGGAGTTGCTGTAGAGAGTCCACCTAGTCATAAAGCCACTCTTTGCTATTTGCACACTTTTGCCACATAACTGAATGCCTTATTTATGACGAAGAAATTCTTTCTTTTTAGGCGACTGCTAAAAGGGGGTGCTATGTTCGATTATATGTTTATTTTTTTATGAATAGACACAAGAATTTTCTTTTTCAAAAAATCGGTTTACAGATTGATGGAGTAATCGGTGCATACCTATACTTCTGTACCTATATCACTTTAAAAATATTTTTTTCACCCTGGGCACTGTTCTAATCGTTGTGATCAACCGATCAACCTCGTTGTAAGATATGTATTTTTCAATGTTCAATTATCACGTGTCATTTTTTATTTTTCAAGAAACCATGGTAGCATTCGCCTCAGTCGCATAATGCACCCTAGCTGCTGCCGCCATTATCGATGCCGCAGCAATACAGCCTGCGATAGACATATTATGATGACTTGTTCAGAGCACATTCAGCTTTTAAGCTGCGGCGTGGGTAACGTTCAACATGACTTGACACGTTATTGGAATTGTTCCAAGACATCCCTACACTCGCTAGCAGGAAAACTCAGTGAGTGGTTTGTCAAGCTGTTGACTCTGTTCGGTGACTAGTCTCATTGTAGTTTTCTTAGGAGCGTCGATTAAAACACGATTAATTAACAATCAATTGAAAATTTTGTAAGGGCTAAGAGAGTCTAGACAATACAAGACATGACACTTGTCTTCCTAACTTTGACTGACAAAGATTGATTCGCATTAGCTCTCAGTTCTAATATGTGTAGGTAATGCTACGAGTATTTGTCGTCAATGTAAGACGCACACCTACGAATAAGTAATATGCACACGAATAAATGGTAAGATCGTGTGACTCATGATAGAAACATGTCGCAATAGGATGTTATCACCTATATCCATCAGTTATTCGTTCATAGACGTAAACCGGAAGGATACGGGTTGATTCGCATATTTGCCTAAGCTATTAATTCTATCAAAGAAAGGAAAAGGAACGAATTCTTAATTTCGGCCACAACTTAAAAAAAAAACAGTCAAAATAGCTATCATAAAAAACATTCATTTAGCAGAGTTCCAAGTGTTGTTAAATACTGAGAAGATCTCCGCTACAGAAGAAACTCAGTGGGAATTTAATAGCTCTTTTAAACTTTTAACTTAAATCTAATGCAGATAGTCATTAAAATCTGATGTTATATGTATGTTATGCCTTATTTGTATGTGATGTTTCTTTTCAGAAATGTTTTTTTTTGTTTTTGTTACTCTTTTTTAATCGCCCTCTATGAGTTTTTTGGAAAAATATTTAATGTACAGACACTCGAATTTTACTGTTATGAGTATGTATCGATTGGGTGATTTACAGAGCAATTATTATTTTAACTTGATGACACCGCGTCCATTTATTTCGAAAAAGTTAGGTAGTCTAGTAACATTGATAATGAAATCCCTTAGTTTAGGAACAAGGAGAATTCATAACTGAATTTTATTAAAGGTAAGACTTATGATTGAGATAGTGAATGACAGGATTGGGTTTCTATTGTATTCATGGCGTTGCAGCGTATAAGCGACCTAAAACTATTTAAGACTGAGTGCTTTGCAATTGTAACTTTAAGGACGAGGAACTGGTTCAAGAAGAAAAAAGAGCTATTAAACATGTTCTTAGCTACTTGAAACCGTTATTCTAAATCTCAGAATTCTCAAAACTCATACTTGACTGACAGTGCTAAGCATACTTTGCTGAAAGTAAAGTCGTAGTGCGGTCTGTGAATCTCGCACTCAGTGCGCATTGGCCTGAGCCTTTCATATTATATGTAACTAAGTACGATATGTATGTATCTTCACGACAAGTCCCTAACGTGGTAGGCATTTATTATGTTTCTTATTGTATTTTTAATGTTTTTCTTCGGGTCCTTTTTATCTAGTTCGACAGTAGCTTAGGGACAATGCTTCTCTTACTGTTCGTAAATTTTCCAATTGTTGCAGAAGACAGTGATCCAATTATAACGTACTTGATAAGCATATTTTAACATGTAGGTATGTTATTATTATTGTGTATTAAATTGTACATTGTGCAAGCGAGACAGTTGTGCGCGACGACCTTTAGACTGTCGGTATAGTAAATTGAAAGTGCGTCAGAAGCTTTATTGATATTTTAAACTATACGTAGATTGCGGGATTAGTCATTGCAAAGATATGCACATCAAGTTGATTCCTATAAAATTGTTTTTATAATTACTTTTTTTAGGTAACTTATTATAAAAATAACACGGGCAATCAGTAGGTATTGTGGTGACGAACAGTAGGTACGTACGTAATAAGTATACCTGTACCTACTATTAGGATTTAACTGCAGATTATTGTATTTATTATGTCTGTACCAAATACGCTTTTCTGAGGGAGCTGGTGTAAATATACGTAGGTACATGTATGTAATGTACCTTTACGCTATATACCGAGTTTCTCCATTCGAATTTAACTAGCAATAAACTGTTTGTATTTTTTTTTATTAGAATATTGTTTCTAGGTCCCGTAAGAACGATCACTGGGGAAAAACTAGTTACGCCTCAGGGATGGTAACGCATATGTATTTTGATCTCCAGATTTTGTGTAGTTGTGTAGTTGTTGTAGACAAGACGGCAAGAGGAATATTTGTTGCCGCGCCATGGATTCGAGATACTGTTGTTTTTGGTGTGAAGTTACGGAATGCCAGGCCAGGGGTAGCGGTCGCGTCGGCGGAGGCCGGGCTGGGGCGATGGCCTCTCGACCTATTTCCCCGCTCCCTCGTAAACCTGCCCTCTCGCATCCTTTATCAGCCTGATAACGAGAAGCCACGCATACCTAGACGCGCTTCATAATGAAGATGAACATTTAATTGCTCGATGTTATTGTTTTTGTGGACATGTTCCGTGTTTATCTTCTTTATGATTAGAGTCACACAATCACAGTGTATAATGGGTGGGTAAGTGCTCATAACTCCTTTAAACCAATTAGTGTGCTTATTGAATTTTCGTCTGGAACACAAAATAAGTTACAACTATTAGAGGTAGAGTAGGCACTGGAACTCTACTAACTTTAAACATAAATCTCACTCACATACTTACAAAAAGAATACAATTTAAAATGTTCAATTGATCCTGATGAAATCCTGAGTTCACGAGGATCCCCTGAGGGATCAGGCTATCCTCGTTTTCGTGTTTCGTTAAGATGGTAATGTATGGCAAAGTAATAACTAGCACAGAGGCATAAGAACTAAGGTCTCTAGGGTGGTGTCATTACTTGTAGTAGCATAGAATAAAATAGGTTAGGTACCGTGGTAACGCAACCCTTCATGGACGAGTCGGACGCACTTGGATGCCTTTTCTATCCTTTCGTGCCGTCTATTGGCCAATATTTGGTACACTTTCTATCGTAGATCGCACCAATCTAGTATTGCAAACGATTTTTTATATGATAGACCCGCTGTCAACATTCCAATAACTTAGTACAATAACATCTGACAACCAATTCATCCGTAGATTTGTCATTGCAAGAACAAATTAATATAAAGGTTATGTAAAAAATTTAATTCGGACGGTATTGAGCCCAGCCACGCTTTACCACTAAGTTACTGAAGCCCATCGACGACACAACGCAGCTCTGAAGTCCGACGTCGAGCGACATCCAAGCGTCGATTTTTCTTTCCCGTTGGATAATAGCGCTTGGTGAAATTAAAACAGTTTACAAAAAAATATATATTATGTTATCACATTGATGATAAGTAAGTAACCTACTATTAAGATCTACATAAAAACTTGAGATTCCAATGTAAATGCGTTGCCACTCATTCGCGTGCTCATAGAAATTATCGATACATTACCAACTAACTGGAACACGATAGTGCTGAAATAGTAGGTCGTATTTAGCGACAAGTAGATTTAAAGCCATGTGGCGCGGACGCCCGCGATCTCCGTCACTGGAGCTCTACTAGCTTACTACCTACTAGTATTTTAAGTCTAGGTTGCACCAAGATATTTGTTAAAGTTATTGTACTGGAAGCGTGCATGACCCAGCGGCTGGTGTATATCGTAAGCGATCTGCTCGGTTAAGCACTACGGGCGCGGTCGGGTAGTGTGATGGGTGACCGCTAGTGGCAAATTAAATGCGCGTTTCCGTGCTTCGGAGGGCACGTTAAGCCGTCGGTCCCGGTTGTTATCGATGGATAGCAGTCGTTAAACCTTGTCGGAGGCCTTATGGGCGGTTTGAAAACATCCGACAGTGGGTTGGTCACTAACCCACCCACCTCCACCAATCCGCATTGGAGCAGCGTGGTGGAGTAAGCTCCAGGCCTCCCCCCAAAAAGAGGAGAGACTCGTGCCCAGCAGTGGGACGTATAATGGGTTGCCATTATTATTATTATTGTACTGGTGGTAGAGCTCCAGTGACGGAGCTCGCGGGTGTAGGAACCACCGCATTAGCTAATATTGTTCTTGGGTTCTTTATACCTATGTAGAGTTCCCACATCTGTACGTATCTACCAGAATGGTGCTTATGGGACTCTATTGCTTAGCGTTCTGTTATATCTTGCCTATGTTACCCTCTTTGCTTATACCTTACAAATCCCGCACGGTCAGCATTTCTCCTATCCTTCCCAACCAATCACCCATCCACTAGTCAGTCTCGTTCCAATATTCCTGCCTGACGGTTGTTCTTCAAATTCAATTCTATTTTTATTTTTTTTAAAAAACCTTTTTTCAAATCCCGTATAACAATTGGTGGCAGCGTAAAGGGATTTTGAAAAGTCCCCGGTACGTCTCTCAAGTGATTCCAAAGTACATGTGTGTGCTTCTACGGTATTTTCCTAAGTTGAAAAGTGAACAAAGTGTCGTGTTCTTACCACAGTGCCGTATTTCTATAAAAAGTGATAAAATCATTCAAAACCATCGTCTAGCTAACTCCAGACGATCCAAAGTACGACAAGGGTGCAAAGCTAGCGCTCTACCAGTACCAGTTAGACTCTTGAAATAGTCTATAACGCTACAAGTTCGAGTTCTACCAGGTTTCAAAGCTCCAAATTAATTCAATCACTCATAATCGAAACAACGCATTGGAGGTGCCAGCCGAGCGCGTTATCTGCGTACATTCCGCTGAGTTCGCGTCTAAACATCCAGAGCCCGAGAACTATGATCGGTGTTATCGTGTTAGCTGCATTCCTGTGAGTCTTTACAAAGTATAACTTGGTCATTGCGCAAATCAATTCTATTTTTAAACTAAGTATTTTGTCACTGTCCTATTTGTGTTATTACTTTTGTTTTCAGCACTTTATTTCTTCTAGTGTGTTTTATTTTTGTACCGTGTGTTCCATTAAATAATAATATAAAATATGGCAGAATCTAGGTCACAGAGTCCAAAATTCGAAAGACCCGAAATAGCAATAACTGACACAGAGGACGATAGCCACTGTCCTCCCTCTTTAGGCCCGCCTTCTAGGCCCGTACAAAAAAAGAAAACGACTGCGTCTAAACCCGATGTGGAATTATCAATATTACTACAATTTATAAAGCCGTATGACGGTTGTAGAGAAACCTTAAATTCATTTATTATAGATTGCAATAACGCCTATGAATTAGCATCGGAGTCCCAAAGGGATATCCTCTTTAAATTTATACTAAGTCAAATTAAGGGAAAAGCGAAAATTGCGTGCTCAATTAAAGAATTCTGTAACTGGCAACAGCTTAAAGATTTTTTGAAAACACAGTACAGTGAACGAAAGCATTACACCTATTTGATGACGGAGTTGCAAGAGTGTAAGCAGCGCTCGAGCGAAACAGTTAGCCAATACGCTCTCAGGCTAGAAACATGTCTCTCACAACTATTAAGTGAAATATCCATATCGCATGGACATAAAAACCGTGAAATGGCAATCCGTACCGCAGCTATGGAGGAGTTAGCCCTTCACCACTTCCAGATTGGGTTAATACCCCGTATCTCAAACATTATCAGATGTAAGACCTTTAAAAATCTTAACGATGCTATAAATGCCGCGATTATAGAGGAAAAAGTCCAAAAATCTCTCTATTCTACAAATACCAATTCAAATTCTTATAAACCAAGGCCAAATGCTCCCATGCGACCCTATAGAGCTCAACACTATCAAACCAATGATAGACCTAGCACGTCGAATCAACCACAATTCACTCCGATTTGTCGGTATTGTAAGAACCCAGGACACACTATTGAACAATGTCGCAAACGAGAATATAATAATAATCGTGGTAATAATCACTATCGTCAACAGACTCAGGCAAACCAAAATTCGAACAACCAAGGTCAGTATCATAGAACACCGATACATCATATTTCCGATGATTCAAACGAGCACTTACAAAATCAAGACGGTTACGATACCGTAGATACAACACCAAAAAACGAATAAGTGCCTCGTATCGGTGTCATACGAGACACCTACCCAATTCCAATTCCAATTTCGACACCTTCATAAAACCTACTAAGCCAATCAAATTCGCTGAATCTACTAAATCCACTGTATCCTCTGTATCTACCCCAAAACCTACTAAGTCAATTAAATTCGCTGAATCTACTAAATCCACTGAACCTACTAAATCCACTGAATCTACTAAATCCACTGAATCTACTAAATCCACTGAACCTACTAAATCCACTGAATCTACTAAATCCACTGAATCTACTAAATCCACTGAATCTACTAAATCCACTGAATCTACTAAATCCACTGAATCTACTAAATCCACTGAATCTACTAAATCCGCGGAATCTACCAAATCCACTGAATCTCCTAAATCCACTGAATCTACTAAATCCACTGAATCTACTAAATCCACTGAATCTACTAAATCCACTGAACCTACTAAATCCACTGAATCCTCTGTATCCACCCCAACAACTATACCCACTGTATCTCTTACCTCACCCGCCGTATCTACAACATCCACAGTAACCATTCTTGAACCTGAAACAGAAAACATAATCTATGAAATCAAAATTAACCCCAACAAAACCCTGCTTCCACATATTCTCGTCTACTCATCGGTGTCTGACATCCCACTATCATTATTAGTAGACTCTGGATCCGCCGTCAGTTTGATAAAATCACATTCGATTCAAAATAGGCCGAAATTAAATAAAGAAAAAATAAGTTTAAAAGGTATAGATCCCGTGAAATGTACCACAAAAACATCAGGACACTTTTCATTAAAATTAAAGATCTGCGACACTTCTGATAAAACAATATCACACAAATTCCATGTCATTGATGAGATAGATCTTCCCTATGATGGTATAATTGGCACAGACCTACTAAATCTATTTGGTTGTAGTATAGATTACAATCGAAATAAATTGAGAATTGGCAAAACAAATATCAATCTTTTACTTAATGAACCGACTTATACTATACCCGCCAGAACTGAAATGGTTATTGAATGCTCTGTTTCTAATCCTGAAATTAAAGAAGGCCTTGTACTAAACCAAAATCAATTCAAAGACCTTTTAATTGCAAATTGTCTTGTAAAAGTCAAAAACAATAACCGAGTTAATCTTACAGTAATTAATACCGCTGAATCTACTATATCACTTAAATCTAATTTGAACTTAACTCTGATTCCATGTGAACACTCTCAACCACCTTCTATTTCTAATGACGATAATAACGAATACCCCGTTAATAATATTCAATATTCTTGAGTTCTTTGATAGGAATTACCTATCAAAGAACTCAAGAAGTTTTAAATCAGCTCCGCGTCTCTCATTTAAATTCAGAAGAAACTAATGCTCTCTATAACCTCTGTTCCTCGTTTTCTGATATATTCCATCTTCCAGGTGAGAAACTGACTCATACTGACACTTTAAAACATCCAATAAAAACTACGTCTGAGAAGCCTATTTACGTAAAATCATATCGTTTTCCTGAAGTCCATAAAAACGAAGTCCAAAAGCAAATAAACCAAATGTTAGATCAAGGAATAATTGAACCTTCTAAATCACCATGGTCTGCACCGATATGGGTAGTCCCCAAGAAGTTAGATGCTTCCGGTGAAAGAAAATGGCGAATTGTCATAGACTTTCGTCAGCTCAATGACATCACAATAGGGGATACATATCCTATTCCTAATATCAATGAGATCCTTGACCAATTAGGTTCCAGTAATTACTTTTCTACTTTAGACCTCTCCTCTGGTTTCCATCAAATCCGCGTAGAAGAAGAAGATAAACCTAAGACGGCTTTCTCTGTCCCTCATGGACATTACCAATTCACTCGTATGCCATTCGGTCTTAAAAATGCACCATCCACATTCCAACGGTTGATGAATACCGCCCTATCAGGCTTACAAGGTACGCGCTGTTTCGTATATCTAGATGATATAGTCCTTTACGGCTTCGATCTAAACTCGGCTATTCAAAATCTCAAATGTGTCTTCGAAAGGTTAAGAGAATTCAACCTCAAATTGCAACCAGAAAAATGTGAATTCCTCAGACGAGAGGTAGCCTATTTGGGTCATGTCATCACTGAAGAAGGTGTCAAACCCAACCCTCAAAAGATAAAAGCTGTTGTAGAATTTCCAAAACCTAAATCCCCTAAAGATATAAAATCCTTTCTGGGATTAGTTTCATATTATCGCCGTTTTATTTCCGATTTCTCCAAAATTGCTAAGCCTCTTACCAGTCTCTTGAAAAAGGACACTCCTTTCCAATGGCAAAACGAACAACAAGTCGCCTTCGATGAACTAAAAAGTAAATTAACTTCCTCTCCTGTTCTTTGCTATCCTGATTTTACAAAACCTTTTATACTTACTTGTGATGCTT
The DNA here is from genome assembly GCA_036365455.1 of Macrosoma leucophasiata. Lineage (NCBI taxonomy): Eukaryota > Metazoa > Arthropoda > Insecta > Lepidoptera > Hedylidae > Macrosoma > Macrosoma leucophasiata. The sequence continues at coordinate 9,605,095 of JAWQUS010000024.1, forward strand.
CAAATCATGCCATAGGTGCCGTCTTATCCCAAGGTACTATCGGTAAGGATAAACCTATAGCATTCGCCTCACGTACACTTAACCGAAGCGAAACCAACTACAGCACAACAGAAAAGGAACTCTTAGCTATTATCTTCGGCTGTAAAACTTTCAGACCTTATCTATATGGTCGAAAATTCCAAATCGTTACTGACCACCGTCCATTGAAATGGTTATTTAATCATAAGGATCCTTCCAGCAAACTCCAAAGATGGCGACTAAAATTAGAAGAATACGAATACGAAATCGTTTATCGAAAGGGTATATTAAACTCCGCTGCAGACGCTCTTTCCAGATATCCTGTAAACATAATAGGATCTGGTTCTAATCCTAATATTAACCCTAGCGATATACAAAATCCCACTGGATCATCTCAATTGACTCTACCTTCTACCTCTCAAGGTCCTCCGAATCCTGAACACATTGATCTAGAAATCCTGAATAGTCCACCGAATCCTGATGAATGGAACTTACCTTTCTTAGATCCACTAGAACAACTTGGAGAACTTACAATTTCTCCTCTTAATCCGGAAAACATTAACCTACCTTTAAATTCGCCAACTGATGCTATTCCTGAAAATATCACTGTATCTAATCATGAATCACCTTCTTTAAATTTACCAACTCCAGATGAACTTCTAAGTCCTCCTACTAACTCTCACAGTGACTTACCTATAGACATACCAAGTCCAAATGTCTCCGATGATTGTTATGCTGATTTCCTAAAATCTATGTCTAATACTAAATCTATGTTTAACACTGTGATTCATGAGTATACAAATAATTTATTGTCCTCCGATTCTAAATTAATTGTCTTACCAACTTCTATTGATCTGGATGAAGCTAACCCGTATGTTGAAGAGGTCCTTTCTAATCAAAAGGATACCACTGAATTCCTTAATAAAGAACGAAAATTACATTCCCTTCTAAACCTTAAAACAAATACTAAATTGTACTATTTCTTATTTACTAAAGTCTATCACTTTGACACTGTTTCATATCCTGACTTATTCGAATCTTTAAAAAACCTTAGAAATGAAATACTTATCAATAATCCTGATTCTTGTAACGAAATTGCTATATCTGACTTTAAAGATCCTTTTATGAAAATTAATTATACTAAACTTTATAACATGATAAATTATCTTTTCCATAACACTAATATATCGGTCAAAATATACAGAAATACTATTGTCTATCCAACTCCAAGTGAAATTTCGAAAATATTAAAGGATAATCATGATATACCTATCGCTGGTCATGTTGGCATGAGCAGAATGTACAATAGGATCAGAGAAAGATACTTTTGGAAGAATATGAAAACAGATATTGAAAATTATGTTAAGAAATGTGCTCAGTGTCAATCAAATAAAGCATTACGTCAAATTAACCGAGCTCCAATGCAAATAACTTCTACATCCTCTGCTCCTTTCGAAAGAATAAGTCTCGACATCGTTGGTCCTCTTCCTGATGCTGGTCAAATTAACCTCAAGTACATCTTAACACTACAAGATGACCTTACTAAATATTCAACTGCATATCCTATAGCTAATGCCACAGCAGAAGAATGCTGTGAATGTCTCGTTCATTTTGTCTCTCTTTTCGGCATTCCAAAAATAATTCTCACCGACCAAGGCACCAACTTTACAGCTGATTTATTTAAGAAGACTTGTCAGTTTCTTAAGATTAAACAACTATGGTCTTCACCATACCATCCGCAGACCCAAGGTGCACTTGAAAGAAGCCATTCAACACTTAAAGAGTACCTCAAATCATATGTTAACGATAATCAAACCGATTGGCATAAATATGTTTACACTGCTATGTTAGCTTACAATACTAATGTCCACACAACGACCAAATTCACTCCTTACGAACTTCTCTTTGGTCATAAACCACATCTTCCAGACTCTATCTTTGAAACAAATTCCACTGGTACATATCACGAATATATTAAAATGTTAAATCATCGATTAAAACTATCGCGTGAAAAAGCCCTGGAAAATATTGCTAAATCTAAAGAAAGATCAAAATCTTATTATGATCAACGGTCTCGTCCTGTCACCTATAAGGTTGGTGACCTAGTGTATCTTAAAGCACACTTAAGGCTACGAAAAGCTCTGTCTCCTGTATGGAAAGGCCCATACAAAATCTTAAAAGTCCATAGTAACCATAATGTTACTTTGTTAATAAACAGACGCCATGCAAAGCATCATTTTGATGAAATAAAACACGCAGTAGCTCTAATTTAAATTAAGCTAATTATAATCGTGTTATGCTTTATTCTTTAGATTATATTTCATTTTACTTTAGGACTTTAGTAGTTTCATCTTATTTACATTTTTCGTCTCTTTCTATTACAGTGTACTGGCTCAAGGGCAACAAGATTATGTTCAACAAATCAATTCGAGTTCTGGTATCTATTTTGATCAAATCGGTGAACTTAAAATAGGCATCGACTACATCGATGTAGTAACACCCTTTGATATATCTTACATAGGTCCTCATATAGAAAATCTTAATTCCGTTTTGGGCACAGTCCGTTTTCTTTGCAATCAGATTAAAAGTGAATCAAATAATCTCGAGTGTCATAATGTTTTAGAACCTCTCACAATTAGATACAATGACATTGTCTCCGATTACTCTTCTATATCTCATTTGCTAAGTAATAATCGATTCAAACGAGGAGCTTGGATAGGTGGCATCGGCACTCTTGCTAAAACTATTTTCGGGACCTTAGATGAAAATGATGCTGTAAAATATGATGATGCAATTCAGAATGTTCAAAATAATGAGAAAAGACTGAGTTCATTAATTAAAGAAAGTATTTTAGTCACATCTTCTACCTTGTCTCTATTTAATTCCACAATCCATAAAATTAAAATCAATGAAGCCAGTCTAAATGAAGCTATCAACACGTTCTCCTTAAATCTAAAAAACCTTACTTTAATTGCTAATGATCTAAACATAAAAGCTAATATTAATTCAATTATAAATAATATAGAAGCTACTCTTCTTACCTTATCTTTCAAATTAGAAGATATAATGAATGCTATCATACTAAGTAGTAAAAATATCTTACATCCAGCAATACTACCTCCTGCCTTGTTATATCAAGAACTTGTTGATAACTACAGATATATTCCTGTAGATAAAAAATTACCTACAAGTTTAACAATTAATCAAATTCATATTCTGACTAATATATCAAATGTTGTTTGTTATACTTTTAATAACAAAGTTGTTTTTGTTTTAAGAATACCACTGATATCTACTAAAGAATTCAATTTGTACCATGTTTTAGCTTTACCTACTCCTTATAACAATGTGAATCCAGATTTGTTTATTTTTATATCGCCTAGTTATAAATTCATAGCGATGACCAAGGATAAATCCGAATATTGTACCTTAGAATCTTTAAAGGAATGCAAGCCGATAGACTCACACAACTACATCTGCGACGTGATAACAGTGTTTTCTACAAGTGCCAATCCCAGTTGTGAAAGTGAATTCCTATCAAATACAATCAGTGTTTTACCAGTGCAGTGCAAAACCGACTTTATCCACGGACACCTAGATTTATGGAAACCTCTTTACAATAACAATTGGATTTACGTCCAATCCACTAATAATAAGCTGTATATTGAATGTCCTAATGAAAAGACTTTCGAAACTAATGTCATTGGAACAGGGATCATAAGTATTCCTAATAATTGTCATGGCTATTCAAAAAGCACTAAACTCATTCCCAAATTTAGTACACTAAAAATTAATGTTACTTTAAAATTTTCCGATTTCAGTATAATAAACGATTCTTGTTGCAAATTAGATAACTTTGTAAAAGAAACCAATAAGGAGCCTCATATCAGACTACAAAATATTGATTTGGATGTTTTTACCATGGAAACTAAATCTAAATTAAAATCTTTGTCCGACGAAACTGACAAAATCATAAATCAACATCCAATTATTAAATATGAGACTCATTATTCTATTGTTATTATTGTAATTATTTCTCTTATGTTTGTGTTTTGTATGTTTAAACTTTTCATTTATATTAAATCAAGCAACCGCTCCCGTCTTCCTTCCATCTTTTTCTCCAAGATCCTAGAAACTTCTGAACCAGACTCTTCTCCAAAACCAGATCAGGAAACTGATTCCGAGCCTTCTATTTCTTTAAAAAACCATAAACGCTTATCCAATATTGAACATCTTCCGAGTCCTAGTATAAGGACTAATGTCTAATTCCTAACTATTTCCTAAACATCGTAATTTCAACCCCGATGTTTAGTCTACTCGGGGGAGGTGTTATATCTTGCCTATGTTACCCTCTTTGCTTATACCTTACAAATCCCGCACGGTCAGCATTTCTCCTATCCTTCCCAACCAATCACCCATCCACTAGTCAGTCTCGTTCCAATATTCCTGCCTGACGGTTGTTCTTCAAATTCAATTCTATTTTTATTTTTTTTAAAAAACCTTTTTTCAAATCCCGTATAACAGTTCGCTATCTGTAAATAAATATTATGAAGTAGGCGGTATAAACATTTCGACAAGCCTGAAAGTACAAATAGAATTGTTCGTTGACGTGAGATACGAGAACAGAGGAAAATTTAATACTTTTTCATTTTGTCTACACTAATGTCATAATTTAGTACAGTATCCATCAAGAAATATTGCACATCGAGCCTAGAAAGGAGACTTCGGCTTATTTCGGCGCTGTAGTGCGTTATCTCTTTCGCTCTTTACCTATGTGACGTTTGTCGACCATTTTGATCAAGTTTTGACCAATACCGGACTATCAGTGCTTACGTAGGCAGTGTGTAGCAGAGATAACGCTCTACGAAGTCGAAACCAGCCTATTGTCTCTTTCGTAGGCTCGATGTGCAATATTTCTTGACGGGCACTGTAATATATTGTATCCCATTTATCATATTAGAAAGAACAAAATCCACGTTGGGCCCGCACCTTGTACACTATACCGAAAGATAGAGAGAATAACGTAGAATCATGGAAAAATACACAAAAAAATATTTGAAACGTTGTATTTTTGTCGGAAATATTTATTTTGTGTAATTTTTGTACGACAACAATATGTCGCCATATTGATACTATGACATTCTTCTCGTGCCTAAATTAAGTTTTTGATATGTATTTCAATAAAATCAAAAGGCAATGCTTTCCTTTCTCATCTTTACTAGAGTTCCGTATTTCCAAATCACCTACATCAATCGAGTCCGAACAATCGCTTTATACCAATAATTATGACCCGTAGGTATAGATATTATAAAATAGACTGTCTAAAACCGAAACAACAACAGGTAGATATGTTTAAACCATCGTGTTGTGTTTTAAAATTCGCTAGGAATTCGTTTCGATAATGCGATGACGTCAGATTGAATAGTGCATTGTTGCGATGACCCCGATGTTTTGTTTATACAGCTCACATCGAGCACGTTCCTATTATTTGCATGAGGCCCTGCAATTAAGTTGACATGCAACTGGATAATCTTAATGAAGTAGGTATGTCATTGGTTGATAGTGTGATCGGGTGAGAGCAATCGATAAAGCGGTGTTACAGTGGTGTGTCGCGGCCGCGGACATAGGTAATAAGGATCGACGGGGCCGGGACAAAGGCTATGGTGTCGGATGGTCCCCAGGGCGAGGCGGCGCGGCGGCGGGCGTGGGGCGGCTGCGGCTGCGGGCGGCGGCGGCTGGCGCGCCGCGTTCGTCGACCCGCCGTCTCAAGGCCGCTCTTACACGTGCCACCGGGCGCTTCCTGCCGCCATAACAAACCTCTCCCCGCACCACCACTTTACTCCGCCCGGGCTCGCAAAATTCCTAATCCCCGATTCTAGATATGCCTTTTAAGGTTTCCCTTAGCTTCATTTATATGCAATGGGCGAGATTTCATCTATTGGCTATTTTTACTTTGGGTCCGTTTGATAAAGTTGAGGTACCTACTCGCTTTGTTTTGGGTATATTACAAGATTTTCGTGCATAACTCAAAAAAATGTACCGATGCTAATTTTTCTAATTTTTTTCGTCAAATCTCGTCGCATTGCGTTTATGTAATGACGGATGTTAAAATGTTCCTGTACTTGTTTGGTAGGTTTCGATAATGATCTTTAAAAAAGATGACAAAAAGGAAAAACAGCTTCCTTATGAATATCAACCATTTCTTCGAACCGTTATTTGTGACTATATAGATATGTATCTGCATGGCTAAGCACTTAATTTAAATTGATAAATGCTTATTGCATGAAACCACCTAGTTTTAGCCGGATGTAATTTGGTTTGTCCAGCGTGTGAGATGACCGTTTGATTCGAAGAGTCGCGGGTTCGATCCCCGCACCGGGACAAATATTTGTATGGTATATGTTGTATGTGTGCGGCTGTGAGAGTAAGGGTTTAAAAAAAATAATGGCGACAGTAGATTTGTTAAATAAGCCCGATTATTTTCATTTGCTTAGATCGTCATTCCACATACTGTATTAAAACGGGATAAAACCTGGACTGAAAAGTCTTAGCGCTCAATTATCTTCATCACTGACAGGTGTAGGTAGCAGTAGTCTTCAGAAGTCAAAGTTGGCTTTTAATTGTGATTTCAAGTTAGTACTCGTAGATCATTTACTATGGACCACGGAACGCAATAGCTCTATCTAGAAAGATAAATTTATCTTCTCTATATCTATATATATAAGTATATATATGTATATAAAATTTTCCTGTCACAATGTTAGTAACCACATACTCCTTCGAAACGGCTGGACAGATTCTCATGATTTTTTTTGTGCCTATAGGTCTGAGAATCAGCCAAAATCTATTTTTCATACTCCTAAGTAAAAATGTTTTTTCTTGATTTCTTGGATATTTTTTTATATTTCTATGGCGATACGAAGTTCGTCGGGGCGGCTAGTATTACATATATTTATTTTTAGAGCTATTGTGTTCTGGATACATGGCCATGCAGCACTTGCAGATGGTAGGTAGGTAACACATTCACATACACACCACACAGACAAACCTACCTGAGATTTAATCTCAGGTAGGTTTGTCTGTGTGGTGTGTATATGCGGTATTATTAACTTGTCATCAATTTGAAATGCCTGCAGTTCTTTGTCTGACGATAGATTCTCATGTAATTTTCGTTACATACAAATCTATTCTCAGCATATTTTAATCGTATTCGATGTTAGGTAAAGATTTAATTGAATTATTATGACATTGAGAAATAATTTACTGACGATGCCGATAATCATTGCGCGCCACTCGTAGAAGAGAGAGGTTCCACCTGCACAGATTGGATACGTGGAATTGTACCTACCTATAACAGTGCGGTTTGTGCGTTCCGACGATTCGTGGTACGCTTCTATAGTTATCAGGAGCAGCAATACATCTTGTCTCCAGAGCAACACGGGTCACCGGTTGAAGCGGCGAACCGGAGGGAGGTAGCCGTATGCCGGCTTTCAAAGTACAAGCACAAATGGTCCTACGCCTGTCGCCCAGATATTTAAATGTGTGCGTGAAATTGTTTATGTATTTTGTTTAAGTCAAGGTGTGAGTTTCGTTGTAATAGACGATTTAAGTAGTGTGTGTGTGTCACACATATTCCCCCCCGCAAAAAATTACAGACTGTTTTGCATCGGTAATAAACGCTAGATGGCTACTCCCCTCCGGTCCGCTCGGATTGCTCGTGTGTGCTCTATGACTGAAACTCTCATACTAGGTAGGTACTTCAAGATCATGTTTGCTCTCATTTGATTCAAAAAGGTCATAAAACACGTTTATAGCTAAATATAATCAGGATTACTATACCTAGGTACAGAAATACCTACCCATCAAAAATGTTGTTTACGCAGTAATTTGCAATGAGCCGGTGCCATAATTGACTGTTACATAACATCACGAACATTGAAATTGTTTTATAATCATATATGCGCAGTATTTATTGGTTAGACAATCCATGTCTGATTTTGCCGATTATTTCTTGGTGTTTTATCTTTAGTTCATATCGTAAAACCAGAATTTATTTACTTGCATATTATTATTATATCTCGCAAAGTCAAATGTATGTAAATGATTTATATATATTGTTATTAGTCCATTAACGAGAAGAGAGACAGTTTATGTCGTTTTTGTACATCTATTTTATTTTACGATAATATGAGTATAATGCTCCCTGTTTTCTTCGTGTTATTTTATTTTTATGCTACTAATCCACACAAAAATATCATTAAGAAAAATTTATATTACATATTTTATATCTTGAGCTCCAGTTAGTTAGTCATCTTTTAATTTTTATACGGACCAGAAATTCAACGGTTCATTTAATGAGTTGCAGTTGTTTTTATTAAATTTGTTTTCGTAGATTAAGATGAGATAAAATATTATGACCGATATTTCATTATCTACCTAATTAACACATTATTTAAAAATTAAGTTTTTTTTTATGTTCAATTTTATTGCAATTTTCATAGAAATTATTATTTAACAATTTACATAAAAAAGTAATTATTTTTCTTGTATATGAAAATATGAAGTACCTATACTTACCTAAAATATCCGTACAAATTATTTATTTTACTATTACATAAGTGAATTAACATCGCAGATTCTAAGACGGATTTTGTATGTCTTCATAATAATATAACATGTTAGTTAACCTACTACCATAAATCAACACGGGCTACAGGCCGCGGTGGACCGGAGGGGAGTAGGCAGCCATATGCAGGTTTTCGTCAAAATTGATAAATAAATATTTGTTTTTATTACGTTGTCATAATGTGTTTTCACAATAATAATTTATACATTTATACTTTCAAAATTGAAAAAAAATATATTCGAGCGGGATTTATTTTTTTATTTTTATCAGAGAATTCATCAAAAGTCTGTCAAAATTTTGTTTTTGTTTCGTTGGAGTTAGATTAGATAGATTTATTTTCATAGATATTGAAACAAGTCATTATTTTAATAGAAGTAAACAAAACATTGGTTGCTATTGTTGGCAATTTTAATATTGTTAAGTGAACGCTTAATAATTGAATTAAATTTTATTATTAATTATATTTTAATAAAATATACTCGTATATAATATATAATAATCTTTTAATTTTATTCTTTTAAATTATTAAATTAATAATTTACTTTTCGTTGGCTAAATGGATAGATCTATATCTGGAGTGTGGAAATATATTTTAAAAATACAGAATAAGGAATCAGTACAGTGTGCAATATGCCCAAAAATATTATCATAAAAAGGTTCTTCAACAAGCGTTTTATTAAACATTTAGATAAAGTACCTACATAAAATAAAGATCGAAAAACAGAACTTTACGTATGAAAAAGAAGTGCCATCGACATTGTTTTCTCAACCTGAATCAGAACAAAGTTTAAGCCTACTTCCAAAAAGACATACAAGATAACAATTTTTTTTCTATCTTCTACTAAAATTTCCAAATTTGTTGCACGCTTGGTTGGACAAGACGGTATTTCCACTCGAACTGTTAACTGTGTGACTGATTGTATTATAAGTTACGACATTACGAGACGAGACTTATTGACATACTACACTCACTCTCTCGTAATATAAAACATAATTATAAGAAAATTATATCTTTTTCTGTAAAAAATGTAAATACTTGAGTACCCGGGTATATAGGTATATGCAAAAATAATACCCGATACCCGAGTGTTAAAAAATGTCAGGTCAGCGAAAACCCTATCGCCCACCTCGGGACAACTAGCTCAGCCTTTATCACTAAGCTGTCGAAAATTTTCTTTGCCTTTTGATTACAATCGTCGCTGGCCAGTGAACGACGCACGTCCATTGATAACTCACAACCAAGGTAGGTACCTATATGATCAATTATACAGTTAACCCTAAATCATTTGTCAAAAAATTGCAATAAGTGCTCGGAACTTAAATTCACTCGGCACACATTCTTGAATTTGAATGAATTTATGTTTTCATTCTTTAGGTTACAGGTTCATTCATTACCTACAGTTATGATCATTTTCCTGTGAGAATTTACCTACGTATGTTCAGTTTGCTTTGATTTTCAACATAACATGCGTAACTATTGAACTATGACGTACTCGGAACTATAAATAACAATAAATAACAAACAAAATAAAAAACAATTTAACTGAGTAGGTATCATGCGTGCGAATATATGGATCGTTGTTTTGCTTTGAGTCATATCTTATTTATTTAGTGTAGATTTCAACGGTTTTAACTGCACTTACTGCTGAACTCGGGTTTAAACTCCTAGTTGAAAAGATTTGCTGTTCACCATTACTTATCCGAGGTCCACTTTATGAATTTGACAATGTCAGTTAAAGCTAACTTTGAAAATGCAATTCTCAGAAGTAACATATATTTTTTTTAATAAAACAGATAATCTTAAAAATACAGTAAATATAATATGTAAGTAAAAGTGGATTAACCGACGAATATGAACTCATAAACTCATATTTACGTTGCTGATATCCACTCTGTTTTGAGAAAGTGCTTGAAAAAATCGAATTTTCTGATTTTGTTTACTTTGTCTAAACCATTTAAGTAGTCTATCTACCGCATTTAAACCGGTTTAAACATTTTGAAGCATTGCTTGAAGTATATCTTTAATTGACCTTGAATAAACTTATTTTTCCCTACACCGATTTTGACAAAACAACCAGTTTTGACAATGCTCCTAATTGTATGTAATGCACCGTGAAAACCGCGTTCAAATCCGTTGAGAAGATTCGTAGTTATAACGTACCAGACAGAGAGACAGACAGACAAAAAATCCAAAAATTGTTTTTTTTTGGTTTCTGTTACTCTTCTTTAATCGTGCCCTATCAGAATTTTGGAAAAATATTTAATGCACAGACACCCGATTTTTACTGTTTCATTATATGTATAGATAAGAACTGATATTAAATCCACAAATTCGTATAATATCTTCAGAATACTTCAGATATTAACTTTTGTTTAAAATTAGTTTAAACCCATATGTTCTATGTTCATCGTGAATCATAATGTACCAGTATCTATAAGGAGAAGAAAGAATTTAATTTCATTAAATGTAAATCGGGAACTTTCTCTACTGCGTCCACTCTCAGGTACCCAACCCGGTAATTACTATTTCACTTCCTATACTAACGGTTTTACATGTTTGTACCTATCAACATAATGTTCCGATTCCCGTTTCACAATATTTAGTTTCTATTGAGAAACAGTAAATTTAATCTAGAATTAGGTATCACATTGCGATTATTTCCGTAGCCTAAACAAGAATTTGGTGTAATATTATTATTTAAATAGAAAATAGAATACAATAACTGTATCACTATATGAAATTAAATTCTGTAACAGATGTTAAAATTGAAAGACTACGGATTAAAACCAGTGATTAAAGTGCGTTTACCCATGGTTTTGCTCGTTTGGGTTCCGTTATCTGATAGCTATGATAAATTTTGATATTGCGTCTGTCGATTCTTGAGATGGCTAATACTATGTCATTTTAGGTATTAGTTGTCTGTTATTTAGTATTAGTGTTGCCTAGATTTAGATCCGTCTCTCTTTGATAATATAATTTATATTGGTATGATAACATGTTTCTCATCATTAAGACTTACTATTTATATAGGGATTATTTTTATGAGTGGTACAGTTTCAGTGGTGGCTGAGAGCATTGGCACCAGCACATTACCTAATTTCGTTCCCCATTATTGTGTTCCGGTTAGAGGTTATGTGGTTGCGTAATTTCTGGCACAGAGGCACAATTTTTTTAATAGAGGTTTATTTATTTAGGTATGTTTACATCTTTCCATTTTGTGTTTCAGGGTATATACAATAGGGAAATGGAGACATTATCGCTCATATAAAACTTAATTTCGAGGTTATAATTATATTATAGTTTGAATCACTTCAGTTTGATTTGTCAGAAACACAACGTGATGAAATGAAAGTGATTGTTTTATATTATTTCGCATTAACACATGCTTGTGAAATATATTTTATTTTTAAAGAAAAATGGAAAGAAAAATTTGACTTCAGGCGAGACTCGAACTCGCGACCTACTGGGAATCTAGTCCAGCCGCTCTTCCAATTGAGCTACTGAAGCCCTGCCCGATTTGTCGAATTTTTCCTTCACATCTATTGCATTGCTTTATGGTAGCAGTAGCGCCATCTATTACCAACTATGCTAGTTAGGCAACCGATATAATAGACTTTTCAGTTTATTGAATATTAAAATTCGACAAATCGGGCAGGGCTTCAGTAGCTCAATTGGAAGAGCGGCTGGACTAGATTCCCAGTAGGTCGCGAGTTCGAGTCTCGCCTGAAGTCAAATTTTTCTTTCCATTTTTCTTTAAAAATAAAATATATTTCACAAGCATGTGTTAATGCGAAATAATATAAAACAATTATTAAGGGTAAAAGCGACTTCTTTACGATATTCAATAAACTGAAAAGTCTATTATATCGGTTGCCTAACTAGCATAGTTGGTAATAGATGGCGCTACTGCTACCATAAAGCAATGCAATAGATGTGAAGGAAAAATTCGACAAATCGGGCAGGGCTTCAGTAGCTCAATTGGAAGAGCGGCTGGACTAGATTCCCAGTAGGTCGCGAGTTCGAGTCTCGCCTGAAGTCAAATTTTTCTTTCCATTTTTCTTTAAAAATAAAATATATTTCACAAGCATGTGTTAATGCGAAATAATATAAAACAATTATTAAGGGTAAAAGCGACTTCTTTACGATATTCAATAAACTGAAAAGTCTATTATATCGGTTGCCTAACTAGCATAGTTGGTAATAGATGGCGCTACTGCTACCATAAAGCAATGCAATAGATGTGAAGGAAAAATTCGACAAATCGGGCAGGGCTTCAGTAGCTCAATTGGAAGAGCGGCTGGACTAGATTCCCAGTAGGTCGCGAGTTCGAGTCTCGCCTGAAGTCAAATTTTTCTTTCCATTTTTCTTTAAAAATAAAATATATTTCACAAGCATGTGTTAATGCGAAATAATATAAAACAATTATTAAGGGTAAAAGCGACTTCTTTACGATATTCAATAAACTAAAAAGTCTATTATATCGGTTGCCTAACTAGCATAGTTGGTAATAGATGGCGCTACTGCTACCATAAAGCAATGCAATAGATGTGAAGGAAAAATTCGACAAATCGGGCAGGGCTTCAGTAGCTCAATTGGAAGAGCGGCTGGACTAGATTCCCAGTAGGTCGCGAGTTCGAGTCTCGCCTGAAGTCAAATTTTTCTTTCCATTTTTCTTTAAAAATAAAAAAAATGAAAGTGATTGTTATATTAACGTTAACAAATTATCATCGTAGGTAACATCAATATGACCTATCGGTGTTGCTCCATCTTTTATTATGTCTAACTTTGCTCAAGATAAAAGGTATATAAAAATTATCTAAAGACATGTTTGGAGTTTCATAAGAAAGAACTATCTACTTATTAGTTGGCAGTATTTTTTGATAGATATAGGTACTTAGTATATCAATAATTTTTGACGTTTAAATATTTTTACCCAAATACAAACTTTCACCTGATAAAAACAAACACACAAATGAAAGATATATTTATATATGTGAAGGGGGGGGTGTACAAAAATTTCGGTGAGTGCTAATCTCATCAAAGTGCGCATGGCCCCGCGACTGGTGTAGATCGAAAGCGATCTACTCGGTTAAGCGATATCTACGGGCGCGGTCGGATGTGTGATGGGTGACCGCTAGTAACAAATTAAAATGCGCGTTTCCGTGCTTTAGAGGGCACGTTCAGCCGTCGGCCCCTGTTGCTATCGACAGATAGCAGTCGTTAAACTTTGTGGGAGGAACTTGATGGGCGGTTTTAAAATATCCGACAACGGGTTGGCCACTAACCCATCTCCACCAACCCGCATTAGAGCAGGGTAGTGGAGTAAGCTCCAGGCCTCCTCTCAATAAGGGGAGAGACTCGTGCCCAGCAATGGGACGTATCAAGAGTTGCCATTATTATTATTTATTATAACATGTGCTGTGTAAGTTGTTACATGATTACAAACTTTCTTCCAGTCTATACGGGTATTTCTATGATTTCTCTCAATTTACGATCTTTTATAATCTTAGTTTTCTTTCATAGTTGATACAAGCTTATTAAATAAAAAAAATGCGACACTGACACTTAGTGTTTTTTTAATAGTCGACACGATTTTTTGAACTGCTATAATGAACGATTTTATTTTGTAGAATAGACATTGTCAATAGGGACCACCGTTCCGTATACCCCTGCTGTAGTTTGTAATGCTATAATGTAAAGTCAGATAGTCATTGAATGTAGAGCAACAGTAATGGCCCGAAAGATTTAGGCCTGTCAGGTATATTCATGTTTGAGTTTTCAATACTGGAGTAGACTTCTAGAAATATTTTGTTATTCAATATGAATGTAACGTATTTTATAGAGATAGAAATTATCAGTTGAACGTTTCAGTATAGATTGTTAAAAAAAAACTGTTTTTTATGTAACGAAGGTGGCAAACGAGCATGTAGATCACATGGATGTTATTTGCCATTTACACAAACGTCTAAACCAGAGGGAAATATAGATGCGTTGTCACCTCTGAGACATTAGTTATTATGTCTCCGTGATAGTAATTACGGGGCCATACATTACCATCTAACCGGAACACGATAGTGCTGAACACTACCATTTGGCGGCAGATAGATAATGCGGTGGTGGTTACGTCCTCGAATAGGAGGGCGTAAGCACCACCAATAAATCGCTCACACTTTTACATGCAGGGCAACAATCACAAAAACATGGCACAATGCAACCTAAATTTCACGGTAGAGTCCTACACTGGAACTCTACCTTATACGTGGAATTTAGGTTGCATTGTGTCGTGTTTATGTGTATGTTGCCCTGCATGTAAAAGTGTCAGCGTCATTTATTGGTCGCTAGCCATAGAGCAACGCGGCCCACCGGTCGCGGCGGACCGGAGGGGAGTAGCCATAGCGTGTATTACCGATGCAAAACAGTCTGACATTTTTTGCGGGGGGAAATGCGTGCGATACACACGCACACAAAAAAAATCGTCTATTACTACGAAACTCACACCTTGACTTTAACAAAATACAGAAACAATTTCACGCACACATTTAAACATCTCGGCGACAGGTATAGGCCCATTTGGGCTTGTACTTTGACAGAGGGGAAATCCTGCATATGGCTACTCCCCTCCGGTGTTGCTCTATGGTCGCTAGCAGACCCAACATAATTAAACAGTTTTACATAAATAATAATAGTTTTTGTTTTCATTTGGAAAGGTTTATGAACATGCTAATCAATGGTAATACATTTCCTACATGAGATTTAAAATCATAAGACATACATTATTTTAAAACCACTTAGATAGACAGAGAGCGATTGTGACATAGTCTATAGCAATATATTCTCTATTTTTAAAGGCAAGAGTATTATTATTTTGTATTTATTTGTAGGCCCACATTTTGAGGCATCGAGACAAAAGATATGTCTCATATGTGAATGTCTCGAATGTTTATAAGGATCTAGTTTAATGTACATACTAAGCATGCATGTAAGCAAATGCTACCTAATGTAGTAGTAAGCAAATGCTACCTAATGTACTACTACATCAGGTAGCATTTATTTACAACAATGTGACACGATCCCTTCGTTGTCATCTTCATAACATAAAACAAATAATACATTTACTGTATTTTTGAAGATAAGGCACAAAAATGCTTCTCCTCAAGGATATATCTTTGTTAATTCCTATCTCCTTCAGACAGTTGCGTTAAGAGGCTCGTTGGCACGGCGCGTCGCAAATTTAGTGGGGTGGTCCCGGGGGAGGGTTTCTAGGGCGAGGGAGTATGCGAGCGAACCTTCGCTCTGATAACCCACATCTGAACGATGCGTCGGTCGGCTGTCCTCGGTTTTTCTATCACAAACCAAGTAAAATAAAATATAAACACCTCCAATCACGCATACTTATCTTATCAACGTTGTGTCTTTTGTTTCGTCTATAGGTCGCCGTTATCTCCTTTTTACGTACTAATGTCAGTTGTGTTAACAAAGTCGACGACTGTGTGGGAGGCGGCGAGGTCCGTATTGATTTTTTAGCACTACGGCGCCGGCTCACTTTGGATAGGTACAGATAATTTTTATATACGTGGAAATAAAACGTGTATAAGAGTATCTCAAAACTGTGAAGTTATGCTTGATATGATTCAATTGTCTGAATTCGGTAATAATCGTTAAAAGTTCTTTGTATTATAGGTATGATTATCTTGATAAAAATGTAAATATTTGGGCAATACACAAGCAAAATAGAAATGAAATTTCGAAGTCCACATAAGTTTCACTATGTATATATTTTTCCCATTGCAAATACATATTTGACACGCCAATAGGTAAATATTTACAGAGACGTAGATATTGCAATGGTAACCTTCGATAAAGTACATCAATATTTATTTATTTCAATTCTCTCTATATTAGGTAGGTAATCTGTAGTCTAGACGCCCGGACGCTATAATGTGCTTTTTTCAACCCGTTGGAATCTGCTGAACGAGCTACGTATTAACACTTTTAGTACAAGTTTCAGAAACGGTTTTTCACGTTTCAGCGGGGAATTTGATTAGCTGAGCATCACATATTGAGAATATTAAAGTTTGACATAGATTGTTAGGATTAAATGAAGCTGGCGCGGAATCGGGGACAGTCGGGCAAAGCGAGGTAGAGTTAGTGGTTGGTCGGTGGCAGGTGACGGTCGTAGGACGGTGGATGTTAGACGGTAGACGTAGGATGGCTGTTGGCGGACGACGCGGACAGCAAAGATACTGACCGGTGGACGCGGGCGGCGGGGTCGCAGGCGGCGGAGGCGACGGAGGCGGTGCAGGCGGCGGCGGCTCGGTGGTGTTGGAGGGCGCGCTCGCGCAGGCGGCCGCCGACGCGGACGGCGCATCTTCCGCGGCGCGGGCGGAGGGCGGCGCGGCGGCGGGCGGCGGCGCGCCGACGCCGGACGGGCCGGGGAGAGGCGCGCAGAGCGCGACCAGCCGCAGCAGCGCCACGCACCACCACCAGAGCACGGCGGCCAGCGCGCGGGCAACGCGCCCGACGCGGCCCGGGGCCTCCTCGCGACCGAAATACGCGCACCGTGGATCCGCGCGAGTTCGCTCCTTCGCTAGGTCGAGCGGGCGGGCGTGCGGCGGCGCGAGCGGCGGCTGGGACGCGACGCGGGTGCGCTCGCGCGGCCACACGGCGACTGCGGCGCCGCTTCCGACGGTCCACGACCGCGCCCGAACACTATTTCGGGAGCGACGCTCCGCGCCGCCGCCGCCCGCCCGCCGCGCGCTGCCAATTTTACGCGAAATTGCGGGCGGGCGGTGATGCGATATGTACCGCGGCCACCTGCATCGGCGGCCTCGGCGTGGCCGTCGATGCGCTCTTGCCCGAAGATCCTTTTCCCATCGAGAGGGCCCGCGGCGAGAGCCCGAAGGTCCGACGCCGCTCAGTTGGAAAGCGCGACACGTGCGCCGCTCCTCCACTTAAAATAGTCGGCGGCAAACGTGCTGCGGCCTGTGTCAATAGATACAATGTCGCAGCAATTGGCAAGGAAACAGAGACTCGCACTATCTCACTGTCTCGCGCTCTGTGTTGTGAATTCTTATGCACGGTTTATATTTAGATGTAAAATTATTTCTGATATAGATAGGTGTTTGACATTACGTTGAACTCTCATACGTCGGGAAGCTCCACCTGTATAAATATTCTGTGCCAGCTGAAGTATTGCTTCAGAATATGTTATAAAATCGACAAGCAGATTTTCAATTTATATCTTAATCTTTTAAAAAATACCTCATTAACATAAAATGAATTTATCTCTTCACGTAGAGTCAGAATTTCATTATTTAAAAAGTAAAAATTTTTACATGATGATAAAAATTTTTACTTTTTAAATAATGAAATTCTGACTCTACGTGAAGAGATAAATTCATTTTGTAGGCATTGATGTGTTGATTTTTACCAAAAATGTAATGTTTTAGGCTACTGTACCACAAAAGGAAAAAAAACTGTAGCCTTAAAAGATAAATCGTGTGTCTGGCTGTCTGTTCGTCTATCCCAGCCAATAATTTGAGTCATAACTTGGTTTTGGTTGGCATATATAAATTAGTGACCAAACATGGGGCATGTCATGTAAATACGTGGATTTCAAAGATGGTGAATAATACACATAAGATTTGAATTAGCTTTGCTTTTTTTTAAGTATGTAATGAAAGTGGCAAATTAGCATGCAGTTGATGTTAAGTGATGATTGCAGCCTATAGATACCCACACAAAGAATGCAGATGCGTTGCCATCCCTGAGATCTTAGTTGATACGTCTCTGTGATGAGTTCAGTCATCTCACAGGAACATGATCGTGCTTAACACTACCATTTGGTGGCAGATAGATTAGGTAAGGCGGTGGTGCCTACGCCCTCGAGCTCCTACACTGGAACTCTACCACCAGTTAATATTTGTGTGACACATTATATAAAAGATCTTATTGTGAGTATCTGAAGCATATTTTTAAAATAATTTATGTTTTATTTATTTAAAAATTTTATTTAAATCCTTTACATCCAAATATTTTTTTTTCTTTGCAATTAATCTAACAGTCTCAAATTTTGCATAGGGATTATTTTAGAACGTAGGTGCTACCAAAGACAGAAGTGCTACCCACGATAACTAAGGGAGTTTTTGGGGTTGATATGTGTATGAAAAATACACATTAGAAAGAGAGAGTCAGTTTAAGGGAAAATAAGCAAAACAGCAAACTGCAAAACAGTCTGTCATTTTTTGCGGGGGGAAATGCGTGCGACCCACACGCACACTACAGAAATCGTCTATTACTACGAAACTCACACCTTGACTTTAACAAAATACAGAAACAATTTCACGCACACATTCAAACATATAGGCTACAGGTATATACCCATTTGGTCTGCATATGGCTACTCCCCTCCGGTGTTGCTCTATGGTCTGTCTATCTGAAGAAACATATCGAGTATTTTTAAACTAATCTTCTTTATATTCTTTTATATTAGATAAAAGATAGATATACATATAATATTATGTATAGATCTATCTTTTATCTTAAATTCTCTTATAGTAGCACTATTTGACTTGAACTTTACAAAACTCTTAAATAATTGTTTATAAAAAAATATTATGCATAGAAGTTTCAAATGGCCTTTACGAAAATACGGTTCAGCATAGGATGGACGTTTGTAGGTTGTAGGTACTTACACGACTGCGCGTAATTTACACCTAATTAGCAATTTTTTGCAGTCCTAGCAGCCTGCGTGCTTTTGATCCCGATGGCCATACGCCACTATTCCACGCGAATAAAGTCGCAGGCACAGCTAGTTATGAAATAAAGTCCCTCCCCGTGTCTGTCTGTAGTGGTCTGTTCGCAATAAACTCAAAGACTACTGCACGGATTTTCATGCAGTTTTCCTCGATAGATAGAGTTATTAATTAGGACGATTTAGGTACTTATATAGTTTGTTAAAGTTTTGTGTAAATTTATTAGAATGTAACAATAAATGTTGGAGATGACGAAAATAAAGGCGCCTGGGCTTTCATCGAAGAGGTTGCCTATACCTTTGAATTTAACAAACCAATGTATGGCCTACGGATATATGTTTCTGGTCTGGGTGTTTATGTATGTGTTGTGTGTGTACAACGGCATCCACGACACAGGTGTATACCTAGTGTGGGGCTGTGAGTGTAAAAATATTGGTGACTTACAATACGGTATAAATCTGTTTAGAATGATTCAGAATGCATCTTTATCAAATTCAATACTTTAGTTACCTTAAGTATTTCATGCACATTGTTATAATATATTACATAACACCAAACAATTAAAATATATCTTGGAAACTGTCGCAAAAAACTGCGCGCATAAAAATAAAATTAAGTCAAAACGCGTTGCAAAAATGATATTTTTTTGTGCAATTACCATATGATATATTATATGATTGAACGTTTTTCGGGTCAGCTAGTTAAGAAATAATAATTACGTCGGTTACATACCTACATATGTAATGAAAATGATTCTTTAACTTTTTAAGCTATTACTATTTTTACTTTCGTAATTAAAACTACTGCATGAAAATATATAGGTAGAATATTTGTATTTTGGTGATTGTCGACAGTTAGGTACAAACATAGTGTACGGCTGTTCTACTTACCAAAAAAGGTTGAACACTGTTTGTCACATACAGGATCGGATTGGTCGACGTACTAAAATCTTTAAAGGATTTTTTATTTTATTTCGTAATATTGAAACCGCTAAAGACTTACCCCGTTATTCAAAAACGTACATTAGATACGTTTTAGCTATAGAATGCTTTGTCTTTGTCAGTTGCATTGTCAAATATGCAGGATAGAAAAAGATAAAGGAGAGATTAGCAACACTTTAGCTAAAATATAATACGTTTATGAATAAAGGGGTTTATTTTCCAACGCTCGAGAGCTACGACATTAAAACTTCATACCTAGTTGTATCACTTTAGGAGCTGTTTTGAGTCGTGTTGAAGAGTAAGTAAAACTGACATTTTTGAAAAAGTACACCCCCAAGGTCAGTTAAACTGACCTAGGAGATATTTATCAATTATTAAGACTCAAGTCAAGTTCTCCTCCTATAAAAAAGAACTTAAAAAACGATCTCTGCTTGCCCATTCAGTATAAAAGAAAATGAAAAAAAAATATATCAATACCAGATTTATTAGCTTCTATGAAAATTTCTGCTGTGATTACGAAAATCATGAGTTAAGGCTTCTTCTGAAAATTTAATCAAATACAGACCTATCGTGTTGGATAACAGACTGGAATAGGAATATGAATAATTATTTAGATTTCTGTGACGGGAACAAACAAGCACATTAGTACCACCATTTTTTCACGAGTATGATGTAGGTATAGTGTATACCTTATAGGATTGGAGTGGCCTTGAAGGGTCTGGGTGGCTTGGTGACTCCTTATACCTTGCGGTATGCCCTGCTGACACTTTTGAATACAATTATGTTTTTAAAAATGTTTGGAAAATACATAAATGTCCTA
Source organism: Macrosoma leucophasiata (assembly GCA_036365455.1). Classification (NCBI taxonomy): domain Eukaryota; kingdom Metazoa; phylum Arthropoda; class Insecta; order Lepidoptera; family Hedylidae; genus Macrosoma; species Macrosoma leucophasiata. The sequence goes on from JAWQUS010000024.1 coordinate 9,626,255, forward strand.
GAAAGTATGTATGTATGTATCTTCACGTTAGGTCCCTTACGGGATAGGCAGAGAGTGTGGAGCGCCAGATATCCTGGTCCTGACACACCTCCCATGCCTCATCTACTTTCATCATTCTCTTTATACTTGCACGCCGATTCCTAAAACTTGTGCTAGAAAGCTACAGTCTAATCTCAAAATAGTATTTAAAAGTATTCAGATCTCTACGAGATATATGTTGATTTATAAACACAAAAGACAAAATAAATGGAAGACATATATTATCGTTGATTTATGCATTATGTTCACAAACATATAAATTTTACTATGTTCAAAGTTTCTACTTTTTGAAATTAATTGTACAGTTCACAGGTGATACATATATTTATGTTAATTTTACTTTTTTTGGTGTCAGCAGTAAATTGTTCACTTCAAGTCATTTAGATTTGCAGATTCACAAATAATAAAGAATTATGCTAGCGTATTACTTTTGCACCTAAGTACTCTTTAAATACCACCTATTCATCGCTCTATAGCGCTTGGCGCATAGTAAAGTTTTAATGTTCGATATTGTTAGGGTTCCGTACCTCAAAAAGGAAAAACGGTGCCATTATAGGATTACTCGTGTGTGTATCTGTATGTTCGGCTATCTCATGAAATAAATTATTTTTGTCATATGTGTTGTTGTGGGTGATTTCAACACGAAATTGGGCGTTCGAAGTGACCATGAGCTGAAAGTGGGCACATTTCGATATGGCCGATGAAACGCCAGGGCCTAAGAGTAGTAAGTTGGCATAGATTGTGGTCCATTGAAGTAACGCCCTGAAACAGATAATAACTTAGAAGAACTTTAAGAGCATGAAATAAAACTAACTTGATGGAGGAAATGAGTGCAACTTTGGTACCTTGCTGATAATTATCTTATTACCTTCTATATGTACAAAAATCAATTGCTGTTCGTTAGTCTCGCTAAAACTCGAGAACGGCTTTATCGATTTGGCTAATTTTGGTTTTGATGATGAATGATGTTTGGAAGTCCAGGGAAGGTTTAAAAGATAAGAAAATATGAAGAAATTGAAGAGAGATAGTAAAAACCTCAATTTCATTTTTCCCACACAAATAGTCCGTATCTATCAAACCTTTTCATTCTGGGGCAATACGAAGTTTGGCGGGTCACCTAGTGATAGATATATTCGTATATCTATTTCATATATTCATAAAAGGAACCTCAAATCTCAAAACTATTTTAACATTTTAATGTGATGATAGTGACAAACAAGCGTGCAGTTTACATGTATGGTAAACGACCACTGCAGCCTATAGACATCTATACAAAAACCGGAGGTCAATATGCAGATACGTTGCCAACTATGAGACCTAAGTTGTTTTGCTTCTGTGATAGTTATTACGGGGCCATACTTTACCATCTAACTGGAACACAATAGTGCTGAATATTACCATTTGGTCGTTGTGCCTACACCCTTGAGCTCTGACACTGTAATTCTACTATCAGTAAAAGGTTTTGAATCGTGCTTTGGCTTAAAAGACTTTGCATCGTGTTTTGTCATTGCGTGCAGGGATGCGAGCTGAAAGTTTGGTATCCACTGCTTATTGTAATGATATTAAAGTTAAGAAAACGGTGACGATGTTTGTGAAGGATAGAGTTTCGAGATGCATGTTTATTAGCAGTGGATGTAGGAATGCGGGCTTCTGACATGGGGCAGTGCAGGCTGCGCTAGGGAGGTCAGTGCACTGAGGTCGCGATGCACCGGAGCATGTGGCCACTGCCCCCCGTCTACCCTCCGCACCACACCCCCCAACTGAGCCCCGCTGTTTTAACGTACGAGCGACTAGCGGATGCGCCAATCAATCCGAATAAATTTAATGCTAAGTAGTATTTTTTTAAAAATATAATTAAGGTGGCAAACAATCATGCAGTTTACATTGATGTTAAGCGATGACTGCAGCCTATAGACATCCACACAAAGATGTGTAGATCTTAGTTGTTATGCTCTGTGCTATTTATAATGGGGCCATACATTATCATCTAACCGAAACACGATAGTGCTGATCGCTACTTTTTGGTGGCAGATAGATTAGCGGAGGTGCCTACGCTCTCGAGCTTCTACTTCCAGAAATTGGATCTTCCACGACTTCGACCTCGTAGCGTGTGAAGTAAATTATCTTGACTTATACGCTGTAAATTAACTTAGAGCATTATAATTATTCCTCTATTCGTGTATGTGAGATTTAAGTATACCTTGTATCTACCAGGGCACAGCTTATGGTTTGCGCCAGCGTGAGTGCCCGCACCGGTTACTTTAAATTTTCATTAGCACCGGCGCTCGGCGCTCGCCGCGCCGCCGTCCGCCGTCCGCTGTACGTACCCGTCCGCAGCCCGCAGCCCGCCATCCGCCGCCCGTCGCCAGCGCCACCAATTACATTTCGCAATTTACGAATTGTCTTTTTATTTACATTTACAGTACTTTCACAGGCACTCGCATTATTATCGAAGACAGAATCTGCATTCGCTTAGACACTTTTTATTTATGCAAAAATGTAATGACACACTTTGCCAACGTATATTATGTAAAATGCATCGTCTTTTTACACAGTATTGTTTATATTTATTATTCAAAGTTTCCATTTAATTTAGATCGTAATTTGAAAGAAAGGGTGTAAGAATATTTTGAACTTTGTATTTGTTTTGGATTTAGAAGATAGAACAATATATAACCATCATGGAAATAATTATTAAAATATGTTTTTTGTAATCGATACAGTAAGTATAAATGCTAAATTTTATCTTTAAGTATACTCGTATATTTTATTCATATTATTTACATTTTTGCCCGACTCGTTGATGTCTTTTATAGGACGGTTGCTTTTACATAATAAATATTTAATTGCCTGTAGGTTCAGTGACATATTATTATTTGGATATAATTATACTAACGTAATATCTAACATTAAGAGACAAATTAAGTATTGAAGCCAAAGTTGTTACAAAATATTAAACACTCATCAACAAGTTGCAATTCACACGTTTTAATATCCCAATAATATCTAAAGTTTTATAAGATTTATACACAGTGTTATAAATTTCAGATTTCTTGTTTGAGTTACTTACGAGTGTTGTTGTAAAGTGGGTAGTGGAGATTCCCAATGAATATTTTAGGAGCCAATCAAGTCTGTGCAATGTAGTTCGATAGTGCTGCAGTGGTATAACGGTAGTGCTCTTGTAGCCGCAATAATTATTAATTTGACGTCTTACTGTTTTCGACGTGATTCTAATTATTCTATATCTAAATATATAAAAATCAATTGCTATTCGTTAGTCTCGTTAAAACTCGAGAACGGCTTAATCGATTTGCCTAATTTTGGTTTTGAATGATTTTTGGAAGTCCAGGGAAGGTTTGAAAGGTAAGAAAATATGAAGAAATTTTAGGGAAATAGTACCACAATTTCATTTTTCCATACAAATAGTCCGTATCTATCAAACCTTTGACACATTATTTAATTCTGAGGCATTACGAAGTTTGCCGGGTCAGCTAGTTATTATTATAATTTTAGAAGTTTTAGAAGGGGTGGGGGCGTGAAGACTTATTGCCCTCGAGTGGAGGAGAATTCTTCCTCTAGTGCAGTTACTCAACCGACCAATGACGGTCAAACCATTCTAATAGGGCGGTAGTAAATACGACAACGCGGAATGGGCAGCAGCGTCCCGCGATAAAATTACCGCCACTGCCGGATAAGCGATTATCCGCCTGCCACGCTTGGCAATTATGGCTTATTCTCCCATCTCTCATGTTCTCCCTAATAACGCACAACACTTTTGTGGGACGTCTTTAGGAAAGGCTTTGTCCCTTACGGCTGGAGTGATGATGGTGGTAGTTTTAGTGTTGTTTCATTATTCTCTATCGTAGATGTTTTATATGATTGCAGTAGCAAAGGACAAAGAAAACTGTTTTCTAACATTTGAGACAAAGGGTCTTGTAACGAATGCTGCCATACCAAGAACATTAGATATTTAAGGTTCCATTATCGTACCAACCACAGACGTTAGAAAAGTTTACAAGATTCTGCGATGCATTTTCTGTAGTCGATTAAATTTTTTAGTGACCGTACCTGAAAAAAAAAGCAGTACTTCTATAGAATCTCTCAGGCATCTGTCTGGTTGTACTTCGTGCCGATTTGCTTTAAAACTTCTGGACCAATCAGGTCGAAATTTGGTACACATATGTAAATCAATGCGTTAAATATAAATGTGTAATATAAATACCTAAATGTTTTTAGAAACGACGAGTAAAAAAATGCTAAGTATATTGTGTGAGATTTCAAATAAAAGGCGGAAGAAGATTGGTAGAATCTCAGACACATTTTTCAATAACTTTCTTACATAAGTTATTTAAGAAAATTAGACGATAAATTGACATTCCCTTCTTTTACCTCCAAAACTAGTACTTACCGCCTAAAATTAAAAAAAATAATTCGGGGAACAGTGAAATATTACAAGAAAACCTTTAAGAAGTCTATGATTTAAGGTATCATAGAAAAACTCTCGATAATAGGGAAACACTGTGCTCGTGAGTCCGACACGCCCATGGGCGGTTTTTTTCTACATAAAAAAGTAGAATCAAGCTTCAACTTCAAGTAAACAGTCCAACTAAAGAGACCCCTATCTCTTTGTGTTCATATAATGAGTTTATTCCTCTCATATTAAACATTCAAACCCAAGTTATTAAAATATAATTAAGGCTCTCTGTGTAATCAAATAAGTGTTTATTGATTGACTTTATTTCTAGATTTCTACTCACCAGTTGCTCATAACTACTTCTTTACTTAATTGTATTCTTAAACTTGATATTTTCCATGGAGTATTTTGTTTTTAATTTTATTATTTTATGTTTTTATCAGTCCATACATGTTCTGAGAAGTATTATTTTGAGTGTCTTACGGAATCTGATAATTAATTGAACAAAAGACTGCCTTAAACCTTCTTTTATTTGATACGAGTAACAAGTCTTAAAATTGCGTTATGTTGGTATATTCGTGAAATTTGTTCGTCATAATGTGACCAGAAATATCTCGTCGTACTCTCTTGTACTTATAAATAAACCGTTTATGCTATTGAGTGTATTAGTGAATACAATCAAAATAAAATAATGTTATAATTATAGTAGCAGTGCAGGTGATATGTATCAGTTAAATGTTCATGTCGCCTCATTTACGTAACGTTTATGTTTGTTTTTTTTTAAGTTTTCTTAATCATCTCTTCTCAGGTGTAACTACTTATATAGAATGCGGCGCATTCAGCCATTTTCCTTTGAAGATACACATAAAATCCAGTCTGGTACTAACGTCCTAACTCTGTAGAAATTAAAAAAACGGTAAGAAAAATTTGACTTCGGGCAGGAATCGAGCCTGTGACCTCAGGATAACCAGTCCAGCCGCTTTACCACTAAGCAACCAAAGTAACAGGACTGGTTATCCTAAGGTCACAGGTTCGACTTTCCGTTTTTTTCTTTAATTTCTAAAGTTCACACGCATGTGTAATTGCGAAAAATAAATAGTCCTAACTCTGTGTTTTATTTATATTAATAAAAATTATTACAGTACTTAATAAATAAAATAAATAATTACTAGTTCTACTGAATTTTTTACATTCTTTTATATACGACTTAAAGTAGTTAAACTTAAAAAAGACAAAATAAAGACTAAATTCTCGTCCCTTACTACTTTTTTTTTAATGTAATGAAGGTAGCGAACATGAATGCAGTTTACATTTATGTTAAGTGAAACAGACTATAGATACACAAAGACCAGAAGTCAAAATGCAGATGCGTACCCCTGAGACCTTAGTTGTTTTGTCTCCGTGATAGTTATTACGGGGCCATTCATTATTTAGTTTTTTTTTATGTCATAAAGTGGCAAGCAAGCATACAGTTTACACTGATGGTAAGTAAGACTGTAGCCTATATTCATCAACATGAAATTTCAAAGTAGATGTGGTGCCACTCCTGTGGCCTAAGGTATTATGCCTCTGTGCCGGAAATTATAGGGCTGTACATTACTACCTTACCGGCACTCGATTGTGCTAAACACTACCATTTAGCGGCAAGTATATTAGGTAGTTTGGTAATGTGCCCGGAGATGGCAACAGGTTCGCCACCTGTTACATGGGCCAAAACGTAACTGGCGAGTCGTGGGTGTTAGCATGTATGATTGAATGCATGCATTTACTTTTGCCTACCCCTTCGGGGATTACAGGCGTGAAGTTACTTTTTTTTAATATAATTTAATGCGGTGGTGCCTACGCCCGTGAGCTCGGACACTGGAGCTCTAACACCAGTAAAGTAGTACTTTTTTTGTTGTAGTACTATTTTTGGTGGATTTTCTATTAACCTTCAGAGTTTTACGTAAAAAGTCAAAGCTATGTAGATCGCCTATTTGCTTGTCTACACAGAAGAAACGAAATTGGATATTGAAATTTCACACATCCTCAAAAACAAAATGAAAGCAGCTCATAATTTTATTCGCGTGAGCACATAATGGATTTATATTAAAACGGTCATACGTTACCCCAATAATGTTTACAGTAGGGGACATAAATATGTAAATTCACGTTTGAATATAAGAACTTGTCTCGTAGCTGTTACGTAACTCGGTGCTACGCAAAACAGAGTTGACCGCGCCCGTCCCTGTCTCGATTTCAATGTTGCAAATAAAACATCAGGCATCACTCCCAATAGCGCTATATTTTAAATACAACTAAGATATTTTATGCTTTTGACATTAAATGTGATTTTTAAGTGGTATAATTTTTTATTTTTTTTATTCTATTTTTTTAAAGAGGTTTTGTCTTACGACATGTCGAACCCATCGTACTCATTACAAACTTAAACCATTACTGATAATAATATAAGAAAATAGAAAGGAAAATGTTACTGGCGAGGAATTAACTTACATAATTCTTTTGCGATTTCTGCATTTGTATTAGCTAAAATTTCCTGGAGAAGGCCAACATTCATGAAATTATATTCAGTTCCTGCACTAGCAACATTCTCTCATTTCTGTTCCGTACACACTCCATCAGCAAATGCTGCACGTCTTCAATTTTGTTGCACACTTCAGAATTTGGTGATTCTTTCTTTTTCCATCATGAATGCAAATTTTGCTGATGGATAGTGACCGGAGCCTAATATTAAAACTAACTTCCTAATATAATTCCTATCGCTTATATCATTGAACCACGGGAAACGAGGAAGTTCACCCTGAATACTTATAAATATTTTAAATTCGAAAGTTTGTATATTTGTTTGTTACTCCTTCACGCAAAAACTGCTGAACCGATTTTTATGAAATTTAGCACACACATAGAGGGTAACTTAGTTAGTTTTTATCCCGAAAAAATGTTCCTGTTGGATGCCATGGGATGATTTGATGAGTTTCCACATGTTACGAGAAAAGCGACTTACCCGCGGGTGGAGCCGCGGGCAAACTAGTAACTTATTAGTAGAAGATATGATCATGTTACACTTAGTATACATGGAATTAACAAAATTTAACGGAAATAAAGTTATTATCCTCTGACGGTTTTATGGAGACGACAATGAAGTTGTGACAAAATATTGGAGAATGCAAGTCGTAAGGGCTCTAACGCACTAGCGGTTAGCCGCGGGAGCGGATAGCCGCGCGGTTTACCGATTTTACAATTTTATATAATAAAAGTAATAAAAAAAAAAATGTATATTTTAACAAAATCTTTTTTTTTACATTATAGTGGTTGAGACTTCCCAGTAAGTTATCAATGATACTTGTGTTGTGTTGCAAATATGCACATTGTAACATTTTACATCCTTCTCTAACTTTAACAGATATCTTTAAGTAAGAGAAGGATGTGAAATGTTACAATAACTTTAACTTTAACAAATATCATGGTGCAACCCAGGCTAAGTAGGTAACTGATTAGCGGCTCGCCTCTGCACCGATGCAATAAATGATTTGTTTCCATTATTTCTTGTAAATTTATGACGTGTATAAGGTACCCAACGACGAAAATTGTGCATGAATTGTACTTTACACTTGTAATTGGCTATGCAACGAGAATGATTAAATTTATTATTTCAATTTTTAATAATATATGATTTAAACAGCTGCAAATGTATCTAACAAATAAATAAACTTAACTTATAGTGATTCTCCCAAGAGACTCCCGCAATAGGAACCTATTGACATTTATTATCAGACATGTTTCAAAGCTCCTAGAATAGCAAAAACTCGATGACACTTCTTCATAATATTCATAATTCATGATCCGGGATCACAGCCGTAGCGGTAGTGGCCTTCTGCTAGGTAAACCGAGGCGATAATCAATCATGATGACATATTATTGTAATTTAGTATCTTTGTAACGATTTACATTTAGATACAAAGCACGGGTGTTTCGTATCGGTATGGAAAAAAAAAAGATATTTTTTCTCAATGATGTCGCCCGAATTAGCCGTATTGTCTGATATCGAAGAGGTTGGAAAAAGGGAGAATAAAAAATAGCAAACGACCAGCGTTCAACGTGTACAACATTATGAGTATAAGCTGTATCCGTCTTAATAATTATGAAAATAGGTTAGATACGAAATCGGTACGACTTTGCAGGTCGGTACGAGCTGGCAGCCATTGCTTTCCTCGACCATTTAAACGGAAAGTAAGTAAATCTGTGAAAACACCACCCACAACCTAGGTTAAAAAAAACAATAAAATTGTAAGTGTAAAACGTATCATAAAAGTTAAAACTTTCCTGGTGCAGTCAGTGTTATTCAGACTATCAATCTCTATTTCCGATCCAAAATCTGTGTATTTGTGATTTATGACTACCTAAAATAATCGACTAAAACCTCGATTGTGTGCAGTTTATAAAAAAAATTCAAACTAACTCAAACTAAACTGACTTATGCATCTAATGATAGCTACCTACACAAAAATGCTGAAGATCAAAACCAATACGATGAGGGTTTGATCCCCGGCGCCGGGTTAAGTTTAAAAGTGCCCCTCTAGCCAGCTATACGGTGGTATTTGGACGCCTGCAAAGAGGATGGTAAAAGCATAGTCTAAAGAACGTATATTGATACGTTCTTTAGACAATGCGATGATATGCTTAGATATAAAATGGATGAATACTACCTGATATTTAGACTTTACGAAATGTTTAGAATTTTGCGGGTGGCCCGGCACGCACTTGGCCGGTTTTTCCGCTCAGCTTCTACTCATTGGTCCTTGATCCACTACTGCGTATGTCATACACAGTCCCTGAATTTGGTTTTATATATATTCTTACGAGTGGACGGTTGCAGAGGCTCAGGAAGGATAGAGGATCAAAAGTCTTAGGAATCCGCGTGCATGTACGAAGAGAATGATGAATGTAGATTAGTTACGGGAGGTGTGTCAGGACCGGTATATCTGGCGCTCCACAGTCTTTGCCTACCCCGTTAGGGATCCGTGAAGATACATATTATTCTTATTTTCATTAAACACAGAGCTCCTTTATACTACTTTGTCCATCGTAGTCGTTCGACGAACGTAAGTATGTGCAGATTGTGCAGCGCAGAGTAGAGGCTGCGACAACGCAACGCGTCCCGTACATTGTTGCCGCGTTTCCCTGTTAATGAAACTGTGTGACGTCAGCGCTATTCTAATGTAGCGTTCAATTAACTGTATAGGAAGCACGGCGACAAACGCGATTCAGTGAAAAAAATAAAAACGTTAGATACTGTTAAGACAAGACTTCAGTTTATCTATACTTATAATAAATCTGTAGAAGTGTAAATTCTGTACATTAAAAATATTGAAAAAATAAATACCAGGGGATATTACTAGATCGATACCGAACACAAATATGTGATTAGAAATTTTTTTGTCTGTCTGTCTGTCTGTCTGTTTGTTCAAGCATCACATAAAAACTACTAGTCCGATTACAATGAAACTTGGTATGATTATACTTTAACCTTTGGCGCACAACACTGGGTACTTTTTATCCCGGAAAAATGTCTGTTTGTCTGTGTGTTTGTGCACGCTAATATCAGAAACGGCTTATTCGATTTGCGGTTTTCATTAACATATTGTGGTAAGTTTCACTTAACATTTAGTGTTTGTTTCATGCGAATCGGTTCAGAAATAAAAAAGTTATGTTAATTTACAGAATCGTATCGAATATTTTTAAGCTATTCTGTATCTTAGTTCTATCTTTTAGGGAGTTTCGTACCTAATAGGTAAAAACGAACCCTACGGATAACTAATCCTCCGCTGTCTGTCTGTCTGTCTGTCCGTGCGTCTGTCTGTCACCAGACTGTATATCATAAAAAGTGATAGCTAGAAAGCTATCATTTTTCACAAAATATGTATTTCTGTTACCGCTATAATGTAGACGCTTAAAATTTTCACAGAATTTTTAGGTCTTATGTTATACTAGCTGTGCCCGCGACTTCGTCCACGTGAAAAAAAATGTGATTGCTCAGTATCTACCCTGACGAAGACGTGGGCGCAGCTAGTCAATAATAATTTGATGATTTTCCTTAAATTGTTGTCTCTGTATTATTCATTCCGAGAATGAGAACATGTTTTTCCTCAAACCTTTATAAGTTTCTTAGATCTTAAATTAATTGTAATTTCTTAGAAAGTCGAACTTTTCTAAGGAATCTCGTTTTGTAAGTGTCTTTCATATTTGTCGATATTAAACAAAGATCTGTTTGATGAAGCCACTTTCGTGATTGATATACCTACGTTATTTGCCTGGAGGTAGATTATTAGGGGTACCTACGTACACAGGTAGTGTAGGAACCCACTAGGCATACCTTAACATCATCATCAGGAAAATTTTAGCATCAATATACCTCATACTCATTCTACGTCATAAATCATAATATAGGTATCCTCGGTGGCTCAGTAGTCAGTGGTAGCCAAGTAGCATACTATCACTTGTGTGCCGGAGTCTGAGGTGGGTTCGATTTTTGGATCGAAGGGTAACTTAAATGAGATTTTTCCATATATTCTTCTTTCAAGTTTATTAAAGTGCCTGATGAATGCCGGTCGGTAGGTTACCTACACTTTATTACAACTAAAAAAACCTTAAAAACTGTCATTAGATATCATACAATACATAATTAGCCAGCCCTTGCTTGCATTCATTTACAACGCCTGTCTACACCATCGGAGAAATACAGACTTTTAAAATCGAAAACACCCACTTACCTATTAAATAAGCAACAGGTACCTACACGTACCTGTATCTAAAATGAATGGCATGTGAGTTTATAATTTTTATCGTTCGTTCTATTATCAATCATGTTAAATGTGAACATATTTTTATAGTCTTTGTTTTAAGCTTTCAAGTTATCTTAATGCCTCTTTATAGATTATCGATGATGAATTTCATAACAAAGATTCTGCGTAAAAATAATACACGAGACGTCCGGGTGTAATTGACAGTTTATTGATAAAGCCGTCTGTGTATTGCGGGTCCTTTTGTTAAATCACGAATGGTATTGAGCGAATATGAGTAGGTAGCGAGTAATGTAATCAATCGGTGTTATCTGTTTATGTGTGGTACGTCGAACCCGGCCGAGTCTGCCGCGCCGCCGAGTCGCGTCGACACGAACCTTATCACCGCTTGTACGTTGTACACTTTGTACAGTTCGAGCATAATTTAAATGCTTCCGTGAAGTTAGTTACAAATCTCGGCGAAAAAAGCGATATACCTAATGGTGCAAATAATAGGCATTGGGACGTGATAACCCCATCGTTCTTTAGTGGAGGAGACTTCTTCTTCAGTCAACCGAACAATGACGGTTAAACCATTCCAATAGGACGGTAGTAAAAATAACAACGAGGGATGAGCAGTAGCGTCCGGCGATAAGACTACCTCCACTGCGATCGCCAATCCGCCTGCCAAGGGTGGCGATTATGGCATATTCTCCCCTAATGACACTGTTTATCTTTGTGGAAGGCTTTGTCCAGCAGAAGACATTTTTTCGGCTGAAGTGATGATGAATGATGCAAAAGGAAGGCTACGCGAAGGAGAAAATGTGGCAGTATTTCGCCTTCATCAGGCCAACATTGAAGCTAGATCTCTTTCTCGTCTGTTTCGCTAAGGGATTGGCGCTAAGTTTACGCAAGCAATAACTCAATGGCATACACATTTTGCGTGTACAATACGCTTACACTCACTTACTATTACAATACTGTGCTAGTGCTGTTCGCCATGGAACCAGGAACGCGACGGAGCAAAAATACTTCGTCCCATTGCCATTTGGTGTGACATTATAAAAAACATGTAATGTAATTAGTGTACAATCGCTGACTTTTTGGGAGTTCACGGAATACGTTATTGAAAAATTGTCTCGGTGACGTAAATTCAGATTCTATGCTACGCTAGGTTCTCTTTGCCATGAAGCTATCTGGAGTTTGTTAAAATTTCAATAGATTCGTCACCTATTAGGTACAAAATGTCTGTTTACGTGTGATATGAAGGGTGGCGTCCACCATCTACGCGGGCGGCCCGCCGCGCAGGCGCGTCAAGACGCGTCTCATATCGCTGCTCATGCGGCACTTTTATTGTTCTGTCGTAAAGTCGACAACACCGCACAACAACACGAGTAAGTAATGTATTGCTTCGTTGTCATTTGGACGAAAATAATCAACAATCTACAAGATCTCAATTGTTGTTCATTTTATAAAGGTATACATATTTTAGATGAATGTGCTATGTATTATACCTATAGCATAATTAGTGGCTTTTTAGGCGTTCCCGGCCTCTGAACGTTTGAAAAACTGTTTCGGTGGAGTAGTGGTAGGAAGATATTATTGCTACGCTGAGGTCTCGGATTTGATATCCGGGTCAAGAAAGTGTTATTGGGGTTTTTCTTGTTAAACTTTTTGGAGTTTAATAAAGTATCCTTTGAATGTCAATTAGTACGCCATCTATTACCTATAACATGAGAGTACAAAATGTCTTGTCTGTTTACAATTGCCGCTTGACCAGTTGATCACACGGGCATCTTATGCAGTTGTAATAAAAGCTGTATATAATTGATTGTGGATAAGTGCAGAGTTCCTGACTGTAGGACCAGCTCTTTACCTAGGTCTAAGCCCACAACAGTGTTGTGCGTCATTAGGGGAGAAAATGTCATAATTGCTTTGCATTCAGATTGGCGATCGCAGTGACGGTAGTTTTATCTCGGGACGCTGCTGCCCATCCTGCGTTGTTATATTTACTACCTCGACATTGGAATGGATTGACCGCCATTGTTCGGTTGCCTGTCTGCCGTTTGATTCGAAGGGTCGCGGGTTCGATCCCCGCACCGGGACAAATATTTGTATGGCCTACAAATATTTGTCTCGGGTCTGGGTGTTAGTGTATGTGTTGTATGTTACAATGGCACCCACGACACAGGTATACCTACTGTGGGACTGTGAGTGTAAGCGTATTTATTTTTTTATTACATAAATTTATAGGCGATGATAAAAGGTATTTGAAAAATCAAGTCGAAGATGTGCTAGTTACAGTGATAATTAATGCATAAACGTACAACAGTAGCATAGATGTGGAGTGATTAACGTCTGTTGCAACTTGATAAGGAGAACGAAATGCCAACACTCTTCGCAGACATGTACCTACCTTGTCAGATAGACTCTATTATTCGGAACACTTTCATTTAATATTATTATTGTGTTTATGAATATTAACACACTTGCACGAATTTACCTACTTCTTATAACGCTATAAATATTTGAGTAATATAAAATTAGACGTTAATTAAAAATACATTGACTTGATATTTTATTAACTTAATAAATTGCATTTTATGACATCTCTACGAGTAGTTGAACGCTCAAATCAGCGACATTTTTGAGGATGAAATTAAGTCGGAGCTTCCTATACTGGCCCCAAATTATTTTCAAGTAAAATAAAATTTTTTTTAGCTAACTAATTAAATAAATAAATTTTGATGTTATGATGTGAAACCTAGTATCTGCCTACATTCTTTTAGTATTTAACAACAATTATTTTAGCGTAAACGAGCGGAACATTCCGTACTTCTTTCGCCAAATAATCCGCTGATATCCAGTTCCCGAAGTAAATTGTTGTACTTTAAAAAAAACTGTATTCTCAAATGAAATATTTTATTGCATGTCACAACGGAATGCTGGTATTTGTATATACGAGCACATGACATCAAGGTACAGCAAATCAAGAGTAGTTAACTTATCTAGCTTTGTAATAAAATAAAATGATGTAGTAAGTATTGAACTATAGTTCTAATTATCTACTGAATTTACTAACTTTATCTACGTACATTTTTTTATATAGGATGTATAATATTTGTTTTATATATCTATATCTTATATGGTGTATTATATTTTATTCTATTCTATTCGCTGCTCTTTCGTGAACGCCCAGGTCCGTAGTCTCGGATTTCCTTAAATTCTAGCCAGCCTAGCCAGCCTAATTCTAGCCATTCCTTAAATTCTAGCCCTTCCTTAAATTCTAGCCAGCCCCAACATACTCTTTTGACGTCAGTTTTGAAGATTGAAACATATACGCTTAAAGCTGTTGGGAAATGGCTGGCGAACAGAAACAAATTATTATTTCGTGTTATACTGACAGACATCGCACAATTTTAATTGGTGTACACTAAGAAATATATACAATGTCTAGATGAATCAATGAGTGTGTTATTTTTTAATACATATTATCGTAACGAATGTGGCAGGTGGTAGACATTTAGACGTGTGGTATAGCGCATTGAAGTTATTCTTCAAACATTCTTTTTATGATATTGAAGCGTAGATATTAAAAAAACCCAGTTAAAATTCTGAATAAAATTGTTTTAAAATACCTATATCCAATATCTAAAAAAAAAAAACACTTGTTTCCTTATAGACATACAGGTTTTAATTACATATATCGTTCCGAATTTATTTATTTTATTGTTAGGTAGGATAAGAATAAGAAACAAAGTTGGTTTTACAATCTACTTGTGTTATGTCATAGAACAAAATAAATAAAAATAAAAACAAATAAGATTGTTCAGTCCCTGGACTTAGATATAGTTTTTGTCATAACAAAATTAACAAATCAAACAAGATCAGAGAAATTTGTAAACAAACATTTATATAGGTATACAACATTTCAAATATTCGCTTATAAAATAATGAACTGTTACTGATTTGTACTATTTATTTTTCGCAATAACACGTGCGAGTGAACTATAGAAATTAAAGGAAAACGGAAAGAAAAATTTGGCTTCGGGCAGGAATCGAACCTGCGACCTCGGTAGCTTAGTGGTAAAGCGGCTGGACTGGTTATCCTGAGGTCGTTGTTCGATTCCTGCCCGAAGTCAAAATTTTCTTTCCGTTTTTTCTTTAATTTCTATAGTGTTACTGATTTATCTGGTCTATAGTAGTCAATATCTATTCCAAGCGATGTTGATATATAGTGATATTCCATATCTTATCAAATCACTATTGATATTCTATGTCAAAGGGTGATTGATCATTTCATGATTACAGTCTCAATGGAAGGACTTAGGTTATTCCTCTAAGATAACGGGAGATATACCTATGTAGTCGCTAACTTCCTGATCAGTGGTTAGTTAAGTACTTTCTAGGATGTTCTTTAAAATTATAGCTTTCATCATTACTAGGGATTTCAATCCCTAGTACCTAATGATGACTTACTTGTTTATGTAAGTCATCATTACTAGGGATTGAAATCTAGCATCCTATTTGTAATCCAGCAGTCCATCCCGCGGGACTGGAGGGGACTATCGTCTGTCCAGCGGGATCCCGCGGAATCGCGGGATCGTCCGAAAAAGTGGAGAATAATTCAAACTGTTAGATAGAATCGTTATAAAGCTTTTCATTAATTTTGGTGTCATTATTAAGAACATTTGAATTCAAAAATCAAAACCATTCAAGGACATCCAAGTCCACGTATCTATTAATTTATTCTCTATCAAAATCAATTTATGTTCGGTCCTGTTTTTCAAGGAATTATCTTAAAGAAAGCAATATATTGATAGTTTCGTCATGAGATTATTTCTAACTTTAGGGCATATGTAACCGGCGGATGAAAATGCACGATCAGACTGTAGGCTTGTAGGTGGGATGGATTTTAAATTTTTGTGCATCAAATCGGGCGTCATTTCTTTCTTTAGAATGACGTCTAGTTAAAAAAATCTCACACCAACTGCACCTGTAGCCCATACAGATTGTAAGGTGTGCTCCAGTTCTTCTTCTACCAAAGTGGCCGATATTGGTGTTTCCAGTTGGATTACTTCCCGATGAAAGTTAGAAAATTGAATACCATCGTCCTCACTGCTGCTGCCATCAATGCCCAGTGAAGGGCTGTACAGTCTCTCAATCAAGCACTTTATTTCTTTCCTTAGAGTAGCCCTTCTCGGTCAGAAAAACGTATCATCCTCTGCCGTGAATGATACTGAATCATGTTCTAAGTATTTGGCAGGGTTTTCTAAGTACCCTAATTTCGTTCCCTAATTCACCAGTATTCAGTGTTGTCTTTTGTTGTTTCAACTCATCATAAAACACAATGTTGTTTCCTCTGAAAGAAGCGTTGCATCTTCACGACATAAAACATTAACAGCTAGCATTAGGCTGCAAAACATGCTCGTTAATGACATAATTATATTCTTGTTTCGTAAAGCAATAAATGGCAGTTGAACCCAGTCTCAAATCAATTAGAGCTTTTGATATTTTTACGTTACTTCCAATTGGCGCCAATACTCAGTAAACTAAAATGTGTATTTTAGAGTTATTCGTCATCTCTCCCGACAAAGACTCGCCCGATCGGGCAAGTTGGCACCTTTCGAATTTACTTAATATTTCTGTCGTCAACTCGCACGCTCATACAAAGTACAGCCAGGTAAATATTTTTTTTATCAATTTACTGCTTCTGCAAATTACTTGCTTTTAATATAATCGTAATTACTATATAATAATGTTATCACACATTCAAATATTATCTACTGACTATCGTAAAATCGGGGCTTCCCCGAGGATTTTATGCATGGTAATATAATTGCAGCGTGATTAGAGCCGATGTCCTGATTAAATAATCGCATATTTTTATAGCATTCCAAAAGTTATGAAACACTTAATAGAGAGTAACAAAACCTCATTATATTATGCATAATTTGAAACCAAAGTCAGATTGTATGACCAATAATACACTTATGCTTATATTTTATGCACTGACCTTTGTGTTAGTTAATAACTGGATTGTATAAAACTGGCATCAAAAGAGTCCTGCAGGGCTGGCAGCACATTGGAAACAGGCCCGATGTTACAAATGTTCGTGCCGGTTCGGCCCTGTAATAACTATCACAGAGAAAAAACTTTTAAGGTCTAAGGGGTGGCAACGCATCTGCATTTTGATCCTTGGTCTTGTTTGGTTGGGTGTCTATAGGCTGCAGTCATCACTTAACAACAATGTGAAAACGCTTGTTTGCCACCTGAAGGTGGCAATCAAGCGTTTTCACATATTATATAAAGATAACTGTTTGATTATTAAAGTTTCCTGAACTCGAAGCTCTAAGGTTGTCTGGTAGAGATCGCTGTTTAGTGATAAGACCGCCTCTTGTATACTGTATCTATGACATCTGATGTCTCTGTATTTATATTTGTTGGTGTATAATAAAGAATATTATTATTATTCCACTCATTTATTTATGTACATATTAAATATTTTTTACATATATAAGTTAATAAAAAAAAATATATATTTATATAGAAAAATAAAAAATAGTGTGCCACCGGCAGCGGGAACAGAGTCCAAGCCATCGATGGTTAGGGTCACAGAGACAGGAATCCCCTCACTATACGGGCCGTGCCGAGGAGTACCGCCTTCTGCATCAGACCCTTGACCCATTATTATTATTATTATTCGAAAGTGTTGAAACTACCTAATACATCTATAAAAAACTTAACTATTCACTTTGATAATCACAATTACTGCAGATATAGCCGTCGCAGCTGCTTTTTTTACCCGCTGCAGTCAATATGTGTCGAGTTGCAACTCGAGTTAGTAGCTCAGCTGATACGGTTTACTCGAAAAAAGTTAAGAAACAGTTTTAAAACAACAGGATTGCAAAAATACAACTCGTTAATATGGCTAGTTATTGGCGCGTTTGCATGAAACCTCGGCATTAAAATGCCTGAATACGCATAGAATGTTTTTTTTTATTTAATGGCAGTGGTAAACAAGCGTGCAGTTCACATTAATGTTAAGTGATGACTGCAGCCTATAGACACCCACACAAAGACAAAGGTCAAAATGCGGATGCGTTACCAATCCTGAGGCCTAAGGTGTTATGCCTCTGTGCCGGAAATTACAGGGCCGTACATTACCACCTGACCGGAACACGATAGTGCTGAACACTACCATTTAGCGGCAAGTATATTAGGTAATGCGGTGGTGCCTACGCTTGCGAGTTCCGTCACTGAAGCTCTACCACCAGTAAATATAAGCATAGAATGTAAAACGATATAATTAATAAGATTTTTTTCAAGATATTTATCTATAAATTTCGAACCTTGTGTGTTATTGCGAAAAAATGTAGACAAACTAAGTACCTACGATGTAATGTTAAAGTTGAGTACCTACTGAAAACATGAAATTATGGTAAAAGTCATTTCTCATTCTAATAAATGTGCCTACCTATATCTAAGAAGTACGTGTAGCATGCCAAGTGTGTAGTTATCCAAGCCACTTGTAATAATGATAACTCATAAAATATATTCGCGATAATATTACGACTTACGACTATCAATATTTTTATCATTACACACGTTTACGATATCTGGCGTTTTCGCAATCACGTGTGAAAATCACTTAAAATAATTCAGCGTATTGAGAGATACACGTGTTGAAAAAAAATATCTCAAGATATATTTTGATTATGAAAGATGCGATGGTAGAAATATGTGTAATAAATAGGTACATTTACCAGTAAAACGCACTTATCATCAATTCATAAAAACTTTGTCACTTTTCCCTAGTTCTACGTCCAATAGATGACGGAACTGACAAGCCTACTTTAGTTGATCATAAAGGCACATTAACATATTATTATGTACTTCGACGATGCCACTGGGGTCTTCAGGGTGAAACTTCAGGGTCATAAGTAGCCAGCTACTACTACTACTGAGGACGTTTGCTGATCTACTTAAGCTGCTTTGAATTACAATTGGTTGAAGGCTTCAATACCTACCTATATCTATATGAGGCGTCGCTGCGGTACCAGACTCCCACCGCAATCGACCAAAAAAACTTCCTGTTGCCATGAACACCTCTGCCGTAACTATACAGGGTGGACAATATATTTTACTGGTGGTAGAGCTCCAGTGACGGAGCTCGTGGGCGTAGGCACCACCGCATTACCTAATATACTTGCCGCTAAATGGTAGTGTTCAGCACTATCGTGTTCCGGTCAGGTGGTAATGTACGGCCCTGTTATTTCCGGCACAGAGGTATAACACCTTAGGTCTCAGGAGTGGTAACGCATCTGCATTTTGACCTTGGTCTTTGTGTGGATGTCTATAGGCTGTAGTCATCACTTAACATCAACGTGAACTGCATGCTTGTTTTACACTACCATTACATAAAAAAATATATTACATGAACAATGGACTAATTACCTACAGTCATCCAACGAACGTGTAATGTCAGAGCAATCGTGCGGGGCGTGCGACGCGAGGGACGGAGGGGGCGGTACCAAGTAGCCCATACAAAAACTGTTATCTACTTGGTACTTAGCGACAAAGGGTGCGAGATTTAAAATCCTTTTACTAAATTTTTGGAAAGCGGATATTGAAAAATTGGATGTCAACTTAATTGTTATATTTTATTCTAATTTTCATTTATTAATAATGTCTGTTATATTTAACACTTTATGTACATACTTACTTCACTTAAAACTAAAAAATCTTTAAAGAAAACTCTAAATATTTTTTTGTTTGTATGTAGGTATTTAATATTCGGATAATATGGGACGGAATTAAAAACGTATGGATGAATATTAGGATCGGTACAATATAATTGTTAGAATTCTGGCGTACTGATAGACCGCCCAACTGGATTACTGGTAGATTGATGATAGACTGGTAAATTGTTGAAAGGTTGAGATATTTATAGTTTGATAGATTTTTCCATTTTCTGGAGGCTTCCCAGTACCTCAAAGTTTGGTAAAGTGCCCGGAGATGTCAACAGGCTCGCCGCCTGTTACATGGGCCAAAACGTGACCGGCGAATCGAGGATGTATGCATTTACCTCTGCCTACCCCTTAGGGGATTACAGGCGTGATGTTTTTAGGATTTTTATATATGTTCAACGTAAACTGACGCGTTACAAACAACGTAAATAAAAACCAAAAACGCGACAACCTTAATGAATTTGCGTTTTTATGGGTGAAGGCGGCATATTGCAAAACTTCAAAGGCGATAAACCACTGTATGTACTTATGCTGTGGTAATAGTCAGTGTGGACCCAAGTGACGTTGTCATACATAAGATTTTCGCGCTCGCTTTCGTCACCGCATTAGGCTTTTTCGTTATTTGGACACAAAAATTATGTATCTCGGTAACCATCAATTTGAAAGCCACTTTCCAATACATTACCGTTTTTTTAAAATGGAAGTAATTTTCATTTTACGCTGAAACAGGAATGTTGCTACTGTAAAATGGCTAATGATGTCAACCGACATACAGAATACGCCTGCATGTCCAGCCTGTATACACCCAATTCGGCCGCTAGTTACTGGCTACCTGTTCTCCGCTCGCCGCGAACATGACACGATACCCGACACCTGACGACAGCCACTACTTACATAAAATCGCAACTTTCAACAATTTGTAATTGTATACTTAACCACGTGGGCTCATATTACGTATACCTGTTTTCCTATTTAATATTAAAATTTTGTCATGCGAATCACAACTAAATAACTAAAAAACCATCCGTAATATATATTTATGTAAGTACTTTAATAAATGTGAATGCCTAAATTGTTAATTGTTTTTTTATTCCAAACTTGCTGACCCGGCAAACTTCGATGAAATAAAAATAGTGCGTGTCAAAGGTTTGATAGATACCTACGCACTATTTGTATGGAAAAATTAAATTGAGGTTTTAACTATTTCCCTTCAATTTCTTCCTTTTCGTCCTTTTCGTCCTTCCTACTCGGACGAAGTCGTGGGCGCAGCTAGTATAAAAGTAGCCTAAGTTACTCCTTATTACATCAGCTACCTACCCGTGGAAGTCCCGTCAAAGTCGGATACACTCCAATTCTACTTATTTGTATTTAGGTATGTATGTATATATGGATGTATGGAGATAAAAGTAGCATAAGTTACTCCTTATTACATCAGCTACCTACCCGTAGAAGTCCCGTCAAAATCGGTCCAGCCGTTCCAAAGATTTTCCCCACCAAACAGACAGACAGACAGACAGACAAAAATTGTAAAAAATGTTGTTTTGGTATATGTACCGTGTATACATACATATGCATTTAGTAAAAAGCGGTTATTTTAATATTACAAACAGACACTCCAATTTTATTTATTTGTATAGATTTGGTATTCATTAATACCTATTGGATTAATACTATAAGTCATTCACTAAAGGTAGCTTATAACTTGACAATGCAAAAGTGTCCTTGTAGGCCAATTTGAAATAAATGATTTGAATTTTGAATTTTGAAGTGTAGTTGCATGCACTGTTAATAATATTAATAAGCTGGCAGTTCACGTGGATGTTACGTGATGACTACAGCCTATCACACAATGACCAGAGGTCAAAATGCTGACGCGTCGCTTCACCTGAGACCCAAGTTGTTATGTCTCCATGATAAATGAATATCGGGGCCAACATCAAAAATATACCTCACTCAAAAATACTATTGTATTTTTATACGTACTTTACACGTGCGTATAAAGTACGTATATATAGCTAGGTATATCGTAATATAGATAGAGCGCATTCTGTATATATAAAAGTGAAATTTGAAATATATTTGTTTTGTAATGAAATGACAAACCAGCATAGAGTTCACATTGATCGTAAGTGAAAACTGTAGACTTGAAACATCGCATAGCTGTGGCGTGTATTGTTGAGCATAAAGCTCACCTCATCAAAAAATAAACTGAAATAGACACCTACCTTTATATAAAGAAAATTATATTCGATATAAGAGGTTTAATTCCATCTTACTGTCTTGTGTTCATGTAATAGGTGGCGAGCTTATTGACATCGCCGGGCACACACAAATTCGGAGCACTGGAAAACTTATAAGTCCCAATAGCACAACATATAGAGGATAACACACTTTCGTAACTTATAACCCGGGGATTGAATCCAGGTCCTCGGCTTAGCAGTAGTAACAGTACTACCACTAGACTACTGAGGCAGTTACGTATGTGTATATATATTTTGCATTTTTATATATAATTTAAACAGTAAAAGTTTTATCTGTTTATTTATTCCAACACCGTATTAGGTAGGTACGCTAATTTACATGCGCTAAATTAAGATTTATTAATCACAAAGTGATTCATTAACGTTGATATACTAGCGAAAACTCGTCTCTACATTTTAAATCTGTCTGCATTAATCAGCGCCGTAAATACTTTCACAACACAACCAAATGTACCTACACCTAATAGACGCGATATAATACGAAGATATACCTGATACACAAGTGCAACTAGAGGTCACACCTGACTTCACGTAGACGTGTCCGTTCAAAGTACCTTGAGTGGTAGAGGTCACTGCAGTTATGTGTGTGCAGTGTGCAATGAAAACCGATGCATTGTGCGCTAGTGTGCGTATGGCCGGGCGTGGCGCAGCCTCCGTGCGTCTGCGGCCTGTCTAGACGACCCCCGTCCCCCCTCCGCCCCGGCCGCCGCAAGCCCCCTTGCTGCACTACCAGCCGCTCCTTTCACTGCACTGCCTCACCTGCTGTTGTCAGCGAAGGCAGATGACCAACTGGTGTATGAAATTTTGTATTTTTTAAGGATGGGTACAGTTTGGTATAGTATCGATAATTTCAGTGAAATTGTTTTCGTGGAGCGTGTCTAAATTTTGATAGAAGCCATAATAAATATTCGTCTTTTGGTTCAAAATTACTACAATACAGATTTTAACAGATTAAACATATGGTGTAAGGTTTTTAGGGTTCCGTAGTAAACAAGGAACCCTTATAGTTTCGCCATGTCCGTCTGTCTGTCTGTCTGTCTGTCTGTCTGTCTGTCCGTCCTCGGTTTAGCGCGAAATGAAACAAAAACGCGAACGAAAAAAATTAATTTAAGGTAACCTCCCCTATATGTAACGCGCGGATATTTTTTTTTGATAGTGATAGATGTAGCGTTGGATAGGTCTTTCAAAAATATCATGAATGTCTGAACATAATTTTTCGCTTTAGTGAACTGTTCGTGACTTATTAAGCTTTAAAGTGCAAATTTTCGTTAGAGTCAAGTGTCCCCCCTCCCTACCAAATAAAAATGTTAGAAATGCAGACGTTATATATAGCTACTATTTTGCTGAAATTATATATAGCTACTATTGTACTAACACTTAAGTTGGCCTTGCATGTTTGTAAAGTAATAGTCGACCAAATGTATTTTACTCGAAAATTTCGAACAACTCCATAGATTTTTTTTGATTACTTCTATTACTGTAAATACGGAACCCTACACTGCGCGTGGCCCGACACGCATTTGACCGGTTTTTGACTATGTCATCGATGAGTGTACAGTAACGTACATAAGCTAATTTAATAGAAGCCTGTTACTAATAATAATAGCTTTTTCTGTATTTGAAATATAAAGAGTACGGTACCTCTACTTTCCTACGTGATTTAGCGAATTCAATATGAAATTGAATTCGTAAAGTCATTGCCGATATACTTCATTTAATCAGTCATGAATATTTCATTCATTTCGATATGTGACCCTAGGACCTGACCCAGGAATCGAACCTGCGACCTCAGGATATCCAGTCCAGCCGCTTTTTTCCGTTTTATTCTTTAATTTCTAAAGTTCACTCGCATGTGTTATTGCGAAAAATAAATAGTACAGAAACTATTGGATATAATTATTATAGTCACGACGTGGCCGAGATAATTTATTTTAATTTAGAAAAAAATGAATATTTCCTATTAATGAATATACTGTTGTTTGCACGAGTAGATATTTTATGGCACTATGGAAGATTGGTCATAATAGCTAAAAAAGACTGTTCATAGTAAGCAGGTTTCTTTGTTGAAATTGTTTCAGCGGTCTAGCCGCGTATATTGAACAAGCAAGATTTAATTTCAAAAGCATCAAACATGGATGTACCTACTATTTTCCATCTTCCAAGAGAGTTAGTCTAGCTGAGACTCACAATCCATAGGTAACAATGTGTGCGCACAGCAGACGTGCAAAAAGGTTGAAGTTGCGAGAATGCCAGTGGTGCGGGTTTTGTACCCACGCCGCCGCCGCTTCGGTCCGACCAACGTCATAAATAACAAGCCTAGGGATGCAAGCTAATAGAATTTTCCACAATTTATTGCGAAGTATTATATTTACATGGTATCACTGGGCGGTAGAAAAATGTTGAGCAATAAAAATAAGTAATAAAGATACCGTTATATTATTAGATTAAATATCCGTAATCATGTCTTGTATACTCAATACATCAGTTTTGTCTTTCAGCGTCACTCATAATGGGTACCCTTTATAGCCAAGGAGCTTTTGCGTTTATTTTTAATTAAAAAGTAAAAGTCGGGTTTATTTATTTAATTTGGTTTGTAATCCCCGTAATTCTGTTGTTTTAAAGCTTACTAGGATCCATTCAACCAGACCGTGAATGGACTCTAAAGTTTGGGAGGGACGTCTCATCCCTGCTTACAATGGAAAATAAACTTTTAATTTAGTTTTATTTATAAGTATGTGTCAGTTCGGATTGGATGAAAAAACATAAAGTTTGTCCTAAGAAGAAACACTTATCAATACTACCTACTGAATAACAAATTGATATCTTCTTATTTTAATCCATTTTTTATGCAATTTGGTAAATAAATTGGATATATTATACCTTTTGAACAAATTAAGCTAAATAAGTTTATACAGAAATATCATTACATTACATATTCATATTTACCTACTAAGAGTAATAGGTAGCACAGAACGTGTGTGTTTGGGTGATCAGACAAGTCTAATTATAGTGTTTCTCCATCGATACACTGCAACATTGTATGAAGACTTAGCTATAAATAAAAAAGTACCTGTGTCTGACAGTGTGATTAGCCACCTGTTGGAGACGATTTTGTAAAATTATGCCTAGCTATAAAGTAATGTTATCGGTCTCATTGCATTTATTGTTTTTGCTGTTTTTACAGTTTGTAATATCTGAATGAGAATCTATATTATAGTGTACATGTATAACATTTATGGTATGGTATGTTTTGTCTATGGTTCATAAGTATGTCATGGGATTATTAAAAATATTTATTTGTACTCGTATATTGACCAACTCTTATCAATCTATATATATAAAAATCAATTACTGTTCGTTAGTCTCGCTAAAACTCGAGAACGGCTGGACCGATTTAACTAATTTTGGTTTTGAATGATTTTTGGAAGTCCAGGGAAAGTTTAAAAGGTAAGAAAATATGAAGAAATTGAAGGGAAATAGTAAAAACCACAATTTTATTTTCCCATACAAATAGTCCGTATCTATCAAACCTTTGACACATTATTTAATTCTGAGGCAATACGAAGTTTGCCGGGTCAGCTAGTTTTTAATAAAAATACTACAAACCTTGTGAATAAATTATTCAAGTCAGTTCAGAGTTTTTCTCGTACCTACTTTCCTTTGTGTCTTGTATAGGTATAGATATAACACACAATATGAAGTAAGATAAATATAACTACGTTAAGAAAAACCGACATCAAAACTGAAAAGTATAATATAATAAAGATTTAATTGTAATTATATACTACCAATTATTTATATGTGCTATTAACTAATAGGTTTGAAGTCGGTGCCAATTACAATTAAATCTTTATTATTTTTTACTTTTCAGTTTTGAAGTCGGTTTTTCTTAACGTAGTTATATTTATTTAATACTATTTAGTTTATTGCTGCATTGTCAATTAGATTGTTCACATCTGTTAAATTTGTAAAATGTTACACGACTATACGAAATCAATGAAAAAAAACTATCCACGAAGGAGTAATTAAGCTGTGTTGTGTCGTTGATGAGTAAATGTGTCATTGTCACTTATTGTCATCCTGTTGTCATGCGCAATAAGACTATCTAGGACGTCAGTGGATTCAACGCACTGTATGACAACTCGCCGTCTATTCATAATCCTTTAGTCTGAGGTGAAAGTAAGTAAAAAAATGCTCATAAAATAAAAACTGATGGGCCTATGTGAATCAAATTTTTATGGGACCAATTCGAAACTATTCCGCATCAAACAAAAAAAGAATTACGTAAATCGGTCCAGTAATCTCGGCGAATTTCACGTACATACATAAAAATATATATATATACCGGCCGAATTGAGAACCTACTCGTTTTTTGAACTCGGTTAAAAATTAGAGTAGTATTTGTATGTTTATAAGATGTGTCTCAAGTGGTCATCTGAGATAAAAGAGGAGTAGTTTACAAAAATAACACAAAGTGTATCTGCAAAAATTTTCGAAAAAGACAATTTATTAATCGGTTCTTGTATTAAAACCGATTTTAATTAGTTATAAATTGGATGATAAATACATTTATTTTTAAAATTGTTTCCCGATTACATTTTCATCAATGGACAACATCTATCCTACGTATTATTAACAACATCCAGTTTCAATTTTTTTATAAATGTCAGCATTCTCATTTGGTCAACGTATATCATTATCTGTTGGTTTCGATCGAAATTACGTCACGTAGTTGTTGAATGAAGATTATTATATTCTTCTTCCTTATTTCGTCTAGTTCGCATAAACACGTGAAAGCGGTACATGACCTCCTGGAACAGACGTCTAGACACATAGTCATAGTCTAGAAACGCGGTTAGTAAATAGGCGGCTTTCCCCCGCCACCCATAAAACTGCGATGATCTGATGGCTGGCATACAGCGTCATCGTAATTGCAACTGATTACATTCTGGCAGCGAGCGGGGCTGGCGACTGGTCGCTCAGCATGTCTGTCATTGAATTCGAGTTTTAACGTCTTGTATTCACTATGAATTTATTTTTGGTTTTAGATATTCGTTAATGATCTATGTCTGTCTATTAAATATCTAGATAGGTTATGAATGACTATAGAAAATATAACATGAACACTGGTATTGTAATTCTAATTTTGCATTTGATTATGAAATAACTAAAAATTTAGTAAATAGTGTTAAAGAAAAGCATTACTTTTTGGTAGGTTATACTCGTATTTAAATATTAGCTTGATACCTAAATAATTTACATTTAACTGTATTCCAAATGTATTCTTAGTATTTACTTTAGGTATTCTTGTTAGATGTTAAGGGCTCCACATACATAGGTATCTGATAAATAAAATTCTCACCAAAACTCCTAGGAAACACCTTGACCGATTTCATTATATTTTTTGTGTAGGTACCTATATTCGGTAGATCTGAGAATATTAATTATTAATTCGTAGGTCGTAAACTATTTTTTATACCGCTAATGTGGTACCAAAGTCGCCGAGATAGATAAAGTAGGTATTATATAATTATAATACTTAAAATGCCAAATAAAATGTATTTTATCTGATTTAATAAATACTCGTAGATACCTTTATTTTATTTGGTATCGGCTTTATAAAAGTACCAAATGTAAGCACGTTTTGAAATTCGTTTAATTTTCTTTTATTTACGTGGTGTCAAAATAAAATTAATTAGAAGGCAAAAATGGAGCCCTTTTAGGATCATTCGTGACATTCCGTTTGTTTACGTCTATTTAACGGTAGAAAAAGGGCGAAGGATTGCATTTTGACTCAGGCGTAGAGTTTGTGAAGTTAGGGCATGTAGAGTTAGAAACAGGGCTCTACGTGAGATCTGATAACGACAGTGCGAACCATATTATTATGGTTTCGCTTTGGAAACATTTTAAATAAAATGTTTCGGTGGAATTGGTTTAATATTGAAATTGCTATAAAGTAGGTATACAAGCATCCGATGTTAATTTAACTCTTTCTGTTTGATTGATATTTTAACGCCTAAATTTTGTTTGTTTTAGTAAGAATAATTCATCTAGTGAAGCGCGCATGGCCCAGCGGCTGGTGTAGATCGTAAGCGATCTGCTCGGTTAAGCACTACGGGCGCGGTCGGGTAGTGTGATGGGTGACCGCTAGTGGCAAATTAAATGCGCGTTTCCGTGCTTCGGAGGGCACGTTAAGCCGTCGGTCCCGGTTGCTATCGATGGATAGCAGTCGTTAAACCTTGTCGGAGGCCTTATGAGCGGTTTGAAAACATCCGACAGTGGGTTGGCCACTAACCCACCCACCTCCACCAATCCGCATTGGAGCAGCGTGGTGGAGTAAGCTCCAGGCCTCCCCCCAAAAAAGGGGAGGGACTCGTGCCCAGCAGTGGGACGTATAATGGGTTGCCATTATTATTATTTTTATTAATTTATCTAGTTTAATTATCGATCAAAGCCTATGTTTTATGTCACCGTTCTTCATGAATTTAAAGCCTTGGTTTCAACAGTTAATGTCCCGAAAAAGAATGAAAATCATCGCAAATTGAAAATTTTGAGTTACAACATTATATTAATGTGTCGCCTTAACTGAATAAAACATTTTACAAGTTGCAGGTTTTTCACTGGTGTTAGAGATTTGGTAGGTATACTTGGTAAATGGAAGTAGTAACGTTTTTCGTCTAGATGGGAATACGACCGTGTAATTGTAAGTACAGACTACAGAGCACTACCGAGGCTTAGAATCGTAGGCTTCGGAAGAAGTGCATTTACCTGGATACTTTTAACTTTTTTGGTGACGCTTACGGACTGGAGTTATCAATTAATCCATCGCGGCAAAATTACTGTGTATTAGTAGTCCAATCGATGTATAGTATTATTCTTTATTTTATTGGTAGAAAAATACGCAAACTGCGTGGCTGAAATAGAAAGTCGGATTATATTTTTTAGACAACACAATTGGCCTTACAACTGTATAATTTGAAGCACATGTAGCATTGTGGATGCTTAATGATACAATTGATACTCAAGAGTGGTAAATTTAAAGAGCATAATCGTCCTAAGGATTGTAGAGGTATTGTTAGAAGTCGTAGCTATAATTTCTGTTTTTCGGAAACAAACAGTAAGAAGTGAGTTGTAAAATTATTGCTAGAATAAATGATACACACAATCATAACACTTATGATTTAATAGTTAATAGTGTTTGGGCCTAAGTGCTAAGGGTAATCCCTATTATAAGCTGATTTAAAAAAAATATCGAATTTGTACATTTTGTAACCCTATTAGGCGGTTTTATGGTCTATTTTACATAAACCGCTTGCTATCGTAGAACTCCTTGCAATGATCTAACGATCTAAGAGTCCTTTGAAACGTAATGTGAAAAGTTTGTCATGTGCTCACAGAGTCACAATTAGTTACAGCAGTGTTTGTGTGATGGGCAGTCACCTTAATGAGTATCGAGACATGGCGTAATCACGACCTTGGCGACGTGCTGTTTTTACTCTAGCTACTGTCTAAAATAACCTGCGTCACATTTAATGTTGATTGTTTTCGTAAACACACTGAATAGAACTTCTTTCAGACAAATGAGGTTGAGCATGTTTTTTTTACGTTTTCAATATGACTCTACATTATCTTTTAGATTCCATTTTAATTTTATAAGGTGTACTTCAGATACTTGAGCGCATTTACAACAACAATAATTAACGTCTGGTTCACGATGATATTAATTTTGATGAAATAACGTTTTACACAAGGCGCCTCAAACTTTACGACTGCAGTTATATTCGCATGGAAAATTAAACGTGTGGAGCTATAATTATCTATTAACATGAAATTTTATATTTATTTCATTGTTAATTGCGTTCTAAACTGTGGCATGACGAGTCTATTTAGTGTTATACCTACATTGGCCAGACATTCGTTCACGTGCACCTATTGCGTCGGAACCGAGGCGCGTATTAAAAATTCGTCTGCACTCTGTCTAGACGCGGTCCGGTTTGCTGTTTGACGTGACACCTCGAATACTTAGACGATGCATGCATATTATGTCTCGTTAACTTGTTACAAAAATTATACCCCGATATTTCCTGTATGTATCATTGTCTGTGCGTTCACAATGACTAACTCTACGCTCGTTACAAGTATTACAAATTGTGGGTTTTGCCATTATTATGTTTGGTGAATTATTTTCTTTATTTAGACACTTGCGGATGTTGTTTGTTATACACGTCGCCGTCAGGTAGAGATAATTAGAAACATCGTAGGTATGGTGTTATTATAATAAAGTCTGTCTGGTGATAGAATTTTATGTGATTAGGGGAAAGTGGGGGAAACACGAACGCGGAGTAATTCCGAATGCAACGGTTCCAATATGTTAGAAATAGATAATCATATTTTGCTTGCACTCATCTTGAAGACCACGTCGCAAGTAGTGCCAGTCACAGACACGAGAAGTACGGACGCACTTTGGGGTCAAGGTACGGAATTTCAATTATTTTGTATAATTTTGATCTAATTTTTGCGTGAATATAACTTGATGTAGCTTTATTTCTACCAACAATAGCAATTTGACTTTTGTGTACGAGAATACTCACATATTATCGAGCTAAATGACAACTACGCTGAAGGCAAAAGGAACATAATGTAAAATATTTTTGTCTAATCAGTTGTTTCTATACCAAGAGGTAATAGCGAACAGAACATGTGGGACAATCTCGAACGTTCGGCATTACCCCTTCATTTCTTCTTCGTTAATTCTTTGTTCATTTTTTATTATTGTTTTAGATGCCTCGTAATTATATTAGAAAGACTGAAACAATATAAAAATAAAAATGAAAAGTCACCAGCTTCTTCATTAGAAATCGCAGCACTGCCTATTATTGCTCCTACAATATTTAAGCGCAATACGAGCATCAGGATGAGAAAGTCGATTATTGTGAAAAGCACACCTGTAAAAGACCAACTTGAACAAAAAGAAAATAAAAAGTGTGCAAAAGAAGAATAAATAAAAACAAACAAAAATAAATATTAAAAAAAAATAAAATAATTAGACCGAAGCTTGATATGGCCGAGAAATTATATACAAAGACACTAAAAGGTTATTAAAAATTTTCAATAATATCAAAGGCTTTAATGATTCTGCACCGAAGAAGAGAAGAAAAGAAAAAGAACAAAAAGAAAATGATGGTTCCTCCGATGAAGATTGGTTAAGTGCTACGTTTGTGAAAATTGGGCTCACGAGAAATGCACAGATGGACAGTCAACATCGGCGGGGTATAATTGTGATCTCTGTCGTAATTAACATATTATACGTTAGTTCGCTATTACCCCACCTGGTGTTCGTGTTTACTCGAATCACGTCGGGTAAACACGAACACTAAGGGTTTTGTTTTCCTTTCAAAATGTTAAATTTTAGTAAAAAAAATATAACCTTTTATTATTTAATTAGTTACATGGATAAATAAACTTGATTATTATTCAAATAAAGAAACTTTGTATCTTAATTTCACTGTTTTATTTAAGTTTATCCTTAGGTGTTCGTGTTTCCCCCACTTTCCCCTACTGTTAACTAGTCGTATATTTATATAATTGTATGGGTTGGGTGGTAGACTTCAGACACCAGAACTCTCTCTGGCTTTTTTGCTTACTAGCTGTGCCCGCGAATTTATGATTGTTCAGTATATACCCAGGTGAAGTCGTGGGCGCAGCTAGTATAAAAGAAGCCTAAGTTACTCCTTATTAAATAAGCTATCTGCCAGTGAAAATTCCGTCAGAATCGGTCCAGCGTTCCCGAGATTAGCGGGAACAAACAGACAGACAGACAAAAATTGTAAAAAATGTTGTTTTGGTATATGTACCGTGTATACATACATATGCATTTAGTAAAAAGCGGTTATTTTTATATTACAAACAGACACTGCAATTTTATTTATTTGTATAGATGTATAGATAGGTAATGTGTTGTGTATGTCGTAGCCATATCGCAAAATTGCCCATATAGTTTAGATTTGAGTTGTAGCCTCAAAAATTTCAAAGATTAGGAAATTTTAAATGTTGCATTGTGTTCATATCGCCAGTTGCTTATGATAAATCTTATAGAGAAAATGTAAAATGGTAAATTAACAAACTTTCTACGCTGACTATGCAACGGAATGTGGACGTGAGAATTGACTCTACATCAATTCAGTTCTAAAAATAATTAAAAAAAATGTTTTGTTGTTATTAAAATTTACTAGTTAAAATTATAATAATTATTTTTTATTGACGTACTGAGTAGGTATTTGTTTTATCTAATATCCTACTCCTACTAATATTATAAATCCGAAAGTTTGTAAGTATGGACGGTTGTTACTCTTTTACACCCTACTGCCGAACGGCCATATGGAACAAAGATCATAGTGTGGAATAACTCATAGGCCATATCATATCATGGCAAATGTCACGGGTCATGTGGGACAGATTTAACATTTGTTTTCTTGGAAGAAGAGCTAAGTGCATAGCATAGACTACCTCTTATCCCGGCAAAATATACGGTTCCCTTGGGAGAGGTATTTTCATATTTATATAGAAAAGGCATGCATGATTATTTTTAGTGGTGGTCTAGTAGCAATTGGAAAATGAGATAGGATTGGTTTCCATCCTGTAAAATAGGTGTGATTCCCGGAAATATATAACTGGGGATAACTACATTCTTCCATGTGAAAATAGGTAAGGTGCAGGTTGGAAAGGCCAGTGGATTAGTTGGGGACACGGAATCCCTCCCAACCCTCCATGGTACTTTTACCATTTTCACAGATCTCAAAATATTTTTTAAGTTAACCCGGTACGTCATAAAAACCGAATCCACTCGGGCGAAGCCGCGAATAACAGCTAGTATAATAAGTATAATGTTTGGAATCTACTGTTAAGGTTTTAATGCAAATCCTACTACCGGTTTAATGCAAACATATCTATGAATAAACGATATCAATTGAATATTAAAAGAAGCTACAAATGGATGCGGATATGTGACCAACATAAAAACATAATGTTATCAAATTATATTCATAAATTATTCGAAGCACATACAAATTGCGCCCACTTTATGTAAACAAACATGGTATCCAGGTGCGTTACTTAAAAGGACGATAGTATGTCGGGAATACGTCATTCAATTTTTAATTTCTGTCATGAAGTGCAAACAAGCATACAGTTTACATTGATTTCTTTTAGTTTGTTTGAGTTTAATTGATGGTAAATGGAATACTGCGGCCTAACAATATCTACATGAAACCAGAAATTTCAGCGTAGATGTGTTGCCACTCCTGAGGCCTAAGGTTATGCCTCTGTGCCAGAAATTACAGGGCTGTACATCACCACCACTAACACTAAACACTACCATTTAGGGGCAAGTAGATAAGGTAATGCGGTGGTGCCTTACGCCCGCGATCTCGGTGACCACTAGAGCTCTACCACCAGTCAAAGTGTTTATTGGATTACCTTGATGACGGCTTGGATTAATTAAAACAGCTGTAATAAAAAGCCTTTCTTATGATTCCTTTTCTCTCGTGTGTCTGGTCTACTTAGCTACGTACCGTTTCGATTCCATGCAGGTTCCCGTTTAGTAGCGTATGTGTTTCTATGGGCGTGTCCCACGAGCATATAGTTACGGTATCGGTGCAGTGGTACAAAAACCATTAACACCATCACAACACTTAGCCTCGGTTGCACTATGATTTATGTAGTCATTTTTTAACAAATATCTTAGTGCAACCCAGGCTTAGGTTCGGTTGTACCAAGATATTTGTTAAAGTTAAATTTAATGTTAAATTGTACATGCTTCTCTAACTTTACCATCACAAACAGGAGCGGCTCTAGCTCGTGTAGCGCCCGTGTGCAATGAAACCCTGGCGCCCCCTAGGCCTGACCATGACGGTGCAAGACGATGCTCTTAGCGGTCTCAGGGAGTGGCGCCCCCTGAGACGGCCGTGTGCATTGTACACCCTGCACTATAGGTTAAGCCCCCCTGGTCACAAACCGAATGGCCAACTCGTAGAATAATATAGGTAGCCTTGTAACTTGGCTTTCCAACGTCGTTCCAATGTTCCAACAAAACAGACACGATATTCCCACACAGAGGTTCACGTCGTCAATTTTTTTCCGTACGTAGCGTCCTAGAAATCTCCTAGCTACGACGCCTCTAAATTTTGTTACACATGAGCAAAAATCTCGTAAAAATTTGTACTTATTTAATGTTGTCCGTAGAATAGACCATAAATATCGTATTTTGTACGAGAAATCTCGTACGTTTGACAAAGCTGCACGCGCGCTGCGCTTGTGTTCCCTGACTCGTTGTTTTATAATAGACTACTCTATCGTCGGGGCGGCATGGAGATCGAGAAATCGCAACCACTCAATGGCCCTGATAGGCAGGGCTCGAGAAATCATGTAGTGTAACAGGACTTTAATATCGCAGTTACTGATAGATCTTATTTGATTTAGCTCGGGACAGTATATGTCATCATACTCGATTATCATTCCCGCCGCTTTACGGTGGTAGGTATTCATTGAAATGTGTTCAGTTCAAGATATAAGTTTTTAATTTCTATAATATGGAATGGTGGAATTATGCGCAAAAACGATTCGTTTCAGAATACAATCCCATATTTCTACGAAAGGAAAGATAGATATAAACATGCAGTAATGTTTGATTGCAAAAAAGTATGTAGGTATACCTATTACCTACATACGTAGATGAAGCCCTACTGGCCTAGTTGAGCCTTGTCGTTAAGTACAATAGTTAAGCGCCGTCTACGTCAGTCCAGCTCGTCATCACGGGATAATTAATAATAATTTTCTCGAATGTCTGTTTCTATTTTATTATATTGATTATACCTGCTAAGTCGGTTATTTCGTTACTATACACGCCTAATTTACTTTTGCTATTGCAAATTACAAAGTCCGCGGTGATTATTGAGCGCAATAGTCATCAATCAAGTGAGCATGTCAGACGAGATTTAAATTAAATAGCTGTCTCTGCTTTACGAAAGTGTATCCCTGGCGCGGCGGCGGTTTCCTGGTGCGAGTGCGCGGGCATAGAGCCGGAGGATGTTTCATATGTTATACTCACTAAGTGTCTGGCAGGTGGTAGGTATGTAGGGTTAGCCGCAGCGGGCGCTGCACCTTGTGGTGGAACTGGTCGCGAGGGTGCGCGGGGCGGGGGCGGGGCGGGGCGGGACTGCGGCTCATCGACCTCGGCGCTCGCGCTTCCATCGGCGCCCGCGCCACGCAAAAAAGCGCCTAACCCAAATTTCGGTAGCCGTCTGGCGCGATCTCTCCCGTGGCGGGTCGCGGGTAGGGATGCAAATATCGTTACGATAAACGTCGATGTTTTTAGTATACGTTTAGAACGCTCATATACTAGGTAGATATGTTTTTTTCTTTTTCATGATTATATGCTTGTAAGTATATTCAATATAGGCCACCAGGTGAAATATAGGCTATCATTATGGACGTAATTCGTTAGGTATTTTTCACACCAGGGTAGGTACGTATATCGATTCGATATTGTCACAGTGCCAGATCAAAACTTCTTGACGCCCTCAGCAATCTAGGCCAGTCGTAGAGACTTCTATCCATAGTAGGTATAACTAGTATCGTTTGTATAACAATGCATGTATGACTCCATATCCGTCGTTTTAAGTGTCTCCCTAACCAATTGCTTAATTTACTTAAGGGTTAATCCAGCACTGGATATTGCAAACTTCGCTTAACATAACATCGATAGTAAATTTCGATGTCTTCCCATCAAAACATCGATGTTTTTGAAACATCGATGCATCATTTGAATCCCTAGGCAGGTCGCAGCCGCAGCCGTCGTGCCGTCATGCGCCATTCGCCTATATGTATGTAATCGGCACGCGCGTACAGACACGATGCCGCTAATCATACGGATGGATTTTTGACTCGTTTTATTGACCGCCTAATCGATATAAATATAAACCATCTGCTGTTTGAATCGCGGTAGGGCAGTTAACCTAGCTTGACACATTTTGTTTTAGGCTCGCCAACCAAGTGACAGGTACTGTTGGTTCTGGTTTTTGGTGATGAGGCATTTGGTTACTCTAAGATAATATTTCTGTTTGTAGGTAGTTAATTATGAACCAACACTAAAATTAAGTGGGTGCGTAAAGTTTAAGTTTTACATGGCAATAAACGAAGCACAAAAACATGTAACGATTCTTTTTTGGAAAAATACCTACCTAAATCTGATAAATATTTAATGGTACTAGAATAGCTGACGTCATGCTTAAAATGACATTAGTGATAACCTTGAACTCCTAATAAACCGACGCTCGCTTTTGAACCGACGTTACTGTAGGTACAATTTGTAAGCGGAGTGCCCATTGTGCGGAACATGCCCGTCACTGAGCCACAGGCTAGACGTGGGCGTCTATTCTTGACTCGTAAAGATAATGTCGCATTCGATTTCCTCCCGGTAAGAGCAGCAGCCGGTAAGACCAGCCATGGAGCAGAGCTCAAAGGCGTAGTCATCTCTGCATTACAGTTTAGACATTAGATGGCAATGTAGGTAAGACTCCGTTTTTCACACAATCAGCACTGTTTATTTTTGTACGCTCTAGAAATGCTTTGTAAGGGAATCAGTGGACTGTTTTTTTTATAGAGAGTAGGTAAACCCTAAATTGTAAGCTTGAATGAAAAAAAATCACCAATCTTGATCTTCTCCCTAGCGAATATCCCATGGCATGTCGACGGCACAGAGCAGTCTCCTGTCTGCAGTTCTTTGTATCGGTGAATTGCGTATTCACAGCACAAAATTGTGATCTGCTACCTAGAACATCTAGGTTCCGCGGAGGCACACGTCCGGACGTGGCGCGCAAGCAAAATGACCGCGTTAATGGCGCAATGGATCGGCACAATGGCACCGCCTAGATTATTTAGAAATTATTTTGAAATTTATCCTTACAACAAAAGGACAAAATTGAAAAATTATGCGTACTTCGAAAATAAATTAGGTACCGGCTTTTCAGATCTAAGGCTTCAGAGTGACAACACCTCAAGACCCCTGATTTTATGTGGATGTCTTTTTATTTTAGTAGGTATTCATTTACATCGCATCAATTTGAGCTGTTGTGTTTTCCTCTAGCATTACATAAATAACCCGAGAGAAGGATTCGCTTGGCTATGATATAAGGACTCGTGATTTGGAACAGACAGGCAATGTTGATCTCGATTGCGACAAGTGTAATTCGTGATTCGAGGATCGCGGCCCAGAGACGCGCATCGGGCAGCAGCCCCGCCAGACACATGCACGCTCACTGAACGGCCTTCGCCTCTATGTTTAATCAGGTGACATCGCCGCATTTCGTTAAAATGTTCACAGTATCGCAAGGTTCATCGCTATGTGCGCGTATTTCGAAATGATGCAGGTCCGTCGTCGTTTTATGATCCTTTTTTTATGTCAATGGATATTAAATAAAAAAATCAGAACATAATAATTCGTTGTTATCTTATTATGTTTCAAACAAATGGGCATGCAGTTCATATATCTATATGAAAAATACGTACGGCTGCCTCGAGACGTCGTAAACAATTGCGGCTTTTGAAGAATTCAATCTCATATATCTTCGTCTTCATTTATTTTTAAGGAGTTCATTAAAACTTACGGTATGAGGATAGTTTCACCATTTCATGTGCATAACCAGTGCGTGTCTATAATTATTTTTGTCAAGAAAATGTCAAGTATCCTTAATACACAGGTATAGTGTATGCGTATATACCTATTTATATATTTTGCTTTCCAAATGTCAGATGGATTTAGACCAAACGAGGGAATGCTTATTCTATTCCCTCTACTAACGATTTTTAGGTGTACCTAGACAGAGGCGATCATTATTTTACAGTTCTAACTCTGTTCCTTCCTAGACATTATTCTAAGAATAGTCAGAATGCTCGCTGAGATCCATCCCACTATCCAACAGCAGTCTTCATCACTCTCTATCTGATTCATTCATTTAAATTCTGAATTAGTGTCTAATTCAGCACTAGAGCATTTGTTCGTTTGGTCTACAAATCTTCAACAAATCTTCAAAGGTCTTCACCAAGAGCGAGTGAAATAATTCTTGTTTAAGGGCTCTACCTCACCGGGATGCCATGGCGACGTCGCAAGCTACTTCTCCAAGCAGCTAGTATGGAAATTAGAAAAACCTTGTGGCGACGTCTCCACACCATACTTACTGCTTGGATATGTAGCCGGCGACGTCGCCATGGCACAGCCCTAACACAAACAATAATCCCAACAAGCAAGAATGACTTGTTCTTTCTTGCTTGTTGGGATTACTACTATTATTGTATTGTTGTGTACTGTGTAGATACTATGATAAATATAAGGTTGGGGAAAAAGTTTCTTCGCATTTTTTAAGATAATTCAAAACATTTTTTAAAATAGTTTATTTAAATTTAACTAAAGTATGTATGTACCATTTTGTTCGATAACCTTTTGCCATCTTGTAGGTAGGGACATGATCCCATTGCTATAAAAATTTTGGAACTTCTCATCAAAATACCGCGACAAGTGGATTTGGCAGTCCTCTCGTGATGTTAACCTAACATTGCATAAAGAAATCTGAAGAGACTGAAACAGGTGGAAATCTGAAGGTGCAAGGTCAGGACTATACGGCGGATGCATTAACACCTCCCAGCCAAACTCTCTTAATTTTTGCTGAGTGGCTATAGATGTGTGAGGTCTAGCGTTATCATGATGAAACACCACCCCTTCTGTTGATCAATTCCGGCCGCTTTCTCTCAACTTCTTGCTTTAATCTCATCAGTTGTTCGCAGTAGAGTTCAGAATCGATAGTCCTGCCTGGTGGTAATAGCTAATAATGAATTTCCCTTCCAATCCCACCACACACACAACATCACCTTATTGCGAGTTAACCCGGGTTTCGCCACAGTCTGTGAAGCCTGACCGGCCTTTGACCACGACCTTTTTCGCACGTTCTTGTCGTACGTGATCCACTTTTCATCACCAGTTATCAGCTTCTTCAAAAATGATTCGGTTTCATTACGTCGTAATAAAGAATCACAAATGAGTACACGGTTCATTAGGTTTCTTTCAGTGAGCTCGTGAGGTACCCAAATATCGAGGTTTTTTGTACCCAGCTTTTTTCAAATGCGCCAAAACTGTTTTGTGATCAATTCTCAGTTCTTCAGCTACGTCGTAACTACTGATATGTCGATCTTGATCCACTTTTTCAAAAAT
This sequence comes from Macrosoma leucophasiata, assembly GCA_036365455.1. Classification (NCBI taxonomy): domain Eukaryota; kingdom Metazoa; phylum Arthropoda; class Insecta; order Lepidoptera; family Hedylidae; genus Macrosoma; species Macrosoma leucophasiata. The sequence continues at coordinate 9,665,758 of JAWQUS010000024.1, forward strand.
GGCATCCATTTTATCCGTAATAGGGCGACCAGAGCGAGGTGCATCTTTGACATCAAAATTTCCGGATTGAAAACGCTTAAACCAAATTTATGCTACTCTCACAGACACTGCACTAGGTCCATAAACATCGCAAATTTTTTTCGCTGCTTGCGTTGCATTTTTACCTTTTTTGTAGTAAAATTTAAAAATGTATCGAATTTCTTCATTAGATTCACTCATCTTGACAGTATGAAAAACAAATGAAAATCACACATTTGCCTAATTTGAATTTGGAATTATGTTCTTTAAAATTTTAACTTTCAACGATACCAAAACCAGCCAGATACAAATACTACAGCCAAAGAGATTTTATTACAAGTTCATACATACTATAATCCGAAAAGACTTTTTCCCCAACCTATTATGGCAAAAATAACAAAATTAAATCTTTGCTATCATGAAACGTATATTCTTACTAGAGCTCTATATTCATATGGTACATCGACCTTAACACTCAATCGAACCATTTAAGGGGTGCCAGTGACAGGCAATATACCTATTAATTTATTATAATTTTTGTATTATAGTTATCCTTAAATAAGGATATTTGGTTGTCGGTTTTTTTGTTATAATGCAATAGTTGAATTGATTTCGGCGAAATTTCTCCTTAGTAACCAGACAATACCTAAATATTAAACTCGCCGTATCAACGTCGGTGTCGTCGGTCAATAGTCTTATCTTTTTTACTGCAAATATTGCAGTGTTGGCTTTATAAGCTGGTTTGGGGAACATGAACATCGCATTGTGGTTTAGCGCACACACTAAAATGAACTCTAAAATGAATAGCGTACAAAAAATATGAATACAATTCGTAAGTAATATAATTTATAAAATCGAGTGCGAGTTTATCAATTACAGTAAAATCGTATGAATATATCCCCTCTTTAGTTGTTATTACCCCTTTCACTGATAAACTGAATTCAGTAGTTTATTGTGTTAGATTTCAAGCGTCTAAATAAATGTCATAAACAACTTTCTGTCCCAAAACAGCAGCACCACGCCAACTAAAACGCTCATAACTCAATCCATCAAAAGATAGCTCAACGGGTCTAGAAAGCAGAAATTCTTACTGCTTTATTGCTTACGGAACCATTCCGAAAATAATAAAAGAATAGAGAACCAAAATTTTAACTGCAAGGCTAATGGTATTGTTAGATTTTCTCAAGTCTTTGTTGTCCGAAATTAGAAGTGAAATACAGAATCGGGAAGTATGAATATAAGTAGGTGTTAAATATTTGTAGTATCTATGTTATAGGTTTTTAGTTACATATTTTAACCGCTGCACTATACCGTCCAGTTTAGTTGATCTCTCGGGACCTGATCTGGGGTGCGACCGCCTTTTTTACCGTCGTTGTCATTGCTGTCAAATTTTCATGTCGATTTTTACATTAACTTATTAACAATAAACGAAATAATCTACCATTATCACTTGTTTCTCACCTTAGAAACAAGAAAACGATCAGATTATCACTACTGCTTTTTTTTTTTTTATTCTCCCTTTAAAGAGCTTGGTCAAAGACCATGACGATAAAAAAAATAATTAAACAACATTAGCTCATTGACAATTGATATAGTTGCAACAGTATTCTGGCGTCATCCGTACTAGGATCTGCCAGGACACTGTTGCAATGTCCTATTTCTAATGACGAGCCTCACCTCGATGAGCCTCACCTCGAACACATTCAACCAAAATATGGTATACGTCTTCCACTTTACCACATATACTACAATTAGGGGTATCAGATTGACTCATTAAGAATTTAAACTTATTAAATGGCACATGTCAGGAGCGAAGTCTCATCATTGTGACAAGTTCTTTCCTGGACAGGGCACACTCGGTCATCCATGGAGACCTCAACGGTTCCGGCTATATTGTTCTATACCAGATGCCACATTCACGGGAACGTAGGTCAAAGAACTCCTTCCATAATTCTACACAGTACTTTTTAACTTTATTTATGGTATCAGATTAGAATGGCAAGATGTCTATCTGAACTCCGTCTGAGGTTGCTTCTTTCGCTAATTGATCAACTACTTTAAAGGAGCTACAAATCGACATGAAAATTTGACCGCAATGACAACGACAATAGCAATGTCGAGAGGCGGTCGCAGCCCTGGTCACGTGAAAGCGTTATGTAACTACCGAATCTACAGATCTTTCGATTAAAACCTACAATTCAAACAAGAATTTTGTGACAGACGAGAAAACAAACTACTTTCGACATGTAATGCACGCTAATGGGACATTCAATACGCAACCCTGATACATAAGGAAAATATAAAATCTCTTAGTTAGAGCAACAAAGCGATTATTATTTAGATATTGTTAAACGGGTACAAATAAAATAGTTTGTCTAGAAGTTAGACATAGTCAGACGCCAAAAACTCGTTCATATGTCAGACAGGTGATTAATATCATTCTAACTATAGTCCGCATTACAGACCCGCGATTATTAAGGTGGCTTTAATTCGACTCGTGCACATTATGCTGTAGGTATTTTAAAGTGATAAAACAGATGATCAATATAGTAGTAAATGTGCAAGTAGGCATCTTTAGACGGCACTCGACGAATATTAATGTTTAGTTTTAACAATTAAGATTGTTAAAACTAAACATTAATTGACAAATCGGGCAGGGCTTCAGTAGCTCAATTGGAAGAGCGGCTGGACTAGATTCCCAGTAGGTCGCGAGTTCGAGCCTCGCCTGAAGTCAAATTTTTCTTTCCATTTTTCTTTAAAAATAAAATTAAGATAGTGTTATGTACATTTTTAAATGATTGTAATGCAGCCTGTAGGTACTGCAGCGGTCCAGTAAATATCATAATTTATATTCATATAGGTATTACGTTCCAAGAGTGGCTACACCTAGTTCTAGCCGATTAAAACTTGGTGTAGCCTGTAGCCAATGGTTAAACATTGATGTAACAGATTTTTTAAATGTTTTTTTAAAGAAATACCTCCTAATACGGGGTAAAAAACGTCATAAATGTCATTACAAAAAGAAATTTCACTAATTTTACGAACCGGGTCGTGACGCGATATAGATATTGGGTAAAAACACTTTTTACCTTTATTCCGACGTTTCGACTCGGTTGCACAAGCCGTTGTTTGCCACCATAATTACCTAAAAAGATGGTTGTTTGTGGGATATTTTCATTTTTCAAACAGGTGGCTTTACCGAAACCTTGTCAACTAAACTACTCAATTCATGCGTTCCTCTTACCTGCTCGTGAATTTTTTCATATTTTCAATTTGTATCGTACGAACGTATGTAACTGGGGTAAGTAATCTACACTAATATTATAAAGAGGAAAACTTTGTTTGTATGTTTGTTTGGTTGTATTGAATAGGCTCAAAAACTACTGGACCGATTTTAATCAAACTTGCACACCGTGTGCAGTTTGATTAAAAGATATTTAACCAGATAGGGTAGCGTACATCTCAATTTATAGTTGCAATATTATGTAAGTACCTAAATTTCACCCGAACGAAGCCGGTGCGGGCCGCTAGTATATTAGGTATATAAATTTAAGCGTATTGATTATTTTCTTTTTTTTATTTTATGGAAGTGGCAAACAAGGATGCAGCTCACATCGATGTTAAGTGATTACTGCAGCCTATAGACACCCACACAAAGACCAAGGTCAAAATGCAAATACGTTACCACTCCTGAAGCCTATGGTGTCATGCCTCTGTGCCGGAAATTACAGGGCCGTACATTACCACCTGACCGGAACACGATAATGCTGAACACTACCATTTAGCGGCAAGTATATAAGGTAATGCGCTGATGCCTACGCCCGCGAGCTCCGTCACTGAAGCTCTACCACCAGTAAACTGTATTATAATTATTTCCTATGATCGATTCGCACGAAATAAAATTAGTACAAATATGTTTGATTCAAAAGGTGTCGATCTACACGTTTTGTGCAAATTAAATTCATGTTTTGTACATTTAATTAACACTCATAGTCAATGTAGTAGGTAAACTATAAAAAATAAAACACATAAACAAAAACCTTAGTGTTTACTTAGTAACTAGAATGAAATCGAATAACGATCATCACTGAAACGAGTGTGACTAATTTGATCAGTCATCGGACAAATAAATGAATGGTACGCTTTTCACTGGTAAAGTCCGACACATTGATATCTTTAATAAATAAAGAACTACCTTGCTTTAATAATCATTATTTATTGCAAGCATTCATTTTCACAATTCTTAGAACTATTGAGTTTTTGCAATTATGTAGTAGTTACCTCGTATGACTATCACATAGACATAACAACTATGATCTCAGGGATGGCAACGCATCTGCATTTTGACCTCTGGTTTTTGTGTAGATGTCTATAGGATGCAATCATCACTTAACATGCATGTGAGCTGCATGCTGCATGCTTGTTTGCCATTTACGTTACATTAAACACTCATTCCTGTTTTGAGTGTACGGTCCTGTAATTTCTGGCACAGAGACATAACACCTTAGGCCTCAGGAGTAGTAACGCATCTGCATTTTGACCTTGGTCTTTTTGTGGGTGTCTGTTGGCTGCAGTCATCACTTAACATTAATGTGGACTGCATGCTTGTTTTCCTACTATGGACCGCTCCAAAGCGTTTAATACGCTTTTGATTAAGACCTTTGGTGACTAGCGTTAAGCCTAGTCAATCGATTGATTATGGCACAACACGTACCTCGAAAAAACTAAATAAAGAACAAATAATGTAATGCACCACAAATAAAACAAAGGAACAACCTCTCGCAAAGTTTTTGTGTCTAAAATATTGGAGGGATTGGACAAAAACGATACAAAAAATTCCATGTTGCTTGACATTTGCTATATACGCTCCATTAGGTTAGACTATGTAATATATCTACTTTGTATGATCTTGACGTTACTGTAATGACTAAAGAATAAAACATACTTTTAGTCATCACAGTTAGATGGATCAATGATATTTTATGAATATCATTGATGATCTATCCATGAATCGGCTCTGTAATTTCCAGCACAGAGGCATAACACCTTAGCCTCAGAAGTAACGCATCTGCATTTTGACCTTTGGTCTTTTCGTGGGTGTCTATAGGCTGCAGTCACCACTTAACATCAATGTGAACTGCATGCTTGTTTGCCACTTTCATTACATGAATATGCCTAAGGTGTTATGCCTCTGTGCCGGAAATTACAGAACCGCACCTTACCACCTGACCGGAACAGGATAGTGCTGAACACAACCATTTAGCGGCAAGTATACCTATTAGGTAATGCGTTGGTGCCTACGCCCGCGAGCTCCATCACTGGAGCTCTACCACCAGTAAAGACCACCAGTAATGTTAATATATTTAGGCTGGGTGCCCTCTGCGCTCGTTAATTGCCCGGTGAAGTCGACTAGTGCCGTCTCGAGACGAATCGCCTACGCTATATACCTAAACGTCCATAAAAAGAGGCGCGAATGAAACAAATTGTCTTTTAGTAAAACTGCCTTGGTGGTTAATAGACGTAGCAGTTTACTACTGCAACGCTGAAGTTCCGTAGAAATGTTTTTGGGATTTCCATTGGAGAAGATACCCAGTATTCGGTGTATCGTCAGTATGTCAATAGTTTAGAGAGTAGTTGACTAGTGGTTGTAGTTTCAGTATTGGCTCCCGAGGGCGGAGACACCTACCCCCTTATTCATAAACGTACATTAGATACGTTTTAGCTATAGAATGCTTTCTCTTTGTCAGTTGCATTGTCAAATGTGCAGGATAGAAAGAGACAAAGGAGACATTAGCAACACTTTAGCTAAAATACGTTTATGAATAAGGGGGTTTATCTTTTTACTTCCAACTGGTAGTGTTCAGCGCTATCATGTTCCGGTCAGCTGGTAATGTATGGTCCCGTATTAACTATCACAGAGGTAAAATAGTGTCAACAACAACTTATTATTTATTTTAATAGAATAAAAGAAACCTGCAAGTAATAAAATAAATGTTTTTGAACTCAATGATGCCTGAAATATAATGTTTAGTTAATTGTCTACTACACAATTAAGCTCCAGACAGACACGATAACTAACTGTCTAGGTCATTTGTTCCTGCCTTGTGGAGTAGATAATAAATGTTGACGTTCTCATCGGACTAAGTATAATTATAGATACCGATAGTGTATATTTACCTTGCAAGATAACAGCTATTTACTTACCTGTCTCATATAATCAAAGCTAATAGAGACACTATTTATTTGTGTCAAACGAATAGTCTCGTGAGCCATGACATATTATTGCACAATATCAGTCTATGAGCCATGACATGCATTGATACTTTGATTATATACTTACAGTGCTCATCAAGAAATAATGCACATCGAGCCTATGAAAAAGACAATCGGCTAGTTTCGGCTTTATACAGCGTTATCTTTGCTGCACACTGCCTACGTAAGCATCCGTAGTCCGGTATTGGTCAAAACTTGATCAAAATTATTCATAAATATAACTACGTTAAGAAAAACCGACTTCAAAACTGAAAAGTAAAAAATAATAAAGATTTAATTGTAATTAGGTATGTACTACCTATTATTTATATGCGCTATTTACTAATAGGTTTGAAGTCGGTGCCAAGCCTTAAACAAATAATTATATTTTAATCACTTAAATATGAATACGAGCAAATTAATACACTGCACAAAACGTAACCGGCGAATCGTGGGTGTTTGCATGTATGCTTGAATTCATGCATTTACCTACCTTTGCCAACCCCTTCGGGGATTACAGGCGTGAAGTTACGTTTTAATACAATGAAATGCCTACTTTAGTGATTTTGGCTTGGCACCGACTTCAAACTTATTAGTAAATAGCACATATAAATAATAGGTAGTACATACCTAATTACAATTAAATCTTTATTATTTTTTATTTTTCAGTTTTGAAGTCGGTTTTTCTTAACGTAGTTATATTTATTTCATACTTTTAAGTTTATTGCTGCATTGACAATTAGATTAATGTTCACATCTGTTAAATTTGTAAAATCTGACTCTTTTAGCTTCGTGATAATTAAATTAGATTGTTTAGGTGTGTCAACACAAAATTATTACACGACTATACGAAATCAATAAAAAAAAATTATCCACCAAGGAGTAAATAAGCTGTGTTGTGTCGTCGATGAGTAAATGTGTCATTGTCACTTGTTGTCATCTTGTTGTCATGCGCATTAGGACTATCTAGGACGTCAGTGGATTCAACGCACTGTATGACAACTCGCCGTCTATTCTAAGTCCTTTAGTCGGAGGTGAAAGTAAGAAAAAAAATGCTCATAAAATAAAAACTGATGGGCCTATCTGAATCAAATTTTTATGGGACCAATTCGAAACTATTCCGCATCAAACAAAAGAAGAATTACGTCAATCGGTCTTGAAACTCGGCGAAATTCACGTACATAATATATATATATATATATATCCACTCGAATTGAGAACCTTCTCGTTTTTTGAACTCGGTTAAAAATGGTCGACAAAGTCAAATAGTCAAATAAACCGACGTCTCTTCCTTAGGTCGATGTGCTTTTTTTATGTTATGTATGTGGCAAAAAAGCATGCAGTTCACATTGATGTTAAGTGATGACTGCAGCCTATAGACAGCCACACAAAGACCAAGGTCAAAATGCAGATGCGTTACCATTCCTGAGGCCTAAGGTGTTATGCTCCCGGAAATTACAGAGCCGTACATTACCACATGACCGGAATACGATAGTGCTGAACACTACCATTTAGCGGCAAGTATATTTTATTATTAGGTAATGCTGTGATGCCTACGCCTGCGAGCTCCGTCACTGGAGCTCTACCACTAGTTCTTCTTGGATACTGTACGTACAGTGTTCATCAATAAATATTTGCACATCGAGCTTAGGGAGAGAGACAATCGGCCTGAATCGCCTAGTTTCGAGTTCGTAGAGCGTTGGCTCTGCTGCACACTAACTACGTACGCACTAATAGTCCAGTGTTAGTCAAAACTTGATCAAAATGGTCGACAAATGTCAGAAAGGTTGTGTGCGATAGAGATAACGCTCTACAAAGCCGAAATTTTACGAGATCTTTCTCCTTAGGTCGATGTGCAATATATCTTGCTGCCTTTTGTACTACCTTAGCGTAAAGGATACGTTACCGAAATGTATGGGGCTTGTACCCACTATATGTACAATATGTACTCTAGTAGTTAAAATTATTCTAAACTGTATTTAGCTATCGATTTTAATCAATCTCACGTCGTATTTTCGGGTACCAAAGCCTACAAGGAACGTTAATAGTTTCTGTTCCTTCCGTCATTCCGTCTTTCTGCAGCATTATTTCTGAGCAATAGTCATCGACCGAATATTCGGCAAAGATCAGTGCATTTCATATGTAACTTTTTCACTGCGATTAGTACGGGAACGACGAAGGACATTTTTTATTTGATTTTTTATCTGTAGATCGTGTCGTTGACACACATTATTTGTTTCTCATCAGCACGGGGTCCAATTTGAACCCCGGACCTTCATCAGGCTTGCGCGGGGGACATAGGGGGTCCAACACGTAGAGGCCCTTTCGAGAATTTTGATCTACTTTGTAACGGATTACATTATTTTTTTTTTATTTGTTCATTATTACGTTAGGTTATTATTAATAGTTCGCACTTACACCTATATCACCAAATATATTATTACCGTTGGCAACGCATCTGCATTTTGACCTATATGTCTATAGGCTCCAGTCATCACTTAACATCAATGTGAGCGGCATGCTTGTTTGCCACCTTCATTACATAAAGAAAAATTATATTAAAATCAATGATTTCGATATTTGCGTTGGCGCTATTGAAGCCTAAACTTTAATGCATCCATGTCGGATATTACGGGACCGTGGGTGACCAGTGTACAGTTCTACCTTATAGGAACATGATATCGCTATTTAGCGGAAAGTAGATTAGGTATCTCGGACGTAGACACAGTAAAATATAATTGAAATAAACAGTAATATAATTTAATTCAATAAGTATATGCAAATATGACTTATCCCCATCACATGAAACACGTTTCATAGCCAGAGTCAGGAGACGTCGCGTCGTGAGACTATCACGTCTGACAATTAGTTGCGAGTCAGACAGTTTTTTATCTATTCAATAAAAAACATTAATTTTATGCTGTAAAAATTTACTGCTTTTCAGTCAATGGCGTGTTAGTAGCGTGACGATTTTGTTATAGCCTGTAGCTAATTGAATTGACGGTCGTGCACACTGATCTCGCTATGTAGGTGGTATGCTTGTGTGTGGAACGTAGAGTTCTATCTTTTGAATAAGTGATAAATAGTTAGTCATAACATAATTGCAACAAGTCAAGACCCCAGCGATTACCCTCGTGTTGTGACCCTGAACAATCTTGTTAACGCAAACGCGAATAGTTTAATCCACAATTAAAATATAACAGAATTGGTTTAAAATCAAAAAGGGAAGGAAAAATTTAAAATATCGGTGTGGGACTTCGGTAGCTTAGTGGTTATCCTGAGATCGCAGGTTCGATTCTAGTCCGAAGTCGACTATTTCTTTAATTTCTAAAGTTCACTCGTATGTGTTATTACGAAAAATAAAACAACGGGTTAAAAAAATGCACAAATCTGTAAGATGAGGTGGAGACATTCACAATTTATTTGTCCCAGACCTTCGTACCTAATAAGAGGAGAGTCTATAAAAACCACTGGATACGTTTTTACCATAGAGCGTCATTTAGAATTAAATGCAAGAGAATGAAAAAAACTCAATATAATTTTCTTCTCAACTCGGATCCTGTACGTCAGTCCAAGAACAATTGTTATCAATAAGCCTGCGATAGCAAATACGTAGTGTAAGTATATACTTACACTACGTATTTGAGACAATGAGTCTCAGGTTAAGATTACGTATTCAATATGTTATCAGCTCGACCAATTTATTGACGTCCGTGGACGAAAAAAACGCTTCCTGTTAAGTTATATCATAAGCGTAAAATTTGATACGAATAATAGATTAAGATAAAAATTATTTTTTTCTGCAAAGTAGGTATAAAATTTATCGCACAACAACTGGTTGCTAAAAGATTTTTGAGATTATTTGTGGTAAGTTGTAACAATGCGCAGGGCACATAGTTCGAAGAAGTGACGGCCGTTGGGGCAGAAGAGTTGTAGAATGGCGACTGCGTACCGGAAGACGAAGCGTAGGCAGGCCCCCCACATGGTGGACCGACGACCTGGTGAAGGTCGCAAGCAATCGCTGAATGATGGCGGCCCAGGGCAACATATCGTACTTTACTTGGCATATATAATTTTTATCTTGATTTACTTGACTTATGGTCCTATGTCCCCTAGATGGGGCAGAGGGAGTCCACAGTGGTTCTCCATCTTGATCAGTCTTGAGCCACGCGCTTGACTTCACTCCAACACTTCCCGATCTTCTTCACTTCGTCAGTAACTGTTCGTCGCCAAGTCTGCTTCGGACGACCACGCTTTCGCTTTCCTTGGGGGTTCCAGTCCAATGCCTGTTTTGGTACGTGATCAGGACCCCGTCGGAGTGTGTGGCCAATCCAGTTCCACTTACGGCGCCTAACTTGTTCCTCGATTGAAGTTTCGTGGCAGCGTTCAAGTAGGTTCACGTTTGAGATTTTCTCGGGCCAGTATATCCCGAGAATTTTGCGAAGACAACGATTAACAAAAACCTGGAGTTGGTATGAAATGGCCTTGGTGACCTTCCAGGTTTCGCAGCCATACAATAGCACGGACTTCACATTGGACTTGAAAATTCTGAGCTTAACTCTACGAGTCAGTTTACTTGACTGCCAAATGGGCCGCAGCTGCGCGAAAGTCACTCGGGCTTTAGCGATACGTGAAGTGACATCATCTTCCGTACCTCCCGTCTCTGATACGACGCTACCCAGATACGTAAACTTATGAACGCGCTCCACTATGTCGTTGCCTATCATCAACGGTGTCGTATTCGTCACTCCACTACGCATCTCTTGGGTCTTCCTAGTGTTAATCTTTAGGCCAGTATTTTCAGCATGTCGCCGAATGTATGACTTAGGAGGCATAAGTCATCGGCATAATCCAAGTCACCTAAGATATTGAAAATACCCCACTCTATCCCGCGGCGCCGATTTCGATACAAGCAATGGATAATTCCGTCCAAGGCAACTAAGAAAAGGAGCGGCGACAAGAGGCATCCTTGACGAACACCAGAAAGCACGGCGATATTTTCGGAAATTAGGCCATCATGTGTTACTCTGCACGAATAGTTCCTGTAGACAGCTTTGATGAGGTTGACGATTTTCGGCGGTACACCAATGAACAGAAGGCGCGACCATAGACCAACTCAACGTATCAAAGGCTTTTCCAAAGTCAACAAAGGTAACATATAAATCCCTTTGCCATTCTGAAGCCTGCTCAAGTATAATCCGTAGTGTATTGATTTGGTCGGTACACGAGCGGTCACGCTGAAAACCAGCCTGTTTTTCTCAGAAGCGGTTCTACAGCCTTGGATAACCTATTCATGATGACTTTACAGAAGACCTTAGACGGAATCGAGAGTAGAGTGATACCTCTCCAGTTGCTGCATAGACTAAGATCTCCCTTTTTGGGCAAAGTTATTAGTAGTCCCTCATTCCAGTCATCAGGTAGTTCTTCGCTATTCCATATGGATTCGATCAAAGGCGTCATAGTCTCTACAGCGAAGGGCAAGTCAGCTTAAGCATTTCCGCATATATTAAATCGAGACCTGGCGCTTTACCGTTCTTCAACGATATGATAGCCTCTGCTACTTCGTCCTGATTTGGAGGAGCAGTGTCTATATCAAGAAGTCGAGGCGGCGATATAATGTCTTGCATCTGAGGTGGTCTCATGATCACCGAGCTTTGGAAGACTTCCTCAAAATGTTCTCGCCAACGTTTCAGTTGCCCTTCTGACGTAACGATTATTTGACCCTCGTTGGATTTGAGTGACTTCTTCTTAACACTACTTTTCCCAGCCAAGGTTATTGTCGCTTTATAGAGCTCTTTCAGATTTCCGGTCTTAGCAGCAAGTTGGGCTTGGTCGGCAATACCGTCAGCCCACTTTCTTCTGTCTTTACGGGTGCTGCGATAAATTTTTCTACGCAGCTGGCGGTACTGTTGCATGAGATTTTCTTTTCGTGCTTCATCGCGTGTACTTAAATAAATTAAAAAGGTTTTTAAAATTCTTGTAAAACACCGGTCACCGGTTGTAAACCATAGGTATGTCATATTATTATGTAACTACTGTATTGTACTGTCTAGAATTGCACAGTGCACAGTATATCATATCTTATAAATAAAATTCACGATTTTTTTTTATGTAATGGAAGTGGCAAACAAGTATGCAGTTCACATTGATGTTAAGTGATGACTGCAGCCTATAGACATTCACACAGAGACCAAGATCAAAATGCAGATGCGTTACCACTCCTGAGGCCTAAGGTGTTATGCCTCTGTGCCGGAAATTACAGGGCAAATCGTATCAACGTGCTGCGAAACAGCTTGACCGATCATTATGATTTTTTTGTGTATATTCGGTAGGTCTGAAAGTAGGTCGTCATTATTTTTTCATACTACGAGTACTACGGCAATGGATTATTGTTATACTGTGGCGGTACAGAGTTCGTTGGGACAAATATATTTTTTATAGAAATAAATGCCGCAGTTGCAGTTTATAAACATAAACAAAGATTAGAAATGTAAAGATTTGCCACTTTTGAGGTCCAAGCTCTATCGTCTCTACGCCAGAAATAACAGTAGTGTTTACTTATATCACTTCCCACCTAACCGGAACGACTGTACTGATTTGTCTACAATCTTAAGTAATGGTGGCCCCAAGTATACGAATAATAAGATAGTAATAAGAATATGTAATAATACTACGTATAGAATGGACACATCGACGTCCCGTCCGATTTCCCCGCCTCACCCAACCTCCTCCTCTCTTAGAGGCAACGGTTGGTATTTTCGACGTGCTACGCACACCGGTGCACGTGTAAATACACGTCACTGATTGATGTCTGTGTAATAAATACCCAAATAAAGCATTTGTATGGAATTTTGGCGGTGTGTCCGCGGTGTGGTACCGTCAATGGAACTCCAGCATCAGAATTATTACATATGATTTCATGATTTCAATTTGAAAAACATTTATTTGTATACTTGTCCCTGAATTCACATGTAATCGTGGAATAAATAGATTTGAATCGAAACTTAAACGTAACAAGTAACGTAATAGGTAGGTACCTACATAATGATCACGACGTTCTCAACGTGATACGTTATCGACATCTTAGTCATAAACGATACTGTCTTTTTAAAAGGAAAACGACTTTATGGAAAATTATTTCATTACTCACACATCAATTTGGTTATTTGGTATAAAGTAACAAAATTTTTTTAGGGAAGAAGTCGGAATCCACCATTTATAAGTTGATAAATTATTAGTAGCTACGATTGAATGCACGCAATTACTTCAGCCCACCCCTTCGGGAAATACAGGTTACTACTTTTTTTGCTAGTTTCAGTTAAAATATTTTTTAAATATTTAAAAAAATCCTCACACATTTTGATTTATATTTTTATTAGATATCATCTCATGCACATAATTCATGATTTTTTAAATCTTTATTTTTAATCAAGGGTTTGTTCAATACGGAACAATCACCCTTATAATTACAGTTCATAATAAATTAACTTACACAACTCACAAACGATTTTTAAACCAATATTAATAATTTTATACAATTATTTTGCATTATCTGATATTGGATAAGCTGTGATAGTTACAAATGCCAGTTTTAGAATCATTACTACCTAGAACCTTATGAAAATAGTGTAAAAAATATTAGCCTGTACTTATATAGGTATATACAATAGGTATTATTTTTTAATAATATATTTTAGTGCTTACTTATGTGATACAAAATTGTAAAGAGTAATAGAGTAGGTACTTATATATCTTTGTAATTGCTCTCATGAAAAATTGTTATGAATAAGTTATTTTCGGTTATATACGGAGTTTGTACTCTATGTTTTCTAATGTATAAAACTACTTATTTATTTTCCTAGTAATAAAACAAAATTAACATATTTAATGGCGCTTATTTTGGTTTAGTAATTGAAATAATAATGGGTTTGAAAATGAACATCTACCTAATCAATACCTAACAATACTCCCAAATACAACAAAAAAATTACTGAACTTTTAGTGTACCTAATGCAAATCTTATAAGGGATAGGTATCCACGACTATTCATGAATTAATATTCAGCATCGTTTTGGTTCAGTGTTCAGTTACTTGTCTGGTCGCCGGCACCGTGTCCAGATTGGAGATAATTTCTCTAACTGGTGCACTGTTTCTGCTGGTGTACCGCAAGGTGGCGTGCTATCTCCTCTCTTTTTTGCTCTCTTCATTAATTCTGTTACATCCTTTATTATTTCTCTCTACCACCTTTATGCAGACGATTTACAAATTTACTCGCAAGCTTGTCTAACAGATCTTCCTAATGCCATTACGTGTATCAATAATGACCTCTCTCGCATTTCAAACTGGAGTAAAAGTTACGGATTACAAATTAATTTTGAGAAAACGCAATTAATTATCATCGGTAGTTCTAGACTGGTTCAGAGAATTGATTGGAATAACCTACCGCAAGTTAATTTTGAAGATGTTCCTTTACCGTTTAGCGACCAAGTGAAAAATTTAAGCATAATAATGGATAAGCACCTTTCATGGAGGCCTCAACTTTCTGACGTAAGCAGGAAAGTGTTCGCCGCGATCGGTTCTTTAAGAAGACTGTACTCATACCAACTAAAATTGCTCTGTCGCAATCGTTGTTGCTCCCTAATTTAGACTACGCCGACATATGTTATCTCGATTTGACCCAGGAGCAATTCAACAAACTTGAGCGCCTTCAGAATTTATGTATACGATTCATATTTGGTCTTCGCAAGTATGATCATGTCTCCGAGTATAGATAACGTCTCAAGTGGCTCCCAATTCAATTTCGCCGGAATACACACATTCTCTCTCTTTTATACTGCGTGCTGTTTAACCCGAATACACCGCAATACCTGAAAAAGAATTTTAGTTATGCATGTGACGCGCACTGTCTAGCGTTACGTTCATCAAAAAATCTTCTGCACCCCTGTTCACACATCTTCTTTCTTTTCCAAATCCTTCTCAGTAGAAGCAGTTCGCTTGTGGAATTCTTTGCCTGTGTCAGACAGGCAAAAACTATTCAAAATTTTAAAAAATTGGTTAAATAACACTATCTTTCTTTCTAAATATGTCTTTTACCTCTTATATTCATTTTCTCCTTCCCTTCAGTGAACTCCTCCCCCCCAAAACAGGGGAGAGACTCGTGCCTAGCAGTGATTTATACCTAATGTGTGGCTGTGTAAGTGTATGTTTGGCAGTCCTCTCGTGATGTTAACCTAACATTGCATAAAGAATTCTGAAGAGACCGAAACAGGTGGAAATCTGAAGGTGCAAGGTCAGGACTATACGGCGGATGCATTAACACCTCCCAGCCAAACTCTCTTAATTTTGCTGAGTGGCTATAAATGTGTGAGGTGTAGCGTTATCATGATGAAACACCACACCCCTTCTGTTGATCAATTCCGGCCGCTTTCTCTCAACTTCTTGCTTTAATCTCATCAGTTGTTCGCAGTAGAGTTCAGAATCGATAGTCCTGCCTGGTGGTAATAGCTCATAATGAAAAATGCCCTTCCGATCCCACCACACACACAACATCACCATATTGCGAGTTAACCCGGGTTTCGCCACAGTCTGTGAAGCCTGACCGGCCTTTGACCACGACCTTTTTCGCACGTTCTTGTCGTACGTGATCCACATTTCATCACCAGTTATCAGCTTCTTCAAAAATGATTCGGTTTCATTACGTCGTAATAAAGAATCACAAATGAGTACACGGTTCATTAGGTTTCTTTCAGTGAGCTCGTGAGGTACCCAAATATCGAGCTTTTTTTTGTACCCAGATTTTTTCAAATGCGCCAAAACTGTTTTGTGATCAATTCTCAGTTCTTCAGCTAATAAGTCGTAACTACTGATATGTCGATCTTGCTCCACTTTTTCAAAAATGGCATCCATTTTATCCGTAATAGGGCGACCAGAGCGAGGTGCATCTTTGACATCAAAATTTCCAGATTGAAAACGCTTAAACCAAATTTATGCTACTCTTGCAGACACTGCACTAGGTCCATAAACATCGCAAATTTTTTTCGCTGCTTGCGTTGCATTTTTACCTCTTTTGTAGTAAAATTTTAAAATGTATCGAATTTCTTCATTAGATTCACTCATCTTGACAGTACGAAAAACAAATGAACATCACACATTTGCCTAATTTGAATTTGGAATTATGTATGTATGTATGTATGTATCTTCACGCCAGGTCCCTAACGGGGTAGGCAGAGAGTGTAGAGCGCCAGATATCCCGGTCCAGAATTTGGAATTGTTCTTTAAAATTTTAACTTTCAATGATACCAAAACCAGCCAGATACAAATACTACAGCCAAAGAGATTTTATTACAAGTTTATACATACTATAATGCGAAAAGACTTTTTCCCCAACCTATTATGTAATGTTTTGTTTGTTCTTGTACACCCTACTATTTATTTCTTTCTATTTGTTTTCCTTATTTATTTAGGTTGTCTGGAAGAAATTGCTCTTTTAGCAATAAGACCGCCATTTGTACTGTGCTTCTTATGTCTTGCTACTATATAATTTACTTGGTGTACAATAAAGAGTAATGTTGTTGTTGTTGTTGTTCCTTTGTACTATTTGATCAGGTTATTAGCATCAATACATACTTTTACCACTTTTTGCGTTGCATTTTCACCAGCCGCCATACCATCGTCTTTTATATCAGCTTCATTTCCTATCCTAATAAAATAAGAATGTTTTAAATAGGGCTTACTTTGTCTTCACACCCGTCATACGTGAAAACAGAGCACTTACCTAGCTACTCAAGATTAAAATAAGACTGCTTTAAAAGACGGTGGTGTGGTGATATGTACTTTTTGTTGCGATACGATAACAGACACCCAAGCGAAGTGGCACAAAAACCTTAGAGGTGATATAAAATCACGAGCACTAACTCCGTGCATTGTGGTAATTGTTTGTTTAAAGCGTGAACACATGTTAAGCTAATGACAAATTCGTTTAACCGCAACTAAGAATAACTATTTATTTAATCGTATGTCGTATACATAAAAGGCATAGTTAATTGAAAATAATTGTAGATTTTACAAATTTACATCCAGACCGGTCAATGATTTCAGGCTTAATAATTATCTAGTAAAAGTCATACTCATGTATATAATTTCAAGAATGTACAATTATATTCACACTGAAGTTTACTAAGTTAACTGTTCGATTCAGTTAATATTAGTGCCAATGAGGAGTATTTTATATGTATGTAAAGGGTTACAATCATTAATATCCTTTGGGTCATCGTAGTGTCGTTTTGGGCACCGCTGTACGATGTGCTCTATCGTTTGGTCTTCAAACCCGCAGTCGCTTATCGGGCAGGTTCTCCAACGCTATTTATGCTTCAAAGAGTTCCGTGCGGATTCTGTTTAAACGGCACCATTCTTTCCTTGGGAGAGAAAAACCTTTCGGCTTACTCGTGGGGCCCAAGAAAGTGATTTGACGACCTAAAATTGCATTTGCAGCCACCCATTTTTTTTTTAAGAACATTTAATGGAGTCAAATGGAAAAAGTACAAACTTGTATAATATAATTGAAAAATCATTGTAAATGCACCTAAATTAATTGATTGTAAAGTGGGTTAACATTTTATTCGAATAACATGAGCCTTATCGGGTCGCCGCTTCGTGCCAATTGCCACCAATGGCATGCGTATGCACGAGTAGGTATGTATCGACAACATTTGCCGGTATTCCTTATCGCTTGGATTTCATATTCATTTCACATTGGAATTCAAAGTTATAATGCATATTGATAATTGCAATACAATATGCGTTGGCTGTTATCTTCCCCGTTCATACGTGGGAACGTGTGATTTTTATTTTTATTGATAAGTCTGTTTAACTGTTAATGTACCAACCGTGCCTTTGTTTACAGGCATAAATATTAGAAATATTATTATTTCATGTTAACATGTTCTTAGGTATTTTCGAGCTACGCATACTTATTGAAATAAAACTAGTTAGGTATCGGATTTATCTCGCGTCTATTAAATTAAAATATAATAATCATCATTTTAGTTTAATATACGCGTTAATATTATTATTTGTTGCTTGAATTGTAGGTAAGTACATTCATTAATAAAGGATATGTACTTACATTTTTGTTTTTCTTCATTAAGGGTTCTATTTGAAAACTTAGATAATGTTTTCAAATAGAACCCTATAAGTTAATATCTTATCCTAAATGTTAATATGAGGTAAGTAACAAGTTAATTAATTAGATATTCTAAATTCTTACGTCGTCTCTACAAGGTAGGTATGTAGAGAAACTGTGTCAAATATATTTACTAGTATCAGCTAACGAATGGTCTAATTCATTGCAAATATGTATTTATAAAATTGTTCTTCTATATTAATTACTCTCATGCCTGAAAGAAAATTTTCGGTTGCAACAATGTGTTACGTACGTTGCAAAGGCATATTTAGTTCTCTCTGGTCTACCTACATTATATTTGCAAATCTTAACAAAACTGTATAGATATCAGATAGGTGTCAATCGATGCACCTCAGTCGGGACAGGCTTCGCTTAATGCGTACAAGGCTTTATATTACAGCATTACCGTTTGAAAAGATAAACCGGTGTTGAGTGCATGGCGCGGCGGCGGGGCGCGGCGGGGCGGGGGACGCGGGGGCACGTCTAGACGCTACGTCACGCGGCCTCGCGATACCGCGTCGGTAAACAACAGTGTGCACTGACCGAGTATGGCACCGCTCAGGCAGGCACGCCCGGTCACCCAGCGTCGGCCCTCTGCTGCTCCACACTGCCCTGGGGCTCCTGATGATGACTGATGACTTCGGCTCTTGCTACATTTACATGACTACGTCTTGTCATTTAATATCGTGTCGTTAAAGAACAGTGTGCAATGACCGAGTATGGTGCCTCTCAAGCATGTCCGGTAACCCAGCGTCGGCCCTCTGCTGCTTCACAATGTCCTGGGGCTCCTAATGAGGACTGAGAGCTGTGGCTCTTACTACAGTTACCTAGTTTATGACAATATCTTGTCATATTGTATCGCGTCGTTAAAGAACAGTGTGCACTGAATGAATATGACACTGTCCAGCTACAACTGGACACCTCGTGCCAACCCTCCGTAGCTCCACAACTCCACACTTCCATGGCACTCATAAAATGTCAGTTTGGCTCTCTCTGCTGTACACTGTACAGCGTTGGCAAATGACAGTGTGCAATGACGAAGTATAGCATCAATCAGGCGCGCCCTGTCATTATTACTGCTTCACACTGTCCTGGGACTCCTGCAGAGGTTGTCGGTTGTTTCTACTGCGTATTATGTTTCAATAATTATAACATTCCGTGATTGCTTTGGCTTCTCCTGAGTATGGGACCGCTCTGGCGAGCCCTCCCACTCAGCGCCGGCCTTTTGTCGGCGCTTTAGCTTTGGCTCTATAAATTGCTTACGACGTAGGTGTAATCCTAATTTCTAATCATTCGTAACGCCTATTTTACCAACAGATAGTCAGATAATCATTTGAGACCCTTGTTCATCGATATGGGTGATAGTCATGGAAGACTAGCGATGGTTACACGATATTAATTTATCTTGATCCGTGATTGTTGCCAGATTGAACGTATTAATCAGAACGGCCTTAACTCACGTAACATTAGGATTAATGTCAGATTACGATCAAAATTGACTCACTTGGCAATCTTAATTGATTTAATCGAACCCATTCCTGTTTATCGCTGTCTCTTAGATATTCCTTATTTGAGTCGTGAGTATACTGCGACTCAAGATTAGTCAAGATGTTTAGGTAAATTCGTCAATATTCTAGAGTGTTTTCTCAACTTTAACTCTTAGCGTCTGGAGTGGTCCGATCATTTCTTGATATTAATTCAAAATATTACTGATAACCTTATATTCATAACCAGAGAACATTCTTGACACTTGTCTTGAGTTCTTTCTACTCTAACGTGTTAAACATTAGAGTATCATAAGTGAAAAAAAGCAATAACACATTTTATTTATTTTCTTTGTTTCCCCAAATATGGTCGCCTACCATATTTCATTTTGTTTTATATAATTTCGCATTAACACATGCTTGTGAAATATATAAGCGGCTTCTTTACGATATTCAATAAACTGCAAAGTCTATTATATCGGTTGCCTAACTAGCATAGTTGGCAATAGATGGCGCTGCTGCTACCATAAAGCAATGCAATAAATGTGAAGGAAAGATTTGACAAATCGGGCAGGACTTCAGTAGCTCAATTGGAAGAGCGGCTGGACTAGATTCCCAGTAGGTCGCGAGTTCGAGTCTCGCCTGAAGTCGAATTTTTCTTTCCATTTTTCTTTAAATAAAAATATATTTCATTTTATTCGATCATACCAAAATAAGGCACTCTCTCCAGGTGAGATGTGAATTATTGTCAATATTTAATCTGAATACATAGATGAATAATAAATACATATTATGTATGAATGACGAAACCTTTTTGGGCCACGTTTAAACGAAACAGTGAATTATTTTCAGGAGACTGTGCGATATTTTTCAATGAGTTCATAGGTATTTTATTACATTTTATTACACTGACATACTCTTTATTTCATATTTTGTAATAGTCTGATAAAGTATTTTATTGCTGAGAGCAAGATTTGTGGATGAGTGTTTAATATTAAGTAGTAAACGAGCAAGGAACCTAAGTTGAAGAATATTTTATGATTACTACCCATTGACATTTTGGGGTCTCAGTGCAATCTTCTGCTCTTAGTTGTTCCCAAGGGTATTATTACATATTCTCAGCCCATGATTATGTGTGTATGCTACTGTCTCGGTGCTCGTAGAGTTCTACATTATCATCCAACAGGAACACGTCAGATTCGAATACTACCATTTATAGGCCGGTAGAAGTAACTTTTTTTTATGTAATGGAAGTGGCAAACAAGCATGCAGTTCACATTGATGTTGAGTGATGACTGCAGCCTATAGAGACCCACCCGAAGACCAAGATCAAAATGCAGATACGTTACCTCTCTTGAGGCCTAAGGTGTTATGCCTCTGTGCCGGCAATTACAGGGCCGTACATTACCATCTGACCGGAACACGATAGTGCCGAAACACTAACATTTAGCGGCAATTTATAAAACTTAATATTTTCAGTCTAAGAGTATGGATAGGAAAGTAAACCTATATGGCCCTAAAACATTTAAAAAATAAGACTTTACAACCCCGACCGCGTTGTAAGTTTATAATGATGCTGAACATTTTGCATCTAGGAGTAGGTATGGGTATGATAGTAGCCAAAGGATTGGGAATTTTCCTGTTAACGTGTTCGATTATATAATTAAATATATTCGTATATTTTCACACCAAATCTCTTGCGGAGTAGGGGAACATGGAGTGATAAATATCTCCTTAAACACCTTTAATGTCTCTTCTACATACATCGGTATATCTTGTATCGAAATATTATTAAATGTAGTGACGTGTTGTGCCATTGCATGTTCGTATCTCAGTGAGAATAAGAGAAATAAACTCCACGAAACAAGTAAAATCTACTTCCATGTGTGGTCATATTTTTTATGTTTCAGTAATTGAATCTATTGGTACGATTGTCAAAATCTTCCGTGACCGCACGCCACTTAAAAACACTATTTCAAGCATATTTCTTTTTTATCCGTGTTCAATAACTACATAACAGCAACTTCTATTAGCTTCCATTTTTGTGAGGTCATTTGACTTTACAATTTATTTACAGTGACAAAATTGAAGTACTCTGAAATTTTAAAATTAAAGAAGTATGATATTACAATTTTAGATATTACTAAAATATTTAAGTACCTACCTAATTTAATATCACTTTTGGAACAGATACAAGTGGATACCTGAGATCATAAATTTAATTTTACGATGCATAATATGGGTCCTTTATACTAATAACAATACTGACTTATAAAATAAATCCAATTTTGTCGATTGACCCCTTGCAAGGTCATACTAACCGACACGATATTGGAAATCATCCCAAAAATCAGTCTTGGGGAAAATCACGCCTTTTTTTTGATCGACCTCTGTACTTAAGGTGCAATTCCGTGGGTTGCAATCGATCGCGATGCACGGAATTACAGCTTTATGAATACTACTTCGTTGGATTCTCATTCTTTTTTTCAGAATGGAGTTAGTCATTAACTCCAAACAGCTCAATCAATTATTAAATCATTATAACCGCACAAATATTAATGAACATAATAATATGTTAATTTACCAGATTAATTAATTAAAATGGAAATAAGAATGTACTCATAACTAATAATATAAGTCGTGTTAATTAAGCACTCCGTAAAATACAGTAAAGGAAATGCGTTAAACATACAATTTATTGTACATTTATATCCTTTTAAACCAAATCTATCACGGTAAAATATTACTAAAAATATCTGTTTTTTAAATGTCGAACGTAACTTAATCGACATTGACATATTAATATACGTTTTTTGTATTTTACTTTATCGACACTTGGACAACCAAATAAAAAATATATAATAATAGGTTGGGGAAAAAGTCTTTTCGCATTATAGTATGTATGAACTTGTAATAAAATCTCTTTGGCTGTAGTATTTGTATCTGGCTGGTTTTGGTATCACTGAAAGTTAAAATTTTAAAGAACATAATTCCAAATTCAAATTAGGCAAATGTGTGATTTTCATTTGTTTTTCGTACTGTCAAGATGAGTGAATCTAATGAAGAATTTCGATACATTTTAAAATTTTACTACAAAAAAGGTAAAAATGCAACGCAAGCAGCGAAAAAAATTTGCGATGTTTATGGACCTAGTGCAGTGTCTGTGAGAGTAGCACAAATTTGGTTTAAGCGTTTTCAATCCGGAAATTTTGATGTCAAAGATGCACCTCGCTCTGGTCGCCCTATTACGGATAAAATGGATGCCATTTTTGAAAAAGTGGAGAAAGATCGACATATCAGTAGTGACGACGTAGCTGAAGAACTGAGAATTGATCACAAAATAATTTTGGCGCATTTGAAAAAAGCTGGGTACAAAAAAAAGCTCGATATTTGGGTACCTCACGAGCTCACTGAAAGAAACCTAATGAACCGTGTACTCATTTGTGATTCTTTATTACGACGTAATGAAACCGAATCATTTTTGAAGAAGCTGATAACTGGTGATGAAAAGTGGATCACGTACGACAAGAACGTGCGAAAAAGGTCGTGGTCAAAGGCCGGTCAGGCTTCACAGACTGTGGCGAAACCCGGGTTAATTCGCAATAAGGTGATGTTGTGTGTGTGGTGGGATTGGAAGGGCATTATTCATTATGAGCTATTACCACCAGGCAGGACTATCGATTCTGAACTCTACTGCGAACAACTGATGAGATTAAAGCAAGAAGTTGAGAGAAAGCGGCCGGAATTGATCAACAGAAGGGGTGTGGTGTTTCATCATGATAACGCTAGACCTCACACATCTATAGCCACTCAGCAAAAATGAAGAGAGTTTGGCCGGGAGGTGTTAATGCATCCGCCGTATAGTCCTGACCTTGCACCTTCAGATTTTCACCTGTTTCAGTCTCTTCAGAATTCTTTATGCAATGTTAGGTTAACATCACGAGAGGACTAATAATATTAGATTCAGTACCGATATCTTCATTGAAGCCTCTATAAATTTTATTTAATTGGTGTACAGGTGGTAGAGCTCCAGTGGTGTAGCTTGAAGGTAGGTATTATAACCTAATTGATATGCTGCTAAATTATAGAAGTGCGACCGTTATATTGTTCCGTTTAAGTGCATGTTTTATATGTAACTGCGGTAAATGCCTTTGTAGTTTAGCGGAAGCAGGCGACTTCTGTAATGCTGTGGTCTTGGGTTCGATGCCCGGGTCGGAGGCAAGTGAGATTATTTAACTTTTGTGATGTTTTGAAAAGCTACGAATCTTGAGTGTATAGGTACATTATAAAATAAAGAAAAA
The DNA here is from genome assembly GCA_036365455.1 of Macrosoma leucophasiata. Classification (NCBI taxonomy): domain Eukaryota; kingdom Metazoa; phylum Arthropoda; class Insecta; order Lepidoptera; family Hedylidae; genus Macrosoma; species Macrosoma leucophasiata. Next base: position 9,689,994 of record JAWQUS010000024.1, read on the forward strand.
AAGGGAAAGAAAAATTTTAATATATTGTAATATGTAATTTTTTATTATTGTATTATGTAATTTTAATAATAAATTGAATCGAACCTGCGACATCAGGATAACCAGTTCAACCGCTTTACCACTAAGCTACCGAAGCACAGCTTACAACTATAGAAGTGGTACAAGCTATAGAAGTGGTAAAGCGGCTTTACTGGTTATCCTGAGGTCGCAGGTTCGATTTCTGCCCGAAGTCAAATTTTTCTTTCCGTTTTTTTCTTTATATTCTAAAGATCACTCGCATGTGTTATTGCGAAAAATAAATATTATAATAGATACATTATGTTTGTATGATCTACGCCTATCCTTTTGAGGAATACAAGGGTGAGGTTATGTTACGTAAGAAGACGTCAAAACGCGCAAACGTCAAAATGTGATTTAGGTAATATTGGTAATAGTTCTCTTACCAATATATTTTGATGTAATTTATTCGTTATAGTAATATTACAATCAGTTCAATTTGTTTCACATACCTGTTACACATAACTATTACACATTTGGTAATAGTTGATAATCATGTCATCAAACATAGGCCAATCATCACATCAAGCATCATGCAAGGCTCAGGTTCGTACGAGTATGATAGATGTCAACCAAAGGAGATGTTGCGAGCTCGGCTCTGATACGAACACGTCCTCAAAAAATGAGTAAATTAAAGAAGAATCCGAAAAAAATAGAATTAATTTATTCAAGAATATGTTTTAGAGTTACAACCACATTTAATTCAAAGGATTTTATCATTTTCAACCATGTTCAGCCATGATACATGATTCATGATACAGCCGACGCTTGGGATAGTACCAATGTAGATAAAACAAAACGAATGCTATCTGTATCTTACTAGTGCATCACATATTATCAAAAAAACGATGTATCGAATCGATCAATATAAAGAAGTTCCGATGACTTTTTAAGAATGGGAAATCAATCATTACAGTATTAACACATGAAATCGACTTTGATAGTGTTTAGAAAATGTTACTTTTTTCTCCAAGTACTATATAATCAAAACAACAATTAAAAAAATGAAAATGTCAAAATAACATCGCCCGCCATATTTGCCATGTTGGTTTTGAGTTGCAATTCTAACTGCAAATAATGTTTTGTAACTGCAAACAAAGCTAAATAAGTGAAAATATGCAGTAAAAACATTTTCATATTGATGATTTTGCCTGTTAATGATATTGTGTACAATACATGGCCGGCGGTCCAAACATTTTTGCAACATCTCCTTTATTTACTGGTTGTAGAGTGTAAGTCGAAGGAGCTCGAATGCGCACTACCTCTTTACCTAATCTATGTGACGCCAGATGATAATGTTCGTCATTACTGTGTTACAGTTAGATGGTAATGTAGGGCCCCATTATAACTATCACAGAGACAAGATAGGTCTCATGGGTGGCAATACATCTTCATTTTGACCTCTGTTTTTAGTGTAGATGTCTACATGCTGCAATCATCACTTAACATCCATGTGAAGTGCATACTTGTTTGCCACCTTCGTTACAGAAATAAATACCTTAAAGGAGAATGATACTGTTCCATACATTTCTGGGCCCAGTGTTCACACTGTACAAATTATATCATTTTCAAATTACTACATATATGAACGAAATAATTTGAAATTCGGGCATTTTTAGAATTGTCAGTAATCCCTACTTATTACTTATTTTACTTATCCCTACTTTTAATATTATAAATGCGAAAGTAACTCTGTTTGTCTGTCTGTCTGTTACCTTTTCACGACCAAACGACTGAACCGATTTTAATTAAATTTGGTACAGAGATAGAGCTGACTTTGAAAAAGAACATAGGCTACTTTTTGTCTCCTTATATTCCCCCAACCCCCTAAAATAGAGGGTGGAAATTTGTTTGAAGCATTCCACAATTTTCAAGATAGACAGTTAAAACTTGGTCTGTGAACTCTTTGAGCTTAACAAAAAAATCCTACTACTATTATAAAGGCGAAAGTTTGTATGTATGGATGTATGGATGTTTGTTACTCTTTCACGTAAAAACTACTGAATGGATTTGAATGAAACTTTACCACAATATAGCTTATACATCAGAATAACACATAGGCTATAGCTTATACATCAGAATAACACATAGGCTACAATTTTTGAGGTTTTTAATGCGAGGTCGTAGAAAAAACACATTTTTTGCGCTTACATTGCAAACGCTGACTGAATCCTACAAGATAGATCAAAACAATTTACTACAGTATTGTACAACTTAAAAAGGTCTACAAAAAAGTCCGTGATGGTATATGTTTATCTCTTAGGAATAACCCACAATAACCATTTTTTATCCTTTACTTTGTACGAGAAATAATGGCTTATTTACGAAGCGATTTTAAGCAATACAGTATTAATCCTTATCCAATTAAGTATCTTAAATACATTGTGCATTTAATAAAGATCAATATGGCTTTTTACAGCATGTAAATTAAATAAATATTTTCGAAGATATCACAGATTTAAAATGCAGAGTCATAGCAATTTCGGCGATAAATACCGTTTCGGTGATAAATACCGGCAGCGGCGCCAGGCGAACGGGGCGTGGGGGGAGCGGGGTAGGTGCGGTGGGGAAGAAGTGGCTCATCGCTGAGTGCGCGACCCGAACGCGGGCAGACGCGTGAGGGCAGACGTCGTTGACGGTTGTGTCCGTTTTGCGAATTTTCAAGGCACTAGCGATTTCTTTTTGGTTAGGAGTTACACGTACAAATTAGGGCTCTGCAGTGCTTAGTTACCGTATTTCTTACTTATTACTAGACTAGACGGGACGAACCTGAAGTCCACGCGAACGAAGTCGCGGGCAAAAGCTAGTACGTTCATAATTAAAAAAAAAAAACTGCCCCCATTCCCTTAAAATAGTGAGTGAAATTTGAAGGGCTTACCCCAGTGTTCAAGCTGGAAACCCAAAAATAGGTATGCGGACTCTTTGTTACTAAAAAAATAACGTTTACTTTATATATATATATATATATATATAAAAATGCAACCCGTTTTCCTTGGTCACGGCATTACGCGTGAATGGCTGGACCGATTTGTTTTTATATTATTTCGCATTAACACATGCTTGTGAAATATATTTTATTTTTAAAGAAAAATGGAAAGAAAAATTTGACTTCAGGCGAGGCTCGAACTCGCGACCTACTGGGAATCTAGTCCAGCCGCTCTTCCAATTGAGCTACTGAAGCCCTGCCCGATTTGTCAAATCTTTCCTTCACATCTATTGCATTGCTTTATGGTAGCAGTAGCGCCATCTATTACCAACTATGCCAGTAGGTCGCGAGTTCGAGCCTCGCCTGAAGTCAAATTTTTCTTTCCATTTTTCTTTAAAAATAAAATGGACCGATTTGGCTAATATTGATTTTGAATGATTTTTGGAAGTCTAGGGAATTTTTAAATGGTAAGAAAATATGAAGAAATTGAAGGAAGGAAATAGTAAAAACCACCATTTCATTTTCCCATACAAATAGTCCGTATCTGTCAAACCTTTGACACATGTCATTTTTTTTGGACATCTGGCCCCATCCCCTTAACAGCGGGAGTAAAATTTTGTATTGGACTTAAGCCAAAAATTGCTATGCAGACTCTTTGTTACTAAAGAAAACAACGTTAAGGTTCGTAAAATACTTTTTTTGGAAATCTTCCCCCAACCCTCTAAGAGAGGAGGTGATAGTTTGTTCGGGTATTTTGACAGTTTTTAATGCCTGAAAATTGGTTCTTTTGTTATATACGAAAATATAAAAATACTTGCATCAATATTTTCCACGGGATCGTAAAATTTAAATTATTTATAAAATGACATACACGCGGGCGAAGCCGCGGGAACAGCTAGTTGAAGTATCTGTATATGATTAAGTAAAAGTTGGGATAGATTGCTAATTGTTCTCCCTCGAGGGTTTCCGCCTTGTCGTGGCGGGGGGGCTCAGTACCCGGTGGTTGGCCCCACACCGGAGAAGCCAAGAGGAACCCAGAGAGGGAGCGGCGTTTGGCGTGGCTCTGCCCGCCACTCGCTGCTGTGGTGGGGAGACGGCTGGGGAAGAGGTGTACGGGTGGGTCGTTGGCCCTGCACCCTATCCCCAGCTGCCTAGCGGTTGTCCCGCCGTAAGATGGGGACGTGGTGGGGAGGCGGCTGGGGAAGAGGTGTACGCGTGTGTCGTTGCCCTGCACCCTATCTCCAGCCGCCTAGCGGTGGTCCCGCCGTCAGATAGGAACGTGGTGGGGCCGCGAGGGGGTGGTTGAAGGTCAGTTCATCTTGACACTCCCGCTCCCCCGGGGCCGGACAGTGTGCCCCTGGACTTCTCCACCCGGGCGTCTTGGGACGCCTGGCGTTGTGAGTGGTCGGGGCAGGGACCTTCGAGCGCCGGACTAGGGGATGTCCGTCGCCCGAATGGAGAGGTCCCGGGCTGGCTGGCGTGCAGGTGTTCCGCACGCCACTAGTGTTGGTTGGAGCCGAAAGGCTCCGAGGAGGGCTCGGCAACGAGCAGCCGCCGGTGGGGTCGCGGATGTGTGCGATAGCGTTCCCGTGACCCCGCCAGTGATGGCGGACGAGTAGGAACACCCAGGGGTTTTTAGTGGGTAGACGAATGCCTTTCCCGGAGTCCCACATAACCCACCTCTCTCCCCAAGGGTGGGTATGCGTAACGCATTTTCCCCTGGTAAAAAAAAAAAGATTGCTTTTAATTTAAAATGTACTGTGTAATGGGTTAACCAGTAACGATTTTGTGGGCCCAAAATTGCCCGTCTCCTTTGTGTTCTTTTTTATATATCTGAGGGAGAGCGGTATAGTGCTGCCCTCTGGTGACATGTATGTGGAGTAAACGAATACTTATTTTAGTCAAATTTTAGTTAATAGCATAGATAGGAAGTGAGAACATCAAAGAGCTAAACGTATTGAACGTTTACTAATACTGAATGAACACATTAGACGCGGTTCAATGGCTATATGAGCAGGTAACTCGAGCTGCGGATTGCTTAACACATGATGTATTCTGATCGTGACCATTTTCATTGCCACTCATATCGGGACATTTTCATAATCATCGAACAAGATGTCGAGGGTTATTATTCGAATAGCTGAGGGAGTCAAAAAAAATCTTTGCGAGTTTTCCCTGCGTACCAGCATCTTTACAAGGATCACGCCCCCAACGTTTCGGGGGTAGATAGGCCCGGGGAGTGTGGATGCTTCGATCCCCGAACTATCCTCCCCTCTGTTGCGCTTTATGCGCTGAGGGAGGGATGATGATTAGCCGGTCAGGGTTATTATTATATTTTATATTTATGCAATAAAAAAATAAATATTTGAGATGCTTACAATATGACCTATCTATATATACATATAATAAAACAGTAAAATCCGCGTGTCTGTACATTGTATATATTTACGAAAAACCAATTGGGGGCGATGTTAAAATAGTATTAGAACACTTTTCAATGATTTTTAATTTTTTTGTCTGTCTGTTTGTCCCTTTTCCAGGCTAATCTCCGAAGATACTGGACGGATTCGAATGAAACTTTTTGTGGTGTATAGATACTATGTCTGGCCAACATTTAGGCTACTTTTTGCTGCGGGAAAATCACTAATTCCCACGGGAATCTCTACATTTAATTTCATTTTCCTATACAATATCAAACCTTTGACACAATATGTCATTGTGAGGCACACAGATCACTATACAAGCAATACGAAGTTTGTCGGGTCAGCTAGTTATTCAATATGTCACAAAAGCCACACAATGTAATTTGTTTAACTTTTTTTACGGTTCCGTAGCCTACAAGGAACTCTTGAATATCCATCCGTCCGTTCGTCAGTCACCATCTCACTCGAAGACTATTAGCACTAGGAAGCTGTAATTTGACTTGAATATATACATATAAAATTAGCTGTGCGGAGAAAGACGGTTTTTAAAGTCTTGAAATATATTTTGTTTTAGGGTCTCCCCTACATTATGTAAAGTGGCGCTGTAATTTTTTTTCTTTCCTTTACCCTTTTTGGTGCTAGGACATCCCCTAGCAAGGAAAGTCAGTTTAGGTCCAAAGACAAAGCATAATATCAAGATCTAGGCTGCTGTTTTCGTCGCCATTGAGGAGGAAATATTGTATTCTTCGACAAACCCACTGTGAGAAAATAGGAGCGATGCAATCAATTGATATTTGTTTACTCCAACGTTTGTGTTAGAATGAAAAAATATTATTTGGAAAAAATAGAACACAAATATTAAGAAATAGAAAGAAAAAAAAAAAGAACATATAGTAGATATGTGCGAGAGTTGCAAGTCATATCATGAAGTCATGACCCCCGTCTCGAAAAGTTGAATTTCAAAAAGGATATAAAATCCCTGGTTGCCAGAAATAAGTGCTTATTATTTATTATTGTAATTTTCACAAAACACATTTTAAAATAAAAAATGGTGTCCCTTATTTTTTGGCAGCTTGCAGTCCCAAAGGTTTACTCGAAAACACGAGGTGTAAATCGGGACAGTCCCATTCATAACGGATCGTGTGGTCAGGTTAGGTATTCTTCAATCGGTGAGCTGGACATGTCCAAGGTCCACTTCTATTTTGTGTTACACGTGTGTGTTTCAGTATTTTAGCAGTTAAACCACATTTATCATTATGTGGAAAAGATTATTATGCAGATTGAATTGTTTAAATTTATAAATTGCTAAGCGCGAGTGATATGTTTCTTTTGTAAATCCGTATTGTTTTTATGTTTATTATCTAAAAATCTTTTAAATTTCAGACGTCTTGATTTATCACTTTTGACGTGGAATTGAAAATTAATAAAATGTTACTAACAGACATGATTTGTACCCCCTACAGCAGCTGATATTTTTTAAAATATCTATCGATATTTTTGAGTATCCTAAAAAACGAAAAAAACACCAACAACTTCAATTTTGCGAAGATACACATCAGTAATTGTTGTGTAAAATAGTTGGAAGTTTTCTTACTAATTGGTTATAGATGTCTAGAGCTACCGCTGTGATGCTGTACTACTATTTAAAACTAATGTATTGCAGTATCATTAAAATCCCTACTATCCCTACTAATATTATAAATGCGAAAGTGTCTCTGTCTGTCTGTCTGTTACCCTTTCTCGTCCAAACGACTGAACCGATTTTAATGAAATTTGGTACAGACATAGAGTTCACTTTGAGAAAGAACATAGGCTATACTTTTTAACGACATCCACGCGAGCGAGGCCGCGGGCAACAGCTAGTAGGTAATACGTTGTTATATCAAACCCATTCCTTTTATGCACTCGATTTACGAGTCCTAGAGGTAGAAGTTATACCTAAAAGCATTTTGTATTTTACTTATTCTCATGCACAGATTATTTATATACGTCTGGTACGTGCCCAATATACCTTGGTCCATTGGTTGTAATCACGATGCTGAAGCCTGAAGTCTGGGTTCGATCCCTAGGTTGGGAAAACTTTTATTGTGTTTTTTTGTTGGAACGCTGGGCGTCGGGACGCGGGTCGTCGGGACGCTGGGCGTCGGGACGCTGGACGTCGGGACGCTGGGCGTCGGGACGCTGGACGTCGGGACGCTGGGCGTCGGGACGCTGGGCGTCGGGACGCTGGGCGTCGGGACGCTGGGCGTCGGGACGCTGGGCGTCGGGACTCTGGGCGTCGGGACGCTGGGCGTCGCGGCGTTGGGCGTCGGGACGCTGGGCGTTCCAACAAAAAAACAATAAAAGTTTTCCCAACCTAGGGATCGAACCCAGACTTCAGGCTTCAGCATCGTGATTACAACCAATGGACCAATGGGCGTCGCGACGCCCAGCGTCCCGACGTCGAGCGTCCCGACGCCCAGCGTCCCAACGCCCAGCGACCCGACGCCTAGCGTGTCGACGCCCAGCGTCCCTAGCGTGTTTTTTTGTTGGAACGCTGGGCGTCGGGACGCGGGTCGTCGGGACGCTGAGCGTCGACACGCTGGGCGTTGGGACGCTGGGCGTCGGGACGCTCGACGTCGGGACGCTGGGCGTCGCGACGCTGGGCGTCGGGACGCTGGGCGTCGGGACGCTGGGCGTCGGGACGCTGGGCGTCGGGACGCTGGGCGTCGGGACGCTGGGCGTCGGGACGCTGGGCGTCGGGACGCGGGTCTTCGTGACGCTGAGCGTCAAGACGCTGGGCGTCGGGACGCTGGGCATCGACACGCTAGGCGTCGGGTCCCTGGGCGTTGGGACGCTGGGCGTCGGGACGCTGGGCGTCGGGACGCTGGGCTTCGGGACGCTGGGCGTCGGGACGCTGGGCGTCGGGACGCTGGGTGTCGGGACGCTTGGCGTCGGGACGCGGGTCGTCGGGACGCTGAGCGTCAAGACGCTGGGCGTCGGGACGCTGGGCGTCGGGATGCTGGGCGTCGAAACTTTTTTGACTATACATTTTGTTAAGTTACATCTTCAGGTTTATGCAATGGCCCATTTTTTTTTAATATATAAAATACGCTTACACTTACAGTCCTACAGTAGGTATAAACTTGTGTCGTGGGTGCCGTTGTACACATACAACACATAGACAAACACCCAGACCCGAAACAAATGTCTGTAGGCCATACAAATATTTGTTCCGGTGCGGGGATCGAACCCGCGACCCTTCGAATCAAACGGTCATCTCACACCGCTGGACTAACCAGATCGTCAAAATTGCGGCAGCATTCATTAATATACTTCATGTTTTAAGTGACAAGTTTGTTTTATGTACATTTTCTGTTTGTTTACATACTTACAACACCGACCGCGGCGATGGCGACTTTACCTCAAAGGATCGTCGAATGAAACAAACAACGCCGTTAGCTTTTGAAAACGCAATCTAAGCATAGTTCTATTTTATTTATCTCTTAACGCGTTGACAAAGGATACCGAATACTTTTTATTTAGGAACATAAAATATATATGTAACGATGTACCGATTCAATCCGCGAATAGTGAAAACGCGAATGAAGGAAGCGCGAATAAAGAGCTTCTACTGTATAAAAAAGTAAAAATAAATGGATAAGAACCTTCAAAATTCGGCAACTAAAAATAGAAGAAATAGACTTAATTAAATTCAATTCTATTAGTTTAGTGCAACAAAAAACATGTTCTTGTCACCGCGTATCCGTTGCTTATTTGCATTAAGTGTTTTATACATGATGTGTGAATCAGGTGAATTAAGATAACCGGTGCCGTCTAAACGCATAACGAGAACAATACATTCAAGGACATGACGTTTTTTTTAATAGATATTATCTCCAGATATCCAAAAAAACCGACGCTAATGCTCTTCACGAATTCTTGTTATGACAATATGTTCGACACATTTTTATGTCATGTCTGTGTCGAGCTGTAGTGATACATTTTGGAAAATACTGCAAGATATACATAGATAACTTTCACAGGTGGTAGAGTTCTATTGTCGTAACTCGAGGACGTAGGCACCAAAGCAATATTTAATAATCTATCTGCCGTCAATATGTTTTCCATAATAGCTACTTTTTGGTTATTTTGAGAATAAGGTACGCCGCTCTCGACGACACTCTCTATCTCAGCAACATAGTAAGTATACTACGGATTTGTGGACGATCAACCCGACACTACCTTGTGACTGTTGTTCGCGCTCCCGAAAATAGAGCAGATTACTGGATTTGAGAATTACAGAGTCTTCAAAGTTTCAGACTTAAGGAAAACCTAATATGTTCTAACGTAACCTGCTCAATTCTGTCTCTAATTAATAATCTGATTACTAATTCCATTTTATTTTCATCGGTCCACAGTGTTGAAGGTATTTGTATCTTACCAGGGTCAATTTTCAACGGGTATGGTTCCCTGCCGGAGATTCGTCGCATCCTTTGCTCCGTCGTTACCTTGACTGGTACCAAAGTCAGGGATAGCGGAGCCGCCGAGGACTATGGCCCATTTTTTTAGGTTGTGTGTCATAAGGGTGGAATCGCGGGATGCTGTCGCCCATTCCGTGTTAACTACCACATTAGAATGTACGGCCCTGTAATTTCCGGCAGATAATACTTTAAGCCTTAGGAGTAGCTACGCATCAACATTGAAATCTTTAATTTCATGTAGGTGTTTATAGGCACACATTATTACTTACCGTAAACTGTATGCTTGTTTGTCACCACATGACAAAAACAATAGTTTGACCGCCATCATTGTACGGTTGACTGACTGCACCAGCTGAGGAATTCTTCTACATCTGTAGGTAGTGGGATCGTCACGACACAATGACTATTTGATGATTCGATTTTTATTAAATTTCTAGTTCTGAAGGAATAAAAAGCGTCTTGAAAAAAAAAATCATTTGCAAATGTATCTTATCCGCGGATGAAATGTCACTCTTCACAAACACACGGTGCTGCTCGTCAGTTCTAATACTTTCCTACACTTGGACTTTTGACTTGACACGCTATTGTACCGTGTCTTAATACAATGTTGCCTACACTCTGGAGGCACAAATTGTAGGTCACTTCAGTTCCTGACATTAAAAACGGTTCTAACTTATATCCTGCGCAGAATGTGTAGGTGTGACCTATCAAGTGAATTGATATAATAATACCCGTTTCCCATAATGCGTTTTTCCCATATTGCGCTGTTCTCATAATGCCCTTTTCGCATAATGCCTTTTTCTCATAATGCACTTTTCGCACAATGCGCTTTTCACATAATGTCCCTTCCTCATATTGCACTTTTCTCATAATGCGCTTTTCCCATATTTCGCTTTTCCCATAATGCCCTTTTCGCATAATGTTCTATTATCATAATGCTCTTTTTCTCATATAACCGGTAATTAACTTAAAAAACTAAAAACGGAAATAATTACATATTTATTTCGTTTAAAACAGATAAAATTAAATGTCAATCATAATAATGTTTTGTGCAATAATTTTCATACAATCTACATCTCTACATTAATAATTGACAACTAAAATGTGCTACTATAAAAGATAAATGCACAAAAAATCAGTGGTTTCAAAGTTTATTAAACCAGCAAACACAAAATATCTTCATTATAATTTTAGACACTAAAATCATAATTGAATAAGATCACGTTGGTGATACATTGTCACAAAAAATACATAAACTAAAAGAAGTATTAATAAAGTCTGGCCATTAAAATAAATACATACCAAAAAACTTATCTAATTAATTCAATTATTCTTAGTAATGTGCAACAAACAACAAGTTTTTGTTATTATAACTGCACAGAATTTGTTTTTTAGCTGGGTTCATGGTCGTAACCCTGGCTGCTAGACGTCTCAACAGAAGCGTAGGGCACTAACTAACTTTTCTGGAAGCATTTAGTCTTATTTTTGACCCCCTCCCCCCTCATTATTTGGGTCTGATTAATACAAAAACGGCCAAGTGAGAGTTGAACTCACCCATGAAGGGTTCCGTAGCATGTATCGGGGTTTATTTGCAATTTCCTGTATGAGATGTCTCAAAAACCTTATGTAATAAAAGTGGCAAAAAAGCATGCAGTTCACGTTGATGTTAAGTGATGACTGCAGCCTATAGACACCTACACAAAGACCAAAGGTCAAATGCAGATGCGTTACCACTCCTGAGGCCTAAGGTGTTATGCCCATGTGCCAGAAATTGCAGGGCCGTACATTACCATCTGACCGGAACACGATAGTGCCGAACACTACCATTTAGCGGCAAGTATATTAGGTAATGCGGTGACTACGCCTGCGAGCTCTTTCACTGGAGCTCTACCACTAGTCATTGTACGTATTGTAATAGTTGCGGGTTATAGGTATTGTATCTCTTATGATAAAATTCCCCCATGTGAATTGTAACCAACACTCGCAAAGCTTCAATTACATTTTTCTGGTTTAAGGAATACCTACATGACTTAGCTGGAACGTTTTAGGGAAATGAAATACCTTACAAGTAATTCAGAACTTGTTGCCATACGTACTTTATTCCGTCAATCTATAAACCTTCAATCTCGATCTGGGCAGTCTCTGAAGATTCGCCAAATCTGAAAGTATTGAGCGGTTTGACAAAGATTGGCACCAAATTGGTCCACCCTCAGAACCAGATCCCGTAACCTATCCAATTGCAGCGATCGCTGCAATTGGATAGGTTACGGGTTGTCCCCGAATCTGTTCGCAGCTTCATTGGAATATATAGACACATTCCCGCCGACCAGGGAGGAAGTAGAACGAGGGGTACTTTCACTTAAAAGAGACAAGGCTCCGAGTCTATATCTTATAACTTCGAAACGATTGGACTGGATGATCAGGTGAAGCGCGCAGTCCAAGGCAGACAACGCTCACAACATCCGACGATTTATCCGAAGATACATCCCGACGTCTACATTTCCCGATAACCGGATTCCACGAAACTGACAACCTATATCCATCCTCCCGGTTGAATTTTTTGTATTTTCTGATTTCAACCGCTTCACTTACTATCCTATTATAGTAGTGACGTTCAGTGGAGAGGATTTTCGGGTTGTGAAGTTCGATCCAGTGGTTTGGTCCCGACTCTAGTAGATGCTCCGCGATCGCTGCCTTGTTCACTTGGCGATTCTTAACTGCTGCTATGTGCTCCTTAACTCGAAACGTCGAGTGTCGAGGTAAATACTTCGATTAAAATAGTACGCGATTAAGTCCCGTTTACAATATAAAAATATGAATACAAATCGTGAAAGTTTAAAACAATTAATAACATGTAATCTATGAAATTATTAATTATTTAATAATCTAATTATTTATAAATTATTCCGCAATTTGATAGAGGTGCGATATATTATAATGTAAGTGGCTATCATATATAACATATGGCTCCGTAATTGTTTTGTCTCATTAGTGTATAAAAACGATGACCTAAAAATAAATGGAGGGAAAGAAAGCTAACAACAATAATCATTTATACATGTAGTTAAATTTTTCACGCTTATGTTTCGTGATTGACGTAGTCACGCTTATTTATTTTCCGGTGCCTAATAAACACTTGTATAGTAACAAACGAGCTGCACAACGCATTAGTGCGTTACGGTCAATTTACCCTATTATAATACGTTAAGGCTAAAAGTTCATGGTGTTGCGAATCACATAGCTTTGGAGAATGCTAGTAATTATGTCATACGTGTCTACAGCAGTTATAGTATTATTTAATTAAGTGATGAAGAACACGAATTAAACTTAAACTGAGAAGTCATATATTATTTTACTCGGTATTACGTTGAGATATTTTTTTGCTAAATGTGAATGCTAGAGTTTCCACGATTTGCTAGTTATTTTGTCTCATATAAAGCTAGCCAACCTATTGACAACCCTCGGCACATGACCAAACTTCAATTTAAAAAAAATCTTCAACTTATTAAACTATCCCCCACCCCCTGATCCAGGGACAGCCCAGGACCCATTCCAACGTAGCAGTAGTGGCGTGTCACTACTAAAGTACTGAGGTAGTCCACGTGTCAATATTATAATAAAATAAAACATAAGTTCTCTATGTGTTTAGGTACATATGCTGCCATCTACGTAGTCTTCACGGAATCTTATACACGTGTCTAGAGTCTAGACTAGACCTACTTATAAACGCTGATTTATCTTACAGATAATACATTGCCCACTAGTAATTGAAGATAAATGGACAGATGTAGCACATGTCTTGTTTAATATAACTTATATTTTACTAGCTGTGCCCGCGACTTCGCTTCGTGAGAATTTATGATTGTTCAGTATCTACCCGGACGATCTAGACTATCTAGTCGTGGCCGCAGCTAGTATAAAAGTAGCCTAAGTTACTCCTTATACATCAGCTATCTGCCAGTGAAAGTCCCGTCAAAATCGGTCCAGCCGTTCCCAAGATTAGTCCCGCAAAACAGACAGACAGACGAAAATTGTGAAAAGCGTTGTTTTGGTATATGTACCGTGTATACATACATATGCATTTAGTAAAAAGCGGTTATTTTTATATTGCAACGGTTATTAGACACTCCAATTGTATTTATATGTACAAGTATTTGTATAGATTAGTTTTTTCTTAAATTGTTGTAGGTAAGGCACTCCGTGGTTTTTATAACAGAGGCTGAATAATTCGAAAATATCGGTAGCATATAATGATAACTCCAGCCATGATAGCTCCAGGCCTGTCCCCAAGAAGGGGACGACAAGGGCTTTCATCCTAACGATTACTTGATTATATTTTGATTCTACACCGTTAAGTAGCTACTCAACCATGTACAGTATCCAACAAGAAATATTGCACTTAGAAAGGAGACCGGCTTATTTCGGGTCTTTACAGCGTTACCTATCTCTTTCCCCACAACCTACGTGATGTTTGTTGAACATTTTGATCAAGTTTTGACCAATACCGGACATTCAGTGCTTACGTAGGCAGTGTGTAGCAGAGATATCGCTCTACGAAGTTGAAACTAGCCGATTGTCTGTTTCGTAGACTTGATGTGCATTATTTATTGTGTTCTGTGTTGTTGAGTATTGTAATTTCTGATTTGTATAATTAAAAAGTTAGTACGTACCTACTTAGTACTTTTATTTTCAGGCATTTTTTTATTGCGGAGAAATAACGGACGAACGGCGAGAAGTGTGAGACTTACTAAAATCACGAGGAAGGTATTTCTTCTCGACGCCTTACTTGGCGGAGTCACGAGAAAGCTCTTGCATTTGTGGAAATGATGTGATGGTGTGTGGTGGTAATAGGTAAATGGTACGTTACCAATGAAAGTCCTCACACACTGTTTCACTTACACTGTGAAACTTTCACATACACTATATTTGTATCAACATCACAAGAAGAGGGTAGGTACAGCACGAGAAGAATAGAATAAAGTCAGAATAATCGATGACAGTATGTAAAGGTCACGGCACAAACACTAAACATATAAATTACCTACTAGTTCAAATCAAATAATATTAACAAAATAGCGAGAGATACAAAAGCGCGTCGAGTAGCAAAGCACGACTGGCGTTGCAACCGCGGCGGTCGGGCGGCGTGAATATACGAAGCGCGCGTACCCTATACCGTTAGGATTAATAAAATAAGTCACCGCATACTACGGGTTTCACCCGAGTATGCTCGCAACAAATAAATAATTACATATTAATATTTGTGTTACTGTATTTGTGCGATATGTACTGTATGGATGTTGTATAGTGTAAGTGCGTGTATTATATTGATAAATACATATGAAATAAATATTGTATGTATAATATACCTATACATCAACATAATGTTCCCTACACATTCTTTCGCCACTTACTCCGCCGGCAACTGCACACATGTGCGCCTGTTTTCGAGAGTTCAGGAAATCCTTTAAACTTTACTGGTGGCGTGACACCAGCACGACAACCAGCTCCGGGGCCTGACTCCATCGGACGTTGGACTTTCCCCAGTCCAACTTTTAGTTCTATTTTATAATTCAACAACCATTCCATCCGTGATTGGGTTTGTAACTAAATTATTATTTGTACATGCCGTTAATTCAGTTTGTGCAAATTAAAAAAAAAGAATTAGGTATCGTGTAAATTAAAGCGTAACATATTGCGTGCTAACTTGAATTTTGATTAAAGTGATCAGCTTCCTACACTCTGAACTGTGCGCCGGTGCGCCTACTTGATACGCATCGCCGCCTGAGAAAAATGTGCTTATTAACACTGGAATAGTATCAATAGAAATTATAGCTGAACTGTGTGCGACGACCCTATTTTGAGGGTCAACAGGTCATTCACATTAATTGTTTAGAGTTAGAATCAGACATTAGACGCTGCACGGACATCGCAAATTAGCGTAGACAAAGACGAGTGTTTTTTTTTTAAATATAAGCCAGCAAACTGGCAAACAGCAGACAGACCATAAACACACAAGACACACATACACGTCGTTTATTACCTATTCAGAGAATTCAGACAGTACCTACCCATTAGAGATCTTAAAATGAGAGCGAAGATAATAGTGTCTGTAACATTTTAATGATACCTAGACACGTTAGTTTTTTTGGGTTACGTAGCCAACATACGGCTACAGCACCATGTAAAACTGTGGTTATTATATCGCCAAGTTCACCCGTCTTAGCTTAGCTCTCAGTCCTTGAGACGATTTTAAGATCCCGTTTGGTATGAAAAAACGTAGTATTAAGATCGTTCAAAGAGTGGTACCTATCTATAAATATACTTATAACTACTTTTTTTATGGCATCGCTATTACGCATATTGTCAGTGTCAAGTAAAACGACATTTCGTATTTTTAAGCAGCGTAAAAGTTAGTACAATATAGTCGGTCAATTATTTATGAGGTATGTCAGTCAAGTCAGTTACCGTCAAGTTATTCGAGTAAAGCCATGGCTACTTTAGCAGAACATTTACAATGAAGTTTTGGAGGCAACCTGAAAAGTTGTGTTTTCGCTGAAATAAACCTATATCAAACAAAATGCCACCAACTTTATTCAATATAACTAAAAATACACCAAGAATATGAAATAAAATAAGAGAACCATACGCCTCTTTCAAGGTTCCCGCCAAAAGTCTTGCGACTCTCCTTAGTACTAGAACGCTGTAATCAGTCAAGAATATAATAGGTTGGGGAAAAAGTCTTTTCGCATTATAGTATGTATGAACTTGTAATAAAATCTCTTTGGCTGTAGTATTTGTATCTGGCTGGTTTTGGTATCATTGAAAGTTAAAATTTTAAAGAACATAATTCCAAATTCAAATTAGGCAAATGTGTAATTTTCATTTCTTTTTCGTACTGTCAAGATGAGTGAATCTAATGAAGAAATTCGATACATTTTAAAATTTTACTACAAAAAAGGTAAAAATGCAACGCAAGCCGCGAAAAAAATTTTCGATGTTTATGGACCTAGTGCAGTGTCTGTGAGAGTAGCACAAATTTGGTTTAAGCGTTTTCAATCCGGAAATTTTGATGTCAAAGATGCACCTCGCTCTACGATAAAATGGATGCCATTTTTGAAAAAGTGGAGAAAGATCGACATATCAGTAGTTACGACGTAGCTGAAGAACTGAGAATTGATCACAAAACAGTTTTGGCGCATTTGAAAAAAGCTGGGTACAAAAAAAAGCTCGATATTTGGGTACCTCACGAGCTCACTGAAAGAAACCTAATGAACCGTGTACTCATTTGTGATTCTTTATTACGACGTAATGAAACCGAATCATTTTTGAAGAAGCTGATAACTGGTGATGAAAAGTTGATCACGTACGACAAGAACGTGCGAAAAAGGTCGTGGTCAAAGGCCGGTCAGGCTTCACAGACTGTGGCGAAACCCGGGTTAACTCGCAATAAGGTGATGTTGTGTGTGTGGTGGGATTGGAAGGGCATTATTCATTATGAGCTATTACCACCAGACAGGACTATCGATTCTGAACTCTACTGCGAACAACTGATGAGATTAAAGCAAGAAGTTGAGAGAAAGCGGCCGGAATTGATCAACAGAAGGGGTGTGGTGTTTCATCATGATAACGCTAGACCTCACACATCTATAGCCACTCAGCAAAAATTAAGAGAGTTTGGCTGGGAGGTGTTAATGCATCCGCCGTATAGTCCTGACCTTGCACCTTCAGATTTCCACCTGTTTCGGTCTCTTCAGAATTTTTTATGCAATGTTAGGTTAACATCACTAGAGGACTGCCAAATCCACTTGTCGCGGTATTTTGATGAGTAGTCCCAAAATTTTTATAGCAATGGGATCATGTCCCTACCTACAAGATGGCGAAAGGTTATCGAACAAAATGGTACATGGCAATGGTACTTTAGTTAAATTTAAATAATTTATATTAAAAAATGGTTTTTTTTTTTTTATGTAATAAAAGTGGCAAACAAGCATGCAGTTCACATTGATGTTAAGTGATGACTGCAGCCTATAGACACCCACACAATGACCAGAGGTCAAAATGCAGATGCGCTGCCACTCCTGAGGCATTAGGTGATATGCCTCTGTGCCTGAAATTACAGGGACGTACATTACCACCTGACCGGAACACGATAGTGCTGAACACTATAATTTAGCGGCAAGTATATTAGGTAATGCGGTGGTGCCTACGCCCGCGAGCTCCGTCACTGGAACTCTACCACCAGTAAAAATAAGTTTTGAATTATCTTAAAAAATGCGAAGAAACTTTTTCCCCAACCTAATAATATACAATATAACCTATTGGTTACACCGGCAAAGTGACAAAATAAAAGCTTGAAAAACATTTTTAAAAGGAGGACCTTTGTTAAGTCAGGATGTTAATATTTTTTCTCGTTTGCCCTAAGGTATTGAGCGTTGTTACATACCTATTGCAGGTTTGATAAAACTTTTGATTTAGAGATCCGTTTGTTAAATACAAAGCTTATCAGTGCCATTTTTAGAGTTATGTATGATTATAAATCCCCATCCCCGTGTCAGCTATGGGTGCATTTAGATGTGTGGAAAAAAGCACGATAGTTAGTAGCAAATATCAGCATAATAAGTATATACGCGTCAGTATCATCGTATCTTCAAGTACATTAAAAAAAATGTAATTGAAGATACGAAAACCTACATTGCGCATTTCCCGACACGCACTAGGACAGTTTTTTAAATAGTTTACTGATTTGCGCAAGATCTGCGGTGTATCACTCACCGATTGCGTTCGTAATGAAGATGTAAGAAAGAGGCTTTGTGTGAATGATAGTATCGGTGTGTGTAAAAATTAAAAAAAGCATGCTCCGATGGTTCGGGCATATAGAAAGAATGTCGAATGAGCGAGTGACTAAAAAGATATACAATGCAAATGTGGATGGTTGCAGAGCCCCAGGAAGACCAAGACTGACCTGCCATGACCAAATAGGTCGAGTTCTGTCTGATGGTGGGGTCAAAAGTCTTAGGAATCGGCGTGCATGTATGAAGAGAATGATGAAGGTAGACGAGGCACGAGAGGTATGTCAAGACCGGGATATCTGGCGCTCTACACTCTCTACCTACTCGCCTACCCCGTTAGGGACCTGGTGTGAAGATACATACATACATTACTGAAAAGAAAAATTATAGCCACGATGAGGTTGGGTCGATATGATACTGAGATTGTTTAATTACTGAAAACGCCTAGTGCCATCCTTGTAGTTTGCTTAGATGAATGACCACTTGCCTACAGCATGTATTTACATCTGCCACCCCTTTAGAGAATACAGATGTGAAGCTACATTAGGTAAAAAAAGTAACATGTAAGTATTCAAAAAGAAATGGTTACTAGCCGAGGAAAAGCGTATGTGTGTATTATATCCAGTCGAAAAATGTGGCAGGCGTCAGACGTCTAGACCTGCGGCGTCGGTTGCGACACCTGAAGTATCTCCACCAGGGATTAGGGATGCCATGTAGCTCGATATCCGTAACCGATCGGATATTAACAGTAGAAAAAATCTTGTTACGAGAGGGTTTTGATGGTGACGTCGGCAAGAGCTGTGTCACAAGAAGTTTATTTTCTTAATTTGTATATGTATGCTTTTATGTTTAAAATGGTGGGTCTTTATCATAAAACATTCGATAACATGCACAGGTAAAGGCAAGTGATATAATGCAGAAGCTTTTCCTGTACAAATCTTGCTATGATACTTTCCCAAGTTGGTTCATAATGTTTTTTCGGAGCCCAGTTAAATATTGATGAACAATTAAACACAGTTTCTTTTGCAACATCAACTCGATTTTATGTAAATTAAAATGAAACTAATTGAAACCATTTATGCACATATTAATAAGGTAACTATAAAAACTTGTCTCAACTACGAATTACTAGAACAGAAATACTCGTATATCTATTAATAACCAGGGCTTAAAATTTCATGGGGTAAATAAAGAATTTTCAAAATTTTATTTAAATAAAAACGTATGCTTCCGGGATATATATCCTGGTACAGAGTAAATTAAACTGAATCTGAATTACCTGCGTAAAAAATCTAGCCAATTGTGTCAATTTCATTATATGTTATTTCGATACAATTGCCGCTTATTGGGCTGCCGCGTAACTTTCTGCCCAATCTTGTGGTTTTACAGTCTGGTGCACAATGTACAGAAATATACAAAGTAATGTTGAGGTTTGTCCTTATTTTGACAATCGACTAACTATTGGGTGTATCTAAAAGTGATATGACAAAAAACCATTGCCGTCAGAACCGAATGCCCGTAAGAGCCAGAAAGGACTCGGGTGACAGTTCATCCGCAAATGTAACTTATCCGCGGATGAAATGTCACTCGTTAAAAACAGTAGTGGTCGACTCATCCGAAGTTTTGTTGTTATTCGGAGCAGTCCCCACCTAGGCAAATTACTAGTGGTCCTTTCATCCAGAGTTGAGCAACACCTATATTATACCTATCTAAGATGGCGGCTGCATGAAGTTGTCAACTTTTTCGTCATGGGTGTCGTTTTCATGGTTCTTGAGGGTGTTGAATTCGATAGTGGTGTCAAACTGTAAATCCAAGAAGGCAGACAGTTTTTTTTTAATAAACTTTTTAAGAATATTTCGATAAACAATCTGGATCGAGGTTTTCATCACTGAGAAAGTTAGTTAGAGTAGTAGCGTTATGCAAAAGCTTAACCCTTGTCACTAAGGGTCGTAAAGATAGTAATAATTTTAAAACAGAATCTTACCTTACAGTAACAGAAATCCGTGACGCGTTAGATTTGTGCATTAAACAAACTCAGCTGCATTGGTTTCACGACGAGCCCATATCCATAATTGTATTCCCTGTATACGATATGCTGCTAAAACGAAGCAACAATTGATGGGAGAGCTGCCAGGTTGTAGAGTTACTCCAAGCAAACCTTTTTTGAACTCTGGCGTTGATTATGCAGGTCCTATCAACATTCGGTTTTCTAAAGGTCGTGGGCAGCGATCGAATAAGGGATACATTTGTTTGTTTATATGTATGGCTACGCGCGCTATACATATAGAAGCTGTTTCACATTTAACAACTGAAGGTTTTCTGGCAGCATTTAAACGGTTTGTCTCCAGGCGTGGTCATTGCCGCCACATTTGGAGCGAAAATGGTACGAATTTCGTGGGTGCGGCCAAAGAGTTGCGAATACTTTTTGCGCAAGAAAGCACAATGATGAAGGACATTGCAGCTGCGCTCGCAGACTCTCAGACTGAGTGGCATTTCATACCTCCCCACGCCCCGAATTTCGGTGGGTTGTGGGAAGCAGGAATAAAAAGTGTAAAACACCATTTAAAACGGGTAATAGGTAACTCTGCTCTTACATTCGAGGAGATCACCACCGTGCTCTACCAAATTGGGGCGTGTTTAAATTCAAGACCTTTGTCTCAGAATAGCGACAATCTGGAAGAGCCGATGCCTCTCACTCCCGGACACTTTTTAGTCGGTCATCCATTGGTTGTGGCACCCGATTGCAATTATGAGCGCTCCTCGGATAGTAGTTTGCGTAGATGGCAATTAGTACAACGTATGTTGCAACACTTCTGGCGTAGATGGCAACAAGAATATCTAACACAGTTCTTTCAAAGATATAAGTGGACAGCTCGGACCCCTGATTTTAAAGTAAATGACATAGTTTTAATAAGGGAAGATAACTTACCTCCAGCTAAGTGGTTGTATGGTAGAGTTGTTGAATTGCACCCGGGGAAAGATAATTTGACGCGCGTTGTAACTGTTCGTTGTAAGGGGACTACGATTAAACGTCCAACTTCAAAATTGTGTCTACTACCGGTTACCGAATGAGAATATTGTTATTAAATGCTTTGTTCACTGGTTTTAGTAGCAAATGTTTGTTTTGTATTGATGATGATTTGTATGTAATGATTTACACTGTTTAATATTTTTGTCAAGAACACTTTAATTAACCTAGTTGCGGCCACAACTGATTCTTGTTTATGTATGTGACTATTTGTCATTCTGTTTTATTGAAATTGATGTTTTATTGAAATTCTGTGTAAACTATCTTTTGATAAAATGTTTGTTTGTCGTATGTAAAAAAAACGTAATGCTAAAACATACACCGTCCACTACTTACCAGTATGTAAACATTTATTTTGTAAGAAGAAATACAGTCCATTGCTCTTGTTTGTTATTGTACAGGTGTTCATGGTGGGCGGTACTAAAAGGAACTTAATTCCTTTTGGTGGGCGGAATGTTCAATATCAATCGATTCCAACGCCCCCTATAGTGAAATATTCAGTGTATTTCTAAATTGTGTCGATGGATGGCGTTGGGTCGTTTAGCATCGCGATAGCATTAGTAACTAGTATTTGTGTATATTGTTCTTATGAAGACAATACTGCTTGCTCTGAGGTATGATATGACTTTCATGTTGCGCAGAAGTTCCCAAACTATTTTTTCTTGTAGACCCTTTACAATTTTTTCTGGTTTCTGTGGACCCCCGTCCTTGATACATTTATATCACATTCCCATATTTCCATTTTTTTATTCACGCCTACGTAGACCCCCATCGAGTCTCCCGTGGACCACTTTGGGAATCACTGCTATGATGTAAGTAAATTGGTACTATCAGTGGATGTGTTGACATCCATTATCGTGGACCCCCATTTTCATTTCATGGACCCCCAGTTTTTTTTTCGCTGACACCGACCCCTTTCAGTTTGTCATAGACCCCCAGGGGTCGATATAGACCACTTTGGGAATCACTGATATAGCGTATCACTGGCTCCCTGGTAGAGGTGTGTAATAGCTGCTTTTCTGGGCAACGAAACGAAACTAGCTATTCAACTCTAATAGCGGTTTCAAAAACTATCTATTCCAGTAGCTGGTTTTTAGGCAGTGAAGCAAGAGAAAAAACCTGCTATTAAGATAGATAGTTTTGTAATGTTATTATTACATATTCTCTGGTAACGCGCTAACCACTACTGCAGTGATAGATCGTTTCAATAGGAACTATGGCTCTTCCCTTATGACGCACAAAACTGTTGTGGACATCTTTCGGCCGGAGTGATGATGATGGTGGTGATGATGATTAAAGAGGTGGTGATGATGATGAAGGTGATGATGATGATGAAGGTGATGATGATGATGAAGGTGATGATGATTGATGATGATTCATCATCATCACATTCATCATCACCTTCATCATCAACGCCTGCATCATCATCATCATCACCTTCATCATCATAACTTTCATCATCATCATCACCATCATCATCATCGCCATCACCATCATCATCACCATCATCACTATCACCATCATCTTCATCATCATTACCTTCATCATCATCAGATTCGTCATCATCATCATCACCTTCATCAACAGTATCATAATCACAATCACTTTCATCATCATCATCACCATCATCATCATCACCTAACTCTTTCATCATCATATCGTAACACTACAAAAAAAAGCGCACTGTATACTGTAAGCTTATTCGCATTCGCAACGTCTCAAGTTCATTCAAAGTGAAATAATGAAACCCGCTATTAAAATAGATAGTTTTGTAATTTCATAATTTGCAATGCGTCAAATATGCGCTAACCGCTACCACGCTACTGCACTGCTAGATCGTTTCATTAACTTCTACGTTGCGCGCAACGGCCATCGCTAGACAGTTCATTAAAAACCCGCTATTACGAGCTAGTTTTGTTATGCGTCAAAACATGCTAACCGCTACTGCACTGATAGATAGTTTCAATAACTCTCTACGTTGCGCAACAGCCATCGCTACTCCCTGGTATCTTGTACCGATTTGTACAGATGTTGATAATGAAGAACTTCTAGTTATTCTTCTTTTCAGGATTTCTCGATGGTTTTCTGATCAGTCAGAGTACTAATTTTTATTTTATTAATTAGATTCGATTACTCTAGAAAAAATAATCTTTTCTTTATATTGTCTAGACATGAAGGTGATATAATCTATCACGTTGATTTACATAATTAATTAATTATGACATTGAAAGGTGTCCAAAAATAAAAATTTAATTATTTATCAGATTATTAAAATGAACGTTTCTAGAATCAATATTAGGTATTATTTTAATTACGATAACATTTTAAAAGCAACTGTTTATTGCCTTTTGTAATCTGTCTTAAACAAGCTAAGTGTTCGTAAAATAATTCGTAATCGGATACTTACCAATTTTTTTTAAACTCGACATCACTAATGTAGGAGAATCGAAATCCTCCCGCCACCGAGACGGGGCGGTAATCTCGACCCCGATTTCGGGACGGTGTGAATGTAAAATGGAACGTTCTATTTATTAGTTCATCCGCCCCAGATGCTGATTGATTTCTCATTATTGAATTGGCTCTGACTGAACGGGTAAGCATGCCACCACAAACGTGTTTTGTATATTTGTCGCTTTAAAAATGTCAGTGTAACAATATTCCGATTAAATGCGAGAAAAGCAGGGTTTGAAAATAATAAGGTACCTTAATTTAAACAAATTTTAAAGGTGTTTTACACGTTTTAAATAAATTATACGGTGATTTTTTTTCATTTATATAACTATATTAAATAAACAAAAATTTTTTAAAAACTCTTGTTTTTGTTACAAAATTTTAATTATAATTGCGTTATTACCCAGTGCACATCCCACTTTTAGCAAATATTTGAGCACCAAATCGCAAAACTTTAGCTTTTAATTGTAATGTTGTTTTTTTTTTCACTTTAACCGATACTCATCTATATTTTTTGCTATACGTAATTCCTGAACATTTGAATACAATCTAATCATAAGAATAGAATAGTATCTAAGTTTTTCTTAATTAATCTCTCGAAATATCATACCTAATTTAAAAATGATACGAGTATAAAGCAACACTTAACTCACGTCCATGTCATTTACTGTAATAATTTATTTCCTCTTTTTGTATGTACGGAAGGCGGAAACGGCAAACGAGCATGCATCAGACACCTACACAAAAACCAGAGGTCAAAATGCAGATGCGTTGCAACCCCTGAGACCTAAGTTGTCATGTCTCTGTGAAGTTATTACGGGGCCATACATTACCATCTAACCGGCACACGATAGTGCTGAACACTACCATTTAAATTAGGTAATGCGTTGGGTGGAAAACTCCCAATAATACTTACCCGTCCACCCGAGCAACTAACATGGGATTATTTTGTGGAAGTTTCCTAGTACCTCGGAGTTCGGTAACGTACCTACCCGAAGATGTAAACAAGCTTGCCATCTGTTACATAGATAAAGTTACGTAACCGCCGAATCGTCGGTGTTTACATGTATGCTTGAATGCATGCATTTACCTTTTGAAAATTCGCTATCGTTATGATTCAGCTGTGTTAGGCGATTCTGATAAATGTTCAGTATTTTCCTACAATTTTTTTAGATAAATGCAGGTTTAGACGTAAAAACCATTTACCCAGACGTGCTGAAGTTGTCGGTAAACG
Source organism: Macrosoma leucophasiata (assembly GCA_036365455.1). NCBI lineage: Eukaryota > Metazoa > Arthropoda > Insecta > Lepidoptera > Hedylidae > Macrosoma > Macrosoma leucophasiata. Next base: position 9,715,365 of record JAWQUS010000024.1, read on the forward strand.
GACGGCACAGTTAAATTCACGAGTGCAGTCGGTGCACTTGGTAGTGGTAAGACGACTTTACAAAGTACACATATACGGTATGTCAGTGTGCGTGCGTACCTTACGGAGCAACCAATCGCGTGCTCGCTCTTGCTTGTTCATTCGAATTTACACGAGTACAGACATAACTTTACCACCACTAACGTCGACCGTGCTCGTGAAAACCAAAGTCCATATTGTTATCAAGTCTTAGTGCTATCGTAGATAGCTAAATAACGTCTGTATTAGTTTATGAGATAATTAATATCGTCAATAACATTACACATGCTTTGTAGTCTATACAAAGTCTAGCCCAGAAAGGCTGAGACCAATAATTATAATTATCTTGAAAGGTGGCGACTGACTTTATTACTATACTATGATTATTGTTATGTATAACAAATGCGAAGAAAACTGGCTCAGGGCATTGTTACAGTGAGTTCCATTCTTTTAACCTAACTTTCAACTTTCAAGGAATGTTAAAAAAAAAAATAGATGGTCGAGTGAAGAACTTGGTGCTGGTATATATGTAGAGTTTTATAGGTCTATTGTAACAGCGGTAATGCTTGAATTATGAAGTGGCACGCTCCACCTAGACATTGCCACTCAAATAATGTATGATGTGAGTTCATGAAGAGTTTCACAGCAATTGCTTTTGACTAAGTAAATTTATAACATGTAATATAAATATCACCAAGACCACAAGGTAGGTATACAATATCAATACGTACCGAGACTTTACTATGCCTACATAACCTACACATCATTTGATTGATTGAAATAATATTAGAGTTCGCCCCTAAGCCCTCCCTCCACAGCTTCTCCACATCCCTATCAATAAACGGATGGACCACTGTTAGGGGGCTCAGGAGAGGGTGTACAAGGCCAGCGACATACCCTTACACCTCTTCCCTAGCCGTCTCTCCACCACCTCTCTGCCAAACGGTAAAAACAACAATATTCACATCCATGACTTACAAGTCGCAGGACGCTGCTTCTCATCCCAATTGGGAATGGTTTGACCACCATTGTTCGGTTGACTGACTGTACTAGTGGAAATTCTTCCACTAGTACAGTCACAAGTCTCCTCCACAAGTGGGCGGTGAGGTCGTCACGTCACGTCACACATTCGGCGTCAATTTTGGTTATCTGGACCTTTCTCCATTCGGGCGACGCAACGGCCATCCTCTAGTATGGCGCCCGAAGATCCATATTTACATAATTTAATTATTACTATAAAAGTTTAAGAGGTATGTTTCCAATCATTTGAAATATTCATTTTTATACGTAGAGATGAATTTGGTATTGACGGAAAGTGATCGAGTGATCGAGTGACGGGAGGCCCAGAGATAGTGCTAGCTGTACCATTGGGGCACTACAAGTACATAGCAACAGACGTTTCGTTTTTCATAAGATGGCCTGTATTTAAGGCATAATTACAAATATCCCCACAAGCTTTTTCCTCTTAATTACACATTTTCAGTTACTACACGTACTTAGTTCTTTTTAAGTCATTATAGTAGCAAACAGTTTTTACTGGTGGCAGAGCTCCAGTGACGGAGCTCTCGGACGTAGGCACCACCGCATTACCTAATATACTTGCCGCTAAATGGTAGTGTTCAGCACTCTTGTGTTCTGGTCAGGTGGAAATGTACGGCCCTGTAATTTCCGGCACAGAGGCGTAACACCTTAGGCTTCAGGAGTGGTAACGTATCTGCACTTTGTCCTTGGTATTTGTGTAGGTGTCTATGGGCATGCTTGTTTGCCACTTTCATTAAATAAAAATAAAAAAAAAACAGGCATGTGTTCATATTGATGGTGAATGAACGCTGTGGCCTTGTGGGTTGTATCATGGCTTCTCAATGTTCATTTATTTTGGACTATAATTATTCGATAAATATCAGTAGGTGTATTTAGGGGGTAGGGTAGTACATGTATTTGGGGGTCGAGGGTAAAAGCTATTGGGCTTTCCTTTCGGGAACACACGCGTGAAGCTACGTTAAGTATAATAAATATTAACTTAACTCACCGATCGCGTTCGTAATGAAGATGTAAGAAAGAGACTTTGTGTGAATGATAGTATCGGTGTAAAAATTTAAAAAGGCATGCTCCGATGGTTCGGGCAAATATATAGAAAGAATGTCGAATGAGCGAATGACTAAACAGATATACAATGCGAATGTGGATGGTTGCAGAGGCCCAGGAAGACCAAGACTGACCTACCATGACCAAATGGGTCGAGTTCTGTCTGATGGTGGGGTCAAAAGTCTTAGGAATCGGCGTGCATGTATGAAGAGAATGATGAAGGTAGACGAGCCACGAGAGGTTTGTCAGAACCGGGATATCTGGCGCTCTACACTCTCTGCCTACCTAGGGACCTGGCGTGAAGATACAAAAAAAAAACTTAACTCACTTTCAAATAAACTTGAAAACACTAAATTGCCGTTTTTTTGCAGATCTTTCCGTATTATTTGACTACCACTACAAACCCTCAGACTAAAGGAATGACAATACCAACACTAAGTCTTTGTTGAAATATAGAGTCTCATTTTTTGTAGCAATATAAAAACCTTAGAAAGTTATTTTTGTAGAAAAAATATTAACACAAGGTTAAGAAGCTGTTTATAACATTAATAGAAACTATTTGACACCTATAAGTATAGTAAAAGCCCTCTTTTGTACAGTTATTGTCTAGACTCTTCATTCTATGCTATATTTTGAATTCCATTGTTTGGGTTGTATCATTGCCTTTTAAGGTTCATTTGTTTTGTACTATATTTATTATTTGATAAAATATATCAGCTGGTGTACCTACCTGGTATCGGGACTTTATTTGGGTGTTCAATGAGATACAATTAATAAAATTTACTATTATTACCTAATCTATCTGCCGCTAAATGCTATTGTCGTGTTCCGGTTAGATGGTAATGTATGGCTCCGTAATAAATATCGCAGAGACATAAAAACATAGGTCGTAAACGTATGTCCGTACATTACCACCTGACCGGAATACGATAGTCCTGAACACTACCATTTAGCGGCAAGTATATTAGGTAATGCGGTGGTGCCAACGCCCGCGAGCTCCGTCACTGGACCTCTACCACCAGTAGAGTTATTTCACATTTCTTAATAATTTGTGTATCATAAATATTATAATCAACAAACAGCAATGAAATGTTAAAGACAATAAATTGATATCTACAATTTAAAAGAAAATGTGTATATTTCGTATTCCAAATTATGTGATAAATTGTTGACAATCGCTAACAATTGAAGAAAACCGTAAAGTATAAGTAATACTAAATTAAAAATCCCTACTCAATATTCCTACTCGATATTCCGTGACCTCTGCATCCATTGTGTATTATTTTTGTCTGAATCCGAGTTACGTAAGTTTATTATGTGTAATAGAAGTAGTAGACAGGTGAGCGTAAACACGTAAACTGGCGGTTCGGCTCGGCAGCGGCGGTTGGCGGCGGACGGCGGCGGACGGCCACGGTTGAAGGCGATGCTAGTCTGACTCACGGCTGTCTGCCATTGTTTGATGCCAGCCAGCGACACCCGCACACTAGACTACCTATACGTATACTAAGCGAACTAGGCTCGCGCCCTCGCGCCGACCTTGTCTCGACACGGATTTATTCATGCGTCACCACGTGAACTGTAGCTCGACTCACCGCCGCGTCTGGTCGCCTCGATCCACGGCGAGTTGCCTTCGAGTTTGCTTGTTAGGGGGAAAAGACACTTTTTGATGCTCGTTTCAAGTGTTGTTAATGTTCTTTTTTATAAAAGAATGAAGTAACAGATCGGAATGCAATGTTACCATTATATTAAGAAGCCTCATTGCAAATACCTACCTCTTTCAAATATGTTTGTATCTTCTCGCTAGGTCCTTAACGGGGTGGGCAGACAGTGTGGAGCGCCAGATATCCCGGTCCTGACACGCGTCCCGTGCCTCATCTACCTTCATCATTCTTTTCATACATCTCTTCTTTCAAAACTGTAGATTTCTTGATTATTATTTTTGGGTAATATATTAATGTTATATTTTACTAGAGCACAAGAGCTGCGAGTGATGTCATTCAGCAATCGATATACCTATATACCTAATTGATGGTTTGTAAGTTTGTAGACGGCTCTAACGACCGTTATCTATTTTACCGAGAAATTGGCAAGTGCAAAGGGCTTTCGGCCTAATTAATAAGTTGGTACGAGAAATGAAAAATATCTATTAAAGAGGTGGGAATCGGTATTTTTGATCATCATTGTATTTTTATTTGCACCTTATGATATACAAAATACGATAATATTTTTTTGCCTATGATGCCAAATCATTTATTCATTTTATTTATTCAGTCAGGTAAGAACGGAACCGCCGTTTTTACCTGGTGACACCAATAGAATATGAACTAGGTGGGATAGCCGCATTGTTTATCCTTGTGATACCGAATTTTCCATTCAAATTTTCATCTATGAGTTACCTATAATTTCATTCCATTCTAAAAGCTAAGAATTTTGTAGTCACAATATAAAATTCGAATTTAAAGCATAAGAGTGAACGTACAACCATGTATACGTAGCTTTATTCCTAGTTTCAAAGCTACTGTTGCATACTTCAGAGAACAATGGAAACATAAACAAAAAAGAAAGACAATCATTTTATAAGGTCTAAAAAGTCACATGAATTTTGCAATTCGTCTGTTACGACACATGGTAGTTGCCAGACGTCTAGACGGGCCGTCGCGTCGAGCTGAAGGCTCTTCAGGAAGGCCGAAATACCGACTCCTCCCCTCCACCCTCCAACTGCGCCCCCTGTGCCACACCCTGTCGCCATTACGCAATATCAACGCACTTAACGTACACTAAATTTGGGGTAGACGGAGTAGACACGTATAATGAATGTTCTCGGTGGCAAAATTTACCAATATAATAATTTGACGAATTTTAATATTGTACGTATACGTAGTAGGTATTTCTGTACGACAACATAGTTGTATTACTATACTGTTATAACTATATAACAACATACATACTATTATAATAATAGTTTCATTGTACATTGAAGATCCGGTTAGAACAGCGGTGTGAGATGACCGTTTGATTCGAAGGATCGCGGATTCGATCCCCGCACCGGGACAAATATTTGTATGGTGTAAATGTATTTAAGAAAAAAGTATATTATGTCCAATCCCTAACAATGTAGACATAGAGCTTGGAGCGCTAGATATCCCGGTTCTGACATACCTCCCTTGACTTGACCCCACCATCATGGTGGTGGGGAGTGCGAACTGTTTTGACCGGAAAAACATGTACACTGAAAACGAATATAATTTTAGGCACGATTACTGTAGGTACTACACGCAAATAATATGAAGAATAAACAGAAAAAAAACAGAATTTATTAATTGTTTTATATTATTTCGCATTAACACATGCTTGTGAAATATATTTAATTTTTTAAAGAAAAATGATAAGAAAAATTTGACTTCAGGCGAGGCTCGAACTCGCGACCTACTGGGAATCTAGTCCAGCCGCTCTTCCAATTGAGCTACTGAAGCCCTGCCCGATTTGTCAAATCTTTCCTTCACATCTATTGCATTGCTTTATGGTAGCAGTAGCGCCATCTATTACCAACTATGCTAGTTAGGCAACCGATATAATAGACTTTTCAGTTTATTGAATATCGTAAAGAAGTCGCTTTTACCCTTAATAATTGTTTTATATTATTTCGCATTAACACATGCTTGTGTAACATATTTTATTTTTTAAAGAAAAATGGAAAGAAAAATTTGACTTCAGGCGAGGCTCGAACTCGCGACCTACTGGGAATCTAGTCCAGCCGCTCTTCCAATTGAGCTACTGAAGCCCTGCCCGATTTGTCAAATCTTTCCTTCACATCTATTGCATTGCTTTATGGTAGCAGTAGCGCTATCTATTACCAACTATGCTAGTTAGGCAACCGATATAATAGACTTTTCAGTTTATTGAATATCGTAAAGAAGTCGCTTTTACCCTTAATAATTGTTTTATATTATTTCGCATTAACACATGCTTGTGAAATATATTTTATTTTTTAAAGAAAAATGGAAAGAAAAATTTGACTTCAGGCGAGGCTCGAACTCGCGACCTACTGGGAATCTAGTCCAGCCGCTCTTCCAATTGAGCTACTGAAGCCTTGCCCGATTTGTCAAATCTTTCCTTCACATCTATTGCATTGCTTTATGGTAGCAGTAGCGCCATCTATTACCAACTATGCTAGTGAGGCAACCGATATAATAGACTTTTCAGTTTATTGAATATCGTAAAGAAGTCGCTTTTACCCTTAATAATTGTTTTATATTATTTCGCATTAACACATGCTTGTGAAATATATTTTATTTTTTAAAGAAAAATGGAAAGAAAAATTTGACTTCAGGCGAGGCTCGAACTCGTGACCTACTGGGAATCTAGTCCAGCCGCTCTTCCAATTGAGCTACTGAAGCCCTGCCCGATTTGTCAAATCTTTCCTTCACATCTATTGCATTGCTTTATGGTAGCAGTAGCGCTATCTATTACCAACTATGCTAGTTAGGCAACCGATATAATAGACTTTTCAGTTTATTGAATATCGTAAAGAAGTCGCTTTTACCCTTAATAATTGTTTTATATTATTTCGCATTAACACATGCTTGTGAAATATATTTTATTTTTTAAAGAAAAATGGAAAGAAAAATTTGACTTCAGGCGAGGCTCGAACTCGCGACCTACTGGGAATCTAGTCCAGCCGCTCTTCCAATTGAGCTACTGAAAAGCCCTGCCCGATTTGTCAAATCTTTCCTTCACATCTATTGCATTGTTTTATGGTAGCAGTAGCGCCATCTATTACCAACTATGCTAGTTATAATAAACTGAAAAGTCTATTATATCGGTTGCCTAACTAGCATAGTTGGTAATAGATGGCGCTACTGCTACCATAAAGCAATGCAATAGATGTGAAGGAAAGATTTGACAAATCGGGCAGGGCTTCAGTAGCTCAATTGGAAGAGCGGCTGGACTAGATTCCCAGTAGGTCGCGAGTTCGAGCCTCGCCTGAAGTCAAATTTTTCTTTCCACTTTTCTTTAAAAATAAAATATATTTCACAAGCATGTGTTAATGCGAAATAATATAAAACAATTATTAAGGGTAAAAGCGACTTCTTTACGATATTCAATAAACTGAAAAGTCTATTATATCGGTTGCCTCACTAGCATAGTTGGTAATAGATGGCGCTACTGCTACCATAAAGCAATGCAATAGATGTGAAGGAAAGATTTGACAAATCGGGCAAGGCTTCAGTAGCTCAATTGGAAGAGCGGCTGGACTAGATTCCCAGTAGGTCGCGAGTTCGAGCCTCGCCTGAAGTCAAATTTTTCTTTCCATTTTTCTTTAAAAAATAAAATATATTTCACAAGCATGTGTTAATGCGAAATAATATAAAACAATTATTAAGGGTAAAAGCGACTTCTTTACGATATTCAATAAACTGAAAAGTCTATTATATCGGTTGCCTAACTAGCATAGTTGGTAATAGATAGCGCTACTGCTACCATAAAGCAATGCAATAGATGTGAAGGAAAGATTTGACAAATCGGGCAGGGCTTCAGTAGCTCAATTGGAAGAGCGGCTGGACTAGATTCCCAGTAGGTCGCGAGTTCGAGCCTCGCCTGAAGTCAAATTTTTCTTTCCATTTTTCTTTAAAAAATAAAATATATTTCACAAGCATGTGTTAATGCGAAATAATATAAAACAATTATTAAGGGTAAAAGCGACTTCTTTACGATATTCAATAAACTGAAAAGTCTATTATATCGGTTGCCTCACTAGCATAGTTGGTAATAGATGGCGCTACTGCTACCATAAAGCAATGCAATAGATGTGAAGGAAAGATTTGACAAATCGGGCAAGGCTTCAGTAGCTCAATTGGAAGAGCGGCTGGACTAGATTCCCAGTAGGTCGCGAGTTCGAGCCTCGCCTGAAGTCAAATTTTTCTTTCCATTTTTCTTTAAAAAATAAAATATATTTCACAAGCATGTGTTAATGCGAAATAATATAAAACAATTATTAAGGGTAAAAGCGACTTCTTTACGATATTCAATAAACTGAAAAGTCTATTATATCGGTTGCCTAACTAGCATAGTTGGTAATAGATAGCGCTACTGCTACCATAAAGCAATGCAATAGATGTGAAGGAAAGATTTGACAAATCGGGCAGGGCTTCAGTAGCTCAATTGGAAGAGCGGCTGGACTAGATTCCCAGTAGGTCGCGAGTTCGAGCCTCGCCTGAAGTCAAATTTTTCTTTCCATTTTTCTTTAAAAAATAAAATATATTTCACAAGCATGTGTTAATGCGAAATAATATAAAACAATTATTAAGGGTAAAAGCGACTTCTTTACGATATTCAATAAACTGAAAAGTCTATTATATCGGTTGCCTAACTAGCATAGTTGGTAATAGATAGCGCTACTGCTACCATAAAGCAATGCAATAGATGTGAAGGAAAGATTTGACAAATCGGGTAGGGCTTCAGTAGCACAATTGGAAGAGCGGCTGGACTAGATTCCCAGTAGGTCACGAGTTCGAGCCTCGCCTGAAGTCAAATTTTTCTTTCCATTTTTCTTTAAAAAATAAAATAGAATTTATTAAGTTCACAATTGATTGAACTAATTTCTTTAAATAAAAATTTCACGAGCAGGAACAAGAGCAAGAACAAGTGCACCAGCAAGAGCAAGAGCACGAGTACGAGCGGAAACGGGAGCGAGAACGGGAGCGAGAGCGAGAGATAGAGCACGAACAAGAGCAAGAACAAGAGCAAAAGCACGAGCAAGAACAACAGACACAACAACAACAATGTCGGTGGATAGTTGAATCTGTGATAATTAAACTTAAAGATTCTACTTCACTTAACCGCGGCCGTTTCGCTACCGATAACTACAAATATGTACTTGGGAATGACGTAAGCCTAAGTTATAAGGGTGGCCGACATGAGCAAGAGCAAAAGCAAGAGCAGGAGCAGAAGCAGAAGTAGAAGCGGGAGCGGGAACAGGAGCGGGAGCGGGAGCGGCAGCGGGAGCGGGAGCGGGAGTGGGAGCGGGAGGGAGAGCAAGAGCAAGAGAAAGAGCATGAGCAAGTGCAATAGCGATGATGACGACTCGGATAGTCCAGCGATGTGAAACCATCGTTTGATTCGAAGGGTCGCGGGTTCGATCCCCGCACCGGGACAAATATTTGTATGGCCTACAGATATTTGTTTCGGGTCTGGGTGTTTGTGTATGTGTTGTATGTGTACAACGACACCCACGACATAGGTTTATATCTACTGTGGGGCTATGAGTGTAAGCGTATTTTATAATAGCAAGATCAAAAGCTCAGTACAAGCAAAAGTAGTGGCGGGAGCAGGAATGTGAGGGAGCCGGAGCCGGGGCCGGAGCGGGAGCGGGATCGGAAGCAGGAGCGAGACCGAGACCGCGACCGAGAACAAGAGCAAGAGCAAGATCAAAAGCACAGTACAAGTAATGGTAGTGGCAAACATTGCATGCAGTTCACATTGATGTTAAGTGATGACTACAGCCTATAACACCCACACAAAGACCAAGGTCAAAATGCAGATGCGTTACCACGCCTGAGGCCTAAGGTGTTATGCCTCTGTGCCGGAAATTAGAGGGCCGTACATTACCACCTGACCGGAACACGATAGTGCTGAACACTACCATTAAGCGGCAAATATATTAGGTAATGCGGTGGTGCTTACGCCCGCGAGCTCTATCCCTGGAGCTCTACCACCAGTGAAAGTCTTGCTATATTACCGCGCCATTAGCTGCAGTCATCACTTAACATCGATGTAAACTGTGGTGCGTGCTTGTTTCCCACCTTCTTTACATAAAAAAACCATAGTACGTAAATTCGCTGCGGGGATTTAATATTAATGTAATAGATATTAAGAAAAAGTCAGATGTAGCTTAGACAAGTTCATGTCTCTTGTGAATCTAAAGCTAAATGTCGTGTCCTTTGACCTTAGTCGCGTTTAAATAGTTCCGTGTACACGGGCAAGATGTCTTTCAAGAAAATGACATTCTATCTCGATCTTTTGTTAAGTTATGTTTTGTCAAGGTCTAAATGCATTTTTATTTTTGTTGCGCTGCGTTTATCGTTGAAAATAACTGTCTGATATGCTGTTATATATTGGCGAAATGTATAGCTTCCAGTTGAAAATCAGCGTCGGGCTTCGGTCTGACGTTATGCTGAACTGGAGGCAATTTGGTGCAGTCGTGAGATTCGTGAGATTATTATTTTTAGTACCCCTCTTTAATTAGGTCAGTTAGTAGTTATGTCAATTTGTAAGTAGTAACGTTTTAGTTTAGTTTCTTATCCAATATATTTATCTTTGTGATCTATTTTATAAATAAACATTTTTTTGTTATTTTTTTATCTTTCTATTGTCTACAATTATCTAAGTCTTTCGACTGCAACATTAAATTGTTTTTCTTTCTTTCAAATTAATGTTTTTCATTGTGCGTTTATCCTGACACTATTCATACGATTGAGATAAATTAATAAATACGCTTACACAGCCACACATTAGGTATAAATCACTGCTAGGCACGAGTCTCTCCCCTGTTTTGGAGGTGGAGATTACTCCACCACGCTGATGTTTTCAAACCGCCCATAAGGCCTTCGGTAAGGCTTAACGACTGCTATCAATCTATAGCAACCGGGACTGACGGCTTAACGTACCCTCCGAAGCACGGAAACGCGCATTTTAATTTGCCACTAGCGGTCACCCATCACACACCCGACCGCGCCCGTATCACTTAACCGAGTAGATCGCTGCCGATCTACACCAGCCGGGGCCATGCGCGCTTCTGTTCGTTGCCATTATTATTTTATATTTATGACTACCGGCCCGCCCCTGCTTCGAGCGGGTGCAATGTAACCTACCCTCGCCTTATTGTCTTAGCGTGATGATTATAGATATAGCCTAAAGCCTTCCTCGATATCTTTTATAGTTTAGGCAGCGTACGCAAAATAAGTAACAAATACAAATATCTTACGGAACCCTATTTTTTCCAAAATAAAAAAGTAGTTTTTGAGCCTATTCAATACCACCAAACAAGCTAAGTTTTCCTCTTCATGATATTAAGTATAGATTATACAAATATTTGTCTCGGTGCGGGGATCGAACCCGCGACTCTTAAATCAAGCGGTCATCACCGTCACACAACGTCGGACTATTCATGTATTCGACAGTTGAAGGTTTTCGGATTCAAAATAAATGAGACCCAAGGTAGCGGGTTAAGTATCTTTACCTCATGTGATAGAGTATTGACTCTATCACATGAGGTAAAGATACTCTACATTCCATGATTGCTTAATTGTATATTGATACAATTAAGCAATTGCTTAATTGTATCAATTGTATATTGATACAATTAAGCAATCATGGAATGTAGATTGAACAAGATTACAATTTAAATATGTAAACAGCAAGGCCAAAAACGCAATATTTACTAAAAATAATTTCTTATTGCTGGTTAAAAGAATGCAATAGCTACAAAGTTAAATAAAATTCATGGCTAGTGCTTAATATTACAGATTAAGAAATAATGAGTTGTTTTAAATCCTATATCTTTGTAAACTTACGAGTATTTAGGGTGTTATCTGTATTTCATACCTACTTATTAATTACTTATTTTTGTTCTGTTCTCGTAAGAATTTCAGGCAATTATACCCTAATACTACCCAAGAAACCTAAATGCCAAAGGACCAGTAAACGCCCATAAATATAATAAGGCAACGCTTGATACGTCCCAATGCTGGGCACGAGTCTCTCCCCTTCTTGGGAGGAAACATTTATTAATTTTGTTTGCAATAACAAGAGCTATAATAATCTGCTTATTTTAGGAGATGTCAAGATGAGCTTTAGTCTGTTTACCACAAGAAGATTGCAAATAGAAGCATTATTAAAACACGCAAAGGCTGTTGCGACGACGTGAGTGGCTCGACGCTTGTTTATAGCGCGAGGATATCCGCGCTAGTTATGTTTTCCGTTCCACTTACGTTCTACGAAGTTTATTGCATAAATGCGAATCTAAAATTAATGTCGGTTTCTATGGTAATCGCTTGTATTCACAATCGAATCATTTAAACAAGTTATACATGTGGCTGTTGATGCCAGAAATATATTCACGCGAGTTTACTGGGGTGGTGTAGGACCAAGCCTTTCGTGCTTGCAAATTTCGTCACTGGAGAGTGACGCACCTCGCGGGCGTAGCCAGGCACCACAGCATTACTAGCCGAAGGAATACGCTAAGGGGCAATTGTGGCAGTATTTTTCTTACGTCAGACCAACATTAAAATCGCTTTCTATCTTATCTGCATAAATGATAGTGTTCGGCGCTATCGTGTACCGTTCAAGATGTTACCTAATGTACAGCATTGTAATTTCACGCACAGAGGCAACTTAGACCTCCGGAGAGGCAATGCATCAACATGACATCTCTGGGTTTTATGTAGATGTTTATAAGCTACAGTATTGACTTACCATCAATGTGAACTGTATGCTTGTTAGCTCATGAAGCCCAGATAATAAAAATATGAAATCCAATTCATGACATAAAAAACGCCAATGGTGTTATTGGGGCACCATCACATTTACGGCCCTGTAATTGCCGGCACAAAGGCATAATTCCTTAGGCCTCAGAAATGGTAACGCATCTGCATTTTGACCTCTGGTCTTTGTGTGGGTGTCTATGGGTGTCTATAGGCTGCAGTCTTCATTTAACATCAATGTGAACTTCATGCTTGTTAGCCACTTTCATTACAAAAAAAACCTTATCTACTGATTCTAAATGGTAGTGTTAAGCACTATCATGTTCCGGTAAGGTGGTTATGTAATGTTCTGTATATAAGGGCTTAGAGGTATATACTTATGTTTAGCCCTCAGGAGCGGTAACGTCGTGGTTCACTGAAATCTCTGGTTTACATGCGACCTTTACAACGTTAAAAAGAGTGAAAGCGTAGATACGCCATATATTTGTTAATTGTATGATTTTAAAATAGATGTAATTCACGCTCACAAAAAAAATGAGATACCTAGGTTATAACGCCTAACCAATCGGCTTTCTTGAAATAGATAAGTTGCCCTAAACGGGTGATAAATTTTCTAAGCAGGTCTGAGATATCTTAGTAGGCTTCAGGATTAACATAGTTTTTTCATTCATTCATTCATTTCATTCATTCATTTATTGCATAAATCATGAGATGTTTAGTACAGGTGGTAATAATAATTATCTAAGTGCATCATGAAACCCTCTTGGGTATGGCAACATGGTTGGCGAGTAATTAAATTATAGGTACATATTTTAAATTGCAAAATTACATAAAACTATTTGAACGTGAAGCGGATTTCATTTCAATTAAGGAATTATTATCATATCAAGATCAATTTAATATTGGAAAACAGTATTATTATTATATAATGAACCCAATAAGGCTTTAGTTTTAATAGGTATTTTCATTTAATTATTATGAATTATAGACGACGTATAGATGATGAAGAGGAGCGATTTAAAAGCCTTTCAAATAAATACACTAAAGGTAATATGGAAGTGATCTTACCCATCACTTACCCATGAAGGCGCTCACCACCGAATTTATTGCCATTTTATAGGACACAAAACTAACTTCTGTCTGATGGTGAGGTCAAAAGTCTTAGGAATCGACGTGCATGTATGAAAAGAATGATGAAGGTAGACGAGGCACAAGAGGTTTGTCAGGACCGGGATATCTGGCGCCCTACACTCTCTGCCTACCCCGTTAGGGACCTGGCGTGAAGATACATACATACATACAAAACTATGAGCTCAGTCGGGTTCTTCTAGCATTTATCTAGGAAATGTTTCTGCCAAATACTAGGTTTGTTACTATGTTCTGTTTACCTGCTTAGCGTTAAGTGCTTTGTAATACATTACATCAGATACATTAGAAATAACAACAGGATAGCACGAAACTGTCATTGCTCCCCGTGAGCATCCTACTAAACGAAGAGAATGGTGGAAATGTCATCCGTAAGGATGTATTGTGTACGAGCTAATTGATGATTTTATAATTCCCACCAAAATTTTAGATTTTGGGCAGACAGCCCTTTTTGATTCCCTCTAGGATAAAGTATTGCACTAAATAAAATAATAAAATTGTCATCGAATAAAATAACTAACGCTAAATAGAAATAAAATTAGTTATTTCTGGTAAACCAGCGTAGTTTTATTTAAACGGTGGTTAATACAAGAAAAACAGACTGTGGACGCGCCACCAAACTTAGAAACATGGGAAACATTTTGTTTTTTCTCTGATTTCTAAAATGTTTTCTACAAATATATTGATGGCCTCATCAAGAAATATATTGAGAAATTCACCCGTATACAACCTTTAGTAGGCAAGCAAAAATGTAGTTACAATTGCAGGTCAGATACATTGGGGAGCAATGACAGTTTCGTGCTATCCTGTTGTTATTTTTAATGTATCTTACCTGCAATTGTAACTACGTTTTTGCTTGCCTACTAAAGGTTGTATACGGGTGAATTTCTCAAGCATAAATTTTAGACGGCGTCGCTGAAAATCGTATCTTAAACTACATATATTTAATACAGTTTATTTTTTTAGGATAATAGACTTATATTTCTTGATGAGGCCATCAATATATTTGTAGAAAACATTTTGGGAATCCGAGAAAAACCAAATGTTTCCCGTGTGTCTAAGTTTGGTGGCGCGTCCACAATCTGTTTTTCTTGTATTAACCACCGTTTATATAAAACTTTTTTGATATAAAACTACGCTGGTTTACCAGAAATAACTAATGTTATTTCTATTTAGCGTTAGTTATTCTATTCGATGACAATTTTATTATTTTATTTAGTGCAATACTTTATCCTAGAGGGAATCAAAAAGGGCTGTCCGCGCAAAATCTAAAATTTTGGTGGGAATTATAAAATCATTAATTAGCTCGTACACAATACATCCTTAAGGATGACATTTCCACCATTCTCTTCGTTTAGTAGGATGCTCACGGGGAGCAATGACAGTTTCATGCTATCCTGTTGTTATTTCCCGTCAAAAACGAAAGAAAGTCATTTCAAAGTAATCGGACAAAAAAAGTGCAATAATGGTGTGATGTTTTAAATCGTTCCTTTTAAGAGTATGTGTTTTAATACATATTTATAATATAAAGGTTTGGTATCATTTCAAAATGACACAAATATAATTATGGTATGCTTAGTGATATTTTTTTAAATAAATATTTTATACAAGTTTCTAATTTTGGTGGTCTAATTTTGGTGATTTTGGTGGTCTAATTTTGGTGATTTTGGTGGTCTAATTTTGGTGATTTTGGTGGTGTTTTACGAATGACAAGAATTGTTTTGCTACACCAAAATTATAAATATTTCTGCATGCTAGGAAAAAGTCGAAGTTGGCACACGCGGAGTACTTGGAGAGGATAAAGGTTGCAAAAAAGAGGAGAAAAGAAAAAAAATTGGTAATTTTTTTTCAAACTAGAACATTTGCAAGAAAAAGAAAAAGAAAGTGAATAAACATTTTAATAAAATGTTAATTAACTAAAATTATGGGGATTTTTTGATTAATTTAAATTACGTTGTAGTAAAACAATTTTGTTGCCATATTTACTAACTTTGGAGTCAGATATCAATTTTGGTGTCTTACAAATTCCGGTGTTGACAATATATTAGAAGGTTTTAGTATTAAATAGATTTCTCTTACATTTTTTATAACTCAATAGGTATTTCTTGAAAATAAATAATAAGAATGACTGAAAAATTCAAAAACAAAAATTTCCACCAAAATTAGGCAAAAAATCGTAGTTGTTGAAATTCACTCTATACAATATCATTATGTAGATTTTTGCGCAATCTTCATGGTACTTATAATTAAATTATTAACATACAAACTCTGCCCAAAGCATTTGGAGTGTCTTGGACATAAAATTATCTATTAATGGCTT
This sequence comes from Macrosoma leucophasiata, assembly GCA_036365455.1. Classification (NCBI taxonomy): domain Eukaryota; kingdom Metazoa; phylum Arthropoda; class Insecta; order Lepidoptera; family Hedylidae; genus Macrosoma; species Macrosoma leucophasiata. The sequence goes on from JAWQUS010000024.1 coordinate 9,731,415, forward strand.
AAAAATATTTGTCCAATTTTTGATGTACCACCATTTAAATTTATTACAAAGGAATCGTTACATCCTGTCGTAAATAAATATTCGTTTTTAATTTAAAAAAAAAAACACTTTAAGAGAGCCAATTTAGCACAAATGTAAGTGCATTGGTGAGTACTTAATTAATTTTTATTTGCATGTAGGTACATACGTACATAAATCATCAAGCATCGTGAAGCAGCAATGAATAAATTTTGGGTCTCCAGACAAATTATTGTCTCCATGTAAGTAGGTATAATTAATTTAAGTAAATTTTAATCTGTTATTTAATTATATAAAGACTAGCTGTGCCCGCGACTTCGTTCGCGTGGAAGAGTGACTTTGGGCAGCATTTTTGGATATAACTTTTGGTTAATTTTGTATCATACAAAAACAATTATTAATAGATAAAATCTGATCAATCTGCTTTACATGAATACTTCTCTCTACACGATATTAGACTAACGCCATCAAAGCCACCAATGCCACTAACTAACGCGTCTGAACACTCGTCGTCGTGATGTCGCGACGCTGGGCGTGGGGACGCTTGGCGTCGGAACGCAGGGCGTCAGGATGCTGGGCGTCGGGACGCTGGGCGTGGGGACGCTGGGCGTCGGGACGCTGGAAAGGTAACAGACAGACAGACAGAGTTACTTTCACATTTATAATATTATATAGTAGGAATAATTCAATGCTAAGTTTAGATTGCATTGAGTCTTAATCATACCTAAATTCGAGCATTAGATATATTAAACAAATTGTCATATTTAGATAATGGCCTTAAATTATTTTTGTGTCCCTGCAAAATATCGTTACTGTCGTTACTTTGCAATATCTGTGTTTTTGTGTACTAAATGCATAAGTGGGTACGATACGCCGTATCTACTTTATACTATGTAATTTAATATATGCAAATAGGTGAAGAACTCATTACGAACAAGTAGAAGATACAGACTCAAGTATCCTTGTCATTTGCTGTAAGTAGTAATGTTGCAAAATAAAAGAAAATATGTCGTGATAAGCAAAAGAAATATTGCAACTCCGCTCATTTTAAGCGCATATTGCAAATGAGAACGCGTCGGTGTCGGTACCCCTTATAAGATTATGGGTGCATTCACGACGTCAATGCACGGATTATTCGAGAAGAGTGAATTGATGTATGTAGGTGCGGGGTGCAGGGTGCGGAGTGGCGGTGCATTCAATGCAGCCAGCGGTCAGTGTTACCGATTTAAAAATACTTCCCATTATTCTGCAAAAAATGGTCGTAGTAGATTAGAGTCAGAAAAGTCACATTGAATATTTGAATTTTTATATGCTGAAGATGGAAAATAAGTTTGCAACTAACGTCAATGCTAAGTCAATGCACGTATTACACTTAACATCGATGTGAACTTATCTCCCATGGACTCCACATAAACTAAAAATTTGCGTCCTAGGTATGGCACAGAAGTGTGGTAGGACTCTTATTAAAAAGGTGCCTAATCGACTAGGAGCTTGTATCGACGGCAAATATATTTCCCACCTCGGTTATGCGGATTGTAGCCATGTCTGAGACTCTGGAAGACCTTGTCATAATGCTCGATGGTCTTATTAACCTAACCTAACGCGTGGGTCTCAAAATGAATATTGACAAGACGTAAATCGTTACCGAAACACCCACTCTTATTATGTTTGAGGACAATCGAAGTCGATGAAGATTAGGTATATAATAGATCCAACCTCAAGAAAGTGGTCAATCGCCGATTGAATTTGCTATACATTTTTCATGAGGTGGACCAATTTGGTGAAGATCGCGGATAATTGTTAGATAAGTGTGGTCCCCTGGGCCCAAAAAATCCTGGACTAACATGACTTACATAACAAAAAATACCTTACTGGTGGTGAGCTCCAGTTACAGACGTTGAGGGCGTAGGAGAGAGGGTTATTCGCCCCGGTAACCACATGATGGTGGTGACGCAGAATGTGTAGCGTCAATACCGCAGGTAGGTTGTATAATCCCCGCCGCATCACCTAAATTACCTGTCGCTACATCACATCTATGCTTATATTCTCGAGCTCCGTCAATGGAATGGATACGTGTTGTTTCATAACAAAGTCATTCAATGTTGGATCAAGTTCGGTGCATACCAGCTACCGACATTTCGCGTTCATTCTTATTTTCATCTTCAACGTAATTCATCTATCGTGATGATAAGCTTTAAAAACACCAACAATAACTTTAAAACAATTTATGTTAGCATATTTTTTGGGTAAACACGAGTTTGACGCTGGCAAGCAGTACATTGCACCGTCGAGCGACAACTGCACCTCCCCCTCCCGAAACCTCCACTGGACATTGCCTCCAATTTTGTAAACATTTAGATACCAAATTTTATACATGCATTCGCATTAAAAAGTGAAATGGGAACTGTAAAGTATTTTGAAATGCTAAAATAAGTTCGTAATAGTAGTAATCATGCCTAGATATTTATAGCATCAGCCGGATGGATTTGTTATTGATTACGTTATTATTGTGACTAATATGTAACTCGATAAGTAAGTACCTACTTAGGTGCAATAAAACAAAACAAAAACATGTTTTTACGTAACTTCACGCCTGTAATCCCCGAAGGGGTAGGCAGAGGTAAATGCATGCATTCAAGCATACATGCAAACACCCACGATTCGCCGGTTACGTTTTGGCCCATGTAACAGGTGGCGAGCCTGTTGACATCTCCGGCACATTACCAAACTTTGAGGTACTGGGAAATTGCCAGAAAATGGAAAAATCCCAATAGAACCAGAGATAAAGGCTTTTTCACCATTATCTCTGATAACCCCCTACCCGGGAATCGAACCCAGGACCTCAGCGTAGTAGTAGTGGGCATGTTTTTATATCCAATAATATTAATTAAATTATTTTTAAGCGTTAAATTAGGTATCGGTTTATTTAGTTTATACGAAGTTTGGTCATTGCGGTGTGTTAAATTAAAGATGGTAAATAATATAATTTAATTTACTGGTACATAAGATAAATTTGAAATTGTGATACCTATTCGATAAATTTACTACTCTTTACCCTTTAACCTGGCTTTATCCTGGTTACTTTACTTAGGACAAATATGTATTGATACACATTATTAGGAATATAAAATTAATCTTCTATAAATACCACGGGCTATGAACGGATTAAAGATTTTATTTACATTGTTCTAATCACAGATAGGAGGTTATCTGTGGTTCTAATACTGTCTCGATACGAAGATAAGCGGCACGATAGCATGGATTCCACAGACAGTCGATGTATTTGAAAGAAAGAAGAAAGCATGGCTGGATTATGTAGCATCTTTGCAAATGAATAGTGGTATGAGAGATGAGAAGAGAGAAATTTACCGTCGGCTCAAGAATGACACCAAGATTTTAGTGAATGAAAAGCGTGAGAGAGATAAAGTGGAAGCTGATGAGAGACTGGCGAAGAGCTTTGAGACTAACATCAAACTCTATTGGAGGGAGGTGAAAAAGTCTAGAAGCTCTTCTCCAGTTTCTGGAATGAATAGAATAAAATCTAAGTTGGGTGACATTCTTGAGAACACGCAAGATGTGTTAAAACGATGGAGCGAGTATTATGGGGAAATGTATGATTATGCTCACAACCCTGACGCCGGAGTTGCTGACTTGACGGTGCCGGCTTGTGAGGATATAACAATAGATGAGATTGTAAGGGCGATACGAAGTTTGAAATGTGGTAAGGCTGCGGGTATTGATCAGGTTTCTGCCGAAATGATCAAATATGGTGGTGCTGCCCTTTGGGATTCTTTCTGGGTGTTGTGCAACCTTTGCTGGAGGTCCGGAAGAATCCCAAAGGATTGGCGGTGTGCGGTCATCGTGCCTTTGTATAAAGGCAAGGGTTCACGTATGGACTGCACCAGCTATCGAGCGATCAGTTTGATCAGTTTGGCAGCTAAAGTGTATGGGAAAGTCTTAGAAAGAAGAATGAAAGAGAAGTCCGACGGGTTGTTGTGGGATGCACAGGGTGGTTTCAGAACTGGAAGAGGATGTATGGATCAAGTTTTCTCCCTCCGCAACATCGTAGAGAAGCATCTGGCTGTGAGCCAGAAGGTTTTCTGCGGTTTTGTGGATTTGGAGAAGGCGTTTGATAGGGTATTACGAAAGGAGCTGTGGGACATTTTGCCAGAGTATGGTATTGATGGCACTGCTCCGTGCAATACAGTCCACGTATGTGGGCTGTCAAGCATGTGTGCGGGTAGATGGTAACATGTCACCCTGGTTTGATGTTAACATCGGTGTCAAACAGGGTTGCGTGCTTTCGTCTAGGCTGTTTATTATATATCTGGACAAATGCCTCCAGAGGGTGAAGTTGATGGATGTGGGAGTGCGTATGGGTGACTTAGTGGTGAACTGTCTGCTTTACGCAGACGATGCGGTAATTGTTAGCTCTACACCATCTGGGCTACAAGCACTAGTCACAGTCATGAAAGAGGATTGTATGGAGAAAGGCTTACAATTGAATGTGGATAAAACTAAAATATTAGTATTTGAAAGTGATGAACAGAGAACAAATGCAAGGGTAGTAGTAGATGATGCAGTGTTAGAACAGGTTGATGAAATTGTATATCTTGGATGTGCTTTTAGCAAGGATGGTAGGTACACCACTGACATAGAAAGAAGAGTGCTTGCTGGGAATTGCGTGAATGGAGCGTTGGGTAAGCTACTAGAATCTAAACATCTCAGCCAGCGGGCTCGACTAGCCGTACATAATGCTGTACTTACTCCAACGCTTTTATATGGAAGCGAGAGCTGGGTATGCAGGAAAGAGCATGAAAGTAAGTTGAACGCGGTCGAGATGAGATCTTTGCGCAAGATCTGCGGTGTATCACTCACCGATCGCGTTCGTAATGAAGATGTAAGAAAGAGACTTTGTGTGAATGATAGTATCGGTGTAAAAATGAAAAAAGGCATGCTCCGATGGTTCGGGCATATAGAAAGAATGTCGAATGAGCGAATGACTAAACAGATATACAATGCGAATGTGGATGGTTGCAGAGGCCCAGGAAGACCAAGGCTGACCTACCATGACCAAATAGGTCGAATTCTGTCTGATGGTGGGGTCAAAAGTCTTAGGAATCGGCGTGCATGTATGAAGAGAATGATGAAGGTAGACGAGGCACGAGAGGTTTGTCTGAACCGGGATATCTGGCGCTCTACACTCTCTGCCTACCCCGTTAGGGACCTGGAGTGAAGATGCAGTCGATGTATTTCGTGGAAACTAAAAACGATAATATAATCTACAATGACAAAATCGCATTTAGCGAAAGATTTATCATCAGATAGTAGTTAAGCGTTATATCGTTCAAATCCTTTGCCACTACCTAAAAAGTTGACGGTGAGTTTAAAAAAAAATACAAGGAAATTCGTTGGCGAACTGGTAAGATGGAAGTCCTGTTTGGGCAGCGTCGCGTGAAAATGCGGCGAGAGAGACCGGTTGGCGGGTGAAACACTGGTCGTGTACCGACCAGCCTACATCATTTACATGGCTTTATTACACATGACTTCCATTAGTCTGATTTTTTTTATATAGTGTTGGTATGTTTTATACTTCTACAACGTGTAACAGGATTAAATGTACAACCCGAAACTAGTTTGTTCAGAATCGATAACCGAATTGATTTCAGGCATTTTTGATGTAGGTAATATTTTCTACATGTATATCCTGGCGCTGATAATCTTTAAAAATTGAAAAAACCCAACAACATTCACTTCTAGTCTGTGATATTGATTGAACCAAGAACCTCAGAGTACAAGTAATAGCCTGCTACCAGTATGCTTGTGAGACAGTCTCGTATATAGGAAAAGAAGGATTTAATTTTTGGCAGTATACTAATCGTAAACCATTATTTCCGATACCACTTGGACTTATTAATGATAATACCTGAAGGTCAAAAGCGGTGATATAGACATTGTGTTTTGTGATACGTTATAATAAAGATTGTAATCGGAATTTGGTTTTATTATCTTTATTATCTGCAAGCAGCTACCTAGGAAGTTGATATTTAACTATTTTTACATGGAATTTGTTGATAAAGAACTGAGATTTCGCAAGCATTTTTTGCTTGCGAATATGCAATGCAATAGAAGAATGCAAATTATGACATTTTAATTAGATATGAATCTTATATTCTACTGGTGGTAGAGCAGCGGTGGCAGTGCCTTCAGTGACGGAGCTCGCAGGCGTAGGCAAAACCGCATTACCTAATCTACTTTCCGCTAAATGATAGTGTACCAGCACTATCGTGTTCCGGTCAGGTAGTAATGTGGCACAGAGGCATAACATCTTAGGCCTCAGGAGTGGTAACGCTTCTACATTTTGGCTTTGTGTTAGTGTTGATGAGCTGCAGTCATAATTTAACATCAATGTGAACTGCATGCATGTTTGCCACTTTTATTACAATAAAAAATATATATAAGTATACGTAATCCTAACTGCCTTAGTTGTCTACTGGTACTACTACTGCTGCGCTGGGGTCATGGGTTCGATTCCCGGATAGGATACTATTGGAATGACCAATTTTTCGAAAGTTTCCTTGTGTTTCCCTCGAAGGTAATGTTTGGTAATGCCACTTTTGCGGCTATTATATGCTACAATAATTTTGGTTTTGAATGATTTTTGGAAATCCAGGGAAGGCTTAAAAGGTAAGAATATGTGAAGAAATTGAAGGGAAATAGTAAAACCCACGATTTCCAAAACCTTTGACACACATTATTTCATTCTGAGGCAATACGAAGTTTCACGGGTCAGCTAGTATATATATATACACTAGCTGACCCGTATATATATACGAGTATATTAGTCTCGCTACTACTGTACGTGTGTATGTCATTGAACTCCTCCTAAACGGCTAGACCGATTGGAATATTTTCTCTTGTATGCGTTAGGGTGGCGCCTTGGATGGTTTAGTTCAGTGATTCCCAAAGTGGGCCAGGTGGATCCCTGGGGTCCGTGGGAAACTCGATCGGGGTCTCTGTAGGCTAGTGTAGTGTAGTGAATAAAAATTGGAAATATGGGAATGTGCTATAAATGTAGCAAGGAGGGGTCAACCGAATCCAAAAAAAAATTAAAGGGGTCTACAAGAAAAATAGTTTGGAAACCTCTGGTTTAGATTCACAAATCAATCGGCAGATAGCGCTTCTGTCGGTATCTAGGTTACTTAAATATATATTAGGTTGGGAAAAAAGTTTCTTCGCATTTTTTAAGATAGTTCGAAAAATTTTTTAATATAGTTTATTTAAATTTAACTAAAGTATGTATGTACCATTTTGTTCGATAACCTTTTGCCATCTTGTAGGTAGGGACATGATCCCATTGCTATAAACATTTTGGGACTTCTCATCAAAATACCGCGACAAGTGGATTTGGCAGTCCTCTCGTGATGTTAACCTAACATTGCATAAAGAATTCTGAAGAGACCGAAACAGGTGAAAATCTGAAGGTGCAAGGTCAGGACTATACGGCGGATGCATTAACACCTCCCAGCCAAACTCTGTTAATTTTTGCTGAGTGGCTATAGATGTGTGAGGTCTAGCGTTATCATGATGAAACACCACACCTTCTGTTGATCAATTCCAGCCGCTTTCTCTCATCTTCTTGCTTTAATCTCATCAGTTGTTCGCAATAGAGTTCAGAATCGATAGTCCTGCCTGGCGGTTATAGCTCATAATGAATAATGCCCTTCCAATCCCACCACACACACAACATCACCTTATTGCGAGTTAACCCGGGTTTCGCCACAGTCTGTGAAGCCTGACCGGCCTTTGACCACGACCTTTTTCGCACGTTCTTGTCGTACGTGATCCACTTTTCATCACCAGTTATCAGCTTCTTCAAAAATGATTCGGTTTCATTACGTCGTAATAAAGAATCACAAATGAGTACAGTGTTCATTAGGTTTCTTTCAGTGAGCTCGTGAGGTACCCAAATATCGAGCTTTTTATTGTACCCAGCTTTTTTCAAATGCGCCAAAACTGTTTTGTGATCAGTTCTCAGTTCTTCAGCTACGTCGTAACTACTGATATGTCGAACTCGCTCCACTTTTTCAAAAATGGCATCCATTTTATCCGTAATAGGGCGACCAGAGCGAGGTGCATCTTTGACATCAAAATTTCCGGATTGAAAACGCTTAAACCAAATTTGTGCTACTCTCACAGTCACTGCACTAGGTCCATAAACATCGCAAATTTTTTTCGCGGCTTGCGTTGCATTTTTACCTTTTTTGTAGTAAAATTTTAAAATGTATCGAATTTCTTCATTAGATTCACTCATCTTGACAGTACGAAAAACAAATGAAAATCACACATTTGCCTAATTTGAATTTGGAATTATGTTCTTTAAAAATTTAACTTTCAATGATACCAAAACCAGCCAGATACAAATACTACAGCCAAAGAGATTTTATTACAAGTTCATACATACTATAATGCGAAAAGACTTTTTCCCCAACCTATTATATTACTAGCTGAACCGGCAAACTTCGTATTGCCTCACAATGAAATTATGTGTCAAAGGTTTGTTAGATACGGACTATTTGTATGGCAAAATGAAATTGTGTTTTTTACTATTCCCCTTCAATTTCTTCATATTTTCTTACCTTTTAAACCTTCCCTGGATTTCCAAAAATCATTCAACACCAAAATTAGCCAAATCGGTCCAGCCGTTCTCGAGTTTTAGCGAGACTAACGAACAGCAATTGGATTTTATATATAGAGATAGATAACTAAACGGCTGCATTGAATAAATATGTTAGAAGGCTTATTCAATGGACCATTAACAGGTTTACCATTCAAGTCGTCCTTAAATCACAATAAAGCTGAATCATATACCGAAGGACGAATAAAGGTGTTATGTTGACATCACGACATGCAAAGCTAACATTCGATGTCGACACTTACCCCCTTATTCATAAACGTACTTTAGATACGTTTTAGCTATAGAATGCTTTGTCTTTGTCAGCTGCGTTGTACAATGTGCAGGATAAAAAAAGGACAAAGGAGAGATTAGCAACACTTTAGCTATAATACGTTTGTGAATAAGGGGGTTAGTATATAACGATAGGCTGACTTCTGTTTATTCAGAAGATTTTTGCTACCACAGCTTCAGAAAAACACACTTAAAGAAAAAATTAAAAGAAAAATCTGACTTCGGGCAGGGATTGAATTGTGACCTCAGGATAACCAGTCAAAAAATAAGCAGTTGTATCGTACATTTACACTGATTGTAACTGTACGGTACAATTGCACATTCTCCTCTCATGGAACTCTCCCCTTTGATATATTAAAAAAATATAATGTGTTTGAATTATCAACTATCAATAGCAAAAAGGGTGTAAAGTCTAAGCAAACTTCTTCATATTTTTATGATTCTCTGAACCTTCATCAATAAACTGTTAAAGGCTACTTTAGGTCAAATCATTTGTTACTGTCAATAACTAATAGCAAAATGAGGTACTTAACATTGTTACTTTAAACTCTAAATTTAAAAAATAATGTACAGAAGTTAAGCGAGAATAGATTTAGGCAGATAAAGTCATATAACTGTAGTTACAAAAGTGGTGAAATTGTTTTGTTTAGCAGCATAACAAATAACTGCATAATTAGGAATATCATTATGAATAAACCAAATTTACCCGAAATTCAAAATGCATTGCATTACTTAATTAAAAAAATCGTATTCTACGCTTAATCTTATTCTTACTATACCTACCTACGCCTACTGGAAAGGATTAGCAATAACTTGGCCCTATTAAATTAAGTAGGTAGTTAAAAACAATAACCTTTACTTCATCTCACTGAATTGTTGTAGTTGGCGCAGTCGCTTGACAGTTGCGCACTTGCAAACATTTCAGTGATTATTTTTTTTAGGTACACATATACAGATATTTAATGTAGGTAGATTACGGAGTTAAAATGCGATGACGACAAACAAGCTCTATGAATTCATATTGTAAACTACAGATAGAGAGATAGATAAAATATCCAGCTGTGGTTCTGTTTCAATCAGGTTTATTCCATTGTGAATGTGTAATGCAGGTAGCAGAGATACCTGCTCCATTGGTCAGTTAAGGGCATTTGGATGCGAGCCAAAGCGAGATCCCACTAGAATATTGCTGCCTGATTTTGTGAAATGAGACCTGGTATTCTGCATTGTGTAGTGTGTAGGTACAGCGTGATAATGTTACGTTATAAACGGAAGAGAAAAGAAAATATGTATTTATTTTTAATGACCAAATTTTTCTAAACATGACATCATGTTAGTAGTTTATGACATTTTTCTAGATATCGTTCCGAATCACATGAGCCCTCACACGTCTTTTTACGACCATTATCTCTGTATTTCATCATATTTGATTTGTGTGTCTATCTTCACGCCAGATCCCTAACAAAGACCAAATGATCTTACGCCTGTCGCCTAGATGTTTAAATGTGTGCGTGAAATTGTTTCTGTATTTTGTTAAAGTCAAGGTGTGAGTTTCGTAGTAATAGACGATTTTTGTAGTGTGCGTGTGTGTCGCACGCATTTCCCCCCGCAAAAAAAATGACAGACTATTTTGCATCGGTAATACACGCTATGGCTACTCCCCTGCAGTCCGCCGCGACCGGTGGACCGCGTTGCTCTATGTATTGACCTAAATACAAGAACCTACTACTGTACGCGAGGGTTACTTTATGACTCTCGTGTTACTTTGTATTGAAAGGCTTTTGCCAAGATATTTAACAATCTTTATTGTTTTGGAAACTATCGAATCTATCAAGTCAAAAACATTAAGGGACAATTTGCAAAGGTTTTTTTACCTAATTCAGAAATATGTTCCTTGAAGGGAACTAGACAGAAGGGAAGGGATAGGTAAGCTAAACACATGGATTCAAGCATACGTGCAAATTACACGACTCGGCAGTAACGTTTTGTCCCATGTAATAGGGATAGCGTTACAAAACTACCATCACTACATTTCACTCATTTTACGAACCGGGTCGTGACGCGATATAGATATTGGGTAAAAACACTTTTTACCTTTTTACTTTGCAACCGAGTCGAAACGTCGGAATAAAGGTAAAAAGTGTTTTTACCCAATATCTATATCGCGTCACGACCCGGTTCGTAAAATGAGTGAAATGAGTGTTAAACGCGAGTGTTTTAAAAGTTATACCATCACTACAATCGCCAACTCGCATGCCAAGGCTGATGATAATGGTATCCCCCCATATGACGCAATAGGGCATCTTTGGAGGAAGCTTGTGTCCAGCAGGGGACGCTTTTTGGCTGAAACGACGAATAGATAACCTCTTGCTCATTTCAAAATTCCGAAGGCTGAAGAGACAAATCACAATAACACTTAGCCTCATGAACCTTTCCTTGGATCTTCGGAAATAGCGGAGTGTGGACTAGATACACCATTGAACTACTGATTGAGGCAGTTTTGAGTAATATTTAATTCAGTAGGTTCTAAAACTTCTAAAAACATTGATACTATTCTTTTTATAACCAATTAAGGAAGTGTTTTAATATGAAAAAAAATGAAAATATATTTTTTTGCCAAAACCAGAGTAACAGTACACAATAGCTGTGGCCCTCACACTAGACTCAGGTCTGTGTTGTGAAGTGCCAGACAAAACAACTGTATAACAAACATGGCATTTCGGTTGACACAAGATTTTAATTTTTTAAAAGTAATTTAATATATGACAAACATGACACGAAATATCATTTGATATTTTGCGTCATCATCAAGTTTTTATTTTTTATTTTTTTATTCTCCATTTAAAGAGCTTGGTCAAAGACCATGACGCTCTATACGTTCACAATGTCAAGTTTGCATTTGATGTGATACTGAATTATGCAACAAATAACTTGATGAGGTGACAATGGTTTGAAAGAGTCATTAACAACCGCAGACACAATTTTTTAATATTTATGATATTAATATGGATATAGATATCGTAGACAACCAGTAACGAGTACCTACGAAGCCGTAACTTCGTAGCACCAAGTTACGTATTACATGCTACGTTGTCAATCGTTTTTCCTAAAGATTTTCGGCAGTTTCTCATGGTCACGGTGTCACTCACGTTGATTCAAAAACACAAATATCTTGTCTTTTTAATATTAGTATAGACTTACGTAGATTAGCCTATGGACCCCGGGATTTGTCTTGGTTCTGTGTATATGGGAAGAAAACAATAGTGTTGTAAATAAGAGACATATAGCCTGCAATGCAAAAGATAGCATTGTGCTAACCAGATGAATACATAATTTTACTAGTTGTTGTACTGTCCATACTATCCACACCTATCATATTAATCGTCTACGTCAAAACCAAGCCGCCGAGACGATTGTAATTTAACATAGAGTTTGAATCCTGAGAAAGGTCATACACTACGTTTTGTGCCAACAACAAAAAGCACGCGAAAGGCGTCGCGGGCAACCTGTGCTGAGGCAACAGCTTTATTGAAATAAAATATTTTAGACATTGAATAGTCAATTATTTAGATTCGGCAGAAACTTCACGGTCCACGTCTCAGTCAGGTGTGAACGTGAACTGCGATAGGACATTCAAATAATTATCTGTAAAAATGGAAAATCGTGACGACAGCTATTGTAGCAAATATTTATACAAATATTTGCTACAATTGTTGTCGGCCTAGTCTAGAGCGTACAATTATTTGATCTAGGTACCCGACGATTCTATGCTAAGATACGTGGATGTGTTTTATTCATAGGGATCTGTATTCAAAAAGAATAAAGGACTCTGTTGATAAGCCTCCACCACCTGCCTGACTATTTTTCAACCATAACGTTGTATTTTACTGAATCATAATATGTAGCTCATTTTGGAATTTGTGTGTTCCTACTACTATACTATTACCACAGTCTAAAGAAAACGAACGTGTTAATTACCCTATTACTAAGGCCTCTTTCTTGTACATGACAAGAAAATCGCCGGAGCTATGTAAGAATTCGTTTTGTTTCTACAAACGAACCGTCTATGTACATACACATAGATTTACAATAGTAGTATAATAAATCTATGTAGATACACTATTTCGACGCTGAGCAAGGAAAAATCTTGTCTGCGCTAGACACGACGCGTGAACGTTTGCTGCGATGCTGTGGGGGACGGAGTAGAATAAGGCAAGGTGGTCGGTGGTCAGCTGACAGGTAGTTTTTATACGTTTATTTGTAGGTAAAATACCTATTATGACTGACACCGAGTTGTCTCTCATACCCTACGCACGACTGCCCGAAAACAATCATAGCGTGTATACGTTTCTATTTGTCTTGTCTGTAGTAGACACGAAAAGTTTTCGTCTCTAGATTCTTGATCTACAAAATTCTTGTCGTGTCCATAAGCAATTGGTCTTATCTGGCGCAGACACGGTGAAATTTCTTACCGTATATAAGGGCTCTTAAGTTATACTTTTTAACCTAACAATCCAATATAACAGAAATAAAGCAACACGCCAAAAATCGTTTAGCAATTGACTTCAGACTGTTCCTTTTATTTGTTTAGCAACTAACTACAATCGCGCAACGAATATATCTTATAAAAAAAACCAGTAAAAATATGTAGAAAATTTCAGAGCATAATCAGCTGACGTGCTTTGTGATAGCGCAAATCGATTGTATCTTACCAAGATGAAATAATTTTGTTACGAAATACCACAATTTCACCATGTATAAGAAATACGGTGGCGCCGGTGTTCGCTACAGTAAAAGATAAAAATAAGATACAGGATCCTCAATAACAAAAAAAAACATACAGGCGAATTGAGAACCTCCTCCTTTTTGAAGTCGGTTAAAAATACACAACAACATGAAAAAAAAATCATTTATTTATTTTTCTACTTAATCCTTTATCTCTGGTTCTATTGGGATTTTTGCATTTTCTGGTACCTCGAAGTTTGGTAATGTGCCCGGAGATGTCAATAGGCTCGCCAACTGTTGCATGGGCCAAAACGTAACCGGCGAATCGTGGGTGTTTGCATGTATGATTGAATGCATGCATTTACCTCTGCCTACCCCTTCCGTGAAGTTACGTTTTTAAGCTATTGCATAGCTTCTATCGAGGGCCTTGAGCACGGGGACCGAATCCAGAAATTTCGTAACGAAAAAACCTCACGCTCTCCACTCCGATGGGCACGGAGGTGTGGCTTGAAGGTCGTGCAATGACGCACACCAACACCGTGTCGAAGACTGCCGAAAAGAAACGACGTTAGACAATGCACGGCCTTCAAGCCACACCTCCGTGCCCGTCGGAGTGGGGAGCGTGAGGTTTTTTCGTTACGGAATTTGTGGATTCGGTCCCCGCGCTCAAGGCCCTCGATAGAAGCTATGCAATAGCTTAATAAAATAAATAAATAATTATAATGCATAAGTTGATACAAAATGCTATGCAATAGCTTTACCGCGGCAGTCCCCGAGTGCCACACGTCTTTTTTTTTCTACGTTATCAATAAAACTTACGATCCTATTATCTATCTAAAGTTCCATTCACATTAAAGCGTTTTATATTCTAGTCGGTGATCATACGTACAATTTCCATCCGTACTATCCTATTTATAATCACAGTCCAACTACAAATTCAATTCCAATGTCTGCTATAAAACAAAGCTAGCCGTTTATCTTAAAATAATGTTAAACCATTAGTTTCAATACTGTCGATGTTGGACAAAGGGAACAATCGCCATTTAAATCATGATCGCCGGTTAACTTGGCGCTTGGCCTTTATATTGTAGGACAATCTAACATTCGATTATCAAATGAAAACTAAACAATAACACCAATACTGGAATCCCAGAAAATACGAGCCAGATAAATTATTTACATATAATGTTCTTGTCTGCCTACAAAGGCTGCTACACAGACTGATCTAGGATAGAAAATTGTACTTAATCCGATTTATGAAGGTATTAGTTTCAATAGTCATACGTCTGCATTGAAGTTTAGTAGGTTTATAGATGTTTGTGTCATGACAAGATAAGAATTACTTACCTTTATCAAATAACTTTCACCTGTGGTAGTTTCAGTATCGGAGCTCGAGAGCGTAGACACCGCATTACCTCATCTATCGGTCGCCATATGTTAGTGTTTAGCATTATCTTAATCCAGTTAAATAATAATTTTGTTTCCATAATTTCTGCTGCAGAAGAAAAACAAATTAGGCTCCAAATTTGCTAAAGTAGAAATTGTTAACGTGATACGCTCAGGATAAGCCTAAAACTAAACGAATTTGAGTAAAGATGACTATTTTTATTATTATACTATATACAATTGCCTTACTAACGACAAGAAATGTCATTAGTAAGGCAATTGAGAAAAGAATGATATTGACTGTTCACGCTCACAGTGATAAAGTATTAATAAGATATGTATTATAAAGGTATACCTACTGTAGCATAAATAAAAAATATGGATTGCGAGTTTACTATGTGGCTTGTTTATATTAAAAAATCAATTATGCAATCTTTTGGCTAACCAGTCAAATATCGGCCTTGCAAACCATATTATTATGTCTCGAGGGACGTCCCAGTGTAGTTGATCATTGCGTAACTGCGCCACCGCTATAGGCAACTATTTATCTTCTATATAAATAAAAATGGATCGGTCAATGCGTCGCTAAGCACAAAATTCGCGATTGATTACTAATTTCGCGAATTCCATTTTTATAGTGTTTGTCAGAAGAAGATTTTTATGAAAGATAAGTTAGGAATATGCCTGTTAAATAGGAAATTCAAGAAAACTTAACACCCTTTTTACTAATGTAACCTTTATGTTTGAAATATTTTGTGATAATGCCAGTAATATGGCATTTCATTATATTGCACCCTTGCGAAACCGAAGCGACTTAGTCGTTAATGAAAAATACAGACAATAAGATAATTGATTGAAATAAAATCTTGTAAATACAACTACACGAGTAGGCTTAGGACACTTAAAAAATAGATTGTTATATAATACATATAGAAATAAAACAAATAAATATACTAATTACCAAAAAAGTTAACAAGTACGCACAAATGTTATTAAAAATTTTAAAAATACAAAAAATTATTGGAAATAATTAATAACCTCACGGGAAAAATAGTAAACTGCATTGATAAATTACTTTTAAAACAATTTAAATGAGATCCTATTGTATTAGCAAATAATTTCGCGAATGAATTCAAAGAAAGTGCTTTAAATATTTGTGTTTTTTGTAATACACCATTATTGGATAGAAAATCATACGAGTCAGTGCCCGATAGATCGATAAGAATATATACGGCGCGTGAAGAAACTGTCAAATCTATAATTAAAAATCTAAATGAAAAAAAAACGTCCAGGTTACGATGACATTAGAACAAAGGATATTATAAAAAAATCTACCCAGTTGGTCCCAGTAATAACACATCTAGTAAATCAATGTTTCATTGTAATATTATGTGTGTGTATAAAAAATTGAATACTTAATTTTGTCTGAAAACAATAACTTAGATTCTCTCGTGGAAAATATAAGACCTGTATACATGAAAACACTCATAAATCGAAACAAGTATATTCTGCCAAAAAGCAACAACCTCTATGGGACTAGAGTGATAAGTTATCTAATACCTCATTATTTAAATAAACTACCTATAGATTTGCAAATGATGTATAGTACAAACCATAAATTTTTCTGTAATAAATTAAAAAGGTACTACACTAAGCCTAAAATTAGCGACTCACCGGCGCCCAGATAAACCCTCTGAGGTTTTCGTGGTGCGGTACTTATTGTATAAAAGTGTATTTAAAATGTACTGAATAAATCAATAATAAAAAATAAAAATAAAATAGGTAGGTACATCGTAGAGCTCCGAGGAAAATGTTCGTAGGCGTAAACAGAAACACGCCGAAATAACCCAAATGTGCATTCTATAGGTAAAAAGATTTTACCTTATACTAATAATAAAAATATTTTACCTTTACTTTTAACATACGGAATTGAGTTTTTGATGTCATGAAGTGGCAAACGGGCACACATTTAACATTTTCGGTAACAAAAACTGTAGCCTATTACATCTCCATAAAACCACAGATTTCAATGCGTTGTCACTCCTGAGGTCTAAGTTGATATGCCTTTATGCTAGAAAGTACAGGGTCATACAGTACCTGATCGGAACACAATAGCGTTGGACTATCATTTAGCGGCAAGTAGAATAAGTAATGCGGTAGTGCCTACACCTGCGAGCTCCGTCACTGGAGCTCTATTATCAGTGAAGGATAGATAGATGATATACACTCTCTACCATCATAGCTAGGACAGTACCTCGGGCAAAGATCAAGATGTTTTTGGTCTTCATTAAATTAACGGTACCTAATATTATTTTTATTGAGATCCCAATTTCATTTTTGTGTACTATTTGTTTTTCGCAATAACACATGCGAGTAAACTATAGAAATTAAAAAACGGGGACTTCGGTAGCTTAGTGGTAAAGCGGCTGGACTGGTTATCCTGAGGTCGCAGGTTCGATTCCTGTCCGAAGCCAAATTTTTCTTTCTGTGGTGCTACTTTGCTTCATCTTAGGTATGTTGAAAATATATTTTTTTAAATAGGTAATTCATTTTTGCTCTACTTCTCTAGGGCCTTTGGTAATGTCACTGCCTCTACTCACAGTTTTTTGTTCGTCTTTTTTACAGCATTAACGATGCACAAATTCGGTATCTCACATAAACGATTAGACATGCAACGGTCGTTTCTTTCTTTACGACGGTTTAGTGAAGACGTCCAAATCACAAAAGTCATAATCCTCTTCGAATTTTAAAATTCGGTCGATGCGTCGGTGCGCCGTGTCCCTCATACGGATAGAGGTGACGCGTGGAGCATTATGCCACAGTATACTGAAAACAGTACATGAGTACTTGATAAAATTGATGAGTGCTCATTTAAAATCTCGATTAGAGCCGGCGTATTCTGTAAATCAGTTGACACCATACCTATCGATAGCCTCTTTGCAGGGGCAGTTCAGTGCTTTCCACGGTTTTCCTAAAATTGTCGTTATTATCACGTTTCGTCAAAATGTATCTCACATAATACAAGTTCAGGGCTCTGACCATAATCATCGACCTAGACTGAAGCGCTAATTTAATTACATTTGTTTATATTATCAGACACGAGACAAAATAATAGTGGTTTTATATTATTTCGCATTAACACATGCTTGTGAAATATATTTTATTTTTAAAGAAAAATGGAAAGAAAAATTACGACCTACTGGGAATCTAGTCCAGCCGCTCTTCCAATTGAGCTACTGAAGCCCTGTCCGATTTGTCAAATCTTTCCTTCACATCTATTGCATTGCTTTATGGTAGCAGCAGCGCCATCTATTACCAACTATGCTAGTTAGGCGAAATAATATAAAACAATTATTAAGGGTAAAAGCGACTTCTTTACGACATTCAATAAACTGAAAAGTCTATTATATCGGTTGCCTAACTAGCATAGTTGGTAATAGATGGCGCTGCTGCTACCATAAAGCAATGCAATAGATGTGAAGGAAAGATTTGACAAATCGGGCAGGGCTTCAGTAGCTCAATTGGAAGAGCGGCTGGACTAGATTCCCAGTAGGTCGCGAGTTCGAGTCTCGCCTGAAGTCGAATTTTTCTTTCCATTTTTCTTTTAAAAATAAAATAAAAATAATAGTGATTTTAAATGCCTAAATAGCATTTTAATAAGTTAACCAACTCAAAAAATAATTTAATCACTTGGAAACATAGAGCAACACGGGCCACAGGCCCACAGGCCGCGGCGGAAAGGAGGGGAGTAGCCATAGCGTTTATTACTGATGCAAAACAGTCTGTCTTTTTTTGCGGGGGTAAATACGTGTGACACACACGCTACAACAATCGTCTATTACTATGAAACTCACACCTTGACTTTAACAAAATACATAAACAATTTCACGCACACATTTAAACATCTAGGCGACAGGCATAAGTACACTTGTGCTTGTTCTTTGACAGAGAGGAAAGCCTGGATATGACTGCTCTCCTCCGGTCTGCCGCGACCGGTGGCCCGTGTTGCTCTATGCTTGGAAATAATAAATAAATATTCTTGTGACAAGTCATTACAAATATAAAATTAAAGCGAATAACAACTGATAAGTAAATTAATAATAATATATCAACAAAGTACATATCTCACTATGATTTCAACAATTACAGCTGACTGCAGATGTATTTTTATGTTTAAAAAATCTTTAAAAACGGGAACTAATTAGAATTCATTAGGTTACGAGTGATTTTTCCATACTTCTCTCGATATTTTTATTCGAAATTGATCTAAATTTCCAACCTTTTAATTAAAGAAAATCGTATTTCAAGCAAGGGTTAGTGATCTCGATGTCAGAGTAGTATTACATTTAAGTACTTAACCTGTTTCGTTAATAGATTTTGATTACAAATTTGCTCTCTTTTTGCGAAAACAACACATATTTGTGTCCGTTAACCCGTTACAATGCTTAGATAAAAATTAAGAACATTTCTGTTTTATTTATATTATTATAACAATCCTGCATAATGTTCGTGTTTGGTGTACCTACTGTACTTGTGTAGTCTGTGTTGGAACGGCGTGACTCGACACAGAGGTCGCGAGGGGCGCAGGGCCGGCGGCGCGTCAGTCGGCGGGCGGCGCAAGGGCGCTGCATGCCCCTGTGCCCTTGCCGCCAGACGGTGCATGCACCCTGCACCGGACGATTACAAAACCTATATTAACGTTCATGCTGCTTGCCATGCGTAAACAAACCGCATTTGACCGTTTCTTTTTGTTCTCTT
Source organism: Macrosoma leucophasiata (assembly GCA_036365455.1). Taxonomy (NCBI): domain Eukaryota; kingdom Metazoa; phylum Arthropoda; class Insecta; order Lepidoptera; family Hedylidae; genus Macrosoma; species Macrosoma leucophasiata. Next base: position 9,751,267 of record JAWQUS010000024.1, read on the forward strand.
GTTGCAAGCAATTGAATCAATAGATACCTATCTTTTGTTTAAGTTTTGTCAAGGAGTAATGATTATACGGTTTTCATAATAGCTAGATATATGCTCTGTTTCACTACCTTTTAAGGAAAATTTTTTACGGAAAATAATATCTAGTCATTGATCTATAATTATGAACCTACTAAATAGGACTACTAGGATACTTGCTTGGTGACACGGTAGCAGATTCCATCAAAGGTTCCATAGGTAAATTTACTTACCACACATTCACGTAGTACCTATCATTACAGATGACGTGGTGGAAACGTCTTACTATATATCTGTCAAATCAAATCGATTTAAAATCGGAACAGACTGTTAATTTCCGGCGGCTTCTCTAAATTAACCTCGTTGTATGTAGTAGATATTAGTATTCCTTAAAGTACACCACTTGTGCATTTCTCCGAAAAGGTACATCATTGAGAAATATATCCATTCGTACCTAATCATAATTTAATTTAAATTTCAAACGATTGTATAAACTCATAGTTTGTATCTATCTACAAGTCCTGAAATTAGTTAAAAAAAGAAAAATTGCATTATGTAGTTGCGATAACATTTAAATATTTTAAATACCTACATAAAAACGCTTTGGTATTTAAAATGCCACCTATGATAAAGAAATTCTAAACATGATTATGTACGTATGTGCGATAAACGATAAAATAGTTCATTACACAATACAACAGCCGCAATGCATGCCGCTTCAATACTAATAAATAAAAAACCAACAATGACCGTTTCCAATGGCGTTTTTTTGACAGAACCGAGCTTGCCGCAATCATCTGGCTCATATGTCAAACATAACACGTCTTGCAAATTGATGTCAACGCCTCCTTGAACCTTCGCTTCACGAATTTAATTCACAATAAGCAACAACACTTTTGTATGCGCCCGCGCACAATACCTATTCAGATTTATTGAGGAGCGCTGAATCGGTAATCGGCTATCCGGCCGGTCGCTCACCCTACATTATAAATGCATTGCAAGGATACTTTTAACACGACAAAGTGGTTTCGAAATTTCGTCAACATCGCATAACTTTACTCATTATTCAGGAGTCTCATTTTAAGCCTAATTACATTAAATTTGCAACAAATTACTTAACAAAGTTAATTATGTTTACTACTAAGCTACCTCTCTTGGCTAGAAGCTCCACAAGATTGTTAAATGTACCTAAAAAATAATAATTCTATATGTATCTAATGTTGATATATTGTTACACATTTGTATAAATTCTTGGAAAATTGTAAAATTATTTCCAAGGGAGAATTTTAGAAGAGTGAACTATTTTTTTTATAGGTACCTATTAACGGATTTTTTTTAGTTCGTATTGGCCTTTGGGACAGTCTCTTTTTTCTTTTCTCTCTCTATACCTTTCTTTGTTATCAATTTGTAAAAGGGGAAATAAGACATTCTTCTGATATACCTACTTACCTACATTATTACCTATATTTAGTTTTATCTTAGTTATAATTATTGATTAGGTATAATATATATTTGTTTAGTTTGTAAATTGACATGCATATTAATTATATTGTTATATTCGCTTTTATTTATATTATTTGTTTCAGACGTTTCATAAGGCGCTTGTCATCCTTAATAAATAAATAAATTTCTTATTCTGATTCCTAATGTTTTCTCATCTGTTCATTTCAGGCGATTAGGTCTTTCTTATTAATTATATAAATACATTGACTTTTTTCCTAAAAACCAGCAACAAGCGCTGAGACTTTAAGATAAAAATAGTGAAATAACCTACTATTTTTTTTTATAGTGGTATGGCATAGCTATTACTCATATTGCCAGTGTCAAGTAAAACGATATTTCGTATTCGTAATAAGCAGCGTAAAAGTCAGCGTCACAATCAGTAAATCGAGTGAGGCGAAGGCTACTTTACCAGAACATTTACAATGAAGTTTTGGAGGCAACCCGAAAGGACGTGTTTTCGCACTCTTATTCTATTACACTATACACGGTCACTTTAATAGGCCTTTATCAAACAAAATGCCACCAAACTTTATTCAATATAACTCAAAATTACACCAAGAAAATGAAATAAACTAAGAGCACCACACGCCTCTTTCAAGGTTCCCGCCAAAACTATTCTACTAAAAATTATACACATTGTACCGTCACATTGACGAAGAGTTCTTTAAAATTGCAAAGTTTTTTTGTAGCACCCAGAACATTAAGTCTATGGTGATAAATTTATACTATATTAATTACTTACTATTAGGGGGTCATGCCAGAAGCGTGCACGTCGCGATCCCTGCCAGTCCTTTGGGGCTGCAATTCTGGCACGAAGGCGTACCGCAGTGCGGGTTAGGGCGTCCCCCCGAGGCGACGCGTACCGACCCGTCCCCGTCGGTACGAAAAGCGGCCAAAGCGGCGATGGGGACCGCCACCTGTCACGCCGGGCCCGATACGGCGGATCGAGGAGTGGGGAGTGCCAGATAGGCACGTGGAATGTGAGAGGTGGAATTTGTGAGAAGATGAATGAGTTGACGAACGTAATGAGTGTGAGACGCCTGGATGTTTTGTGTGTAACAGAGACTAAACGAAAGGGCTGCGAGGTCGAAGATCTCCCGGGTGGCGCGATGGCTCTGTGGGCAGGTGTGCAACAGAGCGATCATGCCAGCGCGGGGGTGGGCGTCCTTCTGTCCTCTCGTTTAGTCACTGGAGTGAAAGATTATGGTTTGGTGAACCCGAGACTAATCTGGGTCCGAATTAAATTGGGCGTCACTAGGGTGTTTTTGGTAGCAGCTTATGCACCGGTTAGCTCAGCGACGACCCAAGACCTGGAGAAGTTTTGGGAATCTACAAGGGAAGTTCTCGATATGGTTGAAGCTAATGAAAGGGTAATTTTGTGTGGTGATTTGAATGGATGGGTCGGGACCAGGCGGCCAGGATACGAGGCCGTTCTAGGTCCATATGGTGATAGAAGAGTAAATGATGCTGGTAAGCTGATACTTGACTTATGCTTGGAACGAAGTCTCCTTGTGTCTAACACAGAATTCCGTCATAAGGACATTCACACGTATACATGGAGGAGGAATGAACAAAAAAGTATGATTGATTTGATCATGGTTGATAGTCGTCTTCGGAAGAGCCTGATGGACACTAGAGCCTACAGAGGTCCCACTCTTGATACGGATCACTACTTGGTAATAAGCCGGTTTAGGGGTCTGTTCAAGAAATGGCGACATTGGCGTGTCCGTGTGCCTTTCGGAGGACTTGAAAGAATAAAGAGTGAAAAGTTACAAGACATTAGTGTAAGGAGAGTGTATGAACGTCAAGTCCGTGAAAAGTTAGACAAGGTTTGTCTTACGGACTTGGACGTGGATGAATGTTGGCAAGTTATGAAAGATAGTATGGTGGAAGTTGCGAAAGAAGTATGTGGTTATGCAAAGATACGCAAATCCTTGAAAGGGGATGCGTGGTGGGACAAGGAGGTGCAAGACTCCGTTGAAAGAAAGAAGAAAGCATGGCTGGATTATGTAGCATCTTTGCAAATGAATAATGGTATGAGAGATGAGAAGAGAGAAATTTACCGTCGGCTCAAGAATGACACCAAGATTTTAGTGAATGAAAAGCGTGAGAGAGATAAAGTGGAAGCTGATGAGAGACTGGCGAAGAGCTTTGAGACTAACATCAAACTCTATTGGAGGGAGGTGAAAAAGTCTAGAAGCTCTTCTCCAGTTTCTGGAATGAATAGAATAAAATCTAAGTTGGGTGACATTCTTGAGAACACGCAAGATGTGTTAAAACGATGGAGCGAGTATTATGGGGAAATGTATGATTATGCTCACAACCCTGACGCCGGAGTTGCTGACTTGACGGTGCCGGCTTGTGAGGATATAACAATAGATGAGATTGTAAGGGCGATACGAAGTTTGAAATGTGGTAAGGCTGCGGGTATTGATCAGGTTTCTGCCGAAATGATCAAATATGGTGGTGCTGCCCTTTGGGATTCTTTCTGGGTGTTGTGCAACCTTTGCTGGAGGTCCGGAAGAATCCCAAAGGATTGGCGGTGTGCGGTCATCGTGCCTTTGTATAAAGGCAAGGGTTCACGTATGGACTGCACCAGCTATCGAGCGATCAGTTTGATCAGTTTGGCAGCTAAAGTGTATGGGAAAGTCTTAGAAAGAAGAATGAAAGAGAAGTCCGACGGGTTGTTGTGGGATGCACAGGGTGGTTTCAGAACTGGAAGAGGATGTATGGATCAAGTTTTCTCCCTCCGCAACATCGTAGAGAAGCATCTGGCTGTGAGCCAGAAGGTTTTCTGCGGTTTTGTGGATTTGGAGAAGGCGTTTGATAGGGTATTACGAAAGGAGCTGTGGGACATTTTGCCAGAGTATGGTATTGATGGCAGTCTGCTCCGTGCAATACAGTCCACGTATGTGGGCTGTCAAGCATGTGTGCGGGTAGATGGTAACATGTCACCCTGGTTTGATGTTAACATCGGTGTCAAACAGGGTTGCGTGCTTTCGTCTAGGCTGTTTATTATATATCTGGACAAATGCCTCCAGAGGGTGAAGTTGATGGATGTGGGAGTGCGTATGGGTGACTTAGTGGTGAACTGTCTGCTTTACGCAGACGATGCGGTCATTGTTAGCTCTACACCATCTGGGCTACAAGCACTAGTCACAGTCATGAAAGAGGATTGTATGGAGAAAGGCTTACAATTGAATGTGGATAAAACTAAAGTATTAGTATTTGAAAGAGATGAACAGAGAACAAATGCAAGGGTAGTGGTAGATGATGCAGTGTTAGAACAGGTTGATGAAATTGTATATCTTGGATGTGCTTTTAGCAAGGATGGTAGGTACACCACTGACATAGAAAGAAGAGTGCTTGCTGGGAATTGCGTGAATGGAGCGTTGGGTAAGCTACTAGAATCTAAACATCTCAGCCAGCGGGCTCGACTAGCCGTACATAATGCTGTACTTACTCCAACGCTTTTATATGGAAGCGAGAGCTGGGTATGCAGGAAAGAGCATGAAAGTAAGTTGAACGCGGTCGAGATGAGATCTTTGCGCAAGATCTGCGGTGTATCACTCACCGATCGCGTTCGTAATGAAGATGTAAGAAAGAGACTTTGTGTGAATGATAGTATCGGTGTAAAAATGAAAAAAGGCATGCTCCGATGGTTCGGGCATATAGAAAGAATGTCGAATGAGCGAATGACTAAACAGATATACAATGCGAATGTGGATGGTTGCAGAGGCCCAGGAAGACCAAGGCTGACCTACCATGACCAAATAGGTCGAATTCTGTCTGATGGTGGGGTCAAAAGTCTTAGGAATCGGCGTGCATGTATGAAGAGAATGATGAAGGTAGACGAGGCACGAGAGGTTTGTCTGAACCGGGATGTCTGGCGCTCTACACTCTCTGCCTACCCCGTTAGGGACCTGGCGTGAAGATACATACATACATACATTAATTACTTATTAATATATATTTATAATTATACTGCAGTCGGTAGACAAACTACTACTAGAAGTTAATTGCTGTTTTCATACGTTAGCACCTGTGGGGCCGAAGTCGTTTTTGCTTCTGATTCAGAAATCTCATAGTAATCTCATAGTAACTCTACCACAGTGTAAATAAAATAAAGAACTCTTTAATCGCTTTTAGGGTTCCAAATCTAAAGGTTAAAACGGTCTGCTACCAGGCATACGCCTGGTGACAGACAGCCAGAGAACTCATGAACCGTGACAGCTAGAAAGTTGAAATTATAAATTAAAAAATATGAAATATGCTTACACTCACAGCCCTACACTTGGTATAAACCGTATGCCGTTGTACACATACACAAACACTCAGACCCGAAACAAATATCTGTAGGCCATACAAATATTTGTCCCGATGCGGGGATCGAACCCGGCGACCCTTTAAAACAAACGGTCGTCTCACACCGCTGGCCTATCCTAATGATGTACCTATTTCTGTTGTAACATTATTTCGTACCATACGGAACTCTTCTTGCGCGAGTCCTCGCACTTGACCGGTTTTTTACATCGTCACACTATTGTGTTCCAGTGAGTTGATTACTATGGTCCTAAGTCACAACACAGGAGCACAACAACTTAGACCTCATTGCATAGGTACGTGGTAACGCGATTGCACGCGGTGACGGTAGTTTTATCGCGGGACGCTGTTGCCCATCCCACGTTATTATATTTATTACCTACCGCCGCACTGGAATAGTTTGACCGCCATTGTTTAGTTGACTGACGGCCAAATACTCAAACGTCACTTAAATCTAAGCGGGACTTAAAAGTCTTCTGTTTTTGTAAAACACGTTCAAACGATAGAGATAGCGCACATTTGAGCGTTGCTTAAAATTGAGTGAAGTTTGAGTATTCGGCCATATCTTCATTGTGACGCGCGGTCACACGCGAAATATATAAAATACGAAAATAAATAGCAAACAGGTAGCATGAAATAATACTTTTTTTTATTTAAACAATAAAATATGATATTGTCTTATTAATTGAATAGCCCATTAACACAATTATTTAATTATTTTTTTAAATAAATCATATTAATTTGACAGTTTTTTAAATCAGGGAATACGTTTTAATTCTGTTTCAATATTCATTAATAACTCTCGTGAATCCGATGACAATTGTATTAATCGTTCTACTGAAGAAATGGGAACAGCATTTTTCAGTTCTTCTAAGGATTCCTTTTCTTTTTTAGTCAATCCAATAACTTCATCTTGTATAGGTTTCAGTAAATATACATCTTGTGAGTCTAAGTCATTTATCAAAACATCAAGATCGTTGAATAAGTTTTTAAAATCGTCATGCACTACGTTTATTACTATTTCGGAGAATTTGTCCCAAATAAGACTATTCAACTCATTTTCAATTCCATAATCAGAAGATCTTTTAGTGTAGATTTTTGGTTTATTATAATCTGGAATGAATTTACATAAATATGATAAATATAATTAATTAAATTAATAATATGTAACTACAGCGTCCAACAAGAAATATTGCTTTTACTGGTGGTAGAGCTCCAGTGACGGAGCTCGCGGGCACCACCGCATTACCTAATTTACTTGCCGCTAAATGGTGGTGTTCGGCACTATCGTGTTCCGGTCAGGTGGTAATATACGGCCCTGTAATTTCCGGCACAGAGGCATAACACCTTCGGCCTCAGGAGGGGTAACGCATCTTCATTTTGACCTTGGTCTTCGTGTGGGTGTCTATAGGCTGCAGTCATCAGTTAACATCAATGTGAGCTGCATGCACGTTTGCCACTTCCATTGCAAAAAAAATTGCACATCGACCTTAGGAAGGAGATTTTGGCTTATTTCGGGTCTGTAAGGCGTTATCTCTTTCGCACACTATGTGACGTTTTTCGACCATTTTGATCAAGTTTGTATCATTCAATACCTGTGCCTACGTAGGCAGTGTGTAGTAGAGATAACGCTCTACGAAGTTGAAACTAGCCGATTGTCTCTTTCGTAGGGTCGATGTGCAGTAACTGCAGTATTTATTGTTGGGTACTGTACCTACATCAACTCAACAGTGTAGTCAAAACTACTAGCTTGAGGTCACAGATATGATCCCCGGATGAAGATTTAAGTTATTTTTTCGTATTGTGAAATTTTTCAGTGACACTTGCAGTTTGGAATTAACGTCAATAGATTCGTTCTGAGGTTTAAGCTGTTATGCCTCTATGCCGGAAATTTCGAAGCCGTAAAAAGTAATAGATCTGCAGGATTTTCTGAACATCTGTTTATATCTCCAAGTCGAGTGATATGCGAATTACTTTGATACAATATAGAGTCAACACAGAAGCACCCATACCTTGATGATGACAGGTCCTGCAGTATTTTCTGTACTTATCAACAGCTCGTTCCAATTCCAATAGTTTTGTGTCAATTTGTAAACCAATTTCTTTAATGATGTAAAGCTCTGTCTCAAAATCAATAGACGCCAAGTCTTCTGATAAATGATAATATTCATCCTGTAAATTTAAAATATCATACATTGTCCTTCCAAATTCCTTCAGAGCTATATCTTTTAGTTTATTCTTCAAACTGTCAATCTGTTCTTTATATTCGGCAAGGTTAATATCAACTTGACTCTGAAGTACATTCTCTAAATACATACTACACTGAAGTATATTAGAAGTAATCTTTTCATGTAAATCTTCTAACGAAGTACAATAGTAATCTTCACTTTTGAAATTTGCTTTCATTTTTAAAGTTTCTTCACCTAAATCTGAAATGAAAAAATAAAAGAGGGTAAATGTACCTACATGTTTAATGGTTATATTATTTACATAATTTAAGTACGTATACAAACAACCTTTTTAGTTATCGCTGTTGTAAATGGATCATAGCTTTTGCTTAAAATAAGAACATAGAAGGTTCTTACCATCAATGTCTCCGCAATTAAGTGCGCATAAATTTCGATAATTATTTAACTTTTTAAACAATCTATTTGCTTCTAAATTTCTTTCGTTGTAATCTTCTCTGTAAATTGGATAATCTTCTATGGTATCAACAATTTTTCGAATAACAGGCGCTATGCGATCACGTGTATGTGATAAGTCTGCTAAGACGTGCTTCAAATGTCCAGGACGATCTTGAAACCAATCAATAAATTGGTGTAGATCGTTGATAAGCTTGTCTCGCACCTCCTTTGCTTTTATATAATAACTGTTGGTAATGTTATTGTATATATCTAATTTATCAATATAATGAACGATCATTACGTTTAAATCTTCTTTGCTATGTAAGCTCTTGTGCGGAGGACAAAATCGGGGTGTTGTGATTTCTGAAAATAAATATTTGAATATATCAGTAAACCTTAACTTTTAATCATCCGTTTCTCGATGTCGTTTAATTATTTATCTGTTATTGAGTAACAAGTATATTAGAAAAAGTAGTTAAGTAAATTTATCTACAGTTAAATGAATATATATCTATAAATTACGTCGTATAAAACGTTGATTTTCGAGTTAGGAGAAAAACTTTCCGTTGTTAGGAGAAAAACTTTCCATTAAGTAATCCTTCCTTTCCGTATATATATATATATGAAATATGTAAGTCTTAAAATAAATCAAATAAATACACATACCCAATTCAGGTGTTGTATTAGACATGTCCATAGTTTCATCTACTTCTTGAAGTAAAGTAGATGTATCCCATGGTAGTGGAGGTTTCATTAATCTTGCGAAGATCCTAACCTCTAATAATAAAAAACAAATTAATAATTTTTTGGCAAACATGATTCTTACTATCGATCACGCCGTAGGGCGGGTGAAGCATAGTAGGTATGTTTAAAAACAATATCGCTTTTAAATACTTTTATATCGTGTTCATGACATTCAGGAATGTTGGAATGCATTTCATCCTTCCATGAATGTATTTTTTATGTTTTGTGTTTATGTCCCAAATAGGTACACAATTAAAAATATGTTTATTTACATGTTTGACCTAAGTATTAAATAAAATTCTAAGTAAGTAGTTCATTAAATTTGATTTTTTATTTAATTAATGTAATGAAGGCGGAATAATTGGTAAGTAATAGGTACTATATAACCTGTAAACATCTTTATTAATCCCAGTGGTAAAGAGGCACATACGTTGCCACCCCCGATTTGAACCGTTAAGCATAGCAGTAGTGATTAGTAGACTACTGAGGCAGTTAGAGACTTAGAAAAAAAGTCTTTGAATAGTTATTTTTACATATATAAATATATAAATAAGAAGTGTAATGGCTTTTAAGGTAACATAGGTAGGACTCATCTTTACGAAACCTCCGCTCTCCGACTCGTACGTAACCTTTTTTTTATTACTGGCACATATTCCGTAATATTATGCTCTTACATAAAACTGTTTTAATAACAGCATATTGCTAATATCGGTTGTTTAATATGATTGCAAGGCTTTATTAGGTCTTAGGTGAGGTGGGATGGAAGGAGTTCGAAGGGGTAGTGTGGGGGTGGTTAGGGTCGCTAGGGTCAGACGGGGCGTCCAAGGTCAAGGCCGACCTGCCGCCGCCCTGCGACACGCTATCTACATCTAATAGATATTACATACTAACTTGCACCAGATTCATCAAGGGCAGGTACATTATATGTGTAGGTTCATTATTGATTGACTATTGGCGTCGACGATTTGACGCTTTCATGTTTCGATCAAAAATACTGAAAATTAACTTGTTTGTGTTGATTATAAAATTATAGACAAGCGAGGGTATTTCAAACTTTTCAAAATTATTTGAAGTTTAATGATTTGCAGTAATTTCAGGAACGATTTCACTTCACTTTCACTTTTCACTTTCATGTTTCGATCACTGTGTACCGATCATAGATTTATTATAGGTACTTTCGGTAGTATCGGTACCATAGATTTATAATACTAAATCTATGGTACCGATAGTACCAAAAGTACCTAAATATTTTATATATATATTTAATAGTCGAATTGGTCACTTGTCAAATTGTGTTTTTTTTTTAATGTAAAGGAAGTGGCAAGCAAGCATGCAGTTCACATTGATGTTAAGTGATGACTGCAGCCTATAGACACTTACACAAAGACCGAGGTCGAAATGCAGATGCGTTACCACTCCTGAGGCCTAAGGTGTTATGCCTCTGTGCCGGAAATTACAGGGCCGTACATTACCACCTGACCGGAACACGATAGTGCTAAACACTACCATTTTGCGGCAAGTATATTAGGTAATGCGGTGGTGCCTACGCCCGCGAGCTCCGTCACTGGAGCTCTACCACGAGTGTGCTTTTCAATAGCACATTTTTTTAAACTTTGCCGAATTGGCCAAATGACTTTCTAGTTTTACGCTTGGCAACACACTTAGTAATCCATTTTTATTTACATTGATAACAATGATCGTTCTCCTAACAGGTTTGCGTTTTTACTGCAGCTCTACCTCTGTTAACTTTAATACTAAAGGACAGATAAAATATAATTTAAGATATAGGGACCGTGCGAGGTACTAGGTGGGGGTAATGTAATCGATCGCAGCGCCCATGGTGGCGAAAAGTAGCAATAATGTGGGACCTGTCATCTCAAAGTAATCTGTTTAGACTTGGATATATCATTTTCATAATCACATTTAACCGCCGACAAAATGGTAAACTGCAGATTTGTGTTGTAAACTGCAAAAATATCAGTTAGAAATAAGAGCAAAGGTAGTAAAAGGAGAAAGAAAAAACGAAAAGATGTGTATTTCGAGTAAAATTTTACAATCGTTTTGAATAGACCTTAGAAGTCAATAATAACTTAAAGTGAATAAAAACTTATTGCATAAAGTAAAAGTAAAACAGATAATTAAGATAATTAAAATAGCGATAAAATAAACTTACTAGGTAGTAGGTAAAAACATTACAATTCCTTCCTTCCAAAAACTAGATAAAAAGAGAAGTAAAAACTTATTCGTCAAAATCAAAATCTATGTTATTCACTTGGCGGAGTTCCAAGTACAGTCACTATTGTGAAGAACTCCGCTTACAAAAAAACTCAGTTGGAGCTCTTTTAAATTTTTAACTTATGTCTAATACAGATAGTCATTCAAATCTAGTAATGTAAACGTATATAGCATACTCGTATGTATTTGTATGAAGCGCGCATGGCCCGGCGGCTGGTGTAGATCGTATACGATTTACTCGGTTAAGCACTACGGGCGCAGTCGGGTAGTGTGATGGGTGACCGCTAGTGGCAAATTAAATGCGCGTTTCCGTGCTTCGGAGGGCACGTTAAGCCGTCGGTCCCGGTTGCTATCGATAGATAGCAGTCGTTAAACACTGTCGAAGGCCTTATGGGCGGTTTGAAATCTTCCGACAGCGGGTTGGCCACTAACCCGCACCCGCAACACCTCCACTAATCCATTGGAGATCCGTGGTGGAGTAAGCTCCAGGCCTCCCCCCAAAAAGGGGAGAGACTCGTGCCCAGCAGTGGGACGTATAATGGGTTGCCATTATTATTATTTATTATTATATATATTTGTATAAGTAGAAGTCAATAACTATCCACCATAATGAAATGTAGCACCGGCAGACCAGAACAGATCAGTCCCCACCATCAGCACCCGTTCATGAGTATGGCGCATGACCATGAGCCACCCGCCGTAGTAAACGCAAGTTTTATCGATTGATTCTCAAGAGCTTGGAAAACTGAACAATACAAGAAATGGATAACAAACACCTAATTACATTTCACACTCGTGCTGCATTTTACTTAAATATTCTATTACAACCCAATCAAATTGATTCTGACTTCGAACTGAGTTTGTTTATACCTAAAGAAGTTTTGTAAGGTATCAAAATACATGTTTGTCTTATGATGCCAGCATGTATTATTGATCTCTGTCCTTGTTTTCTTCTTAATTCCTCCATATCAAGGACATGTCCAGCAGAAACCAACAATTTTCCTTTCAAGATAATTTGTGGTTGAAAGGAGAATGACCAATTTTGTATGGGAGTTCGCCCTTCTTGCTTCTCGACGGGATTACTCGCAAAATATAGGCAATATCTTAATAAATGCGTGCAAAAAATAAGAAAAAAGGTATCAATAGGAGTTTTTAAAAAACTGCATTACGCACTTTTGGTTATTTTGAGGTTAAATTTTGTGTGCTGTACCTGCCAGAGGTTACTAAAATAAGCGAAGACTATTTTAAAGTATTGTGTAGCATCTTAGCTGTTTTACTTACATTAAGTATTATAGTTTAACCGCATGGCGTAGTCATGATTCTTCTCCAGGTAGTAATACCAGACAAATATTAAATACTTAACAATTAATAAATAAATATTTGGTTTTCGTGTGGGTGTTTTTATGCTATATATTCACTTACCATCAATGTAAACTGTTTTTCTATTTGCCGCTTCATGATAATAAAAAGTGAGACATTTATATGATGAATTTGAGCTAAGTCAAAATTAAGGTACTGTTCAAATTATATCCACTCGATACCTAGTGATTATACAAGACAAATAGTAGACATGAATAATCTATTCCGTTGAATATCGATAATAAAGCAATCGATCGTTGAAATCGATTTTATTTCGACAAAGTTCTAAAGGTCCTAAAATGACCAGTGTCCAACGCAAAAAAGTAAATAATGCAATGGTGTTGACATTGGCAGCTTGGTTATTGGTCTGTGATTGGCAGTTCACTACAAAATAATTTTATAACTTTTAAAAAATATCTTGTAAATCCTCATTCGTTTTAAAGTGAAAAAAATGTGAGTGAAATCTAAATTCAAAAAACAATTTTCTACATACAAGTTGTTAAGACGCCAAGGGCGACTTTGGTCATTCTCCTTTTATAGTGTGTGATACTCACAAACCCGGATCCTAAAATAATACTCATTTCGATTTGAAAACGATTTTTAATTTATTACTAGCGATACAAGAACAATTCTATTATTGCATGTAACCCATAAAATAGCTATATTGTATTGTTTTACTGCAAAACTACAACTGAAAATGAACTAAACAAACCCTGACATATATTCGTAATAAAACACACTTTTTGAATAAATTTAACTCAACTCATTTGATTTGAATGATCAAAAACTGTTTCATAACCCTTTCTCCACCCATGTTAAGGTATCAGAGTAATTTTGAAAGAATATTAATACAGTATTTTCAATTAAAATAATATTTTATCAAAATTTCGCGGTAATATGTCATTATGGTTAGACAAGCAACGGTCCCACAAAGTTGCGGACGCTATGTGGCGCTAAACTCGTGCACGGTCCCTATACCCACCTATGCCGCTCATTAAAAGTAATTTTACTCTCCGCTGATTAAAGGCTGATTATTAAGAGGTCCAAATATTTATAAGAAAAAGTATTCCAGCCATTCTCTACCAATTAAAAAACGTAACTTACGTTTATTAATTGGTAGAAATATGAACAATTAAAAATATGTTTATATTTATGGTGTTACAGTGTTTAGTTATAAGAGGGTTAATAAAATAGACCAATTAAATATTGATTCTTGATAGAATGATATTCTTTTAATATTTAATGCATAATACGGCTCTCGTTATATTATTCTGATATTAGATACATGTATCTAATAACAAACGAGATAAATACATAGAGACACACTGTGGTAATGAAACTGTTTATTTGTATTCATCATATATATCAGTGTCTCAAAATTAGTCTAGAAAAAACTGAACTGAAAGTCTGAAAGCACCGTGACGCGGTCGTCCGTGAAACGGATCGTGACGTGAATATACCGTGAAGGGCGTGTCGGATATGGATATGCAAATTGCAAACAATACGAGTACATCGATGTTATTACTAAAGTGTGTATCGATGTCATCTAAACGATGCATAGATGCCTCAGTTACGTCTTAATAATATATATCGATATTATTTCAAGTGATGATTTCGATAATATTAATATACCTACTCTATAATTGAGGAAAATACTGAAAAACGCTAAAAATAAAACAATTGCTCCGTATAAAATGTTAATTGTTGCATTTGTCAAAATTTGTTACGATTCGTTGATTTCATGGTTAGCCCCCTCTCAGTCTTGAGTCAAATATTCCCTTAAAATTTATTTGATGACTCTCACTTTTGTATATGTACCTACTGTACTTACCTCTTGTGGCTTAGTATGATAATACGAGTGTATCTTAAGAAACATAAAAAATGAAACAATCGTAAAGGTGCTCTAATCATCTGCTCATCCATCGATGTTTTTGTCTGAAACCGCGATAAATTGATGTTTACTTTTATCTTTGCAACCTTAATCAGCTGTAGACATACGTAATCTATTTGTTACACAAATAAAATTGCTAAAGACATGTTGGACATCATAATATTGAGTCGATGTAATGATCGAAAATGTTTCAAATGACGTTCGAGGTGCAAAGCATGCGTGTCCAATGTGATTTAGTACGTGTTGCCCATTTAATTAATTTTTCATAGATTGAGGGAACCCAATATGTTATTACTAATTATCTTATCTATATATATAAAAATCAATTACTGTTCGTTAGTCTCGCTAAAACTCGAGAACAGCTGGACAGATTTAACTATTTTTTGTTTTGAATGACTTTTGCAAGTCCAGGGAAGATTTAAGAGGTAAGAAAATATGAAGCAATTGAAGGGAAACAGTAAAAACCACATGGTTTCTCATACAAATAGTCCGTCGGTATCTATCAAACCTTTGACACATTATTTAATTCTGAGGCAATACGAAGATTGCGGGGTCAGTTAGTAAGTTATATTTATATCTTATAATTATTTTTACCGGACTGTATCAGCTGAACTTACAGAGATTGTATGATCTGTAATTTTAATTGCCTCGGCAGTCTAGTTGTAGGAAGTGACTACGCTGGAGTCCTTGGTTCGATATCTGGCTCAGGGCGTAAGTGCTATTGGGTTTTTCCATCTTTCAGAAGTTGCCCAGTGGCACCCTTGAAATTTGGTAAAAAACTAAATGCCATGTCAATAGGCTCGCCATCTATTACATGGTAGGTACTAAATCGGAACTAACTAATCGTCAGTAAGTATTAACAAGTGGCTTGAATGTATACATTTATTTCTGCATACCCCTTCGAGGAATATAGGCTTAATGATGCGTTTAAGTTTGGTATTTATATTTTTTGTATTTAGGGATATAAGTTAATTTGGTTCGAGATACAGGCCACAGACTAAACCAAGTACTTACCTACTTGAATTTGCGATGTTTTTTTTTTCGTCGTCTTCAATCGATGTAAGTTTTTAGATTTATTGTAATTTTTTTATCTAAATGATGTCAAATAAAATCTGAGCAATGTTGAACGGATTCAGTTTTATTTAGAGTTGATTATATGAAAATGGTGAATGCGAATACAAATTCACAATATTTTAAAATAATTTTTAATTAATTTAAAACAATTTTTGGGACGCATTTCTGATGTGAATCCATCACGCCTGTATTCCCCGAAAGGGCAGGCAGAGGTAAATGCACGCATTCAATCATACATGCAAACACCCACGATTCGTCGGTTATGTTTCGGCTCATGTAACAGATGGCGAGCCTGTTGACATCTCCGGTCACATTACCAAACTTCGAGGTAGGCACTGGGAAATTTTCAGAAAATGAAAATCCAATGTAAGTAAAAAATTAATATTAGAGAGATTTTTGTGAAATTTAGTATTTATTTTAGAAATTGATGTTTTTCGGAGACATGAAATTTTTTGGTGTTAATAAAGCTCATTCACAAAATTGATGAGCTTCGAAATGCCTCTAATAAAACGGCCTATTAAACATCGAAAAATTTCTTGAGTTGAGTGAGCTAAAAAGGTGCACTTAAGTGGCAACACTCAACCAAAGTGCGGAGTGAGCAGACTGTTGGTCGCAGCCTCCGACGAGATGCTATTACGTGACGTCACAGTCGACATTGTGCAAGGGGACGCGCCTTAATGGACAACTATCCGTTATTGTGTGCATCCATTAACAATTAGCTTAAAATCTGTGCGACCTTATGTTATGAAATGCCAACCAAGCATACAGTTCACATTGATAGTATGAAGGCTACAAAGCCAATAAACGTCTACATAAAAACCAGAGATTTCAATGTACCTATATGCGTTTTGACTCGGAGATGTAAGTTGTTATACATCTGTACCAGAAGTTACAGAGGCGTACATTGCCACCTGACCGGAACACGATAGCGTTGAACACAACTATTTAGCGGCAAGTAGATTTAAGTAATGCGGTTGTGCCTACGCCTGCGAGCTCCGTCAGTGGAGTTCTATCACCACTAATGTAAGTCATTTGTAAAGTACAAAGTGTGATTTTTGGTTTTTGTAAAGATGTCTGTAGACTGCAGTAATTACCGTCCATGTCAACTGCATACTTGATTGCCACCATCATTTCATTACAAAAAAATCGTGATGCTGAACGGTCCTACTGATTGTGTAACGATGAAGTTTTTTTAGAGAGCATTGGGCGGCGCGTGAGTCAGAGCGAGACACGAACTCGTTGCCGACGGAAATGAGTCCTTCCTCCGCGTTATCGGCCGGCACTTTTGTTAAATTAAAATGGATGAGGTTTAAAGTGGAGCGGCCGTAACTAACGGTTGGCGCGTCGACGTCTGTCCGCGATTACGACAATATGGTGTGCGGCAAAAAATAGGACGCAGCGTCGCGTGGGGTCACCCGCTCCCTCGTCACTACGGCCTATTAAGGAACGCATGGAGTAGCCTAGAACTAGATCGTAGATCACTCTTGTAAACATAAGTTAAATTGTGTACAATGCTCTACGAAGCCGAAACTAGCCGATTGTCTCCGTCCCATTAATATACAATATGTCACTGCTCTGTCCTAAGCTCCATGTGCAATATTTCTTGATGAGCACTGTAGGTTCCTATCCTATCCTATACATTAATTTTCTTTTAACTGTTGAGTCCGTTTTTAATGACTATTTTTTAATAGATAAAGTTTGCCTCTAACACCCCATATTCTAAGACGTTACTTGAAACATTGCTTGACTCAGCTCAAGATTCAAGATTATGTATGAGGACGCCTCGAAATTCATATTCTTAGTTGTATTTTGACAGTAACTGATGTGTACGGATTATCATATTATATAGATCATTCACAAAATCTTGAAAATTACATTTCCAGACAGTTTCGACACGAAAAACTTATTGAGCGCTAGAATATAGCATAAATGTAAATACTCCTCAAAACTTCAAGGTAGAACGTGACGTACCTGGGAGTTTGACAATTGCTTTCTTACCTCAAACGGAGGCAGATTATCGAGTTGACATTCTTAGTTACAAGTAAGAATACCAATTCCATTGAGTAAGGTTGAGTTCAGAGAGGGGGCAGCGTTAGGCGTGGCTCTGCCCGCCACTCGCTGCTGTGGAGAGGAGACGGCAGGGGTGGAGGTGTACGGGTATTTCGTTGGCCCTGCACCCTATCCCCAGCCGCCTAGCGGTGGTCCCGTCCCTCGAACTGTGTGCCCGAACCCCCCCACCCGGGCGTCTTGGGACACTGGGACGCCTGGTGTTGTGAGTGGTCTAAGCAGGGACCTCCGGGTGTCGGATTAGGGGTGTCCGTCGCCCAAATGGAGAAAGGTCCCAAGCTGGGTGGCGTGCACGTGTTCCACACGCCACTAACGTTGGTTGGAGCCAAAGAGACATAACAACTTAGGTCTGAGGGGTGGCATCGCATCTGCATATTGACCTCTGGTTTCTGTGTAGTCGTCTCTAGGCTACAATCATCACTTAACATCCATGTGAATTGTAAGTTTATTTGCCACCTTCGTTACATAACATTAACGTTATTACATAAGTGTTTTATTAATAGTACTTTTGACTGATAGGTATGGAGTTCAGAAGATTTTGTTTTTTTTGTTATACTGTGGTGATAGGAGAAAATCCTTTAGTGAGACATTGGTCATTGTAAAAATGTTTTAAACACTAATATATCTAACTTTGCACAAATACTTAAATAATGTGTACAATTGACTCATGTACAAAGTAATAAAAACGTTCAATGTGTGACAATAAAACTATCAACTCTCATTGTTGCAAAAACCTAACGAATGTATTTTATACACAGCTAAGTGTAGAATACTAAAATAAAACAGTGTAATTATCGTGGTCGTAAAACAGAAGCACAGACATAAACATGCATGCATGATGAAGTATAGTGTTACGAAAGTGTGGTCGTGGGATAATAAAAAAGTCGTAAAGTAACCGTACGCGCCCATACAAACCTTACATTAGCTAGATAACATACAACTAGTTGGAAGCTAAATATCTACACAGTTATTCTAAGTTTAAGTTCTTTTTTTTTGCAATAATAAGGGTATCAATTATAAATAGTCGGACATTAATGAAACAATTTCACGGCAATCATAAAAACATTAAGTAATTAATTAGTTAATTTAGTTAATTTAAGTTCACTTTTTAACATTAACATAATATGGGGATACTAAATAATGAATCTCACTTCTTAATCGGGCACTCTTGTCAGAGTGGTCGTGGTTGTGCAGATGAGTGTTATGTCGTAGAATGAATAGTTCAGGTTTTAATGTGTATGCTCTTTTTGGGGTCAAAAAGAAACAAAGGAATCCTTATAGGATCACTCGTGCGTCTATCTGTCTTTCTGTCAAAACCAATTTTCTGCAAAACTACTGGATGGTTTGGGTTCAAATGAAATACCTACATACATGCAAATGTGACCCATACATGGACGAGTGATGTAAATAAACAAATTTTAAACATCGGTGCCACTTTTTTTGGGTGATCATAAAAAAACAAAAATATTTTTTTATCTTGTTACACAAGTTGATTTGAAGGCATCATTACGAGTATACATTTAGTAGTAAGTTACTATTAGTGGTACTGAGGTCACGGTTTTGGCCCCTGAGGAATAAAATTGCACGGTTCTGAAGACTCTAAGACTCTACGTTCGAACAAATATTTTTCCAAAATATCTTCAAAATGACTTCAATCACCATATACCTGCGAAAACGTTACCATAATTTAATAACGTTATTTTTTTGTACAAGTAGGTAATGAAAGAGGCAAACAAGCATGCAGTTCACATTGATGCTAAATGATGATTGCAGCCAATAGACACACAAAGACTAAAAGATTAACTATCTTCTAGTCTTTATGTCGGTGGCGGGTGTCTAACGGGGCCGGACATTACCATTTAACCGGAACACGATAGTGCTGAACACTACCATTTGGCAGCAGATTGATAAGGTAATACGGTGGTGCCTATGCCCTCGAACTTCTTCACTGGAACTCTACCACCAGTTGTTTAATTATTCTGGATATTTATGGTGAATATGCTCCATACCTCGGGCCTTCCTACCTCATTTTATGAGGAGAGCCCTGTGCCTAATCGTGGAATGTAGGCTGTTCAGATATGTTCAAAATAATCCCCAAGTTATACTGTGTATACTTATGGTCACCAGTCCATCCACAAAGACAGTCCTTATTCACCGTAAGTATTTTATGCATTATATTTCTTCCGAAAATTATAAAAGACAATCAAATTAAGAGTAGGTGTTTCCAAAGCGTATTTTTACAAATAAATATCAGCGTAAACAATAAAACGCGAGTTCTGTGCATTAAACATTCAGTTTGTGTAAATAGTAGTCTAGGTATATAAATTTCCATAATGCAATTCGTCTAGTCTAGACAAAGTACTCGCGAGCGTGCCTAGCGGAGACGTCTGGAGGTGAAATAAGATAATAGTTGCAGTGCAGTACGCTGCACTTTCAGCACTCAACACTGCATGTATGCTTTAAAATTACCAGCTCACGTCATTAATGTTTATTTTGCGGACCCGTTTAATTTGGCGATACGCCAATGTACCTACTTATTTTTAATATAATGATATTACGGCCCTGTAATTTCCGGCACCGAGGGATAACACCTTAGGCCTCAGGAGTGGTAACGCATCTGCATTTTGACCTTGGTCTTTGTGTGGGTGTCGATAGGCTGCAGTCATCACTTAACATCAATGTGAACTGCAAGCTTGTTTGCCACTTCCATCACATAAAAAATAAATTACAAAGTCTTAGGTAAATATGTAGGTAGGGACCTAAATGATAAAGTAATCCAGCGTTTATACTCATGTTAACAATTATTATTGTTAAAGTTAAAGAGATCGCTGTATACCATACATTATACACGGTGAAACTGTGATGATCTCACAGAACTAAATCCTTAGTTAGGGAGGCGGTGGACCGCCCAAACAGCCAACCCTATTGTCGATGAGGAGCAACACTGATGTGAGAGACCGGGAGTGAAACAGAAGGGTGTCTATTAAATGTTCATTGAATTTGCAATCCTAATTGAAAATCGCTTATTTAATACCTAACTTCCATCAATGTCTACTAGTGCTTCCGAGTATCCGAGTAGGGAGGTTACACCAAATCTCACAGTATCCTTCGGTAGAGAAGAGAAAATGTCTATCAAAAAAATAGCTGTTTAATTAATCGATGATCAATAATAACAAAAGCAAATACCTACCTGTGTAATACTTTGCGCCCCCCACCCACCCACTAACATTCCTAACCGCCGGTACTCAAAATAGAACATAAATATTATTAGGTATATCTATAGCTACCTACCTACCTGTTTAACCAATAAAAAAAAATTGGCCTACATAGCTTGATGTATTGATGTATCATTAACTATTCAGTTAAATGTTAATTGGATATAGAAAAAAAAAATAAACAAAAACCACGTCAAAAAAGACGTATAACGCAGGATCCTGTGATACAGGTTTATTTTAGCGCGTAACCAGTCGGGTATTTCGCTCGCGACTACAATGTTGCGCCGATTTGAATAGGCCGCTGATTATATAGCCTAATCTTAATTCACCGACATTCTGTTTGTCTAGTCTAGACAGAGCATATGACGGAGTGGAGGACAACAGACGAAGCGTGCGAACCGTCTGGAGGTCACATGAAGGCCTCATTGGTTCCTTTTAAATGCAGCGACATATTTTGCACCGGACCGGCTACTGCACTTTTACCTGCTCTGCGCTCCGAGATTATCATAAAATTGAGGACTTGAATACCATTATTTAAATTTATGACACGTCTTTATTATTCGTAATACCTACTTAGTCTTAATACTCAATGTTTAGTTGCGATCACAATGATAAGAAAAGGTGTTGTCTTATTGTTTGATGTACTGTACCTACTATAATTGTATAATACAATCATGCCCTTTAGTAGACAGAAAAGATGTCAAAATTCTGCCTTTCTGCCGTTCTTAAATTTTCCTATGGTCATGTGTAATTAATTGTGTGCGACCTTATACACGATGATGCTGTGACCAATACGTACTATGAAGAATTTTTTTATATCTTTATTGGTGAGGTCGTGAGACTTGGACAGCATGTTGGTACGTACCTAATTAATAAAAAAAGTAACAGATTCATGATGTATCAAATTGCAGCTAAAACAACGGACACTGGTATGTAAGTGTTTGAAGCCTTTAATATACTTACCTATAATTATATATTACCGGTCTGTGAATCTCACCCTAAGAGCCTCCTTGTTTGTCTAGCAACAATTTTAACACATTACAACCCTGTAATGTGTCACACAATCTTTAATACCGTTTTTGTTTATAGATTATGTACCTTCTCAATATCATTTTTGTCTCGTACTATGTATTTAACACTTACAATTACGAATGTGAACTTATTTATTATACTTATTTATTTTTATTGTTCGCATTCGTTTATTTCTATTTGCATTGATGTTTACACCTGTCTGTACTGCGGTGAGCATGAAAAGTTTTTTATTTTTGTTTTTTTTAGTACCTATCTATTGATTGATATACCTATGTATCTGTTGATGTGAGAAACAAATTATTTAATAAATAAAATTTTCATTTTTGTCTACACGATACCTAATAGAATAGACAGTTATCTACTGGAACATCAATGCCGATCACTGCCGTTTTACAACAATTATGTTCATAAAATGTTCGGGGCCTAACGTTATTTTCCCTTTGGTATAATTTTGTAATAAATATAATACAATCATACAAAGTACGTGAATACTATTTAAATATCTACGACATACATTAAACTAGCTAGGTTCGATAAGAACACGTCGTAATTTCTAAGTCTTGCGTCATACTTAGGTGCTTGAAATTATGTGATAGCTCCCCATTACCACGCACTTAATAGTTATTACCATAATCCCATTGTCATCTGACCCAAAAGTGGTAGCGCTAAAGTCTACCATATAGCGACAGATCAATATAATGCGGTTATGCTCTTCAGCTCCACTAAATATAGTATTAGGTATATTCATTATGAATAAAAGTGTGTGATATAACCTTTTTAAAAATGTTACGGATATGATTTTCGAGTCTGATTAGGGATACGAATATATGAATAATATAAAATCAATTTGGGTTACTAGTATAGTTGCGATAACGGATACCTTCGATAGTTTCGATAACGGATACCAATTAGATTTAGAAGGAATGGTTGAATCTTTTTCTCATTTATTTGCATCTAAAAGTTAGTTATTTTAGCTGCATTCTTTGTTTATAAAATGAGATTCTGAGTCAAACCATTCTCCTGATGATTTAGAACGTATTTTACACATGCTCACGTATGTAATAGGTAGGTAGTAGGTACATACTTAGTCTGGTAAAAAAACTTTGATGATTCGGATATAAAATAAATAAATAAATATATCCGAATTTAAGCATAACTTTTTTTTTATTCGGTTCGGAGCTCCATAACATCCCTATTTCATTTTAATCCATCGTCTGTCGGTAGTAAGTTTTATGAGCGATTAAATATGTCATAAAACTAACGCCTTTTTTAATATATTGCTTAAAATGTAAATCATAAAGCCAAGGTGTGGTGTTAGAGTATAAAAAGAAGTTTTATCGCCATGTTATATTTCTGTAAACTATGTCAAGAGACTCGACATTAGTGTTAGAGGTGATTTCACAGTTTTAGATTAATATCTCATTGAGTCGGCCATTTTCAATAGGCATGTGAAAGGTTTGACTATGAAATCTAGCCATCCCTGCCATTTTTGCAATTCACTGGTGGTAGAGCTCCAGATATGGAGTTCGCGATTGTAGGCACCACCGCATTACCTAATCCACTTGCCGTTAAATTCAGCACTATCGTGCTCCGATCAGATGGTAATGCCCCTGTAATTTCCGGCACAGAAGCATCACAGCTTAGGCCTCGCTTAGTGGCAACGCATTTAATATGAAATCTCTGGTTTTACGATGTAAATAGTATGGTTGTTTGCCACTTCGTAACATTAACAATGGCTACCGTGCGCGGTGATTTACAAAGTCAGTTACATGGCCACTATTGTTAGGTCTTGGGTTCGGTCCCCGGTTTTCAAAGTCATTCATATTGGGATTAAAGCCCCGTCTTGCTATTGAGAATCTTTCTAATTGGATATGTGTTTTCAATGTCGTTTTTCATCGAACAGCAATAGATCTGACCTCTATTAAAATGCAAATACCTATATTTGCATTTTTTTTATAATTGGCTAGATTAATGAAAAAGCTAGATCATCAATTAATAGATAAAGATAGTTTTATGGATTTTTTTACTATAAGAAAAAAATATTAGGTACGTACTCAATAATATTAATTTAAATATATGTATTTAGCCGTGCAGTAATGGTAATCCATTTCATAGGCTCTAAACAGTACGTTCATTCATTCCATATTCATTCATACTGTTTTCTTAAAAATAATGGAAATGGTGGTCATTATCATTATCTCTTCCAGTAGAAGAAAATTCTTCCGCTAGTGGGCGATGGGATCGTCACTTCCCTTCGCCACTAATAATAATAATAATGGCAACCCATTATACGTCCCACTGCTGGGCATCTCTCCCCGATTTTAGGCGGAGACCTGGAGCTTAGTCCACCACGCTGCTTCAATGCGGATTGTTGGAGATACGGGTTAGTGGCCAACCCGCTGTCGGATGTTTTGAAACCGGCCATAAGGCCTCCGACAAGGTTTTAACGACTGCTAGCTATCGATAGCAACCTTGACCGACGGCTTAACGTGCCCTCCGAAGCTCGGAAACACCACTAAACGTATTATAATTGAATTAATACTGTAGCCCATAGACATCTATATAAAACAATAGATTTCAATGTAGATTCGTTGTCACTTCTGGAGCCCTAACCTGCTATGCCTCTTCGCTGGAAATAATAAGTCCGTACATCACCATCTGACAGGAACGCGATAGCGCTAAACACTAGGCGAGTGGATTGTGTTGTAATGCGACCAATGCGGTGGTGCGTACGCCCTCAAGCGCCGTCACTGGAGCTCTACGACCAGTTTTTAAGTTGCATATTTATCCTACTAATCCTACTATATTATAAATGCGAAAGTTTGTATGTTTGTTTGTTTGTTTGTTACTCCTTCACGAAAAAATTGTTGAACCGATTTTCATGAAATTTGGCAGATACATAGAGGATTACTTGGATTAACATATAGGATTTTATCCTGAAAAAATGTTTCTGTAGGATGCCATGGGATGATTTGATGCGTTTCAACAAGTTACGCGAAAAGCGAACTACACGCGGGCGGAGCCGCGGGCAACAGCTAGTTTAATCATTTTTTACGACTCAGTCTACAACCCGACATGACGGCACGGAATAGCAAACAACTACAATGTGCATGTGCTAGGTTTATCGTGCGACATGCATGTAGGCCGTGTAGAACAGATGGATAGGTGGTAATATTAATTAGCGTCGCGGATGGCTGAGGTGACTATGTGTACAGATTTCGACCGGATCGTCCCGTTTTTAAAGTTCCGCAAAAGAAAAACCAGAACCCATATGAATTCACTCGTACGTCTGTTTGTCTGTCCGTCTGTGAGAGACGATTTTCTCCGAAAGTATCTACTGGATCGATTGAATTGACATTTGATACACACATGTAAATTAGTAACCCATTTATGAACACGTAATTAAAAGGAGAGAATTTTAAACATAAGGGCCACTTTTGGGGGATAAATTGGGGAATGAAATAAATTTTTTTTATCAACTTTATTTGTCATTTATGATGAGACAAGGATCTCAAAGATATTAAAGTTAAAATAGACTGGTACTGAAGTCTGTGGTATTCATGAAAACATGGGAAAATCTTTAAGTGTTCGGAACCCTGTAAACGTGAGTCCGATTCGTACTTGGCCGCTTTTTTATTTGACGGTCGCTTTGTCGCTTCCCCAGACGAATTACATAGGCCATACGCGTTAGCGCTAGTAAATAAACATCTACTTTATTTCTCTAGGTTGTTGTTAAAAACGGACTGTCAGGATTATGGCACCATTGAATCTTCCTCCTGTAGAAATGAATCACATCCTCTTCATCGCTCATGATTGGTGACAGACTGGCTCCTGTAGGATCAGTTTCTCAATTTTCAGTTTAAGCACTCGTATGTATGTTATTCAGTATTCAGCTAGTTATTTAAGGTGAATTAGGTAAATTTCCCGTTTCGAGTCTATGCGCCACAAGTGATAGTTAGTGACAGGCTGATTCCTTTCGGGTCACTTGCCCCACTATCCCCCACCCCGCTAATTATTTATGGTGATTTATTTAAATGTTCCGTTTCGAGTCTCTGCGCCACAAATGATAGTTAGTGACAGGCTGATACCTTTAGGGTCATTTGTCCCACTATCCCGCACCCAGCTAATTATTTACGGTGATGTATAAAAATACCCGTTTTTGAGTCTTGCGTCACAATCAGCGTTGGTGACTGCCACATCCTTTGAGGCCACTGACTGTGCCGGATCTATATCGAGAACCCTGAAGTTACTATTTGTCATAATGATCATTTGTCCTAATACTCATATGTCCGAATCTTGGTACAGTGGAGCGTCGATTATCCGAACGTCGCTCAACCGAACGACCGCTTATCTGAACGTAGTAACGTGCGGGTCAATGCCGCCCGCACTTCTGTTTTCGCTCATTTGTCGCGACTCGTTCACTTGTTACTGTACTCGTATGTTCAGATAATGAAGTTGAAAACATAGTTAGTGGTTCTGAAGCGTTTACTTGCTTAGATATTGCCTTGCGCTGGTTTAAAACACAGGCCGAGAGCGACCAGTATCAAATATCTGTTCTCAAAAAAGTACGCGATCTAGTCGCTCCAACGCGGGTAGGCTTGCTTTGCCAGACGAAGATTCAAGATTTTTTTAAGCGTTGTAATTCGTAAACACTAGTTTTACTACAAGATTGTCTGCACTTTTTTGTTTATTTTTCGCACATTTTTCGCAATAACACATGCGAGTGAACTTTAGAAATTAATAAAGAAAAAACAGAAAGAAAAATTTGACTTCGGGCAGGAATCGAACCTGCGCCCTCAGGATAACCAGTCCAGCTGGACTGGTTATCCCTAAATGTAAATAATATGGTTTTCATTTACCTGTACGTAAAGTATGGCTGAATTAATATATTTACATTAGTTCGATTATCCGAGATAATCGAGAAATTAGTTCGGATAATCGACGCTCTACTGTATCCCTAACATAAAAAAATACCTGACACACTAACACCGAAACGGCGGCGGCGCCCTTCGTCCTAAACCAATCATGTCGGGGTGCTCTTAATTGATCTGAAAATCATCTATTATTCAAAAACAAAACGGTATGGCTAATAGCCATTAGGACAAAACAGTTAGGGCAAGTGATTTTAAAACAAATGTTGTTAGGGCTCCCGAGGGAGACCCCCCGCGCTACAAAGTTGAAAATGTCCCATATCAAGTGAAAGAAGAAATGGTCACGTTACGTGTGGTAGGGCTGCGGGCGTGCGAGCATGGTGCGGGTATGGGCGCTCCATGCCGATACGCTGTAATGGTGACGGGTGACGGCCGTCTAGACACCTCCCCGGACGCACCACTTACCCCCGGCTACACGCGTCGGTGTTAATAAATAAACCAACATCTGACCATAATTATCTCCGATACTGTATTGGGATATCATACGTATCTGTA
Source organism: Macrosoma leucophasiata (assembly GCA_036365455.1). Taxonomy (NCBI): domain Eukaryota; kingdom Metazoa; phylum Arthropoda; class Insecta; order Lepidoptera; family Hedylidae; genus Macrosoma; species Macrosoma leucophasiata. The sequence goes on from JAWQUS010000024.1 coordinate 9,778,775, forward strand.
ATGTATACGTAAATGATTATTAATTTTCCGTGTCACGTTGCGATTTACTTTTTTACTCTGAAGTCCACAAAAAAATGAGCAAAAATCTCCTTACAAGTTTTGTTAAGATACGAACAAATTAGTCTGTAGGTATAAGCGATATTTGTAGCGAAATTACATGATTGCAGGACACTGAAACACGTCATCAAACAAAACTTGACACAAAATCGGGTGGAAAAAAGAAAAAGACAAAAAACAAAGAACAAAACAATTCAAAAAACGCACATATAGTTATATACCTACCAAAAAAAAAGTTACATAACAACTATTCCATTACAGAGCCAAGTTACTGAATAAACTTGGGCCTATAACTTAAGAAAATATCCATCGCACACGATCGTCTAGATGCGGGGGCAGACGGAAAGGTGTCGGCACTTCAGGCCGTTGAGAACCGGACGACGCGAAATTTCATGACCTCTACGTTTTCACCGACACTCCACGTTGGTAATGAGGTCAGCGATCCATACACAAAAGTGGATGTTTGTAATAGTAATGATTTAATTAATTTTGAGCACCGTAACACCTCGATCAAAATTCTGGAAAAAATTGTGTCGAAAAGATGGACAGGAGAGCATCAGGAAAAGAGTTCCAATCGAAAGAGTGCACATACATTCTCGTAAATACTTTTTTAAAAGAAATTAATTTGGATACCATACTTTTCTATCATAGAGTAAAATTACTGAACAAACTTAGCCCTACGTAAGTATAACTTAAGAAAATATCCATTGCAATTCCAGTGGGTAGGGGTAGGCACACGAACGTCTAGACGCGGGGGCGGACGGAAAAGTGTCGGCACTCAGGCCCAGGCGACGACGCGAATTTTCATGACCTCTACATTTTCACTGGACACTCTCTACGATAGAAATTGGGTTAGCGATCTTTATATAAAATTTTACGTTTTTAATATACTGTAAGTTTAACTTATTTGGTTGTAACTGTGATTATTTACCTATCATAAAAATATAATTTCATGTCTATATTTAAACGGCAGGCAGAACATACTTAAACACATATACATCTATCTATGACTCCAGAAATGCCACTGAGAATATATTCGTTGAAAATAACCCAATGTCCCTTTCTCCCATACTCGAAATATCTGTCCGTACATATTTTAATCTACAACAAAATACTATCGAGGTCTTTTTGAAATTAATTTAACAACTATTTTATCATGTGCTTACTGCTTACATAAAAATAACTACAACTGTAATATACCTAGTAGGTGTATATTGGTTCAGAAGCTATCAAGGCTTTTACAAAATGTTGATTCCACGTAGAGTCAATTTAATGTAGTATTGCACGATAATTTAATGATAATGGGACATATCTATAATTTCATTCATTTCTCTTCATCGTCGAGTGTTTGTAAGCGCACCGCGACAATAGCTGAACGACACACGACACATTTTAAGGATCCCGTTCCAATTTCAAATTTCCAGTGGAGTCAGATATTATTCTGTGACGAACTCCTTGGAAAGATGCCATGAATCAGTTACAACCAACCAACCATAATACCACATACGAATGAATTTGTTTTCCAATTTTTCATTAATTTCTCTAATCAAATAGATCAATTATGGAAAAAAAGTATATCACCTAATATATAACATAATTGGGGTTCTATGTTGTGTATACTAAATAAATAAAACATACCTATCTGCCTATTTTAAATCTAACGTTAGAAGTTACGAAAACCGGGAGGTACCTAGATATAAACTCTACTTAAACAAAGTTAATAGATATTCATACCAGCCGTTCTGTAGCTCGTAAAAGTTTTAATAAATGTGAGACACGTTTACAGCGGTGGTAGGTATTGCCGACAGGACAAAATTAATTAATCTATTGCATAAGTAACAGCAGGCGTTAAATGGAACAAGGTTGCGAAGGTCGGAGCTCATTCGCTGGCAGTATACCTACTGCTATATAGGTGCCTACATTACCTTGTGTAGGTGACATTTATGAAATAAGCTGCGCTTATGTATTAAAAATAAATACCGGCCAAGGTTGTGTCGGGGAACGCGCAATGGATTTTGTAAGTTGCTCGACTATTTCTCAAACTTGTACAGCCTACTTCACAGTGATAGTTAATAGGAATTTAACTTTGTTATTAACCTACTACTCACGTGTTTTTTTTCATACGTCACACGTCCATATACCACCGTCTTTCTGACAGAGGAGCAGACATTTGTATCTTACAAAAATTTTGTGGAGAAATATTTGACAAACGAATCCCATAATCAAAAATGATCTTCTAACGGACAATCTTTTTAAACACATTTTCTAAGACACTTAATGATATGGGATACGCGTGAAAAATAATATACCCACTTTACATGTAGGCAGAGAATAGGTAATAATACTATGTATAGAATGGACACTTCGACGTCCCGCCCGATTTCCCTGCCTCATCCAACCTCCTCCCCTCTTATAGGTGACGTTTGGTATTCTCAACGTGCTACGCACACAGGTGCACGTGTAAATACACGTCACTGATTGATGTGTGTGTAATAGAGACCAAATTAAGCGTTTGTATGGAATTTTGGCGGAGTGTCTGCGGTGTGACGTAGGGGAGAGGTAGAAGTAGTAGGAATCATTTTTTTTTTATATCTTTGTTGGAATTACTAATACGAGTACATACATATCTTCGTACCAAATTACAGCTTTCTAGTACAAAGAGTCTCTGAGCTAAACTGGATAGATGGAGGAACTATAATGGCTCTATATAGGCTACGGAACGCTAAAGTGATTCCCGTGAACAAGATATTGTGGACGACATATTGGTCTTCTTGGTTGATTCTAAAGAACTAACTCAATAAAACGTAGTTTAAATCATTTATTAATTTTTAATATTATTTCAGTTATTTCATTAAAATAACAGCCTCGGTGTCTTAGCGCCATTACAGTCAGGGTTGCCAATGCAGTAAGTAGATTGAGATAGCTCTTTTAAAAGCGATAAGCTTGCCACTTGAGATTTAAAAGTATTTTTAAGGTTAATAAACTGGCAAGGTTTGATAAACTGTTTGATAATTATTTAAATAATGTACAAAATTAAATGTTATCTATTCACCTCTTTGGAACGATACAGGCATGAAATTATGCTGTTTTCGTTTCCATGCAGCAAACGTGCATGCAGTCTATTGGTGTTAGTAATTACCTGCTGTCGACGTGGCTGCTATACTATAGATATTCGTAAAAAACTCAATAGCTTCGATGCATACTGAAACTAAATAATCCGATCAAAAAAATGATGCAAGTTTGTCTTGCGTCAAATGTAATGAGATCTAATTTCAATGTTGTTCTAAATTTGTAAACACAGTAGGTACCTATGTACTCAACAATTTATATTGCACATTGAGCCCACGAAAGACATGATCGGCTAGTTTCGACTTCGTAGAGCGTTATCTCTGCTGCACACTGCCTACGTAAGCGATTAAGTCCGATATTGGTAAAAAATCGATCAAGATGGATGACAAACGTCACATATGTATGGTGAAAAAGAGACAACGCACTACAGACCCGAAATAAGCCAAAGTCTCCTTCTTAAGGTCGATGTGCAATATTTCTTGTGTCCTATGGTAGGTATGTTAGCAAACTCTCTATTACCACCTGACCGGAACACGATAGTGCTGAATACTAGCTATACCATTTAGCGGCAAATATATTAGGTAATGCGGTGGTGCCTACCACCAGTAGAACTGGCGAAAAAATGTATACATTTCATTTTTAAAGTATAGGTTGGGGAAAAAGTCTTTTCGCATTATAGTATGTATGAACTTGTAATAAAATCTCTTTGGCTGTAGTATTTGTATCTGGCTGGTTTTGGTATCATTGAAAGTTAAAATTTTAAAGAACATAATTCCAAATTCAAATTAGGCAAATGTGTGATTTTTTTATGTTTTTCGTATTGTCAAGATAAGTGAATCTAATGAAGAAATTCGATACATTTTAAAATTTTACTACAAAAAAGGTAAGAATGCAACGCAACCCGCGAAAAAAATTTGCGATGTTTATGAACCTAGTGCAGTGTCTGTGAGAGTAGCACGAATTTGGTTTAAGCGTTTTCAATTCGGAAATTTTGATGTCAAAGATGCACCTCGCTCTGGTCGCCCTATTAAGGATAAAATGGATGCCATTTTTGTAAAAGTGGAGCAAGATCGACATATCAGTAGTTACGACGTAGCTGAAGAACTGAGAATTGATCACAAAACAGTTTTGACGCATTTGAAAAAAGCTGGGTACAAAAAAAAGCTCGATATTTGGGTACCTCACGAGCTCACTGAAAGAAACCTAATGAACACTGTACTCATTTGTGATTCTTTATTACGACTTAATGAAACCGAATCATTTTTGAAGAAGCTGATAACTGGTGATGAAAAGTTGATCACGTACGACAAGAACGTGCGAAAAAGGTCGTGGTCAAAGGCCGGTCAGGCTTCACAGACTATGGCGAAACCCGGGTTAACTCGCAATAAGGTGATGTTGTGTGTGTGGTGGGATTGGAAGGGCATTATTCATTATGAGCTATTACCACCAGGCAGGACTATCGATTCTGAACTCTACTGCGAACAACTGATGAGATTAAAGCAAGAAGTTGAGAGAAAGCGGCCGGAATTGATCAACAGAAGGGGTGTGGTGTTTCATCATGATAACGCTAGACCTCACTCACACATCTATAGCCACTCAGCAAAAATTAAGAGAGTTTGGCTGGGAGGTGTTAATGCATCCGCCGTATAGTCCTGATCTTGCACCTTCAGATTTCCAGCAGTTTCGGTCTCTTCAGAATTCTTTATGCAATGTTAGGTTAACATCACGAGAGGACTGCCAAATCCACTTGTCGCTGTATTTTGATGAGAAGTCCCAAAATTTTTATAGCAATGGGATCATGTCCCTACCTACAAGATGGCAAAAGGTTATCGAACAATATGGTACATACATACTTTAGTTAAATTTAAATAAACTATATTAAAAAATGTTTTGAATTATCTTAAAAAATGCGAAGAAACTTTTTCCCCAACCTAATATTACATTTATTGTCAATTTAATATGTTATTTACTATCTGTAATTAAGGTACCTGTACCTTACCTTAAAATTACAAAATGACTAGTCTCTATACAGAATTTATAACGCAATCAAAAGTTTTTGTTCCAAAGCTAAATGCTTGCATTAGTAATAATATTAACTGTTGAAGAGAGAGTATTATAGGCAGGCTGGTCTAGACGAAACGAATCACCTTCCCCACACCCACCAGCACCCAACCACCCCCTCCACCCCCCACCACCCGTCTCGACAATCCACATCGGTAGGTAATAAAAGTTAGTATTTTTGACATTGTTTTAAGGTAGGAAATTGAGAAGAATGTGAAATTCGAGGCCTTTTCAGAAACCTTATTCCAATATTTTCAATATAAAATGATAATTCGATTTCATAATAGGTATCTAAGTATATACTCGTATAAAGCACTACAACTAAGAAGTCTTACTAAAATTATTTTTATGTATTAAAGGTGGGAAACAAGCATGCAGTTCACATTGATGATAAGTGATGACTGATCTCAGCAGTAGCTGAACACTACCATTTAGCGGCAAGTAGATTAATTACCTAATGCGGTGGTGCCTACGCCCGCGAACTTCATTACTGGACCTTTACTTCCAGAAAATTTGATACTCAAGTAGGTATATAATAACAATTATTAATGAGGCAAAAGTTTCTGCAATCATTTCATTTAATCGTTCATTAAATTTATTTCTCACAATAATTTGTAGCTTATTTAACATTAGGTACTACCAAATAATGACTGAATGTTGCTGAGTAAGTAAGTACCTGCTGGAACGATTTTCACGTGGGCTTATGTATTTATCGGTACTTATTTCATGAAAGTATTATTTTGAACCTAGGAACGGATCAACGAAAAGGTTGGAAATCCCTGTTCTGGAGCATAAATAATGTTGACGCCGATGTTTTTCAGGCATTCCTTGAATTTGTAGGCAGGCAAACCGGCTTAATAATAGAATAGGTATCGGTCCAGACCCTAAACCTTTTAGATACATTGTAGGTATTAAGTATTGAAAAATTTACCTTATTTAACGCGCTTTAACTGTTAGTAGCCATTATTCAAATGTATGCCTTTATTTAGTTCGGGCTTATGATTACTTACACAAAAGTTCACATTACTAACTCAAGGATGGACACACCGTAAGGTCAAGTTCGGTAAGTGAAACACCCAGGAGCGTACCTATATAAAGAATGAAGGCCTATAATGTTTGCCGTCCCCTGTTAATTTGTAAAGTAATAAGTTAGGAAAAATGAAAAAAATGTTTATCTTTAGAGACGCCGGAAGCAAAGATGAACCAGCTGACTTTGATTGACGAGCCGGTTTGTCGTGCATCTATAGGTAAATAACCGCAAAAAGCTTATAAGTTTAAAACTAATTTTGCTCTTACTTATTGTCATACAATTACATTCATCAAAATTAAAATAAAATTCTACCAACAATTTAGGTATTGAGATACTTATCTACCGTGCTATTACACCTTGCCTGGCACGCCTACGATGGCAATGTACGTTTACTGGTGGTAGAGCTCCAGTGACGGAGCTCGCGGGTAAGCACCACCGTATAACCTAATATACTTGCCGCTAAAAGTGTGCTAGTGTACAGCACCATCGTGTACCGATCAGGTAATGTACGGCCCTATTATTTTTTCGGCATAGAGGCATACCTAACACCTTAGGCCTCAGGGGTGGTAACGCATCTGCATTTTGACCTTGGTCTTTGTGTGAGTGTCTATAGGCTGCAGTCATCACTTAACATCAATGTGAACTGCATGCTTGTTTGCCACTTCCATTACATAAAAAAGTCCCATATTCACTTTTTACATTGGGGTAACCCCAAAGCAAGCGGAGGAGTTCAGGGTTGTTTGATCGATGCATAGCGATACCGACAATTGCAGTTAATAATATGTAGATCCGTGTGACGGCGGCGTCGTTTTTAAGTCGTTCTGAAGTTAACACAATGGAGGCACCGGCTCCTGCACCAGCACCTGCGCCTGTAGCAGGCAGTCGTCGAGAACCTTCCACAGATCCAGTAAAAGCGCAAGGAGTTCTGTATGAAAATAACTAAATATTTATCTTTTTTTATCTAACATTGAATAACATTTAACTGTTAATTATTTGTAAAATTTATTTGCACGTCGTCAATTTTAAAGGTATATTACAATTCTTATGTTCCGAATAACAAAATTCAAGTGTTATCTATGCTACTTGTTTTCACACTTGATGCCTCGCCAGTGATGAAACATAGTGTTGGTTATTCTTGGTACCTATAGATGTAAGGGTATTTTCTTGTTAACTGTACATGTACATGGGTTTATGTACCTAATTCTCATTCTAAAGGCTAAGACGCCTAGTTGTTAAACAATTACTTAATAGGTGGTAGGTACCTATCTATTTAGCACTTGAAGTAGGTGTAGGTATTATTAAAATTTGTACGCCTCTACATCCCCTTAATAACATCGACCTTAAAAACATTCAAATATGATCACACAAAGAAATATATTTTAAGCCTTATGAACTAATTTTCTCAATATGATATGCCTCGGAATTATTTGAAACTGATAATAATGATTTTATTAAGAGAGAGAGAGAGAGAGAGAGAGAGAGAGAGAGAGAGAGAGAGTGCGAGCTACTATTCTGAAAACATAATATTATTATGTCTTCACGTCAAAAAAAGGTGTTGGAAGCAGTTAGCAACTATGACTTATTTAAAAATAACTTGTCTAAATATCTCTTTGTCTTAAACTTAGATAACTTTATAAACACAACATTTTACGAGCCAAGTAGGTAACCATGTCAGACAAATAAACAAGAGAATACCATTAGTTCTGACTAAGAAAAAAACCTTCGTAGTAATAAGTAACTTTGTCCTACTACTACAGGAACTCTGTGACAAAGAAAACTCGTCACGCTGCTCGCTTATGGCATCAGAGATGGGGATTCTATACGAAAATTCGAGAAATACAAGAGGAGCAAGCACAAAAAATTGGTAGGTAAGACTTGATCTGCAATATATATTAATTACAAAATAAAAACTAAATAAAATAACATCCATTGTCTAATCTCGTGAATTTGTTTGAGACGTAACTTCACGTCTGTACTCCCCGAAGGGGCAGGTAGATATAGATGGGAAACTTTCAGAAAATGTAAAAATGCTTATTGCAACACGAGAGATAAAGAATAATACACCTTAATCTCTGGTAGCCCCGACCCGGATATCGAACCCAGGATCCCAGTAATGGCTGGTACCACTGGACTTCTGAGTTAATTTGAGGCAAACAAGGATACCTGCCTACCTATTTTCTACTGGTAATAAAGTTCCAAAAATTTTGGCGTCAGGATGTGACGACCCCATCGCCCGCTAGCGGAAGAATTCTCTTCTACTGGGAGGGAATTCTTCCTCTAGTGCAGTCAGTCAACCGAACAATGGCGGTCAAACCATGGCGGTAGGAGTATCCGGGATGGGCAGCAGCGTCCCGTGATAAAATTGCCGCCACTGCGATCGCCAACCCGCATGCCAAGCGTGGCGATTATGGCAAATCACCCCAAATGATAATACACACCAATACACACCGGCCCCTAGTCCCCGGTAGCGCCGCTATTCCTGACCATGGTGGTACCGGTCATGGTAACAGCGGGGCAGGGGGTGCTAAGAATCACCGGGAGATGCCAGGGTACCACACCCGACGACATCTGGCCCTGGCAACATACAACGTACGGACGCTGCGGACTGACGAGAAAGTCATGGAACTGGAGGAAGAATTGAGCGGGTTACGATGGCACATTATAGGGTTATCGGAAGTCCGAACACAGGGGGAGGACTCGATAACCCTCAAGTCTGGTAACCTGCTCTATTTCCGGGAGGGCGAACAACTGTCCCAGGGTGGTGTCGGGTTCATCGTCCACAAGTCCCTCGTGAACAACGTTGTCAAGATCGAGAGTGTGTCATCGAGAGTGGCGTACCTTATACTCAGAATTACCAAACGGTATTCGCTGAGGGTCATACAGGTCTACGCCCCGACCTCTGCACACTCCGATGATGTGGTAGAAACTATGTATGAGGACATTTCCAAAGCCATACATAGTTCTAAGACCCACTACAACGTTGTCATGGGGAATTTCAACGCGAAATTGGGCGTTCGAGGTGATCACGAGCTGAAAGTGGGACGATTAGGATATGGGCGACGAAATACCAGGGGCCAGACTCTGGCTGACTTCATGGAGAAAGAGAGCCTCTTCATGATGAACTCTTTCTTCAAGAAGTGGGAGTGTCGGAAGTGGACCTGGATCAGTCCTGATGGTGCGACTATAAATGAGATAGACTTCATTATGTCCACGAGGCGGCATATATTCAGTGATGTCTCTGTGATCAATTCGGTAAAAACCGGGAGTGATCACCGATTGGTAAGAGGCACACTACGCTCCGCCCAGCACCTGCCCAAATCCAAAACCCCGAGAGCTTTCAACTCGAGCTACAAAATCGCTTTGAATACCTGAGTGAGTGCGTAGATGTGGACGATTACAATAACAGGTTCGTGGAAACTGTCCGCACGGCGGGGTCTAAGTTTTTCAAGACCCGCCCCACGAATAAAACCAAAAAGATCTCCAGCCCAATTCTCAAGCTCATGGAAGAGAGGCGCGGTATGGTTCTGAAGACCTCTGAAGATGCTTTAGTGTACAGGCGGCTCAACAGACAGATCTCGAAGTCATTGATTCGCGACCTTCGGCACTTTAATACTGATAGTATTAAAGCAGCCATAGAGCGGCACAAGGGCTCTAAAGTGTTCGCCAAAGATCTGTCCTTAGGGCAAAGCCGTCTCACTAAGCTGAAGACAGAGGACCACAGAATCGTATCGTCGAAACCTGAGCTTGCAGAAGAGATCGAACGGTTTTACGGACAGTTATACACGACAGTGCGACCACCTGTCAACAGTCCGGCGGCAGATCCTAGAGCCGGACTGACCCGACACTACACCGAAGATATCCCGGACGTCAGTCTAGACGAAATTAGTACAGCTCTCAAACAGCTCAAAAACAACAGGGCGCCGGGTGATGACGGAATCACTGCTGAACTCCTGAAAGCGGGCGGAAGGCCAGTATTAGAAGCTGTTCAGTTGATGTTCAATTCCGTCATATCCGAGGGCAAAACGCCACAGGCGTGGCACAGAAGTGTGGTGGTACTGTTCTTCAAAAAAGGTGACAATACCCTTCTTAAGAACTATAGGCCCATCGCACTTCTAAGTCACGTCTATAAGCTGTTTTCGAGAGTGATTACAAACCGTCTATCTCGCAGACTCGACGACTTCCAGCCTCCCGAACAAGCCGGGTTCCGTAAAGGTTTTAGCACCATAGACCACATACACGCTCTGCGGCAGGTTACACAGACGACAGAAGAGTATAACCAGCCCCTATGTCTAGCGTTTGTGGACTATGAGAAAGCCTTCGATTCAGTCGAGATTTGGGCTGTGCTACAGTCACTCCAGAGGTGCCAAGTCGACTACCGATACATCGAGGTGCTACGGAGCTTGTACGAAAACTGTCGGTTTGCCTTCAGGACCAGAGCTCGAAACCTATCCAACTGCAGCGAGGTGTGAGACAGGGAGATGTCATATCTTCGAAACTGTTCACCGCTGCATTGGAAGATGTCTTCAAGCTTCTGGACTGGAACGGACTCGGCATCAACATTAACGGCGAGTACATCTCCCACCTCCGATTTGCGGATGATTTCGTAGTCATGGCTGAGACCCTGGAAGACCTTGGCACAATGCTCAATGGCCTCAGTAGGGCCTCCCAACGAGTGGGCCTTAAAATGAACATGGACAAGACGAAGATCATGTCGAATGTCCTCGTTACGCCCACTCCTGTTATGGTCGAGGGTACTACACTCGAAGTAGTTGACGATTATGTATACCTGGGACAAACGGTCCAGTTAGGTAGGTCCAACTTTGAGAAAGAGGTCAATCGCCGAATCCAACTCGGACAGCGTTCGGGAAGCTGCGTTATATCTTCTCGTCCAATTTACCGCAGTGTCTGAAAAAGAAGGTCTTTGACCAATGTGTGTTGCCAGTGATGACATATGGAACTGAAACGTGGTCGCTCACTATGGGCCTCATAAGAAGGCTCAAGGTCACTCAGATAGCAATGGAGAGGGCTATGCTCGGAGTTTCTCTGCGAGATCGAATCAGAAACGAGGAGATCCGCATGAGAACCAAAGTAACCGACATAGCCCACCGAATAGCGAAACTCAAGTGGCAGTGGGCAGGGCACATAGCTCGCAGAACTGACGGCCGTTGGGGCAGAAGAGTTCTGGAGTGGCGACCGCGTACCGGAAGACGAAGCGTAGGCAGGCCCCCCACGAGGTGGACCGACGACCTGGTGAATGAGGACGGCCCAGGACCGTTCGTTGTGGCGTTCTTTGGGGGAGGCCTTTGTTCAGCAGTGGACGTCTTTCGGCTGAAATGATGATGATGATGAAAGTTCCAATGTCGCGGAACTCGCGCCCTAATCACCTGATAGGTATATCTGCTGCCAAATAGTAGAACACTTTTACACTATCGTGTTTCAATAGGGTTTTTAATTTTAAAATGTGTATTTTTTTTTTATTATGAATATTGTGGTAAAAAGTATAAACATAGAAATTATTAAAATCGGTGCATTATTGTAGAAGAGATATAAAAAATTGTTTAAGAATAATACTTATTAGATTCCTTGTACAAGTCCCAACAACTTTTATTAAGCAACTATTTACAATAACGCAATATTAACGAAGATATTTTGAGATTTCTTGAATTTGTCATTGATTTCGTAGGAACAACACTAGCGTGTGACGTCACAAACAGGCACAATTTTGTATGAGCCGTTGGAGATAATTTCATAACTTGCAATATAGACTAAAAGTGGTTCCAATGACGATATTAACTAACATTTCTAATACTTTTTGAAATCACAAAAAAAATATTAGTCAAATACCCTATTGTTGATGGTAATGTGGGCATGGCCCCGATGGTAACAAAGGCATGACCTCGTAATGACTATTAACGAGGCAAAACAACAAGGGCCTGAGGGGTAGAAACGCATTGGTAAATATAAAAATTATGAATCTTACGAGTTAAAATATGGGCAAAAACTTTTTTGCAACTAAGTACCTACCGGATATCCATTTCAATCAGATAGGATAGAGGCACATTTGAAAGAGACTAGATCCGCGTTTGATGTAATGGAATATGGAACCATAGCCGGTTCAGAACGAACTAATGCGTCTTATATTATTCTTGTAACTGAAAGACAAAATATTTATTTAACTAAAATATACTATTTTGCATTTAGACCCTTCATATATGAGTATTCCAGGTTGTAGACATTTACATAAAATCTAGGTTTGGTTTCATGACATTACCAGCTAATCGGAACCCGATAGTGCTGAACACTACTGTTTGGCAACAGGTCAAGGTCATCGGAAAGGCGTTGGGGCGTTACGACCCCACCGCCCACTAGTGCAGGAGAATTCTTCAGTCAAACCAAACGCATAGGGCGGTGATAAATGCAAGAGCGAGGAGTGGGCGGTAGCGTCCCGCGATAAAACTGCCGCCAATCCGCATATCAAGCGTGATGATTATGGAATAATCTTTCTAAAATGAGGCACAACTCTCTTGAGGGCGTCGTTGGCGAACGTCTTTTGTCCATCGATGGACGTCATTCGGCTGAAGTGATGATGATGATGAAGCTTTCGTGTTATTTTGCAGGTATGTCGCTAGATGACTACAGAGCCGCTGTTCGCTCCGTCAGTTGTCAGCCCGCCAGAAAGGAATACCCAGTCGTCATAGAATCATCTCCAAAACCTTTACCAGCCACATCTGCCGGTATGAATTTAAAAAATAACTTCACAACTTCACGAATACGTGGTCTTAGGCAGGGGAGTCGTAGGAGCCATGACTAGTGTTGCTAGGTGTCCCGATTTAAGCAACAAATACATCGCATTGTACAGTCGCCTTTTCTGCCCAGAACATACCGGACCTGTCAAAGACTAGTCATGACCCCTCTCCCTTAGTTCGAACACAATTTGACATTCGTACAAAAAATATCAAAACTGTAATGCAAGCCGTAAGTACGTACGTTGTGTAACGTTGTATAAGTAGTACGTTGGGATCCCGGGTTCGATCTTCGGGTCGGGTAGTAACCACTTTTGAGAATTTCCCATATATCGAAAGTTTCTATGCGCCATCTTTGGATATCTAAATAGGCTCGCCACTTATCAAAATTACATACAATAAAAACGTTACTGGCGAATCGTGTTTGTATTTACCATCGAAGAAATGTCCGGCATATCACACCGGTGCCTTATTTGTATAGAGATAAAGTCTAATTTGCTAAATGAGTATAATATTTGCAGGGATGGTAGGTCACCGAGCTAAATGCGCTTTAGAACGCTACGGGCGACTGGTGATGACCTCGTGCGACTACCCTACGCGACCGACTCTGCCACCGGGACAAATATATGACCCTTACAAACAGACCATGGTGTTTCTGGGGTATGTATTTTTACCTAGTAACTTGTTAGATAATTATTGTATAAAGTATAATAATGTATTAAAGTACTTGACCGTCACTGGAAGCTTTATATTGAGAGAGCATATCCGTTTCCGTCATTTTTACCAGATTTTAGTACCTATGTTGACTCCATTTCCTGCGTTCAGTGGCGCCACCTGGCGTTCGCGAGCCATTTTAGTTTACGTAAAAGTGCCGAGTGAATCTTAGTTCATTGGCGTTTCGTTTTCCGTTCAAGCAACAACGCAGCAACCTTGTCCTCACGACACTGTTGCTTTTATAAATTATATAGTGTATACCTATACCTATACAGTGTTCAAAATGTGAAAAAGTTATAGAAATGGAACAAGTGTCTAAGTATTTTTAAACTATTTTTAATCATTTAGGCAATGCTGTGGAGAACTGTAAGTACCCTCCTTACAATTAATATTTCACGTTTGACCTAATAACGGAAGAGAAACGATTTTAATTACATTTAACGGTTTTTCCGTTCGGATTCGTAAAAAATGTACCAGTTATAATGTATTTAGTACCGTGTAATGTCAGTCTTAAAACGGGCTGCTTTGCTATATTGTGTAAATATTAATATGCGTTTTTTGCAGAATTTTTTATAACAATGAATAACACAAAATCAGAGCCGCTGGCTGTGGCTGGCCCGAGCGGAGTATCCAAAAGAAAGCGGAATAAATCTAACAGTAGCAGTACGAGTAGCAGCAGTAGCTCTGCAAGCTCGTCGTCTGCAAAGCGCTGCCGCCGCTACCAAAATAAGAAAAATAATCGTGGCCGACGTCCCAGCCGGATGATGCATAAACTTTCTTAGGAAGTGGGTGAGCTCCGCAGATTCATTATTACAAATAATAACGATACATCCTGTAATTATGATTGCATTGTGTCGATTTTATTTTTCTTTCAGTTGTAATTTGTAATTTGACCTATCACAAGAAAATTTAAATTTTCAAGTGATTAAATAAATTTTCGAATTTTGAAAATTTTGTCAGTGGAGAACTAAAACATAACTAATGACTAATGATCATGGTGAAGATGAGCTTCACATTTCACGAGATTTAATTTACAATCGTAACCAAGTTAAACGAACCATCAGTTCTGAAAACTTCTGATAGCTATTTAAAATACTAACTGACGTACAGCGCTGAGGCAGAACGGTGGTCAGAAGTAAGATGCGCTGACACATCTAACTGTATATTATAATTATTATTGTGCTCCAGGTTTCATAAGCTTGGAAACAAACGATAAGGTAAAGAATTATGATACCTTACGCCATTTAGTAGCATACGCTTTTTCAGCGTGTAATCGCTGAAAAAGCGTATGCTACTTTAACCTTTTGCATACTTAAACAAAGAGAGCCATTACAAGATAATATTCGTAATGTCATCTCTTGGGCTAGCAATATCGAGTATAATTATTTGTGTCTGAAGGTAGAAGAGCTTTTTCAAAAAAGTGATTTACATAAAATATCTTTAGACTTATTGCAACTAGCTTGCGATCACCGAACGGAAAATTCACCGGGAGAGTATTACAAGCCAAGTTAAGAGATCCTATGGTAAAATCAGCTTTGAACATAATACCTCCAGCGTCAACTTACGTTGTTACGTTTCTTCCACAGCAGCTTTAGAAAAAGCTGCCGGTGTTCGCAAAGCTTTGTGGCCATTAAAAACAGAAAGTTCTGTCCAAGCAAAAGCAAATCCGAATCAATTTGATCGTCGCCTCCCGCGGGGCATGGCGTAAATAAACCAGTGATTCCGTCGCGTGGAACACAACGTACCTTATATGAAACAGGCCTACCAATGCACACGCATACCTGTTATAACACACCCTCGTGGGGTGGATATCGAAAGCAAATCAGAATCAATCTGATCGCCACCTCTCGCGGGGGCATGGCATAAATAAACCAGTGATTCCATAAAGTGGAACACAACGTACCTTATATGAAACAGGCCTACCAATGCACACGCATAGCTGTTATAATACACCCTCGCGGGGTGGATACCAGAATTCCTACTTTCCATATGGAAGTCAAGGTCAACCCTTACACTGTTAATAAGGTCACTATGGTGCCGTGGGTAGAGGGACATTTCACAACCGTGGCTCGCGGCCCGAACGTAAAAATAGCCTGGGACGCTCTAACGCTCCAAAAGGTCATAAGAGAAGTCAAAAGCGACAACAATGACTCGAAACCGTTTCGAGCCGGTCAGCTGGCATATTACCAGTCTCGATGGGAGGAAATGGAGGCACAGAAAATTTTACTGAAATTAATTCAGGGGTACAAGATACTGTTGTTGTCCCCGATGTAATCAGAAAAAATTTTTTTTTCAAGCGCCTATTTCCGAAGTACTGTCAGTAATTATAAACAAAATGAAATCACAGGGAATTCCGGAAGTTGCCAAGCCCGTGCCAAGTTTCATTTCTCCTTTTTTGGTACCAAAATAAAATCAGTAAACAGTTATAGATATGTTGCATTTCGGACTTCCGGCAACATCTCAAGCATATTTTCATCTGAAAATAACTGATTCACACAGGCGCTTCCTTCGTCTGATATACAAACAAGAGTTATTAGAAATGTCTTGTTCAGACTAAGTACAGCACACAAATCTTTTTTGCTGCTGACATATTGGGTCGTACAAATATTACGAGTAAGATAATATAAGGAATTAAATAATAATTGTCTATCTGAACGATTTCCTAATCAGAATGCAGTTGTACCTACTATGGGAACATGTCAGTCTCACAGTAAACACCTTTAAAAGACAGGGTGGCGAATAAATTTCAACAAGTCTGTTTTCAGCCCCCAAGAGGACATAAATTATCTAGGAATACTGTGAAGGCCTTGGGACAATCAAAACTCTCTCCCAAAAGACAAGTTATCTGTGATTATCAAATATAATATTTAAGTCGAGACTTAAAGAAGGCAGAGAAAAGTAACCCAAACACAATTACAAAAATTATAGGCCTAAACTGACAAAGTTCAACAAACTTTACCATTTTTGTCGTCGCTCGAGGTCGACTCAATCATCGGCAATTGTTAATGTTCTTGAGCGCAATATGAGACAAGTCATAGTCATTTATTTGCTAAGTCGCCAAAAGTATACCCATTACCAGAAAACGTTTGCAACGAACTGGAATGGTGGATTCAGAATTGTCAGGCATCAACTCTGCGACATTTCCCACCGCCCATACACTTTCTAACAACAGACACATCGGACCAGGTCTGGGGAGCACCGTGAACAATCTAGCACTCGCAAGAACCGGGTTGCAAAGAGAGCGTGCACTACATTGCAATCAAAAAGAGATGTTAGTAATTAATCAATATTACATGCCCTTCAGAGCCAGATTCATCTATTTCAAAACAGCTCTGTACCGGACAACTGTCGCTTACTTGCGAAAGCAGGAAGGAGTTGCGAAATCTCTTCGTTTGCTAGTAATAACTTATCAAATCCTGAGCCTTCTAGATCAGCATCAAATACATTCAGCATGCCAGGCAAGTACAAAAATCACGTCGATCACTTGTCACGTTATCGCCAACCTCCCGAATGGCACTTAAAACAATCCTGTATCCAAGTGGTGTTTGCAAAATGGGGAACCCCTGTAATAGACTTGTTCGCCTCGGCAACAGCTCATGTGGTTATCAATTATGTGTGTCACGACTTGACCAATCATCAAGCTTTAGTTCACGATGCATTCAGTGTCTCATGGAATTACTCCCTCGCGTGGGTGTTGCCGCCACCGTTCCTAGTCCCGAAAGTCCTAAGACATCTAAATCAATGTACGGGAATAATTCTAGTAGTATTACTACTCTGTGGGAGAACGTGTTCTGGCGCGCAGATCTGAGCCGCAGAGAGAGAGTCAATGCCGCTCGCTGTGCCATTGACTCTGAAAAAGCTGCAGAGACATCTAGTTGACACCTCAACGGGTCTCCTTCCACCACAGGTCGACAACCTGACCCTCGAAGTGTGGAAATGTGGGACTGGACCGAAGCGGTGAAGACATGGAACACTGAACAATTATTATTGCGTAAAAACTCTTGGCGAAAGTCTACTTTAAAGACTTACGCTTGGAAGCGTTGGGCTTCATGGTCTATGTCGAAAAAAGTTAACTGCATAAGTCCTACAGGTTCTCAAGCAGCACAGTTTTTATCTGATATATATCTGATAGATTAATTATCGTACAAAACTATACTTCTTCACAAATCGGTTGTTTCGACATTGTTTAATGCTGACACCTCAAGTTTTTAAGTTCGCACGTTCTTGTTAAACACATACTAAAATCACTCGTTTTAAAAAACCCAAAGTCGTCTAAGCCACTTATTTAGGATGTCGGCAAATTGACTGCATTTTAAACAAATTACACTGTAGACATTAACAGTATTTTTCAGACATCACCCCATATTGCTATTCTGTTACTGCTATATTCAGGGAGACGTATATATGATTTGACTTTACTCCAAATTGACCCTAATCATTGTAAAGAATCTGATGATAATATAATTTCTGCTCGGACTGAATGCAGTAATTATAGACAATCGGAATGGAAGTTACTTTTAAATTCCAGTAACCGTTATCGCGATCCTGTATTCTGTATTAAAAGAACTATGTTATTATTAAATGAAAGGCGGAATGTTGCAAACTCATTTAACTAGATAATTCTATTGTGTTGAGTTTTTTACAAAGATACATAATTAAGGTCCTTTCACATTGGCGATGAATAACTCTATATGATTATCATATTATTGCAAATCTTAAGATACAAGTGGCGACACCAGACGATAACAAACAGGCTCTCAATATAAAGCTTCCAGTGACGTTCAAGTACTTTAATAGACGCGTTTTACCTGAAAATAAAACGCATATTAAAATACTTACCTCACTGGAAGTTTTCACTTTATTTCTGTCTGGTGAAATCGAGCCAATGAACTAAGATTCACTCGGCATTTTTACGTAAACTAAAATGGCTCGCGAACGCCAGGTGGCGCCACTGAACGCAGGAAATGGAGTCAACATAGGTACTAAAATCTGGTAAAAATGACGAAAACGGATATGCTCTCTCAATATAAAGCTTCTAGTGAGGTAAGTATTTTAATATGCGTTTTATTTTCAGGTAAAACGCGTCTATTTAGTATGATTTACAAAATCCTAACACTACCCATATAATTGCTATTAGAAAGCAGAACCTACCATATGCCAAACAGAAAATATTTTAGTGATAAGTACGTAAGTACTCTGTCATTTCTGGCACAGAGGCATAACACCTTAGGCCCCAGGAGTGCTAATGCATCTGCATTTTGATCTTGGTAATTGTGTAAGTATATATAGGCTGCAGTCATCACTGAATCATGAATGTGAACTGCATGCTTGTTTGTCACTTCCATAACATAATAAAAGTAAAATAATTTATAGATTTTTTTAGCAGTCTAGGTCTTTTTAGGTGGCACTCTAGGTCTTTTTAGCTAGCGGTCTAGGTACTAATACCTAAAGTATAGTCTAAAGAACGAATTAAGTAGGTAGACGTGTATGTAAATAGACCGTAATAGAACACAAATTGCAGAGAAGTGGATAACTAAATTTATCTTAGCTGATAAAATTGGTAAGTCCGTAAATACATCTTGCATTTGAGTCAAACCTACTTGTTTATTATTTATGATATCATTACAGTTTGTTACACTTGGGCTTGTACCTGTATAAAAAGTTATCTATATGATAATTTCCTTCAGTGCGAGGGATGTGATGCTGCCCAAGTCTGGTAGGCATTTGAACGCACATGTAGGTATGTTTTTTCCGAATTATACCTACTTAATACTAAGTACTTTTTTTAGATAAACATTTCTTCAGCCAACATATAATACATTTTTATGCATTGAGAGTGGAAAATAAACAGGGACTTAATTTTCCTAACGTAATTACCTAGTTATAATTGTCATTGGATCGCAATTGAATCGCTTTGCTATCGCTAACATATTCATTGTTTCTATTACTAATTAAACATTTTATGTTTGTATCACGTAACTTCACGCCCGTTCAAGCATAACACCCACGATTCGCCGGTTACGCCTTTACCCATGTAACAAATGCCGAACCTGTTGACATCTTCGGGCACGTAACCTCCTAGGTACTAGAAAATTTAAATAAAATGGAAAAATCCCAATAAAACCAGAGATAAAGGATTTCACACCATTATATCTGATAGCCGACGCAGGAATCGAAATTAGGACCCCAGCGTAGCAATAGTGGCCGCTAGACTACTGAGGCATTTTTAATTATTATTTTTAAAGGACGCGCGCATTAGTTATTGCAAAACAGCGGGGCGACCAAGTCACAGTCTAATAAATTTTAATATTGATGGTTTTTTTTATGTAATCAAAGTGGCAAACAAGCATGCAGTTCACATTGATTTTAAGTGATGACTGCAGCCTATAGACACCCACATAATGGCCAGAGGTCAAAATGCAGATGCGTTGCCACTCCTGAGGCCTAAGGTGTTATGCCTCTGTGCCGGAAATTACAGGGCCGTACATTACCACCTGACCGGAACACGAAAGTGCTGAACACTACCATTTAGCGGCAACTATATTGGTAATGCGGTGGTGTCTACGCCCGCGAGCTTCGTCACTGGAGCTCTACCACCAGTAAAAGAATGATAAATACTTCAACGAGGTTATTTTTAAACAATTGGGGATACTACATGGGGTTATTGTGCCGCCATTATGTATAGACTATAGAGCATCCGATCTACTCCTACTTAGTAGAAAGTACTTTCTCTGTGGAGTGTAGAGGAGCATGAGAATTTCCAAAAAATATTCGCGTATAGAGTCGCGGACAAAGCTAGAAATTATATAAGACACAAATAACAGACACTTCAACAATTTAAATTTTATGCGCGTGTCCTACATGAACCTAGTTTTCATTTTATTTTCAGGTCAAACGACGGTGACCCAATATCCTATAAGCTGCCGCCGGCGCGATGTGAGGTTACAGACGATATGTGGGCGCGACCGCAACAATTATCCATCACTCCCTTTCATGACATTCATTTCGGTCTTTAAAACATTTATAACAGGTGCTTTTTATTCGGCTGGTCATGTTTGTGATCATATATATTTTATTCTCTAACTAAAGGAATAAGATTTTATTGTTGTTTATTTTAAAAAGAGGCAAATCATTAAATAGGTTGTCGTAGCAGACCAAAAAAAAATATCTCATACTCAGTCCAAGGTTTTACGTCTACATGCATTACTCAAAGAGTATACAAATACTACGTGCAGTACTCAACAATTAATATTGCACATCGAGCCTGCGAAAGAGACGATCGGCTCGTTTCGACTTGGTAGAGCGTTATCTCTGTTGCACAGTGCCTACGTGTACCTACCTGTAGCACTGACAGTCCGGTATTGGTCAAAACTTGATCAAAATGGTCGACAAACATCAAATAGGTACGGTGCGTAAGAGATAACGCTTTACAGAAATAAGCCGAAGTCTCCTTCCTAGGCTCGATGTGCAATATTTATTGTTGAGCACTGTACGCTTGGAAATAACGTTTTCGTAGGTTTTCGCGAGCTTCGTACCTTGTAGAAATTAAACTTGCGGATTTTCTCGCGTATACAACACTCCCAAACTTCTTACACCCGACGTTTCGGTCGCTTTCCAGCTACCGTGGTCACGGGCAGACACAGCAGAAGTTTGGGAGTGTTGTATACGCGAGAAATTCCGCAAGTTTAATTTCTACAATGAGCACTGTACTTTAATATGTCATAGAGCATATATTTATTCAGAAGCGTGTAAGTAGCCGGCAAGCGCGTTTTAAATCGTAGCATGCTATATTTCGTAGCATGGTGCATCACCTAGGTACATCGCATGATTACAACGTAGATAATAAATCTATGATAACAACAATCCTCAAGATCGCGTGCGGTGCTAAATAGCATGCTACGTTCATAACGTGTCGTAACGATTTGTGCGGTGTCCGTTGAATAGTTTGACGACCCGGTTAGTCCAGCGGTGTGAGATGACCTTTTGATTCGAAGGGTCGCGGGTTCGATCCCCGCACCGGGACAAATATTTGTATGGCCTACAGACATTTGTTTCGGGTCTGGATGTTTGTGTATGTGTTGTATGTGTATAACGGCACCCACGACACAAGTTTATACCTACTGTGGGGCTGTGAGTGTAAGCGTATTTTATTTATTATGTCTCTCGTCAGCACGGGGTCCAATTTGAACCCCGGACCTTTGTCAGGCTTGCGCGGGGACATGGGAGGTCCAACACGTTGAGGCCCTTTCGAGAATTTATAATTTTTATATATTATTAGTTGATCAAACCATAAATTATGCGTGAATGCCTACAATATATTAAATTTCCTTGGATTACCGTAACTACTAAATAAGGAAAATTTAAAGAGTTAAGACCATTTTTATTATCAATTTATTTAATAACATTTTAAGAACAAAATGTAACTATCCCAAGTTATGTCTTTTAACGGCCAGTGCTGGTGGCAGCTGCGATACTATACTTTCTGGAAGAATTTCTATTGTTACTGCTTCATCGTCACCGATCCAGTGGAATCCAGCCAGATACTGAAACAGAACAATCATTTCTTGTTTTAAAGAACAAATGGAAAGAAAAATTAAACTTCAGTCGGGACTTAAACCTGCGACCACTGGGATCAGTAGTGTACAACCGGTAAGTCCACACCAACCAATTTTCTTTCACAATTAAGGCCCGCCAGAAGTAAATTTTTATCGTTCCATTTTTTTGCACGTGTTATTGGCAAAAATGCAATAAAATAACACAAGCACAAGTTTTAGTTAAATAAATTTGACAAACTTCGCGTATAATACGCGTTAAGTTCAAAAACAATGTTTCGGTACGGTCACTAAAACATTCATAGATTTTCTAATCTATGAGTTTCTGAATAATTTCTCCTAGAAAGGAGCAATGCTTAAAAACTGCCGTCCACATTATCAGTTGTTTACAATATGTTCCCTGTAGTGTTGTTACGTGTTACCTACCTAAATCGAAAGACAAGAATAATATATGATATATGATGATGGGTTATAAGAATCATTTCTTATGAAGACTGCATGTGACAAGTAAATTATATAATTTTCATTTACAATTATTGTCGAATGTCGAAATCAGGTTTCAAACGATACAATCAGTTGCAATACAACTGATTGGACCGTTTGTAAACTGACAAGACAAAAACATTCGAAGTGCAGTTACCCTTAAAACTAGCCAAAGCCATTATATTTTTTAATGTGCCAAATGACAAACAAGCATGCACATCATACGGATGGTAAGTAGGTACCTACCAGATATCAAAATGCAAAGGGGTTCAGTCCCTGGCTTCATATTGCCTGTGTGAAAGAAATTACGGAACCAAACATTACCGACTAGCCGGTACACAAATGACAATAGTTCTGAACCACCATTGAACCAACTGCCATTTGAGGGCAGATTCGATAACGCGGTGGTGGCGTAAGCCCTCGAGCTCCGACTTAGCTTAGAATTCTGCCAAGAATTCTAACTATCTAAGAATCTCTTTGGAATGCAATAAAATATGCTCATTATTGTTTTGGCGATGGTCACGAATTCAATTTTAACTAAAAGTAGACAACATCTTCTTTTTAAATCTTTAATGAGAGTATTCTTACCTTAATGGGGACAATCCTTAGATCCATACTTAAATTATTCGCTTGTGGTTTTCTTTTCACGGCAGGTCGTTCACACACCTGAAATTATAAGGAAATTTGAAATCTGTTGGTAAGTACCTATAAAGATTACCAGGGCCGGCATTACCAGGGGTACCAGTTCTAAAAACATTGAGTTGGTCTCGCCACATTGTATGTCTAACAATAAAATATTTCGTTTGAGAAAAAAACAAGTGCTAGACATTGCTGATTTTTTATAATAATGGGACGTATATAAACGGCTCGTGTCGAGACGGCCGTCGAACATTGGTTCGAGGGTCAGCCACGCGCATTGGAGACGGCACTTGGTAATTCAAATATGGCGCGCTTAAACACGTCGCGCACCGATTCCTGTCGGTCTTTGGTGACGTGCAGGGTGACCAATATTCTGCAGAATTAAGCAGAATTCTGATAGTTCCGCAGAATCTAATTTAGGGCTTTTAGCACACGGAGGTATTGACAGACTTGGTGATTATTCCATCGAGTTGGATTGATAATCTTTGTGTGTTCACTAAAAACATAATATTATCTTGGTATCCTAGTATCACCTAGTATCGCAGACCACGGGCGCGTTACTTCTTGAGTTTCTTTTTCTACCTTTTTCAATAAAATGCACAGCCACTCGGCCACTATTCGGATAGTACCATTAGTACCTATGTATATACGGAACCTCACGCTTGTAATCCCCAAAGGGGTAGGCAGCGGTAAATGCATGCATTCAAGCATACATGCAAATACCTACGATTCGCCGGTTACGTTTTAGGCCCATGTAACAGGTGGCGAGCCTGTTGCCATCTCCGGGCACATTACCAAACGCCGAGGTACTGGGAAACTTCCAGAAAATGGAAAAATCTGAAAAGAACCAGAGTTAAAGGATTTTACACAGTTATCTCTGATAGCCCCCGGGACCCGGGAATCGATCCCAGGACCTCCAGCGTAGTAGTAGTGGCCTGCTACCACTACCACTACTACGCACTGACGCAGTTAATATGGATCACTGAAAACGTACCTTAGCATCCCTATCTAGTATCCACAACGAGGTTTCATCATGGAACACAAGTGCGTTGCGTCTCGGATGCATGCACACGGAGCTAACCACAGACTTGCGTTTCAGCCATTCCTCAGGCAATAACATCCCAGGCCACTGACTCATCTTCTTATTTATTAAATCGTATTCTACTATCTGTAAAAAATATATGATATAATAGGTAATATGCATAAAATTTAAAATTGTCTCAAATATTTTTTTCTCGAATCTTATCAACGACATATTATAATTACAAAGTTTTTTTTTATTTACTAATTACTTAATGCCATTAAATATTATGTAAATAGTGCAAAATAAGGAAACGAAATTCAAGCTTCCAAAACGCGCCGCCATTGGTCGAGACGAAATAACACTTTGTCTGGTACAAATACAATACTTTTAAGATGGCTTTTTTGCTTCTTCCATGATTTGTAGAGCAATTAATATTGAAAATACGTGTGAAGTAAAACAAAAGTTTAGAGTAAAAAACACTCGACGTGTGTTGTGACGTCACAACACACGTCGTCAAAATGACGGCGTATGAAGAGCTCAAATTTACTCAATGTTTTAAATTTCACTTTGAAAAATAACTATAATATTTTCAGGCCTATTTATAATTTTTCTACGATATATATGTATAAGTAAATCATTAATTTAAGACGAAAAAAAATTTTCATGAATATTCCCTATTCAGACGTATGTAGAAAGCTAATCTTGAGACAGCCTCTTGGAACTTCTACGAACAATAAAGCATAGAAATCTAACCCTCATACAATTACCGCTTCGATTTTGGTTAAAATAATTGTATTTACGCAAACAAACTAATTGTAATCATAACAGACACTCGCACTTTCAACATACACAATTCTGACATTCGATTGGTCGCGACCAGGTCATTTCGACCAGCGGCAAGGAAACGTCCAATAGTCTGACGCATTGCGGTGGACCATATTTAAAACCCCGCACACGAGGCACTTACAGTACGTGGAACAAGTTTTTTTTAAATGGTTCAAAAAAACCTTTTTTGTTTTGTTTAGTTGAAGCTTTTAGTAGTATTTTTTTTTTATTATTATTCGTAAGTCAACTTAAGAGGCGAGCGAGAACCGCTCGAAGTATGTAGTTGTTATAGTTCACATAATTAATTCACACAATATTAACTTATATATACATAATTAATTTATATACAACATTGTGAATGTTAACTTTGTATGTGCTTTGCCTTTCTAATGGTAAAGCTGTAGGAGCTAGAAGTATATCGTAAGATTTAATGCAAGTAAGTGGAACAATAGAATCTGTATTTTGAGCTTCGACTAAGATTTCTAACCTTGACTAAGATTTCGAACCTTCACTCATTTCTCGAACTCATTTTAGGGTTTATTTCGTTTTTGTAATATTATCATTACCTGTGTGAGCGTGATTGTGTAGTTATTGTCAGTGTATGTAGTAGTAAATAAACGAACCGGCAATATGTCTCGCCGATAGTTTTTGGAAACATATAGCATTTTTATTCATATTTTCATTTCTGCGCTGCCAAGCATTAGGGTAAGCACCCTCTAAATTTGTTTTTTTTTTAATCGTATTCCTACAAATAACACCTGTGACAAATCCAGAATATAAAATAAATAATATTCCATAGTCCAGAAGTAGCTATCCATAATCCATACCTTTTGATCCACATAAGTGACGATAAGATGGTCCGTTATTGGGTTCACAGTCATAGCGCTAGGTACACATCTGTATTTGGGTAGCGACACGTGGTATTCAAATTTCTTCGCTGTCCTCACCCACACGGCTATAGCGCCTTGTGTATCCGCTACTATTAAATAGCTGATTCTCGAATTACCCTCCTTTGGTGTAATCACGTGCAGAATTGAACCACGCTTCAGATCTTAAACATAATAATATATTTAAGAAATTATTCAACTAACTCAGTAGCCTACTACTACGCTAGGATCCGGGGTTCGATTCCTGAGACAGGAGCTTATCAGAGATTAATCAGAATTTTTCAATTTTCTGGAACTTTCCCAATACCTCGGAGTTTGGTAATGTGCCCAGAGATGTCAACAGGCTCGCCACCACACAACACACGCCAAAATATAACCGGCGAATCGTAAGTTACTGATGAATGTATGCTTGAATGCATGCATTTACCTCTGCCTAACTTCGGGTACCAGAGTTAGTTTAAAATATATATGTATTTTTAATGACTTTGTTTGTCCTAGATACTTAATATGACGAACATATGTACGATAAGGTTAAGATTATTTTCAAACACATATACGAAAAGAATCTAAGGCTGGGTTGCACCAAGATATTTGTTAAAGTTAAGTTATTGTAACATTTCACAACCTTCTCTAACTTAAAGAAATTTGTTAAAGTTCGAGAAGAAGCACCAAGATATTTATTTTGGTGCAACCCAGGTTTAACCATGGAAGGGCGAAGATACTTAACGAATACTAAACATAGTAACATCAGGAATAATTACTAATACTCTACAGTACTGGATTTAAACATGACACGCAAAAGTTATAATTCAAATGACTATGCATTCCTAAGACAAAACTATTTTTTTTAATTTACATAACTCCATGTAAAAAACATAGATATACAATTTATTATTATATCTTACATTTCTCAGTCGATATCGCTTGTACCACAGTAGCGCCGGCCTCTGGATCTACTTGAAGCACTTTGATTTCATTTTTGCTGTGCACAACCATTATCCGCGAATCCCCCGTGAAGGCGATGTGATCACAAAACGAAGTGAGACCGCTGATTAGGACTTTTGTTAGTGATATATTGCCTTGGTCGTCATCCTTTAAAAAATCCAGTGCAAATGTATTATTATAGTATTATTTACTTAGACTTTGTTTCATGTGACAATTGAATGAAATGAATGTGAAAAGTATAGGTAGATGAAGAATTTGCATTTAATATTTTTTATTATTACATGATCCGCGTGACATAAAAGAGAAAGATGAAAAAACATGACTCAATCCTGAACAATCCAAACATACGAAGCACACAGATTCACGGTAAAGTAACTAGGTATAACCTATAGATCTACATAAGAAATACAACTGCCTCGGTAGCCTAGTGGTAGCAGGCCACTACTACTACGCTGAGGTCCTGGGTTCGATTCCCGGGTAGGGGGTTATCAGAGATAATGGTGTAAAGTCCTTTATCTCTGGTTCTATTGGGATTTTTCGATTTTCTGGAAATTTCCCAGTACCTCGAAGTTTGGTAATGTGCCCGGAGATGTCAACAGGCTCGCCACCTGTTACATGGGCCAAAACGTAACCGGCGAATCGTGGGTGTTTGCATGTATGTTTGAATGCATGCATTCACCTCTGCCTACCCCTTCGGGGATTAAAGGCGTGAAGTTACGTACGTACGTAAGAAATACAAAATCTCTACGTAAATGTGTTGCCATATGCGAGGGCTAAACTGTTTTGTGTCTATGCCAAATTTACCAAGCCTAGTTTAAGTAGTAAAGAACCGGATCACGGTAACGTTGATCCATTTAAGGGAAAATCTAGGTTTCTTAACACGTTCAACGGCATGCGAACTACCGGTGCGAATACTAGCTTACTGGGTGCCCGATCAGGTCCAATCGAAATCCGTATCGTATCGAAATCGATATTTTGCTTGCAAACGATCGACCGCAAACGCTGCAAACGATCGACCAACAATAATTGAAATATATTTTTTTATGTAATTTTATGTAATGATAGTGGCAAAGAAGCATACAGTTCATATTATTGGTATGTGAATACTGAAACCTATAGATTAGATAGCTACACAAAAACCGATGAACAAGTGCGTTGCCACTCCTGAGCACACCGCGGACACTCCGCCAAAATTCCATACAAATCAATCAGTGACGTGTTAACACGTGCACCTGTGTGCGTAGCACGTAGAAAATGCCAACCGTCGCCCTTAAGAGGGCAGGAGGTTGGGTGAGGCGAGAAAATCGGGCGGGATGTTGAAGTGTCCATTCTATACGTAGTATTATTACATATTCTCTGCCCTGAGACTTAAGTTTTACCTCTGTGATCGTTATTACGGGGATTTTTATTGTTTTAATTTTCATAATCGCTACAAAGATACTTACAACTTCCAATTTCAACATTCTTAAATCACTCTCTGTGGAATAGGCGATAAACTCGCCGCTTGGTGATAATACGCAAGCCAGTATTTGCTTCTGTCCTTTAGTTTGTACAGACACCAATTTTGTGGAATTCTCAGTCAATTTTAAAGTCTGTTGTTGTGTAGTAGAATGCATTACGTTTGATCCATTTGTTACATGAATTGCTGAATCTTGTTCTAAATCTTTGTTCCCACTTTTGTTGCTCCCATTTTGTTTCACATTGATATTGGCAAGCAAAACACAGCCACTCTTATTTGTGGCATACGATCCTAATTTCCAAACTTCAAGATTATTATGATATCTGCAATATTAAAATAAAATATTTCAATATTACTTAAATGCAAGCTAACAATCAGAACACTGATAGAGTTCTATGATGCATGTACTTTAAATTATTAGATTTAATAATTAAAATTGAACTGCCTCAGTAGCCTAGAGGTAGAAGCCCACTATTACTATGCTGGGATCCTGGGTTCGATTCCCAGGTCGGGGGCTATCAGAGATAACGGTGTAAAATCCTTTACCTCAGGTTCTATTGGGATTTTTCCATTTTCTGGAAATTTCCCAGCCTATTGACATCTCCAGGCACATTACCGGGCTCAATGTGAAGCTCGTCACCTGTTACATGGGTCAAAACGTAACCGGCGAATCGTGGGTGGTTCCATACCATTATCTATAAAAAAACGGGGGAAAACACGTTTGTTATATGGGAGCTGTTAAATATTTACTTCATTCTCTTTTTATTTGTTGAATATAGCGACAACATAACTGGATTATCTGTGAAAATTTCAACTATCCAGCTATCACGGTTCATTTCATGAGATACAGCCTGGGGACAGACTGATAGCAAGACAGACGGATGAACAGTGGAGTCTTAGAAATAGGGTAGGATTACCCTATGGGTATGGAACCCCAAAAAGAATACTAATGGTAAATAAATATTCTTTGAAGAATATTATTGTTTTTTTTTTATGTAATGGAAGTGGTAAACAAGCATGGAGTTCACATTGATATTAAGTGATGATTGCAGCCTATAGATACCCACCTACCCCGTTATCACTCTTGAGGCCTAAGGTGTTATGCCTCTGTGACAGAAATTACAGTTCCGTACATTACCACCTGACGGAACACGATAGGTAGTGCTGAACACTAGCATTTAGAGGCAAGTATATTAGGTAATGCGGTGGTGCCTACGCCCGCGAGCCCCGTCACTGGAGCTCTACCACCAGGAAAACGGAGTTCGAACTCGGATTTGAAAAATGGCAAGTGCCAATAGAATGTTCTATATCAGTGTTTCCCAAACAGCTCTGTCATGGCCCGGTAATTTTCACACTGTCCCTTCATGACCCACTTAATATTTTTAAGTCCATGTAGTTTCCATTTATTAAAGTCATCATCATCACTCTAGCCGAATGACGTCCACTGCTGGACAAAGCCTTCCCCAAGTACGCCCACAACACTGTTGTGTGTCATTAGGGGAGAATATGCCATAATTGCCACGCTTGGCAGGCGGATTGGTGATCGTAGTGACGGTAGTTTTATCGCGGGACGTTGCTGCCCATCCCGCGTTTTTTTTTACTACTGCCCTATCGAAATGCTTTGACCGCCTATCTTCGGTTGACTGACTGCACTAGTGGAATTCACTTCCAGTAGAAGAAAATTTTTCCATTAGTGAGGCCTGGGGTCTTCATGTCCCAACGCCAGTGAGTAAAGTAATACACTTCACATTTTTATTAATAATATTTACGATGCGTCAATCGACAGTATGTAATCTAAACTAATATTATAAAGAGGTAATATTTTTTTGTTTGTTTGTAATGAATAGGCTCATAACTACTGGACCGATTTTAAAAATTCTTTCACTATTCGAAAACTACATTATCCACGGTTTTTCAGACACAAGGTGTAAAAAATCAACCAGAAAAGTTACTTATTTTGCATACGGTGCCTAAACTATAAAAGATATCGAGGAAGACTTTAGGCTATATCTATGTATAATCATCATGCTAAGACGAATAGGAGAGGGTAGGCAACATTGCACCGCGCGAACCCAGGGCAGGCCGCTAGTAATAAATATAAAACAAGGGTATCTTGCAACCCGGTATTTTATTTTCATAGCCTGGTACTAGGTTAATTTTTGTATTTCTATTTGTAAAGATATTATATCATGACTGTAAATAATTAACTTTCATTATGGAACTTTGTTTTTAACACCATCTTTTGTCAATAGTAATACATACCTTAAAAGTAATAATTTTTTTTGGGCACAAACAAATGATCTGGGATATGGTATCATAGGAGGTATTCTCATTACCCATTTTGGAGGATAACTAGACTGCGTAAGGTAGCCATCAGCTCCTACTGATATTAATTTGTCACCATTTATAACAAGTGCACTGTAAAAGAAAATATGTTGTTTTAATATATAATCGTTTTTGAATTGCTTTTAAGGATCTGTCACATTTTTTAAAAAAATTTTGGTAGAGCTCCAGGTATGGAGCTCAAGACTGCAGGCGGAATCATACTGACCCAGAAGGGCTTGAGTGGCCCTGGGCCTACCTTGACTATATAAATAGTATATAGTCAGGCTCACAAGGTACATAGACACCACCTCTTTACTTAATCTACTTGCCGCTAAATAGTAGTGCTATCATATTCCAGTGAGATATGTAGGGAATAATAACTTAGACATCAGGAAAGGCAACACATCTACATTGAGATGTCTAGTTTATATGTAGATTTTTATAGGGTACAGTATTAATAAACAATACACTAATAATATGATGGTTTGCCACTTCATGAGTGGCCACCCCTGAGATCTAAGTTGTTATGTCTCTGTGATAATTAATATGGGTCCATAAAATTGTATGGGATTCTGTGCATGCACAAGTCTCGACTTGCACTTGGCTGGTATTTTCTTAATGTGATTCATGTTTATACTGTACCGAACATCATGTTCATGTATGTTCCTTTGCACATGTTTGACCCAGTTTGATGAGTTTTTATCACCTCCTTTATCCACTTTCACGAAACTCATAATAACTGGATCCACGCCACTGCAGTAAAGTTTTTTTTCATTATCTGTCACTGCTATTGACAGTATATCAGCTTTATGTGTTGTGTATGACTCAATCTAAAATTTAAAAAAAAAATTACAAAATGAAATTTTATATTTGTAATGTCCTTAACACCTATAAAGTATATAAAATTATAATTGATCATAACTGTTAATTTATATTTCATTTATATATTTTTCACGACTGTAGCACAGAATGCATTTCAATATATCTTGAATCTTACAATTATGATATAAGTTTACCTGCTCTCCTATATTGCAATCCCAAAAAGTAAGTCTTCCAAGGCTGTCTCCAGATACAATAACATTATCTGTGAGCACAGCAAGGCTCCAAACAATAGTCTCTTTGCCCCGCCGACTAACTGATAACCTTGTTGTGGCATGTCCAGTCTCTACATTCCACACCCTAATTGTATCAACAGATCCTTATAAACATAAAAAAAAACATGTTATCATATTCATATATGTATATAAAAGTACCAGCTTTTGCTCGTGACTTTGTCTGAGTGTACTTCGAAATTCCCTAAGAAACCTGTAAATAGGATAAAAAGTGTCCCATGTGTTACAGCCATATATATATACTCTACTGTGTACAAAATTTCACCAAAATCTGTCCAGCCGGTTTAGCGTGAAAGAGCAACAAACATTCATACTTTTATAATAACTAATCACAGTATAATAGTAAAATAAAAAAAATATCACATATTTTATAAAAGAAGTAGATGTAATGTTTGTAATCAATCAAAGATTTCTGCAAATATAATACCTGTCACTAGAATATTTCCAGATTTGTCGAACTTGCAACACATAATCCTGCCTTCTTGTTTATCAAACAGTTTTTTGTATACAATATCATTGTCTTCTACGGAGTATACATTAACATATCCCTGTTCGGTACCAACAGCTACCAAAGTATTACTAATGTTCACATCTAAACACCAAGCAGCATAGCCAGTGAGGATGGTGGTAGATTTTATGTTCAAATTTTCTAGGTCCCATTCTAATAAAGCACCGCCGAGGCCCGTCGATAACAATCTGTCGTTTACCCATCCCAATGCTTCTACCGAACTCTTCGCAGTGGCCGGAATACATTTTATAACATATGGCGCAAAATTTAAATCCCATATTTCAATTGATGCATCACCCCTGTAAATTACAATATTGTTCAATGATTTTAATAAAATGTGTGCGTAAACAATGAGTAAGGTTATACCGTACCTAGCAACTGCAATGAGTTTGGTCTTTTTGTTGAATGAAACACAGTTGATGGACTCAGTTTTTGGGTTGTAATATCGGACTCGATGTGTTTTACACGACATTTTAACTTACCAAAGAAGAAAATAGAAAATTGAAACAACAAATACTTTTCATGTCCAACAAACTTTTTTTCTGACTTATAATCAGGGTTGCCAATGCAAACCTTTTTAATCCCCAAAACTTGAGTCGAATTCCTCGAATGGGATAATTGTAAAATTAATTAAATTTATTTTAAAAATCTAACTTATGAAGCACACACGAAGAAAAAAAACCACTTTCACACTGCGAGACCTTTCAAAATTTAAATTACAACTTTAGAATTCCTAAAAGTCAAAGTCAAATCCCTGCATTTTTCCCACTTAATGCCAGTTCCCAATAATTACTCACTCAGCTGTAAAGTCCCCAATAATTACCCACTCAGCTGTCAAGTCCCCATTAATTACCCACACAGTTGTAATTATCCCGCCATTTGGGGAATTCCCCCACATTTTGGCAACCCAGGTTATAATTAATTAACAGGGTTGCCAATGCTATTACTTCATATTCCTCAAAAATCTAAGTCAAGTACCCCGAATCGGGATATTTGAATTTTGAAGATTTGTAGATTAAAGTCTTGTAAAACGCGCGACCAAAAAAAGAAACGGCTTTGACAATGCCTTAAACAAATGTCATCCATTTAATTAAATTACAAAAGAAGGACGCGCGAGCTAAGAAAAACAAAGATCGCCCTGCGAGACCTTTCAAAATAAAACTAACTTAAGGTGACAACTCGGCCTTAAAATAGGTTAAAGTATAGTTCCGAAATTGTAATTTTTAATTTTGAAAGGTCTCGCAGGGCGATCTTTGTAGAAATTCCCGTATTTTCCCCACTTGAGGAATTTCCCTCAAATTGGCAGCCCTGTTAATTAATGGCTATGTTTTTTTTTAATGGCATCGCTATTACGCATATTGCCAGTGTCAAGTAAAACGATATTTCGTATTCGTAAAAAAAAGCGTTAAGGTTAAACGTTCGCATCGGCTAAGCAACTTATTTCAAAAGATGGCGCAGTTTCTCGGAAAGCGTGTTTTTAATTCATTTCAACAAAATTAAAGCGAAAGGGAGTAATTAATGTAAGTTTAGCGAACATGAAAATCATTTTTGTATACATTTCTGATTTAATTGAGACTACTGATAGCTACAATTTCGAAATATTGGTTATTGTACTGCGACTAGAATACGTGAACTAGCAATTCGCACACATACAAACGAAAGAAATGT
This sequence comes from Macrosoma leucophasiata, assembly GCA_036365455.1. Lineage (NCBI taxonomy): Eukaryota > Metazoa > Arthropoda > Insecta > Lepidoptera > Hedylidae > Macrosoma > Macrosoma leucophasiata. The sequence continues at coordinate 9,812,876 of JAWQUS010000024.1, forward strand.
TATAATTTATATACCCAATATTCGTCGCTTCAAAAAACAGACATATGGCGTAATGGAGAATGCTACAGTCTAACCGGCGGCGTACCCAGGGTTCGAATTCCTGTCAGATGATAACTATCTGTCCAATATGTCACTGTTGTTTTTTTTTACTTTTTATTAAACGTTAATTTTTAACTACCACTACTACTACGCTGAGGTCCTGGGTTCGATTCCCGGGTAGGGGGTTATCAGAGATAATGGTGTAAAGGCCTTTATCTCTGGTTCTATTGGGATTTTTCCATTTTCTGGAAATTTCCCAGTACCTCAAAGTTTGGTAATGTGCCCGGAGATGTCAACAGGCTCGCCACCTGTTACATGGGCCAAAACGTAACCGGCGAATCGTGGGTGTTTGCATGTATGCTTTAATGCATGCATTTACCTCTGCCTACCCCTTCGGGGATTACAGGCGTGAAGTTACGTTAATTTTTAAAGATTTTTGAATGCTATTAAGTACCTAATATTTTTTTTTTTGTAAAAGTTTTGTAAGGAATGTTCCTAACAAAAATAACTATCTGTACTAATAATTATAAAATAATTTGTATATTCAAACCATTATTTTAATATATTAGACACTAACAAAATAATAGTCTAATGTATTTACTTTCCAACCTAATTTATTTACTTTCCAATCCGTGAAAAAATAGTTTAGTTACGGTCCAGTGTGTTTGTGAAGGTGAAATTATAAAATGACTAATTAGTTTTTAATATTGTTCCACAGCATGAGAACCCCAGGGTTACGGCCCTGTAATTTCCGGCACAGAGGCATAACACCTCAGGCCTCAGGAGTGGTTACGCATATGCATTTTGACCTCTGGTCTTTGTATGGGTGTCTATAGGCTGCAGTCATCATTTATCATCAATGTGAACTGTATGTTTGTTTGCCGCTTTCAATAAGTACCTACATAAAAAAAATTAAGTACCTATATAATATGCTTGTTTGCCATTTTAGTACACAAACGAATAATATCGTAGATTACGATATCATAGGTTATCTATGTACGGATATATCTTCACCCCTTACAGGGTAGGCTCAGAGTGTGGAGCACAAGATATCTATATAATTAATTGGAAAATAAGAGATTCAATAAGATACTTCCAACAATATTTATTTTTTAAATAAGAATTATTTGTATAGAATCATTTCAGTTCAAAGATATATATCCCCAGATCTTGCAACTACATATTTTCAATGAAATAATTTAATTTTATTGATCTCTCATCCAATTACGGCTCAACATTATATACCTACATAAGAAATGAAAGGCAGAAGTAGGTATTTTAGTAGGTACTTGGTTTCCTATGGGCTGCTGTATCACATACCATCAATGTGAACAGTTAATTACATAATAAATTACTTATATTTTCTATCTATACTTCTATCTTTTCTTGGTCTGTTTAGGTAGTGGTTTTATTCTCTTTGGTCTGTCCATAGATAATCTGTCTGACTGTCTGTGGATTCTAGTCTGTGGTTCTTTCGTAGTAGCAAAAGTAGCGAAACTGGTATTGGCATGATAAAATTCGTCAAAGAAGTTTCGCTCTAAAGAATTATTTGCGTAGCTCGTGACTAACTTTAATTTCTAAATATGGGTGATGGGCAAAGTGAAAATCAGGCTCTGCTCAGTAATGGTACGTAAATACAACTTTTATTGTTTTGACAGCTGATGATTCAACTAAAACCTATTTGTATTTTTGTTGCCTAAACAATGCAAAGAAATGGTTCAAACCAATCACGTATATGAGTAAAATGTTTATATTGTGTAACTGCAGCTGATGTGCCAGTAGTTACACTAGTTTGGTAGCGCATTACGTGTGTGAATCACGCAAGTTGGTTTGATTTCACAGAGGAAGTAAATGTGAGCACCATATCACCGATCGGGCCCGACGAGCTGCCTCCGCCGTACCAGCAAGCAGGAATGCCCATGGTGACATGTCGCGTGTGCCAGGCCATGATCGACATATCGGGAAAGAGGGAACAACATGTCGTCAAATGTTCAGAATGTAACGAAGCTACGGTAAGTACACCTAGGCAAAGTACACATCAAATAATGTTAGTTATAGACGAGATTATCTTGAATAACTGTAACAACTAATTCATTGTTGATAAACATACTTATTTGTATATTATCAATGACAATAGATAACAAATGAGATAAATATCGATGATATTGTCATTAAGGAAAACAAAAGTGGCCAATGTCTTGTATATTGTGTCACAATTTTATTGTTATTCTTTATTTTTTCGTAAAAATCGAAAATAATGCATACTAACAGACATATTAACTAGCAATTATTAACAAATAAATTAACCACATGTACTTTGTTTATGTATGTGAAAATGTTTAGTCCAGTGGTGTGAGACAAATGGTTGCCATTTGATTGGAAGGGTCGCAGGTTGGATCCTTGCACCAGGACAAATATTTGTATGACCTATAGATATTTGTTTCGGTTCTTATACCTAGTGTGGGGCTGTGAGTGTAAGTGTATAAAAAAACAACAAACATACTTTAATAAAATTAATTATGTCATTGTTAATGATTAGTTAATGTTTATTATTTTATGAAAATTTACAAAATACTACTAAACAATTGTCAATTTACAGAACACAACAACACATGCTTGTTACTTGTTTTGAAAACACTTGCTGCCATATTTTGTACCCCTGTTGAAAAGTATCCAGGTGACAGTGAACCCCTCAACTAATTAATCCTCCCCCTTCCCCAAAAAAACAATAAAATTGACTTTTTATTTCAATAAAAGGTAACAAATAAAGTGCGAATAGAAATATATTCTTACTAGGTACCTACCTACTATTAATGTGATGGGTGTGCTTGTTTCTTGTCACAAAAGGAGTCAATTTTAGGAGTAATTTCGGACAATTTTAAACTTTGTTCTGACTCTGCATCAAATCGATTTATAACAAATCTTGTCGGGATCCCCCTGCCGTCGAATGGCGAACCCCTAGGGGTTCGCGTACCCCACTTTGAGAAACCCTGGTCTAAGGGAACAGACAGGGGGTAATGTGAAAATGATACTTATTAAAACCCCGCGGTGTTCCGACTCGTCCGCTTTCAGCGGCGTAGTTTCGAGAACAGCTTCATATGACCCCACCGACGGCCGCCTGCAACCGAACCCTACTCACAGAAAAGGGGACCACAGGGGCCAGAGGGCCCTATTAGGGTGAAATATTTAACTGCCGCCTAAGCCTAATACCACATGTGCTAATACAATATTGGGGATAGTACCTACATCTGTTGCAGACACTTTTTAAAATCTCCTGGAACCTGACCACTTTATGTGATTACTTTGGTTTTCGATTCAATCTTTTTATGAAGTTATTCGTGGAAACAATTATTACGAAAAACTATTATTTTGACTAGACATTCATATAAAATTGATTATTTGACTTTACGGTAGGCTTCTACCTCTTAAATAAAAAATGTGAGAGTAGCTACTGTAATTTATTCTAAATAAATCCTATGTTTTTCCTATGGGAAATGCACAATAAAATTGACGGATCACTTACGTAAATTCAATCCGTCGAAACTAGCATTGATATTTGTGCTGCAAAATATATTATTTTTTTTAAGCATTAATATACCTAATAATAATTGTGATAGAGACATTTTTTGACTTATTATCGCTCCTTTTTCACGTGAGGGATTCCGCCTTGTCGTGGCGGGGGGGCCCAATACCCCGTGGTTGTCCCCACACCGGCGAAGCCAAGAGGAACCCAGAGAGAGGGCGGCGTTTGGTGGGGTTCTGCCCGCCACTCGCTGCTGTAGAGAGGAGACGGCTGGGGAGGAGGTTACGGGTATTTCGTTGGCCCTGCACCTTATCTCCAGCCGCCTAACGGTGGTCCCGCCGTCGGATAGGGACGTGGTGGGGCCGCGGGGGGACGGACGAGAAAAACTTGAATTCCTTCGACGCTTACCCGGGGCCAAACTGAGCCCCTGGCGACGGACTTTCCCTAGTCCGTCGCCAGAGGTCCCACTGGCTGGCGTGCAAGTGGAACACGCCACTAGTATGTTCTTTCCCGGAGTTCCATGCGTTACGCATATCCACTCCTCTCCCCAAGTGTGGGTATGCGTAATGCATTTTCCCCTATCAAAAAAGGGCGACTAGCGCCCACCGCTCCTGCGCGCTTAGATTCGGTTGCATCAAAATTTGCTAAGTTAAAATTTTTCATTAACAATAACTTCAACAAATATTTTACCCCTCTCCCTAAGGGTGGGTATGCGTAACGCATTTTCCCCTCTTAAAAAAAGGGTGCCTATCGCCCACCGCTCCTGCGCGCTTAGATTTGGTTACATCAAAATTTGCAAAAAAAAAGTTAAAATTTTTCATTAACAATAACTTTAACAAATATTTTGGTGCAACCGAACCTTAGTATTATTTTAGTTTTTGATGGACTTATTTATACCTACGGCTCGCCTCCACGAGAATTCACTAGTGTACGTACGTACTTCACCTTTTTTTTGGAAACGTTCTATCTACCCCCAATGGTAGAGTTCACCACTATCGTGTTATGGTTAGATAGTAATGTATGGCCCTGTAACTATCACAGAGGCAAAATAACTTAGGCCTCACGGGTGGCCTCATTCATGTGTATTTTGACTGTTGGTTTTTGTGAAGATGTCTATAGGCCTCAGTATTCCCTTTCCCATGTATGTGAACTCTTGTGCATCCTTGTTAGCCACCATCATTAAAAAAAAAAACAAAAGCCATTATGTATTTTTTTATACGCTTACACTCACAGCCCCTTATAGGTATAAACCCATGTCGTGGGTGCCGTGGTACACACGCAACACAAACACCCGGACCTGAAACGAATATTTGTAGGCCATACAAATAGGTATTTCCCCGGTGCGGGGATCGAACCCGCGACCCTTCGAAACAAATGGTCGTTTCACACCGCTAGACTAACCGTGTCGTCATTATGTAATATCCATAATATATTTTTTTTATAACTTTGCAATGCAATTTTCCAGCCCATTAGAAATGCTCCACCTGGCAAGAAGTATGTGCGTTGTCCATGCAATTGCTTGCTTATCTGCAAGTCATCTTCGCAACGTATTGCTTGCCCTCGTGCTGATTGCAAACGGATCATTAACTTGGCACCTTCTCCAGTCACTCCACCAGTACCATCGTTGCCAGGCATGTGCAGGGTTATTTGTGTTCATTGCCAGGATACGTTTTTGGTGAGTAAAATTAATTTTTGCTCTCTTTTTGTTGAAATGCCAATAAAACATTAATTTATACTGTGTACGGACAAGATTGGGTGTAGAAATCTTTAAAATATCTATATAGCTAAATACCTTGCCTATTATGCATGTGCACTGTGACTGTATATGATAAAATGCGATTTTATTAATCTGATACGGAATTAAACTACTGAAATAACATCTTTTATTATTAGACACTAGCTATGCCCGCGACTTCGTCCCCATGAGAATGTATGATTGTTCAGTACCTATCCTGACGAAGTCGTGGGCGCAGCGTTTTTTTAATATAAAAGTAGCCTAAGTTACGCCTTATCACATAAGCTATCTGCCAGTCAAAGTCCCGTCAAAATCGGTCCAGCCGTTCCCGAGATTAGCCGAAACAAACAGACAGACAGACAAAAATTGTAAAAAATGTTGTTTTGGTATATGTACCGTGTATACTTTGTATGCATTTAGTTATTAAAGCGGTTATTTTTATATTACAAACAGACACTCCAATTTTATTTATTTGTATAGATATATACAACATAAGACCTAAAAATTCTGTGAAAATTTCAAGCGTCTACTTGCTACCGTTATTATTATCGAGCAAAAAATATACGAAAAAAAATCACGTTTCCTGTATGCCCCCTTGACATTTTCATTTTCTTATTTTAAGTAATTAATTTTGTACTTATAGCGGTATCAGAAATACATAATTTGTGAAAATGTTAGCTTTCTAGCTGTCACTATTTATGAGATTCAGGCTGGTGACAGACAGATAGACGGACGGACAGACAGACAGACAGCGGAGGATAAATAATCCGTAGGGTCCTGTTTTACCCTATAAGTACGAAACCCCCTAAAAGATAGAGCTAAGATATAGAATAGCTTAAAAATATTCGATATGATTCTTTAAATTGACATAACTTTTTTATTTCTAAACCGATTCACATAAAACAAACATTAAATGTTAAGTGAAACATACCACAATATATTAGTGAAAACCGCAAATCGAATAAGCCGTTTCTGATATAAGCGTGCACAAACACACAGACAAACAGACATTTTTCCGGGATAAAAAGTACCCAGTGTTGTGCGCCAAAGGTTAAAGTATAATCATACCAAGTTTGATCGTAATCGGACTTGTAGTTTTTCTGTGATACTTGAACAAACAGACAGACAAAAAATTGTCATGAACATATTCTACTAAAAATCTATACTGACGGTATTAAAGTAGCAAGGGCTCCAAAGTGTTCGCCAATGATCTGCCAGTCTATAGGGCAGAGTCGTCTAAGCTGTAGACAGAGTACGACAGAATCATACCGTCGAACCCCGACATTGCAGAAGAGATCTAATTTTATTATAATCTAGTCTTTGCGACAATGCAGGTAGTAGCGATAATCTGACTATCGCTATTACTCTCAAGTGGTACGTAAAGACAATCATAGACGTAAATTAGTATTACAATGTGATTCAGTGGCGGTCGAATCGCTGATATTAAATAACATTACATACTATTTCTTTATACTTTGTAACTAGTGGTAGAGCTCATAGAGCAACACGGGCCACCGGCCGCGGTGGACTGGAGGGGAGTAGCCATAGCGTTTATTACCGATGCAAATCAGTCTGTCATTTTTTGCGGGGAGAAATGCGTGCGACACACACGCACACTAGCAAAATCGTCTATTACTACGAAACTCACACCTTGACTTTAACAAAATACAGAAACAATTTCACGCACACATTTAAACCTCTAGACGACAGGTTTATACCCATTTGGGCTTGTACTTTGACAGAGGGGAAAGCCTGCATATGGTTACTCCCCTCCGGTGTTGCTCTATGGGTAGAGCCCCAGTTATGTAGCTCGAGTGCGTAGGCACCACCTTTTTTTAATTTACACCGCATTACCTAATCTAACTGCCGTCAAATGGCACTATTCCGGTGTTCCGGTTAGATGATATTGTATGGCTCCGTAATATAACTATCACAGAGGCAAAAGACCTTAGTCCTCTGGGTTGGCAACGCATCTGCACTTTGACCTCTGGTAATTGTGTAGATGTCTATAGGCTGCAGTCGTCACTTAATATCCATGTGAACTGCAAGCTTGTTTACCATCACATAAAAATAATCTTTACTTGAGTATTTCATAATTTCAGTACCAACTGCTGAAGAACGCGCCTGTACGATGTCCTCATTGCCGCAAAGTGTCATCGGTGGGTGCGCGCATGGCCCGCGTACGGGGTACTATATTTGCTGTACTGGCTCTCATTTTCCTGGGAATCGCGTTGGGAGTCACACTGGGGACCCTTTCCGCAGCCAAAAGTCACGGCGGCGGCATCTATGTCGCGTATGTTGGTGCTTTCTTACTAGCTTTCCTATTGGGCAGTCGTGCTGTATATTACTTTGCCATGAAAGTAAGTATGATCGAGGGTCCAATGTAATAATGTAACTGTAATATTACAGTCTTGTGATAGTATGACTAGGAAATGTGAAAATTATCTCGATTCCATATTGCATTATATATACACATTAATTGTAGTTTTTTTTTTAAATATAAATAGAGTATCTCAATTAACCCTTGTTATATAGAATTGTTCTGCCCTCCTTAGCCATAATGATGTTAGCATCAATGATCAGTGTAAATGATAAATTTGAATAAATATGCAGGACCAGGATTATATCCCGGGCTTTGGAAAAAAAAGACCTAATTAAAAAAAGAAAAGACTTTTACATTGTTTTCGTTAAAATACTTATAACTTCGATAATTCGAAACGAAAATCGGCGAGCACCTTACCAACGCGAAACATAAAACTTACATTCTATCTTGTAAAACTCGATTCCTCTGGTTTTGCAATTTAGTTAGCACTTTAAAGGGTCATAGCTCAGTACAGCCACCCGGCACCCGATTAGCACCGCCTCGTTTTACGGCGTCCACTTGTTGTCGACGGGTGGTCCACGGGTGAACGACGCGATTTTAGGTACTTGTGAACCACTAAAACGGCGCGCTAGAAATGCAAAGTCAACTCAAGACAAGCTAGTGGTCGCTAGTGGCTTTATTGTTAAATATAGACTAGCGACCCGCCCCGGCTTCGCGCGGGTGCTATGTTACCTTCCCTCTCCTATTCATATTAGCGTGATGTTATATAGCCTAGAGCCTTCCTCGATAAATGGGCTATCTTAAACACTGAAATATATTTTCAAATCGGACACTACTTGTCCGATTTCCTGAGATTAGCGCGCTCAAGCAAACAAACAAACTCTTCAGCTTTATAATATTATAGTATAGATTTAATAGTTGCTCTAAGAATGTTGTCTAAATTTTTATTCATAATTTTGAGACTTGTGAAAGTTAACAGACTACTTTCACTATTTATTTATATTGAGTTCGATTTGTCGTTATTATCCTCATTCTTTTTAAACGAATTGATGAAATTAATGTTTCCGATGCATAAATAATTTTATTACTATGTATAGTTGTAGTCCTTATTACCACCGTCCACAGATCCGACGGCGCTACCATGTCCTTTGAATAAGTCAAAATTCTAAAATTCAAAACATTTATTTCAAATTGGTCTACAAGGACACTTTTGCATTGTCGGGTTATAAGCTACCTAGAGAGAATGACTTATAATAATAATCCAATAGGTATTAATAAATACCAATTTAATAATAATATTTAACCGATACGTGAATTATCAAATTTTTCAATTCCTTCATAGAAGAAAAAGAAAAATCTGTTCGTCATAAGCATAGTCATTCATTTAGCAGAGTTCCAAGTGCAGGCACTACTGAGAAGAACTCCGCTACCCAACAAACTCAGCGTGATGCTCTTTTGTCAACCGTCTCCCAGTATTCAAAAAATATCTATGGTCTTAGAAATCGGGATGTCCTTATTTAATCCGGACAATTTGGCAACTATAGTCCTCATAAAAACAATAATACATTCAAAGTTGACATCATTTATTTCGTAATTTTAGTTGAATATATTAAGCATATGGATAAACTCGTTCTAGTCTAAATTATATTCTCAAAAGAAAAAGGAGAAATGCCTAAATTGTATTATAATTGAAAAAAGTTTAAAAGACAAGATCCATTAATTATTCATAAATGTGTATTAAATAAACATAGGAATCTCAATGTTAGATAACATTTAAAATGTTTCCAACCTAATAAAAATTATATATTTATGCCTATATATGTTGAACTAAATCATTTTTGATATGCACTCGTTTAGCTGAGAAGGGCAGTGGTTCTTTATAGAAATACTAATAATATTATCTCATGACATTACAAACGATTACGTGTATAGATTTATAATGGTTTGAATGAAACAGTCATTATGAACAGTAGTAACATTATGTATTATAATTTTGTATATCAATGATTATAAAGGTTTAATTATCGCTAAAATTGGTGATACATACAATGCAAGCATTCCTGGATTAAAATTTTATACTCGTGTGTTACTTAGTAGTTATTATTTCACATTGCAAACTATGAAATATCGTCATCATACTCTGAATCTGTCTGTTTAAATTCAAACACGTTTTTACGTAAAACACACTCAATCCAAATACTTGAATATCTGAAATGACTGGTGTAGTGAATTTCAGGTTAGCATCCATTTATATTATTCAGTATTATTCTGAAGTTATACAACAAAGTAGTATCTGTTGTGAAATATAGTTTTGTTTCCTCTATCCCCCAATGCTGGTTATTAACAAAGTGAATATGTATATTCCGTGGTTACCTAATTATGTAATAATATCGCGTGAATGGTAGTGATGACGACATTTAGCCAATTTATATGATATTTTGTTGTATTGTTCAATTCAAAAAGAAAAATAAATATTTATCATCAAATGTCATTGCTTTTAGAATTCAGGTTACTTTTTTCTTTTTATGTAGTTAAAAGTCTATAAATATACATTTGATAATGTGCTAATATTTAAATAATTACGTTAAACGAAATATATTAATGTAATGTTATAAAATTGAGTTGTATTAGGTATTAGGTACATTGTATGATTTCATCAAAAAAAAAAATCTGTGGTGCGATGGTCTCCTATTTAAAATATTAATTTCGGTCCAAAATAAGCTATGACAAAGAGATTATTCATGATGAAGATATGAAACCACATAAAAAAGACTCAAAGAAATTATCAGTGTAAAAAAAAAGTTAATCTTTGCTTTTTATTGGAATATCAATGACGGTCGCGTTTACTAATGCATGGTCTTCTGCGTTATAGTTCAAGGTTGTTTGGACGTCAGGTATTAATGTATTTGGTATGTTAAATAATCACAGACATGTCTTTTTCCATAAAAGTGGATACACATCCATTCAAGTCTGGCGACAGTTCTAATTATAATATCTATCTATTTTAAGAATAATTGCGTTTTCTCTGACCTCGGATCGTGAACTATGTTTCTTATGTTTTGGCTAACTTGTTCGTTATATGGAAATCCTGACAATCATTTACAAACTTCATGGTCATAGGCTTTATTTTAAAAATTTTGAGCACGTTATAATTCTACTGGAATAACTCACCACTGGTAAAAAGACTCTGTGAAGAGGTTGTTAAAAGTATTGTATAAAATGTTATTTAAGTTTCAAGATACATAAATCTTGATAAATAAGAGCTTTAAAGAGGGAAAATCATCTAATAGACCACATATCTGGTCTCTATCCATATATCTATCCAACTCTTGTCTAGATGTTACAGTATCTTTAATTTTCACAAAACTAACAATTAGTGAATATTGTTTATTTACCAAGGTCCACGTTTAATTATTTATTTTCTAGTTTGTATTAAACAAAGATCGTTGTTCATTAATCCATCCTGGATCTTGGTACACAGCCGTTCAAATTGATGGCAAGGAATGGGTACTGCAGTCTTTAAGATTGCATTGCCTGAGACCCAAACTATGAAGTCAAAGGAACAAGGCACTTTGAACACCACCATAATATTCTATATTGCTATTATATAGAAGCAGGTAGATAAAGTAGTCCAGTAGTAAATACTTATCTTAGAACTGGAGGTCCATTGCTAGAGGTATTTTTATATGAGCTCCGAGAATGCATGGGGCTTTTATTATTAGGCTCTTAGCCTGGGTTGCACCACGATATTTGTTAAAGTTAAAGTTATTGTAACATTTCACATCCTTCTCTAACTTCAACAGATTTCCTTAAGTTAGAGATGGATGTGAAATGTTACAATAACTTTAACAAATATCGTGGTACAGCCCAGGCTAAGAGGGCTTGCTCCGGTTCCCTTGGGAACGGCCTAAAATGACGTGATCTATAATATTTATAACAAACAAATTAACCTCCGACTCTCCGACTTGTCTATATAATGGAAACTTTGTCCCGCTTTAAAGTTCAAATTAACTGGTGAGGACTATAATGCCATTTTATTTGTACTAAATATAACTTAGGTGTAGTAAACTGCAACTTCCATATTATCGTTCTACGACAAGAGTACCTACGCTAATATTTGTATAACAGCGTAATACACGAATTTAGAACATAACACAATCTAAATTGAAATATTTTCTTCGTCATTGACCTGGATTCCATTTGTACATATTTCGTATAAATTTTAGGTTTCTATACGCAAAACATAGAGAGGACAAAACGCATGATGCTTCTATTTTCGTCTGCGGAAAATCACACTAGACTGGAATCGCAGGCGAGGGACAGGGTCGGGATGCGATGGCACTAGGCAAGCGTTGAAGAACAACTTGTAAAATTAGACGTATAAATGACAAGAATGTTATAGCTAAAGATCGCTACGGTCTTGCTATATAATCGAGGTGGCGTTTTCCAGCCCGACCTCAGCCTATTTGGGTCTCCCATGGGTCTGGGGCTTGCGGGACTTGCCTCAAGCGTCTGTCTTGGGAGCCGGGCCCTCTATCAGTCTTAGGGCAAGATTCATAGACCGCAACATGACTTTATCTTGTCATATTCGATGCACAGAGGTGTTAAAACTCTTATTTTCTTTGGGGATCACATTTTTAATAAGTAAATAACAAGAAAAATGAAGTGAAATTAAGCGTCTGTGTATCTCGGCCTTAGCCCGTAAGCGTGTGAGAAATTATCGAGCCACGCGAGCTCTTTCAACCCCGTCTGACCCTGGCTAACCCATGTCATGTTTATATCCTCGTCCAGTCCTTTCTGTATGTCCACATAAACAGGACACGTGTATATTATTCAAATTATACATGAGTGAGTCCCTTCGCAAAATAACTCAGTTTTGACACATCGTTTAAATAAAATATACAGTGCTAAACTACTATCGATGTGGCCCCAACATCCCAATACTTTGATGTGCGGTCAAATACAGTAAGGAACTAGCATCTACGTACTATAAAATCGTAATAGGTATATTCATGTCGCGCTCAATTAAAAACTTCGCAATATTGCAATCGTTTGATGCTACGATGAAACATAGCTTAGGTATTATCTAAACGTTATGTAAAAAATCTGAATCGATTCGCGGATTGCTTTTCCAGTTACATATAGATGTATAAATTTGTAATCCTTTCTTGATGACAGTAAATTTATTCCTTCCCTTAACCGCTCAGACACGAGAGACCGCCGGCGGCATGTGAACAATTGCAGTCAATTGTCATATTTTTCTCGCGAGCTGACGTGTTAATGAGAGTATCTTTCGGTCTTAGATACGTGTTTCTCGGTCAATCGAAAAACATAATAATAATTACTAATAACTAATCAGTTTTTCATAAATATCTATTTTTTACCTAATTTGTACACTTCGTATCATGTATCGCATTGTGTTTAAGCTGACATACAGGCTCTAGATGCCGAGGTCACTGTGAGCCCTTCTTATGTAATATTGAATAGTGTATTACCTACAACTGTAACCTTATAACCTGCCGGCCTCGAAGTAGCGTCATAATCATGAATATTAATATGTGAACAAGTAGAGCATCTATATTTGATTTCTCTCATAAAATAACATTTGAAAGGTGTTCAAAGTCTTAAAGTCCTGGAGCACCTAAATTCTAAATATATATTCTAGAATTAAAAAACACTAAATACTATGTTAATCGTCATTCGTTATTGGTTCATGAATATGTATAGCGATGCGACTGCCATTAAAGTTTCGTAACTTTGTTTTGATGTTTAACAACACTGGTTTCAACTGTATCACAAATTAGGCTGCACCAGATAGACACGAGATAGTTAATATTTGAAGATATTATCAAAGTTTGTATTGTACCCATTGGACTCAAACTACCGCCTTATCCATTTTATATATAAAAAATAAAAACCTCTATGTCATTATTTTTATTTAGTACGATTAAGAAATGTAAGATTAGTGTTCCATAACTTTTGTTGATACTGTGCGTAAGGTTGATCGATTGTAAAACTATTAAAATGTCGATTGATTCGGATTAAAAAAAAGTAAAATGGCGAAGATCTCTTGAAGAAATATGTTCGCTATATGTTATTGATACTTATCCGATAGAGAGCTGAAATTAATAATGATGTTTACATTATAATATCTACGCGCGATATTCGTTCTCGCTAAAAGATGCGAATAATTCAGTTACTCCGACCTTGGCTACTCGCGTCTTGTCTATCTTCCGGAGGTCAACAAGAGCTCCAATCGTAACTAGTGCCCAATACAAGCAGGGCCATTAACCCAACGACCAGAGTCCCTCGGACAATGCTGTGATTCGGTGCGATATAAACCGTTACATCACTTAAAAACGTGTGGATATTTATCGATTCCGTATCAATCTACATTTATCAAGTGGCTTTACATTATAAAATATGAATTACAATTTCTCGGCCGCGTATCTGCTTAATGCTATATCGGAACGTTCACAGTACCGGATAGTTTTGAGGTTTGATCAGATTAGCTGCAGGCGTAAACTAAACGTGTATCACACTGACGAAATATTCCAAAATATTTCGTCAGTGTGAACCCATGGTCAGATTACTTACCCATTTTTTGCTGGCTTATAATAAGCTGATTATCAAATCGAAAGCAAATAAGGAAATCTTAAAACACTTCTATGTGTAAGCTCACATTGGAGAAATAGTGGACATCACGCATTTATTTATGAATATTATATTATTTGACAAATTTTTAGGTCAAATCTTAAAAGAGGCTATTTTTTATTCGCTTCTCCAGTCTGGTAAGTTTAAAACCTTGAACCAAAGACAAATCGTATAGATTGAAGTATTTGCATTGAATACTAGCCGTCATATTAGCATCATACCAAGTTATTAAAATATGATGTAGGTAGGTGTTTGTGATGTCTGCTAAACATCTAATGTTGTAGCAAAATAATATGCAGCGATATAGTGTATTTATAACTTTATATTCAATGTATAAAATTAATAAGTAGGTAGATGTAACCTTATTCATATTTTCATAAAAAATGTTATAATTTCTACATATTATATAATTTTAGATTTAATTTAATTAAGTTAATAGTACCTACCTATCTATACGCTATACGTAGATTTGATTACGTTAAATTAAAGCGAATATTCTTTCAGAATATTTTGATATAGTCTATAATATATGACACCTATAGACACACTTATATAAATTATTACATTTATGACAATTTTCTTATGCAATATAATATTTACGTTGTGCCAATATAAAGATGCGGTACCTGCTGTATATTTGTTGATTATTTAATTCCAATTAGTATATGACAGACTAGATATTTACTGTGTATGTATCCACGATGTCTTTTGTTTGCTAGACCTGCATATGTTGTCAATAACACAATTTTAATAGTGCTCTCGGCACTTATAAGAACTATAATCAGGTTTAACTTTTGTTTATAATATTATTTACCTGTGTATTTATGGTTGAAGCAGTAAAAATGCTTATTAAATTGAAAGTGTTTATTTTATTATTATTACAATACATAAATAATCCAAACGTACATGCATCCACCATGATATAATCGAATGTTATATTAAGTTAAAATAAAAATAGTACATTCTAATCGTGTATTTTTATATACCCTGAAAATGTACCGATGGGAGACAGACAGATATCTGCTTTCTATAAAATCCGCAAATTACCAAAAAGGATGTTGGGACTTGTCTTTATTGTTTTTATGGAAACCATAAAGACAATTTATAAATTGAGAACTCTGCTAGCATTAACAGGATTAATAAAAATACACCTTGTAATAGTGCGCTTCGCTACCAAACACTCCATAGGCTTCAATTACAATAAAACAATAACAAACCTTTGATACACTAATAAATTGAACCTGGAATTTGATTTGGCATATTCGGATGAATAAACAGATCTTATAAATTCAGTTGTGTAACATAAACATACATGAAAGATTTCTTAGATTTCTTTGAGAGCAGTAATCTAGTCATGTAATAATCATGTAATAACGAACGTACATAACTTCACGCTTGTAATTCCCGAAGGGGTAGACAGAGGTAAATGCATGGATTCAAGCATACAAGCAAACATCCACGATTCGCCGGTTACGTTTTGGCCCATGTAACAGGCGGCGAGCTTTGTTACCATCGCCGAGCACATTACCAAACTCCGAGCTACTGGGAAACTTCCAGAAAATGGAACAATCGCAATAGAATCAGAGATAAAGGATTTTAAACCGTTATCTCTGATAGCCCCTGACCCGGGAATCGAACCCAAGACCCCAGGATAGTAGTAGTGGCCTGCTACCACTAGGCTACTGAGACAGTTGGCAGTTGTAATAAGTACAATATTATTACAACTACCTAACTGCTCACCTAATTGTAATTGTATTTGAGTCATGCTACTATTTATTAGGCAAGTAAAAAAAAAAAAAAGTGTGTTCATAGTTTCCTGTGTGAAACATGTAATTGGTTTTTATTAGCCATTTGTTGTCATTGCTAATTAGTCATAATAAACTGTTTGTTTTCCGATACAAAAAAATATATATGTATTAACTAAACTAGGTTTGAAGGTGAAAGTATGTATTTTCACGCCATGTCCCTTATGGGGTAGGCAGAAAGTGTGGAGCGCCAGATATCCCGGTCCTGACACACCACCCATGCGAGGATGAGAATCTTATCAAAATAGCTAACAATAAAATTATATGTACCTATAAGGGATTTCATGTTGTTGCCAAAATACATTACATATACGACCTATTTTTATGTTTGTTCGTGAGATAAATAACATGTCCCGTATTTTTATAATTGATCCAAATAAGCCAAATCATAACTTGGTTAAGTATACATAATAATAAAAAACTAGTTAATATATTTCATATTATTGTATTGTTATACGACAGGGAATGATCTTACAGTGTATTTTTTATCATACTTTGTTTATATTATATATTATTATGTTTAATTCGCGTAGACGTTATACTTTAGAAATATTTGTAAGGACGTAATTATTTTTCCGAAAAACATTACTAATCACAAGTTGGTAAGGGTTGATTTGATGATAGATATTCGTCAGCACCGCTAGGAAACGCTTTGCATTGAAACTGAAGCACGTCGTTGCATATTAAAAAAAATGCTTCCGTAACTTCATGCCCGTATTTCCCGCGATGGTAGGTACACTTGTCTTGTACTGCAAGAACTATTAAATTGAAACTTGTGCCCCCAAAATTGCAACTTTTAGCCACTATCTAAAATAGAATCAATTACTGACACGTAAACTGATGCTACATCAATAGGTACGTTACATGTACACAAAGACAGGTACCTACTTACATCTTGCTTATACCCTTATAATTATTCTTGACTACCATTTAAAAGAAATACGTTTCACATTTGATTGGGAATTCTAAATTCTACTCACGACTAGACATCAAAAAACGTTACAATATTATTTTTATAGATATAATTCATGAAAAAATATGTGATCTTAAATTCTTAGAAATAGGTAAACGGGAATGTCATTGGACAACATACAAAGCTTCATTGTTAAACGCTTTAAACTAAAATCACAAGGTGCCTTATTTTGAATTTACACGTAACAAAATAATGGTCTCATTCATAAGGCTGTTAAGAGGGGACCTTTGGGGAGGGTTGCGGCCTATTGACCTTTGCCGTAGGTGTCCTTGTGTTGGTAGCCGGTGACGTAGCCCGAGCCGTCAACGAGATCCTTGCGGCCGGCGATGCCTTTGCCTTTGCCGGTCTCGTCGAAGCGCTGCCTGTGCGAACCAGTGTATTTGCTGGTGTCAGTTAGCCTGTCTACTGCCGCTGCCGCCGCTGGAGATTTTGTGTGCTGGAATGGTAAATGTTCAGGGTGAGAAGCTTGTAGTTTGTAGTTTGTATTTTGGAAAG
Organism: Macrosoma leucophasiata; assembly: GCA_036365455.1. NCBI lineage: Eukaryota > Metazoa > Arthropoda > Insecta > Lepidoptera > Hedylidae > Macrosoma > Macrosoma leucophasiata. Next base: position 9,830,423 of record JAWQUS010000024.1, read on the forward strand.
TAGTAGCAATATTGCTTGGGTATGGTCAGGACTTGATCTGTGATGAGAATGACTTAATGAACTGACTTGGTGGGTTATAAAAAGTTCTTTCCGGTGATTTATGGTTAAACAGACAAATGCCTCGGTAGCGTAGTAGTACCAAGCCACTTGGGTACGCTACGCTGAGGTCTCCGCTTCGATGGTTTCGATCCTCGAGTCGAGGGTGAATGTTATCTGCTTTTTACGTATTTATTTCGAAAACCTTCATTATATGTATAACTTTGTTGTTGTACATACGTAAATATAATGATAATTATCTAAGTATGTACCTCTTCCACTCGCAGACTCATCTTTATCATATGATACAATGCATCAGCCGCAATCAGCTTGTTAGAACAGATGAGTTTAAAGACTGCACGAACCTAAGAGTTAGAAATGCCATAGGTCCCATAATAACTACATATCATACAAAGGCAAAAACATCTTAGACCTCGGGGGTGGCATACAATCGAATGATGCTCATCCTAGGTTGAAAAACTACGAAAACTCCCAGTCATTCTTGGCACAACGTATAATGATGCTGCGAGTCTGGACGACCAGATCTTGTATATTTTAATGGCAAGCAGAAGATACCAAAGGCATATTTTACGGTACATGTCCAGCACTGAAGGACACTCGTTCATACTTAGTACCTACCTAGGTAGTAGGTAACTATAATCTTAGGGCGAGATTTACAGACGCGACTTTATCTAAGTAGATACCTACTTTGACTTGAAGTCGAAATTGCAATTTTTTACTGTTTTGTTTCACAGTGATTAACTCTAATATCTAATTATTCTTTAACTACTTAACAAAAACTAGTGGTAGAGCTCCAGTGACGGCGCTCGCGGGCGTAAGCACCACCGCATTACCTAATATATACTTGCCGCTAAATGGTAGTGTTCAGCACTATCGTCTTCCGGTCAGGTGGTAATGTACGGCACTGTAATTTCCGGCACAGAGGTATAACACCTTAAGCCTCAGCAGTGGCAACGCATCTACATTTTGACCTCAGGTCATTGTGTGGGTATCTATAGGCTGCAGTCATCACTTAACATTAATATGAACTGCAAGCTTGTCTGCCACTTTTATTACATTAAAAGAAAAAAAAACTAATAAAGAGTTTGGACAAAATAAACATCGAAAATTTGTCTTATTTAAAGTCGTAATCCGGTCTGTGAATCTCGCCCTAATTGCTATGCATCAAAAGTTAACTCTCCAGATTATAAATTGTCCTGCATGAATAACTACGTTACCTATTTGATGTTATCTAATCTTTGAAGTTTATTGGTTAACATGAAAGGTTTAAAATGTAATCTAAACAGTAGTAGACACTCACATGCGTTGTTATACCAGGTTGTCCACATGTTGTCATTTTCCTCTTAATATCTTCTAGCTCCACTTTTTTGCTTTTGGCTAACTCATCCAAAAACTTCTGGTAATCTTCAAGGCCTACTTTAACAGATTTGAGCTTCTTGAAATTGATCGCTGTGTCGGTTGTGGTGATTTTCTTTCCGTCGATGACTTTTGCTTGTTTCATCCATTTGTCGCTTTGCGATAGGGTAATCTGTTTTCCATCTGACTTCGGGTCTCCAAATTTGGAGAATGCTTTGAACGCGTCCTGTAAAAGAAAATGACAAATTACTCTTTTTGTGAACTGTTTACAGTAAAATATTTAAATATAAGTTAGGTTGGTTTGTTGGTAGATATGGAGTATTTCATCATTATGATCTTATGGGTTGACTAACACTGAGAAACGCGGTACTACATTTAAAACGTAAAAGTAACTTCACTCCTATATTCCCCGAGATACCTACATACTCTTCTAAAATCTTTGGATAAATGCATGCATTGCAACATATCTAGGTACATGCAAACACTTGCGATACGCCGGTTGCGTTTTATCCCATGTAACAAAATTAAAAGGCGAGTCTGTTGAGATCTCCAGGCATATTACCAACCTTCGAGAGTGGCACTAGGAAATCTCCAGAAAATGGGAAAATCCCAATAGTAGATACCTACTAGAGATAAAGGATAACACGCCTTTATTTCTGATAATAAAGGTGTGTGTATGAACCGAACCCAGGATCCCAGAGGAGCAGTAGTAGCCTGCTACTACAAAGACTACTGAGACAGTTTACGACACTCAAGTGTGTGTCTTCCGTAGTTATAAGCAAAGTATAAGCTTGAGCTGTTGGTCCTGGTTATCTACTCTAGGTACCGCGTTTAGTTTGATAAGAGATGTTTTGGGCGTTATGGAATCTAGTTTTAAGATTCTCACTCTTTCAATTTATGCGTTTTGTGTCAGACCGCTGCGTTCGCGGTACCGACGTCCGTGTACTGTTGCCGCACCGTGCGTTTTGTAAGAAAACAAATGACCGTTCGTGCGCCATACGACAAACGCACCGCTTCGGCACTGCAGCGGTCCGACACAAAACGCATTGAAAGAGATTGAAAGAGCCCTAAATTTACCACTTTTATTTAGAGAGCAAAAACAGTCATTAACAAAGTCTTTAGATTATCATCATCACCTATAGATAGGTAGGTACATTTACTTGGTCGTTATTTTAAAAACCTACCTATGTATTATGCTTTACTTAAAGTGTCCACCTACCTATATCAACCTATTATTCAATGTTGATTACGTACGTACTTACCGTATCGTTATAGATAAGATTTAACATCCATTTTAACTTTTAGTCATGCTCCAAATGTATAGAAGTAACGTTTGTGTTCCTACCTATTTGCTTACTAGTAGGTAATTTGTAATTCCATTTTGGTACAGAGATGGCCATTCATTCTCTTTTGTTTAGTACACAATGACCGATAATTCTATCTTCGTTACACGAAAGGAATTATGTGGGCTTCGGTAATGTTTTCATTTGTTCACTTGCGAGTCTAGGACATGGCAGGCTACTTTAATAAAAGTGAAATTCATGCATTGTGAGGTACTTAATATAAATATTGTATATACAGGGTTAATTTAATTTAGCGCATAACCTCCTGCAGGCATCCTCTCTAGATCTCAGCAACATTTGTTCTACGACTTTTTACAAATCTTGATAAATACCCAAAAAAAAAACAAAAAATGATTTCAAAAGTTCAAAAGAGCATTGCCGCCGCTGCGTCACCCCGCAAACCCGCTCCCCGCTGCACGTGGCGATATTTCGCCTAGGCAAAGGTGCGTGGTGGTATACCTACGCTAAAAGTAAATGCCAGTTCAGAGGCAAAAAAAAATTGAATGGGAAAATTTAAATTTTGATAACTGAATTTTAAAAAGTCGTAGAGTAAATGTTTTTAGTATTGATGTAGAGAGGCTGCCTGCAAGAGGTTATGCGCTAATTACAAATAACCCTGTATATAAGTTAATAGGTAGGTAAATCAATTAATCATTTAATCTTCTAACCGAATGAGCTTATCTGTTTTTCTGTTAAGATGTTAGCAAACAAACTTTCATATTCACTTACCATTCATGTGAACTACACTGATGGCAGGTAAGTGAATACTGCAGTCTTTAAACATGTAGGTAGGCAGACAAAAACTTGAGGATAAAATGCAAATGTGTTGCGTTTGCTTCTACTGAGCCTTTATCGATTTAATTTTATTTTTTTTGGTGTGGTGCCGGCCCATATGCAAATTGCCTATGCCTATATATAAGCTTAAATCCGGCACCTTCAAACATAGGTACCTATCAATAAACCATTATACCTATTACTAAAATAAGTAATATCTCGTGAATAGATTAGGCTCTGTAGTCGAACCCCCTTATTCATAAACGTATTTTCGCTAGTTTTGCTAATTTCTCCTTTGTCTTTTTCTATCCTGCACATTTGACATTGCAACTGACAAAAACAAAGCATTCTATAGCTAAAACGTATCTAATGTGCGTTTATGAATAAGGGGGACAGATTAATTGCATGTTACGAAAGATAGATAAGGTAGGCACTGATGGTTTCTGGCAAGTTAGTCCTACTTTCCTTTTAACACGCACCTCACTTTGTAAATCTAGTTATATGATTTCGATTCATAGATTAGGTATACTTTTTCGAATACATTGTGTGTCCAACAGTGGATGTCATTCGGCTGAATGATAATAAACTAAGTAAATAGGTAGTGAGATATAGAATTGAGCGAATCCTATATTTATCTCACAACAAGTAGGTAACCTATTTAGTTTCCGTATGCAAAAAAAGTAGATAAGCCTCCGTACGACGTTGCTGAAAAACTGAGGCATTAAATAAATTCGTACCTACCCAGACAATTATAAAACCGGTTTACCTACTAGATAAACATACAACTATTTATTTGGCTACTGTGCTTATCGTAAATGCATTCAGATAACGTCAGCTACAAGCAGATAAGTCGATACGACTATTATGATAATACAATTAAAGTTATACAGGCGAAGTTATATTAAAAAAATCTTTATTATGATTTGAACTAACCGCAAGTACCTACTTACCTATTTAATTTTGTCTTAATCTATTGAAAATTTGACTTCGGAAAAAAAATCCCCATACTAAAAATGCATTTTTTAACTAGGTAGGATAACTTTATTTCGTAAAAGTAGGTTCATGTTGTGTATTTTATTTTTCGCATGCGACTAACTTTGAGAGTTACCTACTCAGAGATCGCAGATTCGATCCCTGCTCGAAGTCAATTTTTTCTTGCCAATCTTTCTTTAAGTAAGTAGCTAGATTCTTAATACTGTGGTTGTCATATCGATATTTAGTTAACCACGAGAGACTATTACCTATTTACCTCGGTGGCATCGACAATTTTTTGCCACTTATAACAAGAAAACTGAAAAAAACGAAAGTAGGTACCTACCTACTGAAGAATTGGGTAACCAGGGTATCCTTATGCCTTCTCACTGCAATACATGAAACGGCGAACTTCGTACTGCTATTGGCTTTGACAAAGATTTGGCAGGTAGGTACGAACTATTTGTACAGAAAAAATTGTAATCGGTGTTATTACATTTTTCCTTACAATTTATTCATATTTTCTCAACTTTTAAACTTTCCTAAGACTTCTATGAATATTTTGAAATTAAATTAGCCAACTCAGTTCACCCGTTTTCGAGTTTTAATGAGACTAAAGAGCCATTTAGATGGAGATAGTTTCTCGTACGTTTGGTTCGAGAAAATCGTACGCTACTATCACGAGCAATAATCGCCATAACATAATCGTGTCAAAATGTTTACACACAGGCAAGAACTAAAATCTCGCGTACGATTATGTCATACGAGATTCGCTAGGACATGTCGCCAGGCGATAATTGCCTATGTTTGTTTACACGACGAAATTATCGTAAGCAGATTCTTGCTTAAGAGAATCTCGGCTTGTATAAACACGATCTCGTATGACATATTTTCAAGTTCATACGAGTATCGTACAAATCAGTTTGAACCGATTTCAGTGCGAGATTTGTCATGCGAGTTTAGTAATTAGCATATTGTTCATACATTTTATGTCTCAAAAATCCTTTTTGATAACTGCCGAGGGAAAACTTTCCTATATCTGTGGTCGATTTGGAAGTTCATTTTTTTTTATAAATAGCACAATGAAAAATAAAAAATATATATATATTTCAAAAACTGTGCATTTCCGCCTTAAAAGACGTCGGCTAAAGGAAAGTTTAGCCAATCTCGAAGTACGATTATTGCTTTGAAATTCTGTTTACACGGACACAATAATTTTCCGTTGCGAGGCGATAATCGCCCACGGCAACGAGCGAGAAGAGCGAGTGTTTAGACGAAGAAGAATGTTTTATATTCCTTCGATAATCGTATCTTCGAGACGAGAAACTATCTCCGTCTTAACAAAGCTCATTTCATTTTTTATTACAGAGATAATTTGTTATTGATATAAGATTTTTTCCCATTTATTTTCCCATTGGTTAGATTTAGAACTGACGTGGATAATTAAATACCTGAAAACCTATGGTAATCGGAATACCTTGAAACTGATAGCATTGTCTTCGTTCTTGGGTGGCGACCCGTTTGCTGCGCCCGGCGCCGTTCCATTTTCTAGCTTTATGTCCTTCACTTCCTGCGTCACCTGCTCTACCGCCTCCTGCGCTTGCTCCCCAGACATTGTTACTGAAATGGTAATTATTTAAATTAAGTTTGAGGCACTATTTTGGTTCTTGGTAATCAAGTAACTAATAAGAAGAATGGGAGGGAGAGCTCTTTTATAATGCTCTTCAAAAATGCTAGCGGACTTAGATCTAAATTTTGAATCACTAGAGCTGATGTAGGAACCAAAGCTAAAGGAATAGATGAGTCATCATTCTTGTATTTATTTTTATACAGTACCTTTTCTTAGTTACATAACCATTCTTCAAAACATCTATGTAGGTACATATACTTATGTTTTATTACTGATACCTAGTAAATAGGTACCTAGAGATTTTTTCGCTAATATGAATATTAACCCTTTACCACCTAGCACCTTTTTTTGTCCTTTAAGCACCTACGTGCGGTCATGGAGACCGCTGTTAGACTAATGCGTGTATTTTGTGATATGAGATAAGAATTTGATGTTCAGTTAAATAAAATGCATGTATCTACTCATTAGCTTTATTCAAGCACCATAAATTAGCAAGAATAATTTAGTCTAACAAAAATGGCAAATATCTAACGAAATAATAATTTTGATAATTTTAAAATGAGATCTTTATCATAGGGAACCTTAATTTTGCACTTCTTTTTCTAATTTCTAATAATAAGAATCAACAACAAATGTAACCAAACAAGAAAACCACAAAAAATATTTAAAACAAAACAAAATTGCAATGCCTCAACTATTCGATTTTTTCGCGGCAGCTACAGCTAATTTCTTTTGAGAACTCCATACAAGTTGGCACTTTACACACAAAGATGTTTTGCGTTTCTTTTCTGAATCAGACGTGAAGCATGTATTACGTACTTCAAGTTTTTCAGCATCAGCAGAAGTACTTCCTTTATCTGCAAGATACGGCGAATAGAGTTCTTGATGTCCATCGGAATATGATCTTTTTTTTGCGACGTTCCATGTGTGGTTAATAATTTATTTTCCTCGGCCTGCCTCTAGACTGCAATCTCGAAAGCGAAATATTTTCTTCCGACGAGTCACTATTCTCTGGAGACCTGGATAGTGATTGAGACCTGAATGTTGATTGAGACCTGGATGCTGATTGAGACTTTGATGTTGATCGAGACCTGGATGCTGATTGAGAACTGGTTGGTGATTGTGACCTTAAAAGGACTGATTCCGTGAACTATTTTGTTTGGCATCACCCTCAATTTCAGACTCGACTTCACATTCTTCAATCTGCACTTGGTCAACGTATATACCAGGTTCGACGTTGCTGCAATCCTCGCCAGAAATGTCTTCTTCATCCGAAATCTCTTGCCGAAGCCATTTTTAGATATAGTTATTCTTTTTATTCATTTTGATACCAAAACAGCAAAATGAATTAATACCAAAAAGTCACACAACCACCTACGTGCGGTCACGGAGACCGCTCACGGAATATTTTTACTTACCCTGGCCAAACGCCTGCTCGTACACTAACGCCAAGCGCAAGGGTGATGCTGATTGGTTTAAAGGAAAAGTACACAGACGCACCGTATAACACGCCATCCACACGTGAAAATATTTGAACTTGAAAAATCGTTGCGGTCTCTGAGACCGGTGGTAGGTGGTTAAGGGTTAATACGTATCTATATCAATTTCAATTTTCAAACATTTTGATAGATATTTAAGTACGAGTAGGTAGATTTTTGCTTACGTGAATACCTAAGTTTTTTTTTGTCCCTATCAATGTTTTAAAACATTATATGAATGTGTTGCTATTAGGGGTGACCCAGGAGCGTATTCAAATAACCAGTGTCCTGCCCCTATAAAGTTTGCAGCTCCATATGGTAACGGAGACCAAAAAAAAGTTTATCTTTATGAGCATGAACCTGAAATGAGGTTGAACCTTGAGCCGTCTTTGGAATCTGCCTCCCCGGACCATGGGCCACTTGGGTTACCTACTTAAAAACTGCTAGTTAGTTAACTTTTCTCCCCTCAACCCTATATTGCCATTTGTTTAATCGTTATCTACTTTTTTCTATATACTAAGCCTGGGTTGCACCACGGTATTTGTTAAAGTTATTGTAACATTTCACATCCTTCTCTAACTTAAAGAAATCTGTTAAAGTTAGAGAAGGATGTGAAATGTTAGTTTTGGTTTAGTTAATTGTGCAACGTAAATAAACTCGTGTATGTGTACGTGTATTGCAATGATGATGTCATAGAAACATCCAAAGGCGCAGTCAAGTCGTCTCTATCTATCCAAGTCTTTATTGACAAACCGAGATTCACAGAGCGCCTCACGTTTTCGCGCTAAAAACGGCAATTACATCATCGACCTTGTCTACCAAACGTTTTACTTGATGTACGAGTATTCGTAAACATCAGCTGATATTTTAACCTTTTGCTTTTGAAGCTTAAGGTTTGTGTTTAGTTCAAATAAGTCAAACATTAGGTACCTTAATATTTCCACCTTTCAAATATTTTAAATCCTCCGTAGCCATTTCGTAGCAGTGGCGATTTTGGTTGCGGTAACTTGGATTTATTGTAGAATGGGTTTAATGATTTGTTCATAAAAAAAAATCATGGCAAATAAGTTTCTTGCATTGATTTATACAAAAAAAAAATTAAAAAAGGTGCATATTAAGCTTTGAACTATTAGCTACAGAACGTAATGAACATTTTCTGGTACCTACCTATTCAAAATATGTTTACTTCACGGACTGAAAGGTTTTTCCTACCAACGGTTGGTTTTCCTGACAAGTTTTTCTTCCCTTGCGGTAAAACTATTTAAAACATCGGAAAATGTTGTATTGGTTCAAAAAATATTTCATAGCTTTCATTGAACCAAAAACCAAAAACAAGAAATAATAAAACAAATTATTAATATGGAGACTGACACAACAGAATAATACTTGCCTATTATGATTTCTACTGAATCGTTAGTGGACCAGTCTATAAACAGAGTTATTAATACCAAAAACTTGAAATAATAAAACAAATTATTATTTTTGAGTCTGCTGAACAGAATGATACTCGCCTATCATGATTTCTACTGAATCTTATCTGCCAAACTGAATACAGCTTTGTAGATACTACTTCCTACAACGAAAAAGGCTTGACCTACCATATTTGGTAGATCTGAACCACATTGGTTGCTTATCTTCATTTAATGATAAGTAATAAATAATGTTTGAACAATGAAAATGACAATAAAATCAGATCATATCATCTCTGACGGACTTGGTTTCATATAAATCCTTTAATACTCAAGACAATATAAACAGAATTGTTCAGATCAAATCGGTATGTGGGTGCTGAAAGAATTCTATTACACCCACATGGCCTTAAAATCTGTGGTGGGTGCCTTAACAGTGGCCTATTAAATCCAGACTAAATGATCTGACCTACACCTGAAGGTCAAATGGGTCATATCGCATGATATTTTATCCATTAAGGACTTTAAATTATGAGTCACTAGGAATTATTTATATCGTGGTGTTTGTTTCGCTAATCATCACGAAGAGTGATCTGCATGTGAATGAGTTGCATATCAATCGACAATGCGTTAAAACAAATAGTTCTACTTGTTCGCTATTAGCAATTAACAATTAATTTCAAGAAATTTTATAGCTAGCCTAATCTTTACGTGTTTAAGAGTATGTAATTATTTTTTAGAATTTGACGTCATTTTTTTATGTTATGGAAGTGGTAAACTAGCCTACAGTTCACATTGATGTTAAGTGATGACTGCAGCATATAGACAAAGACCAAAGTCAAAATGCAGATGCGTTACCACTCCTGAAGCCTAAGGTGTTATTCCTCTGTGCCGGAAATTACAGGGCCATACATTACCACCTGATCGGAACACGATAGTGCTGAACACTACCATTTAGCGGCAAGTATATTAAGTAATGCGGTGGAGCTCTACCACCAGTAAATTCAAGTCATTAAAGCATATACAGAGAAAAGATAAGGTAGAGTCCTAAAATAGTTCGCTATTACTTTTTGCTTTCGTTTTAGAGGGTTTATAGTGTAATCCGTTATGGGAAAGAAATTTATACCGTATTTTATATTTATTTATTTATTTATTTTATTTATTTATTTATCACCACAATAACCTTAATAACTACACAGTAACCTTAATAACTACATATATTAGGTACCTACCTTCTTTTAAATTAAATAATCGAAGATACTTAAAAGTCAGATGGCATAACAACAAATGAGTAAGTTTTGTATGTCATGTAGGTAAACCTTCTTTGATTTTATTAGGTCGTCATTTGTCACGGGCTACTATTGTTCAGTTCGCTAAATTAAAAGTCGCACTGCGTAGTTCTATTGTGCCGATTCTATATAAGTATTCCTCAAGGACATAGTTTCACCAACACTATGACTGACCTTAGAGAAGGCAATTGTAAACCATCAAATTACAAAAGTTTCCTGCATAATTATTCATATGTAGTTGCTACGTTTATTTGTATAGATTTTGCAAACATAAATGTACACCTATATTTCCTCGAAGAAGTAAGTAAATAAGCATTAGTTTATTTAATACCCATTTCACAATGTAGGTATCTAATATTTGATTTTATCTATACATATAATAAATCTGTAGAAGTGTAAATTCTGTACATTAAAAATATTGAAAAAATAAATACCAGGGGATGTTATTAGATCGATACCGAACACAAATATGTGATTAGAATTGTGATTAGAATTTTTTTGTCTGTCTGTCTGTCTGTCTGTTTGTTCAAGCATCACATAAAAACTACTGGTCCGATTACAATGAAACTTGGTATGATTATACTTTAACCTTTGGCGCACAACACTGGGTACTTTTTATCCCGGAAAAATATCTATTTGTCTGTGTGTTTGTGCACGCTAACATCAGAAACGGCTTATTCGATTTGCGGTTTTCACTAATATATGTACCACATAATAATATATGTATACAGTTTCACTTAACATTTAGTATTTGTTTCATGTGAATCGGTTCAGAAATAAAAAAGTAATGTCAATTTAAAGAATCGTATCGAATATTTAAAAGCTATTCTGTATCTTAGTTCTATCTTTTAGGGGGTTTCGTACCTAAAAGGTAAAAACGGGTCCTACGCATTACTAATCCTCCGCTGTCTGTCTGTCTGTCCGTCTGTCCGTCTGTCTGTCACCAGGCTGTATCTCATTAATAGTGATAGCTAGAAAGCTAACATTTTCACAAATTATGTATTTCTGTTACCGCTATAATGTAGACGCTTAAAATTTTCTCAGAATTTTTAGGTCTTATGTTGTATTGTAGCTTCCATAATAAATCTATATAGACACAAATAAATAAAATTGGAGTGTCTGTTTGTAATATTAAAATAACCGCTTTTTACTAAACAGATATGTATGTATACACGGTACATATACCAAAACAACATTTTTTACAATTTTTGTCTGTCTGTCTGTTTGTGCCCGCTAATCTCGGGAACGGCTTGACCGATTTTGACGGGACTTTCACTGGCAGATAGCTGATGTGATAAGGAGTAACGTAGGCTACTTTTATCTCCATACATCCATTCACACATACATACATACAAATAAGTAGAATCGGAATGTATCCGACTTTGACGGGACTTCCATGGGTAGGTAGCTGATGTAACAAGGAGTAACTTAGGCTACATTTATCTCCATACATCCATACATACCTACATACATACAAATAAGAAGAATTGGAGTGCCTTCGACTTTGACGGAACTTTCACTGGCAGAAAGCTGATGTGATAAGGAGAAACTTAGGCTACTTTTATCTCCATACATACATACATACCTACATACAAATAAACAGAATTTGAGTGTCTCCGATTTTGACGGGACTTTCACTGGCAGATAGCTGATGTGATAAGGAGTAACTTGGACTACTATTATCTCCATACAACCATACATACATACATAACTACATACAATTACATACATAGAATTTGAGTGTCTCCGATTTTGACGGAACTTTCGCTGGAAGATAGCTGATGTAATAAGGAGTAACTTACGCTACTCTTATACTAGCTGTGCCCACGACTTCGTCCAGGTAGATACTGAACAATCATATTTTTTCTCACGTAGACGAAGTCGTGGGCACAGCTAGTCCTGTAATAAAATTAAACTTAAAGGTCTATCAAATCAATTCTCCGAGGCTGTATTTATCTTCTTAATTTAGACATTTTTTAATTAGTCTGTTACAATTTTCCTACTATGAGGATATTTCACTATTCTCATCCAACTCTGATTTGGTGAAACTAGGTTTACGGTCACTAGGTCAACATTGTTTTTTATTTAAAAAATACTGTTAAGTTATAACCAGGACCAACGACTAATCCTTGTCCACTGACTACTGAAATAACCATGGCTTTAGTCTAAGGGTAAGACCGTTCACAGACCGCACTACGACTTTACGTTGAGCAAAGTACGCTTAAAACTGTCAAAACTCATACTGTACTCTTAACCTCACCCTAAGAGACACTCTTGGCTCACCGATTTCCCAGTGAAGTAGACTAGCCTACGAGTGTATCGAGACGAGCCACCATATAATAAAGATAACACTGGATTAAAATTAGGACTATCTCACTCATCGAAATGCTGACCACACCCTGTCTTTACCTTGATGATATTGTCGATCGTAGTGAAGTAGAGTCGACTCTACTACACGCTACTATTGCTACGTTTGTATTCTGCTGTTTATAGTGCTAAATGTATCGTAGAGTTGTTAAAACTAAAATACAGTACCTAATTATGCCGTGAAACCCAAGAATAATAGCATTGATCTTTTTTATTCTTTCTTTATCAGTTATTTTATTTCATCAATCTATGTTCTACGACGCAAGGTGCATTTGCTGCCCCATTGTTTTAACGTAAAGAGCGTAACTAAGTGTTTATTACCTTGAAAAACATTAAGTAACTGCCCTTATCCAAGATATGATGAAGTGTATGATTGGAACTGTAAAGAAAAAAGTTCTACGTAAATATCTACCTCGCTTATTAATCGAACTTTTCAAAATAAAACTTTAGGTAATTTGTAAATCATATACTTCATTGGAATATAATTTTATAGGTGTGTTTGGAAGGTGTTCAGGTGGTGACGCCGCTGATCTTTTTCGTGTTCCTAGGCTTAGGCTCCCAACTATGGTTCGCTGCAAGGTGCGCAGCGCACGGTGTGATCTAAGCGAAAATAATTTGTTATTTATTATTCGCATGTTATCGATACAATCGATAATCAATTAGGTAGGTATTAAGTCGAATTAGTCATCAAATTTATATCGATTGTCATGATGGCTAAAGTTGAATATCGAGGCAGTAAGCCTCGATATCCAACTTTAGCTATCGAGACAGTAAATACGATCTTAGCGTAGCAACCTACTACCGCAGGTTCTGTGCCCGGGACGAGGTGTACCTGAGTATATTGTGATTTTTTAATTTTAGATAATTCCCAAGGCCATCCTCGGAGTTGTATCGTAGTTACTCGTACTTGTTTAACACATTTATGCGTGAAGCGTGTAGTAACATTAACATGACCTAACATTACTGGCGGTGCTATGGTTATACAAACTGGATCCTGGCTCACAATTTTACATACTGGTATCATCACTTCAAAATACGGGGTATTATTAAGTCAGTATGTTTGTACCTATTACGTATTTTCATGGGTATTTGTTCGTGTGCTCTTCAGTTTTGGAACAATAGCCAATTTCATCATAATCTATACTAAAAACTTCCACTATGAATATTTTTTTAATCTATTCTCTTTTCAGTGGTTTGTTCGTGTAAAATTTGCCTAAAGACCAACTTCCTTTATACTTTAAAATCAAATGTACCGATCGATGCAATGACAAAATAAAATCAGGATTTTATTGTAAAATTAAACGTTCGTGGACTGAGATTTGTGTTATTATGAATAGCATACAGCCCTGCTGTCGACCTATATTTACTTATTCAACTCCGGCCAACGCTCCGTCGGCCTGTTTGCACCCAGTTCTCACGTACCGGAAGAATTATTAATCGAAACGCAACATCTTTATATCAATAGTAACTGCAGCTGCATGTTAACATGTATTTTTTAGTAATAAGTAACTAATATTATCCCTTCAATTTCTAAATATGATGAGTCAGCTCCACAAAAGAATTATAAATGAAACTTTTGTGATCAGCTAGCCAATTTTCTTTATGTATTCAATTATGAACAGTTTTTTAATGTATCTAATGGCGGCAAACAAGAGTGCATTTCACATTGATGATAAATAAATACGGCAGCCTGTAGATATCTACTGGTGGTAGAGCTCCAATGACGGAGCTCGCGGGCATAGGCACCACCGTTACCTAATATACTTGCCGCTAAATGGTAGTGTTCAGCACTACCGTGTCAGCACTTCCGGTCAGGTAGTAATGTACGGCTCTGTAATTTCCGGCACAGAGGCATAACACCTTAAGCCTCAGGAGTGGTAACGCATCTGCATTTTGACCTTGGTCTTTTTGTGGGTGTCTATAGGCTGCAGTCATCACATAACATCAATGTGAACTGCATGCTTGTTTGCCACTTCCATAAAATAAAAATAAAAAATCTAGACAAAAATCGATGTTCAAAATACAGATGCGTTGTCATCCCTGAGGCCAAGATTGTTTTGCTTCTGTGATAAGTGATTCTGATCTGTGATTATGAACTGTCTAACGGGAACACGATAGTGCTGAATACTACCATACTAGGTTAGGGCTATGACCTCGAGCTCTGACACTGGAACTCTATCACAAGTAAAAACATAGAAGTGTAAAACATCTACAACGCATTTTTACATTTAATCTAAACGATATTAGTTTCCATAGTCAAGGAAAAGTTTTGTTAGCGTTTAACAGACTGACAGAAAGGTTGCCATGTTAATTGCTTCATTTCATTTACATTTCCATTGAATACTGTGTCGAATACGGCACAACTCTTCTATAACGTAATAAATGCGTACCTAATTTGCAACTAGGTACTTACCCATTTATCAGGAATCCGTCGTAATTAACGTAGGACAGGTGAATTCAAAATGAAGGTTTGGGTACTATCGTAGGCATCTACGTAAATGGAAAATCATCGAAGCATAGTTAAAGCTCATTCTATTTGGGTAATTTACGTATGAATATTATTATGTACCTAATAATATATTGGGTATTATAATGGGTACCAAAAATTTCAAGTGTACCTTAAAACTTTACTCTTGATTAATCGCGTGAGGACGCTACCAACTACGATACCAACGAAATGAATGCGCGGTGAATTCAATTTCCATAATTTAGTACCGCTATCTTAAGGACAATTTATGAACGTATTCCCAGCGAGGTGATCATAGCCCTGTCTACGATAGTGCTGAACACTACCATTTGGCGGCAGATAGATTAGGTATATTGGAAATGCGGTGGTGCCTACGCCCTCGAGTTCCTACACTGGAACCCTACCATCAGTAAATTACATAATCACATAATACATAATCACCATGCTTGGCAAGCGGATTGGCGATCGTAGTGGCGGAAATTTTATCGTGGGACGCTGATGCTCATCGCACGTTGTTATACTTACGTACCTATTTATGATATGCTCCAAATTAATATGCGATTTCAAGAGTAATATATTATTTATTGCTAAATTAGAGATTGTTGCTTGAGATGTAACGAGGGAACTTATTTATAAAAATTGGATATTGGATGACGAATATAGTTTTGACATAAAGTAGGAGAGCTCGCGTACCATTCCGGGGTTGACGTCACCCTGCGCCACTAGATGTTATAGTTGCGATACTCCATGGCCGCGATGACTCACTTCCCCATGTAAATAAATATTTCGCGCTCTGCTCTGTTTTCGTGAATAAAAGTAGCTTGAAAAATTCAGTATTAGACATGTTATAATATTAAATTAGGTACTGCCAAAGAAATAATAAATAGCCACGGAATACTGCTAGTCTTCTCTACCATATAATGTTATAGGTATCAATTTACTTTACCTACACGATAAAAGCTACGGTTTGTAGTGTTGTGTTGGTAGTGTTCATCACTATCGCGTTCCGATCGAATGGTAATGTATGGCTCCACAATGACTATCACAGAGGGAATACAACTAAGATCTCAGTGATGGCAAACAGCATTATGACCACTGACATTGACAATTTTGTGTAGCTGTCTATAGACAGCTGTATTCGTTACCATCGACCGAAACTCCGTGTTAGTTAGCCACCATCGGTACAATTTTTTTTTTTTTATTTTAATTTTTTAGGAGAGTTTGTAGCCGTAAATTGTGAAGTACGTATTTAGGGTGGGTTATTTAACATATTTATTACTTATGCATAGTGTATTAGGGTCGTACCTACCGAAATATAAATTACATGCGTGTGCACGCACAAACATTCATAATCAAAATTGGCACAATGATATTACGTCATATTGGATCATTCAGCGGTAGATTATAAATAGAATATTAAATAGTAGGTATTTCAACCATGGCTTTCATTACATTGGAAATATTTACTATTGGTAGAGCTCCAATGGAATTACTTCACAAAATAATATCTAATGTTTTCCCTTAGTGTATTTCTTTAACGGCTCTGGCACTGTTGCATAGAATATTTAGTCTCAGAAATAGTATTTTGTATGATTTCTCGTTTCGCGTTTGCTGTTTAAGAACCAACTAAAATTAAAGAAGAGATAAATATAACATATGCAACCGTTTAAATCTATAATAATGGATGGCAGCAAGAGACGCAGCATGACTGTCTGCTCTACAATATATTCCTAGAAATATCTTTCTAGAAAAAGCTAATCTATCTTCTGTTATATTTTCTCAATTGCTCTATCTCACTTTAACAATCAAATTTAAGTACTTACGCCATTTCAATTTTAAACAGACCCTGCATTGGCCAAAATAGAAGTATTCTTAGTGCATACAAATGACTGCATACTTGCATACCTAGTTATAAGGACGTAATTTGTAATGCATTAAGAAAGCCATTTTCTTAATGTTATTTGTAATTTACCAACATACTTGCCTTCATTACTGTGTAGATTACAGAGCGAGACGATTTTAAAACCCGTTTACATTTTATCAAGTGCATCGAATGTTCGGAAAACTGAGTGGTTCTCCTCGAATGGAGGGAAAATCTTGAAAGTGAAATAGCGTGCGAAAAAGTCGTCTGAATGTTAACGACCTTGCAAGTTTCTATATCGGCGATAATAACTTGTGCTTCTGCATAAACTTTCCCTGCAATATGCTAGGTATGACTGCATAAAACAAAGGCAATTTATGCAGTAAGTATGTACTCTCCAACCAGTGCTGGATAAAGCCGGTGCGGAGCCCGTAGCAAATGTGACCATGGGACCTAGAGTTACATTGCCTACTGAAATTTAGGATGTAAATAAAACAGAACTTTTGCGAAAAGGAATCGAAAACAATATTTGGGGATTCTTCCTGTAAGTATTGTGGTATTGCCAACTTGCAACATAATAATACCTCTACCAATATAATTAGTGTGGCCAACGATCACTTTGAGAATAGCTAAGGTGTATTACCTACATATTTTACATATTTGTGGTTTCTTTTTGGGCACAGGCGCGGGGTCCGAAGCATTTGCTGCATCTTGCTATATGGCTAATCCGGCACTGCCTCCAATTAACGTAGGTATTTGTTATTGTGTGATTGCAAAAGCAAATGAACCGAATGTACAAATTGATAGTAGGTACCACAGCTCGAAAGGTATAGGTATAACCAAAAACCTCGATATTTTATTGACAAGTTTTAAAGTTGCCGCTGTTATATGCCATTAACATATTACATTGCACACTTGCGAGCTTTAAACTGGAATCACATAAATTGGGGTAACAATATAAATGAAACAATAATAACACATGATTAAACAACCCCCGTTTATGTGATTCCAGTTTAAAGCTTGCTGGCTTGAAATTACACTTCATGCATTTTACTAAGTAGGTACCTAAATGTTTTTCGTAGTTGTAGGTATACCTAGTTGACTTTAAACCGGTCAGTTTGTTTGCGTGGTGACTCGATTATTTTGAAAACTAGATAAGTTTTACGGCTAGGACGTGTATGAAGAACCTATGAAGTAAATTTTAGTAAAAATAGGCCATATTATATGTAGGTACCTACACCTTATATGGCCATAAAATCAGAAATTCGGTAGACTAGTTATTGATAAGCCTTTATCTGACTATCTATCTACCTATCTATACATATAATAAAACAAAATCCCCAGCCGCGTCTGTCTGTCTGTTCGCGATAAACTCAAAAACTACTCTACTGCACGGATTTTCATGCCATTTTCATCGATAGATAGAGTGATTCATAAGGATGGTTTTTATAAATATTAATTAATATACCTAACTAGCGGGCCCGACAGTCTTCGTCCTGTCAAAAAAAATTACTTAGCAGTTTTTTGTTCCTACATATTTTAAAGCCGAGGTCGAAATTCTCCTGTACATAACACACCTACATTGCTTAGACAACAGGGAGTGCTTGTAATTTAATATGAACTTTATAAAATAGCAATAAAGCTCAAATTGACTCTATGTTTTAGGTAGAAAACGTTTGTATGGGAAAAAGAATAGGGCTGTTTTTAGGGTTTTCCCGGTATTTATTCGCATTTTTTTCACCTTTTAAACCTTTCCTGGACTTCTAAAAATCATTCAATACCAAAATTAACCAAATCGGTCCCGCCGTTCTAGAGTTTTAGCGAGACTTACGAAGAGCAATTGATTTTTATATATTATTATATAGATTTATTATAGAAGGTAATATATATATATATATATATATATATATATATATATATATATATACACATATATACTTATTATATACTTGTTATATATATATATAACATAAGACTTAAGAAATCTGTGATAATTTTAAGCGCCTATTTGCTACCGTTATTATTATCGAGCAAAAAATATATACGAAAAAAAACACGTTTATTGTATACCCCCTTGGACCCCTTAACATTTTCATTTTCTTATTTTTAGTAATTTATTTTGTCTTTAAAGCAGTATCAGAAATACATAATTTGTGAAAATGTTAGCTTTCTAGCTATCACTATTTATGAGATACAGGCTAAAAAGAACTAAGATACAGAATAGCTTAAAAATATTCAATACGATTCTTTAAATTGACATAACTTTTTTATTTCTGAACCGATTCACATGAAACAAACACTAAATGTTAAGTGAAACTTACCACAATATATAAG
The DNA here is from genome assembly GCA_036365455.1 of Macrosoma leucophasiata. Taxonomy (NCBI): domain Eukaryota; kingdom Metazoa; phylum Arthropoda; class Insecta; order Lepidoptera; family Hedylidae; genus Macrosoma; species Macrosoma leucophasiata. The sequence continues at coordinate 9,849,760 of JAWQUS010000024.1, forward strand.
TGAAAACCGCTAATCGAATAAGCCGTTTCTGATATTAGCGTGCACAAACACACAGACAAACAGACATTTTTCCGGGATAAAAAGTACTCAGTGTTGTGCGCCAAAGGTTAAAGTATAATCATACCAAGTTTCATTGTAATCGGACCGGTAGATTTTGTGTGATGCTTGAACACACAGACCAGACAGACAGACTGACAGAGAATCGCCTGGTAAAAAAAAATGTAGATAATTTATATTTAATGTTTATTAATAATTTGCCGGGTCAGTCAGTGTAAAATTATTTTTATCAGTCGCTCATAGTATCTCCCTGCGAAACCTATAGGTTTCGTTCCAGTCTCCAAGAGTCCATCGTCAACTACCTTCCAGAATCTAAGTAGGTACCTAGTTAGATTTGTATAATTATATTTAAATTTAATTAAGAACATTGCTGTGAATAAATTATTATTCTAACCGAAAAGTGTTGTGTTGGTTATCGTGTATAATTAAACTACCAAAAACGCAAAGGAAATGCTTACGTCATGCAGATACATGTATTACATATTTTTATAGATCCTTTAATCGTCACCAAACAGGCTATCCACGCTGATAATGAAGTGTGAATACCTACGTGTACAAAATATATAAGTATTCATATCTATGAGTAATACCTAAACGATCTATCTATACATACTCTACAAGATCTCTGTAGATCTGCTTCACAAATAATGTAGAGTCTACATCATTTGTGAAATCAGACCCAGGCAAGCAGCTAAGAGACTTTAGGTATCCCCTCCAAAATCGTTCATGTTTTGCTAAACGATGACTAATCTTAACAAAAGTGTGTTAAAGTTTCCTTCATAAAGCCTATCCTCAGTTAATTCAAGCCCCAAACAAAAAATATGTTCCAAGGTCCCAAGATTAGTAAATAAAAACCCGAGGTGTCAAAAGTTATACACAATATTAGTTAATTACGGAGGCATACAGTACCATCTCACCAAGGATACGATATCGCCGAACACAAACATAACGTGGCAGATAGATTAGGTAATGCGGTGGTACCAGCTTACGCTTTCGCTATTAGAGTTCTACAGGTTAAAAATAACAATGCAATTATTCATAGTTGTACTTCTAAAGCTATAGATACCTAAATAATCATAAGGTTTTAAGCATTAGTTCTGATAGTGGTTGCAGTACTGATACTCAGTTGTTATGTTTTTGCTCATATTTACGCTCCTTGACAAACACCGGTACATTTACACTCACTAAAGGTGATAGATAACTGGAGGAGACTGGTAATAGATAACTCAACAAGCAATCTTTGAAAGAGACATCAAGTCCCTAAACTAACAGTACTTACCTACCTATTAAAATTTTACTACTTACGACCTTGTATGGGCCCGCCCGTCAAATTTTTAAGCTCCTCGAGAGTAGGTACCTAGTAGAGCTCGAACATTATGATTAGGTATACGGTTTACCTACTTCTGTATGTTGTTCAAAGAGTATACAAATACTACGATGTCGTTCTACAACTTTGCTAGTTTGAAATCATATTTCTTTCTGTCTTTCTACGCTAAAAAGCGTCCAAATGCGAATCGGATTTGCGTTTTCCTGTAATCTGTAGGTAAAGAACATTTTTCTGGATATCTTCTACATTTGACAACACAATAAATTACGTACCCGCTGTTTATGTCAAAATGTCAAACATTAGGTACCTATGTATTAGGTATATTGTCATGTGCTGTGTACCAGCCTGTAGTAAAACAGAGATCCTTATGGCCTATCTCACGATAGGTAGGTATATCACACACTATAATTTGAAGAACTTTATTTATTCATTTATTCCTTTACGGATTATCAACACAAGGTACAGTGGATACATCTATAAATTATACAGATTGACAGACACACATACGAATGATCATACAAGGGCACCTCTCCTTTTGAGGTATGGAACCTATAAAAAAAATGTTATATGGGAAAAAAAATAAAAATCGACGATGGACCATTTTGGATTAAATATCGGTTTCTTTGATTATATACGTGTATATAATCAAGGATCGGTTTGGAGTAGATTGGTCAGATTGGAATAGAATTATAGGGGGCCTGCGGTAGTAGGGGGTAAGAGGCATGTACCTATATATATCGTATTTAATTCGACATATTTCGGCGCTGTCGTCGTCGCGTTTAACTTGATATAAATAAATTATTTAGTTAAGAACTAGATAAATTGTGATGTCAGCCTTTTTTATGCTAACGAAGATGATTTAATACATAAAAAAGTATCAAGGTTACAAAAACAAAGTTTCAATAACTTAGTTGGGGATTTAATTTAATTTTTTATATGATTAGTATTTCCAACATCCCAAAACCTTATAGGTCTTTCCATGTAGTTTTTAACCGAGTTCAAAAAACGAGAAGGTTCTCAATTCGGCCGGTATATCTTAATATAATATATATAAATCTCGTGTCACAATGTTTGTCCTCAATGGACTCCTAAACCACTTAACCGATTATAATAAAATTCGCACACCATGTGCAGTTCGATCCAACTTGAGAGATAGGATAGCTTACATTACGCTATGACTAATAGGAGCAGAGCAGCGCGGGCGAAGCCGGGGCGGGCCGCTAGTATATATATATATATATTTTTATGTATGTACGCGAATTTCGCCGAGATTTCTGGACTGATTTACGTAATTCTTTTTTTGTTTGATGCGGAATAGTTTCGAATTGGTCCCATAAAAATTTGATTCAGATAGGCCCATCAGTTTTTATTTTATGAGCATTTTTTTACTTACTTTCTCCTCAGACTAAAGGAATAAGAATAAACGGCGAGTTGTCATACAGTGCGTTGCATTGAATCCACTGACGTCCTAGATAGTCCTAATGCGCATGACAACAAGATGACAACAAGTGACAATGACACATTTACTCATCGACGATACAACACAGCATAGTTACTCCTTCGTGGATAAAATTTTTTCATTGATTTCGTATAGTCGTGTAATATTGTATCGACACACCTAAACAATTTAAATAAGGTATCTAATTGTCACGAAGCTAAAAGAGTTAGTTTTTACAAATTTAACAGATGTGAACATTAATCTAATTGGCAATGCAGCAATAAACTAAAAAGTATTAAATAAATGTAACTACGTTAAGAAAAACCGACTTCAAAACTGAAAAGTGAAAAATAATAAAGATTTAATTGTAATTATATATACTACCTATTATTTACATGTGCTATTTACTAATAGGTTTGAAGTCGGTGCCAAGCCAAAATCACTTAAGTAGGCATTTCATTGTATTAAAACGTAACTTCACGCCTGTAATCCCCAAAGGGGTAGGCAGAGGTAAATGCATGAATTCAAGCATACATGCAAACACCCACGATTTGCCGGTTACGTTTTGTTAAGTGTATTAATTTGCTCGTATTCATATTTAAGTGATTAAAATATAATTATTTGTTTAAGGCTTGGCACCGACTTCAAACCTATTAGTAAATAGCACATATAAATAATAGGTAGTATATAATTACAATTAAATCTTCATTATTTTTTACTTTTCAGTTTTGAAGTCGGTTTTTCTTAACGTAGTTATATTTATTTTTCTTGTTTTTTTTAGCATTGTTTATTTGACGAAATTGTCATACACAGCAGAGATTTTTTATTTTCTAAATAATCATCTACAAAATACATAGTATATCTCTACATTTATGAATTTACAAAACTTCCTAAATCGTTAAAATCTATAGAAATATTCGGTAAAATGCTGAGTTATGCGGATAGACGTGTCACGCGCGGTTTATGTTTTACACGTGACGAAAACCTAAACACAAGCACAAGTTCCTTTGTAAAGTATTTGTCAGTTCATTTCGCGTCAATAACTAAATAACTAAAATAAACTTTCATTAGTAGATAGAACAATTCACTGACCAGAGACGACTCATTATATTTATCTGCAATGATGCAATGTAAAAACAGGTGCGAGACGTTGCTCGTACCTAACTCATGTTATCAATTTTCATTCATATCTAAAGCCCATTCATGCAAAATCAAGATACTAAAAATCCAAATTATTTATTCTATTCTATGTGCAGTAACTAAGTATTTACGGCCTATCGATAAGTTTATGCATGTCCCTTAGAACAAAATGAAACAATTTGCCTCGCGTGCTATGCCCACATTAGCCTAGAATTTTACATATCCTTATGTGAGATAATAACCATCGTCCTTAATAACATTGTTATGAGCATATGTTCCCAAAATACATTTTGTTTTGTTTTCCATTCATACGAAGGCCAGTGCAGTCAAGTTGCTGTAACTAATTTATCTTTATATTGCATGAATTTGTTTGATTAACATTATCACCAGGAAACTAGATGTTATCAAACAATTTATTAATCGTTTCGTTGCTTTTATCTTTAGTATCGACAAGTGATAATATGACGGTGAAAGCTTCAGTAGAATCTATAAATGTAACTTATTAATAATAGCATCGCATTTATTTCGATGCCTTGCTACTCGTGTACACTCGTGTAGCATAAAAATAATCTTATTTTATGACAGCGAGTCAAGATCGTTCCGCTCCCCAATCACTGTGAAAATACATTTAGGGAACATAAAGAGAAGGCGCCATGGAGTGGACGCAATTCGCATCCCTTGGTATTTAGTTCACAACTATTTTGGGCAAATATTTGCAAGACTCTTCATATTTTTTACCCCTTATCTATAAAAGTATAAAGGTACGAACACAAGCAAAAAGGAACGTTTTCCTGAAAATATTAGATATTTTGGAATCTGATGAATAAAATGGTCTTAATTTATTTAACGCTTGGTAAAGCAGTAATGGAAAACTGTTAGGTATAAAGTTTCAAATGTGAATTAAATTAAAATTTCAAAATAACCGAAGTGCCTTTTGTTTATTTTAGATACCTATATTTTTTTTGATTTACCAATACCTCTCACATTTTCCTACAACACTCCTTCGAAAAATTAAATAAAAATAATGAACTCACATTTTTAATGTATGATGTTTGCAATAGATGAGATCACATACACCGCACGCGTTGTCGGTGGTAGTGGGACAGCAAACGTGCGTCGCGTCTGAACTGATACTGCCGCCGCGGCGCGAACGCGTAATATGCGAATACGTTTGTTGACAAACCCCGCGAGATTGAGCGCAACGCTAGATACGCGCATGCGTGTTATTACCATCATTATTTTTTATCTTCAAACGCTTCCCCGTTCCCATCAAGCGTTCCCTCAAGATTAATCGTTGAATGGCAACTAAGCAGCACATGGCCTCAGCTTTTAATAGCTCTACGTACTCTGCATGATATTGAAGTCTAGCATGTTGAGTTATTTGCAGACTGAAATTGTTTATATTTTAAAACGAATGTTTGCTATGTTACCAAAATATTTAATTATTACAATACATACCTACTTGCAATTATAGCGCCGTCTAAAAAGGGTTACCAGTTACCAGATCCGTAGTAGGTGACTTACCTATCCTGACAAAATCCCTAACTCAGTAGGTAATAAAATCCTGACAATCGTTCTAGTGATATTTTCTCGTAGATAACATTATACGTAACTTCACGCCTGTAAGTGGTAGGCAGAGGTAGGGGAAGATGGGGTAATGGGAGTCAGCGGGTAATAAGAGTCACCTATATATCCACGAAACTACACACGCAATCAATGCATAAACTACCTCCCCGTCCCTGCCCTGTGTCCCCGCCATTGCGTTAGATGACTCAAGTTTGTAGGCGCACGCGCATTTGAGATATTGTAGTATTTTGTTTTTAGGCCTCGCCGATCTTATTTTTCGTCGGTGAAACAAACGATAAATGTCGAATTCTGCCAATAATCAGTCAATAATTTTACACGTATGTGGAGTAACACACAATAATCTGACTTTCCGAGCATTGATGTGCAGTTTTAGACCCTAACAATAATTTCTAGGACATCTTTTTTTTCATTGTCATATTTGTGGGTAATGACAGTCAGATGATTGCCATTCGTACGGACCATAGTGTCGACAGCTGGACTAGGCCCTAGATCGTCTAGATTCCAGGGAAAGGCGGCTTGGCACTAGTGCAGGGAATAAAGTTCGGAATATTTATAACAGTTATCAGTCAAATATGCTGAAAAATGGGGTCTTTTTTAATCTATAGGCTCTATCTATGTAGCTGATCCCGTTGTCATCCCCTGGCGACGCCTTTGACTACAGATGTACTTCATATGGACAACGTTCTCACATGGACTACTTTAGTTGAAACTTGCCGGAAGTTTATATTTGCTAATGCCATATGAGCTAAATTTTCTTTGTCCATAAGGTGATCACCATTACCCTCACGTCAGTGCAATGGGAGTCAAAACGATTTTTTTGTAAAACTGTTATAATTCCTAAAGTTACTTGCCCAATTCATTAAAACTGATCTCATTTGATAGTCAATTAAGTAAAGCTGACGTGTAGTCGGTTGCAATAAATATTTTGTTTGAAATTAAGTTTTTATTTCATGTCGCGCTTAGGTGACTCCCATTACCCTATCTTACCCTAAATGTATACATTCAAGCATACATGCAAACACCCACGATTCGCCGGTTACGTTTTGGCCCATGTAACAGGTGGCGAGCCTGTTGACATCTCCGGGCACGTTACCTACTGTACCTACGTACTGGGAAATTTCAAGAAAATGGAAAAATCCCAATAGGATAAGAGATAAAGAACTTTACTAGCTATCTCTGATAAGCCAGCTTAGTAGTAGACTAGTTTCCTGACAGAGCGCTTAAATTCCTAACATGTCAGGCAAAATTCTGTCATCTGGGCACCCTAGGTCTAATTAGCCCAAAAAATAGGGGTACTTTTGCATTAGGGTAATTCACAAAAAAACTGAAAAAAGACAGGCACGTAAGGGATATCACTTGAATTATCTTGAAATTTCCCGTGATCCGTGCGCGAAAAAAAATTTCAAGGTCAAAGGTCGCAAAATGGTTTTCTTTTAGATTTTTGGCCAAACGGTTAGTTTTACGAGAAAAATAGCTAATGTTAAAATTGTAGATTATGTGAAGAAGTTTGGGAGTGTTGTTGTTGTATACGCGAGAAAATCCGCAAATTTAGTAGTTATTCCGAGAAAAAGCCATTCGAAAATTAGATGGAGCTGTATTCTCCATAAAATGCACATGTTTCCACGTCACCAATGAGGTAGTGTACAAGGCGCGTTTTTTTAACGTGATTTCCCCGGTAGACATACTCCACGTGTTTTAGTGGTAAATCAGGTCTTATAGAGCTTCTTCTCCTTTTGTCTTTCATAAGTATCTTCTTCTTTTTTCCTCTCTAATCTCCCGAGTCGATGTAAATTGTTTTAGCAGCGACACATCATTTGTTTTTTCATTGATGTTGATATCGTCTTCAGTTGAAAAGACGACTGGCCTTACAACAACTGACGAACAAGGTAAGGCCACTTCTTTGCAGCTGCATTTTGGATTGCATCCCTTCATTCAATTGCAAATGGTGTTAATGAGCTTCTCTGGTGCAGGCGGAAGCAGTGGCGTAGCTAACATGGGTGGCAACCGGGGCGGTTGAGCAAAAAAAAAAGAAAAACCTTACCGTTCTTTTGTATTCAATTTCTCCATCCTCCACCATTGTGCTCCCCTATTTTGAGTTAACTCTGCCTCTGGCGCTCCTTGGTATTATAAATGTGAAAGTGAGTTTTGTTGCGCTTTCACGTCTAAACAGCTCAAATTTGGGTTATTTAAAGAGAGGGAGGGTGTCACCCCCAAATGGGTGGCAACCGGTGCAGGCCGCCCCCGCCGCCGCATTCCTAGCTACGCCACTGGGCGGAAGTATAGTATGGATTAGCCAGTCCATTGTCAATATGCTTCCAACCCCATTCTGGATCTAGTGCATTGCCAAGCCACACTTGAACACTATAGAATGTATAGAAATATTATTTAATAGAAGCTGCGGTTGGACGTAGACAGGCTAATTGCACGTTTTTTAGAGTTCCATAGTAAACAAGGAACCCGATGTGAAACTATAAGTTTAACATCGACTATAAGCTTTAAGATCGATGGTAAAAAAGAACTAGATTGAACTTTTCTTTTTGTTATAATCAAATTTACTTATTTTTTCCCTAAATCCTTGACTAAGTACTAGCTATTGGATTACTGTACAATGAGTGGGTACAGAAACAGAATTAAACAACTCATTTAAGTGGTTGTTTACCCGCGCAAATCGATTTGCCTTTAGTGGTAATAATGAAACAGGAGTTAAAACAAAAAAATATATACCTACATATTTTTTTTTTGTTTCAAATAATTTAAGAAGGATAATCATCTCGAAAGCGTGAGAAATGATAAAAAAAACCAGTGAATGTTGAGCAAAATAAGCTCACGTGCCTTGTAATCATAATAAATAAAAAAATAACATTATAGATCGATTATACTATCAAGACAAAATCATTTTACTGCGGGAAAGCTACCATTAAAATTTCATTGTGTGTAATATTTTTAATTATGTAGCACAAGCAAAAGTTTAATTTCTTAGTTAGCGAATCATATATTATTTCATTTATACTTAATGCATATTAACTGGTATTTGCATATTTTCCCCCAGTCAACCAAAAGGTTGAGATAATTTGCCTGGGGGCATTCCGTCGCCACGGAAATTATCATTGGCATCAGGCATTGGTCCGCCTTTGTCTGCATCTCTGTGCATAAAAAGAACAAATATTGTCTTAAAAAAAGACGTGTGGCACTCGGGGACTGCCGCGGTAAAGCTATTGCATTTACATAATTATCTAAAATTATGCAAAACAAAATAAAATGCAAATAAAAGAAAAAAATAGAAAAATGAAACAAACAAACAAACAATAAAAAAAATGAACAAAAACAATCTTGGCAGCGGTGGGATTCGAACCCACGCCTCCGAAGAGACTAGTGCCTTAAACCAGCGCCTAGACCGCTCGGCCACGCTACCCACGAGGTCGGACGGCGAAATTATACACGACTTTCTTTAAATGAGTTTAAAATTTGTAATCCGGAGCGTTACGGAATTTCTGAATTCGGTCCCCGCGCTCAAGGCCCGCGATAGAAGCTATGCAATAGCTTAATAAATAACACAAATCTAAATAAAAACTAATCTTAATAAAAACATACAATGTTATAAAAATATTTCTTTATTAATTAAAGCCACTCACAATTAATATCAGTACCTACCTACATACATCCAGATGCAATGTTAAATAGTGTCAGGTATATTATCAAATAACAGTTATCACGTTCTACTCTATAGCTGTATAGTCTATGACATAATAATATACAAAAGAAATCAGTAGGTACGTTTATACATAATAATATAACTAAAGATGACTAACTCAGACTAATGCTAATACATACCTTCTAATACCGGCAGGTTTGTAATAAATAAATTATCATGAATTTTAAGATGTAACAAATCTTATGCTAGACGTATCTTTTTTGCTTATAGTTAGATGAAAAATAGATGAAAAAAAAATCTTTGTATTTGTGTAATCTCTGATTTGTCGTTAATCTCTCATTTGATAATGGTATAATGGTTTATATCTATGGAATTAAAGGTAGGTCTCAAGTAAGTATTATCATTTCACCTTTGTGCAATTGTATACCAACATGTCGATATATTTTTATAATCTTATCAGCAAAAAATGAATTTAGAAACGCGTTTCGGCTAGAACAGACCTGCACTTACTGTAAATACTCACAATTACTGTCATTCAGAAGTGACAGTTAAACGAAATGTCCATTTATCTACTGCCTGGTTACTGTCCAACAGCCTGTTAATATAGGCTTTAATTATTATAAATTTGTTTCGGTATATTAATACTTCAGCTGTTTTAAATATAATAAACTAAAACCATACATATAATAATATAGGAAACCACAAATATTTTCTAATACTCAATACCAGGAGCATGGGTCGAAGCTTTTTTACAGTGCAAATTACACCGGGCGTATAAAAACCCCTTAGGCCATCGTATCTAACTACATAGAGGAGAGGTGCATATTGATTCACGGGAGTCCCAGTGATGAATAACCTATCACCATTGGCTATCGCATTATCAATGATGGTAATAAAGAGTAAAACCAGGGCCTGTACCAAAGTCTTATTTCGATTCTGTTTAGGAATTGCCAATTTCTTGTTAAATTTGTATATATTATAGCCTGTATGAAGAAACAAGACAGCTTAAAATCGTTTTTAAAAGTTGACAAGTTGAAAAGTTTAGTTGAATAAAAAGGTCGTGCTACGACCGATGTCCTTCCGAGACGAGCATCTTGACAAATGGTATCGGTCACTATATTACTTTAAAAGAATTATAGGATTATGGAGGATTATATTTATAATTATTAAGTTTTTTCTCCGACATATACAGTATAAATAAATACTAAACACCTCTTGCGTGGAGATTTCGAGGTGAAGTAACATAACATAATAAGGATAAAATAAAGGACGTTACTTGTGTAAAGTGTAAAGATTCAGAAATGCATGAAAGTTTTTGTGTTTCCTTATACCCTCGTTTAAATGTTTAAACCGGAAGGTAGGAAGAGAATGGAGGTGGAGGGTCAATATACAGGCGGTCCTATGGGAAAGGTTGTAGGGTTATGGCTAAAACCTATCAATCACCAAACCCACCTCCAAAAACTGTGACATGTTAAAAACACTCGAAATTCATGCAAAAAAGTGCCAAAGTCACACTCACATAATCACTGATCTCAGTAATATCTTTGTTTAGATCCGTCCACACCCTGCTTAATTCACAGCATAAGTACAATGTGCGGCCCTGAGAAGATAGCAACATGTTCTAGTAGCAGAGTATGTTGAGTATCGAATAGTTATGATATATATAATAATAATAATTGCAAAATGAAGAACTCAAATATTACCGGGAAGAATAACTAGCTCTATAGCCGTAAAAAACTAACAAGTCCATAACTAAATCTACAACTAATAGCACATACACTTAATGTTAAATTCTGCTATAAAAATCTACCTAATTAAAGTTTTATTCAATTCGATAGAGCCCTCAACCCCAATATACATAACAAACATAATTATAATTCATGTTTTATGGTGTATAATTGTAGTAGGTTATTTGCTTATTTCAATGTATGCATTGAAATAACCAAACATGCTACATTAATTCTTAAACTCTTTTTAACTAATTCTTTACGCACTTATCTATTGCAGACATATTGGTCGCTGACAGAGAGACAAACAAACACATGAGTGATTCTACTAGGATACACGTTTTACTATCAAAATCCGGCACAATAAAAAATGACCGAAAATAACATAAACTATTTTTTTTTTCGTTGTAGCTTGTAACCGTAAATATAACCGAGCAAGGTTATATTCACGGTTTAATATTTTGAGATTGAGCTTTTGGTACAGATGAATACCTTACGTATCAATGTTTCATAATAATTAATAACAAATAAAATATGTATGTATATTCACGCCAGGTCCCTACCCCGTTAGGGACCTGGCGTGAAAATACATACATACATACAAATAAAATATAATAAACTTTAATTAAATAAAAAGATAAAGTATCAAAAGATATACTGATCAAATCATTTACACACAGATGTATTTAAGTAATTGAAACTATGTTTCAATCAAAGGGTATTACTACAACAAGCTATGGTTAATGCAACAACAATTGCATATTATTTTTCTTATGCCTAAATATGCTTCAATAGAAGCAAACAAACATAACAGCCTGAAAACAAAGCTAGCATAAATAATGTTACATATTTTATGCTTATCACAACAATTTGACTGTAAATTGACCTACAAAATGAGTACTATTGTTTGACAGCTTAACAATGAATATTTAATAATTGTTGTACTATGACGCTAATGAAAGCAAATCGCCCAGTTTCGGTAAAACAACGTCCGGCAATGGAGGTTTTTGTTCGCTGCGTATAACTTCCAAATCCTTAGTCGAAGTGACACCAGTTAGGACGAGTAAGGTTTGGAATCCGCATCGTACGCCAAACTCGATGTCAGTGCTACATCTGCAATTTTATACAAAATACTATTTAATTGATTATAGTTGAACTCTATTCGGTAAAATATTATCTTTATGGTTTTAAGTACCCAAAATTCTATGTTGTGTGTTCAAATCAAATGGAAGAATAGAGTGCTTCAAGACTCAAACAAATCGCTTTGATGTTAAGTAATGACTGCAGCCTAGACACGCAAGCCTGCACAAAGACCAGAGGTCAAAATGTAGATGCGTTACCACTTCTGAGGCCTAAGGTGTTATGCCTCTATACCGGGAATCACAGGGCTGTACATTACCACCTGACCGCAACACGATAGTGCTGAACACTACTATTGTATTATGGGTATTGGTACTCCTGAGGTTAGCCTCAAACACTACCCTGCCTAATGTATTTCTCATGTCTCAGGATATGTCAGGTGAGAGATTCGCTGTATCAGTAGGAATGAGGAATACTTCATAGATGTCATATACAGAAATATGTCACAATTCGAAGGTACCTTTTTCACTTTGTATAATAATAAAATGTATAAAGGTAGGTAGTTGAATATCGTTGTTGGGGTTCACACATTATTGTATTGCTACCGAGCTGAATACACTCCATAGTTCTAAACATGTGTTTTTATTAATTCTTGGACATAATAGTGGCGACGAGTGAAAATAAGTGATTACAATGGACTCGAGGGCGGTAAATTTAACGAGTTTAACGTACAAACGGACAGTTGGGACATTTATATTGACCGTCTCAAATTTTGTTTCGAGGCACATGGCATTACAAATAATGCAGTTAAGAAGGCAAATTTTATTACTGTGTGTGGTTCGCGGGTGTATGAAATATTGTTGGCATTGATCACACCAAAAAAGGCCAGTGATAGTGATGTGACGTTTGAGGAAATAGTGAATCCAAGAATCGAGTATGCTACTTGGAGGTCATCGTAATCTAGTGGAGTACTCGACGGATCCAATAATGGACAGATGGATATCTAAGCACGAGGAAGTATTTCGGGATGGACTCGGTACCTACCGGGGACGACCAGTAACTATACATCTCAAAGACGGAACTAAACCGAAATTCCTGAAGGCTAGACCTGTCCCATATGCAATCAAGGATAGACTAGAAAAGGAGATTGACAGATTAGTAGATGAAGGCGTTCTACGTCCGACATCATATTCTGAGTGGGCTACACCTGTGGTACCTATTGTGAAGAAATCGGGAGAAATCAGATCATGCGGTGACTATCGCAGTACTGTCAATGAAGCGACTGAATCGGATACCTATCCAATGCCTACGGCAAATGAAATTTTCGCTACCATTGCGGGAGGAAAGGTTTATACGACCTTAGATTTAGAACGCGCCTATACACAGGTAATCGTGGACGATGACACGTCGAAACTGCTCACTTTGAATACTTGCAAGGGATTATACACCGTTCATCGATTGGCCTTCGGAGTTAAAGCGTGTCCAGGTATTTTCCAACGTTTGATGACGTCTTTACTGGATGGCATCCCAGGAGTTGCGGTTCTAATCGACGATATTATAATTAGTGGCTCTACAATGTCGGAGATGCAGGAGAGACTGGACACAGTACTTGGCAGAATTGAACGGGCAGGACTTCGACTTAATATGAATAAGTGCAAGTTCGCCAAGAAACAAGTCGAATTTTTGGGATTTGTCATTGATGCCGAAGGCATCCACCCTGCACCGAGCAAAGTGGAGTCAATTGCTAATACACGGGAAAATAAAAACATACGAGAACTCCAACCATTTTTCGGTCTATACATTTTTTACGAGAGGTTTGTTCCTCATAAAGCTACTATGCTAGAGCCGTTACATAAGCTGTTGGAGAAGTCCCAACCATGGAAGTGGACAGAGCGGGAACAGGAAGCATTCGATAATGCAAAACGTTTCATAACGTTTGATTTGACGCTAGTACATTACAACATAAACAAAGAACTTGTGCTCACATGTGATAACTCAGAATACGGAGTTGGGGCAGTTTTGTCACACATAGAGGAAGACGGTCGGGATCGGCCTATCGCTATGGCATCACGAACGTTACACTCTCACGAACGACGGTATTCTCAACTTGATAAGGAAGCCACAGCGATTATGTTTGGTATAACGAAGTTTCATAACTATCTAATGGGAAGACACTTTCGTTTAATTACAGATCATAAACCATTACTAGGATTATTTGACCCCAAAAAACCTATGCCTAATATGTTATCGCCGAGATTGACTAGAATCGCGATTGCTTTGACTTCACATAGTTATGAGATAAATTATAAGCCAGGGTCTCAGATTGGGAATGCGGACAGTTTAAGTCGTTGGCCACAACCGGTTCCGGAAGAAGCTGAACAACATTTAGGCGAAATTTTATTGATGGCAGAAACACCGGAAGACTTTCCGTACGACGTTAAACACATCGCTGCTGAAACTAGAAGAGACAAGACGCTATCGCAAGTTATTTTTCACATACAACGCGGTTGGCCGGCTAAAGTAACTGACAATGACTTACGTCCATATTGACTAAATAGATTAGAACTATAATTACAGGAAGATTGCATATTATTAGGTTGTCGTGTGTTAATACCAGAAACCCTACGGCGAGCTGTATTAAAAATGTTGCACAAGAACCATACGGGCATGGTTCAGACTAAAGCGTTGGCCAGAAGTTACGTTTGGTGGCCACGGATCAATGAAGATATCGAGTCTGTCGTTGGTAGTTGCTCAAAATGTTTGGAACATCGAAACATGCCTGCAAAGACTAACCACGAATGGATCACGCCAACAAGGCCATGGCCAAGAATCCATATAGATTTTGCTGGGCCATTTCACAATAGATATTTTTTGATTATGGTTGATGCCTACTCTCGTTGGCCCGAATTGTTTATGGTCAATAACACTACATCAGCCACAGTCATCAAATGTTTGAGAACAGTGTTTGCCAATCATGGACTATGTGAGGTATTGGTTTCAGACAATAGGACACCTTTCATGTCGAGCGAGACAGAGCAATTTTTAACAGCCAATAACATTCGTCACTTAACCACAGCTCCTTATCATCCAGCAACGAATGGTTTAGCAGAGAGAATAGTTCAAACCATCAAGGATAAACTGCGCAAAATGGACGATTTATCATGGGATGTAAGGATTCCTAATTTGCTACTGGGTCTTAGAACTACTCCTTGTACAACGACAAACAAAACTCCAGCAGAGCTATTAATGAATAGACGCCTACGAACATTATTGGATACAATACATCCAAAGAATGTACAAAATCAAAGAATGGATGACCAGATTTGTAACAACAACCAAAATAACAAAAGGCAGACAAATGTCGGTCAAAATGTCATATATCGGAATTACAGCAATACGGGCAAAAGATGGCTATCAGGTATAGTCATTGACAAGACGGGTCCATCCAGCTACAAGGTTCAAACAGCAGATGGGGCGTGATTATTAATCGTCACATTGACCAGCTGATTAATAAAAGAATAGTTGATTCCAGAGCAGAGGAGGGAGAGACAGTTGTTGCATTGCCAACACAAAAAGAAGTACCACAACATATGATAATAAATAATGACGATAGGGCAAATGACAGTAAAAAATCTGATGATATCATTAAGATACCTGACGAAAGTGAATGGGCAATAAAATGAAATGGAATGAATAATAGTTGTGCGCCCGGTAAAATGAAAAACAAATTGATTGTGTATTCCAAAACGCCATATGAACGGCCTCATCATTCTAAGGACAATTTCTATATGCTGTAAACGACTAATTAATTTTGTGGCTTCTGAAATATATTGTTTAATAAGAATGTTGGCTATAGGTATTTTGTATAATTAGTAAAGGTATATTGTTGATTGTTTATTTAGTTCTTATAATATTTGTTTTGTTGTTCTTTCAAACTAAACTATATTAAGGGGGGAGATATGTCATATACAGAAATATGTCACAATTCGAAGGTACCTTTTTCACTTTGTATAATAATAAAATGTATAAAGGTAGATAGGTGAATATCGTTGTTGGGGTTCACACATTATTGTATTGCTACTGAGCTGAATACACTCCATAGTTCTAAACATGTGTTTTTATTAATTCTTGGACATAATAATAGAATATTGGAGAAAGACTTCAATCGCCGAATCCAACCCGGTTGGACAGCATTTGGGATGCTACAATACATTTTACCGTCCAATTTTCCACAGTATCTCAAGGCGAAGGTCTTAGACCAGTGTGTTACCAGTGACGAAACTGAATACGGAACTGAAACGTGATCACTATGGACGACATAAGACGGCCCAAGGTCACACAGAGGGCAATAGAGAGGGCTATGTTGATGGCCGCTGGGCAAAAAGTCTTTGAGTGGCTACCGCGTCCCGGAAGAAGTGCAAGCAGGTGTTAAATATGGTGGACTGACGACATAGGGTTCAACCGCCTAACCAAATCGCTTCAGTGCTTGTTAATATCTTTATCTTGCCCTTTCTTGCCGCATATGAATAAAATAGCAATAATATGATTTTTATTTAATACCACCTAAAGTAATAACGAAGTCAAATTATCTCTATTTCTTTCAAAAGCATCAGGAAAGGACAAATAATCAAAGACGTTAACAACCACAAAAGCAATTAAGTGAGGCAGCCCTGGTGAGGGTGGTGGGCAATCGGTGGATGATGGTGGCCCAGGGTCATACACACAGGGTAAACATCTTATTAACATAATATACAAAAACATCTTATTTCTAATTCATAAGGATATAATTGGACTGTAATTATAAAAAAGATAAAAATAAAATTGAATTGGGCAGAATTAGAACCCAATCACAAAACTATTAATTGGTCTATTACAAATTCAATTCATTAGTCTATTATAAAATGCTGTCATTATTGTGTATGTTATTTATTACAACAATTACAACAATTCTTACCTGTCACCAATCATCAAGGTCCGGGCAGGATCAAGACCAGAAGATTCAATGAATTTCCTCACATAGTCATTAGGTTTCCCAAGCACCAATGCTTTTCTCTCTGAACATGTCTCAACAGCTCTCACCAATGTGCCTGTACCAGGAACAACAATGGAACTAGATTTTGGAAATCTTTCATCTGTGTTTGTGGCTATAAAGAGACATTCCTCAGAAGCAAGGTAAGAGGCTGCTTTCATAAATTTGGGATAGCTAACATGTTCATCAAATCCAACAACAACAGCACCAACTTCTGGGTCTAAATCTGTGGCTTTCATTGATTTGAAATCGGGCTTCACATGTTCAGGCTGAAAAATAAGATTAATATTTGATTCTACAATATAATTTTAAGACTGATGTTTTCATTTACTCCTGACGTTGCAGCCTATAACAGACCTTTAATATTTTTTTTGCATAATGTGACAAAACATGTATGTTGGCAAAAGTGTATTTATTTTTACTTTATCCAAATTCATGAAATCTTTTTTCTAAAAAATGCAATATAAGAGGAAAAATTAGCAAATTACTTAACTATGAATAGAAAAACTTACTCCAATTCCAGTGTGTCTTATTCCTACAGCTTTCAACTCATCACCAATGCCATTTGAACCAATTAAATAAACTTTTTTTGTAAAACCAATACCCTTGAGATAATGTGCTACCAGATAAGCAGTAGACAGAATTTCTTCCTGTAAGATATTTTTTTTATAAATTAGCTGGTATGTATCTATTTAATATGAAAAAGTACCTAATTAATTAACAACTAAAAGTTTGTAAATGTATGATTCTCTAATTTCTATACCTGATGTGCAATGAAACCCAATTGCTGAGCTTTACTTGCAAAATCACTGCGAATCTTTGTTGAGTTGTTTGTCACATAAAATATTTTTTTGCCCAAGTTTCGAAAATAGTTCATTGTTTCTGCCGATCCCGGTATAACATTATTGTCAATCCAAAGAACTCCTGAAATTAAAAATCAAAATCATTTAATTTCTTACCAATTTTATTAAATTCATTTTATTATAAATATACTTATCACCAGAGACATTTGGATAGTAAGTAGGTAAAACTTGCATTTGTTTAAACAAATTCATTTAGATATTGTGAGCAGATTAACATTAAGAATAAAATCTCCATACACAAAAACTTTAATCTTTCAAGGATTGTAAGGCCACCGGCGCCCAGACACAATTGAATTTCAGTTGTCATATTTTTCTTGTGTCTGGAGGGAATGGTATGGCAACAACATTTAGCCTACAACACAAATCTTAGAGAAAAAATAGACTCAATCTATTTGTAGGTGCTGTCATAAGTTCTCACCCTAAGAATAAGTTCATGCCAAATCTTCTTGGAATGCTAAACCATTTCTGTATTGGGTCGAAGGTCACCGCATAAGTTCATATTGATTTCATACAGACCCAGTCGTATCAAATCAAATGAAATGGTATATAATTTTACTAGGAAACTCACCATCGCAATCCGTTAATACGGTATCGAAGGAATTAAGAAATTGTTGAACTTGATCCTTTGACGCTTCTTCCAGGTTAAATACGGCAGATTTGAACATTTTACTGGAGCTTAGACTTCTTATTACAGCATTTGCAGATGACGGTGATAGTGCCCAACCAGGCAACCTGCTAAAATTATAAATTTTATTCTTTATAACTCTTCCAATAAGGTCAATCATCTTGTGGGCTACTGAATATTATTTGTTTATAAAAATATACAAAAAAGTTAATTTTCAGTCTCCAATTCACTGAACTTACCGAGATTTCGCCGAATCAGTAGGCACAAATGTCATTCATGTCAATGTCAAACTTCAAAGTCAAATCAGTGCTGCCAGGATTTTAAATCTCCTTCAACACTTAACACACGTTAAAATCAAATTGAAAATGGGCTGAGCCTATTCTGCAAGTGACTGGATGAATAATAATATAAAATTATTTGTCCGGCTAAAATCTTTTGTTAATACCTACTTGAAGACGATCTCGACACTTTTTGAGTTTATCTCGGACACACACACAGACAGATAAACAGACGAGTGCGTCACATTTTATATAATATCGTTTGGCATATTATTTTTTTATTTTAATAACGTTCAAAAGGTTAGTGAATGTTACATAACAACATTTATTTTCATAAACCAAGTGTAAGGTTCAATTAATATAATTTTTATTTTATATAACATCAAGTTATGTAATATTCACGAAGACTAATTTCAATTCGTATAACATATACTTCGCAAATCACTTACAATATATATTATTATTATTTTATTTAAAGATCAAAATTTAAATCAAAAGATTTAAATGTCACTCAGCGGTCAATGGAAAGGGCTATGCTCGGCGTTTCCCTACTGGATCGAATCAGAAATGAGGAGATCCGTAGGCGAACGAAAGTCGCTGAAGTGGCAATGGGCAGGGCACATAGCTCGGAGAACCGATAGCCGCTGGGGCAGAAAGGTTCTCGAGTGGAGACCACGTATCGGCAAACGCAGCGTAGGACGTCCACCTGCAAGATGGACCGACGACCTGATCAAGGCTGCAGGTACCCGCTGAATGCACGTCGCTTCCGATCGGTCGGCATGGAGGTCCTTGGGGGAGGCCTATGTTCAGCGGTGGACGTCTTATGGCTGATATGATGATGATGATTTAAAGATCATATAAATATATACTATCATAAGACATACCTACCCCGATGCTGTTTGTACATACCTATATGTATCATAATATTTTTTTCTGTAGGAGACGCCCTGGTAGTCCCTCCTAAATCTTTTGTTAGTACGTGCAAACGGTCTGAGGTGACACCTTGCATTTGAGATCGTTTTTATGTATTAATGATTTTAGTTGGACAAATATTTTTAAACTTACCCTCGTAAACGTATTTAACCTAATAAACGTATTTTAACTAAAGTGTTGCTAATCTCTCCTTCGTCTTTTTCTATCCTGCACATTTGACAATGCAAATGACAAAGACAAAGCATTC
Source organism: Macrosoma leucophasiata (assembly GCA_036365455.1). NCBI lineage: Eukaryota > Metazoa > Arthropoda > Insecta > Lepidoptera > Hedylidae > Macrosoma > Macrosoma leucophasiata. The sequence goes on from JAWQUS010000024.1 coordinate 9,869,743, forward strand.
TATAGCTGAAACGTATCTAATCTATGTACGTTTATGAATAAGGGGGTTATTGGTCACTGGCAGAATAGTCACTTCGTTGAAAATGCAAGCATTGCAACTATTTACAACAAATGAAAATGTAGAGGAATCAGAGATCAATTATTTTTATGTTACTTTTGAAGTAGGTACATATATATATTTTCTTGTTCTGCTGCATTTCATACGCACACACGCTTACCATTCGACTCACCGTAGCACACCGCGGACACTTTGCCAAAATTCCATACAAACGCTTAATTTGGTCTCTATTACACAGACATCAATCAGTGACGTGTATTTACATGTGCACCTGTGTGCGTAGCACGTAGAGAATACCAAACGTCGCCCATAAGAGGGGAGGAGGTTGGATGAGGCAGGGAAATCGGGCGGGACGTCGAAGTGTCCATTCTATACATAGTATTATTACATGTATATTCTCTGACCGTAGTATTAAATAATACATATTCTCTGTCCGTAGTATTAAATAATACATATTCTCTGTCACCGTCAGATGTCACCACGCACGGTATGTGCGTGTGAAATGCTGAGCGTTTTCATTGACAACTTGTTAGGGTTGTTCAATAAATTAAGCCTACATAATTAATTTGATTCATAGTTATTGTTAACGTTTACGTCAAATTATTTGAAATTTGATACCTTTAAATGAACACCTTCTAATATTGTTGGACCTTTCCGGCTACATCTTACAAGGGCGTAGATAAGAGAGAACACGGGGTAAGAGCAGCTATGACCTGGGCTTAGGCTGGGAGTCCGTCGTATTTTTTTTTAATATATAATGTAAGTGGTAAACAAGCATGCAGTTCACATTGATGTTAAGTGATGACTGCAGCCTATAGACACTTACACAAAGACCAAGGTCGAAAAGCATGCGTTACCACTCCTGAGGCCTAAGGTTTTATGCCTCTGTGCCGGAAATTACAGGGCCGTACATTACCACGTGACCGGAACACGATAGTGCTGAACACTACCATTTAGCGGCAAGTATATTAGGTAATGCGGTGGTGCCCACGCCCGCGAGCTCAGTCACTAGAGCTCTACCACCAGTAAAATTTAATATAATTTGAAAATTTAATATTTAATAAGTTATGCTACCCTACGCCATTGGTATTGGTACGCCATTGTCACCCTCTGACGGTAACCAGAGCCTTTTAGACCTATTGAACACCTTAGAATAGAGAAAGTTGAATACTATGATACAAAATCAAATTTAATATGATTATTATTATCAAGCGAAGTGCTGTCTTTTTATATCACTCCGTGACATTCACCAATTTTTATAAGGCACTAGCTGTTGCCCGCGGCTTCGCCCGCGTGAATGTCGTTTTATAAAAATATTTTTTTACGAATTTGCCATAAACCTCACGGAGCCCGAGACCTTTCCAACGAATGCAAAACCGTTTAAATCGGTTCGTGCGTTCTGGAGTTCTAGCGTCAGGAAGGAAAACCAGACTTTTTTTATATTATAGATAGTTCAAAACGGCCAACCTGATTTTCAATTGAAACCTACACACAAGCAAAGCGAATTAACTACCTAAGTAAATTAAAAGATACTGAGTACCATTAAAATGAAATCAAGAACATCCAGTTTATCGTCTTTAACTGACCTTTTTCGACCGAATAATCCGAAAGGCCTAAGATCTCGAGATCTAAGTAGTACACGTTTAAGTGTACTTAAAAGAGAAATTCAAACTGATACACATCTAATGCCATTGAGTAAGTGAAAGATCTATCTCAGTACCTATTTAGTTACTTACTCACCTAAAATAATACGAAAATGTCAACTGGAAAATCTTTAAAATACTTTTATTTACAGAAGATTTGTACAAGTTAGTCGACACCGATCCTGCAAATGGGCTTACAAGTTCCAAAGCCGAAGAACTTTTAGCATATTACGGACCCAATACACTTACCCCTACATCCCAGTACGGGTGGTCGCTAATACTGTTTAAATCTTTATGTACTGGTTAGATTTAGAACCTTATTTTATCAAGTATCGTCTTTATCCCAACATGCACAAGTCCATAACCCTTAGTAGAACGAGATTAAGTAGGTAAATTATTATTTGATCCCCATTTTAAGGGCGAACTTATTGTTATTCTTGGCTTTTCGAAACTCCGAAGTGTGAAAGACAATTTTCAGCACTGAAAAATAAATCAACTTCATTTTTAAGAGTTACTCACCTCAGGAATAGCATCAAGAGCATTAAGCTAGCAGTAGCTGGCTATCAAGCCACCGAGGCCGGATACTCTTCTATACATATAATCCATGTTTGTCATCTGTTTAGTACCATTTCCCACACCAATTAATAACAGGTACCTAATGAACCTTATGTAGGTAAGTAAGAACGTAACTCGTTCGTAGGTAATTTAACAAGAAAATATGTATTTTATATAATTATTGTTATGATAGACAAGTCTAGCATAACAATAAGCAATATAAGTCTAGCATATCAAGATAAGCAGTAGTAGTCTAAGATCCGAATCTAGGTCGACCTTCACCTATCTGTTTACCGAATTTTAGCCGACCGAATTATTACCGAAAGCCTTGTTTTTTTAAGTAGTTATCTAGTTTTAAATGAAATGTAATAAAAACAATTTTTCATTCAGTAAACAGATATGTGAAGGTCGACTCAGATTCTGCTAATATTTGGAAAATGATTCTTAACTCTTATTAATTCAATTAATTGTTCTAACCATTTCTAATTGAATTAAGCTGTTCGGGACAATGACGTTCGTTTTAGTGAGCCAGTTTGTCAAGACGGCGCATGTCCATACTCGGTTTCCTAATGAAAATAAACTTAATACATAATAATTAGGTATTTAACTTTAAAAAATTTTTTTTTACTACGAATGTTTTTAGCAGATGGTAAACTACTGATAATTAAATTGAGTGAAACGAAACAAATGTAACATCATCTAATCATCACAATCCATTTTTTTAATTTTCAGGATTTTCTATATTAATTTGGTTGGGATCTTTATTATGTTTGATTGCATATTTAATAGAACTGTTCATGAAACCAAATCCAAGTACTGACAATTTGTACCTGGGCTGCGTTCTTATTGGAGTTGATATGATTTGCGGTCTTTTTAGTTTCTTCCAAAACTATAAAAGCTCCAAGGTATAGTATTTATTTTTAATCTCGTTTATTGCGCTCTGAAACACAAATAGTAGTCCCCTTATTCATAAACGTACATCAGATACGTTTTAGCTATAGAATGCTTTGTCTTTGTCAGTTGCATTGTCAAATGTGCAGGATAGAAAAAGACAAACGAGAGATTAGCAACACTTTACCTAAAATACGTTTATGAATATGGGGGTATGTAATAACTATGAAGAAATGTAGGTACCTAAACCTTTTTTAAGGAAACAAACAAGCAGTTCACATCGATGTTAAGTGATGACTGCAGCCCATAGCCATCTATACAAAACCAAATCACAAATTCCTCACGAGTAAAAACTAGGTTCTCTCCCCTAAAATCATAGGAATTAGACGAATTGCCCGTCTCTTCATGGCAAAGATATGAACAAAATTGAACTTGCCTTTAGGATTGGACGGTATAATCTTAAAATAACTCAACAGAGCCAGTAGATAATCACTAATTTAATCTCATGTATAATGCATAGAGCCACGGGCAAAGTTACCAAACCAATGTATAGAGCAAAAGTTGCACAGTCCCTAATCGCATATTTGTCTTACACCCTAAGCCGTGGATGGAACCCGCATGTACTCGTATCTAAAGTCAGTTGTAAATAGAAATATAAATAGAAATAGAAATATTTTTATTTCGAATAGATCTTTACAGATACTTTCAAAACGTCAAGAAATATATAAAATACCTAGAGTGAATAACCATTACATAAAGTAAAGCAAAATCATATATTAATAGTAAATTAAAAATTAAAATTTAAACTACTTAGTTAAAACATAATAATAAATGTTGTATAAATGTATTTAGGCTGAGATCCCTTTGCGCTCGCCAATTGCCCGGTGAAGTAGACTAATGCCGTCTCGAGACGAGCCGTCAACAAAAGAAGCCCATTAAAAAAGGGGCAAAGTTAGTATGAGGCAAAGGTAGTCATTGCTCGTCTTGATAAAATGTTGACCATAATGAAGAAAATGCGTTACTACCTATACAAGAGAATAGGTACTTGATCTCTTTAACTTCTGTTATTTTATAATATTCGATTATATTATCGTTTAGGTCTATACAAAAATCAATAAGCGTAATAATACGTCTCACGACTCACGACCGCAACACCTCTGTGCTAATCTACTCTCTAGTTTTTTCGAGTTATAAGTGGTAAATAGTGTCGCTTGTTACAATAAATTGTGTTCAACCTAGAGATCTACCATCATAGAGTCAGTGATTATTACTTTATATCATCGAAATTACTGTGATTGTTCAATTTACAAGCAAAAACAATTCAAGATCTTACTGTAAACCGTTGTGATCCCTGACCTACGACAACTCGTGTCGCGCTCACTGCTGCTAGCCATCATCGACGCCGCTGCTGCATCGGCTGCGCCCGGTGCACTTCGTGCGCTATCGCGAGACGTCGCTGTCGTTTACGCTCGGACGACATCGTTGGGACACGCTCGGATATTCTCGTCATCATCATGTTGTGCTCGGAACTCATCGGTGCAGTGGCAACAATCGCTAGGTGAGCAAGTCATAGCTACGCTACACAGTTCTAAGTGTTGCGCTTTACTTAAATTGCGCGCGATTAGTGATCGTCAATACCGCAGTGCTTCTAAAGACACTCAGATTTTATCATATAGATATTTTTTTGGACGCTTTTTATGGCTTCAACTAATAAATGCGCCGGATGTAAAACCACGCTCAAAATTAAAGAAAGCTTGAACTGTTGCATTTGCGAACTAAAATATGATCTTCTATGTGCCAATATATCTGAAAAGACTTTCAATGCGATGTCTCATGATAAAAGACGTAAGTGGATCTGTCCCATGTGTCGCAATAATCAACCAAAAGCTGACAACACAAACACCCCAATACGTTCTGTTTATCCTAATACCGCGATTGATTCTCAATTAGACTGCTTATCGGCGGACACACCCGGCACCAAAAATGTTACATTCAGAACCAGTAAGCCTCGATCTGCCTCTGACTCCTGCGATCCGAAATTTAATTTGGAGGACATCCGGGACATAATTATGTGCGAAATTTCTAATGCGGTTGGTAAAAAAGTGACGGAGGAACTCCAAGCCATCAAATATGAAATGTCTGGTTTTCGGGAAGCTATGAATTTCTTCAATAAACAATATGAGGAACTCAAAAACATAATAGAATTGAAAACCTCTACAATCACACAGCTCCAGAACGATAATGTAACTCTGCAAGCGACTGCCGATGATTTATCCATACGACTCAGCTTAACTGAACAGTGCATGAGAGAAAATAACATAGAGATCAATGGAATTCCAGAACACCACAACGAAAACCTATGCAATGCAATAACTCAGCTAGCCAAGACTGTCGACTGCCCCTTAAGTGACGACGATATTCTTAAAGTAACCAGAGTTGCAAAACTGACAAAAAACAATGAGAGAGTACGCACTGTTGTTGTCAAGATGCGTAGTGTAAAACATCGCGATGCTATACTTGCTGCTGTTTCCACATTCAACAGGAAAAACAAAGATGACAAGTTGAACTCCCATCATCTGGGCATCGGCGGGAATAAGGTACCTGTTTTTGTTGCTGAGTATTTAACACCGAGTAACAAAGCATTGCACGCCGAGACACGGAAAAAGTGCAAGGAATGCGGTTACAAATTTGTGTGGGTGCGCAACGGACGCATTTATGTGAGGAAAGATGAGTCATCAAGCGCTGTAATCATTCGAAATTTAGTCAGTTTGAAAATCATTTCTAAGGACTAAATATGTTTTTATCTGAATGTTGTGGTTGTTGTTTTAAAATACGATACTCTAGATATCTACTATCAGAATATCCGTGGAATACGCACTAAAACAAATACTGTATATAACAATATATTACAGTCAAGATACAAAATTATAAGTCTTACTGAAACATGGCTGAATACAAGTATAAATAATAATGAGTTCATCGATTCCAGGTATTCAGTTTATCGTAGAGATCGTTGCTCTCTAAATAGTTCCAAACGAGATGGAGGAGGGGTTTTGTTAGCGATTGACCGGGAAATCCCATCCACCAGAATAAATACATGGGAAACAGAATGTGAAGATCTGTGGGTTACTGTTCGTTTAAATGTCAACAATCGTGTTGAAACTATCGCTATTTGTACAGTTTACCTCCCTCCACCACTTCGTTTGGACACTTTGAGAAAATTTGTTAATAATGTAAACAATGTTATGAGTACAATTGATGCTGTTATCATTTTAGGTGACTTTAACTTAAATTTTATTACTTGGTCAATGATTGAAGGTTATCTTTACTTGTCCCCAGGTAATTACAGTAACGCACTTGGTTATTCTCTTGTTGATTTCATGTCAGTCAATAACCTTAATCAGTATAACGGTATAGTTAATGTAGACAATAAGATTTTGGATCTCGTACTATCAAACACAGCAAACTTATTTGTAAACAAATCAACCGATTCCATATGTAAGCAAGATAACAAACACCCTAGCTTACTAATAACTATGTCATTCGTCAAGCTTAATAATATAAAGTCAGTTAATATATGCAGTGAATTAAATTATTTCAAAGCAGATTACGAATCCATTAATAAGATATTGAAAAAAACAAATTGGATTTCAATATTTGCCGACTGTAAAGATGTCAATGATATGGTATCAGCACTCTACAATGCTCTCAATAAGGTAACTGTCGATTACGTACCTAAACGTAAACGCCACAGATTTAGGTTTCCACCTTGGTTCAGTAACGGATTGATAAGAAGACTCGCTGAAAAAGATAGAACTAGGGACAGATACAAAAAATATTGCAATCCCCGCGATTTAGTTTCTTACAGTATACTTAGAGATCATTGTAACACACTCTTTCATTCGTGTAATTCTCGCTACTTGGGTTCGATTGAGGATAATATTATTCGTTATCCAAAAGATTTTTGGAGGCATATCAAAACCAAGTGCAGCAACCGACCATCTATCCCAACTACGATAAAAAATAACGATTATATTGCGTGCTCTGGTTCCGAAATAGGAAGCACGTTTGCACATCAATTTTCTAAGAATTACTGTACCGAAAGCTCCTTGAACGACGATACTTTCAACAATTTTCTGATTGAATCGTCTAACACATTGAGCGAGATACGACTCACTGAACGTGAGGTCCTTAGAAATATGAAGCACTTGGATTCTTCAAAAGGAGCTGGCCCCGACTCCATACCTACAGCCTTTGTCGAACGTTGCAGTGTATCTTTGGCTACGCCTTTAACAATATTTTTTTATTGATCACTAAATGATGGCGTATTTCCTGATGAGTTGAAAAAATCGAGGATACTGCCACTACACAAAAAAGGTGATCATGATATGGCAGAAAACTACCGACCCATTTCTATTCTGTCTTGTTTTTCTAAGTTATTTGAATCTGTAATTTACCCAAAAATATCATATTATTTCGATCCTTATTTATTACCTCAACAACATAGTTTTCGCGCGGGTCAATCAACGGCTACAAACTTAGTGACCTATGTGTCTGATATATCGAGCGAGTTAGATAAAGGTCATGAAATCGATGCAATATATACTGACTTTTCCAGTGCTTTCGATAAAGTCAGACATTCTATACTTTTAATTAAACTGAAACGTTATGGGATTCAAGGGTCTTTGTTGCATTGGTTTAAATCATACCTAGCAAAAAGACTTCAGTTTGTGTCTGTAAACGGGTATGATTCATGCACATTTATAGCTACTTCTGGTGTACCTCAAGGCTCGCACTTAGGTCCCTTATTATTTTCAATTTTTATTAATGACTTATGTATTTTCATTATTCATTCACAATTTTTGCTCTTTGCTGATGATCTCAAAATATACAAGACAGTTCGATCTGTGATCGATATGCAGTACATTCAAGACGATTTGGCAGTGATAGAGGCTTGGTGTAAACGTAATAGCATGCAACTTAACGTAAACAAATGTTACCACATAAAATTCTCAAGAAAGAAAAAATCTTTAGAATCTTCCTATTCATTAGCCAACAATATACTGCAAAAGGTAAATGAAATTAAAGATCTGGGAGTTATTGTAGATAAGGAGTTGCGTTTTTCTTCCCATGTAGACTCAGTTGTCACTAAGGCTGCCAGGATGCTAGGTTTCATAAAACGTAACACCAATAGTTTCAAGCATGCACACACTAAGTTGGTCTTATTTAATTCTCTTGTGCGCAGCCACTTAGAGTACGCTGGCACCGCGTGGAATCCCTACTACAACATTCATTCTCAAAGACTTGAGAGCATCCAAAGAGCGTTCACAAAACACTTAGCGTATCACTCGTCTGGCATATCACACCGCAGTCCTTATAATTCTCGCTTGAACTTCTTTAGAATGTTAACACTGTCGCATCGACGTAAGATGCATGATATTTTGTTTCTGTATAAAATATTAAACAATAAAGCTACTGGCGATCAACTTCTTGATCGCATTTATTTCACAGTGCCTTATAGAATGCCAAGGTTCCTCGAGTCAGAACCAATATTGGGAAGAACTCTCCATTGAACAGAATGGTCAGTGAATACAACATGCTCAATAAGAAAACTGAGCTTGACATCTTCAGTATGTCTCTACCAACATTAAAAAGTAGAGTGCTGGAGTCATTACATCGCATCTAGCTGTATAGCTGTAGGATGTAGGATGATTGCTATTCATCTTATTTAAAATTAAAATAGGCTAAATAGGTTTGATTTTCTTAGTTTTTAATTATTTTAAATGTACATTTTATCTAGATTCTAATTTATCTAATTTTTGTGTTGCTCGATTTAGTTGGAATGCTGTTCATACCTATAATAGGCATATGCATCAGACCAATGTTTCTATGATATATTTTGTAACTTTTTGATGTACTATGCTGTTGGTGTGTCAATAAAATAAAATAAAATAAAAAAATAAAATAAGCACCTTATGTCTCTAGCTAGTATTAGGAGCAACATTATTAGCTGTGGACTTTATCTGTGACTCTATTTTATATAAGTTATTGATGGACTTATACGGACAAAAATGTTAGTGAAGATCAATAAAATAACTAAAAATGAATAAATATTAGGTTCATTCTACGCAGAGAGAGTTATAACCAGTTTTGAATTCGTTCCAGATAATAAAAACGTTTAGTGGAATGATACCCATGTATGCGAATTGTATTAGAGATGGAGTATTAAACTCTAATACAGAAGTTCGGCATTTAGTCAAGGGTGATATCGTCAAAGTAAAGGCAGGCGATGTAGTACCTGCAGATATGCGAATAATAGATAGCAAAGGGTTCAAGGTAATTATAATTGCTGGTGTGTTCTGTTAATCGGTAGCTATCAATTTAAAAGCAATAAGTACATTGTATATTCCTAAAATGATGGTTATTATCACGTTAAATCGAAACAGGAATGCGGCAATGTACTGCAAAGTGACTCTCTAACGGTCAGTCCCAATATTATCCCCTCTAGGTCGATCCGCTGTCAGATTTAAAACTGACAGCAAATTAATTTATAGATTTGTTATTAGGATTGCCTTTTTTGACAATTATCGATCGAAGGCCATGGAAAATGGAAAAATGGATTGAGATCGAATATTGGGTCCCGCTGTGAAAGATGTCAACCGAGATAGATTGCACTCAGATATTATATTGACTTTGCATATTCCCAGCCATTTGTCATTGTAATTATTATTTAATGCCACGCCATTAAATAATAATAACAGAGATTAAAATAATATTACATAGTCTTGGTGTGTACGTCAGACATTATGTTTGCCTATCATACCAATAAACAAGTGTAAATGGGAAATATGTGAATTGAAGGTTCACCCCTATACCCATATATTATTATGTTGTATACATCGACGACACAATGAAGCTTCGATGGTTGTATATTGTTATCTTAGACTAAGATTATTATATACATATACAGAACATCAATGGTACCATAGATTTAAGTAGATAATAAATCTATGAATGGTAGAATATATTTTTAATATTATCCGATGCCGTATTATGTCCGAATAATATCATAAGGATTAACCGTTACATTTCGATAAGTGTTTGGTTCGAAGTATGGACTTACTTAATTAGCTTAAATTTCGTGGTATTCACCAACAGGTCGACAACTCATCATTAACTGGAGAGTCTGTGGCGGTACCTCGATGGAACACGGAGGGCACTCTCAATATATTGGAATCACCGAACGTTGCCTTTTTCTCAGCCCTTTGCGTTGAAGGCTGGGCATACGGTATTAGCATATAATAATTTAGTTTTGCAGTGTTCTTAATTCTCAATGCCATAGATAATGTAAAATGCTTTTTTTTTCATTTATGTCGGGACCTTCTGAAACACAACTGATCAGATCTGCAAATAATACTTGCAGATCTGATCAGTTGCATACTACTAAAAACATTATAGCATACAAAGCATAGCAAGCTCTAGCCATCGCGATCGTAATCTTTATGAAATCTTTAATAGAGGCTACGCTACTACGCTACATACTCGTAGCATTGTGCTACGTAATAGTCGCTCTACTGTCTTGCTCTATCTAACATAGGCCGCGCGCATTGGTAGCGTAACAGCGTAGTATTCTTAGTTTTAATAATTATAAAAATGTAACGCAAAAAATTATCGGTATCTTACGCGTAAAAGTCGAGCAACTTCTGAAATGTACTTGATTTACCGTGATTTTTTCATACGTCCAAGTACCACCGTTTAGTTGGCCGAGGGGAGGAACACGATCGAAAAATGGTCTTTTTAACTCTGCAATATTTTTAAGGCCTTTCCAACGATACCACCATGGAATTCGCGTGAAAAACATATCCCCACTTTACGTAATTTTTTTTTTTTTAATTTTATTGTACTACTTTGAAGCGCGCCCAGCGGCTGGTGTAGATCGTAAGCGATCTGCTCGGTTAAGCACTACGGGCGCGGTCGGGTAGTGTGATGGGTGACCGCTAGTGGCAAATTAAATGCGCGTTTCCGTGCTTCGGCGGGCACGTTAAGCCGTCGGTCCCGGTTGCTATCGATGGATAGCAGTCGTTAAACCTTGTCGGAGGCCTTATGGGCGGTTTGAAAACATCCGACAGTGGGTTGGCCACTAACCCACCCACCTCCACCAATCCGCATTGGAGCAGCGTGGTGGAGTAAGCTCCAGGCCTCCCCCCAAAAAGGGGAGAGACTCGTGCCCAGCAGTGGGACGTATAATGGGTTGCCATTATTATTATTATTCCACTTATTTATTGATTAAACTTATTTTATAATTTTTTACATATATATGTATAAAAAAAAAAACAACAAATATGTATAAAAAAATAAAAAATAGTGTGCCGCCGGCAGCGGGAGCAGGGTCCTGCCGGTGGTTAGGGACACAGAGACAGGAACCTCCTCACATGCCGTGCCGAGGAGTACTGCTTTCTGTATCAGACTCTTGATCCATCCACCTAGCGAGAGCCTCTTGAGATGTTGGTCGAGGCTCTTCGCTATCAGTCCGTTCACCGATACGACTATCGGCACAATGATGGCCGAATCCACATCCCACATGGCGACAACCTCGTGAGCCAGATCAAGATATTTAATTTCCTTGTCTTTTTCGGCTTTCACGAGATTCTCATCATGCGGGACGGTGATGTCGATCATCACTATGCGGCGCTCCGAGCGATCTATCACCACTATATCAGGCTTATTGGCAACAATAGTCCTGTCAGTGATGATAGATCGGTCCCAATACATCGTGACATGGTCATTTTCTAGAACTGGGTCGGGCACATACCTGTAGTACGGCACCTCCGCGGCTATAAGACCGTATTTCAAGGCAAGTTGCTGATGGATTATCCTAGCTACTTGGTTGTGTCTGTGCAAGTATTCGCCGTTGGCAAGACTCGAACAGCCGGAAACAATATGCCTGATTGATTCACCCGGTCGATGGCATGCCCGACATATGTCGACCGTTCCATCCTTCAGCATAAACTTCCGGTAGTTGTTGGTCATTACCACTTCGTACTCCATAATTGCACAAACAAAACCTTCGGTTTCCCCAAAGAGGTCACCGAATCGTAGCTAGGCCACAGAAGCTAAGAAATCTACATCGAGCCCATCGAGGGCCCGGTAAAAACGCCCGTGTAGCTCCTTGCCTTGCCATACAATCCTGCGGTCGCTAGTCATGAGCACCTCAGGTTTGCGCCAGTTCTTTTTAGCCAAAGAGAGTGGGGTGAGTCCGCTGTCGACCGATCCCGATGCATCTCTCCGTCGGCGGTCAGGTAGTATTCTCGGAGATTACACACCTCACGGTTATGTAGGGTCTTAGCGCTTAGAACGCCACGATCCCCACATTTCCGTGGAATGTATAATCTCATCACCGAAGACCGTGGGTGATGCATGCGGTGCGCTGTCAGTAAAGAGCGGACTCGCCTGTCAAGGGCATCCAGTTCGGTCTGAGTCCACTTGAGTATGCCAAAGGAGTACAGCAAGACCGGCATGACCCAACCGTTGAAGGCGCGCACCCTATTACCGCCCGACAAAAGACTTTTCAGTACTTTTGTCAGGCGACCAAAGAAACGTTCCTTCAACGATTGTCTCATCTCGACCTCGCGTATACCTAAGGCCTGCGCCATACCCAAGTACTTATAGCTCTCGGTGGCAGAGAGGTTTCGGAACGGGATGGAACCCGGGGGATTCATTCCCTCAGATTCCATTATCTGCCCCTGTCGTACATGCATAACAGTGCATTTTTCGATTCCGAATTCCATCCTGATAGAGTTACTAAAGTTTTCAGTTACCTTCCGTAGCTCAGACAGGTTGGAATTACTGGAACCGAACAATTTCAGGTCATCCATGTATAGCAGGCGAGATATCGTCCGACCACCTCTTCGCAACCGATAGGCAAGTCCCGAAGCCATTATTATTATTATTATTATTGTACTACTTTCTCCGCATAACTTATATATATATTTTGAAGGCTAATCCATTTATTACAATTTCAGGTGTTGTTTTATGTTGTGGAGATTTAACGGCGCTGGGCCGAGTAGCAGGTCTGGCCGCGCGTCTCCAACCTGTCCCATCACCTCTAGCACGGGAAATTAAACGATTCATGCGCTGCATGTCCATTTGGGCATTGGGTCTGGGTCTCTTGATAGCAATCGCTTCTATAACCCTTGGCTATCCCCTAATTCAAACCACCGTTTTCGTCATTGGCATCATAGTTGCAAATATACCTGAAGGTGAGATATCTATATAAAGAAAAATGAATCGCTAAACGTGTTGATTCGGTAGGAATTGATAATTGAAGATCGCATCAAATTACCAGTAACAATCTACATTGCACCCGAGCGAAGCTGGGGCGAAGCGCTAGTATTTAAATAAATTCACCTGAAAACGCAACTTTATGTCGAATGATTCGTTGCAATATTTTTTTAGGACTACAACCGACGGTGACCGCATCGCTCACCTTAACAGCAAAGAGGATGGTCCATAAACATTGCCTTGTGAAAAATTTAGAAGCGATAGAAGCCCTAGGCGCTTGTAGCACCATTTGTTCTGATAAAACGGGCACACTCACAGAAAACAAAATGTGTGTGCGACACGTCTGGGTCTGGAATACAACGTTCACTGTATCCGACGTGGTATTTGGGAGTAAGCAGAAATATCAGAAATCTATCTAAATATTATATAAAAAAACTAACACTTTTTTAATCCAATTTAGATTTCAAGTATTTATTAGACATATTCAATTTATTTATTAGATATCTTCTAAATATCCTATCTTAAATTCATCTTTTTCAGGAGAATTAACAAACAGTGAAGGTAAAACCATTAACTTAATTACATATTATTGTGGTCGTTATAACTATTAGCATGTATCGCTCGTAATAATAAATGTAGAATTTGTTTTTAGCATTTAATTCTTTGAAAGCATGTGGAGCTTTGTGTAGCACCGCAAACATCACTGATACGGGAAATATTAATGGTGATGCATCGGAAAAGGCTATTTTGGATTTTATTCTAAAATATGATAATCCGGTGGCGACAAGACAAAGATTTCCTAAGGTCACTGAAATTCCTTTTAACTCTGCCAACAAATATCAAGTAATTTATCGTTTTAACTACGTACTTTAATATTGTAAAATTACAAGTAGCAGTGGCGATTCCTGGTGCTTATAATTGGGGTTACTTCAGCTTTTGTTATATAGGGTGTGAGTTAAGTGCGCAAAACCTGAAATCTGTTTTTTCAGATGGTAAATCTGAACAACTTTCAGTATTTCAGTAAGCAACTTTTCAAAAAAGAAATTTCATACAATTTAACATTTTCATGTTTGTATGAAATAGCTGATATTTTTTCGCGATTTTAGTGTTTAATTACTAAATAAAAAGTCAATTAAATCAACAGAAAGATAGAAAACCTAACAAACACTATCACAAATCTACATTATCACGAAAAACATGCGAAAAATCGTTAGGTAGTGCGCTATTCACAGTGCCAGACCCGCACTTCAAACTCCATGAGTAATAACTAGGCGACTGAGGAGGAGGCGCGGGCAGCGAACGACTTTGTATGGACTCCGCATGCGCTGGCAGGAGCGCATCGCTCGCCTCGGCCGCGTTCGGCGCCGACCGAACGCGACGACAATCGCGAGTTGCGATAGAAGACCGCAGCTAGGGTTTTCCACCCGGCTATATGAATTTTTTAGTTCTCGGGTATTATTTCACTGCCAGATCCGGGTACCCGGGCATCCACTTTGATTAAAGAATTCATCAAAATCCTTGGAAAATTACTTGTAGTAACTTCTAAAAAATAATGCTTATTAGCAAATTTGCACACACACAATAAAAAAAGAAGGCGTAGAGTTTTTTAGAAAAATGCAGTAATTTTGAGGTAAGATTTGTTTATGTATTACGTCGTGTAATTGTTTACGTCGCTGTGTTTTGTTCTGAAGACGATATTTCCACTCGAACTGTTTAACTGTGTGATTAAATTGTACTTTAAGTAAAGGAGACATATTGACATACTACACACACTCTTTCGTAATATAAAACATAAATATAAGAAATCGTATCTTTTTCTGTAAAAATTGTAAATAACCGGGTATCCGGGTATATCCTACCCGGATATATGCAAAAATAATACCCGACATCCGGGTAAAAAAAATGTCGGGTATGCGAAAACCCTAACCGCAGAGCTCGTAAAATGCAATTATTTATTGTACCTAGGTCTAAGTTAGGTTGTAAACATATTAGACTGAGAGATACTGAACCCTCCGACCACCGTTGGTCCTGTAAGGCTGGAAATTTTTGTAGGGATAAATCATAACACGCCAAGTACAAAAAACATCGCCTGGCAAGGATCAGCCAGTCACGTCACCAACCCCACCTTTTTGAAAATGTAAAAAAAAAAAAAAATCTTGAACCTGTAAGCTTGAAATTTTAATATAATTTAGTTCATATAGAGTGAAGTTTAAAAAAAAATTGACAGGCGATTTCGTTGAGCACAAGTGCCTACCAGGCGAACCGAAAGGTGTACTATATTATGTATGAATTAAAATAAACTTTCTTCTGTAAAGCTGAAATTTTTTTTCGAGTCGCATTCGCGGTATGATTTGGAACGGTCGTATTACAGCGGCTGTTTCAATGAACAGAATTGTAATTTTTTACGTCACGTGGACATGGCGCTACCTAAGCGTTCCGACACCGTTATTGTGAATAAGTTTATCGCTTTCGTTCAGAATAAGCTAGATGTTATGGATGAGCTCAGTCTAGAGCAGATCTGTACATCTAGTTATACGGAAGCTGAGCTCCTTGAGGCAAAAAAAGTGCTCGTGGACTTTTCAGTTATAACTATCAAGGTAATAACTAGACAGAGAGATGGGCACGGAAAAAGGGACCTACAGGACATTTTCCGGATTTTCAAATGCACAGATCCGGACGATGTGCCTACTTTCGCAGCGCGAGATCTGAATAAGCTGCCACCAGTGACGTTCGATCATGTTGACGTCACGCGGCTGTTGAAAGACATCGTGCTGCTACAGAAAGAAGTTAAGGACATTCGAGGAAGATTAGACGCCTCCGAAATAACATGCAGGCATCTAAAAATAGAGGTAACAGAATTGCGCAAAGAAAACGCTGCGCGTGCAATTTCGCCGCCGAGTTCACGTAACGTGACTGTGCGGCGAGGCGCTGCCGTGCAACCTAATATCTCGCCTATCAGCAGTTTCTATGCGACTGACAACAATAGGAGTAAAGACCGCCCGGAAAATGACCTCGGTCCACATGAATCACTTGCTCCCGTGCTGCCTGCCCTGGTACCTCCTGTGAAGCCTGGAACAGTGCGCCCGCAGGCGATGTCCTACGTACAAGCTACAAGCCGATCCCGGAAAACTATTGATACCAAGAAGCTTAAGGCAACGGTTGCTGCTGTACCAGAGCAAAAAGTGGTCGATGAAGATGGATTCACCCTGGTTGAGAATCGGAAACGGCGTCCTCGTCGAAATCGAAACCTTCGAGGAACCGGATCAGCAACTTCTCAACTCAAAGCTGCCGAAACTTACGCCTTCGTGTATCTTTCACGTCTAAACGAGAAAACGACCATCACCGACGTTCAATTGTATATGACGGAGAAGATCGTCAGAGATCTACGCACTGAGAGACAAATACAAGGGGAAATCGAAGCTTTGAAGTCAAACCGACCCACAGGTTTCTTCTCCTTCAAGTTGCGTGTACCTGCCAAACATCTGCAGATATTCCTCAGTCCAGACTTTTGGAACGAAGGCGTAGTTTTCCGAAGCTCTTGGGACGCGAAACGTACGGAACGGAGGAGGAGAGAGATATGATTGTATTTTTATATTTTATGAGTTTATTGTATTTGATATGGGCTCTAGTGGCTCGAAATAAATGAATAAATAAATAAATAAATAGGTGTTTGTCTAAGATATTTGAAATAAGTAGGTTCAATAAAAGGCGGTTCTGGATTGCATAAAAAAATCGGCCAAGTGCGAGTCGGACTCGCGCACAAAGAGTTCGGTGCGAAAAAAATGCCTAAAAATACGTTTGTTGTGCCCCCCTTTGATGTTTACTTTATTTTTATTTAGTTAAATCATTTCAAGCTTACAGGTTCAAGTTTATTTTTTGATTTTTTTACATTTTCAAAAATGTGGGGTTTGGGACGTGACTGGCTGATCCTTGCCAGGCGATGGTTTTTGTACTTGGCGTGTTATGATTTATCCCTACAAAAATTTCCAGCCTTACAGGACCAGCGGTGGTCGGAGGGTTCAGTATTTCTTGGACCATATAATTATTTATATTTCAATGCTTAAAAGTTATGGTATAGCGGCGCCATACGCGCCATCTTAGAGAAATCGCCACTGATAAGTAGGTATCTAGTTGACGAGATGTATTTCACATGATCGGGTTTTAAGTCACAGTCAATACAAAACATAATATACAAGTATCATCATTGTAATAATTTCAGCCAAAAGACGTCCACTGTTGGACAAAGGCGTCCCCCAAAGATTTGCACAACGAAAAATTCTAGGCCGCCGTCATCCAGCGATTGCCCGTGATCTTTATTAGGTCGTCGGTCCATGTCCTGAGGGGCCTGCCTACATTTCGTGTATCGGTGCGCGGTCGCACTTTGAGAACTCTTCTACCCCAACGGCCATCGGTTCGAGCTATGTGCCCTTCTATTGCACTACACTTGACTTTCGCTCTTTGATGGACTATGTCAGTTAAATAACATGTGTTTGCGCCGCGCGGTTCGCAAATAAAGATACAAACACGCGTAATTTAACATGTGGATTGGCGGAAGCTACTGTTTAAAGAATTTCCAAGCCAGCCGAAGGTAATTATGTATCGCAAGTAAGCGACTCTTTCCAGGATGATGGCTTAATACGGCATTGTTCGAGAAATGGAGAAGAAACAGTAACTTTAGTACTCATGCGGTTTTCCTCATTTCTGATTCGATCTCCCAGGGAAACGCCGAGCATAGCTCTCTTCATTGTTTTTCCCAGTTAGGTATACATAATCGTCGTCAACTTCGAGCGTAGTGCCCTCAACTATAAAAGGGATATGGTGTGGATGTAAACAAGTATATTTTATAGGTACCTACACGATATATCCTAAGTTATTTCTTTCACATTTCACATAACTACCTACTTTGTGAATTTAATTTGAAAACTCCATATACAGACCAAATTTTTCGTTCGTTGAGGCTGTAGAGTCAAGAATGTGTCAATTTTGTCCACATTCTCCATTTCTCGAACAATGCCGTATTAAGCCATCATCCTGGAAAGAGTCGCTTACTTGCGATACATAATTACCTTCGGCTGGCTTGGAAATTCTTTAAACAGTAGCTTCCGCCAATCCACATGTTAAATTACGCGTGTTTGTATCTTTATTTGCGAACCGCGCGGCGCAAACACATGTTATTTATTTATGCTCCTGCAGCACCAACAGCAGTTTAAATTTTTAAGTGACCCAGTTAAAAAATATCAATATGCTACGATATAAGGATAAAAATTTTACCTTCAAATTCCAGCTAAGCGTACATTTCGATATGAACACGTCTAGACACGTGGTGGTGATGAAAGGAGCACCAGAATGTATAGTGTCTCGTTGCAATACTGTAGCAATGAGTAATAGAGATATAAACTTGACGAAAGAAATGAAACAACAAGCAGATATGGCTACAGAGGAATTAGCTAAAACTGGTAATTTATGATGCTTGTTTATGTGATGAAGATGGCAAACTAGTAATCTGGTCATATAGGTGGTATATGAGTAAATACAACAGCCTATAGACCTTTTAACAAAACTCAGTGATGAAAATGCAGATGCATTAATCCCTTAGTTGTTTTGCCTCTATGATAAAAATTACAAGGCATGTTTTACCATCTGAGCACCTAACCGGAATAGGTACGATAGTGTTTAACGCAACCCTTTGGCGCTGCATTTAGCAATCAATTTAAGCCATTTAAGCGCAACCAAGTATGTATTCATATTCCCGTTTAGTTCAGAATTAATTGGTTTTGTGAATCGTAGGTATCCACAATATTTACATTTTATTTGAAATATCTCGTCGTAAAATTATTTAAACATGCATGTAACTATAATTATTTCAGCAGGTTCTTCATACAAAATAAACATATATTTCAGGTGAAAGAGTTTTGGCTTTTGCTGATTTTATTTTGGATCCGAAGCTGTTTCCAGAGAATTATAACTTCGACACGGAAGACGTTAATTTTCCTTTGAAAGACTTACGTTTACTAGGTTTTATGGGATTAATGGATCCACCTAGAAAAGAGGTAAGGAAATATGTGATTCCTTGGATCTACCTTACAACTTTATTGCTCACTACTTTACGCTGTTACCCGCCCGTTTGCCTAGAATCAAACCAAACCGAATACTTACACAAAAAAATGAATATGAAACTAGTCCGAAATTGTTTTATCTCTGTTCGAACTAAATAAAGTAGCATTAACATAATATATTAAGCTTTACGATACGTGTCACAACACTTGCGAGTTATTTCATTAGGTAATTAAAAAAGGAACATGCAAAATTTTACATATTTTAAAATAATAATTTGTAAATTCACACAGCGAATTACGCTCGTATTCCGTGCGCGTTGTGCAGCGCTTTCACAACATATCGTTTTAGGGGCGTTCACACGAGCATATTGTTGCGGTATCGCCGTGCCATTACTATAATCTGGGTTATAGAAAAAACTGACAGCATTTTTACATTTTAAAACTTTTATTTGGACTTCACAGACTATGTACATTCTAAGCCACATCTTAATCTAATTTAATGCATCAGGTTCGCAAGGCAATAGAACGCGTCCGAGAGGCGGGAGTACGCGTAATGATGGTGACCGGCGACCACCCGGCCACGGCGCGTGCGGTGGCCCTTGAAGTGGGCATCGCCACCTCGCCTAACTGTCACATCATCACTGGCACTCAACTCAGGGATATGAGCCCCGATTTGCTGTATTGGGCTCTTGAGAAACATTATGAAATTGGTAACTATACTCTTATGGGACCGTCTCCGTTTTATTATATTTTTAATATTCTTGAATCGGTTTTTCCACGGCGACCGCGAACGCTCTCGAAGTGGATATGGCCACCTCGTCCAACATCCACGTCATGATTGGCACTCAACTCAGGCATATGAACACCGATTTGCTGTATTGGGTTCTTGATAAACTCTTATCAATATCGTATGCTCTTATGGAACCACCAGTATTAGGTTTTTTATAATTTTAAATATTCTTGATGATGGTGGTGATTACATCAGGGAAATGAGTTTCGAATTGCTTTAATGGACTGTCAAGAAATATTATGAAAACGGTGGCTTTGAGCTTGTGAGTCATCCATCAATAGGTTATTTAGTTTTAATATATTGCTAAGGTGTCACGTCATCACTGGCACTCGACTGAGAAAAATGAGCCCCGATATACTGAATTGGACGCTCGAGAATTAATATGATCAGAGACAGTAGGACAGGTAAATAGGTATAAATTTGTATCTGCTTGCCTCGGGAAATGTACCTAAGTGGGGTTGAGGTGCTAAATGAACAACTATTCCTTCCTTCAATTTTTGTTACAAGACTCTCTAGAGTCGGTGATAGAATTCACTTGTGATGATTTCAGTGTTTGCTCGCACGTCACCCACTCAGAAACTCCAAATAGTGGAGGCATGTCAGAGACACGGCGGTGTGGTGGCCGTAACCGGGGATGGCGTAAACGACGCTCCGGCACTCAGGCAGGCCGACATTGGAATCTCTATGGGCATTACAGGATCACAAGTATGTTTCTTTAGGTTGTAGAGATGAAAATAACTACACATCTACATCTACCACAAAAAGAACTTGAAAATGGACGCGTTCTCTAACTTACAATATTTATTTCAAATCTCACTTCGGTTTGAGGCATTGAACAACAACACCAAGAACAGCATAAAAAAATAATCTCAAGATTGAAAAGGATACCGCGGATCTTTATGGTTTGTCCCAGGTCAACAAATCTTGACTAAGTGCCCTCAACCATAACAGAGTGGTTGTAACATCAACATTTGACATGATCTTCTTGTCCATATTCATGTTATGGCCCATTCTTTGGGAAGCTCTACTGCCGCCATCGGGCGTAGTGCCAAAATCTTCCAGGGTTTTAGGCATGACTACGATATCATCCGCAAATCTGAGGTGGGAGATGTACCTACTTGCCGTCGATGCCGAGTTCGTTCAAGAGAGAGGGGAAGAGAGAACAGTGTGTATATAGATACTTATAGGCAAAAAGACTGTAGGTTCTATTTAATTGTGAGAAAAGTGAAATGTGTAGTACCAACAGATAAAGATATGAATTTAGAAGTATGCAATCCGGATTTGATTATATGCCAAAAATTAGGAATTTTACTCACATCATTTATAAATTTCAGGTGTCAAAACAGACTGCAGACATAATATTGATGGACGATAACTTTGCAACGATCGTAACTGGTATAGAAGAAGGACGCAAGATCTTTGATAACCTAAAGAAATCTGTTTGCTACATATTGATCTCTAATGTGCCTGAAATTATGCCCGTTCTCATGTTTATATTATTTTCAATACCTTTACCATTAGGTAAGCTACTGCAAATGTGCAACTCGCACAGTTAAGATACCTACCTAAGATAAGTATATACATCGTGTAACGGGATTAAATGTACAACCCGAAACAACGTTACTGAGAATCGATAACCGAATCGATTTTAGGCATTTTAATATAGGTAATATTTTGTCCCAAAATTTATAACAATTAAGGAAATTATGGTCACCCATTTGGTGAACAGTCAATACAAACTAAAATGAGACTTACGTCTATCCAAAATATGACTCTGTGCCGGAAAAGACAGGGCCGTACATTACCACCTTACTGGTACACGATACGACTGATAGCGGCAAGTAAGTATATTAGGTAATGCGGTGGTGTCTACGCCCGCGAGCTCCGTCACTGGAGCTCTACCACCAGCAAAGATTCGTTCCTAAGGTCGATGCCCAATATTTCTTGTTGGATACTGTAGGTACTACTGCTAATACGATACTAATCTATACCTCTACATATACCTACTAAAATTCGAGTAGGTAATAAAACTAATAAATAACTTACGTAACTATCGAAACTACTTAAGTAAAGCTTATAGGTTAAAATCCCATAACACAAACATTTCGTTCATCGAGTTTATGCTGCAAACCCATTTTTTACGCATATTTATGATCCAGAAAACATTAATCCACTAGGTTGCCTATCAAAATGTGGCCGCAAGTATTTTTAAATATTTTTTTATTTTTGGGACAAAATTACGTTGACTTGTTTTTTCAATAAAATTTCGTCCACTTCACGGCAATATAATATGTAAAGACTCTGAAAAATCACGGCAGCCGTTGCGCACTTGGCCGCACCTCTTCGCAGCCAGGTGTAAACAGGTATGATCAAGGAAACGTTTTTACGTTGATGACGTACATTAATTAGTTATATAGCAAATTAAAGCTATTTTTTTCTCATTATTATGGTATGCAGTTGCCAAATTAAATCTGGCTAAAGGGTTGCATAAAGATGGTTAATATTGTAAATATTGTGAAAAATAGCTAGCGCGTAACATCACCAGTCAGACGAGGACAGCGATACGACGCTTGTAAATCCATTGCGCATGCGTGGGATGCTACTTTTCTCAACTATCAAATTACTTTATTAGTGTAAAATTAAATGATTTAAAGATGAAGGAGTGTTTTCTGTCTGATAAAACAAGCAACATGACTTTAATGATGCATCATACAAAAAGTGTTCGTGAATGTTATTATTTCGCCGTAAGAAAAATTTTAATATGCCGATACTTTATTAACAATTGAATCCACCGATGCTTTTGGATATCATACAGAGTGTTTTACGTTTACTTTTTCCTAATGTGTGACATAATATATAATATAATATTAGATACGATATTCGTCGAGTCGTCTCACAGTAGCTTTAGTTATTCGTTTTTAGTAATTTTTAATTTTATGTATGTAAAGGTACGTGTATTAGCTTAAGTTATTCGTTTTTAGTTATTTGTTCTTAGTGTAAATTACTTTTATCGTGGAGATAAATAAATACATTTTTAAGAACAAAATCAAAATCTGGAATTGTTCCACTTCTAGTTGGGAATTTACAAACCCGCAAACAGTTACACACTTCAAACTTAGAACACCCCTCTTTTTCCATCGGGGTTATTATTTATTTATTTATTTTTATTTATTTATTTATTTATTTATTTATTTATAAAAAGAAACATATAGTTTTACAAACATAATATGATGCAAACATAAACTTACTAGAGTTTTACCGTGCATCAGTGTCGTCGGTTACATTGTAAACTGATGAGAACAAAAAGTAATTATAAAATAAAAAATAAGTTTCACTACATACTTCAATTAACAAATTGTAGCAATAATGAAGTGATCATACATACCTACATGGCTACTTAGCGTACATTAAATATTTAACAACTAGGTATGTTAATTATGTAGGTAGACATAAATTATTTCAATGGACGGACTATAGTAATAGCCGCGTCGCATCGCATACCTGCGATAACATTGTTTAAGTTCTAATAAAGGCGTGTACAGGTTGTTCCCATTATTAGATGCGAAATAAGTTGTATCAAATGTCGTATTATTATGAATATATGTTAAGATTGTAATACATATTAAGAGAGAGTACATATATTAATAAGATAATATACTTTGAAAGATATGTTGTTTTAATTTAATTTTTATATTTTTCTGAGTTAATGTATTTCTTAGGGATAGAGGTAGCTTGTTACATAACATAGGAATAATGAATTTAAGTGTTCTCTTACCGTATAAATTTGTGTATCTGGGTAGTAACAATTTAGCATGTATAACACTACGTGTTTTCATTTCATTATTTAATACTTTTTTTATTTTCTTATGTTTATCGTTAAAAAATTGTTCCGTTAATAACGCAAATTTAATTTTTTCATGAATGGGTAAAATTTTACAGAAATCAAATAGTTTGTGATAGTCTTTTTTAAATGCTAGTTTAATTTTATTTGGAATAATTTCTTTTAGAATACGTAGTTGGAGTGAATAAATTTGATCCAGATGAGACCTGTATGTCCTTCCGTAACTCGATAGCCCATATGATACCTTTAAAATTAAAATATTGTACTCATGTATTAAACATATATTTTATTTTGTAACTTCATATTTCACTGGGAAGATTTTTAACCAAAAACTGGCAACACAGTAAACATGGCGTTCAAAGAATCGTACAAATGCGACGTAAAATTAAATATTGTTCATATATTTCTGGCATAAATTTAGGACTATGGAAAGTATAGTTACCGATAATAAGAAATGTTTTAAGATGTTTTAATTCTTCTTTTGTAATTTCGGCACACTTTAATAGCGCAAATCGTCATAGTCATAATGAAAGCATAGACGCGGACGTGTTATTAGTATATAGTATTAGTTATAGCTATGAGCCAACAGTTAACTGATATTTTTAAGAACGCCTATGAATTAAGATGCTCCATCTAGACGTGTATATAATCAAAGGATAAACACTAACCCCCTTATTCATAAACGTACATTAAATACGTACGTTTTAGCTATAGAATGCTTTGTCTTTGTCAGTTGCATTGTCAAATGTGCAGGATAGAAAGAGACAAAGGAGAGATTAGCAACACTTTAGCTAAAATACGTTTATGAATAAGGGGGTAAAAATACACCCTTAGGGATCGAATTACGCAAACTCTCGTCTTAGGTAGTATCTACTTATATCCTCAAAAGTATCCCTATGCAAAATTTGTAAACTTCACGACTGTAATCCCCGAATGGGTAAGCAGAGGTAAATGCACGCATTCAAACACATACGAACACCCTCGATTCGCCAGTTGCGTTTTGCCTCAAGTAGGTAACAGGTGGCGAGCCTGTTAACATCCCAATAGAACCAGAGATAAAGGATATTACGCCGCCTATCTTTTATAGCCCCCGGCCTGGGAATCGAACCCAGGATTCCAGTGTAGTAGTAGTGCTACCACCAGACTACCGCGGCAGTTTACGATAAAACAATATCCCATTAACCATTTATTTTTCAGGAGTAATGACCATTCTGTGTATAGACCTCGGCACAGATATGTGGCCAGCGGTGTCTTTGGCATACGAAACTGCGGAATCGGACGTGATGGCCCGACCGCCGCGGCACCGTCCGTTGGTCTCTAACCGCATGTTGAGGCTTGTATACGGACACCTCGGTCTTATTGAGTTTGCTGCCGGCATGTATGCTTATTTTGCTGTGATGGCGCAACATGGTTTTTACCCAGCTGATTTGTTTGGTGAGAAACAGAACTAAACATTTGAAACAATTAGGTAGCCCTTCTATTTATATGACTTTTTTAAAAAGGGTTATCCTTCTTTAAATTATTGTACATCAATTTGACCATGATCAATAGTCAACTGTGTTTCGTTAAAGATTGGATATCAGAAAATCTGGAGTTGCACATCCACCCGCTAATTGTCTTTTGAAAATACTTACCTATCTCGGTAATTTTATTGGCGCTTATGTTCATTAGCCATAATATTCCAGAAATTTCTGATTCACAAGTTATCAAACTAAGTTAAACTTACTATCGTTTACCGGCAGCTAGATTAGGGGCGGTAGTCCTCCGTCCTTGAACTCCAACGAGTCAACTCATTATATCATTAGATTAAACAAAAGGTCTTGATCTGTAGGAAATATTAAAAAAAAAAAAAAAATTGTGTATAATTTTTCTAACAACCGCTTAGTTGGTAGAGGGGGGGAACACTTGACTCTAACAAAAATTGGCACTTTAAAGCTTAATAAGTCACGAACAGTTAACTAAATCTAAAAATGATGTTGGTTAACAACGAAGAAAATGTTAGGGGTGTACCCTAACATTTTCTTCCTAGTTTATTACGGAACCCTAAAAACGTTGTCCGCATCCACCAACATCCACATCATGAACATCAAGTGTATATAATTATGAGTTTGGCATTCATCGGTCTTTATAAGGTATAAGGCAGCGCTGGGATAATGAGGCAGTTAGTGATGTGCAAGACTCTCTTGGTCAGGAATGGACATATTCCGAACGCAAGGAGCTGGAGCGTGCGTGTCAAGCCACGTACTTCGTCACTATAGTCATTATGCAGATTATGAACGGAATTATTAGCAAAACTAGATACAATTCCTTATTCCATGTTGGTAAGTTTGAAAAATATTTGACGCGAATTTACCCGAAGGAATAGGTATCTATCTGTTGTCCACGAGTATATACGCAAAAAATTAGGTATGTATGTATGTATCTTCACGCCAGGTCTCTAACGGGGTAGGCAGAGAGTGTAGAGTGCCAGATATCCCGGTCCTGACAAACCTCTCGTGCCTCGTCTACCTTCAATTAAAAATTAGGTAAATACACTATATTACTGTATTAGATACAGGAGAGATAATTGAGGAAAGAACAATTAACTAAATGGACTTAACGTCTTTCAAGGACTAAGAATCTGTCTATCAAGCACCTACAGTTGGTCGATTGCCTACTCGTAAATTTGAGAAGCCTAGGTACTATCAGGGATCTGGTCGCTTGTCCATATCTTATGTGGCGGTAATAAGAGCTATATTTGTATTAATTTTCCCTGGTTGTACTTATCTGTGATAGTTTTCCTCTTAATTTCGTTATGTAGGTATAGGTACTACTACTGTACATTTTTTTCGTGGTTTGGGGATACTTGGCTCTTACAAAATAGGGCGCTTTAAAAGCTTAATATTCCACAAACGGATCCCTTTATATGTTCTTTACACTCACAATATTTTTTTTAAAAACCTGTTTAACGATATCCCACACCATGGACGGGTTGCATGAGAAAAAAAAAACATCCCGACCTGACATGTAGAAGGAACCTCAAAAAAAAATGAAGTTTTTATTTTATTACACGCACAGCTAATTACTATATTATTAATTACTATAGTATACGCGTATAAGGAATATATTTTTTTCAGGGATGAAGAATAAAGTTCTAAATATAGGATTGATGTTTGAGGTGTTACTTTCTTGTGTAATTTGTTATGTGCCAGGAATCAATAATTTCTTTCGTACCTACCCTCTAAGAGCTGGATGGTAAGCATATTTTTTTAATATTAAAATAAAATTAGGTTTAAATTACAAATTTTAGAGAGAAGTTACATAGTCTCGTCAGCAACGTGTCTCTATTCTATAATTTAAGAATTATTATTCTCTGTGCTTTTTTCATATTACTTACCTAGACTTACCCACACACCTCCATTTAATACCGGCTCTATGAACGTATGGTACCAACAAACCAAAAAATTATATTCATCTCATGCATTTATTGCATTTATGGATTTCTATTTTAAACCTACCGTTTAAGCTAAATTAAAGCTAAGTTGTAACAACTGTACACTTGGTCAAAAAAATATATACCTACCAATTTCGAAACTAAATAATCGCTACAGTAAAAATGGTAAAATAACAAATACAGAATGTAATTTGTATAAGTACCTAGTCGAAGAAGGTATTATTTTTGTAAGAAGTTTTTATTCATTAAAAAACCACATAGGTACATGAATATGGAAAAACTTAATATTGAAAATCATACGTTTTTCACAGGTGGTTTCTAGCTTTGCCTTTTATAGCTCTAATGTTTGTTTTCGACGAGTGCAGAAAGCATTGCATACGAAAAGAGCTGTTCGGCGGTTGGTTTAATAAATTAACTTTCTATTAAATGTTGTTTTATATCACATTATCACCTACTCACTGAATATTATAAATTATTTTAACACAAAAATGTAGCACATTATATAAATGGATCTGTGCCAAAATAAAACAAGATTTTTCACCGTGAAATAGGAATTATATTATGCCTCATAACAACATACACATAGATCTTCGATCAATATATCATTTATAACATTCAACTCATTTAATCATTCTTTATTAACATAACATTTAAGTAACTTCAATGAGCAAAAACGGAACATTTAAATATCACTTTTAAATAAATTCAATTAACAAATAGAATCGACAAAAAACAGACACGTCATTCAATAAATAACATTATTTCTGATCAATTATGTACCTACTTGAATAAGGCACAGGACACTTAATTTAAAAATGTTTGTATTCTTACTAGGTAGGTACCCCGTTCCAAGCGTTCTGTTCAGGCGATGATCAAATATATGTACTTATATAGGAACACCCTAACGCAAAATAGATCACATTTCAAATGTTAATATTTTTGTATACCTAGCTCGATATGGTTTTGCTGACACATAATAATAATATATCCACAATAGTATAATAAAAAGATATGGCAAATGTACATAATATTATTCAGGCAATTACATAACATAATTATGAATTCTATTATTATCCTGTTTTCCTTATAATATGTCTCATACATATTGATATACCTACATAGTTCGAGCAAGAATACCTTAAATATAATATTTTCTAAGCTACAATAAGGTAGGTTTACCTAAACATAATATATTTTCAACTAGAGGAATAAAGTACTTTAAAAAGTCATTGAAATATAGTCAAAGAGTATTTTATACTCATAGATGCTCAAAGTAGAAGTATAAGAATATATTTAATTTTAAAAATACGTTACTAAATGTGCTATAAGTATATAAAAATTTATATATTACCATGTTCCTTAAATATGTTATAGAATATGTGAATTAAAGTATGTAGAAGAGATAATGTAGGTATGTATAATAAATATAACACAATGTGAATTATACAAGCATTTTGTTATTTATTTTTGACAGATGTGACTAAATTATATTAGGAAGATATGAAAATGTAAACCTATGAACTATTTGTAATGTGGTTTATTTGGAATACCTACGTTCCCTAAATTTTAAAATAACACACAGCCAAAACTTATTAAGCAAAGTGTATTGCCATTACCTACATATTTATCTAATCATATTATGAAGCTTTGGACACTGATATACTGGTTATGATATTTATATGTAGTCTATAGTTAGGTAATTTATTTTACTTTGGCAAACACTAGAAATACTTTCACTCCCTGTGAATTGTGAACCAGAGTTGACATAATATGATAGCAAAAGAAATTGCACAGTTGGTTTTATGCATGAAGTGATTTTGTACGCAATACACAATTGATGAGATTCGTGATGCATGTGTCTGATTTTTTTTTCATGACACTTGTTTGTTTATGCGGATTACCTAGTTTATCAGCCCGCCGGCGCCGGCCTTCTACCTTCTTGTACTTCGGCATTATAATTAAATTAATATATTTAAATCAGTAAGTATAGCATGGCAAAATTAATAGGTATGTTACTATTAGAGGCATAAAGGATGTGTTTATAGAAATTAACATCATACACAATTTTGTAGGTCGTATTAAAAAAATAAACGCCTTTCTATCTTAATTAACATTTTTCGACCAAAACAGAACAGACTTATCTGACATTATACAAAATGACGTCACACAGATAGTTTTGTGTACCTACTCACTTATCACTAGTTCTGAACGAAAATTCAGCGAGCATGCTGATTGGCTTACGAAATGAAGTAAGATCTCAATTTCTCGAAGCCTTTCACTAATAAGTACATACTAAAAAAACACGTGCTTAATTAAGTTCCGTCAATTGATTAATATGTAACATCCGTAAAACTTTTGTTAAATTGTTGTAAGTTGTTTAAAGAAGTACTTATTCCGAAAAATTTTTTTTCAAAATCTAATTCAATTTGATTATTATTCATATGATACAAATATTAAGTAGGGAACGAATTTATGAATAAGAACGTCTTCTTAAGAATCCTAAATGTTTCTCATTCTAAGTACACAGACAATAATGTGTTAAATCAATCTGGTAATTATACACAACAATTAAGACTATTGTTCTGTAAATAGTTATATGTTAAAATTGTAAGTAGGTAAATTAAAATACACCAAACGATAAACTCTGAACAAATATTCTATACAATAACTTTCATTGCAATACCACCAAAGTGTACCTACTACACCTACTTACTACACAATAATATAATTTACCATTGGCCGTTCTAGGACACACTTTTAATAAATTGTATAAACTTAAGTCCCATAACAATAAAATATAAATTACCACTCCAATTTTTTTTTAAATGTTATTACATAGGTATTAACTTCGAAAACTTTAAATAGGTTCTAACTAATTTCGAGCATTGAATGCTAAAAGTTTTAAGGTTTAAATATTGCTACGCTTAAAGGTTAATCTCAACAGTAAAAGAGATTTAAGTAGTCAAAAAATTATACATATATAGCGACATACGCTTTTTTCGACTAGGTAATGTCTTTTTAAATAAAACTACTTTAACAGAAGAATTAAAACAACTAATGCAACGATTTCGTATACATAAGGGCAAATAGATTAGATATTCTAAATAAATATACCTACATATGAATAAAAAATATACTTACATAATTCCGATATTGGTTCTAACCTAACCAGGCAAAAATATATATTTATAAATCTCAATAAGTTCATAAAAAATGGTAGGTAATATTTTTTTAGTGTCTGCATTTTTCAGGCAAGTTTATTTGTAATTATAATTAACACAACACAATAACAGTATGTATTTAGTTTTAAAAGCACTTATAGTATTTAGTTTCTTTTAACTCAAGTCAAAGTTGGTTAGAATGCTAAACCCAACATCTACAAAGTTGCCTTGTTTCTTAATTAAGAAAACATTTTTATACGCAGTAAACCATTTTAAGTCTATTATAAACACAGATGGCTTAGCCAGCTTATTCAAAAAAAATTATAAAGTCCAAAAGAGATTTTTATAACGTTTCAGACGCTTTCATATTCAGCGTCAACCAACGCGATATAGGTATCCGTAAAAATAGTTTAATTTCAAACAATATAGGTAGATCGGAAAAAAACTAACATTTCTTCAATTATCGTCACATCTAAACTTACCTTATGTAGGCTAAGAAGGTAAGGATGATAAACTTTTGTGCTGCTATTATTTAGCAATGACGCTAAACAATAGCAGCACAAAAGTGTATCATGTAGGTACTCGATACATTTAAAAGAGAATACGATAGCAAAACGGCATAACGCGTTAATTGCAAGATAGGCAAACTGATATACCTATAATATTATAATTACACAAGCATAAACGTCTGTTTAGTATTTTTGTACAGTAATTATTCCGCTTCTTGGAGTTTATATTGTTAACATACTTGGACCAACCGCATACATTGTGAATAGTGCTTTTAAATCTAGCTTGTCATTGTGCAGAATGAAACGTAGAAAACACGTTACACGGACATTGTTCATGTTTACCTTTACGAAACAACCGTAACAGATTATCACATTACACTTAGATACCCTTTGTCTACAATATGTCAGTTCTCTACAATATGTCAGTTCTTATATCAACTACAAAATAAGAACTAAGAGCTTTAGGTCAGCAAAATAATGACTAAGTAGAAGTTTTGAAACGATTACTCATTTAATTTCTCTACACCCAACGTAATTGAAACCAGAGTGAGAAAATCTGTTTCATCAAAGATGTTAAACAAAATTTTACGACGATTTAAATATTTTAAATAGGTATGATGTATTTTTGCTGACCTTGCGTACACACGAGCGCTGCGTCTGTATGCCTTTACTTTATAGGTATGAACATTACCATACACACAACCATACGATAAATATAAAGTAACTGCGCATGCGCATGTCGCGATGGAATGCCATGTCGCACTCCATCTTCATTGAATTGTGGGTAAAGCTGCTATAGGATTTCAATTATAATGGACCAATCTGTGTCCAATCAAGATTATTAAGTAGGTATCGATATTTTTTGAGATGAATTTTGTAAGTATCGGCCATTATATTCCCACTATCAGTATTAAGAACGGGTTAGGTAAGTAAAAACATATTCGTCGGCAAAATAGCCTGAACTGCTCCAGTTAATTTAAACTGCCCATTATCAATTGCCGTGCATTTGTATCGTAAAAACTCGAAATGGATCCACTGATATCGATGGCTATTTTTGTGTTACGGTACAGTAGATTCAAGGACCAGATTCACAATCAGATCCAATAGAAATGAAAATTAAATTGAAATAAGCAGATTAGATTATTTACTCGACGCGACGATTGAATCTGGGTCTACGTTCAAGTGCTGCGCAGACGCGCGGCGAGGTGTGCGTGCACCGCAGGCGGACTGCGCATGTCCGCGATGGAATGCCGCGTCTTCATCAAAGCCTCCTCACGACACACGTCATCTTGTATGATGCACTCCATTATCTTAGCTACAATTGTCGATGGTGGAACATGGGGATTCCCTGTAATAACACGAAGAATTGTGACCTTGATTCAAGAGAGTGAATAGGCTAGAGGGAGGGCGGCTTTTAAGATTTTTATTTATATGTCATGAACTGACCAACCAGTATACAGTTTATATTGATGGTAAGAAATACTGTAGCCTATAAACATCTACACGAAACCAGGGGTTTCAATGTAGATGCATTGTCACTCCTGAACTTAGGCGGTGTTATAGTTAAGGCCACTGGTAGCCGATCCGCCTACCAAGCATGGCCATTTACCGATTATGGCATATTCACCTCTTATGGCACACAAAACTGTTGCAGGTAACTTTCGAGGAAGTCTTTTGTCCAGCAGAGAATTCTTCCAAGTCAGATGGTAATGTACGACGCTCTAATTTCTGACACAGAGACATAATACCTTAGGTCTCAGAAGGGGCAACGCATCTACATTGAAATATCTGGTATATAGATATATATAGCAAAAGTGTTACTTACCATCTATATAAACTGTATACATGTTTGCCACTTCATGATCATGACATAAAAAAAGGTATAATCAAAGATAAGTTTGACCATCACAAATTGAACACACAGATAATTACATGAAAATGATCCTCGCATCTGCTTTTACTTGCTAAATATTTCAATAAATTAATTACGCTTGTCTTAATTCATTTGTAAATATATGAATTAAACATTAACAATACTCACTGTACGGCAATTTCAGGAACCCGATATGACCTATGATAACTTGGTGTTACAGGTTTCATAAAACGGCAAACGGGTGTGCAGTGCTCTGTTAGTAGTTATTATAATTGTTAGTCACAGCAATCAAAGACCAATTTCTCATCTACACCAAACTTGTTAGTTCTATAATAACTTATAAATACATCATTAGCAATTCCCATTATCAGTTAATTAATAGTAGCTTGGACAAGGTCAGGTCATTATGCAAAATAATAGAGTAGATAAGTAATAATTATATCAAGTACATAAATTAGTTGAAATATCTACTTCCTATGATTCAACCCATGGACAAATAAAAAGCCACTGCAACAACACAATAAATAAAATACAAGAATGATTTTGAAAAAGAATGGAAATGAAGTTTTGGCAAGTTTTAGTTGCCCTGAAGTTGTTGACACTGAATGAATACTTCAGTTGAAAAGCCATGTTGAAAGTAAAAAGAGGTGAAAAAAAAAATTGTATATTGACTTTATTAGCTTTTTTATTTCTATTTTAAACAAATAGAAATGTTTATTTACCTTTTATTTTTATTGAAATAAAATTTCAATTTGGTTAAAAAAGAAATACAAAAGTTAATAAAGACATTATCCAAATTTTTTTTTTCACTTCTTTTTACTTTATAAAATAATCAATCCACAATATAATAATACATGAAAAAATCTATAATGAAATCCCTCAAGCAACCAGAAAAATATGACAATAGTTTTCTTATTGTTCTTGGACCTTACAGAGCCCATCTGCTGCTTCAGAGATTAAGATAAAATATTATTTACTCAAGTTTTCCCATTATTCCTATTATAGGTACTTATATACAAATGATAAACAAATATTTTCCCATTATTATAAAGCTAGTGTATTACAGGATGAGCAAAGTATACATAACAATAATATTACCTGTTAAGCCTCTGTAGCCAAAAACACCACAATCATGCATACGCATTGAATGTTGTTCATCTTTTATAAACTGTTCGGTACTTATGCCTTTGAGCTGAAAAATATTAAACAATCAGAATTTTGCAGGATAATTAAAGTTTAGTTATAACTATAAATGTTCTCTCTTTTTACAATAAACAAATAAATGTAAAAAGATAAATTATAAGTAAAACGTGATTACAATTTTCCATAACTTTACAGCAAAGGCCAGACAGTGTACAAGATTCATTCAAAGATTCAGGGCAGGAAGGATTTTTTGATTCCAGACTACAGGGTAACAATCTATTCCTCAAGGTTAAACCTACATCCAAGTGTAATACTAACGAGGCCGACCGCTTAACTGAAATGCTTTCATTAAGAACGTTATATTATCTGTTTCGTACCACCTATTAAAACATTTTGCTCTTAAGTATATACCTGCGGACGAAATCACTTCCAGGAGAAAGTTAGGTGGTACGAAACTGATTAGATGTTGTCATAATCGAAAGCTAACCAAAAGCATTTTTTTTTAATCTAATGGAAGTGGCAAACAAGCATGCAGTTCACACCACCACACACCATCACTTACCACTCCTGAGGCCTACGGTGTTATGCCTCTGTGCTGTAAATTACAGGGCCGTACATTACCACCTGGCCCGAACACGATAGTGCTGAACACTACCATTTAGGGGAACCTCCACCGCATTACCTAACATACTTGATGTTAGGTAATGCGGTGGAGCCTACGCCCGCGAGCTTCGTCACTGGAGCTCTACCACCAGTGAAAAGCCTGTTAAGCGGTCGGCCCCCAGGTATAATATATAGCTATGATTCATAAAAGCAATGAACCAGTATATCCCATTACTTTTTCAGGGATTTGATAAAGTTTTTTTATGACGATGCATGTAAACAACCTATCTTGAGACAATATACTACTTAACCAGATAATCAGAGAAAACTCATCCTGTGTGATATGTGAATATCCTGTCTTTGTGTTTTTTCCATAGAAGAAAACTTTTATTCAACGTTAATAGCATGAATACTGAATTAGTTGTCATACTTACTTTAGAAGGCACTAAAAATCTGTCTGGTATTCTTTGTAACTTCTGTTGCTTCTCACTTGGGCCAAAGCCCAAAGCTAATAAAACTGATTCTGCATCCACTTTCCTTGCTCCCAGAACATTTGACACTGAACTGCCACTAGAGCCACTAGCATCTGACTAAAAATAATGTAGATTGTTATTGAACATGTCAAGAGGACTTAAACTAGTTGTGCGGCAGAATTGGCCATTGTAAATAAAAAGATGTTTTACAAAGTGTACATACAAAAGTAAACATAATAAGTAATATTTGAATTTTCAAAAGCTTCAATGGTTGTATTTATTGTTGTTGTTCGAGGATTACAGAAATAAGAGAAGTATCTTTACCTGCAGAGAATGGTCTCTAAACAAGGGATTTTTGAATCTTGGAGAGCAACCCTCAGATTGTATTGAGTGATCCCTCTGAAGCTTCATCTTGACATTCCTAGGATGTGGTGTTGTGGTAGTCAACACACCGCTTTCCAATGATTTCCTTTTCCAAACTTCTTTTTGTTCAGGCACATCTAAATTTTTCTCATCATGTAAATTTTCATTA
Organism: Macrosoma leucophasiata; assembly: GCA_036365455.1. Lineage (NCBI taxonomy): Eukaryota > Metazoa > Arthropoda > Insecta > Lepidoptera > Hedylidae > Macrosoma > Macrosoma leucophasiata. The sequence goes on from JAWQUS010000024.1 coordinate 9,905,584, forward strand.
GGAGCTTCAATTATAGTGTTATCAGTTATAGATTCTTCAGCCTTATTTTCATCAGATTTTGTGTCTGTAGATGTGGTTGCATTGTCCGCGTGTACCATGTCATTAGCAGGTTTATCATCTTCAAGTTTCTGTGTTGAGTTGGTCTTGGGATCAGCCTCAGAGTCAGGAGGCAGTGAGTCCAGCCATTGCTGCACAGGACTACTCCGCCGCATATCGTCAATCACACCACTAAGCCAACCTCTTACTTTTCGCTCTAAGATTGATGATACTGACTCATTAAATGTATCTGTAAATCATTCTTTAAATCAGAATACAATTATCACAAAATGCAGCTAACTTCTAAGAACTGACAAAAGAACAAACCTCTTAAAATTATATAACTTCATAATAATACATGACATGTCTTTATTAGTTTAATATAACAAATAATACGATCATACTTAGGTAAACATAGGTCGTCCGAATGAATAAGATAAGGCACGATGTTGGGTAAAGGAATGAAAAGCACAATCTACGTAGGTATACCATGACGATGAAACCAACCTTTTTTATGATCCATCCTTTTCAAAATAAGGCTGCATGCAAGACAGGATATGAGAACGGACGTGCTAAATACTGGTTTACCCTGGGCATTTTAGTTTTAAATCAAATTATTTAAATAACATTCTTACCTGTATATCGTACCTTAAAAATTACTTATCATTTTACTAAGATGTGTGTTATTCCAAGTAATGAAGATACGCACAATAACATAAATTACAGATTGTCAAAGCAAGAGAAAAAAATAATTACGGAAAAACAAGATTCCCCACAAAAAATCTAGATTTTACTAACAATTGTCATCTGTCAACTGTATCTGTCAATTCTGTCATTCTGCCTCTGCCTAGGGATGGTATCTGAGATCGATTAATCGGAAGATCGATCTTTTAGACCGAAAAGATCGATTACATAAATCGATTCACAGCACTGTATCGATTTAGCGAATCGATACTTTACCTTGGAAAATCGAAGATCGACCTTTTTGCTTCATTACATAAAGGAAGCATGCAGTAAATACAGTAAAAAGAGACACGACACATAAATCATTACATTTAACGTGGAAAGATATGAAGCAACATTGATTTCCTTTTTTTTTAGCTCGTCACTTATCTTTGATTGAATTTGAAGTACAGTAGAAGCTTTTTAATCGCTCTTTACAGAAATCGTGAATGTGGAATGGTAATTTATATAGAATTATAGGGTATACGTTCGTAGGCGGCGAAATAAAAAAAGCAAACATAAAAAATTAGTTTACTTTAAGTTTTTGATTATTAAGTTAGCTTTTGAAAACTTCTTCTCGTTCTTATATTGAATGCCTCCAAAACTAAACTTATACATGTCCATTCTAGCTATGTTCAAAATGTTAAAACATGTAAAATTATAGCTCACAGTCATGTTTGTCTGCACAGTAATACAAAAAATTGACAATGTAAAGCTATTGAGCAGGTTACTCATCATGCGTACCTTGGACTTATCGTAGGGCATATTTTAGTACTTCTATAAACAAACACATAAAAAACCCCAAAATATTATGGAGAAACTTAAAATCTACATTGCAAATCAACAAAAATAAAAATCTTAACATACTTCAATTAAGCTGTGACACTGAAGAGCTGAACAAACATTTTCTAGATGTACCCGGTGCTGCCAAAGTAACTATATCTGAGTTAACTTATTTTGAATTCAATAGGTTTCATGCCCACACTTTTCAACTTGCCACAGTTACTGACAGTACAGTGATGCAATGTATCAGCAGACTTAAATCCAATGCCAGTGGGTTAGATAACATATCCCTGGAGATGCTGAGGATGACACTGCCTCAAAGCTTGCCATCTATAACCGCCATCATTAATAAGTCTATCACTACTTCTACTTTTCCGGACATCTGGAAAACTGCCATTGTTGTTCCTATTCCCAAAACTGCCACCCCAACCTCTGCAAAAGACCTTCGGCCTATCAGTCTATTGCCTTGCATGTCCAAAATCTTAGAGAAAGCGGTATGTGAGCAGTTTAGTAAGTATCTTGAGCACTACAATGTCCTCCCAGCAACACAGTCTGGGTTTCGCAGGGGTCACAGTACAACTACGGCTCTTATCGATGTGGTTGATGATATTTTGACAGCTAGAGACCAGGGAATGGGGAGTATCCTAACTTTGCTCGATTTTTCTCGTGCATTTGATTCTATTGACTTATCTCTCCTACTTTCTAAACTTTCTTACTATGGATGTGACCTCTCAACAGTGAAATGGTTTCAGAGTTACCTTACTGATAGATTTCAAATGGTTCAAGTAACCAGTGACGAGACAGGAAATAAATCCAGATCCACTCCAGCCCAGGTATCTAAAGGTGTCCCTCAGGGGTCCATTTTAGGGCCTCTTCTCTATATCCTGTATAGTGCCGATGTCACTGGTCACATTCTCCATTCCAAACACCACATGTATGCGGATGATCTCCAAATATATATCTCTTTTCATCCACAAAATTGTTCAGAGGCTGTAAATAAAATGAATAAAGATCTAATTAGTATTGCTGATTGGGCAAAGAAAAATTGTCTCACATTGAATCCAAATAAATCTAAATTTCTGGTATTAGGCTCCAGGGGTACAATTGAAAAGATTTGCTCATTTCAACCTATCATATCTATCAATGGCGATGCCATTGAAAGAGTGAATGAGGCCCGCAACCTGGGAGTAGTCATGGACGGTCAACTTCATTTTGAGACTCATGTTCTTGAAGCAGTACGTAACTGCTTCTATCGTCTTAAATTGTTATATAGAATCCGACATTTCCTTACCGTTGAGTTGCGCACTATGCTGTGTGAATCTCTCATTCTGTCCAAGTTGAATTATGCAGATTCAGTTTATGGCTCTTGTATTCTGAGCAGAACAAATAAGTTGTTGCAGAGGGTCCAGAATGCATGCGCGCGTTTTTGCTTCAATATACCTCCCAGAACACATGTTACTCCATTTCTTAATTCAGGTAATCTGATGAAAATGGCTTCTCGCAGGAGACTACATCTAGCCACCTTGCTGTTCGGTATCGTGTTGTCGGGAAGACCCGAATTTCTATTCAGGAAGCTGTCTTGGCGTCGGGATCGCGCTCGTATTTTCACGAGGGCCACATATGACTTATTGGCCATGCCGAAGCATAGAACGGCGGCTTTCCGAGGTAGCTTTAGGTTTGCCGCTACCCGTTGTTGGAATGACCTCCCTCCACCTTTGCGTGTCCTAAAAACGCAACGAGCATTTCGTTCTAAGTTCAAAGAAATGATCATGGAGGAACAAAAATTGGCAAATTTGTAAAAGGAAAAAACAAAATTTCACCCTTCGATGCTGCTCTGGTGCATCCACTTCATTTGCCACAGAAAGACACACGTGGTTTCCCAGCACGTGTATGCCACGTAGCTGCATTGTGGAGGCAGCCACGTCGTATGTCTTGTTTTCATGCCACGTACGACCGGTTTTGCCGGTTTATGCAATTATTGCAATTATTCATTGTGATATGTAGGTAAATGTTATTTAATTAGACATATAAATTTTGACTGTTTTCTGTTTGTCATGTCATAAATTTTCTGGAACCTGTCACTTGTCACTTGTCATAGTGACAGATGACAGCATGTTTTGTTTTTATTGTCCACGACCATGCCACCAAATATTTGGATTAATTATTGTATGTATATATGTATCTTCGCGCCAGGTCCCTAACGGGGTAGGCAGAGAGTGTGTAATTTTATCATGTATTTTATTTATTTGTTCTAATAATTTATTTATTTATCTATATTTATGTAATATTACGTAATTTTGTATATAAATATAACAGTAGTATGCATGGAAGTTTTATGTAGTTGGGCGGCTTGTAATTCGCAAAGCCACTTACGGTGGTCCTATCAGAACACCAGCGCTGTAGTGCCTACTACAGCAATCAGCTGAGATAGGTACCATTTTTTTGGTCTCACACATACATCATGCCGGTAGTTGTGTTAAGTTGTTTCTGTTTTTGTTATTGTTTTTTTTCTTTATTATTATTATCATTTGTTTATTTAGTGTGTGTGTGTGTGTGTCAAAAAATAAACTATTTCTATTTCTATTTCTATTTCTATTTCTATCGTAGATAATAGGTTCTGCTGGAAATATCACGTGGACTTGGTTTGTGAAAAACTAAGGGCCCTAATTGAGTTTTTGTATTCAGATATCAGATATCAGGATAAGATTTTTATTTGGTCTATTTTTATTTTATCTCAACTTTTATCAAAAACAAATTGTGATTAGGTGTAATACATTTGAATTGTATACATTGTTATGTATATTATAATAACACATAAATATTAAGACATTTGCTTAACATTGTATCCGTTGGTAAGAATACTGTACCTACTTGTTATGAATTTTACATGTTGAACGAATACCTGCATCAGCACAAACCTCTTCAGGCTTTTTGATGTAGTTCAAATTGTACAATAGTTTAAGTATGTTTAAATAAATGAAAAAAAAAAACAATCCAGGCGTAGTTGTAATAAGGTCTAATTTATTTATCTCTTGATCCGTTGACAACGTATACCGAATGCTTTTTATTTAGGGACATATATACGAGTATGTACCGAAGTACCGATTCAATCCGCGAATAAAGAAATCTTATGCCGCGAATATAGGACTTGAGTCGCATTTTTTCAATCCGCGAGTAGTGAAAACGCGAATGAAGGAAGCGCGAATAAAGAGCTTCTACTGTATTACATGAACCAAATTGATGAAATATCGATTAATCAGAAATCGATTTTTTAGACGTCGATACAATCGTGGATCGATTTTTTACTCTTCTATTCGAATCGATTCAAAGATCGATCTTTTTCAGAAAGAATCGCCATCCCTACCTCTGCCCCGAGTAACCAAAGATTATACAAAAGACGAGTAACTTTTTTTTAAAATGGCTTAAGCAGTGCATCCTGTTGCGAACATTGCAAGTGTCAAGTAAAAGTAAAACGATACTAACTAGTCTAGTCGTGGTCATAGATCACTATACTGGTCTAGTCTGTATTTACCATAGATTTATTACCTACTTGGTATTTACTAGTACTAGTACTAGAGTATACAAATACTAATTGCTGCAGCAGTGCTGAACCGCTGGTATTCCGACGGGACCTTAGTGAAGTATTGACTGTTCACTAAATGGGTGACCATAATTTACTTACTTAATTCTTCTAACTGCCTCGGTAACCTAGTGGTAGCAGGCCACTACTACTACGCTAAGGTCCTGGGTTCGATTCCCGGGTAGGGGGGCTTATCAGAGATAATGGTGTAAAGTCCTTTATCTCTTGTTCTATTGGGATTTTTCCATTTTCTGGAAATTGCCCCGTACCTCGAAGTTTAGTAATGTGCCCGGAGATGTCAACAGACTTGCCACCTGTTACATTACCTAAATCACTTTATACCTATTACACTGAAAATGTATCTATATTTGAATATGTATATATATATATATATAATATAAATATTCTGTAATATATTTATTTTTGTATTTAATTGTACCATTCCAACTGAATATCTCGTTTTATTAGTTTATTTTTTTGTAAGCACCGCCAACAATTTTTTTTAACTACCAATGGTTGACTGGCAGAGAGCGCTTTACGCGTTAAGTCCGCCATTTGTACCGATATTTTATTGATGCAATAAAGAATAAATAAATAAATAAATGTAATATTTAAATATATATGTATGTGTATTTAATGTATGTATATATAAATTTTAAAAAACGTAACCCGCGAATCGTGGGTGTTTGCATGTATGCTTGAATGCATGCATTTACCTCTACCTACCCTACCTTCGGGGATTACAGGCGTGAAGTTACGTTTTTTTAAAATTCTTATGAATTTAGGGGAGGTACCCTAAATAATTTTATTTTTCATGGTTTTATTCTACCATTTTGACCGTGAGGTGTATACTTGTGCCAAATTTCAAGTCTCTAGTAATAATAGTTTTTGCGCTAAACCGCGGAAGGACAGACAGACAAAGAGACAGACAGACGGACATGGCGAAACAATAAGGGTTCCTTGTTTACTACGGAACCCTAAAAATGCTTGAAATCGATATCGTTATCGATTCTGAACAAACTAATTTCAGGGTGTGCGTTTATCCTGTTACACGTTGAATTTCCAAGAAAATCTTGGTCACCGATCCAGGGCTGACCACCTAACTCTAATGCTAGCAATTATGACGCTATCTCATATATAATGATAACAGAAATAGACGTGTTTTTTTTTGTTAAAAAGTTCTAGTACCTTCCTTTACCTATACACTTAATATACGAGTATATCTATGCAGCAATAAAAAATATTTTTTCAATTACTAATTATAGTCTGACTAACATTAGAAGTGGCAATCCTAGTTTTTAGTTTATTTTTTACATGATAAATTACCTATCAAATAATTTTTATCCAATAAGCAGATTGGTGAAAATGACTCTTATCATATATCGGATCTTAGATCATTATGCACTCATTTACTTACTACCAAAAAGATAAATTAGTTCCTTTACTCAAACTTGCATACTAAATTTTAATATAGTAATATTTATGATAATTGTGAAACTGATTTGTTTAGTTTTGTGGTAGGAATATAAGCATGAGGCTATGATTGGAAATATTCTAAAAACACGGCCCAAGTTTGAAAAGTCTCAATGTTTTTTTTACTGGTGTTAGAGTTCCAATGTAGGAGCTCGAGGGCGTAGGCACCACCGCATCACCTTATCTATCTGCCGCTTGATGGTAGTGTTCAGCACTATCGTATTTCGTTATGAATGGCCCCGTAATAACTACCACAGAGACATAACAACTAAGGTCTAAGAGGTGGCAACGTATCTGCATTTTGACCTCTGGTCCTTGTATGGGTGTCTACAGGCTGCAGTCATCATTAACATCAACGTTAACTGGATGCTTGTTTGCAACCTTCATTACTTATAAAATAAGTAGACTCGTTTCCTTTCATGTGGAAATCAACAGCGAATAAAGTAAAGGGGAAATTAGACATTCTACTGATATACTTTTAACATTAGTATGTTATATTTCGTTTTATCTTAGTGATATCATATTATATTTTTTTATCTTGTTTGACATGTATATCAATTGTTATTCACTTTAATTTATTTTGTTTGTTTTTGACCTGTCATAAGAGGTGCCTGTCACCCTAAATGAATAAATGAGTTTCTGATTCTGATTCTGAATAATGGGTATGCGATCTGCATACCCATTATTCGCTATATAAGAGGTAAATAAGTCATTAACTCAACGATTATAAATAAAGAATATTTATTTTTCTATAAACACATTATCCTTTTTTATATCATCAATGGCTCACATCATATAAATCGCGGGTCGCATTGGGCTTTCGTCAACGAAGTCGTGTGCGTGGATGGAGAAAAGTTCAGCGGGCGGACCGCGGGCCGAGACGGCGAGACGAAGCGCCCAGCGCGCGCGGCTCCTTAGCTAAACAATTTGTGCATCGAGGTCAGGTAGAGATTACTTTTAACGCTAAATCACATTTGGACACTAATATACATATATAACTACGTTCAACAAGTGTCAATATTGAGCAGTACGAGGGATGCCGCGGGAGCGCGCGGCGCGCAGCCTGCGTCACGCCGGCCCGTACGCGCAGTCACCGCGGCGCGCACCCGCCGACTCCTCGCCGGGCAGCACAGCAGCGCGCCTCCACTGGTCGCGTACGCGCTCCACGTGCTGCAACACGCGCACCACGTTCATGCCGGCCAGCTTGCGCACGTCCTCCTCGCTCCACTCCGGGTCACGCAGCAGCTCCGCCAGCAGGTGTGGGTACCGCGACACGTCCTCCAGGCCCTCCGGTGGGGCGTCGATGCCATCGTACCCCGCCCCCAAACCCACGTGCTCCACGCCCGCTACGCGCCGCACGTGATTAATGTGAGCCACCACGTCCTCCACGGTTGCCTTCTCCCCACACGTTACTAGTTTTGCGTAGAAATTTATCATCACGACACCTCCATTTGCCGCTATCATTCGGAGAAGATCATCCGGCACGTTCCGGGTGGAGTTGCAAATCGCCGCTGCGCCGGAATGAGAAAACACCACCGGTGCCTGGGACGTTTCTAAAGCGTCGCGCGCCGTCTCTTCGCCGGCGTGTGAGAGGTCGACGATCATACCGAGTCTATTCATTTCGCGGACTACGGCGCGCCCGAACTCTGTGAGTCCACCGGAGGTGCCAGCGGCACGCGCCCACCGCGTATCACACGTGTGAGTAACCGTAAGATATCGAGCACCTAGTTGATAAAACGCACGAAGCACCGCTAGCGAATCGCCGAGTGCGTGCCCACCTTCCACGCCGATTAGGGATGCGATTCGACCTTCTCTGTGTGCATCTAACAACTCGGCGGCATCAGTGACGAGAGCGAGATGGGCGGCATTCATGTCTACTATTCGTTTAATAACATCCATTTGTTCCAGCGCTAACTGTACAGCGTCCCTATCTCTAGCGCCGCATGGAACATACGCGGACCAAAACTGTGCGCCGACCTGGCCGAGCCTCAAACGAGGGATATCCGTATGCGACCAGCGCGAGCGAGCCCACGGCTCGAGACCGTCCAGGCCGGCACTCAAGTTGAAATCACCAATTTTGTTATGGAGGAACTTTCGAACGTTCCAAGCTAAGTCATTGTGGCCGTCAACGAGTGGTGAATCGCGAAGCATTCGACGAATGGTAGTGAGACGTTGTTCTGGGGTGGCCCGACCTCCGCCACCGAGGGCGAGGGGCAGCGCTAGGGCGGCTCCGAGCGCGGCCAACACCACGAGCGCAGCCAACGCGATCCGCCAGCGCGGTCGTCGCGGTGTGGGTTTCTCATCGGAGCTCCCGGATGCCGACGCTGACAGCGAATCAGGCGCCCACCGACCACATCTCTCCGCCACGTCTGGCAGGGAGCCGGGAAATGTCATACCCTCCGGAACAGCGGCCTGAAACAAAAATATTACTTAATATATATATCCAGTTTTTAAGAAAACTTCTTCGTTTCCACAATTTTTCGTGTTGGGAATTTCATAATCACTGATATTGATTGGATATTGAATTGAAACAGTATATTAAAATTTATATAAATACTGGTCAAATCGAAAACTAAATTTAATTACATTTTGTTTCAGATTTTGGGTCAGAATCGATGATCTCAAGAATATAATTTTTTTGTGGTGGAAGAGTTCCAATAATCGAGCTTGAGCGCAAATATACTTATTTTAATTATTTACTAATTTATCTCATGCTACTTAATTAATCTATTGGGCAACGAATGGCGGTATCCCACTAAGTGTAACTTTGTTGTTCATTTATATATACAGGGTGTAATCGTTACGTGTGCACAGGGCACACTTCTTAGGTGACTAGCCTATACCAAAATAGGTTTTAAATATTCTATCGCAGATATTACCTACAATAGAGTAAATACAATGCTTTAATGTTAAGTTGAAATTGTCTTGGCATTATATAAATAAGTTAGGTACCTAACACAGACTAAAACGTCATTTAAATCTAGAATTTAAGTACTTAATAAATATTATATTATATTTTCACTGGCGGTAGAGCTCCAGTGACGGAGCTCGCGGGTGTAGACACCACCGCATTTCCTAATATACTTATCGCTAAATAGTAGTGTTCAGCACTATCGTGTTCGGGTCAGGTAGTAATGTACGGCCCTATAATTTCCGGCAAGTAGGCATAACACCTTAGGCCTCAGGAGTGGTAACGCATCTGCATTATGACCTTGGTCTTTGTGTGGGTGTCTATAGGCAGTCATCAGTTAACATCAATGTGAACTGCATGCTTGTTCGCCACTTCCATTACATAAAAAAACTTAGTTTAATTAAACTTTACATTTTTATATTGATTACATTTTTACAGGTAGAATAAGATGATATAGATGTAGTAAATAATTAAAGAATAAACAAGGAAGGTTTCAAGGATAAAGATAGGAGATTGCATACTTTAATAATTCTGTAGGTAAAGCCACTTGAAGAGAGATTAACAAAGAAATTAAGTTTAAAAAGCTGCTAGGTTTAGTGATAAGAAAAGCGGTTGGGCTATAATAAAATGTAGATAGGTAGGTATGTAATATGAGAGATCGTTATATCCCGTTCGCTTATCCGCAGCCATGTTTCCTGATTAAATATAATCTCCCAGACGCGAAGCGCTTTAAATATGACTGACTGTTGTGAACGCTAAAAATATTACAATAAGTTAAATTATTTTGGTACTTTAAAATTTACAGGCATTTTACTTAATGATTTAAACCTTTTTCGTAAAAAAAAACTAAACGTAATGAAAATTTTTGAATAATTGGTTTTAATAATAGTTAAAAGAATATTTCGTTTGCCTATAACTAGTGAGTTTCCTAAAAAATAACCTGAAAGAAATCAATATATTACAAAAATAGACGTTTTAGCCCAATTGTAAACACATTTTAATCATTACTTACTCAAATGCGAATGATTTTTACAAAGAAACTATGAACCCAAAGTGAAAAAAAATATTTGTAAATTTTGGAAACAGTCAACGAACACATGATACGTTAGTAGCAATTAAAAAGAATGAATGATGAAAATAAAACCTACATTATACGAATTTGTGCATACTTATAATTTTTAACCTTGTTAGACTTGAGTTGTACCTACTCGAGTTTTCTACTGTCCGTTCGGGTTAATATTCAATCCACTTTAATGTGTACAGTGCATTAAGATCGAGTACAATGTAAGGGTGTATTTGTAGGCATCTCCAAGCATGACAATAATTTACCGCATGTTCAATTATGCAAGGGGCACACATAATATGGGGAGGTGTTAGGTGGGACCTGAATAGCTTCTGACCTATTTACAAAGAGAACTGACGCGAAAGCCCCATTTGCCGGGATTTCTTGTAAAAGGGAAAGGCTCTAAACTAATGTTGTACTAGCACAATATTTATTAAATTTATAGTTTTAATTAACAACCACTGCTGGTCCTACAATACCTAAAATCCTAACAGTCTAGGCAATACGTGGGTGCCACTGAATGTTTTTACTGGCCTTTTTTAAACAATATAATAAAAAAAAATAGTTTACATTTTGAAAATGGAACTCTACGCTAAAATTATTGAATAGGTATTTCATTCATTTGTTTTACGCTTTGGCAGCAAATTGAACGTCAGCCTGAATTTAACGCGAGAAAATTTTCGAACAATAATTTTTTATGACTAATGTTAATCAACAAGAGAGTTATGATAGACTTAGATTGGCCTTTTACAATGAAGCTCCGTCTCGTGGAACTGTTTATAACTGGTTTAATTAGTTTAAACGTGGACCGCGTGGACGGCCTCCTACGGCGACGACTGAAGATATCATCGGTGTTGTGCGGCGTATGATAGAGACTGATAAAAGAGTAACCTATCAGCAGATTTGGACAAGCTTAGTTACGTATCGGTATGAGTCAAGTGCACAAAATCCTTCATGAACATTTAGCGGTCAGGCGGAGACTGGCACTGGGTGCCACCCGGTTGAGGGTGTCCCCGTCTCTTTAAATAAACTAAATTTGAACTGTTTAGACGTGAAAGCGCAACACAAAACTCACTTTCGCATTTATAATATTAAGGGGCGCCAGAGACAAAGTTTTTTTTCAATAACGTTGGAGAATGGAGAAATAAGATAAGAAAAAATGGGGAGTATTTCCTTTTTTTTGCTCATCCGCCCCGGGTGCCACCTCTGTTAGCTACGCCACTGCTTGTCATGTCTAACAGATTCATAATTTTCAATAGTGGTAGAGTGTTAGAGTCCGACCTCCAGAACGTAAGAACCACTGCATTACCTAAACTATCTATCGCCAAATTGTAGGGTTCAGCAAGACTTTCGTATCGTTGGATGGTAATGTATGGCCCCTTTATAACTATCGCAGGGACTAGAACTAATCTAGAACTAAGGTATCAGATGTAGCAATGCATCTGCTTTTGATATCTGGTTTTTGTGTAGATGTCTGGCTAGGCTGCAGTCATCACTTAACATGCAGGCTTGTTTACCGCCTTGTGTAGAGTGTATTAAGGGTTAAACAACTTCAATTTCCCCTGATTTATTTGAATCTTTATATTCAGGCTTCTCCACCAACTAAATTACATAATCACATGCTTTAAGATTTTTAGAACTTTCACCCCAAAAAGGTAAACTGGGGCAAAAGGAAGTTCTTCGGAAAACTAGCACCTGCAGCAGGTACCTATTATTTCTTTCAGTATTCTGTGCTTCCATAAGAGTTTATTCTTAAATTACTAGCTGTGCCTGCTGCTTCGTTCGTGGGTTTCGGTTTGTCACAGTATTGTTTGTTTCTATCTATTTGTATGTATGTATGTATAGATGTATAGATAAAAGTAGTAAGTAAAGTAAGTATAAGTTACTTCTTACTCCTTATTTGTTTTAGACGTGTCATAAGAGGTGCCTGTCACCCTAAATGAATAAATGATTTTCTGATTCTGATTCTGATTACATCAGCTACCTACCAGTGAAAGCTACGTCAAAGTCGGTCCAGCCGTTCCCGAGATTAGCCCCAACAAACAGACAGACAGACAGACAAAAATTGTAAAAAACGTTGTAATGGTATATTTTATTTATTTATAAATACACAGTAAAATACATATATACCGATCAGCTTCACTTCCTTAAACCGGAGATGATTTGTATGGAAATAAAGCGGTTATTTAAATATTGCAAACAGACACTCCAATTTTATTTATTTGTATGTATCGATGAATATATTGAGAGAGTACCTATATCGTTTTTACCGAAGTACCAAGTAATAAATACAAAAATATTTGTTGGAGTTATAATCCCCTTTGTCCAAAAGTTACAGTGTTGGTTATAATTGAGAGCAATAATTTGTTCGGACTTAGAGGCTTCTGTTTCTGACATTTCATTGTGTTGTGTAGGTAGGCATCCTGTTCGTGATGTGACTACAGTTACTAGGTAGGAATTTCAAGAGTCGATTATCAAATCTTCAGAATTCCCATATGATTTAAATTATGAACAATACTGGTATAAGTTCCGAACAAGAATCTTCTTAAGAACTATTTAATTGACTATTTTATTGTTATAACTAGTTGACCCGGAAAGCTTCGTAATGCCTCAGAATAAAACAATGTGTCAAAGGTTTGATAGATACGGACTATTTGCATGGGAAAATGAAATTATGGTTTTTACTATTTCCCTTCAATTTCTTCATACTTTCTTACCTTTTAAACCTTCCCTGGACTTTCAAAAATCATTCAAAATTGACCAAATCGGTCCAACCGTTCTCGAGTTTTAGCGAGACTAACGAACAGCAATTGATTTTTATATACATAGATAACTGGATGTCGTTTTATAAATAACTAAGTAGCCTATGTTCTTTCTCAAAGTCAGCTCTATCTCTGTACCAAATTTTATTAAAATCGGTTCAGCTGTTGGACGTGAAAAGGTAACAGACAGACAGACAGACAGACAGAGTTACTTTCGCATTTATAATATTAAGTAGGGAAGTAGGGATAAACTAGCGACTCGTCCGGCTTTGCACAGGTCCAATTATTAATTAAAATAATATAGTATAGTGGTAATGGCCCCCCTCAATTGAGGGAGAAAGTAAAAATCTAAATAATAATAATAATAATATTAATCTGGGGGCAGAGCAGTTTGTGGCGAGCTGTTGGTGAGTAGCGACACCACCCCCTACCATCATCTCGAGTTCCTCCGAGAGAACTGGGCTCCGCCTCGTCCGCCACACAGAGGTACGGCCGGACAGAGCATCAGGTCTCTCACCTCTGGCTTGCCTTCATTGGCCGGTCAGAGTGGGGCGCTAGAGGTATGGCATTTGCAGAAATTTAGATAATAGGCTGTTGTCTAAATTTCTGAAAGAGCCATACACTCGGGGGTGGAAGTGTCTAAAGGCATAATAGCGGGGAAGCCCGCTCCGAGCTCGAGATTACTCGCTCGTGATGGTGAAACCGGGGCCACACCTCTCGACACCCCCAGCCTCTCTCAACAGTGTTGCCCGGGGTGTCGACCATCGGGTCGGCTGTTTGGGGGGCCCACCAAGGAGAGGCGAGTCACCACCTGCCTAAAGTAGGATTCGATAATGTGAGATGTTGAATATAGGCAGGTGCCGGATCTCACTCCATAGGCCCAGCCAGCTAGTCCCCCCAGTTCACCCACATAGCCCAAAGTTTGGCAAATCACTTTTCATTACAATAGTCCCATTATATTCTGCGGGGTCTGTCTGTGTCTGTATTAACTATTGATGCAGTCAGAGAGAGGTCCCGCCGAATATAACCCATTACAAAGTAGATCAAAATTCTCGAAAGGGCCTCTACGTGTTGGACCCCCCATGTCCCCGCGCAAGCCTGACAAAGGTCCGGGGTTCAAATTGGACCCCGTGCTGACGAGAGATATTAATCTAAATAACCTGGCAACCCTGGTACGAATAAGTGACATTCCTATTCGCTCCGATTTTATTTGAATTTAATTTTGTACTCAAGGTGATAATATCACTATTCAAAATCGTAATCAGAAACTTTTTATACATGAACACGTGTCGTGAACAATGATTTCGAGCACAACAAACTCTATATTATCCCAAAAATAGTGATGAAAAAATATGATGACAGTCAGTGTAATGACAAATCATGACAACAAACAATTTGTAAAATATATATGTTTAAAATACATAGTGAAATAAATATTCAAAGTTAAGTGAGTCCAATAAACACATAAACAAAATGGAATTATAACAAGGGCTAGAGCCAGAAATGCACAAGCAGCACACCAACCACCACCGGACTCGTCGCTGAGCTCCGCCTCGCAGCCGCCGGATGCCGCCCCCAACGCGAGTGCGTTACCGGCCGCTGTAGTTGCCTCGAGCTCTAGCGACGAATACTTCTCCCCGGCGCCGTCACCACCACCAGCGCGTCGTCGAGTGAGACCCCGGCCGCCGTCTAGCTTGGGACCTCGGCGCCAACCGGCTCCGAATAGGATCCCCGCTGTCGGTGGTAATGTGCCGCGCATGAAATGGACATCGCAAATTAACGAGAACGTCATGCGCGCATATTTTGGGGCTACAGAGGGAGGAACCAACCTTACTGCGTATCGTAGTCGTATGCTGCTTCCGTTTCAGGCTCTTGAACCAACAATCAACGTGTCGACCCAACGTCTGTCGGATCAGGTGCGTGTCATTCAGCGTGGTCGCATGCTGGATGACAGTGTACTTGATCGGCTACGCAGTGAGATGCAGAGTTCCCGCTCAATTCCTGCCCCACCAACACATACGGCACTGACGCAGCAATGTAACATTGTGACTGCGCCGCAACCTGACGATGGGGGGGAAGTAGACCAGGTAACCACTGTAAGTACCCAATATATTGAACAGCTGAGGAGCGCCTTGGAGCATGCTCTTCGCGAATATCGGTCCACATTGCCCGCGGACAGGCCACGTTTGCCTATGCATAAACGGAATGTGGCGCTGGTGTGCGCTCTGGATTCACTGTTACCAGTATACTTCGATAATAGTGAAAATCTCGGTGATAATCACTCCGTCCTGTACTGCGCGGCTACCGCGGCGTGCCGTGTAGTAGACCGTAGACCGTAGCCGCGTCAAGTTCCCAGACTTTGACGCAGCTGCGCGACCAAGACCCGCCGTGCCAGCCTGGCAGTGCCGGATTGAGCGGAGTATCGCCGGAGCCAGAGCGCTCATTGGCAAGCTGCTCTGCTTTAGGACGGGCAATACACGCCCACGAGTGATGCGGTTTGTGAGGCAAGCATTTTCAGGAACGGGCATCAACCCTCAAAATTATTCTGCTCACCTCACAGAGCGCATCGACTTCCTGAAGCAGAAAATTTACGCATGGGCAAACCGGATAAGACGCTTTAAAGAACGTGTGGGCCGGTATAAACTGAACAGCATGTTCCAAGGTGATCAAAGGAGGGTCTATAGAACGTGGGAGCGACCTAATTCGGAAGGGGTTGACCCGAGCCGACCGGATGATGATGCTATGCTCACATTCTGGCGCAACATCTGGTCGGAACCGGTCGCTCACTCCGAAGATGGTTGGATAGGGGATGTCGAGGGAGCGTGCGAATCAATTCAAGAAATGGATAACATTTTAATTACACAAGAAGATGTAGCCAATGCAGCCCGCCCGATACCGAACTGGAAATCTCCGGGACCGGACGGGCTGCATAATTTCTGGTTAAAATGGCTAAAAAGTTCGCACGCTCGCTTGGCAACCCAGTTCCAGTCATCTCTGGAGTCAGGGACACTCCCTCCGTTTTTTACAACTGGTGTGACCCACCTGCTCCATAAATCAGGTAGTACCGTGGAACCTAAAAACTACAGGCCTATCACATGCTTGCCAACAGTATACGAGTATAAACTCCTTACATCAATTCTGAGAGTGAAAATAGCTAAACACATCGAAGATTATTCCATCTTGTCTGCCTCTCAGAATGGATGTAGGAGCGGGTCTCGCGGCACTAAGGAGCTACTCCTCATTGACATGGCAATTAGCCAGCAGGTTTGTTGCAACCGAAAGAGTCTCTCGACTTGCTGGATAGATTATAAGAAGGCTTACGACTCCGTACCGCATACATGGCTCATGAGGGTTCTGGAGCTGTATAAAGTAAATACAGTTCTACGTACTTTCCTGGGCTCATGTATGACGCAATGGAATACGGTCCTTCGCTATCCAGGATCTCGGTAGCCCCTGGCGGTCGGTGAACCTGTGAGAATCACCAGGGGTATTTTCCAGGGCGATAGTCTGAGCCCCTATGGTTTTGCCTGGCCTTGAATCCTCTAAGCGCTTTGCTAGAGGCTTCGGGCCTAGGCTATCGGCTACGCAGAGACGGTCGGATGATATCTCATCTGTTGTACATGGATGACCTGAAAATATTCGGTTCCAGCAATTCGCAACTGACAGAGCTACTGAAGGTCACTGAAAACTTTAGTAACTCTATTAGGATGGAATTTAGAATCGAAAAATGTGCAGTTATGCATGTACGACAAGGGCAGATAATAGAATCCGAGCGAACGAATCCCCCGGGTTCCATTCCGTTCCGAACCCTCTCTGCTGCCGAGAATTATAAGTACTTGGGTATGTCGGAGGCCTTAGGCATAAACGAGAGCGACATGAGACAGTCGTTGAAGGAACGTTTCTTTGGTCGCTTGACAAAAGTACTGAAAAGTCTTTTGTCGGGTGGTAATAAGGTGCGTGCCTTCAACGGTTGGGTCATGCCGGTCTTAATGTACTCCTTCGGCATTCTCAAGTGGACTCAGACCGACCTGGAATCCCTTGACAGGCGAGTCCGCTCTTTGCTGACGGCATACCGGATGCATCACCCACGGTCGTCGGTCATGAGACTGTACATCCCGCGGAAGTGTGGAGGTCGAGGCTTTCTTAGTGCCAAGACTTTACACAACCGTGAGGTGTGCAGCCTCAGACAGTACTTTTTTACCGCCGACGGGGATATGCATAAGGATATGGTGGCAGTTGACAGTGGACTCACCCCTCTCACTTTGGCTAAAGAGAACTGGCGCAAACCTGAGGTGCTCACGACCAGTGACCGCAGGAGTGTGTGGCAGGACAAGGAGCTACATGGACGTTTTTACCGGGCCCTTCATGGGCCTGATGTTGACACATTAGCTTCCGTGACCTGGCTACGGTTCGGCGACCTATTTGGGGAAACCGAGGGTTTTGTCTGTGCAATTATGGACGAAGTGGTAATGACAAATAACTACCGGAGATTTATCCTGAAAGATGGAACGGTCGACATATGTCGGGCATGCCACCGACCGGGTGAATCTATCAGGCATATTGTGTCCGGCTGTTCAAGTCTTGCCAACGGCGAATATTTGCACAGACACAACCAAGTAGCCAGGATATCCACCAGCAACTTGCCTTGCGATACGGTCTTGTGGCCATGGAGGTGCCATACTACTACAGGTATGTGCCCGACCCAGTTCTCGAGAACGACCATGCCACAATGTATTGGGACCGGTCTGTTATCACTGACAGAACTATTGTAGCCAATAAGCCTGATATAGTGGTAATAGACCGCTCGGAGCGCCGCGCAATGATCATCTATATCACCGTCCCTCATGATGGGAATCTCGTGAAGGCCGAAAAAGACAAGGAAATCAAATATCTTGATCTGGCTCACGAGATTGTCGCCATGTGGGATGTGGATTCGGCCATCATTGTGCCGATAGTCGTCACGGTCAACGGATTGATAGCAAAGAGCCTCAACCAACATCTCCAGAGGCTTAATTTAGGAAGTTGGATCAAGGGTCTGATACAGAAGGCGGCACTTCTCGGCACGGCACGTATAGTGAGGAGGTTCCTGTCTCTGTGACCCTAACCACCGACAGCTTGGACCCTGTTCCCGCTGCCGGCAGCGCACAATTTTTTTTTTATATTTATTTGTTTTTTTTTTTTAAACTTATGTATGTAAAAAAATACTAAATAAGATGAAGAATAAATGAGTGAAATAATAATAATAGTATACTTTATTGCACACCATAAGTACATCGGTTAACATAACATTTTCAACATATGTGACAATGGGCGGCCTTATCGCTAGAAGAGCGATTTCTTCCAGGCAACCCAACAATCAAAAGAAATATAGAAAAAAAATATGGTAGGATGCGCGACACTAAGAAGGTACTCTCTGGGTACTAACTAAACTAAACTAGTGACAAAAAATTAAAATTAAATAAATTAAAGAAGCAAGCGACAGTGAACAGGCGAACGAAGGAGAAAGGAACAAAGCAACAGACACAAGGAATTTAAAGAAGAGAGGAATGGAAGTGAGCCTTAACTTGGTGTTTAAAAGATGCAAATGATGCAATACTCTGAGCTTGTTAAATAGTGTAGGGCAAGGAGTTCCATAAACGTACGGCCTCGAAAGCAAAGGATTTAGAAAAGAAATCACTTGATATTACTTAATAAAATATAGGATAATTCTGCAGCCATTTTTTAAATGACTGGCAATAATAAACCCGCATGCTAAGTGTGGAAATGATGATGATTATACAATATAGAATGTCTTCATATTTTATACCTACGACTCGAAATTGGTCCAGTGGTTTTTGAACCTGTTCTTAATGAACAAACATATATTTTTTTTAATTATATTTGTCCAGATTTTTCGGCTAAATACATTGAGTTTATACCTAAAAGATATCTAATTGAGTTTATTTTTCGCTATTTAGTGTTTTTTGTCTATTCAGTTTTTAATTTTTTTGAAGGCGGTTTTTTAACTTAAGTATGTTTCAGTACTGGGCGGCATTAGAGGGGCCTAGGGGCTATGACCGCACTGACTGCAGCTTATAGGTACATGTTATAAAAACCAGAGGTCGTGAATGTTAACGTATCTGTATCTTATTTGCAATTTCTACTCTTTATCGTAGGGTATAGGTAGATAGAGATACAACTCGAACAACCATTCCATAATTACAGGTATTGAGGTTGAATTACAGGTACTGTACAACATTCACTTGATTAATCAAGTGAATGTTAACGTATCTGTATCGTTATGACCTCTGGTTTTTATAACATGTACCTATAAGCTGCAGTCAGTACCTGTAATTCAACCTCAATACCTGTAATTATGGAATGGTTGTTCGAGTTGTATCTCTATCTACCTATACCCTACGATAAAGAGTAGAAATTGCAAATAATATCAGTTGTAAATGGTATTATACCCATGCCCTCGAGTTCAGTTACAGAACTGTACCGTTCTACTGCTAACTACTACTACTCTACCACTGTGAAAAGTTTATAAACAACCCATTTTTAATTGTAAACTTGTAATGCTGCTATGTTGAATAAAATAAAAGTTTGAATTTAAAAGATTATTGAAAGTTACTAACAAAATTGAGCACGGAGGGTTGTAAGATTACATGACGCCAACTATGTGCTTCATTTTAAGGCAACGGACTTTAACATCGAACGAAACATGTAAAATATGACTATTATAAAAATTTACTGTACGTCCCATGGGAAACGACCATATTTTTTTACGCTACACAAAAAGTAAGTAACTTACGAGTCATGTGGGAAGGCATTGTCACATAACACGAATCGTAACGAGGACAGACCACTTTGAGTCGGCCTAATGTATAGTATACCCCTATAAACCATTATTTACCGCGGCCTCTCAAGCTCTCAGCAAGTTAGCGAGTCGGAGTCGCGGGGACGCTCAACCGGCGGGCCGGCGGCAAGGAAAGTTGTGAAAACATTTGGCGGAGAGTAGCGCGGGGGCGGGCGGGGCTGCATCGATTCGCTCGCTGCAAGCTGGAGCCAGACACCGGGCACACAGCTTTCGCCGCTCGCTCGCTGAACGCTCGGCTCACGGCTCCTGCCTGTCCCCGCGGCCGGCATAATGTTGCGTGAAATTTGCGCCCCTATTGTTACCTTACAACTGGCCATCCGTCCGCAAACTCGATCTTTTATAGAACACGGACCTCGATGCTCTCTCAACCGAGTCGCGTATAATGGACTTCTCTTAGAGTAATCAATTGCTATTTGTTGTATTTCTTCTAATTAATATGAAGACATTGCAGATGTATCAACATTTGTAACTTTACTTATTTGCTTACCTGCCTAATTATAGTATGTAGGTAAGTAGTAAGTAAGTAAGTAGTAATAAAGTAGGTACTTCATAATTTACTTAGAATAAAGCAGTAATATTTTGATGGTATAGCATAGGGTCAATATTTTTGGAGAAAATCTTTAGATTTTAAAAAGTAAGTAGGTATGTCATCCTTAGAGCAACACGGACCACCGGCCGACCGGAGGTGAGTAGCCATAGCGTGTTACATTACCAATGCAAAACAGTCTGTTATTTTTTGCTTGGGAAAATTTGTGTGACACACACACGCACACAGCAAAAATAGTATATTACTACGAAACGCACACCTTGACTTTAACAAAATACGTAAACTATTTCAGGCACACATTTAAACATCTCGGCCCACTTGGGCTTGTACTTTGACAGAGGGAAAAGGCTGAATCGTAATAATAAAATAAAAAAAATGTAAAACCGGGTCTAGTCACTAGTATTCAAGTTGAATCAGGTTATTGGTATGTATACTTTGTATATACCTAATAAAATGTTATATTTTAGGTAAGTACGTTTAATGTCATTATTTTATCCTCCGCCTAAATTCCATACAAACCCTTAATTTGGTCTCTATTACACAGACATCAATCAGTGACGTGTACCTGTGTGCGTAGCACGTAGAAAATACCAACCGTCGCCCATAAGAGGGGAAGAGGTTGGGTGATGCGGGGAAATCGGGCGGGACGTTCAAGTGTCCAAATATGTATTCTCTGGCTAAAGTGTTGCTAATCTCTCCTTTGTCTCTTTCTATCCTGCTTATTTGACAATGCAAATGACAAAGATTTATAGCTAAAACGTATCTAACGTACGTTTATGAATAAGGGGGTGTATTTTTAAATAACCGAAACAAAGTTATCTATTTTTTAGTAACCTACCTGGGTTATAGTTAATTTGAAGGTGTCCTTTATCTTTCTTCGTGACCGATTTTTTAAAAACTGGGTCATATTTAAAATTAGCCGCTTGCTCTCCCTCATAAGCACATAGTTACCCTAATGCCTACGCAAAGATAGAACAAATCGATATTACTAAATGGACCATCGGTTTGGAACATTGATAATGCCTGTAGGTATATGATATATTAAACAAAACAGAAAATATTAAAAAAAACATTTTGATCTCATACGTAAATAGATACTGCGATGCGTGAATGAGGTGATACCTATTTCGAATGTCGAATTACCCCTGATGTCTGAGTATATATGTCATAAAGGAAAGTCATAAAAGGGGTTGTAGGAAAATATTTGTTAAGAAACTGATGGCAGAGTAACGTTTACCTGCAATGACTCAGGGTAATACAAGCAAATTATTGTTTTTGTTAAAGATACTCGTATACGATTACATTACTTAGTTTTTGTTGGTTATTCTTACTTCAATCAAATGTATATATAATGTATTAGCAAGTACTTAAAAGATTGATTTATATGCACACTTAATATTAGGTTGGGGAAAAAGTTTCTTCGCATTTTTTAAGATAATTCAAAACATTTTTTTATATAGTTTATTTAAATTTAACTAAAGTATGTATGTACCATTTTGTTCGATAACCTTTTGCCATCTTGTAGGTAGGGGCATGATCCCATCGCTATAAAAATTTTGGGACTTCTCATCAAAATACCGCGACAAGTGGATTTGCCAGTCCTCTCGTGATGTTAACCTATCATTGCATAAAGAATTCTGAAGAGACCGAAACAGGTGGAAATCTGAAGGTGCAAGGTCAGGACTATACGGCGGATGCATTAACACCTCCCAGCCAAACTCTCTTAATTTTTGCTGAGTGGCTATAGATGTGTGAGGTCTAGCGTTATCATGATGAAACACCACACCCCTTCTGTTGATCAATTCCGGCCGCTTTCTCTCAACTTCTTGCTTTAATCTCATCAGTTGTTCGCAGTAGAGTTCAGAATCGATAGTCCTGCCTGGTGGTAATAGCTCATAATGAATAATGCCCTTCCAATCCCACCACACACACAACATCACCTTATTGCTAGTTAACCCGGGTTTCGCCACAGTCTGTGAAGCCTGACCGGCCTTTGACCACGACCTTTTTCGCACGTTCTTGTCGTACGTGATCCACTTTTCATCACCAGTTATCAGCTTCTTCAAAAATGATTCGGTTTCATTACGTCGTAATAAAGAATCACAAATGAGTACACGGTTCATTAGGTTTCTTTCAGTGAGCTCGTGAGGTACCCAGCCAAATATCGAGCTTTTTTTTGTACCCAGCTTTTTTCAAATGTGCCAAAACTGTTTTGTGATCAATTCTCAGTTCTTTAGCTAAGTTGTAACTACTGATATGTCGATCTTGCTCCACTTTTTCAAAAATGGCATCCATTTTATCCGTAATAGGGCGACCAGAGCGAGATGCATCTTTGACATCAAAATTTCCGTATTGAAAACGCTTAATCCAAATTTGTGCTACTCTCACAGACACTGCACTAGGTCCATAAACATCGCAAATTTTTTTCGCTGCTTGCATTGCATTTTTACCTTTTTTGTAGTAAAATTTTAAAATGTATCGAATTTCTTCATTAGGTTCACTCATCTTGACAGTACGAAAAACAAATGAAAGTCACACATTTGCCTAATTTGAATTTGGAATTATGTTCTTTAAAATTTTAACTTTTAATGATACCAAAACCAGACAGATACAAATACTACAGCCAAAGAGATTTTATTACAAGTTCATACATACTATAATGCGAAAAGACTTTTTCCCCAACCTAACATGAAATATGTTATCGATCAGTGATTATAAGGTAATGAGCGTTTGGTAAACTGACGCACTACGACACGATGTTCAATCTGTCATCAAATAAAGAAGTGGATGGTGAATCGTATGTATGGTCTTGTGATGCAAACAATAGATTTTGTAAACAAAATGCTATATTTTGATGGTGTGGTTTGCTGGCACAGTTTTGAACGTCGTTATTCTGCCAAACATCCAATCGATATACCTAGTAATACTTTACAGTCTAGCGCTGTTAATAACTTAATGTATGTATATATAGCTCTACATTGCAATAATTAAGTCTTGTTATACACCGAGACACAGATTGTGCCATAGATTAATGATAAGTCCTTTCGTCGGGTATCAAATTGCCGTGTATAGGTATATATTTTAACGCATAACTTGTGCCAATTTTCATGATTCTCTTTTGAATGGATAGTCGCATTCTGATTAGAAAACAAAAGAAATTGGACATTATTGCTGTTTCGCCCATCAAATCATTATCTGTTAATTGATTATGTTACCTACTATATCATTATGATTTATATGGTCATATTAGTGAGAACTTGAATTCTAGCCAGTTTAATTCTTACTAGTTTTTTTCATGTATGGCCCCGTATTAATTTATATCAGACACAGAGACATAACAACTAAGGTGTCAGGGGTGTTCAATGTTATGTTATGTATGTGATACGTTATTTCGTATACGTTACGTAACAATAATACGATAGTGCTAAACACTACCATTTGGCGGCGGATAAATGAAGTAATGCCTAGGCTCTCGAGCTATAAAATAGAGATATAAATATAAAATAAAAAGTTTATGAATATCGCCCATAGTCTGAATGTGTGAATGTGACGTGTTCAGCGATTTACAGCTAGGTTACGACTCTAGCAGTCACCGAGTATTAGATGATACATGTCGAAGATAGCCAAGGGAACTTTTCAGTTATTATCCTGCAGCAAAATGATTTTGACGGTGTGCGTGCACTAGTGCAAGTGGCATATACATTACATATATGAATTTCGGTCATTTCTCTCGCTTTCGGGATGATGATCATTTTATAAGTATCTTCACGCCAAGTCCCTAACGGCGTAGCCAAAAAATGAGGAGCACATTTTATTTAACTTTTGAAATCTGTGGAAAATTTTAACTCTTGTTTCGATAAGACTACTGAAAGCAAGTAGTTAAAAAACAAGGGCAACTTTAACCCTCAACTTTTTAAATGAATAAAAACAATCCCTTACAAAAATGTTGTAAGAAAGAAAGCAATATATAAAAAACGCATCCATTAAACTTTTCCCGAGCTGTACAGGTATTTAGAGACTTTCTTTAAAATTCACGGCCTCCCTCACACGTCCGGATCGCGTGCTTTCGTGCACTTTGAATAGAAACTTGACAATGACAAGATTTTGCAGACGCGTTTGTTATTGAATAGTTTATACGTTTACTACACTTCCCAGTCATGACTATCAGCCTGTCTCGTGGAAAAAGATTGTATTTTCTGCACTAGCTATATTGTTTTAGCGATAGCTGGCGCAGTGATTATGCAAGAATTTTATGCACTAATATTATGCTGTAAGTTAAATTTTTGTTCGATCACCGTACTGGATTTATATTTAATTGATTGAGCATAATATGGCAATGGTCTCATCTTTCTTTCACAACCAAGGGTATAATTGGTAAACACCATAGAACCTACAAAATTCGATGCATTATCCTTATAATCATTAACCTACTATAGTCATGTGAACCTGGGTGACTGAGTTCTAATCGGGTGACGGTGAAAATATATAATTGTATTCAAATCACGAACTTACAGGTTTTGATCTTATTACAATATGTCTTTAAAAGTACATTTTCTCTGCGTATTATTTTATTGTTGTCACACGAGCTAGTTAATAAATAACTGACATTTCATTTTTTTAAACACTATTGTGTTTTTGTTATGTACAGTCTAAATAGATTTAAAAAAAAAAGTTTAACAATCAACACAGGACCTTTTAAAAACCGGTAAGTAATTTACGACATAACAATATATCATTTTTTTAAATCATATCGTATAAAAAATTCTACGTCTAAAAAGTAAGAAGTATATTAATATCTATTTTTTTTTTCAAAATAAATCGTTTATAATTCATTGGAACTGCTGCCCCATTTTACTACTTCTCATATTCTCACCCGAGTGAAACATAGGTAATAATCTTAGCACTGAGATAATACTCTAATCCCTACTATATATTATATATATTATATACTAGCTGTGCCCGCGACTTCGTCTACGTGAGAAAAAATATGATTGTTCAGTATCTACCAGGACGAAGTCGTGGGCGCAGCTAGTATGAAAGTAGCGTAAGTTACTCCTTATTACATCAGCTATCTGCCAGTGAAAGTACCGTCAAAATCGGAGACACTCAAATTCTATGTATTTGTATGTAGCTATGTATGTATGTATGGTTGTATGGAGATAAAAGTAGCCTAAGTTACTCCTTACCACATCAGCTATCTGCCAGTGAATGTCCCGTCAAAATCGGTCAAGCCGTGCCCAAGATTAGCCCCGCCAAACAGACAGACAGACAGACAAAAATTGTAAGGTACCCAATATATGTATGCGTTTAGTAATAAGCGGTTATTTTAATATTTCAAACAGACACTCCAATTTTATTTATTTGTATGTATATAAATTTATTATGGAGGCCACAATACAACATAAGACCTAAAAATTCTGTGAAAATTTTAAGCGTCTTCATTATAGCGGTAACAGAAATACAGAATTTGTGAAAATGTTAAGTACCTTTCTATCTATCACTATTTATGAGATACAGCATGGTGACAGACAGACGGACGGACGGACAGACAGACAGACAGCGGAGGATTAGTTATCCGTAGGGTACGTTTTTACCTATTAGGTACGAAACTGCCTAAAACATTGAACTAAGATACAGAATAGCTTAAAAATATTCGGTACGATTCTTTAAATTGACATAACTTTTTATTTCTGAACCGATTCATATGAAACAAACACTAAATCTTAAGTGAAACTTACCACAATATATTAGTGAAAACCGCAAATCGAATAAGCCGTTTCTGAAATTAGCGTGCACAAACACACTGACAAACAGACATTTTTTCGGGATAAAAAGTACCCAGTGTTGTGCGCCAAAGGTTAAAGTATAATCATACTAAGTTGCATTGTAATTGGACTGGTGGTTTTTATGTGATGCTTGAACAAACAGACTCATATATTTGGGTTTGGTATCGATCTAATAACATCCCCTGGTATTTATTTTTTATATATTTTTAATGTTCAGAATTTACACTTCTACAGATTTATTATAAGTATAGATTATTATATATATATATATATATATATATATATATATATATATTTATTAAGTAACTCTGTCTGTCTGTCTGTCTGTCTGTTACCTTTTCACGTCTAAACGACTGAACCGATTTTAATGAAATTTGATACAGAGATTCTGACTTTGAGAAAGAACATAGGCTACTTAGTTATTTATAAATAGACATCCACGCGGGCGAAGTCCCGGGCAACAGCTAGTAAGTAATAAAAAAACTATCCATTCGCCTTAAAATATACGCCTTCTGAACATCTGATCAGATTTTGTGGCAACAAAAAAAACTCAACCCGTTTCTTTCTTTACATTGTCTAAAATATAGGTTACTGAATAACTTTTTATATACTCGTACTTAAAACCAGGGCGTGGAATCTGCGAAGTGAATTGAATTCCGTTTTGACGTTTCTTTTTTGTCGTCATAAGTTCTCTCGAGATTGCGAGGGTGAACTATTTGATGTGGGTTAAAGGACAAAGAATGCTATGAGCGAGTAAATGAGAATATCAAAGGGAGGCGATTCGCTCAGGTAACTCACTAACACTACTGAGGTTATTTGTTCAACGTTCTCGTGGAGTAGCTTATAAAAGGAAACAACCAGAATACCACTTACCTACCGTCTACGTATGTTACGATGTATAGGGAAGGATTACTTTGTTGGAATTACGTTAAACTTACTTAAAACAAATTCTTGCACTTGTACATAGAAGTAATTATAATACTTAAATATTAGGCGGACATTGGCAAATTGCTTAATATGTGAGGGTTCATCCTTTTATTTGATACTCAAAAATCATAATAAGCAACTAATTAATCATGAGTAGGTAGAGTTACTCACATAATAGAACTTTATAAGATTGCTGAATGTTAAGTAACTCAAATCTTTCGGTTATAAACTTTTATTGTATTTCTTTTCACGAAAACAAATAAGATAATACATTGTGGATGAGATAATAACATGTTAGAACAGAGGAATCAAAATAATATTATTGATCTTCGATAAAAGGGCCACACAACTTTTTATCTCTTTAACTTACGTTCTATCACCAAGAAACTCGATTAATTTAACTGTTGTCCATGAAACTTTTTATCGCAGTTCACTTATACCTTCCTGGTTTCATCGGATAAAACAGAAGTCTGGGAATAGGAAACGTCAAAGGCTGGCCTTTCTTCCATAGTAGTTATAATACAAACTATCAAATCTTAAAGTCCAATAGAATATTTCCCTTTATTTAGGTGACTAGTTTAGTCTAGTCGGCTATATAAAAATACAATAAAATCATAGCTACTCCATAAACTACCTCACAATGCACGTCATTACATGGCTATACATAACGTAGTACCATCTAACGGGGATACAAGGCCATTATTACAATTTAGAAACACACGGTTTGGACCAGATTATGCAGCGTATTGACTGTGTGTCTCTCTCTTTTCTCTCTCTCTCTCTCTCTCTATTTTAGAGTACTAAATAGAAGTGTGTTTTAGATCCTCTATATTTGTGTTTATTGTTAAACATTAAATCTTTTTCGCCGTACTGATAGCGCTACTGATTATCAATGATCATCCATTATACTCGTAAATTATGCTTGATCTACGATTTATTCCAAAATAAAACGAAACGTTTCTCTAAAAAAAGCTAATTTTACTGCTTATTCGTGGTTACGATATTGCTACGCATTGCATTACTTCGTAGCACAAAGCTACGAACGTAGCGCAGTCAATCGTTCTACGAGTACGTAAAGATTTCTTATTACTTAATTGTTGAGAATGCTACTTAGCATTAAGTCCGCCTCATGTTACATTTTTGTGCTTGAAAGTATAAATAAATAAATAAATAAATTGTTTGAAAGTTTTTTCGAATAAATAAGAAACAAAGCCACAAAGTTCACTGAAACAGCCTGCAAATCTAATATATAAAATTCTCGTGTCACAGTGTTTGTAACAATACTCCTCCGAAACGGCTGGACCGATCATTATGAAATTTTGTGTATATGTTTGGTAGATATGAGAATCGGTTTCGGCGTTTCCCTACTAGATCGAATCAGAAATGAAGATATCCGTAGAGGAACGAAAGTCGCTGACATAGCCAATCAGATCTCCAAGTTGAAGTGGCAATGGGCAGGGCACATAGCTCGGAGAACCGATAGCCGCTAGGGCAGAAAGTTTCTCGAGTGGAGACCACGTATCGGCAAGCGCAACATGAGACGTCCACCTGCAAGATGGACCGACGACCTGGTCAAGGCTGCAGGTACCCGCTGAATGCACGTCGCTTCCGATCGGTCGGCATGGAGGTCATTGGGGGAGGCCAATGTTCAGCAGTGGACATCCTATGGCTGATATGATGATGATGATGATCAGAATCGATTGTAGACTATTTTTTAAATCCCTAAATGCTAAGGTTAATTCTCCTATGTGTATATTTTATATTATAGAGACCTAGAGACATATGTATATTTTTTATACCTCTACGGCGATACGAAGTTCGTCGGGGCAGCTAGTATCATTATAATATAAAATAAATGAAACTTATATAAAAACTGAAGAGTCCTTTTTGTACTGCGTAGGATGCTGAATTTCCTTGTATTTTTCAATTAGATTGGTCACCGGTGACCGTAATCCTGATTATAATATAAAATTGAGTGACTGGTGAATAGTGGGGCATTCAAAAGGATATAATAATTCAGGATCATATATCATCATCATCTTTTCATCTGAAAGACGCCCACTACTGGACAAAAGTTTTCCCAAAAATTACCGATCGTTCTATTCGTGTATGAAGAGAACGATGAATGTAAAAGCACGCAGCAGCGTCTTTATTAAAATGTCTTAATTAATGCATCATAAATTTCGCAACCATACTAGACAAGTATATCTACATCTGTGGCGTGCATGCGTATATGCAAAGAGATAGATCTCACCTCAGCACCTTATTGAAAAAATAAATTGAAACGTTTACTTTTTTTAAAATATTATATATTTAAAATTATAGGTTTAAATTCATTCTTATAATTTTAGCTATATAACTCTATTTCTAAAGAAAACAAGTACCCTAACACAATAAAATTATATTGTGAAATACTGATGTAGGCTTCATCCGTTCTTCCTATTAGCAATCCACGTAATTGATCTATATACTTGTCTAGTCTTGTTGCGGAAGTTCGCTTTTTTATGTCATGAAGTGGCAAACAAGCATACAGTTCAAATTGATGGTAAGTGGAGACTGTAACCTATACCTAAACATCTACATAAACTGACCAACTGACCGGCACACGATAGCACTGAACACTACCATTAAGCGTCATATAAATTTGGTAGTGCGGTGGTGCACAAGCCCGTAAACTCCCTCACTGGAGCTCTACCACCAATAAGTAAGGTAAAATAGTAAGTAAGATTTTCCTCTAGCCATTGCTAGGCCGTTTATTACACAATTGAACTGGAGCAATGAATACAATCTACTATTTAGCTGTGTATAAATTAAGTTCCTACTGTATGGTTTTACGCCCCCCGAGGATCCATAATTGTAAATGTTATTCTTTAATATTTCTAGTAGCATCATTTGTATTTCTGCAACCTTACAATTTAAGCATAAAAGCCACAAAAAAATATATCCGAAAATCATGTAATCAAAAGTCTTTCTGCACATACTTTAGTTTATATAAATTAAGAGTGATTGTATTCAACTGAAACGTGTTCACAACACACATTTCTACGAATCATTAAACACGTTATGTTGCTGTGTAACACAGAACTGCAACAAAGTTCGTCTGCAATTAATTTGCTGAGTAATCATTTTCAAAGTCGACAACACGAAGGGTACGGCGGGTAAGTTTGTTTGCCCTTTGAACCTAAATCGCTTGTACTTATTATAACATAGTATCGATTCTGAGAATGAATGAAATCCAAAACGTCATCTTGACGGACGCCGTATCTATAGTGATACCAAGTGATACCTGAAATTGAAAAATGTCTCCGACTGTAAGTAATGAAAAATGAAACAAGAATTAATGTCTAACGAAGATACATATGATAGATTATCAAAAACAAACATGATGTACGTAAAGACTAGAAAGATTCGTACTATAATTTGACCAGAATGTAAATCGTATTTTAATGAACATTTTTGTTGAGATATTAACATGTCATGCTTAGATAGTAATTTTACTACACAGATATAGGTATGTAGTATAAATCAGTCTATGATTGGTTATAAAAATATCTATTACTAGAGACGACATTAAAAGGTAGGGTGTTTAGTAATCGATGTGTATCCAATCGATGGGATAATTGAACCGATTTTACGATTTATGATATCAAACGGCATAATAATATCATTAGTTAAAGCTTTGTCCAATCTTTTTAGCCAGGGTTACACTCACAATGCATCGCAATCGTGGAAAATAGATCACACACGTTCTTTTCTTCCGGCGTTACGTGCAGATACTATCTGTTTTTTAGTGTAGTCTCGAGTGAATAAGAGATCTACGTTACCTACAGACCAATCAGCCTTCCTACGTTACCTAATCTTCGTGCACTGTAACGCTGCTGCAGTGTTAGGAGTGTAATGTAAATAAGTTAAGTAATAGTTACGGAGGGATTAATTCGTAATTGAAACGTATAACCACGTTTTCAATTCGTGTATATTTTTTTCTCTTCTAAGTGTGAGATTCACAGACCGCACTGCGACTTTACTTTGAGCAAAGTATGCTTAGAACTGTCAGTAAAGTATGAATTTTGACAGTTCTAAGCGTAATTTGCTGGAAGTAAAGTCGTAGTGCGGTCTGTGAATCTCACCCTTAGACTATTAAGTGTCCATATATCATATTGTTATAACATAATGTGTTATAGATAGGCGGTATGGTGGTTATTAATGGTACGCATTCATTTTGCCAACAAACGTTTCAAAACTCTTCATTACAAAACCAACGTTTTGAAGCGATATCGTTTCACATCTATAATAATAATGGCAATCCATTATACGTCCCACTGCTGGGCACGAGTCTCTCCCCTTTTTGGGGGGAGGCCTGGAGCTTATTCCACCACGCTGCTCCAATGCGGATTGGTGGAGATACGGGTTAGTGGCCAACCCGCTGTCGGATGTTTTCATACCGCCCATAAGGCCTCCGACAAGGTTTAACAACTGCTATCCATCGACAGCAACCGGGACCGACGGCTTAACGTGCCCTCCGAAGCACGGAAACGCGCATTTAATTTGCCACTAGCGGTCACCTATCACACTACCCGACCACGCCCGTAGTGCTTAACCGAGTAGATCGCTTACGATCAACACCAGCCGCTAGGCCATGCGCGCTTCGTGTCACATCTATACAGAGATAAATTTTTGGTTGTTTTCCAGTGTATTTAAATAGATATGTGATAAGTTGATCTTAAATCTGGTTTAAATATAAACGTTCTAAGCTATCGTTAGAGTTGAAGCCCTGTACTCCAAAAATATATTTAAACTCATAATAGAAAGAGTACGTTAAACACTGAGTACTTTACTGGTGGTAGAGCTCTAATGACGGAGCTCGCGGGCGTAGGTACCACCGCATTACCTAATATACTTGCTATTATATTAGGTAATGCGGTGGTAGTGTTCAGCACTATCGTGTTCCGGTCATGTGGTAATGTACGGCCCTGTAATTTCCGGCACCGAGGCAAAACATCTTAGGCCTCAGGAGTGGTAACGCATCTGCATTAGACCTGAGTCGATCACTCCTTCGTCGGGATTCGGGTCGATCGCGACCCATTGACAAGGTGATCGAGTCCAAATGACTCGATTGTTTGGGTCATTTGGGTCGCGACTCGATTTCGCTCAAACGTATACTGTAGCTCATGATTCTCGTGATTCGAGACCCATCTGATAAGGATGCGAGACTCGAGATCGCGATTCACACATTATGTCGCTGGCTATTTTTCATTTTAATACATTTCAATTAATTATCACTATAATTTCATTCTTAAACTTTATAGGTATATAGCATAAATTTTACAATTAGATGACATGGTGCAGGGGAGCTTGATCGATAAAACTGTAAACAAACTGAAGTGTACCTTATGCTTAATGTGATAGAGTTCACGAGAAACAAAGTACCCAATGACCCAAAGGACCCAAATGATCGACTTTTTTTGTATGTCACGACCCGATCACTTGTGTTTGGATCGTGATTCAATCAAAGTGATTCTATCGCTCGCGATCGACTCAGGTCTAATCTGCATTTAGCCAAGTCTTTGTGTGGGTGGGTGTCTATAGGCTGTAGTCATCACTTAACATCAATGTAAACTGCATGCTCGTTTGCCACTTCCATTACATTAAAAAAAAACAGTGAAGTTCAGAATAATAGAAGCCTGAGATATGTTTAATATAAATTTCGAATCCCAAATTAGTTCAGTATCCCTGAGGTCAGTGCAAATGTTATTCATAAAAATTGTAGTTTCAGAAGAAATAACTTTAAGGCTTCTCGTTTTTTTAATTAAATTCTCACTTAATTCAATAATCTTTTGTTTTAAATTGACTACTTGTCCTTGCTATACATACCAACGTATGCAATGATAAATATACCAAGCAATTCAAACTACTCTTACTTCACGACCGTGATAATAAATTTATTCTAACACATACCTAATTGAAATGTGTGACATTTAAATTGTGTTGAAGATGAAAACAAGTCTTAATACGACAATAACATTATTAAAACAAGTTATACGAGCCTGTAGCTTTCACTCAAACGAAAACATTAAGCGCTTCCAAGGTTACGACATAATTGAATACAGAGATAATTCATCTGAATAGCATTATGTATTTAAATAATGTTACCATATACTACAATAGCGACGAATCAGCGGCAGGCTCACCGTGAGCATTTTACGTAACAATGATAGAATAAATTCCCCGCTTTCAGCTCAGGTAGTCGATCGTTGTACATAATAAATGTAATGTGCCCAACTACCCATTCGTGTTTTTAAGTTGCAGACGTGTGAAAGTGATGTATTGCGTATAAATGTTTTAGTGATACTGGACAAATTTTATTCAAAACCTTTGTTCTATTCATTTGAATAAAATAGAAATCGTACTCGTAGTTAACTAATTCAAAATTTCACGTATGAATACAATATGAATACAAACGTGTATTGTTATTATTACAAATAAGTTATTCCTGGAGTTAAAAGTGCATGACCGGTGCATCACCCATTATTTTTCTTTCTCAACTCTGTAAAATGTACTCGTATATTAGGAATGAATTATTTATGTGAGCAGATTCGTTTATCAACGTCTTTTTTTAACGGACTTCCAAAAAAAGGAGGAGGTTCTCAATTCGTCCGGATCTTTTTTTAGGTTTTAGGACTACTCGGCTCTTCTTATAATATGCAACATAAGCATAATTCAAAGTGCATGTAAAAAGTCTTAGAATTGGTCTCTTTGCATACCTTTCTTATTTATTTAAGAAAATTGGAAAACATGACTCTAACCGTGAAACAGGGGTAGGTATAAATATAAGTGCCATTAGAGAAATATACAGATGTTACAAAGTTACAAGTGTTCTAAGTTAAAAACGAAGGTTTTATGGAAAAAAAAAACTAAATATAGGTAAGTAAATAACAAAGTTCTTACGAAACGTATTTTGGCAGGTTTGGTTTCCCTTTTAACAGTTTAGATAAAAGTATCATAGACAGAAATAGAAATGTTTAATTGATTCAAAACTTTTGAGTTTCTTCTAACGGTTTGTCGGAGAGCCCCAGTAACAGCCTTAGGCGTAATGGGATCACATCAAATTATAGTGGTCAGTGGTGCTTCAGTGCCACCACGAAATGGTAACAGTTACTATGGGTCCATCCCATAGTCACTGAAAAGTGATACAATAGCTTAGGTCTCGTTGGCTACTCTATTAAAACAAGAAACCATCACGCATACATACCTATTATTTACTGATATGTATCATGATATCACTGTACTTGCTGTAGCACAATTTTGTATACAGTTTCGTTATTTTTATGTAATGGAAGTGGCAAACAAGCATGCAGTTTACATTGATGTTAAGTGTTAAGCCTATAGACACTAACACAAAGACCAAGGTCAAAATGCAGATACGTAACCACTCCTGAGGCCTAAGGTGTTATGCCTCTGTGCCGCAAATTACAGGGCCGTACATTACCACCTGACCGGAACACAATAGTGCTGAGCACTATCATTTAGCGGCAAGCATATTAGATTATTATGAGAAGCGCGCATGGTCCAGCGGCTGGTGTAGATCGTAAGCGATCTGCTCGGTTAAGCACTACGGGCGCGGTCGGGTAGTGTGATGGGTGACCGCTAGTGGCAAATTAAATGCGCGTTTCCGTGCTTCGGAGGGCACGTTAAACCGTCGGTCCCGGTTGCTATCGATGGATAGCAGTCGTTAAAACCTTGTCGGAGGCCTTATGGGCGGTTTGAAAACATCCGACAGTGGGTTGGCCAATAACCCACCCACCTCCACCAATCCGAATTGGAGCAGCGTGGTGGAGTAAGCTCCCAGCCTCCCTCCAAAAAGGGGAGAGACTCGTGCCCAGCAGTGGGACATATAATGAGTTGCCATTATTATTTATTATATATTAGATTATGCGGTGATGCCTACGCCCGTGAGCTCCGTCACTGGAGCTCTACCACCAGTGAAAATTCGTACTAAGTTTGCGGTATTATTTGACAAGACATCAAAATATCTCTACGTACCTCGGCATGATTTCGAATAAATAAGGATTATCACAATCTTTTGGAATATACAAAACAGGAAAATATTCGTAGCTATCTACTAATGTCATCCAAACAAAAATATTATGCTATAGTAGCTCGAGTATCTAGTTACAATTTGAACTCTTACATGATTTTATGACAGTCAGTAATCAATCAATGAACAATTTAGTCTATGTTATTGTTATCAACCTTTTGCTTCTATGAATGATCATGAACTAGAAAAAATATCGAAAAGTAGGGTGTATAAGATGAAATGAAATGCAAAACGAATTGATTGCAGAAAACAGCAAGTATAATTCAAAAAACAAAATAAGTCGTATGAAAATAATAATATGAAATATAAGAACATCAATAACATCACATAAATTCACATTACAACAACAACTGTAGACCAGACACGGTGCGAGTGACATGTGAACACTACAAACAGAACAGCGTGGAACGGTCCCTATCGGACCGAATGACAGAACATGCGGGGATGAGGGCGCGGACGGGCAATCGACACATACGTGGGCGTGCGGCGAGGTGATCGCGCGGCACAGACAGGCGTGAGCCGCCGGCGCCACTTGATAGTCCATATAGTTTCCGTAGCCCATGTGGTCGCAGGTGCAGGCGCAATTCTCGATGTGTCTCCGGAGCTCGAGTTCCAGCTCCCAGGGCGGCTCCATGAGCGCGAGCAGGCGGGCGGGCGCGCGCCACGGCGTGCCCGCGCCTCCGCGCGCTTCGAATGCGGCCCCGGGCCGTGCGCGGGCCGCACCTGCGCGCGGCCACCTGCGTCCCCGCCCCCCGCGCGGCGCTCACCACCATGCAGGCCGGGCTCAGCGCGAGTAACCGGCCGCGGCGGCGGCGGCGCGGCGGGCCCGGCTCGCTCGGCCCGCGGAGCAGGAGGCCGCAGCGCTCGCAGTTGGCCGCGCGGTCACACGCATAGCGCAGCGGACGGCAGCCGGCGAGGGAATGCCGCGGCCGGGTCGCTCGCACGGCCGAGCGCCCGGGAGTCCCGGCCGCGCCGGCGCCCCGAGCTCCACGTGACAGCCCGCGCCCCCATCGGAGGTTGGGCCGCCCGCAGACCCACCCCCCTGTCCTCCGCAGCCAGCGATCCACTTCGCCGGACAAATCTCTTAGATGCACAATCATCAATCGTCAATTTATTTTGCACAGGTGCTCACCATTCGAGCTATACCTTGCTACGCATGCCTTTAAGACATTTCCTACTTACCTAACATTTTAAGCTGACAATAATGACTGGAATAATTCTAAACTAATAAGTTGAAAAGACTCGCGAATCCCCAGAGTAACATATTTTACGCATCTCTTTCGGTTGTCTTTCATTACGCAAATCTATTCCCATTTAAATGATACTGGTAAGAAGTTTATTAAACTTCTATATGAATTAATCCATGCAACTTAAGTATGTACCTAGTTAATTAAGAACAACACCATTAGAATAAGTATACGTATACATATACATTAATAAATAAACAAATTTTCTTTAAAGAAATTAAAGATTTTTTTTTAAAAGGTCTATACGTAAATGTATATACATACCTATTTTTATAAAGAATACCTAATCTAACTTTTTCTAAGAAAAGCTAATGTTGGTCGTAAGTTTTCCTAATTATTATGACTGTCTGAATTGTAAAGTCGAAACAATAAAACTTATGTATATTTATGTCTGAATCAGAATACTTCGTCGAGTAGATTGTCGCTATTGTTCGTATCGTTGTAGCTAAATCAAAACACATAACCCATTGAATGTGTTATATAATGTCCCATTTCTGAATATATTTGTCTCTTGCATATGTAGAAGCATGGTCGGCAAGGCTAATGGACTGTGCTAGTTTCAATTGCAGACTCTATAAGAGAAATTAATAGAGCATCGAAATTATCATGAATATTTGGAAGATATACGGAACTTCACCCTCTATTTCCCGAACGAATACGCAGAGAGATAATATCAGCCATACCTTTAAACATTCACGATTTTGCCCCACATAAATAAAAGGTGACGAGCCTATTGACATCACCGGGCACATTATCAAAACTCAAAAGTATCAAAAACCCCTACCTAAAGCTAACTAG
Source organism: Macrosoma leucophasiata (assembly GCA_036365455.1). Classification (NCBI taxonomy): domain Eukaryota; kingdom Metazoa; phylum Arthropoda; class Insecta; order Lepidoptera; family Hedylidae; genus Macrosoma; species Macrosoma leucophasiata. Next base: position 9,943,174 of record JAWQUS010000024.1, read on the forward strand.
GCTCCACAAAATAATCAAAAGGGAAAAAATAAGTTTGGCGCTCGGCAGTAGGGCTTCAGTAGCTTTGTATTAGATCATCTGGCCAGAGGTCGCAGGTTCGATTTCCACCCTAACCCACACCCACTCGCACGCTTTATTACGACAAAATAAAATATGACTAAAACAAGCACTCTGACCCGGGATTGAATACGTGAGCTCGACGAAGCTGTAGTGGCCTGCTACCACTGGACTATTGTGGCAATTATAATTGTAGATGTTATGGTTTTGTGAAAGGTGTATTGTAGTAAAATAATATTTTGTGTATACATTTACGTAACAGAATGAATTGTCACCCAGCTGAGTGCAATCCACCGTTGGAAAGATATACGAGTCGTATTCCAAAATTACAGTGCAGTGCAGATTGATGGAAGCATATGAATGCCAGGTCAACTGACGATATTTTCTAATTGATAAGTTTAATGCTTTACATGCTTTCTCGAAACACTACGTAATTTTTTTGAACCTATATAACTTGGGTTTGGATTATACTCGATTTGTGAAATTTCACCGCCGCCTATATTGTTGCAGCATCCGCCTTCTTACCACAAACGCACTGTGTACGTACTGTCATCGAACACACGCAGTCTGATAGAGTTTCCACACTGCAGTCCTACGGACTCATTATATTATTCAGGCATATTTGGTATACCTACCCCCTACGAATAAAAGCTCTTACTTCTATAAAGCTGAACCAAACCACGTTGTAGTGCTCGTATTTAGTAACCTCATTTCAGCGCCACTTATGCTTATATTACAAAAGAATGCAACCTAATACATGCTAACACAAAGACCGGCTACAACCTAACCCGAACCTTTTCAGGCTACAAACAATTTATAGTTTTACTCTTCAATAATTAACTCGGCTTGGAAGTGTTGACGGGAACGCGGGAAAGAGACGTGTCGCGGCATGTAGTAGAAGAGATACTGAACCCTCCGAGTAACGTTGGCCCTATAAGGCTAGAAATATTTGTAGGGATGAATCATAACATGCTAATTACAAAAACCGAATCATAACTGCCTCGGTAGCCTAGTGGTAGCAGGCCACTACTACTACGCTGAGGTCCTGGGTCAGATCCTATTCCGGAGGAGGTTATCAGAGATAATGGTGTAAAGTCCATTATCTCTGGTTCTATTGGGATTTTTAAATTTTTTGGAAATTTCCCAGTACCTCAAAGTTTGGTAATGTGCCCGGAGATGTCAACAGGCTCGCCACCTGTTACATGGGCCAAAAACGTAACCGGCGAATCGTGGGTGTTTGGATGTATGCTTGAATGCATGCATTTACCTCTGCCTACCCCTTCGAGGATTACAGGCGTGAAGTTACGTTTTTTGTTTTTTCGAACAAAAACCATCGCCTGGCAACGATCTCCCTGTTACGTCATCTAGATTTCTGATGAGAAAAGTTACTTCAATATTTTAGTATGTTTGTTGGCCCTGCACCCTATCCGCAGCCGCCTAGCGGTGGTCTCGCCGCTCGATAGGGACGTGGTGGGGTCGCAAGGGGGTGGCTGAGGGTTGAACTTCTTCGACGCTCCCGTTCCCTCAAGGCCGAACTGTGTACCCAAACCCCTCCACCCGGGTGTCTTGGGAGGCCTGGTGTTGTGAGTGGTTTGGGTAGGGACCTCCGGGCGTCGGACTAGAGGATGTCCGTCGTCCAAATGGAGAGAGGTCCCGAGGTGGGTGCCGTGCACGTGTTTCGCACATCCCTATTGTCAGTTGGAGCCAATGGGCTCAAACCTCGGAGGGCTCGGAAACGAGCAGCCGCGGCGGGGTCACGGATTTGTGCGTAAACGTTCCCGTGTCCCCGCCACTTATGGCGGACGAGTCGGAACACCGCGGGGTTTTAGTGAGTACGAGTCTAGTCACTACCCGCCGTCTGTTCCCCTAGACGGCGGGGGCCCAAGAGGGATTCCCCGCGTAAAAAAAAAGGGACTGAAGAAAGGTCCCAATCTGGGTGGCGTGCACGTGTTCTGCACGCCACTAGTGTTGGTTGGAACCAAAGAGCTCAACCTGTGGAGGGCTCGGAGACGAGCAGCTTCTGGGGAGGTCGCGGATGTGTGAGTAAGCAAGCGAATGTAAATATACCTTTATTTATTATTTAATAAATGTTTCATATGAAAAAGTAAAACAACATGTGAAATTAGAATATATAATAATATAGTGACAAAATCGTTACCCAAGATTTCGCGCCGCGAGCGGCAGATAACTTAAAGTTTTATAATTAAGAAACTTTGAAGACAGTATTTAGAAATATAAAAGAGTGAAGTAATTTTCCTACCTGAAACAAAATAAAGCAACAAATAAAATGGTACTTACTAGCACATAGCTGCTTTTTAACAGTCACTTAGGTATAAAAGTACTAGTATGTACCTACCTACTTATAGTGAACATGTAAGGTGGAAGATGATTATACTATCACCACTGATATTGGTATCGAGAGAAGAGAAATCATCGCCTTATCTCACGCTTTGCTTTAATTGGATTCGTAGTCCATCGATGGCATACTCTTTCGTATTCTTTCTGCTCATTTTACTTATGGTTCCAAAACCTTTAGGTAATCAAAATCGTAAAATCGTGAAGTTTGTGTGTACGACGACTCGTAATCATTCTCAAAAACAGTTTAGAGACGCGATGGGATAGAAATGCGAAGTGTCTGAAATTTATATAAAGGTTATTTTTTTTAAATCTATTTAAAGAAGAATATTACACTACATTTCTACGCCACTTCAGGTTTGCGCTTTCTGAAATTACGGAATATAGCATATTCTCAAGAACTTTCCGGTTTTCGCTTAGTTTCAAACGTTCAGCATTGCTTTCGTATCCATCGTTGCCTGTCGCTCTGTTATTTTTGAGATTTCGAGAGCCGAACTAATTTCATCTAGGTTGATGTATGTCATATGTTCGGAGAAGAGTCGGAAGAATTCAAAACCATACTGAGTTCGTGAGTTATCTCATACAATGGTAATTATAAATACACGGAAATCAGTATATTATAGTAATTAGAAAGCGACAAATTTTCTTCACAATTTTGATAGCCCATATTATGTGTAAGTACTGGCCTACTGCGACGTTTATAGATACCAGATTTTTTATCATAATATTAAGACGTGAAGCAAAAACTTTGGACCTCTTTTTACGAATATTGCGCGGCGGAGGAGTATGAAATTTAGCACACTAATAGTTTGTAGTGCAGGATGTAATTTTTTTTCAATAATAATACAATAAATCAATAAATAAAACATTACACAAACTACCATGCATTTATAAATCATTACACACACTACCATGCATTTATAAAACATTACATACTCATATACAGTACAGTCACAGTCTAAAGAAAACGAACATGTTATAATTACCTACAGTCATCCAACGAACGTGTAATGTCAAAGCAATCGTGCGAAGTGTGCGACGCGCAATACCAAGTAGCCCATACAAAAACTATCAACTACTTGGTACTCAGCGATAAGGGGTGCGAGTTTCAAAATTTCTCTTACTAAGTTTTTGGATTTTACACTTTACACACTAAGTTTTTTTGACACTAAGTTTTTTTTCTTTTTTTTTACTTTTTTATATACATACTTACTTCACTTAAAACGAAAAAATGTTTTCAGAAAAACTTTAAATACATATTTTTTTGTTTGTATGTATTTGATATTGGATTATATAGGATGGAGTTAAAAACGAATGGATGAATATTAGGATTGGTACATTATAATTGTAAGAATTCTGGCGTACTGATAGACCGCCCAACTGGAATACTGGTAGATTGATGATAGACTGGTAAATTGGTAGGTTGGTAGATTGATAGATTTCAGAAAAATCTGTTGATAGCTTGAGATATTTATAGTTTGATAGATTTTTCCGGAGGTGTTCCATAACAGTTAACAGTGTTAATGTCAAAATCTGAAACATAATAATTACATGTACTGTGCACCAGCCTGCGGTAAAACGGTTTCACCATAGAGGTTCGTTATAGAATTCAAACTTAGTAATATTTTATGCATATGTATTGCGGTTGAATTTCGACCATTGGGCGAGCACTAGTCTTTGTCATAAGATATGAGAGTCCTCTTAAAAAATCTAAAATAAAAATAAACGGTAATTAAAAAATTATAATACGAAATATACGGTAATTATATATATATAATATATGTGTATTACTGGAGGTAACGAACATAAGAGGTGTACATTAATTAATTAGCTGATGGGTTGCAGTTCCAGTTAAGGGCTCGAAACACATATAGTAGTGATATGCCAAGTACTGTTAACGGTAATTATGAAATGACTCTGGACACGCTGCTTTTTTATTATAATTTAGACTGGTTCTAATAAGTAGTATAGTAGATAGTTATGCAAAACACATGTTCTCCTAATAAATACACTCAAATTATAAAATCAAGTCGGTGCGTTCATGGTAATTAGGCGAATAGAGTTTTCTTTTTTGTCTTAACCGACGTTAACTTATTTTAATAGAGGCTTATAATTTTGTTTGATATAATGTGAACAGATTGTAAACAAAATTAAAGGTAGGTAAATTGTAGATTAATTTTATTTCTTATGAATGCTCACTAACCTATAAGAATAAAGTAAATAATAAGTAATAATAAGTAAGAATAAATAAATATAAAGATATAAAAGCATTTCCATAATTGTATTGTATTACTAATTATTCAGCCCGATCAGAGAATAGCAACTAGAAGAAAACTAGAAGGGTTGAGCATAAGACGGATAACCGTCTTCTATTCAAGCCTTCTCGTTTGTTTGAGTAGTCAAAGACCATCGGATGGTAGGTAGCTAGAGTTGTGTCGAATGTGTGCATCAAGGCAAAGTTCGCAAATTGACACGTATGGAAACATTTATTTTGGTGTAACACACGCATGAAAATAACTTAACATAAACTTTTGGGGAGCTTCAACTAAGATGTAATAGTACAGTTACCAATATGAAGAATTTCACAAAGCCTAAGAACGATTTTTGTGAACATTTTACATTATTATTAACACAAAAAATCATTAAGATGCTGTCACACTTGTTTTGGTATCGGCAAGCGCTAAAAGACGTGCTAGACGTTATCTCACAATCCTAAGTTTAGATCGAGCGATTGTGCTACGATTGAGTTTCGATTTTGTTAGTTGAATTGGGACGCCTGGAGCAAGGAGGCTGTATGCGCGCGCAGTGTAGACTCGAAACTCGAGCGAGCGCGGCAGTCGGCATGAGGCGCGCGCGGAGTGTCACGGGCCCCTTGAGGCGCGCCCACCCCGCTTCGGGGGCCACTTGGAACGTCCAGGTACAACACACCAACCTAACACCAAATAAATAAACGTATCACTCTTACCATTCGTACTTTATGCGCCACTCTCTCCATTCACAAACCGAAGCCCGCGAACTAGCTTATCGCCCGCAAAACTCAACATCACTTGTTATAAAAACACAAAAATGTAATCTTAAATGTGACCACTGGATACTGAAGACTCAACAGTTGGCCGAGTACTTGTTGCGCACGCAACATGAATACATTAAAACTATTATCATCCGCGCAAGTGATGAATGAATGGAAATTAAATTAATAATATTCCTTATTATTTATACCTTTCCACTCGTGCGTTCCCAACAATGGATACCCGTCTTTATCAATACCGAAGTGCTGTATTTTCAAGTGCTGAAAAGTTACGAACGTGTCTTTGCGATTACATACCAAAACATAGGTTGCCAAGACATTTAGGATGTATATTAGATAGGTAGGTGCATAGGTAATAAGTTAAAATACCTAGATAATTAATAAAAAGTAAAAATCTTTACTTTTTTCGATACTTTATAACTAGTTATAGTTAAAAAATTAAAGAAATCCCTAATAGACTGAGAGATACTGAACTCTCCGTGTACCATTGGCCCAGTAAGGCTATAAATTTTTGAAGGGATAAATCATAACACGCTAAGTACAAAAACCATCGCCTGGTAAGTACAAAAACCATCCACCAGTCACGGCACCAAACCAAACCTGAAAATGTAAAAATGAACTTGTCGCTGTAAGCTTGAAATTTTTATATGATTTAGTTTATTTTAAGCGAAGTTTAAAAAAAAATTGACAGGCGATTTCGATGAGCACATGTGCCTGCCAGGCGAACCGAAAGGTGCTATATGTATGAATTTAAATAAACTTTCTTCTGTAAAGTTGAAATTAATTTAGGTGTTTGTCGAAGGTATTTGAAGTAAGTAGGTACAATGACAGGCGGTACTGGATAGCATAAAAAAATCGGCCAAGCGCGCACAAAGTGATCCGTACAAAAAAATTGCATAAAAATTACGTTTGTTACGTACCCCCTTTGATGTTTACTTTATTTTTATTTAATTATTTATTATGAAAGGTAATGTATCGGTACGGAACCCTGACACCACAGTCAGTCACACGACAGACACGCACTCGACAGCTTTTTAAAAAAAATCCAAAAAATAAATTGTTGATTCATTTTTTCTCGCGAATAATTGTTATTAAAAAAAACTATTATATTATCAATAACCAGTTGCAGTAAAACAAATTAAAGAAATCCTGTCGTTAATATGCTTGTGCTGATTTTAAAATAATTACAGTATGATAAAAATACATCAAAATTTGTTCGCAAAATTAAAATATTGAGTTATATTAATTTGTGTATTAATATAACATGTGACATTATTAAATGGATTAAGCATTAGAACAGCAATCAGCTTAAACAAATGAACAGCAGTTCATGTTCTGCCATCTAATCATATTGCTGAAACTAGAGGCAGCCAAAATACAGTAATCGTATACATATATGTGTATGATTAATAGATATATATATATTGAATGACTTAAGATATTTAGGTAGGCCCGGTTAGACCAGCGGTGGGTTCGATCCCCACACCGGGTCAAATATTTGTATGGCCTTCAGATATTTGTTTCGGGTCTGGGTATTTGTGTGTGTGTTGTGTGTGTACAACGGCACCCACGACACACAGGTTTATACCTAGTATGGGGCTATAAGTGTAAGCGTATTTATTTATTTTATTTAAAAATACTATCTACAGGTTAAAGAATTATCTCGTAAACAATGAATACCTACTTCATACCTATTTAAAAATCTATATGTTTTGTCTTTTTCATTTATCATAATATATATAAAATTTCATATGTATCTAAATACTGCCTACACAGCTATCAATTAGATAAGTATACAATTTTCAAAATACCGTGTTGATACCGATGATATGGATCTGCTAATTTATTAGTTCGGCCACTGTACTCATACGGTTCATATAGAGATAGGTCTCTACATCCCTGGCTGATTCATTACTAATGAATGGCTAATCGATTCCTAATTCTCGTATTGTCCTCCAACATTGCGTGTTTAATGAACAACGTCATTAGCTATATTAGATAATCAGGGTTAATCTTTGTCTTGGGAAACGGTCTCTGTCAGATTTCTAATATCTAATTTACACTAATGTCTATACGACATGAAGATTATGAAACCTTGTAATCTTCATATCGTATCTTCATTGTTTTTTATGTAATGACTAGAGGACCCGACAGACTTCGTCCTGTCAAAAAAAATGTAATTTGGCAGTTTTTTGTTCCTGCCTATTTTAAAGTCAGGGTCAAAAAATTCTCCTGAACAGAACCGTCACCTGGTTCGACGTTAGGAACGCACCTACATTGCTTAGACAACAGTGAGTGCGTGTAATTTAATATGAAGTTTATACAATAGTAATCAAGCTCAAATGTACTCTACGTTTTAGTTAGAAAACGTTTGTATGGGAAAAAGAAAAGGGCTTTTTAGTTAGAAAACGTTTGTGTGGGAAAAAGAAAAGGGCTGTTTTCTGGGTTTCCCATTCGAATATATTTTTCCTCACCTTTTAAACCTTCCCTAGACCTCCACGAACATTTTAAGACCAAGATAAGATAAATCTGTTCAGCCGTTCTCGATTTTTAGCGAGACTAACGAACAGCAATTGATTTTTATAAATATAGATAGTAGGAAAGAAACATGCAATGCAACATGCATGCATGTTAACGTTGATGGTAAGCGAATACTGTATCCTATAGACGTCTACACAAAAACCGAAGGTCATAATACAGATGCGTTGTCACCCCCCTATCGTGTCCCTGTGATACGAGTAGTTATAACACTGCCATACATTGTGCCATCCACACAAGCTACGTGTTAGCAACTGCGTAAGTTTAGGTTTCAAAAAAAAAACGTAACGTGTGTTGCCACAATTATTGCGCAAACTCGTACAACAACTATAATTATAAGCTTGTGCAAGCATAATTTACGCCAGTAAAACGTAAGGCGGTAAGGTGTGGCCGGCATTACCAATTAACCGCATTACGATAGTGCTCAACACTACCATTTGGTGGCAGATAGATTAGGTTATACGGAGGGATTATTATATAATCTATTCCCTCGAACTCGGCACAGGAGCTCTACTACAATTACAAAAAAATATATATAGCTTATAGATAGCTTATTATGCTGATCATTAATACACATCAAAAACTACATGTATCTTCATATGGCCATCTGAATAAATAGATTTTGTATAAAGATAACAGTTAAAGGCGAAATAAATGCTACAGTACATAATCTTCAGGACATTCTTCAGAGCTATATAATTTGAATATTGTTTGGCACAGTGTATACACACTGTGCAAAAGAGGAAATAAATATAATACATTATGATAATAAACTTACAAATAATCTACTTATTTGCTTCTTAGGACATCTTTGATGTTCTATGAAGCTAATATTTATATAGCATCGTATGTAAATATTATAAATGCGACAGTTTGTATGTTTGTTTTTTACTTCTTCGCGCAATAACTGCTAGTTTTTATCCCGAAAAAATGTTCTTGTGGGGAGATGCCATGAGATGATTTGATGAGTTTTCACAGGTTACGCGAAAAGCGACCTACACACGGGCGGAACCGCGGACAACACCTAGTATTAAAATATTTTGTATTATAAGTTTCTAAACTAAATTATTATCTCGCATACGTACAAAGTATCAGTTAGATCTGTATGTAGAGTCAGAAATAATTGTTAAACGTTCAAATCAACTATTTGCAGGTGGTGCGAGGAAAGATGAGCTCACAGTGTCTGTGGCACGCGTGTCGCGCTCTGTCCGCCGGATTATTGCTGATGTTGCTTGGTGCTGCAATGGCGGTAATAGGTAAAGCATTATTGATGTGTTCTTACAAAGGTGTTCGCAAGGTACACTCATTGAAATAAAACTATATTTATCTCGCGTATATTATAGGGATTTTACTCAGAAGTCTGGAGGTCTTAAAGAAGTTTCTTTAATATGTTAGTTGGGCACAGCAATAGCGACTCCAGGAGCGGTCTCTCCTGTGTATCCCTCGCTATCATCAAAATCCAGGCTAACTGTGATTCTTCTGTTTTTATTTTGAAGCTTGCATGAGCTGGTAACTAATGGACATTATTTGTCTAAGTAGTTCAAAATATATAAAATCTTGCAATGATTTGGTTTATTTTGCGTCTGTAAAGAAAAGAAATCAATCATTAAAAATGATAACTGTTTCAATTAAACCGATCAGCTCAACGATTTAGCCATATAAAATACCTAATCATATGACCAATAATGTATGTTTGAGTAGTCAAAGACCATTCTTAAGGGTAGTGAACGAGTAGGTACTAAAAATAATTTAATGCTACTTTAGGCGCGTTAAGTCAGACATATTACAAAAATGTGGACAACAGAAATGTAGATGTAAGAGCTTCTGGATGTTGAAAGTGAAACTCTAACAAGATATATATATATACAATGTTAATATCTGATTAAATTTTCGAACAACTTTCGTATTGTTTTTCAATAAGTACCTACTTCTAAAATTTGTGTATTTTATGTAAACTTTAATATCATTAAATTAAAACTTACAACTAATTATTCAACTCAACAGTGTTTATAAACATTACACACTCTGTATTCAACACACATAAAATCTTACACATGAAAAAGATAAATGCTTGACCTATTTTCCAGTCCCCCAGTTTTGTATTCATATGGAACTCGTAGCCTCAATGATTAAATTCAAAGGAATGTCAGCGAGTGCTTATAATACTGTGTTAATTAAGCCAGTTACAGAAATATAGATATATGGACGTATGTTTTAATACCATGACGATATCTAACTTAAAATTTTATTGACAAAGTAGTTACTCTAGCAAAATGGGATATATTTATAATAATATGCCATATAGTTACTTCTCGACAATTTATACTTGCGTCGTTTCTAATAGGGTTGCTGAGGATTCCTCTTCCTCTTCCTCATAATGAGGAAGTTCCGCAATATTTTGGGATCCTAAACCGTTTCCGCATCCTCAAAAATTAAAATAAAAAAATCCGCTACCGCTTCCTCAAAATTTAAGAGGAATTTATGAGGAATTTTGTTGCGCATGCGCGTCGCGTATCGATGGCAACGCACACGCCGCAGCGCGGTGCCAGGCCGAACAGGGGAGCGAAACCTTCCCACCCGCCACCGGCGCTGTTCCTTGATTGTTTGTTTTAATTTTATTGACATACATTATTTTGTTTATACGCGTACTCAACTAAAAAAATCTAAATATTCGGGGCTTTACAGAACTGTATCTTTACAATACCTATCTTCTCTGCCATCAAATGTACCAGCAAACGACTTTTTAGCAATGCTGTATTGGTATATGATGAGCTATAAAACCGGTTGTTGGGGAAACAGCGTCCAAATATTTTTTTTATAAAAATTAATAATAATAATAATAAAATAATAGGGGGCAGAGCAGCTTGTGGCGAGCTGTTGGTGAGTAGCGACACCACCCCCTACCATCATCTCGAGTTCCTCCGAGAGAACTGGGCTCCGCCTCGTCCGCCACACAGAGGTACGGCCGGACAGAGCATCAGGTCTCTCACCTCTGGCTTGCCTTCATTGGCCGGTCAGAGTGGGGCGCTAGAGGTATGGCATTTGCAGAAATTTAGATAATAGGCTGTTGTCTAAATTTCTGAAAGAGCCATACACTCGGGGGTGGAAGTGTCTAAAGGCATAATAGCGGGGAAGCCCGCTCCGAGCTCGAGATTACTCGCTCGTGATGGTGAAACCGGGGCCACACCTCTCGACACCCCCAGCCTCTCTCAACAGTGTTGCCCCCTGTCGACCATCGGGTTGGCTGTTTGGGGGGCCCACCAAGGAAAGGCGAGTCACCACCTGCCTAAAGTAGGATTCGATAATGTGAGATGTTGAATATAGGCAGGTGCCGGATCTCACTCCATAGGCCCAGCCAGCTAGTCCCCCCAGTTCACCCACATAGCCCAAAGTTTGGCAAATCACTTTTCATTACAATAGTCCCATTATATTCTGCGGGGTCTGTCTGTGTCTGTATTAACTATTGATGCAGTCAGAGAGAGGTCCCGCCGAATATAACCCATTACAAAGTAGATCAAAATTCTCGAAAGGGCCTCTACGTGTTGGACCCCCCATGTCCCCGCGCAAGCCTGACAAAGGTCCGGGGTTCAAATTGGACCCCGTGCTGACGAGAGACATAATAATAAATTAAATTTATTTTAAACAGGGAGGCTGTTTAAAATAAATTTCTATTAACAGTATTCAATTCTTTTATTTTGATTAATAAATACCTAATTAACAAAGAAATAAAGACTGCATTCTTATTTTCATTTCAATTCCTAAATGAAATTGTGTCATTCATTCATCTTTTTTTCTGGTGTGCGTGGGTTTTTTTATGTCTGTAGGTTGACAGACAAGCAGACGGGCCACTTGATGGAAAGTGGTCACCGTCGCCTATAAACATTGGCAACACCAGGGGAGTTGCCAACGCGCTGCCAGCCCTGAAGGACTCCTTTGACGCCATTTTTGAAGAACCTCTTAATGTAGCACCTAGGGAACACCTCAGAGGGAAGTTCGTTCCACAATTTACACGTTCTGGGCAAAAACGAACGTGAAAACCGCACCGTTGAGCACTGCCAGGTGTCCAGTCGGTGTGGGTGGAACTTTTCTCTTCGGCGGGTAGTACGGTGTAGGAAAATAGATGGTAGCACCATGTCAAACAGTTCAGCAGAGCACTCACCATTGTAGAGACGGTACAACACGCATATACTCCCAATGTCTCTGCGTAGGCTCAGATGTTCGAGCCTGTCAGTAAGTCCTGAATCGTTAACAATACGAACGGCGCGTTTTTGTAGGGAGTCAAGTGGAACAAGCTAGTATTTGGGGGCTCCCGCCCACAAATGAGTATGAGTAGTAGTAGCTGCCCCGAAGTGAAAGTGAATACTGCCTGGCTTTGTTAAGCACCCCTAGCTTTTTGGATGCCAACTTGGTCTTACACTCAATGTGACTCCCGAATTGCACTTCGTTCGATATGTTAACGCCCAGGATACAGATACTCTTACCAACGGCGATCGGAATGCCCTGGAACTGTGGTGCTACAATGCATGGCGTTTTTTTAGCGGTGAACGTGCAGACTTGTGTCCTCGAGGGGTTGAACTTCGTTAAATTAAGTCGACCCCAATCCGAGACCCGCTCCAGAGATTGCTCGATTTCAGACACAAGTCTAGTCCTTCTTTCCTCGATAATTGTCCGAGAGGCATTTGCACGGTGTAGTGTGCATATCCCGTACTATCATCGGTCTAGCAATGAAAATTGGAGTTTTGCTCCAACATTTCATTGATGTGCAGAAGAAAAAGCGTGGGAGATAGCACAGAGCCTTGCGGCACACCAGCGTTGATAGGTAGTCTGTCTGAGCGCTGACCGTCAACTAAGACTTGTATATAACGCTCAGACAGAAAGCTGGCTGTCCAGTTGCATAGCCTCTCGGGAAGACCGTAGGATGGAAGTTTCGCGAGAAGTGCCCTGTGCCAGACCCGGTCAAAGGCCTTAGCAATATCGTTGTGTAGATATGTCACTGAACTCGTCCTTAACTGCTGGACCAATTTTGATGATTCTTTATCGTATGTGTTTTGAGAATGGTTTAGATTTTAGATTCATAGTAAAAATAATTAAAAGAGCATTTTGTAGTGGACCAACCACTACAAACTGCTCTTTATTTTTTTACATATATAATTATATATATACTTAGTTAAGTAGATAGAGACAGGACAGCAGAGTTTAGGTTGGGTCCGCTAGTATTTATATCTTCGTATCATCCTCTTCTCATCTTTCTGTAGCGCGCAAGGCCTCCCGGCTAGTGTAGAACGCAAGCGATCTACTCGATTAAGCGATACGGGTGCGGTCGGGTGTGTGACGGGTGACCACTAGTGGCATATTAAAATGCGCATTTTCGTGCTTCGGAGAGCAGGACGCCGATGGTCCCGGTTGCTGTCGACAGATAGCAGTCGTTAAACCTAGTCGGAGGCTTTATGGGCGGTTTGAAAACATCCGACAGCGGGTTGGCCACTAACCCTTGCAAGTAACTCCACCAACCCGCATTGGAGCAGCGTGGTGGAATAAGCTCCAAACCTCCTATCAAGAAGGGGAGAGACTCGTGCCCAGCAGTGGGACGTTTCAAGGGTTGCTATTATTATTATGTCATCTGCTTCCTCTTCCTCTTCCTCTTCCTCATCCTCTTCCTCATAAAAATATCCTCTTCCTCATCCGCATCCTCTAAATTGGCGCATCACAATTCCTCTTCCTCCTCCTCTTCCTCATAATCACTTCCTCAACAACCCTAGTTTCTAATTTTTGTACAAGAATATAAGGTCTTTATTTTTTTCTTATATAGATAGGCTAAAATTATTGAACTGAAATTTATAGCAGCTCCGTAATTATGATTTTTGAGTTATAACGTCTTTGCCTCAGGATGATACCTGTTCTTTCGATGTATTTTATCAGTCACAAATAGGATTGAATAAAAGATCCGTCAGCAGAGTAGTTGCAGCTTGTAAGAGGATATAATACCCGAGTCTGAAAGTGACATTCGAGTAGGTACTTATTTCCATTCAAGATTTTCGTTGGTAACCTTGGTGTACGCCTATGTACCTATTTGATTGATATCAATAAATTTTCCCTCCTATTTACATAGAATAAAGGTAACTGGGCAATTATGGCTAATTGAATTCATGAATCCATCTATTTGTCTCGGTTTAACTTCCAAAGAGTGTAAATATACCTTCAAAGTTACCTATTAAAACTATAAAGCTGCCAACTATAAATTAGACAGCGGTCAGCGGCACGGCCATAAGAGCGAAATCGGGGGCAGCACGAGTTTGTAAAAACGCTTGATCGAATCAAAAGTCTTGATCGGCTTCACTACCTGCGTCAATACCCTCGCCAATAGTCTGTCGCTCGCTGCTGTCCAGTTTGCGGCTTCGATGCATTTGTATTTGACATACGCGAGGGGAGCCGAGTGCGGCGGGGACCGGCGCGGCGGGAGAACATATTTCCTGCGACCGTTCCGGAGCCGGCCGTCCGCCTCGCTGCATCCGGCGCTGTTGATGAAACTGCACTGCATATGTGAACACAGAATTATCTCACCATTATAACCCCTTTTTATGCCTTTATGTCGAGTTGTAGGTTAATCAAGTAGTTGGATTTACAATCTATTGGTTGTGATGAACTGGATAGGAACCTTTAAAAAACTGTATGTAGCCTTACATGCTTAACAATTCACTTTTAAACAAAATTTAAAGTAATCTATACAAATTAATAAAATTGGAGTGTCTGTTTGTAATATAAAAATAACCGCTTTTTACTAAATGCATATGTATATATACACGGTACATATACCAAAACAATAATTTTTACAATTTTTGTCTGTCTGTCTGTCTGTCTGTTTGTTCCCGCTAATCTCGTGAACGGCTGGGCCGATTTTGACGGGACTTTCACTGGCAGATACTTTTATCGCCATACATCCATACATACATACCTACATACAAATAAGTAGAATTGGAGTGTATCCAACTTTGACGAGACTTCCACGGGTAGGCAGCTGATGTAATAAGGAGTAACTTAGGCTATTTTTATCTCCATACAACCATACACACATACATACCTACATACAAATAAGTAGAATTGGAGTGTATCTGACTTTAACGGGACTTCCACGTGTAGGTAGCTGATGTACTAAGGAGTAACTTAGGCTACTTTTATACTAGCTGCGCCCACGACTTTGTCCGGGTAGATACTGAACAATCATATTTTTTCTCACGTGGACGAAGTCGCGGGCACAGCTAGTTCTATACATAAAATTGATGACAGAACTCTAGGAGAAAAAGTAAAGAGTGGAAGTGTGTAATTTACAACTGAAAAGTAAAATTGAACGCTATATTCCATTGATTTTTTTTCTTTTTTCTATAACTTAAGGCTCATTATGAAATAAGAGATATTATTATCTTAAATACAATATATTGTTTAAAAAATACGATTTCCATATATTTTCCAAACATTTTAATGTCTCACAATTTTACTGATGTAGAATCAGTAAAATTATGAGAGCGGAGAATGCTACTACGTCGAGAACAAATACAGTTACAGATTGGTGAAAAATCACTGAATGCAATATTAAATAAACTACTGTTATTTTTAATTGCAGGGTACTACGCAGATACATTATCGGTAGCTGAAGAAATACGCGGTAATGCCACAATATCAGTGAAGGACGAAGCGCGAGGCTTTCACCTTAACAACCTCTCCTACGCGGGACCAATCGTTATGGGATTTGGAGGTAATCATGTGTGTTACATTATTTTTAAACTTCTTAAGCCATAAATCACAGTTTTTAATTTATTTGTATTGGATGCAAGTGGAATGCAATATCGTTATTGCTCAAGATATGAATATAAAAAAACAATTAAGTATGTATAAATTAAAACAAGTAAATTAAATTAAAACAAGTTTGTTTACACAATAGCCAATTTTTACCCTGTTAAAAAACCTGTTCTTTTAAAAAACCTGTTCTTTTAAAAAACCTGTTCTTTTAAAGATTTTCACCTCTGACCGCATTTTTTTTGCTAGAAACTTAACCGCATTAAAAAAAATACACACAATAGGCTATACTTACAAGACAAGTTTAGCGAATATAAAACAATTTACTTATTTTATAAGAACTTCCTTTTGATTGCATTCGTCTTAAATGTAGCGTACTTATAACGTGCATTCTCATATAACAAAATAGTTGGTTGTCATACCTAAAAATAATGTAAGAAAATACACACGCGCGCATACACAAGGGAGAGCCAGTACGACGATGACAGTGTCACGCCGTTAGCCACTTCGCCATACAAAATATACTTAACAACCCATAGAATGCTATGCTCGTTACTGGGCAGGATTCATCGTGGTGGCGGCGTGCGTGATGACATTCGAAGCGCGGGATAGCGCAGCAAAGGTGACGCCGGCGCGGCCGCAGGCGCTGCCCCGGCCGGTGCCGCGCCGTGGCCCGCCGTGCGCCGCGCCTGCGCGCCTCGACCAACTCGGCGTCTACCGCCTGCCCCACGTGCTGCCCCTCCCACACGCACTGCCGCTACCACCACCGCACAGAATGAGACCGCATGCTTGCAATAGGTACACACATTCGTATACCTCCTCACGAACATTAGCGGATGCTCCAACTCATACGCTACTGGATTCAATAGCAGCTGATACATAATCAAATATTCAGTAGTCCCGTACATCCAATGTATACTCATATAATTATCCTTTACCTTGTTATCTAGTAACAATGCTTTATGTGATAGTAGATTGATATTATCATAGTATTTATAGAAATCATCGATGTTTTCCATTTATAAAGCTCTAAAAGTGACCTATGTTTGCCCCAGTATGTTAAAATAATATTAGCATTGGAATCCATCGATTGATGACGCTTGCCCATCAGAGGAGCGGCAAGTAGCCTGTAATCCGGGATTGGAAACGCAGGCTTCTTGAAGAGATAGGGCAGTGAGTGTGTGTGGCACAGAAACGGCGGTGAAAAGGCAAAGGATCGAGCGCGGTTCGGCTCTGCGCCGGACTTACGTAGCGGCAGCGTGCGTGCTACGCTCCCCGTGAGCGCTCTACGCCGACCGCTACGACGCTACGCACTATCCGTAGATGAACCGCCCCAGTCAGCAGTAAGGTACAAATATATCACACACTATGTTTTCATCTCTTCATGTAGTTTCTGTAATCAATAACAATATTTCTAAATGTGTTCTTGTTTGCTGCTTTCATATACCGCTGTATAGAACAAAATAATTTAGCTTTTATTCTCTTTCTTTTTTGCACAAATTTTATAATTATACTAGCGGCCCGCCCCGGCTTCGCCCGCGCTGCTCTGCTCCTATTAGTCATAGCGTAATGTAAGCTATCCTATCTCTCAAGTTGGATCGAACTGCACATGGTGTGCGAATTTTATTATAATCGGTTAAGTGGTTTAGGAGTCCATTGAGGACAAACACTGTGAGACGAGATTTATATATATTCAGATTTTTAACTTAGTCCAACTAAAAATTATTTGTGTTGATTAATTTCTCAGCAACTTTTTGATTGTGAATAGGACTTGTTATTTCTAAGCCATTATTTTTTCAAACTGTGGAATTACAAAGAATAAAATTTAAACGTCTATTGTATAAAAAGTTAGTTTAAATTATGTGTCTGTACTTTCATTGCATTTCTTTAGGAGTGATCAACATCGTTTATAGTCTGTAAGAAGATGTTTGATAATAACGTAATCTCAGGCCTGTAAGGTTACGTTATTACCAAACATCATTTTCCTTTTTTGTTTCATCATCATCATTTTAGCCAAAAGACGTCCACTGCTGAACAAAGGCCTCCTCCAAAGAATGCCACAACAAACGGTCCTGGGCCGCCCTCATCCAGCGATTGCCCGCGACCTTCACCAGGTCGTCGGTCCATCTTGTGGGAGGTCTTCCCACGGTTCGCTTTCCGGTACGCGGTCGCCACTCGAGAACTGCTCTGCCCCAACGGCCGTCAGTTCGTCGAGCTATGTGCTCTGCCCACTGCCACTTGAGTCTCGCTATTCGGTGAGCTATGTCGGTAACTTTGGTTCTCATGCGGATCTCTTCATTTCTGATTCGATATCGCAGAGAAACTCCAAGCATAGCTCTCTCCATTGCTCTCTGAGTGACCTTGAGCCTTCTTATGAGCCCTTTTTTGTTTGCTGTTGTTGTAATCGATTTTTAGAATAAGCAAATATTATACGAAGTACGCTACTGTCTCGGTGACACAGTGATATTATACCACTACTTCTCCACTAGCATCCTGGGCACGATTCCTGGGTCGGAGGGTACGTGTTAGTGAGATATATCACTTGAGAAGATTCCCGCCGCCACCCTCTGAGTTTAGTCATATACGAGTACATGATCAATTAGTAGTATTCATATATCATAAACGTTTACTGTACGTATGATTGTCACTGTTATAGCACAAAATTGACTGGTGATAGAGTTCCAATGTTGGCGTTAAAAGGTTTAGGCACAATTTCATCTATCTGTCTTGTCTATCCAAATTATAATGTTGTAGTTCTATTATAGTTGTTGTAATACTAGTATATGGCACGTTATTACAATAACAAAGGCAAAATAACGTAAGCCTCAACTGCTAGCAACGTGTTTGCATTATTTTACCTTAATAACTTCTAATTTTTATGCAAATTGTAAATGCCTCTATGTTTAATTCATTTATTTACGTGACACGTCCATGTTTCAGTTATTGATTTACATTATAGCTGAAAAAAAACCATTTCTGGCAAAAACACTACCCCAAAAATTATTTCATGTGTGTATCTTCATGACTAGATTGTAATTCAGATTGTATAATTTTGGCGGGATATGCAATAATCACCACATTTGGCATATAGTTTGGCGTGTGGATGGAAGTGTTTTATCGCGGGTTGCTCTTGCCTACCCCGCTACATTGCATTCACAACCCTATGGAAAAAAAATCCAAATGCCCTATTGGAATAGTTTGACCGCAATTATTTCGTTGACTGACTGCACTAGAATTCTCTTCCACTTGTGGGCGATGGTTTCGTCACGTCCCGATGCTTTAGATTGATTTGTATACGTATACCAAATTTTAAAAAAGGTAATGAAACAGCTTCATGTGACCATCACAAGTATCATTTGTCACAGTGCAAGTGCGGCGGAATCGGAATGCGGATCGCAGTCGTCGCTGGCGCTGGACCTGCACGGTAGTGGCGCGTGCGCCGGCGTCACACTGCGCGTGCGCGACAACACGCGCCGCCGACCGCTCGCGAGGCAACAACGTCTGCGAGAGGACACTGTACATCGTTAGTTACCGTTTAGTACTTACTTTTTTACTGGTGGTACTGAAATAGTGACGCAGCTCGGCATTACGTAATCTACCATAAGCCATTAGAGCCATTACACTCACGCCTCATCGGTGGAAATGCTTCTACATTGAAATCTATGATTTTTATGTAGATGTTTACTTAGTTAATGTTATTTAGCCAACACTAAAAATACTAATTCACGTAGTTTCTGGGAGAGAGCTAAAACAGTTTAGGCCTCAGGGGTGACAATGTATCTGCAGTGAAATTCGTTCGACGTTTATAGACACTTACCTTAAATGTGAACATTATGCTTGTGATCGTACGAGTGAATTTAACAATATTTTTTAGTTCCTCGCTCCATCAATGGGTCATTGGGGTTTGTGAACGAAATCAGCTTCCATAGTAACGATATACCTACATGTGATTTTTTTAAAATATTTTAGTCTTATTTGCCATGAAATTTAATAATATTTATCAAGTATTGTCTTACATAAGACTGTTATGGGAAATAACCTTTTTTAATAAGCACTAAAGTGTATGAAACAGCCTAATTCATTTTTTATATGACTCTTATAAATTATGACGTGTCTTACATAAAATATCAAATGTTACAGCAGCATCCGGGGAGAGTGTTACTAACATTAACAGTATAGAAGAATCAGCAAGGTAATAAAATTAACCTAATAGGATACATATATTATATGAATAGGTTCTTTGGCTTTAATTAAAAGTATACCGGCATCGTTTAAAATGGAATTCAGCACTCTGTTACCTGTTTCGAGAATGTATGTATTTGTTTTTGTGTCCATACAAAATTTCAAACAAAATAACTGCTTTTCATGGCCCATCCAGACTCTCGCGAGGCGCCTCCTAGAGCCTCTTCGCACGTCTTGGCGAGTGGAGGCGAGCCATCCACTCACTCGATTTATTCAGATGCCCGCTGGTTGATTTACTTCCCCCACCCACTCGTGTCCTTTGACTCGCCTCCAAAAAACGACACGAAGCGGAGCTACGGCGAGGCGAGGCGAGAGAAGACGAGGCGACACGAACGCAACGTCCACACTCTCGTGCTCGGGTTTACTGCCGCGTGGAGAGTCTGGATGGAGCAATTCCTAAAATAAGTCATCAATTACATAAAATGTTTAGAATAAACTACTGGGCTACGGCTATACTATAAATGAAATGAAGAAAATCGTACTCGAATATTTAAATAAAAAGAACATGGTTTTGATAAAAGTTGTGTGGAGAAATGTTCCTTATGGACGGTAAAAGCTACGACGATGCCAGTATATTTTACCAACGAAACTGTATAATAACAACTGTATTTGGTAGTTCGCTAGTGGTAGAGTTCCAGTGTAGTAGCTCGAGGGCGTATGCACCACCGCATTACCTAATCTTATAAATTCTTGATTAGCTATCACGAGGCTGGCATAGTCGCACAACGACTCAAAGTTCCTAAAAACATAAAGCTTAACTTATATGGTTTTTGTGTTGATCTATTGGCTACAGTCATTCGTTAACAACCATGCGAGCTGCATCCTTCCATGCTTCCAAGCCACCTTCGTTGCATAAAAAAATATATTTTAGAACTGATTAACTGCCTCAGTAGTCTAGTGATAGCAGACCACTTCCCCTACGCTGCGGTCTTGGATTGAACTCCTAGGTTGAAGGCCTAGTGCTATTAGAATTTTCCGATTTTTTAGATTTTTTGTCTAGTGCCACCCTCGGAGTTTGTGAACGGGGTCGGAGATATAACAAAAACAATAAGGACAGACCGTAAAACAGGCGGCGTTATCGCTAACAGCGATTTCACCCAGGCAAACAAATTTAGAAAGTAGTAGGGGTGTAGAACATATGAAAAATTAAAAGTATCTAATGATAATTATGCAGTAAGTGACCTGATAAGAGAGCAAGTATAACAGGAAAACTTCTTAAGATGATAAATCTAATAACAGTTTTCAAAGAAAGACCCGGGAACAAAGCACCAAAGAATGAGTAACTAGCGTCGTAAACACCCATACTTGAAGGAGAGCAGAGTTGCATGCATGCAGCATACAACTCTGCCTACTCCTTCGGAAAATAGAGACGTGAAATTATATTAACAAATTTTAATTAAGTATTAATCTATTTCAGATGTGACTTTCAAGAATTAAACGAAGAGACGGTGGAAATGGTACATCTGTCGGTAGAACAAGAAATTCGTTCATGTAGCGCACCTCCGCCTGTTCACCCTCCAACTCCGCCGTCGCCGCAGCTGGTTGTCACACCTCCACTCTCACCACAACCAAAAGAAACTCACATATTCATTGAACAAACAGAACCAACATCGAGTGAACCTCCACCACCAGACGAATGAACGAAACCGCGCGTTTCGCGTACCCAAGGCCTGAGCTTTTGTAATCGGATGTATTTCAAATGACCCTTTGTAACGATTATACAATATTTATAATTAATCTTTGTAAATTATATACCACTCGCGTGTAAAATGCACGCATTTTCACATAACGGTTATATTCTATTTTATAAATATACCTATTATTTTTAATGTTTGAAGTTGAAGTAGTCAATTGTTACCCGATCAGTAGGTATAGGTGTTGTTTTTAAATTAATGTATGCGCATATTTATTTATTATGATTCTAATTGACGTCTAATTGATTAAAGTGGTATGTTAATATGTTTTCAAAATAGCATCCTTATTTGATTCTCTAATAGTTAATTTTGAAATACATTTTTAAATATGAATAAACACACAATAGAAAAGTAGCATGTAATATTTGCTTCACACATTACACTTTTTTACAACCCCTATTAAAGTTAAAAAGACTGATAAAAGCGAATTTTATAATAAAATAAACTGCATAATTTAACAAAAAAAAAAACATTAAAAGACTACAATGAAACTACGAAAACCAAGTAGTAAATTTATTATTTAGTAATAAGTCGTATGTTTTACTAGACAGTCATTTATAAAATTGAAATATTATATTCTCACAATACTAAACACACACACCCACACCTACACATACGCCCACACATACACATACACATCCATACAACACTGAAAAATACTGTAATAATAAGTTACCTAGCCATTTACAGATATAAGAAAGATAAACTTATGGTTGAAGATAGCTAGATTTTGGCATGTAGGTTTCTTGGAGTACGTAAAAGAGGCACTAACAGAGATTTCTCAAAATTCTAGTAACATACAACACCGTCTTCATAATAACGGGAATTATGCACGTAGGATATCGAAGGCAAAAACTGTAAAAACATATTCAATTACTTTGACAAATAAAAAAAAATACTTAGGTGAGAATTTCTAATAGAATAAAAGATTTTAATGTTGAATCTTATTGAATAGTAACTCTAACTCTCATGTGATATAGTTAAACAGATATATATATATATATATTTATTTATTTATTTCAGGCAACAATTGTACACTTAAAGTAAAACAAAAGGCCCATACAAATATATACCTTAAAAAACTAACATACATATTTATATAAACTAACACTAATTGTCACGTGAAGACGGCGACGTGATACGCGGTTTGTCAGCAGGAAGTTGTCACCGGAATTTCCGAAATAATACCCCCTGCGGCCAGAACTCCTCCTTTGTATAAGTCGGCAGGTCATGTGTCGGGACCCTCACCAAAAAAGAATTGAAATTAACTTTATGGCGAGACTCCAACCGCTCGACTCTCAAGGTGAAATTCGTCTTTATCCGGATGTATTCGACGACATCCTCCACGTTCGTAGACCAGTGTAGTCTGGACACATACAGTTGCGTCGAAGGCACAGCTGGACGCAACAAGTGATTTTTTCTTGAGCTTGCTCCTGCAGGCCCCTCCGACCTTCACTTCGAACTGACTGAGGCGGGTCGCGCCTCGCCGGCGCCGGTCCATCCCGCGGAGGCTGCAACTTTGGCTGTAGCCAGCGGTGATAGTGCCAAACGACGCCGAAGCGAGGCGAACTCGTCAGTCAGCAGTAGCGGCTCGGCAGCCCAGGAAGATAAGCGCCCTAGGCACCGAGTCCACTCAACCACCTCATCAGGGAGTTACGAAACGTCCGCTGACCAGGCCGAGGAGGTCGACGCGTGCCGCGATAGCTCGCGTCCCTCTCAGGAATCACCATCGCCAAGCCCATCGACGTCATATGCGGGACTCGAGTCTCCACGCCGACCGCCAGCAGACGTTGAGATGTGCCCCACCGAGGAAGGAGGGACGCCTCCCACAACCTCAACGCCTGTGCCGCGCATACCTATACCTACACTACCGGCGTCATCATATGCTGCAATGGCTGCGGCATCCCCCAGCCCTCAGCAGCGCCAGGTCGCGCCAATCGGTACTGCAACACAGCATAATAAAGCGTACCCACCGTTAATCGCCAATAAATTACCTAACTGGCCGCGACATATGGCGGCAATCGCGGGTAAGTTGGGTCACACCCCGAATGCAAGAACATTCGGTAAAGGGGTCCGGTTCATACCGACCTCGGCAGAAGAGTACCGAACAATACAAGCCTACCTTACAGCAGCTTCGGCCTCCGACGAATCCATCGAATGGTACTGCTATTCCCAAGAGGCTGACATACCTACCAAGATATGCCTGCGTGGCCTGCCAATAGATACTCCAACGGAAGACATCCTGGCCGCCCTTCAGGCCAAGGGCTTTGAAGCCCAATCGGCGCGCCCACTGGAGGGCAAAAAAGATAGGCCATGCCTATCATTTTTCGTGCAACTTGGCCACCTGAACCAGGATGAATAATCCAGGCTGTACAGAGTCGATTCCCTGCTATACATGAAATTAATCACCATCCGCGCATGGAGGGGCCGTATAGGGCCCTCCCAATGTCACCGCTGCCAGGCGCTCGGGCACGCATCGGCCAACTGTCATCGACCAATGAGGTGTGTGCGATGCGCCGGCAGCCACCCAGTGGCGGAGTGCGTGGTCCCGCGGGATCAACCGCACTGCGCAAATTGCGATGGGCCACGAGCAAGCACTACACTGCACTTGAATAACAACATATTCCTAATGTTGTTATTCTTTCGCTAATACACGAACATCTCACTCATTTTAGAGGCTCAAGATCAATCTCATTTTATCATACATACAATGAGCTAGTTTTGCAATATTTCGTTGAATTTAAAAAGATTATGGTAAAAATAAAAATAGTGTATCAAATGGATGACTTAATAGATTCACCAATTAGTAAGTGCGAGAATTAATTATATACCAAATCAAATTGGAGTGAGGGGAGTGGCACATCGGGACTTCAAAATCTCGGGCTATGTTCTGACGGACGTGCGGTGGACACGCGACTATAGTAAATGTATTATAATGTACCTCTACTTCGGCGCCGTTATCTCGTTCTTGGTGACGGCGGACAAATGAAAAAAGTCAATGAAATTGGTATGAGCATCGGCGTATGAGTATTGGCGTGATCTTATCGCCACAGTAGTAACTATCATAGCATCATTTCAAATGCGGCTTCTATCCGTCATTTAGTAGCCACCGAAATGAGCAACGTTTCTTGGAAATTATTTTATCATTTTTACACTTTAATATTGCATTCAATCAATGGATATTTCCTTTTAGGTAAATACAGTACAACGTATTATTAAAATACTGGTACTACATGTAGCGTCCTTGTGATAAGCAATTGTTACGGTTGAAGCATTATGCAGTAATTTATACTTATTTTAACTACAATGCCGATTTTTTTTCTTTTTAATTAATTTAGCTCTCTCTTGTGTGTTACTGCTGCAGGAACGAGAAATGATCTGTAACACAGACAAATGTTAAAGTAAGCGAGCGAAACAATTTGACCTTCACGAACGCTTTTTAGGCCTATTTTGTTTATTTTACAACTATATTATTTATTATAATTATGTTTTAGCGCATGCGTTAGCGTGCCTAATCCCAAAAATAAGTGCTAGCATTACCTACTCAATAGGTGTAAAGACAATAGATAGGATACTACCCCTTCCGTCGTTAAAGATTTGTTATAAAACTTCTTTATCTACTATTTTTTATATATTCTACTTACATGTGTTGTATTTAACTTCATTGAGAAATAAGTTTTATATATATATTACATTATTATTTATATGTATATTACGAAAATAGATTGTAAATATTTAAATTATCATAATAGTCGATGTTACCTTGTAAGCTGTATTGTTAAGATTTACTTAATGTTACGTTACGATACTTTTATTTCTATGTGCTCTGGTTAACAACTTATTTATGAAATCTTTAAGTTAAAAAAAAAATTTATCTGAGTACACAGGTAGTAACTATTTATTTAGTTCTGTCATTTTGATCATTCTCTATATAATAATACGTACAATTTACCTATATTTGGGAATGATATAGTGAATATCATTCCCAAAACAGTTATTTTAGAAATTATAAAAGTATATTAAAAGATTTTTGCTAAATATCAGATCTGAATGACATAATATGGTTACATTTTGGTTTAGGATTCAAACCCGATCTTTTTAATAATAAATACGAGTATTATAACTACAGATATATTTATTTATATAGGTTGGGGAAAAATTTTCTTCGCATTTTTTATGATAATTCAAAACATTTTCTAATATAGTTTATTTAAATTTAACTAAAGTATGTATGTACCATTTTGTTCGATAACCTTTTGCCATCTTGTAGGTAGGGACATGATCCCATTGCTATAAAAATTTTGGGACTTCTCATCAAAATACCGCGACAAGTGGATTTGGCAGTCCTCTCGTGATATTAACCTAACATTGCATAAAGAATTCTGAAGAGACCGAAACAGGTGGAAATCTGAAGGTGCAAGGTCAGGACTATACGGCGGATGCATTAACACCTCCCAGCCAAACTCTCTTAATTTTTGCTGAGTGGCTATAGATGTGTGAGGTCTAGCGTTATCATGATGAAACAACACACCCCTTCTGTTGATCAATTCCGGCCGCTTTCTCTCAACTTCTTGCTTTAATCTCATCAGTTGTTCGCAGTAGAGTTCAGAATCGATAGTCCTGCCTGGTGGTAATAGCTCATAATGAATAATTCCCTTCCAATCCCACCACACACACAACATCACCTTATTGCGAGTTAACCCGGGTTTCGCCACAGTCTGTGAAGCCTGACCGGCCTTTGAACACGACCTTTTTCGCTCGTTCTTGTCGTACGTGATCCACTTTTCATCACCAGTTATCAGCTTCTTCAAAAATGATTCGGTTTCATTACGTCATAATAAAGAATCACAAATGAGTACACGGTTCATTAGGTTTCTTTCAGTGAGCTCGTGAGGTACCCAAATATCGAGCTTTTTTTGTACCCAGCTTTTTTCAAATGCGCCAAAACTTTTGTGATCAATTCTCAGTTCTTCAGCTACATCGTAACTACTGATATGTCGATCTTGCTCCACTTTTTCAAAAATGGCATCCATTTTATCCGTTATAGGGCAACCAGAGCGAGGTGCATCTTTGACATCAACATTTCCGGATTGAAAACGCTTAAACCAAATTTGTGCTACTCTCACAGACACTGCACTAGGTCCATAAATATCGCAATTTTTTTTCGCGGCTTGAGTTGCATTTATACCTTTTTTGTAGTAAAATTTTAAAATGTATCGAATTTCTTCATTAGATTCACTCATCGTGACAGTACCAAAAACAAATGAAAATCACACATTTGCCCAATTTGAATTGAAAATTATGTTCTTTAAAATTTTAACTTTCAATGATACCAAAACCAGCCAGATACAAATACTACAGCCAAAGAGATTTTATTACAAGTTCATACATACTATAATGCGAAAAGACTTTTTCCCCAACCTATTATTCGTTATTAATTTTATATTTAACAATATGCAACATAATTCGGTTACGGAAGTAAAAACCATTTGCGTCTTTGTTCTAAACGAATTATGTTGTATATAAATCTAAAATCCAAGCTAAAGAAATCATGACAAGATAATTTTATAAGTTAATTTCTGTATTTCTCCAAAGGGGAAATTAGGATGTATACTTGTATACTCCATAAGTGCTCATGAAATTCGTCCTAATAGAAAAAAATCAGCATCAGTCATTGTCCAATCCGAAGTAGTGCCCGGGTTGGGCAATGGCAGATGTTGAACACAGAAAAACAGACCTTGTAGGCTTACTACTATCATATTGACACATACTCTACAATTCTATAAACAAAAACTGATATTTTTTTTATGTTTTTGTTAGTAGGTAGCATCATATGTATATAAAAAATATATGATTTGTGTCTGGAACTACTACATTACCATATTTTTGTTAATTGATGTTATTTAAGAATGAGAAAAAAATAAGGTGATTTTAACGTAATGTAAATAAATATGTAGTAAAAACTTTTAAGTGAAGTCCTAAAGGAATTGATGTAGTCACATCGTGTAACATCGTCTCTTGACTGATACGCCAATTTATATGTGACTTTATAATATCTTGAAAACTTTTATAATGATGGAAAATTATATATACCTGTATACTGTATGCAGTATATTATCATGTAGAGTTATAAAATAGTAACAAGTACGTAGAAACTCGATCCAAATGGTTGTTGTGATGTCTATTAAACTTGTTGATGATATACATACTCGTTGTTTTATTTTATTATTACTATTTAAGCCATCGACATATATGTACTAATAGACTACAAGCCCATGTTAAAAAATTGATGGGTCATTTGAACCACCAGGTGACCTATCTAGAGCGATATAAGAGCATAAAATAATAAGATTCAGCACTATGCCGTCACTTGTAAGCTGTCCAACTGAGTGCAGGTGAGAATTCAAAAGTACAGGTAGACTCAGTACATTTTGGTCACATATTTTCGTACGGCATTCTTACCAACGATAGACCCATTAAAAATAATAAGAAAGCGCACAGTGCCGTACAAAAATGGTGCGCCACGAAGTCGGAATTTTTTTTTATTTTCTGACAATTACCGGGGTAAATTTGGTCATTTGATTTTGTACGGCATCTGTGTCATACTATTTCAATAATGCTTTCAATTCATTATTCCGCAACGCCGTACAAAAATCATGCGACAAGGGGAAGAAATCGAGAGTTGCAACCCCCTCTCTTTCCGTAGTCCAGGGGGTGATTTGAAAAAGTACGGCATCGGTTCCAAAACATTATGTAGCACTCAAAAGTACTATTAAAAGTAATGCCGTCAAAAAATGATTGTTCCCTTGAATGTATATCAATAATTATCTTAATTTCATCGTATTTTTGATTTATAAAGCTGTAAAATCATTTGAACCTGTACGGGAACTTTTTTTTTAACATGATATTATAAAATACAATTGTTATATAGTATTGCCGTTCAAAAGAAACCGTTCTAAAAAAAATTATAGAGAAATGCAAAAACTGAAATTTTGCAAATTATTGTAAAAATTTAAATATCATTGATTAATGAAATATAATAGTTTTATACATTTTATTTCTTGTTTTAAATAGTATTAACATAGATGAATTAGGAAAAAATGATGCCGTACATTTTTGTGCAAACCATATCTTTTAGGCTGATGAAATCAACGCTTCAATTTTGAGGGTACTTTATGGCCATCTGATACAGTACGGTATTAACATATTTTTGAAGAGGACTATTCCCTACAAATGCTAAACGTTGCACAGTAGTTTAGAATGCACATTTAACACGAATTTATTCAATTGTCTCACATATAATAATATCCCTGGTTAAAAAAAAGTATTCAAAAATATTGACAATGTTAATTCTCCATAAGATAAAGAATTAAAAAGTATTAAAATATTCAAAAATATTAAAAATAATTCAAATTTCATTATTTCGAATACTTTCTTAATTCATTTTTTTAATCAGGGATTACACAACACCATACAAATCCGTATGGTAACACCAAAGTTAACAAACTACCCTCACATATTTTATTATCAAAATATAAAGAAAAATTCACCTTACATTTCGTTATATGGAATTTTTCTTTTTGATTTTTTCTTTTTCGGTTTTTTTTCCCCTTTGAACCAACGAAAATGTACGGCACATGAAAAAATATTATCTATGCATAAAATAATTTCAAAATAAGTTTATTTCATGTTGTGTCAAATCACCCCCTGGACTACGGAAAGAGAGGGGGTTGCAACTCTCGATTTCTTCCCCTTGTCGCATGATTTTTGTACGGCGTTGCGGAATAATGAATTGAAAGCATTATTGAAATAGTATGACACAGATGCCGTACAAAATCAAATGACCAAATTTACCCCGGTAATTGTCAGAAAATAAAAAAAAATTCCGACTTCGTGGCGCACCATTTTTGTACGGCACTGTGCGCTTTCTTATTATTTTTAATGGGTCTATCGTTGGTAAGAATGCCGTACGAAAATATGTGACCAAAATGTACTGAGTCTACCTGTACTTTTGAATTCTCACCTGCACTCAGTTGGACAGCTTACAAGTGACGGCATAGTGCTGAATCTTATTATTTTATGCTCTTATATCGCTCTAGATAGGTCACCTGGTGGTTCAAATGACCCATCAATTTTTTAACATGGGCTTGTAGTCTATAAAGTACAAGTAGACAGGACACTACCTTTATAGCACGGCTCCATTTTTTTGCCACACTTTCCTATAGTAATATTTCCAACAGACAGCCGACGTGAAAACGTCTTACATGTGTTCAGAATCGATAACCGAATCGATTTCAGGCATTTTTGATATAGGTAATAATTTGTCCCAAAATTAATTACAATTAAGGAAATTACGGTCACCCATTTGTTGAGCAGTCAGTACAAACGAAAATGAGACTAACGTCTATCCAAAATAAAAAGCTAGTCTCTACAAGTTTATTAGAACTCGTTGAGAAATGCTTTTTATCTATACTTATAATAAAACTGTAGAAGTTCAAATTCTGTACATTGAAAATATTAAAAAAATAAATACCAGGGGATGTTACTAGATCAATACCGAACACAAATATGTGATTAGAAATTTTTTTCTGTCTGTCTGTCTGTTTGTTCAAGCATCACACAAAATTTACCTTCCGATTACGATGAAACTTGGTATATTTATACGTTAACCTTTGGCGCACAACACTGGGTACTTTTATGCCGAAAAAATGTATGTTTGTCTATGTGTTTGTGCACGCTAATTTCAGAAATGGCTTATCCGATTTTTAGTTATTACAAATATATTGTGGTAAGTTTCACTTAACATTTACTGTTTGTTTCATGTCAATCGGTTCAGAAATAAAAAAGTTACAACAATTTAAAGAATCATATCGAATATTTTTAAATTATTCTGAATCTATCTTTTTAGGGTTCCGTATCTAAAAGGTAAAAACGGACCCTACTCATCCTCCGCTGTCTGCCTGTCTGTCCGTCCATCCGTCTGTCTGTCCCCAGGCTGTATCTCATAAACAGTGATAGCTAGAAAGCTAAAATTTTCACAAATTATATATTTCTGTTACCGCTATAGCGACAAAATTGAATACTAAAAATAACAAAATGAAAATATTAAGGAGTCCAAGGGGCATACAATAAACGTGTTTTTTTCGTATATTTTTTGCTCGATATCAATAACGGTATCAAGTAAACACTTAAAATTTTCACAGAATTTTTAGGTCTTATGTTGTATATTACCTTCCAACAAACGAAATTTTTATGCCATTTTTTCTTCGTGCACGAGTTGGACTCGCACTTGGCCGGTTTTTTCTCTGTTAGTAACATTAAGCATACCGCATAGCAGCGTCCCGGCATGAAACAATCTCCGCTATGATCACCATTCAGCATGCCAAGCGTGGCAATTATGGCGTATTCTTTCCTTATGACGCACAACACTTTTAGGAGCATCGTCGGGAAAGGCTTTGTCCAGCGGCCACGGATGGACGTCTTTCGGATGTGCTTATCTATGATTCTCAACGTGTATGATTTTATTTCTGTAATGGGTGTAATTTACCTGAATATATATGTATCTTCACGCCAGGTCCCTAACGGGGTAGGCAGAGAGTGTAGAGCTCCAGACATCCCGGTTCTGACAAACCTCTCGTGCCTCGTCTACCTTCATCATTCTCTTCATACATGCACGCCGATTCCTAAGACTTTTGACCCCACCATCAGACAGAACTCGACCTATTTGGTCATGGTAGGTCAGCCTTGGTCTTCCTGGGCCTCTGCAACCATCCACATTCGCATTGTATATCTGTTTAGTCATTCGCTCATTCGACATTACCTGAATAAAGTAATTAAATTGTAAACTGTAAATTATGATGATGGCGATGGTGGTGGCGGTGGTGGCGTTAGTGGTGTTGGTGGCATTGGTGGTGTGTATAGTGGTGGTGGTGGTGGTGGCGTTGGTGTCGTTGGTGGCATAGGTGTTGTTGGTGACTCTGGTGGTGGTGTTGGTGGCGTTAGTGGTGCTGGCGGTGGTTTTACTGGCGGTGGAGGCATTGGTGGCGTTGGTGATGTTGGTGGTGTTGTTGGTAGTTTTGGGGGCGTTGGTGACATTAGTTGTGGTGGTGGTGGTGGTTTTGGTGGCGTTTGTATCAGTGGTGGCATTGGTGGCGTAGGTGTTTGGTGATGGTGATGGTGTTGATGGCGATAGTAGTGGTGGCGGTGGTGGTGGTGGCATTAGTGGGTAAAAATGCACAACGTTAATATTCAATTTTTCTCTTCTGCCGGCTCTTGCGGAGTGCTTACATTAAGCATAGATCTATCTTTTATGTTTAAAAATTTACTGAAAATTCACAAAAGTTTATAATAATTTTCTATAAAAAAATATTATGAATAGAAGTTTAAAATGGCATTTTCAAAAATACAGGATACGATGGATGCGCGTTTAAACACATAATTAGCAATTTTTCGATTCAATTTTTATCCCCGATGGTCATACGTCTAATATCGTGTACAGAGAAGCATTACTGCAAAATAGATTTTTTTAGCTTCCCAAAAGTGTTTATGATCCAAAATTAACCAAAATGTATATCCAAAAGCGCTGCTTATGTCCCAAAGCCACTATTCCACGCAAACAAAGTTGCGGGCACAGCTAGTTACAAATAATAATTTAAGAAATAAAATTGTGGAAATTAATCTTATTACTAGCGAGTTTTGAATAAGGGTACTCAGGTTACGCTACATCACATTGTGACAGTGTGCGTGTGTGTGTAGGCTCGTATTTTATGTGCGGCCGTAGGTAGAGGTAGGGTAAGCTTGCATATTGTGTGCATACTGTTTGTACAGATTGAGGACAACTTATTTCTTAAATAAAAAATATTAAATACGTAAACATGTTATTTCAGTTCATGTATTATGATCATAACTCGATTTTCTAATCGGGATGTTAGAGATTAGAGAGTGTGTATGATTCCCATTACATGTTACACATTGTTGTACATTTGTTGTAATGTGTACACATTAACCTCATTGATTTGAGCATATTTTTTATTTAATGTATTTTAATATCATATCACGATATCTATAGCCATTTGATCATACTGCTTCAATACGACTTGAGTTAAATTTATGACATTCTCTTTGTTTATTTTTTAGGTTCTTGCGAAATAATCCCTACTATAATATTATAAATGTTAAAGTAACTCTGTCTGTCTGTCTGCTACCTATCATGTCCAAACGACTTAACCGATTTTAATGAAATTTGGTACAGAGATAGAGCTGACTTTGAGAAAGAATATAGGCTACTTAGTTATGTATAAAACGACACCCACGTGGGCGAAGCCGCGGGCAACAGCTAGTATGTTATAAAGTCGTTATATATTTCATACCGTTAAGAAAAAGTTCACCGGGACAGTCACTTTTTTTTTAAACCACTGTCCAGTCCATAATTTATTCATATAGCCGCCTAGGCAGAATAGGCTTGAGTTTATGCTTGATAAAATATATTATTTTTATTTAAAAAAGTAGCTGTCCAGCTTAACTTTATTTTGACAGTAAAGTTGTTTTAACAATTAAATGCCATGTACACAAACCGATGATGATAACCAATGATGAATGATTCTTACTTATTACATTCTACTTACGGGTTAAACGTACATTCGTAGTGATAAGAAACTTGCTAATGCCAGCAACATTGAGCTAGATGTATTTACATGACCACTATAATATTGTAAAATGTTCATAATAACATGTTATGCGATGAGTCAACGCCAAAGACTGTATTCTATATATAGGGGGACAATATTTTTAAATAAAAGACAAGACAAAATATGACAAAATAAAAACTGTACACATAAAATTAATAAGGAAAGTAAAGTGACGCGTTGAACTCTTTTTAATGTAGTGAAAGGATTATATGGATTTGACGAATTAATAAATATTTTTAATGGTATTAAGAAATCTATTTTAAATCTATTATTACACGAAGCATAAAATTATCGAAACAAAAAATTGCAACAGAATCAACTAATTAAGTTCAATCATTATGATACATGTAATTTTTTAAAACAAATCACTGCACCAGCTGAGAAAATATTCAGCACAACCAGGGAATTAGCGCATTTTAATGCAAGTGACAACAAGGAATTTAGTTTTGGATGAGCTCCAAGAAAATTATAATTTCGCCATCCACTAACCTGGTTTCCTACGAAATAAAAAAGTACGATGGCATTTAGCCAAAATTACCAAATTTGTTTGTGATGATTATTTCACACTTATAGAATAAATATTCCACAAGATTATTTAGGCACCATCATCATATAGGCATATATTAAATATGTATGATATCTTTTCAATAGAATGAATATTAAAGTTCGATGTACAGTAAATACCCCGGACTTATGCGATAGGTAGAGCAAGCGATAGCAATGTAAATCGAATTCGCGTAAGTCAGGGTTCTCCTTTTCATAATAAATACTAGGTTCAAATTACTACTTTATTGGTCTTTTAGGTGACATAACAATAGGTTAATCAATAATGTATATTCGAACTTCTCGTACACCGAACACTGGCCGAGCGGAGTATGGGTTAAATATGGATAAAAATAACGCGTATCTCGGTATTCGCGTAAAGCGGGGTATCATAAGTCGGGGTATTACTTACTATAAAGGAAAAGTAGAAACATATTTGTGTGTAACAAACCCCACCTGGGGTTCTTCCACGACGTTCTTCAGTCTACGCTTCTTTCTCCTTTCTTCGGCGGTTGGAGATCAGAGCGCTGCTGAGCTCCCATAGCGCCCTGAAGAAGTGCCACGTGCGTCGAGCCACCTACAGTGCCACGTGCGACGAGCCACCTACAGTGCCACGTGCGACGAGCCACCCACGGGCAACCGCCGTTTGACCACCGCGGCAGATCACGTGTGACCACGTGTCCGCACCCTGTCGCCATCCTCGTTTCACCAGCGTTGCCCAGGACAGTATTAGTGTCATATCCAGTCTGAAGTCCGAAAGATGTGTATCAAACCACACCCTGTGTTTGATTAAATAAATAATTTATATAGCTCCGCCTCTTTTTCATTTGGGGTCGCCCCTAGAATAAGGGAGGGCTACAGTATGTATGTAGAAGTAGCCCAAGTTACTCCTTATTACATCAGCTATCTGCCCGTGAAAGTCCCGTCGAAGTCGGAGACACTCCAATTCTATTAATTTGTATGTAGGCTTGTATGTATGTATAGATGTATGGATAAAAGTAGCCTAAGTTACTCCTTATTACATCAGCTATCTGCAAGTGAAAGTCCCGTCAAAATCGGTTTAACTGTTCCCAAGATTAGCCCCGCCAAACAGACAGACAGACAGACAGACGGACAGAAAGACTGACAAAAATAGTAAAAAATGTTGTTTTGGTATATGTACCGTGTATACATACTAGTAAAAAAGGTTATATATAAAGGTTATAAAACGGTTATTTTAATATTACAAACAGACACTCCAATTTTATTATTTGTATACCTAGATTTTGTCTCTAAAGCGGTATCAGAAATACATAATTTGTGAAAATGTTAGCTTTCTAGCTATCACTATTTATGAGATACAGGCTGGTGACAGACAGGCGGACGGACGGACAGACAGACAGACAGCGGAGGATTAGTAATCCGTAGGGTCTGTTTTTACCTTTTAGGTACGAAATCCTAAAAGATAGAACAAAGATACAGAACAGCCTAAAAATATTCGATATGATTCTTTAAATTAACATAACTTTTTTTATTTCTGAACCGATTCACACGAAACAAACACTAAATGTTAATATTACCACAATATATTAGTGAAGACCGCAGATCGAATAAGCTGTTTCTGAAATTAAAGTGCACAAACACACAGACAAACAGACATTTTTCCGGGATAAAAAGTACCTAGTGTTGTGCGCCAAAGGTTAAAGTGTAATCATACCAAGTTTCATTGTAATCAGAAAGGAAGTTTTTGTGTGATGCTTGAACAAACAGACAGACAGACAAAAAAATTTCTAATCACATATTTGTGTTCGGTATCGATCTAGTAACATCCCCTGGTATTTATTTTTTCAATATTTTTAATGTACAGAATTTACATTTCTACAGTTTTATATGTATAGTTAAAGATTAGTAATCTCAACGTCATCTTCAAGAATCTATCTATAGACATCTTACACATACGTGTTACGTTACTGTAGGTTTCTGTATATCTCGCTGGGATGGCTAGATAAAAAATACAAATCTATGCAGATTTGATGAAACATTTTTTTTGTAATGAGTACATCGCGGCGTAGGAGTGGAAGTCTCCGCCTCCGCCGAAGTGTGCCTGCGCCTGCTGTTTCACAAATGTGCGTGTGTATGTTTGTGCAGTGAAACTGTTGTGCTGCTGCACTGAAACTAATTTGGCATTCCTTCGTTCCATTAATCTATATCTATATCTATACTTATAATAAAACTGTAGAAGTGTGAATTCTGTACATTTAAAATATTTAAAAAAAACCAGGGGGGGATGTTACTAGATCGATACCGAACACAAATATGTGATTAGAAAATTTTTTGTCTGTCTGTCTGTTTGTTCAAGCATCACATAAAATCTAAAAGTCCGATTACGATGAAACTGTGTAGAATTATACATTAACCCTTGGCGCACAACACTGGGTACTTTTTATCCCGGAAAAATGTCTTTTTGTCTGTGTGTTTGTGCACGCTAATTTCAGAAACAGCTAATCCGATTTTCAGTTTCCACTAATATATTGTGGGAAGTTTCACAACATTTTGTGTGTGTTTCATGTCAATCGGTTCAGAAATAAAACATTAAATAAAAGTTACGTCAATTTAAAGAATCATATCGAATATTTTTAAACTATGCTATATCTATCTTCTATCCTTTTTAGAGTTCCGTACCTTAAAGGTAAAACGAACCCTATTACTAATCCTCCGCTGTCTGTCTGTCTGTCCGTCTGCCCGTCCGTATATCACCAGGCTGTATATCATAAACAGTGATAGCTAGAAAGCAAACATTTTCACCAACCATATATTTCTGTTACCGCTATAACGACAAAATTACCTAAATACTAAAAATAAGAAAATGAAAATAATAAGGGGTCCAAGGGGCATGGACCCCTTAATATTTTCATTTTCTTATTTTTAGTACAGTAAAAGTGTTATTTTATTTCACGAATTATCAAAAGATACGAATTTTGCGGATACATGTTCTCGACTCAGAATAATTATTTTTTTACGATCTTTAATTGTAAATAGGTTTCAATCGAGTCTACCGTAGACAGTGGCAGAAAAAATGACATGTAATGTCTGCGCTTAGGTTCATAATGGCGGATGTTAAAATTTGAATATTAACATTGTGCATTTTAACCACTAATGTCATCAACACTACCACCACCATCACCAGCATCGTCACCACCACCACGATCACCACCACCATTATTTCGATCGGGCGAGTCAACACCCGAATCCGCTGGTCAGAGCGGCCGCGATTTACTCCTTTTGATCGCGCCTAAAAAAAGAGACGACCAAGGCACGTCTTAAAAGACCCGGACGATGAGACCACGTTGACCATCGCCGCTATGAATGATCATCTACAGAAACACTCCACACAAACCGCCATTACAACGCGCCGACGCGTTTCGCGCGGCGCCCGCCCGTGATCCCAACCCTATCCCCGGCCCTGCGAGACCGATGACATTCCGGTTATCGCCGACCGAATGGAGTAGAGCAAAAGTTGCACCGCCCATAATCGCATATGTCTCATATGTCCCTCTGCAACGCCCTAACCCGAGGCACGGACCCGCATTGGTCACCCTTAGGCACAAACGTCACCAACGCCATCAACGCCACCACCAACACCAACATAACCAAACACCTACGCCACCAATGCCACCAAAACCACCACCACTACCACCACAACCAATTCCTCCAAAACTACCAACAACACCACCAATGTCACCAACGCCACTAATGCCTCCATCGCGACTAAAAACTACCACCACCAACGCCATCAACACCGCCACCAGAGTCACCAACAATACCTACGCCACCAACGACACCAATGACACCAAAGCCACTAACGCCACTAATACAACTAACGCCACCAACGCCAACACCACCACCACCACCACTACCAACATCACCAATGCCACCAACACCCACTAAATCCACCAAATACCTAAAAATTGTGTGAAAATTTGAGTCTACTTGCAACCATTATTATTATCGTGAAAAAAATATATGAAACAAAAACACGTTTATTGTATGCCCCCTTGAACTCCTTAATATTTTCATTTTCTTATTTTTTTTACTTAATTTTGTCGTCATAGCGGTAGCAGAAATACATAATTTGTGAAAATTCCAGCTTTCTAGCTACCTATCACTGTATATGAGATACAGCCTGGTGACAGACAGATGGACGGACGGACAGACAGACAGCGGAGAATTAGTAATAGGGTCAGTTTTTACCTTTTAGTAACGGAAACCTAAAAAAGATAGAGAATAGTTTCAAATGAGCATTTATTGAAATGATTAAGTATTCATTACACATTTCTGAACGCACGCGTAATACTTTTCAATCTTTAAAAAAAAACAATACAGACAATAGTTTATTCATGCATTTTAAATAGTTTATGAACGCATGCATAAATGTCAATCATTACAACTTACAGATTTGAGTTTTGGCGGGAACCTTGAAAGAGGCGTTTGGTGCTCTTATTTTATTTCATTTTCTTGGTGTATTTTTAAGTTATATTGAATAAAATTGGTGGCATTTTGTTTGATATAGGTTTATTACAGTGCCCGTGTATAGTTAAATAGAATAACAGTGCGAAAACACGACCTTTCAGGTTGCCTCCAAAACTTCAATGTAAATGTTCCGGTAAAGTAGCCATCGCTTTACTCGAATAACTTGACTGTAACTCACTTGACTGACATATTATACTTGATACTTAAAAAATATATATCCAAAGTTCAATAAATGAATGTTGTTTTACTACGTAAATGATAGTACTTTTGTACTACTGATAATTAAAGCAATCCATGCCAAATTATTGTCTAACCATTCCAAAATATCAAATATGCCCAGCGTTAATATTAAAGTTTTCACTTCAGTTGTTTTTTTAGTTTCAGATTCAATTCACCAGCATATTTTTATTTATCTTAATATATATAAATCTCGTGTCACAATGTTTGTCCTCAATGGACTCCTAAACCACTTAACCGATTATAATAAAATTCGCACACCATGTGCAGTTCGATCCAACTTGAGAGATAGGATAGCTTACATCACGCTATGACTAATAGGAGCAGAGCAGCGCGGGCGAAGCCGGGTCGGGCCGCTAGTTTTTTTATAAAAATTGTAAGGCGGTTCATAAAACACATGTACCTACCCACTTTTCAAGTACTTAGTTCTAATAATTCAAGAGTGAAATTGCTATGACCAACGGACGAACGAACAGACGGACATAGAGATAGACAGACAGCATAGAGCAATACGGGCCACCAGCCGCAGTGGACCGGAGAAGAGTAGCCATAGTCATAGAACCCTAAGTCATTCACCGCCGATCCAAAGATTAAAATCAGAATCTCAGACTCGAGACTAGAGTACAACCACATTGCAACTTTTTGTTTTTTATGTTTATGGACTGCAAACATATTAATAATCAATGAGGAAACGACCTATTCGATGCCAGTTTGGTATGTTCTTTATAGAGACTTAGAGTCATTGTAATAGCGAGCGTATTCAATGCCAATTCAATAGCGCATTCATTCGTGTACATTACCAAACTCCGAAGATGTTCTGGGAATTTAAAAAGCAAATTTATTTATTTATTCTTTTTTGCACAAAATAAGCACAAAAGACGGACTTAATGCCCTAGGCATTATCTCCCAGTCAACCATTGGGTAGTAGTGATATGCAACGAAAGGGACGAAACAAAAATGCAAAATTTCTGACCCTGGGAATCGAGCCCCAGACTTCAACGTAGCAATGGTGGCCTACTAACACTACACCAACAATACAGTTACTTGGATGAAAAGGCAATTTCTAATTTAAAGGCCTTTTAATATAGATAAAGCACACAGTTGATGTTACAAACTAAATACCTTCTAAGGTTTCCAATTAAAAGGTTGTCCAATCATGACACTCGTTGTTACCTTTAGTTAACGCAGCGCATTTATCATTACAAATCTGTGTCAGTGACAGGGGGCGAAACCAGCGATAATCCTATCAGGCGCGTCC
The DNA here is from genome assembly GCA_036365455.1 of Macrosoma leucophasiata. Lineage (NCBI taxonomy): Eukaryota > Metazoa > Arthropoda > Insecta > Lepidoptera > Hedylidae > Macrosoma > Macrosoma leucophasiata. The sequence goes on from JAWQUS010000024.1 coordinate 9,983,113, forward strand.
AAGTGGATAATCCTGGGAATCTCGTTAGACACAATAATATAAAACTAAGGGTATTCCTGACAATCGTCAGCAGTCAGTCAGTGGAGTCAGCACGCTACCGAGGACTGCTCACAAAATGATCCCCTTATTCAACATGGACAATGATACAGATAACTACAGTAACTATGGAGCATATTACGCGCCCTTGAGGTATATGTATTTTTGTATTACATATTTTATTAATACGCCTGTATTTGCCAAATCGTAGATCTTTTATTACTTTCGCAAAAGGTCCCGTGTGATCAAGCGGCCAATTCCCTTATAGTACCTATATTTTGAGTCTCATGTCATAAGGATCCTATTGATATATCTCTCTCTAGTCGTATTCCTCACTGCTGAGGATCGTGGCTCCTTTTGACTTTGTCAAGCAGCTATATATCGATATACTGATATACACGTATATCAGACGGAAAAGCCCACGGTAGTCATAAGAAATCAATCGGATCATCTACTTTCAGAATCAGAATCAGAAACTCATTTATTCATTTAGGGTGACAGGCACCTCTTATGACACGTCAAAAACAAACAAAATAAATTAAAGCGAATAACAATTGATATACATGTTATACTTTAAATTTTTCGGGGGATCAAATGTTCACTGGTGGTAGTTAAATAGACAGAATTACATAGAAAAAAGACCCTTGCGATACAAACCATTTTCATAAAGCATATATACGTGTTTAGGTCAGGCGATCCGGACCGCATTGAAATGCTGGGTGCTGGTCTGACGGGCGAGGACCTGGCGGCGATCCCGGAACATTGGCTGTCTTTCCCCGCGCCCCCCGCCAGCGCACACACCGCTCTAGCTCTGCTATACATATTTTTCACTGCAGCTGCGTTACTAGGAAATGGTCTAGTTATTTATATTTTTTCCACGTGAGTATTTATTCTCTGTTGAAGCAAGATTATATTTACATAGTCATCTATCACGATGTATCGCTGTCGGTCCACTCGTACTTGAAATTAGGAACATACTAGAAAATTGATAAAAAATAAACATAACTCAGAAAATGTTAAAATTATGATTCTAGCGCTATCATACAGCTACACATACTGATATGTCTCATAGAGAACACTAGTAGCGTATACATTTCTATGGGCGTCTTAGTATAATAAACTAACATGGTGATACAGCAAAAATCTCTCTCGATCTCTTCAGATGACATAACTCATAGGTGACGTCATTTACGTAAACAAGTTATTCCACATGAGAAGTAGACGCGTAGTGACATTGCCTCTACGTCGTAGCACAAACGTAGCAATATATTTACATAAATATTTTATAGTTTAGAAAAGAGATCAGTTTTTTAAATTAGGTAAAATAATATAAATTCTCCAACGTTGAATTATTAATGTTACTTGTGAGAATAATAGTTAGAGAATCTATTATAATCACACTACACGATATGATCTTGTAAAGTTATTCCAGCTGAAATTACTTGATTTTATTACAAAAACTACTATGTATTATTCTTCCTCAATCTTATAATAAAGTACTTGACAATAAAGTAACTGTAAAACATACGAATTACCTAAAATAATATATAAAGTATGATGCGTATTTTACATAGATTTAGTATTGCGTATAATAATAATGGTAACCCATTATACGTCCCACTGCTGGGCACGAGTCTCTCCCCTTTTTGGGGGGAGGCCTGGAGCTTAATACACTACGCTGCTCCAATGCAAGTTGGGGGAGATAAGGGTTAGTGGCCAACCCGCTGTCGGATGTTTTCGAACCGCCCATAAGGCCTCCGACAAGGTTTAACGACTGCTATCTACGATAGCAACCGGAACCGACGGCTTAACGTGCCCTCCGAAGTACGGAAACGCGCATTTTAATTTGCCACTAGCAGTCACCCATCACACACCCGACCGCGCCCGTATCGCTTAACCGAGTAGATCGCTTACGATCTACACCAGCCGCGGAGCCATGCGCGCTTCATATGACGCTTAGTATTGTATAGATGTACTCGTAGTATATTTTATTCAGTAAATGTAGCGTTGTCTTTACAGAACCAAAAGCTTACGGACATCAAGTAATCTCCTAATATTACAACTCGCTATATTGGATTTCATTATGATGGCAAAAGCACCCATCTTCATTTACAACAGTGCGATGCGCGGCTTCGCAACGGGTCCCATCGGATGTCAAATCTTTGCTCTGATGGGATCTTACAGTGGCATTGGTGCGGGGATGACAAACGCGTGCATTGCTTATGACAGGTAATGAATAGAACATTTTTCACGCTTGTCTAGTATTATTACATATAATAAAACAGTAAAATCCGCGTGTCTGTACATTGTATATATTTACGAAAAACCAATTGGGGGCGATGTTAAATTAGTATTAGAACACTTTTCAATGATTTTTAAATTTTTTGTCTGTCTGTTTGTCCCTTTGTCCAGGCTAATCTCCGAAGATACTGGACGGATTAGAATGAAACTTTTTGTGGTGTATAGATACTAAGCCTGGCCAACACTTAGGCTACTTTTTACTGCGGGAAAATCACTCATTCCTACGGGAATCTCTACATTTAGTTTCATTTTCCTATACAATATCAAACCTTTGACACATTATTTCATTGTGAGGCAATACGAAGTTTGCCGGGTCAGCTAGTATTATATATTTACCGAAGGGGTACACAAAGGCCTTCCAAAAAATAGAAATAATCTAATATTTAGCATTTACACTCTGGCCTGGGGATCGAACTCAGGATATATAGCCTACCTACCTACCTACCTACTAGACCTATAGCAAATATTTCAGAAAAACCGACCTTGCCATTTTTTAAATTTTGTTACACAACCGAACGCGGTTATTGAGTTATATAACTAACTAGCTTTTGCCCGCGACTTCGTTCGCGTGGACTTCAGGTTCGTCCCGTCTAGTCTAGTAATAAGTAAGAAATACGGTAACTAAGCACTGCAGAGCCCTAATTTGTACGTGTAACTCCTAACCAAAAAGAAACCTGGCAATAACTAACCTTAGGCCTATATTACTTAAAGTAGGCGACCACACGTTTTTATCAAATCGCTAGTGCCTTGAAAATTCGCAAAACGGACACAACCGTCAACGACGTCTGCCCTCACGCGTCAGCCCGCGTTCGGGTCGCGCACTCAGCGATGAGCCACTTCTTCCCCACCGCACCTACCCCGCTCCCCCCACGCCCCGTTCGCCTGGCGCCGCTGCCGGTATTTATCACCGAAACGGTATTTATCGCCGAAATTGCTATGACTCTGCATTTTAAATCTGTGATATCTTCGAAAATATTTATTTAATTTACATGCTGTAAAAAGCCATATTGATCTTTATTAAATGCACAATGTATTTAAGATACTTAATTGGATAAGGATTAATACTGTATTGCTTAAAATCGCTTCGTAAATAAGCCATTATTTCTCGTACAAAGTAAAGGATAAAAAATGGTTATTGTGGGTTATTCCTAAGAGATAAACATATACCATCACGGACTTTTTTGTAGACCTTTTTAAGTTGTACAATACTGTAGTAAATTGTTTTGATCTATCTTGTAGGATTCAGTCAGCGTTTGCAATGTAAGCGCAAAAAATGTGTTTTTTCTACGACCTCACATTAAAAACCTCAAAAATTGTAGCCTATGTGTTTTTCTGATGTATAAGCTATAGCCTATGTGTTATTCTGATGTATAAGCTATATTGTGGTAAAGTTTCATTCAAATCCATTCAGTAGTTTTTACGTGAAAGAGTAACAAACATCCATACATCCATACTTACAAACTTTCGCCTTTATAATAGTATAGTAATAGTAATAGTAATAGTAATAGTAATAGTAATATAGTAATAGTAATAGTAATAGGATTACTTTTAGTTTCATAACTTAGCGGCCCGCACCGGCTTCGCACGGGTGCAATTTAGGTACTTACATAATATTGCAACTATAAATTAAGATGTACACTATCCTATCTAGTAAGTTGAATCAAATTGCACACGGTGTGCACGTTTGATTAAAATCGGTTAAGTAGTTTAGGAGTCCATCGCGGACAAACACTGTGACACGTAATTTATATATTATATTATTATATATGTCCCGGCGAACTTCGTTTCGCCTTAACTGTATTAAAAATAGTCAACAAGCTATTCCCAGACCTATACAACAAAAAATATAAAAATCAATGAAGCCGTTTCGGAGGAATTTGGTTACACGGTAAGTTTAGTTATTATGTCGACAAATACAAGAAGAAGAAGATTAGAGACATCTATATGCGTACCATTTCAGGCACTCTACTATCACACGACCTCTAGACGGAAGACTTTCACGGGGCAAAGTTTTATTGATGATAGCATTAGTCTGGATATACGCCACACCATGGTCATTACTGCCTTTGTTCAAAATTTGGGGACGATATGTACCTGGTATGTAGTAAAACTCTTAAGTTTGAAGTAGTTGTGTCATGAATATTTTGTGCTCACAATTTGTTTATTTTTTTTTTCAGAGGGATACCTAACTTCTTGCACATTTGACTACCTTACGAATACTTTTGATACAAAGCTATTTGTCGCGTGTATCTTCGTTTGCAGCTATGTTTTCCCCATGTCAATGATAATATACTTCTATAGCGGCATTGTTAAACAAGTGTTTGCTCATGAAGCAGCGTTGAGGTAATTTAAAAAAAAAACAGAAGGTTAGGTATAGTAAAATATATAAAGGCGAAGTAGGTACAGTACGTGCAAAATTTAAATGCCACGGAGTGAAGTTGCCTGAACTTTACGCCAGTCTCTTATGACACAGACGAGAAAAAGAACGAGTTCCAATGTCGGCCTGATGAATGCGAACTACTGCCACATTTTCCTCTCACGTGTCTATTTTATACCATAAACGCCTTCTTCTCATTGACTTGTAAGTAATTTCATGGACGCATTTAAATTTTGCGCGTACTGTAAATAACCTTAACCTAATTTTGTTTAGGTATGAGTACATTTTACTGTTTCTATTCAAACCGATTTCATATCGATTTGTTTTTTGAATAAAAATACTATAAATAAATAATTTATTGTAACATTTCCACGTTGGAATACAAGAATGAAATAGAAGAATTTGATTAGTCATATTCCACCAAATCAATTTGGTAGAGCTCGAGGGACGGAGCTCGCGGGCGTAGGCACCACCGCATTACCTAATCTACTTTCCCTTAAATGGTATTGTTCAGCGCTGTTGTGTTCTGGTCAAATGGTAATGTACTCGTATGATCCTGTCATTTTCGATACAGATGTATAACAACTTAGACCTCAGGAGTGGCAATGCATCTACGTTTTATGCAGATATTTATAGGCTACAGTATTAACTTGCCATCAATGTGAACTTTATTTTAGTTTGCCACGTTAAGTCATAAAAAACGATTATTATTAGATACATAGGTAATAGGTATAGATTAACGATCCAATGTATTCAATAATTGTTTATTATACATCCATCACTTAGGGAGCAAGCTAAAAAGATGAATGTGGAGTCTCTTAGAGCGAACCAGAGTGCAAATTCGCAATCTGCAGAAATCCGGATAGCAAAAGCAGCCTTGACCGTGTGCTTCCTCTTCGTGGCTTCATGGACCCCATATGGAGTGATGGCGCTGATTGGTGCTTTTGGGGATCAACAGTTATTAACACCAGGGGTATTCAACCTTATAAATAATTTTATCCCTACTCTACGCAAGTAGCTATTACATTATGTTGGTCATATTTGGACATCGGATTATATTAATTATGCACTATCAACGCACTACAATAAAATACAAAACAACAAAGAATTAAATATTCCTACACAATTAAAATACCCATCGGAAAATTCACTCCATTCAAATATTTTTTCTAATATTTCAAAATAATTGCTATTGAGAAAATGTGTTGCAATAAGAGTAATATGTATTCTGTTTGATTAAAAAACATCAAGACTAAATGCCAGTTGACATCTTGCCGTCGCAAGGACCAGCAGCTGCCGTTAACGACGGTATATGCATTTGCAAAAATGCATTTGAATAATCCATATAGTCCCATATCTATACATGTTATACCACGTGTTAGATGAAAACTACAACAATTATTTGCTTTTTACAGGTAACTATGATTCCGGCTGTAGCATGCAAAGCTGTTGCGTGTATAGACCCTTGGGTTTATGCGATCAGTCATCCCAAATACAGGTAAAATGCTCATCTTCAAACACTCCAATTAGAAAATCGAGTTATAATCATAATACTTACATTAACTGAAATTACTTTTTTATTTAAGAAATAAGTTGTCCTCACCTTCAAAACAGTATGCACATACTACGCACGCATACTTTACCCTACTTACACTACCTACGGCCGCAAATAAAACACAAACCGACTCACACACGCACACTTTCGCAATTTGATGTAGCGTAGGTACCTATCATATCTACATATTACTACTTAATAAGATTATTTTTCACTGTGTATTTTATTTCTTAAACTATTATATAGACTTATAATAAAACGGTATAAGTGTGAATTCTATTATTAAAAAAAAATTAAAAAAAATACCAGGGGATGTTACTAGATCGATACCGAACACAAATATGTAATTAGAAAAATTTTAAAAAATGCGCCTGCGCTAAAAATACAACAACCACAGGTCTCCAAGCCACAAGAGCTGGGGTTGGAAGCTCTCCGTCATCCGCCGTAGTCACCAGACCTTCCGCCTACAGACTCTACTTTTTCCAGAATTTGGATAACTTCTTGGCGGGAAAAAAATCAATAGGTATCCGAGAGGCAGTACAAAATACTTTGAAGATTTTTTCAAGAAGAGCATCAATAAGCTACCCATGTCTTGGGAAAGATGCATTGTGACGTCGCTTCGGCAATTCAAGCCGTGAATTTAGGGTGCGTTCGCGCTTCGTGAAGTATTAACGAGAAGGCACAGCAACATAATTCACAAGGTGAACAACATCCACACTCGTGTCGCGGGCTTTCGCGGCTTTTCGCACCGCGAGTGTAGAGCCGACTTTCGACATCAGACTTATAGGGCGATAGTTGTTTACGTGTCCGATCTGTCTCCTTTCTACAATTTTATAATAATAATACGAACTTATAGCAAAGAGCCTCGACCAACACCTCAAGAGGCTCAAGCTAGGAAGTTGGGTCAGGGGTCTGATGCAGAAGGCGGTACTCCTTGGCACGGCACGTATAGTGAGGAGGTTCCTGTCTTTGTGACCCTAACCATCGACGGCTTGGACCCTGTTCCCGCTGCCGGTGGCACACTATTTTTTATATATATTTCTTGTTTTTTTAATACTTATACATATATGTAAATAATTATTTAATAAGTTAACTGAATAAATGAGTGGAATAATAATAATAATAGCAACCCATTATACGTCCCACTGCTGGGCACGAGTCTTTCCCCTTTTTGGGAGAGGTCTGGAGCTTACTCCACCACGCTACTCCAATGCGGGTTGGTGGAGATACGGGTTAGAGGCCAACCCGCTGTCGGAAGTTTTCAAACCGCTTATAAGGCCTCCGACAAGGTTTAACGACTGCTATCTATCGATGCCAACCGGGACCGATGGCTTAACGTGCCCTCCGAAGCACGGAAACGCGCATTTTTAATTTGCCACTAGCTGTCACCTATCACACACCCGACCGCGCCCGTATCGCTTAACCGAGTAGATCGCGTACGATCTACACCAGCCGTGGCCATGCGCGCTTCCATAATTTACTTAATTGTAATTAATTTTGGGATAAAAAAATACCTAAAATGAAATCAGTTATCGATGCTGAACAAAATGCTTACAGGTGTGCGTTTATTACGTTACACGTTGTTTTTACCTATAGTTTTTTCCCTACGAGATTTTATATCGTCGTTTTATATTAGAACGTAGGTATTATACGTACCTAATACTGGGTTCAAAGAAACGACAAGACAAAAAACATTTTGATTAAAAACTACTAATGTAATTGAATTAAAAAAATACTTCGTTAATGGTTCCAGACAAGAGCTACAACGAAGAATGCCGTGGCTTCAAATAGACGAGCCAGACGACACAGCCTCAACGACTACAACCAACACGAGTAATGTTGCTCCTCCAGCCGCACCAGCATAGTCTACCCACAAGCGTTCTACTGCATACTGGCATTTCTATGCTAACAAAATATATACTGACACAAGCTCAAATTGAGACAATTTCAACAATTTAGTATATAAGTGAATTATTTATTGGGGATAAATCCTTAAAACGACGAAATGGCAATGCTCTAAGGATACCGAAATATATATCTAGATTATACCTAGATTACTTATAACGATACTAAAAAAGCAATTAAAGCATGTGAATAAAAAACATTTTTTTTTAAACTTCTGTGGTACAAGATTTTGCTAGAGATTTACCCCCTTATTCATAAACGTACATTAGATACGTTTTAGCTATAGAATGCTTTGTCTTTGCCAGTTGCATTGTCAAATGTGCAGGATAGAAAAAGACAATGGAGAGATTAGCAACACTTTAACTAAAATACGTTTATTTTTTGTAGTAGGTGAGTGTCTTTTCCTTCATTGGTGAATGTAGGTTTCTCGTCTTTCCAAAATGCTAATGATTAAGTGAGTATTACCTAACAACTTTCAAAATACGACCTTATGTACTAATAGTTTCGGAGTTGGAGAAAAACATGTACAAGGGCTTCTACTGTTGGTAGGAAAGATCAATTTAGGTATGTTAAAATATTGAAGTGACTATTCTGCCAGTCCCCGGATTAATCTTCTCTATATACAACATGTAACGGGAATAATTCACACTCTCAAACACCCCATTTAGAAAATCGAGTTATATAATCAAAATAAATGAATTAAATTCCTAATGGCCAAATACTCAAACGTCACTAAATTTTAAGCAACTCTCAAATGTGCGCTATCTCTACCGTTTGAACGTTATAAAGACAGAAGACATATAAGTCCCACTTAGATTTAAGTGACGTTTGAGTATTTGGCCGTACGTCGCCTTCGCCGCGGTTGGTGTTTTTAAATAAGTAAACAAACTGAAGATAAAACAAACTTGTTACTCAAAACATAAAGTATTTATTGAATGCTGCCACAATTGGACCCTTGCCTAAACCTGAAGATATTATGTAACATTACAAAATGTATGGTCAGAAACTTGCTTTTTTTATTTCGCCGCCTAGGAACATGTCCCCTTACCATTTCACGATTTCTGTATTTGCGGCATATTTACAGAACGTATACCCCGCGAATGAAAAGCTTCTACTGTACTAACAAAAGATTCTAGCCGGACAAATAATTTTATATTATTCATCCGGTCACTGGCGGCAATAGTTAAAATCATCATCCGATAAAAATTGCAAAAATTATAAACAATAAAAGAAAAAAGTAGGAGTTTTTTAAAATATCTCGAAAACAATCAAAGATATTCACAGTTTTTGAAATAATTATTATTAGTTTATTGAAATCTAATAAAACCGATCTTTATCCACGCTATCATTGAATGTTAAAAAAAAAATTAATTTCCCTCGTTTACTTGTAAGTGGCATGAAGTATTAAAATACATTGCCACACAAAAGAAAAAAAATCAAAAATTGCATTAAAAGTATAATAAAAAATTATTGTCACACTACGTTTTTGTCGATTTTTTGGCAATTTCATTTTTTACATCTCTAAGGCGATACGAAGTTCGTCGGGGCAACTCACAGACATATTCTATTTATATGTCTGTGGGGAAACTAGTAAAATTGATTTGCCCAATTAAAATCTTTTGTTATTAGGTATATACGTGTAAACGATCTCAACCGTGATTTTGTTTGTTATAGGTTTATTACAGTGCCCGTGTATACTGAAATTGAATAACAATGCGAAAACACGTCACTCAGTTTCAGGTTGCGTCCAAAACTTAATTGTAAAATGTTCTGGTAAAGTAGCCATCGCTTTACTCGAATTACTAACCAGTGTTGTTGCAATAGTAATAGTCTATCGATAGTATTGTGAACTATCGTGACCTCGAAAACATAGTCGATAGCGCGATAGTACTATCGAAAATATCGCCATGCTGCAATACTATCGATACTATCGATACTATTGACCTTATTGACTATTGTTTATAACAATACTATCGATACTATCGATACTATTGATCTTTGGCAATAGTATTGCTTATTTTTAACTATCGATACTATCGATAGTATCGATAGTATTGCAGCATGGCGATATTTTCGATAGTACTATCGCGCTATCGACTATTTTTCGAGGTCAACTATCGATAGCGCAACTATCGATAGTTTAGCAACACTGTTACTAATTGACCTGACTGAAGAAGAAAGGCTGTTGAGTTTTGGCGGAAACCTTGAAAGAGGCGTTTGGTGCTCTTATTTTATTTCATTTTCTTGGTGTATTTTTAAGTTATATTGAATAAAATCGGTGGCATTTTGTTTGATATAGGTTTATTACAGTGCCCGTGTATAGTTAAATAGAATAACAGTGCGAAAACACGACCTTTCAGGTTGCCTCCAAAACTTCATTGTAAATGTTCTGGTAAAGTAGCCATCGCTTTACTCGAATAACTTGACTGTAACTCACTTGACTGACATATTATACTTCATAACTTATATACTTGATACTTACATATTATACTTGATGACTATATTATACTAACTTTTACACTGCTTAAAATAAATACGAAATATCGTTTTACTTGACACTGGCAATATGCGTAATAGCGATGCCATAATATCAAAAAAAAAAAGGAAGGCTGTTACGTAGTATTTGTATATTCTTTGGAAGGCTGATTGGTCTGTGCCTGACTGACTCTCACTGACTTTGACTGATATTATGGAATCGGACAACTTTTGATAATGTGTCTAAAATTATTCTTTATAGGTTTATTGAACCATAGAAAATATTAATTTCATTATTTAAACATGTTAAAGTACCAGAAACTACACATAAATTTTATGATTTCAAAAATGCCGCGTAAACGGTGCCGAATGACTCTGAAAGTCTGAACAATGTGACGTCAACTGTTTGCAATCAAAGTGAATCTTTTAATTCCATAAGACTAACCAAGTGCAAATTAATTTTGTTAAATTTCGTATAACTTATTTTTCGTGTAAATAACGTAGAAAATATCCAAAAAAAAGAGCCAAATAATCAAAGTATTACTTGTGTTAAATATTTGTTGTACAAACATATGACGTCACGTCCTGTGATTGATGTTTCGTTCAACATGGAGCACAGATAAAAAATATTAAAATTATTACAATTTATTTTACAATTTAAAAATATAAATCATTAATATTTCACGAAAATATTTAATGAGTCACTGTATTATTTCACAAACATTTATTCTAATCATAGTTTACATTTATTTTCGATAGCTGTCCGATTGCCTAATCATTCTGCTTATTACGAATACGAAATATCGTTTTACTTGACACTGGCAATATGTGTAACAGCGATGCCATGATATATATATATAAAAAAAATGACATGTTCGAAACCGAAACGTCAATCAACGTCAATTACGTCATAATCGATGTCCGTCGAAGTCGGCCTTGTATTGTTATTTTTTCAATAAATTCAATTGTTATTTAATTTTTTTGTGCATAATTATTGCACACGTATATACAGTATTTCAATATATAAATAATAAACTTTTTGTATATTTGGAAAATAAATAAAGTTCAGATTCAACATTGATGAATTTGAACATTTTTTTATTTTAGCCAAATATGTGACTATCCCACCTCTACCACTAATGAAACTTCGTTCCCAAAATGGATAAACTGACGGTGATATCTGGAACGCTTTTCATGGCTGCAGATGTTTTCGCCATCGTGAGTCTAGCAATGCCAGATTGGATAATAACAGATGTTGGAGGTATTATCAATTAAGCTACAATGCTATAATTTTTTACTTTATTTATCCTTAATCTTTAATTTCTTCATTTCCAATAGGTGATACTCGCTTGGGCTTGATGTGGTCTTGTATTACTCTGTACAATAGACCTCAAGTTTGTTTTACACCAGACCTACAACCAGAGTGGTTGTTAGCATTGATTTGTATCTTTGTGGGATGCATTTGTATTACAACAACTGTGATATTATTGGCATCAAGTCACTTTGATCGCAATGTCATACCTTATGCTCGCTGGGTTGGATTTGCTGCAAGTATGTAACCAGATTTTATAATAATGTAATGACATAAAGCTTATTAGGTAATGCAAAAATGACTTATTTACAATGTTTGGCTAAGTGAACTCTCACTGATCTTGTACTCAGTACCTATATGATTTAAGAGACCTCTTGATAATGTGTGAGGATCTCTAAGAAGACTTCAACAGAAGTAAATACAATATGTCAGGCCATAAGAAAAATAAGACAATTGACTTCAATTGTGTCTCCGCCAATATTGGCTTCCTGATTCCATGAAATAAAAGACTAGCTGGTCATACTTTTGTTTCAATTACCTTAAATTTTTTTGGTTGTCCTTAAATATGTAACATTCGGGTAAGTGTAGAAATATAATAGAGGAACTGCAATTATTTTCATTTAAACCGTCAAATCATGAGAGACCGCCGGCAGCATTGAACAATTGAAATCAGTTGTCATATTTTTCGTGGGAGCTGAAGGGTTAATATTCATTTTGTCCTCATTTCATGTTTTCAATACTTAATATTTTTTCTTTAATGAATTCACATAACAAATTTGTTATTTTTTTTTTGCAGTGGTAGTATTTTGTCTTGCAGCGGTGATATTCCCAATGGGTTTCCATGTTAATGAGATTGGAGGACAGCCATACCAATTGCCAAACAGCCATCAAGTTGGGATATCATACATATTATTTGTATTATCATTGTGGATTACTGTGATATCAGAATTGTTTGCTGGAAAAGTGTGTTTGCCACATTTTTAAGAAGTTATCTTATTTTATGTATTATAATAAATAAATTAGGTACCTACTATAAAATGAAGAAGCATTAGATGGAAAAGGGTTATTTTTAGCTAAAAATAAGTACCTAGGCATACTATTGTGCAATACTTTAAATTAGGTATAGGTAGTAGACATTCCAATGAATATACTTTAAAAAAACTATACTTACGGCCAAATACTCAAACGTCACTTAAATCTAAGTGGGACTTAAGTCTTCTGACTTTAAAAACACATTCAAACTATAGAGATGATTAAAATTGAGTGACGTTTTAGTATTCGGCCATTACAGTGCTAGTTTTGTAACAAGGGGTATTTTTTATATTTCTATGCTTTTGCAAACAAGTTTACACATTAATCAAATTCTAACAATTACCCACCATAATCTTAATCTTCATCAGTAAAGATACCTACTGAGTAGTGTAAAATTTATTTTCCAAATAATGTCTACTCATTTAAATTAATCTATTTTTACGGATTCATCTCTCAAATATTAAACTAAAACTATTTTTATTTAAAGCTAGCTGTGCCCGCGACTTCGTCCACGTGAGAATTTATGATTGTTCAGTATTTACCTACCCGGAGGAAGTCGTGGGTAGGTAGATACTGTGGGGACGAAGTCGAAAATTTTGTAAAAAATGTTTTGGTATTGTTATGTACTGTGTATACATGTATGCATTTAATAAAAAACGGTTGTTTTTATATTACAAACGCACTCCAATTTTATTTATTTGTGTAGATGCAAGTATAGATAACCCAATGTTTCGGTCTCTTTTAAACTTCAGTGTTATGCAAAATAATTGCGTAAAAATATATAAAATATTTCTAGTAATGTTCCAGATTCTCTTTAAAATATTTGGTTTGTCCATTCAAATTAGGTGCGTAGTGGTAAGTACTAGAAGTGAGGTTGTAAGGGATTTTGATGTTTCCCTCCTACCGACAAAGTGGCCAGTAAGAATTTCATGTTATGACCACTCCCCCAAATTTGAGTGACCTTTTTCTCAAATAATGTTCTAAGAGCTCCTGAACTGGCAAAAATAATATCAGGTACTTACCTAAGTAGGTAAGTACCTACCTATTGAGTTACAATAAGGTTGTAGCTAAGAAAGTGTTTTCGTATTTCGTAAAGTATACTATTACTATTATTAAGTACCTATAATATACCTAAGAATTACAATAAGATTATAATTGTAAGCAAATCTCATTTTATATATCCTATTTGTTATGATTAAAGAAGTATGTATACAATTAAAAGTAATTTTTAAAATCAGTCCGGAAACCTTACGTACTGCTTAGGTGTTTAGGTGTTTATTTACTTAACACTTAAGACGGACAGTAGACGTCTATAGCTGTTATTACAATAAAACTTTTATTGTAATATTACACTGTCCGGATGTGTAAAATTGATTTCTGTCTCACAATATAATACTTTTTTGACTCGGATAAACCATCAGACACCCGCCGTGTGAGTTATTCGTCATCTCGCACAACAAAAACTCGCAATATCGGGCGACTTGGCACCTTTTGAATTTACATTTGTCGTCAACTCGCACGCTCATACAAAGTACTGCCAGGTAAATAAATTAAAAATTAAATTTTAGAAACGATATTGTTACTGCTACTAATTACTTGTTTTATATCTGAAACAGATTTATACATAAAACAAAAAAAAAATCGGTCGTACATTATATTGACAATTATTGTATGTTATAGGAAGTAGTTATAGTAGCAAGCCAATTCTTTTGTGACATTGTAGATTCTTTTCATATTCTTGTATTCTCTATCGAAATGTTTATCTAAAATTATGATAGAATAATATTTTGTTTTATTTTAAAGACCAACTATAAAATGTAAAACGTTTTTAAAAAAAAATATGGTCGGGCGAGTTGACGACAGAAATATTATTTAAATTCAAAAGGTGCCAAATCGCCCTATTGTGCGAGATGACGAATAACTCCGCCGTGTAGGGTAACAGACGGCGGAAAATGGGAGACAACTCACTAAAATTCGCCATGGGCGAGGTTGCGGGAACGCTTACGGACATATCCGCCACCCCGCGAGCGGCTGCACGCTTCCGAGCTCTTTGGCTCCACATTGCTAATGGTGTGTGGAAAATGGGACACCTGCACGCCACCCGACTCGGACGTACTTCCCCTAGTCCAACGCCCGAAGATCTCTGCCCAGACGACTCACAGCACCAGGCGTCCCACGACGCCTGGGTGGAGGGGGCACACAATTCGGCCCCGAGGGAGCGGGAGCATCAAGTGTTCCAACCCTCAACAGCTCCACCGCGGCCCCATCACGTGGGACGTGGTGGGACTAGACCACCGTTAGGCGGCTGAGGACAGGTTGCAGGGCAGACATCATACCCGTACACCTCTATGTCAGTCGCCTCCCCACTGTATTCCTACCAAACGGTAGAACCACTGTTAGGCAAAGCCCACACCAAACGCCGCTCCCTCGCAGTTCCGCGTGAAGAGACTACCGGTCTGAGAGACATTAAGGCTGGGTTGCACCAAGATATTTGCTACCCACAAACCCAAGCTTAGAGTAAAGCGTCTTATCGTTATTGTATAAACTGTAATGTCGTTCACCGGCCTCACGGTTATAATCAAAAGGGCAAAAAACTTCGGTAGCTTAGTGATAAAGCATCTGGACTAATTGCAGTGGCGTAGCCAGAAAATATGTGAGAATACTACGCAATAGTATAGAATGGATACTTCGACGTCTCGCCCGATTTCCCCTCCTCACCCATCAGACACACACTGGATAAACTCTTAAAACTTCAATAGTGAGGTTGCGAGCGGTCTATTTTTGGTTAATTTGCACATAGTTCGGCGACTTATTTCACGATTGTTTTAGGCGTCAGTAACCGAACGCTCCATGCAACCATAGAGCAACACCGGAGGGGAGTAGCCATATGCAGGCTTTCCCCTCTGTCAAAGTACAAGCCCAAATGGATCTATACCTGTCGCCTAGATGTTTAAATGTGTGCGTGAAATTGTTTCTGTATTTTGTTAAAAGTCAAGGTGTGAGTTTCGTAGTAATAGACGATTTTTGTAGTGTGTTGGTCGCACGCATTTCCCCCCGCCAAAAATGACAAGACTGTTTTGCATCGGTAATACACGCTATAGCTACTCCTCTCCGGTCCGCCGCGACCGGTGGGCCGCGTTGCTCTGTGCATGCAACAGAATACAAGATTACCTAGGGCTCGAAACCTAGGTAATGTTGGCCTTGGAAATCCTAGGCTTGTACTTTGACAGAGGGGAAAGCCTGTATATGGCCTGTATACTGTGCATGCAACAGAATACAAGATTACCTAGGGCTCGAAACCTACCTTAGGAAAATATCAAATAAAACCATGCTTTAAAAAAAACGATTTTTTATTTACATTTAACATTTTTGAAATGGCATTTTTTAATTTACATTACATGCATACTACCAATCAATTAAAACAGACTGAAATTATTAAAACCTATTAATAATTTATATTTATTACATATCCCTTGATTTCCTGTCCTTCAATCAACAACTTTGAAACAGCTATACATTTTCAAAAGTCCATTACAGCACTGCACTAAAATGTCTTGCTTCCACTCTTATAATCTTCCAAGAAGTGTCAATTCATCACATCACACTGATTTCTTCATAAAGCTGGGTGTGTATACCGTGTTCGAAGCCAATGTTTCTGCTGGTTAACTTAACATGACGTCATTAGTGGGACCGCCTTGTCTGCAGTTGCTCGTGGAATAAGAATAATCCGGACCAGTACGACGACATCATCGATCAATATGATCCAATGGTTGTCATAGATTACTTACATTACCACGCAACAACATGCAAATACTAGCTGACGGCCTTCAAAAAGAAAATGTTATATATTAACAAGAACAGGGATGCTGGCCTTGCAATCTAATTGAGTTTGATC